>CAKXYN010000044.1:0-10000000 GCA_935064755.1 Tragelaphus eurycerus
AGAGACGGTCAGATCAGATCAAATCAGATCAGTCGCTCAGTCGTGTCCGACTCTTTGCGACCCCATGAATCACAGCATGCCAGGCCTCCCTGTCCATCACCAGCTCCTGGAGGTCACCAAGACTCACATCCATCGAGTCAGTGATGCCATCCAGTCATCTCATCCTCTGTCATCCCCTCCTCCTCCTGCCCCCAATCCCCTCCCAGCATCAGAGTCTTTTCCAAGGAGTCAACTCTTCGTATGAGGTGGCCAAAATACTGGAGTTTCAGCTTTAGCATCATTCCTTCCAAAGAAATCCCAGGGCTGGTCTCCTTCAGAATGGACTGGCTGGATCTCCTTGCAGTCCAAGGGACTCTCAAGAGTCTTCTCCAACACCACAGTTCAAAAGCATCAATACTTCAGCGCTCAGCCTTCTTCACAGTCCAGCTCTCACATCTATACATGACCACAGGAAAGACCATAGCCTTGACTAGGTGAACCTTTGCTGGCAAAGTAATGTCTCTGCTTTTCAATATGCTATCTAGGTTGGTCATAACTTTCCTTCCAAGGAGTAAGCATCTTTTAATTTCATGGCTGCAGTCACCATCTGCAGTGATTTTGGAGCCCAGAAAAATAAAATCTGACACTGTTACCACTGTTTCCCCATCTATTTCCCATGAAGTGATGGGACCAGATGCCATGATCTTCGTTTTCTGAATGTTGAGTTTCAAGCCAACCTTTTCACTCTCCACTTTCACTTTCATCAAGAGGCTTTTTAGTTCCTCTTCACTTTCTGCCATAAGGGTGGTGTCATCTGCATATCTGAGGTTATTGATATTTCTCCCAGCAATCTTGATTCCAACTTGTGTTTCTTCCAGTCCAGCGTTTCTCATGATGTACTCTGCATAGAAGTTAAATAAACAAGGTGACAATATACAGCCTTGACATACTCTTTTTCCTATTTGGAACCAGTCTGTTGTTCCATGTCCAGTTCTATCTGTTGCTTCCTGACCTGCATACAGATTTCTCAAGAGGCAGATTAGGTGGTCTGGTATTCCCATCTCTTTCAGAATTTTCCATAGTTTATTGTGATCTACACAGTCAAAGGCTTTGGCATAGCCAATAAAGCAGAAATAGATGTTTTTCTGGAGATCTCTTGCTTTTTCCATGATCCAGCAGATGTTGGCAATTTGATCCCTGGTTCCTCTGCCTTTTCTAAAACCAGCTTGAACATCAGGAAGTTCACGGTTCACATAGTTCTGAAGCCTTGGCTTGGAAAATTTTGAGCATTACTTGACTAGTGTGTGAGATGAGTGCAATTGTGCGGTAGTTTGAGCATTCTTTGGCATTGCCTTTCTTTGGGATTGGAATGAAAACTGACCTTTTCCAATCCTGTGGCCACTGCTGAGTTTTCCAAATGTGCTGGCATATTGAATGCAGCACTTTCACAGCATCATCTTTCAGGATTCGGAATAGCTGAACTGGAATTCCATCACCTCCACTAGCTTTGTTCGTAGTGACGCTTTCTAAGGCCCACTTGACTTCACATTAAGGATGTCTGGCTGTAGGTCAGTGATCACGCCATCATGATTATCTGGGTCTTGAAGATCTTTTTTGTACAGTTCTTCTGTGTATTCTTGCCACCTCTTCTTAATATCTTCTGCTTCTGTTAGGTCCATACCATTTCTGCCCTTTATCAAGCCCATCTTTTCATGAAATGTTCCTTTGGTATCTCTGATTTTCTTGAAGAGATCCCTAGTCTTTTCCATTCTGTTGTTTTCCTCTCAGGAGGCCCCATCCGACCCGAAGGCGGCTGACACCTGGCGAGCAGGTTGTGACTCCTGTAGTCAGGAGCTTGGGACTCAGCACGACTGAGATGGCAGCCAAGTTGTCCCTTTGGGGCCAACAGTGCTGCTGTTCCCAGGCAGGTGAGTGTGGCTGAGTGTCCATAGAGTCAGCGACCCTGGCTGAGTCCCCTCTGCCTGAGCCCTGGACACCACAAGGGGACAGAGGAGGCTGAGAGCAGGACCTGTTCCCTTTGCAGGAGAGAGACCCAAGGGCTTCGGGGCCTCCCAGGGCTGAGATACGCTGACAGACCCCCACCTCGGACACTGAGATAGAGAACTAACAAACTGTGTGTCCCCAGTGATGGGAGACAGATTTTCTGTGTCCTTTGAGACACTCTCCTGGGAATGGGCTGCTGTAGGGACTTTGAGGACAGAGGGGAGAGGAGGAGCCTCCATGCTCGGGCACACTCTCCGATGACCTGGACACAGGGTCGGGAGCAGCAACAGAAGGTCCAGCAGAGCCTGAGCAGGAAGCTCCTGGGCTGTCCCCAGTCCCCCAGTGAGACCTGAGTCCTGGTCTAGTCCCCGAATGCTTGGAGCTCTGGGGGAGCCTGAGAGGCGGTCACAGGAAAGGCAGGAGCAGCAGCCTGGGCCTCAGCTCAGCCCAGGGACGGCCAAGGAGCTGAAGTGTCCTGTATCAGGCACAGCTGGACGCTGTCTCTCTGGTTCTGACCTGACCGTCATGGACTCTGTCCGCCAGGACCTGCCTCTGGCATTCAGGGCCCTTCTGCTCAGCTTCAGATAATCATATAAAATGTGGTTGCCGAAAGAAAGCCTTGGTGAGGCGGCTGAAAGAAGAACTGAAAGGATTTCCCAGACCAATTTCCTGGTGTGGGGCTCAGACCCCCGTTTTAAATCAAACAGAAAACAGAAGTGGCTGCTTTGGCAGGAGATGCTTCAGCCCTGGGAGGCCCATGACTTGGGGGAGAGCAGGTTTTTGTCTCACTTCCCCCCTGGCCTGGATCACTGTGTTAGTACTGCTACTGCTGTCATAAGTTAAACAGAAATAATCCGCCTCGTCCTCAGCCTGGAGCGAGCTGATGGTCAGGGTGGCTGTGTTGCCAGACTTGGAGCCGGAGAATCGGTCGGGGACCCCTGAGGGTCGACTGCTAGTACCATAGATGACGGCTCTGAGGCCCGATCCTGGGAGCTGTTGGTACCAGCCTACATTATATGTACCGATGTTGCTGCTGCTTCCAGAGCAGGTGATGGAGACACTCTGGCGCAGGGGCCCAGACACGGAGGGCGGCTGAGTCAGCACAGCCTGGGCCCAGGATCCTGGAAGAGGGAGAGACAGAGATGGTGACTCGGGGGGTCCAGACACGAGAGCAGGGAGCAGGAAGGAGGGCCCGTGTGTCTTCCCAGGGCCCTTCCCCTGTCCCCCCATTCAGTCACCTGTGCAGAGAGCAACCAGGGTGAGGAGCAGAGGGGACCAGGCCATGGTGCACATTGCAGGGCGTCCTGCCGTCTGTGGCCCCACAGCTGAGCAGAGCGTCCCCACACCGCTCCTTCCCCTCTTCATACCCTGAGAGGGGGCGGGGCCTTTCATGCAAATGACCGTCCTCCCCTCCAACCCCCACAATGCTCTGATCACCTCTGGGACCTGATTCAGCTTCCTGTGCCTGAGGGAGCCCAGTGTATGATCAGGGACAGGGTTTCCTGGGGCTTGGATGTGGAATGTAAAAGCTGGAAATATAGATCTTAAGGCACTAGAAAGTACCAGGGGCTGGGCTGTGCTCTCACCGCCACCGCCCCCAACGCTCAGGAAAGGCCTCAGAGCGCCCCCTGCTGTCCTCGCCCAAGCACACATCCTGACCTGGTGATAGAGCTCTTAGAGTCAACTTTCCCCAAAGTGGTTTTGTAATTACACCTTCAGGATGTGTTTGGATAGAAAACAGCAGCCAACTGTAGCTTACCCTGTAGTGCATGTGAGTGTTACACAGCGCGTGTGTGATTTTGAGATTTTCAATGAACCAAAATGTGTTTATGGAGTAGTAAAAATCTGAGGTCCTCACTTAAAATAGATGCCTAAATTTAACTGAAGAAAATGTTCTTAAGTCACTAAGCTGTGTCCAACTCTGGCTCTGTTTTAATTCTTCATTCCCATGGTGCTATTTCTAAAGCATAATTTTCCATGTAGCCTCTGTTCTTTAAATAAGATAACTTTAAAGACTTTCTGACATTATGGCATCTCCATTGGGGGATTTTATGTTGTAGCAGGATGTTCTCTCTGAGAAACAGGGCAGGCTGAGTTATCAGAGCCATGGGTCGGTCTCAGATCTGAGATGAGACACAGGACATGACAAGGCAGATCAGCTGTCCTCAGGAATCTCAGACGGGACCATAGACATGGTCAGACAGAGAAGCAGTCACGGGCCCAGGGGCAGAGCCTCAGGACAGGGTGTGCTTTCCCAGCCCAGGGCCCCAGCAGCTTCTCCCGGGCTCACTGTGCATAAAGCCAGCCCCACAGCAGCTGAGCACAGACACTCCTCAGCCAGGAATCATCTCCAGGTCTCAGGACCAGGGTTTCTCTCCCCTCCTGATTCCTCATTCAATGGGCACACAGGATGGAGTGTGAGTGTTCACGGAATAAATCAGCTACACGAGGGATTCAAGATCCCATGGGAAATGAGGGGAAAATGGGGAGAAGCAGGGAGGCAACGAGTATGGGTCACACCTGAGAGCCAGAAACCTGAGGCTTCACAGGAATGAAAGGTTAGAAAGGTTCAAGGAGGGGCCGAGGAAGTGAGTGTCCAGTTCAGGAAGATCTGGAAACACGTCCAAGATCTTCTGACAGAGTGAGCTGCGTCATGACCATGGAGATCAACAGTGTAGGTCTGTAGAAAGAGAGAGGCCCAGGATTGGGAGGAAAGTCATGAATGAGGGGATTGGGAGGGCAGGCTCTGAGCAAAGAGATGAGGAGGAGCAGGAGCAGGCTGAGGAGAGCTGGAGGGGTGCACGGGGTGGGCTCTGGGGAGAGCCCTCCTCTGTTTCTGGGAAGAGGGTGGGGGACTGATGACCACCTGATCACTTCACCCTCCAATTCTGGGGGCTCAGCCCGGTGTGCAGCTTCACTCCAAGGAGGAGGCCTGGGGGCCGTGGCTCTGAGTCTGTCCCCTGAGAGGAAGCACCTGCTGTCACGTCCAACTCAGGCTGCTGAGCCCAGGACCAGGGCCAGGTCAGTGGACCATGTCAGTGTGTTGCTGCTGCTGGTAAGTCGCTTCAGTCATGTCCAACTCTGTGCGACCATATAGACAGCAGCCCACCAGGCTTCCCCGTCCCTGGGATTCTCCAGGCAAGAACACTGGAGCGGGTTGCCATTTTCTTCTCCAATGCATGAGAGTGAAAAAGGAAAGTGAAGTTGCTTAGTTGTGTCTGACTCTTCGAGATCTCATAGACTGCAGCCTACCAGGTTCCTCCGTCCATGGGATTTTCCAGGCAAGACTACTGAAGTGGGGTGCCACTGCCTTCTCCCACGCATTTGTTGCAGGTTTGCTAGTTCTGAGCAGGTGCACAGCGCCCCCTGGTGACGCACTCGGGGAACGTTCACGGTGGTGGCCTGATGAGCAAGCTGCTGCTCAGATGCTTGGTTCTCAATCCTGTCTTGCTTCTTTGCCACCCCATGGACTGTAGCCCACCAGGCCCGTCTGTCCATGGGCTTCTCCAGGCAAGAACACTGGCGTGGGTTGCCGTTTCTTGCTGCAGAGGATCTTCCCACCCCAGGGATAGAACCCACATCTCTTATGTCTCTTGCATTGGCAAGAGGGTCTTTACCACTCGTGAAAACTGGGAAGCCTTTGAGGAAGGAGAGGCTGCCTTTTTTTTTGTCACCAAACACTTTGTCAGTGGACAAGTAAATGAATCAAATAATAAATATTACATGTCTTTGCGAGTGTACAGAGAATTCTTTTTATTTTCACACATTGAATTTTCAAGTGATTCTGACTATCTTGTTCTCATGATTCATTTTTTTCCCCTTCCATTTACCTCCTTCTCCTTTAAGGACCCAAAAGTGTTTGTATTTGCTCATCAAATAGATTTGATGATTTGTCCCTAAAAACATGTGTCACCTGATTTCATCATCTCAGGCATTTCACCAGTGATGTCGATGCCATCTCACTTCCCAATACTTCGTTTCCTGGTTCCTGATAGAAGTGACAATATTTACTGGATCCTGGACTGTGTGGAAATTGCTTGTAGAAACTCTGGGTTCCATTTCCTTTTCCTTTAACAGGAGATGCTTCTGTGGCGGAAGCTCAGGGATGTGCATTCGCTGCCCAGTGACCCAGCAGGGGCGGCACTGACCCCCCTGCTCTGTGCTGCTGATTCCGACCTGGGAACCGGGGGCAACTGCTGTGAGCAGCTCCGTCATCCAGGGGTGTGTGACCACCCCTTGTGTGCCGCTGCGCTAGGGAGGGGCAGCTGAGCTGCAGTCAGGGGACACCCAGACAGCTGGGTTCTGTGGACTCAGGGACTCCAGGAAGGGAGGGGCAAACACCTTGCCCTGGGAGCCCCATGGCTGTGGGGGAAGCAGGTTTTTGTCTCCTTCTCTCTGGCCTGAAGCACTGTGCAAACTTTCAAGCCATCAGCCCATGAGAAAAAGTAGTAATCAGTATCATCCTCAGCATGAACTGAGGTGGTCAGAGAGGCCAACTTGCCAGACTTGGAGCCAGAGAATCAGTCTGGGAGTCCTGAGGCTTGTTTGCTATTTTCATAGATCAGAAGTGTGGGGGCCTTCCCTGGGAGCTGTTGGTACCAGCTCACATAATAACCCCAGTGTTGCTGCTGCTTCCAGTGCAGGACAGGTTGACCCTCTGACCTGAAGTCCTGGCCATGGAGGGCGGCTGAGTCAGCACAGCCTGAGCCCAGGATCCTGGAAGAGGGAGAGACAGAGATGGTGACTGTGGGCTTCAGGAAGGAGAGGGCAGAGAAGGGACATGTCTTCCCAGGGCCCTTCCCCAGTCCCCACATCCAGTCACCTGTGCAGAGAGTGACCATGGTGAGGAGTAGAGGGAACCAGGTCATGGTGAACATGGTCAGGGCGTCCTGCTGTCTGTGGCCCCACAGCTGAGCAGAGCATCCCCACCTCTCCAACCCCTCTTCATACTAAGAGAGAGTGTGTTCATTCATGTAAATAACCCCACGATTGCCCCCATACTCCACCTCGCAGCTCTCTGACACCTCCCTGCTCTCTGGATCAGGTCCCTGTGTCTGAGGGTGCCCAGGGGGTGGCATGGGCATGGCTGTGGGTGCCCAGGGGTGGGAGGTCACAGCTGGGAACCCTGAGGTGAAGCCACCATGCAGTGCCAGGGGACTGGGTCCAGCTCTCACCCACCAACCCTCAAGAATTGTCCCCGAGCCCCCTGGTGTCCAGGCCCAGATACGTATCCTATGACTTGCTGATCAGAGCCCCTCAGGGACAGATCCTGCTCCCTGCTCTGGGCACTGTCCCCTCCTTAGGGCCAAAATCCCATTGTGTCCCCCATGACTTCAGAGCTGACCATAGCCTCCCCTCAGACCCTTCAGCACCAGTCTGTCCATGGCGTCCTGGCTGCTTAAGGGGTCAGGACTGAGAGGGTGTCTGGAGGCTGTCTCGCATGGAGGGTTGTATAATGAAGAGGAGCCCGGGATTGGGTAGGAAAGTCATGAAGCATAAGAGGAGGAGAGAGACCCCGAGGAAAGGGTTGAAGAGTAGCCAGATGAGGCAAGGGGGAGCTGAGGGATGCAGGGGGCTCGGCTCTGGGGGCTCCTCTCCTCTCTGCTCCCGGGGAAGTGAGTAGAGTCTAACGACGTTGAACAGGACCCTAATTCTGGGTCCTCAGTCCTGTTTGAAGCTTCACTCCCAGAGCTTGAGGGGTCGGGGCTCTAAGTCTTTCTCCTGAAAGGAAGCTCCTGCTGAGACCCTCCAACTCAGTCCACTGAGCCCAGGGCCGAGCCTAGGTCAGGGGACCATCTGGTGTGCTCAGGTTCCGCGGGTTTCGAGATGATGCACAGCGCCCCCTGGTGACGCGCTCGGGGAATGTCCACGGTGGGAAAATGTGGGGAAGGAAAGAGCTGCATTTTCAACTAAGAGCCCATCAGTGAGGGGAGTGTATCCTCTGCCCAGTGACCCAACAACCGGGTTCTCTGACCCCCCTTTTCTGTGCCTGAAGCTGACCCGGGCACATGGGGCAACTCCCGTCAGCAGTTCCTTCCACCCAGGGGTTTGAGACCACTCCTTGTTGGGCTCTGCCCTCGGGGGAGGAGAGACAGGCTGAGGGGCCTGCAGTGCTGTGGAGCGTGAAGCTCAGCTCCCTGGATTCTGAGGACTTGGGACACCAGGGAGGGAGGGGGTGATCGCAGGGCGAACCCCGGGCCTCATCTCACATTCAGCACTGATGATCTAGGTGGCGTCAGGCCCATGTCCTCCTGGCCCCACAGTCACCAGCAGGGGGGTCCGGGGTGCACAGGAGCCTGCTTTGCCCTCACTCGGTCTCCCCTTGTTGCTGCTCCATCTCCCCGCGCACAGTTTGTGGGGCGGGGCCTGGAGGCTGTCCACGTGCTGAGGAGCCCAGCCATGACCTGGCATCCGGGACCCCAGGCAGTCAGCCAAGAGTGTGGGGATTTTTGGGGCCAGTTCTGAGTAAGGTTCTTCCAGGAACATAATCCTCCCATGAGCCTCCAGGTGTGTCCTTAGACAGCACAGGTTTGCGGAAATTCCTCCCAACTTCCAGTCTTACGCTTAAATTAAGACACAGTTTTCCTCATGGCCTCGGATGTGAATTGTGTTTCTGGGAGTTTGAATTTATCAAAATCCAAAAACTGGGAGTGAATGTATTTTGGGGAATGAATATGCCTGGACTGAATTGTAAGACAATTCTCAGGGGCTATTTCCCAATAACAGACAAAGACATCCATCTGGAATTTTGATGCTCCTAAATATTTGGGGAGAGGGGGCAGTTTCTTGTTAACCACAGCTTCCTGCCACCAACAAAAGGCTGTGATTCAGGAGCTCCAGTTGGGAAACTGCACTCTAGAAAATTCCACTGGGGGTGCCCCTTCGGGCAAATGGAATATTAATTTGTCTCCAAGATCAAGTTCATGATGCTGTACATCTCTTAGTGTGATCTGAATGACAAGTGTCCTAAAGGCAGTGGTGGGGTCTGAGTCTCCCTGTGGAGTCAAGCCTCCTTCCCAACAACAGGGGCAGAGAGGGGTCCCCTTGGAGAGGTGGACACACTGGGGAGAGCGGGGGAGGAGACACGTGGCCATGAAGCACCAGACAGGAGACGGGCCCAGACCCTCCCTCCCCATGGGGACCCTGACTTGTCCCACCCCCTCCCCACCTCTCCTGCCACTAAGTGCTGAGCCCTCTGAGCACAAGGGCATGTTTTGGTGTGAAGGGTGAGGGGTGGCCCTTGAAAGCACTCTTTTAAACTGTCTCTAATCTCAGCAGTGGGGAGACCAGGATGGGAGATGTGGAGACCAGAATGGGAGGTGGGGAGTGGCATGCAGAGCCACATGGGCAGGCTTAGGGTGAGAGAGTCCTGTGATGTAAACAGCCATGACCATGTGGAGTACTTTCAATAGAACTGCAGATTTTACGGGTAAAGGTCACCATTTCATCATGCAATTATGATAACTGGCAAGTTCAGTTTCAACAAAGTTGGAACATGTCTCATCATCAGAAATAGAAAAACACGGTGTGTGAACAGGTAGATGTGGTGAGCATCGTGGACCTTGTAAAACTCCCTTCCCTGTGGTTCTGGGTGGAGCCGATGGACGAGGGATGGAGGAGGGATGTGTGGGCAACGAGGAGGAGAAGGAGCTCAGACATCTCAAGTTAACGTGTGTGGAAGAGATGGGAAAGTCTTGTTCACCTCTTGTTTCTTTGACGTAAAAATGTAAATACTATCCTTATTTTGTATTCATGTCAGATTTGCTGCTAAAGTAGCTGTTTAATAAAATTCACACGATTTTTGTCAGAGGTGTTTGAGAACCTCAGCTCATAGAGGTGAAAAATATGTATTCCTACTGAATTCTTTTATTATAGGAACATATTGATGACAGTTTGGTGGAGCTTGTAAATTCATATATTTCATGTTACAACTGTTAGTATAAACTATTAATATAACGGGAAGGAATGAGTAACGGAGCCACAAAAACTGACATAATATCAGTTTCAATAGTTCAATTCGAAATGTTGAAACTGCCGAATTACACACCAGGGAACGTTTTTAAATGACACAGATGGTGAGAGGGTCCTTGCCTGCATCCCTCTTCCACTGGGAACACCCGGGCATTCTGTGGGCAATGGGGCAGCCTCTGCAGGGGTCTCTCATCCCCTGTCCAGGTATCCTTGGAGGTCGAGGTTCCTGAAGGATGTTCATTTGTGTTGTATGACCGTCCTTCTCTCCTTGGTTGGATGTGGGGTCTGGGCACTGACCCCACGACAGAGTAGCAGGAACTGAGAGGCAAGCCTGTGGCTCTGAACTGAGAGCTGCCGTGTCCCCTGGGGGCCCAGGTGCAGGACATCACCCTGCACTGGGGACCCTGCTGCCCACGTGGGCAAGAGCCAACACAGGAGGTGCCAGCCTGCCTGGCCAGGACTCTGTGCTCTCCGGACAGATCCTAGCGCCCCCTGCTGGCCTCAGACCTCCTCCTCCCCCACTTCTCACCACAGCCTCCTGGAAGGGCTTTCTCACACTTACAGCTGGGTCTTCCTGATGTCACCGCCCAGGGCAGTACAATGAGTCCCCTTCGTCAATTTTGGGCCTGATTTTTCCAGGTACCTAATGACCTCAGACCTCTGAATGGTATGCTGATAAACTAATGAATTTCAGGATTCTCTGATGTCTGAGTGTGCTCTGCCTGGCTCGTGGGTTCACTACCAGAACACAACCACTTGAACCTGAGTTTCCAGGGTTCAAACTCCCAGCATGCCCGTGGGTGGTGCCTGGTCATGATTCTGTCTGAATTTCCTTCCCAGCTTGATAGGTAGTCAAGGTTGAATTTGCAGGGCCTCCCGGCACCTTCCCAGCCCAGACTGCATGGCTCTCTTCTTATTTCTCTCTTTGCAAAGAGAATAGGAGGCTCTCAGGAAGAACAAACCTCTTCTTGGTCACTTCCAGGGCTTCTCATTTACCCTTGGTCACGGTCCTCACAGTGCTTCTCTTTGACTCAGATATTTAAAGATGTTTTTAGTCTAATTTTGTAATCTTTCCATTTTAAATGTTTGGTATAAATGATTATGCCTATAAATGGGAATCTCATCCTTGTCTGGGCTCCTGTTTCATCTCTGGTTGAGAAACCCTTATGACTGTTACCTGATCTTCATTGGACATGGTGAAGTCTAACCGAACCTTTGATTGTTGGAGTCGATAGGTTTAATGGAGGTGGGTTTATAAGATCTGTGTCCAAAATAGTGACATTTATCTAATATCATCTTAACAAGTAAGCACGGAGGGAAAACGGGGAGAGATCATGAGGCAAAAGATGAGAGTATGGGCAAGTGAGGAGTCTGAGAGCTGCGTCCTAATGGGCATGGTCTCCCAATACATGGAGAGGGGGCTCTTCAGGCATCAATCCACAGAAAGGGAAGCACCCAGCTTCCCTAAGGGTCAGGGTTCAAGGCAGAGCACAAAGCCTGGAGCAGGAGAGGGACCTGGCGGGGGGTGGGAGAGGCCCCCTGGGGCTCCAGGGCACAGCTGCTGGACTCCTGCTTCCTCGACATCCTGCTCAGTACCTGTGAGGGCCCCTGTGTATCTGGGCACATGGGCATTGTGCTTGTATTTGGAGACCAGAGCGAAAAAGGAACTGTTTCATGGACCCCATAATGATGGAGCAGGATGAGGAGGTGAGACTGCCTGGATTTAATAGCACAAGTGACAGCAGAGACCTGAACCAGCACTGGTGACATCACAGGGTCAGGGCAGTAATGGGTCCAACACGGGAGTACAGGACAAGCTTTCATCAGACATCCCCTCACACAGGATTTCTTTATGTCTGTGGTTAGTGATGAGCTGTGTGACACTGATGACCAGCCATCTCATCAGGCCAGGGTTCAAAGTGATCAAGGAGTGTGAACTTGATCCAGGAGCCAGAGGACAGGAGTGAACCCCTGACTGTCCCTCACCTCTATCCTGAGTCACAAAGGCAGAGACTTTGCCTGGAATCTCTTGTGATCATTGCCATGGTGATCCCCACTTCCCCTATGACCCTTCTACAGGCTGTGCGGCCCTAGGATCTGGACTCATCAGGGGCATCACAAGCAGAAGGACACGGGCACAACAGTAGGGGAGCCCCTGATGCTGACAGTCCACAGACCACCCCAGCCATGAAGTAGGAAATGCTCCAATGGGGTGGAGACAAGAGGAGGGGAGGGCAGGACAGAGCCAGCATCTGTGGGTCAGGAGAACCACTCCTGGGATTCCCTGCCTCCTGGGATGTATCACTGGTGCCCCTCACCCCTCATGCTCTCTGCTCTGCTCCTTCAGGAGCAGGGTTCACACCCTGGGGGACGATCTGCCTGCTGGGATGGTCCATGGACTCTGCTGAAGGCGCATCTGGGAAAGCCTCCTGCTCCTCATCTCAAGTGAGGGAGCTCAGCTCCACAGCTCCCGTGATCACATGGATGACCAGGGTGCACCTCAGTGGTATCAGAAATTGTTTTCATTTTCTGAGACTTCAGCACAACTGACTGTACAACTGGGAGTAGACTTACTATGAACCAGAACACACCTCAGGGATTAATGGATTCTGGGGTATTATTTACGATCTGACAGTACTCTAAGAGCAAGACCCTGACAGGCTGAGGCTCTCGTCCCAGTTTCCCGTCTACCTGTGTCACTGTGAGAAGCCCTGTTGCACCAGCCTGCACGGTCAGAGTCAGCCTCGTGCTCAGGCTGCAGCCCAGAGACGAGCAGGAGCCCCGCGTTGGCATCTTTGGATCCAGAAAACCCGCGGGGACTCCAGAGCCTGGTTCTTACTGGAGTCTGAGTGGTAGGACTGGAGGACCGAGGAGGGCTTGCTGGCTTCTGCTGGTTCCAGTAACAGCAGAGCAGCCGACACTGATGTCATTGCTCAGGGTGCAGGGAGCCACAGAGTCAGCTGTGGTCTGTGAGGGGACAAGGGTCTCCACACACACAGGGCATGAAACCAATGCCAGTCACAAGAGTCCAGGGCCTCAGGGCTGTGGTGTGACACTCTCAGCAGCACCAGCTCTAGGGCAGAAGCCAGCCTCTCCTCAGAGAAACCATTACTAAACAGGGGTGGCCTGATCTACTTGCAACTTTGTAGAAGAAAGTTAACAAAACAACCATTAAATTAAGATTCTCCCGACATACCAAATGAAAATAATAGAAAACCACGTGAGTTATGATCAGAACTTAAAATGATCACGTGTCTCTACAGGTCAGTGGGAATGACGTGGAGTATCCTGGATTTTCTTTCCCCATATGCTCTTACATGGAGCAGAAGAACAGGAACAGCAGGGGAGGGGCTTCAGGGGGAAATTTGTGCAGTCTGTTGTGAAGTGTGGCCCCTCCATTCTTATTCTCACCATGTGAAACAAAATACGACTTTATGTCCATTTCTGAGCTGCTGCTAAACTATCCGCTTCCCACAACGTGCAGTAGTTGTGTTCCTTTCTCAGTAGCTGTGTGTGAGGCCTGATTCCACCAGAAAAAGATCCGCACTGCTTGATTTGGAGCCTATTAAGCAAAGTTCCTCTGACACAGTAGAAAATATGTCATTTTGTGTGTATGAAATTTGAGGGTAAGGCAAAGTTAAGGCTTAAGGGAAAAGAGAGAATTAGAAGGAATAATCCCACTTATTCCAAAAGACATCACTGTTAACTGTGGCCCCACAGCCCAGGCAGCCAGTGTGCAATCCCCGCACGTTTTTGTGAAAGGACAATGACAGGGAGCAGGACACAGGCGTGTGACCTGTGCTCCATGACCCTACGTGCGAGGGAGGCCAGGAGCTCAGGGTTGGGGTCACTTCCCCCTGGGTGAAGCCTCCTGTGAGCAGCAGGGCTGAGTCCCAGTTGAGCAGGAACAATCATCCTTCTCGGGCCGGGCCCAGAGACGGTCAGGGGGCCCTACCCGACCTGGAGCCTACCAGCCTCGCTGAGATCCTGAGGGCAGGTTGTGATTCCTGTGGTCAGGAGCTTGGGACTCAGCATGACTGAGATGGAAGCCAAGTTGCCCCCTCAATGCCAACAGTGTTGCTGTTCCCAGGCAGGTGAGTGTGGCTGAGCGTCCATAGAGTCACCGACCCTGGCTGAGTCCCTGCTGCCTGAGCCCTGGAAACCACGAGCGGACAGAGGAGGCTGAGAGCAGGACCTGCTCGCCGTGTAGTAGAGAGGCCCGAGGGCTTGGGGGCCTCGCAGGGCTGAGATGCGCTGATGAACCCCCACCTTGGACACTGAGATAGAGAACTAACAGACCCTGTGTCCCCAGTGATGGGAGACAGATTTTCTGTGTCCTTTGAGACCCTCTCCTGGGAATGGGCTGCTGGAGGGACTTTGCAGATAGAGGGGAGAGGAGGAGCCTTCATGCTCAGGGAGACCCCCGATGACCTGGACGCAGGGTGGGGCAGCAGCAGCAGAAGGTCCAGCACAGCCTGAGCAGGAAGCCCCTGGTCTGCCCCGCCTCCCCCAGTGAGACAGGAGTCCTGTTCTAGTTCCCACAGACCTGGAGCTCCTGGGGAGCCTGAGAGGTGGTCATAGGAAAGGCAGGAGCAGCAGCCTGCACCTCAGCTCAGCCCAGGGACGGCCGAGAAGCTGAAGTATCCTGAATCAGCCACAGCTGGATGCTGTCTCTCTGGTTCTGACCTGACTGTCATGGACTCTGTCTGCCAGGACCTGCCTCTGGCATTCAGGGCCTTCTGCTCAACTTCAGATATTCATATAGTATGTGGTTGCCAAAGAAAAGCGTTGGTGAGGAGGCAGAATGAAGATCTGAAAATATTTCCTGGACCAAATCCCTCGTGTCGGGCTCAGACCGCAGTTTAAATCAGACAGACAACAGAAGTGGCTGCTATGGCAGAGGCCCATGTCTGAGGAGAGCAGGTTCTTGTCTCACTTCCCCCTGGCCTGGAGCACTGTGCTATAGTGCCACCACTCTGATAAGATGAACAGAAATAATCCGCCTCGTCCTCAGCCTGCAGCGAGCTGATGGTCAGGGTGGCTGTATTTCCAGACCTGGAGCCGGAGAATCGGTCGGGGACCCCCGAGGCTCGACTGCTCGCACCATAGATGAGGGTTCTGAGGCCCGATCCTGGGATCTGTTGGTACCAGCCCACATAATTGCCAGATCCAACGTTGCTGCTGCTTCCAGAACAGGTGATGGAGACCCTCTGGCCCAGGGACCCGGACACGGAGGGCGGCTGAGTCAGCACAGCCTGGGCCCAGGATCCTGGAAGGGAGAGAGACAGAGACGGTGACTCGGGGGTCCAGACAAGCTAAAGTGGAGCAAGGCCTGTGAGTCTTCCCAGGGCCCTTGCCCTGTCCTCCCATCCAGTCACCTGTGCAGAGAGTGACCAGCGTGAGGAGCAGAGGGGACTAGGCCATGGTGGGCATGTCAGGGCGTCCTGCAGTCTGTGGCCCCACAGCTGAGCAGAGCGTCCCCACACCGCTCCTTCCCCTCTTCATACCCTGAGAGGGGGCGGGGCCTTTCATGCAAATAACCGTCCTCCCCTCCAACCCCACAATGCTCTGATCACCTCTGGGACCTGACTCAGCTTCCTGTGCCTGAGGGAAGCCACTGTATGATCAGGGACGGGGTTTCCTGGGGCTTGGGTGTGGAATGTAAAAGCTGGAAATCCACATCTTTAGGCACCAGAAAGTACCAGGGGGCTGGGCTGTGCTCTCACCGCCACCGCCCCCAACACTCAGGAAAGGCCTCAGAGCGTCCCCTGCTGTCCTGGCCCAAGCACACATCCTGACCTGGTGATAGAGCTCTTAGAGTCAACTTTCCCCAGAGTGGTTTTGTAATTATACCTTCAGGATGTGTTTGGATACAAAACAGTAGCCAACTGTAGCTTACCCTGTAGTGCATGTGAGTGTTACACAGTGGATGTGTGATTCTGATATTTTCAATGAACCAAAATGTGTTTATGGAGTAGTAAAAATCTGAGGTCCTCACTTAAAATAGATGCCTAAATTTAACTGAAGAAAATGCTGTTGTTAAGTCACTAAGCTGTGTCCAACTCTGGCTCTGTTTTAATTCTGCATTCCCATGGTACTATTTCTAAAACATAATTTTCCTTGTAGCCTCTGTTCTTTAAATAATATCATTTTAAAGCCTTTCTGACACAGCATCTCCACTGCAGGATTTTTATGTTGTAGCAGGACGTTCTCTCTGTGAAACAGGGCAGGCTGAGTTATCAGAGCCATGGGTCGGTCTGAGATCTGAGAAGAGACACCTGACATGACAAGACAGATCAGCTGTTCTCAGGAATCTCAGATGGGACCATAGACATGGTCAGACAAATCAGATCAGTCACTCAGTGGTGCCCGACTCTTTGCGACCCTATGAACTGCAGCACGCCAGGCCTCCTTGTTCATCACCAACTCCCAGAAGTCACACAGACTCGCATCCATCGAGTCAGTGATGCCATCCAGCCATCTCATCCTCTGTTGTCCCCTTCTCCTTCTGCCCTCAATCCCTCCCAGCATCAGAGTCAGAGCAGCAGTCACAGCCCTGGGGGCAGAGCCCCAGGACAGGGTGTGCTTCCCCAGCCCAGGGCCCCAGCAGCTTCTCCCAGGCTCACTGTGCATAAAGTCAGTCCTACAGCAGCTGAGCACAGACACTCCTCAGCCAGGAATCATCTCCAGGTCTCAGGACCAGGGTTTCTCTCCCCTCCTGATTCCTCACTCGATGGGCACACAGGATGGAGTGTGAGGTCTCAGGGAATAAATCAGCTACACGAGGGATTCAAGAATCCCCTGGGAAATGAGGTGACCCTGGGGAGGAAAATGGAGCAGATGAGTAGGGGTCACACCTGAGAGTCAGAGACCTGAGGCTTCTCGGGAAGGAAGGGTTGGAGAGGTTCAAGGAGGGGCCAAGGAAGTGAGTGTCCAGTTCAGGAAGATCTGGAAACACGTCTATGATCTTCTGACACAGTGAGCTGGGTCGTGACCATGGAGATCAACAGTGTAGGTCTGTAGAAAGAGAGAGGCCCAGGATTGGGAGGAAAGTCATGAATGAGGCGAGTGAGAGGGCAAGCTCTGAGCAAAGCGATGAGGAAGAGCAGGGGCTGGTTGAGGAGAGCTGCAGGGGGTGCATGGGGCGGGCTCTGGGGGCTCCTCCCCTCCTCTGTTTCTGGGAAGAGGGTGGGGACTGATGACCACCTGACCCTTCACCCTCCAATTCTGGGTGCTCGGCCCCGGGTGCAGCTTCAGTCCGAGCAGGAAGCCTGGGGGCCACGGCTCTGAGTCTGTCCCCTGAGAGGAAGCACCTGCTGTCACATCCAACTCAGGCTGCTGACCCCGGGTGCAGGGCCAGCTCAGGGAACCATGTCGGTGTGTTGCTGCTGCTGCTAAGTCCCTTCAGTCGTGTCCGACTCTGTGCGACCCCGTAGATAGCAGCCCACCAGCCTCCCCGTCCCTGGGATTCTCCAGGCAAGAACACTGGAGTGGGTTGCCATTTCCTTCTCCAATGCATGAGAGTGAAAAGCGAAAGTGAAGTCGCTCAGTTGTTTCCGACTCTTTGAGACCCCATGGACTGCAGCCTACCAGGCTCCTCCGTCCATGGGATTTTCCAGGCAAGAGTACTGGAGTGGGCTGCCACTGCCTTCTCCAGCGCATTTGTTGAAGGGTTGCCAGATCTGAGCAGATGCACGGCGCCCCCTGGTGACGCACTCGGGGAATGTTCACGGTGGTGGTCTGATGAGCAAGCTGCTGCTCAGATGCTTGGTTCTCAATCCTGTCTTGCTTCTTTTGTGACCCCATGGACTGTAGCCCACCAGGCCCGTCTGTCCATGGGATTCTCCAGGCAAGAACACTGGAGTGGGTTGCCGTTTCTTGCTGCAGAGGATCTTCCCACCCCAGGGATAGAACCCACATCTCTTATGTCTCTTGCATTGGCAAGTGGGTCTTTACCACTCATGAAAACTGGGAAGCCTTTGAGGAAGGAGAGGCTGCCTTTTGTTTCTGTCACACAAATACTTTGTCAGTGAACAAATAAATGAATCAAATAATAAATATTACATGTCTTTGATAGTGTACAGAGAATTCTTTTTCATTTTCACCCATTGTATTTTCAAGTGATTCTATGTTGTTCTCATGATTCATTTTTTTTTCCCTTCCATTTATCTCCTTCTTCTTTGGATCCAAAAGTGTATTTGCTCATCAAATAGATTTGATGATTTGTCCCTAAAAATATCTGCCACCTGATTTTATCATGTGAAGCATCTCAGCATTGATGTCTATGCCATCTCATTTCCCTTCAATATTTCCTGGGTCTTGATAGAAGTGACATTTTTTTTACTGGGTCCTGGACTGTGTGGAAATTGCTTGTAGAAACTCTGGGTTCCATTTCCTTTTCCTTTAACAGGACATGCTTCTGTGGTGGAAGCTCAAGGATATGCGTTCACTGCACAGTGACCCAACAAGGGCGGCACTGACCCCCCTGCTCTGTGCTGCTGACTCCGACCTGGGAACTGGGGGCAAGTGCTGTGAGCAGCTCCTTCATCCAGGGGTGTGTGACCGCCCCTTGTGTGCCGATGACTGCTGGGTTCCGTGTCTCAGGAACACCAGGAAGGGAGGGGCAAACACCTTGCCCTGGGAGCCCCATGGATGTGGGGGAAGCAGGTTTTTGTCTCAAGGATATTTGCATTCCTAACTTGTTTGAACTTTGAGGCAGGGCTAGAACCAGCTCTTCCTGCCACATATTGCCTCTCCACTCGGGAGTGCTTATCTCTGAGCAGCCTGTGAAAACAGGGCAGGCTGAGGTATGGGAGCCACAGGTCAGCTCAGAGCTGAGTTGAGGGAACGTGCGTGACAGGTCAGGTCTGCTGACCTCGGACACTCAGAAGTGATCATAGGAAGATAAGCTGAGTTAAAGGAGGTCCAGGTAAGGCAGCAGTGACAGCTCTGGCCGGGAGGGGATGAGCTGGGGTCACACGTGAAGTCTGGGGACCTGAGGCTTCTCTGGTAGGAGGGCTAGAGAGGTTGAAAGGGAGGACAAGGAAGTGAGCGTCTGGTCAAGGAAGACTGGAAAACGACCCATGACCTGATAGAGTGACGTTGGTCTGGAGGAGGAGGTCCGTGGTGAAGGGTTGTAGAGAGGAGCCCAGGATTGGGGAGGAAAGTCATGGATCAGAGAGGTGCTCTTAGGAAAGAGCAAGAGAGGAGCAGAAGAGGCTTCGAGGATAGGGAGGGGTGCAAGGGGTGCACTTGGGGGCCGCTCCCCTCCTCTGCTCCTGGGGAAGAGGGTGGGGCTTGATGATGCCCTGAGCCCATCACCCTCCAGGTGTGACTCCTAGGCCCTGTGTGCAGCTTCACTCCCAGCAGGAGGCCTGGGGGTCAGGGCTCTGCGTTTGTCCCCTGAGAGGAAGCACCTGCTGTCACGTCCAGCTCTGTCCAGTGAGCCCTGGGTGCAGGGTCAGGGGACCATCTGGTGTGTTTGGGGTGGGCCAGTTCTGAGCAGGTGCACAGCGCTACCTGGTGACACTCTCGGGGAATGGTTACAGTGGGGAAAGTGAGGAAGGAAGGGCTGCCCTGTTTTCTTCCATTGGAAGGACTGATGCTGAAGCTGAAACTCCAGTACTTTGGCCACCCCATGTCAAGAGTTGACTCGTTGGAAAAGACCCTGATGCTGGGAGGGATTGGGGGCAGGATGAGAAGGGGACGACAGAGGATGAGATGGCTGGATGGCATCACTGACTCGATGGACATGAGTCTGAGTGAACTCCGGGAGTTGGTGATGCACAGGAGGCCTGGCGTGCTGCGATTCATGGAGTCACAAAAAGATGGACACGACTGAGTGACTGAACTGAACTAAGTCTGAACTGAACTGAATGAAGTCGCTCAGTCATGTCCGACTCTTTGTGAGCCCTTGGACTGTAGCTTACCAGGCTCCTCCCTCCATGGGATTCTCCAGGCAAGAGTACTGAAGTGGGTTGCCATTTTCTTCTCCAGGGGATCTTCCCGACCCAGGAATTGAACCCGGGTCTCCCGCATTCCAGGCAGACGCTTTAACCACTGAGCCACCAGGGAAGCCCAAACTGAACTAAAGATGGTAAGAAAAACTTTATTCAAGGTAAGAATACTACAGTGGGGTCTTATAATCGGAGAGAGAGAGAGATTGAGCTTAAGTCTGACTCCAGCAGGGACATAGCTGAGATTTACAGCTAAGAACAGGGTGGGTCCACGGGGTTGCAAAGAGAGGCTGGGAGACTGAAAAGCAATGAACAGCAACAGGGTGCGTGTCAGTGGGTGGAAACTTACTCAGAGGACCATAAGGGTGAGGGTGGGTTCTGGCTCAACTGAGAGGATCCTTGCTGAGGCTAGACAAGGCTGATAAGGTAGTGAGGTGAGTGATAAGGAATTTGAGCTGATACTGAGGGTGGTCAGATCAAGGGTGGGGTATTTTTTCTAAACTGATTTAGCAGATTCTGGCTAAAATTGGACTAAATGGACAGGCACCCTTGGATAAAGACATCACCCAAAATTGACAGTGCATTAATGAACTACTGCTGCATAACAAATTACCCCAAACTAATAGCTTAAAATCTCAAAATGCTTGAGATCTTTACAGTCTCAAAAAGGACAGAATCTCTGTTTCTTTTCAAGGCAAATCGTTCAATATCATGGTAATCCAAGTCTATGCCCCAACCAGTAAACCTGAAGAAGCTGAAGTTGAAGGGTTCCATGAAGACCTACAAGACCTTCTAGAACAACACCCCCAAAAGATGTCCTTTTCATTATAGGGGACTGGAGTGCAAAAGTACTAAGTCAAGAAACACCTGGAGTAACAGGCAAATTTGGCTTTGGAGTACAGAATGAAGCAGGGCAAAAGCTACTAGAGTTTTGCCAAGAAAAAGTTTTGCCTTACAGCAGAAAGTTAAGAAGAACTAAAGAACCTCTTGATGAAAGTGAAAGAGGCGAGTGAAAAAGCTGGCTTAAAGCTCAACATTCAGAAAACTAAGATCATGACATATGGTCCCATCACTTCATGGCAAATGGATGGGGAAACAGTGGCTGACTTTATTTTTTCGGGCTCCCAAATCATTGCAGATGGTGATTGCAGCCATGAAATCAGAAGATGCTTGCACCTTGGAAAGAAAGTTATGACCAAACTAGACAGCATATTGAAAAGCAGAGACATTACTTTGTCAACAAAGGTCCATCTCGTCAGTTCAGTTCAGTTCAGTCACTCAGTCGTGTCCGACTCTTTGCGACCCCATGAATTGCAGCACGCCAGGCCTCCCTGTCCATCACCAACTCCTAGAGTTCACTCAGACTCACATCCATCAAGTCAGTGATGCCATCCAGCCATCTCATCCTCTGTCGTCCCCTTGTCCTCCTGCCCCCAATCCCTCCCAGCATCAGAGTCTTTTCCAGTGAGTCAACTCTTCTCATGAGGGGGATAAAGTACTGGAATTTCAGCTTTAGCATTATTCCTTCCAAAGAAATCCCAGGGCTGATCTCCTTCAGAATGGACTGGTTGGATCTCCTTGCAGTCCAAGGGACACTCAAGAGTCTTCTCCAACACCACAGTTCAAAAGCATCAATTCTTTGGCGCTCAGCCTTCTTCACAGTCCAACTTTCACATCCATACATGATCACAGGAAAAACCATAGCCTTGACTAGGCGAACCTTTGCTGGGAAAGTAATGTCTCTGCTTTTGAATATGCTATCTAGGTTGATCATAACTTTCCTTCCAAGGAGTAAGCGTCTTTTAATTTCATGGCTGCACTCACCATCTGCAGTGACTTTGGAGCCCAGAAAAATAGAGTCTGCCACTGTTTCCACTGTTTTACCATCTATTTCCCATGAAGTGATGGGACCAGATGCCATGATCTTCATTTTCTGAATGTTGAGCTTAAAGCCAATTTTTTCACTCTCCACTTTCACTTTCATCAAGAGGCTTTTGAGTTCCTCTTCACTTTCTGCCATAAGGATGGTGTCATCTGCATATCTGAGGTTATTGATACTTCTCCCAGCAATCTTGATTCCAGGTTGTGTTTCTTCCAGCCCAGCATTTCTCATGATGTACTCTGTATATAACTTAAATAAGCAGGGTGACAATATACAGCCTTGACGTACTCCTTTTCCTATTTGGAACCAGTCTGTTGTTCCATGGTCAGTTCTAACTGTTGCTTCCTCACCTGCATACAGATTTCTCAAGACGCAGGTCAGGTGCGCTGGTATTCCCATCTCTTTCAGAATTGTCCACAGTTTATTGTGATCCACAGAGTCAAAGGCTTTGGCATAGTCAATAAAACAGATCAGATCAGATCACTCGCTCAGTCGTGTCCGACTCTTTGTGACCCCATGAATCGCAGCACGCCAGGCCTCCCTGTGTTTCTGGAACTCTTGCTTTTTCCATAATCCAGCAGATGTTGGCAATTTGATCTCTGGTTCCGCTGCCTGTTCTAAAACCAGCTTGAACATCTCAAAGTTCATGGTTCACATATTGCTGAAGCCTGGCTTGGAGAATTTTGAGCATTACTTTACTAGCATGTGAGATGAGTGCAATTGTGAGGTAGTTTGAGCATTCTTTGGCATTGCCTTTCTTTGGAATTGGAATGAAAACTGATCTTTTCCAGTCCTGTGGCCATGGCTGAGTTTTCCAAATGTGCTGGCATATTGAGTGCATCACTTTCACAGCATCATCTTTCAGGATTTGAAATAGCTCAATTGGAATTCCATCACCTCCACTAGCTTTGTTCATAGTGATGCTTTCTAAGGCCCACTTGACTTCACATTCCAGGACGTCTGGCTCTAGGTCAGTGATCACACCATCGTGATGATCTGGGTTGTGAAGATATTTTTGGACAGTTCTTCTGTGTATTCTTGCCACCTCTTCTAATATCTTCTGCTTCTGTTAGGTCCATACCATTTCTGTCCTTTATCAAGCACATCTTTGTATGAAATGTTCCCTTGGTATCTCTAATTTTCTTGAAGAGATCTCTAGTCTTTCCCATATTGTTGTTTTCCTCTATTTCTTTGCATTGATCACTGAAGAAGGCTTTGTTATCTCTTCTTGCTATTCTTTGGAACTCTGCATTCAGATGCTTATATCTTTCCTTTTCTCCTTTGCTTTTCCTTTCTCTTCTTTTGACAGCTATTTGTAAGGCCTACCCAGACAGCCATTTTGTTTTTTTGCATTTCTTTTCCATGGGGATGGTCTTGATCCCTGTCTCCTGTACAATGTCATGAACCTCATTCCATAGTTCATCAGGCACTCTATCTATCAGATCTAGGCCCTTAAATCTATTTCTCACTTCCACTGTATAATCATAAGGGATTTGATTTAGGTCATACTGGATTGGTCTAGTGGTTTTCCCTACTTTCTTCAATTTCAGTCTGAATTTGGCAATAAGCATTTCTTTATCTGAGCCACTGTCAGCTCCCAGTCTTGTTTTTGCTGACTGTATAGAGCTTCTCCAACTTTGGCTGCAAAGAATATAATCAATCTGATTTCGGTGTTGACCATCAGGTGATGTCCATGTGTAGCGTCTTCTCTTGTGTTGTTGGAAGAGGGTGTTTGCTATGACCAGTGGGTTCTCTTGACAAAACTCTATTAGTCTTTGCCCTGCTTCATTCCGTATTCCAAGGCCAAATTTGCCTGTTACTCCAGGTGTTTCTTGACTTCCTACTTTTGCATCCCAGTCCCCTATAATGAAAAGGACATCTTTTTTGGGTGTTAGTTCTAAAAGGTCTTGTAGGTCTTTATAGAACTGTTCAACTTTAGCTTCTTCAGCATTACTGGTTGGGGCATAGACTTGGAATACTGTGATATTGAATGGTTTGCCTTGGAAATGAACAGGGATCATTCTGTCATTTTTGAGACTGAATCCAAGTACTGCATTTAGGACTCTTTTGTTGACCATGATGGCTACTCCATTTCTTCGGAGGGATTCCTGCCCACAGTAGTAGATATAATGGTCCTCTGAATTCACTTCACCCATTCCAGTCCATTTAGTTCACTGATTCCTAGAATGTCGACATTCACTCTTGCCATCTCTTGTTTGACCACTTCTAATTTGCCTTGATTCATGGACCTGACTTTCCAGGTTCCTATGCAATATTGCTCTTTACAGCATTGGACCTTGCTTCTATCACCAGTCACATCCACAGCTGGGTATTCTTTTTGCTTTGGCGCCATCCCTTGATTTTTTCTGGAGTTATTTCTCCACTGATCTCCAGTAGCATACTGGGCCCCTACAGACCTGGGGAGTTCCTCTTTCAGTATCCTATCATTTTGCCTTTTCCTACTGTTCATGGGGTTCTCAAGGCAAGAATACTGAAGTGGTTGGCCATTCCCTCCTCCAGCGGACCACATTCTGTCAGATCTCTCCACCATGACCCACCCATCTTGGGTTGCCTCATGGACATGGCTTAGTTTCATTGAGTCAGACAAGGCTGTGGTCCTAGTGTGATTAGATTGACTAGTTTTCTGTGGGTATGGTTTCAGTGTGTTTGCCCTCTGGTGCCCTCTTACAACACCTACTGTCCTACTTGGGTTTGTCTTACCTTGGGTGTGGGGTATCTCTTCACAGCTGTTCCAGCAAAGTGCAACCATTCCTCCTTACCTTGGACGAGGGGTATTTCCCCATCGTCGCCCTTCCTGACCTTCAACGTGGGATAGCTCCTCTAGGCTGTCCTGCGTCTAGTCAAGGCTATGGTTTTTCCAATGGTCATGTATGGATGTGAGCGTTGGACTATAAAGAAAGCTAAGTGACAAAGAAGTGATGCTTTTAAACTGTTTTTTAAGAAGTTTATGTGTTGGAGAAGACTCTTGAGAGTCCCTTGGACTGCAGGGAGATCCAACCAGTCCATCCTAAAGGAGATCAGTCCTGAATATTCATTGAAAATACTGATGCTGAAGCTGAAACTCGAATACTTTGGCCACCTGATGAGAAGAGCTGAGTCATTTGAAAAGACTCTCATGCTGGGGAAGATTGAGGGAAGGAGGAGGAGGGGATGACAGAGGATGAGATGGTTGGATGGCATCACCAACTCAATGGACATGGGTTTGGTTGAGCTCCGGGAATTGGTGATGGACAAAGAGGCCTGGCATGCTGCGGTTTAGGGGGTTGCAAAGAGTCAGACATGACTGAGCAACTGAACTGAATTGAACAGCTTAAAACAATATTATCTCATATGCTGCTGAAAGTTGGAAATCCAGGAATAATTCAGCTGAGTGTTCTGGCTCAGGGTTTCATGAGATTGCCGTCATCTGAAGCCTTGACATGGGCTGGTGGACTTCCTTCCAAGATGGCTTACTCACACAGCTGTTGAAACCACTTTCCTTGCTCACTGTTTGGAGAAAGCCTCAGTTCTTTCACCTGGGCCTCCACTGGGCTACTTGAGTGTTCTCAAGATTCGACTAAGCTGGCTTCTAGAGTGAGTGATCCAAGAGGATGAGCAGAGAGGCTGCAGTGCTTTTTATGACCTAGTCTCAGACACTTCATTTTCATTTCTACAATGTTCTAACATTAGAAGTGAGCCATGAAGCCCAGCCCACATGTGAAGGGAAGTATAAGGTGCACCCTTGAAGGAAAGGATTTGTGGACATAATTTAAAATCACGTGGACACACATGGCCACTAACTGTTTACATACTTCTATGTCCAAATGCATTTTCCTGCAAATGCTTTCAAAGATTTTATCCATTAAAGCATTAACGAGAATTTTAGGACCTAGAACTTTGCCTGGAGAAGGAAATGGCAATCCACTCCAGTATTCTTGCCTGAGATATCCTATGGACAGAGAAGCCTGGCAGGCTACAGTCCATAGGGTCACAAAGAGTCAGACACAACTGAGTGACTAACACTAACTTGTCTAACAAATATATATACCTGCTCAGTTTTGTTTGATTCTCTACTGTTTTAGCATTTTCTATTTTGTTTTTCTCTGGGCTTCCCTGGCAGTTGTTTTTATCTATGTTAACATTTATTATTGTCTTCTTTCTGTTAGCTTTGTATTTAGTTTGTTCCATTTTTCCAATCAGCAACTCTGGGCCCTATGTGCTGAGTCCTCTGAGCACATGAGGAGGTTTTGTTGGCACTTCTTCATGGCCCTCCATCACTGGGCATTTGTAAGTACCTCGACCCATACACAGACCACAGTGATAGTTGGCCTCATCCTCAGACTGGGCTCCCGTGATGGTGAGGACAGCTTTGTTCCCAGAGATGGAGCTGGAGAAGCAACTGGGGACCCCAGAGGGGCGGCTTCTTGTGCTGTGGATAAGCATTTAGGGAGCCTGGCCTGGGGGCTACTGGTTCCATTTAGGTGGGAGAGTAGGCTGAACCAGAGTGAAGGGCACAGGTGAGGATGCCCATCCCTCCTGGAGACACTGACAATGCCAGCTCCTAGAGCTAGTTCAATGTGAGCATCCACCCCTAATAGCGACAGCAGAGACACAGGGGTTGTTATGGAGACAAGGACTCTGAGACCCTGCTTGAAGTGTCCCAGGGGTGCAGAGTCCAGGCCCCTGACCTGAGACGTAAATGCAGAGCCCAAGCAGAAGCAGGGTTCAGGCCATGGTGGGGACCCTCCCAGGTCGTGGCCTCCTCAGCCTTCTGAGCTGGAGGTGGGGTCCTGGGCATTTTCATGCCTTCCAGCCCATGGAAATCACTTCCTATCTCTCCCTGCCCAGGTCACCTGATGTCCCTTGAGGGGTGCATCTTGAGGAGACAGATGCTGGACCTCACCCAGAGTGGGGACAGCATGGGGAGGAGACCCTGAGTGATGGGGCCACAACCTTCCCCTAATCAGCCCCCTACCCCCACGTGCTTCATTTCTCAAACCTGAATCCTTCCCTGCAGATGTGAAGCTGAGTCATAATTGGATATGCTCCCCCTCCTGCCCCAGCGATTCTGTTCACCCCAACACCACACTCCCCTGTGACTGTGAACCTCTCTTCCCTCCCCAGTGGGACCACTTCCTGCTCCTTGTGAGGAGGGTACTCCTTTCTAACCCAACAGGAAACCACAGAGTCATATGTGGACTGTGAAGGGACAGGGGTCTCCCCATGACACAAGCTGTGAAACCACTGCCGTGCACAACCATCCAGTGCATCAGGGCTGGGGGAGTTGACACTCACACCCGGCCTGGGCATGGGGAGATAGCTATCCTGTGCTCAGAGAAACCATCAACAAACCAACCATCAGTATACCTGCAGATTGTTAGAAGAAAGTTTACAATGCAATCATTACATTGAGATTCTTCCAAAATGTCAGATGAAAATAATAGAAAAACACATGACTCAAAATCAGAAATTAAAATGATACCATGTCTAAACAAGCTGGCATGTACATCATGGAGTGTTCTAAATTCTCTTTCCCCTAAATGGTCTTACATGGAGCAGAAGAGCAGGGAAGGGCAGGTGAAGGGGGTTAGGATGAAAACTTGTGTGGTAAGTTGTGAAGGATGACCACAACATTCTTGTTATCACCGTGTGAAATGAAATAAAATATTCTGTCCATTTCAGAGCTGCTGCTACATTGTCTGCTTCACACAATGTGCTGGGAATTGTGTTCTTGTCTCATCCTCTGTGTCTGAGGCCCCAACTCACATCAGACAAAAAATCTGCATTAGTTGATTTGGAGCCTATTAAGCAAATTCTGAAAGAGATGGGAATACCAGACCACCTGACGTGCATCTTGAGAAACCTATGTGCAGCTCAGGAAGCAACAGTTAGAACTGGACCAAGTTCCCTGGTGTGATTCTGGACCCAGACTTAGGCCAAACAGACAAATGAAACAGCTGCCTTTGCAGAGGATGTTTCTGCCCCCAGAGCCCCGACTCTGAGAGGACAGCAGGTTTTTGTCTCACTTCCCCCCTGGCCTGGAGCACTGTGGCACCACTGATACTGCCGTCGTAAGATACACAGTAATAATTAGCCTCGTCCTTAGCCTGGAGCGAGCTGATGGTCAGAGTGGCTGTGTTGCCAGATCTGGAGCCGGAGAATCGGTCAGGGACCCCCGAGAGTCAACTGGTAGCACGGTAGATGAGGGTTCTGGGGGCCGAGCCTGGGATCATTTGGTACCAGCCAACATAATTGCCAGTTCCAACATTGCTGCTGCTTCCAGAGCAGGTGATGGTGACCCTCTGGCCCAGGGACCCAGACATGGAGGGCGGCTGAGTCAGCACAGCTTGGGCCCAGGATCCTGGAAGGGGGAGAGACAGAGATGGTGACTCAGGGGTCCAGACACGAGAGCAGGGAGCAGGCCCTGTCTTCCCCGGGCCCTTCCCCTGTCCCGCCATCCAGTCACCTGTGCAGAGAGTGACCAGCGCCAGGAGAAGAGGGGAACAGGCCATGGTGGACAAGTCAGGGAGTTCTGCCTTCTGTGGCCCCACAGCTGAGCAGAGCGTCCCCCCACCCCGCCTTCCCATCTTCATACCCTGAGAGGGGAAGGGGCCTTTCATGCAAATGAACGTCCTCCTCTCCAACCCCCACAATGCTCTGATCACCTCTGGGACCTGGGTCAGCTTCCTGTGCCTGAGGGAGACCAGTGTGTGATCTGGGGCAGGGATGCATGGGGTTTGGGGGTGGGATGTCACAGCTGGGAACCCTGAGCAGAAAGCATCAGGAAGTACCAGGGGCTGGTCTCTGCTCTCACCCCTCCAGACACTCAGGAAAGGCCTTCGAACGCCCCCTGGTGTCCTGGCCAAACACACATCCTGACCTGGTGATTAGAGCTCTTAGAGTCAACATTCCCAAAACTGGTCTTGCAATTATACCTTCAGGATGAGTTTGGTTGGAAAACAGCAGCCAACTGTACCTTACCCTGTAGTGCATGTGAGTGTTACACAGTGGATGTGTGATTTTGATATTTTCAATGAACCAAAATGTGATCATGGAGTAGTAAAAATCTAAGGTCCTCACTTAAAATAGATGCCTAAATTTAACTGAAGAAAATGTTGTTGTTAAGTCACTAAGTAATGTCCAAATCTGGTTCTGTTTTAATTCTGCATTCCCATTTCTAAATAATTTTCCTTGTAGCCTCTGTTCTTTAAATAAGATAATTTTAAAGACTTTCTGACATGTATGGCATCTCCACTGGGGGATTTGATGTCGTAGCAGGACGTTCTCTCTGAGAAACAGGGCAGGCTGAGTTATCAGAACCATGGGTCGGTCTCAGATCTGAAATGAGACACAGGACTTGACAAGGCAGATCAGCTGTTCTCAGGAAACTCACATGTGACCACAGACATGGTCAGACAGAGCATCAGTCACAGCCCCGGGATCAGAGCCCCAGGACAGTATCTGCTTTCCCAGCCCAGGGCCCCAGCAGCTTCTCCCGGGCTCACTGTGCATAAAGTCAGTCCCACAGCAGCTGAGCACAGACACTCCTCAGCCAGGAATCATCTTCAGGTCTCAGGACCAGGGCTCTCTCCCCTCCTTATTCTTCACTCACTGGGCACACAGGACAGAGTGTGAGGTTTCAGGGAATAAATTGGCTAATAGAGTGGTTCATGAATTCCCTGGGAAACAAGGGGAACCTGGGGAGGAACAAGGAGGGGACGAGTAGGGGTCACACCTGAGAGCCAGAGACCTGAGGCTTCTTGGAAAGGAAGAGTTAGAGAGGTTCAAGGAGGGCCGAGGAAGTGAGTTTTTCAGGAAGATCTGGAAACAGGTCCATGATCTTCTGACAGAGTGATCAGGGTCATGACCATGGAGATCAGCAGTGTATGTCTGTAGAAAGAGAGGGGCCCAGGATTGGGAGGAAAGTCATGAATGAGGGGAGTGGGAGGGGTGCCTGGGGTGGGCTGTGGGGGCTCCTCCCCTCCTCTGTTTCTGGGAAGAGGGTGGGGACTGATGACCACATGACCCCTTCACCCTCCAATTCTGGGTGCTCGGCCCCAGGTGCAGCTTCAGTCCCGGGAGGAGGCCTGGGGGCCGTGGCTCTGAGTGTCCCCTGAGAGGAAGCACCTGCTGTCACGTCCAACTCAGGCTGCTGAGCCGGGGAGCAGGGCCAGGTCAGGGGACCATGTCGGTCTGTTGCTATTGCTGCTACCGCCAGGTTGCTTCAATCATGTCCGACTCTGTGCGACCCCACAGACGGCAGCCCACAAGGCTCCTCCATCCCTGGGACTCTCCAGGCAAGAACGCTGGAGTGGGTTGCCATTTCCTTCTCTGGTGCATGCACGCACACATGCTAAGTCACTTCAGGCATGCCCGACTCTGTGTGACCCCATGGACAGGCTCCTCTGTCCACGGGATTCTCTAGGCAAGAATACTGGGGTCGTTGCCATTTCGTTCTCCTAGGTCTTCCTCTCTAGTCCCAATAATCCACCCTTTCCCACACCTGAGCCCGTCTTTAGAATACTCTCTGTCTTCTCATACTGTTCATGGGGTTCTCAAGGCAAGAATACTGAAGTGGTTTGCTATTCCCTTCTCCAGTGGACCACATTCTGTCAGATCTCTCCACCATGACCCGCACATCTTGGGTTGCCCCACGGGCATGGCTTAGTTTCATTGAGTTAGACAAGGACGTGGTCCTAGTGTGATTAGATTGACTAGTTTTCTGTGAGTATGGTTTCAGTGTGTTTGCCCTCTGATGGCCTCTTGCAACACCTACCGTCTTACTTGGGTTTCTCTTACCTTGGGTTTGAGGTATCTCTTCATGGCTGTTCCAGCAAAGCACAGACACTGCTCGCTACCTTGGACGAGAGGTATCCACTTCAGTACTCTTGCCTTGAGAACCCCATGAACAGTATGAAAAGGCAAAATGACAGGATACTGAAAGAGGAACTCCCCAGGTCTGTAGGGGCCCAATATGCTATTGGAGATCAGTGGAGAAATAACTCCAGAAAAAATCAAGGGATGGCGCCAAAGCAAAAAGAATACCCGGCTGTGGATGTGACTGGTGATAGAAGCAAGGTCCAATGCTATAAAGAGCAATATTGCATAGGAACCTGGAATGTCAGGTCCATGAATCAAGGCAAATGGGAGTGGTCAAACAAGAGATGGCAAGAGTGAATGTCAACATTCTAGGAATTAGCAAACTGAAATGGACTGGAATGGGTGAATCTAACTCAGATGACCATTATATCTACTACTGTGGGCAGGAATCCCTCAGAAGAAATGGAGTGGCCATCATGGTCAACAAAAGAGTCCGAAATGCAGTACTTGGATGCAATCTCAAAAACGACAGAATGATCTCTGTTCGTTTCCAAGGCAAACCATTCAATATCACAGTATTCCAAGTCTATGCCCCAATCAGTAATGCTGAAGAAGTTGAACAGTTCTATGAAGACCTACAAGACTTTTAAGAACTAACACCCAAAAAAGATGTCCCTTTCATTACAGGGGACTGGAATGAAAAAGTAGGAAGTCAAGAAACACCTGGAGTAACAGGCAAATTTGGCCTTGGAATACGAAATGAAGCTGGGCAAAGACTAATAGAGTTTTGCCAAGAGAATGCACTGGTCACAACAAACACTCTCTTCCAAGAACATAAGAGAAGACTCTATACATGGACATCACCAGATGGTCAATACCGAAATCAGATTGATTATATTCTTTGCAGCCAAAGATGGAGAAGCTCTATACAGTCAGCAAAAACAAGACCAGGAGCTGACTGTGGCTCAGACCATGAACTCCTTATTGGCAAATTCAGACTTAAACTGAAGAAAGGACAGAAAACCAGTGACCATTCAGGTATGACCTAAATCAAATCCCTTATGATTATACAGTGGAAGTGAGAAATAGATTTAAGGGCCTAGATCTGATAGATAGAGTGCCTGATGAACTATGGAATGATGTTTGTGACATTGTACAGGAGACAGGGATCAAGACCATTCCCATGGAAAAGAAATGCAAAAAAGCAAAATGGCTGTCTGGGTAGGCCTTTCAAATAGCTGTCAAAAGAAGAGAAGTGAAAAGCAAAGGAGAAAAAGAAAGATATAAACATCTGAATGCAGAGTTCCAAAGAATAGCAAGAAGAGATAAGAAAGCCTTCTTCAGCGATCAATGCAAAGAAATAGAGGAAAACAACAGAATGGGAAAGACTAGGGATCTCTTCAAGAAAATCAGAGATACCAAAAGAACATTTCATGCAAAGATGGGCTCTATAAAGGACAGAAATGGTATGGACCTAACAGAAGCAGAAGATATTAAGAAGAGGTGTCAAGAATACACAGAACTGTACAAAAAAGATCTTCACAACCCAGATCATCACGATGGTGTGATCACTGACCTAGAGCCAGACATCCTGGAATGTGAAGTCAAATGGGCCTTGGAAAGCATCACTACGAACAAAGCTAGTGGAGGTGATGGAATTGCAATTGAGCTATCCAAAATCCTGAAAGATGATGCTGTGAAAGTGCCGCACTTAATATGCCAGCAAATTTGGAAAACTCAGCAGTGGCCACAGGATTGGAAAATGTCAGTTTTCATTCCAATCCCAAAGAAAGGCAATGCCAAAGAATGCTCAAACTACCACATAATTGCACTCATCTCACATGCTAGTAAACTAATGCTCAAAATTCTCCAAGCCAGGCTTCAGCAATATGTGAACCGTGAACTTCCTGATGTACAAGCTGGTTTTAGAAACGGCAGAGGAACCAGAGATCAAATTGCCAACATCCGCTGGATCATCGAAAAAGGAAGAGAGTTCCAGAAAAACATTTATCTCTGCTTTATTGACTATGCCAAAGCCTTTGACTGTGTAGATCACAATAAACTGTGGAAAATTCTGAAAGAGATGGGAACACCAGACCACCTGATCTGCCTCTTGAGAAATTTGTATGCAGGTGAGGAAGCAACACTTAGAAGTGGACATGGAACAACAGACTGGTTCCAAATAGGAAAAGGAGTACGTCAAGGCTGTATATTGTCACCCTGCTTATTTAACTTATATGCAGAGTAAATCATGAGAAATGCTGGACTGGAAGAAACACGAGCTGGAATCAAGATTGCTGGGAGAAATATCAATAACCTCAGATATGCAGATGACACCACCCTTATGGCAGAAAGTGAAGAAGAACTCAAAAGCCTCTCGATGAAAGTGAAAGTGGAGAGTGAAAAAGTTGGCTTAAAGCTCAACATTCAGAAAACGAAGATCATGGCATCTGGTCCCATCATTTCATGGGAAATAGATGGGGAAACAGTGGAAACAGTGGCAGACTTTATTTTTCTGGGCTCCAGAATCACTACAGATGGTGACTGCAGCCATGAAATTAAAAGACGCTTACTCCTTGGAAGCAAAGTTATGACCACCCTAGATAGCGTATTCAAAAGCAGAGACATTTCTTTACCAACAAAGGTCCATCTTGTCAAGGCTTTGGTTTTTCCTGTGGTCATGTATGGATGTGAGAGCTGGACTGTGAAGAAGGCTGAGGGCCAAAGAATTGATGCTTTTGAACTGTGGTGTTGGAGAAGACTCTTGAGAGTCCCTTGGACTGCAAGGAGATCCAACCAGTCCATTCTGAAGGAGATCAACCCTGGGATTACTTTGGAAGGAATGATGCTAAAGCTGAAACTCCAGTATTTTGGCCACCTCATGCGAAGAGTTGACTCATTGGAAAAGACTCTGGTGCTGGGAGGGATTGGGGGCAAGAGGAGAAGGGGACAACAGAGGATGAGATGGCTGGATGGCATCACTGAGTCGACGGACGTGAGTCTGAGTGAACCCTGGGTGTTGGTGATGGACAGGGAGGCCAGGTGTGCTGCGATTCATAGGGTCACAAAGAGTCGGACACGACTGAGCGACTGATCTGATCTGATCTGTCTTCTCAGGGAACCCTGAGTCCCGTCTGTGCAGTGCTGTCCGTCCTCCTCCTACAGCCCTGAGCTGAGCAGGAAATCCCGGGGCCTGTGTCTGGTGTGAAGGGTGAGGGATGGTTCTTGAAGCACTCTTTTAAGCTGTCTCTAGTCCCAGCGGTGGGGTGACCAGGATGGGAGGTGGTGAGTGGCATGCAGAGCCGCATGGGCAGGCTTAGGGTGACACTGTCCTGTGCTGTAAACAGCCATGACCACGTGGAGTACCTTCAATAGAACTGTGGATTTCATGGGTAAAGGTCACCATCTCATTATGCAATTATGACAGCTGACAAGTTCAGTTCCAACACAGTTGGGACACATGTCTCATCATCAGAAATAGAAAAACACAGTGTGTGAACAGATAGGTGTGGTGAGCATCATGGACCTTGTAAAACTCCCTTCCCTGTGGTTCTGGGTGGAGCCGATGGTCATGGGACGGAGGAGGTGTGTGGGGGCAACGAGAAGGAGGAGCTCAGACATCTCAGGTTATCATGTGTGGAAGAGATGGGAAAGTCTTGTTCATTCTTGTTTCTTTGACATAAAAATGTAAATACTATTCTTCTTTGTATTCATATTAGAATTGTTGCTTAAGTAGCTGTTTAATAAAATTCACATGATTTTTGTCAGAGGTGTTTAAGAACCTCAGCTCATAGAGGTGAAAAATAGATATTCCTACTGAATTCTTTTTTTATTATATGAACATACTGATGACAGTTTGGCTGAACTTCTGATTTCATATATTTCATGTTACAAGTTTTGACATAAAGTATTAATAAAACGGGAAGGAACGAGTAAGGAAGCCACAAAAACTGACATAATATCAGTTCCATAGTTGAATTCAAAATGTTTAAATTGCCAAATAACACACCAGGGAATATTTTTAAATGACACAGATGGTGACAGAGGGTCCTTGACTGTATCCCACTTCCACGGGAAACACCCAGGCGTTCGGTGGGCAATGGGGCAGCCTCTGCAGGGGTCTCTCATCCTCTGTCTAGGTATCCCTGGAGGTCGAGGTTCGTGAAGGAAGTTCATTTTTCTTGTATGACTGTCCCTCTGTCCTTGGTTGGTTGTTGGGTCTGGACACTGACCCCACGACAGAGCAGCAGGAACTGAGAGGCAAGCCTGTGTCTGTGAGCTGAGAGCTGCTGTGTCCCCTGGGGGCCCAGGTGCAGGGCGTCATCCTCCAGTGAGGACCCTGCTGCCCACGCGGGCAAGAGCCAAGGGAGGAGGTGCCAACCTGCCTGGCCAGGACCCTGAGCTCTCAGGACCAGACCCATAGCGCCCCCTGTTGGGGTTGATTTTTCCAGGTACCTAATGAGAGATCCAACCAGTCCATTCTAAAGAAGACCAGTCCTGGGTCTTCATTGGAAGGACTGATGCTGAAGCTGAAACTCCAATACTTTGGCCACCTCAGGCGAAGAGTTGACTCATTGGAAAAGACCCTGATGCTGGGAGGGATTGGGGGCAGGAAGAGAAGGGGACGACAGAGGATGAGATGGCTGGATGGCATCACTTACTAGATGCACATGTGTTTGGGTGGACTCCGGGAGTTGATAATGGACAGGGAGGCATGGCGTGATGCGATCATGGGGTCGCAAAGAGTCGGACATGACTGAGCAACTGAACTGAACTGAATGACCTCAGACCCCTGAATGGTATGCTGATAACCAAATGAATTTCAGGATTCCCTGATGTCTGAGTTTGCTCCGCCGAGCTCGTGGGTTCTCTACCAAAACACAACCACCCGAACTCGATTTTCCAAGGTTCAAACTCCCAGCATGTCCGTGGGTTGTTCCTGGTCATGATTCTGTCTGAGTTTCCTTCCCAGCTTGATAGGTAGTAAAGGTTGAATTTGCAGGGCCTCCCGGGGCCTTCCCAGCTGACTACATGGCTCTGTTCTTATTTCTCTCTTTGCAAAGAGAATAGGAGGCTCTCAAATACAACAAATCTCTTCTTGGTCACTTCCAGGGGTTCTCATTTACCCTTGATCATGGTTCTCATAGTACTTCTTTTTAACTCAGATATTTAATGGTGTTTTTAGTCAAATTCTATAATCTTTCTATATTAAATGTTTGATATAAAAGATTATGCTTATAAATGGGAACCTCAACCTTGTCTGGGCTCCTGTTTCATCTCTGGTTGAGAAACCCTTATGACCGTTACCTGATCTTCATTGGACATGGTGAGAGGCGGTCACAGGAAAGGCAGGAACAGCAGCCTGGGCCTCAGCTCAGCCCAGGGATGGCCAAGGAGCTGAAGTGTCCTGAATCAGACACAGCTGGCCACTGTCTCTCTGGTTCTGACCTGACCAGCATGGACTCTGTCTGCCAGGACCTGCCTCTGGCATTCAGGGCCTTCTGTTCAACTTCAGATATTAATATAAAATATGCTTGCTGAAAACCAAGCCTTGGTGAGGGGGCAGAATGAAGAAGAACTGAAAGGATTTCCCAGACCAATTTCCTGGTGTGGGGCTCAGACCCCCGTTTTAAATCAAACAGACAACAGAAGTGTCTGCACTGGCAAAAGATGCTTCAGCCCCGGGAGGCCCGTGACTTGGGGGAGAGCAGGTTTTTGTCTCACTTCCCCCTGGTCTGGAGCACTGTGTCACTACCACTACTGTAGTAACCATAAGCACAGAAATAATCCGCCTCGTCCTCAGCCTGGAGCGAGCTGATGGTCAGGGTGGCTGTGTTCCCAGACTTGGAGCCGGAGAATCGGTCGGGGACCCCCGAGGCTCGACTGGTACTACCATAGATGATGGTTCTGAAGCCCGATCCTGGGATCTGTTGGTACCAGCCCACATAACCACTCCCAATGTTGCTTCCGGTGCAGGTGATGGAGACCTTCTGGCCCAGGGACCCGGACACGGAGGACGGCTGAGTCAGCTGGGCCCAGGATCCTGGAAGGGGAAGAGACAGAGATGGTGACTCTGGGGTCCAGACACGAGAGCAGGGAGCAGGGCCCGTGTGTCTTCCCAGGGCCTTTCCCCTGTCCCCTCCATCCAGTCACCTGTGCAGAGAGCGACCAGCGTCAGGAGAAGAGGGGACCAGGCCATGGTGGACATGTCAGGGCGTCCTGCCGTCTGTGGCCCCACAGCTGAGCAGAGCGTCCCGACACCACTCCTTCCCCTCTTCATACCCTGAGAGGGGGAGGGGCCTTTCATGCAAATGACCAGCCTCCCCTCCAACACCCACAATGCTCTGATCACCTCTGGGACCTGGCTCAGCTTCCTGTGCCTGAGGAAGACAAGTGTGTGATCTGCGGCAGGGATGCATGGGGTTTGAGGGTGGGATGTCACAGCTGGGAAACCTGAGCAGAAAGCATCAGGAAGTACCAGGGGCTGGTCTCTGCTCTCACCCCTCCAGACACTCAGGAAAGGCCTTGGAATGCCCCCTGGTGTCCTGGCCAAACACACATCCTGACCTGGTGATCAGCGCTCTTAGAGTCAACATTCCTAAAACTGGTCTTGCAATTATACCTTCAGGATGTGTTTGGTTGGAAAACAGCAGCCAACTGTAGCTTACCCTGTAGTGCATGTGAGTGTTACACAGTGGATGTGTGATTTTGATATTTTCAATGAACCAAAATGTGATCATGGAGTAGTAAAAATCTAAGGTCCTCACTTACAATAGATGCATACATGTAACTGAAGGAAATGTTTTTGTTGTTTAGTCGCTTACTTGTGTCCAGTTCTGTTTTATTTTTCATTGAAAAGGTACTGGTTCTAAAACATAATTTTCGTTGTAGACGCTGTTCTTTAAATAACATAATTTTAACTATTATCAAGTAAAAGACCATTTTTTCAAAGATATTGGCATTCTTAATTATATTGGACTCTGAGTGAGGCAGCGCCAGACGAGCCTTTCTGACACGTATGGTATCTCCACTGAGGGATTTGATGTCGTAGCAGGACGTTCTCTCTGTGAAACAGGGAAGGCTGAGTTATCAGAGCCATGGGTCCCTCTCAGATCTGAGACGAGACACAGGATATGACAAGGCAGATAAGCTGTTCTCAGGAATCTCAGATGGGACCATAGACATGGTCAGACAGAGCAGCAGTCACTGCCCTGGGGACAGAGCCCCGGGACAGGGTCTGCTTTCCCAGCCCAAGGCCCGAGCAGCTTCTCCTGGGCTCACTGTGCATAAAGTCAGTCCCACAGCAGCTGAGCACAGACACTCCTCAGCCAGGAATCATCTCCAGGTCTCAAGACCAGGGCTCTCTCCTGTCCTGATTCCTCACTCGATGGGCACACAGGATGGAATGTGAGGTTTCAGGGGATAAATCAGCTACACGAGGGATTCAAGAGTCCCCTGGGAAACGAGGAGACCCTGGAGAGGAGCAGGGAGCAGACGAGTAGGAGTCACACCCGAGAGCCAGAGAAGTAAGGCTTCTCGGGAAGGAAGAGTAAGAGAGGTTCAACGAGGGGGCAAGGAAGTGAGTGTCCAGTTCAGGAAGATCTGGAAACACATTCATGATCTTCTGACAGAGTGGCTGGGTCATGACCATGGAGATCAAGAGTGTAGGCCTTTAGAAAAAGAGGGGCCCAGGATTGGGAGGAAAGTCATGAATGAGGGGACCGGGAGGGCAGGCTCTGAGTAAAGAGATGAGGAGAAGTGGGCACAGGCTGAGGAGAGCTGGAGGGGTGCACGGGGTGGGCTCTGGGGGCTCCTCCTCTCCTCTGTTTCTGGGAAGAGCGTGGGGACTGATGACCACCTGACCCTTTCACCCTCCAATTCTGGGTGCTCAGCCCCGGGTGCAGCTTCACTCCCAGGAGGCCTGGGGGCCGCGGCTCTGAGTCTGTCCGCTGAGAGGAAGCACCTGCTGTCACATCCAATTCAGTCTGCTGAGCCCGGGTCCAGGGCCAGCTCAGGGGACCATCGGGGTGTGTTGAGGGGCTGCCAGTTCTGAGCAGGTGCACAGCGCCCCCTGGTGACGCACCCGGGGAACGTTCACGGCGGTGAGAGTGGGAGCAAGGTGCTGCTCAGTTACTTGGTTCTGGATCCTTTCAGATTCTTTTGCGACCCCTTGGACTCTAGCCCACCAGGCTTGTCTGTCCATGGGATTCTCTAGGCAAGAACACTGGAGCGGGTTGCTGTTTCTTGCTCCAGAGTATCTTCCCACCCCAGGGACAGAACCCACATCTCTTATGTCCCTTGCATTGGCAGGTGGGTTCTTCACCTCTAGCGACACCTGGGAAGCCTTATGAGAGGAAGCAGGGGGGCTCTTTTTCCTTTCTCCAAATACTCTTTCAATAAACAAATGAAAGGATTGAATAACAATAAGTATTACATGTCTTTGATAGTGCACAGATACTTCTTTTTTTATTTCTCCTATTGTATTTTCAGGTGATTCTGACTACTTTTTCTCCTTTTCCTACATTTATCTCCTTTTCCTTAGGACCCAAGAGTGCTTGTACTTGTTCACCCAATAGATTTGATGACTGGTCCCTAAAAACATCTTTCCCTTGATTTCATCATCTCAGGCATCTCACCAGTGATGTCTATGCCATCTCATTTCCTTTCATTATTTAGTTTCCTGGTTTCTGATAGAAGTGACGATTTTTACTGGATGCTGGACTGTGTGGAAATTGCTTGTAGAAACTCTGGGTTCCATTTCCTTTTCCTTGAACAGGAGATGCTTCTGTGGCGGAAGCTCAGGGATGTGCATTCGCTGCCCAGTGACCCAGCAAGGGTGGCACTGACCCCCCTGCTCTGTGCTGCTGACTCCGATGTGGGAACCGGGGGCAACTGTTGTGAGCAGCTCCTTCATCTGGGGGTGCGTGACCACCCCTTGTGTGCCGCCGGCCTAGGGAGGGGAGTCAAGCTGAGGGGGCAGCTGAGCTGTAGTCAGGGGACACCCAGACAGCTGGGTTCCATGGTCTCAGGGACTCCAGGAAGGGAGGGGCAAACACCTTGCCCTGGGAGCCCCATGGCTGTTGGGGAAGCAGGTTTTTGTCTCCTTCTGCTCTGGCTTGAAGCACTGTGCAAACTTTCAATCCGTCAGCCCATGAGAAACAGTAATAATCAGTGTCCTCCTCAGCATGAACTGAGAGGTCATCAGAGAGGCTGACTTGCCAGACTTGGAGCCAGAGAATCAGTCTGGGACTCCTGAGGGTCGTTTGCTGTTTTCATAGATCAGAAGTGTCAGGGCCTTTCCTGGGAGCTGTTGCTACCAGCTCACATAATAACCCCAGTGTTGCTGCTGCTTCCAGTGCAGGAGAGGGTGACTCTCTGACCCGAAGTCCTGGACATGGAGGGCGGCTGAGTGAGCACAGCTTGGGCCCCGGATCCTGGAAGAGGGAGAGACAGAGATGGTGACTGTGGGCTTCAGGAAGGAGAGGAGGGAGAACGGACGTGTCTTCCCTGGGCCCTTCCCCTGTCCCCACATCCAGTCACCTGTGCAGAGAGTAGCCATGGTGAGGAGGGGTCAGGGCTCTAAGTCTGTCTCCTGAGAGGAAGCACCTGCTGAGACCTCCAACTCAGTCCACTGAGCCCAGGGCTAAGCCCAGGTCAGGTGACCATCTGGAGGGCTCAGGTACCGCAAGTTCCGAGAGGATGCACACGCCCCCTGGTGACGCGTTCGGGGAATGTCCACGGTGGGAAAATGTGAGGAAGCAAAGAGCTACATTTTCCAAGAACCCATCAGTGAAGAGTGTGTATCCTCTGCCCACTGACCCAGCAACCTGGTGCTCTGACTCCACTTGCCGGAAGCCGGCGAGAGGACCTCCGCCCATGGCAAAGATCATGAGGAAGGAGGCTCGATATATGCACACGCAGGATCAAGCCTCAGGAGTCCCCCTGGAAATTCTCGAGCATCTACCCCCCTAACCAGAGCCTGCCTACTTTACTACTTTGTGCTCTCACCTACACCTCTGACTTTACGGGGGGCTGTCCCCCACCACCTCTTTCGGAGAAGGAGTTAACTTAGAGCTCCAGTTAATAAAAATTCCTGGGCGTGACAAGAGTGTTTTAACCTACCAACTCCTCTGAAGGTTCTCTAGCCTGCCTGTCAGGCTTTTCTGGTCACATGTGATTGCTCACAGCCTCCTAACTGTGAGAGGCACGAGATGCTTTTAACCTTCTAAAAGGTTCTTTAGAGAAGTTAGAAAACTATTGGTGGGCTGATTAGAAATTGTATTGGTGAGGGGTTATTCATTTGTTGAGCCAATGTTTCCTGCTAAGTCTCCACATCTCCTGCCCTTCACACATTTATGAATATATAGAAGAAATAAGTATTAACCTTTGATACTAATCACGTTAGACCTTAGGCTAAGTAAATTATTTCCTTGATTAAAACCCACTACACCCTCACCCTATAGGAATGTAACTTTATTTAGGTGGAGTCTGTTTTAAGAATAATCACCCCTGGAGAAATATGTGTCCTGGTTGACTGACTGCTGTCACAAGGAGAGGGTCATAAATTGTCAGCAGGCCCCATGGTCAGAAGATGATGTAACACCCCTAAGACCTAGGGATACATTTGTATGAAGCACCTGACTTTGATAAAAGTCAGGACTGCTGACCCTGCGTGACTTTTGTATAACATCTCAGTGTATAAAAGTAGACCATGGAAAATAAAGAATTGGGATCAGTTCCTCGAAAGACTGGTCTCCCCATATCGCTCTCTCTCTCAAATTCTGGCTGAGTCCCCATCTGGAGACTCCATCTGGTGCAACCCACCAAGCTTGCTAATCATGCTTGGGCTTCTAAGATCCGACCAGGGAGGCCTCAGTGTTTCCTCTCCTTTGGGAGAACAGAAGGACGCCTGCGGCCTATGCAAGTGGTGCAAACTTCTTGTCTTGAAGTTTTATTGGTCTCCCGCGTAAACCAAGCTGCTCAGCCTCTTTTCTCCACTGAATTTTCCTACTGAGCTATCCTCATTCTATTACTCTTTATACTCTTTATATCTTTATATCCTGGTTGGGCTGCTGCCTTCGGGGAGGGGAGCCAGGCTGAGGGTGCTTCGGTGGTGCAGCACATGACGCTCAGCTCCCTGGATTCTGAGGACTTGGGACACCAGGGAGGGAGGAGGTGATCGCAGGGCCAACCTCGGGCCCCATCTCACATTCAGCACTGATGACCCAGGTGGGGTCAGGTCCATGTCCTCCTGGCCCCACAGTCACCAGCAGGGGGGACAGGGGTGCACATGAGCCTGCTTTCCCCTCGCTCGGTCTCCCCTTGCTGCTCCATCCCCACGCACAGTTTGTGGGGCGGGGCCTGGAGGCTGTCCACGTACTGAGGAGCCCAGCCATGACCTGGCATCCCGGCCCTCAGGGAGTCAGCCCAGAGTGTGGAGATTTTTGGAGCCAGTTCTGAGTAAGGTTCTTCCAGGAGAATAAGTCCTCCCATGAACCTCGAGGTGTGTCCATAGACAGCACAGGTTTCCAGAAATTCCTCCCAACATGCTTAAATAAAGACACAGTTTTCCCCACGCTTGACATGTGAATTGTGTTTCTGGGGTTTTGGATTTATCAATATCCAAAAACTGGGAGTGAATGTGTTATGGGGAATTAACATGCCTGGACTGAATTGTAAGACAATTCTCAAGGGTTATTTCTCAATCACACACAAAGACATGCATCTGGAATTTTGATGTTCCTAAATATTTGGGGAGAGGGGGCAGTTTCTTGTTAACCACAGCTTCCTGCCACCAACAAAAGGCTGTGATTCAGGAGCTCCAGTTGGGAAACTGCACTCTAGAAAATTCCACTGGTGGTGCCCCTTCGGGTAACTGGAATATTAATTTGTCTCCAAGATCAAGTTCATGATGCTGTACATCGCTTAGTGTGATTTGAATGACAAGTGTCCTAATGGCAGTGGTTGGGATCTGAGTCTCCCTGTGGAGCCAAGCCTCCTTCCCAACAACAGGGGCAGAGAGGGGTCCCCTTGGAGAGATGGACACACCGGGGAGAGCTGGGAGGACACACGTGGCCATGAACCACCAGACAGGAGACGGGCCCAGAGCCCCCCTCCCCATGGGGACCCTGACCTGTCCCACCCCCTCCCTGCCTTCCTGCCACTAAGCGCTGAGCCCTCTGAGCACAAGGGCAGGTTTTTGTAGCACTTCCCTCATGGCCTACATTACTGCGACATTGTAACTACCAGTTCTGAGACCACAGTGATGATTGGCTTCGTCCTCAGACTGGGCCCGCGAGATGATGAGGGCAGATTTGTTTTCAGAGATGGAGCCAGAGAAGTGAGCAGGGACCCCAGAATATCGGCTGCTTGTGCTGTAGATAAGCAGTCAGGGAGCCTGGCCTGGGGTCTGCTGGAATCAGCTGGGTAGTTACTGGTAGTGACTGACCCAGAGCTCAGTCCACAGGTGAGGGTGACCGTCCCTCCTGGACACACTGATGGTGCTGGCTCCTGGACCACAGTCTGAGCGTCCACCCCTAAAGGAACAAGAGAGAGACAGGGGTTGGTATGGAGACAAGGGCCCTCAGACCCTGCTTGGAGGTGCCCCCAGGATACAGAGTCCCGGCCCCTGACCTGAGCCCTAAGTGAGGAGCCTGAGCAGAAGCACCGTCCAGGCCATGGTGGGGATCCTCCCAGGATGCGGCCTCCTCAGCCTCCTGGGCTGCAGGTGGGGTCCTGGGCCTTTTCATGCCTCCAGCCTGTCAGGAGGAGGAGGGGCCTCATGCAAATCACTTCCTGCTCTCCCTGCCCAGGTTTCCTGATGTCCCCTCCAGTGGAGGTTGTTGAAGGAGGCAGATGCTGGACCTCATGCAGAGTGGGGACAGCACAGGGAGGAGCCCCTGAGTGATGGGGTGACGTCTGCCAGCAAATGTGCTCCTGTGACCTTGGTGACCTCGATCCTCTGTCTCCTCTCTGGAGTGTCTGAGGCTGAAGAAGGAGTTTGCAAGTCTTCCTCTGCTGCTGCTAAGTCACTTCAGTCATGTCCGACTCTGCGATCCCACAGACGGCAGCCCACCAGGCTCCTCCATCCCTGGGACTCTCCAGGCAAGAACGCTGGAGTGGGTTGTTGCCATTTCCTTCTCCAGTGCATGCACGCATGCATGCTAAGTCGCTTCAGGCGTGCCCGACTCTGTGTGACCCATGGACAGGCTCCTCTGTCCATGGGATTCTCTAGGCAAGAACACTGGGGTGGGTTGCCATTTCCTTCTCCTAAGTCTTCCTCGCTGTCCCAATAATCTAGCCTTTCCCACACCTGAGCCCGTCTTTAGAATACTCTCTGTCTCCTCAGGGAACCCTGAGTCCTGTCTGTGCAGTGCTGTCCATCCTCCTCCTCCAGCCCTGAACCGAGCAGGAAATCCCAGAGCCTGTGTCTGCTGTGAAGGGTAAGGGGTGGCCCTTGAAAGCAATCTTTTAAAGTGCTCTAGTCCCAGCGGTGGGGAGACCAGGATGGGAGGTGGGGAGTGGCATGCAGAACCGCATGCGCAGGCTTAGGGTGACAGCATCCTGAGATGTAAACAGCCATGACCATGTGGAGTACGCTCAATAGAACTGCGGATTTTACGGGTAAAGGTCACCATCTCATCATGCGATTTTGATAGCTGGCAAGTTCAGTTCCAACAAAGTTGGAACACATCTCATCATCAAAAATAGAAAAACACGGTGTGTGAAGAGGTAGGTGTGGTGAACATCGTGAACCCTGTAAAACTCCCTTCCCTGTGGTTCTGGGTGGAGCCGATGGACGAGGGATGGAGGAGGGGTGTGGGGGCAACGAGGAGGAGAAGGCGCTCAGATATCTCAAGTTAATGTGTGTGGAAGAGACGGGAAAAGTCTTGCTCACCTCTTGTTTCTTTGACATAAAAATGTAAATACTATTCTTACTTGTATTCATGTCAGATATGCTGCTAAAGTAGCTGTTTAATAAAATTCACATGATTTTTGTCATAGGTGTTTGAGAACCTCAGCTCATAGAGGTGAAAAATATGTATTCATACTAAATTGTTTTCTTATTATAGGAACATATTGATGACAGGTTAGAGGAGCTTGTAAATTCATATATTTCATGTTACAACTGTTAATATAAACTATTAATATAATAGGAAAGAATGAGTAGATCAGATCAGATCAGTTGCTCAGTCCTGTCAGACTCTTAGGGATCTCATGAATTGCAGCACGCCAAGCCTCCCTGTCTATCACCAACCCCCGGAGTTCACTGAGACTCACATCCATCGAGTCAGTGATGCCATCCAGCCATCTCATCCTCTGTTATCCCCTTCTCCTCTTGCCCCTAGTCCCTCCCAGCATCAGAGTCTTCTCCAAAGAGTCAACTCTTAGCATGAGGTGGCCAAAGTACTGGAGTTTGAGCTTTAGCATCATTTCTTCCAAAGAAATCCCAGGGCTGATCTCCTTCAGAATGGACTGGTTGGATCTCCTTGCAGTCCAAGGGACTCTCAACAGTCTTCTCCAACACCACAGTTCAAAAGCATCAATTCTTCAGCGCTCAGCCTTCTTCACAGTCCAACTCTCACATCAATACGTGACCACAGGAAAAACCATAGCTTTGACTAGGCGAACCTTTGTTGGCAAAGTAATGTCTCTGCTTTTGAATATGCTATCTAGGTTGGTCATAACTTTCCTTCCAAGGAGTAAGCGTCTTTTAATTTCATGGCTGCAGTCACCATCTGTAGTGATTTTGGAGCCCAGAAAAATAAAATCTGACACTGTTTCCACTGTTTCCCCATCTATTTTCCATGAAGTGATGGGACTAGATGCCATGATCTTCGTTTTCTGAATTGTGAGCTTTAAGCCAACTTTTTCACTCTCCACTTTCACTTTCATCAAGAGGCTTTTTGGTTCCTCTTCACTTTCTGCCATAAGGGTGGTGTCATCTGCATATCTGAGGTTATTGATATTTCTCCCAGCAATCTTGATTCCAGCTTGTGTTTCTTTCAGTCCAGCATTTCTCATGATGTACTCTGCATATAAGTTAAATAAACAGGGAGACAATATACAGCCTTGATGTACTCCTTTAACTATTTGAAATCAGTCTTTTCTTCCATATCCAGTTCTAACTGTTGCTTCCTCACCTGCATACAAATTTCTCAAGAGGCAGGTCAGGTGGTCTGGTGTTCCCATCTCTTTCATAATTTTCCACAGTTGATTGTGATCCACACAGTCAAAGGCTTTGGCATAGTCAATAAAGCAGAAATAGATGTTTTTCTGGAACTCTCTTGCTTTTTCCAAGATCCAGCAGATGTTGGCAATTTGATCTCTGGTTCCTCTGCCTTTTCTAAAACCAGTTTGAACATCAGGAAGTTCACGGTTCACGTATTGCTGAAGCCTGGCTTGGAGAATTTTAAACATTAGTTTACTAGCGTGTGAGATGAGTGCAATTGTGCGGTAGTTTGAGCAGTCTTTGGCATTGCCTTTCTTTGGAATTGGAATGAAAACTGACCTTTTCCAATCCTGTGGCCACTGCTGAGTGTTCCCAATTTGCTGGCTTATTGAGGGCAGCACTTTCACAGCATCATCTTTCAGGATTTCGAATAGCTCCACTGGAATTCCATCACCTCCACTAGCTTTGTTCGTAGTGATGCTTTCTAAGGCCCACTTGACTTCACATTCCAGGATGTCTGGCTCTAGGTCAGTGATCATACCATCATCCTGATTATCTGGGTCGTGAACATCTTTTTTGTACAGTTCTTCTGTGTATTCCTGCCATCTCTTCTTAATATCTTCTGCTTCTGTTAGGTCCATACCATTTCTGTACTTTATCGAGCCCATCTGTGCATGAAATGTTCCTTTGGTATCTCTGATTTTCTTGAAGAGATCCCTAGTCTTTCCTATTCTGTTGTTTTCCTGTATTTCTTTGCATTGATCACTGAAGAAGGCTTTCTTATCTCTTCTTGCTATTCTTTGGAAATCTGCATTCAGATGCTTATATCTTTCCTTTTTGTCTTTGCTTTTTGCTTCTCTTCTTTTCATAGCTATTTGTAAGGAATCCCCAGACAGACATTTTGCTTTTTTGCATTTCTTTTCCATGGGAATGGTCTTGATCCCTGTCTCCTGTACAATGTCACGAACCTCATTCCATAGTTCATCAGGCACTCTATCTATCAGATCTAGGCCCTTAAATCTATTTCTCACTTCCACTGTATAAGCATAAGGGATATGATTTAGGTCATACCTGAATGTTCTAGTGGTTTTCCCTACTTTCTTCAATTTCAGTCTGAATTTGGCAATAAGGAGCTCATGGTCTGTGCCATGAACAGTTCATGACTGTGCCACAGTCAGCTCCTGGTCTTGTTTTTGCTGACTGTATAGAGCTTCTCCATCTTTGGCTGCAAAGAATATAATCGATCTGATTTCGGTGTTGACCATCTGGTGATGTCCATGTATAGAGTCTTCTCTTGTGTTGTTGGAAGAGGGTGTTTGTTATGACTAGTGCATTTTCATGGCAAAACTCAATTAGTATTTGCCCTGCCCTATTCTGTATTCCAAGGCCAAATTTGCCTGTTACTCCAGGTGTTTCTTGACTTCCTACTTTTGCATTCCAGTCCCCTGTAATGAAAAGGACATCTTTTTTGGGTGTTAGTTCTAAAAGGTCTTGTAGGTCTTCATAGAACTGTTCAACTTCAGCTTCTTCAGCGTTACTGGTTGGGGCATAGACTTGGATTACTGTGACATTGAATGGTTTCCCTTGGAAACAAACAAAGATCATTCTGTCGTTTTTGAGATTGCATCCAAGTTCTGCATTTCAGACTCTTGTTGACCATGATGGCCACTCCATTTCTCCTGAGGGATTCCTGCCTGCAGTAGTAGATACAGTGGTCATCTGAGTTAAATTCACCCATTCCTGTCCATTTGACTTCGCTGATTCCTAGAATGTCGACATTCACTCTGGCCATCTCTTGTTTGACCACTTCCAGTTTGCCTTGATTCATGGACCTGACATTCTAGGTTCCTCTGCAATATTACTCTTTACAGCATCGGACCTTGCTTCTATCACCAGACACATCCACAGCTAGGGAGCCACAAAAACTGACATAATATGTTTCAATAGTTCAATTTGAAATGTTGAAACTGCCAAATAACACACCAGGGAACGTTTTTAAATGACACAGATGGTGACAGAGTCCTTGCCTGCATCCCTCTTCCACTGGGAACACCCACGGGTTCTGTGGGCAATGGGGCAGCCTCTGCAGGGGTCTCTCATGCTTGTCCAGGTATCCCTGGAAGTGGAGGTTTCTGAAGGAAGTTCATTTTTGTTGGATGACCATCCCTCTGTCCTTGGTTGGATGTTGGGTCTGGGCACTGACCCCACGACAGAGCAGCAGGAACTGAGAGGCAAGCCTGTGGCTCTGAGCTGAGAGCTACCGTGTCCCCTGGGGGCCCAGGTGCAGGATGTTACCCTTCAGTGAGGACCCTGCTGCCCAGGTGGTCAAGAGCCAACACAGGAGGTGCCAGCCTGCCTGGCCAGGACTCTGTGCTCTCCGCACAGACCCACAGCGCCCCCTGCTGGACTCAGACCTCCTCCTCCCCCACTTCTGACTACAGCCTCCTGGAAGGGCTTTCTCACACTTGCAGCTGGGTCTTCTTGATGTCACCTCCCAGGGCAGAAGAATGAGGCCCCTTCGTTTAGTTTGGGCCTGATTTTTCCAGGTACATAATGCCCTCAGACCCCTGAATGCTTTGCTGATAAACTAATGAATTTCAGGATTCTCTGATGTCTGAGTGTGCTCTGCATGGCTCATGGGTTCACTACCAGAGCACAACCACCCGAACCCGAGTTTCCAGGGTTCAAACTCCCAGCATGCCCGTGGGTGGTGCCTGGTCATGATTCTGTCTCAGTTTCCTTCCCAGCTTGATAGGTAGTCAAGGTTGAATCTGCACGGCCTCCCAGGACCTTCCCGCTGGGTATATGGCTCTGTTCTTATTTCTCTCTTTGCAAAGAGGAGGCTCTCAAGAACAACAAATCTCTTCTTGGTGAGTTCCAGGGGTTCTCATTTGCCCTTGATCATGGTCCTCATAGTACATCTTTTTGACTCAGATATATAAAGATGTTTTTAGTCTAATTTTATAATCTTTCTATATTAAATGTTTGATATAAAAGATTATGACTGTAAGTGGGAATCTCATCCTTGTCTGGGCTCCTGTTTCATCTCTGGTTGAGAAACCCTTATGACCGTTACCTGATCTTCACAGGACATGATGAAGTCTAAGGTTCTAACCTTTGATTGTTAGAATCCATTGATTTGATGGAGCTGGTTTTATGAGGCTTAAAATAGTGACATTTACCCAATATCATCTCAAGCAAGGAACCAGGGAGGGAAAAGTGGGAGAGACCATAGGCAAAAGACGAGGGTATGGGCAACTGAGGAGTCTGAGAGCCACATCCTAATGGGGAGGGTCTCCAAGTACCTGGAGAGGAGGGCTCTTCAGGCAGCAATCCCCATGGAAAGGGAGGACCCAGCTTCCCTAAGTGTCAGGGTTCAGGGCAGAGCACAAAGCCTGGAGTAGGAGAGGGTCGTGCAGGTGGTGGGAGAGGCCCCCTGGGGCTCCAGGGCACAGATGCTGGACTCCTGCTTCCTCAACATCCTTCTCAGTACCCGTGAGGGACCCTGTGTATCTGGGCACATGGGCATTCTGCTTGTATATGGAGACCAGACAGCAAAAGAGACAATTTCGTGGACCCCATAATGATGGACCTGGATGAGGAGGTGACACTACCTGGATTTAATAGCACAAGTGACAGCAGAGACCTGAACCAGCACTGGTGACGTCACAGTCAGGGTCAGGGCAGTGATGGGTCCAATACGGGAGTAGAGGGCAAGCTTTCATCAGACATCCCCATCACACGGGGATTCCCTGTGGCTATGGTTAGTGATGAGCTGTGTGACCCTGATGACCAGCCTCCTCACCAGGCTGGGGTCCAAAGTGATCAAGGAGGGGGTGTGGACCCACCAGCAGCCAGAGAACAAGGAAGAACCCCTCAGTGACCCTTACCTCTCTCCTTGGTCACAAAGGCAGGGACTTTGCCTGGAATCTCTTGTCATCATAGCCATAGTGATCCCTGCTTCCCCACTGTTCCTTCTACAGGACACGGATCCCTTGGATCTGGCCTCATCAGGGGCATCACAAGCAGAGGGACACGGGCACATCTTGGGGAGCCCCTGCTCCTGACAGTCCACAGATCAACCCAACCCTGAAGTAGGAAGTGCTCCAATGGGGTGGAGACGAGAGGAGGCGAGGGCAGGACAGAGCCAGCACCCCTGGGTCAGGAGAACCACTCCCGGGCTTCCCTGCCTCCTGCGATGTATCACCAGTGCCCCTCACTCCTCACGCTCTCTGCTCTGCCCCCTCAGGAGCAGGGTTCACACCGTGGGGGGCGATCTGCCTGCTGGGATGGTCCACGGCCTCTGCTGAAGGCGCATCTGGGAAAGCCTCCTGCTCTTGATCTCAAGTGAGGGAGCTCAGCTCCATGGCTCCCGTGATCACACGGATGACCACGGTGCACTTCAGTGGTATCAGAAATTGTTTACGTTTTCTGAGACTTCAGCACAACTGACTGTACAACTGGGAGTAGACATACCATGAACCAGAACACACCTCAGGGATTAATGGATCCTGGGGGATTATTTAACATTTGACGGTTCTCTAAGAGCAAACCCCTGACAGGCTGAGGCTCTCGTCCCAGTTTCCCATCTACCTGTGATGCTGTGAGGAGCCCTGTTGCACCAGCCTGCACGGTCAGAGTCAGCCTCGTGCTCAGGCTGCAGCCCAGAGACGAGCAGGAGCCCCGCGTTGGCCGAGGCATCTTTGGATCCAGAAAACCTGCGAGGACCCCGGATCCTGGTTCTTACTGGAGTCTGAGTGGTAGGACTGGAGGACCAAGGAGGGCTTGCTGGCTTCTGCTGGTTCCAGTAACCTCAGAGTGGCCAACACTGATGTCACTGCTCAGGGTGCAGGGAGCCAGAGTCAGCTGTGGTCTGAGAGGGCACCAGAGTCTCCTCACAGACAGGGCATGAAACCATTGCCGGTCACAAGAGTCCATGGTTCAAGGCTGCTGATCCAATGCTGACACCCACAGCAGCACCAGGGGATCAGCTGTTCTGTGGTGAGAGAAACCATCAATACACGGGGGTGGACACAATATACTTACAACTTAGGTTAACAATACAACTATGAAATTAAGATTCTCCAAAATACCAAATGAAAATAACAGAGACTCATGACTCCTGAGCAGATCTGAAAATGAGCACATGTCTGACAAGATGGTGTGATTGTCGTGGAGTATTCTAAACTCCTTTCACTGAGAAGAGCAGCTGAGGAGGTTTGGGGTGAAAACCTCTGCAGTGAGTTGTGAAGTACGGCCACAATAGTCTTATTCTCACCGTGTGAAACAAAGTACGACTTTATGTCCATTTCTGAGCTGCTGCCACAGTGTCCGCTTCCCACAACGAGCGGTAATTGTGTTCCTTTCTCAGTAGCTGTGTGTGAGGCCCGATTCCACCAGCCAAAGATCCACACTGCTTGATTTGGAGCCTTTAAGCAAGGTTCCTCTGACACAGTGGAAAATATGTCATTTTGTGTGCATGAAAATTGAGGATAAGGCAAATTTAAGGCTTAAGGGAAAAGGGAGAATTAGGAGGAATAATCCCACATCTCCCAAAATACATCACTGTTAACTGTGGCCCCACAGCCCAGGCAGCCGATGTGCAAACCCCCGCATGTGTGTGTGAAAGGGCAGTGACAGGGAGCAGGACACAGGCGTGTGACCTGTGCTCCATGACCCCACGTGCGGTGAGGCTGGGAGCTCAGGGTTGGGGTCACTTCCCCCTGGGTGAGGCCTCCTGTGAGCGGCAGGGCTGAGTCCAGCTGAGCAGGAACAGTCAGCCTTGTCAGGCTGGAGCCCAGAGATGGTCAGGGGGCCCCAACCGACCCAGAGCCCTCCAGCCTCACTAAGACCCTGTGGGAGGGTTGTGACTCCTGTGGTCAGGAGCTTGGGACTCAGTACGACTGAGACAGCAGTCAAGTCGCCCCCTCGGTGCCAACAGTGTTGCTGTTTCCAGGCAGGTGAGTGTGGCTGAGCGTCCATAGAGTCACCAACCCTGGCTGAGTCCACTCTGCCTGAGCCCCACACACCACGAGGGGACAGAGGAGGCTGAGAGCAGGACCTGCTCGCCGAGTAGGAGAGAGGCCCGAGGGCTTGGGTGCCTCCCAGGGCTGAGATGCGCTGACGGACCCCCACCTCGGACACTGAGATAGAGAACTAACAGATCCTGTGTCCCCAGTGATGGGAGACAGATTTTCTGTGTCCTTTGAGACCCTCTCCTGGGAATGGGCTGCTGTGGGGGGCTTTGAGGACAGAGGGGAGAGAAGGAGCCTCCATGCTCGGGCAGATCCCCTGATGACCTGGACCCAGGGTGGGGCAGCAGCAGCAGAAGGTCCAGCAGAGCCTGAGCAGGAAGCCCTTGGGCTGCCCCACCTCTCTCAGTGATACAGGAGTCTTGGTCTAGTTACCACAGGCCTGGAGCTCTGTGGGAGCCTGAGAGGTGGTCACAGGAAAAAGGCAGGAGCAGTAGCCTGGCCCTCAGCTCAGCCCGGGGACGGCCGAGGAGCTGAAGTGTCCTGAATCAGACACAGCTGGACGCTGTCTCTCTGGTTCTGACCTGCCCATCATGGACTCTGTCCGCCAGGACCTGCCTCTGGCATTCAGGGCATCTGCTCAATTTCAGTTATTCATGTAACATGTGGTTGCCTAAAGCAAAGCCTTGGTGAGGGCGAAGAATGAAGAGGTGAAAGGATTTCCCAGACCAATTTCCTGGTGTGGGGCTCAGACCCCCCGTTTTAAATCAAACAAACAAAAGAAGTGTCTGCACTGGCAGAGGATGCTTCATCCCCGGGAGGCCCATGACTTGGGGGAGAGCAGGTTTTTGTCTCACTTTCCCCCCGGCCTGGAGCACTGTGCAATTACTGCTACTGCTGTCATAAGCTTCACAGTAATAATCCGCCTCGTCCTCAGCCTGGAGTGAGCTGATGGTCAGGGTGGCTGTGTTCCCAGACCTGGTGCCAGAGAATCGGTCGGGGACCCCCGAGGGTCGACTGATTGCACCATAGATGAGGGTTCTGAGGGCCGATCCTGGGACTTGTTGGTACCAGTTCACGTAAATGCCATATCCAACGTTGCTGCTGCTTCCAGAGCAAGTGATGGAGACCCTCTGGCCCAGGGACCCAGACACGGAGGACGGCTGAGTCAACACAGCCTGGGCCCAGGGTCCTGGAAGAGGGAGAGGCAGAGATGGTGACTCGGGGGGTCCAGACACGAGAGGAGGGAGCAGGGCCTTCGAGTCTTCCCAAGGCCCTTTCCCTGTTCCCGCATCCAGTCACCTGTACAGAAAGCGACCAGGGTGAGGAGCAGAGGGGACCAGGCCATGGTGCACACGGTCAGGGCGTCCTGCCTTCTGTGGCCCCACAGCTGAGCAGAGCGTCCCCACACCGCTCCTTCCCCTCTTAATTCCCTGAGAGGGGGAGGGGCCTTTCATGCAAATGACCGTCCTCCCCGCCCCGCCCCCCACAATGCTCTGCTCACCTCTGGGACCTGGGTCAGCTTCCTGTGCCCGAGGGAGACAGGTGGCTTATCAGGGTTGGAGTTGTTTGGGTGTTTGTGATGGGATGTCATAGCTGGAAATCCTTAGCAAAAGGCACCAGGAAGTACCAGGGGGCTGGTCTCTGCTCTCTCCCCTCCAGACACTCAGGAAAGGCCTGGAGCGCCCCCTGGAGTCCAGGTCCAGACACACACCCTGTGACCTAGTCATCAGGCTTCTTTCCCCAAACTGGTTTTGACATTGCACAATTCAGGAAGTGTTTGGCTGGAAAAGAACAGCCAACTGTAGTTCACCCTATAGTGCATGTGCGTGTTACACTGTGGATGTGCGACTTTGAGATTTTAAATGAACCAAAATATATGTTCATAGGTTAGTAAATATCTAAGGCTGTCTCTTAAAATAGGTGCATAAATTCAACTGAAGGAAATACTGTTCTTTAGTCGTTTAGTTGTGTCTGGCTGTGTTTTAATTTACGTTGCCAAGGTACTGGTTCTTAAACATAATTTTCGTTGTAGACTCTGCTCTTTATATAACAGAATAAACTAAATCACATGAGCAGTATCTTATGAAATTTTATTAGCAAGGAAAAGAACATTTTTACAAAGATATTGGCATTCTTAATTATATTGGACTCTGAGGGAAGCAGCACCAGACCAGGCTTTCTGACATGTATGGCATCTCCACTGAGGGATTTTCATGTCTTAGCAAGGAGTTCTATCTGTGAAAACAGGGCAGACTGAGTCATCAGAGCTGTGGGTCGGTCTCAGATCTGATATGATAGAGACGACCTGACAAGGCAGATCAGCTGTTCTCAGGAATCTCAGACGTGACCATGGGGATCAAACCTGACTTAGGCGTGATCCAGACAGAGCAGCAGTCACGGTCCCGGGGACAGAACCCCAGGACAGGATCTGCTTTCCTAGCCGAGGGCCCCAGCAGCTTCTCCTGGGCTCACTGTACTTATAATCAATCCTACCGCAGCTGAGCACAGACACTCCTCAGCCAGGAATCTGAGACCTCAGCCAGGTCTCAGGAGCAGGGTTTCTCTCCCCACCTGACTCCTCACTCGATGGGCACACAGGACGGAGTGTGAGCGTTCAGGGGATAAATCAGCTGCTGGATGGCTTCCCTGGATCCCCTGGGAAATGAGGGGGAACCAGGGGTAGAACAGGGAGGGATTGAGCTGGGGTCACACCTGAGAGCTGAAAACATGAGTCTTCTCTAGAAGGAAAGGTTAGAGAGGTTCAAGGAGGGGACGAGGTGAGTGTCCAGTTCAGAAAGTTCTGGAAACATGTCCATGACCTTCTGTCAGAGTGACCCTGGTCATGACGGAGGAGCTCAGGGGTGGAGTGTTGTAGAAACAGGGAGCCCAGGATAGGGAAGAAGTCATGAATCAGAGGGGGCTGGGGGAGGGGAGAGGCTCTTAGGAAAGAGCTGAGGAGGAGTCGGAGGTGGCTGAGGGAGTTGGAGGGGCGCAGGGCGTGGACTCTGGGGGTCTTATCCCCTCCTCTACTCTGGGGAAGATGGTGGGGCCCTGGTGACTATGAACAGGACATCCTTGGCCCATTTGCAGCTTCACTCCCAGAAAGAACTTGAGGGCTCGGGCTCTATGTCTTTCTCCTGTGAGAAAGCTCCTGCTGAGACCTCCAACTCAGTCCAGGGAGCCCAGGGACAGGGTGAGGTCAGGGGAACAATTAGGGTGTGTTCAGGTTCTGCCATCTGAACAGGTGCACAGCGCCCCCTGGTGTCGTGCGTGGGGAATGTTCGTGGTGGGGAATATGAAGGAAGGAAGGGCTGCCCTGTATCTTCCACCCGAAAGACCATCAATCATCACTGTGTGCTCACTGCCCACTAAGCCCCCTGCTCTCTGTCTGACTCCGCCCAGGGCCCCTGGGCAACTCCTGTCAGCTGCTCCTTTCATGCAGGGAGTGAGACCAGCCCCTGCTGAGCTGCTGCCCTCAGGGAGGGGAGCCGGGCTGAGGAGCCTGCTGGGCTGCACAGATCATGGACACTCAGCTCCCCGGGCTCCGACGTCTCGGGGACACCAGAGAGGGAGGCGGTGACCACAGTGCCAGCCACCTGTACCCGCCTCACATTCAGCACTGATGGCCCAGCTGGGGTCAAGGCTCAGGTCTCTGGCCCCACAGTCAGCAGCAGAGGGGACGGGGTGCACACGAGCCCGCTTTTCCCCTCGCTCGGTCTCCCCTTGTTTCTGCTCCATCTCCCAGCCCATTGCTGCTTCCAGGGGTGGCACTTGGGGGGTGCGTCCCACGTGTTGAGGAGCCGGCCATGCCCTGGCATCCAGGCACCCGGGTAGTCAATGGGGAGTGTGGGGATTTGGGGAGCCAGTTCTGAATAAGGTTCTTCCAAGAACATAAATCGTCCTGTGAGCCTCGAGGTGCGTCCTTAGACAACACAGATTTGTGGAATTGCACCCAATTTCCACCTTATTTTGAAATTAAGATGTGAATAGTGTTTGGGGGTTTTTGTATTTTTATTGTGAATTGGGAGTGAATGTGTCATGGGATCGCAAAGATTCAGACACGACTGAGGGACTGAACTGAACTGTGTCATGGGAAGTTAATGTGACTGGGCCAGTTTTAAGATAATTCTCAGGGGTTATTTCGCAAAAAATACACAAAGACATACTTCTGGAACTTTGATGTTCTTAAATATTTTGGGGAGGTTCTTGTTAACCACAGATTTTTGCCACCAACAAATGGCTGTGATTCAGGAGCTCTAGTGGGAAATTGCATTTCTAGAAAATTCCACTACTTGTGTCCCTCCCAGCATATGAAATATTAATTTGTCTGCAAGATCAAGTTCATGATAATGTACATCTCTTAGAGTGATTTGAATGACAAGAGTCCTAATGGCAGAGGAGGGGGTCTGAGTCTCCCTGTGGAGCCAAGACTCCTTCCCAACAACAGGGGCAGAGAGGGGTCGCCTTGGAGAGATGGACACACCCGGGAGAGCTGGGAGGACACACGTGGCCATGAACCACCGGACAGGGGATAGGCCCAGAGCCTCCCTCCCCATGGGGACCTTGATCTGTCCCACCCGCTCCCTGCCTCTCCTGCCACTAAGCGCTGAGCCCTCTGAGCACAAGGGCAGGTTTTGGTAGCACTTCCCCATGGGCTACATCACTGTGGCATTGTAACTACCAGTTCCCAGACCACACTGATAATCGGCTTCGTCCTTGGACTGGGCCCCCATGATGGTGAGGCAGCTTTGTTCCCAGAGATGGAACCAGAGACGGAACCAGAGACGCAATTACAGAACCCAGGCAGGCGACTGTTTGTGCTATAGAAAAGCAGTCAGGGAGCCTGGCCTGGGGTCTGCTGGAACCAGCTGGGGTAGTTACTGGTAGTGACTGACCCAGAGCTCAGTCCACAGGTGAGAGTGACCTTCCCTCCTGGAGACACTGACAGTGATGGCTTCTGGACCACAGTCTAAGCATCTACGGCTAAAAGCAACAGGAGAGAGACAGGGATTGTTATGGAGACAAGGACCCTGAGACTCTGTTTGGAGATGACCCAAAGGAAGCAGAGTCCCAGCCCCTGACCTGAATCGTAAGTGAGGAGCCAGAGCAGAAGCACTGTCCAGGCCATGGTGAGGACCCTCTTGGGTCCTCCATGGTCTCCTTGGCCTCCTGGGCTGCAGGTGGGGTCCTGGGCCTTTGCATGCCTTGCATCCCATGAGGAGGAGGGGCCTCATGCAAATTGCTTCCTTCTCTCCCTGCCCAGGTCACCTGAGGTACCTGGGGGGTCTTGAAGGAGGTAGACTCTAGACCACACAGACCCAGGACAGAACAGGGTGGGGATCGGAGTGATGGGAAAGTATCTTTTACCAAGTGTTCCATGACCCCAGTGACCTGGGTCCTCCAGCTCCTCCCTGGACAATCTGAGGCTAAAGGAGAAGATGGGGTGTCTTCACCTCCTGCCCGCAGTCTAGTCCATCCCAAATCTCCGCCCATCCCTGGGACATTTCTTCTTTCCTCAGTGAAACCCCTGCTTGTGTTCTCTGCAGGGCCTTAGCAGAAACTCTTCCTGCAGCAGAGAGTCCCCTGGGACATCACAGGCCATGTGGGGTGTGAGGGGACAGGTGTCTCCCCTGACTCAGCTCTGGTCCCTGTCCCAGGAGTAACAGTGGGGGGGAGCAGGCCTGAGGGAATCTCACATGTTGAGTTGCAGGGCCAGGCTTGGGGTGACAGCCTCCTTTTTAAAGAGGCATCTATCGTAAGGAATTAATTTTACTTCAGGTTTTGAGGGGACAGTTCACAGTGTCACTATGAAATTGTGACATCCTGGGCAATATGAGATCTAACAGTTCAGGAAAACATGTGTCTCATGATGGAAAATAAAAGTAACAGTGTGTGAACACCTCAGTGTGAATATGAAGCATTTAAAATTTCCTTTCAATTGACTTTCTGCTGTGGAGGATGTCACCCTGTTTATTTAACTTATATGCAGAGTACATCATGAGAAACGCTGGACTGGAAGAAACACAAGTTGGAATCAAGATTGCCGGGAGAAATATCAATAACCTCAGATATGCAGATGACACCACCCTTATGGCAGAAAGTGAAGAGGAACTCAAAAGCCTCTTGAAGAAAGTGAAAGTGGAGAGTGAAAAGGTTGGCTTAAAGCTCAACATTCAGAAAACAAAGATCATGGCATCTGGTCCCATCACTACATGGGAAATAGATGGGGAAACAGTGGAAACAGTGTCAGACTTTATTTTTCTGGGCTCCAAAATCACTGCAGATGGTGACTGCACCCATGAAATTAAAAGACGCTTACTCCTTGGAAGGAGAGTTATGACCAACCTAGATAGCATATTCGAAAGCAGAGACATTACTTTGCCAACAAAGGTTCCCCTAGTCAAGGCTATGGTCTTTCCTGTGGTCATGTATGGATGTGAGAGCTGGACTGTGAAGAAGGCTGAGCGCCGAAGAATTGATGCTTTTGAAGTGTGGTGTTGGAGAAGACTCTTGAGAGTCCCTTGGACTGCAAGGAGATCCAACCAGTCCATTCTGAAGGAGATCAGCCCTGGGATTTCTTTGGAAGGAATGATGCTGAAGCTGAAACTCCAGTACTTTGGCTACCTCATGCGAAGAGTTGACTCATTGGAGAAGACTCTGATGCTGGGAGGGATTGGGGGCAGGGGGAGAAGGGGACGACAGAGGATGAGATGACTGGATGGCATCACTGACTCGATGGATGTGAGTCTGAGTGACCTCCGGGAGTTGGTGATGGACAGGGAGGCCTGGCGTGCTGTGATTCATGGGGTCGCAGAGTCGGACATGACTGAGCGACTGATCTGATCTGATCTCATCTGATCTGATCTGTGGAGGGTATAAGAAGATTAAGCAGGAGCATAGATTCTCCGAAATAATTGGAGAAGATAAGGAACAAAATTTGGGCTTCTCAGTGTGAGATAAAGCTTTTATTTGATATTCATGTTTTCAGTTCTGTTCAGTTCAGTTGCTCAGTCATGTCCGACTCCTTGAGACCCCATGAATCGCAGCACGCCAGGCCTCCCTGTCCATCACCAACTCCCGGAGGTCACTCAGACTCACGTCTATTGAGTCAGTGATGCCATCCAGCCATCTCATCCCCTGTCGTCCTCTTCTCCTCCTGCCCCCAATCCCTCCCAGCATCAGAGTCTTCTCCAAAGAGTCAACTCTTAGCATGAGGTGGCCAAAGTACTGGAGTTTCAGCTTCAGCATGATTCCCTCCAAAGAAATCCCAGGGCTGATCTCCTTCAGAATGGACTGGTTGGATCTCCTTGCAGTCCAAGGGACTCTCAAGAGTCTTCTCCAACACCAAAGTTCAAAACCACCAATTCTTCCGTGCTCAGCTTTCTTCACAGTCCAACTCTCACGTCCATACATGACCACTGGAAAAACCATAGCCTTGAATAGATGGACCTTTGTTGGCAAAGTAGTATCTCTGCTTTTCAATATGCTATCTAAGTTGGTCATAACTTTTCTTCCAAGGAGTAAGCGTCTTTTTATGCATGTTTTATTCCCTGGTAAATGAGCTATTTATTAAAATTCACATGATTATTTTATTTTCTCTATACATGCTGCAGAGAGTCAACTCATATCAGAGAAATATTTGTCTTCAATCTGTTTCCTATTATGAAAATATTTGCTGATACAGTTGAATTAAAGGGGATTTTATATCTATCAAACTCTTTAATTGAAGAGAAATATTTTAAAACATGGAAAAGAAATTATTGGGGAGGTAAAAACAAAATAACAATTTCCATATATGTCACTAGACAGCATTGAAAAATGAGAAATAAGGCGGCAAAATAAGAAAGAAATAATTGAAGCAATGCAAAGTTTACTGAAGCAAGTTCATTTCTGTTGTCTGATGGTCACTGCTCTTCACTTAGACATCAGATCACCTCCCGGATGAGACAGAGGAGCAGGAACTGAGAGGCAAGCATGTACTCTGAGCTGAGAGCTGTCCTGTCCCCTGGGGGCCCAGGTGCAGGACGTCACCCTCCAATGAGGACCCTGCTGGCCACGTGGGCAAAGCCAATGGAGGAGGTGCCAGCCTGCAGTCTCAGGACCAGACCCACAGCGCCCCCTGCTGGACTCAGGCCGCCTCCTCCCCCACTTCACACCACAGCCTCCTGGAAAGGCTTTCTCACACTTGTAGCTGGGTCTCTCTGATGTCACCGCCCAGGGCAGTAGAATGAGTCCCCTCCATGTAGTTTGTGGTCGGTCGGTGATCTCTCCAGGTCACTAATGCCGTGCAGACTCATATGGATGCTGATGTAATTTCGGATTCTCTGTTGTCTCAGTTTGCACTGCCTGGCTCCTGGGGTCACTACCAGAGCACGACAACCTTGAAGTAAGTTCAAGGCTTCAAAGTCCCAGAGTGTCCATGGGTTATACCTGATCGTGACTCTGTCGTGATTCTCCCAGGTTGAAAAGTGGTTGATGTTGTGTCTGCAGGGTCTCCAGGAGTTGTCCCAGCCCTAATTGCACATCTCTCTTCTTATTTCTCTCTTTACAGGGAGAATATGACATTCTGGGTGAAAATATGTCGTTTTCTTGATTACTTCCAAGATGCTGACAGCGTTTATTTCTGACTCAAATATATTTAAGGTGTTTTTAGTTTGCTTTCATAACCTTTGTTTAAAAGGCTTATTGTAAGAGACTATGGCTATAAATAGGAATCTCATCCTTTTTAGGTTTTCCTCCTCCATTGCTGGACATAGAAACCCTTATGACCTGTTACCTGATCCTCAGTGGATACAGTGTAAGATCACGTGTTAGACTCTACTATTAAATCTAAATAGTAGTGGTTTTACATTGTCTGTGTTGAAAAGAGTGATATTTATCCAATATCATCTCAAATAAAGAACCAGGGAGTGAAAGTGGGAGAGGCCATAAGGGAAGAGAGGAGAACATGAGCAAGTGATGAATCTGAGAGCCACGTCCTAATGGGGAGGGTCTTCCAGTACCTGGGGATGAATGGCTTCTCAGGGTACAGTCCGCAGAGAAAGGGAGGCACCCATCCTCCCTAAGTGTCCAGGTTCAGGGCAGAGTACAAAGCCTGGAACAGGAGCGGGTCGTGCAGAGGGTGGGAGAGGCCCCTGCCCAGGTCTCCAGGGCACAGGTGCTGGGCTTCTGCTTCGTCATCATCCTGCCAAGTACCTGTGAGGGACCATGTGTATCTGGGCGCAGCGGGATTCTGTTTGTATTTGGAGACCAGAGAGAAAAGGAGTTATTACCAACGACCCCATAAAGATGGACCAGGATGAGTCTCAATTTAGGTTCTGGTTGATCACACACAGGTGATCAGGGAGCATTTTAGCAGTATCAGGAACTATTTTTGTTTAGTTTTGCTTTTCCCTGAGACTTCATATAAACTGAGTGGATAGTTGGGAGTAGCTTTATCATGAAACAGAACGTTTTCAAGTGTAGTAGATACCTATGCAAGGTGTGTGAAACTTGAAAATTCTCCAAGAAGAAGACCGACAGGCTAAGTTTCTTGTCCCACTTTCCCAGCTGCCTGTTCCCTGACCTCGCTTCAGCACCAGGAAGGAATGAGCTCAGTGCCACAGCTGCAGGTCTGCAGGCCCAGGAGGCCCAGGGCATGGGGCCACAACCCCATCTTCCTGCGCCCCCACCACAGTGAGGCCTGGGACCCTGATGGTCCAGGCCTCTGCAACAGGAGGACCATGAGAGACTGTCCAATTTGATTCAGAAAAGATAAAGAAATGAGACGTGGGACCTGAAAAAAAATGTTTCTGCCGTTGATGTGCCATCGTATAATTCATAGACAGAACCTGTGGCGGAAGAAAGCATGGCCTGTCTTGAGAGGCAGCCACGTCCTCCTCTGCTGACCCCTCAGGACTCACCTTGTGTGAGGCCTCAGATCATTCTGAAGGAAGGAAAATTCCCATATCTTCTCCATCCAGTTACTAGGAGCCTGGAGGACCATGAGTTTTAGAAAATTCCGACCTGTTAGCAGTACTGTGGAAATGAGGAGGGAGGAGGGAGCAGGAGCCAGGGCTCCTGTCAGCGTCTGAGCTCTGGACCAGTCCCTGCAGCCCAGGACCCACACTCTGTGGGGTGAGAGGATGGAGATGAGGAGGAGCAGGGTTTGCGCTGGGGCGTTTCTGCTGAAGACACAGTGCTGGAGTCCAGCTCCAGCAGCCAGGGGATCAACCTGAAGAGATGAGCAGTGTCGGCAAGAAACGACGCAGCCTCTCAATTTTCTTGGACTGCGTATTTATTTCAAGCTTAAGAGTCTCTTTTAAACTTTTACAAAAGCATTAGGTCAGAGGTTTGACATTTTCAGTTCCCACTGACCCAGATTTGTTGTCTCCATAAATCACTGTTGCCCCTCAAAAGGAGTTCCTGCCTCAGCTGCCAGGGTCCAGCCCCGGTGGAGTCAGGGGTTTCAAAGGGGAGATGGCTTCGGCGATCAGGATACGATAGATTTAAAGCTATAAAGAGTGGCTACATAAGGATATCTCAGTAAGAAAATTCAGTGGAAAAAAGAGGCTGAATAACTTAGTTTACGTGGAAAGCTAATAAAATTATAAAATCAGGAATTTGCGTCACCTACGTAGGCCTCCGGCATCCTCCCGTTCTCCCGAAGGAGAGGAGACACTAAGGCCTCCCTGGTCAGATCTTAGAAGCCCAGGCAAAATTAGTAGGCTTAACGACCTCCACGCCCCAGATGGGAATTCAGCCAGAAAGTGAGAGAAAGAATGACATGGGGAGACCAAGTTTCAGTGAACAAGGCCCACACTTTATTTTCCAAAGTAGTTTTTATACCTTAATTTGTGCATAGAGGATAATGGGGGAAGGGGTAGAGTTAGCAGTAAGCCAGGCTTTCATCCTGCAAACTTATCATATGCAAATTTTAGGTGAATTACATCATCTTCTGGCCAAGAGGCCTGTTAACATTTCAAGATCCTTTCTTCAGAAAACTTATTTTTCTCTAAATGTTATTACTCTAAAGTCAGACGCCACCTTCCAAAAGCATTAAAGTTGCATTCCTAAAGGGCAAAGGTGTGGTGGGCTATTACAAGAAAAGAATTAACTCGAGGGTCCAAGGTAACAAACATTAAAGGTAGTACTTACATTCCTATACACCAATTATATTAATCAATACACTGCCAGGGACACAATAGGTAAGGGACACGGAAACTTAGCAGCAAACATTGGCCCAACAAGTGAAAAACCCTTCAGCAATACAATTTCTAATCAATCTTTTAACTGCTTAAAGGAATCTGTATTCAGACAGTTTAGAACATCTCATGCCTCTCACGGTTTGGAGGCTGTGAACAATCACATGTGGCCAAAATAACCTTCAGAGGAGTTTGTAGGTTGAAATACTCTTGTCATGCCCAGAAACTTTATCAACTGGAGCTTTAAGTTAACTCTTTTTCAGAGAGAGGTGGTGGGGGACAGCCCCCCGTAAAATCAGAGGTGTAGGTGAGAGCACAAAGCAGTAAAGTAGGCAGACTCTGGTTTTGGGGGTAGATGCTCGAGAATTTCCAGGGGGACTCACGAGCTCAATCCCGCGTTTGCGTATGCCGAGCCTCCTTCCTCATGACTTTTGCCATGGGTGGAGTTCCTCACGCTGGCTCCTGGCACTCAGCGATTCTCTTCTCTGCTTCTTCTCATGTGTCCTTGTGAATACACTGTAACTCATGCTAATGTCTGGGCTGCATACCACATTCCTCAGGTTATTTCTTATCTTTCTAAGTCCTGTTGGCCCCCAGTATCCCAAGCTCACTATTTCTTAAAAAGGGCTTCTAGCTATTAATATGAAGAGGAAAATGGCAAACCACTCCAGTGTTCTTGCCTGGAGAATCCCAGGGACAGATGAGGCTGGTGGGCTGCTGTCTATGTGGTTGCACAGAGTTGGCCATGACTGAAGAGACTTAGCAGCAGCAGCAGCTATTAATATCTCTAAAGTTCCTAATCTCTATAAGTTATAGTAGAATATGCTAACATCACAACATTCCTCAAATCTTTAGCTCCTAACTATTTTAAATATTCCTAAGCCCTAAATTAAGCAAACTCCCTTGCCATAAACACCTTCCTCACAAATAGGCTTCAGATAGCAATCCCTCCCATGGCCTCAAGCTGTAGCCTACATGCTCACCCTGGAACACTCTTTGTAAAAGTCCTTGAACAAATGTCAATGACTAACTTTATGAATTATTCTCTGAGCACAGCTGCAGAAGGCTTTGTGCCTTCTCATGCTCCTCTCAAGAACAATAAACACCTTAATATTCCTTTCAGTCAACTCAGCCGAGGAGAGGAAAAAACAAGTCAGAATCACAAGGCCTAACTCCTTCATCCTGGGTCCGTGCCTGTGGGACAAGGAGAGGGAGTTGGGGCCGGGCCTCCATTTTGTCAGTGATGCCAGATGCGGCTCCCGACACCGCAGCACCTGCTCTGGGGGATTTACTCCAGATGTTGAGGGAGGGGCAGGTGGGCTCTGTAGTCAGCTATGTGGCTTCCTGGGACGCCTGCGCTGTCTCAAGTCTCAGCACCATCCTGTGTGTCTCCTCCCTCCCTTCACAGAGATCTCTGTGCAGAGAAGCCTTCCTTGGAAATCCCTCTATGGAAACTTCTCGCTGAAACCAGGCTCAGAGCCAAAGTCCGAGGCCCAGGGGTTTTTGTCTCACTTTCTCATCATCTGAGCCACTGTGGGAACCTACAGCACAGTAATAGTCAGCCTCGTCCTCTGGCTGCAACCCAGAGATGAGCAGGAGCCCCACGTTGGACAAGGCATCCTTGGATCCAGAGAAGTGGCTGGGGACCCCGGAGCCCTGGAGCTTTTCGGAGTCTGAGGTGTAGGACAGGAGGTACTGGGGAGGACTCCCTGGCTTCTGCTGGTACCAGGTTATAGGCAAGCTGCCAATGTTGTAGCCACTGCTCAGGGTGCAGGGGAGTCTGGCTGATGCTCCTGGAGATGCAGACAGGGAGGCTGACTGAGTCAGCACAGGCTGGGAGAGGGAACCTGCAGACACAGACACAGAGGAGATGGGGCAGGAGCTGCAGGAAAGGTTCCCAGAGTCTGCGCCCCAGGGGCTGATGAGGCTGGGACTGAGCCCTGGTGCCTGGCACCTGTGCCTACCTGTGTAGTGAGAGAGGAACACGAGCAGGAGAGGAGTCCAGGCCATGGTGCTCACAGAACCCTGGTCCCCACAGTGGGCTGGGCTGCCCCAGGCCTCCTTTTCTGCCCCAGACTCTGCAAGAGGAGGGGCTGCCATGCAAATGAGGGTCCACCCAGGGCCTGCCCAGCCCCTCCCTAACCCTGGAGCTTGAGCTCTGCTCACAGCCCAGACTGTAGGGGAGGGAGGGGCTTCCCCCTTGGGAGTCCCTGGAGGAATCCCCTGCCGAGACTACACTGGTCCCTGTTCAGGGAACTCTGCAGCCAGAGAGGACACACTGCTGAGTCCCCCCAGGAGCACAGACCCCAACCCCAGCCCAGCTCCTGCAGTGAGTGGTCCTCATTGAGCAGCTGTGCAAGGACCCCAAGGCAGTCCCACAGCGCCCCCTGCTGGTAACATGTGGAAAAGTTTTGCTGAAAAAAGCAATGAAATTCAGAAGTTCTCTAAGAAGGTACAACATTTGTTCTGCTGCTGCTGCTGCTAAGTCACTTCAGTCGTGTCTGACTCTGTGCGACCCCATAGATGGCAGCCCAACAGACTTCCCTGTCCCTGGGATTCTCCAGGCAAGAACACTGGAGTGGGTTGCCATTTCCTTGTTCTAGTAGAGAAAATAAGTAAACAGATGAAGATGCTTAGAAGAAACAGAATATTTTGTCGTGTAATTATTCCACAAAAAGACATAATGGATCCTTATTTAGCATAAATATATAGCAATATCTAACTTCAGGAGTTATATGCGTCCCATACATTGGATTTGTATTTTTTTAAGCATTGAAAAAGATGTAAAATTTGTGCTTCTCTGAGAAAGCAGTTAAAGTGTTTTACATACAACCCATAAATAAAGCACATCAGAGGGCAATTTATAAGACTTCCCTTGTTTTCCTGTGTTTAAGGATCTGCCTGCTGATGGAGGGGACATGGGTGCAGTGCCAGATGCAGGAAGCTCCCACAGTCTGCAGAGCAACTCAGCAGGAAAACCGAACTGCTGAAGCTCCATCTCCAAGAGCTGGGGCCCTGCAGCAAGAGAATCCACCCCAGTGAGAAGCCAGTGCACTGCAGTGAAGAGCGGCCGCGCCGCCCCACAACCAGAGCCCAGGAGCAGTGAAGACCCCACACAGCCATCAATCAATCAACCAATAAAGTGTAAAAAACAACTTGACAACCAAACCAGTAGAAGGGGACATCGCAGACCACGGTCGTTAAACATTGTTCCAAGTCCTCTCAACAAAATGAAACATTGGAAAAGTAGAAAAATCCTAATATCTGGTTAAGACATTGACAGTGTTACCAAACGTTATCTTTTTGAATATATAAGTTATATTTTATATTAAGACTCTCAAACATAAATTTACAGAGCAATCCAGTTCACATGCTCCCAGCCACCCCCTACCCCTTCAGGCTCTTCTCATGGCTCTGGAGCCTGGGCATTTGCCAAGACCAACCTGGGGGCATCCTCCTCATCCAAGTTGACTGAAGCCACCCCAGGGAGCAGTCTGGGGGGAACCTGGTGACCCTGGTGCTTGGCGGGCAGTGGGACCACGAAGCCAAGGGGAAAGTGCTGCATCTCCTGGTGAGGACACCAGCACGCTGTGCCACCGCCAGGGAGGAAGTAGTGCTGGCCTGAACAGCTGCAGATTTTGTAGAGGGTGACTTGGTCTTTTACCCAGTGGAATAATTACCCAGTGGAACAACTCAGGCTCCCAGTGGAGCCTGAATGTTACTGCATTCATTGGAATTGATGTGATAATTATCTAGCTGGATTGTGTGAGGAAGCATAAAAATATGTTCGAAAAGGGAAAGGTCTGGAAGGCTGGATAAGGCTTCTCATACCTTACAGAGCTCATATTGTGCTTGACTGTCATCAAATAGCTGATGGTATCCAGGAACAACAGAGAGGACAACAAGCAGGAAAAAATTTGGGTACCACAAAAAGGGCATTTGCCCCATTTATTCTTCCCAAAAGGACCAGAGTGGACTTAGGATATGCCATCTTATTTCTGACATTGATGGCTTTTCTGAGAGGTTCCAAGTTCTGGCTAACCACTACAAATCTATATACCCCTCATCGGAAATAGACATTGAAGATGAATTCCAAAAACTCAAGGGTTAAATGGAAAGGGTGAAACCAGCTGCTAGATATATGGAGTTTATTTCCTATATTGAGCTTTCAAAGAAAGACCATCAAAGAATATCATGGTAGAAGGTGAAAATGCAGCCCTGCTAGATACTGATTTTGAAAGTTATCCTTTCATAACCTTTTTGAACTGTACAGTTGGAGGTGTCTGTACTGGCTTGGGTATGCCCCCTTAAAATGTGGAGAAGTGTATGGGGTTGTGAAAGCTTATACAACTAGAGTTGGAATTCATCCCTTTCCTACAGAGCAAGACAATGCAATTGGAGAATTATTACAAACAAGGGATAGAGAGTTTGGTGTAACTACAGGAAGGGAGAGAAGATGTGTCTGGTTGGATCTTGTTCTGATGAAATAGGCTTATATGATTAATGGATTTACTGCATTGGTAGTAAAAAATTTTGATATTTTGGGCATATTTATGGAAATCAGAGTTGAAGTTGCATACAAGTTAGATGGTGAGGTAATAACTCATTTCCAAGTAAACCAAGAACTCTTAAATAAATGGACTTAAATGTAAGACAAGGACATTTAAGGAACATTTAAGGACTTCTAAGGAACTGCCTATTAATGCCCAGAATTGTTTGATTTATTGAAGATGAAGTTCAACTTCCAGTTAAATAGATTTGCTTAGATAAATCCAGAGTCTATGATTCAACTCTTTTAAGGATTTCCAGTGATACAAGAAGCATTCCTGGAGAGGTGGGGAAAGGACTTTCTTAAATATTTCATTTATGATCTATGAATTCTGAGAATAAAGACACGGAAATGAGGTTTAGGCCCAACAGTTGCTTCCAGTCTTTCAAGATGGATGGCTGGTGTGGAAATACATTTTGGCAATTTGCAGTGTCAGCTGCCTTAGCTGGCATGATTGCCAAATAATTTGTTCCTCCTGCTTATGGTGCCATATTTTCTTTTCATTTTAGTAATAATATAATCAATGTTGTTTGAAATCAGATAGAATGATCTTTGTTCATTTCCAAAGGCACCATTCAATACCACAGTAATCCAAGTCTATGCCCTGACCAGTAATGCTGAAGATGCTGAAGTTGAATGGTTCTATGAAGATCTAGAAGACCTTCTAGAGCTAACACCCAGAAAAGATGTCCTTCCAGATGGTCAATACCAATATTCTTTGCAGGTAAAGATGGAGAAGCGCTATACAGTCAGCAAAAACAAGACGAAGCTGACTGTGGCTCAAATCATGAACTCCTTATTGCCAAATTCAGACTTAAATGGAAGAAAGTAGGGAAAACCACTAGACCATTCAGTTATGACCTAAATCAAATCCCTTATGATTATACAGTGGAAATGAGAAATAGATCCAAGGGATTAGATCTGATAGACAGAGTCCCTGAAGAACTATGGATGGACATTTGTGACATTGTACAGGATGCAGGGCTCAAGATCATTCCCAAGAAAAAGTAATGCAAAAAGGCAAATGGTTGTCTGAGGAGGCCTTACAAATAGCTGTGAAAAGAAAGAAGCAAGAGGCAAATCAGAAGAGGAAAGATATACGCATTTGAATGCAGAGTTCCAAAGAATAGCAAGGAGACATAAGAAAGCCTTCCTTGGTGATCAATGTAAAGAAATAGAGGAAAACAATATAATTGGAAAGACTAGAGATCTCTTCAAGAAAATTAGAGATGCCAAGGGAACATTTCATTCAAACACGGGCACAATAAAGGACAGAAATGGTATGGATCTAACAGAAGCAGAAGATATTAAGAAAGAGCTGGCAAGACTACACAGAAGAACTGTACAAAAAAGATCTTCATGATCCAGATAATCACAATGGTATGATGATTCACTTTGAGCCAGATCCTGGAATGTGAAGTCAAGTGGGCCTTAGGAAACTAGGGACTACTGAGGTGAAATGTGACAAAAACTAGGGTGTTCAGAGGTAAAAATCCGACAGAAACTAAGGGGTTCTGAATTAAAATCTGACAGAAACTCGAGGGGGGCAGTGGTCTGAGGAAAAGTCAGACAGAAATTAGGTATCACTTGAAACTAGGGGGTTCCAAGGTAGAACCTGAGAGAAACTAGGGTTTCCTGCGGTGATAACTGACAGAAACTACGAGCTTCTGAGGTAAAATCTGACAGAAGCTAGGGGGTTCTGAAGTAAAATCTGACAGAAACTAGGAGGTTGTGTGGTAAAAATCTGACAGAATAAAATGGTTCTGTGGTAAAATGTGACAGAAACTAGGCAGTTCTGAGGTGAAATTTGACAGAAACTAAGGGATACTGAGGTAAAATTTAACAGAAACTATAGTCTTCTGAGGTAAAATGTGGTAGAAACCAGGGGATTCTGTGGTAAAATCTGACAGGAATTAGGTGATTCTGGCATAAAATCTGACATAAACTAGGGGCTTCTGGGGGTAAAATCTGACAGAAACAGGGGGTTCTGAGGGAAAATCTCACAGAAACTAGGGGGTTCTGAGGTAAAAACCTGACAGAAACTAGGAGGTTCTGAGGTAAAATTTGACAGAAATGAAGGGGTTCTGAGGTAATATCTAACAGAAACTTGGGATTTTGAGGTGAAATGTGGCAGAAAATAGGGGCTTCTGACGTGAAATCTGACAGAAACTAGAGGGTTCAGAGGTAAAATCTGACAAAAACTAGGGAGTTTTGAGGTAAAACTTGACAGAAGATAGGGGCTCCTGAGGTAAAATCTGCGAGAAAGTAGGGGGCTTGTGATGTAAGACGTGACAGAAACTAAGGGGTTCTGTGGTAAAATCTGAGAGAAACTAGGTTCTCCTTAGGTAAACCTGACAGAATATAATGGGTTTTGTGGTAAAATCTGACATAAACTAGGGGCTTCTGACATAAAATTTGACAAAAACTAGGGGGTTCTGAGGTAAAATCTGACAGAATTACATGCTCCAGAAGTAAAATCTGATAGAAACTAGATGATACTGAGGTATAGTCCGAGAGAAACTAGGGACTCTTTTGGTAAAATGTGACAGAAACTAGGGGGTTCTTAGGTAAACTCTGACAGAAATCAGGGAGTATGGAGGTAACGTTACAGAAACTGCAGGCTTCTGAGGTAAAAACTGACAGAAAGCAGGATGTACTAAGGTAAAGTGTGACAAAAATTCCAGGCTTCTGATGGAAAATCTGACAGAAGCTAGGGGCTTCTAGAGTAAAATCTAACAGAAACTAGGGGCTCCTGAGGTAAAATCTGTGAGAAACTAGGGGGATTCTGGGGTAAACACTGACAGAAACGAGGGATTCTGTGGTGAAATCTGAAAGAAACTAGGTTTTCCTCAGGTAAATCTGACATAGTATGGGGCTTCTGAAGAGGAGAAGGGGACGACAGAGGATCAGATGGTTGGATGGTATCATCGGCTCACTGGGCATGACTTTGAGCAAGTTTCAGGAGTTGGTGATGGACAGGGAAGCCTGGCATGATGCAGTCCACGGGATCGCAAAATGTCAAACAGGACTGAGTGACTGAACTGAACTGAGGTTAAAATCTGACAGAAACTGAGGGGTTCTGTGGTAAACTCTGACAGAAATTAGATGGCTCTGTGGTAAAATCAGACAGAAAAGAGGGGATTCTGAGCTAAAATCTGACAGAAACTAGGTGGTTCTGAGGTAAAATCTGACAGAATTACAGGCTCCAGAGGTAAGATCTGATAGAAACTAAGCAATACAGAGCTATAATCTGAGAGAAACTAGAGACTCCTTTGGTACAATCTGTCAGAAACTAAGGGGTTCTGACATAAAATCTGAGAGAAACTAGGGAGTCTCTGAAGTAAAATCTGGCAGAAACTAAGGGATTCTGTAGTAAAATCTGACAGAAACTAGGTTCTCCTTAGGTAAAATCTGACAGAAATTGGGTGGTTCCGTGGTAAAATCAGACAGAAGTTAGGGGGTTCTGAGGTAAAACCTGACAGAAACTAGGTGGTTCTGAAGTAAAATTTGACAGATTTATACAGGGTTAATTCTGATCCATGCTGGAGCTGTTTCTATGAATTTAACCCTTGATTTTGTCACGTTTGTTATCATCGTCATACATAGTGGCCTGCTTCAGAGAACCCTACTCCCTCTGCCTGAGCCTTAAACCAAGTACCTTTGGGTAGCTCACAGGGAGATGGTCTCACCCTGCCCACCTGTGAATGACTGTAAGAAAGAAGGAAATAACGTGTCCCCCTGCCTGAGGTTGCCATTCTAGGGAATCATTGCAAGAGTTCAATGGTCTTTTTCACTTTGTGTCCTCACTTGCCCCATCTCTCATCCCTAAAAGCAGCTAGCATCCAGGCCCCATAGTGCATGGTCATTTTGAGATGTTAATCTGCCAACTTCTCTGTCAGCTGACTTTCCAAATAAAGTCATATTCCTTTCCTTTCGGATTCATTGGCCTGTCGTGAGTTGAGCAGAGTGAGCTTGCACTTGGTAACAGCCACGAACATGTAGATCAATCTGGCAGGCCTGAGGTCACCTTCACCGTATGAGGTTGTCCCACCCGTGATCTCGGGGCTCCTTTCACTTATTTACAACTGTGTGAATTTCTCAACAGTGTTTTCTTCTTTTCAGTTTATCAGCCTCTCACCTACTGGGTTAATCATATTCCTAAGCATTTTATTTTTTGATACTATCATGAATTGAATTTTTGAAAGTATCCTTCTAGCTTCTTCACTTTTAGTAATTGGAAAACAACAGGTTTTCTAGCATTACTTCTCGTAACCCTGTGGGAGAGCCTAGACAGAACAGATCCTGTTACGATGAGTGCTGGTTTTCCTGTTTGTGGGGCAGGTGACGAGCAATGGGCAGGTGGGAATGTGAGGTGGTGTCTGCAGCCCATGGACCATAAGATGACCACACCAAGGGTGACCTAGGACATGTGACCATCTACGGAACCAGAATGGCCCCAGGCTGCACCCACTACTTACGGGGGAAGGAAAGGCATGGAACACGTCTCGGGTTTTTTTTTTTTTTAAGAAAAAAGTCATCAATGTATCAAGATCTGATATTGTAAAAGCGCCAACTACTCTCATATTGGTGTCTGGTCACAATAATTTGTGGAAACTCCACAAATCAGGAGCAAAGTGAGTTTAATCTCCATAACAATAATTCAACATCATGTGGCAAGTGTTAGACAAAGATATTGAACAGGAAGAATCAGTGGTGGATCTTAGCAGTGAGGGCCATGGAGAGGCAGTAGTTCCAAAAGACCCAAATGTAAGGTGCACCTCAGATGCTCCCGTGTTGGTGCAGCAGTAACCAAAGAAATCTCCCCTGTGAAGAAAAAGCACAGGCATTCATGTTGAGGGCCAATAACAAGGGTCAGAGCTCTAGAAACTCCTGGGAATGGGCAGATGCCCCAGTGATGGAGATTAAAGGCTCCCGAGTCACAGTTCAGGTCTGAGATGACCTCAGTCAGACCCCAACCTCAGCCCTTGAGCTTCAGGACAAAGAGATGCTGTGTCCCTAGTGATGGGGACATGAACTTTCTGTTTCCTTTGAGACCTTCTCCTGGGAGTGGGCTGCTGGAGGGACTTTAAGGATGGAAGGGACAGGAGGAGGCTCCATGCCCAGGCAAAGCCCCCGGATGACCTGGAGTCAGGGTGATAGCAGCAGCAGGTCCAGCCAGATGCTGAGCAGGAAGCCGCTGGGCAGCCCCATCTCACCAGAGGGAGAGGAGTCCATACCATAACTGGTCTAGTTCTGCAATCCTGGAGCTCTGGGTAAGCCTGAAAGGCTGTAACAGGAAGGCGGGAGCAGCAGCCTGAGCATCAGCTCAGCCCAGTGATGGCCAAGGAGCCCAAACTCCAGATTTGAGACCTGGAAAATGAGCAAGACCCCAAGATTTGAGATGGAGCAGGGATCTCCAAGGGTCCACTACTAACATCAGAGAGAATGAGAGCTGTTGGGACAAGGACACATGCTGGATGCTTGATGAGTCCAGAATCAGACAGAACTCTACTGTGTTTCTCTGGTTCTGACCTGACCCAACATGGACTCTGATGCCAGGGCACCCGCCCTTGGCATCAGGGATTTCTGCTCAAGTTGAGAAAATCAGACAATGTCTTGCTGCCAAGGAAAGCTGGAGAAGGGGTGAATTAAGAAAGATGTGAACAGATTTTTCTGGACCAAGTTTCCTGGTGTGATTCTGGACCCAGACTTAGGCCAAAAAGACAAATGAAAGAGCTGCCTTTGCAGAGGATGTTTCTGACCCCAGAGCCCCGACTCTGAGAGGACAGCAGGTTTTTGTCTCACTTCCCCCCTGGCCTGGAGCACTGTGGCACCACTGATAGTGCTGTCGTAAGATACACAGTAATAATTAGCCTCGTCCTCAGCCTGGAGCGAGCTGATGGTCAGAGTCGCTGTGTTGCCAGACTTGGAGCCGGAGAATCGGTCGGGGACCCCCGAGAGTCGACTGCTAGCACGGTAGATGAGGGTTCTGGGGGCCGAGCCTGGGATCATTTGGTACCAGCCAACATATCCATAACCAACGTTATTGCTGCTTCCAGAGCAGGTGATGGTGACCCTCTGGCCCAGGGACCCGGACATGTAGGGCGGCTGAGTCAGCACAGCTTGGGCCCAGGATCCTGGAAGGGGGAGAGACAGAGATGGTGACTCGGGAGTCCAGACACAGAGAGCAGGGAGCTGGGCCTGTGAGTCTTCCCTGGGCCCTTCCCCTGTCCCCTCATCCAGTCACCTGTGCCGAGAGCGAGCAGCGTAAGGAGCAGAGGGGACCAGGCCATGGTGCACATTGCAGGGCGTCCTGCCTTCTGTGGCCCCACAGCTGAGCAGAGCGTCCCCACACTGCTCCTTCCCCTCTTCATACCCTGAGAGGGGGAGGGGCCTTTCATGCAAATGACTGTCCTCCCCTCCATCCCCCACAATGCTCTGATCACCTCTGGGACCTGGCTCAGCTTCCTGTGCCTGAGGGAGACCAGTGTTTGAACTGGGGGCAGGGATGCGTGGGGCTTGGGGATGGCATGTCACACCTGGGAACCCTGAGCAGAAAGCATCAGGAAGTACCAGGGAGCTGGTCTCTGCTCTCACCCCTCCAGACACTCAGGAAAGGCCTTGGAATGCCCCCTGGTGTCCTGGCCAAACACACATCCTGACCTGGTGATCAGAGCTTAGAGTCAACATTTCCAAAACTGGTCTTGAAATTATACCTTCAGGATGTGTTTGGTTGGAAAACAGCAGCTAACTGTAGCTTACCCTGTAGTGCATGTGAATATTACACAGTGGATGTGTGATTTTGAGATTTTTCAATGAACCAAAACGTGTTCATGGATTAGCAAAAATCTAAGATCCTCACTTAAAATAGATGCCTAAACTTAACTGAAGAAAATGTTGTTGTTAAGTCACTAAGCGGTGTCCAACTCTGGCTCTGTTTTAATTCTGCATTCCCATGGTACTGTTTCTAAATAATTTTCCTTGTAGCCTCTGTTCTTTAAATAAGAGAATTTTAAAGATTTTCTGACATGTATGGCATCTCCACTGGGGGATTTTATGTCGTAGCAGGACGTTCTCTCTGTGAAACAGGGCAGGCTGAGTTATCAGAGCCATCAGTCGGTCTCAGATCTGAGATGAGACACAGGACATGACAAGGCAGATCAGCTGTTCTCAGGAATCTCAGACGTGACCATAGACACGGTCAGAGCAGCAGTCAAGGTCCCGGGGGCAGAGCCCCAGGACAGGGTCTGCTTTCCCAGCCCAGGGCCCCAGCAGCTTCTCCCAGGCTCACTGTGCATAAAGTCAGTCCCACAGCACCTGAGCACAGACACTCCTCAGCCAGGAATCATCTTCAGGTCTCTGGACCAGGGCTCTCTCCCCTCCTGATTCCTCACTCAATGGGCACACAGGATGGAGTGTGAGGTTTCAGGGAATAAATTGGCTACTAGATTGGTTCATGGATCCCTTGGGAAACAAGGGGAACAGGGAGGGGACGAGTAGGGGTCACACCTGAAAGCCAGAGATCTGAGGCTTCTTGGAAAGGATGGGTTAGAGAGGTTCAAGGAGGGGCCGAGAAGTGAGTGTTTCAGGAAGTTCTGGAAACAGGTCCATGATCTTCTGACAGAGTGATCTGGGTCATGACCATAGATATCAACAGTGTACGTCTGTAGAAAGAGAGGGCCCAGGATTGGGAGGAAAGTCACGAATGAGGGGAGCGGGAGGGGTGCCTGGGGTGGGCTGTGGGGGCTCCTCCCCTCCTCTGTTTCTGGGAAGAGGGTGGGGACTGATGACCACATGACCCCTTCACCCTCCAATTCTGGGTGCTCGGCCCCAGGTGCAGCTTCAGTCCCGGGAGGAGGCCTGGGGGCCGTGGCTCTGAGTGTCCCCTGAGAGGAAGCACCTGCTGTCACGTCCAACTCAGGCTGCTGAGCCGGGGAGCAGGGCCAGGTCAGGGGACCATGTCGGTCTGTTGCTATTGCTGCTACCGCCAGGTTGCTTCAATCATGTCCGACTCTGTGTGACACCACAGACGGCAGCCCACAAGGCTCCTCCATCTCTGGGACTCTCCAGGCAAGAACACTGAATTGGGTTGCCATTTCCTTCTCCGGTGCATGCATGCATGCATGCTAAGTCACTTCATGCGCGCCCAGCTCTGGGTGACCCCATGGACAGGCTCCTCTGTCCATGGGATTCTCTAGGCAAGAATACTGGGGTGGGTTTCCATTTCTTTCTCCTAAGTCTTCCTCTCTTGCCCCAATAAGCCAGCCTTTCCCACACCTGAGCCCGTCTTTAGAATACTCACTGTCTTCTCAGGGAACGCTGAGTCCCATCTGTGCGGTGCTGTCCGTCCTCCTCCTCCAGCCCTGAGCCAAGAAGGAAATCCTGGAACCCGTGTGTGCTGTGGAGGGTAAGGGGTGGCCCTTGAAGCACTCTTTTAAACTGTCTCTAGTCCCAGCCGTGGGGAGACCAGGATGGGAGGTAGGGAGTGGCATGCAGAGCCGCATGGGCAGGCTTAGGGTGACAGCGTCCTGTGCTGTAAACAGCCATGACCATGTGGGGTACCTTCAAAAGAACTGCGGATTTCACGGGTAAAGATTGCATGCATCTCGTCATGCAATTATGATAGCCAGCAAGTTCAGTTCCAACAAAGTTGGGACACATGTCTCATCATCAGAAATAGAAAAACACAGAGTGTGAACAGGTAGGTGTGGTGAGCATCGTGGACCTTGTAAAACTCCCTTCCCTGTGGTTCTGGGTGGAGCCGATGGACGAGGAACGGTGGAGGGGTGTGGGGCAATGAGGAGGAGAAGGAGCTCAGACATCTCAAGTTAACGTGTGTGGAAGAGACGGGAAAAGTCTTGTTCATCTCTTGTTTCTTTGACATAAAAATGTAAATACTATTCTTACTTGTATTCATGTTAGATTTCCTGCTAAAGTAGCTGTTTAATAAAATCATAGGATTTTTGTCAGAGATGTTTGATAACCTCAGCTCAAAGAGGTTAAAAATACATATTCCTACTGAATTCTTTTCTTATTATACGAACATATTGATGATAGTTTGGCTGAACTTCTGATTTCATCTTTTATGTTACAAATGTTAACATAAGGTATTAATAAAACGGGAAGAAATGAGTAAGGGAGCCACAAAAACTGCATACTATCAGTTTCCACACTTCAATTCAAAATGCTGAAATTGCCAAATAACACAACAGGAAACATTTTTAAGAGACAGAGATGGTGACAGAGGGTCCTTGCCTGCATCCGTCTTACACTGGGAACACCCGGGTGTTCTGTGGGCAATGGGGCAGCCTCTGCAGGGGTCTCTCATCCCCTGTCCAGGTATCCCTAGAGGTCGAGGTTCTTGAAGGAAGTTCATTTTTCTTGTATGACCGTCCCTCTGTCCTTGGTTGGACGGGAGGTCTGGGCACTGACCCCACGACAGAGCAGCAGGAACTTAGAGACAAGCCTGTGGCTCTGAGCTGAGAGCTGGTGTGTCCCCTGGGGGCCCAGGTGCAGGACATCACCCTCCAGTGAGGACCCTGTTGCCCACGTGGGCAAGAGCCAACAGAGGAGGTGCCAGCCTGCCTGGCCAGGACCCTGTGCTCTCAGGACCAGACCCACAGCGCCCCCTGCTGGACTCAGACCTCTTCCTCCCGCACTTCACACCACAGCCTCCTGGAAGGGCTTTCTCACACTTGCAGCTGGGTCTTCCTTGTATCACTGCCCAGGGCAGTAGAATGAGTCGCCTTGGTCTAGTTTGCGCCTGGTCATTGATTTTTCCAGTTACCTAATGACCTCAGACCCCTGAATGGTATGCTGATACACTAATGAATTTCAGGGTTCCCTGATGTCTGAGTTTGCTCTGCCTAGCTCGTGGATTCCCTCCCAGAACACAATCTCCCGAACCTGAGTTTCCAGGGTTCAAACTCCCAGCATGCCCGTGGGTTGTGCCTGATCATGATTCTCTCTGAGTTTCCTTCCCAGCTTGATAGGTAGTCAAGGTTGAATTTGCCTGGCTTCCAGAACCTTCCCAGCCCAGACTGCATGGCTCTGTTCTTATTTCTCTCTTTGCAAAGTGAATAGCAGGCTCTCAGGAACAACAAATCTCTTCTTGGTCACTTCCAGGGATTCTCATTTACCCTTGATCATGGTGCTCACAGTATGTCTTTTTGACTCAGATATTTAAAGATTTTTTAGTCTAATTTTATAATCGTTCCATATTAAATGTTTGATATAAAAGATTATGACTATAAATGGGTATCTCATCCTTGTGTGGGCTCCTGTTTCATCTCTGGTTATGAAACCGTTATGATTGTTACCTGATCTTCATTGGACATGGTGAAGTCTAATGTTCTAACCTTCAATTGTTAGAATCCATAGATTTAATGGAGGTGGGTTTATAAAGTCTGTGTCCCAAATAGTGACATTTATCCAATATAATCTCAAACAAGGAACCAGGAAGGGAAAAGGGGAGGAGACCATGAGGTAAAAGAGGAGGAAATGAGCAAGTGAGGAGTCTGAGAGCCACATCTTAATGGGGAGGGTCTCCCAGTACCTGGAGAGGATGGCTCTTCAGGCAGCAAACCCTGGGGGAAGGGAGGACCCACCTTCCCTAAGTGTCAGGGTTCAGGGCAGAGCACAAAGGCCTGAGCAGGAGAGGGTCATGCAGGGGGTGGGAGAGGCCCCCTGGGGCCCCAGGGCACAGCTGATGGACTCCTGCTTCCTAGACATCCTGCTCAGTACCTGTGAGGGACCCTGTGTATCTGGGCACATGGGCATTCTGCTTGTATTTGGAGACCAGAGAGAAGAAGAAACAGTTTCGTAGACCCCGTAATGATGAACCTGGATAAGGAGGTGAGATGGCCTGGATTTAATAGCCCAAGTGAAAGCAGAGACCTGAACCAGCACTGGTGACATCACAGTCAGGGTCAGGGCAGTGATGGATCGACACGGAAGTACAGGGCAAGCTGTCATCAGACATCCCATCACATGGGGATTCTGGTGGCTGTGGTTAGTGATGAGCTGTGTGACACTGATGACCAGCCTCCTCATCAGGCTGGGGTCCTTGGTGATCAAGGAGGGCATGAGGCCCAACCAGGGGGCAGAGAACAGGGCTGAATCCCTGACTGTCCCTCATCTCTGTCCTACGTCACAAATGCAGGGATTTTGCCTGGAATCTCATGTCATCATTGCCATGGTGATCCCTGCTTCCCCGCTGACCCTTCTACAGGCCATGAGGCCCTTGGATCTGGACTCATCAGGGGCATCACAAGCAGAAGGACACAGGCACATCCTGGGGAGCCCCTGCTCCTGACAGTCCACAGACCAACCCAATCCTAAAGTAGGAAATTCTCCAGTGGGGTGGAGAGGAGGGGAGGGCAGGACAGAGCCAGCACCTGTGGGTCAGGAGAACCACTCCCGGGCTTCCCTGCCTCCTGCGATGTATCACCGGTGCCCCTCACTCCTCATGGTCTCTGCTCTGCCCCTTCAGGAGCGGGTTCACACCCTGGGGGACGATCTGCCTGCCAGGATGGTCCACGGACTCTGCTGAAGGCGCATCTGGGAAAGCCTCCTGCTCCTGATCTCCAGTGAGGGAGTTCAGCTCCATGGATCCCGTGATCACACAGATGACCAGGGTGCACTTCAGTGGTATCAGAAATTGTTTACATTTTCTGAGACTTCAGCAGAACTGACTGTACAATTTGGAGTAGACTTATTATGAACCAGAACATACCTCAGGAATAAATTGGTTCTGGTTTATTATTTAGATTTTACGGTTCTCTAGGTACAAGCCTCTGACAGGCTGAGGCTCTAGTCCCAGTTTCCCGTGTACCCGTGTCGCTGTGAGAGGCCCTGTTGCACCAGCCTGCACGGCCAGAGTCAGCCTCGTCCTCAGGCTGCAGCCAGAGACGAGCAGGAGCCGCACAATGGCCGAGGCATCTTTGGATCCAGAAAACCCGCGGGGGACCCCGGAGCCTGGTTCTTACTGGAGTCTGAGAGGTAGGACTGGAGGACGGAGGAGGGCTCGCTGGCTTCTGCTGATTCCAGTAACAGCAGAGTGGCCGACACTGATGTCACTTCTCAGGGTGCAGGGAGCCACAGAGTCAGCTGTGGTCTGTGAGGGAACAGGGGTCTCCACACACACAGGCCCTGAAACCATTGCTGGTCACAAGAGTCCATGGTTCAGGGCTGTGGTGTGACACTCACAGCAGCACTAGCTCTAGGGGCAAAGCTAGGCTCTCCTCTGAGAAACCATTAATAAACAGGGGTGGCCCGGATCTACTTTCAACTTTAGAAGAAAGTTAACAATACAACCATTAAAATTCTCCCGAGATACCAAATGCAAATATTAGAAAAACACGTGAGTTATGATCAAAACTTGAAATGATCACGTGTCTGTACAAGTCAGTGGGAACGTCGTGGAATATTCTGGATTCACTTTCCCCTTATGCTCTTACATGGAGCAGAAGAACAGGAACAGCAGGGGAAGGGCTTCGGGGGGAAATTTGTGCACTAAATTGTGAAGTGTGGCTCCTCCATTCTTATTCTTACCACGTGAAACGAAGTACGACTTTATGTCCATTTCTGAGCTGCCGCTACAGTGTCCGCTTCCCACAATGTGCGGTAATTGTGTTCCTTTCTCAGTAGCTGTGTGAGGCCTGATTCCACCAGCCAAAGATCCACAGTGCTTGATTTGGAGCCTATTAAGCAAGGTTCCTCTGACACAGTGGAAAATATGTCATTTTGTGTGTATGAAACTTGAGGATAAGGCAAATTTAAGGCTTAAGGGAAAATGGAGACTTAGAAGGAATAATCCCACTTATTCCAAAATATATCTCTGTTAACTGTGGCCACACAGCACAGGCAGCCAACTGTGCAGACCCCACACGTGTGTGTGAAAGGGCAGTGACAGAGAGCAGGACACAGGCGTGTGACCTGTGCTCCGTGACCCCACATGCAGGTGAGGCTGGGAGCTCAGGGTTGGGGTCACTTCCCCATGGCCTGAAGACCCTGTGAGCAGCAGGGCTGAGTCCCAGATGAGTAGGAACTATCAGCCTCGTCGTTGGGCTGGGCCCAGAGATGGTCAGGGGTCCCCACCTGACCCAGAGCTCTCCAGCCTCGCTGAGACCCTGCGGGCGGGTTGTGACTCCTGTGGTCAGGAGGTTGGGCTCAGCACGACTGAGATGACAGCCAAGTTTCCCCCTTGGTGCCAACAGTCTTGCTGTTCCCAGGCAGGTGAGTGTGGCTGAGCATCCATAGAGTCATTGACCCTGGCTGAGTCCACCCTGCCTGAGCCCCAGACACCACGAGGGGACAGAGGAGGCTGAGAGCAGGACCTGATCCCTGTGCAGGAGAGAGGCCCGAGGGCTTGGGGGCCTTCCAGGGCTGAGATTCACTGACGGACCCCCACCTTGGACACTGAGATAGAGAACTAACAGACCCTGTGTCCCCAGTGATGGGAGACAGAATTTCTGTGTCCTTTGAGACCCTCTCCTGGGAATGGGCTGCTGGGGGGCGCTTTGAGGACAGAGGACAGAGGAGGGGCCTCCATGCTCGTGCAGATCCCAGATGACCTGGACCCAGGGTGGGGCAGCAGCAGCAGAAGGTCCAGCAGAGCCTGAGCAGGAATCCCCTGGACTGCCCCACCTCCCCCAGTGAGACAGGAGTCCTGGTCTAGTCCCCACAGGCCTGGAGCCCTGGGGAATCCTGAGAGGTGATCACAGGAAAGGCAGGAGTAGCAGCCTGGGCCTCAGCTCAGCCCAGGGATGGCCGAGGAGCTGAAGTGTCCTGAATCAGACACAGATGGACACTGTCTCTCTGGTTCCGACCTGACCATCATGAACTCTGCCTGCCAGGTCTTGGCTGGCATTCAGGGCCTTCTGCTCAACTTCAGATAATCATATAATATGTGGTTGTGAAAGAAAAGCCTTGGGAAAGGGGAAGAATGAAGAAGATATGAAAGGATTTCCCAGACCAAGTTCCTGTTGTGGGGTCAGAACCCAGGTTTAAATCAAACTAACAACAGAAGTGGCTATTTTGGCAGAAGATGCTTCAGCCCGGGAGGCCCGTGACTTGGGGGAGACCAGGTTTTTGTCTCACTTCCCCCCTGGCCTGGAGCACTGTGTGACTACTGCTACTGCTGTCAGCAGATGCACAGTAATAATCCGCCTCGTCCTCAGCCTGGAGTGAGCTGATGGTCAGGGTGGCTGTGTTCCCAGACCTGGAGCCGGAGAATCGGTCGGGGGACCCCCGAGGCTCGACTCGTCGCACCATAGATGAGCATTTTGGGGGCTGATCCTGGGATCTGTTGGAACCAGCTCACATAATTGCCAGATCCAACATTGCTGCTGCTTCCAGAGCAGGTGATGGAGACCCTCTGGCCCAGGGACCCGGACACGGAGGACGGCTGAGTCAGCTGGGCCCAGGATCCTGGAAGGGAGAGAGACAGAGATGGTGACTCGGGGGTCCAGGCACGATAGCAGGGAACACAGCATGCGTGTCTTCCCAAGACCCCTCCCCTGTCCCCGCATCAAGTCACCTGTGCAGAGAGCGACCAGGGTGAGGAGCAGAGGGGACCAGGCCATGGTGGACATGTCAGGGCGTCCTGCCTTCTGTGGCCCCACAGCTGAGCAGAGCGTCCCCACAAGGCTCCTTCCCCTCTTCATACCCTGCGAGGGGGAGGGGCCTCTCATGCAAATGACCATCCTCCCTGCCCCGCCCCCACAATGCTCTGATGACCTCTGGGACCTGGGTCAGCTTCCTGTGCCTGAGGGAGACTGGTGGGTGATCAGAGGCAGGGTTGTGTGGGGCTTGGGGGTGGGAGGTCACAGCTGCGAACCCTGAGCAGAAAGCACCAGGAAGCACCAGGGGACTCATCTCAGATCTCATCGCTGCAGACCAACAGGAATGGCTTGGAGCGCCCCCTGGTGTCCTGGCCCAGACATACATCCTGTGACCTAGAATTCAGAGCTCTTAGAGTCAACTTTCCCCAAACGGGCTTTGAAGTTACACAGTTCAGGAAGAGTTGTGTTGGAAAAAAAGATCCAGGTGTAATTTACCCTGTAGTGCATGTGAGTGTTACACAGTGTATGTGTGACTTTGAGATTTTAAATGAACCAAAATGTGATCAGGAGTAGTAAAAATCTAAGGACATCACTTAAAATAGATGCCTAAATTTAACTGAAGAAAATGTTGTGGTTCAGTCACTAAGTTGTGTCCGACTCTGGCTCTGTTTTAATTTTGCATTGCCATGGTACTATTTCAAAAACATAATTTTCCTTGTAGATTCTGTTCTTTAAATAAGATCATTTTAAAGACTTTCTGACATGTATTGCATCTCCACTGAAGGATTTTCATGTCTCAGCGGGACGTTCTCTCTGTGAAACAGGGCAGGCTGAGTTTTCATAGCCATGGGATAGTCTCAGATCTGAGATGAGGGACAGGACAGGACAAGACAGATCAGTTGTTCTCAGGAATCTCACACGTGACCATGGGGATCAAACTTGACTTAAGCGTGGTCCAGATAGAGCAGCAGTCACAGACCCGGGGACAGAGCCCCAGGACAGGGTGTGCTTTCCCAGCCCAGGGCCCCAGCAGCTTCTCCCAGGCTCACCGTGCATAAAGTCAGTCCCACAGCAGCTGAGCACAGACCCTCCTCAGCCAGGAATCATTTCCCAGGTGTCAGGACCAGGGTTTCTCTCCCCTCCTGATTCGATGGGCACACGGGAAGGAGTGTGAATGTTCATGGGATAAATCAGCTGCTGGGGAGAGGCATCACTGGATCCCCTGGGAAATGAGGGGGAACCAGGGGTGGAACAGGGAGGGGTCGAGCTGGGGTCACACCTGAGAGCCGGAAACCTGAGTCTTTTCGGGAAGGAAGGGTTAGAGAGGTTCAAGGAGAGGGATGAGGAAGTGAATGTTCCAGGAAGATCTGGAAACTCGTTCAGGACTTTCTAAGAGCATGAACTTGGTCATCACTGTGGAGATCAACAGTGTATGCTTGTAGAAAGAGCGAGGCCCAGAATTGTGAGGAAAGTCATGAATGAGGGGAGCGGGAGGGCAGGCTCTGAACAAAGAGATGAGGAGGAGTGGGCGCAGGCTGAGGAGAGCTCGAGGGATGCATGGGGTGGGCTCTGGGGGCTCCTCATCGCCTCTCTTTCTGGGAAGAGGGTGGGGACTGATGACCACCTGACCCCTTCACCCTCCAATTCTGGGTGCTCAGCCCCGGGTGCAGCTTCAGTCCCAGGAGGAGGCCTGGGGGCCGCGGCTCTGAGTCTGTCCCCTGAGAGGAAGCACCTGCTGTCACATCGAGCTCAGTCCCCTGAGCCCGGGTGCAGGGCCAGCTCAGAGGACCATTGGGTGTGTTGAGAGGCTGCCAGTTCTGAGCAGGTGCACAGCGCCCCCTGGTGACGCACCCGGGGAACGTTCACGGCGGTGAGAGTGGGAGCAAGTTGCCGCTCAGTTACTTGGTCCTCAATCCTGTGGGACTCTTTGCGACCCCTTGGACTCTAGCTCACCAGGTTCATCTGTTCATGGGATTCTCCAGGCAAGAACACTGGAGTGGGTTGCCGTTTCTTGCTCCAGAGCATCTTCCCACCCCACGGACAGAACCCACAACTCATGTCCCTTGCATTGGCAGGCGGGTTCTTCACCTCTAGCGACACCTGGGAAGCCTTAAGAGAGGAAGCAGGGGGCGCTCTTTTTTCCTGTCACCAAACATTCTTTCAATAACAAAAGAATGAATTGGACAGCAATAAGTATTACATGTCTTTGATAGTGCACAGCTGCTTCTTTTTTATTTCTCCTACTGTATTTTCAGCTGATTCTGACTACTTTTTCTCCTTTTCCTACATTTATCTCCTTTTCCTTAGGACCCAAGAGTACTTGTATTTGCTCATCAAATAGATTTGATGATTTGTCCCTGAAAACATCTGTCACCTGATTTCCTCATCTGAGGCATCTCAGCATTAATGTCTATGCAATCTCACTTCCCTTCAATAATTAATTTCCTGGTTCTTGATAGAAGTGACAGTTTTTACTGGATCCTGGACTGTGTGGAAATTACTTGAAGAAACTCTGGGTTCCACTTCCTTTTCCTTTAACAGGAGATGCTTCTGTGGCGGAAGCTCAGGGATGTGCATTCGCTGCCCAGCGACCCAGCAAGGGTGGCACTGACCCCCCTGCTCTGTGCTGCTGACTCTGACCTGGGAACCAAGGGCAACTGCTGTGAGCAGCTCCTTCATCCAGGGGTGTGTGACCACCCCTTGTGTGCCGCTGCCCTAGGGAGGGGAGTCGAGTTGACGAGGCAGCTGAGCTGAAGTCAGGGGACAACTAAACAGCTGGGTTCTGTGGACTCAGGGACTCCAGGAAGGGAGGAGTAAACAACTTGCCCTGGGACCCCATGGCTGTGGGGGAGCAGGTTTTTCAATCCTTCTCTCTGGCCTGAAGCACTGTGCAAACTTTCAAGCCATCAGCCCATGAGAAACAGTAGTAATCAGTATCATCCTCAGCATGAACTGAGGTCATCAGCGAGGCTGAGTTGCCAGAGAATCAATCTGGGAGTCCTGAGGGTCATTTGCTATTTTCATAGGTCAGGACTCCAGGGGTCTTTCCTGGGAGCTGTTGGTACGAGTTCGCATAAAGACCCCCAGTGTTGCTGCTGCTTCCAGTGCAGGAGAGGGTGACCCTCTGACCCAAAGTCCCGGACACAGAGGGCAGCTGAGTCAGCACATTTTGAGCCCAGGATCCTGAAAAGGGAAGAGATAGACATGGTGAGTGACTCTGGGGTCCTGGCAGGAGAGCAGGGAGCAGGGCCTGTGAGTCTTCCCAGGGCCCTTCCCCTGTCCCTTCATCCAGTCACCTGTGCAGAGAACGACCAGGGTGAGGGGCCGAGGGGACCAGGCCATGGTGGACACTGTCAGGGCTTCCTGCATTTTGTGTCCCCACAGCTGAGCAGAGCATCCCCACACCGCTCCTACCCCTCTTCGTACGCTGAGAGGGGGCGAGGCCTTTCATGCAGAAGATCCCGTGCATCACACTGACCCCTCCTGGGCCCTAGCCCGGGTCTCTATGCCTGAGGGCGGCCAGAGGGTTGTCAGGGGTGGGGCCCTGTGGGTCTCAGGAGTGGGAGGTCACAGCTGGGAGCCCTGAGCAGAGGCTACCAGGCCTTGACAGGGAGCTCTATCGGAGGGTCCAGATCTGCCTCCCAACACCCACCTTCAGGAATGGGCCTCGAGTACCCCCAGCCTCTTGTCCAGACCCAGACACACATCCTGTGACCTGGAGAGCCGAGCCCTCAAAGAAAGATCCCGCCCCCTGCTCTGTGCGCCGTCCCCTCTTTAGCACCAGGCCAGATGCCCCTGTTGTGTCCCCCTGAGCTGAGGGCCATCATGGGCTCCCCTCAAATCCTCAGGATGAATCTGTCCATGACTTCCATGACTTCTCAGGGGTACAGACAGAGGGGCGTCTGAGATACAAATTCCTCTCAGATCAGGATCAGGTCAGGGCAGTGTCGGCCCCGGAGCAAGAAGGTGGGTCTCCTTCTGTGCAGGACAGCAGGGTCCCTCCTCTGTGGGCCTCCTCCCTGGTTGGCAGAGCCCTCCTTCCTCGGTGTGTCCCCTCAGCCCCGAGAAAGAGGGAGCACTTCTCTGAGGAGGGGGTGAAGTTGCGGAGAGAGGCCTGAGGGGCGACTCAGCATTCCTAAATGTTTGGATCTTTACTGTGTGTTTGAACTAAAGAGCTTCTTGATGAAAGTGAAAGAGGAGAGTGAAAAAGTTGGATTAAAACCCAACATTGAGAAAACTAAGATCATGGCATCTGGTCCCATCACTTCATGGCAAATAGATGGGGAAACAGTGGAAACTGATAGACTTTACTTTGGGGGCTCCAGATCACTGCAGATGGTGACTGCAGCCATGAAATTAAAAGACGCTTGCTCCTTGGAAGAAAAGCTGTGACCAACCTAGACAGCATAGTAAAAAGCAGATACATCACTTTGCCAACAAATCTGTCTCATCAAAGCTATGGTTTTTCCAGTAGTCATGGAAAAGTTGATATTTGGACTATAAAGACAGCTGAGCACTGAAGAAATGATGCTTTTGAACTCTGGTGTTGGAGGAGACTTTTGAGAGTCCCTTGGACTGCAAGGAGATCCAACCAGTCCATCCTACAGGAAATCAGTCCTGAATATTCACTGGACAGACTGATACTGAAGCTGAAGCTCCAATACTTTGGCCACCTGATGCGAAGAACTGACTCATTTGAAAAGACCCTGATGCTGGGAAAGATTGAGGGCAGGAGCAGAAGCGGACCACAGAGGATGAGATGGTTGGATGGCATCTCCAACTCAATGGATATGAGTTTGAGTAAACTCCAGGAGTTGGTGATGGACAGGGAAGGCTGGCATGCTGCAGTCCATGTGGTCACAAAGAGTCAGACATGACTGAGCTACTGAACTGAACAGAAGTTACTGTGTGTGAAGCCTTCCACAGGCTGGACCCTGTCCCATGGCCTGTCTTATGAAGTGGCCCCTCCTGGGCGTCTCTCCTGCAGGCACAGGGCACCGGCTGCAGGGAGCAAGCCTGGTGATGCTCCCGGCAGTTTTTATTGAGACTCTGAAGGGCTCTGAGCAGCGTGTGTCCCCAGGGATCCTGATACATAATAGCTGTTCGGACCAACCATCCCAAATAGCAGGTTAGAGAAGATAGAGGTCTAAGTGATTGGTTGGAAAAGAACAGTTGTCTGTAGCTTACCCTGCACCGGTAAGGTGTTACACTTTGTGTGTGTGAGATTTTAAACGAACCAAACGTGGTAATGTATTAGTGAAAATCTACAGTCATTCCTTAAAATCTGTGCAAGAATTAAACTGATGGAAAATCTACGTTCTCTCTTAGTTTTTCATTCAAAAGGGTACAGTTTTGGAAAACTAATCATTGTAAGTTCTTTTTTTATTAAAAAGTTCTTTTTAAATGACTTCATAGGCATCCTAGGAAATTTTAAATATTATCAGGTAAAAATATTTTTACAAAGATATTTGCATTCTTAACTTGTTTGGACTTTGAGTGAGGCAGGGCTAGAACCAGCTCTTCCTGCCACATATTGCCTCTCCACTGGGGAGTGCTTATCTCTGAGCAGCCTGTGAAAACAGGGCAGGCTGAGGTATGGGAGCCACAGGTCAGCTCAGAGCTGAGTTGAGGGAACGTGCGTGACAGGTCAGGTCTTCTGACCTCATTCACTCAGAAGTGACCATAGGAAGATAAGCTGAATCAAAGGAGGTCCAGGTAAGGCAGCAGTGACAGCCCTGGCTGGGAGGGGATGAGCTGGGGTCACATGTGAAGTCTGGGGACCTGAGGCTTCTCTGGTAGGAGGGCTAGAGGGGTTGTAAGGGAGGACAAGGAAGTGAGTGTCTGGTCAAGGAAGACTGGAAACCGACCCATGACCTGATAGAGTGACGTTGGTCTGGAGGAGGTGGTCGCTGGTGAAGGGTTGTAGAGAGGAGCCCAGGACTGGTGAGGAAAGTCATGGATCAGAAGGGTGCTTAGGAAAGAGCAAGAGAGGAGCAGAAGAGGCTGTGGGGAAAGGGAGGGGTGCAAGTGGTGTGCTTGGGGGCCACTCCCCTCCTCTGCTCCTGGGGAAGAGGGTGGGGCTTGATGATGTCCTGAGCCCATCACACTCCAGGTGTGACCCCTAGGCCTTGTGTGCAGCTTCACTCCCAGCAGGAGGCCTGGGGGTCGGGGCTCTGGGTTTGTCCCCTGAGAGGAAGCACCTGCTGTCAGGTCCAGCTCAGTCCAGTGAGCCGTGGTGCAGGGTCAGGGGACCCTCTGGTGTATTCGGGGTCGGCCAGTTCTGAGCAGGTGCACAGCGCCCCCTGGTGACGCGCTCGGGGAATGGTCACGGTGGGGAGAGCGAGGAAGGGCTGCCCTATATTCTTCCATTGGAAGGACTGATGGTGAAGCTGAAACTCCAGTACTTTGGCCACCTCATGTGAAGAGTTGACTCATTGGAAAAAGACCCTGATGCTAGAACAGATTGTGGGCAGGAGGAGAAGGGGATGACAGGAGATGAGATGGCTGGATGGCATCACTGACTTCATGGACATGAGTCTGAGTCAACTCCGGGAGTTGGTGATGGAATTGACAGGGAGGCCTAGCGTGCTGCGATTCATGGGGTCGCAAGGAGTCGGACATGACTGAGCAACTGAACTGAACTGAGTGAAGTCGCTCAGTTGTGTCTGACTCCTTGCGACCCCTTGGACTGTAGCCTACCAGGCTCCTCCCTCCATGGGATTCTCTAGGCAAGAGTACTGAAGTGGGTTGCCATTTCCTTCCCCAGGAGATCTTCCCGACCCAGGGATCGAACCCGGGTCTCCCGCATTCCAAGCAGACGCTTTAACCGCTGAGCCACCAGGGAAGCCCGAACTGGACTCAAGGTGGTAAGAAAAACTTTATTCAAGGTAAGGGTACTACAGTGGGGTCTTATCATCGGGGAGAGAGATTGAGCTTAAGTCTGATTCCAGCAGGGACACAGCTGGGATTTACAGCTAAGGCACAGGGTGGGTCCACGGGGTTGCAAAGAGAGGCTGGGAGACTGAAAAGCAATAAACAGCAACAGGGTGGGTGTCAGTGGATGGACACTTACTCAGAGGACCATAAGGGTGAGGGTGGGTTCTGGCTCAACTGAGAGGATCCTTGCCGAGGCTAGGCAAGGCTGATAAGATAGTGAGGTGAGTGATAAGGAATTTGAGCTGATACTGAGGGTGGTCAGATCAAGGGTGTGGTATTTTTTCTAAACTGACTTAGCAGATTCTGCCTAAAATTGGACTAAATGGACAGGCACCCCTGGATAAAGACATAGCCCAAAGTTGGCAGTACATTAATGAACTGCTGCTGCTACTGCTAAGTCGCTTCAGTCGTGTCCGACTCTGTGCGACCCCATAGACGGAAGCTCACCAGGCTCCCCTGTCCCTGGGATTCTCCAGGCAAGAACACTGGAGTGGGTTGCCATTTCCTTCTCCAATGCATGAAACTGAAAAGTCAAAGTGAAGTCGCTCAGTCGTGTCCGACTCTTAGCGACCCCACGGACTGGAGCCTACCAGGCTCCTCCGTCCATGGGATTTTCCAGGCAAAAGTACTGGGGTGGGGTGCCATTGCCTTCCCCGGTGTAAGAGACTAGCACCTAATTAAAGAAACATATGCTCACAATAATGTAAGAGCACAAACAGCTATACAAAAATATTCAAAAATAAACATGAAATATAATTTAAAAATCAAAATGAAAAGTGGGTGCATTTTCATAAAAGGACATAAAAAATTTGTGAATAATGTAACTACTACATAGGTATTGTGTAAATCTTCAGGTTTTGGTTACCTTTTTTGGGGAGGCTTAAGGTATTGTTTTTTCATCTTAAATTCTTCACAAAGAAATTTGCCTTCTTCTGAAGTAGTAAATCAAATAGCACTTCATGTTTTTTCTTTCATGAAAATAGTTGCTGGCATAGAAAACTACCATAAGTTTTAATCAACTAATTTAATCTTTCATGCTTTAATACAGATGTTAAATGTAAACCTTTTCTTTCAACAGAAATCAATTATTGGTAATACATTGTTATTTTCCTTTATCAAATCAAAGCATTTAATCCCACATTATAATACTAAAGAAAACATGATATAATTGAAAAATTTATTTATACCCTAGTTTAGGACGATCAATTGACCTCTATTTCCACTTGGAAAAAAAGCATGAGAAAAGGAGGTTTCTACTAGTTTACTCTCCAAAAAAGGAGGGAAGGTGGCTCTATTTCCACTTGGAAAAAAAGCATGAGAAAAGGAGGTTTCTACTAGTTTACTCTCCAAAAAAGGAGGGAAGGTGGCTCTAGAGACCAACTCAGAAAGTACAGTTGAACTACTGCTGCATAACAAATTACCCCAAACAACTCAGAAAGTACAGTTGAACTACTGCTGCATAACAAATTACCCCAAACAAACAGCTTTAAATCGCAAAATTTTTGAGATCTTTATGTCATACGAATTAAATGTAATGGTCATCCGAGTTAAATTCACCCATTCCAGTCCATTTTAGTTCGCTAATTCCTAGAATGTCGACATTCACTCTTGCCATCTCTTGTTTGACCACTTCCAATTTGCCTTGATTCATGGACCTGACATTCCAGGTTCCTATGCAATATTGCTCTTTACAGCATCGGACTTTGCTTCTATCACCAGACACATCCACAGCTGGGTATTCTCTTTGTTTTGGCTCTATCCTTTCATTCTTTCTGGAGTTATTTCTCCACTGATCTCCAGTAGCATATTGGGCCCCTACTGACCTGGGGAGTTTCTCTTTCAGTATCCTAACATTTTGTCTTTTCATACTGTTCATGGGGTTCTCAAGGCAAGAATACTGAAGTGGTTTGCCATTCCCTTCTCCAGCGGACCACACCCTGTCATATCTCTCCACCATGACCCGCCCATCCCAGGTTGCCCCTCGGGCATGGCTTAATTTCATTGAGTTAGACAAGGGTGTGGTCCTTGTGTGATTAGATTGACTAGTTTTCTGTGAGAATGGTTTTAGTGTATTTGCCCTCTGATGCCCTCTTTCAAGACCTACTGTCTTACTTGGGTTTCTCTTACCTTAGGCGTGGGGTATCTCATCCCGGCCTCTCCTGGCTGCTCCCGGCCAGCGAAGCACAACCATCGCACCTTACCTTGGACGAGGGGTCTCTCCTCACTGCCGCCCTTCCTGACCTCGGTCGTGGGGTAGCTCTTCTCGGCCGTGCTTAGTGCGCTGGCCCTCACCGCCGTCCTTCCTCGGTCGTGGGGTAGCTCTTAGTGCGCGACGCAGCCGGCGGGGCGCTCTTAGTGCGCGACGCAGCCGGCGGGGCGCTCTTAAATGGCGCGCCGGTCGCGGGGAGGCGAGGGCGCTCTTAAATGGCGCGCCGGTCGCGGGGAGGCGATCATATCAGATCAGATCAGTCGCTCAGTCGTGTCCGACTCTGCGACCCCATGAACCACAGCACGCCAGGCCTCCCTGTCCATCGCCAGCTCCCGGAGGTCACTCAGACTCCCATCCATCGAGTCAGTGATGCCATCCAGCCATCTCATCCTCTGTCGTCCCCTTCTCCTCCTGCCCTCAATCCCTCCCAGCATCAGAGTCTTCTCCAATGAGTCAACTCTTCGCATGAGGTGGCCAAAATACTGGAGTTTCAGCTTTAGCATCATTCCTTCTAAAGAAAGTCCAGGATTGGTCTCCTTCAGAATGGACTGGTTGGATCTTCTTGCAGTCCAAGGGACTCTCAAGAGTCTTCTCCAACACCACAGTTCAAAAGCATCAATTCTTCGGCGCTCAGCCTTCTTCACAGTCCAGCTCTCACATCCATACATGACCACAGGAAAGACCATAGCCTTGACTAGGCGAACCTTTGTTGGTAAAGTAATGTCTCTGCTTTTGAATATGCTATCCAGGTTGGTCATAACTTTCTTTCCAAGGAGCAAGCGTCTTTTAATTTCATGGCTGCAGTCACCATCTGCAGTGATTTTGCGGGGAGGCGAGGGCGCTCTTAAATGGCGCGCCGGTCGCGGGGAGGCGAGGTGGCCCTCAGAAGAAATGGAGTGGCCATCATGGTCAACAAAAGAGTCCGAAATGCAGTACTTGGATGCAATCTCAAAAATGACAGAATGATCTCTGTTCGTTTCCAAGGCAAACCATTCAATGTCACAATAATCCAAATCTATGCCCCAACCAGTAACGCCAAAAAAGCTGAAGTTGAAAGGTTCTATGAAGACCTACAAGACCTTTTAGAACTAACACCCAAAAAAGATGTCCTTTTCATTATAGGGGACTGGAATGCAAAAGTAGGAAGTCAAGAAACACCTGGAGTAACAGGCAAATTTGGCCTTGGAATACGGAATGAAGCAGGGCAAAGACTAATAGAGTTTTGCCAAGAAAATGCACTGGTCATAGCAAATACCCTCTTCCAACAACACAAGAGAAGACTCTATACATGGACATCACCAGATGGTCAACCCCGAAATCAGATCAATTATATTCTTTGCAGCCAAAGATGGAGAAGCTCTATACAATCAGCAAAAACAAGACCAGGAGCTGACTGTGGCTCGGACCATGAACTCCTTATTGCCAAATTCAGACTGAAATTGAAGAAAGTAGGGAAAACTACTAGACCATTCAAGTATGACCTAAATCAAATCCCTTATGATTATACAGTGGAAGTGAGAAATAGATTTAAGGGCCTAGATCTGATAGATAGAGTGCCTGATGAACTATGGAATGAGGTTCGTGACATTGTACAGGAGACAGGGATCAAGACCACCCCCATGGAAAAGGAATGCAAAAAAGCAAAATGGCTGTCTGGGGAGGCCTTACAAATAGCTGTGAAAAGAAGAGAAGCGAAAAGCAAAGGAGAAAAGGAAAGATATGAACATCTAAAGGCAGAGTTCCAAAGAATAGCAAGAAGAGATAAGAAAGCCTTCTTCAGTGATCAATGCAAAGAAATAGAGGAAAACAATAGAATGGGAAAGACTAGGGATCTCTTCAAGAAAATCAGAGATACCAAGGGAACATTTCATGCAAAGATGGGCACGATAAAGGACAGAGATGGTGTGGACCTAACAGAAGCAGAAGATATTAAGAAGAGGTGGCAAGAATACACAGAAGAACTGTACAAAAAAGAGCTTCAAGACCTAGACAATCATGATGATGTGATCACTGACCTAGAGCCAGACATCTTGGAATGTGAAGTCAAATGGGCCTTAGAAAGCATCACTACGAACAAAGCTAGTGGAGGTGATGGAATTCCAGTGGAGCTATTCCAAGTCCTGAAAGATGATGCTGTGAAAGTGCTGCACTCAATATGCCAGCAAATTTGGAAAACTCAGCAGTGGCCACAGGACTGGAAAAGGTCAGTTTTCATCCCAATCTCAAAGAAAGGCAATGCCAAAGAGTGCTCAAACTACCGAACAATTGCACTAATCTCACACACTAGTAAAGTAATGCTCAAAATTCTCCAAGCCAGGCTTCAGCAATATGTGAACCGTGAACTTCCTGATGTTCAAGCTGGGTTTAGAAAAGGCAGAGGAACCAGAGATCAAATTGCCAACATCCGCTGGATCATGGAAAAAGCAAGAGAGTTCCAGAAAAACATCTATTTCTGCTTTATTGACTATGCCAAAGCCTTTGACTGTGTGGATCACAATAAACTATGGAAAATTCTGAGAGAGATGGGAATACCAGACCACCTGATCTGCCTCTTAAGAAATCTGTATGCAGGTCAGGAAGCAACAGTTAGAACTCGTCATGGAACAACAGACTGGTTCCAAATAGGAAAAGGAGTACATAAAGGCTGCATGTTGTCACCATGTTTATTTAACTTATATGCAGAATACATCATGAGAAATGCTGGACTGGAAGAAACACAAGTTGGAATCAAGATTGCCGGGAGAAATATCAATAACCTCAGATATGCAGATGACACCACTCTTATGGCAGAAAGTGAAGAGGGGCTAAAAAGCCTCTTGATGAAGGTGAAAGTGGAGAGTGAAAAGGTTGGCTTAAAGCTCAACATTCAGAAAACGAAGATCATGGCATCTGGTCCCATCACTGCATGGGAAATAGATGGGAAAACAGTGGAAACAGTGTCAGACTTTGTTTTTCTGGGCTCCAAAATCACTGCAGATGGTGACTGCAGCCATGAAATTAAAAGACGCTTACTCCTTGGAAGGAAAGTTATGACCAACCTAGATAGCATATTCAAAAGCAGAGACATTACTTTGCCAACAAAGGTTCGCCTAGTCAAGGCTATGGTCTTTCCTGTGGTCATGTATGGATGTGAGAGCTGGACTGTGAAGAAGGCTGAGCGCCGAAGAATTGATGCTTTTGAACTGTGGTGTTGGAGAAGACTCTTGAGAGTCCCTTGGACTGCAAGAAGATCCAACCAGTCCATTCTGAAGGAGACCAATCCTGGACTTTCTTTAGAAGGAATGATGCTAAAGCTGAAACTCCAGTATTTTGGCCACCTCATGCGAAGAGCTGACTCATTGGAGAAGACTCTGATGCTGGGAGGGATTGAGGGCAGGAGGAGAAGGGGACGACAGAGGATGAGATGGCTGGATGGCATCACTGACTCGATGGATGCGAGTCTGGGTGACCTGCGGGAGCTGGTGATGGACAGGGAGGCCTGGCGTGCTGCAGTTCATGGGGTCGCAAAGAGTCGGACATGACTGAGCGACTGATCTGATCTGATCTGATGTCATACGAGTGTATGTTCCTCGCTTGTTTGTCTCGTCACAACAAAGATTTGGAGCGACGGACATTAAAGCCCTCGCTACATCAGAGCTCTCGGGTCTTAGACAAACCATGTTGTAGCTCTTAGGCAAATCAGTGTTACAGCTGTATTTTATTTAGAAGATAGCAGGAGAACCCATCCTTGAAGTGTGAGGGCATGCCAACCCAAAGACTCGAAGAGAAGAGCGTGGAGGAGCGCGTGGAGGAGGGAGAGAGAAAGGGCGCATGCACGCGGGAGAGAAAGCACTTTGGCTCCTCTTTTTATATGTTTTTTCCTCCACCTGGGCCGCCCTATGCAAATTGGGCTCAGCCAGGAGTGCTGTTTGTTCTACCTGAAGTCTTCACTCTGGTCCTTGGACCTTCCTTTGTCCTATTTTCGTGGGCTTTTCCCTTCCTTGTCTTTTAGCCACCGCCATTTTGGACTCTTTTTCTCTATTCTACCTACCTGACAGTATTAATATAAAGTATCTTAACAGACTCAAGACCAGGATTGATAAGAAATCAGATCAGTTCAGATCAGATCAGTCGCTCAGTCGTGTCCGACTCTTTGCGACCCCATGAACCGCAGCACACCAGGCCTCCCTGTCCATCACCAGCTCCCGGAGGTCACTCAGACTCACATCCATCAAGTCAGTGATGCCATCCAGCCATCTCATCCTCTGTCGTCCTCTTCTCCTGCCCTCAATCCCTCCCAGCATCAGAGTCTTCTCCAATGAGTCACCTCTTCACATGAGGTGGCCAAAATACTGGAGTTTCAGCTTTAGCATCATTCCTTCTAAAGAAAGTCCAGCATTGATCTCCTTCAAAATGGACTGGTTGGATTTCCTTGCAGTCCAATATATATAAATAATAACTTTCAAAATTAGCTTTATTGTTATTATTTGTAATTATTGTCTCTATGTTTAGGACCCCATTGGACTTGACTCAGAGTTGCCTACCTGAACCTCATCTGACCAATCCAAGGTTACCAGACATAGACCCTTCTCTCAGACCGGACATCCCTGGGGCTTATAGAATGCTTTCCAGGACCAAAATCAAAGGTCAGGCTCATGTCCAGTGATGTGAATGATTCTTCACACTGTGGTTAAATGTATGCCAATGATTCCCAGGTACAGAGGGTGTGAGCCTGGGGAGCAGTCTCTCACCTCGTGATTCTCAGGGGATCCATGGAGCTGACACAGAGTGGATGTGAGACCAGCATGGAAGCGGCCCTCAGACAGATCCCATCACAGGATGTGCTGAGACCCCAGCTCCAGACCCTCCAATGTGGAGAGGAAGAAATAACAGAGAACCCAGTCCTCCCAGTGCTGTTGGACACCCGTCACCACAAAGAGCCGTCAGCCAGTGGGAGGTTTTTGTCGCTCTTCCCCACAGCCCTGGGCACTGCGGGAGCACTGAGGCTGCGGGCCCACGAGGACAGTAATAGTCAGCCTCGTCCTCAGCCTGCAGCCCAGAGATGCTCAGCGAGGCGGTGGAGCCAGAACGGGAGCCAGAGAGCCGGGCTGGGAGGCCTGAGGGCCGAGAACTTCCCAGCATCACGGTTCTGGGGGCGGCATCTGGGACGTGTTGGGACCAGCCCGCGCCGTAGAGTCCAGCGTTGTTGCTGCTCCCCGTGCAGGTGAGGGTGACCGACTGACCCAGAGACCGTGACACGGAGGCCTCCTGGGTCAGCCCGGATTGTGCCCAGGACCCTGCAGAAAGGACAAAAGGACACGAGGACCATGGGGCTCGGTCCCTCATCACAACCTGAGCCCCAGGGGTAAAGAACAGAGCCCTGGGTCCCACTGGGGCCACGTCCCCAAGCCCCGAGGATCCAGTGACCTGTGCAGTGGGCGAGAAGGCTGAGGAGAACAGGGGTCCAGGCCATGGGGAGGGCGCTCCCTGAGTCCCTCCTTCTAGTCTCAGCAGACACAGCCCCTCTGGGCTCCTTTATCCCTCCTACAGCCTGGGGATCAAGGTCGCCATGCAAATCTGTCCCTCCCATAACTGCCCCCCTCCCCGCGTTGTCCTCTGAGTCTGCCCGCCTGCTGGGGGTGGGACCTATTGTGGGTGGGGCTGGCCTGGCCTGGTCAGGGACTCCTCAAAGACCCCACGGAGCCTGGGGCACAGGGCATCTGCCTGGGGGCCAGAGGGTGTGGTTCTCCTGCTGGGAGCACAGACTCAGCCCCTCCCGAGCGGCCTTCCAGCAGGCTCTGCTGTCCCAGGAGAGGCTGCGCCACTAGGAGGGGTGATGCCTGGACCCCAGAGGGAGCCAGGCTCCTCCCACCTGGGCCGCAGGCCCCGCCCCCCAAAACCCATATCAGGCCTCAGGCTCCAGACTTAGCCTTGGTCCTTAGAACCCCCCGTCAGGGTAAGGAGGAGAGGGGACCATGAGGAGGACTAGGAGCACGGGAACATCACCCAGGGCAGAAGTGAAGGGACGTCCCCGCCTTCTGCAGTATGCAGTGAGCTAACTCAGGAAACTCCAGGCGGCACGGACGCTGAGTTCCTGGGTTCAGATTCTCAGGAGCAGAAAGTCAGGTCAGTTCGGTTCAGTTCAGTCGCTCAGTCGTGTCCGACTCTTTGCCACCCCATGAATTGCAGCACGCCAGGCCTCCCTGTCCATCACCAACTCCCGGAGTTCACTTAGACTCACGTCCATCGAGTCGGTGATGCCATCCAGCCATCTCATCCTCTGTCGTCCCCTTCTCCTCCTGCCCCCAATGTCTCCCAGCATCAGAGTCTTTTCCAATGAGTCACTTCTTCTCATGAGGTGGCCAAAGTACTGGAGTTTCAGCTGCACATCATTCCTTCCAAAGAATACCCAGGACTGATCGCCTTTAGAATGGACTGGTTGGATCTCCTTGCACTGCAAGGGACACTCAAGAGTCTTCTTCAACACCACAGTGCAAAAGTGTCAATTCTTCAGTGCTCAGCTTTCTTAACAGTCCAACTCTCACATCCGTACATGAACACTGGAAAAACCATAGCCTTGACTAGAGGGACCTTTGTTGGCAAAGTAATGTCTCGGCTTTTGAATATGCTATCTAGGTTGGTCATAACCTTCCTTCCAAGGAGTAAGTGCCTTTTAATTTTATGGCTGCAATCACCATCTGCAGTGATTTTGGAGCCCCCCAAAATAAAGTCTAACACTGTTTGCACTGTTTCCCCATCTATTTCCCATGAAGTGATGGGACCAGATGCTATGATCTAAGTTTTCTGAATGTTGAGCTTTAAGCCAACTTTTTCACTCTCCACTTTCACTTTCATAAAGAGGCTTTTGAGTTCCTCTTCACTTGCTGCCATAAGGGTGGTGTCATCTGCATATCTGAGGTTATTGATATTTCTCCCAGCAATCTTGATTCCAGCTTGTGTTTCTTCCAGCCCAGCATTTCTCATGATGTACTCTGCATATAAGTTAAATAAGCAGGGTGACAATATACATCCTTGATGTACTCCTTTTCCTATTTGTAACCAGTCTGTTGTTCTGTGTCCAGTTCTAGCTGTTGCTTCCTGACCTGCATATAGGTTTCTCAAGAGGGGCAGCGGTGAGGGGATACCCCTCGTCCAAGGTAAGAAAAACCCAAGTAAGATGGTAAGTGTTGCAAGAGGGCATCAGAGGGCAGACACACTGAACCCATAATCACAGAAATCTAGTAAATCTAGTCACACGGTCCACGGTCTGGCGTAACTCAATGAAACTAAGCCATGCCCTGTCAGGCCACCGAAGATTGGTGGATCATGGCTGAGAGGTCTGACAGAATGTGGTCCACTGGAGAAGGGAATGGCAAGCCACTTCAGTATTCTTGCCTTGAGAACCTCATGAACAGTATGAAAAGGCAAAATGATAGGATACTGAAAGAGAAACTCCCAGGTTGGTAGGTGCCCAATATGCTACTGGAGATCATTGGAGAAATATCTCCAGAAAGAATGAAGGGATGGAGCCAAAGCAAAAGCAGTACCCAGTTGTGGATGTGACTGGTGATAGAAGCAAGGTCTGATGCTGTAAAGAACAATATTACATAGGAACCTGGAATGTTAGGTCCATGAAACAAGGCAAATTGGAAGTGGTCAAACAGTAGATGGCAAGAGTGAACATTGACATTCTAGAAATCAGCAAACTAAAATGGATTGGAATGGGTGAATTTAACTCAGATGACCATTATATCTACTACTGTGGGCAGGAATCCCTTAGAAGAAATGGAGTAGTCATCATGGTCAACAAAAGAGTCCAAAATGCAGTACTTGGATGCACTCTCAAAAATGACAGAATGATCTCTGTTCGTTTCCCAGGCAATCCATTCAATATCACAGTAATCCAAGTCTATGCCCCAACCAGTAACGCTGAGGAAGCTGAAGTTGAACGGTTCTATGAAGACCTACAAGACCTTTTAGAACTAACACCCGAAAAGAAGCAGTGGCTGCGTGGGCGCAGGAGGCCCGAGAGGAGCCACTCCATGTTCAGGAGCACAAAACCAGGCCCCATATAAAGGATGTTCATGGTCACTGGGCAGAGATGAAGACTCAGGCTGAGAAGCTCTGAGGGCGGGTCCTGGGGCCTCGCGGCCCACCTCCCAACCCGTCTTTTTCACCACTTCTGTGCCAGCATTTCCTGGGGGAGCAGGAGAAGGCACCGCTCAATTGAGCCCAGGTCTTTCGCCCTCACCAAGGTTGAAGCCCACCCAAGGCTCCTTTGAGTGGACCCATGCCTCTGACGTCCCCACCGCTCCCCAGCCTCCTCCACAGTTGGCTCCTGGTTGCCTCCCACAGCAGCTGCAGACTCCACGACTAGGTGTCTTAACTCATGAGTCTGATGCCAAAACATGAAGTGAGACCTCGCACACACGGCAGAGGGACCTTTACAAAACTCTCTGTGTCCTGGGTTACACTGCTTTACTTTCTGCATCCTGGTATCTCCTGGTGAAAATGGGGACGTGGGTGTCCATGAAGGATAAAGCTTCCAACCAGTGTTGTCAACACAGCTGGGATACCCCCGAGGAACTGGTGTCGTCTCTTGGGTGGCCGTTTCCAGTTCAGGGAAATGGAGGAAATGATAATAATTCAGATGAGGCTGACAGTGAGGCTGGGTGGTGAAGGGTGCGTCCACAGCGAGTGGCCAGCGATGCCCACAGCAAGCCCACAGGGAGGCCTGCTCAGCTGCTGGAGGATTAGGGAGCAGGAATTTATACCAAATCCAAAGGGTATATTTAGGAGTCAACTGTGGGCCAGTTCTTTCTGAGCCTCTGAGGCACTAGGGAAACACAGACAAAGCCTTGACTGTGAGCCCCAGATTGTTCCTTCTCCCCAAAGTAAATGCTGTGATCCTGACACTCCTCCAGTCCTTCCTGCTCCACACCCACCTCCATCACACACACACACCGCTATTACACACACACACACCTCCATCACACACACACACACACACCTCCATCAGACACACACACACACACCTCCATCAGACACACACACACACACACCCCTCCATCACACACACACATGCACACACACCTCCATCTGACACACACACACACATACCCCTGCATCACACACACACACATGCACACACACACACCTCCATCATACACACACACACCTCCATGACACACACACACCCCTCCATCACACACACACACACCCCTCCATCACACACACACACACACACATCCATCCATCACACACACTCAGGACCAGGCACCAGGGCACTGAGGACAGACGCTGGGGGACATGATGACACCTCCCTCTTTCTCACAGAGGCGGGATCTCGCAAAAGCTCTTCTGCCCAGAGAGGGTCTCTGGAGACAGTGGGTCCTGGGGAAGTGACATCATGGGCTGTGCCATCGCCACACTCTGCGCCTCCCTCATTCACTGAGGCGCCCTCAAATCTCCCCCACTGTGTCCAGGGCCTGCCTGCCCTTCCTCACAGGGGCCCCTGTACCCACAGCCTCCCCTTCACCCACCCCAGCTGAGCTGATCTCAGAGTCAGGATAGCTCATGGTGCAGTGCTGGCCACTCAGCCCTTCCTGCTGCTGTTCTGAGCCCAGATCTGCACTCAGGGCTCCAGCCTCCCCATCCCGGGTCTCCTCCTCCAGGGCGAGGACACACGTCCTTCCATGTGTGGGACCAAACCCACATCATTCAGCCAGACCTAGTAGCTGGTGGGGTGGGGGTCACACAGCAGGCACTGCCCACAGTGCATACCCTGGGGAGACCCACAGCGCCCCTTATAATCCAGACAGACTCCATCTCTTGGTGGAAGTGGTGCTGGGCTGGGGCTTATGCCAGCTCACCATCAGCCCAGGAACATACACAGCCATGCCCTGTGCTATGAGCACAGGCAGTGATAGACACTGACTGTCCAGCTTCTCAGGGAGCAACACTTGCCAAAATCAAATATACACACATACATACATACATGTATATATACATGCATATGTACATTAAAAAATCTACCAATATGGTCATCAATAAAATTCATAGACATTTAATATGGCATTTTAAAATATTAAAACTATGTCAGATTGATTAATTGAAGACCAAAATTAAAAAAGCCTAGAAGTCTGGGAAAAGACTTTCAGAGAGCAGGAGCTGTCTGGGACAGTATCAGACTTGCGGGCTTTCAAAGCTTCTTTTCCATGATTAGTTTCAGTGCGATGACTGTGAGCACGTGGTGTATAAACAGATCAGCACGTGTTCTGTGGATCAGACTATTGCACACATGTAAAGAAATGTTTAGGTATTACTTTATTCTGCATCATCAAGTTAATGAAATTGAGTGTCTCTTAAAACTCTTAGAACAAGAAGGGTTATGTTGGCTGTGCTGGGGTCTCTCAGTCTCAATGTTGTTGATAAAATGGGCACCTGTGCCCCCCCATTATGGTCTGAGGGGTCCTCTTGGAGACCTGGACACACTCAGGGAGAGACTGCAAGAGGCACGGGGCCATGAACCACGGGACAGGAGATGGATCCAGAGCCTCCTTCCCCACAGGGGTGCTGACCACTTCCACCCTCCCCTGCCTCTAAAGGCTGAGCCCTCCGAGCACATGGGCAGGTTTTAGTAGCACTTCCCCATGGGCTCCCATCACTGTGCAGCTGTAACTACCACTGCCCTGGTACAGCAAGCAGTGATAGTCAGCCTCGTCCTCGGGCTGGGCCCCCATGATGGTGAGGGTGGATTTGTTCCCAGAGATGGAGGCAGAGAAGCGATCAGGGAGCCCAGAGGCACGGATGTTTGTATTGTAGATAATGTTTCTGGGAGCCTGGCCTGGGGTCTGCTGATACCAGCTGGGTTCGTTGTAAGTCGTGACTGACCCAGAGCTCAGTCCACAGGTGAGGGTGACCGTCCCTCCTGGAGACACTGACAGTGACGGTTCCTGGATCACAGTCTGAGCATCCACCCCTAAGAGAGACAGAAGAGAGAAAGCAGTTTTTATGGAGGTGGAGTGCCCTGAGACTTTGCTTAGAGGTGCCCCAAGGGTGCAGAATCCCGACCCGTGACCTGAGCCATAAGCGAGCAGCCCGAGCAGAAGCAGCGTCCAGGCCATGGTGGGGACCCTCCTAGGCCGCGGCCTTCAGAGCCTCCTGGGCTGCAGGTGGGGTCCTGGGCCTTTTCATGCCTCCGGCCTGTCAGGAGGAGGAGGGGCCTCATGCAAATCACTTCCTCCTCTCCCAGCCCAGGTCAGCTGAGGTCCCTGGGGTGGGGGACTTGAAGGAGGCAGATGCTGGACCTCACGCAGAGTGGGGACAGCTCGGGGAGGAGCCACTGAGAGATGGGGCGACTTCTTTCAACAAATATGCCCCTGTGACCTGGTGGCCTCAGTCCTCTATCGCCTCCCCAGAGCGTCTGAGGCTGAAGGAGGAGTTTGCAATCTGTTTCTCTTGCCGCAATAATCCAGCCTTTCCCACACCTGAGCCCATCATTAGAATACTCTCTGTCTTCTCAGGGAACCCCGTGTCGCGTCTGTGCGGTGCTGTCAATCCTTCTCCAGCCCTGAGCCGAGCAGGAAATCCCAGAGCCTGTGTCTGCTGTGAAGGGTGAGTGGTCGCCCTAGAACACAGTCTTGTAAAGTGTCTCTCGTCCCGGCGGTGGGGGGACCAGGCAGGGGTGGTGACATGCAGAGCCACACGGCCAGGCTTGGGGTGACAGCCTCCTGTGCTGTCAAAAGATATGACAATGTGGACGAGATTCAGTAGAACTGTACATTTTAAGGGTAAAAAGGTCACCATCTTATCACGCAGTAATGATACCTGGCAAGTTCAGTTCCAACAAAGTTGGCATACGTGTCTCATCACCAGAAATAGAAAAACCCCGTGTGTGAAGAGGTAGGTATGGTGAGCATGGTGGACCTTGTAAAACTCCCTTCCCTGTGGTTCTGGTGGAGCCAATGGACCGGGGACAGAGGAGGGGTGTGGGGCAAAAAGGAGGAGAAGGAGCTCAGACACCTCAAGTTAATGTGTGTGGAAGAGAAGGGAAAAGTCTTGTTCACATCCTGTTTTTTTGACATAAAATGTAAATGCTATTCTTATTTTGTATTCATGTTAAATTTCCTGCTAAAGTAGCTGTTTAATAAAATTCACATGATTTTTGTCAGAGGTGTTTGAGAACCTCAGCTCATAGAGGGGAAAATACATATTCCTACTGAACTCTTTTCTTATTATACGAACATATTGATGGCATTTTGGCTGACTTTTGATTTCATATATTTCATGTTACAAGTTTTAACATAAAATATTAATAAAACGGGAAGGAACGAGTAAGGGAGCCACAAAAACTGACATAATATCAATTTCCATGGTTCAATACAAACTGTTGAAACTGCCAAATAACACACCAGGGTACGTTTTTAAATGACACAGATGGTGACAGAGGGTCCTTGCCTGCATCCCTCTTCCACTGGGAACACCCGGGCATTCTGTGGGCAATGGGGCAGCCTCTGCAGGAGTCTCTCATGTTCTGTCCAGACATCCCTGGAGGTCGAGGTTCCTGAAGGAAGTTCATTTTTGTTGTATGACTGTCCCTCTGTCCTTGGTTGGATGTCAGGTCTGGGCACTGACCCCACGACAGAGCAGCAGGAACTGAGAGGCAAGCCTGTGGCTCTGAGCTGAGAGCTGCTGTGTCCCCTGGGGGCCCAGGTGCAGGATGTCACCCTCCAGTGAAGACCCTGATGCCCACGTGGGCAAGAGCCAACACAGGAGGTCCAGCCTGTGTGGCCAGGTCTCTGAATTCTCCAGACAGACCCACAGCGCCCCCTGCTGGACTCAGACCTCCTCCTCCCGCACTTCACACCACAGCCTCCTGGAAGGGCTTTCTCACACTTGTAGCTGGGTCTTCCTGATGTCACCACCCAAGGCAGTAGAATGAGTCGCCTTCGTCTAGTTTGGGCCTGGTCATTGATTCTTCCAGGTACCAGATGACACCACCCTTATGGCAGAAAGTGAAGAGGAACTAAAAGCCTCTTGATGAAAGTGAAAGTGGAGAGTGAAAAGATTGGCTTAAAGCTCAACATTCAGAAAACGAAGATCATGGCATCTGGTCCCATCACTACATGGGAAATAGATGGGGAAACAGTGTCAGATTTTATTTTTATGGGCTCCAAAATCACTGCATCTGGTGACTGCAGCCATGAAATTAAAAGACGCTTACTCCTTGGAAGGAAAGTTATGACCAACCTAGATAGCATATTCAAAAGCAGAGACATTACTTTGCCAACAAAGGTTCGCCTAATCAAGGCTATGGTCTTTCCTGTGGTCATGTATGGGTGTGAGAGCTGGACTGTGAAGAAGGCTGAGCACCGAAGAATCGATGCTTTTGAACTGCGGTGTTGGAGAAGACTCTTGAGAGTCCCTTGGACTGCAAGGAGATCCAAGCAGTCCATTCTGAAGGAGATCAGCCCTGGGATTTCTTTGGAAGGAATGATGCTAAAGCTGAAACTCCAGTATTTTGGCCACCTCATGCGAAGAGTTGACTTATTGGAGAAGACTCTCATGCTGGGAGTGTTTGGGGGCAGGAGGAGAAGGGGACAACAGAGGATGAGATGGCTGGATGGCATCACTGACTCGATGGATGTGAGTCTGAGTGACCACCGGGAGTTGGTGATGGACAGGGAGGCCTGGCGTGCTGCAGTTCATGGGGTCGCAAAGAGTCGGACACGACTGATCTGATCTGATCTGAATGACCTCAGACCCCTGAATGGTATGCGGATACACTAATGAATTTCAGGATTCCCTGATGTCTGAGTTTGCTCTGCCTAGCTCGTGGGTTCCCTGCCAGAAAACAACCACTTGATCCTGAGTGTCCAGGGTCATACTCCCAGCATGCCCATGGGTAGTGCCTGGTCATGATTCTGAGTTTCCTCCCAGCTTGATAGGTAGTCAAGGTTGAATTTGCAAGGCCTCCTGGGACCTTCCCAGCCTGGACTGCATGGCTCTGTTCTTATTTCTCTCTTTGCCAGCAGAATAGGAGGCTCTCAGGTACACCAAATCTCTTCCTGATCACTTTCAGGGATTCTCACTTACCCTTGATCATAGTCCTCAGAGTACTTCTTTTTGACTCAGATATTTAAAGATGTTTTTAGTCTAATTTTGTAATCTTTCCATATTAAATATTTGATGTAAAAGATTATGACTATAAATGGGAATCTCATCCTTGTCTGGGCTCCTGTTTCATTGCTGTTTGAGAAACCCTTACGACAAGTTACCTGATCTTCACTGGACATGGTGAAGTCTAACTTTCTAAGCTTCCATTTTTAGAATCCATAGACATTGTACAGGAGACAGGGATCAAGACTATCCCCATGGAAAAGAAATGCGAAAAAGCAAAATGGCTGTCTGGGGAGGCCTTACAAATAGCTGTCAAAAGAAGAGAAGTGAAAAGCAAAGGAGAAAGGGAGAGATATAAGCATCTGAATGCAGAGTTCCAAAGAATAGCAAGAAGAGATAAGAAAGCCTTCCTCAGTGATCAATGCAAAGAAATCGAGGAAAACAACATAATGGGAAAGATGAGAGATCACTTCAAGAAAATTAGAGATACCAAGGGAACATTTCATGCAAAGATGGAATGGTATGGCCTAACAGAAACAGAAAATATTAAGAAGAGGTGACAAGAATAAACAGAAGAACTATACAAAAAAGATCTTCACAACCCAGATCATCACGATGGTGTGATCACTGACCTAGAGCCAGACATGCTGGAATGTGAAGTCAAGTGGGCCTTAGAAAGCATCACTAAGAACAAAGCTAGTGGAGGTGATGGAATTCCAGTTGTGCTATTCCAAATCCTGAGAGATGATGCTGTGAAAGTGCTGCACTCAATATGCCAGCACATTTGGAAAACTCAGCAGTGGCCACAGGACTGGAAAAGGCCTGGAAAAGTTTTCATTCCAATCCCAAAGAAAGGCAATGCCAAAGACTGCTCAAACTACTGCATGCTGGGAGCCACCATGGGAGATCCCACCCATCACAAAGGTCATGCGGAGAGGACCTGACAGGCAAAGATGGAACAGGATGGAGGGATTCCCTGGACCTGCTCGAGCATCTACCCTGAATCTAAAATCTGTCTGTCTACTATTTATTACATTATACCTTTCACCAACTCCTCTGACATTGACAGGGGGCTATCCCCGACCACCTTTCTCTGAAGAAAATCCACTTAGGACTCTAGTTCCTAAGTCTCCTGGGCTTGAGAGGAGCATTTTTACTTTAACTCCTGTGTTACTATTTTAGCTTCCTTGGCAGGTTTATCCACACTTTTGCAACTAACGATTATTCACAACACCACAAGCATAACCTTTGAGCGATAAAAAAGCTTTATTAGAATAATACTGCATTGTTGAGCCAATATTTGCTACCTGCCATGGGCGGAGGTCCTGAGGCTCGACAGCTACCCAGTTTCCTTGTCCTTTTTTACCCAAAGTGCGCCTGGGAGTGCATTAGCAAAAATAGTTGCTATGCAAGAAAAACAAGCAGTAGCCTTGGCATTAGCAACATAAAACCCTTGAGTTAGAAAGTTCTTTCTTTGTTGTAACCCACTGTGCCTTTGCTCCATAAGAATGTAGCTCTGTTTCCTGAGGGGGACTGCAGACTGGGAAGATAAAGGGAAAGCAGGTTTTCTGGGTGACCAAACTTTACCAAGACAGAGTTACAAAATGTTAACAGGCCACAGGCCTGGAAGATGATGTGCACAACATAAGACCCTTGTTTATGAAAAACTTGGCAGAAAATGTCCTGGTTTTGATAAAGGTGAAACAGATGTAATGTTGAGCTGACTCTGCATAACTCTATCTTTCACCTCTGGAAATGTGTAACTTAGGGTATAAAAGCTCCTTTTGAAAATAAAGCTACAGACCCCGCTTCATCAGAGCTTGGTCTCCCCGTGTCATTCTGTTTTTCCTTTTTGCTCCTTTTCTCTCTCTATTCTTCTTTCAGGATGATGACTTGAAGCACAGGGGCTCTCTGTTCACTTTTTGTCTTTGCTTCTAAGACCCGATCAGGAAGGTGTCCTGTGTCTTCACCTGGGAGAGGGCATCCTGTGTCCTAACCCCACCAAGAGGGCTCCTGTGGTCTCTGTGAACAGAGCAAGTTCCATGTCAGGAACTTTATTGGCTTCTGTGTAAACCAAGGAAGATCAAGCCTCTTTCTCTCCCCTCTTTACTTTCCCTATTTGCTGATGCCGTCATCCTGAGGGAATCCCTGGATCCAACTGGGGCTGGATCCCGGTAACTGCACAATTTCACTCATCTCACATGCTAGTAAAGTAATGCTCAAGATTCTCCAAGCCAGGCTTCAGCAATACGTGAACCGTGAACTTCCAGTTGTTCAAGCTGGTTTTAGAAAAGGCACAGGAACCAGAGACTAAATTGCCAACATCCGCTGGATCATCAAAAAAGCAAGAGAGTTCCAGAAAAACTTCTATTTCTGCTTTATTGACTATGCCAAGCCTTTGACTGTGTGGATACAATAAACTGTGGAAAATTCTGAAAGAGATGTGAATACCAGACCACCTGACCTGCCTCTTGAGAAATTTGTATTCAGGTCAGGAAGCAACAGTTAGAACTGGACATGGAACAACAGACTGGTTCCAAATAGGAAAATTAGTACATCAAGGCTGTATATTGTCACCTTGCTTCTTTAACTTATATGCAGAGTACATCATGCGAAACGCTGGGCTGGAAGAAGCATAAGCTGGAAACAAGATTGCCGGGAGAAATATCAATAACCTCAAATATGCAGATGACACCACCCTTATGGCAGAAAGTGAAGAGGAACTAAAAAGCCTCTTGATGAAGGTGAAAGAGGAGAGTGAAAATGTTGGCTTAAGGCTCAACATTCAGAAACGAAGATCATGGCATCTGGTCCCATTTTTTTCCATGAAATAGATGGGAAAACAGTGGAAACAATGTCAGACATTATTTTGGGGGCTCCAAAATCACTGCAGATGGTGACTGCAGCCATGACATTAAAAGACGCTTCCTCCTAGGAAGAAAAGTTATGACCAACCTAGATAGCATATTCAAAAGAAGAGACATTACTTTGCCAACAAAGGTCTGTCTAGTCAAGGCTATGCTTTTTCCGGTGATCATGTATGGATGTGAGAGTTGGACTGTGAAGAAGGCTGAGCGCCGAAGAATTGATGCTTTTGAACTGTGGTGTTGGAGAAGACTCTTGAGAGTCCCTTGGCTGCAAGGAGGTCCAATTAGTCCATTTTGAAGGAGATCAGCCCTGAGATTTCTTTGGAAGGATTGATGCTAAAGCTGATACTCCAGTACTTTGGCCACCTCATGCGAAGAGTTGCCTCATTGGAAAAGACTCTGATGCTGGGAGTGTTTGGGGGCAGGAGGAGAAGGGGACGACAAAGAATGAGGTGGCTGGATGGCATCGCTGACTCGATAGACATGAGTCTGAGTGAACTCTGGGAGTTGGTGATGGACAGGGAGGCCTGGCGTGCTGCGATTCATGGGGTCACAAAGAGTCAGACATGACTGAGTGACTGAACTGAACAGAAATGATAGATTTAATGGAGGTGGGTTTATAAGGTCTGTGTCCAAAGGAACAAGGGAGGGAAAGTGCGGAGAGACTATGAGGCAAAAGAGGAGGAAATGAGCAATTGAGGAGTCTGAGAGCCATGTCCTATGAGGGAGGGTCTCCCAGTACCTTGAGAGGAGGGCTCTTCAGGCAGCAATCCCCAGGGAAAGGAGGACCCAGCTTCCCTAAGTATCAGGGTTCAGGGAAGAGCACAAAGCCTGGAACAGGAGAGGGTCATGTGGGGGGTGGGAGAGGCCCCCTGGGGCTCCAGGGCACAGATGCTGGACTCCTGCTTCCTTGACATCCTGCTCAGTACCTGTGAGGGACCCTGTGTATCTGGGCACATGGGCATTCTGTTTGTATATGGAGACCAGAGAGAAAAAGAGACGGTTTCATGGCCCCCATAGTGATGGAGCAGAATGAGGAGGTGAGACTTCCTGGATTTAATAGCACAAGTGAAAGCAGAGACCTGAACCAGCACTGGTGATGTCACAGTCAGGGTCAGGGCAGTGATGGGTCGACACAGTAGAGGGCAAGCTTTCATCAGACATCCCCATCACCTGGGGATTCCCTGTGGCTGTGGTTAGTGATGAGGTGTGTGACACTGATAACTAGCCTCCCCATTAGGCTGGGGATCCAGAGTGATCAAGCAGTGTGGACTTGATCCTAGGCGTGTGGACCCACCAGGAGCCAGAGAACAGGGCCGAGCTCCTGAGTGTCCCTCACCTCTGTCCTGAATCACAAAGGCAGGGACTTTGCCAGGAATCTCTTCTCATCATTGCCATTGTGATCCCTGCTTCCCTGCTGACCCTTCTACAGGCCGTGGGGCCCTTGGATCTGGACTCATCAGGGGCATCACAAGCAGAGGAACACGGGCACACCCTGGGCAGCCCCTGCTCCTGACAGTCCAGAGACTACCCCAACCCAGAAGTAGGAAATGGTGCAATGGGGTGGAGACGAGAGGAGGGGAGGGCAAGACAGACCCAGCCCCTGTGGGTCAGGAGAACAATTCCCAGGGTTCCCTGCCTCCTGGGATGTATCACCGGTGGCCCTTACTTCTCACAGTCTCTGCTCTGCCCCTTCAGGAGCAGGGTTCACACCCTGGGGGATGATCTGCCTGCTGGGATGGTCCACGGACTCTGCTGAAGGCACATCTGGGAAAGCCTCCTGCTCCTGATCTCAAGTGAGGGAGGTCAGTCCACGGCTCCCTTGATCACACGGATGATCAGGGTGCACTTCAGTGGTATCAGAATCTGTTTACATTTTCTGAGACTTCAGGAAAACTGACTGTACAATTGAGAATAGACTTATTATGAACCAGAACATATCTCAGGAATTAATAGATTCTAGATAATTTTACAATTTGACGGTTCTCTAAGTACAAGCCCCTGAGAGTCTGAGGCTTTCGTCCCAGTTTCCCGTCTACATGTGTTGCTGTAAGAAGCCCTGTTGCACCAGCCTGCATGGTCAGAGTCAACCTCATCCTCAGGCTGCAGCCCAGAGACGAGCAGGAGCCCTTCATTGGCCGAGGCATCTTTGGATCCAGAAAACCCATGGGGACCCCGGAGCCTGGTTCTTACTGGAGTCTGAGTGGTAGGACTGGAGGACCGAGGAGGGCTCGCTGGCTTCTGCTGGTTCCAATAACAGCAGAGCGGCCGACACTGATGTCACTGCTCAGGGTGCAGGGAGCCAGAGTCAGCTGTGGTCTGTGAGGGGACAGGGGTCTCCACACACCCAGGACCTGAAATCAATGCCAATCACAAGAGTCCAGGGCCTCAGGGCTGCGGTGTAGTCACTCACAGCAGCACCAGCTTAGGGGGGAAGCTAGCCTCTCCTCAGAGAAACCATTACTAAACAGGGGTGGCCCGATCTATTTGCAACATTTTAGAAGAAAGTTTACAATGCAACCATTAAATTAAGATTCTTCAGGGATGCCAAATGAAAATATTAGAAAACCACGTGAGTTATGATCAGAACTTAAAATGATCACGTGTCTGTACAAGTCAGTGGGAACTTCGTGGAGTATTCTGGATTCACTTTCCCCTTATGCTCTTACATGGAGCAGAAGAACAGGAAGAGCAAGGGAAGGACTTCAGGGGGGAAAATTTGTGCAGTAAGTTTTGAAGTGTGGCCCCTACATTCTTATTCTCACCATGTGAAATGAAGTACGACTTTATGTCCATTTCTGAGCTGCTGCTACAGTGTTGGCTTCCCACAATGTGCAGTAATTGTGTTCCTTTCTCAGTAGCTGTGTCTAAGGCCCGATTCCACCAGCCAAAGTCCACACTGCTTGATTTGGAGCCTATTAAGTTAAGTTCCTTTGGCACAGTGGAAAATATGTCATTTTGTGTGTATGAAAATTGAGGATAAGGCAAATTTAAGGCTTAAGGGAAAAGGGAGACTTAGAATAATCGCACTTATTCCAAAATATATCTCTGTTAACTGTGGCCCCACAGCCCAGGCAGACAATGTGCAGAGCCCGCATGTGTGTGTGAAAGGGCAGTGACAGGGAGCAGGACACAGGCGTGTGACTTGTGCTCCGTGACCCCACGTGTTGGGGTCACTTCCACCAGGGTGAGGCCTCCTGTGAGCAGCAGGGCTGAGTCCCAGCTGAGCAGGAACAATCAGCCTCGTCTCTGGGCTGGGCCCAGAGACAGTCAGGAGACCCCACTCAACCTGAAGCCTTCCAGCCTCGCTGAGACGCTTTGGGTGGGTTGTGCCTCCTGTGGTCAGGAGCCTGGGACTCAGCAGGAATGAGATGGCAGCCAAGTTGCCCCTTTGGTGCCCACAGTCTTGCGGTTCCCAGGTAGATGAGTGTTGCTGAGCGTCCATGGAGTCACCAACCCTGGCTGAGTCCCCACTGCCTGAGCTCTGGACACCACGAGGGGACAGAGGAGGCTGAGAGCAGGACCTACTCCCTGTGGAGGAGAGAAGCCCAAGGGCTTGGGGGTCGCCCAGGGCTGAGATGCGCTGATGGACCCCCACCTCGGACACTGAGGTAGAGAACTAACAAACCCTGTGTCCCCAGTGATGGGAGACTGATTTTCTGTGTCCTTTGAGACCCTCTTCTGGGAATGGGCTGCTGGAGGGACTTTGAGAACAGAGTGGAGAGGAGGAACCTCCATGCTCGTGCAGACCCCCCAATGACCTGGACCCAGGGTGTAGCATCAGCAGCAGAAGGTCCAGCAGAGCCTAAGCAGAAAGCCCCTGGGCTGTCCCTGCTCCCCCAGTGAGACAGGAGTCCTGGTCTAGTCCCCGCAGGCTTGGAGCTCTGGGGGAGCCTGAGAGGCAGCCACAGGAAAGGCAGGAGCAGCAGCCTGGGCCTCAGCTCAGCCCAGGGACGGCCAAGGAGCTGAAGTGTCCTGAATCAGACACAGATGGACGCTGTCTCTCTGGTTCTGACCTGACCATCAAGGACTCTGTCCACCAAGACCTGCCTCTGGCATTTAGGGCCTTGTGCTCAACTTCAGATAATCATATAAAATGTGGTTGCTGAAAGCAAAGCCTTGGTGAGGGTGCAGAATGAAGAAGAACTGAAAGGATTTCCCAGACCAGTTTCTTGGTGTGGGCTCAGACCCCCATTTTAAATCAAACAAACAACAGAAATCTCTGCACTGGCAGAAGTTGCTTCAGCCCAGGAAGGCCATGACTTGGGGGAGAGCAGGTTTTTGTCTCACTTCCCCCCTGGCCTGGAGCACTGTGTAAGTACTGCTACTGCTGTCATAAGTTAAACAGAAATAATCCGCCTCGTCCTCAGCCTGGAGCGAGCTGATGGTCAGGGTGGCTGTGTTGCCAGACCTGGAGCCGGAGATTCGGTCGGGGACCCCCGAGGCTCGACTGGTCGCACCATAGATGAGCAGTCTGGGGGCCGATCCTGGGATCTGTTGGTACCAGCTCACATAATTGTCACACCCAACATTGCTGCTGCTTCCAGAGCAGGTGATGGAGACCCTCTGGCCCAGGGACCCGGACACGGAGGACGGCTGAGTCAGCTGGGCCCAGGATCCTGGAAGGGAGAGAGACAGAGAAGGTGACTTGGGGGTCCAGGCACGATAGTGGGGAACACAGCATGTGTGTCTTCCCAAGACCCCTCCCCTGTCCCCGCATCCAGTCACCTGAGCAGAGAGCGACCAGGGTGAGGAGCAGAGGGGACCAGGCCATGGTGGACATGTCAGGGCGTCCTGCCTTCTGTGGCCCCACAGCTGAGCAGAGCGTCCCCACACCGCTCCTTCCCCTCTTCATACCCTGAGAGTGGGAGGGGTCTCTCATGCAAATAGTCGTCCTCCCCGCCCCGCCCCCACAATGCTCTGATGACCTCTGGGACCTGGGTCAGCTTCCTGTGCCTGAGGGAGACTGGTGGGTGATCAGAGGCAGGATTGTGTGGGGCTTGGGGGTGGGAGGTCACAGCTGGAAACCCTGAGCAGAAAGCACCAGGAAGCACAAGGGGACTCATCTCAGATCTCATAGCTGCAGACCCACAGGAATGGCTTGGAGCGCCCCCTGGCGTCCTGGCCCAGACATACATCCTGTGACCTAGTGATCAGAGCTCTTAGAGTCAACTTTCCCCAAACTGGCTTTGAAGTTACACAGTTCAGGAAGAGTTGTGTTGGGGAAAAAAAGATCCAGGTGTAATTTACCCTGTAGTGCATGTGAGTGCTACACAGTGGGTGTGTGGTTTTGAAATTTTAAATGAACCAAAATGTGATCATGGAGTAATAAACATCTAAGGTCATCACTTAAAATAGATGCCTAAACTTAACTGAAGAAAATATTGTGGTTCAGTCACTAAGTTGTGTCCGACTCTGGCTCTGTTTTAATTTTGCGTTGCCATGGTACTATTTCTAAAACATAATTTTCCTTGTATATTCTGTTCTTTAAATAAGATCATTTTAAAGACTTTCTGACATGTATTGCATCTCCACTGAAGGATTTTCATGTCTGAGCAGGACGTTCTGTCTGTGAAACAGGGCAGGCTGAGTTATCAGAGCCATAGGTCAGTCTCAGATCTGAGATGAGGCACAGAACATGACAATTCAGATCAGCTGTTCTCAGGAATCTCAGACGTGATCATGGGGATCAAACCTGACTCAGGTGTGGTCCAGACAGAGCAGCAATCACGGCCCCGGGGAATAGCCTCAGGACAGGGTCTGCTTTCCCAGCCCAGGGCCCCAGCAGCTTCTCCTGGGCTCACTGTGCATAAAGTCAGTCCCACAGCAGCTGAGCACAGACACTCCTCAGCCAGGAATCATTTCCCAGGTGTCAGGACCAGGGTTTTTCTCCCCTCCTGACTCGATGGGCACACGGGACGGAGTGTAAACGTTCACGGAATAAATCAGCTGCTGGGGTGGGGGGGAGCGTAACACTGGATCCCCTGGGAAATGAGGGGGAGCCAGGGGGGAACAGGGAAGGGTGGAGCTGGGGTCACACCTGAGAGCCGGAAAGCTGAGGCTTCTCGGGAAAGAAGGGTTAGAGAGGTTCAAGGAGGGGGATGAGGAAGTGAATGTTTCAGGAAGATATGGAAACTCGTTTATGACTTTCTAAGAGCATGAGCTTGGTCATCAGTGTGGAGATCAACAGTGTGTGTTTGCAGAAAGAGCGAGGCCCAGAATTGGGAGGAAAGTCATGAATGAGAGGAGCGGGAGGGCAGGCTCTGAGCAAAGACATGAGGAGTGGGCGCAGGCTGAGGAGAGCTCGAGGGGTGCATGGGGTGGGCTCTGGGGGCTCCTCCCCGCCTCTCTTTCTGGCAAGAGGGTGGGGACTGATGACCACCTGACCCCTTCACCCTCCAATTCTGGGTGCTCGGCCCCGTGTGCAGCTTCAGTCCTAGGAGGGGGCCTGGGGGCCGTGGCTCTGAGTCTGTCCCCTGAGAGCAAGCACCTGCTGTCACATCCAACTCAGTCTGCTGAGCCCGGGTGCAGGGCCAACTCAGGGGACCATGGGGGTGTGTTGAGGGGCTGCCAGTTGTGAGCAAGTGTACAGCGCCCCCTGGTGACTCACCGGGGAACGTTCACGGTGGTGAGAGTGGGAGCAAGGTGCCGCTCAGTTACTTGGTTCTCAATCCTGTCTGACTCTTTTGCGACCCCTTGGACTCTAGCTCACCAGGCTCATCTGTCCATGGAATTCTCCAGGCAAGAACACTGGAGTGGGTTGCCGTTTCTTGCTCCAGAGCATCTTCCCACCCCAGGGACAGAACCCACAACTCTTATGTCCCTTGCATTGGCAGGCAGGTTCTTCACCTCTGGCGACACCTGGGAAGCCTTATGAGAGGAAGCAGGGGCGCTCTTTTTTCCTGTCACCAAACATTCTTTCAATAACAAATGAATGAGTTGAATAGCAATAAGTATTACATGTCTTTGATAGTGTGCAGATACTTGTGTTTTATTTCTCCTATTGTATTTTCAGGTGATTCTGACTACTTTTTCTCCTATTCCTACATTTATCTCCTTTTCCTTAGGACCCAAGAGTGTTTGTATTTGCTCATCAAATAGATTTGATGATTTGTCCCTAAAAACATCTGTCACCTGATTTCATCATCTCAGGCATCTCACAAGTGATGTCTATGCTGTCTCATTTCCCTTCATTACTTAGTTTCCTGGTTCTTGATTGAAATGATGATTTTTACTGGATCCTGGACTGTGTGGAAATTGCTTGTAGAAACTCTGGGTTCCATTTCCTTTTCCTTGAACAGGAGATGCTTCTGTGGTGGAAGCTCAGGGATGTGCATTCGCTGCCCAGTGACCCAGCAAGGGTGGCACTGACCCCCCTGCTCTGTGCTGCTGACTCCGATGTGGGAACCGGGGGCAACTGTTGTGAGCAGCTCCTTCATCTGGGGGTGCGTGACCACCCCTTGTGTGCCGCCGGCCTAGGGAGGGGAGTCAAGCTGAGGGGGCAGCTGAGCTGTAGTCAGGGGACACCCAGACAGCTGGGTTCCATGGTCTCAGGGACTCCAGGAAGGGAGGGGCAAACACCTTGCCCTGGGAGCCCCATGGCTGTTGGGGAAGCAGGTTTTTGTCTCCTTCTGCTCTGGCTTGAAGCACTGTGCAAACTTTCAATCCGTCAGCCCATGAGAAACAGTAATAATCAGTGTCCTCCTCAGCATGAACTGAGAGGTCATCAGAGAGGCTGACTTGCCAGACTTGGAGCCAGAGAATCAGTCTGGGACTCCTGAGGGTCGTTTGCTGTTTTCATAGATCAGAAGTGTCAGGGCCTTTCCTGGGAGCTGTTGCTACCAGCTCACATAATAACCCCAGTGTTGCTGCTGCTTCCAGTGCAGGAGAGGGTGACTCTCTGACCCGAAGTCCTGGACATGGAGGGCGGCTGAGTGAGCACAGCTTGGGCCCCGGATCCTGGAAGAGGGAGAGACAGAGATGGTGACTGTGGGCTTCAGGAAGGAGAGGAGGGAGAAGGGACGTGTCTTCCCCGGGCCCTTCCCCTGTCCCCACATCCAGTCACCTGTGCAGAGAGTAGCCATGGTGAGGAGCAGAGGGAACCAGGTCATGGTGGACACGGTCAGGGCGTCCTGCCATCTCTGAATCCACAGCTGAGCAGAGCGTTCTCATCTCTCCGACCCCTCTTCATACTGAGAGAGGGAGTGTTCATTCATGCAAATAACCCCACCATTGCCCCCATATTCCACCCCACAGCTCTCTGACCCCTCCTTGGGCTCTGGATCAGGTCCCTGTGTCTGAAGGTGACCAGGGGGTGGCAGGGGTGTAGTTTTGGGTGGCCCAGAGGTGGGAGGTCACAGCTGGGAACACTGAGGTGAAGCCACCATGCAGTGCCAGGAGACTGGGCCCAGCTCTCACCCACCAACCCTCAAGAATTGTCCCCGAACCCCCTGGTGTCCAGGCCCAGATACGCATCCTATGACCTGTTGATCAGAGCCCCTCAGGGACAGATCCTGCTCCCTGATCTGGGCACTGTCCCCTCTTTAGGGCCAAAATCACATTGTGTCCCCCATGACCTCAGGGTTGACCGTGGCCTCCCTCAGACCCTTCGGCACGAGTCTGTCCATGGCGTCCTGGCTGCTTAAGGGGTCAGGACTGAGAGAGTGTCTGGAGGTCATCTCACATGGAGGGTTATATAATCAAGAGGAGCCCAGGATTGGGTAGGAAAGTCATGAAGTGTAGAGGAGGAGAGAGACCCCGAGGAAAGGGCTGAAGAGGAGCCAAAGGAGGCAGGGGGGAGCTGAGGGAAGCAGGGGCTCGGCTCTGGGGGCTCCTCCCTTCTCTGCTCCTGGGGAAGCGGGTATAGTCTGATGACTCTGAACAGGATGCACTCTAATTCTGGGTTCTCAGTCCTATTTGAAGCTTCACTCCCAAAGCTTGAGGGGTCAGGGCTCTAAGTCTGTCTCCTGAGAGGAAGCACCTGCTGAGACCTCCAACTCAGTCCACTGAGCCCAGGGCCAAGCCCAGGTCAGGGGACCATCTGGAGTGCTCAGGTTCCGCCAGTTCCGAGAGGGTGCACAGCGCCCCCTGGTGACGCGCTTGGGGAATGTCGACGGTGGGACAATGTGAGGAAGGAAAGAGCTGCATTTTCCATCTAAGAGCCCATCAGTGAGGGGAGTGTATCCTCTGCCCACTGACCCAGCAACCGGGTGCTCTGACCCCACTGCTCTGTGTCTGACACTGACCCGGGCACCTGGGGCAACTCCTGTCAGCAGCTCCTTCCACCCAGGTGTTTGAGACCACTCCTTGTTGGGCTGCTGCCCTCAGGGAGGGGAGCCAGGCTGAGGGGGCTACGGTGCCGCGGAGCGTAATGCTCAGCTCCCTGGATTCTGAGGACTTGGGACACCAGGGAGGGAGGGGGTGATCGCAGGGCCAACCCAGGCCCCCATCTCACACTCAGCACTGATGACCCAGGTGTGGTCAGGCCCAGGTCCTGCTGGCCCCACAGTCACCAGCAGGGGGGACAGGGGCGCACATGATCCTGCTTTTCCCTCTCTGGGTCTCCCCTTGTTGCTGCTCCATCTCCCCTCGCACTGTTTACAGGGCGGGGCCTGGGGGCGGTCCACGTGCTGAGGAGCCCAGCCATGACCTGGCATCCCGGCCCCCAAGTGTGGGCATTTTGGGAGCCAGTTCTGAGTAAGGTTCTTCCAGGAGCATAAGTCCTCCCATGAGCCTCGAGGTGTGTCCGTAGACAGCACAGGTATGCGGAAATTCCTCCCAACTTCCAGTCTTATCTTAAATAAAGACAGTTTTCCCCATGGCCTCGAATGTGAATTGTGTTTCTGGGGTTTTGGATTTATCAATATCCAAAAACTGGGAGTGAATGTGTTATGGGGAATTAACATGCCTGGACTGAATTGTAAGACAATTCTCAGGGGTTATTTCCCAACAACAGACAAAGACATACATCTGGAATTTTGATATTCCTAAATATTTGGGGAGAGGAGGCAGTTTCTTGTTAACCACAGCTTCCTGCCACCAACAAAAGGCTGTGATTCAGGAGCTCCAGTTGGGAAACTGCACTCTAGAAAATTCCACTGCTGGTGCCCCTTCAGGTAAATGGACTATTAATTTGTCTCCAAGATCAAGTTCATGATGCTGTACATGTTTTAGTGTGATTTGAATGACTAGAGTCCTAATGGCAGTGGTGGGGGTCTGAGTCTCCCTGTGGAACCAAGCCTCCTTCCCAACAACAGGGGCAGAGAGGGGTCGCCTTGGAGAGATGCACACACTGGTGAGAGCTGGGAGGACACACGTGGCCATGAAGCACCAGACAGGAGACTGGCCCAGACCCTCCCTCCCCATGGGGACCCTGACTTGTCCCACCCCCTCCCCACCTCTCCTGCCACTAAGTGCTGAGCCTTCTGAGCACAAGGGCATGTTTTGGTGTGAAGGGTGAGGGGTGGCCCTTGAAAGCACTCTTTTAAACTGTCTCTAATCTCAGCAGTGGGGAGACCAGGATGGGAGGTGGGGAGTGGCATGCAGAGCCACGTGGGCAGGCTTAGGGTGAGAGCGTCCTGTGATGTAAACAGCCATGACCATGTGGAGTACCTTCAATAGAACTGCAGATTTTACGGGTAAAGGTCACCATTTCATCATGCAATTATGATAATTGGCAAGTTCAGTTTCAACAAAGTTGGAACACGTCTCATCATCAGAAATAGAAAAACACGGAGTGTGAACAGGTAGATGTGGTGAGCATTGTGGACCTTCTAAAACTCCCTTCCCTGTGGTTCTGGGTGGAGCCGATGGACGAGGGATGGAGGAGGGATGTGTGGGCAACAAGGAGGAGAAGGAGCTCAGACATCTCAAGTTACCGTGTGTGGAAGAGACGGGGAAGTCTTGTTCACCTCTTGTTTCTTTGACCTAAAAATGTAAATGCTATTCTTATTTTGTATTCATGTCAGATTTGCTGCTAAAGTAGCTGTTTAATAAAATTCACATAATTTCTGTCAGAGGTGTTTGAGAACCTCAGCTCATAGAGGTGAAAAATATGTATTCCTACTGAATTCTTTTCTTATTATAGGAACATATTGATGACAGTTTGGTGGAGCTTGTAAATTCATATATTTCATGTTACAACTGTTAATATAAACTATTAATATAACGGGAAGGAATGAGTAACGGAGCCACAGAAACTGACATAATATCAGCTTCAATAGTTCAATTCGAAATGTTGAAACTGCCAAATAACACACCAGGGAACGTTTTTAAATGACACAGATGGTGAGAGAGGGCCCTTGCCTGCATCCCTCTTCCACTGGGAACACCCGGGCATTCTGTGGGCAATGGGGCAGCTTCTGCAGGGGTCTCTCATCCCCTGTCCAGGTATCCTTGGAGGTCGAGGTTCCTGAAGGAAGTTCATTTGTGTTGTATGACCGTCCTTCTCTCCTTGGTTGGATGTGGGGTCTGGGCACTGACCCCACGACAGAGCAACAGGAACTGAGAGGCAAGCCTGTGGCTCTGAGCTGAGAGCTGCCGTGTCCCCTGGGGGCGCAGGTGCAGGACGTCACCCTGCAGTGGGGACCCTGCTGCCCACGTGGGCAAGAGCCAACACAGGAGGTGCCAGCCTGCCTGGCCAGGACTCTGAACTTTCCGGACAGACCCTAGCGCCCCCTGCTGGCCTCAGACCTCCTCCTCCCCGACTTCTCACCACAGCCTCCTGGAAGGGCTTTCTCACACTTACAGCTGGGTCTTCCTGATGTCACCGCCCAGGGCAGTACAATGAGTCCCCTTCGTCAATTTTGGGCCTGATTTTTCCAGGTACCTAATGACCTCAGACCCCTGAATGGTATGCTGATAAACTAATGAATTTCAGGATTCTCTGATGTCTGAGTGTGCTCTGCCTGGCTCGTGGGTTCACTACCAGAACACAACAACTTCAACCAGAGTTTCCAGGGTTCAAACTCCCAGCATGCCCGTGGGTGGTGCCTGGTCATGATTCTGTCTGAATTTCTTCCCAGCTTGATAGGTAGTCAAGGTTGAATTTGCAGGGCCTCCCGGCACCTTCCCAGCCCAGACTGCATGGCTCTCTTCTTATTTCTCTCTTTGCAAAGAGAATAGGAGGCTCTCAGGAACAACAAACCTCTTCTTGATCACTTCCAGGGCTTCTCATTTACCCTTGGTCACGGTCCTCACAGTGCTTCTCTTTTACTCAGATATTTAAAGATGTTATTAGTTTAATTTTGTAATCTTTCCATATTAAATGTTTGGTATAAATGATTATGCCTATAAATGGGAATCTCATCCTTGTCTGGGCTCCTGTTTCATCTGTGGTTGAGAAACCCTTATGACTGTTACCTGATCTTCATTGGACATGGTGAAGTCTAACCGAACCTTTGATTGTTAGAGTCCATAGATTTAATGGAGGTGGGTTTATAAGATCTGTGTCCAAAATAGTGACATTTATGCCATATCAGGTCAGGAAGCAACAGATATAACTGGTCATGGAACAACAGACTGGTTCCAAATAGGAAAAGGAGTACATAAAGGCTGCATGTTGTCACCATGTTTATTTAACTTATATGCAGAGTACATCATGAGAAATGCTGGACTGGAGGAAACACAAGCTGGAATCAAGACTGCTGGGAGAAATATCAATAACCTCAGATATGCAGATGATACCACCCTTATGGCAGAAAGTGAAGAGGAACTCAAAAGCCTCTTGATGAAAGTGAAAGTGGAGAGTGAAAAGGTTGGCTTAAAGCTCAACATTCAGAAAACGAAGATCATGGCATCTGGTCCCATCACTGCATGGGAAATAGATGGAGAAACAGTGGAAACAGTGTCAGAATTTATTTTTCTGGGCTCCAAAATCACTGCAGATGGTGACTGCAGCCATGAAATTAAAAGACGCTTACTCCTTGGAAGGAAAGTTATGACCAACCCAGATAGCATACTCAAAAGCAGAGACATCACTTTGCCAACAAAGGTTCGCCTAGTCAAGGCTATGGTCTTTCCTGTGGTCATGTATGGATGTGAGAGCTGGACTGTGAAGAAGGCTGAGCGCTGAAGAATTGATGCTTTTGAACTGTGGTGCTGGAGAAGACTCTTGAGAGTCCCTTGGACTGCAAGAAGATCCAACCGGTCCATTCTGAAGGAGATCAGGCCTAGAATTTCTTTGGAAGGAATGATGCTAAAGCTGAAACTCCAGTATTTTGGCCACCTCATGCGAAGAGTTGACTCATTGGAGAAGACTCTGATGCTGGGAGGGATTGAGGGCAGGAGGAGAAGAGGACGACAGAGGATGAGATGGCTGGATGGCATTGCTGACTCGATGAATGTGAGTCTGAGTGAACTCCGAGAGCTGGTGATGGATAGGGAGGCCTGGCGTGCTGCAGTTCATGGGGTCGCAAAGAGTCGGACATGACTGAGCGACTGATCTGATCTGATCTGATCCCATATCATCTTAACAAGGAAGCACGGAGGGAAAACGGGGAGAGATCATGAGGCAAAAGATGAGGGTATGGGCAAGTGAGGAGTCTGAGAGCTGCGTCCTAATGGGGATGGTCTCCCAATACGTGGAGAGGAGGGCTCTTCAGGCATCAATCCACAGAAAGGGAGGCACCCAGCTTCCATAAGGGTCAGGGTTCAAGGCAGAGGACAAAGCCTGGAGCAGGAGAGGGACCTGGCGGGGGGTGGGAGAGGCCCCCTGGGGCTCCAGGGCACAGATGCTGGACTTCTGCTTCCTCAACATCCTTCTCAGTACCCGTGAGGGCCCCTGTGTATCTGGGCACATGGGCATTCTGCTTGTATATGGAGACCAGACAGCAAAAGAGACAGTTTCGTGGACCCCATAATGATGGACCTGGATGAGGAGGTGACACTACCTGGATTTAATAGCACAAGTGACAGCAGAGACCTGAACCAGCACTGGTGACGTCACAGTCAGGGTCAGGGCAGTGATGGGTCCGACACGGGAGTAGAGGGCAAGCTTTCATCAGACATCCCTATCACACGGGGGATTCCCTGTGGCTGTGGTTAGTGATGAGCTGTGTGACACTGATGACCAGCCTCCTCACCAGGCTGGGGTCCAGAGTGATCAAGGAGGGCGTGTGAACCCACCAGCAGTCAGAGAACAAGGAAGAACCCCTCAGTGACCCTCACCTCTCTCCTTGGTCACAAAGGCAGGGACTTTGCCTGGAATCTCTTGTCATCATTGCCATGGTGATCCCCACTTCCCCACTGTTCCTTCTACAGGACACGGAGCCCTTGGATCTGGCCTCATCGGGGGTGTCACAAGCAGAGGGACACGGGCACAGCTTGGGGAGCCCCTGCTCCTGACAGTCCACAGACCAACCCAACCCTGAAGTAGGAAGTGCTCCAATGGGGTGGAGACGAGAGGAGGGGAGGGCAGGACAGAGCCAGCACCCCTGGGTCAGGAGAACCACTCCCGGGCTTCCCTACCTCCTGCGATGTATCACCGGTGCCCCTCACTCCTCACGCTCTCTGCTCTGCCCCTTCAGGAGCAGAGTTCACACCCTGGGGGACGATCTGCCTGCTGGGATGGTCCAAGGCCTCTGCTGAAGGTGCATCTGGGAAAGCCTCCTGCTCTTGATCTCCAGTGAGGGAGCTCAGCTCCATGGCTCCTGTGATCACATGGAAGTCCAGGGTGCACCTCAGTGGTATCAGAATCTGTTTACGTTTTCTGATACTTCAGCAGAACTGACTGTACAACTGGGAGTAGACATACTATGAACCAGAACACACCTCGGGAATTAACGGATTCTGGGGGATGATTTAACATGTGACGGTTCTCTAAGAGCAAGCCCCTGAAAGGCTGAGGCTCTCATCCCAGTTTCCCGTCTACCTGTGTCACTGTGAGGAGCCCTGTTGCACCAGCCTGCACGGTCAGAGTCAGCCTCGTCCTCAGGCTGCAGCCCAGAGACGAGCAGGAGCCCCATGTTGGCCGAGGCATCTTTGGATCCAGAAAACCTGCAGGGACCCCGGAGCCTGGTTCTTACTGGAGTTTGAGAGGTAGGACCGGAGGACCGAAGAGGGCTCACTGGCTTCTGCTGGTTCCAGTAACAGCAGACTGGCTGACACTGATGTCACTGCTCAGGGTGCAGGGAGCCACAGAGTCAGCTATGATCTGTTAGGGGACAGGAGTCTCCCCACACACAGGCCCTGAAACCAATGCCAGTCACAAGAGTCCATGGTTCAGGGCTGCTGATCCAATGCTGACACCCACTGCAGCACCAGGGGATCAGCTGTTCTGTGGTGAGAGAAGCCATCAATACACGGGGGTGGACACAATATACTTACAACTTAGGTTAACAATACAACTATGAAATTAAGATTCTCCAAAATACCAAATGAAAATAACAGACAGACTCATGACTCCTGAGCAGATCTGAAAATGAGCACGTGTCTGACAAGATGGTGTGATTGTCGTGGAGTATTCTAAACTCCCTTCCCCTAAATGACCTCACAAGGAGCGGAAGGACTGAGAAGAGCAGCTGAGGAGGTTTGGGGTGAAAACCTCTGCAGTGAGTTGTGAAGTATGGCCACATATTCTTATTCTCACCGTGTGAAATGAAATTCGACTTTATGTCCATTTCTGAGATCCTGCTACAGTGTCCGTTTCCCACAATGTGTGGTAATTGTGTTCCTTTCTCAGTAGCTGTGTCTGAGGCCTGATTCCACAAGCCAAAGATCCCCACTGCTTGATTTCAACCCTGTTAAGCAAGGTTCCTCTAACACAGTGGAAAATATGTCATTTTGTGTGCATGAAAATTGAGGATAAGGCAAATTTAAGGCTTAAGGGAAAAGGGAGAATTAGGAGGAATAATCCCACATCTCCCCAAATACATCACTGTTAACTGTGGCCCCACAGCCCAGGCAGCCAATGTGCAAACCCCGCATGTGTGTGTGAAAGGGCAGTGACAGGGAGCAGGACACAGGCGTGTGACTTGTGCTCCATGACCCCACGTGCGGGGAGGCTGGGAGCTCAGGGTTGGAGGTCACTCCTCCTGGGTGAGGCCTCCTGTGAGCAGCAGGGCTGAGCCCCAGTTGAGTAGGAACCATCAGCCTCGTCATCGCACTGAGCCCAGAGATGGTCAGGCAGCCCCACCCAATCCTGAGCCCTCCAGCCTCGCTGAGACCCTGCAGGCGGTTTGTGACTCCTGTGCTCAGGAGCTTGGGACTCAGCACAGCTGAGATGGCAGCCAAATTGCCCCCTCGGTGCCAACAGTGTTGCTGTTCCCAGGCAGGTGAGTGTGGCTGAGCCTCCATAGACTCACTGACTCTGGCTGAGTCCACCCTGCCTGAGCCCCAGACACCAAGAGGGGACAGACGAGGCTGAGAGCAGGACCTGATCCCTGTGCAGGAGAGAGGGCCGAGGGCTTGGGGGCCTCCCAGGGCTGAGAGGTGCTGACGGACCCCCACCTTGGACACTGAGATAGAGAACTAACAGACCCTGTGTCCCCAGTGATGAGAGACAGATTTTCTGTGTCTCTTAACCCTAACCCTGGGAATGGGCTCCTGGGGGGACTTTGAGGTCAGAGGGGAGAGGAGGGGCCTCAATGCTCGGGCAGATTCCACATGATCTGGACCCAGGGTGTTGCAGCAGCAGCAGAAGGTCCAGCAGAGCCTAAGCAGGAAGTCCCTGGGCTTCCCCACCTCCCCCAGTGAGACGGAGTCCTGGTCTAGTTCCCGCAGGCCTGGAGCCCTGGGGGAGCCTGAGAGGCAGTCAGAGAAAAGGCAGGAACAGCAGCCTGGGCCTCAGCTCAGCCCAGGGATGGCCAAGGAGCTGAAGTGTCCTAATCAGACACAGCTGGACACTGTCTCTCTGGTTCTGACCTGACCGTGATGGACTCTGTCTGCCAGGACCTGCCTCTGGCATTCAGGGCCTTCAGCTCAACTTCAGATATTCATATAGTATGTGGTTGCCAAAGAAAAGCGTTGGTGAGGGGGCAGAAGGAAGAAGATCTGAAAATATTTCCTGGACCAAATCCCTCGTGTCAGGCTCAGACCGCAGTTTTAACTCAAACAGACAACAGAAGTGGTTTCTATGGCAGAGGCCCATGTCTGAGGTGAGCAGGTTCTTGTCTCACTTCCCCCTGGCCTGGAGCACTGTGTTATGTTACCACTCTGATACGATCAGATCAGATCAGTCGCTCAGTCGTGTCCGACTCTTTGGGACCCCATGAGCTGCACCACGCCAGGCCTCCCTGTCCATCACCAGCTCCGGGAGGTCACCCAGACTCGCATCCATCGAGTCAGTGATGCCATTCAGCCATCTCATCCTCTGTCGTCCCCTTCTCCTCCTGCCCTCAATCCCTCCCATCATCAGGGTCTTCTCCAATGAGTCAACTCTTCTCATGAGGTGGCTAAAATATTGGAGTTTCAGCTTTAGCTTCATTCCTTCCAAAGAAATCCCAGGGCTGATCTCCTTCAGGATGGACTGGTTGGATCTCCTTGCAGTCCAAGGGACTCTCAAGAGTCTTCTCCAACACCACAGTTCAAAACCATCAATTCTTCAGCGCTCAGCCTTCTTCACAGTCCAGCTCTCACATCCATACATGACCACAGGGAAAACCATAGCCTTGAGTAGACGGACCTTTGTTGGCAAAGTAATGTCTCTGCTTTTGAATACGCTATCTAGGTTGGTCATAACTTTCCTTCCAAGGAGTAAGCGTCTTTTAATTTCATGGCTGCAGTCACCATCTGCAGTGATTTTGGAGCCCAGAAAAATAAAGTCTGACACTGTTTCCACTGTTTCCCCATCTATTTCCCATGAAGTGATGGGACCAGATGCCATGATCTTTGTTTTCTGAATGTTGAGCTTTAAGCCAACCTTTTCACTCTCCACTTTCACTTTCATCAAGAGGCTTTTGAGTTCCTCTTCACTTTCTGCCATAAGGGTGGTGTCATCTGCATATCTGAGGTTATTGATATTTCTCCCAGCAATCTTGATTCCAAATTGTGTTTCTTCCAGTCCAGCATTTCTCATGATGTACTCTGCATATAAGTTAAATAAACATGGTGACAATATACAGCCTTGACGTACTCCTTTTCCTATTTGGAACCAGTCTGTTGTTCCATGACCAGTTCTAACTGTTGCTTCCTGACCTGCATACAGATTTCCTCAAGAGGCAGATCAGGTGGTCTGGTATTCCCATCTCTTTCAGAATTTTCCACAGTTTATTGTGATCTACACAGTCAAAGGCTTTGGCATAGTCAATAAAGCAGAAAAACATGTTTTTCTGGAACTCTCTTGCTTTTTCAATGAACCAGTGGATGTTGGCAATTTGATCTCTGGTTCCTCTGCCTTTTCTAAAACCAGCTTGAACATCAGGAAACTCACGCTTCACATATTGCTGAAGTGTGGCTTGGAGAATTTTGAGCATTACTTTACTGGCATGTGAGATGAGTCCAATTGTGCGGTAGTTTGAGCATTCTTTGGCATTGCCTTTCTTTGGGATTAGGATGAAAACTGACCTTTTCCAATCTTGTGGCCACTGCTGAGTTTTCCAAATTTGCTGGCATATTGAGTGCAGCACTTTCACAGCATCATCTTTCAGGATTTGGAATAGCTCCACTGGAATTCCATCACTTCCACCAGCTTTGTTCGTAGTGATGATTTCTAAGGGCCACTTGACTTCACATTCCAGGATGTCTGGCTCTAGGTCAGTGATCACACCATCATGATTATCTGGGTCGTGAAGCTCTTTTTTGTACAGTTCTTCTGTGTATTCTTGCCACCTCTTCTTAATATCTTCTGCTTCTGTTAGGTCCATACCATTTCTGTCCTTTATCGAGCCCATCTTTGCATGAAATATTCCTTTGGTATCTCTGATTTTCTTGAAGAGATCCCTAGTCTTTCCCATTCTGTTGTTTTCTTCTATTTCTTTGCATTGATCACTGATGAAGGCTTTCTTATCTCTTCTTGCTATTCTTTGGAACTCTGCATTCAGATGTTTATATCTTTCCTTTTCACCTTTGCTTTTCGCTTCTCTTCTTTTCACAGCTATTTGTAAGGCCTCCCCAGACAGACATTTTGCTTTTTTGCATTTCTTTTCCATGGGGATGGTCTTGATCCCTGTCTCCTGTACAATGTCACGAACCTCATTCCATAGTTCATCAGGCACTCTATCTATCAGATCTAGGCCCTTAAATCTATTTCTTACTTCCCTGTATAATCATAAGGATTTGATTTAGGTCATACCTGAATGGTCTGGTGGTTTTCCCTACTTTCTTCAATTTCAATCTGAATTTGGCAATAAGGAGTTCATGGTCTGAGCCACAGTCAGCTCCTGGTCTTGTGTTTGCTGATTGTATAGAGCTTCTCCATCTTTGGCTGCAAAGAATATAATCGATCTGATTTAGGTGTTGACCATCTGGTGATGTCCATGTATAGAGTCTTCTCCTGTGTTGTGGTGGACCAGGTATGCCGTTATGTCCAGTGATTTTTTAAATTTTTTTTTCTTCTTTTTTTTTTTGTTAGTCCAGGTGTTTCTTAACTTCCTACTTTTGCATTCCAGTCCCCTATAATGAAAAGGACATCTTTTTTGGGTGTTAGTTCTAAAAGATGATAAACTGAACAGTAATAATAAGTAATAATAACACTCTGATAACAGTAATAATAACACTCTGATAAGATGAACAGTAATAATCCGCCTCGTCCTCAGCCTGGAGCAAGCTAATGGTCAGGGTGGCTGTGTTCCCAGACCTGGAGCCGGAGAATCGGTCGGGGACCCCCGGGGTCGACTGGTCGCACCATAGATGAGCATTCTGGGGGCCGATCCTGGGATCTGTTGGTACCAGCCCACATAATTGCCATATCCAACGTTGCTGCTGCTTCCAAAGCAGGTGATGGAAACCCTCTGGCCCAGGGACCCAGACGCGGGGGGCGGCGGGAGGTGGGCCCCAGAAAACGGGGGGGGGGGGGGGGGGGTTGGGCGGATAGGAAGGAAGAGGGTTTTCCCTCTCCGGGGGGGGGGTGGTCACCCCCCCCCCCTCCTCCTTCATGCAAATCTCCCCCCCCCCCCCCCCACAATGCTCTGATCATCTCTGGGACCTGGCTCAGCTTCCTGTGCCTGAGGGAGGCCACTGTATAATCAGGGACGGGGTTTCCTGGGGCTTGGGTGTGGGATGTAAAAGCTGGAAATCCAGATCTTAAAGCACCAGAAAGTACCAAGGGGCTAGGCTGTGCTCTCACCGCCACCACCCTCAACACTCAGGAAAGGCCTCAGAGCGCCCCCTGCTGTCCTGGCCCAAGCACACATCCTGACCTGGTGATAGAGCTCTTAGAGTCAACTTTCCCCAAAGTGGTTTTGTAATTATACCTTCAGGATGTGTTTGGATAGAAAACAGCAGCCAACTGTACCTTACGCTGTAGTGCATGTGAGTGTTACACAGTGGATGTGTGGTTTTGAGTTTTTCAATGAACCAAAATGTGTTTATGGAGTAGTAAAAATCTGAGGTCCTCACTTAAAATAGATGCTTAAATTTAACTGAAGAAAATGCTGTTAAGTCACTAAGCTGTGTCCAACTCTGGCTCTGTTTTAATTCTGCATTCCCATGGTGCTATTTCTAAAGTGTAATTTTCCATGTAGACTCTGTTCTTTAAATAAGATAATTTTAAAGACTTTCTGACATGTATGGCATCTCCACTGGGGGATTTTATGTCGTAGGAGGACGTTCTCTTTGAGAAACAGGGCAGGCTGAGTTATCAGAGCCATGGGTTGGTCTCAGATCTGAGATGAGACACAAGACATGACAAGACAGATCAGCTGTTCTCAGGACTCTCAGATGGGACCATAGACATGGTCAGACAGAGCAGCAGTCACGGCCCCAGGGGCAGAGCCCCAGGACCGGATCTGATTTCCCAGCCCAGGGCCCCAGCAATTTCTCCCGAGCTCACTGTGCATAAAGCCAGTCCCACAGCAGCTGAGCACAGACACTCCCTCAGCCAGGAATCATCTCCAGGTCTCAGGACCAGGGTTTCTCTCCCCTACTGATTCCTCATTCAATGGACACACAGGACGGAGTGTGAGTGTTCAGGGAATAAATCAGCTACGCGAGGGATTCAAGATCCCCTGGGAAATGAGGGGAGCCTGGGGAGGAGCAGGGGGGCGATGAGTAGGCGTCACACGTGAGAGACAGAAACCTGAGACTTCTCGGGAAGGAAGGGTTAGAGAGGTTCAGGGAGGGGGATGAGGAAGTGAATGTTTCAGGAAGAAGAGCATGAGCTTGGTCATCACTGTGGAGGTCAACAGTGTATGTTTGTAGAAAGAGCGAGGCCCAGGATTCGGAGGAAAGTCATGACTGAGGGGAGCGGGAGGGCAGGCTCTGACCAAAGAGATGAGGACGAGCGGGTGCAGGCTGAGCAGAGCTGGAGGGCTGCACGGGGTGGGCTCTGGGGGCTCCTCCCCTCCTCTCTTTCTGGGAAGAGACTGGGGACTGATGACCACCTGACCCCTTCACCCTCCAATTCTGAGTGCTCAGCCCCGGGTGCAGCTTCACTCCCAGCAGGAGGCCTGGGGCCGCAGCTCTGAGTCTGTCCCTGAAAGGAAGCACCTGCTGCCATGGTCCAACTTAGGCCACTGAGGCCAGGAGCAGGGCCAGCTCAGGGTTCCATGTGGGTGTGGTGAGGCTTTGCCAGGTCTGAGCAGGTGCACAGCGCCCCCTCGTGGCGGATGCGGGGAACGTTCACGGCGGTGAGAGTGGGAGCAAGGTGCTGCTCAGCTGCTTGGTTCTCAATCCTGTCTGACTCTTGAGACCCCGTGGACTGTAGCCCACCAGGCTCCTCTGTCCATGGATTCTCAGGCGTGAACACTAGAGTGGGTTGCCTTTTCTTGCTCCAGAAGATCTTCCCAACCCAGGCACAGAGCCCACATCTCTTACGTCCCTTGCATTGGCAGGCAGATTCTTTACCACGAGTGACACCTGGGAAGCCTTATGAAGAAGTAGGGGCTGCCTTTTTTCCTGTCACCAAATACTCTGTCAGTGAACAAATAGATGAATTAAATAATAAGTTTTACATGTCTTTGATAACATACAGAGAATTCTCTTTTATTTCCATGTATTTTATTTTCAAATGATTCTGACTACTTTTTCTCATGATTCTTTTTTTCCATTCATTTATCTCCTTTTCCTTAGGACCCAAGAGTGTTTGTATTTGCTCATCAAATAGATTTGAAGATTTATCCCTAAAAATATCTGTCACCTGATTTCCTCATCTGAGGCATCTCAGCATTAATGTCTATGCAATCTCACTTCCCTTCAATAATTAATTTCCTGGTTCTTGATAGAAGTGACAGTTTTTACTGGATCCTGGACTGTGTGGAAATTACTTGAAGAAACTCTAGGTTCCATTTCCTTTTCCTTTAACAGGAGATGCTTCTGTGGCGGAAGCTCAGGGATGTGCGTTCACTGCCCAGTGACCCAGCAGGGGCGGCACTGACCCCCCTGCTCTGTGCTGCTGACTCTGACCTGGGAACCGGGGGCAACTGCTGTGAGCAGCTCCTTCATCCAGGGGTGTGTGACCACCCCCTGTGTGCCACTGCCCTAGGGAGGGGAGTCGGGCTGAGGGGGCAGCTGAGCTGCAGTCAGGGGACACTCAGTCTGCTGGGTTCCATGGTCTCAGGGACTCCAGGAAGGGAGGGGCAGACACCTTGCCCTGGGAGCCCCATGGCTGTGGGGGAAGCAGGTTTTTGTCTCCTTCTGTATGGCCTGAAGCGCTTTGCAAACTTTCAAGCCATCAGCCTATGAGAAACCGTAATAATCAGTGTCATCCTTAGCATGAACTGAGGTGGTCAGAGAGGCTGAGTTGCCAGACTTGGAGCCAGAGAATCGATCTGGGACCCCTGAGGGTTGTTTGCTAATTTCATAGGTCAGGAGTCTGGGGGCCTTTCCTGAGACCTGTTGGTACCAGCTCACATAATAACCCCCAATGTTGCTGCTGCTTCCAGTACAAGAGATGGTCACCCTGTGATCGAAAGTCCCGAACACAGAGGGCGGCTGAGACAGCACAGCCTGGCCCCAGGATCCTGGAAGTGGGAGAGACAGAGATGGTGACTCTGGGGTCCAGACACGAGAGCAGGGAGCAGGGCCTGTGAGATTTCCCAGGGCCCTTCCCCTGTCCCCCCATCCAGTCACCTGTGCAGAGAGCGACCAGGGTGAGGAGCAGAGAGGACCAGGCCATGGTGGACACGGTCAGGGCATCCTGCCATCTGTGGCCCCACCGCTGAGCAGAGCGTCCCCACAGGGCTCCTTCCCCTCTTCATACCCTGAGAAGGGGAGGGTTCTTTCATTCAAATAACCTCCACCCATCCGTCCCTGGGCAGTGATTCAGGCCCTTGTGCCTAAGGGTGGCCAGTGGGTGGGCTGGGGCTGGGCTGTGTGTGGCCCTGGGGTGGGAGGTCACAGCTGGGAGCCACGAGCAGAGGCCACCAGGCAATGCCAGGGTCCCAGCTCCCATCCCCCTAACCACCCTCGGAACGGCCCCCGAGCGCCCCCTGCTGTCCAGGCCCAGACACACATCCTGTGACCTGGTGACCAGAGCCCTCAGGGAAGCCCCTGACCTGCTCTGTGCTCTGTCTCCTTCTTGCCTTCAGGCCAGGAGCCCGTTCTGTGTCTCCTATGACCTCAGGGCCCTCTGTGGGCTCCCCTCCGGCCCTCAAGGTCAGTCTGTTCATGGCACCCTTGGCAGCTCAGGGGTCAGTATTGAGGGGGCATCTGGGACACATATTCCTTTTATCAGGGTCAGGTCAGTACAGTGACGACCCCGTGGAAGCAGCCTCCCGACTGTGCAGGACGGGGGTGCTTTCTCCTTCATTAGAAATGAAGCAGTGCCTTACACATGCACACACACACACACACACACACACAGCTTGCTTCGAGGTCCTTTCCCCGTGGATAATAAGCAATGTGTTTTTATACTTCGTGGTTCCACTGTACTAGTTCCTGGTCTCCTCTTTCCTACCTGAGTTAAATAAAACATCTGCCACATGTTCACTCCCTATAGGCTTGGGAAGCAGAAGCCACCTTTCTGCGTGAGGCTAACTCTGCTCCCAGCCCCCAGGACATGGAATGAAGGAGACTGTGGTGGCCCCACCCGTGTCCAGGCACCCAGATCACAATCACCCCTGTCCTCCCCCTCTTTCATCCAAGGATAGGAGCCCCCGGTCGTCAAGGAACCTGAGTGACTGCGTCTGGAGCCAAAGGACCAGTCGCGGCTCCTGAGGGCGGGGGACCCGCAGGCATCGTGGTTTGGGTCTCTGGCTGGGACCTGTTGGTTCCCGGACACCTCACACCGCCAGCTCTGCCGCTCTTTCCAGGACTAGAGGACCTGAGCACTGAGCTGGACAATGGCCTGGCTGAGACAGTGCAGACTGTGCTCAGGACTCTGTGCTCAGCGGGGAGGGGCAGGTGGCACGTCACTGCTGCAGAGCCTGACTCTGAGCACCACTCTTGTGTGGTGTCAGGAACCATCGTCCTTCCTTCTGACCTCTGAGGGCTCTGCCCCGTCCCCGCTGCTCAGACCCCTCCAACTTCTCAAGGGAAACAGGTATAAGGAAGCAACACTGTAAATAACGCAGGGACTGCACAGCCAGGCTACTCACTGTTTTCCTGGAAAAAAATATTTCACTCTTACTCAAATATTCTTTTATCTTTCTTGCTGATTTATTGTTATCATACAAATGCGGTCAAATTTTACGTTTTTTTTATTACTGGGACCAGAGTAACACATTTTTGAACTACTTTTAAATTTACATAATTTTAAAATTATATACTATTTTTAAGAATTGTGGACTTGAACATTTCCCTATTCATTCTCATTAATATTCAGCATAATTTCATATTTATGACTCATTGGAAAACACCTTTTGCTAGGAAAGATTTACGGCAGAAAGAGAAGGCAATGACAGAGGTTGAGATGGTTGGGTGGCATCATGGACCCAGTGGACTTGAACTTGGGCAAACTCCAGGATGGTGAGGGACAGGGAAGCCTGATGTGCTGCAGTCCATGGAGTCAGACACGACTTAGCGACTGAAGAACAGGTTGCTTTACAATGTTACGTTGTCCTACTTTTAACGACTTATCTCAGTGACACTCAGTGTTTTGAACGACAGATGAGGAGTAGCTGTTCACTGTGCCTTTAGTTTCTCTCGCATGTTTGTCTTTTCAGCACACAGCCTTCTGACCTTCCTCAGATTTATCTTTAAGTGCTTTATATTGATTGTATCATACATGTTAGTGGTTTTATTTTCAGAAACTGGAGGTTCATTACTGAGCTACAAAATACAATTCATTTCTGCATGTTGACTTTAATATCACAAAATCCCAAGTGAAACACTCACAGAAGCCTGTCTTATTGAGCCCTTGACCCTGAGCTGGGCCTGGCCTGAAACCACCTCTTCTGGGCTCAGCCAATGTCTTCATCAAAAAGTTTTTATCTCTGAACAAGCAATGTTTGCCCAAGAAAACCTGCATTGGATAAGAGTATTTTAGCAATCTAGAAGCTAAATTGAAGCTAAAGATACAATATTATCAAATCTGCTGGTCCGAGGAAAATCGGTTGCTTGTCTAACATCCGGCAGTTGGACGTCAGCCCCTGAACTAGACTTCGTCCGAGCCACGAGCAGGGGCGAGTGGGGGAGGTTTCTGTCTCTCTTCCTCCCTGGTCTGGAGCGCCGTGTGAGCATTAGTGTCGCCATGCCGCACAGCACAGTAGTAGTCGGCCTCGTCCTCGGGCTGCAGCCCAGAGATGAGCAGGAGCCCTGCGTTGGTGGAGGCATCTTTGGATCCAGAGAAGCGGCTGGGGACCCCGGAGCCCTGGTGCTTATCCGAGTCTGATTTGAACCTCAGGAGGTACCGGGGAGGGCTCCCTGCCTTCTGCTGATACCAGTATATGCTATAGTTGCTAACATTGTAGCCACTGCTCAGGGTGCAGGAGAGTCTGGCTGATGCTCCCAGAGACGCGGAGAGGGTGACCGGCTGAGTCAGCACAGGCTGGGAGAGGGAACCTGCAGACACAGACATAGGGGAGATGGGGCAGGAGCTGCAGGAAAGGTTCCCAGAGTCTGTGCCCCCGGGGGCTGATGAGGCTGGGACTGAGCCTGGTGCCTGGGGCCTGTGCCTACCTGTGTAGTGAGAGAGAAACACGAGCAGGAGAGGAGTCCAGGCCATGGTGCTCACAGCTTCCTGGTCCCCACAGTGGGGCTGGGCTGCCCCAGGTCTTCTTTTCTCGACCAGCCTCTCCCAGAGCAGGGGCTGCCATGCAAATAGAGGTCCACCCAGGACCCGCCCAGCCCATCTCTCAGCCCTGATGCTGGAGCTCAGCTCACAGCCCAGACTCAGGGGGTGGAGGGGAGTTCCCTCTTGGGAGACCCTGGAGGAAGCACCTGCTGAAACCACATGACAGGGGACTCTGCAGTCAGAGAGGACATACTGCTGAGTGCCCCCAGGAGTGCACGCGCCGCCCCAAGCCCAGCTCCAGGAGTGAGTGATGCTCCCTGAGCAGCTGTGCATAGACCCCAGGGCAGTCCCACAGCGCCGCCTGCTGGGCACATGTGGAAAATAAAAACAAAAACCAAAAATAACCTCTAGAATTGAGGTAAAACGCAAACTTTTCTAGGAAGGTGCATCAGTGAGCTAGTCGAGAAAACAAGCAAGAAGATTAACTGCCTTGGGAAAATATGGAAATTTTACTATTGAATTAGTCCACAAAAAGACATGACATGCATTTCCTCACCTGAAATACGTAACAAACTTGAGCCACTACATTGTTCTAATTGATTTGCATTGTATGCATGTCTTTTTAAAAACATTGAAACAAGATGCAATATTTCCTAGTTTTTTGAGAATTAGTTAAAACGTTTGTACATATACCCGAAAATTTTATAAGAGGAAATATTACAAGCCACTAACATTAAGTATTGATCAAAATGTTCTAATCAGAAAGCTAACAAAAAATTCAAAATTTAAGAACTTGATACTGATACCAAATGTTATTTTTCCCATCTACAAGTTGTATTTTATATTAAGACATATTAAAAGATAAATTTAGAACCAAGAATAAAATCCATGTAAACATAGAAACACCTAGACACAACTGTAGTACTGCTGGTACATACTCATTTACACACGTGTAATTTCATGTAGGAGGACTTAATGTCTCCATTAATTGGGACAGTTAAGGGACAAAAATAACGCTAATCAATGTAAAGTAAAATTATGGTTTTGTATTCAGATTAGATGTTCTTGTAACGTAGCTATTTAATAAAATTCTTAAGATTACTTTCTTTTCTCAACACATGTTTGTGAGAATCATCTCATATCAAAGAAAATGTTCATACTAAATCCTTTTCCTATTATTCCAATGCATGGATGAATTAAGAGGAGGTGAATTAAGAGGTGTAGGGAAAAATAGGAAAATAGGTGAAGAGAGGAACTGGTAAAGCTCAAAACCATCAGCACCACCCTTGAAGGAGGGTGAGAAGGTGACAGGAAGCATGGATGCCCCACACCCTGTGCCCAGATGCCAAGAGCACAAGGCAGGGCAAAGGCCTCCAAACCCACATCCCCTCACTTTCCCTAAAGGACAGTCTTGGTTCAGGAGTGAGGACACGAAGGGAGGGGTCCAGGTTGTGGAGGTGGGCCCCCAGGACCCTGCTCTTGAGACGAAGTTGTTGACATGGAGAAGGTCCCTCCACCGGGTCTCTTATCCTCTGTCCAGGTATTACGGTAGGTCAAGTTTACTGACATTTTTGTTGTGTAATTTCCCATCCATCCTAGCCTGGACCTCAGGTCTAGGCACTGACCCCCCAGATAGAGGAGCGGAAGTAAGAGGCAAGACAGTTGCTCACGGCTGACAGCTCTCATGTCCCCTGGGGCCCAGGTGCAGGAAAGTCACTCTCCAGGGAGCACCCTTCTTCCCACGCACGCAAAGGCCAGTGGAGGAGGTTCCCAAGCTGCCTGGCCAGGAGTCTGGAGCCCTGGGTGAGCCTGAGAGGCTGTCACAGGAAAGGCAGGAGCAGCATCCTGGGCCGCAGCTCAGCCCAGTGATGGCCACGGAGCCTGAACTCCAGACTTGAGGCCAGGGAGCCAAGCAGGGACCCCCTGCGTCCACTACTAGCCTCAGAGAGAAGGAGAGCTGCTGGGACCAGGACACATACTGGATGCTCTGATGAGTCCAGAGTCAGACAGAACTCTACTGTGTTCCTCTGGTTCTGACCCGACCCATCATGGACTCTGACCCCAGGGCACCTGCCCCTGGCACTGGGGATTTCTGCTCAAATTGGGAAAATCAGACAATGTTTTGCTGCAAAGGAAACCTGGAGAAGGGGTGAATTAAGACAGATGTGAACAGATTTTTCTGGACCAAGTTCCGTGGTGTGAGTGAGCACAGTCTTAGGCCAAACATCAAATGAAGCGGCTGGCTTTGCAGAGGACGTTTCTGCCCCCAGAGCCCCGACTCTGAGAGGACAGCAGGTTTTTGTCGCACTTCCCCCTTGACCTGGAACACTGTAGGACCATTAAGACTGAGGTCAGCAGATGCACAGTAATAATCAGCCTCGTCCTCAGCCTGGAGCGAAGTGATGGTCAGGGTGGCTGTGTTGCCAGATTTGGTGCCAGAGAATCGGTCAGGGACCCCCGAGGGTCGTTTGTTAATATCATAGATCAGGGTTTGGGGGGCCAATCCTGGGATCAGTTGGTACCAGCTGACATGATTGCCAAGCCCAATGTAGCTGCTGCTTCCAGTGCAGGTGATGGAGACCCTCTGGCCCAGCGACCCGGATACGGAGGATGGCTGAGTCAGCACAGCCTGGGCCCAGGATCCTGGAAGCGGGAGAGACAGAGATGGTGACTCGGGGGTCCAGACACAAGAGCAGGGAGCAGGGCCTGTGAGTCATCCCAGGGCCCTTCCCCTGTCCCCCCATCCAGTCACCTGTGCAGAGAGCGACCAGGGTGAGGAGCAGAGGGGACTAGGCCATGGTGGACACGGTCAGGGTGTCCTGCCTTCTGTGGCCCCACAGCTGAGCAGAGCGTCCCTACACTGCTCCTTCTTCATACCCTGAGAGGGGCGGGGCCCTTCATGCAAATCACCCCCAGCTCTCTGACCCCGCCCACCTCTCCGCCCCCACACCTTGGCTCTCTGACCCCCCAGCTCTCTGACCCTCCCTGAGCCCCAGGTCAGGTCCTTGTGCCTGAGACGGTGCAGGGTGTGGACTGGGGCGCGGCTCTTGGGATCCAGGGGTGGGAGGTCCCCCCTGAGCAGTGGTTGCCTGGCAGGGTCAGGGCCTGGGCCCAGCTCTCACCCAGCTAACCACCTCAGGAATGGCCCTCGAGCGCCCCCTGGTGTCCAGGCCCAGACACGCTTCCTGTAACCTGGTGACCAGAGCCCCAGGGACAGCTCCTGCCCTTGCTCTGTGCACTGTCCCCACTTCAGAGCCCGTTCAGGGGCCTCCTCTGTGTCCGCTGTGACCTCAGGGCCCCCTGTGAGCTCCCCTCAGGCCCTCAGGCTGAGTCTGTCCATGGCTGCCTGGGCTGCTCAGGGTCAGGACTGAGAGGGCTTCTGGGGCACAAGTTCCTCTCGCATCAGGATCAGGTCGGGGCAGTGCTGGCCCCGGGGAGGCCCATGCCCTTCTGGCCAGGATAGCGGGACCCTCCTCTGTGTGTCCCCTCCCTGGTGGTCGGAGCCCTGCTTGCTCTGTGTGTCCCCTCAGCTTTGAGGATGAGGGGGCTCTTCTCTGTTGAGATGGGAAAGTGTAGGGGGAGAGGCCTGGGACGCTTGGGTCCTAAACGCCTGGATCTTTACGTGTGCATAACTTCCCACACTCTGGACCCCATGCCCATGTCCTGTCTTATGAAGTGCCCCCTCCTGGGCGTCTCTCCTGCAGGCACAGGGCACTGGCTGCAGGGAGCAGGCCTGATGGTGCTCCTGGCCGTTTTTATTGAGACTCTGAAGGGCTCTGAGCAGCGTGTGTTCCCAGGGAACCTGATATGTGGTGGCTGTTAGGACCAACTGTTCCAAGCAGTTGGTTCAAGAAGACACAGTTTGGGGAAAGTTTGGTTGGAGTAGAGGCCCTACTATAGTTTGCCCCGCACTGAATGTGTGTGTTACACTGTAGGTGTGTGACTTTGAGATTCCTAAAAAATATTGATTTATTCATTATCTGGGTGCTGTCTTAGTTGTGGCTTGTGGGATCTAGTTCCCCGACCAAGGATGAAACCAGGCTGACTGCACTGGGAACATGGAGTCTTAGCTACTGGACCACCTGGGAATCCCCTGAGACAGTAAATGTATGAAAATATGTTAATAGATTAGTGAAAATTTTAAGGTCATTACTTTAAATACGTTCATGAATTTAACTGAAGGACAATCTATGTTTATTTCAATTTTTCACTTATAAGAGTTACATATCTGAAATATAATTATCTTTGTAAGGTTTTTCATTAAGAAAATATTAAATAGATGACATAAGACAGAGCTTTTGACATTTTTTATTAAGATGTAAAACTTGATTTTTACACAGATATTTGCATTATTAATATTTAGGAGTCTGAGTAAAGCAGAGCAGGAATCAGCCTCTTTCTGCCACTCAAAAAAGATGTCCTTTTCATTATAGAGTACAGAATGCAAAAGTGTGAAGTCAAGAAACACCTGGAGTAAAGGGCAAATTTAACCTTGGAATGCAGATTGAAGCAGGGCAAAGGCTCATAGAGTTTTGCCAAGAGAACACAATGGTCATAGCAAACACCCTCTTCCAACAACACAAGAGAAGACTCTACACGTGGACATCACCAGATGGCCAATACTGAAATCAGATTGATTATATTCTTTGCAGTCAAAGATGGAGAAGCTCTATACAGTCAGCAAAAACAAGACCAGGAGCTGACTGTGGCTCAGACCATGAACTCCTTATTGCAATTTCAGACTTAAATTGAAGAAAGTAGGGAAAACCACTAGACCATTCAGGTATGACCTAAACCAAATCCCTTATGATTATGGAGTGGAAGTGAGAAAGAGATTTAAGGGACTAGATCTGATAGAGTGCCTGATGAACTATGGGCAGAGGTTCATGATATTATACAGGAGACAGGGATCAAGACAATGCTCAAGAAAAACAAATGCAAAAAAGCAAAATGTCTGTCTGAGTAGGCCTTACAGATAGCTATGAAAAGAAGAGAAGCCAAAAGCAAAGGAGAAAAGGAAAGATATAAACATTTGAATGCAGAGTTCCAAAGAATAGCAAGGAGACATAAGAAAACCTTCCTCAGTGATCAATGCAAAGAAATAGAGGAAAACATTAGAATGGGAAAGACTAGAGATCTCTTCAAGAAAATTAGAGATACCAAGGGAACATTTCATGCAAAGATGGGCTCAATAAAGGACAGAAATGTTATGGACCTAACAGAAGCAGAAGATATTAAGAAGAGGTGGCAAGATCTTCAAGAACCAGATAATCATGATAGTGTGATCACTTACCCAGAGCCAGACACACTGGAATGTGAAGTCCAATGGGCCTTAGGAAGATTCACTAAGAACAAAGCTAGTGGAGGGGATGGAATTACAGTGGAACTATTTCAAATCCTGAAAGATGATGATGTGAAAGTGCTGCACTCAGTATGCCAGCACATTTGGAAAACTCAGCAGTGGCCACAGGACTGGAAAAGGTCAGTTTTCATTCCAATCCCAAAGAAAGGCAATGCCAAAGAATGCTCAAACTACCGCACAATTGCACTCATTTCACACACTAGTAAAGTAATGCTCAAAATTCTCCAAGCCAGCCTTCCACAATACGTGAAATGTGAACTTGCAGATATTCAAGCTGGCTGGTTTTAGAAAAGGCAGAGGAACCAGAGATCAAATTGCCAACATCCACTGATCATGGAAAAGGAAGAGAGTTCCAGAAAAACATCTACTTCTGACTTATTGGCTATGCCCAAGCCTTTGACTGTGTGAATCACAATAAACTGTGGAAAATTCTGAAAGAGATGGGAATACCAGACCACCTGACCTGCCTCTTGAGAAATTTGTATGCAGGTCAGGAAGCAACAGTTAGAACTGGACATGGAACAACAAACTGGTTCCAAATAGGGAAAGGAGTACGTCAGGGCTGTGTATTGTCACCGTGCTTATTTAACTTATATGCGGAGTACATCATGAGAAATGCTGGACTGAAGGAAGCACAAGCTGGAATCAAGATTGCCGGGAGAAATATCCATAACCTGAGATATGCCAATGACACCACCCTTATGGCAGAAAATGAAGAGGAACTAAAGACCCTCTTGATGAAAGTGAAAGAGGAGAGTGAAAAAGTTGGCTTAAAGCTCAACATTCAGAAAACTAAGATCATGGCATCTGGTCCCATCACACCTTGAAAAATAGATGGGGAAACAATGACAGACTTCATTTTGGGGGTTCAAAAATCACTGCAGATGGTGACTGCAGCCATGAAATTAAAAGACACTTACTCCTTGGAAGAGAAGTTATTACCAACCTAGACAGCATATTCAAAAGCAAAGACATTACTTTGCCAACAAAGGTCCATTTAGTCAAGGCTATAGTTTTTCTAGTAGTCATGTATGAATGTCAGTGTTGGACTATAAAGAAAGCTGAGCACCGAAGAATTGATGCTTTTGAGCTGTAGTGTTGGAAGAGACTTTGGAAAGTCCCTTGGACTGTAAGGAGATCCAACCACTCCATCCTCAAGGAGATCAGTCTTGAGTGTTCATTGGAAGGACCGATGCTGAACTGAAACTCCAATCCTTTAGCCACCTGATGTGAAGAACTGACTCATTTGGAAAAGACCCTGATGCTGGGAAAGATTGAACGTGGGAGGAAAAGGGGAGGACAAATGATGAGATGGTTGGGTGGCATCACCGACTCAATGAACACGAGTTTGAGTAAATTCCAGGAATTGGTGATGGACAGGGAGGCCTGGCATGCAGCAGTCCATGGGGTTGCAAAGATTCGGGCACAACTGAGCGACTGAACTGAACTGAACTGAGGAAGATGTGTGTCAAAACATGGCAGTCTGAGCGATCAGAGCCGTGGGTGAGTCTCAGATCTGAGATGAGGGGCAGTACATGACAGGTCAGATCTGTTGTTCTCAGGAAACTCAGAAATGACCAAGGAGGTTAACCAGAGTGAGAGCGGAACAGCAGTGATGGGCCCGGCAGGGAGGACACAGGGGTGCAGTGCCTGTTCAGCCTTGTGCAGTGTGAGGCACCTGGTAAATACCAGTGTTTGGGGGACAGCAGCAGTTATAATCAGCCTCATCCTGAGTCTGCAGCCCAGAGATGAGCAGGAGCCCTGTGTTGGCCGAGGCAGCCTTGGATCCAGAGAAGTGACTGGGGACCCCAGAGCCCTGGGGCTTATCCAAGTCTGACTTGAACATCAAGAGGTACTAGGGAGGGCTCCCTGGCTTCTGCTGGAAACAAGACGTTTGGTAGCCATCAACACTGTACCCACTGTTCAGGGTGCAGGTGAGTCTGGCTGATGCTCCTGGAGATGCAAAGGGGGAGGCTGGCTGAGTGAGCACAGGCTGGGAGAGGGAACCTGCAGACACAGACACAGGGGAGATGGGGCAGGAGCTGCAGGAAAGGTTCCGAGTCTGCGCCCCAGGGGCTGATGAGACTGGGACTGAGCCCTGGTGCCCAGGCCCGTCCCTACCTGAACAGAGAGATCGGAGCACCAGCAGGAGAGGAGTCCGGGCCATGGTGCTCACAGGACCCTGGTCCCCACAGTGGGCTGGGCTACCCCAGGCCACCTTTTCTCCCCCTGACTCTGAGAGGAGGGGCTGCCATGCAAATAGGGGTCCACCCCGGGCCCACCCCGCCCATCTGTCAGCACTGATGCTGGAGCTCAGCTCACAGCCCAGACTCAGGGGGTGGAGGGGAGTTCCCTCTTGGGAGCCCCTGGAGGAAGCACCTGCCGAGACCACACAGGTCCCTGCTCACGGGTCTCTACAGTCAGACAGGACACACTGTTGAGTCCCCCCAGGAACACAGGCCCTGCCCGCAGCCCAGCTCCTGGAGGGAGTGCTGCTCCCTGAGCATCTGTGCATGGACCCCAGGGCAGTCCCACAGAGCCTCCTGCTGGTAACATTTGGGGAAAATTTGCAGAAAAAGGAAATGAAGTTCAGTTTTCTAAGGTACAACATTTATTCTAGTAGAGAAAATAAGTAAACAGTGAAGATGCTTAGAAGAAACAGAATATTTTGTCATGAACTGACTCCACAAAAAGACATAATGTATCCTTATTTAGCGTAAATATCTAACAAAGTTCAGGACTTATATGCTTCCCATACATTTGATTTGTATTTTTTTAAGCATTGAAAAAGATGTAAAATTTGTGGTTCTCTGAGAAAGCAGTTAAAGTGTTTTACATACAACCCATAAATAAAGCACACAAGAGGGAAATTTATAGGACTTCCCTTGTTTTCCTGTGTTTAAGGCTCTGCCTGTCCATGGAGGGGACATGGTGCAGTGCCAGATGCAGGAAGCTCCCACATTCTGCAAAGCAACTCAGCAGGAAAGCCGAACTGCTGAAGCTCCATCCCCCAGAGCTGGTGCCCTGCAGCAGGAGAATCCACCCCAGTGAGAAGCCAGTGCACTGCAGTGAAGAGCGGCCGCACAACCAGAGCCCAGGAGCAGTGCAGAGCCCGCACAGCCATCAATCAATCAACCAATAAAGTGAAAAAAACAACCTGACAACCAAACCAGTAGAAGGGGACATTACAGACCACGGTCGTTAAACATTGATCCAAGTCCTGTCAACAAAATGAAACATTAGAAAAGTAGAAAAATCCTAGTATCAGGTTAAGACATTGACAGTGTTATCAAATTTTTTTTAATATATCTTATATTTTATATTAAGACTCTCAAACATAGATTTACAGAGCAATCCAGTTCACACGCTCCCAGCCGCCCCCAACCCCTTCAGGCTCTTCTCGTGACTCTGGAGCCTGGGCGTTTGCCAAGACCAACCTGGGGTCATCCTCCTTGTCCAAGGTGACTGAGGCCGCCCCAGGGAGCAGCCTGGGGGGAACCTGGTGACCCTGGTGCTTGGCGGGCAGTGGGACCACGCAGCCAAGGGGAAGGTGCTGCATCTCCTGGTGAGGACACCAGCACACTGTGCCACCGCCAGGGAGGAAGTAGTGCTGGCCTGAACAGCTGCAGGTTCTGTGGAGGGTGACTTTCGTCTTTTACCCAGTGGAATCATTACCCAGTGGAACAACTCAGGCTCCCAGTGGAGCCTGAACGTTACTGCATTCATTGGAATTGATGTGGTAATTCATCTAGCTGGGTTGTGTGAGGAAGCAGAAAAATGTGTTCAAAAAGGGAAAGGTCTGGAAGGCTGGATAAGGCTTCTCATACCTGACAGAGCTCATATTGTGCTTGATTGTCATCAAACAGCTGATGGTATCCAGGAACAACAGACAGGAGAACAAGCAGGAAAAAAACTGGGTACCACAAAAAGGACATTCTCCCTGTTTGTTCTTCCCAAAAGTCCCAGGATATGCCATCTTTTTTCTGACTTTGATGGCTTTTCTGAGAGGTTCCCAGTTCTGGCTAACCACTACAAATCTATATACCCCACTTCGGAAATAGACATTGAAGTTGAATTCCAAAAGCACAAGGGTTAAATGGAAAGGGTGAAACCAACTGCGAGATATTTGGAGTTTATTTCCTATATTGAGCTTTTAAAGAAAGACCATCAAAGAAAATCAGGGTAGAAGGTGCAAATGCAGCCCTGCTAGATACTGATTTTGAAAGTTGTCCTTTCATAGCCTCTTTGAACTGTACAGTTGGAGGTGTCTGTACTGGCTTGGGTATGCCCCATAAAATGTGGAGAAGTGTATGCAGTTGTGAAAGCTTATACAACTATTAACTATGCCAAAGCCTTTGACTGTGTAAATCACAATAAACTATGGAAAATTCTGAAAGAGATGGGAATACCCGACCACCTGATCTGCCTCTTGAGAAATCTGCATGCAGGTCAGGAAGCAACAGTTAGAACTGGTCATGGAACAACAGACTGGTTCCAAATAGGAAAAGGAGTAAGTATGTCAAGGCTGCATATTGTCACCATGTTTATTTAACTTATATGCAGAGTACATCATGAGAAATGCTGGACTGGAAGAAACACAATTTGGAATCAAGATTGCTGGAAGAAATATCAATAACCTCAGATATGCAGATGACACCACTCTTATGGCAGAAAGTGAAGAGGGGCTAAAAAGCCTATTGGTGAAAGTGAAAGTGGAGAGTGAAAAGGTTGGCTTAAAGCTCAACATTCAGAAAACGAAGATCATGGCATCTGGTCCCATCACTGCATGGGAAATAGATGGGGAAACAGTGGAAACAGTGTCAGAATTTATTTTTCTGGGCTCCAAGATCACTGCAGATGGTGACTGCAGCCATGAAATTAAAAGACGCTTACTCCTTGGAAGGAAAGTTATGACCAACCTAGATAGCATATTCAAAAGCAGAGACATTACTTTGCCAACAAAGGTTCGCCTAGTCAAGGCTATGGTCTTTCCTGTGGTCATGTATGGATGTGAGAGCTGGACTGTGAAGAAGGCTGAGCACTGAAGAATTGATGCTTTTGAACTGTGGTGTTGGAGAAGACTCTTGAGAGTCCCTTGGACTGCAAGAAGATCCAACCGGTCCATTCTGAAGGAGATCAATCCTGGGATTTCTTTGGAAGGAATGATGCTAAAGCTGAAACTCCAGTATTTTGGCCACCTCATGCGAAGAGTTGACTCATTGGAGAAGACTCTGATGCTGGAAGGGATTGAGGGCAGGAGGAGAAGGGGACGACAGAGGATGAGATGGCTGGATGGCATCATTGACTTGATGGGTGTGAGTCTGAGCGACCTCCGGGAGCTGGTGATGGACAGGGAGGCTTGGCGCGCTGCGGTTCATGGGGTCGCAAACAGTCGGACATGACTGAGCAACTGATCTGATCTGATACAACTAGAGTTGGGATTGGTCCCTTTCCTACAGAGCAAGACAATGCAATTGGAGAATTATTACAAACAAGGGATAGAGACTTTGGTGTAACTACAGGAAGGGAGAGAAGATGTGTCTGGTTGGACCTTGTTTTGATGAAATATGCTCATATGGTTAATGGATTTACTGCATTGGTAGTCAAAAATTTTGATATTTTGGACATATTTATGGAAATCAGGCACTGAGACGGCACGCTAAAGTGCAGGCGGCTGTGATGGGTGTGCTAAGGCGCAGGTGAGAGGAGCCACCCCACATCCGAGTTCACGGGCAGAAGCCGGGAGAACCTCATGCCCAAAGGGCAGTGGCCAAGAGGAGTTACCCCACGTCTGAGATCAGGGGCAATGGCCGAGAGTACCAGAATGCGACAGCACAGGAACGATCTAGAAGAGCTACCTGGCGTCCGAGGTCAGGGGTGGTGACGAGAGGAGTTACCTAACTTCTGAGGTCAGGGGCGGCAGCTGGGAGGAGATACCCTACACCCCAAGCCCAAGGCCAGGGACGGCGGGCAGGAGCTACCCCAAGCCCCTAAGCCGGAAGCCACTGGTGGCGGGTGGGAGGAGCTACCCCATGCCCCCACACCCGAGGCCAAGGGCTGCGGCTGGGAGGAGAACCCCACGCCTGAGGCCAGGGGCAGTGGCCGGGAAGACCAACACCACGTCTAGCGGAGGCTGCACGGGCGGAGGGGGGCCTAGAGGAGCTATCCCACGTTGAAGGTCAGGAAGGGCGGTGGTGAGGTGATACCCCTTGTCCAAGGTGAGGAGCAGCGGCTGCGCTTTGCTGGAGCAGCCGTGAGGAGAACTCCATGCCTAATGTAAGAGAAACCCAAGTAAGACGGTAGGGGTTGCAAGAGGGCATCAGAGGGCAAACACACTGAAACCATACTCACAGAAAACTAGTCAATCTAATCACACTAGGACAACAGCCTTGTCTAATTCAATGAAACTAAGACATGCTGTGTGGGGCCCCCCAGGATGGGCGGGTCATGGTGGAGAATGTAGTCCACTGGAGAAGGGAATGGCAAACCACTTCAGTATTCTTGCCTTGAGAACCGCATGAACAGTAGGAAAAGACAAAATGATAGGGTACTGAAAGAGAAACACCCCATGTCAGTAGGTGCCCAATATGCTACTGGAGATCAGTGGAGAAATAACTCCAGAAAGAATGAAGGGATGGGGCCAAAGCAAAAAGAATACCCGGCTGTGGATGTGTCTGGTGATAGAAGCAAGGTCCTGTAAAGAGCAATATTTCTTAGGAACCTGGAATGTCAGGTCCATGAATCAAGGCAAATTGAAAGTGGTCAAACAAGAGATGGCAAGAGTGAACGTCAACATTCTAGGAATCAGCGAACTGAAATGGACTGGAATGGGTGAATTTAACTCAGATGACCATTATATCTATTATTGAGGGCAGGAATCCCTTAGAAGAAATGGAGAGGCCATCATGGTCAATAAAAGAGTCCAAAATGCAGTACTAGGATGCAATCTCAAAAACAACAGAATGATCTCTGTTCGTTTCCAAGGCAAACCATTCAATATCACAGTAATCCAAGTCTATGCCTCAACCAGTAATGCTTAAGAAGCTGAAGGTTATGGTTTCTATGAAGACCTACAAGACTTTTAAGAACTATCACGCCCAAAAGATATCATTTTCATTATAGAGGACTGGAATGCAAAAGTAGGAAGTCAAGAAACACCTGGAGGAACAGGCAAATTTGACCTTGGAATATGCAATGAAGCAGGAGAAAAACTAATACAGTTTTGCCAAGAAAATGCACTGGTCATAACAAACACCCTCTTCCAATAACACAAGAGAAGACTCTACATATTGACATCACCAGATGGTCAACACCGAAATCAGATTGATTATATTCTTTGTAGCCAAAGATGGAGAAGCTCTATACAGTCAGCAAAAACAAGACCAGGAGCTGACTGTGGCTCAGACCATGAATTCCTTATTGCCATTTCAGACTTAAATTGAAGAAAGGACAGAAAACCAGTGACCATTCAGGTATGACCTAAATCAAATCCCTTATGATTATACAGTGGAAGTGAGAAATAGATTTAAGGGCCTAGATGTGATAGAGTGCCTGATGAACTATGGAATGAGGTTCGTGACATTGTACAGGAGACAGGGATCAAGACCATTCCCATGGAAAAGAAATGCAAAAAAGCAAAATGGCATTCTGGGGAGGCCTTACAAATAGCTGTCAAAAGAAGAGAAGTGAAAATCAAAGGAGAAAAGAAAAGATATAAACATCTGAATGCAGAGTTCCAAAGAATAGCAAGAAGAGATAAGAAAGCCTTCTTCAGCGATCAATGCAAAGAAATAGAGGAAAACAACAGAATGGGAAAGACTAGGAATCTCTTCCAGAAAATAAGAGATACCAAAGGAACATTTCATGCAAAGATGGGCTTGATAAAGGACAGAAATGGTATGGACCTAACAGAAGCAGAAGATATTAAGAAGAGGTTGCAAGAATACAAAGAAGAACTGTACAAAAAAGATCTTCACAACCCAGATCATCACGATGGTGTGATCACTGACCTAGAGCCAGACATCCTGGAATGTGAAGTCAAGTGGGCCTTGGAAAGCATCACTACAAACAAAGCTAGTGGAGGTGAAGGAATTGCAACTGAGCTACTCCAAATCCTGAAAGATGATGCTGTGAAAGTGCTGCACTCAATATGCCAGCACATTTGGGAAACTCAGCAGTGGCCACAGGATTGGAAAAGGTCAGTCTCCATTCCAATCCCAAAGAAAGGCAATGCCAAAGAATGCTCCAACTACCACACAATTGCACTCCTCTCACATGCTAGTAAACAAATGCTCAAAATTCTCCAAGCCAGGTGTCAGCAATCTGTGAACCATGAACTTCCTGATGTTCAAGCTGGTTTTAGAAAAGGCAGAGGAACCAGAGATCAAATTGCCAACATCTGCTGGATCATGGAAAAAGCAAGAGAGTTCCAGAAAAACATCTATTTCTGCTTTATTGACTATGCCAAAGCCTTTGACTGTGTGGATCACAATAAACTGTGGAAAATTCTGAAAGAGTTGGGAATACTGGACCCCCTGACCTGCCTCTTGAGAAATTTGTATGCAGGTGAGGAAGCAACAGTTAGAAGTGGACATGGAACAACAGACTGGTTCTAAATAGGAAAAGAAGTACGTCAAGGCTTCATATTGCCACCCTGTTTATTTAACTTATATGCAGAGTAAATCATGAGAAACGCTGGACTGGAGGAAGGACAAGCTGGAGTCAAGATTGCTGGAAGAAATATCAATAACCTCGGATATGCAGATGACACCACCCTTATAGCAGACAGTGAAGAGGAACTCAAAAGCCTCTCGATGAAAGTGAAAGTGGAGGGTGAAAAAGTTGGCTTAAAGCTCAACATTCAGAAAACGAAGATCATGGCATCCGGTCCCATCACTACATGGGAAATAGATGGGGAAACGGTGGAAACAGTGTCAGACTTTATTTTTCTGGGCTCCAAAATCACTGCAGATGGTGACTGCAGCCATGAAATTAAAAGATGCTTACTCCTTGGAAGGAAAGTTATGACCAACCTAGATAGTGCATTCAAAAGCAGAGACATTACTTTGCCAACAAAGGTCCGTCTAGTCAAGGCTATGGTTTTTCCTGTGGTCATGTATGGATGTGAGAGTTGGACTGTGAAGAAGGCTGAGCGCCAAAGAATTGATGCTTTTGAACTGTGGTGTTGGAGAAGACTCTTGAGAGTCCCTTGGACTGCAAGGAGATCCAACCAGTCCATTCTGAAGGAGATCAGCCCTGGGATTTCTTTGGAAGGAATGATGCTAAAGCTGAAATTCCAGTAGTTTGGCCACTTCATGCAAAGAGTTGACTCATTGGAAAAGACTGTGATGCTGGGAGGGATTGGGGGCAGGAGGAGAAGGGGACGACAGAGGATGAGATGCCTGGATGGCATCACTGACTCGATGGACGTGAGTCTGAGTGAAGCCCGGGTGTTGGTGATGGACAGGGAGGCCAGGCGTGCTGCGATTCATAGGGTTGCAAAGAGTCGGACACGACTGAGCGACTGATCTGATCTGATCTGATCTGTCTTCTCAGGGAACTCTGAGTCCTGTCTGTGCAGTGCTGTCCGTCCTCCTCCTCCAGCCCTGGCCAAGCAGGAAATCCCGGGGCCTGTGTCTGGTGTGAAGGGTGAGGGGTGGCCCTTGAAGCACTCTTTTAAGCTGTCTCTAGTCCCAGCAGTGGGGAGACCAGGATGGGAGGTGGGGAGTGGCATGCAGAGCCACATGGGCAGGCTTAGGGTGACAGCATCCTGTAAACAGCCATGACCACGTGGAGTACCTGCAATAGAACTGCCGATTTCACGGATAAAGGTCACCATCTCGTCATGCAGTTATGACAGCCAGCAAGTTCAGTTGCAACAAAGTTGGGACACATGTCTCATTATTAAAAATAGAAAAACACGGTGTGTGAAGAGGTAGGTGTGGTGAGCATCGTGGACCTTGAAAAACTCCCTTCCCTGTGGTTCTGGGTGGAGCCAATGGTCATGGGACGGAGGAGGTGTGTGGGGGCAACGAGGAGGAGAAGGAGCTCAGACATCTCAAGTTCACGTGTGTGGAAGAGACGGGAAAGTCTTGTTCATTCTTGTTTCTTTGACATAAAAATGTAAATATTATTCTTCTTTGTATTCATATTAGAATTGTTGCTTAAGTAGCTGTTTAATAAAATTCACATGATTTTTGTCAGAGGTGTTTAAGAGCCTCAGCTCATAGAGGTGAAAAATAGATATTCCCACTGAATTCTTTTCTTATTATACGAACATACTGATGACAGTTTGGCTGAACTTCTGATTGCATATATTTCATGTTACAAGTTTTGACATAAAGTATTAATAAAACGGGAAGGAATGAGTAAGGAAGCCACAAAAACTGACATAATATCAGTTCCATAGTTGAATTCAAAATGTTTAAATTGCCAAATAACACACCAGGGAATATTTTTAAATGACACAGATGGTGACAGAGGGTCCTTGACTGCATCCCACTTTCACGGGAAACACCCGGGCATTCTGTGGGCAATGGCAGCCTCTGCAGGGGTCTCTCATCCTCTGTCCATGTATCTCTGGAGGTCGAGGTTCCTGAAGGAAGTTCATTTTTCTTGTATGAGTGTCCCTCTGTCCTTGGTTGGATGTCAGGTCTGGGCCTGACCCCACAACAGAGCAGCAGGAACTGGGAGGCAAGCCTGTGGCTCTGAGCTGAGAGCTGCTGTGTCCCCTGGGGGCCCAGGTGCAGGGCGTCATCCTCCAGTGAGGACCCGGCTGCCCACGTGGACAAGAGCCAAGGGAGGAGGTGCCAACCTGCCTGGCCAGGACAGCAGGACAGCGCCCCTTGTTGGACTCAGACCTCCTCCTCCCCTACTTCACACCACAGCCTCCTGGAAGGGTTTTTTCACACTTGCAGCTGGGACTTCCTGATGTCACCACCCAGGGCAGTAGAATGAGTCGCCTTCATCTAGTTTGGGCTTTGTCATTGATTTTTCCAGGTACCTGATGAGAGATCCAACCAGTCCATCCTAAAGGAGACCAGTCCTGGGTGTTCATTGGAAGGACTGATGCTGAAGCTAAAACTCCAATACTCTGGCCACCTCAGGTGAAGAGTTGACTCATTGGAAAAGACCCTGATGCTGGGAGGGATTGGGGGCAGGAAGAGAAGGGGACGACAGAGGATGAGATGGCTGGATGGCATCACCTACTAGATGCACATGTGTTTGGGTGGACTCTGGGAGTTGGTAATGGACAGGGAGGCCTGGCGTGATGCGATCATGGGGTTGCAAAGAGTTGAACATGACTGAGCAACTGAACTGAACTGAATGACCTCAGCCCCCTGAATGGTATGCTGATAACCTGATGAATTTCAGGATTCCCTGATGTCTGAGTTTGCTCCGCGGAGCCCGTGGGTTCACTACCAAAACACAACCACTCGAACTCGATTTTCCACGGTTCAAACTCCCCGCATGCTCGTGGGTTGTGCCTGGTCATGATTCTGTCTGAGTTTCCTTCCCAGCTTGATAGGTAGTCAAGGTTGAATTTGCAGGGCCTCCCGGGGCCTTCCCAGCTGACTACATGGCTCTGTTCTTATTTCTCTCTTTGCAAAGACAATAGGAGGCTCTCGGGTACAACAAATCTCTTCTTGGTCAATTCCAGGGGTTCATATTTACCCTTGATCATGGTTCTCATAGTACTTCTTTTTGACTCAGACATTTAAAGATGTTTTCAGTCTAATTTTATAATCTTTCTATATTAAATGTTTGATATAAAAGATTATGCTTATAGATGGGAATCTCAACCTTGTCTGGGCTCCTGTTTCATCTCTGGTTGAGAAACCCTTATGACCGTTACCTGATCTTCATTGGACATGGTGAGAGGCAGTCACAGGAAAGGCAGGAACAGCAACCTGGGCCTCAGCTCAGCCCAGGGACGGCCAAGGAGCTGAAGTGTCCAGAATCAAACACAGCTGGCCACTGTCTCTCTGGTTCTGACCTGACCAGCATGGACTCTGTCTGCCAGGACCTGCCTCTGGCATTCAGGGCCTTCTGCTCAACTTCAGATATTCATATAAAATATGCTTGCCGAAAACCAAGCCTTGGTGAGGGGGCAGAATGAAGAAGAACTGAAAGGATTTCCCAGACCAATTTCCTGGTGTGGGGCTCAGACCCCCGTTTTAAATCAAACAAACAACAGAAGTGTCTGCACTGGCAGAAGATGCTTCAGCCCCGGGAGGCCCATGACTTGGGGGAGAGCAGGTTTTTGTCTCACTTCCCCCCTGGCCTGGAGCACTGTGCCACTACTACTACTACTACTGTCACCATATGCACAGAAATAATCCGCCTCGTCCTCAGCCTGGAGCGAGCTGATGGTCAGGGTGGCTGTGTTCCCAGACTTGGAGCCGGAGAATCGGTCGGGGACCCCCGAGGCTCGACTGGTACTAGCATAGATGATGGTTCTGAAGCCCGATCCTGGGATCTGTTGGTACCAGCCCACATAACCACTCCCAATGTTGCTTCCGGTGCAGGTGATGGAGACCTTCTGGCCCAGGGACCCGGACACGGAGGACGGCTGAGTCAGCTGGGCCCAGGATCCTGGAAGGGGAAGAGACAGAGATGGTGACTCTGGGGTCCAGACACGAGAGCAGGGAGCAGGGCCCGTGTGTCTTCCCAGGGCCTTTCCCCTTTCCCCGCCATCCAGTCACCTGTGCAGAGAGCAACCAGGGTGAGGAGAAGAGGGGACCAGGCCATGGTGGACATGTCAGGGCGTCCTGCCGTCTGTGGCCCCACAGCTGAGCAGAGCGTCCCCACACCACTCCTTCCCCTCTTCATACCCTGAGAGGGGGAGGGGCCTTTCATGCAAATGACCAGCCTCCCCTCCAACACCCACAATGCTCTGATCACCTCTGGGACCTGGCTCAGCTTCCTGTGCCTGAGGGAGACCAGTGTGTGATCTGCGGCAGGGATGCGTGGGGTTTGGGGGTGGGATATCACAGCTGGGAAACCTGAGCAGAAAGCATCAGAAAGTACCAGGGGCTGGTCTCTGCTCTCACCCCTCCAGACACTCAGGAAAGGCCTTGGAATGCCCCCTGGTGTCCTGGCAAAACACATATCCTGACCTGGTGATCAGAGCTCTTAGAGTCAATATTCCTAAAACTGGTCTTGCAATTATACCTTCAGGATGAGTTTGGTTGGAAAACAGCAGCCAACTGTAGCTTACCCTGTAGTGCATGTGAGTGTTACACAGTGCATGTGTGATTTTGAGACTTTCAATGAACCAAAATGTGATCATGGAGTAGTAAAAATCTAAGGTCCTCACTTACAATAGATGCATACATGTAACTGAAGGAAATGTTTTTGTTGTTTAGTCGCTTACTTGTGTCCAGTTCTGTTTTATTTTTCATTGAAAAGGTACTGGTTATAAAACATAATTTTTGTTGTAGACTCTGTTCTTTAAACAACATAATTTTAACTATTATCAAGTAAAAGACCATTTTTACAAAGATATTGGCATTCTTAATTATATTGGACTCTGAGTGAGGCAGCGCCAGATGAGCCTTTCTCACACGTATGGCATCTCCACTGAGGGATTTTATGTCGTAGCAGGACGTTCTCTCTGTGAAACAGGGCAGGCTGAGTTATCAGAGCCATGGGTCCCTCTCAGATCTGAGACGAGACACAGGATATGACAAGGCAGATCAGCTGTTCTCAGGAATCTCAGACGGGACCATAGACATGGTCAGACAGGGCAGCAGTCATGGCACCGGGGGCACAGCCCCAGGACAGGGTGTGCTTTCCCAGCCCAGGGCCCCAGCAGCTTCTCCTGGGCTCACTGTGCATAAAGTCAGTCCCACAGCAGCTGAGCACAGACACTCCTCAGCCAGGAATCATCTCCAGGTCTCAGGACCAGGGTTCTCTCCCCTCCTGGTTCGTCACTCGCTGGGCACACAGGATGGAATGTGAGGTTTCAGGGGATAAATCAGCTACACGAGGGATTCAAGAATCCCCTGGGAAACGAGGGGACCCTGGAGAGGAGCAGGGAGCGGACGAGTAGGGGTCACACCTGAGAGCCAGAAACCTGACGCTTCTCGGGAAGGAAGAGTTAGAGAGGTTCAAGGAGGGGCCGAGGAAGTGACTGTCCGGTTCAGGAAGTGTCCATGATCTTCTGACAGAGTGAGCTGGGTCATGACCATGGAGATCAACAGTGTAGGTCTGTAGAAAGAGAGAGGCCCAGGATTGGGGGGAAAGTCATGAATGAGGGGAGCGGGAGGGCAGGCTCTGAGCAAAGAGATGAGGAGAAGCAGGAGCAGGCTGAGGAGAGCTGGAGGGGTGCACGGGATGGGCTCTGGGGGCTCCTCCACTCCTCTGTTTCCGGGAAGAAGGTGGGGACTGATGACCACCTGACCCCTTCACCCTCCAATTCTGGGTGCTTGGCCCCGGGTGCAGCTTCACTCCCAGGAGGCCTGGGTGCTGTGACTCTGAGTCTGTCCCCTGAGAGGAACCACCTGCTGTCACATCCAACTCAGTCCGCTGAGCCCGGGTGCAGGGCCAGCTCAGGGGACCATGGGGTGTGTTGAGGGGCCGCCAGTTCTGAGCAGGTGCACAGCGCCCCCTGGTGACGCACCCGGGGAACGTTCACGGCGGTGAGAGTGGGAGCAAGGTGCCGCTCAGTTACTTGGTTCTCGATCCTGTCGGACTCTTTTGTGACCCCTTGTACTCTAGCTCACCAGGCTCATCTGTCCATGGGATTCTCCAGGCAAGAACACTGGAGTGGGTTGCCGTTTCTTGCTCCAGAGGATCTTCCCACCCCAGGCACAGAACCCACATCTCTTATGTCCCTTGCATTGGCAGGCGGGTTCTTTACCTCTAGCGACACCTGGGAAGCCTTATGAGAGGAAGCAGGGGCGCTTTTTTTTTCCTTTCACCAAACACTCTTTCAATAAACAAATGAAAGAATTGAATAACAATAAGTAGTACATGTCTTTGATAGTGTACAGATGCTTCTTTTTTATTTCTCCTATTGTATTTACAGATGATTCTGACTACTTTTTCTCCTTTTCCTACATTTATCTCCTTTTCCTTAGGACCCAAGAGTTCTTGTACTTGCTCATCCAATAGATTTGATGATTTGTCCCTGAAAACATCTGTCACCTGAATTCATCATCTCAGGCATCTCAGCAGTGATGTCTATGCCGTCTCATTTCCCTTCATTATTTAGTTTCCTGGTTCTTGATAGAAGTGATGATTTTTACTGGATCCTGGACTGTGTGGAAATTGCTTAAAGAAACTCTGGGTTCCATTTCCTTTTCCTTTAACAGGAGATGCTTCTGTGGCGGAAGCTCAGGGATGTGCATTCGCTGCCCAGTGACCCAGCAAGGGCGGCACTGACCCCCCTGCTCTGTGCTGCTGAACCCGACCTGGGAACCGAGGGCACCTGCTGTGAGCAGCTCCGTCATCCAGGGGTGTGTGATCACCCCTTGTGTGCCGCTGCCCTAGGGAGGGGAGTCGAGCTGAGGGGGCAGCTGTGCTGCAGTCAGGGGACACCCAGACAGCTGGGTTCTGTGGACTCAGGGACTCCAGGAAAGGAGGGGCAAACACCTTGCCCTGGGAGCCCCATGGCTGTGGGGGAAGCAGGTTTTTGTCTCCTTCTGCTCTGGCCTGAAGCACTGTGCAAACTTTCAATCCATCAGCCCATGAGAAACAGTGGTAATCAGTGTCCTTCTCAGCATGAACTGAGGTGGTCAGAGAGGCCAACTTGCCAGACTTGGAGCCAGAGAATCAGTCTGGGAGTCCTGAGGGTCGTTTGCTATTTTCATAGATCAGAAGTGTGGGGGCCTTTCCTGGGAGCTGTGTTGCTCCCATAATAACCCCAGTGTTGCTGCTGCTTCCAGTGCAGGACAGATTGACCCTCTGACCTGAAGTCCCGGACATGGAGGGCAGCTGAGTCAGCACAGCCTGAGCCCAGGATCCTGGAAGACGGAGAGACAGAAATGGTGACTGTGGGCTTCAGGAAGGAGAGGACGGAGAAGGGACGTGTCTTCCCCGGGCCCTTCCCCGGTCCCCATATCCAGTCACCTGGGCAGAGAGTGACCATGGTGAGAAGTAGAGGGGACCACGTCATGGTGGACATGGTCAGGGCGTCCTGCTGTCTGTGGCCCCACAGCTGAGCAGAGCATCCCCACCTCTCCAACCCCTCTTCATACTAAGAGAGAGTGTGTTCATTCATGTAAATAACCCCACGATTGCCCCCCATACTCCACCTCACAGCTCTCTGACCCCTCCCTGGGCTCTGGATGAGGTCGCTGTGTCTGAGGGTACCCAGGGGGTGGCATGGGCGTGGCTGTGGGTGCCCAAGGGTGGGAGGTCACAGCTGGGAACCCTGAGGTGAAGCCACCATGCAGTGCCAGGGGACTGGGCCCAGCTCTCACCCACCAACCCTCAAGAATTGTCCCCGAGCCCCCTGGTGTCCAGGCCCAGATACACATCCTATGACTTGCTGATCAGAGCCCCTCAGGGACAGATCCTGCTCCCTGCTCTGGGCATTGTGCCCTCCTTAGGGCCAAAATCCCATTGTGTCCCCCATGACCTCAGGGCTGACCATGGCCTCCCCTCACACCCTTCAGCCCGAGTCTGTCCATGGCGTCCTGGCTGCTTAAGGGGTCAGGACTGAGAGGACATGTGGAGGCCATCTCACGTGGAGGGTTGTATAATAAAGAGGAGCCCGGGATTGGGTAGGAAAGTCATGAAGCATAAGAGGGGGAGAGGGGCCCCGAGGAAAAGGCTGAAGAGGACCAGAGGAGGCAGAGGGGAGCTGAGGGATGCAGGGGGCTCAGCTCTGGGGGCTCCTCCCTTCTCTGCTCCTGGGGAAGCGGGTAGAGTCTGATGACACTGAACAGGACGCCCTCTAATTCTGGGTCCTCAGTCCTGTTTGAAGCTTCACTCCCAAAGCTTGAGGGGTCGGGGCTTGAAGTCTGTCTCCTGAGAGTAAGCACCTGCTGAGCCCTCCTACTAAGTCCACTGAGCCCAGGGCCAAGCCCAGGTCAGGGGACCATCTGGAGTGCTCAGGTTCCGCGGGTTCCGAGAGGGTGCACAGCGCCCCCTGGTGACGCGCTCGGGGAATGTCCACGGTGGGAAAAGGTGAGGAAGGAAAGAGCTGCATTTTCAACTAAGAGCCCATCAGTGAGGGAAGTGTATCCTCTGCCCACTGACCCAGCACCCGGGTGCTCTGACCCCACTGCTCTGTCTGACGCTGACCCGGGAACCTGGGGCAACTCCCGTCAGCTGCTCCTTCCATCCAGGGATTTGAGACCACTCCTTGTTGGACTGCTGCCCTTGGGGAGGGGAGCCAGGCTGAGGGGGCTGCGGTGCTGTGCAGCCTGAAGCTCAGCTCCCTGGATTCTGAGGACTTGGGACACCAGGGAGGGAGGGGGTGATCGCAGGGCGAACCCCGGGCCTCATCTCACGTTTAGCACTGATGACCCAGGGAGGGTCAGGCCCAGGTCTTCCTGGCCCCGCAGTCACCAGCAGGGGGGTTGGGGTGCACACGAGCCTGCTTTGCCCTCACTCGGTCTCCCCTTGTTGCTGCTCCATCTCCCCGAGCACTGTTTGTGGGGCAGGGCCTGGGGGCGGTCCACGAGCTGAGGAGCCCAGCCATGACCTGGCATCCGGGACCCCAGGCAGTCAGCCGAGACTGTGGGGATTTTTGGAGCCAGTTCTGAGTAAGGTTCTTCCAGGAGCATAAGTCCTCCCATGAGCCTCGAGGTGTGTCCGTAGACAGCACAGGTTTGCGGAAATTCCTCCCAACTTTCAGTCTTATGCTTAAATAAAGACACAGTTTTCCCCATGGCCTCGGATGTGAATTGTGTTTCTGGAGGTTTTGAATTTATCAAAATCCAAAAACTGGGAATGAATGAGTTATGGGGAATTAACATGCCTGGACTGAATTGTAAGACGATTCTCAGGGGTTATTTCCCAATAACAGACAAAGACATGCATCTGGAATTTTGATGTTCCTAAATATTTGGGGGGGGGGGCAGTTTCTTGTTAACCACAGCTTCCTGCCACCAACAAAAGGCTGTGATTCAGGAGCTCCAGTTGGGAAACTGCACTCTAGAAAATTCCACTGGGGGTGCCCCTTTGGGCAAATGGAATATTAATTTGTCTCCAAGATCAAGTTCATGATGCTGTACATGTCTTAGTGTGATTTGAATGACAAGAGTCCTAATGGCCGTGGTGGGGGTCTGAGTCTCCCTGTGGAACCAAGCCTCATTGCCAACAACAGGGGCAGAGAGGGGTCCCCTTGGAGAGATGGACACACTGGTGAGAGCTGGGAGGAGACACGTGGCCATGAACCACCAGGCAGGAGATGGACCCAGAGCCTGCCTCCCCATGGGGACCCTGACCTGTCCCACCCCCTCCCTGCCTTTCTGCCACTAAGTGCTGAGCCCTCTGAGCTCAAGGGCAGGTTTTCGTAGCACTTCCCCCCGTGGGCTTACATCACTGCAGCATTGTAACTACCAGTTCCCAGTGATAATCGGCTTTGTCCTTGGACTTGGCCCCCGAGATGGTGAGGATGGATTTGTTTCCAGAAATGGAGCCAGAGACGCAAGCAGGGACCCCAGAATACCGGCTGCTTGTGCTGTAGATAAGCAGTCGGGGAGCCTGGCCTGGGGTCTGCTGGTACCAGCTGGGTAGGTACTTATAGTGACTGATCCAGAGCTCAGTCCACAGTTGAGGGTGACCGTCCCTCCTGTACACAATGACAGTGCTGGCTCCTGGACCACAGTCTGAGCGTCCACCCCTAAAAGGAACAAGAGAGAGACAGGGGTTGTTATGGAGACAAGGGCCCTCAGACCCTGCTTGGAGGTGCCCCCAGGATACAGAGTCCCGGCCCCTGACCTGAGCTGTAAGTGAGGGGCCCGAGCAGAAGCACCGTCCAGGCCATGGTGGGGACCCTCCCAGGATGCGGCCTCCTCAGCCTCCTGGGCTGCAGGTGGAGTCCTGGGCCTTTTCATGCCTCCAGCCTGTCAGGAGGAGGAGGGGCCTCATGCAAATCACTTCCTCCTCTTCCTGCCCAGGTCACCTGATGTACCCTCCCATGAAGGTTCTTGAAGGATGCAGATGCTGGACCTCACACAGAGCAGGGACAGTACAAGGAGGAGCCCCTCAGTGATGGGGTGACGTCTGCCAGCAAATGTGCTCCTGTGACCTTGGTCCTCTATCTCCTCCCCGGAGTGTCTGAGGCTGAAGGAGGAGTTTGCAAGTCTTCCTCTGCTGCGGCTAAGTCGCTTCAGTCATGTCTGACTCTGTGCGACCCCACAGACGGCCGCCCACCAGGCTCCTCCATCCCTGGGACTCTCCAGGCAAGAACGCTGGAGTGGGTTGCCATTTGCTTCTCCAGTGCATGCACGCACACATGCGAAGTCGCTTCAGTTGTGCCCGACTCTGTGTGACCAAATGGACAGGCTCCTCTGTCCATGGGATTCTCTAGGCAAGAAGACTGGGGTGGGTTGCCATTTCCTTCTCCTAAGTCTTCCTCTCTTGCCCCAATAATCCAGCCTTTCTGACACCTGAGCCTATCTTTAGAATACTCTGTCTTCTCAGGGAACCCTGAGTCCTGTCTGTGCGGTGCTGTCCGTCCTCCTCCTCCAGCCCTCAGCCGAACAGGAAATCCTGGAGCCTGTGTCTGCTGTGAAGGGTGAGGGTGGGCCTTGAAGCACGCTTTTAAGCTGTCTCTAGTCCCAGCGGTGGGGAGACCAGGATGGGAGGTGGGGAGTGGCAAGCAGAGCCGCATGGGCAGGCTTAGGGTGACAGTGTCCTGTGCTGTAAACAGCCATGACCACGTGGAGTACCTTCAATAGAACTGCGAATTTCACAGGTAAAGGTCACCATCTCGACATGCAATTATGACAGCTGGCAAGTTCAGTTCCAACAAAGTTGGGACACATGTCTCATCATCAGAAATAGAAAAACACAGTGTGTGAACAGGTAGGTGTGGTGAGCATCGTGGACCTTGTAAAACTCCCTTCCCTGTGGTTCTGGGTGGAGCCGATGGACGCGGGGTGGAGGAGGGGTGTGGGAGCAACAAGGAGGAGAAGGAGCTCAGACATCTCGAGTTAACGTGTGTGGAAGAGACAGGAAAGTTTTATACATTCTTGTTTTTTTGACATAAAAATGTAAATACTATTCTTATTTATATTCATGTTACATTTATTGCTAAAGTAGCTGTTTAATAAAATTCACATGGTTTTTGTTAGAGATGTTTGAGAATCTCAGCTCATAGAGGTGAAAAATACATCAGATCAGATCAGATGAGATCAGTCGCTCAGTCGTGTCCGACTCTATGCGACCCCATGAACCGCAGCACGCCAGGCCTCCCTGTCCATCACCAACTCCCGGAGGTCACTCAGACTCACATTCATCGAGCCAGTGATGCCATCCAACCATCTCATCCTCTGTCGTCCCCTTCTCCTCTTGCCCCCAATCCCTCCCATCATCAGAGTCTTCTCCAATGAGTCAACTCTTCGCATGAGGTGGCCAAATACTGGAGTTTCAGTTTTAGCATCATTCCTTCCAAAGAAATCCCAGGGTTGATCTTCAGAATGGACTGATTGGATCTCCTTGCAGTCCAAGGGACTCTCAAGAGTCTTCTCCAACACCACAGTTCAAAACCATCAATTCTTCGGCACTCAGCCTTCTTCACAGTCCAACTCTCACATCCATACATGACCACAGGAAAGACCATAGCCTTGACTAGGTGAACCTTTGTTGGCAAAGTGATGTCTCTGCTTTTGAATATGCTATCTAGGTTGGTCATAACTTTCCTTCCAAGGAGTAAGCGTCTTTTAATTTCATGGCTGCAGTCACCATCTGCAGTGATTTTGGAGCCCAGAAAAATAAAGTTTGACACTGTTTCCACTGTTTTCCCATCTATTTCCCATGTAGTGATGGGACCAGATGCCATGACCTTCATTTTCTGAATGTTGAGCTTAAAGCCAATTTTTTCACTCTCCGCTTTCACTTTCATCGAGAGGCTTTTGAGTTCCTCTTCACTTTCTGCCATAAGAGTGGTGTCATCTGCATATCTGAGGTTATTGATATTTCTCCCAGCAATCTTGACTCCAGCTTGTGTTTCTTCCAGTCCAGCATTTCTCATGATGTACTCTGCATATAAGTTAAATAAGCAGGGTGACAATATACAGCCTTGACGTACTCCTTTTCCTATTTGGAACCAGTCTGTTGTTCCATGTCCAGTTCTAACTGTTGCTTCCTGACCTGCATACAGATTTCTCAAGAGGCAGATCAGCTGGTCTGGTATTCCCATCTCTTTCAGAATTGTCCACAGTTTATTGTGATCTACACAGTCAAAGGCTTTGGCATAGTCAATAAAGCAGAAATAGATGTTTTTCTGGAACTCTCTTGCTTTTTCCATGATCCAGCGGATGTTGGCAATTTGATCTCTGGTTCCTCTGCCTTTTCTAAAACCAGCTTGAACATCAGGAAGTTCACGGTTCACATATTGCTGAAGCCTGGCTTGGAGAATTTTGAGCATTACTTTACTAGCATGTGAGATGAGTGCAATTGTGCGGTAGTTTGAGCATTCTTTGGCATTGCCTTTCTTTGGGATTGGAATGAAAACTGACCTTTTCCAATCTTGTGGCCACTGCTGAGTTTTCCAAATGTGCTGGCATATTGAGTGCAGCACTTTCACAGCATCATCTTTCAGAATTTGGAATAGCTCCAGTGGAATTCCATCACCTCCACTAGCTTTGCTCGTAATGATGCTTTCTAAGGCCCACTTGACTTCACATTCCAGGATGTCTGGCTCTAGGTCAGTGATCACACCATCATGATTATCTAGGTTGTGAAGCTCTTTTTTGTACAGTTCTTCTGTGTATTCTTGCCACCTCTTCTTAATATCTTCTGCTTCTGTTAGGTCCATACCATTTCTGTCCTTTATCGAGCCCATTTTTGCATGAAATGTTCCTTTGGTATCTCTGATTTTCTTGAAGAGATCCCTAGTCTTTCCCATTCTGTTGTTTTCCTCTATTTCTTTGCATTGATCGCTGAAGAAGGCTTTCTTATCTCTTCTTGCTATTCTTTGGAACTCTGCGTTCAGATGTTTATATATTCCTACTGAAATCTTTTCTTATTATACGAACATATTGATGACACTTTGGCTGAACTTTTGATTTCATATATTTCATGTTACAGGTGTTAACATAAAGTATTAATAAAATGTGAAGGAACGAGTAAGGGAGCCACAAAAACTGACATAATATCAGTTCCATGCTGCTGCTGCTGCTGCTAAGTCGCTTCAGTCGTGTCCGACTCTGTGCGACTCCATAGACGGCAGCCCACCAGGCTCCCCCGTCCCTGGGATTCTCCAGGCAAGAACACTGGAGTGTGTTGCCATTTCCTTCTCCAATGCATAAAAGTGAAAAGTGAAAGTGAAGTCGCTCAGTCGTGTCAGACTCTTAGCGACCCCATGGACTGCGGCCCACCAGGCTCCTCCATCCATGGGATTTTCCAGGCAAGAGTACTGGGGTGGGGTGCCATATAGTTCAATTCAAAATGTTTAAATTGCCAAATAACACAACAGGGAACATTTTTAAATGACACAGATGGTGACAGAGGGTCCTTGCCTGCATCCCTCTTCCACAGGGAACACCTGGGCATTCTGTGGGCAATGGGGCAGCCTCTGCAGGGGTCTCTCATCCCCTATCCGGGTATCCCTGGAGGTCGAGGTTCCTGAAGGAAGTTCATTTTTGTTGTATGACTGTCCCTTGGTCTTTGATTGGATGTCGGGTCTGGGCACTGACCCCACGACAGAGCAGCAGGAACTGAGAGGCAAGCCTGTGGCTCTGAGCTGAGAGCTGCCGTGTCCTCTGGGAGCCCAGGTGCAGGATGTCACCCTCCAGTGAGGACCCTGCTGCCCACGTGGGCAACAGCCAACAGAGGAGGTACCAGCCTGCCTAGCCAGGACTCTGAGCTCTCAGGACCAGACCCACAGAGCCCCCTGCTGGACTCAGATCTCCTCCTCCCCCACTTCACACCACAGCCTCCTGGAAGGGCTTTCTCACACTTGCAGCTGGGTCTTCCTTATGTCACCACCCAGGGCAGTAGAATGAGTCGCCTTCGTCTAGTTAGGGCCTGGTCATTGATTTTTCCAGGTAGCTAATGAGAGATCCAACCAGTCCATCCTAAAAGAGACCAGTCCTGGGTGTTCACTGGAAGGACTGATGCTGAAGCTGAAACTCCAATACTTTGGCCACCTTAGGCGAAGGGTTTACTCATTGGAAAAGACCCTGATGCTGGGAGGGAATGGGAACAGGAGGAGAAGGGGACGACAGAGGATAAGATGGCTGAATGGCATCACCGACTCAATGCACTGACTCAATGCATGAGTTTGGATGGACTCCGGGAGTTGGTGATGGACAGGGAGGTCTGGCGTGACACAATTCAGGGGTCACAAAGAGTCGGACATGACTGAGCGACTGAACTGAACTGAACTGAATGACCTCAGACCCGTGAATGGTATGCTGATACACTAATGAATTTCAGGTTTCCCTGATGTCTGCGTTTGCTCTGCCTAGCTCATGGGTTCACTGCCAAAACACAACCACCCGAACCTGAGTTTCCAGGGTTCAAACTCCCAGCATGCCCATGGGTTGTGCCTGGTCATGATTCTGTCTGAGTTTCCTTCCCAGCTTGATAGGTAGTCAAGATTGAACTTACAGGGCCTCCCGGACCTTCCCAGCCTGGACTGCATGGCTCTGTTCTTATTTCTCTCTTTGCAAAGAGAATAGGAGGCTCTCAGGAACAACAAGTCTCTTCTTGATCACTTCCAGGGGTTCTCATTCACCCTTGATCATGGTCCTCAGAGTACTTCTTTTTGACTCAGATATTTAAAGATGTTTTTAGTCTAATTTTGTAATCTTTCCATATTAAATGTTTGATATAAAAGATTATGACTATAAATGGGAATCTCAACCTTGTCTGGGCTCCTGTTTCATTGCTGTTTGAGAAACCCTTACAACCAGTTACCTGATCTTCACTGGACATGGTGAAGTCTAACTTTCTAAGCTTCCATTTTTAGAATCCATAGACATTGTACAGGAGACAGGGATCAAGACCATCCCCATGAAAAAGAAGTGCAAAATAGCAAAATGGCTGTCTGGGGAGGCCTTACAAATAGCTGTCAAAAGAAGAGAAGCAAAAAGCAAAGGAGAAAAGGAAAGATATATACATCTGAATGCAGAGTTCCAAAGAATAGCAAGAAGAGAGAAGAAAGCCTTCCTCAGCAATCAGTGCAAAGAAATAGAGGTAAACAACAGAATGGGAAAGACTAGGGATCTCTTCAAGAAAATTAGACATACCAAGGGAACATTTAATGCCAAGATGTGCTAAAGGACAGAAATGGTATGGACCTAACAGAAGCAGAAGATATTAAGAAGAGGTTGCAAAAATACACAGAAGAACTGTACAAAAAGATCTTCACAACCCAGATAATCACGGTGGTGTGATCACTGACTTAGAGCCAGACATCCTGGAATGTGAATTCAAGTGGGCCTTAGAAAGCATCACTACGAACAAAGCTAGTGGAGGTGATGGAATTCCAGTTGAGCGATTTCAAATCCTGAAAGATGATGCTGTGAAAGTGCTGCACTCAATATGCCAGCACATTTGGAAAACTCAGCAGTGGCCACAGGACTGGAAAAGGTCAGTTTTCATTCCAATCCCAAAGAAAGGCAATGCCAAAGAATGCTCAAACTACCGCAAAATTGCACTCATCTCACACGCTAGTAAAGTAATGCTCAAAATTCTCCAAGCCAGGCTTCAGCAATATGTGAACCGTGAACTTCCTGATGTTCAAGCTGGTTTTAGAAAAAGCAGAGGAACCAGAAACTAAATTGCCAACAACTGGTGGATCATCGCAAAAGCAAGAGAGTTCCAGAAAAACATTTATTTCTGCTTTATTGACTATGCCAAAGCCTTTGACTGTGTGGATCACAATAAACTGTGGAAAATTCTGAAAGAGATGCGAATACCAGACCACCTGACCTGCCTCTTGAGAAATGTGTATGTAGGTCAGGAAGCAAGAGTTAGAACTGGACATGGAACAACAGACTGGTTCCAAATAGGAAAAGGAGTACATCAAGTCTGTATATTGTCACCCTGCTTATTTAACTTTTTTTTTTTTAATTTTATTTTGCTTATGCTTATTTAACTTATATGCAGAGTACACCATGAGAAACGCTGGGCCGGAAGAAGCACAAGCTGAATCAAGATTTCTGGGAGAAATATCAATAACCTCAGATATGCAGATGACACCAGCCTTCTGGCAGAAAGTGAACAGGAACTAAAAAGCCTCTTGATGAAGGTGAAAGAGGAGAGTGAAAAAGTTTGCTTAAAACTCCACATTCAGAAAACGAAGATCATGGCATCTGGTCCCATCTGTTTCATTGGAAATAGATGGGGAAACAGAGGAAACAGTGGCAGACTTTGGGCTCCGAAATCACTGCAGATGGTGACTGCAGCCATGAAATTAAAAGATGCTTACTCTTTGAAAGGAAAGTTATGACCAACTTAGATAGCATATTGAAAAACAGAGACATTATTTTGCCAACAAAGGTCTGTCTAGTCAAGGCTGTGGTTTTTCCAGTGGTCATGTATGGATGTGAGAGTTGGACTGTGAAGAACACTGAGCGCCGAAGTATTGATGCTTTTGAACTGTGGTGTTGCAGAAGACTCTTGAGAGTCCCTTGGACTGCAAGGAGGTCCAACCAGTCCATTCTGAAGGAGATCAGCCCTGGGATTTTTTGGAAGGAATGATGCTAAAGGTGGAACTCCAGTACTTTGGCCACAACCTGCGAAGAGTTGACTCACTGGAAAAGACTCTGATGCTGGGAGGGTTTGGGGGCAGGAGTAGAAGGGGACGACAGAGAATGAGATGGCTGGATGGCATCACTGACTCGATGAATGTGAGTCTGAGTGAACTCCAGGAGTCGGTGATGGACAAGGAGGCCTGGCGTGCTGCGATTCATGGGGTCGCAAAGAGTCGGACATGACTGATCAACTGAAGGGAACTGAACTGATAGATTTAATGGAGGTGGGTTTATAAGGTCTGTGTCCAAAGGAACCAGGGAGGGAAAGGGGCGAGAGACCATGAGGCAAAAGAGGAGGAAATGAGCAAGTGAGGCGTCAGAAAGCCACGTTCTATGGGGGAGGTGCTCCCACTACCTGGAGAGGAGGGCTATTCAGGCAGCAATCCCAGGGAAAGGGAGGACCCAGCTTCCCTAAGGGTCAGGGTTCAGGGCAGAGCACAAAGGTTGGAGCAGGAGAGGGATGTGTGGTGGGTTGGAGAGCCCCTCTGGGGCTCCAGGGCACAGATACTGGGCTTCTGCTTCCTCAACATCCTGCTCAGTACCCATGAGGGACCCTGTGTATCTGGACACATGTGCATTCTGCTTGTATTTGAAGACCAGAGAGAAAGAGACAGCTTCGTGGACCCCATAATGATGAGCCAGGATGAGGAGGTGAGACTGCCTGGATTTAATAGCACAAGTGACAGCAGAGACCTGAACCAGCACTGGTGACGTCACAGTCAGGGTCAGGGCAGTGGTGGGTCGGACACGGGAGTACAGGGCAAGCTTTCATCAGATATCCCATCACACGGGGATTCCCTGTGGCTGTGGTGAGTGATGAGCTGTGTGACACTGATGACCACCTCCTCATCAGGCTGGGGTCCAGAGTGATCAAGGACGGGGGTGTGGACCCACCAGGGGGCAGAGAACAGGGCCGAAACCCTGACTGTCCCTCACCTCTGTCCTGGGTCACAAATCAGGGATTTTGCCTGGAATCCCTTGTCATCACTGCCATGGTGATCCCCGTTTCACCGCTGTTCCTTCTACAGGACGTCGGGCCCTTGGATCTGGACTCATCAGGGGCATCACAAGCAGAGGGACATGCACACATCTTGGGGAGCCCCTGCTCCTGACAGTCCACAGACCACCCCAGCCCTGAAGTAGGAAATGCTCCAATGGGGTGGAGATGAGAGGAGGGAAGGCCAGGACAGAGCCAGCATCTGTGGGTCAGGGGAACCACTCCCGGGCTTCCCTGCCTCCTGCGATGTATCACTGGGGCCCCTCACTCCTCACACTCTCTGCTCTGCCCCTTCAGGAGCAGGGTTAACACCCTGGGGGACGATCTGCCTGTTGGGATGGTCCACGGACTCTGCTGAAGGCGCATCTGGGAAAGCCTCCTGCTCCTGATCTCAAGTGAGGGAGCTCAGCTCCACAGCTCCCGTGATCACACGGATGACCAGGGTGCACTTCAGTGGTATCAGAATCTGTTTACATTTTCTGAGACTTCAGCAAAACTGACTGTACACCTGGGAGTAGACATACTATGAACCAGAACACACCTCAGGGATTAATGGATTCTGGGGGATTATTTAACATTTGACAGTTCTCTAAGAACAAGCCCCTGACAGACTGAGGCTCTCGTCCCAGTTTCCCGTCTGCCTGTGTCTCTGTGAGGAGCCCTGTTGCACCAGACTGCATGGTCAGAGTCAGCCTCGCCCTCAGGCTGCAGCCCAGAGACCAGCAGGAGCCCCGCGCTGGCCGAGGCATCTTTGGATCCAGAAAACCTGCGGGGACCCTGGAGCCTGGTTCTTACTGGAGTCTGAGTGGTAGGACTGGAGGACCAAGGAGGGCTCGCTGGCTTCTGCTGGTTCCAGTAACAGCAGAGTGGCCAACACTGATGTCACTGCTCAGGGTGCAGGGAGCCACAGAGTCAGCTGTGGTCTGTGAGGGGACAGGGGTCTCCTCACAGACAGGGCATGAAGCCAATGCTGGTCACAAGAGTCCATGGTTCAGGGCTGCTGATCCAATGCTGACACCCACAGCAGCACCAGGGGATCAGCTGTTCTGTGGTGAGAGAAGCCATCAATACACAGGGGTGGACACAATATACTTACAACTTAGGTTAACAATACAACTATGAAATTAAGATTCTCCAAAATACCAAATGAAAATGACAGAAAGACTCATGACTCCTGAGCAGATCTGAAAATGAGCACGTGTCTGACAAGATGGTGTGATTGTCGTGGAGTATTCTAAACTCCCTTCCCCTAAATGACCTCACGAGGAGTGGAAGGACTGAGAAGAGCAGCTGAGGAGGTTTGGGGTGAAAACCTCTGCAGTGAGTTGTAAAGTACGGCCGCAACATTCTTATTCTCACCGTGTGAAATCAAATATGACTTTATGTCCATTTCTGACCTGCTACTACAGAGTCTGCTTCCCACAACGTGTGGTAATTGTGTTCCTTTCTCAGTAGCTGTGTGTGAGGCCTGATTCCACCAGCCAAAGATCCACTGCTTGATTTGGAGCCTATTAGGAAGGTTCCTCTGATACAGTGGAAAATATGTCATTTTGTGTGTATGAAAATTGAGGATAAAGCAAATTTAAGGCTTAAGGGAAAAGGGAGAATTAAAAGGAATAATCCCACTTATCCCAAAATACATCACTGTTAACTGTGGCCCCACAGCCCAGGCAGCCAGTGTGCAGACTCTGCACGTGTGTGTGAAAGGGCAGTGACAGGGAGCAGGACACAGGCGTGTAACCTGTGCTCCGTGACCCCACGTGCAGGTGAGGCCGGGAGCTCAGGGTTGGGGTTCTCTTCCCCCTGGGTGGCCTGGGATGCCTCCTGTGAGCAGCAGGGCTGAGTCCCAGCTGAGCAGGAACAATCAGCCTCGTCATCGGGCTGGGCCCAGAGATGGTCAGGGGTCCCCACCCGACCCGGAGCCCACCAGCCTTGCTGAGACCCTGCGGGCGGGTTGTGACTCCTCTGCTTAGAGCTTGGGATTCAGCACGACTGAGATGGCAGCCACTTTGCCCCCTTGGTGCCAACAGTCTTGCTGTTCCCAGGCAGGTGAGTGTGGCTCAACGTCCATAGCGTCACCAACCCTGGCTGAGTCCACCCTGCCTGAGCCCCGGACACCACGAGGGGACAGAGGAGGCTCAGAGCAGGACCTGCTCCCTGTGCAGGAGAGAGACCCAAGGGTTTGGGGGCCTCCCAGGGCTGAGAGGTGCTGACGGACCCCCACTTCTGACACTGAGATAGAGAACTAACAGACCCTGTGTCCCCAGTGATGGGAGACTGATTTTCTGTGTCCTTTGAGACCCTCCCATGGGAATGGGCTGCTGGGGGAGCTTTGAGGACAGGGGAGAGGAGGGGCCTCCATGCTCGTGCAGACCCCCGATGACCTGGACCCAGGGTGGGGCAGCAGCAGCAGAAGGTCCAGCAGAGCCTGAGCAGGAAGCCCGTGGGCTGCCCCACCTCCCCCAGTGAGACAGAGTCCTGGTCTAGTTCCCGCTGGCCTAGAGCTCTGGGGGAGCCTGAGAGGCGGCAACAGGAAAGGCAGGAGCAGCAGCCTGGGCCTCAGCTCAGCCCACGAACGGCCGAGGAGCTGAAGTGTCCTGAATCAGACACAGATGGACACTGTCTCTCTGGTTCTGACCTGACTGTCATGGACTCTGTCTACCAGGACCTGCCTCTGGCATTCAGGGCCTTCTGCTCAACTTCAGATAATCATATAATATGTGGTTGCCGAAAGCAAAGCCTTGGTGAGGGGGTGGAATGAAGAAGAACTGAAACGATTTCCCAGACTAATTTCCTGGTGTGGGGCTCAGACCCCCGGTTTTAAATCAAACAAACAACAGAAGTGCCTGCACTGGCAGAGATGCTTCAGCCCCGGGAGGCCCGTGACTTGGGGGAGAGCAGGTTTCTGTCTCACTTCCCCTCCGGCCTGGAGCACTGTGTTACCACTGCTACTACTGTCAGCAGATGCACAGTAATAATCCGCCTCGTCCTCAGCCTGGAGCGAGCTGATGGTCAGGGTGGCTGTGTTCCCAGACCTGGAGCCGGAGAATTGGTCGGGGACGCCCGAGGCTCGACTGGTCGCACCATAGATGAGCTGTCTGGGGGCCGATCCTGGGATCTGTTGGAACCAGCCAACATAATTGCCAGATCCAACGTTGCTGCTGCTTCCAGAGCAGGTGATGGAGACCCTCTGGCCCAGGGACCCGGACACGGAGGACGGCTGAGTCAGCTGGGCCCAGGATCCTGGAAGGGAGAGAGACAGAGAAGGTGACTCTGGGGTCCAGACACGAGAGCAGGGAGCAGGGCCTGTGTGTCTTCCCAGGGCCCTTCTCTTGTCCCCGCATCCAGTCACCTGAGCAGAGAGCGACCAGGGTGAGGAGCAGAGGGGACCAGGCCATGGTGGACACGGTCAAGGCGTCCTGCTGTCTGTGGCCCCACAGCTGAGCAGAGCATCCCCACACCGCTCCTTCCCCTCTTCATACCCTGAGAGAGGGCGGGGCCTTTCGTGCAAATCACCCCCAGCTCTCTGCCCCCACCCCTTAGCTCTCTGAGACCATCCCACCCCCTACCACCCCCCCACCCCCCTCCCACCCCCAGCTCTCTGTCCCCTCCCTGGGCCCAGGTCAGGTCCCTGTGCCTGAGGCGGGGCAGGGTGTGGACTGGGGCGGGGCTTTAGGGGCCCAGGGTTGGGAGGTCCCATCCAGGAGCCCTGGGCGGTGGTTGCCTGGCAGTGTCAGGGCCTGGGCCCAGCTCCCACCCCACTAACCACCTCAGGAATGGCCCTTGCGCGCCCCCTGCTGCCCAGGCCCAGACACGCTTCCTGTGACCTGGTGACCAGAGCACTCAGGGACAGCTCCTAACCTACTCTGTGCACTGTTCCCGCCTCAGAGCCCATTCAGGGGCCTCCTCTGTGTCCGCTGTGACCTCAGGGCCCCCTGTGTGCTCCCCTCAGGCCCTCAGGCTGAGTCTGTCCATGTCTCCCTGGGCTGCTCAGGGTCAGGACTGAGGGGGCTTCTGGGGCATAATTTCCTCTCGCATCAGGATCAGGTCAGGGCAGTGCTGGCCCCGGGGAGGCCCGTGCCCTTCTGGGCAGGAGAGCGGGACCCTCCACTGTGTGTCCCCTCCCTGGTGGTCGGAGCCCTGCTTCCTCTGTGTGTCCCCTCAGCCGTGAGGAGGAGGGGGCTCTTCTCTGTTGAGGTGGGAAGGTGTAGGGGGGAGAGGCCGGGGATGTGACTCTGGATTCCTAAACACCTGGATCTTTGCTGTGTGTGAAGTTTTCCACACAGTGGACCCCCATCTCTGTGTCTTCTCTTATGAAGTGACCCCTCCTGGGCGTCCCTTCTGCAGGCACAGGGCACAGGCTTCAGGGAGCAGGGCTATAATACTCATAGCACGTTTTATTGAGTCTCTGAAAGGCCCTGAGCAGCGTCTGTTCCCAGGGACCCTGATATGTGCTGGGTGGTAGGACCACCCATCCCAATCAGTGCATCTGAGAAGACCCAATTCAGGTTAAGTTTGGCTGGAGAAGACTGGCCCGACTGTAGTCTGTCTTGCGCTACACGAGTGTGTTACACTGTAGGTGTGACTTTGAGACTTTTATAAATATATGTGTATTTATTTGTTAGGGTGGTGTCTTAATTGTAGCTTGTGGTATCTTAGTTCCCCGACCAGGGATGAAACCAGGCTGACTGCACTGGGAACACGGAGTCTTAGCCACTGGACCACCTCGGAATTCCCTGAGATGGTAAATGTATGAAAATATGTTAATGGATTAGTGAAAATTTTAAGGTCATTACTTTAAATACATGCATGAGTTTAATTGAAGGACAATCTATGCTTATTTCAGTTTTTCATTGACAAGAGTTCCATATCTGAAATATAATTATCTTTGTAAGTTTATTTTCTTATTAAGAAAATATTAAATTAATCACACAAGGTGAATCTTTTGAAAATTTTTATTAAATTAAGTAAAAGTTAACTTTTACATGGATATTTGCATTATTAATTTGGGGGTCTGAGTGAAGCAGAGCAGGAAGCAGCCTCTTTCTGCCACTTATAGCATCCCCACTGCAGGATTTTTATCTCTGATTAGGAAGGTGTGTGTCAAAACACGGCAGTCTGAGCGATCAGAGCCGTGGGTGAGTCTCAGATCTGAGATGAGGGGCTGTACATGACAGGTCAGATCTGCTGTTCTCGGAAGCCAAGGGAGGCAGCTGGGAGGACCAATCCCACTTCCGAGGCCAGAGACGGTGGCCGGGAGGACCAAACCCACGTCCAAGGAGCTGATGCTGCGCGGGCGCAGGAGGGAGGATCTATCCCACATTGAAGGTCAGGAAGGGCAGCGGTGAGGAGAGACCCCTCCTCCAAGGTAAGGTGCGATGGCTGTGCTTTGCTGGAGCAGCCTGGAAGAGATACCCCACGCCCAAGGTAAGAGAAACCCAAGTAAGACCGTAGGTGTTGCAAGAGGGCATCAGAGGGCAAACACACTGAAACCATACTCACAGAAAACTAGTCTATCTAAGCACACTAGGACCACAGCTTTGTCTAACTCAATGAAGCTAAGCCATGCCCGTGGGGCAACCGAGGATGGGCGGGTCATGGTGGAGAGATCTGACAGGATGTGGTCCGCTGGAGAAGGGAATGGCAAACCACAGCAGTATTCTTGCCTTGAGAACCCCATGTACAGTATGAAAAGGCAAAATGAGAGGATACTGAAAGAGAAACTCCCCAGGTCAGTAGGGGCCCAATATGCTACTGGAGATCAGTGGAGAAATAACTCCAGAGAGAATGAAGGGATGGAGCCAAAGCAAAAAGAATACCCAGCTGTGGATGTGTCTGGTGATAGAAGCAAGGTCCGATGCTGTAAAGAACAATATTTCATAGGAATCTGGAATGTCAGGTCCATGAATCAAGACAAATTGGAAGTGGTCAAACAAGAGATGGCCAGAGTGAATGTTGACATTCTAGGAATCAGCAAACTCAAATGGACTGGAATGGGTGAATTTAACTCAGAGGACCATTATATCTACTACTGTGGGCAGGAATCCCTCAGAAGAAATGGAGTGGCCATCATGGTCAACAAAAGAGTCCGAAATGCAGTACTTGGATGCAATCTCAAAAATGACAGAATGATCTCTGTTTGTTTCCAAGGCAAACCATTCAATGTCACAGTAATCCAAGTCTATGCCCCAACCAGTAAGGCTGAAGAAGCTGAAGGTGAATGGTTCTGTGAAGACCTACAAGACCTTTTAGAACTAACACCCAAAAAAAAGATGTCCTTTTCATTCTAGGGGACTGGAAGGCAAAAGTAGGAAGTCAAGAAACACCTGCAGTAACAGGCAAATTTGGCCATGGAATATGGAATGAAGCACGGCAAAGACTAATAGAGTTTTGCCAAGAAAATACACTAGTCATAACAAACACCCTCTTCCAACAACACAAGAGAAGACTCTATACATGGACATCACCAGATGGTCAACACCGAAATCAGATCGATTATATGCTTTGCAGCCAAAGATGGAAAAGCTCTATACAGTCAGCAAAAACAAGACCAGGGGCTGACTGTGGCTCAGACCATGAACTCCTTGTTGCTAAATTCAGACTTAAATTGAAGAAAGTAGGGAAAACCACTAGACCATTCCGGTATGAGCTAAATCAAATCCCTTATGAGTATACAGTGGAAGTGAGAAATAGATTTAAGGGCCTAGATCTGATAGATAGAGTGTCTGATGAACTATGGAGTGAGGTTCGTGACATTGTACAGGAGACAGGGATCAAGACCATCCGCATGGAAAAGAAATGCAAAAAAGCAAGATGGCTGTCTGGGGAGGCCTTACAATTAGCTGTGAAAAGAAGAGAAGCGAAAAGCAAAGGAGAAAAGGAAAGATATAAGCATCTGAATGCAGAGTTCCAAAGAATAGCAAGAAGAGATAAGAAAGCCTTCTTCAGTGATCAATGCAAAGAAATAGAGGAAAACAACAGAATGGGAAAGACTAGGGATCTATTCAAGTAAATCAGAGATACCAAAGGAACATTTCATCCAAAGATGGGCTCGATAAAGGACAGAAATGGTATGGACTTAACAGAAGCAGAAGATATCAAGAAGAGGTGGCAAGAATACACAGAAGGACTGTACAAAAATGAGCTTCATGACCCAGATAATCATGATGGTATGATCACTGACCTAGAGCCAGACATCCTGGAATGTGAAGTCAAGTGGGCCTTAGAAAGCATCACTACGGACAAAGCTAGTGGAGGTGATGGAATTCCAGTGGAGCTATTCAAAATCCTGAAAGATGATGCTGTGAAAGTGCTGCACTCAATATGCCAGCAAATTTGGAAAACTCAGCAGTGGCCACAAGATTAGAAAAGGTCAGTTTTCATCCCAATCCCAAAGAAAGGTAATGCCAAAGAGTGCTCAAACTACCACACAATTGCACTCATCTCACACTCTAGTAAAGTAATGCTCAAAATTCTCCAAGCCAGGCTTCAGCAGTATATGAACCGTGAACTTCCTGATGTTCAAGCTGGTTTTAGAAAAGGCAGAGGAACCAGAGATCAAATTGCCAACATCCGCTGGATCATGGAAAAAGCAAGAGAGTTCCAGAAAAACATCTATTTCTGCTTTCTTGACTATGCCAAAGCCTTTGACTGTGTAGATCACAATAAACTGTGGAAAATTCTGAAGGAGATGGGAATATCAGACCACCTGATCTGCCTCTTGAGAAATCTGTGTGCAAGTCAGGAAGCAACAGTTAGAACTGGACATGGAACAACAGACTGGTTCCAAATAGGAAAAGGAGTACGTCAAGGCTGTATATTGTCACCATGTTTATTTAACTTATATGCAGAGTACATCATGAGAAATGCTGGACTGGAAGAAACACAAGTTGGAATCAAGATTGCCGGGAGAAATATCAATAACCTCAGATATGCAGATGATACCACTCTTATGGCAGAAAGTGAAGAGGGGCTAAAAAGCCTCTTGATGAAAGTGAAAGTGGAGAGTGAAAAGGTTGGCTTAAAGCTCAACATTCAGAAAACAAAGATCATGGCATCTGGTCCCATCATTACATGGGAAATAGATGGAGAAACAGTGGAAACAGTGTCAGACTTTATTTTTCTGGGCTCCAAAATCACTGCAGATGGTGACTGCAGCCATGAAATTAAAAGACGCTTACTCCTTGGAAGGAAAGTTATGACCAACCTAGATAGCATATTCAAAGGCAGAGACATTACTTTGCCAACAAAGGCTCGCCTAGTCAAGGCTATGGTCTTTCCTGTGGTCATGTATGGATGTGAGAGCTGGACTGTGAAGAAGGCTGAGCGCCGAAGAATTGATGCTTTTGAACTGTGGTGTTGGAGAAGACGCTTGAGAGTCCCTTGGACTGCAAGAAGATCCAACCGGTCCATTCTGAAGGAGATCAGCCCTGGGATTTCTTTGGAAGGAATGATGCTAAAGCTGAAACTCCAGTATTTTGGCCACCTCATGCGAAGAGTTGACTCATTGGAGAAGACTCTGATGCTGGGAGGGATTGAGGGCAGGAGGAGAAGGGGACGACAGAGGTTGAGATGGCTGGATGACATCACTGACTCGATGGATGCGAGTCTGAGTGACCTCCGGGAGCTGGTGATGGACAGGGAGGCCTGGCGTGTTGCAGTTCATGGGGTCGCAAAGAGTTGGACACGACTGAGCGACTGATCTGATCTGATCTGATCTGAATTCAAGACACCACCAGGCCCACGCATAGAACAAAGGACCGTACAGAGATAGCCGGCTGCAGTCGGTTCCCCTCCGGTGACAGGCAGCCAGAGCTGGAGAGAGGCAATCACCGTCCCAGAGAGACATTATCCACAAAACTGTAAGCAGGCTTCTTTGCTAACTAAGACTTCTTGGGGCTCTGGTTAGCCAACATCCGCCTAAGAAAGTGTGCCGGTTGTACACCTAGAAAACCGAGTGGCAGGGAGGCGATAAGTCACAAAAGCCACGCTTGATAAACACCTCATTACCTGCGCAGCTGGAATCTGCGAAGGGCACAAAACGCAGGCCCAACCGAGCCTGGGCCTCTGAGGACTACCCGAGTGCCTGAACTTGAGTGGCTTAGACCTGGGAGGGGCAAGCAGCCCAGGGCCGGTTACGGATGGTTCTGGTGGGGAAACAGAGAGCCTGAGCAGAGTGGGCAGGGAGGCTACACGGGCCATGAGTGGGGGCAGACCCAGTGTGGCTGAGCCACTGCGTGCACACGCCAGTGGTATTTATTTGCAGCGTCCCTCCCTCCCCGCAGCGCGACTGAACAAGTGAGCCCTTTAAAAAAAAAAAGTGTCCACCACCGCCCCCTTTGTATCAGGGCGGAAATCAGACACTGAAGGGACCAGCAAACAGAAGAAGCTATAACAGAGGGAACCGCTGTGGAAGTGACAGGCAATAAACTAAAACCCCGTGGTTAGTACCAACTACAGAGAAAGGGGCCTATAGATCTTGAGAAATTTAAGCCGGAACAAGGAACTAGCCGAAAATGAACTGAACCCACAATACCCACAACAATAACAGAGAAAGTCTTATATATATTGTTACTATTTTTACCATCATTTTTTCTCTTTTTTTATTTTTTTATTTAAAAAAAATTTTTTTTAATTTTTTTTTATCCTCTAGTACTCCTTCAATTTCCACTTTTAGAACCTATTATTACTTTGGAAAAATAATAATAATAATAAATAAAAATAAATAAATAAAAGACCCTTCTTTTTAAAAGAAAAAAAAAACTTCACATATACATTTTTTATAACTTTTGCGACCCTTTTTTCTCTTTTTTTCTTTTCTTTTTTTCTTTTCTTTAACATTGTATTTTTGAAACTCCAAAATCTGCTCTAGATTCATAAGTTTAGCTTATTGGTAATTGCTATCAATTTTTTACCTATTTTTTTTTTTATAACTTTTGTGACTTTTTTTTTCCTCCCTCTTTCTATCTCTTCATCTTTTCTTTGACATTGTATTCCTGAAACTCCAAACTCTAATCTAGATCTTTAATTTATGCTTTCTGGTATATGTAATCAATTTGTGCCTATATCTTCTTTATAATTTTTGTGACTCTGTTTTCCGTTTTGTTTTTATTTTCTTTCTTTCTTTTTTTCTCTTTTTTCCTTCTATCTTTCTTTTTCTTCTTCTTTTCTTTAACATTGTATTATTGAAACTCCAACTCTACTCTAGATTTTTAACTTTTGCTTTTTAATATTGGTTATCATTTTGTACCTACATTTTCTTCATAACTTTTGTGACTGGTTTTTCCTTTTCTTTTATTTTCTTTCTTTTTTCTTTTTTCTCTCTTTCCTTTCCTTCTTCTTTTCTTTAACAGTGTATTTTTGAATCTCCAAACTCTACTCTGGATTTGTAATTTTTGCTTTTAGGTATTCGTTACCAATTCTGTACCTTTAAGAACCTAATCTTCAGTACCCACTTTTTACTAGGGAGCGAGATTACTGGCTTGACTGTTCTCTCCATCTCCGGACTCTCCTGTTTCTCCACCAGTTCGCCTGTGTCTCCTCCCTAACCCCTCTCTACTCTATCCAACTCTGTGAATTTCTGGGTGTTCCAAATAAAGGAAAACACTTAGGGAACTGATTACTGACTGGATCTGTCTCTCTCCTTTTCATTCCCTCCTTTTATCCTCCTGACCACCTCTGTCTCCTTCCTCCCACTTCTCTTCTCTGTATAACTCCGTGAACATCTCTGAGTGGTCCAGTTGTGGAGTGCAGTATAGAAGGAGAAGTTTTTGAGACTACTGTAAAAATAAGATCAATAACTGGAAGCAGGAGGCTTAAGTCCAAACCCTGATCCCACGGAACATTAATTGACAGGAGCTCATCAAATGCCTCCATACCTACACTGAAACCAAGCATCACACAAGGGCCAACAAGTTCCACGGCAAGACATACCAAGCAAATTCTCCAGGAACACAGGAACACAGCCCTGAGCTCCATTATACAGGCTACCCAAAGTGACCCCAAAATCATAGACATCTCATAACTCATTACTAGACACTCCATTGCACTCCAGAGAGAAGAAATCCAGCTCCATCCACCAGAACACTGACACAAGCTTCCCTAACCAAGAAACCTTGACAAGCCACCTGTATAAACCCGCACACAGTGAGGAAACACCACAATAAAGAGAACTCCACAAACTGCCAAAATACAGTAAGGACACCCCAAACTCAGCAATTTAAACAAGATGAAGAGATAGAAGAATTCCCAGCAGGTAAAGGAACAGGATAAATGCCCACCAAACCAAACAAAAGAGGAAGAAATAGCGAATCTACCTGTTAAAGAATTCCGAATAATGATAGTGAAATTAATCCAAAATCTGGAAATCAAAATGGAATCACAGATAAATAGCCTGGAGAAAAGCATTGAGAAGATGCAAGAAAGGTTTAACAAGGACCTAGAAGAAATAAAAAAGAGTCAATATATAATGAATAATGCAATAAATGAGATCCAAAACACTCTGGAGGCAACAAATAGTAGAATAACAGAGGCAGAAGATAGAATTAGTGAATTATAAGATAGAATAGTAGAAATAAATGAATCAGAGGAGAAAAAAGAAAAACGAATTAAAAGAAATGAGGACAATCTCAGAGACCTCCAGGACAATATTAAACATTACAACATTCGAATCATAGGAGTCCCAGAAGAAGAAGACAAAAAGAAAGACCATGGGAAAATACTAGAGGAGATAATAGTTGAAAACTTCCCTAAAATGGGGAAGGAAATAATCACTCAAGTCCAAGAAACCCAGAGTCCCAAACAGGATTAACCCAAGGCGAAATACCCTAAGACACATATTAATCAAATTAACAAAGATCAAACACAAAGAACAAATATTAAAAGCAGCAAGGGAAAAACAACAAATAACACACAAGGGAATTCCCATAAGGATAACAGCTGATCTTTCAATAGAAACTCTCCAAGCCAGGAGGGAATGGCAAGACATACTTAAAGTGACAAAAGAAAATAATCTACAGCCCAGATTATTGTACCCAGCAAGGATCTCATTCAAATATGAAGGAGAAATCAAAACCTTTACAGACAAGCAAAAGCTGAGAGAATTCAGCACCACCAAACCAGCTCTCCAACAAATACTAAAGGACATTCTCTAGACAGGAAACACAAAAAGGGTATATAAATTCGAACCCAAAACAATAAAGTAAATGGCAAAGGGATCATACTTATCAATCAGATCAGATCAGATCAGTCGCTCAGTCGTGTCCGACTCTTTGCGACCCCATGAACCGCAGCACGCCAGGCCTCCCTGTCCATCACCAGCTCTCAGAGGTCACTCAGATTCACATCCATCGAGCCAGTGATGCCATCCAGCCATCTCATCCTCCGTCATCCCCTTCTCCTCCTGCCCTCAATCCCTCCCAGCATCAGAGTCTTCTCCAATGAGTCAACTCTTCGCATGAAGTGGCCAAAATACTGGAGTTTCCGCTTTAGCATCATTCCTTCCAAAGAAATCCCAGGGCTGATCTCCTTCAGAATGGACCGGTTGGATCTCCTTGCAGTCCAAGGGACTCTCAAGAGTCTTCTCCAACACCACAGTTCAAAAGCATCAATTGTTCAGTGCTCAGCCTTCTTCACAGTCCAGCTCTCACATCCATACATGACCACAGGAAAGACCATAGCCTTGACTAGGCGAACCTTTGTTGGCAAAGTGATGTCTCTGCTTTTGAATATGCTATCTAGATTGGTCATAACTTTCCTTCCAAGGAGTAAGCGTCTTTTAATTTCATGGCTACAGTCACCATCTGCAGTGATTTTGGAGCCCAGAAAAATAAAGTCTGACACTGTTTCCACTGTTTCTCCATCTCTTTCCCATGTAGTGATGGGACCAGATGCCATGATCTTCGTTTTCTGAATGTTGAGCTTTAAGCCAACCTTTTCACTCTCCACTTCCACTTTCATCAAGAGGCTTTTGAGTTCCTCTTCACTTTCTGCCATAAGGGTGGTATCATCTGCATAGCTGAGGTTATTGATATTTCTCCCGGCAATCTTGATTCCAGCTTGTGTTTCTTCCAGTCCAGCATTTCTCATGATGTACTCTGCATATAAGTTAAATAAACATAGTGACAATATACAGCCTTGACGTACTCCTTTTCCTATTTGGAACCAGTCTGTTGTTCCATGACCAGTTCTAACTGTTGCTTCCTGACCTGCATACAGATTTCTCAAGAGGCAGATCAGGTGTTCTGCTATTCCCATCTCTTTCAGAATTTTCCACAGTTTATTGTGATCCACACAGTCAAAGGCTTTGGCATAGTCAATAAAGCAGAAATAGATGTTTTTCTGGAACTCTCTTGCTTTTTCAATGATCCAGAGCGGATGTTGTCAATTTGATCTCTTATCAATAACTACCTTAAATGTAAATGGGTTGAATGCCCCAACCAAAAGACAGAGACTGGCCGAATGGATACAAAAACAAGACCCCTACATATGTTGTCTACAAGAGACCCACCTCAAAACAGGGGACACATACAGACTTAAAGTGAAGGGCTGGAAAAAGATTTTCCGTGCAAATAGGGACCAAAAGAAAGCAGGAGTAGCAATACTCATATCAGATAAAATAGACTTTAAAACAAAGGCTGTGAAAAGAGACAAAGAAGGTCACTACATAATGATCAAAGGATCAATCCAAGAAGATGATATAACAATTATAAATATATATGCACCCAACATAGGACCACCGCAATATGTAAGACAAATGCTAACAAGTATGAAAGGAGAAATCAACAATAACACAATAATAGTGGGAGACTTTAATACCCCACTCACACCAATGGATAGATCAACTAAACAGAAAATTAACAAGGAAACACAAACTTTAAACGATACAATACAACAGTTAGACCTAATGGATATCTATAGGACATTTCATCCCAAAACAATGAATTTCACCTTTTTCTCAAGCGCACACGGAACCTTCTCCAGGATAGACCACATTCTGGGCCATAAATCTAGCCTTGGTAAGTTCAGAAAAATTGAAATCATTCCAAGCATCTTTTCTGACCACAATGCACTAAGATTAGATCTCAATAACAGGAGAAAAACTATTGAAAATTCCAACATATGGAGGCTGAACAACACGCTGCTGAATAACCAACAAATCACAGAAGAAATCAAAAAAGAAATCAAAATCTGCATAGAAACCAATGAAAATGAAAACACAACAACCCAAAATCTGTGGGACACTGTAAAAGCAGTCCTAAGGGGAAAGTTCATAGCAATACAGGCATACCTCAAGAAACAAAAAAAAGCCAAATAAATAACCTAACTCTACACCTAAAGCAACTAGAAAAGGAAGAAATTAAGCACCCCAAGGTTAGTAGAAGGAAAGAAATCTTAAAAATTAGGGCAGAAATAAATGCAAAAGAAACAAAAGAAACCATAGCAAAAATCAACAAAGCCAAAAGCTGGTTCTTTGAAAGGATAAATAAAATTGACAAACCATTAGCCAGACTCATCAAGAAACAAAGGGAGAAAAATCAATTCAATAAAATTAGAAATGAAAATGGAGAGATCACAACAGACAACACAGAAATACAAAGGATCATAAGAGACTACTATCAGCAATTATATGGCAATAAAATGGACAACGTGGAAGAAATAGACAAATTCTTAGAAAAGTACAACTTTCCAAAACTGGATCAGGAAGAAATAGAAAATCCTAACAGACCCATCACAAGCACTGAAATTAAAACTGTAATCAGAAATCTTCCAGCAAACAAAAGCCCAGGTCCAGACGGCTTCACAGCTGAATTCTACCAAAAATTTAGAGAAGAGCTAACACCTATTCTACTCAAACTGCTCCAGAAAATTGCAGAGGAAGGCAAACTTCCAAACTCATTCTACGAGGCCACCATCACCCTAATACCAAAACCTGACAAAGACGCCACAAAAAAAGAAAACTACAGGCCAATATCACTGATGAACATAGATGCAAAAATCCTTAACAAAATTCTAGCAATCAGAATCCAACAACACATTAAAAAGATCATACACCATGACCAAGTGGGCTTTATCCCAGGAATGCAAGGATTCTTCAATATCTGCAAATCAATGTAATACATCACATTAACAAATTGAAAAACAAAAACCATGTGATTATATCAATAGATGCAGAGAAAGCCTTTGACAAAGTTCAACATCCATTTATGATAAAAACTCTCCAGAAAGCAGGAATAGAAGGAACATACCTCAACATAATAAAAGCTATATATGACAAACCCACAGCAAACATTATCCTCAATGGTGAAAAATTGAAAGTATTTCCTCTAAAGTCAGGAACAAGACAAGGATGCCCACTTTCACCATTACTATTCAACATAGTTTTGGAAGTTTTGGCCACAGCAATCAGAGCAGAAAAAGAAATAAAAGGAATCCAAATTGGAAAAGAAGAAGTAAAACTCTCACTGTTTGTAGATGACATGATCCTCTATGTAGAAAACCCTAAAGACTCCACCAGAAAATTACTAGAACTAATCAATGAATATAGTAAAGTTGCAGGATATAAAATCAACACACAGAAATCCCTTGCATTCCTGTACACTAATAATAAGAAAATAGAAAGAGAAATTAAGGAAAGAATTCCATTCACCATTGCAATGAAAAGAATAAAATACTTAGGAATATATCTTCCTAAAGAAACTAAACACCTATATATAGAAAACTATAAAACACTGGTGAAAGAAATCAAAGAGGACACTAATAGATGGAGAAATATACCATGTTCATGGATTGGTAGAATCAATATAGTGAAAATGAGTATACTACCCAAAGCAATTTATAGATTCAATGCAATCCCCATCAAGCTACCAATGGTATTCTTCACAGAGCTAGAACAAATAATTTCTCAATTTGTATTGAAATACAAAAAAACCTCGAATAGCCAAAGCTATCTTGAGAAAGAAGAATGGAACTGGAGGAATCAACCTGCCTGACTTCAGGCTCTACTACAAAGCCACAGTCATCAAGACAGTATGGTACTGGCACAAAGACAGAAATATCGATCAATGGAACAAAATAGAAAGCCCAGAGATAAATCCACGCACCTATGGACACCTTATCTTTGACAAAGGAGGCAAGAACATACAATGGATTAAAGACAATCTCTTTAACAAGTGGTGCTGGGAAAACTGGTCAAACACTTGTAAAAGAATGAAACTAGAACACTTTCTAACACGATACACAAAAATAAACTCAAAATGGATTAAAGATCTAAATGTAAGACCAGAAACCATAAAACTCCTACAGGAAAACATAGGCAAAACACTCTCTGACATACATCACAGCAAGATCCTCTATGACCCACCTCCCAGAATATTGGAAATAAAATAAAAAATAAACAAATGGGACTTAATTAAACTTAAAAGCTTCTGCACAACAACGGAAACTATAAGCAAGGTGAAAAGACAGCCTTCAGAATGGGAGAAAATAATAACAAATGAAGCAACAAACAACTAATCTCAAAAATATATAAGCAACTCCTACAGCTCAATTCCAGAAAAGTAAATGACCCAATCAAAAAATGGGCCAAAGAACTAAATAGACATTTCTCCAAAGAAGACATACAGATGGCTAACAAACACATGAAAAGATGCTCAACATCACTCATTATCAGAGAAATGCAAATCAAAACCACTATGAGGTACCATTTCACACCAGTCAGAATGGCTGTGATCCAAAAGTCCACAAGCAATAAATGCTGGAGAGGGTGTGGAGAAAAGGGAACCCTCTTACACTGTTGGTGGAAATGCAAACTAGTACAGCCACTATGGAGAACAGTATGGAGATTCCTTTAAAAACTGGGAATAGAACTGCCTTATGATCCAGCAATCCCACTGCTGGGCATACACACTGAGAAAACCAGAATTAAAAGAGACACGTGTACCCCAATGTTCATCAGATCAGATCAGATCAGATCAGTCGCTCAGTCATGTCCGACTCTTTGCAACCCCATGAACCGCAGCACGCCAGGCCTCCCTGCCATCACCAGCTCCCGGAGGTCACCCAGACTCACACCCATCAAGTCAGTGATGCCATCCAGCCATCTCATCCTCTGTCGTCCCCTTCTCCTCCTGCCCCCAATCCCTCCCAGCATCAGAGTCTTCTCCAATGAGTCAACTCTTCGCATGAGGTGGCCAAAATACTGGAGTTTCCGCTTTAGCATCATTCCTTCCAAAGAAATTCCAGGATTGATCTCCTTCAGAATGGACTGGTTGGATCTTCTTGTAGTTCAAGGGACTCTCAAGAGTCTTCTCCAACACCACAGTTCAAAAGCATCAATTCTTCGGCGCTCAGCCTTCTTCACAGTCCAGCTCTCACATCCATACATGACCACAGGAAAGACCATAGCCTTGACTAGGCGAACCTTTGTTGGTAAAGTAATGTCTCTGCTTTTGAATATGCTATCTAGGTTGGTCATAACTTTCCTTCCAATGTTCATAGCAGCACTGTTTACAATAGCCAGGACTTGGAAGCAACCTAGATGTCCATCAGTAGATGAATGGATAAGAAAGCTGTGATACATATACACAATGGAGTATTACTCAGCCATTAAAAAGAATACATTTGAATCAGTTCTAATGAGGTGGATGGAACTGGAGCCTATTATACAGAGTGAAGTAACCCAGAAAGAAAAACACAAATACAGTATACTAACGCATATATATGGAATTTAGAAAGATGGTAACAATAACCCTGTTTTCGAGACAGCAAAAGAGACACTGATGCATAGAACGGACTTTTGGACTCTGGGAACGGGAGAGGGTGGGATGATTTGGGAGAATAGCATTGAAATATGTATAATATCATATCTGAAACAAGTCGCCAGTCCAGGCACGATGCCTGATAATGGATGCCTGGGGCTGGCGCACTGGGACGACCCAGAGGGATGGTATGGGGAGGGAGGAGGGAGGAGGGTTCAGGATGGGGAACACATGTATACTTGTGGTGGATTCATCTTGATGTATGGCAATAGCAATACAATATTGTAAAGTTAAGCAATAAAATTTAATAAAAATAAAATAAAATAAAAACACTTCCCCTAAGAAAAAAATAAAATAAAATAGAATTACTTTAAAAAATGAAGTTTTCCTTCATTATTGTTGTGTGTTCATAGGTTTTATCTCTATTGAAAAGTAAGAATAATTAATGCAGTTCTGCACAAATATTTTTACATTCTGATCATTCAATTCTGTCACTGTTACCTTTGTTGTTCAAAAAAATGATGAGAGGAATCCTGTAAATGTTTGTAGTGATATAAATTCTGTTTAAATTTTGAACTGTTCATTTTCCTTTGAGACTACTGCAAATTTGAGCTTTGGTGGTAGGCGTGCATTATACTCAAGGGTCCTTTAATTTGTACAAAACACAAAACGTGTTTCTCTCTGTAAGTTATTTAACACGTGGAACATTTAATTAAATGTTAAAAGGGAAAAACTGTTCCCTAGAACAACTATTGCAATGTTAAAAAAAACTTAGTCATTAAAAGACCTGTTGTGATAAATAAATAAACACCAATAATAGCAAAAACTACATCATATTGAAACACCTAGACATCTTAGTAACATCCTAGTACACACTGAACACACACACACCTAACTGCACACAGGTCACCTTACAGAGCCTCTGCCCACAGCTTTGTCTCCTCCTCTGCACAGATGCTCCCAGCATCCACCCTCTCCTTAGCGATACCTTCTGATTCTCAGCTTCCAGCAGCCCCTCCCCGACACAGACTCGGCTAAGACCTCCAATGGACCAGGAAGTGGGAACCAAATTTGAACTATTGGGTACAGACCAGGAGTTCTGGGGGATGGGCCTCATGGGGATGAGGGTCCCCATCATGGAGGAAGGTTTCAGAGAGCCCTGAGTGGCTTCCCCACTGGTTGGCCCACCACCCATTCTGAGACTCAGCATTTTGGCCCATGCTGGCCATGGGCACCTCCTCTAACCTCTGGGATATCCTAGTCCCCATTCAGAGTGGCCCACTGTACAACTGAGGGGCATTTCTAGGTCCACCCTGGGCACAGGGATATGCTTACATTGGGACTCTTGTCTCCTTGGAAACTGACCCTATTCCAAAATGTGCATCTATGTTAGCTGTGGCCCCACAGTCCAGACCTGCCTGCAGGGCAAATCCTATGTGTATGTGAAAGGACAGTGAAAGAGAGCAGAACACTCGAGTGGTGACAAGGGGTACTCTGTGAGCCATACGTTCAGGGTGAGGACAGGGGCTCAGGATTCAAGGTCACCTGCCATTGGCCTGAATTTCCCTGTGAGCAGAACGGCTGCCATCCCAGCTGAGCACAGTCAGCCACGTCCTCAGGCGGGAGCCCAGGGATGGTCAGTGGTCCTGACACATCTGGAACTGGAGAACTTCTCTGAGATGATAAGGACTGCTTGTGACTCCTGTGGGTCAGGGGTTTGGGGGCCCGGCCAGGGTATGGCTGCAGCCAAGATGTGGAAAATAACAGAAATTAGGACATACTGAGGCAAAATCTAAGAGAAAATAAAAAAGAGTTTCTGAAGTAAAAATGTACAGAAAAAAATTAGTTTATGTGATAAAATTGGAAAGAGGTTCAGATGTAAAATCTCAAAGAAACTACAGGGTTCTGAGGAAAAACTCTGAAAGTAAGAGGATATGAGTTAAAATCTGTCAGGAAAATCTGTCAGGAAAAATCTGACAGAAACTTGAGGGTACTGAGGTTAAATCTGAAAGAAATTAGGATGTTCAGAGGTAAAATCTGACATAAAGTAGAGGGTTAAGAGGAAAAATCCAACCAAAACTAGGGGCTTCAGAGGTAAAATTTCAGAAACCACGGGGTTCAGGGGTATAATCTGAGACACTACATAAAATTGACAGAAACTAGGGCATTCCAAGGTAAAATCTGACAGAAACAAGGGGGTTCTGAGGTAAAAATTCATAGAAACTAGGGGGTTCTGAGGTAAAATCTGACTTTTTTTTTTTTCAGTCAGATACCTGACTGAAACTAGGGATTACTGAGGTAAAATGTGACAGAAACTAGGGGCTTCTGAGGTGAAATCTGACAAAAATTAGGGTGTTCAGAGGTAAAATCTGACAGAAACTAGGGGATTCCGAGGAAAACTGACAGAATCTAAGGGGTTCTGAGGTGAAATCTGAGAAACAAGAAAGTTCTGAGGTAAAGTTTGACAGATACTAGAGGATTCTGAATTAAAATCTGACAGAAAATCAGGAGATCTGAGGTAAAATCTTACAGAAACTCAGGGGGTCTGAGGAAAAATTGGATAGAAACTAGGGGATTATGAGGTAAAAATCTGAGCAACAGGAGGGTTCTGAGGTAAAAATCTGACAGAAACTAAAGGGTTCTAGGTGAAACCTAACAGAAACTAGGGAGATCTGAGGTAATATCTGACAGAAACTAGGGGATTGGAGGTGAAATCTGACAGAAACTAAGGGTTTCCGAGGTAGACTCTGAGAGAAACTAGGGTTTCCTGAGGTGATAACTGACAGAAGCTATGAGCTTCTGAGGTGAAATCTGACAGAAGCCAGGGGGTTCTAAAGTAATATCTGACAGAAACTAGGGGATTCTGTGGTAAAATCTGACAGAAACTAGGCAGTTCTGAGGGGAAATTTGACAGAAACTAGGGGATTCTGAGGTAAAATTTAATAGAAAGCAACAGTTAGAACTGGACATGGAACAACAGACTGGTTCCAAATAGGAAAAGGAGTACGTCAAGGCTGCATATTGTCACCCTGTTTATTTAACTTATATGCAGAGTACATCATGAGAAATGCTGGACTGGAAGAAACAGAAGTTGGAATCAAGATTGCTGGGAGAAATATCAATAACCTCAGCTATGCAGATGAAACCACCCTTTTGGCAGAAAGTGAAGAGGAACTAAAAAGCCTCTTGATGAAAGTGGAAGTGGAGAGTGAAAAAGTTGGGTTAAAATTCAACATTCAGAAAACGAAGATCATGGCATCCAGTCCCATGGGAAATAGATGGGGAAACAATGGAAACAGTGTCAGACTTTATTTTTCTGGGCTCCAAAATCACTACAGATGGTGACTGCAGCCATGAAATTAAAAGACGCTTACTCCTTGGAAGGAAAGTTATGACCAACCTAGATAGCATATTCAAAAGCAGAGACATTACTTTGCCAACAAAGATTCATCTAGTCAAGGCTATGGTTTTTCCTGTGATCATGTATGGATGTGAGAGCTGGACTGTGAAGAAGGCTGAGCACCGAAGAATTGATGCTTTTGAACTGTGGTGTTGGAGAAGACTCTTGAGAGTCCCTTGGACTGCAAGGAGATCCAACCAGTCCATTCTGAAGGAGATCAGATCAGATCAGTTGCTCAATCGTGTCCGAGTCTTTGCAACCCCATGAATTACAGCACACCAGGCCTCCCTGTCCATCACCAACTCCTGGAGGTCACTCAGACTCACATCCATCGAGTCAGTGATGCCATCCAGCCAACTCATCCTCTGTCGTCCCCTTCTCCTCCTGCCCCCAATCCCTCCCAGCATCAGAGTCTTCTCCAATGAGCCAACTCTTCACATGAGGTGGCCAAAATACTGGAGTTTCAGCTTTAGCATCATTCCTTCTAAAGAAATCCCAGGGCTGATCTCCTTCAGAACGTACTCTGCATGTTAAATAAACAGGGTGATAATATACAGCCTTGACGTACTCCTTTTCCTATTTGGAACCAGTCTGTTGTTCCATGTCCAGTTCTAACTGTTGCTTCCTGATCTGCATACAAATTTCTCAAGAGGCAGATCAGGTGGTCTGGTATTCCCGTCTCTTTCAGAATTTTCCACAGTTTATTGTGACCCCACCCCAGTACTCTTGCCTGGAAAATCCTATGGACGGAGGAGCCTGGTAGGCTGCCGTCCATGGGGTTGCTAAGAGTAGGACACAACTGAGCGACTTCACTTTCACTTTTCACTTTCGTGCATTGGAGAAGGAAATGGCAACCCACTCCAGTGTTCTTGCCTGGAGAATCCCAGGGACACGGGAGCCTGGTGGGCTGCCATCTATGGGATCGCACAGAGTCGGACACGATTGAAACGACTTAGCAGCAGCACACAGTCAAAGGCTTTGGCATAGTCAATAAAGCAGAAATAGATGTTTTTCTGGAACTCTCTTGCTTTTTCCATGATGCAGTGGATGTTGGCAGTTTGATCTCTGGTTCATCTGCCTTTTCTAAAACCAGCTTGCACATCAGGAAGTCCACGGTTCACATATTGCTGAAGCCTGGCTTGGAGAATTTTGATCATTACTATACTAGCGTGTGAGATGAGTGCAATTGTGCGGTAGTTTGAGCATTCTTTGGCATTGCCTTTCTTTGGGATTGGGATGAAAACTGACCTTTTCCAATCTTGTGGCCACTGCTCAGTTTTCTAAATTTGCTGGCATATTGAGTGCAGCACTTTCATAGCATCATTTTTCAGGATTTGGAATAGCTCAACTGGAATTCCATCACCTCCACTATCTTTGTTTGTAGTGATGCTTTCTAAGGCCCACTTGACTTCACATTCCAGGATGTCTGGCTCTAGGTCAGTGATCACACCATCATGATTATCTGGGTCGTGAGGATCTTTTTTGTACAGTTCTTCTGTGTATTCTGCTTCTGTTAGGTCCATACCATTTCTGTTCTTTATCGAGCCCATCTTTGCATGTAAGAGATCAGCCCTGGGATTTCTTTGGGAGGAATGATGCTAAAGCTGAAACTCCAGTACTTTAGCCACCTCATGCGAAGAGTTGACTCATTGGAGAAGACTCTGATGCTTGGAGGGATTGGGGGCAAGAGGAGAAGGGGACGACAGAGGATGAGATGGCTGGATGGCATCACTGACTCGAATGTGAGTCTCGTTGAACTCTGGGAGTTGGTGATGGACAGGGAGGCCTGGCGTGCTGCGATTCATGGGGTCGCAAAGAGTCGGACACGACTGAGCGATGGATCTGATCTGATCTGATAGTCGTCTGAGGTTAAAATCTGGCAGAAGCTAGGGGGTTCTGTGATAAAATCTGGCATAAACTAGGCGCTTCTGACGTGAAATCTGACGTAAACTAGAGGCTTCTGATGTAAAATCTGACATAAACTAGGGCCTTCTGACAAAAATCTGACAGAAACTAGGGGATTCTGAGGTGAGATTGACAGAAACTGTGGTCTTCTGAGGTAAAAGTGGACAGAAAGTGGGATTCTGTTGTAAAGTCTGACAGAAACTAGTGTGTTTATGGTAAAATCTGACAGAAACTAGGGAGTTCTGAGGTAAAATCTGACAGAATCTAAGAGGTTCTGTGGTAAAATCTGACAGAAAATAGGCAGATCTGAGGTAAAATCTGACAGAAACTAAGGGGTTCTAGATGATATATGACAGAAGCTATGGAGTTCTGAGGTAAAATCAGACAGATCTAGGGGCTTCTGAGGTGAAATATGATAGAAACTACAGGCTTCTGCAGTAAAATCTGACAGAAACCAGGGGGCACTGAGATAAAATGTGACAGAAGCTAGAGGGTTCTGAGGTGAAATCTGACAGAAACTAGGTGGTTCTGACATAAAATCTTACAGAAACTAGGGGCTTCTGAGGTAAAATCTGACAGAAACTATGAGATTCTGAGGTGAAATCTGACAATCTATGGGGCTGTTAGGTAAAGTCTGACAGAAACTAGGGGTTTCTCAGATAAAATGTGACAGAAACTGGCAGGTTGTGAGATAAAATCTGAAAGACTTGGTGGTTCTTAGTTAAAGTCTGACTGAAATAAGGAGATGGTCTGATATAAATCTGACAGAAAGAAGTGATTCTGAGGTAAAAATTTACAGAAACAGGGAGTTTCTAGGTAAAATCTGACAGAAAGTAGGCAGTTCTGAAGTAAAATCTGACAGAAACGAGGGGGTCTTAGGTAATATCTGAAAGAAGCTGGGAAGTTCTGACTGAAAAACTAACAGAAAGAAGGAGGTTCTCAGCTAAAATCTTAGAGGACATACAGAGTCTTCCTGTGATCTGAAACAGCACAGGCCTACCAGGAAGCCACACAGCTGAGGACAGAGACTTCATGCCCCTCCCTTTGTGTGTAAAGTAAATTCATCATAGCAAGTGCTCTATCTGAACTCTAAATGATCCCAGTGTTATTGAGTTGAAGCCCACTCTGCTCGTCAACTGACGGGCCAATGAATTGGAGGAGATGTTCTGTGGCAAGGAATATGACTTTATTCGGAATGCTCTCTCATTGAGAAGATGACATATGAATGTCTCAAAATAACCAACTCCTCAAGGTCAGAATGCCAGGTTTTTTATATAACCAGAGAGCGACGTGGTGAGGAGCTACAGTCAAGAGGCAGAATAGAGAGGGATAGGCTGTGAGGAAGCAAAGTAAATAGGGCCATCAGTCTTTAAGAACATCTCAATGAAGGGCCAACCTTTGGAAGCACTGTGTTAATCTCTTCCTTTCACAGGTGAGCAAGGTCAGGTTATCTCTCTGTGACCATAATAAAGGCACTTTAGTTTAACGATCAAAGGGGTAGGGTCCTCCAACTGTCACTTTTCAGTCAAAAAATCATGTCTGACTCTTTGTCCCCCAACAACTGCAGCACACCAGGCTTCCCTGTCCATCGCTAACTCACGGAGCTTGCTCAAACTCACATCCCTCGAGTCGGTGAGGCCATCTCATCCTCTGTCACCCCCTTCTCCTCCTGCCCTCAATCTTTCCCAGCATCAGGTTCTTTTTCAATGAGTTGGCTCTTTGCATCATGTGGCCAAAGTATTGGAGACTCAGCTTCAGCATCAGTCCTTCCAATGAATATTTAGGATTGATATTGTTTTTAGGATTGACTGGTTTGATTTCCCCCAAGGGACTCTCAAGAGTCTTCTCCAACACCACAGTTCAAAAGTATTAATTCTTCAGCCCTCAGCCTTCTTTATGGCCCAAATCTCACATGGGTACATGACTACTGGAAGAAACATAGCTTTGATTATAAGAACCTTTGTCACCAAAGTGATGTCTCTGCTTTTTAATACGTTGTCTCAGTGACTTAGCAGCAGCAGCAGCAGGTTGATTTTAGCTTTTCTTCCAAGGAGCAAGCTTCTTTTAATTTCCTGGCTTCAGTCACTGTCCACAGTGATTTTGGAGCTCAAGAAAATAAAATCTGCCACTATTTTCACTTTTAATCCATCTGATTGCATGACGTGATGGAACCAGATGCCATGATCTTGGTTTTCTGAATGTTGAGCTTTAAGCCAGCCTCTTCACTGTCCTCTTTCACCCTCATCAAGAGGCTCTTCACTTTCTGCCATGAGGGTGATATCATTTGCATATCTGAGGTCGTTGATATTTCTCCAGCAGTCTTGAATCCAGCTTGTGATTCATCCAGTCCAGCATTTTCCATGATGTACTCTGCATGTACATAAAATAAGCAGGGTGAAAATATATAGCCTTGACGTACTGCTTTCCCAATTTCGAACCAGTTCATTGTTCCTTATCCTGTTCTAACTGTTGCTTCTTGTCCTGCATATAGATTTCTCAGGAGGCAGGTAAGTTGGTCTGCTATTCCCATCTTTAGGAATTTCTCACAGTGTATTGTGATTCATACAGTCAAAGGTTTTTGTGTGGTTAATGAAGCAGAAGTAGATGTTTTTCTGGAATTGTCTTCCTTTTTCTATGATCCAACAAATGTTGACCAAATTTGATCAATGTTTTCTGCACTTTTTCTAAATCCAGCCTCTACATCTGGAGTTCTCAGTTCACATACTGTTGAAGCCCAGTTTGAAGGATTTTGAGCATTTCTTTGTAGAATGTGAAATGAGTGCAATTGTACAGTAGCTCCTCCAAATAAAACACAAATGTCAGTGAAAAAAAATATTCCCTTACTTACACCCTGAAATCCCCTTTAACTAAGTTTTAGAGCCAGTAAAGATGCATAGTTTTCTACAGTCTCAGATCCACTCACAGTCAAGCTGACCATGTGCTTTGATTCCTTGTGCAGGTCCTGGCTGTATTGCTCACATTACGATCTTTAATCTGTCAACTAAAAAAGATGCACAACTTGAGAGTTGCAAGTTAAGCTTTATTTGGGGCAAAATGAGGACTGCAGCCCAAGAGGCAGCATTTCACACAGCTCTCAGAGATTGCTCCAAAGCAACAGTGGGAGAATCAATATATAAGTTTGGGACGAAGGAGAAGTTCAATACCATTAAGCACTCATTTCACAAAAGGTTTTTCGTTAGTCATGAGGATCAGATGTCACCATGAAGGGATTTAGTACTTCTCTAGATATGAGGAGATATCAATGACTGAGATCATAAGATCTGTTCCTAAAAACATCAGATCAGTTCAGTTCAGTCGCTCAGTTGTGTCTGACTCTTTGTGACCCCATGGACTGCAGCACACGAGGCCTCCCTGTCCATCATCAACTCCCGGAGTTTACTCAAACTCATGTCCATTGACTCCTCTGTCCTCCCCTTCTCCTCCTGCCCTCAATCTTTCCCATCATCAGGGTCTTTTCAAAATGAGTCAGCTCTTCGCATCAGGTGGCCAAAGGATTGGAGTTTCCGCTTCAACATCAGTCCTTCCAATGAATACTCAGGACTGATTTCCTTTAGGATGGACTGGTTGGATCTCCTTGCAGTCCAAGGGACTCTTAAGGGTCTTCTCCAACACCACAGTTCAAAAGCATCAATTCTTCAGCACTCAACTTTCTTTATAGTCCAACTCTCACATCCATACATGACTACTGGAAAAACCATAGCTTTGACTAGACGGACCTTTGTTGACAAAGTAATGTCTCTGCTTTTTAATATGCTGTCTAGGTTGGTATAACTTTCCTTCCAAGGAGTAAGCCTCTTTTAATTTCATGGCTGCAGTCACCATCTGCAGTGATTTTGGAGCCTCAAAAAATAAAGTCTGCCACTGTTTCCACTGTTTCCCCATCTACTTCCCATGAAGTAATGGGACCGGATGCCATGATCTTAGTTTTCTGAATGTTGAGCTTTAAGCTAACTTTTTCACTCTCCACTTTCACTTTCATCGAGAGGCTCTTTAGTTCTTCTTCACTTTCTGTCATAAGGGTGGTGTCATCTGCATATCTGAGGTTATTGATATTTCTCCCAGCAATCTTGATTCCAGCTTGTGCTTCCTCCAGTCCAGTGTTTCTCATGATGTATTCTGCCTATAAGTTAAATAAGCAGGGTGACAATATGCAGCCTTGACCTACTCATTTCCCTATTTGGAACCAGTCTGTTGTTCCATGTCCAGTTTTAACTGTTGCTTCCTGACCTGCATATAGGTTTCTCAAGAGGCAGGTCAGGTGGTCTGGTATTCCCATCTCTTTCAGAATTTTCCACAGTTTATTGTTTTTCACACAGTCAAAGGCTTTGACATGGTCAATAAAGCAGAAGTAGATGTTTTTCTGGAACTCTCTTGCTTTTTTGATGATCCAGCAGGTGTTGGCAATTTGATCTCTGGTTCCTCTGCCTTTTCTAAAAGCAGCTTGGGAAAGATTATATAGAAGAGGATCTGACTCAAATCTGAAGCTACAGGACAGCCAGACCAAGGAGCTCGTGGTGATGATAAGGAGGAATCTCAGGTGGAGAAAAGTCACACATCAGTGAGAATACAGTTTGCCCAAATCCCCTGGAGCAAGCTGAGCGGTTTGTCAGCTGTCTAGCGCACCTGCAGTCTCAGGAACGGACATCACACAGCACCCCCTGCTGGCCATCGGGGCTGCCCCCTCTGGCCGCTGTGACAGCAGGACATGGAGCAGCGTTCTTTTTGTACTGCCATTTTTCCCTAATGTCACTGTCTCAGATAGCGTGAGTAGAGGCCTCAGAAGATCCACAGCTGGAACGGTGATGCTTTCACATCTGAAGTTTTATTTCGATAGAAGCATATTATTTTTTACCTGTCAATCTCTGTCAACTGTACCCCTACAGCTCCAACCTTGCCTGCTGTTTCCAGACACTGCACACGTATGTGAAAGGTCAGTTAAAGGGTACAACAGAAACACACATGGGAAATTACCCTGTATGCATGTTTTTTAATGTTTTTAAAAAAGATTTATATGGACCATTTTTAAAATTTTCATTGAATTTGTTACAACATTGCTCTTTTATGTTTTTTAGGGGGTGGGCAGTTGGCACGGGGCATGTGGGGGTCCTAGTTTCCTCACCAGGGATCGAACCCATACTCCCTGAATTGGAAGGCAAAGTCCCAACCACTGGACCACAAGGGGAGTCCTCAGCCTGTATGCCTGTTGAGGGGCACAGGGAAGTTGGGCCAAAGAAGCCTCAAGAACTCTGATGCCTAGATTTGGATCCGTAGACTGTCAGGCGGTCTCCATGGCAAAGAGGAAGAAAGATCCCTGGAGAGAGCACGTGCCAAGGGCAGGAAACAGGCAACTGATGATCTTGGTGAATGGCCACTCAAGGCCAGAGAGGTGGACCCTCTGAGTACGTGTCCAGCATCTCCCATTGGAATAGAAAAGAAAAATCTGGAAATAAGTCTACCCCTTAGTTAAACCTTGTATTCCTTTTTACCAGTTTTTACTCTGTGCGAATGTATATAACTTTGAGTTGCTGCAAATATATTCACAATGATAAGTATACACTTGCCAATTGTGTAGGTCCAGTCACTTTTTTACTCATTATTTTCAATGCTCCTGGATAGCACACACTATTGTCAGTAGGAACTCACCTCTTGTCTTTTCATGGGCCAGTTAAACAGTGCTCTGTGAGTTTCCCCAGGTGACTGGTGAGGCTTGGGGAGCTCAGGGTTTTTGCCTCACTTCCCCCCTGGCCTGAAGCACTGTGTGAGCTCGTGCTGCTGTTCCAGGCTTAGCAGGATTAATCAGCCTCCTCCTCCTCAGTTTGGAGCCCAGAGATGGTCAGGGAGGCCACCTGCCTGACCTGGAGCCAGAGAATCAGGCTGAGACCCCTATTATGTTATAGTATACTGGACTTCTCTGGTGGTCCAGTCGTTAAGAATCTGCTTGCCAATACAGGTCATTCAACCCCTGATGCAGGAAGACTCCACATGCAGCAAAGCAATTAACCTCATGAACCACAACTACTGAGCCTGCTCACCGTAGAAACTGTGCTCCCCGACACAAGAAGCCATTGCAACAAGAAGCCCAGGCTGCACAGCTAGAGAGCAGCCCTCGCTCTCCACAACTAGAGAAAACCCAGGCACAGAAATGAAGATCCAGCACAGCCAGAAATACATAATGAAATAAATTAAATTTTTTAAAATATATGCATAAAAATTATCACTTTCATAGCCACTTTCCTAGTGGCTCAGATGGTAAAGAATCCACCTGCAATGTGGAGACCTGGGTTCAGTCCCTGGGTTGGGAAGATACCCTGGAGAAAGGAATGGCTACCCACTCCAGTATTTTTGCCTGAAGAATTCCATGGACAGTACTGTCCACGGGGTCACCACAGACTACATATTATAAATTGTATATCATATATAATATGATATGGTATAATGTAAATTATATATTGTATTATATATATATATATATATAATATTATACAATAATGATGCCCTTGGGGATCCAAAGAAATAAAATTTTGCACCACAGAAGACCACAGAACCAAGCTATTTATTTTAGAACAATAAATCTCAAGAAAAATTGAGTATGGCTCCCAGTCTTCTGCTGAATAATCCATAGATCATCACCTATGACAGATGTCCCTCCTCATGGGGATACAGTTGCAAAGTCCCCAGTGGGGACCAAAAGTCTCCAGCCCTCAGGCTTGGGGTTCGTCCAGCTGGGAGCAGCTAAAAGCAGAGTATCCACGATTAGTTCCACAGCACCCCCTGCTGGTTCAAGTTGAACTCCCAGTACCCACAGAGCTGGTAATCCTGGGACCTCTCTTGCTAAGGATGTTACTGATGCTGAAGCTCCAAAACTTTGGCCACCTAATGCCAAGAACCAACTGATTCGAAAAGACCCTGATGCTGAGAAAGATTGAAGGCCAAAGGAGAAGAGGACAGCGGAGGATGAGATGGATAGATAGTTTTACCAACTTAATGGACATAAATCTAAGCAAACTCCAGGAGATAGTGAAGGACAGGGGAGCCTGGCATGCTGCAGTCCACGGGGTAGCAAACAGTCAGATACGACTTAGCAACTGAACAGCAATAATGAGACTTTGCAGCTCACATCGTTTTCATGACTCCAACAGATCAAGCAATGTTCTGGCCTTAATGTTGCAACAATAAATACATGACTTTTTATATGACTTTACATAACTCTGTTTGGTCTCCCAAAGGAGGAAGAACTTGTTCTAGTTCTAACAAGTTAGCAGAAAGAACGTTTTCAGGAGAGGAAATAGAAAGCATAAAGCCTCTGCTGCATTTAAGGTCAAGGGACACCCAGGAGGTGGCAGAAGTCTGCACTGTGTGCCATCTGCTGATGGTGGTAAGGTGGGGAAAGCCTAGGCAGATAAAGAAAGGAACAAGAAGGGAGGGAGGGGTGCTTTATGTGACAGGTAGCAGACAGGGGCATTGTGACTGCGGCAGTGAGGTGAGGACGCAGGGGGTGGATGTAACCATTCCCAAGGACCAACCTAGACCCCTGCATGCAAATGCAGGGCTTTTAATCATTTTATTTGTTTATTTACTTTTGGCTGTGCTGGTCTTCATCATTGCACAGGCTTCTCTCTAGTTGCAGAGAGAGGGGGCTACTCTCTAGTTGCAGCGCGCGGGCTTCCCGTTGCGGTGGCTGCTCTTGCTGTGGAGCACGGACTCGAGGGTGCCCAGGCTTCAGCAGCTGCAGTGAGCAGGCTCAGTAGTTGCAGCTCCCAGGCTTTAGAGCACAGGCTTTGTAGTCGTAGCGCATGGGCTCAGCTGCTCCTCAGCACATGGGATTTTCCCGGACCAGGGATCGTACCCGTGTTTCCTGCACTGGCAGGCGGATTCTTTACCACTAACCCACCAGGGAAGCCCCAAACAAACATAACCTTCAAGCCAACTCTTCTATATAGATCTCCCAGAGAAGGCAGGAGAACTCGCTTCTCTTCTAGGGTAATAAAGTAATAAAGTTCCTTTATTAATTTTTCAGACTGGTCAATGTTCAGGAACTGTAGACTCACAGGTCTCTGAGGTATCCTGGTTTCCAGACTCCTCCTCCTCCTTCTCCCTCTCCCTGGGCCTGAGATGAGAGAATGTGAGTGCACGGCTGCAAGAACCAGAGAGGCTGAAGCCAAATAGCTTCGAGAAGCAAGGGCTTCAGAAGGCCAGGATGTGGCACCTGGAGCCTCCATCCTGCACACAGGATGAGGTAGGAGCCCAGAAGGCAAAAACTCCAGGCCTACAGGTGGAAGACAACGTGATGCCCAAGAGAAATTCCTTACTCAGAAAGGAAAATGATCCAAAGGAGACCTTCTGCTTGGTGGGTTTATTTATTTGGTGAAGGAGAGTTATAAACATGAGCTTTCCAAATCCTTTCCCGCATGCTGTATGAAGGTTTTAGACTCGGGTTCACAGGTCTCTCTAAAAAGCAACATTTTCTTACCTTACTCTAAGGTCAAAGTTAATTTTTTTTTCCTAGTGAGATCCATCTTTTATGCTCAAAGTTTAGTTAACTTGGGACTTCTATGGTGGTCCAGTGGTTAAGGGTCCATCCCACTAGCGGGTGCATGGGTTTGATTTCTGGTCTGAGAACTAAGATTCCACATGCTTCAAGACAAAAAAAAAAAAAAACTATTTTTAAATAAATAAATAAATTGATTAATTAAAGTGTGCGGTTTGATGAGCTTTTTTTTTTTTTTTTAAGGTTTGGTTAACTTAGCTGTACTCTTATTTTCCTGTATGGGGGCCCATTTGATTTCCCTCTTGGTTCCTACTGAGGCTTTTATTTCATCCATGTTACTTCTTGACCTGCGTTTAAATGGTCAGAAATGCTGACAGACGTTGCAAAGGAAAGGACGGATACTTTACCCAGGATAGGGTCTCTGGGAGAGTGTGGGGGGTGATAGTAATGACTTGATGAGATGCTTCAGTCTACAGAACTCCACTATAATCATGAAATGGCCAGTAAAATGGTGGCCTAAGATATTCCAAGATTTCATTCCCCAATAGAAACATCAAAACAAACAAAGCAGAATGCTGTCTGAGCTCTGGAAAACAGTGAAAAGTTGACAACAATCAAGCAAATGTTCCATCAAGAAAAAGACATTTTTAAAATGGTACAGGGGTTCATGAGGTGACATCAGCCAGACGATGGACTAAAAAGTCTCCAGCCAATATTCCCCCTCAGCAACAAAAATTTGGTATGACTCCATGGGCAAACATACTTTTGGGAATCATGTGAATCTCTGATGGAGTCCAAGACCAGGGAGGGGCACTTTTAGAAGGTTGAGCCCACGCCGAGGTCATTGACTCACTGACTGGGGTCCCATGTACAGACCTGAAAACAGAGGCAGGAAAAGCATTTGACACCTTTTAATGATTAAAAACTCTCAACAAAACAGGCGCTGAAGGAACTTACCTCAGCCCAATGAAGGCCATGTCTGACAAGCCCATAGCTAACATACTCGTGGTGAAAAGCGGAAAGCTTTCCTTCTAAGATCAGGAATCAGATCTCTCACCACTCCTAGTCAACATAGTACTGGAAGTACTAGCCAGAGCAATTAGGCAAGAAATCCTAAGAACTCCACACACACACACACACACACACACACACACACACACACACACACACACACACACAAGTTATTCAAACTAAAACAAATTCAGTAAAGTTGTGGGATATAAAATCAACACTCAAAAATCAGTTGCATTTTTAAACACCAACAATGAACTACCTGAAAAATAAATACATGAAATAATCTCATTTACAGTAGCAGCAAAAAGAATAAAATAGTAATAAATTTAACCAAGGAAGTGAAAAACCTGTATACTGAAAGCTATAAAAACTTGATGAAAATAACTGAAGAAGATATAAATAAATGGGACGATATCCCACATTCATGGACTGGAAGAATTAATATTGTCAAAATCTCATACTACCAAAAGCAATCTGGAGATTCAATGAAATCCCCATTAAAATATCAGTGATATTTGTTCACAGAAATAGGAAAAAATATCCTGCCACAAAAGTTTTCAAATAGATAAAGAAATCTTGAGAAAGAACAAAACTGGAGGCATGACACTCTGGGATTTCAAACTAAATTACAAATCTATAGTAATCAAAATAGTATAACATTGGAATAAATAGAGATACATTGGCCAATGGAACAGAACCAACAGCCCATAAATAAACCCCAGAAAATGGTCAATTAGTCTTTGACAAGGATGCCAATAACACAATGAAAAAGGATAGTCTCTTAAATAAGTGGTCCTGGGCAAACTGCATACCACATACCAAAGAATTAAACTGGATCCCTATCTTTCAACACTGAAAATAATTAACTTGAAATGGATTAAAGATTTAAATATAAGACCTGAAACTATAAATTTCTAGAAGAAAATATAGAGGTAAATCTCCTTGACCTTGGTGTTAGTAATAACTTTTCTGGATATGACATCAAAAACCCAGGCAAGAAAAGAAAAAAATAAATGTAAATGGGACAACATTAAAAGTTTTCTGCACAGCAGAGAGAGCAATCGACAAAATGAAAAGGCAACCTACAGAATGGAGAAAATATTTGCAAACCATATATCTGGTAAGGGGTTAATATCTAAAGTATACAAACACTCATCAACTCAAAAGCCAACCTACGGACCTCCCTGTGGTCCAGTGGTTAAGAATCTGCCTTGCAATGGAGGAGATGCAGGTTTGATCCCTGGTCAGGGAATTAAGATCCCACATGCAGTGGAGCTACTGTGCCTTTGCACTCTTGAGCCTGTGCCACAACTAGAGAGTCCATGCACCACACGGAAACATCCAGCATGGCAAAGATTCTGAGTGCTGCAACTAAGGTCCAGTGCAGCCAGATAAATGTTTTTAAATGCTTTAAAAAAAAAAAAGCAAAAGCAAATAACCTGATTTTCAAATAGGCAAAGGACTTGAATAGATTTTTTCCAGAGAAGGCATACCACTTACCAAAAAAGTATATGAAAAGGTGTTCAACATCACTAATTCTTTGGTAAATGCAAATCAGCACCAAAATGAGGTATCACCTTATACTTGGTCAGTCAGTCAGTCAGTTCAGTCACTCAGTCGGGTCTGACTCTTTGTGACCCCATAAATTACAGCACGCCACACCTCCCTTATACTTGCTAGTATGACTGTTAAATCAAAAAGACTATCCATTGACAGATGAATGGATAAAGAAGGGGTGGTACATATACACAAGGGAATATTACTCAGCCATAAAAATGAACACATTTGAGTCAGTTCTAAACAGGTGGATGAACCTAGAACCTATTATACAGAGTGAAGTCAGTCAGAAAGAGAAAGATAAATATCATATTCTAATGCCTATATACAGAATCTAGAAAAATGGTACTAAAGAATTTACTTACAGGGCAGCAATGGAGAAACATGGATAGAGAGTAAACTTGTTGTCATGGGGAGAGAGGAGGAGAGGGTGAGATGTATGGAGAGAGTAACACGGAAACTTACATTTCCATATGTAAAAGAGATAGCCAATGGGAATTTGCTGTCTGGCTCAGGAAACTCAGACAGGGGCTCTGTGTCTACCTAGAGGGGTGGGATGGGGAGGGGATGGGAGGGAGGTTCAGGAGGGAGGGGATATGTGTTTATCTATGGCTGATTCATGTTGAGGTTTGACAGAAAACAACAAAATTCTGTAAAGCAATTATCCTTCAATTAAAAAATTAATTAATTTTAAAAAATCAAAAAGATTAGAACTTACAAGTTCCGGCAAATATCTGGAGAAAAGGGAACTCCTATGCACCATTGCTGCTGTGGTTTAGTCGCTAAGTCATGTCCAACTCTCTTTCGACCCCATAGACTGTAGCCTGCCAGGTTCCTCTGTCCATGGATTTCCTACGCAAGAATATTGGAGTGGGTTGCCATTTCCTCCTCCAGAGGGTCTTCCTAACCCAGGGATTGCACCCATGTTTCCTGCATTGACAGGCAGATTCTTTACCACTGAGCCACTAGGGAAGCTCTTGTACACCATTGGTGGGGTATAAACTGATACAGTCATTAGGGCAAACAGTGTGGAGGTTCCTCAAAAAGTTAAAAATAGAGCTATCATATGATCAAGCAATCCCACGTCTTTATATGAGTCCTGACAATCATTATCACATGCTTTTAGATTGATACGCCCATTGTCAAAACCTCTGTCCCAACCCACTCCACACCCCTGCCCCGACCCCTCTGAATGCAGTACTCATAGAGCCACTTGCCCTTCTTGCACCGGCTGCCTCAGTCCTGATGTGTAATACAAAGCCTAACTCAAATTACCTGTTCCAGAGAAACATAGAGGAAACTAGGAAATGCAAAATAACTTCACTCTCAAGGGATAAAATTTCTTGGTCGGGAATCTTATCCACTCTGCAAGGATCCCTCACCCCTTGTCCTCCTGACTCTTTTCTAGACCTTTCACCTCTCTCTTACCCCTTTCTTTGTCCCCTTCATCTCTCCCCAATCCTCACCCAGACTATTCAAATCTTCTTAAAGATGCCATCTTTCCACACAGTGAACACTCCTCTCTCCACCTCCAATTTTCACCCCGTTTCTCATCTCTCAGCCCTCCTTCCCACACTCCACCCGGTCCAACATGACTGCTGGAGGACCAGGGTCTCAGCGCTTCAGAGGAAAGGTTTAAAGGTCCTCCTGCCCAGGAGATGGCTCTGATAGTGCTCCCCACTTGCCTGAGGGTGATCATTAACCTAGAGCACATATAAGAAAAGGGCTGTCCCTGGGATGGGGGAAGCAGTGCCTGCAACCATGGCCAGCACACTAAGCCCCAGCGCTGTGACCGAGACCCCCAGCCCTCCTGAGACATCAGAGCGTATACAAAATGCTGCTGACATCTCCGTCATTGTCATCTATTTCGTGTTGGTGATGGCCGTTGGACTGTGGGTATATAGGAGCTTAGTGGGATGTTCAGAGTGGGCTCCAGGCTTGAGGCTGGGGGAAATGACTGAGGGAGGGAAAGGTGTCATGTGACGGAGCAGAGAGGACGTTCAATCAGCTGCCACAGACTTTATTGTCCCTCCCTAAGCAGTCATTTTCTCACGTGTGAGTCAGCAATGCTTCCACTGATTTACCTTATTCTTCTAACAAGCCCATCATGTGAACAGGGCCAAGAGTGGGACTGCAGACCTATCCTGTTTGACATTTCCAGCACCTGACATCATGAATAAAGATGTTGTGTTATTATCTCATTGATTTTATTTTCCTTTGCTCACCTTCTATCAATAACTTAGTTGATTTGGACGGTTAAGTCATTTACATTCATTCTCTCTTTTAAGTAATGAGCTGGAGGCTGCAAATTTCCTTCCAAGCACAGCTTTAGTGATAGATACCTCACATTGTATTCATCAGTGAAAATAAACGGAGGAATTAGGACAGAAGTTGAGAAATATGACTTCTTAAAGTGCCTGGGTTTCTATGAAAGTGTGATTTTGAAGTCCTTGAAAAATTGGTGCTGTATCACAGTTTTGAGGATAATGTTTCTTTTTAGGAGTGCTGGAAAAGAAGGTTATGTCTGTCAGAACCCTGGCCAGAGATTCTGGGGCATCTCAGGGGCTCTTTCTGTGGCTTGACTCATAAATGTCTTCCCTTCTCTCAGGCAATGCTGAGGACCAACCGGGGCACCGTTGGAGGCTTCTTTCTGGCTGGTCGAGATGTGACCTGGTGGCCGGTGAGTGAGTCAAAGCTTCCTGGCGGTAAATTTCTAGTGTGTATGTTTAAGGACAAGCCAAGAAAACATGTAGAGTGCTGATCATGTCTGAGGTGCATTGCCTGCCTGCTTTCTGGTGTCTCTTTTCCTAAACCCTTAGCCTCAGAGCTCAGCCTTGTCATTCTAATAAATGAGAATACATCACTAATTATGAAAGCAGGTGTACTGTGGCATTTGGAAAGAGCCGATTTGCCTCTGATTTATATTTTTTTTTAATGTATTTTTAATTGGAGGATGACTGTTTGCAGTATTGTGTTAGTTTCTGCCGTATGGCAATGTGAATCATCCCTAAGTGTACATAAGCCCCCTCCCTCTGGAACCCCCCTCCCAGAGCACCAGGCTGAGCTCCCCGTGCGATCCAGCAGGTTCCCACCAGCGATCGGTCTTACCCATGGGAGTGTATATATATATGTCAATGCTGCTCTCTCAATTTTTTAAAAACCATTCAGGGACTTTTCCTGGTGGCCCAGTGGTTGAGAACCCACCTCCCAATGCAGGGGACACAAGTTTGATTCCTGGTGGGGGAACTAAGATCCCACATGCCAAGGGATAACTAAGCCCGAGTGCCGCAACTAGAGAAGCCCACAAGCCACAACTGCTGAGCGCACTCTAGAGCCCATGCCGTGAAACAAGGGAAGCCTGTGCATCAAAATGAAAAGACCCAGCACAGCCAAATAGTGATTCAAAAATACGAAAACAATCTTATATAGCAACCGTGCAAAAACTGATGACTGGCTAAACTTAGGCCCCAAGCTATAAGCTTGCTGACTCCTGCCGTATGGAAAAGTAATGGAAACATTGCAACATTTACCTGCTTTCAAGAAGTCTAATTTGGGACTTTTAACTCTGACCCTAGTCTCTTCCCTTGGATTCCAGATGGGTGCCTCTCTCTTCGCCAGTAACATCGGCAGTGGCCACTTTGTGGGGCTAGCAGGGACCGGAGCGGCTTCGGGAATTGCCATTGCAGCATTTGAATGGAACGTAAGTGACATCACAGGCTTCTTCCTTTAAATCAAAACTCTAGGTGTGTTTGTCTGGGCTACCCACTCCAGTATTCTTGGGCTTCCCTTGTGGCTCAGCTGGTAAAGAATCCACCTGCAATGCAGGAGATCCGGGTTCAACCCCTGGGTTGGGAAGATCTCCTGGAGAATGGAAAGGCTACCCACTCCAGTATTTTGGCCTGGAGAATTCCATGGACTAGTCCATGGTGTCGCAAAGAGTTGGACACAACTGAGTGACTTTCACTTGCACTTTTCTTTTCTGCATAGGACAAACCTCTCTTTGGTTTGACTTCTATTTCTCCTTCTTCTTGAACCTCAGGGCCTTCCCTGTGTAGCCCATTTTGCCTGGGCCACACCCTACCTCTGAGATTTCACTAAAGCCATTATTCCCACCAGCGAAGTCATCCCTATATCATTTAATCCCACTTTTACTTGACGTCCTTGATCATTTTAGCTCTCATCTCTATCACTCCCCCTACCCCGAGCTGTATTATACATTCAGTCTGAATCATAAGCAAGAAATTTTAAAATGTACAGATAATGACCCCTTCTTTGAAAAGCTTACATCCAAGTGGGAGAGACAGATAAACATTCGCTACTGTGTAGAAAGTACAAGGAGAGAAGCATGCATGGAGCATTGAGAGATCTCAACAGAAGGAAACAGAAGGGGCATGGATGGATGCAGAAGGGGCATCCGTCCTAGATGGTGGGTGGGACCAGGCCCATGTCCAGGGAACTTCCTGAGGCTGATGCCGGACAGAGGAGTAGAAACTGGCCCAGGAAGTGACAACATAGTAAAGAGTAACTGATTTGGAGGTAGTAGCTCGAATCTCTAAGACTCGGTGACTGAGTTCCTAATTGCTCTACTGCCATCCCACCGGTGCAAGCTGTGTCTTCTTAATTAGACTCTAAGATCTTTAAGGACAAGCGACCATCTCCTCTCGTGTCCCTCACACCACCCCATCATTCAGCATTTGACTGGGCACATGCTATAAACATTTCTCGAGTTGACTGAGTGTTTTCGGTTCTGTTCTCTTATCCTTTCTAGTGTTTGCTTGTGCATGTATATGCCTACCAGTCAGAGGGAGATGCTTACATGGAAGAAAGCTGGATCATTTTACATTGAAACTATTTAAACTATTTACATTTAAAACCATCCTGGAGAGACTCAGCAGGGGACCTTGCATCATCACAAGTAACCGTGCCCCGCCCCTATTGAAGATTTTGCCCCTCTAGTTACTTTAGTAGTGTCAGAGACTCAGAATGGACCCAGCCTCCACACGTGCCTTATGGTCTGGGTTTTGCTCTGATGGTGCCATGGAGTCGAGAAAGGAGCCAGGCTCCAGAAGCGTGGGCAAAATGCCCTATGGCCCCAGGGAGTGTGATTATCAGCTTGCTGGGAGCCCGGCTCTTAGCCTGTGACCTTGGATTTCTTTCGTCTCTGTGAGGTTCAGGTTACCCCTCCATAAAACAGGAGAATAACTGTGCTTATCGCATCTGCCTAACCTGGTGCTGTGAGAACAGCGTGAGTGATAGAAGTGAAGACTATTTCATAAACGTTAATATTCATGTAAGATTATACTATTATCATTATCATATTTGGCAAGGCTTGGGGGGGCACTGGGAATATTCTTCTGCCTCTAAATTTCTCATCGGTTTCTCACTCTATATGATTCCTGACATTCAAGAATAATTCCTGGGGACTTCCCTGGTGGCTTAGTGGTTAAGAATCCACCTTCCAATATAGGAGATAAGGGTTCGATCCATGGTGGGGGAACTAAGATCCCACAGGCTGCAGGGCAACTAAGCCCACTCACCACACAGAAAGATTCCTTGTGCTGCAAGGAAGACTCGACACAGCTAAATAAATTTTTTTTAAGAACAATTCTTTTTGGTAAAGATTGTATGACCTTCTAGTGGTCCAGCTGGGCTCAGATCTCTGACTGTCCATTTTTCACCACACATCTTTGCCAGATCCTAAGCCCCAGGAAATGGTGATCTCTGGATCATGGAAGCAGAAGAAATGGACCCACAGCTGTCTTGGGATCATAACTGTTTGAGTGGGACAGGATCAAAGCAAACATTTTATTTTCAGACTTGGAGGTTGTGAAGTGAAAAGGCCCACAAGCCAAACCTCTCTAACTTCCACTCTGTCCTTGGTTTCTTGTAGGCCTTGCTGCTGTTGCTGGTTCTAGGGTGGTTCTTTGTCCCCATTTACATCAAGGCAGGGATGAGTATCCACAGGCGTTCTCTGGTGCACAGGTCAGGCATTCATTTATTCCCTCATTTTTTCTGCTCAGCTGTGAAACCCGAGTAACATTATTTGTTGCAGAACTTCTGAGTTTATGTTTACATAAGACCACTAACTACTGGACTTCCCTGGTGGTCCAGTGGTAAAGAATCTGCCTGCCAGTGCAGGAGACTTGGGTTTGATCCCTGGTCTGGGAAGATCCCACACGTCGATGGACAACTCAGCCCATCTGCCACACTACTGAGCCCACGTGCTGCCCACAAAACTACTGAAGCCAGCTCCTAGAGCCTGTGCTCTGAGACAAGAAAAAGCCACTGCAATGAGAAGTCCACACACCGCCACCAAGGAGCAGGCCCCACTCTCTTCAGCTAGAGAAAGCCTGCAGGCAGCAACAGATACCTAGCACAGCCCAAACATAATACAAATCATGAAAGAATTTTTAAAAATTAAAAAAAGACCACGAAGTACTACAGGACTGCTCTTAAAAATGGCCGCAATCAGCTATCCTCTTGCTGATCACTGTTGTGGGGATTCCATTTTTCCAACATTCTTACCAATACATAATATTTTCCTTTATTCTAATTCTTGTTATTCTGATGTTTGGAAGGTAGCTTTTTTTTTTTTTTTTTAGTGAGGGGTAGGAAGTACCCCTCATTGAAGTTGGCTTGCCTTCAACTTGGGTGTTGCCAACCAGCTGGGGCACTGCTGTGCCTCTTGGAGCCTAACTGCCATACTTACTCCTTCTGCAGCTGAGGGGTGCAGTGTCCTGGGATAATTCCTGGGAAGGGGCTCCAGAGGACCAAGCTTTCCTGTCTACTGCCTCTGCATGTCACTCTATAGTCCTTTGCTCATCCTGAGTCCCTTCCCATTCCAGGCTTGACCAAGCTCTGCTCTCTTTGGTGCAAGGATCCACAGCACATAACTCATGCGTGTGTTCTTGGACAGGGCTTACCATCCTTGAGGTGGTTCTGACAGTTTCTGAGCCCCAAGAGTTCCCCTTCTTGCTTTTGCTAATATTATATAAATGTTTATTTAAGATTCTTTTATATTGGAGGAGATGAAACCATGAGCTTGGTCTGCTGTGAAGAATCCAGAAAAATGTACCCTTTAAACTGATCACATAGCGGATCTAGTATTTCCATAATGATAATCTCAGCTTTTTCTCTACATAGGATTTAACGTAACTCTTCTTTTCAATAAAGATAATCATGTGAATGTACATACAGAAGTATATTTGCAATTTATTCAATTATCTATTTATCATGTAACCGTAATTGCAGGCCATCATTTATGTTGTGTTTGCTAGACTGCAACATTATCAGTGAAAATAATAAATATTATCTCTTGAGCATCACCATTCACTTGGTGTTGTGGTGGGTATTTTACACCTACTTCCATATTAAAGCCCCACATTACAGGTGAGAAGACAGAGGTTCAGAGGGACTGCCATTTGCCAAAGGTCACAATCTAGGAAGAGATCCCAGGAATGCTTGAGTCCATCCAAGGCCCATGTTCATTCCAGACTCACAGTTTCCCAAGGGGCTGTGCCTTCTCACTCATGTCTCCCCACCTTGGGGGTGTTACCCACCCTGAGGGTGACTGCCACACACAGTTACCTGTCCACAGAGGCGTAATCCATGTTGGATCATCTGAATGTGTGGGATCCTGAAGATGAATCCCTGCTGGTGTCTGTCTCTGCAGGTGACGACCATGCCAGAATACCTGAGGAAGCGGTTTGGTGGGAAGCGGCTCCAGGTCTACCTCTCCATCCTCTCCCTGTTCATCTGTGTGGCTTTGAGAATCTCAGTGAGTTCAATGCCCTCCTGGCATTTTAGCTTCATGAGGGACAAGAGTGCTAAGGTCAGAGAACTTTATGGGTCAGGCCATATATGGACGTTTTTAAACTACCTGGGGTCTCTCTGAACATGTTAATCACTCAGTCGTGTCTGACTCTTTGTGACTCCATGGACCATAGCCCATCAGGCTCCTCTGTCCATGGAATTCTCCAGGCAAGAATTCTGGAGTGGGTAGCAATTTCCTTCTCCAGGGGATCTTCCCAACCCAAGGATCAAACCCAGGTCTCCCGCACTGCAGGCAGATTCTTTACAATCTGAGCCACCAGGGGGTCTCTCTACCAACATTTTATGCCCCCCCCCCCAAAAAAAAGAGCTTCAGAAACCCTGCATTCATAGAGTAAAAGAATTCTGAGTCACAAGAGCCTCCAGAGTATAAACCCATCCTTTCATTAAGACTGTGAAAAAAATAATGGCTGTACAGAAAGAGCAGAAAGTCTCATTCAAGTAGCACAGCAATTCAGTAGCAGAAACTAAGGACTCTCTAGCTCCCACCTCCCCCTGCACAATCACCTTTTCATTCTCATTGTCAAGGCCACTCCAGGTTTACATTTTCCTTTTCAGCTTGACTATCTAACATGAAGACCAGAAGGGAAAGTGTTTTGTATTATTAAACTGACTTTGGTTAAATGTACCTTATTTTATCTGAGATTGCCTATACGAAACAAATGTCACAAACAAGTGTTAAAAGAATTCTAAAGTTTTTTTTTTTTTAAGTTAAGTCTCTTGGAGATAATTATTGAGGAAAGAAAAAAAATTTGAAGATTCAGCAGTACATGTAGAAACCAAAGAAAAATCTCCTCATGTATCAGTGACTAAGGACATAATTTCCTGCAAGTTTATAGCCCAGGCAGTTCACTAGAGCAGAAGTTCACTCTGCTTATTGATCCTCTGTTAAGCCAAATCATGATTGGAAGTAAACCAGCTGCTTAGATTAGATGGCCCAAGCCTTCCTAATGCAACGTGAGCATTTCCCAGTACTTATTATAAACTACTGGGCTCCATGTTAGGGGAACAAGATTCCTGTTCACTAGCAATTTGCCACGTCATTAATGGTATAAGAATTTTACACGTGAAATAGCACTTTATGACATTATATGCAAATATAGTAAACTAAGAGCTGGACTAGAGTGTGTGGACAAGTACAGGAAATATGCTGCAGGTCAGGAAACAGGATGGCAGTCAGTGCTGGGTGGAATTGGAGGTTGTCCTCATTGGTGAGGGCTGGGAGCACTTAAGTCCCAGGACAGGAAGGTGAGGAGAGCCCAAGGGAGGCAGAGGAGCCTGCAGGTGTCCAGGGCTTCATGCTTACATGCTCCTCTGGTGGGAGCTGGTGATCTCCGTTCTCCTCTGGCTCTGACATCTAGAGCTTTATGATGCTAGAGTATGAACAAGGTGCTGGAGCAGAATGACAGGTACCAAAGGGAGCCCCCAAGGGAGGCAGCCTCCTGAGATGGTTGGTTCCTGCCAGTGTGGAGTGGGTGGAAGGTTGGGGAGCTGAATGGAGCAGCACAGAGGCCCAGAGCATGTGTGTGACTGTTCACGGTCTGGCATGGTCAACTGGAAAGATTCTGTAGCAGGAGTCCATTCTTACCTACAAGGTCATGTCTTAAGTGGTATCAATAATCCTAGACATGACATTTTGTGTACTATCATACAATGATAACAGCTTCTGTCCTGATTACTTATTAAACAGATCAACAACTTTCACAGCCTTCCCCTGCCCCAAGTATTAAAAAGATCATATGTCCACTGGCTTTCAACCTCCAGTAATGTGTAGGGTCCAAGAGTGTTCAGTCATGTCTGACTCTTTTGTGCCTCCATGGACTGTAGCCCACCAGGCACCTCTGTCCATGGGATTCTCCAGGAGGCAAGAATATTGGAGTGGGTGGCCATGCCCTTCTCCAGGGGACCTTCCCAGCCCCGGGATAGAACTGGCATCTCTTAGGTCTCCTGCATTGGCAGGCAGATTCTTTTCTTCTGCGCCCCAAAGGATGGCATGGTCTCACTAGGGTTGTTGGTAGGTGGCAAGCAGAGAGAAAAGAAAGGCTTTTCCTGACTGGGATTCCTGTCTGGGAATTGAACCTGGGCCAAGGCTGGGAAAGCGCTGAATCCTAACCACTAGGCCACCAGGGAGCATCAAACACTAGCGGGAAGGCAAAGGTGAAGAGCTGAGCGACGCACTGCATGTTTCCATTCCACCCTGACTGTTCTCTCTCTAGTCAGACATATTTTCTGGAGCCATATTCATCACCCTGGCCTTGGGACTGGACCTATACCTGGCGATCTTCATCCTCTTGGCTCTCACTGCTATTTACACCATCACTGGTGAGCCCACACTATCTTTCGCTGACCTCACTCCAAGCTGCCATTAGCACTGGCACTGCCATGTAAGGATACCCTTTTATTTCCATTGTGAGATTCATGCACAGGTGGAGAAACATAACTAGAGCAAAGAAAACAGAACCTTCAGTATGAGGTGTGAGCACCTGGTGATGTGGTAAACGGGATGGGGAAATGGTGACTTGGCTCAGCTACGTGTCTGATATGCAGATCAGCATTTGGAATCCAGCGTGACATACACATGGGAGGTCTGGATGAAACAGTGGCTCAGACCCGAAACTGGCCACACCAAGGCAGTCCCCAAGTGAATACACGCCAGGACACAGGGATGGGCCTACGAGCCACAAAATCAGGAAAGGAAAACTGGAGCAGAGGGTTGGCTGTGGGAGGAAAGGTGTGGTAAATAGTTCAAGCAGGCTTTCATGAGCCAGATACACCGGTGTTGTCCGTCATGCATACTAACATGAAAATCAAACTACACCAGCTCAACTGGGAAAATAAAGAAAAAGTATAGCTGGGACAATACAGACAGTCCTGAAGCCATTTTTATACATCAAGTACATGTCTCAGAATAAGTGACAGATAAGTCCATAAATCTCCTATTTTTGGTATCCATCTTATTTCCCTCCCGTAAAGGGAGTATCTCATTAACTGAGATTCTGTGAGCCCAGAGCAGAAGGGGAAGTTTTTGTTGTTCGAACAACACTGCAGCAAAACACAGCTCATCAAATACATCTGGTTCTCCACTAATGAAACGATAATACATTCCAACAGGAGAGCAAAAATGGCCTTGCCCAGTTTTTTGAGAGCGCGTGTAATTGTGCTAAATGGAGCAAACTGAGGCATCAGCGAGGGAAAATCTATGGTATTAAAACTTTGCCTTTATCTCTATTTAATATTCAAAAATTCACACAAAGCTGGAACTCCACTCTAATTCATAGAAACTGAGTCAAGGCAAGGCAAGCGGGACAAGAGGACCAAGGAGAGGCATAACTCCCAAGGCGACAGAGATGCCGAGAGAGGCTTGTGGTCCATCCAGGAGCGTTTGCTATGTTTCTGCTGAGTTACTTCTAGAGTTTGGGTAGAGGAGAACACAGAGGTGACAGCAGATAGATGAGGATGCGTGAGTAAAATGTCCTGATTCCTTTCTTTCCCTCACAGGGGGCTTGGCCTCAGTTATTTACACAGACACCCTCCAAACGGCCATCATGCTGATAGGTTCTTTTATTCTCATGGGGTTCGGTAAGTGATAATGATATGAGCAATGCCCTGGAGTCAGAAATCCTGGGATGCGCGTCGGTTCAGTCTGACTGCTCTTGACCGCTGCCTCCCTTCTATTTGGTCACATTTTCCAATCATGCGTATAATTCTGGGAACTTCTTTGTTTCGCGTACTCCTTACGCAGAAAGGAGTGTCTGCGAACTTCTTTCTTACTGTACTATCTCAGCGTGAAGAAGTAAAGAAGAACGTTGTTTCCTTTGGGGCTCCTTGGTAGCTCAGACGGTAAAGAGCCTGCCTGCAGTGAGGGAGACCTGGGTTCGATCCCTGGATGGGGAAGATCCCCTGGAGAAGGAAATGGCAACCCACTCCAATATTCTTGCCTGGAAAATCCCATGGACGGAGGAGGCTGGCAGGTTATGGTCCATGGGGTCGCAAAGAGTCGGACACGACTGAGTGACTTCACTTTCACATTTCACTTTTACCTCCTTTGAAAAACTATTGCTTAGATAAATTATTTTGTTTAGGCTTAATATCCTTGTGTTCAGAATGGACAAAATTAGTACCATTGAGTTGACATTTTATGAAAATATTGGTGCATTGGATCCAATGCACAGTAACATTTCATTTACATAAAATCCTCATTAAATGAAGGATTAAATATTAGGAAAAACTTAGGTAACTGAATATTAGCTTCATTATGACTGATGGAAATTATTAAAGTATAGTCCTTACTCTATCATTATATAAGTAACAAATATAGTTTGTGTTTTCCTTTATGACTCGCACCTATCAGTACCATCAGTTCTTCATTCTTTAAGTCATGCCAGATCACTAGTGATGAATCTGACTTACAGCTTGCTAATTTTTGGCTTCTTTTATTATAGTTTTTGCTTTTGTTTGCATAGACAATCCATGCATAAAGTAAAAAAGGATATAAGGTGAAAACAAATCCTTTTCATCCCTCCCTTGTCCAGCAGTCACCCTGCTCCAACACCCTCTCAAGCTGCACTGAATGCAACATTCCTGAACATGCAGGCACCTAATCAGAGCTTAAAGATACGAGGCAAAACCTGATCGAACTACAAGAACAACAAATTCATAATGATGACTGATGATTTTGTCAGAACATGGTTGCCGTTAACCACATGTGGCTATTTAAAGCTAATTAAAAATTCGGTTCCTCACTTGCTTAGCCATATTTCAAGCACTCTGTATATGGCAGTGTCCTGCACTTAGTTGCTCAATCATGTCCAACTCTTTGTGACCTCATGGACTGTAGCCCACCAAGCTCCTCTGTCCGTGGGATTTTTCAGGCAAAAATACTGGAGTGGGTTGCCATTTTCCTCCTCCAGGGGATCTTCCTGACCCAGGGATTGTACCATCTCCCGTGTCTCCTGCATTGCCGACTCTTTACCCACTGAGCCATTAGGGAAGCCCCAGTATATGGCCAGTAGTTACCACATTGGACAGCACAGGTATGTAACAGTTCCATCACTGTAGGAAGTGCTATTATTTCACAATGCTACTCCTGAAGCAACTGCTACTACCAACTCCTTGTGAACTTGCTACTTAGCCAGAATTTCTGTTGTTCTCATTCATGTTCCTTTGGTTTCTGGCCTCAGTGGTGTATGCCCTGGCATCAGCTTCTCTAAGACTCACTTATCCTATCCTATGGGTAGACTTTCACCTCCTAGGTCCTCCACGTATTTTTGCTACAAACCGTATTTCCCTTATCAGAACAATTTCCTTGTATTGTCTGCTCTTCCCTTCGGTTGAGTTTCTGCCTTGCACATTCATTTTGCACATAAGCCCACCACAGTATTTGGTACACACAAACGTGTTAGTGCTAAGTTAAATAATGAATAAAGAAGTAAACTGTCAAACTCAACTCTGCTGCTGCTGCTAAGTCGCTTCAGTCGTATCCGACTCTGTGTGACCCCATAGATGGAAGCCCACCAGGCTCCCCCGTCCCTGGGATTCTCCAGGCAAGAACACTGGAGTGGGTTGCCATTTCCTTCTCCAATGCATGAAAGTGAAAAGTGAAAGAGAAGTCACTTAGTCGTATCCGACTCCTAGTGATCCATGGACTGCAGCCCACCAGGCCCCTCCATCCAGTGGATTTTCCAGGCAAGAGTACTGGAGTGGGTTGCCATTGCCTTCTCCAAACTCAACTCTACAAATGTAGGCTTGTAATATCTACCACTCTAAAATTTACTCTGATGAATTTTGTGTCATCTGAACCTTTATAAGTTGTCCCAAATGTCTGGGTTCATCTTTCTAAGGTTTCCATCCATTGTGGTTCTTTCCTATACCTGACTAGCTTTTCCAGATGCTCCCAGTGGGATAAGTTTTCCTATTTCCCCTCACCACACATAATGTGATTGGAGGTGTTTGAGTACCTCCACCACAAAGGAGTGATTATTAACTCTTTAGACATCTAAGATTTGACAGAAATTTCATTTTATCCAATTCCTTTTCAGCTTTTGCCGAAGTCGGAGGCTACGAGAATTTTACAGAGAAGTACATGAATGCCATCCCAACCATAGTGGAGGGAGACAACCTGACAATCAAATCCAAGTGTTACACACCTCAGGAAGACTCCTTCCATATTTTTCGAGATGCTGTCACTGGGGATATTCCATGGCCAGGAACAATATTCGGAATGACCGTTGTAGCTGCATGGTATTGGTGTACAGATCAGGTAAAGTGTGTGTGTGTGTGTGTGTGTGCGTGTGTGTCTGTGTGTGTGTGAGAGAGAGAGAGATACATGAATATGTTTATGTTGTTCTTTGTCTACTCATAGAAAAACATCTAGTTTCTATTTCATACACACACATCATTTAAAGACCCAACACTTCTATTAATACGATGCTTGTTATGAAAAATGAAAAGAAAATGGACCCTTTCCTGATGGCTCAGACGGTAAAGAGTCTGCCTGCAAAGCAGGAGACCCGGGTTCGATCCCTAGGTCAGAAAGAACCCCTGGAGAAGGGCATGACAACCCACTCCAGTATCCTTGCTTGGAGAATTCCATGGACAGAGAAGTCTGGCAGGCTACAGTCCATGGGGTCACAAAAAATCAGATATGACTGAGTGACTAATACTCTTATGAAAAATAGCTGTCTGGTGTCCAACTTTCTACCTATTTCTCATCTCCCAAAGGCAAACAATTTCAGCTCCCTCAGTTAAATATTTTGGTATGTATTTTTATTCTCTGAATCCTGTACTCACTGTATAGTTTGGAACAACTGGCATGGATATTACCTTAGAGTTTATTAGAAATGAATGCTCTTAGATGCTACCCACACCCAATGAATCAGAATTTTCTCATAAACCTGATTCCCGAGAGATTCAAATAAATCCTTGTATTGCGCCCTCTTAGTTTTCCAGTTTTAGAGTTTTCTATTGGCTTCCCATACAGAGAGATGAGAGTTTAGCTTTTTCAGTTTTCCACCCTCAGTCCCCTACAGGCACACCTCCTGTTCATTCATCTTCCTAATAGATCCAGTTCACAATTTTGGCGAGATCTGCATTCAGTGCAGCAATTTTTGTGACTACATAAATGTAACTCACAACCAAGCTACATAACATTCTCTGATTGATTTTTCTTTAGCTTTTCTTCTCCCTAAAATGAATAACTCTAAATACTTTTGTTTTAAATTTTCTTGGTGATTATCACTCATTCAATAACAAACCCTCAGCAAATTGCCTAAATCTCCTCTCAATTCTTGCAAGCACTTCAAGTATTCTATGAGCTCCTCGTTGTCTCTTAGAGCCTTCATCTGTCACCAACTCTTGGGTTGTCCACTCTACTTGGTTCTCATCCTAACTCAGAACTCCCTTCGCTACTATATTTGACATCCCCTTTGCTTCATTCTTGGCTCGTATTTCCTATTTCCAATATTCTACATCATCATCTTTCTTTGTTTAATCCTGCTTTTTGAGGCAATGAATTATCCAGTTAGTTGCTGAGAAAGAAGGGAGATACATTTGCTGTGAATTTGCATGTCTCAAAATGTCTTCACTCCAACTCTTAGTAAATTGATCTCTGGCTATGTGCACATTTGTAGGTTGAATAATCTTCCCAGAGTCATAGATTGATTGTATTTTGACTTCCACCATCACAGGTGAGAAGCATAAGTTATTCTTGATCTTTTGGGTGTGACTCTGCTGGGCAAAAAATTGAAGGCAGAAGTAGAAGAGGGTGATAGAGTATGAGATGGTTGGATGGCATCACTGATTCAATGGACATGAACTTGGGCAAACTCCAGGAGTTAGTGAGGGACAGGGAGGCCTGGTGTGCTGCAGTCCACGGGGTCACAAAGAGTCAGACATGACTGACTGACTAACAACTGCTTTTTCTCTCTGGAAACTTGCCTTTCCTTTGGCCTCAATATTTTGAAATTTCACCACAATGTACTATTGTGTGTGGGTCTATTTTTATCCATTACGACAGGCTGCTGTGAACCTCTGTGATCAGGTAGCTGATGTCTTGAATAATTTGGGGAGATTCTTTCTTTGCTGCCTTCCATTTTGTTTCCTCACATCTGGAACTCTACTTTGGGGTGTTGGTCTTCCTCAGCTGGTTCTCTGGTGTTTTTACTTCGTCTCTCCATCATCCGTCTCTTGGCCTTTTGCTCTACTTAATAGGAGACTTTCTTAATTTTATCCTCCAGTTTTTCTGCCTTTGTATTTAAAGCTTTTAAGATCATGGTTTTTTTTTGTTTGTTTGTTTTCTGGGTGCTCCTTTTTATAGTAAATGAGTTTGTTTTTATTTTGGTGGGTTTGTTTTTTTTTTTAAGTTTTCTTCCTAAATAGTCTCTGCCAACTTAAACCTGCAATTTCACAATTTTAACTCACTTTAAATCAATGGCCATCCATGATATTAGTGCCAGTTTTCTATATAGTAAACTGATTTCCTCAACATATCTATCAACGAATCCATCCTTACACCACTGACTTGTGGAACCATCTTTATTACTTATGTTTTGCCTCTGACTAACAGACTCACTTCCTGTTAGTGGCCTCACATTCTTCTTAGATGTAGGGGCTGAACCTGCTTGTCTGCTGATAGGGCTTCTCTTCCCACCTGTAATTTATGTTGCCCCTCCAACCATCAGCTTCCAGGTCTTTGTCCAAAAATGTCGCCTGCTCCCTCAGCACTAAATAACACTGTCCCCTGACAGAGTTGTCTCCCAAAGACAATTAAGCAGAAAAAGACATCTTTGTTTTACAACATTCCTTGAGAAGAAAGAGTGACATCAAAATGGAATTATGGTTAGAAGTTCTGCTTTGCTACGAAATTTATCAGTCAAGAAATTATACAACTTAAGTAGGAATTATGAAACTATATACATTTATTTTCCCAGGACCATCATATTTGATTCATCATATTTGACCGCACAATGCGGTCTGAAGAAATCTAGAGATGAATATCTCAGAATTCTATTCTGATGGCTGCCTGACTCTGCTGTTTCCATGTCAGTGAGCTTGCTTTCCCTTCGGGATAATTGCCTAACAATAGTTGAGAGAAGCCAATGAGTATGTGAATTAGTCACATACTTAGTAAAATATCAAAGACTTCCCAGGTGACACAGTGGTAAACAGTCTGCCTGCCAATGCAGGAGACAGGTTCCATCCCTAGGTCAGGAAGATCCCCTGCAGTAGGAAATGGCAAACGGCTCCAGGATTCTTGCCTGGAAAATTCCATAAGCTATCCTTATCCTGGATAAGGATAGCTCATGGACCTGTTGGGCTACGGTCCATGAGGTCACAAAGAGTCAGACATGACTGAGCGGCTGAGCGCGTGCACACACACACACACACACACACATATCAAAGGCACAACTTGTAGCAAAACTCAACAGTGACAGCTTTTCACCTAGAGGAGCACATGGTCCTTGTTGCAATACAGCCTGGGAGCTGTAAACATGTTTTAATAGTAGTGATAGGTATTGATTTAAATGTAACAAGAGTCTTACAAACATACCAAATATTCAGGATGCCCTACAAGAGATAACCCTATTTAGAGATGAAAAAACTGAGACTCACAGAAGTCAAATACTCATGTAAGAGGAGCAAGGACTCAAGTTCCACTTTTACTCTGAAGCCCATTATTTCCCACTCCCATGTAACATCTCTTTCACTGTAACATTACTTCTGAAGAGAGGCACTCCCCTTCATTGAAGTCAGCCTCCGGTTTTCTCGTGACTACATCACGTTTCCCTGGCAGGTCATTGTGCAGCGCTGCCTGTCAGGCAAGGACATGTCACACGTGAAGGCCGCCTGCATCATGTGTGGGTACCTGAAACTGCTGCCCATGTTCCTCATGGTGATGCCAGGGATGATCAGCCGCATCCTGTTCACAGGTGAGTCTTGAATGCATAGATCCTTTTTTTTTTTATTACACGTGAATTCTGAGTAGTGGTTTCAAGATAGATAAAAACTTCGATAAACTAGAAAACCCATTACATACGACAGTAAAAGCAGAATCCCAAGTGGAGAGAACAGCCTGTGCAGAGGCTTAGAAGCAGGAAATGTTGGCACACTTGACATTCTGTTCTCGTATTTCTTTTGTACTGTGCGCCTGTCTCCTTGCAGACATTTGAGCTTGCTGGGGTCCAGCCCCAGTGGATCCTGGGAATTTGAAGGGGAGGCGGAGTCGGCGGGGGTCAGGAAACAATTAATTAGGCGTTAATTAAAGATATAAAGAGTAATAAAAATGAAGATAGCTCAGTGAGGAAATTCAGTGAAGAAAAGCGGATGAAATAAGGATAGCTCAGTGAGAACATTTTGTGGAGAGAGGAGGCTGAATAATTCAGCCAGAAGGTAAGAGAAAGAACGACATGGGGAGACCAAGCTTCAGTGAACAAGTCCCCACACTTTATTTTTCAAAGTAGTTTTTATACCTTAAGTTATGCATAGAGGATAATGGGGGAGGGGGTAGAGTCATGCAGTAAGCCAGGCTTTCTTCGTGCAAACTTATCATATGCAAAAGTTTAGGTGATTTGCATCATCTTCTGGCCCGGAGTCCTGTCAACATTTTAAGACCCTTTCTTCAGAAAACTTATTTTTCTCTAAAGGTAATTAGTCAGGCGCCACCCTCCAAAGGCACTGGAGTTGCATTTCTATAGGGCAAAGGTGTGGTGGGCTATAACAAGAGAAAGAATTAACTCAAGGGTCCAAGGTTACAAACATTAAAGCTACTACTTACATTTCTATACACCAATTATATCAATCAATACAGTGCCAAGGACACAGTAGGTAAGGGATATGGAGACTTAGCAGCAAACATTGGCCCAACAAGTGAAAAACCTTTCACCAATACAATTTCTAATCAATCTTTTAACTGCTCAAAGGAATCTGTATTTAGACAGTTCAGAACATCTCATGCCTCTCACAGTTGGGAGGCTCTAAGCAATCACATGTGGCCGGAAAAGCCTATTCAGGCAGGCTAGAGGATTTCCAAAGGAGTTTGTAGGTTGAAACACTGTCACACCCAGGAATTATTAACTGGAGCTGTAAGTTAACTCTTTTTTCAGAGAGAGGTAGTGGGGGACAGCCCCCTGTAAAGTCAGAGGTGTAGGTGAGAACACAAAGCAGAAAGTAGGCAGACTCTGGTTTTTGGGGGTAGATGCCCGAGAATTTCCAGGGGGCTCCTGAGGCTTGATCTTGCCCTTGCGTGTGCCGAGCCTCCTTCCTCATGACCTTTGTCATGGGCGGAGCGCTGATCCAAGCCAATGAGTGGCTTGGATTTAAGCTAGTCTAGAGGATAATGCAGGAGGATGAGATAAACTGGAAAAATGTGAGCTGAGTGAGCTGTGATGGTTGAGTCCAAGACATCTCTGACTGAGAAAATCTTCAAGATTCACTGTCATTTCTTGGTCCTTCCAAGATGATTGGAGACTGGACTGGGCTTTGGAATTGGGTTATATGGGTATTTTAACTTCTGAGCCAGCTGAAAGTAGCTACTAATGTTGAAAATCTTCCTTAAAAAATCAACTCTTCCTTTATTACAAAGGGTACAGGAAATATATTCAGCTAAGCAAGGCCTCTGGTTCTAGTGGGGCAATCCATCAGATAACACTGAATCCATCAGATAACACTGAATCCACATTTTCTCAACTGGGCATCAGTTTATTTAGCTAAAATCTTGTTACAAAGAAAACCACCTCTTTTCCCCCAAAATGATCCATTTTATTGTAAATAGCTCCTTATAGGTATCCCTTGTGCTTCAATTCCCACTCTTCCTTATTTATTTTTTTTTATCTTAAAATTTTTTAATGATGTTTATTTCAAGACTACTGTTGCCTTGGGGGTGTGGTGTCACATTAAAATGATTCCCCTACACAGCAAGTTAGAATGTTTCTTTGTTCTTCTTGCTGCAACATTATAGTGTTGTTGAAAATATCCAACAAGTAAAGAATGGTCAAAGAAATTACTATATCCCTCTTTATATAAAAGTGCATACAAGGGACTGAAGACTATCTCAAAAGTCAGGAAAATGCTGAAGTTATTATGTTAAATGTAAAAAGCAGATTACAAAATATTACCTCAACAACTACCATAGCAATGCAAATATATATATATATATATATATATATATAGTGGAAAAGGATTAGAGAAGACTATTGAAAAAAAACAAAAGAAGTTAAAGTGCTAAGGTATTAGTATTCTGGGTGGGAGTTTTTTAATCAAGTGTTGCTGTATGTTGTCATTGTTTAAGGGGAAAAAAAAAGATACCGTGCAAATGCCACAGTGAAGTAAGCTATCATCCCACAAGGGGCAGGCACTCCAACAACCAGCACAGGTGATGCACCGGGCTAAGTGGTCAGACAAGGCTAACTTCCTGGCTGTTGTGGTGGGGGTGGGGTGCTGGGGGTGGGAGCAGGGGTGCGGTCGGCTTTGCCTCTGGAGTTCTGTGCTCCTCAGAGGAGTTGCACTCCTGCAGCTTTGTTGGAGGATGGAGCAGCTCCCTCTGTTTGCTGCCCTGCTCTCACCCAGCCACATCCCCAGAAGAGCCCTGCCCCTTAGGTCAGTGCACAGGGAAGCTATAGGCATGAGACACTTAGGAGGTTGTATTCTGGGCAAAAAGGGGAGCAGGTTCAGAGTGCTGAGTTCAAAATTGAATCTCTAATTTCCACGCATGGAAATCCTTCTCACGCATGACCTTACGACTTGTCTCTATGACCAGCGGTTGTAGATCTTACCTGTTTGGCCCCACTCACTGAACCCACTTTTCTGAATCCGTCCCCCCGCCCCCTCAGAGAATGTGGCCTGTGTTGTGCCTTCGGAATGTGTGAAGCACTGTGGAGTTAAAGTCGGCTGCTCCAACTATGCTTACCCAATGCTGGTGATGGAACTGATGCCCAATGGTAAGAAAACATCCACGCTCAGACGACTGGATGGAGAAAATGTGACGCTCGGTAGAGACAAATGGATGGGTGAACAATACAGAGAGAGAGAGAGGTGTTGATAACTGAAGAGTATTCACCTGTAGGGCTTCCCCAACGATCAGTGGTAAAGAATCTTCCTGCAATGTGGAAGCCACAAGTTTCCCTGGGTTGGGAAAATCCCATGAAGGAGGAAATGGCAACCCACTCCACTTCTTCCCTGGAGAATCCTGTAGACAGAGGAGCCTGGCAGACCACAGTCCACAGGGTCAAAAAGACTCAGACACCTCTGAGCAATTGAGCATGCATACATGCTGCTGCTGCTGCTAAATCGCTTCAGTCGTGTCCGACTCCATGAGACCCCACAGACAGCAGCCCACCAGGCTCCCCCATCCCTGGGATTCCCCAGGCAAGAACACTGGAGTGGGTTGCCATTTCCTTCTGCATTCAGCCTTAAAAAAAGAGAAGGAAATCCTGCCACTTGCAACAACATAGATGAAGCTGGAGGACATTATGCTGAGTGAAACAAGTCAAGCACCTGAAGACCAATACTGCATGACATCATTTATATGTGGAATCTAAAGAAATCAAACTCCAAGAAGCAGAGAGTAGAGGGTGATCGTCAGCGGCTAGGGTGGAGAGGGGCAGTCATGGGAAGATGTTGGTCAAAGGGTATAAACTTTCTGTTATAAGATGAATAAGTTCTAGAGACCTAATGTATATATATTAACTATATATATACACATATATATGTGTATATATATTAACTATAGTTAATAATATATATTACTAATACTTAAAACTAAAAGAATAGATCTCAAGTATAATCATCACAAAACCAGAACATGGTAACCATGTGAATGATGGATATGTTAATTAGCCTGACTGTGGTAACCATTTCACATCATGTTGTACACCTTAATACTACAATTGATATCTATCAATCATACCTTGATAAATCTTTGTGCCAGGACCACCTCAGAGGCCAGGTCTGTAGATGGGCCATGAGAAAGGGTTATGGCATAATCCTTAATCATTCTTACTTCCATTAATTCCATTGTTTTCATCGAACCTCTCTTGAACACCTTCCATTGGCTACCAGCCTTGTTCTTGGCCTGGGGAGTACAGAAATGAACCAGATATAATTCTTATTAGAATAATTTTAACTCCTAATTCAAAACTATCAAGGCAATCAGGGGCATTTAAAAGATTGATTTATCAATAAAAGAGTTTCATAGCAATAAACTTATAAGTTCAGAGGACTAGAGGTTAAATATTCATTCTGCTTTCTTTACAGCCGTGGTACCCGAGTAATATACCTCAATCTATTTAATTTGCAACTGTTTATTGAGTGCCTACTATGTGCCAGACACTGCCTTGTGCTCAGAAATCATCAGTAAAGTAGGCACAAAATCCCCTGTTAAAATTCACATTCCAGTTTGGTGAGATAAAAAACAAACCACACATTATGTGAAATAAGAAGGTTATTAGGATACTGGATTGGTCAGCAGGGTAAGGGGCTCAGTAGTGAGCAGGCGATCCTGTGCCTTAGGCTCATCAGAGGTTGGCTGACACTTCTGCAACCTTTCTCCTCCCCGACCCACATGAGCATTGTCAAGAGGAAGGGAGCCCGACCCGCAGGTGACCCCATCCACCCTCTTTCACACTTTGGGAAGCCTACATGGCATCACTAATAAGCAGAGGGAACTGAAGGGTGAAGTTGCCACAATTTTTCAAAACTCTGCTTTGCCCACCAAAGATGTCTTCAAGAGAACCTCCCACCAGGCTTTTCCCTCTCCAGTTCCCTAACCTTCAGGAAGCCAAGAATTCCTCTCCAAAGAAAGGTGGCAGAACCCGGTTTCCCCTCTTTCAAATGGTCTCTAAGTTTATATATACAACCAAAATTCTATGCTGGACTATTCTCAAGGCACCGGGAAACGTGCAGGAAGTGCCATATGGTGATCCGTGTCGACAGGCACACCAGGCAGTGAGTGTTCAAGGTTTGGCAAGGCCCTCGTAGACCATGGTGTTCAGCTCCTAACCAGTGGCTGCACCCTCTCCCGGCCCCAGGACTGCGAGGCCTGATGATGTCCGTCATGCTGGCCTCGCTCATGAGCTCCCTGACCTCCATCTTCAACAGCGCCAGCGCCCTCTTCACCATCGATCTGTACACCAAGATCCGGAAGAGAGCATCTGAGAAAGAGCTCCTCATAGCTGGACGGTGAGACACTCCTGGTTTCTGTCTAAAATTTCTCTGCAAAAAAAAACAGACATAGGGACTTCCCTGGTGGTCTAGTGGCTAAGACATTGCACTCCCAATGCAGGGGGCCTGGGTTCGATCCCTGGTTGGGGAACTAAGACTGGGTACAACCAAATAAATATTTTTAAAAAGAAAGAAAAAGGCAGATAAATGAACTAGAACTTTCTCAACTTTGGGTTCAGGAAACTAACCATAGCATTCTAGAGTAGGAGGAAGAGACCTTTATGCTCAGGCGCTAAGCTGTGTCTGACTCCTTTGAGACCCCATGGACTGTAGCCCTCCAGGCTCCTCCATCCATGGGATTTCCCTGGCCAGAATACTGGAGTGGGTTGCCATTTCCTCCTCCAGATGACCTTTCTAGAGATCTAGATCCCTGGATCTTTCTGACCCTGGGATCTAACCCTTGTCTGCTGTGTCTCCTGCCTTGGCAGACAGATTTGGAAGAGACATTAGAGGACATTTAATTCAACTTCATCTTTCTAGCTACAAAATTGGGGGCCATATTTTAAGTGAAACAGTTGCTTTGTCCAGACTTTCAAATACCTCTGTTTCTTATTTATTCCTCTCCTCACACCATCTCCCAACCACATCATCATGATACTCCTTCCATGTTTTCCTGGGGGTGTAAACTTCCCACTTACTCTGATAGACTAAATGCATTGTTTCTAGAAGCTTCCATGTGTATCTAAACCATCCAGACACTACTACAGAGGAGTTATCAACTACATTCATTAAGAAATGAGGTGTTAAGAGAAACTGACCACCTATCTAAATAATTATGCACTACTGAATACAGTTACAATTGCTTTAGTAAATTAAGCACCTGGAGGGGAAAATTCCAAGGGCTCACTTGGTCCAGATCTTGACTCTGGACAAAGAACAGGAAGAAAAATAAGACATCCGTGTGTTTGTGGTGGGGACAGTGTTGGACTAGAATTCAGCAGGTCCCAAGAGGCAGTGGTCACACTAAGAGGTATGTAGTCTTAGGCATCATTCTACATTAAGTCTGAATGGTCGTCTAGTGAGCTTTTCTTTTTATCTCTCTTATTGAATGTCTACTACATCTCAGAATACAAATATGAAAAAAGAACATATATATGACAAGCAGTTTCCTGCTTTGTGGGATTTATGCCTTTGTGAGAAAGGTAAACAATAAATGTATTTCATACCTGGCTTCCCAGGTGACTCAGTGGTAAAGAATCCACCCGCCAATGAAGGAGACGCAAGGGACATGAGTTCAACCCCTGGGTCGGGAAGATCCCCTGGATGAGGAAATGGAAACCACTCAAGTATTCTTGCCTGGGAAGCCTCAGGGACAAAGGAGCCTGATCGGCTACAGTTCTTAAGGATGCAAAGAGTCAGACATGACTGAGCGTGTGTGTGCACACACACACTCACACACATTGTATGCTGCTACTGCTGCTGCTAAGTCGCTTCAGTCGTGTCCGACTCTGTGAGACCCCATCGACGGAAGCCCACCAGGCTCCCCTGTCCCTGGGATTCTCCAGGCAAGAACACTGGAGTGGGTTGCCATTTCCTTCTCCAATGCATGAAAGTGAAAAGTGAAAGTGAAGTCGCTCAGTCGTGTCCGACTCTTAGCGACCCCACGGACTGGAGCCTACCAGGCTCCTCCATCCATGGGATTTTCCAGGCAAAAGTACTGGGGTGGGGTGCCATTGCCTTCCCCGACACATTGTATACCTGATAACAAAAAATGTTAGGTAGACGAGCAAAACAGGATTAAAGACTGGTGGCTACTGAAGACAGGTGCTCAGGGAGTCCTCCCTTGAGGGTGTAATGTTGAGCACAACCCTGAAGGAAGTACAGGAGTGAGTCCCATGGCTCAGTGTGGACAGAACAGTCAGTGCTGCGTGCTTTCAAGAGTCTTGTGTGTCATGCATGTGAGGACCACAGGGGTGAGGCTGGCACATGAGGAGCAGCTGGGAGGGAGATAGGAAACACAGTCAGAGAGGTAAAGGGAGGTAAGGGCACACGGGGCCATTCAAGCTGTAACAAGACTTTGGATTTCATTCCATGTATGTTAGAAATCAGTCAAAGATAAGATCAAGGGAGGTGTGTGATTTGCTTTCCAATGAAGATAACAACTAGGATAGCGGGTGTTATCTGCTGAATTTATACTGTGTTCTAGGCACCATGCTCAGACTTGCCATGGTTTATCACACTTACTTATTGCAAAGTTGCAGAGGTTTTGTAAAGATTAAATGAGACACTTGTGCCTCAATCTCCTGCCCAGATGCTTGCCCCTCTCGTCTCTCAATCTTCAGGTCTCTATTCCAGGTGAGCACAGAGTAGTGATGACCTTTTACAGAAAGTCCAGTAAACTATGCTTGATTGTTTACTTATACAACAAGCATAACTGGAGTTTAGAAGAGTGGATCAGTCATGATCCCTGGACCCCAGGAGCCTCTAGTGGGTTTTTACTGTTTATCAATATTTTAACCAATTTTTTCCACCTATCAAAGTACTCAAGTAGTGATATGCACAAATTAGCATTTCTGGCCACTTCAGTCAGCATATCTGTTTTAATTCCCACCTATACAAACCGACTTAGTTTCTCCCAAGCTACGATAAAAGACCACCATGGGAGTCTGCTTTCTTTATCATGCAAATAGTTGCTTCCTAATAGAAATAGTGTGTTGTAGTTTCAGTTGATATATCGCATAAACCACAGTACAGATTAATCAATTGCTGACATTTGAGTATTTAATCTCATTGTTGAAGATATTATAACTAATTATAGATAAGCAATTGCTTTATTAGAATTTTACTAACAGATAATCCCTAGGCACAGTGTGGCTCCATGTGAGGTCAAGGAGCTTGATTTTATTTGGAAAATCAATGAGTGGCCTCAGAATGAATTCAAAATATAATGCAAGTACCAATAAGGCTTTTGTTTAATATTGAAATCATCCTATTTTCTTCCCAGGTTGTTTATCATTCTCTTAATTGCCATCAGCATTGTGTGGGTCCCTTTAGTACAGGTTGCTCAAAACGGACAACTGTTCCATTACATAGAATCTATTTCTAGCTACCTTGGGCCTCCAATTGCAGCTGTCTTCCTGCTTGCCATCTTCTGTAAAAGAGTCAACGAACAGGTAAGTGAAGATCGGGAAATTTCTCCCCTGCTGGAGTGAGAAAAAGGTATTTCATTCACTGGTAGAAAAATGCATTCTTCCCACCCTATTTATACAATTCAAGGCCCCTCTCAATTTCAACTGTGGTCAGCTACAATTCCTAATTCTAACTAGAGTGTATAGAAACATAGTGCCCACTCAGAGTACAATCTTTATATTTCTTACAAAATAGTATCTACATCCTCATCACAGAGCTGAGGAACACAAGGTCTGGAGGATGATCACCAGGGTCCAGTCCTGACTCTACCACTGAATATCACTGTGATCTTAATCAGACCATTTGACTCTGTAAAATTAAGACAATCACAGTGCCTACCTTAAAAGATTGATGTAAGAAAATTTAAAAGATGTTTAAAATATGAAGTACTTAGAAAAAAATCTACTACATTCATAAAGATTTTTTAAATGTTTATGTTATGATGTATATAATTGATAATTATGGGCCTTGAACATTTAATTGCTTCTTTGTTCCCAGGTGTTAGCCTTATTATAATAATTTTCAGATGAGGAACAAATGCAGAGGGATTAATATGTATATTCTTTCCATATGTTACTTAACATTAGTAAGTGGGATCTTGAGATACCGACTAAGGTCTTCCTCGATCCTTAAGCTCACAGTCTTAATCCGTATGTAACACTGTTTTTCCTAAATATAACATCTTGATCAGGCTTCTCTAGTGGCTCAGTGGAAAAGAATCCACCTGCAATGCAGGAGATGTGGGTTCAATCTCTGGATTGGAAAGATCCCCTGGAGAAGAAAATGGCAATCCACCCCAGTATTCTTGCTTGAGAAATCCCATGCACAGAGGAGCCTGGCGAGCTATAGTCCGTGGGGTTGCTAACGGGTCAGACACAATTTAGCAACTAAACAACAATAAACTGTTGGTCAGGGGAACAGGGATACATGTTTCTACTCCTACCAACTTCACAGATAAAATAAATGCTTTTAATTGTCAAAACTTTAATAAAGTTGTCAAACTATCTAATATCAATTCTTTAAATTGTGTAACCTAAGGCATAGTTATGTTTATTCACCAAAATGTCACAAGTTTTAACATATATATATATATATTTATAAAGTCAAACACAAAGAAAACTTCAGTTTGTGTCAGGTTAAGTAGTAACATCCTGGAGTTGGAGAACCAACAGTGGAATGATCTTTCTGAACCACAGAGAGCAACAGCCCACTGGGAATGCAGGTATTTTCATTTTTCCCCTGCTTTGACGACCTTGTGGTCAAGCTTAGCCATTTGTTGGTCCTTAGTGGAGAAAACAGACAGGATGATAATTATGACTTTCTTGAATGAGTGTGTTGTCTTTTCTAAATACACACATTTTACTCTTGTTTCTTTCTCAGGGAGCCTTCTGGGGTCTAATTGTTGGCTTTGTGATTGGCCTCATCCGTATGATCGCAGAGTTTGTCTATGGAACGGGGAGTTGTTTGGCCGCCAGTCACTGTCCCCAAGTCATCTGTGGAGTGCACTATCTGTACTTTGCCCTCATTCTCTTTTTTGTTTCCATATTGATCACCCTGGGAATTTCCCTGTTAACAAAACCCATTCCTGATGTACATGTGAGTAATGAGTAATAGATATGCTCATTTTCAAAGGAGTCTTTGCCTTTTAAAGCTTCAACTCGTGTGTGAGTCCCATACAATGGGACCTGGAAATAGGGGTTTTAAACATATCACTGATGACTTGTTAATAACTACCAGAAAACAGAAATATTATTAAAACCATAAATAACTTTATTTTTTAAAACACAGAAATAATTTTAAATGATAAATGTTTTGTGGGTGAGAGTGGTGGAAGATCTATATATAACTTTATTTTTTAAAATACAGAAATAATTTTAAATGATAAATGTTTTTGTGGGTGAGAGTGGTGGAAGATCTTTTTTGTTGTCTGTACTTTTCTGGGCTGTTTGATTTTTTTGCACTGTACAATAAACAAATGTATCGTTGCATTATTGTAAACACTTGCTATCACTAATATGTTTGTCTCTGGTCCCTGGTTAGCTGTATCGCCTGTGCTGGGCTCTTCGGAATAGTACAGAGGAACGAATTGATTTAGATGCAGAAGAGGAAAGGCACGAAGAAGCCGATGATGGTGCTGACAGTGGTAATACCTGGTTTACATTTGGTTTTCATATAGAAACTCTATGTAACTGTCTTTGTTTCTTTTTTTCTTTTTTTTTTATGCCATGAAATTCAGCTTTGGGAAAAGCTCTTAGGTTTATGGCAAACTTAGACTTTAAAATCTTAACCTTCCCGACAACCAAGACAATTTGCTACATGTGAAGTCCAACCCTACATCCACTTGTCCGTCAGTCTGTCTGTCCATCCATCCACCATCTATCCATGTGTGCCAGGGATTTCTGTAACACTCAGCAGCTATAATCTCCTTTTACAATCACCTGTACTCCATTGACAGGATTTGTATTTCCCATGTTCTGTGATCATTTATTTCTTCATTTCAGATAATCCTGAGGAAACTCGTGGATGTCTCAGGAAGGCTTATGACTTGTTCTGCGGTTTGCAGAGGAAAGGCCCCAAACTGAGCAAAGAGGAGGAAGAAGCCCAGAAGAAGAAGCTGACAGACACGTCTGAGAAGCCCTTATGGAGGACAGTAGTGAACATCAACGCCATCATCCTCCTGGCAGTGGCCGTCTTTGTCCATGGCTATTTTGCCTGAACTCTGTCTGAGCTACCAGAGTATTTATTAAGCAAAAGATAATTTTATTGATTTTTCACTTGTGTAACTTTTTTGTGTTGCAAAGGCAGATAAGAATCTTATTGAATGAGATGACCACACACCTGGATTTTAGCCTTTGTTGTTCCTGTGTGTCAATAAAGAGAAAGAAAGAGTTGATAATTTAGAAAGTCAGTGAGTTGGCTCAAGGTGTACATAAACTGGAAGCACTGGGTCTAAATGTTTTTATAGCTCAACAGGCAGATTGCCCTAACTTACATTCACTTTCTGCAATTTCCAGAGGTTTCCACTTAGAAGAAGTGCCTCTCCCAACTCTGCCTCACATAATAACCTCTTCATCTATCAAAGTGAACTTCTCTTGTCTTCCCTTCATTGCTCTCAAAGATTTCAAAAATAGAAATATTTCCTAATAGTTAAGAGGAGATGAGTTGAAAATACCAGCTGTAAATATATTTGTGAATTTATTATTAGCTTATATCTCAAATAAAGTCACCTCCTACAAAATGTTAGCATATCAAGCCATTGATTTTTAGACTTCTTTTTTAATTTGGCTGTGCCTTGTGGCTATAGGATCTTAGTTCCTCAACCAGGGATTAAACTTGGGCCCTGGCTGTGAAAGTGCTGAGTCCCAGCCACTGAACCACCAGAGAATTTGCATGATTTTTAGACTACTTTTGAAAATAGTTTGATTCTATTTTTATCGATTTTTAGGCTACTTTTTAAAAATAGTTCACATAATTCATCTATTTAAAGTGTACAATTAAGTTTATTTTAGAATAGTCAGAGTTGTGCAATAATTACCAAATCTAATTTTCTATATTAACATTTATTCTTTATTTGCTTTGTTACTGGACTATGTCTTTCTCTGTATTTGTTTTATTTTGACATTTTGTGTTGTTCTGTGATTGACTTTTCAATATAAAATTTATCTTGGAGCTCTTCACCTATTAGTACATATAGGTATCCCTCATTCTTTTTAATAGCACATTATTCCGTAAAATCATTTACCATAATTTGACCATTTTTCTGAGAAACATTCACATTTGTTTCAATTACTTGGTATTATCAATACCAAAGAGTGCTCAAACTACCGCACAATTGCACTCATCTCACACGCTAGTAAAGTAATGCTCAAAATTCTCCAAGCCAGGCTTCAGCAATATGTGAACCGTGAACTTCCTGATGTTCAAGCTGGATTTAGAAAAGGCAGAGGAACCAGAGATCAAATTGCCAACATCCGCTGGATCATCGAAAAAGCAAGAGAGCTCCAGAAAAACATCTATTTCTGCTTTATTGACTATGCCAAAGCCTTTGACTGTGTAGATCACAATAAACTGTGGACAATTCTGAAAGAGATGGGAATACCAGACCACCTGATCTGCCTCTTGAGAAATCTGTATGCAGGTCAGGAAGCAACAGTTAGAACTGGTCATGGAACAACAGACTGGTTCCAAATAGGAAAAGGAGTACGTCAAGGCTGTATATTGTCACCATGTTTATTTAACTTATATGCAGAGTACATCATGAGAAATGCTGGACTGGAAGAAACACAAGCTGGAATCAAGATTGCCCTTATGGCACCCTTATGGCACCCTTATGGCAGAAAGTGAAGAGGAACTCAAAAGGCTCTTGATGAAAGTGAAAGTGGAGAGTGAAAAGGTTGGCTTAAAGCTCAACATTCAGAAAACGAAGATCATGGCATCTGGTCCCATCACTACATGGGAAATAGATGGAGAAACAGTGGAAACAGTGTCAGACTTTATTTTTCTGGGCTCCAAAATCACTGCAGATGGTGACTGCAGCCATGAAATTAAAAGACGCTTACTCCTTGGAAGGAAAGTTAGGACCAACCTAGATAGCATATTCAAAAGCAGAGACATCACTTTGCCAACAAAGGTTCGCCTAGTCAAGGCTATGGTCTTTCCTGTGGTCATGTATGGATGTGAGAGCTGGACTGTGAAGAAGGCTGAGCGCCGAAGAATTGATGCTTTTGAACTGTGGTGATGGAGAAGACTCTTGAGAGTCCCTTGGACTGCAAGGAGATCCAACCGGTCCATTCTGAAGGAGATCAGCCCTGGGATTTCTTTGGAAGGAATGATGCTAAAGCTGAAACTCCAGTATTTTGGCCACCTCATGCGAAGAGTTGACTCATTGGAGAAGACTCCGATGCTGGGAGGGATTGAGGGCAGGAGGAGAAGGGGACGACAGAGGATGAGATGGCTGGATGGCATCACTGACTCGATGAATGTGAGTCTGCGTGACCTCTGAGAGCTGGTGATGGACAGGGAGGCCTGGCGTGCTGCGGTTCATGGGGTCGCAAAGAGTCGGACACGACTGAGCGACTGATCTGATCTGATCTACAGTAGTTGACTAATATGTGTGTGCTAAGTCACTTCAGTTGTGTTCAACTCTTTGTGACCCCATGGACTGTAGCCTCCCAGGCTCCTTTGTCCATGGGATTTTTCAGGCAAGAATATTGGAGTGGGTTGACATTTCTTCCTCCAGGGGGTCTTTCCCCCTTGGTAACCATAAGATTGTATTCTACATCTGTTTCTGTTTTGTAAATAAGCTCATTTGTACCATTTTTTAAGGTTCCATGTATAAGCAATATCATGTATAAGCAAATGATATTTGTTTCTTTATGGCTTACTTTACTCAATATGACAATCTCTAGGTCCATCCAGGTCAGTACAAATGGCATTATTTTGCTTTTATTGGTGAGTAATATTCCACTGTATACATGCACCACACCTTCTTTATCCTTTTATCAATTATGGATATTTAGGTTGTCTCTTGTCCTGGCTATTGTAAATAGTGCTGCAATGAGCAGTGGGTGGTGTGTGTCTTTTCAAATTATGGTTTTCTCTGGAGTGGGATGCCCAGGAGTGGGATTGCTGGATCACATGGTACCTCTATTTTCAGATTTTTGAGGAACCTTCATACTGTTCTCCATACATGCTGTACCAGTTGGCATTTCCATCAACAGTGTAGACAGGTTCCTTTTTCTCCACACCCTCTGCAGTATTTATTGTTTGTAGATTTTTTTGATGTTGGCCATTCTGACTGGTATGAGGTGATACCTTCATTGTAGTTTTTGATTTGCATTTCCCTAATAATGAGTGATGTTGAGCAACTTTTCCTGTGCTTTTGGCCACCTGAACATCTCCTTCAGAGAAATATCTATTTAGATCTTCCACCCATTTTTTGATCAGCTTGTTTGCTATTGAGCTGCATGAGCTGTTTGTATATTTTATTCTTTGTTAAATGGTGTACAAGTCCATTTGTTTAGTGACTTTCCCAGACTATTGTGGCAATGCCCATATTCTTTATTGATGTGGCCACGGAAGTCTTTGTTCCTTAGCTTCTGTTCTGTTGTTTTGATAGAGATTTCCTTGAATTCCAGGAGTTCTCCCAGTTTTCCAGACTGACTGTTCTGAGGTCCTTTTTCAGCTCCTAACTAGGTTTGTACTGGATCTGACCAAGATGAAAGCTTAGGGTCTTCTCAGGCCTTTTCTAAGCATATGTCTTACCCTGGTCTTTCTAAATATGGCTTTCTAAATTCCCCAGGATATATAGTTGCTTTAGGATGTCTTAATTTCCCAATGACATTTCCCCAAGATTTTGCCATAAGAAGTCTATGCTATACTTGTTATTTTTAGGCCATGCTGCATGGCACGTGTGATCTTAGTTCCCAGACCAGGGATGGAACCCACGCCCCCTGCCTTCGAAGCACGGAGTCTTAACCACTGGACCACCAGGCAACTGCGTATCGTATGTGTTGAAATAACAGGCCTCTGCGGCTGGTTGGTTTGGCTTGCAGTTTTCAAGCTCTCCCGCTGTCGAGTCCAGGTAGGTGAAACAGAGCGCCACCTAGTGTCAGACCTTCAGGTCGCCACCCAGGGAGGAAAGAACAGGCTTACACAGTAATTTGTGAACACGGTCTGCTCTGCCCTCTCTGGAACTAGGGAAATGGTTCCACACTGGGAGCATGGGCTACCCTTCTTCTAATGCTTCTTAATGACAGGAGCTGTTCTAAGACTGCCACCACAGAGAGAGAGGGTGACGGAAAGGAGTAATGCTAAGTCACTTCTGTCGTGTCCGACTCTGTGTGACCCCACAGACGGCAGCCCACCAGGCTTCCCCGTCCCTGGGATTCTCCAGGCAAGAGTAAGAGTGCCACAAAACCTTCCAACCATTTTGTAGTGACTTTTTCTTGCTTCCATGCTTGTTTGTTTGCTATCAACTTTTATAAACCATTTTCTAGAATTCTCACAAAACTGGTTCTGACCGTTTCTGTTCAATTTTCAATGTTTTTATTGGAGGATGAGAGTATGGAGTGGCCTCCTCCACCATACTGCAGGTATCACCATTTTTTTTTAATGCTTATTTATTTATTTTTGGCTGTACTGAGTCTTCATTGCTGTGGGGGCTTTTCTCTAGTTGCGCCAAGCAGGTGCTACTCTCTAGTGAGCTTCTCGTTGCAGTGGCTTCTCATGTTGTGGCGCACAAATTCTGGAGCACCTGCGCTTCAGTGCAATTGTTCGGTAGTTTGAGCACTCCTTGGCATTGCCTTTCTTTGGGATTGGGATGAAAACTGACCTTTTCCAATCTTGTGGCCACTGCTGAGTTTTCCAAATTTGCTGGCATATTGAGTGTAGTACTTTCACAGCATCATCATTCAGGACTTGGAATAGCTCCACTGGAATTCCATCACCTCCACTAGCTTTGTTCGTAGTGATGCTTTCTAAGGCCCATTTGACTTCACATTCCAAGATGTCTGGCTCTAGGTCAGTGATCACATCATCATGATTATCTGGGTCTTGAAGCTCTTTTTTGTACAGTTCTTCTGTGTATTCTTGCCACCTCTTCTTAATATCTTCTGCTTCTGTTAGGTCCACACCATCTCTGTCCTTTATTGTGCCCATCTTTGCATGAAATGTTCCTTTGGTATCTCTGATTTTCTTGAAGAGATCCCTAGTCTTTCCCATTCTGTTGTTTTCCTCTATTTCTTTGCATTGGTCACTGAAGAAGGCTTTCTTATCTCTTCTTGCTATTCTTTGGAACTCTGCATTCAGATGTTTATATCTTTCCTTTTCTCCTTTGCTTTTCGCTTCTCTTCTTTTCACAGCTATTTGTAAGGCCTCCCCAGACAGCCATTTTGCTTTTTTGCATTTCTTTTCCATGGGGATGGTCTTGATCCCTGTCTCCTGTACAATGTCACGAACCTCATTCCATAGTTCATCAGACACTCTATCTATCAGATCTAGGCCCTTAAATCTATTTCTCACCTCCACTGTATAATCATAAGGGATTTGATTTAGGTCATACCTGAATGGTCTAGTAGTTTTCCCTACTTTCTTCAATTTCAGTCTGAATTTGGCAATAAGGAGTTCATGGTCCGAGCCACAGTCAGCTCCTGGTCTTGTTTTTGCTGATTGTATAGACAATTGCACTCATCTCACACGCTAGTAAAGTAATGCTCAAAATTCTCCAAGCCAGGCTTCAGCAATATGTGAACCGTGAACTTCCTGATGTTCAAGCTGGTTTTAGAAAAGGCAGAGGAACCAGAGATCAAATTGCCAACATCCGCTGGATCATGGAAAAAGCAAGAGAATTCCAGAAAAACATCTATTTCTGCTTTATTGACTATGCCAAAGCCTTTGACTGTGTGGATCACAATAAACTATGGAAAATTCTGAAAGAGATGGGAATACCAGACCACCTGATCTGCCTCTTAAGAAATCTGTATGCAGGTCAGGAAGCAACAGTTAGAACTGGTCATGGAACAACAGACTGGTTCCAAATAGGAAAAGGAGTACGTCAAGGCTGCATATTGTCACCATGTTTATTTAACTTATATGCAGAGTACATCATGAGAAATGCTGGACTGGAAGAATCACAAGTTGGAATCAAGATTGCCGGGAGAAATATCAATAACCTCAGATATGCAGATGACACGACTCTTATGGCAGAAAGTGAAGAGGGGCTAAAAAGCCTCTTGATGAAAGTGAAAGTGGAGAGTGAAAAGGTTGGCTTAAAGCTCAACATTCAGAAAACGAAGATCATGGCATCTGGTCCCATCACTGCATGGGAAATAGATGGAGAAACAGTGGAAACAGTGTCAGACTTTGTTTTTCTGGGCTCCAAAATCACTGCAGATGGTGACTGCAGCCATGAAATTAAAAGACGCTTACTCCTTGGAAGGAAAGTTAGGACCAACCTAGATAGCATATTCAAAAGCAGAGACATCACTTTGCCAACAAAGGTTCGCCTAGTCAAGGCTATGGTCTTTCCTGTGGTCATGTATGGATGTGAGAGCTGGACTGTGAAGAAGGCTGAGCGCCGAAGAATTGATGCTTTTGAACTGTGGTGTTGGAGAAGACTCTTGAGAGTCCCTTGGACTGCGAGAAGATCCAACCGGTCCATTCTGAAGGAGATCAATCCTGGAATTTCTTTAGAAGGAATGATGCTAAAGCTGAAACTCCAGTATTTTGGCCACCTCATGCGAAGAGTTGACTCATTGGAGAAGACTCTGATGCTGGGAGGGATTGAGGGCAGGAGGAGAAGGGGACGACAGAGGATGAGATGGCTGGATGGCATCACTGACTCGATGGATGCGAGTCTGAGTGACCTCCGGGAGTTGGTGATGGACAGGGAGGCCTGGCGTGCTGCGGTTCATGGGGTCGCAAAGAGTCGGACACGACTGAGCGACTGATCTGATCTGATCTGCGCTTCAGTAGTTGCGGCCTGAGGGCTCAATAGTTTCAGCTCCCCGGCCCTGGAGCCCAGGCTCAGTAATTGTGGCTTAGTTGATCTGCGGCTTGTGCTTGTGGGATCTTCCAAGATCAGGGATCGAACCCATTTTTCCTGCATTGGCAGGCAGATTCTTTACCATTGAGCCACCAGGGAAGCCCTAGACATCACCATTTTTAAAGCATTTATTTTCTAAACTTTATTACTTGGGTGGTGGGGGGCAGGGTACCACACCAAATGGCACGTGGGATCTTAGTTCCCACGACCCCTGCAGTCACAGTCTGAGGCACTAGGGAATTAGACTTAACCAAATGAATGAGTGGGAGAAGGGAATACAATTAAGCCTATAGCACAGGTAAAGTCAGTTCTGCATCTTATGGATTTCCAAGTCATAGTTTCCTGTGAAAACAATAATCTGAAGTGGATGTCATGCAGCAAAGGAAATAGAATTACAAACTGAACACACAGGGCCTGAGGGTGAGAAAAGGCAGGTGGGGCAGGGCCTTTGGATGGCAGGATCACAGAGGTTTTCAACAAAAAGTGAAAAAGAAAGCATCGGGGGCTCCCAGGACTCCAACACCTGGAGTCCTGGACTATCAGAAGATACAAACCAAGCATCAGAATTCTAATTTGAATTTTTCCAATCTGAAATATCTAATGTTTAGTTTGGCCTTTGAGTGTGATTTAGGAATGCAGGTCCACACAAGGGCCAGCTTCTCTCAAGCTGGGTGTGCCCTAGAACCAGACAGCATCATTACCTGTGTCCTAGGAGTCTTGGAAGAACCCTCATAGAAGAGCAGAAGCTAATGTGACAGAAAAAAAACTGGCTGAGCTACGGATGCAATATGAAGCTCGGGGACTGACTAACACTCATGGGAACCCTCCAGAGCCAGTCAAACAATCCTGCCCCGTTAACCTCACCCACATCACCTTAATTCCATCCCCACCAAAAGGTCAAGGCAATAGCACCTCATTCAAAACCTTGGCTCACCGAAATCCAATTTGGAGGTTAGAAGGAGTATTCCTGGGACTGGGTTCGGGGTAATGTTAAAAAACAATCTCTCTCCTCCAGCTAAGCACACATGTGTTTTTCTTCCAAGGTTTGCTTTTGTGAAGCAGAACATGCTGTAGCAGATATTTCAGAAAATGGTGATTTCAGTACTAGTGAAAAGTGAGAGCTTTAATGAGTTTCAAAGGTAGAAATTTGACTAACAGCAGCACTGGCGTACACACAACCATGACATAGCTAGCTGGCAGGAAGCTGGTGCGTAGCTCAGGGACCTCGGTCCGGCGCCCTGTGCTGACCCAGTGGGTGGGATGGGGAGAGTGGGAGAGGAGCTCAAGAGGGAGGGGATGTATGTATGTGACTCACAGCTGAGTCACACTGTTGTACAGCAGAAACTAACTCAACATTGGAAAGCAATTATACTCCAATTTTTAAAACAATTTTTTTAAGGTAGAAATTTTTCCATGTAAACACCAATGCCTGACTCAGCTGTACGGAAGTAAGAAATGCTACCAGGTCTGTCGAAGGCCCCAGGACCAACATCATTCTGCACAGAAGGAGCTTTGTCTTCTCATTTTGACAGATTCCTTTTAAAATGGTCCTCCATATGTTCAGTTCAGTTCAGCCGCTCAGTCTTGTCTGACTCTTTGCACCTCCACGGACTGCAGCACGCCGGGCCTCCCTGTCCATCACCAACTCCTGGAGCTTGCTCAAACTGATGTCCGTTGACTTGGTGATGCCATCCAACCATCTCATCCTCTGTTTTCCCCTTCTCCTCCCACCTTCAATCTTTCCCAGCATCAAGGTCTTTTCAAATGAGTCAGTTCTTTGCATCAGGTGGCCAAAATAATGGAGTTTCAGCTTCAGCATCAGTCCATATGTAAAGAAGCTCCATACGTAAAGAAGCTTTTTTCCTGACAGGGCATGGTTTTTCAGTTCTATAAACTAACATTAATGAACAATACTCTGCCAAACAGCTCATGCCTTCCACCTGAGGAAAGAAACATCTCTTTCCTGCATCCCTGACATCATTCTAGTACAATTTATCACTTACTGGGCCCTGGTCACCCAAGTGGTTCTCATGGAACACTGCATTGACGGTAGAGTTACTCACCTCGTCTTTACTAGAGGTTTGGAAGTTGAAATCCTCTCCAAACTTTGCTACATGTAGTTAACTTGTTCAAGTTGTTAGATTCTATTCTCAACTTTCCTGGCTTCTGCTTCCTAATCCATATCTTGTGCCAACTAATTCTCACCACAGACATGGTCAGTATTTGTCTAGAATGGCTAGAAAACAGGAACTCAAGATGTAATGGCTTTTCAATGTTTTTATTTTTTTTACCAAAGTAACAAAGTTTAATGAAAAGGACTAAATGCAGTTTAATATAACATCTGTTGGCGTTCTTCATGTGTGTGAGAAAGATGCCATCCTGTTTTCACTCATCCACTTTTCAAAGTGACCTCGTCACACCTAGAGGAGGTAGGTATATGCTATAAGCACCAAGGTCTTCATTTTTTCAAAGAGAAAAATACACAGTTGAGAAAAAAATAATTTACCACAACATACACAGTGAATCATTGGCAAGGCCAGAAACAGAACCTAGGACCATCTAGATATTTAATGCCTGCTCCATCCACCAGCTTTCAGTCATCATTCTTTATCCTCTCTGAGCTCAAAAATATCACAAACTCCCCACAAAGCCGAGGACTCTAAGTAATACTAGCCATGTGAAATTCTCCGCTTTTCCCTCTTCTCTGCCTGGCTTAAGGGGAATATGAGGGCACATCAAATACTTTCTTTTCCTTCCATAAGAACAAGCCATTCTTTACCTGCTGAACCATTTTTACGCCCCAGGAACTACTCTCAGCTGCTCCACAGAACCTCAGATCCCACCTATTTGCTAAGCTAGCCTCAAAACAGTCAATACAAACGTCATGACTTCCACAGGATTATATTACAAAATGATTAAGATTTCACAGGTGGAACCAAAAGGATTAATCAAATTTAAATTTAATTTTTAAAATTTCTCCTTAGGAAAGAGGTACACAGAAAATAAAAATGTTGAACACTACCGCCTGGAACAGAGACCATCCACTCTAACCCTGTTCAACGGATGATCACCAATCAAGACACATAAGGAAAAAGAGCTGTGGCCACCTGAACTCATAGGGAGGAGGACTTGGGCTAAAAATATCAGTGTTTCAGGAGAGTGCAGCTGCTCTGAGATGACAAGTGCCCCCAGAGGCATGTTTGCTCATTATGTGACACAGAATCAGTTACTAAGCCCCCACAGAATCAGTTACATCAGCACCACGAGGAAGTGGAGCCTCTGGAAAATGCACCCCAATTCATTATAGTCACCAGAGTGTACTCTGTGCAGCCATAAGGTTAACCAAAAAGAAAAGTGAAGTCATTCAGTCGTGTCCAACTCTGCGACCCCATGGACTGTAGCCTGCCAGGCTCCTCTGTCCATGGGATTCTCCAGGTAAGAATACTGGAGTGGGCTGCCATTTCCTTCTCCAGGGGATCTTCCCGACCCAGGGATCAAACCTAGGTCTCCTGCACTGCAGGCAGAGTCTTTATCATCTAAGCCACCAGGGAAGCCCAAAAAGAAAACAAGCATTTATTAATAAATACACATGTCACCCATTCAGTCCACAAACATTACTGAGTGGCTAAGATAGTCCAGGCACAGGAAATGCCAAAATAAATGAAATCTCAAACACAAGGAACTGATAATGAACACTTTCAAGAAAGCCAGAAAATCCTCTTGACTCAAGATTATCTGCTTTCCCCCTGGCCTGAGGCTGGTGCCTGGATCCCTCTCGTTGGCACTGGTACTACCTTGTCCAGGCCTCTCCTTCAAAGAGCAAACACCCAGGACACAGACCCATCAAGCTCCCATCCTCAGCTTCAATATGTTCATCAATTTATCAGGTTGATTTTTCTTGTGTCAGGAAAGCTTGACAAGGATTTCATGAGGTAGGGTGATGCTTTCTTTCAAAAAAAATGAGGGGGGAGGTTAGATAGAGAAAGTGGTAGTAACCAGGGGACCACAACTCTTTAAGCAGTATTTAAGGATCACAAAGAATGTTAACATGCTGAATCTACCTGAGAAAAATTTGCATCAGACATCACGGGGCTTCTGTATCTTAGTCTGCCTTTTCCTAGACAGTGGACTGAGTGGGATTTCCTTCTGCAGCTCTGATATGTACAGATGACTGTACCACACTGGCCTCAAATATATAAGTTAACAGCAAATCAGTGATTTTTCTTCAGCTAGCCTGTAATTACAAATGTACACATTTATCGACGGGGCAAGGGTTTACAACTGGCTGGTGTCCCTTCAACACCACTGAATGGGACCAAAGAGAGACACAGTGAAGACTCCAGCCTCCACAAGCACAGCCTGCAGCAGAAAGCAGGACTCAGGCAAAGTAGGCGTGGCAGAACACAGCCACAGCCAGCAGAATGATGCCGTTGATGTTCACTACCATCCGCCACAAACGATTTTCCGAGGTGTCTGTCATCTTCAGCTTCATGGCTGCCTCCTCTTCCTTCGTCATCTTGGGGGCTTTCTGCTGGTCCAGGCCACAGAACAGGTCATAGGCCTGCCTGAAGCATCCTTTTTTCTCCTCAGAAGCTTCTGTGTCTGGGGAAAGGAATAAAAGGACTGTTGGATACAGAGGCAGGAGGCACGAGAAAAGATTTCCAGAGGAGCTATCAGGCCATGACACATCTGCCACTTTGCACACAACTCCCAATTTTCTTGTTTGCAGGAATAAAAACGGTACAGATTAAGGTCTGAATAAATGTAATTAATTATAAGATGATGTTAATAGTTGGATTCTACATAATATACTGTGGTGGTATATTTTACCTCTGTTGGGCCCAAAGGAAATACATTCTGATTTCAGACACTCATAATCAAACAAAAAATAATGGCTTATGAGAGAGCAATGTTAACCATTGACTGGGGGACTGTGACACGTGAAGAATTTGGAAAACTCACCTCTCAACCAGAGAACCCCGTATCTGTTTGCTACATCACTGAAAGCAATGAGTTTGACATGACTTAAGAGTGTACTGACTGCACCTAGAAATCCCAAGGCTTCACAACAGATCCAGTCATGTGGCAAGGATTGGTCTGTTCAGTCCCTGATCCAGGGCAGCAAGTGAGCAACACTTCCAGGGCTTAAGATCTGATGCTGCTGAGTCAAACCATTCAACTGACCTTGCCACTAAAAGTGGATGCCCAGCAAGGGAACTAATTCTGTCTTCTGAGCCCAGGTGTGGCATTAAAGGTGAGCTGACCTGGGTTAGAATCCCAGGTTTGTGAGTCAATAGATATGAAATCAAGCCCACTGTGTTTTCAGCACCATGGTCAGAGACCACTGCCCTCCCTTCTCCAGCCCAGTACCAGTAAACCACACATGACCTTGTGCTCCCACACCTCTGCAAAGCACACATCACCACAACCATCTGCCATGTGTGCACCCCTCCCATGTAGGGAGGAAAAGCTCCGACACAGAAACTGAGGAAAACATTGCTCCATGATCAGGATAAGTCTCTAAGCATTGACTGAGCATTATCTTAGAGCTCTGAAGAATTGATGCTTTCAAATGGTGGTGCCAGAGAAGACTCTTAGAGTTCCTTGGACACCAAGGAGATCAAACCAGTCAACCCTAAACAAAATCAACCCTGAATATTCATTGGAAGGACTGGTGCTGAAGCTGAAACTCCAAAACTTTGGTCACCTGGTATGAAGAGCTGATTTATTGGAAAGACCCTGATGCTGGAGGAGATTGAAGGCAAAAAGAGAAGAGGGTGGCAGACGATGAAATGATTGGATAGCATCACCAACTCAATGGACATGATTTTGAGCAAAATCCAGAAGAGAGTGAGGGCAGGGAAGCCTGGTGGGCTGCAGTCCACAGGGTCTCAAAGAGTCAGAAACAACTTAGCGACTGAACAACAAACAACAAGCATTATCTTGGTGGGCTTGCAGGGAAATCTGGTATTTTAAACATGATGTGGTAAGCCAGAAAGACCAGTCTCATCCCCCTGATATCACTAGAACTGACCGTAGCTGGTTCCAACTGCTTTCAGTTTATAGGCTAGTGTCTTCCCTTGTCCCTAGCCAAGCCCCAAACCAAGTCAGGGTGGTGAATATCTCACCTGTGCTTACTCACTGAGCACTGTAAACCAAAAAGGGAGGAGCTAGGATGATTCTGCATCCCCCTCCTTCCCTTGACAAGGCCTTGAGTAAACTGCCCAAAACCCATTTATCCATCTCACCCATACCCCGGTCCTCACTCCCCTCCAGAAGAGAGATCTGAGCTTTGAAGGCACTTAGTGAAGGCTTCAGTAAGGTGGTCTTGTGGTTAGAGGAGTAACTTGGGAATAGGCTCTGAGCTGCAAATCACCTATTTCTAAGGCATCCTCCCGGGCATCTTGAATGTCCTCATCTTCTGCATCCAGGTCAATACGCTCCTCTTTACTGTTACGCAGGCTCCAGCACAGGCGGTAGAGCTGTGGAGAAAGCAGAACAGGTTACCAGGAAGATCCAAGTAGTGTCCTGGGCCAAGGAGTTGGGAGAACAAAGAGATGTGTGTCGAGAAAGGAAAAGGAATGTGGCTCTCCACTCCATCAACACAGGTAACAGTTCCCATCCACAGCACTATCTCTGAAGATGTTGAGAACATGGATATAAATCATACTCATGCACGTGCCATCCCCTAGGATACGGGCATATTCAGAGGCTAAGAGACTGTCATGAGCATAGAAATGTTTGGAATGAATGATCTCTTGTTACATATGACAAATGAATTTGTTCCTTTTAGCACTCATGCTAGGAAACAAGGCCAGGCACCCATTTATCCAGACCAGCAGTGTAAGTAAGATCAGATTTTTGTACCATATTAATTGTAGACTCATGAGCCAGTTAGAATAGGAAGAGCTGGAGGCATACTTTCTATTGACATGAAACCAGAAACTACTTTATTTCAAGAAGCATAGAACTAAATGTATTTGGGGCTATAATACTTTCAAAAACTGAGGCATCAACAAGCAATTAATACAACATAAAGAGAGTCTGTGACAGATTTAGCCAATAACCATGATGGCAGTTCTGCTGCTATAAAAGCAATCTTTGTTGGACATTAAGGTTGGTCACAGTTTTGAAAATTTGGCAGTGAGGTTAAAGATCTGCTAGGGATTCCTATTTTTGTGTATGCAAGAGAAAGGGACCAGCAAAACCCTTTCTCTTTCTCTTCAGACAAATGTGATCTTGGGTTAACTCTCTAACTCTGTTCTCTGGAAACCTGAAAAGGGTGGAATGCTGGCTGTGCTGGGTTACCAGACTTCACTGCTTATGGTAAAAAGTGCCCATAATTGGTAATCTTCATCTGCACTGGGAGGGCTGCAAACACTCCCTAAACCAAGGGCGACATCTAGAGCCAAAGAAGAGTACTTGTCATCTTTGAAGTCTTGAATCAATTAGACTTTGATACTGTTTAAAATTTCTTAAATTCCATGGGCAACTGTTTGCAGGCTTCATTGGAAAAAAAAAAAAAAAACAAACATAAAGGGTATATCATGCTTCAGATTTCCCTCAGCGTGGTGATTTTTACACCTAGGTATATCCCTCGCTGGGACCTTTGGAAGCTATGACCTAGAGACTATTGTAAGAAATATGCATTCCTACCTGGGACAGAAGCATCCAAGCTGGGGTAACCCTGTGTCAGCCCATGTGATCTCATTGCCATGCACCTGAGCCGTCACTCGGGAAGCAGGATCCAGAGGACAGTCCCTTGGGCTGAAATGCGGCCTGCTGAAGACACCCTTGACACTGCTCTGCTGGCAAACCGTGTTTCCTGTCCTGTCCTTCTGTGCAAGCTCAGTTGCTAAGTCATGTCCGACTCTCTGCAACACCATGGACTGTAGCCCATCAAACTCCTCTGTCCATAAAATCTCCCAAGAATACTAGAGTGGGTTGCTATTTCCTCCTCTGGGGCATCTTCCCGACACAGGGATCTAACCCAGGTCTTCTGCATTGCAGGTGGATTCTTTACCACTGAGCCACCTGGGAAGCCCATGTATCCTTTTACGTGACACCAAAGACAAGGACAGCCTATTTTAGTGATGAGAGTAAGAGACCTCTAACTGAGCCAAAGCAATCAAGTTGAGTGTTGCAGCAAGAACAGGAAATCAGGGCAGGACAGCCTTCTACACAGATACTCACATGCACATCTGCAATGGGCTTGGTGAAGAGGGAGACGGCCAGGATGACGATGATAGTAATGACAAAGAGGATGATGGCAAAGTACAAGTAGTGCACACCACAGATGATCGTGGGACAGTTACTGGGTTCCATGCAGCTCCCGGTTCCATAGGCAAACTCGGTAATCATACGGGACACCCCGATCAAAAACCCTATGATCAATCCCCAAAAGGCTCCCTGTGAAAGAAAAGCCTGGTTAATGAACACTGTATTTGGGAAACAGCTGTGTATTCACTGGGGGACAGAGACGAAAGAATAACAGTGAGAAAAATACGAGCTCCAGGCCATCTGAAACAGGAACACTGGGGTTCAGAGTATGACTAGGAATGTTATGTCAGGCCTTCCGTGGCTCTGTTTACCAGCTTTTAGTAACTTGACTTGGTTGGTATTTGCATGTGCTTAGTTGCTCAGTCATGTCCAACCAACTCTTTTGCGACCCCATGGACCTGCCAGGCTCCTCTGTCCATGGGCTTTTCCAGGCAAGAGTACTGGATTGGGTTGCCATTTCCTCCTCCAGGAGATCTTCCCAACGGAGGGACTGGACCCGTGTGTCCTACATCTTCTGCGCTGGCAGGTGTACTCTTTACCACTGAGCTACCTGGGAAGCCCTTGGTTAGAATAGCACCCAAGTTCTCAGTGCCAAAAAAATCCCTTTAACTTTAAAAATACTTTGAATTTCTCTACCTGCAGCTACTATGACCATCAGACTCCAGATTTAGGTACATTCAGTAATAACACAATTACTTGTGAGCTAATCTGTATTCCTTGAAGACATGGGAAAGAAATTGGGTCTCTTAGAGGAAGAGGAGAAAGGAACTTTTCCATCAGCCTCTTTTATAGATCCAAAGTCCCCTCACCCTTATCTCTATCTGGCCGTAGTATCACTTCCTGGTCCTTCTCTGGGCCCTGAGAAGTGCTGGCTGGAAAACCTAGCCCCCTGAAGAGCCCAGGAGGTAGCCTGTGCTCGCACTTCCTATGGAGCTGTTCGCCCAGAGGCTACAAGCTTCCCAGAGAGTGCCACACAGTCAGACTCACCCAGAGGAGATGGAAAACACACATCATTACTTGGGAATTAATTTAGAACCTGCAGCAAGGAAGGGGAAAGTTCCAAGGTCCCTGGAGGATTTTCCATATAAACCCTCACCAGCACCTTCATTCCTGCTCAGGGTCTCTGGAAGTAGAATTCCTCCCAGAGAATATACAAATCCAGATGGGCATTTCTGTTCCCGAATGATACCTACCGGCTCATTGACTCTCTTGCAGAAAATAGCAAGCAGGAAGACTGCTGCGATGGGAGGTCCCAAGTAACTGGTGATGGACTGGATGTAGTCGAAGAGCTGTCCACTCTGTGCTGACTGCACGATGGGCACCCAGGCGATGCTGACGCCGATCAGCACCAGCATGAACAACCTGAAAGCAAGCCCCACAGCAGAGTGTCAGCAAGTGGCTGCACTGGAATAGTTACAGATAGATAGAGAAACTAGAGAAACTACGCGCAATACAGCAGACTCAGGTTCAATCCCTAGATCAGGAAGATCCCCTGGAGAATGAAATGGCAAATACACTCCAGTATTCTTGCCTGGGAAATCCCATGGACAGAGGAGCCTGGAGGGCTACATGCCATGGGGTCACAAAGAGTCAGACGTGATTGAGCACCAGTAAAGACAGATAGATAGAAAGGTTTATATGACCAGAGCAGGGAAAAATAATCAGCCGATTCATTGAGACTCTCTTCTTCTGTATTCTGCTCCTTCAGGGGCTTCCCTTGTGCCTCAGACAGTAAAGAATCCACCTGCACTGTGGCAAACATGGTTTCGATCCCAGGGTTGGGAAGATCCCCTGGAGGAGGGCATGGCAACCCACTCCAGTATTCTTGCTTGGAGGACCCCCATGGACAGAGGAGCCTGGTGGACTACAGTCCATGGGGTCGCAAAGAGTCAGACAAGCACATAGCACTGCTTCTTCAGGAAAATCTTCTTTGCCTATGAGTAAAATGCACCCGATTTTCAATAGTAAAGTAGACCCACCAGGAAAGAATCCACTTTGAGAGGCAGTGGAGTTTAGGAACAAAGGTGTGGATTTTCAACAGTAAAGGTGTGGATTTTCAATAGTAAAGGTGTGGATTTTCAATAGTAAAGTAGACCCACCAGGAAAGAATCCACTTTGAGAGACAGTGGAGTTTAGGAACAAAGGTGTGGACTTTGGAGCCAGTGTCCTTTTATTTTTTTATTTTTTTGGCCATGCCTCATGATTTATGGGATCTCAGTTTCCCAACCAGGGATTTAACTTGTACCCTTGGCAGTGAGAACACGGAATCCTAACCACAGGACCACCTGGGAATTCTCTGAAAGTTATAATGAAGTCGATCAGTTGTGTCCGACTCTTTGCAACCCTATGAACTATAGCCCACCAGGCTCCTCCACCCATGGGATTTTCCAGGCAAGAATACTGGAGTGGGTTGCCATTTTCTTCTCCAGGGTATCTTCCCAACCCAGGGATTGAACTCAGATCTCCCACACTGCAGGAAGGAAGACTCTTTACTATCTGAGCCACCAGGGAATCCCTAGCTCTCCTCCTTTTGAGTTTTACTTCAGGTCTTGAAAAGATGGGATGCGTGCTCAGTTATATATGACTCTTCAAAACCCCATAGACTGTAGCCTGCCAGGTTCCTTTGCCCTTGAGATTTTCCAGGGAAGAATACTAGAATGGGTTGCCATTTCCTCCTCCAGTGGATCTTCCTGACCCAGAGATCAGATCTGAGTGTCCTGGAATTTCTGCATTGGTAGAGAGATTCTTTACCACTGAATCACCTGGGAAAGATGGGAGGGTTCCTTTTAACCTCTTGATTTAATTAGAAAGAAGGCAGTGGTTCTCTTATCTCTTGAATTTAAGGCAGAAGAGTCTTAAGCTAACCTTCATAAAGTAGTGTTCTTGCTCACATACTTCTCCCTCTAAAGTACCCCTCCATTGCCTCCCATTTACTCAGATCCTATCCACCATTTAGATAGATTGGGATCTCCCTCCCCCAGGAGGCTTGCTCAGCTACTGACTAGTACAGTCATCTCTCCCTTCTCTGAGCCCGTGATTGCTCTTACAGGCACCACAGCACAGTGTAGAATTGTTTCTTGTAACTGTGAGCTTACTGAAGACAGAGACAAACCCCAGAGCAGCAACCACTGGATGCACAAAAAGTGTGAGCCCCAGCACAATCTCAGGGCCAAGAGATCCAGCCCTGAGTAAAGCAATAAAATGATTTTCTCTCCGTGTTGCATCTTGAGTCTTATACGTAGCAGAGAATGCCAGCAAACATCTTTCAGAGGAAAACCCTGTCAGGGAGCCATGCTGCTTCCTGTGAAGCAGAGGGCAGACTCTGGCCCAGTCTGACCTCCCCTGGGTGCCAGGTGTCTCATCACCTGCGAGGGGCCCATCATGTTCCTTTCCTTCGTTTGCCCCAATCTTGCTTATGAGATTTAGGAGGCGGCAGCACTCCCCGGGAAACTTTCCCTGGACAGATATCCCAGGGACTTCTTCACCTGCCCTGAGGAGGTTGGCCTGCCTTCGCCCCCTCAGAGAGACACAGCAGAGCTTCTGCTGGTCCTCTACCCAGAGCCTCAGATAATCGAGATAACGGGCACATCTGGCCCACAGATCCATACTTGCTGTGTCCAGTATCTTGCTGTGTCCATTAGACCACTTGACAATAACAAGTGTGCACAGAGTATGGTGTTTTAGACTGTGCAAAGCACATTCACAAGCATAGTATCACCTGACCCTCACAATGGTCCTGTAAAATGCTACAGCAAAGGGTCAAGGCATTGAAGGCACCTGGGCCTAAAAGACCTCCAGAGAGGAGAGTTGCAATGTGCAGGCCTGAGGAAGACAGTGTGGGATGGTATACAGTGCCTAGACAAGGACTCAGTTGGCCGTGGGTTCCAGTCCTGGCTCTGCTGCTGTCCAAACTTCCTTATTTAGGTATGACAAGCCTCATTTTGTGCACAGATGAACTGAGGTTAGAATAATGATTCCAGATTAAATGATCTCTGATGTCATTTCACGTTCCAGAGGGACACTGTTTCAATGATCTTGGATTTAAAGTTAAATGCCACTGAGAGCAATATAACTTGCCACAGTGCTTATGCTCACTCTACCCAGCATCTCCCAGTCTTCCCCATCTTGAGGGAAACTCTCTGGTCATTCAAGTTTTCATGGGGCTTGACAGGGGCAGCTGCACTTACCGTCCTGCGATCATGAGCTCTTTCTCAGAGGCTTTCTTCCGGATCTTGGTGTAGATGTCCATGGTGAAGAGGGTGCTGGCGCTGTTGAAGATGGAGGTCAGGGAGCTCATGAGAGAGGCCAGCATGACCGACAGCATCAGGCCTCGCAGTCCTGGAAGAAAAGGAGGTTCTGAGTGGTACATGCAGCATTTCAGCTCTTCTGTGCCTGAAAGGTGTGACAACTCAAGGTTTTTTGCCTTCTGACACCAGGCCATATTATTTGATTTATCTCTCCAGAGAGATTAGACATTTTAAGGAGTGGACTGTGTCTTTAAATTATATTGGAAGTCCACAGCAGTCAACAGAGCTAGGGACAAAGTATACATGCGGTCAATGCTTTCCAACTGGATTGCCTGTGGTAGTGATGGTAGTGTGTGTGTGTGTGTTTCCATCTGAGCTTTTATAAGGTCTCTCATCTGAAAGATTAATGATAATGGAGAACTATTTAAACTAGGATTCAAAAGATGAGGTTTCAAGAAAGTGAAAAGATAGCCCTAGAATGGGAGAAAATATTTTCATATATCTAATAAGATTTTTGGAAAACTATTCTATCATCCTCTAGGTATTGTATCTGTAAATAATTTTATAGTTTTGTTTTAATCTACAGCCTAATAAGAAGAAAAATAAAGGTTGCCTATTCTGATCACCTTGTCATTTGTTGGGAGGGTTTTTTAATGGTTCCTCTTGAGAGTCTATCATGGAGACTACAGACTATAGGAGCTACAAAAATCATCCAACTCTCTCATTTTTCAGCAATAGAATACAATGTTAATAAATAACAATTTATTTAATCAATAACAAAATAAAATTGTTAACATTTCACGGAATTAGTCTGTAGGGCTTCAAGTCTTGGTTCTGCCCTTTGCTCAGAGTAATTCGCCAGTTAATTGCTAAGCTGGGATACAGCTCTCTCCTTTCTGTATCACCTCTTATCAAGCTCACATTCATTTATTCACTCAACAAATATTTGTCGAACGTAATTTTACAGGAGTCCAGGAAACAGATAATGGCATATCAGAGTAGCATGATGGAGACAACAAGAGGAGGTAGATGAATATAAGGAGATAACACTGACACACTTTGGTGAGGGATTGGTGGGGTAATATTTACCAGCTAAGTGAAGAATCCACAAATGAGATTTAAATCCGCAAATGAGATTTAAAGGGAATAGCTGGAAAGGATGAGGAGAAAACAGGAGAGGATAGTATTATATAATCCAAGAGGAGGGAATAACTCAAGAAAGAGGAATGATCAATAATGCTGAACGCTACTGAGGAACATATGGAAAATATCTATTTGATCTAGCATAGGGAGGTCACTGGGGAATCTGGTGTTTACAGAAGCCAGATTCTAGCCAAAAAGACTGGCAATGGTTTGTGCAGACACAATATTTTGTCTTGCATGCCACGCAGCTTTCTATCATGCACAATTCACTCTGGTGTAGTGTTCAGAGCTACCTCACTCAGGATCTGCAGGTCTAAGGAAAGAGCATAAACACCCCAACAGAGGTAAGAATCCCAGCCAGAACTCTCAAACAGTCATGATTCTTGCTAACTGCAACCTTAGTTAATAAGCAGCCCAGCTCAATGGAATTGTTAACTATTACTCCCATTTTTATAGAAGTCGAATACAAACGATTTGCCCAAGGTCATATATCAAGTCTGTGGTTTAAAAAAAAAAAAAAAACAAATTCCTCAGTTTTCACCTTCAGCAGAGTTAACCGTGCCAGACACTGAGTTACTGCATGACCTTATAAAATCACTTTCTCTGTGTAGGCCTCAATTTTCCCAACTGTAAAATGAACAGGTTTGACTAGATGATCTTCATGTTTCCTTTCAGTAAAAAAAAATGTTATTTATTCTAAATTTTCCTGATGAATACCTTTGAATTTTTGGTCTCCTGGGGCCCCTAACCTAAAGAGATTTCCATGCCTTGAGCCAGAATTAGATTTTCAATCAACATGAAGATGAACAGTAAACACACAGGCCTACCCCAAAACTAACTACTCTGGACTGTAAGTCCTCACTCTCCTGGATTCCACATTCTCTCTAGTGAGGTGCCCCCTTGTATCTGATCTACCTACTGCCTTGAACTTCCTCATGCTAGAGCTAAAATCGCTCTTTGCCCTTCTCTCCATGTTTTTCCTTGGAAAAACCTAGGAGTCAATTCATTCTCCAGGTAGAATTCCATTTAGTTCAAGCCTCATGTTAATGTCTGTTGGAGAGCATCAAAAGACCTTAGAGCTTGAAAAAGTTGTGTTTTTTCCCTAACACGTTTTCAGATGGTCTCCTTCCCATGCCTCACTGATGGATGAGTGCCAGGACTCACAGAGCCCAACCAAGCCAGAGGTCTCCTTCCCACTGAAGCGAAGACAAGTTCAAATACTGAGGACCCCGGAGTGAGACTCTCTCTCCTAGACCCCCAGGCTCAGAAACAGCTTTGCTCCAGAAGGCCCACAGACAGTTACATAGATAGAGCCCAAGTCCGATCAACCTCCCAAGAGAGACCCTGCCAACCAGGACAGCTCTCACCATTGGGCATGAGCTCCACCACCAAGGTCGGGTAGGCGATGTTGGTACAGCCAACCTTGGTGCCGCAATACTTCTCACACTCTGAAGGGACGGTGCAGGCAACTTTCTCTGAGGAGAGATGAAGAGTCATGTCAGCAAGCAGACATCAGAAATGTTTCCAAGATTCACCTTGTAAAGCAGGCATGAGTGCTAGGTGTTCACTCATGTCTGACTCTTCGGGACCCCATGGACTGTAGACCACCAGATTCCTCTGTCCATGGGATTTTCCAGGCAAGAAAATCAATGGGTAGCCATTTCCTTATATAAGGGTTCTTCCCAACCCAGGGATCTAACGTGTCTCCTGTGTCCGCTGACTGGGCAGGTGAATTCTTTACCACTAGCGCCACCTAGGACAGCGCTTCAAACAGGACATTCCTGCCCACAGCCCTGAAGTGGTTTCACAAAGAATGCAGCCCCCAAGAAGCCCTTCTATGCCATCCCCCTACCCTGCTGGTCCTGACCATCCCAAGCTCTGCCTGGGGAGGAAAGACAGCTGCTAGGCAGAGGAGGGAAAAGCGAAGAAATGCTTAGGGAGGAAAGCAGAGGGAATAGTCCCCAGACTTTAGCTAGCTACAGATGTGAGAATCAGACCATAAAGAAGGCTGAGCACTTTCGAATTGTGGTGCTGGAGAAGAGCCTTGACAGTCCCTTGGACTGCAAGGAGATCAAACCAGTGAATCCTAAAGGAAATCAACCCTGAATATTCATTGGAAGGACTGATGCTGAAGTTGAAGCTCCAGTACTTTGATCACTTGATGTGAAGAGTCAACTCATTGGAAAAGACCCTGATGCTGAATCAGATTGAAGGCAAAAGGAGAAGGGGGGACAAAGGATGAGATGGTTGGATGGCATCACCAACTCAATGGACATGAGTTTGAACAGACTCTGGGAGATGGTGAAGGACAGGGAAGCCTGGCATGTTGCAGTCCATGGGGTCACAAAGAGTCATACTGGACTTAGCAACTGAACAGCAACACACCACCATAACCTGGTGGTGTGGGGGGACATAGAGCAAAAGATGAGTAAATGTTAGCTAGAAGAAGCCTTAGCTAGAGGCATGTCATGACTTCAGAGGATCTGCAAAAGGGGAAACTGTAATTGTCCATGTAAAAAACCAGGGAACACAATTACACAAGTTCTGTGACCTCAAGTCACCCAGTGTCTGGTGCAAGGGGGACAATAATGCTTTGTAATCATGGCAAGGAAAGAAGAGGGCAGAAAAAAGGAAGAGGGAGCCATGGGGGTTTTCGAAGTGGGAAAGACAGGTTGGCGAGTCCAGCAGAAGGTGTCACCTGTGAACAGGATGCGGCTGATCATCCCTGGCATCACCATGAGGAACATGGGCAGCAGCTTCATGTACCCACACATGATGCAGCCAGCCTTCACATGTGACATGTTTTTGGCAGAGAGGCAGCGCTGCACAATGACCTGCCAGGGAAAGCCCAGTAAGGGGGGCTGTAAGCAAGAGACCCCCGCAACATGTTCTGACCACCCCAGCTCCCACCACCACCCCGGGTCATCAGCCTGGCACTCCCACATCACCAAGACTCAGCAGCCCTCAGGCCACAGGAGCCTGCCCTGCCTTCCCCTACCCCACTAGCTGCACAAAAGGCAGGAGGCTCTGCAGCACCCTGGGCAAGACCCTCTCTCCTCCCAGGTCCAACAGCATGGGTACCTGGTCTGTGCACCAGTACCACAGGGAGATGATGGTCAGCCCAAAGATGAGACCAGGCCAGGGCAGGTCTCCCTTGAGAGGATCGCGGAAGATGTGGAAGGAGTCAGCCCTCGGGGTGTAGCACTCTGCCTTGACGGTGGTGTTTCCATAAGAGGTCACGGTTGGAATGGCATTCATGTATTTTGTCACGAAGGCACCATACCCTCCCACTTCGTGGAAAGCTGGAAAACATTGGTGACGAAAGTCAACTTGCCGAAACTCTCAGCTCTTCACAGCAGCTTCTCCTGTGGATGCCTGAGAAGCCCACAGCCAGAACTTGCACTGTGCAATCTTGGGCAAGTCATCATCCCATTCTGGGCCTCAGCTTTTTCATCCATGCTGCTGCTGCTGCTGCTGCTAAGTCGCTTCAGTCGTGTCCGACTCTGTGCGACCCCATAGACGGCAGCCCACTAGGCTCCTCTGTCCCTGGGATTCTCCAGGCAAGAATACTGGAGTGGGTTGCCATTTCCTTCTCCAATGCATGAAAGTGAAAAGTGAAAGTAAAATCACTCAGTCGTGTCTGACTGTTAGCGACCCCATGGACTGCAGCCCACCAGGCTCCTCTGTCCACGGGATTTGCCAGGCAAGAGTACTGGAGTGGGTTGCCATTGCCTTCTCCTCTCATCCATAGAATGGGATTATTAACCCTGCCCAGCCCCATCAGGGCCTGCTGTGTGGGTCCAAAGCAATAACCTGTGAAAGTACTGCAACTATGAGTTTCTTTACAAAGGGCAAGTATTTGAACTATTAAAAGACAGACCTTGGTTTTGAACCAGATTCAGAGATTCTGCTTTCCCCCTCACCACTTGCTATCCGCAGTGGCCTTTGGGATCCTGGACACAGACTAGCCACCCCTCCTCCCCACCATCCCAGCAGTGTGCTGGGATGGAAGAGGATGGGTGAGGAAGTCAGGGGCTCTGCCGCACCTTGGCTGTGGGAATAAGGTATTCCAGTCCCTGCCCTGCAGAATAAGGCATTCCTTTCTCCTCCCCCAGTCTCCTGAGGACACCAAGGAAAACCAAATGGAAGCTCTTGGAAAATACAGCATAGAGAGAGAATAAGAGCCTTCACAGGACACCCAGAAAGCATGGGCCCCCTTAAAAATAAAATGGTATTTTATATCCTCCCATAACAAGTACCTCTATTTGCAGGGGTTTTGGTCTTGTCCTTATGATTTTAGGACAAATAAAATTTCAAAACTGGGGGGATGGGGACTACAGAGTTGCTGATTTTTTCAAATAGGAAAGTAAATAATAAAGTGGTCAATTTACAAAAGAAAGGACATTTAACATTAAAATGTAGATGACACAATCCAAGATTTAAGATGTGACATTTAAATATATTTAGTCTGATATATATTTAGCCTTATCTTTTTTTTTTTTTTGGTCCAGTTTCTCTGTGGAGAGAAGACCATGACATCAGAGGCCCATGCTGGAGCCCACTAGCCCAGACTGTGTAGAGAGGGCAGCAAGGAATCCAGATGTTGCCTGGGCCAGACCCAACCTGAGACCTCCAGGTCTGGGGAAGGTGTCCCCCGCACACCACAGTGATGGCCAATCCAGGCCAGTCCACTCCCCCAGGGAGGGGCAGAGTGTGCCCAGTTCACTGCCCAGGCCAGTGGCCTCTAACTTTGCCTCCCCACCTCCTCAGCCTGCCCCTTCCCCACTTACCAAACCCAGTCAGGATGAAAGACCCCAGGAGCATAATCACCGTCTGCAAGGTGTCTGTGTAAATCACAGCCGCCAAGCCCCCTAAGAGCAAAGGATATGATGCATCTGACCTCAGGTGGGAGGGCACCCCGTTGGCCCACCTCCCTTCCCCACCCCTCTCCCCCACTCCCACTCCTCTCCCTCTGCACATCTTCTGCACCCCTCAGTCTCCCTCCTGCCCGCCCTCCTGCCCTTCTTTATCCTGTGACAGCTGTCTGCCACCCACATGTCCCAGTAGCTCCACTTTTCACAGAAAGGCTGGGAAGGCCTTGGAAAGAAAGTGTCTCCCTATTTGAGGATGGAGAGTTTGATGTGATGCTTTAAGTCAGGAAAAACATCTGCCACAGATAGAGCAGGGAAGAGCAAAGGGCTGACAGCTCACAAGATGTCTGGGGACGGGGCAAATCAGCACATTTCAAAGGCTACTTGCATGTCCACTCTGTTTTCTCAGGCCGTCTGAGCACTTGTCCCCAACACTATGGGGCTCCAGCTCGACAGCAAGTTCCATTGCCGACCCTGCCTGCCCCTAATCAGAGTAAAGCAACACCTCTGCAAAGGTGCCCCCAATGGCTACTAATGTCTCCAGCTGCTCCAGTCACATCTTCAGTCTTCCTCTAAAATCTGTGTGTGTCACTAACCCCCTTCCTCCCTATAGTGCCCCTCACCCCCTGTCATGTCAAACCCAAGGTCTCTGTCAAATGACTTTCAAGACCCCCACACTGTGACCCCACTGCAGCCATCAGGTCTTACCACCTACTCCCCCTACCCTCAATACTTCCCACTGAGCACCCTCCTCCAGCAGGACGCAGCCACTTGCTCACCCTACCCAGCCCCGCCACTCCCACTCCTGACTCCTTTGTTCCCACCTCTCCCTGCACCCTGCCCTCCCGCTCTGCTTCTCCCAACTAGGCTAAGCTCTCTCCTGTTCCCACCAATACTGGATTTGTCTGGGGCACCTACAACTGTTTGCTCAAACTGTCTCCTGGGTGGATCTCTTCCTCGGGAGGAGAACCCACGTCTCCTCCTGCCTTTCACCTTTCACAAGTGCCTAACCCTGAGCTGGGTTGGGGCTGAGCCATTCGAGGGGACTCACCTGTGATTGTGTAAAGGGCGGTGATTGCCAATAAGATAAAGATGGCCAGGTAGAGATCCAGGCCCAAGGCCAAGTTGATGAATATGGCCCCAGAAAAGATGTCTGCCTGGAAGGAGAGGAGAGGTGGGTTTGGGGTGAGAGAGACCAGCTGAGGCACGTCCATCAGCTGCAGGGACAGATAGGAGGGCTTGGAGAGGTTAGCAGAAACCGACTCCTAAGTCATGTTGATGCCTGTGATTTCTGGGGCCCCACACTGGCCCACAACCCCTTAACCTTTGGCTGAAACTTCACAATTAGTGGTTCATATCCTTTTCCCCAGTTGAGAATATGAAAGACAAACAGCGCACAATTCCATGCATATGAGGTTTCTAAAATAGTCAAACTCATAAAATCTGGGGCTAGAATGGCTGTTACTAGGGGCTGGGGGAAGGTGGAGTTATTAATCAACAGGCATAATCTCTCAGTTAAGTAAGAGGAATAAGCTCTAAAGATCTGCCCCACATCACACCGGGTCAACAATAGGTGTTGTACACTCAGAATCTGTCAAGAGGTTGGATGGCAAGCTAAGTGTTCTGACCACAATAAAAGTAAAATTGAAAAATGAAAGGAGGACTTCCCTGGTGGTCCAGTCCCCGCCTGCCAATGCAGGGGACACTGGTTCAATCCCTGTCTGAGAGGATCCCACAAGCCACAGAGCGACTGCTGAGCCTGTGAGCAGCAGCTACTGAAGCCCATGTGCCTAGAGTCTGTGCTCTGCAATGAGAGAAGCCGCGGCAACGAGAAGCCTGCAGGCTGCAACAAGGAGGGGCCTCCACTCACGCAACTAGGGAAAGCCCAAACGCGGCAACGAACACCCAGCACAACCAAAAAATAATAATTAATTAATTAAAAATAAATAAATAAAACTGACAGAAATAATAGAAAAATAAGAGTATGTATGAAAGAACAAAAGGATGTGAACACCTGAAAGACAGTCCTGCTCTATTCCTGAATTTCCCAAAAGCTTTATTCAAGAGGATGATAAATATTCCATGATTTAAAAAAAAAATAATTCTGTAAAAGAGGCCTGTGAAATGCTGAATTAAACAAAGTTAAGGCCATTTCTTTACCATACAACTTCTCTGAGTCTTCAGTATACTGTGAATCCCCAGGAGAAAAATGTAGTAAATGACCCTTAACAAACTCACTCAACTGTGGAACTCTGTTTGCCAAGGAACAACTATTAACACCTTGAAGGGCCCCACAACCCACTTTGTGGGCTGCTGCTGCGAGCTATTACTCTTCATTTACACCTCAGTGTAAGAGGTTTACTAGATCTACTTACTCCCAAATACAAGTGTGAGTGCTGGAGTCTGTGAGAGGGAAAAACACCCTCACCCTGGAATGGAGAGAGATGTAAACACCACCATAATTTTATCTCCTCTGTCTAGATGGGATCCATCTGGATTCAAACACAGCCAGAGCATCACCAAGAAGCTCCTGTGTGGCAGGCTTGGTGATAGATGGCTTTATCTAGATCTTAGGTGCCCAACCTCTGGGCCAGTACCTCCTGTCAGATCGATGATGGCATTGGATTAGAAATAAAGTGCACAATAAATGAAATGCTCTGGAATCAACTTGAAACCATCCCCTGCCCCCTAGTCCGTGGAAAAATTGTCTTCCGTAAAACCAGTCCCTGGTGCCAAAAAGGCTGGAGACTGTGGATGCAAATTATCTCACGTAAGTTTAGGGGGAATCACTCCCTCTTCACTTCTGAATTCACTAGTGCCTGATGCAGTTATTTTTCCCCCTGCGTCATTTAGCCCCAGAAAGAACTTTCTACCTGGCTGGTTGGTGCAGTTAAACAAACAGAGAGCCCTGGAGTCACCCAAAATGAACGTTCATGTGTTCTCCAAAATACTACCAGAAGGACAGGATTAAGGGATGATGGTGGTGAACGTTTTGTTTTCAAATCTCTAGATGCAAAAGAACTAGGCTTTCCCTAGATGCAGTGCAAGGACTGTTGTATTGCATAAAACCGAACGCATTTCAAAGCATGTAAGGGGCCACCCAGTCAGGCCCTGGGGAAGAGCGCCCTTGCATCTTCTCTCAATTCTTATTGTCCCCTCTACTCCTCCTCACAGCTCTTCCGGGCCTCCAGTGCTCAGGTCCCGTGGATCAAATCTCCTATTCCCTGCCTCTCGGTTGGCAGAGAGCTCATCTCACACCAGCTCCGAGCTTCCAGGCTAATGCCCGGCCTCCTCCCCCAAGTCGGGCCTCCTGAGGACCTAGTGCCTTAGCTCCCCGCAGATTCTCTGGTCCCAGGGGACCTACTGTCACTGTCTTCCCTGGAAGAGGAAGAGAGGCTGATCCGGGACGTGGGGAGAGAGATTGCGATTCAGAAAGAGACCCCTGCCCTTATGGTTGGTGGTGAGAGGACCTGGGTTTTATCCCCAGTGCTGCCAGGATAGGTCTGAGTGACCCTGGATAAGACGTTTCCCCTCTCCCTGTCTCAGTGTTCTTCTCTTTAAAGTGGGAAGTTCTGACTCCCGGGGCTTGTGATTCTCAGTGGCTGGACCTGGAGAAGATCTGCAGCTGAGGAAAGCATTCCCCTCCCAGGTCTGAGACCTCTTCTACCTTGCCTTCTGGAGCAGCTAAGGCTGAAGAGGAAGAAAGAGCCCCTGCTGCACAAAAGCCTCGCTACGGGTGAAATGGCCACTCCTGCTAGACTCTGCACTCTGGGCCACGTGGAACAGTGATGAGTATTCACAAAGTCAGTCTCTCCCCTCTGAGGCCTCTGTACTATCACTAAAGTTATTTCAGTTTGAGGAGTTCCATTCATTGGAATGCTGTTAAATGTGCACACTGTAGATTCAGTGAATTAGCTAGTAAGCATAAGTGAGCTATAAAAAGATTATAAGGCTGTTTCTCCTGCCTTTAAAATGCCCTTGGTTTATTTTCCAGAGTAGTTAATTTGTAATGCTTTATGACAACAAGCCATAGCAGACTATGATACCCTCATTAATATTTGCCTTGCCATCATTAGTCACAAATAAGTAACACAATTCCTTAGACTTTGTTTATGGGAACTGTTGGGCTAATCGAAATCTTGCTTTTATAATATGCACTGTTTCCAGTTAACAGGAAAGATAAAGAATTTCAAGAAAACTCCCTCATGGACTGGAAAAACTCTTCCTTGAAAAATTCTTCCTCCTATGAGTCATTTTTAACTTCAAGAATGAATTCTCTCTGCCCTTGGAACCCTGAAAGTCAGCAGGTGTGACCAAGGACATGATAATAGCCCCAGGCACTCTGACATGTCTTGGGGTCTCTTAGATGCCCACACATTTCTCCACTTCATAAGAACAGTTTTTCCTCCATATCTAGGGGATTTTACAGTTGACCAAGGACTTTGAGATACGTACATTGTTCTGATTCTCAAAACAAGGTAACAGGACAAGTAAACTGACTCCACTTTATAAATGAGAGAGAAAAACTCAATGACTTGCTCAAGGGCTAAAATCCAGGTTTTCCATCTCCAAATCCAATGACTTCCCACAACATTCAAAGGTAAATGTCTTCCTTTCTGGAATATTTTCTGCAGAGAGCAAGGTCTTTTTTTAATAAAAAAAAAAATGTGTTTACTGCTTTTTAAAATAAAATAATTATGTTGTACGACTTCAAAACAATAGCACAGAAAGTTATACATTGAAAGTTAATACAGTCTTGCTTCTATCACTAGACCCAAAGATGACCACTGTTGAGAGCCTTTCATCCACCAGAGGATTTTTAGGTGGCTGGCTGAAATCTGTATATCAACTGTTATGCTCCATGGCCCCTAAAAAATAATTGTGAAGATGGAAATATGGGGAAATGTTTACAGTTTGATACTAAGAAGGGGGAGAATGACCACAAAATGGCTTGTGTATTCTGAATGCAGCTCTCTAAAGGAAAACCCACTATAGGCCAAGTCAAACTGTGAAAATGTCTGTGTCATACTTATAGGGTTATGGGTGCTTTTCCCCCTCCAGATTTTCTTAAATGCCATCATTATATTTTTCTTACAGTTCCAAAGGTGAGGAAACAGAAATTTAACAACACAATATATTCCCTATGGATGTATGAATAATACACATTTTATAGTAAAAATATTCTTAAAATAGACTAGAAGAATACATACCAAGTTCAAGATAAGGTTTACCTTTTAAGAAGAAGGAAAAGGGGTCGAAAGGTTATAGATGAGCCTTATCTACTGTATTTTCTTTTTTTAAAAATGATGAGCTATTTAGATCTGTAGAATCTTGGTGGTAGTGCTAGCTATATTATTTTTTGTACTTTACTGCATGTTCAAAGCATTTCATTACTTTTTGATTCATAAAATTTGAGGACTGGATGTGGAATATACCACCAGCTTTGATATAAAAGAACTTGCCTCTAATCCTGTGAGATTAATTACCTCATAGCTCATCCCAAATTGCTCCTTCTCTAAACCCCTCTTAGCCCTTACTAAAGAAGGAAGGAAGGAAGTGAGAGGGTGGGGGACACAGAAATTTTTCCCAATGCTGCTAAGCAAAACCAACTTGAAGTGAACTAGACATTTATGGTCCTCTAGACCAGGGGCCAGCAAACTTTTTCTGTAAAGGCTCACTTCATACATGTTTTAAGCTTTGCAGGTTTCTGTCCAACCTGAGCAAAGTCATCTACTGTTGAAGCATGAAAGCAGCCAAAGATGATACATCAATTAACAGACATGACTGTGTTCCAATAAAACTTTATTTACAAAAACAGGAAGATGGATTTAGCCTTTGAAAGCTTGACTGAATGAGCTCTAAGGAACTCACAAGGAACAATAAAATACAAATCCAGTTGGAAACCCTCTTAGAGTAACTAATCTCACTAGCCTTGGGCAGGTTATTTAGTCTTAGTTCTGATGCTTTGAAATTCTGTGGTTTTACACGTATGCATTTGCTGCCCATTCTAGTCCGAGTTGTATCAGAGTACCCAGCAAATTTTGCCTGGCAATGAGGTTTGAGATGGGGAACCCAGTTATCCAAATTTCTCTATTTGTGAGTGAATACACAAGGTAATAAGTATTCAAAACTTAAGCAAAAGCCAAAGCTCTTATGTTCAATCACAGATACAGAATAGATAGTATAAAGTTGCTATAGAAGTTTATTACAGTTGTGATTTGTGATAAGAGTCCCAGGAAACACACAGGGATGTTTGGTCATCACAAGTAATTCAAAAAATCTGAGGCTTTATCTCAAGTGATCCTGTACATTTGAATAAGAGACATGATGCCAGGAAATTTTACAGCACAGAACGCTTCTCCGAACTTGATAAGGCAAGGTGCTAGGGTAGAGTGGGTGGACGGGAAGGAGCCTATAAAATTATGAGGAATACATGCTTGTACTGAGTCATTCAGTCATGTTCAACTCTTTGTGACCTCATGGACTATAGTCCACCAGACTCCTCTGTGCGTGGGATTGTCCAGGCAAGAATACTGGAATGGGTTGCCATTTCCTTCTCCAGGGATTGAACCCAAGTCTCCTATATTGCAGGCAGATTCTTTACCACTGTGCCATCAGAGGAGCGCATGGAGAAATAATCAAGTCTGAGTCTCAGAAACTCAGAGTCCAAAAGGACATGGCCACAAGATGGCAGCCAGAGTCAAGGCTCCACGCCACCTGTGGTCAGTGGCCTGGGCCACATCTGGGACACCACACCTGAAATGCATTTCACTTTTTCTCTATCAATTACATGCCTACTGGACTCCAACATCCTCCCAAAACCTTCCTGTCAAGTCCCTGCTTGTTCCCTGTCTGGACGTGGATCTCAAAAGGCCACTCTTCTTTTCTTATCCATCATAAGCTACCCATGCCTCCACACACACAACAACAGTGATTAATCTCTGTTTGTGTGCAATGACTACCTTATTTTAATTAGCGATTCCTTTTGTCTACAAGCCCTGAACTCATGTGCACCTTAATGTGAGCTCCCAGAGAGTACAGTCACTATCAATGTAATTCTTTTAAGGATTTTATGCTCTGTGACCCATGGCGAATCTGAAGTCGGGCTAATTTTTAAAGACAAATCCTTGCCTGTCTGGCCTTCCCTGTCCCTCCCCACTGACTAAATGGCCCACCTTCAGATCCTTCATGCACCCAGTGTGAGCTGACTTCTCCTTCACAGTCCTCTCAAATCCCACTCTCAGAGACATGGCTATATTGGAAGGTCACTTAACTGGCTATTTTACTTTTCCCCAAGGTCTTGAATTTTGATCCGTTTATACTGGACTTGGAAGACCCAGGGGACATATTGTCAAAAGTATCAGAGACTCTGCCTCTCAACCTAGCTCTGCTATTGTTTAACCCCACAAAGCCCCTTCTCTTCTCTGGTCCTCAGTTTCCCCACGGAAAAATGGGAGCGTCAATCATAGAACTAGATAATATATCCCACTGTGTTAATTCTATGTCTTCATCCCATCCAAGCACAGTGCAGAATTGTGAGAAAACAGACAATGGGACTAGAGAAACCCAGAGTCCAGTCTTGTCTTTGCCTACACTAGCTACATGACTGGAGACAAATCACTCAATTTCTCTGAGACTCAGTTTTCTCTTCCATGAAGTGGAAAATAAATAAAAATCCCCACCCATGCCATACTCTTATGAGGACTGGAGATGAAGAAGTCAAGCCCCTGTTGGAGACTAAAAAAGGTTGACACCAAACAAAAGGCAGAGGTCATCCTTCATATGCATTTTTCAAGGGACCACGGGCTCTGGGCATTGGGTGGACATTGGACAAGGCCTCCAGTAAGCAGCCCCAGAAATCATGCAGAAAGGGCGCAAGTTGCTTCAGTCATGTCTGACTCTTTGACCTTCTGGACTGTAGCTCACTCAGCTCCTCTGTCCATGGGATTCTCTAGGAAAGAGCACTGGAATGGGTTGCCATATTCTCCTCCAGGGAATTTTACCAACCCAGGTATTGAATCCATATCTCTTACGTCTCCTGCATGGGCAGGCAGGTTCTTTACCACTAGTACCACCTAGGAAGCCCACAATCCATACTAAGTACTATTCAAAAGTAACATTCAGAAGAAGCCAAGTGCTGAGGAGAGGATGGACTCCATCAGGATCTGAGCTGAGGAAGGCTGCCCCTCAGGTACCTGTGGGCTCCCACATCCAGGAGATTTAATCAGTAACCTGAACTATAGGTGAAGCAACTGGGAAGGCAGACAGAGAGGCTGAGCCCTGAGCTTATTTATATGACTGCTGCTACATTGCTCCAAGGGCAAAGCTCAGCCAGCAGACTTTCCCCCATCTGAACTGTGGACTTGAAGAAGGTTGGCTTCCAAGAAAAGGAATGCCGGTGCCCCCCTCTACATGCCCACTAGACAGGTGCCACCTCACAAGCTGAATCAGGGAACAAGGAGCAGTCCCCATCAGCTGTAGGTGCCATCACCTGTAGGTGCCAGGGTCACCTCTGCACCTTTCTGCTTACATTCCTTTCCTCCTCTTGCCCTGCCCTCTCCTCCCTCAGGAAGCCTGATTTCTCCACCCCTCCCAGCAACTCCCAGTCCAGTCTATAGACACCAGTCTCTAAGGAAATAAGACTGAAATGCCTGGGGTTTTCATCTTGTAACTAAAAACTACCCTGAAGGAAGGGAGGAAAAAGTGAAAGAGTGGAATCATCACACAGGCACCAGTCAGGGTAGCAGCCCCTGACGTCAGGAAGCTGGGGAGGGAGAGAAGAGTGACGCTGGGTGTCAGTCCCAACTTCAATCAAAGCCCTACGGGCCCAATTCCTGAGCCCATGTTCCCAGTGAGACCATTCAGATCAGATCAGATCAGATCAGTCGCTCAGTCGTGTCTGACTCTTTGCAGCCCCATGAATCGCAGCACGCCAGGCCTCCCTGTCCATCACCAACTCCTGGAGTTCACCCAGACTCACATCCATCGAGTCAGTGATGCCATCCAGCCATCTCATCCTCTGTCGTCCCCTTCTCCTCTTGCCCTCAATCCCTCCCAGCATCAGAGTTTTCTCCAATGAGTCAACTCTTTGCATGAGGTGGCCAAAGTACTGGAGTTTCAGCTTTAGCATCACTCCTTCCAAAGAAATCCCTGGGCTGATCTCCTTCAGAATGGACTGGTTGGATCTCCTTGCAGTCCAAGGGACTCTCAAGAGTCTTCTCCAACACCACAGGTCAAAAGCATCAATTCTTCGGCGCTCAGCCTTCTTCACAGTCCAGCTCTCACATCCATACATGACCACAGGAAAAACCATAGCCTTGACTAGACGAACCTTTGTTGGCAAAGTAATATCTCTGCTTTTCAATATGCTATCTAGGTTGGTCATAACTTTCCTTCCAAGGAGTAAGCGTCTTTTAATTTCATGGCTGCAGTCACCATCTGCAGTGATTTTGGAGCCCAGAAAAATAAAGTCTGACATTGTTTCCACTGTTTCCTCATCTATTTCCCATGAAGTGATGGGACCGGATGCCATGATCTTCATTTTCTGAATGTTGAGCTTTAAGCCAACTTTTTCACTTTCCACTTTCACTTTCATCAAAAGGCTTTTGAGTTCCTCTTCACTTTGTGCCATAAGGGTGGTGTCATCTGAATATCTGAGATTATTGATATTTCTCCCAGCAATCTTGATTCCAACTTGTGTTTCTTCCAGTCCAGCGTTTCTCATGATGTACTCTGCATAGAAGTTAAATAAACAGGGTGACAATATACAGCCTTGACATACTCCTTTTCCTATTTGGAACCAGTCTGTTGTTCCATGTCCAGTTCTACCTGTTGCTTCCTGACCTGCATACAAATTTCTCAAGAGGCAGATCAGGTGGTCTGGTATTCCCATCTCTTTCAGAATTTTCCACAGTTTATTGTGATCCACACAGTCAAAGGCTTTGGCATAGTCAATAAAGCAGAAATAGATGTTTTTCTGAAACTCTCTTGCTTTTTCCATGATCCAGCGGATGTTGGCAATTTGATCTCTGGTTCCTCTGCCTTTTCTAAAACCAGCTTGAACATCAGGAAGTTCACGGTTCACATATTGCTGAAGCCTGGCTTGGAGAATTTTGAGCATTAGTTTACTAGCGTGTGAGATGAGTGCAATTGTGCGGTAGTTTGAGCATTCTTTGGCATTGCCTTTCTTTGGGATTGGAATGAAAACTGACCTTTTCCAGTCCTGTGGCCACTGCTGAGTTTTCCAAATTTGCTGGCACATTGAGTGCAGCACTTTCACAGCATCATCTTTCAGGATTTGGAATAGCTCAACTGGAATTCCATCACCTCCACTAGCTTTGTTCGTAGTGATGCTTTCTAAGGCCCACTTGACTTCACATTCCAGGATGTCTGGCTCTAGGTCAGTGATCATGCCATCATGATTATCTGGGTCGTGAAGCTCTTTTTTGTACAGTTCTTCTGTGTATTCTTGCCATCTCTTCTTAATATCTTCTGCTTCTGTTAGGTCCATACCATTTCTGTTCTTTATCGAGCCCATCTTTGCATGAAATGTTCCTTTGGTATCTTTGATTTTCCTGAAGAGATCCCTAGTCTTTCCTATTCTGTTGTTTTCCTCTATTTCATTGCATTGATCGCTGAAGAAGGCTTTCTTATCTCTTCTTGCTATTCTTTGGAACTCTGCATTCAGATGCTTATATCTTTCCTTTTCTCCTTTGCTTTTCACTTCTCTTCTTTTCACAGCTATTTGTAAGGCCTCCCCAGACAGACATTTTGCTTTTTTGCATTTCTTTTCCATGGGGATTGTCTTGATCCCTGTCTCCTGTACAATGTCACGAACATCATTCCATAGTTCATCAGGCACTCTACCTATCAGATCTAGGCCCTTAAATCTATTTCTCACTTCCACTGTATACTCATAAGGGATTTGATTTAGGTCATACCTGAATGGTTTAGTGGTTTTCCCTACTTTCTTCAGTTTAAGTCTGAATTTGGCAATAAGGAGTTCATGGTCTGAGCCACAGTCAGCTCCTGGTCTTGTTTTTTGCTGACTGTATAGAACTTCTCCATCTTTGGCTGCAAAGAATATAATTGATCTGATTTCGGGGTTGACCATCTGGTGATGTCCATGTATAGAGTCTTCTCTTGTGTTGTTGGAAGAGGGTGTTTTTTATGACCAGTGCATTTTCTTGGCAAAACTCTATTAGTCTTTGCCCTGCTTCATTCCGTGTTCCAAGGCCAAATTTGCCTGTTACTCCAGGTGTTTCTTGACTTCCTACTTTTGCATTCCAGTCCCCTATAATGAAAAGGACATCTTTTTTGGGTGTTAGTTCTAAAAGGTCTTGTAGGTCTTCATAGAACCGTTCAACTTCAGCTTCTTCAGCGTTACTGGCTGAGGCATAGACTTGGATTACTGTGACATTGAATGGTTTGCCTTGGAAATGAACAGAGATCATTCTGTCGTTTTTGAGATTGCATCCAAGTACTGCATTTCGGACTCTTTTGTTGACCATGATGGCCACTCCATTTCTTCTGAGGGATTCTTGCCCACAGTAGTGGAGATAATGGTCCTCTGAGTTAAATTCACCCATTCCAGTCCATTTTAGTTCGCTGATTCCTAGAATGTCGACATTCACTCTTGCCATCTCTTGTTTGACCACTTCCAATTTACCTTGATTCATGGACCTGACATTCCAGGTTCCTATGCAATATTGCTCTTTACAGCATCAGACCTTGCTTCTATCACCAGTCACATCCACAGCTGGATATTCTTTTTGCTTTGGTTCCATCCCTTCATTCTTTCAGGAGTTATTTCTACACTGATCTCCAGTAGCATATTGGAGAGACCATTCAGTCAGGACATAACAACCGCTTCAATGGTTCTGGGAGAACCGATGTCCAAAGAATGCAAAAGAATGAACTTGGACTCTACTTCACATCATATACAAAGATCACTCAAAGTGGATCAAATACCTCAATGTAAGAACTAAGACTATAAAACTCTTAGGAACAAATATAGCATTCAACCTTCATGATCTTGGATTTGGCAATGGATTCTTAGAAATGACACCAAAAGCACAAGCGAAAAAAGAAAAAGCATAAATTGGACTTCATCAAGATTTAAAACTTTTGTGCATCAGAGGACACTAAAGTGAAAAGACAACCCACAGAATGGGAGAAAATATTTGCAAATCATATATCAGATAAGGGTAAGTTATTCAGAATATATAAAGAACAATTTCAATGCAACAACAATAAGACAACCCAATCAAAAAAAAAGTATAAGAATGTAAGAGGTAATAATATAAAACAGAAAAATTATTGTGGTAGTCTGAAAATATATATATATATATATTTCCTCTAGAGAAAGAAAACAGTCAAATCCCAAGTTAAGTTTCATGTGAGCCCTGATTCAAGCAAATCAACTGAAGATATTTTTCAGATAATCAGGAAAATCTGAATATGGACCAGGGGTTAAACTACCTAAAATAAGAAATTACCATAAATTTTGTTAAGCATGATAACAGCGTAATGGTTATGTGTTTTCAAAAGTTAAAGGTGCATTCCAAAGAATCTACAGTGAAATGACATGATGTCTGGCATTTGACTTAAAATTCTACTGGAGAAAAAAAGGTGGAAAGGAAGAGATGAACCAAGAATGGCAAAATGTTGTTCACGGTGAAAGCCAAGTCACAAGACTAGGCCCAGATTCTGACCCTGACAGGGTATAGCGGCTTACAGCTTTACGTCAGGGCCAGCCCTCAGGTATCTGTTAGTTCCTTTTAATCTTCTACTAAGAACAGCTTTCACTGACCCTTCTCCAACCACTTATGTCTTCAACCTTCCCCACAGTAAGGAGGTCTGTGTGTTCACTCCTTGATGTGTGAAATAGGGCTTTACCCTCCGAAGCAAGAAGGCCTAAGGGACCGAGTTAATAGCAACACAGCGCTGCCCTTTGCGGGCCAGCATTTGCTGAGGAGCAAGAGTGGGGCAGGTTCTGAGCCAGCAAGCGCCCAGCACCCGGGGCGGGGGACTCACCGAGATCTTGGTGAAAATGTACAGCACCAGGGAGAGGACAGACAGGTAGACCTGGATCCGCTGGCCTCCAAATCGCTTCCGCAGGTACTCTGGCATTGTCACCACCTGTACGGACGGAAGGGCTGTTACTGCCAGCCTAGGTGATCAGAAGGCCCAGAGCAAGCAGAGCAGGGCGTCCCCTCTGGTGTCAGGGGTGTGACCCTGCTGGTCAGAGAAGTCTGAGAAGTATCCAGGTGTCCCTGTCCTCCAGCCATTTGCTCATCTCAATTCCATACGCCCGACCACTGGAGAGGCAACTTGGTATTATCCCAGGACATAGTAGGTGCCCAATAAACAATATTTTAATGAACACATGATTGCATATAACCAAGAAGACAGATCCTTGCCTTGAAGGAGGGAGGGATAGATAAATAGATAGGTGTGCATCTGTGCTCAGTCATGTCCAACTATTTTTGGACCCCATGGACTATAGCCCCCTAGGCTCCTCCGTCCGTGGGATTTTCCAGGCAAGAATACTGGAGCAGGTTGCTATTTCCTCCTCCAAGGGCTCTTCCTAACCCAGGAATTAAACCCGCATGTCCTGCATTGCAGGTGGGTTCTTTACCACAGTGCCACTGGGAAGCCCCTAAATAGATAGTCTTATACAGAGCACCTACTGTAAACAAGATGCCATAACCACGGCAGGACCTTTTCAGCACACTGAAACAAGGTGGCCAGGCCGGGGGCACGCTTCACCCTGCTCTGTGCAGAAGCCTTGCCAAGGGCTGTGGCTGCAGGCCAGCTCAGCTGCTCTCCCAGCTCCTGTCTGCAAATTCCAACCACACTCTGTCTCGTGTCCTCAACCCTGAGCCTGCCATCTCCTGGAATCAGATGTGTGTCACCAACAGTTATGAGCCTCCAGGAGACGCATGGTCTACCTGTGCTTCCTCTTTATTGCTTTCAGCTTCCAAGGCACAGATGTACAGGTAGTAGATGCTCATTACATCTCACTGGATGGATGATGCTAAAGCTGTCTTATGTAAAATGTCAGAGGTTTAGTCAAGAGGCTGAACATGCTATTTGGTAGATGAGTGCCAGCTGCATGATCAGCAAACAAGGACTGCCGATGTGTGTAAACGAAAAGAAACTATGGTTCTTTTTCTCGTGCTGCTTCCCTTCCAGGGGCAGAGGCAGACGGTTATGTATCGTGAGCAATGCACAGCAGTACCTTGCAAGTATTCATTCACCCAGTATGAGGGAATGTGACAATTTAGGTGCTGAATAGACTGAGACTGCTTAGGAGGGCTTCCTAGGGTGGCAAGTCATGGCCAAGTGATCTATTTAATGCCTCTGAGAGCAGTTGGGAACCTTATAGCCCAGGAAAGAGCCGAATCATAGGCTCTTGTCCCAAAAAGTCTCCTCTGCTTTCCAGAAGGACCAAGTTCACACAAATACTTGCCAGCAGAAAAATACATCTTACCTAATAACAGAGCAGATACTTACCCCCGCCTTAATGTAAATGGGGACAAACACCCAGCCCAGCAAAACCACCAAAATCAGGGCCTAAAACCAAAAAGGAGGCGGAGTCAAACCAGGAGGAGACTTAGCCACACTGCTGCCTGCAGGGCCAGAGCTGCTCCAGAACAGCCACCTGGCATTTTCTCTTTGAGCTCTAGGGACATCTTCCTAAGTGACATCAGTGACTGAAGGAGGCCTGTGACACCTGATGGGCCCATGGCAACAATAGTTGGGCAACAGTGGACAGGGACCCAGGCGGCTACCCACTGGTATCACAGTCCCTTCAGCCTTCTCCCTGGTTTACAGGAGTAAAATACCATTTAGAAAGTTTTTTAAAATAATAATAATAATAATATTGGAAATCTGGTAAGTATCTGGTAAGTATTTCCAAACCTCTAATGTGGCTGAAAGTGTACGAGAGGGCTTGGCTTTTTTTAATTTAATTGGAGGATAATTGCTTTACGATGTTGTGTTGGTTTCTGCCGTACAACAACGTGAATCAGCCATAATTATACATATATCCTCTCCCTCCTGAACCTCCCCCACCACATCCCATCACTCGAGGTCATCACAGAGCAGCTCAGCACCAGGCTGAGCTCCCTATGCTTTATAGCAGCTTCCCACTAGCTATCTATCCTACACATGGTAACGTATATATGTCACTGCTACGCTCTCAATTTGCCCCACCCTTTTAAAAGAAGAAGAAAACACTAACACCATCATGTCAGTAACTTCTCGTGGTGGAAGAGGAGCAGGACTCTGGGGGCCTGGCACTGAGCCCCTCCTCCACTGCACTGCAAGGTGGCCCCGGGAGGTTCTCTAACACCTAGAGCATCGCTGAGTGTAAACTGAGCTGGCCGACTACTGAAGCTGCTTCCAGCACCAGGACACAGTGTCTCTAGAGTTACTTACATTCCATTCAAAGCCTCCAGTGGCAATTCCTGCAGCTGCTCCGGTCCCTGCCAGTCCCACAAAGTGGCCACTTCCAATGTTACTGGCAAACAGAGAGGCTCCAATCTGGAAACACAAAAAGTTCAGGTGAGGACTCTGTGCTTCACCAGGACACTCAAGGCCAGAGCAAAGACAGAAGAGATATGGCAACCAAGAGAAGGATAAGAAAGAGCAGAAGCCGGCCAGGAACCTGACTGCTAGAGTCTTCTGGGACCACTGGTTCAGAAGGTGAATGTGGGGACTTGGGGAATGGTGAAGATAAAAAGGGGAGGACTGGAGGAGCCGTGGGATGTATCCCTAGATGAGATGTCTGTGAGACCTTTGTGAGCCCAGTGCTCAATAGTTAAGGAGGCCTGGTATGCCCCACAGCCCGTCAGGCCTCCTCTGGGTCTCCTCAGAGGCTGGGCGTGCAGGTGCAGGGCCTCTGCCATTCATCTCAGTGGTCTCCAGCACTGCTGACTGGGGACCTTGACCAATTCAGGCTCTCAGGAAATGGGGACAGTTTCGTTGAAAGGAATCATTTAAAAGGAAGCCTCTGGAACTCAGATCACTTGTTACTTGTCAAAGAAGGCAAGGGGTAGGGCCAATAATTTCCAAATGACTCCTAGCTGTTACGTTCTGCAATCCCATTAGCTCCCAAGTTATAAGGAATGCTACTAGTAATAATACTCTCTAAGGTGCTCAGTTGCTCAGTCATGTCTGACTCTTTGTGACCCCATGGACTGTGACTCATTAGGCTCCTCTGTCCATGAAATTTTCCAGACAAAAACACTAGAGTGGGTTGTCATTTCCTCCTCCAGTGGATCTTCTCAACCCAGGGACTGAACTCATATCTCCTGTGTCTCCTGCACTGCAGGTGAATTTCTTTACCACCAAGTCACCAGGGAAGCCCAATATCTCTCTAAATTTATATATATATATATTTGGCCTTATTGCAAGGCTTGTGGGATCTTAGTTCCCCCACCAAGGATCGAACCTGAGCCCCCGGCAGTGAAAGCATGGAGTTCTCACCACTGGGTGGCCAGGGAATTCCTTCAATATAGTATTTTTATTTTTTACAAAGATCTCAAAGACCCCATATATATGTGTGTACAAAACACTGCATTTTTCAAAGATATACATATATCTAATAACATAGGCTAGAAGGCAAATTGGAAGGGTATGTATTAAATACCCAAGAGTGGAAGCCTGAGAGAGGAAAGGAGAATGCGACTGTGACTAGGAGATGAAGGAGGAAGTATCAGGGAAAACGAGAGAGGGATTTTGCACTGACTGATCATGACACTGTACCATCGACTCAACTGCATCTGAGATCCAAGAGAACTCCAAAAAGTTCTAGAGTTTTTCTATATCTAGGAGGAGAAGGCAGAGCAACATTTGAAAAGCACCACACTAGTATTAATATAATTATCTCCAGTCTTGCTGAGCAATACAAGGAGGCTCTATTTGTCTAAAAATCCCTAAGATGGTTCAAGTCTGGAACAAAACACATATTTCCCAAAAGACAGGTTATTGTTCCAAGGAACTGTCCTAATTCTCTCTCAATATATGATTTATAGCTGATATGCTTAGTGCCATTTGCCAAGTCAGAGGAGAGGATCTGGACATCTCCAGAATGATGAGGAGATGATGGTGTAAGTGGCTTCATTCATTCATTCCACAAATGTTAATTAGCACCTATTCAGTATGTCACGGAGAAGGCAATGGCACCCCACTCCAGTACTCTTGCCTGGAAAATCCCATGGATGGAGGAGACTGGTGGGCTACAGTCCATGGGGTCGCTAAGAGTCCGACACAACTGAGCGACTTCACTTTCACTTTTCACTTTCCTGCATTGGAGAAGGAGATGGCAACCCCCTCCAGTGTTCTTGCCTGGAGAATCCCAGGGATGGGGGAGCCTGGTGGGCTGCCGTCTATGGGGTCGCACAGAGTCGGACACGACTGAAGCAACTTAGCAGCAGCAGTAGCAACAGTATGTCAAGCTCTATTCTAGACACTAGGGATTCCTCTCTGAAAAGCACTGACAAAAGAAAAAGAGAGATCAGTGCTGTGAAGAGAATAGAAAAGTGTGATAGAGTGATCTTCTGTGGGGTATCTACAATGAGATCAAAATGATAAAATAAGTCAACCACGCTGAGATCAGAGGGAAAGCATCCCAGCAAAGATCACCCCTCTGGCCAAGTAGGAAGGTCATCATGGTTGGAAAGCAGAAAGAAGGCCAGAGTGGCTGGGTGGAGTGAGATGAGGCTGGAAAGCTGGGAGGGGTACATCACGTAGGTCCAAGTGGGCTGCAGTAGGAGTGTGGATTTTGCTCTGTGATGGGAAGCCACTGGAGGGTTTCAAGCAGGGGAGGCACAGGGTCTAACCTGTTTTCAAGGCTTTCTCTCAAGCATGTGGAGAGTGTAGTGCTGGGTGCAAAAGAGAAAACAAAAATATGCAAGAGGCAATTGCTGCTTGTAGATGAGAAGGGACAGTGGCTTGGTCTCCAGTGGTGGCAGTTGAGACAAAGACAAGCATAGACATTGGAGTACATTTCAGAAACAAAGTTGATGAGCCTTGTTGATGGATCAGATGTAGGAGACTGAAGAGAGGTGTCATCAAAGATAATGCCTAGAATCAGGACTTCAGTGACAAGGTGGATGTCATTCACTGAGAAGGGAAACTGTGTACTTTAATTATTGCAGCTTAAAAATTTTAATCTTTTGTTACCCATACTTTAAAGTGTGTTGAACAACATATGCTTACTTGCCTTAGTTAAAATAATATGACCCAGTAAACTCTACATAAAGAAGTAAATTACCGGGGACCTCCCTGGTGGTCCAGCAGTTAAGGATCTGCCGTCCAGTGCAGGGGACACAGGCTCTCCTTGGCCAGAGAACTACAGCCCTCAGGGGCCACTACTACTGAGCCCAGACGCAATGAAAAGATCCCAAGTGCCACAACCAAGACCCAACAGCCAAAAATAAAAATAATAAATTAAGTAATTAAATAATAAAAAAAGAAGTAAATTACCATTGCCTCTGATCATAAATTGAATTCTCATGATGCGAAAATTCTCCTGCTCCACATTACATTTTGTCCTCATTAAACAAACATTAAAATACTTGGTGAGGGTAAAAAGAAAAAGAAAAGGAAAGAGGAGGAGGGGAAGGGGAAACTGAGAGGAAAGCTGGCTGTTTAAGCACATCCACCTCCTCCTCAAAGCTTGGTGGGAATAACAGTCCACCTTTAATCAGAATTCCCTTCTGCGTGTAGCCTGCCTGTCATGATCCATCATCTTCTTTTTTTTCATCTATCATCTCTCAATAAATGATTAAGCCTAATGTTGTATGATTAAGGGCATAATTATCAGTAATGATTAACTGCATTAGATTAACCTTAAGAAGTCCTCTCCATGATCCTTCCAAAGGGAGACAGTGGACTTTAAGCAGTTGTAGCCTTTCCTGGGACAGTCTGCACCGTTTGATGGAGTGGCGGCCAGGGGAGCTCTGGGGATATTGGTCCAGGTTCAGTTGATTTCTATCATGGTCATCACTGTTCTCCAGTCGTTCACCTTCAGATCAGATCAGATCAGATCAGTCGCTCAGTCGTGTCCGACTCTCTGCGACCCCATGAACTGCAGCACGCCAGGCCTCCCTGTCCATCACCAGCTCCCGGAGGTCACTCAGACTCACATCCATCGAGTCAGTGATGCCATCCAGCCATCTCATCCTCTGTCGTCCCCTTCTCCTCCTGCCCCCAATCCCTCCCAGCATCAGAGTCTTCTCCAATGAGTCAACTCTTCCCATGAGGTGGCCAAAATACTGGAGTTTCAGCTTTAGCATCATTCCTTCCAAAGAAATCCCAGGGCTGATCTCCTTCAGAATGGACTGGTTGGATCTTCTTGCAGTCCAAGGGACTCTCAAGAGTCTTCTCCAACACCACAGTTCAAAAGCATCAATTCTTCGGCACTCAGCCTTCTTCACAGTCCAGCTCTCACATCCATACATGACCACAGGAAAGACCATAGCCTTGACTAGATGAACCTTTGTTGGCAAAGTGATGTCTCTGCTTTTGAATATGCTATCTAGGTTGGTCCTAACTTTCCTTCCAAGGAGTAAGCGTCTTTTAATTTCATGGCTGCAGTCACCATCTGCAGTGATTTTGGAGCCCAGAAAAATAAAGTCTGACACTGTTTCCACTGTTTCTCCATCTATTTCCCATGTAGTGATGGGACCAGATGCCATGATCTTCGTTTTCTGAATGTTGAGCTTTAAGCCAACCTTTTCACTCTCCACTTTCACTTTCATCAAGAGCCTTTTGAGTTCCTCTTCACTTTCTGCCATAAGGGTGGTATCATCTGCATATCTGAGGTTATTGATATTTCTCCCGGCAATCTTGATTCCAGCTTGTGTTTCTTCCAGTCCAGCATTTCTCATGATGTACTCTGCATATAAGTTAAATAAACATGGTGACAATATACAGCCTTGACGTACTCCTTTTCCTATTTGGAACCAGTCTGTTGTTCCATGTCCAGTTCTAACTCTTGCTTCCTGACCTACATACAGATTTCTCAAGAGGCAGATCAGGTGGTCTGGTATTCCCATCTCTTTCAGAATTTTCCACAGTTTATTGTGATCTACACAGTCAAAGGCTTTGGCATAGTCAATAAAGCAGAAATAGATGCTTTTCTGGAACTCTCTTGCTTTTGCGATGATCCAGCAGTTGTTGGCAATTTGATCTCTGGTTCCTCTGCCTTTTCTAAAACCAGCTTGAACATCAGGAAGTTCACGGTTCACATATTGCTGAAGCCTGGCTTGGAGAATTTTGAGCATTACTTTACTAGCGTGTGAGATGAGTGCAATTGTGCGGTAGTTTGAGGACTCTTGGGCATTGCCTTTCTTTGGGATTGGGATGAAAACTGACCTTTTCCAATCTTGTGGCCACTGCTGAGTTTTCCAAATTTGCTGGCACATTGAGTGCAGCACTTTCACAGCATCATCTTTCAGGATTTGGAATAGCTCCACTGGAATTCCATCACCTCCACTAGCTTTGTTCGTAGTGATGCTTTCTAAGGCCCACTTGACTTCACATTCCAGGATGTCTGGCTCTAGGTCAGTGATCACGCCATCATGATTATCTGGGTCGTGAAGATCTTTTTTGTACAGTTCTTCTGTGTATTCTTGCTACCTCTTCTTAATATCTTCTGCTTCCGTTAGGTCCATACCATTTCTGTCCTTTATCGAGCCCATTTTTGCATGAAATGTTCCTTTGGTATCTCTGATTTTCTTGAAGAGATCCCTAGTCTTTCCCATTCTGTTGTTTTCCTGTATTTCTTTGCATTGATCGCTGAAGAAGGCTTTCTTATCTCTTCTTGCTATTCTTTGGAACTCTGCATTCAGATGTTTATATCTTTCCTTTTCTCCTTTGCTTTTTGCTTCTCTTCTTTTCACAGCTATTTGCAAGGCCTCCCCAGACAGACATTTTGCTTTTTTGCATTTCTTTTCCATGGGGATTGTCTTGATCCCTGTCTCCCGTACAATGTCACGAACCTCATTCCATAGTTCATCAGGCACTCTATCTATCAGATCTAGGCCCTTAAATCTATTTCTCACTTCCACTGTATACTCATAAGGGATTTGATTTAGGTCATACCTGAATGGTCTAGTGGTTTTCCCTACTTTCTTCAATTTCAGTCTGAATTTGGCAATAAGGAGTTCATGGTCCAAGCCACAGTTAGCTCCTGGTCTTGTTTTTGCTGATTGTATAGAGCTTCTCCATCTTTGGCTGCAAAGAATATAATCGATCTGATTTCGGTGTTGACCATCTGGTGATGTCCATGTATAGAGTCTTCTCTTGTGTTGTTGGAAGAGGGTATTTGCTATGACCAGTGCATTTTCTTGGCATTAGTCTTTGCCCTGCTTCATTCCGTATTCCAAGGCCAAATTTGCCTGTTACTCCAGGTGTTTCTTGACTTCCTACTTTTGCATTCCAGTTCCCTATAATGAAAAGGACATCTTTTTTTTGTTCACCTTGGCCTCATCTAATTCCCACCCATCGCCACAGGACCTGCACTGAATCATTTACACCTGACTCTGCCTTCATAATGGCACTGGCACCCAGCACTTTTCACACAGTCCTTGTACAGGCTGTCATTATCTCCCAGTTTTTCTTAAAAAAAAATTTTTTTTTTAATTTATTGGCTGTGCCAGGTGTCAACACTTGGGCTCCTCGATCTTCATTGTGGCATGCTGAATCTTTAGTTTCGGCATGAGAACTCTTAGTTGCGGTACATGGGATCTAGTTCCCTGAACAGGGGTGTTGTTGTTCAGTTGCTAAATCATGTCTGACTCTCAGCAACCCCATGGGCTGAAGGATGCCAGGCTTCCTTGTCCTTCACCATCTCCCAGAGTTTGCTCAGACTCATGTCCATTGAGTCAGTGCTGCTATCTAATCATCTCATCCTCTGCCACCCTCTTCTCCTTTTGCCTTCTATCTTTCGCAGCATCAGGGTCTTTTCCAATGAGCTCTTTGCATCAGGTGGCCAAGTATTGGAGCTTCAGCTTCAGTATTAGTCCTTCCAGTGAATATTCAGGGTCAATTTCCTTTAGGATTAATTGGCTTGCTCTCCTTGCAGGGGTCAGGGGTTGTGCCCACCCTCAAATCTTCTCCAGGCTAAGCTTTGTCTTCTCATGTGTCTGCTCCTCAAGAGCCACCTTTGTTGCTCTCTCTGCTGCCCACAGTCCCAGTTGTGACCCCAGAAGGGCTTCAGACCTGAGTAGACCAGTCCAGACATGACTGGACTGAATAGCCAGCCTAAGCAGGCTACCCTTCGTGACTTCACATCTGTTTTTGACATCATGTGGCCTCAGGTACTCTTTCAAACCTGCTGCTCAGCACCGGGTTCTTGGCAACGCTGAGGACAAAGCCAGTGCCTCTGAGTCCCATCACTGTCACCCTGCCTCTAAATTATCTGGACCATTTAACAAAAACAGAGTTCTTCTCATTGCAATTTAGATTCCTGATAATGTGCAATTATCAATACAGTGGCTCTATCACTTAAAATTCTTTCCTTCAATCCCTCCAGGATTTGGCACAAATCTGATGTCTTCCCATGAGCCTTCTCTAAAGAGACAACTACTGAAACCACAAGGAAAACATCTGGCCAAATCCATTTCTCCATACCAACCACAGTCAGTCCCCTACATACGAACCTGCAAGTTGGGAACTTTCAAAGACGCAAGCGTGCGTACCAGCCCCTGCACGCCAGCTGTTGGACTACTATATTTTTCAAGGTGTGTGTGTGCTTAGTCACGCAGTCCTGTCTGACTCTTTGCAACCCCAAGGACTGTAGCCTGCCAGGCTCCTCTGTCCAGGGATTTCCCAGGCAAGAATACCAGAGAGGGTTGCCATTTCCTTCTCCAATGGATCTTCCCGACCCAGGAATTGAACCCACGTCTCCTACATTGGCATGCAGATTTTTTACCATTGAGCCACCTGGGAAGCCCTTTCAAGGTTCTGTACTGTAATATTAGAACTGTTTTTTTTATTTTTTGCATTTGTTTTTTATGTATATATTATTTCTGTGAAAAGTATTATAAACCTATTAAAATACAGTACTATAGAGTTGACTGTTAGTTGAGTACCTAGGCTCACTTACAAGCATGCTGCTGTGTATGTAGGGGACTTACTGCATTAATGTCAGGAGTTGGAAGCTAGCAGGAACTACATCTATCTCTCAAACCAAAGGAAAACATCAGTCCATCTAATGATCGTTCCTTCACTGTTCAGCCCTAGGGCTCCCTGAACCAATGCTACTCACAGAGTGCCCTGTGGGCCTGGAGCATTGGCTTCACCCAGGTGCTCAGGAGAACTATGAAAGTTCAGTCCCCATCCCAGACCCACTGAATCAGAGGAGTGAGGGTGGTTCTTATACACAGTAAAGCTAGAGAAGCCTGCCCTAGACTGTACTGAAAGTCACTATTCCTTCTTAAACTTGTTTTGACCTCCTTTGGGGGGAGTGGGAGTACAATGACTAACTACAAACTTGGGATGCTAAGATGTGGAGGACAAAAAATTGGGGGTGAAAGAATCTCCTACTTACCTCTAGAGTTGTTTGGGGGTTTTTTTAGTAGTATTTTTATTTTAACACTTTCAGAGTTTTAAAGGCCTATTTACCATGGCACTCAGGCTACAAAGTGGGAGACACTGTCACTTCCCCATATGCCAAGATAACAGCACGTGAGCTGGAACAAGCTTTGGCCAATCTCACGGGTGAAACCCTAGGATCAGCAGGTTCAGTTGAGTAAAGACTTCCAGAGGATCCTCACACCACAGGAAAGTTATTGGGACATTTCAAGTGGAAATCTACACAAGCCACTCAAAGGCTCTTTGGGAAATTCTTGCACACTTTGTCACCTCAAGAGATGGAGTCAGAATTCCCAGAAGGTGATCTCAACCACTAGAGTCAATCAATAGTGCCAACTGGAGGGCTCTTCTTTCCTACCATGGCATGAAACTGGGAAGAGGACTTACAGGCTCTCGGTGGCCTTTGTAAACTAGCCCCGTCCTTCTTCTCCAGTCCCAGTAGTTCCTCACCTCCACCCCTAATGCCTTCCAAGTCCTCTGCACTCCAGTTAAATCACACAGACCCAGCCTCCTAGACATACTCAGGAGGCTTTCCTGCCTCCTGCTTCTGTTTCCACCATTTCCTTCTGCTTGGAATTCCCTCTCCATCAAGTTTTACCTGCAAAAACACTACCCCCATGTTCAAGAGAAGCCCAGTCCTATCTCTCTGCTGACACCATCCAGAGCCAGGCTCTTCCTCCCCTGACATTGCCCCGTGTGTTGCCTGTTGCACTTTCCCGGCGCCTCTCAGGCCCCATTTTGGTAACTGCTTCTGTATAAGTGCTGTTCCCCAAACATCCTCTAGTTCTTGGAGAGCATTCTTGCTTCCACTTAGCACAGGACCTTCCTTGCACATGGCAAGCACTCTGTAAAAGCCTGCTGAGTGAGGGTGTGGGTGGGTGAGTGACAGCAAACCCTTGAAGCCTCCTCTTGGGGAAACAGCAGGAACCAAGTGACCAAATGCCCCTGTGTTGCATTGATTCCCACTGGCTGCATGACATCAGGACTCTTAATGGGGACATGCCAAGGATGGCTCTCTTCTGAGGAAGAGACAATAAACCTGTCCTGCCAGGCCCACAAAGAGCCCATAAAAACAGTGGGGCTCACTAAAAACTATGAACTGCTCTGAGATGTCAATAGGGTGACCTTTAAGCTTAGTGTTGGTAAAGACAAGACCTCAAGGAGGGGTCCGACCTTGTGTGCATCTGCATCACACTTGTGTTTCTGATTCCTCCCTCATCCTTTGGGGAACTGCTCCAATCTAAATTAACATCTTGATTCCCTAGTAAAGAGTTTTCACAGGGGAAGTTTGAGGTTTAATCTTTGACCCTCACCATCTCTTAGTGATGACATTTCCTGGTTGGGGACAGAAGAGAAGGTAGGGTTCCTACCTTCATGCTATTTCATTTCTTGAGGCTCTGGTAAATATTTAGACACAGGCCTTCTCAAGAGTCATCATAATCTCTGTTTACTCTACGTCAGCTCACATTCCCCACGGACAAAGGTGGCCTTTCACTTCTTATCTTCATGAACTCTCTCTTTGTCCCAGGAACCAAACAAGTGTGAAATCAGGAAACCACTGCCAAAGCTGTCATCTTCCCAGAGGCTATAAGTGGGTGAGGTCTTCTGCTGGCACTTATAGGTCAAGGAGGCTGGAGACCAGTCCTCTCCCAAACTCAGACAAACTCATCCTTGGGATCATCGACAGCTCAGGGCCCCTCACCTGAAGGGCCTGATCAGGATGCATGATCTCTCACCTATGCTGGTGCCCCTTCAGTTCCCAAGTACCCCAAGCTCCTCCCCACCTCAGGCTTTTGACCATTCTGTTCCTTCTGCTTGGATTGCTCTTTCCCCAATCTTCACATGGCTGCCTCCTTCTCATCCTTCAGAGCTCAATCTAAAAACGGCCTTCCCTGATCCTCTTGTGTAGGTTAAGACTCAAAACACTGCCTTATTACCACTCACCACTGTTTGTAATCGGAGAAGGCAATGGCACCCCACTCCAGTACTTTTGCCTAGAAAGTCCCATGGATGGAGGAGCCTGGTGGGCTGCAGTCCATGGGGTCGCTAGAGTCGGACACGACTGAGCGACTTCACTTTCACTTTTCACTTTCATGCATTGGAGAAGGAAATGGCAACCCACTCCAGTGTTCTTGCCTGGAGAATCCCAGGGATGGCGAAACCTGGTGGGCTGCCATCTATGGGGTCACACAGAGTCGGACACGACTGAAGTGACTTAGCAAACTGTTTGTAATTTTAGATACATTGTGTAAGAAGTTGTGTCACACACACACACAAATATATACCAGGACCTAACACAGATGTGACACTTAGAAGCTAATCAACATGCAAATGTAGGATAAAATCACAGCAATGCAAATATAAGTAAATGGTTGAATTCATACTTTAACAAGGAGGATTTGGAGATGAGACACAGGGATAAGGGGGATGATAAGGGATAATGATGATGATGATGATGATAAGAATGGCCAACCTGGGTCGCACTAACAGTATACTATTCTAAGAAATTTACATATATTAACTAACTCAATCCTCAAAACAACTATGTAACGTAGGCGCTATGATCTCTATTTTGAAGTTGAAAAAACTGAGGCAGGAGAGGATAAGTAACTCACCCTAGGCCACGGAGACAGGAATGGGGTTCAAACCAAGGCAGAGTGGTTCTTAATCCCAACTCCAAATCACTCCCCTAACATAAAGCTTACCCAAAAAGAAACAACCTCAAAATGAGCCATGTCACTGGTAGACAGGGAAAGCCCAGATACATTTCTAACTTGAGTGATCCAAAGACTTCATCTTGGCTGATAGTTTCAGCACTCTTCTGACTTCCAAAAACTAGCGACATTGATCATAGGTTACTTTTCCCTTTCTCTGTTGGCAAAAGTAGTAACATGTTAAAGAATGCTGGGAAGGCAGCCAGAGGCAGAGGAGAAGCCAAGAGCTTAGGTACAAACTAGAGGACAGGAACTTGGCTACCCTCCAGGCAGCTGAGGCCTTGGAACACAAAGAATATGCTGGGGGAGTGACCACCTGCATGGGAATCAGAGAAACTCCTCTGAGAAGACCAACAAGCTTTGAAGAATGGGAGGGAAATGGGTCCAGAAGAGAGAGAGGGAGAGAGAAGGATGAGAGGGAGAGCAAGAGAGAGGAGGAGGAGGAGGCGAGCAGAGGGGAGGAAGAGGAGGAGAAGGAAGAGAAGAAAGAGGAGGACAAAGAGAGAGAACAGGTTCTTCAAGAGCTAAGCAGACCCTGACATGGCAGGCAAAAAACCCTTACCAGGAAGGCAACACAGATATGCAGGAACTGACAAGTTTGTCTGAAATAACAAGAAAGCATGGTCACACCAGATTTTACCACGGGGTCCTATATGGGCTAAAATCGGGCATTCTGATTAGGGCCAAGCTTGGTTTTCCGGTTTTACCACTAAAACTGAGCCTAAAAAAAAATATCCTAAAGGAAAAAAATGAGGTGTACATAGGAACAAAAATGTTGAGCACTGCTGGACGCAGGTTTTCACTTTGACCTCCTGAATTCTTAACACTGCCTACATGTGCAGTCACTGCGCCAGAGTAGAATGTAGGCTGAGGGCTCAGGTGACATCAGCAAAGGGGTCCGGCCTGAGGGTCTGGGGACACAGCCCTCGTCCCCCTCTCATTCTTCCAATTCAGTGCACACTGGATGCAAGGCCCTGGACTAGGTGTTGGAAGAGATTTTTTTTTTTTTTAATGATTAAGAAAAATACAGGCTCAGCTCTGAGATAAATGAAAGCACACACAGCTTCATGCAATCAACAGGAAGAGAGGGCTGCCTGGAGACTCGGCAGTCACCTCCAACCAGGCTTATGAAGGTCAAGTGCCTGTCTGTCTCCCATCTCACATTTTCCCGATCTTGCTCCCTACACGAGCTCTCTGCTTCTCCTGTGTCCATTCACTTCACTCCTGCTTTTCCTCTCACTCATGAGTTCCCACCTAGGTCTCAGGCCTACCAGTCTCTTCCCAGTGGCCACTCCTAAGTGGCTGACCTTTGATTTGATCCCTAGGTTTTAGACTTAGTGACAAAATCTGATACATTTCACTGAAAAGAGTTTAAGAAGAGGAGAAGGCAATGGCAACCCACTCCAGTACTCTTGCCTGGACAATCCCATGGACGGAGGAGCCTGGTAGGCTGCAGTCCATGGGGTCACACAGAGTCGAACACAACTAAAGCGACTTAGCAGCAGCAGCATGCAGTTACAAGCATAATATAGATGGATCCTAAACTACATATTATGTGTAATTCATAAGTGAGATTATCCTTACATATTTCTACTTTATTGACTATGCCAAAGCCTTTGACTGTGTAGATCACAATAAACTGTGGAAAATTCTGAAAGAGATGGGAATACCAGACCACCTGATCTGCCTCTTGAGAAATCTGTATGCAGGTCAGGAAGCAACAGTTAGAACTGGACATGGAACAACAGACTGGTTCCAAATAGGAAAAGGAGTACGTCAAGGCTATATATTGTCACCCTGTTTATTTAACTTCTACGCAGAGTACATCATGAGACACACTGGACTGGAAGAAGCACAAGTTGGAATCAAGATTGCTGGGAGAAATATCAATAACCTCAGATAGGCAGATGACACCACCCTTATGGCAGAAAGTGAAGAGGAACTAAAAAGCCTCTTGATGAAAGTGAAAGTGGAGAGTGAAAAGGTTGGCTTAAAGCTCAACATTCAGAAAATGAAGATCATGGCATCTGGTCCCATCGCTTCATGGGAAATAGATGGGGAAACAGTGGAAACAGTGTCAGACTTTAATTTTCTGGGCTCCAAAATCACTGCAGATGGTGACTGCAGCCATGAAATTAAAAGACGCTTACTCCTTGGAACAAAAGTTATGACCAACCTAGACAGCATATTGAAAAGCAGAGCCCTTACTTTGCCAACAAAGGTCCATCTAGTCAAGGCTATGATTTTTCCCGTGGTCATGTATGGATATGAAAGTTGGACTGTGCAGAAAGCTGAGTGCCGAAGAATTGATGCTTTTGACCTGTGGTGTTGGAGAAGACTCTTGAGAATCCCTTGGACTGCAAGGAGATCCAACCAGTCCATTCTAAAGGCGATCAGTCCTGGGTGTTCATTGGAAGGACTGATGCTAAAGCTGAAACTCCAGTATTTTGGCCACCTCATGCAAAGAGTTGACTCATTGGAAAACTCTGATGCTGGGAGGGATTGGGGGCAGGAGGAAAAGGGGATGACAGAGGATGAGATGGCTGGATGGCATCACTGACTCGATGGACATGAGTTTGGGTGAACTCTGGGAGTTGGTGATGGACAGGGAGGCCTGTCGTGCAGCAATTCATGGGGTCACAAAGAGTCGGACATGACTGAGCGACTGAACTGAACTGAACTGACACCATATCCTTTCTGTGTTGGTGCTTGTATTTAAGACTGTAAATCTCATCACCCTTTGCAGAGATTTTTTTAAGAGTCTCTATTAGACTCTTAAAAAGTATCTTCTATGGTTAATAAAATGTAAAGACTGCATCTGCTATTATGCTAGCTTTCATTCTTACATATTTTCACAGGGAACCTGCTTTAATGAATTTATTTTGAGAAGTTTTAAATCAAATTCTATGTCAGGATTTTACATTAATGTCCAATAGGTGGTTAGATTTGTTCAATGTTAAAATAGGTATTATGGTAACTTCCTCATCTATTAAATTACTAATGTAAAGTATAACATGTTTTTTATTAAGAGAAACTAACTTATAGAGAAGTTTGGCTGAGAATAGACAACTGTTAAGGCCCTTTGTTGTACAGAATGCTGTGCTTTAATAAATCATGATGTTGTAATAGAAAAAAAAAAAGAGTTTAAGAAGTATGAGAAGCTGTCCTCTTTTCTCAGAAAATTTCCATCAGGGTCTCTGGTCAAACATAAATGAAAGAATGTCTTGGTTTTCAGATAAACCTCTAGACCATGCCTATAGATCTCATAAATTTCCATCTCAAAGAATAAGGAGAAAGAGACTTGAGCAAGCAGAAGAACAGGGAGAACCCTAGCTCTATTCTTATCTTGTGGGAACGTGGGCAACTCATGGGGTTAATCGTCATTCTTGCTGGATGGCTGAGGATTCAATCAGATAAGTAACTGAAGAAAGAACAAGAGCTAAACCTGAGAGTTTATCATACACCAGATTCTATTCTGAGACTGAATGTGCAGCTTCACAATAACCTCAAGCAAGTACTGTTTCTCTGTTATAAGAAAACAAATGTAAGTCACCGAGATATTCAGTAACTCAAACAGGGTCACACAGCTAGTGAGGGGCAGAGGCTGAATTTGAACCTGACTTCAGAGCCCAGGCTTGAATAAGAGGTCAACAAACTAGAGCCTGTGGGCCAAATCTGGCCCTCTGCCTGTTTTATAAATAAAGCTTTAATGGAACACAGCCATGCTCATCCATCTTATTGTCCGTGGCTGCTTTCATGCTACAACAGCAAGGTTAAGTAGTTGTGACAGAGATTGTATAGCCTCCAGAAATATTTACTCTCTGGGCCTCTGCAAAGAAAGTCTGTCAACTTGTGACCTAAACCACTGTGATATACTCCTCTCTGATGATTCTCAAATAGTAAAGGAAGGAAAGAAACTATGGCTATTGAGAGACACACAGCCATCCTATCTCCACTGGTGATGGACTGGCTAGGATGATGGTTCCTTCCTCTGTGGTGTGGAATCTCATCATTTCAGTACTGTCGAGGCTTTGAGATCTTGATCTTACTATCTCCCACAGAGAGGAGACTCTCTGAGACTCAGAGAAGCTAATGACTGGCCTGATAATAAATCTAGGACAAGGCAAATCCTCCAGCTCCTTGTGAGCTCCCCACTCCCTTTGGATACTAACTTCTGAAGTATTTGAAAATGCCTTGAGGCTTGTTAACGGGTTGGCTCAGCCCTGTTGTGCCTGCTGCTCCGCGGAGATGGCACTGCCAGTGGTTCTGGCTGGTGTAACCAAACTCTCCTCCAAAACAAAAGTTCTCTGTGGGGTTGTGTACATGGGGCTCTACCTCTCTGAGTAATTTCTGCTAGCCAAGGCATGGGGAATTTCCCCTTCAAAGCTCACCTTCCTGGTTTCACATCTCCTACACCCTCAAAAAATCATTACAACACAGCACCCAGGCAGTTGTTCATCAACACACCAAGCCATGGTGCTATAGAAAAGGGGACTCCTGGCCCACAGTTACATAAGGTTTCATTTTACTCACGAGGTTTCATGTTTCTCCGTGGCCTTGGCTTGCCTCAAGGGACTCACACTTCTGAGTCAAAGACCCTTGCCTGGCTATCTTTGTGAGCTAATTCCTCCTATAACGCAGCCCTGGAATCCTTGCTCCTCCTCCAGATGGTCCCTCACTTCTATCCCCAGGCGGAGCACAAACTCTCTCTCTCTCAGCCTCATTAACTTTTTAGGAATGGAATGTTTTTCCAGAGTGCCTGGACCTCCACCTGTTACAGATCACAACTGTACCATTCAAAGTCACCAAAACCCCCAGGTATACTCCCAGAGAACTGGTCTCTCCTCTGTCCAATCTTCTTTCAGAGTTTATGAGCTCTGATTTCTACTTGCTTTTCTTGTGGATGACTATCCAAGCCCTTGGGGTTTCAGGTATATCAGTCCAAGGTCAGTGCAAGTCCTCTCCTCCTAAAATCCCCTGGGACTATCGTTCTGAAGCTTCTCTGCTTGCTCACCCTTGTTGCTGTTGTTTAGACACTAAGTTGTGTCCAACTTTTTTGCAACATCACGAACTGTAGCCTGCCAGGCTCCTCTGTCCATGGGATTTCCCAGGCAAGAATATTGGAGTGGGCTGCCATTCCCTTCTCCAGGGGATCTTCCCAGCCCAAGGATTGAACCCAGGTCTCAAGAACTGCAAGTGGATTCTTTACCATCTGAACCACCAAAGAAGCTCAAAACATAGGTTGGGGAGGGGGGTTGCTCACCCTACTACAGCACAAAGCAACAGAGCTAAAGGCAAATGAAGAGGAGACAGGGGCCACCGGAGGCCGAGAGAGACGTCAGCTCTGAGAGCCAGTGGTCCCTGCGACGTCCTCCTTGAGCCAGTACACTCGAGAACTGATATTCTGACAATAAACTTACAGACCGATGACAGGCTTAAACTGACTTTGTGTTTTAGTCCAAAGGGAAATTTAGAAGCATAGAAGTATAGTTTTGATGCAGTTTAGTCTGTTTTTCAAGTTTGAAAAGTACTTTGATTTGCATTTTCTTGCATGCTGTGTTGTCCTTTCAAATGTGTACTGCAATAGCTTTAAACTCATTTTAAATTTTAGAATGGAAATCATCATTATTATTTTTCTTCTAAATTAGAGGTTTTTAAATTTCATAAGTTAGCAGAACATTGACCTCAAACAAAATCTTAGTAGAGTCCCCTCATATAAAGTATGAACAAACTGGGTTGCTGGGAAGGAGAGCAAAAGCAGTCCCTGAAGCATCTCTGCAGCTTCCAAAGGTGTCAGTCGCTCAGTCCTGTCCAGCTCTTTGTCGGCGGATTCTTCACCACCTGAGCCACCAGGGAAGCCCAAGGGTTGTAGTGAGCATCCTTTTAAGGACGACTATCTTAGAATATAACCACACTTTGAAAGTGAAAAGCGAAAGTGTTTGTTGCTCAGTCACGCCCGACTTTTGGGGACCCCATGGGCTGTAGCCCGCCAGGCTCCTCTGTCCACGGAATTCTCCAGGAGAGAATACTGGAGTGGGTAGCCATTCCCTTCTCCAGGGGATGTTCCTGACCCAGGGATCGAATCTGGGTCTCCTACATTGCAGGTGGATTCTTTACCGTCTGAGCCACCAGGGAAGCCTATAACCACACTTTACCGAATCTAAAAGACCAACTATTGTAAGACATACCACGTAGCACAAAGCTTGATGACATGCCACTGACTGCCAGACAGAGTCCGTCTCAGAGCTGTAAAAATGTGGTCAATGTGTAGCTGGAATTGATGATTTACAGTAGGTATAAATAAATTACATATAAATCATGTTCATTTACTCGCACAGTCAATGTGAAAGTTAAATTTAAGTGATGTGGCAGTAATGGCTTTATATAAATGCCAGCTTCCAGGTACTGGGCAGCCGACAAGTGCCAACTGAGGGGTCTGTCCTGAGGCTCCTAACCTTCCTTCCACATGTTTCTGCTGCTGCTGCTGCTAAGTCTCTTCAGTCATGTCTGACTCTGTGCGACCCCATAGACGGTAGCCCACCAGGCTCCTCTGTCCCTGGGATTCTCCAGGCAAGAACACTGGAGTGGGTTGCCATTTCCTTCTCCAATGCATGAAAGTGAAACGTGAAAGTGAAGTCACTCAGTCGTGTCCGACTCTTAGCGACCCCACGGACTGCAGCCCACCAGGCTCCTCTGCCCATGGGATTTTCCAGGCAAGAGTACTGGAGTGGGGTGCCACTGCCTTCTCCACCTTCCACATGTTAACGTTTGCAGTTACTGAGCCTTTGCCAAGCTGAGTGCTGAGTGCTGTACATGCATAATCTCATTTAATCCTGACACGAGACCTCCACAGTAGGCATTATTCTCTTATTCTATAGGAGAAACTGAAGCTCAGGAAAGTTCAGTGACTTGCCCAAAGTCATATAACTAATACATGAAACAGGTTAGATGGGCTGACTTCAAAGCCCGTGCTCATTCTACTCTAGAATTTTTTGGAATTAGAGTATTTTCAGAATTGAGAGGGACTTAGAGGTCACTGCATCCCCATTCAAGAATCCCCTTGGGGGTTCCCTGGCAACTCAGTGGTAAAGAAGCTACCTACCAATGTAGGAGACACGGGTTCAACCCCTGATCGTGGAGGATTCCACGTGCATTGGAGCAGCTGAGCCCATGTGCCACAACTACTGAGCCTGCGCTCTAGAGCTTGGGAACCACAGCTAGTGAGCCCACATGCCCTAGAGCCCGTGCTCTGCAACAAGAGCAGTGACCGCAACAAGAAGCCTGCACATGCAACCAGAGAGGAGCCCCTGCTCGCCCAAACGAGAGAAAGCCTGTGCACAGCAGCAAAGACAAACACCACCAAAAATAAATAATTTTTTTAAAAAAATAGAGCTATCCAGACAGATTCGATTTTTAATTTGTTGCCCATGGTTAATTTCCACAAAGAACCTTCTCCTAGGGCTCTGGGCTTCTTGCTGTTCTCCACGTTTAGGACTTTGAAGCAAACAAAAAGATTCCCCTATTTTAGCACTGGGAAGTGTAGAGTCTTCACCACTGGACCACCAGGGAAGCCCTTGAGAAGCTTTTTTTTTTTTTTTTAATGCAGATTCTTGGAGCCTTCTTTCAAGGTGTTTTAATCTAGTGGACCTGGAATGAGGCCTGGGAATCTGTATTTTTTAAAAGCACACCAGGTGACCTGGGTACATGGGAAGTTTACAAACCTTTCATATAATCCCATGAAACTTTAGATACCATTGTTGGAAGAAGAAGAGTAAAATTTCAGCCTCATCAAGGAAGCGGGGACTTCTCCACAAAAGAGGAATGATGTCACACTGGTCAGAATAATCCAACACTGAGACAGGAACAAGGAAAACAACACCCACAGGAAACCCACATAAACCTCTGAACCTGACCTGTTTGGTCAGGGTGGGGCAGAGCCAATTCCTCTTATCAACCAACTCTCAACCCAGATCCAAACCCAAGTGTCATCAGGAAGGAAGACATACTGGTTAAGATGTGATGTGTTCCCAGGCCTAACCTAAAATGTCTATGTCCTAGGGTGGTTCTACCCCATGCCTCTGCCTTCTCATCAGCTTCTCCAAGACCCAGAAAGTGGAAGCTAAGGCCTTATCCCTAATGAATCAGCCCTAGAAAGTTTCCATGAAGAGATATGAGTTTCCTGTTAAGGTGGAGGGAAGGAAGTAAAAAGAGGTCTGGATGCAAACCGAGGCTGTATGAACACATGCAGGCTTACTTTTGAGGGTGCTAAAGCGTTCAGCGGCATGGGGTGCCAGTTTCCAAACAACTAAAGTAAACTTGAAAGTCCTACTCAGTTTTCCAATTCAGCAAATCTCAAGTCCACTGAGATTTCATGCCAGCCTCTGCTCTGAAGTCTGTAGAGCAGCAGTGTCCGATAGAACTCTCTAAAATGATGGAAATGTTCTAGATCTGCAGCATCCAGTATGGTGGCCACCGTCCACATGTACCTATTAAGCACTTGAAGCACGGCTAGTGTGAGTGAGGAAATAAATTTTTGATCTTTTTTTAATTTCAATTTAAAAAGCCAATGTGGTTAGTGGCTACCATATTGGACACCGCAGTTCAACCTTGTCTTGAACTTGGTGGCCACAGCTTTTAGAAAAGCATCAAAGGCCAAAGCATGAGAAGAGAAAATGTGTCATGAGAGACCACCACGAGGGGCCCCCACAGAAGTCAGCAGCTGCCCAGTGTTCTTGGCCACCTTAAAGATAAGGAGAAATGACTTTAGGGATAAAGCTAGCAACTGTGAAGATACTAATTTACTTACCTGCTTGTTTTACATTTTGATGGTGCAGTGTAGTGTGTGGGCTCTTAACTCCCCAATCAGAGATCGAACCTGTACCCTCTGTTGTAGAAGCGTGGAGTCTTGACCACTAGACTGCCAGGCAAGCCCCAAGATGCTAATTATTAACTCCCATCTCCAAATAACTGATCAGAGGGCAGCGGCAGGAAGTGTCACGGTTTCCTCCTACCTTCCCTCTGTGCCGTGTGTTATGACAATGACAGTCTCTACTTTCTCACTTCTCTTCCTCCATAGCTGTCACTCCCTTCTCATTGTATGTATGCTTCATTAATCCCCCTTTCACCAGCCAGTCCTGCTTCTAGCTTAGGCCCAAGGAATTGCACAGTTTGGTCAACCTGGTCAACAGTAGTTTCGATGAGAACTCTGGATAGAACCGGTCATTGGGCTGGCCTGATAACCCAGCAGAGCCCTGAGGTGACAGGATGGAAGGGCCCTCCCACTTTCTCTTCCACCTATGCATATGTCCTATGATTGGGATTCTTCTGCCTGTGTGCAAGTGTCAGGGAAAACACCGCACATACATACAAAATACAAAATCCACCAAGAGATGAGGAGAACTGTGACTGGGGACAGTAGGGGCCCTTCCTCCAGCTACTCTTCAAGTATTTATTGAGAGCCTCCTAGATAGCAGGCCCTATGTTAGGCTCCTGATGTAGACAGAGAAGTTCTCTCCTCTGTATAACTTGAAGCAAAAAGAACTACTATTTACTGAGTTTCTACCCCATAAGAGTGTCTCCACTTCTCATAATCCTCCTAGAAGGTAAATATCATCACTACCATCATATAGAAACTGATGTGGAAGCTCAGACATGCCCAAGATCACCTTGGGCTAGGTGCTCTTTTGCTCTTCCACACTGTCCTCCTTGTGAAGTCTTTCCTCTATTTATCCCTTGAAAAAAATGTCAAGCATTATTTCTTTAAAGCTTGTTCCCTTATCACTGCAGATTAAGGTGAATTGGTGACCTGGTGAGAAGGTGATCCATTTTTCAGGATCAAAGGCAAGAAGAAAGAATCACCACGACCCAGAGCCAACAAGAAAGTGGGGAATATCATAGTTCAGGGAAATATGTATTTCAGAGAAAACTTACCGGCCACCACACCATACTTCGACCTGCCAGGAAGAAGCCTCCAACAGTCCCACGGTTAGTGGAAAACATGGCCTAGGAAGGAAGCATCAAAAACTTAATAGAAAACCAGAACAGAGTACCCTTGCCAGCCAAGAGGACACCCCCCCATCTCCCCATTTATTCGCACTTTCTTCAACCTACTTTACTTTCTGAAACAATTCCACACTCCAGGTCATCAGGTCTTAGCTTGGTACCAGGAAGAATTTCCTTGCCACCAGAGTCATCCAGGGATGGAAATAGCACCCCTGGGGGAAGTTTCTACCGGAAGTTTTGGAGTCAAGCGCTGACAATTTGGAGGCTTCCCAGGTGGCTCAGCGGTAAAGAATTCATCTGCCAATGCAGGAGATGCAGGTTTGATTCCTGGGTCGGAAAGATTTCCTGGAGTAGGAAATGGCAACCCACTCCAGTATTCTTGCCTGGAAAATCCCACAGACAGAGAAGCCTGGCAGGCTAGAGTCCATAGGATTGCAAAGAGTTGGACGCAACTGAGTACACACGCATGCTGACAATTTGTCAAGGTGATTTTGTCAAGTGGTTTAAACAAGAGATTTGAGAATAGGATGAAGAGGGTTGAACATGATCAAGTTAGGCCCTCACTTTATGAGAATATGTGAGGGACACTGTAACAGCAGTGCAAGTGGTGGTAAGGACCATGGAGAGGGTATTCCCAGAAAGGACAGAGTCTTAGGGAGGGGAAGGGTGAGGTATTGGAAAGAGCATTGCCTTTGGCATCGGAAGTTCTGGGCTCTGGTCCCAGCCCTGGGGCTGATTCCTCTGAGTGGCTTCTAGTCACCCTCGCTGATCCTCGTCTGTTAAATAGAAAGATTGGGTTCCCACATTACAACTCAGGCATCCAATGATGCTATTAATGCAGATGCTGCATAAAGCAGGGGTCAGTACATTTTTTTTCCATTAAGAAAAAGGATATGTGATGTGAGTTAGTACTCAGTTGTGTCCAACTCTTTGCAACCCCATGGACTGTAGCCCACCAGGCTCCTCCTCATGGGATTTTCCAACCCAGGGATCAAACCCTCATCTCCTGCATCTCCTGCATTAGCAGGCAGATTCTTTACCACTGAGCTGCCTTGGATACTCTAAGAAAAAGGGCCAGGTAGTAAATAGTTTAGGCCTTATGGGCTATGTATGATCTCCACTACATATTCTTTTTGTTTGGTTTGGTTTTTTACAACCCCTGAAAAGCATTTTTTTAAAAAATCTTAACTTTAAGCCATACAAAAATAGGCTCTGTGCCATGGGCTGTAGTTTAGCAACGCCAGCACAAAAGGTTTCAGGATATCTTAATGAAGTCTTCCAGAAGGAATAGTCAGCCGAAAAGGATACAAAATTCCCCATAGGAGGTGGTGAAAGACACATGGAACTATACCCTAAAGAAATAAGAAATGAGGCAGCATTTTCCAATGATTAAAAAGATTTAAAAAAATAATAAAAAATTTGGAAGTGATAGGGTTGGACAAAGGGATGTCGGCCTGGGTGCCTTTTCTAAGTTGGGGAAGCACAGTGGGCTTGGATCTCTGTTTCTGCAGCCTGGGGCTCACACAAGAGTTAGGATATCCGTCCCTGAGCCAAACCACTCTTGACACTCCACTGGAAAAAAGAAACTTAAATTAGAAGCAAGCCAGCATGTTAAATGATCAGGGGGTCGGAGGCACTGACTAATAGGGAAAGACTAACTGTAGACAAACACTAACAGGCTCATTAGGCAGCATTTAACAAGACAAGTAATACGAATTCACAGATATTTGAGAAGTGCAAACACCATAACCATCGGGACTGGCAGGGCTAAAATGAGATTGGTTAGGGGAGTTGAGCTTATCACAATTGTCAGGGAAACAGGAGGTGCAGCTAGCAAACGATGGATTCCCATCTCACTTGCAGCACTTGTTAACACAAGCTGGGGTGAGGGATGAAAGCAGGCAGGGTGACAGGGCGCGGTGCCATGGAAAACTGAGAGTTAGTGACCCAAGTTCCGTGAACCACAACCTGAGGCAAATCACAATCACACAGAGCTTCGATTTCTTATTCTGTAAAATGAGGATTAGCATTCCCACCCTCCTTGTGGCTTTTTGTGAGATGTCCTACCCATCTGACCACTTTTGCCCATTTTACCTAAAAGAACAAAAATCATTCGAGGTCCGACTCATAGCCTGGAGACAAATGATAGTATTGGCTTAGCCAAAAAGTTGGTTTGGGTTTTTCTGTAAGATGTTGGACAAACACATATGAACTTCTCGGTGAACCCAATTATATTTTTAAAAGATTCCTAGAGTCCATAATGAGCTTTCAGATGCATCTCCCAGACCCTCATAGCCATTTATGAGGAGCCATAAGAACAGGTAAGATTGTACCCATTACACAGCTGAATAAACTGAGACTGGGCAGAGTTACCAACATTGAAAGAACACTGGAAGGTATAGATCAGATCAGATCAGATCAGTCGCTCAGTCGTGTCTGACTCTTTGCAACCCCATGAACTGCAGCACGCCAGGCCTCCCTATCCATCACCAGCTCTCGGAGGTCACTCAGACTCACATTCATCGAGTCAGTGATGCCATCCAGCCATCTCATCCTCTGTCGTCCCCTTCTCCTCCTGCCCTCCAGTGCTAAACCTGAGAACCTTGGCCCCTGGCTGGACTTTCCACAGAGTCTAGTAAGCTGAGGCTACTGAACAAGAATCAGTCACATAGACCCCTTGTGACCCTTAAGGCCTTCACTCACATCTGGTTTCTTTTTAAATTACACTTTTCTTTTTAAAAATCAATACTTCTTTTTTTCTGTAAAAAAAAAAAAAAAAACACTCTATGACCATGAAGGGGTTAATGTCCACCCTCCTCTCCTCTAAGTTAAAAGACTTCAATCAGCTGCTAGCACCTTGGCTTCCTGGCCTGTCCACCCCCACCTTGAAGGCCTTTGAGAGCGACTGGAAGATGTTCGCACTTAAAACACCTGTCTTCCAGTTGCTGGGTGTGCCAGAGTCTGTCCCAAGTGAAATCTCCAAGTTCAGGACTGCTAAGAACAAGTTTCTCTGGTTTGGTGTGTCCCCAGAGTCCCAAGAGGGAGCCCAGTCATTTCCCTCTCCCAGCCCAGCCCAGGCCACACTCCGGTCTTCCTCCTCCTCCTCCTCCCCCTGGGCCCGGCTTTCCCAGCTCCCTCTCACTCCAGCCCCTGCACGGGGCACAGGGCCTCTTCCAGGAGGGGCCGCCCCAGAGCATCTGCAGCTGGCAGGTGCTGTGTCCTCCCCAACCCACCTGTTTTTCTTCCATCTGACTAAAGGCTTCCTCCTCTGCTGCCTCTCAAGCCCCCAGCCTCTCCAATCTCCCACTCTCCTCTGCCCACTGGCCTGGGCTGCAGGAGCCTCCCTGGACACTGACCAGCATCCCCTCACTTCTGCTTACCCTTGCTTGCCCCCTCACCTCACATGGTGCCCCCTGAACCCCCTCTCAGACGTTTCCAAATCACTTCCACCTGGCTCCACACATCCTTCAGCCCACACTCCCCTCCTCGGGCTTCACCAAGACCGTGGCTTCTCCATGGGCCCCCTTCTCCCTCCCTCCCCTTGGCCCTTGCACCCTCAAACCCCGTGTTTCAGGACCCCCCACCTACCCACAGCCCGACAGCCATCACCACCACGAAGTAGATGACGATGACAGAGATGTCAGCTGCATTGCGGATGCGCTCGTAGGGCGGGATGGGCTCGGCGGTGGCCGTGGCCGGGGGGCTCCAGGTGCTGCTGTCCATAGTGGCAGCTGCGATGCGTCCCTTCCCCGGGCTGTTGGTTCCTTATACGGCCTCCAGGTTAATGATCAGCCCAGAGGAGGGGACCCGGGAGTCTGGCAGCAGGAGTGTCGTGCAGGGGCCCCAGCGCTGGTCAGGGAGCAACTCTGAGTGCAGAATGAGGAGGAGCTGGCAAAGCTGTTGGCAGGAGCTGGGCGGGTAGGTAAAGGCTCTCCAGAGAGCTGGGTGGGGCCAGCCAGGCGGTGCTGCCCACAGAGCACAAAAGCCCGCTGTGCTCCCATCGCTGGGCACCTGGCAGCCTCGCCTGGCCTGCTGTGGGGCCACACCCAGGCCAGGGCTCCAGCGGCTCTATTGAGGAGCCAGGCTGCCTGGTGCTGGGGACCTAGAAGCCTCAGATCACCTGCCCATGGACAGGTCTCGTGTTCTCTGCAGACCTGGCTTCTCCATATGTAAAAGGCATGCAGGACTGTCCCAGGAATCAGCCAAGTTCTTGGTCTCCATGGAGAACATTCTGGGGGAAAATCAGAAGTTGTTGGATGTTGCTGAAGAAAAGTCAGCATGGCGACAGTATCTTAGCCAAAGGGATGACCGCTCACCCATCCACCTTTCTGCCCCTCCTTCTACAGCCTGCAGCCCCCCGCACACGGTCATCCCAACTTAAGGACAGAGACACTGAGACTGGGAAAGGGGATCCCCGGGAGCTATTTCCTTGCCCTGTACCTCACCCAGTGATGTTATTTGGAACCTTTCTAAGACAAGGAGGAAAGATGCTAGAGAATCCCTCCCAAGGAGCTCACCAAACCCTGGCCCTCTCTGGGACTCAGCCTGCCCACCTGGAAGCACAGGTCTAATCTGGAAGTCAGAAGAGAGAGGGTGGTGAGGAGAAGCATGGTTCACCCAAGGGCACACGGTGAGCCACTGATGGAGGTGACCATGCACCCCAGGCCAAGGCAGGCCTCGTTCAGAGGGGGGCTGGGATGCTTTCAGGGGCTGGTGCTGGAAACCCCCAAGCAGGCACTCTTGAGAGAGGAGCCTTGCTGGGTGATGAGATGCTTAGAGTGGGGAAGGCCCACCCAAAGCCTGCCAGGGTGCTATGATGCCTTGGGCCTTCCCTGCCCACCAGACATCCAACCACTGCTTCAAGTCAAGCAGCCCATTCCTTTGCACCTCACTGCCTCTGAGGGCCACTCCCCTCCTGTCCCTCCAGTGCCTGTTGGTCCCCACTTCCCTGTCCATTCCCCAGGACAATAAACTCTATGAGACTATGTCCAAGGCCCATCATATACCTGTCCACCACATGCATGTCTATGGCTGATTTTTGTTGGTGTTGATGTATGGCAGAAACCAACACAACATTGTAAAGCAATTATCCCCCAACTAAAGAAACAAACAGTGAAAAAAATAATACCTGGCCACAGGAAAAAGAAGTTCCCCATGTGGGGATCTTGGGAGCAGGGGCTCTTCACCATGGATGCCTCCCATGACTTAGAGCTCAGCCATCAGCCACAGCGTGGAGCCGCTTACCTTCAATCCATGTCTATCCACTCCCGCATTGAGCAAAGGCTTTTTCACCTGGCTCTGTGCCAAGCAGAGTCCTTGTCCTCAGGGAACTTTCAGTCTAATCTGGAAGTGAACCCACCCCCCAGGAAAAGTCCAGCATTGAACCCCCAGCTGCAGGCAGCCAGCCCATGCCCAGTTCTAAAAGTGAATTCTGTGGAAATGAGAAAACTTAAAACATGAGTGGGAGGAAGGCTCGGAAGTGCTAATGGGCTGCAGGGTGGGGACACAGCTGTTCTTTGACCCTTTCTAGGGCAGCAGAACATAGGTGGCCAGAGCAGGTAAGGCACGGGTAGCAGCCAGGGAGAGACACAGAGAATGCACTCATTCACTTATTCATTCATTCATTCTTGCAACAAAAGAGCAGCTTCAGTGTGCCAGGTCATGCGCAATGACACTGGGGTTACAGTTATGAATGAGACTCACAGCGTTCCTGCCCTTCTCACAGGGCTTCCAGTCCAGGAGCAGAAACAGACTGCCAGCAAAGATGAGACATATACTTCTAAAATTAGCACGGTGATGTGTGCTTTGCAAGAGAAGCACTAATGCTCCAAATATCTAGCAAGGATTTTGACCTGGGAATGAGTTGAGGTTGCGGGAACATCTGGTTTGGGCAGGGTCCTGAAACAGAAGGAATGAGTCAGGTAAGAGGGGAGTGAGGGATATACCAGGAGAGGGCAAGCATGGTGGGGGAGGGAGAGGATTTGTCTACAGTGTATAAGAAGTCACCAGCTGGGACTGAAAATAAAAAATAAATTAAAAACATGTCATCAGCAAGCAATCCCCACCATGGCTATCCCCAGGCTTACCGAGGTCCTTTTGCAATTTCTCTTCCTCGTTGGTCTCGAAAAGAACAAATAAAGCCCAAGAAAACAGTATGGAGGTTTCTCAAAAAATTAAAACTGGAACTACCATATAAACCAGTAATCCCATTTCTGGGAATATATCCAAAGGAAATAAAAACACTGTCAAAGAGATATCTGTACTCCTGTGTTCACGGCAGCATTATTTGCAACAACCAAGACATGGAAACAACCTAAGCATCCCTGATGGACGAATAAAGAAGGTGTAACACAAGGACAGAAACATAGATCAGCGGAACAAAAGGAAAGCCCAGAGACACACCCACGCACCTGCGGACACCTTGTCTTCGACAAAGGAGGCAAGAATATACAATGGAGAAAAGACAATCTCTTTAACAAGTGGTGCTGGGAAAACTGGTCAACCACTTGTAAAAGAATGAAACTAGAACACTTTCTAACACCATTCACAAAAATAAACTCAAAATGGATGAAAGATCTAAACGTAAGACCAGAAACTATAAAACTCCTAGAGGAGAACATTTAGGCAAAACACTCTCTGACACACATCACAGCAGGATCCTCTATGACCCACCTCCCAGAGTATTAGAAATAAAAGCAAAAATAAACTAATGGAACCTAATTAAACTTAAAAAGCTTTTGCACAACAAAGGAAACTATAAGCCAGGTGAAAAGACAGCCTTCAGAATGGGAGAAAATAATAGCAAACGAAGCAACTGACAAAGACCTAATCTCAGAAATATACAAGCAACTCCTGCAGCTCAATTCCAGAAAAATAAACGACCCAATCAAGAAATGGGCCAAAGAACTAAATAGACATTTCTCCAAAGAAGACATACAGATGGCTAACAAACACATGAAAAGATGCTCAACATCACTCATTATCAGAGAAATGCAATCAAAACCACAGTAATGTACCATTTCATGCCAGTCAGAATAGCTGCTATCCAAAAGTCTACAAGCAATAAATGCTGGAGAGAGTGTGGAGAAAAGGGAACCCTCTTACACTGTTGGTGGGAATGCAAACTAGTACAGCCACTATGGAGAACAGTGTGGAGATTCCTTGAAAAACTGGAAATATAACTGCCATATGACCCAGCAATCCCATTGCTGGCCATACATGCTGAGGAAACCAGAATTCAAAGAGACACGTGTACCCCAATGTTCATCACAGCACTGTTTTTAATAGCCAGGACATGGAAGCAACCTAGACGTCCATCAGCAGACAAATGGATAAGAAAGCTGTGGTACATATACACAATGGAGTATCAGCCATTAAAAAGAATACATTTGAATCAGTTCTAATGACGTGGATGAAACTGGAGCCTATTATACAGAGTGAAGTAAGCCAGAAAGAAAAACCCCAATACAGTATACTGACGCATATATATGGAATTTAGAAAGATGGTAATGATAACCCTATATGTGAGAGAGCAAAAGAGACACAGATGTATAGAACAGTCTTTTGGACTCTGTGAGGGAGGGCAAGGGTGGGATGATTTGGGAGAATGTCATTGAAACATGTATATTATTATATGTGAAATGAATTGCCAGTCCAGGTTCGATGCATGAGATGGGGTGCTCAGGGCTGGCACACTGGGATGACCCAGTGGGATGGGATGGGGAGGGAGGTGGGAGGGGGGTTCAGGATGGGGAACACATGTACACCCATGGCAGATTCATGTCAATGTATGGCAAAAGCACTACAATATTGTAAAGTAATTAGCCTCCAATTAAAATAAATAAAACAATAAATAAAAAGAAGGTGTGATATATATTGCATGATGGAATGTTATTCAGCCCATCAAAAAGAAGGAAATCTTGCCATTTGTGACACCATGAATGAACCTTAACGGGGAAGGCAGTGGCACCCCACCCCAGTACTCTTGCCTGGAAAATCCCATGGACGGAGGAGCCTGGTAGTCTGCAGTCCATGGGGTCTCTAAGAGTCGGACACGACTGAGCGACTTCACTTTCACTTTTTACTTTCATGCATTGGAGAAGGAAATGGCAACCCACTCCAGTATTCTTGCCTGGAGAATCCCAGGGATGGGGGAGCCTGGTGGGCTGCCGTCTATGGGGTCGCACAGAGTCGGACACGACTGAAGTGACGCAGCAGCAGCAGCAGCAGCAGCAGAATGAACCTTAAAGGCATTGTGCTAAATGAAATGTCAGGCATGGAAAAGCAATTGCTGCGTGATCTTACCAACACTCTAAAAAAAGGAAACTCATAGAACCAAAAAGCAGTATGGTAGTTTGCCAGGGACCAGGGGTGGAGGAAATGGTGGAGACATTGGTCAAAGGATATAAGTTCTAAGACGAATAAATTCTGGAAATTGAAAGCACAGTATGGTGATTATAGTTAACAGTATTTTTACTGTAAGTTGCTAAGAGACCTTAAGTGTTCTCATCAAAAAAAAAAAAAAAAAAGAGTAACTACCTGAGGTTAGTTAACTTGATGGTGGTAATCATTTCACACTGTATACACATATTAAATCATCACATAGTACACCTTTTTAAAAGTCTTGTGGTACAACCTAATTTTTTTTTTATTTCCCCTGAACAGATGCTTCCAGAGAAAGAAAGTATGATGCACCATCTGCCATCACAGCTGGCCAGAGCTGCTGAGTCACTGCTCATTGGTGAGGATCCTATTCACCTCTCTCCTGCCCTCCCTGTTGCCAACAAAAACCAGGGTCTGGTCTTTTAAAAGGACCTTGTTACCAGAACCTCAGAGAAAAAAAGCAGGCCAATCAACCTGACATGGGGAGGATGAGGCTGATGAAGAAAGACAGATGTGAGAGCATGAAGCAGAACCCACCTGAATCCACACAGGTTCACAACCGCTGGTCAGACTGGGGTCTTAAGTTTGAAAAGCCAGGTGCTCACAGGTTCACAGCTAAACCTGACTGTTGGAGAAAAATATTCAAATGACTCAGATTGCTAAGCTAGTATCTACAGATGGCCAAGGAGAGACCCAGGATTTGGAGGGTTGTTGTTTTCGTTATTTCATTACTAAGTCATGTCTGACTCTTTTTGTGAATCCATGGACTGTAACCCACCAGGTTTCTCTGTCCATGGGATTTCCCAAGCAAGAATACTAGAGAGGGTTGCCGTTTCTTTCTCCGAGGGATCTTCCCAACCCAGGGATCGAACCAGAGTCTCCCGAGAACCCTGCAAAAAAGGCGGGTTCTTTACCACTGAGCCATCTGGGAAGCCCTCATTATTAAATGGGAATTGTCCCATCTCCTCTTCCTGCCTCCCCCCTCACTGCTCATCTATGCAGGTCTCACAAGAGTCCAGCCTGCTCCTGCCAGACAGGAAGGTCCTCCCCAGCAGGCCCCTCTGTCTCTCACTGGTCAAACTGTGCTACTCAGTGAGGACCGCATGGTGGGATGGTCGGCTCCCAAACTCTTGTCCCACAGTAAAGTCAACAGCCTAGGTGGGGAGGCCGTGAGTTTAGGAGGTTGTCTGGGGAGGGGACCCGTGTGTCTACCCTGAATCTCAGCTCAGCCATCACCAGCAGCGGACCATGGACAGCTCACAGGCATCTGTGACTCCCATTTGAAGAGAGACAAAAGACAGTCAGACAAAGACTGTCTTATGTACCTATGAGGTGCAAATGAGATGTGAACAGGCCTGTTGACAATGAAAGGGTGAAAGTGAGGGGCTGAGGGGGCTACCATGATTTTTCTCTCCTTTACCTTTTCCTGGTTATAAGCACAGGTGTGAGAATCAGGTTGTTGATTAGTGTATTAGATTCCTCAGTCTGAAATTACCACAAACTCAGTGGTCAGATCAGATCAGTCACTCAGTCGTGTCCGACTCTTTGTGACCCCATGAACTGCAGCATGCCAGGCCTCCCTGTCCATCAACAACTCCCGGAGGTCACTCAGACTCACATCCATCGAGTCAGTGATGCCATCCAGCCATCTCATCCTCTGTCGTCCCCTTCTCCTCTTGCCCCCAATCCCTCCCAGCATCAGAGTCTTCTCCAATGAGTCAACTCTTCGCATGAGGTGGCCAAAGTACTGGAGTTTCAGCTTTCGCATCATTCCTTCCAAAGAAATCCCAGGGCTGATCTCCTTCACAATGGACTGGTTGGATCTCCTTGCAGTCCAAGGGACTCTCAAGAGTCTTCTCCAACACCACAGTTCAAAAGCATCAATTCTTCGGCACTCAGCCTTCTTCACAGTCCAGCTCTCACATCCATACATGACCACAGGAAAGACCATAGCCTTGACTAGACAGACCTTTGTTGGCAAAGTAATGTCTCTGCTTTTCAATATGCTATCTAGGTTGGTCATAACTTTCCTTCCAAGGAGTAAGCGTCTTTTAATTTCATGGCTACAGTCACCATCTGCAGTGATTTTGGAGCCCAGAAAAATAAAGTCTGACACTGTTTCCACTGTTTCTCCATCTATTTCCCATGTAGAGATGGGACCAGATGCCATGATCTTCGTTTTCCGAATGTTGAGCTTTAAGCCAGCCTTTTCACTCTCCACTTTCACTTTCATCAAAAGGCTTTTTAGTTCCTCTTCACTTTCTGCCATAAGGGTGGTATCATCTGCATATCTGAGGTTATTGATATTTCTCCCAGCAATCTTGATTCCAACTTGTGTTTCTTCCAGTCCAGCATTTCTCATGATGTACTCTGCATATAAGTTAAATAAACATGGTGACAATATACAGCCTTGACGTACTCCTTTTCCTATTTGGAACCAGTCTGTTGTTCCATGACCAGCTCTAACTGTTGCTTCCTGACCTGCATACAGATTAACAGAAATTGGACTTCCCTAGTGATCCAGTGCTTGAGAGTCCTCCTACCAATGCAGGGGACACAGGTTCGATCCCTGGTCTGGGAGGATTGCACACGCCGCAGGGCAACTAAGCCTGTACACCACAACTACAGAGACTGTGCCCTGGAGCCCGTGAGCCACAAGAGAAGCCACGCCAAACAACCGAAGAGTGGTCCCCACTCAACAAACGCAGCTAGAGAGAGCCCACGTGCAGCAGTCAAGACCCAGCTCACCCAAATAAAATAAAATTAAATTGTTTAAAAAAACAAATCTATTCTCTCACTGTTCTGGAAGGCAGAAGTTCAAAATCAGTTTTACTGGCCTGAAATCAAGGTGTCCACAGGGCCACACTATTGAGGTTTGAGGGGCGAGTCCTTCCTTGCCTCTTCCAGCTTCCCGTGGCTGCCAGCATTCCTTGCTTGTGGCAACGTCACTCTAATCTCTACCCCTGTCTCTTTGGGTGTGTGAGTGGTTAAACACACATAGCATAAAATTTACCATTTTAACTATTTTAAAGTGTATAGTTAGTGGCATTCAGTACATTCACCTTGTTGTTCAACCATCACCACCATCTATCTTCAGAACCTTTTCATTTTCTCAGAATGACACACTGTACCCACTAAACAGTAACTCCCCAGTCCTTCTTCCCCAGCCCCTGGAAACCACCATTGTACTTTCTGTCTCTACAAACTTGACTACTCTGGGGGCCTCCTGTAAGTGGAATGATACTGTCTGCCTCCAACTTCATATTGCCTTCTGCTCTGTGTTTGCCAAATCTCCCTCTCCCTCTCCTTTACAAAAACATTTGTGATGGCCTTTAGGGCCCACCAGAATTATCTAAGATGATGTATCTTCATCTCAAGCTCCTTAACTTAATCACAACTGCTAAGACCCTTCTTCCAAATAAGGTAGCATTGACAGGTTCCAAGGTTAAGACCTGTTACATCTGGGTGGCCATTATTTGAACCACTGCCATCAGTGATGATAAAGAAATCTGAATGTGGAAAGCGTTGATGGACCAAGACTGAATCCCCTTAAAACTTATGTTCCCTGCTAAATTTATGATTCACTTTTCTATCCGAAACTTTATTCTCTTTCTTGTCCAGTCCCTGCTCCCCTAAGGATTGAGGAATATTGAAGAAAAGCTAGCTTAAAACTCAGTATTAAAAAATCTAAAATCATGGCATCTGGTCCTATCACTTCATGGCAAACATTAATAGAAAGGGTAAAAAATGGAAACAGTGACAGATTTTATTTTCTTGGGCTCCAAAATCACTGCAACAGTGACTGCAGCCATGAAATTAAAAGATGTTTGTTCATTGGAAAGAAATCTTTGACAAACCTAGACAACATATTAAAAATCAGAGACATCACTTTGCTGACAAAGGTCCATATAATTAAAGCTGTGTTTTTCCAGTAGTCATGTATGGATGTGAGAGCTGGATCATAAAGAAGGCTGAGTGCTGAAGACTTGATATTTTCAAATTGTGGTACTAGTTAAGATTCTTGAGAGTCCCTTGGATAGCAAGGAGATCAAACCAATCAATCCTAAAGAAATCAACCCTGACTATTCATTGGAAGGACTGATACTGATGCTGAAACTGAAGCTCCAATCTTTGCCCACCTGATGCAGGAGGCAACTCACTGTAAAAGACCCTGATGCTGGGCAAGACTGAGGTCAAAAGGAGAAGGGGGCGACAGAGGATGAGATGGTTAGATAGCATCACTGACTCAATGGACATGAATCTAAGCAAATGTTGGGAGATAGTGAGGGACAGGGAAGCCTGGCGCGCTGCAGTCCATGGGGCCACAAAGAGTTATATACAACTTAGCAACTGAACAACAACAATAAAGGAAAGAGGGGACCGAGACCAAGCAGGACCCTGCAGGGCTTTCCTGAGTCCCACCATGTCCCCTGCTTCTTGTTTGGTCTTTCTCAAGTTCCAGTGGACTTCCCTAGTAGCCCAGACAGTAAAGAATCTGCCTGCAATGCAGGAAACCCAGGTTTGATCCCTGAGTTGGGAAGATCCCTTGGAGAAGGGAATGACATCCCACTTCAGTATTCTTGCCTGGAAAATTCCATGGATGGAGGAGCGACAGTCCATGGGGTCGCAAAGAGGCAGACACGACTGAGTAACTAACACTTTCATTTTCACTTCAAGTTCCAAAGAGCAGACATACGCATTTAACAAATAGAACAATGGTCAAAGGATCCCTAGATCCTCCTGAAGAGAGATAGATAACAATCTGATTCATATCTTTGAGTTGTTCTGCAGAAACTAAGACACCGCCCCCCTCCCCCCACCCCCCACCCCCACGCAGTGGTGATTACATACTGACCACAAGCACATGGACCCCAGACTGGCTGGAACCAGAAGGTTGATAATGAAGATTCCTGAAACGTCGCCCTGTTACCTCACCACCAACCAAACAGACTAATGTCCATGAGCTGATCCCTCATGGGAGCACCCTACAAACCTCCCCTCAATATTGCCTCCCCTCAATGCTCCCTTCCCTGAAAGGCACTGAGCAGTCCAGGTCTCCCAGCAATAGCCCCCATTCTCCCTGCCTGGTGCCCTGCAAATTGCTGCTGCACTTTGCTTCACCACAACCTGATGAGTCGGTTGCTGAGCTGGGCAAGCAGACCCAAGTTCAGTTTGGTAACAGGAGGAATGGTGGGGAGGGGAGGAGGGAGCTGCTGGAGGGGGTAAGTCCAGACCCAGGGGTAAATGTCAAAAAGCTGCCAGGAGAAGAGGTGAAGATGAATAGAAGAGTTAGGAGAGGGAACCAGTGAGTTGGCCTCAGCTGTCCACCCCTCTCTCCTGAACTACTGTCTGGGCCCAGAGGGAGGAGGGGCAGAATGGAAAGCTGAAAGGGACAAAGTGCTCCTGACTCTCACTCTAAAGCTAAAGTCAACAGGGTGTTGACCCCTTGTGGTCTCCATCCCAGCATCAGAGCCCTGGCTAGGCCTCTGTCATGCTGGGTAACCTTGGGCAAGCATCCTACGTCATCTGAGAATCACCTCTACAGCGGGAGGTGGCAGCTGCATGCACTCAATGCCACTGAATTTTTCACTGTAAAATGATTAATTTTATATTATGTAAATTTCGCTCCAATCTTTTAAAAACCCATGCACAAGGTACCAGTTCTGGAAATCATAAAAATTTAATTCCCCATGCAGATTATTTCTCCCCAACCTGTTGGCTGATCCTAAAAGTTTCAAGAGTTTCATTCATTTGTCCAAGTCATTTGAGCAAAATGAAAAGGTGAATTTATTTCTCCATCAAAAGAATTCTCTTGGCAGGCTCAGAAGCTAGGCCAGGAGGTTAGAGCTGACTAAGAAATATACGGAAATCAAGTCATGGACCCACCTGCACGTAAAGAAAAGCCCAAAGTTAAAGAGCCTGTCAGCAGAATCGAGAAGGCCAAGCAGAAATCAGCCCAGCAGGAGCTGAAGCAGAGACAGAGAGCAGAGATCTATGCTCTCAACAGAGTCATGACAGAACTGGAGCAGCAGCAGTTTGATGAATTCTGTAAACAGATGCAGCCTCCCAGAGAGTGAACCACCCCTGCGTTCACACTAGATGGGACCCTGGAAGCTTTGTTTATGAACTTGTTACCAGTTTTAAGCTGAGATGGCCCATTTGGAGCCTTACACAGCTAGACAAGAAGAGACCTGTGTTATTTCTGAAATTGGATAAATCAGAACTTCCTGTATGTAACTTCCTTCACTAGTTCCTCCAATCTGAATTGGCCCATTACTTGCTGAAGAGACTTCTTCTATTCTTCCAAGATAATACATTCTTTTGTCTTTTAACTTTTTCTATTGTTTGAAAAAAAAATCAGTGTTTCTTCTGAAACTGTAAACCTCCAAAAAATACAAATAAAATACTAAAAAAAAAAAAAGAAGAAGAAGAATTCTCTTTGCCGTCTAATGGCTGGTCCTGATCATCATACATTGAGAGCCTTCATTCATGGATTCATTCATTCAGACGATCCATTGTACAGCAGGTACGGGGGTTACAGATTTGAATAGGATACAATCTTTGCAGTGAGCACACGAGTGTAGATATCTCTTTGAGGTATGGATTTCATGCCCTTAAAATGAATACCCAGAAGTGAGATTGCTGAATCACATAGTATTCTATTTTTAATTTTTAAAATATCTTCCATATTGTTTTTCCATGACAGTTGCGCCAATTTACATTCCTACCAACTCCACATCCTTGCCTGTTGTTGTTACCTCTTGTCTTTTTGATGGTAGTCATTCTAAGGCGTATGAGATGTGGTTTTCATTTGCATTTTCCTGATGATTAGTAATCTTGAGCACCTTTTCATGTACCAATTGACTCCTCAAATATTGTTTGCATTTCTTCCATTTAGGGGTATTAAATGATAACTGTGTGAAATGATGAATATGTTCATTAATTTGATCATGGTAATCATTTATAATGTATCCACATATCAAATCATCACATTATATACCTTAAACATATACAGTTTTGTCAGTTACATCTCAACAAAGTGAGCAGGGAAGAAAATACCAGCCAAAAAAGAAAAAAAGACACAGATTTTGCCTTGGGGTACTCCCAGTCCATCAAGGAAAGCTTACATCTGATGTGCATGTGCTGTTCCCTAGGCAAGGACACCTTCTCCCCTGCTCTTCACCTGGCTAACTCTCAATTCTTTATCTCAGCTTAAATTTCTTCCAAGAATCTTCTTGACCTGCACCCTACCCCTAGCCTAAAAGCTCTCTGAGAACCCTGTTCTCGGTTCCTATTCTTGCCCTTCCTGTCCTTGTCTCAATTTTCAATTGACTTTTAGTTGTATAACTATATATCTAGGGGTTCCCTCTAGACTATGAGTTTCATGTGGGTAGCCCCAGTATTCCCTGGCCATTCCTATGCCTAGGACTGGGGCTGAGATATAGTAAATGCTCAATAAATATTAGCTGGACAAATGAATGAATTAAAATAATAAACACAAAAATTTATAACATGATATGATGATGAGACAAGGTTGGTCTTAATTTTGTTCCACTAAAGGATACATTTATTGACTATGCCAAAGCCTTTGACTGTGTGAATCACAATAAACTGTGGAAAATTCTGAGATGGGAATACCCCCCCCCTTTTTTTTCTTTTTGATAATTTATCTGGGGGGGAAGGAAGAAGAGGTAAGATCGGAGGAGAAAAAAAAAGAGACCGCACAAAAAAAAAAGAAGGACATGGTTGTTTTTTTTTTTTTTTTTTTTTTTTTTATTTACTTTCAATCTACATCACGCCCCAGGGTGGAGTAAACGCAAGATAAGAATGAATCTTGCCGGAAAATATATATATCAATAACATAAGCCAAAGACACCACACCAACACACTTATGGCAGAAAGTGAAGAGGAACTCAAAAGCCTCTTGATGAAAGTAAAAGTGGAAAGGAAAAATTTTTGTAAAAACTCCCAACTTTAAAAAAAAGAAGATCATGGCATCTGGTCCCATCACTACATGGAAAATAGATGGAGAAACAGTGGAAACAGTGTCAGACTTTATTTTTCTGGGCTCCAAAATCACTGCAGATGGTGACTGCAGCCATGAAATTAAAAGACACCTATCCTTTTGGAAGAAAATTAGGCCAACCTATTGTTGGGGGAGGGGGGGTGAAGAAAGGAAGAATTGATGCTTTTGAACTGTGGTGTTGGAGAAGACTCTTGAGAGTCACTTGGACTGCAAGGAGATCCAACCAGTCTGTCCTAAAGGAGATCAGCCCTGGGTATTCTTTGGAAGGAATGATGCTAAAGCTGAAACTCCAGTACTTTGGCCACCTCATGCCAAGAATTGACTCATTGGAAAAGCCTCTGATGCTGGGAGGAATTGGGGGCAGGAGGAGAAGGGGGACGACAGCAGATGAGATGGCTGATGGCATCACTGACTTGATGGACCTGAGTTTGAGTGAACTCCGGGGGTTGGGGGTGGAAGGGGGGGGCTGGGTGTCTTTTTTTTTTTCGGCCCCAAACATTCGGCCGGGTCTGACGAAGGAAGGGAAAGGAAGAGAAATGTAAGAAAAGGGAGAAGAAAAAAGATAAGATGTATTTGGTGTTTTCTTTGGGTGTTGGGGTGTGGGTCCCCCCCCCCCGCGGCGCTGTGGGGTTTTGATTTTGTGAGTTTGGATTGTCCATTTTCCGTTTTGGGTTTGTGGTTTTTGTTTTTCTTCCCGGTCAGGGAGGAGGGAGGGGGGGGGGGGGGGGGGGAGGGGCGCAGCGTGGGGTGTGTTTTGTATTCTGTTTTTTGTTTTTTTTCTTTATATTCTTAGAGAGCGGAGAGGGGGGGGAGTTGTTTTTGTTTTCCTTCCCCCCCCCGTTGTTGTTTTTTTTTTTTTTTTTATCTCTTTTCTCCATTTTTATACTCTTTTTTTTTTTTTCTTGTTTTGTCGCCGGGCTTCCTTCATCAGCCTCATAATATCATCAAAAAAAAAAAAAAAAAAAAAATACTCTACTCTTCTCTCCTCACCCAACCTACCCCACCCCCACCCTGGAGAATTTCACAGTACTCATAACAAAATATAAATATCTTGCTGATTTCCTTGCTTTTTTTTTTTTTTTTTTTTTTGGCTCTTCCCCTCTGTGAGAGCAGAGACCATATTTCTTACTCAGGGTTTACCTCCTGTGCCTAGCACACATGGCCTGGAAGTTACAGAACTCAGTAAATATCTGTTGACTAAACAAATCTTACTATAGATGTGTTGTTTCTTTTTTTTTTTTCAATTGTGGCAAAATACACAGAACATAAAAGCTACCATCTTAACCATTTTTAAGTTCAGTTGCGTTAAATACTTTCACAGTGTTGTGCTACTGTCACCACCATCCCCCACAGAACTCCTTTCATCTTGAAAACTAAAGCTCTGTAGCTATTACACATGAACTGCCCATCCCCCGACCCCCACCCAGCCCCCGGCAACCACCGTTCTACTTTCCATCTCTAAGACCTTGACTACTCTAGGTATCTCATATAAGTGGGATTGTATAGTATTGGGCCTTCTGCGACTAGCTTATTTCACTTAGCCTCCAGGTTGCCGCATGTGTCAGAATTTCCTTCCTTTCTAAAGCTGAATAATTTCATTGTTTAAATATAGTACATTTTGCTTATCCACTTATTAATGGACATTTGGGTTGCTTTCACCTTTTAGTCATTGTGACTAATGCTGCTATGGACATGAATGTAGATATTTTTAGATCCTTATTGAAATAAGAGTAATCACTTATTACTCTTGGATGGATGAAGAGTGGATGGGTAGGTCCATTAATGAGTGATGGGGGACTGATAGGTAAGTTAAAGAGCCCTAAGTGGAGTTAGATTGGTGTCCTGTCCTGACTGTCACACTTTCTGCCATCATGGCACACCTGGCATCAGAGATACTGTGAAGTAACAGTGACCCCACTGTAACAGTGGCAGTACACGCATGTGTCCTGTCTGACTGCAGTCACTTCCGTCCTGTCTGACTCTTTGCAGCCCTGTGGACTGTAGCCTGCCAGGCTCGTTGGTCCATGGGATTTTCCCAGATAAAACATTGAAGTGGGTTTCCATGCCCTCCTCCAGGGGATCTTCCCAACCCAGGAATTTAACCCGTGTCTCCTGCGTCTCCTGCATTGCTGAGCCACCAGGGAAGCCCAGCAATAGCAGTAGTATTGAGTTAAAGGGAATTTCGAAATACTTATAAGGATGAGTAACTCTCTGTGCTATTTCCTTATCACGGTTCATTATCTCATATAAAAAGATTATGTACGAAACCTGAAGGTATTTCTGACTAAGAAGAATGGGATTCCCCAGAGTGATAATCCTGGGAAGGAAGAGAGTATTCGAGTTGAGTAAAAATCATGCTCGGTATCAAATATTGAACAAACCACAATATCAGTCAAAGCAAAAAACAAAGTCACTGAAAACTCAGCACCTTGAGCTACAGAAGATACTGGCAGTGAATGGACCTAAGTGTCAAAGTAGTATGTGAAAATGAGGAGTGCAGAGAGGACATTTTTGAGGATATTGAGCTCTGCTCTAAACTAGTCCACAGAATTTGTTTATTCATAGTCTCACCATCCACAGCAATTGTAAGAGCCAATCCTAACTGAAAAAATGAACAAAAAATACAAATAATTCATATAAAACAAAATGCAAATGGAACATAAACATACTAAAAGATAACCAGTCTCTCACTAATAAAGTACATGGAAATCAAGACTACAGTAAGTACTATTTTTTACTTATCATACTGGAAAAAATAAAAAATTGATAATACATTGTGTCATGAGAGAAAACATTTACTCTCACACATTACAGGTGAAAGTACAAATAGATGCCAATTTTAACAGAGTAATATGAGAATGTCTATCAAAATTATATCAAGAGAATGAGAAGACAAGCCACAGACTGGGAAGGAATATTTGTAAAAGACAAATCAGATAAGGGACTATTAACCTATACAAAGAATTCTTAAAACAATAAGAAAATGAAGAACTTGATTTGAAAATGGGCAAAAGATCTCAATAGACATCTGTTGAAATATACAGATATCTTCTGACATGCAAATAAGCATGAAGGATGCTCAATGTCACATGTAATTAGAGAGTTGCAAATTACAACAATGAGATACCACTACACACCCATGCTATGCTATGCTAAGTCACTTCAGTCGTATTCTACTCTGTGTGACCCCATAGACGGCAGCCCACCAGGCTCCCCCGTCCCTGGGATTCTCCAGGCAAGAACACTGGAGTGGATTGCCGTTTCCTTCTCCAATGCATGAAAGTGAAAAGAGAAAGTGAAGTCGCTGAGTCATGTCCAACTCTTAGCGACCCCATGGACTGCAGCCCACCAGGCTCCTCCGTCCGTGGGATTTTCCAGGCAAGTGTACTGGAGTCGGGTGCCATCGCCTTCTCCGATACACACCCATAGATACGGCCAAAATCCAAAACTCTGATAACACCAAGTGCTGACAAGAATGTGGAACAACAAAAGCTCTCATTCATTGCTGATGAGAATGTAAAATGGTGCTGCCACTTTGGAAGGCAGTTTGGCAGTTTCTTGCAAAACCAAACCTACCATACAATCCAGCAATAGTGCTCCCAGATATTTACTCAATGGAGCTGAAACATGTCTGCATAAAAACCGCTTTATGCAGATGTTTACAGCATAACTGCCAACACTTGGCAAAAACCAAGATGTACTTTAGTAAGTGAATGGACAAACTGGCCTACACCCAAACAATGGAATAACATTCAGTGATAAAATAAATATTCTATCAAACCAAGAAAAGAAGAGCAATCAATGTTAAATGTGTACTAATGAGTGAAAGAAGTCAATCTGAGGACTTTCCTGGTGACACAGAGGATAGGAATCCACTTGACAATGCAGGTGACGTGGGTTCAGTCCCTGGCCTGGAAAGATTCCACATGCCTCGGAGCAACTAAGCCCATGTGCCCCAAGCCCTGAGTTCACACTCTAGAGCCCAGGAGCCACAACCACTAGGCCCATGTACTACAACTACTGAGCCTCACACCTAGAGCCTGTGCTCTGCAACTAGAGTAGCCGCCACAATGAGAAGCTTGCAAACCCCAACGAAGAGTAGCCCTGGCTTGCCCAACTAAAGAAAGCTCGCACGCAGCAACAACAACCTAGTGAAAACAAAATAAATACGTAAATAAAACTTATAAAAAGAAGTCAATCTGAAGAGGCTATTTTCTGTGTAATTCCACCTTTGTGACATTCTGGAAAAAGCAAAACAATGAAAACAGTAAAAAGGTCAGTGATTGCCCGAGGTTAGAGAGGAAAAGGAGATAAACAGAAGGACATAGATAATTTTCAAGTCAGTGAAATTATTATGTATGATACTCTGGTTATAGATACATGTCATTGCTATATATTTGTCAAAAATCATAGAAGGTGCAACGCCAAGAATGAGCTCTAATGTGAACTATGGACTGTAGATGATAATGAGGTATCAGTATAGGTCCATTGATTCTAACAAATGTACCATTCTGGTGCAGCATGTGGACAGTGACAGAGGCTGTGCATGGAGGAGGAAGCTGTATGGCAACTCTGTACTTTCAGCTCAATTTTGCTGTGAACCCAAAACTGCTCTTAAAATCTATTTAAAATTATATTGTGCATACACTTTGACCCAATCATTTTTTCCTAAGAATTTATGCTACAGATAGACTTACATAAGGGCAAATGACCTATGTTCAGAGTTATTTATTGCATCACTATTTGCAATGGGTAAAGATTAGAAGCAACCTAAATCCCTATAAGTATTGGTTAAATATACTACAGTTTATCTACTTAATGGAATAATAGTACACAGCCACTAAAAATAAAAAAGAAAGCTCTTGTATATTGATAGGTATTGATCTCAAAGATAATTTTGTTAGGTTAAAAAAGCAAAGTATACAAAACGATGTATAGTATGCTAAAATTAGCGTAAAATATCAGAGGGTAAGAGAAGCATATAGGTACATATTTTCTTAAATGTACAATTTTAAAATCTCTTGGAAACACAGGAAACTGGCAAAATTGATGGCCTTCAGGGAGAATATCTGGATGATATGCTTACATTGGAAACATGAGAATGTCAGATTAATTAGTTAAATAGACAGTAAGAAGGAGGTACGAGAGAAAGAGGAAGAACACTAAGCTAGGGTCACTGAATATTCAAGTATTTGGGGACCTCAGAGATCTTCCAACTTGACTTCATAATATATTCACCAGCTCAAGAAATATATTTTGAGGGACTTTCCTTGGGGTCCAGTGTCTAAGACTCCACACTCCCAGTGCAGGGCGCCCAGGTTCAATCCTTGGTCGGGAAACTATTAACAGATCCCACACGCCACAACAAAGACCTGGCACACCTAACAAACAAATACGTTTTTAAAATAAAGAAAGAAAAGAAATATATTTGGAGTGTCCTATATACGCCTGGCACTGCTCTGGGTGCTGCAGACAGCAAGATGCAAAGATGTAAGAGTACAGAAGCTAATAGGGGAAAGACCTTATAGTGAGAAACTGAGGCCCAGAGAAGGCACGACCTCGTCAAAGTCGCCCAGATTGGTGGTGGAAGAGCTGGATCCGAAACCCAGGCCTGCAGGTTCCTGCTTGGTTTTATTTTCTACCCTGGGATTAAAGTACAGTGAAGCAAATGGACTTGATTATCCAGGCAATGCTTACAAGTGTAAAAATAAGTGAACCACAAAACTGGCTTCCCAGAAAGAGTTTTCTTCTTCTACACATGCTTTCTAGTGGTCACTGTCACCGCCAACCCGTGAAAGATCTCCCAATACGGTTCATTCACACGAACAGTATTTGTTGTTGTTGTTTACTCACTCAGTCATGTCTGACTCTTTTGTGACCCCATGGACTGCAGCCTGCCAAACTCCTCTGTCTCTGGGATTTCCCAGGCAAGAATACTGGAGTGGGTTGCTATTTCCTAGGAGTCAATATAAATAAATACTAACACGCACACACATGCGCGCACACACACACGCACACACAGATGCACACACACACGCACACACACCTTTCCAAATGATGATTCGTTTGTCCTTGTTGAGACACCAAAAATGCTAAGACAAAGTAATAAAGCATAGACTCAGCTAAAGAAAGATCTTCTGTCTGAGCAAGACGAAAGACCTAACCCACAGTCAAGTATAACTGATCCCTGGGATTTTAAGGGTCTTCACCAAACTCTTCAATAAGTTTTTTCCAAGTTTGGAAAATCCTACCAGGAGGCAAGAAAAGAAGAGCATCACTCTCATTACATTGAATAACAAAGAGGTAATCATCAGTGGCCTGGGGTTTAGCCTAATGTTTTAGGCTAACGTAAAGTATTATATATATGTAAACATATAGCTGATTGACTTTGTTGTACAGCAGAAACTAACACAACGTTGTAAAACAACTATACTCCAATTTAAAAAGTACTATAGAACAGGTATAAAAATGAAATCATATATACACAAACACATATGAACATCCCCATAAATATAAACCCACATAGACATACACAAAAACATCAACTCAAAAGCACAGAAAAAAATTCTTAGTTGAAGAACCATCAATACTAAATTGGCTACCTTTAAAAAAAGAACTTATTAAGTTCTTTAAGTTCAGGCTTCCCTGGTGGCTCAGTCAGTAAAGAATCTGCCTCCAATGCAGGAGACCTGGGTTCAATCCCCAGGTCGGGAAGATCCCCTAGAGAAGGGAATGGCAACCCACTCCAGTATCCTTGCCTGGAGAATTCCGTGGACAGAAGAACCTGGTAGACTACAGTCCATGGGGTTTCGAAGAGTTGGACACAACTGAGCAACTTTCACTCACTCAAAGAAAGAATCACTGTGATGTTACAAAATGCAAAATCCTGAAATCTCTGTCTTCCAAGTGATTCTATGATTGAAGGGTTAGGGTTGACCCTAACCCTTTAATTTGGCTCTGACAGGTAGGTCGAATAAGGAATTGACCTTTGCTGAGACTGTAACTGCTGATGGGTGAGAGGAGATGGTTCAGGGTTGTGTTTGAAAAAAGTGGAGAAGGACACTGAGATTTTTTTAATTACAGACTTAGGACATGGATCCAATTATAAGGCCTTATTTTTAATGGAGGGCGATCACAAAGCCCATTTGCTCTGCTAGCCAGCCAGCAGTCATCACAAATATTAGTTTAATCTCTTGTTTTCATTCATCCTGAGTCAACACCCACTTGTTTCCCATTTCCACTCCTTGTGAGAGCTTCACCTGATATTCTCCAAAGTCAAGTCAAAGTCATTGTTTCATGTGAAAGAACTGTGAGCTTTGGAGGGCAAAGGCCTCTTCAAATCACCACTGTCATTAACACTGTGATTACACCCACATAGCCCTGATATGGGAGGGCTGCTTGTACCTTCTTGGGCACCAGAAGTTGCTGGTGAGTGGCCTTGAGGGTCAGTTTTTTTAATACCTGGATCAGACATGTGTCAGGCTTTCAATTTCCACAATCTCTAAGATATAAAGACTCTTCAGGCTGAAAGAGGTTTAAGAGCACTTAATCCACCCTGTCACTTCTGAGGTAGCATAGTGGTAAAGAACCACCTGCCAATGGAGGAGACACAGGTTCAATCCCTGAGTTGGGAAGATCCACTGGAGTAGGAAATGGCAACCCACTCCAGTATTCTTGCCTAGAAAACCCCACAGATAGAGGAACCTGGTGGGCTACAGTCCATGGGATCACAAAGAGTTGGACACTGCTGGATGACTGAATTTGCACACATGCCCGTTTTATAGTAGAAATTGAGATTCAAAGAGGAAGGGTGATTTGTCCAAGGTCATTGCCTGATCTCTGAGCTCCCAATCCAATGTTCTGACTTATTCTCAGATCAAAAACATTGTTCAAACAAACTCTTACAATTTCTTATGAAGTTAAACCTACATGTAGCCTATGACACTGCAATTCCACTTGTAAGTATTTACTCAAGAGAAATGAAAACATGTGGTATGGTCTAAATGTGCCTCCTAAAATTCACATGTTGAGTCCTAACCCCAAAACGTAATGGTATTAGGAGGCAGGGTCTTCAGGAGACGATTAGGTCATGAAAGTAAAGCACTCATGAATGGGATTAGTGCCCTTATAAAAGAAGTCTCAGAGAGATGCTTAGCTCCTCCCTCCAGGTGAGGACACAGTGAGAAGGCCCCAGCTCTGAACCAAGAAGAGGGCCCTTACCAAAACTCAACCCTGCTGGCACCTTGATCTTGAACTTGCCAGATTCTGGAACTGAGAAATAAATTTCTATTGTTCACAAGCTACCTAGTCTGTGGTTTTTTGTTATAGCTCTCCAGAACAGACAAAGACAACATACATCCACAAAAGGACTTCAACACAAGTGCTTACAATAGTTTTATCTATAGCAGGAAATTAGATGCAACCCAAATGTCCACTAAAAGGTAAATCAATAAACAGACATTGGTATATTCATTCAGTGTAATACTACTCATCAATAAAAAAGGAACAAACTGCACAGTGCAACATGGAGGAATCTCACACACACTGAACTAGGAAAAGAGGGAAAGCATGAAAGAGTACAAACTGTATTATTTCCTTTGTACATAGTTCTTGAAGAGGAAAAATTAACTATAAGCCTACAGTTTTCTGGAACCAGAGAGGGGTGATTAACTGCAGAAGGGCATGAGAAAACTTTCTGGAACACTGGCAATGTTATATTTACTCACCAAGATGGTGTTACATGGATGTAAACATTTTTCAAGACTAACCAAACTAATAAATCTACTGAAAGAAACAAAACAACCTGTACTCTGAAAACTGTAAGAAATCAAAGACACAAACAGATAAGAAGATATACCACACTCGTGGATTGGAAGAATCAATATTGTCAAAAATGTTTATACTACCCAAGGCAATCTACAGACGCAATGCAATTCCTATCCAATTACCAATGGCATTTTTACACAGAACTAGAACAAAATATCTTAAAATTTATATGGAGACACAAAAGATCCCAAGTAGCCAAAACAGTCTTGAGAAAGAAAAATGGAGCTGGAGGAATCAGGTTCCCTGACTTCAAATTACACTACAGAGCTATCATCATCAAAACAGTGTGGTAATGGCACAAAAACAGAAATATAGATCAATATTTAGATCATATAGATCAATATTTAGGCCCTAAATAGAAATATAGATAAATCAAAATATAGAACAGGATGGAAAGTCCAGAAATAAATCCGTGCACCTATGGTCAATTAATCTATGACAGAGGAGGCAAGATTACAGAACAGTGGAAAGCCAGTCTCTTCAACAAATGGCGCTGGGAAAATTGGACAGCTGCAAAAAAAAAAAAAAAAAAAAATGACATTAGATCATTTTTTAACACCATACATAAAAATAAGCTCAAAATGGATTAAAGGCCTGAATATAAAGCTGGAAATCATAGAATTCCTAGAGGAACACTCTGACATAAATCATAGCAATATTTTTTTTCAGATCTGTCTCCTAAGCAAAAAAAATGAAACTTTGAGAAAAAAGGAGAAAATAAACAAATAGGGCCTAATTAAACTTAAAAGCTTTTGCACTGCAAAGGAAACCTACTGAAAGGGAGAAAATAGTTGCAAATGATATGACTAATAAAGGGTTCAAATTGCCAACATCTGCCGCATCATGGAAAAAGAAAGAGAGTTCCAGAAAAACATCTATTTCTGCTTTATTGACTATGCCAAAGCCTTTGACTGTATGAATCACAATAAACTGTGGAAAATTCTAAAAGAGATGGGAATACCAGACCACCTGACTTGCCTCTTGAGAAACCTGTATGCAGATCAGGAAGCAACAGTTAGAACTGGACATGGAACAACAGACTGGTTCCAAATAGGAAAAGGAGTACGTCAAGGCTGTATATTGTCACCCTGCTTATTTAACTTATACGCAGAGTACATCATGAGAAACGCTGGGCTGGAAGAAGCACAAGATGGAATCAAATTTGCCAGGAGAAATATCAACAACCTCAGATATGCAGATGACACCACCCTTATGGCAGAAAGTGAAGAGGAACTAAAAAGCCTCTTGATGAAAGTGAAAGAGGAGAGTGAAAAAGTTGGCTTAAAGCTCAACATTCAGAAAACTAAGATCATGGCATCTGGTCCCATCACTTCATGGGAAATAGATGGGAAAATAGAAACAGTGTCAGATTTTATTTTGGGGGCTCCAAAAACCACTGCAGATGGTGACTGCAGCCATGAAATTAAAAGATGCTTGGAAGGAAAGACTCCTTGGAAGGAAAGTTATGACCAACCCAGATAGCATATTCAAAAGTAGAGACATTACTTTGCCAACAAAAGACTCCTTGGAAGGAAAGTTATGACCAACCTAGATAGCATATTCAAAAGTAGAGACATTACTTTGCCAACAAAGGTCTGTCTAGTCAAGGCTATGGTTTTTCCTGTGGTCATGTATGGATGTGAGAGTTGGATGGTGAAGAAAGCTGAGCACCTAAGAATTGATGTTTTTGCACTGTGGTGTTGGGGAAGACTCTTGAGAGTCCTTTTGACTGCAAGGAGATCCAACCAGTCCATCCTACAGGAGATCAGTCCTGGGTGTTCATTGGAAGGACTCATCTGCTTTATTGACTATGCCAAAGCCTTTGACTGTGTGGATCACAATAAACTATGGAAAATTCTGAAAGAGATAGGAATACCAGACCACCTGATCTGCCTCTTAAGAAATCTGTATGCAGGTCAGGAAGCAACAGTTAGAACTGGTCATGGAACAACAGACTGGTTCCAAATAGGAAAAGGAGTACGTCAAGGCTGCATATTGTCACCATGTTTATTTAACTTATATGCAGAGTACATCATGAGAAATGCTGGACTGGAAGAAACACAAGTTGGAATCAAGATTGCCGGGAGAAATATCAGTAACCTCAGATATGCAGATGACACCACTCTTATGGCAGAAAGTGAAGAGGGGCTAAAAAGCCTCTTGATGAAAGTGAAAGTGGAGAGTGAAAAGGTTGGCTTAAAGCTCAACATTCAGAAAACGAAGATCATGGCATCTGGTCCCATCACTGCATGGGAAATAGATGGGGAAACAGTGGAAACAGTGTCAGACTTTGTTTTTCTGGGCTCCAAAATCACTGCAGATGGTGACTGCAGCCATGAAATTAAAAGACGCTTACTCCTTGGAAGGAAAGTTATGACCAACCTAGATAGCATATTCAAAAGCAGAGACATTACTTTGCCAACAAAGGTTCGCCTAGTCAAGGCTATGGTCTTTCCTGTGGTCATGTATGGATGTGAGAGCTGGACTGTGAGGAAGGCTGAACACCGAAGAATTGATGCTTTTGAACTGTGGTGTTGGAGAAGACTCTTGAGAGTCCCTTGGACTGCAAGAAGATCCAACCAGTCCATTCTGAAGGAGATCAATCCTGGAATTTCTTTGGAAGAAATGATGCTAAAGCTGAAACTCCAGTATTTTGGCCACCTCATGCGAAGAGTTGACTCATTGGAGAAGACTCTGATGCTGGGAGGGATTGAGGGCAGGAGGAGAAGGGGACGACAGAGGATGAGATGGCTGGATGGCATCACTGACTCGATGGATGTGAGTCTGAGTGACCTCCGGGAGTTGGTGATGGACAGGGAGGCCTGGCGTGCTGCGGTTCATGGGGTCGCAAAGAGTCGGACACGACTGAGCGACTGATCTAATCTGATCTGATCTGATGCTAAAGCTGAAACTCCAATACTTTGGCCACCTCATGCGAAGAGTTGACTCATTGGAAAAGACCCTGATGCTGGGAGGGATTGGGGGCAGGAGGAGAAGGGGACGACAGAGGGTGAGATGACTGGATGGACATGAGTTTGAGTGAACTCCAGGAGTTGGTGATGGACAGGGCGGCCTGGCATGCTGCGATTCATGGGGTCTCGAAGAGTCAGATACAACTGAGCAACTGAACTGAATAAAGGGTTAATATCCAAAATATGTAAACAGCTCATACAACTCAACATCAATAAAAACAAACATCCCAATTTTAAAATGGCCAGAAGACCTGAATAAACATTTTCTTCAGTCCATGGGCCCCCTTCATCCCCTCTGGCATCTTGCTACTGACCCCCTCTTCTCATACTTCCAGTTGAGCCAGACTTAGGTTCTGACTGGGTCCCAAAGTCTTGATAGCCTGTGGGTAGAGGGACAGACAGGAGATTCCCGGAAGCTCTGCTCAGCTCAGGACCCTTGGCTCTTTCTCTGTGACCTTTAGTAGGGCCCATATCTTGAGCCTTATCACATAATGAGTTTGGTACCTTCATAGGCCAATAAACCAGAAGGTACTCCTCTCTCAGAAGGCACATAATTTAGGTGATAACCTCAGTCATGCCAACATGCTGCTGCTTAGTCACTTCAGGCCTGTCCAACTGTGTGACCCTATGGATTGCAGTCTGCCACACTTCTCCATCCATGGGGTTCTCTAGGCAAGAGTACCAGAGTGGGTTGCCATGCCTTCCTCCAGGGGATCTTCCCAACCCAGGGATCGAACCCAGGTCTCTCACATGGACAGACACTTTACTGTCTGAGCCACCAGTTCTCTCATGGCTCAGACAGTAAAGCGTCTGTCTACAATGCAGGAGACCCAGGTTCAATCCCCAGGTTGGGAAGATCCCCTGGAGAAGGAAATGGCAATCCACTCCAGGACTATTGCCTGGAAAATCCCATGGACAGAGGAGCCTGGTAGGCTTCAGCCCATGGGGTCACAAAGAGTCGGACACGACTGAGCGACTTCACTTTCTTTTCTTTCTTTCTAATTCTGTTATCACAGCTCCCTGATTACACATGTGTCAAAGGCATCCACAGCTTCCACACCTAGGAGCCCAGAGCCAAAGTCTTGCCAAAGTCGGCTCACCACCCAGAGGAAGACAACTGGTCTACATTTCCAAATCTGCTCACCTAGATTGCAACTTGCTCAGCTTCTTTCAGGAGAAGGCAATGGCACCCTACTCCAGTACTCTTGCCTGGAAAATCCCATGGACGGCGGAGCCTGGTGGCCTGCAGTCCACAGAGTCACTACAAGTCGGACACGACTGAGCGACTTCACTTTCACTTTTCACTTTCATGCATTGGAAAAGGAAATGGCAACCCACTCCAGTGTTCTTGTCTAGAGAATCCCAAGGATGGGGGAGCCTGGTGGGCTGCCGTCTATGGGGTCTCACAGAGTCGAACACGACTGAAGCGACTTAGCAGCAGCAGCAGCAGCTTCTTTCAAAGATCTGGAAATTCCATGGCTTGATTGTGAAACCCTGGAAAGTTCACTAGAGATGGCATGACTCATCCTCCATCTTTCACAAATGGGACACTGAGGCTTAGTGAGGCCATGTGGCTCAGCCAGAACTCAGGCCTGCTGCCGCCTTAATGCTTGTCCCATTTCACCCCTCAGGTTTCTGGGCCCATGGAGTCAGCCTTTTAATGCCTCTTCCAGTACTTTCCTCACCCCTTCCCCTAGAAGCCTCCCAGACCATCATCTCTCCCCAAATTGTTGCTGCAGACTCTTGTGGTTTCCCTCCTCCAAGTCTCCGCTTCTACCAGTCCATCCTGGGTGATGTGCTGAGTCACACTCTGACCTGAAAATTGTCAAGGGCTCTCCCTTCCTGCCAAAGAAAATCCAAAAGCCTTGACCTGGTGTTTAAGGCCCATCACCATCTGACATCAACTTGCTAATAGCTTCTCATTCCCCTGACCTCCCCTCCCCACAGACCCTAGGCCTAGCCTAAATCACCTGGTTGCTGTTCCTAGTATCTCCCTTCTGCTTCTGCATTTGGTCATGCTACTTCTTCTACTGAGTTTGCAAGCCTGGATTACCCACTGCTCACCTGTCACCTCCACCTGTCCAAACTACCTTCCTATAAGGCTTGACTCAAATGCCCTCTCACCCCAAGAAGCTTCCCCATACTCCATTCCCAATGGAAATTATTGCTCCCACCTCAAGACCCTTGGACCTCCCTGGTGGCTCAGATGGTAAAGCGTCTGTCTACAATGCGGGAGACCTGGGTTCCATCCCTGGGTTGGGAAGATCTGCTGGAGAAGGAAATGGCAATCCACTCCAGTACTATTGCCTGGAAAATCCCATGGACAGAGGAACCTGGTAGGCTACAGTCCATGGGGTCGCAAAGAGTCAGACACAACTGAGCGACTTCACTTTCCTTTCAAGACCCTTGGGCTCAAGACCTTGGGGTTCCCAGGTGACACTAAAAAAAAAAAACAAAACAAAACCTACCTGTGAATGCAGGAGACATAAAGAGACACAGGTTCAATCCCAGGGTCAGGAAGATCCCCTGGAGGAGGGCTTGGTAACCCACTCCAGTATTCTTGCCTAGAGAATCCCTTGGACAGAAGAGCCTGGCAGGCTATGGTAGGCTACAGTCCATAGGGTCGAACAGAACCGGACAGGACTGAAGTGACTTAGCACCACACACAAGACCCTATGATGGATAAACCTTAAGCTTTAGTTATTTATGTACCTGTTTTCTCTCCTAATAGGATACAAACTTTCTCAAAAACAGAGTGCATAATGATTTGTCTGTATATTTCCCACAGGCCCAGCATGGTATCTTTTATTCATTGATTAATTCTTTCATTAATAATTTACTGAATGGAATTTTGGAGTCCAAGAGACCTGAGCATGAGTCCATAGCTCTATTTATCTACTACTAGGTAGATCATGCTAGTAGTATGATCTTGAGCAAAGCACTTAGCCATTCTGAGTTTCATATCACAGTGTTACTGTAATGATTAATGTGGTGACATGTAGGATATGCTTAGCACAATGCCTTACACATATTAATAGTAATTATTCAATTAATAAGGCAATACTAAAATAATAAAAATAATCATAGCTCCTGCTATGTGCCCGGAATTGCGGAGAATGCTAGGTACACAGAAGTAAATAAAACAAGGCCCATGCCTTTGAAGACTTAGAGACCCATGGGGAAGCAGACAAGAAGGGACATCTAGGCTCCACATCGTACAGGGTGAGAAGAGCTATGACAAAGACACCCACGGGGTGCTCCAGAACTTCGGAAGGGGCCCTGAATCGGGGCTGTGCCCCAGGAGGGATGGGCTCAGGGAAAGCTCCCAGAAGAGTGATGTGAGCCGTTTTGGAAAAACTAGTGATAATGATCAGGGGAAAGAGGCAAAACAGGCAAGTGGGGCACAAGGCAGAGCACGAGACAAAGGAGCACAGTGCAAGTCAGAGCACCACTGTACCCTGCACACAGCCGGTGCTCAGCAAGTATCTGCCTAGGAAGAGGCAGCCTGGGTGCGGGGCGGAGCCACGGGAGGGTCTGCCACAGGCATGGCGGGTGACCCTGGGGAAGCCCTGTCCCTGTCCTGAGCTCACTGCCCTCCGGTGACCCGCTCCCTGATGCTGAGGTCTGGGAAGGATGCTGAGCCTCTGCTTGGTGTTCCCTCACTCCTCCAGCTGAGTCAGGTTAGGGCATGTTTCCACCTGCTCCGTTCAGGGGTCTGGCCTAGGAGGTTGGCAGCACTCTCTTTAGGCCACACCTGTGTCTGAAGCAAGAAACACTAATCACCTTACGAGCATTGTCACACCCTCTTCCTGGGAAACTCCTTTTCACAGCTGGGGTGGGGCACCCAGAGACTCCAGAGAGCTACCTGGCATCAGGTTCTATCCACAGGACACCAATTGGAGACTAGAGGCAGTCACAGAATTCAAGGCAAAAATAAGCATCCTCAGTGAGTGTCATTTTCGTTTATCTGGTAAGAAACAAATAAACTACATTTTAAAACAATCTTTTTGAATGGAAAATTACTGATTTTTTATAAAACTGGTCAATTTTGTCAATGCAATATTTTCTTCTGATTTTATTAAGATACAACTGGTATGCGTGCATATGTGCTCAGTCACTGAGTCATGTCCTGCTCTTTTGCAACCCCATGGACTGTGCAGCCTGCAAGGCTCCTCTGTCCATGGGATTTCCCAGGTAACAACACTGGACAAAAGCAAGAGCAGCAACCTAAACATCCAGTCCCTCCAAGAAGGGAAGGGAGGGTAGACAGGTGTGCGAGTTACCTATGGCTTCTCTAACAAATTACCACAAACCTGGTGCCTTACAACGACACGCAACTTTGATTCAAGTGATGGAAACCTAGTTTAAGCTTGTTGTTGTTGCTTAGTTGCTAAGTCGTGTCCAACCCTTTCTCAACAGTAACCCGCCAGGCTCCTCTGTCCATGGGATTTCCCAGGCAAGAATACTGGATTAGGTTGTTATTTTCTTCTCCAGGGGATCTTACCAACCCAGGGATCAAGTCCACGTCTCCTGCATTGGCAAGCAGATTCTTTACCATTGAGCCACCTGGGAAGCCCAGTTTAACCTTACTTACGTAAGGGGAAACAGAACAAGCAAAAACCAAAGTGTAAGTAATGTATTTGCATATTCAAATAAATTGTGATTATTTGAATCACAATAAATCAGGGGAGCTGATTTATCCATGACTGGATCCAGAAACCCAAATGATGTCAAGACTTCCTTGTTCTAACTTTGTGCTTCATCTCTCCTTTTTCTATGTTGACTGTCAGACTGTGGCTGAGCATTCCCATCTGGCGTAGAACATGTTCACAATTGAAAAGTATTTTTAAGTCATCCAGGATCCAAAAAAAAGCACTACTAACAATTTGCCTTCCCAGGTTTTACGTATGTTGTTGTATACACATCTGACATGCCCTAATATGTGTGCTCACATACATACAAACATACATACATAATTATTTGCTGTTTAGTTGCAAAATTGTGTCTGACTTTTCTGCGACCCCATGGACTGTAGCCCCCAGGGTCCTCTATCCATGGGATTTCCCAGAGAAGAAGACAGGAGTCGGATGCCATTTCCTTCTCCAGGGGATCTTCCTAACCCGGGGATCAAACTCGTGTCTCCTGCTTGGCAGATTCTTTACCACTGAGCCATCTGGGAAGACGGCATAATTTTCTAGGGAGCATTTATCATGTGCATTTGGCTTTGTAGCCTACTTTTGTTACTTAGTACTCTTCTATAAAGATTTTCCTTGTTATTAAACTTTATTTGAAAATGGGGGAAAAGCACACAACTATTCTTACAGTTTTGGCTCCAAGGTCAGAAGTCTAAAATTAGTTTCCCTGGGCTGAAATTAAGCAGGGCTGCACTGCCTCCAGAAGCTCTAGAAGAGAATCTGTTTGCTTGCCTTTTCCCCTTCTAGAATGACATGCCTGTGGCCCTTTGTCCACCTTCAAAGTCTTCTGTGTCAAGTCTTCCTCTGTCTCTCTCTTACAAGAACATTTGTGATGATACTGGGCCACATAGATAAACCACAATAATCTCCCCATCTTAAAATTCTTACATGCACATCTGCAAAATCCCATATAAGGTAACATCGACAGATTCTAGGGATTCAGACATACATGCTTTGAGGGACCATTAATCAGCCTCCCACCACAGGGAATCCCCCACCAGCTGACGAAAGGAGACATGTCTCAAACACACCCAACGAGGAGGAGGCACCCAAGCCAGCTGCCGAACTGGAGTCACATCCCACACTCTTCTGGAAAGTCACGAGTTGAAACTTTCGGCCACCATCCAATCTTGTGAGTTTGTGATTTAAATGAATGCTCCCATGGACCCCTACCTCCACCACCATATATTTAAAGCAGAAACTTGGGGAGCAGAGTCTCAGAGCCTGGAAAACTTTGCTGCCCATTCACTCCTACAAAGGGCCCACTCCTCCTAGGGTTCCTCACAACACTGGAAACCACCCGTGAAGCCCACCACCCTTGATTTTTTTTTTTTTTCCCACTGCTTCAAGACTTGGTTGCGGCATTCAGGATTCTTCATTGTGGCAGCATTCGGACACCCTGGCTGTGAGGTATCATGTGGGATCTTAGTTGCCCTACCAGGAGTCGAACCTGTGCGCCCTGAATTGCAAGGGCAAACTCTTAGCCACTGGACCAACAGGGAAGCCCCACCTGCCCTTGATTTTAGACACTTCTCATCTGCCAGAGCTCTCTTGCCCTGCCCACCTCATAGCTGACTCTCACCAGGCTGCCCTGAATAACGCCCTACACATAGCTCAGTACCGGGGAGTCCAAAGATAATCAGTCACTGTCTTCAAGGTCCCTGGAGAGATGCCACTTACATAACTCACTGTGGCTTCCTCAACAGTTTTACTTCTGCGCAGACTGCCCTGCCCTGTAATAATAATATGAACGATAATACTAACACTGCCGTGTTAATATTATGGCAGCTACTCATCATGTACTAGGCACTAGGCTAGGCATTTTTTTCAATATATTGGCTAGTTTAATTTTCATAAGAATCTGACATAAGGTGAGATCTATTACCAGGTTTCATAGATGAAGAAATTAAGATGCACAGAAGTGAAATAAATGGCCCCAAAGCAGAAGTAGTAACAGACAATGCTGAAATCTGAAATTTATATCTTTGTCTGTGCCTTTGGCATAACCAACCATCATTCAAGTCTTCCATAATTAACCACACCCAGCAAGAATTCTACCCTTTCTCTGGCATCTCAAATCCAGATAATAATAATAAAAAATAACCTGATTTCAAAGTTCAGCAAAGGACCCTAAATAGACATTTTTTCTAAAGAAGACACACAAATCACAACCAAGTACATAATGGTGCTCAACATCACTAATCATCAGAGAGAAGAAAACCAAAACCACAATGGCTATGGAAGACTTCGCTGTCCAATGCAGGAGGTATGGGTTTGACCCCTGGTCAGGGAACTAACACTCCATATGCCTTGAGGCTAAAAAAAAAAAACAAAAACACGTAATGGAAGCAATGCTGTAACAAATTCAGTAAAAAAAAATTTTAAATGGTCCACGTCAAAAAAAGAAAATCTCGAGCGGAGGCAGACTATACAGCCATGGCCAAGATCAAGGCTCGAGACCTTCGCGGCAAGAAGAAGGAGGAGCTGCTGAAACAGCTGGAGGACCTGAAGGTGGAGCTGTCCCAGCTGCGCGTGGCTAAAGTGACGGGCGGCACGGCTTCCAAACTCTCCAAGATCCGAGTGGTTCGTAAATCCATCGCCCGTGTACTGACTGTCATTAACCAGACTCAGAAAGAGAACCTCAGGAAATTCTATAATGGCAAGAAGTACAAGCCCCTGGATCTGCGGCCCAAGAAAACACGTGCCATGCGCCGCCGACTCAACAAGCATGAAGAGAACCTGAAGACCAAGAAGCAGCAGCGAAAGGAGCGGCTGTACCCCCTCCGGAAGTACGCAGTCAAGGCTTGAGCACCCAGCTGTCAATAAAACAGACAGACCACTGGGGGTAAAAAAAATCTTGAAAAAAAAAACTCAATGAGATATCAACTCGCACCTGTTAAGATGGCTGAGTCTAAAGTTTGCATGGGAACTTCCCTGGTGGTCCAGTGGTTAAGAATCCTCCTTTCGGTGCAGAGAATGCAGGTTCATCTCTGATGGGGGAACCAAGATCCCACATGTGACAGCACAACTAAGCCTGTGCGCCACACAGAAAGATTTCACACGATGCAATGAAAACCCCCTGTGCCACAACTAAGACCGGATGCAGCCAAATAAGTATTTTTAAAAAATAAATAAAGTTTGTATGCAGGCAAAAGTCCCAGGATAGACAACACAGTATTGAAGATGAGAAACAAAGTTGGAGGACTGACACTATCCAACTTCAAGATTTATTGTAAAGCTACAGTATAAAGACAGTGTGCATTGGCAAAAGAATAGACAAACAGATCAGAAACAGGCCCAGAAAGAGACCACAGAAGCATAGTCAACTGATGTTTGACAAAGGAGCAAAGGCAATATAACAGAGAAAAATAGCCTTTTCAACAGAGGCTGGGAGAGCTGGACAGTCATATGCAAAAAAAAAAAAAAGAAATTAATCAAGACAAAAATCTTACACTCTTCACAAAATTTAACTCAAAAAGGATCATAGACCTAAACGTAAAATGCAAAACTATAAAATTCCTAGAAGGAAACACATGGAAAAAACCTAGGTAAACTTCAGTATGGGGATGACTTTTTAGATACAACAACAAATGTATAATCCATGGAAGAAATAACTCATAACCTGGACTTCATCCAAATTAAAAACTTTTGCTCTGAGAAAGACACTGTCAAGAGAAGAAGGAGACAAGCCACAGACCAGGAGAAAATACTTGCTAAAGACACATCTGATAAAGGGCTGTTAGCCAAAATATGCAAAGAATTCATAAAACTCAACAATAAGAAAACGAACAACTCAATTTAAAAATAAGTCAAAGACATGAAAGCACATCTCACTGAAGAAAATGTACAGCTGGAAAATAGCATATGGAAAGATGTCCAACATTGCATATTATTAAGGAATGATACAATGTTTTAATAGTGCTGAAAATAAAAAAGAATGCAGGGTGTCAGCCCCTCTGTCCAGAGCTGCTGAAGCAGAAGCTGCATTAACAGATCCCCTTGACTCATTGGAGAAGACTCTGATGCTGGGAGGGATTGAGGGCAGGAGGAGAAGGGGACGACAGAGGATGAGATGGCTGGATGGCATCACTGACTCGATGGATGCGAGTCTGAGTGACCTCCGGGAGCTGGTGATGGACAGGGAGGCCTGGCGTGCTGCGGTTCATGGGGTCGCAAAGAGTCGGACACGACTGAGCGACTGATCTGATCTGATCTGATCTGAAGTGACGTGGGCTTCCCAGGTGGCTCAGTGGTGAAGAATCCACCTGCAGTGCAGGAGACCCTGGTTTGATCCCAGGGTTCAGAAGATTCCCAGAGGAGGACTTGGCAACCCACTCCATTATTCTTGCCTGGGAAATCCCATGGATAGAGGAGTCTGGCTGGGCTGCAGTCCACGGGGTCAGAAAGAGTGGAACACAACTGAAGCGACTGAGCACAAGTAACATCCATGAGAAGGTCTGGAAAGTATTGAGAGAGAGGAAGGCACAGGTGGGACACTGGTGCTGCTCCCTGCTCATCAGACAAATAAAACTTATTTCTTCTTGACTAAAAAAATTCGGGACTTCCCCAATGATCCAGTGGCTGAGGCTCCAAGCTCCCAGTGCAGAGGGCCCAGGTTCAATCCCTGATTGGAGAACTAGATCCCTCAAGCTGTGCTTAAGAGTTCACATGTAGCAACTAAAGATCCCGCATGCCACAACTAAAGAACCAGCATGCTGCAATTAAGACCCGGCACAGACAAATAAATAAATGCATATATTTTAATTAAATTTTAAAATAATAAAACAGTGCTGGGAAAATTAGACGTCCTTACACACAGGTGAAGTTCAATCTAAACTTCGTACCTTATATAAAAGTTAACTGTCATAGACACAAATGTAAAATGTTTAACTACAAAACTTTAAAACATAGGAGAAAGTCTTCATGATCTAGAAGTAGGCAAAGAGTTCTTATACTTGACACCTAAAGCACACAGGGCTTCCCTGGTGGCTCAGATGATAAAGAATCTGCCTGTAAGGTGGGAGACTTGGGTTCGATCCCTGGGTTAGGAAACTTCCCTGGAGAAGGGAATGGCTACCTGCTCCAGTACTCTCGTCTGCAGAACCCCATGGACAGAGGAGCCTGGCAGGCCACAGTCCATAAGGTCTCAAAGAGTCAGACATGACTGAGCAACTTTTACTAAAGCACAGTATCAAGCATCGGAAATGACGTAGGGCAACTGGAACTCTCATATGTTGCTGGCAGGAGTGTGGAATGGTACAGCCACTCTGGAAAACAATTTGTTGTTTTCTTCTAAAGTCAAACATACAATTACATGTGCCCCAGCAATTCCCATTCTTAACTATTTATTCAAATAAAATGAAAACCTACCTCCACACAAAAACCAGTCATGCTAAAAACTGGAAACAATGTCCCTCAACTAGGGAATGGATAAACAAATAATAGTATAGCCATAAAATGGACGATTATTCATGAGTAAAAAGTAACACATTACTGATTCATGCAACAACACTGATGAATCTCAAATGTGTTTTGCAAAATGAAAGAAGTCAGAGTCAAAAGGCTACATGCTGTATTGTTTCATTTATATACATTCTGGAAAACAGAAAACCATAGTAATGGAGAACTGATCACCAAGGGTTAAGAGTGGCAGGGTTTACTACAAATTGACAAAACGCAAGAATTTGTGGGGATGATGGAAATTTTCTGTATCTTTATTGTGGTGGTAGTTCTATGACTCTGCATTTGCCAAAATTCATAGAACTAAACACTCAAAGAGAGTGAATCTTATTCTATATAAATTTAAATTTAAAAAAAAAACTGCCATGAGGGACTTCCCTGGCGGCCCAGCGGTTAAGACTCCACATTCCCAGTGCAGGGGGTTCAATGTGTGGTCAGGGAACTAGATGCCCCAGGCTGCAACCAGACTCAGGAAAATAAATTTTAAAATAAATAAATGTTTTAAAAACTGCAATGAAAGATCTGTGATTTACAATAAAGTGTAAATTAATAAATTACCTTTTTTTTGTTCAGTTCAGTTCGGTCACTCAGTCATGTCCCACTCTTTGCAACCCTATAGACTGCCGCACGCCAGGCTTCCCTGTCCATGACCAACTCCCAGAGCTTGCTCAAACTCATCTCCATTGAGTCAGTGATGCCATCCAACCATCTCATCCTCTGTCGTTCCCTTCTCCTCCTGCCTTCAATCTTTCCCAGCATCAGGTCTTTTCAAAATGAGTCTGTTCTTAGCTTCAGGCAGCCAAAATATTGGAGCTTCACTTTCAGCATCAGTCCTTCCAATGAATATTCAGGACTGATTTCCTTTAGGACTGACAACAGTTCAAAGGACTCTCAAGGGTCTTCTCCAACACCACAGTTCAAAAGCATCAATTCTTCAGCGCTCAGCTTTCTTTACAGCCCAACTCTCATATCCATACAAGACTACTGGAGAACCATAGCTTTGAATAGATGGACCTTTGTCAGCAAAGTAATGTCTCTACTTTTTAATATGCTGTCTAGTTTGGTCATAGCTTTTCTTCCAAAAAGCAAGTGTCTTTTAATTTTATGGTTTCAGTCACCATCTGCAGTGATTTTTGAGTCCAAGAAAATAAAGTCTCACACTATTTCCATTGTTTCTCCGTCTATTTCCGTGGAGTGATGGGACTGGATGCCATGATCTTTGTTTTTTGAAACTTGAGTTTTAAGCCAGCTTTTTCACTCTCCTCTTTCACTTTCATCAAGAGGCTCTTTAGTTCTTTACTTTTTGCCATAAGGATGGTGTCATCTGTGTATCTGAGGTTATTGACATTTCCATTTTTTTCTTGATATTTACTGATGACCATTTTTTTATAATGTAATAAAGGAAAAATCCCCCAGATGGTTCCAAAATGGTATCAAGGTTAAGAACCATAGCCCAAGGCAGTTATCTTCCCACATAGGTGTGTACATAGCTCCCCTAAGGCTACCTTTTCTTCCTAGTCTTCTCAAGAGAAGTCAAGTCTCCCCTCCCACACCAGTGGGTTATTAACAAAGACTCACTGAGTTGTAAAAGATGACCCATGAAGGCTTTCAGAATGAAAGTGGAGATTGACTGAACTAGGAATATTTCATTTGGTGAAAGGGAGACTCAAAACACACAAGGTTATTGTCTTTAGAGTGAAGGGTGGGTCACCCAGATAAAGGGTCATCCTTTATCTGAAGGGTAACCGGGTGGAAAGAACAGAAATGCTTAGTGTTTCTAGTGGGAAGCCAGGAAACAATGGGTGAAAAGGGGGCAAAGTCCAAAATAAGGAAGAGATTTCTAACAGCCAGTTAATTTGAAAATAGAATGAGATGCCTCATGCAAGAAGTAAACTTCTTAGCCTCAAGGACTAAACAGAAGTGGGTTGACTGCTTATCTAAGATTTCATACAGGGGATTTCAGCACTATATTAAAGATTAGAATCAATAGCATCTTAGATCAGATCAGATCAGTCGCTCAGTCGTGTCCGACTCTTTGCGACCCCATGAATCGCAGCACGCCAGGCCTCCCTGTCCATCACCAACTCCCGGAGGTCACTAAGACTCACATCCATAGAGTCAGTGATGCCATCCAGCCATCTCATCCTCTGTTGTCCCCTTTTCCTCTTGCCCTCAATCCCTCCCAGCATCAGAGTCTTCTCCAATGAGTCAACTCTTCGAATGAAGTGGCCAAAGTACTGGAGTTTCAGCTTTAGCATCATTCCTTCCAAAGAAATCCCAGGGCTGTCTTACTTCTAGGTCAATTCTAAAATTCATGAAGGTCCAAGCACTGCACAGCAGAAGCTGAATTCCCCTAGACTCTTTAACTTAGTAAAATCTGAGAAATACTATGAAGTCCTACTGCCCCAAATCTCTCCTCTGCCTGAAATTCCCTCTTACTTCCACAAACACCAAATAATGCTCAAGTGGAAGGTAATGCGTGGAAAAAGTGTTGCTAGGAAGATAAAGAGAGGAAGATACGGCCCAGTTCCCCAGCTGGCTATCTCATCCCCCAGGAACTCAGATTAACTATCACTTCTAAGGAAGGTTCCCACTGCACCTAAAATCTGGCTTAAATATTCTCCCTATGTGTCTTCAGTTCCGGGTACTTCTCATAGCACACATCATAATTCATTTTCCACTCTTTTCATCTGACTGTGAAGTCCATGAGGACAGGAAATAAACAGATGCACAAAATAAACACCCAGAATATCTAAAGAGCTCTTATGTTTACACTCTCTTTCTGGAAAGCTCTCCATAGGCTTTAAGAGCAACCCGAAGACTAAAGCGAAAGAGTTAGTGGCTCAGTCGTGTCCAACTCTTTGTGACCCCACGGACTATAGCCCACCAGGTTCCTCTGTCCATGGAATTCTCCAGAGAAGGATACTGGAGTGGGTAGCCGCTGTTCCCTTCTCCAGGGGATCATCCTGACCAAGAATCAAAGCCGGTCTCCTGTATTGCAGGCCAATTCTTTACCATCTGAGCCACCAGGGACGTCCATAAAAGTGAAAGTGAGAGACTAAGCCCTGCCTTTTCATGTCCCCAAGGTATATATGCTACTGTCTTTACATAGACTAACCAGCTAATAAAAAGATAGAATGAAAGCAATGTCGTCTAAGGAGCAAGAGGGTCCACGGGCTCCTAGAGGTTTGCAAGAAGGAAAGACCAAATTATTGCCTCTTTTTCGGAGAACTTATAAGAAGGAATGTAGCAGAAAGTTCTGGAAAATCCATACGTGTACGGTGAGAGTTAAGGTTTCAGTTCAGTCAGTCGTGTCCGACTCTTTGCGACCCCCTGAACTGCAGCACACCAGGCTTCCCTGCCCATCACCAACTCCCAGAGCTTGCTCAAACTCATGTCCATCGAGTCAGTGATGCCATCCAACCATCTCATCCTCTGTTATCCCCTTCTCCTCCTGCCTTCAATCTTGCCCAGCAGCAGGGTCTTTTCCAATGTCAGTTTTTCACACCAGGTGGCCAAAGTATTGGAGCTTCAGCTTCAGCATCAGTCCCCCAGTGAATATTCAGGACTGAATTAAGGTTTAGAGACCCTCTCTTTTCTAGTGTAATGCCATTATCTTAAAAGCACAACAAAGAAATTTATTTGTAACTATCTGAAACCTAATAGAACATGAAATAGGATAATAAATTATCTATTTAAATTGTGAAGCCATCCCTTGGTCACAGTTCTATTTGTTGAATGACCGTGTGCAAATTTAGACATTTTCCATCAAGATAGAAACTAAAAGCGAAGGATACAGCGCCATCTTGCAGTGAGACCCAGCATTGCGCTGAGATGGTTCCTTCCCAGGCTATTCACTGGCTGTATGTTGTCTGGGTGAGGAGTCACTGGAGACAGGTGGGAGTCCTCAGAAGCTAAGAACTAGAGTAAACAACAGACATGACTAGGAATCAGGAGAACCTGTTCTGGGTTTCCCTGGAAGGAATTGGAGGCCTGGAGGCCTCTCTTCTTCTTAACATACTTCAGGCAAGATCAGGACCACTTAGATCAGAAAGCCTGAAGGTGAATGAAACAGGGGAAGACAGGAAGAATAAATAGTATATTACCACTGATGTTCCCAGGGGGTGAGTGAGCTGGTATTGGATTATCTATGAACCTCAAACCTTCTTGAAAAATAAGTTAACCTTTTGGGACTTTCCTGGTGGTCCAGTGGTTAAGATTCTGCACTTCCATTGAGAGGGGCACGGGCTCAGTCCCTAATTGGGGAACTAAGATTCCACATGCCTTGGGGCCACTGAGCCTGAGAACACAACTAGAGAGAAGCCCACGCACCATACAGAAAGAGCCTGCATGCTGCAACTATGACCCCACACTGCCAAGAATAAATAAATATCTTAAAACTTTTTACTTAAAAAAAATGATAGGTGTTATGAAAATAGCTGCTCCTTCCAAGCTGGATGATGGCTGTGGAAGATGTCATGTGTTGCTTTTTAGTAAAAATTAATCTATGTTTCTTCTCTCTGTCACAATTATGGACATACAGACAGGTAAGATCCTAGTGGTGTACACTTAGAACACGACTAAGTTCACTGTTTGCATCTGTGACTTACCAGTTGTATACATTCCTATAAGCTATACCACAAGGCATCCAGACTTTGATGAACGTATAAACCCCTGGAGCATCCAGACTTCAGCACAGCCTCAGCCTCCCAGTGGGAAACCAGGGAACGCTAAAAGGGTCGCCATGGAGATTAGCTGAAACAATACAATGTAAAGTGCTTAACACAGCCTCCAGCACTCGGAGCTCTCAAAGAATGGGCACCAGCATTATTACTATTCATTTAGTCTCTGTGCTTCCAAACTTGAGTCATCTGAAGGTTTTACATGTGTGCGCGTGTGGTTGTTTTGATTTTTGCCATGTGTGCAGAATTGCGTAGATAAGAGCCCTTGCACACAGGGCAAGTTCCTCACAAGACAGTTTCTGTTCCCAAGAGTATGTGGACCAGTGCCCCGAGAGTATGTCCCCGAGAGCCACGTGTTTGGGTGTCTGCAACTGAGCAGTGCATGCACGCGTACATATGTATACACATACTGTGTATACATAAAACACGGTTTCCTCTGAAGACTTTTGTTGTCAAGGAACAAATTCAAAAGTCATTTCCTCGTGTTTATCAGCATATCAGCCAAGGTTAGTGAGTGGCCAGATAATTAAAAATTGATTGTTCAAAGGGGCAGATCTTATTTTAATTGAAGCCTCTTAGAGGCTTAGATCAGAGAAGGCAATGGCACCCCACTCCAGTCCTCTTGCCTGGAAAATCCCATGGATGGAGGAGCCTGTTGGGCTGCAGTCCATGGAGTCGCTAAGAGTCGGACACGACTGAGCGACTTCACTTTCATTTTCACTTTCATGCATTGGAGACGAAAATGGCAACCCACTCCAGTGTTCTTACCTGGAGAATCCCAGGGACGGGGGAGCCTGGTGGGCTGCCATCTATGGGGTCGCACAGAGTTGGACACGACTGAAGCAACTTAGCAGAAGCAGCAACAACAGAGGCTTAGATATATGTTATATATATATATATCTTAGGTATATAGATACCTAAATATCTCCTAGATAGTGGAGAAAAATGTGACGACTGGTTATAAGCTTTCTGGTCTATATGTTGGTGTGGGTCACCAGGCTCTAGACGTCACAAGGCCCTCTGCCCAGGCTTCCCAGTCAGAATAGCAACCCTATTCTATGGTGCCCCTTTGTCTTGGGATACCCTTTCTGCTGCCCTTCCACGGAGGTCCACTCAGGCTCAGGAGGCCTAAAGTCTAGGAGACAGGACTCCAGCTCCGGTCAGCCTCTGCAGTCAGCTCCCTTGACTGTGCCAGGACTCTGGGGCCACCCCTGCAGAGGGGTTGCAGTGTGATGTGTTGGTTTTCTGTACCAACATCAAAGCCAGACAAACCTGGGCTTACCTTCCAGTGCCTCCACCTCCCAACTGGTAGTTCAGTGATTTTCTCTTCCTAAGCCTCCATTTCATGTTTCAACTATGAAACACGGATTTTTTTTTTCTATTTTTTTTTAATTTGTGTATTTGCAGGTCTTTTTGTGGCACGCGGGATCTTCAGCCTAGTTGTGGCGGGTGCAATCTAGTTCTTCAGCCAGGGATGGAACCCAAGGAGTCTCAGCCACTGGACCACCAGGGAAGTCCCTGAATTTTTGGAAAATAAAATTCACCAGGTTATTGAGAAAATTAAGAACTTGAAGTGAAAAATCCTTAATAAAGTACCTGATATAAATTGATGTTCATTTAATAATTATAGCTAATATTTATTGACTATTTACTCTGTGCCTGTCTACACAGGTTATCATTTCACTTAATTTTTACAACATTGGCAGAGTTGTAGATAAAAGTATTATAATCCCCATTTTACCAGTGAGAAAACTGAGGCACTGGTACAAAGTCACACAAGTAATAAGAGAGAAATCTGAGCCCAGGTAATCTAACTCATACACTGTCATTTTTAATATTATTATTATCAACAAAAACTCAAAAAGGATTCCAGTGCCAACTGAGGAGGGAATTGCTCTGCCATCAGATTCCCCTCAGATTCTTTTAATATTAACGTTAATGTGCTTCCTTTCCCCCTGCTTCTTATCCAGATTTTAGCCACCATTCACTTATTCTCTCTACAGACATTCATTGAGCAGCTACTATGTGCCAGGCACTGTGCTTGGCTCTGAGGACACAGCACTGACAAAACAGTGAAGGTCCTTGCCCTCAGGGAGCTAGGGGCTGAAGAGGAGCCAGTCCTGCAGAAACCAGAGACTCTAAGGTGGGCATGAGTGTGGCTGGCATGAGCTAAGACACAAGGACGGAAGGGCAGAGTGGCTGGAGCACTGAGCAGGAGGAGATGGCCCCTGCCCCTCCCTGAACTCCAGACCTGCAGTTCACAAGCTGAAGGCACACATCTCCCCCTGGTGGTGCCCAGAGCCCTTGAATACAATATATCCAAAACACAAGTCATTATTTTCTGCAGCCCACCCTCCTCCCCTTCCCTGAGCAGCCACTGCTCAACTAAACATCCAGTGGCCCAAGCTAAAGACCTGTTAAACATCTCTTGAATTTGTCCTTTCTCAATCACCATAATCCTTGGTTTGGTCCAGCCCTCATCATCACCTGCCTGAGCTGCTGGGCTGACCCTAACTGCCTCTTCACCTCCAACACCTCCCTCAGACTGCTGCCAGAGTTCTTCCCAAAACAAACATGTGAATATATAACTCCCCAGGTGTAAAAAACCTGGTGGTTCCTTTGTAGTCTCAGGATGAAATCTAAATTCCTTGGCCTGGCAGATAACACCCTTCATAATGAGGGCTTAAGCCACGTTTCAGCCTTATCTCCCACTCGTTGTCCACATGTCTCAGAGCACTAGCCATATCTAATGACTTTTCCATAGCACCAGGAACATGCTGTTCCCTCTGCTTAGAATTCCTCTTCTGTTCCTCTCTCCTGGAAGTACTACTATTCAACCTTTCAGATACAGCTCATCTCCTTGATACAGCCTTCCCTGATGTCTGCAGGAACAACCATCCACCTCACTCTCCTAGGACCCATCAGCTCAGTTCAGTTCAGTTCAGTCACTGTCGTGTCTGACTCTTTGTGACCCCATGGACTGCAGTATGCCAGGCTTCCCTGTCCATCACTAACTCCCAGAGATTGCTCAAACTCATGTCCATCGAGTTGGTGATGCCATCCAACCATCTCATCCTTTGTTGTCCCCTTCTTCTCCCACCTTCAATCTTTCCAGCATCAGGGTCTTTTCCAATGAGTCAGTTCTTTGCATCAGGTGGCCAATGTATTGGAATTTCAGTTTCAGCATCAGTCCTTACAATGAATATTCAGGACTGATTTCCTTTAGGATGGACTGGTTGGATCTCCTTGCTGTCCAAGGGACTCTCAAGAGTCTTCTCTGACACCACAGTTCAAAAGCATCAATTCTTTGGCACTCAGCTTTCTTCATAGTCCAACTCTCACATCCCTACATGACTACTGGAAAAACCAAAGCTTTAACTAGACTAACTTTTGTTGGCAAAGTAATGTCTCTGTTTTTTAATATGCTGTCTAGGTTGGTCATAACTTTTCTTCCAAGCACCCATAGTACATGATATTTACAAAACAGCTATAGCATTCAACAAACGTGTTACTGGTTACTTGGCTATACAGCTATCTCCCCACCAGACTGAGCTCAGAAGGGCAGGGACTGTGCCCTCTTGAGCATAATGCCTAGTACACAACAGATGCTCAGTGAGTGTCTAGTGAAAGAATGAATGAAAAATGATAGGCCCTAGAAAAAAGTCAATGAATCCCTTAAAAGCCAGATTTCCAAACTTGGTCTCATTAGCTCAAATCAGAAGTCTACAAGAAAGCCCGAAGGCTGAGAAGTAACCAAAACTAACCTTGTCTTACCACCTGGGAACCACAGACTGTCAGGAAAAACCAAAGCCAAGGGAGATACTAAGGTCTCAAGATTAGTAATTTATCCAAGGTCCCCCAGTCAGACGTCATGAGAGCAGAACTGGAAGCCAAGACTCCTACCTCCTAGTGCAGGAAGGGCCTATCCAAGCTAACGTCCATCCACAATTCATAGATGAGGGGAGTAGGGACTTCCCTGGTGGCCCAGTGACTAAGACTCTGCCCTCCCAATGCAGGGAGTGGGAGGCAGGTTCGATTCCTGGTCAAGGAACTAAGATCCCACATGCTACAACTAAGAGGTCACATGCCACCGCTAAAGATTCCGCATGTTGCAACTAAGACAAAAAAAGATTCTGCACACCACAACTAAGACATAGTGCAGCCAAATAAATAAATAAATAGTTTTAAAACAATTTTTAAAAAGCCCTCTGTTTAAAACAAACACAAGGGGAGCATTGTTTTGTACAAAGATCATTTTTTACACAGGGCCTCCAAGAAGGTATCCTCTAATAAGGTAACTCAACAAGTTAGTTCTGCTATTGGGTGAACCGTGTCCCACCAAAATTCATATGTAACTGGGTGCTGTGCACTCCTGGGTCCGGAAAGGTCAACTGCCTCGGGCCCTTGATGTGATGGCCTGTGTGGACTGCGGTAGCAGCACCCAAGAGCCTGTTAATAAAAATTCAGAAAAATTTTATAAAAAAAAAAAAAAAAAATTCATATGTGGAAGTCCTAACCTCCAGTAGCTCAGAATGTGACCTTTTTGGAGATGGGGTTTTCACAGAGGCCATCAAGTTAGAATGAGGTCATTGGGGTAGGCCTTAATCCACCAGTATAACCGGTGCCCTTATAAAATGGGGATGTTTGGATACAGACACATATACAGGGAGAATGCCATGCAAATGTGAAGATGGCCATTCTATATGAAGGACTTGAGCATCATTGGATTTTGGTATCCACTGGGGGAGGGGGAGGTCCCACTGGACCCTGTGGGGCCAGTATCCCACAGATATGAAGAGACAACTATACTTTGTTATGGCAGCCGGAGCAAATTAACAGAAGCTCTCTAGCAAAGTGGTTCTCAAAGTGCAGTCTTCCAGTGGGAAACGAGGGAAAAATAGAATCAGCACCACCTGGGATTTGTTAGATAGGCAAGACCTACCAACCAGAAACTCTGAGATGGGGACCCAGCATCTATGTCTCAGTAAGCCCTCCAGGTCATTTCTGATGCACACCCAACTTGAGAACCATGGTCAAGAGCTACTACTCTAGCTATGCTGGGTTCTTTTTTTTTTTTTCTGGCTGCACTGGGTCTCATTACGGCACTCAGGCTTCACTTGTTGCAGCACATAGGCTCTAGAGTAAACCAGCTCAGTAGTTGCAGTGCACAGGCTTCTCTAGTTGTGGCTCAGGCTTAGGTGCCTGGAAGCATGTAAGATCCTGGTTCCCCGACCAAGGATCAAACCCGCATCTTGTGTGTTGGAAAGTGGATTATTAACCACTGGACCACCAGGGAATTCCCTACCCTGGGTTGATGAATGTACCTCCAAAATTTATGGCCACCCAAGAGCTCAGAATGTGACCTTATTTAAGATTAGGGTCTCTGCAGAGGTAATTAATTAAGATGAAGTCATACTGATTTAGTGTGCGCCCTAAACCCAATCACCACTGTCCTTTTACACAGAGAAAATGGAGACACAGACACACAGGGAGAGTACCATGTGACAACAGGGGCAGAGACGAGTGATGCGTCTACAAGCCAAGGAATGCCAAAGATTACCAGGAGTCACCAGGAGCTCCGAGAGAAGCAAGGAAGGACTCTTCCCCAGAGTTTTCCATTCCTGCTAATATCATGATTTCAGACTTCTAGATACTTTCAGCCTCCAGAACTGTAAGGGATTAAGTGTCTGTTGTCTTAAGCCATCCAGTTGGTGGCACTTTGTTACAGCAGCCCTCAGAAAATAATTGTGTATTCAATACAAGCCATATGTGGCTGTTTAAATGTAAATTAGTTAAAGTGAAATAAAATAAAAAATTCAGTTCCTCAGTTGCACTGGTCACATTTCAAATGCTCAATAGTCACATGTGGCTTGTGGCTACTGTATCTGATGGCACAAATACAGAACATTTCCATCAGAACCAGAATGGCTTTCACGTTTTTTAAATGGTTGGAAAAAGAATAATAATATTTTGTGCATATAAAAATTATATGAAGTTCAAATTCAGTGTCTATAAATAAACTCTTATTGGACTACAGTCATATCTGTTCACTTGTACACTATGTTTGCTTTTGTGCTACAACAGCTGAGTTGAGTGGATGTGATAGAGATTACATGGCTCATTAAACAAAATATCTACTATCTGGCCTTTTTCAGAAAACGTTTGCCCTACTTTTTTCTAGAACAAGTTTATGCTGCTCTAGAGTGACAGGAAAAGATATTTCAACAAATTTGCACAGTGCTGAGCACAGAGGGACCTGTTCTGAGATGTCCATTGGCATGTACTTCCCAGAACAGAATGAATTCAAGATTCACACTATCTTTTATTTATATGAACACTCACACATGTATATTATTCACAGTCCCATACACACAGTATATGTTTAGAGAAGGAACTAAAGGGACATAGACCTACGTATTAATGATGGCTGTCTAAGCAGGAAGGGAAGAAGGGGACTGTGGAGTCTATTTCTTCTGATATTATTGCCCTCGGTATTTTCTGATTCTTCTGCAATAAGGAGATATTGCTTTTTTAATAAGAAAAGAATCTGTCTGATTCTAAAGTCAAGCTCCCAACCTCTATAGCATATTGAAAGGCTGGGCTTCATGCTTTCTTTCCCCAGGAAAGGCTCTGCTTGCCCCATTTACACTGACATATTGCCAACTGACTCTTCCTCTCAGGGCAGAACAGTGTTACCTGTATGTAACAGGTATGTAACTTCAGTGGCCATGAAGTTCTACCAACAGAATGTTAGCTATCAGTAGCCAAGTAGGAACACAGAGGGCCTTCTGGTCACCCATGAAATCCCTGGGAACTGCCCATGTTGGTTACATACAGGAGCCTAGCCAATGTGCAGTGTTAACCTCTACTTCCAGAACAATCAGCAAATACATACAGCTACTCTTACAAGTCAGGATCCACATTTCAGGTTTACCCAACACTAGGAAGAAAGCCTCTGAAAACCAGCCCACTTTTAAGACCCAGTGGATGATGACCAAAACTCAGGGGACCTGAGTTCAAGGTCCTGCTCTGTAACTAACTCCCTGGGAAACCACAGTCCCTCTATCTGTCCTCTCCTGACCTGTTTTTGCCTCTGGTAAAGGGTCAGCCTTGGATGAAGTCACTTCCAAGTTTCCCCTCAGCTCCAGTCTGGGCCACTCTGGACCCTCCTGTTGTGTGTGTATGCCTGGGACAGGGTCCAAAGAATTCCTCAAGGGTCAAATGATTAACCATTGTACTGGGTCAGCTCCAGAAAGGACTCAAAAATTAACCTGGTAGCTCCTGCTTTCCCTTCAATCTTTACCATCCATACTCTGGTGAGGCACCATTCCTCTCCTGGCTGCACGGTCCTGGTGCCATCCCCTAACCCTCTATCCAAAGTTCCCCAGTCCCTGCCCCCCATTCCCCCTCCTCCTAACTAAACCACATCAATCCTCATCCGTTAAACCCTTTTTGACTTTCCAAGTCCCTGTGACCACAGGTCTTTGTTCACCTCAGTATACTGTACTCTATCCCAGTGGAAACCATTTAACACAGACAGACTGAGGTTGTAGTGACCATTCCTATGGTTACTTCTTCCTACTTGGTTACTCCTCTTGGGAGTAGAAACTACACTGTGTTCCACCTTTTATTCTATGTATGGATTCATTGTTGAGAATGCAGGAATATTTGAAACGCCTTTCACTGAGCTGAGAACAAGGCCTGACCATGGGGAAATATTCTTCACTCTTCAAAGTACTTGTAAGCTCTCTTAGCTCCTGGAATTCTCATGGGACCTCTGTGAAACAAGTCAACCACTTAACTGGAGCGTGAAGCATGTAGCATGGAGGTGAAGCATCTCCTTAAGGCCACATGGCAAGTTGGTGGTACAGCCCCAGCATATGCCAGAGTTTTCATGTCCCAGTTCTGGCCTTCAGAGTGTGTGGCACACAGCAAAACCAAAACCTCACCCTCTTTTTAAGAAATTATAGCTAGCTTCAGCCTCCATACCAACATGTGGATACACATACACACTTCATGAATACCTCTCACTGGGCTCCAGCCTGCTCAGGGCTTTACCTCTTTAGAATCTCAGACTGTTTTCCTCTCCTCTTTTGATGTATTATTTACTTGGCTAGGTCTTGGTTGTGGCAAACAGGATTTTGCATCTTCGCTGGGGCATGTGGAATCTTTAGTTTCAGCCTGTGAACTCTTAGTTGTGGCATGTGGGATCTTGTTCCCTGACCAGGGATCAAATCCAGGCCCCCTGCATTGGGAGGACAGAGTCTTAGCCGCTGAACCACTAAGGAAGTCCCTCCCCTCTTTCATCATCATCCTTTAAGGGAACAACAGTTCTCAACCAGTACACTTTTTGAAGAGATTACAAGAGGCCAGGAGATGCTGAACTTGGTCCTGCTTGCTCTGGTGTGCTCCCCTCAGCCCCTCCTTGTGCACTAAACTGCTTACCAGGGAGAAGAGAAGCATAAAAACTTTATACTGTGGGAAAGCACTCCAGCACACACCTGGGAGCTGGGCTTCCCAGTGGAAATTATCTTTGCCCTGTCCTGTGTCCATAGAACCATACTGTCTCCTCACGGTCACCACCTTTGCTGTTTAGCGGGGTCATTTGGGAACCTATAGATAAATTCACATGTTCATCTATATGACCTTTAGGTGCCAGTGCTTTTAGACCGGTGCATTTACGCTAGTGTGTGTGCAGTATGTAGGTATAATGGAGACATCCATGTATGGCATCTGCAAGTCCCCTCCTGAAAACGCGTATATGTGTATTATATATACATATATATATATATATTTCTCTTTTCCCCTAATGGCAGTTTTCCTGCCAATTAGAAACACTACAGGCAATTCAAGGAAGGTATTTAGAATGCTAATGAATGAAAATAACTTTCAGTCACATCTATTTCATATAAATTAATCACTATGAGTTTTATGACCTTGGTTGCCTTGACTGCACAACTGTTGGTGGCATACCCTGCTCAACTCAAGGAGTGGAAGTGTTCCCCTACCAGATGATGTCAGCCAGGGGGAATATGAAGGGAATGAGAATTCAACATCTGAGCTATCTATATCTTCCTGAGTTCATTGAGATCCCTCCTGCCTCTTCCTCAGCTCCAACTGAGAGAGAACCAAGGAGTTGGGAAGTCCAAAAGTTGTGCTGCAATTCTGATCTGACAAGGTCCCAGGAAGGCGAGCAAGGAAGGGCCAAGCCAACAATCCTCACCTAGGTGTAATGTAAGGCTGCCCTCAGCAGAAGTGCCCTTCCATTTCCTAACCACCACTGCCCCCTGCTGCCCTGACTGGCTACATCTGGAAAAGTTTGTGCAGCCCAAACCTCTAGTGCAGCGCTGCCCAACAGAAATATAATGCAAGCAAAGATGTAATTTTTTAATAGCTACTTTTTAAAAAGTAAAAAGAAACAGATGAAATTAAGCCTAATAATATATTTTATGTAACCCAATATATCCAAACTATTACTACTTTAACATGCAATCAATATAAAAAATATTAATAAGATAGTCTATGCTCTTTTTGCCATGCTAAATATTCAAAATCTGGTGTGTATTTTATACCTATGGACACCTCAATTCAGACAAGCCTTTTATGTTAAGTGCCCAACAGTCAAGTGTATCCAGGGGCTACTGTGATGGACAGTTTAGCCCTAGTGCCTTGACCTGCCCTGTCCTTGCTGGCCTAACTAGCATTATCTCGTGTCCCAAGCCAATGGTAACTCTAGATCAATCCTCTCCCCTGAGCTCCAGGCTCAGAGAACTAGTTTCCTTCTTGGCCTCTCCACTTGCCTATCTAACAGAAATGTCTGTAAGTTCTCCAAAACTGCATTCTCATTTTCCACAGCCAAAAACTGTCTCAACAGCCCACTCAACTCAATGACATCACCATCCAGCTGGTTGCTGGAATTAAAATCCAAAGGATTTTCCTTTTCCTTCACCCCTGCCCCACTTCCAAGCAGTCATTGAGTCCTATCCGTTCAGCCCGTAGATATGTCTGATTACTTGTCTCTACATCCACTACCAAAACCCTCATCCAGGACAACATCATCATTGCCATGGACTACTGCACCAGCCTCCAAACTGCTTCCACGCCTACTCTCCCACCCCCTCACTCCACACCCACAAGGAGCACAGAGGGATCAGACTTCTCATATCCCTCACACCGTCCACATCTCTCCATCAGCTTCCCAGTGCCTTCTAATAAAATCCAGAGGCTTTCCTGGCAGTCCACTAGTTAAGAGTCTGTGCAACCACTTCAGGGGGCACAGATTTGATCCCTGGGTGGAAAACTAAGATCTCATAAGTCAAGAAGCACAGCCACACACACACACACACACAAATCCAAACTCCTCTCCTGGCTTGGCCACTCCCTTCATCACCTGCTCCCTGCACCTGGCTGCCCATCACTAAACTACCAGATATATGCTGCAAACAAAACATGCTAAATTCATTTCCATGTCCCTCTGTTTGGAATATTCTTCCCCATCCTTGAATGGCTGTCTCCTTCTCATCATTCTGGTTTGAGAAGCCTTCCCTCACCAGCCCATTTGCCATAGCGCCCTCATCTTCAGTCATTTTCTATCCCACAACCTTGTTTTTATTTTCTTGATAGCATTCATCATTCCCTGAAGTTGTCTTCTGTCTCCTCCCGCTAGAACATAAGCTCCATGAGAGAAAGAACTTCCCTTCCATTGTCCACCTTCGTTCTTCTAGCAACTAGAACAGCACTTGACACACAGTAACTTGGGAATGAGAGCACGCTCTCCTTTCCATGCTTGGTACCTTTTCCAGGTCTTAGGTTGAGTGGCACCAGCCCAGGGAACCCTCCCAAACTGCCATGCTCTATCTTTTTCTCAGCATCCTCTCTGCTGCTCTCATAGCACCATTTCGACCACAGTCGATTTGTTTACTTCATATTATGTCTTCTCTGGTCTCCCTTACGACCGCTCTATACTCTGCACCCCAGAAACAGGGCAGCATCTGCTCCATTCGCTCTGTCTCTCACAGCCTAGCGCAGAGCTGCACTTGTGGGCGGCGCACAAATCCTAGTTGGATGAACAGCGATCTCCCCTTGGCTCCTCCCAGACCTCCGCCCCCGGGGGTGTCCTGCAGGCCCCGCCCCCTCCGGCTGTGGAGCTGCGGTTCCACCTCGTGGACTCTGGCTCGCACCTGACAGGACAGGATCCGCAGCTTGGAGGAAAGGGGGAGGGGCCGGGGCGGAAGGCGGGGAGTCGCGCCGCCAGAGGGAGCCGAGTTCAGCACCCCAGCCCTGTCCCCACCTCCCTCTCCGCGTAGGTAAAGCCTCCTCCTCGCGAAGATCTCGGAAGCTCCGCGGACCACGCTTTGGGCGCCTTCCGCCCGGAGACCCTGCCCCGCCAGGCCTATCCCCAGTCCCCCGCGTAGCTGCTCGAGGGCCCCCGTGGCCCCGGCCGATCCTCCTTCCCTCAGTCTAGGGCCTCGGGGGCCGCGAGTCCGGCCGCCCAATCACTGAAGCCCGAGCAGGGGCAAGGACACGGTCAAGCCGCCCCTCCTTCTCTGAGTCCCTCCTTCGCCCCTGGGAAACCACCGAAGCCGGGTGGTGACCCCCACTCCCCCGGCTGCGGCGCCCGCAGAAGCCCCGCCGCGTCCGCCGCCAGGTCAGGGTCCCGCCGCCGGGTTCCTCTCGTCCCCACGGACCCTCGGCCTCGACGGCGACAGAGCCCCGAGATGGCACAAGGGCCGACGGGAAAGTGAGGCCGTGTGACCTGACCAACTGACCTACTGACTGACCGACTGACGGGACCGACAGATTGGCTGACAAACTGGGTGACAGGATGGTTGACAGAAATGACAGGCTGACTGGACTAACAGGCTGGCTGACTGGCTGAAGGAGCTGACAGGTTGACGGACAGAACTGACAGGTGACTGACAGGCTTGCAGGCAGGATTGACAGGTGAGTGACTGGACTGTAGAAGGAAGACGACATTGACTGGCAGGTCGGCGGCTGCGGGGGTTGCCATGGCCTCTCAGCCTTGGCCTCCACCTCCCGCTCACTTCACGCCAACTCACCCACCACGAAAGGGTTCCACAGAGCCCTGTGGCCGCGACCTTACGCGGTCCGCGGGGTCACCTAGTGGCCTCACTCTGAACGGAGGGGCAGGGTCGAGGGGTGGGGTAAGGGCTGTGGGCAAGGCTATTGGTGGGGGGCGCGGGACGGCGATGGGGGCGGGGCAAGGGCTAAGGGCGGGGCGACGGGTGGATAAGGGGCTGTGGTAGGAGGGGTCGGTGGGTGAGAGGGGTAGGTGTGTGGGCGGGGATAGAGGCTGGACTATGGCTGAAGAAATTAAAAGACGCTTGCTCCTTGGAAGGAAAGCAGTAACAACGTCGTAGACAGCATATTAAAAAGCTGAGACATCACTTTACTGACAAAGATCTGTAGAGTCAAAGCTCTGGTCTTTCCAATAGTCATGTACAGATGTGAGAGTTGGACCATAAGGAAGGCTGAGAGCCAAAGAATTGATGTTTTCAAATTGTGGTGCTGGAGAAGACTCTTGAAAGTTCCTTGGACTGCAAGGAGATCCAACCAGTCCATCCTAAAGGAAATCAATCCTAAATATTCATTGGAAAGACTGATGCTGAAGCCGAAGCTCCAATACTTTGGCCACCTGATGCAAAGAGCAGACTCATTGGAAAAGATGCAATACTAGGAAAGATTGAAGGCAGGAGGAGAAGGGGACGACAGAGGATGAGATGGTTGGACAGCATCACAAACTCAATGGACATGAATTTGAACAAAATCCAGGAGATGGTGGAGGACAGAGGAGACTGGCGTGCTACAGTCCATGCGGTCCCAAAGGGTGGACCCGAAAGCGACTGACCAGCAACAACAGCAACAGCTGGAGAAAGGCGGATTTTCCCTTCACCCCTGGGCCTCCTCCTCCAGAGTAGAACAGGCGCGTCCCCTCAGGAGCCTGAGCTGTGCTGCAGGCCATTCAGGCGACCTGTTGGAGAGAGAGGTTCCAGGCTTCCTTAGAACCCGAGCATCCTGGGCTTCCAGCTTCAGCAGGGGATGGACAGGGCCTCTCAGGGGCAGGCCGGCACAGAGCTCCACAGTGATGGAAACCTCAATATGCCTGGGGCTCCAGAAATCCTGGAGGACTTTTCAGGGACCTGGGGGACCTAAGTGAGCAGGTAGGGACAGGAGCCAGTGGAATATTCATTGTGTCTGTACTGAGCCCACACTCGCCTCCACCTACTCCCTCCCCTACCCCGCTGGTCCTGGCAGCTCAACCGCCAACTCATCTGCCTTCCCAGGGCCTGTATGGAGCGCAGCAAACTCCAGCGAGCCCCCTAGGTGGCGGCAAAGGACCGAGAAAATGCTCCCACAATGGCCTCTTGCTTCAGCCCTAAGCCCAGAAAAGTCTGGAAGGATGGAACCACCTCGCAGAGAACCGAAGGCCAGAAATGCAGGATCGCCTCACATCATGCGATTTGAATTCTGACTTCTGGTCCAGGAGAAGAGACAAAGCGAGAGAGGACAGGCCAACAGTGAACGGCTGGACACCTGCCATCCCAAGGGGTCCTCACCTATCTGAGGCTGTTTCCTTACCTGTAGAATTAGGTACAAGAAGGGCACCTGCTCTTACAGGAAACTTTGAGTATTCACTGATACGTGCATGGAAATCACTTGGTACATTGCCTAACACATGTTAAGTGCTCAGTAACTACTCACATTAATAAACATAAAGCAGCTTCCCACACGCCTCCCAAAGCATGTCTAGCTACGAACTGAGTGTGACAGTCTTGTTTACTGTGTCAGCTTGGCCAGGTTACAGTCCCCAGTTATGCAATCAAACCCTAATCTTGGTGTCGTGATGAAGGTAGATGCAATTAAGTCAATTGAGTTTAAGGGAGATTATCCTGGCTAATCTGGATGGGCCTGATTCAGTCCCATTTGGAAGGACAGAGCTTAAGAACCCGAGCAGAGGCTTGTTGGGAGCCTGTTTGAATGAGTGCTCCGCCCGTGGCAAAGGTCATGAGGAAGGAGGCTTGACGTACACAAAGGTGGGGTCTAGCCTCAGGAGCCCCTTTGAGGTTCTCGAGCATCTACCCCCAAAACCAGAGCCTGCCTGCTTTACTACTTGTGCTCTCACCTACACCTCTGACTTTACGGGGGGCTGTCCCCCACTACCTCTCTCTGAAAAAAGAGTTAACTTAAAGCTTCAGTTATTAAAAATTCCTGGGTGTGACAGGAGTGTTTTAACCTACAAACTCCTCTGAAGGTTCTTTAGCCCACCTGACAGGCTTGTCCAGCCACATGTGATTACTCACAGCCTCCCAACAGTGGGAGGCACGAGATGCTCTTAACCTTCTAAAAACAGGTTCTTTAGAGAAGCCAAAAACTATTAGCATAAGTATAATGGGCTGATTAGAAATTGTATTGGTGAAGGGTTTTTCATTTGTTGAGCCAATGATTGCTGCTAAGTCTCCACTTCCCCTGCCCTTATACACATTAATGAATAGAAGAGATAAGTATTAACCTTTGATATTAATCACGTTAGACTTTAGGCTAAGTAAATTCTTTCCCTGACTAAAACCCACTACACCCTCATCCTATAGGAATGTAAACTTATCTAGTGGAGACTGTTTTAAGAATAATCACCCTGGAAAAATAAGTGATTGACCGCTACCACAAGGAGAAGGTCATAAATTGTCAGCAGGCCCCCTGGCCAAAAGATGATGTAACACCCCTAAGACCTCTGTATACATTTGTATGAAGCACCTGACTTTGATAAAAGTCAGGGCTGCTGACCCCACGTGACTCCTGTGTAACATCTTAGTGTATAAAAGTAAACCAGGGAAAATAAAGAATGGGGATCAGTTCCTGGAAAGACTGGTCTCCCCATGTCGCTCTCTCTCTCTCAAATTCTGGCTGAGTCTCCATCTGGAGCGCGGAACTCACCATGCTTACTAATTATGCCTGGGCTTCTAAGATCGGACCGGGGAGGCCTCAGTGTCTCCTCTCCTTCGGGAGAACGGAAAGACGCCTGCGGCCTACGTAAGTGGTGCAAACTTCTTGTCTTGAAGTTTTATTGGTCCCCCGCGTAAACCAAGCTACTCAGCCTCTTTTCTCCACTGAAATTTCCTACTGAGCTATCCTCGTTCTATTATTCTTTATATCTCTAATTATAACTATTGTATCCTGATCCTCACCGACACCGTCTACACCTTGAACTCCCTGGATCAGCTGGGGCTGGTCCCCAGCAGAGGCTCCCCTGAGGAAGAAGTTATTCTGCCCTTGGACAGTAGCTCCCACCCTTGGCAGGAGTTCCAGCCTGAACCTCACGATTTCACACTTACTTTGCCAGCTCCACACTCACATAAGTCAGCTCTTTGCAATAAATCTCTTAATGTGCATCTCCTATTGGTACCATTTCTCTGGCTGAACCTTGATGAATATATGCAGAGGAAGCAGGGGTGACTAAGTATGTCTGTATATGTGTGTGCTGGCATCATAGGGCCCAGTCCTCTTGTTAATTCACTCTTTTTGTAGCTCAAGGTGGCCTGTGTCTTTAGGGTCCTATCACTTCAGTCACTCAGTCGTGTCTGACTCTTTGCAACCCCATGAACCGCAGCACGTCAGGCCTCCCTGTCCATCACCAACTCCCAGAGTTTACCCAAACTCATGTCGAGTCGGTGATGCCATCCAACCATCTCATCCTCTGTTGTCCCCTTCTCCTCCTGCCTTCAGTCTTTCCCAGCATTGAGGTCTTTTCAAATGAGTCAGCTCTTCAGATCAGGTGGCAGCTTCACCATCAGTCCTTCCAATAAACACCCAGGACTGATCTCCTTTAGGATGGACTGGTTGGATCTTCTTGCAGTCCAAGGAACTCTCAAGAATCTTCTCCAACACCACAGTTCAAAAGCATCAATTCTGCGCTCAGCTTTCTTTATAGTCCAACTCGCATATCCATACATGACCACTGGAAAAACCATAGCCTTGACTAGACAGACCTTTGTTGGCAAAGTAATGTCTCTGCTTTTTAATATGCTGTCTAGGTTGGTCATAACTTTCCTTCCAAGCAGTAAGCGTCTTTTAATTTCATGGCTGCAATCACCATCTGCAGTGATTTTGGAGCCCAGAAAAATAAAGTTAGCCACTGTTGCCACTGTTTCCCCATCTATTTGCCATGAGGTGATGGGACCGGATGCCATGATCTTCATTTTCTGAGTGTTGAGCTTTAAGCCAACTTTTCACTCTCTTCTTTCACTTTCATCAAGAGCCATAAGGGTAGTGTCATCTGCATATCTGAGGTTATTGATATTTCTCCCGGCAATAGCTGAAGGCGAAAGCAAAACCCTGACTGTTTAATAGCAGGGCGTTGGGGGGCAGCGGGCGGAGTCGATTGGGAGGTGGATGGGGCAGGTGCCTGTGTGCAGATCTCTTACTCCCTTGCACCACCCATGTCCCCAGGCTTTAGCCTCATGGGTGTGAACTGCTTGTTTCCAGGCTTTTTCTAAGATGCCCTTTTCCCAAGGGAGGCCAGGCTCATCTTCCTCCACCTGCAGCTGGCGTAGGATTGGAAGGAATGCAAACTGTGCTGTCTTCCCAAGAGCCAGCTGGTGAGGAGGAGGCTTCTCCCTCGGCCATTAGCCAGTCCTCCTATCCTTGCCCTGCATCTCCCACCTCCGTCGTCCCACAGGCCGTGTGTCACACGCACACCCACACTCCCACCCTCCTGCCCTCATCCTGATAGCTGCTGACTCCCATCCATCCAGTCTATACTGGAGAACCATTCTGATCGCTTTACTCACTTCATTCAGCCTCAGCACACATCAGTGGGGTGGGAACGCCTACTGTCATTATCTGCATTTTACAGAAGGGAAACTGAGGCACAGAGGTCACTCCTCCTGGGGAGAGCAGCCTGGGGAAGGGCCCTAAAGCACAGATGATAGTGGCGAAGATGAAGAAGGTGGCCCTTGGAAATCCTGTCAGCTCCATCTCCCAAATATATGCTCCTTATCCTCCATCTGCCTGCCATCACCCAGCTCCCCTGTGCCAATCTCCCTACTGGGCAAACTGCTCCCCTACTCTGCCCCACATTGCAACCAGATTTTGAAGATGCAAACAGGATTGTGTCTCCTGCTCCTCTGAACACATCCACGGGGGTGCCCAGCACTCTGGCCACCTCTCCACTCTCATTTCCTGCCTGCCCACTCCCTCCTGCCCTGCAGTCTGACACAGCTTCCTTTCCATTCTTGGTGCTCTGCACACTCCCTTTGCAGATGCTGTTCCCTCTGCCGAACAGACTTCTCCCCACCTACACCATCCCACCCCACCTTACCAAGGCCCCTCCTGCCCCAGCTGCTGCAGGCACCCATGGTGAACCCACCCCTGGGACTCTGCACCTTCCCTTCTGAGCACTGCATTCAGTCTGCACTGTAGCACTCACCTGGTGACTGTTACTCCAGCCCCCCCCCCCCCCCCACACACACACACACAAACTGTGAGTTCTGTTAGGTGGGTTTTGCTCACTGTGGTATACCCAGTGCCTGCACACCGAAGAGCAGAATCCATGCTTGTGGGATGAGCCACAGGTAAGGAAGTAAGGCCAGGCACTAGCCCAACCTAGGTGGGAGCCACATGCCCCGGTTCACTGGGGGAGGCCCAGTTTTCACCTGTCATCCAGTGTGACAATCAGAGTGCCCTTATTTGCTCCCCAGTGTCCCAGTTTGGTGACATATTAAATGGTCAGCTTAGTTATTAGAAAGGAGAAGGGCTTTATCCCAGAGCTTCTTTTCCAGCCCCCACATTGGCTTCCCATTTTTTTCCCTACAGGCCCAAAGCTTTTACATCTGGTTAAGATCTTTGTAATAGCTCCCTACATTGCCCCCCAAGCCCCCAGAAATACATAAAAATTCTATTTGCCCATTTTACTGCAGAACTAGCCCCCTGGAGGGTTGCCATGGTGATTGAATGATGTCACTGCCTTAGAAACTGTTGCCTAGGAGATGAGTTATGTCACTTCCAGGAGATGATTGCCATGGAAACACTCTTGGTGGAAGTAGGGGGTGGCCAGGAAAGCAAAGTGGGGTGTGGAGGGCGGATGCAAAAGGGACAAATGTGAAGGGCGGAAGGAAAAGGGAGGGGGGAAGCAGGAAAAAGGCCAGGAAGAGGATGGGGACCATCCCAGAGCAGTTGAAAATAACAGAATCATAGAATCTCCAAAATGCAAAAGTACCCAGAGATCACCCCAAGCATCCGGCTCATTTTTAGAGGCTGCTGAGAGGTCAGGACACACTCAAACCAGTTTATAGGTGATGTTAGAACTAAGCTCAAGGACTCACGACTGGTTTTTCTTTTCTTTTTTTTGGCTACACCACTAGGCATACAGGATATTAATTTCCTGACCAGGGATCGAATCCGTGCGTCTTGCACTGGAAGCGTGGAATCTTAACCACTGCACTGCCAGGGAAGTCCCGACCCTCAGTTTCTTAAGTGGCTCATTGGTAGATTTGGGTGTGGAAATGAAGGATTCCTTCTGTTCACTTTTCAAAATTTTGGTCTCAGGTCAGTCATTTACTCATGAAGTCAACAAATTCTTACTCTGAGCTGTGTGCTAGGCCCTGAGAACTTGAGTGATATCTTTCTGGTTATTGTATTATTTTATGTTTGTATTGTATCCCCCCCACACACTAGTCTTAGCCCCACAAGGACAGGTAATTCACCAAAGTATCCATCCCCAGCACCCTGACCAGTGCCTACCACATGGTAGGTAATGGGTTGTTGACAAGACAGGTGATAAACGCCGTCGTGTGGTGCAGATCCACAGTACAGGAGCCCAGGGGGAGCTAAAGATGAAGGAATCCACTGTCAAGTTCGTTTTCCACAAGCTGTGAGGCGCTTAAACCATTCCTATCTTCCAAGGTCTCTGTAAAGACTCAGAGACCATGTACTTAGTGTCTGGAACACAGAAGGTGTTCAAAATGGTTGTGCCCATCAGCCTAACATCTGCGTTTTGTAACAGATCATCTACTCAGTCCCACCCAGCTGTGACTCAGTGCCTGGGCCTGCCCCATAGCTGGGGGTGGGGGGCGGGGGGGGGTCCTTCTGAGAACCGAGGACTCCCTTGGCCTCTAGCAGGGCGCAACTGTGGAATGCAGCCTACTTTGCAGAACCAAGCAGCGCCCTGAGCTCCCCAATCCCAAGTGATCTGAGATGGCCAAGTATTTACCCGACAATAGCGCCATTATCAAGAATCCTCCCCTTTCCTTCAAATCAAACAAATGGACCTTTGAGCAGAGTTTGAGGAGTTACTGAAAATCTGAGCATTAGCACCAATACTCTTAGAGATGTTCCTTGCCAAGTGTATTTCGTTGAACTCTAAGTGAAATATTCAAAGCACTGAAAAGCGCCCCGGAACAAGATGTGTGTGATGTCCATTTTTTCTTCTCAACCCCAAGACTGTAGCCCAGTGGAAAAAAAAAACCATGAACAAGGATTCTGGGCATCTGAACACTAATCTTGGTTCTGGCACTAACTTTGCAGTGTGACTCTATTCATTTCTCTGGTCTCATTTCCCCTGCAGTAACACTGAGATGACCCTATTTCATTCCATAAATTTATCTTGACAAGCTTTTTTTGGTTTTCCTTTGATCTTGATAAGTTTTAAAACATCAGAGCATGCAGAACTGGAAGGAAGCCTTTGAGACCACGCAACAGAGATGCTTTCAGCTTTACATCATGTGTAATTTCAGGTCCTCTTGAAGAACCCTGTTTATTACTTGTGGGGTTGACTGGAATTATGTGTCCATACTTCCCCACACCGTGTTCCCAGACCCAAGAGGATGCCTTGCACATGGTACTTAAGAGTTGAATTAAAATTTATATTCCAAATTTGATGAGAGACCTGAACCTAGAAGGTTGTCAGCTGCCTGGGGCCCATCAGAGGGCAGTTAGGACCCTGAATCAGAGACTGTGGACGAAGATAGCCTTAGGTCGTGGCCAGAGGCTGTCCTATGGCACCAGCTGATTCCAGAGGTCCGCCAGCTCTGTACTTATTTCCTCCCCCTGTAAGGGAACAAAATTTTCATAAGATGGCTGTGAAGTGAAAATGTGAATGCTTTTTCTAAATCCCTTTTTGTGAGAGGCATTCCTAATGTAAGAAGTTATAATGTTTGAAGTATTTTCATCAAAGCCAAGTGCCTTAGCCACATAAAGCTTGTAGCTTTAAAATACCTGGCCTACTAATTGAAGCAAAACTCAGTAATGATTTTTGCTACCAATTAGGTCAACCTGAAATGGCTTCCTGAGGACAACTCATTATCATGTGGGTCTATCAGGATGAGAAAACAGGTCAAGTGTCCGTGCTGACGAGTTCTGTGCTCCACAACATAGGACCAAGGACAGAGACTGGGCATGGCCACCTTCACCAGCCTAGTGTTAAGCTTTAGTCGAGAAGGCCCTAAAGTGCTTAGGGCCTTCGTGTAACTGAACCAACCTGCTCGACAAGCATATCCAGTCCCGAGTACCAGGCTGGCAGTGCCAAAAATCGTAAGGGGCTGGAGTTCAAGGGTCCAGTTGGTGACACAGGGCTTCAGGAGTGGCCTGGGGAGGAGGCAGATGCGGGGGGTGGGGGGTGCGCGGGGAGTACACCAGGGGCCAGGCCTTTCTTGTTCTTAAAACTCAGAGGGAGTTCTGTTACCCTATTTTAAAGAATACTCAGAGCTTTCTTAATAATGATTGCTAAAGATTGTATTGGGTATCCAAGCTGTGTCTCTAGTTAACATTTTACTCCACATACTGCAGAAAAAATATTAAGAAAAATGGTGAACATGTACCTACTTCGTGTGTTAAAAAGCAACCAACGTTCTGTGGGGTGGCTGGAGCTACACCCTTGAAGTCAAACACAGACCCACCTTCCAGAGGAGCTGTGCCTCAGAAGACGCACTAGGGTCTTCTGTTTAAAGGAACCAGCAACAGGAAAAGGGGACCAGAGAGGCCACATTAGCTGGGTTCAGAGAAAACTACTTAAAATTCATGAGTCTTATGTGTATGCAGCAAAACCTGTGATGGAATCAGGGGGCAGACTCCCTATTCCAGAAATGCTTTGGAGTTTGGAGAGATCGAACGAGGGTTCAGAGCTAGGAGCTGCAACAGCTCTTCAAGAGTGAGAGAAATGAAGACCATACCCGTAGAGGTAATATCCCCAAAGCAGCATTTTTATTAACCCACTGAATTCCAAAACATTTAATTTAGGAGTCTGGCATTTCATAATCACCCATCTTGACTGACATGGGCTGACACACAGGCGCTGTCAGGATACACAAGGACGACAGCCAAAGAGTTACAAAAAATAAATCCATGATTCTTAAACAATTGCAACCAAAAAAAAAAGTTACAGGTATCAAAACTTTAGATGCATTGCATTGAAAAGAAGGTTTGTGCACGTCATAATTTAAAGAGGCGAACAAGGTGCTACTGAAACCTCACATTAAAGTTTATTATTAAGCTGATGGAAAGGAGCAAGTGGTCTCTCGTCCCAGCTTCCCTTAATGGTTTTCCATTAGCTAAGAAAGAAGAGGGAGGGGTGAATTCACTTTTGCATGCACAGATGTACTGCTTTAACAAAACACTAGCAGCTGGTTTGAAGTGGACCATTTAAATACCAACTGTAGCCTGTGTGGCTAATTCTCCTCTCTAACTTTCTGAGGCTTTCGCCTGCAATTCACCTAGACAGGCAAGCAAACGACAATGCCTCCTTCAGAACGCATCTGTCTGCACAATCCAAAAAGGGAGCTCCTGTAGGCTCAAAGCAACCGTCAGTCCAGCAATGCCCATGAATTAATTTATCTGGAACTGCTTCCCGGGGGCGGAGAGCAGGTCTGAGTAGCTGTGCTGCCGTACAGATAGGTTGAGCACTGGATACTTAGTGAGTGTGGCGAGAGGGGACTGGTGGTGACGGGGCGGGGGTGGGGTGGGCCAAGGCGCTCAGTTGCCTTCTCCGGCTTCCTCGTCCTGCTGGTCGCTCGTCCAGAGGGTGAGGTTGTCTCGCAGCAGCTGCATGATGAGCGTGGAGTCCTTATAGGAATCCTCGTTTAGTGTGTCCAGCTCGGCTATGGCGTCGTCGAAGGCTTGTTTGGCTAGGAGGCAGGCCTGCTCGGGCGCATTCTGGATCTCATAGTAGAACACGGAGAAGTTGAGGGCCAGGCCCAGCCGGATGGGGTGTGTGGGCTGCATGTGCTCCTTGCTAATCTCGAAGGCTTCCTTGTAGGCCGCCTCTGAGGCCTCCACCACACTGTTCTTCTTCTCACCAGAAGCCACCTCGGCCAGGTAGCGGTAGTAGTCGCCCTTCATCTTCAGGTAGAAGACCTTGCTCTCGTACTGGAAGTCATTGCAGTTCTTGATGAGGAACTTGTCCAGCAGCGCCAGCACGTCGTTGCACACCGTCTCCAGCTCCTTCTCAATCTTCTCCCGGTAGGCCTTCACCTTCTCTAGCTTCTTCTCATTCCCATCAGCCATGGTCTTCTGCTCGATGCTGCTGATGACCCTCCAGGAAGACCGCCGGGCACCAACCACGTTCTTGTAGGCCACGGAGAGGAGGTTTCGGTCTTCATTGGAGAGAGGTTCATTGAGCTCAGTCACCTGCAACATCCCCAAAAGATAAACACTGAGACCCAAGTTCGAAAACCTGGGAGAGAGATCTTCCCTTCAACCCTGTCAACAAGCCTCCTGAAAAACAGAATTATGTGGTACTTCCCTGGTGATCCCATTGTTAAGATTCCATGCTCCCAGTGCAGGGGGCACGGGTTCAATCCCTTGGTCAGGGAACTAAGATGCCACATGCCACACACTATGGACAAAAAAAATCCAAAAGGAAACAGAATTAGAGGAGCCACTCAAGAAAAATTTCAGCTGGACAAGGACCCTATAGTCTCAGGGGAGACTGCAGTCTAACAGAGAGGCAGATACCAACTCAAAAGTATTAGCAGTAAGAACTTTGAGAGATTCATAATTCAGGCCTTGTGCCAAGTTCTTAAAAAGTGAAACAAGCAATTGTCTATCACCACTTCCCTCCTCAATAAATCCCAGACAAAATATAAACACCCTCCCTCTTCTAACTTCCCCCATTTCCCTATCCCCAGAACTCTTCCTCTTCTGCTACAAGACCTTAGCCAGGGATGGTCTCCCCTTCTGCCCAGTCCATCAACCCAACCACACTTCATTCTCCATAGCGTCTTCAGCTGCAAGCCGCCCAACATTCCCCAGGAGGCTTGCCCACAAGCTGGGCTCCTCAGTACCAGCACACAGATAGGAATGGTGTCCACACAGGTCTGAAGTAATCCCCTATTCTCTACTCATCCACATTGCCAGGTCCTTCAAGACCTGGAACCCCACTGGTGTTCTCCAAAGACTGCCTTTAGACACTCACATACTCATATCACTTTACTACAAGTATAAAAAGATTTTATATTTTCCTGATAATTTGGCCTTTTATGGAAGCAACCCATATAAATCAAAATTCTATCTCAAATACTATGACAAATCTCAGAATGCCTGAATCCTTTAGAATGACACTTTTCTAGGACAATATTGCATAAACAAAATGTGAGGCAAGAACAGAATTTGGAAAGCTCCTCAGATCTTCTAGTAAGCAAATCCCAACTAAGGCTACTTGATATTAAAGTGCAAGTGACATCTATAAGGAGTCACTATATAATATACTTCATCCTGTGACCAATAAAACTGCTTTTGTTGGGCTATTGCAAAGACACCTCAAGATATATCCCCAGAGTATATCATTAAAATTGAGTGCATACCTGAAATAGTTATATATCACACAGTGTTTGTATAAGAGGCAGTATCATTACTCAGAAAAATCCTAAGACATCTGGAGCATAGCCTGAGCTAGTTGTGTGACCTTCAACAGAATACAACTTTTCTGGGCATCAAAAGTCAAATTAGTGAAGCCAGCCCAAACAATCTCCAAGGATTTCTTCAGCTCTAAAATCCTAGGATTGTTTTTCCTGAACAATAACAGGTGTGGTTAAGGCCTGAGGTTGGTACTATAATGTGTGGGTGTGTCTGTGAGTCCCAGGAATCCACAGGTCTGATCCCTTCTCCATCCAGAATAAACCACCAAAAAAGGATACTGGGCAATATTTGTAATGACACCTTCACAAGAAACACTAGGGCCCAGGAGTGTCAGTGTTTATGTAACGATCACCTGGTCGCGTGCCAGTCTGAATGAATCACTATCGGCATCAGCTGAGTGTGACTAACAGCTAAACAAGCATTGTTCTCAGAACCCCAGCCAGGGCCTAACTAGGAAACAACTGCATATGTTTAAATATAGTGTTTTTTAATACTCCTGGATTACAACTTGGCTAACAAAAGGAAACTTATGGGAAGAAGCTAACTTTATTACTTGATCAGATAACTAAAGAAAATTGGGAGTTTTCCCCAGATTGGAAAATTATAGACTGAAGTGAAATCCGATGGCCTGTTGCAAAACAAGATTTACAGCCAGTCTTGGCTGTTGATAGTTACTGCAAATAACCTTCACTAATGTTTGCTAGTGCCGAATTCTCAACACTTCAACATCCAAAATACAGGAGCCAGGATAAAGACAAGTCTGGTCACCCATTAAGAGGGGTAGATCCTGAGGGCAACTCAATGCAGGGCAGGAAAGTAGGAATTGCTTGTCCCAACCAATCATCAGACGAACCCAGTGGGACAGCCACCTGTGGATTCCGCAGAGATGACTTCGTGCATCTCTAGGATCACAAGTTTCCAAACAGCTTATCAGGAACAAAAAGAGTAGACATGGAATTCTCGAGACAGGAGAGACCTAGACAAGGATTCTCAGCCTTCTTTCTCCTCTGATGTTGGTTCCAACACTCTCATGTCCATCACATGCCAGCTGTGCCCAGAGCAGCCCCCGGCCCTGAACAATAAGTCCTTACATGGCCACGCCAGCTTTGAGGGACTCCCCCCCGCCCCCTCTGCTTACTGCCCCTCTGCCGTCTGGTTCTCCTGCCTCACTCGCCACCCCAGGTAATCCTACTTAGATGCTTCCTGAAAACCTTAAGACTGTTGAAGCTTTCCCATTTGGGAAAGCTCTCCTCCCACCTCCTCTGAGGACTGGCCTCCCTGCCAGTCATTCTGCTCATGCCTGTCCTCACCAGGGAGCCTCTGGCTGCACCAGCTCCCTTCACCCTTCTCTGCTCTGGACCACATGGAATTTCTGAAAGCATCCAATGACCTGGCTAGTTACAAATTCATTTATCTTCTTGTGACACCATTGGCTTATTCAACAATCCCCAAGGGCCTCCTCCCACTAACTCAAAGGGCAATAAGCTATGTGTTTGTGAGTAAAAATAGACCTGCTGCCAAAAATAGCGCATGAACTATTTGGGAAAACTTAAAGTTCTCGATCTGGGAAACATCCAACCTCAAAAGTAACACTGAACAAACAAGGAAAAAAAAAAAATCACCCCTGAGCTGCCAGGCCACATGGCTCAACTGAGGTTTAGATACTCCTCCTCCCCAAGAAGCCTTCTCATCCTTCAAGGCCACATACACTCCTACCACTCATTACAGCCACCCACACCCGCATGCTACCAACAAGCTTGCTTTTGATATGGAAGTTTACAACAGGAAAAAAAAAAACAACCCTCAAGAACAATTACATAAACATAACTACATGATAGTCTTTAAGCTTCTTTGGCAGAACCCTATATAGATTTTTAAAAAAGAAAAGTGAGCTTGAAGAATAAAAGCTTTTTTCCTTTTGATTCTTTCCCAAGTTAATGCCCCCCAAAGTGAGGATTCTGCCTGGTGCCCCACTGGCAAGGCACCCATCATTGGTCTCCACTTGCCCTGACCTGGAAAGACCACCTTCTGTCCTCACCAGGGAGAAGCTGCAGGTCCTCCAAGGCCAGGAAGGGACCCGGCTTTGAGCTCACAGCAGGTGAGTTCAGCTAGTGACTATTCCCTCTAAGCTCACTACTGGTCAAAATAGCTACCCTTGTTATCATTAAGAAACCACGTTGTCTTGCTCTGGGCTTTAAGTAGACATTTTCATGGGCCATGACTGGCATTAAATACAACCCCATCTGAACAGGGTTACTGCACACTACTGCCCTGAGGCACCAGGTCTGAAATCAGAAGCTGTGTGGATTCCAACCACAGAAGTGCCAAAACCCACCACTAAAGAGGGGACACCACTGCAGGGTGAGGAGCAGGAGGGGCAGTTTCGACTGGCTTCAACCTGGACACTTGGGAGAATCTGACCAACCTAAACACTGAAACTTAGGGGGGGTCTATAGGATTGTAAAATATACTAAACACAATATGGAGAAACAATCTCTTAAAACTATAATTTAACATAGTCTTGCACTTCTCAATACATAGCAGGAATTCAATTAATACTTTGCTTCCTAAGCTTAAAAAAAAAACAAAACTGGTCTTTAAGAGACCAAGCATAATCCAGTTATGTTCCCCTGCTGTAGCTAAGACCCATAAGAGGCAGATTCTGTCTTTAATTAAACTTGACATAAATGACTTCTACCTAATAGAGGGAATTATTTGTTCAGTAAGCCCACTTATGTGACTGGCTCGGAACTTACGGGACGAATGGTGACAATGGCTAAAGGACCAGAAAGTATACGGGAAGGAAACTTGATCCCTCAGCCTCATGGGGCATCATCACTGTGTTAAAGGGAGAGCTCTAAACTTGAAAGCCAAAATCTTCACTTTACAGCTCGACCTTGAGGAAATTCATCTCTTCAAATCTCATTTGTAAAATGGAGTTAGTAACAGGATCCATCCAGAGTTGTTCTCAAGAGTAAGTGGGAACGTACACATGGAATCAAAGCTACCCTTTACTGAGCGCCTAGTGGGTGAAACGGTAAATTTAATAAACCTGATGAACTGTAACGTGGAACATACACTTGGGGTATCACCACCCCCATCATTATTTCTGAAAAAGTGTGACACTGAAGTCTTATCACCAAGTTCCAGACAAAGATGAGAAAATACATGTGTTTTCTTTAAAGGAAAGGTGGGGTTTTTGACAGCGGGAGCTCTTTTGGGGATAATTTAGCAACCCCAAATCCAGATGGGGACAGCTCATGTCAATGCAGCAAAGCTATGTAAACTGCTCACCAAGTGAATGTCTTTTAACTGAGAATATTTCAGGACTAATGCAGTGCCCTCTTCCTTCCTCAGCCATTAAGACAAAGTGATACTTACATGGGCAACACGGCTTGCTGGTTCACGCACATTTCAAATGGTAGTACCAATGTGGCTCTATGATGCCACACTGATCATAGTTCTGGTCCACCTCAAAATCATCCTGTTTCCATATCTGCAACATGGGTTAAGTCCCAGCCTACAACACTCAGCTGTGCTCTCCTCTCACAGAGCACTTGCTCACTCCCTACTTGCTGAGATCTTACAGCTCCGGCAGTGGGCTGGGCCTCAAAAGCTGCAGCTTGGTCACCTGCACTTAAGATTTCTACAGACAGCCTTCAAGTCCTTCAGGTGTATTTCTCTCCGTCCTTTGTCAGTGACTGTGCAACAATATTAGAACACACCATGCCATGCCAAATAATTTTGACATTTTATAACTTCACGATTGCCACCTCCGTTTCAGTACGGATGACTAAGGGTAGTGACATGACTGAATGATGTCTATCCATGAGTATTCACTAGAAATCTATCTGATCAATTACCCTTTCCTTAGATCACTTAGTTTTATGCACTAATATTTTTATCCCACATTATGGGTTATCTTATAGTTCTCATGAGAAACTAGGTTCATTTTATGAGGTGATGAACTGTATAACATCATTCCAAACCTGGTCTGAAAAGGATTTGAGTTCCAGAATCTTTCACAACTTTTCTTTCCACTGTTCCACTCTATGTAAGCAGCTAGGTGTGAGATGAGCTGGAAGATACACCTTTACTTAACTTCAAAAACATTTCTTGCCTCTTCAAATTAGGGGATGAGGCAGGGAACTGCAGCTCTCAACTGATGTGAACAAACACCTTTGTTTTCAACATGCGTGATTTTTTTTTAGGCCTTACCGACACCATCCTCCAGGTGACGCTGGTAGCATAAGGAACATCAGTCATTACAGGCAGGCGATATTATTAGGTATCATTTAGATGATAAAGGAAACAGAAAACAAGTTAGAAAAATGAAAGCTAAAAACTCACTTGACAGGAACACCAACATAACTAGTTTTGCACTTCAGAGGACCAGGATACAAGAGATGTGAGCTTCAAGGTCACAGAGTGGCCGCATCAGAGCATTCCCTCACTCAGGTGCCTTACAGCAGTCTACTTACCTGCCCTGAAGAAAACCCCCACAAACCCAGAGAGTTAACAGAATCCTAAATCCTCCCAAAAGCTGTATTTCAGGCCTAGGATATTAGTGAAATAGGGACTAAGCCTTCTAAATAACATTACAATTTTAATGTTCAAACGTCAACTTAGGTAAAATGTGAGAAAGTTTTCCACTGACCTTGCTGAGTCCTTTCCAATAAATATATCCATTAATTTAGATGAGAAAAAAATTTTTCTTTAATAGAAGAAACAGGCATATTGACCAAAAAAGTTCTCATTTTAATAGGAGTTACCTTGAGGGACTGGTCTCACAATTCTGAGATGACATAATTAGAGTTTGGATTGAATTTTCAGGAGCCTATCCAACCCACAAATTATTTCTGATACCAATGCTATGTTTGCAATACACGTTTGCAAAATCCTACCTTAATGTCTCATAGAAAATCTGTGGACACAAGTAGGAAGCTACAGGAAAGCATTTTTCAAGCCTGCTTACAAAGAACAGAAAACCAATTATTTTTTCTCTGCAAACTCTATTCCTTTCCTGTTTCATCTCTGCACTCTCTCCTTACTTCTCATTTCAAATTTCCTGTTTCCCACAGCTCCACAACTGCCTTCTAGTCATTTTCCCATAATCTCAATCACTTTGTTTCCAGCTCCTTTTTTAGTCCCCAAAAGGCTTCTAACACTGTAGTCTTCAGGTCCCACTGGCAGGAGAGGTGAGGGCCTCACTAAAACGTCCAGGGAGCAGCCTCAACCTGCACAACCCCAGTGCCACTGAGCGACTAGGGAGAAGAGGCACACTTTAGTGTGGGTGGTGAGTGGACAGGAGTGGCTTTATCCCAAAGATTAAGCTCAGGACTCCTTGTGAAGAAATGCACTCATAGTCAATCTTATTTCTCTAAAATCTACTAAAGACCCTCAGAATTACACAGACTTCAGGTTCCAAACCTACATCGTCCCTGGCGTGGATGAAAAGCTCCTTCTTATCTAGCCCATAACACCCTGCTTGGGCTCAACTGGAGATAACCAATGAGTCAACAAATGGGCGGTGGTGATGGTGGTTTCCAGACACCTGGTCCAAGGTATGATGTGGAGGACAGGGAAAAGATAATGCTTCAAATACCCTCCTTACCTGGATAATCCTAAATTTGGACCCCAATAACAGAGTTTGTATTAATAACAAAAGCCTTAAAAGGAGCTTTTCACATGACTCTGAAATTTTAGAGAGCCACTGTATTTGAGGATTTTTCAGTACCAAACCCCTGCCAAGCCAGGAAAAAAGGGCAAAGGAGCTAAATAACCCAGGACAGTCATTCTTGACCTTAAACCCACTGGCACTTGCCTTGAGGGATGGGTCAAGGGCAGCTCTGAGTCCCACCCCCCGAGTATCTGAGTTTGCAGGTCTAGGGTGGGGCCCCAGAGGATCCGCCCCCGTCTCAGGAGGTTGTGTGCTGGGTGAACAGGGCAGGTTGCCCACTGTGGCTCTAGCCCTGTGACCTTGATGCAGAGAGAAGTAATGTTCATTTAGAGAAGACATGAAATACTACGAAGAGACACAGCAGTGAGGGGGTCGCTGGAACTCTAGGTCTCAGACACGCAGGTGGTGTCTAATCCAAGGCACTGGCCAGGGTGTGGCCGGCCACGATTCCTTCCCCGGAAACGGAGCTGCAGGCGGGTCTCCGAGGATCTCGAGAGGGCAAAGGTACATGGATAGGTTCAGCTCTCCCAGGAGTCGCAACCCGTTTGGGGTTCCAGGCAGACGGGCGCAGCATCCGACATGGGAGGGGGCCCCACGCCCTCGCCTCACTGCAGGGTAGGGGTCTCGGCACACAAAGCGGACCCCGGGCGTGGGAGGATGGAACTAGAGCGGTTCCGGCGAGCAGAACGAAAGCGCATCGGGATTACACCGACTTCGGGTCGTGGCAGCGGAAACCAGTGGAGACAGGGCGCCACTCACTAGGTGATTCTTTATTACAAGTTGGGGTGCGTGGAGTAAGGCGAGAAGGGGTGCCCCAGCCTGGCGGAACGGGCCGGAGGAGGAATGCGGGTACCCCACGCTCCCCCGGGCACCCTCCCCCATTCGGGGCTCCAAGCTGGGATGCCGCGCCCCACCTCCGCCCGCGGGGTCCTCGCTGCGCCCCCTCCCTGGAGACCCCACCCCGCCCGGCCGCAAGAAATGGCGGGATGCGCGGCGGGCGCGGGAAGCAAGGGCTGCGGGCCGGCGGCCGCGCCCAGTCGGGCGGCGGGCTCGCCCCAGGCCCGAAGGGGCTGCCGCCGGGCCGCCCACCCCTCCCCTACGTCGGGCCCCCGGCCGACCGCCCGGGCTCCCGGCGCGCTCACCGCCTTCATGGCGGAGGCCATGTCGTCGTAGCGCTCCGCCTGCTCGGCCAGCCGCGCCCGCTGCAGCAGCTGCTCGCGGTCCCCCATGTCGCTGAGCCCGGCCTCGCCTCGCTTCCCGCTCCGCTCGCTCGCCCGCGCGTCCTCTCCGGTTGCCGCGGAGGCCGCCGCCGCGCACGCGCACTGGCTTGCCGGCCGGCCGAGGCTGCAGGCAGCAAGCGGCGCCTCTCGCCCTCTTGCTGGCTCGCCCGGCGCTCTGTGGCTAGCGCCGCGGACGCCGCCGAGGGAGGACAGGCGGCCGCGCGGGGGGGGGGAAATGGGAGGACGGGAGGACGCGTGCGCAGTGGGAGCGGCCGGGCCGGGTGGCGCGGAGCGGCGCGAGTGGGGGGGGGGAAGGGCGGCCCGGCCCTAACGGTCTATTTCAAGGTGACGTCACCTTCTATAAATAGCTGCGGCCACCGCCCCGCCCCAGAGTCGCGCAGGCGCCGTGCGAGTGCTGCATTTTACCGCCGCAGAGGTGGAGGTGCGAGAGGGGAGACCCGGGCTGGGGACTGTGGAGCCGGGCCGCGAGATGCGGTAACGGAGGCCCCGCAGGCCGCTCAGTGTCACGGCCCCAGCCAGAAAGGCGGCTCGGAGTTCAGGATAGACGTCTGGCTTGAGGAGGGACCCAAAAGCAAATACACTTAGTGCTTGGGAGAGCCGGGAGGCCGCGTGCCCGAGGGGCGGGCGGACAGACTCGCGCCCGCCCAGCCTGGCGGTTGGGTTTCTGTGGGCCACACCCTGCGCTTGGGTCCGCGCTGGTCGGGCGGGGTGGGGGTCCAGTCTTCGGGGACAGCCCCACGCACATTCACTCACGGGGTCCCCGCCCTGGGAGGTGGCCTTGTCCCTTCCACCACGGGAGGAGGGACTGAGAGGCCCCGCTGGAACGGGTACCACCACACACCTGCCAGGAGCTGGCCTGGTGCTATAGGCCCTTGCAGGCACGATGCTATATTAATGCTCACAACCCCACCCTCGTGGGCGCTGCTGGCTTCCCTATCTTTCGAAGCCAGAATACTGACGTGGTGAAGGTTACACCGCCTGTAAGTTGTGGCACGATTACCCCTGTGGGAAAGAGGAGAGTGGACCAGCTGTTCACTGAGCCCAGTCCTGGCGCGTTCCACGCTGAGGACCCCTGGTGCCAGGCCCTGGGGAAGGGAGGAAAATCCCAGTGACTGAAGCCTGGCCAGACTTGGTCCGAAGGGAGGTGCAGGAAAAGGGAGGGGCCTTTTGCTCGCTGAGGATCTTATTGAGTGCTTACTGCATGCTCAGCTCTGGGGAAAGTAGCTACAGAGCAGGATGCAGTGCCAGCTTCTGAGAATCAGAGACCTAAGTACTCAAGAGCAGGTGGGCCAGACGTTGAAGGAGGTGAGTCAGGGAAAAGGTCTTAGGGAGTGGGGTCCAGCAAGGGCGAGGGCTTGGCAGTGAGGAGAGAGTCCTGGCGGTGGGACCTGAGGTTGAACAGAACAAGGTTATGGAGTGTTTTCAATGCCAAACTGAAGACCTGAGGCTTTACCCTTGGGTGATTGAGAAGTACCAGAGGCATTGAAGAGATATTTGGGTCCAGATTCTTACTCTGCCGGGTCAGATGCATTAGAATGGAGAGGATGGGGACTTCCCTGGTGGTCCAGTGGTTGGGACACCACACTCCCGTTGCAGGGGCCAGGGTTCCATCCCTGGTCAGAGAACTAGATCCCCCATGCCACAACTAAGACCTAGCGCAGCCAATAAATATTTTTTAAAAGGTGGGAGGGCCTCCCTGGTGGCTCAGTGGTAAGGAATCCATCTGCCAATGCAGGAAACATGGGTTCGATCCCTGATCCTGGAAGATCCCACATGCCATAGAGCCAACTAAGCCTGTGTGCCACAACTATTGAGCTTGTGGTCTGGAGCCTGGGAATTGCAACTGCTGAGCCCATGAAGCCCACGCACTGCAACTGGAGAGTAGCCCCACTCACCAAAACTAGAGAAAAGCCAGAGCAGCAGCGAAGACCCAAGGCAGTCAAAAATAAATTTTAAAAGCTATTTAAAAAGAAGAGAGAGAGGGGAACTGTAGAGTGGGCCTTTTCTGGACCTCAGTTTACCACCTGTAGAACTAGACTTGAACTGTTTAAAGTACTGTAGAATAGAAATCCTGGAATGTCAGAGCTGGCAGGACCCTTAGATTCACCACTGTCTGACCCCTCATCCTGCATCAGGGGAGAGTGAAGTCTCGGGGAGGAGGGGTTGGCCCCAGTTTGCACAGCCAGCAGAGCCAGGGCCTCCACACTAGGTCTTCTACTCCTGGGCTGCCTTCTTCCTGCTGTGATGCCCTGAGGACCCATGACACAGCATTTGAGTGTATGTCTGGAAGAAGCCCCCACCCCAGGCTTCTCCATGCTTTGAAGAGTCACCTTTGCTAACTACAAATGGAATCAAGGTTAACAAACCAGGCTGATCTTTCCCCTAGTGAATATCTTTAAAGTGTGTGATGAGTGACTGTTAATTGCTGAGTTGTGCCTGACTCTTTGTGACCCCATGGACTGTAGCTCCCTAGGCTCCTCTGTCCCTGGAATTCTCCAAGCAAGAGTAGTGAAGTGGTTTGCTATTCCCTTCTTCAGGGGATCTTCCCAACCCAGGGATCGAACCTGGTTCTCCTGCATTGCAGGCAGATTCTTTACTGTCTCAGCCACCACGGAAGCCCAGAGAGTAATAGATACTAATTTATCATACATCATGGGCCCCAAGAGGATGGGTTCCTGTGAGAGGTGAGAGGAGGGCAAGCACTGGGGGGTGCTTCTGTAGTTCCTTCCAGTCCTTAGACGGATTTGAGCCCTTCTGGCTTCTGATCATGTTGGACTGAGAGTGATTTCAAAACAGTGAAAATCAGGTAGACTGGGGCATTCTAAGTAAATGATGTTGACATTCATAAATGTCAAATGGGGAACACTGGTTCTCCATAAGGCTTTTTTCTTTACTTCTCACACAACATGACTGTCTCCACCTCCCACCCACCCCTCAATCCAGTGTACTCTGGCTCCACACGCACTCCTCCACCTAGTTGGCCCTGGCTGTGGCCACCAGTCCAGGGTCACTGCACAGTCCTCCCCTTCCTGGCCCTCTTTTCTGCACTTGGCACAACTGCTCACCCCTCCTTAGCAGGTTCTCCTCTTAGCTTTCATGACCTGCCTCTCCTAGTGCCTCTATATTGCTCCAGCTGCCCCTCTTCCGTCTCCCGTGTGGGCTCGTCTTCTCAGCCTACACAGAAATGCTAGGGCTTCTCAGAGCTCTGCCCAGGCCCTCTGCCCTATCCCAGATGACTTCATCCACGCCCACTGTTGAAAGGAAGGAAACTTCTACCCTATTGCCAGTCCTGGGCCAGGATGGGCATATCTTTTCCCTCAAGATAGTCCCTATAAGGTCAGTAGGACCCCACTCCCCATCTAACAGATGAGGAAATGGGCTTGAAGATATTTCATGACTTGAATAAAATCACGCAGCTGGTAGTCAGCAGACCCAGGATTCAAGCTCAAATCTATCCACCTCCTGGGCCTGATGGCCCCACGATGTCTTGAGGTGTAGCTGAGAAGGGGTCAAGGTGTGACTCCCCCTTTAGCGGTCATTCAGATTGTGAAAAGCACAGACAAGCCTCCCTCTTGTAGCCTACACACTTAGCAGCATCCATCTCCTTCACCCTCAGGAGAGAGCTGCCTGCTCCCTAAAGTCTTGTAAACAAAGACCAAGATGACCACCTTACACAGGTCACCTATTTCAAAGTCCCATCAAGCAACGTTGCTTTTGAGCAATTTCCAAGAGGGCCGCTGAACCCGGGGATGGGGGCTGATGATCACAGTCAGACACACTGTGTGGCCCCTCAAGCTTGGAGCAGGTGCCCAGAGCAGGGGCCAAGTACGCTGCATCCTTACCTAGCAGGATCTCACCCGGGCAACAGAGCAACACTCTCCGTACTGCTACGTGTGTGTGACGGAGATCTGGAGATCTGGGCTTGGGTCTGCTCTCCTGGTTACCAGATGAACACCCTTGGGAAAGCCACCTGTCAGGAGAACTGACCACCCTGTTTCTTAGTGTTGGGGATCAGCAAGAACAAGTTCCCACCCCGCCTGCACCAGCCATCACAGCTGTAGAAAATTCCATGCTGTGCCCCACCCTGAGCCAGTGGTAACGACTGTTTCTCACGCGGGACTGGATTTCCAAAGCATCACCAGAACCCTCCGCCAGAGCCCGGTGAATAGGTGACCCAGAAAAGGCACGCCCTGCTTTTATTTTTTTTTCCCCCTGCTCTGGGACACTCTGAGCTCCCTGTGAAGTCTGGACACCAAGGGACGTGTTACAAAGAAGCCCTAGTATTGTTCTGGAGAGACGGCGTTCACACTGTTGGCATGGTTACCAGCTTGAGCAGGAGGGGCTGCCCGCCCACAGATTTGTGTCACCTAGATAGAATTTTCAATTTTATTTTTCTCCCAAATGCAAGCCTCCTGCCGCTTGAGTGACCTGGTCGATTATAAGCCAAGGATGATATCACCAGCAGCAGCAGCAGCAGCTCTCACTGCTAATTGCTGGCTCTCTGCCTGTCTTGGGGATAAACACTTGACCCCCCTGGACCAGCTCCCCAAGTCCTCACATCATATGCATGAGGAAAAGATCTAGAGCAGTGAGGTGCTTGCTCAGTGGTCAAGGCGGTCACCCCCAGCCTCCTTGGCCACGCCCACTATCTGCCAACTGGCCAGGCCCTTTTGCAGATACCAACTTCCACCCGCTGTGTCGAAGGTCAGATTTCAGGATCTGAGAGCACAGATTTCAGGATCAGCCAGAGTATCCTGCTGCTCTTTGAAAGCCCTCTTTGGGAGCAGATCGGCTTCCACGGCAGCTTTTGGCATTAAGAAGTGCGAAAATGTCCTGGTAGCCGCAATCTGTGAGCTGGTGGGGAGCTCAGAGCCCCGTTCTCAGCAACCCCCATTCCCTCCCCCCGCAAGCTTGTTCAGTGGAGCTTGGCTCTGGGGAAGAAGGCCAAGCTGTCGCCTATAGAGTCATAGTTAAAATGAGAGCAAAATAGGCTTCTGCTTCAGTTCCACAGATGGTCAAGGAGCTTGTGTTTCTTAGCCAGAATTTTCTGGATCTTTTGGCTGGAACCATCTGGATAATTGCCTTCTGTGTGGTTCTCAGGAGGTGGGCCCAGGTGGGAGAGGCTGTGGCGGTCCAGGGAAAGCTGCAGTGCGGTGACTTCCCTTCTCAGAGCCTTGCACTTCCTGGCTATGAAATGGGAGCCTGTGCTGGTGGATGGCAGAGTTCTGTCTTTTTTCTGGCTCTGAAGATCTAGGGTGTGACGCCACTGGAAGTTCCATAAATGACATGGCAGCGCAAGAGGATGAAGCAGTGATGCCTCAAAGGCCCAGTGTCCGGCCCACATCCGCACAGGGAGTGGAAGAGGGTAGCAGGACCTACTCCTCAGCAGGCCGTGGGTGGCGGGTGGCCAGTGAGCCCCGACTCAGTCAAGGTAAGGACGGTGCTGTTGTTGAGTCAGTAAGTCGTATCCTACTCTCTGGGACTCTGTGGACTGCAGCACACCAGGCTCCTCTGTCCTCCACTGTCTCCTATAGTTTGCTCAAACTGATGTCCATTGAGTTGGTGATGCTCTCTAACCATCTCACCCTCTGCCATCTCCTTCTCCTTTTGCCTTCGATCTTCCCCAGCATCAGGGTCTTTTCCAGCGACTCAGTTCTTTGCATCCAGTGGCCAAAGTATTAGAGTTTCAGCTTCAGCAACAGTCCTTCCAACACATATTCAGAGTTCATTTCCTTTAGGATTGACTGGTGTGATCTCCTTGCAGTCCAAGAGACTCTCAAGAGTCTTCTCCAGCACCATAATTTGAAAGCATGAATTTTTCTGCGCTCAGCCCTTTTTATGGTCCAGCTCTCACATCCGTACCTGACTACTGGAGAAACATGAAGCTTCGGTATTTCCGTTCCAGTTTTACAGAGGAAGAAGCTGAGGCCCAGGAGGTTAAGACTGCCCCACTGCAGCACAGGGAGCAGGGGGTGGGAACCTGGGTCCTGATCCACTCCACCACCATCACCATCCTTCCTGTGCCTGCCCTGACCTTGTGAGCACCTTAAAAGTTCTTTCAGTTGTTGAGCTGCGCACGCAACTATCATTAACTGCTGCTTGAACCATAGCCTTGGAAGTGAGGGTGAGAGCTGATAAGTTTCTACCAAGGTTCTCTGCCAGGCAACTGTGCTCAAAAACAGCTTTTCCTCCCCAGTATGTTAGTAGGAGGCAAGCAGATTGCTGCAGCCTTCTGTCTGCTTTCAGACGACAGTGGTGGGCTGGCCCCGACTCGGGAGACAAAGGGATCTAGAATCGCCAAAGCCAGGGAAGAAGCCTGACTCTAGGGGGCTGGTCTCTGCACATGGCCCTGAGTGGCCACTGGGGTCATAGGTAGGAAGGACATTTTCACCCTTAAAAGATGCAAACCCCTCTGCCTGGCCCTTTGTGACCTGGCCCTGGCCCACCTTTCCAAGCTACTACCTACTCTATGGACATCCTAAGACCACTGGGTTCACAGGCCCTGCCTGCAAGTTTCTGCCAACTTTTCCATTCTTCCACCTCTTCCTCTAAGTCTTTAACACTCAGCTGAAAGCTCACCTCCTCTCAAGATCTCTCCCAGGTCTCCACCAAGAAGCACTCTCTCCTTCCAGTCACTCCCACCATGACTCTGGTATCCGCCACCTGCATGGACTTCTCTTGGTAGGATTGGTATTTCCTGGCCAGCTACTAGGCATCAAGTCCTGTGTTACGCAATTTAATCTTGTTTAATCCTCATGACAACTGTGATGTGAGAGCGTCCTCTTGTACTCATTTAAACAGATGAGGAAACGGAAGCTCTCATACCCAAGGTCATGGAGCTAATGGGGGCAGAGTCAGGATGTGAACCCAGGCCTTTCTGACTACGAAGTTCATGCTTTTTGTCACTTTTACCAGCTGCTTTCCTAAAGGAAGTTGGCATTTCCCGCGTAAAAAGTAAACACCAGAGGACAAGCCTGAATTTCATTTCGTTCACCATCTAGGGGTCCAGAGTGCCACTCTTCATGAATGCTCAATCAAACCTGATCACACCTTGTGCCTACTGCAGAAATGCCGCTACAAAGGACTTCCCTGGTGATTCCGGGGGTTGAGACTCACCTTGCAATGCAGGGGACGAGGGATTGACTCCCTGATCGGGGAACTAAAATCCCACATGCCACAGGGCAACTAAGCTCGTGTGCTGCAACTACTGGGCCCACACACTCCAGCTGAGGAGTCTGTGTGCCACGCGATGGAAGGCCACACGCACTGCAGCTAAGACCTGACATGGCCAGATAAGTAATTTTTTTTTTTTTTTTTTTTAAGAAATGCCACCACCAAGATCCCTCTTTATAAGTGACCAAGGTCTTCGAGGAGGGGAATGTGCTTTATACTGGCTGACAGCTGATTGGCAGCCTCATGGAAGATAAGACAGGAGGGAGCTGAGGGAGGAAGGCAAGAGTGCAGGGCCCAAGAGGGGGCTGCAATGAGGAGGAGGTGGTCTCCCGGTTGAATTTGGCCACCTTGCAGTAACTTGGGGTATAAGATCCGGAGTTGCCTGACGGGGCCTCAAATCCCAGCTCTTCTGCAGTAGCTGAAGTAGTCTGGACAAATCGTTGCACCTGTCTGCGCTTCAGTTTCCTCGTCTGTAAAGTGGGTTTGTTGCTCACCTGGCCCCTGATGCCAGGAGGAACAAGGATAAGGAAGAGAGTGGGTGCTGCCTGCCTGGCACTTGTGACTGTGCTGTTACCTCCTTTATGTGAGGCATCGGAGGACCACCCCAAACCAAAATGCCCTCCTCGTGAAATATCTGGGCCCTGCAGGCCTGGAGAGCAGTACAGAACTCACTGAATCACAGATTCATAATAGCAGTCCAGCAGTTAAGACTCTGAGCTCCCGATACGGGGGGCCTGAACTGTGGTGCTGGAGAAGACTCTTGAGAGTCCCTTGGACAGCAAGGAGATCAAACCAGTCAATCTTAAAGGAACTCATCCCTGAGTAGTCATTGGAAGGACTGATGCTGAAGCTGAAGCTCCAGTACTTTGGCCACGTGATGTGAAGAGCTGACTCACTGGAAAAGACCCTGATGCTGGAAAAGATTGAAAGCAGGAGGAGAAGGGGACGACAGAGGATGAAATGGTTGGATGGCATCACCGACTCAATGGACACGAGTTTGAGCAAATTCCAGGAAACACTTAAGGACAGGGAAGCTTGGCACGCTGCAGTCCATGGGTCGCAAAGAGTCAGACATAGTGACTGAACAACAGGGAACTATATCCTACCTGCTGAAACGAGGATATGGCATGGCCAAATAAACAAATATTTAAGTTTTCTCTATTTTTCCTGACCAGGTATTGAACCTGGGCCCCCTCCATTGGGAGCACAGAGTCTTAGCCATTGGACCACCAGATCAGATCAGATCAGTCGCTCAGTCGTGTCCCACTCTTTGCGACCCCATGAACTGCAGCACGCCAGGCCTCCCTATCCATCACCAGCTCTCGGAGGTCACTCAGACTCACATTCATCGAGTCAGTGATGCCATCCAGCCATCTCATCCTCTGTCGTCCCCTTCTCCTCCTGCCCCCAATCCCTCCCAGCATCAGAGTCTTCTCCAATGAGTCAACTCTTCGCATGAGGTGGCCAAAATACTGGAGTTTCAGCTTTAGCATCATTCCTTCCAAAGAAATCCCAGGGCTGATCTCCTTCAGAATGGACCGGTTGGATCTCCTTGCAGTCCAAGGGACTCTCAAGAGTCTTCTCCAGCACCACAGTTCAAAAGCATCAATTCTTCGGCGCTCAGCCTTCTTCACAGTCCAGCTCTCACATCCATACATGACCACAGGAAAGACCATAGCCTTGACTAGGCGAACCTTTGTTGGCAAAGTGATGTCTCTGCTTTTGAATATGCTATCTAGGTTGGTCATAACTTTCCTTCCAAGGAGTAAGCGTCTTTTAATCTCATGGAGTAGTCCCTAAATAAATGCATATGTTTTAAAAATAATAAGGATCTTAGAGACAACTGAGGCTGGCTTTCCTACTCTGAGACCACACTGCATGATGGGCTATTAGCCAGCTCTGCCAGCAGATGAACCTGGCTCCAAATCCAGCCCCCACTTGGCTCTGTGGCCTGGCTCCTCATCTTTAACCAGAAATTAAAAATAATTCCTTTGCCACAGCTCTGTTGTGAGGATTAGAGACCCAGGCTGGTGTTAGTGTTAACTATGGGGAACTGAAGCTCAGAGAGGGAAAGAAATTCACTCACAGTCACACAGCAGATTCCCAGCAGAGCAAGGCCTAGGCCCTGCCCCCCACCCCAAAGCCAAGGCCTGGGCTTGTCCTTGGGCAGCTGCAGCCTTAACCTCAAAGAAGGCTGAGGAATTCACACTATCTCTCGTGGGATTCTGGGTTTCACTGAGCTGAGACCCCAGCTGGGTTGCCTGTGGCTGGAAAATGTCAGAGAGCCCAAGTCAGAGCCTGGGGTCTTATGTCCAGCTGGGTCAGATCCGCAATATTACCCAGGGCTTGTGATGTCACCCCTCTGAGCCTCAGTTTCTATGCTCCCCGAATCAGGGTAAGGATCACTGACAGGTTGAGGAATTCTATGAAGGCACAGAGCTATATTCATAACAGCTGCTCCTGAGTTCTCGCTGGGCATCAAACCCTCTGCTCTCATTAGCTGTGGCTTCCTGGAGTCCTCTTAGCAGCCGGTACAGTGGAAACCCAGCTGCAGGTAAATGACTGAGGAGGGATAGAACTCGAGTCTGAGGTCTGATCCTAGTCCTTCTGGCTAAAACCCTCACCTGTCCTCTTTTCAGACCTAACTTGGGCTCATTCTTTGGGTTTAGCTTAATCCTAGTTTCCTCTGGGAGGATCCCTTGGTCACAGGCAGGTTGGGGTGGGCGCCTGCCCCGGCTCACAACACTGAGTCTACCGTTCTGCGTTAAGACGGTTTCTCCCTCTCCACCACCAGACAAGAATGTCCGGTGATGAAGGACCTCGTCACCCTCATGACTGCCTCCCCAGAGCCTAGGCCTGTGCTTGGCATACTTGTTGTTCTGTCACTAAGTTGTGTCCGACTCTTTTGCGACCCCACGGACTGCAGCATGCCAGGCTTCCCTGTCCTTCACCAACTCCTGGAGTCTGTTGAGTCAGTGATGCTATCTAACCGTCTCATCTGTTGTACATGCTTGGCATATAGCAGGTGCTCAATAAATATCTACCGAATGACTGAACACATCGTGCCAGCATCAGGATGCCACCGGGGTCCCAAGGGAGCCGGAGAGATGGGAGGAAAGCTCCTGGACTCCTGCCACGTCTTACATTAGCGGCATCTTCTCCAACAGCCTGCCCCCAGGGACACCATCTGAGCCAGCTGAATTCCGGGCACCGCTTCACCTTGGAAAGGAGGCCACAGCTCTCTAGAGCAGCCCGGTAATTGACGTCACAGCAGTGCCGGGAGTGGCCCCGTTAATATTTAATGAAGACTCCACTGCGGCAGAGCTGCAGGCTAGGAGGGCTGCGGGGCCATGCTGAGTCCCCACAGGGTCGTGAGGAGGACACAGATGGTAAAGTTTCCTAAACCGGAAAGCCCCCTCATCAGATGAGCATCACAGCAACGAGTTTTAGTCCCCCGGCTTAACTCAGAAAGAGCCAGGGTATCACATGCCTGCCATGGGACAAGGAGACTGCTGACCAAGCCCCGGCGATAAATGTAGGGGGATTAGGGGCTCCCGGGGACGTTTCCTGGAGTTGGTGGGAGGACAGAGCCCTGGCGCCGACCGGTCCCAGACTCCACCCCAGGTTTGCCTTGCACAGCTGGGCAGCAGCTGCACCACTGAGCCTCAGTTCTCTGATCTGTGCAATGGGAATCACGATACCCTCCCCGAGAGGCTTTTGTGAGAATTAACGGAGATGAATGCTGTAGATCGGAAAGTTGCTGGTGGCTCAGTCGGTAAAGAATCTGACAGCAATGCAGGAGACACGAGTTTGATCCTTGGGTCGGAATGATCCTCTGGAGAAGGAAATGGCAACCCACTCCTGTATTATTGCCTAGAAAATCCCATGGACAGAGGAGCCTGGAGGGCTTACAGTCCAGGAGGTCACTAAGAGTCAGACACGACCAAGAGTCTAAACCACCAGCAGCGATGTAGAGGACCCAGCCCAGCACACAGCAGGACCTCAGCAGACAGGGTGCTTTCTCCCAAACCAGTTGTGGGGGTGTTTCATGCATTCATTGGCTGGAGTGATGTGGGAAGGGAAGAAAGAGCAAGGGGGTGAGGGAGGGGAACTTGGAGTCAGCTGTCTCGGGTTTGGATTTGTCACCGTGGTGGGGCAGCATCCCAGAGAGATGTCAGACAGAGGATGGACAGAGTGCCTGCCCAGGGTGGCAGGAACAGAAGGGCCCTTGTGAACCGTCTCTTGTGATTATCTGTCTGACCCCTTCACTCGACAGAAGAGGATGCGGAGGGCCCCCGAGGGAGCAGACCAGCCCGGAGGCTCACACTGCAGAGCCGGGGTCTGACCTCGTCTTTAGTCACCCACCTGAGACAGCATCAGCTGAGGGATTTACCAGGGCCACCCGCATGGAGGCAGGTGACGAAACGAGAGGCCCTGTCCCCTGTCCTCTGCATCTCTGGCCTGGACACAGCAGGGCCTCCTCATCCCATCCCCTTCCCGGTCTCACGTCAATGTGTTTTCCCACAAATCCTGGAAGTTTCACAAAATGTAAATCCAACCATGTCATCCCCTGCATAAAACCCCTCTGTGGGCCCAAACTCAGGGTTGCCAGAGAGGATGCAGGAGGCCCCATTAAAACTGAATTTCAAATCAACAAGTAATGGGTTTTAGTATAAGAATGTTCCACATATGGCGTGCCTATAATTATACTTAAAAATGTATTTGTTGTTCATCTGAAATTCAAAGTTAACAGGACAGCCTGTATTTTTCCTTTTTTTTTGCTAAACCTAGCAATCCTATGCAGACTACCTTCAGGAAAATGCTGGAGTCTTTTAACTGGCCTCCAAGGCCCACTTTGACCCCATTCGTGCTTAGTCACTCAGTTGTGACTCTTTGAGACCCCATGGACTGTCACCCACCAAGCGCCTCTGTCCATGGGATTTTCCAGGTCAGAATACTGGCCATTTCCTTCTCCAGGGGATCTCCCTGACCCAGGAATTGAACCAGGGTCTCCTGCATTGCAGGCAGATTCTTCACCAGCTGAGCCACCAGGGAAGCCCTGTAAACTCCTCCTTTCCCCTCTCTGCTTCAGACACAGCTCTGCTTTTACTGGACAATCCCCAGCTCTCCCTCCCTCTGGCCTTTGCAGCCGCTGTTCTTCCGCTGGAACCATCTTGGTGTTTCCACACCCCTGCTGCCCCACTGTGCTTGACCTGACATCCTTCAGGCCTCCAAAGGATCATTGCTTCCTCATGGAAGACTTCCTGGCTCTCCAGGCCTGGGTGGTGCTTCCTCTGGGCTCTCACCGCACCTGGGCAGGTCCCCCGTCTGTCCTGGTGCCTTGATGCAGAGTAGGGATTCAGCAGACATTCGTTGCATTGGATTGCTAAATCCCACAGCCCCTCACACTTTGCCTATCAACGGTTTCCCCTCTATCCAAGTTCTTTGCGCTCAGATATCACCTCCAGAGAGGCGTTTCCTGACCATCCTGGCTGAAACAGGAAACACAGACCCCGTGTCCCAGCCAGCCACTCCCTGTCCCGTTACCCTGTCTCATCCAGTCCACAAGTCCTGGTGGGTTTTTTGGCCATGACTTGTGGCATGCAGGATCCTAACTCCCTGATCAGGGATCGAACTCACGTCCCCTGCATTGCGAGCACAGTCTTAATCACTGGACTGCCCGGGAAATCTGTCATTCACAACATTTACTGCTGTCGGAAATCACAAGTTATTCACTTGTGGTCCATCATCCATCTCCTCCACCAGGCAGCAGCTTCCCTGAGGGCAGGGCTATAGGGACACATTCCTGTCCATCTCCCTAGCTCCTGTGGGGTGTCTGGCCCAGGGAGGATGCAGCAGACTTACTGATGGCAACTCCTGAGCCTGCCCCTTACTGGTGTGGCACTTGGGGTGCAGAGTGACGGGCATGAGCTCCCACCTTCTGTGTCCTCCAAGAGCCTGCCCTTGGGAGAGCAGGAGGGCAGGCCAGGTGGCTGGGCTGTGTTTCAGGGGCAAGAGCTTCAGGGAGCCCGAGCTGAGCAGGAAGGAAAGAAATCTGCCAAAGCATTCATTTTCAGCTGGGGCTGAGATTCCGAGCAAGGAAACCACAGGGTTTTTCCTTCCTCCAAGTTGATGGCTAAGTACCAGCCTCCCAGCACATCCTCCTGAAGGATCACACAAAACTGAGACCCTAGGCCACAGGAGACGGTGTTGGGGGCACTGGGTCGCTCCTCAGGGGCCAAGGATTTCTAAATCCCTAACACAAAGTAGATCCTGTGAGCCTGCCTTCTCCAGCACCGAAAAGGTGCAGCCACTGCCTACACTGTGGGAAATGCACTCGCCAGAGCAACAGCATCTGCTCTCCAATGCCAAATGGAGCTGCCGTTCTGCCTCCTGTGGGGGCAGAGAGCCCGTCACATGTTGAAGTCAGCCCGCTTTCGAGTCAGGTGGCCTCCTGTCGGAAGTGTGGCCGCACCGCCACCTGTGTGACCTTGGCATGAAGGCCGACCTTCCTCAGAGCCAGCCTCTGCATCTGCAAACAGTGGACAGTGAAGACCCAAGGCTGCAATGAGGAGTCAGGCAGGCCCTCAGCTCAGATTCAAGTGCAGAGCAACATTAAACTGACTGTAATGTTTGTGACTGCATCTTCTTGCGTCCATGTAGCAGGGTGGACGGCAAGGTCTGCAGTGAAACAAGGACCTTTCCTGGGAACTGGAGCCACATTTAAGAATTGGCTGGCAGGGACTGGAGTTTTGATGTGAAACCCTTGGTCCATGTTAGAGACATTGATTCTATTCAGCAACTGTTCTCTAAACAGATGAAAGAACCCCTCGGAGCATCCCTTCAACCCTCCTGGGGGCCCCTGATATGGATAAGCCATTGGTTTGGGGGTAGACCCCTGACAAGGATTCAAGAGGCCTGGGTTGGAGGGCCAGCCCTGGCATGAATATGCTTTGTAACCATAAAACAAAGTCTATTTAAAAAAAAAAAAAAGGACCCCTAGATTTTCCACCAAAGACCCTCTAAAGCCTTTATTTAAGTCAGGCAATATAATGAGGGTTCAAGTCCTAACTTGTAACTTGTGTGACTTTGGGCAAATGAATTAACCGCTGGCACTGCTACAGGTTTGATTTTTCCTTCTGTGGAGATGGTAGCCCTGGGGCAAGAGAAGGATTGGGAACGTGCTGCAAGATACAGGATAGATGAGAAGAGAAGGAGCTCAGCAGCCTCCCCAACGCCCTGGGCAACCAAGAACTGACCCACCTGACTTTGAGCTGAGGTGGGGCTACCCGTTCCAGTTTGTATCCCCTGCAGACAGCCCCCTGGATCTCAGCCCCACCCCAGGTAGAGAGTGACTCAAGTTGTTCTGCAGAGACTGGTCCCTCTGCCCCTGTTGCCATGGCGCTGCAGCAGCAGCCTGGCCAATCAGGAAGGAGACGTGTATCTGAGCCTCTGTTGCTAAAGCCAGAGCAGGACACCCAGCCAATGGGAAGGGCGGCAGAGTGGAGCCACCATGGAAACCTCAGCCCTGAGGTTCCAACCGGGTTTTTGTCTCCATATCTTGTATGCGGGGGTTGGTGGGGGAGCTAGGCAGGGTTTTCTGAATTCCTTTTTTTGCAGGGAGCATCCTGCAGCCTGTGGAGGATACCCAGGAGTCACAGCAGGGGTGCATGACAAGAAGACATCGTCAATGAGTCAGAAAGGACCCCAGCTTAGCAGGACATAGCTTCAGATATCCCCCTCATCATTCTTCCCCCAGATGTTCAGCATCACCTGTGTCTGTGATCTTGCCTTATCCCCACAGCTCTGCCTAGCCCCATCTGTCCTAAGAAGCAGTGGTAGGCTGCAGAAGACTCCCCCACCCCCAAAGTAAGAAGAAGACAGTGGGGCTAACCTCAAAGGGCATTTTTCTGCCCCGTAGCTTTGTGGTTCTATGAAAACTGTTCCCCCTGTTCTGCTACATGTGGGGTCGGGCAGGAGGAGAGAGAAAAGGATCAGTCAGACACAAGCGCTGCCCCTCTGTAAAATCAGAGGATGGGGCAAGCAGGCTCTGCGAGTCCTCTGAGCTCACATGCTAGACTCGATACTGATTTTTTTGTTTTTGTTTTCTGAATATTTATCTATTTGGCTGCACTGGATCCTAGGTGCGGCGTGTGGGCTCAGTATGCAGGATCAGCCTTTGGTGCAAACTCTTAGTTGAGGCATGTGGGATCTTGTTCCCTGGGCAGGGATCGAACCCGGGTCCCCCTGCATTGGGCGCACATAGTCCTAGCCATTGACCACGAAGGAAGTCCCCTTGGTGCTGTTTTAACCTTCAGGCTCTAGATAAAGGGGATCTACAAGGAATAACTTTCCAAGGGGGAGCCCTGTAAATAATGCCAGTGGACACAAGTAAGACTCAGGCTGCTTTATGCCCTTAAGATGCCACCTGCCTCAACTACGAATTTGCACCGAATGCTGCTCCTGTCCATTGCAGAGCCGAAGCTCACAGAGTTGAAGCTGCCCCCTCAGGTCACACAGCTGCCCTGATGCAGAGCCAAGCCTGGAAGGCTAGTTAGCTCCCCAGCCCAGCTCTGCAGCCTGCCACGTGCAGTAATCTCCTCACACCAGCCTTCCCACCCCTGAGCAAGCGTGCGTGCGTTCAGGGAGGGGTGCACGCCCACACTCCCGACATCCTTATTTTGCAAACACAGACATAATAACAACAGCAAGGGAAAGTGTGTCCCACCCCTTCCCCCGCACTCTTCTCGCTTTCACTCTGTTGCCTGGCAACAGCTCCATCCAGAAACCTAGGTATCATCCTAGGCAGCTCCCTCGCCCTCATTCTTCCCACCAAACACATCGCCCAGTCACATCTCTTTATCTCCTATCTTTATCGCCCACTCGTCCGCTCCCCACCCCTTCCCAGCACGGGGTTCCATCGTGGGTTTCCTGGCTTCTCACAGGTCTCCTGCTGATACACCTGCCTGTCCGACCCCCTACTTCCATTTTCTATAACCACAGCCAGACAGTCTACAAAATTTAAATCTGATCATGTCACCTGATGCTTCCTTAGAACCTCTATGGATGAAAATTGAAATCCTAAACAGGACCCCAAAGCCCTGCATCAACAGGCTGACACCCCACCCCCAACTTCGTCTTGCCCTGGCGTGTGCTCTGCCCTCTCTGCCTGGAACATCCCCCAATACACTTCCAATCCTTCTGGTTATTCCAGCTCACCCATGAGTTCTCTCTTGCTTGGAGAGACTTTCTGACCTCCCTGAATAGGTCGAATCGCTCTGGTTTGGACTCTGCTGGCACCACGAACCCCTCTGACTGTGGCACTTCACAGTTGCAGGTTTATACTTATTCATGTCATTATTTGATTCGTATCTGTAAGCCCTGTCCCACTTGATGTAAGCTTTGAGTGGCTTTTTCTTGCTCTCTGCCTGAAACATATGGATGGAAGAGTAGATGTGGGTATTGTTGGATGATGGACAGGTATATGACTGGATGGAAGAACGCTCTCACTTTCCCCGGGTCACTTAGATCTAGTCACATCTCCCTCTATTCTGAGCCGTTCCCATTCATTCAACGTGCACCAAAGCATCTCTCATGTGCCAGGAATGTGACCGCAGAGCTGTGCCAGCCCAGGGAAAGAGAGATTGCTCTGCCCTGGAAACTTAGGTAATAATAGCTACTTACTAGACCCATACTTGGGCTTCCCTGGTGGTCGGACGATAAAGAATCTGACTGCAATGCGGGAGAACCCAGGTTCCATCCCTGAGTTGGGAAGATCCCCTGGAGAAAGGAATGGCTATCCACTCCAGGATTCTTGCCTGGAGAATTCCATGCACAGAGGAGCCTGGTGGGCTGTAGTCTTTGGGGTGGTAAAGAGACATGACTGAGCAAGTAACAACAGACTTCATAGACCACTGTATGCTCTCCTCCCAGGAAGCTGCCCACCCTTTCCTCTCTACTTGTCCAGCCTGGGAAGTGTCTCCAGGTTCAGTTTAAAGTGTTACCTCCTCCCCTGATCACCCGTCCTCAGAAACACCCCCGGCTCAGAAGTCTGGGCCACTCTTGCAGGGCTCTGTTGGTAAACTGCTACACACGATCCTTTCTCTGTGAGTCTTCTGCTCTCTGCTGCTGCTGCTAAGTCGCTTCAGTCGTGTCCGACTCTGTGCGACCCCATAGACGGCAGCCCACCAGGCTCCCCCGTCCCTGGGATTCTCTAGGCAAGAACACTGGAGTGGGTTGCCATTTCCTTCTTCAGTGCATGAAAGTGAAAGGTGAAAGTGAAGTGGCTCAGTCATGTCTGACTCTTAGCGACCCCATGGACTGCAGCCTACCAGGCTCCTTGGTCCGTGGGATTTTCCAGGCAAAAGTACTGGAGTGGGGTGCTATTGCCTTCCCCGTTCTGCTCTCTACCAGAGTCTAAATAAGCTCCCTGGAGGCAGGATTCACCCTCCTGGAAGGTCTCACTCCTTTTTTGAAACTTCATGGGACCCTGAGGGTGACAATGATTACCCCATTTTAAATAGGAATCAGACTTGCCCAAGGTCACACAGGTAGTAAATGGTGCAACTAGTGCTGAAAGCAGGTCGAATCTAAGACAAAGATTCTTAATTGGTCCCCCAACCCCGGCCCTGGTCAGAATATTTTCTCTACCAGCCCCTAATGGAGCCGCCCCAGCTGTGCCTGGACAACTGTGATGGGGTGGCCCGCTCTGTGGTTGAATAATTGCCTGTCAGAAACTATTCTAAGCCTGGGACATGCCCATCTGAAACTGCTCCCTAGTGACCCCAGGATGCAACCAGAACAAGCGTCTCTCCTCTTCCACACAGCAGCCCGTCAATAATTCACAGCCAGCTCCTGGGTCTCCCCTGCATTTCATCCTCTCCATGGAGGGGCTGCAGAGTGGAGAGAGTGTTCACCCCCACTCAGCTGCTGTCCACGGACCAGGAAATTTCAAAAGAAAATTAAGTAGGTAATTTGACAAATGGTGATATTAAGAGAGAAAAAAAAGATGGAAAGAAAACCTATCTCAACCTCCATCACCCTTGTTTCATAAAAGAAAGGGCATCTTGACACACAAAAAAAGGAGGGCAGACAATCTGAGAATTAATTTAGCTTTACAAGAGCTCCCTGTAGTGTCCCGATTTTTCTCATTTTGGCACATTCTGGCTCAGACTTGGGGTGGGGGGGACCAGCCCAGGGCTGGAGCCTGCAAGGACCTCTGGTCCAAGCAATCGAAGGAAACACCATCAGCCAGAAAAACAAGGGCATCGGGACCCCAGAGTCGCCCTGTTTGGAGAGGGAAGGAAGAGCTGGATATCTGGCCGTGAGCTGGCCAAGCTCAGGGAGCCAGACGGACTTCCCCATAGAGTCGCTGCTTCATGTCCTGTTTCTATCTTGGCCTCGCTGAGCAAAGGCTCTCCCGATGCCTGTGACCTTGTGGGCACCGTGTGGAAGAAGGCAGCCTGCAAGCAGGGGCTGCCCCTGGCCACACTGCGAGCAAGTGGACCCTCCTGGAAGTCGGGAGGGCTGTTCCTGCTCTGTGGCCGGAGGCTGGTGAGAGAGGCCGACTGGTTCTGCAAAGGCAGCAGATTTTTCTCTCGGGGCGGTTGTGTGTGCAATCCAAAGGCTGTCTCCCCACTCCTTCACTTAATATTTACTGTGTGCAAACATCGTGAGTACAAAGGTGACAGAGGATGACTGCATCTCTGCTCTCGTGGAACTTAGGGTCTCGTAGGAAAGGCGCACGTCCACCCAGGGCAGGTGTGCGTGCCTGCTCGTGGCTGTGACAAGGGTGGCAGAGATGTCTCCCCGTGCCAGGGTGGAGGGGTGCAGGAGGGACCCCCTGTCAGGGTCTTGGGGGGCTGAAGGGCCATGACCAAGTGAGGAGGCCGCAAGCAGGGGCAAGAGGAGAGAAAGGTCATTCCAGGCAGAGTGCCTGGCGTGCGACAAGCAGCAGTTGAACAAAGAACTGACGTGAGGGGACTTCCTGGTGGCCCAGTGGCTAAGAATCCACCTTGCAACTCAGGTTCAATCCCTGGTCAGGGAACTAAGATCTCGCATGCCACAGAGCAACGAAGCCAGTGCAACACAACTAGAGAGTCTGCATGCCACCGTGATATATCCCACATGCTGCAAGTAAGCCCCACGCAACCAAATAAATACTTTAAAAAGGAAGAAGAATTAGCATGAGGTTGGTGTGATTGCAGAGGGCTGGACAAGAGGGAAAGTTGTGCAACATGGGGCTGCAGAGGGAGGTGAGCCTGCCAGGCTGCTCCCAGGGCTTTGGTCTCTTCCCAAGTGGAATACGAAGCCCCCAGAGGGTGCCACGCAGGCAAATTGGCCAGATAACTCCAGTTATTACCTGGAGGCAGAGAGGAAACAAGAGTCGTGTCTTTCAATAATCAAACTGGTGCCAATGGTGGTGAAAATCGCAGTAGAGGTAACAGTGGAGAAGGAAATGGCACCCTACTCTAATATTCTTGCCTGGAAAATTCCATGGACAGAGGAGCCTAGCAGTACAGTCCATGGGGTTGCAAAGAGTCGGACACAACTGAGCATGCACGCGCGTGCACACACACACACACATTCACCTATGAGGTGGGCATTGTTACTAGTCTCACTTTACAGTCCGCAAAACCGAGGCCCAGAGAGTTAAGTAACTTGTCCAAGGTCACAAAGCTTGTAGAGGGTAGCGCAGGCAGGTGACTGAGCGACCTCTGAGCACCTTAAGAAATGACTGTAGTAAAGAAATCAAAGACAGGGGAGTGCCGTCTTGCAGGAGAGTCTGGGGACAGCAACCCAGGATGAACCTGACGTGAAACTCAGGCCCCTGTGTTGGGTTCTGTGATCGGGCACTCAGTGAACACCTACTGCATGCCAGGCACCCTGTTACTGTAAGTACTGAGGCAGGAATGGAAAACAGTCTCCGAACTTACATCCCACTGAGGAGAGGAGACAGCGCACTGCAGGGGCCGGTGATGCAGGGGATTCCGGTGATGTCAGAGGCTGCGAGGGAGGTGATGGGGGCATGACGGGCAGTGGAGGGCAGGGCGATGGTGTGTCTCTAGACACGGGAGTCAGGGAGGGTGACAGCTGACACCAACAATGAGGAGGCAACGGAGCCACGATCCTGGGAGGAGGATTCCAAGAAGAGGGGAGAGTCATGCAAAGGCCCTGAGGCAGGGGCAACCTTGGGGCATCCGTGCAGCAGAAAGAGGGGGCACTGCATCTTTCAGAGCGAGGAAGAGCAGGTGAAAGAAGCATTCAGAAGCCCAGGCCCCATGTCACCGTGTGGGTCATGGCAAGGAGTTGGGATTCCATCCCGTTGATGGGATGCAGGAGGACCAGCCAGGGGCTGCTGCTTCAGATAAAGGTGGAGATGGGAAGAAGGGTCACAGTACATTTTTGCTAATGGATTAGACGTGGGGGTGGAGAGAAGGAACTGAAAGATATCTCCAAGGCTTTCAGCCTGAAAACTGGGCAGATGATGGTTGTTATTGTCATTCAGTTGCCAAGTTGTGTACAACTCTTCGCAACCCCATGGACTGCGGCACGCCACCCTCCTCGGTCCTCCACTATCTCCTGGATTTTGCTCAAATTCATGTCCACTGAGGCAGTGATGCTATCTAACCATCTCATCCTCTGTCGTCCCCTTCTCCTCCTGCCCTCAATCTTTCCCAGCTTCAGGGTCTTTTCCAATGAGTCGACTCTTCCCATCAGGTGGCCCAAGTGTTGGAGCTTCAGCTTCAGCACCAGTCCTTCCAGTGAACATTCAGGGTTGCTTTCCTTCAGGATGGACTGCAGATGATGGCACAGTGACTAAAACTGGCACGGTTGTGGGAGGAGCAGGTTTAGGTGGTGCAGGGAGGATGCAGCTAAATCAAGACCTGTGTTTTCTTTTTTGGTTGCTTCTTTTTGGGGTCACACCGCATGGTTTGTGGGGTATCCCTGATCAGAGACAGAACCCAGGCCCTTGGCAGTGCAAGCACAGAGTCCTAACCTGGACCAGCAGGGAATTCCAAAGAGCTGTGTTATGGACACATCCAGTTCGTTATGCTCTCGGGTCTCTAGGGAGGGCCAAGAAGGCAGCTGGACAGACAGGCTGGAGTTCAGAGTCAAGGCTAGAGGTCTCAAGTGGAGACTCACAGGCGTGCTGATGGTGGTCAGAATTACAGGACCGGGTCACCGGGGGAATGAGACGCAGAAAGGTCGAGGGTGCCTGGGCTGGGATTCTCCCACGGGAAAAGCTTGGCCAGCAGCCCAGAGGCCAAGGGAGGTCACAAAGGAGACACAAGGAAAGCCCGCCCGACCCGGGTCTGCACCAACTACGCTTGTAACCTTGGGCAAGCTGCCCTTCACCTCCAGACCTCGGCTCCTCTCTGAAACCAGAAAGGGGGCCCCAGCCCCACTCCACCCCCAGCGCTGAGGTGCCTCCAGCCCGTGGCCCCTTGCCGGATGAAGAAACCGAAGCTCAACCTTGCCCACCTCCCGTCCAGGCCTCCTACAGTCTGGCTTACGTCAGATGAAATACAGAAATATAGCAAAACCCAGCCCAAAGGGCCACCAGCCAAGTGGCGGGCGCCGAAGCAAGATCGTGGTGACCTGGATTAGAATTCAGACTCTCCCGCTTGTCGGCTGGGTAACCCCGATCCCCAGAGGGTCCTTATCTGTAAAAGTGGCCAGTGGTCCCCAGATGAGGGGTTGTTGCTAGAAAGGAGCCAGGTAGCGAGTAGAGCACCCACATGGCCCCAGGCATGTGTGCCTCCCGGGCCAGCTCCTTTCCCCCTCTAGGGAGATTCCTTCCCTGAATCAGAAGAGAGGGGTTCCAGGTGCCTCTACCCTTGCAGGATAATGCGGTCCTGCTGCATTCAGGCCCGGGGCTGTGGGCTCTGCATCACCCCTGCCGCTGACCGGCAGGCACGTGGCTGCCAAGGCAGGAATCAGGCGTCTGCAGAGACCGGCTAGTCAGTCATCTGCTGGATGCTGCCTGGGGCGCCACGGGGACTAGAAGGAGGGAGGGGACACAGGCTCCTGGTCTGGCTGTGGCTGTGGACCTGCACCACTTTCCAGGCATCATTAGTGTGACTGGCAAAGGGCAGTGATGTGCCAGCAGGGAAACACTTTAGCAGAGAGCAAGCAGGAGCTCGGGCCAGTGTGTTCAGCCTGATGACGGCTCCTGGCTCCGCGTCTCCTGGAAGCACCCCGGGGGGAGGGCGGGTGGGGGAGGCAGAAACTGCAGCCACAGGAGCCTGGATTCCTGGCCCGGCTCAGCCACAATCAGACTAATGACTCCACTTAGGGGGCACCTCCCCCGTGCCAGACGCCGCGCCAGTGCTCTATGTAAGGGCTTGTCAAACCCCTGCAAGGACAGTGAACATGTTCCTACTGAAAAGATGAGGAAACTGAGGCAGGGGGAGGAGAAAGACTTGCCCAAGGTCCCCCAGCCTTCAACACACCCATGGAGGATGCACCAAACAGGGAGAACCTTTGTGAAGCCTGAAAGGTCCTGTGTAATCCAGCCTCTGCGACGACACTGTCCCCCACTACCCCTGAAGCTTCTTTCTGTCACAGGGTCTCAAGTCTCCTCCAGCCAGGAGCTCCCCTGTTTACCGTCTCTGCCCTATGCAAGCCCTGCCATCCACCAGGTCTCCATGGAGGAGCCTCTGTGAGCCCCATTCTCGGTCAGGTGTCTGTCAGACCTGGCACAGTGGCCTCTCCATGGCCTTTGGAGCATTTTTCCCACCTACTTTTATTTCACAGCCATCACCATATATATTTGTGTGGCCTTTGATCGTGCCCTTCTCCCTCCTGTATCCACTCAAAGCCTGGCACATAGATGGGTCGTAATGTAACGATGGATGGGAAAGTGGAAGCTGAATGTGTTAACAGTGAATGAGCGAACAACCACACACACCTCCCTCCCGCAGTGACGGTCTGGCTGTGGCTCTGCCCAAAGGCCAACCCCCTTAGAGCCTAAATCATAAAACTGAGTAGAAATAGCATCTTCCAGTCACAGGGATGCTGCTCGAGGCAGCGAGCACAGTGGGAGGTGGACCCCAGCTCCCTGTGTGGGTCCCCACACCAGGCCAGCTCCTCTCTGTCGTCCCCCAGTCTCAGACCTCAGTGGTGAAGCCAGGCGCCCGTTCCTGCAGGAGGCGGTGGTGAGGGGGTGGGCCGACTTGCTTCTTGTCTCGCAAGGGGAAGTGTGTCCCATTTCACTTCTGCTTTGAGGCAAGACACATCCTTTGTGTTAGACCACCCTGGAGCGTTCTCATCTTCCCAGCACCAACCGCCAACAGCCGCCAGTGTGGTGGCCAGGCCCTGGGGAGCCCGGAACCCAGCCCGCACCCCTGTGTGGGAGTCCAGGCTGGCAGCCCTGTCCTCCCTGCTTCCAGGACGCGGCCGCGCCGCCCTGGAAGCCCCTGTCTGGGGGCTGCTGCCTCCCACGTCTCCACCCTGGGGTGGAGAATCCTGAGTCCAGTCCTTGCTGTGTGTGTGCGCGCTCAGTAACCCAGGCTGAGTCCCTTCACTTCCCTGAGGAGCGGGGGTGGGGACGGGGGTGTGTCCTCAGGCCCCAGCACCCGGGCAGTGGACGCACACTGGCTTGGAGGGGTCAAGGTCATCCTTCTTCAGCCTTCTTTCCTTCCCTTCCCAAATTTCCAACCGGCTGGTGGTAACCTCTGGGCACATTCAAGTCAGAACTTCTGGATGGGCACAACAGCCCTTGCCCAGCTGCCCTGTACAGAATTGCACCCCCTCTTCTATTTCTGTTGTGCTTTATGCATCTGCTGCCCTCCACCAAGAGCGCAAAGCCGCCTTGGTCCAGCTTTGCACAAATGTTGGCTGAACGAATGAATTCAACCCATTCTAAATGAGCACCCATGTGGGGTGGGCACCCGTGTGGGGTGGGCACCTGCAGTGAGGGTACATGGTGAGGGAGGTCTGCTCTCTGTTCTCGAAGAGTGTATACACAGCTGAAGAAGCAAGCCATGGATACCACAAAAGGGAAACACAAGCGCTGCCCTGAAAACCACGTCCCAGTTTGCTTATCCAGGCTCCATTCCCGTCCCCCCACCTGGATAAGCAACCTGGAACGTGAGACTCCATTCCCATCAAGGCTGCTGAAGGACCGGGAAGGGGGCACCAGCCCTCTCAGCGCTTGGCTTCCTGCCTGCTGAGAAGGGAAGGTCTGGAGTCCCACAGGCCCCTGGGGTTTTACCCGGACTCGAAGCCGAGGAAGGAAGTGCTCAGAGTGCCAGGGGCCTCCGGGAATGGCTCTGCAGCTCCCCTTCTCCTCCCACCCCCATGGGGAAGGGGGCTCCTTCTCGGAACGCGGGGCTAGGATCCACTGAGAAACAGGTGGCTCTTGCCGCAGCCACAGAAGCGGGCAGAGATCAAACGTACAGGCTGGGGGCACTGAGTTCTCGGCACCCGCACGTTCCAGGCCAGGCCTGGGGCCAGCCTGAAGGCCAGGGGCTGCCTGGAACGCTTGCAGGCTGACGTCAGGGGCTTCAGGCCAGGGCGGGTAGCCAGCGGGAGAGGAAGGGCCCTGCCCACTTCCCACCAGAGCCCACACTGCACCTTGGCGGAAAAGTCAGCGGGCAGAGGGCCCCCAGGATGGAACACTGGCTGACGCCTGCCTGTCCTAGCTCCCTGGGGAGGGCAGGGGCGCAGGGCAGTGGACGGGGCCTGGCTGGCCTCTGGGATCCCACAGACCTGATTCCAGCCGCAGTTGGCTGTAGGGCCTGGGTGTGTGGCCTCGGGGCTCCCACCGTCATCTGGTCATGACAGCTGCTGATAAGATTACAAGGTGGAGAGGCGTGGCAAGTATGCTACACTGTCCAGAACACAGGAATGGGCAAGAAATGGCGCAGCTGCTATTATTTCAAGCATCTCAGGTCTTCCAGGTAACCGAAGAGGCCTGTAACTGGTTTCTGCCGTCTTCTCCCCACTCCCTGCACGTGAGCAGCGCCTCGGTGTCTCAGACGTGTATCGTGTGCTTGTTTCTTGTAGTACCCGAACCTTCCATCTTGTTTTGATGGGTCTCTTCCTACAAACAGGCTTCCCTGGTGGCTCAGACAGTAAAGAATCTGCCTGTAATGCAGGAGACCCGGGTTCCATCCCTGGGTCAGAAAGAGCTGGTGGAGAAGGGAATGGGGAATGGCAACCCACTCCAGTATTCTTTCGCCTGGAGAGTTCCGTGGACAGAGGAACCTGGTGGGCTACAGTCTGTGGGGGGTCAGAGGAGTGAGGCACGACTGACCGACTTTCACTTCACTTTCCTACGAAAGGGAGACAGGCTTCCGTGCCTCTCTGACGTAGAACTTGGCAGTGCTGGCCCAGCCTTTGGGGGCCCTGTGCCTGTGGGGTCCCACGTCCTGGGCGGTCCTTGTGGCTCTCCGTCCGCCCCTACTGCCATTGAGCTGTCACTTGTCATTCACCCTGCTCCCGAGTCCTCTGCCTTCCAGGGTGAAACCTTTGCTCTGCTTTGGTCTGAGAACCAGATTTCTAGGTGGGTTGGGGCTGCAGGTGAGGTAAGTGGGAAGAAGCCCAGAGGAGGTGTCTGGGGGCAGGGCTTCTCAAATGGACCATAGAGAGCTGGGTCACTTGAGCGCTGTTTACGGTGCAGAGCCCAGAGCCCCCAAATCAAAATCTCCAAGGGAGGCTGTGGAGCCTGCAATTTAAGGCGCTCCTGGGCACAGGAGCCTTGAGGAACCACGGCTGGGACTAAGGCGGCCCCTTCCGCTCTGAAGCCCCGCTGGCTGAATTCTTGATGCTTTAGTAACAAGATGCATTTCTCTCCCCGCCACGTTTTCCGCATCCCACCCGTGTGGTTCTTCACCCCAGGCTCACTTCTACATCCGGGAGGCTGACAGGTGCCGCCCAGGTGTATAGGGGGCCTGTGTGCACCCCCTGCCCCTGGTGCAGTCACCGAGCTGGGCAAAGTCTCCAGAACTCCCAGCCTCGCACACCACCCTGTTCCCAATGGGCGGGAGCCAGGAGGCCCTTCTTTCCCTTCTCAACTCAGAGACAATTTTCAGCGAACTCACAGCCACACACCCAAGGTGGATTCTGGAGTCCTCCCCAGCGTTTGCGGCCACGTCATCAGTCTCCAGGGCCCCGGCGACAGGGCATGACCACCCAGCCCAGGACGGGGTAGCTGCCGCCGGGGACCGGGCTGGGGACCGAGATGCTGCCCGGGGCACTTTATTCCCACTTCTGCTCTGTACAGGTATATACAGCTGTGTGAGCTTATGGTACATTATTTCACAAAATTATACATCCTGTGAGCACTCCTCCTGGGCGGGAAGCAGCAGCAGATCCCACTCCGACAGACTGCGGATGCTCACGGGGCCGCCCCTCCCGCCCCACTCCTGGGGCATAGCAGCTCCTGCAGCTTCCCTCCGGGAAGAGGATGGACGCTGGTGGGGGACAAGCACCCCCACAGCCCCCACCCCTAGCCTGCCCGACTGTCCCCTCCACGAGTCTCACGGGCAGGGGGACAGCAGCCCCAGGCCCTGGCCGGTCACGGGGCGCTGGCATGCATCTTCTCCAGGCAGCTGGCCCAGAAGGCCACCAGCCGGCTGTCGCGGTTGCCACAGAAGTCTGTGAAGTCCTTCAGCAGCCTGTCGGCGAACCTCTCGTCGCCGGTGGCACTGGAGCGCCAGGTCTTGGTGAGCATGGTGTTATAGGCCCAGTTGTAGCCCACGCGCTCCTCGCAGAACAGGGTCTGGCTGGCGGAGCTGGTGGAGTTGCGGCGCCGCCGCGGCTGCCCCGAGAACTTGCGCTTGGAGTAGGGCAGCTGCAGGAACACTGTCCCTGTGGGGACAGGGCTGGGTGGTGGTGCCGCCAGGAGGGAGGCAGGCAGGCGACCCAGGGCCAGCCCGCACACACCATCCTACCCCCACCCTCCACGCCGCGCCCGGGGCGCCTCACCTGTGACGTGGATGTACTGGGGCTTGTTCTCGGCTGGGAAGTTGAAAGCAGACGCAGAATATTTATCTTGAACAAACCCAAACCTGAAGGAAGGTCAGGGAGACACACTGCTGAGGACCTCCTGGGCCGGAGTGTGGCTGACACGACCCTCAGGCGGCCCGGCCCGGGAGCGGGGACCTGGAAAGTCTCCCAGTGGAATGTCCCTGCTGCTCCTCTCCATCCTCACCGCTTCCCACCCTTCGCCCCGCCCACCTTTTCCCCTCTGGGGAGCTGAGAGCCCCTCACCTGCCTGGCCCTCCTTCTTTCAGCCTTCATCCCCCTAGCCACCCGCCTCCATCGCACTGGCCCTGCCTCCCTCTCCCCTCCACCACCCCACCCCTGAGACCCTCAGCTCTCCAGGGCAGCCCCCGTCTTCACTCCACTGAGTTGGCCGGCCTCACTCCCCTTCCCATCTGGGCTCCTGCACTAAGTGCAGTGTTTCTCAATAAAGGCTTCGCACTGAGAAATGCCGCAACTGGAGTCATTTTCCTTAAGATGAGAAACACGTGGGGCGCTGCCTCACTCTGTTCTGGAAACAGGCAGGAGGAGCTGTTTTCCTTCCGTGGCTGGTTCTGTGCCTGGTTTTTCTGTTTCCACGAAGCGCATTCATCACAGCTCTGCCTGCTAAGTGCTGTGGAGGACGTGCTGGCGAGTGCGGCCCCTGCCCTGAGTTGAGGGGTTTATGTAACAAGGGCTGTGAGGAGGCAGCGCTAAAGCAGGCACAGTCCTGTCTCCTCTCTGGACTGAGCTCTGGGGAGGTGCTGGGCTGCATCCTCAGCAGAAGCTCCTGCTTTCACACAGGCACCTGATAACTCTTTCCTGAAGGACATATGAAGTCAGATGTGTAGATTAAACCAATCGGCTGTTTGCACCGTGAGCTCATCACCATCAGCCGGTTCTAGCACCTGTGGGCACAGCTTCGGAGTTTGCGCTTTCCTCCTCTCAACTTTCCCATCAAGGCTATCTAGTCCGCATGGATCAGCACAACCTGCTGACAAACTCGGCTGGGGTCTTCCTAACAGTAACCACCGTCTCCTGGAGGCTTACTGGGTGACAGGAATGTCAGGGAACCCTGCCAACAACCCAGGAGAACACGAAGGCAGAGCAGCTCATGACTCCTCGGCCGGATGCTTGGTGGAGGGGTGGGCGGGGCAGAGGTGAACCAGGCCTGTCTGCTTCTCGAGTCAAAGTCCTTTCCCACAGACCTCTTCACCCGACTGCCCCGAATTGTACACCCTCCTCCTGGGAGGAGGAAGTCAGGTCCCCGGCACTTATTTCACAGCCTTTACCAGGCATCAAAGACAAGGGCAGAGGAAGATCTAAGGCAGACGTGGGCCAGTTTGGGTGGAGGAGGCTGAACGGTCTGGACTTCATCTTATGGGTTGTGGGGTGTGTATACAGTGGGGGTGTGTTTGTGCATGATGGGGTGTGTGTACAGTAGGTGTGTGTGTGCATGGTGGGAGTGAGCATGGTGTCTGTGCATGGTGTGTGTGTGTGTACGGTTTGTGTGCGCACAGTGGGATGTGTGTGCACAGTGGGATGTGTGTGCATGGTGGGATGTGTGCACATGGTGTGTGGGTATCTGTGTGCATGTGTGCACATGTAGAGTGTGTGCGTGCACAGTAGGCATGTGTGTGCACAGTGGGGATGTGTGTTCATGCTATGTGGGGTGTGTATGCATAGTGGAAGGGGTGTGCACAGTGAGGTCTGTGTGCATGGTGTGCTATGTGTACAGGGTGTGTGTGTGTACAGTGTGTGCGTGTGCTTGGTGGGTGTGGATACGCACAGTGGTGTGCGCACAGTGGGTGTCTGTGTGCATGGTAGGGGTGTGTACACAGTGGGGCCGGGACAGCTGAAGGCACCTGAATTAGGTGGTATGACCCTAAAGGCAGCACAGGAGGCTTTGATTTTTTATGGTTAACACAGGCAGCCACCGGACACTAAGCTAGTGACATTCTGGAGACAGAGCTGGACTGGCCTGAGCCTAGGACAGGCCTTCCTTGGTACACATAGTAGGTATCAGCAAGTAGCCACTGAATGTATCTATTGCTTGTTAAGTGTTCATTGTCTTCTCAACATGGGTCAAGGGGCTCCTGAAAAATTCTACAGGTTTTCATCTCCTGGCAAGTTTGGCTCTGGGTGGAGGCTGAGGAGACGGCTCTCTGCTCTCCCACCAACACGAATGAGAGGGAATCAGGCCTAAAAAACTGCAGCTCCAGGAACTGGACAGGAGGTGCTCATCTCTGGAACCGCAGCAGAGGGACCCATTGGAGATATGCAGTAAATCTGTCCTTGGTGGACTGGCTCTGTCTCCCAGGAAAGGGAATGGACTGGCTTCACTGTTTGAGAAAAACACCGAGGCCTCCCCATGCTTCCTTCTTGCTAAGAACAAACCTGTGTGCAATAGCTTCCTGGAAAAGGTGCATTCGGTCCCAGTATGTTTCTGGTTCAAAGCCTGAAAGGAAAAAAAGAATAAATACTGAGTTGCTATTCCAAGGTTTGCAATCATCCCTGGGTCCGGCCTCTGTGATCCCTTACTACTCTTGGCAATTCTCCCCCGTTGAGCCTGAGCTCTGCTTTTCCACGCCACCAGCTTTCAGAAGGACTGGCCTCCACCCCAAGGAGGGACGTCCTAAAGAGAATGACAGCCCCATGCTCCATCAAGGTCTAGAGAGGGGAGGAACACAAGTCCTCAGTGACCAGAGTGAGCTGCCAGAACGTGCTATGAGACTCATTCTAATGAAGTCTGTGCCAAAAGCAGAAAGGAGCAGGATATTAAATCCAAGCAAAGGACAAGCTTTAAGTGCATGCTATTTGCTTCCAAGGAGAGAAAAATGATTTACCCATCTTCCAGTTTAGGGGTGGGGAAACTGAAACAAATCAATATAAAAATGGTTTTTGGAAAAGTGATCAGCTGGGGAGGGGAGTGGCACGGGGTAGATGGCTGCCCACCCCCACTGCTGACTTCATGCTGTGGCCTGGCTGGTGTGAGGAGAGGAGCAGGGCAAGGAGTGGCAGGGCTGAGGCAGTTGTCACGCGGCAGAGGCCACGGGCTGGGGCTGCTCTTGGGGTCAGCGTGCTGAGCGCTAGAGCAGCAACCACTCAAGACGGCATCCCAGAGGCCAGGGGCGCCTGCAGGGGCTTGACTGCTCTTTCCTTCTTTGGAATTTTATATGTACGATAGATGTGAGGATTCTGGGAAACCAAAGAGAAAAAAAAAAAAGACTTTGGCTTTAATTGGTAAAAACAAGACACAGCACGTTCTCATCATGTCTTTAAGATGTTGAATTCCTTATCAGAAAGGGAGAGGACAGGAGCAGAGATGGCACAGAAGCAAGAAAATCGATTTCCAGATTCAAGTCCTTATTCCTTTCAACTAGGATGCCTTTCTTTCAGCCGTAACCATGGCAACCAACAGAGGATGCTGGTCTTGCAGACTGGGTTACAACTGGCAGGGAGAACCATCAGCTCAGACAGCAATGTCCTCCGGGGCAGCCCTGTGAGCACTCCTGACCAGTTATAGCCAAGGTGGGAGACTCCAGAAGAGTCTGGATGGTGTGGGTGGAGATCTCGCCGTCTCTGCAACATGTCAGCAACAGCAGCAGGAGGGAGTGCCTGGCTTAAAGTCATGAGACACGGATATAAACATCGGGCATTTCAGGAGTGCAGAAAACGGTCCCTCCGCAGCCATACCACAGGAGGGGACAAGAGCATGAGGGGTGGGGGGAATGTCATAAACTCTAAGGATCCCATAAACTCTAAGGATCACGGGATCTATGGCCTCCAGGGGTCATGCAGCTCGCCTGGATCCCCAGCTAGTGCTTAAAATGCTGTGTCTGTACAAAAATGTCTTCCAAGATGTAAAAAACATACAGATGTACCTTCAGAACAAAAGCTCTTTGCACCCCGGTGTGGGGGTGGGGGAGAACGGTTTTCTGCCACCAAGTACGCCACAGACTCACGAGAACTCAGGGAAAAGGACCTCCTTTGCCTCAAAAGTTTCTTCTTCCACACTGATAATTTCTACACCTAGGAAGCTAAAGGGCTCGGATCACCAGCAGTGACTCCAGCTTTTCCTTATAAAAAGGTCACCTATGAGCTTATGGGACGCTTTCAGGAGCTAAGAATATGCTCATCGCAGCGCGCTTGGTGGTGAAAAGTCCGTGCCGTGTGAACGCAGCTCACCCCTTGATCTGTGCACACCCGCCCCTGGAGTCAGGCAGGCGAGCCTGGCCCTGTGGGCTCCGTTCTGGGGGAGGGCTGGGACCAGGGGCCCCTCGTCCTCCTTCTGCTCTGCCTTCCTGTGCCGTGGGACTGAAGCCCTCCAGGTGCTGAGGCGCAGCGCCTCAGCCATGCACACAGCACACCGTGTCCCACTCTGCTTTCAGAGCCTCCCCTCTCCAGCCCTGCTGCGTGGAGCAGCAGGTGCAAGCCTCCCGTGCGGCTCAGCTTCCTGCCACCCACGCCAGTCAGGCTGGAGCAGAGAGAGGGCGCGGGAGAGCCCAAACAGCAGTGCCCCTCCCACCCACCATGCTCCCCCACCCACCATGAGGGTCTCCATGAACTGGCAAGGCAGCTCTGGCCAGCCCCATTCAAGAAACAAGGCCATCTGAGGCTCAGAGACATTAGGTGACTTGTCCAGGGCTGGCCAGCCACTAAGTGAAGAAATCAGGATTAAATGCTGGTCCCTTGCCAGAGGCCCCTTCTTTTCACCACCCACAAAAAGCTGAGCTCCCTCCTGGTGCCTCAGGAGGCAACCCTGGTGGGTGGGGCGGGGGGGCAGCCTCTGTGTAGGTGACAGCCCTCAGGAGGCAGGTGTTTCTTACTGTCAAACAGGTGCTCACTGCCCTCCTTGAGCAGGCAGCTGACGTTGAGTGGGATGAACAGCTGGGCCCGGAGCGGGTCGCCGTACAGGTAACTGGGCAGAGCAAAGGGCCCCTCCAACACCGGCACCAACAGAAAGCCACAGGAGGTGGCCTTGCGATGCCAACCTTGGACCTGGTTGGAAGCACAGGAACAGAGTTTCTTGTTATACACAACTTTTTTTTTTTTTTCCTGTACCAAGCAGCATGCAGAATCTTAGCTTTCCGGACCAGGGATCGAACCCGAGCCCCCCTGCAGTGAAGTACTGAGTCTTAACCACTGGACTTGCCAGGGAAATCCTACATATGTTAACTTTTAAGAAACGTTATTTTAAAAAACCTTCCCCCCAAAATGAGGCAAAACCAATTAAAAAAAAAAAAGAGGCCGACTTATTTATACAGAAGATACATAGGTGACAGGAAATTCTCAGAAAATTATCTGTTAAAAAAAAAAAAGTGACAGGGCCTCTACCTGCACAGAATGTCTCCATGGTACCAGTAAAGTGTCAGAGCAGCAGACAGAAGTTCCAGAAAATGAGGGAGGGTGGGAGAGAGGCTTACTTTTTGCTCTACACCAGGGATTCTCAACCGGGGCAATGCCCCCTCCCTGGGGACACTAGCAAAATCTGGAGACATTTCTGGTTGACACAGGAGGGGGTGCCACTGTGGGCAGAGACCAAGGATGCTGCTCAACATCCTCCAGTGCACAGGCCAGGCCCCCTACTCCTGACAGAGAACAACCCGTCCTACACATCAGGAGCCCCAAGGCTCAGGCACCCCCCGATCTACACCTTTTCTGACTGTTTGAGTTTTTCAGTGTTTAATTTTTTGAGAGAGGCTATTGCAAAGGTCCAGGTGAAGGTAACAGGAGCCTGAACTGAAAACAGTTAAGGGATGAGAATACCTGCACAGGCCCGACCACACACAGGGGTCTCACCATCTCAAAGAGCACGGCGGCGGTCACAGCCATCCAGTGCAGCTTGATCTCGAAGGCCGCGTTCAGAGAGAAGTTGCCATGGTAGTAACAGCTGCACCACTCCAGCCGGTCCGTGCGGTTGTTCACATCCACATCCAGGGTCACAGTCCTCTGCTCCGGGACAGTGGCGGCTACGTCAGCGTGCAGGCGGGGGGCGCCCAGAGAGGGAAAGGAAAGCAGAAGGTGAGGAGGAGCAAACAGCCGAGCACATCGACGTGAAACTGCAGGGTCCAGACGCTTCCTGGAAACCGTCTAGTCCAGGGCTCGGCAAACGTTTGCTATGAAGGTCCAGGTAGTAAGTATTTTAGGTTGTGCAGCTATAAAGTCTCTGTTCTTACTACTCAGTGCTGCTGTTAAGAGTGCAAAAGCAGCCAGACATTACCTAAATGAATGAGCACACCGTGTTCCAATAAAACTTTATTTACAAAAACAGGCAGGTTTTTAGGGCAGTGAGACTACTCTGTGTGATACTATAATGGTGAGTGCTGCTGCGCTGTGCTAAGTTGCTTTGGTCACGTCCAACTCTTTGCGACCCTACGGACTGTGGACTATAGCCCACTAGGCTCCTCTGTCCATGGGATCCTCCAGGCACCAACACTGGAATGAGTCGCCCTGCCCTCCTCCGGGGGCTCTTCCTGACTCGAAGACAGAACCCGCGTCTCCTGTGTCTCCTGCATCGGAAGCAGGGTTCTTCACCACTAGTGCCACCTGGGAAGCCCCATAATGATAAGTACATGTCTTTATACATTTGTCTAAACCCACAAAAGGCAGAACATCCAGAGCAGACTTTAAGGGAAACCATGGACCTGGTTGATAATGATGTGCTGGTGTAGGGTCATTGACTGTAACAGACATCCCACTTCAGTGGGATCTGTCGATGGCGGGAGAGGCAGGGGTGGGCAGGGAGTATACAGAAGCTCTGTACTTTCTGCACAATTTTGCTGTTAACCTAAAAGTGCCCTAAAACCAAAGTTACTAAAACAAACAAATGAACAAATAGGCCTGTTTGTTCATAGCTTGCCTCCTCTAATCTAATCCAGCCCCGGATCTACAGATGAGGAAACGGCAGCCCACGGAGGGGAACTGCCCTGGCCAAGATCGGAGTCAGAACCTCAGCCAGGCCGAGCCCCAGATCTTCCGATTCCAGAGACCAAGCAGCCTAGACCAGAGTGAGGAGGGGGTGTTGCTTTTTGGGTTCAACCCAGGAAGGCAATAGTGCTATAATCTTTTTTTTTTTTTTTCCTTAAATCACTTTATTTTTTTTTTTTTTTTTAGGTATCAAGAATCTCTTTTATTGATTATCAGAAACATTACAAACATCTAATATGAACAAATTCTAATATGACAGTGATTAGTTTGAACTATAATCTTTTCTCAAGAAATGGAAACTCTTACTGAAATCTAACGCTCTGTCCCAGGCTTCCCAAGTGGCCCTAGTGGTAAAGAACCCTCCTCAATGCTGGAGACACAGGTTCGATTCCCGCGTTGGGAAGACCCCTCTGGAGAAGAAAATGGCAACCCACTTCAATATTCTTGACTGGAGAATCCCCACGGACAGAGGAGCCTAGTGGGTCACAGTCCATGGTGTTGCAAAGAGTCAGACATGAATGAGCATACATATGCAATGCCCTGTCCCAATGACTGGGTGCTGCCCACTAATGCCAGGTCAGCACCAGAGTAGCTCATCTGATCTGGGCTCCTGCTCACGAATCCTTCTCAACCAAGATGGGTGTTTTAGAGACGGGTCAGACGTAGAGTTCCTGACCAAAGGCCTGAAGCTGGCTCAGAAGTAAACAAAAGCCAGGGCTCCGCTCTGTCTTTTTGGGTGAGGCCAGACCAGGGCTTCTATAAACTGAGATCAGTCCCGTCTCCTCTCTCCCCCTCGAATCCAGTGGCATTTCTCCATGGGCAGCAGCCCACTCTAACAATCATGCGAGCTCCTGAAATAGTGTTTTCCCAGAAAACATGCACACGTGAAAGATTCTGCCTGGTTCCAGAATTATCGAACCCCTGACGCTTGGGGTGTTCCTGAAGAAACTGTCAAGAACCAAAATGATAACACTTCTCCCAGAAGCAGAAACCCTAACAAAGGAGTAAGTGCAACACACGGGGCCCTGCACCCATGCCTGGGGGGCCTTGGTGATGGGCGGTGCCCTGCCCCTACCTCTCACACAGGGCACTGGCCATGCTGACTCTGAGTGACTGACAATCTGGAAACCAGCAAGGTTTCCATTTTACCAGCCAGGCAAGAACTCAAGTTAGCCGGGCACTTCCAGGCTGACCAGGTAGAAAGAGGAATTTCACTGGAGTCTGGCCTGTGTTATGTTTGTTCCCCTCCTTCTGGGGGGTTTTTGGGGTCGCTCCAACCTGCCTGTGAGGGGAATCTCATGACACCTTACCTAGAACTCATATCTCAACTCATCAGTCTGGTTCTCATAATCAGGTCACCACCATTCAATAAGCATGTATTCACCCCACCTTAGGGAAGGGTCCTGGGGTGCATGCCCCAAGGTAAGCCCATTTAGTGGGGAGGCCAGAGGGGAGGTCCATGCTCAGAGTGCCTGGAATGGACCACCTCTGAGACCCCTTCCTCTTCTGAGGTCCTGAGATGCCCTGGTGTGGGGATAGCCTCTGGCAGGGGTTAAACCAGCAGAGAACAGTCGCTCACACTCGCTGTGTCCTGACCCCCTGGGAAAAGTGACCACACTGTCTGTCTGGTCCATGCAGGACTAGCACCGGGCCCTGATCTGACAACTGCTGAGCCCTGCTGGTTGGTTGGGACAGTAATGCACATGCCCCATTCAGCTGGTGGAAGCTGCACAGGAGCCCGCAGCACTGACAGTCACAGCATGCCAGCCACGGTGGCCCCAACCCTGGTTCCCACGGCATCGCCCTCTGGCTGGCTGCCCGCCAGCTTTCCCCAGGCCCCACCAGCCCAAGCACCTACCCAAGAGCGCGGCGGCCTGGCTGCGGCCCCCGAAGCTGCGGCTGAAGGAGCTGTGCCTGCTGGCGTAGGAGGCTGGCCGGCTGGGCAGCCAGGGCAGCAGGAAGGCGGGGATCTCCGAGTGCAGGAGCTCCTCTGCCACGAAGGCCACCTCGAACCACTTGCGCTGGAAGCTGGCGAAGTCGTCCACTGCCGTCGTGTGCCAGGTGGTGGGTTGCTGCACAGCCACTGTGGAGGGCGGTGGGGGGGCCCTCAGCACGGGTGCCTGTGTTCTCACCGATCCACGCCTGACGCAGTGAATCTGCAAACACGGCGCTAAGAAGCCAGCCATGAAAGGCCGCGGAGGGCGTGAGGCCACTTGGGTAGAAATGTCCAGAACGGGCCAGCCTTTAGAGACAGACAGCTGACTGGTGGCCAGGGCCTGGGCGAGGCGGAGTTTGGGAGGGAGTACCCTTGAGAATGGGGTTTCACTTCAGGGTGATGAAAAGGTCACGGAACTAGACAGAGGTGGTGGCCACGCGACACTACGAGCCCTACCTGCCACTGAACCGTCCCCTTAAAACGCTTAGTTTGGGGGAACTTCTCAGTGGTTAGTGGCCCAATGGTTAGGCACTTTCACAGTGGTGGTCCGAGGTTCAACCCTTGGTCGGGGAACCAAGACACCACAAGCCACATGGCATGACCGAAAAAAAAAGGCAAAAATAAATAAAATGGTTAGTTACATGTTATGTGACCTCTGTTTCAATTAAAAACCTGTTTTATCCTCTGGTGATGCTCAAGTAAGTACAGATGCTCAGGGAGGTTGACATGCCCATCGACAGAGGGGACGGCGTCACACAAGGAGCCTGAGAGGCCCTGCAGTCTGAGGGGCGCATCACCAGGAGACACCTGCTTCGTAGGCAACAGTCAGCCTCACCTCGCTCAGGATCTCTGTCCATTACGATCTTGTAGAAATAGAAGCCGTAGATGAAGGTCCGCCAGGCTTCACCAGAGGCGTGTGTGATGAGCTGCTCTTCCAGCATTTTCTAGAAGGAGAGTCAGCGAAACTCTGAAGTTCCTGCAGGGGAACCCCTCAGACCCCACTCTCCTCCCCATCAGCTGTGTCGGTCGCGCGTGTTAAGCGCTGTGCCTGATACAGATCACATTATAAAATGCAAATGCATAACAGTGTCATTAGACATTTCAAACACACAGACAAGTGCAAAGGAAATCCAGGTCATACCATCAGCCACCTTCAACTAATTTAACTTTTTTCTATACAGACTTAAAGAGATTTTTGTTAAAGATCCCGCAAGCCATGCAGCATAGCCAAAGAAAACTAAACAAAACTTTAAAATCTCTATGGATTCTCCCATGTCTCACTCCCTTCCTCTCTATCCAGAAATAAATGATTAGTGTAATATAATTCTCATGTATGTTTTTAATAATTTCATTATATGGACTCATATCAAACGTTACTGATTCTCCGTGGGGGCCTCTGTGTGGACAGGACGGTGTGCGCTGACCTTTCCCTTGCCCACTTCTCGAGTTTAATCCCAGTTCCGAACGATGTCACTAAATCCAGCGAGAGCTGGCTCAGTGCCTACCACGTGCCAAGCAATACTCGGGGACTGGTGATGTGGAAACACATGGTTGGAGCTGCCCTGTTCTCAGGGGCCCAGTCAGGGCGGAGGAGGAACAAGATGTAGACAGACTACACTCGGCTGTGCCCGGCGCTCTGGGAAGTGCAAGGAGCCAGGAAGGCGCTGAGGCAGAGAGGGCTTTGCCTGGGCACTTTTCACAGGGATCCCCAGCCGAGGGTCAGAAGTATAGAGTCTGCCCAGAACACCTCAGTGCACACGGCAGATCCTGTCTAATGTTTGTCAGGTATAGAAATGCCTTTCAAAGCAAGACGGGCCTGTGATGCATCGGTTAGCCCCTCACCCGCCCCGTGGTCTCACCTGCATGATGTCGATGGCCATGGCCTGCGTCTGTACCCCCTCCACGTTGTTCACCAGCCAGTGCACCACCTCCGCGCTGATGAAGCAGCTCGGCGACAGGCCCTTCTGCTCAGGGAGCAGCTGGACACCTGTCCTGAGTTCCAAGGAGGCAACAAGGAGAGAGAGAAGGTAAGAAAAGAAGAGACTCCCCCACTGAAGTGAGGACCCTCGCAGTGCAATCTCTCCCCACTCTTCCCAGACCCAGAGAAATCCCTGTGGCGGGACACAAGAAGGTGTGACAGGGGAAAGAAGGGAGAGGGGAAGACCTGGCCTTCAGAATACCTGCGACTCAACCACTGTAGTCCCACATTACAAACAAGGTAACAGGGATCAGAGAGGTCACGAAACTTGCCCAAGGCCACACAGCTGTTGAGGAGTCAGGTATAAACCCACCACACCCCACTGTCTGAGCAGCACCCTGGCTCACGCCATGGGATCCTCTGACCCCCTGCATTCAGCCACTTACGAGGGGTGCTTCATGGCCTCCAGGATCTCCACCAGGGTGGAGGAAGATGTCAGAGAGCTGGCCGCCAGTTGCTGAGCGCTGCAAACAGAGAAGGAAGCCAGGATGATCTGGACACTGAAGCAAAGTATGGACAGCTACATCCTGCGGCTATCTTAGAGGGGCTGCCTGCTTCCAAAGCCTGTGTGTGTGTGTGTGTTGGTCGCTCAGTCATGTCCAACTCTTTGTGACCCCATTTACTGTAGCCCACCAAGCTCCTCTGTCCGTGGAATTCTCCATGCAGGAATACTGGAGTGGTTTGCCATTTCCTTCTCCAGGAGATCTTCCCAACCCAGGGATCAAACACCGCAGGCAGATTCTTTTCCATCTGAGCCACAAGGGAAACCCTTTCCAAATAAGTGTGTGTGTGTATATATATACATATACATATGTATTTAAACCCCATCCTTGGGTCCCCGTGTCCCCCAGGGACTATATACCACAACATGGCTGCCCTCAGGCTGGGCTAGTTGGGCTGATCTAATAAACCTATTTGTGGGACAGAAACAGAGACTCAGACCTACAGAACAGACTTACAGACCCAGCGGAGGTAGAAGAGGGTGGGATGAATTGAGACAGTAGCACTGAAATATACACAGTACCACATGTGAAATATTTAGTTAGCTAAAGGGCAGGTGCTCTATCACACATAAAGCTCAACCCGGTGCTCTGCGACCATCTAGAGGGGTGGGGTGGGAGGGAGCTTCAGGAGGGAGGGGACTGGGTATACCGGTGACTGACTCCCACGGCTGCAGGGCAGAAACCAACACGACCCTGTTAAGCAGTTACAGATAGTTATCCTCCAATTAAACGAATTTATTAAAAAAAAAAAAAATTTCAAAGTGGTTTTGTGTCCTAACTTGCTTCCTTTAACAAGCATCTCCCCTTTGAATAATCTATGTCAGGCCCGACCACTTCCAAGATATTTCCCTGGAGGGAAGCTCTAGGCCTCCCACACGTCACATCCTTCTTCCCTGGTGCCTCAGCAGTAAAGAATCTGCCCACAGTGTGGGAGCTGCAGGAGGCGAGGGTTCAATCCCTGAGCTGGGAAGATCCGTTGGAGGAGGGCATGGCAACCCACTCCAGTGCTCTTGCCTGGAGAATCCCCATGGACAGAGGAGAGCCTGGTGGGCTACAGTCCACGGGGTCGCAGAGTCGGACACAACTGTCAACTTAGCACGCACAGAAGCACCAGCTTCTGTGGTCAGAGCACCGGGGGCCAGAATCCCACGGTCATCACCACCAGTGGGAGGGCCTCTGGTTTCGCTTGGCTTCAGTTTCCCCATCTATAAGCTGGGCAGGACACTGTTCCTGTCCTCCAGGGTTGCTGGGGCTAACGTGTATGAAATACTGAGCATGGACTGACGCCCACCAAGTCCAAAGCGGTCAATGATACTAAACACAACAGTAACAGTCACCCTTTTGAACTTGGAGACGTGAAAGATGCTGGTGAAGGGGACTTCCCCGGCAGTCCAGTAGTTAAGACTCCGAGCTTTCAATGTACGAGGCACAGGCTCAATCCCTGGTTGGGGAACCGAGATCCCACATGCCACATGGTACGGCCAAAAAAAAAAAAGAAGTGGTGAAGGTCAAAGAGCCAGGTGGCATCCAGGGTCCACATTTGAATCCCGTCTGCCTGCGCCCAGTGCCCAGAGCTTTCCATCACCGGCTGCGTGAGCTCTTCCTTAACGATATGACGGATCATAAAGATGCTGAATACTCAGCAACTGAACCCAGGTCCCTGGGCATGGGACACACCAAACCTGGGGCTTATCCGGAAGCTTCTTAACCTCTACCCTCCTCCCCGGGTGCCCCTGTCTTGGCCTCCTCTTCCTACTCGGTGGGTCCAGGACCCACTGGAGCATTTCAGAATCTCAGGGGTTAAAGGAGCCTTTAAAGAAAGACCCTGGAAGTGAACTTCCTTCCAATGCCTGAGTCCCTGTGACAAGCATTTGGACAGAGGCCACCCCGTCGTGTGAATATCATCAGCGGCAGAGCTTGGTTCCCTGAGGCAGGACCAGCTGCCTGGGGCTCTCTGCCGTGAGATGGAATGTGTTCTCTGTAATTCAGCCAGGCGTTCTGACTCATGTAGGTCCCGGCCTTCTCCAGCCTAGACATTCCCAGTTCCTCTTCCAAAAGCAGAAGAGAACCTGCTGTTCTACCCTCGTGAGCAACAAGGAAGCAGAAACATGCATGCTCTCCTGTGCCCCGGAGCTGAAGCGTCCACCAGGCTTGGTGGGGATGTGGACCTAGAGACACGAGAGGCCGGACGAGCCCAGATCCCACACAGCACCTAATGCCGTGGTGTCTCTACAGGAGTCTGTGAGGAGGGCAGGGCACGGACCACCAGCCCTGTCGGAAGACGCCAGTGAGGACTGACTGGTCTGGGCTCCCAGACATAACCCGTAGCCGAGTTAGAACTCCGGCTCGAGATCCAGACCCCCCGGCCTCTGCGGCCTCTGAGGTCAGAGCGTCCCCACTGCCCAGGAGCACAAGTGTGGTCTTCCTGAGTCTCACCCGCAATCGCTGGAGTTTGCGGAGGGGAAGCCCTGTTCCCCTAAGCTCTGCGAGTTCCCGAAGGTCTGGCTGTTGCCCCTGTCCAGGGACTGGCCTGCGCTCACCCCCAAGCTGCTGCCGTCCAGCACCGGGGCGGCCGTCTGGTCCAGAGACACCTGCAGGAGATTTAAAAGTTAACGCCAAAACCCAAAAACCTTTCAGGCTGTTCACATGTACGGTCCTTCCTGTCCCTCTCCATCCCAGTCCCCGCTGGTCCCTGGGGGAAGAGCTAAAGCATCCAGGGACTACCCCCCACCAGGCGTGTACCTCCTTCCATCAGAGTAGGGGGAGTTCATGCACCCCAAACCGAGGCCATGGGAGGCCACTGTGCACAGTGAACCCCCCAGACCAGCACCTGACTCAAACTACAAGGTTTACACTAAAGAAAACCCCCGGAGGAGTGAAGAAGCTGGTGTCGTCCCCCAGGGCTGGGAGGAAGAAGACGGCACAGAGACAAGCAGCTCTGCCCCCAGCCCTATCCTCCTCGCCCACGTCCGTCCTGGGTGCGGTCAGTCTTCCTGTTTATCCAGGTTCACACCTCAGGCACACCTGAAGCTCCCTTCTCCCGCTTCACCCCTAAGGAGAGGCCTCATCCTGTGGCCTCCCCTCCGCTGACTCCCAGAGCCCACCAGATGTGCCCATGAACCACCCGGCTCCCACTGACCCCACCCCACACACACCCTACCTGCGAGCACTCCAGCTTCACCCTCCTAAAGGACAATTCTAACCCCATCATTCCGTTACCCTGACACCTTTCCAGTCTCCCCACAAGCTATCGGACTGAGACCCGACTTCAGAACTGGGGGCTTCCGCACACACACTCCCACACCCACGGCTGCATTTCCAGCAGAGTCAACCCTGGTGTTCAATCCTGTCTGTGTGCCCCGCCGGGACCCCCTTCCCCACCAATGTGGGCTACAAACGTTGTGTTCCAAGTGCTGCTCCCTTAGTGAAACGCTCCCTGACTCACTCTGGTCCCCAAACAGAAATCTCCTTCTCTACTTTCAGTCTCGGACCCTTGCCTGGGGTCTGGCACGTTTTGCTTTATGTCATGGTTTTCTGTCTCATTGCCTTTAAACAGCCTGATGGGCAGGACTATGACCCGCCCACCTAGAGAGGGCACCGGACAGCGGACATCTGGAGAGAACGGCAAGCCTTCAAGAGCACTTCTGGCAAGATACAAGATGCCTGGTCTCTCTCACATGGGGTTCTCGAGTACTTCCAAAAGAACAGTATCAGATACTCAAATAGACGATAAAAAATATATCACTCCTAAATAAAAGAGAGCATCTCAACCACGGTACTGCTGCCATTAGTGGTCAGATAAGCCTTTGTTGTGGGAACCTCCCAGCTGGCTCAGCAGTAGAGAACCCACCTGTGATGCAGGAGACGCAGGTTTAGTTCCTGAGTCAGGAAGATCCCTTAAAGGAAGAAATGGCGACCTACTCTGGTATTCTTGCCTGAAGAATCCCATGGACAGAGGAGCCTGGCAGGCTACAGCCTTGGGGTCGCAAAGAGTGCCTGAGCACCCAGGAAGCCTTTGTTGTGGGGACGGCTGGGTGCACTGTGGGCGCTCAGCAGCAGCCCTGGCTTCTGCTCACCAGACGCTAGCCACGACCCCCTTATCACCTCCCTCCACTCCAGCTGTGACAAAAATGCCTCCAGGTATTACCAAAGGTACCCTGGGAGACAAAGTCATCCCTGGTTCTGAAAGAACCACTTTGCTATTCTACATCAGGCTCAATGAATTGCCAAAAAAAAGGACCACATAGACTTTGCCAGCTCCATAAATACACAGAGAAACGCAGCAAGAGGCAGCTTGCAATTACCAACCACCATCTGCCCTCAACCAGCAAGACTTAGGAAGAGGTGTCACACCATGAAACTAAGTTAGAAGCTAATGGAGGGGACCAGACCCAGCTCTCTGGCACAGGTGCCCCTTCTGGGCCTCCCTGTGGGTTATCTCTTGTCTACCGCTCCTGAGTCAGAACCCCACCACCAGCCCACACCAGGATGTGGTTAAAGAGTTATCTTCTAAATCAGAAGTTGGCAAATATCTTCTGTCAAGGACCAGATGGTAATTATTTAAGGCTTTTTGGGCTATAAGGCCTGTTGAAACTGCTCAACTCTGCATGAAAAAGCACAAAAGCAACCATCAATGATGTGAATGAAGGGGTGTGGCTGTGTTTCGATAAAACTTTATTGACAAAAGCAGATGGTGGGCCAGACTAGTGTTTGTATGATTACATGGTTAATCAATATAAAATAACAAGTTAAAAAAGATAAAACTTCCCCTGCCATTATGACGCTTACCAGGAAAAAAAAATAAGAGTTCAGCCTTTAAGTCAGGTTGCTACGTCGTATGGACAAAAACACCTAAAAGGGAAGATGCTACCATGTGGCTGAGTCCGTGGCAACCACGTGGGCAGAGACAGGGACACTGATACTCCTTTGTCGCCACCAACAGAAGGTACTGCATCTCCAAGATCAAATTCAATTTCAACTGCCCCTCAAACTCGGCCCCTCAAACTTGGCTTCAGCCCAATTCCAGGTGTTTTCAGAACCAAGCTGAAGGCCAGGTCAAGGCTTCAACTGACAGACAGGCATGCATAGGCTGCAGGGCCCTGGGGTTGGACTGACCTGCGGGTAGAAGGCAGATGACGCTGTGCGCGGGCTGCGGACAAACTCCATAAAGAAGGCCCCCTCCTGAGGTCAGAGCGGCAGGAAGCGGCAGCAGGTGCGAGGGGGTGGAGGATGGCACGTGGCCCAGCGGTGAACCATTGCAGGAGGAGGAAGGGACGAAAGAAAAAAACAAAAACAAGGAGGGAAGGAGAGAAAGAAGGGCACATGAGGGGAGAGAGAGAGAGAGAAAGAGAGAGACCCATCCACCCAGGAGGAAGATACCCAGATGCAAAGCGTTAGCAGAGACCCACACCTTCCCAGGCAGAGCATCCCAGGCGTGTAGGCGCAGCACCTGAGGGAGGGTGTGTCCAAGCGCCTCAGGTCTCATCAGAGCCAAGCTCGGATGCCTGCGCCCCCACATAGCTCTGAACGTCTTTCAGACCCATGCTTCAGACCCATGCCGAGGGGATGGGAAGGCCGCAGAGCAGCTTGTGTGGGGGAGCACAGGGCAGGACTGGGGGCAGCGTCCTGGCCTGGTGGGGAGACCCCTAGGCTTCTGGGTGATACGTGGACACCTGAAGCTTGTGCTTCCACCTGTTACTAAAAAAGGCAGCAGATGGGAGAAGAGGATTCAATGCAGGAAAAGTTCTTGCTAAATTTTCCAAGCGAACCAGGGACACAGAAGCAGCAGTACCTTCTCCTCTACTGGTTGTGTAACGACACCATGAAGCCGCTGAAACATTTATAGTGTCAGACACGTGTGTGCTCACCAGGAGGAGCTCCTGGAGTGGCCTCCCCGCCACCCTTGCGGGGTTCAGGTTGCCGTGGTCTTGAAACATAAACGGCAGAGAGAACTTTTCCAATCACACCTTCCTCCCTCCTCCCTTCTTAAGGTCAAGACATATCCTCTTGTCCCTTCAAAATCTTTGCACTTTTTATGTCATCACTGAAATTTGGAACTAGCTCTCCATATACCTGAAGGTCTCTGCTTGCCTACAACTTTTCTTTAATTCTAAAAGGAGAATCACTGAAGCATTTCACTGTCTGTTTTACCAGGACTGCTGTCCCGGCCCACCAGCCACGACAAGCTCCAGTAACGAGCCGCAGAAATGCTCATGCGGGTACCCTCCACACGTCCTGACATGTAGAAGTCTCCCTGGAGACAGTGGTGGGCCGTCTCCTGACCCCTTTGCCTCCTCCAGACCACTTGGAAATCTACACCCGGCAGACCCATGGCCACCTGTGTGGACCTCGCTGTCTAGCCAGATGATAAGGGGAGTGCTGTGGACAACAGTCTCCCATTTGGTCACTGGCATGTGTTAACCCTAATCCTTGCGGTTCTGTAAGCTCTCACTTCTCAGTTGGGTCCCCACACGGCTTCCAGTCCTGGGGACAGCATAGGCACTTGTGTATCCTATGCTCTGTTTGCACCCCTCCTCTGTCAGAGCACACAGAAGCAGGATACTGACGTGAGGCACCCCTGAGGACAGATGAAAAGACTTCCTTCACTGACGGTCATTTCTGACGCACGGACTCCACTGGGGACTGGACCCAGAGCCACTGTCTCAGAGCTGGGCTTGCAGAACAGCCTACAAAAAAATCTGGTCCCCCAGCTGTTCCAGTCTGTGAGTTGAGAGCTTTTCAAATTTTAAATGGTGGAGGAAGAGTCCACACGATAACCTGGGTCCTGCCTCTCAGCCCACAAAGACTAAAATATTTCTTAAGGTTTGCCGTCTCAGGTCTATGGATTCCCCAAGTTGCCTGCAGCCTCGGCTGCTACTTTTCTCAAGATTTCAATCCCTCCATCCTAGTCATCTAATTCTAGGAACTTATCCTGAAGGAATAATCAGAGATGTGATCAAATAATTATGTGCAAGGCTGTTGCAGCATTATTTGAAATTGTGATACAATGCAGAATAATTATAAAAACCTTACGGAATACTTACCAAAAACTACTTTTAAAAATCAGAAACCACATACATTTTTTTTAAACAAATAAAGGTCTAGTCACATGATAAAATATTATATAGTGATTTTTTTTAATCATGCTTTGGAGAAATAATGAGATGGGGAAATCTTCATGATGTGGTAGAAAAATAAATAAATAGGCAGATGGATATATAAGTTGGCCACAGTGTTGAAAAAGAAAAAAAACCTACTGAATCTGCTTCATCTCTGAGTGAGAGAAACCAGATGAGGGAACGTGCGGCCACATGAGAACGATCTCAGGTTCTGAATTTCTGGGGAGAAGGAGCTAACAGAGTCGTACCTACTGGTCTTCGAAGGCAGGACAAGCCTGCCCTGTGGAGTTTTCAGCCCCTCTGCTGAACTCGCCAAATCCGTGCAGGGGCCAAAGTCCCAGGTTTTGGTTTCTGTCTCCCAGGACACTCCCGTCTGACTACTTCTCAGGAGTCTATGCTAACTGATGGGCGTTTCGTTCACCAAAGAGGGAGCTCTCCTGGAATCTGCTTCAGCCGTTTTCTATCCTCTCCCCGCCCACCTACCCACCCCCATCCCTCCCCACCCTCACCAGGGAAGGCTGAGGATGGAGCTGAAGGGAAACCAGAGGCCAGCGTCACAGCTCAAGCCAGACCTTCAGGCTTGACTGACCCAATTAACCTAATACACCTGCTTTCCTCAGGTAGTCAGCTTCCTTACAAGTCCCGCCGTCAACACAGTGATGCTACCAAGGGTTCACCAACTCCTTAGCACACTTGGTTCTGGCTCCGAGGGCTGTGTGCTACCTTCCACGGCGAGGCCCTGAGTGCACAGGCTGCCCCCCTGCCCATCCGAGGGGCTCCTTTACCTTTCGTGGGCTGTCCACGTAGGTGGGAGTCATGGCCACACCGCCACTCTCAGCCGGCGGGGCGGAGCTCTTGACCCCGTGTGCCGCTGCCTGCTGCTCTCCCAGGCACCTGAGAGGAGGAAACACACACACACACAGGCGGTTCTGCGCAGAGCCCGAGGAAGGACCAGCGTCGGCCACGACGGGCCGCAGGCTGCTTTGTGGCCCTCGTCTCTGAAACACGCTTTTCCCTTTGTTTCTCCTCAGACCCTGTGTGGTGCCCTTAATTTCACTCACTGTCCTGAATGATTGCCAGTGGCCACTGAAAATCAGAAAAGAGCTCAATTTTAAAAGCATCTTGGTGGTCCAGTGGTTAAGATGCAGGGGATGCGGGTTCAATCCCCTCGTGGAGGAACTAAGATCCTGCATGTCACACCGTGCAGCCAAAAATAAACGAGCACAGATCAGATCAGATCAGTCGCTCAGTCGTGTCCGACTCTCTGCGACCCCATGAACCGCAGCACGCCAGGCCTCCCTGTCCATCACCAGCTCCCGGAGGTCACTCAGACTCGCATCCATCGAGTCAGTGATGCCATCCAGCCATCTCATCCTCTGTCGTCCCCTTCTTCTCCTGCCCTCAATTCCTCCCAGCATCAGAGTCTTCTCCAATGAGTCAACTCTTCGCATGAGGTGGCCAAAATACTGGAGTTTCAGCTTTAGCATCATTCCTTCTAAAGAAATTCCAGGATTGATCTCCTTCAGAATGGACTGGTTGGATCTCCTTGCAGTCCAAGGGACTCTCAAGAGTCTTCTCCAACACCACAGTTCAAAAGCATCAATTCTTCGGCGCTCAGCCTTCTTCACAGTCCAGCTCTCACATCCATACATGACCACAGGAAAAACCATAGCCTTGACTAGGCGAACCTTTGTTGGTAAAGTAATGTCTTGGCTTTTGAATATGCTATCTAGGTTGGTCATAACTTTCCTTCCAAGGAGCAAGCGTCTTTTAATTTCATGGCTGCAGTCACCATCTGCAGTGATTTTGGAGCCCAGAAAAACAAAGTCTGACACTGTTTCCACTGTTTCCCCATCTATTTCCCATGCAGTGATGGGACCAGATGCCATGATCTTCGTTTTCTGAATGTTGAGCTTTAAGCCAACCTTTTCACTCTCCACTTTCACTTTCATCAAGAGGGTTTTTAGCCCCTCTTCACTTTCTGCCATAAGAGTGGTGTCATCTGCATATCGGAGGTTATTGATATTTCTCCCGGCAATCTTGATTCCAACTTGTGTTTCTTCCAGTCCAGCATTTCTCATGATGTACTCTGCATATAAGTTAAATAAACATGGTGACAATATGCAGCCTTGACGTACTCCTTTTCCTATTTGGAACCAGTCTGTTGTTCCATGACCAGTTCTAACTGTTGCTTCCTGACCTGCATACAGATTTCTCAAGAGGCAGATCAGGTGGTCTGGTATTCCCATCATCTGATTCAAGAAAATCAGAGATACCAAAGGAACATTTCATGCTAAGATGGGCACGATAAAGGACAGAGATGGTGTGGACCTAACAGAAGCAGAAGATATTAAGAAGAGGTGGCAAGAATACACAGAAGAACTGTACAAAAAAGAGCTTCAAGACCCAGATAATCATGATGATGTGATCACTGACCTAGAGCCAGACATCTTGGAATGTGAAGTCAAATGGGCCTTAGAAAGCATCACTACGAACAAAGCTAGTGGAGGTGATGGAATTCCAGTGGAGCTATTCCAAGTCCTGAAAGATGATGCTGTGAAAGTGCTACACTCAATATGCCAGCAAATTTGGAAAACTCAGCAGTGGCCACAAGATTGGAAAAGGTCAGTTTTCATCCCAATCCCAAAGAAAGGCAATGCCAAGGAGTGCTCAAACTACCGAACAATTGCACTCATCTCACACGCTAGTAAAGTAATGCTCAAAATTCTCCAAGCCAGGCTTCAGCAATATGTGAACCGTGAACTTCCTGATGTTCAAGCTGGTTTTAGAAAAGGCAGAGGAACCAGAGATCAAATTGCCAACATCCGCTGGATCATGGAAAAAGCAAGAGAGTTCCAGAAAAACATCTATTTCTGCTTTATTGACTATGCCAAAGCCTTTGACTGTGTGGATCACAATAAACTGTGGAAAAAACGAGCACAGCTTAGGGTTTACATATTCCTTTGAAAAGGCAAGTGACATGGTTTAAGTCACTCCATCCGTGAACACCATGCTTTCAACTCTCTGCGACAGAGCTTTGCCTCAGTTTTTATTAAACAGACCACCAGAAGCATGCTCTGAAAATTAGGGCTGTGTTACCATTCAGCACAACTAAACAGGGTGGACCGTGTCAGCTCTTCACACAGTTTGAACATTTGTTCATCTTGCAAACGCACACACTTAGTCCCTCCCCACCCGTAAAAAAGCCACACACATAATAGGATTATCTCAGAAAAAAGACAACTATGGTTTTCTTATGACAGCTCCTCCCATCTTGGTTCTGGAGTCCATAAATGCCTACTTTCACATTTATCTTTCTAATTTCTTTTCCGTACTAAAATAAACCATGAATCACTGTAACTTAGGGCTTCCCAGGTGGCTCAGTGGTAAAGAATCCACCTGCCAATGTGAGACATCTGGGTCCGATCCCTGGGTTGGGAAGATCCCCTGGAGAAGAGAATGGCTTCCCCCTCCAGTATTCTTGCCTGGAGAATCCCATGGACAGAGGAGCCTAGTGGGCTACAGTCCATTCAGTTCAGTTCAGTTGCTCAGTCACGTTCAACTCTGCAACCCCATGGACTGCATGCAGCACGCCAGGCCTCCCTGTCCATCACCAACTCCCAGAGTTTACTCAAACTCATGACCATTGAGTCGGTGATGGGTCAGTCCATGAGGTCACAAAAAGAATCAGACGTGACTTAACGACTAAGCAATAACAAACTGCAACTCAAATTAGCCCCCAAATTAGACTTTTAATGTATCACTGAATCTTTATTTGGTAAGTTTCAGGAGGCTCACATCCCAGTCTTAAATGCTCGGGTGTTACTGTGACACACCCCACTCACGGTGGGCACTGTGAGGCCCAGACCCTCGCGTGGCCGCACTGCATCAGGAGCTGCCGTGTTGTCCGGCGGCCCCCCAGCAGCCCTCCGGGGGGCCCATACCCCCTCCCCCGGCTGCCTAGGGACAATGAACCATCACCAAAGGGTGTAAACGCCTGGCCCTGGTCCAACTCGGCTCACCTCCAGGGGGAGACCAGAGGCGTCAGGGGGTTTTCCTGCAGCGGGGCCTCTCCCTCTGTCCTCTGCCCCCTCACTCCCCCGTGAAACCAATTCGTGATGTTTCTCTCGTCTTAAATTCTGACACGTCTGTTACTGATGGTGAGGTGAACTCATATCGGAGATTAAAAACTGGTTTCCATAGTAACCTGCTACACTCTTTTTGGCTTTTATCATGGAAAATTTTCAAACCCATATGGTAATACAGGATAATGTAATCAAATCCATGATCTACCTGGACCCTAGGATCATTTATGATGGAGCCAATCTTGTCCCATCTATACCTACCCACCCCGAAGCAAAACTCACATATGCTATTATTTCATCTATAAACACTTCAGTGTGTATTGCATCTCTAGAAGAAAATAAACAATCCCATCAACACACTTAAATTTTTTAAAATTTTCTAGTATCATTATTTCTCTAATTGTCTCCATAAAACCTTTTTACAGTGTGTTTGCTGGATGCAGTTAAGGTCCCTACGCTGTAGTCAGTCATGTCTCTCGAGCATCCTTTGAGCCAGAAGCTCTTTTCATCTCTCCATATCCTGCAATTTATCTGTGGGAGAAAGGAGCTCACTGGTCTTGTAAATTTACCATCTGGATGTGCTCATCACATCCCTTTATTGTTTACCCCGCTCCTCTGCACCCAGCACTTCCTGAGAACCAGAAATTGTATGTAGAGGTTTGAGCACATTTAGGCTTGATGGGCAGGAACTTCCCCTCAAGCATGCTGTGTGCTTCTATCTGGAGGTCTCGGGCTCTGGCGATGTGAGCGGTCACTGGTGACCTCTGCTAGATCCGTAAGTGCATAGGAGCCCACACGTGGTAATGTTCGAGCGCTTCCTCTGGACCCATTAGCTCGAATACTGGAGAGACAGACACCTCCCCACACCAATCGCTTGGCTACTCTGAGGGGTGATTCATATATGAAGAGCAGACTAAAAGTTCAACTCTGCCTGAGCCCGCACACCGTGCCGTCTCTGCATCACGTCACGGCATGTTCCTCTCGGCTTCGTCCACACACACACTGGGATGTCCTCCTATGCTTCCTGGGAGCCGTGGCCCTTTCCCTGGCTGTGCCCCCAGTTCCTCATCTGACGCACCTGACGACCCTCGTGTACTGAGCTGCGATCTACGTGCTGACCTACAGACCAGGGGCTGGGGGTTCAGGGACACCTGGGACCTATCCTTGCCCTTGGAGGCTCCACAGCTCAGGGGAGGGGACGCCACCAAAAAAACCTGCTATGCTGTGCCCGCCCACACGAGACACATAGGGGGCACAGTGCCTTCTTCCCAGAGGCCACGATGACTGCCACGTAGGCTCCCTCCCTGCTCTGACTCCCTGATGTCAGTTTCTCTCCATCAAACAGAAGCCACGGAGCCCATACTGCCCACAGCCCTTCTCCTGTGGCCCCTGCCTCCCACGAGAGTCTGACGCCACATGAGCGCCTCCAGGCAAAGACTCAGGGGAACTGGAAGAAACTGATACACATGATAAGATGGCAGGGCTACAGGTGAAACTTCTAAAGCTCTTCTTCACATTGCTGCAACACAGTTTTCCATAATAAAACTGGATCTGCTTGGTGTAGCAAAAAATAAAGAAAAGCACAAGGTAAAAAATGCCATGTGAGCAAACATTACATAAAGGCCTGGCTCCCTCTGCTTGGCCTCCAGCTCTGAGAAGAGGCACCACGTCGCCCGGGAGCAGCCATCTGGGGGAAAATACATCTCGGGGCGCCCTGTTCTGCCTCCTGCTATGGGGTCAGCTGAGTGCCCCCCACACATTAGGGGACACTGTCACCCCAAGACATCCCTCCTCTTTCCATCTGAGCAGAAAAGGGCTCCATGGAGCGCTCGGAACAATGACTCACTGACACATTAAAATAAGATTCCCCCACCCCCAGTTTCACACCCCTCCCAGCAACATATGTTCCTTGTTCTTTTTTTCCAGCAAGAAAGGTCTGTGATTAGCTAAGGGACAATCTGCAGGCAGAGTTGTAGGGTCTTCCCTGGGGCAGATTTTCTGGAGGCCCCAGCACCCTCAATCATGGGCCTGACCTATCCCAGCTTTGCCTGTCATCGTCCGCCCCCGCCCCCGACCGTCACCCTGGCCACTCTCTTCCCTCCCCCCGTATCCCTTTCTCTCTACCCCATCCTCGCCTCCAGCCTCTGTTGCCTATCACCTGGACCAGTGAGGCCTCTGCCTCCTGAGCCCATCCACCAGGCCTTCCCATATGCAGGACCCATCTCTGAAAACACCACTTCTGCCAAAGATGCTACATGAATATTTCACGATATTAAGGAACTGCTGTGACTTCTCAGGTGAATTATGATATTACGGCTTTAAGAGTACTTGTCTTTCAGAGATGCACACTGAAATCTTATAGAGGAAGAGATGAGATGTCTTGGGTTTTATGAGAAATAAAAAGGAAGAGAAGCAAGTGGGATATAAATGAAACAAGACTGGCCCTGAGTTAACAATCATTGAATCTGGGTGATGGGTAAACGGGGATTTATTATGTGAATCTACTTTTTTTTAATGTTTGAAATTTTACATTAAAATAAACTTTCAAATGACTGCTCTTGCTATGGGAACATGTAGGAACAGCTTCGAGTCTGACTTCCCATGCTGTCTTTACAATTGTATCTCCCGCTGGGCCACAAGCTCACTCACATTACCTTCTGAAAGCTCAACATATGTGGGCTCCTGCAGGCACAGCTCGGAACCCGCCAGCCCACTGGATAGACACCAGGGGGCACAGAGGGGACTGGATCTGGCTGGAAGGGTAGAGGGGGCCGGGTTAAGGCTTATGGCGATGTTTTCTCCTTTTCCCCAAGTCCCACCTCCCCAGGAATAAATGCATCCCTTCCTACAAAGACATCTTAAATCCCACATCCCAAAGCAAGACGGGATCCCTCTGGGCTCCTGAGAGCTGCGGCGCCTGCTCTTCATGAAGGGACCACACAGTCTAACGCCTAGAGAAGCTGGTCGGGTGGCGGACTGAGGGACCAAGTCAAGTCCAAGCACAGAGGACGTGCTGGCTCCACAGTGAACCAGGGCACAAGCCCACCTAAAGTGCCAGCCCGTCCACCGTGGCCAGGCTTGAATGGGGACCCAGTGCTGACTGAGTCTCCACTAGCTCAAGCAAAGCAAATATTACATATTACATGTAACATATCTTTGTATGACATTATCTGTATTTTTCATATAACCATGCATCATGTAGGTATATGTTATCTATTTTTTCATATAGGAATTCACTAAGAAACTAAGTTTTTTTTTAAGTTTTTTTTTTTTTTTTTACTATTTACTTATTTATTTATTTTGGCTGTGCAGCACGTGTGATCTTAGTTTCCCAATCAGGGACTGAATCCATGCTGCTTGCAGTGGACGCACAGAGTTTTAACCACTGGACCACCAGGCCCCAGAAGTCAAGATTTTATATGAACTCTTCAAACAAACAAAAAACTTGTTCAAATATTCTAAAAATATTCTGTGTTTTCTGGGTAGAGAAACTACTCTTTAATGGTGGCTATGTAAGTTTATCTATACCGATGGACAGAGGAGCCTGGTGGGCTACAGTCCATGGGATTGCAAAGAGTCAGACACGAATTATGACCAGACTAAACCACCACCACACCCACAGAGTGTGCAACACCAAGAGTGAAGCTCGATGTAAATAAACGGTGCACTCTGGGTCCATTAGTTGCACCAAATGGGCTACTCAGTGACGGATGTGGATACTGTGCGGGGAAGGGTGCATATGGGAACCCTCTGTACCTTCTGCTCAATTGTGCCTTGAACCTAAAACTGGATTAAAAACAGAAAAGTCTATTAAAAATAAAGACAAACAAAAAATCAACCCACTAACAACAACAACAACAAAAAACATTGTGGGAAAAAAAAAAATTGTACCTATATTTCAAATCAAGCTCCAGATTTCAAGTTCATGAATTCTGGCCTATTTCATGACATTCAACACTTACCATGTATTAACCTTTCTTTTCACCTGCCTGTCTTTTGTCAATCACTGGCTCCTTGGCAGACAGCACCAACATTTCACCACACTTGGGCCTACGGGGCGCGGAGGTGTCTCCCTCCACCGGGTACTTACTTCTGACTGGCCTCCATCTCCAGCAGGGCAGACAGAGCTGAGGTTCCCTTCTTCCCAACCGGGGGACCGGCTGACTCAAGGGAGTGCGTGGGGATAGGCCCGGCCATCTGCAAGCCTTTCATGGTGGCCCCTTTCTAGAGCAGAGAGAAGGAAACAAGCCATCAGATGCTGCTATGTCCGCTGTGCCTCAGGTTCTGGGAACCCATCCGTACAGTCCAGGAGGATGAGATCCAGGAGCTGGAAATACCAGGAAACAACTTTTTACCATACCAAAAGTCCCAAGTAGCTGTCAGACTCAAAATAAACTGCCTCCTTGAGGCGGTTTACTTACATTTTACTCTTATCACAGTTTGAGGAAATAAACAATGTTACATCTACGTTATGGAAAAAGAAACTAAGTCTCAGAAAAGTGAAGTTCAGTTCAGTTCATTTGCTCAGTCGCGTCTGACTCTTTGCGACCCCGTGAACCACAGCATGCCAGGCCTCCCTGTCCATCACCAACTCCCAGAGTCCACCCAAACCCATGTCCATCGAGTCGGTGATGCCATCCAACCATCTCATCCTTCTGTCGTACCCTTCTCCTCCTGCCCTCAATCTTTCCCAGCATTAGGGTCTTTTCCAATGAGTCAGCTCTTCGCATCAGGTGGCCAAAGTACTGGAGTTTCAGCTTCAATATCAGTCCTTCCAATGAACACCCAGGACTGATCTCCTTTAGGATGGACTGGTTGGATGTCCTTGCAGTCCAAGGGACTCTCAAGAGTCTTCTCCAAAACCACAGTTCAAAAGCATCAATTCTTCGGCTCTCAGCTTTCTTTATAGTCCAACTCTCACATCCATACATGACCACTGGAAAAACCATAGCCTTGACTATTCGGGCCTTTGTTGGCAAAGTAATGTCTCTGCTTTTTAATATGCTGTCTAGGTTGGTCATAACTTTCCTTCCAAGGAGTAAGCCTCTTTTAATTGCATGGCTGCAATCACCATCTGCAGTGATTTTGGAGCCCAGAAAAATAAAGTTAGCCACTGTTTCCAGTTTCCCCATCTATTTCCCATGAAGTGATGGGACCAGATGCCATGAACTTAGTTTTCTGAATGTTGAGCTTTAAGCCAACTTTTTCATTCTCCTCTTTCACTTTCATCAAGAGGCTCTTTAGTTCTTCTTTACTTTCTGTCATAAGGGTGGTGTCATCTGCATATCTGAGGTTATTGATATTTCTTCTGGCAATCTTGATTTCAGCTTGTGCTTCCTCCAGTCCAGCGTTTCTCATGATGTACTCTGCATATAAGTTAAATAAGCAGGGTGACAATATACAGCCTTGACATACTCCTTTTCCTATTTGGAACCTGTCTGTTGTTCCATGTACAGTTGACTGACTCCAAAACCAAGGTTCTTTCCACTACACAGCTCTCCTGGAAACAATACTGTGTACAGAAGACAGCTGAACTTGAGGTTAAAAACAAAAAGTAAAAACACGACTGATGATGAAACACTGCTCAGCAATGGAAAGGAATGAACTGTGGAGTCAAGCGACAAGTTAGATGAATCCCAAAGGCATTATGCTGAGGGGAAGAACGCAGCCTGGAAAGATTGTGTGCTGTATGATTCCATTTCTAGGGTATTTGGATAAGACAACTGTAGAGTGATGGAGAACAGACCAGTGTCCACCAGGGTTAGAGATGGAGGGATAGTGCATCTCTAAAGGGTGCTGGGAGAGCTTTCCTTGGAGTGGTGGAACTATTCTGTGTCCTGACCGTGGCGGTTATGGTGGTGGCATGAAGCTATACATTTATAAAACTCAGAGACCTGTGTGCACAGGCACACAGGCGTGCACATGGGCTGAATCATCCCAGATCAGCCCTTTGTTAGCTGGGTGTCCTGAGACACATCCTCCCATCACCCCTACAAGCCTCAGCACCCTCACTGGGGAGTGAGCCACTGAAAGGAGGCCCAAGGGTGCGGGAAAACTCTACAAGTGACTGAAGTGACAAGGCTGCTGTTGAGCAGTCTGGAACCAGGGCACACAGGCAGCTGTGCCTGACACCGGGAACCCTGCAGAGAGCTCATGGAGGGCTTGTCTTCGGGTGGGGAGCTTTCCCCCGCTTCGCCCACCACCAACCACTTCATCCTGCACTGAAGGAGAACCCACTCTGCTGGACTGAAGATAATCTCTGGGCGGCTGTGGGGTAAAGAACTGGCTGGGGAGGGGTCGCTGACGCCGGAAGAGGCGGTCCCTGCAGCCCACACCCGGCGCAGCCCTCGTGGGGCCCCGGGGCCTCACCCGCATCATGCGGTCCGAGCGGTGCCGCCGGCGGATGCGGTTCAGGCCCTCCACGAAGCGGATGAAGCCGTCTAGGAGCTGCCACTCCTCCTCGTCGGCCCGCGGCCGGTCCCCGTAGATGTCGCAGTGCGCCTCTCCCTCCGTGATGCGCTTGGTGGCAGTGACGCAGGCCGGCAGGAGCAGGAAGCGTGTCCTCCAGAACTTCAGGGACTCGATTAAGCTGCGGAGGGATACAGTGGGAAAGGAGGCGGAGGTGAGACCAAGCCGGCGGAGGTGAGACCAAGCCGGCGACACAAGCACCTCCAGCGAGGTGCATCCATCTCAGCAACCCCCACCCCCACTTCCAGAGTTGGATGTTGAGGGTCCGTCTGTCTGGGAGCACATGCCCATCTGAGGCTGCAGGCTCCAAGGGAAGACCTCCAAGGCTGCTCTTCCCTTCTACCCCAGAGACGCTGGGATGCTTGCGTGCACCCAGGCCCAGTGTCATGGCAGCCTTTTATCATTACAACCATGAATCACGCATAAAAATGAAAAGTTGAAAACAAGACATCAGAAAGCTTTTTATGTAGAGAATGCATATACAACAAGGTCCTACTGCACAGCACAGAGAACTATATTCAATAGCTTATGATCATAAAAAAGAACGAAATACTAGCCAGGACAGGGAATCAACCTAGATGTCCATCAGCAGACGAATGGATAAAAAAGCTGTGGTACATATACACAATGGAGTATTACTCAGCCATTAAAAAGAATGCGTTTGAATCAGTTCCAATGAGGTGGATGAAACTGGAGCCTATTACACAGAGTGAAGTAAGTCAGAAAGAAAAACACCAATACCGTATACTAATGCATATATATGGAATTTAGAAAGATGGTAATGGTGACCCTATATGCGAGACAGCAAAAGAGACACAGATGTATAGAACAGGCTTTGGGACTCTATGGGAGAAAGCGAGGGTGGGATGATTTGAGAGAATAGCACTGAAACATGTATATTATCATATGTGAAACAGACTGCCAGTTCAGGTTCAATGTATGAGACAGGGTGCTCGGGGCTGGTGCAGTGGGATCACCCTGAGGGATGGGATGGGGAGGGAGGTGGGAGGGGGGTTCCGGATGAGGAACACATGTACACCCATGGCTGAGTCATGTGAATATATGGCAAAAAACACAATAGTGTAAAGTAATTAGCCTCCAATTAAAAAACAAAAACAAAACACTGCCATGACTGTGACACGGAGGGACCTAGACCCTATCATAGTGAGCGGACTGGCTCAGAGAAGACAGACACCACGTGATGTCACTTAACTGTGGAGTCTGAAAGAGCGGTACAAATGAACAAAACAGAAACTGAATCACAGATGTAGAAAACAAACTTAACCAGTTACCAAGGAGGAAAGAGAGTGGGGAGAAACAAACTGGGAGACTGGGATTGACATATACACACTGCTGTATACAAAACAGGGCTTCCCTGGTGGCTCAGTTGGTAAAGAATCTGCCTGTAACGCAGGAGGCCCGAGTTCGATCCCTGGGCTGAGAATATCCCCTGGAAACGGAAATGGCAACCCACTCCAGTATTCTTGACTGGGAAATCCCACAGACAGAGGAGCCTGGCAGGCTACAGACCATAGAGTCACAGAGAGTCAGACACGACTGAGTGACTAAACCACCATATATAAAATAGATAACTAGTAAGAACCTACTGTACAGCACAAGGAATTCCACTCAATACTTTGTAATGATCTATATGAGACAAGAATCTGAAAAAGAGTAGACAAATGTATGTGTATAACTGATTCACTTTGCTGGATGCCTGAAACTAACACAACACTATAAATCAACTATACTCCAATTAAAAAAAAGAAAAAAAGGTACATGAAACCGTCACACCGCACACCTTACATATATACTATTTTTGTCAATTATACTGCAATAAAGCTGAAAAAAGATTTTTAAAAATCCTAGGATAAACCATGGGGGGGCTTCTCTGGAGGCTCAGATGGTAAAGAATCTGTCTGCAACACAGACCACCCAGGTTTGATTCCTGGGTGGGGACGATCCCCTGGAGAAAGGAATGGCAACCTACTCCAATATTCTAGGAGCCCGGTGGGCTACAGACCAAGGGTTGCAAAGAGTCGGACACAACTGAGTGACTACACTTTCACTTTCACAGGATAAACCATAATGGAAAAGAATATTAAAAAAAGAAAGTACATATATAACTGAACCACTTTGTTGTATAGCAGAAATTAATGTGACATTATAAATCTACTATACCTCAATTAAAAAAAAAAAAGTTACAAGCAGTCAGGAAGATGTGAAGAGCACAGACATTCCACCAAAGGGCACATCTTCACCAGGTGTTTTTGCTCTTTGTTGTTCCATGTGGTAAAATACATATAACAACATTTAGCATTATAATGATCTTTAAGGCACTCAGTATATTCAGTGGCACTCAGTACATTCACACTGCTGTGTGATCGACCCTGTCCATCTCATGACTGAGTTTTTAACCCAATCCAGATGTGTTTTTCCCTCCATTTTTTTTTTTTTCCTAAAAATGTCCTCATTTTACAATCAGGAGGACGGACAGAGGCATTAAATTACAGACACGTGGCAGGCCACGATGGGAGGAAGCCAACTCGGGCTCTCTGACCTGAAGTCCTCGGAGCCGGCAGAGCAGATGTACTGATCTAAGTAATTCCACTTGTACTCCTCCAGTCGCTCATGCGAGAATTCCACCCAGCAGGAGACAAACTCTGAATCAGAGTGGGAGGGGCAGAGGCTGTAGGTGTAGTGGATCTGGGCGGACTCGTAGGGGTACCTGAAAAACAAAGGTCCAAACAAGGATATCTACCAACTCTTCTGTACCTTTTCTTTCTCAGTATACTTGGCATTCAAGCACAGTAACCAACTCATCTCAGGGGGCTGGTAATGGAGATTTCTCAGTTTTTAAACCAGAAAAACATCTACTTATGCTGTATTGTAGACTTCCCTGGTGGCTCAGACAGTAAAGCGTCTGTCTACAATGCTGGAGACCCAGGTTCGAGCCCTGGGTTGGGAAGATCCCCCGGAGAAGGAAATGGCAATCCACTCCAGTACTATTGCCTGGAAAATCCCATGGACAGAGGAGCCTGACAGGTTACAGTCTATGGGGTTGCAAAGAGTTGGACACGACTGAGCGACTACACTATGCTGTATTGATTATGCCAAAGCCTTCGACTGTGTAGATCACAACAAACTGTAGAAAATTCTTCAAGAGATGGGAATACCAGACCGCCTGACCTGCCTCCTGAGAAATCTGTATGCAGGTCAAGAAGCAACAGTTAGAACTGGACGTGGAACAACAGACTGGTTCCAAATGGGGAAAGGAGTATGTCAAGGCTGTATATTGTCACCCTGCTTATTTAACTTATATGCTGAGAAACTTATATGCTTTTTCATCATGAGAAACGCTGGGCTGGATGAAGCACAAGCTGGAATCAAGATTGCCGGGAGAAATATCAATAACCTCAGATACACAGATGACACCACCCTTATGGCAGAAAGTGAAGAATTAAAGAGCCTCTTGATGAAAGAGAAAGAGGAGAGTGAAAAAGCTGGCTTAAAGCTCAGCATTCAGAAAAGGAATGGCATCCGGTCCCATCCCTTCATGGCAAATCGATGGGGAAACAGTGGAAATAGTGAGAGACTTTATTTTCTTGGGCTCCAAAATCACTGCAGATGGTGACTGCAGCCATGAAATTAAAACAAGTTTGCTCCTTGGAAGAAAAGCTATGACCAACCTAGCTGCTGCTGCTAAGTCGCTTCAGTCGTGTCCAACTCTATGCGACCCCATAGACGGCAGCCCACCAGGCTCCGCCCTCCCTGGGATTCTCCGGACAAGAACACTGGAGTGGGTTGCCATTTCCTTCTCCAGTGCATGAAAGTGAAAAGTGAAAGTGAAGTCGCTCAGTAGTGTCCGACTCTAGCGACCCCATGGACTGCAGCCTACCAGGCTCCTCCGTCCATGGGATTTTCCAGGCAAAAGTACTGGAGCGGGGTGCCATTGCCTTCTCTGACCAACCTAGATAGCATATTAAACAGCAGAGACATTACGTTGCTGACAAAGGTCCGTCTAGTCAAAGCTATGGTTTTTCCAGTAGTCATGTATGAATTTGAGAGTTGGACTAGAAAGAAAGCTAAGCGCTGAAGAATTGATGCTTTTGAAGTATGGTATTGGAGAAGACTCTTGAGAGTCCCTTGGACTGCAAGGAGATCCAACCAGTCCATCCTAAAGGAAATCAGTCCTGAATTCATTGGAAGGACTGATGATGCTGAAGCTGAAACTCCAATCAATACTTTGGCCACATGATGCGAAGAACTGACTCCTTGGAAAAGACCCTGATGCTGGGAAATACTGAAGGCAGGAAGAGAAAAGGACAACAGAGGATGAGACGGTTGGACGGCATCACCGACTCAATGGACATAATTTTGAGTAAGCTCCGGGAGTTGATAATGGACAGGGAAGCCTCGTGTGCTACAGTCCACGGGGTTGCAAAGAGTTGGACATGACTGAGTGACTGAACCGAAACCTTCTTATTCTTCTATCATATTCTTTGTTTTTAATTGGAGTGTTAAGACTCATGCTAAACATTGTAAGCTGAATCAAATCCCTTTCACAAATAGGTGAGCTGCAACCATAAAACACAACCCTGGGAAGCAGACTTTCCTGGTGGTGCGTGGAAATCCGCTGCCAACGCAGGGGACACTGGTTAGATCCCTGGTCCACGAAAATTCCACATGTAGCGGAGCAACTAAGCCCATGCACCCCAACTACTGGAGCCCAAGCACCTAAAGCGTGTGCTCTGCAACAAAAGAAGTCACTGCAATGAGAAGCCTACATACAGCAACTAGCCCGGACACCAGCCCAGCCCCTGCTGGCCTCAACCAGCCCTTGCAAAGCAATGAAGACCCAGTGGGGCCAAAAATAAATACATAAAAATTAAAAAAAAAAAAAAATCCTGGGAAACAAAATAGTGACTCTAAAACAACAACTACTCACTCAATCTCCCCAGTCTGAATATACATGTAATTCAGTATGTGGACAGTATGTGTTATAAGTATCACTTGGTAGGTGGACATGATCTAGGACAGAAGCTGAAAATGTTAAACACCCAGGACTCACTTGGGAAGGTAGCGGGTCACTGTGATCATCTTGTCTTTCAGTGTGACTTTGTGGAAGGTTCTGCCCATGCTCAGCCAGTACTGGTCTTCCTCTTCCGGGCGGTTTCGGGACACAAGGCCTAATAAGGAAAAAAAGAATTTCCTCCATCTGGTTGAGGGTCCTTCCTTTAAAAGGAAATTGCTTCTCTTACACATAGATTCAGAAAAGGAGAGACAAAACAGGCAACACTTTCAGTTTGACAATTTCGTGGAAAAGAAATACTCTTGGTTGAAAAAAAAAAAAGTCCTGAAGGTGTAAGATTTTTCTGTTACTGAACCAGCCAGCAGGGGCTTGGAGTCGGGGGTACCGATAGCATCTGGATGATACACTCGAAGCTGAACGACCTGATGCCTCGTCCTCTGTGAAGGGAAGTTCTAAGCTGGATGTTAACTGACTAAAACGGAACTCCACCCTTCTCAGGCACGAGCTGGCCCCTGGCATCTGAGACCCTCGCCCCTGGGGCAGCCAACCCAGCCCATGATGCCCACTCTGCTGCACCATGTTTCAGACTTAAAGGATCACTTATTGGGGACTGCCATGGCAGTTCAGTGGCTAAGACTCTGTGCTTCCACTGCAGAGGACATGGGTTCAATTCCTGGTCAGGGAACTAAGATCCCACATGCAGTGCAGCCAAAAAAACAAAGGAACCACTTAATTATTTGCTCAAATTTCCTTCTCCAAACATCTAGTCCTGTTGTTTCTTCTGCCTTCTCTTCCATCTCGTCTCTGCCTTCTCACCATCAAATTCCTAAAGATTGTTTAAGGTCACCATCAAGTGCCACCTTCTTCAGAAAGCTATCAAACCCCATCAACGGTGAATTCTACCCTGGATGTAGCTCCTTGTGTGTGTGGGTCTCACTCCCTAACAAAGTAAAAGTTCCAGGAGGCCAGGGCCCAAACCTTGTTCATCTTTGTATTTTCAGTAGCACCTTATAAAGTGCCTGTTCAGGGAAAAGGCAACCTGGATGGGACCACTAACATGGAAAGGGAATTCATACCACCGTGTTTAGGATAAGAACAAAATCCTTCACATGGTCTGTGCAGCCTGGGTCTCCTGAGGTCTCTGGCCATGTTGCTGGCTTACTCATGGTACTCCCCACACTCATCTTTTAGGTGTCCCTAAAGTTTCACGAGGCCTTTGCACACACTAATCCTGCTGCCTAGCATGCTCTGCCCTCCACTCCTCTCCTCTAACACTAAAAACTCCTACCTGTGTTTCAGGTCACAGCTCAAACATCACCTCCTCAAAGAAGCCGGCCCTGACTCTACAGACCAAATCCAATCCCATGTTAAATAATCTCAGGCGAGCATTTTGATTTTTCCTTCATGGTCTTTATCATAACATGGCATTGTATTTCATAGTTTGACTAATGTTATTTTGTCCTATAGAGCAGGAGCTTCAGAAATACTAATGAATGAATGAGTGAATGAATGAGTGAACTAATGAAATAATGAGTGAATGAATGAGTGACATAATAAAATGAGTAAACTAATGAACAAATGAATTAGTGAAATAAGGAATGAATGAATGAATGAGTGAAACAATGAATGAATGTGTGAAATAATGATTGCATGACATAGTGAATGAATGAAACGAATGAACCCTCATAAGTTCATAGACCCATGCTGTCCTATACCAGGCACGGTTGCTTCCATGGTGGAAGATAATAAGATGAAGCTGAAGTTATCCTAGTAATCAGAAAGGTTATGAGTAGAGTCTATAATATGAGAAGGCAGCATCACGTGATACATATCACAAGAGGCTTTTAGAAAAAACCCAGAGGAACCCAAAGCTTCGCGGTGAACGATGGGGCCTGGACGCAAGGACCACTAAGTCTCCACTGACAGGGCCATGCTTCTCCGATCCTCTGACTGGAGGAGCTTTAATGGAACCAAAGCTGGCCTGAGGTTTGGTTCTGGCTGTCTAGGGAGCAGGGTGGGGTGCTCATTAGCTACAAGGAGGAAGGAGGGGATGAAGAGATGCTCAGTGATGGCTCCAGGAAGTGACCGCCGCTCTCTGGTTCCAGGCCCCCACGTGTAATTCTCGCTGCTGGACTTGTTTCAGGGGAGACCTCCAGAGCCCAGCTCAAACTCAGCCAGCACCACTGAGTCTCTGTACTCACTAGCCTCTGCCACTCATGGATGACCCATCTTGGCTTCCAGTCACTGAGCTGCAATGAGCTGCAGTGACAAGAACAGGGAAGGAGGAGAGAACAAGCATAAACTTCAGCTTCAGGTAACATTAGAGGACCTACTGTGTTAGGCACTATGCACGAAATAAACCCAGGCCTCTGGGACGGTAATATTCACCCTGTAGTTTGACAGCTCAGCCCCTGCTCAGCTGCCTGGGACCCAAGGTACTGCTCAAGCCAGGCTAGAACATTCCTGAACTTAGGCATACCCTCTTCCTTAAAAGGAGAGCTGGAGATTAAAGAGAGTTTTAAGGTAAGTCTGAACCCGGAGGAGACATTAATTCTTGTAAAATGTAAAAAATTTTATGGGAAAAAAAAATGGGTAAGCAATACAGCAGAGAATATCTGTATAAATATGCCATCATACAGATGCATTAATATGTTATTATCAGTATACATAAACATATGAATATATATACATAAACATATGAAATTACTAGATCAAAAAAAAATGTGTGTTGAAAAACAATGACTTTAAGTGTATGTATTCCCTACTATCTTAAGAACTTGTTTCCACAAATTGAGTAGAGGAGAAAACTCAGAGTCCGCAGTGGAACCTCACCCCGGCTGTAGAGCGGGCTGCTGCTGAGAGGCGGTGGGCCAGCAGGGCTGGGCTTCTGTGCACGGGGCTGAACGATGATCTGGTAACCCTGCATGAGCCGCTGGCAGATGAACTCTTCAAATACCTGCTGGGCCGTCATCTGCACGCCCTCCTCGTCCCTCCTGAAAAGACAGACGGCGTTCACAGGTCATGCCAGGAGCACAGTGACAGAGTCCCCAGTCCTCAGCTCCATCCCCGTGAGCCCCTCCATAGAGATGAGTGAAATTGAAGGTTTGCAAACCAGTCTTGGGAGAAGCAAAAGCCAGGCACCTTCTCTCTGTCACTGACCTGTCGATGTCAGCCTCCGGGAGGAGATCGTAGCAGCCCTCCATGTAGTCGTTCTGTAGGCCCTGGCGGTCGGGGAAGTAGTCCGTGGTGAGGGGGAGGCACGCGGGAGTCGTGAGTGACTTCCAGTCCACACCAACTGTGCAACAGAAGCCTGGCACTACAGGGGGAGCAGACAGCGTCAGAACTGCCGCGTGTGAGCAGGGAGGAAGGCAGTGAGGTCACCAGGCAGGTGTGGGATGTGGGTGGGGAGTCGGGGGGAGAAGGGCGGTGTGACAGGTGATCAAATTGCCAGGAAAGGGAGGGAGAGAGAAAGGGAGGGGGGAGGGAGAAAGAGAGAGAAACAGAGGCTGTTAGACCACGCAGTGCTTATCCGATCCCACCATGCAAATGGGAGCCGCAGCTGACACTTTTCATTTTCTGCTGATCGTGAGCTGCAGCCGTGAGTCCAGTGAGGTTACGGCAGGGCAGGCCAGGCAGAGTTACACATCGAAGCAAATCAATGTCCTGAGAGCGGAAGAGAGGCTCAGGCCGTGAGCCTCCCCGAGGCGGTGGAGGGGCCGAGTGGGGAGAAGAGGAGGGTGCAGCTGATTCTGGAGCGAACAGCACAGGGGAGCAGAACTCAGGATTGAAAAGTAAGTCACAGATCCATCAGGGCAGGAAGAGGAGTCAAGGGGGGACTTCTGGGAAAGTTACGAGGCTGGAACTTTAGGAGCCGGAGTTTAACAATCTAGAGACGAGAGCTGTCATGGCAGAGTGGGCCTGACCCTGTGGGTCGGTCAGAGATCCCCCGCGCTTTGGTGAAGCAGGGCTTCCCCACCTCGGGGCATGAGACCTACTCTGGTCAGGATAATTCTCTGTCATGCGGGGTGGTCCTGGGCATTGCAGCCTCCCGGTCCCTACTCACTAGATGCCAGTGGTATCGCCTGGTTGTAAAAACCAATGGTGTCTGCAGACACGGCCACATGTGCCCCAATGAGCAGAATATTCCTTGCTGAGAATAACTGAGTTAATGTAGGGGGGCAGTTAGCTTCTTCAGTCAAGTAAGTGAACATTGTTTTTCAAATCTCCATACAAGGGAACAACTAGAAGCAGATATACTCCACGCTTCAGGCTCTGTGTCCCCAGCGGGACCCTCACACGCCCCTTCTCCTGTGACTCCTCGGCCTTGTGCCCGCTGTCCCCGACACCCCTCCTCTGAGCAGGTGTGGCGCCATCATCGACCCCTTTAGATACCTGGCTGACCTGAATCCCCCCAAGGTCACAGGACTGGAAGCCTCTCTGCTCAGGGAGCTTTCTTCCTTAAAGTGACCAACATGCCCCAGGAAAACAGTGTCCCTGAGCCTGGGGGCCAGGGGCCAGGAAGACTTTCGAGCTGAGTCCCAGGGGGAAACATGCCCCGCGTGCAGCCACAAGGCTTTGGGGAAGATGACCTGAGCTGCAACAAGCCTAACTCCGTGGTCTCCACTCCAGGTCCCGGGGACTTTTGGTTGGTTGGTCTGAATTTTATTTTATTGTGGTAAGAGCACTTAACTTGAGACCTACCACCTTAACAAATGTTTAAGTGTACAATTCAGTATGCTTAAACGTGGGACAGTGCCATGCGGCAAGCCTCTAGAGACCTTGCTCATCTCATAAGGACTGAAGTTTTACATTCACCAACTGGCAATCCCCCACACCCTGCCCATCTTCCCCGGGACCCTGGCAACCACCACTGTACTCTCTGAGTCTATGAGTCTGACTCCATACAGGCCTTGTTAACTCCTTAATACCCCAAGAACTCAAAACACAGCGAAAGGGAAGCGGGGGAGGGAGAGGAACGGACTGGGAGTCTGGTATTAGCAGATGCAAACAATGACATTTAGAATGGATCAACAGCAAGGTCCTCATGTATAGCACAGGGAACTATATTAAATATCCTGTAATAAACCATGATGAAAAAGAATATAAAGAAAAGAATGTATATATGTGTATAACTGATTCATTTTGATGTACAGCAGAGTTGCACAACATTGTAAATCAACTACACTTCAATAAAAAACAACAAAAACAGAAGACCCAGTCCACAACATCCTAGTTAGCACCCCAATTTCCCATAGGGCAATTGAGGGTGAGTTTGTGTGAGCTTCCCAGTCAGAATCAGCAGCAGAAGGTGGGCGCCAAATGGAGCCCCCAAGGGGCGGCCAGAAGTGCAAGGCCCTCTATGGCTGTGCCTTCTCACCGTTCTGGCCCTTGCCAGTTCCCTGACCCTTGGCACTAGGAAAACCTTTTAGAAATGGGATCCACGGGCACACATGGAGACTTCAAACCCCGTGGTGAGAAAAGCTCCCAGTTCTTAGCTGGATGCTGCTGCTGTTTCCCTGGGTAAAGAGTCTGGGTGGCCTCTTTTCCACCTCCAGTACCTCCAGGCCCTGCCAAAGCCTCTGAGGTGGTTCCAGCTCAGAACCACGCAGTGACAAACATAGATGACAAAATCCAGCGCTGGGCTTGCAGAGGAGAAACAGGCTCATCTATTCAAGGCTGGCAGCTTTCTAGAAAATAATCAATCTGCCAACTATTCTTTGGAATATATTCCAAGGATCTGAACCAAGAGAAAAAAAAATACACTCTTGGCACCATGCATTATATGCTATTAAAAAAAAACAACTAGAAATCACCCAAATGGCCACCAATAGACATGAGTATCCAAATCACAATTTAATAACATGTTTGATATTGACATGAAAAATGACTAGCATGCCAGACCTGGAGAACTAGTGCAATGATTGCTAAGTTACTTAAAAGTGGGGACAAAAAAGATTTGGTGATGTACATACATCCACTGGTCACAGTAAGGTAAAGCAATGTTGATCAAGCAGTAGAGTTTCTTTTTCCGGTCTTTTGCTATTGCTGACATTTAGATGTTCAGCTATTTCAACAGACAAGGATGGTCAATGTAAATGCAACCCAGACACACACTTCCAACTGCAGGGATGTAAATAGCTTCAGGTCTTATTCCTTCCGACTTCTCCCCACAGCCACTGTTAGGCATCTCAGAGACAAGGCCAGCGCTGGGAACACGGCCACCCTTCCCGTGTGGCCTCCCCGCTGCTCCCTTTCCATCAGACAAGCTAGACTCTCCCTTACCACACTGCCTTCCCGCACCTGAGACGTGAACGTCCAGGCTGTTCTCCCCCAAACAGGGCTCCCTCTTGCTCGCCCTCAGTGCCCTGACCATCCACCCACACCCCGCCTCCGTCCATCAGTTGCTCCCTCTTACTTGGGTCTGGAGAGGTAGACACACTGTCCTCTGGAGAATCCTTATTCTGCGTCCGAGGATTCATATCTATGGAAAGATAAAAAGAATCTGTTTCAGTGAGGCTCATTTTGCAAAAAAGTTCTGACCAGTTATAGTTTTAAAAAAAAAAAGAGAGAGAGAACCTTCCACACCAGTCATTAAATAAGGATTTCTTTGAAACTTTCCTCTTTTCTCCAGAGCAGATTTTATAGTTCCAAGACTCATCTTCTGAGGAATCAACAGGTCTATGAGAGCTGCCTCCCCCAGGCCCAGAATCACACATTCCATGTCCACCCTGGGAAAATCCTGAAGCGGTTACCACCTGAACCCATGGTTCCCCTGCTTCAGGTCGCCAGGAAACTCTAATGTGGGCCCGTAAGCCCCAGAGCAGCCTTCCTTTGTACAACTTGACCCCGAACAGCCGGGAAGGTCAAACTCTGGGTTCCTGTAAAGCGGCTCCTTTTAGCCAAACAATAGAAACATTGTCTTTATCATATTCCTTTTTTTTGAAGTTCTTTTCTTTTAATATTTATTTGGCTGCATAGGGTCTTAGTTGCGTCATGTGGGATATTTTTGTTGCAGCACGTGGGCTCTCTAGTCGTGGGGCACGGGCTTAGTTGCTTTGCAGACTGAACCTACACCCACTGCATTGCAAGGCAGATTCTTAACGGCTGGACTGCCAGGGAGGTCCCTTGCCTTTACCATATTCTGAAGGCACTTTACAAGGGCCTGGCAGCCAAGTAACATTTTCAGCCCCCAAGCACAGGGATCGAAAGGATCTTAGCCCTAAACTTTTATTCAAAATGTCTTCTCATTCAAAATGAATGATGGAAAGATGGACTAGAAATAGGAAGGAAATAATTATGATACTTTAGGAATTCTCTCACTGCCAATCCAATTTCCAAGCCTTAGCTATAGGCCAACAGAAACATCACTAGCTAAATCCACCTGTGAATGGAGGCAAACTTTATTAACTAATTTTATAAAATTTCAATTCCATTGTCTTCCTCAAGTTTCAGAAAGGCAAGTTAACTAACACAGAACAAAGACATGAAATAGTAACTTCATTGTTTCTTCCAGTTTTACTGTCTTTCGTATTCATTTGGTATACTACCTATCCTCGGAGGCTTTCCAAAATCTGCCACCCATCTAAATTCATGTTCCCCTACCTCTGTAAAGGCTCTCTGAATAGTGCAGAAATCAGAAACAGCAGCCACTGCAGGAGACATAAAAGAGGCGAGTTTGATCCCTGGGTCAGGAAGACCCCCTGGAGGAGGGCATGGCAACCCACTCCAGTACTCTTGCCTAGAGGATCCCATGGACAGAGGAGCCTGGCGGGCTACAGTCCACGGGGTTGCAAAGAGTCAGACATGACTGAGCACAGAAACAGCAGGACAGCTGGCTGCTGGCTGGAGAGATCAGGATAATACCTCCACATCTCTGGGTGTTAAGTTGCTACATGTGTAAAATGTATTTAACAACTTACTCCCTACAGGAATGATCAGATAACAAGTGCTTCCAAAAAGCATAAAGCCTGTATCAATAAAAGCTCCTACCCTCCCTGCACTTAGAATCCCTCACCTTCTAACTCTCCTCCTGACCAAATACCACCCCTTCGCATCTGAGGTGCCTATCCACTTCTGTAAGCCAGTGGTCCTCAAACTTTTTGGCCCCAGGGACCAGTTTTGTGGAAGACACTTTTTCCACAGACTGGGGAGGGAGGGGGATGGTCTTGAGACAATTCAAGCACATTACATTTATTGTGCACTTTATTTCCATTACATCAGCTCCACCTCAGACCATCGGGCATTAGATCCAGAGGTTGGAGACCCCTACTGTAAGCAACAAGGCCATACTTCTCTTCTCCAATCTCAAACCACACTGCTCCACTGCTCCCTCTGGGTCTGATCATTTTTATGGGGGTGGGGGGGTCCCCTTCCACATATAATTGAAAGCTCCCAGGCATGGTGCGGCCCTCAATAGTGATCTCATAAGCAGCCCTCAATCACAACTCACTGACAGACCAATGATAAATGTGTTCCCGACCAACATGTTCTCAGCTAAAAACGTAATGTGCGGCCCACTTATAATTCCATGCATTATACAGCACGGCTTCTAAATAGGTCACCCAAAATTGTGGCTGAAATGATCCTGAAATAGACACGGCCCTGCTTTTCCATCCCCATGTCGCTCCCGGGGGTGGGCCTGCTCAGAGCATCTCTTGGGCGGGTTACCTGCACCACTGCTGCTGAGCAGGCTGACCGAGAGCTCCTCCGTCCCAGCGAAGCTCAAGAAGGACGTGCCGTCGCCAGGCTGGCGGGAAGTGCTGTGCCTGCAAAGAACAAACAGAGCCCAGCCGCCTGGCTTAATGTGGATCATCACCTCTTTTATCCTGCTCATCCTGTCTCTGGGGGGTTTTCATCAAAAACAGGCCTGAACGTTCGGCCACATGGGCTGGCAAACACTGAGATCCACATCGCAGCTGCCAGGCTTCAGGATTCAGAGTGCATGCCAGCTCTAGACTCCCACCCTGGGACCCCAGCTGTGCCCCCATAACCATGCCAGATGCCTGCCCTCTCCATCCTAAGCCTGCCCCTGCTGATACCCACAGCAGGACGTGAGGTGCTTCAAGAGAGGTATCACGTTAACCTGGTAAAGATGGTCACGCCCTGCTTGTATCCCACATCCAGTCCATGGGATGCTGGGACGACTGAAAAGGGGCCAAAGATTGCTCCTTACAAGAGTAACGCATCATAGAAGATCCAGTATAGCCTGAGCTAGAGCACGTCAAGGTTTAAATGACTTTCTTCCTAGGCTGACTCTCTCTGGATGCCTTGTAACACATTTAGAACCCTTGTTCAAAAAGACTTGTTTCTATAAACACAGGCCTTGGTCTCCATTGTTTTTATTTATTTTTTATCAAGCAAAATTTTAATAATATAGAAATATATAATAGTCCTTGATCCAAAATATCACTTGAAAGTCAGTAGTACCCATCTTATGATTTGCAGTTTGTCAACCATTGCTATTAAATAGATTCTTATAGAGTGGTTATTTTGAGATCCTAAACAATGCAATAAAATATGAAAAACAATTAAAAAGATAAATATTTGCAGTGAAGGCACGACTCTAATTCTTTTGGGATCCATTGCTTTCGGCATTAACCCAACAGTGGGATTCCTCAATGACCAAAACGACAAAAGTCACAGACTGACTGCCCAGAACACACAGCAGGAACCACCTGCCCTGGAATTCATTTTCACCCTTGACTGAGGATCAGAAGTAACTCACGTCTGCGGTTGACAAAGCGTGTTTTGAATTAAAGTGGAAGTTAAAGCAAGGGCCTGGGGAACATCTTTGGCAAAAACACCCCAGGCTGTCTGTGTCAACGGGCCCAGGGAAGGGGACTGACAAAGGCAGATGCCGCAGCTCCACCACATCCCCGAGTCTCCCGGACGTGACGTGTCATGGGCAGCCCGTTCCGCCATCAGCCCGGCACCTCCCAGAGCCCCAGGCCCAGCCTCACCTGCCGGCGGCCTCGTGGTACGCCAGCTCCAGCAGCTCCGCGGAGGAGTGGGTCAGGTCCCTCTGCCCACTGCCCTGCAGCTCTGCCATGTTCTGTCGGGTCTGGTGATGGATCTGAATGGCCTCTCCGGACGGTCCTATCCAGACAGAGACCCAGTGACCCATCGTCCCCCCAGAAGCCAGAGCCACACACTCTACCTCCCACTGTCTCTCTTCCTGCTGCCAGGACACGAGCGCTGGAGAGGCTGGAAGGCAACCACAGCGCAGAGGAACATCATGTCCTCAACCCTCTCGCTCCCAGACAGGACATCGCCTTCTCTGAGCAAGGCTTGTCCTCCTGTGAGGCCTCAGCCTAAGAATATTGCAGGGGACTTCCCTGGTGGTGCAGTGGATCTGGGAAGGTCCCACACGCCTTGCAGCAACTAATCCTGCATGCCACAACATACTGACCCCATGCTCTAGAGCCTGAGAGCCATAAGATTAATTCACCAAAATGAGAAGCCCGCACACTGCAACTAGAGAGTAGCCCCCACTCACCACAACTAGAGAAAGCCTGCACATAACGATGAAGACCCAACACAGCCAAAAATAATAAAAGGAAGAAAGAATATTGTGGGAGGCTTTGTTTCACACACATCAAGTGAGATACAGTAGAGAAAGACAAAAGCATAGGAGGCAGAGGCTCCTCCCAGGAGGCTTAACACAAGTCAGACAAGAACACACGTGGCTGTCCCTGCCTCCAGGTGCAGAGAAGGATGACCTCTCTGACTGAGGCCAAGCAGGGACGCGTGCTCAGGGCCAGCACTAGGAGTTCCTGGCTGGGGCTCTTTCCCAAGAAAAACTTACCCACAGGGAAAGTGTGCATCCAGCGCCTCCTGTTGGACGTGAGCTTCATGGGCATCCGTGAGGGTGCAAAGGGGTTAATCAGTGCCCGCTGGGGCGTGTACCCGCCGGGGGCGGACGTGCAGCATGGACTCTGCGCTGCCCACGTGGAACCTGCCCGGTGCGCTGGAATCCCGCTGTGGTGGCTCCATCATGTTCTCCAGGACGTCTGCCAGTTACCGTGGGGATGGGGGGGGGCACAGAGAGAAAGCACAGGGTCACAGGGACAGCAGGACTAGGCAGGAGAGCCTCCGAGGCCGACAAGGACCTTGGAGGGTGTACATGTGAGGGAAATGAGGGAAATTGCCAAATTATAAAGAAATGAAATACTGGGTTTGTTTACTTTTTAAACACTTAAGAGAAGGAGGTTCTGGTCCCTAAATTACTAGCCTAGTGAAGCCACACCCAAAGCCGACGGGGAGGACCACACATGGCCTGGATACCCCGGACTCTGAGCTGGATGCAATGACTCCATGGAGCTGTCTCCTCTGGGGATGGGCTGGGTGTATTCTGTATACGGGAGGAACAATACAGGTAGGTATTCGGTGACCAGAAGGGGGAACCCTGGCAGAGACACCCAATGTGTTCAGTTCACTAGACCTGTTTGATTTTCCTCAGAGGCTCACAAGGAGAGGGCAGTTTCCAGCCCCTTTGCACTGGGGCCACGTAACAGTTCTAGTCAGCAGAGCACAGGCAGAAGTGACCTGTCCCCCATGAAGGTCTGGACCACTGACACCTCCACTCATGATCTCCATTCTCCTCTCCCCTGCTGTGGAAACTCTGGAGACCTGTGTTGATGACCATGGCATCCCAGGATAGAAGGAACCCCAGGCCCTAGGTGACTGGGTGGACAGAAACTCCCTCCCACTGATGCAGAGGCCTAGAACATGAATAAGCAATCAATGTGACTGTGTTTAACAAAATAATAAATTCAAGGGAGGAAAAAAATGAGGAAATGAACGCATCCAGCCTTGACTAGGCATGGAGATGGCACACTATTTAGACCCAACCCGTCCCACCCAATGGCAGACAGGTCCCTAACCTGAGCGAATCAAAGAGCCGAAACCTACAACCAGGTCCCCTGGGGAATGCCACATGCCCACCAAGCAAACACCCAGGTTAGAAAGTGGGTCCTGGGCCTCCCCTGGTGGTCCAGTGGCTAAGACTCTGTGCACCCAAGGCAGGGGGCCTGGAGCCGATCCCTGGCCAGAGACCTAGACCACACGTGCCACAACTAAAAGAGATCCAAACAACGAAGACCGAAGTGCCTGAGTGCTGCCACTAACACCTGACACAGCCAAATAAATAAAGACACAAAAGATTAAAACGGCTGCCCAGCCCTGCCCTCTGACCTCGAGTGCTGGTGTAGCCCAGGGAGCTGCTGACTTCATACTGGTGCAGGTGAGGGTGAGGGATCACCAGGATGTTGGCGCTCCTGCCCAGCGAGCTGTCGTCGGAGGCCTGGCTCCTCACCTCCTCTGTGGGCAGCGTCCGGCCGGGCAGCGAAGGGCTGGACGAAACGTCACAGGAGCTGGCGCTCTTCCGGCTGTGACTCTCCCGCTCTCGCACAGACCTGACAGGCGGGAGACCAAGTTACTGTCTCCAGCCCAGGCTACGTGGAAGACCAGTAATGATAACCCTCCATGGGATCTCTGGGTGGGAGGTGACGCAGGAGGTATGCTGCCCTGAGCAGCTCCGGGGAAGAAACAGGGGAAATGCTGGACAGTCCTCCCGTGGCCAAAGTGCTGGGATCAGAGCCTTAGAGAAGCGACCCTCAGTCTGACGCCACCGCATCCCACCATCAAGCTCGCGTCACGGAGAATGGAGTTTTGACTTGAGGTCACCCAGGAGGAAGCACACAGCATCACCTGAGACATCTCCAGGCATTAGAAATTGAATCTAAATCTCATGGGGCCTCCAGAGACAATTGCCAGTTTACTGAAAATTCAGAGACGACAGGGCAAGTTAAACTTAATAAAGGAAATAAAGAGCCAGAGGAAGAAAAAGCGAGACACTCTACAGTCACAGAAAGGACACAAGATGAAAGGCCACGTGTGCACCTTCTTCAGATCCCAACCCAAGCAAACTAACCGTAAAAACTGCATTTTTGAGACAATTGCGAAGTCTGGAGAGGGACTGGCTATCAGAGGATATTAGCAATTAGTGTGAATTTTGTTACCACTAATACAGGTACTGTAATCATGTTGGGTTTTGTTTTTTTAATTCTTATTTGTTAGAGACACACACCGAAATATTTACAGGTTAAAAAAAAAAAGGGGGGGGTATCTGAGATCTGTTTTAGAATACTCCGACGAAATTTCAAATGTGGGAGAAGTGATAAAACAAGATTGACGACATGCTGATAACTGTTCATTTCACTAGTCTCTGAACGTTTCCTTAATAAAAATAAAAAACAATGGTGTGCCCTTATTAAAACATGAAACTCCCCGAGAGGGGAGCCTCTGGAAGTGGCAGGAAGAAGGATCAGAAGGAGAGAAGTCCAATGTAAGCAAAAATTCAGAATGAAAGAGTCAGCAACTGCCCACAGGGCTGCCCCTGTGGTATCAGAGCTATTCTCTCTCCACCTGGAAGATTTTTAAAGTGAGAGCTTAAATGGAGCCCGAAGACAGACCCCAAGAGCAGACTGCACATTTCATTATTCCAACAATAAATATTTGAGCACCAGCATATGCTCAGCCCAGTGGAGGGACAGAGCACCGATTAGGGCACAGTCTATGCCCTCAAGGAACACAGTCGGAGTCTCTGGGACATCGGGTCTTGCCATCTTTGGTCAGAAGAAAGAAAAGCAAGGATCTTAGACCCTGAATGTGTTCTTAGATGCTCAGAAGAAAAGCACCACCAAGCCCTGAGGCAGCACCCACGTGCAGGGAGCTGCTGCTAAGAGCACTACTCGGAGCTCTAAGCGCTCTCGGGACAGACAGCAGGATGGGATGAGGGGAGTGGACACAAGACGAGCACATGGCCACAGTGAGCCCGTCTGTCATGATGTGAAGAGATGGGGTTTTTCCAGCCAGTGGTACTGAGTTAGAGTACACTTTCCATACTAAGAAATGCAGAAAATAGACTGGCAATGCTTGGTCAACGAGGGGAAAAAAAAAAAAGCTAGAACTCTGTTTCACACATTCTAAAAAAATTCTACACAAATCACTAAGCATAAAAACTAAGACTATAGGGACTTCCCTGGGGGTCCCAGGGTAAGGGCTCCAAGGTTCCATTGCAGGGGGGTGTGTCGCTTGATCCCTGGGAATCGAATGCCACAATGTGCAGTCAAAAACAAACAGACAGACAAAAACCAAGACTAAAAGAACTAGGAGAAAATACAAAATACACATCTTGGACCTGGGATGGCTTTCTTATACTAGACCCAGAAATGAGTGTGTTGGTAAATCTAAACACATCACAATGAAAAACTACTGTGTGACCCAAATACCAGGGAGCAAATTTCAAACACAAGAGTTAAAGAAAGAAAAGTATCTTGCCCTCTGGGAATAATAAACCTCAAAGAAACTCTGGACGCTGGGATTGATCAAACTTGGTGGCTCAGATGATAAAGGATCTGCCTGCCATGCAGGAGACCTGGGTTCGATCCCTGGGTTGGGAAGATCCCCTGGAGAAGGCAATGGCTACCTACTCCATGATTCTTGCCTGGAGAACTCCATGGACAGAGGAGCCTGGTGGGCTATAGTCCATGGGGTCCCACAGAGTTGGACACGACTGAGTAACGAACACACGTTCACTTTATCTATTAGGGGCTTCTCAGTGAAATGAAGATTCTAGAATTCACAAATTGCTCCTCATGACTAGAAAAAGCAGAATGCTCTCCTTATTTGCAAACACTTCATCATAGCAAACATAGCTAACCAAACAGCTAGGCCAGAGAACGGGAAAAGAGACTCCCTAATGATATGATATTCATACTAAGGCTTCCATTTGGCTCGTTTTAATATATTTTCAAGGTTGCTCTCATGCAGGTCCCTCCGGGGCCTCGGGTTTTCCTGGTTAGTTTCTACGTCCACCCCAAAGCACATCTGGCAGAGAACCTGCAGGTGCCGAGGCGCTGAGCCCGGGAGGGGCCAGGGAGCCTGAAGACTTGTGCGTCATACGCATCGTAATCCACCTGAATGGGAAGGGCGTTCTCGGATTCTTTGGGGGTCCCGAGAGCTGAAACACATAAATAGTACCAACTGTCATTAAAACACACTTCAATAAGAGGCCTTCGGATGGTCTTCATCAAAATCTACAAGGTATAGGTCATCATCAGCATGAGATAATAACCCATGATCAGCCTGCGAAGATTAAATGATTTTTGCATCAAAACGATAGAGAAATTACTATTTACAAGTGCTAAGTAAAAGCCAGATGATGGCACCATTTCCTTCTGTGATCCCATTGTTAAAAAAATAGCATCTTAGTGGGGTGGGGGGGTGGGTGGGAGGGAGGCTCAGCAGGGAAGGGATCTATGTATCCATACGGCTGATTCACACTACTGTACAGCAGAAACTAACACAACATTGTAAAGCACTTATACTCAGATTAAAAGAATAAAAAAAACAATCAAAAAATAGCACCTTAATGGATATATTGGAGAAGGAAATGGCAACCCACTCCAGTACTCTTGCCTGGAGAATCCCATGGACAAAAGAGCCTGGTGGGCTACAGTCCATGGGGTCTCAAAGAGTCAGACATGACTGAGCAACTATGTATATATATATACACACACACACAATGTGTATATTTAGTCCTTTAAGACTTTCCACCCGATTCCTATAAGCAACCTATGGAAAATAAACACAAGATTTTGGAAAAAAAAAAAACAAGTTTTGTTATCACCCACTTCGCTAATGACAAAAATATATGCAGTCATTAAGGGACCTTCCAAAGGTCACACAAGGGGAATTCAGGTCCCAAACTTGGCCATGAACTTTTTATGCAACCTCACAAAATCCTGTTGCCATGGCTCAGTTGACTCTTCCTAGAAGTAATTACAGAAGGAAAAAAATACTCACATGTATCACGGCCATTTTTTGCTTTCTCAGAGGTGGGCTGTAAAGTTAAACAGATAGTTAATCACTCCTGGAATTTCCCCTGCTGTTTATTTATTTAATGCATTAGACTGTAAAATCTTAAAACGAATTTCTCAATTGCTACTCATGACCACTGGGGAACAGAACAAAATAACAGTAACAGTGACAGTCCCCAAGGGCTCTGCTGGTCAATGAAACCTACCTTCTTTCCTGCCAGTTTAATTCGTGGTGTGAAACTATTACAAAAGAGCTGGCTTTTGGATGTGTAGAAACTGTGAAAGAAACAGACAGGGTCACTCATCTAAACCCCTTTCATTTTTTTTTTTTTTTTTTAGTTTTAAAAAAAATGTTTTATGGTGCCGCATGGCATGTGGGATCTTACTTGCCCTACCAAGAATCAAACCCTTGTCCCCTGCAGTGGAAGTGCAACGTCTTAACCACCAAACCACCACGGAAGTCCTCAAACCCCTTTCATTCTAAACCTCCAGACACAGTCAGAATCCCAGCCATTGATCAGCCCTCCTAGGAACACTCACTCAGCCCTCACTGATCTTTCCAATTCTAACTTTGCTTTGTAATTACTAGGAAACATTGGTTACATTTTAAATTATTGTTCTATTCCTTTTCCCCATAAATGTTCTCATGTGTGCTAGTCGTGATTTCTAAGTGGTCTAGAACCTCCTCCTCGAGCTGAAATCAGCAGGAACACCAAGGCCTGGTCCCAGTCAAGAGGAAGCACAGGGAGCTTCCGACAAACGGAGGGGCCCAGGCCCAGCATCAGTCATCTGTGGGCTGCGGGAGTCGGAAACTGGTGTGGAAATAAGTCCTTCAAACTTGGTCTCATGCTTTTCACCACAGACTGTAATTATGTCATGGCCATGGCTTTGCATGTAGAGAGACCTGAAGCACATATTACAACTTAAAGTCTCCACATTTTCTTGACAAAAGATGTTATGGTAAGAGCTCAACAGGTTTGCAGAAAAAAACGGCAAGGGAGCTAACAGAATTCCTGATCACCTACAGTGAATCCGGCTCTCGCTCACCTGTGGTTTATCCAGTGAGGGATGTTGTAGTCATCCCCCAGACGGGAGTCATGAGGGGCACTCCGATTGTGCAGCTGAAAGGGAACAGAGAGTGGACCAAGTGAGCTGGGAAGCAGGCGGGACCCGGAACCACCCAGCTTTTCCGATTCTCACTACTCAAGACCCCCCTGCACTGGAGCCTGGCTTTTGGCAAGCAGTGTGAGATCAATCACCTTGAACAACGGGACAGCGTGCAGCGGCTGCTCCCCCATGCACACCAAGTCCACACCGATTCCTAAGGAACAAAAGGAAGGGTTGGGGGGTGTGTGTGATTTAAGTGGGGTCAGGGTTTGAGACACAGATGACGTATCAGCACTGCGCACGGCAGGTCAGAAGGAAATAGGTGCATTCCATCTTTCTAACCTTCACCAAGTCCCCCTGCAGCTGCCACTAATCAGCACTTGACAATCTGCCTCTGACAGCCTTGCAGGTCGTGATCTGTCAAGCAGACCACCATGCGGCCATGAGCAGTTTCAAGGCCAGAGAGGAAAGGGAACCCTGCCAGCTCAGTAAAAGCAAAACAATTCCATCAGTTAACAGAGTCTCTTTACTGGACGTCGGGACTCATGTTCCCAACTGTGTTTTGCTGTTGGAACACAAATCATGCTGGGGGAGGGGCGCAGCTTGGGGACATCATGGAGGGAGTACCAGGTGATGCTCTGGCACTTCCCAGGACAGGCCGATGGGCACTGGATCCTGGAAACACCCCCAAAGGGGGTCAAGTACGTTTGGGACACTCAGGGCGCCAGTTGTGTCCTTTAGAGGCAAGCAAGACACTCTGACACCTTCACACTGGCAATGAGGAACTGTGCCTGACTGTGCATTCTCAATCCAACCGACCATGGGACTCTTTTCATCACCTGACTTTACTCAGATCCCCAGTCCCGATACTCAGAGCCCTAAGGCTGAGCCAGGCTGTAAACACAGGGACGCAGGGCAGCGCCCCGGGCGGCATTACCGTTATCTATCATCCGCTGCTTGGTCAGGATCATGAGCAGCCGGTCCACTTCGAACACCCCCACCCCGGGTGTGATCACCACAGACATCTGCCCAGTTCGGTCAAAGTTGCGGTTGATGTAGTGCTTGTCAAACACTTGAAACAGAGCAGAAAGTCCTCCGGTGAAGATGCTACAGCTTCTCAGAAACCAGCCAATGGCAGGCGTTCCTGTACTCTTGGAACCGATTAGTCCACGTCCCTATCAGAACGCCTGCTATCTCCTGGCCTGAATTCACGTCTATCCTTCCCCTTTGATGTTAAGAGCTTCTTGTGTACAGCTCTATGTCCCTGCACCTTTGTTAATTCCCCTCTTCAAGGGCTTATACCTAGCTTGCGCAGCCTTGTGTGAGAAGTCAAAGTGTTAGTCACTCAATCGTGCCCAACTCTTTATGACCCCATAGACAGAGCCCGCCAGGTTCCTCTGTCCACGGGATTTCCCAGGTAAGAATACTGGAGTGGGTTGCCATTTTCTCCTCCAGGGGATCTTTCTGACCCAGGGATAGAACCCACGTCCCCTGCATTGCAGGCAGATTCTTTATTGTCTGAGACACCATGCCCAAATTTCATGTGGTTAATTTAAACCATCCATAAATGGATCTGTATGCAACTTAGAAGAATCAAATATTAAGACAATATTCACTGCTAAATGTTACATGGCAGCCTGGAGAGGCGGGGAGTTTGGGGGAGAATGTATGTGTACGGCCGAGCACTTCTGCTATACGTCATGCTATTAACAATGGTTCCTCTTGGGAAGGCTTTGACAGTGGAGCAAGAGGGGAGATTTTTATTTTACTTGAAGTACTTTTCTAGTATTTAAATTCTAGGAACACGGGTTCCTTCTGTCATTTAAAAAAAAAGGTAGATTTATAAAAATCACTTAGAAGCAGTTGAGGGATGGAGTGGGAAATAATAAAAACACAGTTTTTAGGAAAATAAAGGACCCAAGGAGGATTGCCTACAGCTCTTTACCCTTGGGACAGCATGAGACAAGCAAGTCAACTGCCGACATAAGCCCCAAGACCTACATGGTGGCCATTAAATCCATCCAATCAGGACTTCCCTGGCAGTCCAGTGGTTAAGAATCCGCCTCTCAATGCAGGGGACATGGGTTCGATCCCTGGTGGGGGAACAAATATCCCACATGCCATGGAGCAACTAAGTACTGCAACAAAAGATCCCACATGATGCGATGAAGATCCTGCATGCTGCAACTACGACCCGATGGGCCAAGTACATAAATATACAACTTATAAAGTTACTGCTTTCAGTTCATCTGGGGGTAGGTAGCTGGGGGCATCACCAGCTCGGCCTGGGTCTCTGCACATCAGTAAAGAGAGGTTCACGGTCCCGCGGTCAGCGAATGCCCACACACCGCAGCTGCGCCTCACTCACCGTTGAAGGACAGGTTGATGGCCTCCAGGTAGTTTCCTTGTGCTGAGGTAGCATTGTCTCCCTGGGGAAAGCCCTCTGTAGCAGAAGACACAGACAAGGAACAACATCTCGTGAAAGACGGACCCATAAGAAACGAACGGAAGGTGCCTGGCCCCACAGACCCCCGCCCTGCAGAGGGGACACGACTGAACCTACTGCATGCACAATGACTAGCAGGGCCCCCACCCTGCAGAAGGGACACGATGGAACCCACTACACACGCAATGACCAGCGGGGCCCCCACCCTGCAGAGGGGACATGACTGAACCTACTGCACGCACGATGACCAGAGGGACCCCCACCCTGCAGCGGGGACACGACTGAATCCACTGCATGCACGATGACCAGAGGGACCCCCACTGCAGAGGGGACACGACCGAACCCACTGCACGCACAATGACCAGCGGGGCCCCCACCCTGCAGAGGGGACATGACTGAACCTACTGCATGCACGATGACCAGAGGGACCCCCACCCTGCAGAGGGGACACGACAATGACCAGCAGGGCCCCAACCCTGCAGAAGTGACATGATGGAACCCACTACACACGCAATGACCAGCGGGGCCCCCACCCTGCAGCGGGGACACGACTGAATCCACTGCATGTACGATGACCAGAGGGACCCCCACTGCAGAGGGGACACGACTGAACCCACTGCACGCGCAATGACCAGCGGGACCCCCGCCCTGCAGAAGGGCCACGATAGAACCCACTACACACACAATGACCAGAGGGACCCCCACTGCAGAGGGGACACGACTGAACTCACTGCACGCACAATGACCAGCAGGGCCCCCAACCCGAGACAGACATCTGGCCAGAAGCAGAAGCCACACTCGGCACTGGGAGGGAGGTAAGCAGGAACCTCTGCGTCCCCCAGCCTCCACCCGACCCCTCCCCTCCCAGCACACCTCCCGGCACCTAAGTGCAGTACCTGCCTGTTCCAGTCGCACCAGCACTGGGTACTGGATGAAGAGCTTTTTGATGGTCACGAGGAGTGAGGTCCACTCTTCTCTCCTCTCATTTTGCACCACCACCCTGAAAGGAGCACAATCGCAAGGTGGGTACTAAGCAGCGACGATACACGGGACATCGGGTCCCTTACAGGGTTTCACGGAAAGGGGAAGAAGGGACGCCTGAGCTGCGGTCATTTACCACACAACAGTACATGATGAAGTCAAATGTGTTTAACAAACATTAGCAAACCGTACTTCTCTAATGGTTCAGTGGTTAAGCATCCACCTGCCAATGCAGGGGACAGGGGTTCGATCCCTGGTCTGAGAAAATTTTTTGCTGCTGGGCAACTAAGCCTGGCGCCACAACAAAGAGTCGCCCCACTAGATGCAACCAGAGAAAGATTAAGCACAGCCAGGAGGACTCAGTACAGTCAACAATAGTTAAAATGTTTTTAAAAATAGCAAAATTGAGAGGAGGGTTACAGAGACTTTCCACATATTTCCTCCCCTAACACATGTTTTGTACTCCCCTCCCCCAACTCTGATCAATATCCCTCATTGGAGTGGGGCGTTTGTTGCGATTCCTAAACCCACAGGGACACATCATCATCTGAAAGTCCCCTTATTCTTTAGGAACAAAATGCTTTAGTATCTGTAATTTGCTCTAAAGTAAAATTTAACACACGCACACACACAAGTGAAGCAAACATGGAATGACATTAACTGTTTAATCCACAAACTGGGGATATGGGTTCATTATATTTAGTTCATTCTTCTTTTCTGCGAGAATTTGAAATTTTTCACAAAAAAAGCTTGCGATGTTCAAAAGCAATGTAATATCCTAAATTGGATTCTGGAATAAAAAAAGGTGCATAAGTGGAAAAACTGATGAACTCTGAGAAAAGTCTGAGATTTAGTTCATAGCAATGTACCAGCGTGGGGCTTCCCAGGTAGCTCAGTGGTAAAGAATCCACCTGCCAATCAGGAGATGGGGGTTCGACCCCTGGGTTGAGAAGGTCCCCTGCAGAAGAAAAAGGCAACCCACTCCAGTATTCTTCCTAGAAAATCCCATGGACAGAGGAGCCTGGTGGGCTACAGTACCTGGGGTCGCAAAAGAATTAGACAAGACTGAAGCGACTGAGCACACACCAGTGCTCATCTGCAAGTTTTAACAGATGTACCTTGGTTAGGAAATGTTCAGAGGAAACTGTGTAAAGGGTATATGGGAACTCTCTGTGCTACCTTTGCTACTTCTCTGCAAACCTAAAATTATTCCAAAGTCAAAAGGTTAATTTTTTAACTTAGGTAAGAAACAAGCAAGGAGGAAAAAAGGCAAAAAAGCAAAGCACCCAAACATACTTGTAAAAGTCTTCATAGAATCGCCCCTTGTGATCCTGCCTAATTGAGGCTCGGTTTATTTCAGGAAATTCATCTGAAATAGAGAAAACAACATATGTAGATCAGATTGAAGAAATTCAGTTTCTCTGCTCCCCCTTCTGGATTGAAGAACTACATCACACAAACACACACAAAAGATAACTATATTTCTATTAAGTTGGGAAAAGTTCTCAATTAGCAATAATGGCACCTCAGATAAACCTCATGGGCTACGATACTGCCACTGCACAAAACTAGGTTGGTTTTAAGATGAATCACAGCCCAGAGACTTCTTGCATTGACTAATGGACTGAACTCTATCCTATCTTTTAATGGAAAAATTGGGAGAGATGGAGCAGGAAAGAAAAAATGATACAGAGTGAATCAGGATGGACATGTGGAAAGCTTAAGAAAAAAAAATAAATTTAGGGAATAGTTAGAGAGACTGGGATGGACATGTACACCCTGCTCTATTTGAAATGGATAACCAACAAGGACCTACTACGTAGCAAGGGGACTCTGCTCAATGTCATGTAGCAACCTGGATGGGAGGGGATTTGGGGGAAGAATGGATACATGTACACTGATGGCTGAGTCCCCTTCACTGTTCAGTTGAAACCATCATAACATTGTTAATTGGTCTACCCCAATACAAAATGCAGTCCATGGGGTCGCTAGGAGTCGCACAGGACTGAGCGACTTCCCTTTCACTTTCACGCATTGGAGAGGGAAATGGCAACCCACTCCAGTATTCTTGCCTGGAGAATCACAGGGATGGGGGAGCCTGGTGGGCTTCCGTCTGTGGGGTCGCACAGTCGGACACGACTGAAGCAACTTAGCAGCAGCAGCAGCAGCAATACAAAATAAAAAGTTAAAAAATATATATATATATAACTTTGTAAGAGAAAGAGTTACTCACCAAGAGATTTGGCATCATAAAAAGTCCTAGAAAACAGGACCACTGTCACTTCATGACTGCAGTTCTTCTCCTAGGCATGAATACAGAAAAAGAGGGCTCAAGTTCAATCTACTTACTTCACCGTGAAGCAGCCTGCGTAAACACAGCAGTCTCAGCTCTGGGAGGCAGAGGCTCAGGTACTGGGTAACCTCCTGTAATTGTAGGCTGCCTAATACAGGGGACAGACTGCTAGGCTGACTCATGGCCCTGAACTTGACCACTGCGTGACCTTGGGAAAGTTATCTGAAGTCACCGCAAATCACTGGATTTCCCTGGTGGTCCAGTGGTTAAGACTTCACGCTTCCACTGCAGGGGGCACGGCTTCCATCCCTGACTGTGGAACTAAGGTCCTGCAAGCTACACAGTGCAGCCGAAACAAACAAACAAAAAACCGCAGATCACCAATAAGGTGGGGGTGTCTCCTTGCTGTGGTGTGAAACAGACCAGCCCACTGTCAGAGGATCCTGGCATTTATACCTGCTTCACAGTGTTTTTTAACCTTTTCAGGACTGTGGCTTAGAGAAGAACAGAACCTAGGGTAGTGGGATGCCAGAAGCAGACACTCCTGCCTACTTCCAGGGTCACAGGATGGGGACTGGATGCTGCTTGAGATGCAGGGGTTGAAATCAAAGCAGAGAATTACCTTTGGTCTGGGATGGGGACGAGTGAGAATAAACATTTCCATGCAGTCAGGAGTTCAATGTTCTAGAAGTAGGGTGTTTACAGACGGCATGAAATTTGGCCTGTACCAGGGAGTCAGCAAGCTCAGTATCAGTTCCTCCTGGTCTTTGAAAACAGAAACCCACACTAACCAACCTCGACTCAAACTCAGCCTACTGATTGCACGATTCAGCAGTCATCATATAAGGAAGACAACGTAACGCACATTGCATGTCACCTTATGTTCTTCACAGCTATGTCTCAGGCAGACAGAAATCCCTAAATACAAGCCACAGGACCAAGGGCACACCTTAATTAGCCACCAACTCATTTATTGGACACCTAGCACTCCAAATGCAGCTTCAAACTGATCTGATTGGGGTGTAAGTTTTAGACAGAAAAAATGCCTGACGGTGGGCTGGCATGGGCATGTGAGCTTCTCAACTCATGTGTGATGGAGGAGGTGACATACAACGGGGTGACATAGCTCAGGATTACAGAAACACAGGATGGCCTGGGGGTTACGATCCCAGGAGAGCACTGGGGGAAAGGATGGAACAGGACTAGAATTCTTGTTCTGCTTTTGCAGGCTACTGATCCCAGGCAAGGTACCTAACCTCTTTCAGCTGTACCTTCCCTATCTGTGAAGAGTGACAAAAGAGAGGATTCAGTGGGATAACGTAGGTAAAACACTTACAACAACATCTGGCGGTGGTGGCTGTTTAGTCACTCAGCCATGTCCAGCTCTGTGCAACCCCATGGACTAGAGCCCACCAGGCTCCTCTGTCCATGGGATTTTCCAGGAAAGAATCCTGGAGGGGGTTGCCATTTCCTTCTCCAGGAGATCTTCCCGACCCAAGGGATCAAACTCATGTCTTCTCCACTGCAGTCAGATTCTTTACCGTCTGAGCCACAGGGAAGCCTTTGGGTAGTATTGCTATTTTAACAATATTAAGTCCTCTGATCTATGAACATGAGATGTTTTTCATTGATTTGGGTCTTTCCTTCAGCAACATTTTATAGATTTTAGTGTACAAATCTTGCACCTTCCTGGGTAAATTATTGCATAGTTTTTATTTCTCACAAGATTGGAAAAGGTCAGTTTTCATCCCAATCCCAAAGAAAGGCAATGCCAAAGAATGCTCAAACTACCGCACAATTGCACTCATCTCACACGCTAGTAAACTAATGCTCAAAATTCTCAAAGCCAGGCTTCAGCAATATGTGAACCGTGAACTTCCTGATGTTCAAGCTGGTTTTAGAAAAGGCAGAGGAACCAGAGATCAAATTGCCAACATCCGCTGGATCATGGAAAAAGCAAGAGAGTTCCCGAAAAATATCTATTTCTGCTTTATTGACTATGCCAAAGCCTTTGACTATGTAGATCACAATAAACTGTGGAAAATTCTGAAAGAGATGGGAATACCAGACCACCTGATCTGCCTCTTGAGAAATCTGTATGCAGGTCAGGAAGCAACAGTTAGAACCGGACATGGAACAACAGACTGGTTCCAAATAGGAAAAGGAGTACGTCAAGGCTGTATATTGTCACCCTGTTTATTTAACTTCTATGCAGAGTACATCATGAGAAATGCTGGACTGGAAGAAACACAAGTTGGAATCAAGATTGCTGGGAGAAATATCAATAACCTCAGATATGCAGATGACACCACCCTTATGGCAAAAAGTGAAGAGGAACTAAAAAGCCTCTTGATGAAAGTGAAAGTGGAGAGTGAAAAGGCTGGCTTAAAGCTCAACGTTCAGAAAACGAAGATCATGGCATCTGGTCCCATCACTACATGGGAAATAGATGGGGAAACAGTGTCAGAATTTATTTTTCTGGGCTCCAAAATCACTGCAGATGGTGACTGCAGCCATGAAATTAAAAGACGCTTACTCCTTGGAAGGAAAGTTATGACCAACCTAGATAGCATATTCAAAAGCAGAGACATTACTTTGCCAACAAAGGTTCGCCTAGTCAAGGCAATGGTCTTTCCTGTGGTTATGTATGGATGTGAGAGCTGGACTGTGAAGAAGGCTGAGTGCCGAAGAATTGATGCTTTTGAACTGTGGTGTTGGAGAAGACTCTTGAGAGTCCCTTGGACTGCAAGGAGATCCAAGCAGTCCATTCTGAAGGAGATCAGCCCTGGGATTTCTTTGGAAGGAATGATGCTGAAGCTGAAACTCCAGTATTTTGGCCACCTCATGCGAAGAGTTGACTCATTGGAGAAGACTCTGATGCTGGGAGGGATTGGGGGCAGGAGGAGAAGGGGACGACAGAGGATAAGATGGCTGGATGGCATCACTGACTCGATGGATGTGAGTCTCAGTGACCTCCGGGAGTTGGTGATGGACAGGGAGCCCTGGCGTGCTGCAGTTCATGGGGTCACAAAGAGTCGGACATGACTGAGCAACTGATCTGATCTGATCTGATCTTTTATTTCTCTGATGCTCTTGTAAATGGAATTTTTAATTTATTTCTCTTTAAAATGTTTAATTCCTTGTTTTAATTTCCTGTTCAGATTGTTCATAGTTGATGAAATACAAACGATCTGTGTGCTGATTTTGCAACTCTGGTAAATTTGTTCATTAGCTCTAATAGTTGTTTTTTTTAATGGATTTTGGGGGTTTTCTACATATAGGATGTCATCTGTGTAGAAAGATAGTTTTCCTTCTTCTCTTCCAATATGGATGCCTTCTTTTCCTTTCCTTTTTTGGCCTAGTTGCTCTGGCTAGAATTCCCAGCACAACACTGAATTGTTATTGCTGTTCAGTCCCTAAGTTGTGCCTGACTTTGTGACACAGTGGACTGCAGCACCAGGCTTCCCTGTCCTTCACGATCTCCCAGAGTTTGCTCAGGATCACGTCCACTGAGTCCATGACGCAATCTAACCATCTATCTTATCCTCTGCTGCCTTCTCCTTTGGCCTTCAATCTTTCCCAGCATCAAGGTCTTTTCCAATGAGTTGGTTCTTCACATCAGGTGGCCAAAGTATTGGAGCTTTAGCTTCAGCATCAGTCCTTCCAGTCAATATTCAGGACTGATTTCCTTTAGGATGGACGGGTTTGCTCTCCTTGCTGTCCTCCAGCACCACAATTTGAAAGCATCAATTCTTTGGTGCTCAGCCTTCTTCATAGTCCAACTCTCACATCTGTACTACTGACTACTGGAAAAACCATGCCTTTGACCCTACCGATTTCTGTCGGCAAAGTGATGTCTCTGCTTTTTAATATGCTGTCTAGGTTTGTCATAGCTTTCCTTCCCAGGAGCAAGTGTCTTTTAACTTCATGGCTGCAGTCACCATCTGCACTGAATACTAGTGGTGAAAACAAACATCCTTATTTTGTTCCTGAACTTAAGGGGGAAAGTTTTCAGTCTCTTACCACTGAGTTTGATGTGAGCTCTGGGTTCTTCACAAGTACATTTCACCATGTTGAAGTGATTAAGGTAATTTAAATCTACAGTCTTATCAATTAGACTTTAGCTCTGGTGCCTCCATTAAATGCAGATTAATAGAAATAGTTTGTTTTTAAAATCTGCACTGAATAATGTTTATACAGCCAGACTTGGTGCATGAGAAGAAACATACCTTCCACTTGGTAAAGAGATCAGCAAGGAAACCATTCACAGCTTTCTCAAAATACAGATCCCCTGAAAAGAAACAATAGGAAGAAGGTGAGAGTTCTCTTTATTTCTTGCTTACAAATTCTTCCCTCAGTAAAGTAACAGGAATAGGACTAGTCAAAGAGAAGTTGCTCTATCCTAAAATTGGTTTCGACCTAGACTTTCTATTGAGCCAAATTTAATATTTACCTCACTTGCTAAGAGGTCATGGGTTCAGGGTAAAACCCATGATTGAAAAAGATCTGAAAAAGTTGTGAAAAGATTGAAAAAGTTTTGATGCTTGAGAAAGAGTGTATCTTCAAAAAGAGAGAGCCATCTAACTGTTAAATATAAGTATTCTCATAGTGATGCTTCATGTTCGCTCAAGGTGATCAGGTAGACCCTGGGCAGTCACTAAATTATCCCTTGCGGTTTCTGCTGTTCCTGAGCAAACCCTTGATGACCTACATGAAAAATTAATTTGTAATTTTGCTAAACACAAGCTAGAACTGCACAAACCATGAGGCTGGGGTGTTGGGCACAGCATCCACACCTCATGGCAGCTTTATCATACTCCACTTAGAGTACAGTAGTTCTAATAAAATGAGACAAACTTGGTGATTTCTGTGAGTGACAGAACATGAAATGAAAGTTATCAAAGAAGATGCTGGTTCCTGGCCATAAAGTCAGTACCTCTATGACTTTTGATTCTGTACTTATAGAATAACTGAAGATCTGAGAATACAGATTTTTCATTAATGCTTTACTACATTTCATACAATTCACTGCTCATATAATATATATATTTATTTTTAACATTTGAGGATTTATAAAGATTCAGGACATCTCCAGAGAATGCTCAGAGATTACAGTAAATGATACCAATTTGAAGGAAACCAGAAACTTCTCCCCATTAGCATTACAACCCACACTTAGGAACAGTACCATAAATATCAAAATCCCACATTTCACAGCTCATCTGAATAAATATGTAAACCATAGCCGACGTAGAACGGAACACCACCTGCAATAAACAAAAACATAATTGCATTAAAAAGCAATGACGGATAGAATTTCAGTTCCGCAAAATGAAAAAGTTCTGGAGATTTGTTTCAGAATGATGTGAATATACTCAACACTACTGAACTGTACATTTAAAAATGGTTAAGGGAATTTCCTGGTGATCCAGCGATTATGACTCCACCCTTCCACTGCAAGGAGCATGGGTTTCGAACCCTGATTGGGAAACTATAGACCATATGCCTTGCAGTGCAGCCAAGACAAAAAAGAAAAAAAGGAGTGAATTGCTATAAAACTGGGGGAAAGATCACTGTAAAATACCAATGCATGCCCACTAGAGTAGCAAAAACTTTCAAACTTTAAAACTGGGTATTGGAGAAAGTAAAAAACAGGAGGTTTTATATATGGCTAACTAGGAGTATAAATTGGCCCAAAGAATTTGATAGATAATTTGGCCTTATCTTACAGAGCAGAACCTATGACATGACAAATACACTCCTAACCAGTGATTTAAGATACAGTGAGCGCAAACAAGACAGCTAAAAAAGAAAGTGGGAGGGAGGAAGGGGGAGAATACATTTTCATTTCTCTTTAATAAAACTCGAAAGTAAGCAAAATGAGGAATACACTGCTTAGGGTAAAATATATATGTATTGTCACTATATAGATAAGCAAATTACAAAAATAATTTTTTGTAAGACAGAGTGGTTATCTCTCAAAATTGCCCCGAGTTCTCAACTATCTTGCCTGCCCAGGGGACATCTGGTGATGTCTGGTGACATTTCTGGAGGTTGTGACTTGCAGGGGGTGGGGACGGGGGTGGGACCTACGGCATTTGATGAGTAGAAGCCAGGGACACTGACCAGCCCACAGTGCCTGGTACAGCCCCCCCACACTACTGCCCTTTCGGGCCATGTGATCCTCTTTCTGGAGGGCTATGCTTCATGCTGTAACAGATTGAACAGCATCCTCCACACAACCCCAGTTGTGACAAACAAATGTCTCCAGAATTTGCCAAAAGACCCCTGGGGAGGCATGATCACCCTGGGGTTGAGAACCACTGCTCTCAAGGGAGGCTGTGGGTGGGAACACGGAAGAGCAGACAGGTGCTTTCACCAGGGTGGGGAAAGCCCTGGAGCCACAGCTACTGGGCCCTGATTCCCACCAGCATGGGGAACGTGCATAGGCACTCAGTTTGGAATTTCCCAACTGTACCAGAGTCACAGGAGATTCCCTGGCAAAGGTCTTTTTCCAGATTTACCAACACAGTCTTCTACTCAGCTTAACTTTTGCTATGTATTACTGGGCACAGAAGTCTGTAACCTAGACACTCCATTTTTACGTCTGATATTAAATAAAAGAAAACAAAGATCACCCCCAAACCACAGAGATCAGGAGTCCTTGCTTTATTACAGTATTATTCCAGTTGGACAGATGGTAGCTTGGTCACGAGCTTGATCATGAGATCAAGTTTTTGCTGGTTTCCGTTTTGTTTTTGATTTCACGACTTACAGACATCACAACATGGGGAAACAAAACCAAAAAAGTGTCGTATCAACCTCACCCTGGTATCTTCACTGATATAACCACACATGACCTTCTCATTCTTGACCCACAGCTCACCAGCCTGTGCCCTAAAAGGAGATGCACACACATTATTACGAGTCCTACATAAACCAAGAAGAAATGGAGGTGCCTTCAGGGTGGCTCCCTCTACTCTGTCATTGTCGCCCAAGTGACCTGGTCAGTTACAGATTTCCAGAGGGCTACAGACACAACTGAAAGAATTTTCAGCGTACACTGAATTTGTACAATAGGAGTTCTTGATTTGCGGGTCTGCAGACAACCTCTGAATCCGAGGAAGGGCTTTGGGGAACCCACAAACCCTCTAAATGATGCAATCTTTCCTGAGCACAGAATTGTACACTTTGTCAAATCTGAAAAGGGCCCATGTCACAAAAACAGTTAAAAAGCACTGATGAACAAATCTGCTAATCCTAGCTTTGAGATAATGTTTCAATAAAAACAAGACCCATTGCAATATCACAAGTAGACAGGAAGTATAAAGGCACGGGGTCCCTACTCAGTGGAGGCCATCTTTTCTTGAGCAAGCCATGCAGCATTCTGGATCTTAGTTCCCCAACCAAGGATCAAACTCATGCCCCTGCACTGGGAGCACAGTCTTAACTACTGGACTACCAAGGAAGTCCCAATGGAAGCCACTTTACTGAAAATCTTTCATGTCATTATTAATATGGTATCTTCTGCCCCTGCATCTTTTTTTTTTTAATTCATTTTTGTTTATTTTTCAGTCATTGTTGTGAGATTAAGCTGTTGCTTTTTTTTTTTGGCCGTGCTGGGTCTTTGTTGCTACATGGGCTTTTCTCAGCTGCATCGAGCAGGAGCTGCTCTCTAGTTGTGCTGTGTGGGCTTCCAATTGCAGTGGCTCCTCTTGCTGCGGAGCACAGGCTCTATGACGAGCGGGCTTCAGCAGTTGTGGCTCCTGGGCTCCAGAGCACAGGCTTGGTGGTCGTGTTGCACGGGCTTAGTTGCTTGGCGGCATGTGGGATCTTCCTGGACCAGGGAGTACACCTGTGTCTCTTGCATTGGTAGGCAGATTCTTTACCACTGAGCCACCAGGGAAGCCCTCCTCTTGCTCCTTTATCCTGTTTTTCAAATTGTCTACAATGAACAAGCACTGTATGTAAAAATACTTAGCACACGCCTGATACACAGCATGTGCTGAACAAGTGGTACTTGACAGTGTTAATTCTACAACCAGGACACGTGTGTTGAGACTGGCTACCAAAGAATCAGAGCTCAAATCAGAGAGAATATTCCAGAAGATCCTCTGCAGTTGGGCAGATCAAGCAGACAAACACCCAAAGTGGATGTTCCAATGGGCTTTGAGTGTGCCTAGCAAACAGATCTGCCTGCTCCTGGACCTACTGTGCGTTTTATTACATGGACACCCACACGCCTCAAAGGCTGTATGTAGAACTGCACTGGATCCTGCTCCTGTTTACAAGCTGATGAATCAAGAGGGACACAGTAGTTACCTGATGCCAGCAAATTCCACCTTCTGAGTGATATAGGCACACGTGCTGACCTAAGTGGAGAGAGAGAGAGAGATTCAACAACACATCGAGGCCATCCAGGTCACAAAGAAAGTCTCCTGGCTTTCTAATCTCTTCTAACAACCCGATACTCAATTAACATGGCAGCAATAGATCTATCCCACAGGGAAACCTGCTGGGGCAGGTGTAACAGTAGGTTCTTAAGGGCTTGGCAGGTACAGACGATAGTAAAGACTGGGTGGATAGTAAGTGGCCCGCTTCACCTGTGTACTTGTCATAGACGCTCACATATGCACCTATATTTACATATAGAACATCTACCTCTCATTTTAGAAAATGGAACCTTCTCCCACCAAATAAAAAATAAGCAAAGACATCTGTGTCTAAAAATATACAGTGTGGACATTTTACTTAGGATTTGCTGTTCCATAATTGCCAAAGAGTCCAAAAGGAGAAGTTTCCGCACCAGCTCTCAATTGTGATAAACTGATCATGTTCAGTGGAAAATGCCAGTTAAAAATAAATAAACAAGGAAAAATGGGAGGAGGGGAAAGCGAAAAGCAGTCTAACCTGGAAGCAACAAGATCTCGGTTGTTGCCGAGTGTTAACTGTTTACTAGCTTTCTCATCTTGGGCACTCACTCAACCCCTCTATCTCAGTTTTCATATATATAAATTCAGGGTAATAAACGCCTATCCACAGGAGGAGATGTGAGGAGCAAATGAAATCAGGCAAAAACTTGAAAATCAAAGTCCCATTTAAATGTAAAATCATATTATACTTTCCCATTCAGATCAAAAAATGCAGAGTAAAACTCTGTGACAACAAACAAGCAGAAGAAAGCATGGGAAAAAAACATGAAAAGAGAATGGAAGGAGACAGACAACATCTCTACAATAACTGTCTGTGATGCTGGAATCGGAAATGATTTTATACTCTTCTTCCGACTAGACATAAATCTCCCCAGTGACGTGGATTATTAACATAACAGAAAAAGTAATAGACTTTTAAAGAAAAAAGATAACATCTTACCAAACTTTTCTTTAGTCTCCACATATCCCCACGGCCAATATATTGATCCTTAAAGGTTAATTCCACAAGGTCAAGGGTCACATCCTAAAAAGGATAATCAGATGTATGTCTCTGCATTACTCTGCCATGCTTTACAGGTGTAAGACAGTGCTCCCTCACAACTTTTTCACAAAAGACAAGCACTGAAGACCATTCAGTAGTGAAAGTGAGAGTCATTCAGCCACGTCCGACTCTTTGTGACCCCATGGACTATATAGTCCATGGAATTCTCCAGGCCAGAACTCTGGAGTGCGTAGCCTTCCCTTCTCCACGAATTTTCCCAGCCCAGGGATCGAACCCATGTCTCCTGCATTGCGGGCAGATTCTTTACCCGATGAGCCAAAAGGGAAGCCCATTCATTATCGGAAGCCTGAGAAATAGAATTTTATCCTGCCTCAGAAGGCTTTTGAAGACAGGGAAGTGTCCAGCAGATATGACAGCCACTGTCATGGTCAAGTGCCAAGCACACCAGAGCAGACAGTAAGTGTTTTAGTCTTGATTTTGGTATACAAGTGTGACACTCAGCTATGGGTTTTATTTCCCTAGATAATATCGATCATGTCATTTGGACAATGATTTTTTTACCTCTTAATTTTATAGCATCATTGCTCTAAGTAAAATGAGAACACAGAAAGAAATTTTAGTATTTTATAGAGAATTTTATATTTAGCTTCACAAACATACATATATGTACAGAACCTTTATAGGACAAGCTTTTAAAAAAGGAGGACTTTAAATGCAACGTACATTCTGTCTATAGCCTAAATGACCTCTGTATGACCACACATTGAATAGTCTAACACTACACTTGGTGTGTTAGTTGCTCCATCGTGTTTCACTCTTCACGACGCCATGGACGGTAGCCCACCAGGCTCTTCTGTTTCTGGAATTCTCCAGGCAAGAATTCCAGAGTGGGTATGGGTAGCCGTTCCCTTCTCCAGTGGATCTTCCAAACCCAGAGACTGAACCCAAGTCTCCTGCATTGCAGGCGGGTTCTTTACTGTCTCAGCCACCAGGGAAGCCCTAAGTAACTCATTATTTCCTTAGAGACCTACTGTTGAGGAAGGGCATTAATCATTCCCCATAGTGGGCTGCCGTTTATGGGGTCGCACAGAGTTGGACATGACTGAAGCGACTTAGCAGCAGCATGCTTCAGTCGTGTCCGACTCTGTGTGACCCCAAAGACAGCAGCCCACCAGGCTTCCCCACCCCTGGGATTCTCCAGGCAAGAATACTGGAGTGGGTTGTCATTTCCTTCTCCAATCATTCCCCACAAGATATTCAAATCCAGAACAAAGACACACCTTAGGGTCTACAACATTCACATACACATCTTGATAAGGTCTGAGCCGGAACACCTGAGTCACAGTCTGGTCCACACTGATAGTTTCTGAAACAGAGGAGAAATCTGGATCACATAATGCATTCTGAAAAACCAGGTAAATACATTCTAATCTATAAATGGCTTCTCAGGTGACTCAGTGGTAAAGCATCTGCCTGCCAATTCAGGAGAATCAGGAGATGTGGGTTCGATCCCTGGATTGGGAAGATCCCCTGGAGAAGGAAATGGCAACCCGCTCCAGTATTCTTCTCTAGAAAATTCATGGGCACAGGAGACTGGCAGGCTACAGTCCGTGGGGTCACAAAGAATGAGATACAAATGAGGGCATGTGTGTGTGTGCACACACACACACACACACACAATCTATAAATACCCAAACATTCAGCAAACAATACAAATGATCCCTTACCAAGGGCAAGACATGCTTTCCGTCTTCAGGAACTTAAAACTTAGAGAGTTCTCTGCTTTTCAGGTGAAGTAAGACCTGAACCCAAGCAATTAAAAAATGAGAGAGAGAGACAGACTGAAATAGAGAGAGAGACGGAAAAGAATTTAAGAAGCAACATAAGCAAGTTCAAAGGGTTGTGAAAATTTAGAAGAGGAAAGAGATCCTTTCTCTTTTGGAATAAAAGTAGGGATGGTAGTCAAGGGAGAAACAAACTTTCCAATGAGGCCTGAAGTCTGCTAAGCAAAAACCTTAACAGGCAGCAGGAGATGAGGTGAGAGTAAAAAGGACACTCAGGATCTAGGTTTGAAAACACATTTTCCCATCAAGTTAAAACATAAAAAAAGTGGTTAACATCAAAATCCTTTAGAGAAGATTAAAAAAATATTTTTTTCTTTTCAGTGCCATTTAAGGAATTATTTTATTTGCTATCAATTAACATTTTAGTTCCTAGATCAGCATGGTATAGTCATTAGAAGAAAGGATTTGGATCCAGAATGAGTAAGTATTGATAGAATCACTGCTCTGGCTCCTTCACTTGCTAACACCAGGCAAACTTGCTCATCCCACCGAGACAAAGGCTCCTTTGTCACTCAAGAGCTGGTGGGAAGATCAAGAAAGATAGATGACAAACAGCTCCAGTACAGTGCCTTGCACAAGTGCTGGATAATCAGCGGTACATGTTCCTCCCCTGCTCTAACCCAGTGTAGACACGTAACAAAAGTGTAGACACGTAACAAATACTTTGTGAAAAAATATAATATTGAGGAAAGCATGCTTAGCCAACAATTGTTTTGGAGTTTAAGTGTAGGGCTTCAACTACTTTCCTTTTGATTCTAAATATAGTTTTTGTTTTCTTGTTAATATTTATTTATTTGGCTGTGGAGGGTCTTCATTGTGGGAACTCTTAGTTCCCTGACCAGGGATTGAACCTGGGCCCCCTGCATTGGGAGCACAGAGTCTTAGCCACTGGACCACCAGAGAAGTCCCTAAACATAGTTAAAAATTTCTAGTGCCCTCAAGGTGCTGACAAATGAGATTCCTTGGCAGTTTTGGTATCTGACAATATTTTTATCAGCAGGAACACAATTTGATAAGGAGAGACGTACTGTGCCCTCATTGTGAAGGGAGGTTTCTTAAAGTTTCTGAAACAATAAAATGTAAAAGATCTTAGAGAAGAGAGATGGAACTCTTACCTTTCTGCAAATCCTCCTTAAGTGACTTGACCTGCAAAAGCAGAGGGCTGGGGGGAAGAAAAAGCAACAAAGAGAGGAAATGTTGTCAGCATTAACTCATCAGCTTTCTTTACCACCCAGAAAACACAAACAGATCACTCTGGACATATTCTAACTGGCAGCACAAGAACAGGAGACAGTTCCTTTAGAAACAAACTCTGTACTCGTACAGTAAGTCCTCTATATCCAAACCTTCAACTTGTGAACTTTCAAAGACATGAACGTGCGTGCCAGCCCGTGTGCCACCCACTGTACTGGATGACTGCAGTTTTCAAGGTACTGTGTTGTGAGATTCAACATGTTTTATTTTTTGTGTTTTTGTTGTATTATTTGTGTGAAAAAGTATTAGGCTGGCCAAAAAGTTCATTTGGGCTTTTCCATATGGAAGAACTCGAATACTGGCCAGCCCGATGTTCTGAACCTATTACAGCACAATACTATTCAGCTGATTGTGTCAGTTGGGTACCTAGGCCAACTTCACTGGACTTAGGGACAAACTGGACTTACGGACAAAAGTACTCTCAGAACAGAACTCGTCTGTATGTCAGAGACGTACTGTATTCAAGGAAATGTAGAAATGCTACAGAATTGTTCAGAGTTCTCCTCCCAGCTTTGTAAACAGAAATAATGGACCCCTTTTAAAAAGACTGATTGGTCTAGCAAATCCCGGAGGGCAGGAACATTTTTATCCCAAGGCAAAGAGCCATCCCATCACCTGGAAACAGCGGGCTGCCCAGCTAGCCTCTGCTCCTGCTCAGATGCTCACCTATACTCATCATTGGGGTGGGCAATCTCCACGATGTCTCCAAGCTTGATGTGTGGAAATACTTTGGGGTTCACGACTAGCTCATCGTCTGAAAGAAAATTCAGGGATCTTAGGCAGCAAGCCACTCACTTGGGTTGTGGGTTGCTGTGTGTTCTCACGCTGGATCCTTACAACCCCATCATTCAGTACGACAACCCCATCTCACAGAGGAAGTTCCATTTAAAATTGAGATTTAAGGCTTCCCTAGTGGCTCCGTGGTAAAGAATCCACCTGCCAATGTAGAAGACATGGGTTCAATCCCGGGTCCGGGAAAATGCCACATACCTGGGAGCCACTAAGCCCGTGCACCACAACTATTGAGCCTAGCGCCCAGGAACCACAGTACGGAGCGCACACGCCACAACTACTGAGGCCTGCACACCCCAGAGCCTGTGCTCTGCAACGAGAGGCCACTGCAATGAGGAGCCCGTGCTCCACAACTAGAGAGCAGTCCCCACTTGCTGCAGCTAGAGAAAAGCCTGCACAGCAACCAAGTCCCAGCAAAGCCAAAAATAAAATTATTTTTAAAAATAAATAAATGAAATTTAGCTTGACTGAAGGATTTGTACAGGAAGCCAGAACTGGTGAGCAGCTGAGCGGGATGGTGTTCGGGGACCTTTGTCTCCAGAGCTTTACCTGCCAGTCCACTGCTCCTAGGGAGAAGGCAGCTCTTCCTCTCTGGGAATTAGGCCTCTAGGGCAATTCTTTACTTCCTCAAATGGCGTGCATGTGGCATACACCAGGATGAAGACAGCCAGGGGCCCACACACAGCACAATCCCTTCTATTTAATATTCAAAGAATTTTCCAAAATACTGTCTGAATGTGACCCTCACAATACATCTCTAGATCTAATAGAAGCAAGGAAACAAGAGGTAAAGCAACCTGCCAAAGGTAGAGAGCTAGTAACAGCAGTGCAGGAGGACTGGCTACTGGTCCAGGGTTCCAAAACCCACTGTCTCCCACACCCCTCGAGCCAAATCAAACAGCCTGGACTTGGAGGGCAATGCTTGACCAGGGAAAAAATTCACAGACAGCAGAATTGAATAGACAACAGAAATAACTTGACAGAGGACAGGAGGCAAGGACACAGTGTGTACCGCGTATCTATGAGAGTCTCCTCTTTCAGTCTGGACCTGGGTACAGGAGACTCTTAAATATAGAGAGGATGTGATTTTATATGTTTATCTACCACTGCCCCACACTAGGGCTCGGGAAGGGGGAGGGAACTCTTTCAAATATAACAAACTCAGGATCATAAAGATATGGTATTTTTTGTTGTTGTTTTTTGTCTCTGTTTTAGCTTTTAGGGAAAGATGGTCTTTTTTTTTCTTTTCTTTTCTTTTTTTTTGTCCATGTCACATGGCTTGTGGGATATTAATTCCCCAACCAGGGATCAAACCCAGGCCTTCAGTAGTGAGAGCACAGAGTCCTAACTGCTGGACCACATGGGAATTCCCAACATATCCTTCTATCATGCTAAAATTATGACAAATAAATATGTCCAGATTTCAGGTATAATCAGAACTGACAAGAATTCAGCCTAGGAAAGCAAAGTACTGAGTTAATCCACAGTTGCTTTTTGGGGGGGGCAGGAGGGGAATACAGTTTCCATTGACAGGTGTAAAGCAAATCCTCTATGAAGTCTTCCTCTAACTTTCACAGTCTAACAAGTATTCCTTCCTGTTTAATCTTATCATTTCTTTTTGCATGTATGTCTCAACAAGCTGAAAGCTCCTTAGGGAGAAGGAACCTTGTCATATTCAAAATCTTTATGCTTGGTATATAGATAGGTGGTTTAGTTGCTAAGTCGTATCCGACTATTGCAACCCCATGGACTACAGCCCACCAGGCTCCTCTGTCCATAGGACTCCCCAGGCAAGAATATTGGAGTGGGTTGCCATTTCCTTCTCCACTGGTATAGATATGTACCTAATAAATATTTGTTGGATATATTTTTTCAATTTGATTTTTATTTTATTTATTGACATACAGTTGACATACAATACTGCATTCACTTCAGGTGTTCAGCATATGATTCAGTATTTTTGCAGAATACATACCATTATGAACTATTACAAGATAAGAGATGTATTCCCTCTGCTACATAATATATCCTTGTTGTTTATCTATTTGATACATAGTAGTCTGCCTGGAAAATCCCATGGATGGAGGATCCTGGTAGGCTGCAGTCCATGGGGTCGCTAAGAGTCGGACACGACTGAGCGACTTCACTTTCACTTTTCACTTTCATGCATTGGGGAAGGAAATGGCAACCCACTCCAGTATTCTTGCCTGGAGAATCCCAGGGATGGGGGAGCCTGGTGGGCTTCCATCTATGGGGTCGCACAGAGTCGGACACGACTGAAGTGACTTAGCAGCAGCACAGCAGTTTGTATCCATTAATCCCATACCCCTAATTTGTCCCTCCCCTTTGTCCTCTCCCCTTTGGTTACCACAGGTTTTGTTTTGTATGTCTGAGAGTTTGTTCTGCATATATATTCATTTGTTTTGTATTATTTTTTTAGTATTTGTCTTATGGATGTGAGAATTGGACTGTGAAGAAGGCTGAGTGCCAAAGAATTGATGCTTTTGAACTGTGGTGTTGGAGAAGACTCTTGAGAGTCCCTTGGACTGACTGCAAGGAGGTCCAACCAGTCCATTCTGAATGAGATCAGCCCTGGGGTTTCTTTGGAAGGAAAGATGCCAAAGCTGAAACTCCAGTACTTTGGCCACCTCATGCGAAGAGTTGACTCATTGGAGAAGACTCTGATGCTGGGAGGGATTGGGGGCAAGAGGAGAAGGGGATGACAGAGGATGAGATGGCTGGATGGCATCACTGACTCGATGGACGTGAGTCTGAGTGAACTCCGGGAGTTGATGATGGACAGGGAGGCCTGGTGTGCTGCGATTCATGGGGTTGCAAAGAGTCGGACACGTCTGAGCGACTGATCTGATCTGATCTGTCTGACTTAATCACTAAGCATAATATTCTCTAGGTCTATCCATGTTGTTGCAAATGACAACATTTCATTCTTTTTTATGGCTGAGTAATATTGTAGGATGTATTTTTTTCTTTATAGTCCTGCATCAGACTGGGTACAGCAGGGATCTACCACCTCTTGCACAAATGAAAAAGAACACTTGCATACATTGTATTAATAGATACACTGTATACGCTGTATCCTTTTATCCTTTCCTGTGTCAAAAATTGTTTGTTCAATTCTGCTCCACAAAGGTTTAGGCAGCTTCCACTGCATACAAAGTACAATGTTAACAACAGACTGTGATTTTAGCAGAAATTATGTTTTAAATATAGCAATGCCTGGTATATCCTTTTCCTGCTACTTACAATAGCTACATTTATTTACCAGCTCAAAGGAGCCTGGTTGAATACTTTACATACATCACTTAATTTGATCCTTAAGATCTTATGATATAGAAACCATTATTCTACCTTTTAGGCAGCCCTTACCTTTGGGAGGCTTATACATCTATAACACAGGAGCAGACATAAAAGTGAAAGTGAAGTCGCTCAGTCATGTCTGACTCTTTGCAACCTCATGGACTATAGCCTACCAGGCTCCTCCATCCATGGAATTTTCCAGGCAAGAGTACTGGAGTGGGTTGCCATTTTCTTCTCCAGGGGATCTTCCCAACCCAGGGATTGAACCCAGGTCTCCCACATTGCAGGCAGATGCTTTACCATCTGAGCCACCAGGGATTTTGAGCAAATATATAGTAAAATACAATTTTTAAAACACTGTGTTGTTAATTCCAATTCCTGAAGTAAATAAGGTTATTAGGACAGAACGGAAATTTATTCCTCTAGGGGGAAAAAAAAGTCATATAAATAGGTGCTTCCTTATTCTGCAGATTCATAATCTCAACGTGCTAAGAAAAATGGAGAAATTACCCTAAACAGCTGGAATTTCTAATTAAGGTAAACTAGAGGCTTGGGCACAGAGAAGGCAGTGGCACCCCACTCCAGTACTCTTGCCGGGAAAATCCCATGGACTGAGGAGCCTGGTAGGCTGCAGTCCATGGGGTCGCTAAGAGTCAGACAGGACTGAGCGACTTCACTTTGACTTTTCACTTTCATGCATTGGAGACAGAAATGGCAACCCACTCCAATGTTCTTGCCTGGAGAATCCCAGGGACAGGGAGCCTGGTGGGCTGCTGTCTATGGGGTCGCACAGAGTCAGACACAACTGAAGCGACTTAGCAGTAGCAGCAGTACCAGAGGCTTGCCCAAGGTCACAGGGAAATTAAGAGGCAGAGCTGATACCCAGATTCAGGTTTAATGGAGGGCAACATGCTGTGTCCTGCCCCAACTCATGGTGCTTCAGAGCCAGGCAAAGGTTCCTGCTTTGATCATACCTGTCTTATGCACACCTAGTACCTCTCTTTCATTGAACATAAGTTTCTCTTATCTGCCGAACCAGTGCAGACTGGAATTTTATAGAACATACACAGTAAATATGTAATAAAAAACACAAACAAATCAACAAAGACCTAGCACACAAAACTATATTCAACACCATGTAATAACCTGCAATGGAGAAAAATACATGAAAAAAATATATATATATGAATTACTTTGCTATACATCTTAAATACAACACTGTAAATAAACCACACATCAATTAAAAATAAAACAAAAACAAACAAATGAAGAATAGTAAGCTGGAAATACAACATCCCTGAAAATGCAGAATGTAAATGCTTCTAGAAGGGGCTTGTGCTCTCTGGTCCTGCTACCCTTTTAATACTTCAGTATCACACCTGCTGCCTCACTCAGTTAAGCTACCTGCTGAGCCTCCAATGCCTCCTAAGTCAGAGTGTAAACTTCAAGGCACAGGATATATCAGAACCTCAGCCAACTTACACAACCCCAAAGACCAATCAATACTGACCACTGCCCCCGAAGCCCTTCTTGTGGATGACGAGTTTGTAGACCTTTGTTGTTCTCATCTTGTACTGTTGTTTCCTTCAGCTGTTCCAAGTTGGGGGGAGAGAAGTCATCTTGCCTCCCTGCCAGTGAAATACAAACAAAAAAGGCTGGAATGTCAGAGTTTTCTTTGCAACTGCTCTTTGATTTTAGGGCAGTGAAAATACTGCTCTTGCTCAGCTGAGAGGTGGCACCAATCCTTGGATGAAATCACTCCTCCAAATACCGAGAGGGATGGAAAACAAACAGAACCAACCAATCTGGGAACGAAAAGGAATTCAAGTCAGGGTCTACTCCAGCCTCCGAGATATGCTATCACACCCTGAAGGGAAAACTTGGAGTGAACGAGTCACCATTACCTTGCCTCTGTGTAAATCAACAACACTCAAACATTAAAGAGACCTTAAAATAGGTTTCGTACACTCATTTTGTAGATGAGGAAAGTGAGGGCCAGCGCAAGGGACATGCCCGAGGTCTCTGAGACAGAAGAATTCCTACTGTTCCCGTTCGGCCACCGATGTCTTGGGCGAGGAGAGGAATGATCGCTCCCCAAACCTCCATCTGCACAAACTCTCCGCGGTTCCTACCCGTACCAGCTTCCCTCTTGTCAGAACTGATGTCACTGAAGCTCAGAGACGGACAAAGACTTGTCTAAGGTCACACAGCAGGTTGGGGGTGGGGCCAGGATTCGAACCGGGGCCCTGGCCCTCTCCTCCTGATCCCCAACACCGGCCCCGGCGGACAGGTCCACTCACCCGCAGCTCCGGAGCCCCTTCCTGCTTGAGGCCGGGGTTCCGATAGCCGGACCCTGACCGGGTCCCCGCGCCTCCTCCTGACGTCCCTCCTACGCCCGCAGAGTCCGCGAGGATCTCGTGCCGGATCTCCAGGCGCCGGCCGGCCCGCCCCGGCCACAGAGCGCTCACCTGAGAACCCGCGCCGCTCCGGTGGCTCCGCCCCGGGGCACCGCCCCCTTCCCGCCCACCCGCGCCGGGTCGCTCTGGCCGGGCCTCCGCCTCGTCTCGGTGTCCGCGCTACTTCCCCATCCGGGGCTCGCGTCGGGGGCGGGGCCTCACGTGCGGCCTATTGGCCGGGATGCCGGACGGCGTTTCCCGCTTCCTAGAGGCAGTCGACCCAGGCAGGAAATCCTTTTCCTCCTAGACGTTCCGAAATAGACTCGAGCCCAAGAATTGACTTCTGACCTAGTGATTTCCCCAACAGGACAAACTCGGACGCGCGTCCCGGGATCTATAAAGGATGTTACGGACCTTCGCGGGGACTCCTAGGGCAACAGAGAGGCACAAAGTAGAGTTTCTGGGGGAACTTTTGTAAAATGTAAAGGGCTGAGCATGTGCGACTTAGTGCGATGGTCCCTGCTGGGAAGTATCCACTTTGGGGGAGCTTTTCAAATTATTCCAAATCCCAAGTGGTGTTCAGAGCCTCTGTTTATTGGTAATAGCTACATGGTTTATCACAGACATTCTTATGTAATCGTCACATCCCTTTATGGAAATGTGAAGTCGCTCAGTCGTGTCTGACTCTTTGCGACCCCACGGACTGTAGCCTACCAGGCTCCTCTGTCCATGGGATTTTCCAGGCAATAGTACTGGAGTGGATTGCCATTTCCTTCTCCAAGCAATCTTCTCAACCCAGGGATCGAACCCGGGTCTCCCGCATCGTAGACAGACGCTTTACCGTCTGAGCCAACAGGGAAGTCCCTTTATGGGGGCAGAAACTATTTCATTTCACAGACAACTGGAACAGGCCGAGGACAGAAAAATCCTCCAGAGGAAGCGAGTACGGATCCTGACCCAATGCAGTCCAACTTGGCTCCAAGGCCGAGCGTTTAACCAGCATCCTCATGTCCCACCCAAGGGCCTAAGCCCCTATTGTGTTGGGACACCTTTCTGTTCTCAAGGGAAATAGCGCTGTGTGGGCAGTGCCTGAAGCTGGCTACACAGGCAAGGGCTCCAGGCAAGTTTCCAGCTCCATCTAATTGACCTATGAAAGTGAAAGTTAGTCGCTGTGGGTTGCCATTCCCTATTCCAGGGGATCTTCCCAACCCCGGGTCTCCGGCATTGCAGGCAGATTCTTTACTGATTTTTCAGTCGCCTAGTCGTGTCTAACTCTGCGACCCCATGAATCACAGCACGCCAGGCCTCTCTGTCCATCAGCAACTCCTGGAGTTTACCCAAACTCATGTCCATCTAGTTGGTGATGCCATCCAGCCATCTCATCCTCTGTCGTCTCCTCCTCCTGCCCCAATCTCTCCCAGCATCAGGGTCTTTTCCAATGAGTCAACTCTTCGCCTGAGGTGGCCAAAGTATTGGAGTTTCAGCTTCAGCATCAGTCCTTCCATTGAACACCCAAGACTGATCTCCTTTAGGATGGACCGGTTGGATCTCCTTGCAATCCCAGGGACTCTCAAGAGTCTTCTCCAACACCACAGTTCAAAAGCACCAATTCTTCAGCCCTCAGCTTTGTTCATAGTCCAACTCTCACATCCATACATGACCACTGGAAAAACCATAGCCTTCACTAGACGGACCTTTGTTGGCAAAGTAATGTCTCTGCTTTTTAATATGCTATCTAGGTTGGTCATAACTTTCCTTCCAAGGAGTAAGCGTCTTTTAATTTCATTGCTGCAGTCACCATCTGCAGTGATTCCAAATGCATGGACTTTATCAGGAAATTGGCTCTCATTGACTTTTAGGGGGTTGAATGATGATGTTTCTTTGAGGTCCCTTTGTGCTTACTACAGAGCTAGGAGCAAGACTAGGACTAGGTTGAGGTGGGTGAGGCTAATGAGTTGTTCAGTCATAAATCCGGTTTGACTCTTTTTTACCCCATGGATTGCAGCACACCAGCCTTCCCTGTCCTTCCCTGTCTCCCAGAGTTTGCTCAAATTGAATCGGTGATCCTATTACCGATCAATTGAATCGGTGATCCTATTAACCACTTGCCTTATTTAGGGCACAAAATGCTAAGGGGGTGCCAAAAAACTCAGTGAGATAAATGATAATGTGATTGTTTTTAAAGGAAGCGTTAATACAAAAAAATCCATGTTGGACAAAATATGACATTTTAAAAATAAAGATGAGAATAATAATGGTGCCATGCCTGTCATATTAGAACCTGAGGCAGAAGACAAACCAATAACGCTGGGTTTCTCAGATCCTTGTCTGTAGGCATGCAGTGGCCTGAGGAAGAACCTGAGGTCTTAGATACTCCTGTAAACTGTGCTGAAATGTCTTAAAGTGAGTTTCTAGTTAATTAATCCCAACAACATCTGTAGTAGCCTATATGTGAAGTGCATGCATACATGGACGATGGATAGACTGGATGTAAACAATAGTGTTGGCATTTGGGTTTCTGTATCTCCAGCCCTAACTAAAGCTGGGAAAACCACTATCTCAGATAAAATGGTCCATATGTTGACTGGTTCAAAGATACCTTGATCAAAGAAGAGAAAACTAAAATCTCTCACAAAACTGTGAAACTTTAGCTCTCTAATCAGGCAAAAAATAACAGACTTCTGTTTAAACACAAGACTGTGTGATTTGGAGCAAGTTGATTGCATTCTCTAGACAAGAAACATTCTTTTCCTTCCTTCAAATGTCTGCTTAGTGTTTGCTTGTGCAGGCACTGCTCTAGGCGGTGAACAAAGAATGATGAACAAAACAGACAAGGGTTGGAGAGAGAGATGATAAAAGGAGTCAATAAATAGATGAAATGGCAATTTCAGCTAGTGTTAAAGCTATGAAGAGATAAAAACAAAATTCCAGAAAGGAGAGGGAGCAGGGGAGTGTCATGATCTAAAATACTGATTCCAGGTATAAAAAGATATCTTGGGCTGCCAGGGTAGAAGCCGAGAGGTCCCAAGAAATGCAAACATTAGGGCCACAAAAGAGGACTGGACCAGGGTGGTAGCAGTTGAATCAGACACTGGGCCTGAGGTTCAACAGCGGAACCAAAAGGTGTGTTCCCCTTTAAGAGTCCTGGAGGCGGGGGCAGGGCAGAGGCCGCCGGAGCTGGCTGAGGGCGGGAGTCCCTACAGGGAAGAGCCGCCTCAAGGGTGCGCGCGCGCAGTGCGGGGGCGGGACTTGGGCGAGTCCGCATGGCTGCTCGGGCCCCGGATGAGGAAGTGCAGGGCGACCATAGAGACGAAGAGGCGGCGGTGGCCGGAGCGCCCCCGGGCTCTCTCGGCTCGGCTGGCTCAGGTAGATTCGGCGGCGACGGGGTTGCGGCTGCAGAGGCCGGGCTGGCGGGGCGAGCGTGGGCCGCGGAGCAGACCCCAGGGTAAGAGGCTGGGGGCGGGAACGCTTGGGGCGTAGCCGCCCCGTCCCACTCAAGCCCTAGCGGACCCTCAGCCGGGCTGTGCAGGCTGAGGGAGAGCCCGGGTCCCCCGCCCTCTTGGAGCGCCGACGGGAACGCAGGCTGCGCTGCGGGCGCCGAGAGACCAGGGGAGAGGGAGGAGCCCAGGCCCCGCGTCGCCAGGGCAAAACAGCTTCTCGGTGTCAGGGCCCCGATGGGGGAAAGCGACTCCTCGTCGACCTCAGTACGGCGGGGACCCCCCCCCCCCCAACTTCTCTCCTCGGGAAGGCGACGCCCGTTGTCGTGGGCGAACGCGCGTCTCCGGCTGCATCGCGCTTGTCAGCGGAGGGAGACCCGCTCCCGGAGTGCGAGGGGGCGATTTTGAACTTATTTTCAGGAGGGATAAGACTTCTCTTGATTTGGTCAGCGCCCCTCAGGTGGAGTGAAAGACTCAAGTTGCCTGAAAGTGAGCGAGATGTTCCTTTCCTGTAAAAGATAGAGTTATCTTCCCTCATATTTTTCGCCTGTATCCCGGTATATGGGGAGGAAGACCTAGAATTTACTTAGCGGTGCTAGTCAGCCTTTCTCCCCTCCCCCAGCCGTGTCCACCGAGGGAGCCTTGCTTCTCTGCCCCCGAGTCTCCTGGTGTGCCTTGAGCTCTTTACCTTTGCACAATGAAGAGCGTGGTGTTTGGAGTGTGAGGGATGCAAGCTCGTGTGTCCCACTTTCCATCTTTATGACCTTGACTCACAGCTTCACCTTTTGTCAGTTAGCCCATCTCTTAATTTCGGTCTTCTCTTCATAGAATTGTCCTCAAGACTACAGGAAATTTCGTGTAACTGCTTGTACATAGTAACCTTTTGGTAGACTGTTGCTGTTAGTTACTTAATTTGTTAGGAAAGAAAAGTAGTATCTTCCATAGAGAAACAGATTTTTCCATGCGTGCCTCTTCCCATCCCTCCCCACCGCCCCCCGCGTCCCTTCCTCACTAGAGAGGAGGCTTTTAACCCCCGAGGGGGCAGAGAAAGAGGCGCTTTTACTCTTTTAGATCCTAAATTACCAAAGCTGTTAGAGTAATCTGGGGAAAAGACTGTTTGGGCAAACAGGTCTGGAAGATCTGATAGGAGAAGCAGCCTTCCCTTTGTCCACAGAAGCTATCAGTCCTTCCCGACTGGTTAGAGCTGCGCTCTTCCACTCCCCGTACTTGCTCTGCTGATGAAAAAGCTTCCCTCTATCTGATCTGCACACCCCTCACCCCCAGAAAGGAGATTTCAACTTCTTTCTGTTGCTCTCCCAAGAAAAATATGACTCTAGACCTTTGAGAGGAGTGCCCTTTCCTGCTGTATCTTTGGAGTGGCACAAATGGTTTCTCTTCTCCCCTCCCTTTGAAAAAAGGATGAAAATATCTTACGCAGAGTCTCTGTCAGTAGAAATCAGGAGCATTTTCAGTGTTTCACTCCCCGCTCCCCACCCCGTGGAGACAGAGGGATCCTTTTTCTGAGTGCTGATAACGGGAGGAACAGGGAAGCTGTGCCTGATGCGCTTGAGATTTCCTGTGCCCTCTTCCCTTGTGGAAGAGCGAGGCCCTGTTCATTGTATGGACTTCCCTGCCCCACTTTGAGCTTGTCTGGAGAGCTTGTTAAAAGATCCCTCTTCCTCTGTCCCTCAAGAAGAGGCCCCTTTTCCGAATTGCCTCAGAGATTGGCTACAGTGTTTGAATCTTTGGAAAAGAAAGGCCCTTTCTCAAGGTGAAAGGCCTGTGGGGAACTTCTGAGGTCCCGATCACTATTGTGAGTATTGTCCCCTGACACAAGTGTGGCAGCGCCCAGTGTTCTAACTGCTTCATTTCGTTAAGAACAGCCCCTTTGCTTTTGGAATTAACAAGAAGGGAGACCTTCAGACTTGGGATTATTGGGGCACATGGCTTTCTGTTCTGCTGTTTTCTTTGTTTGATTCTTTTTTTTCTTATTCTTCTTTTGCTTAGTGCTGTAAACTTTATACCCCCAGAACTTTTGTTTTGGGGAGTGTTTGAATGACTAAAAGTTGTCACTTGGTCAGGTTTTTAATATTACTATAATAAAACGTATTCTAATGAAGCTGAGAGCTTCAGTGTAGTTAATCTTTAACTGGTAGTCTCCCCACCCTCCCCCTGGCTTTTGTCATTTGGTGGGATAGGAGTTAACACTTCCCAGTTGCCTGAAGACACGCTAAAGAACAGCTTTCTATCCTTTTCGTATGTAAAGTGTTCTTAAATTACCTCCTTTGCCCTTGCAGTGGGGATTAGTCTGAATTCTGTACCACTTTTGTTGGCGTCTTTAGGTGCCCTGTGCCAAAACAAAGTGAAATAGAATAGAAAAGTTATTTAGAGTCTTGGGAATTTTGTGGGTTAGCAGGACTCTCTGAGGTTATTTTGTTTGACTTGTCCATTTTACATGTGGAAAACAAGCCCAGGAAAGTTCATTGGCACACACTCAAGGGCGTGCTGAGTGTGAGGGGCAGGATAGGGACCCTGGTCTCCCACCTTGGAGACCAAAACTAGGCTACTTCCTAACCCTGACTCTGCCTTTGAAACAGAAAGACTGTTCTCAATTGAAAAATGATTTCTTCTGTTGGAATAATTGTGCTGCCTATTCCACCAAATGTTAGTCTCCATGGTAAAGATGACAAGCCAATAGCAGTAGGAAAGAGTTGTTTGTGAGTCTATGGGTTATTTTTCCCTTGTACCTCAAACTAGGTAATTATCTGATGTCTTCAACCCAATAGGTTGGTTATAAGTCTGTAGTAAGCATTAAGCCATAAATCTCTGTCTACATTTTATAAGCATGTGCTATACTTAATTTCAAGTATATTTAAAACTTTAATGTAAAAACTTTTATGGTTAAAGGAGAGAGCTAACATTTAAAAAATACTGATAAAAATAAAGGGATAATACACTTACCAGTTGTTATTTATTGCTTCATATTTGGATCTTGAGATATATTTTTAAAAAGTTTAACATGTATTACACACTCATTGTAAAAAAGGGGGGGATATGTCATTAATAATCCTATCACTCACGGTTGCATTGTTAATATTTGGCTTATAGTTTTTAAAACATTTTTCCTGTATGGATGTAGATATATATTTTACCAAAATAAAATAATCCTATTTTTTCATATGGGCTTTCCAGGAGACACAGTGGTAAAGAATCTCCCTGCCAATGCAGGACATACAAGAGACACAGGTTTGATCCCTGGTTCAGGAAGTTCCCTTGGAGGAGGGTATGGCAGCCCACTCCAGTATTGCCTGGAAAATTCCCTGGACAAGGGAGCCTGGTGAGCTACAGTCCATGGGGCTGCAAAGAGTCAGACACAGCTGACAACAGATAAACACACGATGTTTACCTAGTTTGATAAGACATCCCAGACAGCTTTCTTTGGAGAGGTATATTTCTATACCGTCATTTTTTTTATTGCTCCACTGAATTCAGAAATTTGAAGGACTCAAATGGTAAAGTTTTGTTTCTGCTGTCTTTGTGGCATAACCAAGTATCTTGATAGATGGAGAGTTTAGTGACATGTACTGGTGAGCTAAGAATAATTGTAAACTGCTACTCTAGGCTTGCTTCTAAATACTACTTCACTTCTGGGGCTTCCCTGGTGGCTCAGACTGTAGAGTCTGCCTGCAGTGCAGGAGACCCAGGTTCCATCCCTGGGTCGGGAAGATTCCCCCGGAGAAGGAAATGGCAACCCACTCCAGTATTCTTGGCTGGAGAAGCCCATGGGTGGAGGAGCCTGGTGGGCTACAGCCCAGTCCATGGGGTTGCAGAGAGAGACACAACTGAGCAGCTTCACTCACTCACTTAGCTCGGGGTTTCAGCTGAGATGCTAAGCTGTTTGTGGTGACTCCACTGCACACACTGCTGAGAAACTTGAGGACGAGAAGGGCTGAAGAGAAAAAGGAGGGGATGTCTTCTGCTTGAATAGCCAATATGCGTGGTGGTTTTACAGGTTGAAAAGTCTTAGAATTCTGTCTCTACCAAACACACGTATTGAGAGCCAGTAGCTTTGTGACATCTGGCTTTTGTATATTGGAAGTCATCTTTTAGCCACCAAGCTTTCAATTCTGTTTCGGTCCACTTCGGTTCACAGCATAGGTTGGGGCACAGGAAAGGTAATAGCAGTTTTTCCTGAGGAATATTTTGAGCCATTTTTTGGGATAATCAGTGTTGCCCCTCTGTGATAAAGATCTGTTTAGTGAGTGTGCGTGTGCATGTGCTTGTGCTTGTGCATGATCCTGTGTTCAGAACAAAATCTTGAGTTAGGACCATGGGGATGGAACAGTGAGATGTGGTGGAGACACAGCTGACATTGGGTGCGTGTGGATGAGTGCTGACCACACAGCATGTGGATGGTCAGACAGTTACATTTGGGGATTCATGTCTGAGCTCTAGGATAATGCGGTGCCATTACTGAGAGAGGCAGCAGGGTCAGAAATAAGTGTGTAAGGTTACTGAGAACATCTTAACTCATCCTTGAATCTCATAGCTGTTTGCATGGACAATACTCGATTTTTCACTGGGTTGAGTGTGCTCTATTTTAGACATGTTAAGTTTGGGGGGGGGGGCCCTTCCCTGGTGGCTCAGTGGTAAGGAATCCAACTGCCAATGCAGGAGAGTAAGAAAGACATAGCAGCCCACTCCAGTGTTCTTGCTGGGGAAATCCTGTGGACAGAAGAGTCTGAGCAGAGTCCATGGGCTTGCAAAAGAGTTGGACACGAGTTAGCAACTAAACAACAAGTTTTGAGAGGGTGCCATCCTTGTGAATGAAACATAGATCACAACTTGAGAAAAGGTTGTGGCTATGGGCAGGTTTCTTTTTTTAAAAAGTCAACTTTATTAAGATATAATTCATATACAATTCACAGTGTAAATTGTACAATTCAGTGTTATTTGGCATAGGTAGAGTTGTGCAGCCATCACCACAACCAGTTGTGCCCCAAAGCAGCACTGTCCATCAGCAGCCACTCCATTTGTCCACTTCTTCCAGAAGTTGTTGTTCAGTCCCTTAGTCGTGTCCATCTCTTTACCACCCCATGGACTGCAGCACGCCAGTGTCCTATCCTCCACCATCTCCTGGATTTTGTTCAAATTCATGTCCATTGAGTTGGTGATGCCATCCAGCTGTCTCATCCTCTGTCGTCCCCTTCTCCTCCTGCCTTCAGTCTTTTCCAACATCAGGGTCTTTTCTAGTGAGTCGGCTCTTCGTATCAGGTGGCCAAAGTATCAGAGCTTCGGCTTCAGTCCTTCATGAACGTTCAGGGTCGATTTCTTTTAGGATTGACTGGTTTGATCTCCTTGCTGTCCAAGGGACTCAAAAGCCTTCTCCAGCACCACAGTTTGAAACCAATAATTCTTTGGTGTTCAGCCTTCTTTGTGGTCCAACTCTCACATCCATATGTGAGTACTGGAAAAACCATCGCTTCCAGAGTTAGGCGACCACTAATCCACTTTCTGGCTCTAGATTTGTCTGCTCTGGACATTTCGTGGAAATGAGATCTTATAACAGTGGTCTTTCCTGATGGCTTCCTTTACCTACATGATGTTTTCAAGATGCATCCGTGTTGTGTCATGAACCAGCACGTTGCGTCTTTTCGTCTTTTCGTAGTCAAGTAACACTCCATTGTGGATGGACGACATTTTGTTGGCCATTCATCCGTTGATAGACATTTTGAGTTGTTTCTGCTTTTTGGCGCCTATGAACAGTGCTACAGTGAACATCCATGTACAAGTTTTTGTGCAGTCGTGTGGTTTTTGCACATGTTCCTCAGAGTGGAATCGCGGAGTCATGTGGTTCCTCTGTGCCTAAAGGGACAGTTTTGAGTCACCTTCTTGGCAGACAAGCTGCATGAAAAGGCAAGGGCATGAAGAAAGTGAAGCCGGGGAAGGCGTGTCCAGGGCAGGATTTGAAAAGCCCCGCACGATGGCAGCTGGCGAGACCCATGGAGCCTTCTCTAGCCATAAGACCATCTCCTGAAGTGGGCGTTCCACTTCTGCGCTCGCTCTTGTGGTCTGTTTGTGATGTGACAGTCAGAAGCTGAATGGTATCTGTTGAGGTGAAAGGGGAGCTGAACCAAATTAAAATGGAGCACTGCCAGCCTTTTTTTGGGAGGAACCTCAAATAGCAATTCCACTATTATTCCCTTAACCCCCATGTATCTAGACACACACATTGGCCTAAAATCCAGAGTACCCCTGGAGATATCCAGGAGCTCGAGGAGAAAGGGAGGGACTAACTCCAGGAAGGAGGCCTTGTCCACGCTCTCTGTGGAGGTCTGCCAACCCTGCCGTGCTCCTGTGCTCAGCGGCCTCTCTCTCCTTGTTTCCCTTTTGGAGTTAAGTCTCTTCTTACGTTACCTCAGCCTCGTGGATCAGCCATCTGCTTTCCTATAATTTCTAGCATTTAAATTAGTGGTGTCACAGTGTGCCCTTTCGTTTTGAATAGGGTTCCTTGAGAACACAGAGGCGCTCCGGGAATGAGAGCACAGGGACGGGAATAAATTGTCCACCACGGGTTGGAAAACCAGGAGAAGGGCAGCATGGCCCACAAGGAGAGAGCCTGTCACCCGCCCCCCGCCCCCTTCCTCGGTCCCAGCTCCAGTCCAGGCAGCACAGGCCCGTGGAGGGGACCGTCCATCCCCCTGTCAGCCCAGGGGTGTTCAAAGAGCAGGGTGCTCAGTGATGGGGAGGCGGAGCATGTGCCTTTGTGGAAGCAATGCGGGTGGGCTTCCTCAGGGAATCGGGGTACACATAGAGACAGGGCCCAAAGGCCGCTGGGTCCTAAGGAGTTACAGTGTCTCAGGGAGTCCCTCCTGCTCAGAAACACAGTTGCGGTCACTGGAGAGAAGATGAGACTGCTCAACACAGTGAGAACAGTTCTGTAGTTGGCACTGGGTTTTACTTGATGTAATGTGTTTATTATGGGGAAACGTGGACATTCGGAAGCAGTGGGAGTAGCTTTTTGAAACATCCTTTCTGCGTCTGTTTTGGCCAAAGGGATTGGCCGCCAGTACCTCTAGTAAATTTGTGTTCTGAATTGGGACTTGCCAAATATTTCTCACCTTCTCTGTCCTCCTGTTCAGGGTTAGGGAAAGCATCAAGAATGAAAGCATGCAGTATCTCATTTGGTTAACCATTTCCGCCTTGGTCAGGTCAAGTGGATTTTGTGGTGGAAACTGCACACATTTGGTAGACTAAAATGGAAAAGTCACCAGCCAGGAACCCCTGGTTCTGGGGGTACCATACCCTATCTCTCCGTGTTTGTTTTGATTACGTTAATAATATAGTATCATGAACTACTTAAACATACTTCTTTTAGCAGATAACCCATGTTTCTGTTACCCAGCAGAAGAAGTGAAACGTGACATCCGCATTAGAAGCCCCAGGTGTCCCCTCTCCTCCCTTGGATTAACAATGCAATATTTCAGGCATGCGTGCCCATGCTCTCCGTTGTGTTTGATTCTCTGTGGCCCCATGGACTGTAGTCCACCAGGCTCCTCTGTCTATGGATTTCCCAGGCAAGAATACTGGAGTGGGTCGCCATTCCCTTCTCCAGGGGATTTTCCCAACCCAGGAATCGAACCCATGTTTCCTGCATTGGCAGGCAGATTCTTTACCACTGAGCCTCCTGGGAAGCACCCAATACTTCTAGCAGGTCACCCTCACCCTCCTCAGCTTTGGTGTTGGAGCCTACAATGGAAGGACAACGGGTGCCCTGCTCAGCTCATGGGGCTCTCAGGAAAATCACGTGCGTGGTGTCTGAGAAGGCACTGCCTTCTTGAGGTGCTGAGTAGAAGTCAGGAAGGATTCTGCCCCAGAGCTGGTATAGTGCTGTCCGGCTCCAGGCTGTGTGGACAAAGCTCAGGGGTTTGGTGACAATAAAAGAATGGAATCCTGTTTTCTCTGTATGTTCTTCCAAAGAAAATTCTTAATGAAGAGAAGTCAGTCGATCAGATTCTGAGCCCCTCAGTGTATGTTCATTCAGAAGATGCTCTCTGAGTGCCTGCTAGGTGTGAGGCAGCTGTTCCAGGCAGTGGGGCTGCAGCACTGAATAAAATGGGCAAGGTTCATGACCTGAGAACGAGTGGAAAGCCATCTTTACCTTCTAATTTCAAAAATTTCTTTTCGACCTTGCCTCACAACTTGCAGGGTCTCAGTTTCTAAAGCAGGGATTGAACCCAGGCCCCAGCAGGGAAAGCTTGGAATCCTAACCACTGGGCCACCAGGGAATTCCCATTTATCTTCTAACTTATTCAGTACATCGGGTCTATCCTTGAGTGCTTACACATGTCTCATTCTCGTCTACATATGATCAGATCTCACTTAAATCCAGCTTTAAATTGAGAATTTATCACAAGGTGGTCTCTGAATTGCAATTAGACAGATGTCTACTGAAGGTTTAAGGTATTTATTTTTCCTCAAACTCAGTCTGTTAAGCATATTTTTTGGTGCCAGATAATGCTGGCATTTGAGGTAGAATTTTTGGCGCTTGTTTTAGCCAATTTGAGCTGAGACAGCTTCCTTCTACCCTGCAAGGTTTTAAATTCTTATCCCTTCCTTTGATTTGTGTCAGGGTGAACCGTTTGGTGTAAGAGGCTTGACTCCATATCTGCACCTGCCCCCATGCTGTCATCCGGCGTGGAGACCCAGCCCGTTCCACTTGATTCCTCCATGTCTGCTGAGGTGCAGGAATTATACTCTGAACTCCCAGGGAGTGCCTCCAAAGAGCTTCATGCTGACCCCGAGCCGAGTACAACTCCAGATGTAAAACCCAGAGCCTCAAGCTCTCGTGTAAGTCAGAGTAGGGCTGCGCCCTCGGAGCTGCAGAGGACTCCTGCGGACAGTTGTCGTGAAGAAGCCCCCGAGACCTCGGACCATGGGGGTGAGCCTGGGCAGTGTGGGCTGGTGGACCCCTCAACAGAAGGTCCCATGGCTCCTGGGAGCCTGGATAGGGAAGCGAAAGCCAAGAGCCTGGAGCAAAAGGTCTTCAGAGATGGAGGGAACCAGGCAGAGGTGGTGAGAGACCCCTGTGAGGGAGCGGATGAAGACCTGCATCAGTATCCCACAGCTGCTGGAGAACAGCCCCGCCCCGGCCAGGTAAGTAAGACACGAGACCTCGGCTCACTCGGCGTCTCTCCAGCTGGACTGACGCGTCACGAGATAAAATACAGACGCTCACAGGTGGCTTACAGTTCATTCTTGAAACATTTCCAGAATGTTGATCTTGATGTTAACTTTCTTTCAGTGATCTTTGAAAACGTGTGTCGCATCAGACACTTGAAGAGAGGAAGTGCTTATCTCATGAAGAAAGTGTCAGTCCTCTGTAGCAGCTGCTGTGTATGGAATGTTGAGTCTCTTTGTGACAGTTGTGTGGGGTTTCTGTGTCCAGTGTTAAGGAATGATGCTTACGTTTGCTTGAGTTTTGGTAGCATCACGGTCAGGACAGAGTGAGGTATCACAGAGGTGCCTGAGGGAGACTGGACGCAGCAAGGGCTTCACAGGATGGATACCCTTGAGGGGTCTCCGTGTTTCGGAAGTCATTTCTAAACTTTGATTATATTTTTTCTACGTCAGAGATGATAATCTCCAAAGAACTGATTCAAGATAACCCACTTCGTGGGAGGCTGAAGCTTAAATCAGAAAGCCCATTCTTTAATACAGAGAAGTGGAATCTCTGCTTGGTGTGGCATGAAAAATCCAGTCTCTGTGAGTTTGATATTAAAGTAAGAGGGATTCGTTAGGTGAGACTAATGGTTAGTTGGTCCATGGCATACGGGATCTTCCTGGACCAGGAATTGAACCCATGTTTCCTGCATTTCAGGCAGAGTCTTTATCACTGAGCTACCAAGGAAGCCCTGTGCTTGCTCTTTTGTTTGTTTTTCTTGGTGCTGAGAGTCACAGGGATAGATCTGCCTGGTTGAATCTGTTGTGAAAGCTTTAGCCTCAAGATATTCATGCTCAGCACAGACACAGAAAATGTTCTGAATCATCTGCTGGCTGAAACATCCAAGGACTCAGTACATCATCTGACAGATATGTGGACAGGAGACATCCAGTAAGGATACACAGTGGCCGGTGATCACTCTAGGTGTGTGACGCTCTTGAGAAACTTGTAATTTAAGGGCATGTTCATAAAAGACCCGATCTCCTGTGACTTCACTTAAGTGAAAGACTGGTATGCTGAGGGCCAGTTAAGCTTGCTTCATTGTCACCCCGAGAGTCTCTGATCCTGAGGAAGTTCTCCACAGTGTGAAGGAGCTTGCTGTTTATGTAAAAAGATCTTGTTGGACAGAACTTGTTTTCAGTGATTTAAAAGTGAAAAAAATCTGAACTTCACACTCTCAGTAGTGAAGCTGATGGCCATAAGCTCTTCTCCAGGTCAGCCAGGACACAGTGATCCCCACATGTCTGCAGTTCTCAGCTCCTGTCGTTAAAAGTGTGTGACGGAGCAGTGCCCAAGGCACCGTGTACATGTTCTACCTTAAGGTAGAACCAGGGCTTCCTCAATGGCTCTGCGGTGAAGAGTGCTCCTATAGTGCAGGAGATGGGGGTTTGATCCCTGGGGTGGGAAGATACTGTGGCGGAGGAAAGGGCAACCCACTCCAGTATTCTTTCATGGGAAATCCCATGGACAGAGGAGTCCAGCGGGCTACAGTGCATATGTGACTGAGCAAACACACAAGGTGAAACTTTCTCATTATTTTAGCAGTTCTCTTAGGTCAGTCCCTGTGTGGGGGCTGTCATGAAATGCCTTACCCAGCTCACATAATCGATGCCTTATCTAGTTTCTCTGACTTGAGATCCACAGAGGAACACTCCTTGTAAACCCTGTAAAGGTGATTTAGAGTTCCTGTCCCACAGCTCTTCCCAGATGTACAAGTGTAGGTAACAGGTCCATCTGGAGACTCCGAGTCTCATTGATTTTCAGTGTTTTTCACGTGGTCACGGCTGTTCCCATGAGCGTCAAGAAGTGTGGGCTATCTCGTTTGCTCCATGTGTGGCCCTGCTCTTGTGTGTTCTGTGTGTCGGCGGTGGTTCTGCCTGAAGCTGGGACCACCACTGCCTGCAACTCAGGAAGCTCAGGCTTGGAGGAGGTCTGCAGGATCTAGGGCCCAAGGCTCAGAAATACATCAGGCCCCAAGGAGCTTTAACCAGCCTGCTTGTAAAAGCTGAAGAGCCTGATATGTGTTCATTTCCCTCCTAAAGATATTTGTGGGTTTTGGTTTTTTTTTTTTTTTTACTCTATAGTAACCTCATAGATATGAACCAGTATTGCATCTTTTTAGGACTCACAGCCAGCTTTTAACAGGAAATGAGATTACAGATAACAGTAAGAATGGTTCTCAGTACCCTCCTAAAATCTGCCTTGACTTTGGAGAAGTATGGCAAGTTGATTTTGGTTGAAAGCAGTGGGCAGGAGAGTGACATGTTGGCTGTGGCAGGCTGAGGTGGAGAAGTTGCTGTCAATTTGACAAATTCCACTATGGTGTGACCTTTCTTATTTTACATAGTTTATGTAATGCTACAGACTACTGTAGTGATCTCACTTGATTTTGCAAGAGGGATCCACATTAACTTTTATCTTGGAAACAGATTTTGCAAGGAATATTAAGATACTAGTGATCAGCTATGGACATTTAAAAAAAAATCTAGATGGTAGAGAGAAATGTTTAGGACTTGACCTCTAGGAATCCTGAAACTTAAGTACATTTGTTGTTGTTATTCAGTCGCTAAGTCGTGTCTGACTCTTTGCGACCCCATGGACTGCAGCTTGCCAGGCTTCCCTGTGCTTCACTGGCTCCTGGAGTTTGCTCAAATTCATGTCCATTGAGTCAGTAATACTATCTAACTGTCTCATCCTCTACGGCCCCTTCTTCTCCTGCCCTCAGTCTTTCCCAACATCAGGATCTTTTCCATTGAGTCAGCTCTTCGCATCAGGTGGCCAGAGTTTTGGGACTTGAGCTTCAGCATTAGTCCTTTCAGTGACTATCCAGGGTTGATTTCCTTTAGGATTGACTGGTTTGATCTCCTTGCAGTCCAAGGGTTTCTCAAGACTCTTCTCCAGCACCACAGTTCAAAAGTATCAATTCTTCGACACACAGCCTTCTTTGGGCTTCCCAGGTGGCTCAGTTGGTAGAGAATCCGTCTGCAGTGCAGGAGGCCCAGGAGACACGGATTCAATCCCTGAGTTGGAAAGATTCCCTGGAGGAGGGCATGGCAACCCACTCCAGGATTCATGCCTGGCGAATCCCACGGACAGAGGAGCCTGGTGGGCTACAGTCCACAGGGTCACAGTCAGACAGAGCTAAAGCGACTAAGCACACACACACACAGCCTTCTTTATGGTCCAGCTCTCACATCTGTACCTGACTACTGGAAAAAACTAGCTGATAAAGTATTATAGGAAGAGAACTTTAAGTTTTTGCAAGTGTTACATGATGGGCTGGCCTTAGGAGGGTGGTGGAGTTACAGGACACTTAGGCTACTCAGCCACGGCTTGTAAGTTGTCTGTTCTTTGCCCTTATCTGCACTTGGGGCCCAGGCTGGTCAAGCTCCCACCTGATCTGGAGGTCGCCCACCACCCTGCTGGCGGTGCTTGGGTGTCCCTCACATCCGACCTCAGCCTCACCTGGTCATATCTGATAACCCAGATCAGATCTGAAACTTAAAGCTTTGTAGGGTCCGCAGCCCTTATGCGGGGAGTCTTGTTTTTCCTTACTCAGAACCTTTCAAGAGGTCAACGAGGCAGAGGGAGAGGGGAGTCTGTCACTCTTGGCCCCTGCTTCTCCCCTTCCCTGTTAGGATCGTGCTGCTAACCAGGGAGAAGGGGATGGCCTGAAGCAGTTGGCTTGGGTGTGGGGGCTCTAGCTAGGACCCCTCCTTCGAGCAGCAGATGTGGAGGAACTGAACTCCCAGCAGCCCCACCAGAGCCCCCTTAGGCGTCACCTGGCGAGATCACCAGAGCCCTTGGGAATCTGAGAGGAGCTGTGTGCTGCTGGCAGGAGGTCCGCTGTCACCCTGCACAGGCTCTTTAGACCCAGAAGAGCTTAGGGCAGTCACCCCAGATAACACCGGGGTCTGCTGGTGACAGTCCTGTCAGCTTTCTCACAGGAAGGGATGACAAGTGTCTAAGGTATGCTGGGTGGTGAGAGCTTCTGTTCATAGCGCAAGCTGCCTGTGGTCCCCATTTATAAAACCACGTAGGAGCTCACTCTTCACCCTGCGAAGCTACAGGTGGGCATCCTGAGGCTGGAGCAGAGCTGAGTCTGGGTCCTCCCCCTCGGCTTCTGCTCCAGCACTCGGCCTTGCCTATAGAGTGTTGATCTGAAGAAATATTCGAATAGCATCCAGTCTCACCCCTCAGACACTCAGCCTAAGAACTAGAAGTGTGCAGGGCGGTGTCATTTGGAGTAAGGATCAAGGGTTACCACAGAAAAAGGTGCTTTTTTAACCTTTCATTTTGAAATAATTTGAGACTCACAGAAGAGTTGCAGAAGCAATGTGAAGACCTTCATGTGGATCCGTCTCCTGTTAGCTTTTCACCACATTTGCTTTTTTCCCCTTCTGATCTTAGTTTGCAGTTGCAGATGTGAGGCCTAAATGCCTGACTGTGTATTTACTCGCAGACATCTGGCATTCTGGTGGCCCCAGTACACGAATCAAAATCAAGACACGAATCAAAATCAAGACATTAACCCTTTTATCGCAAGACCACATTCACACTGGACCAGTCGTCCTACTGATGTCTTTTAGCAAAAGAAAATGTTTTTTTTGGTCTAAGAGAAAAATTCAAGATCACTCGTGGCATTCGTTTGTCATGTCTCTTTAGTTTCCTTTAATCTGCAGTGTTTCCTCAGTTCATGACCTTGACACTTGCAGAGTGCAGGCCATTTATTTTGTAGCATTGTCCTCAGCTTGGGTTTGTCAGATGTTTCCTCATGATCAGATCGTGGTTGTGCATTTAGTGGGGCAGGAATCCCACAGAAATGATTGGTTCTACTCCATGCATCCTCTCGCAGGCTTGGTGTAAGGGATGCCTCCTTCCTGGGCAGGGGAACTGCCCAGCCTCTCCACTGTGGAGGTACCATTTTCCCCTTCACAATTATTGAGTATATTGTGGGGAGATATTTGAAGAATACGTAATTATTTCTGTTTCTCATTCAAACTTTCAGCCAGTAGGTTTAACACCCACTGATGATTCTCCTGGAGGTAATAATCACCATGATGGTTCCCAAGCGGTGATTTTCTAGTTCCGTCCTTCCTTCCATGATGAGTAAGAGCTTTCTTCTCTCCCCATTTGCAAATAAATTTGACCCAGCATCACGCTAGAATTTGTACGCTTTGGTCAAGTACAGTAACAGTAAGTTCTGTGGGAGAGAGGTGTTTTGAGTTCGTGCTCCACCAAAGCATTCATCTCTGAAGTTGCGAGAAAAAGCAGAGGCACAATCCTGCTTCCTGCATGACGCTCCATGCCGGGCCTCTTCTCTTAGGTCCAGTGACGATACTTTTTCCTGTACTTGCCATCACTTGGGTCTTCTGTTTCCACCGCAGAACTTTGCTTAGAGAGGAAATAGTTTTGCTTATTGTTTTTTTTAAGTGCTATAAAAAAAATTATCAGAAGTTACAACAGTGACTTCACCATCTGTAGATTTAAGTGAGTGTTGTGTCAGTCAGAATCTTGTACTTACCAATCAAATTAGTGTAAGGGAAAATTCTATTCTTTTTTTTTTTTGAACATCAAAAGATTATTGATGTAAAAGAAAACCAGTGGTTAGAACTCCACACTTCGGCTTCATGGGGCATGAGCTCCACCCCTGGTGGGGAGGGGGAATACTAAACCCCTCGTGCCTCAGGGCAAGGCAAAAATAAAAACCGAAAGATTTTTTTAAAAAAATAGAAGAAGATGACCAAAAAACCCCCAGATATCTCCAGTTAAGGAATTTAGTGCTTTTGTCTGTATGGGAAGATGCAAGAGTCTGAACTCACTGAACTCGTTCCTTTGATGCACACCTCAGCTCCCTGAGGTCAGTGTCCTGTGCCTCTCTTCCTGACTCTCCTCGGGGTGCACCGTCAAGCGTGGTGTGCCTGCAGCAGTTGACTGCTGACTGGCGGGCATCTGGTTCCTACCCTCAGTTTCCTCAGGGTGATGCGGGAAGTTCAGCCTCTTTGTGCCCCGATGCTGGTGCTGAGTCAAATCTCTGGGACAGAGTTTTGGGACAGGTGAAGTAGAAAAGGATAACTTTATTGCTTTGCCAGGCAAAGGGGGACACAGTGGGCTAATGCCCTCAAATCCAAGTGTCCCCACTTGGGGAAGACAGTGAGGAGTTTTATAGTAATTATTCAAAGAGGGCGTGATTAGCTGGTGGACACCCTTCTGATGGGTCAGTGATGAGGTAAGTAGGAGTGCACGTTGTCAGCCTGTGGATCCATCTGGTCTGGGGTCTACATTGCAAAACAAACAAACAAACAAAAAAAAAAAATGTAAATCAGTGGGCAAATAAACAGAGGTGAGCCAGAAGGACACTTTGATGTGAGCAGCCATTGTTGGTCAGTCGGCGTCTGCAGCTGGCCAGCCCACTTGGACCCTGTCCTCACCGGGCTCCACACCCACGCTGCCCCTGCCTGTTTTCCTGAAGTCCCTCTTGTCCGTTGTCATTGATGGCGCTCCCCCTCATCCCCTGCTCCAGTGAACAGGGATGAAAAGGGAAAGTAGCCCTTCCAGGAAGAAAGAACATGGTTAGGGGCTGGGTGCCATCCAACTTCCTGATAGTTTCCAGTTAGGTTTTCACTTTATTAAGATCACACTGCACCAGTGTGTTTAGTAATTCAGAAGACACAAGGTTTTGTTTGGATCTGTCAGGACCTTGGGAAACTTGACTTTTCAAGCTCATCGTCTAGAGGAATGGAAGTTTTACTAATAATATGAACTTGAATTTGCGGCTTCCTTCAGTTCCCAGTCCTTGTGACCACTAGCACATTTCCAAGAGCTGCAGAGAAGCCTCTCAGAGGATCGTTGGCATTGTGAGCTCAGAGTCTCTGGGTCTTCCTTGACCACTGGGTTTTCTTACCGCAGGAGGACCTCCAGATGCAGGCAAGTGAAGAACTTTTATGCACGGGCCTCCCTGAAGATGGTCTGAGGAACAAAGGTATCCATTTTTCTCACATCCTTTCCTTTTTCCACTTGTTACACCATTTTTGTTCCCACTGAGAACATGAGGATTGTAGGACCCTGTCTTGCACAAGGGACCGGCTGTAGCAGCTGTTGGTATTACTGCCCATGGACATGCTCGGAGGCCCCTGGTGTTATCTAACGGTGCCTCTTCTGTGACTAACTTTGCTTCCCACTTTTTCTGTAATGAGGCATTGACTATGAGTTGAACCTTAAAACTAGTGTGGAATCTTCCATTTGACTTTATAAAGCAACACTGCCTTCCAAACGAGTTCACATGGACAGGGCAGGAACCACTGCCTCACAGGACATCCCACTGTGTTCATCCCACGTCCACTCCCCATCACCTTGAGAGTTTGCCAAGCTCATTTTTGTTACCTCATTTGCTCCTCAGGTTTTGCAGTGGTAAAGAACTCTGCCTGCCAATGCAGGAGATGCAAGAGACTCAGGTTTGATCCCTGGGTTGGGAAGATCCCCTGGAGAAGGGAATGGCAAACTGCTCTTGCCTGGAGAATCCCACGGACAGGGGAGCTTGATGGGCTACAGTCCAGGGGGTCGCGAAGAGTCAGACGTGACTGAGCACGTACACATATTTGCTCCTCAAAACAATGGTAGGATATGGGCCTCGGAGATACTGCTTCATTGTGATTGATCTGTTGATTGATTAAGCAAGAAACCGAGGCCTAAAAGAGGGTGCTGAGCCAAGATTCTGTGTGTATCTGTTACGTAATTAAGATTAACTATGTAGAATAATTAGAGCTGCAAAAAAAACCACAGCAAATATGTTTAATCACGTGAACATTTTGTTACTGTGGAACAGCGTCAGATTTGATGATACTTCTTGGCAGCCTGGACAGAAAAGAGGGTGCAGACCATCCCTGTGAGAAAGGACACTTGTTCATCCTCCTGCTTTCTGCTGCTGGAGGTTCTCTCTGTGGCTCAAAGGCCTCGCTGTCCTGTGGAGAGTAAAGCTCTGAAGTTGAGGATGGTCATTATCTTCCTGTAATTCACATTTTGGAGGAGTGGAAAGTTGAAAAATGAGCCAGTACCACACCCATTTACAAGGCACCCAGGAAGCGGTCTAGACATTTGGGGCACGGACTTTTTTTTTAAATTAAGGTATAGCTTACATACAGTGGAATTCACTCGTGTGTGTGTATGTACACAAACATGCAGTTGTGTAATCACAGCTGTACTGACACAATAAAAAAAATGGAACATTTCCATCTTGCAGGCTCCTTATCCTCCTCTCCAACCCCTCCAGTCCATTTTCTTTGTTCAAGATTGTGTGTTGGGTGTTATGTGTCCATTGCATTTTCATACAAGTTTTAGGATGTCTGTCAATTTCTGCAAACGTAAGCACCATTTAAACAGTTATCACACGACTACAAATCAAGGATGTTCAACCAAGGTCACGAAACTCCTGTGCTGCTTAAACAGGCATACACCTCCCAGAACACATTTCACCCTCCAGTGTGCCTAACTTTTAACAGCTTCCCTCACTTAATTCCTCGTTCTGCTAACATCTGTAACATACCTACCAGTCGCCAGGGTCACCATGGGATGTTCAGTACAGAGTGAGCAGTAAGATCCAATAGCATTTGTTGACGTCACCTAACTGTGGTCATTTATCAGCTCCACAAATATTTACTGAGTGCTGTTATGTACTGGGTATTACGCTAGACAACAGGGAGGTGGAGATACCAAATCAGAGGTGATCGTTCCCCTCGTGGAGCTTATGTTCTAGTGGGAACTAGATTTGTAGGTTGATTTGCATCTTGCTTTGTCTGCTCAGTGCAGGCGTCCTGTTATATGCATGCAGCATATGTATAGGCATACACACATATTTACCTCTATGTGAACAGCTTTGGGAGAGGGACAGAAAGTCTTTTGTAGATTAACAGGTTGGGGGAACTTCTTTATACTGCATCCTGTGCCTAGAGTTTCAGAGAACTTCTGGGAAGTAAAACTCCTTCATGAGTTACATTTACACCTTAAGTATTTTGTGTGTGTGTGTTTTAATGTTTCATAATAAAAAATTTCTCACTTACTCAGAAGAGGAAAGGAAAAAATACTAAGTCCCTGTGAACCTGTCTCTCACCTTCAATTACTACCAACTCATGACCGACCCTGTAGGGAGGCAAGCCTTGCAAGTAATCAGGTTCAAGATTGATATTCCACTTACAGATTAATCTCTTTTACTTAAGGCTTTATGTGTTACTATTCTATTTCAAAGATAATTTTATTTATTACTTATTTATTCGAGTATTAAGATGGTCATTTCGTAACATAAGCTATTTTAATGTGAGTCTGCTTTATAAATGCTTTAGGATGAAAGCTTCCTAAGACTGAATTAAGCATATATCTCCCATTATCGTCATTTGTCCAGCTAGGTCAGTGTGTTTAAGTAAGTAACACATTTAAAGAAAGGATTTGTTCAGAATAACCTGTTTCTTTCAGGTACTCTTTTGGCTCTCTGTCATATTTTGCAAAGAAGAACAAAGCCAATGGTATTGTAACACTAACTTTGCAATTCTCTTTTGGAGTTGTTTTTGTTGCGTGATTAAATTTATGAAGTTAGAGCAAATGATTACACACTAATTCAGATTTATTTCTCTTGTGCAGAAGGAAATGTACAAATCACAGCTGAAACTCTTCTGACATCTACTGAGGAAGTCCAGGTTATGAAGGTCCATGGAACTAAGGTGGACGATAACAAAGGACTCGAGAATGGCCGTGTGAGTCAGGGTCTCTTGGCTGGGTGCCGTGGACACTCAGAGACGGACAAAATCATGACCAGTGCTGAGGTTTCAGAGTCCAGCACCTTAGTTTCCCTAGAGCCTTCAAACATTGTGGACCCTGGATTAACAGAAGCAACTCCAAAAGAAAAAGAATGTGAAGAAATAAGAACTTATCCTTCTTGGTTGTCATTGTTACCAGGGAACAGTGCTGTTTCCAAAGCAGACAGCAGGGAGGAAGAGTTATGTAAATTAAACCTTGTCTGTGAAGCCGACGACAATCATCAACAGGGCCCTGGGCACCGCAGTGAGAGGCACAGTTCTGCACATGACAGTCCCAAAGCCACGAGAAAGGTGGTTATATCAGAACCCTCTGAAGAAAATTCTAAAGATTCCCATTTCACATCAGGTTTATCTGGTCCAGGATCCAGAACAATGTCCTCAGAAAAGTGTGGTCTTGAAGGTGATGGCTTGCCAAAGGGATCCGCTGAAAAGACGCACAATTCCTGTTTGGATGGGAATGGTCAAAGCCAGAACTTGTCTTCTAGAGAAGAACACAAACAGCCTTTGAACCCTAGAAGTGAAAGAGAACTCTTCCTTGTTAACGCCAGGCAACCAGAAGAGAATTCTAGTTGTCAGTGTTCTGGAAAAAAGCAGACTACTGTCTTCCCCAAAGAAAATGCCCACGATCACTACTGCCCTCAAGGCAGTCCCCATATAGGCTGCTCCAGTTCCTTCATACCCAGTTCTTTTACTAAAGCCATGGAAGGAATGCTTGAGAAAAATGATTTGAAAATCACTTTAGACGTTCACAGTAGCTTGGCAAACGATGAGGACCACAGAGGAACTTTTGTTGAAATGAGCCAACCAGGCACAGACTCTGAAGGGGGTCATTTTCCCTCCTCAGTGCAGATTGAAGAACCAGAACAGACAACTACCCTAGAGCCCAGTGTGCTGACTGAGAAGACTCACAGTAGAGACTGTGACTCCTTAGTCCGTACTCAGAGAAATCTAGAAGGCAGACCACAGTTAAACGAAGCCTCACCTAACGGATTTTTAATTGAAGGGAAATCCCTTGTGAGTTTAACGCCAGAGGACCAGATAAATTCTATAAATGAAATGTCTAAGCCCAAGAAAGACATTACTCTATTGCCACCATCCATAGAACTTGATGACAGGCCTGAGTCAGAAATAGCCATACAAAATGCCCAGGACCATCTTCCACATTTAGGTAAACAGAGCGCCACCTGGGAGGTGAATAAATTTCCTCATGACAACAAACTGGTTGCAAACAAAACAGGAAGTGAATGTGTTTTAAATCAAGTGTCCCTTAATTTTGAAACCCACACAAAGTTGCCAACCGACAAAGAGATGCCTGTGGCAGTGAGCGGGGGTTCCTGCCAGAGCCAGTGCCCTCCATCAGAGGATGGCGCAGGTGTCGCTGCTGGAACCCACCCCATTCCTGTGAAAACAAAGACAGAAGACATCTCTCCACCAAATGACGGAACCCGTGGTGCCTCTTCAAACAGTCCCACCTTAAATAGCAGATCAGAAAGCCTAGAAAGAAAGACTGAAGCAGCTAATTCGGGAGCAGGTAGTCTGCATTCTGGACTTCCCTCAAATAAGAGCAAAGTGGCAGCCTTGCCTGTAGAGGTCTCAGTCCAGGAACGTCAGAGCGTTCCGTCTTGGGATCTCTCTAGCTGCCCTTGTGTGAGGAAAAACGTCCCAGAGGAGAGCAGGTGTGCTGCCCTGGAGCCCAGCAGAACGACCCTGGGCGTCGAGAACTGTCTGTTAACCAAGTATGAAGATACCTTTCAGCATATCGATCACCATTCCCAAGGGAGAGACAGCTCTGTGGAACGCTGCAGCTGTAGAAAGAATTGTGCATCGGAGGAAAGTGAGCCAGGTGAGGGAGAAACTGAAGGCAGCCTTCCCGGAGGCGAGGCCAGAGATGAAACGATGGCAGGCACGTTAAACAGTGAAGCTCCAGACCAAACCACCCGACCACGCAAGGAAGGGCCAGAGGAAAAAGAACAGGACACACCCAAAGAGGCTGTGTTCTGTCGACGTGACGTTTCTGCTCATGTCGCACAAGAATTAAACCAACCCACAAACATTCCAAGTCCTGAAAAATTGTTTGGCCAGTTTCCTCCCATAATGTTCTCCAGTGTTAAGAACATGAACCAAGCAGCTGAAACTCCCAAGCAGAAGGCAGATGATGCCCTCGGCTCCCAGGGTGACCCAGGCAGACCCAGTGAATGCAGAGGTGAAGGTAACCCAGCTGAGGAGATGCTTGACCGTGACCAGTGCAAGTCGCCCACAGAGCCTGACAGAGAGGCGAGCCACAGCCCTGAGGTTCCACCCGTTGGTTCAGGCGGTAACAGTTCAGCATCTGGAAGGAGCCCCAAGAAAGGGGGCTGTGGGAGGACTTCTGATTGTGCGGAGCCCACAGATGGGACAGCACATACGGTCTCCACAGGCTGTAGTGATGAGCCCACAGAAGGCATTCTGGATGGAAGGGTTTCTGGTACTCTCACTGGGGGTGCAAGGCACACCAGGGCGACGTCGCTGGAAGCCTCAGGGAGTACGCTGTCCCAGAGGGGAGCGCCTGTCGCTGCATTTATAGGAATGATTGCCCAGGAGTCGGATTTTCAAGATGCTGCTTCTTCTACATCAGACTCTCTCAATATTAAAAAATCATGTGGAAAGAAAGTATGGAGACCTGTAGAAGACTGTGAAATGGAAGTGTGTCCAGACCCTTGTGTGCCTGACACAGGGTCTGTCGCAGATTATGAACCAGATGTAAGAGTATTGGGTAAAATAAATATGTCTTTAAATTACATTCATCATGAAGAGCAAGTTAAAGAAGCATCCCTGAGAGAAACACAAGGAACAATTAAAGGATCAAGACTAGAAATAAATCCTGAGCAAGACAAAGAAAATACCATTGGAATTTCTTCAGTAGAGTTGACATTTTCTGGACACCATGATGTAAACTCTGTCCCCTCGAGAAGCCCAAAATCCACTGAGATAATGCCTTTGCACCCATTGTCTCAAAAAAAATCAGAAACAATTATTAATAGTGAAGAAACTGACCCCCAAAACCTTTTTAAGCCAATAGACGGTGAAATGCCTTGTAAGAATAAGACCACAGTCCTGCCTGAGATGGAAAGAGGAGCACGAAGGAGTGAGAGTGAGCCTAGCAAAGAGAGCAGTGCAGCCATCAGGGCAGAGAGCTCACCTTTGACGCTAGATGCAGAAACTAACGTGAAAGGAGAAGATGCTGCAGAGCAGCAGAGCGGGCCGTGGGGTCAGTTTCCTGCCGGGCAGGAGTCGCAAGAGATGGCGATCAGGAAAGGCGGTCTTGCTGATGACCCGAGCCAGGCCTCTCAGACCCACCCTAAAGCTCTGAGGGTGCTGGCTGACTCGGAGAGACGACCAAGCCAGAAGGTTCTGAGCCACAAGGAAGAGGAGCAGGCACGCCAGAAAGAAGCACACACAGTGTTGGGACAGCGCACAACATCTCATAAGTTGTCGGATGAGGGGCAGAGTCAGAGCCCACCTCAGGGTGGCGAAGATGAGCCCACCTCAGAGACAGAAGTCACCTCAGCGAAGCCGGCCACGGGCGCCTCTGCCGTGGGGCCTCAGAAGCCCATAGACCTCAAGGAGGAAAGCTCGTGTCAGCCGCTGAGAAGGGACACGGAGTCATGCACGTGCCCCGGCCCCCGCACTGCCCCTCGGCGTGCTCGAGACCCCAGCTCCCTGGGGCCGGAGACCTTCCACGGTGCCTTTGGGAACACTTCTAACAGGAAGGGGGCGCTGCCCTTAAAGAAGCAGCCTCCCCGAACCTGCAAGAAAGTCTCCTGCCAGGAGCTCGTCTCCGTAGGGAGGAAAAGGAGTAGAATCGCATGTTCTGCTTTCCTAAAGAGCTCCTCTGAGACCATCCCCACGAAAGCACACAGGTTTCTCACTTCCCGTGCCATGTCTGTACCTGCACGCCCAGAGCCCGAAACAGCCCCTGCCAGAAGCCTTGTGAGCCACGTACCAAAGCTGAAGGCCGCCCCGGGCCCGCCCTCGGGGGGCCGGAATGTGCGGATGCCTACCAAAGAATTGGCCTTACTCAGCAAGCTGTCCATCCTCGCCTCCAGACTGGCCCCTGCTACCAGGACCCAGAAGCTGCGGTCTCGGCGGTGCTCCTCGGACCTTCTCCCCGTGGCTAAAAGCTACAAGCAGCTCCGATACCGGAGGCTCCTGGACGGCTTCTCCTGCAGCACGACGCAGCTGAACCCGTGTCTGGCAGCTGGTGACTGGGACAGGAGGCCTAGCAGTAAACCCCTGACGCTTTATTCGCTCGAAACTGTCAAAATGAGCTTCATAGATGTGAGTGACAAGATGCCATCGCTGCTGCTCGGTTCCGAAACCTTCCCGGTATCCTTCCGTGTGAAGCTGGCCCCTGAGCGCGTGGCCGAGTCCCCCAGGACTTTCCCTGAGCACTGTGCGCCCGCGAGACTCGCCTTAGGAGAGGCCCGCTGGGGCCGTTCTCCACCTCCCAAGTGGACCTTCTCCTTCTTCCTGGCCCACGGTTGCCCTGGAATGGCCACATTCAGGGAAGACCCTGGCCTCTGCAGCCAGGCAGGCGCCCAGCCTCCAGTTCACCTCCAGGACCGCAGGGCCACCGCCCTAGTCCAGACCAGAGCGGGCTGTTCCGTCCTCGGGCTCCACACGCTCCTAGCACTCTGCTCCCCGGGATGCTACCGGATCTGGACGAAGAAACGGAGCTGCGCCAGCCACACGCCGGCCATGCAGAGGCTCTTCATGACACAGTTAACACAGGGCCTTAAAGGGCTGCGGTCTCCCGCCTCCATAGCTGACAAGGTCTTCTGCTCCCTGCCCTACTCGGTGGGCCGGGTGCTGTCCATCTGGAGCCAGCATGGGCCTTCCGCTTGCCCCTTGGAGATCTCCGCCCTTCCACCCTCTCACAGCAAGCGGCAGTCACCTCTGGGCGCCACGAGCAGGTAAACTCCATGCCCCGTCCTTTGCTGAAGTCCCGTGTTTGCATCCTCCCACTGGGGAGAGGGGAGGGCACTCCTAAAGCTACAAGGCTCAGCGTCTATGTCTGCATTGCCTGTTTATTGCCAGATCTCTGCTAAGAAAGTACAGCAGTAATTCTGAAGTGCGGGCCCCTCGAATTTTCCTGAAGGATCTGGATTTCCTGCAGAACCCTTTATTTGGTACCTTCCTTCATTCTGTTGGTTTAATTCTACGAACCATTAAATCTTAAATCTCTCCTTTTCTTCTCTTGCCCTCTTCTTGCCAAGAACAAATCGCACTGTGTGTTAAAGACTGTAAGTCATGACTTGTGACTACCTATGATCTGTTCACAGCTGTTATACTCAGTGTGCGTAAAGGATACAGAAGTACTTTTTAAATTAATTAGTTACGCAGGCAAACACCCAGTCTGTTTATAAGCCTACCTGTGTTTCTTTCTGGAGCAGAGGAACTTCAAAGATTGGCATGTACATGTTATAGCTATAGAATTCATAGGCTTTTATGAACTGGGAAAGAGTTCTTATGGTTTGACCACTGAGAACAGTTGAAAATAATTTCACCAATATCAGTTTGCCTTTTAATCTCTCTTTGCCTTTCCATTTAAGTCAGGACACAGCCCTCCTTTCAGCCCACCTCCATTCCAGTGATGGGCATGGACATGTAAATTCCATGCCCTGGAGGCAGGTTTTTGTCTCTGTGGGTAGATGGATGCTTCTCAGGTCTTCCCTGGGCTCTGACTGAGCATCCTTCCCAACCCGCGGGGCCCCACAGCCTTTCCCACCATCCTGCCGCCCTGACCTGTCACTCTTTATTCTTGCTCCACTTTAGCCGCACCGTGTTACCGTCCATGCCTCTTCCGGGCCTGGAAGCTGCTTATAGCGCCAGCGGCAGTCACATGAGGTGAGGGCTTGCGGAGGGAGAGAGACATGGGGCTGAGGGGGTACTCTAGCAACTGCTGTGGATTGAGCTCGGTGCAGTTCTGGCCTCTGTTCTCCTTCTAAGCCTGATCTGCATCTCTGAGGTGTACAGGCAAAGGTTCAGCCTCAGGACTGTGTAACTAAAGTTGTGTGATTTGTGTTATCAGTCCCATTTACTGAAAAAAATGAAAAAAGTCAAAATCAGGAGCCAGCTCATTGTACTACTGCTGCTGCTGCTAAGTCACTTTAGTCGTGTCTGACTCTGTGCGACCCCATAGACAGCAACCCACCAGGCTCCCCCGTCCCTGGGATTCTCCAGGCAAGAACACTGGAGTGGGTTGCCATTTCCTTCTCCAATGCAGGAAAGTGAAAGTGAAGTCGCTCGGTCCTGTCCGACTCTTAGCGACCCCGTGGCCTGCAGCCCACCAGGCTCCTCCATCCACGGGATTTTCCAGGCAAGAGTACTGGAATGGGATGCCATTGCCTTCTCCGCATTGTACCGCAAGTCCCCTCAAGATACATCTCAGGCCTTGAGCCGATTTTAGTGCCCGCATGCTATTGATCATATCCAAGCACAATTTGTTTGTTCAGTTCCCTAAGTCTTCTTCCTGCAAGTACTCCTTGCCTTTTCCCATTTTTTTCCTTATTCACTGCATCTTCCAAGTTTCCTTATTCCACCCCAGGGAACTGGGTTGACCACATTCTTATAGTTTATCACACATGCGGACACAGGAGTGTCCAGAAGCGACATGGGGACAGCCTTACGGGAGTGTCACTTAGTGCCGGCGTGGAAGGTGAACCTGTCCCACATTTGCTTCTTTGTCTCTCTCTCCATGGTCTCTCTCAGGCTAGAGCCTCCATTCCCTGCCTTGGTACCAAAGTCTCACCTGGTAACAGACTCAGCTGTCAGCAAGCTCCTGTTCTCAACCTCCGAGTTCCCGGTTCCTGGGTTTGACGAGCTGGACGGTGTGACGGCCACCTGCCCCCGACCACAGGGCAGCCCTCCAGACCAGAAAGAGGTAAACTTGGTGCGGTGGGCTCGGGCGGCAGAGGCGCCTTAGCTCCCGCAACAGGTGCAGACAGCCCCCGGGTCTCCTTACTGCCACCTATAGCTTCAGCCCAGTACCGGATGTCACCAGGACAGGGGCTCTTCCGTTGGCCACTAAAGAGTGCCTGGGATCTCTGTCGGGGTCCAGCCCCGGTTGGGTCTAGGGATTCCCTCAGGATGACAACGTCGGTGATAAAGGGATAGCAAAGGCTGAGAGATTTATTAGATGCTCAATAGTAACTGGTTTAGTTTCCCTGGTGGCTCAGATGGTAAAACATCTGTCTACAATGTGGGAGATGGGGTTCAATCCCTGGGTCGGGAAGATCCCCTGGAGAAGGAAATGGCAACCCACTCCAGTACTCTTGCCTGGAAAATCCCATGGATGGAGAAGCCTGTTAGGCTACAATCCATGGGGTCGCAAAGAGTTGGACACGACTGAGCGACTTCACTTTCACTTTCACTTTACGCGGGAAATCAATAAGTTCGTGACACCAAACTTGCCTTGACCACGGAGGCCTCAGGCACTCTCTCAAATAGCAGAAGGTGCCCCACCTTAGGCACCTTCTCGAGTGGGTCTTAGAAGCCCAGGCAAATAAGTGGTCGCAGAGGACTCCCACACTCCAAATTATTTTGGCATGAAGGAAGAACAGAAGAGAAAAGGAGGAAAAGGAAACAAAAAGAATGACACGGGGAGACCAAGCTTCGGTGAACAAGGCCCGCAGCTTTATTTTCTAAAGTAGTTTTTATACCTTAAGTTATGCATAGAGGATAATGGGGGAAGGGGTGGAGTCATGCAGTAAGCCAGGCTTTCTTCCTGTAAACTTATTGTATACAGATGGTTCAGGTGTTCTACATCATCTTCTGGCCAGAAGGCCTATTAACATTTTATGACTCTTGACAAAGGTTTGTCAGCCATAAGACTTATTTTCTCTAAGAGCAATTATTTTAAGGTTTGGCGCCATCCTCCGAAGATAAAGTTGCATTCCTATACGGCAGAGGTGCAGTGGGTTTACAACAAAGGAAAGAATTTATTACCTTAAGGGTCTAAAGTTGCTAACACCAAGACCACTACTTATTTTTTCTGCATACCAACTATATTAATTAATACATGTTCAAGGATACAATACAGGGGATGTGGAAACTTGGCAGCAAGCATTGGCTCATTAATGAAATCTTTTACTAGTTTTATTCTGACAGTTTCTAACTTTCTGAGAGACTCTAAGCTATTTGAATATCTTAAGCTTCCCTTGCCTCTCGAGGCTGAGAGACTAGACAATCCTATGCATGGCTGTAGGAGTCCGGGTCAACTTGTCAGGCCAGTTAAAGAGCTATCTGAGGGGTTTGAATTTAAACACTCCTAATGCCCAGGAACTTTATTAATTGGAGCTGTAAGTTAATTCTTTATTAGAGAGAGTGAGATAGTGGTGGGGGACAGCCCCCAGTAAAGTCAGAGGTGAGAGCACAAAGCAATAAAGTAGGCAGACTCTGGTTTTTTTGTGGGGGGTAGATGCTCGAGAATATCCAGAGGGGCTCCTGAGGCTCGATCCCGCCTTTGCATATGCCAAGCCTTCTTCCTCATGACCTTTGCCATGAGGGAGCTCTCCGCACTGGCTCCCGACAGATCTCTTCATCCTCATTGCTCTCTGGACCCTTTTTTCTTAATGACGCATTTAACAACATTCAGAGAATTGAAGCACAGAGCAGGGGGCTTCACACATTCAGAGATGAGTGAATGAATGGTGCTGTGCTTCATTTTCTCAGCATCCACTGTCTCCAACAGTTTTAAACTTGTATATTGATCATATTAGTATCTGAACTGCACACACAGTGACATGAAGGGGGCAGTTGCTGAAAATGCTGTTGGGAGGCGTGGTTGGGGGAGCTCTGTCATAAAACTGGTTCCCGAAGCCACCTGTACACTGTGGAAGCAGTGTGGTGAGTGTCAACAAAGGGGCCTCTGTGTATTTAGAATGACTAACAACCTGTCTTCTTAAAAATAGGCTGAGCTGGAGAAGAGGCCGAAGAAAGTCTCACAGATTCGCATCCGGAAAACCATTCCTAAGCCAGACCCTAACCTCACGCCCATGGGCCTTCCTCGACCCAAAAGGTGAGTGCCTTCTCTAACTCACACGGATGTATTTTTCTGGAAATTGTTTATTATAATATAATGGCCTTTTCAATGATCATACACTCTGAGCTTTTGTTATATCAATACTTCTAGGAATTTATCCAAAAGAATTTCACCAGTACTGTGGCCAGAGATTTGTGTGTAGGGTTCTGGGTCACTTCCTGAGCTCTCTGTGCCAGGTCCCTCTGTGTTTACAATCCCAGTGCCTCCTCCAGGGGTGCTGGGAAGTCAGCACTGCCGTTGTCCCCAGGCTTAGATGCCAGTGCCAGGGCTCAGTGGCTGAGAGACCTGTGTTAAGCCAGAACTTCTGTCCTGGCCCTGGTGGCTCCTATCCCCACAGGTCTCTCCCAACCGCACAGCCCAGACTCACGACATTCTGCACGCAGAACTGGAAAGCGACCCACAAGTTATGAGAGAAGTCTTTTTTTTTTTTTTTTTTTTTTTTAATTTAGAAAATGCTAGATCCATGTTATGGTACAGAGATGATTTAAAATTTTAAAATTTTGGATTCTAAAGATTTTTGTGACAGAGATGATTGCTCATCCTTAAAGAGCGAAGTGGAAAGAAAACGATTACTAAATTATGTATTGGGCATGATTCCAGATTGTGTATTTGACATGATTGGAGTTTGGGGATGATGTGTATTACACACATGTGCTTCCCAGGTGGCACTAGTGGTAAAGGGTCCACCTGCCAATGCAGGAGACGCACGAGACCCGGGTTCCATCCCTGGGCCGGGCCGATCCCATGGAGAAGGGAATGGCAACCCACTCCAGGATTCATGCCTGTAAAATTCCATGGACGAGGAGCCTGATGGGCTGCAGTGCTTGGGGTCACAGAGTGGGACACGACTGTGTGCGTGTGCACACACGCACACACACAATGAAGACACATACATTTTAAAAAGATACCTAGTTACGTTTCCTTTGTGATGGATTTCACGCATTCATTTCTCACTGGCGAATGGAAGCCTGTGTCCCTTGATGAACCCAGAGTAAGTTATTTCACCCTCCTGCACATCAAGGACTTACCTGTAGAAGGTAAATAAGAATTCCCAATATTTAAAATTGTTGTACAGTCCAGTTGAGGAAAAAAAGTATCTATTTTATTGCTTCACACAACACAGACGTGACAGTTACCTGTTATATGATTGACGTTGCACTTTTCCCACTTGGTTTTATCTTAATGTGTTGTATCCTACAGTTCTTTCATTGATCATCCTACAATGTCTTTTCTTTTCTTTTTTTTTACAATGTCTTTTCAAGAGAAATTTTTTAAGTATTTCAGATATCCTGTGTTGAATAGTACTTTTTACTAGAACAAAGTAGGGTTCAGAATTATGATATTCTGTCTTCAATTTTTTGGTAGATATAAGTTCTAGAAAACCTTATTCACCTTATTCAGATAAGTAGTGGGAGTGGAGAGAGTTTTAGTGGAACAATGACATTCAACCCTTTCAAGTTCTGTCAAGTAATCTTAAAAAATACCTCAGTGATCTATCATCAAATTATATTTAATGATTTATCACTTAATTTTTTTTTGAAAGCAAAGAATTGAAAAGTGCTGACTCCCTTGGGTTCTGTTACCCCAGGCTTTGCAGGTAGGCAGTGTCTCGGTTTGTGGGACGTGACCCAGGAGGATCTGACCAGTGTTAGATGGCAAATTACATGCTACTTTGTTACTTAGAGGTACTTTACTTAATCCTATATGATGAGTGAGGTTGAAAACTAGGATCTTCAATAAGTCTTTACCAAAGACATTTTGATTAAGATGCTTTTATTACTTCAAGTATACTTTTATGTCTTGAAGATGCTGATTTAGTGCCTTAAACTTATGGAAAATTTTTGACATGTAACTTAATTAGCAAAGGCATATTTTATTTTTCAAGTCCATCAGCCGGATCAGTCTTGCTTCCTTACTTTTCTGTTTTCCAATTCAAATGTAGTCGTCCCTCAGTATCCTCGGGCAAGTGGTTCCAAGAGCTCCTGTGGATACCAAAATCCATGGATGCCCAAGTCTCTTACATGAAATGGCACAGTGCCACAAATACGGTCTCCCCTCCAGGCCCAGGGCTATGAAACAATAAGTATGTTAATATTCACCTTCAAGAGAACCATACAGACCATTGAAAAATAAACTATGGAATACATCTTATAGATTTCTAAAAGTCATAAGACAGTTTAAATTTATGTATAAAAATTTCCTGTTATTGAATTTATAATAAAGCAATGTGATTTGTAGCTAAAATAATAAATTACAAAGAGAGGACTATATAACAAAGCACGATGTTGCTTCAGTACATGTTTGCACATGCACAAATCAAACTGTTATTAGACTTTTAGGAACAACTAATCATGGGGAAAAAAGAGATCCATTAATTAATATAAAATCTCATTACTTCAACGTAGCTACAAATGTATCACTGCAAACCAGTTGTCATGGCAGCTCACCATATAATTTTTGTTGTTAACAGAAAGTAGAAGTTGTATTTTATAAGATGAAGATTGAGTAATTGACTTAAATGTTTCTGTATAACATTTAATTAAACTTCTTCTAAGTTTTATATATTTTATCTTCAAAAGTTTGATAGTCCCAGTAAACATTTCAGTTACTTTTTTTTTTTTTTTTTAAGAAGAAGAATCAACTATTAAGTCCAGCTTTTCTAAGTGATAACAGACTGAGTGTTGAGAATAGTTTGAAAAAGACATTGTGTACAGTTAAGCTGTTTTTGGTGTTTGAAACTCTCTTTCTTAAACAGGCGTTGTCTAATGATAGTCAGGAGGTGAATGAAACAAAGTCCCTCTGAGAGCTCCATTCCACACTGAATCTGAAATCCAGATATCCTTATACCAGGCCAAGTCTCCTCTCGATAAAGCCACTTCATGGAACCTTGTGTGAAGTGGGGAGAGACACATCTAAGACAAGTTTACAGTGACTTCATTAATCTCTAAAGAGGGGTTGGTGAGATCAGTGATTTGATTCTGATACTAAAGTAGAATTCAGAGTGGGTGGGACTATTCAGGAAGAATTTGTGGGAAGTTATGCATGAGCATCGGGGAAGGCAATGGCACCCCACCCCAGTCCTTTTGCCTGGAAAATCCCATGGACGGAGGATCCTGGTAGGCTCCAGTCCATGGGGTCGCTAAGAGTCGGACACGACTGAGCGACTTCCCTTTCACTTTTCACTTTAATGCATTGGAGAAGGAAATGGCAACCCACTCCAGTATTCTTGCCTGGAGAATCCCAGGGACGGGGGAGCCTGGTGAGCTTCTGTCTATGGGGTCGCACAGAGTCGGACACGACTGAAGCGACTTAGCAGCAGTAGCAGCAGCATGCATGAGCGTACGGACACTTCTAGATGAGTCATGAGCAGGAGATTAGAGTTCAGGAGGTTGATTACGCTGGAGCTGAGTTCCCATGTGCTCTCTTGAAAGTCTTCCAGTATGCCGGTATGAGGACCCATGGTCTAGCAAAGCCTTAGGGGTTTTATCTTAGTATCAGTCTGAGTCCATTCAGAGATGGAAACCACATGGTATGTTAAACAGGGCAAGTTAGTAACCATAGAGGTGTACAGAGAATTTTCTCTAGTTGCAGGGAGCTGCTCTCTCATTGCATTGGCTTTTCTTCTTGTGGAGCACAAGCTCTAGGGCGCTTGGGCTCAGTAGTTGCAGTTCTGGGCTCTAGAGTACAGGCTCAGTAGTTTTGACACATCGGCTTAGTTGCTCTGCGCCATGTAGGATCTTCCCAGACCAGGGATCGAACCTATGCCTCCTGCATTGGCAGGCGATTCTTTATTACTGAGCCACCAGGGAAGTGCCCCGTACAGAGAATTCTGAAGGGCATCTTAGGGCCCTCACCTCAACTGGAGTCTGATTTTGTTGTAGAAGGTATGGTTGCAGCCATCAGACGGCTGGGTTGCTAATACCGGAGCAGGGTGAGCAGGAAACAACAGCAGCCTTGTGGGACACGAGATGAGGATGGAAGGCTGCACCCAGGGTGTTGGGGTGCTGCTGCAGTTGCATGGCCTGCAGTGAGGGATGTTTACTCCAGGGGAGTCACAGGAAATGACCCCCAGGAAGTTGGGGTCCCACCATGGGCTTCTGTCCCTGAATGCTGTATCTGTGGTATGGTGGTCACCAAACTAGTGCTGCAAGGGTCCTCGGAGGCTACACACTCTGGCTGTTCAGCTGGGGCTGAGCCCCTCCAAGTGTCCCCATCTGACTCCACCCCAGACACCCCAATACACAAACACCCACGATGGACCATGTGGCAGGAGCAAGAAAAAGCTCCCTTCCTCCTCCAGTGTTCCTCTGGTGCCTTCTTCTGCCAAAGTCCAGCACTGTACTCACTGTGGAAAAAAAATGCATAAGGAGGCCAAGATTCCATTATCAAAGAGCAGTTACCAAGGGCACGTTCTGAGCTGAGAAGCAGTAATTTAGTAACTGGTACATTCCAGTAAACAAAATTTAAAGCAAATACACTTGACCAAGCTCTGTAGTTTTAGGAACATGATGCCAGGGCTTGCCTGGTAGCATAGTAGATAAGAGTCTGCCTGCTAACACAAGGGACATGGATTCAATTTCTGACCCAGTAAGATCCCACATGATGCAGAGCTGCTAAGCCCCTTCGCGACAATTACTGAGCCCACGCTCTAGAGCCCGCAAACCATAACTACTGAAGCCCACGTGCCCTGGAGCCCATGCCCCACAAAGGAAGCCACCACAATTTGAAGCCTGCGTACTGCAATGAAGAGTAGCCCCTGCTCACTGCAATTAGAGAAAGCCCAAGTGCAGCAGCAAAGACGCAGGACAGCTAACAGTAAAGCTGTGTATATGGTAAATAATCCGCCTGTATGTTGATGAATAGCAGAAACCAACACAATATTGTAAAGCAATTATCCTTCAACTAAAAAAACATTAAAAAAAAAAATAGAATCTGCCTGCCAATGTAGGAAATGCAAGGGACCAGGATTCAGTCCCTGGGTTGGAAAGATCCCCTGGAGTAGGAAATGGCAACCCACTCCAGTGTTCTTGCCTGGAAAATTTCACGGACAGAGGAGCCTATTGGACTACCGTCCATGGGGTCACAAAAGAGTCAGACATGACTGAGTGACTAAACACACATGTACATGTCAAAAAATAAATAAAATGGCAGAATGGAGAAGGACAAAACAACATGATGCCAGAGGATTAATATACAAGCTTGTACAACAAAAATCAGATCGGGAGTCCATAAATAGACACAAATACATAGAGAAACTTAATACGTAACAAAGGTGTCCCCTCAAATCAGTAAAGATGGGCTAATCAGTAAAGTGCTGCTGGGACAGCTGGGCAGCCATTCTAAGAATAATAAAGCTGGGTCTCTATCTTAGACCTTTCACCAGAATATATTCCACATGAAATCAGACTTAAATGTAAAAAAAAAAAAGAATACTTGAAGAAACCATAGGAAGTGGTTAACTATAACAAAATGCAGAGTCGAAATAAAAAATCTGAATAAGCTATTTCATAAAAATCTTATCTTTCCTGCTGGGGAAAAAAGAAACAAGCTACCCACAGACAAAACTCAAACTCGTATGTACAGGGACTATTAGCCATAAAAAGGGACACATTTGAGTCAGTTCTGATGAGATGGATGAACCTAGAGTCTGTCATACAGAGAGAAGTAAATCAGAGAAAAACAAGTATTGCATTTTAACGCATATATATGGAATCTAGAAAGATTGTACTGATGAACCTGTCTGCAGGGCAGCAGTGGAGACAGAGACATAGAAAGCAGACGACATGGCAGGGAGGAGAGCGCAGAGTCCCAAAGACAGAAAGATGATCTTAAAAGAAGCCAGGAAACTGTGTAATGTAAAAGAAGCCAGGAAACAAAATCTTCAAATACTAGCAAACTGAATCCAGCAACATATTTGAAAAAATGGTTATACCCATGACCAAGTGGGTTTTATCCCAGGAATGCAGAGTTAGTTGAACATAGAAAATCAATCCGTGTAATAAAGGAAATTTAATTAACAGAATAAAGAGATAACATGGTTAGCTCGTTAGATGCATAATTACAAAATCAAAAGGCAACGTGCTGCTGCTGCTAAGTCGCTTCAGTCGTGTCCAACTCTGTGCGACCCCATAGACAGCAACCCACCAGGCTCCCCCGTCCCTGGGATTCTCCAGGCAAGAACACTGAAGTGGGTTGCCATTTCCTTCTCCAATGCATCAAAGTGAAAAGTGAAAGTGAAGTCACGTCCGACTCGTAGCGACCCCATGGACTGCAGCCCACCAGGCTCCTCCATCCATGGGGTTTTCTAGGCAAGAGTGTTGGAGTGGCTTGCCATTGCCTTCTCCGAAAGGCAGCGTAGAACACTGCTAATGTATAAACTGGGACAGTATTGATTAGACTTAGAACTTCCAGGGACCTTGTGTTGTTTGAGAGAAGGATAAAAATATTACTGCACTTGAGTTTCTAAGTTAAATATGCTAATAAAAATTCTTGAAACCGCTAAAAGAACAGAAGATGTATAATTTTCAAGCCAGGAGGGGAGGATAAAAAAGAGAACAGTCAGTCAAAGAGAAGAAACATTGAAAAAGAGGAAAAAAAGAAGCTGTAAGCTAATAGGTACAGATCCAGTTATATCCCTCCCAGTAAGTATAACTGAACTGAATCTCACAAACTTAAGATCAGCGGCATGAAAAGGAAGATCCAGGATTCATGGTTCACGTGAGACATATCAAGAGCTATTGGAAAGTAAAAGACCAGAAAAGGATAAAGTTGGGAAACCAATCTTGTTGCTCTTAGGAGACCATGAAGGGGCTTTCCTGGTGGTCCAGTGGCTAAGACTCCAAGCTCTCAATGCAGGGAGCCTGGGACTGATCCCTGGTCAGGGAGCTAGCTTCCACATGCCACAACTAACCAGCAGAGCCAGATAAATAAATCTGTTTTCTTAAAACCAAGACCATGAAGAATTTATACCTTTTTCTCTTTTCAGGTTAAAGAAAAAAGAGTTTAGTTTAGAAGAAATATATACCAACAAGAATTATAAATCTCCTCCTGCAAACAGGTAGGTACACACAAGTAGGAAATAATAGATTGGGAGGGCTTCTGAAATGACTGACGTAAGTCTCCAGTCTTTTCACTTTGGAAAGGGTTTTATGTTCAGTTCTTCCAATACGGATCTCAAAAATAACTGGGATTGGTATCTTCAGTGTTAGCCTGAATGGGAGTCAGCGGTGGGGCAGGAAGTGATGTGTGCCATGTTGGCCATCCTCTTCTCGTCTGTACTTGTGTCTTCAAGACTAAGAATCATTGATCTTCAGCTTTGACTCCAAACCCAAATACAAAGGGCATTTCACGTACTTGGCTTTGTGTGGGTCTAAATTCTATTCAAATTGTTGAACGTTTATTGCATTCCTGTGGTGTCTAGGATGAAGGAGGAGAGTTTTATCCTATAAGATAGGATGAACATTTGCTCTGAAGCCTTTGTCATATAATGCTGTTCATTGCAGCATTGCTAAATATCGGGTTGGCCAAAAAAATTCTTTTAAATTTGTCCATACGATTTTACAAAACTGAACAGACTTTTTGGCCAACTCAATAATAGGAGAGGGTTGGAAACAACTTTAAAAATACCCATTACTAGAGTTCTGACTAAATAATGATCCATCCTGACTGTGGGTTACACCGCACAGCCATTTAAAATGGGATCCTCGCGTACCCAGCTGGGGCGCTCTTAAAGGCTATTGCTAGTCAGAGCGGCACAGTGCACAGGGGAGCCTGTGGTCTGCTACCCCTTGAGTAAAGAGGAACCCAGACTGCCGGATGGATGGTGCCGTGGGTTGGCAAACTACAGGCCAGGTTCAGCCAGCCACCTGTTTCCTTTCTTTTTTTCCAGTCCTATGAGCTAAGAATGATCTCTCTTCTTTCAAAGGACGGTTTAAAAAATGAACATAAATATGTAGCAGAGACCCAAGTGGCTTATCAGTTTTTAAAATATTTGCTACCCAGCCCTTCACACATCAGGGCTGACCTCTGCTGACGCGTGTTTACCTGTGCACGTCTGTATGCTGAATGTTTACCTGTGCACGTCTGTACGCTGAATGACTTTGGGAGGATACACGAAACACTGTTGCTAGTGGGGTGGGGGTGTCTTTTATTCTTTACCATCCTGTCCAATTTCTGTTTCTTCACTATGTCCTTGTATTCAGTTCAGTTCAGTCGCTCAGTCGTGTCTGACTCTTTGCAACCCCATGACCTGCAGCACACCAGGCTTCTGTGTCCATCACCAATTCCTGGAGCTTGCGCAAACTCATGTCCATAGAGTCGGTGATGCCATCCAACCATCTCATGCTCTGTCGTCCCCTTCTCCTGCCTTCAATCTTTCCCAGCATCAAGGTCTTTTCCAGTGAGTCATCTCTTCACATCAGGTGGCCAAAGTATTAGAGTTTCAGCTTCAGCATCAGTTCAGTTCAGTCGTTCAGTCATTCGGACTCTTTGCAACCCTATGAACTGCAGCACACCAGGCCTCCCTGTTCATCTCCAACTCCCGGAGTTCACCCAAACCCATGTCCATTGAGTCAGTGATGCCATCCAACCATCTCATCCTCTGTCGTCCCTTCTCCTCCTGCCCTCAGTTTTTCCCAGCATCAGGTCTTTTCAAATGAGTCAGCTCTTCCCATCAGGTGGCCAAAGTATTGGAGTTTGAGCTTCAATATCAGTCCTTCCAATGAATACCCGGGACTGATCTTTACGATGGACTGGTTGGATCTCCTTGCTGTTCAAGGGACTCTCAAGAGTCTTCTCCAACACCACAGTTCAAAAGGATCAATTCTTTGGCATTCTGCCTTCCTTATGGTCCAACTCTCACATCCATACATGACTACTGGAAAAACCATACCTTTGACTAGATGGACCTTTGTTGGCAAAGTAATGTCTCTGCTTTTTAATATGCTGTCTAGGTTGGTCACAGCTTTTCTTCCAAGAAGCAAGCAGCTTTTAATTTCATGGCTGCAGTCACCATCTGCAGTGATTTTGGAGCCCCAAAATATAAAATCTGTCACTGTTTCCATTGTTTCCCTATTTGCCCTGAAGTGATGGGACTGGATGCCATGATTTTAATTTTTTGAATGTTGAGTTTTAAGCCAACTTTTTCATTTTCCTCTTTCATCAAAAAGCTCTTTTGTTCTTCTTTACTTTCTGCCATAGGGGTGGTGTCATCTGCATATCTGAGGTTTTTGATATTTCAGCAATCTTGATTCCAGCTTGTGCTTCATCCAGCCTGGCTTTTTGCCTGATGTACTCTGCATACAAGTTAAATAAGCAGGGTGACAATATACAGCCTTGATGTACTCCTTTCCCAATTTGGAACCAGTCTATTGTTCCATGTCTGGTTCTAACTGTTGATTCTTGACCTGCATACATATTTCTCAAGAGGCAAGTAAGGTGGTCTGGTAATCCCATCTCTTTAAGAATTTCCCGCAGTTTATTGTGATCCACAGTTAAGGCTTTGACATAAAAGTTAAGGCATCTCTTTAAGAGTTTCCCACAGTTGATTGTGACCCACAGTTAAAAGCTTTGACGTAGTCAATAAAGCAGAAGTAGATGTTTTTCTGGAACTCTCTTGCTTTTTCTGTGATCCAATGGATGTTGGCAGTTTGATCTCTGGTTCCTCTGCCTTTTCTAAATGCAGCTTAAACATCTGGAAGTTCATGGTTCACGTACTGTTGAAGCCTGGCTTGGAGAATTTTGAGCATTACTTTGCTAGCATGTGAGATGAGTGCAGTTGTGCAGTAGTTTGAACATTCTTTGGCATTGCCTTTCCTTGGGATTGGAATGAAAACTGACCTTTTCCAATGCTGTGGCCACTGCTGAGTTTTCCAAATTGCCTGTATTACATATTCAAAGTGCTTGTATTACATATTCATATACATATATACATATACATACATATATACATATATGTGTATGTATTTTTTTGGTCATAAAAAAATAAAGCTCTAGGCCAGAGACAGGAGCTGAGTCAGGAGTATTGAGCCTTCAGCACAGATGAGGAGGGTCGGTGGCCCCCCAGGTCTGCGTGTCAGTGACCCTGTCTTGTACTTCACCTTTAGGTGTTTAGAGACCATTTTCGAGGAACCTAAGGAACGAAACGGTACGCTCATCTCTATCAGCCAACAGAAGAGGAAGCGAGTCCTGGAGTTTCAGGATTTCACAGTCCCTCGGAAGAGGCGTGCGCGTGGAAAGGTCAAGGTAGCGGGCAGCTTCACGCGGGCCCAGAAGGCGGCACTGCAGAGCCGGGAGCTAGATGCGCTCCTGATACAGAAACTGATGGAACTGGAGGCCTTCTTTGCCAAGGAGGAGGAGCAGGAGCAGTCGTCCGGCTGCTGAGCGGCGATTCAGGTCGGGGGTCACGGCTTCAGACTTTTCTTGGCCTCCCGGAAGAGGATGCCTGATTTTGCCCTCCCGCCTAAACTCAGAGTGCAGGCTGTGGATTTTTACCTCTTTCCGGGTGCAGCTTCTGTTGGAGTTGGTGTAGGAAGGCCCTCTAGCTTGTACTGCTGAGCACAGAACCTCAGGAATGCTCCCTTTCTCTTGGAAATGGTCCCGGATGACGCCGGCCTCCTCACCCCATTCTCTGCCATCCGTGGAGGGGCACGCGGCACCCCTTCAGCAACACTAGGTTTCAGCGACTCACAGCATTTGCACGTCCATGTGAAAGTGCCACGTCGTTTACGGTGGTGCTAGACCAAGATCATTCAGACATGTGGCCTGGGGAGAGAGACCTGGCGTCCTGTCCCATGAGGTCTCGCTGGCTCACTTCAGTAGTTGAGGAAAGATGAGCTGTTGTGTTTTCTAATCCTTTGAGTCCGTCTGTCCAGAACCAGGAGTGTGTGTGTGTGTATGTGTGTGTGTGTGTGTGTGTGTGGCTTTTCCCTGTTGTCTAATCCTTGAGTGTGTGTGTATGTGTGTGTGTGTGTGTGGCTTTTCCCTGTTGTCTTTTCCCCTCTGTGACTGTGGGTCACTAGTGCCAGAGGAGCCCGTCCAGGGCCCATTTGAAGTAAGTTGCACTTTTTAATGTTGTGGTGTTGTTTTTTTCTTTTGTTTTATTTCCCTCTTTTTTTTTTTTAATTTTTGCTGCATGTTTGGAGCCTTTAAATGTGATTTTAAAACGAATTTTTTAAGACATCAAGGAGAAAGACAATACACATCTCCAGAACACACGACAGGCATTTGACCTGGTTTGTTGGTGGGTGGCCAAGAGCCTTCCTTTCCCATCAACACGTTTGGGCAGCCTCTTCCCCACATGCAACTCGGGGCATGACTGTTGTAACTCATCTGGGTTCTCATTCTCGGCCACTAACTAGATGTATTTATTGTAATGACAGAAGTAAGAGCAGGTTTCTCTCCTGGTCATTTAACAAGTCGGAAAGTTGGGTGTGGTCTCAGTGTGTTGCATCTGAAGTGGTGTCCATGACAAAGGTCCATAGCGGTCCTGGTGGTGACAAAGGCCAACCCGGAGTGTCCACAGCTGCCAGAGCCGCTCAGTCCAGGGGGAGAGGGAGCCGGCCAAGGTCATGGAGTTCACGGGCAGCCCCCTCCGAGGGCATCTCGCTGTCCTCCGGGCTCCTGCGTCAGTCCTGCTGGAAGCCTGGAGGAACGTCAGGCAGGTCTCCCAGCTTCTTTGTGTGCACCCGAGGAGTGTGTGGGCGGGGGAGCGGCCGGATGCTGTGTGAGGCCCCCGGCCCAGAGGCTTCGTCCCTTCCCACGTCAGGCCTGTGTGCCCTCACCCTGCTCCCCCTTCTCCTTCCCTTGCGTTTTATCTTTTCTTTTCATCTCTGTCTCTGAAAACGAGAGTGCAGAGAGTTAGCATTCCTTGGCTGTTGAGCCAGACGCTGAAAATCCAGCCCAGGCACTGGCCGCCCCCTCCACCCTCCTCCAGGGAGCAGCGCCGGCCAGTGGGGATGTTTCCCAGGCAGCTTGTGAGAGGGCTGAGTGGTCCCGTCCTGGGTCACGTCTCCTGGGCTCTTTTTGTCCCCCCATGAGTCAGCAGGCAGGGAGATGGGGTGGGGGGTGGGGGTCTCTATGTGCCTTTCCTCTGCAGGCTGACAGTCTGTGCCACACTGGAACAGAAAAACGGACAGTGTGAGAAAAGTGCCACATCTGTCTCGTCGGCCCGCTGCCTCAGGCAGAGCTTTCAGGAACCGAAGTACCAGCCTGCTGAACCACGGAGGCTTCTCAGGCCATGGCCACGCATTATCGGAGGAGAACCAGGCATTCACACCGGCCGTGGACAGTGCAAACCAGATGCTGCCACCGTGCATCCACTTTGCTCAGACTGTGTAGACATGACCTGTGTGTCGCCTCAGTACATCTCCCGTCCTGGGACAGGGTCCTCAGACACAAATGCTTCTGTCCATCTTTTTGCTCAAGGGAGTAGGGATGAGTTTGTGCCCACGTACGAACATTTTTAGGGTGCTCCCGCTGGACAGACTCCCAACAAATGAGCAGAACCCTGTTTGCCAGCTCCGTCGCCAGTGTAGATGAGTCCACCGTGGGGCAAACATGGCAGACTGAAGTGGGTGCAGCTGCGGTTTCACCAACGTTCTGGAGATCCAATTTCAAGTTTGCCCTTTGCAGGCGTGGCACCTGTCAGGGCTGGGAGTGGGGTTTGGAGCGTCAGCGTCTGGAGGGGAGGCGTGGGGGAGGTGGAACCCAGGTTCCTTCCTGTCCTGGGAGTGTAGGAAGTAGCTTCTCTGAGGCCAGCCTCCCCTTGTAATTTTCAGCCTGCCTCTGGCCCTGCCTCATTCCAAAGTTAAGAAGGGGCCCCCACTGCAGACTTGAAGTTGCTTGCCTGAAGTCCATATCAGGTTTTAGCTATGTTCAGCCGCACCTGTCTTAATGTCCAACAGCTGCAGCACTGTCCGTGGTCCTAGGAGCTATGCCACGTGCCACCCCAGAGCCTTGGGAGGTCTGGTTCTGGGCTGGGAGTTAATAGTTTCCGTGGATGGGGACTTCCCACCCCACCAGATTTAGTGATTTTAATATGGGAGAGAGAGGAGAAATCTCAGGTCCAATTAGCGGTTCTGCCCGTCGGCTTTTCACTGGCCCCCTCAGCTATGGTTTTCTCTGGCAGTATTGGCCATCCTCCCCCTTTTTCTTCTGGTTTCCTTTGCAGCTTCATTTCTCTATCAGTTTAAATGTACCTCATCACACATTCAAGCAGATTATGTCCACTTTTTCACACTGACCTTACTCTTAAGAGCTACAGCCAAGGAGGGTGCAGTGCAGAGACATGTAGCGTTTGCCTTACTTGGAGCCGGAAGAGCTCAGAAACTCATGCTGTGAATTTGGAACTCAGCACTCCCCCTCGGGCTGTGAAAATCGGACACTTTGTCACAATATTGCCTGGAAAGGCCTGACCAAGGGCGCCAGAGCCAACCTGAGGTTAACTGCTGATCCCACCTTCTGGGCTCAGTCCTTCCTGTGGGGCTGGTTCCCTGCCTGCCAGGCCGAGGGTGGCACAGAGGGTGCGAGGCAGGGCCACCAATCCAAGGCTCTTGCAGCTGGTGGAACACAGAGCCAGTGCTCGTTTCCAAGGCTAGAATTTCATCTCATAATGTACGTCTAGGTCCGCAAAAGACCAGCTTGTAGGTGGTGGTACTTTCCCCCGTTCCCTGGGGGCCGAGTATGCAGTCGGTGCTTTCCTTAATTCCCTTGTGTTCTGTTTTCTGTGCGTGTCCCCCAACCCCAGTATCATGGAAAGGACCTCTGAGACAGCATCGTGGGTGGCTGTCCCCAAAGTCTGTAAGTGGTTGGCCAGAGGCTCGTAGCACCCTACCCTGGATTCGTGCACGGGCAGGGCTCCTTGCCGCAGCCGAACTTCCTGTATCAAAAGTTGGCCAGAAAGGCGGCTTCATTTTACTAAAATCAAAGTGTGACACTATCACCTTGCCACACACTGAGCAGCAGAGGCTATTTATTCTGATTGTGAAGCAAGGGTCCCTGCATAGTTTGCCCTCTGGCACCGCACCCTGTCAGATTGGATCCTTGTACATCGCGTGTCTTCTCAAGCCCCTCTCTGGTGCTGAATTGGATTTTAATCCTTGGCGAGAGGCCTCAGCATCTTCTTGGGCTGGTCTGGGCCAGTAAATAGCCTCCTGAAGTGTTTATATAATTATCATGGTCAATAGTTCAGTGAAATTTGTACATTTTTGGTAACATTGGCACACTCAATGCCCCTGCAGTTCCTTTTCTGTTCGGTAGTTTGTGACTAAAAATCCCACTGTTATGTGTGTTAATTTATGAAAATAAAAAGATTCTTTTTTTTTTTTTTTTGAAAACCTTTCAAATAACTCTCAAGGCTCCTCTTACGGCTTCATAAGTTAAAATTTTACCTGTAACATAATGAGGTTGCTGTTTATTTTAGTAGACATTCCAAAGTTCCATATATCACAACAAACATGTTTCCTCCCACAGTGGTCACCCTTTTCTGAGGACTGCCTGTGCTCAGGACGCGTGTAGAGCTCCACCTGTGGGTGGCCTTCTGGTCACCCTTTTCTGAGGACTGCCTGTGCTCAGGACACGTGTAGAGCTCCACCTATGAGTGGCCTTCGGGTCACCCTTTTCTGAGGACGGCCCGTGCTCAGGACACGTGTAGCGCTCCACCTATGGGTGGCCTTCTGGTCACCCTTTTCTGAGGACTGCCTGTGCTCAGGACATGTGTAGCGCTCCACCTGTGGGTGGCCCTCTGAGCCAGCTGTGTAGCGTTTTAAGTTTACTCAGGCGGTGGATCATTTTGAGGGGTTTCAGTATCTGGAAACAGCCAAGACTCCTTGAGATTCGTATCACACCCCGTTAAGTTGGGTAGGGAAGCTGACCACACAGTGTTTTAGGTGGTTTTTGAATAGTGCTAGTTTTGTCACATGGCTGGGAAATCAAAAAAGTAGTAACAAGTTCAGGCCAAAATAAACATCAATATTAGCGAGATGTCTGGAAGAAGAGCTTAGCCTGCTGAGGAGGCTACCTGGGAGAGAGGCCTTGAAACAATAAAATGAAAACAAGGTCTTGCCTTCTATCACATATCCTTCCCAACTGTATGTGAGGTTAGGCTGCGAGTCTTCTGATTCTCAGCTCTATGTTTAACCAGTGGAAACTCATGAGAGAATGACTGAATACAAGGCTATTTACCATCATGCTTACGTGTTCCAGAAAGAAGCAAAATTCCTGAGTATATTCTTTGTCCAGAGGAAAAGCAGCACCCAAGTCTCTCTTCCTGGCCTTTTTCCAATTCCTGGATTTCTGCAGCAAAGATCTCTGTCCGTGTGGTCTTTCACCTTCGGGGAGCATCCTGCCTGGCGGGTGTGCTTGTGCTGGTTAGGTTTCACGGTTACTTGGAGCAGAGTCCTCCCCACACCTTTTCTTCCTTTAGAAGGAAGAGGCCTGTCATCACCTAAGGCTGTGTTACTAGTTTCGTCCTTTATGTTTGGCTGTGCTGGGTCTTTGTTGCCACGTGGGCTTTCTCTAGTTGTGGCAAGCAGGGTCTACTCTCTAGTTGCGTGGGCTTCTCATTGCAGTGGCTTTTCTTATGGAGAACAGGCTCTAGGCCCGTGGGCTTTAGTAGTTGGGGCACACAAGCTTAATTGCCCTGTGGCATGTGGAATCTTCCCTGGACCAGGGCTCAAACCCATGTGCCCTGCATTGACAGGTGGTTTCCTAACCACTGGACCACCAGGGAAATCCCCATGTTACTGCTTGAGCATCCTCACCACAGAAGCATGCCTTGATAAGGCCTCTTGAGAGCAAGAGGTCCAAACTGATGGAAGAATCCTCTACTGTGTCTTGCCCCCCTGTGTGTGATGGAGACCTAATTTCTGCAGTTCCTTCTGGGACTTCTCTTGAGGAGGGTTTTAGAAAATCCCCAGTTCTTCAGGTAACTTCCAGGGTCACAGGTGAGTCATTCCTAACAGCTTTTTCAGGCTTACTCCATCCTCTCCCTCCTTGCTGTCAGCCAGCACTTCTGCTTGGGCATTTCCCTGGGGTGGGAGCAATTTGACCAGGACTTGCACGCAGACCCTTGGCTGGTGCAGGCATGGTCCTCCCTATGATGTATTCACCCAGCATCCTGGTGCCCAGAAGGGTTTTCTCCCACGTGGTGCCTACAGACACTGTTCAGCTCTCTGCCTTCCCAGATCACTCTTAAAAGTGTACCCTCCCCCCACCCCCAGCTTCTGGTACATCCTCTTTCCGATGCTTTATGTGTCTAGCATTTATCAGTTCCTCCCTGTATCTGTACATCCCTGTAAGGTAGGCTCCTCTCTGGTCCCTCTTGAGACCCCTCAGGCACCTAAAACACTGCCTTGTTGTTCAGTAGCCAAATGGTGTCCGACTCTTTGTGACCCCATGGACTGCAGCACACCAGCTTGCCCTGTCTGTCCTTCACTCTCCCCGAGTTTGCTCAAGCTCATGCCCTTTAAGTCGGTATCAGATCAGATCAGATCAGATCAATCGCTCAGTCGTGTCCGACTCTTTGCAACCTCATGAACTGCAGCACACCAGGCCTCCCTATCCATCACCAACTCCCGGAGGTCACTCAGACTCCCATCCATCGAGTCAGTGATGCCATCCAGCCATCTCATCCTCTGTCGTCCCCTTCTCCTCCTGCCCCCAATCCCTCCTAGCATCAGAGTCTTCTCCAATGAGTCAACTCTTCGCATGAGGTGGCCAAAATACTGGAGTTTCAGCTTTAGCATCATTCCTTCCAAAGAAATCCCAGGGCTGATCCGCTTCAGAATGGACCGGTTGGATCTCCTTGGAGTCCAAGGGACTCTCAAGAGTCTTCTCCAACACCACAGTTCAAAAGCATCAATTCTTCGGCACTCAGCCTTCTTCACAGTCCAGCTCTCACTTCCATACATGACCACAGGAAAGACCGTAGCCTTGACTAGGCGAACCTTTGTTGGCAAAGTGATGTCTCTGCTTTTGAATATGCTATCTAGGTTGGTCATAACTTTCCTTCCAAGGAGTAAGCATCTTTTAATTTCATGGCTGCAGTCACCATCTGCAGTGATTTTGGAGCCCAGAAAAACAAAGTCTGACACTGTTTCCACTGTTTCTCCATCTATTTCCCATGAAGTGATGGGACCAGATGCCACGATCTTCGTTTTCTGAATGTTGAGCTTTAAGCCAACCTTTTCACTCTCCACTTTCACTTTATCAAGAGGCTTTTTAATTCCTCTTCACTTTCTGCCATAAGGGTGGTATCATCTGCATATCTGAGGTTATTGATATTTCTCCCGGCAATCTTGATTCCAACTTGTGTTTCTTCCAGTCCAGCATTTCTCATGATGTACTCTGCATATAAGTTAAATAAACATGGTGACAATATACAGCCTTGACGTACTCCTTTTCCTATTTGGAACTAGTCTGTTGTTCCATGACCAGTTCTAACTGTTGCTTCCTGACCTGCATACAGATTTCTCAAGAGGCAGATCAGGTGGTCTGGTATTCCCATCTCTCTCAGAATTTTCCACAGTTTATTGTGATCTACACAGTCAAAGGCTTTGGCATAGTCAATAAAGCAGAAATAGATGTTTTTCTGGAACTCTCTTGCTTTTTCCGTGATCCAGCGGATGTTGGCAATTTGATCTCTGGTTCCTCTGCCTTTTCTAAATCCAGCTTGAACATCAGGAAGTTCACGGTTCACATATTGCTGAAGCCTGGCTTAGAGAATTTTGAGCATTACTTTACTAGTGTGTGAGATGAGTGCAATTGTGCTGTAGTTTGAGCACTCTTTGGCATTGCCTTTCTTTGGGATTGGGATGAAAACTGACCTTTTCCAATCTTGTGGCCACTGCTGAGTTTTCCAAATTTGCTGGCATATTGAGTGCAGCACTTTCACAGCATCATCTTTCAGGACTTGGAATAGCTCCACTGGAATTCCATCACCTCCACTAGCTTTGTTCGTAGTGATGCTTTCTAAGGCCCACTTGACTTCATATTCCAGGATGTCTGGCTCTAGGTCAGTGATCACACCATCATGATTATCTGGGTCGTGAAGCTCTTTTTTGTACAGTTCTTCTGTGTATTCTTGCCACCTCTTCTTAATATCTTCTGCTTTCGTTAGGTGCATACCATTTCTGTCCTTTATCGAGCCCATTTTTGCATGAAATGTTCCTTTGGTATCTCTGATTTTCTTGAAGAGATCCTTAGTCTTTCCCATTCTGTTGTTTTCGTCTATTTCTTTGCATTGATCACTGAAGAAGGCTTTCTTATCTCTTCTTGCTATTCTTTGGAACTCTGCATTCAGATGTTTATATCTTTCCTTTTCTCCTTTGCTTTTCGCTTCTCTTCTTTTCACAGCTATTTGTAAGGCCTCCCCAGACAGCCATTTTGCTTTTTTGCATTTCTTTTCCATGGGGATGGTCTTGATCCCTGTCTCCTGTACAATGTCACGAACCTCATTCCATAGTTCATCAGGCACTCTATCTATCAGATCTAGGCCCTTAAATCTATTTCTCACTTCCACTGTATAATCATAAGGGATTTGATTTAGGTCATACCTGAATGGTCTAGTGGTTTTCCCTACTTTCTTCAATTTCAGTCTGAATTTGGCAATAAGGAGTTCATGGTCTGAGCCACAGTCAGCTCCTGGTCTTGTTTTTGCTGATTGTATAGAGCTTCTCCATCTTTGGCTGCAAAGAATATAATCGATCTGATTTCGGTGTTGACCATCTGGTGATGTCCATGTATGCCTGGTATATATTATAGGGGCTCCGTAAACACTTGATTGTGAATGAAAGGTCGCCTTCACTAACAGATCCTATTGTTTGACAGGTCGGCTGAGGTCCTCTCCATCCTGCCGATTCTGAGTATTTGAAGACCTCATGACTCTCCTCCCTTTGATTACCCTTCCAGGGACCTGGTTGGTGGCTGCGCAGCAAGTGAACTGGGCCTTTTCCCGGCGCGGCCACACCCACTGCTGACCTCGCGACGTCTGATTGGCTGTAGCTCACAGGTGGGGCGGGGCCAGCGAGATGTTCTCACCTCCTGTGGGGTCGCCTACCTTCCACGTACCTCCCCGCAGCCCATACTGGAGCCTGCATCCCTGGCCCTGGGCACGGATACGCCGGGATGCCGAGGGTGGAGGCTCCTGCAGGCAAGAATCGTCTTGAGAATTTTTCTCCCTTTTGCATTTTAATTTCAGACTTTGGGAGAGGGTAAAATGGTCCTTGAAAGAGTACAAACACGGGGCAAATATCCCCAGGTACTGCAGCAGTTGATGGGTTTCCCCCTACTGCCACCAGCCCGAAGTGATCTAATTTCGCCGTTGTCAGAACCACTCCCTTGAAATCCTTCTCCAGTATTCCTCTCTCCCACAGTAGCGTTTACTGACACCCAGTGCCAAGCATTGTGTTCATTACCTTCTTGAATCCTCACAACAACCTGATGAGGTAAATGTTTTTAATCCCCCTTTGTGGATGAGGAAGCTGAGCTTTAAAGACAGATTGATTGACGGCGCCTGTGTGGTAAGTGCTAGCGCCGAGGTCTCTTCCTACACCACTCGGCGCAATCCACCTCTGCTAGCAAACCCCACCCCTCGGCCCACACCTGCCTCTCCAGCCCCGCCCCCAGGCGCTCCGCCCTCTGGTTCTTCAAACCCTCCTTGCTGCCTCTGGCCTTGATGCTTTTGCACAAAAAGCTGTACCGTCGGGTGCACATACTCTTTCTCCCACCCCTACACTTGACTGCCTCCACGTCTTCCTGTCTCTGGAGGTTTTTGCCTCCGGCTCCCTTCCCTGTCAGGCACCTCCCAGCTGCTTCCTCAGCCCACACACTCCCCCATGCGCTCAACTACCTACACCGCGATCCACAGCCCTCTCCACCCTGTGAGCTTCAGAGGAGCCCCACCGAGTACATTTATCTGCCTACAGGTCGTGCACCACATTTAGGTCCGCAACACAGCTTCGGAAGAACTTTCATGATGTTCTCTAAGAGGCCAGGTGCTGGAGGTGAGGCCAGGTGAACCTGCGGCCCTCCTTACAGCCTCCTACTCATGTCAGCAGCTCCTTATGGGTGTGTTTGTTTCCGTCACTGCCTCTTCTGTCAACTCCTTTCCCTCCCTCTCTCTTTGTCAGTAAGTACCCCTCTCTTTTCCTCATTATATAGACACAATCTGGAACTGATTATCATCTTAAAAATTTATGGGGACATCCTTGGCAGTCCAGTGGTTAAGACTCCACACTTCCAAGGCAGGGGGCACAGACTGGGTCCCTGGTTGGAGAACTAAGATTCCATATGCTGCATGGCTGCAAAAAAAAAAAAAAACAATATATATATATATATATATATCAGATCAGATCAGATCAGTCGCTCAGTCGTGTCCGACTCTTTGCGACCCCATGAACTGCAGCACGCCAGGCCTCCCTATCCATCACTAGCTCTCGGAGGTCACTCAGACTCACATCCATCGAGTCAGTGATGCCATCCAGCCATCTCATCCTCTGTCGTCCTCTTCTCCTCCTGCCCCCAATCCCTCCCAGCATCAGAGTCTTCTCCAATGAGTCAACAAAATACTGGAGTTGCAGCTTTAGCATCATTCCTTCCAAAGAAATCCCAGGGCTGATCTCCTTCAGAATGGACTGGTCGGATCTCCTTGCTGTCCAAGGAACTCTCAAGAGTCTTCTCCAGCACCACAGTTCAAAAGCATCAATTCTTCGGCGCTCAGCCTTCTTCACAGTCCAGCTCTTACATCCATACATGACCACAGGAAAGACCATAGCCTTGACTAGGCGAACCTTTGTTGGCAAAGTGATGTCTCTGCTTTTGAATATGCTATCTAGGTTGGTCATAACTTTCCTTCCAAGGAGTAAGCGTCTTTTAATTTCATGGCTGCAGTCACCATCTGCAGTGATTTTGGAGCCCAGAAAAATAAAGTCTGACACTTTCCACTGTTTCTTCATCTATTTCCCATGTAGTGATGGGACCAGATGCCATGATCTTCGTTTTCTGAATGTTGAGCTTTAAGCCAACCTTATTGAACAGAATCCCAAATTAGGCACATGCTGCCTTAAAATCATAGAACTTCAAAGCTGGAAGGAGGCCTTGAAGCTCTGATATGTAAAGATTTTACATCCACACACAGACATATATATTCTTAAAATTTAAGGGGGTTGGAACATGTTCATATGTATATACATATACACATATATATGGGGAAGGGAACGGCAATCCACTCCAGTTTTCTTGCCTGAAGAATTCCATGCACAGAGGAGCCTGGCGGGCTATAGTCCATGGGGTTGCAAAAGAGTTGGATACGACTGAGCAACTAACACACACACACACACATATATATATATCAGATCAGATCAGTCGCTCAGTCATGTCCGACTCATTGCAACCCCATGAACCGCAGCACGCCAGGCCTCCCTGTCCATCACCAGCTCCCGGAGGTCACCCAGACTCACACCCATCGAGTCAGTGATGCCATCCAGCCATCTCATCCTCTGTCGTCCCCTTCTCCTCCTGCCCTCAATCCCTCCCAGCATCAGAGTCTTCTCCAATGAGTCAACTCTTCGCATGAGGTGGCCAAGATACTGGAGTTTCAGCTTTAGCATCATTCCTTCTAAAGAAATTCCAGGATTGATCTCCTTCAGAATGGACTGGTTGGATCTTCTTGCAGTCCAAGGGACTCTCAAGAGTCTTCTCCAACACCACAGTTCAAAAGCATCAATTCTTCGGCACTCAGCCTTCTTCACAGTCCAGCTCTCACTTCCATACATGACCACAGGAAAGACCATAGCCTTGACTAGGCGAACCTTTGTTGGTAAAGTAATGTCTCTGCTTTTGAATATGCTATCTAGGTTGATCATAACTTTCCTTCCAAGGAGTAAGCGTCTTTTAATTTCATGGCTGCAGTCACCATCTGCAGTGATTTTGGAGCCCAGAAAAACAAAGTCTGACACTGTTTCCACTGTTTCCCCATCTATTTCCCATGTAGTGATGGGACCAGATGCCATGATCTTCGTTTTCTGAATGTTGAGCTTTAAGCCAACCTTTTCACTCTCCACTTTCACTTTCATCAAGAGGCTTTTTAGCCCCTCTTCACTTTCTGCCATAAGAGTCATGTTATCTGCATATCTGAGGTTATTGATATTTCTCCCAGCAATCTTGATTCCAACTTGCGTTTCTTCCAGTCCAGCATTTCTCATGATGTATTCTGCATATAAGTTAAATAAACATGGTGACAATATGCAGTCTTGACGTACTCCTTTTCCTATTTGGAACCAGTCTGTTGTTCCATGACCAGTTCTAACTGTTGCTTCCTGACCTGCATACAGATTTCTTAAGAGGCAGATCAGGTGGTCTGGTATTCCCATCTCTTTCAGAATTTTCCATAGTTTATTGTGATCTACACAGTCAAAGGCTTTGGCATAGTCAATAAAGCAGAAATAGATGTTTTTCTGGAACTCTCTTGCTTTTTCCGTGATCCAGCGGATGTTGGCAATTTGATCTCTGGCTCCTCTGCCTTTTCTAAATCCAGCTTGAACATCAGGAAGTTCACGGTTCACATATTGCTGAAGCCTGGCTTAGAGAATTTTGAGCATTACTTTACTAGTGTGTGAGATGAGTGCAATTGTTCGGTAGTTTGAGCATTCTTTGGCATTGCCTTTCTTTGGGATTGGGATGAAAACTGACCTTTTCCAATCTTGTGGCCACTGCTGAGTTTTCCAAATTTGCTGGCATATTGAGTGCAGCACTTTCACAGCATCATCTTTCAGGACTTGGAATAGCTCCACTGGAATTCCATCCCCTCCACTAGCTTTGTTCGTAGTGATGCTTTCTAAGGCCCATTTGACTTCACATTCCAAGATGTCTGGCTCTAGGTCAGTGATCACATCATCATGATTATCTGGGTCTTGAAGCTCTTTTTTGTACAGTTCTTCTGTGTATTCCTGCCACCTCTTCTTAATATCTTCTGCTTCTGTTAGGTCCACACCATCTCTGTCCTTTATCGTGCCCATCTTTGCATGAAATGTTCCTTTGGTATCTCTGATTTTCTTGAAGAGATCCCTAGTCTTTCCCATTCTGTTGTTTTCCTCTATTTCTTTGCATTGATCACTGAAGAAGGCTTTCTTATCTCTTCTTGCTATTCTTTGGAACTCTGCATTCAGATGTTTATATCTTTCCTTTTCTTCTTTGCTTTTCGCTTCTCTTCTTTTCACAGCTATTTGTAAGGCCTCCCCAGACAGCCATTTTGCTTTTTTGCATTTCTTTTCCATGGGGATGGTCTTGATCCCTGTCTCCTGTACAATGTCACGAACCTCATTCCATAGTTCATCAGGCACTCTATCTATCAGATCTAGGCCCTTAAATCTATTTCTCACTTCCACTGTATAATCATAAGGGATTTGATTTAGGTCATACCTGAATGGTCTAGTGGTTTTCCCTACTTTCTTCAATTTCAGTCTGAATTTGGCAATAAGGAGTTCATGGTCTGAGCCACAGTCAGCTCCTGGTCTTGTTTTTGCTGATTGTATAGAGCTTCTCCATCTTTGGCTGCAAAGAATATAATCGATCTGATTTCGGTGTTGACCATCTGGTGATGTCCATGTATAGAGTCTTCTCTTGTGTTGTTGGAAGAGGATATTTGCTATGACCAGTGCATTTTCTTGGCAAAACTCTGTTAGTCTTTGCCCCGCTTCATTCCGTGTTCCAAGGCCAAATTTGCCTGTTACTCCAGGTGTTTCTTGACTTCCTACTTTTGCATTCCAGTCCCCTATAATGAAAAGGACATCTTTTTTGTGTGTTAGTTCTAAAAAGTCTTGTAGGTCTTCATAGACCCGTTCAACTTCAGCTTCTTCGGCGTTACTGGTTGGGGCATAGATTTGGATTACTGTGACATTGAATGGTTTGCCTTGGAAACGAACAGAGATCATTCTGTCATTTTTGAGATTGCATCCAAGTACTGCATTTCGGACTCTTTTGTTGACCATGATGTCCACTCCATTTCTTCTGAGGGATTCCTGCCCACAGTAGTAGATATAATGGTCATCTGAGTTAAATTCACCCATTCCAGTCCATTTTAGTTTGCTAATTCCTAGAATGTCGACATTCACTCTTGCCATCTCTTGTTTGACCACTTCCAATTTGCCTTGATTCATGGACCTGACATTCCAGGTTCCTATGCAGTATTGCTCTTTACAGCATCGGACTTTGCTTCTATCACCAGACACATCCACAGCTGGGTATTCTTTTTGTTTTGGCTCCATCCCTTCATTCCTTCTGGAGTTATTTCTCCACTGATCTCCAGTAGCATATTGGGTCTCTACTGACCTGGGGAGTTTCTCTTTCAGTATCCTATCATTTTGTCTTTTCATACTGTTCATGGGGTTCTCAAGCCAAGAATACTCAAGTATATATATACACACACACAAACATAGATACACACATACTGAAAATACCAGAGGTTGTATATGAGTATCTTTTACTTTGCTTTGTTGTTGTTTACTCCTGAAAAGTACTGATTACCTTCCCCTATAGAACTGTGGTAGAATTTCTATGTTGTTGTTCAGTTGCTAAGTCATGTGTGACTCTTTGAGACCCCTTCAACTACAGTGCAATTTCCAGGGAAATTGGAATCTTCATCATTACTGATGGGAATGCAAAATGGTACAGCCACTTTGGAAAACCTTGTGTCAGTTCCTTAAACAATTAAACTATTGTTGCTGTTCAGTTGCTCGGTTGTGTCCAACTTTTTGCTACCCCATGAACTGCAACATGCCAGGCATCCCTGTCCTTCACTATCTCCCAGAGTTTGCTCAGACTCATGTCCATTGAGTCAGTGATATGATTCAACCATCTCACGCTCTGTCCTTCCTTAAGAATTTCTATAGCAAGTTTCTATGCTGACAACCAACGTGGATCCTCAGATATGAGATGAGATACTGAAAGCCACAACTTCCACTCCTCTGGACTGGCCAGGTATGCGCTTGTCCCTTTGCCCCTGTGAACTTGTCAGCAAGCCTTCCCTGGCCTTTTCTACAAGTATTTCCAGCTCTCCAGCAAGCCCTCTGTGTCTTTCCCCACCAATCCCAGGACAATTAACCTGATCCATATTCCTCTGATTCCAATCTGAATTCTTGATAGTCACTGAATGTCAGAGAGCATAGACCATCCCATGGAAATAATTTTCCCTTTTGGTGAACTATATCCAAATCTGTGGCTAGCTCCCATCTCTGATGATGCGAGGACAGAGGCCCCCATGCAAGGTGCTCTAGACAAGATTTTAGACAACTTTTTCTGTGAAGGGTCAGACAGTAGCTATCTCAGGCTTTGCAAGCCATATGGCCTTTACTGCAGCTACTCAGCTCTGTGGTTGTAGCAGGAAAGCCGCTGTAGATGCTTTGTGAACAGATAGTGGTGACTGTATTCCAGTAAAACTCAATTAGTGACACCTCATTTGCCAGCCTTCACTCTGGAGGATAAGCATCTCTACTCGGACTCAGGAAACTCCTCCCCCTCGGATTTTACCCAGGGACTCACCAATACAATGTGATTCTACAGAGACGACGTAAAGGAAAAATGAGATGAAACAAAATCTGACAACACATGAAATTGGTATAATTGTCCTGACCAGAGGAAACCATTGTCAATACAGTATTTGGAAGCTTCTAGTCCAGTGCAACCCACTCCAGTATTCTTGCCTGGAGAATCCCAGGGACGGGGGAGCCTGGTGGGCTGCCGTCTATGGGGTCGCACAGAGTCAGACATGACTGAAGCGACTTAGCAGCAGCAGTCCAGTGCACGTCAAAGGGTTGCTGGGAAGTAGCCAGGGGGGTTCGGAGCAGAGGGTTCCAGCCGACCATGGTAAAGGTCCTCGAATCTGTCCCAAGCAACTGCAGTGTTTTTTCCTCCTTTTAATACCACCAGGACCTGGTGTGACCGTAGGTGGGGTCCTAGGAGAAGGGTCATGTCTTTTACCGTACGTGGGGCCTGGGCAGGCCACAGTGAAGGCGGGAGATCCTGTGTACTGCAACTAAGACCTGCTGCAGCCAAGTGACTTTTTTTTTAATGGAGCTAGAGATGAATCCATGTACCTTTGGACACCTTATCTTTGACAAAGGAGGCAAAAATATACAATGGAGAAAAGACAAACTCTTTAACAAGTGCTGGGAAAACTGGTCAACCACATGTAAAAGAACGAAATTAGAATACTTTCTAACACCATACACAAAAATAAACTCAAAATGGATTAAAGATCTAAATGTAAAACCAGAAACTGTAAAACTCCTAGAGGATAACATAGGCAGAACACTCTGACAATCATGTCCAACTTTTTGCGACCCCATGGACTGCAACACACCAGGCTTCCCTGTCCTTCACCATCTCCGGGAGCTTGGTCAAACTCATATCCATTGAGTTAGTGATGCCATCCAAACATCTTATCCTCTGTCACCCTCTTCTCCTGCCTTCAATCTTTCCCAGCATCAGGGTCTTTTCTAATGAGTTGGCTCTTCGCATCAGGTGGCCAAAATATTGAAGCTTCATCTTCAGCATCGGTCCTTCAAATGAATATTCAGGATTGATTTCCTTTACGATGGACTGGTTTGATCTCCTTGCAGTCCAAGGATCTCTCAAGAGTCTTCTCCACACCACAATGCAAAAGCATCAATTCTTCAGCCTTCAGCCTTCTGTATGGTCCAACTCTCACATCCATACATGACTACTAGAAAAACCATAGCTTTGACTAGATGGACTTCTGTTGACAAAGTAATGTCGTAATGTCTCTGCTTTTTAATATGCTGTCTAGGTTGGTCACAGCTTTTCTCCAAGGAGTGTCTTTTAATTTCATGGTTGCAGTCACCATCTGCAGTGATTTTGGAGCCCAAGAAAATAGTCTGTCAGTTTCCATCGTTTCCCAATCTATTTACCATGAAATGATGGGACCAGCTGCCATGATCTTCGTTTTTTGAATGTTGAGTTTTAAGCTAGCTTTTCACTCTCCTCTTTCACCTTCAAGAGGCTCTTTAGTTCTTCTTCACTTTCTGCCATAAGGGTGGTGTCATCTGCATATCTGAGGTTATTGATATGCTCCAAAAATATTGATTCGAGCTTGTGCTTCATCCAGCCTGGCTTTTTGCATGAGGTACTCTGCATATAAGTTAAATAAGCAGGGTGACAATATATAGCCTTGACGTACTTCTTTCACAATTTTGAACCAGTCTGTTGTTCCACGTCTGATTCTAACTACTGCTTTTTGACCAGCATACAGGTTTCACAGGAGGCAGGTAAGGTGGTCTGGTAGTCCCATCTTTTTAAGAATTTTCCAGTTTGTTTTGGTCTACACAGTCAAAGGTTTTAGCATAGTCAGTGAAGCAGAAGTAGATGTTTGTCTGGAATTCTCTTGCTTTTTCTGTGATCCAACAGATGTTGGCAATTTGATCTCTGGTTCCTCTGCCTTTTCTAAATGCAGCTTGAACATCTGGAAGTTCTAGGTTCACATACTGTTGAAGCCTGGCTTGGAGCATTTTGAGCATTACTTTGCTAGCGTGTGAAATAAGTGCAATGTGTGGTAGTTTGAACATTCTTTGGCATTGCCCTTCTTTGGGATTGGAATGAAAACAGACCTTTTTGAGTCCTGTGGCCACTGCTGAGTTTTCCAAATTTGCTGGCGTATTGAGTGCAGCACTTCAACAGCATCATCTGTTAGGATTTGGAATAGCTCAGCTGAAATTCCATCACCTTCACTAGCTTTGTCCATAGTAATGCTTTCTAAGACCCACTTGACTTTGCACTCCAGGATGTCTGTCTCTAAGTGAATGTCCATACCATCATGGTTATCTGGGTCATTAAGATCTTTTGTGTGTGTGTGTAGTTTTGTGTATTATTGCCACCTCTTCTTAATATCTTCTGCTTCTGTGAGGTCCATACTGTTTCTGAGCCCCGGCTGAGCCACTGGGGAAGCCCAATTAAACAATATAACCCAGCAATTCCAATCCTATGTATATACAGAAGAGAAATGAAAATATATGCCTATACAGTAAACCATATATGAATGTTTATAGCAGTATTTTTCATAATTGCTAAAAGGTAGAAATGATTAACTATGATTGGATAAAGAAATGAAGTCCATCTATATAATGGAATACTATTCAATCATTAAAATGCAGTACTGGTACATGTTATAAAATGGACAAACCATGAAAATATGCTAAGTGAGAGAAACAAGTTATGCAAATGCATATATTATATGATTTCATTCATATGAAAATGCCAAATACGGAAATCTGTAGAGACAAAAAGTAGATTATTTATTGCTTGCATGCTCAGTCACTTCAGTGATGTCTGACTCTTTGCCACCCCATGCACTGTAACCCACCAGGCTCCTCTTTCCACCAAACTTTTCAGGCAAGGATACTGGAGTGGGTTCCATTTCCTCTTCCAGGGATCTTCCCAACCCAGGATCAAACCGGGGTCTCTTGAATTGGCAGGCGGATTCTTTACCACTAGCGCTGCCTTGGAAGCCCCCATTCAAGAAATAGCAACCCACTCTAGTATTCTTGCCTGGAACATCCCACAGATTGAGGAGTCTGGTGGGCTGCAGTCCATGGGGTCACAAACCAGTTGGACACAACTGAGCAACTAAACAGCAGCAAGCACTTCATATAAGTGGAATTAAACAACATGTGTCCTTTCATGACTGGCTAATTTTACTTACCATAATGTTTTCAAAGTTTATTCCTGTTGTAGCATATATCAGTACTTCATACATTTTTTTTTAATATTTACTTATTTTGCTGTATTGGGTCTTAGTTGCTGCTCACAGATCTTTTTTCCAGCATAGGAGGTCTTTTGAGTGGTGTCTGGGATTCTCTCTTTAGTTGTGGCTTGGGGGTTCAGGGGTTCCAGACTGTGGATTTATTAATAGTTCCCAATAGCATGTGGGATCCATGTTCCCCAACCAGGGATTGAACCCATGACCCCTGGGTTGGAAGGAAGATTTTTAACCACTGGACCACTAGGGAAGTCCCTTCATACATGTTTTTATAGCTGAATAATATTCTATTATATAGACATATCACATTTTTATTTATTCGTCTATTGAACCATTTTTTTTGGCTATTGTGAATAATATTACTATGAACATTGGTGTACAAATCGCTGAGTCTCTGCTTCCATTCTTTTAGGTTATACCTGGGTGCTTGATTGGGGCTTCCCAGGTGCGCTAGTGGTAAAGAACTCGGTTAGGAAGATCTCCTGGAGGAGGAAATGGCAACCCACTCCAGTATTGTTGCCTGGAGAACCCCATGGACAGAGAAGCCTGGTGGGCTACAGTCCATAGGGTTGCAAAGAGTCAGAGTGAGCACGCACACAGGTGCTGGATCATTTGAGAAGCCACCAAATCACTTTGCATAGCAGCTGTACCATTTTACATTGTTACCAGCAATGTGTAAGTGTTCTGATTTTTCAAAATCCTAGCCAACACTTGTTATTTTCCTTTCTCGTTGATTATAGCCATTCTAATGGGTGTGAAGTTGATATCTCACTGTGCTTGTGATGTGCATTTCCCTAATGATTAGTAACATTAAGCATCTTTTATTGGCCTTTGGTATATTATCATTGGAGAAATGTCTGTTCAAGTCCTTTGCCTATTTTTGAATTGGATTATTTGTTGTTGTTGTTGAATTTTAGTAATTCTGTATATATTCTGGAGACCATACCCTTATCAGATATGTTTGTTTGCAAATATTTTCTCCCATTCTCAGGGTTGTCTTTTCAATTTATTGACAGTGTCCTTTGATGCACAAAACTTATATTTTGATGGTATCCAACTTTTGCTATTTTGTTATTGCCTATGCTTTTGGGGTAATATCTAAGAAATCACTGTTGAATTCAATGTCACGAAAATTTCCCTTGTTTTAAGAGTTTTATACAGATGTAGTTCTTAGCTTTAGGTCTTTGATCCATTCTGAGTTAATTTTTGTATATGGTGTAAGTGTTAGTTGCTCAGTAGTATCTGACCCTTTGCAACCCCATGGATTGTAGCCCGTCAGGCTCCTCTTTCCATGGAATTCTCCAGGCAAGAATACTGGAGTGGGTAGCCATTCCCTCTCTCCAGGGGATCTTCCTGAGCCAGGGATTGAACCCAGGTCTCCAGCACTGCAGGCAGACTCTTTACCATATGAGCCACCATGTGAATATTCAATTTCCACAAATGCACTTCATTTTGAAATAATCTCTCTCTCCCACTTCTTTTTTCACCCTGGTTTTGAGTTACTACTCTCAATGAAGAGTAAAATCCATTCTATTCTCCCCACCTGCTTCAAACTTTTGAAAACCATAAAGGGAAATGTCTCCTCTTCAATAGGAAATCCGATGCCTGTTAGGCTCCCTTTAGGACCTGGTTATGTCCTAATTGAGCATAACCAACCATATAGAAATGTCAGTAATTGCAGGCACCAGGCAAATATCAAATGCCTGGTGAAGACAAGTACAATTAGCAGCTTAGGGAGGAAAAAGCGGAGCTATATTCTTTTAGTTTGGGGACCCATATTCAGCCAGATTCTAGGCAAAGGGCTTAAAAGGAAGAATGTTTAGTTCATGGTTTTGGAACTAGAGATGTATGTTCAAATTCTAGCTTTTCTCTTTTATAGCAGTATGCCCTTTAGCATTCTAGTGGTTAGCTTTCCTGAGCTCTGATTTCTCTATCTTTAAAATAAGAATAATTCTCAGAGCTAGCTGCCGAAGGCAGATACTATTAAGTCTATTTTCACTTAAACCGGAAGGTCAAGGAACTGCAGGAGCACCCGCTGTCACATCAGTTACCTCGTGCGACGACTAATTGCATTTCTAGGTGATCCAAGACCTCTGGTCTCTGGACTCCCTGATAGTACAGCGATGGGAGGTGAAGAATGAGACACCGTGCACGCTAAGTCATTAGCACAGAGCTTGGCACTTAAGAAGCGCTTACTCAACGGCAGCTGAGCTGTGAACGCTTTCAGATTCCCCACCCGTAAAATGAGCAATTTAGCTCAACTGATCCATTCTCAGACCTTGGGTGAGTCAGATTTTCCGGACACATGCAGAAACGCACGTCGGAGGGAGGAAGGAGAACTGGCAACCCGGCGCCCAGGTCCAGGTTTAGCACAGTAGGCGCAGCCACCTTGCTCACCTATCCGACCCGGCTCTGCAGGTGCCTAAAGGGGCGGGCGAAGGAGCTTAGACACGTAGCCCCGCCCCCCCACGCTCTGCGTTCCTCATTGGGCCCGAGAGTTCGAGACTCGTTACGTAACATGCGTGCGACCCGCGTATAAAAGAGGGGGCGTGTCCCGCCGAGGAGGAGGAGACAAGATGGCGGCGTCCGTGGGACAGGGATGTCTGAGGTGGCTGCCCAGGGTCGCGTGGCGGAGCAGGTACAACTGTTTGGGGAGCCTGCCTCGGGGCGAGGGACGGCCCGAGCCAAACAGGGGTCTAGAGAGAGGAGTCGTTTCTCTGTCGCGGGCTCGCCCTGAGGAGTGCTCGAGTGGAGACGGAGCCACTCACCTTCACCTAGAGCTCGGGCGCAGGTGCGACTGCCTCCGCCTAGGTCGGTCCGAATCTGGCCTAAACCTTTCTCTTTGTCCTTTCCACTCCACAAGGGACAAAAAACAAAAATATAAACAAAAAGCACCCCCTAAACCAGGTGAAATGGGCTGCATATCCGCCACTAGAGCCGAGGCAGGGCTGGACGCTTCTTTCTCTGGGAGTCGTATTGCTGGGAGGGGCACCGAGATGTGGGAAGAGCACTGGAGCGGGAGTTGGGCGGCTTTCACTTTGGATTCTTGGACTCTGAAGTGAGAGGGTAGGAATCCTTAATCTCAAAATAGTCCATGATGGAAATAGGGTCTCGGTTACCCTGGTGACTGTCAACTCTTAGATTGTTAGAGGGGTCATAAATCCAGCCCTTTCTTTTTGGCGAGGTCGAGGCCCTGATAGACGGAGGGACTTGCTCAGTTCCATCCAGCCAGGTAGCAGCAGAGCTGAGACTCCTTCCCAGGTACCTCTGTGTCTCACGCAGGGACCTTTCCGTCAGGCTGCCCACCGTGAGAACATTCATTATTCGAAATAGCTTATGTAAGAACTAGCATGGGAGCATTTGGACTCTCGGGAAATGGATGAAAATGTTGGTTGCTGTAACTCAAAATCTGACGCTCGGTGTCATTTCGAAGAGCTAAGATTTGCGAGACCCGCAGCTTTTGTGTTTCGGACTGGCTTCATTTTGTGATCGTGGACCAGGGCTTGCGCTGTGATTTTGGGAAGTAGAGACTGGTTTTGGGCAGAGAGGGAACAGAAAATGCCATTGCCCTGGCCAGGAAATCTTCACTCTTCTATTATTAACTACTCAAAAATGGTGTAACTTCTCAGGAGAGGGCTCCACAGTGTGGTGGTAACTGTTAGGATTTGAAGAAGAGGGTCTCTGTGGTTTTAATGTTGTTACCAGGTGTGCTATTTACAAGTCAGTAGTAAAATGTGTCATAAGTTGGAAAGACTAAAAAAATGACCCTCATGTTTTTTTATTTAAACGATGGTGAGGAAGATGACTTCGCCCACTATCATTTAAAAAGGGAAAAAAGTCGAAACTTTAGTACCAGTATAGGTAGGTACAACTGGATTTAGGTCCACTGGGTAGGAGAGGTGAGGATTTGGGTACAGTAATTCAGTTTTCAAAGCTGTTACATATCCAGATGGAAACTATATTGAGATGCAGAAAACCTCCAAAAGATAACATTTCCATGATTTTTAAGTAAAGCAGTGTCTGTTTGAGAGACATATATTTGAAAGCCTCATACTGCAGAGTTTTCCAGTAACTGAGTGATATGTGACAGGTGAGAGAATAGAGAAAGTAATTATAAGTGACAATTTAGGGCCATGTTTCCTAAATTTGATAAAAGAATGGAGTGGCTGTTTATTAGTAAAAGAGATTCCCAGGTATATCCCCACAATGCTGCCAAATTCAGGCTCAGTAGGTGTAGGTTGGGGCCCTGGCAACTGTATTTTTCATGGGTGCTCTGGACAGTTCTTTGGTTCCGGCACATATTAACCTAGTGCCTAGGGGGTGCATGGTTGTGCAAGACCTTCCTTCAGGAGTTTTTATGACATTCCTGCCACTGTCAACTACAGTGCCAGGGATCGGGGTGAGGGGGGAGGGCAGGAGAAAAGAGAGGAATTAAAAGATACAGGCCTTGCGTTGAAAGAACTTTACAGTTTAGTAGAAGAGAGAGGGAATATGGCTAAATAATACGAGCTAGAACATGGAATAAGGCCTTAAGAAACCTGCCAGTTCATTTTCAGGAGAACTTTTCACACCTCTAAAAAGCAGGAGGGACATAAGGACTATAGTTAGTGTTACCAGCAGCTGCTGCTGCTACTGCTAAGTCACTTCAGTCGTGTCCGACTCTGCGTGACCCCATAGACGTCAGCCCACCAGGCTCTCCTGCCCCTGGGATTCTCCAGGCAAGAAAACTGGAGTGGGTTGCCATTTCCTTCTCCAATGCATGAAAGTGAAAAAGTGAAAGTGAAGTTGCTCAGTTGTGTCCGACTCTTAGCGACCTCATGGACTGCAGCCCACCAGGCTCCTCCATCCATGGGATTTTCCAGGCAAGAGTACTGGAGTGGGGTGCCATTGCCTTCTCTGTTACCAGCAGAGGTGATGTTAAAAATATTTTCAAATTGGGCTTCCCTGGTGCCTCAGTGGTAAAGAATCTGCCTGCCAATGCAGGAGACACGGGTTCGATCCCTGTTCTGGGAAGATCCCATATGCCGTGGAGCAGTTAAGCTCAGTGCCATAGCTGTTGAGCTTGTGCTCTGGAGCCCGGAGAGCCGAAACTGCTGAGTCTTAGAGCCTGTGCTCTGCAACAAGAGGAGCCACTGCAATTGGAAGCTCGAGCACCACAACCAGAGAGTGGCTGTCACTTCCCACAGCTTGAGAACTTCGCAGCAGCAAAGACCCAGCACAGCCAAAAATAATAATAAGTAAATCATAAAATAGTTTAAAACTCTGACAGTGTGGACACAGACCAGTTAGGGTGAACAGTGATCACAGTTGATGCGGCCACCCCAGTGTGCCAGCTGAACCTCACTATGTAGCTAGGTGCCAGGACCTGGGATTCAGGTTTTATGTGATTGTCTCATTTACTCCTAATGAGGTGGGTCCTGTTTTTAGAGGTGGAGAAACTGAGGCTTAGAATGAGTTAACAGGTGGCGGGATGGAGATCTGAGCCCCAGGGTCAGACTTAAGTGCTTAATGGTGGGCTTTAATTGCCTGCTTGCAGGAGGTACACGTGGGTTCACCATACAGAAGGTACATGTGATTGAACTTAGCCGTTCATTTCTCTGATGCTTAATCTCGCTGTTGAGATTGAGGTCCAGGGGGAGAACAAACTCCTATATTTGTCCACAAGTACAGACAGAAATACGTGAATATATATAACGTCAGTTCATTTCAGGTAGTGAGAAGAAAAATGAAGGAAGTTAATTAAGGAGTTAGCGCTCCAGAGAGAGAACTCTTGGGCTTGTGGTCAGGAGGAAGCATTTAAGCAGAGAATTGAGTGAGGAGGGACTGAGCTGGAGGGGTGTGCCCCCTGGAGCAGACAGCACATGCAGAAGCATGGGTGTGCAAGGGGGTGGATGCGTGAGTAGAGAGGAAGTAGCAGGAGGTCTGGGGTTCAGAGGGCCACTTTTGTAGGGTCTGTTTTGGACATGGAGGCCAAGCAGGGAGACCAGGCTAGTGCAGCTCTTCAGCAGAGACCCAGTGGCTCAGGCCAGAGAAGAGAAGTAGGCAGGTCCGGGTGTACTTTGAAAGTGGGGGCTTCGTGCCTTGTCAGTGGATTGAATATGGACAGTGAGAAGGAAAGGACTCGCAAAGGAGTTCTGGGGTTTCAGCCTGTGCAATGGGGGAGTTGTGGTGCCTTTTTTCTGGGATGGTGTCTTAATTATAGCAGTGTTGCTGTGGTAACAGGTAAATTCTACAATCTTGGTGACTAACACAGTGAAAGTTTTTGTCTCTATCATATAAGCCCAGGCTGCTTTTCATCGGGAGGGCACTGTGATTTGAGGGCCCTTCTCTTGCCATCGTAACACATGGCCGCCCAGGATCTGCATGTTTGTCTCCATCTAACAGGCCAGGAGGGGACCTGGGAAGTCTGAATGGTTCTCACAGTGGTTAGAACTCACTTCTAAGAAATCTCATCTGTTGGGTAGAGGAAGTGGGTTTAGTAAACGGCTGGCTAGTCTCTGCCAAAGATGGACAGCTCTGGGGGATGGAGCCGTTGAAGGGGAGTGGGGAAGGGTTGGGAATTCTGTTTTGGACAAACTCAGTTTGAAGTGATTCAAAGTGAGGATGTTGGGTAGCCAGGTTGAAATACGGTCTGGAGGTCTCTGAAGTAGCAGTGAGGAGAGTCCTCTACATCTGGCTGTTTAAAACCAGACTGGGTGAGCATCTCTAGGGCGACAGCCTAGACAAAGCAGGTGTCTGAGCCTTGGGCATGGCAGCTGTTTGAAGTTAGGGAGACTGGAGAGACAGGAGGAAAATCAGGGTTCCAAAGGCTCTATGTGTTTCAAGAAGGGCAAGGTGTGAAGGAAGGCATTGAAAGAGACAAACTCCCAGTTAAAAACCACCTAAGTCCCAGGCACGTACTGTACAGTGTGGGGACTGTAGTTACTTGTACTGTCTTGTGTATTTGAAAGTTGCTAAGAAAGTACTTCTCATCACAAGAAAAATCTGCAAATATGTATGATGAGGGATGTTTAACTAGTTTTATTGTGGGGATCCTTCCTCAATATATACAAATAGGGAATAATATCCTACACCTGAAACTAATATATGTTACATTTCATTTATACCTCAGTTGGAGGAAAAAAAAAGAGGGGATCACCTGTGACAAATGCTGCTGAGAGGTCAAATAACACGAGGTCCAAGAAATGTGAGTAGGGGTTGGCAGCGTGGAAGAGGTGACCTTGTCAGGAGACAATGTGGTGGGGCCAAAAGCCCAGTTGAGTGGAATTAAGAGAGACAGGAAGGCGAGGAAGTGATGTCAGCGAACGTTGCTCTTTCTGTGTGCCCTCAGTGGCGTGGGCAGTGTTGTAAGATCAGAAAAAGTGTGGTGTTGATATGAGAATAAGAATGATCCAGGGATGAAAGACAGTCTAATGCAACGAGCTATTTGCCAGGCACTTGTTCCAGGAGCTCGGGCTGCAGCAGTGGATGGCGAGCCCTTGACTTTGTTCTTGGGAAGATCTGAATGCAAACCAGCTACCTGGGTGCTGTGCATTGGGTTACAGTGGATAAACCACGATCTCCCACTTGTACCTCCCCTAACCAATGCCCCCTGCCCTGGGGGTAGGGAAGAAAAAGCCTTATTCAACAGTCTGCAAGCATTCTTAGAGTTGGGGGCTCAGCAGCGGTTCTGGAATGCACAGTGCAGCAGTGTGCGCCACGCAACAATGCAGCCTTCAGTCAGAATGTACACTGCTGGCTCTGATTCCACTGGGAAAGCGGAGTCTCAGGCGCTTGCTTTTGCAGTGGGAGTGTCCAGTCTGAGAGATGAGCATTGTGCAGTCTGAAAGAACATTCACCTACTGCAACACTCCCTCCTTTGTGTTAGTAGCTGTCCGTCCATCTGGCCTCTGAGGGGTGGTGATGGTCAAGGTCCCAGACTTGTTCTGCATGCAGATCTTGCTTGCCTGTAGGAGAATCAGAGTCACCCTGTTAGCACCATGCTGCGAGAGTGTCATTAAGGAAATTTCACAGGAGTAAATGAAGGTGTTTAAATCTGATAATGTTCACAGGATATTTATGTAAGACTACTAAGAGTCTGTGAATGTAAATGTTACTGTATGAAAGTCATAAATGCCGTTCTATTTTCCACAAAAATAGCAGTTTAGACATTTATAATAGAGTAAATTTCTACTTTCATAAAAGACTCTGAAGGAAAAAAAGAAACCCTTACTAACAAGGACGTAGTTTCTTTACTTAAGATTTCAGGTCAGTATTTGGGGGAACGGAAGTGCTATCTGAATTGAAGGTGGGTTGTTTGCTCTTTGGTTAAGGAGAGAGCCGGTTGTTTACTCAAAATTCATCAATGCTTTCCTTGCTCGCACAGTCACTTACTGCACTGGGGATGTGTCCTGTTTCCCTAGGTAAAGAGGAAATGAAGAGACAAAGAATAAAATACCATTTCCTTATACCTTGAAGCCGTAAAAATGGTCATATTTTTTCTCAGAATGCTTGAAAACCCTTTTACCCTATGAAAATAGCTTTTGTGGCAAGATAGCCACAAATAATAATTTTAAAATTCCAAACAAGTTGAGCCTTCCAGACTCAAAGCAGATTAGAGTAGCTCAGCCTGATTTGTTTTCGTCATTCTTTCCCCAGGGTAAACATTTAAAGTTTAAACTTCAGGGTGTTCTCTGATGGTCCTGTGGTTAGAACCCTGTGCTTCCACTGCTGGGGCACAAGTTCAGCCCTGCAGGCTTCGTGACACAGCCCAAAAGAAAAACATTTAAAATTTCAGCCACTTTATTAGGTTCTTTAATAGGAGTTAGAGGCTACAAGACTGTACAGCTGTTCTTTTGTGGTGAAGAAACATATGCTTTTTGCGTAAGTGCAGCTTTACTGCTTATTATGGTCTTAAGAGTAATTCTTTTGTGAAAAAGTTTTAGACTTCAGAAAAGTTATGAAAATAGTACAGAGAATTTCCAAATACCCTGTGCTCTGATTCCCCTATGTCAGCTATATCTGCTTTATCATTCTCCCTTCTCTTCCTTTTTCTCTTTTTGTGAGTGTGTATATGTATATATTTTCTGCTGAAGCACTTGGTGCCCCTTTACCTTTAAATATTTGAGCCCTTTTCCTATAAGGACATTTTCTTACAAAACGACAGTACTGTACAGTGGTCAAAACTGGTAGATTAAATGGATGCAATAGTATTATTTACTCTATAGATTGTATTCAAATTTTGGCAGTTGATCCTCTAATTTTTTTAAATTAAAAAAAAATGTTTAATGACTCCTTTTTGCTTGATTATAGGCATCCTCACTGTGAAGATGCTGCCTTGAGCCACTTCCTGCAGTCCTTGAGGAAGCCACCTCTCAGAACCTTTTCCACAAGTAAGTAGCAATTTACTACTTACAAAAGATTGGACTTCGCAGGTGACACAGTGGTAAAGAATCTGCCTACCAATGCAGGAGGCTCAAGAGATGTGAGTTAGATACCTGGGTGGGGAAGACCCTCTGGAGAAGGAAATGGCAACTCACTCCAGTATTCTTGCCTGAAAAATTCCATGGACAGAGGAGCCTGGCAGGCTGCAGTCTGTGGGGTTGCAAAGAGTCGCATACGACTCAGCGACTAAGCACAGCACAAGTAGCACTTAGAGACGGTGCCGGCCTCTCTGCTTCAGTTCGCTCATCAGTAAATTCACAGAAACACAGCACCTATTTCACAGGGCTGTCGTTAGGATCAGATGGAATTGTGCCTGTGAGGTGCTTAGAGTACCTGGCACATAGGTACCACTGAAGCTTTAGCTGCTGTTATCCGATTATTTGTACTGGGTGCGTGTGTGGTGTTCCGTCGCTTGACTGTACCATTTGGTGTTGGACATTGAAGTTGCTCCTAGTCTTTTCAACTGTGGTGTTGGAGAAGACTCTTGAGAGTCCCTCGGACTGCAAGGAGATCCAACCAGTCCATCCTAAAGGAAATCAACCCTGAATATTCATTGGAAGGACTGATGTTGAAGCTGAAACTCCAATACTTTGGCCACCTGATGTGAAGAAGTGACTCATTGGAAAAGACCCTGATGCTGGGAAGGATTGAAGGCGGGAGGGGAAGGGGACGACAGAGGATGAGATGATTGGATGGCATCACCGGCACGATGGGTATGAGTTTGAGTAAGCTCCGGGAGTTGATGATGGACAGGGAGGCCTGGCGTGCTGCGGTTCATGGGGTCGCAAAGAGTCAGACAGGACTGAACGACTGAACTGAACTCTTTTTCTGTTACAGACAGTTCTGTAGTAACATATCTTTATGCATCCTCAGGATAAATTTGGTGACTTAGAATTGCTGACTAAAAAGGTTTGTATATTTTATAACTTGGTATTTAGACCAAATTGCTCTTCACAGAGGGTTGTCTCAGTTTCCACTCCTGAGCAGAAAAGGCTCGTGAGTACATCGGTTCCCCACACCCACCTCAGCACTGGGTTATGAACTTTTTGGATCTTTTAAGCAGCTGTTTGAATCTGTACAAAAATGTGTGTTGTTTTTATTATCTAGATACCCTTTTTATTCTGTTGTACCAAAGCTGTTTTTGACTGCCAAATAATCATACCTTGGGAATAAAATGAGATGGTTAATGAGAATAAAAATGAAAAGCTTATTATTAAGGTAGTTAAATAGGGGCACATCTGGGTGTTACTTAAGTAGGACTTGCATGTGGGAACATGTAAGACTCACTTGAAGGATGGAGGGGAGCCTCAGAAATGAAGTCAGAATGTCGCAGATCTGCAGAAAAACTGTGCTTTTATAACATGACAGACACAGCGGGGAGGCATGAGAAGTGAAGGGCACCCTCTGCTTACTGCCTCCTGTTAGAGGAGTAAAGAAAGCCTGTAGAGAAAGAGACCTGTAACTGAAGCAAGGACCGGTGTAGCCAAAGCGCCGAGGAAGGTGTGACCCGCCAGCCTGGGCCGCTGACTTAGTGCCACGAGGCTGCTGCGTACAGCAGGTCTCTCCTCACCAGATAATCCAGAAAGAGGAAAAAACTGTTTCTTGCTTTCTGACAAGTTTTTCTGGTCAGAGGTAGACTATTTAGTTGTTAAGTAGTAAGGGTTCTTTAGGAATAATCAGAAGATGGAAGAGATTAATGACATCCATACTTGGCTCATTAAAAAAAGAAACAGCGGGGGAATTCCCTGGCAGTCCAGTGGTTAGGACTTGAAGCTGTCACTGCTAAGAGCCCAGGCAGGTTCAGTCCCTTGTCTGGGAACTAAAACCCCATGAACCTCTCATCATGGCCAGGAAAAGAAGAAAAACAAAAAAGTCCAAACCCCTCTTCTCACTGTGCCACCGTCTTCTTCACTTGCTGCCTTCACCTCGCTGCCCTTGTCTTCAGATGGCCTTTTCCCTGTATTCGTGTGTGTCTCCAGGTTTTCTCTTTCTGTAAACGGATGAATCATATTATTAGAGCCCACTGTGGGGACCTTATTTTAACCTGATTCCCTCTGTAGAGACCTTCTATCCAAGAAAGGTGACAGAGGTGCTGGGGTTGGGACCTCAGCATACGAATTTTGTGTGTGTTTGCGTGCTCAGTCACCAAGTCGTCTCCGACTTTGTGGCCCCTGGACTGTAGCCCACAGGCTCCTCTGTCCATGGGGTTTCCCAGGCAAGAACACTGCAGTGGGTTGCCACTTCCTCCGTCAGGGGATCTTCTCGACCCAGGGATTGAACTCAGGTCTCTTGTGGCTCCTACATTGGCAGGTGGATTCTTTACCCTGGAGCCACCTGGTTACGGGGACATAATTCAACCCATAATGCATGTTGAGCATCTTTACATGTACTTACCGGCCGTTCCTATTGGAGAAACATCTGTTCATATCCTTCAGATCAGATCAGATCAGTCGCTCAGTCGTGTCCGACTCTTTGCGACCCCATGAACCGCAGCACGCCAGGCCTCCCTGTCCATCACCAGCTCCCGGAGGTCACTCAGACTCGCATCCATCGAGTCAGTGATGCCATCCAGCCATCTCATCCTCTGTCGTCCCCTTCTCCTCCTGCCCTCAATCCCTCCCAGCATCAGAGTCTTCTCCAATGAGTCAACTCTTCGCATGAGGTGGCCAAAATACTGGAGTTTCAGTTTTAGCATCATTCCTTCCAAAGAAATTCCAGGATTGATCTCCTTCAGAATGGACTGGTTGGATCTTCTTGCAGTCCAAGGGACTCTCAAGAGTCTTCTCCAACACCACAGTTCAAAAGCATCAATTCTTCGGCGTTCAGCCTTCCTCACAGTCCAGCTCTCACATCCATACATGACCACAGGAAAGACCATAGCCTTGACTAGGCGAACCTTTGTTGGTAAAGTAATGTCTCTGCTTTTGAATATGCTATCTAGGTTGGTCATAACTTTCCTTCCAAGGAGTAAGCGTCTTTTAATTTCATGGCTGCACTCACCATCTGCAGTGATTTTGGAGCCCAGAAAAACAAAGTCTGACACTGTTTCCACTGTTTCCCCATCTATTTCCCATGCAGTGATGGGACCAGATGCCATGATCTTCGTTTTCTGAATGTTGAGCTTTAAGCCAACCCTTTCACTCTCCACTTTCACTTTCATCAAGAGGCTTTTTAGCCCCTCTTCACTTTCTGCCATAAGAGTGGTGTCATCTGCATATCTGAGGTTATTGATATTTCTCCCGGCAATCTTGATTCCAGCTTGTGTTTCTTCCAGTCCAGCATTTCTCATGATGTACTCTGCATATAAGTTAAATAAACATGGTGACAATATGCAGCCTTGACGTACTCCTTTTCCTATTTGGAACCAGTCTGTTGTTCCATGACCAGTTCTAACTGTTGCTTCCTGACCTGCATACAGATTTCTCAACAGGCAGATCAGGTGGTCTGGTATTCCCATCTCTTTAAGAATTTTCCATAGTTTATTGTGATCCACACAGTCAAAGGCTTTGGCATAGTCAATAAAGCAGAAATAGATGTTTTTCTGGAACTCTCTTGCTTTTTCCATGATCCTTAGTATGTTATTATTTTTTTGTTTACTCACTTTTGGCTGTGCCGGGTCTCTGTTGCTGCGTGGGCTTTTCTCTGGCTGTGGTGAGCACGGGCTTCGCACTGCGGTGGCGTCTTCCATTGTGGAGCACGGGCTCTGGGCTGGCAGGCTTCAGTTTTGGTTCTCAGGCTCTAGAGCAGAGGCTCAACAGTTGAGACGGACATGCTTAGTTGCTCCCTGGCATGTGGGATCTTCCCAGACCAGGGATAGAACCTGTGTCTCTTGCATCGGCAAGCAGATTCTTTACCACTGAGCCATGAAGAAAGCCCTTAGTATGTTTTTTAATTGGGCTATTTGTCTTTTATTGTTGAATTGTAAGAGCTTATGAGATTTTGCCTTTGAAAGAATACTGGTGTCCAGTCAGAACTGGGTCTGGGTCATAAAAATGAGATCAGAGAGCCTGTCCCCGTCTGGCCCTGTGGGTAGCCGGCAGGGCAACCTGGGATACTTTCTTGATCTCTGTGCATTTAATGTTTTCATCTTAAACTCTGTAGCTGTGGCGGCAGTCAAGGTACATCATTGTTTTCATAGGGAAGACGCGTGAGTCCCCGACTAGGTAGACTCTGGAGGCAGCAGCGTCTCCGCAGGGACTCAGGGCTGCTTCTGCTTCTCAGATCTCTCGGGTCCCGACGGCTTGTCCCAGCCTTCCTGTTGGTGCTGTGTTTGCATGACTCAACGCAGTCCCTTCTCCTGGCTCAACGTTTTCCTGTTTTTTTTTTTTTTTTTTACAGACGCCAGGAAAGTCCACACGGCCCCTGCCCGCACCTTGTCCCTGCTGCGCCCCCTGCCCATTCTGGTCGCCACGGGTGGCGGGTACGCAGGGTACCGGCAGTATGAGAAGTATCGGGAGCGAGAGCTGGAGAAGCTGGGCTTGGACGTCCCGCCCAAGCTTGCTGGTCACTGGGAGGTAGGAACCAGGGGAGCCGCCTGGCGTCTTCCTGGAGCACAGTTCCTGTCCCTCCGTAAATCGCCCCGAAGTTAAGCCGTCTGAGAAAGCGGAATGTGCTTTGTTGGAGCTTATGTATCCAATGGGTTTGGGGCGATGTAGAAGTCGTGTCAGGCTTCCCTCTGTCTTCAGACGCAGCCCAGGTCTCCCCAAGGCCTCTTGAAATCTTGGGAGCTCATGCCTTCCCCTGAGGCTGGCGTCCTGGCCGTCATGCTTCCTCAGTCTGAGGGCGGGCCGGAAGGGTTGGACTTGTGTGATGTGGGTACATTCTCACCAGGAACCAGACTGCAGCCGTCCAGTCTCTTTACCATCACTGCTCAGAAAGCTCTTGGGCCGGGAAGTGGGCGTGTGGTTGGGTGTCACAGTGACGGCTGCGGTCAAGGACGCCTGATGAACTCAACACGCCTGGGCTTCCCACGGCACAGTGTCACTCCTGACTCCTAGCAGACGTTCCGTCAGCGCTGAAATTGAGTATAAAGGTGTGAGTTGAAAAATTGCTCTCTTTTCACCCGTAATTTAACAAATGAAATACCTGCACTGTCAGTAAACCCTGACCTGTGAAAGCAGAGACTTGACGGTATTTGGGGTGATGTGTGTGGGTTTCCCTGTGAGCCTCCCCGTATCATTAATCCAGCCCGGCTGCCCCCGGCAGCCAGGGTCCCAGTCCTGAAGGCTGGTTCTGTCTCTGCACCTTAGTCGCTGTGTGGAGTCAGACAAATCGCTTCCCAAGTTTTCTGTTTTGGGGTCACATACTCCAGACTCCTTTTGGTGAGGGGTCATTGTATAGTATGTTAGTCACACTTTTTAAGTATGCTGAACGATGTGTATTTGTCATTGGTGGTTTCTCGTGTAAACATATCCTTCTCCTTCCAACTAGTGAAGTACTTGTGAGACTGTACGCCATGACCCCACTGGAGTGTTAGACTCACGCTTTCTTCCCTCTGACCCTGAGCATCTGTCAGGCTGAGCCACCCTGTGACCTGCTTTCAGGAAATCCCCACTCATTTCCAAGGAATCCCAAGAGAATCTGAGTGTGGAAGAAATCTGCTTCCTCATTCACAAAAGACCAACGTCAGTGGTTTTTTTAGCATCCATTGTTTGTATAACTGGAATTCCTCCCATCTGTGAGTCAGTACCTGAAAGACGATTGTCTGTAAAGAGGACAGGGTTGAATTAGCTCATAAGCTCTGGGCTCTGGACAGTGACGGGACATGGGGGCAGAGCGGCCCGGAGCAGCGAGAGGCCTGGAAGAGCTGGGCTGAAGTCAGTCCTGCTCACGCTTTCTTCCCCTGTAAATCTGTCGTTGGCTGTGCGGGCTCTCCGTTGCGGTGAGTGGGGCTGCGCTCGGGCTGCTCATCCTGGCCTCTCTTGTGGAGGAGCACCGGCCCTGGGTCTGCACGGCTGAGCTGCGCCATCGCGTGTGTCATCGAACCCCAGCCCCCTGCATTGGGAGCGTGGAGTCTTAACCGTTGGACCACAAGGGAAGTCTCCTCAAAGAATTTTACGGCTTTAGGTCTGATGTTTAGGTCTCTGATCCGTTTGGAGTTGTTTTTTATGTCGTGTAAGTAAGTGTCTGACTTCATTCATGTGGATGTCTCGTGTGCCCAGCACTGTTGGTTGAAAAAGGCTGTCCTTTCCCCGTTGAGTGGTGTCGGCCCCTTTCTGTAAATCGTCTCATTCTCTCGTAAATGAGAGAGATGATGTTAATGCTCTGACAGAATGTTGGAAAATGGAAAGGACACTCTTGACTCCCCCTCCTTCTCACTAGATGATTTGTTGCGTAATTGTGGGCTTTAGTTTTCGTATATTGACTTCCTGTCTATCTCTGTTTTTAAACAGATATACAGTTGACCCTTGAACAATGTAGAAATTGGAGGCACCAACCTCTGTCCCTGCAGCAGTCAGAAATGTGCATGTAACCTTACAGGCCACCCTTGCGGTGCATGGCTTCGTGTCCTCCGTTTGCATAGTTCTGCAGTGCGTATTTATTGAGAACACTGCTTGTAAGTGGACCCGTGCAGTTTGTACCTGTGCCGTCCAGGGGCAGCTGCTCCTACTTTGTGTCTTTAGGTTGGTGCAAAAGTAAGTATGGTTTCAGATCATGAATTTTAAATCATTATAATTAGATTCAAATACATCTTTATTAATCAAAATAGGAACCATTACAATCAACACAATTTTGCCAATGAGAAATAAATTGATTTATTCCTGTAGCATAAAAATATGCGCTTCAGGATTTGATAAATTCTTGGAAAGCATTTTCTGCCTCCTGCTGGTCATGGAAACGTTTTCCTTGCAAAAAGTTGTTGAGATGATTGAAGAAGTGGTGTTTGGTGAGAGGTCAGTGAATGTTCAAGAGGTCAGTGAATATTGCAGATGAGGCAAAACTTTAGCCAAATTCATTCAACTTTTGAAACGTCGGTTGTGCGAAATGTGGTCGGGCGTTGTCATGGAGAAGAATTGGGCCCTTTCTGTTGACCAGTGCCAGCTGCAGGCGTTGCAGTTTTGGGTGCATCTCATCGATTTGCTGAGCGTATTTCTCAGCGATAATGGTTTCACTGAGAGTCAGAAAGCTGTAGTCGATCAGATGGGCAGCAGACCACCAAATAGTGCCCATGACTCTTTTTGGTGCAAGGTTCGCTTTGGAAGGTGCTTTGGAACTTCCTGGTCCAACCACTGAGCTGCTTATCACTGGTTGTCGTATAAAATCCACTTTTCGTTGCATGTCACAATCTATCGAGAAATGGTTTATCCTTGTTGCTTAGAATAAGAGAAGACACTTCAAAATAATTTTTTAAATTTTCAGTGAGCTCATGAGGCACCCACTTATCCAGCTTTCTCACCTTTCTGGTTTGCCTCAAATGCTGAACGACTGTGGAATGGTCACCGTTGAGTTCTTCGGCAGCTTCTTGTGTAGTTAGAAGGGGATCAGCTTCGATGACCCTCTCACTTGGTCATTGTCAGCTTCCAGTGTCTGGCCATTACAGTCCTAATCTTCAGAGCTGTTGTCTCCTTTGCAAAACTTTTTGAGTCACCACTGCACTGTATGTTTGTTAGCAGTTTCTGGGCCAAATGCGTTGTTTTGTTGCAAGTGTTCTCCACTGCTTTAAGATCCATTTTGAACTCAAATAAGAAAATCGCTCGAATTTACATTTTGTCTAACATCATTTCCATAGTCCAAAGTAAATGTAAACTACATGGCAATAAGTCATTAGCACAAAAAACGTAAAGCGAGAAATGCACATTAAGATGTTGTATAACACAACCTCATTTAAGAATGTATTCCAGTATCAAACAGCAGATTTCAACAAGGCAAAAGCTGAAATTGCATTTGCACCAACCTAGTATGATGACTTTGCAGACTCCATGTAAGTACGAACTTTAAGTGACTCTGCTACTGTGGTGGACTCTGGTGCACTGGTGGTTTTTACCGGTGATTAATGTTGAGCAAGTCTTTGCACATAGGCCTGTCCTCGGGCTGAGTGCTGGGTGTAGAGTTGCTGTCTGAAAGTGTCTGGGCACCTGCAGAGTTTGTGCTGTGTGTTTGGCATCTAAGCCTCTTGTAGCTGTCTGTGACAGGCATTGTCCGTTAGGCATAGGATCATTGTACATGAACTACAGTGGGTGTTAGTGAAACCGTTGTCACAGACAAACAGTATTCCTCTCATGTTTACTCCATACAGCAAATCTTTGTGCTCCTTCATGTGCCAGGCCTTGTTGAGCTGCAAGAGATTCACTAGTGAACAGAACCGGAGTTCCCATCCTCAGAGAGCTGCCCTTATTAGGGGCTAAGACAGACAAGAAACAGGGACACGTGGGCATGTCGAGGGGTTGAAATGGCGCGAAAGAAGCACAGACAGGTACAGGGCACAGTGACTTGGTCTGGGCAGGACCAGGGAAGGAAGGAAGGCAGGCCCACTCAGAGCCGTGTGGGCTCCCGGGGCATCTGAGGCGCAGGGAGAGCCGTCCGGGCAGTTGGACAGAGCGCGCTTGTCGCTGCTGATGGGGAACAAGAACCCCCGTGGCTGGAGGCCCGGAGTGCGGGAGGACCCAGGGCGCCAGCTCTGCCTGTTTTTTGAGTGCACCCTGAGTGATGTGGGTTCTGATCCGACTGTCCTGGCTGCCGTGGGGACTGGTTAGGGGACCTGTTGGGAGGCTCGGGCCTGGATCAGAGTGGGAGCAGTGAGGAGGGGAAAGGCACTCTATGCTGCTTTTTTATCAAAGTGTAATTAGCGTAGAATGTAAGTTACAGGTGTACAGTCCAGTGATTCATGAGTTTTAAGGTCATGCTCCATTTATAGTTCGTATAAACTGCTGACTGTATTTCCGCATCGTACAGTATATTCCTGTGGCTTCTTTTGTGCCCAATAGCTTGCCCCTCCTACCCCCAGCCCAGGGTCCCTCCCTCCGCCCCTGGCAACTGCTCTGCTGGTACCGGTCCACTGTGCTTCTGTTAGCTGCGCCAGGTCATTGGATTTTGTAGACTGCACGTTCGATTCTGGGTATGCTTTGAGGGGAGAGTGCACAGGATGCAGTGCTGGACTGGATGCGGGGTGGGAGTGGAAAACGCCTGGTGAGTTCTGACTTGAGCAGGTGGAGGGGAGGGAATGAAGAGCCTCCAGATTCGCGCTGTATTATGCTCTGTCGTCGGCTTTTCTCTGAGCGTGAGTCCCCATCAACATTTCTCATGTGTTTATTCTCTGCCTGTATCGGCTCAGTGTACTTGTTAGCTTAACATTTCAGTCTGATTGGCACAGACTAAGGAGCCCACCCTCCTGTGGCCCTGGTCGGATCAGGACACCTGCCCTCAGAGCCAGAGCTGTGGCTGGGCGAGGCGAGGACTCTTCCCCAAGTGCCTTTTCAGGAACTCATGATGTCCTTCCTGGGAAAGCTTTGGGTTCAGGGTCAAAGAGCCTGATCATTTTGAGCTGCTTGGGCCTGGTGTTTGGCCTCCGGCGGGGAGGGCGGTCGCCCCAGCCTCTGTGGAGAGGTGGCTTTGAGGGGACAGCTCTGCCCGGGGCTGGAAGGCCCTCCCCCGCCCCCCCGCCGTGCCCAGAGTGTCGCGTGGTCTCTGTCTGTGTGGCGGCTGTGATTTCAGATATGCCCTGCTTTTGTCTCCGTAAGTGCAAAGGGGAAGCAGACCTTCGTAAGTGCTTCTTACCGAGAGGCTGAAAGGTGTGCCAGCAGGTGACATGGGTGGCAGGTGTGTGGTGGGAGCACGTACGTGTGCCCACCCCAGGGTCTCTTGTCCCACGCAGGGTGGCATCTGGTGGCAGAAGCCTCCACCCCCAGGTTCTGGCACTTCTGAGGTGTCCCTTTCTGACTGGGCCTGAGGACAGGTGTGGTCATGTGGGTGGGGTGGAAAGGGTGGCCTTTGGGGCAGAAGCTGGCACGTGTCCTCCTCCTGCACCAAGGAGCTGACTCCATGGAGATGGGGCCCGAGGTGCAGGGTGGTGGTTGGCAGCTGCCTCTCCCACCAGGCGAGGAGCTGCTGTGTGGATAGAGAGGGGTTCTCAGGAGAGGCATCGTGTGCCAGCCTGGTCTGGGGCTTTTCTCCCCAGTAGTAGAATTTAGAGTTTTTCTGTGGCTTAAACAGAGTCTTCCAGTTTTTTTATTGTGAGCATTTGAATAAGGCAGAAAAGTTGAGAGAAGAATTACCCACACAGACCACTGAATTGATGGACATTAATGTTGCGCTGTATCTGCCTCATTTCTGCGTGCATTTGTGGACTCCCCCAAAGAACGTTGCAGACGCTGTGAAATGAAACTTCATCCCTCGACACTTCAGTCCACATCTGAGCACAGGATGCAGCTTGCTGTCTCAGCTTAGCCATGGGGTGTTCAGGGAGCAGTCCCTGTGTTAACATGGCTTCCTTGTTTCCGGCTCAGTTTAGTATTTTTAAAAGGAAGGTGCGGCATTCCAGCTGTGAAAAGAAAGCAAGCCAGGTCAGCCTGTCGGTCTCGCACGTGGCCCGCCCCCACCCACCACCTGCTCTTGGCGGCTCCTTCCCTTCCTGAGCCTGGACGGTGTGGAGCTTGTTTTACGTGTTTTTAAACTTCCGGTAATTGTTGTAGCTTTATTGCTCCTCTCTGTGAACAGGCTGCTTTTAAATGAGAATGATACAGGTATAAATACCTGGTCCCATGCTGGCAGGGGGTGGGTATTCAGTAAGTGCTATTCTGCCTCTTACCTCATAGGTGGTGAGAAGACAACTCTGGATGTTAAGATGGCTAGACAGTCCAGTTGGTGGGAAGCAGAGCTGTGGCAGCACCTCCAGCCCTTCCTCTCCCCTAGTCTGGAGGGCACCTGTGCCTGGAGCCCTGAGAGGGCAGGGATTGGATGAGGCTGGGCTCCGGCCGGGAGGAAGCTTTCTGTTGGGCTTCCTTATCTTCTGCACCCTGTTTGCTCTCCAGGCAGCAGAGAAGTCATCGGGCTGGTGGGACTGCTGAGAAACACTGGAGAGCCCCACGGGAGAATTTGGCAGGGCTGTGAGAAGCCCTTGGATCAAGAAGTCACCCGAGGGCGCTCCGTGCTTGTCCCGGCTCCTGCCAGGCTCCTGCCAGGCTGATGACCTGCCGCTGGCTCCCTGTGCCAGCCTTAGGACGCCAGCCATCACTGTTCTTCCTCAGGGGCCTCCACTAGCCCCGGGCAGTGCGAACTCACGGAGGACACCGGCCACTCCCTGGCCCCCTGGCCCAGCAGGGCGCTGTGCTCAGGGTGTGGGGAGGGGCCAGGCGCGGTGCTCGGGGCTCTGGCCGAGTGGCTGGGGGCCTGCAGAACTTTGCGGTGGCGCTAGGTGGCACTCCCGCCCAGGGGAGTCCAGGCAAGGTGGAAATAAAGGCCCAAGTGCAGGGAAAGTGCACCTGCTGAGGGGTTCGTTAGTCCCAAAAACCATGTTGAGTTTTGTCTGGAATATGGTCCAGAAGGCATTTCCCTCCTGAGGTACGGGGGCGGGAGGGCTGGTCTCAGGGCTGGTTTATGAGTTCTCTAAGCACCGACCAGCCTGAGTGTTTCGAATGATTCCAGAGGAGCTCAGGTCCACGTGGAGCAGCCCAGTTGGTCCTTTCACGGTGGAGAGCAGCAGTGCTCCGGGGCGCTGCTCGGAGGATGAAAAGCTGGGCTCTTGGGCCAGGTTTGTCACCGCCCCCAGCTCCCCATCGGGTCTGGGTGCACTGCAGGCTTTGGGGAAGCGGGGATGGTCTCTCCAGGTTTCTGGGTCTATAATTTTCTTGTTAGGATTGTGTATCAGCATCTTCTGTGCTTCAACTCCTTGTCATCCCATCGTGAGTGGTGTTTGGTTGGCGCTCTAAGCACAGAGGGGCCTGGAGACTCGCTGAGAACGCCCATTCGCCCCCCCACTGCCTCCCAGCTCCTGCCGTCCCTGAGGGAGGAGCCTCCGTCTTCTCCCTCCTCCCCGCTGAGATGCCCCTGGCTGTGGTTTGTTGGTGGATCCAGATGCCGGCCGGTGTGCGGGCTGTGCGTGCCACTGCGCCTTCTTCCAGGCGGCCTTGGCTCCCCTGCCCATCTCCTCACAAGCCCTAAGGCTTCCTGAAGAGGAAGAGGCTCTTCTTCTAAATGTTGCTCTGGAGAGTGAATTCCCCATGGTCAAAAGATGCTGGGGTGGTTCTGCGTGCTTTCTGTGACTGAGTCGTGGTGGTGGTGCACACCTGAAAACCGGCTCATTCCATCACATGTTGACCAAGTGTTTCTGGTGGGCATGGGGGTAGGGTGCTGAAGCGTGCAGGCTGGGGCCCCACCATCCAGTGGGGCAGGAAGATAGGAGAATCACCCCACAGGTCTTGATCCCTGTGAGGAAGCCTGCGTGCAGGGCTGGGCGGAGCTTGCCCACTGGGCCTCCTGTGTTGGTCTACACTGGGGGTTTATGTGTCAGGGTGTATCTGCCTGGAGACGAGGGGTTGGGGCTGGAAGCAGCCTTTGTCCTCAGGGTTGGGTGTGAGAAGGAGCGAGGGCCTCGCTGCCTTCTGTCAGCTCTGAGGGCTGGCTAGAAAAGGCGGCCGGAGGCTGAGGCCCGCACCACGAGGACGCCCGGCGGCTGGGAGGGGCGTGTGTGGGGCCGCGGCGCCCCCAGCCCCGGAGGAGGCGCCGTTCGGGGCCGCGCTCCCCTCTTCCTGCCGCTTCTCTGCCCTGCCCCGCCCCTTAAAGGGCCCCTGGCCGGGGCGGGCGCGGCCGAGCCTGGCGTCCGGCCCCTGCCCCCGCCCCGGCGGCCTGAGTGGCTGCAGCCGGGCCCCCGCCCGCCCGCCCCCTGCTTCCGTGGAGCGGCGCCTCCCGGGAGTTCAGTCGCGCGGGCGGCGCGGACGCGAGCGGAGCCGACCACCTGCGGGTGAGTGATCGCAGAGGCCCTCGCCTCCTGGGCTGTGGGTCGCCCCTTCCCGCCGGATGTGAGGAGCACCCCGCTCCCTTCCCTGGTCCTCACCGAGCTGTGGCTTCCCTGGCCCCACGCGGTGGGTCACGGGGCCCGGCGGATGAGCTCACTTCCTCCGCGTCTTGTAGCATCTCTTCGCCCCACAGCCCGAAAAAGGAAAACCCGGGCTGCTCAGGGTCTTCCCTGCACCGTTTCCTCAGTGCTGCCGGGGTCTGGAGTCGGGGCAAGGGAAGCGGGACCACGGGCCGGAGGGGGTGAAACCCGCCGGTGCCAAGGACTGTCCTGGAGAAGGTTCCGTTCCTTGAGGGGAGCTAAGAACGACTCCTGCCTCCTCCCTGCACCTCCCCTGAAAAGGCGCATCTAGACCTTTTTGCTTCCTCTTCTTTCACCGGAGGCTTCCCCAAGATGGCTTACCCATTTCACAGGGAGAATCCATTTTCTTGGTTCCCTACTTCTGACATTTTGTCACCTCTAGCCCTGGCATTCGTGGAGGAATGGTTGGTGGCCCCACCTGGACACAGCTGCCCTGTGACTACCCCACAGAGCAGGCGTGTGCACCGCAAGTCAGGCCAGGGACACGTGGTTTGGGGGCACTGGGGGTCACCTGCCGAGGCTTCAGGCTGGGTGTCTGGCACCCAGTGAACTTTCCACACGGAACACCCTCCGCCCCCTCCCCCCGGGCTGACTTGTGCAGGATGTGAGGGGTGGATGGGGATGTTGCGGCACTGCTAGGGTTCTGTGAATGAGCCCCTCCAACTTGGTCTTCTTGAGCCCGCCCTTCCTGCTCACATCATTGCTGCCCTGGGGTTGGGGCTCCTCTGTCCGAACTGCCTCCTCCGCCCTGTTCCTCCCGTCTCCCTGTGAGAGCGAACTTCTGTCCTCCGAGAGCGTGGATCTGAAAGGGATGGGGGGGCCTCAGGAGCCAGGACTTGGGGATGAGGCTGCACTAAGCTTTTGTGGGGAATGGAGGTGTGGGATTTCTGAGCCTTCAGACAGGTGACCAGGAGGAAGGGTCCTTCCCCTTTCAGATGAGGGGACTGAGACCCAGACAGTACCTGCGACTTGCCTTTCCCATCTTGCAGGGTGAGGGTGGCGGGGGCATCCAGGGTCATAGCCACCAGATGGTCCCCGTCCCCATCAGAGCCACTCTGTGTCCTTGTGTTCCGCATGGCTGGCTCTTAGGCTGCACAATGACTTTGAACTCCTACTGGTCCCAGCCCCATTTCATCCCACGGAGTGTCCTTGGGACTCTAGGGAGAGAGGGAAGCTGTCTGTACTTCTCTGCTTCAGGGTGCCTTCCTTGCAGAGTCCTCATTCAGGCCTGAGTGCCCCAAGTTGCACTCAGGGAGCCAGAGAGGGAGAGAAGCCTCTGGCTTGGCCTCCAAAGGCCACTGTAGGTAGAGGGCAAGTGGAGCTCTGAAGTGGGAATGCCCTGAGTGAGTGAGAAGGTGGACCTCTAGGGACCCATTCCGGCCAGTGTGCAGCTCTGAGCTGGTTGGTGCTTGAGGGTCCTGGCCCATTTCTTGGGGGACAGCTGAACTTATGCCTGCTTCCTGGGGGCCTTTGGGGGTGCACCGATGGTGATTTAGAAGAAATCTGACCCTGGTCTCAGTGTCCCATTTTAGAGGAGGCGGCAGAGTAGTGGCCGAGATAGGACTGAGGCATGCAGACTTCGGGCTCCTCAGGGCAGTTCTGGAGTGACTCCAGGACAGCAGCTCCTTGGGCTGGTCCCCCCAGAGCCCCTGGACTGGAGGCTCTGGGAGAGGATGCAACGCAAAGGCACACGCGGGGATCTGCTTTGGGGGCTTCATGTTTTGGAACGAGCTGGGTTGGTTTGTGGGCTCCTGAATGTGCCTGACAACATGCCGAATAGGTCATGGTCCCGCCAGGAGGACAGTGAGGAAATCTGCCCCAAGGAAGTCTGGCTCCTATCCAGGCCCACAAGACTTCACCAGCCCCCACCATGAATCCAGTTTTCTAAAGGGGGGTGGGGCACGGCTGGTGAACCTGGTCCTGAAGTGTGGCTCCATGCTCAGCCCCAACTGCCCATCTCCCCAATGGGCCTGCTTCTCTTGGGAGCAGCAGGCCAGTTTGGGGCCTCAGGTGGGCCGGGCTTGCTCGTAGTTGGGTAGGACGTCAGCTCAGGCGTGGCCCTAGGGGCAGAGGAAGTCTGGGTGGGCACCCTCTAGCCACTCAGGAGGGTGGCCTGGGGAGATGGGCGTCCTGGTTTGAGATAGGGCGGAAATCCCATTGAACATCCAAACCTTAGTTGGCCTGGTCCAGCCCCATGGCCGCGTACACCCAGGGAGCCGGCAGTTGCTGGACTTTCACCTTCAGCGAGGTGGATTTGCCCTGGGCGGCAGACTTTCAGCCAGTCCGAGTTGGGGCCTCTTGCTCTCCCCCTGCTAGGTAGCCCGGGCAGGAGCAGTCCTAGGCCCCCGTGTGTCTTCCTGTAAAGATGCCGCTAGGCTCGCGGGTCGGCAGTGTGCTGGGCAGACGGGACTCGGGACTCGGGGCTGCTGAATGTTGCTCCCCTGCCCGTTAGCTGCGAGGCGGGCGCCCTCGCCCCACAGTGCCGCTCCTCCCCGGAGAGAGGGGGAAGGCGGGGCGGCGGGCTTCCCCGAGGGCGCCCGGCTGCCCCTCTAATGAGGAGGAAGGGGGTGGAGGCGGCGAGGAGAGCCACAACAGGCCAGACGCCGGGGCCCAGGGCCGCGCCCTCATCCCTCAGATGCTACTTTGTCACCTGAAAGGAAAAAATGGGTCAGGTCCTGGCGAGGGAGGGGCGGCAGGGCCGACATTGGGTGCCTGCCCGGAGCGCGGGGCTCAGATTCCCGCTTGGACCCGGCGGCGCCGAGTCCCCTCCCTGCCGGGAGTGGGCAGGTGGCCAGGGACACAGCGGGACGAGCAGGTCTGTGACCCACGCCTGTCTCTGCAACAGCCCCGACTTCTCACCTGCGCCCCCGAGCCTTCGGACCGGACCGGACCGAGCCGGGGAGCGGTCCCCCCAGCCGCCACCTCTGGGGCCGAGGAGTGGTGACAGCGCCGACCGGGGGGAAGGGAGGAAGGAGGAGAGACAAAGGCGCGCCGGCCCCGCCTCTTCGCGCCGCCCACCATGTGTCAGTCAGAGGCGCGGCGAGGACCCGAGCTCCGCGCGGCGAAATGGTGAGATGTCCACGGCTGCGTCCTAGCCCCGCCGCACCCCGCCGAGACCTCCTGAAGGTCAGAGTTCACGTCCAGCGGCTCCGCGGTGGAGGTGGTGGCGGCGGCAGGGGGCTAGGGGACCAGCTCCCGCGGCTAGAGGGGCCCACTCCGGGGGAACTGAGTCGGAGAGCCCGCTTCAGGTATTGGTGGGGGCCAGCGAGCTGGTGGTCCAGTGTCCACGCTGCACCCCCGCCCCGCTTGGGCACAGCTTCCCTGGGATTGGTCCCCGCGCTTCTGCAGAGAGCAGGGTGGGCGGGAGGAACCTGGGGTAGAGGAGTGATGTGTCCGGCTTGGCTTGGCCCCTACCCATTTCGTGGACCTTTTTAAAGGGATGGGAGAGAATGATCGCAGAGGGTCTGGTGAGCAGTGCAGAGGCAGCACCTTCAGGGCCACCGCTGAGCTGCATGGCCTGGCCTTCGGCTCAGTTCTCCATCTTCTCTGCTTTTCGTATCTGCTGTGCTGCCTTTGTTCCTTGGTTTGTTGAGCAGCTGGGGGCAGAGGACCAAGCTGCTCTGAGCGCACACAGGTGCGGATGGAGCCTCATGCTCCAGCTGAGTGTATTGTTTTTGATGAAACCTAGGCTCCAGGACATTCTCCGAGCGGGTGGTAATGTGGCCTAAAGCCCACACTGCGGCCTTGAGAGCATCTAGGTCCTGGGTCTGTGGCATGGAGACCTGGGCCTCAGTGTCACAACTCAGGAAGAGCTTACCCCGGTCTCTGGCTCCCCTGTAGCTGAGCCTTTGCTGACTACGGAATTGGGGCTGGTGGGGTCCGGGGAAGGCCCACCTACCTTTACTGGGAGGGGGGGCCTGGGTCAGGTGTGTGTGGCCCTAGCAGGCCTGAGGGTTGGCAGGGAGTTTCGCGCCACCACCCCCTGGATTGTTTGGAGAACCTGAGCTGGCGTAGAAAGACCGCAGGGTGGATGGAGCAATAGCCGTGAGGGGTGTGTGTGTGTGCACCTGTGTGCTTCAGCACCTGTGTGTGTATGTGTTATCTCACCAGGCCTGCTCTCTTATCAGATGAGGAAATAAGAGGCTTGGTCCATGGAGAGAGTTACCCAGATGCTGTGCTGCCAGAGGCTCAGCCTAGGTCTCCTTGAAGCCCATGTGAACAGAGCTGGCCTCAGGCAGGCGGGGACCGCCCAGGGGGCTCTGTCTACACTGCCTCCTTGGTGCTCAGCCCCAAGGTCCGAGACAGGGCCCCTGCCAGGTTCAGAAGCTATTCTGAGCAGTCTCAGCTGATACGTAGGTTGACTGGGAGGTGAGTGCCAACAGAGGCAGCCCAGCCCCTGATTCAGTGCAGTTGGTGTGAGGGGGTCCGGCCAGTGTCACCGAATCCATGGAGAGGCAGGCAAGCTTGCCGAGGGTGCGGTGGATGGGAAGGGTGGGGCCCCTGGTCCTCTGCTGACCTCGGCCGTGCGTGGACATGTGCTCTGCAGGTTGCACTTCCCTCAGCTGGCCCTGAGGCGGAGGCTGGGACAGCTGAGCTGCATGTCCAAACCTGCCCTGAAACTGCGCTCCTGGCCCCTGACGGTCCTCTACTACCTCCTGCCCCTCGGCGCCCTCAGGCCCCTCAGCCGGGTGGGATGGAGGCCTGTGAGCAGGGTAAGTGTGCGGGGACTGCTGGCCCTGCCTCCCCGCAGCAGGCTGGAGGGGGTTGCCCAGTTATCTGGGCAGACGTGGTGCTGCAGAGCCTGAGCCCTTCAACAGATGCTGTTGGAAGGCGAGTTGGTGGAGAGGCTGGGCTGGTCAGTGTCCATGTGGGCTGTGGACAGGTGACTGGAAAGGCCCATCATCCACGGCCTGCTCTCTCTGTCTGCATTCCTGCCGTGTAAGTGCTCTGTTTCTGGGAAGAACCCACATTGGGCATTCAGAAAATGGCGTCTGTTTCATCTCCTGTGTTCAGGCAGAGAAGAGCTTAGAGGTGATTTTGAGAAGAATCAAATTTCTGGACGCCAGAGGGCAGTTCATACACACCAGAGCCTGTGTGGCCTCTCTGGGTAGGGATGCCTTTGAGGACCCAGGAGCCCCCAGCAGGTCTAGGTGAGGGCCCTGGGCAGCCCCGTGGGTGTCATCAGGCTTGGAAGCTGAGGGTTCCTATGGGGCAGTGGGCATTAGGCCTAGGGTCATAGGGCAGCCCTAGGCCACCCCCACACATGGGTATCGGCTCGGAGTGCTAAGAGCTGCTAACTCAGTGCCTCTTTAGAGGTGTTTAAAGTTGGGAGTGGAATTGCTTTTGCACCCTGGGGACTTGGTGTCTTGGCAGTGTTCAGCAAGCAGCAGCCACCAATTAAAGCAGGTCCCACAGTGGCAGGGGCACCTGAGATTTAAGAGCTTGGGCTGGAGGGTCTGAGGTGCAGAGTCCCCTCTCCTGGAGGAGCTTCGGGTGGGGACGGCTGTGTGGACTGCGAGGCCCTTGCAGTATAGGTGTCAGTGCCTGGTACTTGTGCCCGAAAGCCCCTATGCTCAGGACAGGCTGAGCACGTGCACTTTGGGGTGTAGACCTGCCTGAGCACCGAGAGCCGATTGCTCCTGTGCTGGTCTGGGACGCTCGCAGCACTGCCTGCCACAGCCTGTGTGTGACCACATCCAATCCTCGTATGCCCTCCCCATCCAAGAATCGGGGTGGGAACGCTGCAGGAAACGGGTGATACCTGAGCTCTGAGAGTCACTGTGCAGAGGCCCAGCCAGTACTGTGCGTAAAGACTTGGAAGCTCGGTCAGGTTCCTGGTGAGAAACCATGTCACAAAGCCCTCGAGGGCCCCGGCTGCTCCGGCCTCAAGGGTGGTCCCTGTGGGGGGGTCCTGGGGCTGTGTGCATGGCGTGGCACACTCACCTGCCCTTGGGGCCTGCAGGTGGCCTTGTACAAGTCAGTGCCAACACGCTTGCTGTCGCGGGCCTGGGGCCGCCTCAACCAAGTGGAGCTGCCGCACTGGCTGCGCAGGCCCGTCTACAGCCTGTACATCTGGACTTTCGGGGTGAACATGAAGGAGGCCGCCGTGGAAGACCTGCACCACTACCGCAACCTCAGCGAGTTCTTCCGGCGCAAGCTGAAGCCGCAGGTCCGGCCCGTGTGCGGCCTGCACAGCGTGGTAAGGCCCAATCTGCCTCCTGCCTCAGTACCTTTGGGCATAGTGGGCCTGGTGGGCACTGCTTCCAGGCTGGACCCCCGGGGGGCCGTGGCCGTCCTCCACACCCTCCCCTGCAGCGAGCCTCTCCTGACCCTTCCAGATCAGCCCCTCGGATGGGAAGATCCTCAACTTCGGACAGGTGAAGAACTGTGAGGTGGAGCAGGTGAAGGGGGTCACCTACTCGCTGGAGTCGTTCCTGGGCCCCCGCATGCCTGCAGAGGACCTGCCCTTCCCCCCAGGTGGGTCCACGGTGCTAGGCGCCAGCAGGTGGAGGGGTGGGGAGGCCTGTGGACAGGAGACCCTCTGCCCGCAGCTCAGGCCTCCCTGGACCCGGCGTCCAGGCGGCACAGAGGGCTCTGAGCAACTGGCCCACGTTTGCCCGCAGCCGCGCCCCACAGCTCCTTCAGGAGCCAGCTGGTTACGCGCGAAGGGAACGAGCTCTACCACTGCGTCATCTACCTGGCCCCCGGGGACTACCACTGCTTCCACTCCCCTACGGACTGGACCGTCTCCCACAGGCGCCACTTCCCAGGTAGGCCAGGCCTGGCTGCCCCGGGGCCTCAAATGAGGGCCTCAGCTTCTTCCTGTCAGAGGCCGTGGGCTCCAGAGTTGGGGGGCAAAGCTGGGTGTGGGGGTGCAGGGTGGGGTCCAGCCTGCTCTGCATCTGGAATGACAGGCTGTGTGGGGAGTACACGTGTCTGTCCCACAGGCTCCCTGATGTCCGTGAACCCTGGCATGGCCCGCTGGATCAAGGAGCTCTTCTGCCACAATGAGCGGGTGGTCCTGACTGGGGACTGGAAACACGGCTTCTTCTCGCTGACGGCCGTGGGGGCCACCAACGTGGGCTCCATCCGCATCTACTTTGACCAGGTCAGCAGGTCCCACTGGAGCCCAAGGGCTGGGCCATTCTGGCTCCCCGCACTGTCTCCTGTGTGGCCAGAGCTGCTGGGGTGCGATTTTTAGGAAGGCAGGTCCCCCACCCTGGTCTAGAGGTGGCTGCTGGGGGGAGGGATTTAACCTCCCTGCTTGGCACTTGCTTCTGCTGGAAACCCAAGGGGAGCCCTTGTGTGACAGGCACAGGTGAACAGGCAGGTCATGCCTCCTCCATTCCTTCCAGCCCCAGGTCAGCAGGTCAGGGGCTCTCAGCTCAGACTTGCTCCCTGGCCTGAGCTGCCCTTCCCACTTCCCTTCCCAAGCAGGGTGGGGGACAGAATGTGTCCACGGCCCACATGCTCTATCCCTGCCTCCTAGGACCTGCACACAAACAGCCCCCGGTACAGCAAAGGCTCCTACAACGACTTCAGCTTCGTAACGCATGCCAACAAGGAGGGCATCCCCATGCGCAAGGGCGAGCACCTGGGTGAGTTCAACCTGGGCTCCACCATTGTGCTCATCTTCGAGGCCCCCAAGGACTTCAACTTCAGGCTGCAGGCAGGACAGAAGATCCGATTTGGGGAGGCTCTGGGCTCCCTCTGAGCCTCCTGCATGGCCACGGCTGCTGAGGGTCCTTTCAAGGGGACCTCTGAGGCTGTCTAGGGAGGGGACTGCAGGGTCTTACCAGGCAGGACCTGGGTGACTTCCGTCCCTGCTTCCGGGGTGCAGACAAGGTCGTCAGAGCCCATCGTGCCCTAGACTGCCGTCACCCCCTTTCCCACCCGAAGAGAAAGTATGGGCCAGGATGACGGAGTCCCTCTTGGAGACCTTTTAACGTCTCATAAAAACTGGCTCTGTTACCTCCCGGCCGAGCATTCGGTTGGTCCCGATTTCCGTTCTGAGACACACGGTAGTTAAGGTACCTTCTTGCTGCTCGTCCTGTCACTGCTTTCTGGCCTCTGCCTCTGCTTCCCCTGCACAGGGTGAGGTGCCTCCTGGCACTGACTGTGGGCCCCACAGCGGGGCCGGTAACACAGCTGCTTTTTGTCCCCGAGTTTGCTCCACCTTGCTTGTTGGGAAAGGCTGTCTTCTCTCTTTGCACATGTGGCTGAACACGTCACCTGCCGAGACTCTGTCAGCAGCTTCCAAGGGTGGCCTGTGGTGGCTCGGTGCTTTGCAGGCCCTGGCGAGTGACCTTCCCGAGCTGGTAGGACCTATTATCGACCCCCCTGCAGTGGTGGCCCAGCTGGGACCAGGGGCGAGCTTGTGTCCCCTCCCTACATCCAGGCCTGTGTAAATACGCAGAAGTTGCTGCTATTGATCAGGGGCTTACACTGGAAACAAAGGAGCCTTGTTGATGTCTTTGGTGTGTGACGGAGGGGAGTGTCAGTGCCTAGAAAATCTGTCCCCAAGTAACATACTAACAGGTACGAAGTCCTGAGGGAGCCACTGACAGGGCGGGGGGAGGGCCAAGTTTCATGTTTCCTGGGGATGCTGTGAATTTCTCCTGCAGGAGAAGCCATTTGAACTTTTTCAACTGTATCAGTAGCACAGTATTTTTGTATGAAAAGTGGGAGACTTCTGAACAGTGATTCATTTAATTGCAGCATTTTGAAATAAACTAAAAAACATTGCTGCTCTGCATTCTGTTCCTGGACGTGGTGACTACTAGCACAGAGCCCGCCGCAGGGCCTGGACCTGAGCGATGCAGGTGTGGACGGGCTGGCGCTGGGCCTGCAGCTTGTGGGCCAGCTGCTGGATCTGCACCTCCACCTGGGGGGACAGGGGGCCAGCTGAGAGGAAGCCCAGCCCAGGAGCCGTCCCAGCCGCCCGCGCCTCACCTTCCGCAGCTCCTCCTGAATCTGCTGCTCAGCTTCCTGGTCCTCAGCCCGGGGCTCCTCCCTGCTCAGCTCTAGCCACTGCCTCAGGCTGTGGGCTTGCCGCTGGCAGGACCTGAGGGCGTAAGGCAACTGCTGCCTGGCTTTGCCCAGGCAGAGCCTGCGGCCTGGAAACAAGCACACCTGCTTCTGCTGCCGTGGGCGGAGGCAGAGAGGCTCCCCCACCATCCTCAGCCTGTGCAGAGCAGGCCTTGGGGAACCCAAGCCCTTCCCTCCGATCAAGGCTGCTGCCCATGTCGAGGCGCCCGGGCATGGGGCAGGCTGGCTGTGGACCAGAGCACACGCAGGGCACCATCCCACATGAGTGACAACGTACCAGGCAGACCACCGGCTTCCAGGGGCACAGCTGGGTGTACAGTTCTGCTCAGCTTTTCCTGAGCATTACGCCCTCAGGTCCCTGAAGGTGAGACCACCCTGGACCTGAGCTGCTCTGCCTGCCTGCGGGGCTGTCCCCAGGGACACAGCGCCCCGGTCGGTCCCCTCGCTGGGGTGGCACGACTGCCGTGGTCTCACCTGAGGTTCTGCCTCGTGGTCTGGTAGTCTTGCAGCTGCTGCCGGATGCCCTCAAGCTCAGCCTCCAGGTCGCTGTGGCCAGTGCCCACAGGAGAATAGGCTTGGTTTCGGCCAGCCTCCTGGCTCAGTCCAGGATGAGCCAAGCTGCCAGGAGAGGCGCCCCTTCTCGAGGCAGTGACAGGCCCCCGGTACACACCTTCAGCGTCAGAGCCAGGCCCAGGCCTGGTGCCCCTGAAGTCCCCAGGAAGGAGCAGACGGGGGCTGGGGACACCGGCCAGGGACGAAGGGACCTGGGACGGAAGCCCGGGCGTCACCGGCTGGGCTGATAGCTGTAAAGGAAATATGAACACTGACCATGGAAGCGGGAGGAAGGTAGGGAGCCAGGGTTCCCCACGCCTGCGTCTACTGGCGCCAGGTCACCTGGCCTTGCCCTCTTACTTCTGCACCCGACCCTGCCAGAGGGCCCCCACCACTGGAGCAGCCGCTGCCAGCTGTACCAAGCTTTCACCTCTTCCAGCAACGACCGTCCGTTTCCCTGAGAAAGATGCTCCAGCCCTCCTTCCCTCCTCCTGGTGACACCAGCCCCTGGAGGGACGCGATGCTCCCACCCTCTCTCTACCCCCTCAGGTCGCAGCCCTTCAGGCACAAGCTCCTGCAGGGCCAGCCCAGGGCACACTCGTGCCTCCTCACTTCCCTGTCCTAACTCCTTGACTCTCACATCACAGGCCCCAGAGTGGCAACCCCTCTTCCCTGTCACCCCTTCGGTTCTCAGGGGGTTACCTCCAACCTGTGCTGCGAACTGTCAACTTTGATCTGCAGCCCTGAGGAGACCAGGCTCCATCTGTCGCTTTATCTCAAACCTGACAGGTTTAGGACTCACTCTTCATGCGTCACCTGGGTCCCCAGCCACGTCTTCCCTCTCGCAATAAAATAACTCATTATTCCCCGTTGTTCAGGTTGGAAACCCAGGAGCCATCCTGGACTCCTTCCCTTCCTCTCACCAAACCCATCAGAGTGAGCCCTGCCTGCTCTGCCTCCCATGGTGTCCACGCACTGCGTCCCAGCCACAGCACCTTCCGCCGGACCCACGTCCATAGCCTCTCGTTCGCCTAAAGTCCAGCTTCTCCCTGGGGCCTGCATAGCCCTCCCTGTCCACAGCCTCTACCTCTGTCTGCACGTGGGGTTTCCTTTGGTCTCCACCTCCGTGTAAGCGTCACGAGCACGGGCCTCGGGGGCCATTCCCTGCTGTGTCCCCAGGATAGTGGCCCCTACACCGGGTACATCTCCCAAGGCAGCAGGCACAGCTTTGGCTATGGCACCGAGTATGCGAGAAAGCAGCAGCAAAGGCCAGACCAGAACAGGCCCCGGGGGTCTTACCCAAACGGGTACTTGGGCCCCACGTGGCGCAAAGGAGGACGGGGGCAGCAGCTCTGGGCTGGGGCGCGCCGTGGGTGGGGGCTTCAGGCTAGGGCTGCGTGCCAGGGGGCTGCTTGGGTCCAGCGCCGACTGGGCAGGGCCCACTGGCCGGACCTGGTGTGCGCCGCACTCCCACAGGGCCTGGGACCTGAGTTGGGGAGCGGCGGGAGCCGGTCAGGCAGCGCCCCCAGAGGAGTGGCAAGGAAGGGGGCCAGGCCCCAAGGCCCCAGGACTGCAGCACCTACCCCTGCCTGTTGAGGGGGCCGCACCCCAGGGGCGCCTGGCTCTGCAAGGGCTCCACCAGGAAGCTTGGGCGTCGCGGCTGCTTCCGTGCCCAGCGGGCAGCATTGCTGGAAAGAAACGGGCCATTTCTCCAGGCTGTCCAGAGCCTGGGACCTTGTGGGTGCAGTCATCCAGCCCGACTGACCCCTGAAATCTCTCGGGGAGACTGGAGGCTGGGTGAGGAAGGCCCTGGCCCCAGCTGCCTTCCTGGACGGGCAACTCCAGGAGCCTGCTGCCCGTGGGCGCCCCACCCACGCGTCTCACGGGAGCCAGGCACAGGCTGCAGCGGCACGGCGTGCGGGGCCGGTGTGTCCCGGGGCACCCACTCCTCTGTGACGGGACAAGTGGGGAGACTACCAGGCCTGGGGAGGAGGGGCTGCCAGGGGGCCCGTCTGGGAGGAACAGCGGCTAGGCCCCTGGCTAGGGCCCCGCAGAAGCGAGGGCAGGATTCTGCTGCACGGGGAGCTCCCAGTGGCTCGGCCGTGACCCCGGAGCCCAGCGTCCTTCCCATACTGTCCAAGCTCTGCCCCAGCGAGGAGGAGGAGGTGAGGGATGGGCTACTCACAGCTCCAGGAGCTGGGGGTCCCCAGGGGCTGATGCCAGGCCGTCCAAAGCTCCCCAAAGTCCACGAGGAGCTGGTGGCCTCTTGGTCTCCAGGGGGCATCGCCAGCCCCGGAGGCAACGTGGCTAGGAAGGGGACGCTCAAACGTCACTCTTCTGCTGGGCTCAGTGGACGCAGGGGACTGCGGCTCCCTGCCCCGGCCCAGCGCCTTCTGTTTCCAGAGCGTGGCACAGCGACGCACTGTGCGGTGGAGCCTGTGGGCCGCCTGCAACCGGCCCTCCGGTCAGGGTGGTGCTGTGCCCGCCCGTGCCCCACGGGGCTGGGGGCTGGGGACACCCCACACCCACCTGCACCTGCTGCTGGGCGTGCAGCTGCTGCCGGAAGGCCTTCATGCCCGCCGCGAAGCGCAGGAGGCGCTCCACGCCCTCCCTGAGGAGCTGCAGGTGGTAGACCTGCACCGCCTGCTCCTCCCGCGCCGCCTTCCTCCTTGCCTCCTGCACAAAGCCCCGCCAGGCGGCCCAGGCCTCCAGGGAGAGGAGGGGTGAGGCCCAGCCGTCCTGCTGAGGCCCCCTCCCACCGGCTGTGGCCTCTGCTGGGACGGGGAGCCCGTTACCTTCGCCTGCAGGGACAAGGCCCAGAACCACAGGGCCCGCGCCGTGCGCTGCTGCTCGTGCCTCCTGTCCAGCAGCTGCGGGCCAGAAAGGCAGTGTCCCCTTCAGGGAGCCCCCCACACGGCCCCAGTCACCCTCAGATCCCTCTCCAGCTGCGTCCCACCCTGCCTGCCCTGAGGCTGGGGATCGAGGAAGCTGCTCGGCAAAGAACGACCAAGAGCTCCGGGGGCAGGGGCAGGGGGCAGGACTCCGGGCTCTGGGGAGGAAAGGGACCGGACCCCTGAAAGGCCGCCAGGCGGGACACAGGACACAGTCTGCCTGGTATCTCCGCAAAGCCTCAGTAAAGACCTAAAGTGGGTTTCCTATCAATTTCTACACATTACCCTGACATGTTTTCAACAGGACACTGCAGGAAGGGACTTAGCCTTAGACAGGTTCCCAGGGAAGGAGGCTGGCAGTGCTGGGCAGTGGCTGGCGGGGCTGGGGGAGCCCCAGGAGGAGGGTGACAGCAGCATGAGCTGGAGGCGGGCCCAGGAGGGAGCAGAACGGGGAGGGGCTTCTCCAGGGCGCCCACCTGTCGTCTCCACTGGTGGAAGCAGGTCCGGCTGAGCGTCTGGGCCCGGAGTCGGGTGGCCTGCCTCTGCCGCAGCTGGGGAGAGAGCACGCAGTGGGCTGTGGGCCATGTGCCTGGGGCCGGCAGGTGCCCACACCCAGAGCCCCCGAGGGGCGGCGTGGGCTCCAGGCCCACCAGCACCTCCTCCCACCAGCAGGAGTCATCCTGGATGAAGCCAAGGGCCTCCTGCACAGACAGGGTATCCAGATGGCTCTGCAGTTCACCCAGCGCTGACAGGCGTGGTTCAGATTGAATGGGTTCTCTGCAAAGCCACTGTCCACCCGGGGGACAGGCTCCCGAGGCTGCTTCCCAAGCCTTCACTCACCAACCAAAAAGGCAGCCTTGCACCCACTGGACCCCGGTCACCACCATCCACACTGGCTGCTGGGAGTGCTTCAGGAAAGACCTTTCCTCGCCAGAACACAGTCTCCCGGCCCAGACAGCCCAGCCGTGTTGGGGAGCTCGTGGAGCTGCCCCCCGCCTCACCCTCTTCCGGACACAGCCCTGATGGTGCGCCTTCCACCGGGCCAGGGCCTCCTGCAGCAGCTTCTGGCAGCAATGCTGCACTGCCCACTCCATCTGCACCCTCTGCTGGGCAGCCCTCCGGCTTCGGTCCCGCCAGCGCCGAAACCAGGTCCTGAGACGGCCTGAGACAGATCGGAGTCAGTCAGCTCTTGTGGAGGACGCACGTGGACCCCTAGTGCTGTGTGTGCTAAGTCGCTTCAGTCCTGTCTGACTCTGCGATGCCATGGACTGTAGCCCGCCAGGCTCCTCTGTCCATGGGATTCTCCAGGCAAGAACACTAGAGTGGGTTTCCAAGCCCTCCTCCAGGAGTTCTTCCCAACCCAGGGATCAAACCTGTGCCTCTTATGTCCCAGCACCGGCAGGTTCTTTACCACTGGCCCCACCTGGGAAACCCTCACGGACCAGTAGGCAACAGTGAAATTTAGAGGGTGGAGAACCTGGGTGAGACCACTGCGTGTGGACATGTCCTCTGTAAGGACAGCTCTGGCCACCTTCAGAGGCTGCGCACAGCCTGACATGAACCAGGTCTGTTGATCCCCGGGCCCCCCACCCCATCCGAGCCATAAGCCTGTGCACAGCAGCCGCAGGTGCACCAAGACCCCCGCAGAGCTGCCTGCAAGCAGCTGCTGGGCTTGAGGCAACTGGGAGGAAACCGAGGCTCAGCGGCCCAGGCGGCCCGAGCCGGGCGCGGCAAAGCCCGGCTCCGCTGAGCGCATCCGCTGACGGCCGAGCTCCGCAAGCAGGTGGGTCGGGGCCGCACCTGCGTGTCCGTCACCTGACTCTCTCGAGGGAGCGAGCGCTCTGTTCTGGTGCTGCTTTCCCTTTTGAGTTTTTCCTTTTCTTTAGCCTGGAGGTGTCGCGCAAAGTGCTGCTGTTCCCCAGGTCCTGCTTTACACACGTATGTGTGAGCGTCACTGGACCCCCACGACCACCTCCAGGACCCCCACGACCACCTCCAGGGCAGGTACTGTTCCCACACTCAGCTGGCACACCAAGGCTGAGAGGAGGCCCTGCCCGAGTCACACAGCCACTGATGGGCATGAGTGCCCACGACCCCTCGCCCTGGCTCCGTCCTCCTGCAGCCCCAGCCGAGCCCTGGACCACCAAGGTGTGCCTGAGACTCAGAGGCTCACTTATGCCAAGAAACAGCCCTATGGGTACAGCCTGCACACGGGCTGCATGCTGAGAACACGGCATGTCGTCAACAGCCCCCAGCGCCCCACACCAGCCCTAACGGACACAGAAGCTGAGGGCCGGCCACGTGCCACCAGCCATCTGAGGAAAGATGCTGCTGGCAGGCCCGCGGGCGAAGCAGCTTCAGTCGTGCCGGTCACCTCCCCACCGCAGCCATCTGACCCAAACTGGGTGCCGTGCAGCACCGGTGCCAAAGCTCTGTCCCAGCAGAGACCGGAGGCGGGCTGAGCACATTGTATCTTTCCTGGGAATGACTAGAAACATTTAGCCTTGGTTTCTAGGGTGAGGGGCAGTCTGAGGTCACAGAGGAGCGTAATGGACCCTGAGATTCCGTCCAGGAGAGCACGTAACTGTGTTCATTGACACAAGAACCAGTCAGAACCAAACCTGAGTGGATTAGCTTTTGTCTCCGAGCAAATGCTATTAAGCCAATTTAACAGCTTGATCCATTTTCTCTATGGTCCGATTTAAACCATTTCTCATTCATTCTAACCAGCAGCTGTCTCCTCAGAGTGTCAGACGTGCCCCTGCAGACCGACCCAAGGGTCCCTGTTTTCACATCTTTCTCCAGCAGCGGTCCCCCCAGGCCATTGAACGGCAGGTCATGGGACTGCCTGGGGCCAGCCGGACAGTCCCTGCTCCCCAAGCAGACAAGGAAGCAGGACCCTGACAGGGAGGGCCCGACCTGAGAAGCAGCTGCCACGAGCAGAACGTCCCCATCAAACTGCCTCCAAGACCCCATTCCAGCTCCAGGTCTTTACTTCTCTGTAGACCTCAAGCCTGGGCCTTTTCATTAATGGCAATTGGTTGGGAAAAGGATGTGAAGACGGACTGGAATGTACAGTTTACTCCTCCCAAGGTCACATCCACCCCAGAACCTGAGCTAACAGTGTGTGGGGCAACTGACGTCTGGAGTGGGGTGTGCCCTTAACCCAGTTATGACTGGTCTCTTAAGAAGACACACAGACACGTGTGATGACGTGAGGAATGATAAGGCCAGAGTGACAACGTGTCTACAGCCTGAGGGGCAGCAAGGGTGGCCGGGAGCCACCAGAAGCCAGCTGAGGCGGGGGAGGGGACCACCTCCCCGCCACCGCAAAGCCTTCGGAGGGAGCACGGCCCTGCCAGCACCTTGAGTTTAATCTTCACAGGCCGCTCTTCAGCTTCCAGACTTCTGCCAAGAGAACATACTGGTTACAACAAACACCCGCTTCCAACAACATAAGAGACGACTCCACATGGACCCCACCAGGTGGTCAATACCAAAATCAGACTGATCATATTCTTTGCAGCCAAAGATTGGGAAGCTCTATACAGTCAGCAAGAACAGACCAGGAGCTGACTGTGGCTCAGATCATGAACTAACTCCTTATTGCCAAATTCAGACTTAAATTGAAGAAAAGTAGGGAAAAGCATTAGACCATTTAGGTATGACTTAAATTGAATCCCTTACGATTATACAGTGCAAGTGACCAATAGATTCAAGGAATCAGATCTGACAGACAGAGTGCCTGAAGAACTATGGAGAGAGGTTTGTAACACTGTACAGGAGACAGTAATCAAAACCATCCCCAAGAAAAAGAAATGCAAAAGGCAAAATGGTCCGAGGAGGCCTTACAAATAGCTGAGAAAAGAAGAGAAGCAAAAGGCAAAGGAGAAGAGGAAAGATATACCCATCTGAATGGAGAGCTCCAAAGAATAGCAAGGAGAGATAGGAAAGCCTTCCTGAAGTGATCAAGGCAAAGAAATAGAGGAAAATAACAGAATGGGAAAGACTACAGATCTCTTCAAGAAAATTAGAGATATCAAGGAAACATTTCATGCAAAGATGGGCTCAATAAAGGACAGAAATGGCATGGACCTAATAGAAGCAGAAGCAGAAGATATTAAGAACAGGGGGCAAGAATACACAGAAGAACAGTACAAAAAAAAAAAAAAAAAGGCCCAGATAACCATGATGGCGTGATCACTCATCTAGAGCCGGACATCCTGGAATGTGAAGTCAAGTGGGCCTTAGGAAGCATCACTATGAACAAAGCTAGTGGAGGTGACAGAATTCCAGCTGAGCTATTTCAAATCCTAAAAGATGATGCTGTTGAAGTGCTGCACTCAATATGCCAGCAAATTTGGAAAACTCAGCAGTGGCCACAGGACTGGAAAAGGTCAGTTTTCATTTCAATCCCAAAGAAGGACAATGCCAAAGAATGTTCAAACTATTGCACAATTGCACTCATTTCACATGCTAGCAAAGTAATGCTCAAAATTCTCCAAGCCAGGCTTCAACAGTACGTGAACTGAGAACTTCTAGATTTAGAAGTTCAAGCTGGATTTAGAAAAGGCAGAGAAAGGAGAGATCAAATTGCCAACATCTGCTGGATCATAGAAAAAGCAAAAGAGGTCCAGAAAAACACCTACTTCTGCTTCACTGACTATGCTAAAACCTTTTATTGTGTGGATCACAACAAACTGTGGAAAACCCTTAAAGAGACAGGAATACCAGATAACCTTACCTGTCTCCTGTGAAGCCTGTTTGCAGGTCAAGAAGCAACAGTTAGAACCAGACATGGAACAATGGACTGGTTCAAAATTGGGAAAGGAGTACATTAAGGCTGTATATTGTCACCTGCTTTTTAACTTATATGCAGAGTACATCATGAGAAATGCCGGGCTGGATGAAGCACAAGCTGGAATCAAGACTGCCAGGAGAAATATCAATAACTTCAGATATGCAGATGACACCATTCTTATGGCCAAAAACCAAGAGGAACTAAAGAGACTCTTGATGAAGGTGAAAGAAGAGAGTGAAAGAACTGGCTTAAAACTCAACAATGAACAAAAGAAAATCATGGTATCTAGGACCATTATTTCATGGCAAATAGATGGGCAAACAGTGGAAACAATGACAGACTTTGTTTACTTGGGCTCCAAAATCACTGCAGATGGTGATTGCAGCCATGAAATTAAAACTTGCTCCTTGGAAGAAAAGCTATGACAAACCTAGACCGTGTATTAAAAAGTAGAGACATCACTTTGCCAACAAAGGTCCGTCTAGTCAAAGCTATGGTTTTTCCAGTAGTCATGTATGGATGTAAAGAGTTTGACCATAAAGAAGGCTGCTGGTGCTGCTGCTGCTAAGTCGCTTCAGTCGTGTCCGACTCTGTGCGACCCCATAGACAGAAGCTCACCAGGCTCCCCCGTCCCTGGGATTCTCCAGGCAAGAATACTGGAGTGGGTTGCCATCTCCTTCTCCAATGCATGAAAGTGAAAAGTGAAAGTGAAGTCAGTCGTGTCTGACTCCTAGCGACCCCATGGACTGGAGCCCCCCAGGATCCTCCGTCCATGGGATTTTCCAGGCAAAAGTACTGGGGTGGGGTGCCATTGCCTTCCCCATAAAGAAGGCTGAGTGCTAAACAATTGATGCTTTTGAATTGTGGTATTGGAAAAGACTCCTGAGAGTCCCTTGGAACGCAAAGAGACCAAACCAGTCAATCCTAAAGGAAATTAACCCTGAATATCATTGGAAGGACTGATGCTGAAACTAAAGCTTTAATACTTTGGTCACCTGTTGAGAAGAGCCAACTTATCAGAACAGGCTGGGAAAGATTGAAGGCAGGAGGAGAAGCGGACGACAGAATGAGATGGTTGGATGGCCTCAATGACTCTGAGTTTGAGCAAGCTCTGGGAGACAGTGAAGGACAGGGAGCCTGGCGTGCTGCAGTCCATGGCGTCACAAAGAGTCAGACATGACTGAATCACCACCATCTAGCTTCTGGGCCCCACTTACCTCTACTCAGCACCAGCTGGGCCTCCCTGACAGCCCTGTCTGCCTGCTCTCGGTAATACACCTGCACAGATGCTGCCTCTTGCCACTCAAGCAGGACCTGAGGGGCAGAAGCAGAAGAGTGTGTTCACGGCACGTCCCCCCTTCCTGGGGTCACCCCAGCTCTGCGGGTGGCTCCTCATGGAATGAACGGCATTCATGTGGACTCCAGGAAGTGCCCGCCGTCCACACAGACCCAGGCCACCACGCCCAGGCCCTTCGCAGGAAGCCCTGTGTCCCAGGCAACAGGCCCAGGGGAGCTGAACTTCACACAGTGCCGTGAAGACATCAAGGCTCACTCGGGCTCCCATCCTCTGTGTTAAGTGGAAGCTGCATGTCATGTGCGCTTTCATACGTGAGGCACACGTGAAATCACAGTAACAGGACAGAGACGCCTGCCACCTGCTTGCCACACAGTCACAAACTCCACTCCCCAGAGGCTTCCTCCCCCTCCGAGCCCCGACCGTCCTTCCAGAGCAGGGCGCTCACGCCGGCCTGTGAACTTTCCCGAGAACAGACCGGACCCTGACCATGTGGAACTGCTGTTCGTCCACGGAGGCCCCAGAGCTGCCAGGACCAGTCCCAGGCTCTCAGCAAACTGCCTTCTTCTGAAACGCCCCCTAGTCAAGGACCACCTCCACCCCGGCATGTGCGTCCTGTCACATGACGTGACTTGTTCCCATGCACCGCCATCACGTGGAGCCAGGGCACCAATTCCTGCCAACCGTGACCAATGACCTCACATTCCTGGATGCTCTATGGAAAGCCCCCGAGGCCATGAGTCCTGCAAGGCTGAAGAGCAGCAGGGGTCAGGGAGGCCTCCCCGCTGTACATCCCGTGCTGATAGGAAGAGACGGAGGCGTGGCGTCCCAAGGGAAGGTTCCACGTGTGTGGGCAACCCTGGCTCTGGGGAGAGCTGGTTCACAGTCAGTATACGCCCTGCCTTTGTTTGACGGATGTTGGTTCAGAATTCAGTAAAAGGAGTGAGTAAACAAGCCCGCCTGCTGGCCCAGCCGTGTATGTGCAGAAGGGCGCTGTCTCTTGTTCCGGGCTGCTTGTTCACTTCACGCCTCTGGAGGCACTTCCAAGCCGCCCCCTCACAGGAACGCGGCCCCAGCTCCCCGGCGGCCAGCTGGCCCACAGGCCTCACCTTGGAGCACAGAGTCCTTCTGTAGTGAGCTGCCGCCTGGGACATCTTCTTCGCTTCGCCCACTTGGGCCCTGGTGTTCTCTCTCCAGTGACGTAACACAAGCCTGCGGGCACACGTGGGGACAGGGTGACCGGGGTGGACAGTGCGAGGCTCTTCTGCTCGGTCGTGAATCGAGGTCTCCCCACACCTGAGCGTGTCTGTCACACGGAAGATTTATGTTGACTGCACACCCCGCACGCGGCTGAGGGGTACCGTGGGAGCGCCACGGGCACCACGGCCTCGTGCATTCAGGTGCCACGGGGAACACAGGGCTGCAACCCGGTGACAACGACAGAGGCGCTGCATCCGCGGTAAGAGAGGTGCAGACAGGAAGATGGAGGAAGGGCACGCACAGCCTGGAACAGCAGGTGCTGAACAGACTGAGGCAGGGGAAGAACACAGCGGAGCCGAGGGGCGTGAGTGAGCCCACGTGTGAGATGCAGACAGTCCCAGAGGCTGGAGAGAGGCCCAGAGCAGGGGGTGGGCTGGGAGGGAGCAGAAGTGACAAGGCACCTCCCGCAGGTCTGAACGGGGCAGGGAAAGGTGCTCAGATGAACAAGACATGCGGGAGATGGCGCAGGTGCCTCCCAGAGGCCCCGCTCAGCACACAGCGCAGGTTCAAGACACGTGAGGCCCCAGTGAACAGCACCAGCATTGGAAACACCGAAGCCTCACTCTCAGCAGCAGGAGGCAGCCAGGCATGACTGCCCAACCCTGGTCGGGGTCCCCCCAACCTGCCGGAGTCTGCAGCCTGCTCCCCAGTCCCTGGGCTGTGCTGGGGACGCGTGGACTCACCGCAGCAGCTGCCTCTTGTGCCGGTTCTCCCTGGCAGCTGCCTCCTGCAGCACGCTCCGCACCCGGCTCTGATACATCTGCAGATGACCAGAAGGACTGGAGGACCTGGGCCGCAGCGCTCACCGCCCTGGGGCAGCCGCAGGGGTGCAGGGCCTGTGATGCCCAGAGCAGGCAGCACAGAGGGTGGGGGGAGGCCAGGAGCCCACCCAGCAACAGGGAGAGGACCAGCTATGCCCTCATCTGGTGAGTCCAGCCCCCAGGCCCCTGGCCCCTGGGGAAGGACAGGGAACTAGCTCAGGGCTGTAAGACCCACTGGCCAGGGCACTTGATCTGAGTCTTGTGGAATTACTACCTCGGGAGGGCGGGAGGAACAAGGAAGGGGAACAAAGCCTTTGGAATCCCCTTCCCTGCCAGCCGAGGAGGTCTGGGGGACTGCGGCATCGCGTACCCCCCAGGTCTGCAGCGCCCTGTGCAGCAAGCTGTGCTGGTGGTGCAGGTCTGCTCGCGCCAGCTTCTGCCACTCGGAACTGCGCAGGGCCCGGCGCTGCGGAGAGGAGAGAGCCAGCCGCCGCCGGCCCATGGCGGAGGGGGGCTCGGCTGTGCCTCGGTCTCACTCTTACTTTGGGGGAGCTCGGGTAAAGTGGTTATTAATCCCAAGCCCAGCATCCTCCTCTGTAAACACGCAGTTCTGAGAGGGCTGTGAGGATGATATGGGGCAAACGCCTCCTGCGGGTCAGTGCGAACCAGCAGCAGTGTGAACGTTTTTCACCCTGAAGAGGATGTCTATGAACCGTGAGACCAGGAACTTAGACTCAGAGCATCCAGAAGGGACAGCCTGTCAGCTGACACAGCAGGGACCTATGCCCAGTTGTCTCATGAAACCAGCTGGGCACTCACCCCAGCTGCCGCCCGGCCTCCTGCACACACTCAGGGGAAGGTGGTTTCCGCGGGACCGTGGAGGAGACCATGTGTTCGCCCTGAGTCACCCCAACAAGGCTCCACCCACCCACAGCCCCAGGCGGGCAGCGCCCGTGCCAAGGCCTCACCTCCCGCCACCTGGTCCAGGCCCAGCGCAGAAGCCACGCCGCGTGGAACCGTGCAGCCCGCACGCTGCCCGTCCTCCTGCAGGGAGACAGCTGGCACTCAGCCCAGACCCTGTGAAGGCCCTCTTGAGGGGCACCCCACTGTACCCGGGACCCTGCCCAGGATTGCCATAGCCTGCCCCGGCCACAGGCGCTTCAAGTGGACCCAGGCAGTGAGCAGGATGGAGCTGATGGGCAGGACCTCAGGTCCATAGGCCCTGCTGACCAGCCGAGGTCCTGAACCCAGAGATCCACGAGCACCCCAGGAGCCTCTCACTGCAGGCCTGGTTTTGCTTACTGTTTCAAGTTGAATTTCCGGGACTTAAGACCAGAATCCAGGCTGACACGACCACCTCCCGACCCCCCACCGGCAGACGCTCAGAGCTATCAGTCTGCCACTACAGTCAAAGCTGCCCCGAGCTGGGAAGGGTTTCCAAGGCACGAGTGGCCACTCACTCTGTTCTGAGCCCTCGGGCACCCTCCCTCCAGACACGGAAGGCCTTCCTGAGCCGCCCGAGGTGGTGGTGGGCACAGGCCAGTGCATGCTGCTGCTGTTGCAGGCGGTGTGCCACTGCCTGCTGACGCCACGTGGACCACGACTTCTGCAGAAGGTGCCGCTCTGCGTGGAGCGTGGCCTGCAGCAGGAGAGACTGGAACGGTCACAGAGGCGGCGGTACGGAAGCCAGGAAAAGTCCAAGCCACAAAAGAAGAGCTGGACGTGCAGGAGCTGGGCGGGCCCAGAAACCATCTGCAGAGTCCACTGACAGACAAGGAAACAGATGCCAGGCCCTGCCCTGGCCTCGTGAATCCTGGCCGTAGGCGGGTCGCCCCTGCAGCACAGGTCCGGGTCCAGCAGCATCCTCAGGGGCAAGGCGCCAGGTGCAGAGACCTGAAGCAGGCCCTGCAAGTCCCAGCATCTCCCAGGGGGTCCCCGGGGAAGCCACTCACCATCCTCTCTGCCAAGTAGTGGTCTCGATGCTGAGACATCTTCTGACACCAGATGGCAAACACCTGCTTCTCTAACATCTCCCTGAAAGAAGCCAAGTGAATAACAGGAGAGCACTTAACTCCACAAGAATGAGAAGTTCCAAATGATTGGGTTTTTTCTCTTATATTAAGAGCCAAATAAGCCCAGGTGGGGAGCAAGGAAAGCAAACAAAAGCCAAACCCCCAAAATGACCCGACACATTCCCCGCGGTTTCCAGCCTCACCCACACGGCGTGAGGACAACTCAGGCCTGGAGACCCTGTATCTTCCTGCGCCCCACGCTGAATTACCCACAGTGCTCACCGGGCGCAGGGAAAACCCTTCCGGTCCCTGCTGAGCAGCCAGGCTGCTGCTACACACATCCTTAGGGCAAGCAGTTAAAAACAGAAGCCGGAAAACCCAAAGCTGAGCTGGGCCCCATGAAAAAGAAGTTCAAACAAGTATTTCAGGTGAAGTGGACACAGAGATGGTCTGCACCTCTGCCCATGCCTACCTGCACACCATGAGTGAGTGAGTGAGTGAGTGAGTGAGTGAAGTCGCTCAGTCGTGTCCAACTCTTTGCGACCCCATAGACTGTAGCCTACCAGGCTCCTCAGTCCATGGGATTTTCCAGGCAAGAATACTGGAGTGGGTTGCCATTTCCTTCTCCAGAGGATCTTCCCAACCCAGGGATTGAACCCGGGTCTCCCGCATTGTAGGCAGACGCTTTACTGTCTGAGCCACCAGGGAAGCCAACATCAAAACCTGCAAAAGCAGCACTGGGACAACTGGTCAACAGCCTGCAGGGGCTGTGCTTTGGCAAAGCCATTAGGACTGACGCTGGGGGACGGGAGATAGCGACCCTGGCGTTTAACCTGTTGGATACACCACTCAGAACAAAGAGCTCCACTTCCTGCCAGGACACAGCAACCCGTCCGTCCACGTGGTACAAACTGGGACAAGATACACGAAGTTGCTGTTCCTAGGCACCGCAGGTGTGATCATCGAGGGACAGGGACCGTGCGAGGTGAGCCCCATTTCGCCTGGGGGGCACCTTCTGGACACTGGGGACATGGGAGGGAGGCCAAGGAGAGCACAACAATCTTGCTGAGCTGAGGCAGAGACTGCAAATTATTTCTGGGAATCCCCAAATCACAAATTATCAAAGGAAAAAAAAAAAAATCAAGGAATTGGACCGTACTGAAATTAAACACTTCCGCTCACAAAAAAATGAAAACAAAACACACTGTTAATTCATGTCAGTACATATATAATCACCTATTTTGCTCTCAGTTAAAAGAAATAGTTAGAAAATGAAAAAGCCAGCCACAATATTTCAATACCATAGTCCAACAAAGAGCTGGTATCCAGAAAACATTTTTAAAATCTTCTACAAATCAGTAAGAGTTTTTAAAAGACACACAACTCAATTCTTAAAAACTAGGAGAAAGACTTGAATGGACACCTCCCAAAAGGTATAAAGTGGTCAGTGAGCATGTGATAAAGGCCAAAAGGATCAAAACCTGTCTGGTATTCGAAGGATGAAAATCAGCTCAGACTGAAAAGCGTAAATGCAGCCCGACCATGCATCAGGTCTGGAGGACTCCCACACTTGATAAAGCCAACCACAAGCCAAGCCTGCTTCTCCCTCGGCGACACAGCAGCTGTCAGATGCCACGAGGACCCCCTTGTCCTCAGCAGTGACGCCCAGACAAGCTCTGCTATGACCACTCACTCCTGAGGACACTCACGATGACAGTGCTCCCGAGTGAGTCCCCCACCTCTCAACCCGCCCCGTCTGGCCTCAGAAACAGCGATCTGTCCAAAATGGACCCCTTTCTCTCAGAGCCTCCTCGGTTACAAATTCCCTTCCCTCGGGTACAGAGAGCAGCGCTCCAGAGCTCCCTCCTTCCTGGCAGTCGATCTGACTTGGTCAAATTACACAGGTCCTGTTTCTGGCTTATTAGCTTTAAGGAAGAGATGCCACTTTACTGACAAAGGTCTGATCAGTCAAGGCTGCAGGCTTCCCCGACAGCTCAGCTGGTAAAGTGAGTGAGTGAAGTCACTCAGTTGTGTCCTACTCTTTGCAACCCCATGGACTGTAGCCCACCAGGCTCCTCCATCCATGTGATTTTCCAGGCAAGAATACTGGGGTGGGTTGCCATTTTCTTCTCCAAGGGATCTTCCCAACCCGGGGACTGAACCTGGGTCTCCCGCATTGCAGGCAGATGCTTTACCATCCGAGCCACCAGGGAAAGACCGTGGTTCAATTCCTGGGTTGGGAAGATCCGCTGGAGAAGGTAGGCTAACCACTCCAGTATTCTTGGGCTTCCCCAGTGGCTCGGCTGGTAAAGAATCCGCCTGCAATGTGGGAGACCTGGGTTCGATCTCTGGGTTGGGAAGATCCCCCAGAGGAGGGAAAAGCTACCCACTCCAGTATTCTGGTCTGGAGAATTCCATGGACTATCAGTCCATGGGGTCATAAATAGTCAGACACGGCCAAGCAACTTTCATGGTTTTTCCAGCAGTCACGTAAGGATGTGAGAGTTTGACCATAAAGAACGCTGAGTGCATCACCAACTCAATGGACATGAGTTTGAGCAAACTCCAGGAGATAGTGAAGGACGGCAAAGCCTGACGTGCTGCAGTCCACAGGGTCACAAAGAGTTGGACATGCCTTCATGAATGAACAACAACAATAAGGCTTTAAAGAAATGCTGTACATCATTAGTCATCAGGAAATGGTATTGCCCCATTCTCAGTATAATATTCACTGGCTGGTTAATAAACTATTATTTTTTAGTCATAATTCATGAGATTCCACCATGAATGCAGTTTATATTCCTGAAATTTTTTTTAAGTACCCCAAGAATTATGCAAAGATAGAACATACCTTTTTTTTTGGGAACTTTGATTTGTTAAACTCGAAACCAAACCCATGGACATCAATTTACCTTAAGAGCCACAAATCAGTTCCAGGGGATGGATTATCCTACTCAGTGGTCATGGCAACCCTGTGGGATATTATCAACTCATCTCCATTTTACATTTGAGGAAACGGGGGCTCAGAGAGACTGAGTGACTTGCCCAGAGTCACAGAGCTGCCCAGCGTGGAGTGTGGGTGTGAACTCAGGCCTGTCGGCTTCTAGGCCAGGTTCCCAATCACTCTGCCTTCTGGTGAACTAGGAAAGCAGGAACCTGAAAGACTAAGTTTTCTACAAAGATCCAACTGAACCCAAAGTGATGTCTACATCTTTTTCGCCAGCCTTCAAGCCTCCATCTGACTCCCTGCCTTGATTTGCCCTCCACACTTTTGTCTCAAGTGATGGTTCTAAACTCGCTCAAGGCTGACACCAACCACATCCCTTTTAGGAGCTCCTCTGGGCTGCTTTGAAGGTGCCCTTGATTTCTGGTCCCTGTGACATCCCAAAATACAGACAAGCAAGCAATAGAACCAGCTCATTTGTAAAGGAAACGCGTGTTGTAGGTAGTGAAGCCATTTGTTGAATGCCTCTTACATTAGACCTCAGTACAGCAACTAAGGCAAAGCCCCTCTCTGCAGCAGAGGGGGCAGAGATAAGTGCCAGCCCACGCCAGCCTCTTTGCTTCAGGGCCGCCTACTAAAAGCACCTCCTTGAACTTAGTGTACGGAGCCCAGGGTTCTGGCTGACCCTCTCACACCAGCGTTCAGCGTCCTCCAAAGCCAAGTGCATGTCAACTTCTGCCAGTGCTGGTCCCTCCCCGTGTCTGCCCTAAGTGACGCACACTGCCCTCAGGGCAATATCCAAAAGTGTCACTACTTCCATGCACCTGCTCAAACACCTGTCCGTGATCTACCTGCAGGATCAGGCGGCCCCTCAGTCCGGCCCTCCTCGTCCCACCATCCACTCTCCTCCACCCGCAAAGCAAGCCTCCCCAGGGCACACCCCTCAGCACCAGCTCTGAGCCCTGGAAGAACCTGTGTTGACACTCTGAGGACACAGATGGTCTGTTCTTTAGGACTATTCTCCAACTGTCCCTTGAGCATCAGTCTCTCCTCCTCACCAAGATTTAAAGTTCCTACCAAGTCACAGGGCTTCAAAATCACTGCAGATGGTGACTGCAGCCATGAAATTAAGAGAGGCTTCCTCCTTGGAAGGAAAGTTATGACCAACCTAGACAGAATTATTAAAAAGCAGAGACATTACTTTGCCAACAAAGGTCCATCTAATCAAGGCTATGGTTTTTCCACGTATGAAAGTGAGAGCTGGACTGTAAAGAAAGCTGAGCGCCGAAGAATTGATGCTTTTGAACTGTGGTGTTGGAGAAGACTCTTGAGAGTCCCTTGGACTGCAAGGAGATCCAACCAGTCCATCCTAAAGGAGATCAGCCCTGGGTATTCACTGGAAGGTCTGATGTTGAAGCTGAAACTCCGATACTTTGGCCCCCTGATGCAAAGAGCTGATTCATTTGAAAAGACCCTGATGCTGGGAAAGATTGAGGGGACGACAGAGGATGAGATGGTTGGATGGCATCACCGACTCGATGGACATGGGTTTGAGTAAACTCTGGGAGTTGGTGACGGACAGGGAGGCCTGGCGTGCTGCAGTCCATGGGGTCGCAAAGAGTCGGACACGACTGAGTGACTGGACTGAATCAAGTCATAAAAAGACCTTCCTCCTGATCCAGCAGCAAGTACTTGGACTTTGGGATCAGGAAGACCTGAATGTAAACACTGGCTGCGGTTACACGGTGAGTCATTTATCACTTTGAACCTGTTCTCTCTGGGCTGCTGTGAGAAGGAAATTATTAGTGGAGATGATGTCGTCACAGGCAAATGGGCTTCTGTATTTTCCATTCTCCCCTCACACCACACCTACACCTCTGTGGCCGCCAGTTAGTCATTAATGACCTCTTCACTGTATTCTACTAACGGGTGGCGCAAACCTGCTCTTGGCAAGTCTGCCCCCCACGGGAGCTAAAAGGATGGAGTTCTGCCCATCCCAACTTTGTTGACAATATTTTCAAGGTTTCAAAAAGTCAGGTTGAGGGACTTCCCTGGTGGCCTAGGAGTTAAGAGACCGCCTTCCAATGTGAGGGACACAGGTCCCCAGTTGGTGTGGACAAAGGTCCCAGGTTGATCCCTGGTTGGGGAACTAAGATCCCACATGCCACGGGGCAACTAAGCTCACACTTACCACAACTAAAGAAGCACCCCAATGAAGACCCCATCCATCAAGAGGGGAAAGAAAGGTCTAGCAGAAGAGGAGCCAAGCATTTCAGGGAAATCATGCTCAAGAAAGCCGCCCAAGGTGATGCGACGTCCAGCCACACCCTGATCCGGGAAGCTCATGGGCAGCTTTAAAGCAGCTCACTGCATGGGGGAAGGGATGTAAAACCAGGGCAGTTCTCGAAGCACTTGTGCACAGATGGGCAAATGTTTCCCCAGGGGAAACACGGGCTGTCTCTTCCGGGCAGACGAGCTCAGTGAGCCCACACTGTTGAAAATCCAGGAAGAACTCGGCTGAGGGCGCCGGCAGGCTGAGAAACGGAACAAAGGGCTGCATGGGCAGCAGACCCGGACCCGAGACGCGTGGCCGGAGAGGAGCCGCGCGGGGTACCTGTGAAAGCACGCTGCCCGGGCCTCGAGGGCTCGCTGCTGCTGGCGCCACCGCCAGAGTCTCCTCCACGCCTGGAAGGCTGCAGGCAGGGCTCTTTGCTGGAAGTGGCCATCTGCTCTGGCCTGCAACAGCTGAGGGGAAAACCGTGAATGACCATCCGCAGTTTACATTAAAAACGAAAAACGTCTTTCCAGGTCACATGCTCAAGGGAGGACTGCTTCCGATACAAACACCTTTTAAAATGAAAAGCATGACTTTTAATTTCTGCCAACATGACAGGTGAAAAATGAAATGACAAGTGGAAAACTTCCCCTTTCACTAAAAGTGAATTAAGCGTCTCTCCCTACATTTGACCCCATATGTGTATATATATTTATCTAACGTTTTTTCCTATGGCCCAAGTGTTCATCCTCATTGCCCAGTTTACTGATTGTCAGCATTTAACTCAGTGACATATATGGGTTTTTTGAACCTTAAATTTATTAGTCCTCTGTAGTGTGTGTTATCAATTTTTGTTTCCACCCTGTATCTTTTGATTTTATAATGCTTTTTTGAAATACAGAGTCTTTAAATTTTTATGTAATTATAAAAAGCTACTTAATCTACTATAGGGCCAGTAAAATCTACCATGTGACCCAGAAACCCCACTACTGGGCATATACCCTGAGAAAACTGTAATCAAAAAGGACACATATCCCAATGTTCACAGCAGCACAGTTTACAACAGCCAGGACACGGAGCAGCCTAAACGTCCATCAACAGATGGACGGAAAAAGAAGCTGTGGTATATATATCAGAATAAAAATATATGTCAGAGAAGGCAATGGCACCCCACTCCAGCACTCTTGCCTGGAAAATCCCATGGATGGAGGAGCCTGGTGGGCTGCAGTCCATGGGGTCGCACAGAGTCGGACACGACTGAGCGACTTCACTTTCACTTTTCACTTCCATGCACTGGAGAAGGAAATGGCAACCCACTCCAGTGTTCTTGCCTGGAGAATCCCAGGGACAGGGGAGCCTGGTGGGCTGCCGTCTATGGGGTCGCACAGAGTCGGACACGACTGAAGTGACTTAGCAGCAGCAGCAAAGATATATATATAGATATATATATATATATTCTGATATATATCAGAATATCACTCAGCCATAAAAAAGAATTTGAGTGAGTTCTAGTGAGGTTGATGAACCTAGAGCCTGTTACAGAGTGCAGTAAATCAGAAAAACAAATACAGCATATGTATGCGTATAAATGGAATCTAAAAAAGTGATGCTATCTGCAGGGAGGGACTGGAGATACAGATGTGGAGAGTGGGCTTGTGGACACAGTGGGGGAGGGAGTGAGTGGGAGAATGGAGAAGTAGCTTCCGCATATAGACACTATCGGGTGTCAAACGGATAGCTGGTGAGAGGCTGCTGTGTGGCACAGGAAGCCCTGTCTGGCCCTCTGTGATGACCCAGAGGGATGCGACTGGTGAGGGGGATGGGGGGAATGTATGTATGATTATGGCTGATTTGCACTGTTGTATGGCAGAAGCCAACACAAGTTAAAATAAAAAAACATGTACATATATATTAATTTTTTATTCCAGTCCTTTATTTTTTTTTCCGACCCCATGGACTGTAGCCCACCAGGCTCATCCCTCCATGGGATTCTCCAGGCAAGAATACTGGAGTGGGTTGCCATTTCCTTCTCCAAAAACATGTATATTTAAATAAAAAATAGGAAAAAAAAAGGCTACTATTGTTCTGTCCAGTTTTAAGCTGGCTTAAACTTCAGAACATTCAGAAAACTAAGATCATGGCATCTGATCCCAACACTCCATGGCAAACAGATGGAGAAAACAATGGGAAGAGTGACACTTGATTTTCCTGGGCTCCAAAGCACTGAGGATGGTGACCGCAGCCATGGGATTAAAAGACACTTGCTCTTTGGAAGAAAACTTTTGATAAACCTAGACAGAGTATTAAAAAGCAGAAACATCACTTTGCGGATGAAGGTCCATATAGCCAAAGCTATGGTTTTTCCAGTAGTCATGTACAGATCTGAGAGTTGGACCATAAAGAAGGCTGAGCGCCAAAGAACTGATGCTTTTGAATTGTGGTGCTAGAAAAGACTCTTGAGAGTCCCTTAGACAGCAAAGAGATCAAACCAGTCAATCCTAAAGGAAACCAACCCTCAATATTCACTGGAAATACTGTGAATATTCACAGTATTCCAAAATACTGGAATATTCAGTATCAATATTCACTGATACTGAAGCTTCAATATTTGGGCCACCTGTTGCGAAGAGCTGACTCACTGGAAAAGACCTTGATGCTGGGAAAGATTGAGGGCAGGAGAAGAGGGTGACAGAGGGTGAGATGGTTAGATGGCATCACTGACTCAATGGACAAGAGTTTGGGCAAACTCCAGGAGGTTGTAAAGGACAAGGAAGCCCAGTGTGCTGCAGCCTGTGGGGTCACAAAGAGCTGGACACGGCTAAACCAGTGACAAAAACAACCACTATTCTATGGCTACATCAGTAGGAAGACGTACCACTGACAGAGTGATTCACACGCCTCCATGATACAAAATCTTGGGGCAGCGGGGAAGCATGCACATGTGTGGCGGTTTGTAAGATAGGGCTGGCTGCAGGGAATTCCCCGTCAGCCCAGTGGCTAGGGCTTCCACCACCGGGGGGGCACGGGTTCCATCCCTGGCTGGGGAACTAAAACCCCCATGCCTCGGTCAAAACCAGTAACAACAAATAAAACAAAACCAAAAAACAAGACTGCAAACTCTTAGATCTTCCCTTCCTTGAATCTGGGTGGACAGTGACCACTCTGACCCATGGTGACACTAAGTGACCTCTAAGGCCAGGTCACAAGGGCCACACAGCTCCTGTCCTGTCCGTGGGAACGCTCTGGGAGCCCTGAGCTGCAGCACAGGAAGTCTGCTACCCAGGGGCCGCCGTGCTGAAAGGAAGCCCGAGCCCCTGGGGAAGGCCGTGCGTAGGCTCTCTAGTTAACAGTCCCGGTGGAGCCCTGTCTTTCAGTCATTCCAGCCTTGGAACCAGATAAGTGAGTGAGGAAACTAAGCTAAATGACTCCAACCCCCTGCCACTAGAATCACACCAGCAGAGGCCCCAGCAACACGGAGCAGAGACCAATCATCCTTGCTATGTCCTCTCTCAATTTCTGACACACAGAATCCTTAAAACATAATAAAGCGGTGGTTGTTTTAATCCACTGAGTTTGGGGTGATTTTTTTTACAGAGCAATAGAAAATTTTACAGCATGCCTACGTGTGTGTATGTGAATATATGGGTACACACACTCCTACTCACACAGAGGGAAAAAAACATCAGGTTTACTCACCAAATGTCATCTTAGAGGCAGGATTATGGGTGTTTTTTTTTCTTTTTTTATGTCTTTGTACACTTCTCAAATTTTCTGTGATGTCTACCTATTGCTTATGGGCATTTTCAAGTATAAACAAGAGTAGAAGCAATAATGTAACAAATCCCCACAGACTTCTCACCCAGCTTCAACAACAAGCAAACGTTCTCGCCATTCTTTGTAATATCACTTCTTAAATAGAAGGAAATGCATAATAAATCATATTTTTATCTTTTCTTAAAATAAAAGGCACTGATGTGTTCCTGGATATCTGAACCAAGCAATAATACTCGGATTGTTAACTACAGGTTTTTTAAAACACAACAGCTGAGCAGGGCTCTTACTATTTTTCAGACCGTCCACTGTGTGGGCTGCGCTGGAGGCCTGTAGAGATAAGGACTCAACCTTTGACCTTCTTCCAGTGCTGGGCCCCAGGGTTGAGCAGATCCCCTTTTTTCAGGAAGAAATTCAATGAGACCCTTTGCTTCTTTTCCACCTTGAATAAACATAACCTTTCAACTCAGGGGCTCATGTTCTTTTTCTAAAAAGGCTCTTTCTTCATATTCTGTTGTGCTTGTATTAAATGACCTTGAGAGACCAGGTGGCAATGTCCTTTCCAAAACACCCACATAATCCAAAGGGACGTCAAAGAATGCCCCAATTCTAAGCCTTTTCCAGGTGTGGAAGGCGGAGGTGACACAGAACCGACCCAGGCCCTGGTCAGCCCCAAACATCAAGCACTGGGCTGGTCTTCGGGGTAAAGTCTGAAGCAGTCACCAGCAGCTCATCTCTTTGTTCACCTGTGTCCCTCCTCGTCCAAACACAGTCAGGGCCTGCCCTCGGCCAACGGTTGAGGAGATGAATGGGGCAGGGCAGGCTCTGTGCTCAAGGAGCCCAGAGCCTGGTGGGGTGGACGGGGTGGGGGGCAGCCAATGCCGGGTGATGAGAAGGCTGCATGTGGGACGGGGGCAGGGGCCAGGGCTGACACCTGAGCTGAAAGGGTAGTGGGTAGACTGGGAAACAGGAGCAGGCAGAGAACACCCAGGAAGGACTGCAGCTGGACTGTGCACAGCTGTGAAGGGCAGAGTGGAAATAGGAACAGAGAGAAGAGCCGACAGGACCAGCTCCCAAGGAGTCAGTATGATGTCGAAACCAAGCAAACAGCCAAACTCCTTAGATCCACGTGTCAGACTTGAGCAGCAGATAGATGAGGAGGTGGAGAGGGCAGCAGCAAAATAACCAGGAGGAGCCTGGTTTGTGTCCCGCCTGTTTTCATGGGGGGAAGGTCAAGCAAAGAGCTGAGCAGCCCAAGTCCTACTGCGAGGCCCTGCTGCTGCTGCTAAGTCGCTTCAGTCGTGTTCAACTCTGTGCGACCCCATAGACAGCAGCCCACCAGGCTCCCCCGTCCCTGGGATTCTCCAGGCAAGAACACTGGAGTGGGTTGCCATTTCCTTCTCCAATGCATGAAAGTGAAAAGTCAAAGTGAAGTCACTCAGTCATGTCTGATCCTCAGCGACCCCATGGACTGCAGGCTACCAGGCTCCTCCGTCCATAGGATTTTCCAGGCAGGAGTACTGGAGTGGGATGCCATTGCCTTTTCCGGCGAGGCCCTGCAGACATCACCAATTGAACACACACTCCCCTGAGCGTGATGTGGCCTGGAAACCCACCTTTCTCAGTTCAGCGATCAGCCATCATTAGAGGCCCCCTGGGGCTGAACTACAAGCCCTCTGAGAGTAGGAACCCTCTGTGCCTTGTATCATAGCTGCATTCTCAGGGCCTGGCTTGCTCTCAGGCATAGCAGCTGTTCAGTGAGCCTTTCTCCACCTGCCTCCTCCCACCACCGCGGGCACCTGTGTCTCATGTGGTTTAGCTCTGGGATATGGGACTCAGGCTCTCCACCTTCCCTGGCATCTCCCAAAGGTCCCACGGGATGAAGGGCTTGCTGAGGACACTCAAGATGTGAACAGAATGGCTTATACGCTCATCACCTTCAGAGAGCACCTGTGCTGTCAAAGCACATGGAGGCAGGGATGGGAGTCAAGCAGACCTTGACACCCCTGGAGGGCCCTGGGGCAGAACCTTGAGCTTTTCACAGTGCCCTTGCCTCCAAACCAGAACACCAGGCCTCCTGACACAGGCCTTCCCTAAGAATCTCTCCAACGCCCGCAGATCCAAGAACGTGAGCCAGCAGAGCCCGCTGAGCTGAGGAACTCCGTACCTGCTGGGATCGCCTCTTCTGGGTGGACTGTGACCACAGCTGGAAACACTTGCGAAGCAATGTTATTCTGAAACAAAACACACCACCAAGGGAGTCACCCTCCTACTTCCCGGCTTCTAAACTTTTGTTTTGACTTTAAGGAAGGTGAATCTGGGTGCAGATACTTTGGATTTCTGACATGAAATCCACCAACCCCTGATTTTGGACTGTGGCCCAATCCCCAAAATTTAACAGCTTTATTGTAAACCAAACTGGACCACCAAGGACAGTGGACTTGGAATTAGGTAATATGTATGAATCCCCCAATATGCTGAACTTTCTGGTTTTATGGCCAAACTCTGGGGTCTTTTAGGACCATGTTGGTCTGTGACGTGCCTTCACAGTAATACCGAGATTGAGAACCACACTCAGCTTTGTAAAACAGGACTTATAATAGTGATATACTCTGGCAGCTCCGATCTGAGTTGGCTAAATACTGGGATTCTCACTGACTCATTGAAAAGTGCTCCAAAATTGGACCCATAGCTATGCAAATTAAGTTATACTCTTAGGGAAGGGTTTATTGAACATGTCTTGCAGCAAGAAAGTGAATAAAAAGTAATAAAAAAATTTTTTAGAAAAGGGGATTCCCTGGCAATCCAGTGTTTAGGGTTCCACATTCACTGCTGAGGACCCTGGTTCAATCCCTGGTGGGGGAATTAAAAATCCCACAAGCCACGAGGGGTGGTCAAAAAAAAATAAAAAGTGAACAGCGGTTCCCTCTGAAGAATAAGACTAAGCTGTTGAAGGAAGGCGTCCAGGCAGTCTTTACTTTTTACTTTCTACTTCTTTTCTATACATTCTGAGTTTTCCCTATGGACATGTAGTGCTTTTATTTACTTACTCTAACTGAATGTTTAACTGAGGACATGCTTCACAATCTCCAAGACCAAGCCACAAACACCCACCTGCCTGGGACGTCTCTGTAACACTACTGATGCCTGAATCCCAAGACAGAGCGTAACTGAGGCCTGAGACCTCAGGCGCTGGTGGCCGAGCACCAGCACAAGCGCTCCTCATCCCACCTCCTGCCTCGTCAACCGAACGGAAGAGGCAGGCGCAGGAACCACGGGTCCATGGCAGGGCTTTTCCGAATCTGCACAGTAACGTGGGGAAGGGCGAGTGATGACTCCTAGAGACCAGCAAGCAAGTCACAGCGGGCCCCTGGGGAGCCTGCAGGCCACGTCCCTACCTGCTGTGGTCCCAGGCGGCACGCAGGCAAGGCAGCTGCTCTCTTTCCTCCCTCTGCTCGAGCCGCGACTGCCAGAGGTTCCAGACCCTGTGCAGCAGCTGAAGTGAAACAAGAAGGAAATGGAAGTCCATTAACGCAAGCGATCTCTCCTGACCCATCAGGCAGCAAATCTGTAACTCCAGAAGATGCAGGAATTACCTCAATTTGGAACACCCAACATGTAACAGACTTGAAAAATAATTACAGCCAAACTATATGGAACTATTCTGGGCCAACATAAAAAACAAACTGCTGAATCTATCAGATCTGTGGAAATCAAAATGAAGAAGCTGTTCCTAATCGGGGCCTCATGGAGGCCAACGTCATTTTAGAAATTAAAACTGATCTTATCACATATTACTACTTATGAATCTTTTGTGACCCCATGGACCGCAGCCCACCATGCTCCTCTGTCCATGGGATTTCCCAGGGAAGAATACTGGAGTGGGCTGCCATTTCTTACTCCAGGAGATCTTCCCAACGCAAGGACCGAGCCTGGACCTCTTGCATCTCCTGCCTTGGCAGGCAGACCCTTTACCCTGGGGAAGGAGCTCACTGGCAGGCAGACCCTTTACCCTGGGGAAGGGAGCTCACTGTCTATGAAGTAGTCTTGCCAAAAAACACTTAACTTCAACCTAGTCAAGCCCTTAGATCTAATTTCCGGCTCATAAGAGCTACATAGGAAAAAGGGAAATCAAATGACATCAAAACTAAACAGAAAAATGGAGAACAGGAAGACTGTACAAAAAACTGGTCTTCCTTTTCAAAAAGTCAATGTCATTAAAAATACATATATACATTATGCTAAGTGAAATGAGCCAGTCACAAAAGGGCAAAGTTCTATAAATATGAGGTACCTGGAACAGTCAAATTCACAGAGACAGGAAGGAGAGCAGTGGTTGCCAGGGGCTGGGGGAGGTAGAGGAGACTGGGATTTATTGTTTTGGTTCTACAAGATGAAAGGATTCTGGAGATGGATGATGGCTGCACAGTGATGTTAAGGTACTTAATGCCACTGAACTGTACTCTTAGTGGTTAAGATGATAAGTTTTGTGTGTTTTACCACAATTAAAAAATAAACATTAAACAAAAGAAATGGGGGGTGGGGGAAGCTTACTGATTTACTAGAATCTTAAGAGACATAACCTGATGTAGCAGGTCATCAATTTTTAATTGAATCCTGGCTTGTAAAAAACAACTATAAACACATGTGGGTCAGGGGCAACTGAATTTGAATATAGAAATTTGAATATGTGCTCGTATTGGTTAATATTGGGCTTCTCAGGTGGCGCTAGTGGTAAAGAATCCTGCCGATGCAAGAGATACAGGTTCAATCCCTGGGTTGGGATGATCCCCTGGAGTAAGAAATGGCAACCCACTCCAGTATTCTTGCCTGGAAAATCCCATGGACAGGGGAGCCTGGCAGGCTACAGTCCAAGGGGTTGCAAAGAGTTGGACATGACTACGTGAGCACACACTGGTTAATATTAGAGCATTACTATTCGTTTTGTTAGGGATGATAATGATATTGTGGTTATAGAGGAAAATGTTCTCATCTGGGGGCAATGCACACTGAAACGTTTAGATGTAAAGTGTCATAAATCTAATTTACTTTGACTCAGGAAAAAAGGCAATTGTTAACAATTGTTGAACTTAAATGGTAAACTGAGATTTATTATACCATTTTTTATATTTTTTCTATACATTTGAACACTTTCACAATTAGAAAACCCCCTTCTATGCCCAGAAGCACAATCGACAAATGAAGGTAGGATGTTGGTTACCCTCAGGAAAGTTAACCACTGAAGATGACACACACAGTGCAAACCGCAGCAAAGTCCCTGGAATGCAGGACTTAAGAGTATATTCCCCAGGTCAAGGCTGAATCCACAGTGCTTGACCTGTGACTCAACTACCAATTTTTTTTTAAGCAAACAGATAAAAAACGGCATTACATAAGAGAAAAACAAGAGTTTGTCTATCCTGTGGTATGGATCACTGAAGAATATGGACCTGAAGGTTTTGGAGTCTCAAGATCTGAACAAACCTCTAAGCACAAAGGTTAAAAAAAGAAAGTAGGGCCATCAGAAGAAGTGCCTTGGTACAGAAGAGGGCCTCACCATGACATCATGCTGTCGGTGAGCAAGATTCCTTCTTATCCGCTGGAGACGGGAGTGGGTCACGTTGTCTTTCAGGGCTTTAAAGCAAAGATGCTGTGAAAAGAACAGACACAGTCAACAGTGTACCTGTAACAGTAAGCTCGATGCCGGAGAAGGTGGTGAGAAGCTCAGCCATGGCTGTTCACAGATGCTCCCGGGTCCCAGACAGTGTTTCTCTGCTTTGAGATTCAATTGGGAGTCTGATGCAAGCCAGCCCACACAGTAGGCACTTAACAAACACTCCCTGTTGCCCACAGGTACTGCACACAAAGAACAAATCACCCTCACCTCTGACCAGAAGTCCCTGTGACCCACACAGAAACACCAGACAAAGGTCAAAATACCACCACTGCCTCTCAGAAAAGAGAAAGACTTTCAGCTTATGGTGGGTTTACTTTTTTTTTACCATGTGGAGTCAACGTGTACACTTGGTTCAGTTGCTAAGTCATGTTGGACTCTTTTGACCCCGTGACTGCAGCACGCCAGGCTTCCCTGTCCTCCACTATCTCCTGCAGTTTGCTCAAACTCACGTCCACTGAGTCACTGATGCCATCCAACCATCTCCTTTGTCGCCCCTTCTCCTCCTGCCTTCAATCTTTGCCAGCATCAGGGTCTTTTCCAATGAGTCAGTTCTTCACATCATGTGGCTAAAGTATTCGAGCTTCAGCATTAGTCCTTCCAATGAATACTGAGGGTTGATTTCCTTTAGGATAGACTGGTTTGATCTCCCTGCAGTCCAAGGAACTTTCAAGAGTCTTCTCCAGCACCACAGTTCAAAAGCATCAATTCTTCGGCGCTCAGCCTTCTTTATGGTCCAAGTGTCATATCTGTACATGACTACTGGAAAAACCAAAGGTTTGACTAGATGGACATTTGCTGGCAAACTGATGTCTCTATTTTTTAATATGCTATCTCGGATTGTCAGCTTTTCTTAATATGTTATCTCTTTTCTTTAATATGTTATCTCGGTTGAAGATTTTTTTTAAAGAGTAAGTGATTTTTAATTTCATGGCTGCAGTCACCGGCCACAGCAATTTTGGAGCTCTCCCAAATAAAGTCTGTCACTGTTTCCACTGTTTCCCCATCTGAAGTGATGGGATCAGATGCCACGATATTGATTTTTTGAATGTTGAGTTTTAAGCCAGCTTTTTCACCCTCTTCTTTTACCTTCATCAAAAGGCTCTTTACTCTTTGCTTTCTGTCATCAGGGTGGTATCACCTGTATATCTGCAGTTGTTGCTATTCCTCTTGGCTGCTGCTGCTGCTAAGTCACTTCAGTCGTGTCCGACTCTGTGCGACCCCATGGACTGCAGCCTTCCAGGCTCCTCCGTCCATGGGATTTTCCAGGCAAGAGTACTGGAGTGGGGTGCCATTGCCTTCTCCTTCCTCTTGGCAATCTTGTATATTTACACAACTGCAAACGCAGTTTTGCAGAACAGAAGGAAAAGAAGTAATCTTTGGTGACTGAGGTGGGGGGACAGGGGCAAGACAAACTGGCCTGGCTCCAGCTCCGCCCAAAATGCTTCACGGGTGACTAAGCAGAGCCCATGCTCCACAGGCTGGCTTCAGTTTTCTAAGACAGAGAAGAAGCACCTAGGGGTTTTCACAGTGACCTGTGGGCCCCCAGAGACTCCTGACAGTGTCTGGAGGCCACCTCGTGTGGTGAGGGTAGGGGAGAGCAGCCGGCAAAATGGACACTATTCCCAGACCTGGCTTCATCCACCCACCTCAACTTGGACTGATTTTCAAGACTAGGCCTCCACCATTTAAAGAGGGGGCCTGAAGTGTTGATATCCCAGGTCTAGATCGCTTCTAAGGCTCCTCTGCAGCTCCCAACCCTTCTGACCCCACACCATCACCGTCTCTGATCCAAAATTAAAATCAGGACATGACAATGAACGGGGCTTCCACAACGAATGGCAACCACACAACCAGACGCACTTAAAGAGCATGACATGGATTGGGCCCCTCAAGGAGGGATACTCGAGCATGGCCGCAGCGCCCTTACCAGCAGGCCACGCCTGTGGTGTTCTCCCGCCGCCTTCCACCGCTCAGCTTCCTCTGCGCACAGGAGCATGTCTACCCAAGTCAAGGCTTCTCGTCTCGACAAGGCCCCGTCCCAGCCCAGTGGGACCCCACTGACCTGTCCCAAGGGTCCCGGCTGCAGGTGACGATGGGCGAGCCAGGAGGGCTGGTGTCCGCCTCGTCTCGCCTGATGACCCAGGGAAGAGAGGATTGAGGGGAACCACCATGTGAGTTATTTATCTGCCTTTCTCCCCTGTGATGCCTGCTTCAGTAGGGGCAAAAATAGTCAAGATAAACTGCTACCAGTAGGAGTAAACATTTCAAAATCTCAGCAGAACCTGAGACTCCCGCACTCTCTGTTTTGGCAGCACAATCTGATTGGTCAGATGTCTGAGCTAAAACCCTTGGAGTTATTTTCAATCCTCTTCTCCTCCTACCCCTCCATCTCTCAGCTGCCAAGTCCATCTGCTCCCCTCCTTGTCTCTGCGTTGTCCCCACGCCCAGCACTGGGCCATGCACCAGACCGGGTCCCCTGTGCCAGCCTCACTCCCACATCGAGTCTCATCCTTCCGAAAGTACACATCTGCTGTATCGCTTTTCAAAAACCTGCAGGGGATCCTCAATGTCCCGGGATGAAGCCCAGATTCCTGACCACCCATACAAGGGCCCCACGAGCCGGTCCCCAGCCTGTATCTGCCTGCCCCTAACACCCCACAATGCAGTGCAGACCCTGGTCACCACCCCTGGTGCTCTTCCTCATCCACGCCTGCGTAAATGCCACTCCTTACACCTGAAGTGCCTCTCCTGATACCCCCGTCGGGAGAATGTGTCAGCCCGCGAGGCTTAAATTCAGCTCAAACATCAATTACCTCCTCGGCTAGTTCTCCACAGCAGCTGTAGCAGGACTTAACACAAACCTTTATGACACTACTTATCATGCCACATTTACACAGACTGGTTTTCATGTCTAATTTCCCCCAGGTGACAATGAGCTACTGTTAAGTCTGTAGGTTTCCCTGTATTCCAGAACTTGGGCAGGAGTTTAAAACAAGAGTTCAGTGAACAAACGAAAACCTGAGTGAATACCCAGGGCAGTCCAAACCCCAAACCTGGGCACAGACTGTGGCAGGGGGAGGGATTAAGAAAGCACTGGAGTCAGAAGCCTGGCTCTGTCAATGAGACTGAAAATCACTTAGCACCCCCGACTCCACTTCCTCATCTGTGAGATGGAGATGGCGACACCCACTCCACCGGGTTGCTACGAGGATTAAGGAGATAATCACAATGTCTGCACAGAGCAGCAGCTCAAGGAACGGAAGCTGGGATCGTAACAACATGGCCGCCAAGGACAGGAGGCTTTCTGAAACAGAAGTGAAATGAAACAAATTTCTGAAGCAGAAACGGCATGGCTATTTCCACCATCTAATGGGCAGGAAGAAAAGCATGAAATGATAACAAAATCAGGGCAGTGAGGGGGAGGAGGGGGAGGAAAGGGGATACAGTCAGGGAGGAGCGGACTGGGGGGGAGCGTGATCTTCTATTGAGTTGTGCTCATTTTACGATTATTCTTTAAACTACAAATGTTTGTTACACGCACTCTTTTGTATGAGTATTCCCAGAATGGAACAAAAATTTTTTTTAAAAAAAAAGCCGACCAGAGATCAGGACTGTCCGAAACTGCTGGGTAACCGTTTCCCACGTGTCTCCTGACTGCCTTACAGGCTGCCGGGCTCTGTCTTGGCTGAGCCAGAGGACAGGCCTGAGGAATGCAAAGGATACAGTGTTTCCAGTGTGTAAAGGCCCTGCGCAGCAGCGTCCTCCTGGCCAGGCCCTCCACCCGCGCGTGGTGGGCGTGCAGGCTCTCCCTCCGTGCCCAGGCCCGCCGCCAGGCAGAGAAGTGCGTCTGGAGCAGGGTGGCGTGCTGGACTCGCTCGGCCATCTCTGCAACAGAGAAAGGAGCTTCAGTGCTTCCCCATCGAGGCTGGGCCACGAGTTGGAGGCATCTCTAGGATGGGCTGAAACCCACCACTGGCACACAGCTGGGATTCAAGGCTGCTGCTCCATAGACAACATTGGAAAAAAAGGGTTTTGAACAGGGAAGGGTTACTATGGATTCCTTAGCTACAGTTATGCTCTCAAAGGAAAGAGAAAAGGATTGTGTCAAAGGACTGAAGTTAGTCAGTCAAAGGACTGAAGTTAGTGAAGTTAGTGGTTAGTGACCAAGGAGCAGGAACGGGGACGGCTGTTTCTAAAGAAAACCCCATTTTACTCCTGCCTCTTAACCAGCGTTTCAGGACTTCAGGGAACAAGTCAGTGACACACGACTCGGTCGACATGCTGGCAGAGGCTTCTGTGAGCCGTCGGCCAGGCTGATACAGGCCGCCAGCTCCATCCCCTTCTAAGACTAATTAGCTAATGGCCTGATGAGCTTAAGGCCAGAGAGGGGAAGGGCACTGGTCCTGGGATGAGAATGCCTTAGGTGCAGGCCTGTATTAGTCTGCAACTCATCATTAAATACTTTCATGCCTTCATTGAACTTCCAGGCTTGGGCAGCCAGACAGTGGGTCCCTCATCACTATTTTCAAGTGGGCACATCAGCTCTCCCAAGAGACAATGCTGGTAGGCTAGGAATCCTTCAGGGAGGCCCGAGGAAAGCAGGGGAGCCCAATCCTGTGGCCAGGACTTCTGTGTGGGCTCGAGAAACTGAAGGACAAAAGGTACTGGCCTTCATGACCAATTTATCGTTACTTCTGACCTACTGTGGGAAAACTAAACCATCAGGACAGTGCTCAGAAAACTCAACATCATAAATCATGCATCTGCATAACTAGGGACAAACAATCCAAATATCTGTTTTCTCTCTCTTTTTTGGCCACACCACATAGCTTATGGGACTTTAGTTCCCCAACCAGGGATCAGGCCCTCGCCCTCAGCAGTGACAGCATGGAGTCCTAACACTGGACTGCCACGGATTCCCCCAAATATCTATTAACAGAAGAATGGCTACATAGATTAAGGTAAGCACCCCCTGTAAAACACAGTCATTAAAAAAAAAAGTTTATGAGATATCCCTGGTGGTCCAGTGGTTCCGACTTCAGATTCTGGATAGTTAGGAAGTCTGGGATGGATATGTACACACTGCTGCATTTTAAGTGGATAATCAACAAGGACTACTGTATAACATGAGGAACTCTGCTCAATGTTACGTGGCAGCCTGGATGGGAGGCGAGGCGAGTTTGGGCAAGAATGGATACATGTGTACGTATGGCTGAGTTCCCATCTGAAACTATTGTAATGTTGTTCACTAGGCTATACCCCATAGTAAAATGAAAATTAAAAAGGAAACAGACTTCACCTTTCCAAATCAGGGGATGTAGGTTCAATCCCTGGTCAGGGAGCTAAGATCTCACAAGCCTCGTGGCCAAAAAGCCAAAACGTAACACAGAAGCAATACCATAACAGATTCAACCACTTTAAAAACGGTCCACACACACACACACACACACAAATTTATAAAAAGTAACTTAAAGAAAAGGAAAGCATCGAGTACTTGTATGGAAAAAAGCGAGATACAAATCTGTATGTGTCATACTAATCATAATCAGCGCAGTACTTATAGCATAATTAAAATCCTACTGAATTAAACACATTGAATGAGCCCCTTCCAGAGAACGCCAGTCCCTTGAGGGGAAGAGGACACAAAACGCCACGGAAAACAAGTCAGACACAACAAACTCTGTATGAAGTCACCTGTGCGTGGGATCGAAAAATACAACAGACCAGCGAATCGAGGGAAAAAAAGCAGCAGACTCGGCTGTGTGGGGAACAGACTAGTGGCTGCCAGCGGGGAGGGGGCTTGTTACGGAATTATACGAAATTATGTGCGCGAAACTTCTGAAAATCGTAAAGCTCTATAGAATGTAAAGAATCTTTCATTCAATAAAGAACAATAATAAAGTAAAAATATTTTGAATAAAATATTGGGGAAAAAAACCACACAGAAGGGAATAAACACGAATCAAGGATGCTTTACTGTCCTCCTCGATCTCTTCTGTCCACGTCTGTGGTGTAACTGTTACTACCCCCAGTTAACGCATGGCCACCCCTGGCAGCAGTGGGCATGGCGACCCTCCGTCTGCCCCTGGCGCCCAGGACTCACGGTTCCGCGGCCTCTTCTCTCTGCGCAGCTGCAGGTACTCCAGCCAGGCCCTGAGGGCTCTCCATTGCTGCCGGCGCCGAAGGTGTGTCACTGCGGAGACCGTCTTCCGTCTCTCTCTCCGGACAAAGAGGAGCTGCTCCTGCCACCGTGACCAAGCCTGAAAACCAGAGAAAACACAACCATTAAGGGAGGCAGGAAACCAGAGGTGAAATACAGGTGAGGGAAAAGAGAAACCCACACACCGCAGAGGGTGAAGTCAGAAAACGAGGAAGTGGCGATTCCAAAGCAGGATCGTAAGTGATGGGGATGTGGGGTGAGAGGATCTTTGAGAAGGGCATTCTGGGACTTCCCTGGAGGTCCGGGGGTAAAGAATCCGCCCGCCATTGCGGAAGACACAGTTCGATCCCTGGCTGGGGAAGATTCCACATGCCTCAGGGCAACTAAGCCTGTGCACCACAAACACTGAACCTGTCCTCTCGAGCCCAGGAACCCCGCGGACCGAAGGCTGTGTGCTGCAACTCCAGAGGCACACAGGCCCTAGAGCCCAGGCTCTGCAACACGAGAAGTCACCGAACCGAGTCCACGCACTACAACTGCAGAGTGGCCCCTGCTCAGCGCAACTAGAGAAAGCCCTTCTTTCCTGGATTAAGAGGGGAAAAAAAGAAGAGGAATAATAAGCTGGGACAATCCAAGGGGTGGTATAATTAATTCAGATCTGGGACAGGTGAGGCTCTGTCTTTTCTTCCAAAGGGGGAGGAAGCCTACGGTCGAGGCCCTTTCTCAGCACCTGAGTCCCCAGGACATGGACCTATAGAAACCGAGGGTCTGCGGATGGATTCCCTTAAGATTATCCATCAACAGGCACCCTTGGGAAGGTCTTCATGCACACTCAGCAATACGCCTGCCCTCCTCTGAAGGTAACTATCATAGATGGCTTGATACCTTCTTTTATACCTTCATACCTCTGTAAACCTGTGACATCCCTTCTCCCTTCCTTCCTCTCATCTGAATACCATTTCTTCTATTTCGCCAAGAAAATAAAAGCAATCAAAAGACAATTTTCTCAAGCTCCCACCCCCCCCCAAGGGCTCTGCCTTCTCTCCACACTCCCAACAGAGGTCACCCCTACCCTGTCCATCTTCTCTCACCTTCTCAAGTTTATCACTCTGGCAATTACCCCATTCCCTTCCTGCGTCATCAGCTTTCACTCTCTGCTAGATTTTTAAAATCAGCATTCAAACGTGCTGTTATTTCTCCCTTTGGGGATGTGACAACCAAAAGCAATGGGTGACCTTTGATTGGGCCCTGGATCTGACACTAAAATAGCAACAATATACAGCTGCAATACAAACTGCAGTCTCGATATTATCATATCAACATTACACAGTGAGGATGTGGTTATAGAAGAAAACATCCTTGTTTTAGGAGATATGAGCTGAAGTATTCAGGGTGGGGGCTTCTCTGATAGCTCAGTTGGTAAAGAATTCACCTGCAATGTAGGAGATCCTGGTTCTATTTCTGGGTCAGGAAGATCCTCTGGAGAAGGGATGGGCCACCCACTCCAGTATTCTGGCCTAGAGAATTCCACAAACTGTATGAGTCCATGGGGTCACAAAGAGTTAGACATGACTGAGTGACTTTCACTTTCATTCAGGGTTAAACTTGATGTCCGGGGAAGGCAATGGCACCCCACCCCAGTACTCTTGCCTGGAAAATCCCATGGATGGAGGAGCCTGGCGGGCTGCAGTCCATGGGGTCGCTAAGAGTCGGACACGACTGAGCGACTTCACTTTCACTTTTCACTTTCACGCATTGGAGAAGGAAATGGCAACCCACTCCAGTGTTCTTGCCTGGAGAATCCCAGGGACGGGGGAGCCTGGTGGGCTGCCGTCTATGGGATCGCGCAGAGTTGGACACGACTGAAGCGACTTAGCAGCAGCAAACTTGATGTCTGCAACTTTAAAGCGACTCAGAAAATACAAGAAATACACTGATACACTTGAGAAAGCAAACGTGGGAAGATGCTAAGGATGGGTTAACCTGGTGAAGAGAAGCCAGTATCCAGCTTTTCTGTGATCTGGCACTTGTCAAAATTAAAAAGTTGAGGGCAAAAGTTGCAGACTAGTGTGACATGAGACTTCACTCTTGGTCCAGTAATTAAGAATCTGCCTGCCAGTGCAGGGGACAAAGGTCTGATCTCCGGTTCAGGAAGCTACCACACGCCTCGGGGCAACTAAGCCCGCGCCTGGGCCCGCATGCCTAGGGCTCAGGCTCTGCAACAAGAGAAGCCACCACAGCAGGAAGCCCAGGCACTGCAACGAGAGAGTTCGGGTGCAGCAACGCAGACCTGTCCATAAATAAATAAAGTTTTAAAAGATTATGGTCACACAAATACTTCCAGAAGCAAACAGATCAGTGATCCTCAAACCAACCACTGAACACCCCTCTCTAGACCACTCGGCCACCCACCAACACCCAAGTGCTCTCCTTTTCTTTCCAAATTCTTCAGAAGGGCTGTCTGCTTTCTCACTTCTCTTCCCCCAATAAGCAGGGAGATCCTCTCCTCCTTGGGTTCACTGAAACTGCTCTTATCAAGGGCATTGATGACCTCCACGTTGTTCAATCCAAAGGCCAAACCACAGTCCTTGCCTGCCAGAAGCGTCTGACATAGCTCATCGTCTCCACCCGGCCTCCTTGCCTCCGCCTCTCCTCTCTTCCACTACCGATTCCCACCTCTTCACTGGGCAGGCTCAGTGCCACTGGCTACACCCACTCCCTCTGTGCTTTCACCGTCTCATGGCTCCGAATGAAACCTGTGTGTTGAGGACTCCCGAGTTTACCTCTCTGGTGTGGACTCAACACTCCACAAATACCCACCCAGCTCCTCCCTGGCAGCCCCTCAAGGTCATGTGAAACACCCATCAGGCTGAAGTTACGGAGCACAGGGTGCAGCTCCTCCCCATCCTTCCCCACAAACCTGCGTCTCCCCTCACCCTTCCTATCTCAGTAAACAGCAACTCCACTGGTCCAGTGACTCAGGGCAAAACACCTGGGCGTCCTCTCAGACTTTTTCTTTGAAGGTTCACATCTTATCTGTCCAGTAGCAAACCCTGTTGGCAATTCCTTCAAAACATATCCAGAATCCAGCACCGTCTTACTCTCATCTTGGCCCAGAATCTCGCCTGGAACTTTGTAATCGCTTCCTAACTGTCCTCCCTGCTTTTACTCTCGATTTTCCGTGGTCTGTTCTTAGCACAGCAGCCAGTGGTCCTTTTTCATTAGTTCTGACTGCTTCGTAAGTTAAATCTCTCCATTTTGCTACTTATTTTTAAATAATTATTTTTTATTTGGCTGCGCCAAGTCTTAGCTGTGGCACTTCGGATCTTCTGTTAGGTTGGTGCAAAGTGATTGTGGTTTTCCATTGTTGAACCTTGCCACTTGATACTGGAATACATTCTTAAATGTGATTATGCTATACATCATTTCAATGTACATTTTTTGCTTTATTTTTTTCCTAATGACCTATTACTTGCTGTTTATATTTATTTTGGACTATGGAAATGCTGTTAGACAAAAGCCAAATTCGAGCAGTTTTCTTATTCAAGTTCAAAATGGGTCTCAAAGCAGTGGAGACAACTCGCAACATCAACAACCCATTTGGGTCAGGAGCTGCTAAGGAACGTACAGAGCAGTGGTGGTTCAAGAAGTTTTGCAAAGGAGACAAGAGCCTTGAAGATGAGGAGCACAGTGGCTGGCCACTGGAAGCTGACAACAACCAGCTGAGAGGATCCAGAGAAGGCAATGGCAACCCACTCCAGTGTTCTTGCCCGGAGAAGCCCAGGGACGGCGGACACTACTGAAGTGACTTAGCAGCAGCAGCAGTTGAGAGGATCATCGAAGCCGATCTCTTACAACTATATGAGAAGTTGACAAAGAACCCAACATCAACCATTCTAAGTCAGTTATCTGGCATGTGAAGCACACTGGAAAGGTCAAAATGCTCGATTAAGTAGGTGCCTCACGAGCTGACCAAAAATCAAAAAACTCGTCATTCTGAAGTGCTGTCTTCTCTTATTCCACGAAACAACAATGAACCACTTCTCAATGGGATTGTGATGTGCGACAAAAAATGGATTTTATATGACAACTAGTGATGACCAGCTCAGTGGCTGGACCGAGAAGCAGCTCCACAGCACTCCCCAAAGCCAAACGTGCATCAGAAAAGGGGTCATGGTCACTGTTTGGTGGTCTGCTGCCCATCTGATCCACGAAAGCTTTCCGAATCCCAGTGAAACCATCACATCTGAGAAATATGCTCAGCAAATCGAGATGGACCGAAAACTGCAATGCCTGCAGCCGTAACTGGTCAACAGAAAGGGTCCAATTCTTCTCAGCAAAACTACCTGGCTGCACGCCACACGATCAAGGCTTCAAAAGTTGAACAAATCAGGTCCTAAGTTCTGCCTCATCCGCCAGATTCACCTGACCTCTTGCCAATCAACTACCACTTCTTCAAGCATCTCAACCTTTTGCAGGGAAAATGCTTCCATAACCAGGAGGACACAGAAAATGCTTTCCACGAGTTCATCAAATCCTGAAGCATGGATTTTTATGCTATAGGAGTAAACAAACTCATTTCTTGTTGGCACAAATGTGTTGACTATAACAGTTAATTAATAAAGATGTATATGAACCCAGGTATAATGATTTAAAATTCAGGATCCAAAACCACAATTACTGCTGCATCCACCTTAAAATCTTCATCGCGGCATGCAGGATCTAGTTCCCTGACCAGGTATCGAGTCCCTGCACTGGGAGCTTGGAGTCTTAGCCACTGGACCACCAGGGCAGTACCGAACTCTCTCCATTCCCTCCCTGCCTTTTTTCTCTTCATGCTACTAACCTGTGAAGGAGAAACCAGGTCACGTACCCTATAAACTGTTCCACGTCTTAGATTTGGCCAACTGTCTCCTCCTGGTGTCTTTAAATTGTCCCTCCGATTCCTGTGTTTCCCAGGAACTGAGAGTAAGATTCACGTTAGGCTTGGCTGGAGTCATGTTCAAATTTTAGTCAGGGACATGTTTCAAGTGCTGCAGAGTCCTTCCTGTTATGTCACAGTGTGGAAGGCTGCCGTAGCTTTAGCGACTGTTCAGTGCCAAGACTGTTCAGTGGCTTCAGATGGCATCAGTCTGACCCCTCCCTTATATTTCTCTGTTGCCTTTCCACTGGGTGACTACTGCCCAGGTCCATTTTCTCACTGGGAGGAAAAACAACAATTTTCTAATTCTAATACTCCTGGCATTTGTGTATTAACTGGAATTCTATTTAAAAAAAAAAAAAAAGGCTTATTCTCTCATTAACTCTCTCATTTCTCAGAGATTAGTCTGTACAGGAAAGGCAGGATAAATGCTTGACTCTGGTCTTCATTAATTTCCAAAGAATAGAATTAAAGCTCTAACAACCCAAAATTGTGACCAATCAGCTCTTTTTATCCTCTAATGAATGCATGAATTTTTATATATTTGTATGTTTTCAACCCACTATAGTCATTACGCTTTTTGATGCTCAGAATGTTCTGTCTTAAGCCTGCAGGAGGCCTGCGGACACAAGCCCATCAAGCTCTTTATTCCTTCACAGTCCTGCACACAATCTCCTGGGACTTAGGCTTATGATGTCTAGTTCCTGCTCTATTCCTGGAATCAGTCATTTCCCCCAAAAACACCTCAGTTCCTTTTAGTGGCAAATAAAAGGAAATAAGAGACCACAGCTTAGGCACTAGGGATGCTAACGGTTGTATTACTGCCACTGTCAATAGTTAGAATTTCACTAATTCAGGTTTAAAAAAAAAAATCATGGGTCTATGTTGACACTGGCATTTCTAATTTCAGATTACAGGGCTTTTGTTTCTTTGATTTTATACCTGTAATCTCTCCTTTTATACAGGAAATCTGCTTCTTAATGACACTGCCATGGTTATTTGCTTTATCTTACAAAGTAGCTATAATATTTCGATGCAACAATCCAAACCTGCTACTAACAATAAGACCACGGAAGGCAACTTTAGATCTCTTAGTTCTCTGTGTCCTTAGAATACTCCCAGTTAGGAGTAAAGAGTCAAAGTACGGTATTTTAAAGTAATTCTTTTTTTTATTGTAGTCATTGCTACAAACTTGATATATTTGTTTTCAGTGTGTTCTAAAATCCTAGGGCTTGGTTCTTTTACTTCTTGATTTACTTTTCTTTTTTTAATTATATAAAATATTTACATGGTTCCAAACTTAAAACTGTAACAAAGCAAATCCATTGAAATTTTGTTCCTATATGTTCCCTCCCTTCCCTCATAGGTAACAACTCTTCCGTTTTTGGTTTGTATTTCCGTTATTTCTTCTTGAAAATATAAGAAAACACACACTCTCTCTTCCCTTTCTTCTCCAAAAGGCAGCACTCAATGAACCAGAGGGAGCCTGTTAAGAGGGAAGTGTGATCAAAGCTCTTCTCAACACAAAGCCAGGAGCTTGCCCCACCCCCTGGAAAAAGAGCCCGCAAATCCTTTGTGGGCACAGCCTTACTCAGCCCGCCTGGTTACACCACAGCCTAACCTTTCCTACTCTCGCTCTCACACTTATCAATGTATCATGAGCTACATCAAGTTCACAGGTGGGGAGACTATCATAAACAACTTTCTCCAATCTAGTGTGAAAAGTCAGTGTATTGCAATAAAAACCCAAGTAGGCTTTGTTGTGGAACTTGATGAGTTGATACTAAAAGAGTAAGGAAGAACTGCCATGGCAATTTTGAAAAAGAATAAGAGTAAAGAAGATCTCTTTCCACATATGAAGACTTAAGAGCTATACGGTAAGATCAGCAGTAGTAATAAACAGCCAGCATTTACTGAGGATTCCATATTCCAAGCATCATTCTAACCATACTACATGCCTCATCACACTTAATCCTCAACAGCCCTGTGAGGTCGGACCATTATTATTTGCTTGCATGATCAGTCGCTCAGTCATGTCCAACTGTTTTCGACCCCATGGGCTGTAGCCCGCCAGGCTCCTCTGTCCATGGGATTCTCCACGCAAGGATACTGGAGCGGGTTGCCATTTCCTCTCCAGGGGATCTTCCTGACACAGGGATAGAACCTATACCTCCTGCACTGGCTGGCAGATTCTTTACCACCGGGCTGGGAAGCCAACACTATTATTTACTTACAAATAAGTAAGGTAAGGTACAAGGAGATTAGATGACTCATTTAAAAAGGGCAGGAAGCTAACAGGTGATGGCAGCAGAATTTCCACCCAGGTACTCTGACGTGAAAACCTTTGTTCTTTCTTACCTGCTTCGTTAAATCATAATTAAAATGGTGTGGTACTGGCTTAGAGATGGGCAGCTACACCAGTGGACCAGAGAGCCCAGAACAGACCCTTGAACAAATGGGACCCGGCCCCAGATGGACGTGGACTAATAAGATCAGTATAAAAAAGATAAAAGAGGAACTACTCAGTAAAGAGTGTTTCGGAAATTAATTACCCATAAGGAAAATGACAAACTAAGACCCTGTCTCACACAACTTATAAAAATATAAGTTAGGCTACAACGAAATTAACAGCACCTGTACGTGAGTCTTCCCTAGTGGTTTCGTGGTAAAGAATCCACCTGCCAGTGCAGGAGACGCAGGTTTGATCCCGGATCCAGGAGGATCCCTGTGCCACGGAGCAACTAAGCCCATGCACCGTGACTGCCAAGCCTGTGCTCTGGAGCCCGGGAGCCACAACCACTGAAGGCCATGCTCCCGAGAGCCCACGCTCTGGAACAACAGAAGCCACAATGAGAAGCCCTCGCACCACACCTGGAGAAGAGCCCCTGCTCACAACTAGAGAAAAGCCCACGCAGCAACGAACCCGTGTCACAGTAAAAATAAATGCATAATGTAAGAAAACACTCGTATGAAAAAAAAGGCACCATAAATAAAGCAAAAAAATAAATAAACAAGCTATAGGCTAGAGGAAAATACCTAGTAGTTAGTATACCTAACAGTTCAAAAGATTAGTAAGCAGAATCTATGACAATGTGCACAGAGCAGAAAAAGCTAAATAACCCAACAGAAAAAAGGAGTGAGGGATGGTTAACAAGCTCAAAACCAGAAACCCAATGACAATCAGGCATCAGAAAAGATACTGGGCTTTGCTAGGAATCAGTGCAACGTAAATTAAAGCAACAATGAAGAACCACCTCACGCATATCACATTGGTGAAAATGACCCAGCCTGGCAATGCAAAGTGCTGATGAGTCCCAGAGAAACCAGAACAACAATTTTAGCATGTAAACTGGCACAGCGGTGGAGAGCAAACAGGTGATGTTGGATAAGGATGACGAGATGATACCCAAAGACCCAACAGCTTCACTTCCAGGAACGAGAAACTCTCAGACTCTCACACAGGAATAGGGGGCTTCCCTGGTGGCACAATGGTAAAGAATCTGCCTGCTAATGCAGGAGATACGGGTTTGATCCTTGGTCCTGGAAGATCCCACATAGCAACTAAATCCGCAAGCTACAACTACTGAGCCCATGTGCTGCAATTACTGAAGCCCATGCACCCTGGAGCCTGTGGTCCGCAACAAGAAAAACCAGCGCAACAGAAGCACGCGCGTGGAAACTTAGAGTAGCCCTGGCTCACAACTAGAGAAGCCTGTGAGCAGCAACAAAGACGCAGCTCAACCAAAAGTAACTAATTTAAAAAGAATGCTTTCTGAGGAAGAGCTAAGATGACGGAGGAATAGGACGGGGAGAACCCTTTCTCCTCCACAAATTCATCAAAAGAACATTTAAACGTTGAGTAAATTCCACAAAACAACCTCTGAATGCCGGCAGAGGACATCAGGCACCCAGAAAAGCAACCCATTGCCTTCTAAAGGAGGTAGGAAAAAATATAAAAGACAAAAAAAGAGAGACAAAAGAGGGAGGGATGGACCTCTGTCCGGGGAAGGGAGTTTTAAAAAGAGAGGTTTCCAAACACCGGGAAACATTCTCAGTGCCCAGTCTGTGCCGAGCCTGGGAGGCACAGAGAGCAACATAACAGGGAGGAGAAATAAATAAACAATTAAAACCCACAGATTAGGAGCCCTGCGGTAATCCCCCCAGCGGAGAAGCAGCACAGACGCCTGCATCTGCCATTAGCAAGCGGGGTCTGGGCAGGGAGGCGTGGCTCGGGCTGCATCCCTTAGAGTAAGGATCTGGCCTGAATATCTCGAGCGCTACCTGAGCGAAATAATTTGGGCTAGCAAACCAGACTGTGGCGTATCTACCACGGGAAAAGCAGGCCCTAACCTAAGACACCTCCAGGCCCGCGCACGGAACAAAGGACTGTACAGAGATAGACGGCTGCAGACCGTTCCCCTCCGGTGACAGGCAGCCAGAGCCGAAGGGAGGCAATCGCAGCCCCAGATAGACATTATCTACAAAATTGTAAGCAGGCATCTTTGCTAACTAAGACTCCTTGGGGCTCTGGACAGTCAACATCCGCCTGAGAAGGTGCGCTGGTTGTACACCTAGAAAACCGAGCAGCAGAGAGGCAAATTAAGTCACAGAAGCTGTGCTTGCTAAACACCTCATCACCTACACTGCTGGAACCTGCGGAGGGCACAAAACGCAGGCCCAACCGAGTCTGGGCCTCTGAGGACTACCCGAGTGCCTGAACTTGAGCGGCTTAGACCTGGGAGGGGCAAGCAGCCCAGGGCCGGCCGCGGATGACTCACTAGAGCCTGAGCAAAGTAGGCAGGGAGGCTACACGCGCTGTGAGCAGGGGCAGGCCTGGTGTGGCTGAGGCACTGCGAGCACACGCCAGTGTTATTTATTTGCAGCGTCCCTCCCTCCCCACAGCGCGACTGAACAAGTGAGCCTTAAAAAAAAAAAAAAAAAAAAGGGTGTCCACCACCACCCCCTTTGTATCAGGGTGGAAATCAGACATTGAAGAGACCAGAAAACAGAAGAAGCTGTAACAGAGGGAACCGCTGTGGAAGCGACAGGCAATAAACTAAAACCCCGTGGTTAGTACCAACTACATAGGAAGGGGCCTATAGATCTTGAGAAATTTAAGCCAGAACAAGGAACTAGGCGAAAATGAACTGAACCCACAGTACCCACAACAATATCAGAGAAAGTCCTATATATACTTTTACTATTTTTACGATCATTTTTTTTTTTAATTTAAAAACAAAATTCTTTTAAATCCTCTATTACTCCTTTAATTTTCACTTTTATAACCTACTATTACTTTGTAAAAAAAATAAATACAAGACCCTTTTTTTAAAAAAAAACAAACTTCATATATATATTTTTTATAACTTTTGTGACCCTTTTTTTTTCTTTTCTTTTTCTTCTTTTCTTTAACATTGTATTTTTGAAATTCCAAACGCTACTCTAGATCTTTAATTTATGCTTTCTGGTATTTGTTATCAATTTGTACCTATATCTTCTTTATAATTTTTGTGACTTTGTTTTTGTTTTCTTTTTCTTCTTCTTTTCTTTAACATTGTATTTTTGAAATTCCAAACGCTACTCTAGATCTTTAATTTATGCTTTCTGATATGTGTTATCAATTTGTACCTATATCTTCTTTATAATTTTTGTGACTTTGTTTTTCTTTTCTTCTTCTTCTTTTCTTTAACATTGTATTTTTGAAATTCCAAACTCTACTCTAGATCTTTAATTTATGCTTTCTGGTATTTATTATCTGTTTGTACCTATACTGCTGCTGCTGCTCAGTCGCTTCAGTCGTGTCCAACTCTGTGCGATCCCATAGACGGCAGCCCACCAGGCTCCTCCGTCCCCGGGATTCTCCAGGCAAGAACACTGGAGTGGGTTGCCATTGCCTTCTCCAATGTGTGAAAGTGAAAAGTGAAAGTGAAGTCGCTCAGTCGTGTCTGACTCTTAGCGACCCCATGGACTGGAGCCCACCAGGCTCCTCCATCAATGGGATTTTCCAGGCAAGAGTACTGGGGTAGGGTGCCATTGCCTTCCCCCATTTGTACCTATATCTTCTTTATAATTTTTATGACTTTGTTTTTGGTTGTTTTTTTTTTCTTTTTCTATCTTTCTTGTTCTTCTTCCTTTCTTTAACATTGTATTTTTGAAATTCCAAACTCTACTCTAGATTTTTAACTTTTGCTTTTTGGTACTTGTTATCAGTGACCTAGAGCCAGACATCTTGGAATGTGAAGTCAAGTGGGCCTTAGAAAGCATCACTACGAACAAAGCTAGTGGAGGGGATGGAATTCCAGTGGAGCTATTCCAAGTCCTGAAAGATGATGCTGTGAAAGTGCTGCACTCAATATGCCAGCAAATTTGGAAAACTCAGCAGTGGCCACAAGATTGGAAAAGGTCAGTTTTCATCCCAATCCCAAAGAAAGGCAATGCCAAAGAATGCTCAAACTACCGAACAATTGCACTCATCTCACACGCTAGTCAAGTAATGCTCAAAATTCTCCAAGCCAGGCTTCAGCAATACGTGAACCGTGAACTTCCTGATGTTCAAGCTGGTTTTAGAAAAGGCAGAGGAACCAGAGATCAAATTGCCAACATCTGCTGGATCATCAAAAAAGCAAGAGAGTTCCAGAAAAACATCTATTTCTGCTTTATTGACTATGCCAAAGCCTTTGACTGTGTAGATCACAATAAACTATGGAAAATTCTGAAAGAGATGGGAATACCAGACCACCTGATCTGCCTCTTAAGAAATCTGTATGCAGGTCAGGAAGCAACAGTTAGAACTGGTCATGGAACAACAGACTGGTTCCAAATAGGAAAAGGAGTACGTCAAGGCTGCATATTGTCACCATGTTTATTTAACTTATATGCAGAGTACATCATGAGAAATGCTGGACTGGAAGAAACACAAGTTGGAATCAAGATTGCCGGGAGAAATATCAATAACCTCAGATATGCAGATGACACGACTCTTATGGCAGAAAGTGAAGAGGGGCTAAAAAGCCTCTTGATGAAAGTGAAAGTGGAGAGTGAAAAGGTTGGCTTAAAGCTCAACATTCAGAAAACGAAGATCATGGCATCTGGTCCCATCACTGCATGGGAAATAGATGGGGAAACAGTGGAAACAGTGTCAGACTTTGTTTTTCTGGGCTCCAAAATCACTGAAAATGGTGACTGCAGTCATGAAATTAGAAGACGCTTACTCCTTGGAAGGAAAGTTATGACCAACCTAGATAGCATATTCAAAAGCAGAGACATTACTTTGCCAACAAAGGTTCGCCTAGTCAAGGCTATGGTCTTTCCTGTGGTCATGTATGGATGTGAGAGCTGGACTGTGAAGAAGGCTGAGCGCCGAAGAATTGATGCTTTTGAACTGTGGTGTTGGAGAAGACTCTTGAGAGTCCTTTGGACTGCAAGGAGATCCAACCAGTCCATTCTGAAGGAGATCAATCCTGGAATTTCTTTAGAAGGAATGATGCTAAAGCTGAAACTCCAGTATTTTGGCCACCTCATGCGAAGAGTTGACTCATTGGAAAAGACTCTGATGCTGGGAGGGATTGAGGGCAGGAGGAGAAGGGGACGACAGAGGATGAGATGGCTGGATGGCATCACTGACTCGATGGGTGTGAGTCTGAGTGACCTCCGGCAGCTGGTGATGGACAGGGAGGCCTGGCGTGCTGCGGTTCATGGGGTCGCAAAGAGTCGGACACGACTGAGCGACTGATCTGATCAGTTTTGTACCTATATTTTCTTTATAACTTTTGTGACTCTTTTTTTTTTCTTTCTCTTTTTCTCTCTTTCTTTTCCTTCTTCTTTTCTTTAACATTGTATTTTTGAAACTCCAAACTCTACTCTAGATTTTTAATTTTTGATTTTAGGTATTTGTTACCAATTTTGTGCCTTTAAGAACCCAATTTTCAGTACCCACTTTTTACTAGGGAGCAAGATTACTGGCTTGACTGCTCTCTCCACCTCCGGACTCTCCTTTTTCCCCACCAGGTCGCCTGCGTCTCTTCCCTAACCCCTCTCTACTCTACCCAACTCTGTGAATTTCTGTGTGTTCCAAACGAAGGAAAACACTTAGGGAACTGATTACTGACTGGATCTGTCTCTCTCCTTTTTATTCCCTCCTCTTATCCTCCTGACCACCTCTGTCTCCTTCCTCCTTCTTCTCTTCTTTGTATAACTCCGTGAACATCTCTGAGAGGTCCAGTTGTGGACTGCACATAAGGAAGTGATTACTGGTTAGCCTGCTCTCTCCTCTATTGATTCCACCACATCTCATTTGGATCACCTCTAACTCCCTCCTCCCTCTTCTCTTCCCCATGTAACGCTATGAACCTCATGGGGTGACCCTCACGGTGGAGAAACTTATCATCTTTAACCTAGATGTTTTATCAATGGTGCTGTATAGAAGGAGAAGTTTTGAGACTACTGTAAAAATAAGACCAATAACTGGAAGCAGGAGGCTTAAGTGCAAACTCTGACTCCAGGGAACATTAACTGACAGGAGCTCATCAAATGCCTCCATACCCACACTGAAACCAAGCACCACACAAGGGCCAACAAGTTCCACAGCAAGACATACCAAGCAAATTCTCCAGCAACACAGGAACACATCCCTGAGCTCCAATATACAGGCTACCCAGATCAGATCAGATCAGATCAGTCGCTCAGTCATGTCCGACTCTTTGCGACCCCATGAACTGCAGCACGCCAGGCCTCCCTGTCCACCAACAACTCCCGGAGGTCACTCAGACTCATCCATCAAGTCAGTGATGCCATCCAGCCATCTCATCCTCTGTCGTCCCCTTCTCCTCCTGCCCTCAATCCCTCCCAGCATCAGAGTCTTCTCCAATGAGTCAACTCTTTGCATGAGGTGGCCAAAATACTGGAGTTTCAGCTTTAGCATCATTCCTTCCAAAGAAATCCCACGGCTGATCTCCTTCACAATGGACTGGTTGGATCTCCTTGCAGTCCAAAGGACTCTCAAGAGTCTTCTCCAACACCACAGTTCAAAAGCATCAATTCTTCGGCACTCAGCCTTCTTCACAGTCCAGCTCTCACATCCATACATGACCACAGGAAAGACCATAGCCTTGACTAGGCGAACCTTTGTTGGCAAAGTAATGTCTCTGCTTTTGAATATGCTATCTAGGTTGGTCATAACTTTCCTTCCAAGGAGTAAGCGTCTTTTAATTTCATGGCTGACAGGCTACCCAAAGTCACCCCAAAACCACAGACATCTCATAACTCATTACTGGTCACTTCACTGCACTCCAGAGAGAAGAAATCCAGCTCCATCCACCAGAACACCAACACAAGCTTCCCTAACCAAGAAACCTTGACAAGCCACCTGTACAAACCCACACACACTGAGGAAATGCCACAATAAAGAGAACTCCACAGACTGCCAGAATACAGTAAGGACAACCCAAACTCAGCAATTTAAACAAGATGAAGAGACAGAAGAATACCCAGCAGGTAAAGGAACAGGATAAATGCCCACCAAACCAAACAAAAGAGGAAGAAATAGCAAATCTACCTGATAAAGAATTCTGAATAATGATAGTGAAATTAATCCAAAATCTGGAAATCAAAATGGAATCACAGATAAATAGCCTGGAGAAAAGCATTGAGAAGATGCAAGAAGATTTAACAAGGACGTAGAAGAAATAAAAAAGTCAATATATAATGAATAATGCAATAAATGAGATCAAAAACACTCTGGAGGCAATAAATAGTAGAATAACAGAGGCAGAAGACAGGATTAGTGAATTATAAGATAGAATGGTAGAAATAAATGAATCAGAGGACAAAAAAGAAAAACAAATTAAAAGAAATGAGGACAATCCCAGAGACCTCTAGGACAATATTAAACGTTACAACATTTGAATCATAGGAGTCCCAGAAGAAGAAGACAAAAAGAAAGACCATGAGAAAATACTAGAGGAGATAATAGTTGAAAACTTCCCTAAAATGAAATAATCACTCAAGTCCAAGAAACCCAGAGAGTCCCAAAGAGGAAAAACCCAAGGCGAAACACCCCCAAGACACATATTAATCAAATTAACAAAGATCAAACACAAAGAACAAATATTAAAAGCAGCAAGGGCCAGTCAGAATGGCTGCGATCCAAAAGTCCACAAGCAACAAATGCTGGAGAGGGTGCGGAGAGAAGGGAACCCTCTTACACTGTTGGTGGGAATGCAAACTAGTACAGCCACTATGGAGAATAGTATGGAGATTCCTCAAAAAACTTGGAATAGAACTGCCTTATGATCCAGTAATCCCACTGTTGGGCATATATACTGAGAAAACCAGAATTGAAAGAGACACATGTACCCAATGTTCATAGCAGCATTGTTTACAATAGCCAGGATGTGGAAGCAACCCAGATGTCCATCCACAGATGAATGGATAAGAAAGCTGTGGTACATATACACAATGGAGTATTACTCAGCCATTAAAAAGAATACATTTGAATCAGTTCTAAGGAGGTGGATGGAACTGGAGCCTATTATACAGAGTGAAGTAAGCCAGAAACAAAAACACAAATATAGTATACTAACGCATATATATGGAATTTAGAAAGATGGTAAAAATAAACCTATTTACGAGACAGCAAAAGAGACATTGATGTATAGAACAGACTTTTGGACTCTGGGACCAGGAGAGGGTGGGATGATTGGGGAGAATAGCATTGAAATATGTATAATATCATATCTGAAACGAGTCGTCAGTCCAGGTATGATGCCCGATAACAGATGCCTGGGGCTGGTGCACTGGGACAACCTGGAGGGATGGTGAGGGGAGGGGGGAGGGAGGAGGGTTCAGGATGGGGAACACGTGTATACTGGTGGCGGATCCATCTCGATGTATAGTAAAAGCAATACAATATTGTAAAGTTAAGCAAAATAAAAAAAAAATTTAAAAAAAAAGAAAGATAAAAAAAATAAATAAATAAAAGCAGCAAGGGAAAAACAACAAATAACACACAAGGGAATTCCCATAAGGATAACAGCTGATCTTTCAATAGAAACTCTCCAAGCCAGGAGGGAATGGCAAGACATACTTAAAGTGATGAAAGAAAATAACCTACAGCCCAGATTATTGTACCCAGCAAGGATCTCATTCAAATATGAAGGAGAAATCAAAAGCTTTATAGACAAGCAAAAGCTGAGAGAATTCAGCACTACCAAACCAGCTCTCCAACAAATACTAAAGGATATTCTCTAGACAGGAAACACAAAAAGGGTGTATAAATTCGAACCCAAAACAATAAAGTAAGTGGCAACGGGATCATACTCATCAATAATTACCTTAAATGTAAATGGGTTGAATGCCCCAACCAAAAGACAGAGACTGGCCGAATGGATACGAAAACAAGACCCCTACATATGTTGTCTACAAGAGACCCACCTCAAAACAGGGGACACATACAGACTAAAAGTGAAGGGCTGGAAAAAGATTTTCCATGCAAATAGGGACCAAAAGAAAGCAGGAGTAGCAATACTCATATCAGATAAAATAGACTTTAAAACAAAGGCTGTGAAAAGAGACAAAGAAGGTCACTACATAATGATCAAAGGATCAATCCAAGAAGAAGATATAACAATTATAAATATATATGAACCCAACATAGGAGCATCGCAATATGTAAGACAAATACTAACAAGTATGAAAGGAGAAATTAACAATAACACAATAATAGTGGGAGACTTTAATACCCCACTCACACCAATGGATAGATCAACTAAACAGAAAATTAACAAGGAAACACAAACTTTAAACGAAAGAATAGACCAGTTAGACCTAATTGATATCTATAGGACATTTCATCCCAAAACAATGAATTTCACCTTTTTCTCAAGCACACACGGAACCTTCTCCAGGATAGATCACATCCTGGGCCATAAATCTAGCCTTGGTAAATTCAGAAAAATTGAAATCATTCCAAGCATCTTTTCTGACCACAATGCACTAAGATTAGATCTCAATAACAGGAGAAAAACTATTAAAAATTCCAACATATGGAGGCTGAACAACACACTCCTGAATAACCAACATAAAGCAATCAAAAAAGAAATCAAAATTTGCATAGAAACGAATGAAAATGAAAACACAACCCAAAACCTGTGGGACACTGTAAAAGCAATCCTAAGGGGAAAGTTCATAGCACTACAGGCATACCTCAAGAAACAAGAAAAAAGTCAAATAAATAACCTAACTCTACACCTAAAGCAACTAGAAAAGGAAGAAATGAAGAACCCCAAGGTTAGTAGAAGGAAAGAAATCTTAAAAATTAGGGCAGAAATAAATGCAAAAGAAACAAAGAGACCATAGCAAAAATCAACAAAGCCAAAAGCTGGTTCTTTGAAAGGATAAATAAAATTGACAAACCATTAGCCAGACTCATCAAGAAACAAAGGGAGAAAAATCAATTCAATAAAATTAGAAATGAAAATGGAAAGATCACAACAGACAGCACAGAAATACAAAGGATCATAAGAGACTACTATCAGCAATTATATGGCAATAAAATGGACAACGTGGAAGAAATAGACAAATTCTTAGAAAAGTACAACTTTCCAAAACTGGACCAGGAAGAAGAGAAAATCTTAACAGACCCATCACAAGCACAGAAATAGAAACTGTAATCAGAAATCTTCTAGCAAACAGAAGCCGAGGTCCAGACGGCTTCACAGCTGAATTCTACCAAAAATTTAGAGAAGAGCTAACACCTATCCTACTCAAACTCTTCCAGAAAATTGCAGAGGAAGGTAAACTTCCAAACTCATTCTATGAGGCCACCATCACCCTAATACCAAAACCTGACAAAGATGCCACAAAAAAAGAAAACTACGGGCCAATATCACTGATGAATATAGATTCAAAAATCCTTAACACAATTCTAGCAATCAGAATCCAACAACACATTAAAAAGATCATACACCATGACCAAGTGGGCTTTATCCCAGGGATGCAAGGATTCTTCAATATCCGCAAATCAATCAACATAATACACCACATTAACAAATTGAAAAATAAAAACCATATGATTATATCAATAGATGTAGAGAAAGCCTTTGACCAAGTTCAACATCCATTTATGATAAAAACTCTCCAGAAAGCAGGAATAGAAGGAACATACCTCAACATAATAAAAGCCATATATGACAAACCCACAGCAAACATTATCCTCAATGGTGAAAAATTGAAAGCATTTCCTCTAAAGTCAGGAACAAGACAAGGGTGCCCACTTTCACCATTACTATTCAACATAGTTTTGGCCACAGCAATCAGAGCAGAAAAAGAAATAAAAGGAATCCAAATTGGAAAAGAAGTAAAACTCTCACTGTTTGCAGATGACATGATCCTCTACATAGAAAACCCTAAAGACTCCACCAGAAAATTACTAGAACTAATCAATGAATATAGTAAAGTTGCAGGATATAAAATCAACACACAGAAATCCCTTGCATTCCCGTACACTAATAATGAGAAAAAAGAAAGAGAAATTAAGGAAACAATTCCATTCACCATTGCAATGAAAAGAATAAAATACTTAGGAATATATCTACCTAAAGAAACTAAAGACCTATATATAGAAAACTATAAAACATTGGTGAAAGAAATCAAAGAGGACACTAATAGATGGAGAAATATACCATGTTCATGGATTGGCAGAATCAATATAGTGAAAATGAGTATACTATCCAAGGCAATTTATAGATTCAATGCAATCCCCATCAAGCTACCAACGGTATTCTTCACAGAGCTAGAACAAATAATTTCTCAATTTGTATGGAAATACAAAAAACCTCGAATAGCCAAAGCTATCTTGAGAAAGAAGAATGGAACTGGAGGAATCAACCTGCCTGACTTCAGGCTCTACTACAAAGCCACAGTCATCAAAACAGTATGGTACTGGCACAAAGACAGAAAAATAGATCAATGGAACAAAATAGAAAGCCCAGAGATAAATCCACGCACATATGAACACCTTATCCTTGACAAAGGAGGCAAGAATATACAATGGATTAAAGACAATCTCTTTTAACAAGAGGTGCTGGGAAAACTGGTCAAACACTTGTAAAAGAATGAAACTAGAGCACTTTCTAACACCATACACAAAAATAAACTCAAAATGGATTAAAGATCTAAATTTAAGACCAGAAACCATAAAACTCCTAGAGGAAAACATAGGCAAAACACTCTCTGACATACATCACAGCAGGATCCTCTATGACCCACGTCCCAGAATACTGGAAATAAAATAAAAAATAAACAAATGGGACCTAATTAAACTTAAAAACTTCTGCACAACAAAGGAAACTATAAGCAAGGTGAAAAGACAGCCTTCAGAATGGGAGAAAATAATAGCAAATGAAGCAACAAACAACTAATCTCAAAAATATACAAACAACTCCTACAGCTCAATTCCAGAAAAGTAAATGACTCAATCAAAAAATGGGCCAAAGAACTAAATAGACATTTCTCCAAAGAAGACATACAGATAGCTAACAAACACATGAAAAGATGCTCAACATCACTCATTATCAGAGAAATGCAAATCAAAACCACTATGAGGTACCATTTCATGCCAGTCAGAATGGCTGCAATACAAAAGTCTACAAGCAATAAATGCTGGAGAGGGTGAGGAGAGAAGGGAACCCTCTTACACTGTTGGTGGGAATGCAAACTAGTACAGCCAGTATGCAGAACAGTGTGCAGATTCCTTAAAAAACTGGAAATAGAACTGCCTTATGACCCAGCAATCCCACTGCTGGGCATACACACTGAGGAAACCAGAATTGAAAGAGACACGTGTACCCCAATGTTCATCGCAGCACTGTTTATAATAGCCAGGACATGGAAGCAACCTAGATGTCCATCAGCAGATGAATGGATAAGAAAGCTGTGGTACATATACACAATGGAGTATTACTCAGCCATTAAAAAGAATACATTTGAATCAGTTCTAAGAAGGTGGATGAAACTGGAGCCTATTATACAGAGTGAAGTAAGCCAGAAACAAAAACACAAATACAGTACACTAACGCATATATATGGCATTTAGAAAGATGGTAACAATAACCCTGTAAACGAGACAGCAAAAGAGACACTGATGTACAGAACAGTCTTTTGGACTCTGGGAGAGGGAGAGGGTGAGATGATTTGGGAGAACGGCATTGAAATATATATAATATCATATTTGAAACGAGTCGCCAGTCCAGGTTCGATGCCTGATACCGGATGCCTGGGGCTGGTGCACTGGGATGACCCAGAGGGATGGTATGGGGAGGGAGGAGGGTTCAGGATGGGGAACACATGTATACCTGTGGTGGATTCATTTTGATGTATGGCAAAACCAATACAATATTGTAAAGTTAAATTAAAAAAAAAAAAAGAACACTTTCTGCAACACTCTGTAATTGTAAAAAAAAAAAAAAAAAGTAATCAGGAAGAAATAACAGTTTAGCATCAGTGAGCAGATAAACTGAGTCTTACTCAGCAAAATGGCTGAAGGTATGCAGTTAATAGATCTCTGTATCAACATGAATAAACCTCAAAAATTCACTGCTGCATTAAAAACAAAAAGCAGCAAGCTGCAAAGTAAAGTATGATGCCATTCATAAATTTCCTAACAACACAAAGCCAGAACATTTATTCTCTATGTACATGTATACATACACTTTTACAAGTGAAAAAGAATATAAGAGAATAAGGATTTCAACATCAGGGTGGAGTTATCTCTAAGAAGGAAAGGTGGCAGAAGGAAGGATGGATAGGGCTTGAAATGTGAACTTAACTACATTAAATTACATCAAATTCTGGGGCAAGGATGGAAAAATGCTAACAGCTTTTAAATTTGAATGTTGGAGATATGGATATCTGTTAATTTTTTTTTTTAATTTTTCTGTTGTGGGCCATTTTTAAAGTCTTCATTGAACTTGTTATAATATTGCTTCGGTTTTATGTTTTGCATTTTTGGCTGTGAGGCCTGAGGGATCTTATCTCCTGGACCAGGAATTGGACCTGCACTGAAAAGTGAAATCTTAACCATTAGACAGCCAGGGAAGACTCTCGCTAATAATTTTAACAAGTGTTTCATATTTCATGTTTTTATGCTTAAACTTCATTTTTTATAATTTCACATATGTCATGATGTCTGTCCTGAGTACTTCAGAGATGTGAAGATTGAGAGGAATGACTTAAGGTTCTTGGGAAATCATACAGTACTTACAAGACACAAGGATTTTATTTATAATCTACAGCATAAAATTTGTCTTAAGAGTCTCACAAAGCTTTTGGTCCATATCAGTGTTTTTTTTATTGCTCATGTTTTTCATTGGATTTGATTCTGAATGACTTTTGTCTTTTAAGCTAAATCCAACCTCAAATCATGAAAACCTATCACTGAAGATAGTCATTCAAAGCCGCTGTTGCAAGCTCCGAGGGCAAAAGTCAAAAAGGAATTCTAAAAACGTGCCGAGCAACAGTGACACCAGCAGAACGAGTTTGCAGGCTCTCACAGTGACTGGCCGAGAGGGACGAGCACTCACATAGCCCGAGTCCCTCAGTGACGGAAAACCAGCCTCATTCCGTTCCTGTGCTTCAGCTTTTTCACCTGGATCCCTCTCCCTTCTGAGAGCACCAGTCCACGAGGATAAGGCAGCACGATGGTCAAGGGACGACTCTGCACTTTTCAGGCTGCTTGGGTTCAAATGCTGCCCCTGACCTTTGCCAGCTGCACGACAAAGGTCAGGGCCAGGTATGGGAGTTATTTAACCTGTAATAATCAGTTCAGTTCAGTCGCTCAGTCGTGTCTGACTCTTTGTGACCCCATGGACTGTAGCACGCCAGGCTTCCTTGTCCATCATCAACTCCTGGAGTTTGCTCAAACTCATATCCATCGAGTCGGTGATGCCATCCCACCATCTCATCCTCTATCGTCCCCTTCTCCTCCTGCCCTCAATCTTTCCCAGCAACAAGGTCTTTAGCAAGGAGTCAGTTCTTCACATTAGGTGGCAAAATATTGGAGCTTCAGCATCAGTTCTTCCAATGAATATTCAGGACTGATTTCCTGTAGGATTGGCTTGATCTCCTTGTAGTCCAAGGGACTCTCAATAATCTTCTCCAACACCACAGTTCAAAAGCATCAATCCTTCAGCGTGAAGAGTCTTCTCCAACACCACAGTTCAAAAGTATCAATTCTTTGGTGCACAGCTTTCTTTATAGTCCAACTCTCACATGCATACATGACTACTGGAAAAACCATAGCTTTGAGTAGATGGACCTTTGTTGGCAAAGTAATAATAATATGGACTTTTTAAAAATAATTTTGAAAACTGCGGTAACACATGTAAGGGCCTTAGTCCAGCATCTAGGACAGTAAGACCACAAAAACACCATTACTGCTCCTACTGTTCTTGTTACCACATTATCACTGGTAACAACTAAGTCTACTTCCTTCCTGTTGCTTTAGAAGACCTTGTGAATTCAGAGGTCAACAAATTTTTCTCTTAAAGGGTGAGATAATAACTATTTTAGGCTTTGCAGACCATGTGGTCTCTGCTGCAACTACTCAATTCTGCCGTTGTAGCCTGACAGCAGCTTAGACAATACATAAATGGACAGGTGTAACTGCATCCCAGTAAAATTTTATAACAGGCAGCTGGCCAAACCTGATCTGTGGCCGAGTGTGCTGACCCCTGACCTACGCTGTTTGCACACGATCTCCATATATCGCATATACTTGCAGAGATGATGCAAAATGTTGTCTAATAAAAAGTTACTGGGGCGGGCCATGCTTCCTTGGTGGTCCAATGGTAGAGAATCCTGCCAATGATGGGGACACAGGTTTGATCTGTGGTCTGGGAAGATTCCACATGCTGCAGGGAGACTAAGCTTGTGTACCACAAATACTGAAGTGCGCACACTCTAGAGCTGTGCTCTGCAACAACAGAAGCCACCACAACGAAACTAGAGCGTAGTCTTCGCTCACCACAACTAGAGAAAGCCCGCACAGAGCAACGAAGACCCAGAGCAGCCAAAAACAAATTAACAACAAAAAACTACATCTAGTATATTCCTTCCAGCAGCCTCTCTGTGGAAGAGTCCAGCCTCCCATGCTGCCTGTGCCTCCCACCTCCTCCCGCCCCTGGAGCCACATGAAGGGCCCAGCAGAGGCAGCAGCACGACCCAGCAGTCGGGCGCATCCTCTGTGGGCGGGGGCCTGATGACACACACAGAGGACCCCAAAGCCTGAGTCTGTGGACTCACCTGCAGCTGGAGGCTCTGGGCCCGGTGCTTCACGGCTATGGCCTGGAGGGCTCGGCCTAGGTGGACCTGGCCCAGTCGCTGTCTCCATGCATTCCACCATGCCCTGCCAGAGACCAAATCAAAGACGGGACCCGTCAAAGAACGGTCAGCAGAAGAGCAGGGGAGTGAGGGCTGGGCCTCAGACCCCCGGCTCAGGTCCCTCTCCCTAAGACCATTAGATCCGCTGCCAGAAAAAGCAGTCAAGGAACAGTTCTAGAGCTGCCAGCTAAGGGTTGGAGACTGATGGTCCCTAAGGTCAGACCCCCTGGGGGGAGGGCACGGCAACCCACTCCAGTATTCTTGCCTGGAGAATCCCATGGACAGAGGGGCCTGGCGGGCTACAGTCCGTGGAGTCCCACAGAGTCAGACACAACCAAGGTGACTTAGCACGCAAGGTCAGACCCAGCCTTAAGCAATTTAGATATGCTCTGTTTGGCCAATATGGGTTTAAAAAAAAAAAAATCACTGCCAACTACTTCAGGAGATTCCACAGAATAAACTGCAAAACTACTAGTATTTATTTATAGCCACTCCACACAGCATGTGGGATCTTGGTTCCCTGAACAGGGATTGAACCCACACCCCTAAGCAGTGGAAGAGCAGAGTTTTAACCACTGGACCCCCAGGGAAGTCACCCAATAATGGCTTTTGGATTTCCAGTCTTAATGGATCTGTTCCCTTCCTTCTGTCCTTGCCAGGTTTCATTCTAGCCTTGGGTTCCTTCCTACTTATTCTCTGATTTGTTGCAGAAAAGCAGTAATGTGGAAAAGAGCGTTTGCAACTTCTGTTTTTACCCTGGTCACTCTAACTCACCAATATCTCCTTCCTCCTAACTTATGCTTAGCTGTATCTCTTCAAAATCTCAACCTATCTGGCATTACTACTTATCTTCTTAAGCACTTAGAGAAATTCTAAATTCCCTGAATGTAACCTCAGGATTCAATCAGGAACATTTTAAACCCGTAACAGACACTGAATAAACAAAATTATGTAGAAATATCCCCCATAGACTCTAGAGAAACTACGTACTTACTAAGCATTTGCAAATATCTGCTGAATAAAGTTTAAATAAGAAACATTTTAAATTACTTCTTTATGTCCACTGATGGTCCGGACACTAGGCTAAATACTTCACAAATACTACCTTATGTATTTCCCATGACAACCTAAAAAAGACACCTCACGGTGTGAGGAAAGTGAGGCCTGGAGAAGTGAAATGACCCAGGACTTGTGAGAAGAGGGGTTTGAACCCAAGTCAGTCTAGCTGCAAGGCTTCTGCTCTTACTCACGCTACACGCAGGGCCCCCGCTCTCCTGGCCAGGAATTGAGCTTTCAGTGTGCTGCTGTTCGGGACACCAGAGAACCGATGGGAACGGTGCACAGAGGCATCAGTACCAGTATAAAGCAGCTCACTGCTACACACTTCTGGCTTTCTAAGTGGGCTGACTCAGGTGGTCTCCCCAATGGAGGACGGTGCTGCTGAGATGCAGGGCCTGGAAGCACGTAAAAGTGTGAGCTGTGGCATCAGAAAGATGCGTGAGTGAGCCCTAGTTTTGGTAATTATGACTCACACACAGTAGAAAGGCTGAGTAACTTGCCTGAGCTCATGTATCTTAATCTGCAATAACAATATTTATCTTATAGTTTATGGTAAGGAGTAAATGGGACACTTTACATTAAAAAATTAACATACTCAGAAACTTAACACAAGGCTTAACAGTAAATACTCAATTAGTGTTACTTATGATTTTGTGAAAACCTGATCTTAATGCTGAACAAGGTACCAATAAATATTTACTACGTATCAATTATATTCAAAATGTTGTTTTAAGGTGGGTTTTTATGCTGGCTTTCCACCATAAAAGCAATGAGGAGGTAAAAACGAATGCTGCTGATCTGTAGGGCCATGCAGCACACTCACCAAAGAATACTCCGCTGCCTGAACTCCAGGGCAGTTGTGTGCATCTCAAGTTTGGTCCTACGGAAAACCACGTAGACCAACCAGGACTTCCAGGCCCGTCGCATCTTTTGCTTTGCATCTAGATGCACCAAAAAGATTTCCAAGAAGGGTTAGGAGAAATGGATTACTCTGGCCTAAGATAAAAAAGCTCAGAAGCGCTCAGAAGGGCCCCTCCGCTGAGTATCTGAATTCCTCCGGTCTTCCAGTGCCCTCTGCTGGAAAAGTTGTGAAGCTCTACAAACTTAAAGATGCAAGATGCAAAGAACAGTTATGCAAGTGATGACATTTACAAAACATTTAAAGGAAAACCAATGCACTGCACTGTTCAGATATCTCTAAAAGTCCTTATTTTTTTATAGAGTTATATACTCTTCAATATCTACACATGAAATAACAAAGGAAGCAGGAAAGTGAATGGGGATACAGATGTAACAAGACTAGTGAGTTGATAACAACTGGAAGCTGAGTGATGGGTACACAGGAGTTCATTATTCTATCTTTCCAATTTGTAGATTTTTAAAATTTCCATTAATATAAGGTTAATGGAGTAGGAAATGGCACCCCACTCCAGTATTCTTGCCTAGAGTATCCCCATGGATGAAGGAGCCTGGTGGGCTACAGTCCATGGGGTCGCAAAGAGTCAGACACAACTGAAGCTACTTAGCAATATAAGGTTAAAAAAGAAGTCATATTATAAAATTTGCTCTTTGAAACAATATTTGTAAAGTAGAATAGGCACGATAAAAAGGAAAGGATTCTATCTGTATTTATTTGTGAGATAAAATAAAAGGGGCCGGTAATGATCCCAGAGCAAAGAGAATTTACTACATACAGGAGGTGTAAAGGTCCATGGGCCTCCCTTTATAGTAAATTCCATTTTCACTGTGAAAGTCATTACTGGTGAAGTTTTTTTTTTTTTTTATAACATAAAGGAGAAAATAAAAATATGTAAAACATTTTCAGCACATTCTCTAAAATGTGGACAGGAGGACTATAGCTTTACTTTGTATTTAACAGTTGTTGACAAATCACATCAAAAGATGAAAAAGAATTTAATACGTAGCTTCCTTGGGCTTCCCTGGTGGCTCAGAAGATAAAGAATCTGCCTGCAAAGCAGAAGACCCAGGTTCAATCCCTGGGTCGAGAAGATCCCCTGGAGATGGGAATGGCAAACCACTCCAGTATTCTTGCCCGAAGAATTCCATGGACCAGGTGAGCCTGGTGGGCAACAGGTCCATGGTGTTGCAAAGAGGCGGACACAACTGAGCGACTCACTTCACAGTTTTCTGTGGGTCCACCCAGACCTCTGGAATCAGCACATCTCAGGCAAGGACCAGCATGGCACTGCGGTTTTAGAGTATAGGCTGCTAAGTAAGACAAGCTGGGCCTGAGTACTATCCTTGTCACTTAGCTAAGTAACCCCACACAAGTTCCTCACCTGCAAAATGGTGCCTCCTTTAGAGGTACATTTGCAAACAGGGAGGCCTGGTGTGCTGCGGCTCATGGGGTCGCAAAGAGTCGGACACGACTGAGCGACTGAACTGAACTGAAATGAGATTATCTATGAAAAGGAGAAAACAGATGAAAAGAGATGAAAGAAGAGGGCCTTACAGCATTTACTATCAGGCAGTGACAAAGAAGGATGCAAGTGACGGCTCAGGGAGCCGTGCCGTAAGAGAAGACAGCTGAATGCTGCCGGTGAGGGGGGGCCATTCCTCAGTGAGGTTCCTCTCTTGGCTCTAGGAAGAGCAGGTCTACACAGGGTGCAGTGGACAAGGCGTCCAAGGGACCTGCTGAGTTTGAGGGGCCTACAGGGCGTTCGTGGTTATGAGAAATAGCAGGAGGTTACATTATCATTCAATATGCCTTTTTCCCTTAGATTTACCCATACGGGTTTCTGAGTTCAACTCACAGAGGAACCAGATACCAACCAGAGCTGAACTATCACAAGATCACTAAGGGCCAACCTGGACCAAGAAGATCAGAAGCCAGCAGTGTGATCTGTCACATGGCGGCAAGACAGACAGCAGCCCCAAGTGCTGTGGGAGAAACATGGCCAGCACGCTGCACCAGCAGGGTGCGAACCTGTTGATTTGTTCACACAAACCATGCTGATATGAGTCCCAAACCATGCCGTATGGAGATAAACCATGGGGATATGATCACATGAGCTCCTGCTGAGAAATCACACATCTGGGAAAACAGGAAGGGCAGTCAAACAACTCTTCCCTTTGACTCAGAGTTATTCTCTCTCAAAGACAATGTACTTGTCCTTCACAGAAGTTTCTCTGAAAGTAAATCTGGGCTCTCAGTAAACTAGGAAAAGGGAGGGGTCTTACTCAACTTGATAATTAATATCTACAAGAAGCCATACTTATTGGTGAGGAACTCAAAAGCTTTTCCACTAACCAAGTACACAGCAAGGATGACTCCTCTCACCACTTCCTTTCAACATCCCAAGTTTCCCAACCAAGGGACTGAACCCAGACCATGGCAGAGAAAATGTCAAATCCTAACCATGAGACCACCAGGGAACTCCCAATAAAGTCTTAATAAAGGGGGCAGGGAAAGCAAAATCAAGTAAATGGAGGCATTTTCTTTAGCATGTACTTCTTCTTCTCACCATGATTCTCGGCTCTCAGGTACTTGCGCCTCATCTCCCGCTGCTGATACACATAGGTTTTCCAGGTCTGGAACATCAGGCTGTACAAGTAATATCTGAGGAGCAACAAAAGCAAGCAGTGTTTCTTTAAAACAAAACAACTCTTAATCTGACATACTCAGTCCATTCTGCACACAGGAAAAATTAACAGAACACTTCTGACACACAAAAGCCAATCCATATCCTAAGCTGGGCTTCCCTGGTGGCTCAGCGGTAAAGAACCCACCTGCCAAGCAGGAGATGTGGGTTCAATCCCTGGGTTGAGATAACCCCCTAGAGAAGGAAACAACAACCCACTCTGGCATTCTTGCCTGGAAAATGCCTTGGACACAGGAGCCAGGAGGGCTACAGTCCATGGGGTCATAAAGAATGACTAAACAGCAACATATCCTAAGCTAAAGCTGCATTTCCTACAATCACAGTGAAATTTGTCCTCCTTGACGGAGAGTTGTTCTCTGCACCTTATGTTATCACTAAGGGGAAAAAGGCATAAATTACCTGAGTGTGACTTCATTTTCAGCATCCACAGAGCATTTGGAACAACAGTCATTTCTTACTCACCCACGCCACAGAAAACACCAGCTCTCCTTTGCACTAAAACATGGTCAGCATCCTCCTTTGTCTTTTCCGCCTCAATACATACATTATCCACAGGACTGTCAGTCCCTCCATCTCTTCACTATCCCATTTCCTAAGACTTGATTTCATACTCTGCCAGCTTATTAGAACGATTCAACATTGTCTATGTGAAAGTGAAAGTCGCTCAGTCGTGTCTGACTCTTGGCGACCCCATGGACTATATAGTCCATGGAATTCTCCTGGTCAGAATATTGGAGTGGGTAATCTTTCCCTTCTCCAGGGGAACCCAGCTCTCCCATATTGCAGGCAGATTCTTTAGCAGCTGAGCCACAAGGGAAGCCCCAAAATACTGGAGTGGGTAGCCTATCTCTGCTCCAGAGGATCCTCCTGACCCAGGAATCGAACTGGGGTCTCCTACAATGCAGGAAGATTCTTCACCAACTGAGCCACCAGGGAAGCCCCTAATAAAAACATTATCTATCACAATAAACTATGGAAAATTCTGAAAGAGATGGGAATACCAGACCACCTGATCTGCCTCTTGAGAAATCTGTATGCAGGTCAGGAAGCAACAGTTAGAACTGGACATGGAACAACAGACTGGTTCCAAATAGGAAAAGGAGTTCACCAAGGCTGTATATTGTCACCCTGTTTATTTAACTTATATGCAGAGTACATCATGAGAAACGCTGGACTGGAAGAAACACAAGCTGGAATCAAGATTGCCAGGAGAAATATCAATAACCTCAGATATGCAGATGACACGACCCTTACGGCAGAAAGTGAAGAGGAACTCAAAAGCCTCTTGATGAAAGTGAAAGTGGAGAGTGAAAAAGTTGGCTTAAAGCTCAACATTCAGAAAACGAAGATCATGGCATCCAGTCCCATCACTTCATGGGAAATAGATGGGGAAACAGTGGAAACAGTGTCAGACTTTATTTTTCTGGGCTCCAAAATCACTGCAGATGGTGACTGCAGCCATGAAATTAAAAGACGCTTACTCCTTGGAGGGAAAGTTATGACCAACCTAGATAGCATATTCAAAAGCAGAGACATTACTTTGCCAACAAAGATTCGTCTAGTCAAAGCTATGGTTTTTCCTGTGGTCATGTATGGATGTGAGAGTTGGACTATGAAGAAGGCTGAGCGCCAAAGAATTGATGCTTTTGAACTGTGGTGTTGGAGAAGACTCTTGAGAGTCCCTTGGACTGCAAGGAGATCCAACCAGTCCATTCTGAAGATCAGCCCTGGGATTTCTTTAGAAGGAATGATGCTAAAGCTGAAACTCCAGTACTTTGGCCACCTCATGCGAAGAGTTGACTCATTGGAAAAAACTCTGATGCTGGGAGGGACTAGGGGCAAGAGGAGAAGGGGACGACAGAGGATGAGATGGCTGGATGGCATCACTGACTCGATGGACGTGAGTCTCAGTGACCTCCGGGAGTTGGTGATGGACAGGGAGGCCTGGCGTGCTGCGATTCATGGGGTCACAAAGAGTCGGACATGACTGAGCGACTGATCTGATCTCTGATCTGATACTTTATCTGAAATATTCATAAATCAGAAACCCTACCCCAGAGAGCCTAAAGATGTGATTACGAGTGAATACCATTTGGAAAAGATACAATGTGAGACATATTAAGTTTTTACTTTTAAAAAAGGTATAGAAAATATGTATGTGATAGAATTCCCAATTTTTACTTTTTTCACTTATCCCTGGGAATACAAGTGTCACAGATTAAGAGTTTCTTCTATCACTAAAAAATAGATAATTTTTTAAAGTTTTTTTCTCTTTCTTTTCTGTTTTCTTTTTTAATTTAAACTTTATTTTATTTGGCTGTGTTGTGCAGCAGGGAGGATCTTAGTTCCCTGACCAGGGACCAAACCCATGACCCCTGCAATTGGGAATATGGAGTCTTAACGACTGTCAGGGGAGCCCTCTTTTCTGTTTTCTTAAGGTTCTATATTGGGCGTATAGTTCCTCCCAAGCAATATAAATTAAAGCAACTCTACTGGTTTAGAAAACAGAACAAGAAATTATACAGCAGTGGGAGCTGGTGAGGAAAAATCTATTCTAATCATTAACATGATCAGTACATAATGGTTACCTGAATTAGAGGGTTACCTCTGTGTATATAAGTTCACATGCATACAGTACTATGCCTTGGGTTTAATTTAGGACTCTGATCTTGCTTACGCTAAAAAGAACCTGAAGAAAAACAGAAAATATTACAAAACTCTTGTCCTTGTGAGGATGGTCCAACCACCACGAACTCAATCGATATGACACACCACATTAACAGAATAAAAAGAGAAAACCACGAGGTCACCAGCGTCTCAAGATAATAAAGGCCACATATCATGAGCCCACATCTAGCACATAGTCAGTGGAGAAAGGCTGACAGCTTTTCCTCTGAGATCAGGAACAAAACAAGGGTGCCCACTCTCACCACTCCTACTCAACACAGTACTGGAAGTCCCAGCCAGAGCAAGTGGGCAAGAAAAATAAAAGGCACCAGAATTGGAAAGGAAGAAGTAAAACTGTCTCTACTTGCAGATGCCATGATTTTATACATGGAAACTCCTCAAGACTCAACCAAAAAACTTAGATCTAATCAATGAACTCAGTAAAGCCACAGGATATAAAATTAATGTAAAATATAAGTAGCATTTCTCTACAGTAACAACAAATTATCTGAAAAAGAAAGAAATCAATCCCCTTTACAATAGCATCAAAAATAGCAAAATATTTAGGAATAAATTTAACCAAGGAAGTGAAAGGTCTCTACTCTGAAAGCTACAAGACACTAATGAAAGAAATCAAAGAAGATACAGATAAACAGAAAGGTCATCCACATTCATGAACTGGGAAAATATTGTTAAAATGTCAGTACTACCAAAAGTCATCTATAGATTCAATGCAACCCCAACCAAGATTCCAATCTCATTTTTACAGAAGTAGAAAACACAATCCTAAGAGTTATGTGGAACTACACAAGACCTCAAACAGTCAAAGCTATCTTCAGGAAGAACAAAGCAGGAGACATCACCCTTCCTGTTTTCAAGCTATACTATAAAGCGGCAGTATACAATGTCATAGGCTTCCCTGGTGGCTCAGACGGTAAAGAATCCACCTGCAATGCAGGAGATTCGGGTTCGATCCCTGGGTTAGGAAGATCCCCTGGAGGAGGGCATGGCAATCCACTCCAGAATTCTTGCCTGGAGAATTCCCATGGACAGAGAGGATCCTGGCGGGCTACAGCCCATGAGGCTGCAGAGAGTCAGACACAACTGAGCAACTAAGCACAGCACACACAATGTGATGGCATAAAAACCAGAGACCAATGGAACAGAATCCAGGGCCCCCAGATCAACCCAAATACACACAGTCACCTAATACTTGACAACAGAGCCAAGAATCAACGGGGGAAACACAGTCTCTTCAATAAAGGGTGCTGGGAAAATTGGATAGTCACGTGTAAAAGAATGAAACTAGATCCCTATCTAACACCACTCACAAAAATTAAATAGAAATGGATTAAAGACTTAAATGCAAGACCATGGAATTCCCAGGAGAAAACATAACACAAGAAAAAAGCTCCTTCACATAGGTCTTAGCAATGATTCTTTGAATATGATACCTAAAGCACAAGCAACAACATCAAAAATAAACAAGTAGAACTACAGTAAACCAAAAGGCTTATGCACAGCAAAATACAGTCAATAAATTGAAAAAGACAACCTACAAAATGGGAAAAAATATTTGCAACCCATATATCTGATAAAGGATTAATATCCAAATATATAAAGAACTCACACAACTCAATAACAAAAAATCAAATAACCCAATTTAAAAGTGGTCAAAGGTGAAGATAAAAGACTGAAAAGTGAGGTTATTTTTTTTAATAGATAACAATTTAGCCTTTGGGGTGCTCAAAAGTCCTATGGTAGGAAAAATAAGAATATGTATTAAATGAAAGTAAATACTGTTCCAGAATCCCCAATGTTTTCATCTTTATCCAATCTAAAAATTATACAACTTCCTTTAACCATTCTTTTTCTAAATGAGCATTAACACACCGCATGTGTTTAATATACTGCCGCTGCTGCTGCTAAGTCACTTCAATCGTGTCTGACTCTGTGCGACGCCATAGACGGAAGCCCACCAGCCTCCCTCATCCCTCGGATTCTCCAGGCAAGAACACTGGAGTGGGTTGCCATTTCCTTCTCCAATGCATGAAAGTGAAAAGTCAAAGTGAAGTCGCTCAGTCGTGTCCAACTCCTAGCAACCCCATGGACTGCAGCCTACCAGACTCCTCCGTCCATGGGATTTTCCAAGCAAGAGTACTGGAGTGGGTTGCCATTGCCTTCTCCATTTAATATACTAATTCTCAACAAAAATAAATAAAAGTGGGCAATGACCTAAACAGACATTTTCTCAAAGTAGATACACAAACAGCCCAGAGGTACATGAAAAGATACTTAAAGATAACTAGTCATCAGGAAAATACAAATAAAAATCACAGTGAGATATCACCTCAGACCTCTAGGCTATCACCAAAAGGACAAGATAGAATAATGATGCTGTGCATCTGAAATGTATATAATGCTATCAACCAATTTTACCTCAGTTTAAAAAAAAGTAGGCAATTAGATCTCCCTATAATAAGAGATTTTTTAAAAAAAGATAAATGATTATGAAGATATAGAGAAAAGGGAACCTTGTGGTCTGCTGGTATGATTCGTAAGTTGGTAATAGCCACTAAGGAAAACAGTATGCAGGATCTTCAAAAAATTAAAAATAGAACTACCAAACAAGCCAGAAATTCCACTTTTGGGACTATGTCCAAAGGAAACAAAAACACTAACTTGAAAATGTAGCTGCACGATCATGTTCATAGCAGCATTATTTACAAAAGCCAAGACAGGGCAACAAACTAAGAGTCCACAGATGGATGAACGGGTGAAGTTGTATCTATTAGGTTGGTCAAAAAGCTCAGAATGGAAAAAACAGAACGAACTTCTGGGCCAACCCAAATACATAAAGTGGAATCTATTCAGCCATTTAAAAATGCGGAAATTCCACAAAGACTGTATGTGTGTGTGTGTGTGTGTGTGTGTGTGTGTGTGTATATAAAAAGAGGAAATCCTCTGTCATTTTTGACAACATGGATGGAATTTGAAGGCATTAAGCTAAGAGAAGTATGTCATAGAAAGACAAACATTGATCTCACGTGTGCATTCTTTAAAAAAAAAACTGAGAAAAAGATCAGATTTGTGGTTTACCAGAGGCATGGGGGTTAGGGGAGTGGTCAAAAGGTACAAACTTCCAAGTATAACACTAATAAGTTCTGGGGATACAAGGTACAATATGATGACTACACTTATCACTGTGGTATGATACATATGACAGTTGTTAAGAGAATATATGATAATTGTTAAGAGAAGAAATCCTGAAAGTTCTCATTACAAGGAGAAAATTTTTTCCTCATTGTTTTTTATTGCAGTTATATGAGATGATGAATGTTAACTAAATTTATTGTGGCAATCATTTTACAATATGTAAGTCAAATATCTATTCTGTACACCTAAAAGTCATACAGTAATTCATATATGTCAATTATATTTCAATAAAACTGGGGAAAAAAAGACTTATCTTGCTTTGATCTAGAATCATGACAACAAGTAATTATTTGATAATGCGAACCAGTAAAATTCCCGGGTGGCTCAGCTGATAAAGAATCTGCCTGCAATGTGGGAGACCTGTGTTTGATCCGTGGGTTGGGAAGATCCCCTGGAGAAGGGAAAGACTACCCACTCCAGTATTCTGGCCTGGAGAATGCCATGGACTGTATGGTCCATGGGGTCGCAAAGAGCTGGACATGACTGAGCAACTTTCACTTCACTTCACCAGTAAAATTAAAAGTAATATAACATGAAATCTGACCTGTAATGACAGTCAGCTCGAACACGGAGTTTCCACTCTCGATGGGAAACCCACCACTCTTCTTTCCACTCTTCAAAGACCTTTCGCAGAATTTTTTGTTCATAGTAAAGCCTACGGCAGTGAAAAATAAAAAATCAGAGAGACACACTTGATGATGTTGGAGCTGATATCTATTCCCAAATTACTGTTTCCTATGGTTATTGCTTTCTCACAGAAAACTGTGGCTCATTATTTGGTAGCACCAAAATATAGATTAAAAATACACATATTTAACTTTTACAGGTCAAAATCTTAGATCTACTTAAACTAGTAATAAAGCTAAAAAATTTTATACTCTAGTTCTTATCAATTAAAGAAGTCAAAGTAAAAAAATCTGACTTTTCAAATACCGTGAGTTGAGAATTAACATTCTCAATTTTTTTTCATTCACAGGACTGAAAAGTATTTGATTAGTAAAAGAGCAGCTCCATTTCTCATTTACATACCCAGGAGATTAAAAGTTGTAAAATAAGCAAATGCCTAATGGCATTCCTAGGACTTAACAGAACAGAGTGCATTAGTTTAACTGAAATCTGGCCAGGGGATTTATAACAAGAGCAAAACAGAAGCAAGATAAAATAAGAAGGGAAAACCTACTAAGAAAACAGCGGGGCAGTGAGAGTGTACTGACGTTAACGGCATGGTCAAGAAGACCGGTTACTCGGGAACTCTGACCTGTCAGTCACTCCAAATCTTTCCCTGGTTCTGCAGGTTACCTCACTCAGTTACAGGATTTAAAAAACTGGCTGGCAAAAATATACACAGAGAAATTAAACTCCCAATGTTCACTGCAGCACTATTAACAATAGCCAGAACATGGAAGCAACCTAAATGTCCATCAATGGATAAACTGATAAAGAAGATGTGGTACACACATACAATGGAATACTATCTGCCCATAAAAAAAATGATATAATGCCATTTGGAGCAACATGGATGGACCTGGAGATTCTCATACTAAGTGAAGAGACAGAGAAACACAAAAGTCCTATGATATCACTTATATACAAAATCTTTTGAAAAATGATACAAATGAATTTATCTACAAAACAGAAATAAGACTCACAAACTTAGAGAATGAACTTTGGGTCACCAGGAGGGAGGGAGAGGGTGGAGGGACAGACTGGGACTTTGGGGTGGACATGTACACACTGCTATATTTAAAACAGATAATCAGCAATGGCCTATTGTACAGCACAGGGAACTCTGCTCAATATTCTGCAATAGTATAAATGGAAAAAGAATGGGAAAAAATGAAAATAAAGAATTTCACCTCACTGTTTTCATAATAATAAATAAGAGATAATCACCACAAATACCTATCAAAAGAAAACAGCTTAAATTCTAATCAATGTCAAATTCAATCAATGATGCACAGTCTTTTTTTAATGAATAGAACTAAAGATACTGAAATGGAAGGTACTCCAGAAAACCTGCTGGATGAAAAAACAAAGCTTGAGGTTAGGAGGAGAAGGGGGCAACAAAGGATTAGATGGTTGGATGGCATCATCAACTCAACGGACAAGAGTCTGAGCAAACCTGGGAGATGCCGAAGGACAGGGAAGCCTGGCCTGGCATGCTGCAGCCCACGGGGTCTCAAAGAGGTGGACACGACTGAGTGACTGAATAACCACCACCACCACCTCATGGTAGGTAAGATATGATATGTGTAACTTTTTTTTAAAAGTTATTAGTAATTTTTGTATTTCCAGTACCCATGTTAGAATTAATATCAGATCAGATGCTCAGTCGTGTCCGACTTTTGAGACCCCGTGAATCACAGCACGGCAGGCCTCCTTGTCCATCACCAACTTCCGGAGTTCACTCAATTTTCAGGTCCATCAAGACAGTGATGCCATCCAGCCATCTCATCCTCTGTCGTCCTCTTCTTCTCTTGCCCCCAATCCCTCCCAGCATCAGAGTCTTTTCCAATGAGTCAACTCTTCGCATGAGGTGGCCAAAGTACTGGAGTTTCAGCTTTAGCATCATTCCTTCCAAAGAAATCCCAGGGCTGATGTCCTTTAGAATTAATATAATACATACCAAATAAATATGTATAAAATGTATGTATACATAAAAACATGTCCATATGCAGGTATATATGTGTACATACAGAAATTATTGTAAATTATTGTAATTATTAAAATCCTGAAAAGATTTTACAGGAAATAATTACAATAATTATTATAATTATTAAAATCCTAAAATATCCAGAATACCAAACTGTTACTAGCGATTCTCTCTCAGGCAGGCATTACAAGAGATTGGTGTTTCCTGTATTACAGATTTTTGTTTGAAAAAATTTTGAACAGCTTTGTCCATAACTTTTAATGGAAAAGAAACACACCCCTCTGCACAAGTACTTCCTTCTACCATCGACTCTCCGTCTATTTCCTTTCTTTCCCAAAACTTAACTAAAATAACAGCAAATACTTTAAAAAGGTGTAAGCCCACAAAGAAAGAGAAAAGAGACAACGATGTTAAACAAGAGATGCCAACAAATCTTAGATGACAGAAAGCAGGCAGGAGGGTGGCAACTGAATCAACAGGTGAGAGACAGAGAATTCAGTTTCTGGGGGGCAAGAGGCAAGGGCATGGTGGCACAGACCCAAGAAAGGGGTGGGAATGAGCGGCATCAGGAAGTGCGGAGTCCTGGGTTGGAATGAAAACACAGGGTTAGGCCCCTGGATCCCATTATTCACACAGGCAGAGACTCAGGCTTATCTCTGGAGAGAATGAACTTGAGTGGCACTGGACTCTCCCAACACCAGGCAGAGCTCAAGAGATGGACCTAAACCAAGAGTCTACACACCGAACAATGAGACCCACATTCCCCCTCCTCTGCCTGCCGCCAAGTCTGTAACCACCGCCTCCACTCCACTCCACCTCAACCCAGAAGGAGTTTGGAGGATTCTCTCCTCTGGGGAAGGCTGATCAGCCTAAGGGAAAAAGCCTTCCGATACTGAAAGATGGAAGTCTCCCAGTGAAACTGTCAAAAGCCTAAAGGGAAACCCTCAATTTACAAGTCCCTATGCATACAAATATAATAGATGTATCTATCTTCTAAATTTGAGTTTTAGTGCCTAACTCTTAAAAGTGGGCTGACAATAAAAGGATCTCTTGACGTTTGAGGCAAGGCTCTCACATGCGATAGTGAACAAAGGCACACATAAAAAAGCAGCTTAGAAGAAAGAGAGAAAAAATCTTAAAAACTAATCACTATATTAACCTCAAAAAGTTATAAGCCTCGAGGATGTCATTATTTTTATTTTTTGAAGTCTTTATTGAATTTGTTACCATATTGCTTCTATTTCATGTTTGGGGTTTTTGGCTGCGAGGCATGTGGAATCTTAGCTCTCCGACCAGGGATCAAACCCACATTCCCTACATTGGAGGGTGAAGTCTTAACCAATGGACCGCCAACCAAGTTCTTTTCTTTTTTTTTTTTTTCCAAAGGAACATTCATAGAACAACAAAAAAAGAACTCTTGGAAATTAAAACTATGATGGCAGAAATGAAAAAAAAGAAAAGACCCACAAATAGTTAAAACAAAAAAAGGTGACTGGCCTGTAAGTCACAGTAAGGACTCTGGTTTCTACCGTCCGCAGGATGGGAAACAGCCCTTGGCCTGCGTAAAGAGACTGACTAAGGACAAGGCTGGAAGCAGGAGACCGGGGATGAGGCTCCTGGAGTCATTCAAGGGAGACAGGATGATGGCCCGAACCACCGTGGTGGCAACCAGAGGTGCTGCAAAGAGCTCGCGTCTGCGTCTATTCTGAAGGCTGAATCAACATAGTTTTGGCGTTTGGTGCCGCAGTCAGGGCGTGAGGGAGTGAGAGCTAGCAAGGAGGACTCCCAGGGTTCCGACCCGAGTCTCTGGGAGAATGGGTGTTTCCTCTACTGGAGAGGGGAAGACTCAGCAGCAAGGTCTGTGAGGAAGACCCAGACTTTGGCTATGGACATGCTGAGCCATGACGTCTAGCTGGTGCAGGCAGCAGTGTCACGCGGGCAGCAGTCCAGAGTTCAGGGGAGAGGTCTGGGCGAGTGCATACCTCTGGGGATCATCTGGGATTGGATGAGGCTGCCATGAGCAGGACGCAGACAGAGAGGCAGTGCCAGGACTGGGGGTGGGGGACTTGGGTGAGGAGGGACCAGCAGAAGAGAGTGGGAGGAGCAGAGGCGGAGGGGAGGCCGGGAGAGGGTGGCCACCTGAGGAGAATGGTGGGCTGGCCAATGCTCCCGCGTGAGTCAAGTGAGAGGAAATTCACAACTGACTTTAGCAAATGTAGTGAACTTACTAAAATCAATGGTGAATTCTTCTTAAATGAACAAGGCAAAGAAATAGAGGAAAATAACAGAATGGGAAAGACTAGAGATCGCCTCAAGGAAACTGGAGATATTAAAGGAACATTTCATGCAAGGATGGGCATGATAAAGAACATAATCAGTAAGGATCTAACAGAAGCAGAAGAGATTAACAAGAGGTGGCAAGAATACACAGATCAGATCAGATCAGTCGCTCAGTCGTGTCCGACTCTTTGCGACCCCATGAATCGCAGCACGCCAGGCCTTCCTATCCATCAACAACTCCCGGAGGTCACTCAGACTCACATCCATCGAGTCAGTGATGCCATCCAGCCATCTCATCCTCTGTCGTCCCCTTCTCCTCCTGCCCTCAATCCCTCCCAGCATCAGAGTCTTTTCCAATGAGTCAACTCTTTCCATGAGGTGGCCAAAGTACTGGAGTTTCAGCTTTAGCATCATTCCTTCCAAAGAAATCCCAGGGCTGATCTCCTTCAGAATGGACTGGTTGGATCTCCTTGCAGTCCAAGGGACTCTCAAGAGTCTTCTCCAACACCACAGTTCAGAAACATCAATTCTTCGGCGCTCAGCCTTCTTCACAGTCCAGCTCTCACATCCATACATGACCACAGGAAAGACCATAGCCTTGACTAGGCGAACCTTTGTTGGCAAAGTAATGTCTCTGCTTTTGAATATGCTATCTAGGTTGGTCATAACTTTCCTTCCAAGGAGTAAGCGTCTTTTAATTTCATGGCTGCAGTCACCATCTGCAGTGATTTTGGAGCCCAGAAAAACAAAGTCTGACACTGTTTCCACTGTTTCCCCATCTATTTCCCATGAAGTGATGGGACCAGATGCCATGATCTTCGTTTTCTGAATGTTGAGCTTTAAGCCAACCTTTTCACTCTCCACTTTCACTTTCATCAAGAGGCTTTTCAGTTCCTCTTCACTTTCTGCCATAAGGGTCGTGTCATCTGCATATCTGAGGTTATTGATATTTCTCCTAGCAATCTTGATTCCAGCTTGTGTTTCTTCCAGTCCAGGGTTTCTCATGATGTACTCTGCATATAAGTTAAATAAACAGGGTGACAATATACAGCCTTGACGTACTCCTTTTCCTATTTGGAACCAGTCTGTTGTTCCATGTCCAGTTCTAACTGTTGCTTCCTGACCTGCATACAGATTTCTCAAGAGGCAGATCAGGTGGTCTGGTATTCCCATCTCTTTCAGAATTTTCCACAGTTTATTGTGATCTACACAGTCAAAGGCTTTGGCATAGTCAATAAAGCAGAAATAGATGTTTCTCTGGAACTCTCTTGCTTTTTCCATGATCCAGCGGATGTTGGCAATTTGATCTCTGGTTCCTCTGCCTTTTCTAAAACCAGCTTGAACATCAGGAAGTTCACGGTTCACATATTGCTGAAGCCTGGCTTGGAGAATTTTGAGCATTACTTTAGTAGCGTGTGAGATGAGTGCAATTGTGAGGTAGTTTGAGCATTCTTTGGCATTGCCTTTCTTTGGGATTGTGATGAAAACTGACCTTTTCCAATCTTGTGGCCACTGCTGAGTTTTCCAAATTTGCTGGCATATTGAGTGCAGCACTTTCACAGCATCATCTTTCAGGATTTGGAATAGCAGAGAATACACAAAAGGACTGTACAAAAAAGGTCTTAATGACCCAGATAAACACAGTGGTGTGGTCATTCACCTAGAGCCAGACATCCTGGAGTGTGAAGTGGGCCTTAGGAAGTATTACTAGAAACAAAGCTAGTGGAGGTGATGAAATTCCAGCGTAGCTATTTCAAATCCTAAAAGATAATGCTGTTAAAGTTCTGCACTGAAAATGTCAGCAAATTTGGAAAACTCAGCAGTGGCCACAGGATTCAAAAAGGTCAGTTTTCATTCCAATTCCAAAGACGGGCAAGGCCAACAAATGTTCAAACTACCATGAAATTGCACTCATTTCACATGCTAGTAAGTTTATGCTCAAAACCCTACAAGCTAGGTTTCAGCAACGTGCGAATCAAGAACTTCCAAATGTACAGATGGACTTTGAAGAAGCAGAGGAACCAGAGATCAAATTGCCAACATTCGTTGGATCGTGGAGAAAGCAAGAGAGTTCCAGAAAAACACCTACTTCCACTTTACTGACTACACTAAAGCCTATGACTACGTGGATCATAATAAACTATGCTATGCTATGCTAAAGAGTCCCTTGGACTGCAAGAAGATCCAACCAGTCCATTCTGAAGGAGATCAATCCTGGAATTTCTTTGGAGGGAATGATGCTAAAGCTGAAACTCCAGTATTTTGGCCACCTCATGCGAAGAGTTGACTCATTGGAGAAGACTCTGATGCTGGGAGGGATTGAGGGCAGGAGGAGAAGGGGACGACAGAGGATGAGATGGCTGGATGGCATCACTGACTCGATGGATGTGAGTCTGAGTGACCTCCGGGAGCTGGTGATGGACAGGGAGGCCTGGCGCGCTGCGGTTCATGGGGTCGCAAAGAGTCGGACACGACTGAGCGACTGATCTGATCTGATGCTATGCTAAGTCACTTCAGTCGTGTCCAACTCTGTGTGACCCCATAGACGGCAGCCCACCAGGCTCCACCGTCCCTGGGATTCTCCAGGCAAGAACACCGGAGTGGGCTGCCATTTCCCTCTCCAATGCATGAAAGTGAAAAGAGAAAGTGAAGATGCCCAGTCATGCCCGACCCTCAGTGACCCCATGGACCGCAGCCCACCAGGCTCCCCTGTCCATGGGATTTTCCAGGCAAGAGTACTGGAGTGGGGTGCCACTGCCTTCTCCTAATAAACTATGGAAAAGTCTTAAAGACATGGGATACCAGATCACCTTACCTGCCTCCTGAGAAATCTGTATTCAGGTCAAGAAGCAACAGGTAGAACCAGACATGAAAAAAATGACTGGTTCAAAACTGAGAAAGGAGTACAGCAAGGCTGTATATTGTCACCCTGCCTATTTAACTTATATGCAGAGCACATCATGCAAAATACTAGCCTAGATGAAGCACAAGCTGGAATCAAGATTGCCGGGAAAAATATCAATAACCTCAGATATGCAGATGACACCATCCCTATGGCAGAAAGCAAAGAGGAACTAAAGAGCCTTTTGATGAAAGTGAAAGAGGAGAGTGAAAAAGCTGGCTTAAAACTCAACATTCAAAAAACTAAGATCATGGCATCCAGTCCCATTTCTTCATAGTAAGTAGAAGGAGAAAAAGTGGAAGCAGTGGCAGTTTTTATTTTCTTGGGCTAAAAAAAAATCACTGTGGATGGTGACTGCAGCCATGAAATTAAAAGACACTTGCTTCCTGGAAGAAAAGCCATAACAAACACAGACAGAGTATTAAAAAGCAGAGATGTCACTTTGCTGACAAAGGCCCATATAGTCAAAGCTATGGTTTTTCCAGTCATCGTGTACAGATGTGAGTTGGATCATAAAGGAGGCTGAACACCAAAAAATTAATGCTTTCTAACTGTGGTGCTGGAGAAGACTCTTGAGAGTCCCTTGGACTGTAAGGAGATCAAACCCGTCAATCCTAAAGGAAATCAACCTTGAATATTCATTGGAAGGACAGATGCTGAAGCGCCAATATTCTAGCCACCTGACACAAAGAGCCGACTCATTGGTAAAGACCCTGATGTAGAGAAAGACTGAGGGCAGGAGGAGACAGCAGAGGATGAGATGGTTAGGCAGCATCACCAACTCAATGGACATGAGTCTGAGCAAACTCCAGGAGGACAGGGGAGCCTGGCGTGCTGCAGTTGCAAAGAGTCAGATACAACTTAGTGACTGAACAACAACAAAGTGACCTCACAAAAGTAAAAACAGTTTTGGTGGCAAGGTGGAAAACGAAAGCCTCATGAGGTAAATTTGAGCCTACAAAAAGAGGTGCTATAGAGCCTGGAGACGTTCAGGAGATGAGAGCTGAAGGGCAGCAAAGAGATGGAGAACTGGCTGCAGGAGGAAGCAGCATCAAAGAGATTTTTTTTTTTTTCAGGATAGGAAAATAATAGCATTATATGCTGGTGCAAATGATCCAGTAAAGAGGGAAAAATTAATACAGAAAAGAGAGGGGGGAAAAAAACTGCTAGTGTGATGGCCTGGTGTAAGCACCAGGAAGCGCAGCATCAGAAGATCTTGCCAGAGACGAGAACCTGGACAGTCCATCTGCCTCACGGTAGGGAAAGCAAGCCACGTGGCAACAGACACTGGCCGTGGCAAGACACAGTGATGGTCTCCTAGGTTACTTCTATTTTCTCAAGAAAATAGGAAGCAAGGCTTTGGTTAAGAATGAGGAATAAATATTGATAAACTAAATACTCTAAATGGAAGTGATGTTTTTATCTACTTCCCAAATTAGTTGAGTAATTTTGTTCAGATCTTCTCTTCAGAAATAGAAGTGACTACTTCCTACCTAAGACGGCCTTACCTGAGGATCCATACTATATTATTTTTGCCCTTACTAATTCAGTGGTTATTCTGGTTCCATATATTTATAGTAAAACATAAAACAACTATGGTTTATAGAAGTCAAAACATTCTCCAAGCACATAAAGGCATTATTCTCAAACTTCTGGTGTGATATCATTCTCTCCTAATGTTCCTGAAAGTGAGAAATAAATAATTCAATATGGGAAAAGACCAAAAAAAAGGAGGGGGATCAATACGTCCAACCTTGCCCAAAGTTATAACCCACTTGATTTAAAAAGAGATTGCAAGTTAAAAATACCCACTCCATCACAAATTTCAAAGTCAATGAAAACACAGTATTAGAATTATAATTCTGGTAGATGCTTAGAGAACAAACTTTCTCAATTTTACAACTTGAGAAAAAGAGGCCCAGAGTTGTAACTTAATCCCAAATCAAGTGACTATCTAGGGTCTGGTTAAGAACCGAAACTCGGGTTTCCTAAAACCCAGCCCAGTATTCTTTCCTCGATCCCTGCCACCACTCAAGTGCAAAAAAAAGGAACAAGAGTGCAACATGAATGCTCTGATGCAGAGGCAAACGTGGGTTGCAGATACCCAACATCCCCTGCCCAGCCTCTACTTCCTCACTAGCATCCACTAGAAAGGCTGGGAAGGTTTTTGTTCCAGCCTCTTCTGTAGCTAAAGAGTCCTGTGACAGAGCTCTAGGCAATGAGACAAAAGCAGAATGCAGCTGGGGGTTTTAGGCAACTTTTGCCTTCCTGATAAAGAGACAGGTCTAGATGATACCACCCTTCCTTGCCCTTTTTGTGCAAAGCCAGAACAGTCACCTTGCAACTATGCAGTGTCATCTCTGAGGATAAAGGGCCAATATGCTCAGGATGGTGAACTGAAAAGTATCTAAAAGTCTGAGTCTCTGATGACATCCCCAAACAGCTGATGTTCAGTCACTAAGTCATGTCCAACTCTATGCAACCCCATGGACTGCAGCACACCAGGATTCCTTGTCCTTCACTGTCTCCTGAAGTTTGCTTAAATTCACATCCATTGAGTCAGTGACGCCATCAGGCCCTCTCATCCTCTGCACCCCCTTCTCCTTTAGCCTTCAATCTTTCTCAGCATCAGCATCTTTTCCAACCAGGCTGTGAGAAAAACCAAATCCTGATTTGTATAAGCCATCTTCTGACTTTCTCTAACTTGGAGTTAAATGCATTTCTAACACAATTAGCATCTCCCAATACTTGGTATATAAAATAGGTATTATTTAAAGAGGTTTCCAGTTAAATGAGTCAAATTTAAGTTATAAAAAAATTAAGCAGGAAAAGGATTTGGGGAAGAGTGTGAAGGTAGCCACATAGTTTTTCAATCTCTGAATCCTTATAAAACACACAGAGAAACCATGCAGAAAAACCAAAAACTCATGTATTAACTACAGCAAAACCAGGTGACAAGGTAACCCTAAAAGCCCAAAATGCAAGCAGGTGAGAACACATCACCCAACTAAAAGGACCACCATTCGTAGAGAAGAAAAGTGGGGCTCCTGGGCACAAGGCCTTTGTGTTCTTCATTTCTTTGATTATAGGAAACAGCCTTCATTCAGCCTCCATGATCTTCCCTGGGTTCCAATGGGCAGATTCAAACAGTCGTTAATCGGGGAAGGGAGAGGATGGGAGACCAAGGAGAAAAGAACAGTCGAGAGCAGCCCTGGGGCAGGGTCCTGTTTCCCCATCAAAGGGCCCACATGACAGTGTCTCTGAGCTGCTCTGTGGATATTAAAACCCCCTTCAGGTGGGAGAAGTTAATGACTAATACACAGCATGCAGACCCCAGACCAGCTGGACCTGGAGGCTGATGATGTGGACTCCTACTCGCCGCACCACCAAGCCATCAGAAGAATCTCCACGAGCTGATCAGGCCCTCCTTGAAAAATTATTATAAAACTTGTCACTGTCTTCCCCAAGTTGGGACACTTGGTTTTGTGGGATTAGCCCACTGTGTCCCCCTCTGCCTGGCAAAGCAATAGAGCTATCCTTTTCTGCTTCACCCGGAATTCTGTGTCCAAGATTTGATCCAGCACCAGAGTACAAAGAAGCTGAGCTTTCACCATTGAAAGGCGCAATGAAGGTGGTATCTGAGGAGCCTGAGGACAGGAGAACCTAAATCAGCTGGTGAGCAGTCACTGCAAAATGCGGAGGCCCAACTGGAGACCAGCCGCTGAAAGAGGGAAGAGCTTTGTGCTCTCCAAACTCAGGGCTCCCGTGAGAGCTGAAGGTGCTGACCTCAGATCCTACAGTCCCCAAACCAAGGTGACCTCAAAATCAGACAGGGATTCGTGCCAAGGAGGAACTGCTGGGAGCAGAATAGATACTGAGCAAGAAAGGGACAAGGAAACAGAGGATCTGACCAGGCATGGTTAAGAGGAGCAAGCCTCCACACCTGTGGACACCACGAAAGGGACAGAAGAGGGAGCTCCGTGGTATTAGGAAGCTTAACTAAAGTTCACTTCACTCTAAAAGTCCACAAAAATTAATTTCACATAAAAAAGAGCAACAGAAAAGTAACTGAGGTAAAATTCTATACAAAGTTACTGTAGGAGAAAAGGAGAGAAACAGGCCTATGGACAAAAGATTCTTGACAGTCCCCTGGAAAGAAAGGAGAGGAAACCAGTCAGTCCTAAAGGAGAGCAACCCTGAATCTTCACTGAAAGGACTGATACTGAAGCGGAAGCTCCAATACTTTGGCCACGTGATGCCAAGAGATGACTTACTAGAAGAGACCCTGATGCTGGGAAAGATTGAGGGCGGGAAGACAGAGGATGAGATGGTTGGATGGTATTATCGACTCAGGGGACGTGAGTCTGAGCAAACTCCAGGAGATGGTGATGGACAGGGAAGCCTGGAGTTATGTGGGCCATGGTGTCACAGAGTCTGACATGACAGAACGACTGAACAGCAACAATGGACAAAAAAATTATTCCAGAAAGACATGCCACAAAACAGGCAGAAAAAACAAACAAGAAAACCACCAACCAACCCTATAACCTATCTCAAAATGAGCTAAAAGACTTAAAAATAAATAAATCCACACCCAGGTATATCATATTAAATCTTCAAGAAATAAGACAAACACTGAATCTTCAAAAGATCAACAGCATGCAAATGCAAGTCATGAGACAATGGAGGATCTTCAAAGAACTGGGGAGAAAACTGGTAACGTAGACTTCCTCTAACCAGTGAGATATCTTTCAAAAATGAAAGCAGAGTAAAAACATTTTTAGACAAAATCTGAGAGGATTCATCACAAGCAGACCTACTTTTTGATCCCTGGTTGGGGGAACTAAAACTCCACATGCTGCATGATGCAGCCAAAAGAAAAAAAAAAATACTGTTCTGAAGACTTTAAAACGTAAACTGAATTAAAAATACCTTACAGTTGGGCACATAAATGGGGACAGCGACAGGCAGAATTAAAGTGATCAAAGGAACCTACCTTGTTTGGGGAGAGGGTAAAAAAACCAATTAACATTAGACCCGAAAAAGTTAAACAAATTTGTTAGGGCAGTCAGTAAAAGAAGAATGAAAGTATATAACTTCCGAGCTAACACAGGGAAGATAAATAAAAATTAAAAAAAAAAAAAAAAAAAAGAAAAAAACAAAAGACTTCCTGTGTAAGCCTGATTAGGTCTCCCAGGGGCAACAAGAAAGACACACAAAAAAAGATTTCCATGAAGGTTGAAGAGCTCCCCAGGCAGTAAAGGGCAGGGCAAGGTCCAAGGGAAGGAGGAGAAGCAGAGGTGGACTACCTTCATCCCCAGGGCTGGGAGAAGCTGGGGCCACCCCAGGAGCTTCACTGGTAAAGACCCTCGGAGAAGATGGGAAAAGCAAGGCCCTCCCACCAGGTGTACAGGGAAAAAGATTTCAGAGAACACAGACAAAAGCTGAATTTGTTCGAGAGACTCTGACTCAAAAGACCTTGACTGAATCAAGAGACCTTGATTTTCCAGATCAGGAAAGCTACTCTGTCAGAAAAAGGAGAAGGCACAGCAAGGAGAGGGGGAAGGGGTAAGAACCCGTAACATTCCAGCTTCTAAAACACATTATAGAATGGGAAAGACTAGCGATCTCTTCGAGAAAATTAGAGATACCAAGGAAACATCATGCAAAGATGGGCACAATAAAAGACAGAAACATCATGGACCTAACAGAAACAGGATATTAAGAAGAGGTGGCAAGAATACACAGAAGAACTGTACAAAAAAGGTCTTAATGACCTGGATAACCAGAATGGTGTGGTCACTCACCTTGAGCCAGACACCCTGGAGTGTGAAGTCAAGTGGATCTTAGAAAGCATTACTATGAACAAAGCTAGTGGAGGTGATGGAATTCCAGTTAAGCTATTTCAAATCCTAAAAGATGCTGCTGTGAAAGTGCTGCACTCAATATGCCAGCAAATTTGGAAAACTCAGCAATGGCCACAGAACTGGAAAAGGTTAGTTCTTATTCCAATCCTAAACACCAAAGAATGTTCTAACTACTGTACAATTACACTAATTTCACACGTTACCAAGGTAATGCTCAAAATCTTCCAAGCTAGGTTTCAACAGTACACTTCATTTCACTGAAGTAAACAACAGTTCACTTCAACAATGAACCAAGAACTTCTAAATGTACAAGCTGGATTTAGAAAGGCAGAGGAATCAGAGATCAAACTGCCAACATCCAATGGGTCGTAGAAAAAGCAAGAGAATACCAGAACACCTACTTCATTGCCTATGCTAAAGCCTTTGACTGGGTGGATCACAACAAACTGTTGAAGATTCTTAAAGAGACGGGAATATCAGACCACCTTACCTCCCTCCTGAGAAACCTGCATGTGGGTCAAGAAGTAACATTTAGAACCCTTCGTGGAACAACTGACTGCTTATCAAATGCAAATCAAAACCACAATGAGGTACCATCTCACGCCAGTCAGAATGGCTGCCATCAAAAAGTCTACCAACAATAAATGCTGGAGAGGGTGTGGAGAAAAAGGAACCCTCTTCCACTGTTGGTGGGACTGCAAACTAGTACAGCCACTATGGAGAACAGTGTAGAGATTCCTTAAAAAACTGGAAATAGAACTGCCATACAACCCAGCAATCCCACTGCTGGGCATACACCCAAAGGAAACCAGAATTCAAAGAGATACGTGTACCCCAATGTTCATCACAGCACCGTTTACAATAGCCAGGACATGGAAGCAACCTAGATGTCCATCAGCAGATGAATGGGTAAGAAAGCTGTGGTAGATATACACAATGGAATATTACTCAACTACAAAAAAGAATGCACTGGAGTCAGTTCTAATGAAGTGGATGAAATTGGAGAATATTATACAGAGTGAAGTAAGTCAGAAAGAAAAACACCAATATAGTATATTAACACATATATGCTAAGTAAGTAACTTCAGTCGTGTCCGACTCTGTGTGACCCCATAGACGGCAGACCACCAGGCTCCCCCGTCCCTGGGATTCTCCAGGCAAGAACACTGGAGTGGGTTGCCATTTCCTTCTCCAATGCACCAAAGTGAAAAGTGAAAGTGAAGTCGCTCAGTCGTGTCCGACTCTTAGCAACCCCATGGACTGCAGCCTACCAGGCTCCTCTGCCCATGGGATTTTCCAAGCAAGAGTACTGGAGTGGGGTGCCATTGCCTTCTCCTAACACATATATATGGAATTTAGAAAGATGGTAATGACAACACTATATGAAAGACACCAAGAGACACAGATGTAAAGAACAGACATTTGGACTCTGTGGGAGAAGGCGAGGGTGGGATGATTTGAGAGAATAGCACTAAAATATGTATATTATCATATGTGAAACAGATGACCAGTCCAAGTTCGATGCAGGAAGCAGGGCACTCAAAGCTGGTGTGCTAGGACAACCCAGAGGGATGGAATGGTGAGGGAGGTGGGAGGGGGGTTCAGGACGGGGGGACACATGTACACCCGTGGCTGATTCACGTCAATGGATGGCAAAAACCACAGCACTGTAAAGCAACTAGCCTCCAATTAAAATAAATTTTTTTTAATCTAAAAAAAAATTGGGAAAGGAATACAACAAGGCTATATACTGTCACCCTGCTTATTTAATTTATATGCAGAGTACATCATGTGAAATAGATGTACTCTGATGAATCACAAGCTGAAATCAAGATGGCTGGGAGAAATATCAAGAACCTCAGATATGCAGATGATCCCACCCTAATGGCAGAAATCAAAGAGGAACTAAAGAGCCTCTTGATGAAAGCGAAAAAGGAGAGTGAAAAAGCTGACTTAAAATTCAACAACAACAAAAAAAGATTATAGCATCTGGTCCTATCACTTCAAGGCAAACAGATGGAGAAAAAATGCAAACAGTGGCAGACTTCATTTTCTTGGGCTCCAAAATCACTGTGGATGGTGACTGCAGCCATGAAATTAAAAGACGCTTGCACCTTGGAAAAAAAGCTATGACAAACCTAGACAGCATATTAAAAAGCAGAGACATCACTTTGCCAAAAAGGTCTGTCTTGTCAAAGCTATGGTTTTTCCAGTAGTCACGTATGGATGTGAGAATCGGACCATAAAGAAGACTGAGTGCCAAAGAATTGATGCTTTTGAACTGTGGTGCTGGAGAAGACTCTTGGAGAGTCCCTTGAACAGCAAGATCAAATGAGTCAATCCTAAAGGAAATCAACCCTCGATGTTCACTGGAAGGAGTCATCCGGAAGCTGAAGCTCCAATACTTTGGCCACCTGAAGCAAAGAGCTGACTCGTTAGAAAAGACCCTGATGCTGGGAAGGATTGAAGGTGGAAGGAGAGAGGGGCGAAAGAGGACAAGATGCGATGGATGGCCTCACCAACACAACAAGCATGAGCTTGAGCAAGCTCTGGGAAATAGTGAAGGACAGGGAAGCCTGGTATGCTGCGGTCCACAAGGTCGAAAAGAGTTGGACATGATTTAGCGACAGAATAACAACATTCTCAATGGTTCTCAGTTCTCTGAAACATTTCCTACAGTGGCCCCTCCTGCAGTGTCCTGACCCCAGTGTCTTCCCCGTGTGGTCCACCCTGGGCACTGTAGCCACAATGATCTTCACCAACATCCATAGCAATAGGCGGCAGCCAAGACAAACTGTGGGCCTTTCACTTGACTATATTTCACGCCCCTTGCCAGCATCAACTTTTCCCTAGGTTCGCCCCAGACCAAGTCAATCTGTTAGTCTCAACAGGGACCTGAAAGAGCTCATTTGCTTCTCCTGGGCAATACTTCTTCCCCCAGAAGGTCTTAGCTGTCCTAGTTTACTTGTGATTCCTTTATAACATTCAGTCAGACTAGTAAGTGTTAGGCTACCATTATATCATCCCTCCCCTCCTGGCGGCCAGGGAGGAGCAGAGGGGGAATGCAACACACGCCCTGAGGAAGGTTACACACGGGCTTCGTGCAAAACAGAATCCCAGGATGAAACTCAGGGGAAGTCTGGGGTTCTGAGCTAATACTACCTGGCTTTGGAAGGAAACACTCTTCCAAAAGTCATTCGAATCCACAAATGAAAGTACTTTCTGGCCACGCATCTGAAAGGAGAGAAAGGACATACACATTTAAGAACTCCATCTGGTTTGTATCATCAATTTTCTGGAAAGGAGACGGAAACTTAATGGTCTCTGGGGGTGGGATGCTAGCGTGAGTCGAAGGTGAATCAGATAATCCTGCATCACACAGAAAAAAGGGGAATTTGCTGTATGATGCAGGGAGTTCAGCCTGGGGCTCTGGGACAACCTAGAGGGGGGATGGGGTGGGGTGGGAGGTGGTAGGGAAGTTCAAGAGGGAGGTGATATACGGACACCTGTGGCTGATTCATGTTGATATATGGCAGAAACCAACACAATATTGTAAAGCCAATTATTCTGCAATAAATATAAATTTTTAAAAAACAGCACAAGATGGGACGGATCTAAAAAGCTAAAATTGAGCAGATTATTTTTAAAAAATATTATTAATATACTCTGTCCATAAAGACTTCAGAATTGAGGATCAGGAAGTATACGCTAGTGCTTTTGTTCACATTCTTCCTGCCTGAAACACCTGGCAAAGGCCTGGCAAATGCCCACTTACCCAACAAGGTTCATCTTCAATGCTCACTCCCTATGTGAAGCTTTCCTGGGCTCTCCCCAACCAAACAGAGCAAGGAGCTTGGTACTTTCAGCCCCGCTCCAGCCCCCAGAGCACTGTTATGACACAGAATCCCAGAAGCTTGGTACTCTCAGCCCCGCTCCAGCCCCCAGAGTAATGTTATGACGCAGAATCCCAGGAAACCCCAGGAAACCGCTCGGAGGGCGCCCCGTCATCCCCTCTGCACTCTGAGCCTGAGAGCAGGGACAGGGGCTCACAGTACCCCCACCACGCTACCTGGAGCACACAGGAAGGTGAGCTTGTCTTGGCCAGTTAACCTCCAGGTTCAGCCTGGAACACTCTCCTTCCTCCTGCCCTTTACCTGCCTTAATCTTACTCATCCTTCAGGACTCAGCTAAACTCCACCTCTCTAGGAAGTCACTGTGACAATGCTGGGCTGGTGCGCTGTTCTCGCCCCATGGGCCTGGGCACCACATCCGCCATCCTCACATCACTTACCACACTTCACTGTTGTGGCTTGTCTGCCAAGCCTACTTGATGTTACACTTCCGTGAGCGCTTGCACTAGGAATGTCATATTCACCTTATTTGCTCAGCATCTAACACCACACCTGGCCAGGCGGGCACCTGATAACTTTTTTCTGAATAAACAAAAGGATACCCTTCAAAGACCTAATCAAGAGTAACAGAATATGATCATTTTCTTGGACCACGTTTAGACTTTTTCTGGAAGACTCTTTATAGCTTATACATTGTGGGGCACAAGTGGAGACCATGAATGAAAACACTCAAGGGTGGCTTTTACATTTGCAGATTCCTAAATATTCTGAATGTTCTGTCATGGAAAACAGGCATTGCAGTCTCCAATTAACTGAGATAAGAGAATAAGAATCACCCCTTTGTTTTAACCAAAAAGGGGGAACAATGGCCAAGTCCCTGAGGCAGGGAACCCCTGGCAAGCTCACCTGACACGCAGTTCTCTTAGCCGACCCCTTCGGGTCCGGGCCTGAGAGGGATGGTGCTTCACTGGGTGACTGGCCCTAGATACCTCACTCCAGCTCCCAGAGAATGCAGAGGGCTTCTTTGTGGACAGTATCTTTGGAGAATAAGGTTTCTTTACTGCACTGTCCCTAAAAGACCTCAAATTTGAGGAGAAAAGGAGAGAATCAAATTATCTCTGCACGTGATGCAAATATCTTTAAACATACAAGTGAAATTAAAAAGATAAGCTCATCAAGACAGAAAGGTAATAACTCTACTTCAAGGACAATAAACTGCCCAATCTCTGACAAAAACACCCACCCCCCCAGGCTTCCCTGGTGCCTCAGTGGTAAAGAATCCGCCTGCCAATGCAGGAGACATGGGTTCGATCTCTGGTCCGGGAAGATCTCACATGCTGCAGAGCAACTAAGTCCGCTGTGCTCTAAAGCCCAGGAGCCACAACTACTGAAGCCCAAGCACCCTAGAGCCTGTGCTTCACGACGAGGGAGGCCACTGCAAAGAGAAGGCTTTGCACCGCAATTACAGAATAGCCCTCGCTCACAGCAACTAGAGAAAAGCACGTGTGCATCCACAAAGACCCAGTGCGGCCAAAAAATAAATAAAAATTATTAAAAGAAACAACAAAAAAAGAAATGCCCACCCCATCTGGAAGTGGGTACTGCTAGATCAGCTCTAGGCAGAAGCTACAGAGCTGCAGGGCACCTTGGAGACCTCAGTCCTAACACATACTTCTTTAAACGTGTCATTTAAGGGGAATCATTTTCAGGTTAGAAACAGGTTTCTTCATGCAGACACAACTAGGAATGATTTCCAGGTTATGCGACTTTTACATCAATGTGAAACTACACACCTTGACAAAACACTACATGTATAACTTTTAATCCCTTTTTGGAAACATTAAAAAATTTTCTTATTGGTATGAACTCATGATTCTGGACAATCCCATGGACGGAGGAGCCTGGTCGGCTGCAGTCCATGGGGTCGCAAACAGTCGGACACGACTGAGCAACTTCCCTTTCACTTTTCACTTTCATGCATCAGAGAAGGAAATGGCAACCCTCTCCAGTGTTCTTGCCTGGAAAATCCCAGGGACGGGGGAGCCTGGTGGTCTGCCGTCTATGGGGTCACACAGAGTCGGACACGACTGAAGCGACTTAGCTGTCAGAGATCTGCCTGCAGGAAATACCTGGTGGCAACAACATCCCACCAGCAATGAGCAAACGTAGAGCTCAAATACTGTTCCTAAAGTGCCACTGCCTACTAAGAGGAAGTGGCAGTGCCTGGAAATACGGCTGACTTTCAGGTCTGAGACAAGAAAAATACAAGACAAGCTGCACTATCTTACTGGATCAGACAGTAAAGAAATGTTCAAAGAATGACAGGAGAATGTCGAAAGGACACAGGAACCAGCTGAAAAGGGCTCCCACTGGCCAAATCTGGGACAATTTTGGCAGTAACAGACTAAAACTCACTGAATAAAACAGGAATCCACAAATCCATACTGAAGTAAGTAAAAGAGTAAATGAATAGATGAAGAAAAATGGGAAGCTCTACTCTGCAGAATACAACTAATAAACTTTTAAGAACCATCACAGGAATAATTGACTCAGCTAAGAATCATCAATGGATGTAAAAATAAGTGGGTGCCAGTCTGATGAGAAACAGGCTATTAATGTAGTTTCAACATATCTCCCCACAAAACACGTATTCACTTCTTTATAGTGGAGAAACCTGACAGATATCATCTATACCAAGTGATAAAAGTTAACATCAATGGTAATAGGACCAAATCTCCTGACATTGATGTACATCATTTCTGTGAAATTCTTGCCAAAAACACATAGCTTGAATTCATCATGAAAAAACACTGAATAAATTCAAATATATGCATAAAAGGTAAGCTAAACCCTTCAAAAATGTTAGGTCATGGAAGATAAGGAAATATTGAGAAATATTTCCAAATTAAAGGGGACTAAAAAGACAAAATGAGGGACTTCCCTGGTGGTCCAGTGGCTAAGACTCTGTGCTCCTAATGCAGGGGCCCCAGGTTCAAACCCTGGTCAGGGAGTGAGATTCCACATGCTGCAACTAAGACCCCGCACAGCCAAATAAATGAATAAATATTAAAAAGACAAAATGAAAAAGGAAGTTTTTCTTACATTTTGTTGTTTTCTTTCTGCTATAAATATCATCTTTGGGACAACTGACTTCCGTTTACTCACAAATGGCCCAGGGGAGGGAGGAAACACATAGTTTGATTCTTATTATTTGTGGTAAGTTCTATAAAGCCACCATAAGCACTGAGCTAGTGAATATACTGAACCACTGTCCTACAGGAGAACACATAGTTAGCTTCCTGCCAGTCTTTAAGAGCATTCTCATCAGGACTTCCCTGGCAGTCTAGTGGTCAAGGCTCCACGTTTCCACTGCAGAGGGCACAGGTTTAATTCCTGGTAAGGGAACTAAGATCCTGCATGCCAAAAAATATCATCAACTAATCAATACGGAGCCTTGTTTTATGTGCGCCTGTGTTTAAAAACACCATACTTAATACATATGGAGAATCTTTAACATTGAACTCACAGTCAAGCCCTGTAACTCATGCTTGGACAAAGTGCATCTAACATACACTTTTAAAAAAAATTATTTCTGGCCATGCTGGGTCTTCACTGCTGTGCATGGGCTTTCTCTAGTGGCAGCCAGCAGTGGCTCCTCTTCATTGCAGCGCACAGGCTTCTCCTACCAGGGGTTTCCCTTGTTATGGAGCACGGGCTCTGGAACATGGACTCAGTAGCTGGGGCACATGGGCTTAGTCGCCCTGTGACACGTGGAATCTTCCCAGACTAGGATCGAATCTGTGGTCCTACACTGGCAGGCAGATTCTTAACCACTGGGCCACCAGGGAAGGCCTACACTTTCTTTTTTATTTTTGGCCTTGTCTCAAGGCCTGATCTCAAGGCCACATCTCAAAGACCCCGATCCTGGGAAAGACTGAAGGCAGGAGGAGAAGGGGACGACAAGAGGATGAGATGGATGGATGCCATCACCGATTCAACGGACATGAGTTGGAGCAAGCTCAAGGAGATGGTGAAAGACAGGGAAGCCTGGAGTGCTGCTGTCCATAGGGTCACGAAGAGTCGGACACAACTGAGCAAATGAACAACAACAAACAAGGCATGCGGGATCTTAGTGTCCCAACCAGGGACTGAACCTGCACCCCCAGCACTGAGAGTGTGGAGTCTTCTCCTCTGAACCGCCAAAGAAGTCCCCTACATTTTCTTCCTAAGGTACAGCACAGTCTTCCTGCACCAAGGAACACTAGACAGTACTTCAGTGCTCTGATTAGGGGCCACTTCAAACAGCAAAACTATCCACAGAAAGCACAAACTGTGAAAAGATGGCAGTACACAGACTGGGCAAAGGCTCCTCACCTACAGTATGAGCTGAAACAAGAAAGCAGAGCGTGGCCATGTTTGAGTTCAGCCAGAAGCACGTGTATCGGTGACTAAAATGCTTTGCCCCTCGGCATGTGTCTACAAATGATATGAAAACACTGAGAGGAGACAGATAGACGACAGAGATGCGGGGAGGAGAGAGACAGAAGCAGATGAATGTGGTAAAAATGTTAACAGGAAAACCTGGGACGAGAAAGATATATAGTTCTTTGTCCCAATCTTGCAATGTTTCTCTAAATTTGAAATTATTTCAAAATAAAACATTAACAAAAAATTTTAAAACGAGGCTTTCATCCCACTCCTTTTACAATAAAAATAAAAGAGGCTCTAAAAATGTTAAGAGCCTATGAAACAGCAAACTGATGGAGAAAGTGCTAAGTCAGTGCCCTTTTGAAGTCCTGTTACATCATCAAACAGGTCATCAGACGGGGAGGCCCACGCCTGAAGTCATCCCTGACCACTGCTCTCTCCTTTCATCAGACTCTGGGCTCCCCCTCACCAGCAAGTGAGTCAAGGAGCAGATGAACTATTTGCAGCTCTGTAAGTTTAAAGATCATAAGGATACCAACTCTGGTGTAAGTGAAGTAGCCCCATAAATCTACGCTATTCTAACACCAAAAGGAAGAGATTACAAACTGAAGCCACAGATTTGTCTCCCTACATATATGCCTGTTTCCCATCACAAGGCCTCATGATGAAAGGAACCATTTTTATCTGCTAATATATACTCAGCCCCTAACACACTGCCAGGCACTCACAGTAGGTAGACATATAAAATGTGTTCACTTATGGAACAAAGGAAAGGCAGAAGGAAAGAAAGATGAGACAGAAGGCACATCAATAACAATACCAGAAACCCAACAATCGTGAGCAATAGGGAGGAGCCTGGTTTAATTCAGAACACAGGAATACAATCACTTTTTTAAAAATGTCAATGGGAGGATGATGATTAGCCAAGAAACACAGAAAAACAGAAGTGAGGAGACAGAATCTGAAAATGTTCATTCAAAAGGGACAAGGAGAAAAGACAAAAACTCTAATTCAGAAAGATACATGCACCCCAATGGTCAAAGCAGCAATATTTACAACAGCCAAGACATGAAAGAAGCCTAAACAGCCATTGACAGATGGACAAACAAGATGTGGCACATATATACACAACAGACTATCGGTCATAAGAAATGAAATAATGCCATTTGCAGCAACATGGATGAACCCGGAGGTTCTTATACTAAGTGAAGTGAGGCAGATAAAGAAATTATCATACAATATCACTCACATGGGGAATCTAAAATATGATATAAATGAACTTATTTACAAAACAGAAATAGATTCACAAATACAGAAAACTTGGTGTTACCAGAAGTGAAATGGATAAACTGCGAGTTTGGGAGTAACAGATACACACTACTATAAAATAAACAAGGACAAACTGTATATAGCACAGGGAACTATACTCAATATCTTGTGATACCCTCCAATGGAAAAGAATCTGAAAAAGAACATATACATATGTGTAACTTTAATCACTTTGCTGTACACCTGAAACACACACGACATTGCAAATCAACTATACTTTGACTTTTTTAAAATTAAGAAAAATTTAAAAAACAAAACAGTGCCCAGGGGAAGGCAGGCCATGACCAATTCATTTAACTATTTACTTGGCAGGTGCACCCTGCAGTGTTCGTTTATTCTCTCAGTATCAAGGACCTACTGTAACACGCTCAGCAACACAGTACAGCCTGGGGCTTGCTGTCGTTGTTGTTGTTCAGTCACTCAGTCCTGTCCGACACTCTTCAACCCCATGGACTGCAGTACGCCAGGCTTCCCTGTCCTTCACCATCTCCTGGAGCTGCTCAAACTCATCGCATTGAGTCAGTGATGCCATCCAACCATCTCATCCTCTGAGGCCCCCTTCTCCTCCTGCCTTCAGTCTTTCCCAGCATCAGGGTCTTTTCTAATGCAGCGCTTCGCATCAAGTGGTCAAAGTATTGGAGCTTCAGAATCAGTCCTTCCAATGAATATTCAGGGTTATTTTCCTTTAGGAATGACTGGTTTGATCTCCTTGCAGTCCAAGGGACTCTCAAGAGTTTTCTCCAACATCACCAAAAGCAGTAATTCTTCGATGCTCAGCCTTCTTTACGGTCCACCCCTCAAGTCCATACATGACTACTGGAAAAACCATAGCTTTGACTATGCGGACCTTTATCAGCAAGGTAATTTCTCAGTTTTTTAATATGCTACAAAGACAAATATGTATTCGGTGTATTTCTCATGTCTTACAATGAGAAAACAAAAGTATCGACAGCTTACAGCAAGCACAGGACACTGACACGCACCCAGTATTTATCCTCTGGGATAAATACTTGGCTGCACACATGGCTGCCCAGAATAAGGACTACATTTCTGAGGCTCCCCTACTCCTACCTTCTAAAATTAAATTCTAAGAGATGTATAGGGGCTCATCAGGTGGCAGGTTCCTACGATCTGCCTTAAGAGCCAGCCAATGCACACTTTGTCTTCCTGTCTTCCTCCTACCTGCTGCTTGGAATGGCTGCGCGCTTGAACCAGGAGGATGAGGACCTCTCAGAGATGGTGGTGTGGACAGGGGTAACGTCCTGGGTCCATAAGAACCTTACTGGACATAACCATTGTAACCACCTGCCTCCAGACTTCCTGTGTGTGAAAGGAAAATCACTTCCATCTTGTTTAGCATCCGTTACTTTGGATTTCGGGCTTCCCAGGTGGCTCAGGGTAAAGAATCCACCTGCCAATGCAGGAGACATAGGTTCAATCCCTGGGTCAGGAAGATCTCCTGGAGCAGGAAATGGCAACCTGATCCAGTATTCTTCCCTGGAGAATCCCATGGACAGAGAAACCTGGTGGGCAACAGTCCGTGGGGTTGCAAAGAGTTGGACATGACTCAGCAACTGAGTAACAACAACAACTCTGGATTTCCTGAAGCTGACACAAACTAACAGAGCTGGACAGCTGCAGACAGAGTATGAGGCATGGAGTGGTGAGAAATGAGACTAGAAAACGGACTGTGGAGACGCCTTGAAGGCCAAGCAAAGGAGCATGGACTAGAGCCCAAAGGCTCAAGAGTCACTGGGAAGTTCTAAGTAGGGAGGGGTGACACAGTCAGATTTGAATACTCTGCACTCATCCTGGAGGTGATGTATCAACTATGTTCCCACACTGTGATTTCAAACTTCCTAAGACAACTTCAGAATGTAATATGGCTTCCTGCAGCAGGTAGGCATACACTGCTGGTTTCCCTAGTTATTTTCATGGTAAACAAATAAACTGGTACTTCATGCACTGAAACGAATGGAAGTAATTGGCATGCTGACAGGTACATCAGTTTAGTAAGCACAAGCCCATCTCCAAAAGACTCAGGGACCATCCTCAAAATTGAGGGTGTGGGTGAATCAGAAGTTCTACAGCCTTGTGAGAATTTATACTCTGGGTTCTAAGAAGGTCAAGGAATCAAAAGCCTTACAACTGGTTTAAGGCGACTGTGGAATAGTAATGTACCAAGGAGAATAACAAAGGGAAATGCAAATCCTTTAGGAAGGAAGGCACCTTCATAAACCTAGAGACAGTCCTATAGTGTACCGGGTCCAGCACACAAAGAAGCTCGACTCCGCATAAGGTAACAAAAACAACAGATCTATAAAGGCTTCAGATACTAAAGAGATGTGTATCTGTGTATGCTATACATGTATATTCACATACATACACATACACTTTTTATTCACTTAGAGAAAGTTTACTGGACACTTTTTGCTGGTGAGGCAGTAAGTATATAAAGATAAAAGAGTTTCTCAAGAGTTTATGATGTATCAAGAGGACAATGAGAATACCAATCATTAAACGCCATAAAAAAGGTAAACTTAGTGTGTTATGGGAACATCCACACTGGGTGCCTAGTCCACACTGGGGGTGGGGGTGGGAACCGGGTGGTAAGAGGCTTCCTAGAGATGATACTGGACCTGAGTTTGGAAATATGAGTAGAAACTAGTCGGGAGCTGGGAACTGGAAAGAGCTGGTGTGAATACTAGGTACGAGCAGTGTTGAAGTTCAAGGAGAGTAAAGGAACCTCAAGGAGTCCTGCAGGACTCACACGATGGATCTCAGACTGCTTTACCACAGAATAACTAGGGAATCCATTGTCCTATCAAAGCTTCCCATCCTAAAGCTGCAGGGTATTTGAGGAAACAGAGTTTCAGTTTAAGGCCATGGTTAATTTGTTTCAGAAGCTAAAGGCAGGCAGGCCTGACAAGCACTCTGCAGATCACTGGTATACACTGTCAGGACATGGATTCAGCTTTTGAGGATGGATCCCTCAAAGCTGTGGGATCAGCAGGGGTAGGACCTCAGCAGCTATGCTGGGAGCTCCATGACCCTACTCCAAGAAAAACTTGATTAGAGCAGGGGGAGAAATTTAACTTACATTGGACCAACCAGATTCATTGTCCTAGAACTGAATTTTGAGCTGAGACACAGTCTGTACAGGAGATGGGGGCTGAAGCACAAAGATGGCACTGCTCAGAAGGAAGGGACCAAACGCTGCTGAATAGGTCTCTCCAGCTATGCTGGCTTCCACCTTGCCCAAGGCCTAGTAGATTCTGCTGCTAAGTCACGTCAGTCGTATCCGACTCTGTGCAACCCGAAAGAAACTTCTGTATGGGGATTTCCCTGGTGGTTCAGTGGCTGAGACTCCGTGCTACCAATGCAGGGGGCCCGAGTTCAATCCCTGGAAAGGGACTTGGATCCTACATGCTCCAACTAAGACCCAGCACAGCCAAATAAACAAAAACTTTCTGTATGTTAGTTAGGATCCAAGGTTGCTTGCTCCTTGGAAGGAAAGCTATGACGAGCCCAGACAGCGTATTAAAAAGCAGAGACATCACTTTGCCCACCAAGGTCCGTATAGTCAAAGCTATGGTTTTTCCAGCAGTCACATACAGATGTGAGTGCTGGACCATAAAGAAGACTAAGTGCCAACGAATTGATACTTTTGAATTGTGGTGCTGGAGAAGACTCTTAAGAATCCCTTGCACTGCAAGGAAATCAACCCTGAATATTCATTGGAAGAATTGATGCTAAAGCTCCAATAGTTTGGCCACCTCATGCGAAAAGCCAACACATTAGTAAAGATTATGATGCTGGGAAAGACTGAAGCCAAAAGGCATCTTGCAGGGAGGGAGCCAAGGGGATAAACAGTCTGGCCTCACTTTCTTCTCTTTCTCCTCACTATCTTCTACCAGGACCTCACTGGTCAAATTCAATGGAAAGCCCTGGATACACAAGTGGAGGGTTATACTGAAGACGGCCAGCACAAAGAGGTAATTCCCTAGCTCATGTACTTCCGAAGTCTGAACATGAGCCTTAAGACTAGAACTAGCAACTCAAACTGCCAACTCTTCCTGGTCCTCTCAGTGTGCTGACCTACGTACAGGGTCCCAGCCTTTGCAGTGTGCAGACTGCAGCAGCTGCCACTATAACCTCAGTACCAGGTGGGTCTCACGCTTCAAAGCCTGTCCCAGCTTTAGAGGAAAACCTTTGATTGGCCCCATGCAGTCACATGCCCAGCCCTGAACCAATCCCTCTGTTGGTTTGGGGCAGGATACTCATGAAGGGCCAGGTGAAAGTTACCACTGTGAATCTGAGGTTTGTTAGTAAATTGTAGTCTCTCTCTTGTAAATTCCCTGCGTTTTCCTTAGCTAGCCAGAACTGAAGTCTCTTATTTGCAATCAAAAGAAACTTGGTGCAGGCTGAAAGCAGCCATGATCCAAAGGAGGAGAAGGAGAAAGCCAGCCTCAATATAACTTCTCAGGAATATCATCCTTATTTCTGCTCAAAGTAAGAATTTTAATGATGGATATCTCCACACAACCAAAATGGATTCTGACTATAACATAAAGATGTGCATTATACTCTATACCCTAGATGAGAAACCCAAAATATCAACAAAAAACTGTTACTCACTACTCCTGACTTTAGGAAAAAAACTACATTTTAAGAATTTATTATTTTCACACAAAAAATATTTACAAGCTTTTAAATAAGCCATAATTTCAGTTATCTTTTTTGTCAAGTCTCATCACTCACCTGGAGTCAACCTTCCTCTCCATTCTCTGCTTAATCTTTTCTTGCTGAAAATTCAACCAGTGGCTTGATGCACACTTTTCAGTAAGCAGATTCTTCATGAATCAAAAATTAGTGATCTGTGCATGGAATACTAGGAAAATTAGAAAATAAGACAAGCATTAATTCTCAGAAAAAACGATGGGATATACAAGAGAGGAAGAGTTGCAAGAGTCTACTTGGTTCAGCATGCGCCTTCCCAGACGGCCCAGTGGTAAAGAATCCGCCTGCCAACTCAGGAGACTTGGGTTGTATCCCTAGGTTGGGAAGATCCCCTGGAGAAGGAAATGGCAACTCACTCCAGTATTCTGGGCTGGAAAATTCCACGGACAGAGGAGCCTGTCAAGCTACAGTCTACGGAGTTGCAAAGAGTCAGACACAACTGAGCAACTGAGGGCGTGTGCGGGCACATACATTTGGTTCAACAGTGAATATTTATTATTTAACGTAAACACTATTAACAACAAATTACCACACAACCAGGTTGATGAGATGAGGAAAGAAAAACTGAACCAAGTACTTATTTCCCATGAATAATGGTTGACACAAGGTATAAATTTAACAAATCAAAAAATATCACCTATAAGGTTATCTACTTCCAATTTACAAGTAACATGAGGACAAACAGTTAGAAGAATGGAAACTGGAACTGCAGCCTGGAGACTGTTTTCTAATATAAGCTTTCAATATTAATTTTCTTTTGGCCCTGCCAGGCGGCACATGGGATCTTAGTTCCTGGGCCAGGGAGGACGGAACCTGCACCCCCAAAATTGGAAACTCAGAATCTTAGCCACTGGACTGCCAGGAAAGTCCCAATACTAATTTTTTAATACACATGTTAATTTGAAAAATGCAAATCCAAGAGTAACTTAAAGAAGCTTCTACAGTATTCTGCAGCTTCTAACAATAACTGAGAAATGAGCGAGCTTGCTAAAGAAAAGCAAGGAAATACCTAAATTTATATGCCAAGTTGCAGAATAAATTTCAACTACTTCTTCCAGGAAGCCTTCCATGACACCTCCAAGCCTTATGCTTCTATGGCACTTAGGTGGGTACCATGCCACCTACAAAGTCTAGATTAGAGTCAAAATAGCATTCATGGAGCAGGTACTCTGTGCCAGGTACAGTATCAATATTGAGCACTTTTCATTAATTAGTTGCTTTAACACAACCACCTCAACAGAATGGCAACCATCTTCATTTTATAGATGAAGGGCCCACATCATCACTAAGTGGTACAACTGGGGCTGGTACGCAGGGACCTAACACCATTCGCTCAACAAATATTTACTATAAGCCAGACGTTAACAATAAACCTGAACTGCCTTCCATCAAGTAAAAACAGCACCACGAGGCTTCCCTGGTGGTCCAGTGGTTAAGAATCGGCGTCCTAATGCAGAGGGCCTGGGTTCCATCCCTGGTCAGGGAACGAAGATACCACATGCCACCAGGCAACCAGAAAAAGCTCGAGCGCTGCAACGAAGACTCAATGCAAAGAAAAATAAATAAGTTAATTAATTTTAACTAAAAAAAAAAAAAGCAAGCACTAATCTCCCACTTGCGGGCGTTCGCCCAATTGGCCCTCGGGGCTCTGGTGTGGCTCCTAAGTTCTGCAAACCCTCCCTGCTCGGTTGGCCACACAGCAGAGAATTCGAATTCGCGCGCGCCAATGAGCCCAGCACCGACGCGGCACACGCACCCGCCCGGGTTCACCTGACGCGCGGGGAGGACGCGGGGCGAGAAGCGCCGACGCCGGGCGCCGTCCTGCGCGCCCTTTCCACTCGCCTACCCTCTCCCGCTTCAGCCCTGCGGGGAGGCAGCATCACCTGCACTTCCAGAGGAGGAGGAAGCGGACGCGCCCACTGAGTAGTCACCCACCGGGCTCGAAGGGACGTGCGCTCGCCTCTGGGCTCCGGCCGCAGAGGCCGAGCCCTCCCGCCTCAGACAAGTCTCGGGAGACACGACCCCAACCCCTCGGGCCGGCGCTGCCCGTGCCCGCCACCCCCTCGCTTCCCGCGCCTCAGGACGCAAGTCTCGCGCCGGCCCCGCCCCCCGTCTCCACGGCAACACTGCGTGCGTGAGGGACGCCCCGCCCGGGACCCGGAGTTCGCGCAGCCTCAGTGCGGCAGAGGACGCGCCCACCCCCACCGGCCAACGCCGCCTCTCGACGTCGGAAACGCGAGTTAGCCGTGAGGTGCGTAGAGAGATGCACCTTCCTCGGGCGGCCCTACGGAGGCCTCGGTTCCTCTGTGGCTTGCTCGCTTCTCTCAGAACTCAGCTTTCTACCGCTTTTGGACAGGAGCGGTGGGAGCTGTTTCACTTGGTTTACGATATCGACGTTGGTTTGAACCTGTTTTGAGTGGATTCCCGAGTTACATTTCGCGAGGCAGGCACTAGAGACGAGCGAGGCTCCTCCGTGGAGGCCGGGGGTGAGGGGGCGGTCACCGAGGTCGTCCTTCAGCCACCTCCGGCCTCGCGCGTGATGGGCGGCTGTGGGCTCTCCACGGTTCCCGGGGAACAGTGAGCCGGTACCGAAGCACGCGCGTGCGTGCAGTGGGGAGATTGTCAGCGAGGACTGCGTGGGTGAGGGCACGTGGTTACCCAGCCGGGGAATTGAGATTATCCCAGGTTGCTATCGTCTCTTAACCATTACTTTTAGAACGTAACTAACAAGCATTAATTATTAGTATCGCATGAACAGCCGTTAATTTTAAGATTTCGGCCCACTCATCATCTTTTTAACATGAGGATGGGAGACGTTAGGTAGAGCATTCTTTTTTAATTGAAGAATAGTTTATTTACAGTGTTAATAGTGTCAGGTGTACAGCGAAATGATTCAGGTATATATTTTCAGATTCTTTTCCATTATAGGTCATTAAGGTAGGGCATTTTTGTATCCTTTTTTTGTATCTGTGTTTTGTAAAACATTTAAAGCACCTGAGATTTCTGGTGAAGAGCGGGGAAAAAAGGCTAGCATTATGAATATAAATGCTTGAGATATTTTACGTTAAAAACATGAGGAAAAATAAGTTGAGTGCTTTGGGATTAGAATCACAGGTAATTTGCATTTTTGCTCTGTTTTCTACTTATGTCACTTTTTGTAATTAAAAGTGTTTAAAAGGAGAAGGTCCACTTTGGTGGGACACGGGACAATCTTTTTATCTGATGTGGCCAAGTACTTTTTAAAATAATTTAGTGACTTTCAAAAATCTTAATTAACATGGTAACTAGTATTTACTTACTGTAAAGTTACTTTTATAAGTATTAATATTTATGTAAATAATGTTTATACAAATTACAACTATCCAGGAAGATAAATCAGTAAGTATGCTTTTTAAATGATTTACTAATATTTTGTCATGTGCATTTACCACTGTTGGTTTTGACTGATTTATGAAGGAATTAAAGCCATTTTTATTTGAATTATAATGAAATAATTAGTCCTTGGGAAAGATTAATCACAATAACAAGAGATAGTGCAACAGCACTTGGTGGTGTCAGACTCTTTTAAGTACTTTGCCTATATAAAGTCAAAGATGTAAGGTGCCAGGAAGGATTTACTGCTGCTGCTGCTAAGTTGCTTCAGTCGTGTCCGACTCTTCAAGACCCCATGGACTGCAGCCTACCAGGCTCCTCTGTCCATGGGATTTTCCAGGAAAGAGTACTGGAGTCGGGTGCCACTGCCTTCTCCAGGAAGGGTTTAGGCTCTGCAAATAACCTGCTGTATGGTCTTCCAGAAGTCCCTTAATAATGCCTTTGTAATCCCCAAGTACTACAAAATCCTTGAGTACTACAAAGTCCTTGAGTACTACAAAATCACTGCAGATGGTGACTGCAGCCATGACATAAAAAGACGCTTACTCCTTGGAAGAAAAGCTATGACCAACTTAGACAGCATATTAAAAAGCAGAGAGGTTACTTTGCCCACAAAGGTCCGTCTAGTCAAAGCTATGGTTTTTCCAGTAGTCATGTATGGATGTGCGAGTTGGACTATAAAGCTGAGTGCCGAAGAACTGATGCTTTTGAACTGTGGTGTTGGAGAAGACTCCTGAGAGTCCCTTGGACTGCAAGGAGATCCAACCAGTCCATCCTAAAGGAAATCAGTCCTGAATGTTCATTGGAAGGACTGATGTTGAAGCTGAAACTCCAAAGTTTGGCCACCTAATGCAGAGAGCTGACCATTTGAAGAGACCCTGATGCTGGAAAAGATTGAAGGTGAGAGAAGCGGACGACAGAGGATGAGATGGTTGGATGGCATCACCGACTCAATGGACATGAGTTTGAGTAGGCTCCAGGAGTTGGTGATGGACAGGGAGGCCTGGCATGCTGCAGTCCATGGGGTTGCAAAGAGTCAGACATGACTGAGCAACTGAACTGAATCCTTGAGTACATGATGCCACAGCTGTGAAACTGTTCAAATCCTATTTTCTTGGAACTAGGGAGTACCCTTGGAGACAGAAAAGCTGATTAGGAAAAAGCCCATTTAGAAAGGTGGAGAGCAGTGGAGATGTAATCATGAGCAACTTTATGAGTTGAGGCTGCTCTCAAAATTTCTAGGTTTCTAATTTCCATTTGCTTCTGTGCTGTTCTTGAACTGCTCATTTCCCCAACGGACTGTAAAACAAGAATTTGAACCTAAACCAAGATTTTACAAATAATCTCTAAGAATAAATCACTTATCTCTTTCTTACTCTCTCAAAGGGATTTCCCATACTGATACTTGAAAATTCATTTTAGTTGCAAAGGAGGCATTTGGAATTACAAATTACCATTCCTGCCAAAGAGAATAACATTCAAAAGCTACAATGAAACAAAGATTTGCAAGCATCTAGCTTTACATGTGGAGAAGGCAATGGTACCCCACTCCAGTACTTTTGCCTAGAAAATCCCATGGACAGAGGAGCCTGCTAGACTGCAGTCCATGGGGTCGCTAGAGTCGGACACGACTGAGGGACTTCACTTTTACTTTTCATTTTCATGCATTGGAGAAGGAAATGGCAACCCACTCCAGTGTTTTTGCCTGGAGAATCCCAGGGACAGGGGAGCCTGGTGGGCTGCCGTCTATGGGGTTGCACAGAGTCGGACACGACTGAAGCGACTTAGCAGCAGCAGCAGCAGCAGCTTTACATGAGGAGAAGGCAATGGCAAGCCACTCCAGTACTCTTGCCTAGAAAATCTCATGGACGGAGGAGCTTGGTAGGCTGCAGTCCATGGGGTCGCTACTAGTCCGACATGACTGAGCGACTTCACTTTCACTTTTCACTTTCACCCACTGGAGGAGGAGATGGCAACCCACTCCAGGGTTCTTGCCTGGAGAATCCCAGGGACAGGGGAGCCTGGTGGGCTGTGAGGTCGCACAGAGTCAGACTGAAGCAACTTAGCAGCAGCAGCTTTACATGACAGGTTAAAGGAGCTCACAGATGGCTCTCCTTTAGTAAATGATTGCCTTTATTCCTAGGTAATAATTGTCTCCTTTAATAAGGATAAATTAAGGCTGTGAGAGGTAAAAAGTAAATTAAACAAGATTCTACAATACATTAAAGAAGAGCCTGAGGGAAGAGTACATTCTCACTAGGATAGATCAGAGGACCAGGCCTCTAGCATAATAGCTACCATGCCTGGAGCACATTTCATATATGACTTGTAATTAAAAATATGCCTGCAAATTCTGTGACACTCTTCTTATATAAAGGTGTAGTCTAAGTCCTCTTCCCTTAAATACAGGCCTGGCTTAGTGACTCCTATCTAAGGACTAGAATGTGGGATGTGGGACGTCTCTGGTTGTCCAGTGGTTACTACTTTGCCTTCCAATGTAGAGGTTACCGGCTCAGTCCCTGGTTGTGGAGCTAAGATCTCACATGCCTCTTGGCTAAAAAAATATATATATATATATAAAAGAGAAGCAATACTGTAACAAATTCAATGAAGCCTTTAAAAACAGTCCACAAAAAAAAAAAAAAAAAAAGACTGGCATGTGGCAGAACAAACAATGAGTGACTTGGAAGCTAGGCTAGACAGTTTACAACTGTCTGGGCCTCTCCTACCTGGGCACTTGCTCTGGGAATCTAGCCACCAGTGTGAGGGAGCTCAGGCCACACGAGAGACCAGGTGTTAAGTGTTGCAGCCAGTAGCTTCATTGGTTCCAGCTGACAGCCACCACCAACCGTCAACCACATTAGTGAGCCATTTGATGTTCCTAGTGCCCATCCTTACAGCTGAAGACGAAGGGAGCAGAGACCAGCTGTCCCAGCTAGAACCACCCCAAATCTCAGATTTGGTGGAAAGAAGCGACGCAGCAGCAAATGTTGGTTTAAGCCACTGAATTCTGGGATTGTTTGTTAAACAGCAAAAGATAACCAGAAGAGTGTTTTTACTCTTAGCTCTAATTCCCACTACAAGCCTGAAAAGTAGGTACTATTTCTTTTTGATAAATGAATAAACAGGTTCCAAAGGTAAAGTTAACTATGGTTTCACACTGTCAGGGCCAGGATTTAAGAGCTTCAAAAAAAAAAAAGGGGGGCCTGCTCCACTTCTCCATAGTGGCTTGCGGATAGAAGACTGTAAAAAAAAAAAACCACATTTTACCCAATATAAGTGACAAAAATAAAAAGTTTTCAAAATTGTTTTCTCTGCTGCCAAGACTCACAGGAGGGGAACTCAAGAGCTCACTCACTGCCCAATGGGCTGATTTCACAAGTGAAGCTTAAAGCAAGCAGGCTCATTGAAAGATACGTAGATTTCGCGATCCTTCCACGAGAAAAACTACGTTTCCCTCCACAGTCACGTATCATTTCACGATCCCACATGGCAGAAACTGGCTTGTGAAATTCCTGCAGACCAGGCATTGCTCACAGATGAGGGGAATCATACTGATATTTTTGCCTCTCTGTGGCCCCGTCTGACGGTTTCAGCACTACGTACTAAGCGCTTGACATCTGCAATCTCATTTTCAGCCAAAAGCACTCGCACTTCCCCTTCCCGTGCAGACTTGAAAGATTCAGGTTACGGGGCGGGAAAGAACATTTCAATGAATGTGTCAGTCGCCCGTAGCTCATTCAGAAGCAACCGTGGCAGTTTTAACACAGCAATGCGTAATCTCGCTTATTCCGCATACACATAAATCATTTACAGTAAGAAGAGCGGAACTCAGTAAGAGCTTTGCCCAACATCACACCACCAGTTAAAAAAAAAAAAGTAGAGGTTCGAACACACTCCGGAAGGCTCCAAGCCCCCAGGTTCGCCTAACAGAATCCCCGCTGCCGAAGCCCCAGGGTTCTCCGCGGAGAACGGATCGTGCAAACGCAGCAGCCGCCGCGTGCCCAGGTTGCGGGCCCCCGATCCACTTCCCGGCCCCGACTGCCTTCCTCGGGCGGCCGCCGGGCGGTGATGATGGGCTCCAAGCTCCGCCTGTCCCGTCCTCCTCGGCCGCCCCGCCCCGAAGCGCGCGTGGGAACGCGGCGTCCTCCCCGGGGCTGCCCGCGACGACTGCCTGCGCGCATCCGGGAGCGCTCTCCCGGCCCCCGGCCCGGTCTCCAGCCGCCGCCGCCATCGCCTCCCGGCCTCCGCCTCCAAGCCGCCGGGCGCACGCAGGGGCCGGCGTCCTGGGAGCGCGCCGCCGTGTTTCCCTTTTCCGGCCGGCACCGCCGCGGACACCTCACATCCGGGCGCGCGGCGGCGCAGGCGGCGCTGGGGCCCGGGTGCGTGGAGGGAGTTATTAAGGGGGAGGAGGGGCGGAGGGCTGGGCCGCGGTTACGGCGGCTGAAGGGAGACAGCCCGGGCGGGTGGGGGGGCGAGAGCGAAGGCCGCGCGGAGCAGCTCTCGGGCCGGCGCGGGCGGCGGGGAGGGGAGCGGCGGCCGAGGCAACCAGTAAGGGCCGGGCGGCAGCGGCGGGGTCCGGGGCTCCGCGCGCCTGGGCCCGCGGGGAGAGAAGGGGCGCGGGCGCGCTGAGCCCCGGGGTCGCGTGCGTGAGCGCGAGCGCCGGGGCGCGCGCGGGGGGCGGGCAGGGACCGGAGGCCTGCGGGGCGGCTGGCGGGCAGCGGGCGGGCTGGCGGGGCCCGAGCCGCCGGGCCGGGCCGGGGCGGAAGGCTGCGAGCCTGCGCCGGCTCCAGCTCGGAGCACCGGGGCTGGGGGATTCGGCCCTCCCGCTCCCTCTGGCCCGCCTCCCCTCAGTGAGTACCGTCCCCGCCCTTCCTCCGAAGGCGGCTGCTGGGCCAGGGCCTGCGCGAGAGGCCAGGGGTTGGGGTCGCGGCCCCCGGGAAGCCGAGTTTTGGATCTGAAGCCGGCGCTCGCCCCTTCCTTGGCACGGGCGCCCCTGACGTCCACAGGTGCGGCGGGCCGGGTGAGGGGAGCTGTGGCCCCGTCCCCAGTCCCCTGCCTCCGGTAACAAGGGGCAGCTGGCGCCGTCCATTGGCAAGTGACAGGCACTTGACCACTGCCCCATTTCCCCGATCCCAGCCCGTCTCCTACCTGCCCCCTCTTCGGGATACTTCCCCACTACCGCCGGACGGCCCTCAGGAGTGGCAGCGACTAGTCTTGGTTTCTTTTTACATTAAAGCTGCTTAGAGGCTGTCCCCTGATCTGGACACGTTCCACTTCTGCTTTCCTTACCCTGTTGATGCTTAGAGCTCTTTACTATAAGAGATATCCAAGTACCCGTGGTTTTGTTTCCAATGGGTTCTGGTTTACAGAAAGGGTTTTTTAAAGAGCGTCCGAGATCATTTCAGTTTCTTAAACAGTGAGGACTCTTGAAAATTTATTGTTCTCGGTGACAGTTTTGTGCTGATTTCTTCCAGGTGCAAAAAACTGTCAACCAAGGAGCCATGGATAGAAGTGTGGGTGAAACAGAAAATGGAGATGCTTTTCTCGACCTGAAGAAGCAACCCGCTTCCAGATCTCCCCATCGCTATACAAAAGTAGGCTTTGTTACTAATGAAATAGTGTTTCTTTATAGGTGAGGAGATTAGTAACATTGTGCAGAAACTTCATTAGTATTGTTTAAAGAGGTAGTCTCATTCTGACTAACTATGTGGACTAAATATTAACTAGATTTAGTAAAACATTGCTTTGAACTTTTTTTTCTGAAAGTACAAACACCCAGACTTTAAAATTTGCCCCTAAGTAGGTTTCCACTGAGGAGAGGGCAATGGCACCCCACTCCAGTACTCCTGCCTGGAAAATCCCATGGACGGAGGAGCCTGGAAGGCTGCAGTCCATGGGGTCGCTGAGGGTCAGACTGAGTGACTTCACTTTCCCTTTTCACTTTCATGCATTGGAGAAGGAAATGGCAACCCACTCCAGCGTTCTTGCCTGGAGAATCCCAGGGACCGGGGAGCCTGGTGGGCTGCTGTCTATGGGGTCGCACAGAGTCAAACACGACTGAAGTGACTTAGCAGCAGCAGCAGGCTTCCAGTGAAGCCTCAGATCCTCCCTGTGTGAATTTGTGGATCGGAATATGTTGGCACTTCCCTGGTGACTCAGTGGTACAGAATCTGCCTGCCAACGCAGAGTTTCGATCCCTGAGTCAGAAAGATCCCCTGGAGAAGGAAATGGCAACCCACTCCAGTAATCTTGCCTGGATAATCCCATGGACAGAAGAGCCTGGCCGGCTACCATCCGTGGGGTCGAGAAGAGTCGGACCGGACTTAGCAACTAAACAACAGCAACAAATGTGTTGGCGCACACTTAGTGTAACAGCTGTGCGACTGATGTGTTACTACTGACTTACAGGCCGTAGAGTAAGGATTCCAGCTCTGTGATGCCTCACAGACATCAGTGTCCTCTTTGAGAGGTGAACGCACAGGAATCCTCTTTGGTATGCTTGCCTAGGGTAACCAGATTTTTTAATTCTTTTTACGTGCTGTTATAAAATGGATATGGACTCAAGAAAGTAAGACTTTAATCATATTTCTCTTAGCTGAAGACTTGAGGTGATTTCAACTCCTTTAGATACCTGCTTTTCCTGAGGTTGTTGTGGAAGGAATCACCTCAAGGTCGTGTGTTTATTGAAGCTATTGCTTCACTGTCTTGTGGGCTACTGACCATTTCTGAAGCAGTTGACGAGAGCATTGAATTCTTTCCTAGTCCCCTGAAATGTGCTTGGGACTGTTGGTGGGAAGGGTTATGCCCCAGTTGGGCCTTGTATCTGTTACTTCCCTTGTATGAGACCAAGCAAGGACTCTAATGTGATTGTTGTCCCAGGCTTCCCAGGATGCTGGCTGGTTCCTGTTTTAGACTCGGGCCTTCTGTGTGCACTGATTCTGTTGCTTTTAACCAGCTTGTGTGTGCAGTGATGCTGCTACTTTTAACTAGACAATTTTCATCCTCTAAAAATGAATATTACTCCAATAACACTGGGTACTTTAATTACTTGATAAAATACCCAGTGTTATTGGAGTAACATTCATTTTTAGCATTAAAAAAAAAAAAAACTTGAGGACAAGAGTGTTTTCACTTGTTAAAGGTTTTTGGTCAGTTTCTATCTTAACCCAATCTGTTTTGGCATAACAGAATATGCAGCGATAGAAAGCACATGACTTCTTCATTCACGTTTGGTTTTCCCAAATATAGTTTGTCTCAAACCCGAGAGTGCTTGAGTAGTATTTCACAACTTAAACTCGTTACCTAAAATGTTGACAAGTGAAATCTGAATGGAGAAAGGCTTATTAAAAGAAAGGAAAGTGCTTTTGTAAACTCATGTGAATTCAGGTCTCCCAGTTCTTTTTGAGTAAAAGTTCTGACTGGTACATTATGTTGTAGAATCCAGGCATAGAAGCTGTTGAATTACTTTCACACCCTGATTAGAGGGTAAGGTGTATATTTCATTTTTTAATGTATATCCATCTTCATGAATAAGTCATTTTTTAGGAAGATATTATTAAGTATAATAATATTAAGATACTATTAATCTCTGTTAGTGTAGAACTTATGAATGTCTACAGTGTCTACAGTAAAGATTAAGAAGCTCAGTATTGCCTGTATTTGGCAGTCTAGCCTCAGAATTCTGCCTCAGTTAAATAAATGTGCCTTAAAGAAATTTTTTCAGTTCATGACCATTTAGATTTAACGGTCTCTACGTGGGTTAGTTAGAAATAGTTATACTTTGCGTCTCATTTAAGAGTTTTTAGTTAATGACAATTACAGGGGCTTCCAGGTGGCGCTGGTGGTAAAGCATCTGCCTGCCCTTGCAGAAGACACAAGAGACACGTGTTCGATCCCTGCAGCAGGAAATGGCACCCCAGTCCAGTATTCTTGCCTGGAAAATTCCATGGGCAGAGGAGCCTGGCAGGCTTTGCAGTCCATGGGGCTGCAGAGAGGTGGACAGGACTGAGCGAGCACACACACAGTTTAGGGTCGTGACTGGGTATTGTCGAGGTGTTAGGTTAGTGCTTCCATATACATGTTTCTCAACACTCTGGTGATTTCATGTGGGATTTGAGGCAAACTAAGCCTTTTTTCTTTTGAAGGAAGTTTAAAACAGTTCTGTGTTCTTAGCACTATAGTAAATGGTCTGTTGATTCTACTCCTGGAATGATATTTGAGCCATCCTCCTCCCTATCTACTTATTGGGACCAAACTGTTGGAATAAATAAAGCATTTAGTGATGTTTCTGCCTCTCTCTAACCAACTCTTTTAATGAGACTTTTTAACCAACTCTCAGGTGGGGCCCATTCTGCTGGCCCACTGACCATGCTTTGAGTAACAAGGCTCTCGTCTTCCATGGGGAACTTGCAATGTGGTGTTGATGTTGTCAAGGGACTCAGGTGCATGGTTACTCCTCAGCGTTCAGTTAGTGTCTGCTGTGCCTCCATGAGTGTCTCAGGAACTCATGGAAGAGTCACACTGGGAATTTTCAGGCCACCTCCTAAGCCTCAGTGATTATTAATTTGGATGGATATAAGTAGACTTATTATATCACTTGCTATTTTGAGGGTTTTGAGCCCTTAATGTGTAAACCTACTCAGGTCCATTTTGTTAGATTGGCATTTTCCTAAGATCAAAAGCTATGATTTGGTAGTATTTAAGTGGTGCTTTTTTTTTTTTTTTTTTTTTTTGAGTGAGTGCATTATGTTTAAGGACTTTGGGAAGTTACAGAGTGCGATCCCACATCAAAAGTCATGGATTAAAAATGGTTTAGACAATGGTTCTCAAAGCGTGTTGCTTGAAGTAACGTTTAGTGAAAAGTAAAAGTGTTAGCTGCTCAGTCATGTCTGACTCTTTGCCATCCCATGGACTTTAGCCTGCCAGACTCCTCTATGGAATTCTCCAGGCAAGAATAATGGAGTGGGTAGCCATTTCCTTCTCCAGGGAATCTTCCCAGCCCAAGGGTTGAACCTAGTTCTCCTGCATTGTAGGCAGATTCTCTGCCATCTGAGCCACCAGGGAAGCCATGGTTTAGTATCATCTGGTAAACTGTTAGAAATACAAAATCTTGGGCCCCATCTCATAGGCATTGAATCAAACTCTAGGGGTAGGGTCAGCCATGTCTGGCTGAATAACAAGCAATTCAGAGAATTCTGACTCAGATTCAGGTTTGAGAACCATTCGTTTAGAAAACAGGAGGTAGTGAGGCTTACGAGTGGAAAAAGTTGGGGACTCGTTGAGCTGCTGCTTACCTTCTTCAGAGGTCCTCTTTTACCTGTTCTTGAGATGTAGTACCTGCTTCTTCAGCTAGTGGTAGCATCTTTTGCCTGAAATACAGAATAGAAATGCTTGGGACTATCTTACTGTTCAGATCCTTGGTTTTTTTTTTCTTCAGGTGAATAAACTGATTCTCTTAGATCGGAGTAGTACACGCTTTGCACTATTCCTCTTTTGCTCCTGTAGCTTGCCACAGACTCCTTAATGAATGCTGTCACCTGCCAGTTGGACAGGGAATAAAAGCAGAGGACACTTAGAATACTCAGCTTGATACTGACCAGTGTTAAGCCTGCATGTTAAATCTACCACCTGAAAAATAAGTGTTGGATTATCTGAGTTACCTGTGTGCTCTTCATTGCCTTGACTAGCTATAAACTGGCACCCTTTTGTCAGAGTAAGGATCTTTAAAGGGAACCACGCTGATCTGTGGCTGAGAGCAGTTGGTTACGGTGATGCAGCCACGTTGCTGTCTTTGTTTTGCGTTTTGTTCTCTTTGTTTCTGTGTGCGTGTGCGTGTTTGTCTTGCCATGCTGCATGGCTGGCAGGATATTAGTTTCCCGACCAGGGATTGAACCCGGGCCCCAGCAGTGAAAGTGCTGACTGCCCGGGAAAATCATTAAGAAAACAGACAAGCAACTGAAGTGGACTGCTTTGAGTAATCATTTCTGGCCTTCTTAGAATCAGTTGCGAGACTTGAAGTCAAGCCTTTGAGAATACCGTTTGATTTAAAGTCTAGGTTGAAATCAGTAGTCAGATAGTCAAGTCTTTACTATACCGAGATCTCGTTTGACAACTTCATGGGTGCCTCATAAATTGAGTTAATAGGTGGCATTTCAATGAGGTGCTAAGCTACAAACTTTTAAGCTAGCATAAAAATAGGGGTGCTTGTTTATATTGGGGAAGGCAGATTTACGGTACAAAAAATCACGATACCAAGTTTCTGCTGTCCAGAAAACCTAACTGGAAGTTCTTAGAGGGGGCTGACTGATACCACCGCAGACACTGTCTTGCTAATGCTCTTTCCTACCTGTTCCAATTCTGAATCATCTGGAAAAAGTCAGGATTCACGGTCCCCTGCCCCCTTGGGTATCCTCTCCTTGCTCATGGTGGGAACTTCTGGCTAGATAAGGAGCCAGTCATTTCACAATGGGAACTTGGGACATAGACATCTGTGGGCAGGGCCTTTGATTCAGGAAAGGTTCTCTGAAAGGAGCTGGCCCAGGGGAAGCCTGCGCAGGGAGCTGGCAGTTTGTTCAGGGTTCCTCGTGGTCTCAGTGGACAGAGACAAACCCAGCACTGATGCCAGAGCTGCTGGGAGGCGTTGGGTGCCTTCCTTCATCCTCCGGGAGAAGCAGTGGAGAAAATAGGGAGCCGCCGAGACCTGCTGCCTGGTTTGGGATCCCCACTCTGCCACTCACTTAACCTGTGTTGCCCTCAGCCATATTCTCAGCTCTCTGATCCTCATCCTTGTCCTCTGTGAATGCAGATCGAACAGTGTCTACCCCATAGGATTTTTGTGGAGAATAAATGAGAAAATGGATGTCAAGTGCTTAGAAAAGTGCCTGACACACAGTAAGTGTTAGAAACAGCTTGTGATAAATAAGGGTAGGGGGAGCACTGAAAGGTAGCTTCTTCAGATACCGACTTCAGGTCCACACGCTTGCTTTCTGTGCGTCACAGTAACCATCTCCATTTTAGTATGAAACCATAAAGCAGTATTGCAGATATAGTGCTTCTACCCTGAAAATGATTTTCATAAGTTTCTTTCTGTACTTATTTACCTGCTTACTTCATGTTTTACATTGCTTTTATCAGTTGTATAAACATGTTTAAAAGCCAAGGTTTATTTTTATTGTGTTGGCCAGATAACAAAAAAAGCAGGCTCTCCTATTTTTTCCCCTACTTCCATTTTCTTATCTTCACATGAATTTTTTCAATAGAAGAAAGTGTGTGCATCAGATCAGCCACCAGTAGCAGCTTGGGTTGAATCCAGGTGCTGCGTCCTATAGGACGCTACAGCATCTAGTTTGAACCCTGACCTGCTTGTAAGACCTGCTCTGAATGGTGCCCCTTAAGCAAACTTCATGAGTGGGGGATGGGGAAGTGCATCCCACGCACCCTGTCAGTCGTTTACCATTGCCTGGCTGTTGTCTCTGGATGCCAGTACCCCATTGCTATTTTTAAAAGCTTTCTAAGCCTTTCAGAAAAGTCATGTGACTCCTAGATTGAGATATCAGGTCAGTCAGCAACCATCTGAGAGCCTCATGGGCCAAGCCCAAAGTTAATGGGCGTGTGGAGGGTGGGGACCAGGAGAGGCGGTCAAAGGGGGACCCAGCCCAAATGCTGTTCCAGGGACATCTGCCCTCTTCAGGAAGAGCAGGCACACAGATGAGGTACTGGGTCACTTCCAGGGTGCTTGGACAACTAACAGTGAAATAGAAATGTAAATGGTAATCATAAAAAAAATTGGGCTTTGGGGACTTCCCCAGCAGTCCAGAGGTTGAAACTCCTCATCCCAAAACCAGGGGCATGGATTTGATCCCTGGTTGAGAAACTAGGATCCCTGATGCCGCGGGGCACAGCACCCCGCCAAAAAAAAAAAAAAAAAAGCCTGGCCATCTTACTCATAGGAATTAAACTCAGCTCACAGAAGTAAAGAACACCTCTCTAAGTGACTTGTGTGAAATTCTTAACAGAATGCATAGGATTTCTGCAGAAACTGTGTAAGGCTTTAACTGTTGCTTTGGGCTTCTGTCATTTGGTTTCTACTTTAATTCTGATCACTGAAAGCGGGTGTCCATGTTAGTAGTTCCCAAATAGATTGTTTGGGAAAGCTTGACACGTTTTCTTTAAGGAAGGCTGCTAAATCTAAGAAAATACGTTTACACTTCTGTGGGCGTGGGACTCTTAGGGAATTAGCAGCGTATTCTTGCCCAGTCAGGTTTTAGTCACTTATGCAAAAAAGCAAGGTCTCAGATAATAACTCTTCTCTTGACCAGATGATCGTTTCAGTAAATCTGTCCACGGTGCAAGTTTCTGTAGGTTATCAGAACTTTACAAAAGGGTAATCTCCCATCCCCTCCTGAAGTACTCATAGCGAAGGAACATACTCAGTTCAAAATGAGCTCAGTTCAAAATGAAGTATTCTGCTTTTCACCAAACTTGTAGGTTTTCTTTGAAAGTATGCCATAGAGATTCCTTTCCAGGAATAATTGCTGTTAAGAACTCCTGAGATGGCGAGTTCAGGAAAACATCTCTTGAGAGATTGGAGAGCAGTGAGGCCAGGGACAACAGTCATCTGCCTTTGCTAGCCACTAAGCCCGGCACACAGGAAGTGTTCTGTGGACAGTTATGAAAGAGCAGACCTTGTGTTGACTTAGCTAATGGTGTCTCTCCTCCCCACTTACGCGGAGGATCCTCTCAGGATGGAAAACCATCTTAAGCAACTGAGACATTGCTGAAGGTTAACAGGTTTAACTCTCTAAACCCCATGAGGAGGATCTCATTTTTCCCCAAATGTTGGGGTAGACGTTGGGCCATATTTTGAGAAATGTGTTTGGTTTAAAGTGCTACTTCTTAATCTCTTAAGGTCCAGTGGAGGTCTTTGGATCACCATTGGAGATGAACACTTATTGCAAAATTGTACAAATTTGTTTATATGTGGTTTCCTTGATGCTGTGAAACTGGTTTTAGAAGGCCTACCCTCAAGAAGAGTGTATAGTTTGACCTAGATGTTTAAAGATGTTATTTCCAGCAATTATTACAATCCAAATATTGTTTTGTTTTCCCAGTTCTTGGTCTGTTAATAAAGTAAATGACTCTTTATCCTCTGTAGACAGGTGGACTGTGTTTTGGCCATTGCATTTGGTCAGAGGCATACCCTGGCACGGATGGTGCTGCTGGCATGGTTGGTGCCCACATGCACCAACCTTCATGCCCGTAACTTCGTGCATGTAACTCCCCTTCGTGCTCTTACATGCCTATCAAGTTTGTACAGTCCCTTGAGCGTTCACACCTAGTTCATGCCAAGCATATAGTCAACAGAGAAAACTGGACTAATACAGGAGAGAAACATAAAACATTTTTACCAATCTGAGCCTCTTTTCTATATCTGAGAGTCGTTTGTGTTTATTAATCTGTAATTAGAGTGATAAATCTGTAAAAAGAGAGAGTAAAACATTAACCTTTGGTAACTGAACCTCTTAGTTTGCTTAAAATTTTTTGTTCTTGAGATAGAATTCACATACATAAAATTCACCCCTTTTAAAATGTACCATTTAGGGACATTCCTGGTGGTCCAGTGGTTGACTCTGAGCTCCCAATAGAGGGAGCATGGGTTTGATCCCTGATTGGGGAACTAAGATCCCACATTCGGTGTGTCCAAGAAACATTAAAAAAAAATGTACCATTTAGTGGCTTTTAGTAAATTCATAAAGTTGTACAGCCATCACTACTATCTAATTTGAGATTGTTTTCGTCTCCACAAACACAAACTCTACCCACTAGCAGTCACCCCCCAAAGTTCCCTTCCCGCATCACCTGGCAACCATGTGATTGCCTACTTTCCCACTCTGTGGATATGCCCAGTTTGACTGTTGCGTGTAGAGAGAATCCCACAGTATGTGGCCTCTTGTGTCTGACTTCTTTCACTTAACATAGTGTTTTCAAGGCTCATATTGTATCAGAACTTATTCTGTATTATTGCTAACTGTTGCGTTGTATAGGTTTATAATTTTTCAGTTCTCTTTGGTATGTAACTAGGGGGGAATTGCTAGGTCATGTGTTTAACTTTTTGAGGAACTGCCACCATTTTCCACAATAGCCGCACAATTTTCCATTCCCATCAGCAATGATAGAAGTTTCCAGTTTCTCTACATCCTTGTCAATACTATTTTCTTTTTTTTTTTAAACAGTCGTCCTGGTAGACATGAAATTTCAGCAAACAGAGATAGTAATAATAGAGAACATCTATCACTTGGGCACCCTGTTGTTTGGAGTTAAAACATTTCAGAGCCACACTGTTTAGAAACTTTGTGTATTGAGAATATACCTATTTAAGGATGAAGTACGTTGCCCTTGGTTTAGTAGTATCCTGGGGTTCTTAGTTTAATATTGGATTTGTGAATGGTGAAGTGAGGGTTGTGTACTCATCTTTGGGCTGCTTCAAATAGCAGAAAATTGCAGTGTTTTTTTCCTGCGGTGTATGTAGAAGTATTTCCTATATTGCAAGGTCCTTCCTGTTTTTACTGGAAAGTGCTTTAAGCCCTCCTGTTCTTAGGATTTCGGTGTTGTTGTATCTTCTGTCATCATAACTACTGTTGGTCCATCCAGCCCGCCCCCACCAGGCTGTGTCACTCCTGCCTTCCTGACGTTGTTCACCACGCAGATGCCACTGGACGCCACTCACAGTGCCAGTGTGCAGGTGGTATGTCAGTGCTTTGACAGTTCTTTTCAGAATTTTTAGTAGCCTGTAGACATTTTCTTATATTTGGGATTCTGTTTATCTCAACATTCCCAATTTTTCTAGGTATTTCTACCCAATTAATAAAACACAATTCATAAGTGAATCATAAATAAATGTAAATGCCTGATTGATATCGTGGTATTAAAACTAAAATGTCGTCTTATTCTCAGGCATTTTGCTATCATAGAGAAAACATTTAGGTGCCTCAGGTGTGTGACGACACTGAGTGATTTCACGGCATACTTCTATGCAGTGATTCCCAAAGGGTAAGAGAGTCACTCTGTCCCCCCATATTCTCCCCAAGACAGGGGAAGCGGTAATTAGACAAGCAGCAAGTGTTCTGTTGTGAGGCCTGTGACAAAGGTGTTGGAGAGGCCCTGGCACAGTGGTATGTGCTTGTTTGCAAAGCAGTTGTAGCATTTTACTGGTACTGAAGGTTTGGGAATTGCTATTTTTAGTTTACTTGAAAATGTTTATATAAAAAGGTGGCAATGGTTTTGTGTATATGTATCTATATGAGCAGGTGCGTGTGTGTGTGTATAACATCAGTTCAGTTGCTCAGTCGTGTCCGACTCTTTGCAACCTCGTGGACTGTAGCATGCAAGGCTTCCCTGTCCATCATCAACTCCCGGAGCTTGCTCAAACTCATATCAATAAAGTCGGTGATGCCATCCAACTATCTCATCCTCTCTCTTCCCCTTCTCCTCCCACTTTCAATCTTTCCCAGCATCAGGGTCTTTTCAAATGAACCAGTTCTTCGAATCAGGTGGCCAAAGTATTGGAGCTTCAGCCTCCGCATCAGTCCTTCCACTGAATATTCAGGACTGATTTCCTTAAGGTTGTACTGGTTGGATCTTCTTGCCATCCAAGGGACTCTCAAGAGTCTTCAACACCACAGTGCATCAGTTCTTTGGCACTCAGCTTTATTTATGGTCCATCTCTCACATCCATACATGACTACTGGAAAAACCATAACTTTGACTGGATGGACCTTTGTTGGCAAAGTGATGTCTCTGCTTTTTAATACGCTGTCTAGGTTGGTCATAGCTTTTCTTCCAAGGAGCAAGCGTCTTTTAATTTCATGGCTGCAATCACCATCTGCAGTGATTTTGAAGCCCAAGAAAATAAAGTCTGTCACTGTTTGCATTGTTTCCTCATCTATTTGCCATGAAGTGATGGGACCACATGCCATAATTTTACTTTATTGAATGTTGAATTTTAAGCAAGCTTTTTCACTCTGCTCTTTCACCTTCATCAAGAAGCTCTTCAGTTCCTCTTCACTTTCTGCCATAAGAGTGGTGTCATCTGCATATCTCAGGTTATTGATATTTCTTCCGGCAGTCTTGATTCCAGCTTGTGCTTCATCCAGCCTGGCATTTCATATGATGTACTCTGCATATAAGTTAAATAAGCAGGGTGACAGTATACAGCCTTGACGTACTTCTTTTCCAATTTGGAACCAATCTGTTGTTCATGTCCGGTTCTAACTGTTGCTTCTTGACCTGCATATGGATTTCTCAAGAGGCAAGTAATGTGGCCTCATATTCCCATCTCTTTAAGAATTTTCCAAATTTTGTTGTGATCCACACAGTCAAAGGCTTTGGCATGGTCAGTGAAGCAGAAGTAGATGTTTTTCTGGAACTCCCTTGCTTTTTCTATGATCCAGCAGATGTTGGCAATTTGATCTCTCATTCCTCTGCCTTTTCTAAACGCAGCTTGAACATCTGAAAGTTCTCGGTTCACGTACTGTTGAAGCCTGGCTTAGAGAATTTTGAGCATTACTTGGTTAGAGTGTGAGATGAGTGCAATTGTGTGGTAGTTTGAACATTCTTTGACATTGCGTTTCTTTGGGATTAGAATGAAAACTGATCTTTTCCAGTCCTGTGGCCACTGCTGAGTTTTCCAAATTTGCTGGCATATTTGAGTGCAGCACTTCAACAGCATCATCTTTTAGGACTTGAAATAACTCAGTTATTCCATCAGGAATTCCATAACTCTGGAATTCCATCACCTCCTAGCTTTGTTCATAGTGATGCTTCCTAAGGCCCACTTGACTTTGGACTCCAGGATGTCTGGCTCTGCTAAGGGATCACACCATCGTAGTTATCTTGGTCATGAAGATCTTTTTTGTATAGTTCTTCTGTGTATTCGTCCCACCTTTTCTTAATATCTTCTGTTTCTGTTAGGTCCATACCATTTCTGTCCTTTATCGAGCCCATCTTTGAATGAAATGTTCCCTTGGTATCTCTAATTTTCTTGAAGAGATCTCTAGTCTTTCCCATTCTATTGTTTCCCTCCATTTCTTTGCATTGACCACTGAGGAAGGTTTTCTTATCTCTCCTTGCTATTCTTTGGAAGTCTGCATTCAGATGGGTATATCTTTCCTCTTCTCCTTTGCCTTTAGCTTCTCTTTTCTCATTTTCCAGGTATATAACATACCTGGAAGCAAATGAGGATACCAAGTTACCAAACCTCAAATTCTTACACCATTCTCACTTAAAGGAACTTGGATTTCTCAGAGAAATGGCTGACTCTAAGACTAGGACAGGATGGGTACATGTAATGCAGAAAGTAAAAATGTGCTTTTTTAAAAATAATGGGGGACTTGTCTGGTTGTCCAGTGGTTAAGACTCTGTGCTTTTACTGCAGGGGGTGCAGATTGACCCCTGGTTGGGGAATTAAGATCCTGCATGGCAGGCATCACGGCTTAAATAAATAAAAATTTAAAATGATGGGGTGTGTCAAAAGGGTACAGGAGCCAGTTTGAAGAGGCTCTCAGTTTGAGCACCAAAATAGTTAAGGAGAGGCATTGTGAATGTTAAGGACACGTACACCAGATAAATGGTATATGGGTGTTTGGGATGCTTTTTTTTCCCCTTGCAATTTCAATATTCAATAAAAAAAGAAAATCTGTCGCCTTGTAAGTTGGATTCTGATGCATCTAAGACTAGTCAGGTTAACATTTTATATAAGCCTGAAGCTACCATGCCTTATCAGCGTTCAGTGTGTGGAGTATATTATTGGATGGAAGTTTATGAGAGAATGTGTTTTAGCAATAAACTGATCACTTACATCATTTGCCAATTATGCTTGAGTGGCTATTGAGGACCTTGAGCCGACTTTGTCCTTTCAGGAGTAATCCAGGGTGTAAATAAATAAGAACTGTGTGAACTGCTTAATGTAGACACTGAGTTACTGATAACAAAAGTAAGTTGAAAGTATGTGACCCAAGAAATATTGTTCAAAATCATCATATGATTTCTCTTTCTAGGAGGAGCTCTTGGATATTAAAGAACGCCCTCATTCCAAACAGAGGCCTTCGTGCCTCTCTGAGAAATATGACAGGTATTTATGGGGGTCAGCTTCTTGTTATACCAAACTTAGGAAATTAAAAGTTGTATTGTTTTGCTAGAATTAACAAGCGGGGAGATTTCAGGGGTAATGACATTGGGTTTCCGCACGAATACATTGCAAGTAAGCTTGAACAAAAGTGGCATCTCACTGCACTGTCTTCTTCATCAGCTTCATGATTGATCAGCTAAAATTCAGAGATATAAGCTGCAGGGAACTCCAGGGACAACTGAACAAGTTCCCTTTCAACTAACTGGTGTTGAAACTAAAACTAGAAAATGCCTTGGTCAAGGGCACATGGTCACACAGCAGACCTGACTTGAGCACAAGAGTCCCAGCCGGGGTCTTTTCTCTCTACCAGTGATGTTTTGCACATGCTTTTGAGGGTCCTTCTTCAAGGGCCTGCCTTGGGTAGGATGGTCAGCAGAACTCTGAGCGTTTTATCAGCCCCCTCCCCACCAAACAGGAGAACCATTAGGCCAATCACATTAGGCCTTTTGCATCTTGGGCTTCCTCAAAAGAAGTAGAAAGCTTTGGTTTGAGAAGGCCATAGCTACAATGATCTGAAAGTCTCTTACAATAACCCTACATTACATTTCTTATGGTTATCTTAAGACTCTACGGTCACTTAAATATCAAGGTAAATACTTCATATTGGCCCACATCTTTTAAAGAATATAAAGTGTTTAATTGTTTAGTAAAATAGGACATACTTTTTTTAAAATTTTGTATATGGACGGTTCATAGGGGTGCTGAATCTGGACTCCACGCCACTTCCCCCCGGTAAGGGTGATCCTTGAATAATGGCTTTTCCAACTGGTTAGTATTTTTTGCTGAGTCTCAGATGAGCTTGAGTTTTGGTTTTTGGTTTTTTTCCTTCATTAAAGCTGTAAAGGGTTTTTTATGCCTCAAGTTGAATTTTCTTGTTACAGCTATTCCTTGGCATAAAATAAAGTTACCATGGGCACACGTACTTGCTTTAATCCTGAAGTGGAGACATCGTGCTTAATAATTATTGATAATGATGAAAAGAAGAGACAGAGGAAAGGGCTTCTCATTCTGCCATTTCTTTCCTCTCAGAGAATTAAGGTTTGTTGTGCTCTTGCACTCCAGGTGACCCTTGATAGGTAAGGCCTCCTTTGTTAGGAGGAGTTTGAGGCCCAGAAGGTCACGGACTCGCGGAAGAGGCGTTGCGCTGCTGCCCGCTGTGTGGCGGGCGCTGTGGAGCGCCGTGCCATCATTCCGGACTGTGGGCCTGTGCCAGGGCACAGATGCTCCTGAGAACCTGTCGTGCCCACCATCACAGGTTGTGGGGGTCAAGTGCAGGGTGCGGTGCTAGTGTGCAGCACAGCGTGGTCTGACCTGGGGCGCGGAAGTCCTTTTTGCACAAGGCTAAAAGACACAGCTCAGTAAGGGGTCTGGAGGTCCCAGTCAGTGGTGGCAGAGCTGGAGCTTGGTACCAGATCATTAGGCTCCAGAGCTTCTGCTCGGCACACGGCACCACCTGCCACCCCATGATTAGCATGGGAGTAACAATATCAGACCTAGACTACGCACCTTCGAGGGAAAACCCAAGACTGTCCATAGAAATTCTGGAAGAATATACACCAAGCATTCCAGGAGCTGCTTCTGCTGAGAGGATTAAGGGGCTGTACTAATCTTCAATAAACTGTGTGATCAATATTTAGGGAGCATTTGTTTGTATAGGACAGGGGTAGATACACTTACTCTCAGATCACTGCTTTTCAAGTCTGTTGCTGTTACATGAACAATAGCAACGTACTGCAGAATTTGTTAGTTGTTTTTATTTTGAAAGAGGGAGCCATTCTGATGGCCACCATGAAGTTTTACAGTGGAAAGGGGTTTCCCTAACCCATCACCTGCAGTAGTAGAAGGTAGACTACCTGTGTAGTTTGTGGCACAGGAGCTGAACCATGGTGCCTTTTGACTTGCAGTGATGGTATCTGGGACCCTGAGAAGTGGCACGCCTCCCTCTACCCAGCTTCAGGGCGGAGCTCACCGGTGGAAAGCCTTAAGAAAGAGCTGGACACAGACCGGCCTTCCCTGGTGCGCAGGATAGTAGGTAAGCAGTCTCCAAGAGGTGGGAGCCGCGATTGCAGAGGCAGTGCCCTTCGCTTCTGGCTTTATTCGTAGCTGTGAGAGTTTTAGGCATTGGGAGAAAGTACCATTATCAGAAAACTGACTTAACAGTTCATTTATGATTACCTGGCAAGTAAAATCATAGCCTTCCTGTGTGGCCTTGGTGAGTAGATTTGCTTTTGTCTTCTCTGAACAGTAACTTTAAAAGAGCAGAAGTTCTAGATTTTGATCAAACTCAGTTTATCATTTATTAAAGTAGATCGTGCTCTTGGTGTCAGTGCCTAAGAAAATTGTGCAAACCCACTGTCATAGATTTCCTTCATATTTTCTTGTAGAAGCTTTGTAGTTTTAAGGGTCATATTTATATCTGTGATCCACTTTGAGTTAATTTTTGTATGTGATAGCAATGTGAAGATAAGGTTTTCTTGGCATGTGGATAGTCAGCTGTTCAATACCATTTGTTGAAGAGAGACTTTAACTTTTAAAGTAGTTACTGTTTCAAATACTGATACCTACTATAGTTTATTAATTAACGAAACATTTGCTAATAATTATACAGATAAGAATTTAGTCAAAGGACTCCCCTGGCAGTCCAGTGGTTAACACTCTGCGTTTCCCCTGCAGGGGGAGCATGTTTGATCCCTGGTCCGGGAAATCCCATGACAGAGAAGCCTGGCAGGCTACGGTCCAGGGGGTCCCAAAGAGTTGGACACCACTGAGCGACTGAACACACACACCGGGACTAAGATCCTGCATACTATGCTGCACAACCCAAAAGAGAAAGAATTTAGTTAAAAGGATTGTGGGGATTAATCATGGAAAGTTATTGATTATGAAGTACATTTCTTTCTCCAGAGAGATGAAGCAAAAGGCCCACCCTTTGTTAAAAATATGTGAACTCTGGCTGTTTCAGTGGTGACTCTTTGCCAGGACCCCAGTGGCCACCAGTCACGGACACACACCCCCCAGGGAGGAGAACTACCCTTGCTGGTTCACCTGACTCTCTCTTTCTGGCATCTTTGCAGATCCACGAGAGCGTGTGAAGGAAGATGACTTAGATGTTGTTCTCAGCCCACAGAGACGCAGCTTTGGAGGGGGCTGCCACGTGACGGCGGCCGTCAGCTCCCGGCGCTCAGGAAGCCCGCTGGAGAAAGACGGCGACGGGCTCCGCCTGCTTGGCGGACGCAGGATCGGCAGCGGGAGGATCATCTCCGCTCGGACCTTTGAGAAGGATCACCGTCTTAGCGAGAAGGACCTGCGAGACTTGAGAGACAGAGACCGAGAGAGGGACTACAAGGACAAGCGTTTCAGGGTTTGTCTCCTCGATCCTCTGGTACCTCGCGTGTGCACTTCATTTATACCAGTTTACTCTGATGCTGGGTGAACATGGCCCATCTTAGTCCAGAGGGAGGAGCCGAGAGCTGGGGTGGGGAGCAGCTTCAGTCCACCACCGAGCATCACTTAACTCATCAAGACTTGGACTGAGGTAGAAATGCCTTGACTAGAATCTTACTTTTTATTTTGCTTTGTGTACTTTTCCAGAGGGAGTTTGTGGATAGTAAGCGTGTCTTTGGTGAGCGTAGAAGAAACGATTCCTACACAGAAGAAGAACCAGAATGGTTCTCAGCGGGACCCACGAGTCAGTCCGAAACCATTGAGCTGACTGGCTTTGATGATAAGATACTGGAAGAAGACCATAAGGGGAGGAAAAGAGCACGGCGACGGACAGCCTCTGTGAAGGAAGGTCAGCAAAGCCCCTGGGAGGGAAAGCTCACTGTTCTGAAATGAGATGTGTTCATAGTTGGCTGAACTGTACACTTAGAGATAGGCAGCAGTGTTAGAAGTGGCAAGTTTTGCACAGTGAAGCTGCTTCCTGTGCGTGAGTTCACTGTGTAGGCTGTACGTCTCCTCAACTTATGTCCTGCCTGCAGGGCTAAACAGAACAGTCTCCCCACCCAGTAAGAGCATTGTGTACACGAAAGGGCCCCCAGAGGTAAGAATATGTGATAGAAATAATAGGGGTCTCGTTTATTGAGCCCACGTATACTGGACATGCGATAAGCATTTTGTCTATATACTACTTCTAACAACTTTTGTCTATATAATCCTACTTCTAACAACCCTGTGAGGTAGATACTGTTGTACCCGTCTTACAGGGAGCAAATGGAGACATCGGTGGCTCCCTAGGTGGACATTGAGGAAGTGAGTAGTGACGTTGAGCGAGATGCTTGTGCTCCTGAGCCCCCTCCCTCACCGTGGTGGTAGGCCTTCCTAGTCAGCTGTCGCTTGGCTTCTCCCAAACTCACTTTTTCAGGCACCTCCCTGGCTAAACTGAAGAAGCCAGAGCTGAAGTGTGAGGGATGCCTGCTTCAGGGTGGGGCTCATAGTCGTGTTCAGGGCAGTGACGAGGCTGGTGGTCTCGGGAGGAAGCAGTGAAAGAGGCAAGTGGGCAACTTGAGAGACTTTGCAGTTAAACTGCCTTTGAGAGATGCTTTTGTCTTGTCTCAGGTGAAGGCAACACCACCAAGTGTGATCTGTTCACCTAATTGTAAAGATCAGGCTTCTGGTGAGAAAAAGCCAATCTTTTTCTGAACTAAGATGAAATATGAATTTCAGCCATTCCTGTATGACCAAGGAAGGAACCAAAAGTAGTGAAATATATCAGTAGTGTCACCTCCTCAGCTCACAGATGCAACAAGAGACAGGCCTGGAAAGAGGTAACAGCGGGGACCCAGCCCCGTGGGTTTAATGGCAGAGCCTCAGGCAGAATCCAGGGTTCCTGGCTCTGTCACCCCCTGTGGTTAATTGCCCTACCGACTGTCTTTAAGATGAACACGTCCTGTAGTTACCTCTTGGCTGCAAGAATGAAAAGACGGGGAGGGCCGATGAGTGCCTTTGAGCCCATTTATGTGTGTATTTGAGCTTTCCACTGAACTCGGTGTGTCGAGTTCCTTGCAGGCACATCACAGGCTAGTATAGCCATCAACAAAACATGTGTGTTCTTTGCCTTTTGGTTTTAACACAGTGTGTGTTGAGCACCTAGCATATAGGGCCCAGTGCTAGGTATTATATATATGGTGACGAATGAAAGTTTGAATATATACTGCACTTATAAACAGAAAAAAAAATCATCTGGAAGGAGGAAATGGTTAAAGCCCTCCATTGATAGAAAATTTTAATTTGTGTTCTCTCTAATGAAAAATCTATATTCATTCTGCACTTCCCTGGCTGCCCAGTGGTTAAGACTCCTTCACACTTCCACTGCAGGGGGCATGGGTTCGATCCCTGGTCAGGGAACTAAGATAACCCCACATGCTACACTGCAAGGCCCAAAAAAGAAAAGCATATGTTCATTCTGAAATATGATAAAACTTAACCTTTACTTATCTTTCCTGGGTCCCTGGCTTTGGAGACCATCATAATAAATGGCCAGTTGTGTTTGTCTGCTAGAGCATATTCCTGCCCACTATCGGTTGTTAGACCCAGTGTGCTCTCAAGCTGGCATAAAATTACACACAGGGCACTTTTGCTGCTTGCAAAAGCCATTCATCTGTTACGAGATGTTCTCATCTCCACGCAGGAGAACAGGAGAATCATTAAAGCTTCTCTGTGAGCATTTGAACTAATTGCAGACTCTGCTGGCTCTCATCGTGAAGTAGGCGAACAGGTTCCGGCGGGTTCGATGAGTTAGAAGCACTGCTCTAGTGGAGAAGGACACAGACTCGGCACTGATGAGGCTGCTGTTTGCCTTTTCTAGGGTTTGGTTTCTTTGTCTATGAAATGAGGAAACTACCTCCACTGAAGTAATAGTTTTAGTTAAATGTCAGTCGGCCTCTGCTGTCTGGCAGTAAGTGTGTGCTGACCCACTGCCTTGTCCGAGGCACAGAAACGCCACCTCGCTGGGGCCGTAGGCCCTCAGAAGGTCCAGGCCCTGAGGGGGCGGGCACCTCTGCAGAGGGCCAGTGCTGCCACCCGGGCACAGCACAGAGCCCCGCGTGGGGGAGCGCTGCTGCCGCCCCCACCACCTGACGGCATCACCCCCCGGGTGAGCGGGGCCCCCCACCTTTCAGTCGCTGCAGCCCCTGCCTTGCTGTCTAGCTTTCTGAAGTGTTGTTGGAACCAAAGCAGACGATAGCACGTAGCCTCTCTTGGTCTAGAATATCCTGGCTGAGTGATAACAAGACTGCAGGCCTCTTGGGGCCTTTCGAGAGGGGATGGGCACTCTTTTTTTCCCCCTAGGAGGACTTTGTGTCTGCTGTGATCTTGAAACCATAAGCAGCTCTTCCACAGGTGCTTTTGTAGGGAAGGGCTTTGGGAGCTCTGTTCTTCGGAGTAAAAGGTTGAGTTTCCTATATCTATCAGTGCACTTATTTTAAAAGGAAAAAAAAAAAAAGGTTTGTTTTTATCTGAAGGATTTAGCTTTATGCCCATCCTCTGGCTAAAACTAAGATGTTAGCTTCCCTTATCTTCCCATCCTCACATCTGGACGTAACTGTATTTTCCATGTACCAGGCACTGCACAGTAAGGCAAAGCTGATGAGTCTCATCAGACTGTTAATATAGTATGATATGTACTCTCAAATGCTCAAAATTCTTTATTACAAATAAAGTAATGCTCAAAATTCTCCAAGCCAGGCTTCAGCAGTATGTGAACCATGAACTTCCTGATGGTCAAGCTGGTTTTAGAAAAGGCAGAGGAACCAGAGATCAAATTGCCAACATCTGCTGGATCATGGAAAAAGCAAGAGAGTTCCAGAAAAACATCTATTTCTGCTTTATTGACTATGCCAAAGCCTTTGACTGTGTGGATCACAATAAACTGTGGAAAATTCTGAAAGTGATGGGAATACCAGACCACCTGATCTGCCTCTTGAGAAATTTGTATGCAGGTCAGGAAGCAATAGTTAGAACTGGACATGGAACAACAGACTGGTTCCGAATAGGAAAAGGAGTTCGTCAAGGCTGTATATTGTCACCCTGTTTATTTAACTTATATGCAGAGTATATCATGAGAAACGCTGGACTGGAAGAAACACAAGCTGGAATCAAGATTGCCAGGAGAAATATCAATAACCTCAGATATGTAGATGACACGACCCTTATGGCAGAAAGTGAAGAGGAACTCAAAAGCCTCTTGATGAAAGTGAAAGTGGAGAGTGAAAAAGTTGGCTTAAAGCTCAACATTCAGAAAACGAAGATCATGGCATCCGGTCCCATCACTACATGGGAAATAGATGGGGAAACAGTGGAAACAGTGTCAGACTTTCTTTTTCTGGGCTCCAAAATCACTGCAGATGGTGACTGCAGCCATGAAATTAAAAGACGCTTACTCCTTGGAAGGAAAGTTATGACCAACCTAGATAGCATATTCAAAAGCAGAGACAGTACTTTGCCAACAAAGGTCCATCTAGTCAAGGCTATGGTTTTTCCTGTTGTCATATATGGATGTGAGAGCTGGACTATGAAGAGAGCTGAGCACTGAAGAATTGATGCTTTTGAACTGTGGTGTTGGAGAAGACTCTTGAGAGTCCCTTGGACTGCAAGGAGATCCAATCAGTCCATTCTGAAGGAGATCAGCCCTGGGATTTCTTTGGAAGGAATGATGCTAAAGCTGAAACTCCAGTACTTTGGGCACCTCATGCGATGAGTGGACTCATTGGAGAAGACTCTGATGCTGGGACGGATTGAGGGGCAGGAGGAGAAGAGGACAACAGAGGATGAGATGGCTGGATGGCATCACTGACTCGATGGACATGAGTTTGAGTGAATTCCGGGAGTTGTTGATGGACAGGGAGGCCTGGCGTGCTGCGACTCATGGGGTCGCAAAGAGTTGGACATGACTGAGTGACTGATCTGATCGATCTGATCTGATATGTACTCTGAGGGATAACACAAACATTATAGAGAAGGTGATTAATTTTCTGGTAGGGTAAAACTGGATAGGCAGGGCATACTTCCCAGTGAAGGTGACATTTGAACTTTGCCTTGAAGGATGAACTACAGTCAGTAGGCAAGTGAAAATTGCCCTTGGACTAGGTTTCACATAATTACTCTGACTTAAAGTGTTAATGCAGGTGCATGGGTGAAAGCAGAGCCAAGTCAATTTCGTTCCATTCTTACATGCCCAAAGATTATCCTTTTTAAAAAAAATTAGAAGAAGATGCACTGCATTATGGACAGTTTGAAGACGGGGCAGAGGAGGGAGCACAGCCCTTGCTGACTCGAGTTGGTGTTGTGGCTTGGTACTCAGGCTTCCTCCTGCCCTGGCTCCCGCAGGAGCCATACGTGGCACGTGCTGCACCGGTACAGGAAGTCTGCTTTTAAAGTCATCCTCGGCTCTTTTGCATTTGTGATCATGCTGAGGCCACCGAATACCTCTGGAGCAGTGTGCTTGATCAGACTGTCTTTGTCCGGTTTTGCTTTCAGGCATAGTCGAGTGCAATGGAGGAGTGGCTGAAGAGGATGAGGTGGAGGTCATCCTTGAACAGGAGCCTGCTGCCGATCAGGAAGTGCCAAGGGAGGCCGTCTTGCCCGAGCAGTCCCCCGGAGAATTTGACTTTAATGAATTCTTTAACCTTGATAAGGTGCCATGCTTGGCTTCGGTGAGTGTAGCAGCATGCTTATAATTAATCACAATTGGATCAGCCAATTGGGATTAAATTTGACCTGAATCTTTAAGATTCTAAGTTTTGCTAGATGGTTGGGAGGTTTTTTTGACTTTTATTCTTAAATATTATTTGAATTTTTGTTGGCTTTGAGAGGCTAAGTAGAAATGATTGAGTGAGGATTCTGTACCAGTTAACTCTTTCTCCAGGCTGTTAGCATTGGACTAAGAATTCTTCAGATGTTTAAGAACATTGCTTCTATTTTTAAATAGTTAAGTGTTTATTGTAAAAAGTTACTGTGGAGGTTGATTTTTATAACTGGTGGTCAGTACCACACTGATCTGCATTCCTCGGGTATAGCTGGTTAGGTGGTACCTGTGTGATGTGATGTTTCTGAAAACCTTTTGTGGAAAGGAACATGGGACACCATCACTGTTGCTGTTAAACTGCTGAGGTCTAATCTTTCTCGACTTTTAAAACAGAAACAATAAGATATCCCAAATCTGCACTTCGTCCGTGCCCTTGCCCCGTCCCCTTTGACCACTTAGGGATTAGCAATGCCTCGTCAAATTTTCAGAGAAAATAGAAAACTGTGACCTATGCCCTCAGAAGTCTGTAGTTGTTGAAACAGTGCATAGGACTGATGAGATATAATTTTTAAGGCCATTTGACCAAGAGCATCTGTACATCTTAGACATCATTTATAGGACATGAATACAGCTATTAAGTTTGGCCAGTCCTTTAGAATTATTGGTTCACAGACTTTAACTTACTCGACTCCTCAACTATAACTGCTTCCTGGTCGATTATTACATGAGTGGACAAAACTGGGCATGACCAAGCAGGCAGCGTTGTCCTGTCTCCTTTGTCATCTGCCTGCTGCCCAAAGCCTAAAAGATGGCCACCCAGAACAGGTGAGCAGAGACTGCATAGCACTTACAGGTGTAGGGCCACAGGTGAGTGCTAGGGCAGTAGAGCTTATATTCTCTATGGTGAGGACCAGATTTTGTTTCCAGTCCACTGAGGACCAATACTTTAGTATAAAGTAAAAATATCGCAGCAATGCCAGATTGCTACAAGAGTTTCTAAGCATTTACTGCAACTCTCTGAACGTGCCTTATTGTGGACCAGCCTGGCCCAAGACCACACTTGTCCATGGTGCTGGTCAGGAGCAGGTGCAGGGTGGCTGCAAACCACGTGGCAGCGGCCTGGCTTTGCTTCTTAAGTTCTAGCACAGTTTTAACTGTTAGTCTCCTAGTCTGATATCTTGCTTACAGTGAGCTGGCTAGTAGTCCTTTGGCTCACTGTGAGCAGAAGGGTTGCATCCAGATGTGAGTTTAATTTACCTGATGTAAAACTGAGTGGTCTTTTCAAATTCTTAGGGGACAGTAATTTTTTGTTTTTACACCGTATTTAGTGACTTTTGGGGGTTTTTTTGCATTCTCTTAGAAGACAATGGAAATCTTATTGTAAAAAGTTTTCACAGCTAAAGGTCAAAATTTAGAGACCTGTACTTGGCTCCCACTGTGAGCACCCGTGAAACTTACCTGTGTACCTTGACAGAGAGAATTCAAAGCTGAACTTGTAATGAGAGGTAACACGCATGCTGTGCTGTTTTAGGCTCTACATTCGACAGGTCATTTAATCCCCAGAAAAACCTTGTACGTTAGATTACAACTGTTCCCATCTCATAGATGAGGAAGCAGGCACAGAGAGATTTAAATCACTTGCCTGAAGTCACATAGCTAGTAAGTAGTGGAAACTGAATTCTGGTTTTTGTGCTTTGAGTTAAGAGTTCTTTACTCCAAATTCCCCACAACTGTACTGCCTATAAAATATAAACGGGAGGAATGGGAACTGAGCACCATCTTATCCTTTAGCCTCACCCTCAACCAAAAGTTGGTTAATTCTGAATAGGAATCTAGGCTAGGAATTCTCTCCAGGTTTTTCATGGAGGAACTTACTCACTAAGGTATATATTCTACAATAGGTTCGCTTAAAAGCAAAGCTGGGATCAGTAAAAAGAGATGCTCTGTTTGTGTTATATAAACAACTAGACTCATAATTCTCAGAAAATGACCAATCAGTTGGGGAAAATAAGGGCAATATAATGTTTGAATATCAACAGACAAATGATATAAATGTTTGAGATAGTACCTGGCACTTAGGCCCCATAAATGTTGGGTAGTAATTGGCATAAACAGAATTGCACCTATATTTGTAAGTTATATTTACTAGCATTACAATACATTAGAAGCTGACAGCCACAAAAATCTGTACAAAATGAAAATTTGGATCACATGTGCAAATAATTTCAGTCAAATAAATAATGAAAAATAATTTGATTTTAGATCTGCACCTCTTACCACAGAGCCTGACACACAACAAGTACATAGAACTATGTCAAATGAAGGAAAAGGAAATCAAAACAAATCCTAAATCACTTAGTGATGAACAGGAATGAGACAAAGAAAAACCTTGGTGGTATAATCAAAAGTATGCTAAGAAGAAAACAGGTAGCCTTTTCTTTGGATTCATTAGAAATTCAAAGAAAAATAAAACTAGAATGAAGCAAATACAAAAATATAGACGTTTCAATGAAAGTGCAAAGAAAAGCATTGATCAGTAAAAGCTAGTAATTGTCAAAGAGCAAAAATATTTCATAGTATCTGTATCAGCATAATATGAATCCTGGGATATGAGCAGTCTGAACAACCTCTGACAGACCAAAATAGCAGTCGTATGGGTTACCTTAAAAATGCTATTAAAGATGTCTAGAAGGAGCAGTTGAAACGTAACAGACTGCAGTTCACAGCCTCCTCAAAGACTTGGTGAGAGGGGGCTGTGGGATGCAGCAGCACTCAGCCGAGCACTGGAGCATCCCAACAGCCTCTGTGGTAAAAACGACTGACCAGATTGACTCTCAGGATTCTTTTTGGCTTCAAAATGCTCTAGTTCTTGAAATTGGCATTTCCAGTAAACATGAGTAAAAGCAACTTTGTTTCTGTGTATGTTTTAGCTATAATAAAACTAAGCTTCTCTAACAAAGTTGGTCACTGATCAAAGTATGGAAATGAGTTTCTCAACACTTACTGTCAAATCCTTAGAAAATATCCATATACTTTATATTCACTTTCTTTACTTTTTCCTGATCCTCCTGTGTATCTTCTGGCTTTTCTCCTATACAATATGATCAGAGGAAATAAAAACAAAGTACAGTGCTAAGCTATTTTTGCTATTTGTAAAATTTCAAACTCTTTCCAAAATTAAAATATTTTAAATAGCTGTAGCTTTTACTTTTAAAAATAACCATTTTTCACCAAGGCAGTTGTGTTTTGGGTACAGTTCCCAATTTTTCACAGTGAAACATCACTTTATAATGTTTATCTTAAAATTTAATGATTGCAAATTAGTGCACTTGAAAGTCGGCATTATTCAAGGTGTTAAGAGTTTACAAGTGGAATGTAATTGAATCTGCTGAATAATACCTGCGAAGACAGAAGTATAAGTTCTAGATTTCAGATAAAACAAAGTCCCTAACTCTGTCATATATGTACAAGTCTTGGGGAAAAACCTGTTTGCTGTTTATGCCTTATCATCAAGGATGGGCCTCATTTTTGGATTGATATTTGCTTTATCTTGTCTTTTCTAAATATTGATCAGAGCACTGTATAAAGATCAATTTGGGTATTTAATTACATTTATAATAGGGTATAACTGAAAATTTCTTTCCAAAAAATGCTTAAATCTAGTTTTCAAGAAGGACTGGTAATAGAAATTACTGTTATGAAACACTGTTGAAAAATTATTTCTGATCATAATGCATCATTTAATTGCTCTTATTAAACCAAAAACTATGGAGGTCAGATTTAAAAGAAAACAAACACCTGAAACTTTCCATGAAGTTCAAACAGATATTAGAGATCATTTAAAAGTCTATCTTTCACATTTTGACACTTCTTAAACTTTGACTTGGAAATACGAGCTCTGCTTTTTAGCTTTTGGGTTCTGAAATTAGCAGCATTGGATTTCATGGTATTTATTACAACCTTGAGGGTGTTGGTTTGAAGCAAGGATTTTCTTTCATCAGCTCTCCACACCTGATGCTTAGTTAAAGCCCACTCAAGCTTGGCAGCGGAATGCTTTACTTCGGTGCTGATTTTGATTTTGAAACTGCCCTCTTAGAACATTCATGGATTTTCTAATGAGGCAAATGATAGAAAATCAGAACACTTTCTGTGGCAAAGAGGTTTTGCTTTATATGCTTAGAGAATACATGGTTATGCCCAAGTTTGGGTTACTCAGAAACGATCCAGGAGGGGAAGAGAAGTTAAAGATGTTCAAAATCCTAAGTTCTGAGGGTGTTTGCCTTCAGGTCAGCAGCATCAAAGGAAGTTTCAAAGTAAGTGACCCTTCCTTAAATTTTGAACCTTCTTGTCCTTTTCACCTGGAAACTGTTCTCTGAGCTTCTTTCATTTCTCCCTGTAGATGATCGAAGATGTTTTGGGAGAAGGTTCAGTCTCCGCCAGTCGGTTCAGCAGGTGGTTCTCTAACCCGAGCCGATCAGGAAGCCGATCCAGCAGCCTTGGGTCAACACCTCATGAAGAACTGGAGAGACTTGCAGGTACGGTTGCTTCAGATTCTGTCCTGGAGATAGACTTGAGCTTTCCTTAATATGGTTCATTTCATCCTTATTAGTCAGGGGTCCATTAGCATTCATGGGTTTCTGGATACTGAAAAATATCCTTCAATTTGTGTCATTTTAATATTGTTGAAGATGTGTTTCTGTGCTTTTTGAGGACCAATGAATTATACATATATTAACTTGCCATATTAGGTCTGGAACAAGCTATCCTCTCTCCTGGACAGAACTCGGGGAATTATTTTGCTCCTATACCATTAGAAGACCATGCCGAAACTAAAGTGGATATTCTAGAAATGCTACAGAAAGCCAAAGTGGATTTAAAGCCTCTCCTTTCCAGCCTTTCTGCTAATAAAGAAAAACTTAAAGAGAGCTGTAAGTGTCTGTTAGAGTCTGTTTTAGGTATTTAAAACATTTGGATCCTCAGTCTTAATTAAGGCAGAATCAGTGCTAACAGACTGCTATTTCATTAAAAGTCAAATAGATGGTGGGTTTTGTTTAATGTTCTTCAAAAACACTTATCAAACAGTACCACCTCTTTTGAGAATCTGTCAGATCAGCAGGTCATTGAACTCTGTGGCAAGAACTTTTCTTCTAAGTCCTGCTCACTGGAGCCCGAGTAGAACCCTCCAGTGAATATTTAGTCCTCCTGAGCATAACTTGGCAGCTGCTCACACCTCTGCCCTGGTTTGCCATGTTCTGGCTTAGGGTATAAGCCCTGAACATGCAGCCTTGATGCTAGAATAAGCATCCTGCAAGCAGCACTCTCATTCTTGCCGGGCTGTCTGAGATTCCTGTGCCTCATGACGAGTCTCCAGAAGACTCTCTATAATAGACATCCTCCTGCAGGGTCTCAGTGCCTTCAGTCTGTCTGTTTTTGGTAGCAGTCTTTCCTGACAACTTCAGTTCAACTGTGAAATAAATCATTTTCACCTTACCCACCACAGAGTACAAAGAGAGTTCCTACCACATATTCCTTTGCTTGGCTGAACCTAGACTTTCTCAACCTTTCAGCACATTCGGGGGTTGTGCTTTCCGTGGAGGAGGTGGAAGCAGGGCTCAAGGGCTTGAAAGTTGACCAGCAAGTGAAGAATCCGACTCCCTTTATGGCAGAACATTTAGAGGAGACCCTGAGTACTGTGGCCAGCAATCGACAGCTCAAAAAAGATGGAGATATGACTGCGTTCAATAAGCTAGTGAGCACCATGAAGGCAAGTGGGACTTTGCCTTCTCAGCCTAAAGTCAGTGTAAGTATTTGGCACAGACCCCAGCCTTTTCTCCTTTTCTCTCTTTCTATTCCACTTCCCATCCAATAAATGGATTTTTTAAAAGGTACTCTGAGTAAGTTGGAAATTCTTTAATAGTCATTTGATCCTCGATGCTTTTGTATGTTCTCCAGCTACCACTGTACTGTTTGTTACTTGAAAAAGCAGGTTTATCTGTATGTATTGTGCATGACAGTAGAGATACTGCTAGATTCAGATATGACTTGCTTATCGTAACTCAGTGCTTAAAAAAAGTGGTGTAAAAATACCTTTAGGGATGAACTCTAGAGAGAGTTTCTATTTCTTCAGCTGTTTGCTGTTGTTTAGTCGCTAAGTCGTGTCTGACTCTTCTGCAACCCCGTGAACTATAGTCCGCCAGGCTCCTTTGTCCGTGGGATCTCCCAGTGAGAACACTGCAGTGGGTCGCCCTTCCTTCTCCAGGGGATCTTCCCGACCCAGGGATGGAACCTGCATCTCCTGCATTGGAGGATTCTTTACCATTGAGCCACCAGGGAAGCCCTTATTCAGCTACTTAAGTTAAAATAATTTTACCATATTTTTATAGTAAAATCTTTTCACTACTTCTAATTGCTCCCAGATACCTGGGATTATTTGCTTTCTTGATTAGGTAGTTGACAGATAAACATGGCATTTGTAAAGTATCTAAGATGGATTTTTCAAGACAATTGCATTCTTTTTATTTACTAATAGGAAAAGCTGTGACTCCAAACTTATAAAACACCTTTAGGCATGAAGTTGGGTTACAAGGTGATTGTATGTCAGTAAATACAGGTGTGTAGCCCATACTGGTCTTCCGCATAACACATTTAGAGGGTGCCTCTCAGCCACGGTCTGTGTGATTCTGTTGCTAACTCTTGGTGATTACAGAGTGAAAGGGAAACACTAAATCAAATAATATTAATTAAAAAAAAAAAAACATAGACTTATTCTAGTAAGTTATCACAAATTTACCAAATTGAGTTTTGCCCATTTTTCTTGACACCTTGTCTGGGAACTACTGGGGGAAGCATGTGTTTCATTGTGCCTGGTACCAAGGGAGAACAGCTGATTTTTGATATTTCGAATCTGACTAGCTGTTAGTGATAAATCCTCACAGAGATACCATTGTTCCTGGCCTACCTACCTGACTCTCTGCCTCCAGAAGGGACATCGCAGATAGGTAGAGTTATTCCTGTATATCTGACCACACCATGCCAGTTACAGGGAAATGTTCCTTGTAAGCTGCTTTAAATAATTTCCATGCAAGGAACTATTAGATGTAAATGCTCTCAAATGAGGACCAGATCGCTTGGCTGTGAACAGTCCTGCTCTGCCTTCTTGTTACCTTTATGTCTTGGTGATTAGGTGCTGACTACAGCAGGGTGGGTCACATCTTGTAAATAGCTTCTTTTAGTCTTAGTAGAGAAGTGGGGGTGGGGGTGGGTTCAACTGTTTACCTGATGATGCTTTTGAACATTCTGTTTTAGATATCATTCTAGGGTTTGATATTAACACAGTTGCCCCTGAGCTGTGAAGATAACTTGCTTGATGTTGGGGGTTCAGTGCTCTGAAATATATCTGGCTTCAGCTGAGGGAATGAGCCTCAAACAGATGTATAAAGGAGTGGATGATATAATTTAAGGTGCTAGGCAAAGGGGAACACAAACTCAATCTAGAAAAACAACAAGGAAATAATCTATGAAGTGCACCAGGCATTATCCCAAAATACTGCTTAATTTGCATGTTGCTGTTTGTCAAGGACTGCTTCCAAGCCTTTAGTTACTACAGCTGTGTTTGTTGCGTATACTATTTCTGATCTGCCTCCAGCCATTTTGGTTCAGTCATAGTTTATCCCCAAAAGAGGACATATCAGTTCAGTCTAAACTCTATTCCAAATTAAGTTGTAGACTCTATCCGCCAGATACAGCAAGCCATCTAGTACAAAGTTGTGCATTTGTTTTTGTTAGTTGGAATTAAATGACTCTTGAGGAGATCTTATTAAAATCATTTACAGTCCGTTCCAGTTCCAAAACCAGCAATGAAACACTTGCATATTTGGGGCTGTTTGTCATGCCTGAGGACATTGCTGTGGGCCTTCACAGTTCCAGCTGGTGGAAGGGAAACTTGACAGCACTTCAAGCAGAGCTAAATGGACACACAAGGGTTTTCTGAAGCTCCAGAGGTCATATAAGTTGGATGCAAAGTACAACTGCTACTGCATTAAAAGAATTGAAAGTGGAAGATTTTAATTTCGCCCTGAATAGGGGACCCACTTTGGAATAGCTGCTTAAAAATAATAAAGTTTAAATTTCCTAAAATATGAAACTCTGAAATATGATTTTGGCCGAACTCGCATTTTTTTGATACCATCTATGATCTGTAAATCTTGTTAAAGATAATAGCTAGCAAAGGTTGCCGTGAACATTAAAATCTGTAAATTATCAAAATTTCCTACTTGTGGCCTCTTACTAAAAAAGTGTTCCCCCATTTCGCCATTTTCTTTTTCCCTTCTTTTGGACGCAGTGTTAGAAATAGTGAAATGGACTTAGGGTTACCAGAGAGGAAAAGACCTTGTCTGAGGGTCTCTGAGTGGACTTTGCATGTACACGTGAAAATTCTTGCTGTTCCGAGATCTTTGGGACCTGTGCGACAAGTGGGACAAGTTGATCTGAGTTTTCTGTGATTTAGATATCATTCTGCTGTTAAGTGCCAACTCCCTGGGGAGTTTTCAGTGTTTTCTTGTGGTCCCCAATTAATCTATAAGTTAAGTATGTGAGAAGGTTAAAACCAGTTTTCCTTTGACTTTTTTAGCGAACCCTTGAAAGCCATTTGATGTCCCCTGCTGAGATTCCAGGCCAGCCTGTCCCTAAGAACATCTTGCAGGTACTTAACAATCTTATACCGAGGCCTTGGAGTCCTGAACAGTAGTCCTCCAAACTGATTTCGTGTAGTGGGCCAGCTTTGGGCCGTAGAGAATGATCCGTGTTGCCTGGCAATGAAGGATACGGTTTTGCTGCCTGACATAGTTCTCTGTAGCTATAAATGTGGGGGGGTTGGTGGGTAAAAAAGATGATCGAGTAAAGCCTTGGTTTCCCGTTTGCAGGTTTGCAATTTTTGTGGAAATTTAAAGTATCTAACCTATATTTATAGCACTAACTTAAAGGAAATCTTGGTAGCTGAACGTTCAGAGAAATTCGTTGCATGTACATGTGCCAAGTCCTTCAGTGAAGCAGGAGGGAGATTCATCATTGGCTTCCAAATTCATAATCCACAGCCTCTGACTAGGAGGAAGAAAGAATTAGGTTTGTTCACAAGGATTTGACTTTTCTGCCTTTAGGAACTTCTGGGCCCACCTGTTCAGAGACCTGCTTCTTCCAATCTCCTGAGTGGCCTTATGGGGAGCTTGGAGCCTACGACGTCATTACTGGGCCAGAGAGCACCCTCTCCTCCATTGTCACAGGTGTTTCAGACGAGAGCAGCCTCAGCAGACTACCTTCGTCCCAGAATACCATCACCGATTGGTAAATGCTTTTGTGCATAGGTGTCCATCTGTCATTTCCCTTCTCCTTCCCCTAAAACTGGCAAAGTCTTTTTCACTGGTACCCTTGAAGAGTTTAAAAAGAAATGTGCTGATTTGTTATGCTTTTTTCAGGGGGTGGTAAGGACACAAGTGGAAGATAATTATCCAGCTGCCCTTCTGGATAAATAGGTTTATGTTACAGTTTTGTATTTTTTCTCTGGAAAACTAAATTGGATCCAGCTCTTTAGTCATCTTCCTTATTTGGGAAATTCAACTGAAAAAAATTAATTTGGTTCCTCAGGTTTTTCATTCATGGAGAAGCCAGACTAGTGGCTCTCTGCCAATCTGATGAAGCTATACACAGCCAACCGTGAGGTGTTTTGGCTGATTCAGAACGTGAATGGGGGGAGCACTTCCAGAAAGCTGTGTTAGCGAAAGTGTTATGCAGAGTCTGTGTTCCTGTACCCTTGACTACTCTATGCTGCTGGCTGTTCTGCCCCTGCCAATTATAGTGTGAGAGAAAGTTTTTGTAATCTTTACACAGTTAGGGAGATCTAATGGAAACTGTGTGAATCTCAGAACACTGGTGTCTGCTTTGGTACCAGCTGGTATGGTTACAGAGAGCCAGATCACTGGCTAGAAAAGCTCTTCTCTCCCAGATAGAGGGCTCGGCTCTGAAGAGACAGCTTAGTGGGGGATGGATACCCCAGCAGCTTGAATCATTAAGTGCTCGGATAGAGGTCCGTGAGGGCCCCACTGTAGGGACACGGAAGAAGAGTGACATCATCAGCCCAGGAAATCAATCGTTCATGAAAGAGATGATGCTCAGCGAGGCGCATCATGTAGTAGAGATAATGCTTCTGAGGGACAGGTGCTCTCTTGACACGCCCTGAATCTGTAACCTTCCCAACAGGTTTCACGTCAGGACCACAGCAGCTTCTTGGAGATCCATTCCAAGGCATGCGCAAGCCCATGAGCCCAGTCACAGCCCAGGTCTGGCTGAGCTTTTTCTCAAACTTATTTCTCAAACTTGTTTGCTTTCCACCCTTGTTGTTGCTTATGGGATATAGAATTAAATGGCTGTAATGCTTGGAAGTGGTTTTGAACTGTAACTGAGGCTCAGTGAAGGCTAGAAAACTGGTGAAGTTACAGCATCATATAAAGTCATAAATCACTAACATCCAGTTCAGTGGATGGCAGCACAGTCTAGGCAGGTTTGCAATATCTTAGTTTCTCTTAGCTGCTGCTTAAAACATACCTCTTCTGAAAGATCAAAGAGAGACCTTTGTAGAAGTACACTGGCTGGCATTCTGCTAACTCCCACTCTGCCACATCTGTCCAGCAGATGAGCCAGCTAGAATTGCAACAGGCAGCTTTGGAGGGGCTGGCCGTGCCACATGACCTCGCGGTGCAGGCAGCAAACTTCTACCAGCCTGGTTTTGGCAAACCACAGGTGGACAGAACCAGAGATGGATTCAGAAACAGGTAAATTTCTAATCCTACCCTTGAGGAGATTTGCAAATGAGCTATCCACAGTATCATTTCTGTTATATGCACTGATACACTGTACAACATACGGTGACAAGTCCTACCTACCAAGTGTTCAGTAGAGGAAATTATATAATTGAATTCTGTTGCAGGGGCATAGGCTTTTCATCCTATATAATTTTATTTATACTCTTCATTTAAAGGATTCGTTTTTACAGATGTAGCTGGCATAGCTACTTATTTGCAGTTATACTTATGAAATGATGGAAAGTAAAACTCCACCTCGCTTCCTCACCCTCAGGCTCCATGTTGAGTATCAAACTGTCCCTTGAGTCAGGTTTGTTGATCAAATAGTTCCTGACTTCACTCTCCTCCCATCCTCCCCAGCAGTTTCAACAGGCAGTGAAATGAAATAAACCATAAGTTGGGGAAGAAAGAGTACCAGTATTGTCCTTTTTTTAATTGTAAAATAAAACAGGCAGAAAACTGCATGAAGCAAATGTATAGCTTATTGTAAGGCAGACTCCCTTGTCAGCTCCCCAGAAGCCCTCCCTGTGCCTTGTCCCAATATCCCTTTCTCCAAAAGTGACCATTGTCCAGTCTCTAAAAGTAGTCACCACCTTCATATTTTTAGTTTTATCACCAAAGTGGGCATCCTTAAACACAGTACTCCCACCGCATACAGTATTTGGTACTAGAAACTTACTTGTTTTGATGTGATTATTACAAATGCTGCCTCAGTCAGTGTCTTACTTCATCTGGTCATATGTTGACACTTTTAGAAAGCACTGGAACTAGGAAGCACCCTGTCCTCTTGCATAAATGTGCCCGCCCTGTAAGAGCCCTCCAGCCTGTACAGAGAGCTCACAGCTGCTCTGCTGAGCCCCTTCACTGGACTTCTCTCTACAGCATAGCAATTTGTTGACCTTCAAAGCACTTTAGATATCCACAACTTAATTTGCTCTTGGCAACAACTCTGTGAGGTAGATGGGGTAAAGAACTGCATTTGACAGATACAGAAACAGGTTTTTCAAATGTGACTTACTTGAAACCAGCAGGTAGATCCAAGACAGTGTCAATTTTTGGATCAGATGGTAGGCCCTCCCTGCCTGTACACTCTATGTACAGTTGTGGCCCCAACAGACACGGTTTCTCCTTGTCTTGCTTTTTTTACCTCTTAGTCACTCAGAGTACTCTCCCCCTCGCTGTCTTACTTGGTCTCAGTGTGGCAGCACTGGGGCTTACCTGATACAGACTGGAAGGCAGCCAGGAGTTTAGGGTTCCCTTCTGCTTATGAGTCAGTGAACTTCAGAATCATTGTCCTGAGGCTTTGGCCTTTGCAGTACAAGGTCTGACATCACTGAAATGCAGTGAAGCTTTGATTAGCCAGTGAGCTCATGTAATTCATTCTTATCTCAGCCTATGTGGTCATCAACTCTTTCCTGTTTTCTTCCAAGAGAGAATAAGTAGAAAGTCTGGGGAGAGAAGGAAGTCTGCTCTTTTAAACTTCATTTGGGAGGCCCGGGGCCAGCCCTGTGCGCAGACCCGGAGTGGCAGGGAATGCTCTGGGTGACTGGGTCCTAAAAGCAGCTCAGTCTTGGTGCCCTGCCTGACTTGACCTGGTGTCGCCCAGAGCCTCAGTTCTGTGCCAGGGACTGTGGTCCTCGGTGCTGCTCCCCGCCCTCCAGAGCACAGCCTGCCCTACAGAATGCAGGCCCTCTCCAGCCTGCCTCACTGGCACAGTCAGCAACAAACGACACACCTGCCCTGGATAACCCTACACTCCCAGGACCTCCCACATCCCTGTACCTGTCCCCTCTGCCCCTCGCTTTCCCATCGTACTCTGCTGGTACCCTTTTGCCCTAGATTAGTATCTCCCTCATTAGATGACAGCTCTTAAAAGACCCAGGACTATGTGTCATTAAGCTTTTGTGTCTCCTCAGAACTTGGTATATAGTTTTGCACATGTTAGACACTTATTAAATGCTTGGGAAATTGAAGAAAGGAAATGGGATGTTGCCTGGGCTGGCCTTGAGTTTTATGCAGTTTAAACTTGGAGTTTGAGCAGCTAGGGACTCACACGGATAACTGGTTTTTGTTTACAGGCAACAGCGAGTGACCAAGTCACCAGCACCCACGCACCGAGGGAATTCCTCTTCCCCTGCCCCGGCCGCCTCCATCACAAGCATGGTCAGTGACCTCTGCCCTTACGAATGACTCCTAGGCTTCTCCCTGCTTGGTTGCTCCTGTGTCACTAGGGACCCCAGATTCTCCTTGAGCGCCTTCCACAGGAGTCACTGACTTAGTACACCTGCCTGTTGATTAGGGCCTCCCCTTTCAGGATGTAATCTCTTAGGATTCTAAGTTCTAGTGAAGCCCCCATGCTGGGGAAAGTGTGTTCCAGCAGACAGAAGAGTCAGGGCCAGGGCATACAGGGTGGTGTGGTATGTTCCGATGAATGATCACTGGAGTGGGGAGCAGAAGAGGGATGAACATGAAGGATGGGAGGTGAGGAAGATGGGTGACGGGAGCTAGAGCATGGGGAGTCCAGTAAACCATGGTGTGAGTCCACAAATTTAGATTCAGGTCTCAGAGTTAAGGCTGGGACAGAGTGGCTTGCTCATTTGCAGTGACAAGTCAAGCTTTACAACTGACTCATGAACCAGCATTATTTATTTTTTTAGGTTTCACTCACCCCACAGACCTTTATCACCTATTCAGGGCTGATAAGTTGAGGGTAAAAGCCTTATTCTGTACTTCAGTACCCCAAGTGGTCTTTGCACCAAGCACCTTGAAGGCAGGATCCAGGAGCTTTTCTGTGCGTAACTCATGCCCTGTCTCCTGTCATCAAGGATACAGGGTTGTTTAATGAGAAAAGTTGCATGCACAGTAAAAACGTCAGTGTAAAAACTGGCAGTAAAGAGGTGGCAACAAATGAACCCAAGTGGTGAGTGCTGGTGCGGAGGAGACCGTCAGGAAACTACTTGGGTTTTCTGGTAGCCAAGGTAGGGTGGGAAACATGAAGAGGACAGAGAAATCTAGGTTCTGTGGCTGCATCTGAAATGTCCTTTCCCAGCTTAGGGGAGGGGGCCTGCTGTTGCAGGGTTTTCTCCGGGCCATCTTTTTCCCCCTTCCCAGCCTAACTCTGGCCTGGGGAATGGCTGGAGCAGAGGCTGCAGAGGCAGGTAGGACTTCCTGTGCTTTAACTAGCTGTGCGCTAGCTGCATCTTGGTTTTGACTAAAGTGAACTGCAAGCAAGGGATGGCACACTGGGGACGCTGCCTGTTCAGCCCAACCTGAAGCTCTTCTTCCAGCAGCTAGAGGCCAGAACGTTGGAGTTTGCCTCTGCCACGTGCTGCCGAAAGGGGATTCTTCAGCTTCAGTAGTTTGGCCACTTGATTAGGGAGAGGCAATTAAAGAATGTGTGAATACTGTTTTCCTCTACAGCTTTCTCCTTCCTTCACTCCTACCTCAGTGATTCGTAAGATGTATGAGAGCAAAGAGAAAAGCAAGGAGGAGCCAGCCTCTGGAAAAGCAGCTCTTGGTGACGGTGAAGAGGACACCCAGAAGCCCAGTGAAGGTACTTCAGAGCCGCTGTGTGTGTGGTAGAGCATCAGCAATGTGTGCGCCAGCGCGCAAAGCCTTGGGCAAGGCCCCTGCTACTCCGGACCTCAGTTCTGGGTCTAACAGGAGGAGTGGACCAGCTCATAGTCACTTAGCCACTTGAAATTCTGACCAGTCTAATAGTGCCTTGAATGCTGGCATTAGGAAGAACAAGCATTCAGGATCCTTATTTAGGCTTGAGTTATGAGTACATTTATTTGGAAAATTAATAAAAGTTCAACCAGTTTTATTTCTGAAAGGTATTCTCCAGTCTAGAGACTAATACCCAGTAAGATCTGTGCAGTGGGTGACGCATATAGGAGGTGTGTGAGGCTTTCAGAAACGTGGAAAATGTAAGAGGTTTTTACGGGTAGCACAGCTCAGATTGTTAAGGACATAGTGAAACAGATTTTAATAAGTGAGGTTTACATAGGTCTAGGTATTGGTCTAAGAGCTTTCTGCCTCTGAGAAAGCTTCTGGGGAAGGAAGGAAATCCTCTTGGTCCTATTAAAAGGCAGTTCAGAGTCCTTCACCAGACAATAATTGCTCTGTAGGCTTTCTGTTGTGATGAACTTGCATAATTTTACTCAGTTTTACCCTTAGGCTGAAAAGCAAGTTAATCCCAAGCACCCGACTAGGACAGGAGCAGCTCCCACACAGAGCCAGAGCACAGCCCTAACTATGGACGGAGCCAAGTGCTTGACCAAGTCAGGCCACCAGACCTGATGTGCCAGGCTTGCTTGCCCATAGCTGTTCTTGGATTGGGAAGAACAAAGATGGATCCTTTTTATTTTTTTAAAGTTATCTCATTTACAACTTCATAGTCTTTGGATTTTGTGAGAGTAGCAAAAAAAACTCTTCCAGCGAGGTGTTGGAAGACTGGAAAACCTGGGATCTACTCCAGGGTCTGTCCCTAACTATCCATGACCTTGACTAGGCCAGTTCATAAGACAAAAAACAGTGGGCCCCACAATGCAGTCCTCTAAATCTGTTGAGGGGATCAAATAAGGATTGTGAGCTTTCTAACAAATGAGTTACTGGTTCATCAGGAGGACAAAAAGTTTGTGAATACCAAAATATTCTGTCTGGATCCTTACAGAGAACCTCCTGTCATCCAGCTCTGTGCCCACTGCTGATCGGGACTCTTCTCCCACCACAAATCCCAAATTGTCAACCCTGCAGCGGTTTTCCTGTTCCACCCCACTGTCCCAGACCAACCGTTACACCAAAGAACAAGATTATCGACCTAAAGCAACGGGGAGGAAGACACCCACCCTGGCATCCCCCGTTCCAGGAACACCTTTTCTCCGCCCTGTCCACCAAGTCCCCCTGGTCCCCCACGTCCCCATCGTTCGGCCTGCTCACCAGCTTCACCCGGGGTTGGTCCAAAGGATGCTGGCCCAGGGGGTACATCCACAGCATCTTCCAAGTTTGCTCCAAGCTGGTGAGTTTCTAACTCGCATGAGTTGCTAGAACTGAAGTGCTGTACCATTGGAGGGTCTTATCCCTAGAAAGATATTCCATTGGGTCCAATCTGATCTATTCCTTAGTCCATTGAAAGATTAGGAACCTAGCTTGAGCAGTCTTCATTCTTAAGGAACTTTCAGATCAGCAAAACTGTATAGTCAAGCTTGAAAATGTTCAGGTACATTATTTCTGATGTTTCTTCTATCTGCCCAATAGGTGTGCTTCCCCCTGGGATGGACCTGACCCATTTACAGGGACTGTCTGGCCCAATCCTGAGTCAACCCTTTTACCCTTTACCTGCCACCAGTCACCCTCTCCTAAACCCTCGTCCTGGGACACCTCTGCATCTGGCAATGATGCAGCAGCAGCTGCAGCGCTCAGGTAGGTTCAGGAGAAGACCAGATGAGCTAAGGATTAGGAGTTTTTGAACCAATTTCCAGTGAAGGGGATAAAATGACACTATTTACTAATACATCCTAGCAAGATTGGATTGGGAATTCATGTGAAGACAGTTGGAAAGCCAGGTGTACCCTGGCTTTTTGGGGGGGGGGTGCGGGTATGTTTGCCTCTTTGGAGAGGAGGCTGAGAATCCTGACAGATTCAGCATAGAGAGTGCCCAGAGTAGATACTCTCCCTGGCTTGGGTTGTTGCTTCTGCGTGTCATGGGGGCGGGGGGGGGGGGGGTGTCATCTAGGATGGACTGTCAGTACAAATGGCTTCTGAATAGTTCAGCTTTCCAAGGTATTGTTCTGGCATTTTGGAAAGGAGTTTCCAAAAGAAGCCTAGAATCAATCACTTTGTTAAGAACTGTTCCTAGTTTCGTGCACAGTGAAGCACTGCCTAGTGGAGAACTACTTCCCCTCCTTGTGCTCTGAATGAGAACCTTCCTTCGTATCTCCACAGTTCTTCATCCTCCAGGCTCTGGTTCCCAGGCAGCTGCTGTCAGCGTCCAGACGACTCCGCAGAACGTGCCCGGCCGGTCAGGCCTGCCGCACGTGCACTCCCAGCTCGAGCACCGCCCCAGCCAGCGGAGCAGCTCCCCGGTGGGCCTCGCCAAATGGTTTGGCTCAGATGTGCTACAGCAGCCCCTGCCCTCCATGCCCACCAAAGTCATCAGTGTAGATGAACTGGAATACCGACAGTGAGCAGGGCAGGCAGGCTCGCTCGCTCACCAAAGCCTGGACCTGTGGCGGCACCCTGGTCAGCACTCTGCTTCCTCATCTCACGTTGGTTTACGGCTTTTACTTTGTAGCATTCTTGTGTGAAGCTGTTTGGGGCACCCAGGCGTCTGGTGTGGTCTGCGTTATGATGGAAGGAACTTAACCAGTCGGTGGAGTCTACATGGTTTGAATACAGGATGCAGTGTTGTCAGTCCTAGAAAGTCTCTTTTGTAAGATATGTGAATGAAGTGTTGGTGTCTTCACCAAGAGGTGGCACCTTAAGGGTTCTGAGGAAATAAATGTATAGACCCTTATGTACAGACCTGTGTATAAACAACTTTTGTACATACATATAGGATAGCTTTTTTGAAATTATACAGCTGTACATAAAAGTAGCTGGTGTTAGGTAAGCCTGTGTCAACATTTTGGATTTTTTTTTCACTTGTACAGTTGGGGCTTTTTCTTTTGGTTGATTAAAGTTGCATATGCTAAGTGTGTGAATGAAATGAATGCCGCTGTTGTGTTTTCTTCTTCCTGAATCTTCCTGCCTCTTCAGTAGGTTCTTGAGGGAAACTACCTTGAGTTTTTTCTGTAAGACTCATGGACTTGAACTCTGACTGGGAGGAAGAAGCCATGGCCCTCTTTCTTGAGCCTAATGACCCCAATGGGTGAGTTTAGACTGAGCTGACCCTATAGGTACTCTTGTGGCTAATAACAGATAACGTGTAATTTCTAAAATTAAACCCAACTAGAGAAAATAATTTATTGGGTAATCAGGTATATGGTCCTTTGTCACGTTTACTGGGGCAAAAGTCAATGGTTGGCTTCCTGTTCTCCATGTCAGAGTCCCCAGTAGGGAAAAATGGAGCCTTAGAATTCTGACTCATTGCAGAATTTTTTCCATATAGAACTTCCCTCAAGACTCTGGTGCCTGTGTTAACTTCTTCTGTGTTCACTCCTCCATTCCGTTATTCTGTGTACCGTAACTATATGCACAACACTGGGGAAAAGGATTCTACCAGAATAACTATGGCCTTGAGTCCCCTTTCCTGACTGAAGGTTTTTTTTTTTACTCCTCCCAATCTGAGGTGACAAATCTCAAGCTCCTCGACTTAGCCGATTTCTCAGTTCTTATCCATTTAGGGCCCTCAACTCTAGTTTGACTTCATGGTAGAGGCTCAAATAATGAGACCATTCTGATTCGGCACAAGTGAAGTTAGCAAGATGACTGGATTTTGACTGAAAGGTTAAAAAAACAGCCTAAGGGTTAGGGGTGCAGCCTATAGACCTGGAACTGCCCACCCTGCCCTATACTTCCAAGAACAAATAGCAAGTCGCTTTTCAACAAAACCTGGCTTTGTGGATTGAGCATGAGGTCTGGCTCTTCATAGTACTTCACCTTCACCCCTCCCTCCCTGCAGTGGGACCTGAGTGAATCAACTTCAGAAATAAGCCCTGTTTAGAATTCTCACAAATGCTTTGTTTCATAAACAAAGAATCTGGAAAACAGTCTCAAGCAACAGTGGCAGAACAGAAACCTGGATCCAGTTCCATCTGGTTTGTCCTTTCACCTCCTTTCATAGTGAACCAACAGTCCTAGGGGTAAAGTGGGGAGGGTTGGTTTGAAGCTGCTAGTGAGGAATTCCTTTTTAGGCTAGAAGCTAATACGACAGACATGAACAAATGTAGGCACCAAGCAAAGGGCAAAGCCAGTAGCTGGTGAGATGGAGTCAGAAGAAAATAAAGGAATGTTGCTAAGAATAGCACAGCAGAACTAAATGCATAGATCTTAAAGCTATTTTGGTGAATGGAAGTAGAGGCAAAAAAGGAATACAGTCTTCAGAAACTATGAGCCAGCTATGGAGTAAGGAGAGCATGATGACATGATGTCTCAGCTAATAAGCCCTCTTACAGGGAGCAACTCTGGGGAGTCTAGCAGGCATGAGACAAACTTAGAAGCAATCAAAGCTGAAAGGATGTGCAAAGCCTCCTCAAAATAAAACAGCAGAGGGCCACAGAGAATCTCGTGAAAGTTGAGGGGTCAGGTAGGAAAGAACATTGCCTCCACCCCTAAGGAAGCAGTTGAGCAACCAGTACTTTGAAAATTAGTAATAATGAGAAGTAGGGGGAAAACTGGGAAAGTACAGGAACTTCCATGGTGGTCCAGTGGTTAAAACTCCACACTCCCAGTGCAGGGGCCCTGGGTTCAATTCCTTGTCAGGCAACTAAGATCCTGTGTGCTATGAGGCACAATGAAAAGAAAATAAAGCTAAATTTTTTTTATGGGAAAGTACAGCCAGGTCTTCTTATAGGAGATTATCTTATAAGACAGCCTCTTATAAGGTAGAAAGTCAGGTCCACTGGCCTATAAATGAAAGGGACAAACTCTAGGAATGAAGATAACATACTGGAGTAAACAGACTCTTCAATATTCTACTCTCTTTACTAACAGCTGGTTCAAGAATGGGTATGAGACACAAAGAGGAATTGGCTGTGCAGCTTCTGGGAAATGGCTTCACCAAAAGTTAAGACTCAGCCCTCTTTAGCATCCTCTAGATACTGGTATAAAGCCCAAGGCTATAAAGATATTCTTCGACTGTGAAGGGAGCCATTTGCCCAGAAAAGCAGTGAACAAGATGGCATCATGGAAAGAATTTGGATCTTCAGTGACCTACCAGCTAGCCCATCTGAGCTCCAGACAACTTATGTGAGAGACCAAGTTTTCTTCCATTTCAGCCAGTTAAGTTATTGTCTGCTATTAAACACAGCTTAATACTTTTGGCCACCTGATGACAAGAACCGACTCACTGGAAAAGACCCTGATGCTGGGGAAGATTGAAGGTGGAGAAGGGGATGACAGAGGATGAGATGGTTGGATGGCATCACCAACGCAATGGACATGAGTTTGAGTAGGCTCCAGGAGTTGGTGATGGACAGGGAAGCCTGGCGTGCTACAGTCCATGGGGTTGCAAGGAGTCAGACGCAACTGAGCTGAACTGAACTGAAACACAGCTAAAGGCATTCGAAAAGAAAAATGGAAATTCAAGCCATGTTGTGACAGTCAAACAACCCCAGTCATGGAGTTCAGGAAGAGAAAGCTTTGCCCTGTAGGAATAACCCTCCTTGGTGGCCCTACCGCAGGCAGCATTCCAAACACAAAACTGTACCTCTCCCGGAACTCCCAAGTCTGAGCTCAGAAAGGAGGTAGGGTAATGCTCTCCTCAAACACCAGGGGGCCACTGATGGGGGAAGGGGAAGGTGTGGAAGGATGGAAGCAAAGCCCATTCAAAGCATATCCTAAAGCCTTGGAATGAACCCAGATTTCAACATCTTTCTCAACATCCTGGCATTTCATTGCCCAATGAAAGTGAATTTGAGGATTCCTCAAAACCCAATATAAGCTCTGCCTGGAAAGTAAACCTTGCTGGAATTCCCATATCTCAGAAAGCCAGTGTCTCTCTGAAAAGCCAGAGTAGACTAAATTATGGCCTCTATCATGAATGTAACGGTGATATCAAGATCTACACCCTCCACAGTGACTAGGATACCCGGCCTGAGAGGTTTATCTCCTGGGTCTGGAGACAGTGTTAAGCCCAAGCTCTAGGAAGATATGAGAGGGAAACAACTGTCACTAAGATAACAAGAGTAACAACTCCTGGGAAAGGCTGAGTATGTGGATAATCCCACATCCTCACTGCTCACAGCCTGCTAGAAGCTCTAGTTCACTTCATCTAAAATCAAACTCTGTCTTCCTGTAAATCTGTTTCCCTTGCTGACTTTCTCATGGACCACCCTTCTCTATCATCCGTGCAATCCATAATTATATAATCTTTGACTTCTCTCTGCAAAGAGCAGGCCAGTTGCCAGGTTTAGGTCTCTCCTGTACGCCCACACCCTCCGTCTCCCATATTCTCACTAATCGTAATCACTCCAACACACAGATTTTTGCCAGTCAATTTTCCACTTTCAAGAAAACCTCATTAAATTCCCTTATTAACCTTTAATGATGTTCTTAGTACCCTCTCTAGCAATCCTGACCCCATTACTTCTTATAACCTACCCTCCCTCCCACCTCCATACAAACACACAGGTGTACCCACAAATCTGCTCTGATCAGACTGGTTGCCTCACTTGTACTGGGCTACCTCCATGCTTTCATCCAGCTTATGTGGTTGGGGCCAGGACTGCCATGGGAAGTCCTGAAGTCAAGAAGGGCTGGGTTATGGCAAAGGAGTCAGTGGCACACAGCTGGCAGCACAACACTCAGCCCAACACCGATACACAGCTGTGCTCTAACTAAAGGAGGAACCAGTGAAAACAGCCAACATTCACCAAGTATTTACATATCAGACACTGTGTGTGCTAATAAGCATTTTACAAGTACCATCTCTTAATAGTAAGAATCGCCATTCTAGAAGGTGTTATTACCATCTCCATGTTACATGAGGAAACTTACACAGAGATCAAGTAATTTATGCAGAGTTCCACAGCTAATTAAAGGTGGGCTTGCCACTCAAAGCCTGATGTGTCTGGTTGGAGTATTTTACTGAACCACCATCTCCCAAGTGGGCTAGACTTGCAGGGAATAATCACTTAACTTACATCAAGTCCTTCCTTTCTCCAGTATCATTAGAGAAAGACCACTTGAAAGGACTGAAAGGACCACATCCAGTTGGAAGAATTCTCATGACTAAACCACCAGGTGAAATGCTGCAGTCATATTTTTAACCATTTCACATTCAAGACCAAGCTCCCAAGGACCTCTTCTGCAGCTGCCTCACTGTACATAGCCATCCTCATTCAATCCATCTCAGAACAAATTCTGACAATGACACATGAACTGTACATAGTCAGCTGGCCTACCAGGTCCTTTATGCAGCTCAACATATAAGGTGACACCAAGTTAAGACAAGTGAAGTTCCAATTTGGGTGCTTCCATCTCCCTCCCTGTATCCTGATCCAGTGCCTGTCAAACCCAGGAGGGGCTTGGAGTCAGGTGTTTGATCGTGGAGAAAGCTGCTAGGGATGGCCCAGCAGATGGGGAAGGGTATGGCATCACTTCTTCACAATCTGAATGACATCCTCGTCCTCCAACGTATGGTCTTTACCCACTTTTTGAGGATTGTGTTTCACAGACAGACCCCACACCAGAGCACTGTATGGAAGGAAAAAAAGAACATTCAGTGTAAATAATCACCTAGCTTCTACCTACCTAGGTGTCACTTTCTGTTTAGAGTTAGCATTCCAGTTCTTAAGAGTCAAAGGCGTGCAACAGACAAGGTTCCCAATCCCCAGTCAACGCCCAGAGGCTTTAGCTTCCCCTGAAGTGTGGCACACTGGAGCCTTCACATAAAAAGTGGAAGACTTGAAAGTTAGGTGGTTCCCCATGCTCCAGAGCCAATTTATGAAAGTCAAGGAAAAAAATACAAATGAGAAGTGTGACGAGACTAATTTAAAAATAAAAGGAGAAAGCACAGACTTGTTACAGAGAAATACCCTGAAATAATTGCTTGGAAATTGATTCCTACAAATGGCAATGTCACTTACAGAATACTAGTTTTCATTGGGCCTATGAACCATCAGGGGTTACTGGTAAGAACCGTAGGATATCCTTCCTTAGCCATACTAGGAAAACTCTATCAACAGAGTATTTGCTTATCCAAAAGGTTTGGGGGGGGGCTCAGTACCCAGTGAAGCCCAATATGATGCTGGCAGGAAGAATTAACATTTTGTGTTTGCCAAGAGGAAAATGAATTAACAAGAGAACCTCAGAGCAATTTGTATTGTCAGCCCTCCCAACTTGAAAAGGCGTTTAGGACTCTTCCTGCTCCAAGTTGGCATGGTGTCACTTTCTGGTTTGATTTAGCATTTAAGAAGACATTGCAAGGTTCTAACCAAGCAAGCATTTCCTGATGCCTAATTTCTATAACAGGGAGGCCTGGCGTGCTGTGATTCATGGGGTGGCAAAGAGTCGGACACGACTGAACGACTGAACTGACTGAATTTCTATAACACTATCCTAAGAATTACTCGTTAGAAGAATCAGTAGCTCACAGGGAAAAGAAGGGACCACATGCCATCATACTTACTATTTAAATTCTTTGATAAGATTTTTGTGAATCTTCATGCAGAAATCCTCCACCGTGGTCCTGGAGTAAGGCAGCACCACTGGGGACGTGTAATCAGGCAACTGGCCCTTGGGTTTGGTATAACTAGAACACAGAGGGAGCAGAGGCTGCTTACTTCTTACAATGCTTCATGTGTTAACACAACTCAACCCTCCATCAACCCAGAGACCAGACATGGATAACCTCTATGTTGAGGGAGAAGGTGCCCTCAATATGGCCTTGCAGATGATAGGAATTAATTTATTTTTATCTCCAAAAACAGATTATGTTAATGAGCTCTAGCAGGTATTATTTTTGGACAGTCTGCTTTAAGTCCTACAGTAATAATACCCTTTCCACTAAGACTTACATCCTCACTAGTTTCAGATAGTCCCAGATCTTTTCCAACAGGTCATCAAAATTCCAGCGGTGATGGGCAGAGATGGGTACACAGTGAGGCACCTTATAGATAATATCCAACTCCTCAATGGAAATCTGATCAATCTTATTTAACACATAGATACAGGGGATATAGACTCTACAGAAATAGAAGAAAAACAGTATGTTAGTCTGGAGCTGTGGACAAGACTGTCAGTCTGATTCAACAGCCCCTCACCCAGGACTCAAAATCAGAGACTCTAAACTGGAATCAAGAGAAAGTCAGCCAAAAATAAAGAAAATGTTTCCTACCAAAATAAGGTAGAACATGCAAAAAGTGAATTATCAGTTAAGAAGTAACGAAACGCAAGCCACAGTCCCTAGTCATGCAACTAATTACTGAGAAAGCATGCTGCTAGTGTAAATAATATAAGCTTTAGAGTCACACAGAATGTATTCCCAGCTCTGTCACTTTCTAGACATGTGTCCCTAGGTGATCTCAGAGTTAATTTCCCAGTTGTTTTATGAACTGTAAGAATGTAAAACACTTCTAATAATATAATAACTTCAAGAATTAAAAAAAAAAGTTTTAAACACAACATCTAGCAACGTCAAAATCCTAACTGTTCAATCAATAGGGCAGCTAAGGTTACTAATACTTAGGCCAACAACAACTTCTCAGGCTTCAGTTGCCTCACTTATTAAACATGTAACTCAAAGCACCAGTTTTTGTCTGTTTTCAAAATGCCAGAAATAACAGTAGTTTCAATGATTACTTAATTTCAAATAGTAATGTCTCATGTTATGTAAGATCTCAGTTATGTACTCTTAGAGAACAGATACATCCCAGTCTGCTCAAGTTCTGCAGAACAGCCTATAGAATTTCTCAGATGGATTAATTCTGTGAGAGCAGACTGAGAACCTACTCTCTTGAACCATCATACAACACAGAGTTTAGGGGATAGTCTAGTTCATAGCAAGTAACTGAAACAAGCAATTTGATAATCATCAAACTTCAGAGCAAAGAAAGATGTTAGCAATCAAGAACAACCCTTCATTTTATCAAGAAAGCAAGGCCCACTATTATTTGAGATAAGAGCACAACTGGAGTTAGAACTGCTGTCTACCAGATTCACATTCCAATGCTGTTTCCATTACAAGGCTTCAAATTCAAACTCAGGAACCATTTACTCAGTACCTGTTTCCTTCCACCACGTCAATGAGGTCATCTGCTGTGGCGTCACTACGCAGAGTCACATCAGCATTATGGATTTTGTACTCAGCCAGAATGCTCTTCACAGTTTCAGCATCCAGCTCACTCTGAGGGCACTGAATGGGCACAGAAGACAACAACTGGTCAGAGGGCAAAAAAACAAAATCTCTTAAAAGTATCTGTTGATGCACCCAGATAATTCTAGATAAAGTGCAAATTTATTTCTGAAGACCGTTATCTTAGATAAGACAGGCTTTGAGTAGGAAATACTTAAAATCTAAAGAGATAATTAAATTAAAATGTCATATGGGTGGGCCCTAATCCAATATGACTCATGTCCCCCCTTACAAGATTGGAACACAGACACACAGAGAGAGGATCATATGAAAACACAAGAGAAGACGGCCATTTATAAGCCAGAGACAGAGGCCTCAGAAGAAACCAGTACAGCCCACATCTTCATGTCAAATATCCAGGCTCCAGAATTAAGAGAATTATATTTCTGCTGTCTACACCACCCACTCTACAGTACTTTACTACAGCAGCCATAGCAAAAATACAGAAAGAAGGCTCCAACTCAAACATTATGAGAAAATAATAGGAAAGATCTTCGGGGCAGGACAGCTTAAGTCTATGCCAGTCAAATAATCTGGACCTCTAGAATATTAGATGTTATAGGAAATTCTCAATCCTCAATTATATGACTTAGAAGGAGCATTTGATAGAACAGATCACTCTACCAATCTGAAATACTTTAATTGGCTTTCAGGATTCTAAACTTTTCTGATTTTCTTTTTTGACTGAGAAGTTTTATTGGCTGATTCTTCCCATCTCCTGGGTTCTAATCATTGTGAGAGGGTGGAGGAAGGTATCACAAAGCTCAGTTCTTGGAACTCTTTTCTATTTATACTCCCTTCCTCAGCTAAGTGATCTCAGCTTAGCTCATGGCTTTAAAATTGATAACCAATAAATTTATACCTGCTGCAAGATCTTTCATCAAATGCCTACTGCTACTGCTAAGTCACTTCAGTCGTATCCTACTCTGTATGACCCCACAGACAGCAGCCCACCAGGCTCCCCCATCCCTGGGATTCTCCAGGCAAGAACACTGGAGTGGGTTGCCATTTCCTTCTCCTATGGCCACAAGATTGGAAAAGGTCAATTTTCATCCCAATCCCAAAGAAAGGCAATGCCAAAGAGTGCTCAAACTACTGCACAATTGCACTCATCTCACATGCTAGTAAAGTAATGCTCAAAATTCTCCAAGCCAGGCTTCAGCAGTATGTGAACCATGAACTTCCTGATGTTCCAGCTGGTTTTAGAAAAGGCAGAGGAACCAGAGATCAAATTGCCAACATCCGCTGGATCATCGAAAAAGCAAGAGAGTTCCAGAAAAACATCTATTTCTGCTTTATTGACTATGCCAAAGCCTTTGACTGTGTAGATCACAATAAACTGTGGAAAATTCTGAGAGAGATGGGAATACCAGACCACCTGATCTGCCTCTTGAGAAATCTGTATGCAGGTCAGGAAGCAACAGTTAGAACTGGTCATGGAACAACAGACTGGTTCCAAATAGGAAAGGGAGTACGTCAAGGCTGTATATTGTCACCATGTTTATTTAACTTATATGCAGAGTACATCATGAGAAATGCTGGAGTGGAGGAAACACAAGCTGGAATCAAGATTGCCAGGAGAAATATCAATAACCTCAGATATGCAGATGATACCACCCTTAGGGCAGAAAGTGAAGAGGAACTAAAAAGCCTCTTGATGAAAGTGAAAGTGGAGAGTGAAAAGGTTGGCTTAAAGCTCAACATTCAGAAAACGAAGATCATGGCATCTGGTCCCATCACTACATGGGAAATAGATGGAGAAACAGTGGAAACAGTGTCAGACTTTATTTTTCTGGGCTCCAAAATCACTGCAGGTGGTGACTGCAGCCATGAAATTAAAAGACGCTTACTCCTTGGAAGGAAAGTTATGACCAACCTAGATAGCATATTCAAAAGCAGAGACATTACTTTGCCAACAAAGGTTCGCCTAGTCAAGGCTATGGTCTTTCCTGTGGTCATGTATGGATGTGAGAGCTGGACTGTGAAGAAGGCTGAGCGCCGAAGAATTGATGCTTCTGAACTGTGGTGTTGGAGAAGACTCTTGAGAGTCCCTTGGACTGCAAGGAGATCCAACCAGTCCATTCTGAAGGAGGTCAGCCCTGGGATTTCTTTGGAAGGAATGATGCTAAAACTGAAACTCCAGTATTTTGGCCACCTCATGCGAAGAGTGGACTCATTGGAGAAGACTCTGATGCTGGGAGGGATTGAGGGCAGGAGGAGAAGGGGACAACAGAGGATGAGATGGCTGGATGGCATCACTGACTCGATGAATGTGAGTCTGAGTGACCTCCGAGAGCTGGTGATGGATAGGGAGGCCTGGCGTGCTGCAGTTCATGGGGTCGCGAAGAGTCGGACACGACTGAGCGACTGATCTGATCTGATGCATGAAAGTGAAAGTGAAGTCGCTCAGTCATGTCCGACCCTCAGCGACCCCATGGACTGCAGCCTACCAGGCTCCTCCGTCCATGGGATTTTCCAGGCAGGAGTACTGGAGTGGGGTGCCATTGCCTTCTCCGATCAAATGCCTATTTGACAGTAATATTTGGATGTCTAACTTGCGTGTTACTGGCATCTTTAACTCGATATCTGATCTTCCCCTCTCTTCCAAACCTATTCTGCACTTAAATCCTACCATTTTAGTCACGAGAGTCCGTTTTCTAGCTCATAACAAAAACTCACCATCACCTCTTTCTCTCACAACCCACATCCAGTTTAGCTGTAATTCCCACCAACTATTTCCAGAATCCTTCCACAATAACTACTCCACATCTCCTCCACTATTACAACTCTGATCTAAGAAACAATCACCTCTTGACTAGATTATTGTAATAACCTTTTAAATGGGTTCTGTGTTTCTGTTCTTAACCCATTTCAGTCTGTTTTCAACAAACAGCCAGACTGATTCCATTAAAACCTGAATCAATTTTATTCCACAGACTGGAACCCAACCATTTTTTTTTTAAGAAGCAAACATATCGAGGGTTTTTTGGTAGACAAACCAAAACAGAATAAGTAGAATTATTTTCTGGTTGGAGTTGGCGCTGCAGCGGCCCTGTCAGTCTCACTGGGATCTCGATGTTTATCTTGCCTTCCGAGCCGGCGGGCGCCGCCCCTGCTTCCTCGATGAACCGGCGCGAGGCTGTTCTGTGCCAAGGAGTGCCCCTCCTCTTTTGTTATCGGAGCCATGGGGGAACCGGATGTCTGGGGGACTGCAACATGGCGAATCAGCCTGTCCCAGATCTAAACTGGAGAATCTGCATCCTTCGAAATCAGCCTGTTCCAGGCGCCACTTGCCGGGGTCCAGCCCCAGTGGATCCAAGGAATTCGAAGTGGGGACGGTGTTGGCGACAATCAGGAAACAATTGCTTAATTAAGTATTAATTAAAGACATAAAGAATAATAGAAATGAGGGTAGCTCAGTGAGGACATTTTGTGGAGAGAGGAGGCTGAATAATTCAGCCAGAAGGTAAGAGAAAGAACGACATGGGGAGAGCAAGTTTCAGTGAACGAGGCCCCTCCCAACCATCTTCTGCAAAGTAAAAGTATGTACGGCCCTATGCTATGACTTCGTTTCTTACTACCCTTCTACTTGCTCATCCTGCTGGTCTTCAAACAAGCAAAGGCAAGCTCTACCTGTCTTGCACTTGGATGTCCCCTCTACATGAAATGCCCTTCCTCAAGATATTCATTTGGTTCATTCCTTCTTGTCACCTCAGTGAAGATTTCTCTGATCAACCTACTTAGAACCACAACCCTTCCACCAACGCTCTCCATCCTCTTTCCCTAGTTAACTTCTGTCCTTAGTTTACCCTAATATAACATATTGTAATAGTGCAGCAGGTAGCACTCAGACTCATACTATAATCACTCATTAATTTTGTTTGCTACTTACCCATTCGAATATAAAGCCAGGAATTTTTGTCCCCTCTTCCATTTCCAAATAGGAAAAGGAGTACATCAAGGCTGTATATTGTCACCCTGCTTATTTAACTTATATGCAGAGTACATCATGAGAAACGCTGGGCTGGAGGAAGCACAAGCTGGAATCAAGACTGCCGGGAGAAATATCAATAACCTCAGATATGCAGATGACACCACCCTCATGGCAGAAAGTGAAGAAGAACTAAAGAGCCTCTTGATGAAAGTGAAAGAGGAGAGTAAAAAAGTTGGCTTAAAGCTCAACATTCAGAAAACTAAGATCATGGCATCCGGTCCCATCACTTCATGGCAAATGGATGGGAAACAGTGTCAGACTTTATTTTTCTGGGCTCCAAAATCACTGCAGATGGTGATTGCAGCCATGAAAATCAAAGACGCTTACTCCTTGGAAGGAAAGTTATGACCAACCTAGACAACATATTAAAAAGCAGAGACATTACTTTGCCAACAAAGGTCCATCTAGTGAAGATTCATGAGAGTCCCTTGGAGTGCAGGGAGATCCAACCAGTCCATCCTAAAGGAGATCAGTCCTGGGTGTTCATTGGAAGGACTGAAGTTGAAACTGAAACTCCAGTACTTTGGCCACCTGATGCAAAGAGCTGACTCATGTGAAAAGACCCTGATGCTGGGAAAGATTGAGGGCAGGAGGAGAAGGGGACAACAGAGGATGAGATGGCTGGATGGCATCACCGACTCAATGGACATGGGTTTGGGTGGATTCCGGGAGTTGGTGATGGACAGGGGGGCCTGGCATGCTGTGGTTCATGGGGTCGCAAAGAGTTGGACACGACTGAGCAACTGAATTTCCATTTCCCCTGAAAGCCTAAAACACTGGTGGCCCATGGGAGGTGCTCTATAAATCTGTGTTGAATGAATGAAAATAGATGATATAAGCAGATGATATAAGCAGCCATCTACTTCATGCAAGCATAGGCTTTAGTTCCATACCACCCCAAAGAGGAAATAAAGCCACAAAAATCGTCTGAGACGGACTCTTGTCCTACTCTGTCAGTCATTACAATGTCATTGTATTACTTCAATTAGCTCTGGGAGAAGCCAGGCAATTTCCAAATGTCAGTGTCCACGTACCACAATCCACTCTCCACCCCAGTCCCTTCAACAACCTACCCCATATACTTTCTTCACTTACAGTGGCTGTGAGATTAATGCCTCCTTTATCCTTCTTCTTAAAGCCAATGTTGGGGGGTTTGCTGTTCAAGCGAATGCCAAAGCCTTCCAGCTCATTTTCAATTATCTTCTTATGTCCCAAGGGTTTCAGGACATCCAGAACAATCAAGATCAAGTTACACGTTCTGGCCACTGAAGAAATGAAAATAAAAAAATCTTTTTCAAAGATCATTAAAGACCTGCAAATGCAGGAGACATAAGAGACGCAAGTTCGATCCCTGGGTAGGGAAGGTCCCCTGAAGGAGGAAATGACAACCCACTCCAATATTCTTGCCTGAAAAATCCTATGGACAGAAGAGCCTAGTGGGCTACAGTCCATAGCGTCACAGAGTCGGACACAACTGAAGTGATTTAGCACGCATATATATACACACACACATGAAGTTAAGGTTTCCAAAGATTTATGCCAGAGTCACTCTGCAATGTATGCTTTGTTTTCTGTTAGTGCATCAAGCGATGTGTCTAGATCTAGACATACTAGCATTCTAGATACACTAGCAGAAAATAATTTGGAATGAAGATACAAACCCAGTAATAACCTGAATCCTTGAAAAAGTTCAGAAAGATTTAAAAGAAAAAAGTTATCCAGTTCGTGTATTTTTTTGTCAACTTGAGTTATAATTTATAAAAAATAAATAGTACCCATTTATTATAAGCATACAATTTGATGACAAATGTATACACCTATGTAACCACCATAGCAACTGAGATTCAGAACATTTCCATCATCTCCAAAAGTTCCCTTGTAACCCTTTGCAATCAATCTCCCTTTCAATTCCCAGTCACCGTGCACTACTCTGTCACCATAGGTTAAGCTGCACTTTTAAGAATTTTCTATAAATGGAATCATACAAAATGTAGTCTTTTGTGCCCGACTCTTTTCATTTAGAAAGTTCCTAATAGTCATCCATGAATGACTTCAAACCTATAATTCTATAAATAGCTAAATTATTACTTTAATGTAAGGGTGGAATAAAAATACTTTCAAACATGAAAAAAACAAGAACAATTTACCTATCATTCACTCTTTTTCGTTAAGTTTCTAAATAATGTACTTCAGCAAAACATGAAAATAACCCAAAAAAGGTAAGACAACAACTCTAAGAAATAGGGTATCCCATACACAATCTCAGCCATGCGAAAAATCTGGAGCTAGACAAGGAAACGGCAACCTACTCCAGTAGTCTTGCCTGGGAAATCCCATGGACAGAGGAACCTGGTGGGCTACAGTCCATGGGGTCTCAAAGAGTCGGACACAACTGAGCGACTTCACTTTCACTTTCAAGAAATAAATAAATGTATTTATAAAAAAAAAAAATCTGGAGCTATACTGTCCAACACAGACTCCACTAGCCACCAGGGGCTATTCAAATTTAAATTAAAATGATAAAATTTAAAATTCCATAACTCAATTGCACCAGGCACACAAAGTCCTCAATAGCCACTGTATTCAAATATCTGGAAAAATACTGATTGATAGGCATTTGATCTACTGGAACATTTGAAAACTATTAGCAAACAGAAAAGTAAACAAAATAAGAACCAATTATTAACTCAATGAAAAACAAATTTAAAAAGCAGATTTCAAGAGAAAAGAAATCAAGTCATAATACAGTACTCATCTCAGCAGTGAACAAGTTACACAGTCATTACATAATAACAAACCATGACTGATGAGTTAACTAAAAATTATAACTTCTTTGAAAAAATAGAAGAGATATGGAGTACGAGAGAGCTAATTTCCTACCATAACATGAAACCAATCAGATCAATAGATGGTATTTAAAATTAATTAACCATGAAACAGTAATATAAGCATAACATTTTAAAATATGAAGTAGAACAAACAGTTGAAGACTTGACAGTACATGCCAATAGGGAATGACAATAGAGATGAAAACAGATGGAGTAGCAGATTAGTGCAATTTATGATTAGTTTTTTTTTTTTTTTTTTAAGGTTGCATCACGTGGCTTGTGGGTCCTTGACCAAGGACTGAATTCACTCCCTAAGCAGTGAAAGCATGGAGCTCTAACCACCGGACCACCAAAGAATTCCCCTATGATTAGCCTTTTATAACATTTACTTTATTTTTTTTTGTATAACATTTTACTTGAAATGAAAAAAAAAAAAAGAAAAGGCATGAGCGGGAGTCAGGAAACCTGAGGTCTAGCTCTGAATCTGTCACAACAGGGCAACATTGTATCAAAGCGCTTCACTTCTCCTGTCCTTTCTTTTCCTTCAAATGGGGGTCTGGACTGTTCTCTGAATACCTTCAAGTTCCAACATTTTGCTCTAGTGAGAAGTCAGGTAAAACTACTCCCTTCACTGTGGTGCCAACTCCAAGCTCCACAGTCCCTAAAGGAACAGCACCCAGTGAAGAGATGATATACCAGGACGATGGCCCCAGAACACTTACCTGCAATGACTTGACGGCCTCTACCTTTCCCATCCTTGGCACCCTCAATGATACCTGGGAGATCCAGAAGCTGCAAGATTAAGGAGAGAAAAGGATAATTTGGTTATAAATCTCAACAGATTAAACAGAATGATTTAAGTATTCAAAATTTAGGAGATCCAAATCCAACCTTCCTTGTAAGTAAATGTGTAAATCTTACTTTTACTAAGCATCTACTAAATACCAGCTGCAAGCTTCTTACATACTTTATCTCACTCAAAATACCTAGCAAGTCTGTGAATAAGGATATTAGTTGAGGTTCAGAGAGGTTAAGTGGTTTGTCCAAAGTCACAGTCCAAATAAATCAGATTTTAATCCACATCTTGGGGACACAAATCCATAATTCTACCTTAGCATCTTTCAATATTTTCCCACTTTCCACAAAGTTGAGCCTCCACACAAATTCTTTACTATAGATAATAACTGGATCACGATATTCACAAGTGATAAATCCTGAGACCTTTGCAAATCCTCCAATTCACAAAAATTTCTGCAGCCATTCTTAAGCAAGCACATAAGAACTGCCTATAAAACAATTCAGAATGCAGATATTTAAGCCCCATCCCTGCAAATTCTACTTTGCAAAAACCAAAGTAGGATTCAGATACTGATCTGTATTTCAAAAGGCTCCAAGGGTGACTCTGATATGTGTCCTCAGTTGAAAATAACCACTCAATTGTCTGGGAAATGCAATAAAGTAAAACTTCACATAAGTCACAGTGTATGTACCTAATGATAAGAACATCAAAACCAAATCTGTAGCACTCATGATTCAAATTCATAAACTACAGTTACAAGCTCTTAAGAGTCTGTTACAAGCATATGTAAAACCTGAAAATACCAAGGGCCATGGTACTGTATAGCCAATACTGAATTATCTACATGAACAGACAGGGATATAGTTGCAGCTTATCAAAACATCATTTAAAACTAGTCTTTGCTGGGGAATTCCCTGGCAGTCCTGTGGTTAAAGACTCTCCAGTTTGAATGCTGAGGGCCTGAGTTTCATCCCAGGTCTAGGAACTAAGATCCTACAAGCTGTGCAGCATGGCCAAAGGGAAAAAAAAAACTATCTTTTGTGGTAAGCATATCTGATATTACAGAAATATACTTCACATCACAAGGAAAAAGAACGAACTCGGGAGGTATTTAGAGTTCAACTTTTCCATTCGAGAACCTGCTCAAAAGCTCCTCTCTATTTCTCACTACAAAATAAATAACATCACCTCCTCTAAAACTGGGACTAGTGAGCACACCAGATCTGGATTTCTAAGTACCTGTCTCCAACAAAAGGGAGGAACAGCTCCTTCAGAAGTGGTTCATTGCAGGGCTGGGGCAGGGAAAATATAAGATGAGCCTGGGGACCTTCCTGGTGATTCAGGGGCAAAGACTACACTCCCAATAATTCAGGGGGGCCTAGGTTCAATCCCTGGTCAGGGAACTAGATTCTGCATTCTGCAACTAGGACCTGGCACAGTGCAATAAATAAAATAATATTTCCTTTAATATTAAACTGAGAAAAAAAGAGCAAGAACTTTCTAACTGTGGCAGCTGAACATGGTCGAGAAATTTACTGAGGCCTCAGCACACATAAAAGCAAGTTAACTTAAGCTTTTCCTGAGAGGGAAATATTTAAAATTACATTAAACTATTTAAATATTTTAAATTACACTGAACTATTAAAATGTGGCAACTAAATTTCACCCAATAGGCCATCCTTTACATATATGAGTTTCAGATTACAACTAAGAATTGAGAAAAGAAAAAATATATCTTCAGATCATGTAACTGCAGGATTTTAAGAACTGGATGCTAACCTACTTCAAATTCGAATGCCTTTAGAAGTTAAAGCAGATATATGTGCATGTCCATATACATACATACATACACACACACACACACACACACATATATATGACAACAAGAATCCTAGGGACTTTGGCAAGGTGAAACATAAGCCCCATAATTTTTAAAGCACTGTAGATCCACTTTGCAGGCCAATCTCTGACCATGTGAAACATCAGTTTTCTTCTAATATCACTGGTTAATTGGTTAGTTGGTGGTTCAGCTACTACTTGAACATCTCCAGACACAGTAACTAATTACCTCAAGAGGTACTATTCCATTTTTAGGCACCTTTATTGTTAAAAAAGATCTTCCTAACAGCAACAACAACAAAAACCAGAAATCAATCTCCTTATATTTATTAGATGGTTCTAATTTTGTATACCATTCCCCAGAGAATCACAGATAATGAATCCTCTGCCACAAAAGAGCCTTTAAAAAACATTTTGAGGGCAATCATTTTAATCCAGTTAAACACACCTACTAGTATGCCTACTTAACTTGGTTTCTGGAGAAAGTCAAAAGGAAAGGAAAAACAAGCAGAGGGCACAGATGGAAAAGAAAGCACCATGAAAAAAAGGAAGAAAAAAACCTGAAAAGGTCAAGAGACTGAAATAAATAAAGGTTTTGAGGAAAAGACAAGAAAAGAGAGGGGTTATACCAAGAGGTGCCATAACATCTCTTCAGGAAAGAGGTTACTCTCTGAACTGACAAAACTGACTATCAATAAGATTCTGAAACCCAATGAAATTAAGCAGTGGTCCAGATATGCCCAAGTATCCTCATTCTTATTATATACATTGGCATGGAGTCCCAGAAAGGCATGTGTTCTAATGGAACCTAACCAGAAAGAAAAAGTCACTGAAAATACCACCAGGACACTGGCCCCTCCTTACTTCAGACTCTTAATAAGGAAATATGAATGCACTTCACAACTCACTCTGTAACTCCCTGTTTAGAGGGAAAACAAATGCCTAAAGAGTTTTTAAATGTTCTGCCAAGGCACTGGGGGCATTCTGATTTTCAAGACAAACAGCAATTCTCAGTATCTGTCAACCTACTAGATCCAAGAAGCTCACAATTTCATCATTAGATTCTACTACACTGCTTTCAACAATAACAGATCCAAATCTTTGGAAAGTTGGATTTTTCAGAGATTACTATGGCAAAAATTAAGCAACACACAAAAATAAGGGTGGAAAAAGAAACAAATGTGGCAGTATTCAATCTGACTCCAAAGTTTGAGAAGTTACATGGTACTTAACAGAGTCCATATCCCATTAGTAAATAACTGTAGCTGTAAGATCATAAATAATTGTTTGGCTCTAACTATTAAAGGAACAGATTACTTCTCTTGGCCTGGAGCAGCACAAAAAATTACTGCAAACAGAAAAGTTGTCAGGAAATAATTACTAAGACACTGAGGGTATGAACCTGCTGAGACACTAAGGGTTTGGGAACCTCTAGCCTAGATTCAAATGTCATGAAATTCAGAACCTTACCTTCTTAGCTGTGGAGCTAAAAAGAAAGTGTTACATCATATTTTACACATATCTTTCATACCCAAGTGGAATCCTCATTTGGGAGCCCTAAATCTATTATCTATCTGAGAACTTTTAAAGACAACAACTTCATTAAGCCTCACAGATAAGAATTACCTCCTAAAAAGGGTCTGATCATGTTATTCTTTATTAAGAAGTTTCTAATGGCTCCCAGCTATGTACAAGATAAAATTCAACTTCCTTGACAGGCACATAAGATCCTTCATAACTCAGCTCCAATCTACCTTTCCAAATTCAGTTTCTACTACTTCCTATCCACAGCTAAGCTCAAAATACAGGCTATTCCCCATTACAGCTGCCTGAAATTGCCCTTTATATTCTCCAGCTGATAAAATTCTAATAAACATCAAAACCCATCTTACTGTCACTTTCTATGTAAAGCTTTTTCTGTCTTAGCAGACCTTTCCTCACCCCATTTTCAAGTGGAAAAAGTAGTCCTTCCTTTCTCTGTGTTTTTACAAACAATATTTTTATTTGTATGCACTGGTCTTCTCTGTCTCCCTTGCTAGCCAAAGAGGTTCTGGTAGATCAAATACAAGGCTTGGCATACAGAAAGTTCCAAATAAGTTCTTTTTTAATGAATGGAAGAACTGACTTCTTCCAGTCCTTGGTCTGCAGGCCTAACTTACCTGGATCTTAGCACCTTTGTATCTGATGACGCCAGGCACAGTGGTCAGGGTGGTGAACTCGTAGGCTGCCACCTCGGAATATACCCCTGCCAGGTTACTGAGCAGTGTTGACTTCCCCACAGACGGAAAACCCACAAACCCAATTCGAGCATCACCCGTCTTGGCAACATCAAATCCTAAAATATCAATAAATATAAAAAGAAGCATGCTATCCTGGGAGCATTGAGACTCAGGCAATTCCTTTTACATTCTGGTTGCCTACCCCTCTAAAACCTATTTCTCCAACTTTTAACAGTTTTATCTCTAGGGTAGAACTTAAGCACACAAAATTCCCCCATGGCAATTCACAGTATTTAATGGACTGTTTGATGGAAAAACTTTATACCTCTAACTGTTGTTATATACCTATGCACAGTATTTAGGGCCCAAATATTATACAATAATTGATCTAAAAAACATTTTTTTTCCCTACAAACCCTGGGAATTGTGTGACTAGCAAGAGTTTTCTTTTCTTACAATTAGTTGAAAACAAATTCAAAGCCAAATTTGTAGCCCTTCTCTAGAAGTGTACAGACCTTGTGACATTACTTTTCATACCAACTTTCTCTTGGCTTCAACTTATTCTTCCTACCTTCACTTCCCTTTGCAGCAACTTCCTTTATCTTGTCGACTATTTATATATTTCACTGAGCCAACATAAATCTATTTTGGATCAGGACAGGATATACATAAACAAAACCCTAGTTCACTTAGAGAGAATATTCATTAACCTTTGAAATCAGCAGAATTTGGGAATTCCCTGGCAGCCCAGTGGTCACAACTCTGCACTTTCACTGCCAAGGCCCAGGTTCAATCCCTGATAGGGGAACTAAAATCCCACAAGCAACATTGTATGCCCCCGCCCCCAAAAAAACCCACACAAACCTGGAAATCTATAGAATAAAAATAAACATAATTCAAGAATTTAAGCTTAGAAAACATAGATCTACTTTGATAGACATTTCTAAACTAGTTTTTACCATATGCCTTTACTACTTTCATAAAAATTACACACACACAAAAGGAAAAGAAACCCAAACACAAACCTTCTCCTGGTCCTCCACCACCACCACCTTTTGGAGTAATGAGCTCCCTGCGAAGCTTAGCAAGACGAGCCTTAAGCAACCCTAGGTGGTGTGCTGTGGCCTTGTTCTTCTGAGTCCGAGCCATCTATTAGGGAGGAATCACAGCCATAAATCAGAAGCAGTTCCTACAAGGTAAAACATCCAGAATGAATGCTCCCCCAGCTCTGAGAAGGATGTTTTCTTCTAAGTCCTACTAACGTCACTATTTAAGTCAGACTTTGAAAGGGTAAAAATCCATTCTCTCCATCACCCAGTCAATTCACCTCATTACAGAGCAAAAAACTGAGGCCCAGAGAAGAAATGTGACCAAAATCATTACAATCAGCGTTCACAGATTAGACTACAACTCAACTGCTGAACCCTTTTCAACTGCTTGTACCCCGTTTACCCCAATCGATTTTCAAGAACTCTGAGCCCTTCAGACAGAAGAACCACACCACAATCCAGGTGGAATCAAAACTACCAGAGATGACAATTTACTTCCAGACCCTATTCCCGGGAGCAACACTCTGGGAAAGGGGGTCACCAAAGCAGAGACTAGAGAAGAAGGGGTGTGAAGAAAGATACTGAGGCTCGTGAGCAAATCTGGGCTAAAGTGAGGAGACAGGATTCCGTGCAGCTCACAGAAAAGAAACAGAAAACTGAGAGTTCAGACAGAAGCCGAACGCTGGGAGGGGGCGCCAAGTAAGGTGCAAAAGTATGGAGCGCCGGCCCGGGCTGAGGGGAGTCAAGGAAAGCGAGCCGAGGCTGAGGGAGGCCGGCAACACGGCCCCGGGCCTGACACGTCTGAGGGGAGCTCAGGCGGGAGCAACGCCGCTTCAGAGGAAGGCTAGGACGGAGCGTTCGAGCGTCCGTTACCTCGGCTTCGATCTCCGCGATCTTAGCTAGGGTGCTGCTCATGGTGGCGAGTTGCGGGGGACTCAACGGCCTGCACAGGAGCAGTTCCCCGCCTCCCGGCACACTGGCCACAACTACCAAGAGCTACAGCAGTGCGCAAGCGCGGTATTTCCTGTTTCTCACGAGAGTTCCCCGCGTGGGTCACCGCGAGATTTACAACGTGAATTGGTTTCCTCCTCCTCCTCAGCCGGCCCCGCCCCGTCCCGCGAGCCAGTGCGGTGTCATAGAGCCCGCGGGAGTCGGGGCCAGAGAGGCCGCCCCGGTCTTTACCTCCCCGAGCGCGCTGAGGGTCGCGCGCCGCTCGGCCCCGCCCCGCCGGACGTGCGCTCCGCGTAGGGCTCCGCGCCCAGCGCCCGGCGCGTGGTGTATGTGGAGCGACTCCTCGCTGCTGACCCGCAGCAGTCAGACCCTCTTCCCTGAAACGGGCACCCACATCTTTCTCGCCAGCACCAACGGGTGCTGGGGCCCCTTTCACTGCTGGGGAGACACCCCGGGGGACTGCTTGGCCTCCTGGGTTGATGTGGAGACCGATCTCCAGCCTGTCTTGTCCTCTTGGGAAAAGAAAACACCCGCTTTCCATCACTCAAAACTATTTTTAGGTGGCTTTTTTGTTTACCCCCCAACCCGAGTAAAGTGCGTGGCACATGGTGAGCTTGCGGTAAATGCATGCTTGGATAATTCCCAAAGAACCGGTCCTTGGAACATTGCTTGTAATACTGAAAAACTCTAAACTGTGTTAAGGATAATTAAATAGCGGTACCTCTATGCTGTGAAATACTATTTCAGGCATTAAAACGTAGATCTGTGTGGTCTTAACTGAAAGGATGTCCAGGACATAGTATTTCAAGAAAAAAATGGTAGCAAGACTGCACCTACGTTGTGATCCCAATTATGTTAAAGTTCAGTTCAGTTGCTCAGTCGTGTCCCACCCTTTGTGACCCCTGGGCTGCAGCACGCCAGGCCTCCCTATCTACCAACTCCTGGAGTTTCTTCAAAGTCGTGTCCATTGAGCAGGTGATGCATCCAACCATCACATTTCTTCCATCAGAACAAGACACAATTTCCCCCTCAGTCAGTCACTCCCATCAGGAAGCTTCCATAAGCCTCTTATCTTTCTCCATCAGAGGGCAGACAGACTGAAAACCACAGTCACAAAAAACTAACCAATCTATCACATGGACCACAGCCTTGTCTAACTCAATGAAACTATGAGCCATGCCTTGTAGGGCCATGCCATGTAGGGCCACCCAAGATGGATGGGTCATGGTGGAGAGTTCTGACAAAACGTGGTCCACTGGAGAAGAGAATGGCAAACCACTTCAGTATTCTTGCCTTGAGAACCCCATGAACAGTATGAAAAGGCACAAAGATAGGACATGGAAAGATATTAAAGTTCAGTTCAGTCACTCAGTTGTGTCCAACTCTTTGCGACCCCATGAATCACAGCACACCAGGCCTCCCTGTCCATCGCCAACTCCTGGAGTTCACTCAAACTCACGTCCATGGAGTCGGTGATGCCATCCAGCCATCTCATCCTCTGTCGTCCCCTTCTCCTCCTGCCCCCAATCCCTCCCAGCGTCAGAGTCTTATCCAATGAGTCAACTCTTTGCATGAGGTGGCCAAAGTACTGGAGTTTCAGCTTTAGCATCATTCCTTCCAAAGAATACCCAGGACTGATCTCCTTTAGAATGGACTGGTTGGATCCCCTTGCAGTCCAAGGGACTCTCAGGAATCTTCTCCGTCACCACAGTTCAAAAGCATCAATTCTTCAGTGCTCAGCCTTCTTCACAGTCCAACTCTCACAGCCATATGTTTATATAGTTGTACATGGTTAAATGGTCTGAATTAAAGGGTACAATCTCAAACAGTGGGATGGATGCAAGGAAAAGTGGAAAAAGACGTTCACTTCTTAATCTGCATTACTGTCATTCAATTTTTTTAAAAAGATTAATGTCTCCATGCATTATTTGTGTAATAATAATAAAATTTAAAATTTCAAAAGGCTCCTCTTCCCCAGTGTCTTGTGCAGAGGAAGCCAGGACGCCCAGAAGCTGTGTGCTGATTTTGAAAGCTGCTTCCTGCAAGATCAAGGAATTCTTGTTGATAGATTGATTGATCCATTGGGAGTCCGCAGGCCAGGCTTAACCTGCAGGCTGGCCTCCGCTCAGCCCTGGGAGGAAAGTTTATTTATCTAAATTTTTAAGTAAGAACAATTCCAACTTGCCAGAGACGCAAAATGAGGTTTTATCCCGTGTAAGGGAAGGAATGGGGAAAGGAAAGCTTTTATAGAAAGTCCCAAAGGACTCAGAAGTTTCTTTCTTTTTTTCTTTAACCTCAGTCTTTTCATAAATAAATTAAGGGGTGATGAGGTAATTAGATCATGCACCTCTAATGGAGGAGGGAAGGAGAGGAGAGGAAGTCCAGCTGGAATGGGCTATGATCAAAGATCAGTCTTAAAAGACAAATAAAATCAAGTCAGCATGCCTTTGCTAACTTAGAGTACTTAAGGAATTAATTGGTTGACAATATCAAGGGCATGATGCTCTGTGAGGAGGTTCATAAGAAGCCTGCAGCTAAGTTAACCACTTCATTGACCAAAGACACCCCAGGACCCACCTTGGGGGCCCCAACTGTCAGGATTGTGCTGAAGGGTAATATTGATCTCTGTCAGGTCCTGTGGTGGTTTGGTCACTAAGTCATGTCCTACTCTTGTGACCCCATGCACTGTAGCCCACCGGGCTCCTCTGACCATAGGATTTTCCAGGCAAGAATACTGGAGTGGGTTGAAATTTCCTTCTCCAGGGGATCTTGCCAACCCTGGAATCAAACCCAGGTCTCCTGAGCTGCAGGCAGCTTCTTTACCAACTGAGCTACCAGGGAAGCACTCCCAGGTTCTGGGTGGCCATCTTCTTCATTCAACAAGTAGTAACTGAGCTCCTATTGCTGATTGGCACTGTACCAGGTCTGAGGACAGAGCAGAGAGTGAATAAGGCACTGTCCCTGCGCTTAAGTATCAAGGTTGGGAGGCCGAGTGTGTGTGTGTGTGTGCGTGTGTTTAGTCACTAAGTCGTGTCCAACTCTTGCAACCCCATGGACTGTAGCCTGCCAGGCTCCTCTATCCATTCTCCAGGCAAGAATACTGGAGTGGGTTGCCATTTCCTTCTCCAAGGGATTTTCCCAACCCAGGAATCGAACCCAGGTCTCCTGCACTGCAGGAAGATTCTTTACCAACTGAGCTATGAGGGAAGCCCTTGGGAGGCCAATGCTGCTGCTGCTAAGTCACTTCAGTCGTGTCTGACTCTGTGCAACCCCAGAGACGGCAGCCCACCAGGCTCCCTCGTCCCTGGGATTCTCCAGGCAAGAACACTGGAATGGGTTGCCATTTCCTTCTCCAATGCATGAAAGTGAAAAGTGAAAGTGAAGTCTCTCAGTCATGTCCAACTTCTAGTGACCCCATGGACTTCAGCCTACCAGGCTCCTCCATCCATGGGATTTACCACGCAAGAGTACTGGCCAGGCCTTAAAACTCAGCTTCTAAGAGCCATAGCTAGCCCAGGTCTGCTGGGCACTAACCACAACAGAAAGCCTTTTTGGCCTAGGGCTAAACTACTAGTGCCTTGGCACTGTGCTTCTAAAAAAAAAAGGAATAAAACAGAGGAAAGACAGAAAAAGCTTTGTCCCTTGCCAGGACACTCCAAGCATTTTGAAATAACTGCAGTCCTTCAAATGTGCAGGTGTTCTCTGCACTTGTGTTTTCTGCTCAGTGTACTTTTCTCCCACCCTTTCCTTGCACCACCTGCATCTAGATAACTCTTCTTCAACCTCACGGTCTTCCAGTCCATACAGTCTCTGAAAAGCTTTCCTTGAAGCTTAAGACTGGGTGGAGAGCCGCCAATGGCTGCCCCAGGTTTTCACCGCATCAGAGCAACAATCACTCTACTTGTTTACTCCTCTGACTCCCCACCAACCCCTGAGCCTGTGAGGATATAAATCTCCAACACCAGCATGGGGACAGCTACAGGCAGTCCTTGAAACATATTTATTAAACAAATGTAAATAATTCTACGGAGAAGGCGATAGCACCCCACTCCAGTACTCTTGCCTGGAAAACCCCATGGATGGAGGAGCCTGGTAGGCTGCAGTCCATAGGGTCGCTAAGTTGGACACGACTGAGCAACTTCACTTTCACTTTTCACTTTCATGCATTGGAGAAGGAACTGGCAAGAACTCCAGTGTTCTTGCCTGGAGAATCCCAGGGACGGGGGAGCCTGGCGGGCTGCAGTCCATGGGGTAGCACAAACTCAGACACGACTGAAGCTACTTAGCAGCAGCAGCAAATAATTCTAAGTCAAATAATACAGATTGTACACCAGGAAAATAAAATGCAAATAAAAACAAGACAGGGGAAAATGTTTTTAAAGAAGCTTAGAAGATATGTAACTTTTCCCCTAAATGACCATTTATACTTTATCTACAGACACAATAATAAGGAAAGCTAAACATCTGTGTCTGGTTGATGGCAGGAGAAATAACAGGATAATGACACATGAAAAATCCATGTTACCACTTTTTTAATTGGCTTCAAAATTCCCAGATACAGGAATAAAAAATAAAAAATTCCCAGGTACTGTGACAGCAGAGGATGAGAAGCCCTCCGTGAAGGATGGGTATTAGTATCACTAGTGAGTGATGTGTCTTACTTTCAGAAGGGAAATTCTCGAGAATGTGCACATCTAGGGCAGTCTGAGAAAACTCCAGGAGATAGTGAAGGACAGGGAAGCCTGGCGCGCTACAGTCCATGGGGGCACAGTTGGACATGACTGAGCAAATGAATAAAACAACAGAGCATGATGGAGACAATTCTTCTCTACAAACACGTTCTCTCTTAAATGCAAAAAGAAAAAAAAAAGAAAATACACAAAAGTTTTCACTAAAAGTCTGCCTCTTCTGCCATTCAAGCGGGTGATTCCTTGATTTGCACAATACAGTCTAGTCATTTCTGTTCGGTATGAATTATGAGCCAGGGCCTGTGGTAGGCACTGGGGATGCCAAGATAGGATATCTTGTATTCCCCAGGAGAGGGTAAAGCTATGAAAATGCCCCAAACTCATTAATACAAGACCCAATGAGCAATGCCAAGTGTCAGAAGAGATATAAACAAGTTACCTTGTGGGGTTCAAAGAAGGAAGTACTTACATCTGGTTTGGGTCAGAAAATGGCTTTGAAAGAGATGTGCCCAGGGAAATGGAGATGGAGATGAAAGAAAGGGAACATTCCAGGCAGATGAGCAAAGGGAGGGCAGGGGAAGCACTGTGCGCTTCAGAAGTGCCATTAGGCTTCTGTATGGAGCGAGTGTGTGGGCTAAGGGTGTCTCAAGAAAGGAAATTATTCCTGAACACCAGCATACATCCTGCTCATCTGAGACGGTGAATATGGTCAGGGCAGGCAGTCATTTGGGGGCAAAGAGCAAACAGTACTTTGCTAAAAGATAACTCACTTTCCTCCCTTAGTTTTCTTCTGAGAAAATTGTAAAAATATCCAAAAACTTGTATTATTTGTTCTAAGTAAGTATGCTCAAAACAGAAGAAATGAACTGAGAAATCTTATTAAAACCCTAGACTAGAAATGTCAATCTAGTTTAGCAAAATGAAGGTAGGTTGGAGAAATACATGTACCTCCAAAGCCTTAGTCATATTTAACTGTGGTATGTTAATAAAGAAATGTACATTTGATTATGATGTCAGCAATGGGAAGGTAAGAATGTAGAATCATAAAGTATAGGAGAGCTTCTAAAATAACAGGAGGGATAAAGAATATGATTAGGCAGCAAAGTAATGAAAAAGAGAAAGAGGAAATAATAAAGTAGCATAAATAATAAACATAAAATAGAATGAAAGGAATAACATCCAATACATTTATTCACAATAAAAAGACTGGATTCCCCTCTCAAAAACAGAAATTTGGATTTTTTAAAAAATCTAGCTGGATCTTAAAAAAAAAATCTAGCTGGATCTTAGTTAAAACACCTAAACAATTGACAAAGAAAGGTTAAAAATAAAAGAATGAAAGTAGACAGACATGTAGATGGTTAAAGATGTGCCAGATAAATAAGAAGAAAAGAGCATTATTCATAATAGGTAAAAAGTCTGGAGAAGGAAATGGTAACCCACTCCAGTATTCTTGCCTGGAAAAGTCCATTGACAGAGGAGCCTGGCAGGCTGCAGTACATGGGGTTACATGACTGTGCTTGCGTGCATGAGGGTGGAGGAAGATGAGTTGGTAGCAATAAACTGGTAGAACTAAAAATAAAAAGTGGAAATAACCCACATATCTATCAACTGATGATGGATGAATAAAATGTGGTATATCCACAAAATGGAATATTGAGTGAGTGAGTTAAAGTCACTCAGTCGTGTCCAACTCTTAGCAACCCCATGCACTGTATGTAGCCCACCAGGCTCCTCTGTCCATGGAATTCTCCAGGCCAGAATACTGGAGTGGGTAGCCATTCTCTTCTCCAGGGGTCTTCCCGACCTGAGGACTGAACCCAGGTCTCCTGCATTGCAGGTGGATTCTTTACAGTCTGAGCCACCAGGGAACACTAACGGAATATTATTCAGCAATAATAAGGAATGAAGTATTGATTCATGCTACAATAGGCAAAGCCTTAAAAACATTATAGTGAGTGAAAGAAGCCGGTCACAAAAGACCATTTATTATAAGATTTATTTTATTTGAAATATCCAGAACAGGAAAATCTATGGAGACAGAAAGTAGATTAGTGGCTGCCTAGGACTTGGGGGTGGGATGTGAACAGTGGGTTGATGACCGCTAATGAGTAGGGGTTCTTTTTGAGGCAATGAAAATGTAACAAACTTGACTGTGGATATATCAGCACAACATTGTGAATATATATACTAAAAACCACTGAATTGTATTTTTTAATCTTCTAAATAACCAAGTAGTAGAGATTACATAGGCTGTGTTCTCTGAACAGAATCTAATTAAACTAAATATCAGCAACAAAGATATGAGGGAAATGTAACCACTTGGAAATTAAGAAACACTTCTAAATAAATTTTGAAAAGTGAAATTTCAGGGACAAGACAGAGGTGCAGGATCAAGAGATATATAAACTACTATGTATAAAATAAGTATGCAACAAGAATATATTGTACAGCACAGGAAAATAGAGCCATTATTTTGTAATAAATTTAAATGGAGTATTGGGAATTCCCTGGCAGTTCAATGGTTAGGACTCTGAGATTTCACTGCCAGGGGCAGGGTTCAGTCCCAGATAGAGAAACTAAGATTCTGCAAGCCACGCAGTGTAACCAAAAATAAACATTTCAAATAAAGAAATAGAGTATATACTCTATTAAAACATTGAATCATTATGTTGTACAGCTGAAACTAATATAATATTGTAAATCGACTATACTTAAATAAATAGTGAAATGTCAAATTATGTATCAGATCAGATCAGATCAGTCGCTCAGTCGTGTCTGACTCTTTGCGACCCCATGAATCGCAGCACGCCAGGCGTCCCTGTCCATCACCAACTCCCGGAGGTCAGTGAGACTCACATCCATCGAGTCAGTGATTCCATCCAGCCATTTCATCCTCTGTCGTCCCCTTCTCCTCTTGCCCTCAATCCCTCCCAGCATCAGAGTCTTCTCCAATGAGTCAACTCTTCGCATGAGGTGGCCAAAGTACTGGAGTTTCAGCTTTAGCAACATTCCTTCCAATAACCTTATGAATAAAACATCTCATACAAAACCATGGTAATACTACAAAAGCTGTACTCAGGAAATTGTGTAGTCTTAAAGGTTGTAATTATTTTTAAAAAGATAAATGAGTTCAATATTCAATTTTAAAAATTAGTGCAAGAACCATGTAAAGTAGAAAGAAAATTGTAAAAATAATTTAAATAGAAAATGAACAAAATAACAACTTGTCAAAATAGTTGAAAGGATCTGAAAGGCCCAATAAAATAGAAAGGAAAAATATCCTGGCAGGTCTGACACATAGGTAAAAGATAGAAAAATAATAAATAAACAGTAACTGTGAATCAGAAAGAAAAATAATAAATAAACAGTAACTGTGAGTCAGAAATGACAAATAACCACTAATAAAAGCAATTAAAAATGATTACAAAAAGCGATTCTGTATAACTCTACATCAAATAGTTAGAAAATCTATGGGAAATACCATCATTCCTTGCAAAAAATAAATAAATAAAATACTACAATTTCCCCAGAAGAGAAGACTAGACCTAAATAGATTAGTATGTTAACTGCTTAGAGTTTGTAAGGAGGAGGCAATAGCACCCCACTCCAGTACTCCTGCCTGGAAAATCCCATGGCCGGAGGAGCCTGGAAGGCTGCGGTCCATGGAGTCGCTGAGGGTTGGACACGACTGAGCGACTTTACTTTCACTTTTCACTTGCATGCATTGGAGGAGGAAATGGCAACCCACTCCAGTGTTCTTGCCTGGAGAATCCCAGGGATGGGGGAGCCTGGTGGGCTGCCGTCTATGGGGTCGCACAGAGTCGGACACAACTGAAGCGACTTAGCAGCAGCAGCAGCAGGTTTAGATGGTTTTTAGCTGAGATGTCTTCAATTCTAAAGAACAAGAGGAAACTTGGGGATTATAGATATGTTCATTATCTTTATTTCTTTATCATGGTGATGGTTCCATGGGAATATACATAAATAAAAGCTCATCAGTTGTACATTCTATGTTCTCCCCTGATGGGCCAGTGGCTAAGAATCCACCTTAAAATTCAGGGGATATAAATTTGACCCCTGGTCAGGGAACTAAGAGCCCACATGCAGCAACTAAGACCCAAGGTAGATGAATAAATAAGTATTTTAAAAATTGTACACTTCACATAGGTACAATGTATTATGTCAATTACACCTCTAAAAAGATGTTTACAAAAAGACAGAGAAAGTAGGACTTCCACTTCCAATGATGATGAACTAATCCTTTGATCCTCAACAACAACTGTATCAGACTGGACAAAATCAGAGGCAATCGGCTTCATGCTTTGGAAAATAGGCAAGGCAGACGGTGATCCTTGAGAAAAGGGAAGTAGACAAGATGAGCCCCATGTTTGCTGGTTTTCTCCCTGGTGACAATTTCCCAACTGCAGGGGATCCCAAGCAAAGGAGTGACTTTTCCTGAGCTGAAAAGTCAGAAGGCAGTATTTGGGGCTGCTGATGCAGCAAGAATTTGCAGGCCAGGGTACGGGAGCAGCACAACAGGGTGTTCAATTCAGTTCAGTCGCTCAGTCATGTCCGACTCTTTGTGACCCCATGAATCGCAGCACACCAGGCCTCCCTGTCCATCACCAACTCCTGGAGTTCACCCAGACTCATGTCCATCGAGTCAGTGATGCCATCCAGCCATCTCATCCTCTGTCGTCCCCTTCTCCTCCTGCCCCCAATCCCTCCCAGCATCAGAGTCTTTTCCAATAAGTCAACTCTTTGCATGAGGTGGCCAAAGTATTGGAGTTTCAGCTTTAGCATCATTTGTTCCAAAGAAATCCCAGAGCTGATCTCCTTCAGAATGGACTGGTTGGATCTCCTTGCAGTCCAAGGGACTCTCAAGAGTCTTCTCCAACACCATAGTTCAAAAGCATCAATTCTTCGGTGCTCAGCTCTCTTCACAGTCCAACTCTCACATCCATACGTGACCACAGGAAAAACCATAGCCTTGACTAGACAAACCTTTGTTGGCAAAGTAATGTCTCTGCTTTTGAATATGCTGTCTAGGTTAGTCATAACTTTCCTTCCAAGGAGTAAGCGTCTTTTCATTTCATGGCTGCAGTCACCATCTGCAGTGATTTTGTAGACCAAAAAAATAAAGTCTGACACTGTTTCCACCGTTTCCCCATCTATTTCCCATGTAGTGATGGGACCAGATGCCATGATCTTCGTTTTCTGAATGTTGAGCTTTAAGCCAACTTTTTCACTCTCCTCTTTCACTTTCATCATGAGGCTTTTGAGTTCCTCTTCACTTTCTGTCATAAGGGTCGTGTCATCTGCATATCTGAGGTTATTGATATTTCTCCTGGCAATCTTGATTCCAGCTTGAGTTTCTTCCAGTACAGTGTTTCTCATGATGTACTCTGCATGTAAGTTAAATAAGCAGGGTGACAATATACAGCCTTGACGTACTCCTTTTCCTATTTGGAACCAGTCTGTTGTTCCATGTCCAGTTCTACCTGTTGCTTCCTGACCTGCATACAAATTTCTCAAGAGGCAGGTCAGGTGGTCCAGTATTCCCATCTCTTTCAGAATTTTCCACAGTTTATTGTGATCTACACAGTCAAAGGCTTTGGCATAGTCAATAAAGCAGAAATAGATGTTTTTCTGGAACTCTCTTGCTTTTTCCATGATCCAGCGGATGTTGGCAATTTGATCTCTGGTTCCTCTGCCTTTTCTAAAACCAGCTTGAACATCAGGTAGTTCACAGTTCACATATTGCTGAAGCCTGGCTTGGAGAATTTTGAGTAAAGTTACTAGCGTGTGAGATGAGGGCAATTGTGCGGTAGTTTGAGCATTCTTTGGCATTGCCTTTCTTTGGGATTGGAATGAAAACTGACCTTTTCCAGTCCTGTGGCCACTGTTGAGTTTTCCAAATTTGCTGGCATATTGAGTACAGCACTTTCACAGCATCATCTTTCAGGATTTGAAATAGCTCAATTGGAATTCCATCACCTCCACTAGCTTTGTTGTGAAAGGAGGCAAAAATCTACGTGGGAATTCCTCTTGATTCTTCTGCTGAGGAAAGCTGGCCTATGGGCTGTGTGTATACAGAATGAGACCCCGTGAGGCTCAGCAGAGACAACTGCTTGGGGCTGAGAGTTGAATAGAGGTAGCAAAGTTTGCTCAATATTGGAACATGCAGTTCAAATCCAATCAGAATGTACATCCTCAATATTTGGGTTATTCAGTTGAGACTCCCCAAAGGCCATGCTTTAGGAGTGAGAACTAAGCCCTAGAGTAAAGGTCATGCCCAAGGAGTAAAGACAAAACCAAAAAATACTCTCCCAAACACAACTCAAAACCAGACCTGGTGGGACTTCCATTATTGGTCTAGTGGTTAAGAATCTGCCTTGAAATACGGGGAACACAGGTTCAACCCCGGGTCAGGGAACACCAGTCATTTAACTACCTGCCAGACCCAAACTCAAAACCCCTGAATGCAGCAAAATCTAGACTCCCTACAACGTATCACTCATATCTACCACACTATACAACCTGCACGTGCAAGGACAAAGGAAAGTGAGATAGATAACCTAGAGAGAAAAAGATCTATAGGAGAGGACCTAGATGTTGGAATGAGCAGGAAAGGATTCAACAAGACTATTATAAACATATTCAAGGATTTAAAGGAAGAAGCAGACATATGAGGAAACATCTTAGCAGAGACATGAGAGATATTTTTTCAAATGGGATTTATAGAACAGGTTAATGAAAATCTCACCTTATGAAGTCAACAAAAGGTTTTTAAAGTGCAAAGAAAACTAAACCAAACTTGAAAAATCAACAAAAATTATCTAAATTGAAAAACGAAGATAAATAAATTGGGGGGAAAAATGAACAGAGTCTTGGTGTTCCACAGGACAACATCAAACGGTGCATTGGGAGCCCAGAAGGAGCGGCAAGATCACAGGGTAGAAAAACCGTGCAGGGAAATAAGGGCCAAAATCTCCCAAGTTTGGCAGAAAACATAATCCCGTGGATCCAAGAAGCTCAACAAACCTCAAATAGGATAAACACAAACACACACCTAGGAACACCATATCCAAAGTGCTGAAAACCGTGGCTAAAGAGAAAATCAAGCAGCAGCCAGAGGGGAAAAGACATACGGAGGAAAGGAGTACAAATGACAAGTCCCGTCTCACCAGAAACAGACGAGAGAGGACACCAGCGCGAGGCCCTTTACGCGCTGAAACAGAGAACCTGTTCTCTGCAGTAGAGAGCAGAATTCCATCCAGTAAAAATATTCTAAGAAAGCCAGGGTGTCAGTGTCAGGCGGCACCCTAAAGGAGAGCGGGGCTTGGGGGAGAATGGATATGTGCATATGCAGGGCCGAGTCCCTTCACTGTTCACCCGGAACTACGGCAACATTGTTAATCAGCCGTATCTGATTACAAAATAAAAAGTTCAAAGTTTAGGACAAAAAGAAAGTAAGAGTGGAATAAAGAGGGGCTCAGATAATTGAAAGTTAAGGGAAGTTCACTGCCAGCCACAAGAAATGCTCAAGGAAATTCTCCAGATGGGAACTCTGATGAGCAAAAGGACAAAGAGCGCTGGAAATGACAAATATGTACATAAATATTTTTTAAGTTGTCATTTAAATCACACATTAACTGTCTCGGTAAAACTGGAAAATTTTGGTTTTATATTTTCTTAAAAAGACAATTGTTTAAAGCAAAGTCAGTAATATTGCATTGTGAGTTTTGTACAGATACATGGAATATGACTATCACAGCACAAAGGACAATACTGGGGGTATAAATGGAATTATACTATTGTAAAAGTGTCACATTTTACATGAAATGGTACAATATTAAATCTTTTTAAAATGACCACAATCAAGAGAACGTGAAGAAAGCATTTATAAAAATTTGGGTGAGTGGAGCCTCCTAAAATAAGACAAACCCAGGGACCTTAAAGGAAATGACTGGCAAATTTAACTACAAAACAACATATTTTTGGACTGCAGGAGACACCCACAACAAAGTCAAATGTAAGTAACCAACTGATAAAAATATATTTACAACACTTATGAAAAACAAAGCTGTATCATTCTTATTGATACTACCCTGCTGCTGCATTGCTGCAGTCGTATCCGACTCTGCAACCCCATAGCCGGCAGCCCACCAGGCTCCCCCGTCCCTGGGATTCTCCAGGCAAGAACACTGGAGTGGGTTGCCATTTCCTTCTCCAATGCATGAAAGTGAAAGTGAAGTTGCTCAGTTGTGTCCGACTCCTAGGGACCCCATGGACTGCAGCCTTCCAGGCTCCTCCGTCCATGGGATTTTCCAGGCAAGAGTACTGGAGTGGAGGGCCATTGCCTTCTCTAGCAGTCTGTTAATGAAAGAAAGGAATGTCTTAAGAATCAGTAAATATATGAAAAACAGCTTACTGGGTCTACTGACCACAGGAATTCTAACTAAAGAAATAAGGAGATAGCATTTTGTCCCCATTATATTGATAAAAATAGAGAAAAGACATCCAGGACTAGTAAGAATGTGGAAAAAAGGAGCACTCTCATTCCTTGTTACTTGAAAGATGAATTGTGATAATCCTTTTGGGAAATACAATTACAGTATTTACCAAAATTTAAAACATACATGCCTTTTGACCCTGCATTCCACTTTGAGGAATCTATCTTATAATTTCTTAATAAGTACAAGAATGTTTATGGCAATATTGTTTGTCATTGCAAAAAAAAACAAAAACAAACCTGCAACAATCCAATGTCCATCAGTAGAGGAACAGTAGAATCCATTCTGTATACGAACAATACAGCATTAGGCATAGATACTACAAGGGAGGGCTTCCCAGGTGACGCTAGTGCAGGAGACATAAGGGATGTGGGTTTGATCCCTGGGTCAGGAAGATCCCCTGGAGGAGGGCATGGAAACTCACTCCAGTATTCTTGCCTGGAGAATTCCATGGACAGAGGAGCCTGGCAGGCTACCATTCTCTGGGCTGCTAAGAGTCCGACACGACGGAAGCGACTTAGCATGTACACGCACATGCAGTTTACCTAATTTTTATGAAAACAAAAACAAAACAAAAAAACTCACGTAAAATCCTATAGATACAAGCTCCCAATGGCCAAAACTAGAACAATTTGAGCAGTAAGATAAATAAAGAAGTACATACACAAAAAGAAAGAAAGAAAAGATAGTGCTAAGTCGTGTCTGACTCTTGCAACCTCTGAACTGTAGCCTGCCAGGCTCCTCTGTCCATGGGATTCTCCAAGCAAGAATACTGGAGTGGGTTGCCACTTCTTCTCCAGGGGATCTTCCCTACCTAGGAATTGAACCCAGTTCTCCAGCATTGCAGGCAGGTTCTTTACCGACTGAGCTTTGCAGGAACACCACACATACCCAAAGGATAAATAATAAATGTACATGAGTCCATATCGGTGGAAATGATTGATTAATAAGTACATGGGAAAGGGATTTTCCTGGTGGGCCAGTGGCTAAGATTCTGACCTCCCAAAGCAGGGGGCCTGGGTTTAATCCCTGGTCAGGGAACCAGCTCCCACATGCCGTAACTAAGACTTGATGCGGTCAGATAAATACATGAAATAAACATTTTTAAAAAGACATGGGTCAAAGAGACAAATCTGTGCACAATTCCAAATGATTCACACAGCCACTCTGTTCCATGAGGAAGAGGAACTGAAGTCCCTACTACGCAGGTGCCCGCTCTGCACAGAGACCCCCTTCTAAAGAGTCCAGTGTGTGTGTGGAGAGAGGGGACAACTTGACCTTGGGGAACTCCGAAAACACTACCTCAGCCAGGTGATCAAGGTTAACAACAACTGTGATAAGTTGTGCACATGGTGGGCGCCCTGGATATGATGTGAAGAATGACGCTTTACCTCTGTGGTCTTCCTGCCCTACAGCCATAACCGGTCTGATTAAGAGAGAAACATCAGACCACTCCCAGTAGCAGGGCATTCTGCGGAATACCTGACAGGGACTCCTCAAAACTGTCAAGGTCATCAAAAACATGGAATGTCTGAGAAACTGTCACAGCCAAGGGGAGCCTAAGGAGACATGCCGATTCAGATATAATGCGGTGGCACTTCCCTGGTGGTCCAGAGGTTAAGACTCCTCTTCCAGTGCAAGAGACACGGTTCAATCCCTGGTTGGGGAACTAAGATCCCACATGCCCCTGGGCAAATAAGCCTTTGTGCCGCAACTAGAGAGAAGCCCCTGCGTGCAGGGCAACTAAGGCCTAATGCAGCCAAAAATAAATCAATAAATATTTAAACAACAACAACAAATATAATGTGGTGTCATGGATGGGATCTAGGACATTAGGAAAAAAAAACGCAGGAAACCTCAAGCCATGATTAATTAATACGATTATTCTCAGCACCTCACTTCGTGTGTGTGTGCTCAGACGTGTCCGACTCTTGGCGACCCCATAGACTGTAGCCCACCAGGCTCCTCTGTCCGTGGGATTTCCCTGGCAGGAATAGAAGGAATCCTTTCCCTTCTCCAGGGGATCTTCACCACCCAGGAATCGAACCCATGTCTCTTACGTCTCCTGCACTGGCAGGCAAATTCTTTACCACAGTGCCGCCTGGGAAGCCCTGCAGATATGTGGGTGAATGTGGATAAAGAAATAGATACATACTGGGCTACAAATCTGGTTACATTCAGGGGGTGGAAAGAGAGGCCAGTGGCAAGAGATGATTAAGAGAGTTTCACCTGTTAAAACAAGTATGAACAGAGTATTACTTTGAAACTTAAAATTATATGTTAAAAATAGTAATACAAATACCAGCGGTGTAAGGGTACATGTCTTAAGGTAGGTTATTACAAGATACTGAACATAGTTCCCCATGCTATACGGTAGGTCCTTGCTGTCTATCTATTTTACATATAGTAGTGGACGGAGGACCCTGGTGGGCTGCCGTCTCTGGGGTCGCACAGAGTCAGACACGACTGAAGCGACTTAGCAGCAGCAGCAGTGTGTATCTATTAATCCAAAGTTCTTAATTTATCCCTCCGCACTTCCCTTTTAGCGCTAAAGAATCTGCCTGCCAGTGCAGGAGACAAAAGAGGCGTGGGTGCGATCCCTGGGTTGGGAAGATTCCCTGGGAAAGGCAATGGCAACCCACTCGTGTATTCTTGCCTGGAGGTCCCATGGACAGAGGAGCCTGGCGAGCTACAGTTCGTGGAGTCACAAAGAGTCAGGCACGACTGAGCGACTGAGGACACACAACACCCATCCCCTTTGGTAACTAGAAGTTATTTTCTATGTCTGTGAGTCTATTTCTCTTTTGTAAATAAATTCATTTGTATCATATTTTAAATTCCACATATAAGTGGTATCATATGATATTGTCTTTGTCGGACGGTGTGATAATCTCTAGGCCCATCCGTGTTACCACAAGAGAATCATTCTTTATATTGTTTCATACCACTCTTTCTTTGAACTCAATATTATATCATGAGGAACTTCTCTGTTCATTAACAATTGTGGTTTATCAGAATCCCTTTGGGAAAATACTCCTAGGGTTTTCCAAGCGCTTGCTTTGAGTGACAACCAACACATCGTCTGGCCTGGAAGAGCTGACCGTGGAGTAAACATGGCGTGGCGTACAGTAATGCAAACACACAAATCAATATAGAGTCAAAATTTGGGCTCCCTGGTGCCTCAGTGGTAAAAAATTCGCCTGCCAGTGCAGGAGATGCGAGATCGATCCCTGGGTGAAGAACCCTGGAGAGGGAAATGGCAACCCACTCCAGTGTTCTTGCCTGGAGAATCCCAAGGACCGAGGAACCCGGTGGGTTTCAGTCCATGGGGTCACAAAGAGTCAGACATGCCTGATCACGGCACTGATACGTGGAGAACGGATCCAGCATTCTAGATGCCCAGTGGGCACAGATTCCAGTGGAGCCACGCTACATGGGAATTCAGCAAGACCCAAAGCAAGTACAAGGTCAAAGGGTTCCTCTGAGGGTAAGCGGGAACACAGCCCTGAGCGGCCATGTCTTCCGTTTGAATTGGGACTTGCCTGAACGTAGAAAGAAGACACTAACATTTTAAGAAAGATGAATGACCAAAGAGCCCCGTTGTATTCTCTCTCACTCGTGTGCCTTTGTATCAGCCAAGTACTTATGCTGAAAATGACGACAGGAGAAAATGCAAAGACAGAGCAACCCAGAGTTTCTTTTCCTCCCAGTCTGCCCTGACTCATCAGTAAGCTGTTGCTGGAACATGCGTGTCTTGAGAAGTGAAATAAAAACAGTTGAGTGTGTTTTGTGCAGCGTTTCCACTGCTGTGGCAAACACAAGCCTGTGGACAAGTTACAAAATGCAAATTGTGTAATTTGGTAACTCTGTGTGTGAGTCAGACTCTCGTAGATTTTTGTGTTTAAAACCGGCAATGCACAATGTCAAGGGGAATGGTGAAATTCATACTAATAATTTAAAATTTTATTTTTTCTCTCTTTGGAACTATGTTAAATGTGAAATGAAAAACACTGTAAGTTGAGACAGATAATAATAGAAAGAGTGATCACAGAAGAAAGGGAAAAGCCTTACATGCTGTTACTTTCAACACCACTTTCTTCCTGTCTTGTGTACAAGGGGGCCCTGAGTTTTCATTTTGCACTGGGTCCCGCAGATTAGCCCAGAGAAAAAAAACTTAGGATCTCTGCTTCCGTGTGAGGCACACGAGATAAAAGAAGAGGAAAAAACCGGGCTGAGACAGCAGCACGGTTTATTTAGCTTTAAAACAAAATGATGTTAGCAGCAACATGTACCTGGACGTGTTAAAAGATGATGCTCAACTTTATCTTGTTTTTAAATTCGCCTTTGTCCCTTCTATTTAGAGTCTTTAAGATGTGTTTTAAAAATCATAAGAGAAACACAAGCTCTATGTAGTCAATTTGGGCACTATCTAATGAAGCAGTGTGTGAACATTTCCTTTTGCCGCTCACTGGAATCCCCAGCTCCAAGGATTTAACAGCAGTGAGTCCCTGGTTCTGTGGAATACAACTTAAGAGGCAGCCAGTCCTTTTTTCTGGGGTTCAGAGAGGGGAGATGAACCATCCGGTGACCCAGCTCATAGATGGAAGGTTAGGTACTGGTACCCAGAGAATATTCATTAGAACAACCGATGCTGAAGCTCCATTATTCTGGCCACCAGATGCGAAGTGCCAACTCATTGGAAAAGACTCTGGTGCTGGGGAAGATTGAAGGCAGGAGAGGGGGTGACAGAGGACAAGGTGGTTAGACAGCATCACAAACTCAATGGACATGAATCTGAGCAAACTCTGGGAGACAGTGGAGGAGAGAGGAGCCTGGTGCTGCAGTCCATGGAGGGCAAATAGTCAGACACGACTTAGCGACTGAACAGCAGCCACAACCCAGATGAATGTGTGTCCTGCACTGAGCGTGTTCCCCTCCTGCTCTCAGCAGAAGCGCTAACAACACGACAAGCCAAGGCAGACCCTGGAGAGTATCACGAGGGTGTCTGGCCCAGATTCCGCTCCATAATGACAGGCCTCTGCGGCTACTTGGGAAATCCCAACGGGATATTAATTTCACCACCGTCAATGGCCTTCATAATATTTTTGTTTAAAAAAAAAATGATGATTCAAAGTAAGGAGATCAAGTACATTATTAGTTCCTGTGATCTCAACTCTCAGATGAATTCATGCAATTTAGTGCCTTCTGATGCAGTCATATGGAAGTTGCAAAGCAGGCTGTGTCAGAAATAACAGATTTCTAAATGAGCTTGACTGATACAGACACAATATTGTGGGCGGGGGCAGGATCTCCAGAGCTGAAGCGATATCTGATCATCTTTGGATGGTGAGGATCTGGCAGGCAGTCTAGCTCACGGTGCTGGCCAGTCTGATGTGTCCGTGTGCAGAAAGGTTTCTAGTCCTGAAATCCTTAAAAGGAAAAGACTCAGTTTCTCTGGTGTTTCAATGGAACACAGATAAGCAAGCCCCACCTTTGAGAAAACGTTTTCAAGCTTAGCAGTTTAGCAGCTATGACATGATGGAGTTGCATCAGGAAGAGCCCTCATCTTGTAAGGTATCTGACCAGTTCATAACAATCCACATTTTCTGACAACTGCCCTCTCCCCATGTGGGAGTCATCTGTTAGGACAGGACCCTTTCCTTTCTCCTGGCCACAGGCATGGTGAATAAGAGACTTGAACTGGACTCATCTGGTTTTCTTTGCAAAGGACTCAACGTTGGAGTTCAGTTCTAGTTGGTTAGTGCGCCTGGGATAAAGAACAGGACAAAATTTGGCTTCCCTGGTGGCTCAGAGGGTAAAGCGTCTGCCTGCAACGCGGGAGACCTGGGTTCGATCCCTGGATCGGGAAGATCCCCTGGAGAAGGAAATGGCAACCCACTCCAGTACTCTTGCCTGGAGAATCCCATGAACGGACGGAGGAGCCTGGTGGGCTACAGTCCACGAGGTTGCAAAGAGTCCAACACAACTGAGCAACTTCACTCGCTCAGTGTAGCCCTCTTCTGCCACGTGCTTGAATAGATAGAGAAAGCCAATCTGTAGAGTGCAAGATTGCTTGCGGGAAGAAAGAGATGAGGGCTGGCTCCTGGCAGCCAGGTTTGCACCACATGATCTTGCCTTTGACCACAGTTGACTGGACCCACGTGGCAGTGGATCCAAGTCTGGCCAGTTAGTCCTTCCCCAAGGAATTTCGCCATAGCTGGAACTATATCTGCCCTCAGAGGGACTTGCAAGAGGCCTGACAGGGGTTTTGTTAAGTGTGGACGGTGGTCTGCAAGTTTCTGCAGGTGTCATCTCCCTGCAACCCTTCATCCCATCACCAGTCGAGTTAGAATCGCTACTAACCAGTCTGGATTGACACCCCAAATTTCTGAGCCAAAGTGGACCTGAGGCTCATTTATGGAAACTCCAGTAATCTACATGATAATTCTTATTTTAAAATCTGTTTTTCACTCTTGTTGTTGTAAGCTCCTTGCCCAAATTCTACTTATCTCTCACCTTCTCTCCTAGTAAAAAAGTGCCTTGAGAAACCACCGCTGGCCGACAAGCTGTCTTCCTCTATTCTCAGCCCAACATACAAAATTAGATGATCATTTAGAAACTCACACTATGTGTGATGTGCAAAGATGTTCATCTCAGGTTCATCTCAAACCTAACAGCAAAGAAAAATAAAAAGAACGCAACCTAAAGGGCCAACATAGAAACTGATTAAAAATAAAAATATAACCATCCATGCAACAGGAAACTCTGCATCGAGTGAAAGTGTTTGCTTATCTTATACTTAATGTTTATATAATGACTTGAAAAGTACTCACGACATTATGGAATCTTCATTGCTTTTCAAATTACTAAAGTAATCCCTTTTCATTACAAAAATAGAATGAAACACTCTAGAAATCCTTAAGGTAAAAGGTGAAGCTGCCACACAAACATACCTACCTCCAGCCCCAGTGGTAACACGCAGGGTATTCATGACATATTGGTACATTTAAGAAGTAGGACAGTGACTTACCTGGAGATCCCATGGCTAAGGCTCCACTCTCCCAATGCAAGGGGCCCAGGTTCAATCCCTGATAAGGGGATTCGATCTCATGGGTCACAGCTAGGAGCCTGCATGGCACTACTAAAAGAAAAAAAGAATGAAGAGTGACCATCTCGTGTGCACCTCAGTGAGGACCTGCTGCAACCAAAGAAATTTAAAAAAGAGAAGCAGCAGCAAGATTAAATTGTGTATATTCATTAGTAGCACTGTAACACTTAAAAAAAATCTACAGGTTGGAATAGGGGGGAAAGGCTATTAATACATCCATGTTCATGGCAGCATCATTTACAATAGCAAAATAAGGAAGTAACCTGTGTATCCATCAGTGGATAAGTAAGACACGGTTCATACGTGCAGGGGAATACGAGTCAGCCTCAAAAAGGAAGGAAATTCTGACATCATGGATGAACACCGAGGACATTATACTAAGTGAAATAAGACCAAAAAAAGACAAATATAGTATGATTCCATTTATATGAGGTACTTACAGGAGTCAAAATCATCCAGACAGTAGATTGGTGGTTGCCAGGGGCAGCGGAGGGGCGGGAATGAGGAGTTATTGTTTCAAGAGTGCAGAGTTCCAGCTTTGCAAGATGAAGGGAGCTGCAGAGACGGGCGGTGGTGACGGTCCTACAATTGTTGCCGTTCTTTAGTTGCTAAGTTGTGTCCAACTCTTGTGACCCCATGGACTGTAGCCCGCCAGGCCTCTCTGTCCATGGGATTTCCTAGGCAAGAATACTGAACTGGGTTGCCGTTTCTTTCTCCAGGGGATCTTCCTGACCCAGGGATCAAACCCACATCTCCTGCATTGCAGGCGGATTCTTTACCGCTGAGACGCTGAATGTATTCAAAACCACTGAATGGTACATTTAAAAATGGTTAGGATGGTGAATTTTATGTTAGTTGCATTTTATCATGATTAAAAAAAAAATTGGAAGAAAGGGCTAGGCAAAAATTACACTTTAGTACCTCTGTTTGGATAACGGGACCGTGGGTCATAGTTTTTCCTTCTGCTTTTCATTTCCAAATAATCCATTTTGGAAAAATGAACAATAAAAATAAAAATGACCTAAGCCAGGCTGACCACCACCATGGTAAGCTGTGATAACAAGAGCTAACTTTTTTGAGCCAACTTCTTGGTAAAGAAACTGAGGCTCAGAGGAGGGCGGTGGTCTAGGAAGAGCCCGAGACAGAGACCCAGCATGGACTCCCATGGCGGGTTACCATCAGTTCACTTCAACAAACATGTTTTGTTTTGAGCTCTGAGGGTGCTCCGGGCTCTGTGTCCTGTGCCAAGGGCTGGGGAACAGGAGCGTCCCAGGGACCATCCTGCCATATAGTCTGCCGTATAGTGCTGACAGTTTTCAAAGGGAGCTGGTGGTTGGGCCACACTTTACCACGGAATCTTCAGCTGAAAGCTTAACCCAAACGCTGTCACTTTTTCTCGTGCAAACAGCTGATGGCTTCCAGTTGTCATTGTTAGGAGCGGTGCTCCAGTGAACATTCTCCAACCCATATCTTAAGAGCACAGCTGTGCTATTTCATCAGATTTCATCAAATGGAATTGCTAGGTCAGAGGGTAAACGTATTTCCTAGGCTTTTAGAACACTGCTTTCCAGAAAGTTGCAGGAGGCACCATCTCAGAGCATGAGAATACCAGGTCCTTCTGGGCCCTTGCAGCCACAATGACAGCTAGCAAAACATTGGATAATTTGATTGCCCAAAATGGCCTTTTTCACAGATTCATTCAACAAGTATTCATAAGTCACATGCACTGTGCTGGGCGATGGAGATACTGTGGGGATGAGATAAGAGGATTCTCTGCATGGGAGCCTCTGTCTAGCAGGGAAGAAAACGACTTAAGGGGTACTCATTACCTGAGGAACGCTGGTGTCAGAGGTGTTGTGAAAATAAGAAAGGGGCAGCTTCGAGCACCACTGGAAACATAGTGACCGTTCACTATTGGGCTGGCCAAAAAGTTTGTTCCATTTTAAGTAAAACTGTGAGACATTTTCAATTTTCACCAAGGATGTGTCTTTTTCTTAAAACTGAACAAACTTTTTGGCCAATCCAATACTTAGGCTGTCTGGCGAAGCCATATTTAAATAGAGACAAACCAGTACACTGGAAATACTATCTGGTTTCTATAGGATGCTTGCATTTCCTCTTTTTGTGAGTTGCCTGCTTGTGTCCTTTGCACATTTTTTCCTTTAGGATATTCTTTTAAAAATTAACGTATTTGTATCCAGAAAGAGAAGAAAAGGAATATAAATTAGAGTCCTACCAATAAATGGTCCCCCAATTGTAACTGGGTTGTTGTTGGTTGGGATTATGGTTGTTTTTAAAAACAATTTTATTTCTATATTTCTGTATTTTGTAGCAATCATTTACCTTTTGTATAACTAGATCATGAAAAATGTTATGTAAAACTAAACCAACAAAGCCTACTAGATGGATGGAAAGAAAAAAGAAAAAAATGTTTAAATTGAAGTAAGATTCACATAACATAAAAGGCAGCATTTTAATGTGCATAATTCAGAGGCATTTAGTACATTCACAATGCTGTGTGCTTCAGAGTTCTTTTTTTAGTTAATTCATTTATTTTGAAAAATTTCAAAGTCACAAAATGCCTAAAACACAGTAAAGCAAATATCCTGACTTGAGGGATGTTTACGTTTTAATTGATCTTTAAGAATTCTTTCTATATTAAGGATATAGACTTTGTCTGGCATCTGGAGCCAGCTTTCTTCAGGTAGCCTTGTCTCTCACGTATGTGGGTGTGCGCGCGCGTGCAAGCATACATACAACAGCTTGTCATCTGCCATGTTTCCTGCACCCGTGTCACCAGTGGCACCACAGCTCTTCTTCAACTAATTAGGAGCAAGAAGAAAAATTCTCATAGATTTTCATGTAGAAAAAAATAAGATAATTACATAGAAGGCCTTTTTGCTTTTTTTTTCATTCCTGATTAACTGAAAGAGACAGAAAGTCCTGCTGGTGACAAAGCGGCAGGAAATATGGCTGATGATAAACCCCAGCCTGCAGGGTCCCTGTCAGGCCCTGGAGACCACAGCACAGAGATAAGCTGGGTGGGGGTGGAGGTAGAAGCTCTGGGGCCTCTTGCAGGATCCTCTATGAAGAGGCAAATGATTTGCATGCTCTTCCCAGGCACGAAGAAAACCCAGCTGTCAAGAAAGAAAAGAGGCCTAGGGTTCAGTGCCAAGAGACTGGCTGCTGAAGTTAGGGAGGCCAGCTCTCGACTTGGACCCCACCCTCCACCAAGGCAGGCTTGAACGAACCACCTCACTTCCCAGTAATCTCACCTATAGAAAGAGGGCAATAATCCTACCCTCAGAGGAAGGCTGGAGGCATTAAATAAAGTTCTGGCACAGTTCACCCAAAACTACACTGTCTGTCTGGCTCCAGACCCCGTGCTCTACTCCTGCATGAGGTGCCATCGTGGCCCAATGAATGACCCAGTCGACAGAGCCCAGCACTGGGGAGCCAGCAGAGGAGGCGCGTTGCTGTCACAGGCCTTCTAAGTAAGCCCGATAAAGGTGTGAAGGGTGCTTTCTGGTTGCCTTGCAGAAACCAAGGTGCCCCTCTGGCTTACTTCTCTCCATCACCTCCTCCTGTTGGATCTCTGGCTCACAGCCAATTGCTCGACCAAACCCTGGCAGTCTGGGTTTGTGGGGAAGGCCCCAAGAGCAGTCAGGGTCCAGGTGCCACTCTGCTTTATGCATACTCGGCCACCCCGGCCCCTTCCTCATCTGGCCATTCCCCAGTGCCCTACTCTGCAAAATGAGAATCCCAGAGCATGCATCTCATGGGGGAATTTCGAGAATGACAGATGGTAAACCAAGTTAACGTCCTCAGTGCCATGCCTGGCAGTTACTGTTCAATAAATGTCCGCTGTTATTATCAACACCCTGTTCCCAGACAGGAACACTGAAACATGCTGGGAAGAAAATACATTACTGAGACTGGAGTATAAAGCAGTATGTAAAATAGAACCCAATTATGTTTAAAAAACAAAAATATTATACATACGTAGAAGGAGAAACTGAGCGACTTCACTTTCACTTTTCACTTGCATGCATTGGAGAGGGAAATGGCAACCCACTCCAGTGTTCTTGCCTGGAGAATCCCGGGGATGGGGGAGCCTGGTGGGCTGCCGTCTATGGGGTCACACAGAGTCGGACACGACTGAAGTGACTTAGCAGCAGCAGCAGGAGAAACAGACCAGAAGGAAGTGGTGCACTTAATTCTTGGTAATGAAATTATAGAGGATCTTTCTTTTTTTGTTGTCTTTTCATGTATTTTCTACATTTTCATGCAATGCACATATCACTTTTCCAATGGTGGGGGGAAAGCACTGTGAGAGATGAGAGGAGTTATTACTTGGATCTGGGCTTGTGGAGAGGATGTCCCAGAGGAAGTGGGATTTGAGCAGGGCCTGGAAGGATGGGAGAATTTGAAGAATGGGGGAGGAGAGGCAGAAGTCTTTTTGATGTCCTTTTTTTTTTTTGGTCTGTCTCCTTCCCTAGGCTGTGGGCTCCTTGAGGGCACAGTTCGTGGTCTAACTTGCTCACTGCTGTATCCCTGGCATCTAAAACAATTTTTGAAAAACAAACAGACAAAACAACTAGTGCTTAGTAGGTGCTCAGTAAATACGGATCTAGTGAGAAAACAGCCTTGACGGCTCCACTCAGCCTGGGAGCTGAGGATGCTCTTGGTTCTCCGTCCAGCTGGTGCACTGCCAAGATGGAGGCGCGTGGTCTCCACAGAAACAGAAGGGAGCCCACCAGGCCAGCAGCAGGAGGCAGACACAGGGATCACGAGCTCTGCATCTTGATCTGGAAACTGGGAACATGGTGGTGGGAACAGATGTTGAGGGAAGAGAAGGAGCTTCACAATACGGTTGATTTAGCTATTCACTGGACAGGTCTGTCAAATCAGTCATCGGATGCTCAGGCAAGTAGTTCAGGTCTTTGAAGGTGCGTAGGAGACTCTTCGTGGGTGGAAGGATAGGGACTCAGGAAAATGTGATTCTAGTCTGAACCTTGCTGCGATCTTGGGCAAGTTACTTAACCTCTCTGAGGCCCAGCATGCTTATTCATAAAATGAGAGGTTTGATCAGCCTAAAATTGCTCATAAAAAGACACGTGTGGTAGTAATGTAAAATGGTGAATCCACTGTGGAAAACAGTTAAACACAGAATTATCATAGATTATCATATGATACCAATTCTTCTGATAGGTATATACCCAAAAGAATTGAAAACAGGTACTTAAGCAAACATTTGTAATTGGATCCTCATAGTGGTACTAATCCAGAGAAGGCAATGGCTCCCCACTCCAGTACTCTTGCCTGGAAAATCCCATGGACAGAGGAGCCTGGTAGGCTGCAGTCCATGGGGTCGCTAAGAGTTGGACATGACTGAGCGACTTCACTTTCACTTTTCACTTTCCTGCATTGGAGAAGGAAATGGCAACCCACTCCAGTGTTCTTGCCTGGAGAATCCCAGGGACGGGAGAGCCTGGTGGGCTTCACAGAGTCGGACACGACTGAAGTGACTAAGCAGCAGCAGTGGTACTAATCACTGTAGCCAAAAGACCACCAACCCGATGAACAGACAAGTAAAAGGTAGTATATACAAATGGTGGAATTCAAGCCATAAAAAGGAATGATAGTGCTACAATGTGGATGAACCTTGAAAACATTACGCTGTTTAAAAAGCCAGACTCAAAAGATCAAATTTTGTGTGATTCCATTTATATTAAATATCTAGAAAAAGGAAATCCATAGAAACAGAATGGAGACTGGTGGTTGCCAGGGGCTGGAGGAAGTGGGGAGTGGAGACAGAATTTTCTTTTAGGGTAACAGTAGTGTCTTGGAACTTGATAAGAGGTCTTGTTTGTACAACACTATGAATGTAATAAGCGCTGCTGAATTACACACTTTAAAATGGATAATTTTATGTGAATTTCATCTCAATTATATCAAAAAAGAAAGAACCTAAGAGATAGGCAAGATGAAAAGTTCAGCCATAGATGAAAATGGGAGACCATCACAGGCCAACCACACAATTATTCTTCCCAGAGGATATGCACAAAAAAGCTCCCAATAGCAGTCAGGACTGGGATCTAGATCAGTCTCTGGCCACTTCCTCATAGTGGGATCATGGTCCACTCACTCAAGTTCCCTGAGCCTCAGGCTTCCTATCTACAAAATGGGGCTGATGCATCTTCTGTTTTCCTCAGAGCACTGTGGAGCAGAGTTCTGAGAGCACTCTGTGAGCCCATGTTCTCAAAGTGACCCCTCCAGGATGAATGTCTCAGCACCTTGTTTTCTAAACACAGCAGCCTGAGAACCAGTTCATGTGGAGACACTGAGAGGGGTTCAGGAGCCACTGACCACGAAGGGGCACAGCCAGGTAGATTCCTGGCTCCACCACTACCTGTGTGGTCTAGGGCAAGTCATTCATTTTCTTCAGCGGTAGAATGGGAACATCTCTTATCTTGGAGAGAGGCTGTGTTACACCGTAAGCACTCAATAATCAGATCCCTTCCCTCTTTCTTTGTCGCTGCTCTCCAACACAAAAATTGCAGGTACCCTGCTTACTGCTGCTTAGTCACTTCAGTCGTGTCCGACTCTGTGCAGCCCACCAGGCTCTCCCGTCACTGGGATTCTCCAGGTAAGAGTACTGGAGTGGGTTGCCATTTCCTTCTCCAATGCATGAAAGTGAAAAGTGAAAGTGAAGTCGCTCAGTCGTGTCCGACTCCTAGCAACCCTATGGACTGTAGGCCACCAGGCTCCTCCGTCCATGGGATTTTCCAGGCAAGAATACTGGAGTGGGGTGCCAGTGCCTTCTCCGGTTCCCAGAATCCACCAAAAGATCTGAGATGTGGCTCAGAGAGGTTAAGGCAGTAGCCTGAGGTGGCACAGCTAGTTTGGGCTTAGAATACAGATGGCCTGGCTCCGGGTCCAGAGAACTTCCTTTAAGCCTCTAAGCGTCATCACTTATTTTCTTCAGCAGGTGTTTTACACCTACTCTGCCTAGAAAGGCGGAGGTGTGTAAGTAGAAAGACCCGGCCCAGAATTACATGCTGTGCAGACTTCGAGACAGGTGCTGCTGTTCTCGGTGTACCTATTAGGAAACTGAGTGTGTTTAACTAAGGTTCAGAGAGACCGAGTGACTGGCACCAGGACACACAACCAGCAAGCAGAGGTCTCGAATTCGAACTCGGGTCCTCACGCGGTGCCACGCCCGGAAGCCCCAGGGCGCGCGTGGCTCCGCGCAACTAGGGCGCGCGGCGGTGGGAATCCCGAAAGGAGTTGGAAGCTGGGCCCGTTCATTTGCATGCTAATACCCAGAATGCTTTTCCCCCCGCACACCGCTTCTCTTAATGGAAGCGCTCAGTTTGGAACCGTGGAAAGTTTGGAACACATACTTCGTTTCCTCTTTGCAACTGTGGGAACTTGCCGCCCGCACACGCTGTGCCTGTAGCCCAGGGCTCCAAGTCTGGCTCCCTGGCGGCAGTCGCCGGTTCCCGAGCAGACGAACCTCTGCGTCCAACCCGTGCGCGGCAGCATCTCCCGGACAGCCGGGGACAAAGCGTCCAGGCCCGCCCGCCGGGCTCAGAGCCCGAGCGCCGGCGACTCGCTGGGCTGCGGGCGCTGGGGATGCTCCCGACCTCAGGAAGGCTCCCTGGAGCCTCCTGTACCCCTATTTCCCTGGGGAACGCGGGGATGCCAGCTCCTGCCCACCGCCCTTGCCTCTGTTGTCGCCTCCCAAAACTGGTGACTTTCCACTCCCTAAGGCACAAAGCTTGGCGTGTGGCGGTTTGGGGGAGAGGATGGACGATGGCCTCGTATCCCCAGCTTTCCCGGGCTCGAAGCCCCTTCGGCTCAGTCAGTGCGCGGGGTCCAGAAGGAGCTCCGGCGGTTTGGCCTGCCCCCAGCGAGGACCCTGGCTCTCTCTGGGTTTGGGTGTGGGGGAGGCGGTCGCAAGCGACTTCTGGGGATTTCGCGCATCAAAGGGGGTGCCGAAGCGTAGCCGACGCCCGCTCGACTTACGGGCGCACACCGCAGGCTGGGGGGCCCGGATCTGCACCCCCTCGGTCTCCCCCCTCCCCCGGCCCTGTCCGCTAGCCGCCACTCTTGGCGGGGAGGGAGGGGCAGTGGGAGCTGGTTTGCTGGCTAGGCGCTTCGTTTGCATTGGTCGGGGGGGGCTGAGACTGCAGCCCCCGGCCCCGTGGGCGGGGTGGGGAGGCGGGGGCCGGACGGGGGCTCAGTCTGCGCTAGCATTGGCGGAGCAGGGGACTGGGGAGGGGGGGCAGGAAGCGGGGGGGAGCGGAGCTGCGAGGGGGGGGTGTATAAATAGGGAAGGGGGGACGTGCATCCTCGGCTGAGTGAGGGGGGGGGCGCTCGGCACAAAGAAAGTGGAAAGTTTGCAGCGCGGGGAGGTCCGGGCCAGGGATCCGGGTGCGCACGTGCAGGGCCGGGGGCACCGGGGGCCCCCCACGCCGAGCTCGCCGTTTCTTTTTTTTTTTCTGCAAGCGAGGGGGGGGGGGTGTTGTTGGTATCGCCCCCTCCTTCTCCCTCCCCCCAGGGGTGAAAGTGCAAGAGGAAGTGCAGCCGCTGCCATCTTTCCTCCGCTCCGAACACACGGAGCCCGGGGCCGCAACGCAGTCGCTCCGCCGCCGTCTTCGCTCAGCCCGGGAAAGGGCTAGCCCTGCCGCCGCCGCTGCCCGCCCGCTCCAGCCTTCGCTGCCGACTCCGCCCGCCAGGCTCCGGGATCCGGCCCGCGCTGCCGCCCTGGTGCGCGCCCCGGCGCCGCCGCCGCCTTAGCCTTTTGTTTCCTCCGCTCCGGCGCCCCCGCCCCGGCTCGCGCTTTGCAGGGGACGCAGCGCGCGCCCCCAGCGGGCCCGGGAAAAACCGCGGCGCGCGCGCGCGCGCCTGCGCGACAGACCCCCCCCCCCACCTCCTCCTCCTCCCCGCGCGCGCGCGCGCCCTCTTGGCTGCGCGCCGGCGCCGCCTGGCGGGCGGGAGGGGAGGTGGCAGGCGTGTTTGCGGGAGGGGGCGCACCTCTTTGCTCGCGTACCCCCCCGGAGGTAGAAAGAGAAGGGAAGGCGGGCGGGCGGGCGGACGGAGACGAGAGAAGAGTGCAGGATCTGGCAGGGGTCGGGGCAGCTATGTGGGCGGTGGTGCGTCCTGCCGTCTAGACAGTCCGATCCGGGCAGGGGGCGTGTGCGCTCGGCGCACCTGCGAGATTACAGAGCCCCGGGCCGGCACGTGTGGGGAGTATAGACACGTTCGCTGCGCCCCGCTTCTCGCTGCCTAGGGGAAGGGAGTGGGGCGGGTAAGTGCGGCGGCCCGGCTTGTGGGGAGGGGGCGGCGGCCATGGAGCGAGTGAACGACGCTTCCTGCGGCCCGTCGGGCTGCTACACCTACCAGGTGAGCAGGCACAGCACGGAGATGCTGCACAACCTGAACCAGCAGCGCAAAAACGGCGGGCGCTTCTGCGACGTGCTCCTGCGGGTGGGCGACGAGAGCTTCCCAGCGCACCGCGCAGTGCTGGCCGCCTGCAGCGAGTACTTTGAGTCGGTGTTCAGCGCCCAGTTGGGCGACGGCGGAGCTGCGGACGGGGGCCCCGCTGACGTGGGGGGCGCGGCGGCGGCCCCGGGCGGCGGGGCTGGGGGCAGCCGGGAGCTGGAGATGCACACTATCAGCTCCAAGGTGTTTGGGGACATACTGGACTTCGCCTACACCTCCCGCATCGTGGTTCGCCTGGAGAGCTTCCCTGAGCTTATGACCGCCGCCAAGTTTCTGCTGATGAGGTCGGTCATTGAGATCTGCCAGGAAGTCATCAAACAGTCCAATGTGCAGATCCTGGTGCCCCCTGCCCGGGCCGACATCATGCTCTTTCGTCCCCCCGGGACCTCGGACTTGGGTTTCCCTTTGGATATGACCAACGGGGCAGCCTTAGCTGCCAACAGCAATGGCATCGCAGGCAGCATGCAGCCCGAGGAGGAGGCAGCGCGGGCAGCTGGTGCAGCCATTGCGAGCCAGGCCTCCCTGCCTGTGTTACCTGGGGTGGACCGCTTGCCCATGGTGGCCGGACCCCTGTCCCCCCAGCTGCTGACCTCACCTTTCCCCAATGTGGCATCCAGTGCTCCTCCCCTGACTGGCAAGCGAGGCCGGGGCCGCCCAAGGAAGGCCAACCTGCTGGACTCAATGTTCGGGTCCCCGGGGGGCCTAAGGGAGGCAGGCATCCTTCCGTGCGGCCTGTGTGGGAAGGTGTTCACTGATGCCAACCGGCTCCGGCAGCACGAGGCCCAGCATGGTGTCACCAGCCTTCAGCTGGGCTACATCGACCTTCCTCCTCCGAGGCTGGGTGAGAACGGGCTGCCCATCTCTGAGGACCCCGACGGCCCTCGAAAGAGGAGCCGGACCAGGAAGCAGGTGGCCTGTGAGATCTGCGGCAAGATCTTCCGTGACGTGTACCATCTCAACCGGCACAAGCTCTCGCACTCGGGGGAGAAGCCCTACTCCTGCCCCGTGTGTGGGCTGCGGTTCAAGAGGAAAGACCGCATGTCCTACCACGTGCGCTCCCACGACGGCTCCGTGGGCAAGCCCTACATCTGCCAGAGCTGTGGGAAAGGCTTCTCCAGGTGAGGAACGGCGCGCCCCCACCCCCATGACTTGTCCTAGCCCCCCTCCTGGAACAGCCAGCTCCTCGCCAGCGTCTGGGGATTCACTGGGCCTTGTGGGGCCACGTCAGGTTTGGGCAGAGGGCTTTAACGATGCTGATTTTTGAGGTGGTGTGGCCACAACCTGCTTTCTCTTGCCTCTGGGGACCTTCCCTGGCACTAGGCGGGCCCTGCTGCTCTTCCTCGGGGCCTTGTGGGAAGGGGCTGGATTCCTCCGGCTGCGGCCACAGCCACCGGGCCTCACCATTCTTCTCCCTGGGCTCCCTTTGTGTTTCCGGCACCAGGCGAGGGGCCCCCTCTGGGGGCGGGAGGCCGGGCTCCTCCAGCTTCTCCAGTGACTTTCCCCGCTTGAATGGCTGCCGGGGGAGGGACTGAAACAAGTGCCTCTGGGACTGCGTAGGCCCCTACCCCCACCACTGGCGGTCCTGGGCCAGGAGACCCCAGAATCATGGGGCACCCAGCTGGGCACCCAGAGTCTTCTGAACAGCAAGATCTTTGATATGCTCTGACCTGGTGGTTCCAGAGCCTACCTGAACCCACAGATCCCCTTTATGTGCACTGGACGGAGGGGGAAGAAGGGCAGGATGTCTTTTTAGTGAGACTGATAAGGAACTTGCAGACTTGTCTGCCAGCAGAGGGTTGTTTTTCCTTTTAAGAGGATATTCAGAATAAAAGGCTGGTTTTAGCTTGCCTGGGCTCTGAGGGCCTTGTGTGTCTGAACACCGAGATGCAGAGAACTCCCCTCAGAGGGGCCCCAAGCAGGAACCAGTCATACCGGTCAGGCAGCCCCTGCCCACCTGCTCTGTCGGGCATCTGGTTTACCAGCCCAGCTGGGGACTCAGGGCTCCATCCCTTGGCCTCTGGGGACTGAATTCCATCCGGGTGGCATTCATTGGCTGCTGTGGCGGGAGAGGCTGGGGGAGGGGAACACGGAGTTTCTAAGGGGCTTTAGTCCGGACAATGAAGCACACACAGCCCCTCCCGGAAAGGCTGCAGCAAGGCAGCCTGGTCTCATTCTAAAGCCCTCTCCTCGGGACCTAGAAATCACGGAGTGTCTGGGGGTGGGGGTGGGCAGACAAGGTCAGAGACAAATGCCCGGCTCATTCCCTTCCCCCTCTAGAGAAAACCGGGCCACAGAGGCCTGGGCCTCAGGAGCCAGGGCTGCGAGCTGACTTTCCTTTGTCGTGCAGGGGTTAGAAGGGGAGGTCTGGCCAAGCTTGCAGCCCCTGTTCTCTGGAGGTCTTGTTCTAAAGTCTCTCTTGGTCTCTCTTTTCCAGGCCTGATCACTTGAATGGACATATCAAGCAGGTGCACACTTCTGAGCGGCCTCACAAGTGTCAGGTAGGGGCCGGGCCAGGGCAGAGAGGGAACGCCAGCCCACTGGCGTGTGATCTGGCCGGCAGGCTGACCGCCGCTGTGCACACCTCCCCCTGCCCCCCTCCCCCTGCCCCCTCCCCCTCGTCTGCTCTCTTCCTTTGTTCTCCCCCGCCCCCTCCCCCTACCGCTGATGTCCCCTCCCTTCTGGTTGCTGGGTCCTGGTTCCCACCCGTCTCTGTCTTCGCTCTGCTGCTTGGCTGTCCTCTCCTGGTGTCTGCCAGCTCCTTGGATGGTGGGCCACAGGGCACACGTGTCGTCCTGGGATACTGGCAGCCTGCCGCGTCCAACTTTGGTTTCTGGCGGTTCGCAGGGGCCACCGTGGGCAGAAGTGGTTTCAGAAGGGCTCCTGGTGGCCCGGCCCACACCGCTTCCTCTGTGCGCCTGGCAGCCTGACCTGGCTTGGCGCTCCGTCTGGGTCCCCTCGGCTCAGGCACCTCGCGGTGGGGGTGGGGGCGAGGAGGCAGGGCGCTGGTGCTCTCATCTCTGCACCTGCTTAACCTGTCCCGAGCCACGTGTGCGCGCAGCCAAGGGCTTCTGAGAACTGGAGGGCGAGGTGGCTTCCTGTCCTGGAGAGCTCTTTGTGTAGCAGTAGGTAGGGGACATTGAGCCAGAGTCTCACCCTCAGTGTGTCTGCCTGAATGGTATCTGGGTGCCCTGTGGTGCCCAGAAAACCAAGCTTCCTCTCCTGGCCATTGAGCGGTCCTGTGTGGGTGGAAAACACGCCTCTCTCTTCTCCTTGGTCATCTTCCCTTTCCTGGGCCGAGTTCTCACCATCTCAGGCGGGAGACAGTTGTGGGGTGACCTGCTTCTCTTTATCCTGTTGGTGGCAAGGAGGGAGTGCTCCGGGGAGACTGACGGGGAGGGCTGGACGCACTGCAGCAGGGACCGGGAGCCCCCGGGGGCCAGGCGTGGCGGCGCTCCCGCAGGCCTGCCGGGATGCACGTGTGCTCGCTGCCTCCTCTCTCTCTGACTCTCCGCCACGGAGCACGTTCTGACGCCCAGGTAGTGTGCTGAGCAGCCCAGCAGAGCAGGAGGCGCCCAGCGGGCAGTGGGGGCGTGCCCGGTGGCCTGGGGGGGTAACCTGCACTCTCTGCCCTTTTTCCAGGTGTGGGTTGGGAGCAGCAGCGGCCTGCCGCCCCTGGAATCTCTTCCTAGCGACCTGCCATCATGGGACTTTGCCCAGCCTGCTTTGTGGAGGTCGTCCCATTCGGTTCCTGACACCGCCTTTTCCCTTTCTCTAAAAAAATCCTTCCCAGCCCTTGAAAACCTGGGCCCGGCACCCTCCAGCAACGCTCTCTTCTGCCCAGCACCCCCGGGATATCTGAGGCAGGGCTGGACGGCCTCTGAGGGTGGCCGGGCCTTTACCCAGTGGCCTGTAGGCTAGCCGGGCCTCCCGAGAGGGTCTTCTGTGGTGGGGGCAGCGGGCCGGACCTCCTGCTCCTGGGAGAGACCTGTCCACTGTGCCCAGCTCCTCCTGGGTACTTGGCCTCTTCCCCAGCTCAGGAACCCCCATGTGGGGGCTGCAGGGAGCTCCTTCCTGGGCCCGCCGCAGCTCCATGTTTCTTTCAGGGCTTTCGGGCCTTGTTTCCCCCCTTTAGCTGACGGTACCCTGGGTGTCTGCCCCTGCCTGGAGGCCGATGCCTCCCCTCCCCTGATAGCACCTCCCTGAAGCCTGGGGTTTCTGGAAAGGGGCCTGGCTCCTCTCCTCCTACCCTGGGAGTGAGTCCTCCTCCGGCTGGCCAGCCGGAGCTGCCTGCTTCCCTTCCACTCACACAGGTCCCGCTTTCCTTGCTGGCTCGTGAATTAGACGGTTGTGGTTTTGAGTGTCATTCATTAGCAGGTCTGCTCAGGAACTAGACTAACCAGTAGCTTTACCTTGGGTCATCCTGATACATGGCTTTGGGGGCTGATAAAGCAGTTGTAGACCCTCCCCCTTGGATCCCAGTGGTGTGTCCTTTAGCCCCCTTGGGCTCTGTGGGAATAATAGGAGTGATGATAAAAGTTTTCATTCTAACATTTGAGGCTTTGTGTGTTTTGTCTTTGGTCTGTGTCGTAACGCTGACCTCACGGTCTCTTGGTGTACGTGCCTGCCCTGCCCTGCCCTCCGACACACACATGCTCACAGGGCCATGGTCCCGCCTCCAGCCCCACAGCCAGAACCCCCCTGACGGTGACCTGGCAGGTGAAGATGTGCTGCCCCTTAGGCTTGGGCTGGCCAGCCAGGTGTGCCGGGGCTGGATTAAACAGGGCAGGAGAGTCTGTTTTGCATGGTGTGTGTGCCGAAAGCATCGGAGGTGAAGAGACGGCTTGCTGGGAGTTGGTTCCTAGGGCCCCTGGCAGGGCTGGGCATGGCCATACCTCTCGGCCTTCCTAGTGCCAGAGAGGCAGCGGTTACAGGGACTGATGCCTCAGCCTGAGGGCAAAGGTCCTCCGAATGCAGGGACATGGAGGCTCAGCCTGGCGGTGACACACCAGTCTCCCTGGGGTTTCGTGATGCCCCAGCGCTGCTCATCTGCACGTGCTATGGGCTGGACCTTCCCCCCACAGGGAGTTCAGCCTGACACCGAGAGGCTGGAACAGCTCAGACCTCTCCCGCTGCTCCCCGTGGCCCCACTTCTCAGGGGCTGGTCGGGGGGGGTTGGGCTGGAGGGATAACTCATTAGGAACTGAGGTGGGAATAAAGGAACTGACACCCTCCAGAAGGGGGCCTGCTGGGCCCCCACGCGTTGCCCTTAAGATACTTCCACCCCCGAGGCTGCCAGACTCGAAGGCCATCGGTGTAGGGTGTGCCCCGGTGTCCCTGCTACTACTTGGGCCCCATTCCTGAACTGCTCAACCCTTGGGAGTCTGGGACTTTTGGAAGTCTGGGATGGGGAGAAACTGGCAGGGCGGGGAGGGAGCCTGGCTGGGGCTCTGGGTTGAGTGGTGACAACCAGAGGTGACTCAAGCTGGGGGGCCCCGGCCGGTGTACCACTGGCAACAGCAGGCTGCCTGCACGCAGGGCTGGGGCCAGGCGGCCATCCCAGCACCACCGGGCCGAGGCGCTGATCCTGGCACGGTGCCCTGCCTTCTGCCCCCAGGACAGGGGCGGCCTCTGTCTTGAATGGCCCCAGCCTGGAAGTTCTGGGCACCCCTTCTTTGGAATCCATCTCTCTCAGCCTTTCTGCTTCTTTTCCTGAGTCAAGTAACCAGGCCCTTTATGCTCGCTGTTGTGTGAACTTCTGGCAGGCCTGGACTTGGGCACTTTCTCATTTCCTCCAGAAAACCTCTGGTTCTCCGGCCAGAGGGTCAGTGCTGGCATAGAGAAGCCAACCACCATTCCAGCGTGGCTTTGTAACACAGGAAACGTTTTCATATTTTCTTTTTCCAAGTAGCAGATTTACACTCCTAATGGTGCTTGCTCAGGCTCAAGTTAGCTTTCATCCCTTGAGAGATAATCAGTGGAGGACGGGGTGGGGAACCTCAGCCTGGTCTGCGATTTCAGTTTTGCTTAGTGAATCCCCCAGATGGATAATCCACTTGCGGATAATTGAGGTTTGGTTGTCCATTATCTTTTGTTAGCAAAGCATGACAGGCAGTGCTTATAAGGACACATCCCAAAAGAAAGTTGGCAATGAGGCTTCTCTCTCACCTCCCTCTTGTGGCACCCTCTTCCAGAGAGCACCCTCTTCCACAGAAGGTGGAATCCTCAGTGTGCGTTTTCAGCTGCGTTTTATTACACCTGGTCCGTGGTTGCTTCCTTTCTTGAGTTGTGTTGTGTGGTGTAGACTACACTGCCCCTCGTCACGGGATGGGTGGTCCTCGGTCACTTGTCTAGCCAAGCCAGCTCTCGTCCCCTCTCCCTAAGGTGTCCACAGCACCCTTTATCCTGGTTTACAGTCTGGTGGGCCGGGTGAGGGAAGAATTCCATTTTCCCCCTACTGAGACCATGAGACCAGACACCCATGATGCTTTCTGAGTCATGCGAGTGCTCAAGTTTGCCTGCACAAACCCTGCCACCTCTATCAGGACAGCCTGGCCCCCAAGGGCATTGATAAAAACTACCAACACCTTTCACCAGAAGACACCTCTGCTGAGGCTGGAGGTGGTCAGAGCACAGGCTCAAGGGCCAGCTCTCAGTCAGCTGCCCCAGGTCCTCGTGGGACCTCTGCCTGCCTGCCTGTCGGTCACAGGGTGGGAACACCCCAGGGTGGCCACGGAGGGGAGGGCCCAGGCCCAGCAGTGGCAGGGGATCTCTTTCTTCAGTAGCTGAGCCCTCTGCTTTGTGCAAGTCACGCTCAGAACTTAGCTCCCTCATTTGTCACATGAATAAATTCAACCTATGAAGTAGGTCAAAGTAGTACAGTTGACCCTGGAACAACGTGAAGGTCAGGAGCACTGGCGCTCTGGGTGCTCAGATACACACGCACAACCTAACAGTCGGCCTCCTGTCTATGTGATTCCTCCTTGTCCAGGTTCCTCTTCCTTGGGTTCGGCCGACTATAGGTGCTGTACCACCTATCACAGTATTTACTAGTGAAAAAACCCGCATATAAATGGACCTTTGCAGTTCAAACCCTTGAAAACTGTTCAAGGGTAAGCTGTATTTTATTAGCTTAACTTGTTCCATTCACATCTATGACATTTGTTCAAGACATAACGGCCAAGAAGAACAGAGGCAGTCCTGACACACACATCTGGGGCCGGGGCGGCCACCTCGGCGTCTTCTGTCTCCACAGCATCTCGCACGTTTGTTTCTCGCTTTGATTGTACAGTGAAGCAACAGACAAACGCTGTACGTGGAGACAGTGTTCAGACGCTTAAGACTTTAAGGCCTCGGGGGTCTCAGGATCTGTTTCTGTTCGACGGACACTGTGGGAACACCTCCATTCTAGCCAGTTGATGGGGTGGCCCGTCTTCAATGAGTTACGTTCCATCCGTGATGGCCTTAAAGGTGAATGTTGCTTTCTCTTATGGTTCTAAAACAGTAAACACACACATGTGGAGAAAAGAAATGAAGTCAACCTGGACTCAAAGCTGAGACACGTGCATGGAACCAAAATAGTTTGAAGGTCATCAGATGGAACCCTCCTCAGGGCTCTCCCAACGTTTCGTGACCTCTAGGGCTCTGTGCAGGCCCCCGCCTGGGCGGAACGCTGCGGGCAGATCCGGGACTGAGACTGAGTTGAGGGACCTGGGGAGCTGAGTGAAGCTCCTAGCTGGCGGGGTGAGGGCACAGCCAGGCTCGAGGGCCACCGTGACGTACTGCCTGCCACTAGTACCTATGAAGGCGGAGCCTGGGCCTGCCCGGCACAAGGGGCACTTGGCCGGCGCAGGCAGAGCTGTCCAGGTTGGCACCAATCCTGGGAATTCTCCAGATGCCCCCCAGGAGCCTCTGGCTCTTGGTCTCTGCTAATTTTCACATTCGCACTGTTGACGCTGTCCTTTCATGGGCTGCTTTTTCAATGCAAATGCACGTGAATGTTATGAAGAGTAATCTCTGCTCTGTTCTGCCTTTCCTTCCCATTTCCCCGTGGCTGCAACTGTCACTTTTGAATAAATAGTGAGTAAATGGGATTCTTTGTGTGAGGCAACGAGGGGAAACCCAGGGTGGAGAAGGTGAAGACTGCTCTATTTACATGCCAGCAGCTCTTCTGTAAATTCACTTACAGCCAGTGCAACGAAAGTCAGTTCTTAAATGTTTAAGAATGAAAAGTGCCTAGCTCTTCGTTTTGCAGAACTCAGCCTGCCATGAACTGGGTGTGTTGGGGACCAGTGGGAACCAGTGATCCCAGCTCAGGGGTCCCGTGGGGAGCAGGAGCGCCTTGCTTGGCATCTGGGCAGGAAGCCTGGGCCGCCTGCCCGAATTCTCTTTGTACAGGGAGTTCCTGTGTTGGTCGGAAATGCTTTGTGGCACGGTGTGCTAAATGGGGAATCAGGTGTGGGGCCAGCTTTTACCTCACCCCGTTCTCCTTTCTGCCCTCAGACCTGCAATGCTTCTTTTGCCACCCGAGACCGCCTGCGCTCCCACCTGGCCTGTCATGAAGACAAGGTGCCCTGCCAGGTATGCGGGAAGTACTTGCGGGCGGCGTACATGGCAGACCACCTGAAGAAGCACAGCGAGGGGCCCAGCAACTTCTGCAGTATCTGTAACCGAGGTAATCGCCCTGCTGTTTCCTCACGTCGGGGGGCGGGCCTGCGCCCCGCCTCAGGCCCCACTCTGCACGGCCACCCCTCCCGCCCACCCCACTGAGCGGTGAACACCTCACCCTCAGCTAGCTGTGTGTCGCCCTTTCCTTTCCCATCAACTTGGGGAGCTTAGAGTGGGAGCTGCCAGGAGGTCAGCAGGTGGGGACAGAAGGAGAGAGGTGTTTCCCAGGCTTGGGGCCCATGACGCACCTGCTGCCCCGGGGGCAGGATGGATGCGCTGAACCACTGAGGTCAGTGGCAATCGTGAGACCCCTGAGAGGTAGGAGAGAGAGAGACGGACCCGAGAGCCGTGCCAACTGAGTCACAGGCATACGGGTGACAGTCAGCAGCCAGGTAAAGAGCTCAAGTCCATAGGTAAACAAGGGCCGGAACTTTCTAGCATGAAAATCCAGACCCGGGCAGACTGTGGCCTTGACAAGGGCAGAACATGGCAGGTGCTCTGAGCAGGGCAGCGTGCTCGCGGCCGAGGTCGGCCTGGCTGGCATCTGACTGTCGTGTTGGGTGAAGTCGCCTCTGCCGGGCTCGCCAGCTGCCGGAAGGGCTGAGGCTCGTGTTGTCCTAGGAGGAGGCTGTGCCGTGTCTGCTGACGGAGTCGGCGCGGCTGTCCGGCGTGCGTGAGGTGGCTTCTGCATGGTGCGCTTGGCTTGGCTGGGAGCGGGGGACAGGGCTGCAAGTCCTGTCTCCTGGGACGCGCTGGTTCCAGTGCTCCTGAAGTCCTGTGTGTGGCTTCGCGGGCTGACCACTGAGCCAGGAGGCGGGGGACCCTGGGTTTCGCCGGCCCCTCGCACCTCACCTTCCTGTGCGACCTTGAACTCTCCCTTCCCCTGTGTCTAAGGCTCAGTCTCTCCATCTCTACAAGGGGTTGAGAACACCCCTTTGCCCACATCACAGAGCTGTTGTGAGGATCCTGGGAGACGGGGCGGGTGACCATTCTCGGCCCTGCAAGCCACGGCACACTTGGGAGGCCCTCCTTTGTCGCAGTGTCGGGAGACACAAAGCTAGCCGACACTCCGGTCCGGACCAGGCACAGCACCCCTGCAGTCCTTGGCCGGGGTCTCTGAATCCTGTGGAGGGTGCCTGCAGAGTAGCCAGGAGTTCCTGCTGCCCTGGGATGGGTCCACCCCCCACCAGGACCGCGCACTCAGGGTTTGCCTTGAAGGCTGCTGGATGCCGATGTGTGTACCACCAGGAAGTGCTGTGGAAGCGGGCAGGTCGGGAGGTGGTCAGAAAAGCTGCGGAGGCATCCGTCCTATTTTCTGCATGTCCGTAGAGGGCAGCGGGGCTGCCCAGCTCCGGGAGGAGACGGTTCTTTGTCTGGCTTCCTCTTCACGCCCCTGATGGCTCAGGCCTGCTGCACTGTGCTGCCAGCAGGCACTCTGTCAGGGTTTCAGGGTTGACGTTCTCAGCCTGAGAGTCGGCATCGGAGACCAGAGGTAGGAAACTGGTAAACGTGGAGGAGGATGCCAGCGAGGAGATGAAGCCTGGATTACAGAGGCAGGGAGATGGGGTGGGGGCCCAGGGCCACAGCCCCTGGGGACCCTGCTCAGGAGGAAAGAAGAGCTGAGAGCAGCAGGGAACAGGAGGGAACGCTGACCCAGTCAGGAGACAGCTGGTGTGGCAGAGCCAGCAACTGCTGAAAGTCAGGCTGTGTTTGCCCTGCACTGGTGAAGAGGACTGGGCAGCGGCCACAGGCCATGTGGCCCTGGGTAGGGGTGCCGGTAGAGTAGAACCAGAGCCCCCCTTCCCTCAGAAAAGCCCCTGGATCTGGACTGTAAGCAGCAAAGCAGCTTCGGGTCTTAGCATCGGAGCAGAAGTCCTAATCCTCCAAGAAGAGAGAAGTCCAAACCACCCTGGGTCCTCAAAAGGAAGACAGTCTTGGTCTTTGTCAAAAGAGAAGAAACAGGGTTCTACCTTGGACTCATTGCTTGGGCAGAAATTCCTTTCCCCCCACGAAGAGGAGGAGAAAGGCAGTTTTTCCAGGAAGAAGATGGGCCACTGGGACATGGAGACCCTGGAATCAGATCACAGGGAGCTCTGGGCTGACCTATCAAGGCTGTGACACAGGTGCTGCTGCAGGAATTAGGTGGATGTCCTTCTGTCTGCGATGGTCCAAGCAGAGGGTCAGCCCGCCTATCAACAGGTGAGGCTGGATCGGGTCGGTTTCCAGGTGTCTTCCGATAGCCTGCAGTCCCAGCAGTCCTTGAGCAGTCAGCTCAACCACTCACCCATCTGCCTGTTTGCAGCCACACAGAAGATTCTTGCCCATGAAGAATAGGAGAGAGCGGATCCCACGCTAGAGACAGATCATCTTGTCTTTGAGCTGGAGACACATCGGGACATGGGCCGTCCCATCTTAGAGATGAGGACTCCCAGCAGGGGAGTCAGATGGCTGCAGAAGCCAGCTCCCTCACGTTCGAGTCGAGGAAGTCAGCCGAGTTGAACAGTGGGGACGACCTGGTGTAATAATCGCCACACTTTCCCTTCTTCTGAAGTTTCTGTGGCAGGCCGTGTACACGTGCGTGCATCCTGGGATGAGGGGGAGGACGTTGGGAGTCTCCCTTTGACTGTGACCGAGACAACATCTGCACCCACGTGTCATTGCTCCACGGGTAGAGAACGCTGTCGCTCCAGCCAAAGGCAAGCACACACATTGTCACCAACAACAGGCGTGCCATCTCCTGGGCCATGCGGACACAGACCTGCTCAGCGCCCTCTCCAGCGTGGCTCAGTTGGGCGCGGCCCCACCAAGGTGTGGACCAGGAGAAAGCAGCCTCTAACCCCTGCACGGATGTGGAAGCTGTGAGCAGAGGGTTTGCCTCCAGAGTGGGAAGTGCACACACCAGCCAAGGACATGCTGCAGAGGCCCAGTGGCCGCGTGGCGGTAAACTCTCCATCCCTGGAGCACGGGAAGGTAGCCCGTTGGCAATGGGGGTGTCACGGGTGTGCTCGAGCCCCATCACCCCAAACCTTGTATCACGTGTCCTCTTTGGTTCTTGGTTAGTCAGTGATGGACAGGCAGGTGAGTTTAGAATTCTGGCCAAATGTGTCTGGCTTCAAAGATGTGTTTGTGGAAAACTCAGCTTTCAACCCAGAACTTGGCTGCTGAGCTGCCATGTGTTTAAATTCTGGGCTCTAGGTGGCAGCTGTGGATGCTGCCTACCACCCACCACGTGGCTTTGCTATAGATAGTAAGCAGTCAGCAGCTGGGGCAACATCAAGGGGACCCAGCCACATGGTCCCCAGAGTGTTTTCCAGGAAAACGCAGTGAGCTTTCATTGAGCATTTGCTGTGTCCCCAGCAGAGTTCTTCCCACAAGGAGTAGATATAATAGCTCCTGGGGCTCCTTCCCGCCTCTTCTGTCCCTCTTGGCTGCTGTGGCCCTGTCCTGGTGTGCCAGGAGAGTGGTTCGCTCCACTTCAGAGGCCCCACAGGGATGAAGAGACACAGACTGCCTGCTGAAGCGGTGTCATCATGTCAGCAGGAAAGTCTGATATGTCTGCTGCCTGCCAGGGCGCAGGGCTAAGGTCCTCCATCCTGTGGGCCTCCCCTGCTCCTTCTGACCACAACCTCCCTTGAGGGAGTATTCCTGCGGGACCCTCAGAAGCCAGTCTGTTCCCATGCTTGGCTGCAGGCAGACCACCCAGTCACAGCACAGGACAGCATGCTCTACTAGGCAGGGCGGGACAGTAGCATCCTGTCCCGGAGGGTTTTCGTCAGGAGAGGAAGCCCAGTTCACCATGTCCCCCATTTCCCTCCAGAACCACAACTGCTACCGTTGGGAGCACGTCTGTTACATGAGATTCTAAAAAAACTGCCTGCCAGTGCAGGAGACCTGGGTTTGATCCTTGGGCTGGGAAAATCCCCTGGTGGAGGGCATGGCAAGTATTCCAGTATTCTCGCCTGGAGAATACCATGGACAGAGGAGCCTGGTGGGCTACCAGTCCATGGGGGTCACAGAGTCAGACACAACTGAAGCGACTTAGCATGCACATGTGGCAGAGAAGTGCAGGAATTTAAGTGGTGGTAACTAAGTCTGTTGCACAAAGCCCGGGGATGTTTCTGGGTCCAGGATCAAGATGCAGGGACCATTAGACAGTCTGCCTAGTGGTGAAGGACTGTGTGATGCATGTGGTCCTCAGACTGGGTCCAGGCTCTGTCATTTAGCAGCTGTACCTGTGGCTGTGAAGCAGAGCATGATACACGCAGTATGCAGGGCCTGGCATGCCTCTGTCACTGGCTGAAGGTGACCTTTACTGAATAATAGTTCCAGCAGCATTTGAAAGCCAGGCCAATCCAAACATTTTTAAAACTAGTCTCAGAGACTTCCCTGGGGCTAGAACTTCATGCTCCCAATGTAGGGGGCGGGCCCTGGGCTTGATCCCTGGTTGGGGAACTAGATCCCACATGCTGCAACTAAAGATCTCGCAAGCCACAATGAAGACAGAATAAATAAACATTAAAAAAAAACACCAAGTCTTGTGCACACATTGACTGTACTTTCCAGCCACTGGCCCATTGGTTGTGGGCCCACTGCTACCCTGTGGCTGTAATTTAACGAGAAAATGGAAGTACCCAAGGATATGTCAGCTGCCCCTGGACTGAAGGGATACCATCGAGGCACTAGCACTGCACGTCGGCCTTTTGCAAAGTTTTGGTTCCTGCTGAAGGCACTTCCAGATCCTTGGCTGTAGGGGGACTTGATGTCACAGCTCCTTCCCGTGACACCCCAAGTAGAGTTCCTTTGGTCCAGCCGGTTCCATCTCCCAGGACTCGCTGCTGCGGAAGCTGATCCAAGATCCACTCTTGGCAGCCTGAGGCGTCTCAAGGCCCAAAGTGACCTCGGAGCCTGAGTGGGGCAGCTCCCAGATGGCGGGGTTGCCTCTCCCCCACAATAAAGACAAGGACTGTCCCTCTTCCTTCTTCCTTAAGTGAACCTGATGGATCCTCCAAAACCTAACCAAGAAGACCATCGTGAATGAGAGATGACTGCAGCCCTCCTTTTAAGACAACGTCCCATTTTCATTGTTCCTCAGAAGGTCTAAACAGTCACTAAACCCAGTCACTCTGCAGGTGAGAAATGAGCAGAATAGAGCTGGTCCTGACCATCAGAAGGGGACCATCAGAAGGGGGACTCCGGAGGCGCTTCTTTGGGACTTCATTTTGCCTGCGTCCAGTCTCTTGTGCAGATGGTTTGCCTTCGTGTTAGGTGGCTGGAGTCCCGTGGCTGCCCTGGAGTCCCTTGTGTTTTCCTGACTGTTTCTAGTCAGGTCCCCACAGCTGGTGTGGGGCTGTGAACCATCCGCTCTGACCACTGGCCCCCTTGAGGCACCGAGCGGTCTGGAGGCAGCGGGCCTCTGGCCCAGGCAGGAGTGGGATCTCAGACCCTCCCTCCAGGGGGACTCCACCGCAGCCTTGCCGGACGGGCTCTGCAGAGACGCCGACTCAGGACGGTGCCGCCGCCCTCCTGAGCCTGGTGGTGGCTCCCGTGGCTGCGGGGCTCTCGAGCCAAGGAGGGCCCCTGTTAGGAGTGCTAGCCCGCGTGGCCAAAGGAGAGGCTAGGGGGAAGCAGAGAGAGGTGTCTGTGTGCCGGCCGCGGATCTCATCTCCTTTTGTCTTGTTTAGGTTTCTCCTCTGCCTCCTACTTAAAGGTCCATGTTAAAACCCACCACGGTGTTCCCCTTCCCCAGGTCTCCAGGCACCAGGAGCCCATCCCGAATGGGGGAGCAGCGTTCCACTGCGCCAGGACCTATGGCAACAAAGGCAAGCGACCCCTTGCTCTGCACTTTGCTTCTCTGCGCAGACTGTGTTGTGGGGGCGCTGGGCCGGGCGTGGGGAGGCGGGAAGGCGGCCGACTTGCTGGCCGCCTCGAGGAGGAGGCTCGAGATCCGAGTGGCAGTGGCCCCCAGGACAGAAGTCACAGTGGGGGGTCTCACTGCAGGGCACTGCCGAGATCCAGCCCCCGCCTCCTCTTCCCCAGCCCCTCCCCCCTCGCTCCTGGCCAGTCCCCACACCTAGAGCCCTGAGGGACGCCCCCGGCCCACGCAGGAAGAGGAGCCCTGCATGATGAGCCTCTGGGCCTGTCCGTTGCCTGTGGCCCTTCCAGGAGGGCGTGGTGCTGCGGCTGAACGCTTTCTTCTCCTTTGAGCCTGTGGGCAGGGGGAGCCAAGGGCTGGCTTCCCCCTCGGCAGGGGCCTTTGGCTGCTGTGGGCAGCCCTTTCCGGAGAGCCTCTGGCCGCGTTTGTGAGATGCATGGCGCTGACTCCGACTCGGTTTGCGTAGAGCTCCCTAGGCCCCACCTCCACTGGTTGATTCCGGTTGTTCCGCGGTATTTCAAGTTGTTGTTGCCTTGTGGGTGATGCCCGGGCTTGGCAGACGGCAGAGCTGGCATGCTCCACACTCCCATCACAGACCTCCCTTCCCGGCATGGCGCTCTGAACCCAGGCAGGAACCTGCTCTTGGTGGAGGATGCCTGTGTGGGCCGGGCAGGGCAGATGAGCAAGGGCTGTCCTAAGGCCCGGCTTGTCCCCGGCCCTGCGTATGGACAGCAGCCGATGGAGTTGTTCAGTTCCTTCTAAGCTGTTGTGCTTTGACCAGTTGGCCCGGAAGGCTTCTGGCAGGCGGAGGCGCGGAGGGCAGGGCGTGTGTTCGCAGCGTCGGGAGAAGGACCGGCTCAGCCTCAGCGGTCGATGGGGTCTGCCTGGGTCGAGGAGCCCACGGCTCTGGTTCTGCCTTGCTAGGGCGCAGCCAGTTTGGTGCCGAGGTGAGGTCACCGACATACCTGTTCAGCATCATCACCACAGCTGTTTTACCCGCAGAGGCACCTGAGAGGGCGCCTAGGAGTTGGGCTCTTGAGTTCTCCAGGTGGAGGCAGTGGAGGCCCCCTCTCCATATTCCTTGAAGCAGGCTAAGATGGCGGTGAGCGGTACAAGTGCGCCTGCGTGGAGCGTCCTCGGCGACGGAGGTCAGCGGCCCCAGGCTCTGCTGCCTCGCCCCCCCGTAGGCACGCCGGGCTCCCCGACTGACCCGCTGCACTTCTGTGGGTTCTGCTGGGCGGTGGCTGGCCATCAGCTGCCCTCCACGAGTCCGTGAGCTGGCCCCTGGTGACCCCCTCCAAGGGGGTGACCCCCTCCAAGGGGGCGTCCCCAGAGCCCGGCCTCACCCGCCCCTCTGTGTTCTGTTTCCTCCTAGAAGGCCAGAAATGCTCGCATCAGGATCCGATTGAGAGCTCCGACTCCTACGGCGACCTCTCGGACGCCAGCGACCTGAAGACGCCCGAGAAACAGAGCACCAACGGCTCCTTCTCCTGCGACATGGCGGTCCCCAAAAACAAAATGGAGTCTGACGGCGAGAAGAAGTACCCCTGCCCCGAGTGCGGGAGCTTCTTCCGCTCCAAGTCCTACTTGAACAAACACATCCAGAAGGTGCACGTTCGCGCCCTCGGGGGCCCCTGGGGGACCTGGGCCCCGCCCTCGGCTCGCCTTTCTCTCCCCAGCAGAACATGTCTCTCCTCGAGTCCTTCGGGTTTCAGATCGTTCAGTCCGCATTCGCCTCGTCTCTGGTCGACCCCGAGGTCGACCAGCAGCCCCTGGGGCCCGAGGGCAAGTAAGGCAGGCAGACAGATGCTGCTGCGTCCCTGCGGAGACAGCCGCCGGCGACGGCTGGGAAGTGCTGTGAATGCGGAGGGAAGTGGTGTCTTTGGGTTCTGTAGCTGAGAAGATTTTTATTCGTTTTTAACTACCCCCGCTCCAGCCCTGTCGGCCCCATCCCCCCACCCCCCAATGGTCTTTAGAAATAGATTCTCATCTGATACTCGGCAGAAATAACCTATAAGACCCGGTATGGGATGAGGGCAGAAAACACTACACGCGGGCCTCCTCCAACGGGCGGAAGCTGCAGCCCCCGGTGCTCGTCATTCTTGGTGGCCCCAGTCCCACCCCCACACCTGACAGCGTCCTGGGACCTCGGGGAGTCCCGTCCCCTGCCCCCCTTCTCCGACCCCTCCTCCCTCCTTCTCATATCCCTCCACATATCCCTCCACAGAAGCCACAGTAGGGTCTCTACCCACTTACACAAAGCTGACGCCCAACTGTTTTTAAGAAAGCTGGAAGCCCGCAGCAGTGGACCGTGGGGGCAGTGCCCTCTGAGAGCCCCCCTGAGCTTGACCTTTGACCTGGAGGGCCCCCACTCCTTCTCTGAGCCCTACCTGAAGGCTAGCATTCTGCCACTAGGACAAGCTTAGCAATTGAGGACACTCCAACCCCAAATTCCAGTTCTTCTGTGATTTTTTAACCATTCAACTTGCTGTTGGGTTTTAATTCTCTAATTATTATTATTATTATTATTATTTTTTAGGACCAGTCGTAGTGAATTGCTACTGAAAGCTATCCCAGGTGATACAGAGCTCTTTGTAAACCGCAGTCACACGTTAGGGTTAGGATTAAAACTTTGTTTAGATGTACCATAATTAACTTGGCTAGTTGATTGTTTGAAGTCTATGGAAGAAATAGTTTTATGCAAAATTTTAAAAATGCCAGTCTGGTCAGGGCGGGCGGGGCTCTCTGTGCTGTTGGAGGGAGGCAGAACCAGCGAGGGTGGACATCATGCACCGTGGTTGTATCGCACGGGAGCAAGCCCGGGTTGACCCTGTGACGTGAACTGACCTGATCAGACTGTATTAAAAACATTAGTACATTACTCTGCCTGCTGTCCTGACTCTGTTTTTTTCAGCTATGAGGGTCTCTGGGACTGGGGGTTGGGCATCTGAGCCCCTGCACCTGTGTGCGGTCCCGGGAGGCCTCTCTTCCTCGTCATCCACTGGGACCGACAGGTGGGTGCTTCCCTGCAGACTGGGCTGCCAACGTCCACCCACCCTCTCCCCTTCGTCTTCACTGCTCTCTGCCCCAGACCCTGAGGGCACAGTGGTGCCCAGGATACACTCGTGGAGCTTGAAGGGAGAGAGACGGGTAACCAGTAAGCAGACTTAACCAGAGTCCAGATAAACATCCAAGGTAGGAGTAGTGACAGCAGGGGAGCAGGTGCGCGCCCCAGGCCCGCGAGAGGTGGGCGCCACGTGCTGGGGAGCAGCTGAGCCCGAGCGCTGCAGTTGCTCATCCTGAGCTGTAAGCTGCAATCACCAAGGCCGCACCCTAGCGCCCGGGCTCCACAAGAGGAGCCTGTGCGCTGCAACTAGAGGGCAGCCCCCACTCGCCACAGCTAGAGAAACCTATGCAGCAACTGAGGCCCAGCGCGGCCAGAAGTAAATAACAACGTGTTAAAAAGGCAGAGCACAGAGGGACAGGAGGACGGATGGAACCCAGGACGTCCGGAGGAACCCCAGGGAGAGGGAAGTCCCTGAACTCATAGAGACAGCATCTCACCTCCAAGCAGGTGGAAAGGAAAAGCATAACGATGGGAGGGAAATAAATACAGACCAGAAGTAAACAAGGCGCAAAGTGATTTAGACCCACATTAATATCAGTAATTACATTGTTCTGGCTTAAAGGTAAAGACTGGATTTTTTTTTTTTTCTTTTTTAATGGAAATAAGAGTTGACATGCGTGATGAGAGTTTTGGGTGTACCGCATAGCAATCTGCGTATCATGAAACAATCACCAGGATAAATGCAGTAACCACCTGTCCCCATACAAAGTTATAACATTATTGACTGTTCTTTAAGATGTATATTACATTCTTTGTGGCTTGTTTTATACCTGGAGGTTTGTACCTCTTAATCCCTTTCATCTATTTTGCCCCCACCTCCCATAGCTGGATTTTCTTTAAAAGCCCGAAGCATCTACATGAAATTTGGGGTAAGTTGCTGGGCTCTGTGGAGTGTGTGATGCAGGCTTTGGGCCCTTTGGAGTGAGTGTCAGAGGAAGGACAAGGCTGGGAGGGAGCCTGAGCTGAACCCTGGGCCTAATTCTCAGCACAGCCTGTGAGGTGGGGTCCATTACTCCCTCTCCTGCAGGTGAGCAGATGGGCTGAGAGGTGGAGGCACCGCTGCCCTGTCCCCAGCACGCCCTCGCCACATCACATGAGAAGGGGCGCCAGCAGGATTCACACTCAGTTCTGCCCTCTGACTCCAGGGCCTCTGGCCCCAGCTCCAGTGGCAGTGCCTCTGCGCACCGCCATACCTGGCACAGAGCTGCCTCTCTTCCGCACCAGGCTCCCACGACAAGGGCCTGCACCAGAAAAAAGCTGCAGAGAAAGTCAGGGTCAGCACCAGGAGTGCCCGAGACAGCGAGGGCACTCTTCATCTTGAGACTGACCCCCTCAGCCCCCGGGCCCCCTTGTTGGTTAGTCACCAGGCCGTGTCCTGCTCTTTTGGGACCCCATGGACTGCAGCCCGCCAGGATCCTCTGTCCATGGGGTTTCCCAGGCAGGAATACTGGAGTAGGTTGCCATTTCCTTCTCCAGGGGATCTTTCCCACTCGGGGATCCAACTTGTGTCTCCTGCTTGGCAGGCAGACTCTTTATGGCTGAGCCACCCGGGAAGCCTGGGTCCCTCTGAATGAATATGCTTGTATACCCCCAGCAGTCTGGTGGACTGACTCTGGGCAGACCTGTCACGCCAGGGAGCCTGTCCAGCCACTCACTGCCTGGTGGTCTGGGCTAGGACAGGGGCACTGGCCTTGCCTCCCCACGGTGGTGATAACCCACAGGGGGGCCCTGTGGCACCAAGGGACCCCAGCACATATGGCCACCAAGAAAGGTGACCACCAACAGCTAGGAGTAGGGGAGCCTGAGGCAAGTCTCAGGAGGTGCTTCTGAGATTCTTCCACAGCCGTGGCGATGCTCCATGCCTTGGCCTCCTGACTGTGAAAGGGGGACACAGCACTGACTTGGGAGGTTGTACTGAGGCTGAATCACACACATGGGTCGCATCCCTGGGCGTGAGTGGGCCCCAGGCCTTCCCTGGCCCCCTCTGTTGCTACTCTCTGCCCTTTTCCGTCCAGAGCCTTGTGGGGTCCCCAGAACTCTTAATAACTTTCCACATCAGCTTGATACCTCCAGACTCCCCTCTCCAGTCCTACACTCTCTATGGGGGCTGCCCGGAGCACAAGACCCTACTGGTGTGGACCTGCAGTCACAGCCCAAACTTAACAAGAGTAAGTGCGATGCCTGCCACCCCAAGTGCCAGGAGCCCTCACAACCTCCTAAAGAGGCAAGGCTGTTCTTACCCTTAAACAATGTGCCCAGAACACACAGCCTTACGGGGCCTTAAGTGGTGTGGGGTGGGGGCTGGGACTGGCCCTGCACTGGGGTGAGTCCTGGCCACCAGGCTCCACACTCCCCACCCCTTCTCAGCACTTCCCAACTGGCCCAGCCCCGAGCCTTTTCCCTGAAACACCCGCCACCTGGAAGGCTCTTCCTCCACAGCCCTGCACACCTAAGTTTTAGTGTCTCTGTGGCAGCCTTCACCTCTGCCTTTCCCTGACCTTTTGCAGTGCCACACCGGCCCCCCTCCCCCAACTGTCACCAGGGGCCCTGGCTCTCGGTGGGCTCTGAAACTGCCAACAGGGTGAGGGTCCCAGTACCACCTCTTTCTAACCCGGTGGCCTCTGGCAGGCACAGCTCTTACTCTCGAGACCGCTGTGAGGATTACACAGGCTGGTACCTGTGAAGCACGTCAGGAGACATTCAGAAGGCTCCCTCCTAGTTCACCTGCATCGTCCCCTCCACCAGTCTATACCCACACAAAAGCACAAGAGAGGGACCAGCAAGTGTTTTCTGTGAAACAGGAGGGTGCACACCTTCAGCTCTGAGAGCCGTATGGCCGCTGTAAGGAGCAGCCAGGCACAGACACAGCTGGGTTCCCACAAGCCTGCATCGACGGACAGTGAGGTTCGAACATCATATGCTTTTCACATGCTACAAAATATTCTTTGGTTTTTATTTCCAACCAATTAAAAATGTAAAGATCATTCTTAGCTTATCTGTCTTACAAAACCTGGTGCATGCTGGCTCCCATACAGCCCGAGTCGGCTGACCGCCACTCGAGACCAGCCTCTCTTCCTGTTCCTCCGGCCTCCCCTAGCTTCAGAGCTCAGACTTCTCTCAGATTTGGGGCCAGCCAACTGCGGGCTCACAGTTTATGTGAGTAAAATGGATCAGATACCCAGAGCTTATGATTTCTTGGTCTGCTGATCAGCCCACTGATCCCCGCAGAGCCCAACGCCCTGTCCCCCAAGCAAGGTCATTCAAAGAACTCCAGGCCCCATACAAAGGAGCCCCTACTGTGCCCGGAGCCAGACCTGCCTGCCCAGTTGTCTGGTCACCTGGTTTTCATTCATGTCTCCTCTGGGGGAAGGGTGGGGCAGAGGAGGCAGGTCAGAGGGAGGAGGGTGGGCGGGGAGCCTGAGAAGTGGGGAGTGAGGCCAGCTCTGTCCCCGTCTGCCCCAGCTTTCCCCCTGGCTTCCCCAGAGGCTTGTGCTCACAGGCATCAGGATGGAGGGCCAGGTCTGGCAGCAAGCTCAGAGTTTCAGTTCTTTTCAGTATCCCTGCAGGAGGAAATTCCATAGTCCTGCCTTCTCTTATGCTGGGTGGCCATGTCAGACTCACCCTAACACTATCCCCAGGGCCCCGCCAATTCCTGCCAGTTTTCACATCTGAGCCCGGCCACCCAGCTCCTGGCAGCAGGCCTCCAGAACTGGCATCTTCACACACCCTGCCTCTGCCCTGCTCTCCCTGGCCAGGGCCTGACTCTCCCAGGCCATCCCGAGGTGCCTGCTGGACCCTGGGAGGTGGTCCTCACTGGAGAGGTTCAGGGGGCAGGATGTCTGTCTGGATCTGCATCTCCCACTAAACCGTGTGAAAGGAAACGCCAAACATTCACCTAAGAGACGAATCCGTCCTGACCAAACAAGGCTCCTGGAGGATAAGGCTGAAGGGAGCCACCACAGGAGGACCACGCACCTCTGCTGCAGGGAAAGCCTGCTGCCTGCGTTCCGTCCAGCGCCCCACGCAGGGCCAGGCCACACGGGCAGGGGCCAGGCCTGCAGCGCTGAGGGCGGGCCTGTGGGACCGTCCACACCTCTGTCCTGCTAGTGCGTTCCTTCTCCTCTGCCTCTCTCCTCTCCCAGGTCGGAACCTGTGCCCTGAGCCTGCCCCCACCCCATGACGCTGCTCCAGGCACACTTCAGCCAGAATGGACGCCGCATGGTTCTTCCAGAGGATTCTGGCCTCCGTCACTCTCAGTAGTCTTCACATGGCATTCTTAATTCTTGGAAGCCTTTGCTTCTGTTCACATCCATTTGAGTGAGTAATCTTTCAAATTTCAGCTAAAAAACTGCCCGGTGTCCACGCTGAGGACCACAGATTCCACGCGTGGCAGGGCCTGTTTACTTCTTTTTGAGCTTTTCTTTGGATGATAATAAACTATTTGCCTTTTCGTGTCATTTCCATCTCCTGTCTACCTGAGGAGCTCCGTCTATCTATTTATTTATTCGGCTGTGCTGCATGGTCACTGCTGCCCGGGCTTCTCTCTAATTTCCGCGAGCGGGGGCTGCTCTCTAGTTGCTGTGCGTGGGCTTCTCATTCCAGCCACTTCTCTTGTGGAGCACAGGCTCCAATAGCCGCAGCACGTGGGCTCAGCAGGTGGGGCTCCCGGGCTCTAGGGCACAGGTTCCGTAGTGGCGGTACACGGGCTTAGTTGCTCCGCAGCATGTGGGGTCACCCCAGACCAGGAATTGAACCTGTGTCTCTTGTATTGGCAGGTGGAGTCTTTATCACTTGAGCCACCAGAGAAGCCCAAGAGCAATGCTTACTCATCTTATTCAGCTCAGGTGGCCCCTTGCCTGTACGGCTTTCCCCGCCCTCTCCAGGAGGGAGGCAGCTCCACCCTCACATCACTGCTCTGCGCCATGCACTGTGCCCGGGGCCTCAAGTACCTCAACAGCCCCGTGGTTGAGGAGTAGGTTCTGTTTAATCTCACAGAGGCCCAGAAAGGTCAAATAATTGCCAATGTTCACACAGCTGCACGGTGCCAGAGTCAAGACCTGAATCAAACTGTCTGACCATGGATCCCAGGGCCCTATCCCTAAGTGCCATCTCCCTGTTCTGCATAATTTCTACTTTTACATCATCCTTTTATGGATCCATCTCCCCACACAGGGCCAGGCTTCGTTGCAGACGGGGTTCGTGCAAAGATAATTCATCTCTGTGTTCCCAACACCTAGAATAGTGGTTGGCACTCAGCGATGGTTGATTCATTTGACAGATGTTCTGAGAGGGCGACGTGCCAGGAAGGGCTGAACTGCTCTCACCGAGCTCGGCTGCACAGGGTAGGACAGGACATGGGACACGCACACGCAAGGAAACGTCCGAACCTCCAGAGAGGATGTGACAGCAGAGGGGAGGAGGAGATAAAGGCTCTGCTGGTTTGGAGGAGGTCTGAGAAGGTGGTGGCCCTGCAGCAGGAGCCTGGAGCAGGCTTCGGACTCAGAGATGTAGGGGTGGGGTGGGGGGAAACGGGGCGGGGACTCAGAAAAGGCAGGACCTGGGCAAACACATGCTTGACACCCAAATAACAGCTGACAAGCACAGTGGCAAATGCCTTCATATCACTGAGGGAGAAAAGGGCCATTTCTGACTGTGTAGGGGCTGCTGGGGAAAGTCAACCAGCAATCAGACAGTGAAGAAGAGCTGGCTGGGGCAGACCATGCTCTATGGTCTGAACAAAGACATTTTCCTAAGAGGAATTCTACAGCCAGGTTTAAATAACAAGTCTTCCTTCCCTAAAATAATAGCTCCCTCATTCATTGAGCACACGGTTCTTCTGATTCTCATGACTGTGATTGGTGCAGTCTTACCCAGTACTCATTTCACAGATGAGAAAATCGAGGCTCGGGACTTCCCTGGAGGTCCTACGGCCAAGAGTCTGCCTTGCAATGCAGGGAATCGGGTTTGATCCCAGGTTGGGAACTAAAATCCCACATGCCACGGGGCAACTAAATCCAAGCACCACTACTACTGAACCCTCTTGTTCTAGAGCCCGTGTGCCACAACTAGAGACTCCATGCCACAACTAGAGATTCTGCATGATGCAACAAAGATCCCATGTGCCACAATGAAGACCAGATGCAGCAAATTAATTAATTAGGGCTTCCCAGGTGGCTCAGTGGGTAAAGAATCGGCCTGCCATGCAGGAGATGCAGGAAACCTGGGTTCGATCCCTCGGTCAGGAAGATCCCCTGGAGGAGGGCATGGCAACCCACTCCAGTATTCTTGCCTGGAGAATCCCATGGACAGAGGACACTGGCAGGCTACAGTCCATGGGGTCGCAAAGATTCAGACACGACTGAAGCGACTGAGCACACACACAGCACCTGGGAAGCCCTAAGTGTCTTTCAGTTCAGTTTAGTTCAGTCACTCAGTCGTGTCCGACTGTTTGCGACCTCATGAATTGCAGCCCGTCAGGCCTCCCTGTCCATCACCAACTCCCGGAGTTCACTCAAACTCATGTCCATCGAGTGATGCCATCCAGCCATCTCATCCTCTGTCATCCCCTTCTCCTCCTGCCCCCAGTTTCTTCCAGCATCAGAGTCTTTCCCAATGAGTCAACTCTTCGCATCAGGTGGCCAAAATATTGGAGTTTCAGCTTTAGCATTAGTCCTTCCAAAGAACACCCAGGACTGATCTCCTTCAGAATGGACTGGGTGGATCTCCTTGCAGTCCAAAGGACTCTCAAGAGTCTTCTCCAACACCACAGTTCAGAAGCATCAATTCTTCGGTGCTCAGCCTTCTTCACAGTCCAACTCTCACATCCATACATGACCACTGGAAAAACCATAGCCTTGACTAGACGGACCTTTGTTGGCAAAGTAATGTCTCTGCTTTTGAATATGCTATCTAGGTTGGTCATAACTTTCCTTCCAAGGAGTAAGTGTCTTTTAATTTCATGGCTGCAATCACCATCTGCAGTGATTTTGGAGCCCCCAAAAACAAAGTCTGCCACTGTTTCCCCATCTATTTCCCATGAAGTGATGGGACCAGATGCCATGATCTTAGTTTTCTGAATGTTGAGCTTTAAGCCAACCTTTTCACTCTCCTCTTTCACTGTCATCAAGAGGCTTTTTAGGCTTTTTTTTTCCTCTTCACTTTCTGCCATAAGGGTGGTGTCATCTGCATATCTGAGGTTATTGATATTTCTCCCGGCAATCTTGAGTCCAGCTTGTGCTTCTTCCAGCCCAGCGTTTCTCATGATGAAATGGCATTAGCCATTATTATTATTCCTTTGAGGAGCCAATTCTCTGAAATGCCTACTGTCACTTGAAGAGGACCCCTTCACTTGCAGAACTGGTGAATCTTTCCTCAGACCTGCTGTTCTACAGCCCCCGCCCCACCCCACATCTCAGTGAAGGGCAGCCTGTTCTCCCAGGCCAAGCCCTGGAGGCAGCCCGCACGCCCTGCTGGCTGTACCTGCAGCCCCATCTGCAAGTCGGGTGCTCCTTGGCTTCTGCTGCTGCCCGGCCCAGCCACCTCGTCTCTCCACCCCGTCATCCAGTTGGTCCCTCTGCCCACACTGCCCTCCCTACCAGCAGTCTCTGCAGCCAGGATGAGTCTTTTCAAACGTCAGTGGGCTCATGCTAGTGGGGGTTCCAAACACTCTGATGGGCTTTTCATCTCACTCAAAGCAAATCCAAATCCCTCCGCGAGGTGTGCAAGGCCCCTCAGGACCCGGTCTCCTGTTCCCTCTCTGACCCTCCCTCCCTCACCCGGCTCTGGCCACACGGGATGTTCCTCTCACAAGCTAGCACGCTCCTACACGCCTACCTCGGGACCTTTGCACTCGCTGTGCCCTGTCTGGAATAACGTTTTTCTTTTTTGAAGTTATTCATCTACATTTTATTTATTTATTTCAGCCGTGTGGCATGCAGGATCTTAATTCCCCAGGGATCGAACCTTCACCCCCCCATAGTGGAAGCTCAGAGTCTTAAATCACTGGACCGCCCACGGAGTCCTGGGAATATTCTTTCTCCAGGCACTCACAGGGCAGAGCCGTTCTAACTGCCTGATATAACACAACACATCCTCCCCTCTCTGTTTCCCCAGGTTCTTCTGCAACCTTAGCACACAGCACACCTGATGTGTTAGTATTATATACTTTGTAAGTGCACGGTCTCCTTTCCCCCATCAGACAGCAGGTCACGGGCCACTGTTCCTTCCCCATCACCCTGCACAGAAATTAACTCCTCCCAGACATTTCATTGTAGGGACTGTCTCACAGTTACACCTGCCCAAATCCAATGGCAATGTTCATGCCCTGGGGTTCTTCTGGATTGGGTTCCTTCCTTATGTATTGGGGAAACTCTATACCCTGAAAGAGAACAAAAGCCCATTTTCCATGTTCAGCTCAGGGCGGAATTATCCTGGCTCTTAGGCTTAGGGGTTAGAGGGAAGAAGAGGGGCCCTGCCTTCAGGCTTGGACCACCTCCCACCCTCTTCCTGACGCCTGCGGCTGGCTGGAGTCTGGTAAGATGCGTCCTGCCACAGCCCATTTCCAGGGAAGTCATGTTATGGAAAAGAGAAATATGTGCAGATAACCAAGAAATGTGATCAAAGGAGTGGGGAGGTGTGGAAAATTTATTGTAATTATGGAGGGTGGAGGGAGGGCCCCTCCATGCAGAAACATGCACCCAGAGCTCTGCAGAGTTGCCACTCATCCAGAAAGCTGGGAACTGGGGGGGATGCTCCCACCTACATTCACCACTCTCCTGGCCTTGACCTCCATGGAGCCCAAGGTAGAATTCTGCAGCCCCCTGCCTTCCCAGTGACTATGTCTGACCCTGAGCTGCTGTGTCTTAAGGGCGGAAGAAGCCCAAGTCTTATCAGTACTGGCCTGATACCCACACGATGACCTGTTCGTTCAGGGGCCCACGTGGCCTTCCAGGGCTGAGGCCCCAGCTCCACTCTCCTGACCGAGGTGGGCAGTGGGCCACCTTCCCCGTCCCTTCCCCGGAAAGCCGCCCTTCCCAGAGCTGTTTTCCATGAGCTGCTCTCCTCCTCAGACCTGCCTGGACTGGACCAGCCACCTCAGGACAGTGTTCGACTTTTCCTTTGGCAGAGCTGGCTCTGGCATCAACCTGTCGCAGCTGTGCGGGAGCGGCCAGCAGGGGGAGCCAGGAAAAGCTGGACTCTGCCACTGGACAGAAGGGGTCGTGAGGCTCAGGTGACTTCCTCCTCATTTAAGACACACAGAACCAGGTGCACAGCTGAGGGTGAGGTTGGGGGGAGGGGAAGGCCAAATGGAATTCATCCAGTCAGGCAACAACAACTCGGTATTAAGCCCCTTCTCTGAGCCAGCCTAGACCCTCGTCAAGAGTAACCCCCAGCCCCTACCATCAGGAGAGATGAGCCGGGAGAGCTCATGAACGGAGGTCTAGCGCCGGGATCACAGGGAAGACACAGGACGGGCTCCCGGGACCCTGACTGTTGAGACCAGAAAATTCCTGTGCTTCTGCCAATACCAAAAACACTGCCAGAGAGAGAACACCCGGCTCAATAAAGCTGCTAAGAGCAAGCTAAATGACAGCTCACATTCCTGCACCTGAGGGAGACAGCTTCAAGAACAAGTAGAGACTGAAAACTTGATCAATATACTAATTTTCTTTCAAATAATGCAGTGGGGAGAGGGAGTGGTGGGGGGAGGGGAGGATGAGGATTGGCCTTGTGTTAACAGCGCTATAAGCTGGGTGACAGGTACCTGTTAACTCGTCAGTCTCTCTACTTTTGTATCTGTTTGAAAATTCCCACAGGGGAAGTTTATGTATGTCAACCAGCTGGAGGGTGACTGCTACAGCCAAGTTTCACAGGAGACACCCTGCTTATTACGGGAGAAAACGGGCGTCTCTGCTCACCCCAAATCTGCATGAGCTCAGGACAGACACCCAGAAGCTGTGGACTTGGTCGGCTATCTCTCCTCCCTCAGGTCTGCTCCGGGAGCCACGAGCCTGATCCTTTAAAGAACAGCAGAGCGTGTGCACATCCCTTCTCTGGGGTCCTTCGCCTGGTTATTCGGAAGAGCGGGGAAGAAGGAACTTCACACCTCCCTCGGGGAGGTCTGAGGTGTAACGACTGAGATGTAAGTTCTGTCTTCGGTGGCCCGGTAGGAAAGCTGAGTTTGTCGAGGATGACAGGAGACTCCGCGGGCGTGAGGGGTGAATTCTGCTCCCGGGACATATGCGGGCGCTGTACAAGCTGAACAAGCCGAGTCATCTAGGAGCACCTCCTGTCTAAGGATGGGGACACGTTACATACACACACAGCACTTGTAGGGGCTTGTTTTGGCAATATGAGAGACGTTCAAAAGATAAGTTTTTTCTCCCATGTGTTTCCTCATATGGCTTCTCCAAGATAGTAATTTACAAAAAAGCATACAGCAGATTGTAAGGCTGGTGCCACTCCTGACTTCTGGAGAGCTCTGGTTCCACTAAGGTTTCTGGACTTCCCTGATGGTACGGTGGATAAGAATCCACCTGCTGGGTGCAGGGGACATGGGTCGGATCCCTAGACAGGGAAGATTCCACATGCTGCAGAGCAACTAAGCCCGTGCACTGCAACTGCTGTGCCTACGTGCTCCAGAGCCCGTGCTCTACAATAAGAGAAGCCACTGCGATGAGAAGCCTGCGAACCACAGTCAGGAGCAGCCCTCCACCTCTGCAACTAGAGAAAGCCCGTGTGCAGCAACGCAGACCCAGTCCAACCAAAAATGAACAAAAAAATTAAATGGTTAAAAAAAGAAAGAAAGAAGCTTTCTTAGCAGTCCTTTACCCCAGAAATTCAGTTCACAACTGGCAGGAGGTACTAGGTCTGGGCTGAGGCCGGAGGCGGGGGCGGGGAGTGGTCCGAGTTTCTGTGAGGATGAACTGAAAAATACAGCCAGCATTCTCTGACATCTGAGGGTAGGACCTGAGACCTAGTGAGTCTGGCTCCAGAAGAGACAGTGCAAACAAGGCTATCTAAATAGTAAATACCAACTCAGAAAGCAGGATGACAAAAGAGGTTGATAGCACAGCACAGTAGGGCAAAAAAAAAGACACCGCGTAATTATTTTAATGGGAAGGGTGTGCATTTGTGCTCAGTTGCTCAGATATGTCTGACTCTGTGACCCTAGGGACTGCAGTCCACCAGGCTCCTCTGTCCATGGGATTTTCCAGGCTAGAATACTGGAGTGGGTTGCCATTTCTTACTCCGGGGCATCTTCCCAACCAGGGATCGAAGCAGAGTCTCCAGCATCTCTTGCATTGGCAGGCGGGATCCTTACCATTGAGCCAATGGGTAGATGGTGCTGGAACAGCTAAACAAACACATGTAAAATATAACACCCAAAGCTCAAACAACCGAAGGAAAAAACAGACCAATTAGACTTCCTCAAAATTAAAAAACTTCTGTGCATCAAAGGACTCGCAGGGACTTCCTTGGTGGCCACAAAATGGAGAGGAAACCAAGTATTCTCTACCCCATTTCTAATCATGTGATTTTCGTAACCATCAGCATAACAAGAGCAAAATCAGAGGCTCAGTGGGGCTTCAGCTGCTGATCTGGGATGGTGGCAGGAACAACAATCATATCAATGGTCATAGCTCTCCATGCATGTGAGCCGCTCTTCTAAACGCTTTATGCGTGTCAGCACTGCCGTGTTGACTGGGGCAGGTTTTCCTCTCTCAGCCAAGGGAGCGCAAAGTCAGAGCAGCAAGCAGCGAGACAGCTGACCAGCTTACGGCAGAGCCACCCGAGGGCCGGGAGCTTCTTCTTGAATCTGACGGCTCTTGAAGGCGACAAAAGGCCCCTCGGCGCTGGGAGGGACAAGGTCCTAGAAAGTGGAAGTGCCCCTCCACCACCTGGGTGGTGACAGGCCTGGCTGCGACTGGGCGGAATTTCTATTTCTAATATCAGGACAATAAGGAAGCGGCTGCCAATACTGCATAGAGCTCGAGAACGCTAGGCGGTGATGGCTGCGTTCCAGCTGAGCCATTAAGGTAAACGTAGAAGAAAGTTCCAGGTAGAAATGCCACTGGGAACTCACAGGACACACTGAGAGTCTGAAGCTGATACCTGACCTCGTGTCACTGAAATCAGGGTCTTGCCGAGCTGGGGCCAAACTGCGTCCACTTATGACTCCCCTGTGACACGCTCGGTTCTGTTATCTGAGCTTCGCAGTAATAAGACGTTCATTTCCCTCATCCATGCACCTCCTCCAGCCACAGTCACTCTATGATCCTGTTTGGAATTTTTTTTTTCTTCTCTCTTCATTTTACTGTAACAGAGTCTGGAGATTATATATTACAATGCTTATTAATATTTTCTTAAACTATATACATATATATACATATTTGGGGGAAGGGCTGCTCCGGGTCTTACCTGAGGCACATGGGGTGTTAACTGTAAGCAGGTGGGATCTTTAGCTGTGGCATAAGAACTTTCAGTTGTGGCATGGACTGCCAGGGGAGTCTCACTGACGTGTTCTTTTCAGCTCTTCCTTGACGCTCCTGGCAGCATTTGGCAATGCTGACCCCACCCTCCTTCCCGAAACAGCTTCTCTAACTTTAGACACTCTCCTGGCTGCCAGCCACACACCTTTGGCCACATTTTCTCAGCCTTTCCGCAGCCTGCTCTTCCTCTCGCTCCTGGTTTCAGCGAGTGGCACCACCACCACCTCCGCAGACTCTGTAGGTCCCCCGGCTTGCTCCCGACACCCCCTCAGCCAGAGTCCTGCTCACGCGCTGCATTTCCTTAGCCGCACTGCCTATGTCTGTGAGACTATGAGTCGGATAGGTGTGTTTTGGGTGTTTTAATCCTCCCAACAAGCCTCTGAGGTAAATTTTATTACCATTTTCCATTTCCAGATTAGGAAACAGAGACACAGGGGCCTTAAGCAACCTGCCTGAGGTCACACAGCTATTAGGTGGTAGTTCGGTTCACTCGCTCAGTCGTGTCTGACTCTTTGCCACCCCAGGGACTGAAGCACGCCAGGCCTCCCTGTCCATCACTGACTCCCAGAGCTTGCTCAAACTCCTGTCCATCGTGGGAGAGCAGCATTCACACCCAGGTGGCCTCAGCCCCAGGACAGGCCCACTGTTCTCCCACCTGGGCCACTGCAACGGCCTCCTCTAGGCCTTCCAGCTCTGCCTCAGATCAGTTCAGTTCAGTCGCTCAGTCGTGTCCGACTCTTTGCGACCCCATGAATTGCAGCACGCCAGGCCTCCCTGTCCATCAACAACTCCCGGAGGTCACTCAGACTCACGTCCACTGAGTCAGTGATGCCATCCAGCCATCTCAACCTCTGTTGTCCCCTTCTCCTCCTGCCCCCAATCCCTCCCAGCATCAGAGTCTTTTCCAATGAGTCAACTCTTTGCCTCAGGTGGCCAAAATACTGGAGTTTCAGCTTTAGCATCATTCCTTCCAAAGAAATCCCAGGGCTGACCTCCTTCAGAATGGACTGGTTGGATCTCCTTGCAGTCCAAGGGACTCTCAAGAGTCTTCTCCAACACCACAGTTCAAAAGCATCAATTCTTCGGCGCTCAGCCTTCTTCACAGTCCAGCTCTCACATCCATACATGACCACAGGAAAGACCATAGCCTTGACTAGGCGAACCTTTGTTGGCAAAGTGATGTCTCTGCTTTTGAATATGCTATCTAGGTTGGTCATAACTTTCCTTCCAAGGAGTAAGCGTCTTTTAATTTCATGGCTGCAGTCACCATCCGCAGCTCTGCCTCGGCTTCCTCTAATTCTGCATGCTGCGGCCCGAGTCAGCTAACTAAAACACAAGTCTGACTCTATAGTGGATCTGCCTCGTCTTCAGGATAACGCCCACATTCGGGAACCTCCATAACCTGGTGTTTCCCTCTTCGACTTCACTTGTTGGCTTCTCAGCCTCACTTTAATCACCTCCCTGAAGGCTCCAACAGCCACAGCGACAGCCCCCTACCACCTTCTGTACATCCTCCAACCTGCCAAGAATGTGGATCTTTCCCTTTCAGATTTTACTTTTTCTGATAAGCCTTTTCTGACCTCTTAAAACTAGACCTCTCCTGTGAGTCCCAGTAGCAGAAATCTTTAGTGTTGAGATCTCTGATTTTTTTTTTTTTTTTTTTTTAAAAACAAACATTTATTTGGCTTCTCTGGGTCTTAGTCGCAGCACAAAGGATCTTCAATCTTCTTTGTACCACGAGGGATCTTCAGTTGTGGCATGCAGACTCTCTGGTTGAGGCATGTGGGATCTAGTTCCCTGACGAGGGATCAAACCCAGGCCCCCTGCACTGGACGCATGGACTCTTGTCACTGGAGTATCAGGGGAGTCCCTCTCCGCACTGCTCCGCCTGTCCACTGACGCCTGACCTATCACAAGGTTGTGAACTTCTCTAGGACAAGGACCTGGTGGGGGTCCCTGTTGCATCCTCAGCACTCAGCTTAGTGCCCGCCTGTGAACAGCATTGAACAAATAATCACTGAACTGATAAATCTTTATCGTCTGTGTCAGACTTTGTGGTTGTTGCTGTTCGTCTCAAAGACGTGTCTGATTCTTTGTAACCCCATGGACTGCAGCACACCAGGCTCCTCTGTCCTCCACTATCCCCTGGAGTTTGCTCAAGCTCATGTCCGCTGAGTCGGTGATCCCCTCCAACCATCTCATCCTCGGTTGCCTCCTTTTCCTCCTGCCATGCCCTTCAACACCTACTTATAGATGCCCCTATCTTGTTTTTATTTTGAAACGTGTTAGTCTGATCTTTATAACCAGATTGTAATTTTCTGAAAAACAGCAAATGTACTCAGTATTTCTAAGTTGAGGTTAGTGACACAAAAATGGACACATTTATTAAAAACTGACAATTAATTATTCAAGGCTTCATGAATGTCAACAATTCAGTGATACAGGCACTGTTTTTCCCTCTCTCTCTCTCCCATATAATGAAACTCATATAATGAGTCAGGGAGTTTAGTAGCTTCCCTACTGGTAGCTAGTGATAGAGCTGGGACTTGAATCCTGACGTTTGTGTTTGTATTCTCAACGCCTACAGTGAGAGGCTAAGGATGCCTGGGATTACCTATGCTAAGTAATTTGGTTTTTAGTCACTCAGTTGTGTCCGACTCTTTGCAACCCAACAGTCATTGAGGCTCCTCTGTCCATGGGATTTTCCAGGCAAGAATACTGGAGTGAGTTGCCATTTCCTACTGGAGGGGATCTTCCCAACCCAAGGACTGAACCCCCATCTCCTGCATTGGCCAGGTGGGTTCTTCACCAAGGGAAGCCCTTGGATGTTTTATTGCTTACCCTTAAAAAATTACTACTCTCTGTGGGCTTATTAGACTCTTTCCTTCACATACTTTGCTTTTCCCTTTTGTTTCAAATGTTTGTTGAACACTTCATCATGTACCAAAATGTACATAACCTAACTCACTGAGGGCCAAACTTTAGAAACACCATTGGAGTTTAGCTCTTTTGACTGGACTATTATTTCCTAACAGGCTTCATAAAATCACCCCCTGCTCAGTTTGTGATTGTACATCCAAACACCTCTCAGCAAAATCTCAGTGGTCGCTTTTTCCCTTTCTGGCCATGCTGCGAGGCATACAGGATCTTAGTTCCCCAACCAGGGATCAATATCAAACCTGTGCCCCCTGTAGCAGACTCCTGGTGTCTTAACCACTGGGTCTCCAGGGAAGTACTTACGGCCCCTTGACAGCACATCATATGGAGAGAATATCTGGAGTCAACTCATCAGATCTCATCACAGACTTCTTTAAAACCAACATCTTGGCCCTTTCACTGACAAAAAGCATTCCTAAGCCTTTTAACAGATTGAAGGCTTTCTTAGAGCTAAGTTCAAAGAAAACTGCCCATCCTTCTTGGGAAATGCTCTAGAGGCTCCCTAATGAGGTAATTCAATAGCCTTGTCTCTCTGGATTCAGTTCAGTTCAGTTCAGTTGCTCAGTCATGTCCGACTCTTTGCAACCCCATGACCCTGTCCATCACCAACTCCCAGAGTTCACTCAAACCCATGTCCATCCAGTGATGCCATCCAGCCATCTCATCCTCTGTCATCCCCTTCTCCTCCTGCCCCCAATCCTTCCCAGGTTTAGGGTCTTTTCCGATGAGTCAACTCTTCGCATCAGGTGGCCAAAATATTGGAGTTTCAGCTTCAACATCAGTCCTTCCAATGAGCACCCAGGACTGATCTCCTTCAGAATGGACTGGTTGGATCTCCTTGCAGTCCAAAGGACTCTCAAGAGTCTTCTCCAACACCACAGTTCAAAAGCATCAATTCTTAGGTGCTCAGCTTTCTTCACAGTCTAACTCTCACATCCATATATGACCACTGGAAAAACCATAGCCTTGACTAGATGGACCTTTGTTGGCAAAGTAATGTCTCTGTTTTTGAATATGCTATCTACGTTGGTCATAACTTTCCTTCCAAGGAGTAAGCGTCTTTTAATTTCATGGCTGCAGTTACCATCTGCAGTGATTTTGGAGCCCAGAAAAATAAAGTCTGACACTGTTTCCAGTTTCCCCATCTATTTCCCATGAAGTGATGGGACCAGATGCCATGATCTTCGTTTTCTGAATGTTGAGCTTTAAGCCAACTTTTTCACTCTCCTCTTTCACCTTCATCAAGAGGCTTTTTAGTTCCTTTCTGGATTAGCAATGATTTAACATGAAACCAATAGTTAAACATCCCTGGAATAGTTAGTAAAATAGGAATATTATATTTCACAATGTTATCTTCAGGAAATAAACAATACAAAGTGACTATTTGGGGTAGCACTGTATCACATTTTTATTGTAGTAATATTTCCAGAAGAAATCTGAAGTTTAGAATAACTATAGGTCACAAAAAATGACCAATATTGCACCAATACATGAAGCAAAATTCAAATTTGGATCCTAAGGAAAAAAACAAGACATCATCAGTGATGATGACAGGCACATCTCAACTCAATCTGATTTCCCCGAGGAAGGGAGGCACTGAGCCTATTATAATAGAGTGTGCCTTTGAAGGACTGAGACATGAGTCCCTCAGTCTCAAAAAAATCAAATCACCCTGATAAACGCCTTAGTTACCAGGGAGAAAAAGCAGAGATGACTAAGCTGAAAGAAATCTCTTCTGGCCTGTTCTTTATCTCTTTCAGGCAGTACTTTTCCAGATAAGTTGCAGAGCACAAAACATGGTTTTGCCGTATATCAAAGTGTGTAAGTGAGGGGAGACAGCAGTTTTTTAAAAGGAGAAATTAGATGGTAAGAGCAACAGGTAAAGCAGCTTTGGGCTCCTGAGGAGGAAGTCCTGGCACTCCTATACGGGCACAGTGGATAATCTGAAAATGTTACGAGTGCCGGCCTGAGCACAGCTGTGTCTACTGTAATCAGGAGGAAAAGGATTATGACCCAGCGGAAGCAGCCCTTCAGAGTCTAAGGAGGAGCATTTCATCAGACAATAACTGAGTGCTCACTGCTTACAAAGGCAACTGATTAGATGCTGAGGGATCAATCCACAAGAATCTCCTGCTACTCTGAAATCAGAACTGCATCCTCATTTTCCCAAGCTGATATAGTTTGTGTAATGAAATAAAATATGTATCATACGTCTCTTACAGTGGTGTAAGAGTACTTAGGACTCACAAGGAAAACTGCACAAAGAACTTCCCCTTCAGCCTTTTCCCTGTAAAAATATCCTCCCTGAAAACAGTGTAAGCTTTCTTTAGCAAGTGAGGTACCACCTCCTTACTCTCCCCCTCTTATCCAGTTTCACTTTTTTTCATAACACTTAAGACCACCTGACATTTTTACAGATTTGTCATTTCTCTTTTTAAACTAGAATATAAGCTCCATGAAGGCAGATATTTCAAATATTTTGTTCACAGATATCTTCTCAGTTATTTCAGTATACAGAACCTCATCTAACATGTACTTATAGGAGGTTCTTAAAATTTTTGTAAAATTAAAAGTGTTTTAAAAAGACCCCTGAATATGTTAGAATTATTAAAGTATAAAAATTTGGCATATCTGTGTATTTATGTCTGTTATTCCCAGTCCAAGTCAGGAGTCAGAGGACCAGAAGCTTGTGTAGAGATGGGAGAGCAATTGCACAAACAAAGCAATGTGTCTTATTTGATGGATGGACGGAACCCACTGTCACCAAACTTCTACAAAGAGTCAACTCAATTCATCTCTCTGCCCTTTCCACGTCTGAATCTGAGTGAATTCAGATTCACTTCACATTAGTTGGCTTAACATTGGCTTTCTTCCTTGAGAACACTTCTGAAACTTATGTAGTAAAGTTTTTTTTGTTCCCCTCCTCCCTAAATTACTGCCTGCAAGATGCAAGTCCTCAGATGGAAACCGTCTCCCATTTCTATTTTGAGATTCGCCTGAGTCACAAGGTAGTCTTGGCGAATCACTCTGCTCCATCCCTCAGTTTACTGAGGCTGCCTGGGAACAAGCGCTGCCAGCCAGGCAGGAAGAGGGCCGTGTTGCCTAACTCCAAAAGGTTTCAGGCATATGGATGTGGTGAGGTTTAATATTGGATATAAATTGCTGCGGATGGATTTCCCACAGGGTGGGGGTGGGGAAAGGGCAACCATTTTCCTTAACTTCCTCTACATGAATTCATGGCTGGTAGAAAGGCCAGACTATTAAACACAGCTGAGCAAATGTCCCAATGTCTGCAGGACATATTTTTCCAACTAAAGAGACCCCTAGTGGGCTCCTACTATATATGATGCTCCCAAGCCCCAAAGAGAAGCAAAAGAATGTGACTGATATGACTCTGGCAAAGTTACACTGTTTTAAAAAAAAGAGAGAGTCAGTGTTTATAAACACGTATAAACCACAAGGCCCTTTTTTTTTTTTTTTTCAAGAATGTGTATAAAGAGCTGCTTCCACCTGGATTCTCTTATCTATGTCCCATCCAGTCTTGAGTTCCTCCAAGTTGTGTAGCAAACATGTTCTCCCTAAGTGGTTCTGCCTTACTGACTATAATTCCAAACTCCCTGAGCCCCCAACCCCCAGAGATGCCTCTTGACAAAATTATTCTTTATGTACTCACACAAATGTAAACAGAAGAGATGAAAGGCCCCGGGGATGCAGCCAGTGCATGTCTCAAGCTGAACCACTGCTAAGTACGACCTGAACTTTTCTGCATCTCTCCGCTTGGCTGAGTTCCTCTCTTGACTCAGGGCAGAGTGATGAGCATGGCATAGGAGGCTTAGGACCCAGGGGGCGCCTTTCAGCCGGAAAAATAAAAAAACCACCTCGCTGCAGCAAGCTTGCTGGAAGCTCCCAGTTCTAAAGAGAGGCTGTTTACCAGAAGCACGTAACAAGAGCAGGTCTGACTGCAAGGCTGGGAACTGGAGGCAGAGCCACCGCCTAGGGGGACCCCGGCTGGATTCTGGTTGGTCAGTCACCTACACGAAGGAGGAGGTGAGGATGCTGTTGGCCTGGGTGCGAACAATCCTCTTCAGCAACATGCTCCTGGCAGAAGCCTATGGATCTGGAGGTGAGATTACAATCTCTCCTTTCTGCAGCAACTTAATGAAGCAGAAAGGGTGATGCTTCCTATTTTCCAAGCAGGACCACGACAGGAAATGGAGCTTGTAGCCGCTTCCTGTTGTCCCATGAAAGCTTTGTTGGTTTTGTTTTTTTCTTTCTCCTTTCCCTGCCTGGAGCTTGCAGCTCCATCTTTGCCATTAAGAACAAAGGCAAGTAACCACTTTCTCTTTTCTTTTTCTTGCCGGTGGCTCATGAGTGGATGGAACTTGGGGGTTCACCTCCCCCACTCCTAAGTCCTGTTCTTTTTTGGGGGGCTTTGCAGGTTGTCTCCAGAGCGCTTGCCCTCCTTACCCAGCCCCTTCCTGCGGCCCTCCTGCTGAGAGGAGTGGGAGTTTGGAGTCACATCCAGGCAGCAATTAGGCAGGTTCCCTCCATTTGAGGCTCTCTTTTGCCTGACTGGATATAAAGGCCTTTGTAGGATTCTCCTGGGAGGGACTGCTGCCTGTGAAAGTGTGGCCACATCCACGGAGACAAGAACACCAGAGTTTATATAACATAGAATGACAATACAGGGATGGATTTGGGGTCCTGCCGCCCCCTGACCCAAAACTCCCACCGTCTCCACAGACGGTCCTGAACCCAGGGCTCCCCCGCACCTTCCTCCAAAGTGGTCACAAGTTCCAGAGCAACAACCCCTTGCACTTGTGCAGTGCTTTCCGGCTTAAAAAAAAAAAAAAGAAAAAAGCCAACACGGAGCAGAGGGGGCCGGGCATCGGCTGGGGGCTCTTCACTCGCCCGCCCTCCCTTCTCTTTCCGGCCTCACTACAGCCCAGCGAGGCAGGCGGGGTTGAGGGCAGGGTGAGGGCAGGGTGTCCCAGGAGGGATGGGCCCGGGCCCCCCTGCCCGCCACTCAGCGTCCTGTTGGGGGGCTCCTCTTCCTCATAGGCTGCTTCTGGGATAACGGCCACCTGTACCGGGCGGATCAGCCCTTCCCCGCGCCGGGCCAGAGCTGCCTCAACTGGCTGGACGCGCAGAGCGGCCTGGCATTTGCCCCAGAGTCGGGTGAGTGCCCGTCCCGGGCGGCGGGCGGCGGGCGGGCGGGCGGGCGGAGGCCGTGTTCCAACCCCGACCCATGGTGCCTTCTCTCCCCTCTCAGGCGCCGGCAATCACAGCTACTGCCGAAACCCGGACCAGGACCCGCGCGGGCCCTGGTGCTACGTCAGCGGGGAGGCTGGAGCTCCCGAGAAGCGACCTTGCGAGGACCTGCGCTGCCCAGGTAGCCAGACCCCGGGCCCAAGGCTTCCCAGGAGCTGTCGCAACACCCGCCGCGCACGTGCGGCCGCGCGACACCGGCCGGCCCCGCCCCGCCCCGCCCCGTCCGATTGGCCAGGGCTGTCTCCAGGCCGCGGGACCCGAAGCTCATTGGCCGGCGCCGCCGCCCGGAATGAGCTCATTCTCCGCGAGCGCCTAGTAAACAACTGTGGGCGGCTAGGCCCCGCCCCTCGGCCGAGCTCCGCGCCAGGAACGCCGCTGGGGGAGCCCCGGAGAAGTGTGTCTTTGGTCCACGCCCTTAGCTCGCCCCTCGGTGTTTACGGGCCGGTTTGTGTAGTTTCTGCTGTGTGCTACGCACTCTTTCACAGCTCCCCTGCACCCAGTTTGGAGGATCTAAGATTAAAGAGAAGTTCAGCGACTTACCAAAGGCAGTGGCAGGGTCCAGATTTGAATCCAAGTTTCTTAGACTCTAGAGTCCAGCTTGTGGCTCCCAGGGCAGCAAGGACGATTCTCTAGGATTAAATGGGATATGGTAGCATGTAACATAGGGATTGGCATAAAGCGTGGGCTCAGCAAATGCCAGCTGTTTACAGGAGTCACGCATTGCCTCTTGGCATAGAGGGGGTACCCCTGGAGGTGAGCTGAGCTGGGCCTTGGAAGACGGCAAGAATTTGAGAATATGAAGACATGGGAGGCAGGTGAGGCCCATTCTTACAGCCGTCTTTGTCTTGTTCCAGCTGTGGTCCAGCCTTTAGGCCAGATCTTGCCCCTAGGTCTTGATTTCGGTGTGTACAGTGCATTCTAAGGTGGGCCCACTCAGCTTCCCCCAAACTCAGGCCACTCTCTGATGAGAGCTGTTTTCCCACTTCACCTCCAGATACCACTTCCCAGGGCCTGCCAACCTCCGCAACAGAAACTGAGGCCGCTGAAGTACCAGGGGGAGATGAGGTGTTTGCTCCTGCCAACGCCCTGCCTGCCCGGAGTGAGGCTGCAGCTGTGCAGCCAGTGATTGGGATCAGCCAACGGGTGCGGGTGAACTCCAAGGAGAAGAAGGACCTGGGAACCCTGGGTATGACTGCCCGCCTCTGTCCTTGTGAAATTCAAGGAGAAATATTTGATTATCTGGGGTGGAGCTAATGGAACCTCGTGTCCTGTCCTTGGCAGGCTACGTGCTGGGCATCACCATGATGGTGATCATTGTCGTCATTGGAGCTGGAATCGTCCTTGGCTACACCTACAAGAGGTCAGTAGCTTCTTTTCTGGGCTCGGTGAGAGAGGAGAGGAAGGTACACAAAGTCAAACCTGACTCTTCTGTGGCATTCTTACCTGTAAAGGAAGTGAGGTCTTGGATGCAGAGACTTGGTTCTCGTTTTCAGCAGGTGGCCTTGGGACAAACCCTCTTCTTTGGTGTGTTTACTCATCACCCAGAAAGCCTGATGAGGTAGGGATTCTTATTCCCCGTTGTACAGGTGAGGAGGCCTTCATCAGAAGGGTGAAGTAACCTGCTCAAAGTTATACTGCCCGGGAGTGCCCGGGAGAGTGTCACATCCAGCTCTCTTGACACCGACATTCCCTGCTGTCTGGTGTGGAAGCATGTCTGCTGTGGAACCGGGTGGCCTTTCAGAAATGAGGCTGGGCTCTCATTGCAGGGACTGGGAGATTGAATTCTGTGAGTTATAAAATTCTGGTCCTAGAAAAGGTTCCCAGCCACTGCTTTTGCAGTTGGGGCTTGAATGTCCTGAGCTATAAGCAATGGGATCTCCTCTAGGACAGGAGGAAGGAAGCGAGTTGGAGTGCATGATGATAATCGAGTTAACCAGTGCCCTGGTTAACTCTGGGAAGATTATTTGCAAAACATTGGGCAAAAATCAGGGGATTTGACTTCCATTCCTGAGTATCTGATATTTCTTTCTGTGGTCTGGGAAGGCTTCCTATAAGGGAAGTGACGTGATGGCCTGCATTTTCCAGTGGTGAGGACCACAGCCCCAGTGGGTCACCCAGTATTAAATAAAATCAAGTTGTCTCTAGAGTGATGAAGTCAGTCTCATTTTACAGATGGAAAAGGGGACATATTGGTAAGAATAATAACAGTAAAAGCAGCAGTACTTCTGAAGGCCAGGTACTGCTTCAAATGATATGTGTGTTTTAACTCAGTCCTCACAATCACCCCTGATAAGGCCAATGATATTTAGAGATAAGGAAACCGAGACTTGTTTGAGGTCACACACCTAGCATTCGGTGGAGCTAAGTCTCAGTCCTGCCAGTGACTAGCAATCTGTGTGACTTTGGGCAGGGTGGTTCTGTTTCCTACTCCAGGGCACGGCTGTCGCTGAGACGCTTGACTGCCTGGCCCAAAGAAAGAGATCGGTAAACCATAGCTGTTTTTTTCTATAAAATGTGGGCACACTGGACTTGTGCTCTCCAGGCTCCATCACGTCTCTGATCTTCTGTGATTCAGAAAGCACAGGTTCAGAGAGGGGAAGTGTTGACCTGAGAGGGTCTCCTGTCCTCTAGCATAAAGTCGCTGCCCTCAGCACGACAGTGGATGGGGCAGGTTCAGGGGCACCTATTTGTCATTTCAGGGAGTTAGGGGGAATGATGGGGAGGCCCAGCTTACAGTTCGCAGCTCAGATCCAAACCGTGTTGGCTGAGTCTAGCTGTTGAAATATTTCCTCTTCAGCCACTGGATAGCACTGGGCTTGCCTCCGGTCTTGTGACAGTGTCCAGGCCTCCAGGTGCTTGAACTGACTGCTAAACGCCCTTAATCGCGAGCTCAGTTCTCAGGCCGGAGGAGGAAGCCACGCCTTTTACTTCTAGATCTGCTCCTCTAGCCTGTCACGGGAGCGCCCTGAGAGCCTATATTTACTTTCCTGTAATCTCAGGGCGAGGCACCGAGTCACCAGACTTCTAACCACCGGACCACCCCTTTCCTCAGCAAAAGTGCCCCAAGCACAGCCTGTGCCCCAAGCACAGCCCACAGGAAATGGCTTGTGGGCTGGAGGCAAGTGCTCAGCCCCCTCTCTCCCAGTCACAGAACAGTGTCCTGGAAGTGCTGTGGAGCGCAGGTCCTTCCACTTCTCTGCACCTCCTTGTCTCATCTGTTTCGTGGAGCTGTGCCCTCTCTCCATGCACACCCATGCCCACCCCAGGTTACCCTTAACTGTTAGTTGCATGGAGACAGCAGAACACCAGTCAGGTTAAATAACCACCACAGCCACCTAGACTTTCTTAAGACCCACTTGAGTGTCCTTCCCTGACGATCGCACCAAAGCTGCAGGGCCACACTAGAAGGACCACTTTTACACCATTTCACAGCGAGGAGCTGAGACCGAGGAGTTCAGCGGTGTGTCCAAGCTACATGGCCAATAAGGACTGCCAGTGTCTCCCAAAAGTCCAGCAAGGCTCAGGAGCTTCGTGCCACTTTGCTTTGGATTGTATAAGACAGTGCAGGCTTCCCGGGTGGCTCAGTGGTAAAGAATCCTCCTGCCAATGCAAGAAACCCAAGTTCAATCTCTGGGTTGGGAAGATCCCCTGGAGGAGGAAACGGCAAAGTATTCTTGCCTGGGAAATCTCATGGACTGAGGATCCTGGCAGGCTGTAGTCTATGTGATTGCAAAAGAGGTAGACATGACTGGGTGAACACACAGAGAACCTTTCAAAATAAAACAGAAACTTTCAAACTATAACAGCTGGGCTTAAAAGTGAAAAGAACCAGGATCTGCGAGCAGTTCTGGGTGTGACACTGGACAAGTCATTTACCTTCTCTGCTTCCCTCATGTATAAAATAGCATGGGGGCAGGTTAGCCATGAGCCGCCCAGCTCTAACGTTTCCTGAAGACAGTATTACTTCGTGGGCCACAGGCAGTACTAGGTTCAGATCCCAAATCGCCCTCTGCGTGAATAAATGAGGGAGCCTCTCCACTTCTGCTGTCTTGTCCCTGAAACAGAGGTCCTAGTAGATGCCGCATAGGTCTGTTGTAATGATCAAATGAGTGTAGTCTGGGCAGACAGTTGGTGTTCCTGACCTTGGCTGCCTTGAGGAACTTGTCCTGAGCAGCAGTGTGGCACAGCGCCACTTCTGACAGGGATGAGAGCAGTGGCTCAGAGTTACGCAATAATTTGAGGCAGCCTGTGTTGCCTGAAGGAGGTCCTGGGTGCCTCTATCACCCAGCAAGAGGATGTCAGATACAGATAGCAGCTGCGTGCACTCCTGCTTTCTGGCCAGCCGGGCCACCAGGCCTGACCCTGGAGCAGTAGGGATAGAATTCCTGCAAGCCCTGAACCCTTCCGAGGGCCAGGAGGCTAATGGGAGGGAGTTTTCCCCTGGCTGGGAGGGGCGGGCAGGCACCAGGCTTCCTCTCAGGGGAGGAAGTGAGGCAGGTGGGAGCGGGCAAGGGCTCAGCCTGGTGGGCCTCTATCCTGGATGTCTGGTTCAGGGGGCCAGCCTGCAGCTCACTGCCCCGAGTGCAGTGTCTGTTGATTAAACGGCACGGGGAAAACTGTCCGTCAACGCCTCCGCCTGCCCAGGAGAGGAACTGAGTTAGTGAATGAGTCTTTTCTTCTTTCTTGGCTGTCAGACAACATCCTGGATGTCCCCCCACCTCATAGGTGGTGAGAAGGGGCTGAGCTGCCTGGCGGTCAGTACAGCCATGCTGGTGGCCTCTCTGAGACCCCAGAAGGAACTGGGGGCTGCCGTGGCACCTCTAGGACTCACAGGCTCCGTTAGCAGGAGGCATGCGGGGCTGAGTGTGTTTTGAGGCTTCTAAATGGAAGAGACTGCCATCCAGACTTGTCCCGGCACCTGCTCCTTGCATTTACCCTTGGCTGAGCTTCAAGCCCATTAATCCACATTGATTTTTCTTCCCCCCAAGACTTGTGTATGACACAGCCTGACCATTATCAACAGCCCGGCTGACCACAGCCAGATGCTTGGTAAAGGAGGCAGCTGAGGAAAGCCTCAGTTTCTTCGGCTGTAAAATGTGGATGACATGCAGTGCCGGGTGGAAATGAGACAAAGATGACGCACGTATAAAGGGGGCGGCATCCAGCCGGTACACAGGTGGCCCTTCTCAGGGTGGAAGGTGGGAAGGCCACTTCCTGGCACCTTAGTGGGTCCTTGGAAAACATGAGTTCCTGCTTTCCTTCTTCCTCCAGCCCCTTAGGTTTTGAAATTCGGGCCTTGGCACAAGGCTCTGGGCACATACTCTGCTGTTTTTGTAAATGGCCTTTGGTTCTCTGCTGGCTTGTTTGTGGGCTCCTTATTGTTCAGTCACTCAGTCGTATGTCTTTGCTACCCCGTGGACTGCAGCACACCAGGCCTCCCTGTCCTTCACTATCTCCCACGGTTTGCTCAAACTCATGTCCATTGAGTCAGTGATGCCATCCAACCATCTCATCTTCTGTCACCCCCTCCTCTTCCTGCCCTCAATCTTTGCCAGCATCGGGCTTTCCCAATGAATATTGGGAAATATTGGCTCTTCGCACTAGGTGGCCACAGTATTGGGGCTTCAGCATCAGTCCTTCCAATGAATATTCAGGGTTGATTTCCTTTGATTGACTGTCTTGATCTCCTTGCAGTCCAAGGGACTCTTCCTTAATAGAATTAAATCCAGACTTTCCAAGTTTCTCCTGACGTGGGCAGACTGTGGTTTTCTGTTGAATGCCAGAGGTAGAGGTGTTCTCTTCTATGTGGCAGTAGCCATGACCAAGAAGTGCCCAGAGGCAGAGCGAACCTCGGGCCGTGAGTGGGGGTGCACTTGCTCCAGGCAGCCGTGTCCCCATGGCCCTTCTCAGCCCCTCCGGGGGCTCGAGGAGCTCCTCTGCTGTGGCTTGGGGCATCCAGTGCAGAGCCCGATGTGGCAGGAGCTGCAAGGCTTACACGTAAAGACTTGGCCACCCAGGGCGAGTCGGGGGCGTGAGCGCACAGGTGTGCCGTCTGTGACCCGACAGTGAGGAGCAGGGGTGCGCGGGGCACACGTCATGCTCAGGATCTCACAGGATGTTAGGGGCCCTGGAGGTTCTCAAGTCCGGCTCCCTGTTTTACAGGATGATGAAGCTTAAGGCCTAGAGCGGAGGGCAGTGGTTGGGGTCACATAAACAACACTCACCCTGGCTGTCCAGTAGGAGAGTTCCTGTGGGAACCCAGATTAAGATAACGTTGCCTGGTGAGTCACATCACCTTCAGGGCAAATCTCAACAGCCCCCTGTGAGCTTTATAGCAGTTCCATGGTTTTTGGAATGCTTTCCCATTCAGTAGTCTTGCCTGGAAAATCCCATGGACGGAGGAGCCTGGTAGGCTACAGTCCATGGGGTTGCAAAGATTCAGACACAACCAAGTGACTCCACTTTCACTACTATCATCATATTTGGAGTCAGGTATCATTCCCATTTTACAGATGATGAAACCAAGGCTCCCCAAGGCCGAGTGTCACACAGCCCAGGCTGGGCTGGTCCAGCGGCGGCGAACTGGTTGATTTAAAAGCAATTAGGAGGCCCCTGCTCTTTTCCCTCTAGCGCCCTTGTCCTCAGTGTTCGTGACTCTAGAAACCTTTGTCCTTGCACCTCCCTGGGCGATAGCTGTGTCATCCGTCTGCTCTCAGCTGTCTCACTGGGGACTCTGAGGCAGGCCTGTTTGCCGCACCAGGTCATCCATCAGCTGCTTGCTTCAGGGCGTCTTCGGGCTCCTTCCGGGAAGATTTCCTCTGACGGCTGAGCCGTGTCTGATTGCTGTGTTAAGAGGACGCTGACCTGGGTTCTGGCGTGCAGTGTGCCAGGCGCACACCACACCCTTTGGCTTGCAGTGGGCGTGGCCGGCCCAGTGGGGTGGACCCAACATGTGAAGACTGGGTGGGTGGGCCCTGCCCGATCCTTTTTGTGAGAGTGGCCCTGATAAGGTCAGAACTTCTCTTGAGCATCAGCCAGAGTCCAACAGACTTGGGCTCGAGCCCACCGTGTCATTTGGAGAGTTCAGCTTCTTTGGACTTACTTCCTCATCTATAAAATGAATGATAACACCTGTTTGGGTTCAGAATGAAGTGCGGTAATGCACATCAAGCCCTCAGCATGGAGTGAGCACTTCACGTGAATAAAATGGGGTAACACCTCAGCCTGATTGGGTCATGGAGTACCAGAAGGCCCTTGAACACTCAGGGGTCCCATGGTCGTTGTGTCCTTGTTTCCCGTCGACCCGAGCAGCCCGCAGAGGCTCCTTGCCCACTGTGCTTGGAGGGGATGGTCCCTCTTTGTAGCCAGGTCTCACACCTTCCGGGGAGGGGATGGTTCCCATTTCCAGTCACAGCTCACACCTTCTGAGACTTTTGGATGAGGCGTCTCAGAACAGGATGGTCAGGTCATTTTTCTGGACAGCTTTAATGGGTGAGGGCTGAGGGTTTTTCTGGGTCTCATGGTGCCTCGGGCTGAAAAAGTTTTGCTTTAAGGGTCTCTTTCGTCCCCACCATCTTCATTGAGCCCCACTGCAGCTGAGTGAGGGTCATGCTCCTGTCACCCCCATCTCACAGACGAGGTTCAGGGGCTCCTTGCTGAGTTGAGGTAGTCTGGCAGAACAGCCCTGCCTGGCTGTGACTGCGGCCAGCCCCTGCCGAGCCTCAGGGTGCTGGCGTACGAGCAGACCGTGCGGGAGGCACAGCCCAACTCTTCCCTCTTCTCCTGCCAGGGGCAAGGACCTGAAAGCCCAGCACGAGCAGAAAGTGTGCGAGCGGGAGCTGCAGCGGATCACCCTGCCCTTGTCTGCCTTCACCAACCCCGTCTGTGAGATCATGGATGAGAAGACCGTTGTGGTCCACGCCAGCCAGACTCCAGTCGACCTTCAGGAGGGCAGTGCCCCCCTCATGGGCCAGGCGGGCACTCCAGGCGCCTGAGCCCCGCCACGATGGGCAGGAGCCCATTGCAGACACTGGTGTGGGACTACCTACCCCCCCACAGCTGGGAGGATCTACACTTTGTGTTGTGGTTGAAACCCCCCTTTTTCTGTTGGAACCCGAAGACAGGAGCAGGTGGCACTGTGGGCTGAGCGAGGCTGGGTAGGGTCCTGCCAAGGCGCTCTCTCCGTAACCGTGGAGCAGGGTTTTTCCCACGGATGGGGACGGCAGCGGCCCCCACAGCAGCGCTGTGACGGCTTCCTGTGCCCCGGAACCAAACCAGGGACAGACAGGAGGCTCCCCCAGCCCATCTTTGCTTCATTGTCCAAGGTGGCCTCAGCCTCAGCCTCCCCACGTGCTCGCGGTGGGTCTGAGTGGCGTGTGCTGTTATTCACAGTTCTGGTCACGTAGGTCGAGAGGCGGTATTTAAAAAACGTATTTTGTTTTTTCAATATTTGGGACGCAGTCCCCTACTGACCATTTCTGAGAAATGGAAACGAGTCTGTACGAAAGTTAGCACTGTGGCTTGAGAATAGGATCTAGGCAGAGGCTGCTGGTAGCGATGTGCCTTGAGGACTGCGGGCCAGGCCCAGGGCCCCAGGGCTCTTCCTGTTCCGAAAGGAGAGGAAGGGCAGAACGGCACGGAACGTACCGCTGAGGAGGGCGAGGGATCACAGCTGCCTCAGCCCCCAGGACCTCAGCGGGCCTGGGGCACCCCCGGCAGCCTCCTCTCAGGGTGCACAGTGACCTCTCTGCATTCCTCAGGGCTGAGACAGCAGCCAGCTGACCTGCAGGAATGATGCTGTGGGCGGGGCCTCATGAGCTGCTGCTCGGAGGTTAACTCGGAGACCCGCGGGGAGGCGAGGTGATGGAAGGCTTCAGGACCAGCACCTTCCTGTGGGGAAGCAGGGTGAGGGTCACGACCCCTAACTTGTGAAACAATCACAGACCTATTGGAACGGACCTTACGGTTCCTGATGCCTTTTAGACGGGGTGCCTGAAGGGAGTGATGCTAAGGTTTGAAGAGGAAGCTACCGGCATGGTCAGCCTCGAGGCCCTGATGGCATACTCAGGGGCCTCAGCAGAGCTAACCTGTCTGCAGAGCTTCCTTCCCAAAGCCCTGCCACCACCCTTCACGGAGGCCGGGTTTGTGGGGCCCTGTCTCTCGGGCAGGCTGTTCCCAGAAGTCACCTGCTGAGGGACCTAGGCCTCAGGGGGTCTCTTGTTGGTCATGATGCAGAAGAGAACATTACCAGTTTCTACTTTTCTATAAGCGCATTTCTGTGTACATGTTTTTATATACCTCATTCTGACACCTGCGAATAAAAGCGCAGGAAATTGCTCTGCATTTGACTCCACAAAAAAAAAAAAAAAATCCATACTGCCAAGTTCTTGTGGGGTGTCAGGACGCTTCTCCTTAAAAGCTGGGAAGTGTTTGATTACCTTGTCAGCCCCTGCAGGGCGAGCTCCGCTGTCTGTCCTTCCCTTTGGTCCACACCAGGGGCAGCGGCCAGGTGTTTGCTAACTGGAGCGTCCTCACCAGGAGAGCCTCTTGGGTCGAAGCTGCAGGAGAGAGGCTGTGCAGCATGGCAGGGGGCAGCCAGGCACTGCGGACCCTCTCCCCCTCAGCATTCTTTAGAGGCTAGGGAGGGGCTGGAGACAGGGGGATGGGGCAGCTGCAGCAGCTGAAGGAGGGAGGGTGTGCAAGGGGTGATGGGCTCCAAGGAGCTGCTCTGGGCTGAGGGAGGTCCCCGCAGGGTGACTCCTAGAGCTCCAGCAGAAGCTACCAATGGCAGTTTTGGGGGCGCTTTTTAGCAAGGATTTCACAACAGGGTCTTAGCCTCTAGGAACACCCAGGGCGACCTCTGCTTGTATCCAGTCACCACTCTATACTGCTGCCAGCAAGGGGCACCCTAGCACATGTTTTCCAGGAACCAGATCTTGGCCCTGACTCCAGCCAGCTTTGGAAGAAACCACCTTTGGGTCTGTGGATGTGTGCCGTGCCCAGGATCCCACGAGCCAGACAGCATCACCTGGCCTAGCTGGCACCCCACAGGCCCCGTGTGCAGACACAAGAAACAGGTCTCCCCTTGAGCTCTTGGAAGGAGACACCAGGGGCAGGGGTGACGAGCACATACTTCCTCCCTCCATTAAGGTGGCACCCAGCCCTGCAGAGAGGACTCTGGGATGGCTGGGCAGTGGGATTGCGCAGATGTCAGAAGGCGGGCCTGGGTGGGCCTGGGGATGGCGTGGCTGGGAGGGGGCAGGTGCCCTGCCCCGAGGCCTGGCTGCCTCCGGTGGGTTGCACACGTCCCCTGGAGCAGGCGGGTGTCTGTGTAAGGAGGTAGGGTCACATGGCCGGGGCCTCAAAGTGGCCAGTGCAGCCTCCACGTGTGTCTCCCTGGACTAGGCCGCAAGTCACGTTCTCACTCTCCGCACCCTCAGTCATGTTAACTGCTTAATTTATTTGGTCTGCTCCACAGCCCGGTTTGGGCCCATCACCCCCACTCCTGCGGGGACCACCAAGGCAGCACCAGCCGCACGATGCTGGCCTCCCTGCTGCTGGGAGCCCAGAGCGAGGGCCCGCACACTGCACACCTGAGCAGGGCTGCGACAGCAAGGAGACTGTGGCCAGAGGCAACACCTAGTCCCACAGCTCATCAGGCCTATTTATGTACAGCGTTTCACATATCACCCCCACAGGTACAACACCAAGACAGTCTGAACGGCAACCGCCTTCTCCCGCGTCACCCAGCTGCCCCCGCCCCCAGCACAACCAAACACGCCGCAATAAGGTCCCAAACCCACTCCTCACTTAGCAAATAGGGTGCAGGGTCACCCCACACCCCACATGCTGGGCCTCCACTAGCCAGTGTCCTCCAGAGCCCGCCCCGCACAAGCCCGGGCTCCTGGATGAAGTGCACGTGACCGTGCAAAGGACAGCAGCCAGGACACCAGGGCTTCTGAGAGGGCGGGGCCTCTGCCTTCACCCTGGCCGCCACCTGCGCTTGCGGGTGACTGCTCGTCGCCAGCAGGAGGGACGCGCCCACGAGCTCCCGCCAGTCTGGAGCTCAGTGCGAGAACACAAGTGCAGGCTCCCCCTCGAGCCGACGGGGCCCCGTGGCCCAGGAGGTGAACAGAAACCAGCCCTGCTCCTGACTCCTGGCCGGACCCACCACAAACCGACCAAGAGATGCTTTACAGCCCACTCCCTCAACGCTGCCCAGGGGAGGGCAGGACGCGCCAGGGCCGGGGAGCACCGTGGTCATTTCCCGTCCTTGGACAGCCGCACTCTGCCACACTCCACAAGAAGTCCTCCTGCACCTGCCGAACCAGAGGCGTCAGGGCCCGCCGGCGGTGCACCCGGGAGCCTGCCCAGCAGGTCCAGGGTGTGCTAGTTAGTGTCAGCAAGGGCCTCTGGGAATCCACTGCCAGGGCGCTCCCGAGTGGTCATGAGTAACAGACTCCTCCTGGCTCAGGGACCAGGCTTTGTTTTCTTCACAGCTTCCAGGCGAGTGTTGGATTCATAGACAATAACCGGGCTCCAGGACCTGTGGGGACACTTCCCTGGTGCTGTGCCCGCTTGCCTCCGGGGACGTAGGAGGATGGCCAGTCCTGCTTCTGAATGAGCTGCCGATCCCCGGGAGGCCTGGCTGGCCCTGCCCGCAGCAGGGATGGGCGCAGAGGGGGCAGTGCTGGCTGGGGGATGCCCCCGGAAGGGGGTTGGGCCGGGGCTAGGGAGGCGAGTCCCGGATCAGGCCGTACTGCACGCTCACGGTGTGGTCCAGCTCCTCCAGCTCTGCGGGCAGTGGGATGCCCAGCTCCCCCAGGTACAGGGACAGCGCCTCAAAGCAGTCCTCCAGTTTGGAGAATGCCGGTCTAGAAAGAGGAGGAGGAGACAAGTGAGTCACGGGGGTGGGGGCGGGCAGTGAGGTGGCAAGGCAGGCACCCAGGCCTGTGGCTCCACCACTTCCTGGGTGTCTGACCTTGGGCGAGCCCTTAACCTTGGTGTGCCTCAGTGGGAAACAGGGTCATAGACTGCACAGGCTGCTGCAAAGACGAGAGGTGGTAACACAGGGAGAGGTGGGTCTGGCTCAAAGGGGCAGCTTGAAAAAGAAGTCCAGGAGAAGAAAAGCCCCTTCCAGGTCTCAGAGAAAACGCAATCATCACAGGTAGGTTTGGACTAAGTGCCCTTTTAAAGATCCTTTCAGTCCTGAGACTGAAAGTCGTTCCCGTATCGATGGCATCTGCCCCAGGAGGGGCTTCTCACAGTCTTGGCAGCTCACCCCAAGGAGAAAGAGAATGCCTGGCTCCTACTGCCCTGGAGACAGCTCAGGTCCATTCCCTCATCTCCTCCTCGATTTTGCTTAAACATCTTGTCACCTTCTTGGCAAGACCTACTCTGAGCACCATCTTAAAGATGGTAACTCGCACCCTGAACAAGCCTTTTTGCTTGGCTTGAGTCCTTTTTCCATCGCATCTGTCGCTTTCTCACATATTAAATACATGTTCTCATATACTAATTTTAAAAAGATTTATTCAAAGGAAAAAATTGGCTAATGCATAAAGATGCTTACTGTAATACCTACTGTAGGGACAAACTGGAAAAACCTGAACATCTACGCATGTGTGTTCCTACAGTCTCCTAGTGAATTTCATAGTCAACAGAAACGATAATCTGGAATACTGAGTAGTGACAAAAATGCAAAGCGAAATGTCAAACTTTTCTCTACCTAAGACAACTGTATTTAAAAAATGTGTTTGGACATGGGAATATGGAAACTTGAAGACACTGTTAGCATGGTATATAGGTTTGGGTGAATTTCTTGCTGTTAAAGTTTAACGCTGTCTCTGGGTCACTTGCTACAAAACCCGTCTCCCTCCCTGCTGACTGGCAAGTCAGGGTCGTCAGGTGGCTTCAGTGGTTGATGGCCACATCTGTGAGCTCAAGGCTTTGGCCACCCCATGCCTGGGAAAGGCTTGGCGATTGCTGAGGACTGGGGTGAGCATCCCAGGACCATGCGGGCTGAGCGAGGGGCGTGGACTCCAACCTGCTCTCAGGCTCCAGTCTGCAGCAGATGGCTGCCAGGGGGAAGAAGGCTGGGGGGCAGTCTGTGGGGACAAACTTCTCCCAGAAGAGCTTCACGTTGAGGCCGAAGTCCAGTGTTCGGGGCAGGCAGTCAGGATCTGCATACACCTGCCCGATTATCTGCAGGTGCAGAGACAGTGGTCAGGGACGGTGCAGCCACGTGGTGGGGGAGGGTGGTGCTGGTGCGGGGACAGGACAGGAGGGATGGTCAGAAGCTCGAGGCAGGGGCCTCCCTGGTGCTCCAGTGGTTAAGAATCCATCTGGCAATGCAGGGACGCAGGTTCAGATCTGGTTAGGGAACTAAGATCCCACATGCTGCAGGGCAACTAAGCCCGTGTGCTGCAACCACTGAGCCTGCGCGCTGCACCTCGAGGGAAACCTACGTGCTGTAACTAAGGCCAGACGCAGTCAAATAAACAGAAGAGGAAGGAAGTAAAAACCCAGTTGAGAGGGCTGCCCCCTCTCGGCTCTCTGTATCTTGCTAATGCAGGCTTGTCTCCTGACTAGACAATGTGGAGGAGCATCAGTGCAGAAGCACGACGCCCCTGACCAGCCTCTGGAGGGGCGGCTTCCACACAGCCCCGCCCTGCCCTGTGCTGGAGTTCCGGCCCTGAGAAGGGAGGCATTGGATCTGATTCATGTCCGAAGCCCTCTGCTGCCAGCCCAGGGCTCTGCATACAGTAGATGCTCAAGTGATTTCTGTTAGAGTGAACGATATTTTTAAAACAGTGAGACTCGAACGTGTCCACAGACTCATGATAACCGACACGGCCCTCTGCTCCTGCTGACTCTGTGGCACTATGCATCTTAGGAGGAGGAGCCCCCGTTCCGACTGCAGGGGCCGGGCTGCCAGGTCTGCTGCCTCAGGCCTGGTCTCTGTGCTGGGGCTCACCTCACAGAGGACGATCCCAAAAGAGAAGACATCCACCGTCTCGTCATAGCTCTTTCCTTCGCAAAAAACACAGGAGAGCAGGCTGTTAGGTTTGGTCCCATCTCTGCTCTGCACTCGGGGAAGGCAATGGCACCCCACCCCAGTACTTTTGCCTGGAGAATCCCATGGACGGAGGATCCTGGTAGGCTCCAGTCCATGGGGTTGCTAAGAGTCGGACACTACTGAGCGACTTCACTTTCACTTTTCACTTTCATGCATTGGAGAAGGAAATGGCAACCCACTCCAGTGTTCTTGGCTGGAGAATCCCAGCGACGGGGGAGTGTGGTGAGCTTCCGTCTATGGGGTCGCACAGAGTCGGACACGACTGAAGCGACTTAGCAGCAGCAGCAGCAGCTGGTCTGCACTGTGTCTGGAGCCAGGGCAGGTCAGAGCCAAGAGCCAGGGCTAGGAGAGATTCTGTGGGGGTGCCTCTAAGGCTGTGGGGATAGGCCCCATCTGAAAACCAGTCAGCCTCAGAGAGGTCTCATGAAACAACACTGCCCAGGGTGAAGCTGCACGGGACAGTGAAAGAGAACTGGGCCAGGATGCGCCTGGACTCTGGCACTGCTTCCTGTGCACTCTCTGGCTGGAGACCTCAGAAACGGCTGCAGCGGGCCACTTCTGCGATCTCACAGCTCTATCTGGCTCATGAGGCCTGGCCAGCATCTTCAGCTGGTCTGCGCCTCAGCCACGAGGGGGCAGCACACCTCAGTTCTTAGCACGGAGTGAGACCAGGCAGTAAAGCGCCTGAGCGCTCAGCTACCCCTTGGGGCACAGGAGCCGCGGTCAGATCTCAGCGTGGGCCCCGGACGGGGCGCCAGCCAGCCTGCAGGCCTGATCTCAGGGAGGGAGGCGTCTTTGAGGTCCAGTCTGGCACAGGATGAAAACCGTGCACCCCCGGCTTCGGGTACCTGGTCTACACACCCTGGGGCTCTGCTGTGAGACGTGGCCCCACCTCCCCTCCGGGGTGTCAGGACTGACCATTCAGCATCTCCGGGGCCATCCAGTAGGGGTTTCCCACCACCGTGTAGCGCTTCTTGCGGTCGCTCTTGCGCAAGGTGCGCTTCTTGGTGGTGGCCTTTTCCACGGGGGGCTTCTTTCTCTCCTCGACTATGAGCCGTGACAGCCCGAAGTCAGCCACCACCACGGTCTTGTCCTGAGAGGACAAATGTCAGGTCAGCCCTGTGGCGCGGGGGACAACCAGATGGGGACGGGACAGTCCCGAGAGGAGGCGAGAAGAGGCGTATGACCAAGGAGGGTCTTGATGTATGGGGTGGTGTTTGTTTTCTCAGTCTGCGCTCTCTGCATGGCAGACACCCCCAGACCTAGAGGGTGTTCTCAGCAGAGCCCCTGGGACCTGGATAGTGGAACCCAAGAGGCAGGACAAAAGATTTCGTTTTGCTTTTTTCTCATCCTGCCTTGTTCTCAGAAAGATTTAAAGCTGGAACCAGGATAAGACAGAAAAAGACAAGATACAGGCCTTCCGTGGGGGTGGGGGGCGAAGGGGAGATAAGCTCTTCAAATGGCTACAAAGCAGTCATGTGGAAAAGGGATTAAGACTGTTTGGTGTGAGTCCAGAGGGCATGGCCAGGGCCAGTGAGTGGACACCCAGAAAGCCACACTGCAAGTCAACAGAAGTAACACTGTAGCGAGTAGAGCTGACCGGCAGGGGAGAGGGAGGCTGCCCCCAAACCCGTCCCTGTGAATTTAGTAGCTCTGTAGCCTCGGGCTGAGGCTTCAGGTGCCACAGCTGCAAAATGGGGTCCTTGGGGAGCTGCTTCCTCCAACACGGGGCAAAACCAGGAAAAGTGACAGGGCTCTACAAACAGTTGAGGAACTTCAAGTCCCTTCCAACCACAGGATTTCAAAGGCTGCTACTGGGAGGAGGTGGGGTTTGTCTGCATGTGTGGGGATCCCCCAGAAGACAGGAACCTGAGTCGATACCTCTGGTCTAAAGCCAGAGGGGCCAGGCAGTCTCGCTGGCAACAAGGGAGCCAGGAGGGCCGCCCTGGGGGCACGTACCAGCTTGATGAGGCAGTTGTGCGAGTTCAGATCCCGGTGGATGATACACATGGAATGCAAATAGGCCTGGAACAAGAGGTAGGAGCTGAGGCCCACGGCCAGTCAATCGGCTAGATGCTGACTCTGAGACTCGGGGGCCCCAAAACCCACTCTTCCCTCAGGACACCCCCCACGCCAGCTTAAGAACCCAAGCTGGACTCCAGGGCCCTCTTGCCATCACTCCTCATCCTGGTGTCAGCAGAAGGCTGAGGGCTTTCCCTCTCCCTGCTGTCGTCTCCTGCCCAGCAGCCTCTGTTCACCGATCCCAACCCAGGCGCTGCTCTGTCCTGAAATTTCCTACTCCCTGGGCCCAGTGAGCACCACCCCCAACCTATTTTACTCAGAGGGGAAGTGGCCATCTCCTGGCCCAGCTGATCTGTGCTCCCAGCACACACTCCCCTCTCTGTCCACACTTTCCCTGTGGTCTACTGGTTAGCATTCAGTGCTCTCACTTAGGAAAAAAAGTTTATTGGAGTGTAGTTGATCTATAATGCTATGTGAAGTTTCAGGTGTATTGCGGATGAATCAGTTACACATATAGGTATCCACTCTTGTTTAGATTCTCTTCCTGTACAGGTCCTTACAGAGCACTGAGAAGACTTCCCTGCACTATTCAGTACGTTATTAATAGTGACCCATTTTACATACAGTAGTGTGTATATGTTGATTTCAACCTCCCAGTTTATCCCTCCCCCTTTCCCCCTTGACAACCATGAGTTTGGTTTCTACATCTGTGACTCTGCTTCCCTTTTGTGAACAGGCTCATTTGTACCACTGTTTGAGAGTCCACACATAAGCGGTATCATATGATATCTGTCTCTCTGTGTCTGACTGACTTCACTCAGTGTGACAATCTCCAGGTCCGTCCATAGTGGCGAATGGCCTCATTTCATCCTCTTCGTGGCTGAGTCATACTCCACTGTGTGTGCATGTGCCTCATCTTCTTATCTCAGCGCTCTGACTTTAACCTCTCCCTCTTCCTACCCTCATGTGTCCAAACCAGTCTATATTTGCTATTTCCCCATCCAGGCCTCCGCCTCTGGCTCTTGAGCCACCCTCCCACGCAGAAACCCGCCCCCCTCCCCGCAAGCCCGGTTCCCTCCCTTGGGCTCCTGGAGCCGCTCACACGCCCACGGAACTCTTTCCAACCTGCCTGGCGCCCCTTCTCAGGGGTTGCCCACCCTTCTCCTGTGCCACCTGCCTCCAAGACGGTGTGTGCCTGCCTTTTCCTTCTGGCCTCCTCAGCGTCAGCCCCTCTCGTCACTGTTAACCCCTACTAAGCACGCATACGCCAGCCTCAGCAGACGCCTGTCCAAGCTCCTCCCAGACCCACTCTGCTGGCAGGGCTGTCGGCAGCACTCACCATTCCGGAGGCGATGCCTTTGGCAAACCTGACCTTCTGCTGCCAGGGGAACGGGTCCTGTAGGATGGAGGAAGGCCTGTCAGAGGCCGCTGGGCCTTGTTCTCCTGGTGGTTCAGGCCCCGTGGGTCAATGTGATCTGCAGTAAACCCTCCCTGCCTGTGCCCAGTCCCACCCAAAATGGCCCTTTGCAGGCATGGCAGCGGGTCTCTCTGATCACTGTGGTTCCAGAGCACTGGTGACATAGGGGCCCCACTGATGACCCCCCCAAGGCTCTCAGGGACTCTGGGGGTGCTGTGCTCACCACGCTGCGCAGGAAGTCCTTCAGCGTGCCCCCCTCGATGTACTCCGTCAGCAGGTTCAGCTTCTTGTCCTTGTACAGTACGCCGATGAACTTGAGCACGTTGGGGTGGTCCAGGCTGCGCATCACCTTCACCTGCAGGGCGGGGGAGGCCACAAGGGCAGGGCCCGGCTTCTTCCTCACCCCCTCCCTTGGGGAGTCAGCATGACACACGTGCCCCGTGTCTCCCCCTCCTGTCTTGGGTGTTGGGGAAGAAAGCTCCACGTGGATGGGGACAGCCTCCCTGGCCTCGTGCTTGGGACCCTGCCTTTCTAGGAGCTACATCTGGGGAACTGCAGAGGCAGGGCCCCAGAGTGAGGTGGAGACCAGGAGGGCAGCACCCTGTGGGGCAGCAGGGAAGGACACCAAGGTGCCAGGCTGGCCCGGCAGGGTGTCCAGCCTCAGGCTGCTCCAAAGCGCCCGCGCTCACCCCACACTCCACGAGCTCCGTGAAGCACAGCTCAAAGTACCAATTCGTGCTGGCCTCAGTGTTTTTTGTACAAATAATGTGCCGTCATTTACGGGGGGGCCGGGACATTCCTCTAATGGTCTGTTCTGCCTTAAGAAAGGCAGAAAGAAAGTGACGACTCCAAACTAACCTTCCTCTTCACATCTTTTTTTTTTTTTTTGGTGCCGAAAGCTGGGATTGAAGTCATTCTTTAGTATCAATTTCCCTCTTTCAACAGTGACACAAACTCCTAGCCCCTACCCCGCTTCTTACCTCAGTTAGAAAAGTCTTCTGTGTCTCCTCATCACACCGGATCAGCTCCTTCATGACCATCACTTTGCCCGTGGCTTTGTGCGTCACCTAAAAGGAGGGTGACTGTCACTGGTGCAGAGAACAGAGGCCCTTCTGGGGAACTGTGCGCAAATCTGCCGCTGGCCATCCCATGCCCTGGAGGACACGCTGACGTCATCAGCCGGATCAGACTGACAGTTCAAGTGCGAAACACACAGCAAGGGCCTCAGAAAGGAGCACACCTTCCTCCCCGGAGAGCTGGGCATGCACGGAGGAGAGGTGAGAACCCACAAAAGGGGTGTGTTGGGGGGAGGCAGGGGGAGGGGTGCTGCCAAGCCAAGCAAGGGTTCTGGTCATCTGACTCAGGAGCGTGTCTCTCGGGGAACAGGAGTCTGGGGGCAAGAGGGTCAGTGCCACAGACATGCACCAGGGAGCTGGGGGGGTTGGGAGGAAGCTCTCCAGCCCCATGGCCCCGAAGGCTGAGACATACGGCTTACCTGACCCCCCCTCCCAGCTCTCAGCAGAGGAGGAGGAGGAGAGAGAGAGAGAGAGAGGTTAGTCCCCGAGACTGTTCAGCAGGGAGGCAGGAGCCACTCCCACACCGAGGCCTCTGGGCACCTAGAAACACTTACTGACCAGAGATGGGGGGGGCCCACAGTCAACCTCGTCCCACCCAGGGCTCCAGGTCTCCCAAGCTCACATCAGCAGCAATGCTGCCTTCAGGTGGCCTGGGAGGGCAGGTAATGAAAATCCCCAGAGGAGTGTGTGAGGGCTGGGGGGCAGAGGGGCGGAGCTGGCGCTCACCTTGATGGCCTGCCCGAAGAAGCCCTTCCCCAGGACCTCGCCGTGGATCAGGTCACAGGGCCGGAAGATCTGCTGCGAGCAGCTACTGGAGCAGCGCAGGGACTCTGAGCGGCTGATGTCACGGCTGAGCAGGAGCGGCTCCTTGGGGGAGCTGGGGCCAGGGGACTTGGAGATGCTGTTACTGCGTCTGCGGAGGAGGAGGAGAAGGGATGAGGGTGGGGACAGGGCAGCCCTCAGAGACCCAGCATGGAAGCCTGGAGGCAGGAACCTCAGGGCCACCCTGGTCTTTCCAACCTCTGCAGTCAGGGTGCTGGGACGGGGGAGGGGGACTCTGACATTGGACAGAGGTGTTGTCTGGGGGTGGCAGACATCCGGAGTCTATGTAAGCATGGGAAAATCACCCGCAAAGCGGGAACCCTGAGCACCGCTCACCTGGAGTGAGGGACTAGACTCCACCAGCTGGCAGCACTGTCGATGGATTGATGGGAATCCACCACCTTCCACGTCTGCCTGATTTATAGCCCCGATTGGCTTAGAGCAACAGCCTACTACCACCCAAAACATGAGCAAATGGGACATCTCTGTAGTACCTGCCTGTATTTCCTGAACTTTAATAAGCACATATGATTTTTAGAGCAAAAAAGCCACTTTGTTTATGATATTTTTAAAGAGCAGCCAATGGTTGGTGACTGTCACTCTGACTTCCTAAAGAAGGGACTTCTGGTCCCCCCTCGTGCGTTCACCTCTTGCTTTCTGGTTGTCAACGTCCTTATCTACACTTATCTGTGCCCTGTGTCCAGCCTTGGCACCCTATGCTTCCCCCACAGGCCTTGCCACCCTTTGGGATCCAGCACTGCTGCCTCCTGCCCAGCTCAGAGTTCAGTGGACAAAGCCTGACCCTCTGGCTTCTCCTGGAGAAGGAAATGGCCACCTACTTCAGTATTCTTGCCTGGAAAATCCCATGGACAGGGGAACCTGGCAGGGAACAGTTCATGAGGTCGCAAAGAGTGGGACATGATTTAGCAACTACACTCTGGTTTCTAGGGAAAGCTGGCAGACAGCTGGGTCAGATCACACATGGGCCCTAGCTATGAACTGTCATCCACGGGGTGGGGGTGGGGGTGGGTGGGGGGGCTAGGTCAGCACAATCCTCATTGCCCGCCCCTGGCCAGCTGGCTCCCTTCCTAACTCTGCTGGCCTCAGAGAGCCAGCTCCACTTGTCCAAGAGCTGGGCGTGGGGCAGCACAGAGCCAGGGCGGGACAGGGCACCTCAGGGAGCGTCTCCTCAGTGTCCCCTCCAGGTTCTCCTTGGTGTCCAGGGGGCTGAGGGTGTGCGCGTGTCTGTCATTCTGCGCGCAGGGAGAGAGCCGTGCATCCAGCCGCAGCTGGTCCAGGCGCTGGGAGACGGGGTCGTGCTCAATCAGAAGCTGCAGCGTCTGGCTTGTCTGGTTAATGGCGTCCTCCACCTGCAGCCAGGAGCGGTGTGAGGCAGGCCCCACAGGGCATCCCATCGTGGGCCACTCACCATCAGGCCAGAGGACCAGAGCCCGCTGTGGCCTCCAGCGGCCACTGGCCACACCATGCCCTGTGCCCACAGCCTGGCACTCCCTGACATGGCCAGCTACCCCTGCTGCCCTGGGAACAAGCCAGGCTGACAGAGGGGGTCACCAGTGCTCACAGGCTCAGTGGCAAGACAAAGAGGGTCTGTTCACGGTCCGCCCCCCGCTTCCCACAGGACACATGGTAGGTACCTCCTCCACGCGGAGCGTGCGCACGGGGGCCCCATTGATCTCCAGGATGCGGTCCCCGGGGTGGATGGCGTTGCGGTTGTTAGGACTGATGTGCATCCGGTTGACCCTGGGCCAGACAAGAGAGAAGGCAGGGCAGAGGCATCTTTAAAGACAGTCTGACCAATTTCACTTGTGCAGGGAGGGCTCACCAGGCCCTGGGCCCCGACTGGCCCCCAAGGCCCAGGCCACTCAGGGAGAGGCTCCACCCTATCTCAGTGAAAGGCACCCCACTCACCCAGAGGCCTAAGCCAGAAACCTGGACGGCACTCCTCACTTCGGGAGTTCCCTCGCTGCCCCCCAATCCTCACGTCCTGATGAATGCTCCATCACCATGGTTACCAACACCTGTCTCTTGCTGCATGCATCAGCCTGCTAACTGGTCTCTGCACCTCTAGGCCTGCCCCTCTCCCATCCCACTTCCACAGCAGCGATGCTTCTAAAACGCTCCCCTGGTCGTGTCACCTTGCTGCTTAAATCCCTCAAGAGACCCATTGGGTCCTCATGATCCAGGCTCTCTGTGACTTAACAGGCACCTTCTGGCTACTCCCAACCACCCAATCTATACCAGACACAGCCACAGACCCCACCTCTGTCCTGAACACAGCTCCAGGCTTAGAGCAGACCTCACCTCCCTCTGACTTCCCAGCCCCAGGACCCCCTCTGCTGTGAGCACCCAGCACTCGGCACACAGGAAGCACATGATCACCATCTACAGGGCTGGGAGCCACAGTGCCTCCTGACTGGTATTAGACGGACAGACCCTTTCCCCATCTGGTCGCCGGCCTGGACAAAGTATGGAGTCTTTATCTCTTTCTCCTCCTTCCTCCATTCACTCACTCAACCAATGAAACAACAATCCATGTGCACCCACTATGTGCCAGGCACTGCTCCAGGCCCTGGGTGCACAGCAATGAACCAGACTAAGTTCCACAGAGAACTCGTGAGGAGGACAGATGATAAACAAACATAACCAAGCCAGATAATTTCAAAGAGCAAACATGATGGAAACTTGACCCTTGAAAGGTGAGCGGTTCTGGTATTAGGTATCTGGCGGGAAGCAGTCGTGGGGGGGATGAGGACAGTCAGTGCCAGGGCCTAGGTGTGGCGACGGCACAGTGAGCCCAGGAAGAAGAGACGTGATGTGGATGCGGGGGCTCTGCTAAGATGCTGGGGCTCCGAGGCCTGCTGTGTGCTCCGCTCCAGAACCCCCACCCCAGGCACTCACTCTCTCACTTGCACAGTGGTGGCATAGTTGGAGCAGGCACTCTCCACGGACACGGAGAAGCCCCGCCTGCCTTCGGTGGTGGCTGGCATGGAGATGTGTGTGACGGAGTAGGGCAGCTGGTCCTGGACGGATTCCGTGGACAGCCTCTCAAACATGGGTGCCAGTACCACCTCGTTGTGGCACTTCCCACTGCGGGGAGGAGCAGAAAGGGGGATGAGATCCTGGAGCCCCACCTGGAAGCCCCCGGCAATGAAGAGCCTTCCAGTGACAGAGCGCATAGCCCCACGTTCACTGCTCTGCCCGATTGCAGCTGGCCGCTCACAATGAGCAGCCTGGGTTCTCTGCCTCTGACTCAAGGTAAGAACTGGGCCTCAGCCTGACTTTTTTTGTCAACCGAGGCAGTTGGGCTGAGTGAGTTCTAAGGGGCCTTTGCCTTTAACATCCTGGGCTCCCCCTCCGAGACTTCCCTCCCAGCCATCATCTCCCTCTGGGAGGCCTGCAGGGCAGTATACTTATTCTCCCAGTAGGTACGGAGAGAGGGCAGAGACGTTCATTATCTCGCTCACAGCTTTCAGAGCTGGTCAAGAGCCATCGCTGTGACAGGAATATATAATCAGTGCGCTGGGACCCCAGCAGTCCTTCTGCACGATTCACACTGCCACTTGCCCCTCCCGCTCAGCCACCCTTGTCGGGAAGGAGAGACACGGGGCCACCATCTTACCAGTAGAGGGTGGCGTGCTGCACCAGGGCGTATGCGTCCCCATCTTCAATGATCACCTTGCAGCTCATACAGGCGAAGCACTCTGGGTGGTACTTGTACTCCCCGGCCACCTGTGGGCAGGTGGGGAGAAGGGTGGACGGACGTGGGGAAGAAATGGGTTGGTGCTGTTGCTGGAGTGGAGGGCGGGGTGGGTGAGGGGCCTCCCATCAGGGGTCTACAGACCATCCCTGCCCAGTCATCGCTGACCTTGGCACCCCCCGTCCCAGAGCTTCCAGGGAAAGGCTTGGACTGGTGCCTCTCTGTCATTTCTTTCTTTCTGTTTGTCAACACCATGTGACCTGCAGAATCTTAGTTCTCCAACTAAGGACTGAATCTAGGTCCTTGGCAGTGAAATTGAGGAGTCCTAACCACTGGACCAGCAGGGAAGTCCCTCCCTATCATTTCTGAGACTGTAAGAAAAAAACTCTCAGTCTCACTCATGGGCACAGGCCCCCAGAAGTCATCAGCCCCAGGAGGGAGGCTCATGCTTCCCTTTAGGGCCCCATCCCATCTCACCGTCTCCCCTCCTTGCCTGCCCAGCCCTCCCAACGCTGGACTGTTAAGTCTCTGAGAGACGGATCATATCTGGCACTTAATAGGTCCTAAAAATCATCTGTTAAGTGACTGAATAAATAAAGGGAGAGGTCTCGGCTGACGGTCAGACAGAAGGTGAATGGCCACAGGGAACCGGAGGCACTGCCAATGAACTCTGACGACGGAGGGGGCAGAGATGGAGGGAGGCACTCACCATGACGGGCCCCGTCATCAGCAGAGAGCATCCGTGGCAGAACTCCCCAAACTTCCCCCAGTAGTCCTTGTGGCAGTAGAGCTTCCCATCCTTCTCGTAGTACCAGTTGGTGAGGGAATCCTGGCACTCAGAACACCTGAAAAGCAAGGCAAGAATAGAAACCTAAACCTTTCTGGGTCTTGAAGCCCTTGGAGAAATTTGATAATTTGATAAGAGTCAAGAAACCTCTTGGCTTTTGAATTGTGATGTTGGAGAAGACTCTTCAGAGTCCCTTGGACTGCAAAGAGATCAAACTGGTCAATCCTAAAGGAAATCAACCCTGAATATTCACTGGAAGGACTCATCCTGAAGCCGAAGCTCCAATACGTTGGCCACCTGATGCAAAGAGCCGACTCACTGGAAAAGACTTTCATGTTGGGGAAGATTGAGGACAGGAAGAGAAGAGGATGACAGAGAGGATGAGATGGTTGGATGGCATCACTGACTCAATGAGCAAACTCTGGGAGACAGTGGAAGGCAGGGAAGCCTGGTGTGCTGCACTCCATGGGGTTGCAAAGACCCGGACATGACTTAGCGACTGAGTAAGAAGCCTCTCCCCAAAAAATACACATATGAGGAAAATGATCATACAATTTAGGTATGGGGTACATGTCATAGGACTGAAGCCCATTCATGCGCCAGTTAAGAACTTCTGGTCAAAAATGATACCTCAATGAACCAAAGAAGCTCAGTGACCTCCACTCTTCAGAACCTATCCATCTCCGACAGCATTACCTATGAGCATCCTTGAGAAAAACAGATTAAGTGCATAGAAACAATCAGGCAAACCCAGAAAGGGGAGGTCATTCTATAAGACAACTAGTCTTTTCTGTTTTAAAAGGTTAAGGCACAGGGATTAGAAAAGCCCAGAGACACAGAAACCCCCAAATGCAACACCTAAACCCTGGATTCAATTCTGGATTGGAAATGAAAACAGACAAGAGTGACATTTTTGGAACCGAGGAAATCTGAATTTCGCCTCTATATTAGATTATAATGCAAAATTACTGTTAATTTTTTAGATGTGATAATGATACTTTGCCTATTCAGAAGAATTTATAGAAGAAAAATAGTAAAGTAATAAGGAGAGTCAGTTCAGTTCAGTCACTCAGTCGTGTGTGATTCTTTGCAACCCCGTGAACCGCAGCACGCCAGGCCTCCCTGTCCATCACCAACTCCCAGAGTTTACCTAAACTCATGTCCATTGAGTCGGTGATGCCATCCAGCCATCTCATCCTGTCGTCCCCTTCTCCTTCTGCCCTCAATCTTTCCCAGCATCAGAGTCTTTTCAAATGAGTCAGCTCTTCGCATCAGGTGGCCAAAGTATTGGAGTTTTAGCTTCAACATCAGTCCTTCCAGCGAATAGCCACGACTGATTTCCTTTTACTTGCAATTTACTTGTAAATAAGTAAACAATAAAACTCTGTGTATGTGCGTATACAGACATATGAAGTGGCTTAAACTTAACAAGTGATGAATCTTAGGTGAAGGATATATGAGTGTTCTTTCAACTAGTCTTTCAACTCTTCTATATATCTGAAATTTTTCAAAATAAAATAATGAGGGGAAGAAAAACTCCATCAGCACCATGTAACATGTGCGTGTGAGCCTCAGAGCTCCTTTCTCCTCCAGTCACTGGCTGTGAAGCTCCACACTTGGTCAGGCTGGGGGTGTACTGGGGTCATGTCTACACACGCGATCATCCTCATGTCTGACCCTGGCACTCAGAGCTAAGAGCCCCTCCGCCGGGAACGCCTGTCCCACCTCCCTCTTCCTAGTTAGCAGACTCTGTTCTTATCGTCGAGGCATCGCGGCACCCACACTCTCCTTGCTTTCTGAGAGGCAGGGTGGAACCGTTCTTGGTTTGAATCCTGACCTGCCACTTACTAGTTATGTCATCTTGGGCAAGTTATTTCACTTCTCTGACCCAGCTTCCTTATCTGTAAAATAGACTATTGTGAAAATAAAATAATACATGGTAAAGTACAGACAGTTTGGGACTTCCCTGGTGGTCCAGTGGCTGGGGCTCTGTGCTTCCACCGTAGGGGGCAAGGGTTTGATCTCTGCTCGGGGAACTAGGGTCCCACAAGCTGTGTGGCAGGGCCAAAAATATTTTTTAAAATAAGACAGCTTATATAAAAGGCCTAGCACTATAAGAATGCTGTAGCGTCCACTGCTATTGAGTGATGATGATAACGGAAACTCATGTTATTGGCCACTTACTGCCATTAGCTGGGTGGTTTTTGGACAACTTCTCTTACTAGCTTTTTCTCACGGACAAAACGTGACCCATAGCATCTACTACAAAGAGCCACTATGAACAAGTAAGTTAATAAAGAGCAAAGTCTCCTGCAAACTGTGAAGGGCAAAGCAAGTGTGTTCTTAGAGTAACTTGGTAGGCGCTGCAGATAGAAAAGATAGATCATACAGGGTCCCCTCCTCCACTTCCAAGAGATTATAATGGGTTGAGGAAGAGAAAATCTAAACAAAACTTGATTAACAGTACAGGGCGAGAGGCCGAGATGGGGTGTCTGCCATCAGCCACCCACCCTTCGTGTTTCTCATTTGTCCTCTGGCTGCTGAATTTCAGGTAGACGAGTATGGATGTGCAGTGCCCAGGATGGCTCAGTGCAGACCACGAGTTACAGGAGTAGAGGGGAAGACCCCATTCTGGGCACACAACTCCAGCTCCTCTCAGCGTAAAAGGCACACTTTTACATGCGCTCTGAGCTGGGAGGAGACACCAGGTTCAGGTTCTTAGGAACCACATGTCTCTGGACAAGCCCCTCTCCCTCTCTGGGCTCAGTCCCCCAACCCATAAACTGAGGGGATTAGACTTTCCCCTGGATGATCCAAGGCTCCAATCTCAGCACCACGTACCTCCCCACACCCTGCCCCCGGGTGATCTCAGGCCAGCTGCTTGGCTCCTCATTTCTGAAGTGGCAACATCACCTATTTTCAGGCAGGCAGTGAGGACAGAACTCAGTTGTGGACGGTGGTGACGTGCCCGGCATGGGGGCTGGCAGCAGGGGCAGGGCCTTCGTTCATGCTCCCACCTTCTGATGTAAAGCATCTGGGTACCTGCCTTCTTCCTTCACTGAGGAGAGGAACAGCGTCCCACTCACCCCCTGCGAGACTCAGCACTGTGCAAAGGGCCTTTGGAGTAAGCCCTCAGCAAACATTTCCAGAGTGAACACTGTGGGCGTGGCGAGTACCAGCAGTCCAGGTGGGAGCACTAGGGTTTCGCGGCTCCAGGTCACCGGGCCCCGCCCACCCCTCTCCTGTCTGAGGTGGAGAAGAGCTGCTGCAGACGAACCTGCACCAACCATTGGCTGGGGCCCTGTTACACCCCTGCCATGGTATGTGCACTGATAGGGCACGGGAGCACCAAACGCATCCTTCTCTCCACTGCCAATATCCTGCTTTTGTCTGTTGCAAGTAGCCCAGGCCAGGACCAGGAAGGGGCCAGGGAGAGGGGCGAGCGCAAGTATGCAGGAGCCAGACGTGCTGGCCTCCTGGGAAGAAGACCTGGCCAGAGCGTGACACCACGCACAGCCGGCTGCTCAGCCAGGGCCGGCCGCCACAGGCGTCTCTGAAGAACAGGAAGCTGAACGTCTGACAGGAGGACGGGCTGCGGGCCCCCAGGCTGCTTTACACAGGACACAAGTGGTTCTGGGCCTCCGGGGACACTGCTGCGGCAGACTCGCTTAAATGCCCACAGCAGCCACGGTGACCTGTTTCGAGAATGTAACCATACTCCGCCGCACTGTCTGAGACACCTAACTTACATGAGCTCTAATCCTGACTGCACCCTGCAGGGTGATAGGATTAGCCCTGTTTCACAGACTAGGAGACTGAAAAGCAGAGTCAAGTCACTTCTGCAAAGTCGCCCGGAACACACATGATAGAGCCGGAATCTGCACCAACGTGTGCCTCCGCTTCATGGTGCAGCACGTCCACTAAGCTGGGCCTTGGGGCTTGCGTCTGTGAAGACACAGAGGCTGGAGCCCTGAGAGCACGCGTCCCTCTGAGTGTCAACACCTGCTGGTGCTTCTCCTGAAGCCCAAGGACCCAACGTTGAGTGGCACAATGACTCTCCTCTTCCACTGAGTCCATGGCAGGCTGGACCCCAGCAGACTCTGCCCCTATGAAAAGGGTCCAAAACGCACTCTGGGAATGTAAAGTGTGACTCAGGAGAATCCCACCTTGGTCCTCAGGGGCCATGGCCACAATACCTTCTCCCCAAAGCCTTTCCCAGCCTTCAATTTTCTGAAGTTTCAAGTGAGAATTAGCATGTGCCCTGGCTACAGGCCCAGGGCATCGAGCTTGGAGGTGGTGGGCCTGGTGGTGGAGCCAGACCCCAAGGCCAAGGCATCAGCCAACACACTCTCCAGAGCAGTGAATGGAGCAGAGACTCTCCAGCCACAGGCTTTAACAACCTCCAGAACTTTCCCCGAGCACTATGGAGAGCCTGGGCAGCTACAGTGGACCAAACCCTGATGGTCAGTTCAGTGGGCAGCTCAGATCCAAGCTAAAGCCTTTAGAGTCAGCAGGGAACATACTGGTTAAAAAATAATAATCAAACTTGAAGTTTCATAAATAACTTCCCTTAAGACCTGGGTCCACATTCCATCTTTGCCACTCACTATCTGAGTCACCTGAAGCCAGTTACTTCATGACCCTGAGCCTCATCAGTGTCCTCATTCGCGCACTGGTGATGATGAGAATTAAACCACGTACAGACGCCCAGCGAGAGCCTGGCCCAGAGCGGGGGCCCAGGAAATGCTCATCTCCTCACTTCCGTCTCCGATTGGAGAACACCCAGGGTGAAAGGAGACAGACCCATCCCTCTCCTAGGCCCAATAGGGACCTGTTTCTTGGCCCAGAACCAAACAGATTTCTGGAAACAGGGAAGGTCCCCAAATGAATTATTTATCTAGCCAGTTAGAAATCAATTGATTATAATCAATTCTGACCAATTAGGAAACAGTTACTGTTCATGGAGGGTGTGCAAGATGGAACAAGTAAGGTGCTGAGAGAAGCCAAGTGAGATAAGACAGAGGCCCCGCCCTTAGTCACATGAAAATTCTTCAGACCAAATGTTTACAGGTAAATTTTCCACCTTTGGTGGTGAGAGCGCCAGAACAGCCATTGTTACCGTGGATTTACACAGGTTAAAGAACAAGCCCTCCCGCGTCCTGCTTGAGGGCCTGGCCGGATGCTTGTCCTTCGCCTCTGACTTAGCAGAAAGCAGAGTGGGAGAAGCTTCTTCCAGCCCCTGCCTCTGAGCACTGACTGGGGTGCACGGGGCACCTGGCAGATTTCTCTGCTCTGGCCTGAGTGTCATGACTGGGGTCACCACACCTCCTCTGGGCCCGATGGGGTGGGGAGCAGAACAGAGCAGGGGCCCAGAGACTCCGGTGTCAGAGCTCAGCCTTCTACCACCCCAGACCCCTTATCACCCCTCCTTCCTGTAGACCCTGCAGACTGAAAGAGGCTGTCAATTAAGCTGTAATTATTATGGAATCAATAGGTTGTTATCTTGTTTGAAAAAATTAACCAAACACATAACAAGCCTCTGATCAGCAAGAAATAAGTGTTGCCAGAGTGCGCTGACTCAGTTCCAACCAGAAGCCAGAAAGCCTGTGGTTTCAAGTCATCTGTGCCGTGGTGCTGCAGCTAATGGAAGAGGGCTTGTGTGTCTGAGGAGCCACGTGGGTTGCAGAGCTGGGAACCATTCACCTGATCTGAGTCCTTCATTTTTCAGAGGAGAGAGAGTCCCAGGGGACCTAAGGCGGCTGCCAAATATGACTGTGAAGGTGGGCAGGGTTAAGAATAGTTTCTCCCTTTGAACAAGGGTTGCTCTGGAATACAAAGATGCACTTGTTTTCTTCAAGAGACAATGTGTAAACCAAACTCACTAAATCAACGTCAGGCATTAAGGGGAAAGCTGTAAAAAGAAAAATCCTTTAATGATGTCAGACAAAAGTCCCTCCTTAATTTTCCTCTTCTGTAAATTCTGATTGGAGGGGTTTTCTTACTTGTGAGGACGCTCAAGACTACGTCTCAGCCCCCAACCCTGGTGCACGGGCAGAAGGGGACGAAGCCTGCCTGCCTGCCAGGCGAGCAGGGGCGCCTGGGGCACAGAAATCGCATTCTTCATCCCCGGCTCCCACTTCCCTCCTCGGCGAGCTGTCACGCCTGATCATGTCCCCATGGAATCTGGTTGCATCACTCTCCTTGAAGCTGCAGACCCAGAACTGTGTGCTCAAGGCCTGGGGTCAAGGACTTAATTTCTTTCACAGAATCTGGCAAGGGTCATGTTGAGGAGCCCAGGAAGTCCAGTCCCTATGCTCCATAGGGGAGGAAACCGGGGCCCAGGGTGGGGTCAGGCACCTGGTCAGAGGGCAGCCCTTGAGGACATCCTGCAATAAAGGAGGGGGCAAGGGCAGAAACGGCTTTCTGACCGGGCAGTGACACTGGTGATTGACTGGACTGCTACCTGGGAGAGGAGAGGGTCTGGGTGGTCCCTGGGTGGGAAGGCGGGGCACAGAGCCCCATGCTCCGACAGCTCTTCAGAAGCGGCTTCAGGAATGTGGCCTCCCATCTGGGGGGAGGGGAGAGCGTCTGTGGCCTGCCAGTAAGTCCCCCCTGACTCCAGCTGGGCAAACAGAGTTGGGGGGAGGGCCATCAGGTTGCCCGGAGGGGCTGGGGCAGAGCAAGACAAAGCACGGGCAGACCTGGGTGGCGCAGTGGCTGGGTCCTCACAGGTCCACGCTGACTGTCCATTATCCGTTTGAGCTCCTGAGAGGCTGTGTCGTGTCCCAAGAGATTAAAAGGGGCACACATTCCTGGCTTCTAAGGGAGACACCCCACCCCCAGGCTGCCGATTCAGGATTAAGAGTAAGAGGGATTAATGAGGCCCTGGTTTAAACTAGTGGCTGCTTCAAACACTTGGCATCTTGATTCCACATGGTACAACTCAAGATCAATCCCCATCCCCAAAGGCCCTGCAGAGGAGGATCTCTGCTGTCCCTGCCATGTGCCAGGAAAACTATGGGGAAGCCTTTCCCTGCTTGCTCCCTCTCTCCTCTGCGAGGAAAGCAAACCTGAGAACGGTCCTGGGGAGACACACGCAGGAGGAAACGCAGCCTCCCGAGGATGAGAAAACAAACCGATGGAGACAGACGAGGCTGGCCAGAAAGACCCCGCAAGTTAACTGTTGGAAGCAACTACCACATCTGTAAAATGGGGACACCAAAGGTCTTGAGGCTGTCAAGAGACTGCAGGATGAGTGCCGGGCAGGATGTCTGGAAGAGGCAGCCCCGAGGACCAGTTTTATCCCGCCCCCTCAGACCCTGGGGTTTCCCACCAGGGTCCGGTGATTCTGGGAAGCCACGTGGGGCTCTGCTTTTCTGCCCAGGGCACGGCCACCCAACTGATTCCCATGGCGCGATCTGGGCAAGGGGCTGGGCTGGGGACGCCAGAGGGAGAAGCCAACCAGGACCACTGGTGAGAAGGAGGCAGACCTCAGAACAGGCTGCTCCCAAAGAATGAAAACAAGCTCCACCCCAGCCAGGAATGGCTCCAGCCAGGAGGGACCCAGAGGCCAGAACCCCCTGGGGAGTTTCTGTTGGGAGGTGGGGTGGGGCAGACAGCAGAGAAAGGCAGGTCGGAGGTAGACCGGAAGTTTCCACATCTCCCTGTGAGAAGCCCCGCAGAAGCTCGGGCCTGGGGACCTGGCAGGCATGGGGGCTGGCCCCCCAGCTCAGGACCCTCCAAAGCCAGTTGCCCCAGGTCTCATGTGCCCAGGCCTTTGCCAGGCAACTCTACTCACAGGGAATGCAGGAGCCCTTAGAGGCCAGAGGCCAAGGTGCCTGCTATTAAGAGAACAAACGTGTGTAATGAGAGAGCTTACAGTGTACCGGGCTGCCCACACCCAGCCTCGCCGGCTTCCACGCTGTTTGGCAAAACCTGCCCATCCTGCTTGTTGGGACAAATTCCCGGGCAGGCGGCACAGCCCACAGGTGAGACGTGGAGAGCTGGAAAGAACAGCCCCTCCTGCGCTCCCCCAGGAAGAAGTAGCACCGTGAGCAGGCCAGCTCGGCGGCACCTTGCACCTCTCACCTCTCGGAGGCTCATCCAGGTGCGTCTGGGAAGCCCCGGGAGGCCAAGCTCCCTGGCGGCTGCGGCCCGACTGCCCCTCCCCTCCCCGTTCCCAGCACCTGGGGTGGGGGGACCTGGTTCCGTGGGGAAGCGGCTTCCACTGGCTTGTGCCTGACAGACGCAAGATCGGAGTACCAGAAAAACCCAAGAGGCAGAGGGGGCGGCCTTGGCCCTCCCCTCAGGACCGGGGCCCAAAGAGGAGATGGGAAGCGCGACTCACCGGAAGGGGTCTCTGGAGGTGAAGTAAGCCTGGACGGACAAGTAACTCCCCATCTTCTTCCCACGCCAGACACACAAGACACAAGCTCAGCTGCAAACCCGTCGGGGAGGGCCTCCGGCCTGCGGGCGGCCACCATGACAGGCCTGGGGCTCCGGCAGCGCTGGCTGCCCGGCTCACCCTCTCCCTCCGGGGCGGCCGGAGGGGCGTGAGCGCTCTGAGCCCCTTGCCCCCCAGCGAAGTTCCGCAGGGGCTCATGGCTGGGACGCTGCTCCCCGGTTCTCCGAGGCTGGGCGGCCCCTCGGGACTCAGGAGAAGCACCTCTCTGCAGAGGCTACACGCACTCAGGCATTCTCAGGCAGGGGCCGGTGACTCGCCAAGAAAGAGGCGCTGCTGTCAAGTTAGCCTTCCTCGGCAGCCCCACCCCTGCCGGGGGAGGGAGGGAGGAAGGGGAGGGGCTCCGCGCCGAACGAGGTGTGTGGTTGGAGCAGCTATTAGGAAACAGACCTTGCAGGCAAGGGGTGGAGCCGAGCGGGAGGGAGGCTGCAGGCTGGCGCCGCAGACAATAACCAGGACTGGCTGGGTGTCCATCCCTGAGCCTGGGGAAGGGCAGGGCAGGAGACGGGGTGGGCACAGCTGCCCCAAGTGTCCCCGGCCTGAGGAGCTGCCCAAAGGATGGGGACTCTGCTCGGAGATGAAGAAAAGCCTAGGAGACCAGCTCCAGGCCAAGCCACACCCCCTAAAGGGGGGCCCTCCGGCCCCAGAGGCCGGTCCAGAGACCCAGGGCCAGGGAGCTGCCTTCTGGGCTCTCGGCTCCGGGCTGGCATCTACTCGGTACTGGCACGAGGGTCCCCATTCATTCCTTCCCTCTGTCTGGCCTGGGCACTCCACTTCTGGGCAGAGCTGCACCGCAGATGAGGAAACAAGGCTCAGAGCGCTGTGTTGCCTGCCATTTCTCCTGTGACAAGCACCATGTGATACTGTCTTATTTCTCTGACATGGGGGCTATCTCCTCGGTGGAAACAAGGGAAGCGAGGTACAGAGAGATTAAGTCACTTACCCATGGCCAAATAACTAGTCGGCGGCAGGGCTGGTATTTAAATGCAGGCTCATGTGACTTTGGAGCTGGAGGTCTCAGCCGCCGAGCTTCATTCTGCCTCTTCAAGGTAAACATCTCCCGCAAAACCCTTCTGCACACAGGAGGAGCACAGGGACTGGAGTCCAGGTCACTTGTGCCCTCCCATCCATTCATCCATTCATCCATTCATTCATTCCTGGAATGCCACCCTTCGGCCTCAGCAGGCAGTGGTGCTTCTTCCCCGGTGTCCACGGTAACCAGGCTTCTCACAATGAAAACCAGAGCACGATGGAGGGCAAGGCCCAGGATGCCTGTGGGGACGATGAGCCAGGTGTCTGGAGAGGGGACTGGCTAAACCAGGGCCCACCATAGAGAGTCCCTCACCCTCTGCCTGAGGAAGACGGGGGCACGTCCAGACCCCACTGTTGGACTTGAGGGAGCGACGCCTGCTTTCTCCCCACCCGACACACGCTCCTCTCCATGCAAGTCACCCTGTCCCAGAGACAGGAAAGCCCGTGGCGAAGGTGGAGGCTGGGAGCTGGGGGGACCTCTTCCCATTCCTCTACTGATGGGGCATGGGGATAAGGACGCAAGTGATAAGACAGGGTGTCTGCACCCTGTTATAAGCTACCACTTAGGGAGCACTTAGGACGTTCCAGGCCCTGCATTGTCACTTATCTGTCATACTTAATGGGGTAGATGTTATCACCCCCGTTTAACAGATGATGAAACTGAGGTTCCTAAGCGTTGTGTCACTAGCCTGAAGACAAACAGCTACTGAGTGCGGGAGCTGGGTTTCAAATCCAGTCAAGAGCCGGGGTTGGGACACTTTTTCTGTAAAGGGCCAGAGAGCAAACATTTTAGGCTTTGCGGGCCTAAAATGAACACAGATTGTGTCACTGCAGCACGACAGTGGCCTATATATATAAAACAAACGAATGGATGCTGCTATGTTCCAACAATGCTTTACTTATGGATACGGAAGCGTGGATTTTGTGCTGTTTTCACGTGCCACAAAATATTCTTTTGCTTTCCTCTGTTTAAGAATGTGAAGGGACTGCCCGGTGGTCCAGTGGTTAAGAACCTGCCTTCCAACGCCAAGGACATGGGTTTGCTCCCTGGCCAGGGGACTAGGAACCCACATGTCACAGAGCAACCACAACTAGAGAAAGCCCACATGCTGCAAGGAGACCCAAGGCAGTCAAATAAATACATAAATAAAGTTTTTGAAAAAAAAAAAAAAAGATAAAAAATGTGAAAATCAAAAGGTTGTACAAAAAGAGGCAGTGGGCTAGTCTGCTGGCTTCTGCCCCACAGGCAGCTCCCTCAACCACACTGTACCTGGCCTCTAATAGTGAAGACCACTTCCTGCATTCGTGCGGACGGCAGCCACGTCTGTGTCCTGCCACACGGGCCCCACGCTCCAGCCCCCGAGGCGGCCGGCGGGCAGTGAGCACTGGACCAGTGCGCACCCTGCCCCGAGCCCTGCGCGCAGCACCTTACACACATGAATGAACTTAAACCACGCCAGCTGACAGTCCTGGGACTCCCTCCTTTTTACGGTGTAAGGAACCGAGGTACAGAGTATAAACCCCATGCCTGAGGTCAACCAGCTGCACATGTGAGAGGTGGAGCCAGGATTCGAACCTGGGCTGTCAATCCTGGGCTCTAACGTTGCTATGCTGGAGCCTGGCCTGGGACTGCAGCCAGACTGTCTGGGTTTGAATGCGACAAGGCCCTGCACGTAAGCCCTTGGCACGCAGTCTGGAACACATTAAGGGTTGATAAATGTTAGCTGCTAATATCATTAAGACCATTGTTACTACCGCTACAGGCTCACTCTATGGCCTTCAGCAAGTTGCTGCCTCTGTCTCGGTCTCAGTGATGTCTCTAAAAAACTGCCAGCTTCCACGTTTTTCAGCTCTATGAAGTTGCAGAGAGCTCCCTGTTTCCCCTGGGTCTCAATTTGAGTTTAGACCTCTTGAGCTGACCCTGGAAGGATCAGGATTCCGGCCTGGGGGCCACACAAGAGCCGGGGGGGTGGGCACAGAGCGGAGCGGGGACGGCACATGGGATATTGAAAGGCCCGCCCAGCTGGAGAGCAGGGAGCTCTGTTTCTTCCAGCCAACTACTACTCACCAAAAATCTATTATGTTCCCCTGTAATTCGATCAGGCAAGGAGGGGGCCCCAAATTAAGTCTGGAACTAGCAAATTATCTAATTGCACCTTCCGATTTCCATCTGATGAACAGAGTGCGGGTGGAAGAAAATGCAAGCCACAGCGAGACAGGGCCAGGGAGCCCATGAGCATAACTCCTCTTGACATTTCACACAGCTCTGCTGTTCCAGCGGCGGCGGGCGCAGTGAGTCGGTGTCTAGGAATGCGAGCAAGGCTGCAGGCTCTCTCCATCCCCCTGCTCCCTCACAAAGGACTCGGTGGGTGGGTGGGTGTGTGGGGAACTAATGTGAGGACCTCCCCCAGGAAGAGGTGCAGCCACCTCCCAGGCCCCTCCCAGGTAGAGTCCACTTGACCCCCATAAATCCAGACCTCCAGAGAAACCACGAAAGATGGGGGACCACCAGACGTGAGAAGCCGCTGGCCTCTTGGACCCAAGTGTGTCGCTCCTCGGGGCCAACTTTGAAGGGCCCGAACCCCTCAGAATGGGAGGTGAAAGGTCACAGTGGAGGCTGTACTTCCACGCCCTGCCCCTGGATATTGGTTCTGGGTGGGAAGTCACTTTTCTAGGTACCAGAGAAGCTGGCACAAGACGCGGCGGTTGCCAGAGGCAGTGCCGGGATCCCTGGACTGGCGGTGACGGCGGGGGAAGATGGCAGGAGAGGCAGTAATCTTTTGCACGTTTCACAAGCTGGAAACCTGGCAGGGAGCCCAGCCGACCAACTCCTCGGAATCAGCTGAGGAGCGGGGCTTCAAGGTGGCTGGTGAGAGGCCGGAGGGGACAGCCCTCAGGCCAGCGGCCCCAAGTGAACACTATGAATGAATGAATCACCCCAGCCTCTTCTCGGAGGCAGCTCTGGTCAGACAGCCTGATGCCTGGGGAACTCTGTCCCTGTGGGGCCCTCTACTGGCCAGGAGGACTCTGACCAGAGATGGGTACTCCGGGACCTTAGCCGGGGAGCAGCATCAGCCCATCTGCTGGCCATTCTTCCTGCCTCTGCTCCCCTTCTACTCCAGCTCATTTTCCACACTACAGCAGCAATCAGCTCTCAGGAAGGAGAGTCCCAGCAATTCTACTGCTAGAAATCTTGGCCAGAGAAATATTCCTACAAATGTGCCGAGACACGTGTTCACAGCATGGTTTAATACTAAAAGATAAGGAACAATCCATGTGTCTATTAGCAGGACTGGGCTAAATCCAATTGCACATCCATGCGACAGAATACAATTGCACATCCATGTGACAGAATACGGAGAAGGCAATGGCACCCCACTCCAGTACTCTTGCCTGGAAAATCCCATGGATGGAGGAGCCTGGTGGGCTGCAGTCCATGGGGTCGCTAAGAGTCGGACACGACTGAGGGACTTCACTTTCACTTTTTCGCTTTCATGCATTGGAGAAGGAAATGGCAACCCACTCCAGTTTTCTTGCCTGGAGAATCCCAGGGGCAGGAGAGCCTGGTGGGCTGACGTCTATGGGGTCACGCGGAGTCGGACACGACTGAAGTGACTTAGCAGCAGTAGCAGCAGCAGCGACAGAATACTATGCAGCTGTTAAAAATAATGAGGGAGACCTTAGGTCCTGAAACAGAAACTATCCTGGATGAGGGCTTATATGAAAAATCCAGGCGTTGGAGAGAATGTGCAGAGTGATCCCATTGTTTCAAAAGTCTGCATACATAGTCCTTAGCCATCCTGCTGGATTCTACCGCATGGCTAATCGGTTTCTCTTTAGGGTAGTGAAACAAGCAGCACAGATGAAACAGCATTCATTTTCTACCTTTTTGATACTGCTTACATTTTTTTCTTTACACTTAAGTGCCACATACACACACACACACACACATATTTTTTTCGGTCTGCTCCAGGTCTTACTTGCAGCATGAGGGCTCTAGTTCCCTCACTAGGGATCAAACCCGGGCCCCCCGCATTGGGAGAGAGCAGTCTTAGCCACCGGGCCACCAGGGAAATCCCTAAGTGCTGCTTTTTTTGGCTCTGCTGGGTCCTTGCTGCCACGCACAGGTTTCTCTAGTTGTCGCTAGCAGGACTACCCTCTGGTTGTGTGCACCGCTTTCTCATTGTGGTAGCTTCCTTGTTGCAGAGCACGTGCTCTAGGGCATGTGTGCTCAGTATCTGTAGTGCACAGGCTTAGTTGCCATGTGGCATGTACGATCTTCCCAGACCAGGGATGGAACCGGTGTCCCCTGCATTACAAGGTCAATTCTTAACCACTGGACCACTAGGGAAGCTCCTAAGTACTGGTTTTTAAAATGATAAATGGACAAAACCAGAAAGAAGTCCCATGGTTTAGAGCAAACATCTCACACGTTTTTCCTAGTGCTCCTGTCCAAAGCTAAGCCTGCCTGGGCGCCCTGCACTGGGGATCCCCAGGCTGTCTCCACAGCTTCGCTCCTGGGGTCACAGCTCTGGCCACCTCCTCCCCTCCACTTCCTCACCCAGCTATGCAGGCTCTCTCTGGATAGTCAGTCCCCAAGCCCTTGTTCCCTTAGCTCCTTCTGAAGCCTCTTCCACCCCCAGCTGGCAACTATCTCCTCCCTTTTCCAGGCCCACCACCCACAGAGCACTCATATCTTCTCAGGAAGGGGATTCCCTGATGTGTCCTCAAGCACATCACATAAGAAGGACTCGGAGCCTGTATCTACCTACCTCTAGATCGAATATGTGAGGTCCACACCTGATGTTCACAGATGCCTAGTAAATGGTTCAGGAACCCTGTTATGAGCAACTTTTAGACTGGTGATGAAAACTACGGTTTATAAAGTGTTCTCCATTTACAGACAGCTTTCAAGCTCACCAGCCAGGTCAGTCCCTGCAACAACCTAGAAAGGAGTAGGTATAGCACAGACAAGGCAAGGGAAACCCAGAGATGTTAGCAACCCATCCAAGTTACTGTGGGAAGCTCAGGGCTGAGATTAAAAGCTGGGTCTGACAACCTCCAGTCCTAAGGCCTTTCCTCAACAGGAGCCCAAGTAAGGTATTCAGGAATCCGGCCTCTGCAACAACACAGGGCCCCAAAGTGCTGGGTACCCTGAACTTCTGCCTCTGATTTCTCCAGATTTTCTGCCCACATTCGCACTGTTAGGATATCACAAAAGATTTTATCCAATGCCTTGTAGAATTCAAGAGGACCCAGTGAGAATATGAAGTCAGGTCTAATGAGTCACGACGGATCCACGGCGGCTGAAGCCCCTGTCCTAAGTGTTCACTGCCCACCTACTCCATCATCTGCAAAATTCCACAGAACCCCACTGGAATTCGTCCACAAAATCCCATCAGGACTCTGTGAAGGAGTCAAGCCAAAAAGGTAATGAGTACTTTTTCCAGGATCTCTATTCTTCTTCCTTTTTGAAAACCAGGCCAGTTAGCCACCTCAATTCTTATTCATGATTAGATCCTCAATGCCTGATACACAGCAGGTATTAACAACTGTACAGTAACAAGCAATTACACCCGGGGGGATTACCCCATTCTGCACAGTTTCTCAAAAGTTACTAACAGCGGTTTTGTTCCTATACCCATAAGGTCCCCCCACCTCCGCCTTTCTTTCTTCAGTGTATTGAGGAATAATTTTTCCATCTAAACTAAACATATTTCACGTGACTGGGTACCCTTGTACACCGTGGGCTTTCCATCCTCCCATCCGAGTTTCGAGGGGCTGGACCCTGTGTCTCAGGCTCTATTCAGGTTTCTGCGCCATCTGATTAAGCTCTGTGCCAAGGGCTGTCTTTTGCCCTACGTTTGTTAACACGACACCACGTTCCAGAAGTAGTGGACGCTTGGCTCCCTTTCTGTAAAACACTGACCGAATTCCATGAGCCCTTTATTGAGATGGGCTTGCTCACATAACATTTTAATTCTCATAACCCTGTGAGGTTGGGGTATAACAGTTTCGTTTTACAGGCAAAATACTGAAATTCAAAGAGAAGGTCACTCAAGGTCACAGGTCTGAGAATAGGGAGAGCTGGGATTTAACCCAAGACTTTGGAGTCCAGGTCCAAGAGTATCATCTCCTTTGTACTCATGAAGAACTGAAGCTCAAAGAAAAGGTCATTCAAGGTCACGGGTTTAGGAATGGGCAGAGCTGGGATTTAACCCAAGACTTTGGATTCCAGGTCCAAGGCACTAAAGTTGCCTCGAGTAACTATTTTATACTTGTTCTTTGGTTTAGTGGTATTTCTGAAACCGTGGTTAAAAGAACAGCAGCATGAGACGCCCCTGGGCAGCTTGTTAAAAATGAAGCTTCCTGAGCCCACCCCAGGCCGATGTAGTAAGAACTGCTGAGAGTGAGGCCAAGAACTGCATTCTGTGTAAGCCCCAGTGTTTCCGACGCAGACTGGAGGCTGAAAGCACAGCTTTCTTCTCTCTGTGCACTCTTCCCCTTGATTCCATCCTGTCCTCACACAAAACCTGAGAAGCAGGCAGGACAGATCACTAGAATCCCCTGCTACGAAGGAGGAAACAGCTACAGGCAGTCTGTTCATCTGCTTATTTTGGATGCAGCTTGAGTAAAGAAAGGTTTGGTGGCTGACATCCTGTGAAGCCGTGGCTCACTGGGGACGCCCCCTCGTGGCGCTGTTCTTACTCATCTGGAACCCACAGTAGCTGCCTCTCTTGTCCTCAGTGACACTGCAGTGTTGTTGCTCAAGGTACAGTGGGGAAAGGTGACTCCAGAATACAGGGTCATCTCATGAAAAGGCCACCTCTGGAACTGAAACAAGTTAACAAAGCAAAGCACAAGGGCTGACAAAAACAAAAGCAGGGACTTCCCTGGTGGTCCAGTGACTAAGACTCCATGCTCCCAGTGTAGGAGGCCCAGGTTTGATCCCTGCTTAGGGAACTAGATCCCACATGCTGCAATTAAAGAGCCCACATGCCCCAACTAAGACCTGGCTCAATCAAATACATAAATATTTAAAAAACCAAAAACAGCTGGTGCTGCTGCAATAGTCAGTGCTACTGACGGGAGCAGAGTGGGGCTCCCCCGATCTAATCAGGATCACTACCAGCTAGGGCAGGACCAGAAGGTGACTGACGAGTAGAAAACCACTCAGGTAATCCGGCCTGAGGTACTGGGAGGTTTTTCCTGGTCATGGGGAGGAGGGTGGAAAGAGAGCCTGTTAGCACTCTTCCAGCACTGCCCAAGGGAGGAGAGGTTCTAGCACCATGGGCTGGGCTGTGCAGAAAGCATGCCATCCCTCAAGGCTGCAGCACTGTCGGCTCCAGACTCTAGAATGACATTTACAGATGGAGGTCTTATGTCAGAAGAAGCGATCTCACCCGGGAGAACACTGCAGAGCGAAGAGATGGTGATGACGTGTACTGGGCGGGCTTCATCCAAGTGTTGAAAGAGAAAGGTGGTCACTGGACAAAAACATGGTTCACCCGACAAACCCCAAGTGCCCGCTATGTTCTTGGCACTCTGCCGAGCTCTGGGATACAAAGATGAACTGGATGCAGCTCCAGACTGGGAGAATTTCATACTCGGGGAGTGATGCTAGATATGTAAACAAATACTGACGGAGCCACGCCGGACGTTATACACGGAAAATAAGAGAAGGAGAAAGAGTCTCCTCTGATTGGTGGGGAGGAGAGCGGGTACATTTGGGGAGGCCCCTCCACGAGGGATTGGCCGCATCTAACAGGCTGATCGCCAGGCAGACAAGAGGCATTCCAGCTGAAGGAACAACATGTGCAAAAGCACTGAGGCGGGACAGAGGAAGGCCCGTCCGCCACAGCACTGGACACACGTGAGCGAGCAAGCAGCGGGAGGCTGGGATGGTGAGGGAGGGCAGGGCAGACCACCAGGAGCCAGGTCGCCCACGGGCAAGAGGAGTCATCAGAGGCAATAAGCAAGCAGAGGCTCTCGACCAAGAGAACAGGAAGACTGAAATACAAAGGGAGTGCCGGTCCTGAGCTGCCAGTTCCTCTCCCACTACTGGCATTTGTCTCCAGTCCACAGCTGGCTGCGTGTACATCCACCGAAGCCTGCTGGCCAGCTAGTGTTCACTAACAGCAGAGCACAGCTTCATCCTCAGGCCAGGTCTCCATCGAGGCGGTCCTTTCATTTATTTTTTTAAAAGTCAGTTTAGGGACTTCCCTCATGGTCCCAGGGTAAGATACAGCACTTTCACTGCAAGGGTGAGGGTTCGATTCCTGGTCGAGGAACTAGTATTCCACATGCTGTGTGGCCAAAAAAAAAGAAGAACCCAGGAAGCTGAATTAGGCATCAGAAAGCTGCAATGTGAGCATGAACCTAAAATAAAGGGAAATGAAGAGTCATGGAGAGAAATGTCATTCTGGGAGTTGTGACTGTTAACCAAACCAGCCCTGCCTGCAACAAAGAAGGCCCTTCTGGTGACTAAACCCAGATTTGATATCTCTATGTGGACATACTTCTAGCTTTGCCTGACTTTTCACTTTCTGTTTCACTGCAGGACATTATTCTACTGACTTTTCTTTTCTTCAAATCACTTATTTGGGCTGTGTTAGGTCTTTGCTGCTGTGCAGGCTTTTCTCTTGTTAGAGAGTCGAGGCTACTCTCTAGTGGTGGTGCAAGGGTTTCTCATCACAGTGACCTCTCTTGTGGAGCACAGGCACTGGGGAGTGCAGGCCTCAGCAGTTGCAGCTCACGGGCTCTAAAGCACAGATTCAACAGTTGTGGTGCATGGGCTGAACTGTTCTGTGCCATGTGGGATCTTCCTGGACCAGGGATCAAATCCATGTCTTCTGCATTGGCAGGTGGATTATTTACCACTGAGCCACCAGGGAAGACCTCCACTAGTTTTTAAAATAATTTTAATTGAAAAAAAAAATCATTACTTCTTTAAGTATGTTCAGTTCAGTCACTCAGTTGTGTCCGACATTTGCGACCCCATGGACTGCAGCACGCCAGGCCTCCCTGTCCATCACCAACTCCCGGAGCTTACTCAAACTCATGTCCATTGAGTCGGTGATGCCATCCAACCATCTCATCCTCTGTTGTCCTCTCCTCCTCCTGCCCTCATCTTTCCCAGCATCAGGGTCTTTTCCAATGAGTCAGCTCTTTGCATCAGGTGGCCAAAGTATTGGAGTTTCAGCTTCAACATCAGTCCTTCCAATGAACACCCAGGACTGATCTCCTTTAGGATGGACTGGTTGGATCTCCTTGCAGTCCAAGGGACTCTCAAGAGTCCTCTCCAACACCATAGTTCCAAAGCATCAATTCTTCGGCTCACAGCTTTCCTTATAGTCCAACTCTCACATCCATACATGACTACTGGAAAAACCATAGCTTTAACTAGATGGAGCTTTGTTGGCAAAGTCATGTCTCTGCTTTTTAATATGCTGTCTAGGTTGGTCATAGCTTTTCTTCCAAGGAGCAAGTGTCACCAATTTACATACTGATTCAGCCCTGGGAGACATCTGGCTCCCTGGCAGCTACCCACAAGCAGATAACAGTGACAAGTGCTCGCTCTGCCAGCCCTGGCCCCACCAGGGCCACACACAGCTTCACTCACTCACCCCCACAGTAATACCAGGAGGCAGGCAGTAGGCAACTTTCTCCATTTCACAGATGAAGAAACAAAGCACAGAGAAGGTGAGTAACCTTCTCAAGGTGCCCAGCTAGTAGATGCCAGGGCCAGGATTTGCCTCCACGCAATCTGGTTCTAGAGTCTTTCTTAACTACCACACAAGACTGCTCCCATTCCACACGGACCCAACCAGTCTAACCCCCACAGGACAAACTTCATCTCCAAGTTCTTGGGGAAGTGCCCAAATCCACACTCTCCCCACCATAAATCACCCAAAAGTATAAGTACTTTTCCCCCCTACCTTATACTCAATGGTCATCTTTAGCTAATGCCATCTTTCAAAGATTTCTAAAAGTTTAAGAAACAAATAAAATTTAAAACTTACAATTAGAATTGGGATTTGGCAGATTTCAGGGCAGGTCATAACCAATTTGGGCCACAGTAGCTGAGCCCTTTCTCTCTCCAGGGCTTACTCCTGTCTGGACTGTACCTACACAGAAGGACAGGTCAAGACCTGCCGCTGGACAGGAGGACTCCTGGGCCAGCCTCTCTGGCTCCTTTGGGAGCAGAAGACAAGTCTTTAACTTCTCATCTCAACAGGTGCAGGCAGCTGTGCCAAGTAACCCAACATTCAGAACCAATCACTCACTGCCGTTTACAGTAACTGCAGCCACAGAGGCTGCTGAAGGAAGGATGTGGGGAAGGAAGGGCAAGGAAAGGCCTCACTTCACATCTCTTGGCCGCCCCCTGGCAATTCATTCAACAACTATCCCTCCCATGCCAACATGAGCTCCGTGGTGACACATGACAGGTAAAAAGCCCTGTGGTCCCCAACCAAGTTATGCTAGTGGAGTACAGATCTGAGGATGTCATTAAGGAGATGATCAAGTGAATAAATGTGAGCTTAAACCCACAGAAAAAGCTTCAAAGGGAAAGGTCTGTGAAATAGGGGCCATGACCTATTCTGCAGCGACTTCCCTGAGACATCCATTCCTCATCCAGGTAGAGATCTGAAGGATGAGCAGGTGTTAATTAGACCAAAAGAGGGTGAGGAGGCATTCCAGGCAGAGCGAACAGCAGGAAGAAAGTCCCTTCAGAAGAAAGAAGAGCAAGTTTTGGACCTGTGAGGAGAACAAGGCTGAAGCAGAGGGAACAGAGGCTGTGGGGCAAGGCCAGGTCACAGGGGGCTCTACAGGCACCCAAAAGGACTGTGGCCTTGATCTAAGAATGCTAGAAAGTTGCTGAAGTGTATAAGGCAGAGAGATGACAGAATGTGATGTGGTCACACTGGTTTTTTTTTTTCCCCACAGATCACCTACTCTGGCTTCTCTGTGGAGAATGGACTGGGGTGCAGAGTGACTATGGACAGTTAGATGTCTACTGCGGTCATCAGGTGAGGGATGGTGGTAACCCAGAACACAGTGGTGATAGGAGCAATGCAAAGTAGTGGAGGCATTCAAAGCTATTATATTACTATTTAAAGAGATATTAATAAAACCGGCAGGCTTGGATATGCAGATGACAAGAGGTGAAGGACACCTGGGCTGTGGTTTGGGCAGTGGGCGGATGGTGGCACCATTCAACGGGACAGGTAACAATGGAAAAGAAGTCAGTTTGGGGGGAAGACTGAAGGTCCAGCGGGGTCTGAGATGTCCACAAGACATCCAAAGGGACATGTGAGGTCGACAGAAGGACAGCTAGTCTAGAACTCAGTGGAAAGGTCTGGACTGCTACTGGTTTCATCAGTGTGTGGAGTATAGGTCACCAACGTGTGCAGGACGACAGGAGCCGCGGGGGTGGGTGAGGCTGCCCAGGGAGGAAATAGAGTACCTGGAGGGGCGGCAGCATTTCAGAGCTGGGTAGAGAGGGGTGAACAAGCCACAATGACCAGAGAGATCGGGGAAACTCGGGGAAGCCAAGGGGAGGGGCCGCTTCCAGAGTGACTGAGACACCAACAGTCAAGGCTCACACCTATTAAGTCCTGATTACGGCCAGGCAGTGCTGAGTGCTCTGAGTGCACGGTCAAATTCAGTCTGCACAAAGAATGACCTTTTGAGATGGAACCAAGTCACTCCTTTAGAGGAGGAAACTGTGGCAAAAAAAGATGAAGGTGGCGACTCAAGATGTGCTGGGATGGAAACTCAAGCAGGCTGACTGTGAACTCTGGTTCACGTTACCACCTCCAGCGCAGCTCAGGAGGCCAGACAAGATGGACTGAAAAGTGGCTGGCAGACAGACTGGTGGGGCTGTCCTCTGGACCACCACCAAGGGGACGCTCCAGGGGAGAGACACGGTGGAAGACAGACTGGAGCCCACTGCTAAGAATGCTCCAAGATAGGAGACCAGGCCAAGAAGTCAAATCTGTATCCCCAACAGCAGCCAACTGCGTGCTTTAATACAGTAGATGATGCTCTAAGTGAAGTCAGAATGGCTAACTAAGGACCAGAGTTGCCCCTGCAGCCGCTGACCCTGCGTTGCCCCACCCTAACACTCTCAGTGCTCTCTGATCCGCTACGTCTGTGATGCTCACAGTGACTGCATGAGGTGGGTAACTTTCACCACGTCTTAGAGATAAGAAAATGAGGCTCATCGTAGCTAAGGACCTGGTCCACAGTTACACAGCTGGCCTGGCTCAGTTAAAGCTCAAATCCAGGTCTATTGTTCCTTTGTGGAAGTCACAGTGGAAAGAAGAACCCGACCCCACCCCCGCCCCGAGCCACAGAGACCCGAATTCAAACGTCAGCTCTGTGTGACCCTGAGCAAGTTACCTATCCTTTCTGTTTTAGGACAAAATGGGGTTGCAGGATCACTGTAAGACAAGCTAAGTGAAACCGATTCAGTCAGATAATCGAAGTGAAACTCCCAATACAATGCTTAGTAAATATGAGTTGTCCATCCCTGGCTCCCCACAACCCCTCTCCATCTCTGCCCCAATAGCTGCTGCGGGGCTTCTATGGGATCCTAGTTTTCTCTTTCCAGAGAACAGAGCAGGACCAAGGTGCACAGCTCTGCTGCATACAGCAGTCCCACCTTGTCCACGATGGAGTCCCCTGTCGGGGCAGAAGGCGGCCCAGGTGTTTGCCCTTTCCCTTCCCGGTGCAGCAGGCCGCAGGCCCCTGACCACCCGCCTTAATACCCTGCTGCTGACAGTTTCCTTAGAGACAAACTGGACAAACGGGTCAATAGGCATCAAGGGCTTGAGTGGCAGCAGCACCAACAGCAGGGGGCAGGGATGCTCCACTGACTCCCACGCCCAGAGCCATTTAACAGCACTTTCTGTTGACACTTGGAGCCTTTGAACAGAGGCCCTTCAATGTTAGCTGATACCACCAGTGGTCTCTTTTCACCTTGACTTTACAGAAGAGGAAATCTAGCCTCAGGGAGGTTAAATGACCGCCCCAGTCAGGAATGCAAAGACTCTGGTAAGTGAGGAGGCAGGACACCTTGATTCAGATCCCAGCTATGCCAGCTACTAGCTCTGTGACTGTGGGCAAGGAAGCTCCACTTCCCTATATTTGTAAAATAGGTAAGACCATCACCACCATTATTAGGGTGCTGTGGAAATTAAATGAGATAATGTACATGAAGTGCTTAGGACAGTGTCTGGTGCAGAGTGAGCACTCGATAAATGGTACCTGTTACTCTAATTATCAAGCTACTGTGCTTGTGTGGATAGGGGTGTGGGTGCTCTCAGCACCGCAGAAAACCCTCTGTCGTCAGCCAGCCCATTACACCACAGTTGGCGGCTACGTCTGTGATTTCTTCACCAGCCTTTCCTGGAGTCACAGATTTAGAGGACATGGTCAGCAGCTTGACGAAGTGATGACAGCTTTCTATCTGTGGCATCTCTTTTCCAGAGCTCTGCCTTTAGCAAACACTTCTCGAAAGAGAAAGCTCTTCATGGCCCTGAGGAAGAAGGCCCTGAGCGTGAGCAGGAGCCGTATGGGGGGAGGGGGCACGGTGTTTCCCTCTGAAGATGATGTCAGAGCAGGTCAGACAGCAGAGTTCTAGGTCCGGGCCACGAAGACCAGCAGAGGCAGCTTTTCCCTCCTCCTTGGCCAAATGTCTCTGACGAGGGTGAAAAGGGCAGTCTTCAGAAAGCCCGTCACCTGCTTTGCAAACATGCCAAGAGACCAAGTCACCACTCATAGCTTCTTGTTTTAACCTCAGCTACAATGAGTGCCAAAAAATGGACGCTTTTGAATCGTGGCACTGGAGAAGACTCTTGAGAGTCCCTTGGACAGCAAGGACATCAAACCAGTCAATCCTAAAAGAAATCAACCCTGAACATTCACTGGAAGGACTGATGCTGAAGCTCCAATACACTGGCCACCTGATGGGAAGAGCTGACTCACTGGAAAAGACCCTGATGCTGGGAAAGACTGAAGGCAGGAGGAGCTGGGGGCCACAGAGGATGAGATGGCTGGATGGCACCACCAACTCAATGGCCATGAGTTTGAACAATCTCTGGGAGACAGTGAAGGACAGGGGAGCCTGGCTTGCCGTAGTCCACGGGGTCACAAAGTCAGACCCAGCATATCGACTGTTGCTGTTATTTAACAGCAAACGGTGACCGGCCCAGCTGCTTCCCTCCCCAGCAAGAGGGGCCAGTTTTCCAGAGAGCTTCAGAGAGGAGGGCCCCGGCTCTACAGCCAACAGCACTGCTCACGGAGAAGGAAGGTCGGAGGAACTTAAACTGCAAAGGCTGAGGAGACGAAGCGGGAGGGGTGGTCACCAAGCATCCAGAGACCAGGGGGATCCTGGCCAGGCGCCCACTGGCACCAGCACAATTCCAGACTTCCAGGAGGTTTGTCACCTGGCCTCCACTGTACAGCCGCATTTCCCAGCCTTTAAGTGATTTCCTGTTGTCCAGGGAACCTGAGAATCTGGAGGAAGGCACTATCAGAGGCAAGATTACGGATGTGGCTGCAGACAGGGGATGGGCTGGTGTAAGAAGGCGAGGGGAGGAGTTTGGGCCAAACTCCAGCAATTTCTCCATTCAATATCCAGCCCCACCCTGTGACTAGGAAAACAAAGGTGTGGGGGAAGGGGAGAAGAAAAGTCATTTCCTTCATTGTAACTGGAGCCCAGCTGGGTTAGAGCAGGGCTGGGAATCACAAAGAATGGATTTTCTTTGGGTAGCTGGAAGGGAGGGCCCTGCTCTGGCAGACTTGAACCCAGACACTCTGAACCCACACTCTGAAATCAGATGAGCTGGGGTGGAAGAGACCTTTTAAGACTGTTCAGGCTGAGGCCTTGTGCTCCTCGTAACCAAGGTCACTTCTAGAGTCAGAGAGAAAATGCAGTCCTTTCAAGCCCTGAAGATATTCCTCCAATTTGGGGCAAAGTCAAATTAGCAAGATCGAAGCAATCAATCCTAAAAGAAATCAACCCTGAATATTCACTGGAAGGCCTGATACTGAAGCTCCAATACTTTGGCCACTTGATGTGAAGAGCTGACTCACTGGAAAAGACCCTGATGCAGGGAAAGACTGAAGGTGGGAGGAGAAGGGGGCGACAGAGGATGAGATGGTTGGATATCACCAACTCAACAGACATGAGTTTGCGCCAACTCTGGAAGCTAGTGGAGGACAGGGAAGGTTGGCATGCTCCAGTCCATGGGGTCACAGAGTCAGACAGGACTGAGCGACTGAACAACAACAAATTGGCTCCGGAGCAGCCAGTCTTCCCAGGGCAAACTGCCAGGCTCTGTCTGAGGGTTCCACGCCATCCACTTCATGGGAAAGCTCAGGAGTCGGGAGACGTGCCCCATCAGTAGAGTGAGATCAGAAAGATTCTGTCCTCGAGGCAAAGCTGCAAATAGGAGACTGACCTGAATGCTTCCCCCACAGGCATGACGTTGGTTTAACTGTGCCAGGGTGGTTCAAAGTTAAAATACACATGTGCATATAGGGGAATACAGACACACACTCAACATAACACTTAATGACAACTACTGATTATTAATGGTTTTCTATGTGTCAGGATCTATGCCAGGGACTTTTCACAGGTCACTACATTTAATCCTCTTGAACCACCTTGTGAGACGAGAACTATCCTTTTCCCCATTTTACAGATGAGGTACCTGAAGCTCAGGGAAGTCACTGATGGCCAGTTAACAAACTGCAAAGCCAGGATTTGAAAACAGTTCTCTTTCATAGCCTGCACTCTTTGCCACCAGGATAACATGCCTCACTTCATTGTGAGCACGTACTTGCGTCTGTCTCATACACACACACACAGTGCACTCTAACAAGCTAGCATCTCACCAGACCTACTAGTGACCCAAGACTTAAGTTCTAGAGCCAGCTTATTTCATCCATGACCAGTCCATGTAATTTTTGTCTTTCTGGTTTCGGGCCTCGAGTCTGTGATATGAAGGGGCTGTATCATTCAGAAAGTGGTGCTTCTAGTTACAGGAGAATCCAGCAATTCTCCTATAGCTTGTTCTACCCATTCTTGCTTATTTTAAAGGATAGAAGATATCCATAGAAGTAAGAAAATGGCAGGAACAAACATGACCATGTGGGTTGAAGGCCAAGGAGAGTTCCCACCTGGGAACTCACAGGGCTCTGATGCTGGTTTAGCTGAGCTGTAAAATGAAAGGGCAGCCCGAGGCCCCTGCAGCTCTGACACTCTGCTCCTATTTTACCAAAGAAGCAAAACGGAAGTAGAATCAACTTCCCTGGGGATAAGAGGAGTAACCAAGGAAATCAGATGCACAGCGAAGACTGGTGAGCTCTGAGTTAGAGCTGAAAGGGCAGGTAAGTGCTCCAACTCCTCCAGAGGCCACAGCCCTGCAGGCCAACCCCCCACGTAGTTCCCTGGGTGGAGGCAAGTGCTCAAAAGTCAATTCAGTAACTTGCTATCAGCACAGGGGATGCTCTGCTGAGTGTGGGAGCTGGTATTTACAGCACGTGGTGCCTGTCTGCACTCTGTCTCATTCTCCGTCGTGAGCACAGCCCTGCCGCTTCAGACCTCGAGGGCCACAAATGCCCACCCAGCCTTCCGGTGAAGAATGACTGCAGGCCAGGCGCTGGGTTACGCTCTGTATTATACAAAGCCAAGCTCCTACTCTCGAGGATTCCAGCCATTCAGTAGGTACCTACCATGGGCTGGACCCTTGGCATATTTGACTTCATTAGATCTCAACAAGTCTGTGAGAAAGATGATTAACATCTGTATTTTCCTGATGAGGAAACTGAGTCTCAGAGAGCAGGAACAGATCTGACATTAAAGGCTGTGCTGTTCTCAAGAAACCAAGCTTCCACCAAACAATCATCTAAGAGCCACTGATATAACAGAGTTGATAACAAAAAGCAGGAAGCTAGGGAGGCATCCTGGGGTGAAGAAGAGCTGGCTGTGCCAACAGCCCTCAAGGCACCTGTGTAATCAGAAGTGCAAGTGTAGGAAAGTCGCATGTTCTCCTCCTCAGTCTCCTCATCTGCCAGGTGAGGGTGCTGGGACACTCTGAAAAGGGCTCCTCCCATCCCCAAACCTCCCATCTCTAGCTGTACCTGGCCCACGTGCCGTTCTTCCAGTTCCATCTGGCGTCAGGAGGCCACACCTGACCTCTGCTCACATGCACTTCCTGGGCACCTCCCTCTTTGCCCCCTGAACACCACCCCTGGAAATGGAAACTCTCAAGTCAGAAGCATGTTCTGTATCTTCCAGAGGATGCCCGCAGGGCGCTGGTGAAGACAGGCACATGGACTCACTTACCGGAAGCAGGAGGTGTGCCAGGCTTCGCTGACGGTCTTGTACAACCTCTGGTTGGGAGCGACGTAATCTCCACAGGCCTGACACCTCCAGGCATCCTCACCTGCACACAGAAGCGAGGGGTTCAGAGGCTGAAGAAGCAGGGAGTGCGGGGGCAGGATCCCCACCTTGTAGAAGATGGACTTAACAGACTCTGGTGCTGGAAGGGCTGCTACACGCACAGTTCCCTCCTCCACAAGATCCCTGCCGAGCAATCATCCAGCTGCTCATCTCCTCAGCAACAGCAACTCCACGGCCTCAAAAGCAGTGTCGCTCCACTTTGTAAAAAATGGTCCTGGCACTTCCTTGGTGGTATAGTGTGTAGGAACACAGGGGGCCTGGGTTCGATCTCTGATCCAGGAAGATTACAACTAAGCCCATGTGCCTCAACTACTGAGCCCCTGTGCTCTGACTACTGTGTGCCTAGAGCCTGTGCTCCCCAGAGCAGAGCCCCCACTCGCTGTGACCAGAGAAAGTCTAAGTACAGCAACAAAAGGCCTGAAGCAACCAGTAAGTAAATAAATATTTTAAAAGCTGGTTCTGGTTGTTCCTTTTTTTTTACTGAAACAAAACCTGCCTTTTCCTTCCTTTCAGTCCATGCTTACAGTCCTGAGTACATGAAATGAACAAGTTTCTTTTCAGGTTGGCCTTTCCTAAAACTGTCCCTAGCCAGCACCCAGAAAGGTCTGCTCTCTAGGTTACACAAGTTGCAGCCTTGTCCTTCTCCTCAAAAGCCCTAGTTGTGCTGATTTCCCATCACTTCATCCAGGAGCTCATTCATTCAATCGGCATCATGGGTCTTTTCATTGGACCCGTCCATCTAAGCTCTATACTGGAGGCTGTTGGATTAATCACCTTGCTCCTGGAAGAGGAAATGCACTGGAAAAGAAACATTCTTCCATATTGTAATTTTTTTTTTTACTGAGATGTTATTTCACATCAAAGTATTTAGTTCAGAGAAAGAAATTACCAGTACAGTAGGAAAAGAACAAACATTTCATGAACGCCTCCTACCTGCCAAGAACTGTGCTAGGTTCTTTCACAGACCCAATCTCAATTCTCAAAACAATACCATGAGACAGGTATTATTATATTCATTTAAACTTGGGGCTGGGGGTGAAAGCTCAAGCAACAGCGTTAGCATCCCAACTCAGGTCTGGCTTACTCTAAAGCCTGTGCTCTTTCTAGTTCCTGCTCATTCGAAGCTCAGGGGAGCCAGGAAAGTGTCTGCAGGGCAAATTAAGTCTTGAAAGATGGGGAAAGTTTACTAAAGGCTGAAAAAGGATGGGGAAGGGCTGTGTGGGCTCAGAGAAGTATGGGCAGTAGCACAGAGCCCGTCCATGTCCCTCCAAAAGGGACAGAACACAATGATCCTGGTGTGATTCAGGTGCTAACTTCGTGAAATAAAGCGGGCAGCTGAGAGCAAGTTGTGGTACCTGACTCGGCCCTAGGAAACGGGACAGGGTTGTTACAAGACTCTGTTGTGTGCCCGTGTGTGCAGCTTTGTTCTCTCTGGGTAACTCCAGACTGCCACAGGCACAGTGACAGGCACCGGACCCTGGTTTACAGGCACAGGGGCTATGAATAGACAATGCACGGCTCCGCACACTTCAAGACTGCCTGGCGGATTTCTGGGGCAGCCAGGGCACCGGCAGCTGTCCTCGCAGCACAGGGAAGAGTTGAACAAGCTGGCAGAAGGTTTTAAAGCCTCGGCCCACCCGCTTCTCTCCTATGCATGCATCACCTCCTGGATCTAAACTTCTTAGACTTTCAAGGGGGAGAAGCCTTTGTGTTTTGAAGGTGGTAGTGCTCACACAGTGCACCAAAACCTCACAAACTCTGAGGCAGAAAAGTCTGAGACACTCTCTCCAACTGGGTTATGGGTGAAAAGTGGTTTAGTGAGAGGGTTTTTAGTGAACACAGACATCAAAATGAATCTTTCCAGTTCTGGAGGTACCGGCATGAAATGTTTTGGGAATTCTTACATGAAAGGCCTGTTAAGACTGCCATGTCTCACTCCCAGCAAGTCTGATTATTTTAAGTCACACCTGTTTCTTGCTTTTACTTTCAAGCCACAAGGAACAGACTCTGAACTGACCACCCACTTACTCAACAATTTGTCTTGGCTCTGAGTGACCTCTGGCTGTTTCCAAAATTCAAGAATCAGGACTTTCCACTATGAAGATATTCAAGCTAATTTGTTATGTCCATACCCTCCAGAGCCTGCGGTCTTGAGAAACTCAAAGCCATTAAACAAACACTTAATGCGTGCTGCTGTTAAGTCGCTTCAGTCATGTCCGACCCTGTGCGACCCCATAGACAGCTTCTTTTCCTGGTGTACTGCACAGTCTCGGCTGACTCACCCAGACTTCCCAGTGTCTACAGAACTCAACTGTTGACAACCATGCTCTGATCTGGACTCCACCCCATCACACCTTTCAGAAGACAGTCTCCACCACCACTCCCTTTTCCACTGGCTCCTTTCAACTGCCATTTAAATAAGTTCAAGTTTTTCCCATTGAAAACAAATCTGGAGCCCGCTTTCTCCTCTAGCTACCACCCTTGCTTTTCCACTTCGTAGCCACATGTATTAAAAGCTGTCTAACAGAAGATAAACTTCTGGGATTTTGCTGGTGGTGCAGTGGGTAAGACTCACCTGCCAATGCAGGGGACTAGAATTCGATCTCTGGTCCAGGAAGATCCCACCTGCCGTGGAGCAATTAAGCCCGTGAGCCACAACTGAAGCCTGAGTGCCTAGAGCCCAAGCTCTGCAGCACAAGGAGCCACTGCAACGAGAAGCCTGTACACCACAACAGAGAGCAGCCTTCACTCGCCACAACCAGAGAAAGCCTCAGTTCAGTTCAGTCGCTCAGTCGTGTCCGACTCTTTGCGACCCCATGAATCGCAGCGCGCCAGGCCTCCCTGTCCATCAACAACTCCCGGAGTTCACTCAGACCCACGTCCATAGAGTCAGTGATACCATCCAGCCATCTCATCCTCTGTTGTCCCCTTCTCCTCTTGCCCCCAATCCCTCCCAGCATCAGAGTCTTCTCCAATGAGTCAACTCTTCACATCAGGTGGCCTAAGTACTGGAGTTTCAGCTTTAGCATCATTCCTTCCAAAGAAATCCCAGGGCTGATCTCCTTCAGAATGGACTGGTTGGATCTCCTTGTAGTCCAAGACTCTCAAGAGTTTTCTCCAACACCACAGTTCAAACATCAATTCTCTGGTGCTCAGCTTTCTTCACAGTCCAACTCTCACATCCATACATGACCACAGGAAAAACCATAGCCTTGACTAGACGGACCTTTGTTGGCAAAGTAATGTCTCTGCTTTTCAATATGCTATCTAGGTTGGTCATAACTTTTCTTCCAAGGAGTAAGTCTCTTTTAATTTCATGGCTGCAGTCACCATCTGATTTTGGAGCCCCTCAAAATAAAGTCTGACACTGTTTCCACTGTTTCCCCATCTATTTCCCATGAAGTGATGGGACCAGATGCCATGATCTTCGTTTTCTGAATGTTGAGATTTCAGCCAACTTTTTCACTCTCCACTTTCACTTTCATCAAGAGGCTTTTGAGTTCCTCTTCACTTTCTGCCATAAGGGTGGTGTCATGTGCATATCTGAGGTTATTGATATTTCTCCCGGCAATCTTGATTCTAGCTTGTGCTTCATCCAGTCCAGCATTTCTCATGATGTACTCTGCACATAAGTTAAATAAGCAGGGTGACAATATACAGCCTTGATGTACTCCTTTTCCTATTTGGAAGCAGTGTTGTTCCATGTCCAGTTCTAACTGTTGCTTCCTGACCTGCATATAGGTTTCTCAAAAGGCAGGTCAGGTGGTCTGGTATGCCCACCTCTTGAAGAATTTTCCACAGTTTATTGTGATCCACACAGTCAAAGGCTTTGGTGTAGTCAATAAAGCAGAAATAGATGTTTTTCTGGAACTCTCTTGCTTTTTCCATGATCCAGCAGATGTTGGCAATTTGATCTCTGGTTCCTCTGCCTTTTCTAAAACCAGCTTGAACATGTGAAGTTCACAGTTCACGTACTGCTGAAGCCTGGCTTGGAGAATTTTGAGCATGACTTTACTAGCGTGTGAGATGAGTGCAACTGTGCGGTAGTTTGAGCATTCTTTGGCATTGGCTTTCTTTGGGATTGGAATGAAAACTGACCTTTTCCAATCTTGTGGCCACTGCTAAGTTTTCCAAATTTGCTGACATAGTGAGTGCAGCACTTTCACAGCATCATCTTTCGGGATTTGAAATAGCTCAACTGGAATTCCATCACCTCCACTAGCTTTGTTTTGTTGGTAGTGATGCTTTCAAGGCCCTCTTGACTTCACATTCCAGGATGTCTGGCTCTAGGTGAGTGATCACACCATCGTGATTATCTTGGTTGTGAAGATCTTTTTTGTATAGTTCTTCTGTGTATTCTTGCCACCTCTTCTTAATATCTTCTGCTTCTGTTAGGTCCATACCATTTCTGTCCTTTATCAAGCCCATCTTTGCATGAAATGTTCCCTTGGTATCTCTAATTTTCTTGAAGAGATCTCTAGTCTTTCCCATTCTGTTGTTTTCCTCTATTTCTTTGCATTGATTGCTGAGGAAGGCTTTCTTATCTCTTCTTGCTATTCTTTGGAACTCTGCATTCAGATGCTTATATCTTTCCTTTTCTCCTTTGCTTTTCGCTTCTCTTCTTTTCACAGCTATTTGTAAGGCCTTCCCAGACAGCCATTTTGCTTTTTTTGCATTTCTTTTCCATGGGGATGGTCTTGATCCCTGTCTCCTGTACAATGTCACGAACCTCAGTCCATAGTTCATCAGGCACTCTATCTATCAGATCTAGGCCCTTAAATCTATTTCTCACTTCCACTGTATAATCAAAAGAGATTTGATTTATATCATACCTGAATGGTCTAGTGGTTTTCCCTGCTGCTAAGTCGCTTCAGTCGTGTCCGACTCTGTGCGACCCCATAGACGGAAGCTCACCAGGCTCCCCCGTCCTTGGGATTCTCCAGGCAAGAATACTGGAGTGGGTTGCCATTTCCTTCTCCAATGCATGAAAGTGAAAAGTGAAAGTGAAGTCGCTCAGTCATGTCCAACTCTTAGCGACCCCATGGACGGGAGCCTACCAGGATCCTCCGTCCACAGGATTTTCCAGGCAAAAGTACTGGGGTGGGGTGCCATTGCCTTCCCCGAGTGGTTTTCCCTACTTTCTTCAATTTAAGTCTGAATTTGGCTATAAGGAGCTCAACTATACTTCAACTTAAAAAGAAGCTGTTTACACATACTGCACTGCTTTCATTTCCACACTTCCTATTTACCACACAATCCACTGCAATTTGACTTCCACCCCCACCATTTCTCTGAAACTGTCTCACCAAGATCAACAGTGACTGCTTATTGCTAAATTCAATGGACATGCTTCAGTCATTCTTTCAGCAAATATTTACTGCATGCCAACTATGTATCTAACTGAGCTTGGTCGGAAAAGAGCAGCACACAGGAGACAGATTAAACACAGGGCATATATTAAACAATAACATAATTATTTTCACTATAATTGTGGCAAGTTGTAGGAAGGAGATATCAAGTCCTTATAACAGAGCAAATGGTGTTGGGTAGGGCACACAAAAACATATTTATTCCTTAAGGAAGTAATTTCCAAGTTGAGCTCTAAAGGATGAAGAGAAATTAAGCAGGCAAAGCGGAGAAAGAAAGGATACCTGTGGAAACTGGGACGGTGGGCAGATCTGTGCAAAGCTCCTAAGGCAGGAACACAAGCTCCTCACACACACTAAAGCTGCCTATTGTCAGCTCCCTGGTCTACTACAATCCCTCAACAAACATTTATTGAAAGGAGGACTTCCCTGGTGGTCCAGTGGCTAAGAAACTGCCTGCCAATGCAGGGAACATGGGTTCAATCCCTGGTCCGGGAAGATATCACATGCTGTGGGGCAATTAAGCCCATGCACCACAACTACTGAAGCCTGTCAGCTCTAGAGCCCATGTTCCAAAACATAAGAAGCCACCGCAATGAGAAGCCAGAACATTGCAATAAAGAACAGTCTCTGCTCACAGTAATGAATATTCAGCCACAGCCAAAAATAAAGAAAGAAGAAAAAGGAAGGAATGGCCCTCTACAAGGTGGCCCTAAAGAACCTTTATCTTTTAACACTCCTCACAAAGGAATGTTCTAGTCACATCTTGATCTATTTTTTATTCCTGTCACACACATTCATATTCCTGTATCCTAACGCTCACACCTCGAGCTACTCTAGGTGTTTAGGCTACTATTTACCCACCTTTTCTGCCCTTTATCAAACGTCCACCTTCCCTTCATGGTCCTCTAAAGGCAGGAAGTGTTTGTTTCACTTTGTCAAATACCTGCTTACTACCATTTGTTCTGTAATTACAGTTCATTGTTTCTGCCTCCTTCAGTTCCTCCCTTTCTGCATCACTGCCCCCAGCTCTAAGGGGCAAAGATCATATCTTGATCATCTTCAGATCTCCAGGGCCTAGCCTAAAGGTGGGTGCCAAATGGACACTCCTTTATGTGGCAAATGCAACTGAAAAACTTTACCCAGCTGCCAGCTATAGAGGTAATTTCCAAAGATATGTTCAACAGTTAGCAGTGATGAGTCACCTGGAATGTGTCCTTAGGCCTACCTCCAGGTGAAGTCACAGGAAGATGTCCTGGTCTGTCACACTGTACCTGGCCTAGGCAATTCCCTCAGAACCTTCAGCCTCCCAAGCCTGGATTTTCTTCAGAAAAATACTCTTGACCTTTTCCATACGCTTACAGTCTTAAAAGTCAATGATTCTCTCTTACAACCTTCATTCTAGGAAAGGGAAGAGAAATATAGTAATACAAAGTCTTGGAGATTTTGGTGAGGCCCAGTGGAAGACCAATTTAGAGTGCTGTCTGCCTGGGAAAGTCTTCCTCTAAGAAAAGACCTCATTGTACCAGGCTGTTCACCTCTCCCTTGACTGTTTACCGATCCTGTTTGCAGACTTAATAGTGACTACTGATTGTCAAGAGTCTGAAAAAGGGAGCTTGGCTAAGTAAATGCCCTCAGCAACTTTGAACAATACAGAGCCCTTGTTAAGTGTTTAATAATGAAAAAACTATGCCTTCACAGATTAAGACTGAAGGCAGGAGGAGAAGGGGATGACAGAGGATGAGATGGTTGGATGGCATCACCGACTCAATGGACATGAGTTTGAGTAAACTCCGGGAGTCAGTGATGGACAGGGAAGCTTGGCATGCTGCCGTCCACGGGGTCGCAAAGAGTCGGACATGACTGAGCAACTGAACTGAATTGACTGATCCCTTCATGGTTATTACTGGGATTTGTTGCTTTTAAGAAGTGCTAAGTGTGCAATGCAGACAAGGTGATAATTGTAATAAATGGCTCGTTAGGAAGTTTCTCACCTTCAGGATCTTTGGAAAAATGGTATAAAACATATTCAGCTTATACATGCTTCTCTCTCCCAACTTAATAATTGGTGATGTGACCCTCAAACAACCTGTGACTCTACTGGGGCAGGCACAAGGGTACCAGGATGGTAAGGCTAAACATCATCTGTTGCTGCTAAGTCGCTTCAGTCGTGTCCGACTCTGTGCGACCCCATAGACGGAAGCTCACCAGGCTCCCCTGTCCCTGGGATTCTCCAGGCAAGAACACTGGAGTGGGTTGCCATCTCCTTCTCCAATGCATGAAAAAAAGTAAAAGTAAAAGTGAAGCCGCTCAGTCGTGCCCGACTCTTAGCGACCCCATGGACTGGAGCCCACCAGGCTCCTCTGTCCATGGGATTTTCCAGGCAAAAGTACTGGGGTGGGGTGCCATTGCCTTCCCCAAACATCATCTATTCAAACCTAACTCTTTTATTCTTCTGAAACATAAATGGGATCAGAGGATAACTGAGTCATCAAACCATGAGAAAGGCTCAGACCTAAGTTCTGAGACCACCAGACCTGTTAGATTTTCATGACTCTACTGCTGCTGCTAAGTTGCTTCAGTCATGTCAGACTCTGTGCAGCCCCACAGACGGCAGCCCACCAGGCTCCCCTGTCCCTGGGATTCTCCAGGCAAGAACACTGGAGTGGGCTGCCATTTCCTTCTCCAATGCATGAAAGTGAAAAGTGAAAGTGAAGTCGCTCAGTCGTGTCCGACTCTTTGTGACCCCATGGACTGCAGCCCACCAGGCTCCTCTATCCATGGGACTTTCCAGGCAAGAGTACTTGAGAGGGGTGCCATCGCCTTCTCCATTCATGACCCTAGGCAGCCTCAAATAAGCTGAGACTTGCTCAAGACTACAGTTACTCTGTGGAAGGCTCAGCCTGCCACCCCAACTCAGAGCCAGTGCATTTCCCATAAGACACTAACATTCACCTTAATCTTGAGCTAAGAGTTGGGTTTCTGCAAACTAGTCCTTTCCTGACTTCAAAGTGGTGAGAAATTTCAAGTGCTGAGAGCTCATGAAACCATAAAGCCTGACCTGAACCAACATGTACAGATTCTATCCTTTCACCTGAGAAAAAAAATCAATGGTGCTTCTCATGTTCCACTAGACAATGAGAACCAGGAAAACTCAGCCAATTCAGTGCTGCACAAAACAAGTATGGTGACTGCTGTGCCCCCTGGGAGTTGACAGGTCAGGTATAGAAATCTGATTTGTTCAGGGATAAAGCAGGAAGCAAATGAGCAGGGCAGCAACTAGTAGGAAACAGCCAAGAGAAAAAATATCACATTTTAATGAAGTGACTACCAACAAGACTAACAATAATGGACTAACAATAATGATTTATGTTCCAGTAGATACTCTTCTCTGCATAACAAAGAATTTTCCTCCTCACTAGCTTCCCAAATATACCAACGCAGAAGTCGCTCAGTCGTGTCCGACTCTTTGCGACCCAATGGATTGTAGCCCACCAGGCTCCTCCGTCCATGCGATTTTCCAGGCATGAATACTGGAGTGGGTTGCCGTTTCCTGCTCCAAAATATACCAAAGGGAGTATCTAAGGAAGAAAGACTAGATGATTTTTAAAGATGCTTATGGACTTTTCTGGACCTTAGATTCTTCATAAAAGGAGGGATCAGATTATTCTTACTAATTCTGAGAGTCTAGGACACCAAACCAGGGGCCTCTCATTTTTCAGGTCAAGGCACAAACACAGGAATCTCAGAAGGTTTTGTTCTTGCTGTTGTTCCCTTCTGCCCTTCTTTAGTTTATTGGGAAACATTTCTAAGGGTTAAGCAGAAGAACTGGAATTAGACCTAGGTTTGAAACCTGACTCTGTGTCCTTGTGCAAATTATTTAACCTCTCAGATCCTGTGTCTTAAACTTCTTTTTAAAGAAAGTAAACAAATAACTTTTTCCCCCAGTTCCTATCAGTTAGGATTTTAAATTGAAATATAGTTGATATACATTATGTTCGGAAAAGGCAATGGCATGGCACTCCAGTACTCTTGCCTGGAAAATCCATGGACAGAGGAGCCTGGTAGGCTGCAGTTCATGAGGTCACTGAGCGACTTCACTTTCATTTTTTACTTTCATGCATTGGAGAAGGAAATGGCAACCCACTCCAGTGTTCTTGCCTGGAGAATGCCAGTGACGGGGGAGCCTGGTGGGCTGCTGTCCATTGGGTTACACAGAGTTGGCCACGACTGAAGCAATTTAGCAGCAGTAGCAGCACATTATGTTAGTTTTGGGTGTACTGTATAGTGATTTGATGTCTGTGTACATTATGAAATGATCACCACACTCAGTAACCACCTGTTACCGTACAAAGTTACTACAATGTTATTGACCATATTCCTTATTCTGTATATTACATCCCTGTGGCTTATTTTATAACTAGAAGTTTGTACCTCTTAATCTTCTTCACCTACTTCACCTCCCTTGTCTCTTAATCTTTAAAAAGAGGATAATATCATCCACCTTACAGCATTACCAAGAGAATTAGGAGAAATACATTACATGAAAATACTTCCCACAGTGCCTGGCACTTAGTTGGCAACTGAATTGTGAGTAGCTTTCCTTCTTTCTTTCCTGTATACCTAGGGAGTTGGCTGGGGAATGGTTGAGCTATTAAATACACTAGCCTCAGGATTTTCCTGGTGGTCCAGTGGTTAAGACTCCGCATTTCTACTGCAGGGGACACAGGTTCAATTCCTGGTGAGAGAACTAAGCTTCTGTATGCCATGCGGCCAAAAAAACACCAAAAACACAAACAACACACTGGCCTCTAAAATCTGAAGGGGAGGTTTTCAAAACAAATTCAGCAAATGTTTTCTATGTGCCCACATGCAAGACACAAAGTAGGCCACAAACCTCTGGGGCCCTTCATGAGTATAAGGGGCAAGGATATGTACAAAAATAACAGACCTCGAAGAGGGACAAACCAGGTGCTGGGGGCAGGGCAAGCTTGGTAGAGGAGTAAGATATCTGGTAGAGACACAAACAAGACAGGTGGTTTTGCAGCTTTGGGGCACTCAGGTTCTCACTTCCAACAAGTTTACGTAGCTGTGAATGAGTGGGCATTTTCTTATCTGGGGGAAGGGCTACAAATTGGTGAACCTGGTTAACCAGTCGTACACTCTTCAATGGTCATTCTCAACCCATTGTCAATGGCAGGGAAGAACTACTTTGAGTCCTTATTACGTGTCAGGCAGTGTCCTAAGCACTATGGAAGCATGAACTAAACGAACATGGTTGGAAAAAATCCCCTGGAGGAGGAAATGGCAACCCACTCCAGTATTCTTGCCTGGAGAATTCCATGGACAGAGGAGTCTGGCGGGGTACGGTGCATGGGGTCTCAAAGAGTTGGACACAACTTGAGTGACTAAAAACTAAAAATCAAAAATAAGGATTCCATGAAATAAGAACTAGTATTGTTTCCATTTTACTATAAATGAAACAGAAATGGTCCATTAGCAAGTGTCAGAGCTGGAGTTAGACCACAGGGTCTGCTAACTCCAAAGTCTATGTCTTTAACTACATTCTAGACTTTCTTTCCTGGAAAAATAAATCATGGCCAGAAAGATCTGACCAAACAGAATCCCAGGATGGATGTTCAAGGTTTATTTTAATAGAATCAAGCAATGGTTTCATGTTTAGCTACTGCTGGATGTGAATGAATAGGTAAGAGTCTAATTCTTGCTACTGTATAAAGAAAGGTCAAAAGTGGGAAAGAACAGACTTATAAGAGACTTGTACAGTTCCCTGTCCTCTCACTGAAATGCCAAAGTGATACCTGGGGGTGGACCCCACATCTCCCCAGTGTGTCTGAGCCTGAGCTCCCCACCTTAGTTTGCACTGATCAGAAGCCTGGGCTAAAACCAGCCTAGCCTCCAGAAAAGGCAGACAACCCACCAGGAATGTGGAAACCTAACAGTTGGGTTTCTATTCTATGATGGGTTTCTATTCAGCTTTAAAACCTTGTGGTCTTCTTGGACCCTATCTTGCTCCCTCCATCCCATATCCAGGGCCATTCGTGTCACCCTGCCCTGATCATGACAAAAGGCATTTCCTCTGGTTGGTGCCTCCTTCCCCATTCCTATCACTAACAAGCTCAGCTCAGGGCCCAAAGTACCCTACTCCAGACTGGTGCTCTTCCTCACCCTTGTCCAATTCATTGTGCCCACCAAAAACAGACTGATAGTCTAAACATAAAATACCCACATCATGCCACAGAAAATTCTGCAGGCCTGGCATTAAACCCTCCAGTCTGGCTTCACACACCTTCTCAGCCTTACATTCCACTTCCTATGACTCCCACACCTTCCAATCTTTGTCTCCACCCTACATATCAAGTCACCACTCCTTGTGAAGATCTTGAAACTCACCAGCCTTTGCAATTGTACTCCCACAGTTTCTCCCTTACCAGGATATCAACCTGCTAAATCCCATCCCCCTTTCCTTAACCTACCTAAGATTTCTCAAATCTTACCCTCAAGTATTCCCCGAACAAATCCGATAGCCACTCTGGACACCATGCTGTTCTTCAAACATGCCAAGCACATTCCTGGCTCAGGGTCTTTGCTCATTTTCTTGTATTCCTTGTCTAAAGTCTTCTTCCCCAGATACGTTTCATTTCTCTGCTCAGATGGCATTAACCACAGAGGTTCCCATGACCTCCCACTGCACCTATGCCCTTATTATACTTCATTTCTCTTTCGAGCAGTTACCCCTGACATATGATATTCATATATTTACTTACTGTCTATTTCTCACCACCAGAACATACACTTCATGAGGGAAGGGATTTGATCTATCTTGCTTTGCGCTGAATCCCCCAGGCCTAGAAATGTTTGGTATACAATACGAACTTAATATATATTTGTGGGATGAATGTATGAATAAAGTTCTCCTTCACCTTTGAAATTCCCTAGTGTTATTACCTGAAAGCTTCCCTGGTGGCTCAGATAATAAAAGAATCTGCCTCCAATGTAGGAGATGCAGGTTCCATCCCTGGATCAGAAAGATCCCCTGGAGAAGGGAATGGCTACTCATTCCAGTATTCTTGCTGGGAAATCCCATGGACAGAGGAGCCTAACAGGCTACAGTCCATGCGATCACAAAGAGTTGGACATGACTGAGCAACTAATACACACACACAAAATGTTGTCACCTACAGGACTCATAATAGCTTGTCTTGATTTGCTTATTTTTTCCTTAATTACTCTAAATAGTGACTATCTCAAAGGCACAAACCACATATTCATTTCCACAAATATTTACTAAGGGCCTACTGTGTGCCAGACCCTACACACCTCAAGGACTTTGGACTATTGGAAAGAGCACTGGACAGGTCAAAGGTTAGTCCTGGCTCTACCACTAGTTGAGTGACCCTAGACAAATCCATCTTCCTCCCTGGGCCTCAGTTTCTTTACATGTAAAATGAGGAGAGTTACATTATCTCTAGCATCTGTAACACTTGGACCCAGCCCAGTGCCTTAGACACCACACGTACTCAGCAAATATTTGATTTCTTTGTTGCTGATTCTCCTGTTACACAGGAATCTGAGTTGTCTTGGAACACAGTTCAGACATAACAAGTAAAAGTTTAAGTCCCACTTCCTTCTCTGACTCCATAAGCAACTTCATTCTAGTGCTTGTGATATAGAGAGGATGATGCACCATATTTGAAGCTGGAAAATATGAATTCTGACCAACACCATTTACTTGGCTTTGCAACCTTGAACAAGCAATTTCTGAACCTTAGTCTCCTCTCCCATAAAACAGCCATATTGACCTTCTCATAGCTCTTCAAAGGCACCACGTGCCTTCCTGCCCTCGGGGCCTTTTTAATGTTCCCTCTGCCTGGAAAGTTCTTTGCCCTTTCTTAGCTGGACCAACTTCTTATCTTCAGGGCTCAGTATAAACTTGCTTTTTGAAGGAATGTATTCCCTATCCACTCCACTTGCCCCTGGTGCAATCTTACTGCAATTATCTCAATTGCTCACCTCATTTATTTACTGTTCATCTCTAGAAGTGTAAGCACCATAAAGGTAAGAACTGTGTCTGTTTTGTTTATATTTCTCAGCGCTTGGCTAAACGTGTGGTTCAGAAGTATCCAATAAATATTTTTATGGAAGAATGTACAAACTAATGCATCCAGGGGCACTAATACCTCCAGACAGCTTTCTGGTTCCTTCAGAGAAAGAGCCAATAAATATTACTGCACTCTAAGATCTTTCACAAGTTTCTGAGAATCAAAGTTCAAGATAGGGAACCGACATTACCTAGAGGTTAAAAAAAAAAATTAGAAATCATTTGAGATGAAGAAACTCTGGAAGCTAAAAAACAAAAGTAAAACAGGAAGAGACAGGCAGCATGTCTACCCCTAGCCCTCTTTCTCCAGAAGCCTACTATCAAGAATAAGGAGAAAATGCCATGCTCCCATGGTGAGGAAGTGACCCACTGGTGGCCTGCTCCTTGTATTCAGGATGGAGGAAGTGACTGTCCACAAGCTGAAAGCCAGGAAGCAGGGGGCAGATATCCAGGACAGTCTCCCTCCTCCACTATTCCCTCCTGTGAGCTCGAGAAAGCTTCTGGATGTTGACCCTGGTCGACCTAGAGGCTGGGCCACCCACACAGGTGGCTGGGAAATAGTAAGGTCCTGGTGCTGGGGGACAGACAAGGAGGGCAGGAAGCTGCAGGGTGGTGTGAGGTGATGGGGAGGGGACTACAGGCCCAGCCAACCTAACCCTGAAGCTACCCTTCACCCCTAGATACTTTCTTTTAGGAGGTGTTGGCCCACATTCCTCTCTGCTTTCAGAGGGACCCCGTGAGGGCCCCAGGGCGGGGGCCTACCTGCCCCAGAAAGATGCACTCTCCCTACCCTCCGTCGCTTCCTAAACCCCCAAGGAGCCCACACTGCTTACTTCCTCAAAGAATCCCAACTCCCAGGAGACCGACCGCAACATACCCTCCAGAAGCCTTGGATCCCATGGGGAAAGCCATACTCTCCGCAATTTTCCACAGAAAACCCATTACCCGGGGTAACTCCATTCTCTCAGAACTGCCTCAAACTCTGAGGTTCCCGTGCTCTCCATGCTCCCTCAAACCCCTCACTCCAAGGAAACCCGGGCTCCTCAGCTTCCAGAGTTTTAATGTGGGGACCTGCGGCCGCCAGAGCCACAGAAAAAGATGCTCCCCGGCATTCCTCCGCTCAGAGACTTCAGCTCGCGGGAAACCGACCCGCTCCGCTAGCCCCCCACTTCTCGCGAGCCCTCCTCCCTGCCCCCTACAACCTCCGAGTCTTCGGGGAGCGCTGCGCTCACTCGCCAAATTAACCCTCAGAGGAGCGGGGACGACACAGACAGAAACCCCCGAGAGGTCGCCAGCTCCCCTCAGGCGCCCCGAGCCCAGGACAGGACGGCGCGGCCCTTTCTTACCCGCCTGCGCCGCCATGGTCCCGGAGGCGCGGAAATGAGGAGACCGCTGCCACACCAGCTCCGCGAAGCTCCGCTGCCGCCTCAGGCGCGGGAGGACCTCAGCCCCGGGCGCGAGCGGGTTGCGCCGCCTACGGCGCCCGGGAAGGACCAAACCCGCACCTGGCACGGGGGCCCGCCCGCCGACGCCCCGCCCAGCCGACGCCAGGCCCCGCCCCCTTGACTCGGCTCTGTGGCGGCCCTAGCGCCCCCTAGCGCTAGAGGCGCCCGCCTTGGGTGCCCGAACTGGTGAGGGCGGTTCAGAGCAGGCCTGAGATCTAACTCAGAGGACCCTCTACCCATTTTACGGATGAAGAAAACAGAGGGCTAGAGGGTCATGGACTTCCCTGGTGGCTCAGACGGTAAAGCGTCTGTCTATGATGCGGGAGACCCAGGTTCGATCCCTGGGTTGGGAAGATCCCTTGGAGAAGGAAATGGCAATCCACTCCAGAACTCTTGCCTGGAAAATCCCATGGACGGAGGAGCCTGGTAGGTTACAGTCTATGGGGTCGCAAAGAGTCGGACACGACTGAGCGACTTCACGTTCACGTTCACGTTCAGAGGGTCAAATCTGACTACCTCAAAATGAGCTGAGCTGGAATGCGAACACAGGCTCTTAATCTCCAGTTCAAAGCTCTTTTCAGTAGAGTATTTGGAATCAAGAATATGAATCTGGAGAAACCAGGTTTACCCCTCAAATAGCTTTGGGGAGGGTGGTGGAGGGTGAGCTTTTCTTAGAAGCTTCCGGCTCAGAGAAGTCACTTGTCTAGAAGCAAGCTCACACTCGGTGACAGATCCTTAGCAAGCCAAGTATGTACATAAATGACTCCAGAACACGAGATCTTCCAGTGGAAATATACCTGTGGTCTGCTGCTGCTGCTTTTACGTCGCTTCAGTCGTGTCCGACTCTGTGAGATCCCATAGACGGCAGCCCACTAGGCTCCGTCCTTGGAATTCTCCAGGCAAGAACACTGGAGTGGGTTGCCATTTCCTTCTCCAATGCATGAAAGTGAAAAGTGAAAGTGAAGTCGCTCAGTTGTGTCCGACTCTTAGCGACCCCACGGACTGCAGCCTGCCAGGCTCCTCCATCCATGGGATTTTCCAGGCAAGCGTATTGGGGTGGGGTGCCATTGCCTTCCCCCACCTGTGGTCTAGATTCACCCTTTTTGGACTCCTCTTTGTAGAGAAGAGCCCTGGACCAGGATTTAGGACAGCAGACTGGCTTCTGGCAGCCACTACCTGGCTGATGGCCTTGAGAACCTCTTCCCTCACTGGATTTTGTTCCCTGTGTGATGAAGGGTTGACCACATCAGCTGGTCCCTGAGGTCCTTCCTGTCTGATTCTCTTGTGCTGGGTCTTTCCTTAGATCAGATTTAGGTCATGAGAAAGTGTATAAATGACCAGGAAGGGACAGGAAGGGGGCCCAAGGAAATGAATCAGGACACTCGCACCAATGACAAAGTTCAACCCAGCTGACTCCAGTCCCAGCAAAGGTGAGCATGGAGTACGTAAAGGTAAGCACAGTTCTCTTCCCTCTTGTCTGACCATGTAGTCCAAACCAGATGCAGGTCAGATGGGCCACTGAGTGTGAAGAAAGTGCTGAGGGGCAGTGGGGGAGATGTGCCTGACTTCTGTTAGTTCCTGGGAACCCTCCTCAGCAGCTGGCTTTAGTGTCTGAGGAATTCTCTGCTCTGATACAGTAAAGATGAAACTGTGTGTTGAGTTAAAGTGATGGGGATCCAGGGAACTCTCCTGACAAGCCACCTCAGGGCTGGACAAAAGGCACGGGACTTTTATTTGTCCTGCACATGGAAGAGGTTACACTATATTTTCCCAGACACCCAGGCACTGTCAGCCTTGGAATCAAGACCCCCGGGAGGTTTTCCCTCTCCCTCTGCCCCACAGCAAGGTACCCAGGTCTGTTTCATCTCCTTCCTCACTCTCTCTCACTTCTTTCCCATCTCCAGCCTCATGGTCTTCACCCACTGCAAGTGAGGGGATAAACAACTCCCCCAAGTTGCCCCCTGGGAAGCTGAGGGAACTCTGAGAAACCAAGTTAAAATGTAAAGGAAGAGAACAACAGTCTATAGAAGTGATATAACCCAGAGAAAGCTTTTCAACATGGACACAAAGAACATTTCAAAAGCACTGAATTTAAAGGGAGTTCTAGAGGGCAGAAAAGACCTGTGTGTGCAGAGAGAAGGCCCCCTGCATTTATGGTACCAAGTCAACTGTCCAGTTTGACTATATGACCACGGCTTGGTCAGTCCTTGAGGCCAGATACTGCTGACTGACTCACAATCAATTCTCTGGGCCAACAGAAATGGAAACCTGGGCCCTGACACCAGCTTAAGGTTCAAACTCTGCCATCCCGAGGGAACTGGTCTACTGGTCAACAGCCAGACACTCCGTGTCACCTCCATGTGCTTCAAATCAATCAGTCTAGGATCTCTAATCTCCTCTCCTTGAATCATCCTACTTAAAATGGACCGATGAATCATCCAGAGTTACGCTTCTTTCACCTCTCTGCTCAAAAACCAGTAATAGCTCTCCACTGCCTACAAAATAACAGGCAAACCAGGCCCTCACGAGCTAACCACATCTCACCCTATAGCCTTCTCTTCCTACTCCTGTCACCCCAGGACTCTGCTTCTTCCTGAACGCATTCTGCCCCAGTGCCATTCTGCCATGCCTACAGCCATAGCTGTGCCCACTGACTCCAGTGCTCCCCATGTTCTCTGTAGTTCTGTTGTCCCATTTTGCCACAAGTGCAGTCTTGTTTCTAAACTCTTAACACATTGTTATTTTCAATTATATCATTTTGCAACCCCTGTGAACTAATCTAAATCTGCACTGTCCAGTGTGGTAGCCACTAGCCATATGTGAGATTTTAAACTGAGATTAAAAACTTCAGTTCTTCAGGCCACTAGCCACATTTCAGGAGACTGACAGCCACCCGTGGCTAGCAATTACTGTGTTGCACAGCACAGAGAACATCTAGATGGTGATCAGGAAAGGCTGCTAACATCACAAAGAGGGACTACCAGACATTATGTGTCTCCTGATATGATGCAGCAAGTATACACTACCACTTATGACACAGTCTTACAAAACAAACAAAAAATAAAGCCTGAATCTGGCCAAGTCTCTAGACTTAACAACCAACTTACAGGAAATACAAGTGTAAGTAGACTTGGTTAACACCATGTTGATGCAAACAACAAAAGTGAAGCTGCAGAAACTCAACAGGACAAATGAACTGGTTTCCTTAACACATAAACCCCAAGGGAAAGAAAAGAGATGGAAAAGGACCATACAGATATAACAGAGACTTTGACATCCAATACCAATGTATGGGTCTGTTTTGGATCTCAACACAGACTGTATGAAAAAGTTATGACACAACTAGGAAGATGTGAACAATGATTAGATACATGATATTAAGGAAGTACCATTAATTTTTAAAGGTACATGAAAAGTATTTTAGTTTTTAAAAAATCATTATTGAGATGCACATTGAAATACTTAATTGATGGGCTATGACTAGAATTTGCTTCTAAACAATGTTCCAACAGGACAAATGAATTGGAGAGGAAGTGTGAGCTTGGGGATAAATTAAGACTAGACCTGTGTTAACGGTTACTGGGGTTGGAAGACTGCTCTGTGGAGGCTTTACTGTCCTGTTCTTCTGTGCCTCGTTTCCTTTTCTTACTGGATTTATCAACTCCTGCTGCTGCTGCTGCTAAGTCGCTTCAGTCGTGTCCGACTCCGTGCGACCCCATAGACGGCAGCCCACCAGGCTCCCCATCCCTGGGATTCTCCAGGCAAGAATACTGGCATGGGTTGCCATTTCCTTCTCCAATGCATGAGAGTGAAAAGTCAAAGTGAAATCACTCAGTCCTGTCCGACTCTTAGTGACCCCATGGACTGCAGCCTACCAGGCTCCTCCATCCATGGGATTTTCCAGGCAAGAGTACTGGAGTGGGCTGCCATTGCATAGAGCTCCCTTATCTTTGCATTTTCTACTACATCTTGACACTTCAACTTGGTAACTCTGAGGTCAAAGTTTAAGAGAGTGAAGAGAGCTCCTTTCAGAGGGATGACCCATAGCTCTGATGTGCTGGGGAGCCTGAGGCTGAGCAAGGTTTGTAATCCCACCGTCTTCCAAGGAACTTCACAGAGCAGCACGGCCCCTGCTCAAGGTGGAGGGCACGGCTGGAGGACAAGACAGCCTGCCTTGTCAAGGAACATGGAGAGACATGCTGACACTTAACAACCCAGTTCTCCTCAAGGCTCTTTCGGGCCACAAGCCAGGCTCCAAGGTGGCAGCCTGCAAGCTTCAGATTTCCACACACTTATCAGAACTGGGTCTGCCTGCCAGACGGGTCACAACTTGGGTGGGGCTGTCTATGAAACCAGGCCTCCAACCTAAGCTTCTCGTTTCTAATTATCCACGGGTGTTTGAAGACTTCCATCCTCAGTTTAACATTCCTGAGGACACAAAGGTGCTTTGAAGAGGCCAGACCAGCATGATGAGTCCCCAACCCATACCCCCAGTCCCCTGACACAGAAACTCCACAGCTCACAGTTATGTAAAACCATTTCTTTAATTCTAAATCAAATCACTTTCACAACAGTGAAAATTAGTGACTGGTCAAGGTGTGCCACTGTACACGGTGTTGTTTTCTGATTGGTGGCAGGAGGGGCTGGGGACCAAGAACATAAAACACACACAAAAGGAAGGAAAACTGCCTCGGCAGAAAGGTGCGCCGTGGTGAGCCTGTGGAGTGGGGAGGGGGGAGTTGGAAGGGGGCTCCCTGTCGGGGCTGGGCCAGCAGTCCCAAGTCGGCTCTCCTGCCCCAACTCCTGGCAGAGGGCAAGTGGGGACCTGCAACGTTCAAGATGAGCACAGGGCCAACCTGGCTTTTCTAACAGTTTCCTGGGATGCCTTTGCTGGTGGAGCTCTCCTGGGCTCACTCCACTTCGTTGAAGGGTCCAAATTATTTGTCTTCCTACCTGCAACCCTTCTTTCTTTAACCTTTCTTCTGCAGACCCATTTCTGTTGGATCCATCAGACTGAAGCCCTCTTGAACATCACTAGGTGGGGCCATCGCACTGAGAAACTTCAGGGGCCCTCACACTTTGGGGATTTCCAGAGGTGAGAAAAAGAGCGCTCTTCTGTGGGCGCCCAGAGAATGTTTAAAATCCGTCAGGCACACTGTAAAGCAGGTACCAAATGGGCTCGGTAAGCGAGCCACCTATCCAATACTTGTGTTTTGTCGGTTTGAACACTGAGCTCTGGCACTGAAAGGTCCGGGGCCGGGGAAGCGGGCTGCAGCGGAGAGGGCAGAGGGCAGAGGGCCCCTCTCCTCTTCCTCCAGGTCTCGGTTTCCACAGGCTGTGCAGAGCCGTATCTGGAACACACACTAGGTGGGCTCTCAACTGGGGTAAACCCAAGAGCAGTGTGGACCGGTGAAGGGAGAGAGCCCCAGAGTAAATCCACCTCCCCCTACCCTGAGGGTCTCTCCTGCGAGAGACTAGATTTCTAGGAAGAGGCCAGACCAGCAGAGCGAGAACCATCCGACCCGGTAAGCTGGCTTGCTGCTGGCACCACACTTCCTCAATCAGATTCAGAGGAAGAAGCTTTTGAGAGTGAAAATCAGATCAAGGGCTGGGGAGGAATGGCTTCCCTGGACGTTCCCAGGGGAAGGTTTCCACGGGAAGACTGCATCCTCTTATCATGCTGAGGCTCCTGGTCTCTGTGCCTGGCTCTACAAAACACCAGGGGCTCTGGAGGCGCGTGCTCCCCTGGTTTTAGCACACACACAGAAGGTCTTGGAGCCATACCAAAATCAGAGTCACATGCTGGTCTCCCCCTCCCTGCCTCTTCATTAAGGACAATCTGGCTTCTGAGGAGAGTGGTCTTCAACATGCTGCTGGGATGACTCAATGCAGCCCCCTAGTTTCCTCTGGGGGGTCTGGGAGAGGATGCACCCTGAGCTTGTGCGGCCTTTGGGATGGCTGCTTGTTCAGTCCTTTCTGCATCCGAGCTCGGAACCCCACCTGAGTTCCACAGCAGATCTTTCCTAAGATGCAGTCGGTCCTGGGCTCGGCAATCACCTGGGTTGGTGCCCCCGAGCAGGAGGCAGATGTGCACCGTTCTGGAGGGTAAGGTGATGGGCAACCACACGTCTCTGCAGGTAATCTACGTCAGGAAATCAGAGGAGGTCATTCAGGCCACTCCGGAGCCAAAGACACTGAACAAGGTCCAGAGGCAATATATCTTTGGGTCTCTGGTGAGTTCATGAATCAACCCCAGCTCCAGCTGCTGCAATTAGGATCTTAATAGAACAGCAATTTCATGCATGTCTGCGGAGGAGGAAGAGGAGGAAACAGGACAGAACAGGACTGGGATGTGGCAGGGGAACCTCTCTGTTTGAGGAGTCCCACTGACTTCAGAGGCCACTCACCAAGGGGTATTTAAAGAGATGGAAGAAAGTTCCCATACTGGGCTCATCCCTTTGTCTCTGTAATGCTAACTTCGGGGGAAACTGGACAGTTTCTCTTCTCCTGCTTCTCCCCTGTGTGGAGTCAGGACCTGCTGAGCTGGCTGGAACAGGATTTCACGGTGTAACCAGTGAGAGATGGACTCGATGCCAAGGCCTGAGGTTACAGCAGGGTGTTTACAGCAGTGGCCAGACTCCAGGGTCCTCAACGGCTGGTCTTGAGTCCCAAAACTCTGATGGAGAAGCAAGACTCCTTGATGTGTCGCTAACCCCACTGATTCCAGGGGTCGGGATTAGCCAGGAAGTCAAACATCAAGAGTGGGGGTGGCATGTCACTGGTCCAGCGGCCCTGCCGTGGATGTGGGCCGGGAGCCCAGCATTAGGCAATCAGTAGCCAGAACATGATCACCAGGGCCACAAACAGGAAGAGGCGTGAGAGGAACTGCTCGTCCACGTACTGGGGCGTTCCCGGGACAGCTGGAAGGACACAAGGGAGGGGAGAGGCTGTGAGAATGCTGCAGCTGTGCACACTGCCCGCTGGGGTCAGAAGTCCAGAGCATCAACCTTCATCTCTTTACAAGAGAATCCTGCTACACTAAAAATATTTCCAACCCCAAATAATATCAGACAAAACAAAATCAGAATTATTTAAAAAATGTGGAATCATGTAACAATGAGGATAAAAGTCTCCAGTTTATCCTAAGAGGGTTTTTGCCTGCAGGTGCACATAAAATAGGAAAGTCTTGGAGGAAAAAAAGAAAAGCTACTATCTGTTAAGTATCTTATGTGTGCTGTTTAGTATACACATTACGGCCTGGTAGGTATTTTTATCTCATTTTGTGTAACAAGAACTGAAGCACAGGTATGACGGGACCTTCCCAACATCTCAAGGTCAATGAGCTGGTGGAAACCCCGCAGCTGTGCTCTCAGCCTCTGCACACCGTCTCCGGGTTCCGGCACTGGTGAGTCAGGAGGGGTTTCAGGGAGCCCTGTGTAGGGTGTCTTCCTTTTTCAGAGGCAAGAATGAGCACCCAGACAGACAAGAAGACTTGTCTCCCTTAGTGCATAGCAGGCTCGGGGCAGAAGTGGGCTGAGAGCCTGGGTCTCCACTCCTCTCCGCTCTGAGAAGAGCTACTAGGCAGAGCTCCTCCTCCTGCCTGTGGGGCAAGGAGTTAGGAGAATCTCCATCCCAGATGGGCAAACTGTACCCAACATGACAGGGAAAACCACCTGTGACTGGGGCAGGGGGGTGGAGTGGCCTGAGGTCAGCCTGGCTGTGAATTCTGTGTGCCTGGGAAGCCCAGGTGAGGCTGGGCCAGGCTGGATGGAACCATGCTTCCAGGCAGGTGCCTGCTCCTCCCAGGGCCCTGACTGGCTCCTTTGGAGCACAGCACACTCAGCGCTGCGGGACCTGAAACAGCAGATGGACAGAGAGACTTCTGGGGTGGAGCAAGTCAGGAAGGCCAGTCCCCAGATTGCGTGGTGCTGCGTTCCTCCCCAGTGAGGCGCTCTGGTGGAGTAAGGCAGGCTGGCAGGCAACAAAGACTCATGGATTGTCTGCCACGTGCCAAGCACTAGGGTGGAGGTACGAGAAGAACAGATAGCTCAGGAGAGGCTCCTGTCCTGAGTGTGAGCTCCTGGTCCAGAACCATGCACTGTGCCCTGCACACCAGAGGCCCCGGTGAGCACAGGCTCCACTCAGTGGCCTCGGCAGCTCCAGGGTCATGATCCAGGCCCGGGCATCAGACTGTAATAGAGCCCAGGGCGTCTACCTCGCCACCCTGCCTGACATTGAATGAGCTGGCACACAAGCTGGCTGAAGGGAGAAAGGCAGAAGCAGGTGGCAGACCCAGGCAGAGTTCCCAAAGGGCTGGGACTTAGGACCAGCCCCATGTGTGTCCTGGGGAAACTGGCCGAAGATGCTAGTAATCGAGAGGTCCTGACTCCATGCAGTCTCCCTGCCCTCCCTGCCCCCAATGGTCAAAGGTGAGGGGTATGTGCCCAGGACGATGCTTCTACTCAGCTGGTACAGTTTATCCCTTTTCATTTTAGGGGCATGGGAAATATCTTGGGAACCACTACTGAGCGTTTTCTGATTTGTAAATGGAGCTGACTGCACCCCCATCCCACGGGCTCATTGTGAGGACCCCGAGTTTATGATGGAAAGCACTCTGAACATGCCTAATGCTTGGTAAGTGTGCACTGTCATGACCAGGACTACCGGTACTCTGGAAAGAATTTAGCGCATTTTGAAAAGCCTGATTATCCATGTAGTAACATACAGACTGTGCAATTCCAAGGAATCCACAAGCAAAACTACCAAGAGAGCAGGGTCTTACCTGGAGGAGGCCTTCCATCATTTATGTTAAATGCTGTGGCAAATATGCCAAAGGGAAAGGCCCCAATTCCAAAAGACATCTGGAAGCCACCATCTCCGAATCCAAACCCTTGGAATCCCTGTGTGGAAGAGATGCAATTCAGAACCAGCAGGTTTCTCCTGTACCTGTCACATGTCACCTTACATACGTGTGGCACCTCCTACCCTCTTTTCCTCCCATTTCAACCCCAAGGCAGAGGAGCTCTGCTCTTCTGCCCTTCCAGGTGGCCCAGCTAAGGAGCTGTGAATGCCAGAAAGGGCTGGCTCTGGCCCAAAGTAGAACTCTCTGCTGATGCATGTGAGGGTTCTCAGAGCTCCAAGGGTTCTTTCCCAGAGTTCCACACTAGCCAGAAAACTTTTCATACTTTTTAACAGCCGGAGTGGCAATAACCCCCATGCCTAATTACAAAGGAACATAGAACAAGCTACACACTATCTGTAACAGCAATAGAAAGTGGAACCATAATCAGCCAACAATGGAGACCATGATCAAAATTTCCATACATCCTCCCAAAGAACATAACGATGACTATGCAGGAACACAGAAAGACTCTTGTGACAAGTTATCAGATAAAACTGTTTGAACACCATGATCACAAGTACAAGACAATATGTACACAGGTGGGAAAGATATGGGTAAGTATTTTCCCTCAAATTTTTTTTTTTTAATATTGTCACAGAAAATTTTAAAACTTCAAAACACCTTTTCTCCTGATTATAAAAGCAATGTATGCTTGCTATGAAAAATTCACATATTGTAAGAATAAATGACATAGGAAGTCAGAGGTCTCCTTGTTCACCCTCCACTTCATAACTCCTGCCTGCAATGATCACTGCCAGCAGTCTGGTATCGTCTTCAGCTTTTCTCTCTATAATGTGTTCTACCCGGCATCATCTTTCACATGAAAAGATTCAGCAGGAACTGTAATACTGTAAATAGGTTAACTCCTATTTTCTAAGGGCCAACTTTGTGCTGGGCACCAAGTGAAGTACTGGGACACTCAAATTATATTTAATTCTTACATCAGCATCACCCACATTCACAGATGACCAAACCAAGGCTCAGAAGTGAAATAACTTGACCAAGGTCACACAGCTGGTAAGGGGTAGAGTTTAGATCTGAAACTAGATCAATACGGTCTGAAAATCCATGCTTTTTTTCTTTTTTAATATTTGGCTACACCAGGTCTGCGCTAGTTGTGGCATGTGGGATCCAGTTTCCTGATTAGGGATGGAACCTGGGCCCCCTGCCTTGGGAGCTCAGAGTTTTAGCCACTGAACCACCAGCGAAGTCCCAAAGCATACTGTTTTTCTTTTAATTTTATTTTTTTGAAGCACTGAGCAGCATTTGGGATCTTAGTTTCCCGACCAGGGATCGATCCTGAGCCCCCTGTAATGGAAGTGCAGAGTCTTAACCACTTGGACCCCCCTTCCCCAGCCATGTTCTTAATTATTGTGCACATCTTAAAAAAACTCTCCTTCTCTGCATCCATGGGTAGATCCTTAGAACAAATGATTTTAAAATAATTTTAATAAGAAAAATTGTTGGGCTAACTGCTCTCCACAAAGAGCTGACCGGCTGCATTTGTGAGTCTTTCAAACGTCATGGAAGTGGCCTCCCCCATCCCTACTGAGTGTAGCCTGGCACCAGCTCTGAACTTCCAGCTGGGCCGCACTACCCATAAAGCCTAAGAGCCAATTTTGATAAGATGTACAGGAAAGGAAAACAACTGGTTTCCATCTCCTTGGTACAGAAACGCCTCCGACTCAGAACCAGCCTGGTGGAGTCTGAGGGCTCCTGGGATCAGGGCTGCCTTACCTAGAAAGGTGCAACTGTTTCATCAGGAACCACCACTTCATTCAGGGCCAGCCCAAGGACTGGCCCTCCAGCCCCACTTTCAGCAACACCTCTGCAACCCCACAAGTCCTCACATGTGGTGGGCTTCTGCTCCTGGGGCAGAGCAGGCAAAGCCTGACTGGCGGCTATGAGTGGTGTTGTTCAACGTCAGAGGTGCATCTCAGTTTTCACAGCCAGGGCCTCCACCTTCCTGGGCCTCGGATTACTGTGTTAAGAGCAATGCTCTGCTGGGAACCAAAGCCTGGGGACGGTTAAAGTAGGGTCATCTGATAGTCAAGAGCCAGGAATTCAATACAAGCCTGGTCTAGTTTTCAGCTTTGTTTGTGTGGCCCCAGACAAGTCACTTCACAAGCCTCAGTTTCCTCTTTTGTTCAGTGCGTTGATGTAAGGTTTAAATAAGATCATACATATAAAGCCTTAACATATAGTTCTTTGCATATAATAATCATTCATCAAGTGTTCACTGCTGTGATCCTCAATCTGAAAGCAACTAAAAGGTCCTTCAGTGAAAAAAAAAAAACAAATTATAATGCATCAAAATTCAATGAAATAAATATTTATTATTATTATTAAAACTAATAAAGATGACACAAAGAACATTATGGAAAATATTGTTAAAATTAAATTTTAGCATTGGTAATCAGCTATACTCCAATACAAAATAAAAAATTTAAAATTAAAAAACAATTTTCTTGAAGAAAGCAGAAAGCTAATGGCTACATAAAAATATACATACACAAGCACACAGACGAAGATGGGGAAATGAAATATACTTGTTTTGTGCAAATTTAAATGTGCAAATTTTTAATCCAATAACTTTACTAAGAATTTATCCCAGTAATCGTGAACCTGCAAAAAAGTTATAAATTCATCAGAGGGGGAATTCTCTAGTGGTCCAGTAGTTTAGACTCGGTGCTTTCACTGTCAAGGGCCAGGGTTTAATCCCTGGTTGGGGAACTACGATCCTACAAGTTGACTGTGCAGTGTAGCCAAAAAAAAAATTCATCAGAGTATTTTTTAAATATAAAAAGAAAAGGAAGCAGTTAGATATCCATTCAATCCAAAGGATTAAATAAATTACGTTAAGTCCATCTGATCACTTAAATGGCCATGAAGGAAAATATTACTGATGCAAAATCTCAAGATACATCATTACAAATCCCTCCCTCTTTGAGGATATTTCGCATTGTATTGTGCTTCACAGAAACTGTGTTTTTTACAAATGGAAGGTTATGGCAATCCTGCATTAAGTAAGTCTATAGGCACCATTTTTCCAACATCATTTGTTCGATTTATCGTATTTTGCTAATTCTCGCAGTATTCCAGACTTGTTCATTATTGTATTTGTTACAGTGATCTACAATCAGTGATCTCTGGTGTTACTACTACTAAGACTTGCTCAAGGTTCAGATGATAGCATTTTTTAGCAATGAAGTATTTCTTAATTGAAGAATATACTTTTTTTGGCCATAATTTAATTTACTGTCTAAAACTTACGTCTGCTTATTACACATTTAATAGATTATAGTGCAAACATAACTTTTATACGCACTGGGAACACCAAAAAAATTGTGACTTGCTTTACTGTGATGCTCACTCTACTGTGGCAGTCTGGAATAGAACCTGAAATATCTCCCAGAGCTGCCTATGAACTCCAAAGATGCAGGGATCTTTAATATGTTCACTATGTACACCACCAGTGCCTAGACTGATGCCCAGCATACAGAAGGCATTAATTAAAATTTTAAAAAGAAATATTTTTAAAAATAAATTTAAAAAGAATAAAATTTTAAAAGGTGGTTACAAAACAGGAGCCAAATGCCATAAAAATAAAAATATATGTATACAAACAGATCTATCTGTAAAATATACACACACAAATCTATAAAATTTGTGTACACAGATAATTATAGAAAAATAGAAAAGTAAACAGACCGCAATGTTTCTAGTGCTTATCTCTGGATGGTGTGATTATAAGTCATTTTCTCCCCTCTTTTCCTTTCTGTATTTTGCAAATTTTCCTTTACTTTTGTAATCAAGGAGAAATAGTGTAGGGCCAAGAGAGAAACTTCTAAAGCCAGGGGCTCATTTCAAGGTTTGTTCTAGAATTTTCCTTACCCCCCTGTTCTCTGGCTCTGGCCTCTGTCCTTGAGGACGGGGAGGGGTCTTCTCTCTGAAACAGAAATGGTGTAAAGTCAGTCCATTAGGAAATGCTTTGATCTGTTTGCTGAGCGGGGAGCCCTTCACCAAAAAGGTCAAGGCCAGGGCCCCTTTTCGTGCCATGCATATGAACCAACGCCCAGTCAGATCAACTATCAACTCTGTGCTACCTGCAATTGCCTTTCCCTAGTGTGTAGACTGGTGGGCTGCAGTCCATGGGGTCGCTAAGAGTCGGACATGACTGAGCAACTTCACTTTCACTTTTCACTTTCATGCACTGGAGAAGGAAATGGCAACCCACTCCAGTGTTCTTGCCTGGAGAATCCCAGGGACGGGGGAGGCTGGTGGGCTGCTGTCTATGGGGTCGCACAGGGTCGGACACGACTGAAGCGACTTAGCAGCAGCAGCAGCAGTGTGTAGAAAATCAGAGAGAAAATCCACTTGCTACAAGATGCTCATTGGATTGCTCTTGGCTTACTCCTCTAATAGAGAGCTGGACCCAGACTGGTAATGACTGTCAGTGGGTCACTGTGTCAAAAATCCAAAATCCAAACTGGAACAGAAGATGGCCTGTCAGCAGAGAGGGCTGAGGTTCAGGGTCTCTCTGCTCCACCCCATCACCTTCAGCTTTACGTCCCACTACTCTTGGGCAAGTACTTTGCTCATTACCCATCAGGCAGCAGGCTATGACAGACACCACTTCTGAAGTGCTTGTGGGTTAAAGGGGGCTATAGAATATCACACTATCGTGTAGAAGGCACTTCTTTAATGGAGGTGCCAACTGAATGGAGCAGGGTGCAAGCACCTAATGTGGGGAGGAAAGGGGGCTTCAAGGAGGAGGTGACTTTAGGGCTGCTCATTAAAGATGGAGAATTTATAGAGGAGGAGCGGGGAGTTGAGCAGGACCGACAGGGTAGAAAGGGCAAAGGGACAATAAATACAAAGGCTCATGAAGGTAAAAGGGAAAATGTGTCCCTTAAGGGAAGGCCAATGTGTCTGGGTACAGGCTATGCTGGAGTGGGGCGGAAGGTTAAGAGACGCTGCAGGAGTTTGAGGTGGGGGTGGTGTGGAGAGAGAGAGAGTCTGTGTGTGTGTGTGTGTGTGTGTGTGTGTGTGTGTGGAGAGAGAGAGAGTGTGTATGTGTGTGTGTGTGTGTGGGGGGAGAGAGAGAGAGTGTGTGTGTGTGTGTGGGGGGGGGGGGGAGAGAGTGTGTGTGTGTGTGTGTGTGTGTGTGTGTGTGTGTGAGAGAGTCTGTGTGTGTGTGTACCTAAGTGTGTGCCTATGTGTGTGTGTGTGATGCTGGAGAGAGAGAGTGTGTGGGGGAGGAGCTGCAGGAAAAGTGTGTGTTTATGTGTGTGTGTGTGCACATGCACGCACCACCCCATGCAGGCTCTCAGTACTGGTGTCTACAGCATGCCAGACCTGCTCATGCCTCCATCTCCGGAAATCTCAGACCCCAGGAAGTCTCCCAATTCCGTCCCCCCCCGCGCCTCTCTACATCACTGCTACAGCCACCGCCCTCCCTGCAGATCCTCCCGCTGGATACCCTGCTTCCCAGGCTCCCTCACAGCACTCTGCACACCTGCGGTGGTGGAGTCCGGCATGCTGCCCAGCATATGACCTGCCCACGAGCAGGTGTCCAAAGCATGTCTATGTTACAGCCCAGAAAGTGGCAACCTGGCTCCGCTCCCCTCCTGGCTGACTCCCATCTGGATCCCAAGAGTCTGGAAACTGAGGGTCTCTAAGCACCTACTAAAGGGTGGGGGTGAGGGGTGCTGAATGGAAATGAGTCTGTGTCCACAGGGAGCAGTAAGAGGGGCTCCATGGACTCACCTGGGGTCCTGCTGCCCAGTGCTGCCTCTGCCATAGAGTGGGATGACCTTGTCGCGGCTGATGCCAGCTTTGCAAACTGGACACACCTGTCTGTTAGGTCTCGTTTCCAACCACTGCAAGCAGGAGAGACAAGCGCATGAAGGGCAGAAGCCCGACAGGGTGGTCTGTCAGAGCCAGCAGGAGACCAGAGGCCTCACACTGGAAACGTGAGCGCCAGCAAGGAACATCTCAAGGAACCCAAGTCTCTCATCCTGCACCTGGCACTTGATAAATATTTACTAGTGGTGCAATCAAAATTGCCTTTAAATGCCATCATAATTAAACAGGCTTTTTAATGCTTCGTTCTCTCACGGGGCTTCCCGGCAGGAAGAAACTGCAGGTCTGGAGCTGTGTCAAGAGGTCTGACAGACCCAGTCTCAGGTTAGGCTGCAGATATAACAAGGGCTTCCCAGGTGTCATAGTGGTAAAGAATCCACCTGCCAAGCAGGAGATGTAGGTCTGATCCCTGGGTGGGGAAAATCCTCCGAGAAGAAAATGGCAACGCACTCCAGTATTCTTGCCTGGGAAACTCCATAGACAGAGGAGCCTGGCGGGCTATAGTCCATGGAGTTGCAAAGATTCAGAAATAACTGAGCACGCACATGTAAGTGTAACAAACTTTATTTTTCTTTTTGGCCATGCCGTGTGTTATGTAGGATCTTAGTTTCCCAACCAGGGATTGAATCCCCACCCCCCTGCATGGGGAGCACAGAGTTTTAACCATCAGACCCCAGGGAAGTCCCAAAATAACAAACTTTAAATCTCCACCTCCCCTAACAGATCAATTGTATGATCCTGACAGTCACATTTTTCTGTTTCTTGTTTTTACAGCATTTCCTCAACAACTATGTACCTTAGTCCTCAGTATCTAGACATAAACTGACCATTTTCTGGTTATTTACTATGTGCTAAGGATAGACTTTTCTTATTTAAATTTGCTTAGTGTTTTTTAATGCACTTTCATTAATTTTTGCATTCAACTACTTCTTTCAAAATTAAAAACAACAATCCCATTTTGAGTTTTCTAGGTCCTTTCCCTGATTGTATTAAAATAATTTTAATTTTCTCAAAAACAAAATTAAAATAAAAATACATTATTAGTGTCTTTGTAGACATTAGATACTTATTTATAATCTCTCTATATATACATATACACACACATACATACACTCAATATTTATCTTAATGCATAAATTGTACCTTTAGACACAGTGTCATTTATCACACAAATGCGAATCTAGAATTTGAGGGCAAGGAGAACGCAGCATCTGACGGTTTTATATCCTACTGCCTTTATTTTACACTCAAAAGCGTGAAAATGTGCTACGCGCTCTCTATCGATTTAGAACAGACATGCTCTACCAGGTTCCACTGGGGTCAGAATGCACAGCCTGGAAACACAGTGGAAAGCCCTCTCGCCTCCTCTGCTTCTCCCGTTCAGATTCTGAGGCTCCAGCGGTCTGGAACTTCTAACCTCCCCCTACATTCCCAAGCCACCTACGAGTACAGGGCTTGACTGAAAACAACCATGGAGACTGTCAGCCAGCAGCGATTATTCACAGCCAGCCGTCAATGCCAGGCCCCGCTCTGTCCCACCAAGCAGGCGCCTGGGTCTTGGAGAAGACTTACTAACTGGTTTTCATAATAATCAAATGCTGGGAAAACAGACTTTTTCATAGAAGCTCTCCATTAAGATGGAAAGAGTTCTCCCCTTCCTAGTATTTTCAAGGCCTTTAAGGCTAGAAAGAGTGTTGATATGATGGGAGGTACTTTTTGTAGAAGCACTATCTCAACAATAAAATCTAACATACTATCACATCCAATCTGATTTACACATGAGGGAACGAGACCCACAGAGAAGCAGCTTGCCAAGCCACAAAGGCCACTGGCAGCAGTCAGGAGCATCCCGCCTGGGACGCCACTGACCTCTTGTTTCATCAAGTGGCTGTCAGCAGGCAGGTGAATACACAGGGTTCGGGGGAACGCAGGCAAATGAGCCCACAAGCAGGGGAGATTGCAGCTGCTGACAGCAGTCTCCTGAGACCAGGGGTGTCTTGTGCAACCACAGCTGATGAAAGACAAAGTAAAATGAAATGCATCTTACCTGATGTAAACACGGCCAACTGCAAGAGTCCCCAGGGCAACCATTCATCAAGGAGAAAGAGAAAGGGGGAAAGGTAAAAAAAGGATTTCGTTAACAGAAACACTGGGTAAGGTGGGAGCAGAAAAAGGGCAACAGGATTGAACTGTGGAGTACTGCAACCCACTGAGAGCCTGTGGGGATTGATGGTATCAGAAACTAGGAAAGACTGAGCTAAAGCCACAGAGAAAGGGAAGCAATGGAGACAAGACCCAAGTCTCTACCCTCAGAGTCCCACTACTTATGAAGATCCCCAGGCTCCAGACCATCCCCAAACCAGTTTCTCTACAAATTGACCTTTGGTGGGGTTAGGACCTCTGAAGGAAACCAACAAAAGCCAAGGATCCTCTGTGTGGGGAAATTCATGGGGGCATCCTCACACACATGCACATGCACACATGTCCTATTTTAAGACTCATCTTCAGTGGGTTCACAGCCTCCTCAGGCTCACAAGGAAGGTGGGATCTAGACCCAATTTAACAAAATCTTCAGGCTGTTCTCAGCCCTGAGAGCTCTGCAGGCAGGAAGCAGCTTAAAAGTTCAAGGGCACTGTAAAGACCTTGTGAAATAATGGAGAGACAGGGATGCTGCTTGGCAGAAAGGTCTACATTCGGCTTAGGGAGAGACTGCTGCCTGATTTCTCATTTTACAAATGAAGAAACCAAACTGTGAAACATGAAACCACTTGCCTGTGGCACCAGGACTAAATCAGAAGTCTGGGCTTCCCTGTCACAGTGGTAAAGAATCCTCCTGCCAGTGCAGGAGACATGGGTTCAATCCCTGATCTGGGAAGATTCCACATGCCACAGAACAACTAAGCTCACGCACTACAACTACTGAAGCCTGAGCACCCTACACCCTGCCATCTGCAACAAGAGAAACCACTGCCACAAGAGGCCCACAAGCTGCAATGAGAGAAAAACTTGCTCAGCAGCGGAGATTTAGCACAGTCGAATACAAATAAAACAGAAGTCTTCTGGCTTCCAGTTTCCTGTCCCTCTGCTGCCCAGTACTGGGCGCAAAAGACATTTACAGAATTGAAGGAAAAGTTACTCTACCTCCAGATTTATTATTTCTCTCTTCATTCATTCATCCACTCAACTAACAAATATTTGCTGCACACCTACCAAGTGCTAGGACAGTAGAAAATGCAGACGTAACGTATCTTCTCTGGACTCAGATGATAATCCCTTTCCCAATTACTGAACTTTACCCTCATAATCCAGAACACACAACCTCCCTGGACGTAACAGACACCTGACTCCAATGTTAACCCTGCAACTCCATTCCCAACAGAGCAGAGGGCATCCCAAATTGTGGTAGCTCTCCAGTGGCAACTTCCCTCGCAGGCTGCAGGGGAGTAGACGGGGTGCCTGTCCAGGAAAAATTCTGGATTCTAACAATGATGATGGTTACTCCCAGGCATTAAACAACCACTGCGTGCCGGGCTGTGACTGAATGACTCTTCGTGTTTCCATGTCACTCAACAGTTGTCACATTAACCTTCAAGGCACTGCAACTGTCTCCACTTCACAGACAAGGAAGCTGGGGTTCAGAGCGACCACAGATTTGCTTGGGGACAAACCACTAGGGTTGGAAGCATCTGTTTCATTTTTGAATGTGTTCTTTCCAACGGTACCGACTGAATTCTTAATTTTTTTAAATCTTGGTTTTATGATACCTCAGTCACAAAACTAGAGTATCTTCAATTTCTAAGAGAGGGCTGATGACAAACAGTTCTTGCATAAAACTTAATAATCAAAGCAAGAGCCTCCAAAAAAAAAAATCACTAATAAATTTATCCTTTTCCCTGTTGCCAATTTAAACTTACTGACACATTATTTAAATGACCCTTTCTTCACACCACTCCTCTGCTCAAAAATATTCAACAGCTCCATGTTCTGCTCAATCAAATCTAGGTTTGACAATCTGGCCCAATCCTCCTCTAACCATCTTGCTTCTAATACTTCCCTGCCCACACAGCAGCGTTAGGTCTCACATGAACCCGACCATGCAAACTGCCTGCCTCAGGTGGCACGCTCTGCACCTTACCTGGGTGGCACTCTCATCCCTCTAGTTCCCCCAATTTGCCCCTCAGGGTCCAGCTCAAAAGCAAGAGGAAAAAAATAAATCAATAAAATCTTGACATCCACCCAGATTCTCAGAGCCAGGAGGGGCTTCTATAAGTACCAAGGCTGAAATGGACACTGACTCTGCCACTTCATTTTGATATATGTAAAATACGGTAACAAACATCAGGATCACAGCTAAAACATAACATTTACTACATGCTCTTCTAAGTCACTGAATGCTTCCAAACAACCCTATAAAATGAAGCACTGTGTGTGGAAGCACCTTGCCCACGGTCACTCAGGAGGAAAGTGGTGGAGTCAGGATTCAGGCAAGGTCCTTGCTCAGGGCCACTGCGCTGTAACTGCCTCCTGGCGTGGAGCAGTGCTCACTAAATGGTGAGCACTGTCACTTCAGCGATGGGGTCAGGGAGCCCAGGGTGGGGACAGGACCTGTCCAAGGTCGCTCAGTTTATCAGCAGCACAGCGGGGATGAGAACCCAGGTCTCCTGCCTTTGGGCCTGAGTATATCAGGACCCAAATGCTCCAAAACTGTCCAGGGCCACAAGCTTTTTAAACTTGGCACGTGTCCCCCGAAGAACGGAAGGGGTACTGACCAGAAGAGGTGGCCGCACAGGCTGATGACGGCATCCTTGGCTGTGTCCAGGCAGATGTTGCACTCGAACGTGCTGTCCTGGCCCCCGCTCTCACCGGCGCCATTGCTGCTGCCGCTGGGCCCCCTGCGCTGGAGCTGTCAGGGGACGCAGAGGCTGAGGGCCCCTTGCTTGCCATCCTTGGCCGTCAGCAAGCTCAGGGTGAAGATTCTCCCCAGGGAAATCCTGAAAGGCAGAGACATGATTGCCCATTTCTGCAGCCCACTCCCTGTGTCCCCTCCACACCAACACCCCCATCTTCTCTCACATCTGGAAATTCAGATTATGACTGAACCCTTGAGACTTCCTAGAAGCGGCAGAGGGTGGCAGTCATGGGGTGTTAGCCAGAAAAAAATGACTCAGAAACTTTCCGTGAATGTAGCCCAGAATGGACCACTTAAATAACACAGCGCACAAGTAGAAGACAGCCTCCGCTGGAACCAGGACCCCGTCTCAGTGTATTTCCATTCTCCCGGGGAATTGCCCAAGTGATAAATACATGCTCAATCAGACTGAAAGTTCACAGGCAGTGCTCTTAACTCTGGACGGCCTCTATGTTGGTGGGTGAGTCTGCTCAAGCCAGAGGACTGTGACCAGCACACACCAGAATACAAAGAAAACCCTGGAACCGTGAAAGGTCAGGAAGCTGGCAAGGACCAAAAAGTCATCTGGTCCAACATTTTCCACATTGCCATCTTTTGCATTTTCCCTTCTGCTAGGCTGGAATCCTATCTACCTTATTTTGTCTAAATCTACCAACTTTCAATAAAGAGAAGGCTATATCCATGCTGAAAATAGAAAATCAGTATCACCTACCATAAGTAAAAAGATAAATATAAACGTAATGAAGGAAAAGCTTTTATCCCTCAGGAAACTGCAGCATGAGACCTCTTGGCTGACTAATGGATGTGGAGCTGAGGCTGGGACTCCTGACACAGTCCGTATTCACTCCACCATCACAGACCAAGCTGGGCACCACATGCGGGGAGAAAACAGACCACCATTCATGACCACCTCTAGTTCAAAGATCCACCAGGAGTTGAACAAGAACAAGCACGAGAACACTACCAAAGGATACCCAGAAATTCTAGGTGCAGAGTAAGAATTGGTCACCTCAGAAATTCCAAGGGGGAAATGCTAGCTGACTACCAGTCAGAGAATCAGAGGCTTGGATGCTGGTCACAGTTGAGCCTCCAGCTTGCTTATAGTGGTTCCAAGACCACTTGCTAGGTGGTCTTGAAACCGTCCCCTCTCCTCTCTGGGCTATGGTTTCCTCATCTGTAAACTGAGGCACTGGACTCCATGGTCTCCAAGTGCCCTCTCCCATTCTGAGACTGCTGCGGCAGGCCATCCCACTCGTTCTCTCCAGTGCAGGTAGGCCCACCACAAGTCTGGGACTCACCCCTGGAGCAACAGAAGACCTCCCTGATTTCAGCTTCCAGGGTACCAGGAGATAAGGCCCAAAAGGCCACAGTCCCTTCAGGCCCAGGGCCTTCCTACACACCTCGGACTCGGAACTCGGCGTCCACGAGCACCCCTCACCACAACAGCAGCTCAGTGACTTGAGCAGGGAGACGCAGCCAGCTCAGTACCACTTTTTCACTCAGTTACATCATTTTACATAATGTCCCAGAAGAGCAGCTGGCTGCCAGCAGCACAGCGCTGTGCTGGCCTCTGCTCCAGGCCCTTCCTCGTGGTCCAGGGCTTCCTCCTCTCCACAAGTGTGCTCTCTTCTTCACAGCATGGAGCCTGTCTGTGACGGCCCCATTATGGCCTTTCTTTGTCATTCCAACTCAAGCACCTTGACACGTGTGTTTCTTTCAAAAAAAAAAAATTATTTTTAAATTAAGGACTATGTGTACAGATGTGGAAAGACAACCTTCAGTCAGGTTCACCAGTGGATCTTAATGACAGTCGCCTGATGTGATGCAACAGGAAGCACACAGCACCAATAACAAAGTGTCCTCGCCTTAAACAGACTCTAATCAAGTCTGTAAAACAAATGACCATTTTCAGAAAATATGGGGCACAGATGCGCACGTTAAACAACTCCAGGGAGCTGCAATCAGCAAATTCAGAATGTGGGAGTTTCTACGGTTCAAGTAACCAAAGTTCTCCAGAAAATAAACAGCGCAGAGTTATAAAATGAGACTTGAGACACACCAGCCACTGGCAGCAGGCGGGTCTCAATGGAACCAGATTCACACAAACCACCTGCTCAAAGACGTTTGTGAGATGGCTGACAAAAACCGACTCAGCCTGGGCATTAGTTTATATTAAAGAATTACTGTTACTTTTATTGGTTGTGATAATGGTATATTTAAATTTTTTTTACCTGCTAGATATGTACAATTAAGTCTTTATGAAGGAATGATAAAATGTTTGCTTTAAACTACTCGAGGGGGAAAAGTGAAAGTGGAAAAAAAAGGCGAAACAAGAACGAGGAAGTTGATGATGTTGCAGCTGGATGTTAAATGTGGATTCATTGCATTATTTATGTGTGCTTGAAAATTTTCCATAATAAAAGGTACTTTCCAAAGACGTCAGGCTGCAGAAGAGTATAAGTTTATTTAGATGAGAAGAAATAAATTATATAAATGAGTGTACATCCACACATTCACAAAGAAAATGCCTACATGGCATGCACTATTAACTATCAACAGTCACTTCTGGGATTGGGAGGGCTGGGGAACTTTGCAGGTGGGGTCAGAGGTCCTCCCTGTTTATAATACTGACATTTTCACCTGTATTCTAAAGTCAGACAATAACAATGCCCTTAAAAAACTTTTTCCCTGATGTTTCACTTCCCAAACCTGAGAGTTCTGAGCTGAAGTCCTGGCTCCACACTGACCAGCCGTGTAAAGGCCTCTGAGTAAAGGCCTTGATGGCTTGAGTATCTTATCTCACCAGAAAAATGAAAATGTCACACCTCCTACAGGCTGCTAAGGTGGCCGTATGAGATAACACAGTGACTTGTAGGAGCCACCAAGGTAGGAGGGGGCTGCTGCTATGGGGAGATGCGCATACATCCACTGACCCCAGCTCACTGCCCTCCCCACTCACTGGCTCTACAAGGCTCCACACAGCACGTTTCCTACAGAGGCCTAAGGGGACAATTGGGGTCGTGGCAGGTGGCAGGGTAGGAATGACCAGGGGACAGTGACAGGTCACCTCAGAGTTTGCAGGGAACAGCAGTCCTGCAGCAGGCCAGGCACTGGCACAGGCCGGCATGTCCCGACTCTAGGTAGACCGTATCACTTTCATTCTAATTCTTAGCAGACTGATCACGTGGTCCCTACCTAAGCTCTAGAGCTTCATCCCAGGAGGCACTCAAATATTTGGTGAGTGAGCGGGTGCAGACACGCATGACTGATTTCAGTCAACTCCAAGGCCGGCCGCTCACATAAGCTCTCTCTGCAACGTACCCTGGGCCCCATCCCCAGAGCCTCCTCTCCCCACCTCCTGCCTTCCCCCAGGCACAGGAGCCTCACCGCACCATGCCCTTCCCCGGGGCCGTTCACTGAGTACCTGCACAACACAATGTGGACAGAGCCTCTGGGACACTGGTTTAGAGAACAGAGGGCCCTGTCAGCTCAGGAACCAGATAGAGTGGAGAGGAAGTAGACCCCGGGCATATGTGCGCTGCCATCCTGCTGAAAGCTGGCCTGGTCCCCTGAGGGCCTCAATTTGGACCTGACCACAGAGGAGCCCTGCAGCAATCGGTTGTATGCCCTTGTCCCTACCCCTAGCATTCTTCACTCCTGATCTGAACACACTTTCCAGTTTTCAAAGCACATTCACATCTACTACCACTTCTGACTCTCATTCCACTTTACAGAGGACATCAGGCCAGAGATGTCAGAGGACCTGCCCAAGGTCAGACCACTGCACAAGTAATAATTCTGTGCCCGATTCTGACTTTCCAACACATCAGCACTCTTCCCACTCTTACTTGTTGCCCCTTTAACATGCAGCATTACAAAATTAAACATCTGGTCTTTGCTGTTCCTCAAATGCATTCCTCTTAACTTTTTTGTTCTTTGCAGTGATTGCGAAGCAAACTCACCCTTCATCCATCTATGCCTGAGACCAAAGGATCTCTACTCCAACTACAATGGAGGCCCGGTGCTACCACCTGGGGTGATGGAATAATAAAGAAGAGCAAGAACATGCTGAGTCCCTGGAATCTAGAATAGGAGCCAAACTTGCCTGTTTTTCCTAAACACAGCACCCTCCCAGAGATCTGGTTCCTAGACTCCCTCAGTGATGTCAACAGGACCTGGAACTGGATGGTGGGATCTTTGATCTTCATTGTAGGATCTTTAGTTGCAGCATGTGGGATCTAATTCCCTGACCAGGGACTGAACCTGGGTCCCCTGCATTGGGAGCGAGAAGTCTTAGCCACTGGACTATCAGCTAAGTCCCAAGAACGTATATTCTAAATAGGTGTCCCCACAGTCCACTCCAGATGATTCTGATAAAGTGTTTTGGAAAATCAGCTCTCAAATAGGAGAACTCTACCAGAATGCAGTTTAGAAAGACAATAACCTCAAGGCTTGTCCTGCAGAATGCCCAACCCCAGCTACAGCCCACAGGGACCATGGAGAGGTCAGGTCAACTCAGGGGGTAGGGGGAGACAGGGACAAGTCTGCCTCAGACCAGCCAGCACCTGGACCATCTGTGACAAAGCTGATCATTTAAAGAACAAGTTCACACCTTATTCTAAAAAACATCTCTAAATCTGAGATGTCCAAGGCACCATACATAGTGCTGGGACTAAGGCAGGTTTGTAATACTCCATGGTCCCTTAGGAACACCGGGCCTGGCAGCTGGAGTGGACTGACTGAGCATCCTCACTCCTACGACCTTCCCAGAGCTGGCCTGGCTTACCTCACAGGATCGAAGCAGAAGAGAGAAAGCGGGAGTTGCATATCCCCGAAGGAACCACCAGGGAACATGAGCTCGTGAAGAAATCTCTTTGCAGTACTCTTGTGTTCAGTTCTCAGGTCCTAGAGAAAACTGCAGGAATGCATAATCTTCCTTCTCTGCCCCTTTAACTCTAAGAATTCCTTGACCAGAGTGTACAGAGGAATCTGGAAACGTTGGAAATCTGGAAATCTAACTATGAAGATTACAAATTTGGATGATAAACAACTAGCATGATGTGAGAGGTGATCCAGCAGAGGTCTTGTTTCTATGGGCAGACACGTGTTCACACAGAAGTCTTCTGTCAGGAACAGTGGCGAGCCCCAGCCTGTCTTCACGGCTCATCAGGCTGCTGCTGGACACACAGGCAGAGAGGGGACCCACATTCTAAGAATGTCGACATCACACTCACAGAAGGTTAGAGTGGGAGGAAATCTGAGTAAGAGGGTGATTGAACTCAGAACACACAGAAACCAGGCCCTAAAATTTTGGCGTCTAAGTCAAGTTTCGGTCCCACAGTTAGTTCACAGAAGCCCAGCCCTCAAACACAGGACCAAGGGCATGAGTGGACTTTCAGGTCCAGAAGGACAGAGGAGGCTAAGCAGTTGGCCTCTTTTCCTTAGGGATGCACTGGTCCTTTTCTTGGGTATCTCTAATCTATCTGTCCACCCAATCCCATACCAACCATCAAAGATTTATTAATGATCCTATTTGCCAGGCATTCAAGGCATAAATAAAAAAGAGTTTCAGTCTAAAGGGAGATTCAGGCAAGTGAACCAACAGGCAGCCTAGTGTGCTGACAGTGGTGTGTACAGAGCGCCCGAGGGCAGGGCTTACTGGTGACACAGGACGAGTGGACCACTCAGTTTGCCAAGTTCAGCATGGTTGGAGCCCAGAGCTCATGTGGGGGGAGCAGGGCAGCAAGGTCTGCAACCGAGGCAGGAAGAAAAGCCTGGAAATCCTTGTGCCCTTCAGTCCTGGCCTGTCAGGCTGACATACCCAGCTAAGCCCCCTACCCCAGACCCACCTCACCTTCCAAAGGCTTCCATGATCCCAATGTCTCTTCCTTTCCCCACCCAGCTCCATCCCCTGGCTAAACTAAACTGGTAGATTCACACGACATTATAAGACCACTAAAAATTACCCTTCTATGAGGATTTTGGTTATGTGGGAATTTTTCTATATAGCATAACGTTAATCAAAAAAAAAAAAGCAAAATATAAAATTATATACCAAACTGAACATACTGTAGGATATTAACAGGTTAAAAGATAAAGAAAAAAATTGGAAGGGGCCCAAATATTATCTGTAGTGTCTCTGGATAATGGAACCATGGGCAAATTTTTAAAGTTGCTTCTACACTTAACTGTACTTCCCACTTTTTCCATAGTAAGTATTACATTATTAAGACACAGAAAAATATGGGAAAATGTTAAATGTCCCAGAATTTCAGATCTTAGTATAGGACAAAAAGGAAAGCAATCTGATTAAAGAAATCTATACTAACATGTAATGATCCTTAGCATAATAATTTCAGACATTTCACATTTTAAAATTTTATTTATGGGGAAGGCAGTGGCACCCCACCCCAGTACTTTTGCCTGGAAAATCCCATGGACGGAGGAGCCTGGTAGGCTCCAGTCCATGGGGTCGCTAAGAGTCTGACATGACTGAGCGACTTCACTTTCACTTTTCACTTTCATGTATTGGAGAAGGAAATGGCAACCCACTCCAGTGTTCTTGCCTGGAGAATCCCAGGGACGGGGGAGCCTGGTGGGCTTCCGTCTATGGGGTCGCACAGGGTCTGACACGACTGAAGCGACTTAGCAGTAGCAGCAACACTCATGTGGCTGAATTCAAAAGGCACAAAAGGATCAGACTGAAAAGTCTCTCTCACCCATGCAACCTAGTCATCCTGTTCTCGGCCTTGGAGACCAATGGTTCTAGACTACATTTTTAGGACATATTCCAGCGTAGAACTGCTGGGTCAAAGGGTATCTAAAATTTGTAATTTTGTACCAACGCCTTTGAAAAAGGATGTGCCATTTTTACTCCCATGAAAAATACATGAGTGCTTGTTACTCCCATCTTTGCCAACAGTATACATGTTTTCAAAAAAGAACGCATCCTAAATCTCATGGGAAAAATAGGGTAATTTTGCCAGTTTGCGAAGATATTTTAAATTCACTAATTGATTTGCTAATTAACTATTAAAACCCATTGTATCCCATGCACTAGACTAGGCCTTATAGATAACAATTTCCAAACATAACACATATTTGAGTGGAAATTCTAGGCTCAGCTGTTTCAACTTTCTCACATTGCCTTCAATTATTTGTTTTTCGGTGGGGTTTTTTTTTTTCAGTTATTGTTTTTTTTTTTTCTTTTTCCTTTTTATGTTTGTGGCTGCGCTGCGTGGCATGCAAGATTTTAGTTTCTCAACCAGGGATCAAACCTACGCTTCCTGCAGTGGAAGCACAGAATCTCAACCAGGGGACCACCAGCGAACCCCTATCTTCCATCATTTCTAAATCAGAAGTGTTTTAGCTTGTTTGGCATCAGGCATCAATGATTTTTCTTAAAGCTTACCAGGTTTCACAGGCAAGGACGGGGTAGGATTCAGATAACCCAGCACAAACTTTCAAGGACCAAAAGGCTGCCTTCTATCATTCCTTATACCACTGTCTTAAAATGTTCTTTAACTTTTTATGGGCTTTTGTCCTTAAAAATCATCATGGCACAGAGGAATATGATGGCTCTGGGTTCAAATCTCAGATCCACCACTTACTCTGTGACCTCGAGCATTACTTTCTCAGGCCTTTTTACCCATCTGTTAAAATGGGGCAATTACCTTCCTCACAGGGTAGGTGGAGGGATTAAAGAGATAAAACAATGAGGGCTGGCACAGAGTTAATCCCCCTCCACTGTGAGGTTTCACAGAGCACACTGAAGGTGTAACTGCTTCTTCACACTCCCCACGGAGCTATGCAGTCAGCAGGTATTTATTTGATTAATTTGCTGAATGAATGAGTCAAAACTTCCCTTTCTGAATGAGCATCGTTCCTTGAAGGCATTGTATATGAGACAGCAGAACTGTGTATGAGCAAATCCACACTAGGACAAGATTTTTGACCTGGGCAAAATCAGATTTCCCCCAACAGTGTTAAAATCAGGAGGGAACTGTTATATCTATTATCACTATGAGTAACATCAGCTGACACTGAGCTCAGCCCTTTACACAAACTGTCTCATTTAATCTTCACAACCTGCCTTCGAGGTAAACACTCCCTATCATATATAGCATCCCCTGCGATGTTAGATTGAGGTACAGAGTAATTAGGTCATTTGCCCACGGTCACAGAGCCAGAGGCAGTTTTCAACTCCCAAGCCAATGTGCTCAATTAAATACCTCGGTGATTCATTTGTATGTCCTCTCAAGTCCAGACCCAGACTCTAAGTGCCTTACTCAGCACAGGGCTAGACACCTCAAGAGCACCTCATAAATGTGTGTGGGTTGATGGATCTGATGCCCATGAGTACTTTGAACTGTACAACTCAAGATGAGTCAATGTAGCCAACTAAAGCTGTAGAAAATCAGTGTCCCAAAAGCACAAGACATTCTTCAGGGATGTTTTTCAGAACTGGAAATTAAGCATTGTCCAAAACTCTTCAACAAATGAAAGAAAAAAAAAAAAAAAAAGATAAGACTCTGATACTGGGAAGGATTGGGGGCAGGAGAAGGGGACGACAGAGGATGAGATGGCTGGATGGCATCACTGACTCGATGGATGTGAGTCTGAGTGACCTCCGGTAGTTGGTGATGGACAGAAGGGCCTGGCATGCTGCGGTTCATGGGGTTGCAAAGAGTCGGACACGACTGAGCGACTGATCTGATCTGATGCATATGGGACCATAGAAAGTTCAGGTTTCCCTAGATTAGTACCGATCTGTATTAGAGATAACACTACTCACACACAGGATCAATTATTCACTGAACTGTCTTGCTTACTCCAGTTAAACACCTCCTAGAGTCACATGCACAGTACCTGACACACAGTATATATTCAATAAATATGTCAATAAACAAAGGGTATCTGACAATTTCAGTTCAAACCAACGTAACTGGATAAAACATTGTATCAAAGAAAGATCTTCAGAGTGGACAGGTCCTAGGTAAGCATGGTGAATTTCTAGTATTAATACAGTGAGAGGAACAATCTAGAGCCAGAGGGCCTAGTCCAGTGCTCTCAGCTGGACCTCTCAACTAGGCCAGGATCCTCACCAGGAAATGGGGTGACTGTGTTTGTCCTTGCTTTGTCATCCAAAAACTTTTCAAAGTGAGAGTTCAGCTTTTGTTTTCATGTGGCCAGTGAATTCTTATTCAATTCAGATTCTACAAAATCTCATTAATTCAAATTTTATCTGAAGCTGAGGACCTCTGAAAAACTCTAAAGACAGAATATCAAGAAAATGAATAAGGTTGACAAGATTTAACAACAAAACTGTCTAAGAGTTTTAATAATGTCAGCATATACTTGACAAAAACAATGATCCCACTTCTCCTAAGGTCCTAAGGAGGACCATCAGGAGAGCATGTATAAGACAGATCAGGGGCGTTCTAGTGGTTAGGATTTGGCACTTTCACTGCTGTGGCCTGGGTTCAATACCTGGCCAAGGAACTGAGATCTCACAAGCCATAAGGCCAAAGGGGAAAAAAAAAAGACATTATCAACAAAGTAAGAAAGCAACTTACAGAGTGGGAGAAAATATCTGCCAGTCATGTATCTGAGGGATCAATATACTGAATATATAGAGAACTCCTAAAACTCAACAGCAAAAAAATGAATAATCTAGTCCAAAAATGGTCAGAGGACTTCAAAAGACATTTCCCCAAAGAACATATACAAATGGCCAATAACAACATGAGACGATGCTCAACATCACTAATTATGTGGGAAATGCAAATCAAAACTGGGACATGCCATCTCATACCCATTAGGATGGCTACTATCCAAAAAAACAAAAAAAAAAACAGAAGATCACAAGAGTTGGTGAGGAGGTGGAAAAATTGGAACCCTTGTGCACTTTTGTTGGAATGTAAAATGGTTCAGCTGCTGCGGAAAACTGTCTGGCAGTTTCTGTATTCTTCAAAATGTCTAGTATGAGCACAAATTACTTTCACAATTAGAATTACTGGTGTGGGGACTTCCCTGGCGGTCCAGAGATTAAGACTCCACCTTCCAATGCAGGGGCTGCAGGCTTGATCTCTGGTTGGGGAGCTAAGTTCCCACATGCCTTTGACCAAAAAATTTAAAAGAGCCAAAACATAAAATAGAAGCAACACTGTAACAAATTTTAAATAAAGACTTAAAAAATGGACCTTAAAAAAAAAGAATAATTACTGGTGTGTGTGTTTTCCAGACAGTCTAGTGAGAGTTGAGTGCTTTGGAGTCAAGAGATGTATGAGGGCACTGGTAGCTCTGCCAACTCAGGCAGCGTCCCAAGGCCATCACCAGTCCCGACTTTGCCAACTACCTCTGACTCCTCGAGTCCCTGCCTGTGATCAAACACAAGAGTAGCTCCTGAATGACAGCATCTCCTAGTGTTCTTATCATGTCTAGGGTGAGGCTGCGGTACCCCTTTCACTGGACGTGGCCATCCCAGCTCTGCACAGTCAGCAGTGGTCAGGCTAAACCAAGCTCTGAGTGGTCAGCAGTTTCAAATGGCAACTTACTCTGAAATTCATGCTCAGTCACTCAGTTGTGTCTGACTCTCTGGTGACTCCATGAACTGTAGCCCATCAGGCTACGCTGTCCACAGGATTTTTCGGGCAAGAATACTGAAGTGGGTTGCCATTTTCTCCTCCAGGAGATCTTCCCAACCCAGGGATGGAACCCGTGTCTGCTGCATTGGCAGGAGAATTCTTCACCGCTAAGCCATTGGGAAGCCCTTTCAACATGTCCAAATCCAACTGCATTCAGATCAGGGCATTACTGGCATTGCCTCAGATTTTGCAGTTCAGCTCGTGCTGAATTATTTCAAGGGGCTTCAGGGGATCTGCACACTTTGAATATTTACATGCAAAATTGTACATGACGACAAGTAACTCAATTACAAAAGGTATAAGGGTCTGAATAGACATTTCTCCAAAGAAGATACAAGGATGTCCAATATGCACGAGAAAAGTTATTCAACATCAGGTCTTAGGGAAATGCGAAATGCAAATAAAACTACAATGAGATGCCACATCACACCCACTAGGGTGGAAAAAAATAATAAAATAATAAAGGACAATAACAAGTGTTGAACAGGGCGTGGACAAAATGGAATTCTCATATATTGCTAATGAAAATATAAAATGGTGAGGTGCTATGGAAAGCAGTTAGGCAGCTCCTCAAAAGGGTAAAAACAGAGTTGCCATATGACCTAGCAATCCCACTCCTGGGTATACACGTCTAAAAGAAGTCAAAATATGCTCAAACAAAACTTTGCACATGAATGTTCAGAGCAGCATGTCATAACAACTAAAAGGCAGAAACAACTTAAATGTCAATCAACTGACAACTAACACAACATCGTGCATCCATGCAGTGGAATGTGACTCAGCCACGAAAAGGAATGCAGTACTGACACGTGCTATGGCATGGGTGAACCCTTAAACACGACACTTAATCAAAGAAGCCAGAAACAAAAGGCCACATACTATGTGATTCCAGATTAGTGGCTGTCAGGGGATGGGAAGAGGGAAGAATAGGGAGAAACTGCTAACATGTACAGGGATTCTTCTTGGGATGATGAAAATACTCTGGAATTCAAACAGTGGTGAAGGCTGCATAACTTTGTGAACATTCACACATTAAAATGATGAATTTCATAATATGTGAATTTTATCCCACCCTCCCAAAAACTTTGAGAGACATCTACAAAATAATTGGCCAGCTCTCTTCAAAAATTTACAGTCAGGCTTCCCTGGTGCCTCCGTGGTAAAGAATCTACTTGCCAATGCAGGAGGCACTGCACTGATCCAGGAAGAGCACAGATGCCAAGAAGCAATTAAACCTCTGCACCACAGCTACTGAGCCTGCACTCTAGAGTCTGCAAGCTGCAACTGCTGAACCCACGTGCCCCAACTACTCCAGCCTGAATGCCGAGAGCCAGTGCTTTGCAACAAGAGAAGCCGCCACAATGAGAAGCCCGCACACCACAGCTGGAGAGTAGCCCCCACTCTCTGCAACTAGAGAGAAGTCCACACAGCAGAGAAGACCCAGAACAACCAAAAATGAATGAATAAATAAATAAAGTTCTCTTTTTAAAAAAAGTTTACATTCATGAAAGCCAAAAAAGACTGAGTAACTGTCTCAGATTGAACAGACTAAGAAGACTTGATACTAAATGCAATGTGGGAAACTGGATTGGATCCTGGAACAGAAAAAGGATATTAGTGAAACAAATGGCAAAACTTGAATAAAGCCTATAGTTAGTAGTACTGGATTTATGCTAAATTTATTAGATAATTTTATTACGGTTATGTAAATGTTAACATTAGGGACAGTTGTGTTAAGAGTATGCTTGAAGTTTATGTGTTATTTTTGGAAATCTAAAATCATTTCAAAAGAAAAAGAAAAAAAAGTATATGGAGCAGGTCAGCGGTTGGCAAAGTTTTTTCTGAAAAGCACTGTATAGTAAATACTTTAGATTTAGCAGATTATATGGTTTTGGGGGCAATTACTCAACTTTGCTGCTAAAAACAGTATGTAAATTAACAGATTTGGCTGTGTTCCAATAAAGCTTTATTTATAGAAACATTTGATTTTCTTATAATTTTCACATCAAAAAATATTCTTCCTCTTTGGATGTAATCTACACCATTAAAAAATGTAAAAACCATTCCCAGTTCACAGGCCACACAAAAACAGGCAGTGGGGTCAGATTTGGGCCCCAGGCCAAAGACTGCAGACTCCTGCTCCAGGTCAGAATTTGCCAGTGTGCTTCAATTAATCCAAAAAAAAAAAAAAAAAAAAAGTGCTTCACATCAATTAAGTTTGGCAACACTAGATTAAACAAGGTTAGGCACATTTCCTATCGACGTCTCAGTGCCTTTGACAAGATACTACACTCTGAGAAGCTCTAAGAAGGGGAACTTATACATAGCTTTTTCCAAACTTTAACCACAGAATACTTTTTTCAGAGGCTTCTCTTCAGACTAGCGGCCTGAAGAACACACTATGGAAATGCTGATTAAGGTACTTTTTTAAAAGGAAAACTTCAGACTGAAAAGTTTTAAAGACACCACCAAATTAAAACCATTTTACTCAGCACCTGGATAACATGTGAATAAGCACTTCACAACTTTAGAAAAAAAAAAAAAAATTCTAGGAAACACAAAAAAGGGAGAAAGAATAAACACAAGCAGGAAGTCTTGGCTCAAATCCAACCTTTTTTTGGCAGAGGCATGTCAGCAGGATTGGGTCATAATATGGAACCTCTGTTCCATTGGGCAACCTAAGCATTCTAACTGGTTTTTTAAAAGGGATCTGCTTGGAGTTTTGTAAATCACAAAATAAGGAGCTTTGACGTTTTATTAGAAAACTAAAGACATGCTAGAAGCATTATCTGCAGATTACAGGTGAGGATGAACTGGCAAGTCAAGTCCATCAAAAGACTGGTTTTAATGCTGAAGTTAGCCAACAGATTGCAAAAATTCTCTCAGTAGACACATCATCTATAACAACACACTGCTAGAGAGAGGAAGGAGAAGGCAATGGCACCCCATCGCCTGGAAAATCCCATGGACGGAGGAGCCTAGTGGGCTGCAGTCCATGGGGTCGCTAAGAGTTGGGCACGACTGAGCAACTTCACTTTTTTTCACTTTCATGCACTGGAGAAGGAAATGGCAACACACTCCAGTATTCTTGCCTGGAGAATCCCTGGGACAGAGGAGCCCTAGTGGGCTGCCATCTATGGGGTCGCACAGAGTTGGACACGACTGAAGCGACTTAGCAGCAGGAGGAGCAGAGGAAAGAGGGATTTATGTCCTGGGGCTGAGAGGAGGCTGGCCTGAACAACCTCAAGGGGGTCTTTCAGACACAGGCTCCTCAACTCTGAGTCCAAAGAGTTTACTGGGTTTTCCTCATCAATCACAAAGTCTTCAGATTCATTTCCAAGTTGTTCTGGGAAAATAAGCTCCAAACCGAGGGGGTGGGGACCCTGCTTAGTTATTCATTCAACAAACATTAATGGCCCTGATCAGATGGGGCATTCCAAAGTCCTTGAAAAGGATGGTACACAGAACAAAGAAGAGATTACATAAATTCAGACCCACTGGCCTCACTTTTAGGAGATATAGGCTGGAGGGACATAGATGTTAAGAAAAGAGGGCAGAAAAAAAGAAGTCAGCACCAGAGAAGACTTAAAAAAACGACTTAGAATTAGCCACTTTAAAGTTGAAAAGGACTTTCATATAAAAACTCCTTCGACAGGAAGTACACCACCTCTGGAGGCAATCCATTCCATTGCTGGTCCCCTGTGACCACCCTTAAGTTCTTTTATTAAAATCTTGTCTTCCTGTAGAATCCACCTATTGGTCCTAGTTTCTTCCTCTTTCAACAGCAAAGATGAAGTGGAAGCTCTTTTCACCATAACACTGTTTTTGATGACAGTTCCCTTCCATTGCTCTCTTTTCTGGGCTAAACACCACCGCACCCTCTTCAAAGATAATGAAGGAGTTCCAGTTGCTCAAAGCAAAGAATGGATTTCTAGAACCCACAACAAGAAAGCTCTTACCATCAGTGGGTTTCAAACATGGGTATGCAGAGGACTCCCGAGGATTATGTTCAAAATGCAGTTTCCCCGGTTCCGACCCAGATTCTACATCAGAGCTCTTATTTGAGTCCTGTACTGGGAAGTATGCACCCCACAGCATTTCAAAGCACAGGCTGTGAGAACCGTATTTAGAGAAACACCGCCCTGTTTTACAAGTGAGGAAACAGGCCTGGTGCGGGGAAAGGACTTGGCACAGAAAGCACGACTCGCTGCTGGCGGCGAAGTCTCCAACTCTGGTCCTTCACTCCCAAGCCCAACTCTATTCAGCCCGCTTCCCGGCCTCGGCCTCTCCACTGGGGACAAACTCATTAAAAGCACCCCCCCCCCCACGTGAGAAGCGGCCTCGACTGGGAGTCTGAGTGAGTTCCTGACTGGAGGGGAGAGTTTGTGGGAGCCTTCTCTCTACTTAGCCCTCAGTTTCCCCAAACTGTAATCACTGGACAGAAGACCACAACATAATCCTGAGCTCCCTCCTGGGACGAAGGGCCTGGGCCAGAGTCGGGCTTGAAGTCTCTGCGCTCCTGGGCTCAAGTGTCCAAGTCCGGGGGCCCGGTGAGGGCGGAAACCGACCCCCGTCCCTCAACCTGGGCGGCCCCGAGTTGACCCCCTCCCCCCAACCCCTTATGTACCTGCCTCTGCTCAGTTCACGCCGCCAAGGCCGCCCCAACCTGTCAGCCCGTCGGTCGCTCAGCCAGTCTCTTACCTGGGTCAGTCTGTCCGGCCGGACCTCAGAGCCCTCCTACGCGGACTCTGGTCAGCTGACGCCAAGCCGCCGCTTTCCGAGGAACTTCCGGCCCAAACCGGAAGAGGTTGGTCCACTGCGCTGTGCTCCGGGCCAGATCCTGGGCTCTAAGGTTCCGCCTGCCGGGAGGAAGGGAAAAAAATACGAGGACTGTCTGGAAGCCTTTGAGAAAGCCAAAGTGTGACCATGGAAAGGGTCAGACAGGCTTGGAACATTTTGGAACGGAATGTGTAAGGATGATGGGAATCAGACTGACGAGAATATGTCAAAGGACCCATGAGCTAACTTGAAGATCCCACTGGCCAAATTGGGGCAATATGAGCAAAATACATGATGAGAGTAACAGAGTATAACTGATTGACTAAAATGGTAACCCAATGAGTCTTTACTAATATAAATAAAGAAGTGATTAAATAAATGGAGGAGGAGGGAAAATTCTTCCTTTTAGTAGACTGTGTGTGCGTGAGAGAGAGAGAGAGAGCGAGCATGCCATGTTGGACTCTTTGTGACCCCATGAACTGTAGCCCACCAGGCTCCTCTGTCCATGGAATTTTTCAAGGCATGAATACTGGAGCAGGCTTGCTATTTCCTACTCCACAGGATCTTCCCGACCCCAGGGATGGACCTATGTCTCTTGCCTCTGCTGCATTGGCAGGTGGATTCTTTACCACTGCGCCACCTGGGAAACCCTTTAGTAGAATGCTGACTAACAAATATGATGGAGTTAGAAAACCAGTTCAGTTCAGTTCAGTCGGTCAGTCATGTCCGACTCTTTGCGACCCCATGAATCACAGCATGCCAGGCCTCCCTGTCCATCACCAACTCCCGGAGGTCACTCAGACTCACGTCCATCGAGTCAGTGATGCCATCCAGCCATCTCATCCTCTGTCGTCCCCTTCTCCTCCTGCCCCCAATCCCTCCCAGCATCAGAGTCTTCTCCAATGAGTCAACTCTTTGCATGAGGTGGCCAAAGTACTGGAGTTTCAGCTTTAGCATCATTCCTTTCAAAGAAATCCCAGGGCTGATCTCCTTCAGAATGGACTGGTTGGATCTCCTTGCAGTCCAAGGGACTCTCAAGAGTCTTCTCCAACACCACAGTTCAAAAGCATCAATTCTTCGGCGCTCAGTCTTCTTCACAGTCCAACTCTCATATCCATACATGACCACAGGAAAAACCATAGCCTTGACTAGACGGACCTTTGTTGGCAAAGTAATGTCTCTGCTTTTGAATATGCTATCTAGGTTGGTCATAACTTTCCTTCCAAGGAGTAAACATCTTTTAATTTCATGGTTGCAATCACCAACTGCAGTGATTTTGGAGCCCCCATCTATTTCCCATGAAGTGATCATGAAGTGATGGGACCGGATGCCATGATCTTCATTTTCTGAATGTTGAGCTTTAAGCCAACTTTTTCACTCTCCACTTTCACTTTCATCAAGAGGCTTTTGAGTTCCTCTTCACTTTCTGCCATAAGGGTGGTGTCATCTGCATATCTGAGGTTATTGATATTTCTCCCATCAATCTTGATTCCAGCTTGTGTTTCTTCCAGTAATGGATAGTAAACCTGGAGGAACAGAATGGTTACACAGTAAAGGGTCTCCCATAAATTACTTATTGACTACAAAGGGAAAATAGGAATTTTACAGAGGTTAGCCTTGCAGGTGGAGAAGGTAATGGCAACCCACTCCAGTACTCTTGCCTGGAAACTCCCATGGGCAGAGGGGCCTGGCAGGCTGCAGTCCATGGGGTCTCGAAGAGTCGGACATGTCTGAGCAACTTCACTTTCACTTTTCACTTTCAGGCATTGGAGAAGGAAATGGCAACCCACTCCAGTGTTCTTGCCTGGAGAATCCCAGGGACGGAGGAGCCTGGTAGGCTGCCGTCTCTGGGGTCGCACAGAGTCGGACACGACTGAAGCAACTTAGCAGCAGCAGCAGCCTTGCAGGACAAGTGAATCAAAATGATCAGAGTTAACATCACCGGTTATAGGTCAAGTAAAGATCATGTGTCTCCTGGAAGAGATCTAATTTGAATATGGATGTGGTTTTGCTGTTATTACAAATTGTATCAGTGTTAAAATTTCTACATTTGATAATTGTATTGCTGTTATAAGTTAAGAGAACTCCCCTTTTCTTAGGAAATACTCACTGAATTATTAGGGATAAAAGGGCACAATGTCTCCAACTTAATTTAAAATGATTTAGGAAATAACGTATAAAATTGAGAGAAAAAGCAAATGAGGCAAAATGTAAACAAGTGGTGAATCTAGGTGAAGGGTATGTGGAAGTTCCTTACATAATTTTTGCAACTTTTCTTTTAGTTTTAAATATCAACTGAAGAAAGTCTCTTGACACCTGGTTCTATGAGGATTGAGTCATTAGCCACGGTAGTCTCTGACCTCCAACACACAAAAAAAGGAGTTTGGGGGTGGAGCTCAGAAACGAGGCACTCTGCACTGGGAAAACTGGCAGAACAGGCCTTGAGATGGTTAGGTATTTTCAGGAGAAAATTTTAGGAGCCCGACTTGTTGCATATTATTATAGCTAGGAAAATATTTGTCATTAGCGGACTTATGTGTTTCTCGTGACTTTCGGCAAACTTCTATCAAGATGTGTACTTGATTGCATGTAAGTTGTGTCCGTCTCTTTGTGACCCTATGGACTGTAGCCCACCAGGCTTCTCTGTCCATGAGATTTCCCAGGCAAGAATACTGGAGTGAATTGCCATTTCCTTCTCCAGGGAATCTTCCTGAGCCAGGGATTGAACCTGCATCTCTCGTATCAGCAGGCAGATTTTTTACCACTGAACCACCAGGGAAGTCCTGACTACACACACAATTTTAGATTTATACAATTTTACAATTTATATATGTGATTTTAGATATAAAGTCACATATATACCAACCTCCACTATCATTTGGGAGCAGTTCCTCAGAGCAGTTCCTCTAAGAGGCTATCTCCTCCTGGGCTATAGTCCTCAGTAAGTCCTCAATAAAATTGAAACTGACTGCTCCTATACTGTATGTTTTTATTTCATTTGACAGAAATTATATAAAAATTAAAATTTACCCTCAAAATGAGGGGAGAGCCTGGGTCCTAGCCAATTTACTTATTTACGTATCAAACATTTGTGTGCTTGGCATGGTGAAGCAGTAGAAAAGAACACAAGATCTTTGCTTTCATGCCTAGCAGGTAAAATATTAAACATACAATAACAAAACTAATGGGCTACTTAGCTTCAAAATATTAATAGCAAACATTTACCGAGCTTGCCTGAGTACATTGCACACAATGGTGCATTTGATTCTCACAGCAGTCTTGTGACTGGTTTTGGTCATTACCTCTGCTTTACAAATGGTAAAGAATAGCTTTTAAAAGCTTATGCAATTTTATCATTTAATTAACAGTTTTTAGATGACATACTGAAAGATGATAGAGCTGCAGTTTGTACCCAGACATTGCTCTCTGGAGTTCTTAACACCCATCTTCATTGTTTCATTAATTCAACAAGTATTTATTAAGTGCCTACCATTATCCCAGGGACTGTCTTAGGGGTTGAGTCTGATGAGGAGGTGAAGGCAGTAGATGAAATAAACTCATAAATGAAATTCCTTATCTGCCATCCTTCAAGTTCCTGCATACACAGGAGATGTTTCTAGTCACATGAACCTGGATTTGAGTTCAGGCTCTGAGAAACAGAAAAGTAGCCCCTGATATACAGGAGCTAGGCTGACACTCACAGGGAGCCCTTGGTGTTCTTCTGTTCAGCATAAAAGCAAAGCACAGAACATCAACATCAGACAAGGCCACTCCATGACTGTGATGGATCAAGACATTAACAAAACCTTCCCATAATCATGTCTGAATCAGACAAAAAGAACATTGCCCAAAGCACAAAAATGACCAAGTATTTCCTTACCATGGCTTATATACAGATTGCTATTTCTTCATCAATTACAGCTTTAGTCCCTATCTAGTCCCTTGTTCTAGATAAGATTTACCAAGATACCCAGTCATACACAGCATCTGATCCAAATTAAAACCCTGCTTCCTTATTTAACTATAGTGGATTTACAATATTGTGTTAGTTTAAAATGTACAGTTTCGGATTCTTTTCCATTATAGGTTATTACAAGGTGTTGAATCTAGTTCCATGTGCTAAACAGTACATCCTTGTTGTTTATTTTAATTTTTAAATTTTATTTATTTTTTAGCCATACCAAGCAGCTTGTGGGATTTTAGCTCCCCATCCCACCCCGCCAGGAGTCAAGCCTGGTCCCTTGGCAGTGAGAGCACAGATCCTCTATCTATGTTATATATCAGATCAGATCAGATCAGTCGCTCAGTCATGTCCGACTCTTTTCGACCCCATGAACCGCAGCACGCCAGGCCTCCCTGTCCATCACCAGCTCCCGGAGGTCACTCAGACTCACATCCATCAAGTCAGTGATGCCATCCAGCCATCTCATCCTCTGTCGTCCCCTTCTCCTCCTGCCCTCAATCCCTCCCAGCATCAGAGTCCTTGTGTGTCTATCTGTTAATCTCATCCTCCTGATTTATCCCTCTTCCTCCCCTTTCCCCTTTGATAACCATAAGTTTGTTTTCTTCATTTCTAAGTCTGTTTCCATTTTGTTATTAAGTGAAACTGTATTATTTGTTTGGATGCTACAAATAAGTGATATCATATAATATTTGTCTTTCTTTCCCTGACTTACTTCATTTAGTATCACAACTTCTAGGTCCATCCATGTTGCGGCAAAATGGCAGTATTTCATTCTTTTTAAAATCTGAGAGTTCCTTGGACTGCAAGGAGATCCAACCAGTTGATCCTAAAGGAAATCAGTCCTGAATATTCCTTGGAAGTGAGAGAGTCATGTCCTAGGCAGATTGATAAGGAGTCTAGGGGTCCCCAAGGAGAGAGGGGTCTGGAATTCTCAAGGAGGAAGAAAGGACAAACTTTTTTCTTTCTCTACATTCTTTAGGATTATATAACAATAATGTATCCTGCCTGAGGACAGTCTTTGGATTAAACCTTCTGGCTAATTCTGTTAAAATGCAAATTATGGGAGTAGGTCTGGTGAGGTCTTTACAACCTCCAGACATTCTTTGGATTTACTGGAGAGTATATAACTTAATTGCTAACACTAGCAAGTGCGTGCTCTTTCTACCCCTTTCTGATGCCTATGTCAGAAACTTTCTCTATCTCCTTTATACTTTAATAAAACTTTATTACACAAAAGCTCTGAGCGATCAAGCCTCGTCTCTGGCCCTGGATTGAATTCTTCTCCTTCGGGGGCCAAGAATCCCGGTGATTCTTGTGATCCCGGTGATTCTTGTGAATCGTGTGATTCAACAACAACCTTTCATCTTGGGGGCTCGTCCGGGATCCTTCAGGACAAGGTAAGGATGCTTGGAGCTTTAGTTCTTTGTTCTCTTAGCAAACACGTTTTCTGCTGTGCTTTACTAACTCTACAGTGTGCTTGTGTGAATGACTGGAATGCCCTGCGTGAAGCAAGTAAGGAGCCCTGCTCTGCGGTTCCATGGTGATCTCATACGACTCATGGCAGAAACCTGTCGAGGTGTTATACCGACCTGCCAATGCCAAGAGGCACCCAATGTCTCCTTTGGGAACCGACCAGAAATGGGCAAAGTGTGTGGACCGAACTCTCCTTTCTTGGTCAAACTTTTCGGTCTCTTTGACCATTTCATAACTCCTTGGGAATTAGAAGTACTAACCTAATCTATCAGTGCATTTTCTTGGCAAAACTCTATTAGTCTTTGCCCTGCTTCATTCCGTATTCCAAGGCCAAATTTGCCTGTTACTCCAGGTGTTTCTTGACTTCCTACTTTTGCATTCCAGTCCCCTATAATGAAAAGGACATCTTTTTTGGGTGTTAGTTCTAAAAGGTCTTGTAGGTCTTCATAGAACCTTTCAACTTCAGCTTCTTCAGCGTTACTGGTTGGGGCATAGACTTCCTGATGTTCAAGCTGATTTTAGAAAAGGCAGAGGAACCAGAGATCAAATTGCCAACATCCGCTGGATCATGGAAAAAGCAAGAGAGTTCCAGAAAAACATCTATTTCTGCTTTATTGACTATGCCAAAGCCTTTGACTGTGTGGATCACAATAAACTGTGGAAAATTCTGAAAGAGATGGGAATACCAGACCACCTGATCTGCCTCTTAAAAAATCTGTATGCAGGTCAGGAAGCAACAGTTAGAACTGGTCATGGAACAACAGACTGGTTCCAAATAGGAAAAGGAGTACGTCAAGGCTGCATATTGTCACCATGTTTATTTAACTTATATGCAGAGTACATCATGAGAAATGCTGGACTGGAAGAAACACAAGTTGGAATCAAGATTGCCGGGAGAAATATCAATAACCTCAGATATGCAGATGACACCACTCTTATGGCAGAAAGTGAAGAGGGGCTAAAAAGCCTCTTGATGAAAGTGAAAGTGGAGAGTGAAAAGGTTGGCTTAAAGCTCAACATTCAGAAAACGAAGATCATGGCATCTGGTCCCATCACTGCATGGGAAATAGATGGGGAAACAGTGGAAACAGTGTCAGACTTTGTTTTTCTGGGCTCCAAAATCACTGCAGATGGTGACTGCAGCCATGAAATTAAAAGACGCTTGCTCCTTGGAAGGAAAGTTATGACCAACCTAGATAGCATATTCAAAAGCAGAGACATTACTTTACCAACAAAGGTTCGCCTAGTCAAGGCTATGGTCTTTCCTGTGGTCATGTATGGATGTGAGAGCTGGACTGTGAAGAAGGCTGAGCGCCGAAGAATTGATGCTTCTGAACTGTGGTGTTGGAGAAGACTCTTGAGAGTCCCTTGGACTGCAAGGAGATCCAACCAGTCCATTCTGAAGAAGATCAATCCTGGAATTTCTTTAGAAGGAATGATGCTAAAGCTGAAACTCCAGTATTTTGGCCACCTCATGCGAAGAGTTGACTCATTGGAGAAGACTCTGATGCTGGGAGGGATTGGGGGCAGGAGGAGAAGGGGACGACAGAGGATGAGATGGCTGGATGGCATCACTGACTCGATGGATGCGAGTCTGGGTGACCTCCGGGAGCTGGTGATGGACAGGGAGGCCTGGCGTGCTGCGGTTCATGGGGTCGCAAAGAGTCGGACACGACTGAGCGACTGATCTGATCTGATCTGATCTGAACCTAATCTATCGGATCATAGACTTTCAAGGGACTTGTGATCTATATACTGTTACTGTGTACTGTGGCTTGAGTCCCAAACTTGGATTGGTAGTCAAGAAAGCGCCTAGCCTTGCTAGGAATTGAAAGTTTGGAAGCTAGATAGAGCTCTAGCTCCCAGAACATCTCTGAGGTTAAAGGTTACTCAGATTGAGACTGCAATGGGTTTTTTCCTTTGGTAACGCTGGCTCTTAATGGATCAGAGGAGGCTATTATACTGGTGTGGTGATGCTTGGAAAGAACATCTCAGTTTCATGTTCATGTCGGTCTTATTGTAGTCAGGGAATACTCAGGGTCGTGCACAGGCACTCAGGTGACGAATGTTTTCCCCAGCAGTCTTAGCTTGGGAGGCATTCTGGAAGGTTACTCTGATTCACCCAGGGTGACATCAGAGGCAAACAAGGTTAAAGGTAAAGAGCTGGATGTCAAGTAGGGATGCTATCTAGTCTACCCCTAGTACATCCTCACCCCATCTCGGTGGTAGAACCGGGAGGGACGCGGACTGCGCCTGCGTCGGTAAGGGACAGACTAAATACGACCAGGAAGGAAAAGCTTTTGGTGTAACGTCTGTCTACACCCCCATCTAGAGCAGGGAGGGACGCCTCCGGTAGAAAAATGGCGATGGTCGCTCTTTTTCTCTCTTACAGATGGGAGCTAACAATTTCAGCCTCACTCCTTTGAACTGTATCCTGAAAAACTGGGATAGATTTGATCCCCAGGGCTTAAAGAAGACACACCTGGTCTTCCTATGTGATACTGCATGGCCACAGTATCCATTGGAGGATGGCCAACGGTGGCCAGTTGGAGGGTCTCTTAGGTATAATACTGTTCTACAATTAGACCGGTTCTGTAGGGTACAAGGGAAATGGATAGAAGTGGCATATGTATTGCCCTTTTTCGCTCTGCAAAATATGCCAGACTTATGTCCTAAGGGTATAGATTTGGGCGTGAAACCTTCAGCTCCCTGTCCTCCTACTTTGCCCCCGTACCTGGGGTTCCAAGCTGAGAAAACTGAAAGCCAGAGAACCCCCTCAAAAGGGTTGCTTTGGTCTCAGTGTAAATCCAAACTGAGATTCAAACTGCCCACATGGAGATCCAAACAACTCCTGTCTCAGGACGACCTCAGACTACTCTGGTTTCAGTAGAAACTCACCATCAAAGTAAGAGATGAGATGGAGGACAGGAGACAAAAGAGGAAAAACAGGTTTCTCCAATCTATCCCTGGGATCATATGCGCGGAGAAGCCAGAGAGACTGAGGAACAGCCACGCAAGCTGTTGCCTCTTTATGAAACACCCACTGGGAGAAACAATCAGTCTGTGAGAGTTAATAAGCCTTTCTCTTATCAAGAAATACAAAGAATCAAGGAGGATCTGGGAGACTATTTAGAGGACCCAGAAAAATATACTAGAGCCTTTAAAGGTGTTACTCTGCTTTATGACCTCACTTGGAAAGATGTGATGTATATCTTGGGACAAATGTTAACTCCTGAGTCAAAGACTCGAGTTTTGGGAAAAGCGATTGCTTATGGAGATGAATGGCTTGGTAATGAATCAGTAGGGAAGAGGGAGAACGAGATAGCGGCCCTCCCCACTGGGAATCAGGCGGTCCCAACTATAGAACCAGACTGGGACTACAACACAGCTAAAGCAAGATGGGATCAGAGTCATTTTGTTAGATGTATTCTTGAAGGACTTAGGCAGTCGCGTTCTAAGCCTTTAAACTATGGCAAATTGGCAGACATAGAACAGGAAGAGAAGGAAGCTCCTGGTAAATTCATAGATAGACTGAGAGAAGGCCTTCGCAGATTCACTGAGATTGATCCCGAAAGTGAAGAGGGAAAAGTGATCTTAAAGGATGGATTTCTCACTCACTCAGCTCCAGATATCCGCCATAAGCTATTAAAACGGGCGTATGGACCACATCAGTCTTTAGATACTCTGTTACAACTGGCTCAGACAGTCTATTATGGTAGGGAATACGAGGAAAAGAAAGAAAGGCAAAAAAAGACAAAGGAAAAGGCGGAAGCCTTCGCCATGGCTACGAAAAACGCTCTTAAACAGCCTAAGAAAAATGCCCAGAGGGGCCAAGGTGAAAAAGGATGGGCTGGCTATCACTGTGGAAAGGAGGGGCACCTAAAGCGGGATTGCCCTCAGGTTTCTAAGCCGCCCCTGGCTCCATGTCAGGTCTGCGAAGGACCACACTGGAAGAGAGACTGCCCCCAGAGGTGTAGGTCTCCGGGGTCAGACTCTCAAGACAATCAGGACTGAAGGTGCCCAGGGGTCCCCACACAAGCTCCCGTCCTAATTACACCTGAGGAACCCCGGGTATTAATAATTGTGGGGGGCCAATCCGTCGATTTCCTTTTAGATACGGGGGCAACTTATTCTGTGCTTACTGAAGCCCCTGGCCCACTTTCTTCCCGATCCACTTCTGTAATGGGACTGTCTGGACGAGCCAAAAGGTATTATTTCAGTTATCCATTATCTTGCAGCTGGGATTCTGTGCTGTGCTGTGAGTTTCTTATCGTGCCAGAATCTCCCTCACCCCTTTTGGGAAGAGATATACTGAGCAAGGTCCATGCCTCTGTTTTCATGAATATGGAGCCCTTCCTTTCTCTCCCTTTAGTTGAACAAAATGTAAGTCCTAGAGTGTAGGCTGATGGAAAATCTGTGGGTTGAGCACAAAATGCTATTCCTGTAGTTGTTAAGCTCAAAGACCCGCACGTATTTCCACATAAGAAGCAGTATCCACTGAAACCTGAAGTTAAAGAAGGGTTAAAACCCATCATCGAAAATTTAAAGGAGCAGGGACTATTAATTCCCTGTAACAGTCCTTGCAACACTCCTATTTTGGGTATAAAGAAATCAAATGGTAAGTGGAGACTAGTTCAAGATTTACGAATAATAAATGAGGCTGTAGTTCCTTTACACCCCGTGGTGCCTAATCCTTATACTCTATTGTCTGAAATTCCTGAACGGGCCAAATATTTCTCAGTAATTGATTTAAAGGACGCCTTCTATTCAGTGCCTTTGGCAGAGGAAAGTCAATTTCTGTTTGCCTTTGAAGACCCTACACAGCCAGCTTCTCAGTTAACCTGGACAGTTTTGCCCCAGGGATTTCATGACAGTCCTCACTTATTTGGACAAAGTTTGTCACGGGATCTACAAAACTGTAATAGCTCTGAAGCGGTGGTGTTACAATATGTAGATTATATTTTGCTCTGTGCTGAGACAGAGGAAGCTTGTTCGCGAGCCTCAGAAGATTTCTTAAACTTTCTGGCAGGCTGTGGTTACAAGGCATCAAGAGAAAAGGCTCAGCTTTGTCAACAATCAGTTAGATATCTGGGCCTAATCATATCAGAAGGGACTAGGACCATAGGCCCTGAGAGAATTATCAGATCAGAGAGATCAGATCAGTTGCTCAGTCGTGTCCGACTCTTTGCAACCCCATGAACTGCAGCACGCCAGGCCTCCCTGTCCATCACCAGCTCTCGGAGGTCACTCAGACTCACATCCATCGAGTCAGTGATGCCATCCAGCCACCTCTGTCGTCCCCTTCTCCTCCTGCCCCCAATCCCTCCCAGCATCAGAGTCTTCTCCAATGAGTCAACTCTTCGCATGAGGTGGCCAAAATACTGGAGTTTCAGCTTTAGCATCATTCCTTCCAAAGAAATCCCAGGGCTGATCTCCTTCAGAATGGACCGGTTGGATCTCCTTGCACTCCAAGGGACTCTCAAGAGTCTTCTCCAACACCACAGTTGAAAAGCATCAATTCTTCGGCGCTCAGCCTTCTTCACAGTCCAGCTCTCACATCCATACATGACCACAGGAAAGACCATAGCCTTGACTAGGCGAATCTTTGTTGGCAAAGTGATGTCTCTGCTTTTGAATATGCTATCTAGGTTGGTCATAACTTTCCTTCCAAGGAGTAAGCGTCTTTTAATTTCATGGCTGCAGTCACCATCTGCAGTGATTTTGGAGCCCAGAAAAATAAATTCTGACACTGTTTCCACTGTTTCCCCATCTATTTCCCATGAAGTGATGGGACCAGATGCCATGATCTTTGTTTTCTGAATGTTGAGCTTTAAGCCAACCTTTTCACTCTCCACTTTCACTTTCATCAAGAGGCTTTTTAGTTCCTCTTCACTTTCTGCCATAAGGGTGGTATCATCTGCATATCTGAGGTTATTGATATTTCTCCCAGCAGTCTTGATTCCAGCTTGTGTTTCTTCCAGTCCAGCATTTCTCATGATGTACTCTGCACATAAGTTAAATAAACATGGTGACAATATACAGCCTTGACGCACTCCTTTTCCTATTTGGAACCAGTCTGTTGTTCCATGACCAGTTCTAACTGTTGCTTCCTGACCTGCATACAGATTTCTCAAGAGGCAGATCAGGTGGTCTGGTATTCCCATCTCTCTCAGAATTTTCCACAGTTTATTGTGATCTACACAGTCAAAGGCTTTGGCATAGTCAATAAAGCAGAAATAGATGTTTTTTGGGAACTCTCTTGCTTTTTCGATGATCCAGCGGATGTTGGCAATTTGATCTCTGGTTCCTCTGCCTTTTCTAAATCCAGCTTGAACATCAGGAAGTTCACGGTTCACATATTGCTGAAGCCTGGCTTGGAGAATTTTGAGCATTACTTTACTAGCGTGTGAGATGAGTGCAATTGTGTGGTAGTTTGAGCACTCTTTGGCATTGCCTTTCTTTGGGATTGGGATGAAAACTGACCTTTTCCAATCTTGTGGCCACTGCTGAGTTTTCCAAATTTGCTGGCATGTTGAGTGCAGCACTTTCACAGGATCATCTTTCAGGATTTGGAATAGCTCCACTGGAATTCCATCACCTCCACTAGCTTTGTTCGTAGTGATGCTTTCTAAGGCCCACTTGACTTCACATTCCAGGATGTCTGGCTCTAGGTCAATGATCACACCATCATGATTATCTGGGTCGTGAAGCTCTTTTTTGTACAGTTCTTCTGTGTATTCTTGCCACCTCTTCTTAATATCTTCTGCTTCCATTAGGTCCATACCATTTCTGTCCTTTATCGAGCCCATTTTTGCATGAAATATTCCTTTAGTATCTCTGATTTTCTTGAATAGATCCTTAGTCTTTCCCATTCTGTTGTTTTCCTCTATTTCTTTGTATTGATCGCTGAAGAAGGCTTTCTTATCTCTTCTTGCTATTCTTTGGAACTCTGCATTCAGATGTTTATATCTTTCCTACCTATGACTTTCCTACCTATGAATTGGGGAAGGAAATGGCAACCCACTCCAGTATTCTTGCCTGGAGAATCCCAGGGACGGAGGAGCCTGGTGGGCTTCCGTCTATGGGGTCGCACAGAGTCGGACACGACTGAAGCAACTTAGCAGCAGCAATCTATGACTTTAAGACAACTGAGAGGATTTGGGGGAATCACAGGTTACTGTCGCATTTGGGTTCCGGGTTATGGGGAACATGCCTGGCCTTTATATAAACTTATAGCTGAAACTCAGCAGGCCCAAACCGACAATCTGGTTTGGTCTCCAGAAACTCAAAAGGCTTTTAAGGTTCTTCAGACTGCTCTCCCGCAAGCTCCAGCTCTGAGCTTGCCCACAGGGTCAGAATTTAATTTGTTTGTCACTGAAAGAAAAGGTGTGACATTGGGAGTTTTGACACAACCCCGAGGGCCTCACCAGCAACCTATTGCTTATCTAAGCAGAGAATTAGATGTAGTTTCACGTGGGTGACCCCACTGCCTAAGAGTAATTGGGGCAGCAGCTTTATTAGCACCTGAAGCTTTAAAAATAATTAATGGACGAAACCTTACTGTACTGACTTCTCATGATGTGAGTGGAATCTTAAATTCTAAGGTTAATATTTGGATGACAGACAGTAGGCTTCTTAAGTATCAGTCATTGTTGTTAGAAGGACCAGTAACTAAGCTTAAAGTTTGTGGAAATCTAAATCTTGCCACTTTCCTTCCCGAAAAGGAAAATGAAACACCTGATCACGATTGTTCTCAATTCCTAACTTTAAACTATGCCGCTCAGGAGGATCTAAAGGATACCCTGTTAGACAATCCTGACATGAAAATATTTACAGATGGCAGTTCTTTTGTTCGGGATGGAAAGCGTAAAGCAGGTTATGCCGTGGTGACTGCTGAACAGGTTTTGGAAGCAAAATCTCTCCCCCAGGGAACCAATGCTCGATTAGGGAGCTTGTGGCTCTGACCCGAGCTCTAGAATTAAGCAAAGGGCAGCGGATGGGCCTGATAATCTATGTGAGTCTACTTCTGCTGACTCCAAATATCCTGAGTCTGCCGTTGGATCCTCAAGACAATGTCTTCCTGTCCTGGGCTCACTCCTATGCTGCGTTCCACAATTGGTCTAACTGCTGGGTCTGTGGAGCGCTCCCCTCTTCATCAGTGGAAGGCTTCCCGTGGTGGACATCTCCACTTCAAGGAAAAGACTTTCTCCAAGTCTGTGAATACCTTCGACAACAATCACATGCGATGCCTCTTCTTCATCTGATGACTTCTACCAACCCTAAAATGGACTGGTGCAACACTTTGCACTTTAACTATGGACATAATGGTCCTCTGAGTTAAATTCACCCATTCCACTCCATTTTAGTTTGCTAATTCCTAGAATGTCAACATTTACTCTTGCCATCTCTTGTTTGACCACTTCCAATTTGCCTTGATTCATGGACCTGACATTCCAGGTTCCTATGCAATATTGCTCTTTACAGCATCGGACTTTGCTTCTATCACCAGACACATCTACAGCTGGGTATTCTTTCTGCTTTGGTTCCATCCCTTCATTCTTTCTGGAGTTATTTCTTCACTGATCTCCAGTAGCATATTGGGCCCCTACTGACCTGGGGAGTTTCTCTTTCAGTATCCTATCATTTTGCTTTTTCATACTGTTCATGGGGTTCTCAAGGCAAGAATACTGAAGTGGTTTGCCATTCCCTTCTCCAGCGGACCACACCCTGTCAGATCTCTCCACCATGACCCGCCCATCCTGGGTTGCCCCACAGGCATGGCTTGATTTCATTGAGTTAGACAAGGCTGTGGTCCTGGTGTGATTAGATTGACTAGTTTTCTGTGAGTATGGTTTCAGTGTATTTGCCCTCTGATGCCCTCTTGCAAGACCTACCGTCTTACTTGGGTTTCTCTTACCTTGGGCGTGGGGTATCTCTTCCCGGCTGCTCCAGCAAAGCACAGCCATCGCACCTTACCTTGGATGAGGGATCTCTCCTCACCGCCGCCCTTCCTGACCTCGGTCATGGGGTAGCTCCTCTCGGCCGTGCTTAGTGCGCCAGTCCTCACCGCCGTCCTTCCTCGGTGGTTGGGTAGCTCCTCTCAGTGCGCCGCGCAGCCGGCGAGGGGCTCTCAGTGCGCTGCTCGCGGGCAGGCCGGCGCCGCTCGCGGGCAGGCCGGGCGCTCTCAGTGCGCGGCTCGTGGGCATATAATGAAGTCACTACGTGGGAAATAGATGGAGAAACAGTGGAAACAGTGTCAGAATTTATTTTTCTGGGCTCCAAAATCACTGCAGATGGTGACTGCAGCCATGAAATTAAAAGACACTTACTCCTTGGAAGGAAAGTTATGACCAACCTAGATAGCATATTCAAAAGCAGAGACATCACTTTGCCAACAAAGGTTCGCCTAGTCAAGGCTATGGTCTTTCCTGTGGTCATGTATGGATGTGAGAGCTGGACTGTGAAGAAGGCTGAGCGCCGAAGAATTGATGCTTTTCAACTGTGGTGTTGGAGAAGACTCTTGAGAGTCCCTTGGAGTGCAAGGAGATCCAACCGGTCCATTCTGAAGGAGATCAGCCCTGGGATTTCTTTGGAAGGAATGATGCTAAAGCTGAAACTCCAGTATTTTGGCCACCTCATGCGAAGAGTTGACTCATTGGAGAAGACTCTGATGCTGGGAGGGATTGGGGGCAGGAGGAGAAGGGGACGACAGAGGTGGCTGGATGGCATCACTGACTCGATGGATGTGAGTCTGAGTGACCTCCGAGAGCTGGTGATGGACAGGGAGGCCTGGCGTGCTGCAGTTCATGGGGTTGCAAAGAGTCGGACACGACTGAGCGACTGATCTGATCTGATCTGATGGACATAATGTGACTTTTAATTTTGATTCTGATTGTTGTGTTCTTGCTGTTTGCTCCCTGCATCTGTAATTGTATAACTGGATTTGTTTCTAGCCTCATAAAAGCTTTTAAGTTGCAAATGGTTGCTCAAACTCCTGCTACTGCTGTAGCTTCCTCCAACTACTATTTGGGGCCCCTGGATCAGAAATCCTCAATATGAGGATTAGGAGAATATGTTGCCTCACCGATTTAGGGACAACGCCACTTGTCAGCTCAGAAGCAGTTATGGAACGAGAACGACGCCCCTTTCCCCTAGGCAACATAATTCTCCTAAAAGAAAGGGGGGAATGAGAGAGTCATGTCCGAGGCAGATTGATAAGGAATCTAGGGGTCCCCAAGGAGAGAGGGGTCTGGAATTCTCAAGGAGGAAGAAAGGACAAACTTTTCTTTCTCTACATTCCTTAGGATTATATAACAATAATGTATCCTGCCTGAGGACAGTCTTTGGATTAAACCTTCTGGCTAATTCTGTTAAAATGCAAATTATGGGAGTAGGTCTGGTGAGGTCTTTACAACCTCCAGACATTCTTTGGATTCACTGGAGTGTATATAACTTTATTACTAATACTAGCAAGTGGGTACTCTTTCTACCCCCTTCTGATGCCTATGTCAGAAGCTTTCTCTATCTCCTTTGCTGCTGCTAAGTCGCTTCAGTCGTGTCCGACTCTGTGCGACCTCATAGACGGAAGCTCACCAGGCTCCCCTGTCCCTGGGATTCTCCAGGCAAGAATACTGGAGTGGGTTGCCATTTCCTATCTCCTTTATACTTTAATAAAAGCTTATTACACAAAAGCTCTGCGCGATCAAGCCTCGTCTCTGGCCCTGGATTGAATTCTTCTTCTTCGGGGGCCAAGAATCCCGGTGTCTTCGTGTGATTCAATAACAACCTTTCAGAAGGACTGATGCTGAAGCTGAAACTCCAAATACTTTGGCCACCTAATGCAAAGAACTGACTCATTGGAAAAGACCCTGATGCTGGGAAAGATTGAAGGCAGGAGGAGAAGGGGATGACAGAGGATGAGATGGTTGGATGGCATCACGAACTTGATGGACATGAGTTTGTGTAAGCTCCAGGAGTTGGTAATGGACAGTAAGGCCTGGTGTGCTGCAGTCCATGGAGTTCCAAAAAGTCAGACACAACTGAGCAGCTGAACTGAACTGAGCTGGAAGTCTGAATAGTATTCCATTTTGTATATGTATGTATATGTATATATGTACATGTCTTTATCCATTCATCTGTTGATGGACATTTAGACTGCTTCCATGTTTTGGCTATTGTAAATAGTGCTACACTGGGGTGCATATATCTTTTTAAATTAGACTTTATATCTTTTTCAGATACATGTCCAGGAGTAGGATTGATGGATTATGTGGTAATTCCATTTTTAGATTTTTGAGGAATTTCCAAATGGCTTTAAACAGTGGCTGCACCAACTTACATTCCCACCAACAGTGTAAGAGGGTTCCTTTTTCTTCATACCCTCTCCAACATGTATTATTTGTAGTCATTTTTATGATGGCCATTCTGAGTGATGTGATGTCATAATTTATTGTAGTTTTGATTGACATTTCTCTAATAATTAGTGATGTGAAGCAGCTTTCCATGAGTTCATTGGCTATCTGTATGTCTTCTTTGGAGAAATGTCTGTTCAGGTCTCCTATCCATTCCTTGATTGGAAGCCCTGCTTCCTAAAGCCTATCCTGAAGTCATCTCTCACAAGCTCAAATCCTAAATGACCTTCCTAAGACTGTGTTACTGAGATGCCCTAGTGTTTCTCAGAGTTCACATCCCCTGCTTTGCTGTAACAAATAATAAACCCAACTTGTTCAGCCAGGGGCGTGTTTCTGCTAATCCCTGATGGGAGAGTGTTCAAAGATCCCAGGCTTACTAGCTGTGTGACTTCAGACAGAAGTGTTACCTACAGAAGCCTCCATTTCCTCACCTTTTGAAATGGAAAGATTTAGTCCTACCTCAGAATGCTGTTGTAAGGATATGGAACAGGCTTAGCACTGAGTGACCTCTCAGTGTACTTTTAAAAAATTCCTGTTTGAGATGCAAACTATTACATATACAATGGATAAACAAAGAAGTCCTATTGTTTTGCACAGGGAACTGTATTCAATATCCTGTTCTAAACTAAAATGGAAAAGAATATGAAAAATAATGCATGTGTATAATCGAATCACTTTGCTGTACTGCAGAAATTAACACAACACTGTAAATCAACTACACAAGACTCAAAATCAAATGAAGTAAATTCTTGCTTGAGCTGCTACCTCCTTTGAAAAGTCATAGAACCCCATCATTACGAAAAGATACTGAAGCCAACAGCTCCATTTAAGATAAACTTGCTGATTGTATTCCCATTTGTCCTTTCCTTGGGTTCTTGAGTCAGACTGAAGGTGAGAGTTCAACTTTTCCTTTGTCAGAAATGAGGTCATTCTCACGGTCTCGTCTGGAAACATTCCCAAAACTTTAACTTTGGGGAAATAGCACTGTTTATTTCTTCATGTTCTCGCTATTAGAAACGTTCCCAAGACATAACAGGATTGGAACTACCAAACTTGGAAGCACTTCAGCTTCAAAAATATATCAAGTAATAGCTTTTCTGCCTAGCACGTGGAGATACATACAGCCCCCAGAAGCCCCAGTGGTGATGTCTGCATGTATGTTGCTAGGACCTAGCATGGATTTAATAGTATTTGATGTCTGCCACAAGCTGTACTCAGTGAAAAGTATTCATTTTAGTGGGGAAGAATACAATAAATAGAAATGTTCTGATTTCTTCTGCTGCTTGCTCTGAGCATCCCCGGAGTTCTTTTTTTTTGGTTTAATGTTTATTTATTTGGTTGTGTCAGGTCTTAGTCATGCAGATCTTCCATTGCAGGGCTCAGAAGTTGTCGAGGTGGGGATGGAAGGGGCGTTCAGTTGCCCGGAGAATCTTAGTTCCCTCACCAGGGTTCCAACCTTTATCCTCTTCCTTGAAAAACATATTTTTAACCACTGGACCACCAGGGAAGTCCCCAGAGTTCTTATTTTAATAGCCCTAACTTTCCTCCTCGCCCCACACCTCCTCTCCTCTTGCTCCTCTAAGACAAATACTGACACTCCTATTAATAATGGGTGAAAGCCTTCCTCAGCGATCAGTGCAAAGAAATAGAAGAAAACAACAGAATGGAAAAGACTAGAGATCTCTTCAAGAAAGTTAGAGATACCAAGGGAACATTTCATGCAAAGATGGGCTCAATAAAGGACAGAAATGGTATGGACCTAACAGAAGCAGAAGATATTAAGAAAAAGTGGCAAGAATACACAGAAGAACTGTACAAAAAAGATCTTCACGACTCAGATAATCACGATGGTGTGATCACTCATCTGGAGCCAGACATCCTGGAATGTGAAGTCAAGTGTGCCTTAGAAAGCATCACTAGGAACAAAGCTAGTGGAACTGATGGAATTCCAGTTGAGCTATTTAAAATCCTGAAAGATGATCCTGTGAAAGTGCTGCACTCAACATGCCAGCAAATTTGGAAAACTCAGCAGTGGCCACAGGACTGGAAAAGGTCAGTTTTCATTCCAATCCCAAAGAAAGGCAATGCCAAAGAATGCTCAAACTACCGCACAATTGCACTCATCTCACACGCTAGTAAAGTAATGCTCAAAATTCTCCAAGCCAGGCTTCAGCAATATGTGAACCGTGAACTTCCTGATGTTCAAGCTGGGTTTAGAAAAGGCAGAGGAACCAGAGATCAAATTGCCAACATCCACTGGATCATGGAAAAAGCAAGAGAGTTCCAGAAAAACATCTATTTCTGCTTTATTGACTATGTCAAAGCCTTTGACTGTGTAGATCACAATAAACTGGAAAATTCTTCAAGAGATGGGCATACCAGGCCACTTGACCTGCCTCTTGAGAAATCTGTATGCAGGTCAGGAAGCAACAGTTAGAACTGGTCATGGAACAACAGACTGGTTCCAAATAGGAAAGGGAGTACGTCAAGGCTGTATATTATTTAACTTATGTGCCAAAGCCTTTGACTGTGTGAAAGTGGAGTCGCTCAGTCATGTCCAACTCTTTGCGACCCTGTGGACAGTAGCCTACCAGGCACCTCCGTCCATGGGATTCTCCAGGCAAGAATACTGGAGTGGGTTGCCACTTCCTTCTCCAGGGGATCTTCCTGACCCAGGGATCAAACCCGTGTCTCCCTCATTGGAGGCAGATACTTTAAACTCTGAGCCACCAGGGAAGCCCTTGGATCACAATAAACTGGAAAATTCTGAAAGAAATGGGAATACCAGACCACCTGATCTGCCTCTTGAGAAATTTGTATGCAGGTCAGGAAGCAACAGTTAGAACTGGACATGGAACAACAGACTGGTTCCAAATAGGAAAAGGAGTGTGTCAAGGCTGTATATTGTCACCCTGCTTATTTAACTTATATGCAGAGTACATCATGAGAAACGCTGGGCTGGAAGACGCACAAGCTGGAATCAAGATTTCCGGGAGAAATATCAATAACCTCAGATATGCAGATGACACCACCCTTATGGCAGAAAGTGAAGAGGGGCTAAAAAGCCTCTTGATGAAAGTGAAAGAGGAGAGTGAAAAGGTTGGCTTAAAGCTCAACATTCAGAAAACGAAGATCATGGCATCTGGTCCCATCACTACATGGGAAATAGATGGAGAAACAGTGGAAACAGTGTCAGAATTTATTTTTCTAGGCTCCAAAATCACTGCAGATGGTGACTGCAGCCATGAAATTAAAAGATGCTTACTCCTTGGAAGGAAAGTTATGACCAACCTAGATAGCATATTCAAAAGCAGAGACATCACTTTGCCAACAAAGGTTCGTCTAGTCAAGGCTATGGTCTTTCCAGTGGTCATGTATGGATGTGAGAGCTGGACTGTGAAGAAGGCTGAGTGCCGAAGAATTGATGCTTTTGAACTGCGGTGTTGGAGAAGACTCTTGAGAGTCCCTTGGAGTGCAAGGAGATCCAACCAGTCCATTCTGAAGGAGATCAGCCCTGGGATTTCTTTGGAAGGAATGATGCTAAAGCTGAAACTCCAGTATTTTGGCCACCTCATGCGGAGAGTTGACTCATTGAAAAAGACTCTGATGCTGAGGGGACGATAGAGGATGAGATGGCTGGATGGCATCACTGACTCGATGGATGTGAGTCTGAGTGACCTCCAGGAGTTGGTGATGGACAGGGAGGCCTGGTGTGCTGCAGTTCATGGGGTCACAAAGAGTTGGACACGATTGAGTGACTGAACTGAACTGAACTGAACTGAATGTTTATTAATGAGTCACACACCATGTTAAGGGCTTTATGAAAGTTAATCCTTCATAAAGGATTAGCTTTATGAAAAAAAAAAATCCTTCATAACCGCCCCCCACCCCTTTTTTTTTTTTGGCTGCACAGCTCGGCCTGTGGGATCCTAGTTTCCACCCAGGGATCGCAGCCACACCCCCCACAGTGAAAGCACCGAGCCCTAACCACTGGGCAATCAGGGGAGCCCCATCTCAGGGGGTCCTCCTAACAGTTCATAGAGGAAAGAATTATCAGCCATACATTATACAGGCTTCAGCTGTACGTGAACCGTGAACTTTCAGGTGTTCAAGCTGGATTTAGAAAAGGCAGAGGAACTGGAGATCAAATCGCCACCATCCACTGGACCATCGAAGAAGCAAGAGAGTTCCAGAAAAACATCTGCTTTATTGACTACGCCAGAGCCTTTGACTATGTGGATCATAACAAACTGTGGAAAATTCTTAAAGACATGGGAATATCAGACCACCTTCCATGCTTCCTGAAAAATCTGTATGCAGGTCAAGAAGCAACAGTTAGAACTGGACATGGAACAACAGACTGGTTCCAAATAGGAAAAGGAGTATGTCAAGGCTGTATATTGTCACCCTGCTTATTTAACTTATTTGCAGAGTACATCATGAGAAACGCTGGACTGGATGGAATCAAGATTGCCGGGAGAAATGTCAATAACCTCAGATACACAGATGCCACTACCCTTATGGCAGAAAGTGAAGAGGAACTAAAGAGCCTCTTGATGAAAGTGAAAGAGGAGAGTGAAAAAGTTGGCTTAAAGCTCAACATTCAGAAAACGAAGATCATGGCATCTGGTCCCGTCGTTTCATGGCAAATAGATGGGGAAACAATGGAAACCGTGACAGACTTTATTTTCTTGGGCTCCAAAATCACTGCACATGGTGACTGTAGCCATGAAATTAATAGACACTTGCTCCTTGGAAGAAAAGCTAGGACCAACCTAGACAGCATATTAAAAAGTAGAGATATTACTTTCCGAACAGAGGTCCATCTAGTCAAAGCTGTGGTTTTTCCAGTAGTCATGTATGGATGTGAGAGCTGGACTATAAAGAAAGCTGAGCGCCGAAGAATTGATGCTTTGGAGCTGTGGTGTTGGAGAAGACTCTTGAGAGTCCTTTGGACTGCAAGGAGATCAAACCAGTCCATCCTAAAGGAGATCAGTCCTGGGTGTTCATTGGAAGGACTGATTCTGAAGCTGAAACTCCAATACTTTGGCCACCTGACACGAAGAACTAACTCATTGGAAAAGACCCTGATGCTGGGAAAGACTCAGGGCAGAAGGAGAAGGGGACAACAGAGGATGAGATGGTTGGATGGCACCACCGACTCAATATACATGAGTTTGAGTAAGCTCAGGGAGTTGGTGATGGACAGGAAGGCCTGGTGTGCTGCAGTCCATGGGGTTTGGAAGAGTTGGACACGGGACGGAACTGAACTGCTATATGGCCACCAGGGGGCAGCCGAAGTTTGCCCAGCTCCTAGTCCCGGGGTGACTGGAAACTTGCCCAGGTCCTGGGAGCAACAAACCCCTAAAGGGATCAAGATCTGACTATTTTCCCCTATCCTGCTCCCCAGGTGTTCACCTTCAGTCTTCTCCATCCCCAGGAAATTGCCTCACCCTTTGTCCACCCAGGATCAGGCCAGAAACCTGGGAATATTTTTTTTTCTCAAGACCAGAGATAATTTGTATACATAATAAGGCCAAAGTCTTAAGTATTCGGGTCCATGGATTTCTACATCTAAACACACTGTGTAATCACCACACAGATCAGGACACAGAGCCATGCTATAAAATTCAGTAGCCTGTAGCCTCATGTTGCTACTGAGTGCTTGAAATGTGAAATCCAAATTCAGAGGCACCATGCTTTTGAACTGTGGTGTTGGAGAAGACTCTTGAGAGTCCCTTGGATTGCAAGGAGATCCAACCAGTCCATCCTGAAGAAAAGAAGTCCTGAATATTCATTGGAAGGACTGATGCTGAAGATGAAACTCCAATACTTTGGCTACCTGATGTGAAGAACTGACTCATTGGAAGAGACCCTGATGCTCGGAAAGACTGAAGGCAGGAGGAGAAGGGGATGACAGAGAATGAGATGGTTGGATGGCATCACTGACTCAATGGACATGAGTTTGAGTAAGCTCCGGGAGTTGGTGATGGACAGGGAAGCCTGGCATGCTGCAGTCCATGGGGTCTCAAAGAGTTGAACACGACTGAGCAACTGATTTGAACAGAACTGATAAGTATGAAACGGGCTTCCCAGGTGGCTCAGTGGGTAAAGAATCCAGCTGCCAATGCAGGAGATGCAGGTTCAATCTTTGGTTGGGAAGATCCCCTAGAGGAGGACATGGCAACCTACTCCAGTATTCTTATCAGGAGACTCCCATGACAAGAGGAGACTGGTGGGGCTACTATCCACAGGGTCACAAAGAGTTGGACATGACTGAAGAGACTTCACACATGCACGTAAATATAAAATACACAAAGATTTCAAAGACTTAGTATGAAAAAAGAATGCAAAATAGTTCATTAATAATTTAAGTGTTGATTACACACTGAAATAATATTTTGCATGTGGTTTACATAAAATGTATCATTAAAATTAATTGCACCTGTTTCTCATTTTTTTAAACTGTGGCTAGGAAATTTTAAATTACATTCATGGCTTGCACTAGACTTTTATTGTTCGGCACTGGTGTGAACAGAACGGATTTATTTACTTGTACAACAGGGACTCAGAAAAGTGGCTTTACACTGACCAGCTGTGGCAGAGTAGGATGGGAAACAGGGTCCATTTGAACCCTGAATCTATGACACCCACAATGCCTCCCTCCTCCAGTCCCCTGTCCTAAATGAGGGTGCTGCTGCCGAGTGTTGAACCGTGTCCTGGGTGCCCCTGATGCCAGCAGCAACTGCCAGCCCCTCGGTGAGCACATCCTGGGTTAGGGTAGTCATGGAGGAGGAGTTCCTGGAGGAGGTGATTAAACCAACACTTGAAAGATTAGCAGGAACAAGCCCAGGAGAAGCAGAAGGAAGTATTTTAGGTAAAGGGAACAGCACGTACAAAGGCCCTAAGAGGGCCTAGTTATTATAGAAATGAAAGTAGTCCTGTGTGGCTGGAACAGAGAAGCGGGGAGCTGGTGAGTTCAGCCAGACCCAGATCCTGCAAGTCATGGCAGGCTTCAGCCTGAAGGTCAGAGATGCTCAGGGGACAAACCCAGCCAGGTGTGTGTGTGATCTGATAAGATCACTAAGTGTGGTCACTAAGATCTGCTGCAGGATCTTAGTTCCCTGACCAGGGATTGAACCCAGGGCCCTAGAAGTCAAAGTGCCGAATCCCAACCACTGGACCACCAGGGAACTCCCTCCCGTGGAGGCAGCTTCCTAGAAGACACAGCCCAGGCCCCAGCTGCTCCGGGTTGCTCGACCCCTGACCCCCCAAGGATGCCTCCCACCTCTATCCCCCAACTCATGCATCCTTGATCCCCCTCCCCTCCTCTCTCTGTGCACGGCTCTGCCCATGCCTGACACAAAGTAGACTCTCAGTAACTATTCTAGGTTTTGAATGAATGCAGAATGCTCTGGAGCTAGGCACCGCCTGCACCACTGTCCTGGCACAGAGAGCCGCAGAGAGCCCTCGGGTGGGGCCGGGAGGCCAGCTCCACAGGGCAGAGGGAGGAAGGCCCTGAGGCAGGAAGGTTCTCAAGGAGCTGAGAGTCTCCTAGGGCCAGGGGAGGCCCTCCCCACAGCCTAGGGGACATCTAACCTGGCTTCTCCCTTAATGCACTGTGTGACTCCTGGCAAGTCACCTTCATCCATCTCGACAATGGGATGAGAAACCCTGCCCTGCCTGTCTCCCCGGGGAGGGGCAGGGGTTGTGAGCATCAGATGAACTCACGGCTGGGAAAATATGAGCAGGAAAGGGCGTGGAGTGGGGAGAGGGACAAAGAAAGGAGGAAAAGAATTAGGAGAGAGAGACACACACACACACATACAGACACATACATGCATGCACAAAAGAAACAGAACAGAAAAATTTGAGAGATGGAGAAAGGAGAAATGAAGGAGAGAGACAACAAAAAGGAAAGGCTTCACTGAAAAAAATGTAAAGAGACAAAGGAGAGAAAGATGGAGAAAGAAATGGAGAGATGAAAGAAGATGGGAAGTTAGAGGCATAAAGATGGAGGTGGAGGGATGGAGGAGACAGAAATTATGAGAATCAGAGTCAGGGCAGGAAAGAGACAGACAGAAAAGGAAAGGAGAGGGGCCAGAAGAGACAGGATGATGGAGATGGGTAGAGAGACAAACGGTGGGACGGGAGGGAGGGGGACTCCTTCTCCCAAGGACCCCGCCAGCACTCACGCACCCTGCCACGCCCCGGACGGGCGGGGCTCCTCCTATCTGTGGGCCCCGCTGGTCCGGTCCTATCCCGCTGGTTTGGTTCCTGGCACCCTCTGCTTCAAGGCCGCTGAGGGGTGCCCCCGGGGCCCCCAGAGCCTGTCCAGCTGACGTGGCTGCCGGTTAATCTAAAGGGAAAATCCAGTGACCCCTCCCTCAAGGCCCAGGGCAGGCCCCAGCCTGCCTCCCTTTGGGAACCAGGCAGGAAGAGACCTCAAAAGTCAGTTCCACTGCACCCCGCACTGAACAGAGCAGGAAGCTGAGACCCCGAGAGAGGCAGAGATGAACCTGCAGTCACATCGCCAGGCAGGGGCCTAACCAGGACTCCCCGCCGCAGATGCTGTGGCCCTGAAACTTCGTGGATGCGCCTTCTCCTGGGTAAACTGCTTCCTGCCCAGGGGTGTCCTGAGCCTTCAGTGACAACGTTTCAGATGCCGGGCACTGTGCCCAGGGTCCTGTGAAGTGGCCACTGTGAGTATGCCAGTCACATAGATGAGAAGACGGAGGCTCAAAGAAGCTGAGACTTCCAAGCCTGAAGTCACACTGTGCCAGAACCCAAGCTTGGTCTGTCCCATCTTGAAAGTCTGGTTCCTGCCCGGGCACCTCCCAAACTCCCTGGGTTGTGACCAGCACAAAAGTTTCTGTAATATAAAAAAGGAGGGCAAGGTGTGTGACAGGGTCTTACACTGGGGAAGTTCCCAGAAAGGTGGGAACATCAGGCTTCTTCCCAGAGGGACCCCCTCTGTGTTCAGTCCCTGCCTTTGGGAACCCCAGGCATCCCTATCCTTCCAGCCACCACTTGTTCTACCCTACACCCGCTTTCCCAGCCTCTGGAAAGAAGGAGTTTGAATGCTGTGCTCCCCTCTCCTTCTCCCCTTCCTCTTCACTGTCCCCCACTATGACCTTTTGAGCTACAGACTCAGGCTGGTCCTGAAGCCAGAGATGTATTTGCATAGCTTGTAGCTTCCTTCTCCCTCCTCTGCCCCCACTGGGGCCCCTCCTCCTGGAAGAGACCCAGGTGGAGATTGAGGGGATGTTACGGGAGCAGTAGGCTGACGGGCAGAACAGAAGAGACACTGTCCCAGCCGGCAATGACCTCCCAGCAAAGCCCCCAAGACCTGCACTCCCAGCCTCTAACCCGTCCCGAGCTGGGCTCCGACTGTCAGCTGAGGTTTCCTCACCCTCATTGATTCTCAGTTTCTTCATCTGCACGTGGCTTGTAAGTACCCAGCTTTCCCAGTTGGTTGGAAGTTGAATAACACATCAGCTTTGAGATACAGGAACATGCGCTGGGTGTAGCCCCTCCCTGATGGAGAGACCACCCGGGTCTCTTGCAGGACACAGGATGGCCTGCCGTGTCCCCAGGTGACTGCAGTCCAAGCATGGAGGTGCTTGCAGACCCAGCCCCCCTAGTCCACCTCTGCTCCTCTGGGGACCTCCGTCTCTTCAAGCCCAAAGTATCAGCCAGCCCAGAGTTGCTTTCAAAGTCTGCGGTGGCTGTGTCTACACCATCAATCAGACCAGGAGGGCTGCTACTGGGCCACGCTTGTGCTTGGAGTCCAGCAAGCGGGGAGGCCTGGGACTCTGTTCCCTGAGTGTGCTGAGTGCCTTTCCTAGAACCAGGACTGGGCAGGGGGAGCACCCCAACCGGCCGGGGGATGGATGCTCCCTTACCCAGAAGCCTCAGAGCTCCAGGGTGAGGGGGGACCACAGAGCCCCAGCCCTGCCCTTTACTCAGCTTTGGCAGAGCCTCATGGCCTTCCGCCAGCTTCGTGGAGGTGGGTGTGGGAGCCATCCCTGAGGCGGGGTGATGAGGCCGAGTTCAGGAGCCTCCTCTGAGCTCCGGGACACTTCTCCCGCACCCAGGGAGACGCAGACACTCCTCCTGTCCCCCGCCCCAGGTCCCAGGGCTTTGGCTCCTACCGTCCCCATCCAGGAGGGCTGGGCGGGCGGCAGGTGACTGAAAGGCGTGGAGGAGAAAGGCCAGCTGCGTGGGGGCGTGGGCCCCGGCAAGTGCACTCCTCAGCCAATCAGCGGCCTGCCTAGCCGGTGGATTCGGTTACAAGCCCCGGATCACCCCATACTCCAGCCTCCTTCCTACTCCTCCCAAAGCTCCATTCATTGGTGCCGGAGCACCGGCTCGGCTGGGCACCGCTTCCGCTCCGCAGCCGCAGAGTTGCTGCCTCGTGGGCCCACCAGGGTAGGCTTCCCGAGGGCTTTGTCTGGCTGGACCAGGGCAGGATGGGGATTCTGGTGGCACTGTTGGGGGTGCTGAGCTTCCTGGGGGTGGTTCCGGGAGGCTCCCCTACCCTCCACTTGCATAGCACCTCCTGCCACTTGGCCAGGCCCACGGCCAGCATCCCTTTGGGGTCCCTGAGCTTCCTGGGCAAGGATGTCCAGGGACTAGCTCTGTTCCATGCCCGCTGGGATGGGCACGGGAGATTGCAGGTGTGCAGCCGGCAGGATGAGCCAGAGCTCACTGCAGCCTTCCGTGCACTCTGTGCTGGCGAGCTCACCCGGGGCTCCTTCATCCACACGCCTGGACCTGAGCTGCAGAGAGCCCTGGCCATCCTTCAGAGCCAGTGGGAGGCCTGCCAAGGGCCTGCTGAGAGTCCAGCAGGGACCAGGGAGAAGCGAGCAGCAGGGCAGAGTGGAGAGCCTGACATCCGGCACCAGCGGGTGAAGAGGGGCTGGACCATGCCTGGCACGCTGTGGTGTGGAGTCGGGGACTCTGCCGGGAACTCCACGGAGCTAGGTGAGACCTCGCGGTGTGGACTCTGGGGGCTGGTGGGGGAGGAAGCGCAGGCTTTAGCCCTGGCATCCACTCTCCCAGGCTGCGTGTCCTGAGGGAGCGACTTAGCTTCTCTGAATCTCGGTTTCCTTGTCTGGAAAATGTGCGCGCATGCTCAGTCGTGTCCGGCTCTTTGCAACCCCATCGGAGAAGGCAATGGCAACCCACTCCAGTACTCTTGCCTGGAAAATCCCATGGATGGAGGGGCCTGGTAGATTGTAGTCCATGGGGTCACGAAGAGTCGGACACTTACTGAGCGACTTCACTTTCACTTTCATGCATTGGAGAAGGAAATGGCAACCCACTCCAGTGTTCTTGCCTGGAGAAGCCCCGGGATGGCGGGGCCTGGTGGGCTGCCATCTATGGGGTCGCACAGAGTCGGACACGACTGAAGCGACTTAGCAGCAGACTGTAGCCCGCCAGGCTCCTCTGTCCCGCCAGGTTCCTCTGTCCATGGAATTCTCCTGGCGAGAATATTGGAGTGGGTTGCCGTTTCCTCCTCCAGGGGATTTTCCGGACCCAGGGATCGAACCCGTGTCTACTGCATGGCAAGCTGATTCCTTACTGCTGAGCCACCAGGGAAACCTGTAAAGTGGGGCGACCATAAACCTCATCGTGGGGTGCTCAAATGAGGTTATAGATGGGAAATGTCCTACTCACATCTAGGAGCCATCATCAATCAACATCTGAGGGAGGGGATTGGCTGGGGCTGGCTGTCCAGGTTGCTGCTGCTGCTTCTAAGTTGCTTTAGTCGTGTCCGACTCTGTGCAACTCCATAGACGGCAGTCCACCAGGCTCTGCCGTCCCTGGGATTCTCCAGACAAGAACACTGGAATGGGTTGACATTTCCTTTTCCGATGCATGAAAGTGAAAAGTGAAAGTGAAGTCACTCAGTCATGTCCAACTCTTAGAGACCCCCATGGGTTGGGCTAAGCCAAAAAGCCATTACCCAAGAGGAGGATTTATGGGCTCAGGATGCCCAGCCAACTGGACGAGGAGACCCAAAGGCTTGGGTTCAAATCCCAGCTCAGCCCTTCCAAGCTGAATGAATCACTTCCCCTCTCTGAACCTGTACAGTAAAAGTGACAACTCCTTCCCAGGCCTGCTGTGTGCTGGGGTGGGAAGTGCCAGACGTTTGGAAGATGCTCAGTAAAGGGCGTTATTGCTCGGGTGGTGGAAAGCACGCATGGCTTTTTTGCACTTCTCGGTACAGCTGTCTGTGCTTACGTGCGGAGGGCTGGGGGAGGACTTGGCGCTTACACTGGAGCAGGTTGGCATCCTGACAGTGCCTCATTGCGCCAGCAAGGTTGCACCCTACTGTTTGCCTTCCCATCTCACACACATTCGGAACTTTGGAGTCTCACTTGGGGTTCGAGCCTGAGAACTCTAGAGGCAGACACCTGTTCACCTGAGGAAGATTTTTCTATGGACACGGGCTCCTGGGTGGGCTGCCTGGCACTTGGAGTTGCCCAGCAGAGGCTGTACCTGGCTGTTCTCTTCAAGTGTTGGAACCGTGAGTTCCACAGAGGCAGACACAGAGGTGTCTCTGCTCCCAACACCACGTGGGCAGAACTGGCATGTGATGCCCAGGGTCCTGGGACCGCTGAGCCAGTGCCCCCTTTGCTCCCTGCAGGGGTCTTCCAGGGCCCTGATCTCTGCTGCCAGGAACATGATCACTGCCCCCAGACGGTCTCGCCCTTCCAGCACAACTACGGCATCCGGAACTACCGATTCCACACCATCTCGCACTGCAGCTGTGACGCCAGGTTAGTTAGCAGTGGGCAGGGAGGGCTGGGAGCTTGGGGTGGGGTTACCCAGTTACTGGGTGTGGAGCATGGGCTCCAGAGAGTCCCGGAGGATCAGCCAGCCAGACTCCCCTGTGCAGTGGGAAAGCTGAGGTTTAACAGGAGGTGGGATTCTTGGACCTCACGTCACCTGGCTGGTAGTGGTGGCTGGATGGTCTGGGAGAGGAGCTAGGTAGCCCTCTCAGGTCCGGGGACTGAGCGCCAGCTCTGGGGCAGATTCCAGCAGTGCCTGCAGCACCAGCGGGACTCCGTCTCCGACATTGTGGGTGTGGTCTTCTTCAACGTGCTGGCGATCCCCTGCTTTGTGCTGGAGGAGCAGGAGGCCTGTGTGGAGTGGTACTGGTGGGGCGGGTACGTTGGTTCCCCTTTTGACCCCCTTCCCAGCCAGGGTGCGGGACCTGGGGCTCCAAGGCTGGGGGGGGAGGCCTGTCTGTACGTCTGTCCTCCAGGGAACCATGTCTCGTCCTGTCCTCCCTGTCTTCTCCTAGGGGGAGGGGATGGGGGCCCCAGGACACAGACATTCGCTGGTGCCCCGCACAACCCAGTGGGCTATGGCCTAAGGGAATGGGACTGGCAGAGCCCTGATCTCCATGGAGATGATCCTGGGGCCCTCTGGGAGGGATGATTCTGGGTGACCAATGCCACCGTGTGCTGCCTCCCAGGTGTAGAAGGTACGGCTCTGTGCCCCTCGCTCGTCTCCAGCCCAGGACTTTCTACAATGCCTCTTGGAGCTCCTCTGCCACCCCCTCAACTCCCAGCCCCCAGAACACAGCCCCCAGCCAGCCTCAGCTGATGCAGCATCCTCAGAAGTGGCCATCACAGCAGAAAGAGTCCAGGCACCCCAGTCAAGCCAAGGCCACAGCCCTCCAGGCCCCTGCGGCCTCCCCTGGGCCTGCCATGCTCCCCAGAGTCCAGCTGGAAGTCACCGATCCAGGTCTCCAGGGGCCTCAGGGTGGCTTAAAACCTCAGGGTGAGAGCAGAACCTAACTTAACTTTGGGGGCGCTTGAGGTACAGAGGAGCCTCTGTGTGGGGTTGGGGGGACCCTGTGTTATTTCCTTTCCTGCTCTGAACTCCTTCCAGCGACTCCCAACTTCACCCATCAAATCACACATCAAAATCACAGCCAGAGGGATTTTACTAAGCTGCAGTCTTGACCAGGGGACTCCCCGCTGAGCCCCCACCACGGTGTTCCAGCACCCAGGGGTCTCTGGGTGCTGGTCCTGCAAACCCTACTCCCCAGTCAAAATTCCACCTTCACAAACTGGATTTGTTTCCTCCTAAGCCGCGTGCTCTCTCCCGCCGCTGGGCCTTTGCGCGTGCCACTCCTGTTCCCTGGGGCCTTCTCCCTGAGTCTTCCTCTTTCAGTGTCAGCTTACCAGCCTCTGCCTCCAGGAAACCTTTTCTGAGCACTCTTACCTTTCTGGGCTTCCCCCATGGCAGCACTGCTCGTGTGTGTGTGTGTGTGTGTGTGTGTGTGTGTGTGTGTATGTATGTCTCCTCTATGTGTAAAGCACTCTAAGAGCACAGAGGACAGATGAAGGGACTGTGTGTGTGGAACTGAGCCTGTACCAGAGAGCAGCGGGCACCAGTGAGACCTCGATGTGGGGCGGGGCTCCCCTCAACCACTGCTCCTGCCCCCAGGCGTCCGCCAGGCCTGCCGCAGCTTCCGCCACCTGGACCGGTGTGAGCATCAGATCGGGCCCCAGGAGACCAAGTTCCAGCTGTTCAACAGCGCCCGAGACCCCCTCTTCCACTGCAATTGCACACGCCGGTGAGGCCTGCTCGCACCCCTGGGGGGTGGGCTGCTTGTTGCCAGCCACCGGGAAGGGACTCCAGGCTGGAAAGGCCCTGCCCCAGTCTGAACCTGCCTCTGCCCTCAGGCTGGCCCGCTTCCTGAGGCTCCACAACCCACCTGTGGGCGCCATCATGCTTCGGGAGCTGCTGGGCATGACCTGCTTCAAACTGGCCCCTCCGCTGGACTGTGCTGAGGTCAAAGAGTAGGTGATGGCAGGGCCAGGAGGGACGGGGTCTTCTCCAAGGGGGTGGGTTGCCTCTCCCCTCTTTATGCACCTGGGCTGAGAGGGTGATGGAGCGGGTCAGGGGCCCACATAGGTTGCATCTCAGCTCCGTCATGTACTACCTGTGTGATCTTGCCAGCTGAATCCCCTGTCCACACCTCCATTTCGTTACCTGTGAAATGGAAGTAGACGCCAGGCCGTGTTGTGTGTGATGTATGTAGGCAAGGCCTGCAGAACAGCTAGTGAAGCACCTCCTGAACTCTTCGTCCTAAGCCACAGTATCATTTCGATTCTGATCCTCAAAACCAAGTGCTTGTTACTTTTCCTATTTCATATGTAGGGAAACTAAGGCTCAGTGGCCTAGGTTTCTGCAGTCATCTAGGGTAGAACCCCGGCCTCTAGGTACCAGATTAGGTTTATTCTGCCCCCTGCTAAGTATAACCACTCCTCACCCCAGCTCCATCCTTGCTCCTCTCTGGGCCTTGGTTGCCCTGTGTGCAGAGCAGGGTGGGTTTCTTGCCAGCTATGACTCCCTGTCCCCCTCTTCTGTCCCCACAGCTGTTCCAGTGACCCCAGAGCCATCAGAGTGTCAGCTCGGCACCTGTGGCGACTTCAGCAGAGGCGACACCAGCTCCAGGGGTCGGGCACACACCACAGGCAGGCAAGGCCTTCAGAGCACCCAAAGGCCCCCACATCATTCTACGACCAGTGCCTGCAGCTGACCCAGGGAGCCGGAGGACCCAAAGAGCAGCAGAAACCCTGGAACCAGTGACCTCACTTCTTGTTCTCCTGGGCACTAGATCGGACCCAGGGCTTTGCTGGGCTTTGCTGGGCCCTGGGAAGGGGGTGGGTCTCAGCTTTCCCTCCATTGTGAGACTGAAGCGTGGACAGGCTCTTGTGGACAGACAGAGGGCCCCATGGGTAGGGTTGGGGGGGCCAAGGCCCAAATGCTGGACCATGTCTCCTGCTGTGCTGGGTGATCTTGGGCTGGTGACACAACCTCTCTGTGCTTGGATGTGGTATTCAGGAGGCTCATTCTGCTGCCCTAGGTTTGGGCCTTCCCAGGGAGTTAACAACCAGATGGGAAAGAGGAGAGGGTAACATTGCAGAAGCCCCAGGAGGTACCAGGAGGAGGTACACATATGTCCATATTGTGAAATTAACACACGTCTCAAAAGAGTTGTCCAGGAAAACCCCAGAGCCTGCATGCTGAGGTCTGGGGGCAGAGGGTGGTGAAGGAGAGATGTCACAGAAGTGCTTGTGTCTGAATATAGGATGGGGGAGCTAGAGAGGGGCTTCTTAACTCCCCTCCTCCTCAGGGGACCTCTTCTATTAACAGCTGCTATGCCCTTCTCAGCCCAACCCTGGCCCATTCTTTCTGCCCTAAACCTAAATTCAGATCTTCCTTATGCCCTTGGGCAAGAGACCTCCTTCACTCTGAGCCTTAGTTTCCTCCTCTGAGAAAGGGGGTGTAGACAGGAGCTACCTCATAGGGTTGTTGAGGATTAAGTGAACCAACTCCCAGACAGCACTCAGCACCCAGTAAATGTTCTCTCCCTCTAACACCCAGCCAAACTGCACTTAAGACAACTGATTTGCAAAGGTTCATAGCACCTCTTGGAGGCTTCGGTTTGCTCATCTGTGAAATGGGGCTAAGAACTGCACTGAACTCAGTGCCACAACTAGGCTTATGGTGCCAATTAAAGGAGCTGGCATGTGTAACGTATACAGCTGGTGCCTAGTCATTGTCAGACCTGTCATCCTCTCGCCTCTGTAGTCCGTTCCTCCGACCACCTGCTCCCCACCCCAGACTGCTAGCAAGTTAGGAAAGAGTCGGGAGTGAAGCTGGAGAATTTAATTCCTAAACAATGACCTCCGGGTTTGCTCCGCTCCCCATCCCAGATGGGGGCCAGGATACGGCTTTCCTGATTGTCACAGTTGAGGTGCCAGGACCGAGTTCGAGGGACCACCCCTGGCCAGAACAGAGTGGCAGGTGCAGATCAAGCTGGAGCAGCAGCCGGTGGGAGGCAAGCGGATTTGCAGAAGACTGGGGCAGAGTGGGGGCCCCCTGGGCCCGCCCGCCCACCCCACTATCAGGGCCCCAGGCCCCCTCCTCTAGCCCCTGCCGACCCTGAGGGCTGGGAGACAGGCTGCCAGAGGAGGCCAGGGCCCCCCGATCAGGTCTCCAGCAGCCACCCCCACCGGGGTCTACAGTCTCTAGGCGCAAGGCGGGCAGCAAGCCCAGGCTTCGAGGCACAGATGGCGGGAAGGCCCAGGCCCCCGGCAGCACAGGGGGCCCCTCCTCACTGCTGCCCCGGCTGCCACCATTGCCGGCCCCTTCGGGGGCTGCCCGGGGCAGGCGGTGGCTCTGAGGCGAGGGGCTTCGGCTGGTGCCCCGGCGCTCCCGGGACGAGGGCCGCAGGGCGAGGCCGGGGAAGCGGGCCAGGCCTGGGCTCCTGCTGCGGTGCCGCTTGGACTTGCCAGGGCTGGGGCTGCGGGACTTGGGTGCCAGCAGCTCCAGGGTGCTGTCATCCTCATCCTCTGAGCTGGCGCCCGAGCTGTCTGTGCTGCTGCTGGTCGGCTCCGAGGTAGGCAGCGAGATCTGGGGGCGGGGAGCGAGGCTGCTCACTGGGGTGCCCCTCTCCCTAACCGGCTGTGGAGGCCTCTGGAACAGGTCAGGCTACTGTAGAGCTCACAGAGAACGCAGAGGCGCTAGAGGATCTGAACAGTCTTCTGGCGCCACCTCCCCACCCCCAGCCTCAAACCCTGTAGCCAGGACCACTCACCTGGAAGGGCTCAGTGACACCGATGAGGATGCCGTGGGTGTGGCTGTAATAACCTAGAATGAAGTCTCCGTGGCCTTTGGGCAGTGACTCCTCACTGAAGGTCACCTGGTGGGTCGGGAGGTTTAGGCCCAGGTTGGGGTGAGGGAGGCAGCCTCAGGACCCCCGAAACTGAATCCTGAGCCCCCAAGGGCAATGAGGGCTTCCTCCCACTCTCCCCCTCCCCTTAAATACCTGGTAGGCGCTCCCATCCACATCCTCATGTTTGGCCCAGACATAAGCCACATAGTCCTTGCAGTGACGGAAACCCACCTGCGGCGAGAGCAATCAGGATCGTGACCCGTAACGGTGACCCTAGCAGCCTCCCTGGGTGACATCAATCTCTGGAGAAGCCCTGTATGGGTCCCTGGCTGCCCCTTCAGGCCCCAAGTTCCCTCCCCGATCTGCTGACCGCCCCTGCCCTTCTCACCCGGTACAAGCCAATCCAGTCCCAGGAGCTGCGGGCAAACACCGTCTCTATGCGGTACCTCACCACAGCTTGCTCCGGCCGCACCCACTCATCTGCCACCTCCAGCCGCACCAGAGGCACGTCATCTCTGAAAGCAAACTGCCCAGGGGCAGGGGGCAACATCAGGGGAGACCCTCTAGCATTCTCTGCACCTAGAGTTCTTGGGCCTCAGTCGGCACAAATAGGCTGTGATGAAGGGCCTTAGAGGCCGCTGCACGGACTGGGAAACAGGAGGAGGAGCAGGTCCAGGATAAATGCTAGGCTTCCTGCCTCCCAACTTAGGGCTCCTTTTGCCCTTAGCCTCGGTGAGGAGTGAATGAAAACACAGTTTTGACCCTTGGTAGACTGTGGGTTTGGCCCTGGCTCTGCCACAGGCATGCAGTGTGACCCGGGGTAAGTTTCTTGAGCTCTCTGAATACCTGGGCTCCTGTCTGTAAACTCTGATGGATCACATTTAACTCTTGGTGTTGCTCTGCAGATACAGAGAGATACCATATAAAGCATCCTATGAACTTCTCAATGTACAGTACGTGCTCAATGAATGACTCATTTATACGCTAACGAGAGACAGGTAAAGTCCCATGATGCCCTGGATATTCTGGGGTAAACTGAACACCCCTGAGCCGGCAAGTAGAGCTCTGGGGAGAAGCCTGAAGACCTTCTAGGCTCTGCTACTAACCTGCTCATGACCTCAGGTAAGTCCCAAGCCACCCTAAGTGAGACTCAGCTTCCCCACCTGTCCTAAGGGACCACTATGAACCTTGTTTGTTACCAGTCCATGGAGACAAATGAGAACCATGAGTCTCTTCTTCCCAGGGTCACCCCGGGCTGACCGGGGGGGTCACCATGGGGATGAGGCTGCTGGGGCAGCAGGTGGCCAGGGTGCTGCCTCCAGCTCTGTCCCTCGGGGAAGGACTCAGGGGGTGTCAGCCTCTGGCTTTCGCTGGCTCCCCTGTTTATCTGGTTTCCACTTTCGTCCCCACTTCAGCTTCTAAGCCAAGCTGCTTCAAAAGAAACCAGCACCTCCTCTCCCTGCCCCTGGGTTCCTGACAGCAGGAACCAGGCTGGGTGGCCAGGCTGGGGTCTTGGAAACACCCTCCAGGACCTTGCGGGGTCAAAACTCCTGCTGAGCTCTGTTCTGTGCTGCTTTGGAGACTGAAGCAACAGAGACTGAAGTTCCCTAGGGCTCTGTTTCCCTCATCAGTGAAACCAGGAAGAGAACGTGGACATCCTTGGGGCTTACCAGTACATTCAAAAGGATGACACCTTGACGTATCCTCCACAGGCTCGGGGGCAAAGCCAGAGGAGGAGGTGAGGAGGCACTCAACAGGCAATGTTTTATAAGAGACAGTTCTAGATAAAGAATGCAGGATAGAGCACCCAAAAGGAGTGGTTCTCAAGGTGAGGTCCCTGACTGGGGATTAAACCTCACATTCAAGGCTTTTACCAAAGGTCACGGGAGGCCAGACATAGGCAGATTTCCATTCCTAGCTGAGGACACTGGCTGCTGTCCAGCCGACTGATCATATGACAAAGTTAGCTGGGAAAATATTCTCTGGCTTGCTGGACTCCATCTTAACAGATCAAGAGAATCGGAGAGCCCAGAGTTAGGTTTCAGGGCTGGAAAGTGGGCTCCACCCTACTGTGCCGCTGAGCCTGTGTGCAACCTGGGGCTCATGCCTACCCCACTAAGGGCCTCCGTTTTCCTGAAAAAACAAAAACAAAAAACAGAGAGTTGGATTACATGATCTCTAAGATCCAGTTCTGACATTCTTGGATTTCCCCTCTTTACTTGCACAAGTAGGGACCTCAATCCAAACACAAAGCTAAATTTTATAGTAACTATTCAGTCTAGCTGTGTATTGTTTTATATCTCTACTCCCTCTCCCCACCACATATGGTAAGATGGTAAATAAATAATAAGTGAATGTGAATGAACACTACATGGCATTTGAGTATATATTTTGAGTTTGCTCGTCTTACTGTATATGTGAATTTTAACACAATTGCCCTAACCATTTCTTGGAAAAGGAGAGCTAGAAATGAATGGAAAATATATACTCTTTGAAATCAGCCTAGCCTGGGTTCAAATCCTAACTCTTCCCTTTGTTAACCATGTGACCCTAGGAAACGGATGTTGTGTCTCTGAGCCTCAGGATTTTTTCATCTAAAAATGGAGATCATAATCCCACTCCCAGTCTGTTACGATAAGTGGATGGTGGTGAGGGCCTGGGGTTACCCATGGGCAGTGGTTTGCGGAGCTGGGCTTGGGGATGTCATGAGGGGAGGCCAGGACTCACGTGCAGGACGAACTGGGCAGCCACAGGCTTGTGGTCACTGACAGTATATTCCATGTGGCTGCGGTAGCTGTGCTGGGTCACCTGGAGCCGGTGGCTCTTCCTTCCTGAGGGACTGGGACCTCCACCTGGAGCCTTGACCTTCCACAGGATTCGGTCTGTCCAGGCTGGCTTCCGCTTCTTCGCACTGCGATGGGCAGGGGTAGCCTGAGAATCAGGGGCCGTGAGTCGAGCCCCCCTGTTCCCCTTTCCTCTCCTTTATCCTTATTCCTTTATCCCCTTTATCCTGTCTCAGCCCACATCCCCACCTCTCATCCCCGGGCTGAGCTCACCTGGTATCATATTTGTTAGTACCCACGTCAAACTTGAAGGTGGGTGCAAAGTTGAGGGGCCCCTCCTGGAAGCCCTTCAGGATGGGCCAGGTGTTCTTGGCCATGTTGAGCTGCGAGGGTCCAGAAGCAGAGAATTGGACAAGAGCTTGGGCAGAGCAGGTGAGGGCAAGGACCATCGCCTAGGGTACAGGTGGTCCTAGGGCGTGTTCTGTGTGTTTGGGGTTTGGGGTGCAGGTTGCAATTCCCCCACCTGGTCTTTCTCCCAGAGCTGGTGGAGTTGCTCACTATCGATGGCAAACTTGACAAAGTGCAGGTCGTAGCTCTCGATGCGGAAGTTCAGGTCTCCGAACCAGAACACGAGGCTGTTCCAGGAAGGGAAGGGGGTGGTCAGAGGCATCCATGGGAAGAAGAGCCCAATTCCATCTTCTCTGCACCCATCCAACCTGACAGCTGGCTGCTCCCAGTGATGACACAGAGGGGTGGGTGGGTTGTCAGGTTCTGACTCCCAGCAAGGTCCTGCCCCTCAGCGAAGATCCATCCCGCAGAATCATCCACTTCCCGATCAAAGTGAAGTTCACTCAGTCGTGTCCGACTCTTTGTGACCCCATGGACTGTACAGTCCATGGAATTTTCCAGGGCAGAATACTGGAGTGGGTAGCCTTTCCCTTCTCCAGGGGATCTTCCCAACCTAGGGATCGAACTCAGTTCTCCTGCATTGCAGGCAGATTCTTTACCAAGAATATTAGAGTGGGTAGCCTATCCTGTCTCCAGAGGATCTTCCCGACCCAGGAATCAAACCGGGGTCTCCTGCATTGCAGGCGGGTAAGGGAAGCCCTCCCGCATTCCGGTTCCTAGACGTATTGTCTCCGCACCCACAGGCCCCGCCTCTCCCCACCGGGCCTTCCTACCACTCCCCTTCCACTGCTGCTGCTGCTGCTAAGTCACTTCAGTTGTGTCCGACTCTGTGCGACCCTATGGACAGCAGCCCCCCAGGCTCCTCTGTCCACGGGATTCTCTAGGCAAGAATACTGGAGTGGGTTGCCACTTTTTTCTCCAGCCTCTTCCCCTAGCCCCACCCAAACTCCAAGAGGCCCATACTCGTGATCCAGGATGCCTTGAGCGCCAGGCCCCTGGAACTGCTGGAGGCTGAGGATGGTCTGGAAGTTGTCCTTGCGCTGCTCCGCTTTATCCATGTGGGCTGGCAGGTGGCAGTTCAGGAAGCACAGCATGTGCCCAAAGGCAGCCAGTCGCACACTCACTCCACCCTTGTTGCCCTGGGGAGACAGGTTGGGCGGGTCGTGGGCGGGGCTTAGGCGGGGAGGTGAGCCCTGGGGGGGGTCTGGGGTGGGCGTGGTGAGCGGGTGTGGCTCAGGACTGGTGCAGGCTTGGAGAGGGGGTGGGTTCTAAGGAAAGGAATGGAATACTAGGAAGTGGTGGGAATAAAAAGGGGCCACTGTTTGCAACCCCACGGACCGAAGCCCGCCAAGCTCCTCTGTCCATGAAAATTTCTAGGCAAGATTACTGGAGTGGGTTGACATGTCCTACTCCAGGGGATCCTCCCGACCCAGGGATCGAACCCTCATCTCCTGTGTCTCCTGCATTGGCAGGCGGATTCTCAACCACTTCGCCACCTAGGAAAGTTTTATAGAAAGGGGCGGGGTCTAGAAAAGGAGAGGTGGCGGTGGGTGGGGAGAGGCAGGTCTCAGAGTAAGGGGTGGAGTTTGGGGAGGGGATGTTGCCACTGCTTGGGGGCCGGGGACTAATCTACAGACCCCTTAGGTCCCTGGTCTCTCCCAGGTCCCTTCCACGCTCACCCAGTAGCCTCCCAGGCCAGTGCGCGTGCAGTCAGTCTGCACGTCCCTCAGGAAGGGCAGATGGTAGTACTTGGCGAACAGCAGCAAGATGACGCCCTGCATCCGCACAGTGCTCACCTGCCGCAGAGGCGAGAGGAGGCTGAGCGGCGGGACACGGCTCCCCACCCCGCCCTCGCCTTTTCGGGTCCTTAAAAGTCTGCTCCTCCATCCTCCTATTTCAGGAACCCGGCCACAGAGGCTCAGCGGGCCCCACAGTGAGTCATGGCAGAGCTAATACTGGGAAGCCAGGGGTCTCCACCTCCCAGGGGGCAGCTGAGGGAGGTGTTACCAGCACAAAGTTGAAGGGCCCTAGAGCGTCCATGAAGAGCTCGCTCCACTGGTCCGTAAAGAGCGCGTCCTTGAGCCGCTTGTTGATCATGGAGTTCACTTCCTGCAACCTGGAAGGGTCGGAGTGGGGGGGCGGATGGCGAGGCGGCGTTCGGATTGGGGGGGCGCCCTAGGAACCCCTCCCACGGGCAAGGGGCTGGGAGGCCCCAGGGGCGGGGGGAGTCCGCTGGCCCTGCCCCCTCACCCTATGGCGATCATGTCTGCCTTGTCACTGTCATCGCTGGTGCTGCCCAGGTGGAGAAGGGATGTGACATCGTCGGGGGGCATGGCGGTGCCCACGTTCCACGTGACCACAGTGATCCTGGGGATGGGGGTACGGGAGGGGTTACTACTGGGCACCACCCCTTACCCTCAAGCTCCTTCCCACAGGGCTCTTAATGGGGAGACAAGCTGTGGGTGAATGCCTTCAGAAGGACCCACCGTGGGCCCAGGACCCCTCCCACCAGACTCTCCAGGGGAGATCAACTGAGGCAGGGGTGGGCAAGTCCCTTCCGAGGGGACTGCTGTCTTCTGAGGGTCCCAGAATGGGTCTAACACCCCCAGGGACTCTTCCTCAGGGGAGTCAGCTGGGGCAGAGTAGGGCCCGCTACCAGAGGATTGCTTGTCTCAGGGCTCAAGCCCCGGCAGCCAGCCTCTCGGGAGAAGGCCCTCACCAGAAGCCAGGGTCGCTTTTGCAGGTGGGCTGGGCTGACCAAGAGGAGGATGACGAGGTGGGTGTAGAAGAGGAGGGGGTCACCGGGACCGGAGTTTCTCTGGGCTGAAGGCTGGGACTCAGACGCTCACTAGGCCCGGCACCCTGGGTGGTAGGCCTGGGGAGGGCCATCTCAGGAGCTGGGGGGACACCTGGGGAGCGGTTGGGGGAGCGGCTGGGGGAGCGGCTGGGAGACCGAGGTGGCTTGGGCAGAGGTGGGGGCACGGTCTGGGCTAAGGTGGCCCCTGGCCGAAAGGTGGGGGACAGAAGTCCTGGGGAGCGAGTGCTAGGCTCTGGAGGACCCTGGCCCACATCCAGGGGCAGGGTCTGGGGTGGCTGGGGCAAGACAGGATCCTCAGGGCTGCTGCGGGGGACCTCAGGCCGGGCTCTGAAGGAGGGGGAGACCCGAGGATCTGGAGGGGCTTGGATCAAGGATGGGGAGCTCACAGCACCAGATGCCTGAGCTGGGGCCGGGAGATGCCCTTCAGATTGGGGGGGAGGTCTAGGGGCTGGAGCGTCCCTCTGTTTAGCTGGTGTCCATCCTGTGGAGGCCAGGGCTGGTGTCACGGATGCTGGAGCCAGGACCTGTTCCTGAGATGGCGACAGAACGGGACTGGGCCCTGGGGAAGGGCTGGAGGGGGGCTGTGGGGGCTGTTTCTCAGATGTCATGGCAAGGCTCAGGCCTGAAGCAGCCAGTGCTGGCTTGGATCCCATGGAGGCAGGTGGCACCTGCTTCTGGTCCCTGGACAATGGAGCCAGCCTGGGCACCGGGGTAGCTGAGGGAGGCCTTGGCCCCGCTGAGGCAGGCATTAGGAGCTGCCCCAGGGACGTCGGAGCCAGGACTGAGCCTGAGGTTGCAGGAGGAGGCTTCGGCCCAGCCGAGGCAGACATCACCAACTGGCCCACGGATGTTGGAGCTAGGCCGGAGCGGTGGTGGGCAGGAGCTGTTTTCTGCCCTCCAGGGGTGGACGCTGGAGCCAAGATGGGTCGGGGAGACACCAGAGCCAGCCTTGGACCCTCTGAGGAAGGCGGGACTGCTGCTCGTGGCCCCACAGGTGTCAGAGCCAACCGCGGTTCCAAGGGCACTGGGGCTGACTTCTTCGCTGGGAGCTGAAAACGTGAGTCCATCTTGTACGCGTGCATGCTAAGTCACTCAGTCGTGTCTGACTCTTTGCGACCCCATGGACTGTAGCCCACCAGGCTCCTCTGTCCATGGAATTCTCCAGGCAAGAATACTGGAATGGGTTGCCATGCCCTCCTACAGGGGACCTTCCCAACACAGGGATCGAACCCGCGTCTCAACGTCTCCTGCATTGGCAGGTGGGTTCTTTATCACTAGTACCACCTGGGAAAGCCCCATCTTGTATAGAACCAGGCAGAGACTCAGGGTCAACCAACCCTAAGCAGTCCTCCACTCCATAGAGATCACAGCAGACTCTGTCTAGCTAGAAAAGGCATATATTTCTGAGGAAGTTCTTCCTAATTTCTCACCTCAATCGATTCTGCTGTGAATCAGTTTCTCTTTTAAAGGAAACAGGACATGAAAACCTATCCCCTCCCTCACGTGTGATAGCTCTTTCATAGATGCAGAATTTAAAATCCCCGACTTACAGGAAGCAGAATGTAAGCCTGGGCCTGAGGGCTCCCCTTAACCTCCTGGCTGGCATCTGCTCCCTCGCCACCCTGGAATGTTGAGGGGCTGGAGCCATCTTCCCTGAGCACTGCCCCACTCCCCCTACAGTCCGTGCTCCTCGCCTGGCCAAGGGCTGCTGATCTGACCCCCTAGGTCTGCCCACTCTGGACATCCTGGGTCCAGCCTGTTAAACAGCCCCCCTTCCTCCACTGTACCCAGGAACCCTCATGTTCTCCCCCAGAAAACATCCCCAACTCCTTGGTCATGGTCCCTTCTGTCCTCTTCACCTGTTCCCAGATCCCCTGCAGGAGCAAGAGCCCTGCCGGGACTGGCTGATCCCAAGCCCAGCTCTGTGTGACTGTAGGCTAGCATTTCCCTGCCGAGGGCCTCTGTCTCCCTGTCTGTAAAGTGACGGAACCTGGTGAAGGGTCCGTGGTCACACTGATCCTGGGGAGCCCGGTCTCACCTCTCTGCATTTCTGAGCTCATTTGCTAGGATCGCATTTGAGCTCCAGGGAACTGTCCATCCTCCCAAGTGTGATTTCAACATCCAGAGCAAGTCCGGGGTTCTGTTGATCCCGGTGCCACACGTCTGGGCACAAGTTGTACCCTCTTACCCTCGTCACTTCACCTGGGAGAGCAGGCCAGCAAGTACCCTCTTCTTGTCTGGCAGTGGAGTTGGGGGCACTGGGCCCAGCAGGGAGGCCCTCTCCCTTTCCCGTCTGTCCTGTTTCTGATGCCCCTGTCTCCAGAAGTCAGGATGAAGTGTCCTTTGCCAGGGAGGGCAGATGAAGGTTTGCACTCACCCTGGGGCGTCCCCATCCCTGCCTCCAGAGATGCAGTCCTGCCTGTATCCCGCGTCCTTCTCGGTTCAGAGAACCTGAAACTGTCTCCATCTCTGTCCCCAAACTCAGCTCTTTGAGGTTTGCATTTTGGGCGTCTTCCTTGGTTTCTAGTGTCCCACTCCACACTCCCCCTAAACACCACACCGCCTCCAGTACTAACAAGTTAGACATCCCAGATGTCACAGTTTCAGTCTTCAGGGACAAGCCTCCTCATTTTGCAATGGCTCAGAGAAGACAAGCAACTTGCCCAAGGTCACACAGCAAAGCTGAAGCATGGCTGGGTCCCCTGATACCCAGTTCAGGGCTCTCCCATAGGGTCCTGGAGATGGCTAACTCCATCTCTCTCTGGGTGTCCCATCGCTACCCCCTCAGACCCTAGGGTACCCTGTTTGCCCAGTCCCTGCTTGGTGGGCAGAGGAGAATGCCAGCCCCTCAGTTGGGGGCACCAAGGTGCCTGCAATGTGTGTGGGCTATGGGACTAAGGATCAGGAATGGGGGCGACTAGCTTTAGGGGTCTTACCTTGGAGGGTGCCCCAGTTTGTGAAATCCCATGGGGCATGGGCAGGGGGCCCAGGCCAGCCCGGGTCCCTGGCCTCCTGCTGCCACCGACGCCCCGGCCCTCCATGTCTGCAGCCCAGGCAGCCCCAGGTTCCCTCCCGGCTCCAGCTCCAGCTCCAGCTCCTCCGCTCCCGGGAACCAGTGATGTCATCAGTCGGTTCAACCTGCTGAGAATTTAAAGGCACAGACACCCACTTTCCAACCTAGAGGTGATCGGGCAAGGTGGCCTACCCCCTGGGGACTGGCTGCTGAACCTGGAATGGTCTTGGTAGGAGAAGAAAGGGTGAGGAGTGGGCCCATGGGCCTGGCACACGTCCCAGCATAGTGGAAGCTCTCTTCTTGTTTTCACCCTCCTTCCAATCGGCCTGGCCAGCCCTTGCTCAAGGGAGGGGCGCTGACATACCTGAGGGTAAGGTAACTCAAAGGGTCAGCTCCCTCTCCAGGGCCTTGGAGACACCGGGGTCCTGGCCCTGATCCTGTGGCCTTCCTGACTCCCTGCCAACTCATTGCTTGCCTTGGCCCCCACCTTTGCCCCATTTTCAGGCCCTGGTGCCTGGCCCCCTTCCTGGTTCTATCTTTCCCATCCCAGAGCCAGACACTCAGGCTCCAGCAACTGGAGCCCTTTTGCCATCTCAGCCTCAACACCGGCCCCTCCTCTCCTGTAGACACCTTGCCACCTCTCCCCACAGCTCATCTCAGCTTTCCTTCTCCAGGACTCACTGGGTGTGGCTTGGGAGAGGGACTTCCTCAAGGTCATCTGGTGAGCTGGGGAGGTCCCCTGAGTCTCAGAGAGGACAGAGAGCCATCTCAGCCTCAACACTGGCCCCTCCTCTCCTGTAGACACCTTGCCACCTGTCCCCACAGCTCATCTCAGCTTTCCTTCTCCAGGACTCACTGGATGTGGCTTGGGAGAGGGACTTTCTCAAGGTCATCTGGTGAGCTGGGGAGGTCCCCTGAGTCTCAGAGAGGACAGAGAGCTGCCTCTGTGACCCACAAGAGCCAATTGGGGTTTCTGGGGGAGAATGGCCAAGCGGTGGGAAACAGATGGTGAGAAGGTCAAAAACAGGCCTGGGAACTTCTTTGGCCTTTGTCTCTCCCACACCTAGGGAAGTGTTGGCTGCATGGATGGACCAATAAATCAATGAGAAGTGTGAACGAGTGACAAGGTTCAGATATGGGTGGATATGGTTGTGGGCTCTGCTTCTGCCTCTTCCCTACTCTCCCTCTTGTCTGCTAAGCAGTCCCTGAAATCTCAGTTCCTCCAGAAACTGCTAGATTGCTTAGACAGGAGTGCTCTCCCTCCGTTTAGGTAGAAAATGCTCAGTTTTGCACCCAGAGCTCCTTGCTGGCCACCAGTGCCCCCGGTGTCCTCATGGGCTCGTGTGGCCCCCTGCAAAAAGGTCATGTGGACAGATGCCCCCTTCCCCTCTCCTGGATGGGCTTCCCACCTCTGCTTGACTGTCTCTGGTCTAGTCTGAGTTTGGGCCCAGTGTCTCCATGAGGTTGGAATTTGAAGAGGCAGAGACCCAGGCTGAAGTAGGGTCCTGGGGTAGAAAGTTTGTCTTTGGGTGATGATGGGAGAGGTGACAACAGTGGTGACTGCAGGGGGGAGGTGACAACAGTGGTGACTGCAGGGGTGGAGAGGAGACCGCACATAATTATGATGATGGAAGGGGAGGACCGGCAGTGATGGGATGAATAATGCGATAGAAGGGATAGTGGAGGTGATGGTCATGGCAACGGTAGATGTAATAGCAAAGCTTGGTGATGGTGGAGGTGGCAAAATGAAGAGATGGCGATGAGGGTGATAGTAAAAGTGGAGGAGAGATGTGGGCAGGAGAGGCGTTGGGGGGTGTTACGTTGACGGAATACGAGGTGGTGGTGGAGTTGGAGGTGAAGATGGGGTGGCTATGAGGGAGGAGGTGAGTGTGGAGATGGTGGCGGTGATGCTCAGGCTGCTAGAAATGGAAAGGAATTTTGAACCTACCCTGCCTAGCCCTCTGACTTCTATTTTACAGATGAGAAAACCGAGGCCCTCAGGAGTAGTTGGCTTCTGCTGCAACCCTGGAAGTGATAGAGGACAGATCTGGGTCCCAGGAATCAGTCCTAAGGCTCAGCCACCAGGGCTGATACAGGAACATCAATGCCTTTGAAAAGCCAGGCAAATGTCAGGCAAATAAGCATGCAGAGGGGTCCTCTGCAGGGTCTCCACCATCTCTCAGACTGCGCAGAGGACTCTGTTTCTGGCTCTGCCACTTACTGACCTGGAGAGTCACTCAGATTCTGAGTATAATGCAGACTAAAACCAGGAGCTACCTGCTAAGGCTGCTGTGTGAATTCAACCATATAGTACATAGGAAGGGTTTAGCATACAGCCCGGCACAGGCAGGGCTTACCAGGTGGCTCAATGGTAAAGAACCTGCCTGCAGTGCAGGAGAAGCGGGTTCAGTCCCTGGGTTGGGAAGATGCCCTGGAGGAGAGAACAGCAACCCACTCCAGTACTCTTGCTTGTAATATCCCATGGAAAGAGGACCCAGGCAGGCTACAGTTCATAGGGTAACAAAGAGTCAGAAACGACCGAGTGACGAAATAGCAGTAGCAACAGCTGGCACAAGCAAGCTCTCAGTGAAGGTAGCTGCCCTGGAGTTACCATCGCCACCACCACCACCATCATCTCTTCCAACCTACACGTTTGGTGGATGATGAAAAAGACCCCGCATAGTTGTCTTCCTGGGGAGGGGAAGGAAAAGAGGCTCTGAGACCCAGACATGGCCTTGCCATGGGAAGGGGGTGGGGGGCGGACCCCAGCTGAGAAAGGAACAGGGTAAAAGCTATATTTGAGCTCCTGGCGTGATGACTAAGGAGGTTGATAACAGGCTCTGGGGCTCAGGGCGGCAGGCTGGGGGCAGCTGCCAGGGAGAACCGCCCCCCTGGAGACGGCTGTCTCCGGAGGCACCTCCTGGCTCCCAGCTCCCATCCTTCACTCCTGGGGGTAGGGGCGGTGTTCCAAGGCAGAGAGTACATCTCGTCCTGCCCCCCTGGGAATCTTAGTGTTCCCCTCTAGGCTGTTTGGGTCAGGGACAGGAAAGGAGGTGGCTGATGCATTAGCTCAGTCACTCCATAGTAACCCTGTGAGATTGGTAATTAGATCCCCATTTGACAGAGGAAGAAGACCCCCTAGGGATTACCCAGCCAGGGGGGACAGGCCATGTGTTTCTCAGGTAGATAGTGGACAATTCTCCCCCACACAGGTTCCCATTGAACGCTTTCATTTTTTAGAAAAAAAAAAAAAAAGATTCAGCCACGTTAGTTTTAAAAATGTGTTTATTTTTTATTTTGGCTGTGCCGAGTGCTGCTGCGTGGGCTTTTCTGTAGTTGTGGTGGCTCCAGAGCACACAGGTTTCAGTAGTCGTGGCTCCCAGGCCTAGTTCACCCCTCCCCACCACATCCACCCCTCATCCTGGCATGTGGGATCTTCCCCGACCAGGGATCGAACTGTGTCTGCTGACCCGGCAGGCGGATCCTTTATCACTGAGCCACCAGGGAAGCCGTGAACCCATTCTTTGGAGGAGAATCTGTATTGCCAAACTGAAAAGAGAAGAAATGCCCTTGGAAGCAGAGAGAGAAGCAGGTGCAAAGATACGGAGTGTGCCAGGCTCTGGCTGGGAAAGGATGGACACGTGCCCACATGATCCTTTGGCTCAGAGTAAATCCCCGGGAAGCAGGGAAGGGAGGGAGAGACTTTCTTCTTCCTCTTCCTCAACCCACCTCCCAGGGTACCTGAGGATGGCAATGGTACAGAAGGGTCTGTCCACCTTTGGTTCGCTCCCTGGTCACCTGACCCAGGCCCTGAGGAAGGCCACTAGCTGAGAAATTATTTGAGATGTAGAGCATGCTACGGAGTATTGTGGGAAGGTGGACAAGGTAAGCATCAGGGAGGGCTTCCTGGAGGAGGAAGCATACTGGGCTTGGAGCATTTCTCCTCCCAAGGCTTCACTCCTGAGTTACCTACTGGTACCGAGTGCCACATGTTATATTACTGTCCCCTATGGGGGAGATGGCATCCTCACCTCCCACCCTCTCCCTCAAAAAGGGGTTCTAGGAGGAAGAGTGACTTTCCCAAGGTCACACAGCTGGGGCCCAGCTCAAGCATCCATCCTCTCTCTCCTCAACTCCCCCTCCTCCCAGGCAGCCCGGCACTGCTGTCAGCTGCTTTGAAGTGAGCGGCTATTTTTATTCTGGTGCGAGGGGATCTCGGGCAGCAGAGCCATGTAGGTTAGAAGACTCTAGGACAACCGGCTTCAGCAGGCAAGGAGAGGTTTAATGCAGCAGCGGAAGACTGCCTGGGGGCCCTCCTTTCCTGCAATGCTGACCTGCCCTTGGCTCCCAGGTCTCCAGAAACGTCTTTATCAGAGCTCAGAACAGAGCACAGAGCCAGACTAAATCCTAGCCCTGATCCCAGGTCCAACTTGAGCCCAATCTGGTGTTAACTGAACCCTGATCCTACACTAAGAATGAGCCTCTACCCCATCTCTAGATTGAGCCCTGACTCTGTCTGGTCAAGTACTGAGCCTGATCCAAGCCTGACTAAGCCTGATTCCAACTTGAGGCCTCTATTCTGGACCCAGATCCAGCCTTGATCCTAGCTTAAGACTGAGCCATAGTCACAGACTGAACTCTAACCTTGGTCCAGGCTAGCCTTTGATTTTAGACTGAGTCCCAAGTCCAAGTGTAGACTGAGGTCCAAGTCTGGTCATTAACTGAACCTGGTGGCAGGCTGAGTCTTGAACCCGGTCACAGGCTGAACCCTGGTCTCAGACTGAGCCCTGACCCTTGGTCACACAGCTCTGGTCACACAACTGTGCCCTGAACTGGCCAAAGGCTGACCACTGAACTTAGTCACTGAGACCAAATCCCAATCACTGACTGAGCCTGGACTCCAGCCCAGCCTCAGTTCTGAATGTGGCCAGAGGCTAAGAACTGACCCTGACCTTGTCTGAGGCTGGCATTGTCACAGTCTAAACCCCAGCACCGGCCCCACCTGAGGAAGCCTGCTGGCCTAGATTCCAAACTGCCACACGGCGTGTGGATTACGAGCAGAGATCTGTTCTGGGAGAACCTGGGCCTCCTGTGGCTGCTGATGCCAGAATGTTCCCGGCACTGTTGCGGCCAGCGTCTCTACCATTGGTTCCACTAGCTGGCTAGTCAACGCTCAGCGGCTCAGGCTCTGGCCCCTCCAGAGACCACAGTGTCCAGGTTAATGCAACGAGAGTGGTTTGGTGGCACCTGTCCAGTGAACAGTGTGGGCCCACGAGGCACCGAGCTTTGGCTCTGTCAGCGGAAAAGCCACAGGCTCCATGGGGCCTCTGGCTTCAGCCAGTCTGGGGCCCTTGCTGTGGTATGGTGCGGGGTAGTGGGAACCCAAGGCTGTGACCCATTATTTTTGTAAACAAAGATTACTGTTTGTGTTCAGCTGATACATACTCCAGTATTTTGGCCACCTCATGCGAAGAGTTGACTCATTGGAGAAGACTCTGATGCTGGGAGGGATTGAGGGCAGGAGGAGAAGGGGACGACAGAGGATGAGATGGCTGGATGGCATCACTGACTCGGTGGATGCGAGTCTGAGTGACCTCCGGGAGCTGGTGATGGACAGGGAGGCCTGGCGTGCTGCAGTTCATGGGGTCGCAAAGAGTCGGACACGACTGAGCGACTGATCTGATACATACTTACTACAGAAAAAATACTGTAAAGGAGGGAAAAAAATTCACCTATAGATTCAAGAACCAAGAGATGACTGTTTTGATTTCCTGGGCTGTTTCCTTCCAGACTTTGTGTTTTGGTCTAGGCATATATATTTATATACACATATTTTATATAATTTTTTTGCTACTCTGTTGCTACCACAACATCCTTTGCAGCTCATATCCTTGACAGCCTTCAGGAATGGACCCCAAACAGTTAAGTCAGGGAGCATTCCCATTCTCCAGCCACTTGATTGGACCATGGATGGACCTAGTGAACACTGAGGAGACTTTTGCTGGGGGCTTTTGGGAAAGAAAGTTTGTTTTATCTCCTGAGGAGTTTACAAAAAAAAAAAAGATTTCCCCTTGATTAGATAGAAGTGAAGAAGTCTGTAGTGGTTCTGATTAGTGCTGGAGTCATCTTGACACCATGCAGATAACTCTGCTAAGGACAAACTGATGTTATGGAAAGCAGAATGGAAAGAGATCAGGCCTTGGTGACTTTATCAACCAGATCAAACCTCATCTGAAGCCCTCCCTCCCTGAACTATTTTGTTATTTGAACCAACAGATTCCATTTATTGTTTAAGCCCATTTAACTTGCGGTTTCTATGACTTGCAACCTGGAGCATCACAATTCCCAACTGATATTACTGTTTTAGAGCTTAAAAAAAAATTAACACCATAACTGTGAACACTCTGCATGTCATTCAACACTATGCCACATCATTTTAAACAACTGCTTGATTCTTCTTTGCAACCCTATGGACTATATAGTCCATGGAATTCTCCAGGCCAGAATAGTGGAGTGGGTAGCCTTTCCCTTCTCCAGAGGATTTTTCCCAACCCAGGGATCGAACCCAGGTCTTCTGCATTGCAGGAGAATTCTTTACCAGCTGAGCCACCAGAATACTGGAGTGGGTAGCATCTCCCTTCTCCAGGGGATCTTCCCTGCATTGAACCAGGGTCTCCTGCATTGCAGGCAGATTCTTTACTAACTGAGCTATCAGGGAAGCCCAACCTAAGCAAGTACCAGCGTTAACTTATCTCATCCCCTGCTGTGACATGCTTCTGCCCAAGCTCATTTTTCACCATTGTAAACAGTATCTTGATAAACATCTTAACCTAACCATTGATTGCCTCTCTCAAGATTACTTTGGGTCAAATTCTGAGAAGTGTAATACTGGGTAGAAAAAATATTTTTAGGGTTTTGATTTAATATGTCAAGTTGCCTTTCAGAAAGCTTGGATGAATTCCCACTTTCACAGCAGTAAACAGTGTTAGACATAGCCTATCATTTCAATAATCTGGATAGAGCCAATTATATTTACTGTGTCCTCCTGTATTTATAGATAATGAATATCAAATAACAGCCCTAAGCCTATTATACCTTCACAATCAAGTCAGTGAGTGGGAGGTAATGATATGAGGTTCAGTGTCTATGGACCATCATACTTTTGCTGCTAAGTCGCTTCAGTCGTGTCCGACTCTGTGCGACCCCATAGACGGAAGCTCACCAGGCTCCCCCATCCCTGGGATTCTCCAGGCAAGAACACTGGAGTGGGTTGCCATTTCCTTCTCCAATGCATGAAAGTGAAAAATGAAAGTGAAGTCGCTCAGTCGTGTCCGACTCTTCGCGACCCCATGGACTGGAGCCTACCAGGATCCTCCGTCCATGGGTTTCTCCAGGCAAAAGTACTGGGGTGGGGTGCCATTGCCTTCCCCGATCATACTTTTAGGGGCTCACAAAAATGTTTTTATTTTAATTTTTGTTTTAAATTGGAAGGAAAAAAATGAATAAATAATAATGAACCTAGCCTGGATTATATTCATTTCTTTTTAAAAGCAAAGCAGTTGTAAAATTCAATTAAAAAATACTTATCTAGCTGTATTACGTGGCATCTTCCTTGCAATCACGTGGGAACTCTCCTTGGGGCAGCAGGCTCTCTAGTGGCACATGGGTTTTAGTTGTCAGGACTGAACTTGTGCTGTCTTTAATTACAAGGCAGATTCTTAACCAACGGACCACCAGGGAAGTCCCTCCAATTTCTAATATAAGATATTTTAATAAAGGAAGGGGCCCAGGAAGGCAAAACTACCTAGCATCCGTGAAAGCCATAATGAAGCCTTGGCTGGATGTTGAGGAGAATTCGGAGTTCCAGTCCAGATTCGGTGGGAAAAAGCACTGCGACCAGTGTACAATGTCTGCCTTAGGCTTGAAGAGGGGAAGTCACATCCTGATCGAGTCGTCTTTGTCTTGGTGACCTGAACACGGGAATGTTTTGGGTTCAAATCCAAGATCTACAACTTAATCGTTTTACCTTTCTGAGCCTGTTTCCTAACTTGTGGAAAGGAGATCATTGGGCCTTTTTGAGGTGCTGTGCCAGTACTGTTCTAAAGAGCTCTCTCGTGTGTTGCTGCTGCTGCTAAGTCGCTTCAGTCGTGTCCGACTCTGTGCGACCCCAAAAACGGCAGCCCACCAGGCTCCCCGTCCCTGGGATTCTCCAGGCAAGAACACTGCAGTGGGTTAACATTTCCTTCTCCAATGCATGAGAATGAAAAGTGAAAGTGAAGTCGCTCAGTCATGTCCGACTCTTCGCGACCCCATGGACCGCAGCCCACCGGGCTCCTCTGTCCATGGGATTTTCCAGGCAAGCGTACTGGAGCGGGGTGCCATCGCTTTCTCCGCTGTCGTGTGTATCAACCCACATATCCTCCCAGCTCCGACGTAATATTTCCATCGCCATAACGTTTGCTCAGGAAATTGAAATCCAGATCGGAATCTCATCTAGAGAAGTAAAAAAACAAAACAAACAAAAAACAACACACAAGCAAGGATTTTCCAGGCCTTAGTTTCCCCATCTTTCAGTCGAGTGTCCGACCCAGAAACTCCGGTGCCCTTGCGCATCCCGCCTGCGCCCTCTGCCGGCGTGCGGGGGCACTGTCTGGACGCATCCAGTCGGAGCATCCATCCTGTGGGTCAGCAGCGGGAGGGCGGACACTGTTGGGATCCGGAAAGTAAAGGGCTGCGGGCCAGAGAGGAGCCCAAACCCTGCCGGGAGCGCGCGAGCGGCCCCCACGCAGGTCCTGGGCGGAGACCGAGAGCAGGAGGCGTGGTCCCTAACAGGGCGGGACCTCCAGCGGGGACCCGGCCAGCTCTCCGGGCCAGACGTGGCGCAGTGGCCGGGCGGTTCACCTCAGCTTGCAGATCATCTTCGGCCGGGTTTCAATGCACCTCCCGCTGCCTCCGCTGCCCCTGCTGCTCCTCCTCGCGGCAGTCGCGGCCGCCACCACAACCTTCCGGCCTGACTGGAACCGTCTACAAGGCCTGGCCCGAGCCCGGGTAGAGGTGAGTGCGGCGGCCCCCCAGCCTAGGGACCACCGCCCCTAAACCCCGTGACTCCTTAACTTTGCAATCATTGCCCGTTCTGGCACAGGACTTTCCCGACTCCCTCGTTCCCCTCGGAGCCGAGACTGTCCTTCCCACTTACCAGACCCAAAACGCCCCAGCACCCACCGTGGAAGCCCCAGACACCCCATCTTGCGGCCTGGAAATCTGAACCCCCTCCCTAGCGCCCCATCTGGTGGGACAACGGGCCCCCGATACATTGGCTCTGTCCCCTAACTTCTGGCTAGTGACTCTCCCAAATCTGCCTTTTGGAGCTCAACTCCACCCTCCCCCCAACTCCTCTTTTTTCCTGGAATTCCTCCCCACCCCAGTTCCGGTTGGTCTCTCTCCCTTTCCCCGGAGGGGAGGGATGACCTTCTGGGAGCCTCCCTGCCACGCAGGGCAGGGGGCTGGGAACTGCCTCACTGCCTTACCAACACTTGTTCCTCAGGAATCCCTCCACCCTATCCTGCCAGGGAATGCCCCGCCAAAGTCCCTGTCTGGTTGTGTGACTTGGATCATCACAGACCCTCTCTGGGCTTTAGGTTTCTCCCTGAAAAAAAAAAAAAAGGGCGGGGAGGGCAGTGAGGGGTGGAGGGGGAGGAGAAAGGACTGAGAAGGACAAGAATGGAGTCCTAGGGTCTGGACTCTTGTTGGGAGCTAGCTCCCCTTCAGGGAGTACAGGGAGGGGCCTCTCGCGGAAGCAACCAGATGGTCTGTAGGGCTAGGCCGCAGGTGGCAGGGAGGGCCGGGCTCTGCCTGGGCTGAGGCAGGGACCAGATGGTAGGCGTCTCTAATGGGGCCTCCCAGGGAAGTTCTGAGATGTTTCCTTCTGGTCGGCCTCCACCCTGAGATTCTTGGGGCCACAAACCAGGCCCAGATCTCTATTGCCTGAGGGGAGTAGGGTGATCATTTCTCTTGGGTCAACCTGGCGCTAGTGGTAAAGAATCCATCTGCCAATGCAGGAGACGCAAGAGATGAGGGTTCGATCCCTGGGTTGGGAGGATCCCCTGGAGAAGGGAATGGCAACCCACTCCAGTATTCTTGCCTGGAGAATCCTATGGACAGAGGAGCCTGGCAGGCTACAGTCCACAGAGTTGCAAAGAGCCGGGCATGACTGAAGTGACTTTAGCACAAAGGCACAACCGTCAGAAAGATGTGCAGGCAAGAGCTCCAAGGCTGGTAAGTGCCCTCAGGCCTTGCTCCTCCTGTCCTCTGGTGTGTTTAGGCCTCAGCTTCCCTATCTGCACAGAGCTCCCCTCTGCCTCCATCTCCACATCTTGTGAACCTCTGTTCCAGGGAGTAATCTACAGCCCAACCCAGCCCAGCTCGGGGATGAGGGTGAAATGGGGGTGAGGGTAGATGTGAGAGGCTGCTGACCCATCCCATTTTGTCCCCCTCCAGACATGTGGAGGATGACAGCTTAATCGCCTGAAGGAGGTGAGTTTGAAGGAAGGAGTCCCCAGCGCTGTCCTCTCTGAGTCTTCTGAGGGGTGGGCAGCATGGTCCCAGTGACTGGATGGGGGAGGGTCCCTGGGCTGGGAGTCAGGAGCCTGCACCTGACTTGTTCTGTGACACTGGGCTTCAGTTTTGGTACCTGGAGGGGGTTGGGGCTTGATGCTCTGGTTCCTCCTCAGGTGAAGGCCTTCGTCACCCAGGACATCCCACTCTAGTATCCTCCTTCTGTTCTGGGGGAGGGAGGAGAGGGAAGGGATCTTCCAGAATCTCCTTCCACTTGACTTCACCGAGAGAGATGATGAATGATTTTCATCTGACAAGAGGGGCTGATTGAGAGTGAGCTGCCCCGTGAATTCCGAGGTCTTGGGGTTGGCAAGAGAAAATGATTAGGTATGACAAGCACAGACCCAGGAACAGAGAGGAGGCCCTCTTCTTTGAACCCTAATTTCCTCATGTGTAAATGAGGATCCCTGCCCTACTTGGGCAGACCAAGTAGTGTCCACATCGACAAGGCCCCCGGGGGACCCCACCTGCCTCTGCCCATCACTATCCGCCTTAACACGGTCTGCAGCCACAACCTGGTGATGAAACACCTGCCGGGGGCCGACCCAGAGCTCGTGTTGCTGGGCCACCGCTTTGAGGAACTAGAGGTGAGGTCTGGGGAGGCGGGGGGAGGCGGGGCGGGAGGCGGGCCCGGCGCCCTGACCCCGCCCCTCTCCGGCTTCAGCGAATTCCACTCAGCGACATGACCCGCGAGGAGATCAACGCCCTGGTGCAGGAGCTCGGCTTCTACCGCAAGGCGTCGCCCGAAGAGCCTGTGCCCCCGGAGTACCTTCGGGCGCCCGCGAGGCCCGCCGGAGGCGCTCCTAACCACGCAGACCTGTAGGTCTGGGGCACCACTCCCCCCACCCCCCGCCTGAGCCCTGGGGACAGAATGAAGCGCTCAGCGGCCCGGGAGCACCTCCCTCGTTGAGGGCCGACGCCCCGTCCCCGAGCCGGCAGGGATGGAATTGGGGGGGTCCCTCCTAACCCCTCACTCTTCCCTCCCCAGCTCCACTAAATCCCCTTACGCCTTAACTGAGACTCGATTCTTTCTTTGCTGCGGCGGGGGAGGAATAAGAGCTCCCCGAATACCCTCTGGGAGACCCAGCATTCCCAGCTGCCTGAGTAGGGACGTGGGCACACCTTGCCCGGCCACCCTCCATCTAACCCCCCAAGGGAGGCAGAGAGAAATCCGGGTCGTTGAAAACCAATAATTTATCAAAACGCTGCGTGTTTGCGTGGGAAGGTGCCGCGACAGACAGGGCAGCGGTGGGCAGGCGCACAGGGAGGGGACGGTGCCTGGATGGTGGGCGCTGCTTGCCGCGGGCGGCCGTGCGGGCGGCTGCGGGGAAGCTAGACATTCTTGCCGCGCAGGCGCAGCTCGTGGCGCCGCAGGTGGTTGTAGAGCGATTGCACGTAGGTGAAAACGCACTTGGGGTCGGGCTTCTTGCCCATGATCATCATGTCCTCCACCTCCACCAGGGGTACGCAGTCCACCAGCATCCTGCCGGGAGGGGGCACAGGAATGATTGTCAGCGCCGGCCCCACCTCTTGCGGAGACCCCTCTACTCGAAGGTCTTTCCAATGCCGCAGCCAGCGGGTCTTCCATAAACTCGACTCCTGATCGATTCAATGGGGGAAAAGCCTTCTAGGAAGGCGGAAACCCCAGGCCCTACCCATCCACGCCTGGAGGCATCCTGGTGGGGAGCAAGGCCAGGCAGATGGAGGCCAAAGAGGAGATCCCTGCCCCATCCCTTGTGTCCAGGCCCGTGGACCTACTGCAGGGTCAAGGTCTCAAACCCTAATCCTGGGGAGGTCCTGACTTCAGACCCTGTCCACTTGTCTCTGGAGGGCTGCCTCCTTCTCACTCCCAAAGGCAAAGCTGGCAAAGCCTTTCAGTTGGACCGTGGTACCCAAGGGGCCTCAAATCCTTCTCTGCATCCAGGACCACTCCAGTGACCTCCTGAACCCTGGATTATCTGCCAGCTGCCTGGCCTGGGACCTGCTGTAGAGCAGCTTGGGAACCCCCGTCTACCTCAAGGGACATCCCTGTTGTGTGAGATGGAGGCCAGGGAGGTGTATGTATGTGTGGGAGGCAGTTCTTAACAGGGGGCGCAGATGAGTGTCCCAGTCAGTATACACTGAACCATTAGCATCACACTCGGGGCCAGGACACCCTGACGACCATCCTCCAGGGGATCTTCCCAACCTAGAGACTGAACCCAGGTCTCCCGCATTGCAGGCAGGTTCTTTACCAGCTGAACCACCAGGGAAGCCCAAGAATACTGGAGTGGGTAGCCTATCCCATCTCCAGCGGATCTTCCTGACCCAGGAATCGAACCAGGGTCTCCCGCATTGCAGGCGGATTCTTTACCAGCTGAGCTACCAGGGAAGCTCACAGAGCAGAGGAGGCATTCGTTTCCAGCTCCAGCACTTAGTAGGTGCAGGGCTGGGCCTGACGCGATCCAGGCCCCCAGCCCTGGATGTTGGCACCTGCCTGGGGCCCCCTTCCTTCCATATTGCAGGAGCCCTCGCCCCACTCTGAAGGGAGTGGGCTGCGGCTGCTAAATAACTGACAGCCCCAGGGCTCAGAGACAGAGCTTGCTCCCTGGCTCCATTTCCCTTCCTGGAGCCAGACCTCTCCTGCCTCCCATGTGCCACGCCTGGCATACAGTTAACACTGTCACTGTTGTTAAGTGAGTTTCCTTTGGCAGGGAGAGCATGAGGAAAGGAATTGTTCCTGTTCCCAAGACACCCAAGGGCCCAGGACTACCTGCCATCTTGCGTCTTCAAGGTCAGACCCTCAAGGTCAAACCATGTAAGGGCCCACTTTCCTTTCTCCAGGACTCCTTCAGGGAAGAAGCCAGGAAAGCAGGGGACCCGTTTCAGTGTAGGCTCTACTCTCGGCCAGCTGTGGAAGCTGGAGCAAACCCTGCCCTGTGACTCAGTTTCCCCATCTTTACAACAACAGCATAGTCATTCTTTGCCTCATTTGAGTCCTTGGAAGCACCGAGAATGAGTGAGAGGTTCCTGACTCTGTTGCTGACGTGCTGTGTGCCCTCGGGGTCGTCTCTGCCCCAGACTGGGCTTGTTCCAGCTGTACTGTGGTGAAGAGGCAGCCTCTCTCTGTAGATTCTTCCAGCTGCAGCTATCTCCCCGGGTATCCTGGCCTTTCCCATCGTGGGGTTCCCTCCCACCTCTGGTGTCTTCCCTGGAGACCTTATAAAGCCATTGTTTACACCGGGGCTCACGGCACAGGGCTCTGGCTGCCCCAGTGACAGGCCAAACACCAGGCAATCCGAACAACAGCACGGCTGAGTCACACTTTCCAACTGGAACGGGGCCGGACTGGGCCCCTCTCCCTCCAGGCTGGCCTGCTGGGCAGCAGCTCCTAAGTCCATATATGACCTGGAGACAGTGCCATGCCCATCCTCCCCTCACCTGCACGGCTTCTCTGAATCTATGTGTGCATGTGGGGGTGGCCCCTCACAATGGCTCCAGGCCCTGAGGGGCATCTGGGTGCATTGCAAGCTCTGTCCCTGATTCACATTACTCTAGGCAATCCTTTTTCTCCTTCTGGGCCTTTTGTCTTTTCTTCTATGAAATGGGTGGGAAAAGGAATGGGGCCAGGAAAAGAGCCACAAGGTGGGGAGTTTGAAGCTCCCATTTCCAGCCCCGGCTCTGACCTACCACCCCCTGGCACACGATGAGTCCGCCACTCTCTTCTCTCCTCTGAGCTCCTGGTATGTAATGGGCAGTAAGCTCAAGATATGAATTCTCTACTGTGGCCCTGATGTGAGATGACCAGACAGGAAATGCCATGGCTGGTTTGGGGATCCAGGACCTCCACCAGAAACATCTTCCTGTTAAACTGGCCTTGTTCCTGAGCCTCTCACCTTGGAGCATGGCACAGCCAACCCCCCAGTGCACCAACTGGAGGCCTGGGACCCTCCTCCCTCCCCAGTGGATCCATCAGAACTCCTATCTCTCTAGTTAAGGTTCTCTAGCTGGCTAGTCCATCCCCTCCCTCCCTGTCCTTCATCCAGGCCTCACCCAAGGATTGTTCTAAAATGCTACCTACATCCCTTCTCTGTTTGGAAAACTTTTATGACTTGTCTTCAGAAGGAAGTTCGGACTCCTGAATATGACCCCTTCTTCCCCACACCCAGACTAAACAAACATCCTCCCCTGCGTGGGTGTGCCATGCCCTCCACATCCCTCAACCCCACCCCGGTGCACTTGGCTGATCCCTCTGCCAGGGATTTCCTCTCCCTCCTTTAGCCTGAACTTGGTGTTCAGATGCCAGCTTAGCGTGCACTTTTTTCAGCCAGCTGTCCTAGACCCGCTGGCTGGGTCAGGTGCCTCCCCCTCTACCCTGGGATCCCATGGCCTCCTGGGCTTCCTCCAGCTCTATCTTGCCCATCTTGGTCATCACTGCCCATTGAGAAGAATGGTCTCATCTGCAAGGTACTGAGCAGCCAGAAGATCAGGCTGTGTCTGGCTCCTTCTGGCTCTTCTCAGGGGGCCCCTCTGCTTCCCCCTCCCTGCCCCGACCTCCCCGGCTTCTCTCTGAGCCCCCATCGAGCAGATCCAGAGCAACAGGGCAGGCGAGCAAGGCGGCGTTCCTCACCGTGGGGCCCCCGAGCAGAGGTTAGGACTTTTTGGTTTTTACCAGCCCCTTCTGGACCAGACAGCGGTAGAACTCCTGGATGTACGTGTACACGCACTTCCAGTCAGGCTCTCGAAGCCGGACCATGTCCTCTGTGTCCAGGAGCTGCGGGCAGTCCGCATGAGTCCTGGGGAGGGTAGGGGGCCGGGGAGGGGCGGGGCGGGCCGGGCCCGAGCCGGGCAGCGGGGTCGGGAGAAGAGGCAGAGAAGAGAGAGGGGAGGAGAACAGAGAGACACACACACACACACACACATACAGAGACATGAGTTCAGTTACGTTCTTGGTGCTGCAGTCTGCCAGCCTCCCGCATGCCCCCTCCCCACCGTGGACGTGCCGCTCAACTACCGGTCACTAATGGTGTGCAATGCAGACAGGGGTGGGGGCCAGATCAGTCACAGGTGCAGAGAACTCTCGGGGCAAGCGGGAGGGAACGAGGGGTGGGGGGCGATGGCATTGGCGCCGGGGTTGGAGAGGAGGGCTGTGCCCCAGGGAGCGGGGGTGAGGAAGGCGTGAGAGGAGGTGGAGGGGGGAGGAGGAAGAAGAAATCTGGGGGGAACCAGAAAGAGAGAGGGAGAGGAGGAGAGACAGGTGGAGGAGGGTGCTGAGGGTGAGGTGTGCAGATGGGGCAATGATTCCAAAGTGGAGGGCTTTCGGAAGTCCTATATAAGCCTCTGGCAACACCTATATAGGCTGGGCGGGCACGGTGCCCGGGCCAGGAGCCTCCTTTTGGAATCTCCAGCCGGGATCCCGTGGGAGCAGGAAGCTCTGGTGATAGTGGGAGGAAAGCAGGACAGAGAAAGGGCAGAGAGAGAGGGAGGAGGGGGCAGACGGAGGATGGAGGGGATACAGACAGGGCCGCCTGGTGGGCCTTGGCCCGGGCTGGTAGGTGGGCCTCCGGCTCCTTCATTCCGGCGGCACCTGGCACGCTCAGCAGCAGGTGGGTGGGGTAGAAGAGGACGGGGGCTTTCTGGGGAAGGGGGGCTCTCAGCTGCTGAATGACAGTGGGGCTGGCCGGCTCCATGGAGCCTCAAAGCGGCCAGGCCTGGCGCAGATCGCCCAGCCCCAGACGCCCGGCCAACACCAGCAAGGAGCCGACAACCACACTTACTCGGCGGATGAGAAGGCCACCCTCGAAGTTCTGACGCCGATTCTGTGGGCTGAGCTGCCCGTAGTCAAAGGCCTCGGGGAAGAAGTTGTGCACCAGGGCACAGAAGGCCATCCCGTCACTCCAACTCGAGGAGAAGTTCTGGATGTCCACATGCTATGGGCAGCGGGAGGACTGGTCAGCGCCCCCATGCCCTCCACCCTCTGTGTTTTGGCATTCCAGATCTAGGGCAGCCGAGCTCAGAGAGGCCCTGTAGCTTGCTCAAGGTTGCACGGTAGGTGGGCAGTGCCTCCTCCCACTGTTAACTCCTGTATCTGCTACTTAATGAGCCAGAGTGACCAAGAGGTCCAGCACCACCCAGCTAAGGCCATGGTCATGCCCTCATCAGTCTTTCTCTTATGTATAGGCATTTACCCAGTGCATTGAGAGAGCAATGAGGGGGAAGACTCCAAGAGTGGGGTCTGGTCCTGAACCCTGCCCACCATGCAAGGGCCCTCTCTAGGCCCTGCCACTTAATCACTTATTTGGGAATCGAGGGCATGTTATGAGGCTTCTCATGTTATGGTGGCTCAGATAAAGATTTTGCCTGCAATGCAGGAGACACGGGTTCAATCCCTGGGTCAGAAAGAGCCCCTGGAGAAGGGAATGGCAACCCCCTCCAGTGTTCTTGCCTGGGAAATCCAATGGACAGAGGAGCCTGGAGGGCTACCGTCTTTAGGATCGCAAAGAGTCAGATGTGACTGAACGACTAACACACACACACACAGCCTGTTACGTGTCACAGAAGAGGAATTCCCATCGTCCCTGCCATACACGGTGGCTGTGAAGGGTACAGCTGCAGCTGGGGGACATATGGGGGTGGGGAGGCCCTCACTGGGCCACCTGGCTTCCTAGGGCTCACCTCGTAGCCACGTGTCTTGGCTCGGCACCAGTCTAGCAACATCTGCTTGATGCTGTTGGCGTTGGGGACCCCGAAGCTGGTGGAGCGCTGCACAGCCATGCGGGGTCCGCCCGGGCTGCTGCGGGAGCCATGTAGAGAGCCGGGTTACAATGGGCACTTTTTCCACCGGCCCACCCAGTAGGCCAGATCTCCACCACCTTTATTTTCACGCCCCGCCCACCAGAGCCCAGACCCCGCCCCGTGGAGTCACTAGGCCCCACCCTGCCCACTGCGGCTCACCCTGCCGCGCCTTCCTTCTCCAACTTCTCAATCATAGCCTTGCGCGCCTGGGACGCTGAGGTTTTGGGCAGGCTCTGCGCCTTCATCAGCTCTTTCTTCTTCTCCGCCTGGCGTTTTTCCAGCGCCGCTAGGCTGCCAGACCGTGGGCTGGCCTCATCCTCCCGGTCGAAGATACTGAGGGGTGGGTAAGCGACCATTAGGGCCCAGGGAGTCGCTCCTGTGCCTCGACCCCGACTCGCCAAGGGCTAGTCACGCTCCAGACCTTACACTCTTGCCGTATCTCCACCACTGGCAATGCCGGCCAGCAACGGAGGGGCTCCCATCACACGCGTTTTACAGAGTAGACTGAGGCTCAAAGGGATAGAAAGTAGGAGCCAAGCTCTTTTCAACAGACTTGGCCTGTGGGGAGTTCTCTTCCAAGGCTCATTATATGCCCAGGTTACAGGTGTGTCCCATTCCGGGCACTGTCATCTAATAACGACCACCGACGTGCTAACAGCAATGGTAACGATCCTAACAGCTGGCGTCTCTTGAGCCTGTCCTACGTGTCATTTTAAATTGCACAAGGGTTAGGGGTGAGCTTACCACTTCCACTGAAGATGAGGAAATGGAGGCCTGTGGCCTCAGATTTCAGAGGGCACGGGGAGGCGGACCAGTGCGAGGACTTGAACACAAGTCTCTGACGCAGAGTCTCTGGACCTCTGCAGTACCCCAGCCTGAATTCTTGACCCTACCTACCCCAACGTCCTCTGTAACATAGGCGTACCCCCTCCTCCACGGGGTTAAGATGTAAAGATGCTCTCTGTGACATGGGACGTGGTCTGCAGACACTGGAAAGTGGCAGTGCCATCAGGTAGCTCAGTGTGGTGGAGAGGCCTCGCTAAGACCCCAAGCAAATTGTTGGCCTCCCCCAGCGATTTGGCATGGTTGAGAATTACATGAAATGGCAAGGCAAGCAGGAGTGTTCTGACTCCCACTCTACCTCTCTCTGGCTGTGTGCCCAACATCTCCCAACACCTTGCTCTACCCATCTGTAGAATGGGCATGCAACAAGGTCCCCTGCGGCACTGACTCCTCCACGGTCTGGGAGAAGGTACCTGTGCTCACCTGCCCATCTTCTTGGATGATGAAGAGGAGATGGTCTTAGTTTGCATCATGGTGCTGCCACCACCATCTGAAAGAGAGGGAAAGGGGAGCACGGTGAGGTCCTGGGCTGGGAGACGGGGCAGGAGGGCTGGCGGAGGGGTGGAGGGAGCCACAGGCAGAGAAGAGAAAGTGACGGCTGGACAGAGAGACACACGGACGAAAGTTTGGAGTGACAGTTCGAGGAAGAGCCTGAGGAGTGGGCTGGCAGGCGGGCACGCGGAGACGCCCGGTGGCCTTACTCTCTGAGCGCCTCACAAAACTCGACTCCACTGTGGTGGTGCAGGCCGTCCGTGTGCCGTCATCTGCACGGGCAGAAGTGAGAGGAAGGGTGTGAGCGGCAGGATGGAGGGGGCCGAGAGGGGGACGTGGTCCCGTCCTGAGCCCGGCTTGGCCCCTTACTGGATTGGACGAGCCGCTCGGTCTTGGTGACCGTGCTGACGGCTGAGCCATCGGCCGTCTGTTGGCTGTGCCGCGTGCTGGTCTTGGTTGTCGTGTTGCCGCGGCCCTCCCCTGGCCGGGCCCGGGCCTCTTGCAGCCGCCGTTCTCGTTCCTTGTCCCGCTGGTCTGGGTGGGGGATGGTCCCACGCATGCCCAGAAAGGTCACCATGGCCCACACAGCACATATGCACGGGCACACAGGGCACACAGATGGGGTGGAGGGCAACTCGTTAGCAGCACTGAAGACACGGGGGCAAGGGCCCTCTCTGGGAGTAGCTGGGGTGGGGAACTATAACCTGGGAGGGAATGGGCACGTGTGGTGCACTTGGAAATGAGGAACAGCTGAACTTGAAGAGGGAGAGTATGTGGATCCAAGAAGGGAGTGTCTGCGAATGAAGAGCTGAGTCTGGGAGGGAGTATCTCCAGTTAGGGAGGGAGTAGCAGGGTCCAGGGAGGAGAAGCTGAGAGAGGGCAGCAGCTGCAGGGGCCTTCAGATAGGTCTTAGCGGGGAGAAGAGCAGCTAGAAGTCCACGGACGGAGTCCTTGGAGGTAGCTGAGAAGCCATTTGATCCAGAGACAGGTTGGGAGAGAAGCTGGCAAAGGGGGTAACTGCCCCAACATCCTCTGTAACATAGGCGTACCCCTGCCTAGAGAAGCATCAGGTGGGTGGGCATAGAGGCTGGCCAGCCATCCATGGGCCCTGCAGGAAGCAGCTAGATCCAGAGAGGGTGTAATTGAGAGAATCTGGAGAAGCAAATGGGACTAGAAGCTGGAAGAAAGAATAGCTGGGTCCAGGGGTGGGAAGTAGCTGTGCCTGGGGAAGGAGGCAGAGCCCAAGGTGGTCATCAGTGGACCTTGAGGAAAGAAAAGCAGTGGAGAGGAAGAGTATCTGGATTCAGGGAAGGAGCAGTTGACAGAACTTGGAGAAGCAACTGGATCGAAGCAGGAGTTGCTGGGGGAGAGAGTAACCGGGGTCTAGGAGGGAGAAGAGAAGTTGGTTCTGGGTCTAGGAAGCAGGAGAGAAGCATCTAGAAAACGGAAGTACTGGATCCAGAGGAAGGAGGCCAGGCAAGAGCCGGGTCCAGAAAAGACGAAGCTGAGTCTAGAGAATACACTGGGGAGGGCGTTACTAAGCTGGAGTGTCCATGAATAGACCCCAGTGAAGGGGGCAGCTGGACCTGGGGACGGGGTGGGGGCATTGGGCTCTCTACCTCTCTTCCTTTGTCGGAGCTCGCGCAGTGCAGCCCGGATGAGCTTCCGCTCCTCAAAGTCCGTAGTCTGATCCAGCTGCAGACAGAGCCCCCATCATTTCCCACCTGGTGCCTGCCCGCCCCGGCCCCCGCCCACCCCAAGTCCACCAGATGCGGCCATACCATCTTGTCCAGGATGCTCTCATCCTCGATGGCCATCAGCTCCTCGGCGCTCAGCGGGCTCCGGCTCCCTGGTGCTTTGTCCACTCGGGTCTGCTCGGCGCCATTGGCCACCTCCACTGCAGCAGAGGGGGGCTCTGTGGGCTCTGGCTCCATCTGCAGAGAGGGGAAAGGGCATGGGTTATAAGCAGGGCTGTAGATGAAACCAACTGTGCCTCCAAAGGACAGGAGACCAGGCCCTGGGGCTATTTGCACAGCCTTTGAGATACCACTAGCCAGCTGGACCACCTGCCCAGGCATGGCCACGCTGGTGTGAAGCTCAGGGAAGAGGCACTGAGAGCTTTGTTGCTGGGCTTCCCATGTACCCAGAACTGTCTTGATGCAACTAAGGGTGGCGATAATGGTAATTTCCATTCAGTAGTGAGCACTGTCGGGGAAGGCAATGGCAACCCACCCCAGTACTTTTGCCTGGAGAATCCCATGGACGGAGGATCCTGGTAGGCTCCAGTCCATGGGGTCGCGAAGAGTCGGACACGACTGAGCGACCTCACTTTCATTTTTCACTTTCATGCATTGGAGAAGGAAATGGCAACCCACTCCAGTGTTCTTGCCTGGAGAATCCCAGGGACGGGGGAGCCCTGTGAGCTTCCGTCTATGGGGTCGCACAGAGTCGGACACGACTGAAGCGACTTAGCAGCAGCAGTGAGCACTGTGTGAACACTGGGTATTCTTAACAGAAGGGAAAGCTGAGGCTCAGGGCAGCTGTGGGACTTGTCCCCAGTCCTTCTAGAAGTGTGACACGGCCCAGCGTCTGAGCTGAAGCCTAACCCCTGAACCCGAGTTCCTTCTGCCACTTCGTTCCCAGCCCCCTCCCAGGCAGGCTGTGCCCTGTCCTGCCCGTTCCCAAAGCCTGGGTCCTCCTGGCCAGTGCCCAGGCAGCATGTGTCCCCCTCCACATGGTGAGGGAGCTGGACCAAGGCCCACAGGCTCCTGACCAGGTGTCTGACCAGGGCTGCCCAGAGCCAAGTCCTCTCTGGAGTTCGCCCCTGCTCCCCACTCCTGGCATGTCACCCGCTAAGGGGCCCCTCCAGCCTCAACCTAGCCTCCTACCCATCCCAGGGCATCTCCCCAGACCCCATGCAGACAAGCCCCCAGCCCAGCTATCACAGCCCCATCCCCTCCTGGCAGGGCCCCTTGGTCTGCTGTAAGGGTAAGGAGAGACGAGGTGGCAGCTGCTTCGGGGAGGCTCCGCCTGGCTGGGGCAGGGAGTGGGGGTGGGGCTGGGGGCTGGGCCCTGGCCAGGGGCTGCCAGGGCAGCCGCCACACGTGCCTCAGGGCCAGGAGCATGGCACCATCTCGCCTTAGCCTTGGAGTACCGGTGCCCCAGTCCCCTGTACAGACAGGGAAACTGAGGCTCAGAACGAGTGGTGGCACCCCTAAGGTCCTCCGGCAGAGGCCGAGCCTGGCTCCAAACCAGCCCCCCCAGCAGCCCCAGGGACTTACGAGACTGGCGCTGTGGGCAGGGCCGGCAGAGGAGCGGCGGCGGGTGCTGAAGGCAGGCGGGTGGGCAACGGGGGTCCCGGCATCCTCGGCCGCCTGGAACAGGGCCTCGGGGTCTGCAGCGGCCAGGAGCAGCTCACTGGGCTCCAGCTCAGGCTCAAGGTCGGGCACAAGCGGGACCCCCATCCGCAGGCTCAGCACCTCCACCTGCCTGCCCAGTGCATCCAGCCGCCGGCTCAGAGCGGCCGTCTCCGCCCGCAGCTCTTCGGCTGCCCGGGCCACCGGCTCCACGGCCGAGGCTGCTGCTTCAGCGGCCTGGGTCACCGCCGCCCGGCCCGCCTCAGCCACCGCCCGCAGCTCCTCCAAGGCCCGGCCCAGTCGCTCCTCAAGGGCTGCGGCCAGCTCTGAGCCCGGCCCCGGGACCCCCGGCATGGTGCTGGTGGGGGGCTGTGCGGTGGGATGACGCTGGGGACCGTGCTGGGGACTGCTGCTCCTGGCTGGCCGACTCAGGCTTTGCAGCTGGTCCTGAGGGCGCAGGCAAGGGCAGCGGGCCTGCCCCGCCCCTGCTGGCCTCCCGGCCCGCCGCCCGCCAGCTGGGGCTGTAGCCCAAATAGAAACCTATTCTGGGCTCCCTCTGGAAGGGGGCCGTGGGGGGAGGGGCAGCCTGCCCAAGCAGGCGGACCGCCAGGCCTGGCCCTGGCCCTGCAGAGATCGCAGACCGGCGGCACAGCGAGGCTGCCCAGGTGCTGAAGGACTGCCTATGCCCCGTGGGTGGGGAGACTGAGGGAGGGGGCAAGGAACGGGCCTGTCAGGGCCCCCGTGTGCATGAGCGGAGAGGACCCAGCCTGCCAGCCTCCAGACGCCTGCATCCTCTGCTCTGCCCTCATACCATGCTGTTTCAGAAAGCCTCGAGCAGGTGGGGGGCAGGACTTTGCGCAACCTGCTGTGGTGAGTGCCTGGTCCCTGAGATAAACATCCTCTGCCGGCCTCTGCACTCGGATCCAACCACAGTTTTGAGCAGGTGCATCCCAGGCGCACCATGGGATCAGATCTCCAGGCCCCCGGTGGTGTCTCCCATCACCCTCAGGGCCTCAGCCACCCTGTCCTCACCTCCTTGGCAGAGAGTGGTTTAAGTGCCAACCTGGGAGAGGAAGCGTGCTTCCTGCCCCCGCCCTCTCCCTGTCACCCCTAAAGCTGGCTCTGTTCTCTCTCACTTTGAAGTCCCACTCAGCCCCTGGAGCAGCACTGAGGCCATTACCTGGGCAGCTGGGTGGCTCGCTGGGGATTCCCTCCCCCGCAGAGCGTCCAGCCAGCTGATGCTGGGCTCCAGGATGAATAATGGAAGGCTGCAGCGGATTCAGTTCCCACGGCACCCACTGGGCTGCTGCCTCACCTGACTGGCACCCCCCGCCTGTGCCCCCATCGGTGCTTCGGCCCAGTCTCCCCTCCCCCGAGATGCTGACGCAGATGACAATCGCTAATCTCCAGTCTCCCAACGGGCCAGGCTGATCTTGGATGAGCTGATGAGCGGCTCTGCACCTCAGGGCTGAGGTCCAGCGCAGGGTCGGAGCAGGGCCCCTGCGGCTGCTACAGGATGGGGGATGGGGGTGGCGGGGCAAGCCCTCACCACCCTCCCTGACCTCAGTTTTCCCATCCGTTCACGAGGAATGCACTGGCCAATTCTGGAGTAGGGGCCGGAGATCATCACGTGGGAAGCTTAAGGCCAGTATGCAGTGAGCTTCCAACACGCCTAGTGGCTGATTGGCGAGGGTCTGGCCTTAGCTCTGCCACCAACTGGTTGTGGGCTGGGGGCACCTCCTCTGTCTGGGCTTCGTTTTCCTGTGTGTGTAGTAGGAGAGGATCCCGGCGAGCCCTAACACCCTGAAGGTGTCCACGTGAGGCCGATGATGGGGAGGCTGGCGGGGTGAGGAGGAAGGGCTCACCTTTATGCTGCAGCCTCCTCGGCTACCCAGGGAGGCAGGGCTGAAGCTGGTGACGTGAGTGACACTGCCCAGCCGGGCTAGGTTCCCAGGGCTGCTGATATGGGTGATGGTGCTCTTGCCCCCAATGCTGGTGCTAAGGAGGGTGGGGGGCGCCCGCAGCCCCAGCGTCAGTTCTGGAGGGGGAGAAAGACCGTCAGGATCAGAGGTGGGGGTGATTGCCAGTCCAGGCTGATGGCGCCCCTCGTTCCCAGCGCACCCTCTGGAGACACCCTGAACCCTGGCCACGGCACGTGTCCAGTGTGCGGAGCTGGGCGGCCACAGGCAGGCAACCCCCAGCAGTGGGGAGGCAGAGGGGAGGCCTACCTGCCCTCTGGTTGCCCGTGGGCAGCAGCACCCGGCCTGTGGAGGCCTGGCCCCGGCCATCCTTGATCTCGATGGTGAATGTGGTCTTCATACTGGCCCCTGGCTCGGCGGCGCCCACGGCCACGGGCAGCGGGGCGCTGGGCTCCTCTGAGCAGGCCACGGGCCCCCCTGCTCTGTTTTCAAGGGACCTGACGGCCAAGCCCCGCCCCCTGGGGCCCTCCTCCTGGGGGCAGCTCTGAAGCTGGGCCAGGGGCCGGGCTGTTCCCCGCGAGGAGGGGCCACTGGAGGAGGAGGAGGCGGCAGGGGTGGTGCTGATGTGGGAGGGGCCTGGGAGCCTGGCAGGGGTCGAGGGGCCGAGGGCCGCGCGGGGTGGGCCTTCCTGGAGCCCAGCAGTTGTAGGAGAATCCGATGTGAACTTGCGCACGCGGTCCCGGACGGAGCCCGCCCGCTGGAACGGGGAAGGTCCGCTGGCGAGGGGGGTGGGCTCTAGACGGGACGGGGTAGGCCGTCAGTGGTTGGCTGGGACAGGCACTGCCCAGAGCCCAGGGTTGGGGGAAACAGGCAAGTACCTCGGTTCTGGGCTGGCTGGCGGGGGCTGAGCACAGACAGGGAGCGTTGGCAGGGGCGAGGGTCAGCCAGGTCTGGCAGCGAGGGGAGGCGGTAGCGGCCATGTTGTGGGGGAAGAGAAAGGAGAGTGGACAGTGGGGACCACCTCTTGGAGTCCTCTCTTCCACACCCCTCTAGCCTACCAGCCCATCCTGCAACTCCCACAGCTCCCGGCTTCCCCACTCAGCTGCGTCCCTCTCTCTCTCTCTCTCACAGGCCCCTCCTCCCGCTCTGGGACTGACCCCAGGATGACTTGGACACTGCCAGGAGCTGGGGCTAGGCTTGGGCCAGAGGAAGGGTGCCCAGATCCTCCCTGCCGATGGGGAAGGGGGACACTCCCCCTGGCCAGCACTGCCCAGGGCTCCAGCTGGGAGATGGGTGCACTCCCTTATTGGGGAAAAGAATGTGCCTGAGGCCCGTTGCCTTTCAAGGCTGCAGGAGAGCCTCTGGCCATGGGTGGGGGGAGTGGGCCGGGCGGGGGGCGGGGACACCTCTGGGGCAGTGGGAGGAGGCAGTGTCAGAGAGGGCCTGGACCCGAAGGTGCTAGAGCCGTCTAGGCACCACAACCCATTTTGCAGGCAGGGAAGGGGAGGCCCGTGCTGTCTCTGCTGCCGGAACCCTCACCTGCTCTCTTTGTGTCGGAGCGACCTTTGGTGGGGCCTTGGGCAGCAGGGGGCTCCGTGGGGCTGGGTGGGAGCTGCAGGGGAGACACGGTGTGGGCAGGGGCCTGACTCCCAGACCCGGGAGCTCACCTGCTTGGCAACCCCGCCCCTCATCCCGACTCACCTTGTCGACCACCTGCCCGTCTGTGCTGGGGGTGGCTGGAGGCTCCTGGGGCTCAGGGCTGGTGGCCCTGGGCGGGCTGGGAGGAGGCTCGGGACTGCCCACAGCCTCGGGGGCAGGGCACAGGGCCTCCTCGGCAGGCTCCAGTGGAGGCTCAGGAGAGGTAGTGGCCGGCGAACCGTCGGCGGAGGCAGGTGGGCTGGGTGTGTCCCCGGGAGGGGCCCGCAGCAGGAGTGTCACCGTGGTCACATCCCGGCTGGTGCTGCTGGGGGTCGGGGTTGGCTCTGGGCCCTCCACCTGCTGCTTCTGTTCCTCTGGCTTCGGCACCTGCGGGAGGCCCACAGGATGCAGCCAAGGCTCCCTAGGCGGGCAGCGCCCCGGGCAGGGCATGCAAAGCAGAGGGGCTGGGCACGGCTTCCTGCAGGTGCACCTGTGCAAGCGTGGTCGCTGGCGCACCGTGAACGGTCTCTGATCCCCACTTCCCAACCTCTTGGCACGGTCTGGTCACAGGAAGTTCAGAGAGGACCAGGACCTGATGCCAGGGGTTAGGGACAGCAGCAGACCTGCTGGGGACTCCCAGACTGAACAGATTCCTGGAGCGGAGACCCCTGACCCCTGGCCTCAGCCTGGTTAACCCGTGGGGTAGGGGGCTTCCCAGGCGGCACAGTGGTGAACAGTCTGCCTGCAATGCAGGAGATGCGGCTTTGATTTCTGGGTCGGGAAGATCCTGAAGGAGAGAATGGCTACCCACTCCGCTATTCTTGCCTGGAGAATCTCATGGACAGAGGAGCCTGGTGGGCCACAGTCCACAGGTTAGCAAAGAGTCAGATACAACTGAGCGACTAACACTAGGGGCAGCCCTGCCAGGCCCAGGGGCCCAGTGGCTCTGCCGGCCACTTAGGGAACCTGCAGGGCCCAACTTCTCACCCACACGCCCTGGAGAACAGATCCTGTGAACAGCTGGGGCCTGAAGGTGGGACCCGATGAGCCAAGGTAAGGATGTGGGCTGTCTGGAGCAGGGGGCGGCCATGGACGGTCTAAGCTGGGCCAGAGCCAGGGTCTGATTTGCATTTCAGGGAGATCCCCGTTCTGCTGAGTGGAAGCTGGATAGCTAGTGTGGGGGTGGGAGGTAGGCCTGGGAGCAGGGAGGCCAGCAGGGTGGTAACGGGAGACAGACAGGAGCCTGGGAGCAGTGCAGACAAGCTGGCTTTGCTCAGGAGGCCTGGGTAGAGACGAACTCTGGCATGGGGACATGTCACCAGAGCTTGCCTGGGAGAGTGGGGCAGAAGCCTGAGATTAGAGCCTGAGTATTCCCCAAACACAAGCTGGGCGCCACCCTCCCCAACAGTGAGAGACACACAGGCGCTCTGTGGTGCTGGCATCGGTGGGCCCAGGACCTCACCCACGCCCCTTACCTCACACGATTCTAGCCGGCGTGCTGCCTGTCCCTTGCTGTCCTCTCTTGAGCCACTGTTGGGACGCCCGCTGTACAGCCTTCCAGCCAAGGTGGCGGCTGGAAGGGAAGAGAGAAGTGTCAGGTGAGAGGCCAGGGGTCGGGGGGTTGGTGGAGGGGTTGCTGAGGGCAGCGTGCAGCGGGGCTGGGGCGGGTACCCTCGATCTCCTGGGCCCGCACACGGCGGATGGCGGCTCGGATCAGCTTCCGCTCCTCGTACTCTGCGGCGCCCCGCAGCTGTGGGTGAGGGGTGGGCGTCGGGTGTTGGGCTGTGAGTTCAGGTCTTCACCGGCCCGGCCCCCTCCCTTGCCCCTGGCCCAGGCCTCACCAGTGCGGTCAGCTCCTCCACATCGTTCATTGACTCCAGCCGTCCTGCCAGCCGTGCCAGAGCAGCCCGCTGCTCAGCCTCCCGCTGCTGAGAGCTGCGGGGACACCATGACTGGTCACCTCCGCGGCCAGGGCCGAGTCCTGGAGGATGTGGGCTGAGGGTGGAGGCCAGGACAGGGTACCCGGAACCTCGGCAGAGGGGCAGGTAGCTGTGCACACCCTCTGGCTACACGCTGGCACATGCACGCCCAGGGACCTGAGTGCTAATACCACACGGGCGTGGCCAGGCACGTGGTCTACGCCTGCAAACATCCCTGTGTACTACTACAAATGTGTGCCCATGCAGCCGTGTGCACACCCAGATGGGCAGCAGACACCTGGCTCAGGCCTGCCTGCACAACACGCGCTGAGCCCTGGCACATTCGGTCCCACCTGCGTGTGTCCCCACTCCCTGCCACCGACACTCACTGCAGCCAGTTCTCCTTGTTGTCCTGCCGCTCGGCGCGGAAGCGCTTGGATGCCAGGGCCTCCTCCTCACGTTCCAGCTCCTGCCGCTGCAGCTCCCGGATGGCCGAGCGGATGCGTCGCCGCTCTGCTAGATCCGCCGTGACCTCCAACTGTGGACAGGCGGAGGCGGCGGTGGTGGTGGGGCAAGTCATTTTGGCTGCCAGGGGCGGAGGGCGGGCAACCAGCCGCCCACGGCTCAGCCTGGGGCACAATGAATGGTCTGTCTTGGCTCCCTCTGCCCCAAGCCCATCACGTGCCTGCCCGCCCACCCAAACTTGGTCTCAGGGGAGACCCAGATCAGGGCCAGGGCTTCTGGAAGGTCCACCATGCACGGTGATCCACAGACTGGGCAGCTGGCATCCCACCCACCTGAGCCAGATGCCAAGTCAGGCATGCCTTCCCGTGACTCGACTCCTACCTCTCAGAGCCCTTCATCGAAACCCGAGAGCCACGGAGTCATTTGTGGAGGAGGAGAGAGGCCATCCTAAGGGCCCCTAACAGCGTCCCTTGGCAGGGAAGGGTGATTTGGGCTGCTGGGGTCCAGCTGTGAGCAAGGGAGACTCCCACGGTCCCGGAGCACCACAGCCTCGCTGATGGGTGACAGCCTCGCTGATGGGTGGCAGCCTCGTCCATATTGGACAGATGGGGAAACTGAGGCAGGGGCAGGCTCTCAGGAGTCAGAGCTCCCTGCCTGGTCGGGGGCTCTTTTTCTCCCTACGCTGGTCCAGCTCCAGCCACCGTTAAGAGGCAAAGGGGCTGGTGCCCCTAATGTGAGGGCCAACCCCCCAGACACATAAGGCAGCTTGCACTAGGGTCTACCCAGGGCCCTAGAGAGGGCATCCATGGGGACAGGTGCTCCTACCAGCTTCTCAGCCCGTCCTTCCCTGGCAAATTGAAGGTGACTGGTCTAACCAGGTCCGGGAAAGGGCACCTTCTCTGGGCGGTCAGCCAGCTCTACTGCCCCCACCCTCATCCCCCTCAACGGAGCCTCTGTGGGAGAGGGGAGAGGGGACTGGCTTAGGGCCCCCAGGACGATAATGGCAGAGATAAGCCTCCAGGGTGGGGTCTGTGCCAGGTGGGGGCAAGTGTATACACAGTGATTTCCTCCATACCGTCCCGCCTCCCACCGCACCCCCCCCCCCCGCCCCCGTCACCAAGGGACAGCCCTGGGAACCCTCTGCTGCCATTCTGTTCCGCCTCCTCTGCCATCATTCCTTCCTGCTCCCTGGGGGTCAGGTGGGAGCGGGGGAGGTTTCAGTGGGGAGTGTGGCTGGCCCAGCTTAGCCACGAGCTCACTTGTACCAGTCTGAAGAGAGCAGAGACAAGTGACAGAGCCCCCTAGGGAACCTTCAGTCTTCACATTCCCTAGGAGCTATGGGAGGGTCCCTGGAGGCTCAAGACAGGACCCCCCCCCCCCCCACAGCTGGCTCCAGCCCCAGTCGATCTCGGCTGGGTGGTCAGAATCATATCCCCAACTTCTCTGGTCTTGGCTTTCTCACTTGTTCCCCCTTCGGGGCAGTGGGTGGGGATAGGGGAGGTGACTCGGGGTCCCCCACCTTGCAGAGCTGTGTATGGTTGATTCCAGAGTCAGACAAGAGGGGAGAGAGAAAAGTGAGGGAAGTGAGGACAGGATCCCCAGAGGCATTTACAATGTTTACTGAGAAACTGCAGATCCTGTGCTGAGTCCCATACCTGTCCCAACTTCACAGAAGCCCTAGGCACTCTATTACTCCCATTTGACAGATGAGGACACTGAGGCTCAGGGAAAAGTGATCTGAGCCAGGGTTTGAACCCAGGTTCCCGTGAGGAAGTCATTTGACTTCCCTGGTGGCTACAATGTGGGAGACCTGGGTTCGATCCCTGGCTCGGGAAGTTCCCTGGAGAAGGAAATGGCAACCCACTCCAGTACTCTTGCCTAGAAAATCCCATGGACCCAGGAGCCTGGTGTCTATGGGGCCGCAGGGTCGGACACGACTGAGCGACTTCACTTTCACTTTCCATGACTCTGGGGCCTTCCCTGGGCTGAGGATAGCTCTGTGACTGTTGTCTGTCTGCTATGGGGAATATCTTGAGGACCCTCATACTATACTGGGGACCCCCTGCAGCCTGGACTAGAGATGCCCTGGGGTTTAAGGGAGTCTATTATGTGGGAGTGGGTGGAGAATGAAGCTCAGCTCTCCACCCCCAGTCCTGACCTTGACTCAGGCCCCAAGCCCTCTGTGGTAAGCTAGGAGATTGTGGGCCTGGGGGGCCAGCTGATGCAGCCTCTCCTGTGCAGAGGGTAAAGAGGCTCAGAGATGCAATGAGCCCTAGCCCTTTGTCTCCTGGGTTCCCTTCCCAACCCCCTGGAATCCTGAGATGGGGTTCTCATCCTTGAAGAAAGGTTGATGTGGGAACTTCTGCCCACCCCTGGGAGCCTCAGTGTCCCCATCTGGAAAATGGGAGCCTCTGTCTGATTCCCCCCGCCCGGGTGGGGCAGGGCTGGGGAATGGACAACCCCACCCCACTGGTGACCCTTCCCTTTGGGCTTGGAGACAAAGGTCCGCCCACCGTGCCCCTGCTGTGTGTCCCGCGTTACCCGCCCTCTCCAGTCCCACCGCCCTGAGTGGAGGGAGCTGCTGTTGGGAGGGAAGGAAGTACAAAGCGCCATTGTCCGCCGGGGGGAAAAGGGAAGGAGATGGGGCGGTTTCCGAAACTGCCCGGTGAAATTCTCCTGGGAGGAAAGAGGGTGCTTCCTCCTCCCGGGGGGCTGGGCCTCCGGGTACTTTGTACTCTGGCTGCCGGGGGCGACTGAGCCCCGGCGTCTTCCTGTCCCCACCAGCACCACGGGGGAGACTTTGTAGGCATTCGCTCAGTGCCGGCTCCTCCAGGTACGGAAGGGGGACCGGCCGGCAACGAAGCCAGGCCTCGCCAGAGGGCGCTGAAGGCACGCGGGCCGCTCAACCGCGGCCGCCCGCACCGCCCACGCTTCTCCCTAGCAGCCCGGCCCGAGGCGCCCTGCCCGGAGCCAGCCAGACAGGAAGCCCCCCGCCACCGCCTGCTTTAACATCCCCGGCTACGGAGAGGAAACCCAGGTTCGCGGACTTAAGTAGCTTCCGCAGGTCACCCAGCTAGTGTCAGTGCCCGATCTCCAGCCCGGGACCGAGGCGGAGGGCGTCCCGGTGTGTGGCCGAGGCGCACATGGTGTTTGTGGCCCCAGGTGCCCCCTTCCCGCACAGCCCTTCTCCGAGTTCGCAGGCATGTGCGGGAGCACATCCGGAGGGCATCTCGGGTTCCCCAAATCGGCCCGACGCTCGGGCGCGGGTCAACTTTTCCCTTATAAGGCCCGGCCCCGCGGGGAGGAGCCCGGCTCGGGACGCCCCCTGTTCCTGCCACGAGGCCGGCGCGCGCGGGGCGGGACCCTCGGCGGCGCTGGGGCGCAGTAATGGCGGGCGCCTGGCCGCGGAGGGCCCGGTCCCGGAATGGGAAGGATTTGGGGAAAGGGAAGGCGGGGTTCGGGGCCCGAGACGAGGGGCGCGGTCTTGCTAGTCCTCTCCCAGGGAAGGGGTCGGGGATGGGCGGCCTACAGCCAACGCTCCAGCTTCTCCGAAACCCTTTTTCCAGTGCCCAAGCCTGCATGAAGCGGAGGTGGCGGCTGAGAGCCGTGAGCCTGGGCGGACCCCTAGAGATGGGGATGCGCAGAGACCTGGCCTTCTCTTCACTTCCCGCATTAGGATTCTGACTTCCTGCTGGGAAGTCGAGCTGACAGGGTGGGAGATTTTGGAAGCCCATCTTCAGGTTGCACACACCCAGAGTCTGTCCGAGGCCGAGTGCCTTGGGTAGACGATGGCAGTGACTGGGCACTGCCCAGTGACTGGGCTGAGCTGGCTGGCTCCAGCCCCTGCCTCCAAAGGAATGGAATGGGGGTGGGGTGGGTCATTTGCCTTCTCCCAGGGAAAGTAAATCTTTAATTTACCCCCTGGACAGGGGTCAGGGGCTGAGGGGGTGGGGCTCTGGCCCCTTCTGTTCCACTGCTCTCTGCCCTTGCTGGTGGGCACATACTTGCCCTGCTTGATTGCCCCACTACCTCTCTGCATGGTACCGGTGTTGGGGGAGGGGCTTCAAGAAGAAGCTAGGGAAATGGGATATAGGGGGCCCATCTTTTTCCACACCAAGATCTGGGCCCCTGCCTCCTTCCATCCTCATGCCAGCTGAAGGACCTAGATATTATGTTCACACACATTGCCCCTACCTCCCATTTTACAGATAGATTAGAAGTCACAGAGCTCCTAAGGGTCTCCAAGGCCTGTCTTGAGCTCTTCTGGCCTTGACTTATCCAGGTCTCTTGGTCTCCCATGATCCTCTTTGGGGGTTTGTTTGGATCCTGGCTAATCCTTTTCCTAGCTGGGTGCCCCTGGGCAGGTGACTTCACCTCTCCAAGCCACAGTATTCTCCTCCTGGCTCTTGAAGCTGCTGTGACCATTCTGTGAGACCGTGTGCTTAGCTGCCCAGCCTGCTCCCTGCTATTCCCTGGCGTATTATTAATCATTGCTACTACTGTTATCATTGGGCTGGCCTCCAGGGGTGGATACTGCCCAGGCTGTTGCTTGGGAGAGGCAAATCCAGCCTCCCCACACCTGTGGCTGCACATGGGCAAGTCCTCACCAGTTACTGTTTAAACAGGTGGTGGCACTGGGGGGCTGGGAGGAACAACCTCAGCACCTGGCATGGATGGGCACATGCCACCAGAACCTCTGCATCGGCCACGCGGAACAGCCCCAGCCCTGTTTCCCTGAGTCTTCCCTCTGGCCCCTCCCCCATCACCTCCTCTCGTCACCTGAGAGGTATCCTGGACAGACCCTGCCTCTCTGGCCTGGCTTGTCTGTCCTTATAGTAGAGATGATGGGACCACTTACCAGCTTCCGCAGGGCTCCCTCATCCAGCCCAGCTAAGGTTTCGTCCGCCATCTTGCTGGCCCTGAGCTCCGTCCGTCCCTTCCCGGTGAGTTCCCCAGTGCCTGTGGCACCTGACGCCAGCTCAGGAAATTCTGCAGTGGATAGACATGAGTCAGGCCTGCGGAGGCCTCCAGAAACCACAGGCACTTGGGCTCTTGTGCCTCAGTTTCCCCCTCTAACCCATGATCATCCATTGCTGTCCCATCCTTCTTATCTGTGATGTCACTCCTGGCTGGGAGGTGCCTTCTTCCCTCAGGTAGCGTGTGCTGGAAAACTCAACGAACCAAGAGGAGAAGCCCCTAGTTCCAGTCACCTGGACTGCTAGCTTGCTGTGTGGCCTCATCTGGGCTCTTGCCATATCTAAGCATCAAACAGGGAGGGTAGGGATCTGGATTGCGAAGCCAGGGCCCAGCAAGGCTCACCCAAGCTGTGCTCACCACCAGGGGTGGCCACCACACTCCATGGCTTCCTATCCCACCCACCCATCCCCAGGGCCTGCCCAGCCCCCAGTCATCCCAAAAGCTCAGCCTCTGGCTATGGACTAAGCCCAAACCCAAGTCCTTGCTGCTCTAGCACCACTCGCACTTCCCCAGGTCACTTAAGCCATTGGAGGTAACATCCTGTCTTCCACTTCTTGAGGTCAGCCCTCTGCACACACCTCTCTCCACTCCTCCCCTTCCCGCCCTCTCCCGATGCCAACTGCCCTGACTTCATGAAGCTAGGTGTCCGGACGCCTAGCTCCTCCTACCAATTCCCACACTTAAAATTCAGTTCCCTAGCTGGAAAAGCATTCAGAAATTGATCCGCCCAGCTCCTGGACTTTGAAAAACAGGATTGGAGAGGGCCAGAGGATTGTCGAGGAGGAAGGAGGATCCCAAAGACCCAGAGGGCAGGGAAAGGATTTAATCTTGGCCACCTCTAGCTTCTGAAGTCCCCTTCCAACGTGCCCTCAGGGGCTCAGGACACTCCGTCTTGCCCTATTACTGTCTCTCAAAATGGCCCCCTAAATCCTGGCCCAGCTTCCCAATGTAACTCTTTTCTTCCTCCCGCAGCCCTAACCTTTCTGGAATCTCCAGGGCCCATGGCCTGACACACCAGAGGTGCTCAGTTACTGTACGGTGACTGAAATGGCCCCAGGATTGCCCCTGCTCCTGCTGATTCATCCCACAGTCATCCCTTCCCCCTCCCCAGAACAGTCACCTTTCGAGTCACCTCATCCGGTGAATGGGTCTGGGGGTGTCCTAGTCCACACACTTGGGGTTCGTGGGACTCTGCCTGTTCAAGTCGCTGCTTGCTTCCCCATCCCTGTAAGTCTCGGACAGGTGGCAACCTCCCAAACTCCCTCTGCTGCGGTCCTTCATGAGCAGTCACCAGACTTAGGTTCTGTGGCTACTCTGAGTTCCCCCATGTCTTCTGAGGGGCAGGGATCCCTAATGCTGAATCTAGAACTCCTAGGGAAGTCTCTTTCTCCTCAGGAATTCCCGTCGCTGCTCCACGCCAGTCCCACGGCTCCCTGTCACACAGTGTGGGGTCCCCAAAGTTTGCGAGGGGCCTCAGAGAAACGGAGACGCTTCCTCGGGGTTTCTGCCCCCATAGACTTACACCCCTGGTGGTCGTGGAGCCTCCTGGAGATCCGTGAGCGTCTTTACACCGGGTCTCAGAACTTTTACCCCGTGGCTTAGCGCCCCCGTGGATGGGTGGGAGCTCCCAGATCTGAAGGTCCCAGAACCCTGGGAGAGTCCACATATCCGGGTGCCACCCTCGGACCCGTCGGGGGTCCTGCTGCCGCCCGGAGGCCACGCACACCCACCTCTCCGTCTGGTCCGCCTGTCCCGCGTGGGCTCAGGTTAGGTCGTTCGGAATCCAGCAGATGGACGACTGGGAGCGGTCAGGCGGAAGGCGCCGCGACCGGGATCCCAGGTCCGCTCAGCAACCGTCCCCGGGATTCTGCTAGCACCGCCTGTCCAGCCGCGCCAGCAGCCCCGAGGACCCCGCCCCGAGCCCCCTCGCCAGCCAATTCCGGGGAGGGTCCCGCCCACACTCCTGCCCTATTGGGGAAATTCAATTTTGACTACCACGCCCCTAGTGGAGGCCCCGCCCTTCGCGGGCCTTGGAAGTACAGGATTGCAGTCTTGAGACCACTGCTCTTGCAACCTTGGCTGGTCGAGTGGGCGTCGCCAGGAGGACGCAACTTTGCGCCAAAGTCGGGGAGGGCGCGCGTAGCCGGGGTAAGTGGCCTGGGATCGTACTATTCGCGGAGCCTTCGGGACAGCCTCTCTCCGCCCTCCTCTTTGTTCGTGAGACCCTGAACCCTCCCTCAGCTCCGCCCCCTCCTCGCTTCAGTGCCCGGGCTTGGCCGCTGCCCCCAGGCTGCTTTCAGGACACCTGGTCCAGGCCACCTCAGAGCAGGGACTAAGTGGCTGGCCGCACATTGACCCTACGAGGGGGCACCCCAGGGACCGCCTCAGATGGAGTAGTCCATCGCACACCTCTTCCCCAGCCCACACACCTTTGCACACACATTCACCTTATCTGTCACTTCTCCCTGTCAAGCTCCTCAGGGTCGCCCTCTTGCAGCGCTGGGGTTTTAAACTGGGAACACCAAGTCCAGAATCTCATTCAGTAAATGGAGAAAATGTGAGAGGGCCGACATGCCCAAGACAACATAAGGAATAAATAAGGGGACCCCAGAGCTCAGACCCCCCTGGGAAAAACCACTCAGTCCCTTCTGCTAGAGATCAGGGTCCCTTCCGCAGGTCTCCATGGAGACCAAAGGGACTTGGAGCCTGGGAGGTGGCATCTGGAGTCCTGTCTGTCAAATAATAATAATAATATAAACTCATTTATTTTGTACTTGCCATGTACCAGGCATATAATCCCTATAATAACTGTTTGAGCCCAAGATTACCGTCTCATTTTACAGTTGAGGACACGTGATAGGTAGTGGAACTGTGATTCATACCAGCACGTTTTGAGTATAGAACCTGTGCTTTTAACCACTGTGATATGGGGTTATGGGGAAGTGGCTTCAGCCTGTTGCATCAGGAGACTCAGCCCCACTGTCTAGACCCTCTGTAACCATCTGCCACCACACCTCACCCCCATCTAGACAGAGGGGCAGTATCCACTCTGAGACTCTTTTAAAGACATCAACTTATTTCACCCCCACATTCCTGAGAGGTGGTCCCATTTTACACATGGGAAAACCTCAGCGCTGAGAGGCAAGAGACTCCTTAAGGTCACATGGAAGGAGGAGCAAACAGAGCCCAATTTGGGCGCTTTAATTAGAGTAAGCCGCATCTACTCTCTCTCTAGTTAAACTAGATGTAATCCAAATAGGAAAAGGAGTACGTCAAGGCTGTATATTGTCACCCTGTTTATTTAACTTATATGCAGAGTACATCATGAGAAACGCTGGACTGGAAGAAACACAAGCTGGAATCAAGATTGCCGGGAGAAATATCAATAACCTCAGATATGCAGATGACACCACCCTTATGGCAGAAAGTGAAGACGAACTAAAAAGCCTCTTGATGAAAGTGAAAGTGAAGAGTGAAAAGGTTGGCTTAAAGCTCAACATTCAGAAAACAAAGATCATGGCATCCGGTCCCATCACTTCATGGGAAATAGATGGGGAAACAGTGGAAACAGTGTCAGACTTTATTTTGGGGGGCTCCAAAATCACTGCAGATGGTGACTGCAGCCATGAAATTAAAAGACGCTTACTCCTTGGAAGGAAAGTTATGACCAACCTAGATAGCATATTCAAAAGCAGAGACATTACTTTGCCAACAAAGGTCCGTCTAGTCAAGGCTATGGTTTTTCCTGTGGTCATGTATGGATGTGAGAGTTGGACTGTGAAGAAGGCTGAGCGCTGAAGAATTGATGCTTTTGAACTGTGGTGTTGGAGAAGACTCTTGAGAGTCCCTTGGACTGCAAGGAGATCCAACCAGTCCATTCTGAAGGAGATCAGCCCTGGGATTTCTTTGGAAGGAATGATGCTAAAGCTGAAACTCCAGTACTTTGGCCACCTCATGCGAAGTGTTGACTCATTGGAGAAGACTCTGATGCTGGGAGGGATTGGGGGTGGGAGGAGAAGGGGACGACAGAGGATGAGATGGCTGGATGGCATCACTGACTCGATGGATGTGAGTCTGGGTGAACTCCGGGAGTTGGTGATGGACAGGGAGGCCTGGCGTGCTGTGATTCATGGGGTCGCAAAGAGTCGGACACGACTGAGCGACTGATCTGATCTGATCTGAATGTTTTAAAATAAACTTTATTGTATTGTTATTATTATTATTATTTTTGGCTACGTGGCTTATGGGATCTTAGTTCCCTTGCCACGAATTAAACCCGGGCACTCTGGCAATGAGAGCTCAGAATCCCAATCACTGGACCGCCAGGGAATTCCCAACCTAGATGCCCTTTTATCCTCTAGGACGAGGGTCAGGACCCTCCAAGGCCAACTAGGTCCTATTCAAACCTCGCGCGCCCATTGGAACAGCCCCCTGGGGCGGGGCACAGGTAGGCCACCTGAGTGGCGGCTGTCTGCTCCAATGAATGGCCTTCTTCGTCCTAGCTCCGCTCCTCACCCCGCCCCGCCCCCCGCCCGCCAACCAGGGAGAAACGGCACGGGTGAGTCTCCGTGTGGACTTTATGTGACACTCACACGCTCACTAGTTCCTGGTAACACTGAAGATAAGCACTGGTCCCGCCCCTCCGTCAAGCCCTCAGGGCTGGGGTCCTCCTCCATTCTTACTTGCCTTCCCTTCCCATCTGAAAGGGGCGGGGCGAGATGGTGGTGAAGTAAAGATCAAAGGGCGGCCCGTGAGGTCCTGGAGAAGCTTGCAGACACAGTACAGGAAGGAGCAAAACGTCCCAAGAGGAGGACCCTGGTGTTTACTGAGCGCTTGTTGCATGCCTGACATGGATTTACCGGGTTGCAAATTGACCACGGAGCTAGATATGTATTAACCCAAATTCTACAGAGGAGGAAACTAAAGTTCACGGAAGTGAACTGAATGAACTTCCATTCAGTTCAGCTGAATGGCATTCAGCTGGTAATGCCATTCAGACCTGAGTGGAATGCCGTCCCATGCCAAAGCCTCTTTCGTTTACCTTGCTGCCACTCAGATCAGATCAGATCAGTCGCTCAGTCGTGTCCGACTCTTTGCGCCCCCATGAATCACAGCACGCCAGGCCTCCCTGTCCATCACCAGCTCCCGGAGGTCACCCAGACTCACACCCATCGAGTCAGTGATGCCATCCAGCCATCTCATCCTCTGTCGTCCCCTTCTCCTCCTGCCCTCAATCCCTCCCAGCATCAGAGTCTTCTCCAATGAGTCAGCTCTTCGCATGAGGTGGCCAAAATACTGGAGTTTCAGCTTTAGCATCATTCCTTCTAAAGAAATTGCTGCCACTAGGATTGAGGAAATCCTGGAAGACTTCTTAGAGGAGGTGATGTTGCAAATTGATCCATGAGGAAGGGTACAAAGAAATCCATCCCATGGAGAAGAGGGAGAAAGACATGAAAGAGTATTAGTGGCTAGGGAACAGTGTGAATAAGGCCAGAGGTTTGTAACTGGGAAAAGGAGGCAAGAAAGGCTGTGGATAGAGCAGGAAATGGGGAGGGAAGACCTTCCATTTGTGAAGGGCTCTGAATGCCAGGTGAGTAGGGTGAACACTGGGGAGGCCTGGGCTTCAGTTGGTCCATCTATAAAATGAGGGTCTTGGACCAGCTCACTTCAGGCCCTCCCAGAAAGGGTTCAGATTCCTCTAGGTCCAACTCTAGACTGGCAGATTGAGGAATGGCTGGAACAGCTCATGGGCCAAGGGTAATATTTTGCTCCAGTCTCTGAGTCTGAAAATAAATATTTTTACCAAGCTGGCAGTGCCAGATCCCTGCATCGTCCTGGCTTCCCCTCCCCCAACCCGGGGTCCTGCAGAGAAAGCCCAGTCCTGGGGTCAAGAGGCAAGAGGCGTGATGGGTTTTAGACCCGGCTGCAGCCCAGGCAAAGTTTTCTTTCCCTTGGAGCATCAGTTTCATCATTTGCACAATGGGGTAGTTGTGGCTTGAGCTTTCTAAGCCCTCTCCCTATAGACTAGACAACATACAATTCCACGACTTCCAGGGAGACCCCACCTTGGGAATGAGTGTACAAAGGGCTGTAAGTCCAGTCAAGGCCGAGGCCGTGGGCCTATTGGAGGTTCCGAGGCTGCTGAGCACCAGGAGGAGTGAAGGGGTTAGAGCTGGGTCAGAGTTGGGCCTGCTCTTGGGGTCTCACTGCCTCATGAGAGTAGGGGGAGAGATGGTATTTGGACTCTAAAAGTTGTAGGGGGACTTCCTTTGTGGTCCAGCAGCCTTCCAATGCAAGGGGGTGTGGGTTTTGATCCCTGGTCTGGAAGCTAGGATCCCACATGCCTCGAGGCCAGAAAAACAAAACATAAAACAGAAGCAATATTTTAAAAAAAATAAATAAAAGTTGTAGACAAAGAACCCTCACCTGCTGTTTGGCATGTGGAAGAGGTGGTGAGAGGGTACGGCATGAGAGAACCGGAAGGCAGGTGGGACTCTGAGGATTTTGCTGGGGAAAGGTCATAAAGGAGAGGCTGGAGCATGAGGGGGACCTGGAGAAGAACTGGTTCTTGCTGGGGTTGGCTGGACCCAAGGGCTGTTTCCCTCTTCCTCCTGGGCAGAACTGGAGGCCGCCAAGGTCATGGCCTGCAGCCCCAGGAGTGGGGCTGGGGATCTGTTTGGCAAACCAGTTTGGCAAGGCTGTCTCGTCTGTGATGTCATCCAGCCGTGGTGTTCTCTGTGCGACAGATAAACGTCCGGGCTTGGAGAAGGGGGCCCGGGCCCAGGTGCTGAGGGGTGGAGAAGGAATGACTCTTCAGTGTAGGAAACTGGGAGGCAAGTGAGCCCTGGTAATGAGAAGTGTGCCTGAGACACCCACTGGGCTGTGATGAACCCCAGGAGAACAGCCTCATGGACAAAGGAGAGGCTTCTGGATGGGCCAGCCTGGACTTCCTGTGACTTCCGGGAGTTCCCTGATGCCTGGTGTCATCTAGGCTTATCGCAGGGGCCCTGTATAAGTGCTGGCCAGTGGGTTGGAACCATGAAAATACATGAGTGGCAGTTTTATTTTTACTACAGACCTCATGGCTTGAACCCCGTGAGGCAGAACTCCATCACATACAGAAGAGGAGACAGGCCCGGTGAGGCCAGGCCACACCAGCACCTCACACAGGATTAGAACCCAGAACCCTTGATCTTAACCACGGTACCCTGCCACCTACCATTTGGGATCTCTGCCCACATGGTGCCTTATATGTTTTTTAACTGCTTGTGAGCACAGCAGCTGAATCACGGCGTCATAGAATCCTAGATGCCCACCTTGTGGTCTAGGTAGGTAATCAGTCCTGGAGAGGCCAAGGAACAGGCTTCAGGTCACACAACAGTTTGGAGGTGGAACTACTCTGTACCCCAGATCCCCACCCTCCCCTTGTTTCTCCCTCAAGGCCTGGCACACCCATGCACGAAATAGTAGTTATTAGCACATATTGAGTCCCTATATGTGCCATTGGAGAAGGAAATGGCAACCCACTCCAGTATTCTTGCCTGGAGAATCCCAGGGACAGGGGAGCCTGGTGGGCTTCTGTCTGTGGGGTCGCACAGAGTTGGACACGACTGAAGCGACTTAGCAGCAGCAGCATGTGCCATTCAGTCATTTATCATCACCACAGCCATGAGAGGTATGTGCTAAGATTATATCCGTTTTACAGATAAAGAAGCTGAGGTTCAGGGACCTCCTTGGTGGTCCAGAGGTTAAGAATCCTCCTTGCAATGCGGGGGACACGTGTTTGATCCCTGGTCAGGAAACTAAGATTCCGCCTGCTGTGGAGCACCTAAGCCCCTGCGCCGTAAATCTAGAGAGTCCGTGAGCTACAACGAAGGATTCCACATGACCCAGCGAAGACCCTGCATGCTGCAGTTAAGACCTGACCCAGCCAAATAAATGAATATTAAATAAAAGAAAGAAACTGAGGCTCAGAGAAGGGAAATCACGCGCCCAAGTTGACACAGCATGTTGGTGGTAGGGCTGGAATTTGAACCAGTCCCTTGGTGGACCCAAGAAGCCTCGCTGGAGGCACGAAGATCTCTGGACAGGAGGTGGGCGGCCGCTTGCAGGCTCCCGAGGTAAGCAGTGTCCAATTTATAGTTTTCACACAGGCCTGGCCTCCCCGGGGCGGGCAGAAAAGTGCTGAGGCTGTAGAAATGCTCTGAACCTTCCCAGAGGAGGCGGCCACAGTGGGAGGGAGTGTTTGGTGTGGACCTCAGAGCCAAGTGTAGACGTGGTGGCTGGGCCTGCTGCAGGCGAGGGAGGGCAGGCGGGGTGGGGCCCCGAATCGAACCGGCCTCTTAGTAGCGTTCCAGCCATCCGCCAGCCAGCCAGGCCCGGCCCTGCCCGCCCTTCTAGCTCCTCATCTGGATTTGAGATGAGGACGCTGGGCCTAATAAAAGCAGAATGGTAGCAAAGGCAGGGCCTGGAACCACAGCCAGCGGGATGCTGGGATCCCCCATCATCTCATGCTGGCCTGGAACAGGTTTCTGAATATGTAAAATAATAGCAACTGCTTATGAAGTGGACACGTACCAGGCATTGTGCTAAGGTCAGCCCATGGTAACTAATTTATTCCTCATGATGACCCCAATGAGATAAGACTCTTATTAGCTCTATTTGGTGATAGAGAAACTGAAGCACAGAGAGTTAAGCAACTTGCCCCTGATGGTTATAACAGCGTCTTACTGCTAAGCACACACATGTCCATCCCAGGCTCCATGCTAAGCACTTTCCATGTGTTTTCCCATTTGAGGAAAAGGCATGAGGCATCCTAGGCAGATCAGCATTTATTTAGATGATGAAAAGAAATGAAATCCAGAGAGAAAAGGGACTTGCCTGAGGTCACATGGCTGCAAGGGGCCACTCAGACCCAGGACGCTAATACTAGAGAGAGTAAGACCTTGGCTTCTGGAATCAAGACAGACCTAAGTATGCTGGTGACATCACGGATCCTTAGCTGTGTGGCCTCGGCAAGCCACTTCACCTGCCTGAGCCTCTGTTTTCTCCTCTGTAAAATGTGGGTTGGTTGACATGATCCTAATACCACCTGCCGGCTATTAAGCCCAGCTTGGGAATAGTAGATCATTTACGTCATAGTTTGGGCATGGGTTGTGCTTAATTGCTCAGTTGTGTCCTACTCTTTGTGACCCCCAAGGACTCTAGCCCGCCCGGCTCCTCTGTCCATGGGGATTCTCCAGGCAAGAATACTGGAGTGGGTTGCCATGCCCCCCTCCAGGGGATCTTCCCGACCCAGGGATCAAACCAGGGTCTCCTGCATTGCAGGTGGATTCTTTACCAGCTGAACTACCAGAGAAGCCACTAGCTTGTGCATCCCCTCATTCAATCCTCACAACAGCGCCCTGTGTTCTGTAGCTTTTCATTCAAAGCATGGTCAGCAACTTGGGCATCTCCTAGGAGCTTGTTGGAAATGCAGAATCTCAGGCCTCGCCCCAGACCTACTGAATCAGGATCTGTATTTTAACATGACTCTCAGGGGGGTTCATGTGCACGCTATAGTTTGGGTTCATGACCACAGGAATCAACTGGGTGATGAGGGTGGGGAGGTGTCCCTTATACCTGAATGTTCCTAGAAGAGCTGCTGCCTCCGTGATCTCCAGGAGAAAGATGTTCCCCAGGGTCCACTGAGGAGAGGTCAGTGAAATCAGCAGTCTTGGGCTGCTGTTACCGATTCTTGCTTAGGTGCTGGCTGGGGAGGAGTCAGCCCACAGCAGACTGTTCCTCACGTAGCAGATGGGCCTGGGAAACCTGGCTTGTGACCTGCCAAGGAGGAAACTACTCAGGACTTTGGAGGGAATCTACTATACGCTGCTGGATTCCTACTTAAGGGACTTTTAAAAAAATTTTTATTCTAAGGTTTTTTTTGTTTTGTTTTTTAATGTGGACCACTTTTACGATCTTTATTGAATTTGTTACGATATTGCTTGTTTTATGTTTTGGTTTTTTGGCCTCAAGGCAACTGGGATCCTAGATCCCTAATCAGGGATTGAACTTGAACCCCCTGCATTGGAAGGCAAAGTCTTAACCACTGGATGACCATGGACATCTACGGGACTCTATTTTGAAAGGCTCCTCTGCTTGGCTGAAGGAAGGCAGGGGTTGGCCCGGGCGGATGTTGGAGCTGGGACCTTCACTCCACCTGCTCCGATCCAGGCAAGTTCCTAAAAAGCTGCCCTCAGGGCATGAACTGGGACCAGCCGTATTGACTCTGCCCTGTAGGAGTTCCAAAGCACCTTCACCCTTTATCACTTTTGATCTTCATAACAACCTTATACAAAATATGTAAACAAACAGAAAGAACAAAACCACCAGTCAAGCATGGAAGTTTCCTGCCTTTAAAGAAGGGTGAAGTGCAATCCCAGGAGTGTTGCTACTTAACTTGTACCTCCTTCTTAGTTTGTTAAATTCCTGTTCTCAGATTAAAGGTGCTATTGGATTCAGAGGTTGGGTCAGGGGTGAGTCCATTCTTTCAATTTATGAAGTTGTTCATTTAAAGCATGCCTGTGTAGCTCTCTCAGTAAGACATAAGTATCCATGCAGGCTTATTCAGTACCCTCTGGAGCTCAAGAGTTTCCCTTTAAGGGCCAGAGCACTATCAGAAGAAGCCAATTCCTCCTTCTCCCATTTCTGCCATTGGAGAAGGGATCTCCTGTCTGCCACCTGCAGGTCCCAGGCATTACTCAGTACCACAAGGCAGCTCCCCAAATTGCAGGCAGACGCTCTAGGAGGAAACTGTCAGTCTCTACAAGGCTTGCCTTGTGTCTCCAAAAACTTATTAAGTGACATCATAAGGCTTGGCAAATAGGATGAGGGAGTCTGACCAGTGAGGACAGACAGAAGCCTGCAGGCATGGGTGCAAAAGGGTGTAAAAGAGTTTGTCGCTCAGTCATGTCCAGCTTTTTGCGACCCCATGGACTGTAGCCCACTAGGCTTCTCTGTCCCTGGAATTCTCCAGGCAAGAAATACTGGAGTCAGTATCCATTTCCTTCTCCAGTGGGTCTTTCCTACCCAGGGATTGAACCCAGGTCTCTTGCATTTTGGGCAGATTCTTTATCATCTGAGTCACCAGGGAAACCTCCAAGCAGAACAGAAATGGAGACTGCCAGGAGGTAGAGGTAAGGACAGCGCTGAGTGCTTTGAAGAGAGAATGAAAAACCCCAGTTAGCTTTACAGGACATGTTCATAAGCAGGGTCCTCCTCCAGCCTCAGCAGCCTTGAGTGGCAAAATTTAATCACACCCAATTCACAAATGAGGATCCTAAGGTCCTGCAAGGTCATTGAGCTACACTTAACCAAGCCATGTATCTTAGACCTGTGCTTGTACATGAGTGAATAGTTGACGTTTGTTGAATAAAAGTAGGAAGTGTGTATTACATACCACCTCTAAAAAGAACTGTAGGGATTTCCTTGGCAGTCTAGTGCCCATTGCAGGCGGCATAAAGATTCCACATGCTGTGCACTGTGGCCAAAAAATAAATAAAAAGAATTGTAAATGATGAGAACTTTACATTTTTACTCTTGATGAAAGTGAAAGTGAAGAGTGAAAAGGTTGGCTTAAAGCTCAACATTCAGAAAACGAAGATCATGGCATCTGGTCCCATCACTGCATGGGAAATAGATGGGGAAACAGTGGAAACAGTGTCAGACTTTATTTTTCTGGGCTCCAAAATCACTACAGATGGTGACTGCAGCCATGAAATTAAAAGACGCTTGCTCCTTGGAAGGAAAGTTATGACCAACCTAGATAGCATACTCAAAAGCAGAGACATTACTTTACCAACAAAGGTTCGCCTAGTCAAGGCTATGGTCTTTCCTGTGGTCATGTATGGATGTGAGAGCTGGACTGTGAAGAAGGCTGAGCGCCGAAGAATTGATGGTTTTGAACTGTGGTGTTGGAGAAGACTCTTGAGAGTCCCTTGGGCTGCAAGAAGATCCAACCAGTCCATTCTGAAGGAGATCAATCCTGGAATTTCTTTAGAAGCAATGATGCTAAAGCTGAAACTCCAGTATTTTGGCCACGTCATGCGAAGAGTTGACGCATTGGAGAAGACTCTGATGCTGGGAGGGATTGAGGGCAGGAGGAGAAGGGGACGACAGAGGATGAGATGGCTGGATGGCATCACTGACTCGATGGATGCGAGTCTGAGTGACCTCCGGGAGTTGGTGATGGACAGGGAGGCCTGGCGTGCTGCGGTTCATGGGGTCGCAAAGAGTCGGACACGACTGAGCGACTGATCTGATCTGATCTCTGAAGTATCTTTCCACCAGATACTAATTACAGATACCCTTTACCATAGAGAAATTTCCTTAAAACAAGTGAGATGTATATATATAAATATATCAGTTATAAAAAAGAACAAAATTTTCTCATTTGCAGGAACATGGATGGACTTGGAAGTCAATACACTAAGTGAAATAAGTCCAGCAAAGGTTAATACTGTATGATGTTACCTATATGTGGAATGTAAAAAATATAATGGGGCTTCCCTGGTGGCTCAGACAGTAAAGAGTTTGCCTGCAGTGGGGGAGACCCGGGTTTGATCCCTGGGCTGGGAAGATCCTCTGGAGAAAGAAATGGCAAAGCACTCCAGTATCCTTGCCTGGAAAATTCAACAGACTGAGGAGCCTGGTGGGCTACACAGTCCATGGGGTCACAAAGAGTCAGACATATATTTATATATATGTGTGTGTGTGTGTGTATATGAACAAAAAATAAAGAAGTAGACGCATAGATACAGAGAACAAACTAGTGGATACTAGTTGGGGGACAACGCAGGGATGGAGGAGTGGGCGGTATTGGGTGTAAGACCTTTTGAGGATGTATTGTACAAGACGGGAGAATATAGCTAAAGTTTTGTAATAATTATAAATGTAACATTTACAATTGTATAAAAATTTTTTAAAATTAAATAAACTATAAAAATCTTGACAAAGTGACACATTAGTATACAGCTCCTTTGGATGACACCTTCTCTACCAGTGCTCATTTTTCTCTTCTAATTTGAGAGAGTATTTCAGATCTCTCTATATTCCAGATTATTCTCACCTCGAAAGCCACCTCTCCCGAGAAGCTCTACCTAATCTCTACCGCTAGAAGTTGCGTCTTCCTCCCTTGAAATCCCACGACCCTTACTGGCACCTCTCTTAGGGCATTTATCACCTCGTGGTGGACATCTATGATATCGTCCACCCAGCCCCACTGTCCGGCTCTTTTTCCTCTCTCCGCGACTCCAACCATGATGTTCTTACTGAGAGCCGCCATGTTGTTACAGATCACACTCCAAGCGACAGTTGATTGGTCTAGGGGGTAGACGTCTGACTCTGCTGGGCCAATCAGATACTTAGTTCCAGAGGGAGATAGGAAATACGGAAGCCATTAGCCATCGTGTCCCCTGACACATGGAGGAACTCTGTCTGCAACTAGAGAAAGAAGATGGCTAACACAGCAAAAGAAGGAGGGAGAGAGAGCTGGTTCCATCTGGCTTTTTTTGCTTGGATTTGTGGTGGTTTGTTTGTTTGTTTGTTTAAGTAGCAGATTAATTTCTCACAATTTTTGGAAGTCTGAGATCAGGCTGCCAACATGGCTGAGTTTTGGTGAAGGCCTATTTCTTGGATTGAGACAGCAGCTTTCTAATTGTATTCTCACTTGGCAAGAGCAAAGAAAGGACTCTGAGTCTATCTGCTCTGGAAGTTTTCCATCGTTTACAGGAATAGTTGATTGGTTGGTTGGCCCTGCTGTCTACTAGGTAACTCTCAGAATCCAAGCTTCTGAAAAAAATCTCCTTCCAATAAATCTTTATTAAGGTAGCCAGCATAGTTTTCTGTGGCTTTCAATCGAAAGATACTCAGAGTATAACTATTCTGCGTTATTTACATCAATGTTTTACCTCTCCCTCTCATCTGGGGATCGCCAAATGTCCATCTTAGATACAGTTCTGCCTGGCCTGCAGCTGGTGAGAAAACTGGGACAGTTACTTACAAAGAATTTTCAAAAATTACTAAATTCTGAGATTAGTCCTTTTAAAATTTTATGTTGACAGAAAGTAATGCTTTATTTCACCTTTTCTTTAATGTTCTTTGACAAATAACAATGTGTTGGCAACTGTGTGCCTCTTTCAGGGATGTGAAATCCCAGAGTCTGGGGAACGCTGTCCAGGTATTGATTCCTTTGGCAGGGCCCTCGCCTGGCTCCTCCCGAAGCTCCTGGCATAGCACAGGGTAGGAGATGCCTCCAAAAATGAGTGAGATGAGCTAATGGGTTTAGAGAGCAGTTCTGGTTTCCTGCCTGTGACGAGATGATCTGATTTAAAACTATTACAGCTTGTTCATTCATTCTTTTATGATTTTTCAAAGGAAGCTTCGTTTTTTAAAATTTACATATTTATTTTGTTTTGGGCTGTGCTAAGTCTTCATTGCTGTGCAGGCTTTTCTCCAGTTGCAGCGCACGGGCTTCTCGTTGCAGTGGTTTCTTTGGAGCTTGGGCTCCAAGTGCATGGGCTTCAGTAGTTGCAGCACATGGGCTCCGTATTTGTGGCTCCCAGGCTCTAGAGCACAGGCTCCGTGGTTGTGGCACACTGGCTTAGTTACTCCAAGGCATGAGGCATCTTCTCAGACCAGGGATCGAACCTGTGTCTTCTGCATTGTCAGGTAGATTCTTCACCACTGAGCCACCAGGGAAGCCCCCCTCCCCACCCCAGTTTCTTTATATATTTGCATAATGCCTCACTAGACTTGCCTGACTTTTCCTTTTAAGTGGACATCAGATAATTTTCCCTTTTATCCTAATTGTCAAGGAATGGCGTGGCTAGGAGGAAAGCTCAGAACAAGCTCACTGTGGTGGGAGAGAACACTGGAATGGAATTCAGACAGCACTGTAGTCCAACCCTGGCTTCCCCTCCGGCTGGCTGCAGGGTCTTAGGCAACCTGCTTCATTTCTGTGAGCCTCAGTGTCCCCATCTGTGAAATGGGAATGATATCTAGCCTACCTTCTGTACAGGACTGATAGGGGCTGAGTAAGGCTTTGGCAGCAATTTGGGAATTGGACGTGACGTGGAGGAAACAGGTACTGAGCGTTGTTTTACAGGAGCTGTTGGGGGCATTGGATAGGGAAATGATTAAGAAATAGAAATGGAATTCAGGGAAGTGCAGGGGAGTGGCAAAGGGCTTCTAGTTAGTCCTGGCTCTGTCTGTTACTTGCATGTGACCTCACCTCTCTGTGCCTCAGTTTCTTTATCTGGAAACCCAGGTCCCACTATCAGGAAGTAGCTCTTCCTGATCCTTCACACAGGGCATCAAAGTATGCGGACAGCTAGTTGGAGAGAGAGGAGCACTCCGGGGGCAGAGTCTGCATGAGGAAGGCTTGCAGTTAGAAATTGCTGCTGCTGCTGCTAAGTTGCTTCCGTCCTATCCGACTCTGTGCGACCCCAGAGATGGCAGCCCACCAGGCTCCCCGTCCCTGGGATTCTCCAGGCAAGAACACTGGAGTGGGTTGCCATTTCCTTCTCCAATGCATGAAAGTGAAAAGTGAAAATTAAGTCGCTCAGTCGTATCCGACTCCAAGCAACCCTATGGACTGCAGCCTACCAGGCCCCTCCATCCATGGGATTTTCCAGGCAAGAGTACTGGAGTGGGTTGCCATTGCCTTCTCTGGCAGTTAGGAATTACTGGATAAGAAATACTGGTCTCACGTGTTTCGTTTCATGGGGACAATCGTAAGATTGGTTTGGCCAAAAAGCTTGGTTATGGAAAACTCGAACGAACTTCTTTGGCCAGCCTGATACTTCTCTATCATGATGAGAATTAAACAAGATAATGTAGAGCACTTAGCACAGGCTGGCACATCGCAGACTCTGTAATGATGCTTGTCCTTGCTGCTCTTGTTTTATTTTACAGATAAGGACAATGGAGCCTCCGAGAAGGTGTTGCGGCCAGCCCAGGCACACAGCCATCAGTGGTCCAGCAGGATTTGAATCCACGTCTTCCTGACTCTGAGGCCAGGCTCTGAACCACTGTGTTACAGTCACCCCATTGTGGGGCCTCTTCGCCAGACCCCAGCTGCCAGCCTGACTCAGCAACTGTGGGTGGCCTTGCTCCAGTGTGTGGGCGGCAGAGCCAGTGAGAAGCTTCCCAGTTCCTTGAAAACCAAATATGGCCAGACCAGGCCCTTGGAGGTCCGACCCCCAGGCTGGGCCTGCTCCTGCCTGCTCCTCTGTGCTGTGGGGCCCTGCTCGCTGTGCAGCCTCCTGGCTCTGCCCCAGAGGACTCTGGGAGAGCCCCTATCCATATCCCCCTCTTCACAGGATCTTGTTGAGCAAGTTACTGAAGGAGAACACGCGAGACCAGTATCTCTTCTGTGCTGTGGTGATTCCCAGCTCCAAGCCTTCGCTCACGCAGTCCTCTCCGCCTGGACTTCCTCTCCCTCTCTAGCCAGCTCTTATGCATTCTTTGATACCCAGTGTCGGTTGTCAGGACCTGTGTGACCTGGAGTAAATCTCTCATCCTCTCCATCCATCCATCCATCCATCCTTCCATCCAGTGGGCACTTACAAGACGCCAAGCATTTTGACATACAGTCACTCCTTCCAGACTAGAAGCTCCTTGAGAATTGCAGACCAGAGGTAAAAGATAATTGTTCAACTCATATCCATGGGCCAAGTCTTGTCCGTACCATAGTCCTGGCGAGGCTCTTATCATGATCACCCCGTTTTCACAGTTGAAAAGACTGTACTCAGACAGTTCAGTTCAGTCGCTCAGTTGTGTCTCACTCTTTGCTCCCCCATGGGCTGCAGCATGCCAGGCTTCCCTGTCTATCACCAACTCCTGGAGCCTACTCACACTCATGTCCATTGAGTCAGCGATGCCATCCAACCATCTCATCTTCTGTTGTCCCCTTCTCCTCTTGCCTTCAATCTTTCCCAGCATCAGAGTCTTTTCCAGTGAGTCAGTTCTTCCCATAAGGTGGCCAAGTATCAGAGTTCCAGCCTCAGCATCAGTCCTTTCAATGACTATTCAGAACTGATTCCTTTACTGGACTCCTTGCAGTCCAAGGGACTCTCAAGAGTCTTCTCTGACACTGTACTCAGACAGTGGATGTCCAAAGGACTCAGCAGAGGGGACTTCCTTGGTGGTCCTGTGGTTAAGAATCTGCCTTGCAATGCAGGGGACAAGGCTTCAGTCCCTGGTTGGGGAACTAAGATCCCACATTCTGAGGAGGCAACAGCCCATAGGGTACAACTAGAGAGTCTGTGCGCTGCCATGAAAGATCCCATACGCCAAAACTAAGACTCAACACAGCTGCATAAATAAATAAATATTTAAAACAAATACATCCCCCACCCCGGACTCAACAGAGATGAGTAGAGGTGAGGCTTGAACCCTGACCTGTTGGACACTGGAGGCCAGATTCCTGGCCACTACACAGTACTGCCCGCTCCCCGTGGAGAGCTGGATGGCGGTGAGAGCTGGGTTCTGGGGAAGGGCTGGGCCCACTTCTCCGTCCGCTTCTGGCTCTCGAGTAGTCTCCTTTATCCAGCGCCTTTCCAGTCTGGAGGTAGCTGTTCCTCACTTGCCTTCCCTACTCAACCCCTCTGTGACCAGAGGTGGTCTGACGCTTGCCAGGGTGGCTGGGGGAGGATTAATTTTTTTTCGCTTGCCTCCCCCTGACTGAGATGTTGAGAATGCCTGTCCCATCTCAGCTTTCCAGGTGGTGCTAGTGGTAAAGAACCCGCCTGCCAATGCAGGAGACATAAGGTGCTGGTTCGATCCCTGGGTTGGGAAGGTCCCCTGGAGGAGGGCATGGCAACCCGCTCCAGTATTCTTGCCTGGAGAATCCCATGGACAGAGGAGTCTGGCGGGCTACAGTCCATAGGGTCATAAAGAGATGGACAAGACTGAAGTGACTTAGCATGCACGTCCCATCTCAGAGTCTACAAAGTCCTTTTCAAGATCACTCAGCTCTGCAGGGGAGGCAGGGCAGGGAGGCCCTTCCTCATAGTTCCGCTGGGGGAACTATGGCCCCAGCGCCCGGCTGTGCCTGAAATCCTTTGCTTCAAGGAATGGAGTGTGGAATTGTCTGCTAGATCTTTCCTGAAGCCATGGTCTGAGGTACTTAAGAGTCTGACAGAGATTCCAGCTCTGCTACCCACTAGCTGTGCAGCCTTGTGGGAGTCACTTCACCTCTCTGAGCTTCAGTCTCCTCCTCTGAAATGGGGCAGTGCGACTTAGCATGCACGCATGCTCGTACCCATCTGAGAGAGGCTGGGAGTCTGAAATGAACTAATGCTCGCGAAGCACATAGCCTGGAACATAGTGGGTGCTCAGACAATGAGGTTATTATTGTTCTAAGTGCATAACATGGAATATCAGATCAGGAGGCTCATCCAGGCCAAGGGTAATAGTCCCTAACATTCCTTTATCATTGCTGTGTACCAGACTCGTTCATCAGAACAACATCCCTGTAATTCAGTGCTTCAAGGAACGGAGTGTGAATTGTCTTCTGGATCTTTCCTGAGGCCATGATATGAAATACTTAAGAGTCTGACAGATCCAGCTCTGCTACCCAACCAGCTCTGCAGCCTTGTGGGAGTTACTTCACTCTCTGAACCTCAGTCTCCTCCTCGGAAATATGGGGGCAGTGCTAGCAGCCATCTGAAAGAGGTTGGGAAGATGAAATGAACTAATTTTACAGATGGGGTAACAGGCTCAGAGAGGGAAAATGACTCGCCCTAACTCCCTGCCCAGTGAGGGGAAGAGCCTGGGCATGGACTCAAGTCTGTGTCTCCAACATCAGCTTGGATCCACTGCGCTGGACTCTTCATCTCCCTCACGCTAAGGCCCAGAAAGGGAAAGAGAGTTACTCAGGGCCCCACAGCAGTTGAGGGTGGGTCAGACCACATTGCAGAGGCCTTTTCCATTCTGGCAGCTCCACATGGGTCTGGATAATTCTCCAGCCCTAGGGCTAAAACTAATACAGTCACAGTCCTCAGAACTCAGGTCTGGGGATCTCATCCACAATCTCAGGTTGCCCCCCAGATCCTGTCTTCCCCAGACACCCCATGATCATCCCTTCCCCACTGCAAGCTTTCCACATGGACCCCCACTTTGAAAAAAAAATCAGCTGAAACTTTGGCCAAAGAAAACTCATTGATGCCCACAAACCAGCCAGCCAGGGAGGAGGCTGCCTTGGAATGTTGGAGGGGGGTCATCAAGCTGTTTGTGAGCTGGCCAGCCGGGAAATAAGAGCAGCTACCATTTTTGGTGAAAGCCATAACTCCCTCTATGGGAAAGGATCCAGGGCAGGCCAGTTCAGAGGCTCCGGCCTCAGTTTCCCCTTCATCACCACCATGGAATTTATGGGGTTTGAATTACTTCAGCTATTGATTCAACAAATATCGGTTGGGTGCCTGCTGTGTGTCAGGCACTGAGCTGGCTGCTTGGGGGCACAGTGGGGTGAGAGCTAAGCCCTGTCCTTGAGGACTGACTTTCCATCAGAAGGCAATCTCTCAGTAAGTCTCTCAAAGAACCAGAGCCTGGTGGTCCAGACCCACAATGCTAGATCAATACTCTTGGGTCTGGATGGGTTTCAGAATTCAGAAATTTGGGGGATCTTAAATGGTGATTGGGTGGGGTCTGGGCCCACTCATTCCAATCAAACAACAGATATTGCTGTAGTGAGAAGTGTGAGCATTGGTAAATAAAAGTTCTACACAGCTTCAGTCCATTTGGGTCAGATTTTGCCTCCAAATGAGTTTTCTTGGAGTCAACAGAAAAGCTCTTGGTTGTCTAGATGTTCTGGACTATGGTGTGGAAGGTAGGTGTTAAGGACCTGATTCCTCTCCCCATTACACAGATGAGAAAACTGAGACACAGGGCAGAGGAATCACATGCCCAAGTTCCTGGAGCAAGCAAATGATGGGTGGGAATGCCAGTCTCAGTGACTCTAAATTTAGGGCTTGCCACCGCCAGGGACCCTGCCTGGGAGAGAAGCAGGGACGAAGGAGAGAAGGTTCCTTGGCTCAGCCTCCATGGCCCAGCAGCCAGTTCTGCCAGGAAGGAGTTAAGCCCCACCTGGGCCTCAGCCAGGCCTCTGCACCGCGTCTCCTTGCAGGGCCTGCCTGTCTGGGGCCTGTTTACCAGGCCGCGCTTGCATCACCGGCTCCGACGTGCAGTGCAAACACACTCACATTCTTGGGTCATGAGAAATGCACAGTTGCGGTGACATCATGCCCAGAGAGGAGGTTTTTGCCAGCCTCCTGCTGCCCACAGTCAGAGCTGTTTAATTAGCACTCTTAACTGGAACTCTTGTCTTCCTATAAAAACCAACTGGAGGAACTCTCATGGGTGGAGATGATGGGGGTTGGAGTGTGTGTGTGTTTTAAGGGATAAAAATAGCCCATCTGGGACTCCTTTTGGGGTATTTGTAAGTATTAATGCATCACTGTTTATATTAAATCTATGTCACTCGGACATTTTCGCCTGAATCTGGCTTGGAGATGGGACCAGAGAAACCACCCATGTCCTTTTGTTCCCTCTGGTTTTTCTTTTTGGGAGGGAGACACGTAGGCCACGTGAAAGGGCCCTTGGAGACCATTCAGACCAACCCTTCATTATGCAGCCAAGGAAATGGAGGCCCAGAGAAGGCAGGGCCTTCCCTGAGGCCACACAGCAAGTCTCCACGTTCCCACACCCCGCGCATGCATTTTGCAGCACGGGCCTCACCCCCAACTTTGGTTTTGTGAGTTGGCTTTTCAGGGTGTTGAGGAGAGGTGCTTCTGGTTAGAAACTTCCTAGGTGTGTTTGAGATTAGAGTGGAGGTGATGGTGGTGGTGGTGGGAACAGAGAAGAGCGATTGGGACACAGGAGACCTCAACCTCACCCACCTGCCTCCCCAGTAGAACCTCATCCAGGCTTTGAAATGTCTGTTCCTCTGCCTAGACAGTCCCAGTCTCCTTTTGCCCAAGAAATGCTCTCACTGCCCTCCTTTTCGTGACCATTGAAGACTTATTTCCCACAGAGTGGGTGCTAGAGTTTTAGCGAATGAAAATAGAAGACACTCAGTTAAGTCTGACTTTCAGACATAAAAGTAGTATTTTCATACAAATACGTCCCATGCGATTTTTTTTTTTTTTTTTTTTTTTTGCTATACTGCATGACGTGCAGCCTTGGTGGTGACAGCAGGAGGTCCTACTCCAGGGAATCCCCGTCTCATGCCTACTGAGACAGAGAGTTATCTGGCAGCCCTATTCTCTTTCATCCTTGTCGTCATGACTGTGGCTGACACACTCAACCATCTTCCCATCAGCCTTCCTTCTCCTTCTTCATTAACTGAGCTCTGATTTTGTCTGGAGCCCCATTGTGTCCCAGGCAATGAATCATATGCATATAAGCTAGTCCTGACAACTCTGGTCTCCTTTGCTTTCCCAAATTCCCCTGCAGTCAAGGATGATCTGGTGACTGCAAGTTTCTTGACACCTTCCTTCTCAAAAAGAAGCAGCTCACTCCCTCTCCTTGAATATAGGCTGGACTTCCTGACTCATTTCAAAGAGTGACTTCCAAGGCTAGGTCACAAAAACCATTGTTGCCCTGCTCTCTTTGATGACTCTCTCTGGGGCAAGTTAGCTGCCATGTTGTGAGAACACTCAACAGCCCTGTGGAGAGGCCCATGTGGGAAGAACTAAGTCCTCCCACCAACAGCCAGCACCAACATGCCAGGCTCACGGGTGAGTGGCTCCAGCCTCAGTCAAGCCTTCACGTGATTACAGTATGGGCCAATATTTTGACTGCATCATGAGCCAGGGAGATACTCGTATTAATCATAGTTTTAATTTTCTATGTTTTATGATGTTTTAATATCTTTGGGGACTTTGGTGTCTAGGAAGAGATTGCCCCTCCCAAGCCCAGCTCATTCCTAGACACAGTAAACAGTTTGTCCGTGAGCCTACTCTTCATGTACAAACCAACGAACTCTGAGTCCATACCCACAACTACCTCCTTATCTAAGTGTCACATACCAAACCAATATTTCCTGTGCTGTAAGTCAACCCAGGCAGGGGCAGGCACTGGACAGCAAGGGGCAGTCCCTACGCCCCCAAAGCCCACTGGAATTTTTCAAGCTAGCCAGTCCTAAGCTGTTTACTCTGCCCTGGTTTGCCCTTTCTGCAGAAACCTCAGTAAAGGCTGTGCTCTTGAGCTTCTCTTCCTTCTCTGCCTCCTGACTGACCTGGCGCTTTCACCTGTAGCCCTTCGTGGCTCACTATACCTTCTGTTTCTAGGGGCACTGTAAGTAACATTAAACTTTTCTTTCAATGGTATTGACTTCCCCATGTTGGCACACAGTTACCCTTATAAACTGAGTCAGGCTCAGATCACTCCTGAGAGATCCTTATCTAGAACCACCCCACTAAGCCATTCCTGGATACTTGACTCACAGAAACTTCTAGAGATGGTAGATGTTTACTGCAGCAGCTAGGTTTTGGGTAATTTGTTTTACAGCAGTGGATTACTAATGCAGATGGTCATGTGACCTAGTTCCGGCTAATGAGACGTAAGGGAAAACATGCTGAGATGCTTCTAAGAAGCTACCCTGATAAAAGGATCAGAAGGAAGAGGAGAACTCAGGGGAATGGTTACAAGGATGATGGTTACAGAAGTGATAGACATCCTGGGATCATGAGGTTCTCAAATATAAGGATGAAGGAGTGGAAAAGTGGGAAGGAGCCATGTCTTTTATGACATCATCAAGCTGCTGTAACAACTCTGTGGTCTCCTGCATCCAGGTCTGTAGACAAGCAAACAATAAATATTAGAGTAGGAAATGGCAGCCCACTCCAGTGTTCTTGCCTGGAACAAACTATGGGCAGAGGAGCCTGGTGAGCTACAGTCCATGGAGTCCCAGAGTCGGATATGACTTAGCGACTGAGCACAAACAATAAATACTTTTGTGGTTTGAGCCACTGCGTCCTACAACTTGCAGCTTAATGCATCTCTAACTGATAGAATGCGCATGCCCAGTAGCATCTCATTTAATGGGAGTAACTTTATTCAGTGACTTTGTTATCTAGAATCTGAAATGGAGAGAAAAAGACATCTGAGCACCAAAACCAGCATCACAGTGTCTACACCAAGCACCTTAACTCTTAGGTAAGCTTTCTGAGCCTTCACTCGTAGCCTTTTTACTTTTACTTTTCATACAGTAATAACCAGCTTTTTTTCCCCTTATTTTTTGGCTGCATCACATGCATATGGGATCTTTTCTTAGTTCCCTGACCAGAGGTCAAACCCGTGCCCCCTGTGGTGGAAAGATAGACTCTTAACCCTCAGACCACCAGGGAAATCCCCCTAACAGGATTTTCCAGGGCATCCTCCCAGGCCATAGCTTGGAAATCAATCAATCCCATAATTAATCATCTGCTACATGCAAAGCACTGCGGAAGTCACCATGTACCACAGATGAGTTTCAAGCTGGAAAGCAACATGGTTCAAACTGGAGCTGCAATGTCGAGATTGCAGAAAGCCTGGAAAAAAGAGAAGAGAACGTTTTCTAGTGGAGTGTCAATTTATTAAGGAAGCATATATTTAAGATTATTTCCCATGGAAAATTCCATCTACAGGGCAAATCACTCTAACTCTTCTTATGTGTTGCTAATACTGGTTTCCAAAATACTTGTCTGTTTTGACTTTCTGAACCCTGTAAACGTTTTTAGAAATGAAATAATGTGCCAGGCCTGAGTTCTGAGGAGATGCAGCAGTTCTAAGCTATGCCGAAGCACGATTATTCTGCCTCTAGACCACATAGAATCTAAAGCCCGGAGGGAGGAAAAGGAATAGCTCAGTAAACGAGGGGCAGAGTGTAGAACCCAGGACTGTGTACTTTCCCTTTCTCCGGGCAGTGAGGAAGGCAATGCTGATTCCCTCAAACCACTCAAACATTTCCTTGCAGGAGGAGCAGAGCCTTGACCCAGTGCTGCGAGCTCCCCCGGGGTCAGGAAGCTTGGCCTCCCCAGGATTTCCTGTGTGTGGGAAAGAAACAGGATGAGCAGATAAATCCTCTGAGGCTTATTTGCAAGTGCGTGAAGACTTCTCCTTGGTGAATCTGCAGCAGCCCTGGCCAAGTGAAGCGACCCGCTGATGTGTTCTGTGTGTTTCTAAAACTAATAAAAAAAAGGATGACCTGCAGCCACGAAGCACAAGGCTAGACATGGTAGGGAGAAGGGCATGGGTCATTGTCCCTGCCCTTGAGAACAGCCTTGGTGTGCGTTCTCCCTGAAATGGACTCTAAGACAAGCATTTAAGAGCAAGTAACCTATCTTGGCAATGGCACCCCACTCCAGTACTCTTGCCTGGAAAATCCCATGGACAGAGGAGCCTGGTGGGCTGCAGTCCATGGGGTCGCTAAGAGTCGGATACGACTGAGTAACTTCACTTTCACTTTTCACTTTTCACTTTCATGCATCGGAGAAGGAAATGGCAACCCACTCCAGTGTTCTTGCCTGGAGAATCCCAGGGACGGGGGAGCCTGATGGGCTGCCGTCTCTGGGGTCGCACAGAGTCGGACACGACTGAAGCGACTTAGCAGCAGCAACCTATCTTGGAGGTAATTCCAGGGCATCCTTGTAGGGGAAGGAAGGGAAGGTAGCCAGTAAAGGGAACATTATCCAGGCAGTTGCTGTGATGGGAAACCAGAGCTCAGGAACTCTCAGAGACAGGGTAGAGGAGCCTCACTTAGCCCAACACAGGGGCAAGGGAGCTGGGATACCCATCCTTTGCTGATTGAGTTCTGAGGTGTGGGGGTGGAGGGTGGGGTGAATGAGAGGGGTAGGAGCCAACTCTCAGGGCACTTCCGGCTTGCCTGCGTGCAGACCTTCAAAATGCTCCTGGGTCCAGAACAATGCCCTTCCCCCAAAGCAGCCTTTGTTGAATCCTGCAACTGTCAGGGGGATATGGGTGGTGTCTGCTCCGGGGTCTGAACAGTACTTGGTTTTACACTCACAGGAAAAGACCGACACAGGCCCAGGAGACCTGCCTCCCCCTCCCTGTGTGAGGATGTGGGGGCTTTTGTGTGTCCAGGTCCCGTCACCGCTTGCTTCTCATGCTGGGGAACCACGTTGCCCACTGCTACACACAGGTGTCTGCCTGAACATATGCGTCTTCCTCTTCTACACTCAGTGAGACCACATCTCCCAGCCTCCCTTGCGGTTAGGAGGGGTCATGTGACTAATTACCGCCAATGAGATGTGAGCAGAAGGGACACGCATCTCTCACAGACTTAGGCCACTGGAAGCTTCTAGGCTCCCTTCTGTTTCTCTTTCCCTCTCAAGGCGGCCTGGGAGGCCATGTGACGTGGGTGGTGGGCTGTCTTCCGTGGTCCTGGGAGGAAGATGGCATCACACAAATCACTATTGCCAGTTAGCTCTAAGAAGGAGAGAGTTTAGATGCCTTGGGCACTCTGGTGATCCAGGCCGAGGACACTGCATGGGCAAAGGCCCTGAAGCAGGAAGAAGGAAGCCAAAGCGAGCCTGTGTGACTAGAGCTAATGAGCAAGAGAGAATGGCTTCAGAGGAAGATGGCTGAAGATACAAGAGTGGCTTGTATCATGATCCTTAGACAAGATTCACGGGTTTTGGGGAACAATTTAATGGGCATGGCCCAGACACCTCCTCGGCAGCCTCCTCACTCTCCCTGGGCGCTGCTGCTGCTGCTGCTAAGTCACTTCAGTCGTGTCTGACTCTGTGCGACCCCATAGACGGCAGCCCACCAGGCTCCACCGTCCCTGGGATTCTCCAGGCAAGAACACTGGAGTGGGCTGCCATTTCCTTCTCCACTCTCTGGGCGCAGAGCACCAGTTTAAGGAACCAGATTGTTAGACACTTCCCTGGTGGTCCAGTGGCTGAGACTCTGTGCTCCCAGTGGAGAGTGCTGGGATTCCATCCCTCCTCGGGGAACTAGATCCCACAAACCACAAGTAAGAGTTCGCATATCACAACCAAAGATCCCACATGCTGCATTTTCAATGAAGACTGAAGATCTCGGATGTGGCAACTAAGACCCAGCGTGGCCAAAAAAACAAAATAATTAAAAATATGTTTTTTAAAAAGGAAACCAGATTATCCAAGAGGGGTCGAACCTAGAAACTCAGAATGTAGGTGTATGTGTGGTTTGGATGGTCATGGGGTTCACAGAGCCCCGTGTCTGGAGTCCCCTGTCTCAGAGTCAGCACCCCCTGCTTGGTCTCTGGTTGGGGAGGGGCTTTCCTGTCACTTCAGAAGATTGTTTGTGGGTCACAGGGCCTGAATTTGGTGAGTCTTGAAATCAGTTGGCCCAGGCCCTCTGGTGACGCGGGTCTTTCTTATCATATCTAGAGAAATGACTCCAATATCAATGATTTAGGCTTTCCTTTTGGGCTAGCCTGGGAACCACAGGCACCACATTGTTTGGTTAAACCTCGAGTAAGGATGGACTGAATAATGAACTGTTGGGCCAGTGCTACTTGCTTGACCTCCAGGGCTGTCTTTTGCCTGCCGCTCCCTCTCCCCCAGAGCAGTGTCCTCTCGGGAAATGCAGCTGACCGGGCTGCATCCGTGGGAAGGCCTGGCCCTGCTGAGGCTGCAGGAAATGACCCTCTTAGCAGCCACGAGCTGTGATCCAGAGGACAATGACAGGGGGACGGAAGCCTGTTTGTCCCAGCAAGCTTGTCCCTTTGGGTGTGTGCCAGCTGCTGGAAACACAGCCCTGAAGATTCAGTGGGGGAAAAAAAAAACATTTTTAAGAGAATTAACAGACCCTCCTATGGGCTTTAGCCAACTTCAGAGGTGGTGAGGGTTTTTGTTTTCTTTATTGGTGTGTGTATGGGCGTGTGCTTTTAAAACATAAATAAGACATAATCAGAGAATCTAGAGTTTGGAAGGTCAGCTATCCCACCCAAGCAGGAGGCCCCCGGTGGCATCTGTCTTCATGTGGCTGGGTCCCGCCTCTCCACACCACTGTTAATCTCGTTACTTGGGTCTGGCCACTGTCTCCACCCCATCTCCACTTACCACCTAGAATTCAGAGAATGTGAGCGTGAAGTCGCTCAGTTGTGTCCGACTCTTTGCGACCCCATGGACTGTAGCCTAGTGGATTGCCATTTCCTTCTCCAAGGGATCTTCCCAACCCAGGGATCGAACCTGGGTCTCCCGTGTCGTAAACAGACGCTTTACCGTCTGAGCCACCAGGGAAGTCAGAATCCAAAGAGTTCTTCTCAAACCCAAATCATGTCAATGCCTCTTGGGCTTTGCAGGCTGGCCCTGTCTCTCCACTTATCACCTGTAATGCCACCTCCTCCAAGGGGCTTCCTGGCCACTGTCTATGAAACAGCATCTCCCAACGGTGCTCTCTCATAGCACCCATCACACTGAACCCCATTCAGAATGCTCTGGCTTGTTTACACATGCCAGGCGCACAGTAGGCACTCAATTAATGTGTGCTAATCGACTGAATGTTTTTCAGTGGTTGTTGCATTCACATCAGAGTTGGCTGAGAGAAGCCAGATTTTACTGTATTTCAACTAGCATTATTGAGTACAAATTGTGTTCCAGGACTGCGAGGCGAATCAATCAGGAATTCCGCTCATTCATTCATTTGCTCAGGAGCTTCCCTGGTGGCTCAGCGGTAAAAGAATCTGCCTGCTAAGCAGGAGGCATCCGTTCCGTCTCCAGGTTGGGAAGATCCCCTGGAGAAGGAAGTACCTATTCCAGTATTCTTGCCTGGGAAATCCCATGGACAGAGGAGCCTGGTGGGCTACAATCCATGGGGTCGCAAAGAGCTGGACGTGACTGAATGGCTGAACAATAACAACCGATGCCTTTGTCCACTTGGACGGGAGAGCCCTGAGTGAGCAGTGACTCGGTCGAGGGGTGCAGAAAACTTCACAGAAGAGGGCATGCGAGGTGGGCTTTCCAGCAAAAGGAAAGCCAGGTGGGCTGGAGGAGGTTGTCTACCTGGAAGGAAGTGCAGAGGTTTGGAAGCTGATAGTGAATGTGTTTGGAAAAGGAAGAGAACTCTGGAGTGTGGAATTTAATTTATTCCCGGTTTGAACGCCCAGGAAAGGCTGGGACCTGGCAGCAGGGGAGGACACTCCACCTTGTTTAAACAATGAGATGGATGTGCGTGGCTGAGCTGAGGGACAAAGCTGTTCTGTGGAGGCCTTGAATGCCATGCTAAGTAGTCTGACTTTTCATCCATAGGCAACAGAATCTAATAAAAATAATCTGTTTTTTTCTCGGTGCATGGCTCTTGAGATCTTAGTTCCCTGACCAGGGATTGAATCGGAACCCTCAGCTGTGAGAGTGTGGAGTCTTAACCACTGTACCACCAGGGAATACCTCTAAAAATAATCACTTTGGGAAGTCTGATTTAAGAGCCTAGGTGTCATCAGCTCCTGCACTGCAGTTCTCTGTCAATGCAGGCAACCTCAGGATACTTCTAGAAAATATAGTGGTCCCGTCTTGGAAGAGTCTGACTCTCTGTAAGTCAGGGTTGGGGCCTGGTCCCTCTGATTTTCACTGTTTCTCTGTGTTCTCATCATTCACGGAGTGTGGTGACTAGTGAGGCTCAGAGAGGTAAAGGCATGTGCCTAAGGTCACCCGGCCAGACAGGGGCAAAAGGGGCAATTTGAACCAGGTCCTTCACTTTGTATTGGCAGCCTCCTCCGGACAAGCTCCTTTCTCCAGTTTTATTTTCCCCTGAATGCAAGAATCTGGGCCATGGCTGGGTCCGCCCGCCCCTGCGCTCCCTGTGTCTCCCGGCTCCCAGCCTCAAAGGTCAGGTATCTCCCAGCTTCCCGCGGGCATGTCCATTTATGGCTCTGTTGTTCCAAAATGTGGCCAAATTTATAAACTCCCCTTTCCCGGAGCCATGAAGCAATTTGTACGCAGAGTGCAGTGTGGGGGCAGAGCTGGGAGCTCCGTCTGAAGCCTAGACTTCAGCCCGGGGCCCGGGCCTAGTGAGCTCTGGTGTTGGAAAGGACCCAGACCCTCCCTGGGCCTCAGTTTCTCCACCGACAGAGCAAAGGAACTGGACTAGACCACTCCATAAACCCTGAGTCTAGACACTTCCAACTTACGGCTTACAGATGCCAATTCCTAAATCCCTGGGCCCGATAATTGTAAAAGGAGGTGTTGGAGGATGGAGGGCATGCAGCCTCTGGCCTCTTCCTTTGCACTGCTTTCTTTTCTTTCTTTTTCCTGCTTAATTTTTTTTTTTTTTTTTTTTTTTGGGCCACACGTGGGATCTTTAGTTCTCCCACCAGGGATCAAACCTGAGACCCTGCGTTGGAAGCACAGAGTCCTAACCGCTGGACCACCAGGGAAGTCCCTATAACACATTGTCTTTTGCATCTGACTTTTTTTTCTTAGCATAACTGTTTGGACATTCATCCATCCTGGAGAGTATATTGTCTTTTTTTTGGCTACTCTTCCATTGTATAGATATTTTGCATTGTACAGACATTTTGCTTATCCATTTACCAGCTGATGGACAGTTGGAATGTTTCCAGTTTGGGGCTATTGGGAATAACATTGCTATAAATGTTTGCACCCAAGTCTTCGTATGGGCGTGTGTTCTCATGTCTCTTGGGTGGACACGATATTCCCAGCCTTTTAAAGCGCTGTGGTATCCTCCATTGGCGGGACACATTCTGATGTTATCACCAGTCCCCTATCTGTGGACACTTAGGATGTTTCCAAGCTCATAAACCTTGCTGCTCTGAGCTGCTTCTTGCACCCATCTTTGGGCACGTGTGCAAGGAGAGAGCTGAGTCAGAGAGTATGTACAGTTTACATTTTCACAAATTGCTGCCCCCCACCCCCGGGATAATCTTGCCTTCTTTTCCAACGAACAGGAAATGATGAAAGAGAGAGAGAATCTACTGTAAAGATATCACCCTCCCCACCCGCCCCCCTACTGAACTTGAGGGACTGGACAAGGAGAAAAAAAGGCTGCTTCAGGGGAAAAGTCCCCAGGACAGGACAGTCCCAGGATGGCCGAGGCCAGGAAGGAGGAGACAGAGGCTTGTATAGGGACTAGAACCCTTCCCGCTAAACTTCTCCTTTGCAGGGCAGGTAGGTAAAGAGCTCTCAGTTGCTGAGGGTATGCAGAGACTGGCCAGCCAGGTGGCAGGGCCTATAAAGAAATTTTCAAAATCTGATGAGGGTGAGGTAGGGTGGGTACTTGCCTGGTTGGTCAGTGGTTAAGAATCCACTTTCCAATGCAGGGGACATGGTTCAGTTCCTGGTTGGGGAACTAAGACCCCACATAGCGTGGGACAACTAAACCCATGCACTTCACCCAGATAAGCCAGTGAGCTACGGTGACTGAGCCCACGCTCTCTAGAGCTCGTGCTCCACAAGGAAAGCTCGCTCACCACAGCGAGAAGCCCTAGTGTTCCAGTTAGAGAAAGCCCACACGCCGCAAGGAAGACGCAGTGCAGCCAAAAAAAACCCAAACAAACTGATAAGGAACTGGGCTGCATGGCTTCTAAGATAGCCGTGTGGCTGCGGGGCAAAGAATGTAGTGGATTTTTGCTAGTAAGGACCCTTGATTTAAACCTCAGCTCTGCTGTTTCCTAGCTCTGTGATGCTGAGTGCCTCCAGCCTAAATTCAGTGCCTCCAGCCTCAGTTCTCTTAGCTGTAAAATGGGGATATGATTCCATCTCCCATAGTCAGTGGGGAGATGTCAGTGATGTCATGTGGGTGGGGCTCAATTTTGGGACCTATGATTTTGACTGTCTTGATCCTATGATCATGGGCTAATCTGCTTCAGGAACTGGGCACTGGAGGGCAGTGGCATGTGCCCAGTAGCCTCCAGAGAAGGAATGCCCTCAACAGCCCTCATAGCCTGTATTTACATCTAGGTCCTCCCTATTCCAGCCGTGTGACCTTGGGCAAGGATGTAATCTGTAGCTCAATGTCCTCATCTGTACAACAGTAACAATACCAACCTCACAGGGCTGTTGGGCAGAGAGAATAGGTTGAAACTTCATGTGACAGAAAATCCCAAAATAACTAGGGATCTCTTCAAGAAAATCAGAGATACCAAAGGAACATTTCATGCAAAGATAGGCTCGAAAAAGGACAGAAATGGTATGGACCTAACAGAAGCAGAAGATATTAAGAAGAGGTGGCAAGAATACACAGAAGAACTGTACAAAAAAGAGCTTTAAGACCCAGATAATCATGATGGTGTGATCACTGACCTAGAGCCAGACATCCTGGAATGTGAAGTCAAATGGGCCTTAGAAAGCATCACTACGAACAAAGCTAGTGGAGGTGATGGAATTCCAGTGGAGCTATTCCAAATCCTGAAAGATGATGCTGTGAAAGTGCTGCACTCAATATGCCAGCAAATCTGGAAAACTCAGCAGCGGCCACAAGATTGGAAAAGGTCAGTTTTCATCCCAATCCCAAAGAAAGGCAATGCCAAAGAATGCTCAAACTACCACACAATTGCACTCATCTCACACGCTAGTAAAGTCATGCTCAAAATTCTCCAAGCCAGGCTTCAGCAATATGTGAACCATGAACTTCCTGATGTTCAAGCTGGTTTTCGAAAAGGCAGAGGAACTAGAGATCAAATTGCCAACATCCGCTGGATCATGGAAAAAGCAAGAGAGTTCCAGAAAAACATCTATTTCTGCTTTATTGACTATGCCAAAGCCTTTGACTGTGTAGATCACAATAAACTGTGGAAAATTCTGACAGAGATGGGAATACCAGACCATCTGATCTGCCTCTTGAGAAATCTGTATGCAGGACAGGAAGCAACAGTTAGAACTGGTCATGGAACAACAGACTGGTTCCAAATAGGAAAAGGAGTATGTCAAGGCTGTATATTGTCACCCTGTTTATTTAACTTATATGCAGAGTACATCATGAGAAATGCTGGACTGGAAGAAACAGAAGTTGGAATCAAGATTGCTGGAGAAATATCAATAACCTCAGATATGCAGATGACACCACCCTTATGGCAGAAAGTGAAGAGGGGCTAAAAAGCCTCTTGATGAAAGTGAAAGTGGAGAGTGAAAAGGTTGGCTTAAAGCTCAACATTCAGAAAACGAAGATCATGGCATCTGGTCCCATCACTACATGGGAAATAGATGGAGAAACAGTGGAAACAGTGTCAGACTTTATTTTTCTGGGCTCCAAAATCACTGCAGATGGTGAGTGCAGCCATGAAATTAAAAGACGCTTACTCCTTGGAAGGAAAGTTATGACCAACCTAGATAGCATATTCAAAAGCAGAGACATTACTTTGCCAACAAAGATTCGTCTAGTCAAGGCTATGGTCTTTCCTGTGGTCATGTATGGATGTGAGAGCTGGACTGTGAAGAAGGCTGAGCGCCGAAGAATTGATGCTTTTGAACTGTGGTGTTGGAGAAGACTCTTGAGAGTCCCTTGGACTGCAAGGAGATCCAACCAGTCCATTCTGAAGGAGATCAGCCCTGGGATTTCTTTGGAAGGAATGATGCTAAAGCTGAAACTCCAGTATTTAGGCCACCTCATGCGAAGAGTTGACTCATTGGAGAAGACTCTGATGCTGGGAGGGATTGGGGGGTGGGAGGAGAAGGGGACGACAGAGGATGAGATGGCTGGATGGCATCACTGGCTCGATGGATGTGAGTCTGAGTGACCTCCGGGAGTTGGTGATGGACAGGGAGGCCTGGTGTGCTGCAGTTCATGGGGTCGCAGAGAGTCGGACATGACTGAGCGACTGATCTGATCTGATCTGATCTACCCAAGAGTTGTTTCTGTCACCTCTAGAGATAAGCAGGTGAGAAATCCAGGGCTGGTGTGACAGCTCTGTGGAGTAGTTAGGGATCTAGTTACCAGCTCTTCCAACCTTAGTATATGGCTCTAATCCTCACAGTCCAACATTGCAGCCAGGGATCCAGCTGTCACATCTATATTCAAAAAGGAACACAGAGGAAGAGGGGGCAAAAAGGGCAAAGAATATGAACCAGTCCTTGAAGGTTTCCCCCACTGTCTCCAGACCGTTCCACTTACATCTTGTGGACCCTAACTTTGTCAAGTAGCTACACTGGTGGTAAGGGAGAAGGGAACAGATGTAGGATAGACAGGGAACAGTGTTGTTTCCTCCAGTACCCAGGGAACCATTATTCCAACTCCTGTCACCATAGATTTATCTTGCCTGGTCTAGAATGTTACACAAATGTCATCACAGAGAACACTCTCTTGTATCTGGCTTATTTCATTCCACATTATGTTATGAACTCTTGAATTTTTTTTTTTTTTTTAAATCTGTCTCCATCCAGAAGGAGACATTCATCAACATTTGGTCTTTCATTAATTTCTCCCATCACTGAGTCACTCATTCAACAGATATTTCTTGACCCCTTACTATGTGGGGAGGGCAGGTCAAACACAATCATTCACAGCAAAGACTGGTGAGCTCTGAGTCTCCTGGGATGTTCTCTGACCCCGAACTCTTTTGGCTCCAAATTATGATGGAGACAACCCTCCTCTGAACTTCTCCAGTATAGAGGAGAATCCTCAGTAGGCAGAGGCCCCATAGGCTATGTGGCTAGGAGTTGGAACTCTGGCACTCTGAGATGGGCACTTAGTAGGTGCTTAATAAAGAGCAGCTGCAGCTATTTTCTTGGCACTGGCACAGGAGCCTTGTAAGGAGCAGAGCCCTCCTCTTTTCTAATCCTTCACTGGCCTTGTAAGGTAGGTACCGTTACGTTTTACCAATGAGAAAATGCTCAGAGAGGTGAAGAAACTCCCCTGAGGTGGCACAGCTGGCGAGTGGCTGGGCCGGGATTCAAACCCAGGTCTGTTGAGTGTGGAGGCCTGAGCTTCTCTGCTCTGGGCAGCCAGCTTGTGTCTCCCTGCGCTTCCTCCGAGCCTTGCCTCCCTCGAGGGAGAGCCCAGCGCTGTCATGGACAAAGGCTGTGTTTTGCTTTGCCATCCTTGTTGTCTTTCTCCCACTTGGGGGTCAACCCAGGGTGCTCTCTTGGCTCCAAAGCCAGGCGTGTCTGTTTCTGCTTAAAATCATGTTGGAGTGGGTAGGGAGGGCATAACTTGCCAGCGGTTCCTGCCCGTGCCCAACAGCTCATCCTGGGTGCTAGCCTAGATGGTTTCACAGCCATTTTCCCCACCCTCCATCTTGCTTCCTGGCGGCTGTCACCTCAGGCCGTACAGAGCTCTGCTTCTAAGCTTCTACGGAGTGGCCCCAAATGGCTGCACTTTCCTAAGCGACATTTTCTAAGTGATGGGCAGGAGATTACACATCTTGGTCCGTCCTTCCCAGTGTCCTGACTCACCCAGCCCGTTCCTGTGAGTGAATGAGCCTTTCATTCTAGTGGCTGGCTTTTAAAGGGCCCTTGCATCTGTTTTTCCAACCACAGAAAATCTATTAGAGAGGGGGAAAAAATGTAACAAACAGTTAAGTTTTCTCCATGGGAGCAAATTTTCCAGGGAAGAAAATATGTCAATCTTGTGATATAATTGAGTGGCTCTCAAAAAATATGTTTTCAGCATGAACCCTTTTGCAGAGGCCTCTTAAGCTGAAGTTCAATGTCCAAATGGTAGATGTGGAGCTGCTGGGATAGGAGGAGTGGGGTGACAGCGGAATGGCTTCCCTCTAACTCCCAAACTCCCACATGTCTCTAAAGTTGCCTTTGGGTGTGGAACCCAGTTTGAGAACCTCTGAGACTCAGAAGTTTGGGAACCTTGGGCCCGAGCCCTGGGGTCCTCACGTGTGATTCATGTGAGGGAGTGGGCTTCCCTGGACTCAGTTTTCCCATCTGGGAAATGGCACAGTTGTACTAAATATTTCCTAACCTTTCCAGTTCTAAAATTCTGTGTGACTGGGGAGAATTTAATCTGAAGTGCTGAACTGCTGGAATATAGACTTTTTGGAAAAAGAAACAGAGTTCTCTTGTTTGAGGAGCTCGAGTAACAAACCAATCTGCTATAAAAGCATTTTCCAAGTAGAGGTGCTGTGGGCCTCCTTTCAAGAACTGATAGAAAAATGACCATTTACTTCATTATTTGAAAATAGGAGGACTTCCCTGGTGGTCCAGAGGCTAAGACCCCGTGCTCCAAGTGCAAGAGGTCCTGGGTTTGATCCCTGGTCAGGGAACTAGACCCCATTGCCTCAGCTAAAAAAAATCCCACATGCAGCAACAGAGATGGAAGATCCTTCAGGCTGCAACTAAGACCCGACACAGCCAAAAAAGTAAAATAAATAAAGATATATATGGATACAGTTAAAAAGACCATCTAAAAGAGAGGCTATTATATTTTTTAAAAAAGAAAGTAAAGTTGAATCGTTATGCACCTTAAAATTATATAGTGCTGAATGTCAGCATATCTCAATAAAACTAAGGGGGAAATGGGAATAATATTAAAATGCAAAAAAAATACTACTCAAGAAATATCACTCCCATAAATCAATCCAAAAAAAAAAAAAAAGTCCCTAATGTATTATATTATCCAGCATGTGGAACACTCTAAGAAAAAAAAAAAAAAAAGTAGGCTAAAGATGTCCCCTGCTCTCCCATCTGTGTAAGTAATTTGTCAGTAATCTTTCCCTCATGCTCGGTATATGTAACGGACTAAGTAGGAAAAGTATTTAGCAATGAAAAGTCAAAGTGAACGTTAATACAGACAGTTATTAAACACTCACGTTAGTGGTGAAGAACTTGCCTGCCAATGCAAGAGACATAAGAGATGCAGGTTCAGTCTCTGGGTTGGAAAGATGCCCTGGAGGAGGGCATGGCAGCCCACTCCAGTATTCTCACCTGGAGAATCCCATGGACGGAGGAGCCTGGTGGGCTATAGTCCACGGGCTCACAAAGAGTCAGACATAGCTGAAGAGACTTAGCACGCACAAACATTAATGCAGACAATTAAAAAAATCAAGCATACACATACAACTGAAATAAATAACGATTCCGCTTTGCTCTGACTGAGGGGTTTCTTGGAACACAGGACTTTCAGTGGCTAAAACCAAGAACATCCCAGGTAAACCAAGATGAGTTGGTCACCAACCTTACACAGCAGTTACTATGTGTCAGACACTGTTCTAAACATTTTTCACATTTTAATTCTTTTAATCTGCATTACAACCCTATAAAGTACATACTATTAATACCTCCATTTTTGCAGATCCTCAGGGAAACCTCGAGCTCAGAGAGGTTAAGTGGCTTCTCCAAGGTCACACAGCTGACTGGAGGCAGAGCCAAGATGAAAACCCACCCAATACGACTCTAGTGTTGCTAATTGTTACATCATATCATCTTTGCTCCTGAATCATATCTTTGGCACATGACATAGCTTTGGCCAGTCTGTGACCAGGGCCAGTTGGGCATCAGGAGACTCAAGCTTGGCTCTCTGTGGAATAATATTGAGCAGCCCCCAGCTTCTCTGAGTCCTGGCTTGTAGCTCGATGAAATGAAGAGGCTGGTCTGGAATAGTGGTTTTCCTTTTTTTTTTTTAAGCAGGAGAGCTTGTCAGACAATTGGGACCCCAATATATAAAACAGACCATAATCAGGAAATTTATGTCTTCAGGGTTGAGCTGAAAATTCTTTAGAGTATATAGAATTCCCGAAACTCTGCCCCATAGCCTGAGGCTTCCAGAAGCTGAGTGTGAAAACTCGTGATTTAATTGCTCTCTAAGGACCTTTTAAGCTTTAAAATTAAATCCAACATTTAATTTAAACATTTTATTCGTTCACACTGCAAAAATGTTTGAGCAGGATAAGATTTGCCAGGTGCTGGTCCAGGCGCTGGGGCTTCAGAGATGAGGTAGAAAGAGTTTCTCTGCTGTCTTTTGGGGCTGCATAGTTCTTGTTCTGTCCTGTGCATTGTCGAACGCTCAGCAGCATTCCCGACACCAGCTTGCAAGGCGCTGGGAGCACCTGCCCAGTTGTGACAGCCCAGGATGTCCTCAGCCGATGCCAAATATCCCCTGGGGATAAAAATCGGCCCTGGTTATGAAGTACTGAGCTTAACTAATGAAGACCTCTTATCTCATGAGCTTGTGTTCATTCCCTGGGGAAGAGAAAGACAACAAACATGTTTTTTGGAAAAAAGAAATGAGTGGAAATTCCCTGGCAGTCTAGTGATTAAGACTGAGCTTCTACTGCAAGAGTACAAGGTTCAGTCCCTGGTCGGGGAACTAAAAATCCCACCATCCACGTGGCATGGCTGAGAAAAAAAAAAAAATAATAATAATCATAGAATGATCAATGTATGATGAAACTAAAATGAGAAGATAAGTGTTACTGAAGCACTTCTTAAGGGTGGGTTGGGTGGGCCGAGAAGATGTCTCTGAGAAGGTGATATTTGATCTGAGTGTTCAGCAGGAAGGAGCCAGTCATACAAAGATCTGAAGGAAGAATGTTTTGGTCAAAGGAAGAGTGAGAGCAAAGGATAAAAGGATGGAGGGAACTTGGCTTGTTTAAAGAACAGAACAAAGGCAAATATGGCAGGAGCACTGAGGATAAGGGGCAAAGGACGGAGAGGTGGGCTGAGCTGGGTGTGGAAGGCAGGTAGAGATGGGGAGGATCAGATTATCGAGGGCCTCTTAGGCCAGGGGAGGGAGGTTTGATTTTATTTAAAATATAAGCATCCTCCATGTGCTCCTGGGCTGGTGCTGGGGGACACAAAAGTGAATAATATAGTTTATTTGTGATCCTACAGAGGATGAGGCAATTAATTTTATCTGGCGTGAGTCTAGGAAGGCTTCATGGTGGAGGTGACATCAGCACTCACTTGAAGGATGAATAAGAACCTGTTATGCATAGATAAAGGATGATGGAAGTTGTTTAGTGCGCCTTATGCAAGTGATTCTACACAAGCTGTTAAATAAATTGCTAATTCCTGGGTCCTATCCCTAGAGGTGCCAGGGCCCAGGAATCTGTATTGAACCAGTACTGTAATGATTCTGATGCAGGTGGGGGGAACCCCACTTTGATAACGGTGCTGCTCATCTAGGGTTCAGTGGAGTATGAATGACGTCTTCTTCCAAGTGGAAAATATTCACGGGTCTGTCCTGTACCGGGATCAGGGATAGAAGACAAATGGAGAAGTACCCAGTTTCTGCCTTTCTAACACCCTCAGTTACTCACTTCTCTTGTATAAGGAAACAGAGATGTAGAGAGGAGGGGACTTCCCCAGTGGTCTAGTGGTTAAGACTTTGCCTTTCAATGCAGGGGTTGCAGGTTCAATCCCTGGTAAAGGAGCTAAGATCCTGCATGCCTCATGGCCAACAAACCAAAACATAAAACAGAAGCAATACTGTAACAAATTCAATAGACTTTTAAAAAATGGTCCACATTTTTAAAAAAGTATATATATATATATGGAAATAAGAAACTCAGAGAGGGTAAGTGTATATCCCCCAGGGTCTCATGGGTGTTCCCAGGTGGTACTAGTGGTAAAGAATCTGCCTGCCAATTCTGCAGATTCAAGAGACTCAGGTTCAGCCCCTGGGTTGGGAAGATCCCCTGAAGAAAGAAATGGCAACCCACTCCAGTATTCTTGCCTGATGAATCCCATAGACATAGGAGCCTGGTGGGTTATATCGTCCATGGGGTTGCAAAGAGTGGGACATGACTGAGTGGCTGAGCACAGGGCCATGCAGCTCAGAAGAGGCCCATCTGGACACTGAATTCAGGCCTGTGGGCTCCTAGTCCAGGGCGCTTCCCCTTCCACAGGCCACACTCAGGCCGCTCTTCCCTGGAGGAGATCCCTTACAGGCCACCTGTGAAGCCAGCGTCCACTGGTTGCAAATCAGCCCTGACTAACCCCAGACTGCCCTGTGTTAAGCCCCCAGGCCAGGAACAAAGGAGCCGAGGAGGAACGTGTACACAGGGCACTATGTGTGAGGCTGGGAACATGCAAGTGCCCTGAGTGTGGCCTGCTTTCCTTCTAACTCGACACGCACTTAAATGTTCAGACCAGAGGAAGTATGTTGGCAGCTGTCAGACGTGTAGACAGGGGCTCTTGCAAGAACTGGCTGGTAGGAGGCAGGAGCCAGGGATGAGAGCAGGCCTGGCTGTTGGGAACGTGACTAAGAGCCTTCCTTCCCTGCAATCCAACTCTCTTTCCTTGTTAACGGGGTATCTTTGCAGCTGGGGCTCCATTGGGTCAGGGTCTGGACATATGTAAGTGGGTCATAATGTGTAATTGGGTCAGAGTGTGTAATTGTGTGGGATTCCCTGGTGGCTTAGAGTTTAAAGCATCTGCCTGCAAAGCGGGAGACCTGGGTTCTATCCCTGGGTCGAGAAGATCCCCTGGAGAAGGAAATGGCAACCCACTCCAGTATTCTTGCCTGGAGAATGTGTAAGTGGCTACATAGGTAAGAGGGAGAGTGAGAGATGAGCAGGTGAGTATGTGACTGTGTTAGTACCTGAGAGGGTAAGCATGTAAAAGACACGAGCGCAAGAAGGTCTGCATGCAGCATATAAAGAGGTAAACAGACAAGCTGGTAAGACTATAAGCATGTAATTGAGTAACTAGGTCAGGGAGTAAGTGCGTAGCTGTAGAGAGTAAACAAAAAAGGATTGTGCGGGCTGGTCAGTGTGTAAGTGGGTACGTGCACAGACATGGGAGCATTTGTGTGTGCTTGACGAGAGACACACAGCTTCCAGACACGGCACTGGTATGTACCAAGGTTGCTTTCAGAACTTCAGTCTGATTGGTTTCGGCCTGTCATTGGGTGAAGCGACAACATCTAAGACCTATTCTGGAGTATTCTGAGCACAAAATAGCCTCAGGCTATTTGGGAGATTAATCCTACTCACCGAAATGATTTCAGGTTCAACAAGGATAAACACTTTCCCCCTATCATTTCATGTGCTTTAGAGGAAAAATTTAAAACTGGACATCCAAACTCGTGATTTCATTATGGCTGTTGGTTTTTGGGAAGTGTTTACTATTTTTTTTTTTTAAATTTATGTATTGATTTCGGCTATGCTGAGTCTTAGTTGCAGCACATGGAACCTTCGCTCTTCATTGAGGCCTGTGGGATCTTTAGTTGCAGCATGCAAACTCTTAATTGTGGCAGGTGGGATCTAGTTCCCTGACCAGGAATGGATCCAGGTCCCTGCATTGGGAGCTTGGAGTCTTAGCCAGTGGACCATGAGGGAAATCCCAAGTTCATTATTATTATTATTATTTTTTGGTCATTACCATGCAGCTTATGGGATCTTGGGCTTCCCTAGTGGCTCGGATGGTAAAGAATCAGCCTGCAATGCAGGAGACATGGGTTCGATCCCTGGGTTGGGAAGATCCCCTGGAGAAAGGAATAGCGACCTACTCCAGTATTCTTGCCTGGAGGAGTCCATGGACAGAGGAGCCTGATGGGCTGCAGTCCACAGGGCCACAAAGACTAAGGGATCATAGTTCCCCAACCAGGGATTGAACCCGTGGCAGTGAAAGTGGAAGTCCTCACCCCTCGACTGCTAGGGAATTCCCAGGGTGAGTTTAAATTGCTAATAGATACATTTGAGTTTTGACAAAGCCAGGTAAACTCAGTCCACAACTGGGGTGTAGGCAGAGCCTGATCTGCCAGCAGCAGTAGCCGCAGCAAAGCGAGAGGCTGCCGTCGCTCTCGTTCCACAACCAGGCGCTACTGTGTGGTCCCGTCCGTCAGAGTGACAGCAGCAGTGGGCGTGGATTCGCTCAGTCGTGTCCAGCTCTTTGAGGCCCCATAGACCATAGCCCGCCAGGCTCCTCCGTCCATGGAATTCTCCGGGCAAGAATACTGGAGTGGGTTGCCATTCCCTTCTCCAGGGAATCTTCAGCAGCAGCAAAATCATGTTTCCCTGCCCTCTACCCGGTGGCATACGAATACCTACAGGGCTCAGCAGCTTCTGCCCACCCTGACCTCTACCGCAATGCCCTCAATGACAGCAGATGACCCAGAATAGCACGTCTTCTCCTACCTCTGGCACCAAAAGGAATTGAGCAGAAGCCCCAGCATCACGAGAAGAATGAAACAGATAACAATAACATTACAAGGACTCGGAAAAATTAAGCTGTCATTGGAACTGAAGACCACAGAAATAGTCCAGAACCTATGCTGAAAAAGGGTGATTTCTAAAATACAAGATTTGAATAGGTTCAAGAATCTCCTAACAACCAAAATGTCCAGGATGCAACAAAAAAATCATAGTTTATACCAAGAACTAGGAAAATTACAATTTGAATAAGAAAAGGTCAACTAAGATGCTAATATCAAGATGCAGTAGATGTTGGAACTATTTGATAAGGATTTTGAAGCAGTCATCATAAACAGGCTTTGATAATAATAACAAATTCTCTGGAAACAATATTTTTAAAAATTTATTTACTTAGGCTCTGCTGGGTCTTTGTTGCTACACGGGCTTTTCTCTAGTTGTGGTGCTAGAGGAGAGGGCATGTGGGATCTTCCAGGCTCAGGATCAAACCCATGTCTCCTGCATTGGCAGGGAGATTCCTCACCACTGAGCCACCAGGGAAGTCCCAGAGGACACATTTAAAAATTGAAAATCTCATGTTTCTCTGTTGGTCCAGTAGTAAGGAATCTGCCTGCCAATGAGGGACACTGGTTTGGTCCCTGATCCAGGAAGATCCTACACACCTTGGAGCAATTAAGCCTGTGCACCGCTCTTACTGACCCATGCTCCAGAGCCTGGGGACCACAACTGCTGAGTCTGTGCACCATCGAGCCTGTGCTCCACAAGAGAAGCCACCCCAGTGAGAAGCCCGTGCACCGCATCCGGAGAAAAGCCTGAGCAGCAACAAAGACACAGCACAACTGAAAATAAACACAAACAAGTCAAATGCTAATCTCATAAAAAATAGAAAATCTCAACAAGGAAACAGAAATTATACAAACAACCAAATAGCATTTCTAGAACTGAGAAATACAGTAAGTAAAATAAAAACCTTGCCTGATGGACTCAGTGGGGATGACAAAGGACAGAATTAGTGAATTGAAGATGTGTCAATAAAATTCAATCTGCACAACAGAGAATAAAGACTGAAAATACATGAAAAAAATATATCTGATAAATGACTCTTACCCAATAATGAAGAACATTTAAAACTCAACAATAAGAAAACAACCTGACTGGGAATTCCCTGGTGGTCTAGTGGTTAGGACTCCTGTGCTTCCACTGAAGAGGGCCAGGGTTCAATCCCTGGTCAGGGAACTAAGATTCCTAAAGCTGTGCAACCAAAAACAACCCCAAACCCCAAAACAAACGAACAAAATACCAACCAAACACAATCTGATTAAAAAATAGGCCAAAGATTTCAATAGACACCTCACTAAAGAAGACATAAAGATGGCAAATAAGCATATGAAAAGATGCTCTACAACATATGTCCACATATCAAGCACATTAAAGCAATAGTTAGATACCGCTACACACTTAGTAGAATGTTCAAAATCCAGAACACGGACAACATCAAATGCTGGATGTGAAGCCACGGGAACTCTCATTCATTGCTGGTGGGGATGCAAGATGGTACAGCGACTTTGGAAGACAGCATGGCAGTTTCTTACAAAACTAAATATGTTTTTACTATACAATCCAGCAATCACACTCCTAGGAATTTACCTAAAGGAGCTGTAAAGTTATGTCCACACAAAAACCTATACAAAGACTTTCTTAGAAGATTTACTCATAATTGCCCAAACTTGGAAACAACCAAGATGTCCTTGTGTAGAGAATGGATAAATAAATATGGTACACCCAGACAATGGAATATTATGCACTGTTAAAGAGAAATGAGCTATCAAGCCAGGAAAAGATATAGAGGGAACTTAAGTGCATAATGTTAAGTGAAAGAGGCTAGTCTGAAAAACCTATATACTGTATGATCTCCATTTGTGACATTCTGGAAAAGGCAAAACTATGGAGACAATAAAAATATCAGTGCTCATGAGGACCTGGGGGATGGGGGATGAATAGCCAGAGCACAAAAGATTTTTAGAGCAGTGAAAATAATGCTGTAATTTGGACACATGTCATCATGCACTTGTCCAAACTCATAGAATGCATGAAACAAAAAAGTGATTGTGTAATTTGGGTGATTATGATGTGTCAGCGTGGACTCACCAGTTGTGACAAATGTACCATTTTGTGGGGAATGTTGATAATAGGGGAGGCTGTGCACATGTAGGGACATGGAGCATGTGGAAAATCCCTGTTCCCTCATATTGATTTTGCTTTGAAGCTAAAATTGTTCTTTAAAAAAAAAGGATTAAAAAAAGTTGAATAGAATCTTGCAGATCTGTGGGACAATAACAGCGGACTTCACCTTTGTATTATTGGAGTTTCAGAAGAGGAGAAAGTAACTTCCCCGGTGGTCCAGTGTCTAAGTCTCTGAGCTCCTAGTGCAGGGGGCCCGGGTTTGATCCCAGGTCAGGGAACTGGATCCCTCATGCCACAACTAAGACCTGATATAGCTAAATAAATAAAATACTTCTTAAAAGAAGTGGAAGAGAAAGTGTAGGATAAAAATGTTCAAGGAAATAATATTTGGTCATGTTCCAAATTTGGTGAAAGACATAAAAATATAGATACAGGGAGTCAAGTGAATCCCAAACAGGATAAATTCAAAGGGAGCCACAGCAAGATATCTCATATTTAAACATTTTAAAAAAACAAAGACAAAGAAAAAAGGTTAAAAGCAGCAGAGAGAAATGACGCATACTTATACAGGAATACCACCTTGGATCACAGCAGATTTCTTGCCTGAAGCCATGGAAGCAGGAGGGAAATGGCACAACATTTTTCCAGCGCTGAAGAAAATGAGCTGGATCCAGTGAAACTACCTTGCAGGAGTGAAGGGGGAAATAAAGCCATTCTCATATGAATGGAAACTAAGAGAACTTCCTGCTAGCAGACTTGCCATGGACGAATGGCTAAAGAATGTTCTCTCATCAGAAAGAAAATCATCACAGAAGAAGTCTGAAGCCTTTAGAAATGAAAGAACAATGGAATGGGTAAAAATAGAAGAAACCGATTCTTCACCTCACGATTTTAAACCATATTTTGTGCTTGAAGCAAAATTTATAATGCCATCTGATGTGGTGGTATTGGGAGGCAGAGATATTGAATAATATCCTCCACACTGGGAAGGAACGTTGAGGCTGAAAAATGAAGTAGGCAACTCCGTAAAGTGCAAATATGAAGTTTATTGTGAGTAACTTGCATACAGGTAGAAAGGATTGGGCGGGTGGATGATCAGAGGCACTCAGAGCTATATTTCATGCCACTGAGGGGTACTGGAAATTTGAATTTTACTAAAGGTAAAAATGAAATATGACCACTAGCGAGAAGCACAGTCACACCAGTGGGAACCAGGGGGTTTTCCTACCACTAGGAGGCTCATGCCCATTAACCATCTGTGTTAGGGAGAGGCACTCTTCCAGGTTTCAGGTCAGATGAAAGCAAGGGTGAAAGCTGGTGGGGAACTCCTCTGGTTTGGGCACGTTCCTTGGTGAGTTAGGCTATAGTTCCTCCACATGGAAGGCTGCGCTGACAAAGCATGAGCCTAAGATGGAACGGACAGAGGGGAGTCCGTGTGGTTCTGCTGCCAGAGCGTGAGTCTAAGATGGAACGGACAGAGCGGAGTCAGTGTGGTTCTGCTGCAACGTATGTAGAAGAAATGCTTAAGACAGTTACATTTAAAAAGTGAGAGGGTGAGGGGATCTAAATTAAAGTATGGATTCCAGGGACTTGCCTGGTGATCCAGTGTCTAAGACTCTGGGCTCCCGGGGCAAGGGGCCTGGGTCTGATCCCTGCTTAGGGAACTGGATCCCACATGCGACAGCTGAGGGATCCCTCAGGCTGCAGGTGAAGATCCTGTGTGCCACAGTGAAGACCAAAGATCCTGAGCGCCGCAGCTAAGACCCAGAGCAGCCAGGCAAATAAATATTAAAAAAAAAAGTATGGTTTCTACATTTCACACAGCGTGGTAAGCATCTACACCAGTGTGCTGTGATGGATTACACAGTGATACCCAGAACAAGAATTAGAAAAAAAACCCCTATGTATCCAGTTATACATACATGTGTATCTAAATGTATATTCATACATACATTTACTATACAAAGCAATATACTAAAAATATTATAAATATGTCACATTTGGAACTCTAAAAATAAAACCTAAATGCTAAGGTAACCCACATGAAGCCAGTAGGAAGCAACAGGGGATGAGGAATAAAAGGAAAAGATAGAAATACATATAAAATGGCACATTTAGGCCTTAACATGTCAATAGCTACTTTAAATTTTTTTAAAAACTTTTAAACTTTTATGTATTTATTTTGGTTGCGCTGGGTCTTTGGAGCTTCGGGAGGAATTGTGGTGAGCATTGCAGCGCTCGGGCTTCTCAATACGGTGGCTCCTCCTGTTGAGCTGTGTGGCTCACGGGCTTAACTGCTCCACAGCCATGTGAAATCTTCCTGGACCAGGGATCAAACCCATGTCCCCTGCATTGGCAGGCGGATTCTTATCCACTGGACCACTAGGGAAGTCCGTCAATAGTTACTTTAAATATAAACGGTGTAGATATACCAAATAAAAGAGACTGGCAGAATGTGTAAAAAAATTATGATCCAGCTGGGGGAATCTAGGGAATTCCCCTGACTGTACACCATTTAGGATCAATGAGCCATTTTGATACATTACTCTTAACTAAAGCCCTTCCTTGGTAGCTGAGATGGTAAAGCGTCTGCCTGCAATGCGGGAGACCTAGGTTCAATCCCTGGGTCGGGAAGATCCCTGAGTTGGGAAGACCCTCTGGAGAAGGAACTGGCAACCCACTCCAGTGTTCTTGCCTGGAGAATCCCAGGGACGGGAGCCTGGTGGGCTGCCGTCTATGGGGTCACACAGAATTGGACACGACTGAAGCGACTTAGCAGCAGCAGCAGCAGCAGTCCTTCTTCTGTTCCAGGATCCCATCCAGGAGACCCACTTTCCATTTAATTGTCATTTGTCCTCAGGCTCCTTTAGGCTGTAAGTTTCTCATCATTTCCTTGTTGATGACTTTGACAGTTTTGTGGTTTTTTTGGCTGAGCCTCATGGCTCGTGGGATCTTAGTTCCCTGACCAGGGATTGAACCTGGACTCTCAGCAGTGAGAGCTCGGAGTCCTAACTGCTGGACCGCCAAGGAATTTTCGACCTAGACAGTTTTCTTAAAACCTTTTGGCCTTGCCATGCAGCATGTGGAATCTTAGTTCCCTGACCAGGGATCGAAACTGTACATTCTGCATTGAAAGTACCGAGTCTTAACCACTGGCCCACCAGGGAAGCCTCAACTTTAGCAGTTTTGAGAAGAACCGGTCAAGTATTTTGGAGTCTGCTCCAAAATAGATACTGGATTTGTCCAGTGTTTTTCTCATAAAACCAGGTTATCGGCAGGGGCTTGGGTGGGAGAGGTGGGGAGAAACCTTAGAGCTCTCCATTTTTCCATGACATCATATCAAGCACACGGGCTATCAACATGATTGATGACTGTTGATGTTGGCCTCGATCACCTGGCTGACGTAGTGCTTTTTAGGTTTCTCCATCGTCAAATTATACTTGGTTCCTCTCTCCATATTGTACGTTTTGGAAAGAAGTCCCAGTGCACAGGCTGGGCCTAATAAGGGGAGAGTTATGCTCCCCTGCCTTGAGGGTAGAGTAGCTACATGAATTCTTTGGAATTCTTTTGTGTATTAGTTTCCTCAAGCTGCCATAACAAATTACCACACACTAGATGGCTTAAAATAAGATATGTATTCTCTCAGAGCTCTGGAGGCTAGAAGTCTGAGATCGAGGTGTCTACAAGGCCATATTCCTCTGAAGGGACCAGGAAGGAAATGTTCCTTGCTTTTTCCAGCTTTCTGGTGGCCTCAGGCATCACTTGGTTTGTGGCAGCAGGACTCCAGTCTACCGCCACCTGGTCATCTTCTCTGTGTATCTCTATGTCTTTGTTATTAAGGACACCAGTCAGGACTTCCCTGGTGGTCCAGTGGCTAAGACTTCTTGCTCCCAGTGCAGGGGGCCCTGGTTCAATTCCTGGTCAGGGAACTAGATCCCACATGCCACAACTAAGAGTTCTCATGCTGCAACGAAGACCTGTTGCAGCCAAAATTTTTTTTTTTTTTAAAGGACAGCAATCATTGGATTAGGGGCTCACCTTGAATCCAGTATATCTTGAGATCCTTAACTAATTACATTTGCAAAGACCCTATTTTTGGATAAAATCACATTCTGAGTTTCCAGGAGACCTGAGTTTTGGGGACACATCCTTCAGCCCACTCCATCCAGTGTGGGATATCTCATCTCTGGCCTTCGTTAATTTATTCAATCATTTATATCATTACGAATTAATGGATATTTATTTTTTTACTTTGAGTCATAATCCAATGCTACTTTAACTTTTTGCTCAAATTGTTTCAGCTTTGGTCATTAAAAGCTCTTTCAGTTGGTTCCTGCGATCAGATCAGATCAGTTGCTCAGTCGTGTCCAACTCTTTGCGACCCCATGAATGGCAGCACGCCAGGCCTCCCTGTCCATCACCAACTCCCAGAGGTCACTCAGACTCACATCCATCGAGTCAGTGATGCCATCCAGCCATCTCATCCTCTGTCGTCCCCTTCTCCTCCCACCCCCAATCCCTCCCAGCATCAGAGTCTTCTCCAATGAGTCAACTCTTCGCATGAGGTGGCCAAAATACTGGAGTTTCAGCTTTAGCATCATTCCCTCCAAAGAAATCCCAGAGCTGATCTCCTTCAGAATGGACTGGTTGGATCTCATTGCAGTCCAAGGGACTCTCAAGCGTCTTCTCCAACACCACAGTTCAAAAGCATCAATTCTTCGGCGCTCAGCCTTCTCCACAGTCCAGCTCTCACATCCATACATGACCACAGGAAAGACCATAGCCTTGACTAGGCGAACCTTTGTTGGCAAAATAATGTCTCTGCTTTTGAATATGCTATCTAGGTTGGTCATAACTTTCCTTCCAAGGAGTAAGCGTCTTTTAATTTCATGGCTGCAGTCACCATCTATAGTGATTTTGGAGCCCAGAAAAATAGTCTGACACTGTTTCCACTGTTTCCCCATCTATTTCCCATGAAGTGATGGGACCGGATGCCATGATCTTCGTTTTCTGAATGTTGAGCTTTAAGCCAACTTTTTCACTCTCCACTTTCACTTTCATCAAGAGGCTTTTTAGTTCCTCTTCACTTTCTGCCATAAGGGTGGTGTCCTCTGCACATCTGAGGTTATTGATATTTCTCCCGGCAATCTTGATTCCAGCTTGTGTTTCTTCCAGTCCAGCGTTTCTCATGATGTACTCTGCATATAAGTTAAATAAACAGGGTGACAATATACAGCCTTGACGTACTCCTTTTCCTATTTGGAACCAGTCTGTTGTTCCATGTTCAGTTCTAACTGTGATAGTATTATTATTAGGAGCACTTCCTTGCTCTCTAGCAGTATAAGATGCTCCAGACTCATCTTGTATATTTCCTACTCCAGTCCTAGAATCAGCCATTTCTTTAAGGAGCCCTGGTTCCTTTTATTAGGGAATGGCATTAGAATCCAAAATCTGGGCATTAGGCCAGATTCTTAAGGTTTCTGGAGTGTCATTTCTTTTAGGCCTTCTCAGCTGAGAGACAGAGAAGGCAATGGCACCCCACTTCAGTACTCTTGCCTGGAAAATCCCATGGATAGAGGAGCCTGGTAAGCTGCAGTCCATGGGGTCGCTAAGAGTTGGACATGACTGAGCGACTTCACTTTCACTTTTCACTTTCATGCATTGGAGAAGGAAATGGCAACCCACTCCAGTGTTCTTGCCTGGAGAATCCCAGGGACGGGGGACCCTGGTGGGCTGCTGTCTCTGGGGTCGCACAGAGTCAGACACGACTGAAGCAACTTGGCAGTAGCAGCAGCAGCTGAGAGAATGAAAAATGTTTTCCATATATGTAACACATACACATATTAAACACATTTATTACATAACAAATACAATTGTTATATAAAAACAATAAAATAAGTTGGCTTCAGTAGTGTCTGACTCTGTGCAACTCTTTGGATTGTAGCTTGCCATGGGATTCTCCAGGTAAGAATACTGGAGTTGGTTGCTATGCTTCGTCCTCCAGGGGATCTTCCTGACCCGGTGATCGAACCCATGACTCTTCCATCCCCTGCACTGGCAGGCAGGTTCTTTACCACTAGTGCCTCCTGGGAAGCCCATTATATAACATGAGTGAATGATAATCGCTCAATTGTGTCCAACTTTTGCGACCCCATGGACTGTAACCTGCCAGGCTCCTCTGTCCATGGACTTCTTCAGGCCAGGAAACTGGAGTGGGTTGCCATTTCCTTTTCCAGGATTACCTAACATATGCATATATATATATATTAAAATTTGAAGAAGGCTGAACACCAAAAAATTGATGCTTTTGAACTGTGGTGCCAGAGAAGACTCTTGAGAGTCCCTTGGACTGCAAGGAGATCAAACCAGTCAATCCTAAAGGAAATCAACCCCCAGGATTCATTGGAAGGACTGATGCTGAAGCTGAAGCTCCAATACTTTGGCCACCTGACGCGAAATGAGGCTGGGAAAGATTGAGGGCAAAAGGAGAAGGGGGCAGCAGAAGATAAGGTGGTTAAGTAGCATCAGTGACTCAAGGACATGAATTTGAGCAAAGCTTGGGAGACAGTGGAGGACAGAGGAGCCTGGCATGCTACAGTCCACAGGGTCGCAAGGAGTTGTACACAACTTAGCAACTGAACAGCAACAAAGTGGTGGTTCTGAGATTCAAAGAGGTACTGTTCTTTTGGCTTGGAAAATCCTTCTCCACTTGCAGACCAGGGCTTTGATCACTTGACCATTCCCACTCTGGTCTTTCCCCAGAGGGCTTCACTAGTGTCTCACTGCTTCCTACTCCTCCACCTCCAACTCCTTGAACCTCAAACTGAACTCATTACTTTCTTCCTCAAACCTGCACTGAATTCTTTATTTACTCTTTCGGAGGGGGCAACCTTTCCCCTATCATGCGTGCCCGCCTCTGCTTCCCCCCATATCTGGTCAGTCATCCAGCCTGTGAATTAACCCTGATGTCTCTTCCTCCTTCTCCCCATCACCATGGCTGCTCCTAAGGGCAGGGTCTTTCTAATCTGCCCTGGACACTCTGGACTTGGTGCTTCAGACAAACCATGCTCTTTTGTGCCTTTGGATCTTTGCACTAACTGTTCTCTTTGCTGGGTTGTACCCTTCCCCTCATTAACTGCCTGGAAAACTCATAATTATCTTTTAAAATTCTGCTCGGGCATCTGGAAAGCTTTGCTTATCTTCTGTTTATACTCTTGCTACTAAAAATATGGTCTGCAAATGACCACACTTTGGAATATCACTGGGGAACTGGTGAGTTGAGTCAAAGTGAAAGTCGCTCAGTCGTGTCTGACTCTTTGTGACCACATAGACTATACAGTCCATGGAATTCTCCAGGCCAGAATTTAGGAGAGGGTAGCCTTTCCCTTCCCCAGGGGGATCTTCCCAACTCAGGGATCAAACCCAGATCTCCTGCATTGCAGGAGGATTCTTTACCAGCTGAGCCTCAAGGGAAGCCCAAACTGGTAGGAATATAGAATCTCAATTTCTATCCCAGACCTACTGAATCTACATCTGCTTTTCAAAAGATGTACAGGGGATCTGTGTGCAGGCTGGACTTTGAGAGGTGTCATATACCACTTCTGACCCTGCCCTTGCATTGTGACCTGAGGTGCATATTTGGTAATTGCTATGGCATCTGGTCCCATCACTACATGGGAAATGGAGAAACAGTGGAAACAGTGTCAGACTTTATTTTTCTGGGCTCCAAAATCACTATAGATGGTGACTGCAGCCATGAAATTAAAAGACGCTTACTCCTTGGAAGGAAAGTTATGACCAACCTAGATAGCATATTCAAAAGCAGAGACATTACTTTGCCAACAAAGGTTCGCCTAGTCAAGGCTATGGTCTTTCCAGTGGTCAGGTATGGATGTGAGAGCTGGACTGTGAAGAAGGCTGAGCGCCGAAGAATTGATGCTTTTGAACTGTGGTGTTGGAGAAGACTCTTGAGAGTCCCTTGGACTGCAAGGAGATCCAACCAGTCCATTCTGAAGGAGATCAGCCCTGGGATTTCTTTGGAAGGAATGATGCTAAAGCTGAAACTCCAGTATTTTGGCCACCTCATGCGAAGAGTTGACTCATTGGAGAAGACTCTGATGCTGGGAGGGATTGGGGGCAGGAGGAGAAGGGGACGACAGAGGATGAGATGGCTGGATGGCATCACTGACTCAATGGATGTGAGTCTAAGTGACCTCTGGGAGTTGGTGATGGACAGGGAGGCCTGGCGTGCTGCAGTTCATGGGGTCGCAAAGAGTCGGACACGACTGAGCGACTGATCTGATCTGATCTGATGCTATGCTAAGTCACTTCAGTCGTGTCCGAGTCTGTGCGACCCCACAGATGGCAGCCCACCAGGCTCCCCCGTCCCTGGGATTCTCCAGGCAAGAACACTGGAATGGGTTGCCATTTCCTTCTCCAATGCATGAAAGTGAAAAGTGAAAGTGAAGGCGCTCAGTCGTGTCCGACCCTCAGCGACCCCATGGACTGCAGCCCTCCAGGCTCCTCCATCCATGGGATTTTCCAGCCAAGAGTACTGGAGTGGGGTGCCATTTGGTAATTACTTGTGTCCATTTTCCCCTCAGGACTGTGAATTCCCTGAGGTCAGGGTCAGGGTTCATGCCCCATTCAGGGGTCAGTCCAAGCCTTGGCAATTAATTGGTTGAACCCTCAGGGTTCTTTAGATCTGGTCTGAGCCCAGTGGCAAAAAAGAATTATGGAAGTAACATTCTTTTCGAACATTATTTTACTTTATTCTTACAAAAATATTATCAAACAATGCATGTGTGTGCATGCTGAGTTGCTCAGTCATATCCAACTCTTTGCAACCCCCTGGACTGTAGCCTTCCAGGCTCCTCTGTCCTAGGAATTTTCCAGGCAAGAATACTGGAGTGGGTTGCCATTTCCTTCTTCAGGGGATCTTCCGGACCCAGGGTTCAAACTGGAGTCCCCTGCGTCTCCTGCATTGGCAGTGGATTCTTTACCACTGAGCCATCTGAAAACTGCCAAACAATGCATATGCCCCCACTTCTCCTACATCCCCCCAACTTAGGATGAATTCACAAAAGAATCAAATGGAAAAATGAACAAGGGTTAATGTTTAAGAATGTTTATAATTATAAAAAATTAGAAAGGATTTAATTGTCCTATTTTATGCAGCCATTAAAAATGGTGTTAGGACTTCCCTGGTGGTGCAGTGGATAAGAATCTGTCTGCCAGTGCAGGAGACATGTGTTCAATCCCCGGTCTGGGAAGATTCCACGTGCCACGGAGCAATGAAGCCCGTGTGCCACAACTACTGAGCCTGCTCTCCAGAGCACGCAAGCCACAACTACTGAAAGCGGCGAATCTAGAGCCTGTGCTCCACAACTAAAGAAGCCACTGCAATGAAAAGCTCATAGGCCACAAGGAAGAGGAGCTGGCACTCATGACAAGGAGAGAAAGCCCATGCAAAGCAACGAAGACCCAGCACAACCAGGAAATAAATAACATTTTAAAAAGGAAAACATAGTGTTACGTGGGAGTTCTCTGGTTGTCCAGTGGTTAGGACTCAGTGCTTTCAGTGCAAAGCTGGGGGTTCTATCCCTGGTCCAGGAAGTATGATCCCGAAAGCCACATTGCATGATGACAAAAAGTGTTATGTGACTATATACAGAAAAGTAATATTCATCATATAAAGACAACTTTAGAATTTAAAAATTATGTATAAATTTGATAAATTCATACATATATACATACATAAAAATATATTCTTTTTCAGATTCTTTTCCTTTATGGATTATTGCATAATGTTGAATACAGTTTCTTGTGCTGAATAGTAGGTCCTTGTTGGTTGTTAAAAATTACAGTTTATGTCTCCATTTTTTAATCATTGTAAGAAACTGAACACACAATATGATGTTGTGTCATGTTCTTTTAGGTCATTTCAGTCATTTGAAGTTAGTATTCAGTTCAATTTAATTCAATTCAAATGAACAATTTGAAGTTAGTATTTAATAGCTGTATGTTCTGTATGGCTTGTGCATGCAGATATTCTAATTGTAGAGCTCCATATATTAATTTTTTTAGTTTCTCATTTACTTGTTTCTGGCTTGATTTATCTTCTTTTACTATTTTATGCACTATTGCCCTGCATTTAAATCTAAAATTAAATCAAGAAAACACAGCTACCACTATAAAATCACTGGCAAAATTATGTAATGCTTGTATTGTTTTATAATGACATGAGAAAATTCTTCGTGTATGAGAAGCGTGTCTATCCCTTATTAGTCACATGTGGATAACATTCGTGTATTTGAAAAATACATAGAACTCACAAAATTTTTTTAACAAATTCAAGCAACATAGAATTATGTTGGTAAGCATAAAAAGTAACAGTCTGTTCCCCAGCATCTGTTAACTGATGGGCTTTTCTCACTGATTCTTCTGAGTCATTCCCAACAAGGGTATTTGTCCTCGGAGGCCTGATGTCTTCAGAGCCAAAAAGAGGTCGAATTCCATTCAGAAGCAAAGGAAAGCTTTATAGTTCCATCAGAGAACTGAGCCCTAGGAGCTTGGCCTCTAGAGTACATAGCTCCCTCTCCTTCTCAGGCTGTGAGGGGATGCCTTCTAGGGTTTGGGGAGCTCAGGGCTCAGAGGGTCGAGTGCAGAGTCTCTGCACACGGCCCGCCGCCGCCATCTTGAATTCCCTGTGGCGCGCAGCCCTTCTTCTGAGCTGAGATGTTGAAGCAGCCATTTCGCATCAGAACTCTTGTCTGAAGTGCTGTGTGGGTGCCGGCTGCTGCATGCCGCCCTGCTATGAGCAAGTAAAACTAGATTAAGTACAAAGGAAAAAGAAGAGGTTAGACTTTATTACCCAGATTCTATTTTTATTTCCTAGAAATTGTTAATGGGCTTTGCTGGTGACACTTTCTTCCTCTTAGAACTTCTGGTACACAACATTGTAAAGCAACTACACTCCAAAAAAAAAAAAAAAAAAAATTAAACTCTTTCCACCCCCTACAAAAATGAGAACTTATTTTTCTCCCATTTGCTTTCTTTAATATTTTTCCAAGTCCTTTCACATGTCTACCTTGATTTTTTCAAATGGCAACATCATTTAAAGGAGTATCGTAATTTATTCCATTCCCTCGTTGACAGACATTTTAGTTGTCTGTCATTGTTTCTTATTATATGAACAATATCATAAATATCCTTATATATATATATTTGTCTTTCTTTTATAAAATGTTTTTCTGATTTAAAAATAATGCATATGCATGGTTAAGTTTTTAAAGAAATGTATCAGAAAGCATAATGCCTAAAGGTGAAAATTTAAAAATCATCTTTAATTCATCAACATGAGATAGTGAATCTCAGTGTCTCAAAATATTTTAATTATTTTTCCTAGAACTTAATAGAATAAAAAGAATGGAAGTAAAACCAAAATCTTCCTTCACCTCCCTCCCAACTGCTCTATATTTATAAAGTGATTGTGAAATAGTAAGAGATGGGAACATTCTGTATTTGGTTGAACTTTTTCTTAGTTGGTATAACTTTAAATTTCCATGTGGTAAAATTTTGTCACTTGTGGAATAAAAATCAGAAAACAAGTATGATGGTTAAATAGACAATAAACACACTATACATTTTAAAAATTTATTGAAAGGAACAGTTTAAAACCTGAATCCTCAGCGCTTCCTTGGTGGGCGTGTGGCTAAGACTCCATGCTCCCAATGCAGAAGGCACAGGTTCAATCCCTGGTCAGGGAACTAGATCCTCCATGCTGAAACTAAAACCTGGGCAGCCAAATAAATGAATAAAAATAAACACTTAAAAGACCCAAACCCTTTAGAAAAAAGCAATTGAGAAAACCTGGTCTCTAAGAAAATATTCAATAAAAGTGATAATTACGTGTAGGAAAAAGAAAAAAAAAGACATCTGAGGAAAACACAGATCAGATCAGATCAGTCGCTCAGTCGTGTCCGACTCCTTGCGACTCCATGAATCGCAGCACGCCAGGCCTCCCTGTCCATCACCAACTCCCAGAGGTCACTCAGACTCACATCCATCGAGTCAGTGATGCCATCCAGCCATCTCATCCTCTGTCGTCCCCTTCTCCTCCCACCCCCCAATCCCTCCCAGCATCAGAGTCTTCTCCAATGAGTCAACTCTTCACATGAGGTGGCCAAAATACTGGAGTTTCAGCTTTAGCATCATTCCTTCCAAAGAAATCCCAGGGCTGATCTCCTTCAGAATGGACTGGTTGGATCTCCTTGCAGTCCAAGGGACTCTCAAGAGTCTTCTCCAACACCACAGTTCAAAAGCATCAATTCTTCAGCGCTCAGCCTTCTTCACAGTCCAGCTCTCACATCCATACATGACCACAGGAAAGACCATAGCCTTGACTAGGCGAACCTTTGTTGGCAAAATAATGTCTCTGCTTTTGAATATGCTATCTAGGTTGGTCATAACTTTCCTTCCAAGGAGTAAGCGTCTTTTAATTTCATGGCTGCAGTCACCATCTATAGTGATTTTGGAGCCCAGAAAAATAAAGTCTGACACTGTTTCCACTGTTTCCCCATCTATTTCCCATGTAGTGATGGGACCAGATGCCATGATCTTTGTTTTCTGAATGTTGAGATTTAAGCCAACCTTTTCACTCTCCACTTTCACTTTCATCAAGAGGCTTTTTAGTTCCTCTTCACTTTCTGCCATAAGGGTAGTGTCATCTGCATATCCGAGGTTATTGATATTTCTCCCAGCAATCTTGATTCCAGCTTGTGTTTCTTCCAGTCCAGCATTTCTCATGATGTACTCTGCATATAAGTTAAATAAACATGGTGACAATATACAGCCTTGACATACTCCTTTTCCTATTTGGAACCAGTCTGTTGTTCCATGTCCAGTTCTAACTGTTGCTTCCTGACCTGCATACAAATTTCTCAAGAGACAGATCAGGTGGTCTGGTAGTCCCATCTCTTTCAGAATTTTCCACAGTTTATTGTGATCCACACAGTCAAAGGCTTTGGCATAGTCAATAAAGCAGAAATAGATGTTTTTCTGAAACTCTCTTGCTTTTTCAATGATCCACAGGATGTTGGCAATTTGGTCTCTGGTTCCTCTGCCTTTTCTAAAACCAGCTTGAACATCAGGAAGTTCACGGTTCACATATTGCTGAAGCCTGGCTTGGAGAATTTTGAGCATGACTTTACTAGCATGTGAGATGAATGCAATTGTGCGGTAGTTTGGGCATTTTTTGGCATTGCCTTTCTTTGGGACTGGGATGAAAACTGACCTTTTCCAATCTTGTGGCCACTGCTGAGTTTTCCAAATGTGCTGGCATATTGAGTGCAGCACTTTCATAGCATCATCTTTCAGGATTTGGAATAGCTCTACTGGAATTCCATCACCTCCACTAGCTTTGTTCATAGTGATGCTTTCTAAGGCCCACTTGACTTCACATTCCAGGATGTCTGGCTCTAGGTCAGTGATCACACCATCATGATTATCTGGGTCGTGAAGATCTTTTTTGTACAGTTCCTCTGTGTATTCTTGCCACTTCTTCTTAATATCTTCTGCTTCTGTTAGGTCCATACCATTTCTGTCCTTTATCAAGCCCATCTTTGCATGAAATGTTCCTTTGGTATCTCTGATTTTCTTGACGAGATCCCTAGTCTTTCCCATTCTGTTGTTTTCCTCTATTTCTTTGCATTGATTGCTGAAGAAGGCTTTCTTATCTCTTCTTGCTATTCTTTGGAACTCTGCATTTAGATGTTTATATCTTTCCTTTTCTCCTTTGCTTTTCGCTTCTCTTCTTTTCACAGCTATTTGCAAGGCCTCCCCAGACAGCCATTTTGCTTTTTTGCATTTCTTTTCCATGGGGATGGTCTTGATCCCTGTGTCCTGTACAATGTCACGAATCTCATTCCATAGTTCATCAGGCACTCTATCTATCAGACCTAGGCCCTTAAATCTATTTCTCACTTCCACTGTATAATCATAAGGGATTTGATTTAGGTCATACCTGAATGGTCTAGTGGTTTTCCCTACTTTCTTCAATTTCAGTCTGAATTTGGCAATAAGGAGTTCATGGTCTGAGCCACAGTCAGCTCCTGGTCTTGTTCTTGCTGATTGTATAGAGCTTCTCCTTCTTTGGCTGCAAAGAATATAATCAATCTGATTTCGGTGTTGACCATCTGGTGATGTCCATGTATAGAGTCTTCTCTTGTGTTGTTGGAAGAGGGTATTTGCTATGACCAGTGCATTTTCTTGGCAAAACTATATTAGTCTTTGCCCTACTTCGTTCCATATTCCAAGGCCAAATTTGCCTGTTACTCCAGGTGTTTCTTGACTTCCTACTTTTGCATTCCAGTCCCCTATAATGGGAGAAGGCAATGGCAACCTACTCCAGTACTCTTGCCTGGAAAATCCCATGGATGGAGGGGCCTGGTAGGCTGCAGTCCATGGGGTCGCTAGGAGTCGGATACGATTAAGCGACTTCACTTTCACTTTTCACTTTCATGCATTGGAGAAGGAAATGGCAACCCACTCCAGTGTTCTTGCCTGGAGAATCCCAGGGACGGGGAGCCTGGTGGGCTGCCGTCTATGGGGTCACACAGAGTCAGATACGACTGAAGCGACTTAGCAGCAGCAGCCCCTATAATGAAAAGGACATCTTTTTTGGGTGTTAGTTCTAAAAGGTCTTGTAGGTCTTCATAGAACCGTTCAACTTCAGCTTCTTCAGCGTTACTGGTTGGGGCATAGACTTGGATTACTGTGACATTGAATGGTTTGCCTTGGAAACGAACAGAGATCATTCTGTCGTTTTTGAGATTGCATCCAAGTACTGCATTTCAGACTCTTTTGTTGACTATAATGGCCATTCCATTTCTTCTGAGGGATTCCTGCCCGCAGTAGTAGATATAATGGTCCTCTGAGTTAAATTCACCCATTCCAGTCCATTTTAGTTCGCTAATTCCTAGAATGTTGACATTCACTCTTGCCATCTCTTGTTTGACCACTTCCAATTTGCCTTGATTCATGGACCTGACATTCCAGGTTCCTATGCGATATTGCTCTTTACCGCATCGGACTTTGCTTCTATCACCAGACACATCCACAGCTGGATATTCTTTTTGCTTTGGCTCCATCCCTTCATTCTTTCTGGAGTTATTTCTCCACTGATCTCCAGTAGCATATTGTGCCCCTACTGACCTGGGGAGTTTCTCTTTCAGTATCCTATCATTTTGCCTATTCATACTGTTCATGGGGTTCTCAAGGCAAGAGTACTGAAGTGCTTTGCCATTCCCTTCGCCAGTGGACCACACCCTGTCATATCTCTCCACCATGACCCACGTGGGTTGCCCACGGGCATGGCTTTGTTTCATTGAGTTAGACAAGGCTGTGGTCCTAGTGTGATTAGATTGACTAGTTTTCTGTGAGTATGGTTTCAGTGTGTTTGCCCTCTGATGCCCTCTTGCAACACCTACCATCTTACTTGGGTTTCTCTTACCTTGGGCGTGGGGTATCTCTTCCTGGCTGCTCCAGCAAAGCACAGCCATCGCACCTTACCTTGGACGAGGGATCTCTCCTCACCGCCGCCCTTCCTGACCTTGGAGGAGGGGTAGCTCCTCACCACCGCCCTTCCTGACCTCGGTCGTGGGTAGCTCCTCTTGGCCACCCTTTGTGTGTTGGTCGCAGCCGTGGAGGCGCTCTTAGTGCGCTGGTCGAACACACCTGTTATCTATTCGTTTGTGTGTGTGTGTGTCTTTTTAAAAATCTTTAGTTAGAGGATAATTGCTTTACAATATTGTGTTGGCTTCTGCTGTACAACAATGTGCATCAGCCACAAGTACACATATGCCCCCTCCCTCCTGAATCTCCCCCACTCCCCACCCCATCTCACCCCTCTCGGTTGTCACAGAGCACCAAGATGAGTTCCCTGTGCCCATACAGCACCTTCTCACTGGCCATTTATTTCACAAATGATAGTGTATTTATGTCAATGCAACTCTCTCAGTTTGTCCCACCCTCCCCTTCCCCCTCTGTGTCCAAAGTCCGTTCTCTGTGTCTGCATCTCTATTGCTGCCCTGCGAACAGGTTCATCGGTACTATTTTTTTAGATTCCATATATTCGCATTAATATATGAAATTTGTTTTTCTCTTTCTGACTTACTTCATGCTGTACAAGCATGAAGGTCTAGGTTCATGTATAAGCTCTAGGTTCATCCACCTCACTAGAACTGACTCAAAAACATTCCTTTTTATGGCTGAGTGCCGTCTATGGGGTCACACAGAGTCGGACATGACTGAAGTGACTTAGCATAGCATAACATAGCAATATTCCATTGTATATATGTATCATATCTTATTTTTCCATTCATCTTCCAATGGACGTCTAGGTTGCTTCCATGTCCTAGCTATTGTAAATAGTGCTGTAGTGAACACTGGGGGTACATGTGTTTTTCATTTATGGTTTTCTCAGGATGGCACCCCATTCCAGTACTCTTGCCTGGAAAATCCCATGGATGGAGGAGCCTGGTAGGCTGCAGTCCATGAGGTCGCTAAGAGTCAGACACGACTGAGCGACTTCACTTTCACTTTTCACTTTCATGTATTGGAGAAGGAAAGGGCAACCCACTCCAGTGTTCTTGCCTGGAAAATCCCAAGGATGGGGGAGCCTGGTGGGCTGCCACCTATGGGGTCACACAGAGTCGGACACGACTGAAGTGACTTAGCAGCAGCAGCAGCAGCAGTGAGGTTGCTGGGTCATATGGTAGTTTTATTCCCAGTTTTAAAAGAATCTCCATATTTTTCTCCATAGTGGCTGTATTAATTTACATTACCACCAACAGTGCAAGAGGGTTTCCCTTTCTCCACATTGCCTCCAACTTTTATTTTTTGTAGATTTTTTGATAATAGCCACTCTAACCAGAATTTTGGAAAACTCAGCAGTGGCCATAGGACTGGAAAAGGTTAGTTTTCATTCTAATCTCTAAGAAAGGCAATGCCAAAGAATGCTCAAACTACCGCACAATTGCACTCATCTCACATGCTAGTAAAGTAATGCTCAAAATTCTCCAAGCCAGGCTTCAACAATACATAAATGGTGAACTTTCAGATGTTCAAGCTGGATGTAGAAAAGGCAGAGGAACCAGAGATCAAATTGCCAACATCCTCTGGATCTTCGAAAAAGCAAGAGGGTTCCAGAAAAACATCTATTTCTGCTTTATTGACTATGCCAAAGCCTTTGACTGTGTGCATCACAACAAACTGTGGAAAATTCTTAAAGACATGGGTATACCAGACCACCTGACCTGCCTCCTGAGAACTCTGTATGCAGGTCAGGAAGCAACAGTTAGAACTGGACATGGAACAACAGACTGGTTCCCAATAGGAAAAGGAGTATGTCAAGGCTGTATATTGTCACTCTGCTTATTTAATTTATATGCAGTGTACATCATGAGAAACGCTGGGCTGGATGAAGCACAAGCTGGAATCAAGATGGCTGGGAGAAATATCAATAACCTCAGATATGCAGATGACACCACCCTTGTGGCAGAAAGTGAAGAAGAAGAAGTAAAGAGCTCTTGATGAAAGGGAAAGAGGAGAGTGAAAAAGTTGGCTTAAAACTCAGCATTCAGAAAAAAGATCATGGCATCTGATTCCATCACTTTATGGCAAATAGATAGGGAAACAATGGAAGCAGTGGCAGATTTTATTTTTGGGGGGGCTCCAAAATCATTGCAGATGGTGACTGCAGTCATGAAATTAAAAAACACTTGCTCCTTGGAAGAAAAGCTATGACCAACCTAGACAGTATATTAAAAAGCAGAGACATTACTTTGCCAACAAGGGTCCGTCTAGTCAAAGCTATGGTTTTTCCAGTAGTCACGTATGGATGTAAGAGCTGGACTATAAAGAAAGCTGAGCGCCAAAGAATTGATGTTTTGAACTGTGGTGTTGGAGCAGACTCTTGAGAGTCCCTTGGACAGCAGGGAGATCTAACCAGTCCATCCTAAAGGAAATCAGTCCTGAATATTCATTCATTGTAAGGATTGATACTAAAGCTGAAACTCCTATACTTTGTCCACCTGATGCAAAGAGCTGACTCCTTGGAAAAGACCCTGATACTGGGAAAGATTGAAGGCAGGAGGAGAAGGGGATGACAGATGAGATGGTTGGATGGCATCACCGACTCAATGGACATGAGTTTGAGTAAGCTCCGGGAGTTAGTGATGGACAGGGAGGCCTGGCGTGCTGCAGTTCATTGGGTCGCAAGGAGTCGGACACAACTGAGCTACTGAACTGAAATCATGTCTTGGCTATTGTAAATACTGTTGCAATGAACACTGGCACATACGTATCCTTTCAGGTCATGTTTTTTTCTGGGTAAATGCCCAGGAGTGGGATTGCTGGATCAAATGGCAGCTCTATTTTTAGTTTTTTGGTTATTTTTAGTTTTCTAAAGGACCTTCATCCTGTTCTCCATAGGTTCTCCAATTTTCATTCCCATCAACAGTGGAGGAGGGTTCCCATTTCTCCACACTCTCTCCAGCATTTATTGTTTGTAGACTTTTTTGATAATGGCCATTCTGACCAGTGGAACAATCAGATCAGATCAGATCAGTCGCTCAGTCGTGTCCAACTCTTTGCGGCCCCATGAACCGCAGCACGCCAGGCCTCCCTGTCCATCACCAGCTCCCGGAGGTCACCCAGACTCACACCCATCAAGTCAGTGATGCCATCCAGCCATCTCATCCTCTGTCGTCCCCTTCTCCTCCTGCCCTCAATCCCTCCCAGCATCAGAGTCTTCTCCAATGAGTCAACTCTTCGCATGAGGTGGCCTAAATACTGGAGTTTCAGCTTTAGCATCATTCCTTCTAAAGAAATTCCAGGATTGATCTCCTTCAGAATGGACTGGTTGGATCTTCTTGCAGTCCAAGGGACTCTCAAGAGTCTTCTCCAACACCACAGTTCAAAAGCATCAATTCTTCGGCACTCAGCCTTCTTCACAGTCCAGCTCTCACATCCATACATGACCACAGGAAAGACTATAGCCTTGACTAGGCGAACCTTTGTTGGTAAAGTAATGTCTCTGCTTTTGAATATGCTGTCTAGGTTGGTCATAACTTTCCTTCCAAGGAGTAAGTGTCTTTTAATTTCATGGCTGCAGTCACCATCTGCAGTGATTTTGGAGCCCAGAAAAACAAAGTCTGACACTGTTTCCACTGTTTCCCCATCTATTTCCCATGTAGTGATGGGACCAGATGCCATGATCTTTGTTTTCTGAATGTTGAGCTTTAAGCCAACCTTTTCACTCTCCACTTTCATTTTCATCAAGAGGCTTTTTAGCCCCTCTTCACTTTCTGCCATAAGGGTGGTGTCATCTGCATATCTGAGGTTATTGATATTTCTCCCGGCAATCTTGATTCCAACTTGTGTTTCTTCCAGTCCAGCATTTCTCATGATGTACTCTGGAACAATAACACAGTTTATAAATGTTTAACTAACTCAGACATCCTTTTAAAAAAATCTTCATTAAACATTATTTTTCTGTTACAGAAGTAACACCTGTTCATTGTATCACACGCAAATACAGAAGTATGGTTTAGGATTGGGACCATGCTGTACTTACTTCCACAGGCTTGGATTTCAGAGGTTTGATAAAGTTCTCTGAATGAATGAATGAATGATTTCTGCCTTCCTTCTCCCATCTCACTATCTTCCTGTTCACATTTAAAAGAAGTCAGATCCTTAAAGTTCTAGAATGTGGCTCCAGGAATCGAGTTTCAGCTGCTGTGGGAGCCGGGGAGAATCAGGCTCCATGGTGGTGGGCTGTCCAGATCTCAGGCAGAGGGGTGCTGGGTTTCCCCTCTTCTAGGTCCCTTTCATCACGAGTGAGACTGCGGCTTACATGAACTGAACTCTGGCAATAATTCCAAAGGTAACAGCTTAGGGAAAATAGCAGCTCAACTACAATGTTCTGAGGAGGCTGGAGGGGCAGAAATTTCTGGGTGACAATAGCCTGTGTAGCCTCAGTTTCCTTTATGAGTCTCTTTTGCCAAAGCCCAGCCTGGGAAAAACCTGAAGTCCTTAAAAGTGGGGTCTGGCAACATCCCAAAATACCAGGAACAAATTCACCCTTCTGATGCTGCAAATTCTTTAGAAAACATGGGCTGACTCTGTGGAAAGGGCAAGTTACAAAACAGTCTGTACAGAGAGTACAGAGCTTTCTCTGTAACTTTATTCAGCTTCTCTGCATAGAACCAAGTTGGGGAAGGAAGGCTGTTTGGCAGTGTGTTATCTGCAGTTATCTCAGAGGGTGGGAGGAAATTATTCCCAGTGATTTTTATTTTCTTTTTGGTGTGCCTCCAAAACTTCTACAGTGAACATCTATCACTTTTCACAATCAAGAAATCTTTAAAAAATTTAAAAAAAAACAAAAAAAAAAACAACCAGGCGGTTTGATACATGTCCTTTGTCCTGCTTGGTAAGTTTAGGACTTGCTTCTAGATAGAATTAGTAAAAAGAGGAACAATCCAGCAGCCTGGTTACGAGATTGTGGGATTGTCTGATGCGTTCAATTGTTTTCCATTGCTGTGTAACAAAAGACCACTGAGTGAGTGGCTTAGAGCAGCATATATTTATGATCTCAGTGTCTATGGGTTGGCAGTCCAGGCACAGCTTAAATAACTCCTCTTCTCTGGGGCCCACAAGGCTACCATCAAGGTTGACTAGGCTGCTTTCTCATCTGGAGGCTAGAATGGGGAAGAACCTGTTTCCAAGGTCACTCAGGGAGTTGGCAGATTTCAATTCCTAGGTCTGTAGGACTGAGGGCCCCAGCCTCTCTCTCTTTCTTTGATTCGAAACTGCCCTCAGCTTCTAGAGGCCAAGTGTAGTTTCTTGTCATGTGGGCTTTCCCAATATGGCCACTTCCTTCAACAAACCAGCAAGAAGAGCCTCTAGAGCAAGTTTGCTAGCAAGATGTTGTGTGCGTTAGTTGCTCAGTCATGTCTGACTCTTTGTAACTCTGTCCATGGGATTCTCAAGGCAAGAATACTGGAGTGGGTTACCATTTCCTTCTGTAGGGGATATTCCCAACCCAGGGAATCAAACCTGGGTATCCTGCATTGCAGATGGATTCTTTACTATGTGAGCCACCAGGAAAGCAAGCAAAGTGTTATCTTTAAAATTTTTTTTTTTTTTTTTGCCACACTGCACTAAATGTGGGATCTTAGTTCCCTGACTACGGATAGAACCTGTGTTCCCTGCATTGGAAGGGTGAAGTCTTAACTGCTGGACCACCAGGCAAGTCCCCAAGATGGGGGACTGAGTCTTATACAATGTAATACAGTCACAGAATGACATCCCATCCTCTTGGCCAGATGCCAATGGTTAGAAGTAAATTGCAAGTCCAACCTCAGGAGGATGCCTGACTTTAGGGGAAAGGATTACCCGAAGGTGGTGTTATGAGATGAATGTCTGTATCCCGGCGCCCAATTCATTTTGAAGACCTAACCTCCAGTGTGGCTGGGTTTGGAGATGAATTCTCAAAGGAAGTAATTAAGGTTAAATAAGGTCATAAAGGTGGGGTCCTTATCTAATAGGATTAGTGTCCTTATAAGAAAAAACTCCAGAGATTTCTCTCCTTTCACACACACACACGGAGGACAGAGGGAGAAGGCAGCCACCTGTAAGCCAGGAAGAGAGCCTCCCTAGAAGCCACATGGGCTGGTGACCCTGATCCAGGATGTCCAGCCTCCAGCACTTTGAGAGAATACACTGTGTTGTTAGAGCTGTCCAGTCTGTGCTATTGTTACGGCTGCCTGGGCTGACTTGGACTTAGCGTCAGTGCCAGTGACCACTGACCACAGTAAGGGCAACTTGGAGCCCATCAGCCACACTCGATATTGTGAGGGTGGCTGGAATTCCAAGTAGAAATTCCAGAAGCTTCTAGTAACATGTGGATATTTTTGTAAAAATACAGATTCTTCTCAGAGATCATCCTTCTGTAGGCCAGTGTAGGGCCTGAGAACTTTCCATGAACCCTCCCAAGGTGATTCCAGTGCTGAAGCACGTCATCCATGCTTGATCGTTCGAGTCCAACAGCTTCAAATTCCAGCCCACTTGCTGGCTATGGGACCTTAGATCAGGGACTCCTCCTTTCAGCTAATGTTCCTTCATCTGCTGAAACATGTCAAGTTATTAAAAGAAAATAAAAAACACACTCTGAGGAATTCCCCTGGTGGTCTGATGGTTAGGACTCAGCATTTTCACTGCCATGGGCTTAGGTTTGATCCCTGGGTGGGGCACTGAGATCCTGCAAGCCTCATAGAGTGGCCAAAACCGCCCCTGAAACAAAAAACAAGCAAACCCACACACTGGTGTTAGCAGCAGCTCTTCCCAGTCCAGCCTCAGCAAAAGGAGGCTAGAATGCCTTATATCCCTCTCCCCACCTGTCTAGGTCATGGAAAAGTTCGAAATCAGAAGGAGTACAAGGTTTGGGGGCTGATCAAACATGGAGGTGACTTAGGTCTTGCTTGTTCTCATGTTTCCTTTTGGGGAATGCTGAAATATACCATGGGGGCCTGGAGAAGGTGAAGGTCCAGATATAGATCTGAAGTCAGCTGGTGGATGAAGTAAGGACCAGTGTTCCTGGACACCAGGAGGAAAAGCAGTCTTTGGCCAGGCTGTCCATGAGCAGGTGGAGTGGCCTCCATGGGGTGCCTGCCATGCAGGGGCCTCGGTTTTCTGGCATCACAAGGACAGCATGGCCGGGAGTAGGGCTGTGTGTGGGCTAGTTGACTCAAGAGAGTATTAAGTGACCTACCGAAATAAAGTATGGGAAACTTCTTGTACTAGGTCTACAGAATATAATTCACAACAGAATCTTGTCAAATGAGAAGGTGCATGCAAACTGCAGAGCCCAGTGCCTGGTGTGTACTATGGGTTTGCTAAGCAGAAGTTATTTTTCTATTATATCAGAATCTCCTGGAGCATTTGAGTGCCTGTAACACCTCTGTTCATATTGTCCACTGTCATGGGTCCCGTTTCTTTTGAGGCTGAGAGATCTGGGGTTTGAAGGATGAGGTTTGGTCTCCACAAACTGAGGGACCCTGGTTTTCCTCCTTTGTGATGGCTGGAGTTCTCTGAGTATTAACTGAGCTATTAAAGGCAGAGGACTTAGCTCCACTCCCAGCTCTGCTGCTGCTGCTGCTAAGTCGCTTCAGTCGTGTCCGACTCTGTGCGACCCCATAGACGGCAGCCCACCAGGCTCCTCCCAGCTCTAGCAAGTGCTCTTATTACCATGTGTTGTAATAAGGACATCAAACGGTGGCAGACTGGGTGGCATGGATGTGTTTTAGTCTGGGAACCAAGGGGTATTTGGGTGAAATATATCACCAGGTCCAGATTCCTGGGCATGTGGCCTGTGCAGTCACGGGGCCCCATACTTCAAAGAGCCCCACGCTCAGGAGGCCCTCAAATTTGGCTCAATGCTCTGGTGTCACCATCTTGAAATTCTTCCTAAGGTTTGACAAAGGCCCCTTAATTTTTGTTTTGCACTGGGCCCCATAATTATATAACTGGTCCTGTCATATTACATCTTGACTCAGGGTTCTTAGGAGCCATCTTCATGTGAAGTTTCCAAATTTCTTATATCCCTTTATCTTGTATGAGTCTTTTTCTTAAAATTAAAAAAAAAAAAAATTGGCTATGCTGTCTTAGTTGTGGCATGCAGGATCTTTGATTTTCACTGTGGCATGCGAATTCTTAATTGCAGCGTGTGGGATCTAGTTGCCTGAACAGGGATCGAACCTGGGCCCCCTACATTGGGAGTGAGGAGTCTTAGCTATTGGACTGCCAGGGAAGTCACTGTCTTGTACGAGTCTTGATATATCTTGAGTGCCTCCTTCAATATGAAATTTCAGAAGGCAGGGGTTAGGAGAAGGTGGACACTCGAGGACTAGAAAAGGGGAAGTAGCCAGGGCTGGAGACAGTGTTCAGGATACCCTCAGTATAGTCCTGACACGTGCAGATGCATAAAAGGACATGGTTTCCTGTTAAGACCCATGCACGGGGCACGTGGAGGCTTGACTTGAATTTTGAGTGGAAGGTAGAGCGTGGAAAAAGAGAAGCAGGGGAGGAGGGGCACAAGCAGGTTCCACTTCTTCTTTTTAGGCTGGTAGGCCCAAGGACAAGTACAGAAAGTGAAGCCAACACTATCTAGTTATCATGAAACAGGTTCATGCAGGCAAGGCCAGGCTCTGGGAGACAGAATGCTATTAGAGCAGAGCTCTTCGCCTTAAAAGAGGGAACTCAGAGAGGTATCCAGGCAGAGAGCCATAAACACAGCCTGAGCCCTCGTTCCCTTTTTGGGTGCCCCAGGCACCAGGAAACTGCATCCCATTTGGCAAAGTGCTAAGAACAACTTGGTATCGATTTGTTTTTCGGCCCAAGCCAAGGATGCCTGTTAGACTTGAGGTCTCTTGAAAATTTTCTAGTCACTTTTGATTATTGCAGGTTTTCCTATAGTTAGAGATAATGAAACCCCTCAAAGTGGTTGAAGGGCTTGTTCTGGGTCAGGAAGTGACGGGAAGATATGTAACTACCTACTTCCTCTGTAGGGCTCTTGAAGAGGGCCAACCCCTCCCATTGCCATGGAGACCCCAGCGAGGCCCTGCCTCTGGGGCTGACTCCGACTCCCTGAGCTATCAGCTCAGTGGTGGGGTGTGTGTGTGTGTGTGTGTGTGTGTGTGTGTGTCTGTCTGTCCGTGGACTCTGATTTCATGCTTGCTTGGTCATATTCTCTTCAAAACTTGTGGTATAACACAAATGATCACACTGGAAAATGAATGACGTAAAATACACAGAATATGCTGTTGTATAATTGTGCTGGTCCTGGAGAAGTAGATATTTATTTTAAAATGTCGCTTCATAGTGCACTCTGATGACCTGTTCTGATGATGGGGTGTTTTGAGGACTGTTGTTGCTCTTTTCGTGTGCTCAGTCGTGTCTGACTCTGTGACCCCGTGGACTGTAGCCCATCAGGCTCTTCTGTCCATGGGGCTTCCCAGGCAAGAATACTGGAGTGGGCTGCCATTTCCTGCTCCAGGGGATCTTCCCGACTCAGGGATTGAACCTGCATCTCTTGCATCTCCTGTACTGGCAGGCGGACTCTACCACAGCGCCACCTGGGTGAGGACTGTTGTCTCTGTCTTTTGAGCATGTCAGCAGTCTGGGCTCCTTGGTCATCCTGTCGCGCCTTCCCTCCCTACCAACCTGTGAAGGCTTTGAAACCCTGATCTGTGTATGCCTGAAGTCCTAGACCAACTAAAACAGTGTCTGCACTTGAATACTTTCTCTGGGCGAACTGTCTTCTCCCCGGCTCCAAACAGTCCCAGGCACCTTCCAAACTCAGGAAAACTCAGAGCTCCTGTCCAGAGAGGCGAGGCCAGACACTGAGTCAATGACTGGGGTGTTTCTGTTCTGCTGCTGTTGCCTCAGCGAGTGACGAGGATGAGCCTGGGGTGCCCCAAGGCCCACAGCACTAGCCAATTGATGCAGTCAGCTTCGGCCTACTTCCCAGGCCTAACAACTAGGTCTGATATCACCTACTTTCCCTAAGACTTAAAGGCAGTTAAGGATGGCCAGGGGATAAAGTCATAAGGTCTTCAGTGCATATGCTCAGTCAAGTTCGACTCTTTGTGACCTCATGGACTATAGCCTGCCAGGCTGCTCTCTCCATAGGGTTTTCCAGGCAAGAATACTGGAATGGGTTGCCATTTCCTACTCCAGGGGATCTTCAGGATTGAACCTGAGTCTGTTGCGTCTCCTGGGCTTCCCAGGCATTGCTAGTGGTCAAGAATCCACCTACCAATGCAGGAGCTGCAAGGGCTTCTGAGATATTCAGAATTAGACCTGAATAGGAAAACATCTTTTATTTTTATTTATGTTAAGGATCAGGGTCTTAACTCTGTATATTAAATATACATATTTTTAACACAAGGAGCAGTGGGAGTGCTGGTTCTTGATCTGACCAACCCTCTGGAATGTGCCCAGGCTCCCAGGCTGGCTGTCTGACCTGATACAGATGAAGGAGGACATATTTCTATTAACAGGAATTGGACCTCCTTAATCCAGGCTTCCTACCACATCTGCTAACGGGCCAACTGGCCCAGGTGTCGTCCAAGGACCTCAGCCCATGAGAGGAATGGAACGTGACATGTTTTGCTGCTACCAGCACTCCAGTGGTGATGGGGCAAATAAGGAATTGATTTTTCTTATAAAAGAGTCAGAGTAATAGTGTGTTCTGTGAACACTGGCAAGTTGAGGTTAAAAAGATAGCAAGAGAATGGCTGTCTAGCTGAGTTGAGGCTTTCAGGGAATTGTTGCCTTAGTAACCATCATTAACATTTACTGAGAACTTACTAGGTACCTCGCCCTGTGTTCAGTGCTGTGTGCACATCATTCTCTCCTAATACTCAATCTTTGAGGTAAGGACTGTTGCTACCCCTCTTTTTATAAAGAAGCAGGCTTAGAGAGGTAAAGTAGATCACCAGCATCCTCAGCTTTGCCAGTGCAGAAACTCCATGGCTCAGTCTGCTAGAGCTAACAGGTTCTAGCTTGCCTTTTATAAAATGATCTCATATTTCCTAAATACGTACTGTGTGGCAGATGCTGGTAATAAGGTGAATTGAATGGTTTAGTCAGGACTCTGGCCACTTCGCGAAGAGATGACAACTCAAACTGAATAGGCAGAAAGTGGATTTATTGCCTTACAAAAAATGTCCAGGGTTGGTTTTGCTTCAGGCATGGCTGGATCCAGCAGACAAAAATGTCTTTGGGATTCTGTTCCTTAGTTGCCATGTAGGTTCCATTCTCAGCTAGGCGATCTTGTGATAGCAGGATGGTTGCCAACAGTGCCAGGCTTGCAACCTTACAGTTCTAAATTCAGCAAATGAAAAGCAAAAGGAAATGCCTTTTGCTGCTGTTTAAAAAACATTGGCTCACCACCCTGCCAAAATTCGGTTTGTGTAAGACTGGTTTGGCTTGGATCATATACTCATTCCTTTCCAACCACCCTGGCCAAGGGGCTACAGGGCTCTGGTAGGTTAATCTGCATTATGTGTTCACCTTGGAGCCATGGGTAGTCAACAGAGGGATAAAGCTGGAGGACGGCTGAAAGCCCAGCAGGCAATTGATGTGCAGTTATCAAAAGAAGTGGGGATGGATATTGGGGAGACAAAGGCAACAGTGGGGAGTCCTGAGGATATAAAGGGGCACCTAACTAATAAAGCAAGGGGCCAAATTAACTTATGATGGAGATATATGCCTGGTTCATGACCCAACTACACACCCACCTGGAGCACTGCCTGCGTGTCAGTCCAGCTAGGAGCAGGTTGATTTAGTATAAAATCAGAACAAATGGAATTATGTGTTTCTAAGAAATTTGTTGTTGTTTAATCACTAAGTCGGACTTATTGTGACCCCATGGACTACAGCACACCAGGCTTCTCTGTCCTCCACTGTCTCCTGGAGTTTGCTTAAATTTATGTCCATTGAGTTGGGGATGCTTTCTAACAATCTGATCCTCTTCTGCCCACTTCTCTCTTTGCATTCAATCTTTCCCAGCATCAGGGTCTTTTCCAATGAGTCAACTCCTCACATCAGGTGGCCAAAGTATTGGAGCTTCAGCTTCAGCATCAGTCCTTCCAATGAATATTCAGGGTTTATTTCCTTAAGATTGACTGGTTTGATCTCCTTGCAGTCCAAGGGACTCTCAATAAACAGTCTTTAGCACCACAGTTCAAAAGCATCAATTCTTCAGTGCTTAGCCTTCTTCATGTCCAACTCTCAGATCTGTACATGACTACTGGAAAAATGTAGCTTTTGACTATATGGACCTTTGTCAGCAAAGTGACGCCCCAGCTTTATAATATGCTGTCTAGGTTTGTCATAGCCTTACTTCCAAGGAGCAAGAAATATGTCCATCAAAGCATTTGTGGGCAAGTTGGTTCAGTTGTGAGGAAAAGAAAACCTAAAATACCAATTATTTAAAGAGGATATAAGTTTATTTATAGTGAAAACAAGTCCAGAGGTAAACGGGTTAGGCCTGGTATGGTGGTTTCATGTTCATCATGCACCCAGGCTCCTCCTCACTTGTGGCTCCATCACCATTCACACATAGTTCCTTCTCCTTCATGGATCAAGTGATGTGTTCAAGTTCCAGCCATCGAGCCCACATTCTACCCTGCAGAATGAAGGGAGGAGATGGGCACATACTCTTTCAAGGACAATCCCAGAAGTTGCTCACACCCCACAAGCAAAAATTGAGTCAATGGGTTCTATCTATCTGCAAGGAAAGCTGGGAAATGTGGTGTTTACTCTGGGAAGAACAGATACAGGGAGACAACAGGTCTTTGTCAGAAGGGCACCGCATCGGATAGCCCTTTTTCTGCTACAGACAGTGTCCTAACCAATGGTTGAAGACTAGTCACCTGGAACCCAAGCACCTTCCAAAGGCAACCCTAAACGTGTAGGACATAAGCAACTGTCAAGCTTTGCTGCTCTCTTTTTTGATCATCACTCTTCTACTAGCATATTCTAATATGAAAAAGTCCAGTTGCAATTCAACTGCTTCTTTTTCTAAAAAAAAAAAAAAACTTACTTTTACCTGTACCGGGTCTTGGTTGCTACACACAGGCTTTCTCTACCTGTGGTGAGTGTGGGCTTCTCACTGAAGTGGATTCTCTTGCGTAGCACAGGCTTTAGGGAGCATGGGCTTCAGTGGTTGCAGTGCATGGGCTCAGAGGTTGGAGCTCACAGGCTTAGTTGCCTTGCAACATCTGCAGTCTTCCGAGACCAAGGATCAAACCCACGTTCCCTGCATTGGCGGCAGATTCTTAACCACTGGACCACTAGGGAAGTTCTAATTGCTTCTTAAAATTATACACTGTTTTCTTAGAAATGAGTATGTTTTTAAATTAGAAAATGTTTTTCAATAAGTACTAAAACAATGCCCATATGTATAAAGTACTAATTTTCTCCAAACCCTTTATTTTAAACCATAGCAGCCTGCTGCAGGGCTTCCCCGATAGCTCAGTTGGTAAAGAATCCATCCGCCTGCAATGCAAGAGACTCTGGTTCGATTCCTGGGTCAGGAAGTTCCCCTGGAGAAGGGATAGGATACCACTCCAGTATTCTTGGGCATCCCTTGTAGCTCAGCTGGTAAAGAATCCTCCTGCAGTGTGGGAGACCTGAGTTTGATCCCTGGGTTGGGAAGATCCCTTGGAGAAAGGAAAGGCTACCCATTCCAGAGTTCCATGGACTATATAGTCCATGAGTTTCGCAAAGAGTTGGACATGCCTGAATGACTTCCACTTTCACTGTTCAGCCTGCTGCATGTCCTTCCACCTTTCCTTCATGATCACTTAAACACATCTGTACATTTCATTTTCACAAAAATGGGTTATCATGATATACATAACTCTGAAAATTTCTTTTTGCTTAAGAAATACATCATTGGCATGCCAGAGGTTAAGAGCTAGGTATCTGACTCATTTTAACAGCTGCATAATGCTCCAGAATACAGCTCTTCTATAAGTGATTCAAGCATTCCTTTTGATGGGCTGTCATTTCCATTCTTTTGCTACCATAGGCATGTTGCAGTAAACCTGTTGTATGGATGTCCTTATTTATATCTCAGTGCTCTTAGTTCTGAGATGGGGTCTTTGAAGCAGCACTGTTGGGTTCAAGAAAAAGAAAAGCCACTCAGTCGTGTCTGACTCTTTGCGACCCCATGGACTATACAGTCCATGGAATTCTCCAGGCCAGAATACTGCAGTGGGTAGCCTTTCCCTTCTCCAGGGGATCTTCACAACCCAGGGATCGAACCCAGGTCTCCTGCGTTGCAGGCAGATTCTTTACCAGCTGAGCCACAAGATACATTTAAAAAATTTTAATCAATATGAAATTACCTTCTAAAAAATGGCTGGAACAAATCACATTCCCACCCATAATGTATGGAAGTTTTCACTGACCCTAATTCTTGCCAGTACCAAAGGTCACTGCTCTTCTGATTGACAGATTGTTACCATCTGGTTGACAGTGACTTATGGTACCTTGTTGCTTTGCTTCACATCTTACTGAGCACGTGTACACTTGATCCTCTTTCATATGCTTACTGAAATGCAGACAAGCATAATGGTTCAAGGATTCTGGAGTCATCCACTCAAGTCTGTGCCCTGGTTTAAGATGTGTGACTAGCCACTGTATAACTTGGGCAAGTTACTTCATTCCTCTGAGCCTATTTTCTTAGCTGAAAAGCACGGCTATTATTTATTTCATAGGGTAAATTGTGAGAATTGAAAGAGATATACTTGTAAAGTATCCAAAACTCTATCTAGTCCATAGCAGTACCAAATAAATGGTTGGTGACTATACTGTTGAAATTTTAGATTTCTTGAGTTGCCTATTGGGTGTTCTCTACTGGTGTGATTGTTTTGTAGGGATGAATTTGTGGTAACTCTTTGTATATTAGCCATATTAATCTTAATCTACAATTTATGTGGGAAATATTTCCCTAGTCTATCATGCATCTTTTACAGAAGGAGTTCCCAAATTTCTGCTTATGTAGTCAAATATGTAATTTCCTTTAGGGTTTCTAGGCTTCTTGTTTCACTTATGATCTCCCATTATAAAATTATAGTCTCCTAAAAATTCTTCCAATAATTTTCATTTCAACATTTAAATCTATAGTCCTGGTATTTTATGTGTATGATGTGAGGTATGGATTTGGTTGTTTTCTGGAGTTCTGTTTGTACAGTAGTTCCACATATCAGATTTAATTGAGAAACTTCATGAAAAGAGAAATTTGGAAGAAAATAAATTATAGTATTTGCAGCAGTAATTAATTAATTGGGTAATTCTGAGTTTTAATGGAATTTGATTTTTTCTCTTAACGGACTCTTCCGCTTCTCTCTTTTTTCACATGAAATATTATAGGAAACTCCAACATACAAAACTGGCTGTTACTGTTTGACATGGTGAAAGATAATGAAGTTACAAAGTTGAAGAGTAAGATAATCAAGAGCTTTGTAAACAAGGATAAAGTTTTATAATAAAAGTTTAGATTTTATCGTGAAATAATGGGGGAAATGACTAAAAGATTTAGGCAGAGGAGTGACACAATCAGCTTTTCCAAGAACGAGCTGGAGGAAGATAACAGTGTTTGGGAGTAATACTGCTAGAAAGGTGCCAAGCCCCAGCAACAGACACTGTTCCCGTGGACAAACGTGGACATGGAGATTGTTGCGGAGTGTGTTTAAATGACACATCACGGGATTTAATGGCTGACTAGGATATCTGGGGTGAGAGAGAAGAAGGCGTCAAGAATGATGTCTGTGTTGTGGTTTGAGAAACAGTGGAGGAGGGTGCCATTTATCAAGAAAAGGAAACAGTGGAAGAACAGCAGATTGAAGGGGAAATGGTGGAGTTAGTGTTGTAAGGTGTGCCTGTGTGTATGCTTGTGTCTGAGTCTTTGTGACTCCATGGACTGTAGACCAACAGGCTCCTCGGTCCATGAGATTTTCCAGGCAAGAACACTGGAGTGGGTTGCCATTTCCTACTCTGCAAGGTATCTGGATGTTAAATAAATGGGGGAATATCCAGATGACAGGTGGTCATTCAGACATGGAGCTCAGGGAATATGCCTAGACTTAAGATAGGAGTCTGAAATTTATCAACATACAATCGGAAACCACAAAGTCATGAAACTGGATGAGATTTCTCAGACCGTCTATAGGGCAAGAAGACCTAAGACATAGGAGGGCCACTGCTTTGGTTGGGTTCTTGGACTGTAAGGAACAAAACCCAACTCTAGCAACTGAGCCTCTGCATATGGTTGTACAGGAGGTACCTTGTACAGTGTGATAGGTTAACAGTCTTCTCAGGAAGTGTATTTATTGGAGGGATATGAGGTAGCTCTCAAAAATCAGAGAAGCTTAATATTCAAGAAAACCAAGAACCTGAACTGAGGAAATCTCAGTAACAGGAACTTACATGCCTCTTACATATTATCTGCTGGCTAGCTTCCCAAAGGAAAGGTGAGGTGCTATTCTCAGAAAAAGGAGGGAAAAGTACACTGAGTAAGCAAATGCAGCTGTCTACCATTGGCTTTCCAGTACATGCATTCTTTAGAACAATTTTATAAATGACTCCATTCAACATACTGTAGAAAATGAATTCCATCTTTTCAGGGGAAATAATCTAAAATGATTTCTACTTATCACATTCAATGTCAAATCTAGATTTCTGGGTGATAGTCATTCTCCTCTAGATCTTAACCCCATCTTGACAGTCTACAATCTATGGATTTACTGGTACATAATCATTGCGAGCACACCCGTATGTATTAGTTTGGGGGAACACTGCCAGAATAGCTCAGGTCCAATGGAGGAAAGTTTGATTGGGGTAACTTGGATCATGCTCAAACTTCAGCCAGGAAGTGTGAGGGGCAAAGTATTGAAATGGAGGACAGGGATAAAAAGACAAGGTAGGAAATATGGGTAGAAGCTATACAGACTTATTTCCACAAGTCACAGGGCTAGAGCTGGTAATTCTCCTAAGGTATGCATAGGTGACTGGTTCCAGGACCCAAGTGGATACCATTATTTCAGCATGCTCAAGTCTCTTGGGTAAATGGCATACTACAGTTGGCTTTCTGCACCCATGGGTGCCACATCCCCAGATTCAACTGTCAAGTGTGATCCATGTTGGTTGAATCCAGGTGCAGAAACTTTTGGTTGTGGACAGCCAACTGTGCATTTTCTTCTTCCTTGCCTATACACTGTATTTTTCCTTCAGTCAAGAGTTTTTGACTAATGGGAAGACCTACATTTTTATTCCTGAGGTATACGTGGGCTGAAAATTTCCAAGTCTTTTGAATCTTCCCAGATACCAATATTACATAAGTCGGTCTCTATTCAAACTGTCTTTTCACAAAAGACCTTAGTAATATGGCAAATTACCCTCATAATTCTGCAACTTGTGAAATCAATCTCCAAGTTTTAGTTTATAATTAAGCATGCCTAACTCAAGTGGTCTTAACCTTCTGTATCCACTTCAGATTGTTCTATCAACAGCTACCTGGTCATCCAGATGTTTTCTCAACAGGTACAAGATTCCAATGACGTGGAGTATCTCTACTAGCTTTTTTGCCATTTTAAGTGGCTCACTGCCCTCCACCCCCACCCCAGTCCATAGACAGCAAGTGTTTCTTCAGCCTTTAATTCAATCAGTGCAATAATCAATTCCAGATCCTCCATGCTTCTGAGGATTTGAAGCCTACTATTTAACTGTTACCAATTTCTGTAACCAGTCATTTGGTTACAAGCAAAAAAACCCCACTTTGTTTGACAAAAACAATGAAGATATGTGGTGGTCTCAGAAACAATGGAAAGCCTTGATAATCAGGTTTTGACAACAGAAACCAGGGCATCTTTGGGGATGTCTTCACCTAACTCCTATGATTTCCTTGGGATACTACAATCAGGACTCAGTTCCTATAATTTTGTGTCACCTCTCTTAAGACTCAAAGTCCTGGTGGGAGGGGAATTTTATTGTACAAGCTTGGATCACACAATCCAACCTGAGTCAGACAGGGGGCATGAGACAACAATACTGTCATTTACAGCATTCCCACAGAATGGCAAAGAGTAGCATTCCGAAAGAAAAATGGGTACCTATCACTAAAAAAAAGGTGGGGGTAGGACACAAAAATCAATGGATGTTTGCTATGCCAATACCGAGAACTGAACCTACACAGGAGCGACAGCCGGCAGGAAAGGAGGGAAATGACACTTCAAGAGTCAGGATGCTGGTGGAGTTGTTGTGCTGCTGAACATTCTGATGTTTATGTAATGGATTTAGCAGTAGAAGGCCACTATTGACTTTGACTGCAGGAAGATTAGAATACTCAAAGATTTCAAGGAAAATGTGACTTTATCCTTCTCTCTGCCTAGTGTGAACACTTCAAGAGATCTTAAATAGATTAATGTTGGTTGAGAACTGGAATAACCTTTGATGAACACCAAAATTATAAAGTTTATAAGCCAAATACACTCAGACATTAAAAATTAAGAAAGTTACCGAGCTCAGAAGGGTTCAAGAGTCATCAGTTTGAGTAATGGATGAATATATTTATCTAAACATTCACTAATATAAAAGCAGGTCTTTTAAATTATTTGACAAAACAGGCTCAGTGTTAAGTAACTTGTCAAGGTCGAACAGTAAGCATTATTTTAATTTTTAAAATTCTTTATTTTAAAATAAGAGTTTAAATGTGAGTAGTGTAAAATATTCAAGTACAGAATTGTATAAAGTTGAAAGTCATGTAATCTACACTGAGACTTCACATTATGAACATAAACACAAATTTTTAGATGAGTTCATACTACACACTTTTCTAGCAATGGTTTGTTTCACTTAATAAATTATGGCCATTTTTCCATGCCCATATGTAATAAGTGTATTTTATTCTTTACAACAGACATGTAGATGTTCTTATATGGTTTAACCAGGTGTTTTATAGTGATTGTAACAAATTCTTTGCTGATAAGCATTTAGATTTTTTACTATATTTTTCTACCATGTAATTAATTTTTATGCTTCTGTAGTAACTTAAATTTATGTCAGCTCTTGTTCTACTCTGTCTTCTGGACTGGAAAATAATTATCAGTGTGGCCTTGACCTCTAGTTTACTACTTAAAGATTCTGATATTGGTAGACAAGTATCTTAGGACTCAATTTCAAGTAATAGAAACCCAACTCAAAGTAACTTAAGCAAAGAAGGGTATTTATTGATTCACATAACTGAAAAGTCCAGGGGATATACTAGCTTCAGGCACGGTTTGATCCAGGGGCACAAACATTGTCATCAGGACTCAAGTCTCTCCATCATTTGGCTCCATTTTCCTCTGTACTGGCTTCATTCTCCGACTGGCTCATTTGATATGCTGGGCCCTGTTGGTTTGAGCTTTTCATCCTACAGAGCTAAGCAATCTCAGTAAAGAGCTTCTCTTCCATAGTTCACTAAAACTCTTAGGGTTGAGAATCACTGGACCAACTTGAATCACATGACCAATTCTGAATCAATCACTATGGTCAAGGAGATGGACTGTGCTGATTGATCAGGTCTGAATTACATGTCCATCCATGAAACCTAAGATTAGGTCAGATTGAACCATGTGGACTGGAGAAAGGGAGAGGAGGTTCGAAGAAACATCAGGGAGTCATTACAAAGGAATGGAATGGAGGCTGGTCAATCAAAAACAACTTATGTCAGTGGTAAGACCAGATATTGAAAAAGTTAAATCTCTGCTCATAAAGTTGAATGGTAACCACTGGCATTGATTGTTCCTTCCTTGATGATAAAAGTATTCTCAAAAAAATCATGAGTAGTAATTTTGTCTTCTACTCAGGAGGCTTGTAATCCATCTGAATGGAATAATCATGTCCAATAGCATATCTGGATGATACAAGAGTTTCAATGTAAGTAAACTCAGTTGTCATGAGCCTGAGAGCCCAACTGTCTTGCTGACACGAAACAGGACAACCAGCCTCCCACTGGCAAATATTTCTGTGAGACTTCCTCAAGTCAGTGGTAAATTTTAAGTTCAGTGGAAAAGTTTTATGTTCCTTTAAGTCTTCTGCCAAGTTGAACTGGTACATTTCTGTGAATACTGGTAGATCAGATTCATCTCCGTATGACCATAGAATGGAGGAATGGACAGTGCTTTCAATCTGCTCTGCTCCTTCAGATCTGGCAGAAAGGGTCCCAAGTGCTGAAAATGATGATCTAATATATATAGGCATAGAGGCTTACTCTGTAGTTAAAAAAAAAAAAAAAAAAGCTGCTGGTCAAGGAGTATGTAGCATGCTCCTTCCTGTTGTGAAGATGAAGTCCCGGAGAGTACAGAAGTACAAGTTGCTTCTGTCAAAACTTCTTGGTAGAAATGGATATGAGATAGCCGAGATCAGCTGTAGTCTTCTGAAGGATAGTGCCTGATTGCAGCAACATGTCAGAAAGGCAGGCAATGGCTGAGTCAGGTAAATAGACAAGTAAGTAAGGTACCTTCAGCAGGGCCAGTCATATCAGTAGCCAGGCTAAGATCTGGAAAAACAGGCAGTTTAATGTTGAAGTTCTGTAAATTAGCTTTAACCCTGAGTATTCCAGGGTTAATCCATACGGTTTACTCTAGATACAATTTTCTGATCTTAAAGGGCCAGTCAGGTATAGCAACTTTCACTTTCCTGCTGATCTGTCCAAGAACTTTCAGCTCAGGAGAAGGGTATCTCTTAAATCCAGACTTGAGGTTCTGTTTAGGAGTCTATGCTACATTTGGGAGTGATAGGGTTGGGAGAGCCAGGTTCATCAAGGTTGGCCCTACTTTCTTTGGTAATCAAGTCTCCATCTTCTGTAATTCAGCTTGTCTCTGAGAATCATCTTATCAACAAGTCAAGGCCTCAGACAGGCTGAATGGTACTGCGGCAAGATGAGATCTGAGGCATGGAGATAGCAAGTTACTAGGTTTGAGTTTTAGGCTTTTTCCACCATCAATTCTTATACACAGCATACATTAGACTCTTGAACAGATGATCATCTTTACCTTTTAAGTCTCTCATTTTAACAGGGTTAAAGGGAATGACTGGCAGTGATAGATCAATGTATCTTCCGGTCAAGTCCAGGAGAAAAAGAAAATCGAGTTGACATCATGAAGGTAGTGAAAAAACTGAGTTTGGAGACAATTTCTTCTTTACAATTAATAGTTGTATATACACAAGCGGGCTAGTCATCAGATTTTGTTGAAGATGAGCAGTATAGAATAACCAGACTTAGGCTCTGTTTGATGATTTGTACAGAGTCACATAATCACAATTAGTGTAGAGGATAAGAGACAAAGATATAAACATTCCCAACTTTTAACCAGTGCATTCATTAAAGCAGTTGAGGACAGCTGGCCCTTAAGTCGATTCTGAAGAAATAAGATTTTTTTCTCAGGGCATGGATTAAAGTCTACTTGTTCTACATGATCTGGTCTGGGAATTCATGTATCAAATCCCTCCTGAACAGACAAGTTGTCTTAATGCCTGAGAGTATTTCATGACAAGGAATGAAGTCAGCCACTGTGATTCAGTTAAAACGACAGATGAAATTCCATGGAAACATCCACAAAGACAAGGGACTGTGGTCTTGTGACATTAGGAAGACTCAAGAAGCTTGAGCCTATTGATAAAACTCTTTAGCTGCAGGCTTTGTAGATTTCCTTTCATGTTAGTCTACATTTCCAGCAAAAAGGTAGATATGGAATTTGAGATGCCCACCAAGTAAGCTATCAAGGCCTGATCCAAAGGCCTACCTCTAAATATCATTAACATCAACAACTGATGGTATCAGACATCAAAAGATTCATCTTAATCTTTCTCATTGGCTGGAAGAAAATTTTTACAATGGCCACATTTTAAATTACACACTGAGGAAAACGGTGTTCAGAGATTGTCTCTTGTGGATCAGGTATTATATGTAGAGCTGAGTACTCCTAATTTCTGAGCAGAACAGGCAGATGTGCCAGTGATGGAGGAATTGTTTTAGCAGTTTTTCAAAGGTTATTTGCTTCTTTATTCTGGAAACAGCAGTTAAACTGAATAAAAACCAAGTAGTAGTGTAACTGCCAATGGCTGAGTGATAGTGATGTAGTTTGAGAAGATGAATAATCATTAGGTGCCCTTTTAGGTAATGTTGCCAGTCTCTGAATTCTGCTTTCATAGTTTATGGTTATCCCTTGCACACGAAGTAGAGTACCATGGCTGAGAATAGGAGGTCCAATGTATAGTTGGTCTATACTCCCTCAATGAGGCATCAACTTCAGCTTCAATACTTGGTGTTCACTGTATTCAAGGAAGATCAAGACTTCAAGGTCATGCATTTTAAGTACCACTAGAGCATCCGGTGTTTGTGGAAGAAGTTGAATAAGGGGGTTTGTCAGTGTAACGTACAAATTGCTCTCTGGCTGTATCACTCAGGAATCACTGGAAGTCTATTTGTGGTTAGAGGGCTATTATTCTAGGTTCATTCGATATTACTTTCAGCCCATATGACTAATCTTGGGGGCAAAGACATGTCCATCTTCTTGCACTTCTCTGAGTATTCCTAGGAATGCTCAACTGAACACCGACGTGTTGGGTAGAGGTACAGAACAGAATGCCATTCAGGTCGAACATACTGTTGTCTAGGGCAGTGGTTTCCAAACTGTGTTCTGAAGAATTCTAGTTGTTGTAAAGAAGTCTCCTTAGATGTCACCATGATGGTAAAGTAAGATGCTTTTGGCAGGTTTCAGGCCCCCCACTTCTGCTTCCTCCAGAGCAGCTTCACTTTTACTCTGGGCTTCCATAAAGTTTTCATTCAAAGGGCTTCATGGCCACAATGCCTTTGGAAAACCAATGATCTAAGAGTAAGTTGTTCACAAAATGCTGAAATAAAAAAAATAGGTCACAGAAACCAGAAACTGTGAGCAAACCCTGTGGTAAGCCAAAGCGTTTTCCTATTTATTCCTTCTCTAATGTGGGGCACATTACAAAATGAAGAAGTTAACATTCCAGTCTGCTACAAACTCATATTGCCTGATTGGGCGTTAAGTGACTATCAGGGCAAGGATATTGGTTTAAAGTGACAATAGCGCTGGGTTTTTTTGCAGTCAGCAAATGGCTGCAAAATGCATTAGTTTCTTTGTAAATATTATTTCAAGAAGTCCTTGCCTGGATGACTTCCAAGTATTATAAGATTTCACTGGGCCACAACCTAAATCCTAAGAAAATATCTCCTTCTCACCCATTCCCTTTTACTCTATTTTTCTCCTCTTCCCTCCTCACTCACCTGAGATGAAGTTCCCTTAAACTAAATTTACAGCACAATTCTATGAAAGAAGTATATTGCTAAACATCATAGAATTAATCCATCTTTCTGGCACAATTAACTTCCCCACAGCCCTCTCCCATGTATCCCTACAAATCTTCTAGAGGTTTCTTTGACAGAAAACAGAGCTAATTGTCAACATGTAGGGTTCTCAGATGATAAAGACATACTAATTCAAGAAGTTATTGACAAGGTAAGAAAAAAAGGGGGTGGCGGGAGGAAGAGTTCCAAAGATACTGTTTATTCCTAGGTCTCCAGGGCAATTATGTTGGCAATCAGGAAACACTGGCTATATTGCTCTAAAGAAGTTTTCCCATTCCATTAAAAGAAATGCTACAAAAATAACATTATGTATTTGATTAAACTTAGGACACACTGGGCCAAACAACTAAATGAGGCTCTTTATGTAAGCCTTTTGAGATCCTTTAATACACTACACTGCATTAACAATCAGGGAAAGGGACACATTTTACAGTATTTTACCACATTATTGGACTACAGAAGCTCTTTATATATGATACATATTACATGTGTATATCAAATAAATACATACACACACATACATATGAACAGTACTGTTCTAAAAAAACCTGATGGCTCATTCTATGTAAATATTAATTTGGGGACAGAGGACCACAGAGTTGGTGTCTGGGAATATTAATAAGAATTAAAAAAAGAAAAAGGAAGACATGGAATCAACAGGGATCCCCAATCAACTAGGCCATCTTTGGGAAGACCACAAAGATGGATGAAAGATCTAAAAGTAGTTTTGTGTTTTCTAATGGGTAATCTTGTTGTCAAATGAATACACTACCATAAAGACAGTCTACTACTGCCAAACCTCAGAGATGATGCCATGGACTTCAGTTTCAGGCACAACTATGGCAAAATCACATCTCTGACATCCTAACTGACTGAGAGCAATGATTGAGATCAGGAAGTTGAAAACTTTTCTGGAGTTCCCAATTTCCAGTTATTTTAACACTGCACATAAAATACAGGCTAAGTTAATTCCAAAGAGAGAACTGGACTGGGAGTCAGAAGGCCTGGCTTCTACCATTTTGCAGCTGTGTAACCTTGGATAACTTTTAAATTTCCATTTCCTTATCTGCAAAAAGGGATTATAATTTGCGCTATTTGGTAATTAAGATTAATAGAAGTGAAAGTGCTTTGAAACTGTAAAGTGCTAGATAAACATAAGGGATTACCATATAGGTTCTACCTGGATGTATCAAGAGGCCTTTTCTGGAATCTGATTGGAGCTTTGTGAGATGCTGTTAGGTAAAGGGATTCCTTGGTAGAATTTCTTACATTTGTGTGAAAAGTTCTGGTTCCTGAGTAATCCCAAAGAAGATGCTGTGAGTTCACTGTGCCTTTGTTTTAATCCCAACGGGTCAGAATATCTGCTTGCTCATTCAGTAGGCTACTACAGATTTGAAATGGAAAAATGGGGTCCAAATTAGATAATTCCTGAATTTCAATCATGTGAGAAAGTGGGGTGTGGTCCGATATGGTTCTCAAAAAGATGCTGCCATTCTTCAGACAGTGCTGATAACTAAAAATCCCCTGGTCCAAATTTATTATGTGTCTCTGAAAGCTTTAACTGGAGAAACGAAATGCACACTTATGGAACAAGCTGAACCTTTGTTGTGATAAAACAGCTTCAGCTATTTGGCTTGAGAAGTTGAACTTCACTACAAAAGGCTGTGTTGAATCTGGGTAGAACAGGACAGGAGTGGAGGTGAAGGCCACATCATGATGATTCGCTGGATATGCCTCCTAGATCACAGTGGTCCACTGGAATGATGTCTTCTTCAGTACTGAGGTGGCAGAATCCATCACCATGGGCAAAAATCCAGGTACCAGATCTGTAGGCTGATGGAATAGCACAAAGGTGATCAGAAGATCCAGATGAACACTCGGCAACCAGGAGGCACAGGACTGGAGAGGAGAGTGACAAAACATATGAGATAACAAATGCTTGGCATCAGAAACACAGGACACTGGGGTGGGGCTGCTGTCAGCACACCCACTGCCTGATGGATACTGATTCTTGACAAATGCTGGGCAGGGCGGGGGGGAGCTTATGATTAATAATCGGTGATGATAAGAACAGAGTGTTCTCGGGCAAAGACTGTTTTTGGACTCTTGAGGACAAACTGTTTCAGGGAAGCAGCAAATAGGAATGGCTCCAATTATCATACTCTGGGGGAGTAATTTATCTGTATTCAGATTCCTGGGCAGTGGTTGGTGGGGGAGAATAAAGTGTCTCCCAGGTGGTCTGAGAAGTGGATTTAAGTTGATATACAAACACCAAAGCAAAGGAGACACTGCTGTTCTTCCTTTTCCAATGACTTTCACAAACTGTCTTCTAACCTCATATCAATACTTGTAAAACTTATCCTTAACTTTAATTTTAATGATTCCATCTTGAGGAGACCCTTGCCCTCCTCTATTATACCCTATGCAATATGGCTGTTTCTCTTCATATTTGAGGGGTCCCTAAAATCTTTTTAAAGTTAGAATTAAAAAAAAATAAAACATGAAGTAAAGGAAGAGACACGGCCCATAATTAGTGACTTTTTCAATAATCAAGAATTAGGTTATCACACAGCAACTAAGCAAATATTTATTGAGTGCTTATTTGGCGACAGCCTTGTCTCTAAATTTCTTCTTTCTACTAAAGCTTCATCATATGTGGTTAACATGTTTGGGCAAAAGTTCTGCTTTCAAGGGGCTGTTACCTGTAAAGAGAACTAATGCAATGCACACAAAAAAGTACTTTATAAGCTGCTGTATATAAGGATAAATGAAAGATACACACAAAAAAAATTAAAAAACTTAAAAAAGGTTAATTTCTGCCTAAGGTTAAGAGATTCATGGAGAAGACAGCATCTGAGTTGGACACTGAGGAAATGAGAAGAGAGCATGAACAAAAGTGTAGAGATGGGAAAGAAAAAGGCATTCTGGAAAATGGCAAGTACCGTAGTTCACTTTGGATGGAGCATCGCCAGAGTTTGCATTGAGGGTTTGGTGAAAACTCAGGTCTCCGAATTTCCAGTAATAGCGCTGGTGGCAGTGCTTGCTCAGTCATTGTCTCTTTTTCAAAACAAGGACAACACTCCTCAAATTCAAGAGCAAGTCCAGCTCCCGAGTTCCTGTCACACCCTGTTATTTTCTTCCAGGTCCCACATCCAGTTCTTGAAATTCTGGAAATCTGGAGCCCATGCGGTGATTACACTGAAAGACATCGGTTCCAGCGAGTGCAGAACGCTGTAGTGAAACCCTTTCAACCTCCTATTCTGGACAGTTCATGTTCTGTCACAGAATTTCAAGCTTTGAGTTCCAGTTGGTTTTCTCCTCCTTCCTCCTGAGGAAAGCATAGTATCACCACAGTCTCAAGATTCTTTTGAGGTACATCCAGATTTAATTACAAAAGAGCTAAAAGACCAACACATTTGTCTCCAAAACAGTCATTTCTCTGGAATTGAGATCATTTGTCTCTGCCCTCCAGGTAAAGGGAACAGTCAATTGATTTTTTCCAGACATTTGTATGAAATAGCAGAACCGGCTAACACCTAACAGACAAAACACTTAAGTGTGTTTGCATTTGCTTGTTTAGAGCTGTACCACGGTAAGCACCACTCCACAAAACGAAAATGTTTGAAATCCGAGCGTTCAAACATTTCTATAGTGTTTGCTGGACAATGGCCTGGAATCTGATAAAAAGCAGCTGACAATTAACAAAGAAGCAAAAACTGGCATTTTGGCCATCTTAACACACTTGCAAGCAAAGAGAATACAAAGCAGGCAGGGAGGAAAGTTAAGGTTTGAAACACTTCCAAACTACTGACTTCGAGGTTCAGAGGAAGTTCTAACGAAACTTTCCAGAGAATGTCAACCTTCAATTAATAAAAACAAATATCTTCAGGAATTCCATGTCTAGTTCAGTCTATTCCAGTGAGACAGCTTGCTAAAAACCCACCTGCACCATTAATTAGCTGGACTTGGCAGCACCATTTAAAAATAAGCCTGCTCACTACCAACCACACGGAGCTAAGAATATAAAACAAGAGCAAGTAACGGATGGCAACCATGGTCATGGAAAATGGTCAATGAAAGTCAGAAAGGTAGTCAGGCACCAGAAAATAAAGTTGTTGGGCCAAAGATTGAATAGGCTTCTTGACACTAGAGAACACATCCACTCCTAGTTTCAGCTGCTTTATATTGGGTGTCACTGTACCATAAGCATCAGCCGCCCTTCAGGCAACCCATAGTGAAAGGAATCAGAACAGAAGCCAAGCAGTGGAGTGTTGTTACCGCGAATATCCACTACGCATAGAACAGCTCACATATCCCAGGGATTCAACAGGGGCTTCAACTTGGTTGTTACGGGTCCCAAATGACATCAAAGCCTCAGTTTCCTCCTTGCGGCAAAGGAACTGTGGTTCTTAACTCTTCCGGGTTACAGCCCCCTCTGAAAACTTGCTGGCGATGGATCCTCATTTCCCTTAATTGCATATTCCCACTAACTTCTGCACACAATTTCAGGGAGTTTGGGGCTCTCCATCTCCAGTCCGAGGTTTCCAGGTTCAATATCCAAGGACTGGGAATTTCTAAGTTTTCTTACAACTCCAAAAAAATAAAAATAAAAATAAAATAAAGCCAACCATAACGAACAATAATCATTCCTGTCATCCACCGACGCTTTATGGTTTACAAAGCGCTTTCAATCCCACAAACGTTGATAGAGGAGGAAACTGAGGCGCAGACAAATTACTGAGTGACTTGCTTAAGGTCACTCGGCCAGCTGGTGGCTAGGCCCGGAAGCAAACACAGCTCTTCCGACTCCGGAGCTCGCTTCTCCACCCCGGAGTTGCCGCCAGAGCTCCCGCCCCTCACTAAGGCGGCATAAGGAGGAAAAGGCAAAGTAGAAAGCCCACCACCAACCATCCCCCGGCTCCCTCCTGCCCCCCCAACTGGGTCCTTGCAGGCCCCGAAGGGTGGCGCCAGGCCTCCAGGCCGGCCCCGGCCACCCCAGCTTCCCCGGCCGCGCCAAATCCCGCCGCCGCCGCCTCCCCGGGAGCGGGGCGGAGCAGCCTGCCCGCCGCCGCCAACCACCCTGACAACTCCTCGTCGAATCGCAAACGCATAGGCCGCCGCCCGAGTTCTGCGTACGAGAAGAAAGACGCGGCGCGAGCGCCAACGGCCACCGGGCGCGCGCCGCGGCGGCCGGGCCTGCGCCCCAAGAGCTGGATGCCAGAGCAGGAGAAAGAGCCGCCAACCGATCGCTCGATCGACCGCGCGCCCGCTCCTTCGCCCTACCAGACCGGGAAGGGGGGGAGGGCGCGCCAGGGCTTCTTTGAGTTAGGGGCCTGACTCCCCGGCGACGAGACAAGATGGCTCCTCCGGTCCGCGCTGCAGCTGCCGTCCCGGCTGCGTCGCTCGGCCCGCCCCCGGTACTGTTTCTTTAAATGGCGGAGAGGGTCAAGAAAGCAGGAAGAGAGGCGCGCGCACTCACGTGACAGGGGCGGGCCCGGCAACAAAATCCGGTCACGTGGAGACACGCTACCCACCAATCAGGAGGCGTCGCATCAGGGCGGGGGCGGGAGGATCTGCGGCTCTATGATTGGCGGAATACGCCGCGGAGGCCTCGGGGACTTGGGGCGTCGGGGAGTGCGCGAGGCGGCCCGGGTTGTGTGCACTAGCGGAGACAAAGAGGTGGCGGTGGCGGCAGCGGCGGAGCAGCCCTAGACGCCGAATTTTGTAGTGCTGAGTCCCGTCACCATCTCATCTAGCGCGGCGCTAGGGCGGCTGGTCTCGCGGCGGCGGCGGCGGACGCGGAGGTGGCGGCAGCACATGGTTCCAAGAGCGCCCTGCGGTTGTTGGGTTCCAATTCCGTGGGGAGGGACAAAGGCAGCTGTGAGCGCCGGGCAACGCCCGGTCTGGTGGTGCTCTCGCCACTGCCCTCGATTCGGGCCTTGAAAACTGGGACTAATTTGTCTCCGTGAGGAGGAGACCACGGGACCGAGGCCCAGTGAGAGCCTGAGAGGCTGAGGCCGCTGTCTGAGGGAAAGGGGGAGGGGCGCGGCCCGCCTGAGTTGATTGGGTGGGTCAATTCTGTGGCGACTTAGTGGGCCACTGTGAGGTAATTTGACTCACTACCCTGAGGAAATTGGGGCGCACAGCAAGCTAGGTTTGATCTGGCTTTGAAAACGGAAATCGGTCTTCAGCGCTTAGGAAATCTTTCAGTTGGTAGGTGGTGAAGCCGGAACTAACGCCATATTCACTCGAGCAACATCGTGATCGCCCGTCTGAGGCTTATTGAAGGATCCTGGGATCGTTGATGGCGAAGACATGTGTGGCTATTCAGTTTTATGACTGCAGTTGCTAGACTTCCGGATTGGTAAGTTTCCGGATTGGTGAATTTCCTCACAGGAAATTTAGAGGAACAACAACAACAAAACTCGGAAGAACGTGAAGATGGAGCAGTAATTAAATCGCCAACTCCAATATCAGCTACTCTAGGACGAACCACATTCCACTCAGTGAATTATCGCAAATTCATGCTAATGTTCCTTAAGACTACAGATTTATGACGTAGTTTATTCCGAAGTATTACATCGTAGTCATTGAGAGGATAAAATTAAGAAATCATTTTTTGTTTTAGACGTCTTTTTGAATATATTTTAGGTGGATAACTAGATAACTTGGCTTAACTGAGGAGCAGATATTTACCAACTTTACTGGAAGGAGTCCTGAAAAATCTATTCCATTGTAAGCTTGTATTTCCCAATTAGTGGTTAAAGAACTGGAGACATCGCCGCAATCATGGCTTTCACGAATTACAGCAGTCTGAATCGAGCTCAGCTAACCTTTGAATATCTACACACAAATTCGTAAGTATTCTGTAGGTGCCTTTGAGGTCACTGATAACTCATTGCTCGATATTCATATGGAAGTCTTTTTCCCAGGAAGTCTCGCATTTTTTTTTTTTTTTTTTTTTGGGCTATGTCACTGGAGGAGTCTTGAGCTCTGTATGGAAGAACTGAGATCAGTGAAATGTCTGTTGCTAATCCAGAAGAATATGATCTTCCTTTACTGGATCAAAGTTTATTTGATATAAGGCAAACTAATTCCTTGGAGTCTGTGTATTGAGTTTCATTCAAGTGTTTGATAGGAATCCAACAAGTACTCTTCTTGGATCGCCAAAAATTGGACTCTTCTATTCAACTCCTTGTCTTTGGTGTCAACAGCCAATACAGTTGGGTAATAACAAGTCTTTTTTTTTTTTTTTTCTAAGAAGGAAAAAAGAAAAAAGAATGAAGACATTTAAATGACAACTTGTGAGAAGAAGTTATTTTCCCCCCTAGAAAACAGTTTGCTTTATTTTTCTGGGAAATTTATCCTCATCCAAAATAGTTTTTAATACGTTAAGCAGGAAGTGATAACTTGATTAAATCCATGATTTAAATAGCCTTTCCACCAAAGTTTCACAAATCTTTGAATAAATGTTGTGTTTGTAGTTCTTTGAGTTTGTGAAGAGATTGCCATCACTCCAATGATCTGGAATATTTCAAGGTTAATCCTTACTCCTACTTTTTTGGAGTTGATGCAATGAGGGCATCATTGTTTAGTCTTTTAGTACATTCATTTGGCACTTTTGAGATGAAGGTAAGTTTCTCATTTTAGTACTGGAGAAGTGGTGAGCAGCTTAATGAATGGTCCAGAGATCAGAAGAACCGCTTTCAGGATTGAGAATATAGACTCTAGTATTCAGTATTTTGGCCACCTCATACGAAGAGTTGACTCATTGGAGAAGACTCTGATGCTGGGAGGGATCGAGGGCAGGAGGAGAAGGGGACGACAGAGGATGAGATGGCTGGATGGCATCACTGACTTAATGGGTGTGAGTCTGAGTGACCTCCGGGAGCTGGTGATGGACGGGGAGGCCTGGCGTGCTGAGGTTCATGGGGTCGCAAAGAGTCGGACACGACTGAGCGACTGATCTGATTCAAGTAATAGTACAGTAACTTTAGTTGTCAAGTAATAGTACAGTAATAACCGTTTACAGAAAAGAACCATGTATTTGTGATAATATCTGTAATTTTTTGATTACTGTTTTTCCTATGAAGGAAATAAAATTTTTCTGAGTAGTGAATTGCCAAATGAGAGCCTGGTTTTGTTTAGGAAGGTTCTTACCGAACTAGAGTATTAGAGTAGGGATTGTAGCGGTCACCTAGGTGTAGTTTTGTGTTGCAGCCTGATGAATCTGAAATCCAACTAGATAAGGTCTCTGATCAAAAGTTACACCCATCTTGCTTGTGGCATAGCCATGAGCAGAACCTTTAGTATCCTTGTTTGTATTTGAGCTGCCGCATTAAGAACAAGCAGTTGAAGGCCACGTAGATGTTCACAGATTGTGTTTGATAAACTCAGTTCTGAGTTTTTGGGCTGAGGAGCCAAATTCGGAATGACAGACTATGTGATCATCTTGGAAGACTGTTGAAGGAGACTTTCCATTCTGGGTTCTTGTTTTAGCTTACCCAAAGATTGTATTTGATAATAAAACAATAGTGAAAAGTGAAAGTGTTAATTGCTCAGTCACGTTTGACTCGAGGCCGCATGGTCTGTAGCCTACCAGGTTCCTCTGTCCTCGGAATTCTCCAGGCAAGGATCCTGGAGTGGGTAGTAGCCATTCCCTTTTCTGGGGGATGTTGCCAACCTAGGGATGGAACCTAGGTCTCCTGCATTGCAGGCAGATTCTTTACCATCTGAGCCATACCATCTGAGCTACCAGGGACTGTGGCTTCTGCCAGTCATATTTAAACATGATCAAAAATCATCTTTTTAGCAATCCTACTAGAGTAAGGATTATTCTTGTTTTGCATTTGAGAAGACTGAAGTTCAAAGAGATTATTATATGCCAGAGGTTACACAGCTTCCAGGCACCGGTTCAAAGCAGTAAGATTTATCTGGGCACATGATTAGTGCTTTTAACCATTAGGCAACACCAGCTGTAGTCAGTTTTACCTTTAAAGGCTTGTTTCCTTGTATATCTGCCAGAAGGTTTACTTCCCATTTTGAAAGTCTTCAATTTTAGACTGGGCTTCCCTTGTGGCTTAGCTGGTAATGAATCCGCCTTCAATTTGGGGAGACCTGGGTTTGATCCCTGGGTTGAGGAAGATCCCCTGGAAAAGGGAAAGGCTACTCTCTCCAGTATTCTGGCAAGGAGATAAATTTTAGTTTATCTCAGTGAACCTCTTAAATGGAGGGTTCTGGGCTGTTTCATTTCTGTTGCTATCTTATGGCTTATTGAAAACAGAACAGAGCAGAGGGAAAGAATTGAACCTCAGTTAAGTCTCTTGTTTGAAATTGGAGAATTTTCTGGGAATTTGACTTACTGTGTTGAACTGGAACCACTTGCTTGCATAAATGTTTTTGAGAGTCGGATGTATCATTTTGGAAGCTCTGGAATTAATTATCTGGATCAGACCTTAGAAGTTGTTTACTTTTGAATGTATCCAATTCTATGAGAAGAAAATATGAAGCCCAGAACACCTAGATAAGTTTTTGGTTTGTAACCAGTTTCAAGACCTTTATTGTGACGGGACTGGAAGTTCATTTCTAGAGGAAACAAATTTAAAAATTTTCAGAATATGTGACTTGGTAATGGTAATGATGGTAGATGTGTCCACTGGGTCAAGTGGTATGGTGTTAGAAGGGAGGGTTTCCCTTCTCCCTTTTTATAATTAAAAAAACAAGACCATTTTAGGCTCTCTGATATCAATAAATTGCCATGGTATATATGAAAGAAATATTGCCATGGTGAAAGAAATGACTCCTTAGCACCCATTTAGCAGAATCCAGGATAGAAGGGTAGAAATCAGTGTGATGCAGTAGAAAGAGCATGGGCTTGGGAGCCAGCCGGGCTTCTCTTTGCTTCCTGGCTGTGTTCTTGGGTAGGTCTACTTATCTGAGCCTCAGTTTCATCATTTACAAAACAGGACTAATCTGACAATGTTTATGAGGATTGTATAAAATAATGTTTATAAGGTAATTAGATTGCACATAGTTCATAGTAAATATTAAATAGATAATGACAGTTATTTGTTCTAGTTATAGTATTAGCTCTAGTTATAGTATTAGCTCATATAAACCAAAAGTTGGTGAGTGTGATAGCAGCTTGATGTTTGGGGATGGTCATTAGGCAGATTAATTTTTAATAAATTCTGGAGCATCTGTTGAAGATAATAAACACCTCTTAGAATTATTATTGTTTTGATATTGTTCTACATTAACTTGATTATATAAGCACTAGGGTTTGAGGCAGGTCTGGGAAATTCTAACATGGAAGTCTTAGGTGAATTTCTTTTAAATACTGCAAGTTGGTGTTATGAATGATTGAAATTAGGGTTTTTGAATAAAAATAGTTTTATGCTTTTACTGCTGTTTGGTGTGGTGGGTTTTGTGACTGCTGCTGAAAAGTCCATGAGCAGTCTAGGTGCCAGATTCAAGATGGAGTAATAGTTGTGATGTTCCTTTGGCAGAAGGTACGTATCTTAAGTCATTCTGTTTGCAGTATTGCTAAGTGGTTTGATAGAGCAGGGTGCTTATGTGTAAGATGCCTGCTGTGTATGTCTACTCCTGTCAGCACATTTAAAAGCTTATTGTCCCGGCCATTTGATATCTTTGAGTTGTTTTATTGATATAGAAAGTGAAGGTAGAGGAACCTTTCGACTTTACATTTCTTGTGATTTATAATCCTGTTGAAATATGGGTTCACACTAAATATATTAAAGCCTTTGAATGTAAAATGGTTGCCCTGGAATTTTTCAGCTTTATTTTCTAGCAGTTAAGGCAAATTAACTCTGGACTGCGTATCTAAGAACTCAGTAGAACCTATCACTGTGTGATGGGGTTATAAATATTCTATTGCTTTAAATTCAGACTGAATATAAATAGACCGTTTTCTTTACATAATGAGTAGATTTACACTTGAATTTGTCATTGGAAATGCTGAGATGCAAAGCTATTTTGATTGTGGCACAATTGGTATAAAAGCCACAATCAGTTGAAAGTGAAAGTTCGTTAAAAATCTTTGTCTTTTTCCAGATGGTTGATCTTTCTTGGATTGCATGTAAAGAATCTTTAGGTCTGTGAAGAAAAGAATTTCCTTTGATCCTTATATAAATAACTCTAAATTGCTCGCTAGCAATGAGTGCATCTCTTTGAATATTATTTGAAAAAAGGGAAGATCTTTTATAATTGGTATTTTTTTTGTTATGATTTGAGAGATATTTCGAACTTTAGCATTTATTAGTAGGATCAGTTGGAGGTTTGTCTGAGAGTCGTCTCTGACCTTAGCAACAGTTGTCGCAAAAGGCCCCTTTTATGAAGTGTCAGTGCACATCATAAAAACACCCCTTAGCTACATTGAAAGATATGTTAACTTACCTGAAATCCATTTTGTGGAACAGCATTGATACTGTGTGGAACAACGAAGACATTTGGAATGTTTTTAGATTCTAAATATACAAAGCAGTTTTCTAATTGTGTAGAAAACAGTGAAAACTTAGCCAGAAGTGCTTTGTCCTTTCCTTTTTGAGATGTTACTGAATTCTGAATGTCTTTAATTTTCATGTGAAGTGACAAAAAATAGGTTTTGTGAGAAGCCATTGCTATATCTGTTTTTGTTTTTTTTTTTTAATTGCCTGGATGGCAGAGGTATCAGAATTAGTTTTCTAGATTATTCATATTCACCACTGTCACTACCATAGGCCAGATATTTCATTCTTCTTTTATTTCTACACAGATTGTAGTCTCAGATTGTATTCTTGTGTTCCCAACCCCTGCCCTAGGAGCTTACTTCTGAGATTCCTTGAATTCAAGGAAATGAGTATTGCAGTGGAATTTGTTATTTTACATTTTAACCTTCAAAAAATTTTAAGATGTATAGAAAACTAATTCACTTCATAAGTTACTTAGTCACTACAAAGCCAGACAGGAAAATGATTGGTTGAAAGCTTTAGAGCAAATACTGGTTTTTACTTTTAACTTGTATTATTTTCAGCACATCAGTTTATTTAATCTAGCTTATTTCTCCCAATTTAATACATGGAGTGATATGCAGAAAATTTTTTGTTTCTTCAGTAGATAATTTGAAGAATTTAGGGTGATACTTTTGGAGACAAAATTTTTTGAATAAAGATATGGATGTTTTATGCAGGTTTTTTTCCTTGTGAAAATTTTTTTTATTTCATGTAAAATAATTAAGAATTAGAGGAATTTGAGGTCTTTTCAGGGAAATTGGAGATTAAATTTCTACTTTTTGTTAAAGCATGGTACTTCATTTGGATCAGCAACAGATATATTCACTGTTCTCATGGGGAAAAGTTCTTCCTAAAATTCCAAGGACTAGTAGTTTTAATTTTAAAAATTGCATTTATAAAAATTTGAAGATTTATTTGCGGAAAAAACTGTTCCTGGACAGTTGAGTTTGGGGTATTATTTTATAAACAAGTGTTTTATAATTTGTTTTGAACAATACAGTAAGTACTCACAAATCCTAGATGCTGGCTATTTAATATTGGTATATTCTAAATATATATAGAAATTTTCACTTTATCTATTGACTGAAACTTTGTATACAAAAAAATTAACTGGAATAATATGTTTTTTTTTTTTTACGTTATGATAGTAATATATGATGTGGGTTAATGCTTACAAAAGTAAGAGTTTCTTTATTTCCTTGGCAGTCCAGTGGTTAAGACTCCTTCTCCATTGCAGAGGGCATGGGTTTGGTCCCTGGTCAGGGAACTGAGATCCATATGTTTGCACCACAGGGCCAGGAAAAAAAAAAAAAAATTCTAGGTGGTTCTAGGTTAGTGCATCTACTTTTATATCTAGTGAGGACTATTACGGGAAATAGCACAAATTAAAGAAGGTGTAAATAGAGGAAAACATGCATTAATACCATCTTTATTGTGCTGTGAATATGGTAATTGTGAATTTATCCTACCTAAATTTTGAGTAGCCTCCTAGAGGAGGAGATGACCTTTGGTTATCCTTCTGGAAGGGTCTAACTTGAGCAAGGACCCTAGAAGACCACACCAAACCTTTTTCCTCTTAGGAAGGGGTTGTTCAGGAGTATTATGGATTCCTTTATGTGGAGAAAGTTTTGGTTTTGGCCAAAATCAGGGAGCATCAAAAACTGGATTATTTTCTCCTTTCTCCCTACTTTCAAGTGAAGTATTTTTGCATATAAATTGCACAAGACTGAATGGTTTTTCACCAGTGAATCATCACAAAGGTATTGGTAAAGCTAAATGGTAATGATTTCTCCATTGAGTGTTCTTAGAGATATGCAGAAACTGACAGCCGGTAAAGGCAATGATAAATAAAATATAGATATTTTTCTAGGTAGAATATGAATAGTGAAAAACATTGCTTTAGCAGTAGTACATATGAGCTCTAGAAAGAATTGTGGAGAAGTTTAAAACTTGAATAGTGTAAATTGATGCAAGTAGCAATTTTAGTTTTTTCTCCAAAAAACCTCTTAAATATTTTATAGCCTTGACATTTTATTAGGGACTATAGCTTAATTCATAATTCTTTTGCTGATTCTTAATATTTATCATTTCAGAACCACTCATGAATTCTTGTTTGGTGCTCTTGCTGAACTAGTTGATAATGCAAGGTATGTAGTCTTCAGGTGTGCAGGTGTTTTCTGTTCTTGAAAACTTTTTGGGTTTTTGTGATCTCTGATCTCTGAAGACTGGGGAGGAAGGCAGTTCTTTTGCATATGTGACTCACTCCTAGGAGCCATCTTACCCAAAAAGTATTTTAAATAGCATGTTGGTTGATAATCCATTCATTTCTATGTTGCAGACTAAAAAGAGTGAACTTACAACCTCCAAAGCTACCTTCCCTGTGTATTAGAACAAGATGATTGTTGTGAAACACAGGGAATCAAGATAAAAACTTAGGGATCTAATTACTAGGACAAACTGTTTTAATTTGTGCTACCAGGACGGTAAACCATCTATGTCTTTAAAATTATTTCAGAGTTCTGTGTCTTCCCAAAATGTACAGTCAGCCCTCTGTATCTGCAGGTTCTGCATCTGTGGATTCAAGGAACCACAGATCGAAAGTATTAGAACAGTTCCAGAAGGTTCCAAAGGCAAAACTTGAGTTTGCTGCTTGCTTGCAACTATTTACGTGGCATTTATTACATTGTGTTAGTTATCATAAGTAACATAGAGATGATTTGGAGTAAACAGGAGATCTCGTGCATAGATTATATGCAAGTACTACACAATTTTATAGAAGGCAGTTGAGCATCTGCAGATATTGTTGTCCTTGGTGGTCTTAAACCAGTCCCCTGCAGATACTAAGGAGTGAGTTTGTTTTGTTGTCAGATTAGACTAGTTGATCAAAGCATCTTCCATTGTTAGCAACTGTGCTTGGAAGAAATCATCTGAATTCTTAGTGATAGAAGCCTCTAAATGTTACTGTGCAAGACTGAAAAGAAGTTTGGATTGGTTCAGAGATAGTGAAGTCCCAAATCAAAAGTCTGCCTATAATTATATCACAGATTTCTGAATGCAAACATAAAATTCAGACACGGTGTTTATTGACCAATGTGACTAATGAAGAAGAAGATAAGAGTTGACAAAAGTACTTTCTAAACAGATGTCCAGTTAATGACATAATGGTAATTATGTCTACCTATGTCTATACTGTAGATGTATACTGTTCTACTTTTATTGTTGTTATTTACTGGACTGCTCATGGAAGTGTGCTAGTTAACAACTTGTTTAACCTGAAGAGTCCCATTTTCAGTGTTTTTAAATTGTTTCAGTCCTGGTTCACTCAATTTTTATATTTAAAAATGTAGGTTAATGGAACTATGTTTGAATAGTGATACGACTGTGTTTTGGCAGGCTGCTTTTTTATATATTACATGGTGAACTGGAGATTGCCTGGGAGTGTGTGTTCCTGCTCATACACATACTTTGCCAATCTCTTCTGTTTTTGAAATGTTTTTATGTTTTTGGGAATAAGTAGCTGTAGAGTTGTATGGATTTGAGTGGATTATTTTGCATTTAAAAGCACTGAAACTGAGCGCCTCATTTTCTTTGCCTGCAGTTGGCAGAATTGGGCTAGATTACTTTCAAGCATTTATGGAGGACTTCACTGATGACTGAGCTTTTATTTAAGCTGATGACTAGAACCTAATGGGGTGCCCTAAACTTCCTTTCAGGTTTAGGGAGGAAAAGATTATAGGCTCATGAGTCAGTGTACTGATTGTAGTGTATATACGGTAACACCTGATTTTCTTAGACTTTGTGGCAGAGTATTGTTTTCCTTTTTTCCTCAAATCTTGGTGAGAAAGAACAATGGATGAAATATTGGAACATTGTTTATGATCGCAGTCAAACGAGTGATTGGAGTCATTTAGTGTGTAAAGGAATGTTCTTATTTATCCTCTAGCTATTTTCACTGTGAAATTTTTATTTAAAAAAAGTGCATTCAGACCCTACGTATCTTGTGATTGTTTTAAATAACTTGGAGCTCCAGAGGTGTTTCACAGACATATAAGGAAAAGTGTGTTACCAAAAGTAAAAGTATATCTTTAATGTATATAGAATTTTTCTACGATTTCCTGAAAATAGATTCAAAATAGTATGTATCCCACTCAATACTGTGCATCTTGATGGTTATACTTCATATTCTCATTTGAATATTGATTTTTTTCCCCAACTTTGCAGAGATGCTGATGCCACGAGAATTGATATTTATGCAGGTAAGACAGATACCAGTCTTCCTTCTCGTGCCCAGTTCCCAGAAGAATTTACTGTTGTGCCTAAAAATAAATGAGTGGGAGATAACTAGTTTCTGGAGTCTGGGTAGACAGCCTGATTACTCCAGGTTATTAGGCAAGACCGGTAGCCCTGATCAGGTGTGTAATAGAAATCAAGAATATTGGTATTAAGGGAACTACTACGAGGTGCCCAGATCTATCAGTCAGTTCACTTCAGTCGCTCAGTTTTGTCTGACTCTTTGCAACCCCATGGACTGCAGCATGCCAGACCTCCCTTTCCATCACCAACTCCGGGAGTTTACTCAAACTCATGTCCATTGAGTTGGTGATGACATCCAGCCATCTTATCCTTTGTTGCCCCCTTCTCCTCCTGCCTTCAGTCTTTCCCAGCATCAGGGTCTTTTCAAATGAGTCACTTCTTCACATCAGGTGGCCAAAGTATTGGGAGTTTCAGCTTTGTCATCAGTCCTTCCAATGAATATTCAGGACTGATTTCCTTTAGGACGGACTGGTTGGATCTCTTTGCAGTCGAAGGGACTCTGAAGAGTTCAGAAGCATCAGTTCTTTGGTGCTCAGCTTCCTTTATAATCTAGCTCGCACATCCATACATGACTACTGGAAAAACCATAGTTTTGACTAGATAGACCTTTATTGGTAAAGTAATGTCTCTGCTTTATGCTGTCTAGGTTGGCCATAACTTTTCTTCCAAGGAGCAAGCGTCTTTTAATTTCACGGCTGCAGTCACCCACCTGCAGTGATTTTGGAGCCCCCCAAAATAAAGTCTCTCACTGTTTCCATTGTTTCCCGATCTATTTGCCATGAAGTGATGGGACTGGATGCCATCCATGATCTTAGTTTTCTGAATGTTGAGTTTTAAGCCAACTTTTTCACTCTCCTCTTTCACTTTCATCAAGAGGCTCTTTAGTTCTTTGCTTTCTGCCATAAGTGTGGTGTCATCTGCATATCTGAGGTTATTGATATTTTTCCCAGCAATCTTGATTCCAGCTTGTGCTTCACTGAGTCCAGCATTTCTCATGATGTACCCTGCATATAAGTTAAATAAGCAGGGTTACAGTATATAGCCTTGATGTACTCATTTTCCGATTTGGAACCAGTCTGTTGTTCCATGTCCAGTTATGTTATTTCTTGACCTGCATACAGATTTTTCAGGAGGCAGGTCAGGTGGTCTGCTATTCGCATCTCTTGTAGAATTTTCCACAGTTTATTGTGATCCACATAGTCAAAGACTTTGGCATAGTCAATAAAGCAGAAGTAGATGTTTTTCTGGAACTCTCTTGCTTTTTCTATGATCCAGTGGATATTGGCAATTTGATCTCTGGTTCCTCTGCCTTTTCTAAATCCAGCTTGAACATCTGGAAGTTCATGGTTCACGTACTGTTGAAGCCTGGCTTGGAGAGTTTTAAGCTTTACTTTGCTAGTGTATGAGATGAGTACAGTTGTGAGGTAGTTTGAGCATTCTTTGGCATTGCCTTTCTTTGGGATTGGAATGAAAACTAACATTTTCCAGTCCTGTGGCCGCTGCTGAGTTTTCCAGATTTACTGTCCTACTAAGTGCAGCACTTTCACAGCATCATCTTTTAGGATTTGAAATAACTCAACTGGAATTCCATCACCTCCATCCACTAGCTTTGTTCATAGTGATGCTTTCTAAGGCCCACTTGACTTCACATTCTAGGATGTCTGGCTCTAGGTAAGTGATCACACCATTGTGGTTATCTGGGTCTTGAAGATCTTTTTTATATAGTTTTTCTGTGTATTCTTGCCACCTCTTCTTAATATCTTCTGCTTCTGTTAGGTCTATACCATTTCTGTCCTTTTTGTACCCATCTTTGCTTGAAATGTTCCCTTGGTATCTCTAATTTTCTTGAAGAGATCTCTAGTCTTTCCCATTCTACTGTTCTCCTCTATTTATTTGCATGGATCACTGAAGAAGGCTTTCTTATCTCTCCTTGCTATTCTTTGGAACTCTGCTTTCAAATGGGTAGATCTTTCCTTTTCTACTTTGCTTTTTGCTTCTCTTCTTTTCATAGCTATTTGTAAGGCCTCCTCGGACAACCATTTTGCCTTTTTGCATTTCTGTTTCTTGGGGATGGTCTTGATCCCTGCCTTATGTACAATGTCACGAACCTCTATCCATAGTTCTTGAGGCACTCTGTCTGTCAGATCTAATCCCTTGAGTCTATTTCTCACTGTATAATCGTAAGGGATTTGATTTAGGTCATACATGAGTGGTCTAGTGGTTTTCCTTACTTTCTTCAATTTAAGTCTGAATTTGGCAATAAGGAGTTCATGACCTGAACCATAGTCAGCTCCTCGTCTTATTTTTGCTGACTGTATAGAGCTTTTCCAGATCTATGTATCTATTTAAAGAAAGCCACTGGGAGATTAATAGGGTTGATGTGGAGTGAAATGACCAAGTACCACTGATTTTCTTGATTGGAGTTAGCAGGTGGCCAGGTTTGTGGGGTTGGTAGTTTCTACAGCCAAAGAAAGATCTTGTTGAAGGCCATCTTACCCTTCTGTAATCTTGTTGAGGACAAATCCCAACTTGAAGAGCTGCTGGTGTCAGTTGTACAAAACAGTTGTGTAACTGGATTGGCACTGAGGTTTGCAGAGATGTTCTCAGGCAGAGGATTCAGGTAGGAAATAGGGCTGCTTTGCTTAGAATTTAAAAATATTGACACTGTTTATTATTTTTGCCTGATTGGCTCTGCTCTTTGGCAGTAAGGTCCTTTCTTTGTTATGGAGTGTGTACAGCAGTGACAGAAATCTTAGTCATTGTCATTGCCCTACTGCTGCTGCTGCTGCTAAGTCGCTTCAGTCGTATCTGACTCTGTGCGACCCCATAGACAGCAGCCCACCAGCCTCCCCCGTCCCTGGGATTCTCCAGGCAAGAACACTGGAGTGGGTTTCTATTTCCTTCTCCAATGCGTAAAAGTGAAAGTGAAGTTGCTCAGTCGTGTCCCACTAGTAGCGACCCCATGGACTGCAGCCTACCAGGCTCCTCTGTCTGTGCGATTTTTCGTGCGATTTTTCTAGGCAAGAGTACTAGAGTGGCTTGCCATTGCCTTCTCTGTTGCCCTACCCCCTTTTTAATAAACAGCTTGCTTTCTGCCTGTTCAGTGTTTATACCAGCACATTTTTTGTCATTTGAGTGCTAAAAATTTGGAAGTGGAACAGAGGAAGATGGCTTTTAAATCCAATTTGGCTGACATTGCCTCACTTTTGAAAAACTTGAGTTTTTATGGGAATATATGGTTATCATATAATCCCCCTTTCTCTTTACAGACCCATTTTGATCAATGGGAATAAGCCCTCAATAGAAAGTAATTCTTAGAACTTCTAGTGTCATATAATTGTAAAGAATATTCCCAGATACGATTTCCTTCTGCCTGATACACTTTGGAGCAAAGAAAATACTTAAAACAGTTAAAAATCAGGTATCCTGCTTAAGTTTTAAAAACCTCTGTTCAAAAGGCTCTGCCAAGTGGTGAAAATAAGACTTCTTTTATTTTTAGAAGAGAATAACAGGAGAATGGGTCATAGCATAAGAAAGTTAGAAGATGGTTTTTAATAACCCTTAGGCCAGGTGGAATTCTCTTGCTTTTTCCATGATCCAGCGGATGTTGGCAATTTGATCTCTGGTTCCTCTGCCTTTTCTAAAACCAGCTTGAACATTAGGAAGTTCATGATTCATGTACTGCTGAAGCCTGGCTTGGAGAATTTTGAGCATTACTTTACTAGCATGTGAGATGAGTGCAGTTGTGCAGTAGTTTGAACATTCTTTGGCATTGCCTTTCTTTAGGATTGGAATGAAAACTGACCTTTTCCAGTTCTGTGGCCATTGCTGAGTTTTCCAAATTTGCTGGCATATTGAGTGCAGCACTTTCACAGCGTCATCTTTCGGGATTTGAAATAGCTCAACTGGAATTCCATCACCTCCATCCACTAACTTTGTTCGTAGTGATGCTTTCTAAGGCCCACTTGACTTCACATTCCAGGATGTCTGACTCTAGATGAGTGATCACACCATCATGATTATCTGGGTCGTGAAGAGCTTTTTTGTACAGTTCTTCTGTGTATTCTTGCCATCTCTTCTTAGTATCTTCTGCTTCTGTTAGGTCCATACCATTTCTGTCCTTTATCGAGCCCATCTTTGCATGAAATGTCCCCTTGGTATCTCTGATTTTCTTGAAGAGATCTCTAGTCTTTCCCATTCTGTAGTTTTCCTCTATTTCTTTGCATTGATCGCTGAGGAAGGCTTTCTTATCTCTTCTTGCTGGTCTTTGGAACTCTGCATTCAGATGCTTATATCTTTCCTTTTCTCCTTTGCCTTTTGCTTCTCTTCTTTTCACAGCTATTTGCAAGGCCTCCCCAGACAGCCATTTTGCTTTTTTGCATTTCTTTTCCATGGGGATGGTCTTGATCCCTGTCTCCTGTACAATGTCACGAACCTCATTCCGTAGTTCATCAGGCACTCTATCTATCAGATCTAGTCCCTTAAATCTATTTCTCACTTCCACTCTATAATCATAAGGGATTTGATTTAGGTCATACCTGAATGGTCTAGTTGAGAAATCTATATGCAGGTCAGGAAGCAACAGTTAGAACTGGACATGGTACATGGACTGGTTCCAAATAGGAAAAGGAGTACGTCAAGGCTGTATATTGTCACCCTGCTTATTTAACTTATATAACATCATGAGAAACGCTGGACTGGAAGAAACACAAGCTGGAATCAAGATTGCCGGGAGAAATATCAGTAACCTCAGATATGCAGAGGACACCACCCTTATGGCAGAAAGTGAAGAGGCACTCAAAAGCCTCTTGATGAAAGTGAAAGTGGAGAGTGAAAAAGTTGGCTTAAAGCTCAACATTCAGAAAACGAAGATCATGGCATCCGGTCCCATCACTTCATGGGAAATAGATGGGGAAACAGTGGAAACAGTGTCAGACTTTATTTTTCTGGGCTCCAAAATCACTACAGATGGTGACTGCAGCCACGAAATTAAAAGATGCTTACTTCTTGGAAGGAAAGTTAGGACCAACCTAGATAGCACATTCAAAAGCAGAGACATTACTTTGCCAACAAAGGTTCGCCTAGTCAAGGTTATGGTCTTTCCTGTGGTCATGTATGGATGTGAGAGCTGGACTGTGGAGAAGGCTGAGCGCCGAAGAATTGATGCTTTTGAACTGTGATGTTGGAGAAGACTCTTGAGAGTCCCTTGGACTGCAAGGAGATCCAACCAGTCCATTCTGAAGGAGATCAGCTCTGGGATTTCTTTGGAGGGAATGATGCTGAAACTCCAGTACTTTGGCCACCTCATGTGAAGAGTTGACTCACTGGAAAAGACTGATGCTGGGAGGGATTGGGGGAAGGAGGAGAAGGGGACAACAGAGGATGAGATGGCTGCATGGCATCACTGACTTGATGGACGTGAGTTCGGGTGAACTCCGGGAGGTGGTGATGGACGGGGAGGCCTGGCATGCTGCGATTCATGGGGTCGCAAGGATTCGGACACGACTGAGCAACTGAACTGAACTGAGGCCAGGTGGAGGTATCATTCCTGCACCACAGTAGTTCTTCCACCCCAGAGTGCTTCAGTGAGGATCAGAAACTACCACCTCTGGAAGAAGTCAAAGCTGTTCACATCATCGCACAGATGGCAAAGCAGAGAATAGGTCTCCACTGCAAGTGATGTGGAAGGGGAAAAAATCTTTTTTTTTTTTTTGGCTGTGCAGCTTATGGTTCCCTGACCAGGGATTGCACCTAGGGTCACAGCGTGAGAGCCAGGAATCCTAGCCACTGGACAGCCAGGGAATTCATGGAAAAAGCTTTTAAAAGAAATCCTCTCTGCTCCTGTTTACCACCTTTCACCTTTCAGTTCAATCTTTCAGCTGTTTACCACCTTTTTACCACCTTCGGTGGGTGGATTTCAGCAAAGACCTGCAATGCTTTCACTTGGAATGCAACAGAGCAGTTGGATTTCAATTTAAATTCAAATGGCCCAGTGTACTTTTTTTGTGTGCTCAGTGTTACCTGTTGTGCTTTGGGAGGACTTTGGGAGGAGTCCAGAGGGTGAGGTGGGGGCCCTTGCTAAATAGCCATTAGAGAATTTAGTTGTTAATCAGAAACAGTTAACACTCCACAGATGATTAGGGAACAATAACTTGGTCTTGAGGGAACTGTCAAGGTAGTTACAGATTAAATGGTACAATAGAAGCACTAAGAACTCTACTGTTTTGGGAAAAGACTTCATTTACTCCTAGTGCCTTGAGATTGGGAATCTTTACTGAGGTGCCCCAGCTCCACACTCTTCTACCTCAGTGTTATATTAGCACATTCAATAGAAATAAAAGCTACCTCATTTTACAAGTAGGACAATAGAATTTGTTGTTATTTAGTTGCTCACTTGTGTCCGATTCTTTGTGACCCCCTGGACTGAAGCACTGCAGGCCTCCCTGTCCATCACCAACTCCCAGAGCTTGCTCAAACTCAAGTGCATTGAGTTGCTGATGCCATCCCATCATCTCATCCTCTGTTGTCCCCTTCTCCTCTTGCCTTCAGTCTTTGTTAGCATCAGGGTCTTTTCTAAGGAGTCAGTTCTTCGCATCAAGTGACCAAAGTATTGGAGCTTCAGTTTCAGCATCCAGTCCTTCCAATAATGTTCAGGACTGATTTCCTGTAGGATTGACTGGTTTGGTCTCCTTGCAGTCCAGGGGACTCTCAAGAGTCTTCTCCAACACAACAGTTCAAAAGCATCAGTTGTTTGGCGCTCAGCCTTCTTAATGGTCCAACTCTCACATCCATACATTGACTTCTGAAAAAACCATAGCTTTCACTCTATGGACCTATGTCACTATAGTAACATCTCTGTTTTTTAATATGCTTTCTAGGTTTGTCGTGGTTTTACAAAGAGCAAGCGTCTTTTAATTTCGTGGGTGCAGTCACCATCTGCAGTGATTTTTGGAGCCCAAGAAAATAACGTCTGTCAGTGTTTCCATTGTTTCCCCATCTATTTGCCATGAAGTGATAGGACCGCATGCCATGATCTTCATTTTTTTTTTTAATGCTGATTTTTAAGCCAGCTTTTTCACTCTGCTCTTTCACATTCATCAAGAGGCTCTTTAGTCCATAAAGGACAAACTGTATGGAGGATAATAGAATTAATAATATAATACGAAGTTTTTGTTGTTAATATATCAGGGAACGTATTTTCCTGTCTCCCTTTCTGAAAGTAGCTTGATCCTGAACTTAGAAATCTTCCCAAACATCAAATGTAGCCTGAATTTGCCACAAATTCACGTTATAGCTTAAAGAAGGGTAAGAAAGAAACCAGACTCCGGTACCCAACGCATTCCTGTTAGATGGGGCCAGACTAGAACATGCCTGTCAGACTGTGTTTTTATTGACTTTCTGGACTTCTTTGATAGGGACTGCTGTGCTTCAAAGAAAGATTCCTTTTTTGATGCCAGCTCAGTGGTTAGTAAATGGAAACTTAGAGCAAATGCAGCTGAAATGAATACTGTTCAAACAGATTGCAGAGTACGATGAAGAACTTGACAGTCATTCTGTTAACAGCCTCTGCTGAGGACAGCGTTATCTTGTTACCTCTGACGGTTGACTTAAAGCTCCATTTTACGTCTCCTCCAGCTTCTTTTTCCTGTTCTCCCCAGTGGGAGCTGGATGGAGGAATGTTGCAGTAATTGGGAGAAGCCAGACTTGGTCATATAGGGGAAGCTTAGATGGGCAGCCTCCCACATGGTTCTGTGATTGTCCTAAGCTGCCACCAGGGTTTGAGGCACAATTGCACAGAAGGCAGCTTGGCTCTGTCCTCCTCTAGGATGTATGCTGAGAGGGGGCGCAGACAATCCCCAGCTGCCCAGACCCCCTCCTCGGTCCAGAACTCCCACCAGCTTCATAGAATCCTTTCTTCGAGGCTTCGGATGTCATTCAGTTGGTTGATTGAAGTGAGTAGAAGGTGTGAGGAATGCATGTCCTAACTGCTGGAACGTCTGGGGGTTTAGTTGCAGGCAGGGGAGCAACTCTAGCTAACTCTAGCTCTGCTTTACAAATGTAGAGTGGTCCAGTAGTGGACAGTATTGGCATCGCCTGGCAACAGTTTAGAAATGCAGATGGAGACTTCCGACCCTCCAGGGTGGAGCCCAGAATCTGTTGTAACAAGCACTTCAGGTGATTCTTAAACGCACACTGCTTTTGCTTGAGCTGACACTCTTCTCTGTCTTCTTCTGCTTAAACCCTCCTTCTTAACCATATGCTGCAGGGGATAGTGTCCACTGGACTGGAAGCTCTCTGAAGGCAGTAGTCATAGTGGCATTGTTCTTGGCTATTGTCTTCATTACAGAGCCAGGCACATCAAATAAATGTGTGATTGTGAAACATTGTGAAGATGCCATACTGCTTGTTTTTTTGTTTGTTTGTTTTTTTACGAAGTTGAAGGAGTTACTGCTATGTCAGCTAGTCTGTCTTGGCTGTACATGACCATGGACCTGAACACTGCTAGATGCTTTCAGGCTGTGGGTCATTTATATGGCCAGGAGGACCCTCCATAGGTGTGTCTCTTAAACGGTATAAAAAAGATTTAAAATGAAGTCCTTGAGCAAGAAAGGGATCTCAGAGCCAGTGTTAAGAGATGACTGTGTGTTAAAACAGCCTGTGAGTCCTATTCTATCAAACACAAGGGCCTGGAAGCAACTTCCTAGGTAGTGTTCAAGAAATACCAGTAATCCTTGGAGATTTTTCAGATACATTCGGCTTGAACCACTTTCTAGCTCCCAAAGCAGAGTCTTCATGTGCATCTTAGGCTAAATCATCCAGCAAATGGCTCTTGGCTACATTTAGAACACTTCTGTACCATGCTCTGTCCCTGACCCAGTTGAGTCTCCATCTGACACTTTGCTTCCTCCAGAAGAAAACTTTGAAGATTTTTGTCCCTTTTCTGCACTTGCTTCTACTTACTAGATCTCATTTGGATTCTCCAGAATGAAAGACTCTGCCACAAGGAGAAATTTTCTTATCTACCAGTCGGGCTTCCAGGAAGGTCCTTATGCTTGAACTATCAAGAAGCATTTGTTAATGTTTCAGCAAAGTTCAGCCATGAAATTAAAAGATGCTTGCTCCTTGGAAGAAAAGCTATGACCAACCTAGATAGCATATTAAAAAGCAGAGACATTACTTTGCCAACAAAGTCAAATCTAGTCAGAGCTATGGTTTCTCCAGTAGTCATATATGGATGTGAGTGAGAGCTGGACTATAAAGAAAGCTGAATGCCGAAGAACTGATGCTTTTGAACTGTGGTGTTGGAGAAGACTCTTGAGACTCCCTTGGGCTGCAAGGAGATCAAACCAGTTAATCCTGAAGAAATCAGTCCTAAATATTCATTGGAAGGACTGATCCTGAAGCTGAATCTCCAATACTTTGGCCACCTGAAATGAAGAACTGACTCATTTGAAAAGACACTGATGCTGGGAAAGATTGAAGGTGGGAGGAGAAGGGGATGACAGAGGATGAGATGGTTGGATGGCATCACTGACTTGATGGACATGAGTTTTGAGTAAGCTCCGGGAGTCGGTGATGGACAGGGAAGCCTGGTGTGCTGCAGTCCATGGGGTCACAGAGTTGGACACGACTGAGCGACTGAACTGAACTGAAAGTTCAGCTTCCTGAACAGCAAGTGATACTTGAAAATCTCTGTGGCTTATTGTACTTTTGAAATAGCATTTTAAATTACATTAACCCATTTAAGAGACAGTTATAATTTACTTGAATCTTTAGCCGGAGGGGAGGACAGAGCATTTTAGACTGAAATTCCCTGGCTTAGGTTGTTGTGTAAAGTTGGCAAACTGTAGCTTGGTGGAGACAGAAATGTCCTCAGTTAGGAACTAGACTCCAAAGCCAGTTTGGACTTATCTCTGTAGCACTGTAAACTGGCCTTCCTCCTTTTAGTGGACATGATCTCCTGATTCCAAGACCTGTGCTGTTCCTCCTTTGCCCGTGTCAACCTCATGACTGGAGTCGAAGGGCACCTTGGAAACTCTCGTTTAGCAGCCCTTTCCCTATTTGGGAGACTCTTCTATGGCGTTCGTGGTGTACTTGGACCCAGACTATGAGTGACCACTTGCTGCTGTAGCGACAGCCGCTGCAGGGGGGTTCTTTTTTCCCTCGTAATGGTGGCCTTAGTCTGTGGGGTTTACTTCCTATCAGCCAGGATGCCTGGCCACAGCTGCACCATATCTTACTGTCCAGTGACTGCCCCTCCTCCCAGGCCCTTCGAGCAGGTGCAGGGGGAAACCAGGTGGCTCTCACTGCACTCCGTTCGGTCTCGCTCCTGGGGTGGGGGGTCTTGGATTGAATGAGGCTCAGACCTTTGAGTTTTGAGAGCCTGGGAAAGAAAAGCAAACTTTCCTGTTTCCCTCTCCCCTGCTGGCATTGCTAGAAGGAGAAGACCTTTTTTGACCCAGCTGCACAGTGATCTGCCTTCCAGTCGCTACCCTCTGGTGGGTAAGCGCCTAGTAACGGCCGCCCCTCCTCTTACAGAAAGGCGAGAGGACCTTCGAGGAGGATTTATGCTTTGTTTTCTGGATGATGGAGCGGGAATGGATCCAAGTAAGTGATGGGCTGATCGCTTCTTTTGGGGAGGATGTAACTAAGCATTTTTATAAAATGCTTATTGTGTTAATTTGTTTTTCTGTTGCCTCATTCTTGTGACTAGAAGGGCAAGGGCAGTCTCTTGCAACATCTCAGGCTTAAATTCCACTGACGGATTTGCCAAGTCTTGTCCTAATGTGGGAGATAGGATCTGAATGGCAGCCTTAAGTCCATCAGGCTACCTGTCTGTTGACATTGGCTTGCGCAATATCCTGGAGCTGGAACTGTGGTGGCCTGCCCCAGCCTAGTTCCCGCGTTCTGGTAATGGAACTAGGACCTCGTGATGGTGGTACTGACAGGCCTGTCGGAGGTTTCCTCCATTTGCCTCCCAGTTGTGAATTTCCTGGCAGAGGTTTTCAGTAGACAGACAGCCCTGCTTGGATTGATTTTTGAGAGCCTGGGAAAGAAAAGCACACTTTGCCCTTTCTCTCTTGCCTGCCGCTTCAGGTGATGCTGCCAGCGTGATCCAGTTCGGGAAGTCAGCCAAGCGAACGCCTGAGTCTACCCAGATCGGGCAGTACGGGAATGGGTTAAAGTCGTAAGTATACCAGAAGCCCATCACAGGACTCAACAAAGTCAAGCGTTGCTCTCCCTGTCACTCCATCACCTTAATCCTGGAACAGGAGGACAGTCAGGAAGGGGTGGTGGTTAGGTACTTAGCAACTGATGGCCAGAAACATGAACTAAACCAACTTTCAGTCTGGTTTACGCCACAGATGCTAAGTCATTTCAGTCGTGTCCGACTCTGCGCAACCCCAGAGATGGCAGCCCACCAGGCTCCCCCGTCCCTGGGATTCTCCAGGCAAGAACACTGGAGTGGGTTGTCATTTCCTTCTCCAATGCATGAAAAGATGAAAGAGTGTGAATTACGCCACAGATGAAAGAGTGTGAATTTCCAGAACGGTTGAGGAAGGAGAATCTGTAGGCTTCTCTCAGCACTGTGTTCTGGAACGGTGCCTCCCCTCTGGAAGTTCTCGTTTGTACCTGTGGTTGAGTATGCTCGTGGTCGTTTTGTGTGCTGGGGAGGCATCTAAGGTGGTGAGGGTCCCCTGGTGCAGTGTTGTTCCCAGAGTGACTGTCATGCTCTGTGCCAGGCACTGGGGATCCAGGGTGAGAGACCCAAAGCCTCCCCAACATGGAGGGCCTGGTTGCTGCTCACGTGTCCTGCCAGGCCCTGTAGTAGGGACTTACCTTATGTCTTAATATCCCTTGGGACTTCTCTCTCAGTCCCTTGGTTCCCACTTGTTTGGCATGTGGAATGTGTTGTTCTGGTTTTGAGCAAAGCCCCAAGAGAAAGGTTTCTATTTCTGAAATGCTCACTTCCAGCTGTACATACCTTTGGATGGAATAAGATTTATTGGGATTAGAGTTTGTACAGATGGAGTTCTGAGTCATGTTTCTGGTCTTGCTGTGGAAATGTGTTGTGTTCTTTGAGGGTGTGTTTGGCCGGGCAGTAGCATCGGTTGTACATCTGTGCAGCAGGCTTGGGCTTGTGCGGAAGAGAGACGATGCCTCCCATGACTACACAGACCTAATGCCTGGACTTCCCACTCGTCTCTCAGTGTCAGGCACTTAGCACGTGCTGGACACTGTGCTGAAAAACTTCACCTGGGTGATTTAGTTTAATCCTCACCCTAGCCCTATGAGGTGTAGGTACCATGATTCTCAGCTTCAGATGTAAGAAGCAAGGTTTATCTGGGTGAAGTGACTTGCCCAAAGGTGTGAAAATGCCCAGGTATAGAGCTGAGGTGTGCACCACATCTTTCTGATGGCAAGGCCGGAGCTGCTGTCTGCCTCGCTTCAGTCAGATGAACCAGGGTTTGGATGTGACATCAGTCACTAAACCTCTGAGGCTCAGCTTCCTCCTTTGTAACTTGGGGTATAAAGTGTGTGAATGGGTTAAGAACGATGTGCTGTCGCTCAGGGCTGTGAGTGCCCTAGCCTGGTTTCTCACTTCTGATTTTCTCTCTCCTTCTTTAATCTTTCCATGCTAAATTTGTGGCCTGCTTTGGTGGACCTGGGGTAGGGTCTGGGAACCTTCTTTTTTTCCCTAACGTGTTCCCTAGGTGATTCTGGTGTGGTCATCTAAGTTTCCAACCACTGATGTGTCAGATGTAAGAAGCCCTGACTTCCCTCCTGGATGGTAGGCAGCCTCCTCCCATGTGGTTTCATCAGCTCTATGGCTACAGACAAGCCCTTTCACCTCTCTGAATGTCTGCTTCCTGCTGTAGAATATGGGTTTCTATCCCTAACATTCTTCCTTACTGAGCGAGTTTCGGGAGCAGATGAAATATGAGTCTGAAAGTGCTTAGAAGACCAGGAAGGAAAACACACAGGAGTTGGGAGTGTTGTCATCAGAGTATTTTAGTAGAACGCCTTTTGGGGAGGAGCCATTGAGATGGGGCCATCTAGTGTTCAGACTGAATTCATTTTGAGATGAATTTAGAAATTGAGAGTTTCAGGAGGAAGTGATTTGTGGTGAGAAGAGGGCTAAGAAGCAGAGAAGTCGGCAGAGAAGTGGCATTTTTGAGTGGTTGCTATTTATTTCCCCTCCAAGGTCAGAATCAAAGACAGAGGGAAGAGGCTCAAAAGCGAGGTTTTGCCAAATTAGGGCATGAGTAGGCTTTGACAGAAGGCAAGCTGGCTCGCCGCATTTTGCCTCCGGTAGGCTTCAGGGAGGAGAAGGCGATGGCACCCCACTCCAGTACTCTTGCCTGGAAAATCCCATGGATGGAGGAGCCTGATAGGCTGTAGTCCATGAGGTCACTAAGAGTCGGACTCGACTGAGTGACTTCACTTTCACTTTTCACTTTCATGCATTGGAGAAGGAAATGGTAACCCGCTCCAGTGTTCTTGCCTGGAGAATCCCAGGGATGGGGGAGCCTGGTAGGAGGCCGTCTATCGGGTCGCACAGAGTTGGACACGACTGAAGCGACGCAGCCGCAGCAGGCTTCAGGGAGGCAGGAGGAGGACCATGGGATTGTCTGGGGGAGGGAGCATTGCCAGTGCCTAGAAAAACGGAGAACGAGAGACAGAATTTGGCAGCCCCCAGGGTGTCTCTGGATAGTGTCCTGGAGTTTTCCCGAATGTTTGGGGAAATGGGTCATGGCATTCACTCATGTGCTTGGCATGCCGGCCCGGCTTTTGTTTGTACACAGAAGAGAGTAATAAGGCTTCGCACCACCATCACTGCCCTGGAGTCTTAGAGGACTAATGAGGTAGCAGAAGCTGCTCAGGAGACGGGAACCACGTGGCCATTGTTTGGTGGGCACCCCTCCGCCAGTGTTTCACACTTTTACCCTGTTCCATATTGTTGGGAAAGGTGTGTCCTTGCCTGCTCCTCAGAAGGATTAACTCGGCCAAGTTGAGGAAGGGGCAGTTGATTCTATTCAGACTTCTGCCTTCTGGAAGTCAGCCTCGAGGCATATTTCTCAGAAGCCACTCGGGTCCTACAGCAGGCACCTGTGGCTTAATGAGTAGACATAACAATATAATTCAAGACCCAGGATGGCTGTGATTATAGGCCATGAGCCAGTGGTAGGCCGCCTTGAAACTCTTCAGCAGTGAGCTTTGCCTGGTTAGCCCTGTATTCAGCTGAACCTCGAGGTCACCCTGGTTTTTGGAGGACTTGTGAGCACAGGTATTGTGGGCTGTTCCCTTCTCCTCACAGTGCTGTCCTTCAACGAGTGGATGGGGTGGGTTAGTGTCAGCGGAGCAAGGACAGGATGAGAGCTGGATATGCTCGGCGTGGAAGTCGACCTGTTGAAGGTGTTACTGGAGTGAAGCCTGTGTGGCTGGGAGGCGCCCGGAGCACAGAAGCGACAGGCTGGGGCTGGTGCTTGGTGGTGAGAGAGGAGAGAGCCTAGTGTGGTGGGGCCTTGTGGAGAAGGTGGTCAGGAGAGCTGGGCCCGTGAAGGGCAAGGGGAGGAGTGTCACAGGGGAGGGCAAGGGGAGGAGTGTCACAGGGGAGGAAGGGGCTTGAGGGCCGTGGCGCTCAGCGATGGGTCCTGGGCCCCAGGGACGCCTTCAGGGGAATCCTCCAAAGGCTCTCATCACATCCAGAGCAGGGATTTGCTCTTTTCTCAGTTGAGCTTTTGATGCCCTGGGAGAGTAATCCTTATCTGCGTCCCTTTCAGGGGCTCGATGCGCATCGGGAAGGATTTTATCCTCTTCACCAAGAAGGAAGACACCATGACCTGCCTCTTCCTGTCACGTACCTTTCATGAGGAGGAAGGCATTGATGAGGTAGGTCCCCTTCTCACGTTCCCAGTTACCATCCCACCTGTCTCGGTTCTGTCTGGGCTCTTCTCGCAGGTCACTTGTATGCTGGGCTTGTTGGGGTTTCAGGATTGCAGCCACACCCCTGGTTAGGGGATTAGCCAATTGGTTGTATGAATTGGGTAAGGGGTTAACGTGAACGTGAAGTCGCTCAGTCGTGTCCGACTCTTTGCGACCCCATGGACTGTAGCCCTACCAGGCTCCTCTGTCCATGAGATTTTCCAGGCAATAGTACTGGAGTGGATTGCCATTTCCTTCTCCAAGGGATCGTCCCAACCCAGGGATCGAACCCAGGTCTCCCGCATCGTAGGCAGATGCTTTACCGTCTGAGCCACCAGGGAAGTGTAAGGGGTTAAGGCAGGTATCATTTCACAGCTTCAGAGAACAGTTGTTCTAAGAATGAGGCTGCATGTGGCAGGAGCCAAGGAGTGCATTTGTATCTCTCCTAGATCTGCAGCTTGAGTTTGGTCCTGGGGTATGGGGCGGGTGGTGTCCCTCGGGAGAGCTGTTTTATCAGGGAGAGTGTTTGGGGCCTCCCCCACTACGGGTGGAGACCATAGCTAGTGATAATAATAGGAAGAGTGCTGTCTTTTGGTGTGATGGTGATGTAGTGGCATGTGCCCTGAGTGCATTTTCTGTTCACCGTAGGTATCAGAGAGGCAGTCTGATTACCCTCAGGGGCCTGGGTGGGTAGTGAAGCAGGTAAACACATGGGAAATCCGTGTAAGTTCTTGGGTAAGTGGCGGCTGTCACTTGGCCCCAGCTGATTATTGTTACGCTAGAAGGAAGGCCTAACGACTCTAGAATATTCTGATTTTGAAACCTTTTGGTAATTAAAAACATAAGTTACCCAACTGATTCTGGGCCTGGTGGCTCAGATATCTGCAGAGCTGGTCTGGTGAGGTCCATACCCCCCTCACTGAAGGATCATGGAAGGCCTTGGCCTGCCCAGCCTCAGGCTGGACTACCTCTTTTGCTGTGAGAAATGGAGGCAAGAGGCTGAGAAAGGGGGCCGAGCGGGTCTGCAGAGAACATGTCTGTCACGTAAGCAGGTGGGTTCGGTCAGAGTTTCAGTGGCTCTCATCTATGTTGGCTGGCTGTGCTTAGATGGGCCCTGGCCTTGTTTAGATGTGAGGCTGAATCGCAGTAGATGAGCTCATGCACGTTTTCTTGGTGAGCCAGAGAGTGTGTTTGCCTTTTCAGTGAATCAAGTGCTGCAGCAGGAGAGCAGTATTGGGAAGGAGGGGCCGGAGGATGCAGCCCCTGCTAGGCTCTTCGGGTCTTCTTGTGAATTTGTGAATGACTGAGGGTGGCAGGAGGAGAGGTGCCCGTCAGCAGAAGTGGGCCAGGTCCTGAGAGTGGGTGCGGGCTTGGCAGATGGTAGAAGCCTCTGGAGAACAGGGAGGGCAAGTTGGACTTCACCCCCAGGTCTTGGGAAGTGTGTGAGACTTTATTAAAAGCAGCCACTAAAGGGAATCTAAGCAGGGGTGTGACAGTGTCAGATTCTCTTTGGAAAGAGGAGTTTGGCTATTTGGTGGCTGGACTGGAAAGATCAGGGCACTGGTGTTGAGAGGCTGTGGCTGTCTCTAGCCTGGCGGGACTCCAGCAGGAGATTGGATAAACAGGAGTGGTCGTCATCTCGTGGGGCCTCAAATTTGGTGGTCAGTCAGTTGGAGAGGGGAAGGGGAAGGAGGAGGGGTCGTGGACAGCTGAGGTCCTGGTGTGCAGGGGAAACCAAGAGAGTGGCGACACCGAAAGAAAAGGAGCTGTTCCCACAGCAGGCCATCTCAAAAGCGGTGAAGACCCCACAGGTTAAAGCGATGCGGTTGTCACCTGGGATGCTGAGAAGGATGGGAGGTGTGGCGAGAGGCACAGATTCATAGAACACAAATGGAGCTAAATTCCCCTGGCCAAAAAGCTAGGTTGAAATTTTTTCCTTACTTGGTGCTAGAAGGTCACTGTTTTGGATCGTGCTCTAGTGTGAACTCAGCCAAGATTTTAAAATAAGATCATTTTCAGCTGGGTAGGAATGTGTCCAAACCAGCCCCAGGGTTGGTTCTTAGAAACTAGTGAAGTACCTCAGAACTCTTAACAAGCACTGTGGTGATAAACTGTTAAGACACAGAGTCCCCTTCTCCATAGGGTGGCATCAGTTTCGACCATGCTGGGGTGCAGAGCTTGAGGGAATCCCAGGCCACAGAGCTCCCCGGGAGCTGTGAGAGGTTCAACTGATGCCTCTGGAGAAGTGGCATTTGCTGTAGGGTTTTTGAAGAATGAGTAGGACTTTTTCCCCCTAGCTTTACTGAGGTATAATTGATAAGAGTAGGATTTTTTAGAAGATTACTTAGATGTAAGATTAAATCTCATACATATGACTGCTGCTAAGTCGCTTCAGTCGTGTCCGACTCTGTGCGACCCCATAGACGGAAGCCCACCAGGCTCCCCCGTCCCTGGGATTCTCCAGGCAAGAATACTGGAGTGGGTTGCCATTTCCTTCTCCAATGAATGAAAGTGAAGTCGCTTAGTCGGGTCCGACTCTTAGCGACCCCATGGACTGGAGCCTACCAGGATCCTCCGTCCATGGGATTTTCCAGGCAAAAGTACTGGGGTGGGGTGCCATTGCCTTCCCCGATACATATGACAGGGCATATTAAAATCTGGGTATATGTAACTGAATCACTTTGCCATCGAGCAGCAATTAACACTGTAAAAAGCAGGTACTAGTTTCTAAAGCAGGTACTCACATAGCCACCATCATAGACTGAGGCTGGAGGTCCCTGTGTGCTTCTCACCCACCATATCCTGACTTCACCTCCGAAGAAGCTGCTTTGGTGATGATCATTTCCTTGTTTTATAGTTCTGTCCCCTGTGTATGCATTCTTGAAGTGTAGTTTAGTTTCCTAGTTATGAGTTTTATATAAATGGACCCATACTGTAGGGTTGTTTTTTTTTTTTTAATTTAACGGAAGGATAATTGCTTTATAGAACTTTGTGGTTTTTCTTTTATACGTCAACAAGGGGACCTGTGTCCCCTCCTCGCGGACCTCCCTCCCTCGGGTTTGTGTTTAATTCTGTATTCTGCTGCTTTCATGTCATTGTGTCTGTGAGCAGCGCCACCCCTGCTGACGCTAGTAGCTGTAGGTGGTTCATTTTCATCGCTGCCCAGAATTCCGTGCTATGAACACGCTATAATTTAGCTTATCCATTCCGTAGTTATTTCTGTTTTTCTTACACATATGTCGGTAAGTGTATACAGGAATTTCTCCTAGGGTAGATAACTGGGGTAGAATTGCTGAGTTGTAAGTTATGTCTGTGTGTACCTTCGGATTCACTTCAGTTCAGTTGCTCGATTGGGTCCGACTCTCTGTGGCCCCATGGACTGCAACACGCCAGGCCGCCCTGTCCCTCACCAACTCCCGGAGTTTACTCAAACACATGCCTATTGAGTTGGTGATGCTATTCATCCATCTCATCCTCTATCATCCCCTTCTCCTCCTGCCTTCAATCTTTCCCAGCGTTGAAGTCTTTTCAGATGAGTCAGTTCTTCGCATGAAGTGGCCAAAGTATTGGAGTTTCACTAGATAGTTGGAAATATATTTTGCTTAGGGGAAAAAGTCGAATTATTACCAAATTGGGGGAGTGACCAAGGACATCCCAAGCAGGGACCTGCTCATACAGAGACCCCCAGGCCATGAACCAGCATATGTACCCAGAGGACCTAGCAACTGAGGCTGAGTCTTGGGAAGGGGCAGAAGCTAGAGCCTCTGTCACCTGGCTGGGGACTCTGGGCCAGTGTGGAGCCACTGTGGGGAAGGACAAGATGGATGCATATTTGGGGGGAAGGCTGTTATGGGGCTTCCTTCAAAGCATATGCTGTGCTTACTACAAAGGTGATAGTCCCGTTGCCCACTTGGAATGCTCGGACCCGGGAACCTGTCACAGACAACGTGGAGAAGTTTGCCATCGAGACAGAACTCATCTACAAATACTCTCCCTTCCGCAATGAAGAGGAGGTGATGACTCAGTTCATGAAGATTCTTGGGGACAGCGGTAAGGAAGCTTTGCACCTGCAGCTCTAGCATCGGAGCGTGCCAGAGCCCCGAGTGGTGTGGGGTTGGCAGGGGTTGCCTGGCAGAACCATAGGAGGATTTCTGTTTCCTAGGAACGCTGGTAATCATCTTCAACCTCAAACTCATGGATAACGGAGAGCCAGAGCTGGACATAGTCTCAAATCCAAGGGATATCCAAATGGCAGAGACTTCGCCGGAGGGCACGTGAGTGTGGCTGGGGAGGGAGGCAAAGGGAGGTGGCCTGAGGGGGAGGGGTAAGCGTGTGCCCTGAACTCCCCAGCTTTAGAGCTGGCAAATCTAAGAATGCACGTCTTCTGCCATGAGGCAAAAGGGATGAATAGGATGACAGCAGGTCCTCAGCTAATCCAGATCCTTGCCCCAACTCCTTAACTGAGGAAGAGACAGAGGCCTAGAGGGGCACAGAATTGCTGAGTCTGTAGTGGGGATGTGGTGGGCACGTGCCCACCCAGGGAAAGCACCCCTCAGCAGCAAGAGAAGCCAAGGTGGGAAGTGGAAAGGTGGAGAGCCTGAGGAGAGGCTGTGCAGCCAGCCCTGGAGTGGCCTGGGAGTAGGGCAGAGACAGACGCTCTGATTCCACACCTCCAGGAAGCCAGAGCGCCGCTCCTTCCGTGCCTACGCTGCTGTGCTCTACATTGATCCCCGGATGCGGATCTTCATCCACGGGCACAAGGTGCAGACCAAGCGGCTCTCCTGCTGCCTGTACAAGCCCAGGTAGGGGCCTGCCCACCCGGGCCTGCTGTTTCCTCAGGCCTAGGACGGGGCCTGACAAAGTGTCTTTGGGGCATTGTTGGAGTCGTGGTGGATAAGCGGCTGACGATGTTGACTGCATTTGAGCCTCTAAACTGCTGGCGATTTACTGCAGAGAAACTTGTTGGGTACTAAGGGAGGGATGGAGCTGGCTCGGGGGCTCGCTGAGTGTGCGTTCTGAGTTGGAGGGTGCTCAGCCGGCATGGGGAACTATGTCAGTGAGTGTAGGAAGGCTGCTTTTCAGAGATGGAGCAGGAGGCAGAGGGCAAGTGGAGTAGGGAATTGAGTCTTTTTGCTAAAAGAAACCTGGCTTCGACTCATGGGGTGGCCGGTGAGGACCCTTGCTGCCCTGGATCCCTCTTACTTGGGCCCTGAGGTTACCCACCTCTCCCCCAGGATGTACAAGTACACATCAAGCCGGTTCAAGACCCGCGCGGAGCAGGAGGTGAAGAAAGCTGAGCACGTGGCAAGGATTGGTAATGAACCCCTGGGCAGGAGGGTTGGCAGGATTGTCAGGGGACTTTCTTGTGGCAAAAGCAGGATCCAGGCAAAAACTCCATCCAACATCCAGGGGTGGGCTGTCCTGAACCTCTGCTCCGGTTCCTCTTGTACCCTCCCTCCACGTTCCAGTCGCTTCAGCAGTTTTTCTCCCCAGGCTACTCCTTCGCCCATTTATAGGCGCTTACCTAAAGCAGCCCTAACTCAGCTCATCTGCCCAAAGCGAAGAATCCCACGTTGGCCTCTGGCGCAGATACTCATGAAATTGGTTTTCTTGACTCCAGGGCAAAAATCTCAAGGTCTTTCATGCTGGCAGAGCTTCTTGGCCACTTGCAGAGAGTGATTTGCTGAGGACATTGGAAACTTGCAGCTCCTACTGACGGTTTAGTTTTTGCTGCCTCGGGCAGTTTTTTATTTGTCTGATTTATTTGTAGAGTTGGGAAAACGTGTCTATTTTCCTCGCAGCCTCCTTGACTTTCCAAGCAAGTCTCCCGTGTTCCCGGACAGTGTCGAACATCTCATCCCATGGGGACTGCACACTAAGCGGGAATTGACTAGTAAGAGTTTTGACCTTTTGTGTCCTTATCATGATTTCTTCTTCTGGGTTTCAGCTGAAGAGAAGGCACGGGAGGCAGAGAGCAAAGCCCGGACGTTGGAAGCACGCCTGGGCGGAGACCTCACACGGGACTCCAGGGTGAGACTCAGCGTTGCTGACCTGGCTCCATGTCCTGCCAATCACGAACCCTTGCGCTAAAGCTGTGAAATGGGATATACTGATGTCTCTATAGTCACTCTTGCACACTCATGGCACCTTGCCACATGAAGAGGACACTGTTATAGTATCCTGAGTTCATAGAAGGAAATGGAAGAGGGTCGATTGCCCAGGTCACACAGTAGTAATGGTCGAAGCAGTTCTCTGCCCTCCTCTGCCATATGCGCCTCCGTAGACTGTGGCTTTGGTTCGGGTTGTTTCCTTAATGTCAGCAAGTCTGGTCACATGAAGCACAGCTTTTGAACTTGTCGCTAGTGAGGGCCCTTTTCTGCAGAAAGCTAAATTCCCGGGTCTGGTCTTGGCGTCCACATGATTCAGAGTGAGCAGTTCAGGCCTGTTGTTGCGACATTCCCAGTTGTGGCCCAGAGGTCTTCCTCTCCTTATCTGGAGCTGGCGTGTGTCTCTAGGTGATGCTGCGGCAGGTCCAGAACACAGCCATTACTCTGCGCAGGGAAGCCGACGTCAAGAAGCGGATCAAGGAGGCCAAGCAGCGGTGAGTGCCCGGCTGCCCGCCGCTCTGGTATAATAACCATGTACTTCAGTGTGGATGATGGACAGAGAGCTCAAGGCCTCCCTCCCCACCCTGCTCGGTTGCCCTCTGTCACACATGGCTCCCTTGAGAAAGGCTTTAATGCTGTGATTCCCATGAGGGGCTCCTGGCTCAGCTCCCTCCTGAGCCAGGACTCGGTGGGCGAAACTGGCACTGTGAGTGGGGCACCAGCCTGTCCTGTGGGCACTGTCTCGCCTTCCCTCCCCTTCTCTCTCTCGCCTCTGCTCTCTCCCCAACTTCCCTGTCCTTGCCCTCTTCCTTTCCTTTTTAGTTTTTCTTTTCATTGAAAGCGTGGATAAAGTGCTCATCATATACAGCTTGTAAAATATAGGATGTGTAAAAAATACAATTGTAAACTTCCTTGTACGTCTCCCACTTGGTGATACCGACTCTTAATTTTTATCCCTGGTTACAGACATAGAGTAATGCTCTAGGTTGAGTTTGTTCCTTTTCATCTAAACTGGGCAATTGTCATGCTCATCGCATGATCTCCGTGTCTGCCTGTGCATCTGGAGCCTCGCAGGCTCTGGGTGTGAGTCGTGCTTGCTTCTTGACCTCCTCACCACAGGCCTAGGTGTCCCGTTTCTGTCTTGTGAGTCCGTCCACTGGTTGTCTATCTGCTTTTCAGTTTCCATGATTTTGTTAACATCCCATGAGAGATGTTTGTTCTCTCACATGTTCATTGTTCTTGTGGATTTTTGTCTCTTTAAAATTAATCACTGTCACATTGGTGGAGTGTTCATGCAGACTGTAGTGAAAGTGTTAGTCGCTCAGTTGTGTCTGACTCTCTGTGATCCCGTGAACTATAGCTCACCAGGCTTCTCTGTGCATGGAATTCTCCAGGCCAGAATACTGGAGTGGGTTGCCATTCCCTTCTCCAGGGGATCGTCCCAACCCCAAAGATCGAGGATTGAACCCGAGTCTCCTACATTGCAGGCGGATTCTCTGCTGTCTGCAGATTACCTTGTGTTTATTGCAAAGTACAGCTATCTTTGCAGAGATTTGCAGCAGCTTCACAGAATCTGCTTCATTCTTAAACCCATTCCTGTTTGATACCAAAAGCCAAAGTCATTTGCTTTTAATTAGGGGGAACTAAGAGTGACTGCACAGTACGTATCCTTACTGAGTCTTAACAGGTTGCATATTGAATGCAAAGGCAAAATGCCTAAGTGTCTCAAGTTTCAGCTCAATCGTAAACACTATGGTGTGTGTTAAGGGGTTGATCTGCTTGAATTTATCTTTCGCTTTCTCAGAGCACTAAAAGAACCTAAGGAACTGAACTTTGTTTTCGGGGTCAACATTGAACACCGGGACCTGGACGGAATGTTCATCTACAACTGTAGCCGCCTGATCAAGATGTATGAGAAAGTGGGCCCACAGCTGGAAGGTGGCATGTGAGTGCTGCAGGGAGGGCTTCTGCGCGGACACGTGGTGGGCGGGCTTTGGCCAGTGGGTGAGCGCGGTGTCTCCCTCTGTCTCCTGCAGGGCGTGTGGTGGGGTTGTTGGGGTCGTCGATGTGCCCTACCTGGTCCTGGAGCCCACACACAACAAGCAGGACTTTGCGGACGCCAAGGAGTACCGGCATCTCCTGCGGGCCATGGGGGAGCACCTGGCGCAGTACTGGAAGGACATTGCCATTGGTAGTGCTGCGCCCCTCCCTGCCAGCCGGGGCCCTCCTCCTCGCCAGCTGGGGCCCTCCTCCCCGCCAGCTGGGGTCCTCCCCTTCCAGGGGCCTGACGCCTCACTTGACTCCTCACTCAACACGTGGCTGTTTGCCTTCCAGCCCAGCGGGGAATCATCAAGTTCTGGGATGAGTTTGGCTACCTCTCTGCCAACTGGAACCAGCCCCCGTCCAGTGACCTGCGCTACAAGCGGCGGCGATCCATGGAGATCCCGACCACCATCCAGTGTGGTGAGCTGGGTGTCATGCAGCCCCTCTCCCCGGCTCCTTTCCATTGTGGCCCCATGCTGGTCTCTGCACTGCACTGTCATTCAGGGACTTCTGTCTCCCTGGGTATACCAGTCTGTCTGGTGATGGCCCTGGGAACTCAGTCTTGGGACTGTGCCTTGCCCATATGTTTCATCTGAATGAGGCAGGAGGTCATCTAACCCAGTGTGGTACCACATGGGTAGAAGTGTGAATTATGACTGAGCCAGGATCCTACTGGAAGCAGGAGAGGGCTGGGGCCGCTGAGGGTGTATGAATCAAGTTTCCATCCTTGCTGGAATCACTGTCCCTGGGAAGAGTGACTGTTTTGTTAGGAAGGCAGAGGTGGAGCCAGGCTGAGGATCTTTGCATGAACAATCAGGGGCATCTCTGCCTTGGGCCTGGCTGGGAGGAGCCTGACTGTTATTGGTGGGCATGGCCAACGCTTGGGGGTGTTTTTTGTGTCACAGATCTGTGTCTGAAGTGGCGGACACTCCCCTTTCAGCTGAATTCTGTGGAGAGAGATTACCCTGACACTTGGGTTTGCTCCATGAACCCTGATCCTGAGCAGGACCGGTGAGCGCTTTTTCTAACAAGGAGTTTGTGGGCATCCCCCCGAACCCCTGAGCTTCCTCCATCCTTCCACTGTGCTTCTGGAGGTCACTGCTCTATCCTTACATCTGTCTTGCTGTGCATACTAAGTGCCTGGAAATAGAAACAGAAGCGTGTCCTGCAGTGAGTATAAATTCTGTGCATTTGGGAGGTCTGAGGTTGCTCTGATGAGAAGGAGCATGGGCTGGCTGAGGAGAAAGGATCCTGCCCTACCTGGAACCGTCTTGCCATGCCTGCTCTAGCACTTTGTCTCCACAGGTGTGAGGCTTCAGAACAGAAGCAGAAGTTTCCCTTGGGGACATTAAAAAAGGACCTGAAGACACAGGAAGAGAAGCAGAAGCAATTGACAGAAAAAATTCGCCAGCAGCAGGAGAAGCTGGAGGCCCTGCAAGTGAGTGGGCAGTGGGCAGATGGGCAGGGCCCCTCAGTAGCTCCTCTGTCCCCTCAGGCTAGTTTCACTCTCCTTTTGAACCCATAAGCACTGCCCGAGCTTCCCAACACCCCCTTCTATGCCTTGATTATTCTGAAAAAAAATTGTATGTGACAAAGAGGTCCAATTCATTTGGAATGTTTTGAAACTCCAGGAAGTATCCTATTTTAGAGGTAACCGTTAACTTCATATCCAGCTTATGACCACTAGCATAAATACATGTATTTTTTATTAGAAATACGGAGATCATGACTCGTGTCAAATCACATAGACATACTTTTTTTTTTAATGTCTAATTATTTTTATAGGATAGTTTTCCAGAAGTGAATATGAAAGAGTAAAAGGATTTTAAAAATTCTGTGGATTTATTTCCAAGGTATCTTCCAGAAGATGTATTATATCGTAGGTTTTTTTTTTTTTAAAATACAAGTACTTTTTAAATGTTTTTGAAAACTTGAAAAAAGATACACATCTTATAATTTTAATTTCATATTTCTAAAATTGAACCATTTTTTTCATGTTTTTCTTTTCAAAACTGGTTATTGTTTTTTCCTTAATTGATTAGTCAGGGTTTTTTAAGATACGTGTGTGGCCCAACCTTTTATCATGTTTATTACAAAAGTATTTTCCTTTCTGGCTTCTGGTCAGGCAGGCGCTCTCATCGTATTGTGTGTGTTCCTCCGTCTGCCGAATCCCATGGGTCCTTTCTGGCTTCATCCATCAGGGATCTCCCGTCTTTTTTGCCTTGTTTTTAGGAATTTAGTCCATTGATACTTTTCCGGTCTCTTGATTGCTGGAATAATCATGTAGAATCTTGTAATTTGCTGGTGGTTTACTGTCTGTTTCTGTCTTCTCTGAGAATGGGAGGCTTGTAATAGTAGGACTGTGGTCCAGATGGTCTTTATTTGCCCACTGTCCCAGATAGAGAGGGCTCCAAAAAGAGTTGACTTCCAGGCACCAGACAGCCCTCTCATCCTGTTTACCCTGCAGAAAACCACACCCATTCGCTCCCAGGCTGACCTGAAGAAACTGCCCTTGGAAGTGACCACCAGACCTTTCTCTGAGGTGAAGCCCTGGGGTGGCGGGGGCTCTCCTTGGGTGTCTCATGCTGGGATTGGTATTCTCACTCTCTGAGCCTCTTTCAGGAATCTACACGTAGACCTCAGCGTCCTCGGTCGCCTCCTTTACCCGCTGTGATCAAGAATGCCCCGAGCAGACCCCCTTCCCTGCAAGTTTCCAGGCCAGCCAACCAGCCCAGAAAGGCTCCTGTCATCAGTAACGCCCCAAAGCCTGTTGCCCCAGCCGCCCGGGAGGAGGCCAGCACTTCCCGGCTACTCCAGCCTCCCGAGGCACCACGGAAGCCTGCCAGCACTCTGGTCAGGCCTGCGTCCCGGCCTACCCCCCCGGTACAGCCACCATTACCATCTCCCCAGCCCAACTTCAGGAGCCCTCGGGAGGTCCCTTCCCCCGAGCTCTGAAGACTCCAGTGGTCAAGAAGCCAGAGCTGCCCACTAAACTCCCCCCGGTGAGCTGCTGCGGCCCCCCAGCGCTGCCCGCAGTGGTACAGGGTTGGAGGGGCAGTGTTGGTTGCATGGGGGCGGTGCTTGGTAGAAATCTGGCTTCCCTGCTGCCCCTGCAAAGGAGAGGGATGTGAAGGCACTAGGTGGGGGGCACGGAGCTTGTTGTTCCCCTGTCCAGGAAGTTCTCTGGTACTCCTCTGAGGTTTGGTACCCCACATACTCAAGTCACCTCAACTGGCTTCTCCTGCTGTGGGCAGAGGGTGCATCTTGGTGACAGCAGTGGTGGGTGTGGCTCAGTGAGGTGTGAACCGAGAGGGCCCTGCGGTGACAGCTCTGAGCAGAGGTCCTCGTGGGTGTTGGGCCTGGGGGTTGCCCTGTCCCTCATTGTGTTGGGTGCCCAGCCCTGGTGGGCACGGAGACCCACAGGCCCCTCTCTGAATGGCTCCTTTAGGTCACATGGGCTCTTCCAGCACCTGAGGGGCTGAAAGAGTCCCTCACATTCCTGCTGCTTTTGCAGCAGCCCACTCCCAGTCGGAAGCGGAGCCTCGGGGTCTCTGATGAGGAAGAAGCAGAGGAAGAGGCTGAGAAGAGGAAGGAGAGGTCCAAGCGGGGCAAGTTGGTTGTGAAGGAGGAAAAGAAGGATTTGAATGAGGTAGGTCCTCAGCCTCCTCCCTACCCCTGCAGTCTGACACAAGCTGACCAGAAGCCCAGTCCCCTCTGAGGGACTCGGGGTCGTACACACGCCTAGAAGCCAGTGCCTGGGAGGGTCTTGAGATGGACTGACTGCGCCTCTGCTCACAGGCCTGAGCTGACACCCATGCAGATCTGTGCCACTCTGCTCCTTGCCTCCTCGTGTTCATTGAGGTTTTTGGAGGCAGGTGTGTAGATACTGAGATGGTGGTTGAGAGAGTGGTTCTCCCTGAAGCTTGGGCATTTAAAAGGCTGCCTGAGGTGGCATGAGATGACCCCGGGCAGACGGTCTGCTCTGCAGGGGCACTGGCGGTGTCTCTAACAGATTGTCCTTGCAGCTCTCAGACAGCTCTGGGGAAGAGGACTCGGCTGACCTCAAGAGCGCTCAGAAAGGTAAGTTTAGGAGGTGCCCGGAGCCTCCGGGGCAGTGGGGAAGGGCCCCTTGGTCAGCGGCACCTTACTGCAAAGGCTCTTGGAGGCTTTGTTGGCTCTGAGCTCTCCTCCAACAGTGGTTTCACGTGTTAATTCGGAGAAGCCTTCTGAGGATAGCACAGCCTCGTGTTTATTTTTAGCGTCAGTTCCTTGGTGTTCGCCTCTTGCCGTCACTCATGCTGCTGCTCTGTGGCACCCTCCTGAGGGGGAAGAGGGGCAAGGAGGCCAAGGTGGCTGGGCTCCACGTCCCTGGCATAGTGGGATCAAGCTTCTAGGGATTCTTGTCTGTGAGCCTGGGTGGCCCTGGCTGGGTGGGGGGCTCGAGTGCATCCACTTTTCTGACTCCAGCCCTGCCCCCACTCTCAGATAAAGGGCTGCACGTGGAGGTGCGTGTGAACAGGGAGTGGTACACAGGCCGTGTCACAGCTGTGGAGGTGGGCAAGAATGCGGTGCGGTGGAAGGTGAAATTTGACTATGTGCCCACGGACACAACACCAAGAGACCGCTGGTAACACCCCTTCCAGGAAGATGGGTTGACAGTTGGCCAGGGCAGGGGCAGGCAGCCCGCCTGGGAGCCTGGAACACGTGTGGCAAACACTGAGTTCTCCCTAGGGTGGAGAAAGGCAGCGACGATGTGCGGTTGATGAAGCCCCCGTCTCCAGAATATGAGAGCCCGGACACACGCCAGGAGAGCAGGGAAGAGGTGGCGGCGGCGGCCCCGGTGGGGGATTTGGTGGCCCAGCAAGCTGTAGCCACGGTGGAACCCTCCACCTCGGACTGCATCCCCATCGAGCCTGACACCACCGCCCCCAGCACCAACCACGAGACCATTGACCTCCTCGTCCAGATTCTTCGGTGTGTCATTGTCCTGCTCCGGGACCAGTGGTGGCTCCCCACTGACTCTGTGCCATTCTGATTTCCTGTCCCACCTCCCTTCTTGTTCAGGAATTGTTTACGGTACTTCCTGCCTCCAAGTTTCCCCATCTCTAAGAAGGAGCTGAGTGCTATGAATTCAGATGAGCTGATCTCGTTTCCTCTGGTGAGTCTGCCCACCGCCTCAGTGCTTCCTGTGACTGCGGGTCTCAGTTGTGTGCTCCATAAAGTCTGTCAGAAGAGCAGGGAGTTTTGTCTCCATTCCACTTCAAGGAAATGAGGCTAGGAGTTGAAGAAACTCAGGCTCAGAGAGGTTAATAGTCTGCTGTGATAGAGCCAAGATTTGAACCCAGAACACCTTGAGAGGACAAGGGTCTTGCTCTCCAGGGCGACGAGTTCCCAGGGTTCCCAGGAAGCTGCTGCACCTCAGTGCTCGCCCTTGTTTGGGCTTGCAGGCATCTTCTGCAGGTCCTGGGAACACACTGCTGATAGGCTGGCTGGCTTGGCCTGCCATCCTCTTGTCAGCTTCGTTGCTTTTGGCTTCAGGCTGTTGCCAAAACGAGCAAAGCCTGGGTGCAGTGGGATTTCTACAGCGGGCATGACCCAGGCCAAAGCATGGTCAGCAGGAGTGTCTGAGCCTGAAATAGTCTTTCGTCTCACGCTTGTGAAAGGAGGTATCACTAATGGACCAACTTAATAGCCTCCTAAGGGAAATGCCTAAAATAACTCACACTTCCATTCTTTCACGTCAGGGACGCACCAGAACCAGTGTGCGTTGTGTCTGTGTCGGTTAGTAGATGACCATCCTGCTTCTCCTCATGCTGTGAAAGAGCTCTGTGAGGCGCTCAGCTGCCCTGCAAATGCTAGATTCAGATGTATACTTTAAAAGTAAAACAACTGCATGTGAATCTGTAATGGCTTAAAAGTGAAAAAATTCAAAAAACACAGGAATCATAGTTAGGCTCATGACACTGTATGTTAAATTTTAATACTCTTGGCACCTGCTTGAACATTTATTTTGAGCTGCCACGTGATAATTATTTTCTGTGCAGAACTTGAAGTGTCTGTTGCCATCTTGATTTACTAGGATAGTATTCTAGATTGTAAATAAATCATTCTAACACGTTTTAAAAACAGCACTGAGGAGCCACTCAGTGCTGGGTAGCTCATAGGTCTTCACAGAAGTAAATAAATGCTATAGTTGGAGAGACTGTAGTCAGCCAGACTGCTGGTTCTAGGTTTGTGTTCATCAAAACGGCCCTTTCATTCTCACTAGTGATTCATGAGTAAATCATAATAACTTTGAAAATAAATGAAACATAAAGAGATACACCTAAATTGTTTTTCATATTGAGATACCATGTAACTTTCACTCAAAGCAAGTGTTCTGCTACTTTGAAAAAGCTGTCTGGAGAAGCTGCTAGTTAACGTCACTGCACCGCTGCTGGGGACTCTCAGGTGCTTGGAGAAGGTGGTGACACGTTCTGTGCTGTATAAACACACTACACAGACACGGGCCGTCCGCTGCTGACAGGCCCTCAGTACGCTTGTCGGCTGTGACCTGGATGTGATTGCTCATCCGTGCTGTCATCAAGTTAAAAGGAGAGTGGTTGAGGATCATGCCTCATGTTTACTCACGGCTTGCAGTTTGCAGAGCTCTGCCAAGTGCTTCCTGTGTGTGATCCCGTCTCCACCCTCAAGGCAGCCCTGTGAGGTGGGCCTCAAGGTCTTTCCTCTCGGAGCTGCAGGGACACTGGCTCCTGGGTTTGATATCCATTCAGGCCGAGCTTCCTGGTGCCAAGCCAGTTGGGGACACCAGTGCCCGTCTGGAAGGGCCCTGGGGACCCTTGTGAGCCCACGCACTTACCTGCTGGCTTCTCTTCCGACAGAAAGAATACTTCAAACAGTATGAAGTTGGGCTCCAGAACCTGTGCCATTCCTACCAGAGCCGTGCCGACTCGCGGGCCAAGGCTTCTGAGGAGAGCCTGCGCACCTCTGAGAGAAAGCTGCGTGAGACCGAGGAGAAGCTGCAGAAGCTGAGGACCAACATCGTGGCTCTCCTGCAAAAGGTGCAGGAGGTGAGCCAGGCCACCCTCTCGTTGCAGCGGACCACCTGGTGTCTTGGCGGGGGGTGGGCCCTGGGTACCTCGTGCTCCCTTCTCCCCACTCACAGGAATGTGTGGTTCCAACCCTGGCGGCACAGCATCCTGACCAGGAGGGCTGGAGGTGGTGCGGCTGCCTGGGCCTCATCCCAGCCAGACCCACGGTATCAGACTTTTGCCCTTGTTTAGACACGGTGACCTTCAACCTGGTTTGAGATACCTCGGAGTCATGAAACAAAGACATTCTTGGTTTTCCAGATGATGCCTGGATGGGAGTGGGTAGCCCACAAGTGGGGAATATCCTGTGGTCTCAGCCCTTCATCTGGGCAGGAAACTGGGGATCCCTATCCTATGACCCCTGGTGACCAATAGGGGCCCTGCTCTCCGAGCACACCATAGGGAGGAGACAGAACTGTTGATGGCGGGAAGTGCCACAAAGGAAACAGGAGAGAGCAACAGGAAGCCACTGTACTAGAGTGTCAGGGGAGCCTCTGTGAGGAGGTGGTTGGGCCCAAGGCAGAACCAAACCTGCTGGGGTGGGGTGTGAGCTGCAGGCAGAGAGAAGAGCAGGGCCCACGGCAGGGCCCTGTACCAGGTGGGAGGTCCCTGGACCTTGTGCTGAGACGTGTGCAGCCTAAGACACTTACTTTGGTTGATTGTAGGAGAGGCCGAGGTTAGAGTCCAGGACTCCACTGAGGAGGTTCCCAGTTATCTGGGTGAGAGATTCTGGAGGCCTGAACCTTGGATGGTGCCAGTGAGGAGGGAGAGAAGTGTCTGAGGGGAGGACAGGGAACAAGGGCGATTGTTCGAGTCTGTCTGAGTCCCTGAGTGGAGGGAAGGGGGGAGGCCTGTACTGAGATGGGAACAACCCGGGGTGGGTGGTGGGACCGAGCTGTTGGATGTGTTGAGTCCAAGAGTGTGGCTGGGGCAGGCGGGACCTGTCGGTGGAGGGGGGAGGCAGGCAGGAGTGGGAGGACGGGGAGGGGATGGATGGGGGAGGGGATGGATGGGGGAGGGGATGGATGGGAGAGGGGATGGATGATCAAGGGCGGCCTGACAGGGTGGAAGGGGAGAGTAGAGGGCATGGCCTGGGCTGCAAGAACCCTGTGAGCCCTGGCTGACCCTGCCCTGCTCTGTTCTAGGACTTAGACATTAACACAGACGACGAGCTGGATGCCTACATCGAGGACCTGATCACCAAGGGGGACTAGGGCCCGGAGCCAGAGATCAGCTCCCCTGCCCCTCAAGGCAGAGCTCCTGAGGGTGGCGTTTCATTTATGGGTTGATGGACTTACCTTGGTTTGATTCATGGGGTATCTGTGCTTTTGGTGGGAGACAGACTGATTCTTTGACTCTTCCACCCTAAGTTGATAAATATTTATTTTTTGAAAGAAATAACATGCTGTGCCTGCTGTGAGACCATACGTTTTTTTTGGTGACTCTTGGGCAAAGGACAGAACCAGGATGCCAAGTCTTGAGTTGCTTCTCTCGGCTTCTGGCTCCTCAAGATGTGGTGAATTCCAGTGCGGTTTGGAAGTTGGAGGGGCTCCAGGGGCAGGGCTGGGGGAGGGACAGGACCCTTCCCCGGCTGGTGCTCCCCCAGGAGCTTCAATCCAGGGGATCTCCATGGGGCTACCATCAGCAGGAGGCTTGGCGCTGAGGAGCTCCCTGCCTCAGGTCAGGGAGGTGAGTGGTGGTCCGAGCAGTCTGTCTTCTTGGCTGTGGCACTGTCCAGTCAGCTCAGGGAAGAAAGATCCTCCTGTTCAGCTTCCCCATCCACCACCTAAACTCTCCCTGCTGGACATTTCCTTAGCTAGCAGTAGATGGTGAGGTTTCCTGCCAAAAAAACTTGAGTCCAGGTTAAGGCGTGGACAGATCTGACTGGTCAGACTGCTGACCTGGGTAGCACGTCATTTGCATTCCAAAGGAGTCCCCTTAGGAATCCTGTGTGTGAAGGAGTGCTGTGCTGGTCTGGTGGTGGCCTCGTCCGCCGCTGTGGCAGGGTCCTGGGGAGGGCTGCTGCTCTTATTGCTTCCCCTCTGTTTGCCCCACCACACCCTGTCAGGGTCTCCGGTTTGGGGCAGATGGGAGGAGGGGGTCACCGAGCCCCTAGGCATACCATGCCTCCCTCTGCCTAGTCACAGCCTCATACTGCTGTGGTCCTCAAACAACTCAGGGTCAAAGACCAAGGCCAGAGTCGCTGAGTTTTCTATAATGGCCATTGGAAAAGTTCTGGTTCGGTTTCCCCCAACTCACTCCTTACCCCCCCCCCCCCCCCCCCCCCACCGTATTTGGGGACGTAGGGTTTTCTGAAGGCACAAGAACCATGATCTTGCCCCACTGGTCTGCAATTCTGACCTCTCTGTGTGTTTCCAGCGTCTGCCCACCTCTGCTCAGCAGTGGCCACGTGCCGCCCTGTGAATACTGCAGGAGATGGGGAAGCAGTGGTGAGGGAGGCAGGCCACGGGAATTAAGGTCTTTGCCCACTTGTGCATATGGCCAGAAGTGCCTATGATTTGTGGGCTTGGGACTTCTCAAAACCACACCCCTGGGCAAGGGCTGTTCCGGAGAAATACCAGGGAGACCCTGACCTCTTCCTCGGAAGATTCTCCAAGAGTCTTGGGGTTCCTTGAGCTCGTGGTTCCTATCCTGTCCAGCTCGTTCTCTTCATCACAGGCAGCATATGATCCATTTTTGTCCCCAAACTTTCTGTTTTAATCTAGATAGAAGCTGGTTCTGCATTTTTACCAGCGGGTAATACTCAAGGTTTTTATTTACACACCTGTAATCAAAATGCAATACTATAAACTTTTACTGGCGAGACTCCTGAACTCAGTCTGTTTTCTTCTAGTAAAACCCAGCACCTTCCTCTTCTTCATTCTTACCACCACTGTGTCTTTAAGCTGTCTTCAAGTTCTTCCTCATCTCCATCTTCATTGTCTTACGTCTTCACCGTCTTCGACACCCACAGAAACTGACAAACTGAATTTCGAAAATATTTTAGCTTCAACTTCTAGGTGTTCCTACTTTGCTGTTTAAACCCAACAACAGCGGTGCTGAATACAGCCTGCTTCCAGGCAGAGCTGTTGCCATTCTGGGCAGGAAGATAAGATGCAGGAACTCCCTTCTAAACTGGGTAACTAAGCTGCTTGAAATTGTCTAACAACTTGGGAAGAAGAGGATGTCTGGAAGGTTTGTTGCAAGAAGGTGAATGAGTGCAGAAACCTGTTTTTATGAAGCAGGAGGAATATTTTTGGTTTTCTGTTTTTTTTTTTTTTTTTTTTTTTTTTCAGGTGACACATGCACATGATGAAAATTGAAACAGTGTAAAAGGTTGGACCGTGAAAGCAGGGCCCCCGCCGCCCCCACGCTCTTTCTCCCTAAAGAGCATCCATTCTGAGCAAGTGCACATCTCCTCTTGTGCCTGTTTCTCACTTAGTAGGCCCTGGCACTTGGAAGAGCTCACATGGGTCCACTTTATCCTGACAACCACATAGGGTCTCATTGTCCTGGATGTGCTGTCATTCACTGGTCCCGTGTATAGACATTTAGGTTTTTAACATTTACAAAAAATTCATGATGACTATCTGTGTGTATGTACTTAGATCTGTGTTTATTTGGATGAATTCCAGAGAGAAATGTCTGTGTCAGAAGGTAGAGGCATTCCAGAAAAGACTTCACAATTCCAGTCTCCACCAACAGTGTATTCCTCAACCCCCTCCTTTCTGTCTGTAGTCTCTTCCATCTTAATCTTAAAGGTGAAAAGCCTGTGGATTTTTGATTTGGTCTGAATGAATTTATGTGAGGTCAATCATTGTTTCTTTCTGGGACAGGGCTGTAATTCTGAGTCTTGGGTTAGGGACTAAAACCAAGGACATCAAACCAGTCAATCCTAAAGGAAATCAACCCTGAATATTCATTGAAAGGATTGATGCTGAAGCTGAAGCTCCAACAACTGGCCACCTGATTGGAAGAGTGAACTCATTAGAAAAGACCCCAATGCTGGGAAAGATTGAAGGCAGGAGGAAGAGGGGACAGCAGAGGATGAGATGGTTGGATGGCATCACCAACTCAACATAAGTTTGAGTAAACCCTGGAAGATGGTGAAGGACAGGGAAGCCCGTCATGCTACAGTCTATGGCGTCACAAAGAGTTGGACATGATTTAGATACTGAACATCAAAATCATGAGAAACAAGGGGTGAGTTTTCTGGGAAATGTCCATTTTATACTACCCCTTCAGCCCCTAGGTGTCCCGTGGATTTAGCATTAAAAACCCCACATCAATACCATATTACTAGAAGACAAGGATTTGACATTGTTTACCAAAGGAAGGCAATGGATTAGTAACAGGATGAAACTTTTGTTTCTCCTGCATGTGTGTCTGAGTGATACTGCCTTCTGGCTCCTCTTGTTGGGTCCAGGTCCCCTTGAAGACATGACTGTCTTTCAGACCTGTGGTTCAAGCAGTGTTGGGCAAGAGTTAATGGCTCTGAAGACCAATAAATGTGAGACAGATAAAGCTCAAACTTCAGTGTCTTTTACATAGAACACAGGTTTGGCCTGAGCGGGTGGTGCTGCCACTGGCTACTCGTCCCCAGTGAAAGGCTGTCTTGCAGGTGGACCAGGCTGTAAGGGACCCATTGACAGCTGCCAAGATGCCTGAAACATCCTCAGAATTCCACTGGAGGGTTCTGCCCTTTTTTGCAGATGGAACCTCTGAGGCTTCCTTTGGAAGGGCCATATTGCTCTTGGTTCCCTAAGAAAGTGGACAGGCAGCTTGGCCATGGGAGGCAGAGCTACAGAAGAATACTCCTTCTCTGTGGCCATACTTCAATGCTCTGACTGCCCTCAGCACTGCTGGGGGCACCCTCTCCATAGTGAGCAAGACAGACTGGACAGAGAAAAGAGTTTGGTGAGGGAGCGCCCACTCAGCAAGGAGCCAGAATGTTGCAAGCCTGTGTTTCAGTCTGGTAGTTTTCATCTAGTAACTTGCAATGTGCCAGCCCCAACCAGGACTCCTGATCCTGCAGAAATGTCCTTTCAGTTCACAAGGCATCAGACAAATCACTGCCCATTCTGGGTTCCCCTTTCTTATCTAAAAAGAGTTGGATGACAGTAGAAGTTTTCTGATTTACTAAACTGAATTCACCAGAAATTTATCCCGAGGCCTACAGAGGGGGCGAATAACTGGTCTCAGCAAGGATAGACTAGAAAGCCTCCTTAAGTGAGAGGAAAACAATAGAATGGGAAAGACTATAGAGATCTCTAAAGGAAAATTAGCTACCAAGGGAATATTTCATGCAAAGGTGAGCACAATAAAGGACAAAAATGTCAAGGACCTATCAAAAGCAGAAAAAATTCAAGAGGTACGAATACACAGAACTGTATACAAAACATCTTAAGGACCCAGTAACTACAATGATGTGATCACTCACCTAGAGCCAGACATTCTGGAGTGTGAAGTCCAGTGGGTCTTGGGAAGCATTACTATAAACAAAGCTGGAGGTGATGGAATTCCAGCTGACCTATTTCAAATCCTAAAAGATGATGCTGTGAAAGTGCTGCACTCAATATGACAGCAAATTTGGAAAGCTCAGCAGCTGGCCACAGGACTGGAAAGGTCAGTTTTCATTCCAATCCCAAAGAAGGGCAATGCCAAAGAACGTTCAAATTTCTGTACAATTGCACATTTCATATGTTAGCAAGATTATGCTCAAAATACTTCAAGCTAGGCTTCAGCAGTACGGTGAACCTAGAAATTCCAGACGTACAAGCTGGATTTAGAAAATGGGAACCAGAGATCAAATTGCCAACATCTGCTGGATCATTGAAAAAGCAAGGGAATTCCAAGAAAAATCTACTTCATTGACTAAGCTAAAGCCTTTGTGTTGATCACAACAAACTGGAAAATTCTTCAAGAGATGGGAATACCACACCACCTTGTCTCCTGAGAAACCTGTATGCAGGACAAGACACAACAGTTAGAACCAGACATGGAAGAAAAGACTGCTTCAAAATTGGGAAAGGAATACATCAAGGCTGTATAGTGTCACCCTGCTTATTTAACTTCTATGCAGAAATGAGAAATGCTGGGCTGGATGAATCACAAGCTGGAAGGAATCAAGACTGCCAGGAGCAGTATCAACAACCTCAGATATGCAGATGATACCGTTTAATGGCAGAATATGAAGAGGAACTAAAGAGCCTCTTGATGAAGGTGAAAGAGGAGAGTAAAAAAGCTGGCTTAAAACTCAACATTCAAAAAATGGTCATGGCATCCAGTCCCATCACTTCGTGGCAAACAGAAGGGGAAATAGTGGAAACTATGACAGATTTTATTTTCATGGGCTCCAGAATCACTGCAGACAGTGACTGCATTCATGAAATTAAGACGCTTGTTCTTTGAAATAAAAGCTATGACAAACCTAGACAGCATATTAAAAGCAGAGACACCACTTTGCTGACAAAGGTTCATCTAGTCAAGGCTATGGTTTTTCTAGTAGTCACATATGGATGTGAGAGTTGGACCATAAAGAAGGCTAAACACCGAAGAATTGATGCTTTTGAATTGTGGTGCTGGAGAAGACTCTTCAGAGTCCCTTGGACAACAAGGAGATCAAACCAGGCGATCCTAAAGGAAATCAACCCTGAATATTCACTGAAAGGACTGATGCTAAAGCTGAAGCTCCAATACTCTGGCTACCTGGTGTGAAGAGCGGACTCATTGGAAAAGACCCTGATTTGGGGAAAGATTGAGGGCAAGAGGAGAAGGGGGCGACTGAGGATGAGATGGTTGGATGGCATCACCGATTCAATGGACAGTTTGAGCAAACTTAGGGAGATAGTCAAGGAGTTCCTCACGCAAAATCATCAACTATCATAACACAGCACGAGCCCTAGTACTGGCTGCAACTCACCTGGTCCCGGCCCTCGGCCATCACTCTCCAATGGCTTTTAGGGTGTCCAACGTTCACACCTATCCGGGAGCCTGCCTTCTCCAAGGCCACCAACGGTTGCGGGACACGCAACACCACCCCCCGCCCCCGCCCCCGCCCCCGCAACGCTACCCTCTCCCAGTCTCGAGGCAGATGTGCAACTGCCCGTGCGTGGCGCCGACGCCTGGCACGTGCGTGACGCTGACGTCCAGCGCTTGCTCTACGCCATGCGTATGCGCCTTAGAGCATCAGGAGCCCACCGACTTGCCCGAGTCGGATGTGCTGGCGTCAGTGTGTCAGGCAGCAGCGAGGCCATCAAACCCGGCTGTGTGAGGCCCGCCCTGGGCCCACCCTGGGGACTGAGGCCTTGAGGGTCCCACACCCTAGGGCCCGTGGAAGGCGTTGGAATCCAAGCAGAGAAGCAGGGATTCCCGCGCGCGCCCCCGCCCCCATCCCGCCGCCGCCGCCGCCTGAGTCCGCGTATTCAGCCTGGACAACTTTTTCCCCAGTTGTTTTCCAACTCTTGTGACTTACAGAAAGCTTTTTTGTATGAATGTCCTTAATGGTGTGGTGCATTTACATTTGCAAGACGGAGGACCCACAAGGGAAGCTGCATGTGTTACTATCTCCTCCGGGTAATTTTTCCTGAAGGCCCAGCCCTCTGTAGGTTTCTCACCACCTGAGGCCTTTGACCCGAGGCCTTTGACAGCTTCAGCTCACAGCTTTTATTTTTTCTGCTGGTTTATGTGTGTTGGTGTAGTGTTGGAGAAGACTCGAGAGTCCCTTGGACTGCAAGGAGATCCAACTGGTCCATTCTGAAGGAGATCAGCCCTGGGATTTCTTTGGAGGGAATGATGCTAAAGCTGAAACTCCAGTATTTTGGCCACCTCATGCGAAGAGTTGACTCATTGGAGAAGACTCTGATGCTGGGAGGGATTGGGGGCAGGAGGAGAAGGGGACGACAGAGAATGAGATGGCTGGATGGCATCACTGACTCAATGGATGTGAGTCTGAGTGACCTCCGGGAGCTGGTGATGGATAGGGAGGCCTGGCGTGCTGCGATTCATGGGGTCGCAAAGAGTTGGACACGACTGAGCGACTGATCTGATCTGATCTGATCTGATCTGACGTGTGTTGGTGGTGTAGTTGTTCTGTCCTGTCCCAGCCGACTCTTGCAACCCCATGGACTGAGCCTGCAAGGCTCCTCTGTCCATGGGATTTATCTGTGCTAGGCTTGGTTTATGGTATTTCTTGAAAGGTTTTGGGGTTTCCTCTCACGTTTAAGAGAATTCTTCCCCCTCTACCCAATTCTCTTGTATTTTGTCGCACTGTTCTTTTCTGTGTCCCCACTCCGTGTGGGAAATATTTTAGTATCAGCAGTAAGGCAGGAGTCAAATTTTGGTTTTGGTTTTTCCAGATGGAAAGTCACTTACGCCAGCCCCGTGTATTTATTTTTTTTAAACTTATTTTGGGCTGCGCTGGATCTTTGCTGAGGCACACGGCCTCCTGGTTGCTGTGCGCAAGCGTTCTTTAGTTGTGGGAGTGAGGACTGCTGTGTATGGCAGCGGTGCGCCGGCCTCTCACTGTGGTGGCTTCTCTTGTGCAGAATGGGTGCTGGGGCTTTGGTAGTTGCCCTCTGGTGGGCTCAGTAGTGGTGGCGCACTTGGGCTCAGTTGCCCCGAGGCATGTGGAATCTTAGTTCCTGGACCAGGATTCGAACCTGTGTGCCCTGCATTGTCGGGCAGATTCTTAAATTGCTGGACCACCAGGGAAGTCCCAGTCTCATTTATTAATGACCCACGTTGGCCCATATTTATATTTCACTCTATTTAGTTTTCAACTTAACTGGGCTTGAGGTGATGCTTACATGTATCTGTGGAGACATCGTGTTACCTGCTGGACAGGTGACTCCAATGCGAAGGGTGAGGTTCTAGATGAAACAAGCATTGGGGGCATCGTCAGCATATAGATGGATCAATGTTCCTTGCTGGTTTTCTTATTAAAATATTTTCCCAGACTATTCTTAGAATTTCTTCTCACATGAAATTTAAAATCATGATAGTCCAATCTTCTCCCATTTCTGTGCACCCCCAACCAAGTTCCATTGGGATTTAAATTTAAATTGTGCTAAATTTAGATGTAAGTTAAGGGGAGGGTTGATATTTTTATGATTTTAAATTTCCCTAGATGATATGAAATGGTTTTCCATTTGCTTGAATCCTTTACATGTTCTAATAAGATTTTACTATTTCTTCATACGGGTTCTGTAACTTTCTCATTTTATTCCTATATAATCACTATTGTGAATGCAATTTTCTTCCCCATTTATATTCCTAGTTATTAATATGTAAAAAGCAGATTGTTTAACATAATTTATTTTCTATCTTATGAACTCTAGTAATTTTAAAAATAAACCTGTATTTTATAAATCAAATGTGCAGATTTGCCAGTGTGTGGTTTTAATTGCTGAACCTCTGAAACAGTGTTGAATAACTAATTATTCAAATCTTTTTCTTGATGAGGATGGAGATTCATATATTGGAGTTGAGCAGAATATTGTCTGTTGGTGACTGGTCTTTAAAGTGTGGAGTTTCTGTTTTTGTTAAAAACCTTGGGATGAAGTTTTTAAAAAGCGGGCTGAAATCGGGGTTGCCAGTCTTGTCTGAGTTGAGCACCAGGGGGCGCCAGTTACACAGGCTGAAATGGGGACTGTGCACCCGCCATCCGTGTCCCCGGTTGTCAAATGTCTTTTCAGCCTTGATAAAATGTCTTTTCGATCTTGATAAAATCGTGTGGAGTTTTTCACCTTTAATCTACTGTCTTAGCGATTATTTTTGTTAGTCTTTGAACAACTGGGTTGGGAAGATCCCCTGGAGGAGGAAATGGCAATCTGCTCCAGTATTCTTGCCTGGAAAATTCCATAGACAGAGGAGCCTGGCAGGCTACAATTCATCAGGTCACAAAGAATTGGACATGGCTGAGCGCACACACACATACCTACAAAAGAAAACTGTGTTTATGAAATATTTATAAGATAGGAAGCATATGCAGTGTATGTCCAATACTTGGTTTAAGAAAACACTTTATTATTTCTTTATAATCCCTGTGTGTGCCTCCTGCGTCCTTTTCTCTTTCCTCCTTGCTCAGCGGTGACTGAGAGAGGAACTGGCGGGAAGGCTAGGGTCTCCAAATGGAGGAAACAGGCTGCAAGCGTCAGACGTTTTCTATCTGTCTTAAGCAGCAGGAGGAAGCAAACTCCAAGTGTCAGATTTTTCCCTTCTGTATACAGAATTAGAAGGAGGTTTCTTTTAAAATTCTGTGTTGCCATGATGACACCTGGTTCCACCCGAACTTAACTTTTCTCAAACCTTGAGCTAACTGATGCGGTTTTTCTTATGGGAATGTTTTTCTTCAGATCAGAGATCAGATCAGATCAGTTGCTCAGTCGTGTCCGACTCTTTGCGACCCCATGAATCGCAGCACGCCAGGCCTCCCTGTCCATCACCAACTCCCGGAGGTCACTCAGACTCACGTCCATTGAGTCAGTGATGCCATCCAGCCATCTCATCCTCTGTCGCCCCCTTCTCCTCCTGCCCCCAATCCCTCCCAGCATCAGAGTCTTCTCCAATGAGTCAACTCTTCACATGAGGTGGCCAAAGTACTGGAGTTTCAGCTTTAGCATCATTCCTTCCAAAGAAATCCCAGGGCTGATCTCCTTCAGAATGGACTGGTTGGATCTCCTTGCAGTCCAAGGGACTCTCAAGAGCCTTCTCCAACACCACAGTTCAAAAGCATCAATTCTTCGGCGCTCAGCCTTCTTCACAGTCCAACTCTCACATCCATACATGACCACAGGAAAAACCATAGCCTTGACTAGACGGACCTTTGTTGGCAAAGTAATGTCTCTGCTTTTGAATATGCTATCTAGGTTGGTCATAACTTTCCTTCCAAGGAGTAAGCGTCTTTTAATTTCATGGCTGCAGTCACCATCTGTAGTGATTTTGGAGCCCCCAAAAATAAAGTCTGACACTGTTTCCCCATCTATTTCCCATGTAGTGATGGGACCAGATGCCATGATCTTCGTTTTCTGAATGCTGAGCTTTAAGCCAACTTTTTCACTAGCTATGTTAATGAACTATGTACTTACCTTAAACTCTTTCTTCAGGTCAGTTCCACCTAAGACTCAGACCCGACAATGGCTCAACGAACCAGTATGTTTTACTCATACAATTGTTCTCCTAATCTATGTTAATGAAGCTATGTATATTTTAAAAATTAATTTATTTTTTATTGAAGGATAATTGCTTTACAGAAATTGGCTGTTTTCTGTCAAACCTTAACATAAATCAGCCATAGGTATCTCCCCTCCCTTTTGAACCTCCCTCCCATCCCCTCCCCGTCCCACCCCTCTAGGTTGACACAGAGCCCCTGTCTGAGTTTCCTGAGCCAGACAGCAAATTCCCATTGGCTCTCTCTTTTACATATGGTAATGTAAGTTTCCGTGTTACTCTCTCCATACATCTCACCCTCTCCTCCCCTCTTCTCATGTCCGTAAGTCTATTCTGTATGTCTGTTTCTCTGTTGTTGCCCTGTAAATAAATTCTTCAGTACCATTTTTCTAGATTCCATATATATGCGTTAGAATACAGTATTTACCTTTCTTTTTCTGACTCACTTCACTCTGTATAATAGGTTCTAGGTTCATCCACCTCATTAGAACTGACTCAAATGCATTCCTTTTTGTGGCTGAGTAATATTCCGTTGTGTATATGTACCACAACTTCTTTATCCATTCATCTGTCAATGGACATCTAGGTTGCTTCCATGTTCTGGCTGTTGTAAATCGTGTTATATGTATTTGCTTGAAAACCTGCCTTTCTTCAAGATTCATGTCAACTGTTTTATGACCCGGGATGACTACCTTGTGTCACTGTTACCTTAAAATGGATGTTGTGGGTGAGGGGCCTGGTGGCACTCTGAGTTTTGAGACATGTCCTTTCTCTAATTAGCAGTCTGCTGATAGGTGTATAACATACTGCTAAAGATTAGCAGGGAGCACTCTTTCTGCCCCCTTTCTGATGTCTGTGTCAGAAGCTTTCTCTGTCTTTTCAGTTCAGTTCAATCATGTCCGACTCTTTGCAACCCCATGGACTGCAGCACGCCAGGCCTCCCTGTCCATTACCAACTCCGGGAGCTTACTCAAACTCATGTCCATTGAGTCAGTGAGGCCATACAACCATCTCATCCTCTGTCGTCCCTTTCTCCTCTTGCCCTCAATCTTTCCCATCATCAGTGTCTTTTCCAAGGAGTCTATTCTTCACATCAGGTGGCCAAAGTATTGGAGTTCAGCTTCAGCATCAGTCCTTCCAATGAATATTCAGGACTTATTTCCTTTAGGATGGACTGGTTGGATCTCCTTGCAGTCCAAGGGACTCTCAAGAGTCTTCTCCAACATCACAGTTCAAAAGCATCAATTCTTCAGTGCTCAGCTTTCTTTATACATGACCACTGGAAAAACCAAAGCTCTGACTAGATGGATCTTCGTTGGCAAAGCAATGTCTCTGCTTTTTAATATGCTGTCTAGGTTGGTTGTAACTTACTTTCCAAGGAGCATCTTTTAATTTCATGGCTGCAATCACCATCTTCAGTGATTTTGGAGCCCCCCAAAATAAAGTCACTGTTTCCATTCTTTCCCCATCTATTTGCCATGAAATGATGAGACTGGATGCCATGATCTTCAGTTCAGTTCAGTTCAGTCGCCAGTCTTGTCTGAATTGAGCACTAGGGGGCGCCAGTTACACAGACTGAAATGGGGGCTGTGCGCCTGCCGTTCAGTCCTTCAGTCCGATTCTTTGTGACCCCATGAATTCCAGCTCACCAGGCCTCCCTATCCATCACCAACTCCCAGAGTTCACTCAAACTCACATCCATCGAGTCAGTGATGCCATCCAGCCATCTCATCCTCTGTCATCCCCTTCTCCTCCTGCCCCCAATCCCTCCCAGCATCAGTCTTTTCCAATGAGTCAACTCTTCGCATGAGGTGGCCAAAGTACTGGAGTTTCAGCTTTAGCATCATTCCTTCCAAAGAACACCCAGGACCAATCTCCTTTAGAATGGACTGGTTGGATCTCCTTGTTTTCTGAATGTTGAGCTTTAAGCTAACTTTTTCACTCTCTTCTTTCACTTTCATCAAGAGGCTCTTTAGTTCTTCTTCACTTTCTGCCATAAGAGTGGTGTCATCTGCATATCTGAGGTTATTGATATTTCCCCCAGCATTCTTGATTCCAGCTTGTGCTTCATCCAGCTGGGCATTTTGCATGATGTACTGTGTATAAGAAAAGGTGGCAAGAATACACAGAAGAACTGTACAAAAAAGATCTTCATGATGCAGATAATCACAATGGTGATTATCTACCTAGAGCCAGACATCCTGGAATGTGAAGTCAAGTGGGCCTTAGGAAGCATCACTACGAACAGTGCTAGTGGAGGTGATGGAATTCCAGTTGACTTATTTCAAATCCTGAAAGATGACGCTGTGAAAGTGCTACACTCAATATGCCAGCAAGTTTGGAAAACTCAGCAGTGGCCACAGGACTGGAAAAGGTCAGTTTTCATTCCAGTGCTAAAGAAAGGCAATGCCAAAGAATGCTCAAACTACCACACAATTGCACTCATCTCACACGCTAGTAAAAAAGTGCTCAAAATTCTCCAAGCCAGGCTTCAGGAATATGTGAACTGTGAACTTCCAGATGTTCAAGCTGGTTTTAGAAAAGGCAGAGGAACCAGAGATCAGATTACCAACATCTGCCAGATCATGAAAAAAGCAAGAGAGTTCCAGAAGAACATCTATTTCTGCTTTAGTAACCATGCCAAAGCCTTTGACTGTGTGGATCACAATAAATTGGAAAATTCTGAAATAGATGAGAATACCAGACCACCTGACCTGCCTCTTGAGAAATTTGTATGCAGGTCAGGAAGCAACAGTTAGAACTGGACATGGAACAACAGACTGGTTCCAAATAGGAAAAGGAATACGTCAAGGCTGTATATTGTCACCCTGCTTATTTAACTTATATGCGGAGTACATCATGAGAAATGCTGGACTGGAAGAAGCACAAGCTGGAATCAAGATTGCCGGGAGAAATATCAATAATCTGAGATATGCAGATGACACCACCCTTATGGCAGAAAGTGAAGAAGAACTAAAGAGCCTCTTGATGAAAGTGAAAGAGGAGAGTGAAAAAGTTGGCTTAAAGCTCAACATTCAGAAAACGAAGATCATGGCATCTGGTCCCATCACTTCAGGGCAAATAAATGAGCAAACGGTGGAAACAGTGCCCAACTTTATTTTTCTGGGCTCCAAAATCACTGCAGATGGTGATTGCAGCCATGAAATTAAAAGACACTTACTCCTTGGAAGGAAAGTTACGACCAACCTAGACAACATATTAAAAAGCAGATACATTACTTTGCCAGCAAAAGTCCTTCTAGTCAGGGATATGGTTTTTCCTGTGGTCATGTATGGATGTGAGAGTTGGACTATAAAGAAAGCCGAGCACCGAGGAATTGATGCTTTTGAACTGTGGTGTTGGAGAAGACTCTTGAGAGTCCCTTGGACTGCAAGGAGATCCAACCAGTCCATTCTGAAGGAGATCAACCCCGGGTGTTCACTGGAAGGACTGATGTTGAAGCTGAAACTCCAACACTTTGGCCACCTCATGCAAAGAGTTGACTCATTGGAAAAGACTCTGATGCCGGGAGGGATTGGGGGCAGGAGGAGAAGGGGACGACAGAGGATGAGATGGCTGGATAGCCTCACTGACTCGATGGTCGTGAGTCTGGGTGAGCTCCGGGAGTTGGTGATGGACAGGGAGGCCTGGCGTGCTGCGATTCATGGGGTCGCAAAGAGTCGGACATGACTGAGCGACTGATCTGATCTGATCTGATGTACCTGTGTATCCTAGGAATCTGATGATTTTTGATTCTATTGTAAATATTTGAAAAATTTGATTTCCTGGTAGTTTGTTGCTAATGAATAAAAATGTAATTGATATTTATATATTGATTATTCTAATTTATCTTTAGATTCTTGTGGGTTTTCAATGATACATGTTTTGGGAGCAGTTCTCATATGTTTTATTTTTCTTGTCTTACTGTATTGGCTAGGACTCCCAATACAGTGTTGAATGTAAAGGGTAAAAATGGTTATCTTTTGTTCCTGTCTCATAAAGAAGGCCTTTTCTCTTTTGATAGTTTTATCATTAATCAGATTAAGGAAGTTTCTTTTTAAGTGTTTTTTCCTTTTTAAGTATCATGGATGCTGTTGAATTTTATCTCGTGTTCTCTGCATCTGTGGAGTCATCTTCAGTGTTCTTTCATTTGTTAATGTGGTTATTTTTTCATAGATTAGACTAACTTTGCACTTCTGGAGCGATTATAGGTTTTTTATATTGCTCAGTTAGTTCAGTGACTCAGTCATGTCCAACTCTCTGTGACCGCATACTAGATTTGTTAATATGTTGCTTTGAATTGTACCAGCCTTGTGAGTGACACTAGTTTGTAATTTTCCTTTCTCATACCGTCCTAGTTGGGCTTTGGCGACCAGATTTTGCTAGTCTCAGGAAATGAGCTGGGGAACATCTGTCTGGGGATAGTTTCTGTAAGGTTGGTTATTCCTTGGTCAGCTATGTCTGGAGTTTTGTGTGTTTATGTGTAAAGCAATGTTTTTTAACTGAATTTTTTAAAAAAATGGTTATAATACTATTCAGGTTTTTCTAATTTTTGAGTCAGATTTTATTTTTCTAGAATTTTATTTCAATTCTCAAAGATACTGTTACAGAATTGCTTATCAGATCAGTCGCTCAGTCGTGTCCAACTCTTTGCGACCCCATGAACTGCAGCACGCCAGGCCTCCCTGTCCATCACCAGCTCCCGGAGGTCACTCAGACTCACATCCATCGAGTCAGTGATGCCATCCAGCCATCTCATCCTCTGTCGTCCCCTTCTCCTCTTGCCCTCAATCCCTCCCAGCATCAGAGTCTTCTCCAATGAGACTCTTCACGTGAGGTGGCCAAAGTCCTGGAGTTTCAGCTTTAGCATCATTCCCTCCAAAGAAATCCCAGGGCTGATCTCCTTCAGAATGGACTGGTTGGATCTCCTTGCAGTCCAAGGGACTCTCAAGAGTCTTCTCCAACACCACAGTTCAAAAGCATCAATTCTTCGGCTCTCAGCCTTCTTCACAGTCCAGCTCTCACATCCATACATGACCACAGGAAAAACCAGAGCCTTGACTAGATGGACCTTTTTTGGCAAAGTAATGTCTCTGCTTTTGAATATGCTATCTAGGTTGGTCATAACTTTCTTTCCAAGGAGTAAGCGTCTTTTAATTTCATGGCTGCAGTCACCATCTGTAGTGATTTTGGAGCCCAGAAAAATAAAGTCTGACACTGTTTCCACTGTTTCCCCATCTATTTCCCATGAATTGTTTATAACAGCCTTAAAATATCTGTAGCATCTCTCTGTCTTCTTTTCACTCCAAATGTGTTTTTTTGGGTTCATCCATCATTGTCCTTGTCAGTAAACTTTGTCAGTTTTCATTTTTCTAAGAGTCAACTTCAGCTTTCTTGGTCGTTTCTATTATGTTTCTTTTCTCTTTCATTAAGTTCTGATCTTTATTTCCTAATGTGTCCTTTGGATTTATCCTAATGTTCATTTTTCTACTCAAATTGGATGTTTAGTTCATTATATTTTAGCCTTTGTTCTTTTATAACCTGAGCTCTTAGGCTATAAATTTCCCTCTAAATACAGCTTTATCTATGTCCTTTAAATTTAAGTATATAATATTTTATAATTTCTATATTTTAGAAATTTAGAATTATAGAAATTTCTATAATTTCTGATTTTTTTTCTTCTTTGACCCATGAGTTATTTAAAAGTATATTTCTTAAGGTTCTTTTTCAAATTATCTTTTTGTTATTTATTTTGAACTGTTTTCATTGTGACCTGAGAATGAAGTCTGCATACCAGTCCTTTGAAATTTGTTGAGGCTTTACAACTGGTCCACGTATGTCGATAATATTCATAAATGTTCTGTGTGCATTTCAGAAATAAGTCTTTTGCATTTATGTGTAATTCCCTGTATGTGCCTGTTATGCCAAGTTGTTATAATTGTGTTTTTTGAACCAGTGCTGTTATTTTTTGTCTGAGACCTCATTACTGGGCAAGATATGTTGAAGTCTTTGTGGTTTGTCTAGTTCTCCTTTTGATTGTGTTCATCTTACTTTATTTTGAGATATTAGATGCCTGTGAGTTTTAGAACTTTGAATTTTACTTATTATTATAAAGTGGGTATTTTATTTTCTGAAAGTTGACATCTAGTAATATTTTTTGCCTTAAGGTCTACCTTGTTGTTATGTTTTAGGTGTTTACCTATAAATAACATACAGCTCAATTTTGTTTTTATTTTGATATTTTTTGTTGTTACCAGAGCATTTAAGTTACTTAAATTTTGTATAATTATTATGCATTTGTTATTCACTTATTTCCATCATCTTATTTGTAATTATTTTTAAAATTTATTTAATTGGAGGATAATGACTTTACAATCAATGTGAATCGGCCACAGGTACACGGTTACTCCCATACTGGACCCCCCCACCTTCCTCCCCACCCCGTCCCTCCAGGCCGACCCCGAGCACTGGCCTTGGGTGCCCTGCCTCACACGTCCAGCTTGAGGGAGTCATCTGTCTCACATATGCTCGTATAGATGTTTCAGTGCTGTTCTCTCAAATCAGCCCACCCTCCCTTCTCCCAGTGTCCAGAAGTCTGTTCTTTACAGCTGTGTCTCCTTTGCTGCCATGCATGTAGGATCATTGTTATTGTCTTTCTAAAAATTCCATATATATGTGTTAATGTACAGTATTTGTCTTTCCTTTCATACTTCACTCTGTATAATAGGCTTCAGTTTCATCCACCTCATTAGGACTGACTCAACTGCATTCCTTTTTATAGCTGAGTAATACTCCGTTGTGTATATGCACCACTTCCTTACCCACTTACCTTCTGACAGACATCTAGGTTGCTCCCATGTCCTAGCTACTGTGAATACTGCTGCAGTGAGCACTGAGGTGACATGTGTGTCTTTCATTTCTGGTTTCCTCGGGGAGGAAATACAGTGGGTCGTATGGCAGTTCTATTTCCAGTTTTTTAAGGAATCTCCACACTGTTCTCCATAGTGGCCATACCAGTTTGCATTCCCACCAGTAGTGGAAAAGAGTTCCCTTTTCTCCACGCCCTCTCCAGCATTTATTGTTTGTAGACTTTCTGATGATGGGCATTCTGACCAGCATGAGGTGATATCTCATTGTGGTTTTGATTTGTGTTTCTCTAATGATGAGTGATGTTGAGCATCTTTTCATGTGTTTATTAGCCATCTGTATGTCTTCTTTAGAGTAATGTCTGTCCGTTTTTTGATGGGATTGTTTGTTTTTCTGGTACTGAGCTGCATGAGCTGCTTGTACATTTTGGAGATATTATTTTCTCCCATTCTGAAAGCTATCTTTTCACCTTATAGTTTCCTTCATTGTACAAAAGCTTTTAAGTTTAATTAGGTCTCATTTATTTTTGTTTTTATTTCCATTACTCTGAGAGGTGGGTCATAGAGAATCTTGCTGTGATTTATCAGTGTTCTGCCTATGTTTTCCTTTAAGAGTTTTATAGTTTCTGGGGTCTTGTATTTAGGTCTTTAATCCATTTTGAGTTTATTTTTGTGTATGGTGTTAAAAGTGTTCTAATTTCATTCTTTTGAGTGTAGTTGACCAGTTTTTCCAGCACCACTTGTTGAGGATACTGTGTTTTCTCCATTGTATATTTTTGCCTCCTTTGTCAAAGATAAGGTGTCCATAGGTGCATGGATTTATCTCTAGACTTTCTATTTTGTTCCACTGATCTATATTTGTCTTTTGCCAGTACCATACTGTCCTGATGACTGTAGCTTTGTAGTATAGTCTGAAGTCAGGAAGGTTGATTCCTCCAGTTCCATTCATCTTTTTCAAGATACTTTGGCTATTCGAGGTCTTTTGTGTTTCCATACAAATTGTCAAATTATTTCTTTTAGTTCTCTGAAAAATGCCATGGGTGGTTTGATAGGGATTGCATTGAATGTATAGATTGCTTTAGGTAGTATACTCATTTTTCACTATATTGATTCTTCTGATCCACAAACATGATATATTTCTCCATATATTTGTGTCGTTTTTTTATTTCTTTCATCATGTTTTATAGTTTTCTACATACAGGTCTTTTGTTTCTTTAGGTAAATTTTTTCCTGAGTATTTTATTCTTTCCATTGCAATGGTGAATGGGATTGTTTCCTTAATTTCTCTTTCTGATTTTTCATTGTTAGTGTATAGGAATGCAAGGAATTTCTGTGTGTTAATTTTATATCCTGCAACTTTACTATATTCATTGTTATTCCACCTTATCTACATTTCTTTTTCCTCTTCTTTCCTTTTGATTAACTGAAAATTTCTTCCCCACATACAATGTTCTTCCTGTATTTCAGAAATGTAATATTCCTATTTTTCTATATGTTTTACATAGTACTTAACTCATCAAAGTCTAACTCTATAAGCCATTTTATATTGTTTTAATAAGATGTTTTGTTAATGTCTTTATTTTCCTTCATTTCCTGAAATATATTTTCACTGGGAATACTAACATTTTCTCCTCTACTTTGGAGCGATCACTTCATTGTTTTCTGGCTTTCTTTGGTGGTCAGAAGAAGTAAACTCTCTGATCAGTGCTCGTTCAGGGTATCCCCCACCCAAATTTGGGTCCTTTTAAAATCTTGTTTTAAAGGTCTTGCAATTTCTATATATATATAAAATATTATATAACATATATATCAATATATAATAACTGTGGATGTCTTTTTATTTATTCTGACTGAGATTTGTTGGACTTGGCTCTCTGTATTGTATAAATACAGTTTCTTGTTAAAAAGTTGATCTTTTTAGACATCAACAGAGTGCTTCTGTTGCATTTTGATTGGACATACATGGGACGTTTGCTCTTTATCCTCCACGTCTTCTTCACCTCTCTATGTATCTGTGTTGTTTTCTGGATACTTTGCACAGATCGCACTTCCATGTCATTAATATTCTCTTTGTGTGTAGTCTGCTATAAAATTATTCATTATTTTTAGTAATTTTTTAAACTTTTGTAAGTTTTTTAGTATTTTTGAATGCTTTAAACTTCATTTTCAAGCCACCTGTTTCTAGAAATACATCCATACATTAAACATGTTATTGTGTCTCGTTAATCTCACTATACTGAGGAGTTTTGTTATGTCTGATTCTGCTGCTATTTTTGTAGGCCATTGTTTATACCTGTTTGTGGTTGTATTTCCTCGTGTGTTTGGAGCTGTTAACACTGTGAGCTGCTTGTTTTCCTTGCAGTTTTACATCTGGGGCCCATAAGGCCTGGGGTCCATAAGGAAGGCCTGGGGTCCATAAGGCCTGGGGCCCATAAGGCCTGGGGCCCCATAAGGCCTGGGGTCCATAAGGCCTGGGGCTCCATAAGGCCTGGGATCCATAAGGCCTGGGGTTCCATAAGGCCTGGGGCCCATAAGGCCTGGAATGAAGGAGAGCCTCTAGAGAGAATTTGCTTCTCTCCTGTGACTGAGGACATTGCCAGTTTGGGTCCATGCCATATTCTCTACTAGAAGTTTTCTTGGACCATCCTGATAATGTTTGGGCTGTGAAGACAAGTGAAAGTCTACTCCTGATTATACATCCTTAGATTCTTTTTCCTGCTTTGCTTACGACTAACCTTTAAGACAAGCAATGGTCCTTGCTTTTGTAAAAATGCTTGATTCCCCATTGTAGTGAAGGTATAGCCCTGTGGAGGCCGAGCTTTAGGAAGAATATCTCCTACTGGATGCCCTGTATCAGGCGGGTCGTTTGAGGCGGTGAAAACTTAGGCTCAGTGGCGTCAGTAAATGGCCATGAGAAGCAGGCTTTAGAGCTCTGATCTCCCCAGGTTTCCATACCCACTTAGTTCTTGGCCTGAGGATTCCTTATACTTCTTCCAGCTCATGGATACATTTAAGGTGTTTTAGAATTTTCCCCAACATGTCTAGTTTTCCACAAAGGATTATCCAGTCACCTAGTCTACCATCCAGAAGGAGAAGTCCTCCTTGAACTGGTTGGCATAATGAATGATTTACAACTAAAAACTTAACAATTTTGCTCCATTCTTGCATTTCTGTGTAAAACCAGCTTGGAGGATCAGTGTTTTGTGTGTAGCTAGCTTTTATGTATATTGGAGAAGGAGATGGCAGCCCATCCAGTGTTCTTGCCTGGAGAATCCTGTGGACAGAGGAGCCTGGTGGGCTACAGTCCATGGGGCCTCAAGAGTCAGACACGCCTGAGTGACTAAACCACCACCAGCTTTTATGTGTTGTTGGTCATATTTGGATATATGAAGACTCTGTTCTTAAAGCCCATTCTCTGCTCTAGCAGATCCTCCTCCCCTGCCTCCTGGTCAGGCCACCCTGGGGTTGCCTCACCCCTGCCCTTCTCTCCAGCGAGAGCTGCCCCTCCAGCAGCATGGCCAGGACTCGCTGGTGCCTGGCTCTCACAGATGGAAAGGAGGGCGCTGTGTGGTTGCCAGTCTTGGATCCCACAGCACTGGGGGGTCGTGACAGACGGCTGGTGCCTGGTTCTCAGCCTCGTGGTGCCCTGCCTGACTCCCTCCTCTCGGCAGTGGGAGCACCACCCACTGGGCCAGACCAGTCGCCCTTGGATGGGTCCCAAGAGCTAGTGATCCAAGTTGCTTGGCAAGCTGGTGCAACAGAGTGTCCCAGGTAATGGTTGTTGAGCAGCCCTAGAACTCACCAGGGCCAGTGTGCCCGTGGAGAGTGGTGAGGGCCTTGCCTGGGCCCCAGGCCAAACGGTGACTCTGCCGGGCGCTGCGTCCGCCCTCTGCAGCCTCCCTCCCCAGGCCCTGCCCCACCGGCTCCTGTGCCCCCTCGCCCCATCCAGGCCAGCCCCCCACTGCCTGCTGCTGGCGCCAAGCAGCATAGAGCCCCGCTCCTCCCCTGTGCCACCTGTGGGCGCTGCCTGCTCCCCTGTGGCGGCCTCGGCCACCCAGTCACGGACAGACACAGGGGCAGGGCCACGGGAAACTCCAAATCCAAGGCTTCTTTATTACTCGTCAGAAGGTGCTCACTCACAAACAGTTCTGAGAAGAGGGACATTGAACAGCTCTGCCACAGTCTGTGTGGGGCCGCCTGCCCAGCCTCCAGTGGGTACCCTAAGGCCTTTCATACGTTGGTGTTTTCACTTTTGTATTTTTATAAAAACAGAACCAGTCCTGGAGTAGAAAGTAAAACCCTGTGATGACTTTTCAGGACCAAACCAAAGCGTGATGGGTTGGAATAGGAGTTCTGAGGGGCCGGAACAGTGGCCACAGTGGTCCAGTCCCATTCCCCTCAGTGGTTGGCAGAAGCCATGGGAAGGGGGTTTGAGGAGAGGGCGGGGCATAGCTGACAGGAAGGCCAAACTCAGACAGGAGCACCCTGTCTTCATCATTTTTTCACTTCTACATACCATAGAAATTTAAGCAAAATAGCTATTTTGTATATATTTATATCACATACATATAAATCAGGCAAATAGAGAGCTCGGGGGCTGAGATGGGGTACCCCGGAGGCGGGACGCTGGCTTCTCGGGCGCCCGGGCCACCAGCCCAGGCTGGGCCGAGGCTCAACTCTTATTGCTGACGTGGCGCGGTTCTGTGATGGAAGCGCCTGCGGCCCGCCTGGCCCTTTGGGGCGGGGAGCAGCCCAGGTGGCCGGGCCCCACGGGGGTGGTTGTCCTCAGACCCACGCGGCGGCCCCGCAGGGCCCCTCCCAACCGTGGGTGGGGCTGCAGCTCCAGAGACTTGTGCTCTCCTGGCTCCTTCCTCTGGGGGTCCTGGGCTTCCGGGGGCCGGCAGCTCAGACACAGACGGCCTTGCTATTTGGGCTGCACAGCGCTCCCGACCCAAAAGGGTCTGGCGGGCTTCCTGATGTCTTAAAGAGAAGGGGCTATTGCCAGGACACTTGTGTGGCAAGAAAGCACAGTTAGGAAGTGGTCCACTAAGTTCTGTACTAAAAATATTTACTGAACGTCTTGGCTGAAAAGAAATGGGAGATAACTTTTTCTAAAAAACTCGGAAGTGGCTCCCTGGGAGGGGCCGGTTCCTCCCTGGGGGCTGGTGACGGAGGCAGCCCAGGGCCTGGACCGGCCTGCCTGAGTTGTGGGAACTGGAGCTGGGGCCCCAGGGGGCCCGAGTCCGTGGTGAAGGCGGGTGGGAGACCCGGGGCACCTGGGGGCTTGAGAGAACCCGGGTCAGCACTTCCTCCTTCCAAGGTGAGAGCCCCAAAAGAGTGTTATTAAACCAGAAGGGAATGGTGGGGTGGGAGGGCCACGGAGCGCTAAACTGAGCGCGCCAAACAGGAGGTGGAGCGGCGCGCGGGCGCCCGTGTCCACGGGACGGGCGGAGCTCAGAAGATGTTGGGGCACATGTGCCAGTCCTGCCTCTCCTTGGCCTCCCAGTAGCCCCCCTTGTACACGCAGGCCATCTCCCCGGTCAGCGGGTCCAGCTTCTTCTCGAACCACAGTGGCACATACACTTCGGCCTCCTTCTCTGTGGGGCGGCACGGCGGGGCGGCGGTGGGCAGCCTGCCCCCGACGCTGCCCCCGGAAGCCACTCCCTGCCCCCTCCCCGCGGCCGGGACGCCCCCCCCCCCCCCCCCCCCCGACCCCAGCCCCGGGGCGACCCCGCGGCTCACCTTCGTCCACCCCGCAGCCCCGGGAGCAGGCCTCCAGCCGCCGGCGCCGGTTGGCGCGCTGCTTCTCCTCCAGCCGCTGCTTCTCGGTGTTGGCCTCGTCCCAGTGGCCCTTCTCCATGAGCCGCTGGTCCGGCCGCAGGCGGCTGTCTGTGGGCGCCACGCCCTCCTCGTTCTCATTGAGGGTCAGGGCCAGTTCGGAGAAGTAGTACATGTTCTCCGCGTTGTCCCTGCAGGGTCCCGTGGGTGAGCAGTCGGGACACACTTGGCCCCTCTGCTTCCCCTCCTGCGTGTCCACCCGCTGAACCTCCAAACCCAGCCTGGCGCCCGCCTCACCCTTCCCTCCCTGCATCTTGCAGGCTCTACCGACCTGCATCTGTTTTGCCACCTTATATTTGTCTGGGAACTTGCCCATTCCCTCCAATTTTTCATGTTATCTGCCTGAAGTGTTTCATAATGTCACTGTTCCTTTAATGTGTGTGAAAGCACGTCCTGTGCTGCTTTTTTGAAACCTTAAAAGCAGCACGTACTGCTGCTTTTCTGGACCTCAGGTGTTTTGGATTAGTCCTGATACTTGGTACGTTGGTCCTTACACGGCCTGCTTGTATTAATGCAGCCTTCCCACCTGACCAAAAGGTAGAATCCTGACAAAATCTACGTGTAGCCATGAGGAAAACTCACCAATCCGCTCCCTTCTCAGGCAGCCACTGGCAGGTCCCCTGGGTTTATCAGTCCTTTGCTTTCCTTTTAGTACAATTTTATTGCATCTTTGTGTAGGCTTAAGCCTGTGTGTATGTCTCTATGTATTTTAGGTACTTGTTTTTAAGTATAAAGAGAATGTAATGATATTCTGGGACATAACCTTCTGGGACTTGCTTTTTTAGACTTAATGTTAAATTACCAACACGCATCTCTATTGTATGTTGCTGTCCATTCGTTTCATCTGTTGCACTGTGTGGATATACTGGTTATTCACCCCGTGCATTCGGGTTGTTGCGGTTGTTTCCAAGTTCCTGCTTTGGCGTAATCTTACGCGTGTTTCTTGTTACACACTTAGAGGAATTCTCTTGAGTACCTAAAAGTGGGATTTCTGGGCTGCAGAGCTTGTGATGTCCTTCTTTAGGAGGTAAGGTCACACTGCTTTCCAGCGTGGTCCTACCAGCTCACATTCCCACCAGTGATGTATAAGAGATACGGTGGATCCGTATCTTCAACACTCGATATTACCAGACGTTTCATTTTTTCAAATCAAATGATGGTAAAACTGCACATCTCATGTGGTTTTGATTTGCATTTCCCTGATTACTAATGATGTTGATCGTTTTCATATGATGACTGGTCATGTTGCTTTTTCTGTGAAATTCCTGTTAATGACCCTTGTACTTTCCTTGCACATTTTTTTGCTTTATTTATTAGAAGTGTTAAGAATTTGTCTTTATTCATTTATACTTGGCTGTGCTGGGTCTTTGTTGCTGTGTGGGCTCTTCTCTCACTGTGGTAAGCAGGGGCCGCTCTCCAGGCGCAGTGCACGGGCTTCTCTTGCGGTGGTTTCTCTTGCTGTGGAGCGCAGTCTCCAGGGCACATGGGCTTCAGTAGCTGCAGTTCCTGGGCACTGGAGCGCGGGCTCAGTAGTTGTCGTGCACAGACTTAGTTGCCACACGGCATGTGGAATCTTCCCGGACCAGGGATTGAACCCGTGTCTCCTGCATTGGCAGGAGGGTTCTTTACCACTGACTCACCAGGGAAGCCCTAGGCGGAAGATCTCTCTGTATTCTTTTTTAAATTATTGTTTTTAATTGTAGTAGAATACATACGTATTCTTAATACTAATTGTTAGGTGTAAATATTGTGATTACTTTCTCCAAGTTTATTTATTGTCTTTTCATTTTCTTTAAATCATCTCTTAATGAGCAAAATTTCTTTTAATGAACAAAAGTTTAATTGAATACATCAGTGTTTTTGTCTTAATATGTAGTTCCTTAAGTTTTAGAAGATACTCATCTGTATTTTCTACTTAGAGTTTAACTTATTGTTTAACAGTAAGTCAGATGGACAGAGGCGCCTGGTGGGCTGCAGTCCATGGGGTCACGAAGAGTCGGACACGACTGAGCGACTTCACTTTCACTTTTCACTTTCATGCACTGGAGAAGGAAATGGCAACCCACTCCAGTGTTCTTGCCTGGAGAATCCCAGGGACGGGGGAGCCTGGTGGGCTGCCGTCTATGGGGTCACACAGAGTCAGACACGACTGAAGTGACTTAGCAGCAGCAGCAGACTTCATACTTATTCGAAGTCCTTTATTTGGAGTTGATTTTTGTTATAATGTGAGGGAGTCACTTAACCTTCTTCTATATGGATAACCATTTTCCCCAGATCCTTTTAGTGGATGGTGCCATCTTTCCATGGATAGGATGATGCCACCTTTGTTAGGTAGCAACATACACATCCAGGCTGTCGTTTCCAGGCTCACTATTCTGTTTAACTGCAGCTTCAGAATAAGTCCTGGGGTCTAGTAGGGCAAGTCTTTCTTCTGTTCTTCTTTAGAAATATCCTGGCCTTTATTCTTTAATGTAAATTTGAAAATCATAAGACCAAGTTCCATGAATAGCTCAGTACTGAGATTTTGCTTGATTTGCTGACTCTGTGTGCTAAGTCACTTACGTTGGTTCCGACCTTGTGACTGCATGGACTGTAGCCTGCTAGGCTTCTCTGTCCGTGGGATTCTCCGGGTGAGGATAGTAAAGTGGCCGTGCCCTCCTCCAGGGGATCCTCCCAACTCAGGGGTTAAAACCCATGTCTCTTACGTCTCCTGCATTGGCAAGTGGGTTCCTTACCACTGAGCCACCGGGAAAATCGCTAGTGGGATTTTGTTTGATTTACTGACTCTTTAGATCATGATACTTTTACAAATACTTAGTCTTTCTACCCATGACCATGATATCTTTCTCCATTCAGTAAGCTCTTTTTTTGATATCTCAGCAGAATTTTATGCTTTTCTCTGTAGAGGTCTTGCATATATTGCAAGGTTTACTGCAAGATCCTTGATATTCTCTGATGTGATAATTGGTGTCTTCTCTTAAACTGTACCTTCTGGTGATTTTAGTGTAGAAAGGCAACTGACTTCTGCATATTAATCTATGTTGAGGCACATAAGATGCTTTTTCTGTATCTCTTTAGATCTGTTAATGTAACAAATTGATTGATGGATTTTCTAGTATAAAATCATCCTTGTGTACCCAGGATAAACTCAAAATATGATTGAAGAACGTTTTTGTTTTGTTTTTTTTTAATACTGTTGGATTTTCTGGTGTGTCATTTTGGGATTGTGCTTATTATCCATGAGTGAAAAAGGGTTTATTATTCTGTGTTCCTACTACTCTTTTATCCTAATTTGGTACCAGTTATCTTATATTTGCCTCACAGTATAATAAAGTATTTTTTCTTTTTTATATGGTCTGAAAGATAAAATTGGGATATTTATTTCTTGAAAACTTGGTAGAATTCACCCTTAAAATGACTTGGGCTTTGTGTTTTCCCTGTAGGAATTTTTTAACCACTGCTTCAGTATCTGTAATTATAGGACTATTCATGCTTTTTTATTTCTAGACTCAGTTCTACAAGAAAAATTGTATTTAGAAAAAATATATTTTTCTAAAAATTTGTCTTTCCAGTCTGAATTTTAATGATCTCTTTATATTTTAAATATAATAAACATAATGAAGACATTAATGATACGTATTTCTATATTCTCTTGACCAGTCTTGCCAGTAGTTTTCTGTTTTATTTTTCCCTCAAAGATCTACTTCTTACTTTTTAAACTTTATTTTACTTCTACTTTTTAACTATATTTTCTTTTGTCTTTCAGTTTGTATGTTGAGCTTTCCCTAATTTCTTAGAATGAAAGAGACTATTTATAAGCTTATATACCTATTTAAGGCAAAATTTCCTTTGAAACATTGCCTTTGGTACATCCAGCCAATTTTGTTTTTTTTCTCAGAAGCATTTTAAACTTCCCATTCTAATTTATTATTTTCCCCATGAGTTACTTAGCAACTTAAATTTTTTTCCCAACTACATGGGGACTTTCTGACGTATCGCATGTAACTTCGATTGTCTCACGTGGCCTGTGGTCTGCGTGCCGCCCTCTGTGCAGTGTTGAGGCTCTCCTTGGGTTTAGTGCACCGCTGAGTTCTGCATACACCCCGTGTGTGTTCGAGAAGAAGCGTGTTGTCTGTTGTAGCCATAACCATATGTGTATCCTGTGGCTTTTTGCTCTCCATTTTGCTGGGTTGTGTTTCCCCACTGAACTCTTAACGAGAGAGAGGAGTGTACTGGAGTCTTTGTCTTCCGTTGTGGCGGCGGATTTACCCGTTTCCCCCTTCACTGTCGGCATGTGCTCTGCGTATGTTTGAGGCCCTTGCACTACACGCATGATGTTTGTATCGTGCATACGGTTCATATCTTCTCAAAGAACTCAGCCTTTATCATGCAGCAATGCTTCCATTCCTGGTAATGCTTTTGCCTGTTTTTACCTGATAATAGCATGGCTGTTATAGTTCTTTTGGTTAGTGTTTTCATCATATAATTATCTTTTACTTTCAATCTTTGCCCATCTTTATACTTTGGATATTTCTTAGAAGGTGCATGCATCTGGATTTTTAAAAATTCAGTCAGTATTTTGCTTTGTAACTAGTGTTTCATCTATATATTAATGCTTTCTGTGTTAACTATTTTTATTTGCCTTTCTTTTTTTAAAAATATTTTAAGTGGTTTAAAAATCTTCTATCGGTCTCCACGTTCACATCCCTTGGTGTCCTTTGTCTCTCCAAACCCCACTGTGTTAACATCATCTACACTCTTTAATTCTGGATTATTGTGGGAATGTTTGCTCTTCTTTTCTTTGGTCTTAGTAATTACTTTTAAAAACACCATTCACACCGTATTTCATTTCATGTGATGTAGCACCTTGTGGATTATTTTATTCCATGTGATGCAGCGCCTTCTGGATTCTCCTTCCCTTTAAAAGTTACGTCCAGTAGTGTTTCCTTTGTGGGTTTTGTGTGCCAGACCTTTTGGTGCTGTTCACCTGAGAATTTTTTTTTTTTTTTTTTTTAATCACAGCCTTGTATTTGAATGATAGCTTGACTGGACAGAAACTTTTACCTTCTAATTTCATTCCCTTCGTTACTTTGAAAATATTACTCCAACATTGGCTGTTAAAAAAATCTGATGTCAATTTGATTTTTCATTCTTTACTGAAATCTTCTCTGTTGGGAAGCTATTAGAATTTTCTCCTTGGTATTCTTAGTTTTCAGTATAGTATGATCTAGGCAGAAGTTTTTCTTTATTTTTTGTTTCTGGAACTCTAATGGGCCCTTTAAACCCAAGGTCTTTCATGTCTTCATTTTTATATGGGGAAATTTATCTCCATTATTTCTTGTAACTATTTCTCTCTCCTTTCTATTTTTCTTTCTTTACCTTTCCTTCTGAGATTCCAACTAAGCATTAATTTCATGCTGGACATAGAAATTAGCATGCCTCTTGAACCTCCTCTTGGGTAGCAGAAAGGACTTTGAAAATTTTCCTTCCAGTTAATCTTTTTCTGGGCTTCCCTGGTGGCTTAGAGGGTAAAGAATTTGCCTGCAGTGTGGGAGACCTGGGTTTGCTCCCTGGGTTGGGAAGATCCCCTGGAGAAGGGAACCAGCTGTCCGCTCCAGTGTTCTGACCTGGAGAATTTCATGGACTGAGGAGCGCAGTTGTATTTAATGTTTAGAGTTTGAACTTCATAAAGAGGTTCCTATTTCCTCACTGTTCACACGGGGTTTTGTTCCTCGTTTCACACGTCTTGGTTTTTCCATCTGGGAGCTCTGTCCTCTAGTGCAGGTCTGCTGGTGGCAGAAGGAGCTGTTTGAAATGCCTGTTTCAACTTCCATCTGTAAAGATGTTCTTGCCAGGTGTGCAACTAATTCTAAGCTGGCAATGAGTCTTTCTGCACATGGAAGATGTCATTTGACTTTTTTCAAGCTTCTGTGACATTGCCAATGAGGAGATGTCTGTCTGTATACTGTTGCTTGGAAAGTAAAGTCTTTCAGAAATCTAGCTACTTAATATTTTCTCTGAGCTAGTTTTAACATTTCATTGTATAGATTTAGATGTGGAAAATTCTCTGCTGCTTTCTCCTCTGCTGGTCTCTTTCTTCTGGACTCTGACCTGCCTGCTGGACCCTGCACATCCCCATTGCATCCAGGAGCCTCCAGGGGTGCCCATGCGGCTGCTCCCGGGACTCACTCTGGGTCCCCAGGTGGCCAGCCTTCTCACTCTAGCTTCTTGTCTTTTTCAGGGTTTGTCTCTTTATCTGGAGATTTTGGTTATTTCTTCTGACCTGTAGCCAGTCAGTGGGGGGTCACTCTATTAACCCTTTCTGTGGAGTTCTCAATTTCAGTTACTTTATTTTTCTTTTGTAGAATTTGCTTCCTTTTCTTTGGAGTCAGCTGCGCCACTGTTTATAGCTTCCTGTTTGCTGCGCTTCCTGTCCCTGCGTTTGTGTCCCTGCCATGGCCTGTGGGGCCTGCCCGAGTCTCCGTGAAGGACTGGCTGCTGCCCGTCACACTGTGTCACGTGTGACTCCAGCTGCGCGTCTGCCCCTCATGGGACAGAGCGCCCTCCGTGCTGCCGCGCGCTTCCCGCCTGGCTGGGCAGTCGCCTCCGCCCACGGCCCGCTCACCCCCTGTGCTCCCCACCGCCCACACCTGGCCCCGCGGCCGGCTCGCCCCCATGCCGCCTCCCGCCCGCACCTGGCCCTGCGGCCCCACTCACGGTAGCGGGTGCTTCTTCCACAGCAGCTTGGCCGGCAGCGTCTGGTAGACGGTTTTCTGCTTCCCATCTGAGCTGGGGCTGCTGGGGCTGCTTTGCACAATCTTGGCGCACTCCATCTGCTTGTCCCAGGAGCCGGACAGCACGTAGTGGGCCTTGCCCTGGCTGTCAGTCACCACTCCTGTCACCTGTGGGCATTGGCAGGGCCGGTGTGGGCACGTGCCCTGCCCCGGGGTCCCCCAAGACTCGGAGAGGCGGCCGTGCTTACCTTCCGGGCCACCTCTTTGGAGAAATAGCTGTAGGGCAGGAACTTCAGCTGGCACCGGTCCTTTGTCTTATGGTTCACAATCTCAACGTCCCCTGTCTGGACAGGGAGGGGGTGCTCAGTGGCTGCTACCTGCCCGGCCCAATGGCCCTCCCCTGGGGCACCCCCTGACCTGGTCAATCCAGAGCTTGCCCACGATGATGTTATGCACAGTCGAGGTGCTTTTCCTCCACACGTAGTGATTCCCACTGGCCTGGAATTCTAAGTGGATAGCACCTGGAAGCCAGACACAGGGTCAGAGGTCATAGCCTGCCAGGCTGGGTCCCAGCCAACCTGCCCCACCCACCCATGATCCTGGGGTCCTGAGGACCAGAAGAAGCATTTGTAGAGACTGGGGACAGGGCACAGGCCAGGGGGATCCAGGAGGCCTCTGGGGGCACTCGCGTTACCCTCAGAGGCCCCAAGCTGGCTTCGGGGTCGGCAGGCCCTCACCCTCGCCCAGTGCGTCTTTCTGCCCCTGCTCACCTAGCGGCATGATGGAGAGGTATTTGCCCCGGAACTTGCTGGCGATGGTGATCTCCTGCCAGAGGCTCCAGCCGTGCTTGGAGAACACATAGTGCGCGGCGGACGGCGGGTGGTGGCTCACCTAAGACCAGGCCTGAGGGTCGCGAATGTCTGTGGACACGGCCCAGGCCCCTCCCCAGCCAGCTGGCCCCCGAGAAGGGAGAGCCACACAGCAAGGGTGTGGCGGTGGGAGCAGCCTGGGTGGGGGGAGGCAGGGCGGGCGCCCCACCACCGTGGGCCTGAGCCAGGGGCCCGGGAGTCTCCACACCTGACTTGGGCTATGGGGCAGGGTGGCAACGGGGTGAATAAAGTGAGCATAATGGGCTCTAGGGGAGCCTTCGGGCCCACCCTCTAGTCACACTGCACGTGTCTGCAGAGGCCTCGTCTGCTGGGCTGTGCTGCACCGAGGAGGCCCAGACCAGGAGGCCCCCAGCCAGCCCGGCTCCCACCCCAGCCCTATGGTGGTGCCGCCTGCTCAGCCCGCTGGGCACCTCTGCCCCGTCCTCTCCCGCACTGAGCACCCCGACCGTGTCTGAGGACACCACATCCACCGCGTCAGCGTTCCCGCACCTGGTCCTTCTCGTCTCTGTGGCTCCCGGTCACAGGGTTGGGGTGAAGCCCCTCCTGTCTCACGGCCACCTGGAGCGGCGCCTGTGGGCCCAGCCCTCCCCCAGAGGCTCCTGACACTCCCCACAGCGGCACCCCCACTGCCTTCCACAGCCCAGACCTGCCAGCCGCTCCTGGGTGACGAGTGAGTCGCCAGGGTCCCCACTGGAGCCCACCCCAACACACTCATGATGTGACTCTGTGCTCTGGAGCTCTGCTCGGCCTTCTCCTCAGGCAGATGACCCTGTCCGTCCAGCGCTCACACTAAATGCCTGGCCCCTCTTCTCACATTCCTCCTCTGATCTTTAGCAAATCCTGGCTGTTCTTCAAAACAGCATCCAGAGTCCGCCCTGCCTCCAACCCTCCTGCTCCAGCCCCCCTGCTCCACCCTTACACGCTGCAGTCTCCCCATGGCGGTGGGGGGAGCTCCCCATAAAACGGCCTCCTCTACCTCCAGTGACGACTCCACACAGAGAAGAGCCAGAGACCTCCTGCCTCCCGCCTCCTTCTCTCTGACCTCAGCAGCTGTCTCTCCCCGACTCTGTCAGCCAAGCTGCTCCCAGACCATCCCCCTTCCTAAAAGAGCCAGAACCGTCCATTCACACAGTATCTATCCCCTCCCTGGCCCACGAGACCCCTCAGCGTGAGCACCTCCTGGTCCATCATGGGCACGGCTCAGCTCTGTTCCGCTCAGGAACCCTGGGCATCACTGCTGCCTTCCCCAGCCCCGCTCCTTACAGCCACCCCTCCTGAAGGTGCCTCTGCTCGACCTCCGACCTCCCCTGGTCTGGCTTCCCACAGCCCCACGTGGCAGGCTGAGCACGCCTTTGAAACCAGCCACTGGACTGCAGACTGTCAGCGTCCTGACATCCCTGGGCCCATGGCAGCAGCCGACTCAGGGCAGATGCTCAGCGGCAGCCTGACCCGGTCTGTCCTGGCTGCCTTGTCCTCCCAGCACGCAGTGCTGCACCGCTGGAACTGCCCTTCTGCAGACAAGGGTGCCAGGGTGGGGCCTGGGGCTTGTCACCGCCAGCCTCCACCATCGCTGACCACAGCGCATGGGGCGCAGGCCTTCAGCTCAGCGGAGACCACAGCAGCTCTAGCCCTGCGGGTCCCTGCAGATGCCCCTGCCCACCGCTCCTGGCCGCAAGGGGCCTCCTCTCCTCAGTGCTCCTCCCACGCAGCACCCCCTCCCTGGGGAGCCTGCCCACTACGGGAGACCCAGCCACCTGACCGGACCTTGGCCTGATGGCCCCCGAGGTCAGTCCGTGTCCCGTCTGTCTGACCCTGACCCCCGGCTCAGCTGGAGCGGGCGTGGGCCTCACCTGCTCGCATAGTGAGCGCAGGCCCATGTCATCGAGACGGTCCAGCTCGAAGGTCTCGCCAAGCATGGGGTTGAAGGGCTTGGCGATGCGGTGCACGGTGGTGGAGTAGGAAGACACGGAGAAGGCGGCCACCAGGCACATCTGCTCCACCGCGCTGCTGCAGCGCGCCGCCGCGTCCAGCAGGCGGTGGTACTCCAGGTCCTCTGTCAGCCGCTGGAGCATGGACAGGGGCTCGTTGAAGTTCACCTGTGGGCGGGCGGGCGGGGGTCGGTCTGGGGTCTGCACGGACCTGGGGCCGTCACCACAGCCTTGCTCTGCTCCCGTCCAGGGATGTCACCGCTCAGACCACTGCCACTGGAAGGCAACTTTGCCGCCCTGCCTCCCCTAGCCCGCCTCCGTTTTCTCCAGGTCCTCCCCACGGTCCGACCTGCGGCCCTGGCAGAACGGTGAGGTGTACCTTCAGTCTCCCCTCCCAGGATGCAGGCGCCCCGGCAGTGACTCCTAGGAGTCGAGGAGCGAGTGAGCGAGCGAGTGGACGACGTGGGTCCACCTTGCGTTCTGAGCTGTCACGCAGCTTTCTGCCCTGGGTCACAGAGCGAAACCAAGTCCGACCTGGAGCCCTGGCTCCCCTCTGTGGGGAGGCCACTGTGGTCGGCTGCCCGCGGTGACCTCGCTGGGGTGGGGGCCCCGGGCAGCCCGGCTTGGAGAGGGCAGGCCCACTTGGCCCACACCCAGCTCAGCCCCGCCATTTCCCGGGGCAGGCGGCCACGTCTGATCAGCAGAGCCCCTCCCTGGCTCCTTCCCTGAGTCTGAGACCTCCGCCCTGGGGGAACGTCAGCAGCGCTGAAGGACACAACTCAATAATGCAATATGTGCTCAAGTGTGCCGTTAAGAAAATGACACCAGGGCTGTGTGCACCTCCCACGGGCCACTGCGTCCCCTCCAGGAACCAGCACAGACCCCCGGGGCCCCTGCTTGGCCCCTACCGGCATGGGGATTTTGGAGAGCTCCCGGCCGATGCAGTTCTTCATGATGCTCCAGAGATTAAGGCTGTAGTTGGGCTTGTCAGGGATGCGGACACGCCTCTTGACTTTGGGGGGCCCCTGGGGCACAAGCGAGGTGCCATCTAGCACCTGCCAGAGAAGCAGAGTTTCACCCGTCAGAGGCCGGGTGGCTGTGGCTGGCACGTTGCTGGGGGAAGGGGCAAGCTCTGCCTGGGCTCAGATGAAGGCCCCCAGGGTGCAGGGCCCCCTGAGGGGCCTGAGGTCAAACTGCTGGCCTCCCCGCCTCCCCCACCCCCAAGATCCCCTCACTCACATTGTCTGGGGTCCATTCCACGGAGCCTGCAGTCCCTGTCTCAGCTTTTCTGTGGGAAACACAAAGGAGAAGGCAAGTTGTTTACAAATCCCAAGGCCTCCTGGGGGCCTGGTCCCCTTCTATCCAGCCCCCTGGGCAGCCAGAATTTTAAAGATTTTGTTTCAAACATTATTGGGAAACAAAGATGACTCTGAGTTGGAAATATCCTGCTCAGCTGACCAGAAATTCCCTAAGGGTTAAGAGGGCTCCAAACCAGGCCTCTCCCCGGAAGAAGCCAGAACAGGGAGGTGGTGAGATGTGCTGGTCCATGAAGGCAGAAGAGGAGCCGCCACAGGTTCTCACGGGCCCCCTCCTGCCTGGCTGGGTTTCAAGGGGCCAGGGATGGCCGCCTGGGGTGGGGCAGTGCACAGGCGTGGGTCTGGGGCTGCCGGGAAGCCAGACATGCCCAGGGACCGGCAGGAAGCCCGTGGTGGGCAGGGGGCCGCAGTTCTGTCGGAGTCCCCAGGACATGGAGAGGCAGCTCCTCCCCAGGGCGAGGTCGGGGCCCCCATGCCAACCAACGCAGCCGCCCCGGGTGTCAGGACCTGAGGCGCCCTGGTGAGGCCCGCGCCCCCACCCTGCGCGCTCCCCTGCCCACAGCCCGGCCTCCCTCTGCTCATCCCGCTCGTCCTGCCAGCTCCCGCAGGCCTGGCTGTGTCCTGAGGCCCCGAGACGGGCCGCGTGGCTGTCAGCTGTCCCGGTTACTACTAACGTGTATTTAGACAGATCGTTTCTGAAAGAGCTGGCTTTTACGAGAAATGAAACAAAAGCTTCGAGGTGGAGAATGAGAGGCTTCCCGTCTCAGGTCGGCTCTGGAACGCTGACACAGAGAGCCTGCACTGCTCTGCGGCAGGGCCGCGCCCTGTCCGCCGTTTAAAGTGAAATCCCCGTACGGAGGCCATCTGGGTATTTCTGATTTAAGGAAGAGCAGAACCTAATCTAAGCAAAACCAGCATCTGGACCAAGACTGAGAAGAAAACCCCGAGTGCAAAGAGCTGAGGCGCGTGAGGGGCCGGCCGGCCCGGGCGCGCACCCGTCCTCGCTGGGCTCGGTGGTCACGGTGATGAAGGACGCAGCGTCTTCCATGGCGTCGAAGTACTCTGTGTCCTCATCGTCTTCGCTGTCCTCGGCTTTGCTGGTGAAGAGGCTTCCTAGAGACACACCGCCCTGCCTCAGCCCGCAGCCCGCAGCCTCCCACGCCACCCCGGGCCGCCCTGCTTGCTCCCTTCCCCGGAACGCGTTTCCCTCTCAGCCTCCTGCCCAGGGAGCTTCCCTCCTTCCGGAAGCTTCCCCCATCTCCCAAAATGCTGGCCAGTGGTCCAGCTTCCCTTTCCTGGGGCGCCTGTGACCTCCGAGCCCCAGGTTAGGTGGGCAGCCACCTGGCACCCAGGAGGTCCGGCCATGGGGCTCGTCTTTGGAGCCTGTGCCCGTCATGGGGGTGCAGGGGCATGGGGGGGGGGGCAACAGGTGTGGGCAGGAGGTGGCGTGTCTGGGGGGGCCGCAGAAGCCGAGCCAGCTGGCAGAGGGGACGCCGAGGGTGCAGGGCGGGTGGACGGGTGCCCCTCACCCTCACTGAAGCTCTTGCTGGGGTTGGCGGCCCGGCCCGGGGCGCTGCGGAAGGCGCGCTCGAGGCTGTTGTGCTGCTTGGCCAGCTGCTCGATGGTCTCCTCTAGGTGGACGCGCTGCTCCTGCTCATACAGCAGGGCTCGCTGCCATTTCCGGCTGTGCGTCTCCGCTAGTTCCAGGAAGTCCCTGCAGGCCTGGGGCGGGGGGGTGGCCCGTGAGCAGAGGGAGGCCACGGGGGTCCATCCCCAAAGGGCTCAGAAACACCCACGCTGCCCCCTGTGCCTGTTGTGGCATCAGGAGACCCCAGCTTTCTCAGAGCCAGCCTGGCATCTGCCCTGGTTGGCAGCCCGCACTTGAGATGCCCTTTGAGAGCAGCAAGCTGGTGCTGTCAGCAGCAGCCAGCGCTGGGTGTTTCTCAGGGCGGGGCCCCAGCTCTCAGCTGCCACAGCTTCTGTGTGTGCGGGGCCTGAGGTTTGTGACAACCCTGTTCCCGCTGGAACCAGCGCACTCCTGGCAGCCCGGGCCAGACCCTGACTGCGGTACAGAAGGCAGGAAAGCCGCCTGCTTTCTGCTGCACTGCCTGGCCCGGAGCTAAAGGTCTTGTCCGGCAAAGGGGAGGTGAAGGTGCTCAGCTGTGCCCAATTGTCTGTGACCCCACGGACTGTAGCCTGCCCTCCATCCATTGGATTTTCCAGGCAAGAGTAACGGAGTGGGTTGCCATTTCCTTCTCCAGGGGCTCTTCCCCACCCAGGGAAGGAACCTGGGCCTCCCGTACACAGGCAGAGGCTTTACCGTCTGAGCCGCCGCGGAAGCCCCCAGTTCCAGCAAAGGAACTGGGACTCAGAACTTTGTACCGAGTTAGCACACAGTCAGTTACCACAAGTTCCCTTCAGACTTGTGGCCTGCTGTGACATCCAGATTCTGTTCAGCCTGCTGGGTCCACAGGTGGTTCCGGCACCCACTGAGGAAGCAGGGGATGGTCATTCTGCCCCCATCACCACAGTGGAGAGGAGAGCCTGGGCCTCTGTTGTCTGTCCCTGGAGGGCAGAGAGTTCCAAGCCGGACACCTCTGGACTTGCCCTTTCTGGATCCTGCTAACATGGTCAGAAAGGACACTGGCTCCCAGCCCAAGCTGCACTGGTGGTCTCAGGCCGCCACCCTCCCCAGCCACTGTGCTCCACGAACGTGGCACGTGGCCCCCTCCCCGAGGATTAGAGAGCTGAGTCCTGCGGGCAGAAAGGCACAGGGGCCACGCAGCTCAACCTGAAGGGCTGCTGGGAGGAGCCGGGGGCAACGCAGAGCTCAGGGCCAGGGAGCACTTGACGGACACCCTCTTCATGAAGGTCAGCACCCTGCCCCGGCTCAGCCGGCTCTCCCGCCCCACAGGGAGCCGTGCCCACAGCAGGGGCGGCCTGGCCGGTGGAACGGGCCCTGGCCTGGGGCTCCAGAGGGCCAGCTGCTGAGCTGGCCCTGCACATCACCCCTTAACAAGCTCTTCCCAGGCACCTTCCGTCACGCCATTTCCTCTCACTGCCCCCCACCCCCTGAGGCACACAGTGGGCAGGGCTCCCCTCAAGGAAACCAGAAAAGGGTGAGAGATCAGAGTGGGAATGCCCAGTTCCTGCATGGGCCACTCGGCTTCTCGGAGTGCACGTCCTGTCTGTGAATCCTGACCGGAATGCCCCGCAGACCCGCACTCATGAGCCCCTGTCCCTGCTCACCCAGCAGAGTCCTCAAGGTGGGAGGAGAAGGACTGTCCCTATCTGACAAAAGAGGAAACAGGCTCAGTCCCCAGAAGCTCCCCTGCAAGGCTCTGGGGAGCGGGTGTGTTCAGGGGCCCCTGCCCTCCCTGGCAGGTCTGATCCCTGCCCGGCCACACCTAAGCCACTGTAACACTCTTCTCCAGCGGGGCAGGGATTTGTGACAGGTGTCCTGACACGGCTTGGGGGAGGGAGAGACTCGTTGGAAGGGAAGAAAGCTGCTTATGTGCTCAGCAGGCTCTGGAGGTGAGAGGCTGCAGCCCGGCCCTTGCAGGCCTAGGGCTCAGTGGGCTCGGTAAGGCTCACCCCCTGGACTGGAGCTGCAGCCACGGACTGCCACACAACCCGTGGGCCCCGAGGTGGGTCTGAGGAGGCCTGCTCCAGGCCCATCTGTTCTGCTCCCGAGTTTGTGACCTGGAGCCAAGCCTCCCACCCTGGGTCCCACAGTCGCCCCAGCTTCACCCCTGCCCCGCCCCTCCTCATAGTAAACCTCAGGGTAGGGGCCCCGACAGCAGCCGCTGACTAGCCCCTGCAGGAGCTGGACTGGAAGGCACCTCTCTCCTGGGTCTGCCCTGGCAGGTTAAGAGGCAGCAGAGGGGTGGGAGAGCCGAGCACCCCCTCAGAAACGTCCCACACACTTATAGGAGCCCCAGGACCCCAAGTCCTTGAACCAGAGCTCAGCCCACCCTGGCGAGCTGCCAGCCTCCAGTGACCTGAGAGCACGTCACCCCTCCCCTGCTGACCCCAGTGACCTGAGCACGCATCACCCCTCCCCTGCTGACCCCAGTGACCCGAGCGCGCGTCACCCCTCCCCTGCTGACCCCAGTGACCCGAGCGCGCGTCACCCCTCCCCTGCTGACCCCAGTGACCCGAGCACGCGTCACCCCTCCCCTGCTGACCCCAGTGACCTGAGCACGCGTCACCCCTCCCCTGCTGAGCCCAGTGACCTGAGCGCGCGTCACCCCTCCCCTGCTGACCCCAGTGACCTGAGCGCGCGTCACCCCCTCCCCTGCTGACCCGTGACCCGAGCACGCGTCACCCCTCCCCTGCTGACCCCAGTGACCTGAGCGCGCGTCACCCCTCCCCTGCTGACCCCAGTGACCTGAGCGTGGCCCCAGCACCCCGTCAGGTTAGTCTGGACTCCGGCCACCTGTTTGCCACCCGAGGAGGGGGCCCTAACTGCAAGGGTACTGGTCCACTCTGCTGCTGGTCTGGGCAGCTCTCGGGCCACCGAGCTGGGTGTGTGTTGTGTCAGAAACTCACCCCAGAGGCCTAGCGTTGGCGGGAGGGGTGTGCCCTTGTCTCCTTGGGCCCACTGCTTCAGGGAAGACCCTTGCTGGGGGATCCCAAGCCCCCAAAACTGAGGCCCAAAGAGGAGGGGCTGCCTAGGTGAAGAAGGGGCGAGCAGGACAGGACGCCAGGGCGCCTGGGCTGCCCGTCTTGGGTAGGGCGTGAAGGGGCCAGGGCTGAGCCGTGAGTGGAGCCCAGTTACGGGAGACACGTGATGGGTGCTTTTTCTGGTTTTCTGGTTCTTGGGCTCTGTGGGTGCCCTGCCCGGTGGTACTTGGCCTGCCCCATTGACTGGCTTGGCAGCTTCACAAGGGCCTCTGCCGAAGCACGGCTCCATGGCGCCTGCTGCCGTCACTCCCCCAACCCTGCACAGATCCTGCAGGCATCCCTCCAGTTGTAACAGAGGTGGATGCTTCGCTTTTATATAACTCACAGCATTTAAAACAATGCTTGTGAAAGAGCCACAAACAACTATAAAATAACCAAAGATCAACCTACATAATTCATACAGACTCAGAACTCCATGTGGCCTCAGCTCCCTACCAGCAAAAGCAAGGAGGGGAAGATAACAAGGACTACTGTCCGGCACAGGGAACTCTACTCGGTATGTGGTAATAACTCGGAAAAGAACTGGAGAAGAATGAATACATAACTGGGCCATGTGGCCATATACCTCAAGTTAACAATGTAAATCAGTTTAAAAAAGGGACTTCTCTGGTGATGCAGTGGCTAAAATTTGACTCCCGCAATGCAGTGGGCCCCAAGTTGGATCTCTGGTCAGGGAAATAGCTCCTGCATGCTGTGACTAAAGATCCTTCGTGCTGCAGCTAGGACCCAGCACAGCCAAGCAAATACTTAGAAAACGACACAGCCAAGGCGGGAAAGATGATTGTGGTGTGAAGATGAGTTAGGCTCTCTTCCTCCTCCTCTTGATGTTCATGAGGCTCTAAATACTCTAGAAATGACCGTTTTCTTGCCCAGCTTCTCCCAGGTGGTCCCAGACCTCCTCCACACTCCTCCCCGGGGCCCTGTCCTTCCCCACACTCCCCCTCCCATGTGGCCCCCCCGTGTCTTCCTCCCTTTCTCCAGCCCCACCACTCTCTGACCACCCCCCCACCCCCCCACCCCCGCCAACAGGCTGGGGTAAGGGCTGTCGAGGGCGTCCTCACAAGCGCTGAGGAACCATTACAAGTGTGGTGAGGACGTGCTTGCTCAGGGAGGCCAAGGCACCTGCTCAAGACGGCAGGCTGTGCCTGTAGGACCAGGGTCTGAGTCTCCCTTGTCGAGGTGGATCCTTACGCCCGTCTGGGCGCCCCGTGGGCTGGTGTGGCCTCCAGGGCCTCCCTGCGGTGGAGCCGGGCTCCTCGGGACGCTGCCCCGCCTGGGCCCCGAAGCTGAGGCTGTTGCTGACATGGCCAGGGCTGCCCGCCAAAGCCCCGGCACCTCCCCACCTCACCGTCTCTGAAGGACAGGCCTACACGGAGCCACAGGGGCACAAAGTCCAGGGCAGCCTCTGGACCGCACGTGGCCGGGGTGGGCCATTCCCACCGACACCAGGGGTCGGGGTGGGGGTCTACAGGTGATGGGAGCCCGCGCCTTCGCCGCCCCAAGCTGCCTACCTGGTGTCCGTCCCCAGAGGCAGTGGTTTCCCCTGAGGCTGCCGCCCTTCCCCGGGCCCCATCCCGGCCGGCGCAGAGGGAGCAGGGGCTGGCCTGGCCCCGCCGCCCAGAATGCTGAGCTGCGCTCACTAAGCTGGATTAGGCCTGGGGCCCGGCGATGGGCAGGCAGCCGGGGGTGGCTCCCGGTGGCCCCGGGAGGGCCTAGCTGACCCTGGCCATGAGCACGGTCACATCTCATCTCCCCTGAGGCCCCGCCCTGTACAGAAGCAGCGCCACAGGCCACCACAGAGCCCCCCACACCGCCCTGGGCCTGCACCGGGGCCCCTCACGGCATCACCTCGCTGCCCACCCAGGGGCAGGCCTGTGAAGATGGCTGAGGGCTGCCCACCTGGGGAGCCCGTTGGGACCCAAGGGAAGTGGCTGCTGGTCACCCCACCGGGTGTACTGTGGGGCAGGCGCCAAGGGTCTGGGCTGCGCCCCTAGCCCAGCCGCACCCAGAGGAAGGAGGACACGCACTAATCGCTTTTGTCCCCCCTAATCCTAATCCTCATTGCAACCACAGCCTCCCTGCTCCCTACACGCAGGCGGGCGAGCAGGGCGTCGGGCCTTCGCCTGGGTCTCTGCACCCCTCTACACGTGGCCCAGGGAGCCTCCCAAGGTCTAGGAGGGTCTGCAGAGCTGGGACCCCTGCTTGGGTCTGGCCTTCCCAACAGCCGCTCAGAAACCATCGGTCTCCTGCCTGGCCTCAGCCACCCCGGCTGGGCTACAAGGGCACCGGGGAGTCTGTGGGTGTCAACTGGGTGGCCCTCAGAGCCACAGAGGTGGTTCAAGGGCCAACGTGCAGGATCGGGCAGGGCAGGCACCCTAGGCCACAGGGCCAGCTCGGAAACGGTCTCTGGCCCTCGACACCCAGCAGGTTCCCCTCACCCGGTTCACAGGGAGGATGGGGGAGGGGCCACGCCTCCCCTGCAGCAGCCAGGCCCTGCCCGGGGTGCACAGCCCCATTGGCTGGCTCTCAGCCTTGGGCTCCCAGGTTGGCGGGCGGCTGGCCACCTTGCCACATCGACCCTCCTGTGGGCCATATCGTGTGGACCCGCCCCCACTGCTCTGTGGTACTAAAGGCGGCGAATAGGGGGAAATTCTCTTGAGTCAAAGGTTCCGTGAGCCCCTCTGTGTGGCCAGCAGCTCACGCCAGGTCTGGGGAACTGCCTTCCCCTCCCACCCAGGAGCGGCAGGCTGGCCTCCGCACTCGTCTCCCAACGGTGGGAAGGGACTGCCCAGGTCACAGGTGGCCACCTGGGGAGAAGCACAGCCATCCAGGCTCTGAGACTGAGAACAAAGGCCCCCGAGGAGCCACAGCAGTGCCAAGCTCTCCAGGGGGCCCCTGTGACTCAGGACCAGCCATGTGGCCACACCGCACGTCCACCAGCCTCGCCGCCCCTCCGGGCCGAGCCGCTCCTGGGGCCAGGCCCCCTGCTCCTGTGGGCTTGGCTCAGCCCAGCTCCCTGGACGTGGAGGGCACTCGCTCACGGCCCTGCGGGGGCGGCTTCTCACTTCCATCCACATTTTAAAGTAGCTCCTTCCAGACTCAAAATAGTTCACCCTTGTGGGCAGGAGCCGGCCCCATCTGGATGCCAGTTCGCCGACCGATTTTAGACCATCCTGGAATCTATTTTTACTCCTATCCCCAGGCCCTGAGTGAGCAAGCTGCTGGGAGCCCGCTTGCAGGCCCTGGAAGGACCTGGAGGGTGGCTCCACTTGGGTGGGCGCGAGGGGCCCCCCGTGCTCTCCAGACGGGGCTCAGAGCAGCCCCAGAGGGTCTCCAGCGGGAAAGGGCTACTTCTGACCTGGTCTGTTCCTCCGACGCCCCACAGGCGAGGCCCCGGCCCAGTGCCCGGAGTTGCTGCCTCTGTGTGCACGTGCCTGTCCTGCTGTGGCACCTTCCCACTCGCCGTCCGCCTCCCCAGCCCCCAGCACATCTGCTCAGCCCGCCTTTGTCCTCACAGCTCCCCCAGCTGGAGCTGTCCCCCCCCACTCAGGTCCAGCTGTGCTGGTCGCGTCCGGTGCTCCTGCCATCAGGGTCCGCAGCCCCCCGCTGGCCAGCTCTGCCCTGGGCAGCAGGGCGTGTCCCTGTGGGCCGCTACCTTCCCTGGCACATGAGGGACCCAGTGTGCAGGTTCTATCCTGCTGGGCCCTCGTTGGGGAGTTTGGTGGCCCCCACCCCCCAGCTTCCTGCACCTCAACTGTCTTTGGTCTTTTTAGGGGGCGCACCCACCCCCCAGCTCTGCTCACCTGTCGGTGGCCCTCACCCTGTTCCTTCCCAGCTCAGAGGGGCCGCATCAGGAGGGGGGCCCGGCACCTCCACACTGGGGCTGCCCTCGCTCTGGGCCTCGGGGTAGCGCCTGAATGATCCAAATGACGGTGACAAGGAAGCTGTAAGAACACCAGCCTGCTGTGGCCGTTGCAGGGAGCAAACAAGATACCAGGAAGGAAGCAGGGCATCCTGGGCGCCGGCTGTCACTGCCATGCCCCAGAGGCTGGCCCCGAACCAGGGCATGTGCTTCACCACAAAGACAAGCTCGGGGGAAGAAGACAGGAGTGCGTTCTTTCACCCCGTGGAAGCTAACACCCAAAGATGCGCTGGTGATGTGTTAATTCCGCCCGTCTCCACCTCAGACCCTGTGGCGGGCCACCGCTGTAGTACAGGGCGTGTCCTGGCTCTCCGGAGCGGCTTGCAGCCTCCATACCCAGGCCAGGGTTGGGGGTGCCCTGCACACACTTTGAGGCTCAGCCTAGGAACCCCGGTCGCTCACAGCGCTGTCAGGCTCCTCCTAAATGGCAGTTATCCAGTCCGTGATGCCAGCACGGGCCCACCAGGCTGCCTTTGATCAGTCTCACAGAATCGCTTACTAGGGAATTCTGCCAGACATGGAGCGGTTCACTCGGTCGCTCCTGCGTTCTTTCACAAGCCTCTGCCCCACCCCACTGTCTTTCTCTCTCATTCACTGACGCTCCCACATGCCAGACTCTGTGCCACGCCTCGAAGTTACAGGGCTCCTGCAGCACGAGGGAGACCGTGTCCAATCCCTGCAGGCGCCCAGCTCAGCGGGGAGGACGGGCACGATGCTAGGGCAGAAAAGCCCATGAAACAACAAGGTCCTACCGCGTCAGCACCCTGGATAAGCCACAGCGGACGAGAACAAAACAGGAATGTGAACATGTGCATGACTGAGGCACTGTGCTGCACAGGAGATGCTAGTGCAACATCCTAAATCAACTGCACTTCAATTAAATAAATTAAAAAAGCCCCGGAGATACATGGACCTGCCAACAGGGCAGAGAGGGATAGGCAGGGATGTGGGGCTGGAGGTGGGGTGACGGTGGGCGGAAGGGGGCTTCCTGACCCTCCTGCCCCCTAGGAGGCCACAGGCTGGAGCGGGGGGCTCTTGAGCCTCAAGACCTGGGCTCTTATCCTTAGCAGCTGCCTCGGTCTCCCCACCACACGCTGCTGAGTGGGCCAGGCATGCGGAATGCCTCATCGGTAGTGTGACCATGGAAGTTGGTTCTCTTTCTGTCTGGCTCCTTGTGGGCCAGTGGTCCATCCCAGCCCCTGGCACCAGGACTGAGCCAGCCAAGCGGACTGTGAGATGGGCCTGGGAGTAGCTGTTGGGCTTGTGGGTGGGCTCCGGGTGACCTTCCCGTGAGAAAAATGCATTTACGATCTGACAGCATAAACCCTTGTTCCTATTTCTCTGCAGCCGGGCCTGGTCACGTCTCTGCAGGCCAGGTGACCGGGGTGGTTCTGCACCCTGCCCTGGGCCTGGCCTGGGGGCAGCGCCCGCACTTTCTTATGACGCAACAGTTGAGGAAATGGGGCTAGGATGACTTTGTAGCAGGTTACTGAGATGTGGGCCACTTGGAACTTCTTTCCTGAGATGTGAGGCCCAGTGCGACCACAGTGTGGTGTCTCGGGCAGCCCACGGGGCCACTGTTAGGGCCACAGGTAAGACCTGCACTTGGCCTGAGGGGTACAGCGTCTGGTGGGGATCGGACGCGGAAATAGCAGGCTAAATACTGCTTGGCGGGCTCAGCCGTGGTGACGTCCAGGGGCCTTGGAAAGATGAGCAGGGATCTGTCCAGCATCGGTGCGGAGGGGGAGGGGTGTTCTAGAAGGTGCAGCACAGCAGAGGCAACACTGCAGTATCCCTGATGCAGAACCCCAGCCTCCCGTAACTCCAACGTATCACAGGGGCCGCCCTCAGGGAGCAGGGCCACGGGAGGCCTGCCTCAGTCGCTACGGTCCCTGGGGCCTTGGAAACTCCAGCGTGCCTCCCTCCCTGCCCTGCTGTGAGCTCAGGATCTAAAGGCTAAGAACAACGCTGCCTCCCTGCAGATCTGAAGGAGGTTCAGCAGCCTCGCCCTGCTTCTCTCCTGAAGGCTGGGCAACCCTGGACTCCCGGGGAAAAGTGAAGGTCCAGCAGCCGCCTCCCTGGGGCCCTCCCGCGGAGGTCACCACCTGACCAGCCGGCTCCCGCTTCCTGCTCCCCTGCCATGACCCAGGCTCAACTGGCGCCTGTGAGGTGGGGAACCCACCGCTGCTCACCACCCACAGGAGGTTCCCATGGAGGACACCCCCTGGTCAGGGCGGGGCGGGGGCCAGGAGTGGGTGGGAGGAGAGGTCCCCCAGGTTCCTGTGGAGGGCTCCCCACAATCAGGGCAGGGAGCTGGGGGGGTGGTATAGAGGCAGGGGCTCCCAGCAGTGGGAGATCCGGCCTCCTCCTCCTCCCGTGAGACCTGGGGGATCTAGGGCACAGAGGGGGCGGCTCCCGCCCATCCTGGGTCCCCACCGCTGCAGGAAAGAACCCGGTGCGGCTGCTGCCCAAAGGTAAGAGACGCATCAGGGTCTCGGTGTCTGAGACGGGGCTTGGGCCTGGGCAGAGACCATCTTCCCTGTGTTGACCTCAGAGTAGGAGGGGCCTCTGTGGCCCTTGGGGGTCTCACCCTGATCGTCACGAGGACTGACACTCCCCCCGCAGGCTGCACAGACCTGGGCTTGTGTCCAGCTTTGGTGGCCCCGGGCAGCTCTCCACGTGGGTGTTAATGGTGAGGCCATGGGGAGGGTAAGGGGTCCTGGGCGGGACAGGCCTTGGTTACAGCTCCTTGGTCCAACCCCTCCTCAAAACTGGGGTGGAGGCCGAGGCCTGGCCAGGGGTGGGGACGCTCCGCCTGCGTGGCCCTTCTGCACACGGTGGGGGTTTGGGCACTCGGTGTCTGTCAGCCATGCAGACCGTCCTCCCAGAGCCACGCCGACTCCTGCTGGGTGAGGAGCAGCTGAAGGGAAGGGTCCCCAGAAGGAATGGGGCGTCTGCTCGAGCCTGGCCTCCCAGCACCTCACTTCTCGGCCCCTCACAGGAGCCAGATGGGGCGAGGCCCTCCTCAGGGTCACATTCGTGGTGGGCAGAGCGCAGGCTCTGCCACGCGGCCACATCTGCTGGTACCAGAGCTGCCCACAGGCTTCCTGACCAACCCTGGGGCTTCAGCTTCCTTCCCACCACACAACTCATCATGCGCTCAGGTGGAGAGCCGTCTTGATGGCTTTGTAAACACAGACAAGCCTCTGATGCCCGATAAATTCTTTTGCCTAGAGATGCCAACTGAGCAGCTCATTATTTGGGAAAACCCAGAACTGCCCGTGGAGGTGATGCAGCTCCAGGCTCGGCAGGCAGGGAGGCCAGGTCACAGGAGCCGCAGGGATCTGCGAGCGCGTTCTCGCCCTCGAGCCTGTCACCAGGAGACACGTGCTGACCCAGGCCCCTGGAGTCCAGGGACAAGGTGCAGGGGCCGGGTGTGCAGTGGGCTCCAGCCCCCGCTATCCCACTGCCCTCGGCTCCCCTGCTGCTGGACGGACGGCCCAGCCTCCGCCCAGGCCCCTCGCTGCAGGGCCTGAGTCCCTAGCCGGGAACTGCCTGCTGCCGCTGTGGCCAGCCCGACACGTGCCCCAGGCCTCATCCTCTGGACCCGCCTCCACTCCCCACGCCTGGCCCTGGCTCCCAGTGCCGCCATCCCAGCCGGGGTGTGCCCTCCTGGGGGCTCACCTGGAGGTGAGGCTGTGGCCGGCAGGCCTGTGTCCAGAGGGAGCACTCATCAGGCCAAGAGAGGGCGGGCCCTGCGGCTTGGCTCAGCCTCGTCCTCCGCCACCACTGAGACACCCTCTGGGTTCCTGCTCACATTGTCCGGTGGCTCCCGGGACCCATGCAGAGGGTGACCCTGGGGGCTGAACCCTCAGTCCACACATGTGGTCCCTCGTTCAGCCCCTTATTCTCAGGTGGGCAAGACTGCGGCAGCCTCAGCTGGGAAGCTCTGCTGGCTGAGGGATACCCCCCAATGCCAGCCCCCCACAACATGCACGAGCCCCCCTGGTCAGGGGTCCTGGACACGCCACGTCTGGGCTGGGCACTTGAGAACGGGGGGTAGGCAGCAGCTGTGTTGGGACAGTGTGGCAGCCGTGTCCCTACTGTGGGCATGGAGCTCACTGCTCCGCTCGGCACGGCCTCCCGTGCCCAGGCCCGAAGCGCCCGCCAGGCCCCACACCCAGGTGTCCGGGCTCCACCTGACAGTGAGGGCCAGCAACCTGGCCTGGCCCCAAAGGCGTGGATGGGGTGACACGGAGGAGGCGGAGAGCAGGGAGGGGCAGCCTGGACCACCCACCGGGGAGCGAGCGGCCCCTCCCGCGGGCCCGGGCACTCACATTGATCATCGCATTGGACGTGATGCGGAAGAGGGTGGCCCGCTCGTTGACTGCCTTCAGCTTCTCGCTGCTCTCAGCCGGGATCCGGAGGCCGTCCAGCTCGTTCAGGGAGCGCTGCAGCGCCACGCCGTGCTTGGCCACGAGCTCATTGCACGTGCTGAGGTCGTCCAGCTTCAGCGAGAGGCTCTTGATGGTGCCGTGGAGCTCGCTCTTGTCGGCTGGGGGGGGGTCCCGTCCTCGTCGTCCCCAGAGTCATCTGTGGAGAGACGCGGCGTGGTTCTCAGGGACCAGCGCACACCGAGGCCCCTGGGCGGGTGATGCCGGGATAGAGGGGCAGGTAGAGCTGCCCGGGAGAGTGAGTGGGTGAGGGCGGGGTGTGCCCCAGCCCCCTGGCAGGTGGGATGGAGAGGGGAACCAGCTTGAATGACAGGGCCTGGCTGAGCTCTGCAGGGTGCAAGCAGGGGTGGGCAGCTCCCATCCCAGACCCACAGAGGCCCCAAGTCAGATCGGGCCCGGCGGACCCCGCTTCCCCCGACTCCCTGCACCTCACCTCGCTGTCTGCTCTCCGCCCACCCCCCAGGGGCACCCAGCTGCCCGCTCCCTGCAGACACAGTGCTGCTCGTGCCCTGGGGCTTGCCCTCTGTGTCCCTGGCCCGACGCCGGCCCACCTTCAGCGCCCCCTGGGACGCCCCCCAGGCCACAGTCACAGCCCCTCCCTGCTGCTGCAGGGCTCCCCCAAGGAGCAAGGCCACACTCGCCTGTGGGCTCTTCCGCGTGGAGACACTGCCCGTGGCCTCTCAACGGCCTTGTCAGACAGGGACTGTACCGTCCCCGGGGGACAGACAGGCAACGAGGCTTGGGGAGGTGAAGTCCGGCCCTATACTCCCCCCGCACCCCCCACCACAGGCTAGTCTATCTGCCTCCAGAGCAGCCCCCTCACACCGGGCTGCAGGGGTCCTCGGCTCACTCCCCTCCCACCACCCCCTCACCTCTCATGGGGCCCCAGGTGCCCTCGGCGCCCTGTCCTGGGAGTCTGGGGTACCTTGGAGCCTGTCCCCTGGCCGGCCCAGCCTGCATTCGAGGGGGCCTCTGTGAATAGTAGGGCGGGGTGGACAGCTGGCCTGGGCCCTGCAGCTGCCTCAATACCAGCCTGTGAGTGCCCAGGGTTTCTAAGATGCCTTGTTTCAGAAATAATGAGCAAGAAACTTATATATATATATATATATGTTTTGGTGATGAAAATCTGTAACCCAAGATACAGATTTTTGAAAAAAGTACACAGCATGAGAGAACAGACTTCCTCCCATGGCGGGCAGGGTGTGTGGGGGCGGCCATGGCTGAGTCACCGCTGCGCACGCCCTGAGCTGGGGGCAGTGCCTGGCCAGCCGCGGAGGGCCCCCCCAGCAAGGAGGCGGTGGCGGGGGGGGGCAGCCAGGCCGGGGACAGGGCTCACCCCACCCATCCAGCCCCACTGCAGCCCTGAAGCAACCTGACGTCTGGAGACTACACATGCCAGGCCAGGTCCTGACCCCTCGCCTGACCAGCGAGAACGGTGAGCCGCAAGGTGGCCGGCAGACAGCGACTGTTCCCACTCTGCAGGCCTGAAAACACAGCTCCTGACACCGAATCGCGTGTTTAGGGCCCTGCAGCTAGGGGGCAGAGGTGGTCTGCACGGAGGCGGTCCCTCCTCCTGGGTCACCTGAGACAGGCTCACATGGCTGGGACAGATCTGGGTGCCGGGCCCTGGGCAAGGCGCTGCCGTGGTGGGCGCACGCTGATGAGCTGATGAGGTAGGTCTGGGGGGCAGGAGGTGCTCTGAGATCGCCCGGGGCCATGGTCGCGGGTTCTGCAGCCTCCGGGCCTGCCAGCTTCAGAGCCGGGGCTCTGAGTTACAACGCGACCTCCTCTCGCTTCCCGGGTTCACCATGTCTAATAACCAGAATGGCCACTGATTGGTCAGCGTGGCCGCCGCTGGGCACCGGGAGGGGCATGGGGGGGCACCCTGGTGGTCAGCCGGAATGCGAGCCCCTGTACTCCGAGCAAGAACTGACTGCCCCAACTCTGAGCATCTTCCTGCAGGGCGGCCGGGAGTTGGGGTGGGGGGCAGATCATTGCACCTCAGCAAGCAGCTCTGGGGTCCAGGTCAGGTCCAGCTGCCCGGGACACAGGGGTCTGCTTGCTCTGCTCCCAGGATGCTGGCTGGTGTCTGGGGCAGGATGGGAAGGCACTAGGTCCGCAACTGCTGAGCAGCACAGTCTGCCCTGTGGGGAGGGGCAGCCAGTGCCTCCCAGAGAGACGGTGAGGGCACGAGAAGGGAGGGGGAGGGGAGTGAACGGACATCTGATCTTGGGTGCGTCCTGGGAGGCCTGCACAGAGGCGGCAGTCGCACACAGGAGGGCAGGGTCGGGAGAAGGGGCACAGAGCCGCAAGCTGGAGCTGGGAAAGGGCACGCTGAGGAGCCTGGGCCTCCATTCTGTGGCCAAACGGACGGTGTGGGCATTTGAGCAGAGATCCACGTTGAAGAGGAGGCTCTGGCGGCGGAGTGCAGGGAGGAGCTGAACGAGGAAGGGGACCTTGGCCCCCAAATGGTGCACTCTGCCATGCCGAGTCCCAGGTCTCAGTTCAGGGGTCTCTGCAAGCAGCAAATCCATGCTGGACACACAGATAAAGCTCATCAGAGGCGCAAATGAGACCACTCCACCTGGCAGCGCTCAGGCTGGCACAAAGGACGGGTGGCGTTAGCCCGCTCGCACTTCCTGAAAGATGGACTGGCAGATCCCCTCATGTGCATGAACAGGGCGGCTTGCTTCGCACCCCCCACCTTAGAAGGGAGCTCTGCTGGCGGGCATGTCGTCCGGGGAAGGAAGACGCTCGTGTGTGCAAAAGGGCTCAGGCTGTGGTTCTCGAGCAGGTGGCCTTGGGGTTCTCAGTCTTTTCTGACCCCACATGTCCTCTGTGTCCCCACTTCCACTGGGACCAAAACTCAGGGACAATGAGCTTGCAAGAGGAACAAAGTAACCACCCACATCTCAACAACACGGCAGACCCTGAGCTATCTGTGGACTCAAAACCCTACAGAAATGTTGCAACTGCAAGAGCAGCAGCACCTGAATTCCAGGGCCACGTCGAAGCCACGCTCCCAGATACAAGGGAGCCCTGGCTGGTGGCAGTGCCTGTGTGAAGGCCAGGACTCGGCACAGCGCAGCCGTGGGGAGGGCCTGCCAGACTGTCCTGGGGGCGAGAACATGAAGGGGTCAGAAAGCAGAGGCTTGAAGGACGGGAGATCTGGGGGGGTACGGCGAGGAGGAGGCCGGGACAGGAGAAAGCAGCTCTGTCTGCCCGGCCTCCTGCCTCCTTTCCCCCGGCCCGGCTGCCTCCGTGCTGAACCCCTGCTGCCTGCGTGCCTGCACGCTGCTGCTCCTGGGGCTTCTGATGTTCAGATCAAACCTGCACACGGGACTTCCTGGTGGTCCAGTGGTTAAGAATCCACCTACCGATGCAGGGGACACAGGTTCGATCCCTGGTCCAGGAAGATTCCCCTCGCTGTGGGACAGTTAAGCCCGTGAACCACAACTGCTGAGCCTTGCTGCTTTGCAACAAGAGAAGCCACCACAAGACTGAGCATCACAACTGGAGAGTAGCCCCTGTTCGCTGCAACCAGAGAAAGCCCGTGTGTGGCAACCAAGACCCAGCACAGCTAAAAATAAATTAATTAAAAATAAATAAGAATATATAAAAAAAAAAAAAAAAAACTTGACAGAAAAGCAACTAAGCAGGAGCCCAGTGAGCTGCTCCACCAGCCGCAAAGGCCACGACTCCTGAGAGCCGACGCTGGCCTGCAGGTGGGGAGGCTGGGTCTGCCCTTCCTCCCCAGGGATCTCCAGGCCAACGCGCTGGCACCTTCTAAGAACGACGTTCCTCAGCCCGGGGTGCCCGGAGCCTCCCTGTCTCAAGTGGCAACAGCAAATGGCAGCTCCTGGCTGTGGAGCGCGGGGAGGTCCCCCAGTCTGGCCCACGAGCCGGGAAGTGGGGCTGGGAGGCAGGGCGGTCAGGGAACGATGCCGGTGGCTCTGGGACGGCGGGACCACGTGTCGCAACAGCCCATGGAATCAAGGGCTCCAGCCTGTTCTCCCAACACCACTGTTTGTAGAAAAGCACTGACTCCCAAAATACGCATTGGATTTCACTGGCTAAATGCAAGAACGAATCCTCCTTTTTTAGCTAGAAGAGAATAAATCCATGACATTCAGGTTACTGATGCGTTCCCAAGGCAGCGATCGCAACTTCTCCATCCACCCCAACCGGGCCAGCAGAGCATGGCAGTCCACGGCCAGTGCGGGAGTTTCCAACCCTTGGGGGCTACCCTGGGTTGGCTAGTGTGCCCCCCACAAATTTGTGTCCTTCTCGGATCTTCAGAATGTGACCACAGGACTTCCCTGGTGGCACGGTCGATAGGAGTCCACCTGCCAATGCAGGGGACGCAGGTTCGATCCCTGGTCCGGGCAGACCCCACGTGCCACGGAGCAACTGAGCCTGTTGGCCACAACCCACTGAGCCGAGAGCCGCAACTACTGAGACCTGCGTGCCTAGAGCCTGTGCTTCTAACAAGAGAAGCCACCGCGATAAGCAGTTGCACCTGGAGAGCAGCCCCGCTCACCCCAACTAGAGAAGGTCTGCAATGAAGACCATTGCCATCAAAAGTAAGTAAAAATGTACAAAGAATGTGACCTTATTTGGGCTGCTGCAGGTGCCATTAGTTAAAATAATACCGGAGTAGGGCCAGTCCTTGATCTGCCATGACGGATCTTACGTAAGAGAAGCAAAGACGCAGAACACACAGGCGCTGATGGAGACCGCAGTGAAGCACTTAGGAGCCGAGGGCTGCCAGCGCACCAGCAGCGGGGACAGGCCCAGGCACACTCTCCCTGGGCCTCCAGAGCAGCGGGGACAGGCCCAGGCACACTCTCCCTGGGCCTCCAGAGCAGCGGGGACAGGCCTGGGCACAGTCTCTCTGGGCCTCGAGAGCAGCGGGGACAGGCCTGGGCACAGTCTCCCTGGGCCTCCAGAGCAGCGGGGACAGGCCTGGGCATACTCTCCCTGGGCCTCCAGAGCAGCGGGGACAGGTCTGGGCAGTCTCCCTGGGCCTCCAGAGCAGCGGGGACAGGCCCAGGCAGTCTCCCTGGGCCTCCAGAGCAGCGGGGACAGGCCCGGTCACACTCTCCCTGGGCCTCCAGAGCAGCGGGGACAGGCCCGGGCAGTCTCCCTGGGCCTCCAGAGCAGCGGGGACAGGCCCGGGCACACTCTCCCTGGGCCTCCAGAGCAGCGGGGACAGGCCTGGGCAGTCTCCCTGGGCCTCCAGAGCAGCAGGGACAGGCCGGGCAGTCTCCCTGGGCCTCCAGAGCAGCGGGGACAGGCCCGGTCACACTCTCCCTGGGCCTCCAGAGCAGCGGGGACAGGCCTGGGCACAGTCTCCCTGGGCCTCCAGAGCAGCGGGGACAGGCCTGGGCAGTCTCCCTGGGCCTCCAGAGCAGCGGGGACAGGCCTGGGCAGTCTCCCTGGGCCTCCAGAGCAGCGGGGACAGGCCTGGGCACACTCTCCCTGGGCCTCCAGAGAAGAGCCACGCCTACACCTTGATTTTGGATTTGTGGGCTCCAGAGCCGTGAGAAGGTAAAACTGCATGGTGTGAAGCCACGGGTTTGTGGAGACTTGTTACTGCAGCCCTGGGAAATGGTTCCTGCGGCTTCAAGTGGCACAGACTTAACTTCCTACAGCTGTGGAGGGCGGAGGCCCTAAGTGCGGGCTTGCTGCGAGGCTGCACTCCGCTCAAGGCTCCTGGGGAGGGCGTGTCCTCCTTTTTCTGGCTGGTAGAGGCCGCTCCCATTCCTTGGCTCGTGGCCCCTTCCTCCATCCTCAGCGTCAGGAGACCGGCATCTTCCAATCTCCTGACTCTGACTCTCCTGCTTCCCTCTCACAAGGACTCAGTAATTATCCCAGGTTATCCAGGTGGGTCCCGCATAACCTCCCCAGCTCAGGGTCAACTTAACCCCATGGCCACAATCCCTCTGCCATGGACAGTAACATGTTCGCAGGTTCTGAAAATTAGGACGCAGACACCTTGGGGGCCGTCACTCAACCACCACACGGAGGAGCAGCGTGCAGAGGCCTCAGAGGCCCCTCCGAGTTTCCACCAGCCTGGCACACATGCCTCTCCCTGACCACCTGGGGGGTCTCCTAAAGCCTCCACTGGCTGGCTGTAACTGAGGAGCCCCCCGGCACCACTCGGACCAGGGCTGCTGGAACCCTTTCACCTGGAACTCCTGGGAAGGAGAGGGTTGCCACGGAAACAGCCAGCAGAGCAGAGCCAGGTGGGCTATTTTTAGAAGAACTTTTTTTTTTTCCCCATCTTTGAGGAAAATGGATCAAGTTTCTGGGTGGGCAAGCCCTGTCAGGGGGCAGTGCAGGCTGGGCTGGAAGGTGCAGGAGGGGCACGGTGGGGATGTGGAGTCAGGTGACCCGGGGCCACCCCGTTTTGCACTGCTTCTCACTTGTTTCCCTGGGCAACCTGGCTTTGCCCTCACCTGCCCACGAGCTCCTCCAAGTCCAGCACTGGGTGAAGAGGACCGTCTCCCCTCAGCCACTGTGGCTGGAGATGAGTGAGAGTTCCCCTGAACCCACCAGCTAGCTCCCCAGTGCTCGGCCGGGACCTGCCTCCATGATGGGAGGAACACCCGAAAACGTGAAAAGAAGGTGGGGGCTTCTCGGAGGTCAAGGCTCAATCCTTGCTAGGCAGGCACCAGGTCACAGACCAGGCAGGGGCCCAGAGCAGGCAGGGCTATCAGAGAAGCCCTGCCCCGCTCCCCAAGGAGGCGACCCACAGCCGTTCGGGGTGGGTGGCCAAGGCAGGTGGAGACCAGCAGACAGTCGGGAGAGCCACTGGCTGGTGGGGGAAGGCCGGGGGGACAGGACCCCGGCTGAGCGCACCGCCGGCAGGCCCCTTGCCACTCCACAGAAGACAGGGCAGGAGGCCTTGGGAGAAGGGCGCTGCCCTGCAGGTGCGCCCTGTGGGAGGCTGGCATGGCGACACCACGGAGGAGGAGGGGGCTGCCCCAGGGCGGGGTAGCAGGCACACTGGGCCTCAAGTGAGGCAACCGGAGCCCGGAGGATGCGCACCCCTGAGGTCCAGACCCCGAGGCAGGCCAGGGGCCTCTGTGCTGGATGGTGAGGCAGGGGGACCAGCCCAGACGTGACCGGTGCCACCGAGGGCCCCTGAGAACGGGGCTGCCCCTCCACCAGGACACTGTCGGTCCTTCCTGACTGGGGAACCCAGAAGGAAAGCAGGGCTGTCTTCCCAAGGAGAGTCTGTGGGTCACTAGTCCTGCAGGGGGCTCTGCAGAAAAAGGAACCAATGATTTAAAAAAAAAAAAAACTTTCAAAAACAGGGTGAATAATGTCCCTTCCCCCGAAACAGATAGGTGACCAAGAGCTCCGAGAAGCTCGGCCTTGAGGACCCTGGAGGGCATGTGGGGATCTGGTAGAAACATCAGGTAACAAGAATAAATCACGAAGCCCCGGCAGGCAGGGGGAAGATGCAAGCCAGAGCACAGGCGTCGGGTGGGCCTGTCTCCCCTCCTCCCTCTGGCAGTCGGCACGGAGTGTGCCAAGGGCGGCTCCCTCTGCAGCGGGGTGCAGGGGTGGCCCCCTGACCAGGACAGCTGTCGACGAGGCGGAGTGGGCCACCAGGGGTGGGTGCCCCAGGCTTTGCTCCACTTCCACCGGAGGCGTGGGGGCACAAACCGCACCCCACAAACATGAATCTGGAGGCCATTACCGGCATGACTCTGCTCTCCCCACGGAAAAACACCCCCCGGGGAACCTGCGCTGGCTGGAGAGGCCAGCAGAAGGCTGGGCGGAAATCTCAAGAGAGCAAAGAAACACTCTCCCTTTCCTCTCCCTGGAGGAGCTGAGGCCCAGGGTCAAAGCCACAAGCCACGACAAAGAGTGAAAGATGTATTCAGGGGGCGCCAGAGACGCCCACCGACCGGGCGCCTCCCTCCTCGGCAGCGCCCGGGACCCAGGACCACGCATTATCCTCGGGGTGACGGACGGCTCTGGCCGCAGGGCCCCCTCCGGGGAAGTGAACACTGGCGCGGAGATGGAGCATAGAAATAGACACACAGTTCCAATTGCTGCATTTGCTGTGACGCTGAAGGCAACCTGCCATCCACAGCCCCTGCCCGCTGGCAGAGCACCCTGCCCAGCCAGCGCTTCCACCCTAGCCAGGAGTCCACAGGTCTCCTGAAGGAACAGGGGTGCACTGCCGGGGGCTGCTGTTCCATGGCACCACCACCCCCGCCAGGCCTCTGGACTCGCTCATCTGCCTTGTCCTGGTCTGCAGCTCGCCCAGGGTCCCAAGGGGCAGAGGTGGGCTGCCCCTCAGCCAAGCTGAGGCAGGGATGTAAGAGCACAACTCCACGCCGGTGGGTGTGGGCGGAGACACTGCAGCCCCCCACCCCCCCCCCCCGGCATATGAGCCCTTGTTAGGGGGCACGGACGCTCCCCTCCCTCTGACCTGCTGATGTCAGGAGCCAGCCCACCTGTGTCTCAGCACGCGGACCCTACCTGAGGCGCCCGGCCCACCCAGACAACAGTGAGCCTTCTGATGTCAGGGGGAGCTGCCATGCTCCCCCGGCCTCCACCGCAGGCCCCCAAACTCCACCCCACCAACTTCTGGCCCCTGGCTCACAGAAAGCCTGGCAGGCCCACCCTCCTTGGGAAGGGCCTCAGTATTTTTGGAAAAGTGTCTCCAGGAGGTTTTACACCGTGGCCGGGTGAGAACTGCAAGGCCTCCCCAGCTGTGTTGCCTCGATGCTCTTTGTCCCCCACACCCCAGCTCGGGTGTTGCCCCCCGCCAGCTCTGCAGACAGCCAGCAGGGCTGAGGGGCTCCCACGGACCCAGGCGTCTGGCTCTGGGGGCTCCATATTTCCGGGGCCCTATGCTGTGGTCACGTATGGATGTGAGAGCTGGACTGTGAAGAAGGCTGAGCATCGAAGAATTGATGCTTTTGAACTGTGGTGTTGGAGAAGACTCTTGAGAGTCCCTTGGACTGCAAGGAGATCCAACCAGTCCATTCTGAAGGAGATCAGCCCTGGGATTTCTTTGGAAGGAATGATGATTAAAGCTGAAACTCCAGTACTTTGGCCACCTCATGTGAAGAGTTGACTCATTGGAGAAGACTCTGATGCTGGGAGGGATTGAGGGCAAGAGGAGAAAGGGACGACAGAGGATGAGATGGCTGGATGGCATCACTGACTCGATGGATGTGAGTTTCAGTGACCTCCTGGAGTTGGTGATGGACAGGGAGGCCTGGCGTGCTGCGATTCATGGGGTCATGAAGAGTCGGACATGACTGAGCGACTGATCTGATCTGATGCTGCCTTCTGAGTAACCAAAGAAGATGAAAGTTCTATCATCTTGGCAGCTCAGGAGATCACACAGAATTTCCACACTGGAATCCAGCCTTTGTCCAAAGAGCCCAAAGGCAGCTTGGGTGTCGGGGTCTCGCCTCTGCTCCGAGGCCTTTTCTCCATGGTGGCATCACGAGTTAGCAGCCACCCGGGTCCCATCGCGCCATCAGCTGCGGCCCTCATGGACCGGGGCCGTGCTGGGGATGCCAGGAGGGCTTCTTTCTGCCCCCGTCGGCCCAACCCCCCTCCCGTTCCTCCCCGCCAGGCAAGGGCACCCACCCCTCCGCTGCCTGTTGTGGGACCAGCGACCCCACAACAATCAGAGCATCCTGGGATGGATAACAAGAAGCCCCACCTGTGGGAGTGTTTGGTTTGAGCTCAGCACCCACACCGGTCTTGAGTTTGGAGGTCTGCGGCTGCCCGAGAAACCGCTGAGCTGGCGGCGGCACAGCTGAGCCGTCATGGGAGCTGCCGGCTTACGTTTCCCCGGCCTGACGACAGCCACAGCTGCTTATCTTCGGAAAAATCGGACGTCCTCGAGACCACACGAAAGAACTTTCCATGCAGGGCTGTGTCTGGGCCTCAGTGACAGAGAGTGACTGAGGTGGGGGGCTCATCACCTCGGAGCCAAGGGGCCCCGGGTGGCAGAGGCAGCCTCGTGTCTCTGATGGCAACCCCGGGAGAGGAAACCTGGCGGAACGTGTTCAGAGTGAGGCCGAGAGAAAGCGGCAGGGGTGGGGTGTGTTTGGAGGCTGTTCGTCTCCTCCAAAGGCCCTTTTATTCCTCTCCTTGTTCTGGGTCCCTGTCCATGCAGCTGGGAGCCTGGCAGGCCTCTGAACGTCCCTCCTGGAGGACACGAAGGACAGTGGACAGGTCCTTGTCGTGACCCACCATCCTGGGGAGCCCCGACCCACAACTGACCGGGGAGGCTGGGGACGGGGGTCGGCATGGCCGGGGAAGGCATTCCTGCGCCTGGATGACACCGAGGCTTCCCAGTGCCCAGTCCAGCCTCCGCTGTCTGTCTCCTATGTCCCCAGGTCACTGGGGAGACTGCCAGGCCGGCAGGGCCTCAGCTCAGGTGTTGGTTTGGCCACCAGTAGGCTGTGTGACTTGGAGCAGGTCTCTACCTTCTCTGGGCCCCAGAGTTTGCTCCTGAAAGGAGGGATCTACCGGGAAGACCCACACTGCTCCGGGGGAAAGGCTCACCGCTAGGGTTAATACAGAAGTTAACGCAGACGTGCACTCGATCCTGGGGGCGCCTGGGAGGGGGAAGGGAAGGCGGAGGAAACAGACCTGGGACCAGGCAAGCAGCCCCACCCCACCCTGGTTTGCTGAAGAAGCCCCGGGAGCCAGGCCGGAGGCCAGGATCCACGGAGGCCGGGCCACCGTGAGACAGGGCAGAACGCTGACTGCGAGAGTAACTGCATCCCAGCAGAGCAGACAGAGCCCAGATCTACCACCTGGGAGTCGGAACTGGGGCTCAGACCCAGGGCCGGGGGAAGGAGACAGGGCTGGGGCAGGGCCTGCGGGGGGAGAGGCTCAAGGGAACCGGCCCCCAGACCCCGCCCTCAGCGCAGTTCCCTCCCCATCGCCTCCCCACCTATTGGACTAGGGGGGCGGGCAGCCACCCCACAGCTCAGAGGGCCCTACCAGCAAGACCCCTGCAGACACCACAGCGGGCAGGGGCTTCCAAGGCTTGGCTGGGGAAGAAGCCACTTGAGCCGTTGGCTAAGGAGGAAAATCAATCTGAAAACAGATCCCAGAAAAGTCCACATTCAGGAAGGAAGCTTGGCTAAAGATGAACGAGGTGGGACTTTGCTGGGAAGGAAGCTTGGCTAAAGATGAATGAGGCAGGACTTTGCTGGCCCTTTGCTCCTAAGAACGGGGGATCAAGGCTTGTGACCGCAGACGTCTGATGGCCCCAGGTTCCACCCTCCTGCTCGCCCAGCCTCGTCAGAAAACTGGGTTGGGGGGGAGGAATACGGCCACGGGGATCTGTGGGGAGGGGCACGTCGTGGAAGTGCCAGCCTCCGTGGGGCCCAGGAGGGGAAGGCAGCAGAGATGGGGAAGGGGGCGGGAGCCGGGAGGGAAGAGCCCTGTCTCATAGAAGAGGGTCACCTGCCCGCCTGGGGCCGTGCCGGCGGGCTCCCTGCCCTAGTCCTGGGGCTCCCTCCTCAGCAGCTGCTCCCAGCCCCTGGGGAGGCGCCTCAGCCTGAGCTGAGGTCCTCTGAGCCTGTCTGGGAGCTTCCCCTCAACTGCAGAGCCCAGGGGGTTCTCATTGAGGCAGCAGGGCGGAGGGAGAAACCTGGACCTACCGAAAGAAAGATACACACAGCGCTTGGGGGCTTCGGAAGACAGTCCCACACGGTCTGACGTCCCACGGCCAGGCGGGCTTGAATTACAACCCCTAGGTCTGCAGAGACCCAACATCTTTGGGCCAAGTTTCCACCGAGACCCGTCTCCAATTGGCTCCACAGTGGCCTGGGGGGGGGCTCCCCTTAAATAGGTCAACTTTCTTCAGTCCTGATCCCAGGCCCACCTGGGCAGGAAGGGGAGGGACTGATGGAACAGGTGGTGGGGGCTCTAGGGGGCTGTGTGGAGGGATTTTTCAAGGCCACTTTGGACTGGAGGACCTTGCGGCCGTGGGCTGGCTGTGTGCACAAAAGGCCCCTTTCTTGGAGCTGACGAGGCCGGGCAGAAACCCAGGCAATGACAGAGGGTCCCTGCCTGCTGACAGCACATAGTCAGCCTGCAGTTCACGCAGCCTCCCGGCCCAAGTCTCGCCACACCCCGGGGCTGTGGGCTCCACTTCTGGCCCCCTTCAGTGCCAGGGGCGCTGCAGAGGTCCTGCCCCTGTCACCCAGTGGGCAGCTTGACTCCGGGATCTGGAGCCCTGAAAGCGGACGTGCCCAGGCAATGGGCACGTGAGCCAGAAGACAAGGAAGGAGTGGCTTCCTTACAGAGCAGGGAGAAAGGACCCTAGCACATTATAGTTCATAAAAATGTCCTTCAAAAGTAGAGGTGGAAGAAAGATATGTTCGGATAAATAAAACCTGAGACAATTTGTGGTTCGCTGACCTACAGTAAATGTGAAAGTAAGTTCGTCAAGCCGAGAGGAAGTGATACCAAATGGCAACTCAGATCCACACAGAGGAGCGAAGAGGGCTAGAAATGACAACCGGCAGGACCCTGCAGGGTCTCTCGGGTACACATGCCCCTCTGAGTCTGGTTTGCAGGAAGAAGGCTTTAGTCCCGCCTGGGTTCCAAAGAGCAGGCACAAGCAGTTACTAGTCAGGGAGGAGTGGGGACGCAGAACGAAGGGAAAGTGGTGAAGGGAGAAAAGCGATGACACGACTCAGAATAAACCCAAGTCCTGGTTCCTCCACAAGGCATTCACCCGCCAATCAGACACACGTCTTTGGGCTCTCTGCAGGATGGTGACCCTCATGCAGGTGGAGGATGCAGACTGTACGCTGAGCACAGGCACACAGACCCCAGGCTGATCGGAATCAGAAGGCTGACGATTCCAACTCCAGAAACGTCCCTGTTAGCACCCACCAGTCAGAAGAAGGCCATGCACCCTATAGACCTCACCCCAAATGTCGCCTTTGAATTCAAACTGTCCCTGAAAGCCATCGGAGTTTGGGTCCTCTGAGCAGGAGCCTTCTCCTTGCTTGCTGCTAAGTCGCTTCAGTCGTGTCCGACTCTGTGCGACCCCATAGACGGCAGCCCACCAGGCTCCACCGTCCCTGGGATTCTCCAGGCAAGAACACTGGAGTGGGTTGCCATTTCCTTCTCCAATGCAGGAAGGTGAAAAGTGAAAGTGAAGTCGCTCAGTCGTGTCCAACTCTTAGCGACACCATGGACTGCAGCCCACCAGGCTCCTCCATCCATGGGATTTTCCAGGCAAGAGTACTGGAGTGGGGTGCCATTGCCTTCTCCTCTCCTTGCTTGGTGCCTTGCAAATAAGCAATGAACTTCCCTTTGCCCCAGACTGGTGTCAGCAGATAGGCTTTGCTGAGAGGACCCAAGTCCGGTTTGGTAAGAGAAAAGATAAATGTGTGAGTGAACATAAAAGAGGCTGGTTTTCCTCCCTTTTAAATTTTGTTTAACGGTAACTCATATATCAAGTTAAAAAAGTGTGTTGTATCTTTAAAAGTAAAGCAGGATGCAGCAGAAAGAGGGGGAAGGACCATGGAAGTATATTGTTGTTAAGGGTCTTATAGCTGAAATGGTATATGATTTGAAGGAAGACTGTAATAAGTCAAAGATGCCTAATGTAAACCCTACAGCAACCACTGAACAGAGAGATATAGAGTTATGAGCCAATAAAGGGAAAAAATAAATACTAAAAATATCACAGATGGCAGGAAAAGAGGAAAAAAGAACAAAATAGATGAGACCAAACAAACAGGAAAATAGTAGACATAAACCCAAACACATCAAGAATTGTTGTTGTTTAGTTGTTAAGTCGCGTCTGACTTTTGCAACGCCGTGGACTGTACCTGTCAGACTCCTCTGGCCATGGGATCCTCCGGGCAAGAATACTGGAGTGGGTTGCCATTTCCTCCTCCACGGGATCGTCCCGACCCAGGGATCGAACCCGAGTCTCCTGCATTACAGGCAGATTCCTTACGGGGCTTCTCCTATCAATAATTACATTAAATTAAAATGTTCTCAACATTCTAAAAGTCAGAGCCTTTATCAGACTGGATTAAAAAGCAAGACCCATTATAGGCTATCTTCAATAAAAAGCCCTTTAAATATTAGAGCATAGATAAAATAACCAACCACATGCTTTCTACAAGAAACACACTTTAAATATAAAGACATTGATGGGTTTCACTTTTAAGTAAAATACTAGGAAAGGAAACACCAGGCATATGGCAATTACAAGAAAGCTGAATGACCTTAATAACATCTCAAAAGAGGCTTTAGGACAGAGATAAAGAGGGAAGTTCCATAATGACAAAAGAAGTCAATTCATTAAGAAGACAATCTCCTGGTTGGGCATGTACTTCCTAAGAGAGTCTGAAAGTAGATAAAGCAAAACCAGAAGTGAAATCTACAGTTACAGTTAGAGATGCCAATACCACTCTCTTAGCAATTGCAGGAAGGTACAGACAGAAGAGAGATTTGGAAGATGTGAATCTTCAAGTATCCTCTATCCATCAACAGGAGTTAAGTGATGTTTATAGCACACCACACCCTGCAATGGTGGAATACCCATTTTTTTCAACAATATGTGAAGTATTCACCAGGACAGAGCAGTGCTAGGCCGTACATCAGATCTCAAATTTAAAGTGGTAAGACGTATGTTCTGTGGCTACTACAAAATTAAATTAGAAGGCAATAACAAAAATAAACCTGGAAAATACCCTAATATATGAAAATTAAATCACTCACTTCTAAATGACTAATGGGTCAAATAAAAACCACAAGGAAAACTAGATAATATTTGTAACTGAATGATAAAGAAAGTACAACATATCAAAATGTTAGGTAGTTAGAATAGGGAAAAGGAGTCCAGAATGGTGGTGGCTAAAAAATAAGGAAGAGAAAAGCCCGAGAAGATTGAGGACCGGAGTGAGGACCTCAGGTAAAACAAACAACACTCCTAGCTGGCCCAATTTACATAGGACAGGCCCAGGCAGGGGAAGCATATATACAGAGGAGCCGAAGGGCTCTCCCTCTCTCCCCACCCCCTCCACCGCCCCACGCGCTGGGGCGCTCTCTTCCCTTCACATCTTTGGATCGACGTGCCCTCACGCCTCGAAGACGGATTTTCTGCTATCTTCTACATAAAATAGAGCTGTAACACTGAGCTGTAACACTGATTTGTCTAAGAGCTATAACACGGTCTGTTCGAGACCTGAGCGCTATAACACGGTCTGTCCAAGACCCGAGAGCTGTGACGTGCCGAGGGGGCTTTAATGTCCGTCACTCCAAGCCTTTGTTGTGAGAGACAAAACCGAGGAGCATACACTCGCCTGACAAAAATTTATGGGATGCAGCCAAAGCAGTGCTTGGATGAAAACGCATAGCTTGAACAGCTTCTTACAAAAAAGAAGGGAGATTTAAAATGAGTGATCTAAGCTTCCATATTTAGAAAACGACCCTGGTGGTCCAGCGGCTAAGACTCGATGCTCCCAATGCAGCGGGCCCGGGGTTCAATCCCTGTTCAGAGAACCAGATCCCAAACACCACAGCTAAGAGTTGGCATGCCTCACGAGAATGATCCTGCATGCTGCAACGAGGATCAGAGATCCCCAGTGTCGCAATTAAGACCTGGCACAGCCAAATAAATAAATGTTTCTTAAAAATAAAACGTGATACAAATGAACTTACTCACAAAACAGAAACAGATCCACAGACACAGAAATAAACTTATGAACTAAAAGGGGGAGCGGGCGGCGGGGAGGACACAGTGGGAGTTTGAGGTTGGCAGATACACGCCTAAAACAGAGCTCCTACTGTGTAACAGGGAACCTATTCAACCTCTTGTGATAATCTATAATGGAAAAGAATATTTTGGTGTGTGTATGTGTGTAACTGAATCCCTGTGCTGTACATGAGAAAGCAACATAACACTGTACTAATAAATCAAATGTACTTTTTAAAAAAAAAAAAAACAACGGAGCTCAGCTGACGGATTCGACCAACCGTTTAAGGAAAAAACAATACAGGTTCTACACAAAACTCTGTAAGAAAATGAGGGGAGGGAACACTTCCCAATTCACCTTATGATGCCAGTGTTACTTGGTAACAGAACCAGACAAGGACATTACAAAAAAAAAAAACAAACCAACAACAGCTGCAGCCCAATAATATCCATGAACAGAAACAAAACTCCTCAGAAAGATATTAATAAACATAATCCAGCAATACAGAACAAAGGTAATACATCTTGATTAAGTGAAGTTTCTCCCAGAAAAGCAAGGTTGGTTCAACATTTAAATATCAATCAACGAAAGACAACCCAACTAACAATGGAATTTGAATAGACATTCCTCCAAAGAGGATATACAGATGGTCCATAAACACATGGAAAAATATGACGCAGCTGCTCTGGAAGACAGTTCAGCAGTAATAACCCAGCAAGCCCATCCTGGGTATCCACCCAAGAAAAATGAAAACTTTGTCCACGTGAAAACTTACATATGAATGTTCACAGCACAGCCGATTCCTAGTGGCCCCGACATGGAAACAACCCAAATGTCCGTCAACTGATGAATGGATAAAAGTGGTATATTCATGCAGTGGAATACTTATTTGACAACTTTTAAGGAATAAAATGTCAACCCTAAAGGAAATCAACCCTGAATATTCATTGGAAGGACGGCTGCTCAAGCTGAAACTTCAATACTATGGCCACCTGATGTGAAGAGCCAATTCATTGGAAAAGATCCTGATGCTAGGAAAGATTGAGGGCAAAAGGGAAGAGGGTGGCAGAGGATGAGATGGTCAGACAGCATCACCAACTCAATGGACTTGAGTTTTAAGCAAACTCCGGGTGATAGTGAAGGACAGAGGAGTCTGGTGTGCTGCAGTGCATGGAGTCACAAAGAGTCAGACACGACTGAACACACACGTGTGCGCGTGTGCACACACACACACACACACACTGTAACATCTGAGAACTTGTTAGAAATGCAAATCTTCAGGCCATATCCCGGACCTTCCAAACCAGAAGAATCTGGGGGTGGTGGGAAGGGCCAAAATATAAGAAGCCAATAAAAGTCATCATTTTTATAGACTGCAAGAAAAGTATTTGACAAAATTGAACATCCATTCATTATAAAACCTCTCAGCAAACTAGGACTGAAAGGGACATTTCTGCAACATTATAAGAGACGGGCAGGGACTTCTCTGGCGGTCCAGTGGCTAGGACTCTGCGCTCCCAACGCAGGGCGCCCAGGTTCGACCCCCTGGTCAGGGAAGTAGATCGCACACGCCCCAACTAAAAGGTAAAGAAAGATTCCGTTCGCTGCAATGAAGACCGAACATCCCGTGCGCCACAACCAAGACCCAGAGCAGCCAAGTAAGTAAAGAAACACACAAATATTAAATAATCTTTTAAAAGATCTGCAAAAAACGTAATGTACATCAAAATGTTTGTATGTTTGTGGGCTTGCGCATTTTTATTTCCTCATGTTTTGCTGTATTTTTCCGTTATTCTATAGATGTGAGTCAGGCCTGATTCTTATCCTTTACATGATCACATTCTCTGGGGAGCCTTAACACTGGAGCCCACGTTGGAAGAGAGGCACATTTCACCTTTCAGACTCCTCGTGCACCAACCAAGGACCTCACTGAGTGCTTCGGTTCCACAAGGCTGTTCCGGGGACCGTCTCAACTGGACAGCTTGGTGCCACCGACGCATGGTGATGAGCTCCAGGTGTTAGGAGCTGGGCTCTACCGGTCACTCCAATGTGGCCCCGGATGTCACCTCTCCAGTTTCAGCTTTCTTATATGTAAAATGGGAATAACTCAACAGCACACACCCTGAGATAAACTGGGGGGCCTGAACTACAAGATGTCAAAACGGCTTTATAAAGTACTTAAGGCAGGATGAGACTGGCACGTGAGGGAAAAAAAAAAACACGTGACCTGTGAAATGTTCATGGCAGTTCAAGGCTATTATTCGTCATTGCCGAGAAAGGAGAACCAGCTCTGCTACGATAGCAAGTATTGCAGAGGATGATAAAGGGAATTCATCTACTGCCAGTGGAGGGTAAAAATAATACTGGGCTGGCCAAAAAGTTTGTTTGTGTTTTTCATAAGATGATAAGGAAAAACCCAAATGAATTTTGGGGCCAACCCAATATAACCACTTTGGGAAATGACGTGGCATTATTTTTCAAAGCTCATCATTCACATATTACACAACCAGAAATGGCCCTCGTAGGTATACCCTTGACAAACTTCTGTACACGTGTGCCTGGAGATGTGTACAATAACGTTGTCAGCAGCAATGTTCATTTTGCTAAGCATCAGAAACATATCCCATGTCCATCAACAGAAGTAACGTAAATGAAGTGTGAAGGAGTCAGCATTTCCCCTCCTGGGTATTTATCCAAGAGAAATGAAAGCAAATGTCAGCAAAAAGGCTTGCATGAAAATGTCCATAGCAGCTTTGTCTGTAACAGCCCCAAAACTGGAAAGAGGTCAAGTGGCCATCAACGGGAGAACAGATCAACTATGCTACATTCATACAGTAAAATGTACTAAGCAACGAAAAAACAAACTTATGATCACGTGACAGCATGGATGAACCTCAAAAACATTAAGCTGAGGACTTGCCAGGTGGTCCAGTGGCTAAGACTGAGTTCCCAAAGCAGGGGGCACTGGTTCAATTCCTGGTTGGGGAACTAAGACCCTGTATCCTGCAGGCCGCACGGAAAGAATAGATAAATACATTCTAATTTTTTTTTTTTTAAAGAATGAGATGCCATTCCTAACTCTCAGCAGGTTGTATGTATGTGTGTGGGTGCTCAGTCGTGTCCAATTCTATGCGCCCCCATGAACTGTACCCCGCCAGGCTCCTCTGTCCATGGGATTCTCCAGGCAGGAATACTGGAGTGGATAGCCATTTCCTCCTCCAGGGAATCTCCCCAACCCAGGGATCGAACCTGCGTCTCTTATATCTCCTGCACTGGCAGGTGGATTCTTTACCACGAGTGCCACCTGAGAAGCCCCAACAGGTTTCAAAATGCTATCGAATGCTGACGTGGGTGTGTGGCAAGATTAGCTCTGTGTTTGAATATTTACTAAGGCTGTTGTTCAGTAATTGAGTCGTGTCCAACTCTTTGCCACCCCATGGACTGTAGCATGCCAGGCTTCCCTGTCCTTCCCTATCTCCCAGAGTTTGTTCAACTCATGGCCTTTGAGTCAGTGATGCCATCCAACCATCTCATCCTCTGCTGCCCTCTTCTCCTTTTGCCTTCATTCTTTCCCAGCATCAATATCTTCTCCAATCAGTGGGCTCTCTGCATCAGGTGGCCAACATGTTGGAATTTCAGCTTCAGCTACAGTCCTTCCAGTGAATATTCAGGGTTGATATCCTTTAGAATTCACTGGCTTGATCTCCTTGCTGTCCAAGGGACTCTCAAGTGTCTTTTCCAGCACCACAATGCAAAAGCAGCAATTCTTTGGTGCTCAGCCTCCGTTATGGTCCAACTCTCACAGCCACACATGACTTCTAGGAAAACCATAGCTTTGACCATGTGGACCTTTGTAGGCAAAGTGATGTCTGCTTTTTAACACACTATCTAGGCTTGTCATAGCTTTCCTTCCAAGGAGCAGGCGTCTTAATTTCATGGCTGCAGTTACCATCCGCAGTGATTTTGGAGCCCAAGAAAATAAAATCTGTGGATGTTTCCACTTTATCCCCTTCTGTTTGCCATGAAGTGATGGACCAGATGCCATGATCTTAATTTTTTGAATGTTGAACTTAGTTTTTTGAATGTTTAAGCCAGCTTTTTCACTCTCCTCTTTCACCCTCATCAAGAGGCTCTTTAGCTCTTCGCTTTCTGCCATTAGAGTGGTGTCATCTGTATATCTGAGGTTGTTGATATTTCTCCCTGCAATCTTGATTCCAGCTTGAGGCTCATCCAGGCCAGCATTTCACATGATGTATTTCGTATAGAAGTTAAATAAGCAGGGTGAAAATACACAACCTTGATGTATTCCTTTCCCAATTTCGAACCAGTCCATTGTTCCAGACTCCATGTCTGGTTCTAATTGTTGCTTCTTGACCTGCATACAGGTTTCTCAGGAGACAGGTAAGGCAGTCTAGTATTTCCATCTCTAAGAATTTTCCATAGTTTTCTGTGATCCACACAAAGGCTTTTGTGTAGTCAATGAAGCAGATGTTTTTCTGGAATTCTCTTGCTTTCTCTATGATCCAATGAGTGTTGACAATTTGATCTCTGGTTCCTCTGCCTTTTCTAAACCCAGCTTGAACATCTGGAATTTCTTGGTGCATCTACTGTTGAAGCCTAGCTTGAAGGATTTTGAGCATTACCTTGCTAGGATGTGAAGTGAGAACAATTGTACAGTAGTTTGAACATTCTCTGGTATTGCTAATTCTTTGAGACTAGAATGAAAACTGACCTTTTCCAGTCCTGTGGCCACTGCTGAGTTTTCCAAATTTGCTGACATATTGATTGCAGCACTTTAACAGCAACATCCTTTAGGATTTGAAATAGCTCAGCTGGAATTCCATCACCTCCACTAGCTTTGTTCATAGTAATGCTGTTGTGAAAGTGAAAGGTACTCAGTTATGTCTGACTCTTTGCGACTCCATGGACTATACAGTTCATGGAATTCTCCAGGCCAGAATACTGGAGTGGGTAGCCTTTCCCTTCTCCAGGGGATCTTCCCAACCCAGGGATCAAACCCATGTCTCCCACATTGCAGGCAGATTCTTTACCAGCTGAGCCACAAGGCAGGCCCAAGAATACTGGAGTGGGTAGCCTATCCCTTCTCCAGGGGATCTTCCCGACCCAGGAATCGAACCAGGGTCTCCTGCATTGCAGGCAGATTCTTTACCAACTAAGCCATCAGGGAAGCCCATATCAGGAAGTAAAGCTGTTATTGGGGGTTATTTCTGTGCAATGGAATTATAGGCACTTTTAATTTTCTCCTAAATGCTTTACTAAATTTTCTACAATGAACTGAATTATCTTTGCAATCTGGAAAAAAATGTCAAAAATTATTTTAACCACCAAATGGCAATCGTCCCACTCCACTCTGACAGTCAAGGATTCTGTGGCTACATGGTTTTCCTTTGTGTGGATAACTGAACACTTCTCAGCCCGGTGTGAGAACTCTCACATTGACACCTTCCTGATTCAGTCTTTGAAAAATATGGAAAAACCCCCACAAGTATGAGGCTGCATTTCCCATGAGAGTAAGAGCTAAACCAAGCCAGAGGCCATTTCAGAAAGCTCCAAACTCTATGCAGTTCATGGGGAGAAACTCCTGGAGTGATGCTCTGCCTGCTGCAGTCAGCCTAGGTCCCATCCTCCGAGGAATGCCACTTCCCAGATGACACACAGGGTCATCGCCCTCCTGCTATGGAGGCCCAGAGTCCCCTGCAGAGTTTAGAAGGGAGCCTGGGGACTGAGATCTGGGGGAGAGACCGGCATCTCTGATTACAGCAAGTGCGACCAGCCTCCCTGATGATCCACAGCTATCCGCAGCCACTGGGATTACCCACTTCTCACTATGTAAGTAGCAGCTCCTCCTAGCCCCAGGCGGGCAAGGAGAAGGCTGGGCGAGGGGGGCGGAGGGGGAGGGAGACGTGGGTGAGGCCAAAGTGAAAGCTCCAGCTGGAGAAACAGCACGACACGTTAAAAGATCCCGGATGGTGAGCTGGCCAAAGAGGCCAAGACGAGCCAAGGGCCAGCTCTCCACCAGAAAGAGCCGCCGGGGGTCAGGGCGAGGTGAAAGTGGGCACAGAAACGGCCACAGAGAGAGAGACAACTATCTCCAGGGCTGAGGAGGTGGGGACGGGGGCGGGGTGCGTGGCTAGTGTCACTCAGGAGCAGGGGCTGCAGACGACCACAAGCGGCCCCACGTCAGCAGCCCATCCATGCCTGGATCTGTGTCTGAAGAGACCCTCAGGAAACCATGCGGCTTCAGCCCAGTCAAGCAAGCCACTTCCAAACTCTGTCCACTTCCAGCCACGTGACTCCACAGCATGGGGCAGGGTGGCTGTCATAGGCGTGTGACCTGTGCAGTCACACCAAGGCCCCCAACCAGAAGGCTCCCTCCCTCTGTTTAATGCTTAGCTGTCTCTGTCTTGAAACCTAATACTTTTTGAACAAGGGGCTCATAGGTTACACAGCAGAGCCTGCTAGAGGAAGACTAGGTCCAGGGGCCACTCCTCTGAATTCCACCCGCTGAACAAAGTCGAGCAGTGTCAGGGTCTCCAGAAGTCCTGTCTGGTTTGTCTAACATAAACCAACAAGATTTTCGACGCTACCCTTTGGGTTTCTACACAAGGGCAGGAGAAGATTTGGCTGAGGAGCCACATGGGTAAACACAAATAGTAACCAAACTTGCGTGGGGGGGGGGGTGAAATTCATCTTTCTTTGTTTGGTCTGCTAAGTCACTTCAGTCGTGTCCGACTCTGTGCGACCCCATAGACAGCAGCCCACCAGGCTCCCCCGTCCCTGGGATTCTCCAGGCAAGAACACTGGAGTGGGGTGCCATTTCCTTCTCCAATGCCTGAAAGTGAAAAGTGAAAGTGAGTCATTCAACCGTGTCCGACTCTTAGCGACCCCATGGACTGCAGCCTACCAGGCTCCTCTGTCCATGGGATTTTCCAGGCAAGAGAGCTGGAGTGGGGTGCCATCGCCTTCTCCATTTAGTCAGTTGCAAGTTTAAAACCTAACAGTACAATTTTACGCCTGGTCAAAACACACTTGCAGAAAACAACGAACGCAGGAGAAGGAGAAGCAGCAGATCCTCACGCACAGCCCTGAGGGCACCACGGACCAGAGCCCTCTGGCCAAGGCCGACAGGGTGCCAGACGGAAGCAGTCACACCCCGTGACTCAGCGACTGCACTCTTGGGAGTGTGTCCCAGGACAAAACAGCAGAGAAAAATTTCACATGCTGCAAAAACGCTCAGGCGGCAATCTGGCTCTGGAGATGATCAGGGAAGAAGGGGAACGTCTAACAGAAGGAAAAGGCGTTCTGCAGCCATTCAGCGGATGCACATTAGGCCTGTGATAATACAAGAAATTGCTTATGATGTACAGCCCCGTGACAACGGTGACATTTTTGTATCTCAGTGATGTAAACAGGACGTTCACAGGGAAGGAAAACACTAATACAAAGGCCTAAAAACAGTGGCACGAAGGGTGATGAAGATACGGAGACACCATGATCTTAAACATTTGATATTGCTGCCTTCATGGTAAATTACCCTTAGTGAGTGAGTGAGAGTTGCTCAGGTGTGTCCGACTCTTTGCGACCCCGTGGACTATACAGTCCATAGAATTCTCCAGGCCAGAATAGTGGAATGGGTAGCCTTTCCCTTCTCCAGGGAATCTTCCCAACCCAGGGATCGAACCCAGTCTCCTGCACTGCAGGCTGATTGTTTACCAGCTGAGCCCCCAGGGAAGCTCAAATAACCCTTAACAATACTGAACGTACAGGCTGCAGAGGACTGGCCCAGACGAAACTCAGAGTCTGACCATGAACAAAGCGTGTGTGTGTGTGTGCGTGTGTGTGTGTGTGTGTGTTGGGGACAGAGCTGGGGCGGGGGTGTCATCAGTCGGGTAGAGAAGTTGCCAAATGGTTGATGAGCTGGTAAGAGTCAAGCTCCAGGGGCCCCATCCTGTACAAACTGCAACTGCACTGCTTCTAATATAAAAACATCCCAGGTGGAGGTATGTACCCAGGGGCTTGGGCGGATGTCATTTCTAGGCTCTCCAGAAAAACACGTGTCCTTTGACCAGCTCCCACAAGGACCACAAGGATTCGGGGCACGCCAGGCCAGCACGCGGAGAGCTGCCGGGAGTGGGGGCAGGCCCATCTCCAGCCTCGCCACCCCGCCCAGCCTGAGCAGCTACTATTCCTGAAGATGTGCGTCAGGCGTAACAGCACACACGTCAGAAGGGAACGGGACATAAAAGGAAATTTATCTTTGGCAGCCCGAGGCCCGTAACTTCATCTTTATTCATATTGCTCATCTATTTGATCAGACGCTGCTGCCGGCTGGTCTGAGCTCACTGGTTTTACAGGAAGACTGGGTGTCGGGGTTGGGGGGGTGGCTGACTCATGTCCGCAAGCGTGGGTGCTGGGAGCTGTAGGACACCCCAGATGAGGTCAGGGAAGATGAACCCAGAGCTGACCTCTCAGCCCCGGGTAGAAGGAGCCTGGGGCTCAAGCCTGACTGCACACAACCAGTCTCAGGCTGCCCCTCTCTCCACAGTGGCTTGGAGGCCCCTCCCCACCCAGCTTCCGGGACCACTCCAAGCCTGGCTCCCACTTTGACCTCCTGCAGTCCGCATGCAGGGTCACCTGGCTTGACACTTGGGGAGTCCATCCACCCTCTCTTTGCCTGGAGGTGACAGAGGGCACTGTGTCATCCTCTGGACCAGCCAGACATTGCTCCTGGTCCACGTTTATATGAACAGAGCTGCTGTGTGTGGTTGAGCAGCCAGATGTTGCTCCTGATCCGTATTTATTATGAATAGAGCTGTTGTGTACGGTTGAGCAGGTTGCACACTGCACAGCTGCAGGAGGCACCATTCGCCAGACACTGGGAATTTGTTTCTATTATAACACGAATCCAGCAAATTAGAAAAAAGATTATTGCTCTGACAAACCAGAATATGACAACAAGTCAGAGTATGACAACAGTCTCAGGACACGTGGAGCAAGGAATCTTGAGGAAGGGGTGCCTTTTCCTAGAGATGGGTGCCGAGTGGGTCATCGCAGCCCTGCACGTCCAGCCATGAACGTGAAACGAACCAGCTCCCCAGAAAGAGCGCATCACCCCCGTTTCCGTGAGGTCACTGATGACAACAGAACCGCGGCTGGGGTAGCCCGGGACCTGTCACGGTCTTGTCACCTCACACTGCCAGTCCCCTCCTCGCTGTCAGCCTGCTACCCAAGGGGACAGCCTGAGTGCCTGGCTGGGACCGGTTCTCTGCTGCCCCCGAGGCAGAGATCGTGACCCTCTTCCCTCCAGAACCCTCAGGACCCGGCACATCCTTCCGCACCCTCCCTCTCCTCCCCTCCCTCTGCCCTTAGTGCCCTGCCAGCCTGCCCCCCAACACAGTGCCACTTGCAGGCTGTTCCCCCACATGGGACAAGCCTGCACGCAGCCCACCCCTTAGCTACCTGCCCACAGAGGGCCCTCCATGCCAGTGCCCTGCCCACCTCTCTGCCCCTCAGAGCCCAAGGACCACTGTGCCTTCAGGCTGTGTGAACATGCTCAGACCTCCTCTCCATGGCATCCGGGTACCTCCCGTGCCCCGAGTTTGGCCAGCCAGAGCTGTTCCCCGCCACCTGTCCCTTCCCAGCGGGGACCCGGGTGTGCAGGGGGAGAAGGACGCTGGCTGGCCTGGCATGCCCAGCCCTTCGGGGATCAGCTCCGGTCACCCATCTGTGGACATCGCAGGTCCCACACAGCCACTGGGCCACGTTCTCACACAGCGTGCAAGACTGACCAGACTTTCTCCTAAACGGAAGAGACAGGCTCGTCTGTTTTCTCCTACCATTCACTGCTCTTCGCTCTGACTCAAAAACATGCACACATTTTGAGACTTCTGGCATTCAGCCTCTTTCAAGAAGGAACTCCCCCAAGTCACCAAATTCTATAATTGGCAGGTTCTGCCCCAGAAATTGGACCCCTGGCCCCTCTCACTGAGGCTCTGCTCAGGCCAGGCTCCCCGGGAGTCCAGCGGATTCTCGGTCTGTAGTTTCTGGCACTTAGCCCTGCCCCTTCCTGCTTCCCTGACACATCACCCAGTCTTTGCCAAGCTCAGTTCAACTCTCTACAAAAAGTGGTGAGCTCAGTTCAACCCGCCGCAAAAAGTGCGGCCAATCAGAAGGTGGAGGCTGGCTGGTGGGCACCCAGGGGGCCCTTTGAGGCACCAGAGGAGAAAGTGGCCCCCTCAGCAGTGCCATGCGCAGGGCGTCCCAAGGCCACCCGGCCCTGACCCCTGGCAAGTCTGCCCTGCCAGAGTGAGGAGTCTATATTCTGCACTGTCATGGCTTTGCGTTCTGACCAGAGAAGATGCAGAAATCCTACACACTCCTGTGCGCACACCCAGAGACAAAGGAGTGCCTCTTTCAGCTGCCTAGGGCTGAATTCAGAGGTGTCCAATGACCCTGAAAGGGCATTTCCGCATTTGAGGCACCTGTCTCAGTTTGAAGCACAAAGAGAGACGCAAATAGACAGACAGACAGACTGATGAGTAGGTATAGACACGGATTATCTCATTTCAACCTCCCGGCCACCTTGTCAGGTAAGTCGGTGCCATCTGACTTAAAGCCATCCTTTAGACGAGGAAATTAAAAATCAAAACGGCTCAGGGGACTTCCTTGGTGGTCCAGGGGTTAAGAATTTACCTTCCGATGCAGGGGACACAGGCTGGGTCCCTGGTTAGGGACTCACAAAGAGTCGGACACAGCTGAGCAACTGAACTGAGACTGAAGGGAAAGAGGATCCCATATGCCTCAGAATAACTAAGCCAGCAGGCCACAGCTGCTGAGAGCACACGCCACAACTAGAGAAAGTCCGTGCGCCACAGCAAAGGCCCAGCACGGCGAAAATTTACAAAGTAATAATAATAATCTTAAAAAAAAAAGGCTCAGAAGCTAGTTGAAGGTCAGGCAAGTGGTGGGGTTTGAACACGCCAGTGCCCACTGATGAACTGTCTCCTGTCAACGGACTCCTGGGCTCTTCCTTCTGTGCCCAGGTCCTTGTCAACCCACTCCTGCCCTCGCTGATAGGGTTGGGGGCAACGGAGGCCCACTGAGGAGCAGACACCGGCTCGTGGTCACAGAGCCCAGCAGAGTCAGGACCATAACCCAGGACGCTGCCCCCTCCCCCGCCGCCTACCCTGTAGGGACCCTAGAGCCCCAGCCCCTGTGAAGAGCCTCCACAAGCCCAGACGCTGTCCTGCCACTGAATCAGTCACTGCCTGGAACACAAGGCCTCGTCCCCCAGGGCAAGCGGCAAGCCCAGGTCCCCTCCAGCCTGCACAAAGCTGGGCCATTTCACTGGGACCTTGTTCTAAGGGGAAATTTGTCTGGAGCGACCTCTGGAGTCTGAAAGGAGATGTGAGACCAGTCTCACCGGGTCTGCAAGCTGGGGACGAGGGCCCCTGCCTGTGTCTGGCACACCCAGGGGGCGAGGGGCCAGGAAGCTCGCACTCCCGGCCCCATGGAGCTGACAGCTATCCAGGCCTCCCACAGCCCCCAGCTCTGCCTCGTGCGTTTCTCTCTTTGGCCAGCAACGTTCATCAGGCATTATCCTGCCTGCAGACATACTGTTTGACCTTGAAGAGTGTTTTCAAAATGCTCTTTTTGGCCAACCTTTAAAAACTGAGAGATCTCTAGTTTCTCCTGAAAACTCCTGCATTCTGGGCTTCGTAGGCCCACTTGACACAGGGTTCCCAAGGGAGACACTCTGTAGGCCGCCCAGGGGGCCTCTGACCCTGAGGCCATCCTGGCGCCGTGTGGGCTCCGGGGCCTCCTCTGCCCAGCACAGCCAGCCCTGCTCCAAGCACCGTGTCAGACACACCATGTCCTGAGTTCCTCGTTCCCAGACTCACCGCGCAGAGTGGATCCATGAGGGGTAGGAAGGCAGGCCTGGCCTGCGGGGCTCTGCCAACAAGAGGCTACCCAGTCACCACTCTCCAAGCACGGCTGCCCTGGCCACCTGAGCTTCCAAAGGTGAGCGTCCCTCCCACAACCAAGCAAAAAGCAAGTGCACACCAGGCCCAGGGCACCCGTTGGCAGCGAATCTTCTGCAGAACGGCAACCGAGAAAGTCATCAGCCAGGCCAGATGAAAAACAATTTTAACACTTAACTGATATGAACTTTACCTTTTTTTTTTTTTTTCCAGGCTCTAAAATTCACCCTCAGAATAAATCCATCCAAATTGATAAGAGGAACATCATTTAAACTTCACATGAAGAACAAAGCTGCATTAGAAATGACACTACATCCAGAATAAAGACTAGAAATTAAGACCAATCTTCTAAAACCAGAGAAGGCAATATTTTGGACAAAATTCACTTGCAAGTTTCTTTAAAGGATTCTCAAAATGGAGTTGTGGTTATTAGTTCCCCATGAAATAAATTTAAAATGCGTACAATTACAAACATCCTGAGACTTTAGATGGTGTTTTCAGGTGAGCCTGCAAGATTAAACGTGGCTCTGGGAATGAAGCTTGGGAACTGACTCCTGGAATGAGGTCTATGCTGGGCCTGGGCCTTCGGGGCCCTGAGTGTGACCAGTCAAGCAGGCAAAGTTAATTACAAGGTTTATTACAGATCAGAGGGTGTTAATTCCTAAAAGGAGCCAGTTTCTAATAGATTGGTGTTAAGTGAAATTAACTCCCTCTGTGTCTTTCAGGTCTACATGGTCAAAAAAAAAAAAAAAAAAAAAATCCCTATTTTCCCCCAGTTTCAAATGACAACATAAACACCAAGGAAACACTCATTAAGGAAAACACAGTAAGTTTCACTCATGCAAAATCTCCAATAATGAAGGCTTCGAGCATCAGAAATTGCACTAAGGAACTTAAGAAGTTTGCAAGGCTTTAACCTTAAGACAACTAAGAAATTTTTACCCCCACTGCTGACAAAGGGCTCTCAGGCCACTATGCCTGCACTGTCATTCCCGCCGTGCCTGGGGGACAGCATCCTCGGGGCTCGCTTATACCCAGGCAGCCATGGACAGTGACTCTCCTGGTCTGTAGCAGCTTGCTCAAAGGGCAAACGTGGAGGGAGGGGGTCATGCACTGAGCAGAGCCAACACGCAAGGTGGCCCTTAGAAGCCTAGAAGCCCTTCCGGGCAGAGTAGGAATTCTGCCCAGGCGCCACAGCACGCGGGGACCCCCCAAGCACACTCTGGAGCAGGAGAGCTAAGTGGGTGAATTGAACAAGGCCGCCACTTCCCCCCCTTATTTCCAGAAAGCTCTGGACTGTATTTCAGTTCCTTTTTGCAGAGGTTAATCACGGACACATCCCTAGCCGCAGCCCCCTGTTCAAAATACCCGGTGCCCTAAGCGAGTTCAGAGCTCACGCCAGCAGGGAACCGGGACAGGGGTTCCCCGAGTCTCCCCGCGCTCCCCACGCCGCGAGGGAGTGACATCAGAGGCTCGCCGGGGACTGGTCATGCAGCAAGCCGGGCGCTCCGGCGGGCTTGCACGGGGAGCCGGGCCTCCGGGTGGAAGCTGGGCAGCACTAACCCTTCTTAAATTTATTCAGACAGCCGGAGCTGCAGAAGGAGCGCACGGAGGCCGCCTCCCAGCAGCCTTGTCCCTTCATCCCCGCGGCGGGGCGGCCTCCGAGCGGCCGGGCGCTACATGGCGCCGCGCCCTGGGGGGCTCAAAGGGACGCGCGCGCAGCTCGGCGGGCCGCCCGGCGGAGGCGGCGGGCACTCGCGGGTCCCGGCGCCGCGTGACCACAATGCACCACTGCCGCCCGCCGGCTGCCCGCCGCCCGGTGCACGAGCCCGCTGAGCCCATTAACCCCGTCGGCGCCGCGGGGGCCGGGCGCAGCGCGAGCAGTGCGCACCCCCACCGGAGCGCGGCCTCGGCCTGCATGCCGCCTGCTCGCCCGTGCGGCCGTCCTAGGGCAGCTGAGACTTAGGCGACCGGCAGGCCCCTACCCCATATAAACGTCATATTCTAATACGAAAACCCGAGCGAAGGTGCCGCCCCCTGCAGCAGCCGCTAAGAGTTGCTTTATTTCAAAAGTAAAGATGCCCTTGAGAGACAAGCGGCACGTGGGAAATGGGAATTTCCCCTCCCATCCCCATCTCCAGGGCGGGGGGTGGGGGGCGGCGGTGGTGAGTCCAGGAAATTGGGGTCAGTTCTGAGACTTGCTGGTGGCTCAGACAGTAAAGAATCTACTTGCAATCCAGGACACCCGGGTTTGATCCCTGGGTCGGGAAGATCCCCTGGAGAAAGAAATGGCAACCCACTCTATTATTCTTGCCTGGAGAATCCCATGGACAGAGGAGCCTGGCGGGCTACAGTCTGTGGGGTCTGCAAAGAGTCACACGACTGAGCGGCTGACTACCACTCTCTGAGACTTGCTGGGGGGGCTGGTGCACCTTGCCCCGCCACCTGCAGTCACCTGTCTACTGTCCGGGAGGAAGGCACCAGGCGGGACCCCAGGGAGCCCGCCTCCCTTGGCGCTGCCACCGCAGGGCTGTGGGCATCTGGGTGTTGGGGCTGTGGGCACTCACACCTCTCTGAACACAATGCTCCTGTCCAGCTGCCTGCAGGACCTCTCTGTGGGATGTCTGACCGGGCATCATAAACCCAATTATCCACATCTGAGCTCCCCATGGCACCCCTAGACCCGTGTCCCCGCCCTTCCCAGGTCTCCACCTCAGCTAGTGGCAGCACCATCCTCCTAGCTGCTCATGCGTGGACAGACACCGTGGAGTTGTCCTTGACTCTTCCATCCCTTAGACCCACCTCCCCCGTGGTCAGCACATCCCCACAGCCTTGCCCTTGGATGGCAGCTAGGGTCCGGTCCCTTGTCAGCACCACCACGGCTGCCACCTGGACTGAACTCCCCCTCGTCTTGCCTTTGGATTCTTTCAGAGCCGCCCAGCGCGTCTCCAGCTTCACAACATCCTGAGAGCACCTGTTCTGATATACTCCAGACTCCATCACTCTTCCCGCTCAGAGGTCTCCAAGTCTCTGAGCAGGGCCCTCCTGTCCCCACGCCCAGCTCCGGCCACACTACCATCTTGGCGGGAACACAGTCATCACAAAGCAGTCGGAGCCGGGCCCAGCCCCACTCGCTGGCCTCAGCCCCCACCTTACCCCACCTCGCGTTTTGTTCCCACCATCAAGCCCTGGGATTGCGTCCTAGCCTCCCCAAATAAGCCCTCCTCAACACCACCATCTCAGGGGAGCTCCGTCCACGCAATTTATTGAAGCTGAATCAATTTTCACCAATTTAAAGGTTTTCAAATAGTCCTTATTGTAACATGTAATAGACTCAGGGAAGATGGTGCTGGGTCCCTTCTGGGCCTTTGAAGCAACGGCTACTTCTCCCACCTGAAGAGCGAATCCTTAGTGATCACGTCAGGTTCTCTGGTCCGGGGGGATAAGGCGTGTAGCCACTGTGGGCCTTGGTGTTGGGCTTACAAAATGAAGAGCGTAACACTGATGCAAACGGCCTCCAGGGATGGAGTGCCGGCCCAGTGCTGAGTGCTGGGCTGTGGGCTCTGCCTGCACTCCCTGAGTTTCTGCATTTAATCCCCAAGGATGGGTTCCTCAACACCTTCTTTACAGATGGGGAAACTAAGGCTCTGACGTACAGGATCAGCGTGCTTGGAGCCGGCCTGCTCTGGCTGACCTCAGAGGCCACACCCTGAACCGTGCTCCGTGGGGTCCTTTAAGCAGACTGCTGCTCCCTGGGCCCCCAGGCGCCTCATGAGGAAGGATGAGGTGAGACGGGAGCAGGTCCTGGATGCTCTGGGACACGTTCATGAACATACAGGAGACTTTCACAGGACGCGTGTGTGCAGTGAGCCCAGGATATTGAACCAGACACTCCAAGGGTCACGGACTCAGAACTGGAAGAATCTTCTGAATGCAGAGCCGTGCCCTTCGGCTCAGAGCAGAGAAAGGGGGAGGCAGAGGGGCTGCGGGCCTGGCAGTGTCGTCACAGCCAGTGAGCACTGGGGTCGCTGACCCATCCGTCCCCCCTAAAGCCACACCTGGCCAACAGAAGACCATGGACAGAGCACACCCGGCGAGGAAACTAAAATAGTAAAGGTGAATACAGAAGAAACTCGTGCATCCTACTGAAGCAAACGTGGTTGCTATTTCTTCTTTCTAGTAACATATAGTTCTTTTGGGATCGCCTGGTGGCTCAGCGGTAAAGAACCTGCCTGCCAATGCAGGAGACGTGGGTTCGATCCCTGGGTGGTGAAGATCCCCCTGGAGGAGGAAGTGACAACCTGCTCCAGAGTATTCTTGCCTGGGAAATTCCATGGACAGAGGACGCTGGTGGGCTACAGTCTAGGAGGTAGCAAAGAGTTGAGCACGACTGAGCACGCACACACACATAGTTCTTTTACATTACAAATCATATCAACAATGATCAGATTCTGTTCATGCGAAATACTTAAAAATCTACGACCTAGCTTCACAAGTGCTCAGAAGAGTGCCAGTTTGTTCTCAAAGAAGGAAATACAGGTATTTCCCCGGTGGTCCAGTGGCTAAGACTGTGTGCTAACAGTGCAGGGGCCCCAAGTTCCATCCCTGGTCAGGGAACTAGATCCCGCATGTCTTGACCAAGACCCAGCACAGCCAAATAGATAGATTTCTTCTTTAAAGAAAGAAGGAAATACATTAGCTGAAAAGTCTTAGTTGGCCCGCCAGTCAGAAGGCCAAGAGACCAAGCAAATGACGCCGGGTGGTTAATGCCATCCGTTCTGCCGGCCGCCTGTCCAAGTTTGCCTCCAAACCTTGCGTGGGTGAGGCTGAACCCCAGCCCTGCTCCCGCCCTCGTCTGCATTCCCATGTCAAGCGCATCTCCTGAACAGCTCCATGGATGGCCCCCAACACTCTAAATGTGACTTTCTAAGACCAAGGCGTTAACTCCGTGCCCTTCCTGAGGGCCACTCAGCCCGAAACATCCAGTGCTGGCCGCCCTGGAGGCAGCTGCGACCTCCCCTGTAAGCTCTCTCCGACCTCCCATCAAGGCCGGCCCATCTGCTCACCTCCGCGTCTTCGGCTTGCTCGCACCTTGACGGTGACCGATCAGCGTGTTGCGTCCCACTTGGGTGGCAGTGGCTACAAGTCTCCCTAGAGGCAAGCCTCCCGGCTTCCACTTGCTGCCAGAACGCTGTTCATCAGAGTCTAGTTCTGACATGTTCCCTGAACTTGCCCAATAATACGGCGTGCACACCCACTCAACTAAAATCCGTACACACGTATCTGAGTGTGTCCGTGGGTGGGTGGATCTGTTGTTCATCCCAGTGCCGGAGGCAACAGAGAAACAGGTGCCCGGAAGCTGGTGTGAGGCGTTGTGGGGGCGAGCATGTGGTCGTGCTGAATAAAAACCATAACCACGCCCACACCCTCCCGCCCAGTGTGAACAGGGGGAAAGGAGCGCAAGGCTCTGCAGCCAAGGAGCTTCACTGCAGGTGAATGCTTATTTCACCACCTTCATGGAACATCATGGGACCATTTAGAAGTGTGTATGTGATGACTGTAGAAATAAGAAACTGCGCTGAAACAAACTGCTGAGAGGAAAAAGGCAAGTTGTGTGATATAGCTGCAATCGTGTGAGAGCCATGTGATACGTGGAAATGTTAAAAATAGTATGATCACAGGGAATCTTCTCAAGTCTGGGCTCCCAGAACACCCGGGGGCTTCTTTCCTTCCCGGGACCTGGCGTGCCCTGCTGTGGGTTCCTGTTTGCTTGTCCCCCTCCCACACCAGACTGTGAACTGCGGAGGGCAGAGACCCTGGTCTTGTCTTACTGCGCTCAGCCTCCAGCGGGGCTCAGCGCACGACACGTATGCACTGAATGAGCCCAGGAATAAACACATCAACCAGTTGACCAACAAGTCCATGGATGAAAGCAACTGTGTCACTCACAGGAGCCCTGTCTGGCTCGGTCTCCACACCCGCACCGCCCTCTGGCCTTGCCAAGTCTTCCACTGCTGACGCCGTCACTGACCCCGCTCCCCAACCCGGCACCGGGCATTTCTAACATACAACGCCACGCAGGCCCTGCCCCTCTGCCCTTGTCTGGACCCTGACTGGACCTAGCAGAGGGGAGCACAGGCTTGCGAGTCCCACAGGGGCAAGCTCTGACTCAAGTGGGCCCGTGGGACTGCCGGACCCCCCGGGGGCCCCGGGCTCACCACAGTGCAGGGGCTCGGCCTGCAGAAGAGAAGTACTGACCGTCTCTGTGTTGTCTGCAGGACCAAGTTCTCTGAGGGTCTGTCTCACTCACACACTCCTTGTGGGAATGTCTTAAGAATGAAGCCCTTTAAAACAGCAGTGTTCTAACAATATCCGTGCATCGATGCTGACTGCCACCATCATTAATAAAGGATTCCACACTGAAGCCAGAGAATTAATTTGAGAGCAATTTATGACAGTGTGTTGCTAGGCAATTAAAATAAACTTCCAAGGGGGGAAATTTTTTTCAATTTATCGTTGATTATTTTAGATCAGAAAAATGGAATGGGGGAAGAACGCACCATTCAAGTCCATTTGAAAGAAGGTAGAGATGAGACAGATTCCACCAGGGACAGTACCTAGGCCTGACTGCTCACATGTGCCCTCCGCTTGGAGAGGCAGCCAAAGAGGCGGGGGGCCAGAGGTAGGGAGCTGAGTCCGCCGGGCTTTGCCCTGGGGTAAGCAGGGGCTATGGGAAGGGGTGGCTGGCTTGAGGACCGGCTGGAGAATTAGGATCAGGTTCCACCAGGTCACTCTGAGGACGTGGCCTCTTCTCAGCCCCTTCTGCTCCCCAGAATGACCAGCCCACCTGGCCCCACTTCATCGCTTGTGTTCGTTATTGACCAAGAGGCCTTTTCTCTCAAAATCAAAGTACTACTTTTAGCAACAAATCCCTCAAGACAACCAAAGAAGAGCTGGGATTCCCAAGGAATTAATATCCATCTGTCTAGTCTTCAATTCTTTTTTTTTTTAAGACAGTGATGACAGGAACTTCCCTGGTGGTCCAGTGGCTAAGACTCCACGCTCCCAATGCAGGGAGACCAGGTTTGATCCCTGGTCAGGGAACTAGATCCCACATGCTGCAGCTAAGAGTCTGCGTGCCTCAAATAAAGATGCTGCGAGCCATAGGCGAGACCTGGCACAGCCAAATAAACAAATAACAACAAATATTTTTAAAGAGAAAGTGACAACAAAAAGAGTTGAAAATACAAATCTATCGCAGAATGTTCCTCCTTCTTTGTGGCTTATTAAGGGAATACAAATAAAGCCACCTTGAGGCAGGCCCCCTTTTAAGTATATTAAAATGGTCAGAAACGTATTTAATTAACACCTAATGCCTGGGAGTACAGTGAAGCTGGCGTGCTCACTCATCGTTGGTGGCACAGGGTGCTGCAGGCTCCTTCCATAGAGAGACATCCTGGCTCATCAAGGCCTGTGATGACGCCACCACCCTTAATTCAGTAATCCGACTCCTGGGAATTTTCCCTCGGGAAACAATTCAAGAGAAGCAAAAAGCTTTCAGTACAAAGATATTCATTACATCGCTGTCTGTAAAAGTCCAAATGGGAAACTCAAATGCTCAACAGCTGGAGGAAGATTCAAACCGTTAGAGTACTACCACTCAGTGGAATATTACGCAGCCATTAAAGTCGTTGTTATAAAGACAGGGAAACTGATGGTGATCATGGGGAGTGAGAAGAGCAGAGCATGACGGGCCCTGTTTAAGGTGATACCGGAGCTGTGAAACACGACCGTATGTGCTGAGGGGCGAAGGGAAGGGGACGTGCAAAAATCAAGAACGGTTTTGTGAGGGTGTGAGGTTACCGGGAGTTTCCTGTATTCCAGATGCTCTTTATCTTACTGTGCGATCTTTCCCACAAGAACAAAAGTTGAACAAGGTATGGTCAAAACAATGAACTCTTACGTGAAATCCTTTCTTGCGGGGACAAGGGCGATGTAGAAGAGTCGGCTGGGAGCAGCTACCCTGCTCAGGAGCATGAGTTATGAGGCTGCAGGGTGGCAGGGACAGAGGCCGGTGACCAGAGGGCAGGATGTCAGGGCAGAGGAGCCAAGACACTCTGCACAGCAGTCAGGCTCCTCCTGGGAGGTGTGGGCCTGCGGGGGTCAGATGCACGGGTCTGAGTTGGGATCTGCAGCCCCCCTCCCTGGGTGACTGGAAGCAGGTGCGGGAGCCCCGGGTCCCTGATGCTCATCCAAACACGGGGCTGTCTTCCTGTTTTGTGCTGAATTGTGCCCCCAAGTTCGCATGTTGAAATTCAGATCTGCCAGATCTCAGCATGTGAGTCTATTTGGAGATGGGGCCTTTAAAGAGGTGGTTAAGGTACAAGGTCATATAATGGGCCCTGATCCAACATGACCGGTGTCCTTATAAAAAGAAGAGACTGGGACACAGATCAAGGGGTGACCACATGAGGAGACAAGGAGAAGGAGGCCACCGACAAGCCAAGGAGAGAGGCCTGAGGATGAAGCCAGCCCTTGCCAACACCTTGACCTTGAACTCTGGCTTCCTGAATGGTGAGAAAAAATCATCTCTGTGGGTTAAGGCCCCTGGTCTGTGGTATCTGGTTATGGCAGCCAGAGCAAATGAACACACTTCCTTTGCAGAGTCATGAGGTGACATCACCAGTGTGGGGCAGGCACTCAGGAAACGCCTGGTGAGGGACTCCCCTGCTGGTCCAGTGGCTGAGACTCCGTGTTCCCAGTGCAGGGGGCTCGGGTTCCAGCCCCGGTCAGGGCACTAAATCCCACGTGCCCCAGCTAAGATTCTACACGCTGCACCTAAAGGATCCCACCCTGCCACAGCTACCAGCACATCCAAATAAATAATAAGTATTGAACAACAACAACAACACCCAGGAAAAGTCAGAGGCAGGGTCCTGGTACCCTGAAAACCACTGACGCAGACAAGGCCTGGATCAGAAAACTGGCTGTCAACGTCCATCAACACATCGGTTTAACTGAAGTTCAGAATGGCCGTGAAGCCAGGGAGACAGCTTCTCCTGTGACCCTCATGGCAGGGGGCAGGGCGGGGGAGGCCGGGAAGGACAGACAGCCCTGTGACACGGCCGGCAAAATGGAAGCTCAGTGACGTTGGGGGTTTTGTTCAAAGTCGAAGAGCAAGCACAGGCCAGAGAAGGGTTGAGAATGCGATGTTTTAAACCTCCAAGCTCCTTTTCTTCCCCCAGTACTAAAAACAAGCCTCTGATTGATAGATCGTACAACATAAACGTTTAGAAATGCCATAGCACCACAGCCACCATAAACAGATAAGCAAGGAAGAGAAAACACTTGCAAAATATGTAACCAACAAAGGAGAAATAACCATGCCTTAAAACAAGCTCCTACATACCAGCATCAAAAAAAAAAAAAGACACACATATCGAAACAGTAAAATGGCAATGAATCTGAATATACAAGTCACAGAATGCATATGATTGGTCAATAAACAGAAAAGAAAAGGGAATTCAGTCTCATTGGTAATAATAGAAATGCGAAAAAGAGCAAGGAAATGTCTTTTCATTTGCCCATTAGAGTAACAAAGAGTAAAAAGAACGATGGGGTAGACTTTGTTGACAACTCACACTGTTGGGAGAGGTAAGTCTATGCATTTTGGGGGCTGACGATTTAATAGTGTCTATTGATATTTATCACCACCATGCCCTTGCAACCTAGCGATTCCAGGAATCTATGCTTTGAAAACGGCATGCGTACACAAAGATGCACGGACAAGCAGGAGGCTCACCAGGGGACTCCCTGAGATAGTAAAAGATAAAGGAAACACCTGTCTGAGAGGAGGAAAAAGACTGCACAGATTATGATACACAACAGAGGATGAGATGGTCGGACGGCATCACTGACTCAACGGATGTGGATCTGAGCAAACTCCGAGAGATAGGGAAGGACAGGGAAGCCTGGCATGCTGCAGTTCGTGGGGTTGCAAAGGGTCGGACGTGACTTAGTGACTGCAAACAACAACAACAAAATCCCATGCTGTTACTGTTTTATTTTTTAGCTAGAAATTATAGGGGGGTTTTTATTTTTAAAGACAATAAAAGCAAAAATAAAATGAAAAAACACCACATGTATCAATAATTGTGATATATGTGACATAAAAGTGTGTGTGTATATATATATATATACACATATATACTCATATGTGTATTATGAAATTTCATGAAGAAAAAGCTTAGTAAGATGTTTGAAACCACGGATGATGATGCTGTTTATTCGCTCAGTCATGTCCGACTCTTTGCGACCCTGTGGACCGTAGCCTGCCCGGCTCCTCTGTCCATGGGATTTCCCAGGCAAGAATACTGGAGTGGGCCGCCACTTCCTCCTCCCGTGCTGTTATTTTAAAAATGAGATACACCTGGTACTTCCCTGGTGGTCCGATGGTTAAGACTTCACCTGCCAACGCAAGAGGTGCAGGTTTGAGTCTCGGTTGGGGAGCTAAGATCGCACATGCCTCACGGCCAAAAACCAAAACATGAAAGCAGAAACAGCATTGTAACAGATTCAAGACTTCAAAAATGGGGCACAAAAAAAATCATTTAAAAAAGTGAGATACACCTATTTGTATTGACATGTAAAGATCTACAAAACACATGGGTAAGGGAAAAAGCAAGCTGCTTGTCAATATGCATGATACGACCACACATATATACATGCAAGTATGTGTGCGTGGGTGCCTGTGGACTTCCATGGCTTTGTAAATGCATGGGGAGAGCTGAGAAAGGACCATTACTAAAAAAAAAAAAAAAAAAGGGTGTGTGTATCTCTTTAGCAGGGCGTGAGATGTAGGGAGGTAATGATGGATGCCTAAATTTTGTTAAGTTGGGTTAGCCAAAAAGTTCATTCAGGTTTGCCATACGGGGAAATCCCAAACAAACTTTTTGGCCAAGACAATATATTCTGGAACCATTTAAATATGTTACAGTCTTGCGTTTCCTAACCTAAAGCAATCTCTCAGCCAGTCATCTCTGGAAAGAGTGCCGCAGAATCAGCTCCTGCTGAAACAGGAGCCTCTCTCACGGTGGAAGGTCAGGCGGGCACAGGAGGAGTGAGCGGGATCGGGAGCAGGAGGGCCCGGAAGTCGAGTCAGCAAAGCCACCACACCAGTGCACACGGACCAACCTGGCAGGCAGCAATCAGAGAGGGGCTGGAGCATTTGCCGCACCCGTGGCACAATCCCCGTGAGGCGGAGCGGCAGAGCCGCCCATGGCGATGGGCCCTGCAAAGAACGGACACGGCTGCAGCCGGGCGTGGGGGGCAGTGGGCTCAGGCACCTGTCATCCGGGCTGGCGGCAGGCCTCACCACCCCCGCCTGCAGCGACCAGGGAAGAGGCCACCGCGTGGGGTCCGGGAGTCCTCTGTGCTCCCCTCGCCAGAGCCATACGGGAGGAGTGCCAGAGGGGGAGGGAGGGTGTGGTTGGCGGTGCCGACAGAGTTGCGGGGAAGGGAAGGAGTGATGCTCAGAAGAGTTACCCCGAGCGCAGCCCTCCTGATGCCCAATCTGATGCCCTCCTGGGGCCCTTCCTGGGCCGACCTGGGTCACACCAGCTGCCCCCTGCTTCCTGGCCCATTGCCACACCCCTGTTGCCCTCCAGCCTCCTCTGCCCCAGCCCCCAGGCAGGAGTCGCCCCTCGCCCTGTCCGCCTCTGCTCCATGCTGGGTCCGAGGGATGGTGTCCATGGCCAAGGCGCCAAGTCCCATCTCCCTGCTCACACTTCCCCATCTGGACCTTCAGAAGAGTCCTCCCCTCCAAGCTCCAGACCTCCACAGCCACTGGAGTGTCCCCCAGCTGAGCCCAGCACCTCTCCTCCCTCAGTGCAAGCTTTCCCTCTCCAGACAATTCCCTCTCTCTCAGCTGACCTGAGGGTCAGCTCCTGGGGTCTCTCGCTCTCCCTGAGCCCCTACATTTGAAGGGCCGCTGGGTCCTGACAATATTAAATCCAGAGCAGTTTGCAAATCTATACGCCTTTTCTCTAGCCCCTGGCTCACCTCCAAGGTCTCAGCGTCTTTTACCCCTTCGGATCCATCCTTCCTGCCGCCATGAAATCATTTACTGAAAATTCCATCTGCTCCCCTGTCACCTCCTTTCCATGGTTCCATGACACCCACAGCAGCAAGCTTTAAGTTCCAACTCCTTGGCCAACCGCAGCCCACCAGGATCTAAGCCCTGTGGGCCTCAGCGGCCCCCAGCTCCCCGCTCCCTGGCTCACCCGGCTGCCCTTCCCTCTCAAGCCTCTGCTCGCCTGGCTTGGAATGCCCTCCCTTTCCCCCCAGCGTGGCTGGCTCCTGTCACCTCTGGACATTGGGGTGTGGGCTTCCCCGAGGGAGCCTTACTGACCACTCTCCACCTGGAGAGGGGATGGTACGCTGCTCAGAGGAGGGCCCTTCCTCAGGGTTCCCATCACAACGGCGCGCCTCTCTGTGCTCATCACACGGACTCAAAAGGATGCTGTCTGCCCCCTGCAAACAGTCAGCACCTCTAGGGCCAGGAAGGGCTGGGACTCACTGTATTCATTTTCTACCAGGTAGCTTCAAAGAACAGAAACGTATTCTCCCACAATTCTGGAGTGTAGAAGTCCACAGCCAAGCTGTTGGGAGGGGCACACCCCACCCCGAGGGCTGCAGGGAAGGATCCCTCCTTGGCTCTTCCGGCCTCTGGGAGCTCCTGCCCTGCCGCAACATAACTCCAGTGTCTGCCTCCTTCTTCACATGGCATTCCTCTGTGTCTGTCCTCACATGATCTTCCCGTGCGTGTGTGTGTGAGAGAGAGAGAGAGAGTCCAAATTTCCCTTTCTGTAAGGACATCAGTCATATTATATTAGGGACCACCCTCTTGACCTCATGTTGATTATATCTGCTAAGATCCTACTTCCAAATCAAGCCACATCCACAGGTACTGGGGGTCAGGACTTCAAAATATCTTTTGGCAGGGGGCGGTGCACAATACAACCCACAGCCCACTCGCTCTGGCAACCCTGGTGCCCAGCATTAAATCTGAGCCTAAGTGAAGCTCTGCTGATCCCTGTAATTGAACGGATGATGGAGCCAGTGTGTTCTGGGTTGAGGCAGGGGAGGGAAAGTCAGAGAGGGAGGGCAGCTTGGAGGAGGAAGCTCTGAGGCTGGGCCTGGAGAAGGTGGGGGCAAGAAGAGACATGTCCAGGCCTCGGGAGGACCACTGCCTGGGAGAGGAGGAGGGCTGGGCTGCATGAGAGGCCTTGGCTCTGCCCTGCGCAGTGCAGGCAGCTGGGCTGGCGTGAGGCATCGGCCCTCGTGCTGGAGGCAGGAAGGGGCCAGGGAACGTCAGTCGGGAGAGCGGTGACAAGAGCAGATCCAGTGTTCCTGAAAGACAGGTCTGCCGGAAGCACACTGGGGCACGTCTACGAGGGGCTGTCAGAAGCAGGAAGGCAACTGGTCAAAGGCTTGGGCAGAAAGTCAGCAGATAATGAGGAACTGAAGCAGAGCAGCAGCAGCATGGCTGGAGGGGATGGACTGAAACCAGAGGAAGTGTGGTAGGAAAATGGACAGAGCGCGGCCGGAGGAGGTAAGAGAGGAGGAGTTGAGACCCACAGGGCTGAGGTTCAAGGCTGGAGACTCAAGAGGTCAGGAGCCAGTGACTGCCAATAATGGCAGCCCAGGAAGAGCAGTGTGCTCACAGGGGCTGCCATGAGTTTAGCCTGATGAAATGCCATTCAATTTAAAAAGCAAGCTCATGGGTACACTCATTAAGGCACCGTTGAGACAGGGCATGTGTGCAAATCAGCTCTGAGAGACCCACATACTTCATCAATAATTTGAGTTTATGGGCAACAAGCACGTCTTTCTATATCAACGCCTGGTGCCCAGGCTGTTAGCAGCAGGCATTTTCAGAGGAAGGCCTCAAGCCAGGGGAACTAACAAACTCAACTGAATAACCTTTAAATTACCTCATCACCCGGAAAATGGAAATCCGTGCAGTCTGCAAATGCACCCACGTGCCAGCAGAGGCCAGATGGAGCGGCTTCCTGGGCTGGGCAGCCAGACCCGAGGGAGCTGCCCACTCAGGTCTTCTCTGGGATCGTAGATGTCCCTGGGCCTTAGGGAGCCATTTCTGACAGAGCCACCAGCAAACCCCAGGCTCCCCAGAGAGGTCACTTAAGGGGGGCTTTTACCCTGGAAAATGGAATAAAGACGCTCCTCCCGAGGATGAGTCAGTCCCTCTCAGCGCCTCTGGCTCTTCATATCCTGGGAGGTCAGTCTTGCTGATTTCCAAGGACCCTTCCCTGCCCAGCTCTGCTCACGGCCTTGGCCACTGCTGTCCCGGTCCTGTCCCGGTCCTGCCCCGGCGTGAGGATGAGCCGATCCGGCAGGCTGGGAAGGGAAGGTCTCGGACGCTGACCCCTCCCCTGCTGGGATTCTGTCCGGCCCGCCCTGACTCCTGCTCATCTCCCCTCCTCCTGCCAGCATGGTGCTGCCAGTGCAGCATGAGGAGGGGGCACTGTGAGCCTGGTGATGACGGCTCCCTCCTGCGCCATCGGCTCGCCGGGGGCCCTCTCCTCATGCTGGAGAGGTGCGGGCCGCGGTCAGACCTCGGGCGCCTGTGATCGAACCTCTCCAGGCCTCAGTTTCCTCATTTGTACCCCAGGCGTGGTAATGGTTCTCACAGAGCTGTCATGAGGGTGGAGGGCAGGCAGGAAACCCTGGCCTGAAGTGAGCTCCCACCCAGGGTCGACTGCCGTGACCACGGGGCACATGGGACAGAGGTGGGAGGAGAAGACACACCATTGTTGGAGGAAAAACCCTGTCTCAGAGAGAAGAGAGCCTTCGGGAACAGCAGCAGCCACAAACCCTTCCTGGAAGGGACTTCTCTGGACAGAGACTCCCTCATGGCCTTTGGCATTTGGGGAGAACAGTCCTTTTATCTGAGCTCCACCACTGGCCAACCAATGTCCCCAGACCTAGGGACAGTTCTCACCTTGAGTTCCACCTCAAGGTGGGACCAGGCTACCCGAAGGCAAACTACTGAGTCCTGTCATGGCCCACACGGTTTGAGACTGAACACCGCCATGTGGTGATTTTTGTCTCAACACACTCACATTGTCCTATTAACCGGTGGCAGGGACTTCCTGGGCAGTCCAGTGGTTAAGACTCCCTGCCTCCAAGGCAGAGTGTGTGGGTTCGATCCCTGGTCGGGGGTCTAAGGTCCTACATGGCGCATGGTGCAGCCAAGACATAACAAAACAAAAAAACAGTGGTGGTAGACTGTGGATATTATTATTATTGGCTATTATATAATAATAATAATAATATATCATATTATTATGGACATTATTATTTGGTATAACACTGAGCACGTACCGTCCTGTACTACGTTTACATACCAGGCAGCTATAACTTTCTCTGTTTTACAAATGGTAAAACTGAGGCTAAGAGAAGCTACCTCATGGCATACCATAAATAAGAGGTAAAAATGGGAACTTGAACCTTGCTCTCTCAATCTACAAAGCTGGGCCTCTCTTCATTCCCTTACATGATACAGCTGTTATGCCATCCCTGACACCATTCCACCAGGAAACCAAGATCAACCGCTTTCATCAAAATAAAATTTCATCGTTATATCTTTACTTTCTGCCTTGGCCTTGAGAAATCCATTCAGAAAGGTTCCTTTCCTACTTTTCATACCCATTTGACAAATGTGCACAGATGCAGGCTTGCACATGATACAACCAAGTGCAGGACTTCTGAGCAGAGACTGAGAGTTGGGTCTAAGACTGCATACCATCCAGTCAACCCTCAAGTGTTATCTTCTTCAGTCACAGAGAACTTGAGCCCACCTTAATTATTGAGGAGGTTTTAAGTTGCTCAGACTGTGAATAAAAATAGGTAGCCTGATTACATTACAGGTGCAGAGCACACTAAAAATATACACATACTTCAATTTGATCTAGATATGGAAAACTTTGGGGCTATAAATGTATTTTCAAAACAAACAACACGTGAAGCTCAAATAACCCTGTTTCCCCAAAGCAGAAGCAACGGCCCTCTGCTTAGCTGACCTGCCATTATATACTTTCAACCTCGTATTTTAATGAAACAAGGACGTCAATGAGGATGTCAAAGCAGTTATGTGTCAGCCATCCTTCCAGACAATTATGCTGAATCTAAAGAGGTGTAGTCACCTGGCCAAAATACAAAGTGTTTACGTGATAGGAAAAAAACTTACCTACCCAAAACAAAAATGCTTTGGGGTGGGAAAAAACAATCAAGAATCATGTAAACTGGTACATGCCAGAGGTGCAGTCACTGTGCTTTCCCTGGTGACCTTTCCTCTCACAGAACATTGGTTCGAGAGAAATGGCACCTGGCTGCCAGTGGTCTGCTTTACGCAAGTGATGCAGGCACATCCTTGGCATGCATTTCTGTCCATGCTGCAGCTCCACTGCAGCTCACACTGACCCTAAAATCAGCACATCATTTCACACACCTTCTCCACCTCTCTTTCAGCAGCACCATCACACACCTCATGATCCAAGGAAGCTGCCCACCAGAGTCATTTCTGATGCCCACAGCCTAGGCTAGACAGTCGGAACAAAACACAGACCTCAGTACTCCAGCGCGAGCCTGTCGAGACTTAGAAGCTTCACTTGCATCCATCACTTCCACCCATCCAAGGGTAGAACGAGCACCTCACACAGCTTGGAATCTGCACAACTAGACTTCTCCCCTTCCCTCCGGCCCCTCACCTCCCCAGTATACCCGAAGCCCTCTCTTGAGGCAGGAAAGGCCCCCCGACAGCCCGCCCAGCAGGAATCAAGAGGTCTCTCTGTCTGACCTTGCCAGGTGATGGAGATGGGAACCGAATGCTGGTGGGATCGAAGGCAGAGGTGACCCATCAAATTTAAACACATCTCCCCCCAGCGGACGGTGAGGCGGGGGGCAGCTTTAGGGACGGAGGAAGCACAGGGCTCCTCAGACTGGGCAGTTGACCAGCGTGACCTCAGACTGCTTACTCAGAGGCACAGGCCGGCTAGAGGAGAGCTTTTCCTGTGACAGGCACCACTGGAGTTTAAAATCCCCTTTGCGTGCTGGGAAAATAGACACACACACACACACACACACTAGCAGGGAGTGCCTGCCCAGTACCCACTCCAGAGCTCCTCTGCCTGAGTCCAGCCCACTGGCCATGGCCAGGTGCACTGTGACCCTTGCCCCTGAAGCCCTGCTCATAGCAGCTCAGGTGTCAGGAGACCCAGGGAAGGCAGAGAAAGGTCTTTACCTCTCACTTGCAGCCCCAGTGAAGGCTCAAGCCTGTTTTCCCTGCTAAAAGATGGCTGGCCTCTGTCTGGGCTGAATTCCAGTGGCCAGGCTGCCCAGAGCCATCCCCCCCGGGGACAGAGAGGGGAAAGTGCTGCCCTTCTGACAACAGCCTGGACAAACAGCCCTTCCCAGTGCCATGCAGTGAGCTGTGTCCAGGGTTGGGAGGAGGACATGCCTTGGGACCGTCCTTAGACTCCTGGCTGAACCCTTTGTCCCCTGGCTTGTGAGGGCAGAGGGACCTGCCCTCTATCCCAGAGCTGGGGAAGTACCAGGCAGAGATCTGAGTCCTTAGCCCTGTAGGTTACTCAAGATCAGAGCTGGAAGAAATTTACAATGGGGAAGGGAAATTTTAAAGCCCAGAGAGCCCCATGCCCCAAACCGGCTGCGCCTGCCCCTTACTCACCCCAGGGAGGGGTTCCTGGGTGTGGAAGCGGGTCTGGCCCCGAGGCTGCGGGGGCTCCTGCAGCCGTCGCCGCCGCCGCCGCCGCCGCCTTTCCGTCGCCGCGCTCTCAGTCCATCTCGGTGCAGTGCCGGCTTCCACCGCCGCGCCGAGCACTGGAGGAGGAGGGCGGTCCCCGGATTGGGTGTGTGCTGCCCGGCGGCCCCGCGCCAGCCTCCCCGCCGCGGCCGCCCCTTCAGCACCGTGGACAGCGGCCAGCCCGCGCGCTCCGAGCGCCACCGAGCCGAGAGGAGCCGCGTGCCCCGCTCCGCCCGCCGGTCGGTCAGCCTGAGGGTGGCAGGGGCGCGGCGCGGCGCGTCCTCATTCCTCCAGCCTCCTCCCCACCAGCCTTATGAAGCCACCTCTGCCCCCCCAAGGTCCCGCTCTCCAAGAGCGAAGGGCTCCCCGCGAGGCCACTCGCCAGTCCCCGGAGGACTGGACACGCCGCTTCCAGCCCGGTCCCAAGCAGGGACTAGCTCTCCCCCAGCCCAGGAGGCTAGACAAAGGCTAGCTCTCTCCGCGGCGGGACGAGGACGGCGGCGGACAGCGCAGCTCAGCCACTTAAAATGCGCGAGCATGGCCCGGAACCTGACCCGGCATAAGGGTGTTACAGCCCCATGGTGGCCAAAGAAGGCTGGCCCTTCACCAGAATCCAGAGAGGGAGGGGCACTTGGGTGGCCCTTGGCTCAAGCCCTCGTTTCCCCACTGTCATATACCCTGGGGATGCGAGGAGTTAACAAATTAAGAGTTCCTTTCAGAACCCAGGAAGGGAGGGCTGTTAGGGGTCCCCTCCTCACCTGGAATCCAATTCCCTCCCTCATATCCTTGGTGCCAGCCTATCAATCAGCCAACAGATGGGGCTGCTCGGGGCCTGGTGATGTCACACGGAGCTGCTTCCACATTTCTTCATCTCTGCTCAAATCCCTCCCACTGCTCCTCACCCCCGGACAGGAAAGTCCCAGACTTCGATGGGGGAGCCCTGGCTCTGCCACAGACCAGAAACATGGCCACCACTGGCCACCCTCATGTCCATGCTCAGCGAGGCTCCGCTTCTCGATGGGACATGCAGATGGTGGGCATGGGGTGGGGGGCTCCCTCTGGTTGCAAGCCCTAGAAAACCGAGCCTGTCTGGCCAAGCAGAGGGGACTCCACAGACTGGACAGTCACCCAGACCCCGCCTGCTTCATGACCTCCCTCAAGGTTTTCTGGAGTCCAGGACGAGGAGACCTTTCCCTTAACTGGCCTAAACTGCCCACTCCTGCTTTAACTCTCTTTAGAACAACAACTTTTATGCCTCATTAATTCAGGTCCAAAGACAACTTCATTTTTATCATTTGGTAAAGGCTCCAGTTGAAGGGGGAAAACCAAATGGAATGAATTCAAGTCAAGGTTAATAAATGCTGTCCAAGCAGGCATGAGGGACTCTGCTCAAGCATTCATGGACTGTCAGCGCAGGGCTGACCACTCACAAAGGGCGCAGGAGTGGGCATCAGCCATGCGGGAGAGAGGCAGGACCGAAAGGGTGGGGGGACGGGCTCCTTCCATTTTCACACCAAGCAAAAAGGATCACAAGGCACATGGATACCTTAAAAATAAGCAAAATCACGACCTTGACAATCTTTTAACTTAACATCTTTTCTCCTTTGAAAAAGACTTCCAAGAGCATTTTTCCCCTTTAAGGTAGCATAGTATCAAAATCCAAAGATAAGAAACAAGTCAGGGGAGTCTCCTGGTGGTCTAGTGGTTAAGAAGCCACCTCCCTACACTGGGGATGTGGGTATGATCCCTGGTGGCGGAACTAAGATCCCACAGTGCCTCAGAGACCTTGCATGCTGCAAGTAAGACCCAGTCAAATAAATAAATATTAATAAATAAATAAATGTACTATTTTACAGAAGAAGAAACAAGTCAGGCTCCAGGAGAACGTCGTTGTGTGGGCTTCCTGCTTCAGTGGTCACAGGCATCAGACGAGCAGGGTGGGGTACCTCCCAGCTATCTTCCAAACACCCAACAACTGCCAGTGTCATACTGACACTTCTGAGGAGAGTCTCAAATCTTGGTGCATTTCCTCACTTGGAATGGACTTTCTTGAGCGTTTTGTAACAAATGATTCCTTCAGTTTCGTTCCTTTGTCTAATGTATGGCATGTCCAGCAATCACCAGCATGTCTGCATCCTCGCCATCCCAGAGGCCAACGAGAGACAGAGGGAAGTCCATTTCTACACACACACACACACACACACACACACACACACACACATCACTAGCACAAAGCCCAGAATCTCTACTGACATGACAGGCCACGTCTATACTGAAGACCCCCAAATATTCAAGATTTGGAACTAACAGAAAAAATCCAAGTCATACAGCAAGATGTTAAATTTCTATTCAGTTATTTCCTAGGTTCTAGAAAAGCTAAAGAATTGGAACACAGGCCATGGATTCTTGTCCACAAAAGCAGGAAGACACTTCTGCCCACAGGATGTCAGGATGTCTTCCCCGCTCCGCCCCGCAGCTCAGGCCTCGCGCCTTGACCTTCTCACTACACACTCTCATCCTGGTGGGGAGACTGACGGCCACTGCTGCTGACAACCAGTAAGCCCCTCCTGACCCGCCAGGAAGGCCGCCTTTATTACTGGTGTGGCCGTTAAACCCCAGCCAGGCCGGCCCTCTGCCCTCCCAGCCCAGCGGTGCCCTGCTGGGCCCTGAAAGCCCAAGCCCTTGCATGGTGCGGCCCCTCCCTGCCCGCCCACGGGCGGCCTGCCTCAGCTCCACCAGCCCTTGGTCCACCCTTTCCTCCTGACCCTTCGGGGGACCTGCACCTAGCCCTCCTCCTCCTCCTGGCCTGCCAAGGCAGCCTGCTGCCTGCGCTCTGCCTTCTCTCTGGCCACTTGACTCTTCCTGACATTGGCACAGACTGTCACTGCCCCTGTTATGAGCCTGAAATGCCATCACCCTGCTTCTGACCAAGTAGGGTTCAACTTCCCAGCCAAGGGGTCAGTTAGGTGGCTCTGAACTGAGACAACTGAAGCAGATAACCTCCATAACTCTGGAGGCGCCTGTCCCCACAACTCCTGGGAAATTCTCAGGAATTTAGTGTTCTCCCTGCACGGAGCACATGGGCAGTTAGGGAAAGCAAAGATAAGAAATGTGGACTTTCAGAAATACAGATGGCTGAAATGTCAGGAACCAGTGAGAAGAGCCACTTGGCACATCAAGTGTGTCCTAAGCAGCTTGACTGGCAAGAAGTTAACTTCAAAATGACGATGATTAATAAGTCAAATAAAAAAAGAGGAAAGGACAAGATGGGTACATAGATGGAGCATTTCAATAGAATTGGAAGTCTATAAAAATAATCAAATGGATATTCTAGGATTTAAAAATACAGTACTGAAATCAAGAGTTCATTGACTAAGCTCCATAGCAGAAGGGGTACGCAGAAAGCAGGATTAATGAACTCAAAGCTTGGTTAATCAAAAATATCCAGAGAATAAATATGGAGGAGACAGAACAAAGCACAGAAGCTGCATGGCAGGTAGTCAAAGGGCCTAAAATGTGTGTATTTCATGGCCCACAAAAGGAAGAGGAGGGAGGGCAAGCCAGAAGCAGTCAGAGAAGAAATAGTGGCCATGAATTTTCCCAAATCGTGTGAAAGATTTTTAATCACTTTCTTCAAATCATCCTTTTAGCTGAAATACAGGCCTTCAGATAGCATGGTAGACTGAACAGGGCAGAGGACTTACAGACAGCCAGTTCAGTTCAGTTCGGTCGCTCAGTCGTGTTTGACTCTTTACGACCCCATGAATCGCAGCAGGCCAGGCCTCCCTGTCCATCACCAACTCCCGGAGTTCACCCAAACCCACGTCCATCGAGTCGGTGATGCCATCCAGCCATCTCATCCTCTGTCGTCCCCTTTTCCTCCTGCTCCCAACCCCTTCCAGCATCAGACACTTTTCCAACGAGTCAACTCTTTGCATGAGGTGGCCAAAGTACTGGAGTTTCAGCTTTAGCATCATTCCTTCCAAAGAACACCCAGGACTGATCTCCTTTAGAATGGACTGCTTGGATATCCTTACAGTCCAAGGGACTCTCAAGAGTCTTCTCCAACATTACAGTTCAAAAGCAGACAGCCAGACCTGGGTCCAAAAGCCAGGCTCAGCCACTTACTAGCTCGGTGACTGTGGGCAAGTTACTTGAAGGATGACGCATAAAGCATGTAGAAATGCCAGGCATGTGGCAGGCACAGGCGGCAGTGATTATATTGTTACTCTCGTGAGCTCCAGGCACCTCTCTGATGTCAGGTGGGCTGGGGAGTGTTAGAGACTCTGGATTCTCAACGTGCCATGAGGAACATAATTGAGGGGACTTCCCTGGTGGTCCAGTAGCTAAGACTCCTAGCTCCCAAAGCAGAGGGCCTGGGTTCAATCCCTGGTCAGGAAACTAGATCCCACGTGTGGCAACAGAGATCGAAGATCCCAAGAGCCACAACTAAGACCCAGAGCGGCCAAAATAAACAAACAAATGTTTTTAAAAAGAAAAACAAGAAAAAAAACACAAGGCTTGTGTGTTTTCTCCCCACAGACAAGAACCCAAACCAAAACCTATAACAGCTGCCAATAATCAACGTTTATCCCGATAGGACATGTTGTCAACCAATGATAATTGGCCGAAGAGCATTTTACATTCTGCTGGAAAATACTGTTTCTATTCATCTGAGTTTAACTGCCATGCGCTAGTGGCAAACCCAGATTATGAATGATTCATGCATAGCCACAATGACTAATTAAACCCCAGAGAGACGATTCATTAAAAAATACAAATGGAAACTTTTGTCCGTGGGCTTGCAAGTGGATGTCTGCAGGAAGCAACTGCAAGAAGGTTTATAACCTCAGTTTCTTCAGTAAACGAGACTGCAGATGGTGGATGAAAAAATACTTGTATTCATAAATGATTTCTTATCATGCAAACCCTGGTGATTGAAGCTTCTGTACATGGTTCTTAAATATTGAGTTTCTTGCTGCTTTAATAAATGCTTACAGACTTTTTTTTTTTAAATCATCAGCCCTCTGACTCTTTTGCTGACTTTGGTGATACATACCCACTAGGGACAGAGAGGGAGGCTAGCTGGGTTCTGAACCAAGCCATTCTGTAACCCCCACTGGCCTGTGCCCAGCCCTGGGAGACGACCGTGACCGTCTCTGTCTTGCCAATCTGAGCTAGCTAAGGCACTCTGCCATTCCATATGCTTTTCTCTATCCACAAAGTAGAATTAAGATCGACAAGTATTTCACAGGACAGGACTGTGGCACGGATACCAGAAAGAGGCAGGTATATGTATATGTAAGGTCTCACAACTGGGTGAGGGCAGCGTTTGGAGCAGGGATCATATTGGCCCTGAGAAAGTCCTTCCAAGCAATGGACTTTAAAAACCAATTATCAGGCACTTCCCTGTGGTCCTTTGGCTGAGGCTCCACACTCCCAGTAAAGGGAGCCCAGGCTGGATCCCTGGTCAGGGAACTAGATCCCACATGCTGCAACTAAGACCCAGCACAGCCAAATCAATTAATTTAAAATATGTATATTTGCAATAATAGGAAAATGATTCAAGAGGAATATTTCTCTGATATGAGCTGAGTGTCTCAAACATGTGTAGAGAAAAGAAAACAATCAATTTTAAAGAACAGCTCATTTATCAGCAAAGATCAAAATCCTGTGTGCCACAACTAAGGCCTGACGCAACCAAATGATTAATTTTAAAACTCCAATTATCAGCTCTTAGTCTCCTTAGTTTCAGGGCAGCCATTTTATGCAGCGAGGCAAGCACAGAGACAACAGAAGAAAAACCCCTTAACTGATTTTTAAATGGCTTATCCAAAAGCTTGCTGGTCTTGAAAAGACCCTAGACCTCATTTGCCAGTGCAGTCTCAGAAAGTTATATCTCAAACCGAAAAACAAGCAAATAACCTATCAAGTCTTCCCCCAACTCTCTCCCTCTCTCTTTAGCAAAATGCACTTTGCCCATTCCTTTAGGGTTGTTTTTTGCGTTTTGCTGACAGTCTTGCTATTTTGTATGACCTGAAAGCTACCAGGACACAAGCTGAAGAGCAAACAGCTGTGGAAACTGCAGTAAACACATAAATACACACGCTCCAAATCCAGCTCCCACGGGCAGATCCTGAAGCCTCAGGACTAACAAGGGCACTGTGGCTTTGTTCTTTCCTGCCTCCCCCTCAAATCCACCATGATCACGTACGTGTGCAAACTAGGCAAGCAGCTAAAACTTCTACAGAATGGGTGACGCCGTTTCAGGCTGTCCAATCTTTGCCATCCCTTCTTTCTCTCTCTCCCTAAAAACGGGCTCAACAGCAGTGTCATGTGGGGCTACATATCCAAAGTCTTTCCTGACCTGGGAATGCCCGCAGGCTGAGGCTCAAACCTGACAATAAGCCCTGCGTGTCATCCAGCCAGCTTCACCTCCAGCCCATGGAGCCCACCACCTATGGACACCTACAAGGAAACGTTCTGCATATGCCAATCCTAGGAGCCCACATCATCTTCCTGCAGCCCAACTGCCTCGGACCAGGGGGACAGAGTCACCCCCACCACCTCAGTTTCTTTCGATTGACTGCCAGTGTTGTGTGTGTGGAGAAGGGCACAAGATTCACATCCCTCCCACCCTTAAACAACACGCACAAAGTCAAATTAAGCTACACTCTAAAATGGGAACAGAGTTTCCACTGGAGGAGGAGGCAAAGCTGTTACAGAGAAACAATCTCAAGGAAAGGAAATCTTGCTGTGCGCTGTGTTCTCGGGGTTAGTACTGAGGTCTGTCCATCAGCATTTCGGTCTGTGGGGCTGCCTTCCAGAAGATCTGCACCCAAACCACCTCCAGTCAAATGTCTCTCTCCCCGTAGGGCCTCTCCAGGGGCCTGGGGAGCCCAAACAAATGCCTGTTCCACGTGCTGAACCCCTCAGAGCGGCACCAGGTGGTCCCAGGGGCTCTCCTGTGTTCTGTGTTTTTCTCCTGATATTTGTGTGCTCTATAGATTGATCTTTTCTCTCTGCAGTATCTGACCTGAGTTGATGGGGTCAATGGAAAGGAAACCTCACCCATGTGTGTTGGCTACTGGCCCCTGGAAACAGTGGAAGACGTGTAGTCTGGAAAGAAGATGGGCCAGGTCGTTTCTAAGAGAGGGCTGATGTCACAGCCCAGAAATCCTGGCTTTTGCATCTGCCGAGGACGCGGTCCCCATGTGCTTGCCAGACTCAGGGCCTGCCCTCTGGTCGGTGCTGGGCTTCCTTTCAGAACCTCTCCCTGAGGCCGCCAGGGTGCACCTCAGAGATGGCGCAGTGAATGCTCCAGGAACCTCCCTTCAGGTTGCGGCTCACTCAAGAGGCTGCCACAGTCCGAAGCTGCTGCACCAGCCCCAGAGCACCCTCTCACGTTCATTCTTCCTGCATGGTGTGGACTCTGAGGCCGCCAGCAGAGTTCAATACCTCTCAACAAGCTGATGTCAAGCCTTTTTTTTTTTTTCACCCTTTTATGATATCTCATGTAAATTTGTACAAAGCTATTAAAATTAATTACTCATCCCCTCCCCAAGAAGCCTTGAATCAAAAGTCAACGTTTACAACTTATTAATTACCACAGTCCCCGGCATTAGAGACTCATTATGCTGGAGCCACGGGGCTAATCTACTTTTACATGAAAGGGGACATGTCATTGCAGGAACTCTGCAAGCCTGAGCTTGCAGACTCGTTTTATGCTCCTCTTGGAGTCTGTCAGAGTCAATCACACCAAAAGCCTTGGCTGGTCTGTCAGCCACCCGAGAGCATGTTCGGCCTTTGGAAAGAGGACGCTGAGTGCTTGCAGCTCGGGGCCTGCTCTGGGCACATGGCCACCACTCACTTGCCACGTGGCAGAGGCCCAGGGGCTCCCTGCTGAAGGTTATCCTTGCAGGAAGAGGCTCCCTGGGAACCGGGTGGGACTCTGCACCCTGTGCCCCAGCAGCGATTCCAGGGGGACTAACGGGACACCAGGGAAACGGGAGACCACCAGGGGCCGGCAGGACGCCTTCCCCTCCCCTTTCCTAACCTGCAGGACACCCTGCAGCCAATCAAACTCCGCACCACCACCACCACTGTCTCCTGTACTGGTGCCATGGGGGCCAGGCAGTGCTGACACTTGATGCGTCCTCACAAGAGCCCAATTCTTCAAAATAAAAGTGGGCTGAGTGGGGACGGAGTTCTGCTGCTTAGCCTCTCGGTCGTGTCCTACTCTCTGTGGCCTCACAGACTACAGCCCGCCAGGCTCCTCCATCCATGCAATTTTCCAGGCGAGAACACCAGAGTGGGGTGCCATCTCCTACTCTGGGAGGGGGTTGGGTTAGATCATTTGTCTTGGGTCATGTGGCTAGAAGGTGGCACAGCCAGGATCCCAGTTCAGTTGGGTTCTGGCACCTCAGACGCCACGAGGAGCAGGCAGAACACAGAGCCCGGCTCTGCCCCAAGGCTCGCTCAGATCCTGGTACTCTTCTCCTTCCCCACAGCCACCACCCCCAGCTGGCATCACCTGCCACCTGGATCCACTGGCCCCTCTGCCACCCACCGTCCAGCCTCACTCTGACGCATTTTCCACCTGCTGCCAGAGGAGCAGAGCTGAGGCTCCCACCAGGAGCCCTTGGGGACCCAGCCTGGCTGGGAAGGCCTTTCACAGCCCAGGATCTGGCCCGGGCTGGTCTCTCCAGCCTCATCTTGGGACGTCCTCACCTCCCCACTCCTCCCTGCCCCTGTCCCCCCGCCACCAAGAACTGTCTTCAGCTCAGGACAGCTGTGCTCTCTGCCCCCTCGGAGTCTCACTTTCACTGCACTCCACTCACTATCAGCCTTCTGGGTCTTGGCTTATGCATCCCCTCCTCCGGGGAGCCTTCCCTGACCATCCAGACTGGGTTAGGTGCCTTTCACTGTGCTTGCTTTGACCCGGTCGAGTGTCAGACACAATGCACTGTGACTGTCTGTGGCTCTGTCTGCCCTCTCCCAGCAGGCAATGAGGTCCCTGGCTGCACAGACTGGTTCTGTCTTCCACTCAATCTTTATCTCCAACACTGTCTGGCACAGAGAGATGTGCAGTAAGCATTTGTTGTGTAATAACTTAAAATATACTGATCTCCATAAAATTTAGCAAGAAAGCAAGTTTTCTAACTCAGAAGGCACTGCCTGCTCCAGATCTATGATTAAAACTCATCGAAGGAGAAACATGGTCTGCAAAAACTGCTGTTTCTGAGGCCTCTTCGTGGGAGGAAGCAGTCATTCTGCAGGTCTCACGTCCTGGGGATCACTTTGCCTTAGCACAGTTCTGAGTGACCACCCTCATTTCTCAGACAAGGCGGTCTGTTCCAGCACTCTGGCTGACCTAGGTAGCAGGGCTCTGGGAAGCTTCTGGGTCCCAGGGACAGGGTCAGCAAGGGACACCAGGTTGAGAAAAGGCATGTTTTGCATCAAGGTGCCATGGTTTTTCTATTTCCAAAAATAACGAATCCCCGTGAATTGCATTCTCGCTCAAACGTTCCCTAAGGCAAAGATCTTCCATGATCAGTCATATTTTGGGAGCGACAGTATTAGTGGTATTGCAGAGCTATTTGTTTACTTTAAGATGTGGTGTTTCAGGCCCCAGCAGAAAGAAAAGAGGTGCAGTCTATATATCTACAGTGACCTTCCTGATCCCCCTCCACACTAGGGTCCCAATGTTTGTGCACAGGCCCCTTGTTCTTTGAAGCAAAGAGGACATATAAAATCCTGTAACGCCTGAGAAAATATGTCCAGTCATTTTTAAAAGGCAAAATGAAGGCTTCCCTGGTGGTCCAATGGTTAAGAATCCGGCTGCCAATGAAGGGAACGTGGGTTTGATCCCCGGGTGCAGGAAGATTCCATCACTTGCCGCAGAGCAGCTAAGCTCTTGGGCCACAATCACTGAGCCTGAATGCCTACAACATGCGCTCCACAACCAGAGAACCCCCCGCACTGCAGCGAAGAGCAGCCCCCATTCACTGCGCTAGAGAAAGACTGTGCGTAGCAACGAAGACCCAGTGCAGCCCAAAATAAATACATAAATTAGAAAAAAAACAACTTAAAAAATGGCGAAATGAGTGTGTTCATCAAGAAAACCTGACTTGAACACTTCCTCTGGTTTTCCTGGGTAGGCTGACTTGGTCTCCCCGAGCCTAGACTCCCCCACACTGCTGGTGGGCGTATAAAATCGTAGAACCACTTTGGAAGACAATTTGGCAACTGCTTAGAGAGTTAAACATCCATCTACCCTCTGACCCAGGCATGCCACCCCTGGGTATTTACCCAAGAGAAAGGGAGGCACATGTCCACGCAAATGCTTGGACACAAATGTTCACAGCGGCTCTACCTGCAGCAGACAGAACCTGGCAACACCCTGAGGCAGGAGGCAGTGGATAAGCTGTGGCACATCTCCAGGGAAAACCAGTGACAACATGCACAGTGTGAGTGGATTTCAAAACAGTTATACTGGGCGAGAGAGGCCAAACGGAGAGGAAGAAGAGACTTACTGTACAAGCCCACTTGCACACAATTCCAGAAAATGCAAATGTTATTGTGCCTGGAAGCACGTCAGTGTGGCCTGGGGAGGTTGGAAGGGCTGGACACAGGGCAATTTGGGGTGGCGGATATGTCCCTAATCTTGACTGAGGTGGTGGTTTCATAGATATATACTTACATCAAACTTACCAAATTGTACAGTTTAAATATAGGCAGTTATGCTCAGACCCTCGGTTGTGTCTGATTCTCTTCGACTCCATGGACTGTGGCCTGCCAGGCTCCTCTGTCCATGGAATTCTCCAGGCAAGAATACTGGAGTGGGTTGCCATTTCCTTCTCCAGGGTATCTTCCTGATCCAGGAATTGAACCTAGATCTCTTATGTCTCCTGCATTGGCAGGCAGATTCTTTACCACTAGCGTGACCTGGGAAGCCCATAGGTAGTTATGGCATGCCTATTTTTCCAGTGGTCATGTATGGATGTGAGAGTTGAACTATAAATAAAGCTGAGCACCAAAGAATTGATGCTTTTGAACTGTGGTGATGGAGAAGACTCTTTGAGAGTCCATTGCACTGCAAGCAGATCCAACCAGTCAATCCTAATGGAAATCAGTCCTGAATATTCATTGGAAGGACTGATGTTGAAGCTGAAATTCCAATACTTTGGTCACCTGATGTGAAGAACTGACTCATTTGAAAAGACCCTGATGCTGGGAAAGATTGAAGGTGGGAGGAGAAGGGAACGACAGGATGAGATGGTTTTATGGCATCACTGACTCGATGGATATGAGTTTGAGCAAGCTCCAGGAGTTGGTGATGGACAGGGAGGCCTGGCATGCTGCAATCCATGGGATTGAGTCAGACACGACTGAGCGACTGAACTGAACTGAACTGATTATGCTCAGTAACAGCATTAAAACAAACACGTATTGAACACCAAAGAGAATGGTTGTCCATCAAATTGTGATGCTGTACACCTTAAACTTACAGGATGCTGTATGTCAAAGACATCAATAAAACTGGAAGAAGAAAATAAAATACATAAATGTGTCAAATCAACACACCGTACAGCTTAAGCTTACATGAGGTTGAACATCAATTACATCTCGATTTGGGGACTTCCCTGGTGCTCCAGTGGTTAAGAATTTGTGGGACTTGGGTTCAATCCCTGGTCGGAGAAATGGGATCCCACATGCTGGCCCATGCGCCCAAACCACTGAGCCTGCACATCGCAACTAGAGAGCCCGTGCGCCACAACAAAAGATCCTGCGTGCGGTAACTGAGACCAGACGCAGACAAATAAAAATAAATAATTTTTTTTTTTAAAATGAGACCTCAATCTTAAAAAATTAAAGCTAACTTTTAAAAGAGAGAGAGATACAGAGAAAGGCTATCCACTGAGAAGCCCTGCGCTCCACACCCTGCAGCTGGGGCAGCTGCTGCAAGCCTCCGAGGCCACAAGACCCAGCACCTTCATGTGGTCAGATCTCCCACCTGGCCTGCTGAAGGCCCAGTTGTCCCCTGGGAAGACCCCATTTTCCCTCACTAAGAAGATCCTACCCGCCCCCCGTCCCCCCACCACCCCCCACCATCAGCCCACATGAGGCTACCGTGCCGGCCACGATGCTCGGGACCACCATCCAGGTTCCTGGGGCATCTCCCGCTAACTGGCCAGGACTGACTGTTGCGTGAGGCAGAGGTGTTCTTCAGATAGAATTCAATTTGCGATTGTAGATTATCTTCTTTAGCTGCTTTTAGGCAAAAGGACACCAGCACGATGGCCAATGAAAATCCCACTCACATGGCCCACTTCCCTCTCCCCGAGGCTCAATGCCACAGAACAGAGGTGACCCCAAGAAGGCGGGAGCATGGCTGGGCTCTGGGGAAGCTGCAGTGACTCCTTCAAGCTCCAGGGCCAGCGTCTAAGCAGAGTTCCCTGTTCCCAGGTTCCCCCACCAGGCAGCAAGCAAGCTTTCTGCTCCTGCTCTTCACTGGGTCCTCATCCAGGGAATGTGGCAAAGCACAGATCCGAGCTGCAAAACTCTGCATCGGGATTTCAGCACCACTGCTCACACACTCATTCAAATCTGGGGCGCCTACTGTGTGGCAGGCCCTGCGCTCTGCACGCTCCTGGCAGCCAGCCGTCTAGCTGAGCGGACAGATGTTGATCAAAGCATCCCCACTTCCTAACAGAGATCTCGGGCAAGGCGCTGAGGCCGCCCCTGTGAACAGGGGTAAAGCACCTTCCTCTCAGCAGACCATTCATGACTCACTGAGCCGCTGCCCCAGCCGTGCCTGCACCAGACCCAGCACCGCCCGGGGTCAGCCTCGGCGGCAGGGTGCAGGGAGAAGAAATGAGGTGTGCTCCTTAATGGGTCTCTCTCCCTCCGGTCAGCCCCAGGACAGAATGCTCCGGCCCACCTGCAGTCACCTTACACACAGAGACACCAAGAGGCGTGTGTCTGAGAAGCGCAGGCTCAGTGGAGAGGTGAGCAGTGGGTACCCTGGCCAGGAGACCTCCAAGACCGGCCTCTCCACACCCACAACTCAGGTTGGGGCCTGAGCCCAAGGACAAATGATTCAGTGTGTGGCAGAGACCATGACACAGGAATGATGGAAGGCTGTGGGCAGGGGCCGCTGCTTCCCACTGTGATCACAACTTTCACTACTCCTTCCCCGTGTGTGTGTCTTAGTGGGACAAGAAAAATCTATTTTTAATATTAAAATAAAATTGGGACATGGCATTTCCTTTTGGGTTGCTTGAAATGCAGTGGTCTGACAGAAGTCAGATCCACAAATGCCAAGGGGATTAAATCAAAAGGGCTTAATGGTATTTCAGTGGCCTGAGCGCACTGCAACGGGCTGTGGGAAACGGCAGAGTCACAGGAGTGTGGCGTGTGTCCCCATCTCACAAGTGACGAGTCGTGACTCCGCAGGGGCTGCGCCGAGGACGGCACGCTGGTCAGAGTTTTAGCAGCCCCGCCGCTCACTGGTGACCAAATGTGCCCTCAGACCCGCTCTGGACAACCGCCTGGCCATCTGCCGAGAGGAGACGGATCACTGCGGCACGTTGATTGCAAAAGGACTGGCACTGGCAACGGGAAAAACGGCGCTGGGCAACTCGCAGTTTTTAAAACAACACTAAATAACCGTGCCTTTCTGCTGGCTGGGGCCTCTGAGCCCCACGCGGACTGAGCGCTCAGCCCGAGCAATCACGCGGTTCGGGCACCTTCCTTTGGTTTTAAATAGACTACAGACAGATTAAGGGTTTTCGCTTCGTATTAAATTGAGAATCTGACTGGCACACATGAAATACTATGTAAGAGGGAAAATAATGAGCCGAGGAATACGGAAGAGCAGGACGAGCATCTGAAGCAAGGGGGACGGGCTGGTTTCTGTGTAACAGGAGCTGGACCGGGAGTGAGGGGAGGAGAAGCAAAGGGCAGGGCTGGGCAGGGGGCGTCAGGTGGGGCACCTATCATCAAAGGCACCCCATCACCCAAGCCCGAGACTGAGCCCTCCTCCGTCCCTTCGGGTCTACTGCTACTTCATTCTGCAAAGAAACTGGACATGCTTTTTTTTTTTTTTTTTTTTTTAAAAAAGTGTTTCCTGGGACTTCTGAGGTGATCCAGTGGTTAAGACTTCGCCTTCCAGTGCAGGAACTACAGGTTTGATCATGGATCAAGGAGGTAAGATCCTACATGCCTCACGACCAAGAAGCCAAAAAACAAGAAGTACTGTAACAAATTCAATAAAGATTTTTAAAATGCTCCATCTTAAAAAAAAAAAAAAAAGTTTAAAAAGTGCTTCCTGGACTTCCCTGGTGGTCCAGTGGATAAGAATCCTTCTGCCAATACATGGGACACGGGTTCAAATCCTGGTCCAGGAAGATTCCACATGCCTTGGGGCAACTAAGCCCGTGTGCCACAACTACTGAGCCTGTGTGCTCGAGAGCCCGGGAGCCGCAGGAGAAGCCACTGCAGTGAGACGCCCGAGCTCCGCAACCAAGAGCAGCCCTCTCTCACCGCAGCTACAGAAAGGCCACTCGTAGCAACAAAAACCCAGCATCGCCAAAAATAAGTAACTATTTTTTTTTTAAGTGCTTCCTGTTTTTTCTGGTGCTCTTTCAGGGAAGGGCAGGCGTGGGTCCCTGTTACTCAGAGTCTCACCTGTCCAGCTCCCGCAGCTGCAAGTGCAGCCCTGGACATGCAGGGAGGCCTGGATGGCAGAAGCTGGAAGAGGGCAGGGCTGCCTGGGGCTGCCTTTTGGAAGCACTGTCAAACATCTGTGGGGCGTGCTGGCCGCAGGCACAGAGAGGGAGCTGAAGGTCCTGTGTGCCCAGTCACTTCAGTCGTGTCCGACTCTTTGCCACCCCATGAACCGTAGCCCACCAGGCTCCTCTGTCCATGGGACTTTCCAGGCAAGAATACTGGAGTGGGTTGCCTTGCCCTCCTCCAGGGGATCTTCCTGACCCAGGAATCGAGCCTATATCTCCTGCATCTCCTGCATTGCAGGCAGGTTCTTTACCCACTGAGCCACCTGGGAAGCCCCGCAGGTCATACTGGTCCTCAAAGAACCCACAGGCCACACCACCAAGCTGTTAGTGGTCATGTATTCCATGCGAGAAAAGATTTGTTCACGCGCCCACAGTGCATGAGCATTTCTAGGTGATACACACGTATGTCGTGCTGCTTGACTTAGGCTTGACGAACCTGTGCTCTCTGGGTCAGTGGAACTCTCATCCTTCTTGGAAACAACGAGGCCAGAGGAGAGGGGAGTCAAGACCCACGACACCATCGCACCAGCACGACACCAGTACCCAGCACGACGTTTCCTAGGGAGGCATCAGCAAAGAGAGGGAGCTGCAAGAGCGACAGGGTCTGCGGGCCGTCACCTGTGCAGCAGGCTGGAGCCGTAAGATGCCCGAGCGTCCGGCCGAAGGACAGCGGGGTGAGGAAGCTGGGGGCCGGGCTCTGCACAGAACAGAAGCCAGGCGTGAAAAGGGGACAGGCGAGGCTGCAGAACACTGGCCCTGAACACGGATGCTGTAACGCTGAGTGGAGGCGAGCTCTCGGCTCACTGCGCAGGGACGTGCTAGGGGAGCCGGGAAGGAGTGGTGACGGATGGATCATGGCAGTGTTCTCATTTCTTCTTTCAAGCTGCCTTTCCTGCCATGTTTTAGTGGCACAGAGAGTCAAGTTGAAGCAAGAGCAGAGGATGATTTTTCCCGCCGGCTCCCCCTTCCTTCCTCTTCTCCACAGGAGAGTGTGGATTTCCTCCAAGTGTCCCCGGCCTCCAGCCTGACAGGCGTGTTTGTGAACCAGCCTGTCTGCCCTTGGGGCCTCCTGAATTCACCCCTGTCCGGGACAGCTCCTGCCTCCCTCTGCGGAGGGGCTGCCTGGGCTGTCACCACAGGTGCGCTGTGGTATTTTTCTCCTGAGTGTGGGTATCAGTTGATGCCCGTGAGCTGTGATTGCATCTGGGAGACCCTGAGCCCGGTGCAATGGGGGCACTTCCATACAAATGGATGAGCATGGGCACTTCTGGATAAGTTATGATGGCCAAGGCTCATGGGAGGGTATTTGTGCGTTTACCTTCCCTTAGCCATGCTGTGCACTTTCTGCTGAGGCAGTGCTCGCTGGAACAACCTTTATAACTCACCAAGTATCAAAATGGAAAGTGTGCACTCAACCCAGTAATCCTTTCTCTAAGAATTTACCCTTAGGAAATAATCACACCACAGCCAAAGAAAAGAGAAAGTGAGCACAGAAATGCTTGTCCCAGTGCTTTTTTTGGATAATAAGGAAACACGGCAAGCAACTCGAATGGCTAAGAAAATGTTTGATTAAATTGTGCTATATCCACCCCATGGATATCTCGCACTATTAAAAATGACATTACAGGGACTTCCCTGGTGGTCCAGTGGTTAACGACCCCGCCTTCCAATGCAGGGGGGCAGGTTCCATCCCTGATCAGGGAACTAAGATCCCACGTGTCACAGGGTACAGCCAAAGAAAGAAAAAAGACACTATAATTAGATACCCGAACAGGTGATAAGATGAAAGAATTGTGGTTTCAGGTGTGACAGTGGTCTCGAATTGATGTTTTTAAGAGTCCTTGTATTTTTATTATTCATTTACTTGTTGGCCACACTGCGAAGCATGTGGGATCTTAGACCAGGGATTGAACCTTGGTCCCCTGCAATGGAAGTTTGGAGTCTTAACCCCTGGATTGCCAGAGAAGCGCTGAGTCCTTGGATTTTAGAGAGACATGTAAAATATTTGCAGATGGGGTTTGGTTTAAAGTAACAGTGGGAAAGCAGATTAGTGGTTCCCGGGAGCAGAGGGAGGTGGGGAACAGGGAGTGAGGGCTAATGGGCATGGGCTTCCTCTTGGGGATGATGAAAGGGTTCTGGAATTAGAGGTGACGGCTGCACGGCGCTGTCAGTGTGCTAAATGTCACTAATGGTGAATTTTATGTCATGTGTACCTATCACAATAAAAGATAATAATAATGGAGGGTTACCAGAGATGGGATGAGGTGAAATATGATTGGCCATGAATTGATAATTGTTGGAAGATGAGTGATAAGAACATGGGGCTATGTATGGTATAAGTGTGTTAGATATACATGCATGAAACATACCGGATAGCTTCCATAATAAAAAGTGATGCATATTTCTTTGGCTCAGGATGTCTGCAACATGTTGAATTTAATGAGCCAGTTTCAATATTGAATATTGTGAATTTTCCCAGTGGTGTGAAATTACATATAAAAATGCATCTGTATGCATAAATTAATGTTTGCAATGCTATTCAGTAAAGACTTAACTGTGATCATTTTTAGGTTAGTAGATTTGAGATTTTTCTCCCTTTTGTTCATTTCCCAGTATGGTTTGCACTTTTCTTTTTTCCATTCAATCTTTTTACAAAAGAATAAAGGTTTTTATCTTAATAAGCAGAAATGTTTAGGAACACCCTTTTTACCTCAGGCAGTCTCACAGAATGGTCCTGGGAAAATGGCAGATTCCCAACAAGAGCCACCTGGCTAGGTTGACACCTGGGCGCTTGGTGGCACCGCCCTCTGCAGTGGCCATCTCCGCTGCTGGACGCCCCTGCCAATGATCATTACTTACCCTCACAACTACCTGAAGACACAGGCAATGATCCTCCCTTTTAGGAGCAAAGAAATGAAGGCTTAGCGAGGTTAAGGGCCTCGTCAAAAGTGACACAATGGAAGGGACTTCCCCGGAGGTCCATGGTTAAGAATTAGTCTTGCAGTGCAAGGGACACGGGTTCAAACCCTGGTCAGGGAACTGAAATCCCACACGCCACAGAGCCTGAGTGCCGCAACTTGGGAGTCTGTGCACCTCAGCAAGAGACCCCACAACTTGGGAGTCTGTGCACCTCAGCAAGAGACCACACAGCTTGAGAGTCTGTGCACCTCAGCAAGAGATCACACAACCTGGGAGTCTGTGCACCTCACAAAAGGTGACACAACTTGGGAGTCTGTGCACCTCACAAAAGATCACACAAGTTGAGAGTCTGTGCACCTCACAAAAGATGACACAACTTGGGAGTCTGTGCACCTCACAAAAGATCACACAACTTGGGAGTCTGTGCACCTTAGCAAGAGACCACACAGCTTGAGAGTCTGTGCACTTCAGCAAGAGATCACACAACCTGGGAGTCTGTGCACCTCACAAAAGATGACACAACTTGGGAGTCTGTGCACCTCACAAAAGATCACACAAGTTGAGAGTCTGTGCACCTCACAAAAGATCACACAACTTGGGAGTCTGTGCACCTCACAAAAGATGACACAACCTGGGAGTCTGTGCACCTCACAAGAGATCACACAACTTGGGAGTCTGTGCACCTCACAAAAGATCACACAACTTGGGAGTCTGTGCACCTCACAAAAGATCACACAACTTGGGAGTCTGCACCTCACAAAAGATCACACAACTTGGGAGTCTGTGCACCTCACAAGAGATCACACAACTTGGGAGTCTGCACCTCACAAAAGATGACACAACCTGGGAGTCTGTGCACCTGACAAAAGATCACACAACTTGGGAGTCTGCACCTCAGCAAGAGACCACACGTGATGCAGTGAAGATCCTGCGGGCGGCAACTAAGAGCCTGTGCGATCCAAGTGAGCTGTTAAAAATTGTTACACAACGGAAAAGACAAAAACTCTAATTCAAAAAGGTACGCGTGCCCCAGTGTTCACAGCGGCACTAGTCACAACAGCCAGACTAAAAGCAACCTAAGTGTCCGTCGACAGAGGAATGGGTAAAGAAGCTAAGGAATATATATATGTGTGTACACAATGGAGTATTACTCAGCCACAGAAAAGAGTGAATGAAGCCATTTGCAACACATGCGTGCACCTAGAGATTATCATCCCATGGACGGAGGATCCTGGTGGGCTCTGGTCCATGGGGTCGCTGGGAGTCAGACACGACTGAGCGACTTCACTTTCACTTTCACTTTCATGCATTGGAGAAGGAAATGGCAACCCACTCCAGTGTTCTTGCCTGGAGAATCCCAGGGACGGGGGAGCCTGGTGAGCTTCCTTCTATGGGATCGCACAGAGTCGGACATGACTGAAGTGACTTAGCAGCAGTAGCAGCAAAGTAAGACAGAGAAAGACAAATAAAAAGCGACATCACTTATTTGTGGAATCTAAAAAAAAAAAAAAATGAACTTATTTACAAAACGGAAACAGCCTCACAACCAATATAGAAAACAGTATTGTGGTTATCAAAGGGGAAAGTGTCGGGGGCAGGGATAAATTAGGAGTTTAGGATTAGCAAATATACACTACTATTACTAGATAAGTAATAAGTTTCCTGCACAGGACAGGGAACTACATTCAGTATCTTGTAATATCTATAATGGAAAGGAATCTGGAAAAGAATACACACACACACACACATCAGATCAGATCAGATCAGTCGCTCAGTCGTGTCTGACTCTTTGCGACCCCATGAACTGCAGCACGCCAGGCCTCCCTGTCCATCACCAACTCCCGGAGGTCACTCAGACTCACATTCATCGAGGCAGTGATGCCATCCAGCCATCTCATCCTCTGTCGTCCCCTTCTCCTCCTGCCCCCAATCCCTCCCAGCATCAGAGTCTTCTCCAATGAGTCAACTCTTCGCATGAGGTGGCCAAAGTACTGGAGTTTCAGCTTTAGCATCATTCCTTCCAAAGAAATCCCAGGGCTGATCTCCTTCAGAATGGACCGGTTGGATCTCCTTGCAGTCCAAGGGACTCTCAAGAGTCTTCTCCAACACCACAGTTCAAAAGCATCAATTCTTCGGCGCTCAGCCTTCTTCACAGTCCAGCTCTCACATCCATACCTGACCACTGGAAAGACCATAGCCTTGACTAGGCGAACCTTTGTTGGCAAAGTGATGTCTCTGCTTTTGAATATGCTATCTAGGTTGGTCATAACTTTCCTTCCAAGGAGTAAGCATCTTTTAATTTCATGGCTGCAGTCACCATCTGCAGTGATTTTGGAGCCCAGAAAAATAAAGTCTGACACTGTTTCCACTGTTTCTCCATCTATTTCCCATGTAGTGATGGGACCAGATGCCATGATCTTCGTTTTCTGAATGTTGAGCTTTAAGCCAACCTTTTCACTCTCCACTTTCACTTTCATCAAGAGGCTTTTGAGTTCCTCTTCACTTTCTGCCATAAAGGTGGTATCATCTGCATATCTGAGGTTATTGATATTTCTCCTGGCAATCTTGATTCCAGCTTGTGTTTCTTCCAGTCCAGCGTTTCTCATGATGTACTCTGCATATAAATTAAATAAACATGGTGACAGTATACAGCCTTGACGTACTCCTTTTCCTATTTGGAACCAGTCTGTTGTTCCATGACCAGTTCTAACTGTTGCTTCCTGACCTGCATACAGATTTCTCAAGAGGCAGATCAGGTGGTCTGGTATTCCCATCTCTTTCAGAATTTTCCACAGTTTATTGTGAGAATTCCATAAAAACATCTATTTCTGCTTTATTGACTATGCCAAAGCCTTTGACTGTGTAGATCACACACACACACACACACACACACACACACATATATATATATATATATAACTGAATTACTTTGCTGTATTCCTGAAACTAATATAACATTGTAAACCAACTTTCAAAATTTGTTTTTTAAGTTACACAATGACTCAAGGCAAAATTAGGGTCCCAAATCCTGTGCCCTCCTTTACTAAGCCACATCCCTGCACACCGTCTTACAAATGAGACTCAGCTATGCCCCGCTGGGGTGAACTTGCCCACCTGCTGGTGCCACAGCCCCAAATACCTAGCCTTGCGCTTTGTAAGTTTCTCTCCAAATCAAAGCTCAAGCTGGCAAAGCCGAGTGCAGAAGGAACCCAGGAAGATGTCCCATCCCAGCTCGCCTTGGGTTCAGGTCACGTATTTTGCCACTAGCGACAAAATGAGCTGCCAACCCCACCCACGTCAGAGACCGGCGCTCATGCCCACAGATCCACGAGTAGGTTAGCATTTAAATGGCAACAAAGCATAAGCCTCTCAATCTGATAATTACAAAGGTAAGTGCTATTATGCCCTTTAGTTACAAAGGAAGCAATTAGTATCAGGATAATTGCCCTGGCAGGAAAATGATGCTTAAAGCATCTTAATGGTAAGAAAAGAGGGAATGCAGACAAGTGACTCTTTTTATCTTTCTGGTCAAACGACTCTGACCTATTAATCCTCATACGAAGTCCACCTCCAGTACAAACATTTCAGAATGCTTATTTTTCTACTGAAATAAGGGAGCCACCTCTGGGCCATGGGCTCCTGGGCTCTGCCAGCTGGCAGAGGGTCTGTGGGAAGAGTCGGAACAAACACCGCCCTCGCTTTGAAAACCCAGCTCAGCCTCCCTGAGAGCTGAGCTGTCAACCTGCTCGCATTCTGCGCATACATTCCAACTTGCTGGTGAGTGACCCAGTTACCCTGAGCCTCTTCCGGCAGCACCGACTTACATGAGTCCCTCAGGGGTAAGCTGCTGCCATCTGTATGGGCACAGGGTCACATCTGAATCCAAACTGTCAACACTGCTTACACAACACAACACTGTCTCTCTGCAAAGTCCCCTTCTGGTGGCTCTCGCCTTTGCTGATGAGGATACTTGAGAATTGACTCAAACTCACGTCCCTTCCCCACCCTGCAGGCCCTGGCAAGGCAGAGCCCTCCGAGGTCTCTGTCCTTCCAGGAAGCCCTGCCCTGTGCCAATTCCTGCTTCTTCCAGAAGGGCCAGAATTCTCTCCCAGAGACACTAACTTTCCCCTTGGTTTCTTCAGACTCTGAAGACAGCCCAGCCTTCTCTGCTGGAAGCACGTGTGTGTCCCCCTTTCTCAGTCCCTGACCCCCTTTTCTAGTTCCCTCCCGACCTCTGAGTCACCAGGGAGAGTACAAGTTCCTTTTAAAAAAGCCTCAGTGCACTGCATTGTTAATTTTTCAGATATGACAATGGTATCTTGACTATATTAAACTTTTTAAAAAGGCATCCTTATCTTTTAGAGACACACCGGGAAATGTTGACAAATATTCAAAATGATGCAGGGTTAGGGAAGAGGGCAGAGACACAGAAACAAGATTGAGTTGATAACTGGTGACAAGTATGGGCCGGTTCCTGAGACTTCTGTCTGCTTCTATTTGTCATAAGTTTTCCATAACAACAAGATTTTTGAAAAGTCCCATCCCCTGGGTTCCGCAGCATCCTTGAGTCCACCTGCACCCTCCTGAGGCTTTTATGCCTCTTTGAACTGACATGTTTACTGAGCAACAACTCCACGCAAGGTGCTGCTACAGCTGCAAAGAAAGAGCGACTGGCCCTCCTGCAAAGAGCCCTCAGGATGAGGAGGCTGGTCCTCGATTTTGACAAAACCCCCCAGGGCCTCATTTCTCAAACTGAGCACAGATTTTTCTCTCCCCAGATACGAGGGTGGGCCCGTGGAGTGGAGTCAGGTGAGCTGGGCTTCCTGTCCTGGCATCGCTGGGGGGAAATCTTAACTGCCCCCACCCCGAGCCTCTCTTGGTCTTACTGGTTGAAGTGGCCCAGATGTGAGTCAGGGCAGAGAAGAGTTTGAGGGAGAGAGAGGCTGACTCATCCACATTTCAGAGGGTTTGGGTGAGCTCAGCCCCTCTGTCCTGCAACCTGTGAGCCAAGGACTACAGGCCAGGAGAGGCCTGTCTCTCGCCTGGGCTAGAAGCTTGGAGTGAAGTGCTGAGACCACCAGGGGCTTCGAGGCCTGAACACCTGAACGCTGGACACCGCCTAATCCAAAGGGCTAGAAACCAGAAGCAGACCCCCCCACCTCCCACCAAACTAGGCACAGATCTGTTTATCTGTACAGAGGGCCGTGTGGCATTCTGGGGGCCCCAGATCCACAGCCAGAGCGAGCAGAGAATTCCCACCTCGAGCTGCTGACCTATCGATGAGCAATGGCTGCCCACCCTCCTGCCCCCGGTACCATTGAATGTCCATCCTGGGGCCCCCAGAGAAACAGAAGCCAAACCCTCTGGTCAGCAACGCCTTTTTCGCTGCTATCAGCTTCAGTGACCAACAGTTCACACCCACAGTCCCACTCTCTCAGTCCAGGTGAGGACTGTGGAGCCAGAGTCTTCATGGCGAAGGGTGCAGCGTCCCCAGTACAGACACAGTCCCTCTTCTCAGGAGGAGAGAAGGCTGCACCCGCACCTGGAAGACAGCGGCCAAGGATACAGGTACAAGTGCACCTGGGGGACTCCCCACACAGCCCGTCGTCTCTCTGGATCCCGTTCATTAAAAAAAAAAAAAAAAAAAAAAACACGGCAGTAAAATAGAATTAAACCCTCATTCCACGGAAAACGTGCCGTTTGGAAATGGGGGAAACAAGACGGCTGCAGCAAGCCATCCAGGAAGTCTGAGTAGACCGTGTTTCTCAAAGGAGATCTGTGGGGGGTTGACAGGAGCACTGCCTGGAATGCATATTGAAAATGGGGTTTCTCAGGCTTCTCTGATGGTCTAGAGGTTAAGACTTCAAATTCCCAGTGCAGGGGGCCCCAGTCCAATCCCTCTGGGGAACTAGATCCCACATGCCACAACTAAGAGTTCCTAACGCCACAGACTTCCCTGATGGTGCAGTGGATAAGAACCCGCCTGCCAGGGCAGCGGACACAGGCTCAGTCCCCACTCCGGGAAGATTCCGCGCGCGGCAGAGCGACTTATCCCATGAGGCACAGCTGCCGAGCGAGCCCACGCTCTAGAGCCTGTGAGCTCTGACTCCATGGGTCACAACTGCTGAAGCCCTTGCGACTGGGGCCCGTGCTCCCGTAGAGTGCTAAGTCGCTTCAGTCGTGTTCGACTCTTTTCGACCCTGTAGATTGTAGCCCATCAGGCTCCTTTGCCCATGGGATTTTCCAGGCAAGAATACTGGAGTGGGTTGCCATTGCCTCCTAAAAGGGGCCCTGACCCAGGGATCGAACCTGCATGTCTTACATCTCCTGCCTTGGCAGGCGGGCCTTTTACTGCTAGCGCCACCGGGGAAGCCATCACAACGAGGAGCCCGTGCACTGCAAGGAAAAGCAGCCCCCGTGCGCAGCAGTGAAGACCCAGGGCAGCCAAAAATTTAGGGGAAAAAAAAAAGAGTTCACACGCTGAAACTAAAGACCCGTCAAGACCCCGGACGCCACAACTCAGGCCTGGAGCAGCCAAGATTAACAATAAAATATTTTTTTAAAACAGAAATGTGTACATTTAAAATGGGAGTTCCTGAGCACCACTTGGTCATCCTGTCAGAGTCCCGATGGTCCTCCCCTAAGAATTTTAATGTGTTCACCCCAGTGGCCTTTGTACCCACCTAAGTTACAGAGAAGATTTTCAGGGTGTGTGTGTGTGTGTGCATGTGTGTGTGTCTGCGTGTGTGTTGTTGCTGCTGTCGTTTAATCCATGCCAGTCAATATTTCACCACCTTAGTCAGCTCACGAAAGACTTCAGTAAACCTGCCCACCTCAGCGAATGAGGCTTCTTCTCGGGACCGGGGAATCTGAGGGGTAACAGCTTGCATGTGGCCATGTTTTCCGTTCATCCTGAGACGAGTGCACCCCACCCCGCTCAGCCTCTGGGGGTGGCCACAGCTGAAGCCATGGCTCAGTACTAGCAGGCATTCTCCGGGCACTCAGGAGCAGCGCCTCCCACCCACGCAACAAGCCAGGAACCCCATTTCAGGAAGCCACTGCTCCAAATGAGAAGAGTGCCGAGGGGACCAAGGAGAGACCACTATCTCTTCAGGCCACGTGCGAGCCGACGCACAAAGGCAGCAGGCTTTCCAGGGGCTCTCTCCAGAGCCCAAACAGCCCCCTCCCCACTCCCCAGGGATTTATTTTCACCTCGAGGGATCACAGCCAACAGGGACAGCAGGAGAGCCTTCCAGGCCCTACCTTTAGAGGATTTTCATCTTTACGCTCTAGGATGGCAGGCTGCCCAGATGTTCTTTAGGCTCAGCCCTCAAGGCCACTGGCCAGCCACTCCCCTGCAGCCCCTGCCCGAACGCCCACCTTGGTTGCTCTAAGGGCAGAATCTGGGCAGCCCGGGGTAATTCCAAGTGCCGGGCTGTGATATCAGAATAGGGCTATGACATCAATGTGGGGGCAGGTCAGTCTGGGGGAGCAGGGCAAGAGAGAGGGAGCCCTGAGGGGCCGGATTAGCTACTCCACGGTGGGAGCAAGGCGTGAGATAGGGGTGTCTGGTGGTGGCTTCACGGCTCACAACCTCCTGGCACCCACTGGGAGGTGGGCCTGAAGATCTGAAAATGATTCACAAATCCTGAAAGGTAGGTGGCAAGACAGCCAAGCGGCTGGTGCTTCGGGAACTGATTCAGGCACTGATTCAGGAACAAGGAAAGCAAATGAACCGTCTTCTAGCGCCCCCCGGTGTCAAGGGAAAGGACACGCTCTGGTTTCTGACAGACGCTCCCAAGTGGGCTGAGCGTCACGGTCCCCCCAAGATGCAGCTAAATGCAGGCAGATGAAAGGCGAGAGATGCTTTACGTCTGAATAACAATAAACACACTGCAGTATAAGTATGTCCCAATCATTGTATGGGACACATTTGCACTAAAACATTATTTGTTGTGTGTTTGAAGTTCAAATGAAACTCGGGGGCCTCTATTTGTATTTACGAAAATCTGGCAATCTTATCCAGGGAGATTTGTTAAATGCAGGTGCCCTCCGCCCACCCCATTCCCAACACTGCTCTCATTCATTCAGATTTATCAGTGCCCAGCGACCTGGGAGTCTGTGTTATTTTAAAGCTGCCAAGGTGACTATTATCAGTAACTACAGCTGACTTCCCTTGAGCATTTGCCAAGCCATGTGCCAGGCTCATTTCACCCACTCTGTCAGCCCTCACCGCACCTCCAAGGGGGGTGGTTCTATGATTAAGCCCACTTCACAGAGGAGAGAATGAGGCAACAGAAAGCAGCACCCTGACCAAGGTCACGCAGCCATGAAGGGAACCACGGTTTGAACCCAGGCGGACTGGATCCCACGGATTTAGAAATCTCTGAATTGGAAGGATGCTGGGAGGCACACCATCGGCTGGTGGGGGAGCCCCTCGCCAAGTTCAGCATCACTGCTGACACACTCAAACACCAGAGTGTGGGCCCCAAGGAAAAGAGTCATCATGGTGAGGGGCACCCACATTCCAACCAGTGGAGACCAAACCAGAAGGTCGGGCTGACCGTCAGTGATTGGCCTCCACATGCACTGAGAGGCGCGTGCTGGCGGGACCCCAGCGCAGGGAGACTGCGCTGCTGTAAAAACAAGGAGGAAGCTTTTCATGCACTCACAGGGAAAAATCCCAAGATCTACTATCGCTAAATAGAAAAAAAAAACCAGCAAAGTGGTGGATTGTACTTTTTAAAAATAAGTACTTATTTGCGGGACTTCCCCTTAGTCCAGTGGTTAAGACTGCCTTCCTATGCAGGAGGTGTGGGTTCAATCTCTACTCAGGGAATTACGATCCCCCAGGTTGCACGGTGCAGCCAAAAAAAAATGTACTTATTTGAATATACACACGTAAAGACATACGATCCTGGAAGCTCAGTGCCCCTGCGTGGGAGAACAGGGTGGTCAGCTGGGCAGAGAGTCAAGGGCAGACTTCACAGCATGCGCCTTTGAAACTGTTGGTTTACGAATCTTATAAAGACGTTACACGTTAAAAAAATTAATGCATGAAAGTAAAATATAAAATGTCTTGCTTAGGACTTCTGAGCCAACCTTCCGCCTTGACAAAGGCAGCAGCTCTAGCTAAATGGTTTTCAATCTCTGAAGCAGACCTCAGAGAAAGTCTGGCTTGAGGCACAAGCCCACCATCCTGGTCTCCCGCCCTGCCTTCTGCCTCTGGAGCTGACCCACCACAGCATCCAAAGGTTCTGCTGAAGCCCAGGAACCAGGGTTGACCCAAGAAAGGCACACCGAGCCCCGCCCACCACAAACATCCCCACCGCGAGAACTGCGGGCCGCCCCTGCCACCTAACGTCCATCCCGCCTCTGAGGACACGGAGCTGAGTGGGCAGGGTGAGGTGGGTCTGCCGGTCGGTCACCACCGTCCCCCAACACTCTCGGCTCCCTTGGCCTCCTGACCCGCGACATTGCACGCGCTCCCGCCGCGCCGAGCGCTGGCTACCTGAGTGGCTGCCCATCATGCGGACAGCCCTGGCCTTGGCCAGCTCCAGGGCGGTGATCCACTGCTGCCGCTCCACCTCCGAGCCGGCCTTGAGGTGGTAGGTCCTGCCCGCGCTGGTCAGCACGATACCGCAGGAGTCCTCCGTGTCGAAGTGCGCGGTGAACAGGTTGATGGTGCCACGGCAGGTGTGGGCCATTTCCCCCTGATTTCTGTGGGATGCGAGAGGAGGGATGGGGTGAGGCTCCCAGACTCGGTGGTTCTGGACCGAGGGTCCCCAACCTCCGGGATCTAATGCCTGATGATCCGAGGTGGAGCTGATGGAATAACAATGCCAATAAAGTGCACATAAATGTAACTCACTCGAATCATCCCCCAAAACATCCCCTGCCTCCAGGTCTGTGGGAAAGCTATCTTCCACGAAACCGGTCCCTGGTGCCAAAGAGGTTGGGGACTGCTGTTCCAGACTGAAGAAGAGACCTCAAGGCCCCTCCCTGGAGTCTCAGACCCTTGGAGCTGGCCGAGGCCCTGACGCCAGTGCTAGGAGATAACACCTCTCAGGGCTGACTGGTAGAGGCTGGGCCTTGGTTGGTGGGGGGAGGGCGGTGCTGTCAGTGGAGAGAGGGGCTGAGGGAGGAGGGCCCACGTCAGGGCCACGTGCAGGGCATGCTGGCTGTGCTCTGAGCCCTTGCAGACACCGGGAAATGGAGAGGGGAGACACCCAGGGCCCTGCCAGGCAGCGTAGAGTTCTGACTCCACCCCAGGCTCTTTCCACCGAGTCTCAGAACCACAGAGTTCGAGCATGGTGGGAATCCACTGCTAAAACTGCGATTAGAGACCCGGAACCCCAGGGGCTGGACTTGGAGGGGTCCCCCAACCACTTGCCAGGAATGACTTGGGAACTGAGATCTGAAGAGCAAGGAAACCACCGTTCTCTTCTAGCCCCAGGAGATGAGGACAATGGCTGGGCTGATCCAGTACCCCCAGTGACAAGGGACTGACTCTGTGCTGGTTACAAGATCATGGAGCTAACGGTACCAAAGTAAGGGGAACATGCATATGTACCACTGAGTCCCTCTGCTGTCCCCCTGAACTATCACGGCATTGTTAATTGGCTACACTCCAATATAAAATAAAAAGCTTAAAAAAAATAAAGTAAGGAAAAGAAGTGACTAAGGCCTGGGCCATTTCCGACTGTGATCAGTGTCTGAAAACTGAGCTCCAGCTACCCTGACTGGATCTACTTAACTCACTCCTCAGACACTCACTGGGAGTTCAGACATCAGTCCTCCTCCCCACGACAAACCAAAGCTCTGTCCACAGAGGCGGTGGGGGAAAGGAGGAGAACCGGTCAGCCCGTAGCCCTGCCGGTGCTGCAGTCCCTGTGGCAATTCCGCTCTCCTCAGCGCTCACTTACTTTCCCTGGCTGTTCATCACCTGTTCCTCTCGACTCTTCTACCAGTTCTAGAGTCAAATGACAAGACATTCATCTTTCACTGGAACAGCTGCTGCCATTTCTGACTCTCTCCTGCTTTGGTTATATTCCTTAGAGAAGATGATGTGTGGTTGACTTTGAACGACATCGGGGGTGAGAAGCACCCAACCCCCTGCACAACTGAAATCTGCTGGGTGCTGGCGGAGGGTGCAGAGGACCTAGAATGGCCGGCGGGGGACGGGGGGAGAGGATGAACACTGACAACAGCATCGGGACCCGCCACCCAGCACCAGACAGAGGGGCCTGCTTCACAGCCTGCTTGTACTGGTCTCCCAGGTGACCCCAGCGGGCCACCAGGACAAGGACCCTGTCACTGACCAGACTTGCTATGTTCCCTCCCAGGGAACGGGGCGAGGTGTCTTTGGAGGATGGTGGTCCCCCTATCACAGTTCAGTTCAGTCACTCAGTCATGTCAGACTCTTTGCAACCCCATGGACCACAGCACGCCAGGCCTCCCTGTCGTGAGAAGGGACACCAACTCCCGGAGTTTACCCAAACTCATGTCCATCAAGTCGGTGATGCCATCCAGCCATCTCATCCTCTGTTGTCCCCTTTTCCTCCTGCCCTCAATCTTTCCCAGCATCAGGGTCTTTTCAAATGAATGAGCTCTTCGCATTAGGTGGCCAAAGTATTAGAGCATCAGTCCTTCCAATGAACACCCAGGGCTGATCTCCTTTAGGATGGACTGGCTGGATCTCCTTGCAGTCCAAGGGACTCTCAAGAGTCTTCTCCAACATCACAATTCAAAAGCATCAATTCTTCAGCACTCAGCTTTCTTTATAGTCCAACTCACATCCATACATGACTACTGGAAAAACCATAGCCTCAACTAGATGGACCTTTGTTGACAAAGTAATGTCTCTGCTTTTTAATACGCTGTCTAGGTTGGTCATAACTTTCCTTCCAAGGAGTAAGCATTTTTTAATTGCATGGCTGAAATCATCATCTGCACTGATTTTGGAGCCCCCAAAAATAAAGTCAGCCACTGTTTCTCCATCTATTTCCCATGAAGTGATGGGACCAGATGCCATGATCTTCGTTTTCTGAATGCTGAGCTTTAAGTCAACTTTTTCACTCATTTCTTTCACTTTCATCAAGAGGCTCTTTAGTTCTTCTTCACTTTCTTCCATAAGGGTGGTGTCATCTGCATAAGTGAAATAAGCAGGGTGACAATATGCAGCCTTGACATACTCCTTTTCCTATTTGAAACCAGTCTGTTGTTGTATGTCCAGTTCTAACTGTTGCTTCCTGACCTGCATACAGGTTTCTCAAGAGGCAGGTCAGGTGGTCTGGTATTCCCATCTCTTTCAGAATTTTCCACAGTCTATTGTGACCCACACAGTCAAAGGCTTTGGCATAGTCAATAAAGCAGAAATAGATGTTTTTCTGGAACTCTCTTGCTTTTTCGATGATGCAGCAGCAGATGTTGGCAATTTGATCCCTATAGAAGCAGGAGGGCTCACACCATCGGAGGCACGAGTGGACCAGAGTAGCTCAAGTGTGGAGCGTCCTGGACACAAACCTTGTGCATTTTCTCCAGTTCCCCTGACTGCCTCCTCCTCTGTCTTTGGGTCAGTGCTTCCTCCTTGTCCAGCTGTCCCTCTGCTTATGGACTTTCGTAAAATGACAAAGGGAATCAGGAAATGGGGGCACACGGGGCCGAGTCAACCTCCCTCCCCTTTGCTTCTGCGGACTGCTTGGCGGCACGTTTTCTCCTCACATATATCCTGGAGGAGTCTGTGCACCAGGCCCACTGTGTCTCTGCTGCTCAAGGTGAAGCAACGTCCAGCAAAGGAAGCGCACTGCATCATGGCTTCTGTCCTTCCACTCCCCAACTCTGCTTCACTGCCCTGTGATCGCACCTCTCAAAGAGTTGACTCTTTAACATTTCTTGCCTTGGACTATGCTTTCTGGGGGATTTTCATAAAAAATGTCTATGGGCAAGGAAAATAAAAAAAGGACAGCCAGCACGTTTCAACCCAGACATATAGAAAGAAAAAAACTGGGACATCCCTGGTGGTCCAGTGGTTAAGAAGCCACCTTGCAATGCATGGGAATGGGTTCCATCCGTGGTCAGGAAACTAAGATCCCACATGTCTCAGAGCAACTAAGCCTGGGTGCCACAACTAGAGAGTCCGTGTGCCACTAGGAAAGATCCCCGTGATGCAATAAAGGTCCCAGGTGCTGTAACTAAGACCCAACGCAGTCAAATAAATGAATACATATTTTTTTAAATAAATAATAGGTAAGATAAAAAGATTCCTCTTACCCAAATCCAGGACAACTTGAACATCAAAATAAATGATAACGATAGACATTAGCCCATTGGATAAGCCAGAAATCCATGAGTTCACTCTGACATAAATAAGCGAATAGGGAAAAGCTCTTTTTAAAGAGCAACCATCAAAGTTATAACTGATTCAAGCAAGAATCGCCAAAGGGTGTTAAACACCAGTGGGGATGCTAGATGAAGAACAGTTTTACAGAACCTAAAGGTGTCTCCCCATAAAAATATTTTCTAATCAGTCGTTAAATTAATATTATAAAAGTAACTTCACAGTTGGAAAAACCTGGCAAACACCATCTTAACGAAATGATGGAAGCCACATTTGTTAGCAGTAGGACAAATCAACACGGTGTGCTTCCTGGGACTTTCCAGGTAGTCCAGCGGTTAAGATTCTGAGCTTCCCATGCAGGGGGTCTGCGTTTGATTCTCTGTTGAGGAACTAAGATCCCACAAGCCAGAAAGAAACAAAAAAAAACCATGGTGTGCCTCCCGATACGGAGCACTGTGAAAGACAAGTATGCGTCCTATGGTGTTCCTGCCGCAAATGCAGGACAGCTTAAGGGAACTCCAGGCAATCCCATACTGAGGCATGTTCTACAAAGTAACCGGCCTGAATTTACCAAAAACTCTCAGGCCACCAAAGACAAGGGAAAATGGAAAACTGCTCCAGACCGGAACTAAAGTGACAAGACAGACGACCAAACGCAATCTATGGTCCGGGAGTGGGTCTTCTTCCCTGAAGGGACGTGATTGGGACAACTGGCAAAATACAGACGGGGTCCATGGGTTGGCTGGGAGCACTGTATCAGTGTTCACACTCTGCATACGTCAGAGAATGTTCTGGCTTAAGGGACGCACGCCGATGTGTTATGTGATCACAGGCCTCGTGTCTGATACTTATTCTTAGAGTTAAAAAAAAGAATACAAATATATTGCTGTGCTAAGTTGCTTCAGTCGTGTCCAACTCTGTGATCCTATGGGCTGTAACCCACCAGGCTCCTCTGTCCATGGGATTTTCCAGGCAAGAATATTGGTGTGACAAGAATACTGCCATTTCCTTCTAGAGAATGATAAAGCAGATGTAGTATATTAACAGTGTGGGGAGGGACTTCGCTGGTGCTCCAGGGGCTGGGACGCTGTGCTCCCAGTGCAGGGGGCCTGGGTTTGATCCCTGGTCAGTGAGCTGGAGCCCTGATGCCATAACTAAGATCAAAGATCCTGCGCTACCACTGGGACTGAAAGTGTTAGCTGCTCAGTCACGCCCGACTCTTTATTACCCCGTGGACTGTGGCCCCGCCGGCTTCCTCTGTCCATGAGACCCTCCCTGGAGTGGGTTGCCATTCCCTTCTCCAGGGATCTTCCCAACCTAGGGATCCAACCCGAGTCTCCCACATTGCAGGTGGATTCTTCACCATCTGAAGCATGGTTGCAGCTGGGACTAGGGGCAGCCAAATAAATGAATATAAATATTAAGAAAAATAATTGAGCGATCTGAGGGGTGGGCATTCTTGGTACTATTCTTGTAATTTTGAATTGTTTTAAAACAAAAAGTTTATTTTAAAAAATCTGAGAAGTAGCAACAGTTATACTGAATGGACTCTATTTGGATCCTGATTTCTGGAAACGGTAAAAAAAAAATTTGTAATCAATGGGGAAATTTCATTATAGGATTATATGAAATCATGTGTGTGAACCTTGTGAAAATTATAAAGAACCATTGAATTTAAAGAAATTTCCATTCAATAAATATCCATTGAGTGCCTACAACATTTTTAATTTTAAAAAAAAACAATGGGGAAATTTTAATATTTATTGGATATTTGATAATATTACTGTTAAATTTTTAGGCATTTTAATGCCATTTAGATGAATTTTTAAGAAACCTTCATCTCTAAAGAGATACATAATATTTACAAATATTCACTATTATTAAAATTATTTTTTAACTTGATTATTGGAATTAAGTAAAAGATGTTCGGGACTTACTTCAAATTTTAAAAAACTTATTTTATGCGAACCATTTTTAAAAGTCTTTATTGAATTGTCACACACTGCTTCTGTTCTCTATGTTCTGGTTCGGGGGCAGTGAGGCACGAGCGATCTTCGCTCCCCGCCAGGGGTCGGACCTGCAGTCCCTGCGCTGGGAGGCCAGGTCCCGCCAGGGGTCGGACCCACAGTCCCTGCGCTGGGAGGCCAGGTCCCGCCAGGGGTCGGACCTGCAGTCCCTTCGCCGGGAGGCCAGGTCCCGCCCACGGGACTACCAGGGAGGCCTCCACGGGACTGACTTCAAATCAGGGGCGGGCAGGGAGGCCTTATGGGGAGACTCGCTGACACGAGGTGATGGGCTATCAGCTACTTTTATGTGTTTGAAACTTTCCGTAGTAAATAAAATCCATTTTAAATCTGTCAAATTTTAAGTTCGTCCCTCCTGTGTATGCTGATGGCCAACAGCGGCGCTGAAGGACTTTGGGGACAGGTCCCTGTGAGCCAGCCCAGGAATGGGGCTGCGTGCGCGAGTGTCTCCAGAATGAGATGACGGGTCCCTAGGGCACAGGACAGGATCTATTTTGAGCTCAGTCATGAGCCTACACAGAACAATTCAGGGTACTTGAACTGATTTAATTTTTTAAATCATTACACAATCCATGAAGCTGCAGTCACGATCTACAGGATGTCCCAGCATCCTAGATTCTTCCTTTAACAAGCGATCTCTGAGCTTAAAAATTCAGCAGCACTAAAGCATACCACCCCACCACGCAAAATGCCACATCAAGCAAGGGAAAGAATTCCCCAGGCCATAATACTGGAGTGGGTAGCCGTTCCCTTCTTCAGGGGATCTTCCCAACCCAAGGATCAAACCCAGGTCTCCAACATTGCAGGCAGATTCTTTACCAGCTGAGCCACAGGGAAGCCCACATCAAGCAAAGGAAGCGCTAAAAAAAGAAAATCAGTTACCAAGACAAAAAGAAGATTGTCACTTAAGAAGAAATCAGAATTTAACACACTATGACAAATCTTGACAGCGTATTAAAAAGCAGAGGTACCATTTTGCCAACAAAGATCCGTACAGTCAGAGCTATGGTTTTTCCAGGAATCCTATACGGATATGAGAGTTAGACCTTAAAGAGACCTGAAGAATTGATGCTTTTGAACTGTGATGTTGAAGAAGACTCTTGAGAGTCCCTTGGACTGCAAGGAGATCAAACCAGTCAATCCTAAAGGAAACCAGTCCTGAATATTCACTGGAAGGACTGATGATGAAGCTGAAGCTCCAACACTTTGGCCACCTGATTCGAAGAGCAGACTCATTGGAAAAGACCCTGATGCTGGGAAAGACTGAGGGCAGGAGAAGGGGGTGAAAGGATGAGTTGGTTGGATGGCATCACCGACTCAATGGTCATAAGTCTGCGCAAACTCCAGGAGACAGTGAAGGACAGGGAAGCCTGGCGTGCTGCAGTCTATGGGGTCATGGGGTCACAGGTCGGACGTGACTGAGCAACTCAACGACAACAACAAAGGACAATTACAAATTTACATGTAGATCATGAGTTTACTGATGGTGAGACGCATAATTTATTCAAGAATTCTACTTCTTCCCTTCATGGCCTCTGGTATTATAGGCACTGACATTAATATGACATGAAATAATCTTACATAAAAGTTGACTCCTACCCAGCTTCGATGGAAGCAGAAACAGCAGCTCAGTTCCTGTCAAGCCATGACAGCAGCCTGCAAAATCAAAGTTCCCACGCCATCATCATGGACTCCCGAACAGAGGCTGAGTTCAAAACAGCCTTCATCCCCGTGCACGTTCATTCTTTCCTTCAGTCAACATGGCAGGCCAGGCCCCAGGGTCCGGTTGGTGAGTAAGACAGATGCAGTTAGGGTCTCTGCGGGACATCTCTCTCTCCCGGGCCCCCACAGCATCCAGCAAGAGTGTGTGGCCTTCTGGAACTTCCTGGGTGGTCCAATAGCTAAGACCTCGCACTCCCAATGCAGAGGGCCTGGGTTTGATCCTTGGTCAGGGAACTAGATCCTTCCCACAGGCCACAACTAAGAGTTCAAATGTCTCAGCTAACGACCCCACGTGCTGCAATGAAGACAAAAGATCCCATGTGCCACAACGAAGACCTGGAATGGCCAAATCAATAAAGATGCAAAGGAAAAAAGAAAAGAGCACATGGCCTTCTGTCTCTCTGGACTGGGTGAGGGAAGGGTCCTGTCAGCAGAGAGGGGCCTCCCCACGACACAGTTCTTCAGCTCCAGAAGGACAGTCCACAGCATGGATACCCCCGAGAGAGACCTCAGGTATGTCTTCTTCATCCTCTGGCAAATCCAGCCCGCTCTCCTTGACTGGACCAGTTAAACAGGAGTGTGGGGTTACGCAGGAGGCTCTCACTCCATAAGCATTCACTGCCTGAAAAACTCTTCCATTCAGAACATCCCCGTCACCAAGAGCTTACCAAGTGCTTCTCCCTGCGTGCTCACTCCGGGATCACGACCCCCCAGGGAAAGCCAGCAGCCATGCTGTGGGGACACTTTGGACGGGCCCATGGAGCTAGGAGCGGAGGCCTCCTGCCCACGGCCAGCGCCACTTGGCCCTGGCGGGTGAAGGGAGTGGCCTTGGAAGTGCATCCTCCAGCCCTGGTGGAGGCTTCAGGTGAGTGTCGCCCTCATGAGACCATCCTCCAGCTAGCTGCCTGCTCATGAACTCATGACTCACTGGAAACAGTGAGGTGCTTATTATTGTTTTCTGCCACTGAAGGTTGTGCGACTGTCGTGGAACAATAGAGAAAACACAGGATGCTAAGTCAGTCTCTCTGAGGATGAACAGTGGGGCCACATGGACAGGGTAAGTCCAGCCATTGCAGGGCAGAGAAACAGCTCCAGCGAGGACAGGTGCTGTCTGGAAACCCATCTCAGAATCTCAGATCAATGGAAGAAGGATGCTCTAACAGTTATCTAAGGAAGCCCAGCTTATCTTGGGAGATGAAGGTTTATTCTCTGTCACCTGAGAGTTTTGCTCAAGGCTGCTGCTAAGGGCAGAGAAGGCAATGGCACCCCACTCCAGTACTCTTGCCTGGAAAATCCCATGGACAGAGGAGCCTGGTGGGCTACAGTCCATGGGGTCGCTAAGAGTCGGACACGACTGAGCGGCTTCATTTTCACTTTTCACTTTCATGCATTGGAGAAGGAAATGGCAACCCACTCCAGTGTTCTTGCCTGGAGAATCTCAGGGACACGGGGGAGCCTGGTGGGCTGCCGTCTATGAGGTCGCACAGAGCCAGACACGACTGAAGCAATTTAGCAGCAGCTGCTGAGGGGGCAGAAATGCCACTGGAAGAAATCAGTGTATACACGCTACCAAGTGTAAAACAGACAGCTAGCAGGAAGTTGCCGTAGAGCGCAGGGAGCTCAGCTCGGTGCTCTGTGATGACCTAAAGGGCGGGACGGGGGTTGGAGTTCAAGAGGGAGGTGATATATGCATACTCAAGAGCTGATTCACTGTGTTGTACAGCAGAAACTAACACAATATTGTAAAGCAACTATACACCAATAAAAAATGATAAATGAAAAATAAAGACGTCAACGAACACACAGATGGTTGGACAAGATGACCTTTACCTTCCTTTTCTACCTAGACATTCCCCCCACCAGCTTCCCAGGCCCCGATGGCAGGTCCGTCAGCGCGTGGCCGGCTAAGTTCCTGAACGCTGATCTAACGTGCGATGGGCCTTCTGGGAGGAAACAGATGGAATATGACCTACGGTCCTGGCCTTGAGCAGCTGCACATGCACAGAGACGACATGACGCCACCGCGTACAAACTAGGACCGCGGTGGGAGGGGCAACGGGTGGGCTGCAGGCAACAGCAGGTCACGAAGCTGACTCCGGTGGGAGAGGAGGCACCACGGGAGTCTGCTCAGAGGCTGAGAATGTTGTAATCCCATGTCCAGGAGGCACAGGCTCGATAAACCGATAGGCAAGATAAAGTCAAGTTTAGGACAACTGCGGGACTCTGATGAAGAAAATCGCTCTGTGCCTGCATCTGGCAAAATAATTTAATTTTCTAAAAGCAGAAAATTCAGGGGCAGTGCCTTCCTTGTCCCCACCCTGCCTGCTCACAAGTCTCCCCAGACTGGGACCTGGAAACGCCATTAGCTCTATTCCCACACTCCCCTGGGCTCAGAGCAGGGGCCTCCGCTGCCCCCGGACCAAATCCAATATCAACAGGAGGAATAAAGGGAGAGGAGGACCTGGATGCCACTGCTGAAGCCCCAGAGAGCTCCCACGGGTCTGTGCAGGAGCATGGAGACCAAAGGACACAGGATGCCCAGCAGAAGCATCCCTTGGTCCCCCTCTACCAGCTCAGCCACTAGCTCCCAGCTGCCTGGACTCTGACCTCCAAGCCACTGAGTCAACAGACCTGCGCTCCTCGATGTGCCAAGCTCAGTGCCAGGCATAAATCATTTCTGATACCTCATCTCCCTTTCTTCCAGCTGGTCGACCCATCAAGTTCTCAGGAGGCTGGGGCTGGAAGAAACCCCGGAGCTCACCTTACAAATGAAGAGTGTGATAGCTGAAAGGGAGGTTGGAGGTTGGGATAAACTGAAGCTTCCCCTCCCCCAATTCTTAAAATCCTCCTTGAATTACACTTACATGCCCACGTCCTTTGCCACGGGGATTTGCAGGATCACCCACTGGAGTGGGAAGTGGGTGAGTTCCCACCCCATCGACACTGGGTGGGGTTACGTGCTTGGACTCGGCCAGTGGAGTGTGGACAGGAATGCGGGTGCATGGCTCCCCCAGCCCACAGGGCGGAGGAGGGAGCAGGGTGTCTCTTGCTGAGGCAGAGCTGGGGCAGATACCTAAACAAAAATAACTGCCTCTCTTGCTTTATTTTTTTAATTTTTTTAAATGAATTTTATTTATTTGGCTGCACCAGGTCTTAGCTACAGCATGTGGGATCTAGTTCCCTGACCAGAGATGGAACCCAGGCCCCTTGTATTGGGAGTGACGAGTCTTAGCTACTAGACCACCAGGGAAGTCCCGATCCCCTCCTTGCTTTAAGCCTCTGGGTTTGGAGGTGGTCTGCTTTGGGGCTGCCTGATCCAACAGGAAAGTGAGCTGAGGATCCAGCTCTAACTCCCTCTCCTGTCAGGACGGTCAGAGCCTGCTGTTACCAGAGTGTGACTGCGGAGAACAAGGTCAGATGACCCTGGAGAGGCAGAGCTGAGGCTGGTCCTGAGGGTGAACGGGCTGCACGGGTACAGGAGGAAGGGAAGATGGAGAAGGAGGCTCCAGCGTGGAAAAGCAGGAGCCTGTCAGCAGCCTCTGTGTGCAACCTCAGGATCTGCTCCTAATCTCCGCCCGCCTCCTCTTGGGCTACTGCAAACACTCTGTGTGAGTAGAGGGCTCTGCAGCTGGTCACAACAGTCTCGAGAAGGGAGACACAACCAAAGAGGTCCATCTTCTTGGACTTCGCTTCCCACGGTCCCTGGGGACAGAGCCGCAGCTGGACTCTGAGGATGACAGGCTGGCATGTTCGGTGAGTGTCCGCGTTTTCCAAAAGGGTTTGGTTTCCACCTTCACATATGTGGTCAAGTGATCTTTGACAGGGGTGCCGAGACCACTCGATGGGGAAAGGACAGTTCTCTTCAACAAATTGGCTGTCATGTGCAGGCTTAGTCGTGTCTAACTGTTTGTGTGACCCCACAGACCGCAGCCCACCAGGCTCCTCTGTCCATGGGATTCTCCAGGCGACAATACTGGAGCCGGTTGCCATTTCCTCCTCCAGGAGATCTCTCCAACCTAGGGATTGAGCCTGCATCTCCTGCGTCTCCTGCCTTGCAGGGTGGACTCATTACCACCGCGCCGCCTGGGAAGCCCGCTTCAACTAATGGTGCTGGAAAAACTGGATACTGTATCCACAAGCAAATAAGTGAAATTGGACCCTTAACTTACACCATACACAAAAATGAACTCAAACTGATTTAAGGATCTAAGACAACTCTGGGCCCAGTGATCAAAGCAGTGCTGCTGAAAACGCAGTCTCCAGATCAGGTCTGGTCCATGCCTGTCTGCCCCGCTCTCTTGGGATGCTCCCTCTGAGGGAAGCCACCCCCTGAGGGAAGCAGCCTGTCTGCTCTGAAGCCACTGTGCTGCAGTCCAAACCAGCCGTGTGGACAGAGCACAAGCAGGAGCTCCGAGACCCTGTGGATTGAGAGAGAGGCTCGGCCAGCCTCCAGATGCTCCAGAACCTGCGACCCCAACCCCAGCCACCAGCTGACTGCGGCCCCACTCGAGGACCCGAGCCAGAACTGTCCAACCAAGCCCTTTCTGAATTCCCACCCAACAGAAAACTGTGGGCGATAATAAAAGCATTGTTGCTGTTTTAAGCCTCAGAGTTCCGTGGCAGTGGATAACGGGTAAGCCTAGTGCACGCAGGCAGCTGACCTTGCCAACAGTTTCAGTGTTTAGCAAAGACCTGATGACAAAAGGTCCTGCTTAAAAAAAAGGGGGGGAGCCTGCTGTGGGGTCTCATGCAGGGACTGACCCTGAAGATGGGCGAGGCAGGGTATCTCCTGAATGAAGGGAACTGGTGGGAACCGAGAGGGGACAAGGGACCCCGACCATCTCTTCATGGGGGAGGCTGCCCACCTGCAGGTCTCCCAAGTGGGACCCGGAAGCATCTACACCAGGGGGATCTGGAGGGACGGCTTGTTTGGGTGGGAGACACAGCTTCTAACACTAAGAGGACAGGCTCCGGTGGTGGAATTCCAGAAAGTGTGGGGTTCAGATCTTAGCTCAGCCACCCACTAAGTGACACCAATGCAGTGGAACAAACTCTGGCTTTGTCAGTTGTTACCAGGACATAATGACAACCTTTCCCCCTGGGTTTGTCATCAAATGGGATGACACGTGCATAAGCACCTTATACACCACTAGTGACAGTTGCTCAGGCGTGCCCAACTCTCTGCGGCCCCACGGACTACACAGTCCATGGAATTCTCCAGGCCAAAATGCTGGAGTGGGTAGCCTTTCCCTTCTCCAGGGGATCTTCCCAACCCAGGAATCGAACCCAGGTCTCCCACATTGCAGGCAGACTGTTTATCAGCTGAGCCATCATGGAAGCCCTACACACCACTAGTCACTGTTCAAATAGTCATTAGTGGAATCTAAGATAGAACAGGGTCAAAATACAGGGTACTGTCTCCAACACAATTTTTGTGTCATGCGTTGAAGTTTTCCTTGATGACTCAAAAACCTTAACTACAGCTAGAACAGCCTCTGCCCAGTTCACGAAGACATCGGGCAAACAGAACACGGAGGTCTGTACCTCTGCCTCCGTTCCTTTTAAAGATTCCTGCAAGTCAAAGCAGGCTGGTGTCGAGGCCGTTTCCTGTTTTCACATGACTCAGCCTAGCACCTGCCAGCCTCCCCGTTGGAGTATAGTCAGAAATGGCTGACTCCAGGGCTGAGCCAACACAAGTGCAAGAGCCTGGAACATCTTTCCAAGCCGGACATGAGATGCTATCAACACCATCAGGATCCTTTCTAGAGGACTCCGGAACCAACCTAAGAGGTTGCACTAGGCAAAGAGAAGGCCAGATGAAATGAGTATCAGTAAGGACTACGCAGCAGCGGGTTGACACGGCATTTATCCTGCCTTTCCTGTGTGAGCTACTCAAGGTTATCCTTGAGTAACCCAAGTAGAAGAGGATAAATTTCTCTTTATAGAAGTATTCCTGCGAATAAGTGAGGAAGAATGATAGAATTAGGCTAATCTAAGACTGACTGCTACCACCTGCTAACGTCAAAGACCAAGAAGTCACCAGACATCACGAGCTCCTGATGAACACGTCACCACCTGATCAAGTTTCCAGCTCCATCGTCCAAGCTAGGGAAGCACAGAGGACATAGGAACATGTTAAGCTACACCAAGAGGAGGCAACCAGCAAAACTAGAGAGACATCCTTTTTTTTTAACTTCTAAGAAATTGATTAATATATTTGGCTGTGTCAAGTCTTCGTTACAGCACTCTGGATACTCGCTGTGGCGTGCAGGCTTCTCTCCAGTCGTGGTGAGTGGGCCTCCAAGCACATGGGCTCAGTTTCCCAGTGGCTTGTGGGATCTTAGTTCCCCGAACAGGGATCAAACCCACAGCCCCTGCATTGGAAGGCAGGTTCTTAACCACTGGACCACCAGGGAAGTCCCACAGACATTCTATAGGCAGACCTTATTTAGGTCCTGATACAAACAAATGTATCAAAAAAACACTTAGGAAAAAAATTTTATGGCATTTGAGACCACTGAAACTTTGAACACTGACTTGATATTTGATGATAATAATGAAGTATTGCTATTTTAGTTGTAACGATGGTGCTGTGGATATGTTTTTAAAAAATCCTTATCCTTTAAAGACACTGAAATATTTACAGATGATGTATGATATTTGAAGTTCACTTCCAAATGATGTGGGGTAAGGGCACTCAGATGAAATAAGATTGGCCGGGAAGTTAATAATTGTTGAAACTGGAGAAATGGGTGAATGTGGGTCCATTTTACTCTTGTCTACTTTTACAGATGTTTTAAATTCTCTATAACAAAGAGTTTTAAATGTAAATGGATACAATGAGCTCTCAAATTCATCACATATCCTTGTCTTAGGATAAGCCTCTGAATAGGAGCTGAGAAGCTGGGCCATGTGTAGCTTCTGTGAAAAATTTTTTTTTCACTGGCATTTGGGAATCTACAAGACACTACGCCCAGCACCCCAGGGGACACCATAGAGAGAAGACACAGCCCCATGCTCTGGCGGGGAGGAGATGGGCCAACAGCCAGCTAACAGGAGTACACAGCCAAATGACACCCCGCAAAAGGGCCATCAGAGGAACGATGGTTCTGCCAGCCCCACTCATCGCAGGGGGATCCAGGCAGGTTCAGGCTGCGATGACCTGGAATTCAGCTGCCTGTCTAGGCTGCCTACAGCAGTGGGGAGGGTTGCTCTTGCTGGGAGGTGGTAGGTGCAGGGATCTGGAGGGAAGAGTGAAAGGCATGTGGCTGGCAGAAGGAGAATAAGGTCGGCTGGGCAGAAGAAGACTTGAAGACAGAGGAAGGAGGGTGGAGGGAGCTGACTGGGAAGGGCAGTGAGAGCTGAGTCCAGGGAAGCCACAAACTATAAGTTATATTTAGGGAGACAACACCTACTGCCACTTCAGAGGACAACACAGCCCGGCTCCAAGCCAGCTCAGCAGGGCCATCTGCCCTCTTCTTGGTTTAGGCAATGGCCCAGCAACGCAGATCAAAAGGTGTGCATCAAGGTCGTTAAACCGGCATCCGACGCACAGAGCTGGCTGAACATGTGACAAGCGGCCAAGAAGGGTGAAGCTGAGTGATCGGAACTCAGAGAACTTTTAAAAGCGGGAACACGAGGGAAAAGAGTCGCTCGTAAAAGAAGAAAAGCACACAGCACCCAGCGTGCCCCTGAGACTCGCTGACAGTTTGCTTCGTGTGTGCAATTACCAAGGGAACCTCTTAAAGCCGCATCCGTGTGGCGACACCTGGTGTGTGACTCAACACACATTAAGCTGCCAATATCAATTTTAGTTCAGGGCATCGCTCATCATCTCCTCTCCGCATGTCACCATCCAGAGTAGTCGTCCAGGAAACAGGCCCTATTCCTCCATATTTTGTTCCCTCCTGGGATAAACAGATATTGATCTTGTTTTAAGAAACCTCACATCCTTTTCACAAGCCTGTCTTTCTTTATTGACATCTTTTGCCAACTGCATCCCAGAAGACTACAGAAGGTGTGAAAGCCATGGGCTTGAGTAGCCAGCCCCCTGGGAAGCCCCACAGCACTTTGCCTGAACCCCTGGCCTCTCACTGACTGGCCAGGACGGATGCAGAGGCTGGCCAGGAACTTAATTACTGCTGAAACTGGAGACTGGGCCCCTCCTCCTCCACCCTGTGGTTCCACGATGAACACGTGCTTGTCTCCCACGCTGCCTGTACATTGTTGGCCCTCAATAAGTGATACAACCAAAGCTGCAGTACATTCGCTGTCACCATGTTCCAGACTGTGTGCTGGCTCTGATCTTGGATTAACAGACCCTCCCCGAAGAAGGTACAAGGCTTTGCAGCAGCTGAAGAACTCAAACCAGACATCTCACCAAAGGTGTAAAAGGGAAGGTCCCATGGAGGAAGGAGGTCCATGTGGCGAGTGTTCCCTTGTCCTGGGCAAACCCAAGTCACCGAAGGTCCTTGGGGAAGGTCTAGTCAGAAAAGTGCCTTAGATGAGATGTCACTGGTGGTCCAGTGGTTAGGACGCTGTGCTCCCAACGCAGGGAGCGCAGGTTCGATCCCTGGTTGGGGAACTAAGATCCCACATGACACACGCAGCCTCCCCCGCCAAAAAAATTTTTTAATTAAAAAAAAAAAACAGGAAGATGCCAAACTTGGCCACAGTGTCCCTTTGGCACAAAGTCGTCTGCAGAGGTGCCCACACAGCAACCCTATAAACTCCCAAGGAGAAAGATGTGGTCCTTAGGTCAGTCTGGGGCCATTATGGATATTTCAAATGTGAGAAACCCACAGTAGGCGACTGCAAACACAGGGGATGGAACTGTTGAAAGAGATTCTTGGAGAGGACAGGGAGATATAGGGCCCTTGGGGCGGGCAGGTGGTGCCACACCAGGGCCCCTGTCCAGGGCAGAAGCTGGAGGCTGGGACACCAGCTCAGCAGAAGGCAGACCTGAGCCATGACGCGGCACCAGCAATGGGGAGGAGGGGTGGACGCGGGGAAGGAGACAGGCAGGGCTCAGCAGTTCCATCTGATGTAGGTGAGGGCGGCAGGAAGCAGCATGACTCGGGTTTCCAGCTATTCACAGAAAGGAAGGTCAGGAGGAGGAGCGGGTTGTGTAGGGAAATTATAATTTGTGTGACTACACCTCACTAAAAGATGCCTTCTCCTTGCAAGGAAAGCTATGACAAACCTAGACAACATATTAAAAAGCAGACATCACTTTGCCCACAAAGGTCTGTACGGTCAAAGCTATGGCTTTTCCAGTAGTCATGTATGGATGTGAGTGTCAGACCGTAAAGAAGGCTGAGCATCAAAGAATTGATGCTTTCAAATTGTCGTGCTTGAGAAGACTCTTGAGAGTCCCATGGACTGCAAGGAGATCAAACCAGTCAATCCTAAAGGAAATCAACCCTGAATGTTCATTGGAAGGACTGTAACTGAAGCTGAAAATCTAGCTGAAGCTGGTTACCTGATGTGAAGAGCCGACCCGCTAGAAAAGATCCTGGTGCTGGGAAATTTGAAGGTGACAGGGGAAGGGAGCTGGAGAGGATGAGATGGTTAGACAGCATCACCAACTCAATGCACGTGAGTCTGAGCAAACTCCGGGAGACAGTGGAGGACAGAGGAGACTGGTGTGCTGAAGTCCATGGGGTCCCAACGTGTAGGACATGACTTAGCAACTGAACAACAAGACCTTGCTAAGAACACGGACGTGCCCTGTCTCCTCCAAAACATACTGCCAGTCCTCTTGGAGGCTCTTTGCAACACCTTCGTGCTAAACATTAAAGAAACGTGTACACATTTTCAACCTGTGCATTCCTTCCCAGCTTCCTTATGGTCTCATAATATAAAATACTGGATGATATTTCAAATTAAAGCTGAATCCAATATAATAAGGCCACCTTCTGGGGTGGATAACCCCGTGGCTTAACCTGAAGACTTGTACTTTCAACTTCATGTTTTCAGGGACATTTTGCAACTGGATGGTCTTTTCTAGCTCCATCCTTTAAGCATCACCTAAACTGACATCATGGAGAAGGAAATGGCAACCCACTCCAGTATTCTTGCCTGGAGAACCCCATGGACAGGGGAGCCTAGCAGGCTACAGTCCATGGGGTCACAAGAGTTGGACACAACTTGGTGACTAAACCACCACCAAACTGACATCAAAAAGACTGTCTCAGGGGATTAAGATAAGACTACACTTTCACTGTGCAGTCACATGTAAGACTCTGCTTTCATTGATGAGGACAAGAGTTCAATCCCTGATCGGGGAACTAAGAGCCCACAAAACTTGCAGCGCTGCAGCAAAAAAAAAAAAAAAAAAAATAAGGAGTCATAGCCACAAAAATGAATGGGCATGACTGTGTCCCAATAAAACTTTATTAAAAAAAAAAATACTAAGCCTCCCTGATGGCTCAGTGGTAAAGAATCTGCCTGCCAATGCAAGAGACAGGGGTTAGATGCCTGATGCCAGAAGATCCCACACATTAACAAGCAACTAAGCCCGTGCACCACAACCACTGAGCCTGTGCCCTAGAGTCCATGCTCTGCAACGAGAAGCCTCCGCAATGAGAGCCTGAGCGTTGCAGCTGCAGAGCAGCACCCGCTCACCACAAGGGCAGAAAAAGCACATGCAGCAACAAAGGCCCAGCACAGCCAAAAAAATAAACAATAAAATTATATACACAGAGAAAAAAATACTGTCTCCAGGAGAGCTTGCCTCTGAGATTTGGTCTCACTGGAGGAGTACTTGATCCATCCTACAGGTAAAAATGTCTTGGCCTCCACCCTAAAGTGGGCCCGATTCACCATGTGTTCAGTGGGCTTCCTCAGCTGGAGGACTTTGAAAACCTACTTTCAGTTGACTGGAGCCTTCTTTCTTATAGACCCAGACTAATTTCCTTGGTCCCTTTCTCGATAACTGGCTTCGCCATTCCTACCCACAGATAAGCCTGAACAATAATATATTAAAACCTTTTGGGCGGACTTCCCTGGTGGTCCTGTGGTTAAGAACTGGCCTTGCAATGCAGGGAATGCGGGATAGATCCCTGGTTGAGCAACCAAGTCCACTCACCACAACGACTGAGTCCACGTGCTCTGGAGACCATGTGCTACAACCAGGAAGTCTGTGCACCAGTGAAAAATCCCACATGATGCAACGAAGGTCCTGAGTGCCACAACCAAGACCCAGTGCAGACAAACAAATATTTTTTTAAAGTTTTCGTTTCATGATTTGCTTGAAATCATTTCCTGGGAAGCAAATGTCATTTCTAATGTCACCGAGCAGGCAACCTGTATAGAACAAAACAGACTTTTGTTTAATCAAATCAACGGTGTCATTAACGTGGATAAAGCTTATGTGTCAAACACTCTCACCATAAGGACTTGTTAAGGCTAATACTTTTTTTTTTTAAGATTTCTTTTTTTCCATTTCTTTTTTTCAATTTATTTTAATTGGAGGCTAATTACAATATTGTGGTGGGTTTTGCCATACATTGACATGAATCAGCTATGGGTGTACATGTGTTCCCCATCCTGACCCACCCTTCCACCTCCGTCCCCATCCCATCCCTCAGGGTCATCCCAATGCACCAGCCCTGAGCATCCTGTCTCATGCATCAAACCTGGACTGGTGATCTATTTCACATATGATAATATACATGTTTCAATGCTGTTCTCTCAAATCATCCCACCCTCGCCTTCTCCCAGAGTCCAAAAGTCTGTTCTTTACATCTGCTGTCTCACATATAGGATCACCGTTACCATCTTTCTAAATTCCATGTATATGAGTTAATATACTGTATTGGTGTTTTTCTTTCTGACTTACTTCGCTCTGTATAATAGGCTCCAGTTTCATCCACCTCATTAGAACTGATTCAAATGTATTCTTTTTAATGGCTGACTAATAGTCCATTGTGTATATGCACCACAGCTTTCTGATCCATTCGTCTGCTGATGGACATCTAGGTTGCTTCCATATCCTGGCTATTGTAAACAGTGCTGCGATGGACATTGGGGTACACGTGTCTCTTTCAATTCTGGTTTCCTTGGTGTGTATGCCCCACAGTGGGATTGCTGGGTCATATAGCAGTTCTATTTCCAGTTTTTTAAGGAATCTCCACACTGTTCTCTATAGTGGCTGTACTATTTTGCATTCCAACCAACAGTGTAAGAGGGTTCCTTTTTCTCTGCACCCTCTCCAGCATTTATTGTTTGTAGACTTTTTGATAGCAGCCATTCTGACCAGCGTGAGATGGTACCTCACCATGGTTTTGATTCGCATTTCTCTGATAATGAGTGATGTTGAGCATCTTTTCATGTGTTTGTTAAGAGCTAATGAGTTGGACTGTGAAGAAATCTGAGCACCGAAGAATTGATGCTTTTGAACTGTGGTGTTGGAGAAGACTCTTGAGAGTCCCTTGGACTGCAAGGAGATCCAACCAGTCCATTCTGAAGGAGATCAGCCCTGGGTGTTCTTTGGAAAGAATGATGCTAAGGCTGAAACTCCAGTACTTCGGGCACCTCATGCAAAGAGTTGACTCATTGGAAAAGACTCTGATGCTGGGAGGGATTGGGGGCAGAGGAAAAGGGGACAAGAGAGGATGACAAGGTTGGATGGCATCACCGACTCGATGGACGTGAGTCTGAGTGAACTCTGGGAGATGGTGATGGACAGGGAGGCCTGGCGTGCTGCGATGCATGGGGTCGCCAAGAGTCGGACACGACTGAGTGACTGAACTGAATACCTTTGAAGAGTGAAAGTCGCTCAGTCGAGTCCGACTCTTTAGGAGCTGACTCTATACAGTCCAAGGAATTCTCCAGACCAGAATACTGGAGTGGGTAGCTATTCCCTTCTCCAGGGGATTTTCCCAACCTAGGGATCAAACCCAGGTCTCCCGCATTGCATGCAGATTCTTTACCAGCTGAGCCACCAGGGAAGCCCATACCTTTGAAAATTCTGCATTATTATTATGAATTCTTCCCTAATTTCAGGTAGTTACACGTTCCCTGTAAGATGAGAATTTGGGATGAAATTTTTTAAATGGGAACTAACAACCAAAAAAGAGCACAAAACCATATTTCCTTTATTGGTATTCAAATAGTCAAACAGATACGTGATTAAGTGTGCCAGGCAATAGAATAACCTTGCCTCCTGTATTTATATTCCTAGCACATTGTTGGAAAGAAGTAAAAAACCTGCCAACAATTACCCAGACCTCCCAGAAATGTTTTCAGTATGTGACAATATTTACAAAGAGCGTCTTGTTATTCCTGATAATACGAATGTTACTAAGCCCAGATGTTGGCACTGTGTACTTTCTCCCCTGGAACGAACTGGACATTGAATGAGATTTTCCAGCAGAATCTAGGACAGAAACACTCAAGGAAGCCACACTTACTGGAGAAATTCTAATCCAACCACCCCACCCCCCACCCCATCCCGCAGATTTTCTATCAAAGTAAAAATAACGGGGACTGAAATGCAGGTCAAGACTACGATGCAATACTCATTTAATTGGCAAAATCAACGCTGACAATACCAAGAGCTGCAAAGGACAGCGATCAGAGATCCACAAAAAGCTCTTATGTTCCCAGTGGGACCATAAACTGGCACAACTGCTCTGGAAAAGAGCTCGGCATTCACGTTCTCCACAGCCCAGTGATTTCACCTGCAAGGATCCCGCACGCTTGCAGGTGTTTCTGTAGTCACTCCTCAAGAGGAGCAGGGCTTCCCAGGTGGCTCAGTGGTAAAGAATCCACCCACAATGCAGGAGACACAAGAGATGTGGGAGCCCAGTCCAGTATTCTTGCCTGGGAAATTCCACAGACAGAGGAGCCTGGCAGGCTACCGTCCATGGGGCTGCAGACAGTCAGATACTACTGAGCAGGCACGCACTAACAAGAGGAGCACACACAGGTAAAAGGTTCACTTTCAACCCGGGCTGTCATAAAGCACCCAAAATCAGTCCCCCCAAATCATATGTTGTACAAGATCCCTTTTCACACAGTTAAAAATGGTTGAGGGACTTCCCTGCTGCTCCCAATTGCTAATTCCCAGCAGCTAAGACTCCATGCTCCCAATTGCAGGGGGCAAGGATTTGATCCCTGGTCAAGGAACTAGATCCCACATGCCGAAATGAATACCTGGTGCAACCAAATACATAAATATTTTAAAATAAAATAAAACAAGATTTTTAAAAATAAAATTAAAATGGTTGAAATGAAAAACTTTTTTTTTTTAAATTGCATATAGATGTGCGAGTTCTTAGTCACTCAGTCGTGTCCAACTCTTTGCAACCCCACGGACTCCACCAGGCTCCTCTGTCCATGGGATTTTCCCAGGCAAGAATGCTGGAGTGGGTGCCATTTCCTTCTTCAACATATAGATGAGATAAAACTAAATTAAAAAAAAGAGAGTGGATGTGGATCAGGATTTGGAATGATAGTTATCCTGGAGAGAGGCAGGCTGGAGCATAGGATCAGGCAAGGAACACAAGAAATGTCCAAACCAGGCTTTGCTCAGTTTCAAAACAAACAAAATTTACAGTTTTTCCAAAAGGGAAGCTACCAAGAGAAGAGGCTCCAGTTCCTTCCCCAGCAGCCACGTCACCCAGCACTAACGCTGACTCTACCAGGCCCCTAAGGAAAGATCGTGAAAGAAATGGTAACTTTGGGGATTTCCCTGGTGGCCCAGTGTCTAGGACTCCATGCTCCCAGTGCAGGGGGCCTGGGTTCAAACAGTGGTCGGGGAACTTAGATCCCACACTGTAAATGCTGCAACTAAGAGTTCGCATGCTGCAACCAAAGATTCTGCATGCCACATCTAAAAAGAAAGAAAGGAGATCTGAAAAAAGAGTTCTCTCAATCTGTTTGCAACTCACGAGCACCAGAATTTGCCTCTATTCCAGCCACACACACTTAAAGAGCCAAGGACCTGGGTGCAGACGGAGGCCTGGATAACCCACCCCAAGCTGTCAAGACTGTGAGCAGCCTGGAGGCTGCTCAGCCCTTGAGCCCAATAGGCAGGATGGCCAGGCCTGGTCTGGAAGGCAGGATTCAGACCACAAGCAGGGACAGCAGAGTGGTGTCAACACCTGAGGCCTTGGGAGGCCTGAGGAGAAGCAGACCAAAGTGTCTTCCAGCAAGCAGAACTGGAGTGCAGGGGAGAAGTGAGGAGTGATTCCACTGCAGAAGGGCCTTTTCTGCACTCGGAGACTAACTCAGCTTCTGTGGCACTGGAGACACGGTCTTCAGGCTGGGCACCTCGGCATACACCACTCCTGAAGCTCACTATTCAGCCTCAATTTCCCTTCCTGTAAAATGGGACTGAGAACATCTTCATGGCGGGCTCACATGGGGCTAAAGGAGGGAGAAAGCTGTATAAACGTCAGGGATCGTTCATCCCACCCAAGCGACTGGAGCAACAACTTGACCCACCTTGAAACGTCCACGAATCAAACTACAGAGCTGGACTGTGCAAACACATACACCAGAAAACCTGTTCCCACCCCTTCCCCTCCCCTAAACCAGTATTTGTCCCCACAATCAGCAAACAAGGAGAATTTTTCTTCACTACCCAGAGAATCTAGACATTTCAAGTTACCTTGAAAGGCCAACTGTCTATACATAGTTATTCATATCCAATAAAAAAGGGGACATTTTTGTTCTACTGATTAAAACAAAACAAAAACACATAAGGTCAGGTTTTCCACTACAACTAGGCCTTCCTGCCACGATGGGACCCTAGACTCATAAATATTACCTTGACCCCAACTACTGACTCTTAGTAGTACCTGAGAAGATACAAATAACTCAGAAATGCTGAACTCAAGTTTGAATTGGCATCGGTCCTCACATCTAGGACAGGCACGGACTTTGGAGCGCAAAGGGCCCAGGTCAGACTGTCTCTCCACTGCCTACCTGGTCTGGTGGCTCTGGACAAGACACATCCCTCTGGTAAACCTCAGGACTCCTCATCTGTACAAGAAGACAATCCCAGAACCCACCTCACAGTGTGATTTCGGGGATGAAATAAATGAACATTTATTCATGTGTGGTCCACAGTCGACATCTCCTATGCGTTATGTCCCTTGCCTATAAGAAGACAAGGTGACACTTCTTTACAGCAAATCACTGATGACCTCTATCACTGCATGTGTAGGTGAATGTTTACACGCCAGACAGGGTAGGGAAATGGGATAAAAACATCATTTGGAAAAGGATCTCGTTTTGCTCAGTCGCCTAACTCTGAGAACACTCTGTCCTGTGATGTGTACGGTGCAGCTGAGCGGGCTGAGGGGTACCACAACACCACACGAGATGGTCGCGTGAGAAACACAGGTCAGTTTTCCCCACTGCCGGGAATTAAATACAGCGATGCAATCCCCACTTTGAGGGGGAACCATGGCTTAAGGTCAGTGGAGGTCCCAAATAATCAAAGGCGACACAGATTCAACTATCCTCTAGAAATCGTGTTCCAAAAAGGCTGGAAGGACCACATGAACGCTCCAGTGGGTAACCTGAAGAGACTGCCCAGCGAGGAAAGCGAGCAGAGTGACCTGAGTTTCAGAAAGGCAGGGCCCTCCTGTTTGCAGTGACAATGGAGCCGCGCTTCTTAGACTGGTCCTGAGCAACATCACCTGGGAACTTGTTAGACTGACTCTTGGGGCCCCTCCTAGACGCCCTGCAGCAGAACCTCAGCAGGATGGCGGAGCAATGTTTCAACAAGCCCTTCAGCGAACCCCACTGCTTGCTCAGGTTTGAGAATCTATTATGGTAGGGAGTGATCTAAGATCTCAAAGTTTAAACCACCCATCCCCAGGAAACATACCAGGCCAGCCTTCAGGATCTTTCCCCCTTTCAATCCGTTTCAGTGGAATACAGTGTTAGGTATCTCACCACTAGACTTCAATTTTGAGCCCCATGCTGCTTCAGGAATAAGAAAGGCCTCGGTAGGACACTTCCTGATTCTCTACTGAATGTCAAGATGGGCTCCTGAAGTGTCTGAGGAGGCTGAGTCTGCTGTGCCCCCAGGCCAAGGTCGGCAAACAGCAGACTCTAGAGAAAGTGGGAAGCAGTCTGACTCACTGAGGAGGGAGCAGGAGCCTTTCCCACATGCGGGTCCTAAGGGCTGAACAAGGTTACTGCCCCCTCAGCTCCTAATACAGTAATTTTAGCTCAACTAGAAAGCTCTTGTTTCAAGGATGTGGGGGGTTCTGATTCTGGATAGCTGCCCCAGGTCCCACAACCACCAGGGCCAGAGGGGTCCCCAGGCCCCAGATCACTCCCTCACTCCAACCTCCCTGCTCACTCCCCAGACTCAAGCTTTCCAGAGGTCGTGTCCACAGGGGACTCCCCTGCCAGAGTTGAAGGTAGGCCAGAGGCATTATTTCTCCCGCTAGAGTGCCTGTTCCCAAACATCCTGGGCCAGTGGTCACACCCTCCAACCCTGAATGCCCTCTGTCACCATGATGGCAGCATCACCACCCTTCAGACTCAGCCCCGACCCTGACACCTCCATACCTGTAGTAAGACAGGAGGCCATTGCTGAGCACGAACCAGCGGCGCTGGTAGCCCTTCAGGTAGTTGGTCCACTTGAGAAGCCAGCCCTTGAAGTTGTCCAGAGGAAGTGAGACCATGGGGACAACGCCCGGCGAGCCGCTCCGGGGCACCGCCATCCCAAGGTGTGTCTTCACCTGCCCCGGGCGCGGGTCCTTTGATGCCGGCAACAACCCTGACTCAGGTTTGATCAGGGGCACGCTTCCCACTGCTGGCCCCAGAGCCGGCACCTGCTCAAAGGGGGCCTTGGTGGGGGGCCCAGGCCCCGGGTTTGAGCCCCACTCTTCCCGGGGCCCCGACCCGGTCCCCAGCGCCGGCAGCAGTTCCAGTTCCTGTCTGAACCCTGGCCTGGGCTCAGACATCTTCTTGGGCTCAGGCTCCGATCCTGGCGCCCGCTCAGAAACTGGCTCCGACACCTGTTCTGACACCAGCTCCCGCTGAGGCTGGGGCACCGGCTGAAGCTGAGGCTTGGGCTCCGGTCCGGAGCCGGGCGTGGGAGCGTTCATGCTCGGCGCCGCCGTGTGGCAGGACAGGCAGGGGACAACCGTGAAGAGCGACGACAGCCCGCGGGAGCGGCCGCCGCAGCCGCCGCCTCGGCACAGAGCGGCCGCTTTCCCCATGGAGCCCGCCGACCCGAGCGCGGCCGAGCCGGGGGAGGGGGGCCGCGGGAGGCGGAGGCCTGGGGCGGGGCCGGGGGCGCCGTCACGAGCGCGCGGCGGGGGCGCGCACGGGTCCCTCCGCGGCCGGTGCGCCCCGCGCCGCCCGCACTGGCGCTCCGTGGTCCTCGCGGCGCGCAGCCGGCTGGACTTGAACCCCGGTCCTTTCCTTGAGTCGCCAGCTCCCGGCTCCCGGACTGGTCCTCGGAAGGCGCTCAGGAAACACTTGTGGGACGAGAGCTCGGGGAACGGGCGACACAGAAAGGCCGGCGCGCTTCGGATCACCAACCCTGCCTGTGCCCCAACCCGTGCCAGGCGCTAGGGGAACAATGATGAATGAAGAGCCCGCCGGCTCCCATCGAGCTCTGTCCGCGGCCCCGCGCCGGCTCTCCCCGCCTCCGACCCGGGGTGGGGTCGGGGACAGGGCGGAGGTTCGCTCCACAAGACCCAGAAAATGCGCCCACAGCACAGGGGCCCAGCCGGATGACGCTAAAAGCTGGAGGACGCCCACCGCGCACCGCCCCCGCCCCCTGTGGCAGCTGTTACCTGTCTAGGGGTCCCTCTCCCTGCGACCAAGCTCGGGGCTGGAGCCACCGCGCCCCCACCTACTGGGCCAACTAGCCTCTACTTCATCCAGGGCACTTCGCTGCAAGTGGCAACAAAGTTCAGAGTCTCTAAAGGAACAGAGAGAGTTTAGTGGGCCAAGCGGTGTAGTACAACAAGGACCACTTCCAAAGAGAAGTTCCAGACTCGGAGCTCCTGGACACCCCTGGGGAATTCTGGCTGGCCTCTGTGAAGCTTAGCCTGTGGAGTTTAACGTGTCTGTGCATTTTTCTAGAGAGGTCCCTAGTTTTTATGGGCTTCCCCAAGGAGTCTGTGATCCCAGAAAGGTTAAGCAAAACTGATTTTAAAGTATCTATCCCAAAGGGAAGGTCATGGTTGCCACAAACAGGGGGAAACACAGCTTGAAAGGTTGGATACTGGGCTTCCATATTCCTCCAGACCGGACTTCTGTGCAGGCTCCCCTCAGCTGGTCCTTACGCGCCCCTCACTCACTGTCCATTTCTGGTCTTGTGACAAAACCACCTGTGCAGGGACCAGCCCCCTACTCAAAGTGATGGCGGCAGCTGAGCAAACTGGAAGGTCCTAGAAACAGAGGCTGCAGATATGCACCCAAGCAGAAGTCCTACCATCTGGTGATTCTGAGACCCCTTCCTGGGGCACCTGCCCCTGAATGATTGATGGCCTTGCCTGAAGGTTTTTTGAGTTCTAGGGTGCAGAAACTTACCCATCTTGGTATATCCCACAAACACTAAGATGGGCCTCAAACTTCAATGTGCTGAGTCAAAGAAAAGTGATTGCCTCTTGGGGACAGCAGGTAGAGGGGAAGCGTGCAAGCAGGGAAGGCAATGGGGGGCTCTCTCTGCATTTATCCCATTTTGAACTTCTTGAATATTTTAACCAAGTGTCTGTTTCACCTGTTCAAAAATAATGTTTCAAATCTCTCCAGGGAAGCTTACTATAAATTCAGTTTTCCATCCCCATCTCCCTGGGACTCCGAGTCAGTAGGTCTGAGGTGGAATTCAGGAGCATGAATTTTAGTTTTTAATTATTTATTTTTGACTTCACCATGCAGCATGCAGGATCTTAGGACCCCAACCAGGGATTGAACCCATGCCCCTGGCAGTGGAAGTGGGAGTCTTAACCACTGGACCACCAGGGAAGTAAGTGCCTGGGAGCCCGCATTTTAATGAGTTCCCCAGGGGTTTCTGAGTGGGTGAATCTTGGACCACATTTGTTTTAAAGGTTGTTGGTTTTTTTTTTTTTTAATGTGGCACATTTTAAAAGTCTTTATTGAATTTGTTACAGTATTGCTTCTGTTTCATATTGGGTTTTTTTGACCACTAGGCATATGGGCTCTTAGCTGACCAAATCCACACACCTCCTGCATTGGAAGGGGAAGTCTTAACCACTGGACCATCAGGGAAGTTCCCATCGTGGACCACATCTTGATGGGCAGTGATGTGGAGGGAAAATCTTGGGCTTTGGGAGTCAGAGCCACTAAAGAAATCCCAGCCCAACAACTCTCATAGCTGTGGGACCTTCAGCCACTTCACTGAGCTTCCTCTTACTCATCGGTGAAATGAAAATGAGTAAAATAATCCCTGCCTCACAGGTTGACAGTAATAGAATCATGTATGTGAAGCTCATTTAACATAGTAAGTGCTCAGTAAATATTCTCTATTTAACTAAAGAGGGTTCTGTGAAATGTTTGGCAAAATGAATAAAACAGGCTAGTGAAGTTTGATGAACACCATGCTTTTCGTGCCACTAAATTTAAGCATCTTGGGGTGGGGTGTGCAAGCTCTGTGTCTCCACAGCTTCCACTGCTGCCTATGGTCCTAAAGCCATGGGCACTGACCTCCCTGGCCCCTAAAGATATGTGATTTTGTGATCGCCCCAAGGGATTGGAACATGAGTTCCTTTAAAATATTTAAGTAATTTCTTCAACTTTGAGATCATAATGCTTGCACTGTACAGAACTGAAGTAAACACATTATACTGTGAAAGAAGAACTCCCCTCTTCCTCCTCTCTCGGGCTACCATATTGATAGTTTCTTTTTAAAAAAATATATATGTTTAGTCATTTGCACTTTTATTGGTTTGGCTACATCCTTCATCTAGTTTTTGATTGAGGTATTTTTCTTTTTTTGGCTGTGCCACATGGCATGTGGACTTCCCTGGTGGCTCAGACGGTAAAGCGTCTGTCTATGATGCTAGAGACCCGGGTTCGATCCCTGGGTTGGGAAGATCCCTTGGAGAAGGAAATGGCAATCCACTCCAGTACTATTGCCTGGAAAATCCCATGGACAGAGGAGCCTGGTAGGCTCAGTCCATGGGGTCGCAAAGAGTCGGACACGACTGAGCGACTTCACGTACGTACGTATGTACATGGCATGTGGGATCTTTAGTTCCCAGACCAGGGATGGAACTCATGCCCCCTGCAGTGGAAGTGTGGAGTCTTAACCCCTGAACCTCAGGAAGTTCCAAGTGTTGAGAGTTTCTACAAAATGTATCAGATCAGATCAGATCAGATCAGTCGCTTAGTCGTGTCCGACTCTTTGCGACCCCATGAACCGCAGCACGCCAGGCCTCCCTGTCCATCACCAGCTCCCAGAGGTCACTCAGACTCACATCCATCAAGTCAGTGATGCCATCCAGCCATCTCATCCTCTGTCATCCCCTTCTCCTCCTGCCCTCAATCCCTCCCAGTATCAGAGTCTTCTCCAATGAGTCAACTCTTCGCATGAGGTGGCCAAAATACTGGAGTTAGTTTTCGTAAATTACACGTACATTTTAAATGTAAGTTCCAACTTGTGGTAGGTTTCATTATAATCTTAAAGGGGCCCATGACCCCTTCACAGAGAACCACGGACACCGAGACTTCTAGCTCAGGGTATTTAATAAGAACCCGTGTCCACCTCCCATCTTTACTGAGACCCAGAGAGACCCCACTGAAACAAAAGTGGGACAGATTGCCAAAGTACTAAGCGTTTACCAAAAAACAGAACTAGAAACAAGACTTTACTTAACAAACATTCATGGAATTCATATCATACGCGAAGTCTTCTTCTAGGCCCTGATGATGGAGCATTGAAAGAAACTTGACAGGGATTCCCCTGGTGGTCTAGTGGTTAAAACTCTGACCTTCCAATGCAGGGGCACAGGTTTGATCCCTGGTCAGGGAACCAAGATCCTACATGCCATGTGGGAGGGCCAAAAAACAAAAATAAATAAAATAAGAGTAATAAAATATTAAAAAATAAAAAAGAACTCTGACAAAAATCCCTGTCATTCTGGAGCTTACGTTCTAATAAAAGGAGACAGAAGTATGCCAATTAAATCATTTAGAAGGTGACAGATGCCATGTGGCAAAAGAGAACAGTTAAGAAGGCTTGGGAAGGTCATGTTACAATCTTAAAGATGGATCAGGGGGTCCAGTGGTTAGGACGCTGCATTTCCATTGCAGAGGGCCATGAGTTCAATTCCTGGTCAGGGAACAAAGATCTCACATTTCACGGCCAGAAAGAAAGGTCACTGATAAATGAGAGATTTCAACAAATGCTTGCAATATGGAAAGAGGATGCGAGCTCTTATGAGGACAACAGGCGGAAGCAGCAGCTGAGAATAGTCTCTCAGCCAGCTAAACCGGAGGTGGGAGCCAGCTGACTTGAGAGAACCCAGGAAGGCTTTGGGCTCAAAGTCAACAGGTTATGGCGGAGGGTAGGAGCAAGAACAGGGAAGTGAAATGGGGGATTTTATTCCCAACTCAGTGGATATGAGTTTGAGCAAACTCCGAGAGACAGGGAAGAACAGGGAAGCCTGGCATGCTACAGTCCATGGGGTCACAAAGAGTTAGACACAACTGAGTGACTGAACAGCAAATTCCTCAGACTCGTCTGTGAGCTCACAGGCATTTTGTGCTGATGTTGTTTGTATGCCGCACATGTAGTTTCCAGTATCCTTTTGTATCTGCTCAGTTTATAATAAACATAGACTCACACACCACCTTGAGCAGGAGTTGGGAAATAGCTGCTCCAACCCACTGCCCCACCACTCTCCACACTGAAGGTGGCAAAGTGAAGGCAACACTTCTCCCAGGCAGAAAACAGTATGTCTCTTCTCTAAAGAGACTGAATGCAGCATCTGAGGCCAGCAAGGGCTGGTGGAGTGGATGTCGGCACCACAGAACAGAGCCCTCCTGACTGTTATTTCTGATTCTGCCCCACGCAAAGCTTCCAGTCAGATATTCTCATTCAGCAAAGGGACCAGAGGTAAGCCAAACCTAACTGCATAATGGCAGAGGAGACGTACACTGGCTTGATTATACAGGGCACTTGCTAAGGGACATAAAGCTGGGAAAGTAGCTGATGGGATTTGAACTGAGGCCTTCCTTCCAAATCTGTGCTCTTAGCTACATGCTGTCCTGCCTCTCTCTTAGCTTGTACATCTCTTTCCCTGGGTAAATGGGACACAAACCAGCATATATACCATTGTGTCTGTGGCCACAAGCTGACCTGGATTTTTCTGGCTCTGCTCAGGGCAGGAGTTGCTCAGCAGATATTTTTGGAGCATCATGTGTGCAAAGCTCTGTGCCACATCTCGGGCTTGAGAACGGAAGTGAAGAGATCAGCCACCTGGACCAACCCCCTTGGAACAGTTGCAGGCAAGAGAGCCGAAGCCCAGATAAAGGTTACTGGGGACACGGGGACCCAGCCAAGGCCTGCTCTGGGCTTGGCCCCTCAGCCCTCAGACCCCTGCAGTCAGCAGCTGGGCCAGGCTCTGAATTGTAATACCCAAGTAATACTTTCCGCTTCAACAGTGGGCTGGGCTGCGATGCGTCCATCGTCTTGTTTGTGCTAGGGGTCCCCAGGAATGAAATGACCCAGACCCTGGCTCATAGTGCCTTTGAGCAGATCCAGGCTGAGAGCACAAGCATCTGCTGACCCCTTGTGGTCACCACGGGATCTGCACTGACCCGGCAGCAGGGGCCTAGGTTGCACCTCTGGGACTTTCTGCCCTGGTGACCTCATTTCTCACAACACTTTCCTACCACTTATCTTGTGGGGTCCTCCCTACAATCCCAGCAAGTGAGTGGAGCCAGAATTCCCATTCCCACTTTACAAACGAGTGGCAGACCCCGGGATCTAGTCCCAGATCCACCAGTAATTCCTTATCTAACCTTGGCAAGCCAATTCCCCATTCTGCCTCAGCTACCTGTTGATGAAATAGGAGAAGCGGCTTGTTCGAGGCAGCTCTGAGGTTTTCCCAGTTCCCCAGACTCTCGGCAAAGAGAAGTAACTTGCTCGAGGTCAGAGTGAATCAGGGCAGAGGCACTCCCAGCGGGCAGGTCACCCAAATTCCCACAGCGGCGGCGGGTAGTGAGGGTGTCACGGCAACCAGAAGAATCAGCTTCTCCACATGTTCTGACTGTGGGCTGAAGCACAGCATGCACAGATGGATAAGCGAGTGATGGGTGGATGGATGGGAGGATAGGCGGATGGGACAGACATGTAAGAACTGTGGGATCACTCTTAGCTGCGAGTGCTTCCCCTGCTCCCCAGCTAGCTGCCCCTACAGTCATCTGCTGAGGCCCCTGGCAGGCTGCCCCACACCCACTTGCTAGGATCTGATGCCGCTGCCCTTGCTTGACACCCTGGATCTGGGACCTGCCATGACGTCCCAGCATTCTCACCCAAGACTTCCTCCCTGCTGTGTCAGTGACCACATGGTCAACGGTGGTAGCCTAGGAGGAAAGTCAAGGGCCAGGGCTATGTATGGGCATCCATCACAGAGCAGTTCCTGCACCGACAATGGCTGAAATTGAGGGTGGTGCTGGAAATGAAGCTGAGCATCACTGGGGCAGCCGGATGGCAAGGAAAGAGCACGCCTTATGCATCTCACAGCCTGGTTCAAACTGAGTGACTCTGAGCAAGTTTCTTAGCTTCTCTGTGCCTTAGTTTCCTCATCTTAAAGTGGACGTGGGTCTTCCCAGGTGGTCCAGTGGTTAAGAATCCACTTTGCAGTGTAGGGGGCACCAGTCTGATCCCTCGTCTGGGAGGATCCTACGTGTCTTGGGACAGCTAAAGCCCACATGCCCACAACTACTGAAGCCTATGTGCCCTAGACATACTTCACAGCAGGAGAAGCCACCACAATGAGAAGCCCGTGCTGAGAGTAGTCCCCACTCTCCACAACCAGAGAAAGCCCGTGCCCAGCAATGAAGACTCAGAGCAGCCAAAAATAAAATTTTTTTAAAGTGGGTGTGATATCTGAAGAGTACTCTTGTGAATACTGAGGTAGGATATAAGATGTCTTGCGTGTAACAGGTGCTTGGTAAACAGAAGTTCCCTCCTTTTGTCCCAAGTCATGGAGAAAATCTAAAGGAACCCACTGTGCACTCAGCAAGATTTCTGAACTGGGAAGGTTTTGCCAAGTACCCTAAAGGAGTGATGTGTATCTGGTGAAAGGGGAGGGGGGAAGGACATTCCATCAGCAAGAATTACGGAGTACACCCAGAACACTGGATCCCACTAAAAGAGTATCATCCGTCTGTCCCCTGCCATCAGCATGGTTCTTCAGACACAAAGGATGTTCCACAAAGGTTTCCTGAGGACCAAACTGAAGACATCTTTTCATAGCTAATGGGCAGCGATCAGGACTCCTGTGTCCTGTTCTCCGCTTCCTGGGTGCATGTGCCTCATCCACATCTCCCTAACTCTCCCTCAGCCTGTCCAGCCCAGAATGGGTGACAAGTTTCCCTTAGCCACCTGGTAGAAGGGAGACCTGGAGCTCCTTCCAGTTCTCTGTGAAACAGCTGGTCTCGGGTAACTGACGTCACAGTTGAGGTTCCACAACATTATCTGTGAACTCACGCTCCCGAGGGGCCCGCCTCCATTTCTGACTACAGTGACGAAGACTGGGAGCTTATCACATGCCGTTTAGGAGATGGTCTTCACATTAGACAGGCTGAAGGTAGACTTTGTCACTTACTAGGTGCCCAACCTTGGGCAGGATTCTGGCTCTCTGAGCCTCAACATCTCATCTATAAAGTGAGCTAATAAAATTACCTACTTTGTTGTTGGGAGGATTCAATGACTCATGTTTGAAAACAACTGGGCTCTGTGCCTGAAATATGAATGCTCAATAAATGTGACTATGTCAGTGATTTTAGTTACAGGAATGGGATGCCAAGGGAGACTTCGTTTAAACTAGGAGTTCCACCTGTGTGTGTGTATTTGTGTGTCCACTGGACTAAAGAATCCCTAAGGCCCTCCTTAGCTTCAGGATTCTATTTCTCAAATATCTTCCCATCCAATACTCCTTCATTTCTCTCATTCCTTTCCCTTCCCTTTTCTTTTCTCCTCTTTCCACAAATAGGCCACCTCATGCCCACAGGTTCGGCTGGTTTTCTGGGTGACCCCACCCACCCTCTGCACCTACCAGGCTTGGGGATGCCATCTTGTTCTTGCTTTAAGTCAGGAGTCACAAATGACATTTTTTTTTAAATTAAGAAAAAAGAAAAAAATAAAATCCACAGCTCCACCCTCACGCCCACCAGGAGCATCTGTATTGCTGTTCCCTTCTCTCCTTCACTGCTGCTAATGACAATATGATATTTTCCCTACTACTCAAAAAACTATTTTTATGTAATTAATATATGCTTGCTTGCTTATAAATGCCTAATTTAAAAAGAAAAAAAAGAGCTTGGCAAATTTCTATAAAAAAAAATTAGAGGCCTCTGCAGAATTTCACTACTTCTTGTTCCTTACTTAAATGTAAAATCCTCTGGTTTTTAATGCAAATATGGGAAGATTAAGTCCACCTGTGAGTTAGTGGTTTATAAAGTGACTTACTAGGTAGACATCCCAAATCTCCCACCCATCTCACTCCCAGGGTTCCCCCAGTCTGCTGGGCCACAGCATAAGACTGTAAAGACCCTCTGCCAAGACCAGCCGTCCAGAGGAAAGGAGAAGGGTGGGTGTGGCTGAAGGCTAGACAGGGGTGAGGCTTAGATAGGCTGCATTAGGGGAAGATTTAGGAGGGGCAGAGTTCTCTGGAAAAAAGAGGAGCTTGGGTGGCTTGGTGGGCCCTCTGAAGACACCAGGATCCCCGAAGCCTTTCTTTCCCCTTTCTAGGTACAGTGCCAGGGAAAAGGACTGCTGTTGAAATGAAACGAACACTCAAAATATAAGAAACATATCAAAATGCTAGCAGTGGTCGGTCTAACGGAAGAGTTTTTGTTTTTGGCAGATATGGTCATATTGCTTGTATAATAAAACTTAAAAAGTTTTAAAGTCAATTATTCCAATTAGTTGTGCTTAGCCAAGAAAACAGACAAAAACCTAGAAAAATAAGGTTTTGGCTCCCACTGAAAAGTAGCATATTCTCAAAGGAAGACCATTAAAAGGGAAAACAGAAGCTTCGTGGACACCTGGCTCTCCATCCCTGGATGAGGACTGAGGTCCTTACCTAGAAGCTGTGGTAATGCAGAACGACCACTCCCCAGCAGCCAGGAAACCTGCTTCTAGTTCTTTGCCACTAACTTGCTGTGTGACCTTGGGCAAGTCAACCACCTCTCTGGGCCTGTTTCCTCACCTGTAAAGTGAGGGGACCTGGTTAACTTTAAAAAATATGTACTGTGCCCTTACTCTGGGCAGTGTGCTGAAGCTGTAATTAAACAAGGGAATAATCACTTAGAAAATACTGACTTCTCAGTGTTATTGGGCATTGTGGTTACAGAGATGAACAGGTGAGTAACCCGGCCATTGACATTCACAACATGGTCAGGAAGACAGAGCAGAGATGGCCAACCGCACGCTCAGTGCAGAGACATGTTGGCACACGAAGGGGAGGCCTCTGCCGGTGGGGTGGAATGGCACAGGAGAGGTCTGAACTGAATCTTGGGGATCCCTGGCTCCTACTCTCAAAGGCTGTATAGTCTGATATAAGGCTGGGACAAATATCCAAACATCTACCTCAAAAGACAGAGTGAAGCCACCACTGGTAAGCCAAGTTCAGAGAGAGGGGACCCCATGCGGCTTGGGCTGGGTTGTGGAGGGGCAGGCAGGAGGCAGATCAGAGAAGCTTGTGAGGGGTTGGTGGGGCCTTGGAGGGTGAAGAGAGCTTCCTCAGAGCCCTGAAGATCATTCTAAATGAGAAGCCTGCAGGTGCGGCTGGGGCAGCGGGCAGGCCAGAGCAGCAGGGTTGGCAAGGCTGGAAGCTAACTGAAGGCACTGTGGTGAGAGCCCGTGGAATGATGGGCCCTGGGCCGAGTGCTCCGCAGCCTCACGCTGGTTCTCGGAGGCAGGTTCCCTCACTGCTGCCTCATTTTTTCACATAAGGAAACAGAGGCTCAGAGAGGTTACAGCCTCACAGCTGATGGACGGTAGAAACGGCCCTTAACCGAGGTCTGCTTGATGTCCCACCTTGACTCACCACTGGAATGCCAGGCGGTGGCGTTACTAAGCCCTTCCCATACAAGGTACCACTGTCCCAGCACACCTGGCCTGGCATTGCACCAAACACGTGGGTACCAGAGGTCAATTCCTGCCTTAACCTTGGAAGTTGGCTCAATTCAGTCCTTTCCACTTGGGCAGCTACAGGACTACCAGGATTGCCTTCACCAGAAAAGTGGGGGATGGGACCGGGCAAGAAATAGCAGCATTGCCGAGCAGCTTTGTGCTCCACTGTCCACGGGTCTCATTTATTGCTGTTCTACAATGGTGTAGACTGGCTCACTTCCAGTTTGTCTCCGGTCAGCCTAGTGTCGTCATGGCCCCAGGATGGACCACTCTGCCTTGACTAGGGTGGCTGATTTCTCCTGTTAGGCTGAGCTTTTAATGCGACCTTGTTCCCTCGGATGCTATCTAGGTACTGCCAGATGTTCGTGGATTCCCGTCGCCAGCGCCCCAACTTTCTGAGCTGGTCTGTCATGAATTTCTTTTTCAGGTGGTCATACAAGTGGTTCATCTTTTTCTTGGTCTTGTCTGCAGCTCTTATCTTACAAAAAGCAAAGGTGAGATTACTTCACAGTAAGAGAGGCATCTGTGCTGCTGCTACGAGGTGGAAAAGGAGCCAGATGAACTCAGTATTCCATCAGTAACTTGGCTCACAGGGAGCTCCATTTCCCTGTTTGTAGAGTGAGGGCCTCTAGCCAGCTCACTCCTGTGGTACCTTCTGACAGTCTGCAGCCTCAGAGCCTAACGTCTCTGTTTGGAGAGTGATCAGAAGGAGGGAGGGAAAGGGGGTGCATCTTGTAACCCCTCTTCCTTAACTCTTATCACTCAGTCCCTATTACTCACTTGGTGCCCCCCGCATATTGTTGATGACACCCCCTATGTCACACTGAACGGGACTTCTTTTTGGCCACACCACACAGCTTGTGGGATTCTAGCTCCTGGATATGAATTGAATCTGCGCCCTCAACAGTGAAGCACAGAGACCTAACCACTGAACCACCAGGGAATTCCCTACTTATTTCTTCTATTACGATATATCACCAAAGTCCCCACAGGGCATAGCCATCCCAGTTGAGAACCACGGCCACACATGCAGGGATACCAGCCATTATCCACTGTTCTCAGAGCATTGTTCAGAGGGTTCCCAACACACTAGATATTCATTGCCCTCTTGGAGGCCCTGAGAAATCAATGGCTGGCCAGAGCCGTCTCCTCCCCTAATGGGAGAACTTTGTGGGGGAGAAACACTGCTCTAACTCCACTACACCATGCCACTGGAAGTTTAGCAGAGAGACACTCACACCTCTACTCTTCTTTTGGTCTTGGTGACACTTAAGATCTACCACCATTTCTTAAATCTTTCCCACTGTTTTCAATGTCAGAATCTCACGGGTCCTTCCAGATTTGGTCCTGAAACATGGGGAGGGGCTCAAAAAAGTCAAGAAGGGTACAGCAGCTTAACTCTGGCCTGCCTGCTCTAGTGGAAGAAATAGGCATATTCTCTGAGTCCATCGTGTTCACTAGTCTCTTCCTCACACCCAAAACACTGCCTGTCCCAAGTGAGCCCTGAAGATGCATTTAATGAATTAATCAGTCAGGGCCTGTGGGATGATGACACTGTGGTTTCCCTCTTCTTCTGAGGGTTTTTGGGTAAGCAGGTCAAACCTTTCTTGTCCATAAGCAAAAAGTAGAAAAATCTCAGTTCTCATGTGGAAAAGTGGGAGATAATCCCTGAAGGGAAAAAAAAAATGACCAAATGGTGTCAATGCCAATTCAAGCTCTAGAAGCAAGACTTCTTTTTACAGAAGATTGTAGGAATCCACTCAGGGTTCCCTAAATAGAAAGGTAATGTGTTTTGAGGGAAAAAAGTCCCACAGGAACCAAGAGATGTGGAATCTTCCTTGGCTCCTTCAAACAAGGAATAGCTATGACACTTTGGGTGAATCAGTAACCCGGAGTCTCAATTGTCTCCTCTGTAAAACAGGCTTGTATTAGAGCACCTTGATGGCCTCCTACCACCTCTAATATCTGAGAGCTCCCTCCAAAATTTCCGGGAGAGTGAAATGAACATGGATCAAGCCACTAACACCCTCTAATTGAAAGGCTTGTGATGACTTTACCTCCATCTCATAGATTCGCTGTGCACTGAGGTTGTCACGTATTATCACCCGGGATAAGTGGCTCTTGGGTAAAAATTTTTTCACTGCTGCTTCACTGGAATTCATTAAGCTGGAGAGGGAGGAGAAGGTGGTACAGGTTTGATGGCTGGGGTCAGGACTAGAACACAACCTGATCTGATGGGATCCTGGGGTAATGGCTGAGCCTTCCTCAAGTTTCTTGGGAGAGGCACTGCCCTGTCATAACTGTCAGAGGAACAAGGGAGTAGGCTTAGGTTTCTTCCTGTGGGATATGTGTGCCTAAGGGGTGTTTCTTGGATGCTGAGAGGAAAATAAAATCCTGAGAAGGATGTAGAAAGGTCAGAGTAATCCATAAGAGAAGTGTCAACAGGGACTTGTAAGTGTCCAAAGGAGCAGTCATCTGAAGAAAATGTGGTATGAAATGGGAGGCAAAGGTCTTAGAGGAAAGAAGCAAAGTCAGAGGGATAAATTTGAGGGGGTTGGGGGAGGGGGACTGCTCGAGCCTAGGTCTAAGGGATATCCAGGTGGGGAAGGTCAAAGGAATCAGGAAAAAAGAGAATAAAATGCTTGGACACAGGTTATGTTGGTTAATTGGGAAATTCTAAGGGAAAAGGGTTTGGGAAAAGTCTAGAAAGGTAAAGAAAGTCTGAAGTGGACAAACACTTGAGACTCTGGAGGGTGAGAAGCAGAAGTTGGGATGGGGATGGGGTGTGGTAGAATGAAGCCAGGTGCTCCAGGCTAAACTAGAGGTAACAATTTGGTTAAAATGAGGAACTGGTCAAAATGGATAATACCAGGCATTGAGTTTTCACTTTTGATAATTTGGTGACACCATGAAGTGGTTTTGCAACTATATATTTTTTGCTTACTTGAAAATAATTATTCGTAATATTTTCTTTCTAAAATTTGGAAACTAAATATACAATAAAGAAGCAACTAAATAAATTGTGATTAGGCCATACAATAAAATACTAAGCAGCCTTGGATAAAACAGACATCCACAGTGCATGGGGGGGGGGGGGCAAGTTTACAAAATAATAAACTTTTTCGTGACATATTCCCTACCACTAAAAAAAAAAAAAAAATGCAAAAGCATGTTGCAGTACATATTTATGAATAGGTCTGAAACAATATAACCACAATGGTAACAGTGATTGTCTCTAGCCATTCATTATGCTTGTCTGATTTTTCTATAATAAGTGTATATTATTCTGACAGGACAATATGACAATTTTTAAAGGATAAAACACTTTGAAGGACTAAAAAGCTTTTTATCCTAATTCATTTTCAGCCCGTTTGGAACAGTAATTGTCTCCAGATTATTCATTTTGCTTGTCCATCTGATTTTTCTGTAAGTGCATACTATTTTCCCCAGGACAAAAAAATAGGACAAATTTTAGAGGATAAAACATTTCGAAGGATTAAAAAAATGTCCCCCTAAATCATGTTCAGCCAGTTTGAAACTGCTTTTCTGAATGCTTTTACATCTACAAACAAGTAGAAACAAACATCCTTTATCTCCCATTTACAATTATTTTTCTGACAGAAAAGACATGAGGGGATAGAAAAGACTCCCTTAGAGATCAAGATGCTCACAATGAGAAGTCCCCCGAATTCTGCTGGGGGGAAAAAAAGCATAAAATACCTAAAGTATACTAAATACTAATACTAAATACTAAACAGTTTACCCACTCAGTGGTGCACCAAATTACCAATACGTCCTGGGAAGAGGGGCGGGAAAGGCCATGACAGGAAATACTCCAAGTCATAATGATCATTTTGAACCATGATGCTGCCAGAGCAAGGCCTGTGGGAGCCTGGGCAGGGGTGCGGGCGGCTACTCTGAGGGAATGTGAAATGGCGGAGGCGAGGGGAAGCTGAGGTCTGTGGGGACCGGGCCACGCCTGAGGGAACGAAGGGCTTTCCCTGGGTCACTGCGAAAGTAAGACTGAGGGAAGCGTCGGGCCTGCGGGAACCTGGGCCTCACCCGGCTGGGAAGACGTTCGACTCGGCCCAGGGGGCGCTAGGAACCTTTGTCAGACGACGTCAAGCCTGAGAGAGCACAGGCCGCGCCCAGGCGTTCGGAGGATATACGGGTTGAGGTGGGACTCTCAGCCTCCTTCAGAGTCCGGGCTGAGGGCGCTGGGGCTCCGGAGAGGGTGAAGACCTGGACTGGGACATTCAGACTCTCCTGGGGTCTAGGAAAAGCCCGGCTCTGAGGCGCCCAAGGTTCTGGAGAGCCAGGACCAAGATCCCCGCGGCTGCCTGAGGGAGCAGAGCCTGAGAGAGTTCGGCTTCCCCGGGGTCCGGGCTCTGACGAACGCTCTGGGTACCCGGGCCGCACCTGAAGAGAACGAGCGGCTGCGCGGTCCGCGGCCGCAGGAAGCAAATCTTCGGCTGGCTCCCTACGTGGGTGTCCCGGCGGTTACTGAGCCTACTGTGCGGGAGGAAGGCCGACGCCGGGTAGGTGCCAGAACCGCTGGTCGCCTGACGGCCGACCGCAGCTGCAACGGGCGAGTCTAGGTTCCATTTGACAGTGGGCCGAAGCTGCTGGCCAACCGCTGAGTTTTCGTCTCTCGCTTTGGCGAGCAACTCGGGAATGGGAGCCTGCTGGGGGTCCATGCTCTTCTGAGCGCGCGCAGACATGGAGTGGGCGCCTGCGCAGACGCGGTGCGCGCAGTACGGCGCGTTGCCCGGGAGACGCGCAAGGAAGGCGGGACCAGGGGGTGGGGTGGGGGTGGGGTGGGGTGGGGGTGGGGTGGGGTGGGGCGGGCCGTGTGGGCGTAGCCCGGAAGCCTGCGGATGCGGCCGGGTTGTCCCTTCGGGACTGCCGTGGCGCCGCCCGGTCCGTTGCCATGGAGACGGGCTGGGCGAGAACTAGAGGGCTGCGGCACGCGGAGCCTGGACCCTACTTCGCGACTAGGACTGCTGGGGTTTCCGCGTGATCGCAGGGCGGTGGCCGGTGAGTCCGGGCCTGGCAGCTTCAGGACGGGGAAAACGAGGCCGGGGTTTCTCCGGAGACCCGGCACGGCCCACCTCTTTCCGCAACAAGGGACCATTGCTATGGAAACCGGAGCCCCGGGCCGGCGGGGACAGTGGCTCCTGGGTCGTGACCGATCTTCTCTGACCTGGAGACGCTCGCCCAAGGTTGCCTCCTGAATGCACTTGCCCTCCCGCCCGCGAGAGAGAGGTAAGACCCCGAGGTCTTGACACAGAGGGCAAATAAGCCCATTCCAACGCCAGCTCCCCGGGAAATCTACCTGACTCACCACTGGAAGTGGCGCCTTTCTCCTGTCAACCCTTGGACTATGTTCCACGTTTTATAACCCAGTATGAACGAAAGCCGCATGGTGTTTGCCCACTTTTCTCTCTAGAAAGATCAGCTGTTTTGAGCCTTGCTTTGTGACCCTAGACAGGTCTTTTTCCCCACTCTGCCTCACTTTACTCGTGTATAAAATGGAGATATTAACTCCAGACACCGGCTTGCTATGCTGTTTTGTAGGCTGTAAAATGGTGACACTGAGATGCCGCCGAGTCGCTCTTTCTCCGGCTCTCTCCCCCTCAAGTTAAAAGTTCTTCAAATCTTTGGGTCATTTCTTCAGGCCATCTTTGCAACTCTGTGGCCCCAGCCTGAAGTAACTCCGTTTACTCTTCATTCTCATAATGCCCTAGATTTTAACTTCCCTAACAACAGCAACAGTAGTTAATTATGTGCCAGGCCCTGTGTTAAACACTTTACATTGGATTACCTCATTTAATCCTCACACGATTCTTTTTTTTTTTTTTTGGAAATGTCACATTTAATATTTTCACCACTGTAAGTATACCACAGTAATTCACCAACCTCTGAGATTGTACTTTCACACCAGTGTCTTGGGCTTTTTTGATACTAAACACGTTTCTCATTCAGTTGAATTGAGATGCTGCAGTTGGGTTCTCAGGAACCTTGTGAAAAAAAGAAAAAGCATACCACACCATCTTTGTTTACTAAGTCAGTATTTGTTTCTTCCACAGCAAACATTTACTTCATTGAAGTTAAACTTGAAACATAACTTATTAATAGTTTTCAGGTTCAGCTCAGATCACTCAAGATGCAAATTCTCTGCTAAATCCAGATAACTTAACAATAATTTTAACAGTTAATCATCCATAACACACACCAAGGTCTTTCCTAGAGCAGTTTTAGGTGTTCATTGTACAGGTGAAAAATGATCTTCAATTTTCTTCTCTTTTTAATATAAAAGTTGGAAGGTAAAAGATGTTTTAGGGTAGGCACTATTATCCCTATTGCTCGACTCTGTTGCACCCATAATTGCCTATTTAATGTCTGTCTTTCCCTTGAGACTTTGAGTTCTGTGAGAGAGGGGGCCATGGCTGTCTTGTACGTTTCATTATCCCCAGCACCTACCACAGTGCCTGATAAGTGTTTCTTGATTAGCATGAAAATGACTTTCCTCTCATCACTACCCTCACCTTCCAGAGCAGTGTCTTCTCACCACACTCTTTGTCCCTGTAATGAACGGCAGTCTCCCCTAATTCCTGTTGCCCACTGAGCACTAGTTTTGGGGGCCTTCTGTCCACTTCTCTCTGAGTTTTCAGGTGATGAGGTTCCAGAACATCCCTTAGCATTTGGGCTTCCAACTGGTTGAGGGTGGGGCTTTTCCCCCTGCCCCTGGTAGCTCAGACAGTAAAGAATCTGCTTTCAGTGCAGGAGATCCAGTTCCATCCCTGGGTAGGGAAGATCCCATGGAGAAGGGAATGACTACCCACTCCAGTAATCTTGCCTGAAAAACATGGACAGAGGAGCCTGATGGGCTACCATCCATGGGGTCTCGAAGACTCAGTGACTTTCACTTTCACTTTCACTTCACATAAGTCTTTTAGAACTTATGTGCCATCCGCCCTACCTACCTAGGTTGAGCCTATTGCACTGGACTCTGGGGAAGGCAATGGCACCCCACCCCAGTACTTTTGCCTGGAAAATCCCATGGACAGAGGAGCCTGGTAGGCTCCAGTCCATGGGGTCGCTAAGAGTCGGACACGACTGAGCGACTTCACTTTAACTTTTCACTTTCATGCATTGGAGAAGGAAATGGCAACCCACTCCACTATTCTTGCCTGGAGAATCCCAGGGATCGGGGAGCCTGGTGGGCTTCCATCTATGGGGTCGCACAGAGTCGGACATGACTGAAGCGACTTAGCAGCAGCAGCAGCTGGGGGTACTGGCAGGTAGGGTTTGTCTAGGTAGCCTTTGACCTTCCTCTCCAGCAGCCTAAGAACCACCCTCACCTCCAGCCAGCTCCTCCCCCGAATTCTAGAGAAACATGGCCAGAGATTCCATCTTTTCCAGAAAACCTCTCAGGAGGCAGAGTCTTGGTTGTTGGAGTCATTTCTTCATTCAGTAAATATTTTTAAGCACCTGCTTGTGGGAACATGCCGCTTGGCACTGGCGATATAGTAGGAACACAGGCAGAAACAGTGATAAACTATGAGAACTCACAGACAGGGCATGGCAAAAACACATCTTCAGGAAATGTTAGGAAGAACGGCATCTGGGACCTGCCTGGAGCTGATATTTGATCACGTGTAGGGGTGGGGTGGAGAAGGCATTGGCACCCCACTCCAGTACTCTTGCCTGGAAAATCTCATGGATGGATGAGCCTGGTGGGCTGCCGTCCATGGGGTCGCTAAGAGTTGGACACGACTGAGCTACTTCACTTTGACTTCTCACTTTCATGCATTGGAGAAGGAAATGGCAACCCACTCCAGTGTTCTTGCCTGGAGAATCCCAGGGACGGGGGAGCCTGGTGGGCTATGGGGTCGCACTGAGTTGGACACAACTGAAGCGACTTAGCAGCAGCAGGGAGGGATATGGTCCCAGAAAGTTTCCCTCAGGAAGTGGCCCTTGGCCAAGATCCCAATGCTCAACAGTTCTCTGCTGAATGGGACAGACTAGGACTTGACAGGCTTGTAAGGAAAGGGGGTTCTGGACTGAGAGCAGGAAGAGCCCTGGAACAGAATATGACTCAGCCCAGCTGAGGCCCTTCAGGACATGAGGAAGGTTAAAAGCGGGGTGGTGAGATGGGCAGGGAGCCAGGCCACAAGTGACCTTGACAGCCACACTGAGGGGCCCCACTGAGTTATATGAAGCAGGGGGCCCTGAACTGGGGCTCCTCATCTGTCTCCTCTCCCTCCCTGCAGTTTTCCATGGACACAGCCTAGCAGGAAGAGGCCGCCTTTATGTCTCACGGGCCGCTGACCTACCGGCCCGATGACAGCATCCCCGTGTGCCTTCCCAGTTCAGTTCCGGCAGCCTTCGGTCAGCGGTCTCTCACAGATCACCAGCAGCCTGTATATCAGCAGCGGGGTGGCTGCCAACAACAGGCTCATGCTCTCCAGCAACCGCATCAGCACGGTCATCAATGTCTCAGTGGAGGTGGTGAACGCCTTGTACGAGGACATTCACTACGTGCAGGTGCCCGTGGCCGACACGCCCACCTCGCGGCTCTGTGACTTCTTCGACCCCATTGCAGACCACATCCACAGCGTGGAGATGAAGCAAGGCCGCACCCTGCTGCACTGCGCCGCCGGCGTCAGCCGCTCGGCCACCCTCTGCCTCGCCTATCTCATGAAGTACCACGCCATGTCCCTGCTGGACGCCCACACGTGGACCAAGTCCTGCCGGCCCATCATCCGGCCCAACAACGGCTTTTGGGAGCAGCTCATCCACTATGAGTTCCAGCTATTTGGCAGGAACACCGTGCGCATGGTCAGCTCCCCCGTGGGCATGATCCCTGACATCTACGAGAAGGAGGTCCGTCAAATGATTCCACTCTGAGCCATTCCGCCAGCACGTGCCATAGGGTCACTGATCTTCCACCAAGATCTGTGCTCAGACACCCTCCTTTTGTCAACACAAGAAAACCAGGTGATGCCTTTTATAAGGGCAAGGAAAAAGGAAGGGTGCTGTAAGCTCTTAATCTTATCATTCACATCTTTAAAGAGTCAGCTTACTACATGTAAAATGGTGAAGATAAGTTTTCTCCCCAGTGAGTGACAGGTCATGGCTGCTGACCAGAGGGGAGGGTGAACCAGGTGGTGCCCAGGTCAAGTGGACCAGCGCCCAATGCACATGGCAAGTCTGGAATCCTGCAGTCTTCCCCATGACCAACTAACTAACTGGATAAGTCTAATTAACTAACTGAACAAGATAACTAACTGAATGAGTCTTTCACAATCCCACCTCATTCTTTCGAACCCAAAGCCAGCCTTAAGCATCATGGCACCTCCTGTGCTTCTCAGTTTAGGTGCCAACCTATTGGATGAGTAGCCTTCAAGCAGTGTTCCAGAAATTCTGGGAGCCCCAAGGCAACCCTGCTTTCACCTTTAGCCACCATTGGCCAAGTCTGGTTTTCTGGATGGATTGGACTTACACATAAGATAGTTTTCAAAGGAAGCATTCTGTTGTGTAAAATTTTTTTAACATTCTTTTTTAATTTGAGCACTGCTCTACATGGCAAGCTCTTTTTCAGCTTTTGATGAAAGGTGGCACTGGTCTCTGTCTTGGGGCACATGTTGGAGAGCAGGCCTGACATCGGGCCTCAGCCCAGAAGGCTGGAGCTGTGAACTGAAACACAGCTTTGTCACCTCCTGCTCATGTGACCTGTGGCCTCATGGAGCCTGAGTTTCCTCATCCTAGTGATGACAGACCTTTCCTCCTAGGGTCGTCATGAGGATCAGTGCTTCTTCAGCGCAGTGCCCCAGCGCGTGGTAGGTGCTTGGTGTGACCAGCCGCTCTCTGCACAAGTGATGCCCTGGCCCTGCTGGCCCGGGTCTGAGAGTCATCCTCACAACAGCAGCTCCCCGCATCTGTGCACAGCCCCTTATTGCTCAGAAAGTGCTCTTTCCAAAAGTTGTCCTGCATGGGGAAAAACGGTTTCAGTCTTCGTGCACTCCTGCCTTGCAGGAGGCCTAGATCTCAGAGCCTTTTCAGGTTTCCCACCGTGTTTAACCTCTGTGTCACCTGGGAGTCCTAGAACAAGGAGCACACATCCAGCTTCTCCCAAAGGGCCTTGTTTAGATCACCAGCCATGAGAGCCAGCCCTGGCCTAGCTGGCTGCTGGGGTCCATGGGGATGTGCCAAAGGGATAAATGAGTGAACCCCACTTGAAGGTCCTGAAATCCAGGGTGATTCCAAGGTGTGCAAGGATCTGGGTCAAGACCAGCTATTCTAACCCAGAGGTTTTCGGACCAAAGGACAACTGCTCCATCTGGGTCCAGAGCCTGGTGGAGGCCAAACACACCTCTCTACGCCCACCGCTCCCCTGCTTTCACAAAGAGCCTGCCCATGGGTGTCATTTTAGGGTCGAGGGAGACCAGTCTCATTTTCTCGATGAATAAACAGACCCACAAACACCAGGGCTGGTGTGGCGAGGCCCCCACAAAGCAGAAGAAACCCATCTGAAAGAAACCCAGATGGAAAATTTCGTTGAAAGCATTTTTTTAAGAGTTTATGTGGGTCTGTTTTGTTTCAGGTTCTAAAATGGTTAAATCAACATGCCATAAAACTAACTATCTCCTGTGTAAGGTTCTATGTGTTTTAACACATTTGTGTCACTACCTCCACAATCAGGATGCAGAGCAGTTCTGTCCCCTCAAAATTCTGTTATGCTGGCCCTTTGCCCCACCCCAGCCTCTGGCAAATGCGTCTCTATTCTCCATCCGTACAGATTTGCCTTTTCCAGAAGGTCACATACATAGGTCATAGCGGGTGTAGCCTCTGGAGACGCTTCTTTCAGTGTGTCTGAGGCTCACACGTGTTGCCTTTCGTGGCCGTGTGCTGTTGCATTCTGTGGGTGTGCCAGTTTGTCTTACTTTCACCCACTGAAGGATATTTGGCTTGTTTCCAGTTTTTGGCAATTTTGAATAAAACTGCTACAGATACTTGTGTTTAGGTTTCTATATGAACAGAAAATTATCTAAGGTATGTACCTAGGAGTGAGATTCCTCAGTCATATAGTAAAGGTTTACCTTAAGAAACACACCAAATTTCCAGAGTATCTCTACTTTTTTGCCTTCCACTATGAGAGATCCAGTTTCTCTCTGGTATTTGGAACTGCCAGTATTTTTTATTTTAGCCATTCTGATAGGTGTGTGGTGTTGACTCCTTGTGATTTTGATTTGCACTTCCCATGTGGTTGATGATATTAAGCCTGTTTTTGTGTGTTTAATTGCCTTCCATGTTCCCTCTTTGGTGAAGTGTAAAATCTATTCAACGATTTTACCCATTTTTAAATTGAGTTGTTGTCTCAGTATTGAATGTTGAGAAATTCTTTGTATATTCTGGATTGTTGTTCAGTCACTAAGTTGAGTCTGACTCTTTGCGACCCCATGGGCTGCAGCACAGCAGGCTTCTGAAGTTTGCTCAAATTCATGTCCATTGAGTTGGTAGTGCCATCCAGCCATCTCATCCTCTGTCACCCCCTTCTCCTCCTGCCCTCAATCTTTCCCAGCATCAGGGTCTTTTCCAAGAGAGTCGTCTCTTCACATCAGGTGGCCAAAGTATTGAAGCTTCAGCTTCAGCATCAGCCCTTCCAACGAATATTCAGGGTTGATTTCTTTTAGGATTGACTGGTTTGATCTTGCAGTCCAAGGGAGTCTCAAGAGTCTTCTGGATTACAAGCCCTTTATCACATATGGATCTGTAAGTATTTTCCCCCAATCTAGCATGTCTTTTCATGCTGCTCTTTAAAGTGTCTCCTGCAGAGCAGAAGTGTTATATGTGGATGAAGTGCTACTTTCCAGATTTTCCTTTTATGGATTATTGTTTTGGTGCCACATCTAAGAACTCTGCCTAACCTCCTGTCACAAAGATTCTGTCTAGTGTTGGAGAGTTAAACTTTTCTCCTTATTTCCATGATCCTTTTGTATAAGGCGTGAGGTTTAGTTTGAGGTTCATATTTTTTCATATGGCTGTTTGATGGTTTCAGCTCTGTTTGTTGGAGGCTGTCCTTTCTCCCCCACTGAGCTGCCTTTACAGGGTCTGTTTCTTATGCTCTTCATTCAGTCTGATATACGTGTCCCTCCCTCTTTACCAATACCACATTATCTTGGTGATTGTAACCTTTAGAGTGAGTCCTACAGTATTCCTGCTGTTAGAGAAGTGTCCATTATTTTGCCGTTCACTATAATGTTAGCTATAGGCGTTTTTGTAGTTGCCCTTTATTAGATTAAGGAAGAGTTGGGGAGTCTTCTGTTTTCTGGAAGAGATAATATGGATGGGTGTTTCTTTAAATGTTTGGTAGGCTTCTGCAGTGAAACTGTTTGAGCCTGTAGATTTTTTTTTTTTTTTCAAAAGGATTAACAGTGAATTCAATTCCATTAATAGTTGAAGGATTAATCAAACTGTCTGTTTCATCTTTGGTGTGTTTTGGTAGTTCATGATTTTCAAGGAATAGATCCATTTCATCTAAAGGATCCAGTTTGTGCACGTGGGGTTGTTCATAGTATTCCCTTAATATCCTTAGTGTCTGCAGGGTGACATCACATTTTCATTCTGCAAACTGATCACTTGTCTTCTCCATTTCTTTGTTAGTCTAGCTAGATGTTTATCAGTTTAAAGAATCTTTTTAAAGAATAACCTACCTTGTGTCTTTAATTTTCTCTATTGTTCTTCCGTTTTCTATTTGACTGATTTCTGTTATTTGTTATTTTCTTAGTTCTTCTTACTTTGAGTTTATTTTTCTCTTTTTTCTAATTTCCTAAGGTGGAAACTTAGATTATGGATTCGAGAGCTGCATCCCCCAAAGTTTTATATGCTGCATTTTCATTTTTGTTCATTTCAAAACATTTTTTAGTTTTCCTTGCAATGTCCTCTTTCAGATCAGATAAGATCAGTCGCTCAGTCGTGTCCGACTCTTTGCGACCCCATGAACCGCAGCACGCCAGGCCTCCCTGTCCATCACCAGCTCCCAGAGGTCACTCAGACTCGCATCCATCGAGTCAGTGATGCCATCCAGCCATCTCATCCTCTGTCGTCCCCTTCCCCTCCTGCCCTCAATCCCTCCCAGCATCAGAGTCTTCTCCAATGCGTCAACTCTTCGCATGAGGTGGCCAAAATACTGGAGTTTCAGCTTTAGCATCATTCCTTCTAAAGAAATTCCAGGATTGATCTCCTTCAGAATGGACTGGTTGGATCTTCTTGCAGTCCAAGGGACTCTCAAGAGTCTTCTCCAACACCACAGTTCAAAAGCATCAATTCTTCGGCGTTCAGCCTTCCTCACAGTCCAGCTCTCACATCCATACATGACCACAGGAAAGACCATAGCCTTGACTAGGCGAAACTTTGTTGGTAAAGTAATGTCTCTGCTTTTGAATATGCTATCTAGGTTGGTCATAACTTTCCTTCCAAGGAGTAAGCGTCTTTTAATTTCATGGCTGCAGTCACCATCTGCAGTGATTTTGGAGCCCAGAAAAACAAAGTCTGACACTGTTTCCACTGTTTCCCCATCTATTTCCCATGCAGTGATGGGACCAGATGCCATGATCTTTGTTTTCTGAATGTTGAGCTTTAAGCCAACCTTTTCACTCTCCACTTTCACTTTCATCAAGAGGCTTTTTAGCCCCTCTTCACTTTCTGCCATAAGAGTGGTGTCATCTGCATATCTGAGGTTATCGAAATCAGATCGATTATATTCTTTGAAGCCAAAGATGGAGAAGCTCTATACAATCAGCAAAAACAAGACCAGGAGCTGACTGTGGCTCGGACCATGAACTCCTTATTGCCAAATTCAGACTGAAATTGAAGAAAGTAGGGAAAACTACTAGACCATTCAGGTATGACCTAAATCAAATCCCTTATGATTATACAGTGGAAGTGAGAAATAGATTTAAGGGCCTAGATTTGATAGAGTGCCTGATGAACTATGGAATGAGGTTCGTGACATTGTACAGGAGACAGGGATCAAGACCATCCCCATGGAAAAGAAATGCAAAAAAGCAAAATGGCTGTCTGGGGAGGCCTTACAAATAGCTGTGAAAAGAAGAGAAGCAAAAAGCAAAGGAGAAAAGGAAAGATATAAACATCTAAATGCAGAGTTCCAAAGAATAGCAAGAAGAGATAAGAAAGCCTTCTTCAGCAATCAATGCAAAGAAATAGAGGAAAACAACAGAATGGGAAAGACTAGGGATCTCTTCAAGAAAATCAGAGATACCAAAGGAACATTTCATGCAAAGATGGTCTCGATAAAGGACAGAGATGGTGTGGACCTAACAGAAGCAGAAGATATTAAGAAGAGGTGGCAAGAATACACAGAAGAACTGTACAAAAAAGAGCTTCAAGACCTAGACAATCATGATGATGTGATCACTGACCTAGAACCAGACATCTTGGAATGTGAAGTCAAATGGGCCTTAGAAAGCATCACTACGAACAAAGCTAGTGGAGGTGATGGAATTCCAGTGGAACTATTCCAAGTCCTGAATGATGATGCTGTGACAGTGCTGCACTCAATATGCCAGCAAATTTGGAAAACTCAGCAGTGGCCACAGGACTGGAAAAGGTCAGTTTTCATCCCAATCCCAAAGAAAGGCAATGTCCTCTTTAACCTGTGTATTATTTAGAAGTGTGTAGTTTAACTTGTAAGTATTTGGAAATTTTACCACCATCTCTGTTGTTGGTTTCTAATTTTAAATACCATCTAGGTCAGAGACCATAATATTGTATGATTTCATTCCTTCTAAATTTGTTGATGTTTACTTAACAGTGTAGGATATGGGCTGTCTTGGTGAATGTTTCCTGTGCACTTGGAGAGGGGGAGATGGTTATTTGGGATAGAATCTTCAGTAAGTGTCAGTTAGGACCAGTTGATGGATGGTGGTTTTCTGTTTCCTTGTGTTGCTTACTGAGAGAGAAATGTTGAAGCATCCAACTGTGATTGTGGATTTGTGCACATCGCCTTTCAGTTCTATCAATTTTTGTTTCATGTATTTGAAGTTTTGTTGTCCGGCGCATACATACTTAGGTTTGTTACATCTTCATGTGAACTGACCCTTGTATCAACATGCAGTGCCTCTTTTCCTTCTTAATTTTCTGAAGTCTATTGTCTGACGTTAATAGAACCACTCCAGCTTTAAGTGGTATTTGCATTATATATCTTTTTACATCCTTTTACTTTTAACCTGAAGTGTGTTTCCCGTAGACAGCATTTGGCTGGGTCTTTTTTTTTAATTTATATCTTCAATTTGCCTCTTAATTGGCGTGTTTAGGCCCAAATTATTGCTCTTTGGGTCTAGGTCTACCATTGTATTGTTTTCTGTTTATCCTTTCTGTTTTTTTATTCTTCTCTTTCCCTTTTCATGCCCTCTTTTGGATTACTAGTATTTTTAAATTATTCCACTTTAATTTTGTATAGTTTTTTCCAGCGGTTGCACTAGAGATTGTAACATACATACTTAACTTTTTGTAATCTACCTAAATGAATATCTTACTACCTCTCACTGGAATTCATATTGGATAGTGTATTAGTTTTCTCTTGCCACCATAACAAATTACCACAAACTTAGTGGCTACAAACAATACCTATTCATTACTTCAAGATTTATGTCAGGCGCGAGTCTGGTCGGGCTGCACTGAGTCTTCTGCTTGCATGGTGCTCAGCCGTGCCCAAGGAGTCTGCAGCCCTGCAGGCTTCTCTGTCCGTGAGACTTCCAAGGCAAGAATACTGAAAGGTTGTTGCTGAAACACGAAAGAGGCCGGGATTCTTGGCCTCCGGAGGAGAAGATTTCAATCTGGGGCCAGAGACAAGGCTTGATCGCTCAGAGCTTTTGTGTAATAAAGTTGTATTAAAGTATAAAAGAGAGAAAGCTTCTGACATAGACCTCAGAAGGGGGCAGAAAGAGTACCCCCCGTGCTAGTCTTCAGCTGGATGCTATATATAGCTACTAGCAGTCTGCTAATTTAAAAAAATGGAAATGTCTCAAAACTCAGAGAATAGCACCAGGCCCCTCACCCACAAGATGCATTTTGAGATAATCTTGGCACCAGATGAGTCATCCCGGGCCATAAAACGATTGACAGATTCCCATACAAATAAATAGTTTCATTAACAGATTAGGAGAACAATGAATGAGTATAACATACTGGTTTGTCAAGTCGGTTCTGAGCCTTAAGGCAAACCCACTTGAAGACAGAGTCTGGGGTAAATGCAGAGCACATTAACATAGCTTAAGACAAACATTTCCGTAAGAAGAATGCATTGGTTAGCTCAAGGTTTGAGAAAAGTTCCAGTGGAGCCATAATCTCATTGTGGCAACACAGAATTTTAAGAGAAACCTTGTTAAATTTGTATCGAGAAGGGGAAAAAATTTAACATGAGTTTGTTTCTTCCTGCCATTTGAGAGAGAAATGTCTGACACTTGCAGCCTATTTCCTGCATTTGGAGACCCCTGGCCTTCCTGCCTGTTACCCTCTCAATACTAGAGTGGGTTGCCGTTTCCTCCTCCAGGAGAACTTCCCAACCAAGGGATTGAATCTGCGTCTCCTGCACTACGGGTAGATTCTCCACCCTGAGCCACTGGGGGAGCTCGAGTCTTCTGCTTTGGGTCTCACAAGGCCAAAATCAAGGTGTTTTGTCAGGCTGAAACCCTGTGTTTTGGGTTGTTTTTTTTTTTTAACTGGAGGCTCTGGGGAAAGATTCTTCTTCCAAGCTTATTGAAACTGTTGCCTGAATTCAGTTCCTTGAAGTTGAAGTAACGTTCACATTTTCTAGGCAACTGGGCATTTGGCAGAGGTGGATATCCTGCTGATTGTAGCTAATTTTCTACTGACCTGTCTTCAAGTTCACAGATTTTCCTCTGTTGTTCTGCTACTAAGACCATCCAGTATATTTTCAAATTTTGATTGATATATTGTCTTAGTTGAAAATTTTTTAATTGATAATTTTCTGTATCTCCTATTTTTCTTTGCTGAGACTTTCTGTCTTTTTATTTCTAAGGTCCTTTTCTGATAAGTCCAACATTGGGGTCATCTCAGTGTTGAGACTCTCCTGGTTCTTTGTATGTAGAGTAGCTTTGGATTGTGTCCTGGACATTTTGAATATTACTATATTATGAAACTTTAGGTCTTGGTTAAATCCTATGGAAAATGTTGGGTCTTTGTTTTAGGAGGCAGTTGATCCATTTAGGATCAGTTCCGGTCTGTCTCGTGTGGGCCGTTAAAAACAAGAGAACAGCATTAAGTGGAGTCACTTAATGCTAAAACCCACGTCACCAAACCGAGACTTGGCTACAGTTTCAGCTCTTCCAGAAATGGAATATTAAACCAGTCAATCAGGAATCACCTGATCAGCACAAGTTAGGTAATCAGCCTGATAGACTCTGGCCATCCCCTAAGGAAAGTAGAATTGCAATAACCAAAGCCATTTTCTGCCTGGAATAAGCTTCCTTGTGCCTGCTCCCTCCTGCCCCTAGAAGTCCCTCAGAAGGGCTCTTGGGGCCCTTTCTGTTTGCTAGATGGATGCTTCTCAATTCATGAATCACTGAATAAAGCCAACAAGATTTTAAAAACTTACTCAGCTGAATTTTTTTTTTTATTTTAAACAGTGCCAGAGTTCGATGGTTGGTTTTCTGAACTTTTGCAATGTTAGGTCAAATCTGTGCTAGGCTAGTGCCACCCAGGGGTCTGCCCAGTAGTGTCGAAGTCACTGGGATCCCATCTGGGGTCAGATCCACACACGTGAGCCTGTGGGATCCATTTCTCAAGCCTCCCGCTCTCCGTGATTTCTCCCAGGCTCTCCAGTTTTCAAAGCCGCCCTTCCCCTGGTCCTTCAGCTAGAAACTGGTGCTTTTAGTCTCCTGCCCTGCTGCATGCATCCTGTGACCAAGTCTCTGCTCTGGGGCCAGGTGACAGGATGAAGAGAGGGAAAAAAGCAAGGGGACTCCTCCCCACCACACACGCCTTCAAACCACAGTTCTTTGGGTCAGAAGGAATTCCCCTGAGCTTTAAGTGTTTCCTGGCTTCCACCTCTTGGTTTCCATGTGAGGCTTGCCCAGGGATGGCACTATATAAGGGGGAAAAAAGGACGCAAAAGGGGATTTCTGTCCTAAAGAGTCTTCCCTCCCCCTCTTCAGACCAGGAAGACAAGGCTGCTCTTGGAGGCCTTTCTTTCCATGTCCACTGCACAGTCCCAGGATTCACGCTGCCTCGGAGACCAGCCCAGCAGATACCAGGGCAAAAAGCAAAACAGGAGACTCGTCATCAGACTTTTATATCCCAAATTCTGGTTTCCTCTCCTAGTCCACCTGCTACCACTTCTCTTTGAGAGTCCTCAGAGAGCTGCTTCCTGCATGCCATCCTGGGTTGTTAGTTGCATTCAGAGGAAGGACAGACTATACTTACTCAGTCTTAGAACTGGAACCCTCAGAAATGTGTTTTTAAAAATAAAGGCTCATTTGTAGAAAAAGGAAAATAAATACAGTGCATCTACAATACGATCCTCACGTCAGCACTTTGGTGTTGTGGTGGATTTCCTTCTTTCTATAGAATTTTTGTTCATTATTGAGAAAACACAATTTTCGAACCTCTTTTTTAAGTTATTCTTTTAATATTCAGGATGGGATATGGCAGGAAGGATTTCACATCCTAAGTGGAAGATGTTGGGGTTGAGAGGTCCTGAGAGGGTCCAGGCCCACAAATCTTTCTAGACTTCCTTTGGCAAAATATCAGTAATGCCTTTTCCCTGAAGAAAAAAATGTTTTGCTGGCGGAGTTGGGGAACACCCAGCAGACACCTCATGTGAATCGGGCAGACCCCACACACCCCTATAACCTCACACCCTGGCTCCGTGGTTCACAGCAGAGTGGGGAGCAAGGAGTAGCAGAACCCTGAGAATTAGGGGGTGAAGACCACGCCCTGCTTTTCCATCTCTGGGCAAGATGGTTGCTATAACCTGAATGTGTCTTCCTAAAATTCACATGTTGAATTTAGGCCTTTGGGGGATTATTAGGCAATGAGGTCATCAGAGTGGAGCCCTCATGAATGGGATTATTACCTTTATAAACGGAGCCCTTGACCCAGAGCAGGCCCTCACCCGACAATGCTGACACCCTGGTCTCAGACTTCCAGCCTCCAGAACTAGGAGCAATACATTTCTGTTGTTCACAAGCCACCTGTCTACAGCATTTCGTTACAGCAGTTGGATGGACTGTGGCCATCTCTTTGGGCTTCCATTTTCTGTATATATAAGGGCTGAACTGGACCATCTGGGAGACTTGGCAGAGGTGCGAAGGGTTGCTGGTTCATCTACTGGCAAGCTCACTTCAGCTGGTTTGATGTTGGGCTACAGCATAAGAAGCATCGACAAGGGTCCTTTTGCCAAAGAAAGTTTCAACATGTAAAGTGCCCAGCCCAGGCAACAAGAGCTGCCTGGTGGTGTTCAGAGGAGGCAGGAGGCACGTGGTGGCCATGGCGGTCAGGAGGGCGCAGATGGAAGCTGAGATCCCGGGAGGCCATTACCAGAAGTGTTTATTGTTCCATCGTGGTCCTTGCCCAATTGGAACCTCCCATGGTGCACCACAGTATTCTGTGTCATTTCCCGGAAGTATTTACCACTGAGCAGGAACAGTGTGATGGTCGGTTCCTGGCATCCCTGAGCTGATTCGGGAGCAAGAGTCCTCATTTGCCCTGGCCCCCTGGAATGAGAATCCAAGGCCCCCCTGGGGAGGGTGGGCAGGGGCCCCCGGCAGCTGGGGCTGAGACAAGGCAGCCGCTTTGTTCTGAATCCACAATGGCAGGATGCCCAGCACAGAGCCAGCTTCCTCCAAGGCAGGGCAAGGGGGTGGGAGCCCGGCCGAGGGCATGCCCTGGGGCCCTGGGTGAGCAGGGGAAGCCTGCGAGGCGGGAGCGCACAGCACGGGAAGCCTTGGGAGAGGAACTGGGAGGCACCTGGAGTGAGCCCATCTGTTCACATGGCTCAAGGACCTAGTAGGTTTGTGAAATAAAATTCACGCCTTATGTCAAGACAGGAAAAAGCTCAACACAGTAAACTCTTCTCTGCCTTTTCGACCTCCCCTCTCCCCACACTGTGCATTCTGCATCTGCATGTACGCATCGACCAGAACATCCCACCAGCAGGAATACCTGCTCAACCACAAAGAGCAGCATTTCTCCCAGCATCAAGACAACGCCTCAAAAGATAACGCTCCTTCTTGAAACTTATAAGGGGTCACATGATCCACCACGGCGACGCTTAGACCCGGATTACGTAAACTGTCATTGATGTACTACAGCCCTCCATCTCAAAAATACTTACATAACTGTTCCCTGACTTCCAATGAGCAGAACAATTCTCAGAGCTTTCTGAGATGCTCTTCCCAGGTTACAGTCTTCAAACTCAGTGCAAATAAAATCTCTCATTTCTTCTTGGTTCATTTTTCATCCAGTCTCAGCCACTTTTGCTAAGCACTTGCCCCATATTAGCCCCTGCAACCTCCCAGAACCAGACAGGCTCGTGAGGCTCTACCCCCGCCTCACCCTCCCCCTTAACACACAAGAGGCACAGGAAGGGAAAACCCCTGCCCAGGGTCACACAGCTCAGACATGCCAGGGCTGGGGTTCGAACCCAGGTCTGACCCCTGCTTTTGACTGGTATCTCCCGTCGACTCCATCCACACCAGGTTATGTGCTGGTGCTGGGGAGACACCGGTGAGCAGACAGCTTGGTGACAAGCCAGTTCTGAGAGCGGGACGTGCTGGCGGCCCTGCCTGGAGAGGTGCGGGGAGCTGGGGTGACCTTCAACTGTGACTGTCAACGCAGACTGGCGTGGGGTGGGGAAGGGTGCGGTAGGGAACCTCCCCCAAGGAAGGTGACATCTGTCATCCTGAGAAGTCTTCCCAGCCAGGACTAGATACAAAGAGGGAGGCCGGGGAGGCCAAGTGACTCACCGGAGGCAACAGGACAAGTTAGAAGCAGAGCCTAGAGGGCTGTCCATGGGAATCACCTCCTAAGCCCCTCACTGTGAGGTTCTCTGTGAAGCCAGGGGAAACCAAACAGGTCAGACGGCGAGAAAGGGGACCAAGACACACCCCCCAGGCCAGCGTTCACTGTGCCCCCTCCAGCAGGGAGTGATTAGGAGGGGTGTACCTCTGACTTTGAAGGAAACACCTCAATGCTGGGTGGTTCCCAGGTCAAGCATGGCTCCAACTACCCCCTGCCCCCCCCACCCACACCAGGGGCTGGCTTTGATCAGACAGGAGGCTCACTCTGAAGCCAAGCATTCCCTGGGGCCCAGGGCGCTGCAGGAGGCGCCTTGAAAGGGGAAGGGACCTGAGGACCAATGGGGTCTGCCCGCTGGAAACCATCCATCCTCTGTCCCATCTGGCCAAGCCTCAGGGTGGAGCCCGGAGGTACCCAGGCTGCATCAGGACAGGGCTGGGCTGGTGGCTTCTCTGACTCACACAGAGGGTGGGTGTCCAGTGACTCAGCCGAGGCCCACTTCCCCTCCGCTAGACCCGCCTGCACAGAGACTGGGGCAGGCAACCCTGCACCAGTCCTGCCTGTGCCAGGCGCTCCCCAGGCCCTCGCTGCCCCCACCCCAGCCTGGGCCCGTCCCTCCATGTAGCCCTGACCACGAATTCCGGCCACGTGAAGGAATGAATGAGTCTTCTCTGAGTCCCAGGCACCCTAGACCCCAGCCCTGGCCTGGCCAAGCTCCCATCCTCCCATTTTCCAGATGCACCTAGAGCCTGAGAGAGCGGGTGACTAGCTCATGCTAGGGACCAAGCCCACAGGCCCCATCGTCCCCTCTCCACCCCTGGAAAGGGGTCCTCCTCTCCACCGGGGAAATCCTCTCCCCGGGGATCATCAGCCCATTTTGCAGATCTGGAAACCGAGGCTCAGAGAGGGGAGGTACCTGCCCCAGGCACAGTGAGGCGGGCAGAGTGGGATTAGGTCCCCAGAGTCTCTAACCCAGGCAAGGACCTTATGGTTTTTAACAGGGGGCCTTCAGTGGAGACAGGTGGGTGGCTGGAGTTAAATGTCTAAGCCAAGGGAAGGATGGGAAGTGAGGCAGCTGGGTCAGGCCAGCTCCCCAGACGCGCCACCCCCTACCCCCAGTGCTCCTTCTGCCATGGGCCCACCCCATTCCTTGCCCTCTGTGCCCACGGCCCTAGACACGGCCCCTCACCCAGGGGCCTTTAGAGGAGAGTGTACGGTTTGGGTTTTCACCCCCAGGCAAGGCTTTAGCCATGAGAAGGGAGAAGCTGATGTAGGAGGAGAACCACAGGCCGGGACCAGCATGTACAGAGATTCTGGTGGGCGGCTGGGTGTCACGGGGTACCTGATGGAAGCAGGTGTAGACTGAAGGTGGCGCTGATGCTGGGAAAGATTGAGGGCAGGAGGAGAAGGGGTCGACAGAGGATGAGATGGTTGGATGGCATCATCGACTCAATGGACATGAGTTTGAGCAAGCTCCGGGAGATAGTGGAGGACGGAGGAGCCTGGCTTGCTGCAGTCCATGGGTCGCAAAGAGTCAGACAGGACTGAGCGACTGAACAGTGACAACAAAAGAGGGGAGAGGCCACGCGGCCAGGCCTGGCCTGGTCCCACGGGCAGCGTGGACCCACAGAAAACATGTGTTTTAAGAGCTTCCCCTTGAGGCTGTGGGAAGATGGTGTGAGGGGTCAGAGCAGCAGTCTGGGTGGATGAGGGGGGCTGGCCAGGCCCCGGTGAGGGTGGAAGCAAGTCCTTGTCTCTGGGTGGGCGGACAGTGTGCCTGTGTTTCCTTGGCCGCTACCCTGAGGAATGACACAGGTGTACAAGCAAAAATAGTTTATTTGAGGACGGAAGACCCGACGTTGGGGGGCCCAGGGCTGAGGCCACAGCAGCTGCCTGGAGTTGGCACAGACAACCCCCAGCTCCCTAGGGAAGCCGAGTAGCAAAGCTGCCCTTCCCCGGGCCCCCTAGCTGCCTCCCCCACTTCCTGCAGGAAGGATTGTGCGACCGCCAAGAATCATCGCCATCATCACCACCATCACCGTCAGAACGTTGGTGAGGTTTTCCAAGCTTAGCCAGCAATTTTCAGCACAGTACTTGACCCTAATCGTCGTGAGTTACTCTGACAAGAACAGCGACTGTGCCTGAGCCCACCATCCAGTGGTGAGTGGGGTCTGTGATGAGGAGAGGCAGGCAGGGACAGGAGCCAGGGCGCTCTAGGAGACCCCATTGCAGCCTCCATGGCGACCCTGCAGGAAGACCCGTCTCCCTCGACGGCCCCAGCGGCTGCCCATTCTCCCGTGGCCATGGGCCGAGGTTGGATTCGGGTTGGGGCAGTCCTGGGTGGTCCCTGTGCTCCCTCAGGCCTCAGAGACCCTTGCCAGGCTGGTCCCTCCGCTGGAAGCCCCGGCGGGCAGCCCAGGAGGCCACAAACTCACAGTTGTGGTAAAGGAACATTCCAGAAAGGGTGAGCGCCACACCCACATAGCTGAGGGTGCTGAGGCGGCTGCCAAACAGCAGCCGGGACAGGACGAGGTTGCCCACGACGGTGAGGTTGCCCAGGACGTGGACCGTGAGGGCCGAGGTGAGGGCCAGCAGGGAGAAGCTGGCCAGGTTGTAGAGCACGGACAGGAGGCAGCTGAGCAGGACACAGGCCCAGAGGTGGCAGTCGGTGGGGGCGGGCGGCGGCGCCACGCCGGCCTCCAGCACCAGGGCGGCGCCGGCCAGCAGGCAGAAGCTGGGCAGCGAGGTGGCGTACAGCAGGGTCACCGCGTCCAGCCGCTCTTCCTGCAGCAGGGCACCTGCAACCAGGGCAAGAGCCGTCAGCACTGGGCGCCAGACGACCCCTGCGAGGCCAGCCTGCCACGGCCTCCAGCTGTCAGCACCAGGTGCCAGACGACCCCCCGTGAGGCCAGCCTGCCACGACCTCCAGGAAGCCTGCCCCAGCCCCTCCGGCAGAACAAGGGGCTCCTGCTCTGTAATGGGAAGGTCAGACCACCTGGGCGGTGACCTCGTCCGCTCCTGGCCAGCTGTGACCTGGCCCTTAACCTCTGGAGGCCTAGGTTTCCTCACCTGCAGAGTCAGAGGATAATAAAACCTGTGCATGCTACGTCGCTCCAGTCGTGTCCGACTCTGCGACCCCTTGGACTGTAGCCCGCCAGGCTCTTCTGTCCCTGGGATTCTCTAGGCAAGAAGACTGGAGAGGGCTGCCATGCCCTTCTCCAGGGGATCTTCCCGATTCAGGGATCGAACCCAAGTCTCTCCAGTCTCTCCCGTGTCCCCTGCATTGGCAGTCGGGTTCTTTACCACTAGCGCCGCCTGGGAAGCCCCAATAAAGCCTTAAATATGCAGATTAAAATAATGTACATAAAGCCCTTATCACATAAGCTTTGGTTGGTCAGTAAGAGTAAAAAGACGGGAGAAATAAGCCCGTTATCACTGACTCCTCCCACAAGCTGAAACAATAATCTGTGATATCCCACTGATCAATAAATGTGAGAAAAAAAATCTTCAGGGGCTCCCCAGGCCCTGGAGAAAAACATCCTGGACTCGTAATGAGCTTTGAAGGTGCTAAGCCAAGGGGCCCCGAGTCTGCTTTCTTGGCTTCGGCCATTCTGGCACCCCCCCAGCCCCAGGGTGGCTCCCACGGTGCTCCCTCCAGCACTCCCAGCTCTGCCATGTACTAGCTATGTGGGCCTTGACGTTACAAGAGAGAGAGTTTGAAAGCAAGGTCACGTTCAATCACTTGTGACCACTGGGATGACAGACACAACAAGGAGGTCATTGTTGTGCCCAGCTGTCACTCACTGCATGCGTGTGTGTGTGTTGTTAAGATTTTTTTTTTTTTTTTAATGTGGACCATTTTTAAAGTCTTATTGAATTTGTTACAATATCACCTCTGTTTTCCGTTTTGATTTCTTGGCCAAGAGGCACGTGGGATCTTAGTCCGTGACAAGGGATCGAACCCGCACCCCCTGCACTGGAAGGTGAAGTCTCAACCGCTGGACCGCCGGGGAAAGTAGCTGTCACTCATGGTTTGCCGCAGATAGTTAGCACCTTTCGCTACAGATGCTGGAGCTCATCAAGACAAATCTAGGACACAGAGGAAACCTTGGGCTTTGCAAGGAAAGAGGGCACCCTAGCATCTTGCCCGTGTGTGTGTGTGTGTGTGTGTGTGTGTGTGTGTACACGTTACCACCCAGTTGGTTCACAAAGGAAGCAGGGCCCATCATAAACTCTCACAGGGCTCAGCTGAAATGATAGGACTTGCAAAGAGGCAACAGCAGTTTTGTGCCTTCTCCAAGTTTTCGTGGAGAGAGATGAGTAACGTCTCCCCAGCCCCTCCCTCTCTCAGCCTCTATGCGTTTTCTGACACACACTTTCCAAAGAACCACAGAGGCGCTTACTCAGAGGCTATGCTTAGAATAGGAAATCTTATTTGTCTCTCAATTTCATTTTGATGTTTTGGCTTTGTTCTCTAGGCAACAGTCCTTCTGTCAAGCATTTCTAGAAATGAACAGATAACTGGAATGCCTCCTGTTCGGCTGCTCCAAATTTAGCACCATTACGAGCTGCCTGTGGCCTACGTGTCCAAGGTGCAATCACTGGAAGGTGGTCAGGATTGCAGGTGAACTTCACCTTTGGCGAATTTCACTCTCTGAGAGGCAAGCAGGCCCTAATTTCCCCACTCGGCCCCATGCACCTGTCTGGAATCCATCCAGCCCTCCCCCTCCCCCCACACACTGTCCCCTCCAGCCCAGGAAAAGAGCCAGTTACCCCACCGACCTGTCATCCAGCCTCCTCAGCGACCCCTCCCCCTGCCTGCTTGCCCCAAACCCCACATTTCAACTCCTCCTCCTCCGAAGGCATTTCCGTTTCCTCATCTGAACATGCCACATTTCAGACACACGCAGACTAACACCCTCTGGATGCTGTTCTGTTGGCTTCGGGCTTATCCCACCTCTGCTCCATCACGAGCTGTGTGATATCAGTAGGTCACCCTCTCTCTATGCCTGTCCCCCCACGGGAGCATGGGCAAAGTAACAACATGCCCTCACGGGGCCGTGTGAGGTGCTGAGCGCAGGACCTGTGCCCAGGGGCAACTGCTGCCCATGGTGGCTGCCATGAACCCCTACGGGCAACCACTGGCTGACACCTGCACCCTGGCAGGGCTTGCGTCCCGCTCCCAGAATGCCCTTTCCTGCTCTGCCCGTGTGAAGAGCTGGGCACAGCATGGGCCCGTAGTCAGGGCTCGGCTGTCACCAACACTGCCTGCCTCCTCCCCTGGGCAGCCTTCTCTGGTCTCCCCGAGAAGTAGCCATCCCAATCACAGCTGTGTCCACCTTGGCTCTAGCCCTTCTTCCCTGCTTTGTGATCGTTCCTTCTGAGAGTGTCTCCCCACCAGCCTGAGAGCTCAGCGGATGAGAAAGGGGTCAATCTGATGCAGGTGGGTGTAGCGGAGGACAAGTCTCAGCATGCTGGCACCCCGTCTCCCAGCCTTTCTGTGAGGGAAGAGGCAGCATCACTCCTCTCCACGAGTGGCTCCCCCCAGGCCTGCAACTGGCCCAGGAAGGAGGGAAGCTGCTGGGCATTCCTCGTCCTGGACTTTCATCCTCTGCTCCCCTGGAGTCTGCCATCAGGAAAGGAGCTGGTGTCAGTCACTCACATTCTAGTCTAATTGGTGACTTTCCTGGAAAGTCTGCAAGTAGTAACCTCCTCCCTCTTGTCCAAAACCCACCTCATTCCTTGCCTCCAGTCTGTTCTGACCCACCTCTGTGCTGGGCTCCCATCTCTGTTGGTGGGACCTCCAGCCTCCTAAGCTCTCTCCTTAGCATCCTGAGCCAAGTAGCTTAAGCAGCCTACCAATTCTTCCATCAGACCATTAATAAATTCACCACTTAAGTGGTACCTTCCCTGCGCCAGGCCCCCAGTCAAGTGCTGGGGACATGGAGCTGCCCCAAAGCTAAGCCATGCCCTCTAGGAGCTCCTGCCTGGTCGGGGGCAGACAGGTAACCAAGTGGCTATAATATCAATACAAGGCACATGGAGTCCTGATGGGGGATGCAGAGGGCCCTGTGGGAGCCCGGAGCCAGCATCCAACCTGCCTCAGGGGCAGGCAGGCGACAAGGAGGGAGCTGGCAGAGCCGAGGAGCAGCCTGATGCCAGGCACCTGCCAGCCCCTGTCCGTGTGCCCGAGACCTGGCCGGCCACAGCCTGTCCTGCTGGCCGGGGCTCTTCTCGGGTGGGGAGGCTGGGCCTCAGCAGGTGTGGTGTGGGCCTTAGGTTGGGGCCTTCCCAGCCTTCTGGCCCTGCTCAGGGCGGGGCACAAGGTCAAGTTTCCCACTGACTCGTGCCCAGAGCTCAGGTCCCAGCTCTCAAGTAACCTGAAGGCAAAAATAGAACTGGGCTTTGGCCCTGCCTCAGGGCCCTGGAAGATGGGGACAGGGCCTCTGGGTCCTGATTCCAGGGCAGGCCTGAGCTCTGACTTCAACCTTTCCTGGCTTCAGGCTGTCCTAACCCCAGCCCAGTGCCCTTGGAGCAACCCTTTCCTTCTTCCAGGCCTGGGTCATAGGATCTCAGAGCCACAAGGGAGGGAGAGCAAGAAAGTTCTGGGACTTTATCAACTCTGACCTCCTCCACCAAACAGATAGGGAGACTGAGGCCCAGACAAGATCCAGATCCACCCCAGGTCACCCAGGAATTATAAGCCCACCTGTGGCTGGAACACAGGCCTCCCTACCCTGAGTAGGGGCAGAGACAGGGTTGGGGCTGTGACTCAAAGAACCCTCAGTAGGACAGGCAGGAAAGTGATCTCCACCCTCCAGCAGAGTGATTTCGCAGGGTCTGGGTTTGGAGTCTCCACTCTACCCTCTGCCCAGAGCCCCCAGCCCCCTTCCACCAGAGCTAAGGTCCAGAGTCACATGGACCAGGATTCTGGTCCTTTGGAGCTGTGTGACTCTAGGCAAATCATGAATTTCTCTGGGTCTCAGTTCCATCATCTGTAAAATGGGGATGAAAGTAGTGGTTGCCATGACAACTCAAAGTAAACACCTAGGAGTCACACTGCAGTTCCCAGAAGACACCACCCCTTCCCAGACTTAGCAAGCCCCACTCCTCTGCCCCACTTCCAAATCCTGGTTTACCATCTTGCCCTCTTTCTCTCCCACCAGTTCCCACTGTCAAGCTGGGTCCACAGTCTTATGCCACATCACTAGGGCAGCATGGACTCTGCCTGAGTGAAGTGAAAGTCGCTCAGTTGTGCCCGACTCTTTGGAAGCCCCACGGACTGTAGCCCGCCAGGCTCCTCGGTCCATGGGATTCTCCAAGCAAGAATACTGGAGTGGGTTGCCATGCCCTTCTCCAGGGGATCTTCCCCACCCAGGGATTGGACCTGGGTCTCTTGTATTGGAGGCAGATTCTTTACAGTCTGACTGGGGTTCAAGTCTTGCCTCTGCTGCTCACATGGCCCAGGGCAAGCCCCTCTACGTGTCAAATGGGGACAAAACCAGCTGGGCCTCTGGAGCCTAAGTTTGAGGCCTGGAAATCTCTGAGCAGCTGGCCCTTTCTGAGCCTCAGTTCCTGCCTCTTCCAAAGCCACGTGCCTCAGTTTGGTCATCAGTAAAATGGGATAGCAGCCATACCCCCTCACAGGGTTCCCCAGGCCACACTCCCACAGTCCCACCTGGGTCCCCACCTCCTCAACCAGTGACTTAGGTTACTCACTCTGCTGAATGGACTTGAGGCCACGGAGGCAGGTGGCCGCCAGCAGGAAACTGCAGCCAGCCGGGGGTGTCCGGAGCTCTCCGGCCAGACTGCAGGCGGCCCCCAGGCAGAGCGGACCCATGGCCACAAACTGCAGCGGGTGGTGGCGCCGGCCAAGCAGCAGCGCGGACAGGGCCAGCGTGATGAGCGGCGTGGTGGTCGTGGCCAGCTGTGCCAGGTCCAGGGGCACGGCGCTCAGGCCCACGTTGCCGCAAGCCATCGAGGCGCCGAAGGTGAGGCTGAGCAGCAGCACCTGGCGGCGGGTCGGCCCGGGCAAGGGGCGCCGCGCCCCCCGGTGGCAGGCCAGCGCGGCCGCCAGCATGTGCAGCGCTGACAGCAGCAGGGGCCGCCCGAAGCCGTGCACCGTGAAAATCCACTTGTTGAGGCTCGACATGCTGGCTCCCGCCAGCAGCCACACCAGCGCGGCCACGGCCACCCGGGCCCGGCCAGGCCGCCGAAGGGCCTGCGGGGTGCCAGGGGGCCACTCGGCGGAACCGGCCCACCGAGCGCCGCCAGCCGCCTCCACTGCCTCGGCAGAGGTCATCCTGCCGTCATGGTGCTCCGGCGGGCAACGGCACATGGGTACCAGTAAGGCCGCGGCAGGAGGCCGGCTCCCCGGTGACCAGCTCTGGGCCACCAGAGAGCCCCACCTTGGATCCGCCCCGTCTCAAGCAGGTGCAGACACAGCCTCTGGCGCCCAGCCTGCGGCAGCGGAGGTCCAGGAGCCGTGCGGTGTCCTCAGCGCAGGGAGACCAGAGCCCCGGTCGCTTCAGCTAGGATGCCAGGCTCTCTGGTGCTCAAGCCTGGCCTAGTAAGCGCCGGGCACCTCTGCCCATGCCAAACGAAGTCGCCACTCTCCTCCCGTCCGAGTGCCCACGCTACGCTCAGATGGAATCCTCCATCCCTTTTCTCTTCGGTCCAGTCCCCGGGTCCTCCGGCTAGTTCACGCCAGGCCTGATGGGGGGCGATCCGGGCTCCCGCGCCGGGTTGGTGCCGGTGGGTCCGGCTCGCTGCGTCCGACACTGCCCAGGCCCAGAAGCCGGCAGACGCGCCGGCCCCACGCTCCGGCCGGTGTCAGGCGGCGAGTTCGGCTCAGCTCGGCTCCCGCAGGGCCTGCGCTGTGGCTCCGGCTCCCGGCGGCTCCGGTTGCAGCAGCGGCGGCTCCCGCCAGGCTCGGGCGGAGAGCGAGGCTCCGCACTCTAGGCCCCGCCTCCGCGGCCGCCCCACGCGCCCCACCCGGAATAGTGGGCCGAGCCCCGGGGCGCCACCTCGGGTCAGGCCCCGCCTCCGGAGCCGGGAGGGCCGTCTCGCCCCGCCCCCACGCCGCCCGCTCGGGGCTCCTCCTGCGTTCGCAGACCGCCCCCGCTAGCCGGAGAGGTCAGCCTGTCTGTCCTCCTCCCCGCAGCAGTGGGGGATCAGGCCCCGCGCCACCCAGCGCCAAGGCAAGCCCCCCCATAGAGACGATACCCAGTGGGGTATCTTCCTGATGAAAAACTCCTAACCTCTCAGGAGATTCCATCTTCAAGAACCGCCCCCACCTCCAGGAGACTTCAACCTAGGACCAGTCTCAGGACCACCTAATCTCTGGCCACAGTTATCCCGTGGGACCTCAGCATCCAGAAGAATTGGCCCACCCGGCTCCTTAATGCCCCTCCCTCGCCCCTCCCTAACCCCAAACCCTCCTCCGTCTTCCAGCCCGGGGCCGGCCCCCCTCCAGGCAGTCAGAAGGAAGCTGAATCACCACGGCCACCCGCAGCTGCAGAAGCAGGGTCCCGCCGGCCGCTCTATCCCTGGCCAGCAGCCCCTGTCCCATCCCCTGGGCCCTCAGGGCTGACTCATAGCTGAACTTTCCTGGGGTTCACCCTCTGCCCCCGCTGGCAGGACAGAGAGCTGTAGGTGGGCCGGGAGCCAGAGCAGCTGCCACTAAGCTTTTGCCCCTGCCTGGGTCTTGGTTTTCCCATCAGAACAGAAGGGCCGCTCGCTCTCTGAGCTCAGGGCCGGGTAAACAGCACACCCCAGAAGCAGGACAATCTGATCGAAATTCCAAGCTCGGAACTCCTCTCTGAGCTCAAGTGTGCAAGGATCACAGGTGCCCACGGCCCGCTGTGAGTGAGCCCCTTTGCTGACAGCTTCCTCCTCTGTGGAAGCTCCTGTCCCCTGGGGCACGGTTCACCCCTAGCCTTGTTATCTGACTGGCAAGCCCTTGATGACAGCAACCTGTCTGGAGGAAAGGGACCGCAAAGGGGGAGTGCTTAGCTCGGTCCATGGCGCCCTCTGGTGGTCAGAGTCCAGAATGGCTGCTGCTGCTAAGTCACTTCAGTCGTGTCCGACTCTGTATGACCCCAAAGATGGCAGCCACCAGGCTCCCCTGTCCCTGGGATTCTCCAGGCAAGAACACTGGAGTGGGTTGCCATTTCCTTCTCCAAAGCATGAAAGCCTGTACTAGATCAATCATAAACTTTGATTCATGACACAGTTTAATCAAAGGGCCCAGAATGGCTGCAGGTGTCCCCTAATCCCCATCACAATCCTTGGCTGGAATTAAAAACCCCCAGCAAGGCAATGGCACCCCACTCCAGTACTCTTGCTTGGAAAATCCCATGGATGGAGGAGCCTGTTAGGCTGGAATCCATGGGGTCGCTAAGAGTCGGACACGACTGTGCGACTTCACTTTGACTTTTCACTTTCATGCATTGGAGAAGGAAATGGCAACCCACTCCAGTGTTCTTGCCTGGAGAATCCCAGGGACGGGGGAGCCTGGTGGGCTGCCGTCTATGGGGTTGCACAGAGTCGGACACGACTGAAGTGACTTAGCATAGCATAGCATAGCCCGGCTGTTGATTCATACCAGCTGAATCAGATACCCTCTGGTGTGTCCAGGAATGTGTTTTTTTTCATTTTCCTTTGGTGATTCCGAGACCCGCAGGAGCATGCAAATAGTCCATATTGTAGGGCAGGAGATTTCCAGAGAAAGGACCAAAATAGGCAGGAATTAATATTTAGAGAGGGTTTCTCCAGGAGGGTTTGCGGGAGGGAAACTGAGCCAGCCAAGGGGGCAGCCCCACATTTCCTGAAGAGGAGGAATCAGGGCCCCTATGGGTTATATTAGTTTTGAGATTTTTGTCAGTTTTCCGTCAAGCTTCCTTTAATTTAAAAAAAAAAAAAAAAAAAAACAGCAATGAATTAAATGCAGGAGATGCGGTTTCGGTCCCTGGGTCAGGAAGATCCCCTGGAGAAGGACATGACTAAGTGACTTTCACTTTAGTGTTTTTTAATTCATTCCATCCATTCATCCAATTGCTCACACGACTCTTTGCGACCCCATGGACTGTAGCCCACCAGGCTCCTCTGTTCACGGGGATTCTCCAGGCAAGAATACTGGAGTGGGTAGCCTTTCCCTTCTCCAGGAGATGTTCCCAACCCAGGGATTGAACCCAGGTCTCTCTCATCGCAGGCGGATTCTTTACCTGCTGAACCACAATGGAAGCCCAAGAATACTGGAGTGGGTAGCCTATCCCTTCTCCAGCAGATCTTCCTGACCCAGGAATCAAACTGGGGTCTTCTGAATTGCAGGCGGATTCTTTACCACCTGAGCTATCAGGGAAGCCCTCAAAAATACTATCCACCCTCCCATCTCAGAGCTGAGCCAGTGGGGAGTGGTAGGCAGTGTTGACACTCTCCAAGACCGCCACAAAGCCCTTTGACCTCCCCTCCCTAGTGAGAGGTGAGCTAAGAGGAAAGAGGATTGGTGGGAGGGAGAAGCAGTACACCCTGGGGTGGGAGTGGGGGCAAGGGGGAGGGCCTCATGCTGCTGGGGTGGTGGGGGTGGATTCAGACCAGGTCTGTCCAGCTCCTGAGCCCTAGTGTTTAACCTGCTTTGACCTGCAGGCAGCAAGGCTCTCTACAGGATATTTCCCTCGTGGAAGAATGAGGGGGTGCGCTTAGCTTCACAGAACACAGCTACTTCGTACTCCTTGTCCCCCTCCAAAACCCAGACCAGCCCTGAGGAGCCTGCCCTGCCCACAAGCTCCCAGAGCCCTCAAGTCTGAGTACTGCCCTTGAGGTGCCCACCCCCTAACCCCCATCCCTTAACCCCCTACCCCCTCACCCTAGCTGCTGCGGGAAGCAGGTGATTCGGCGAGGGACCCTGAGGGCACAGGAGGGAATAAGCACCATTTCCAGCAACTGGGCTGCAGAGGCTGTGGGGCAGGTCTCTGCACGTCCCCAGCCCAGTCACTTTGCTGTGGAGCCTCAGCCTTCCTGTCTGTGACCTGCCGTGGGCTCACAGGCTTTACCCGAGGCGCCTGCCCACAGCTTCAGGTTAGAGAACACGTGGCTTGTCTGCAGTCACACAGCTCTGAACGTGGGTCAGACACGAACCTGGGCCCCATTCCCAGGGAGGGCCTCTGCTCATGACAGTTCTTTTTATTTATTTATTTTTTTTTTCACTTTTTGGCCTCGACCAGGGATCGAACCCACGCCCCATGCAGTGCAAGTGCAGAGTCTGAACCACTGGACAGCCAGGGAAGTCCCCATCAGATCCTTACTGTGGACATGACTGTCCTCACCCACCCCCCTCAGGGTGCCTGCGGATGGAGCCAGACTAGACACCTGACCCAGTGCCCAGAAGTCGGCTGTGCCGGTCAGACCCCTCCCCAAGCTTTGGGACACAGGCTGAGAAAATAAAAGGGGGCTGGCAAACTGACCGCGCTCAGAGGAAGCCGGCCGAGGGGGAGGCCGTGGAGAGGGCCTGAGTGGGTGCGGGGCAAGGAGCCAAGCTTCCCGGCTTCCACTGCCCTGCCCCCACCTCTGCAGCCCTCACTTGGTCGGCTGAGTCTTCCCAGCAAACAGCCTTTAACTGGAGCAGGATTCAGTAGCTTCCTGCTTCTTAGAGCCAAACACGCCCCGACTAACAGTCCCTCAGGGGGAGGACCACATCCAGACCCTGGACCACTGAGGGTCCTTTACATCAACCCCTCACCCATAGCCTGGCCTGGGACCCACCCCAGCCAGCACCCCCACCAAGGGAGGGGCCCTGGATTCCTGGGGTGGCGGTGGGGGGCAGCGAGGTGGTGCAGGGGCAAGGGCTGGGGTCAGTGAGTGAGGATCTTGGCTTTGCCACCCCCAGGCTGTGTGACCTGAGGCAAGCCGCAGCCCTCTCTGAGCCTTCACCTTACTGTGAAGGGGCCATAGGGCTGGTCCCGAATCCCTCTCTGGAGCTCCCTTGGCCTAGATCATCAAGGCTGGCAGGGGAACCAGCGCTCTGGGGGGCTGGGCGTGGACATTTCACCCTGAACACAGAGGTCGTTTTCATTTGGCTTTCAGAGCCTTTGATGTTTGTCTCAGTATCAAGGCAGTTTCTATTTTTTAAAGATTTTTTCTGATATGGACTACTTTAAAGTCTTTATTGCATCTGTTACGATGTTGCTTCTGTCGTATGATTTGGTTTTTTGACCACAAGGCATGTGGGATCTTAGTTCCCCGGTCAGGGATCAAATCTGCACCCTCTGCATTGGAAGGCGAAGTCCTAACCATTGGACCACCAGGGAAGTCCCTTCAAAGCATTTTTTAAATTGCCTACTTCCCTCACCTGCCCAGACCCTAAATACTAGAGGAAGAAGCATGTGTTTAATCTATGGTGTTGCCGACTCCATGCGAGTCACGGTAAAACCTGACGTGCAGTCAGAGGGTCCCTCCTGGGGCAGATCTCCTTCCTAACCTTGGTGCAAGGGGGCTAATGGGGTGCCTCCCTGGCTAGAACCCCACTTTTCAGAGGGGAACCCAGAACCCAGCCCTTCCTGCTGACAGGCAGGGTCGCCACCCCTCTGGCAGCTGGGGCCCTGACCGTCCTCTGAGGAGAAGCTCGGGGCCCGGGGCCTCCAGCTGAATTTGGACTCTGCCATGTAATCCCAGCTATTGCCAGCTAAAAAGTGTCACTTGCCTTCTGCCTCTACAAGGATTAAGTCACTAGCCACTGCAGGCGCTGACCTTCAACACACCCTGAAAGGAGTTCAAGGTGGAGATCGAGAACGAGGGAAAACCTGGAAGAACAGGCCACCAGGTAGATATTTTCAGGAGATTTTATGAGCCTAATTCTTGCATCTTCTCATATCTAGAAAAGCACTAACATCATTAATGGAGTCATCTGCTCCTTGTGGCCAGCAGTAACCTTCACAAGATGAGCAGGAAGCTTCTCCTAAAATGTGTGCTTGACTGCACATACCTCCTTCACTAAAATCATATATATATATATATACTGACCCCGCCTCCCACCTCTTTGGAGCAGTTTCTCTGATCTATCTAAAATTCTGCCTCCCAGGCCATAGTCTCCATTTTGCCCCAAATAAAACTCAACTGCCTACTCTCATGTTACGCTTTTTTTTTAAGTCAATACAATCTTTGAGGACCCTGGTTTTCAGTGTTTGCGTGGAAGAGCCTGGAGGCCTCCCCGGGTCTGTCTCCTAAATCACCACCCGACACCCCAGCCCCGGGCCACTTCAGGCAAGTCACTCTCCCTCTCAGCACTGATTTCCTCATCTGAAAGCAGAGAGGAAAAGAGAAACATCCAACCTCAGAGTTGTGCAAGAAAGCATCTAGCAAGTACACACCCCTAAACAGGAATCTGCATCACACCGCCAGCCTTGGTCCCCCAGGACCCAGAAGGATGCTCACTCACCCTCCTCTGCTGCCCACGGGGCTGTCTTCCCCTCTCTGCTCCCAGCACCTGCACTGACTCCGAGCTCAAGGCATCAGGACTCTGGGCCATGTACACAACCAACTGTTTAATCATTCTGGAGGTGGGCTGAGAGCTCTGCAGAGACCCTCGCAAGCCACTACAACACAGTCAGCTCTGGGGCGGCAGCCTGGACGACAGAGTGGAGAGCTGGGGTCAGGGCCGCAGGGCTGTCCTCGAGGGACCCGCATCGCAGAGCGAGCGGTATTCACGAGGCTGCCGGGGAGGAGTCTGAGACGTTTACGCCCTCCGGCCTGTGAGTGACCTTCACCGGACACCCGTGGGGCCAGGTGGGACCAGACCCAGGCAGACAGACCTCCTGGGGGAGGTGCTGGGCTCCCTGCTCCAGGTGGGCGGTGGTTTAGGACCCCCGCAGGGCTGGTGGCTGTGGGATCCAGGGGCAAGTGTGCAAGAGAAGGCAGCAGGATCTGGCATGTGCCCATTACCGGGGTGTCTGGAGGGAGGGCGGGAGACAGAAGTGTGGGAGGGCGGGAGACAGAAGTGTGGGAGGCAGCGGCGTGGGTGAGCCTGGGGAGCTACCAGCCAACCAGCCTCAGCTCGATGGTCTCTCCATCCTTGGGTCTGTAGTCAGCAATACCTGCAGAAATAGGTTAGGGGGGTGGGGGTTAACAGGGCAGAGTGTACTCCATCACCACCCCTGCCCTGTAAAATGGGCTCAGGGCTCGGTGGTGGGAAACCCAGGTTCGGTGCAGAGCCAGTCTGGAGAGTCCGAACTCAGTGTGACCTCAGGGTCGCTGAGACCCACAGGCTCACTTTGCAATGGGGAACCCCCCAGGGAGGTGGGAGGGCATGAGATGGCACCCTAATAACCACCATGGGGCCAAAGGAACCAGAGACCCTGACGACACTGATGGGCGGGGTCACTGTCTTCACGGTCCCCCCAAGGGGCCATCCAGAAGAGGGACCTGCTCTGGGAGGTCTGGGGAGAAGCAGGACCACGAGTGAAGTCAGCCTTCACTCACGAGGCACCATCCAGGCTCCAGCACGACTTCCGGGTTCAAGCCCCAGCTCTGTACTCACAGGGGTGTGATTCTGGGCAGGTTATGTAACCTCTCCGAGCACTGGTGCTCCCATTTCTAAAATGAGGGTAGTAATGACATCAACAACCCGGCCTTCCTTTTTTCCCCAGGGGAGTGGGCTTCCTGCTGGACCGGGGGGCCAGGTCGGGGAGGTAGAGGACACCACCGCCCACGTCTGCCTCGTGGCTGAGTCCATCAGGCTCTTCCCCTCGGCTACCTCCTCAATCCAGCCTTTATCGGTAATAGAGGCCAGATCCAGTCTCTCCATCTGAAGCCTCTTGGTTTTATTTCTCAGTTTGTCCAGAAGCCAGGCAGGGAGAAAGATGGCTTTTTCCTGGGCTCCCTCAGTCAGTCCCACCTTCTGTAAAGCACTTGGCCCAATCCCCTGGCACGTGGCAAGTGCCCCCTAGAAGTCCCAGATACCAGGAGCGGGGACAGATGACCCTTAAGAGTTTGTCCAGTGATGGAGTTGATGCTCGGGGATGCTATGACGGCGTGCGGCGTTAAAAATGGAGACGTGCTAAAGGCCCAGCGGGAGTTGATAATCTGCGGGCCACCCATCCCACTCCACACTGGGGCTGGGCCCTGACTGGCCTAAGCCAGGCTTGCGATGGTCCCTTCTCTCTAGCCAGTGATGGGCGCAGAGGGGTGTCTCCTGGCAACAGGGAGGGGTCCAGGAATGCGCCTGAATCCCAAATCCGCCTTCAGGATGCCAGGAGACGTGTGCTGGGCAATTCACAGACAAGGTTCCTGCCTCATAAAAGGGAGCAGCCCCGGGAAGACACAGAGCAGCTTCACTGGAGGAGGAAGCCAGCAAAGAGAGGAGGAGGGTCGCGGGGAGGTGGGGCTGGGGCTGAAATCCTTACTCCCCCTGGAATCTGGTCCCAGGAGCCAAGAGATGAGCCAGTGAAAGCTGCATTGTGGAAGCTAGTTCGTGTTACATTACTGTTCCTTGCAGCCCAAAGCACCCTGCTGGATGATATAGTCTATGTGGCTATTACAAAGAAAGGGGAAGATCTACATATACCCGCATAGAAAGATGGCTACCATATGTTAAGGATGAAAAAGATAAACTGCAAAACCGTGTATCGAGTTGTGCCATCCAATACGCCAGCCATTAGCCACACGTATCTACTGAGCACTGGAAAGGGATCAAAAAAAGATGCAAAATATGTCATCAATAATTTTGCGTTGATTACATCTTGGAATGATATCGGATGTACTGGATTAAATAAGATGTATTGTTAATGTTAGTTTGATCAACTGCAGAATTTAGGATTACATGTGACGAGGCTCACATTTTTTTTCTACGAGACAGCACTGCTATACAGTATGGCTTCATTTTTATGAAAAAACAAACGTACATATTTTTTTTAATTACCTGGAAGAAAATACACTAGAAGTTAAAAAAAAAAAGTTAATCGCTGGGTAGTGGATTGTGGGCAATTTTAAATTTCTTCTTTTTTGCCTATCTGCTTTCCCGGAGTTGCCACGGTGACGTACACAAAAATTGTTAAGAATACAGTTAAATGTATTCTATGCAAGCTTGAGTGTCAGCGGTGACCTGAGGCTGAGCCCCAGGAAGGTTCTGGGGGAAAGCTGGGGTGAGTTGACGAAGCCTGGGTTCTGGGACAGGGCTGGGCTGGGGAACGCGTGCACAGGGGGCTGGCCATCACACTCACCTTGCTGCAAGGGGGTGTCAGGAACTCGGAGGATCTGCCAGAACTCACGTTCCCCAGCCTTTCTCCCCAGCACGGAGGTCAGGAAGGGGCCAGACAGGGAGGCCTGTGTTCTAAACCTACCAAAGGGACAGACAAAGAGAAAGAAAAGGTGACTTTTGCTCGCGTTGACCCGAGGGCAGAAGCTGAACCACTCACAGAAGGCAAACCCTGCCCTCACTTTCAGGGCGGTGCTGGCCAAGCCTTTCCTGGGCAGCCTCACCAGGGGCCCTTCCTCCACGCCTCCTCTCCAGCCCCCCAAACGCCTCCCACTCTGGGGGCTGACCTTGCAGTGGGGTGAGAATCAGAAGCTGCCCACGCCCAGAGTGAGGCCAGCAGGAGGAAGGAGTAGAGCAGGTGAGACAGAGGCAGAGACACCGGTGGCGTTTTCGTGGCTCAGTTGGTGTTAAGTCGCTAAGTCGTGTCCGGCTCTTTGGGGAATCCATGGACTGCAACTCGAAAGGCTCCTCTGTCCATGGCATTTCCCAGGCAAGAGTACTAGGGTGGGTTGCCATTTCCTCCTCCAGGGGATCTTCCCGACCCAGAGATCGAACCTGAGTCTCCTGCATTGGCAGGCGGGTTTTTTTTTTACCACTGAGTCACCACGGAAGCCCCCTCTGTGGCTGAGGGGCACCCCCATTCTCTCGGCTGGGCTGCTCAGTCTTCCCTCCGAGTCTACATACCCCATGCTGCCTACTACTAGAGAGGCTTGGATTAGATTCCTGGCCTTTGCCACCAAGACACTCCACACCGCCCCTTCCTGAGCATGGACACAGCTGCCAGAATGACTCTCTTCAAATGCCGTGGCTGTCCTCTCTCCTTATCGGTAGCATTGGCCTTGGAGAGGGAGGGTTTTCATAGATTAAGAAACAAAAATGCCCTCAGGGTGACCCGGTCAAAGGGAAGGTTTTAGGGAGCAGCCCGTACCCAGATCTCGGGGGCCACGTGGCGGAGCGCTGCTGGCCTGCCTCTCTCCATTGCTCTCTCCCCTCTCCCTGTCTCTTCCTCGCCGCCTGTCTCTCTTCCTCTCTCTCCTTCCAGAGTCCGGCTTTCTCTGCCGTGCACTCACGTGCCTCAAACATGCCTCCCTTCTGGCCCCTGAACCCAGCTCAGGCACCCTCTCTACCACCAAGAGAATCATTTCTCAGATTGGTATCCCTGACATTTTCTCAGAGGTCCTACAGTTCTGAATAAAACTGTCCAAGTTGGGACTTCCCTGGAGGTCCGTGGTTGAGACTCTTCGCTTACACTGCAAGGGAGTGTGGGTTCGACTCTGCTGTGGAAACTAAGATCCCACAGGCCGTGGTGTGACCAAAAAAAAAGTTCAATTTTTTTTTTTCCATTTTGATGACAATGTGCAAACACGACCTTGGTAATCCCAGGTGGCTCAGTGATAGGGAATTTGCCTGCCAATTGCAGGAGATGTAAGAGATGTGGCTTCGATCCCTGCATTAAGAAGATGCCCTGGAGAAGGAAATGGCAACCCACTCCAGTATTCTTGCCTGAGAAATCCCACGGACAGAGGAGCCTGGTGGGCTACTGTCCATGGGGTTGCCAAAGAGTCGGACACGCCTGAGCGACTGAGTATGCACATCTACTAGGTGATCCCAGTGCCTGCCCGGTGTGCGGGGGCCCAGCGGTGCAGCCATCAGCGCACTGCAGGCCGTGGGGTCCGCTGGGGGGCACTCATCCTCTGGGCCGGATCCCCACCGGGAACCCCTCCCATCTTATTCACGTGTGGACCCAGCGGGGCCCAGAGCAGCGCTCTGGAAACACTCATCTCAGATCCATTCCATCTCAGGGTGAGAAGCAAGAGGAAGGCCATTGTCCCGCCACACTCTGCAGAAGGCCTGGCCAGGTGACTCCTTCATCACAGGGATTGGACCAGGATCGTTTGATACTAAAAAGTCTCATCCTTCTGAAAGTTAGCCTGTATTGAGTGCTTACTAAGTGCGTGACCCCACGCACAAAAAGCATGTGTTAATACCACATCCTGTCTGTGCCCTCATGCCCTAGCTCCCGAACGGGCCCTGGTGGGTGGGAGGTGAGGGGCACCATGCGGTCCTCATGAGCTGCAGGGAAGGCATCTGTCCTGGTCTCCAGCTGGAGAGCGCGGAGCTGGGATTCCAGGGTCTGCCTTGGGAGCCTGCTCTCCCAACCCTGACGCCTGTTTCCACCACAGCATGGGGGCGTCGGGGGCGGAGCAGGTGGGAGAAAGCCTGGGCCTCTCCCAAGGGAGCCCTCTCTCCATCCCCTGCCTCACCGTGTCCTGTTTCAGGGGATGCCGGGTTGGGTCAGGCGAGGGCTGGGAGGTGGGGAGGTCTCACCTGAATCTTCCATGCTCCTGGGCGTTCTTCAAGACATCTTCCAGGGAGGAGCCGGCAGGGACAGAGACAGAGTGTCTGTATGAAGGGGAGACACTGGAGACCTTCAGCACAACATCAATGAACTTCGGGACTTGGGCCTGTGGCGGGGTCTCCGGAGCCGGTTCCAACAGGGCTGTGCCAGGGAGAGGGGAAGGGGCAGCCGCTCTGAGGGTAGGGGGCCAGGCCTTAGTCCTCCTTTTTCCCAGGAAGACACTGCGGCCCATTGGGACCTTCTCCTTCCCCTGGGTCCCCCCGCCCCGTCAATACCACCACCAACACCACCCAGCTGCTTTCCCAGCCTCCCCAGCCCCTCAGTTCCCACATCCCCCGCCACCCAAGCTCAGGCCCCTCACTGGTTTCTCTGCTCCAGAGTCCCCTTCCCACCTACCTGCCCCCCCCAGCAGCCCCGGGGGTTGTTAACTAGAGCATACATCTGTTCATGTCATCCTCCGTTACCTCTGAGGAATCCCCTCCTTTTCATCCTCCTGCCTTCCTGCCACTCCAGCTCATCCTCCCAGACCCCACGCTGCAGTGAGACCCTCCCCCCAATTCCAGACTGTACGCCTCTGAGCCTCTGCCCTTGATGCCCCCTCCCCACTCTGCCTTCCCCCTCTCTTCTCCACTGGCAAATCCCACCCACCAACCCTAGTCCCTCCCTCAGATGAAGCCCTGATTCAGGCAGCTAACTTCATAATTCAGGGAGTCATTATGAGGTACAGGAGCTAATCAAAATGTTAGCTGGGGAGCTAATGTCTCTCCCCATCCATCCATCCATCCATCCATCCATCAATTCACCCATCCATCCATCCATCCATCTATTCACCCATCCATCCATCCATCCATCTATTCATTCATCCATCCATCCATCCATCTATTCATTCATCCATCCATCTATTCATCCATCCATCCATCCATCAATTCACCCATCCATCCATCCATCCATCAATTCACCCATCCATCCATCCATCCATCTATTCGCCCATCCATCCATCCATCCATCCATCTATTCACCCATCCATCCATCCATCCATCTATTCATTCATCCATCCATCCATCCATCTATTCATTCATCCATCCATCTATTCATCCATCCATCCATCCATCAATTCACCCATCCATCCATCCATCCATCAATTCACCCATCCATCCATCCATCCATCTATTCGCCCATCCATCCATCCATCCATCCATCTATTCATCCATCCATCCATCCATCCATCTATTCACCCATCCATCCATCTATTCATTCATCCATCCATCTATTCATCCATCCATCCATTCATTCAAACATTTCTGTACTGGGCATCACACAAGGGGCTGAAGAGTCACAGCAGGCCCAGAGCTCACCGTGTGGGGTCTCCCTCCCCATACTGAGCGTCTAGAACCTGTGAAGGCATCTTAGCTGCAGGTGTGTCCCACGCACACCTGCAACCCCCCGCTGATTCAGCAAATCAAGATGGAGCAAGATCCCCACCCTCACCCCCACTGGGACAGGGCGACTTCAATGCAGATTGCAAAGAGCGGGGCTTCTGTGAAAAGCCAGCTACCTCTTGGAGCCAGGCAGTCTGGGGAGATGAGATCCACATAGCTCTTCTGGTTTAGGACGGGCAGCAGCTGAGAGATCATGAGAGGGTTCTGGAAGGTCTTGTGCTCTAGGCTGGCCTGCAGAGCAGCCTTTGCCCTAAGGCAGGCCGTGTCCAGCTCCACCGAGGGCCTGAGGGAGCCCATTAGCAACTGGGGACGGAATGGGGAAGAGAAGGAGGAGGCAGGTCAGAGGGGCTGGGTCTTCCAGCCCCTGGCTGGTCCACTTCCCTTCAGCCACTAGGGTAGAGCACGGCCCTGGAGTCTCTTCCCCACCTGCAAAGCCAGAGGGGTGCTGTAGACATTTCCAAAGTAGCCCTCTGGGGTCTGGGCCTTCAGGATCTTCTCTTGCACTCTCTTGAGGGCCAGGTTGATCCGGTTTCTCTGCTTGGGGTTGAGGTTGGACAGCTCCAGACAGGAGAAGGCCATGCCTGCCATGGCCATGGTGTCTGCAGGGGACAAAGTGATGTCTTTGCTTTTTCATACACTGCCTGGGTTTGTCATAGCTTTTCTTCCAAGGAGCAAGCATCATTTAATTTCGTGGTTGGGGAAACTAAGTTCCCAAAAGCTGTGTGGTATGGCCCCCCCACCCCCCAAAAACAAAAAACCACAAATGAACAAACAAAAAAACTCCACTGGTGATTCTAAAATGCAGGCAGGTTTGCAAGCCAGTGGTGTAGGATAAGGTCCTCTTGACCCTCCCTCCCCCAGTCTCTCACTGACCTCTATCCAGTGACTGACCATCCCAGTTTGCCATCCTGGAAACTGGGCAGACTGGGCTGAGTTGTTCCCCCTAACTGGTGGAAACTTTAAAATGCTGCTCTGACCCTATTGCTCCCCTTCCTCCAGCCCTCCCCGGGCTGCCCATTACCCCGAGGTCCTTCCCCAGGCTGACCCTGCTTAGCTCTGTTCCCCGTTAGTGGGAGATGCACCAGGGCAAGAGAGGGCCCTGGAGACCCACGTCACACAGGAAGGAAGCAGATCCGGAATCCAGGTCTCAGGCCTCCTGCTTCATTTTTGGTTGTTTTGTCCCTTCCCAGCTTATTCGATGAGAACATCATAGCTGTGTGTCCAGCACCTTCTCCATGCTGGGCGCCATGCTATATCCTTTACTTATTAGGTATCTCCTTGCACGAGGCAGGGAGCTCGGGGCCAGTGCACTGGGACAACCCTGAGGGATGGGTTGGGAAGGGAGGTGGGGGGGATTCAGGATGGGGACACATGTACACCTGTGGCTGATTCATGTCAACGTATGGCAAAACCCACTACAATACTGTAATTAGTCTCCAATTAAAATTAATTAATTTAAAAAAAAAACAGACATCTCTTACTGAGATGCTGCTGGGGGGGGTTGTTTTACCAGAGAAGCTGAGCTAGAAAGGCCAGCTGAGCTGTCTGGGGTGCCCTGCAGTAAGAGTGTGGTGGAGGAGGCGGGGAGGAGAGTTGACTCACAGACCCTGCACCACAATGAGCCCTCACCGTTCCGCCTCCTAATAGACCCGAGAGGAGGGGTCCCAAGGAAAGGTGAGCCTGGGGCCAAGGGCTGCAGGGGCACCAGCCTGGCCTTCAGGGTGCAGCCCACTCACCCACAGAGATGTGACCCTGCAGGAGATGCGGCTTGTGTTCCACGGCGTACAGGAGCTTGCCCACCACACTGTCGTGGACTCGCTTCTGGTGGACACACAGGGCCAGGATGCCCAGGCTGTACTGGTAGTAACTGGTGTGGGGGTGGCCCTGGTGGTTGTGCCCTAGGAGCGAGAAAACCACGGGGTGGGAGTGTCACGCTTGCCCCTCCCAGCAACCAGCCGCCCACCAGCACCAGCTTCCCGACACCCTCCTTTGAGTGGTGAAAGTCAAAGTCGCTCAGTCGTGTCCAACTCTTTGCAACCCCATAGACTATACCCTCCATGGAATTCTCCAGGCCAGAATACTGGACTGGGTAGGCTTTCCCTTCTCCAGGGATCTTCCCAACCCAGGGATTGAACCGGGGTCTCCTGCATTGCAGGCGGATTCTTTATCAACTGAGCTATCAGGGACCCTGCTTTTCTTCACCCCCTGACTCATACTTGCTGAGACGCCACTGAGTGTCAGGCGCTGTGCCCGGAGGCGTGAACAGTGACGACAGGCCAGGCACAGCGCAGCCAGTGCTAGCTGAGGACTTGCTCAAACCCAGCCCAGGCAGCGACATGTCAGTATGCAGCTGGCTGTTCTTGTTTTCCGAACAAAAGTTTGCCTTCTCCCTGGGCCCCCAGAGGCAGAGGTATAACAAGTCTGGGTGAGATCGATTGCTGCTTCTTTAGGGAAAAAATCAGCCTGTGTTGTTTATCAAGCCACTTTAACTTTTTGGGTGTCCAAGTAGAAATCTGGTGTGGCAGTTTTTCCTAGAAGCCATAGGAAAGAAGATTTCCCTGGGGGTTGTGATGGTTTCTATAAAGAAAGCTGAGCACCGAAGAACTGATGCTTTTGAACTGTGGTATTGGAGAAGACCCTTGGACTGCAAAGAGATCCAACCAGTCCATCCTAAAGGAGATCAGTCCCGAATATTCATTGGAAGGACTGATGCTGAAGCTGAAACTCCAATACTTTGGCCATCTGATGCGAAGAACTGACTCATTTGAAAAGACCCTGATGCTGGGAAAGATTGAAGGCAGGAGGAGAAGGGAAAGACAGAGAATGAGATGATTAGATGGCATCACCGACCCAATGGACATGAGTTTGACTAAATTCCAGGAGTTGTTGATGGACAGGGAAGCCTGGAATGCTGCAGTCCCTTGGGTCACAAAGAGTTGGACATGACTGAGCGACTGAACTGAACTGAACTGAACTGCAGTGGGGTGGGGTCTGCCTGGGGAGGGAGGAAATGCTGAGTGCTTCCCTCTGCTGGTGGTGTGTAGGCACAACCTCGCCTCTGCCTCAGGGATGGCACCTGAATTCTCTCTGTGAATTCTGAGCTGCTGAGAGGGCCGGCTGCCAATGAGACCATGATTATAACTGAATTGTGTACTGAGGTCCAAGGGGCTGAATAACAGAGGTCTCTGAATACCTGGGGAGCCGGGGCAGAATTCTCTGAGGCAGTGACCCAGGGGAGGGAGGGAGGGAGGCAGAGGCCTATAGAAGTGAGCTAGAAGCGGAAGGAAACCTTCCAGATAGGGGGTTCCCTGTATCTGTCAAGGCCCTGGTTTGCAAGGTGGGCTGAGAGATATGGCCGGGGTGACTGGAGCCCACAGAGGCAGACGAGTGGGTGGTCAGGGTCTGCAGAGGAGAAATGGGCAGACAGACAGCCTAAGGGCTCTGAGCACAGCAGTGAGCAGCTCCTGCAGGGTTTACGCAGCACTAACAGGATCAAATGTATGTTTATTTTATTTAAAAAAAAATTTCTTTTTGGCCACACCTCGTGGTATGTGAGACCATAGTTCCTCAGTTCAGTTCAATTCAGTCGCTCACTTGTGTCTGACTCTTTGCGACGCCATGAACCACAGCACGCCAGGCCTCCCTGTCCATCACTAACTCCCGCAGTTTACCCAAACTCATGTCCATTGAGTTGGTGATGCCATCCAGCCATCTCATCCTCCTCCTGCTCCCAATCCCTCCCAGCATCAGGGTCTTTTCCAATGAGTCAACTCTTCACATGAGGTGGCCAAAGTATTGGAGTTTCAGCTTCAGCATCAGTCCTTCCAATGAACACCCAGGACTGATCTCCTTTAGGATGGGCTGGTTGGATCTCTTGCAGTCCATGGGACTCTCAAGAGTCTTCTCCAACACCACAGTTCAAAAGCATCAATTCTTCAGCACTCGGCCTTCTTCACAGTCCAACTCTCACATTCATACATGACTACTGGAAAAACCATAGCCTTGACTAGATGGACCTTTGTTGACAAAGTAATGTCTCTGCTTTTTAATATGCTGGCTAGGTTGGTCATAACTTTCCTTCCAAGGAGTAAGCATCTTTTAATTTCATGGCTGCAGGCACCATCTGCAGTGATTATGCGCCTCCTCTATTGGAAAGTGGAGTTTCAACCGCTGGGCTGCTGGGGCAGCCCCTAGGTTTATACTCTAAATGCTCACTCTGCGTGGGCCGGGTTGAGTCAGGAGGCAGGAGAGGAAGCAGAGGGAGGCTAAGGAGTAAGGAGGCTGGGCAGTTGTCCAGAGGAGGATAATCAGACCAAGCTTGGTGGCTGAGCAGCAGGACTTGCCAACAGAATGCATGTGGAATGCAGGAAAGGCTTGATTAAGGATGCCTCCTGGAGCAGCCCCAAGCCTTCTTGATGAATATCAAGACAGGCAGAGCGGAGGGCAAGAAAGAGGCCTGAGGAGAAAACCCAAAGCTCTGATGTGGACGTTCCACGATGCTGTCCGACGCGCCCTCCCCACCCCTAGCAGACCGCGCCTCCTCACCGATGGCCCTCTTCTCGTCCTCCAGGAACCGCTTCAGCTGGGAGACCAGCCTGTCCCCCTTGCGGCCTCCGATGAACTCGCAGTTGGCCCGGAGAGCCAGCAGGTAGAGGGCCAGCTGGCCCATGGAGGGCTTGGCCTCGGAGTCATTGTTGTCCTTGCTGGAGGCAGGCCTAGGACCAAGCCAGGTAACAACACTTTTGTGAGAAAGGGCCTTTCTGGTAAGCCTGTCTTGGGGCACTCTCCCTGCCAATATGACAAACTGGAAAAAAAAAAAAAAAAAATCCTAGCGGTTGGAAAGTTTCTGAGACCTGCCAGAAGCAGATGTAGTCAGCAATGTAAGTTGTGAGGTGTACCTCACACATATTTCTTAAAGATGAGAAGTTGAACTCAAGGACAATCTCTGAGAGCTCTTGAGTCCAAGTGACCTGTCTGCCCCGCCATTGTGGCCACGCTCCCCCTGCAGCCGCCCTTTCTTCCTCTCCCCGCCCTGCGTCCACTTCCCAAGAGGAAGTCCAAGCACGAGATGATCTCTGGCAGTCCTGACCCTTCGCCCCTCATTCAAACTCCCTCGCTGGACCTCCGGACAAGCCCCTCCCCCCTTAATAGCCCCTGGAAAGGGAGCGCAGATAGTCCGATGCTGCCGCTGGGCTCAGTGTGAAAGAGTGCGGCCGTGGATTAGTGATGTCTGCCTCAGTCAGGCAGAGGGCGGTACAGAGGCCGCCCAAGGGCCCTGGATTGGTATCTCCAATCCGGTCAGACCAACCCCACTCCACAGATGGAGAGAAGCCCAGAGGAGGTGAAACTTGCCCTAAGGTCTCCCAACAAAGCAGCGACAGGCCCAAAACGGAGCGTGGATCTCCTGCCTCCTACGATGAGGGAGAGCCCCAGAGAAAGGAGGAGAGAGCATGGCCGGACCTCAGGAGGCTCTGCTGGTAGCTGAGCTTGAGGCTGTGCAGGTAGTGGGCCTCCTTGGCCCCAGCCTGCAGGCTCGAGAGGCGCAGGCCCACGTAGATACTGGGGTTCAGCTGCTCCGGGGAGAGCCGGTCCATCCAGGGCAAGAGGCGCTGGCCCAGCCTCTCCACCAGCGTGCTGTCCACCTCGGTTATCTCTTAGGAAAGAGAAGAGGCCAGTGAGGGGGCAGGGCCAGGCCACAGCGGCACCTCATCAAGGTCTTTTCCAGGGAATAAACATCCCCACCTTTATGGCCACTGGCCACACACCCGACTGGTATGGGGGAATCTGGTTGTAACAAGAGACAGCCGGTATCCCGAAAGAGTGGCTGGAGTGGGCCAGGAAAGAGGTGGTGGGCCCAGGGCAGAGGAAGCGGGTACCAGACAGCCACTCTGCCCATCAGAGACTGGCCAAGCGACGGGTGGTTCCCCAGGCACCGCGCCCAACCCCCCTTGGTCCTCACGCTAGCCCTGCCTGCGATGTAGGTGCTGGGAGCAAAGAGAAAACAGAAGTTCAAAGCTGTGGGCGTGTTCCACCCATTTACAGAAACTTCGGCCCACGTGGGAACAGGTTACAGATCCAGTTTTTAAAATATAGATAGACTCACAGATGTAGAAAACAAAACCACAGTGACCGTGGGGAAAGGGGGAGAGAGGGGTAAACTGGAAGACTGGGACTGACCGGCACACACTGAAAAAGTGAAAACGTTAGTCACTCAGTCGTGTCCAACTCTTTGCAACCCCATGGACTGCAGCCCGCCAGGCTCCTCTGTTCCTGGGATTCTCCAGGCAAGAATACTGGAGCGGGTTGCCATTCCCTTATCTAGGGGGGATCTCACCCATGTCTCGTGCACTGCAGGGAGATTCTTTACCATCTGAGCCACCAGGGAAGCCCATATACATACTATTCTCTCTCTATATATATAAAACAGATAACTAAGTAAGGACTTACTGTATAGCACAGGGAACTTTACTCAATACTCTGTAATGATCTATATGGGGAAAAAAAATCTTTAAAAAAAGTGGACATAGGTATACATATAACTCATTAACTTAGCTGTACAGCAGAAATTAACACAACGTTGTACATCAACTATATTCCAGTTACAAAAAAAACAACACTGCAGGCTGCCCGCTGGCTCACTGCGGCTGTCTGGTGAACTTCCTCGGGGGCAGGTCTCAGAATAATGCTTTTCCTGCCACCTGAGTTTAGGTGAGAAGGACGTGAGATTGGGAGCTAAACTGCTGGAAAGCCATCGTCATTGTTTGCAGCCATTTATCTGTGTGCTTCAGGATTCACCCACGAGGGAAGCAGAAGCCTCAGGGGTATTTCCCAGCTCCAGCAGACAGGAGCCGGCCTCCCTCGGAGCGGGGGATGTGGGCTGAGTAGGTGGTCTTGGACTTTTCCCGGCTACTTCCTTCTAATTGGTTAATGGTGGTTCAGATGGTAAAGCATCTGCCTGCAATGCAGGAGACCCGGGTTCCATCCCTGGGTCAGGAAGATCCCCTGGAGGAGGGGAATGGCAACCCACTCCAGTATTCTTGCCTGGAGGATCCCATGGACAGAGGAGCCTGGCGGGCTACAGTCCATGGGGTCGCAAAAGACACGACTGAGCGACTGCGATTTCACTTTCTTTCCTCCTAATTACAGTGGGGATTCCAGCTGCTGGGCAGCTACCCCCCACCCGCCCCCACCCCCAAGAATGGAGCAAAGGAACTTGAGGGAAGGGTGCTTCTCTTTTCCTTGCTCTTTCTCTGTGGCTTTCTGTGTGTCCACCTCCATTTCTATAGGAATTTCTCTCTCTCTCTCTGGATCTATCTCATTCTCTCCATTTCTCAGCCAGTCTGCTTATCCGTCCTTCCACAGTTCTCTCTTCCTCTCCCTCTTCTTCAAACCGGAGAGGGAGCCCCTGCCCTAAGCCAGGGCTCCAACCTCCAGCAGGTGAGTCAGCTCTGGGATTAGAGAGACGGAAAGAGAAGCTGGTGCTTTATAGAGAGGCAGGTAAACCCGATTCAGTCTCAGCAGGAAGGAGCCGGGCAGATTCCCCCAGGGCAATAAAAGTGAGCCTGGGTGAGCACACTGCCCTCTGGGCCTGGGGTTCACAGGGCCGCCCAGCTCTGCCAGCCGAGGACTGGCTCTGGCAATGGGAATTCCACGGAGGAGCTGGTGCAGGCATCCCTGTCATATTCACAACCATATGGGGCTTGAAACTGGCAGAGCAGAAATGCTTGCATCACACCAGGAGGAAGGCTGGGGAGCATTCTCAACCCCTTTTACAAGTGAGGGAATGAGACTGGGGTCGACTAAATGGCCTGGCAGCAGTGGGCTGTACCCCCAAACCCAGCCCAGCACTCTAAAGGGGTCAAGCCTATGGACAAATTGTTGAAAGGCTCATACCCAACGGAGGGTCCTGGGTCACCCCTGGGGACTGTCTGGACAGGAACCAAGAGCCAAGGGCTTGAGGGGTCAGAGACTCCTGGTGCCTGGGGAAGACCCTGACCTGGAATTCTCAGAACCGAGTTCCAGCCAAGTCCTGGAAAGCCACGGTGCCTTGGGCAGGCAGGTCACCTGGTCCCTGACTCTTGACCGCTTCATCTGTCACCTAGACACAAGTGAGCCTGCCTCTCGGTTTCTCCATGGGTCACAAGAGATCCTGCTGCTGGGTTCCTCCCTTCCTGCCTCTGTTTCCTGCGGGGCTCCAGGGCGTCAGCAGCCCTGAGCCTGTGTGCTCTGACTCCCAGACAGGCCCTGAGAGGCCCCCGGGGGACCAGGCAGGCCCCTGGATGTGGAGTGTAAAGCTAATGCCTCGGTGTCCTTGCACCCTGGGTCTCCACCTGCTCGCTTTCCCTCTGTCTGGGGTGCCCAACCTCCTGCCCCCTACTCTCCTCTCCTCGCCGTGGCACCTTTTTCTCCTTTGGGTCTCAGTTCCTACATCGCCTCCTAGTCCTCGGAAATCCCACCCTTTCTCCCTGAATTGGCAGCGCTCACCTCTCTCCCTCCAGGCTGGGGGCTTCCTTTGGCCACAGCCCCAAGCCCAGTCCAGCCTCCTGACCACTGTCCCTTTCACTAGAACAGAAGCTCTATCTAGCTGGGGCAGGGCTGGGACCCCTTTCTCGCTCCCTGTTTTTTCCCCAAAGCCTAGTCCCACACTTGGCACAGCGAAGGCTCGGCCAACAGGTACTGAATGAGTAAATCAACAAATGACTGATGTCATGGAAGCGATCTTGTCTGGTAGCAAGTCAGACATATAGTTCATCTCAACACAGCACACTAAACGCGTTGAGGTTCAGGGAAGTCCAAACCACCGTGGGAGCCCCGAGGGGCGGCTAAGTCACCCCCCAATACACATCCGAGCCTTGGTTTCCCCCCTTGTATAATGAGGGGCTGGGACAAGACGGTCTGCTCTCCAGATTAGATCCAGTTACTCACCGCACATGTGGGCTAGCGCTCCCAGGCCCCCCAGCAGGAAGAGGAGGGCTCCGAGGTGCCCCATGGCAGGAGCAGGGGGTGGACAGCAGACGGGGAGCAGGACAGGCTCCTAGGGCTGGCCGGGTAGAGAGAGGCTCTCCTGACCACAGCGGTCACTGCTCCGAGAGGCAGCTTCCTGTCACTGATTAATCCCTCCACGCCCGGCAGCACACTGCTAAGTCAGTGGAGGGAAAAGGGAAAAGGTCTGTAGCTGAGGGGAAAGGGAGGCCAAAGAACAGGGGAAGGAAGGGCAGAGCAGCGCAGGCCTTCCTGGAGGCGGGGGCGGGGGCGGAGGCGTGGGCGGCCAGCCACACTTTCCCCGCCGCCCAAAGAGCCCTGGATGCGGGTGCTTAACGTCGTCTGACTGCTGAGTCTGTCCAGCCACGCCTGCCTGTATGCCCTCGGCCGTTCCCGCGGTAGACAGGCACGGCTGGGGTGCCTCCCTGGTACCCCCTCCCAGAAGGAGCCTCTGAAACTGCCCACCCTGGCCTGGGACAGGGGACCGGGACTGGGAGCTGGGGCAGTCACGTGAGCAGTCAGCTGTTCTCTGCCTGCCTGCCCAGAGAGGGCGCGGCCGCTGGACCCGGACCAGACCGCCCAGTTTTCTCAACCAACTGGAAACATGGGCACCTCCTGGGAGACAAAACAAAGCAAATTAAGGAGCGAGATTTAACTATTAGACACACGAAGCCATGGTTAGCAGGGCCACTTGCAAGGACTAGGAAAGTCACCTAGAAATAGTCTCTGCGAGGAGAAGAGAGAACAAAGGCTTCCCCGTCCAAGCCCCACAGAAGAATCTGTGTCCAAGAGTTAGCTCTGGAGGTGCTGTGTTACCTTGGCATCTCTGAGTTGGAAATGGTTTCTCTTGTGTGAGACAAAAGGGTTGAAGGAGATCATTCTAATTAAGCTCCCTTCCAGCTCAACTTTAGACCTTAAAACATCTTTGCTGCTGCTACTGCTGCTAAGTCACTTCAGTTGTGTCTGACTCTGTGCGACCCCACAGACGGAAGCTCACCAGGCTCCCCTGTCCCTGGGATTCTCCAGGCAAGAACACTGGAGTGGGTTGCCATTTCCTTCTCCAATGCATGAAAGTGAAAAGTGAAGGTGAAGTCGCTCAGTCGTGTCCGACTCTTAGCGACCCCATGGACTGGAGCCTACCAGGATCTTCTGTCCTTGGGATTTTCCAGGCAAGAGTACTGGGGTGGGGTGCCATTGTCTTCCCCGTAAAACATCTTTAATCACTTGCAAATACAAATTTTTTCTGCAATCATTTTATGGGTAATTGCCACGGTTCATTCTTTCAAGATAATCTGGTTTTGTGACTGACTTCTCACAAGCCAATAAATACAGACATAAAGACAGAGATGTGCATCTGTTTACGGAAGTACTTTGCAAATATAGAATTAGACTGTCTAGTGCAAGGAGGCTGGGTGTGGCCCATCAGAGTGAAGCTCTCCTGCAGACCCTCGGGTTCAGACTTCCAGGGGGACCTTGGAACTCCGTGGGCAATGGAGCTGTTACGGTCTGGGACAGGGCTGCCTGGCTCTCCAACCCTTGGCAATGATTCTGTTTCCTGCCATCTCCACACAGCAGCCTCTGTGAGAAGCAGCTTCCAACCACCTCCAACCCCTGAGAACTTGAAGGTGCCACCGGTGACTAGCAGGGGAGGAGGTGCATTTCCATAGATAGTAGAAATAGACTGACTGGGGGTGGAATGTTTTAGGTAATGCGGTCAGGGGAAGTGAAAAAGAAAATGATAATCATTTGGTTCGGGACTTCTGTCTGGGGGTCTGGAGCTGGGAAAGTGGCTTCCCAGGTGCCTCAGGGATAAATAATCTACCTGTCAATGGAGGTGACATGGGCTCGATCCCTGGGTAGGGAGGATCCCCTGGAGAAGGGAATGGCAACCCACTCCAGTATTCTTGCCTGGAGAATCCCATGGACAAAATAAGCCTGGAGGGCTACAGTCCATGGGGTCGCGAAAGAGTTGGACACAACTGAGCGACTAAACAGCAGCAACAAGCTGAGAAAGTAAACACTGGCTTGGAACGGGCAGGTGAAAGTTTGCGTGTCTGTGCATCCAGGCAGGCACAGACAAAGCCAGCTGCGAGGTAAACAGGAAGCATTACTTCTCCCAAGGTCACATCACAGCTGTAAAGTGTCCCAGTAACCATGCTGTTTGAGTGACTATTACTTTTTTTTACTAGGATTTCTTTTTCCCCCTAAAATCACAAACCATCAGTAATTTGCTGTTTGAAATCGTTAGTAAGAAAGACACAGTCTCGGAGGCGCCAAGTCGCTTAGGCAAGGGAAGCTGCTCCGGTATGTATTTTCCGGACTCAGCAGTCCCTGCCTGTCTCAACTTTGTAGTTTCAGGTAAACAGGATACTTTGCTGTCCAGACCTCAAGCTGACCCTTCTCATGCAGCCCTGCGCTGTGTTAAACCCACCAAAATACTGCTTGATTGGGACTTCCCTAGCAGTCCAGCAGTTAAAACTCCTCGCTTGGGGTGCGGTTCCATCCCTGGTTAGGCAACTAAGATCCCACATGCGGTGTGGCCAAAACAATTAAAACTAAAAATACTGTTTGGTTTACAGTTTACTTAACCCAGCCCTTCACCCAAATCCTGTAATAACCTTTCTCTTTGTGTGGTCAGACCCCCCGCAGTTCCTCCACCTCATCTCAGTGGATCAACTGAGCTGATTCTGTTAGGCTAAAGGTTTGTTCTTGGTGGTCTCAGGATGACTGGGCTAGGACCCAGCCTAAGAAGAAATCCAGGGAAAGAAAGTTACATTGTATCTATGAACCAGGAAACACTGCACAGCACAGGGAATACAGCCAGTATTTTGTCAGAATGAAACATGGAGTACAGCCTTTAACAATTTTGAATCTCTGTGTTGTACACCCAAAACTTACACGACATTGTACGTCAACTATACTTCAATTAAAAAAAAATGGTGAAAAAATATATGGATGAAGGTGGCACGAGGAGAATGAATATAACAAACGCATGACTGTATGGTCACATATGGGATATCCATTCTCGTAATTAAAAGTGAGTTGGGAAGACCCCCTGGAGAAGGGAATGGCTACCCGCTCCAGTACTCTTGCCTGCAGAATCTATGGACAGAGGAGCCTGGTGGGCTACAGTAGTCCATGGAGTCGCAGAATCAGACACGACTGAGCAACTATCTATCATCCTCACCTTCACATTAAAATCTTAGAGCCCATTTAATGTAGAAAGATGTTCATAATTAATCTTCAATTATAAAAATGATGTAACACATGTGGGTTGCACAAAAATTAGAAAACATGTTAAGGGAGAAGAAGGAGATAGAGGAGGCAGTCCAGTGGCTAAGACCCTGCTCCAAACGCAGGAGCCACAGGTTCCATCCCTGGTCAGGGAACTAGATCTCACATGTCACAACTAGGAGCTTGCATGCTGCAACTAAAGATCCCGCTTCACCACAATGAAGATCAAAGACGCCCCGTGCTGCAACTGAGACCTGGCACAGCCAAATAAATAATATTTTCAAAAAGAGAGGCGGCAAGGGTGCTGACTTCAGAAACTTCTATAATGAGTGAGGTCTGTAAGAATGAAGGTAAAAGGACCCGCACGTAGGCACTACATCACAAGGGCAAGAATTGATAACTGATGCTAGTAGGCACTGCTGTTGCTGTTGTTCAGTCGCTCAGCCAAGTCTGACTCTTTGCAACCCCATGGACTGCAGCACGCCAGGCTTCCCTGTCCTTCACCATCTCCCAGAGCTTGCTCAAACTCATGTCCATTGAGTCGGTGATGCCATCCAACCAGCTCATCCTCTGTCGTCCCCTTCTCCTCCCGCCTTCAATCTTGCCCAGCATCAGGGTCTTTTCCAATGAGTCAGTTATTCACATCAGGTGGCCAAAGTATTGGAGTTTCAGCTTCAACATCAGTCCTTCCAATGAATATTCAGGACTGATTTCCTTTAGGATGGACTGGTTTGATGTCCTTGCAGTCCAAGGAGCTCTCAAGAGTCTTCCCCAACACCACAGTTCAAAAGCATCGATTCTTCGGTGCTCAACTTTCTTTACGGTCCAACTCTCACATCCATACATGACTGCTGGAAAAACCATAGCTTTGACTAGATGGACCTTTGCTGGCAAAGTAATGTCTCTGCTTTTTAATATGCTGTCTAGGTTGATCATAGCTTTTCTTCCTAGGAGCAAGCATCTTTTAGTTTCGGGGCTGCATCACCATCTGCAGTGATTTTGGAGCCCAAGAAAATAAAGTTTCTCACAGTTTCCATTGTTTCCCCATCTATTTGCCATGAAGTGATGGGACCGGATGCCATGATCTTTGTTTTTTGAATGCTGAGTTTTAAGCCAACTTTTTCACTCTCCTCTATCACTTTCATTAAGAGACTCCTTAGTTCCTCTTCACTTTCTGCCATAAGGGTGGTGTCATCTACATATCTGAGGTTATTGATGTTTCCCCCAGTAATCTTGATTCTAGCTTGTGCTTCATCCAGCCTGGCATTTCACATGATGTACTCTGTATATAAGTTAAATAGACAGGGTGACAATATACAGCCTTGACATACTTCTTTTCCAATTTGGAACCAGTCCGTTGTTCCATGTCCAGTTAGAACTGTTGCTTCTTGACCTCCATACAGGTTTCTCAGGAGGCTAGTAGACATATGTACTAAAATCGAACAATTAAATGGATGACAGACTGCAAAGAAAGGGCAGGTTTTTCGCTGTTGAAGAGGGGTTTACAGATAAGCACAGGGAGGAGGCTAGAATGATCCGTGTGGTGATGGGTTAGAGGTGGATACATCAGTATGAGTTCAGGGTTAGCTTAATACAGACATAGATGGTTATATCCAGAGCTAGCGACAAGCACATGTGTACACAGCAAAATAGTATACACAAACATAACATTTTGCTCTGTCAGCTGAGAGGGTCTAGAAGCAAAGATACCGCAGTAGCAATCAGATTACCAAGTGCCTAGGTTTTGGTTTATAATAACCATTCACCAATTAAACCAGGTTCCCCTGGTATATAAAAGGAACCAGGCTGATTCCAGGCTGGAATATTTTGAGCCATAAAATAAAGTGATGTTAGACTATAACCAGGTCTTCCCTGATAGCTCAGCTGGTAGAGAATCTGCGTGCAATGCAGGAGACCTGGGTTTGATCCCTGGGTTGGGAAGATCCCCTGGGGAAGGGAAAGGCTACCCACTCCAGTATTCCGGCCTGGAGAATTCCATGGACTGTATAGTCCATAGGGTCGCAGAGTCGGAATGACTGAGGGACTTTCACTCACTTGCACTTCACTTCCCCTAGTATGGCTGACACCAGGACTAGGACAAGAAATATGCAAGAGGAGTCTGGTGCATCTTATAAAGCTAGAAGGTAAGAAAGGGCGCGTACACACACACACACACGCACACACACACAGGGATGATGTCAAAAAGATACAAAAGCAAACTGAAAGGGGCCCTTAGTGGCCAAAGCTGGAATATTTTGAGCAATAAAAATAAAGTGATGTTAGACTATAACCAGTCTTCCCCGATAGCTCAGTTGGTAAAGAATCGTCCTGCAACACAGGAGACCCCGATTCGATTCCTGGGTTGGGAAGATCCCCTGGAGAAGGGATGGGCTACCCATTCCAGTGTTCTTGGGCTTCCCTTGTGGCTCAACTGGTAAAGAATCTGCCTGCAATGTGGGAGATCTGGGTTTGATCCCTGAGTGGGGAAGACTCCCCTGGAGGAAGAAATGGCAACCCACTCCAGTATTCTTGCCTGGAGAAGCCCATGGACAGAGGAGACTTGGGGGCTACAGCCCATAGTGTTGCAAAGAGTCAGACACAACTGAAGCAACTTAGCTGACACGCATGCAGACTATAACCCAAAGTAAAAAATAAATAGCCATGAGTACATACTGATATAAATAAATGATTCAGTACATAAATACTGACATACACTGAATGTTTGCATGTCCCCCACCCCCCACAACTCATGTGTTGAAAATTGATCCCTAATGCCATGGGTTTTGGAGGTGGGGCCTTTGGGAGGTAATCAGGAGCCATCATGAAAGGGATTAGATCCCTTATAAAAGAGATCCCAATAGATAAACAACAAGGACCCATTGTACAGCACAGGGAACTATACTCAATATCTTGTAATAACCTATAATGGAAGAGGATGTTAAAAAGAATATATTAAAAAAGAATGTATACACATAATAATTATGTATATATTTTACATATATATGTAAAATAACTGGGGTCTTCCCCCAAGTGGCTCAGTGGTTAAGAATCTGCCTGCAAATGCAAGAGACGCAGGAGACAAGGGTTTGATCTCTGGGTCAGGAAGATTCCCAGGAGGAGGAAACAGCAATCCACTCCAGTATTCTTGCCTGGAGCACCCCATGGACAGTGGAGCCTTATGGGCTACAGTCTCTGGGGTCGCAAAGAGTCAGACATGACTGAGCGCATATGTAAGATATAACTGAATCACTTTATTACACACCTGAAACTCATACATTATAAAACAACTATATTTCATCTAAAAAAAATTTTTTTTTTAGAAAGAGACAGCCCTCACTCCTTTAGCCCTGTGAGGACACAGTGAAAAGGTGGCTGTCTATAAACCAGACAGTTGGCCTTCTCCAGACACCAAATCTGTCCGCCCATCGGTCGTGGACTTTCCAGCCTCCAGAATTGTGAGGAGTAAATTTTTGTTGTTTATAAGCTACTAATGGGATTTTGTTATACCCATTGGACAGACTAAGACAAATGGGTGAGAGACAAATCTCTCACGCAGAACAATTTCCAGTAATGAACATAGATACTCTGCCTTCAAGGAGGGGAAGCGTAACTCCAGAGTTCTTAAGTGTGGGCTGTTCTGAGTGACTGCCTTCCAAAAATTACAGTGTGAAAAAGGGGTGGGAGGAACAGCATCTTTACAGGGGAGAAACTTGACAAGCACTGCCTTGACCAAATGACCAAAGCCAGCATGGACAGCGATAAATCGTGTTGACAGCGCACACCCTTGTCAGGATGTAATGAAAATTGCACTTCGCCTCTGTGGTCCGCCTCCAACCCACAGTTTAACCATGAATTTAAAAAAAAACAAATTTAAAAGAAGGCACATTCTACAAAATACCTGACCAGGACTCCTCAAAACTGTCAAGGTCATCACAAACAAAGAAGATCTCAGAAACTGTCACAGCCAAGAGGAGCCTAAGGAGATATGACAACTAACTGTAACACGATGTCTTGGAATAGAAGGGAAAAAAAGGATAACAGGTTAAAAATAAGGAAATCTGAATAATGTATATTAATAATAAAGTACTGATATTCGTTCATTAATTGTAACACATATACCATACTGTTAGATGTTACTATTAAGAGAGTCTATGCTCTCACTTCTACTGCTGTCAAGGATCCAGGTTTGGTCCCTGGTCAGGGAACTAACATCCCACAAGTTTAAAAAAATAATAATAACAATAAGAGAAACTGACTGTGGGATACATGGGAAGTCTTTGTAATATCTACTCAGTTTTTATGTAAAGCTAATGCTGTTCTAGGGCTTCGCTGGTGGTTCAGTGGTAAAGAATCCAGCTGCTAATGCAGGAGGCGCAGTTTCGATTCCTGGGTTGGGAAGATCCCCTGGAGAAGGAAATGGCAACCCACTCCAGTATTCTTGCCAGGGAAATCCCATGGACAGAGGAGCCCGATGGGCTACAGTCATGGGGTCCCAAAGAGACACGACTGAGCGACTAGACAACAACAAAGTTGTTCTAAAAAAATAAAGTCTATTTTTTTAAAGGAGGAATTTCTTTAAAATGATCATCTCATCACTTGTGTGGACTTTGCAGGTACTTTTGCGCGTGCTCTTAAGTCATTCCATGCTCTGGAGGGTCTACTGATTTTAAGCCACTTGGGGGTCTTCTGGGAGACTAGGTTAAAAATGAAGCTGTTTTCCCAGTTGCTCAAAGACTCACTCACATCTTAATTGTTCTTAGTGGAAACCAAAATCTGAGTATCATCTTTTTGAAGGTTTATCAAGTATCATAGTTGATTGATTTCTATTTTGTCTCAACTAGCCCTGTCATACTAATTTTATGCTTCATTTTGCAAATTTAAATTGACCTCTGCTGGATCCATTTACTTTTATGCCTTGGTCCAAAAGAACCCAACTCATATTTGGCAGTTCTGCACTTGGTCCCCAAAGCCCAAATGTTTTCTACCAGGGCTCAGTGACAAGCCAGGAGGGCTTTCTTCAATGGTGTATACATCTCTGCAGTAGATGGCATGACCTGCCTGAGAATTCCAGAGTTCTGCCTTGTGATTCACGCACTGGGGCTTGCCATAAGCTCCACACTGCGTATTTCCCTCCACTGACTCCACCAACAGCACAGCGTCGGCTGGATCGGGTGGCCCAAGGGGGCACTGTTGCTCTGCAGGCAGGACCTGCTTCAGAGCCCTGTCTTTACTTATCCTGCCTGATCAGCATGGTATCAGTATAATAGATCAATGTAACGCCTGTGGGCTGTTCCCATGATCCAGATCTCTTCAGACTAATATTATGACAGGAAGCAGGAGGGTTAACATAGCCCCAACATGAAACTAGATGAATATTACTATCAGTTCTATGAGGATGAGAACTGTTTCTGATCCTCTTTTTTGGCCTCAAGGTATGCAGGATCTTAGTTCCCCAACCTGGGATCGAACCCACCTCCTGCAATGGCAGCATGGAGTCTTAACCACTGAACAGCCAGAGAAGACTCTGATCCTCTTTTCTAAGTGGATGGAAAAGAATGCACTTGCTTAAACAATTTCAGGAAACCATATACCTAGGGCTTCCTGGTGGCCCAGTCAGTAAAGAATCCACCTGCCAATGCAGTAGACCCTGGTTTGATCCCTGTGTTGGGAAGATCCCCTGGAGAAGGGAATGGCAACCCACTCCAGTATTCTTGCTGATTTGCTCTAGCAATGAAACAATTTCAAGCACAGCAATTGTGATCAGGGCTATTACTTGCTTGAGTACACAGTCATCTACAGTCATTCTCTATAATCAATTCAGTTTCTGCAAATATCAGACTGACGAATTAAACAGAGATGTGATACAGATTGGGCTTCCTGATAGCTCAGCGGGTAAAGACTCCACTTGCAATGCAGGAGACACAGGAGACGGGTTTAATTCCTGTGTCAGGAAGATCCCTTGGAGGAGGGCATGGCAATCCACTCTAGCAGTCTTGCCTGGAGAATCCCATGGACAGAGGAGCCTGGCGGGCCATAATCTAACACACACTTGTGATGGAGACTGCCACGTCTGCACCCTTTGGATCCTTCACGGTGGCACCAATCTCTGTCATTCTTCCCTCTCTCTTGCCCCCTTTCTGGAACACTCCTCAGTCTTCTGCTGTGAGAACTTCCCTGGTGGTCCAGTGGTTAAGACTCCACACTCATGATGCAGGGGACACAAGTTTGACTCCTGGTCGGGGACTAATATCCCTTGTGCCTCAGGCTCCACAACTATGGCTCCACAACTAGAGAGAAGCCTACGAGCAACAACTAAGACCCAAATGCGGCCCAAAGTAAATAAATACATACTAATTTAAAAATAAAGTACATAATAAAGCACACAATTTTCAAAACAAGCACTGGTCCCTGCTTAATGTCTGTATTTACCTTTAAAGGGTGAGTTCTACGACCAGGATGGCGCAGTGATAAAGAATCTGCCTGCCAATGCAGGAGATGCAGGAGACTCGGGTTGGACCCCTGGGTCAGGAAGATCCCCTGAAGGAGGAAATGGCAAGCCACTCCAGTGTTCTTGCCTGGAAAATTTCATGGGCAGAGGAGCCTGGTGGGCTACAGTCTATGGGGTCGCAAACAGTTGAACCCGATTGAGCATCTATAACCACGACCTTGGGTCACGTCACATTCACAGGACCTCAAATTTTAAATTTTGAGGCAAAATCCAAATGGAGTTTAGAAGCTTGAAGGAAGAAAACATCAAATTTTACAAATTTTATCTATTTCGCAGACCACACCAGTTGGTATATTTGTATAAATCTTGTAATTATCCTATGAGAACACAATATGAAATTTGTGTATACATATTAAAAGCTCAAACGTGTTAAATGTGCATTTTATTTTTATTTTTTGGTGGCACCCCGTGGCTTACGGGATCTTAGCTCCTCGACCAGGGATCAAACCTGCGTCTGGTGCTGAGGAATTGTGGTCACTGCCAGGGAGGTCCCTAAATGAGCATTTAAAATGTACAGAACACGAGTTCTGTAACTCTGCTTGGCGTTTCGTCATTTTTCAACCCTCTTCTAAGGCTCAGAAAGTATAAGCGGCCTTTTGAATCTTTCCACCTTTGTGAGGAAAAAAGTCGGGTTGTGCTCTACGTATACCCGGTGACGGCCAATGGACACAAGGCAAAGCCAATAGCGAAGAGAGAGCAGCCTCTTTTACCGCCCAGGCGGCCTCTCAGACGACAGAGACTAGTTCCGACGACGCCCAGCAACCGCTACCATAACAACGCAACCCGCTCCCTCACCACGGAACGCGGTTCCCCTCTGCATCCCAGAAGGCGCTGCGCCGCCTCTAAGCCTTCCGCCCCCTTCCATCCCAACATGCAACGGGGCCCTAAACGTCAAGCGCGCGTCATCAGGATGATTATAAAAATGCCCGAATATCCGCCTTTACTTAAACATTAAAAATGCCTGTAAGAGGATCATAGGTAGGAAAGAGCCCGAAAGATCAGTCTTAGCGATTTTTTTCAGACGGTTTAGTTGTAAATCTCAGGAGAAATGTTCCATCTTTCCCTAGATTCGCTCAGGCACCTCGTTGGGCAGCCCGTGCAGGCCGGCGGCGTGGGGGCCTCGGGGCCCTACTCGGGGCTCGTGTGGAAGGAAGTGGCGGTGTCTGTCCGCGCGGTGCCTGTAGACCATCCAGCGTGGAGTCATGGGAGGCCTGGAAAAGAAGAAGGTGATGGGCGAGAGGCCGGGGCAGGGGGCTGGGGCTGCCCCAGGAGGTTGGGGACGGGAGCGATGGAGCTTGGGGATTCTCCGGCCTTGGACCCTCGTGGGTGCAGAAGCGGCTGGGATCAACACGACAGGAGACAGCCCCCAGAAGGGATCCAGTGATGGGCCGGGACGGCAGTACGCGCTGTGAAATCTGAAAAAGAAACCTGGGATAGAGCTGTGAAAGAGAGTTGAGGTTACCAGGCAAAGCTCCACCCCAAAACAGGCCGAGCTGGCCTTTTCATTACTGAAAGTGATGAGCCTTATGTAGAGCTTACCGTTTTGTCGAGTTCATCGTCTCTGAGACTAGTGACTCCCTTTTTCTGTTGAATCAGGTCTTGTTCTAGACATTGGGGATGGAGACATAAACAACCAGATGTGGTCCCTGCCTTGCCGGAGCTCAGTTTCTTGTGGGGAAGTTGGACACTAAAGTAAACAATCAAATGAAATGGTCACAAACAAGTCTGGCAGGGGAAGTCTAAGTGCCAAGGTCCTTAGATGGAAAGGGCTCATTGTGTGCAAGAAATCAAACGATATCAGGATGGCCCAGGATAAGTAAACCAAGGGAAGAGTGGCATCTGGTGAAGTTGGGGTTGAACAGGGACCGGATCATGCAAGTCTGTCAGGCACAGTGCGGAAACGATTGTATTCAAAGTGCAGTAAGAATCAACTAAAGGGAGAATGTGATTTATTTTTCAAGGAGTTGTTCTTGTTGCTGTATGGAGAATAGTCTTGGTTGTAGGAAGAAATTAGAGAGGGGATGAGGAAGATATAGTTGCCTCAGTTGTTTCTTTCAGCTTGAAAGTTTCTACCGCAGATTTGTTGTTTGTTTGACTGCACCTGGTCTCAGTTGCAACTTGAGGAATCTTCTTTATGGGATGTGATATCTTCAGTTGCCCCATGTGAACTCTTAGTTGCATGTGGGATCTAGTCACCTGACCAGGGATTGAACCTGGGCCCCCTGCATTGGGAGCATGGAGCCTTAACCATGGGACCACCCAGGCAGGTCCTGACTGCCAATTTGTTTTTAACCCAGCAGGCCTTGAGCACCTAGAAAGTGCTTGCAATTGGAGCTATAAAGCAAACCTGAGCTTGAGACACAGATGCAGACATGTCAGTGGATCATGACAATTTTTAAAGCTTTGACATTTTGAGCCAGATAACTGTTGTGGGGAGGCTTATGCTGTGTGTTTGTAGGATGTTTAGCGGCGTTCCTAACCTCTTACCCACTAGGTGCCAGTAGCACCTAACAGCCCCAAGTGCAGAATCCATCCCCCTGTACACCCGGGGAGAGAAGTCACCCCAGTTATCTTTGATTATCTCCTTAAGATTTGAAGGATAAGAATGGTGACAGTGTGGCATAGGGCAGTGGAAAACATTTTAACAAAAGCAGAAAGTCATCTTTGTGTCCCCAGGATTTGGCATAGGCCTGGTCCCCAGTAGACAGGTAATGAATGTCTAAGGTTGTGAATGAAGGCAGGGCATGCTTTGTGACTTTGGGGTTAGTCATAACAGACCCCTTAGGAGGCTTAGGGCTTATCCCTTTAGAGCTGGACCTGGCCATGGAGGCCTATGCTGTCGTAATCCCGCAGAAGATCTCGTTGGGAAAGGATGTGCTTGGTTGCATTACGGAGCTGGTACAGTGTGCTGCTGGTCTGTTGGGATACAGAGCTTTGAGTGAGGCCGCATCTAGCACTGCACACGCCCAAGTGATTGCACAAGACCATGTGGTCCAGGGGGCAGGTAGAGACCAGGCCTTTTGTCTTGTATTACCCTCCTACTGCTAAGTCACTTCAGTCGTGTCCGACTCTGCGTGACCCCATAGACGTCAGCCCACCAGGCTCTCCTGCCCCTGGGATTCTCCAGGCAAGAAAACTGGAGTGGGTTGCCATTTCCTTCTCCAATGCATGAAAGTGAAAAAGGGAAAGTGAAGTCGCTCAGTTGTGTCCGACTCTTAGCGACCCCATGGACTGCAGCCCACCAGGCTCCTCCATCCATGGGATTTTCCAGGCAAGAGTACTGGAGTGGGGTGCCATTGCCTTCTCCATTACCCTCCTAGCATCTAGCTAAATAAACACTTGGAACATAACATAGGTCTGATGATTGTCTGTTGAATGAATGAGTGATTGGGGAAGGAAGGAGGCTGTGAGGCTGTGTGGCTTAGATTGTGCATTTTCAACCAGACAGTGTCATCTCCAAGGGAGCAGGAATTGGTTGGGGGACATGTTAGATATTACAATGGTGTGTGCCCCTCTGAAGGACCACATTACTTACAGAGAGCTGTAGTAAATCTATGGTGTTAACATTTTGGGAGGCTGTGAGCGAGGGTGATGAAAGGGGAGAAGAGGTCTAACAAGGCCTCCAGTGGTGGAAAGGGTGATTATAATGAAAAAGAAGCTGAGAACCCTGGCTTAGTGGACGAGGCACTCAGGCTCTGGACTTGGACCTAGGTCTGAATGCAGCCCCAGCTCTTAAAAAGCTGTGTGACCCAGGTAGGTTATTTTTCTGAGCCTGTTTTCCCCCCATGTGAAATGAGAATTTTAATGGCACCCACCTCACAGTGTTGTGGGGATTAAATGAAGTAACGTGTGCAAGTCAGTAATCATCATGGTCGATACTTAGAGCTACTGCTAAGGGCTTGGCATGACACCTGCTCCACAGCGACCTCACGGTGCCCGCATCACACAGATGTGTGTGCCCTCCGTGCTGACAGCTGTAAGGATGGTGCGGGCACGCTCCCTCCCCTTGGCTTCTTGGCCACGAATCCAGAGCAGTCGTCGCCTTTTGCATGAGGAATGTCCACAGGTGCCTGTCCGTCACTGTGGCCATTGCTAATGGAGAATTGGTTTTCCTCCCCAAGTATGAACGAGGTTCTGCCACCAACTACATCACCCGAAATAAAGCCCGGAAGAAGCTGCAGCTGAGCCTGGCCGACTTCAGGTGAGCAGTGAGACCATTTTGCCTTCTCATCATTCGGTGTTCAGTGGGGTAGCTCTTCGAATTTCCCTCAAGAGCTTTCCTTTTGCATTCACAGCTTGAGTGACTGTGGTGGAAGCAGCCTAGCTTTTGATCTGTCTCCGGTCTCAACACCCCTTTCTTCCTCAGCTTAATCATTCTAGCTTTTGATTTAAAGTGACAGACGTGGGACTCTTCCTTCTAAACACTCAAACACTTAGAGGCCATTGTAGGGTTATTTATTGACCTACTATCGATACTGTGTCCCAGGGAGTAGGGAGGTCCGGGGAGAGGGAGAGAGACTGGGCAGTAGCCAGTTAGGTGGAGCAGTCAGAATACACAGCGTTTATTGATTAAGTTAATCATCTTAGACCAGTGTATGCTATGCTAAGTCACTTTAGTCGTGTCTGACTCTGTGCGACCCCATAGACGGCAGCCCACCAGGCTCCCCCGTCCCTGGATTCTCCAGGCAAGAACACTGGGGTGGGTTGCCATTTCCTTCTCCAGTGCATGAAGGTGAGAAGTGAAAGTGAAGTCCTCTGTTCCTTGTTCACTGTGGTTTTCCAGGCCCAGCATGGCCAGTGCTCAGCATGTTTGCTGATAGAAGGAATGGCATTTGTCTTCCAGGCGTCTGTGCATCCTGAAGGGCATTTATCCCCATGAACCCAAACACAAGAAGAAGGTTAACAAGGGTTCCACGGCAGCCCGAACCTTTTACCTCATCAAAGATATCAAGTTCCTCCTCCACGAACCCATCGTCAACAAGTTCCGGGAGTACAAGGTGAGGCTGGGCTCCAGGGCCTGCAGGGTGCCCTTCCCAGCTCTATGGAGACCTGCTAACACTGATCTCTGTGAGGTTGTTTGACCTCTGTGAGCAAGTCTCTACAAAGGGTGAGGTAATTCTACCTCCAAATTGTGTCGGGGGACTTGACTGAGCTCTTTCTTTGTGGAAATCATTTACACAGAACCTGGCCAATGATGAACACTTCACTTGTCATACCTTTCCCCTAGTTCTTTTGGGAAAAAGTAAATTAATTGCCTATGAGGCAAAGATTGTAGTCTTTTAGGGTCTCTCTGGTGTATTTTCTGCTCAAAGAACCCCATCTGATTCAGGTTCTTTCTGAAATTGCTCCCAGGAGATCAGGCTTTTCATTCCACAAATAGAAACCATTAAATGCTTAAATACCATAGGGAAAGTAGAGATCTAATTATACGAAACACAAATAATTGAAAGTAGACTGTTGGTACTGTAGCCTTTGCCGAGCGACAGGGCCAGGCTGAGGGGTGCCGCTGCTGGTGGCCGTCTCCACAGAGCTCACAGAGGTGCAGCTGGGGTTTGTGGCCTCCTGAGTTCACAACAGTGGGCCCCTCGTGGGACTGGTCACTGCTCACGACCACCGTGGAGGGGGCCTCCGAGCATCTGGGGAACACAGAGGACAGGCCTGCCCTGAAGTGCTCAGAGGGCGCCAGCTGGTCAGTTAAGAGGACTTTCCGGGGCCACCACTGGCCTCAAGTTTGTTTCCTCCTGTGGCCCAGCCCCACACGTGGGCACATGGCTTGTTTTCACAGACACACAGGCTGGTGTTTCTGGCCTGACCTCCTGTCCCTGACCTGCCTCACTTTTCGGTTGGAAAATAGGGTTGAAAATGTCAACGTGTACTTTCATGTAAACACGTGGAGTTGCACATCTGAGTGGTTATCCCTGTTGACCCATCAACAGTGTGGCAGGCTGGGTTGGGTTCACTGCTCCTTGGAGGTGGCACATGGTGCCGGCAGACAGCCATGGTTGGCTTCTGGAGGCCTCGGGAGTCCCCCCAAAGCCGAGCATCCCTCCCCCACAGAAGGGCTGCCCAGGAGCCCCTGGCCCGCATCAGCGGTCTCCTTCTCCCCCAGGTGTTCGTCCGGAAGCTGCGGAAGGCCTATGGGAAGAGTGAGTGGAACACGGTGGAGCGTCTGAAGGACAACAAGCCCAACTACAAGCTCGACCACATTGTCAAGGAGCGGTGAGCAGGGCTGTGGCCCGGTGCTCGGGGCACAGAGGGGAACGCGGCCGAGACTCCAACCCCAGAGCCAGGAAACAACTCCATGTTGTTCTAATGGTTGCAAGTCCACACAAGTGCCGTGGGGGATGCTCTCTGTGAAGGGAACCGGAGGACACGCGTGAGTTACAGGCTGGTCAGCGGCGGTGTCTGCGGGCAGACCTCCGAGCCAGCCAGGGGAAGTGTAGTTCAGGAGGAGCAAACAGCGAGCGCACCTTGGTGAGAGAGCCAGTGTCCTGGGGCACACGCGTGCACAGTCAGTCCTGGAGGTGTGGCTCAGCGCCTCTGACATCAGCGGTTTTTTGCCCATCCTTCTCCACGGTCCCCCTCCATCACTGACTAAATTGGGGGGACGCTTGGTAGTGTCTGGAGACACTTCTGGTTCTCATGACTAGGATGGCGGGGGGGGGCTCCTAGTATTTAGGGGCCACAGATGCTGCCCAGCCCCCTGTGGCACACAGGGCAGCCCTCCCCGCCCAGAACAACCTGGCCCAAAGTGGCAGCAGTGGTGAGATTCAGAAACCCGGGGCTCCCCGAACGTCTGTCTTTCTCTTGGGGGCTGTCGGCCTGGGGGCGCTCAGCTCCGGGCCAGCCAGCTGAGCAGCAGCCCCAGCCTGGGAGCTTGACGGCAGGCGTTCTCACCCCAGCCCTGCGGCTGCAAGCTGGGCGGCCCAAGAACAGCTCCTGCTCCAAGCGGGTCCTCCGCTAACAGAGCTGGCGAGTGTGACACGGCTGTCCTGTGGAAGGAATGCAGACAAAAAGGTGCACAAGAGAAAAGCAGGTGTCGATTCACAGGTGCACCAGGTGGCAGTGTGATGGCGCTCCCGTCTGCGGCACCCCTCCTCAGCCTGGCTCAAGAATGAGTGGCTCGTGGTGTTTCTAGGAAGGGCTGGGTAGGGGGCTGGTGTGTGAGGTGGAGAGCGAGGGGACTTGGAAACGTCCGGGGGCTGACCGAGGCGCGGCCTCTGAACCCGGAAGCCACCGCCTCTCCTGTTGTCTCGCGAGAGGCCCCCGCAGGCCTTTCCTCTGTCTCGAGCTGTGTCTGAAGGCCTGGCGCCCCTCCTGACCCTCGGAGCTAAGCGGGCTCCTCCTGGTTCCGCGATTCCTCCCAAGGCCACGGGGAAGCCGGTGCTGCCAGTCCCCGGGGCGTGGCCCGGCTCCCCGTCCAGGAGATGGTGGTGGCCTGGCCGGGCCTGGCGCGGGCAACAGGGCCTCTGGGGTGGCTGGGGGACAGGGGCAGCGGGGTCGGAGGGCCCCGAGAGCCCAGGCGGAGCAGCCTTGTGAGCGCCGCCCTCCCCCCCGGCCGCACAGGTACCCCACATTCATCGATGCGCTGCGGGACCTGGATGATGCCCTGTCCATGTGCTTCCTCTTCTCCACCTTCCCCCGGACCGGCAAGTGCCACGTGCACACCATCCAGCTGTGCCGCCGGCTGGCCGTGGAGTTCATGCACTACGTCATCGCCGCCCGCGCCCTGCGCAAGGTGAGCCGAGCCGCCTGGCAGGGCCCCACCCCCGCTACCGCCCGGGGGCCTCACACGCCGTCCTGCTCCTCCGCAGGTCTTCCTGTCCATCAAAGGCATCTACTACCAGGCCGAGGTGCTGGGCCAGCCGATCGTGTGGATCACGCCCTACACCTTCTCCCATGACGTGAGTGTTTCCCTGGGGAGGGTTTGTGCGGGGCCATGGCTCCCTCTCCAGTTCCTAGACTGAGATGAGGGGGTGGGCGGAAAGGGGATCGTCCTGTCCTGCAGAACCAGCTGGGATCTTGAGTGCCAGCTGGGTAGGGTGGCGAGGGTGGGGGGAGTGTGTGGTAACAGGAGCCTGAGCCAGCCTGGCTGCCGTACCTGCTGGCTGGTTGGCCTTGGGCACATTCCCCTAGCTCCCTGTGCCACATTTAATCAGGGGCCTGCACTTGTGAGGATTTGAGGGAGAAGAGCTCACAGTGCCTGGTCCTCAGGGGTCGTGGAAAGAAGAGTGAGCAGTGGCCAGGCGGAGTGCGCCTGTGTGCACGGCCTTACACAGAACCCAGCCTACCTCTGACCCGTGGGGTCCTCACTCTGCTTTCTCTGTCTTTTAGACCAGTGGGGTTTGGGGAAGGATCCATGAAGGGAAATGCTGACTTGGCCCCCAGATGGGGGTTGTCAGCCCCATAGGGTCACAACTGATTTCTTGTGCAGTGGGCCCACGTGGGGCCTGCTTCCTGCTTCAGCAGAGACCTGGCTAGATGGCGGGTTTGCTGGCTGAGGAGCGGGTGCTCTAGCCTGAGCTCATAGTCGGGGGTCCGCTGGGCCCCTCCCTGCTCCTTACTCTGGGCTGGGCTGGGGGGCCGCTGGCCTGAAGCCCTCTGAGGCCGGGCAGTGGGGATCGGCGGCAGCCTCCGTGGGTACGGAGTGCTTGGCCCCCGGCAGCCCCTGTGTGCTCCAGGGGCTGGCGTGTGCGAGTTCGTGCTCTTCCCTCTTTATGCCCTGCCCCATCCCTCCTCTCCACCGTCCTTCCTGCCCGCTCGCCCTCCTTCCCCAGCCCTCCCTCTCCTTCCTGCTCTCTGATGTCCCACCCCTGCGCTGCTCAGACTGGCCTTTGTCTGTCCTGTGGGGGTGAATAGGGCCCTATGGTCGCTGGCCTCCACACAGCTGGCGCTGGGGGCATGGGGGAGGGCACAGGCCTCTCCTTCCTCCTTCCTCTCTGGCGAGTTCACTGCCACTGCCTCTGCCCAGCAGGAGGATGGGGGACCCGCGCTGGGTCAGAGCTGGGGCCCTCATGTGCCACTGCCCCCCGCCCCCCGCACACAGTCAGTGCTGGGTTCCCAGCAGCAGGACCCAGGCAGGTAGTGGGGTTCAGGGGGCTGCCGGGCCATGGGGGAGTTGCTGCTCACACGCCCCCAGGCCTCTGGAAGGACCGAGGTATCAACGGGGGGACAGGTGGGCCTGTGCTCTGTGTTTTTGCCCAGGCAGGCAGCATTTCTCAAGAGTACCCTGAGGCTGGGCCAGGCGGCCGCGGCCTGTCCCGGGTCCTTGGGCTGTGCCTTTGGTTTGGGCCTGAGGCAGGGTCATTAGATTCTGAGTATTGGTCCCAAAGGCCCCACCAGGGCTTGTGAGTGCAGTGTGCCATCCACCCACTGCCCCAACTGCCCCCACCCAGGCAGGTGGGCTGTTTCAATGCCGCCTTGCCCAACTGGCCCCCAGGTGCTCACGGGCTAGCCCCAGAGAAGACAGTAAATGAAAATTGTGAGCTGGGCAGTGGAACAGACGTGAGCAGCCTCTGCAGGGATGGAAGTCTGACCTGCAGAGTGAGGGGGCAGTGGGCATCAGCCAGTCCTGGGCACCTCAAGACAAAGGCTTCCCTTTCTCACCACTAGCGAGGATCAGGCTCTGGCCTCCAGGACAACCCTTGGGGCCCTTGTCCAAGCCTGACTGGTACCAGGATGCTCCTGGGTGGAGACCCCCTGGACTCTTCCCAAGGGGCCGAGCGCTGAAGGCAGGGCGGCCCCAAGGGCCCTCCTAGTCCTCGGGCAGCCAGAGCCCCCGCCCCGGTGGCTGTCCGTGTGCTCCTTGCACTGACGCCGCCTCCACGCCTGCTGTGTCCGCAGCACCCGACAGACGTGGACTACAGGGTCATGGCCACGTTCACCGAGTTCTACACCACCCTGCTGGGCTTCGTCAACTTCCGCCTCTACCAGTCTCTCAACCTGCACTACCCGCCCAAGGTAGGCCCTTCCCCCCGCTGGGCCAGGGGGCCCAGCCTCTCTGCCCGCACAGAGGTGGGGGCTGGGGCTTGCCCTTCCTCTGACCGTCCCCCCACCCCGCCTCCCAGCTCGAGAGTCAGGTCCACACAGAAGCGAAGACCAGTGAGGACGCCTATGCGCTGGACTCGGAGAGCTCTCTGGAGGTGAGAGGGGCTTCCAGCACCGGCCCTGCGGCCCCCAGAACCCAAGCCCACTGACGGCTGTCCCAGAGTGGTCAGTGCTCCCCCTCCCCACGCTGCCCCACCCCCGCCTGTGAGCAGCGTCTCTACAGCCCCGTTTCTTTCCACAGAAACTGGCCGCCCTAAGTGCCAGTCTGGCCCGCGTGGTGGTGCCCACGGAGGAGGAGGAAGCTGAGGTGGACGAGTTTCCTGCTGATGGGGTGAGCGCTGTGTGGCCTTCTGGAGGCGGGCCGGGGCCCCTGAGGGGTTTAGGAGGAAGCTGGGGAGGGGCTCGTCTCCAGTCTCTGCCTCCCGTGGGGGTATGGGGGCACCCGACAGTGTGAGCAGACCCTCCTCTCGGCAGGAGATGGCGGCGCAGGAGGAGGACCGCAGGAAGGAGCTGGAGGCGCAGGAGAAGCACAAGAAGCTCTTCGAGGGCCTGAAGTTCTTCCTGAACCGCGAGGTGCCCCGCGAGGCCCTGGCCTTCGTCATCAGGTGGGGGCCTGACTGCCGGCCGGGTCCCTTGCTGGACTGGGGACCCTGGGGGAGTGAACAGGTGTGGCCTAGGAGGGTGAGCTTGTGCCTGAGGACCCTCGTGGGCTCCCCCTGTGCCTATAGGAGTTTTGGGGGGATCGTGTCCTGGGACAAATCTCTGTGTATCGGGGCCACCTATGACGTCACAGACCCTGGCATCACCCACCAGATCATCGACCGGCCTGGGCAGCAGACCCCAGTCATCGGCAGGTAGGCCCCCGAGGCCCTCTTCTTCCTCCGCGTGTTTGGGTTTCTGGTGGCAGAGGTCTGCGTCCGGGGCCCTGCAGATGCAGCCGGGTCCTCGGGGGGCCCCGTGACTCTTCTCCACTCTCGCCCTGCGCCAGGTACTACGTGCAGCCCCAGTGGGTGTTTGACTCAGTGAATGCCCGGCTCCTCCTCCCCGTGGCAGACTACTTCCCCGGGGTGCAGCTGCCCCCACACCTCTCACCCTTCGTGACAGAGAAGGAAGGCGACTATGTGCCCCCGGAGAAACTGAAGCTACTGGCCCTGCAGCGGGGCGAGCACACAGGTGCGTGGAGGAGGCTGGACCGGGCGGGCTGGGCAGGCTCCTCCAGGCTGGCCTCGGCTCCGGGGGCTCAGCTGGCCGCTCCGTGGTTGGCTACAGAGGTAACACGTTCCAGAGAACTGGGCAGTCAGTGGGGACACAAAACCTTGTAACTCCTCCTTGGAGTGACACGGCTTAGGAGGAGGAGGAGATGTGTCCTGGAGTCTCGTGTCACTTGATGTCCAGGGCAACTGAGCAGAATGGTCTGGAAGTTTCCGTAGGAGGCAGCAGAGCTGAGGGGTGGGGGGCCTGGAGCTTGCTCTGAAGGCAGCTGGGCCCGGGGGAGGTGCCGGGGGGCTGTGGCTGAGCCAGCCCTGCTCTGTCCCTGAAACGTCTGTATGGGTGCAGGTTCTCACACTGTGAGGGGAAGAACAGACCTCCAGGGTACAGAATTCTTGGTTCTTTGTAGGAAACTTGAATGAATCTGAGGAGGATGATGAGAAGGAAGATGACGGTGACGGCGAGGAAGAGGGAGAAAAAGAAGAGGAGGAGGACATGGAGGCTGATTCGGAGAAGGAGGAAGAGGCCCGGCTGACCGCCCTGGAGGAGCGGAGGCTAGAGGGGAAGACAGAGGCCCGGCTGACGGCCCCGGAGGAGCGGAAGCTGGAGCGGAAGACGGAGGCCCAGCTGACCGCCCTGGAGGAGCAGAGGCTGGAGGGAAAGGTACCGGGGTGTGGACCAGGGTCTCAGCCCAGGAAGCGGCCCCATCCCCGCCCCGCCCCCAGCCATCTTGGTGGCAGAAGGGCGGGAGCCAGAGGGGGCTGCAGGTGGAGTGCGGGGTCAGCCTGTACCCAGCAGTGTCCTCCCTGTGTCCCCAGAAGCCCAGGGTGATGGCGGGCACAGTGAAGCTGGAGGACAAGCAGCGGCTGGCCCAGGAGGAAGAGAGCGAGGCTAAGCGCCTGGCCATCATGATGATGAAGAAGCGGGAGAAGTACCTCTACAACAAGATCATGTTCGGCAAGAAGCGCAAAATCCGTGAGGTGAGTCTCCCCATCCCACCCCGCCAACCTGAGGCTCCAGATGGGGCCTCACAGATGAGCTTCCAGGCCTGTTGGCTCTCCTGGGTGGACTTTGGGCCGAAAAAAATTTTTACTGTGTACACCAGAACTTGAATGGGTGGGAAGGTGGCTCACACCTCATTGCCTTTACGGTGATCAGTAGTAACAGCCCCCCAGTTTTCTTTTGTGCATGTACTGACATACGGGTGTTATTTGAGGGGCATCACGCCATACAACCTGGAGGAGGGCATGGCAACCCACTCCAGTAATCTTGCCTGGAGAATCCCATGGACAGAGGAGCCTAGTGGGATATACAGTCCATGGGGTCACTAAGAGTTGGACACGACTGAAGCGACTCAGTGCACACACACGGGCTATACATACAGCACTTCGCTTTATTGTGCTTCACAGACGCAGTGTTTGTTAAAAACAGGTTTGTGGCAGCTCTATGTGGAGCAAGTCTGTTTAGCACCATTTTCCCAGTATTTTCTTGGTTCCTGTCTCTCTGTCACCAGTGACATTGGTGATTCTCACAATATTTCAGACTTTCTCATTATTATTTGTTGTAGTAGTGTGTGCTCAGTGTTTTTTGATGTTACCATCACTAAAACACTACAGTTCATTGAAGGCTCAGATGGTGGGTAGTGTTTTTTCAGCAATGAAGTCTTTTTTAATGAATGATGCTACTACACACTACTTAATAGACAAGAGCAGAGCATAAACAGAACTTTTATGTGCACTGGGAAACCAAAACGTTCCTGGGACTCTCTCTGTTGTAATGCTTGCTTTTTTGGGGTGGTGGCTGGATTCAAACCCAGAGTATCTCCAGGGTCTGGTCTGCCTGAAGATCATTCTGCTGTGTTTGTCATTTAGTGTGAGCTGTCCATGTTGTCATACAGTCCCTGCTGACAGGATTAGACCGTCTCCCTTTTCTAGTCATTCTCAGAAAACACTCTTGAGCACCTCTCCGCCTTACTTGCAAGTGTCTCTCTGCAGGGTAAATTCTTAGGCGTGTAATTGCCAAGTGGAAAGACCTGCCTGTTTTGGAAATAGATCATGCCAAATAGCCCAGGCAAAAGACTGCTCCAGGCTGACCCCTCCAGCAGCTCCTGGTGAAGGTTTGAAAGGCCCCTGCTTCCCCAGGCGAGTGGGTCAGTGGAGCAGTGGCCTTCAGCCCTGGGAGCCGGTGGTCCTCCTGGCTTGCTGGTGGCCCATGAAGTAACAGAGTCATAAAGGGAGAGTGAAGACCTGGTTCCTCACCTGAGGCTCTTTGGATCAATTTGCTTTTTCCCTGTGACGATTTGCCAGTTAGCTTTTCTGGAAGCTCTGCTTTTAAGGGGTGGCCTTGAGTAGGAGAAGAGGGAGTCCCCTTCCTGCCCTCCTCCTGCCCATCACAGCTTAATCCTCCCCTTCCTCCTTGCAGGCCAACAAACTGGCGGAGAAGCGGAAAGCCCACGACGAGGCAGTGAGATCGGAGAAGAAGGCCAAGAAGGTGCGGGCGCTGTGAGCGGCAGCAGCTTCTCAACAGGCGAGGCCAGCTCGCGGCAGCAGGACTGGGCACAGGCACCCGAGGGCCTGGGCATGGTGATGGGCCTGGACTGCTTGTTGTCAGCCCCTCTCCCACCTCTGCTGGCCCTGGCCTCCGCTCACACTCTCTGGCTGGGCCCATGGGCAGCCCTTGCCTCCCTTGGATGGCACTCCCAGCGGGTGGCTGCGCAGAGGAGAGGCTTCTGTGCTTTGCCAGACATCAGGCTCCCAGGAGCCAACGGCCATGGGCTGGGGGTAGGGGAGCCCAACCTGCCCCTCCCTGAGCACTCCCGTTCACCCTGGCTTCCTGCACCCCTCCCCCACACTCAGGTGGCCCCGTGTGTGATGAGCAGAGGGTGGGGAAGCGTTTGTTAACAAACAGCTGGAATTGTGCAGCCAATTGAGTCCTGTGTTCACGAGCTTTCCGAGGTTGGAGAAGGGCCACCTGCACCCTGTGCTCCAGCCCTCGGTTCTCACTGAGAGGGGCCAGTCACTGCCCAGACGCCTCTGGATGTCCGTGGACCCCACATTCCAGCCTGGAGACCTTTCCTCTGTGAAATGCTTCCTCACGTGTAAGCTGAGAGTGGAAATTCTGGCGCCTTTGTCCCAGGCCCCCGTGGTGGGTTCAGTGACAGCGCTTTAGAGACTCGGTAGTATCAGGTGTGTCTGGGAGGCAAAGCGCTCAGCGCACACCCAGCACGACTGTCGTTTCCTGCTACAGTCTGCCCCGGAGGTGAAAGCCAGTGTCTAAGCGTCTATGGGGCCTGGTGGAGGGGCCATGGCTTCACCTGGCAGGCCTGTGGGCGGAGCTGCCGGGGACCACCGGTGTGGCTCTGCCAGCAGCCTGGCTTATAACCCGGGCCGGGCCATCCTTACAGCTTCCGTTTGAGTCTGGCAGTGCCCTATCTGGATTGCCAGTGCCTCATGGCAAAGCCAGGGCCAAAATCAGGATGGTCGCTCAGTCCCTCCCAGGTCAGGCAGGGAGATTCTGAGCCACCGCCTGCCCCAGCCTCGCTCTGTCTACTGTAGGCTGCGTACTGTCAGGAGCAGGGCCAGGGTGGGGAAGTGGGGGTTCAGAACTGGGCTTCTCCTTGCCCAAATCCAGGTGCCTGAGGGCCTTGGCCTTCCGCCCTTCACTCTGTAGAAGCGTCCAGGCTTTACAGAAGTCTTCAGGGCAGTGTCTTGAGACCCAGCATGTTCAAGGGGAGGCCGGAGCTTGGGCAGGCTCTCTGGCTGAGGCCGAGGAGAAGCCTGGGCTCCTGGCCCTTGCTGTGGGTGTCCAAAGAGAGCCATTCCGCTGACATGCTTCCTAGTGGGGGGGGGGGGACGACTTCTAGGGTCAGGGCCTCTGGAACCAAACTCTGCAGCCCGAGGGAATACCTTGAGCGTGCTTGGATGCATGTGCACCCCAGCGCTGTGGAGGCTGGAGAGCCAGCAAGCCCATCAGATACGGAAAAGTTCCTGGCAGTCATGCTGATGTGGAATTTTCCCCATTCCAGAGTCGCCCAGTAATGGCGGGGGCAGTGGGGCTCTGACGTGGCTTATGCCCCACTGGGTGACCGGCTGGTTTCACACTGCCCACAGCTGGAGCTGAGCATTCCCAGCTCCAGGCGGGCATGAGTCCCCTTCCTTGAGCCTCATCCTCTGGGGTGAAGGAGGAAAGCCTACAACTGGGAAAAGTCAGATCCTGAATGGGGTCCCCACATCCTGACGCACTGTGTCCTGCCGGGGACCCTGGGGAGGTGGGGTCAGCCCCTACTCCTCTCATCCACATTTCAGATGCGAAAAAAACACGTGTCCCCAGTTTGCACTGACTCTGGAGCCAGAGACCGTACCTTCCATTGACGATAAGCAACTAGAGTAGCCGCCTCCTCCCCAGAGCCGGGCTGCCCTCACCATCACCACGCCACCCCGTTCCCCAGGCACCCTCGAATCCTCTCTGGGGCCAGGAGATCGGCCGAGCCTCAGGGTCCGGGCGGCGGGACAATGGCCCCGTTGGCGCATCCAAGACAAAACGCCCCTTGTTGGGCCCGCGGCGGGGGGCGCGACGTGCTCCCCGGCGCGCTGAATGCGGCTTCTGTGCGCCCGGGGAGGGCGCGGAGGGCCGGGGAGGGTGCTGGGGCCCGGGGCACCCATTGGCCGCGGCGCCGGGGTGGGGGCCGGGCCAGGCTGGTGGCCGCACCTGGCCGGAGCGGGTGCGGCGGCGGAGGCGGCGGCGGCGGGGGCGGGAGCATGGTCCAGGCCTGGCCGAGCGGGGGGACCCGGCGGGTACGCCCCGCCGCCTTAGTAAGCGCCCGGGCGGCGCGGCCCGTGGCCGAAACTGCACGCCAAGCCCGAGAAGGACCGGGACAAGGTATGTCCTGGGGGCCCGGCACCCAAGCAGCTTGCGCCCTGCCTCAGTCTACCCCCTGGGGTCCCGGTCATGCTGCTCCACGCCCCGGAACTGGGGCTGCACGCGCCAGACTCTGGACCCGAGAGGTACTCTACCGGTCCATGGTCCATGCGCCCATCCCGGCTGACAGAGGGTGGGAAGACTGGAGCCTGATGGGGAGCAGGTTGGTGCTCACCCGGCCCTTGTTTCTTCCCCTGGCTCCTGTTTCCAGGGTTTACCCGGTTCCTGACTTGGGGTGGGTGGGGCGGGAGCTGGGCTGGAGCTGGGTGTTCATTAATCATTAATCTTGGACAGGGTGCCAGAGCCTTGGGGGGAGGAGAGGCGGGGATGTTCCCTCTTCCCACCAGCCCTCCCCAGAAGAGGGGCGGTCAGAGCAGGGGCTGGGCGTCAGGATAAAGCCTGGATCCCCCCTGCCTGTGGAAGGCCTTGTCCTCTGCCACTTAGCGGGCAAGGCCACCCAGGAAAGACTTGAGGGAGTGGGACAATCTCGGGGGGTCCGAGAAGGGTTCCCTAGCTAAGCCGGCAATTCCCATGTTTCCTGGACCAGTGCTCAGAAAGGGGTCTAGCTTGGTCTGCCCACCTTGGTACCAAGCCAGTGCTTTGGTAGCAGCAGAGAAAGGCTGTGGCCCCTTCCCAGTGGGGACCCCCTCCCACTTGCACAGAGCAGGAGAGGTGGCGGGCACACATCTGGCTGCAGCAACCCGGAGCAGCAGCGGGAGGGAAGGCGATAGGGCGGCAGGCCCGACACCTGATCACCTGGGTTGCCCAGGTGACAAGCGCCATGGAAAGCCTCAGGAGGACGGTCCAGAGAGGAGAATCCAACCTCTCCCTTTACGAAGGCCCAGAGAGGGCAAAGCCAAGGGCAGGCCTGAGCCCAAGCAGTCGCTGTTAGGCTGCACTGTACCTTACCCCTCGGAGGAGCCATAATTACTAACCCTGTGATCCCAGAGAGGACATTGAACTTCAGACAGATCTGGGGACTTTCCCAGGGTCATACAGTTCAGATGTGGCTAAAGGGACTCCAAATTCAGAGACGTGCCTGAGCCCCCGTTTTAGGAACCCAGCCTTGCTCCAGATCTCTCTCTTCTCTGCCCCTTTTTTGGGGTCCTAGCCTCTTCGAGTTGCCATGGCTGCCCCCAGCCCCCAGCTCAGGACCCCTCCCCCACGTGCCCCCCTAGCTCCCAGCTCTGCCTGACACTCAAGGGGTGGGCAGGCTGCTACCCTGGGAGCAGAGACAACAGAGCCCTGTTCCCAGCTGCCACCTCGAGCCACTTCCTGCTTCTCACTCAGGCAGAGCCCTCCCTGAAGGAAGCACCCTTTGGATAAAGAAGCGTGCCTGGCTGTGGTGCATCCCTCATCTGATGGGCGGGGGTCTGATATTGGACGGGCGTGGGTCCAATCCAGCAAAGGGAGGAGTGTGTTCCTCCCTCTGGGCTCTAAGGGACTTGATTGTGTCAACCGGGTGAAAGCGGCAATGATTAACCTGGGAGAAGGATAACACAGATGTCAGGATTCCAGGCACGGCAGCAGGCTTGTGAAGGGTTTTTGCGCCCCTCGGACTGAGCAAGGAATATGGACCATCCCCATTTAGGAGCCATACCCCACTCCAGACAGGGGAGGGCACGAGGGAGCAGAGCGCCCACAGGGGTCAGCGGGCTGGGGTCAGGGGATCGCCTGTTGAGGAGCAATGGTTCAGAGGAAATGGGGGTCCAGAGGAAACCTCTCTCCTGCCCGCCAGCCCCAGGGCAGCGATGAGGTGTGGCTTGGGCACCCCCAGTAATATTGATCCCAGTAATGCCCAGACTTGCCATGGGACTCCAGGCAAGTCCTTCCCTCTCTGTGCCTTGGTTTTCTCAGATGTGAAATCTGGGAAATCTGTGGGGACCTTGGATCTGGAGCATGGGAGGTATGTGGGTGCTGGAGTGGGGAGGGTGGCCCCAGGAGACCGCATTAGCGGGTGCTGCCTCTCCTGCTTGGTGGGTCTAGAAGGGTCAGGATAATAATCCGAGGTGTGTGCAAAGGGCTCTGCATGCCCCATCCCGTTTGATCCTTATGGAAGGTTGTGGTATCCCCACTTGGTAGAAAACCTAGGTTCAGAGAGGGGAGGTCACCTGCCCAAGGTGGCCCAGCTGGGGAGTGATGGAGCCAGATTTCTAGCCAAACCTCTCCAGGATTAGCGAGGCCGGCGGGCAGATCCAGGGCATTGTACCTAGCAACTGCTCAGCTCCTTTTGAAAAATCTTTATATTTTACATATTGTTATGCAAATAAATGCATGACATACCTTTTTAAAGAAACGTTTCAGTCACGCTAGAAGGTACAGAGGGTGGTACTGCCAGTGCCCACACGCTCACCTCTGGAGTTCTCGGGAGTTCTGAAGCTGACACAGAAGGGACTGGCCGCTGGGTTAACCCGTGCTGCGCTGCCCTTCAGCTAGGGCTGTTTTGGGGCGACTCAGATCTGTCATCAGGAGGGCTGGTGAGCTTGTCTGGATAAAGCATCGGAAGACCTGTGGGCCCTCAGAGTGCCCACCGTCGCAAAGCTAGCAGGTGACACCAAAGGTTATCTGTTGAGGTTGCAGGTGTGGTTACCATTAGGAGTCATGGAAACAGGTGACTCTGCAAGATCAGAAAATCTTCTGAGTCATCAAAGTACACTGACCTCTTAGTCAGCTGCCAGACCCCCACCTAGCTGCAGCCATCCCCCCAGCCAGTCGGGGGCGGTAGGAGCAAGCCGTCAGGGCTCCGAGGTGGTTCTGCAAGTTGAAATATCTCTCTGGCGAGCCTCCCCTTCTCTACTCCAGCACCCCACTGCAGAGAGTCTCAGAGAGGAAGCTTCCAGATTCTCGCAAGTCAGCCCCCCAGCGCTCCTGGATGGAGAGCCAACCTTTCCATCTGCCCCTTCAACTGTGTGGCTCACACTTCCCAGCTTCTTCTCTGTCCCAGACCCTTGCTGCTTCTCCCCTGCTTTTGGACACTGAGGTTCAGAGAGGGAAGCCTGCCTACCGAGGTCACACAGCGAGGTGGGGCATGGTTCAGACTAGCCACGGTTCCCTCCTCCTCCAGCCAGACGGTAGTTTTTCAAAATGGAAATATTGTTATTTTTCATGTTTTTCCAGAGTAATACAGACTTTGTAAAAAACAAAATTATCTGTGTGTGAATATTATGTGTGTGTGAAAGTGAAGTTGCTCAGTCGTGGCTGACTCTTTGCAACCCCATGGACTGTAGCCTACCAGGCTCCTCCCTCCATGGGATTCTCCAGGCAAGATTACTGGAGTGGGTTGCCATTTCCTTCTCCAGGAGATCTTCCCAACCCAGGGATTGAACCCGGGTCTCCACATTCCAGGCAGATGCTTTAACCTCTGAGCCACCAGGGAAGCTTATACATGTGTAGCTATGTATTTTTTTCCCCACTTTATTATATGTTACAGACATCATTTTCATGAATACATATGGGATCATTGGATGTATGTCACATAATATATTCTGTAAAATATGTCTTCATTTAGGTGGTGGCGAGCCTTAGCTGTGGCACGCAGGATCTTTGCCTGCAGTGTGTGGGCTTCTCTCGACTCATGGCACACAGGGTGTAGGGCACGGGGGCTCAGAGCCTGTGTACTTAGTTTCCCTGCTCCTTGACTTAGTTCCCCGGGCCAGGGATCAAACCTGCATCCCCCGTGTTGTAAGGCAGATTCTCCACCGCTGGAGCACCAGGGCAGTCCCCATCACATGGTATGTTCAACCATCCCCTCCTGTTGGACACTGAGGTTGTCTCTGTTTTGCTCCTTCACTAAACACCACTGCAATGGCCTTCCTTGTGCTCCGTCTCAGATCTCGTTTGTCCTCTTTGAACAAATTCCCATAGGTGGAAGTGCTGGGTCAGAGGCTGGACACTTTTAGAACTACCGTATTTGCTGTCAAATACGCATCCTAAGTGGGGCTTCCCTGGTGGCGCTAGTGGTAAAGAATCCGCCTGCCTGTGCAGGAGACGTAAGAGACCAGGGTTCGATCCCTGGGTTGGGAAGCTCCCCTGGAGGAGGACGTGGCAACCCATGCCAGTGTTCTTGCCTGGAGAATACCATGGACAGAGCCGCTTGGCAGGCTACAGTCCATGGGGTCACAGAGTTGGACATGACCGAAGCGACTTACATGTATAGACACGTATGTACGAGCACTGTAGGGAGAGTCTTTCTGCTCTCCTCTTAAAATCTCCTCCTGTGACCCTGTGAGATTCCCTTCCAACCACAGGAAACAGCTAGCTCTAGGCCACCCTCCTCTGCCAGGTCCCTGTTCCTATATACCCACTGAACACACGGTGATGCCCATCGGTGGGGGAATGGGTTCAGAGGTCAGTGCTTCTACAAAATGTTCTGTAGACCATGGCTTTGGAGGCCCTTTATCTCCTTGGGGGCAGGGGGCTCTTCCCCTCCCTGTTCCCATAAGTGCAGAGTTCTCCTTCCTCACGTTTTCCCTGGTGACCCCATCTCCTCTTCTGGCCTCAGTTCCCACCTCCGTCTCCATGGCCCCCAGCCTCTCTCCCCGAGATCTCTCTCTTGCACTCAAAGCAGAGGTTCCTCCTGCACTTTGCACATTCTACAGGCACCCAGTACATCCCCCAGACTCAATGTACCCTAAACTGAAACTGACATTTTCCCCCTAACCCCAATACTAAATCTGCCCCTCTCTTAGCCTCCCCTTCTCAGGGACTAGCTCCACCCCCAGCCAGCCAGTCACCTCCAGCAGGAATTCTTTCCCCCCACCTTCTCCACACCCTGTCACCCACCGAATGCTGTCCATGCCATGATCTACGGAGGGGTCCAGTCCGTCCCCAGACTTCTCCCTGGTCCAGGTCCCTTCACATCTGCACAGCTGTGACCACCACCATCTAGGTGTGCCTGCTTCTCCCACTCCTTTCCACCTCCACAGCTCATTCTTCATCCTGCAGCCTGATGGGAGCCTCATCTCCTCGCTCCTCTGCTGAAGACCCTCCTAGGGCTCCCCTTGCCCACAGGATCCAAGCCAGATTCTTTAGCACGTTTCCCGAGACCCTGCGTGTCCTGCCTGCCCCTGCCCCCATTCTGGCTGTGCTGCTGGTCTTCTTGCTCACGCACCCAACCTCTGACAGGCACATGTACTGGACACTCCCAGCCAGACTGGCCACTTGTTAGCTTCTCAATTGCCCTGGGCCTTTGCACATGCTTTTCTCTCTGTCCGGCTTATTCTGCATTAGTTAATGCTAGCCGCGGAAACAGATAAGCCCCAAGTTGGTTTTGTTTGTGTTTTGGCTGTACCGACTGCTTGCAGGATTTTGGATCTTCTTGTGGCATGCAGGGGTATTGGATTGCAGCATGTGAAGTCTTAGTTGCAGCCTGTGGGATCTAGTTCCCTGACCAGGAATCGAACCTGGGTCCCCAGCGTTGGGATCGCAGAGTCTTAACCACTAGTCTGCCACGGGAGTCCCAAGTCCCAAGTTTTAAAAGACTTATTAACACAATGGCAGTTTTGTTGTCATTTTCCTGAATTTAATCAGATGTTTGATGATCAGAAATGCAGAGATCCGGGTTCCTCCCACCTCCTGGCCTTGCCCATCTCCAGACCCACTCACCTAGCAGGTGGGAAAGGAGATCACAAGAGACTGGCCCCCTTAACCTCACCAGCTGTCATTTTGCTCATATTCCATTGGCCAGAATTCAGTCACATGAGAACACTGAGCTGGAAGGGAGGATGGGAAAGGCAGTTTAGCCATGTACCCCAAGGAGAAAGGGAACTAACTGCCTTTGGAAATAGTAAAGCATGCAGCAGCTTCTGCCAACAGAGTCCCCTACCCCAGGAAGTTCTCCCTGGCCATCCCCGCTCCCGCCCCTCCAGGCTGGATCTGGTATGTTCTCTGCACCAGGAAGCTCTGCCTGTGTGTCTCCATCAGAGCACCTGTAGCTGTCTGCCTGCTCCTCTCTCGCCCCCAGCCCTGAAAGCCTGGGCTCCGTGCACTGGGCAGCCTGCACCCCAGTGCTGGGCGCTGTACAGGTGCTCAGTCCATACCTGCAGAACACCTGTACTGCTGGCTCAGTGGTAGAGAATCCACCTGCAAATGCAGGAGACCCGGGTTCAATCCCTGGCCCGGAAGGATCCCACATGCCATGTGGCAGCTAAGCTCGTGGGCCACAGCTGTTGAGCCTGTGCTCTAGAGTCTGGGAACTGCAGCTACCAAGCCCACGTGCTGCAACTACTGAAGCCCGCACGCCCTGGAGCCTGGGCTCCACCTCAGAGGGAAGCCCGTGGGCCACAACCAGAGAGCGGCCCCAGCTTGCCGCAGCTAGACAAAAGCCCATGCAGCCACAGAGACCCAGCACTGCCGAAAAGAAACAAATAAAATCATACAAAAAAGAAAATTTTCCCATGGGGGCAGAACCAAGCAGAGCCGGTGTCACTGACACTTGGGGAAGAGACCCTCCTGGCAAGGCTGCAGGCACAGCTCCTGCAATCAACACTCTCACTCTGCAAGGCTTGGCTCCATGTAGCTCTTCTGTTTGAAATTTATTTTATTGAAGTATAGTCGATTTACAAGGTTGTGTTAGTTCCTGGTGTACAGTAAGGTGATTCAGTTATACACACACACACACACACACACGTATATTCTTTTTCCATTATATATATATATATATATTTTTTTTTTCCATTATGGTTTATTACAGAACGTGGAATATAGTTCCCTGTTCTATACAGCAGGACCTTGAAGTTCATCCATTCTATATATAATAGCTCACATCTTCTAATCTCAAACATCTCTCACTTTAGAAAATGCTTTTATTCATGTCTTTTCTTCATACTTCCCCAAACTGCTTACCAGTTCAGTTCAGTTCAGTCCAGTCGCTCAGTCGTGTCCGACTCTTTGCGACCCCATGGACCACAGCACGCCAGGCCTCCCTGTCCATCACCAACTGCCAGAGTTTACTCAAACTCATGTCCATTGAGTTGGTGATGCCATTCAACCATCTCATCCTCTGTCATCCCCTTCTTCTCCCACCTTCAATCTTTCCCAGCATCAGATCAGACCAGATCAGATCAGTCGCTCAGTCGTGTCTGACTCTTTGCGACCCCATGAACCGCAGCATGCCAGGCCTCCCTGTCCATCACCAGCTCCCGGAGGTCACTCAGACTCACACCCATCAAGTCAGTGATGCCATCCAGCCATCTCATCCTCTGTCGTCCCCTTCTCCTCCTGCCCTCAATCCCTCCCAGCATCAGAGTCTTCTCCAATGAGTCAACTCTTCGCATGAGGTGGCCAAGATACTGGAGTTTCAGCTTTAGCATCATTCCTTCCAAAGAAATTCCAGGATTGATCTCCTTCAGAATGGACTGGTTGGATCTTCTTGCAGTCCAATGGACTCTCAAGAGTCTTCTCCAACACCACAGTTCAAAAGCATCAATTCTTCGGCACTCAGCCTTCTTCACAGTCCAGCTCTCACATACATACATGACCACAGGAAAGACCATAGCCTTGACTAGGCGAACCTTTGTTGGCAAAGTAATGTCTCTGCTTTTGAATATGCTATCTAGGTTGGTGATGGACAGGGAGGCCTGGCGTGCTGCGGTTCATGGGGTCGCAAAGAGTAGGACACGACTGAGCGACTGATCTGATCTGATCTGATCTAGGTTGGTCATAACTTTCCTTCCAAGGTCTTTTCAAATCAGTCTTTTCAAGTCAGTTCTTCACATCAGGTGGCCAAAGTATTGGATTTCAGCTTCAACATCAGTCCTTCCAATGAATATTCAGGACTGATCTCCTTTAGAATGGACTGGCTGGATCTCCTTGCAGTCCAAGGGACTCTCAAGAATCCTCTCCAACACCACAGTTCAAAACATCAATTCTTCGGTACTCAGCTTTCTTCACAGTCCAACTCTCGCATCCATGCATGACCACTGGAAAAACCATAGCCTTGACTAGATGGACCTTTGTTGGCAAAGTAATGTCTCTGCTTTTTAATATGCTGTCTAGCATATCTGCTTATCTAGCATATCTAGTATATCTGCTTTTTCATACACTGCTAACCAAACATAGCACCAAACAGAGCAGTGTTTTGTATTATAGTTTTTGATAAAAGCAATAAAAAGATCCAAAGTGCTTGAGATATCCATGACAGCCATGGAGTCATATTTCTTAATTACTACATCAAGATGCTATTGTTTTATTGAGTTGCCCTTGTCTCAGATGTTAAACTCTCTTGACCTGTTATTGTGTTGTCATTAAAAGAGGAATTTGCTTTGAATCAGCGCTTGTTGGGTTTTCGATATCCTATACCACGGCTCAGTGGGTAAAGAATCCGCCTGCAATGCAGCAGAAAGGAAAGGTGTGGGTTTGATCCTTGGGTCGGGAAGATCTGCTGGAGAGGGAAATGGCAACCCACTCCAGTATTCTCGCCTGAAAACTCCCACAGACAGAAGAGCCTGGCAGGCTACAGTCCAAAGGGTCGCAGAGAGTCGGACACGACTGAGTGACTTAACACGTGCACACGTACCGTTCCCATTTTACGAAGCCTTAATAAAACGGCCGGCAGACAGGAAGCTGTTCGGACTGTTCTGTCTGTATTGTAGTGAGTTTTAAGTTATGGGTCACTTATAACTGAAAAACTGGCTACTAGTAACTTGTTTTCCTGTCCAGCCTCTAGACTAATTTTATGAGAAAGGAAAATGTACATTTCTGGAACCAAAATTGCATACAAAATGAACAGGTGTTAACAAGAGGATTAGAGTATTAGCATGCATTTGCATCTTTAGAATTTCATCTTTGTTTTTCTGGATATAAATGAATATATAATAAAAAAGTAGAAGTCTAGGTTATACTACACTGAAATTTCCCTCTATCTCTTCCAATTTATTTTATAATCTATTCCTTTGAGTGTCATTGGATCAGAAGTTTCCTTAGGCATCTTCTATCATTCTCAAATAATTTTCCTAACAAAACTCTTATCAGGTGATCATTCACCATTCTAAAATGAAATTTTTGTATGGTAAGTGCTTGTGGACATCGAACCCCAGCTAAAGTCCGGCTAATAAAGAACAGTATGAAAATTAGTTGAACCAAATTAATTGAATCAAATTATACAATGCACTGTGGGAGAAGGCAATGGCACCCCACTCCATTACTGTTGCCTGGAAAATCCCATGGATGGAGGAGCCTGGTAGGCTGCAGTCAATGGGATCGTACAGAGTCGGACACGACTGAAGCGACTTAGCAGCTGCAGCATACAATGCACTGTACACATTGACTACTAGAGCAGTGTTGTTGTCAAAGAGAAAATGCAGTGATCAAATTCCAAGTAGAAATATTAAGAGCAGAAGCAATGAATAGATTTTCCCTTATGCTTGGCCTCAATCCACCAGGACAAGAACAATATTTAGAAATATGAAAATTTCAGGTTAAAAAAAAAAGTTTACTTGGCTGCACCAGGTCTTAACTGTGGCATATGGGATCTTTGGTTATAGCATGTGGGATCTAGTTCCCTGACCAGGGTCGAACCTGGACCCCTGCACTGGGAGTGCAACCTCTTTGCCGCTGGACCACCAGGGAAGTTCCCAAACTTGCAATGCTTTAATTTTTCCGAAACTCTATGTTACTGATACATATGTGTGTAAATAAAATATTTACATGGCTCTTCTTACTAGATTCCCACTCCTCTCACAATTTCACTTCTTGCTCGAAAGCTTGAGCTCTACTCCCACCTGGACGAGGATCTTACACCTCCCCCGATACCTCCAGACTCAGGGCTTGTCACTTCCTCTCCTTGTGCCTCAGCTTTCTCGTCTACAGTACAGTGGGGGATAAAGAGGGCTCCCTGCAAAGGTTATGAGGGTGCGTGATGCATGGCGAGTCCTGAGCACTAGACTTTGGTCCAGAGTCCACGCTCCTAAACCTCCGTGTCTGCTGTTGATGCCAGCCCTGGACTTGGCTCAGCCCCCAGGGAGAGGAGGACTCTGGGCTTCCCCTGTGTTCCGTGGAAGATGGGTGGAGCTCTAGGGGAAAGAACGCTGAGCACACAGGGTCAGATGCCTGCTGCTCCTTCGGAGGCACTGGCAGCTGCTCGGTTTATGAAAGTGCTCGCTGTGGCATCATTGACTGTCACAGTAATGATTATTAATTGATGGCGATACTTTGGTCCCTAGAGCCCCATGCATGGGCCATGGTGGGGCTCTGGGCATCAGTGTTGAAGTAAGGGTTTGGTGGGGTGCAGAGGGGAGGCTTTTCTGGGCACCCTCTGTCCATGAGCAATGCTGAGCAAGGATGAGAGATTCCAGTGCCTGGGCTGAGCCTGTGGGCCCCTAGACCTACCTGTTCCTATGGAGACTTTGGGAAGGATCTGGATCTCTGATCAGCCCAGATCCCTGGAGGCTGATCCAGGGGTTTCCTGTGCTATGACCTCACCAGGGGTGGAGGCAGGAGAGGCAGCATTTCTGTACCTTTTTGATGAAGAACCTGGGGCTCAGAGAGGTGAAGTCTCATCAGACTCGTCCTCCCAGCCCTACTCAGGTACTTTGCCTCCAGGGGACCATCCAGGTTGAGGTCTTGGCTCTCTGGGCTCTCCCAGCTCTTAGACCAACCTTGGTCTTCAGTCGTGCCTTGGGCATCTCTAAGCCCTAGTTTGGTAAGTCCTGTTTTGACTCTGGTTCTGTCTGCTCATGGCTAATTGTGTGACCTTGGACAGGTGAATTCACCTCTCTGAGCCTAGGTTTCTTTACCTGGGGAGTGGCTAACTGTAGTACCTGACTCAGAGGGCAGCTTTGAGACTTAACATGAGATGTGACTGGAGAAGCAATTAGCTTCCCCGCTCACCTGCCTTCGTGTCCCTCCCTTGGCCTTCAAGCCAGTCCCAGGCTCTCTGCAGGGCTCTGCGGCTGCCTGTGTCCTTGGGCCAAGGACGCCGGGGACCTTGCTGAGCCCTTGGATGGAGGAGCTGCCGGGCTGCTGAGGTCCAGAGAGGGTCGGGGGGACCACCCAGGAGGCAGAGGGCCGGGGCAGCACCCACAGTGTACAGGGATACTACTGGGATATGCCACCTGCTCTCCCCAGGGAGGGAACTCATGAATATTCACGGCCGCTGGAGCAAGAGGGAGCCAGCCAGCACACTCCTGGGTGTCACTGGAGCGTTCCCGTTTCCCAGTGACCGCAGAGGCAGCCTGGGAGTCAGACGTGGCTCAGGCAGGGAGAGGGAAGGGGCAGCCAGACCTGGCCCCAGGTGAGTGTCTTCCTCTGCCCTGCGCATGGCCCCTGGGGGAGCAGGATGCCCTGGGATGGAGGCCTGCCTGCTGGTGGCGCCCTAGGCTGGAAGGCTCACCATCCTGGGCTTGGGGTCCCTGTGTGGATGCTGCGGAGGATGAGCCCCGTTTCCCCTTCGTTCCCTGGAGTCTGCTGGTCCAGCTGAACGGGAGGAGTGTTGGGTCTGGCTGGGAGCCAGCCATCGGCATACATGGAGGGTGATCTGGCTGGGGTAACCCAGGAGGACAGGCATAGAGGGGGTGGGGTGCGGAGGGGGATGGTCTGCCCTGAGTGCCTGGGACTGTCCCACCATAGCAGAGGAGGGAGACTCAGCCTCTAGTCCTGTCTTTACCACTGCTGTGCTGTGTGACCTTGATGGGGGCTCTGCCCTCTCTGAGCCTCAGCCTTCTGGAGGCACCGTTTTCCAAGTGGAGGCTGGGAGGCTTGGGCCGTGCTGCCGTTGTCCTCGGTACCCCAAGGCCTTAAGCTTCCCTGATGGTTCAGTGGTAGAGAATCTGCCGGCCAGGAGACACGGGTCGATCCCTGTGTGGTGAAGATGCCCTGGAGGACGAAATGGCAACCCATTCCAGTATTCTTGCCTGGAAAATGCCACGGACAGAGGAGCCTGGCAGGCTACAGTCCACGGGTTGCAAAGAGCTGGACACGACTGAGCGACTAAGCCGCCACCACCACCTCATGGCCTCGGACCTGGGACTGTCAGCTGCCTGCAAGCCTCGGCCTTCTGTGAGGTCCAGCTGTGCACACCCTTTCCCCTCGGGCTGAGGCTGGGCCCGCGGCACGCAGGGCAGCAGCTGCCACGGACAGCCGGGAAGATGCACATTGCAAGCCAACAGATCACAGCTCGAATCCCAGTTCTGCCTCCTGCTTTGTGACCCAGAGCCTGTTTCCCCATCTGCAAAATAAGGGTGACAGTGGGGTCTGCCTCTGAGGATAGCTGGGTGGAGTCAGTAAGATGCTCTGGAGAAGCCCCCGTCCCAGGCTCTGGCTCCTAGAGGGTCTCAGAAGTGAACCCAGAGGGTGGCAAGGGCCCAGGGCCCAGCACCTGTCAGGGCAGGGCCCCGCTGGTCTGGCTCCTAGAGGGGCTCAGAAGTGAACCCAGAGGGTGGCGAGGGCCCAGGACCCAGCACCTGGCAGGGCAGGGCCCCGCTGGTCTGGCTCCTAGAGGGGCTCAGAAGTGGACCCAGAGGGTTGCGAGGGCCCAGGGCCCAGCACCTGGCAGGGCAGGGCCCCGCTGGTTCTGAGGAAGCCAGAGTGGGAAATGAACAAATGAATGAAGGAAAGCCCTGATGGGGGTCAGGGGGCGGGCCTGGGCGGGGCCAGGCAGAGCCTGATTGGTGGTCCTGGGAGGCTGGTCTGCCCCCTGCTGCCTGACCTCTCCCAGAGCCTCACCAACAGCCTCTCTGAGTTCCGGAAGGTGCCCTGGTGAGTGGGCTCCTGAGACAGGGGTGGGCCCTGGGGGGAGTGAGTCAGAGGGCAGCAATCCGAACCCCTCCACATTTGAAAGTCAGAAACCGAGGCCCAGGGCCCCACTCAGGGCTTGGGCTCGAGTCTGAGGTTCTGGCCCAGCCCAGGACTGCCCTGTGGGACCCCAAGGAACAGGAGGCCAGTGGGGGCGCTTGAGGCGAGGGCAGATTTGCGCTTGTTTGGCAAGGGGGACCCACCCCGAGAATGACAAGGACAGGACTCTGAGCAGGTTCCCACTCTCTTTGAGCAACAAGTATGTGCCAGTCACTTTGCCTGGCCCGTCTCTGGGGGCGGGGCAGGGAGAGAGCCAGCACTACCAGCTCCCCCATTTTATAGATGAGAAGCTGGGGCTCCAGAGGGTCCCTGTGATTGAAACCCGGGTCAGCACCTCCCTCCCCTAGGCCTCTCTGTGACCAGACCATCGCGAGCTGCTTTCCCCACCTTGCAAGCTTTATCTGTCCTTTAAACATAGTAAATACATGTTATTGCCTTTTTCTGATTAAAAAGTAATATATTCTCTTTAGTAAAGAAATCCAACCCTTACAGAAATGCAAAATATAGAAGAGTATTTGCTCATATACCCCTTCCCTAGCTATGCAGAGGATACCACTGTTAAAACCTAGAATACACCCGTCCAGGGGTTCTTTCTGGGTCTGCGTGTATTTACCATCACCTATATGGATTTGGTGGCATGCTGTCCCAGATCTTCTTTTTTCATGTTAGTAGGTCATGGTGTGTTTTTGAGCCAGTCCATTCAACTCCACCTTGTTTTTCTTTTTTTTTTTTTTCTGTTAAAGCGGGTACAGATGCCTCCGTCTGGGAATGGGCCTTGGTTTGTGCAGTGAATTCCCTGCTGATGGACACTGATGTGGTTTCTTTCTTTCTGACCAAACTGCTGTGAACACCCTTTCATGGGTGACTTTCCCCCAGTCTTTCTGAAGAACAGTTAAAAATGGGAGGGTTTCTACAGTCTTCCTTTGAAAGGAAAACCCTCCGGAAACACCCTCCTTCCCTCCTGACCCTGTCTATCTTGCCCACCTAAGAGTGGACAGAGATATGTCCTTGTCACCAGGGAAGCCAGGTTCTCTCCGGCTAGTCCTTTCCTGTGAGAGCACTTTCTAGATGATCAGCGGGGGACTGAGGGACTGGTCAGGTAGTCCTGGAATGCCCCTTCTCTGGGAAAGGTTTGTGGGTGCCTCTAGTCTCTCTCCCAGGGGTTCTCCTCCAGGCTGTCTGGCTGGCCTCTGGTCCCAGGGTCAGCGGTGCCGTGCCGTGTGTGTGACTGTGGGTGGCACGGATGACCTCTCATGGCCTCTGGCACCCGGGGCCCAGTGCAGCACGGAATGGAAAGTTTGGGACCTTGACTTTGCAGCTAAGGGGCCATGAGAAGGTCCCTGAGTCCCAGCTCTATCCTGCACCCGCACAGCTCTGCCTGAACAGCCCCCATTTCAGCTCAGCCCTCAGCCCCCTGCTGCCGGGGTCGCCACAGTCAGACCTAAAACCTAGCCTCCAAATGAAAAACCAGGAAAGTGAAAAGTGAAGTGAAGTTACTCAGTCGTGTCCGATTCTTTATGACCCCATGGACTGTAGCCTACCAGGCTCCTTCGTCCATGGGATTTTCCAGGCAAGGGCACTGGGGTGGGTTGCCATTTCCTTCTCCAAGGGATCTTCCCAACCCTGGGATCGAACCCGGGTCTCCTGCATTTCAGGCAGACGCTTTACTGTCTTGAGCCACCAGGGACTGAAAAGTAAGACCAGGCTGCTGCTTAAAAAGGCTGTGACCGAGGGAGAATTTCAGGGTGAATGGGCTGCTCCAGCTCCTGGGCTGCCTGCTACTCACCCTGAGGTCACAGACTGGTCTCAAGGCGCACAGGTGCCCCCTGTAGACACAGTCCAGTGGTTCCCTGCTGAGAGCTGGAGCACTCATCCAGCCACCGAACATCTAGTTAAATCTAATATTGAGAGAAATACTGAATAATTTTTAGTATAAGTATATCCTAGGCATTATTTGGGGGCAAGAGGAGAAGGGGACGACAGAGGATGAGATGGCTGGATGGCATCACTGACTCAATGGACGTGAGTCTGGGTGAACTCCGGGAGCTGGTGATGGACAGGGAGGCCTGACGTGCTGCAATTCATGGGGTCACAAAGAGTCGGACACAACTGAGCGACTGATCTGATCTGATCTGAGGCATTATTTGGGACATACAGATAACTGAAAAAATTTGTTGTTCACCTGCAATTCAGACTTAACCTGGTTGACCCAGCCTGCCAGCAGCTGGAGAAGAGGCAGAAATGTGGGCTGAGGCCTGTGTGATCTGAGTCCTCTCCTTCCTCACTCTGAGCCTCAGTTTCTCCACCTGGTCGCCTACAGACCCCATGGGAACAGGAGCCAGTTTGGAGAGACAAGGAGCTCAGCTGCTCACTGGACAGCTGGGAAGGGTGGCAGGGGGGCCCGGCAGGGTGGCTGAAACTTCAGAAAGATGAGACACTCAGGCCCCAGGGCCCTCTCTGTAGACACCCCTGGCCCAGGCCTGGGGGTACAGGGCACTAGGAAAGGGTCTTCTTTTCCTTGTTTTATTTAGATGATTTCATTATGAAGCCCAGAAAGGTCTACAAAAAAATAAAACGGATAACACCCATATACCCACCACTCAGCTCACAAATGAAAACACCTAGGCAGCAGAACCTTCCCCTACCACTGGCCCCAGCCTTTCTTGGCGTTGGCTTTGTCCACCGTGTCCATCTGCAGCCCAGATGATGTCCTTATCTGGTCTGCTGAGGTGGGGGTGGCCACAGAGCTGCAGGTGAAGGCAGGTCCCAATGTTAAAAGCTGCCTCTCAAGCCAGCCAGGACGGGGATGGTGGTGAGGGCTCCCCAGGGCGGGCCTCCTAACACGTGCCCTGTTCTGCACCCCACCCCTATCCTCTGCAGGTGTCTGAGATGCCGCTGCCACAGAAGAAGCGCTGGGAGTCCATGGCCAAGGGGCTGGTGCTGGGAGCACTCTTCACCAGCTTCCTGCTACTGCTGTACTCCTATGCCGTCCCCCCGCTGTACACTGGCCTGGCTTCCACGTGAGTGGCCCTGCTGGGCGGCCGAGGGCTGGGGGTAGCAGAGGGTTGGCTCCCACTCTGATGACCAGGGCTACCTTCTGGGTGGCCACCCTGTGCCCTGCATCATGCTATGTCGGGCAGAAGTCCCACTGAAGGCAGGGAACTCACTGTGGAACCCTGAGACTTGGTGTCCTCATCTGTGAAGTGGGTGTGCCAGACATGGAGCCTAAGAATGAAATATCCCCATCTGCACGGTGGGCTCCAGCGTGGCCAGGAGGTGGGGATGCCCAGTCCAAGAGCACTCGGCTGGCACAGGCCTGGATTCAAACTGCGGTCTGCCTGCCTCCAAGCCTGGCTCCTAACCATGAGGTCATCCTGCCTCCTGATTGGGCTGATCACCTACCCAAGCCTGTGCCCTTAGTTGGAGGTATTAAGTGGAAGTAGAGGAAATGCCCATTTTTGCATGCAGGGTTTCATGTGGTCCAGCCTGATACAAACTCATGATAAATGTACATCACAGTGGCCACGAATGAGACTTGTTCTTGTCCTCACAGCAACACCACAAAGAGGGTTACTGTCCCCATTTCACAGAAGAGGAAAGTAAGGCCAGATAGGTCAAACCACTGACCTAAGCCTTCCAACCTGGAACACAGGCCCATCTGGTCCCCCGGATCCCCGACCATGGCGAGTCCCTGGGGTACACCCCACCACCACTCCCAGCCACCTGCTCTGTAGACCCGGGGTGGAGGCGCCAGCAGGCCGAATCCTGAGGCTCTGCCACCCCTTCATCCCCAGCAGGACCCCCGAGGGTACGGCACCCTGCTCCCCGGCCCTCAGTGAGCCAGAGGCTCCCACCTCGGCCAACGGCCCGGCAGGAGGCTGCCAGCCGCGGCGGGACATCGTGTTCATGAAGACGCACAAGACGGCCAGCAGCACGCTGCTCAACATCCTGTTCCGCTTCGGCCAGAAGCACCGGCTCAAGTTCGCCTTCCCCAACGGCCGCAACGACTTCGACTACCCCGCCTTCTTCGCGCGCAGCCTGGTGCAGGACTACCGGCCCGGGGCCTGCTTCAACATCATCTGCAACCACATGCGCTTCCACTACGACGAGGTACGGGGCCTGGTGGCGCCCAACGCCACCTTCATCACCGTGCTCCGCGACCCCGCTCGCCTCTTCGAGTCCTCCTTCCACTACTTCGGCTCCGTGGTGCCCTTCACGTGGAAGCTCTCGGGCCGCGACAAGCTGTCCGAGTTCCTGCAGGACCCCGACCGCTACTACGACCCCCGCGGCTACAACGCCCACTACCTCCGCAACCTGCTCTTCTTCGACCTGGGCTACGACAGCGACCTGGACCCCGGCAGCCCGCAGGTGCAGGAGCACATCCTGGAGGTGGAGCGCCGCTTCCACCTGGTGCTGCTGCAGGAGTACTTCGACGAGTCGCTCGTGCTGCTCAAGGACCTGCTGTGCTGGGAGCTAGAGGACGTGCTCTACTTCAAGCTCAACGCCCGCCGCGCCTCGGCCGTGCCGCGCCTGTCGGGAGAGCTGTACCGGCGCGCCACGGCCTGGAACGAGCTGGACGCGCGCCTCTACCGCCACTTCAATGCCAGCTTCTGGCGCAAGGTAGAGGCCTTCGGGCGCGAGCGCATGGCTCACGAGGTCGCCACCCTGCAGCGCGCCAACGAGCGCATGCGCCGCATCTGCATCGACGGCGGCCGCGCGGTGGACGCAGCGGCCATCCAGGACTCGGCCATGCAGCCCTGGCAGCCGCTGGGCGCCAAGTCCATCCTGGGCTACAACCTCAAGAAGAGCATCGGGCAGCGGCATGCGCAGCTCTGTCGGCGCATGCTCACGCCGGAGATCCAGTACCTGATAGACCTGGGCGCCAACCTGTGGATCACCAAGCTCTGGAAGTTCATCCGGGACTTCCTGCGGTGGTGACACCGGGCCCCCGCCGAGGAGGGCCCAGCGGGGGTCCCGCCGGCCATCCCCCTGCAGCCCCTCTTGGTGCCACCCCAGTTCCTGGGGTGAGGTGGGGCTGTTCTCAGGGGTGCAACCAGCCAAGGACTGGGCCCAGGGCACACAGGGCGGGAGATCAGTATTTGACTAATTAGAGTTGTTGTTTTTTTTTTAAGTTAAATCCTCCTACCCTCCCCCCAAAAAGAATGTTCTATTTTCTGGCTCCCCTTAAAGGGGAGACTTCAGAAGTAAAAGAATTTGATGTGTTTTTGTTAATCAGCCTCAGTGGTGCTGACTGGCGCAGCCCTGATGTGTGTGTGTTGGGGGTGTGACTGGTGGGGATTGGGGGACCCCAAGGGAGTGCAGTGGGCACCTGTGGACAGAGCCCAGGGGTTCAGAGCCCAGGGGTGTGGCGGGGTTTGCTGTGTATCTGTCACATGCCGAAGCCCTTTGTGGTTGAAGGACTCCCGTGCGGTCCCAAGACCTAGAAAATCGTGTGTGTGTGTGTGTGTGTGCATGAGAGTGACAGGGAGGTGGGGAGCACTTAGCAGGCCCTGGACCCAGGCTAAGGGCTCCTCCCCCAATCTCATCAGTCCTCACAATAACCCTTTGAGATAAGTGCAGTCGCCATCCCATATATTCATGTGGGACTGACCTTCTGAAAACAGAAGGGAATTGCTTGAGATTTACATTGCAGGATGAATCAGACCCCGGTACTAAACCATCTCCCCAGGACCCCAAACCCTTTCCACAGCCAATGTCTGTTCACCCTGTCCCTGCCGGCTCCCTCTCCCCCACTGACCTCTCCAGGCTGCCTCATCCTCTGCTTATGCTCCAAGCCTCCCTCAGTCCTGGATTTCCCTCTCCCATCCTAGGGTTCAGTTTAATTATCCAAAAAAAAAAAAAAAAAAGATTTATTAGCTGTCGGTTGTGTACCCCAGCCTTGAGCTGGTCCTGAGCAGACAGCAGTCAGCAAGATGACCCGGGCCCTGCTGGAGCTCACGTCAGAGAGCAGCCGTGCACGTCAGGTGCGATCAATCAGGGTGGGGATTTGTCAGCTCCAACCACCTGCCTCCCTAGGCCTCCCCAAGGGGACAAAGGCCCTTCCTTAGGTCTCTAACCAGGAGCCAGTGGCCAGATGTGGAAGGCAGAAATTGCAGCCAGAAGACTTGGAGACCTGTTTGTGCCAGGCTTCACACCAAGTGCTTAAACATCTTATCTAAATATGTACAGCATCCTAGCTTTAGAGACCAAAGTTCAGAGAGGTTAAGTGACCTACCCAAGGTCACACAGCTAAGTAGTGCCAGGGTCAGAATTCGAAGCCAGATAAGTCAGCCCGATTGATCACTGAACCTCCCTGGGCTTGAGTCAGTCTTCCTCCTGGAGTGAGCTTCTGGTCCAAGCAGGGTAGGAAGGAGTGAGGATAAGCGACTGTTTCAGTTTCCTGGGGTCGACCTGGTTTTAACCCTGAAAGTTCCCACACTGCAGCAAACGCCTCAATCCTGGGCAGCCAGGACTTCTGGTCAGCATGGGACCGGTTTGACCCCACCAACTGCCTGGGGCTACTGCCTGCACCCTCTTAGTGTTCCTTGTAGCAAGAGATTAGCACACCCTCAGAGTCTTTATTTTTATTCATAAGGAGAGATATAAGGGAAAATAAATAAAACTGACAATAGCTAACCCACTCCAGTGTTCTTGCCTGGAGAACCCCAGGGACTGGGGAGCCTGGTGGGCTGCCATCTATGGGGTCGCACAGAGTCGGGCACGACTGACGCGACCTAGCAGCAGCAGCAGACAATAGCTAGGTGATTTGCAGGAAATGCTGTAACTGACCCCACATTTATTAGAGAATTTTCTCTCTGTTTATTAATCAGAGAGAGATGTGACTTAGTGCAATATTATAACATTCTGGCTTGTAGAACCCCATAATTCCATTTCCCTGGAACCCTAAGGGCCTAGAAATGCCAATAATAATCTGATATATTATTTCATTATTTATTATTATGAATATTGGCACTTTTAGGCCCTTTAGGGGATCCAAGGAGAACAAATCTGGCCGTTAGTAGATGCTAAGAACATAAATTATTAGCATTTATCATCTGCCTGGTTTGTTCTAAAATCAGCATAGTTCTAACTCACATATTAACATAATTAACATTTTGATACTGAGTAGTTGCCAGATACTGAGCAACCACCCTGTGCCCAGCACTGTGCCATGTGGGAACACGCACAATACCCTTTGCTGCCCCGAGAAGGTGATGGAGACACAGAGAAGCAGAGCCACCAGCCCAGGGTCACCCAGTCAGCCAACCATAGAGGCAGGACGCAAACCTAGGTCAGTCAGCTGCTAAGCTGGTGCTCCCAGCCCCCATTCCAGTTGGCCACCTCAGCCTCAGGACTCAAGGCTCTTCCATGGCTGAAAAAGTAGGAGGTCTCCAAGTGGCTCTGCAAGGGGGTTGTCTTCAGGAACCGGGCTGCTCTTGCTACACGTGGACAGCAGAGGGCGCCATGGTTCCAAGTTTAGTCTCCGCGGGTTCTGCTGTTTCTGGCCAGTGGGGGCGACCAGGCCTCTGTAGGCCGGACCAGGAAAGCCAAGGCAAGGATCAAGGCTGCCCCCAGGGGGAAATTCAGTGAAACTACTTGTTCCTCTCTGTTTCGGGTTGAACTGTATCCCCTGAAGACATGCTGAAGTCCTACCTCTCAGTTCCCTCTGACTGGCGTTTGGAAATAGGGTCTTTGTACATATAATCGAGCAAAGACGAGGTCCTCGGTGTGGACCCTAATCCAACATGGCTGGTGTCCTGATGAGACGTGGAAGTGTCACGTGAACACACATGGACGCACAGGGACCGTGCCACGCAAAGACAGGCAGAGGTTGGCGTGATGCTGCTACCAACCCAGGAATGCCAAGGGGGACGGCCACCTCCGGAAGCTCAGAGGCAGCGAAGGATTCTCCCAGAGTTTCAGATTGAACGTGGCACCTCCATTTCAGACTTCTGGCCTCCAGATCTGTGAAAGAATAAACTCCTGTGGTTTGAAGCCACCCAGTCTGCCGGGACTTTGTTAAGGTGGCCCCAGGACACTAACGCACTCTCCCGGGTCAGGACGCTGCCCCTGCCCTGGGCCCCTCCTTTCGTCCCTCCCTCAGGCTGGCCCCTCAGAGCCACACTCCGCCTGTAGCCAGAGGCCATCCTCTGCTCCGAGCCCCTCCCCACCATGGTCCCTGCATCCCCTTCACGAGAACCCAGGCAGCCACATGCCTCTGGGGCTTCACACATGCTGTTCCTATGGTGTAAAGCCCCCTTCCCTTTGCAGGCCTCACACTGTTACATGTTTTCAAAGCACGCTCTGCCTTCTGTCTCTGGGCACCCTTCTCTGACAACCCAGCCCCCAGGCTGGTTCAGGGCCTCCACCTGCACATCTCAGCTCGGCTAGCCCAGGGTCAGAGCCGTGGATCTGCCTGTCTGCGAGGCCCCTTCAGGCCAGTGCCTGACACACAGTCAGCTCTTAATAAACGTTGAAAGACAGAGGAAAGGGTCCAATGGTTAGGATTCCACGCTTCCATGGCAGGAGCGTGGGTGCAAATCTTAGGAGGACTAAGATCCTGCAGGCTGCATGGTCGAGAAAAAGGAAAATAGGGAGAAAAATGGGAAGGAAGAGAAGAAAGGAGGTAGGGAGAAGGTGAAAAAGAGGGAGAGAAAATAGGGCAGCGGGAAGAGAGGGAGCTGTTTCACCCTTGACGGCCTACCTCACACCTGTCCTAACTGACCTGGTCCCTTATCCCTGCGGAGGGCACACGAGTGCCTTGAAACCACAGGGGTGGTTTCATTAGCAGAGAACTCACATGACCCTGGGGCGGGGCCCAGTCACAGGGCAAGTTGAGGCAGGGAGTCTGAAGAGGGGGTGCCCCTCGGCACCCACAGGCACCAGAGACCCATACAAGAACCGAAAAGGGAGAGGCAGCCCCTTCCAGCTTCCCTTGCCATCACTTCTTTGGCAAGCTCTTATTGAGCACCTACTGTGTACACTGTGGAAGTGCTTGTCTCAGACAAGTACCTACTGCATGCAGGTCCCGTGCACACTCGAGCCCCCCATGTCCTGGTTTTGGGCTCTGGCTTTCTTGTCCGGAGCTGGGGCAGCTGACTAGCCAGGAGTCCGCTGTCACCCCTCACCCGAGGCCAGGTGTGACCCAGCTGCAGGTGACACATCCACCTGCTGGATCTGGGCCTGGGAAGTTCTCTCCCCTGAAGCCTCGTGCCCTCAAGGCTGTGAGGAGTCATGGGCAGTTGCTCCAGACACTTGGGGCGGCCACTGGAGCCTGGGACACACAGTGAGGTTCCAGGCCTCTGTCGGGGGTGAGTGGTGGCCTTCCTGGCTCAAGGAGGCTCCTGCTGGGAACACAGGAGCTGGGGGTGGGGGCCGGGAGGCAGGGTGGAGAGCAGCCCCTGGGTGTGTGATGACAGGCGGTGTCACCCTTCAACATGCTGTGGGGCACGTTTCGCTGCCCTTGTTTCACAGAGGAGGTTGTGAATCCAGGCCAGTCAAGTCAAGTCAGTGCCTGGCAAGGAATGACCTTGGCCAGGAAGAGAGGTCAAGCCTGGCAGGAAGGGGCGAGGCTAGCAGCTCAGCAGAAGACAGGAGAGCCTGCAGGGAGACACACAGGGGCCTGCACCCTGGACCAGGGAGCCGGACCTCACACCACTGTGGGCAGCATGAGTGGGCAAGTGGGTGACCTGAGCCCCTCGCAGGAGAGGGCGCTGGCCCAGGTGAGTGTGGCAGGGGGTGGGGGAGGGGACAGTCCTACACGGGCCTCAGTTTCTCCTAATGCCCCAGGGGGCCCTGATTCCTTCTGAGCTCTGTAGCCCCAGGTCTCTTCCCAACTCTGAAGTTGCGCTATTTGATAGAAACATGACATGCACCACAAATGAGGCCACCTATGTCACTTCAAAGTTCTAACAGCCACATTAAAAACGGGAGAAGAAACAAGTGAAATCAACGTTGATCATACATTTCGCTCATTTTCTTTTGGCCAGATCGTAGGATCTTAGTTGCCGGACCAGGAACTGGGCCTGGGCCTCGGCAGTGAAAGCCGTGTCCCAACCACTGGACTGCCGGGGAATTCCCTATAATATAGTTAACTCGATAGAGCCAAGTTGTTATCGTTGCACCAACAATATGTAATCAATTGCAACAAGCTGTAATCAATATAAAAAGGGTCGCTGATTTTTTTTTGGTACTAAGTCTTCAGAGTCCTGCGTGTATCTCATAGGGCAGATCTCGATTTAGACTGGCCACGTCTCAGACATTAATGGCCACTCTATTGGGCCCCACAGGTGAGCGCTGCTGGGGTGGCAGGTCCCAGCCTTAGCTATGATTTGGGGGACGCAGGAGGGGGCACGCGTTCTCTCTAGCTCGTTGGGGTCTTTCCCTCAGGCTTGAACACAGCAAGTGAGGGCTCCAGGCACAGTCGCTCACCTCAGAAGCATGGAGGGAGGCCCTGAATCCTGCACTTAAGGAATTCTACATCTGAAAGAGGGCAGATTCCCGCTGGGCTGGGAGAATAAGTCCTCTTACAAGACAACTGGGCTCAAGAATTAGGTCCGGGGCCTCTCTGCCCGTCCCGTGGTTGGGACTCATTGCTTTCTCTGCCAAGGGTCCGAGTTAGATCCCTGGTCCAGGAACGAGGATCCCACAAGCCCCATGGCTCAGCCAAAACAACAAACAGAATCAGGTCCTGATCTTGGCAGAGCAGGTCCTGTGAGCCTCAGATTCCTCCCTTGGGTGCAGGGGGCGGGGGGGGGGGGGGGGGGGGGGGGCGGGCGGAGGGGATGGGTGTACTAGCGGTACCGCGTCAGGATGAATCAAGGGATTAGCTCAGGGCCAAACACTCCCTTGTGCTTCTTTCTTTCTTTAAATGTGCGTTAAACAAGAGTCTTCCTTTGGCTGCGCGGGTTCTCAGTTGTGGCTGCTCGGTCTTTGTTGCAGCCTGTGAGATCTCGTTCTGCGACCAGGGATCAAACCCAGGTCCCCTGAGTGGGGAGCTTGGAGTCTTATCCACTGGACCACGAGGGAAATCCCTTCCTTGTGTTTCTGAGGACAGAGGTTATCAGCCCATTTGGGGCTGGGGGGCCCAGAGCTAGTTCTTTGACCCTCCTATTCGGAGTTGAAGGAGACTGAAATGCAGGAAGAGGAGAATGACTCAGGCCAGACGGCACTGGGACGGCTGAGTCCTGGTCCAGGTCCATGAGTCCTGAGAGCTGGCTATGTCTCAGAGTCAGTGACATTCACACAGAAGTGGCACCCTCAGCCCTCAGCCCCTGGAGAGGGCTGGGGCCCAGCTCAACTGCCCCATCACCTCCCGGGGCCTGTCTGCAGAGGGTCTTCTCAGGCTGGGTGGAGTCACCCCTCATTCAGGCCTGGATAATGGGGTGTGTATCAAACACACAATTTGCCTCTTGCTGTGTGACGCTGGGCAAATTGGTCCACCTCTCTGAGCCTAGATTCCATGTCACTTACCCTCCCACCTGAATTGACCTGGGGGGGTCCCTGAGGGTGAAGAGCTGGGCCCTTAGGAGGACCCACTCTGCCCCCACGGTGTAAGGAATAGTCAGCCCTATAAATCTCATTTATTCCACATTTCAGGGAATTCCCTGGCAGGTCCAGGGGTTGGGACTCTGCAGTCTCAGTACTGAGGGCCTGGGTTCAATCCCTGGTTTGCAACTACAATCCGACAAGCATCATGGTGCAGGCAATGAGGGACTTCCCTGGCGGTCCAGTGGTTAAGATTCCACGCTTCCAGTGCAAGGAGCACAGGTTCAGTCCCTGGTTGGGAAACTAATCCCATAAGCTGTGCAACAAGGTCCAAAAGAAAAGAACCACCATGAAAACGTAATAAATTGAGAACACCAGACTCAAAAAGCCACATATATTCCCTTGATATGAAATATCCAGATTAGGTAAATCCCTAAGAGAGAAAGCACACTGGTAGTCAACCAGGGCTGCAGGGAGTGGGGAAGGGGTGACTGCTAATGGTACAGGGTTTCTTCTGGCATGGTGAGAATATTCTGCAACTAGACGGTGCTGATGGATGCACAACTTGGTGAATACACTGAAGTCACTGAACTCTACACTGTGAAAGGGTGAAATTTATGGTATGTAAATTATATTGCAATTAAAAAAAAAGCCATGCCTTGCAAATTTGAATTTCTTATGCTGTAAGTGTTTTGTTCTCGAAGCCACATAGAGGGGAACCTTCCAGAGACCTGACTGAGGGGGATTTTTTTGGTCTGCAGGAGGTGGGGTCATCCCCTGGAAATCTGTCAAGAATGTGCACTCGTGGCTTCGGGGGCCGTGTCTGTGACGGGGACCCAACAAACCGGACAGGGGGAGTTCCTCTTGCCTGGGCGGCTTTTGGGGTGTCTGGAGAGGCCTCAGGGGCCTTAAGGGGGTGGCATTTAGGCACCTGCATCTTGTGCATTGACTTGAGTTTGACCCTACAGTTTTTCTCCGCACTTGAGGCAAACTACCCTGTGATTTTGAAGAATTTAATTGTTGTGAAAGGTGAGCGAACCAGTTCCGCATGCATAAGTGGGCGTGGGGGGCGGTGCAGGGGGCATGGAGGCCACGAGGCAGGGAAAGGAGACCCCAGGAAAGCCTGACACGTGCCTGTCTCAGCCCTCACGTTCTTCCTGGTGGCCTTCAACCTGATCAAGCCGTACATCACGGAGGAGACGCGCAGGAAGGTGGTGATCCTCGGAGGTGAGTGGGCGGCTCGCTGCAGCTCAGAGCCCGAGCTGAGGGCGGCCCCTCCGCAGACCTGAGGGCTCCCAAACGCAAGGCACCAGGCTCTGGACACAGCTGCTCTGGGGGACCCACTCCCTTAGGCAGCAACTCTTGAGGCCAATGTGTTCACTGCCAGAGGCCTGAGGGGCCAGGAGGGCTCTGAGAGACCCCAGAGGAAGCCTATGTGAGGGCCTCCAATTCTGGATTGAGGGATATGAATTTGAGGGGTGACTTTGTCTGTTATGAGCTGCAAGTGGGCTGAGTCACCAGCTCTGTCTGGGTCTCAGGTTCCTCAGGCTGCCCTGTAAAATGAGGAGAATAAGAGGCAGGTTTTTCAAATTACACGTATGCTCAGCTGCTCAGTCGTGTCCAACTCTTTGCGACTCCCTGCACTATAACCTGTCAGGCTCCTCTGTCCATGGGATTCCCCAGGCAAGAATATGGGAGTGGAGTGCCATTTCCTTCTCCAGGAGGTCTTCCGGACCAAGGGATTGAATCCCCATCTTCTGCATTGACAGGCGGATTCTTTACAACTAGCGCCACCTGTGAGTTGCAAGTGGGCTGAGTCACCAGCTCTGAGTCTCAGATTCCTCAGTTTCCCCCCATAAAATGGGGAGAATAAGACGCAGGTTTTCCAAATTACATAACTGATAAACTTTGGATGTTTAGAACAATATAGAAATATATAAAGAAGAAAGAGTAAATCCTGTCTCTCAAGGAACTATTATTAACATGTTCTATTTTTTCAAAGAAATTCATTTTAAAAAATTGGGTTCATACCATGTTATAGTCTTTTAGAATCTACCTTTTTCACATACCATGTGATAAACTTTATTCTATTTTGGTAAACTCCAAAATTTAGGTTGTTTGTAATTTTTTTTTTTTTTTTTTTACCATTAGGGAAGAGTGAGGCGTGAAGATGCTTATAGATGAATCTTTGTACACATCCTTAAATTTTTTTTTTATTCGGAGAAGGCAATGGCACCCCACTCCTGTACTCTTGCCTGGAAAATCCCATGGATGGACGAGCCTGGAGGGCTGCAGTCCATGGGGTCGCTGAGGGTCGGACATGACTGAGCGACTTCACTTTCACTTTAATTTTTTTCCATGAAATAATAGCCTAGAAATGCAGAGTTCTTTTCCCTTAAAGGAGAATGCACGGGAAGTCCCTTTTGTTTCTGTGTCCACACTGCCCCCAGGGCATGCTGGGAGTTCATCTCTGCTTCCTCCCACTTTGCTCCCATAATGCTCTCATTCCTTTGTGGACCAACCTTGGCTTCTCAGAGCAGTGTTGGGGGATGAGGGCTGATACACTCTACCCCACCCAGTTCTGAGAGTGCTGGAGCTGCAGGAGCTGAGGGCAGGGACGGTAGAGCCAGCCCGTGCTCAGCCTCACGCTCCAGGAGACACTGATCTGAGTCCCTGCAAAGATGGTGGTCCTGTGGTTAGACTCAGCCCTTTTATTGCCAAGGACCCAGGTTCGATCCCTGGTCAGGGAACTAAGATCCCACAAACTACGTGGCATGGCCAAAAAAACCAAAAGATGTCTCATGGGCCAACACCTGGACGGATAGGGGTGGGTACCAGGGCTGAAGGGGCAGGAACTGGTCACACAGACACTGTGGACCTAGATCTTCTTGGCTTCTGTTCTAGAGGTGCTGAGAGTATGTGGGAGGTAGGGGGAGGCTGTCAGATGGCACAGGACGGCCCTGGACTTGGCCCCACTGCCCTCTGTTGAACCCCCGCCCCCCGCCACAGAGCCCCACTTTTGCCCCCACAGGCAACTGGAAGCAAGAGTTGCTGAAATTCATCAGCCCCGACCAGCTGCCCATGGAGTTCGGGGGGACCATGACCGACCCGGATGGCAACCCCAAGTGCCTGACCAAGGTCCGGTGCCCAGAGGACGGGCACGGAGGGGAGATGGCCGTGGTGCGGTGCTTGCTCACCACCCTCCCCTGCAGATCAAACGGGGGCTACGTGCCCCAGCATTACTACGTCTGCAACCACGTGAGGGTGCAGTATGACCACCTGGCGATCGTGGGCCGAGGCTCCTCCCTGCAGGTGGACAACGAGATCCTGTTCCCTGGCTGTGTGCTCAGGTGGGCACGGCGCCCCCACACACACACACACACCTGGGTGTGGTCGGGAGGGGCCCAGAGCCCAGGCAGGTGGCGGTCAGTGGGGCCTTGTCCCCTGCAGGTGGTGACACTCCCCCAGCTGCCCTAGAGCCTAATCTCCATTTCCCAGGCAGGCCCAGGTGTGAGGCCGCCCTGCCCTGGGCATCTGAGTCAGGTGGACCTTCTCTCTCCACCCCTCCACCCAGGGTGACCCAAGCCAAGCCCTACGTTCCTGGAGGAACATCCAGCGGCATTTGCCCAGCCTAGACATCCACAGAATGGGATCAGTTTAGCCGTGATGGGGGAAGATTGGGCAGGAGTTCCTGGCAGAGCTGATCTCACGCCAACAATGGAGATGCCCTTCACTGCACGGGCTTCCCTTTAGTTAGCAGGTTACAGGTGTGAATGAGGACTGTGACCAGGGCCCCTGAGAGATGCCAGGAATTTTAGGAGCAGCTGGGAGGTGGGAGGGAGAGATTCCGCCGTGAGTGGGCAGAGAGGTGAGGGAGCGGGGTCACATACCATGACACTGCCGTCATCACAGCCCGGCTTCTAGGCCTGTGGGTCAGGAGTACCAAGGAAATGAGCCACGTTTCAGAAAGTGGGAGGAGACGGCACATTACATAAGAGGGGGTCCGGCTGCCTGGCGCCCAGATGGGTAGAATGGAAGTCCTCCATGCCCAGTGATGGTTCAGAATTGGGGCAGGACAGCTGTCCTGCGTGGGAAAAACAGGGACTCAACGTGTGACCTGGAACCATCCTCGGCAGACAGAGGCTTAGCACCTGGCCCTGCACCAACTGTCTAGATTCCAATCCTGGCTTTGGTGCGTGCCGAGTGTGAGACCTGGTGGGGGGTGGGGGTTGGTTTCAGTTTTCTCACCCATAAATGGGAACAATCATAGTACCAACCTTAGAATGTGTCTGGAGAATTAAATGAGACCATACTGGACTGTCCCATATGGCAACCACTGTCCGCCTGTATTAATTTGCTTGACTGCCTCAACAGAGCACCCAAGCTGAGTGGCTCCAGCAGCGAGACTTATTGTCTCATAGATCTGGAGGCTAGAAGGCTGAGATCAAGGGGCCTGCAGGCTTGGTTCCCTTTGAGGACGGGGGTAGAATCTATTCTCTGCTTCTCCGCTAGCTTCTGGCGGTGTGCTGGCTCTCTGTGGTGTTCTACGGCTCATATATAGAAGCATTGCCCCGACCCCCGCCTTCATCTTCACATGGCCTCCTCCCTGTCGGCATGTGTGTACCCAGATTTCCCCTTTCCACACGGACATTAGTCATATTGGATTAGGGGCCCACCCCACTCCACTCTGACCTCATTTTAACTAATTACATCTGTAAGGACCCTGTTTCCAAATAGGCCACGTTCTTAGATGCTGGGAATTAGGATTTCAATGTATGAACTGGGGGGTGGACACAATGCCGTCCATAACGCCACAAGTGGGGAGTTCCCTGGCAGTGCAGGGGTAGGACTTCTTGCTTTCACTGCCACGGGCCCGGGTTCAATCTCTGACTAGGGCACTAAGACCCTGCAGGCCATGAGATGCGACCAATAAAACCAAACCAAAACAGACAGGGGCTTGCCTGGTAGCTCAGTGGTAAAGAATCTGCCTGCCAATGCAGGAGACGTGGGTTTAATCCCCCATCCGGGAAGACCCCTTATGCCTCGGAGCAACTGGGCCTGTGTTCTGGAGCCTGGGGGCAGCAATGACTGAGCCCACACGCCTGTCCCCTAGAGTCCGAGCTCAGCGTCAAGAGAAGCCCCCGCAACGAGAAATCCGCGCAGGGCAATGAAGAGTAGCTCCGCTCGCCGCAACTAGAGCAAACACCATGCAGCAAGGGAGACCTGGCACAGCCAAAAAGGAATAAATACATGAATGAAAATGTGAAAACAAGCAAACAGAGAACACCGTATGAGGCCTGATGGAGTTGAAATGTGCCACCCAAACCGAATGCTGGACTTCAAAGCCTTGATCCAAAGACAAGAAAAGAATGCATGATCAGTTCAGTTCAGGCACTCAGTCGTGTCTCACTTTTTGCCACCCCATGGACTGCAGCACACCAGGCTTCCCTGTCCATCACCAACTCCCAGAGCTTGCTCAAACTCATGCCCATCGTGCCGGTGATGCCATCCAACTACCTCATCCTCTGTCATCCCCTTCTCTTGCCTTCAATCTTTCCCAGCATCAGGGTCTTTTCCAATGAGTCAGTTCTGTACATCAGGTGGCCAAAGTATTGGAGTTTCAGCATCAGTCCTTCCAATGAATATTCAGGACTGATCTCCTTTAGGATGGACTGGCTAGATCTCCTTGCAGTCCAAGGGACTCTCAAGAGTCTTCTCCAACACCACAGTTCAAAAGCATCAATTCTTCAGTGCTCAGCTTTCTTTATAGTCCAACTCTCACATCTGTACATGACTACTGGGAAAATCATAACTTTGACTAGACGGACCTTTGTTGGTAGAGTAACGTCTCTGCTTTTTAATATGCTAGGTTGGTCATAGTTTTTCTTCCAAAGAGTAGGCGTCTTTTAATTTCATGGCTGCAGTCACTATCTGGAGTGATTTTGGAGCCCCCAAAATAAAGTCTGTCACTGTTTCCATTGTTTCCCAATCTATTTGCCATGAAGTAAAGTGATGGAACCCAATGCCATGATCTTAGTTTTCTGAATGTTGAGTGTTAAGCCAAGTTTTTCACTCTCGTCTTTCACTTTCATCAAGAGGGTCTTTAGTTCTTTGATTTCTCTCACTATTAACTTATTGATTAAATAATGATTTCATTTACTAATCATATTGATTATACACCAAAATGATACTTTGGAGGCATTATGTTAAATAAACTATATCATTACAATTAAAATTTTCATGTGTCTAAATTTTAATTTAATGTGTTTAAAATTTAAGTCCTTACATTTTAAAGAATTTAAAATTACCAATGTGGCTCCCATTACCTATTAAACAGCCTGAACTAATATTTACAAAGCCTTTAGGACAGGGCCTGGCCCATAGAAAACACCGGGAAAGTGTTAGTTAAATAAAGACTTGTCTTTAGAGGTGGCTTGTTACCTGTGGTATTTAAAAAATATGACTTCCCAAGGAGTGAGAAAAGCTGGGGACAGGCCTCTTCTCTTGTCTGCCTTTTCTTTTATTTAGTGGATTTTGTTTTACATTCCAGAAGCATCAGATCAGATCAGTCACTCAGTCGTGTCCAACTCTTTGCAACCCCATGAATCGCAGCACGCCAGGCCTCCCTGTCCATCACCAACTCCTGGAGGTCACTCAGACTCACATCCATTGAGTCAGTGATGCCATCCAGCCATCTCATCCTCTGTCGTCCTCTTCTCCTCCTGCCCCCAATCCCTCCCAGCATCAGAGTCTTCTCCAATGAGTCAACTCTCCGCATGAGGTGGCCAAAATACTGGAGTTTCAGCTTTAGCAGCATTCCTTCTAAAGAAATCCCAGGGCTGATCTCCTTCAGAATGGACTGGTTGGATCTCCTTGCAGTCCAAGGGACTCTCAAGAGTCTTCTCCAACACCACAGTTCAAAAGCATCAATTCTTCGGCGCTCAGCCTTCTTCACAGTCCAGCTCTCACATCCATACATGACCACAGGAAAGACCATAGCCTTGACTAGGCGAACCTTTGTTGGCAAAGTGATGTCTCTGCTTTTGAACATGCTATCTAGGTTGGTCATAACTTTCCTTCCAAGGAGTAAGCGTCTTTTAATTTCATGGCGCAGTCACCATCTGCAGTGATTTTGGAGCCCAGAAAAATAAAGTCTGACACTGTTTCCACTGTTTCTCCATCTATTTCCCATGTAGTGATGGGACCAGATGCCATGATCTTCGTTTTCTGAATGTTGAGCTTTAAGCCAACCTTTTCACTCTCCACTTTCACTTTCATCAAGAGGCTTTTGAGTTCCTCTTCACTTTCTGCCATAAGGGTGGTATCATCTGCATATCTGAGGTTATTGATATTTCTCCCAGCAATCTTGATTCCAGCTTGTGTATCTTCCAGTCCAGCATTTCTCATGATGTACTACTCTGCATAGAAGTTAAATAAACATGGTGACAATATACAGCCTTGACGTACTCCTTTTCCTATTTGGAACCAGTCTGTTGTTCCATGACCAGTTCTAACTGTTGCTTCCTGACCTGCATACAGATTTCTCAAGAGGCAGATCAGGTGGTCTGGTATTCCCATCTCTTTCAGAATTTTCCACAGTTTATTGTGATCCACACAGTCAAAGGCTTTGGCATAGTCAATAAAGCAGAAATAGATGTTCCCAAGTGGTGCAGTGGTAAAAAATCCGCTGCAATGGAGGAGATGCGGGTTCAATTCCTGGGCTGGGAAGATCACCTGGAGGAGGAGGTGGCAACCCACTACAGTATTCTTGCCTGGAAAATCCCCTGGACCAGGAGTCTTGTGGGCTACAGTCCATGGGGTGGCACAGAATTGGTGACGACTGCGCACTGAGCACACAACACACGGCCTATGTCACACGGTCCTGCCTTCTCCAGCTTGTTTCTCGGTATTTTTTCCATGTTGCTATTAAGTCTTCATCATCACATTAAACACAGTGGTTTTCTGAAAAATTGTTTCCAATACCTATTAACCACAAACAACTTTATGCTGGAAATCTTTTGTTAGTTAGGATTTTTATTGGGTAACTTGGTGAACAATTGGAGGGTTCTAATAATAGGTACTGTCCGTAGTTTCTAGAAAAGCTGAAACGGATTTGCAGTCCTGCCAGCAACATCTGAATGTCTCCGTTTCACCAACTTATGACAAAATTTATTTTCGTTTTCAAAGCGATTTTGTGTCTGTGTATTTGTGTGTATGTTGTTTTGTTGCTGATTTCTTGGAGGAAAAAGCATGTCATTGCTTGTATACATGTGCCTTTGGTGACCTGAAGGTTAAGCATTAACCACTCGATGACGCCTCTGTACATTCTCTCTTCTGATAATTGGTGCCTTGCGTCCTTGGGCCATTCTTATCAATTTGGGTGCCTTCTTTATAGTGGCGTTTCCCAACCTTTTTGGAACCAGGGACCAGTTTGGTGGAAGACAATTTTCCCACAGACCCCAAGGGGGTGAGGGGTGGTTTCAGGATGATTCAAGCACATTACATTTACTGTGCACTTGATTTCTACTATTATTACATCAGCTCCACCTCAGATCATCAGGCATTGGATCCCAGAGGTTGGGGACCCCTGCTTTATAAGGAAATCAATGTCTGTCCCATTTTATTTTTTCCAAAATTCACATTAGCCAATACTGACTGAATGCCTTAATTCCATTTCTTGTTTCACAGATTTTTGTATATTTATATAGGCAAACCAATTGATTGCCCTTTCACAGATTTTTGTATGTTTATATAGGCAAACCAATTGATTGCCCTTTGCGATTTCTGTCATTGTTTTTAAGTGCAGACCATCCCCTTCTAGAAACGTGGTAACCGTCGCTTTTACTTTCTTTTAGCCTTTGGTAATTTCTTTGTCTTTTTTTCCTTAAGATTTAAAATCCCTCCAGGACAGTCCTGCCCAAATGAAATATAATGCAAGCCAGGAATGTGAGCCACACATGTAATTTAAAATTTTCTGGTCATCACATTCTTACAAAGTGAAAACAGAGAAGGCAGTGAGCACAGAGGATTTGTAGGGTAGTGAGCTTGTGAATTTACTCTCTGTGATACCACGATGGTGAACATGTCATTATACACTGACCAACCCACAGCATGTACAACACCAAGTCACTGATTGTAATAAGTGTCCCTTCTGGTGGGGGCTGTCCACAGTGGGGGAGGCTGTGGGGTGCGGGGACGCAGGGTATATGAGAGCTCTCTATACTACTTTCTGCCCAATTTTGCTGTGAATCCAAAACTGCCCTTAAAAATAAGCTTATTAATTAAAAAATACATAGATTATTAAAAAGTGAAAAAATGGTGCAATTAATGTTCTGCTTTATTGACTATGCCAAAGCCTTTGACTGTGTAGATCACAATAAACTGTGGAAAATTCTGAAAGAGATGGGAATACCAGACCACCTGATCTGCCTCTTGAGAAATCTGTATGCAGGTCAGGAAGCAACAGTTAGAACTGGTCATGGAACAACAGACTGGTTCCAAATAGGAAAAGAAGTACGTCAAGGCTGTATATTGTCACCATGTTTATTTAACTGCTATGCAGAGTACATCATGAGAAATGCTGGACTGGAAGAAACACAAGCTGGAATCAAGATTGCCGGGAGAAATATCAATAACCTCAGATATGCAGATGATACCACCCTTATGGCAGAAAGTGAAGAGGAACTCAAAAGCCTCTTGATGAAAGTGAAAGTGGAGAGTGAAAAGGTTGGCTTAAAGCTCAACATTCAGAAAACGAAGATCATGGCATCTGGTCCCATCACTACATGGGAAATAGATGGAGAAACAGTGGAAACAGTGTCAGACTTTATTTTTCTGGGCTCCAAAATCACTGCAGATGGTGACTGCAGCCATGAAATTAAAAGACGCTTACTCCTTGGAAGGAAAGTTATGACCAACCTAGATAGCATGTTCAAAAGCAGAGACATCACTTTGCCAACAAAGGTTCGCCTAGTCAAGGCTATGGTCTTTCCTGTGGTCATGTATGGATGTGAGAGCTGGACTGTGAAGAAGGCTGAGCGCCGAAGAATTGATGCTTTTGAACTGTGGTGTTGGAGAAGACTCTTGAGAGTCCCTTGGACTGCAAGAAGATCCAACCAGTCCATTCTGAAGGAGATCAGCCCTGGGATTTCTTTGGAAGGAATGCTGCTAAAGCTGAAACTCCAGTATTTTGGCCACCTCATGCGGAGAGTTGACTCATTGGAGAAGACTCTGATGCTGGGAGGGATTGGGGGCAGGAGGAGAAGGGGACAACAGAGGATGAGATGGCTGGATGGCATCACTGACTTGATGGGTGTGAGTCTGGGTGACCTCCGGGAGCTGGTGATAGACAGGGAGGCCTGGCGTGCTGCAGTTCATGGGGTCGCAAAGAGTCGGACATGACTGAGCGACTGATCTGATCTGATCTGAATGTTAATATATTAACCCAATATATCAAAAAATATTACTTCAAGAGGTAATCTGTATAACAATTAATTAAGGAACTATTTCATTTTGGGGAGTGCTGTCTTCAAAATCTGGTGGCATTTCACAGTTACAGCTCATCTCCATTTGCACTAGTGACAAGCCACGTCCCCAATGCCCAGCACCACCTGGCTGGTGGCCACCAGCTTGGCCAGCGAAGCGCAGAATGTGGTTTGACCGCAAGTGAGGACAGAGGGTAAAGGTTCCAGTGACTAGATTAACCACCCTCTTCCCCTTCACCTCCCACCTGCTCCTCTCCCTCGAAAAGTCCTGCCCAGGCAATGTGGGTTTTCTCACTGTCCCTGGTGACCTCTGCCTGTTTTTCAGATGCCGCCCTGGATACCTGTGTCAGCTGCCCAGCACCTTGGGCTTCCCAACCCTCCACCACCCACCCGGGGCTGCCATCTGCCCACTGCCACCTCCCAGTCCCAGCCTTTGGGCTGAGGAGCTCACCCTGGGGAGGGAGGGTGCATTTTTAGCTCTCTACCCTTGCAGGTCATTGCTCTGGTGAGTCTCCACAGTAATAACTATGATTAGGAGCCCATCCTAGGTTGCCTTATGCAATCCTCCAAACTTTTTTTTTTTTTTGGCCAAACCTCAGGGCACGTGGGATTCTAGTTCTCCAACCAGGGATGGAACTGGCAACCCCTGCACTGGCAGAGCGGAGTCTTAACTACTGGGCCACCAGGGAAGTCACTCCTCCAGGCTGTCTTGAAGGCTGAAACCATTCTGCATTTACCGGAGCTCCTGCAGGCTAGGGAGCACTGGCAAGCACCCAGCCTGAGGTCAAGAGCAGGGGCAGGTTGGCTGAAAGGTATGCGACCACCAAGAGGGGTGAACCAAATTTATTAAGTTTGTTGGGAAGGAGATCTGGTGTGATCCCTGAAAGTTGCCTACATGTCTCTTATGCCCCCCTGTCTTGCCTGTCCCTTGGGACCCTGTAGGAGCCCCTGGGATAAGGTCACCTGGGAGGTGGGAGGAGCCTGGTGGCCCTCCCCACCCCGTGACCCACACCTAGAGTCAGTGCTCTGGGATCCCTCTGGAGCAAGTCACCTCCCTGCCCTGGGTAGGGTATGCCTTAGCGACTGTGGGAAAAGTCCCTGAACAGAGGCGCAAAGCTGGTGGGATGGGTCAGGGAAGGAGGGGTGCTCTCCAGGTCGTGGGGGTGGGACCAACATCCAACCCACCCAGCAAAAACAGGCCAGGCAGCGGGGCAGGCAGACTCGTCCTGGACAATGGCGCTCAGGGCACCTTGAGTGGCCGAGCTGGGGACCTGAGCCCCCAGCAGCAGGAGGCGCTGACCTGGGTGAGGAACTTGGGAAGGGGGAGGCTTGGCAAGGGGGCGAGCAGCCCCAGGGGGACAGCCGTGAAAGGGGACCCTGGAGAGTGGGCGTCCAGACCTTCGGCTCCAGCACACAGGTTGTCCAGGGAGCTGGGTACCCACCTGGGCCAGGAGCCCCCCTCTCTGGGCCTCTCTGTGACTCAGTCCCGCTCTCCACCTCTGCCGGCGCCTGGCCACCGAGCCCTGTCACTTGAGTAAGGTGGAGGAGGGTGGCCCTGCCTTTTGCACTGAGGCAGCCTTGGGTAGACAGCTGCCCCGGTCTCGGCCCAGATTGCACCGTTTATTTCTTTGGTTTCTCTCTGTGGCTTTCTGAATCCCCAGGCAGAAAGCCTTCTCCCTATTATTAATGTTTTCATTAAAGGGAAATGGGGGGGATTGGTGCTATCAAGACAGCCCTATGCGACTCTTTGCGACCCCGTGGATTGTAGTCTACCAGGCTCCTCCATCCATGGATTTTCCAGCCAAGAATACTGGAGTGGGTTGCCATTTCCTTCTCCAAGAGATCTTCCCAACCCAGGGATTGAACCCCGGTCTCCCGCATTGTAGGCAGACGCCTTACCGTCTGAGCCACAGGGAAGTCTGGGCCTCACCTGGTATTGTCTTAACCATGAGGAGGTCTTAGGTGCTACAGCATTAATTCTGTTTGCCAGGAATTCCTTGGCAATCCAGTGGTTAGGACTCACTGCTGTGGCCTGGGTTCAATCCCTGGTCAGGGAACTAAGATCCCACAACACTGTGGCATGGCCAAAAAAAGAAAAATCAGTTTGCAGATGGCCAGAGACCGGAAGCTGGGAATTGAGGGTGGCAACGGTGGGGGACGGGAGGGTATCACAACTGTTGCTGTTCAGTCCATCAGTCATGCCTGACTCTTTGCGACCCCATGGACTGTAGCCCACCAGGCTCCTCTGTCCATGGGATTCTCCAGGCAAGAATACTGGAGTGGGTTGCCATTTCCTTCTCCAGTCACAACCGTGGCTCACACCTTAAGCCTGTGAAAGGGCAGTTTCAGATGCTGGAGAAGGGTTTCTTTTGAGGCTCCTGGTTTGTGAGCCTCACATGTATTTGGCACCTGCTGCAAGCCAGGCCTCAATCTAAAGCCTTTACCTTTACAAACTCCTTTGACTGGCACAAATGTATCATTATTCCCACTTCACAGACAAGGAAACTGAGGCTCAGAATGGTTAAGCTCCTTGCTTCCAAGTCCAGACCCTCATGATGCAATATCCAGGCAACATCTCCAGAATGTTCTGGTGGGCCTGTATCAGATTCACCACGAATGTTTATAAAAACAGAGATGGTGCAACCCTCCCTCGAACATGAGGGGTTCCTATGGGACAAAGAACCCCTCAGGTTTGAGAAGGATCCAACTCTTGCTGCCATGGTGGGCTGAGGGCTGGCCCATTCCCAGGTCGCAACCTGGTCCGGGTATGTGCTGCTAACTCTGCAGGGTCCCTGGGCAGGTCTGACCGGTGGACTGAGGCTGGGAAATTCTGGGACAGAGTTGGGATTGTGGGAGCACCTCTGACCATTATATCCCCTCCCTCAGTTCCGGGACAACCTTCGGGACCTGCTCCCTACACTGCCCTAGGCTGATGACCACTTCCTCTTGGCTGGCTCTGAGGTGAGGCCAGCTGGGGTTGGTGGAGGCTGACAGGCTGGCAGGGAATGGGGGTGGTGCTTCAGCAAAGCAGGTGGGAGACTTTGGGGGACAGCCCTGAAGAGTGGGCTGGAATCTCAGTTCCCGTCCAAATCAGCACAGCACAAAAATCCTACGGCACCTCAGTTTCTTCATCCATAAAGTGGGCATGAGGCCACCTCCCCAAGGGTTGTTATGATTAAATGAGAGGGTGTCGTGCCTGGCACGGGTGGGCAACTGGGTGAGGTGAGGTTAGAGGTAACGCCTGGGAAGTTCTCAGGATGACAGGCCTGGCCAAGTCTGGAGTAAATACCACTGAACTGTCTTCAGGACTTGCCCTTGGGTCTGTCTCCAGCTCTTATAGACAGGGCTTCAAGTGTCATTCTCTCAGTGATCTGACACCAAGTGCCCAGTGAACATTCAGAGAGTGGGTGTAATTAAAGGCAGAGGAGAAATTTCCTCTAGGAACTGCCGCAGTAGTGCAGAATAGTTAAGAGTGACAGAAACCACCCTAGGACTTAGGGGAATAAATTCGTGTCATCTCAGCATATCCCATGGAATGGCTTTTGAGCTTGAGCCAGGAGAGAAGTCAGAAGCCAGGCTGGAATCAGACAGAACAGTGATTGCTAGCAGGGTGCCCATACAAGCTGCCTCACTTTCCTGTCCTGTGTAATACTGGTCTCTACCTTCAAGATGCTGGGAGTCAGACTTGAGGTCATGGGCACACACAGAGCCTGCACAGAGGGAGGCCTCCCTTCTGTTCTGTTTCATTTGACTGTTGGGGTTTTTTTTAATTATTGTTTTTTTACAAACTTTAGTTTTTAGAACCATTCTAAAAAGATTTACAGACAAGTTGTGAAGATAGTACAGAAAGTTCCCATAGATGCTGCACATGAACACTTTCCTTTCTTATGTATGTTTGTGGCCTTTAACAAGCCATTATTGCTCTGTGATTAGTAACTAGGATCTGTGTTTTGTTTAGATTTGCTTAGTTGTTTTCTGTTCTGGGATCCTATCCAGGACACCACATTCCATTTTCTTGTCCTGTCTCTTCAGGCGCTCTTGGCTGAGGCAGTCTCTATTTCATTTTTAATGTCATTTTAATGTCTTTTCCCCACCCAAGCTAAAAAAGGAGTTGGATCAGTAGTTTTTTTTTTTTTTAATGTGGAGGATAATTGCTTTACAGTGCTGTTAGTTTCTGCTGTACTAGAAAGTGAATCGGTTCTATGTATACATACATTCCTTGCCTCTTGCACTTCCCTCCGGCCCCTCTAGGTGATCACAGGGCCCCAGCACCCACCCCCATCCCGCCCCTCTGGGTGGTCACGGCCAAGCACCCACCCCCGCTCCCACCCCTCCAGGCTGGATCCAGTGTGTTCTCTTCACCAGGAAGCTCTGCCTGTGTGTCTCCATCAGAGCACCTGCAGCTGTCTGCCTGCTCCTCTCTCGCCCCCAGCCCTGAAAGCCTGGGCTCCGTGCACTGGGCAGCCTGCACCCCAGGGCCGGGCGCTGTACAGGTGCTCAGTCCATACCTGCAGAACACCTGTACTGCTGGCTCAGTGGTAGAGAATCCACCTGCCAATGCAGAAGACCCGGGTTCGATCCCTGGCCCGGAAGGACCCCACACGCCATGTGGCAGCTAAGCTCGTGGGCCACAGCTGTTGAGCCTGTGCTCTAGAGTCTGGGAACTGCAGCTACCAAGCCCACGTGCTGCAACTACTGAAGCCCGCACGCCCTGGAGCCTGGGCTCCACCTCAGAGGGAAGCCCATGGGCCACAACCAGAGAGTGGCCCCGGCTTGCCGCAGCTAGACAAAAGCCCATGCAGCCACAGAGACCCAGCACTGCTGAAAAGAAACAAATAAAATCATACAAAAAAGAAAATTTTCCCATGGGGGCAGAACCAAGCAGAGCCGGTGTCACTGACACTTGGGGAAGAGACCCTCCTGGCAAGGCTGCAGGCACAGCTCCTGCAATCAACACTCTCACTCTGCAAGGCTTGGCTCCATGCAGCTCTTCTGTTTGAAATTTATTTTATTGAAGTATAGTCGATTTACAAGGTTGTGTTAGTTCCTGGTGTACAGCAAGGTGATTCAGTTACACACACACACAAGGTTGTGTTAGTTCCTGGTGTACAGCAAGGTGATTCAGTTACACACACACACACACACACACACATATATGTTCTTTTTCCATTATATATATATATTTTTTTCCATTATGGTTTATTACAGAGTATGGAATATAGTTCCCTGTTCTATACAGCAGGACCTTGATGTTCATCCATTCTATATACAATAGCTTGCATCTTCTAATCCCAAACATCTCTCACTTTAGAAAATCCTTTTATTCATGTCTTCTCTTCATACTTCCCCAAACTGCTTACCAGTTCAGTTCAGTTCAGTCCAGTCGCTCAGTCGTTTCCGACTCTTTGTGACCCCATGGACTGCAGCACGCCAGGCCTCCCTGTCCATCACCAACTCCTGGAGCTTGCTCAAACTGATGTCCATTGAGTCGATGATGCCATCCAACCATCTTATCCTCTGTCATCTCCTTCTCCAACCTTCAATCTTCCCCAGCATCAAGGTCTTTTCAAATCAGTCTTTTCAAGTCAGTTCTTCACATCATGTGGCCAAAGTATTGAGTTTCAGCTTCAACATCAGTCCTTCCAATGAATATTCAGGACTGATCTCCTTTAGGATGGACTGGCTAGATCTCCTTGCAGTCCAAGAGACTCTCAAGAGTCTTCTCCAACACCACAGTTGAAAACATCAATTTTTTGGCACTCAGCTTTCTTTATAGTCCAACTTTGACATCCATGCATGACCACTGGAAAAACCATAGCCTTGACTAGATGGACCTTTGTTGGCAAAGAAATGTCTCTGCTTTGCAATATGCTGTCTAGCATATCTAGTATATCTGCTTTTTCATACGCTGCTGACCAAACATAGCACCAGAGTGGTGTTTTGTATTGTAGTTTTTGATAAAACAATAAAAAGATCCAAAGTGCTTGAGATATCCATGACAGCCATGGAGTCATATTTCTTAATTACTACATCAAGATGGTATTGAGTTGCCCTTGTCTTAGATGTTAAACTCTCTTGACCTGTTGCTGCTGCTGCTGCTAAGTGTCCGACTCTGTGCAACCCCATAGACGGCAGCCCATCAGGCTCCCCCGTCCCTGGGACTCTCCAGGTAAGAACACTGGAGTGGGTTGCCACATTGTGTTGTAATAAAAAGAGGAATTTGCTTTGAATCAGCACTTGTTGGGTTTTCGATATCCAATACCACGGCTCAGTGGGTAAAGAATCCGCCTGCAATGCAGCAGAAAGGAAAAGTGTGGATTTGATCCTTGGGTCGGGAAGATCCGCTGGAGAAGGAAATGGCAACCCACTCCAGTATTCTCGCCTGAAAACTCCCACGGACAGAAGAGCCTGGCAGGCTACAGTCCGAAGGGTCGCAGAGAGTCGGACACGACTGAGTGACTAAACACGTGCACCAGTACCGTTCCCATTTTACGAAGCCTTAATAAAACGGCCGGCAGACAGGAAGCTGTTCGGACTGTTCTGTCTCTACTGTAGTGAGTTTTAAGTTATGGGTCACTTATAACTGAAAAACTGGCTACTAGTAACTTGTTTTCCTGTCCAGCCTCTAGACTAATTTTATGAGAGAGGAAAATGTACACTTCTGGAACCAAAATTGCATACAAAATGAACAGGTGTTAACAAGAGGATTAAAGTATTAGCATGCATTTGCATCTTTAGGATTTCACCTTTGTTTTTCTGGATATGAATGAATATATGCGCCCTCGCCTGCCCGCGACTGGCGTGCCATTTAAGAGCGCCCTCGCCTGCCCGCGACCGGCGCGCCATTTAAGAGCGCCCCGCCGGCTGCGTCGCGCACTAAGAGCGCCCCGCCGCGGCTGCGTCGCGCACTAAGAGCGCCCCGCCGGCTGCGTCGCGCACTAACTAAGAGCGCCCCGCCGGCTGCGTCGCGCACTAAGAGCGCCCCGCCGGCTGCGTCGCGCACTAAGAGCGCCCCGCCGGCTGCGTCGCGCACTAAGAGCGCCCCGCCGGCTGCGTCGCGCACTAAGAGCGCCCCGCCGGCTGCGTCGCGCACTAAGAGCGCCCCGCCGGCTGCGTCGCGCACTAAGAGCGAGGCCGAGAGGAGCTACCCCACGACCGAGGAAGGATGGCGGTGAGGGCCAGCGCACTAAGCACGGCCGAGAAGAGCTACCCCACGACCGAGGTCAGGAAGGGCGGCGGTGAGGAGAGACCCCTCGTCCAAGGTAAGGTGCGATGGCTGTGCTTCGCTGGCCGGGAGCAGCCAGGAGCAGCCGGGATGAGATACCCCACGCCCAAGGTAAGAGAAACCCAAGTAAGACAGTTGGTCTTGAAAGAGGGCATCAGAGGGCAAATACACTAAAACCATTCTCACAGATAACTAGTCAATCTAATCACACAAGGACCACACCCCTGTCTAACTCAATGAGATTAAGCCATGCCCGAGGGGCAACCTGGGATGGGCGGGTCATGGTGGAGAGAGATGACAGGGTGTGGTCCGCTGGAGAAGGGAATGGCAAACCACTTCAGTATTCTTGCCTTGAGAACCCCATGAACAGTATGAAAAGACAAAATGATAGGATACTGAAAGAGAAACTCCCCAGGTCAGTAAGGGCCCAATATGCTACTGGAGATCAGTGGAGAAATAACTCCAGAAATAATGAAGGGATGGAGCCAAAACAAAAAGAATACCCAGCTGTGGATGTGTCTGGTGATAGAAGCAAAGTCCGATGCTGTAAAGAGCAATATTGCATAGGAACCTGGAATGTCAGGTCCATGAATCAAGGCAAATTGGAAGTGGTCAAACAAGAGATGGCAAGAGTGAATGTTGACATTCTAGGAATTAGCAAACTAAAATGGACTGGAATGGGTGAATTTAACTCGGATGACCATTATATCTACTACTGTGGGCAGGAATCCCTCAGAAGAAATGGAGTGGCCATCATGGTCAACAGAAGAGTCCGAAATGCAGTACTTGGATGCAATCTCAAAAATGACAGAATGATTTCTGTTCGTTTCCAAGGCAAACCATTCAATGTCACAGTGATCCAAATCTATGCCCCAACCAATAATGCCGAAGAAGCTGAAGTTGAAAGGTTCTATGAAGACCTACAAGACCTTTTAGAACTAACACCCAAAAAAGATGTCCTTTTCATTATAGGGGACTGGAATGCAAAAGTAGGAAGTCAAGAAACACCTGGAGTAACAGGCAAATTTGGCCTTGGAATACGGAATGAAGCAGGGCAAAGACTAATAGAGTTTTGCCAAGAAAATGCACTGGTCATAGCAAATACCCTCTTCCAACAACACAAGAGAAGACTCTATACATGGACATCACCAGATGGTCAACACCGAAATCAGATCGATTATATTCTTTGCAGCCAAAGATGGAGAAGCTCTATACAATCAGCAAAAACAAGACCAGGAGCTGACTGTGGCTCGGACCATGAACTCCTTATTGCCAAATTCAGACTGAAATTGAAGAAAGTAGAGAAAACTACTAGACCATTCAGGTATGACCTAAATCAAATCCCTTATGATTATACAGTGGAAGTGAGAAATAGATTTAAGGGCCTAGATCTGATAGATAGAGTGCCTGATGAACTATGGAATGAGGTTCGTGACATTGTACAGGAGACAGGGATCAAGACCATCCCCATGGAAAAGAAATACAAAAAAGCAAAATGGCTGTCTGGGGAGGCCTTGCAAATAGCTGTGAAAAGAAGAGAAGCGAAAAGCAAAGGAGAAAAGGAAAGATATAAACATCTAAATGCAGAGTTCCAAAGAATAGCAAGAAGAGATAAGAAAGCCTTCTTCAGCGATCAATGCAAAGAAATAGAGGAAAACAACAGAATGGGAAAGACTAGGGATCTCGTCAAGAAAATCAGAGATACCAAAGGAACATTTCATGCAAAGATGGGCACGATAAAGGACAGAGATGGTGTGGACCTAACAGAAGCAGAAGATATTAAGAAGAGGTGGCAAGAATACACAGAAGAACTGTACAAAAAAGAGCTTCAAGACCCAGATAATCATGATGATGTGATCACTGACCTAGAGCCAGACATCTTGGAATGTGAAGTCAAATGGGCCTTAGAAAGCATCACTACGAACAAAGCTAGTGGAGGTGATGGAATTCCAGTGGAGCTATTCCAAGTCCTGAAAGATGATGCTGTGACAGTGCTACACTCAGTATGCCAGCAAATTTGGAAAACTCAGCAGTGGCCACAAGATTGGAAAAGGTCAGTTTTCATCCCAATCCCAAAGAAAGGCAATGCCAAAGAGTGCTCAAACTACCGAACAATTGCACTCATCTCACACGCTAGTAAAGTAATGCTCAAAATTCTCCAAGCCAGGCTTCAGCAATATGTGAACCGTGAACTTCCTGATGTTCAAGCTGGTTTTAGAAAAGGCAGAGGAACCAGAGATCAAATTGCCAACATCCGCTGGATCATGGAAAAAGCAAGAGAGTTCCAGAAAAACATCTATTTCTGCTTTATTGACTATGCCAAAGCCTTTGACTGTGTGGATCACAATAAACTATGGAAAATTCTGAAAGAGATGGGAATACCAGACCACCTGATCTGCCTCTTAAGAAATCTGTATGCAGGTCAGGAAGCAACAGTTAGAAGTGGTCATGGAACAACAGACTGGTTCCAAATAGGAAAAGGAGTACGTCAAGGCTGCATATTGTCACCATGTTTATTTAACTTATATGCAGAGTACATCATGAGAAATGCTGGACTGGAAGAAACACAAGTTGGAATCAAGATTGCTGGGAGAAATATCAATAACCTCAGATATGCAGATGACACCACCCTTATGGCAGAAAGTGAAGAGGGGCTAAAAAGCCTCTTGATGGAAGTGAAAGTGTAGAGTGAAAAGGTTGGCTTAAAGCTCAACATTCAGAAAACGAAGATCATGGCATCTGGTGCCATCACTACATGGGAAATAGATGGGCAAACAGTGGAAACAGTGTCAGACTTTGTTTTTCTGGGCTCCAAAATCACTGCAGATGGTGAGTGCAGCCATGAATTTAAAAGACGCTTGCTCCTTGGAAGGAAAGTTATGACCAACCTAGATAGCATATTCAAAAGCAGAGACATTACTTTACCAACAAAGGTTCGCCTAGTCAAGGCTATGGTCTTTCCTGTGGTCATGTATGGATGTGAGAGCTGGACTGTGAAGAAGGCTGAGCGCCGAAGAATTGATGCTTTTGAACTGTGGTGTTGGAGAAGACTCTTGAGAGTCCCTTGGACTGCAAGAAGATCCAACCAGTCCATTCTGAAGGAGATCAATCCTGGAATTTCTTTAGAAGGAATGATGCTAAAGCTGAAACTCCAGTATTTTGGCCACCTCATGCGAAGAGCTGACTCATTGGAGAAGACTCTGATGCTGGGAGGGATTGAGGGCAGGAGGAGAAGGGGACGACAGAGGATGAGATGGCTGGATGGCATCACTGACTCGATGGATGCGAGTCTGAGTGACCTCCGGGAGCTGGTGATGGACAGGGAGGCCTGGCGTGCTGCGGTTCATGGGGTCGCAAAGAGTCAGACACGACTGAGCGACTGATCTGATCTGATCTGATCTGATGAGTATATAATAAAAAAGTAGAAGTCTAGGTTATACTACACTGAAATTTCCCTCTATCTTTCCCAGTTTATTTTATAGTCTGTTCATTTGAGTGTCACTGGATCAGAAATTTCCTTAGGCATCTTCTATCATTCTCAAATAATTTTCCTAACAAAACTCTTATCGGGTGATCATTTGCCATTCTAAAATGAAGTTTTTGTATGGTAAGTGCTTGTGGACATCGAACCCCAGCTAAAGGCCGGCTAATAAAGAACACTATGAAAATTAGTCGGATCAAAATAATTGAATCAAATTATACAATGCACTGTGGGAGAAGGCAATGGCACCCCACTCTATTACTGTTGCCTGGAAAATCCCATGGATGGAGGAGCCTGGTAGGCTGCAGTCCCTGGGGTCGCACAGAGTCAGACACCACTGAAGCGACTTAGCAGCAGCAGCATACAATGCACTGTACACATTGACTACTAGAGCAGTGTTGTTGTCAAAGAGAAAATGCAGTGATCAAATTCCAAGTAGAAATATTAAGAAAGGTAAAAAATACTGAATTCTCTTCTGGCAGTGTGGGTCACATCCACTGTTTGGGGATTTAAAAGTGCCTCTTCATATGTAAGGCGAGGTGGTCCGACCTTGAGAATGCCCAGTCGCACTTCTGGCACTGGAAGGGGCGGTGCCCAGTGTGCTTGCGATAGTGCCTGGTCAGTTCATCTGAGCGGGCAGACTTCCACCCACAACCATCCCAGTCACAGTGGTAAGGTTTCTCACCTGTGTGGGTGCGCAGGTGTGCCTTGAGATGAGAACTCTTCGTGTAGGTTTTGCCGCAGCCTGCATAATCACAAGTGTGAGTGGCCGTCCTTTTCCGGGGCCACGACCGTCTTCCCCTCTTTGGTTTGGGCTCCTCTGGCATGCAGGAACCGGGTGGCATGAGCTCTTGGTAATGGAGCGGTGGGACCTACGGCTGCATCTGGTCGGGCAGGAAGGGAGGGTAGTTGGGCCCGGGGTGGGGATGGAAGCCCGGGGGGAGCGGCAGGGCAGGATGACAGTCCCGGCTGCTCAGCAGTTCCTCGGCACCCAGGGTCGGGGTAGTCCTGCTGGGGAGCTGCCGCCCCAAGGGAAAGTCGTGAGCAGGTGGCCGGTGGCCATTGCTGAGAGGAGGTCCAGTGCCCAAGTGGGCCTCTAGGGGCCGACCGACGGTGCACGAGGAGACAGCCTCCTGCTTGATCTTGGGGCACATGCGTGGCGGCCCGCCGCTGTAGGGCGCCACCACCACCGGGTGGCTGCCGTCCGGGCTGCCTTTGCTAACACTGATGACCGACGGGCTGCCGTACTCGCTGCCAGGGGCACTCAGCGACGCCTTCAACACGAACTTGCCCATCAGCCCGCCACCTGGCGGCTGCGGCTGCTGCGGCGGAATGTACACTGGGTCCAATTCGGGCCGGAGGAGCTTGGCCACGAAGCCGCCGGAGGGGCTCACATCGTTGATGTCCGCCAGGTTGAAGGGAGCCGTCGGAGGCGGTGCAGACTCCCGGCCGTACAGGAGGCCGCCGCCCGGCGCCGCCACGCCCGGGTCGCCCCCGGCCCGGATTGGATAGCTGAAGCTGCAGGTGGAGGGCACACTGGCTGGACCGCTGCTCGACGGGGAGGACGAGGATGAGGCTGATGCCGACGAGGACACCGTGGCGGCCACGGACTCCTGATGGGACAACGAGTTGGAGAGGATAAAGTCCAGGTCCAGGAGATCATTGAACTCCTCCGTCTCCCTCCGGGGCAGGAGAGCCGGGTTGCTGCTGCCACAAGCCGCGCCGACTCCTCCACTCTCCAGGTCGGTGGCCATGGTCGCCGCCGCCAGGTCGTAGGGGCGGCCGGGAAGCACCGGGGGAAGTCGCTTCATGTGGGAGAGCTCCTCCCGCCAGCGGTTATTCGGGGCACCTGCTGGACGCAGTGTCTTCTCCCTTCCCGCCGGGCCGGACGTGAACGTGGAGAAGGACGGGGAAACCCAGCTGGAAAGCACTACAATCATGGTCAAGTTCCCAACAAGTCAACTTGTGAATGGATAATCAGGAGACAAGGAAACCAAAAGACAAACTCAAAAAAAAAAAACAAAAAACAGATGGGGTCTGTGACTGGATCTTCTATCATTCCAATTCTAAATCCAACTTGAATATATATATTCCTGGACTTACAAAACGCCAAGGGGGTGACTGGAAGTTGTGGATATCAGGGTATAAATTAGATCTGAGAGTTGGCGGGGGAGGGAAGACCAGAGCCCCTTGAGAATTGTTTTGATGCAACATAAGCCTAAAGATCACCTTGTATTCTGTTTGCCTTCTAAAAGCCATTATGATGATCTTAGAAGAAGAGGAAGAAATTCAGGTACAGAAAATGGTGTTTAATAGCCTAAACGATGGTGCTTGGTAAGTCTTGGTTCTAAAGGTACCAAATGAGGCCAAAGTTCTCAAACTGCTGCATACTTTGACAAGGAAAATCTATTTTTGTCTTCCGATCTACATTTATGACCTAAGTCAGGTAAATACACCTGGTTTACTTTAATCTTTTTATGCAGACAGTCTGTTATGCACTGTGGTTTCAGATGTGCAATAATTTGTACAATGGTTTATTCCCAAGTATGCCTTAAGCAGAACAAATGTTTTTTTCTATATAGTTCCTTGCCTTAATAAATATGTAATATAAATTTAAGCAAACTTCTATTTTGTATATTTGTAAACTACAAAGTAAAAAAATGAACATTTTGTGGAGTTTGTATTTTGCATACTCAAGGTGAGAATTAAGTTTTAAATAAACCTATAATATTTTATCTGAGAAAAAAAAAAAAGAAATATTAAGAGCAGAAGCAATGAATAGATTTTCCCTTATGCTTGGCCTCAGTCCACCAGGACAAGAACAATATTTAGAAATATGAAAATTTCAGGTTAAAAAAAAAGTTTACTTGGCTGCACCAGGTCTTAACTGTGGCATATGGGATCTTTGGTTATAGCATGTGGGATCTAGTTCCCTGATCAGGGGTCGAACCTGGACCCCTGCACTGGGAGAGCAACCTCTTTGCCGCTGGACCACTAGGGAAGTTCCCAAACTTGCAATGCTTTAATTTTTCCAAAATTCTATGTTACTGATACATATGTGTGTAAATAAAATATTTACATGGCTCTTCTTACTAGATTCCCACTCCTCTCACAATTTCACTTCTTGCTCAAAAGCTTGAGCTCTACTCCCACCTGGACGAGGATCTTAAACCTCCCCCGATACCTCCAGACTCTGGGCTTGTCACTTCCTCTCCTTGTGCCTCAGCTTTCTCGTCTACAGTACAGTGGGGGATAAAGAGGGCTCCCTGCAAAGGTTATGAGGGTGCGTGATGCATGGCGAGTCCCGAGCACAAGACTAGACTTTGGTCCAGAGTCCACGCTCCTAAACCTCCGTGTCTTCTGTTGATGCCAGCCCTGGACTTGGCTCAGCCCCCAGGGAGAGGAGGACTCTGGGCTTCCCCTGTGTTCCGTGGAAGATGGGTGGAGCTCTAGGGGAAAGAACGCTGAGCACACAGGGTCAGATGCCTGCTGCTCCTTCGGAGGCACTGGCAGCTGCTCGGTTTATAAAAGTGCTCGCTGTGGCATCATTGACTGTCACAGCAATGATTATTATCAATTGATGGCGATACTTTGGTCCCTAGAGCCCCATGCATGGGCTATGGTGGGGCTCTGGGTATCAGTGATGAAGTAAGGGTTTAGTGGGGTGTCAGATCAGATCAGATCAGTCGCTCAGTCGTGTCCAACTCCTTGCGACCCCATGAACCGCAGCACGCCAGGCCTCCCTGTCCATCACCAGCTCCCGGAGGTCACCCAGACTCACACCCATCAAGTCAGTGATGCCATCCAGCCATCTCATCCTCCGTTGTCCCCTTCTCGTCCTGCCCTCAATCCCTCCCAGCATCAGAGTCTTCTCCAATGAGTCAACTCTTCGCATGAGGTGGCCAAAATACTGGAGTTTCAGCTTTAGCATCATTCCTTCTAAAGAAATCCCAGGATTGATCTCCTTCAGAATGGACTGGTTAGATCTCCTTGCAGTCCAAGGGACTCTCAAGAGTCTTCTCCAACACCACAGTTCAAAAGCATCAATTCTTCGGCACTCAGCCTTCTTCACAGTTCAGCTCTCACATCCATACATGACCACAGGAAAGACCATAGCCTTGACTAGGCGAACCTTTGTTGGTAAAGTAATGTCTCTGCTTTTGAATATGCTATCTAGGTTGGTCATAACTTTCCTTCCAAGGAGCAAGCGTCTTTTAATTTCATGGCTGCACTCACCATCTGCAGTGATTTTGGAGCCCAGAAAAACAAAGTCTGACACTGTTTCCACTGTTTGCCCATCTATTTCCCATGTAGTGATGGCACCAGATGCCATGATCTTCGTTTTCTGAATGTTGAGCTTTAAGCCAACCTTTTCACTCTACACTTTCACTTCCATCAAGAGGCTTTTTAGCCCCTCTTCACTTTCTGCCATAAGGGTGGTGTCATCTGCATATCTGAGGTTATTGATATTTCTCCCAGCAATCTTGATTCCAACTTGTGTTTCTTCCAGTCCAGCATTTCTCATGATGTACTCTGCATATAAGTTAAATAAACATGGTGACAATATGCAGCCTTGACGTACTCCTTTTCCTATTTGGAACCAGTCTGTTGTTCCATGACCACTTCTAACTGTTGCTTCCTGACCTGCATACAGATTTCTTAAGAGGCAGATCAGGTGGTCTGGTATTCCCATCTCTTTCAGAATTTTCCATAGTTTATTGTGATCCACACAGTCAAAGGCTTTGGCATAGTCAATAAAGCAGAAATAGATGTTTTTCTGGAACTCTCTTGCTTTTTCCATGATCCAGCGGATGTTGGCAATTTGATCTCTGGTTCCTCTGCCTTTTCTAAAACCAGCTTGAACATCAGGAAGTTCACGGTTCACATATTGCTGAAGCCTGGCTTGGAGAATTTTGAGCATTACTTTACTAGCGTGTGAGATGAGTGCAATTGTTCGGTAGTTTGAGCATTCTTTGGCATTGCCTTTCTTTGGGATTGGGATGAAAACTGACCTTTTCCAATCTTGTGGCCACTGCTGAGTTTTCCAAATTTGCTGGCATACTGAGTGTAGCACTGTCACAGCATCATCTTTCAGGACTTGGAATAGCTCCACTGGAATTCCATCACCTCCACTAGCTTTGTTCGTAGTGATGCTTTCTAAGGCCCATTTGACTTCACATTCCAAGATGTCTGGCTCTAGGTCAGTGATCACATCATCATGATTATCTGGGTCTTGAAGCTCTTTTTTGTACAGTTCTTCTGTGTATTCTTGCCACCTCTTCTTAATATCTTCTGCTTCTGTTAGGTCCACACCATCTCTGTCCTTTATCGTGCCCATCTTTGCATGAAATGTTCCTTTGGTATCTCTGATTTTCTTGACGAGATCCCTAGTCTTTCCCATTCTGTTGTTTTCCTCTATTTCTTTGCATTGATCACTGAAGAAGGCTTTCTTATCTCTTCTTGCTATTCTTTGGAACTCTGCATTTAGATGTTTATATCTTTCCTTTTTTCCTTTGCTTTTCGCTTCTCTTCTTTTCACAGCTATTTGTAAGGCCTCCCCAGACAGCCATTTTGCTTTTTTGCATTTCTTTTCCATGGGGATGGTCTTGATCCCTGTCTCCTGTACAATGTCACGAACCTCATTCCACAGTTCATCAGGCACTCTATCTATCAGATCTAGGCCCTTAAATCTATTTCTCACTTCCATTGTATAATCATAAGGGATTTGATTTAGGTCATACCTGAATGGTCTAGTAGTTTTCCCTACTTTCTTCAATTTCAGTCTGAATTTGGCAATAAGGAGTTCATGGTCTGAGCCACAGTCAGCTCCTGGTCTTGTTTTTGCTGATTGTATAGAGCTTCTTCATCTTTGGCTGCAAAGAATATAATCGATCTGATTTCGGTGTTGACCATCTGGTGATGTCCATGTATAGAGTCTTCTCTTGTGTTGTTGGAAGAGGGTATTTGCTATGACCAGTGCATTTTCTTGGCAAAACTCTGTTAGTCTTTGCCCTGCTTCATTCTGTATTCCAAGGCCAAATTTGCCTGTTACTCCAGGTGTTTCTTCACTTCCTACTTTTGCATTCCAGTCCCCTATAATGAAAAGGACATCTTTTTTGGATGTTAGTTCTAAAAGGTCTTGTAGGTCTTCATAGAACCGTTCAACTTCAGCTTCTTCAGCGTTACTGGTTGGGGCATAGATTTGGATCACTGTGACATTGAATGGTTTGCCTTGGAAACGAACAGAGATCATTCTGTCATTTTTGAGATTGCATCCAAGTACTGCATTTCGGACTCTTCTGTTGACCATGATGGCCACTCCATTTCTTCTGAGGGATTCCTGCCCACAGTAGTAGATATAATGGTCATCTGAGTTAAATTCACCCATTCCAGTCCATTTTAGTTTGCTAATTCCTAGAATGTCAACATTCACTCTTGCCATCTCTTGTTTGACCACTTCCAATTTGCCTTGATTCATGGACCTGACATTCCAGGTTCCTATGCAATATTGCTCTTTACAGCATCGGACTTTGCTTCTATCACCAGACACATCCACAGCTGGGTATTCTTTCTGTTTTGGCTCCATCCCTTCATTCTTTCTGGAGTTATTTCTCCACTGATCTCCAGTAGCATATTGGGCCTCTACTGACCTCGGGAGTTTCTCTTTCAGTATCCTATCATTTTGTCTTTTCATACTGTTCATGGGGTTCTCAAGGCAAGAATACTGAAGTGGTTTGCCATTCCCTTCTCCAGCGGACCACACCCTGTCATCTCTCTCCACCATGACCCGCCCATCCCAGGTTGCCCCTCGGGCATGGCTTAATTTCATTGAGTTAGACAAGGGTGTGGTCCTTGTGTGATTGGATTGACTAGTTTTCTGTGAGGATGGTTTTAGTGTATTTGCCCTCTGATGCCCTCTTTCAAGACCAACTGTCTTACTTGGGTTTCTCTTACCTTGGACGTGGGGTATCTCGTCCCGGCTGCTCCTGGCCAGCGAAGCACAGCCATCGCACCTTACCTTGGACGAAGGGTCTCTCCTCACCGCCGCCCTTCCTGACCTCGGTCCTGGGGTAGCTCTTCTCCGCCGTGCTTAGTGCGCTGGCCCTCACCGCCGTCCTTCCTCGGTTGTGGGGTAGCTCCTCTCGGCCGCGCTCTTAGTGCGCGACGCAGCCGGCGGGGCGCTCTTAGTGCGCGACGCAGCCGGCGGGGCGCTCTTAGTGCGCGACGCAGCCGGCGGGGCGCTCTTAGTGCGCGACGCAGCCGGCGGGGCGCTCTTAGTGGCGCGACGCAGCCGGCGGGGCGCTCTTAGTGCGCGACGCAGCCGGCGGGGCGCTTAGTGCGCGGCGCAGCCGGCGGGGCGCTCAGGCGCGGAGCCGGCGGGGCGCTCTTAGTGCGCGACGCAGCCGGGGGGCGCCAGTGCGGAGGCGGCGGGGGCTCTTAGTGCGCGACGCAGCCGGCGGGGCGCTCTTAGTGCGCGACGCAGCCGGCGGGGCGCTCTTAGTGCGCGGGGCGCGCCGGCGGGGCGCGGGGGGGCGCTCTTAGTGCGCGACGCAGCCGGCGGGGCGCTCTTGGTGCGGTGGGGTGTAGCGGGGAGGCTTCTCTGGGCACCCTCTGTCCATGAGCAACGCTGAGCAAGGATGAGAGATTCCAGTGCCTGGGCTGAGCCTGTGGGCCCCTAGACCTACCTGTTCCTATAGAGACTTTGGGAAGGATCTGCATCTCTGATCAGCCCAGATCCCTGGAGGCTGATCCAGGGGTTTCCTGTGCTACGACCTCACCAGGGGTGAAGGCAGGACAGGCAGCATTTCTGTACCTTTTTGATGAAGAACCTGGGGCTCAGAGAGGTGAAGTCTCATCAGACTCGTCCTCCCAGCCCTGCTCAGGTACTTTGCCTCCAGGGGACCGTCCAGGTTGAGGTCCTGGCTCTCTGGGCTCTCCCAGCTTTTAGACCAACCTGGGTCTTCAGTCGTGCCTTGGGCATCTCTAAGCCCTAGTTTGGTAAGTCCTGTTTTGACTCTGGTTCTGTCTGCTCATGGCTAATTGTGTGACCTTGGACAGATGAATTCACCTCTCTGAGCCTGGGTTTCTTTACCTGGGGAGTGGCTAACTGTAGTACCTGACTCAGAGGGCAGCTTTGAGACTTAACATGAGATGTGACTGGAGAAGCAATTAGCTTCCCCGCTCACCTGCCTTCGTGTCCCTCCCTTGGCCTTCAAGCCAGTCCCAGGCTCTCTGCAGGGCTCTGCGGCTGCCTGTGTCCTTGGGCCAAGGACGCCGGGGACCTTGCTGAGCCCTTGGATGGAGGAGCTGCCGGGCTGCTGAGGTCCAGAGAGGGTCGGGGGGACCACCCAGGGGGCAGAGGGCCGGAGCAGCACCCACAGTGTACAGGGATACTACTGGGATATGCCACCTGCTCTCCCCAGGGAGGGAACTCATGAATATTCACGGCCGCTGGAGCAAGAGGGAGCCAGCCAGCACACTCCTGGGTGTCACTGGAGCGTTCCCGTTTCCCAGTGACCGCAGAGGCAGCCTGGGAGTCAGACGTGGCTCAGGCAGGGAGAGGGAAGGGGCAGCCAGACCTGGCCCCAGGTGAGTGTCTTTCTCTGCCCTGCTCACGGCCCCTGGGGGAGCAGGATGCCCTGGGATGGAGGCCTGCCTGCTGGTGGCGCCCTAGGCTGGAAGGCTCACCATCCTGGGCTTGGGGTCCCTGTGTGGATGCTGCGGAGGATGAGCCCCGTTCCCCTTCGTTCCCTGGAGTCTGCTGGTCCAGCTGAACGGGAGAAGTGTTGGGTCTGGCTGGGAGCCAGCCGTTGGCACACATGGAGGGCAATCTGGCTGGGGTAACCCAGGACAGGGATAGAGGGGGTGGGGTGGGAAGGGGGACGGTCTGCCCTGAGTGCCTGGGACTGTCCCACCATAGCAGAGGAGGGAGACTCAGGCTCTAGTCCTGTCTTTGCCACTGCTGTGCTGTGTGACCTTGATGGGGGCTCTGCCCTCTCTGAGCTTCAGCTTTCTGGAGGCACCGTTTTCCAAGGTGGAGGCTGGGAGGCTTGGGCCGTGCTGCCGTTGTCCTCGGTACCCCAAGGCCTTAAGCTTCCCTGATGGTTCAGTGGTAAAGAATCTGCCGGCCAGGAGACACGGGTCGATCCCTGTGTGGTGAAGATGCCCTGGAGGACGAAATGGCAACCCATTCCAGTATTCTTGCCTGGAAAATGCCACGGACAGAGGAGCCTGGCAGGCTACAGTCCACGGGGTCGCAAAGAGCTGGACACAACTGAGCGACTAAGCCATCACCACCACCTCATGGCCTCGGACCTGGGACTGTCAGCTGCCTGCAAGCCTCGGCCTTCTGTGAGGTCCAGCTGGGCACACCCTTTCCCCTCCGGCTGGGGCTGGGCCCGCGACACGCTGGGCAGCAGCTGCCACGGACAGCCGGGAAGATGCACATTGGAAGCTAACAGATCACAGCTCGAATCCCAGTTCTGCCCCGTGCTTTGAGACCCAGAGCCTCAGTTTCCCCATCTGCAAAATAGGGGTGACAGTGGGGTCTGCCTCCAAGGTAGCTGGGTGGAGAGTAAGTAACACGCTCTGGAGAAGCCCCCATCCCAGGCTCTGGCTCCTAGAGGGTCTCAGAAGTGAACCCAGAGGGTGGCGAGGGCCCAGAACCCAGCACCTGGCAGGGCAGGGCCCCGCTGGTTTTGAGGAAGCCAGAGTGGGAAATGAAGGAATGAATGAGGGAAAGCCCTGCTGGGGGTCAGGGGGCGGGCCTGGGCGGGTCTAGGCAGAGCCTGATTGGTGGTCCTGGGAGGCTGGTCTGCCCCCTGCTGCCTGACCTCTCCCAGAGCCTCACCAACAGCCTCTCTGAGTTCCGGAAGGTGCCCTGGTGAGTGGGCTCCTGAGACAGGGGTGGGCCCTGGGGGGAGTGAGTCAGAGGGCAGCAATCCGAACCCCTCCACATGTGAAAGTCCCAGGGCCCCACTCAGGGCTTGGGCTCGAGTCTGAGGTTCTGGCCCAGCCCAGGACTGCCCTGTGGGACCCCAAGGAACAGGAAGCCAGTGGGGGCGCTTGAGGCGGGGGCAGATTTGCGCTTGTTTGGCAAGGGGGACCCACCCCGAGAATGACAAGGACAGGACTCTGAGCAGGTTCCCACTCTCTTTGAGCAACAAGTATGTGCCAGTCACTTTGCCTGGCCCGTCTCTGGGGGCGGAGCAGGGAGAGAGCCAGCACTACCAGCTTCCCCATTTTATAGATGAGAAGCTGGGGCTCCAGAGGGTCCCTGTGATTGAAACCCGGGTCAGCACCTCCCTCCCCTAGGCCTCTCTGTTACCAGACCATCGCGAGCTGCTTTCCCCACCTTGCAAGCTTTATCTGTTCTTTAGACATAGTAAATACATGTTATTGCCTTTTTCTGATTAAAAAGTAATATATTGTCTTTAGTAAAGAAATCCAACCCTTACAGAAATGCAAAATATAGAAGAGTATTTGCTCATATACCCCTTCCCTAGCTATGCAGAGGATACCACTGTTAAAACCTAGAATACACCCGTCCAGGGGTTCTTTCTGGGTCTGCATGTATTTACCATCACCTATATGGATTTGGATCAAATTGCCAACATGCGCTGGATCATGGAAAAAGCAAGAGAGTTCCAGAAAAACATCTATTTCTGCTTTATTGACTATGACAAAGCCTTTGACTGTGTGGATCACAATAAACTTTGGAAAATTCTGAAAGAGATGGGAATACCAGACCACCTGATCTGCCTCTTGAGAAATTTGTATGCAGGTCAGGAAGCAACAGTTAGAACTGGACATGGAACAACAGACTGGTTCTAAATAGGAAAAGAAGTACGTCAAGGCTGTATTTGTCACCCTGTTTCATTTAACTTATATGCAGAGTACATTATGAGAAACGCTGGACTGGATGAAACACAAACTGGAATCAAGATTGCTGGGAGAAATATCAATAACGTCAGATATGCAGATGACACCACCCTTATGGCAGAAAGTGAAGAGGAACTCAAAAGCCTCTTGATGAAAGTGAGAGTGGAGAGTGAAAAAGTTGGCTTAAAGCTCAGCATTCAGAAAACGAAGACCATGGCATCTGGTCCCATCACTTCATGGGAAATAGATGGGGAAACAGTGGAAACAGTGTCAGACTTTATTTTTCTGGACTCCAAAATCACTGCAGATGGTGACTGCAGCCATGAAATTAAGACACTTGCTCCTTGGAAGGAATGTTTTGCTCAACCTAGATAGCATATTCAAAAGCAGAGACATTACTTTGCCAACAAAGGTTCGTCTAGTCAAGGCTATGGTTTTTCCTGTGGTCATGTATGGATGTAAGAGCTAGACTGTGAAGAAGCCTGAGCATCAAAGAATTGATGCTTTTGAACTGTGGTGTTGGAAAAGACTCTTGAGAGTCCCTTGGACTGCAAGGAGATCCAACCAGTCCATTCTGAAGGAGATCAGCCCTGGGATTTCTTTGGAAGGAATGCTGCTAAAGCTGAAACTCCAGTACTTTGGCCACCTCATGCGAAGAGTTGACTCATTGGAGAAGACTCTGATGCTGGGAGGGATTGGGGGCAGGAGGAGAAGGGGACGACAGAGGATGAGATGGCTGGATGGCATCACTGACTGGATGGATGTGAGGCTCAGTGAACTCCGGGAGTTGGTGATGGACAGGGAGGCCTGGTGTGCTGGGATTCATGGGGTTGCCAAGAGTTGGACACGACTGATCGACTGATCTGATCTGATCTTATATGGATTTGGTGGCATGCTGTCCCAGATCTTCTTTTTTCATGTTAGTAGGTCATGGTGTGTTTTTGAGCCAGTCCATTCAACTCCACCTTGTTTTACTTTTTTTTTTTTTTCTGTTAAAGCGGATACAGATGCCTCCGTCTGAGAATGGGCCTTGGTTTGTGCAGTGAATTCCCTGTTGATGGACACTGACGTGGTTTCTTTTTTTCTGACCAAACTGCTGTGAACACCCTTACTTGGGTGACTTTCCCCAAGTCTTGCTAAAGAAGAGTTAGAACTGGGAGGGTTTCTACAGTCTTCCTTTGAAAGGAAAACCCTCCGGAAACACCCTCCTTCCCTCCTGACCCTGTCTATCTTGCCCACCTAAGAGTGGACAGAGATATGTCCTTGTCACCAGGGAAGCCAGGTTCCCTCCGGCTAGTCCTTTCCTGTGAGAGCACTTTCTAGATGATCAGCGGGGGACTGAGGGACTGGTCAGGTAGGCCTGGAATGCCCCTTCTCTGGGAAAGGTTTGTGGGTACCTCTGGTCACTCTCCCAGGGGTTCTCCTCCAGGCTGGCTGGCTGGCCTCTGGCCCCAGGGTCAGCGGTGACGTGCCGTGTGTGTGACTGTGGGCGGCACGGATGACCTCTCATGGCCTCCGGCGCCCGGGGCCCAGTGCAGCACGGAATGGAAAGTTTGGGACTTTGGTTTTGCAGCTAAGAGGCCATGAGAAGGTCCCTGAGTCCCAGCTCTGACCTGCACCCACACAGCTCTGCCTGAACAGCCCCCATTTCAGCTCAGCCCTCAGCCCCCTGCTGCCGGGGTCGCCACAGTCAGACCTAAAACCTAGCCCCCAAATGAAAATCCAGGAAAGTCAAAAGTGAAGTGAAGTTACTCATTCGTGTCCGATTCTTTATGACCCCATGGACTGTAGCCTACCAGGCTCCTTCGTCCATGGGATTTTCCAGGCAAGGGCACTGGAGTGGGTTGCCATTTCCTTCTCCAAGGGATCTTCCCAACCCTGGGATCGAACCCGGGTCTCCTGCATTTCAGGCAGACGCTTTACTGTCTTGAGCCACCAGGGACTGAAAAGTAAGACCAGGCTGCTGCTGAAAAAGGCTGTGACCGAGGGAGAATTTCAGGGTGAATGGGCTGCTCCAGCTCCTGGGCTGCCTGCTACTCACCCTGAGGTCACAGACTGGTCTCAAGGCGCACAGGTGCCCCCTGTAAACACAGTCCAGTGGTTCCCTGCTGAGAGCTGGAGCACTCATCCAGCCCCCAGACATCTAGTTAAATCTGATATTGAGAGAATACTGAATAATTTTTAGTATAAATATGTCCTAGGCATTATTTGGGACATACAGATAACTGAAAAAATTTGTTGTTCACCTGCAATTCAGACTTAACCTGGTTGACCCAGCCTGCCAGCGGCTAGAGAAGGGGCAGAAATGTGGGCAGAAGCCTGTGTGATCTGAATCCTCTCCTTCCTCACTCTGAGCCTCAGTTTCTCCACCTGGTCACCTACAGACCCCATGGGAACAGGAGCCAGTTTGGAGAGACAAGGAGCTCAGCTGCTCACTGCATGGCTGGGAAGGGTGGCAGGGGGGCCCGGCAGGGTGGCTGAAACTTCAGAAAGATGACTCAGGCCCCAGGGCCCTCTCTGCAGACACCCCTGGCCCAGGCCTGGGGGTACAGGGCACTAGGAAAGGGTCTTCTTTTCCTTGTTTTATTTAGATGATTTCATTATGAAGCCCATAAAGGTCTACAAAAAAATAAAACGGATAACACCCATATACCCACCACTCAGCTCACAAATGAAAACTGACCCAAGCAGCAGAGCCTTCCCCTGCCACTCACCCCAGCCTTTCTTGGCGTTGGCTTTGTCCACCGTGTCCATCTGCAGCCCAGATGATGTCCTTATCTGGTCTGCTGAGGTGGGGGTGGACACAGAGCTGGCGAAGACAGGTCCCAATGTTAAAAGCTACCTCTCAAGCCAGCCAGGCCAGGGTGGTGGTGAGGGCTCCCTGGGGCCGGCCTCCTAACACGTGCCCTGTTCTGCACAACCCCCCACCCTCTGCAGGTGTCTGAGATGCCGCTGCCACAGAAGAAGCGCTGGGAGTCCATGGCCAAGGGGCTGGTGCTGGGAGCACTCTTCACCAGCTTCCTGCTACTGCTGTACTCCTATGCCGTCCCCCCGCTGTACACTGGCCTGGCTTCCACGTGAGTGGCCCTGCTGGGCGGCCGAGGGCTGGGGTAGCGGAGGGTTGGCTCCCACTCTGATGACCAGGGCTACCTCCTGGGTGGCCACCCTGTGTCCTGCATCATGCTATGTGGGGCAGAAGTCCCAGTGAAGGCAGGGAACTCACTGTGCAACCCTGAGCCTCGGAGTCCTCATCTGTGAAGTGCCAGACATGGAGCGTAAGAATGAAATATCCCCATCTGCACGGTGGGGTCCAGTGGGTCCGGGAGGGAGGATGCCCAGTCCAAGAGCACTCGGCTGGCACAGGCCTGGATTCAAACTGCGGTCTGCCTGCCTCCAAGCCTGGCTCCTAACCATGAGGTCATCCTGCCTCCCCATTGGGCTGATCACCTACCCAAGCCTGTGCCCTTAGTTGGAGGTATTAAGTGGAAGTAGAGGAAATGCCCATTTTTGCATGCAGGGTTTCATGTGGTCCAGCCTGATTCAAACTCATGATAAATGTACATCACAGTGGCCACGAATGAGATTTGTTCTTGTCCTCACAGCAACACCACAAAGAGGGTTACTGTCCCCATTTCACAGAAGAGGAAAGTAAGGCCAGATAGGCCAAACCACTGACCTAAGCCTTGCAACCTGGAACACAGGCCCATCTGGTCCCCCGGTTCCCCGACCATGGCAAGTCCCCGGGGTACCACCCTCCCCCCCTCCACTACTCCCAGCCACGTGCTCTGTAGACCTGGGGTGGACTGACCGGCAGGCCAAATCCTGAGGCTCTGCCACCCCTCCATCCCCAGCAGGACCCCCGAGGGCGCAGCACCCTGCTCCCTGGCCCCCAGTGAGCCAGAGGCTCCCACCTCGGTCAACCGCTCGGTGGGAGGCTGCCAGCCGCGGCGGGACATCGTGTTCATGAAGACGCACAAGACGGCTAGCAGCACGCTGCTCAACATTCTGTTCCGCTTCGGCCAGAAGCACCGGCTCAAGTTCGCCTTCCCCAACGGCCGCAGCGACTTCGACTACCCCGCCTTCTTCGCGCGCAGCCTGGTGCAGGACTACCGGCCGGGGGCCTGCTTCAACATCATCTGCAACCACATGCGCTTCCACTACGACGAGGTGCGGGGCCTGGTGGCGCCCAACGCCACCTTCATCACCGTGCTCCGCGACCCCGCTCGCCTCTTCGAGTCCTCCTTCCACTACTTCGGCTCCGTGGTGCCCTTCACGTGGAAGCTCTCGGGCCGCGACAAGCTGTCCGAGTTCCTGCAGGACCCCGACCGCTACTACGACCCCCGCGGCTACAACGCCCACTACCTCCGCAACCTGCTCTTCTTCGACCTGGGCTACGACAGCGACCTGGACCCCGGCAGCCCGCAGGTGCAGGAGCACATCCTGGAGGTGGAGCGCCGCTTCCACCTGGTGCTGCTGCAGGAGTACTTCGACGAGTCGCTCGTGCTGCTCAAGGACCTGCTGTGCTGGGAGCTGGAGGACGTGCTCTACTTCAAGCTCAACGCCCGCCGCGCCTCGGCCGTGCTGCGCCTGTCAGGCGAGCTGTACCGGCGCGCCACGGTCTGGAACGAGCTGGACGCGCGCCTCTACCGCCACTTCAACGCCAGCTTCTGGCGCAAGGTGGAGGCCTTCGGGCGCGAGCGCATGGCCCGGGAGGTGGCCGCCTTGCGGCGCGCCAACGAGCGCATGCGCCGCATCTGCATCGACGGCGGCCGCGCGGTGGACGCGGCAGCCATCCAGGACTCGGCCATGCAGCCCTGGCAGCCGCTGGGCGCCAAGTCCATCCTGGGCTACAACCTCAAGAAGAGCATAGGGCAGCGGCATGCGCAGCTCTGCCGGCGCATGCTCACGCCGGAGATCCAGTACCTGATAGACCTGGGCGCCAACCTGTGGATCACCAAGCTCTGGAAGTTCATCCGGGACTTCCTGCGGTGGTGACACTGGGACCCCGCCGAGGAGGGCCCAGCGGGGATCCCGCCGGCCATCCCGCTGCAGCCCCTCTTGGTGCCACCCCAGTTCCTGGGGTGAGGTGGGGCTGTTCTCAGGGGTGCAACCAGCCAAGGACTGGGCCCAGGGCACACAGGGCGGGAGATCAGTATTTGACTAATTAGGGTTGTTGTTTTTTTAAATTAAATCCCCCTACCCTCCCCCCAAAAAGAATGTTCTATCTTCTGGCTCCCCTTAAAGGGGAGACTTCAGAAGTAAAAGAATTTGATGTGTTTTTGTTAATCAGCCTCAGTGGTGCTGACTGGCGCAGCCCTGATGTGTGTGTGTTGGGGGTGTGACTGGTGGGGATTGGGGGACCCCAAGGGAGTGCAGTGGGCACCTGTGGACAGAGCCCAGGGGTTCAGAGCCCAGGGGTGTGGCGGGGTTTGGTGTGTATCTGTCACATGCCGAAGCCCTTTGTGGTTGAAGCACTCCCTTGAGTTCCCAAGATCTAGAAGATCGTGTGTGTGTGTGTGTGTGTGTGTGTGTGTGTGTGTGTGTGTGCGCGCGCGCGCGCGCGCATGCGTGAGAGTGACAGGGAGGTGGGGAGCACTTAGCAGGCCCTGGACCCAGGCTAAGGGCTCCTCCCCCAATCTCATCAGTCCTCACAATAACCCTTTGAGATAGGCCCAGTCACCATCCCATATATGCATGTGGGACTGACCTTCTGAGAACAGAAGGGGATTGCTTGAGATTTACATTGCAGGATGAATCAGACCCCGGTACTAAACCATCTCCCCAGGACCCCAAACCCTTTCCACGGCCAATGTCTGTTCACCCTGTCCCTGCCGGCTCCCTCTCCCCCACTGACCTCTCCAGGCTGCCTCATCCTCTGCTTATGCTCCAAGCCTCCCTCAGTCCTGGATTTCCCCCTCCCATCCTAGGGTTCAGTTTAATTATCCAAAAAAAAAAATAAGATATTTATTAGCTGTCGGTTGTGCACCCCAGCCTTGAGCTGGTCCTGAGCAGACAGCAGTCAGCAAGATGACCCGGGCCCTGCTGGAGCTCACATCCAGAGAGCAGCCGTGCATGTCACGTGTGATCAATCAGGGTGGGGATTTGTCAGCTCCAACCACCTGCCTCCCTAGGCCTCCCCAAGGGGACAAAGGCCCTTCCTTAGGTCTCTAACCAGGAGCCAGCGGCCAGATGTGGAAGGCAGAAATTGCAGCCAGGAGACTCTTGGAGACCTGTTTGTGCCAGGCTCCAAACCAAGTGCTCAAATATCTTATCTGAATATGTACAGCATCCTAGCTTTAGAGACCAAAGTTCAGAGAGGTTAAGTGACCTACCCAAGGTCACACAGCTAAGTAGTGCCAGGGTCAGAATTCGAAGCCAGATAAGTCAGCCCGATTGATCACTGAACCTCCCTGGGCTTGAGTCAGTCTTCCTCCTGGAGTGAGCTTCTGGTCCAAGCAGGGTAGGAAGGAGTGAGGATGAGTGACTGTTTCAGTTTCCTGGGGTTGACCTGGTTTTAGCCCTGAAAGTTCCCACACTGCAGCAAACGCCTCAATCCTGGGCAGCCAGGACTTCTGGTCAGCATGGGACCAGTTTGACCCCACCAACCGCCTGGGGCTACTGACTGCACCCTCCTAGTGTTCCTTGTAGCAAGAGATTAGCAGACCTCAGAGTCTTTATTTTTATTCATAAGGAGAGATATAAGGGAAAATAAATAAAACTGACAATAGCTAGGTGATTTGCAGAAAATGCTGTAATTGACCCCACATATGTGACTTAGTGCAATATTATAATATTCTGCCTTGTGGAACCCCATAATTCCATTTCCCTGGACCCTAAGGGCCTAGAAATACCAATAATAATCTGATATATTATTTCATTATTTATTATTATGAATATTGGCACTTTGAGGCCCTTTAGAGGATCCAAGGAGAACAAATCTGGCCGTTAGTACATGCTAAGAACATAAATTATTAGCATTTATCATCTGCCTCCAGTCCGTGAGGTTGCTAAGAGTCGGATACGACTGAGCGACTTCACTTTGACTATTCACTTTCATGCATTGGAGAAGGAAATGGCAACCCACTCCAGTGTTCTTGCCTGGAGAATCCCAGGGACAGGGGAGCCTGGTGAGCTTCCGTCTATGGGGTCGCACAGAGTCGGACATGACTGAAGCGACTTAGCAACAACAAGCAACAATCATCTGCCTGGTTGGTTTTAAAGTCAGTATAGTTCTTAACTCACACATTAACATAATTAACATTTTGATACTGAGTAGTTGCCAGATACTGAGCAACCACCCTGTGCCCAGCACTGTGCCATGTGGGAACATGCACAATACCCTTTGCTGCCCCGAGAAGGTGATGGAGACACAGAGAAGCAGAGCCACCAGCCCAGGGTCACCCGGTCAGCCAACCATAGAGGCAGGACGCAAACCTAGGTCAGTCAGCTGCCAAGCTGGTGCTCGCAGCCCCCATTCCAGTTGGCCACCTCAGCCTCAGGACTGAGGGCTCTTCCATGGCTGAAAAAGTAGGAGGTCTCCAAGTGGCTCTGCAAGGGGGTCGCCTTCAGGAATCGGGCTGCTCTTGCTACACGTGGACAGCAGAGGGCGCCATGGGTCCATGTTAGTCTCGGCGGATTCTGCTGTTCCAGGCCAGTGGGGCCGACCAGGCCTCTGTAGGCCAGACCAGGAAAGCCAAGGCAGGGATCAAGGCTGCCCCTAGGGGGAAATTCAGTGAAACTACTTGTTCCTCTCTGTTTTGGGTTGAACTGTATCCCCTGAAGACATGCTGAAGTCCTACCTCTCAGTTCCCTCTGACTGGCGTTTGGAAATAGGGTCTTTGTACATATTATCGAGCAGAGACGAGGTCCTCAGTGTGGACCCTAATCCAACATGGCTGGTGTCCTGATGAGACGTGGAAGTGTCACGTGAACACACATGGACGCACAGGGACCGCGCCACGCAAAGACAGGCAGAGGTTGGCGTGATGCAGCTACCAACCCAGGAGCGCCAAGGGGGACGGCCACCTCCGGAAGCTCAGAGGCAACGAAGGATTCTCCCAGAGTTTCAGAGGGAACGTGGCACCTCCATTTCAGACTTCTGGCCTCCAGATCTGTGAAAGAATAAACTCCTGTGGTTTGAAGCCACCCAGTCTGCCGGGACTTTGTTAAGGCAGCCCCAGGACACTAACGCACTCTCCCGGGTCAGGACGCTGCCCCTGCCCTGGGCCCCTCCTTTCGTCCCTCCCTCAGGCTGGCCCCTCAGAGCCACACTCCGCCTGTAGCCAGAGGCCATCCTCTGCTCCGAGCCCCTCCCCACCATGGTCCCTGCATCCCCTTCACCAGAACCCAGGCAGCCACATGCCTCTGGGGCTTCGCACATGCTGTTCCTATGGTGTAAAGCCCCCTTCCTTTTGCAGGCCTCACACTGTTACATGTTTTCAAAGCATGCTCTGCCTTCTGTCTCTGGGCACCCTTCTCTGACAACCCAGCCCCCAGGCTGGTTCAGGGCCTCCACCTGCACATCTCAGCTCGGCTAGCCCAGGGTCAGAGCCGTGGATCTGCCTGTCTGCGAGGCCCCTCCAGGCCAGTGCCTGACACACAGTCAGCTCTTAATAAACGTTGAAAGACAGAGGAAAGGGTCCAATGGTTAGGATTCCACGCTTCCATGGCAGGAGCGTGGGTGCAAATCTTAGGAGGACTAAGATCCTGCAGGCTGCATGGTCAAGAAAAAGGAAAATAGGGAGAAAAATGGGAAGGAAGAGAAGAAAGGAGGTAGGGAGAAGGTGAAAAAGAGGGAGAGAAAATAGGGCAGCGGGAAGAGAGGGAGCTGTTTCACCCTTGACGGCCTACCTCACACCTGTCCTAACTGACCTGGTCCCTTCTCCCTGCGGAGGGCACACGAGTGCCTTGAAACCACAGGGGTGGTTTCATTAGCAGAGAACTCACATGACCCTGGGGCGGGGCCCAGTCACAGGGCAAGTTGAGACAGGGAGTCTGAAGAGGGGTGCCCCTCGGCACCCACAGACACCAGAGACCCATACAAGAACCGAAAAGGGAGAGGCAGCCCCTTCCAGCTTCCCTTGCCATCACTTCTTTGGCAAGCTCTTATTGAGCACCTACTGTGTACACTGTGGAAGTGCTTGTCTCAGAAAAGTACCTACTGCGTGCAGGTCCCGTGCACACACGAGCCCCCCGTGTCCTGGTTTTGGGCTCTGGCTTTCTTGTCCGGAGCTGGGGCAGCTGACTAGCCAGGAGTCCGCTGTCACCCCTCACCCGAGGCCAGGTGTGACCCAGCTGCAGGTGACACATCCACCTGCTGGATCTGGGCCTGGGAAGTTCTCTCCCCTGAAGCCTCGTGCCCTCAAGGCTGTGAGGAGTCATGGGCAGTTGCTCCAGACACTTGGGGCGGCCACTGGAGCCTGGGACACACAGTGAGGTTCCAGGCCTCTGTCGGGGGTGAGTGGTGGCCTTCCTGGCTCAAGGAGGCTCCTGCTGGGAACACAGGAGCTGGGGGTGGGGGCCGGGAGGCAGGGTGGAGAGCAGCCCCTGGGTGTGTGATGACAGGCGGTGTCACCCTTCAACATGCTGTGGGGCAAGTTTTGCTGCCCTTGTTTCACAGAGGAGGTTGTGAATCCAGGCCAGTCAAGTCAAGGGTCAGTGCCCTAGGCACCTGGCGAGGAATGACCTCGGCCAGGAAGAGAGGACAGGCCTGGCAGGAAGGGGCGGGGCTGGCAGCTCAGCAGAAGACAGGAAAGCCTGCAGGGAGACACACAGGGGCCTGCACCCAGGACCAGGGAGCCGGACCTCACACCACTGTGGGCAGCATGAGTGGGCAAGTGGGTGACTTGAGCCCCTCGCAGGAGAGGGCGCTGGCCCAGGTGAGTGTGGCAGGGGGTGGGGGAGGGGACAGTCCTACACGGGCCTCAGTTTCTCCTAATGCCCCAGGGGCCCCTGATTCCCTCTGAGCTCTGTAGCCCGAGGTCTCTTCCCAACTCTGAGGGTTGCGCTATCTGATAGAAACATGACGCGCACCACAAATGCAGGCACCCTGTGTCATTTCAAAGTTTCTAACAGCCACATTAAAAACGGGAGAAGAAACAAGTGAAATCAACGTTGATCATACATTTTGCTCATTTTCTTTTGGCCAGATCGTAGGATCGTAGTTGCCGGACCAGGAACTGGGCCTGGGCCTCAAAGCCGTGTCCCAACCACTGGACTGCAGGGGAATTCCCTATAATATAGTTAACCCGATAGAGCCAAGTTGTTATCGATGCACCAACGATATGTAATCAATATATAATCAATTGCAACAAGCTGTAATCAATATAAAAAGGGTCACTGAGATTTTTTTGGTACTAAGTCTTCAGAGTCCTGCGTGTATCTCATAGTCAGGGCAGATCTCGATTTAGACTGGCCACGTCTCAGACGTTAGTGGCCACTCTATTGGGCCCCACAGGTGAGTGCTGCTGGGGTGGCAGGTCCCAGCCTTAGCTATGATCTGGGGGACGCAGGAGCAGACTTTCGTCCTTTCTAGCTCATTGGGGTCTTTCCCTCAGACTTGAACACAGCAAGTGAGGGCTCCAGGCACAGTCGCTCACTTCAATAGCCTGGAGGGAGGTCCTGAATCCTGCACTTAAGGAATTCTACATCTGAAAGAGGGCAGATTCCCGCTGGGCTGGGAGAATAAGTCCTCTTACAAGACAACTGGGCTCAAGAATTAGGTCCGGGGGCCTCTCTCGCCGTCCCGTGGTTGGGACTTGTTGCTTTCCCTGCCAAGGGTCCGAGTTAGATCCCTGGTCCAGGAACGAGGATCCCACAAGCCCCATCAGATCAGATCAGATCAGTCGCTCAGTCGTGTCCGACTCTTTGCGACCCCATGAACCGCAGCACGCCAGGCCTCCCTGTCCCATGGCTCAGCCAAAACAACAAACAGAATCAGGTCCTGATCTTGGCAGAGCAGGTCCTGTGAGCCTCAGATTCCTCCCTTGGGCGGGGGGATGGGTGTACTAGCGGTATTGCGTCAGGATGAATCAAGTGATTAGCTCAGGGCCAAACACTCCCTTGTTCTTTCTTTAAATGTGCGTTAAACAAGAATCTTCCTTTGGCTGCGCGGGTTCTCAGTTGTGGCTGCTCGGTCTTTGTTGCAGCCTGTGAGATCTCGTTCTGTGACCAGGGATCAAACCCAGGTCCCCTGCCTTGGGAGCTTGGAGTCTTATCCACTGGACCACGAGGGAAATCCCTTCCTTGTGTTTCTGAGGACAGAGGTTATCAGCTCATTTGGGGCTGGGGGGCCCAGAGCTAGTTCTTTGACCCTCCTATTCGGAGTTGAAGGAGACTGAAATGCAGGAAGAGGAGAATGACTCAGGCCAGACGGCACTGGGACGGCTGAGTCCTGGTCCAGGTCCATGAGTCCCGAGAGCTGGCTATGTCTCAGAGTCAGTGACATTCACACAGAAGTGGCACCCTCAGCCCTCAGCCCCTGGAGAGGGCTGGGGCCCAGCTCAACTGCCCCATCACCTCCTGGGGCCTGTCTGCAGAGGGTCTTCTCAAGCTGGGTGGAGTCACCCCTCAATCAGGCCTGGATGATGGGGTGTGTATCAAACACACAATTTGCCTCTTGCTGTGTGACGCTGGGCAAATTGGTCCACCTCTCTGAGCCTAGATTCCATGTCACTTACCCTCCCACCTGAATTGACCTGGGGGGGTCCCTGAGGGTGAAGAGCTGGGCCCTTAGGAGGACCTACTCTGCCCCCATGGTATAAGGAATAGTCAGCCCTATAAATCTCATTTATTCCACATTTCAGGGAATTCCCTGGCAGGTCCAGGGGTTGGGACTCTGCAGTCTCAGTACTGAGGGCCTGGGTTCAATCCCTGGTTGGGAACTACAATCCCACGAGCCTCATGGTGCAGCCAAAATAAAAAAGGAAAAGAAAAAAAAAATCAACATCTCATTCTCTATTTGGGCAACTGGTTCATCATTATTGTCCCATTTCCCAAAGGGAAGAAGGGAACTGTTGTGACTTGGCCCAGGCCTTGGCTCCCCCAGCACAGGTGGGCTCCCTCTACTCAGACACCCTGTTTCCCGCGGGCAGGTGGGCTCTGCAGGCCTGTGGCACCGCCCTGTCCCCCGCGGCCGTGGGGCACTGCACAGCCCTGCCCACCCGGGTCTCTCCCCGCTCTGCCCTCAGTTCCGGGAGAACGTGCAGGATGTCCTGGCCGTCCTGCCCAGCACTGATGACTACTTCCTGCTCCGCTGGCTCCGAGGTGAGCATGGAGGGTAACATGGGATGAAGGTCAAGGGCATACGAGGTCTCTCTTGTTGTGTCACAAGTTGCCCCAGATCACAGGCATTGGAAGCAACCGCAAATATGTATTATCTGTGTACACAGTGTCTGTGTACAATTTGAATTTCTAATTGAGTAAGTATCAACAGATATAACCTAAAGAAACAAAACTTCATTGGCATCCTCAGTGATGTTTGGGAGTGGAAGAGGCTCTTGATTTACATAATTCCTGGCTCTGTGATTCCACCAGATAGAGAGGGTCTGATCTCTTCAGGTTTTTGGAGCATTAGGAAAAGAACCCTGGGCACAGCATGGTCCCCAGGGCCCCGACAGTGGCCAGGGGCGTGACAGGGACTCCACGTGCTGTTTCTCTGGACACCTTCTCTTCCTAGCTTCCTTTTCGGAAGCCTTCTTTCTCTACTGCCACCACCAAGGCCCACCCAGGGGCACACCCACTGCCATCAGCCCAGGGAATCAGGGAGGCAGGAGGTAAGGGGGCCGGGGGCCCTCCCAGCCCCCGCGCAGCCACAGCCTGACCCTTCCAAGGCAGCCCCCAGCACTGGGCACCCAGAGCCTTCTTCCCTGAGCTCTTCACTCTTCCCAGCACCTCCGAGTGGACAGTAACCCACCGAGGGGCCCCAGCTAGGACCACATCCCCCAGGAGTCCACAACCACCACCCTATCTCCTCCTTGCAGCTCGGAGCTTTGACCTGAAGAAATCAGAGGACATGCTGCGGAAGGTGAGGGCAACACCTGCCTGGCCCCATCTCCTGCCCTTTGGCATCTTAGCTCCTGGGCCACGGATTGAACGCGGGCCTTCAGCCATGAAAGCCCAGAGTCCTAACCACTGGACTGCCAGGAATTCCCTGTCTTTTCTTCTTTCCATCCTTCTTCCTTCCTTCTTTCTTTTCCTCTTTCCTTCCTTCCTTCCTTTCTTGCAACGACCATTTATTGCACCTCAAAGTTCAGCCTCGCTGGTTCTCGCACTGGGGAGAGTGCAGTGGTGGAAAGAGAGAGAAAAGAAACCAGATAAATAAATAGACAAGGCAATTTCTGAGAGTGGAAACTGCAGCCAAGACAGTAAGGCAGAAAGAAGTGAGGGAGGGCAGGAAGGCCTTCCTTGCTGAAGGGTGATGTGTTGGCTCCGGCACCAATGCTCAAAAGGAGGCAGCTGTGTGACGACGGGAGACAGGGCAGAACCGTGCAAAGGCCCTGAGGTGCGGGGGAGCTGGGGTAACCCAGGTGCACAGGAGGTTGTGCCCTAGAGAAAAAGGGGAGAGATGCAGCTGAGTGGGTGGTCCAGGCCCATCCCCGGGGACCCAGCAGGCCACCTAGGGAGTCTAGGCTTTTGACTAAGGGTGACTGAGAGCTGGGGTTAGGGTTAGGGTTAGTCTCACCCTGCTCGTGGGGCTCCCTGGAAAGCCTGGGGGGACTGGAGCCTGGGGACCAGGAGGGACGACTCAGGGAGAGGCAGCTACGGATGCGGGCTTCATGTGGTCCTTTCTGAGTCTTTCTGTCCTCATCTGTGTCAGACCCCATCTCCTCCGTCCCCCTTGCATCCCCACCCTCAGTTCCGGGTCCATGGAGCCCGGGATGCCCTGGCGGGCCCTCAGTGGTTGTGGGCAGCGGGGCCTGGCCTGGCATCCCTGGGTCCCCACAGACCCTTTGGCTCAGGAGGGGTCTTCAGCTGCGCCCCACCCTCCCTTGTCTCTAGCACATGAAGTTCCGGAAGCAACAAGATCTGGACAACATCCTCACGTGGCAGCCCTCAGAGGTGAGGCCTCGGCGCCCTGCCCGCCCCAGACCCCGGCTCTCCATCAAACCCGCCCCCACCGCCCAGGGCCGCTCTCTCGTGCATCCATCCAGGTGGTCAGGCTGTACGAGCCCAGTGGCTTCTGTGGCCACGACAGGGAGGGCAGCCCCGTCTGGTACCACATCATCAGAGGCCTGGATCTCAAGGGCCTCCTCTTCTCCGTCTCCAAACAAGAGTTGCTCAGATTCAACTTCTGGAGCCTGGAGCTGCTCCTGAGAGACTGTGAGCAGCAGAGCCAGAAGGTAGCAGTCCCAGGGCACCCCTCCAGCCCCCTAGGTTGCCAAAATCTGGCCCCGTCCAAGACAGCCCCCAGAACTAGGCACCTGCCTCCCTGAGCTCCTCGGCTCCTCCCAGCACCTCCGAGTGGACACGGTTTGGGTGACCTGCCTTCCCAGGGGCAGACGAGGGGAGGGCGCCCCTCGGGACGGCCCTCTCTCCCTGTACCTGGCTTCCTGGCATGAAACCTCCACGCCAGGTGGAACGAGGATAAGCCGGGCCCAGCCCTACCTCCTGTGGGCTGTGGGGGGCACAGACCCTCCTGGCGTCTCACCTCTCAGCATTCCTTTGCAGTTGGGGAAGAAAGTGGAGAAAATCTCGACTGTTTTTGATTTCGAGGGGCTGAGCCTGAGGCATCTGTGGAAGCCAGGAGTGGAGCTTGTCCAGGAGGTGAGGGAGCCCCACCCAGGGGGCTGGGTGTCCCCTCGCCTGGGTCTCTGCCCCTCGCTTGCTGGTGTGGGCTGTGTGTGGGGAGGTTCTCTAACTCCACCCACAGGTTTGCAGCTCCTTTTTTTTCTTTTTTAAATATTTATGTGTTTATTTATTTTGGCTGTCAGATCTTTGTGGAGCACAGACTTCTCTCTAGTTGAGGCTTGTGGGATCTTAGTTCCTTGACCAGGGATCCAACCCACGCTCCCTCCAGTGGAAGGTGGATTCTTGACCCACTGGACCACCAGGGAAGACCCTGCAGGGATCCTTTCAAACCCGAAGTCTCTTAGGGCTGTGCCAAGCCACAGGCATCACCCCAATATCACCACTGCACATCCGGGAGGTCACAACAACAAGGCCTGGTCCCCAGGCCGGTCAGGGTCCCTGTGGGTGTTCCTTCCCCTCTTATACTCCGTCCCCACTCACCCCTCTCTTAACTGGGAGGGGGCTGGGAGCAAGTCATCTTCGGGGGTCCTGAGGAAGGAAGGGAGACCCTGATAAGATCTGCCTCTCCCGGGGCAGCCAGCCTGCCTTTGCTTTCTGCTCAATCCAGGATAGCAGAGAATCTAAAAATTTTAACATTTCAAGAACCACCACGAGTGACTTCCCCGGCGGTCCAGTGGTTAAGATTCCACGCTTCCAGTGCAAAGAGTGCCGGTTCAATCCCTGGTTGAGAAACTAATCCCATAAACTGTGCGACAAGATCCAAAAAAAAAAAGAACCGCCATGAAAACGTACTAAATTGACAACACCAGACTCAAAAGGCCACATATATTCCCTTGATATGAAATACCCAGATTAGGTAAATCCATAAGAGACAGGAAGCACGCTGGTAGTCAACCAGGGCTGCAGGGAGTGGGAAAGGAGTGACTGCTAATGGTACGGGGCTTCTTCCGGCATGGTGAGAATATTCTGCAACTAGACAGTTCTGATGGTTGCACAACTTGGTGAATACACTGAAGCCACTGAACTCTACACTGTGAAAGGGTGAAATTTATGGTATGTAAATTATATTCCAATTAAAAAAAAAAAAAGCCATGCCTTGCAAATTTGAATGTTTCTTATCCTGGAAGCATTTTGTTTCCAAAGCCACATAGAGGGAAACCTTCCAGAGATCTGAGTAAGGGGGATTTTTTTTTGGTCTGTAGGAGGTGGGGTCATCCCCTGGAAATCTGTCAAGAATTTGCACTCGTGGCTTTTGGGGGCGTGTCTGTGACAGGGACCCAACAAACCGGACAGGGGGAGTTCCTCTTGCCTGGGCGGCTTTTGGGGTGTCTGGAGAGGCCTCAGGGGCCTTAAGGGGGTGGCATTTAGGCACCTGCATCTTGTGCATTGACTTGAGTTTGACCCTACAGTTTTTCTCGGCACTTGAGGCAAACTACCCTGAGATTTTGAAGAATTTAATTGTTGTGAAAGGTGAGCGAACCAGTTCCGCATGCTTAAGTGGGCGTGGGGGGCGGTGCAGGGGGCATGGAGGCCACGAGGCAGGGAAAGGAGACCCCAAGAAAGCCTGACACGTGCCTGTCTCAGCCCCCACGCTCTTCCCGGTGGCCTTCAACCTGATCAAGCCGTACATCACGGAGGAGACGCGCAGGAAGGTGGTGATCCTCGGAGGTGAGTGGGCAGCTCGCTGTAGCTCAGAGCCCGAGCTGAGGGCGGCCCCTCCGCAGACCTGAGGGCTCCCAAATGCAAGGGCACCAGGCTCGGAGACACAGCTGCTCCGGGGGACCCACTCCCTTAGGCAGCAACTCTTGAGGCCAATGTGTCCACTGCCAGAGGCCTGAGGGGCCAGGAGGGCTCTGAGAGACCCCAGAGGCAGCCTAGGTGAGGGCCCCCAATTCTGGATTGAGGGATGTGAATTTGAGGGGTGACTTTGTCTGTTATGAGCTGCAAGTGGGCTGAGTCACCAGCTCTGTCTGGGTCTCAGATTCCTCAGTTCCCCCCATAAAATGGGGAGAATAAGATGCAGATTTTCCAAATTACATAACTGATAAAACTTGGAAATTCAGAAAAATATAGAAATATATAAAGAGGAAAAAGTAAATCCTGTCACTCAAGGAACTATTATTAACATGTACTATCTTTTCAAAGAAATTCATTAAAAAAAATGGGTTCATACCATGTTATACTCTTTTAGAACCTACCTTTTTCACTTACCACGTGATAAACTTTATTCTATTTTGGTAAAGTCCAAAATTTAGGTTGTTTGTAATTTTTTTTTTTTTTTTACCATTAGGGAAGAGTGAGGCGTGAAGATGCTTATAGATGAATCTTTGTACACATCCTTATTTTTTTTCCATAAAATGATAGCCTAGAAATGAAGAGTTCTTTTCCCTTAAAGGAGAATGCATGGGAAGTCCCTTTCATTTCTGTGTCCACACTGCCCCCAGGGCATGCTGGGAGTTCACCTCTGCTTCCTCCCACTTTGCTCCCATAATGCTCTCATTCCTTTGTGGACCAACCTTGGCTTCTCAGGGCAGTGTTTGGGGAGGAGGGCTGATACACTCTGCCCCCCAGTTCTGAGAGTGCTGGAGCTGCAGGAGCTGAGGGCAGGGACGGTAGAGCCAGCCCGTGCTCAGCCTCACGCTCCAGGAGACACTGATCTGAGTCCCTGCAAAGATGGTGGTCCAGTGGTTAGACTCAGCACTTTTATTGCCGAGGACCCAGGTTTGATCCCTGGTCAGGGAACTAAGATAACACAAACCATGTGGCGTGGCCAAAAAAAAAAAAAAAAGATGTCTCATGGGCCAACACCTGGACGGACAGGGGTGGGTACCAGGGCTGAAGGGGCAGGAACTGGTCACACAGACACTGTGGACCTAGATCTTCTGGGCTTCTGTCCTGGAGGTGCTGAGAGTATGTGGGAGGTAGAGGGAGGCTGTCAGATGGCACAGGACGGCCCTGGACTTGGCCCCACTGCCCTCTGTTGAACCCCCGACCCCCCGCCACAGAGCCCCACTTTTGCCCCCACAGGCAACTGGAAGCAAGAGTTGCTGAAATTCATCAGCCCGGACCAGCTGCCCGTGGAGTTCGGGGGGACCATGACCGACCCCGATGGCAACCCCAAGTGCCTGACCAAGGTCCGGTGCCCAGAGGATGGGGAGGGAGGGGAGATGGCCATGGTGCGGTGCCCGCTCACCACCCTCGCCTGCAGATCAACTACGGGGGCTACGTGCCCCAGCATTACTACGTGCGCAACCACGTGAGGGTGCAGTATGACCACCAGGCCACCGTGGGCCGAGGCTCCTCCCTGCAGGTGGACAACGAGATCCTGTTCCCTGGCTGCGTGCTCAGGTGGGCACAGCGCTCCCCCCACACACACCTGGGCGAGATTGGGAGGGACCCAGAGCCCAGGCAGGCGGTGGTCAGTGGGGCCCTGTCCCCTGCAGGTGGCAGTTCACATCAGATGGAGGGGACATCGGCTTTGGGGTTTTCCTGAAGACCAAGATGGGGGAGCGGCAGCGGGCTGCGGAGATGACGGAGGTGCTGGCCAGCCAGCGCTACAACGCCCACATGGTGCCCGAGGACGGGAGCCTCACCTGCACGGAAGCCGGCGTCTGTGAGTGTTGGCAGGGATGGCTCCTCCTGGACCTGGGGGTGGGGGGCAGGTGCACTGCCGTGCATCAGGTCCCACCAGGTAGGGGCCCTGGCTCTGGGCTCTCAGATGTGGCAGTGGCACCCAGGTCTAGTACCTGCACAGGAGGGCGAGGTCCCAGGTGGGCGTCCTCTCTGAATGTCTGTCCTGCCAATGCAGACGTCCTGAGGTTTGACAACACCTACAGCCTGATCCACCCCAAGCACATCGGCTACACTGTGGAGGTGCTACTCCCGGACCAAACCTCCCTGGAGAAGATAGAGAAATTCTAGACAAGCCTCGCGGTTCCCACACCCTCCTCTGTGGCCTCTGTGTCTGCAGTGAGCTCACAGCCTTCCCTGGCCAGACTCCCCTCCAAGCTCCCCAGGAACGGGGATCCTACTGAGCTGGTCCCCAGTCCATCTGTCACAGTAGGTCTGCATCTTTGGAACTGCCGGGACTGTGGCAGCCAGCAAAGCAACAGAAACTCTCCAGTCCCTGTGACTCAAGCTCAGAGAAAACTCGCAGCCCCTTTTCTACCAACTGATACTGAGTCGTGAGTTCCCATTCTGAAATCAGATCAGATCAGATCAGATCAGTCGCTCAGTCGTGTCCGACTCTTTGCGACCCCATGAACTGCAGCACGCCAGGTCTCCCTATCCATCACCAGCTCTCGGAGGTCACTGAGACTCACATTCATTGAGTCAGTGATGCCATCCAGCCATCTCATCCTCTGCCGTCCCCTTCTCCTCCTGCCCTCAATCCCTCCCAGCATCAGAGTCTTCTCCAATGAGTCAACTCTTCGCATGAGGTGGCCAAAATACTGGAGTTTCAGCTTTAGCAGCATTCCTTCCAAAGAAATCCCAGGGCTGATCTCCTTCAGAATGGACTGGTTGAATCTCCTTGCAGTCCAAGGGACTCTCAAGAGTCTTCTCCAACACCACAGTTCAAAAGCATCAATTCTTCGGCGCTCAGCCTTCTTCACAGTCCAGCTCTCACATCCATACATGACCACAGGAAAGACCATAGCCTTGACTAGGCGAACTTTTGTTGGCAAAGTGATGTCTCTGCTTTTGAATATGCTATCTAGGTTGGTCATAACTTTCCTTCCAAGGAGTAAGCGTCTTTTAATTTCATGGCTGCAGTCACCATCTGTAGTGATTTTGGAGCCCAGAAAAATAAAGTCTGACACTGTTTCCACTGTTTCTCCATCTATTTCCCATGTAGTGATGGGACCAGATGCCATGATCTTCGTTTTCTGAATGTTGAGCTTTAAGCCAACCTTTTCACTCTCCACTTTCACTTTCATCAAGAGGCTTTTTAGTTTCTCTTCACTTTCTGCCATAAGGGTGGTATCATAAGGCAAAATGATAGGATACTGAAAGAGAAACTCCCCAGGTCAGTAGGGGCCCAATATGCTACTGGAGATCAGTGGAGAAATAACTCCAGAAAGAATGAAGGGATGGAACCAAAGCAGAAAGAATACCCAGCTGTAGATGTGTCTGGTGATAGAAGCAAAGTCCGATGCTGTAAAGAGCAATATTGCATAGGATCCTGGAATGTCAGGTCCATGAATCAAGGCAAATTGGAAGTGGTCAAACAAGAGATGGCAAGAGTGAATGTTGACATTCTAGGAATCAGCAAACTAAAATGGACTGGAATGGGTGAATTTAACTCAGAGGACCATTATATCTACTACTGCGGGCAGGAATCCCTCAGAAGAAACGGAGTGGCCATCATGGTCAACAAAAGAGTCCGAAATGCAGTACTTGGATGCAGTCTCAAAAACGACAGAATGATCTCTGTTCGTTTCCAAGGCAAACCATTCAATGTCACAGTAATCCAAGTCTATGCCCCACCCAGTAACGCTGAAGAAGCTGAAGTTGAACGGTTCTATGAAGACCTACAAGACCTTTTAGAACTAACACCCAAAAATGATGTCCTTTTCATTATAGGGGACTGGAATGCAAAAGTAGGAAGTCAAGAAACACCTGGAGTAACAGGCAAATTTGGCCTTGGAATACAGAATGAAGCAGGGCAAAGACTAACAGAGTTTTGCCAAGAAAATGCACTGGTCATAGCAAATACCCTCTTCCAACAACACAAGAGAAGACTCTGTACATGGACATCACCAGATGGTCAACACCAAAATCAGATTGATTATATTCTTTGCAGCCAAAGATGGAGAAGCTCTATACAATCAGCAAAAACAAGACCAGGAGCTGACTGTGGCTCAGACCATGAACTCCTTATTGCCAAATTCAGACTTAAATTGAAGAAAGTAGGGAAAACCACTAGACCATTCAGGTATGACCTAAATCAAATCCCTTATGATTATACAGTGGAAGTGAGAAATAGATTTAAGGGCCTAGATCTGATAGATAGAGTGCCTGATGAACGTTCTGAAATACATTGTGTTAAAACCAAAAAATGCGCAGGGCTTCCTTGATGGCTCAGTGGTAAAGAATCCGCTTGTCAAAGAGGGACACACAGGTTTGATCCCAGACCCGGGAAGCTCCCGCATGCCGCAGAGCAGCTGAATCTGTGCGCCGCAACTACTGAGCCTGCGCTCTGGAGTTTAGGGCCCGCAACTACTGAAGCCTGAGCGCCCAAGAGCCCCTGCTCCGCAAGAGAGACCACCCCAACCGAAGCCTAAGCACCGCAACTAGGAAGTGGCCTTCCGCTCTCTGCGACTGGAGAAGAGCCCACGCACAGCAGTGAAGACCCAGCACAGCCAAAAGTAAATAAATAAACACTTTAAAAAAGAAAAAAAAATGTGAAATATAATATGACTGACAGAACTGGAAACAATTGCCATTTAAAAGATAATGCATTACTCATAGTTCCCAAGAGGAGAGGGCATGGATGCCACAGGGGATCACCTGGAGAAACAGTGGGCGTGGAAGGGAGGCGGGGGTGGGGGTGGGGGTGGGGGTGGGGGGGGGGGGGTGGGGGGTGGTCTATGAGGTGGAAGGAGGGGGAGGACCTGTGGGCAAAAGCCTTTGTTATGGTTTCCCCAGAAGGAATGGGTGAGGCAGGGTCAGAAGGCCTAGAATTGGCTATTTTGAGTGATTTCCGTAGGCTCTGGGGCCAAGGGGTTGTCCCATTTATCTGGAACCTGGCTCTGGGTACCAGTTGCCCTGAGTTGGAGCCTGATAGAGGAGGAGGCTGGAGTGTGGGCTCCGTATTTGAAAAGCACACTCGTGGGCAAGACTCTCTTGTTCAGTCACTCATTGGGGCCAACTCTTTGCAACCCCGCAGACTGCAGTACGTCAGGCTTCCCTGTCCTTCACTGTCCCTCGGAGCTTGCTCAGACTCATGTTCAACAGGTCAATGATGCCATCCAACTGTCTCATCCTCTATTACCCCCTTCCCTTCCTGCCCTCAGTCTTTCCCAGCATCAAGGTCTTTGACTGTCTCTCTAGGAACTGGCTATTCCTGGGAGAGGTGGTCCCTCCAGGGTCAGCAAAGCCCCGGATGTCAAAGCATCAGAACAGAGAAAATAGGAGACGTGATTAATACACTTGCCTAGCAAGCAGCTGTGCCGCTGCGCCTCTGAATGCACATTCCTTCCCCATCGAGAAAGAACTCTTGGCTCACACGCTCCCCTTCCTAGTGTGAGGGTATCTAAGAATTGGTTCACCTGCTCAGCCTCCCTCCTCTCAGGGATTCCCCTGGTGGTCCAGTGGCTAAGACTCCAACTCCGAATGCAGGGTGCCTGGGTTCGATCCCTGGTCAGGGAACTAGATCCTGCATGCTGCACCCGATGTCCCTGAATCACAACCAAGACCTGATGCAGTTTAAAAAAAAGAAAGAAATTGCATTTTGTTTCAACAAAGTTGAGTTCAGTTTATGCCAGCCTCTCTTCCCTGTTTCGATAGCTAATGCTTAATAAAATCCATCTTTACTTCTTTAACTAGCGTTTGACTTTGTTTATCTTTGACACTACCAAGCCAGACATGGTTGATACCGGAAGTTTCCACCCTTGTGGAAAGTTCTACTGAGCAGTGACGTACATCGTGGGGTGTACAAGGTGGCCTTCTGAGGAGAGGACCACCAGAGACAAACTGAGCCTTCATCTCAGAAGTCATGCCTCCAGAGAGCCCCACCAATGAGGCAGGGTAGAGAGAAATCGGACCAATGATTAATAAAAATAGGAAAACATAGAAAGATATTTGAGAAGAAGGAAGGGGGCATTCTAAGTTCTATACAAACAAACCATGCATAAAAAGTGTGAACTTTCAAAGTCTGATTGAGGTAACAAGTGAAATTGAGCGATTAATAGTAAATTCAGCCTGATAGCCATCAGTTCAGGCTTTAATCACCTTGGGAGAAACCCCCAGATATAGGCCACCCAATCCAGAGTTAATTGGCCAAAAACTCAAAGCTTTGATACCAAGAAATATCTAAAACATTTTTACTTTTCCATTTGGATCTATGGAGATTTAAAGTTCCAACACAACAGTGGAAAACGAATATTGACATTTAAAGATGTCAAAGAATACAGTTGTAACCCAAGGACTACACCAAAGGAAGGTACGGAGACAAATATATGGTTGTTGTTTCATCCCTAAGTCGTGTCCAAGCCTTTTGCGACCCCATGAACTGTAGCCGATTGGGCTCCTCTGTCCATGGCATTTCCCAGGCATGAATACTGGAGTGGATTGCCATTTCCTTTTCCAGGGGCTCATCCTGACTCAGGGTCTGAACCGGCATCTACTATATTGGCAGGTCTAATACCTGCCAAAGATATTCTCTGAGACACCAGAGAAGTCCAGGAAACAAGTATAAGAAAGAATCAATAAAGTAGTTTCAAGTGGGATGTCTCTGGAACAAGCTTAAATAAAACTGTAGTAACAATTTTCGGATTCACTGGGTTTCTGTATTTGCTATTCGGGTATTTGAAGTGCTCAAAACCATCAGCTGTAATGAATTTGTAGTTTACAGGTAGGGTATAATTCCCATGGATCAAACACGGTGTAGCTCTACGATGATTCCCAAAGCGAGGCTGTGACAGAGCTCTGGTTTGGTACAGAGTCAGGGCTCTGACCCGCCTCCACTCACTGTTTGCCCCCCACGCTCCCCGCCCGCCTCCACGCAGATTTGTGCAATAGTGTCCTGACCAGTGTTTCTTCTCTGAACATCTGCCCTGGCAGGCCACCCTTCACACCAGGCCACCCTTCACCCCAGGCCCAGGGTTATCTTCCTGCCGCAGGAGGAATCACATCCGTGTTTTCTTTGAAAAGCTTCAAAGGCCACCGTCCACTCTGATAGCTCATAGGCATAGTCCCCAGCGTGGCCTGCCCTCAGTCTTTTGAGCCCCCTGCATTTGGAGTATCCCTCTTCCCTTTTGCCTCTGGAGGCTTCTTTATGCAAACCCCTCCATCTAGAACATCTTCCTCCTATTCCTGTCTTAGAGGCCCAACTCAAATACCACCTCCTTTGGGGGACATTCCAAGACCTCCAGAGCAGTGGTCTTGCTCAGACTTCTATTAGAACCCTCTATCGTCAGGCAGCCAGGACAGATATTGGTTAAGGATACAGGACTTGGGTGCAAATAAGGGTTCAAACCCTGGTTCTGGCTCTTACCAGCCTGTGAGGCTCAGTCTGTTGCTGCTGCTAAGTTGCTTCAGTCGTGTCCGACTCTGTGCGACCCCATAGACGGCAGCCCACCAGGAGAACACTGGAGTGGGTTGCCATTTCCTTCTCCAATTCATGAAAGTGAAAAGTGAAAGTCTGACACATCTGAAATGGGCACGGGGGCCAAAGATGAGCAGCAAACATGAGCCATGCCTTCATGGGGCTGACAGTTAAGGGGGTGAATCAGATGTCAAACCAAGCCATGTCTAATGAGAGCAAGTCTCTGCAACAGAGGAACAGGGGTCTGCCTGAGCATTCAGGAGATGGGAAAGAGGCAGGGAGGCACGAACAGGCAGTATGGGAGGAGGAGGGAGGGAAAGTGAGCTCAAGTCAGAAGGAATGGCATGTGCAAAAGGAGGTAGCAGCAAGGGGAGACAGGTAGCTCCATACACACCCTATTTGGTCATTTGTGGTTTGGAAAGGCCAGGTCCCTCTTGTCTTTTGTAGGAGAAGAAAGATAGGCATCCAGTTATGGCCCCTAATCCGCATCTTTCCCTGGTCCCAGGTCTTTGGAGGTCGTTGGTCAGAATCCCCATGGCCACCTCTCTCTCTCCCAGGCCCTTGTGGCCATCTCCGTTCCTAGGGTATAGATGATAGTGGGGGTATGGTCATGTAAGGTCCTGCCTTTCCTGGGGTCACCCTGAGTTGGTTGGGGGAGCCAAGGAGACACTCCCCCAGCTGCCCTAGAGCCTAATCTCCATTTCCCAGGCAGGCCCAGGTGTGAGGCCGCCCTGCCCTGGGCATCTGAGTCAGGTGGACCTTCTCTCTCCACCCCTCCACCCAGGGTGACCCAAGCCAAGCCCTACATTCCTGGAGGAACATCCAGTGGCATTTGCCCAGCCTAGACATCCACAGAATGGGATCAGTTTAGCCGTGATGGGGGAAGAGTGGGCAGGAGTTCCTGGCAGAGCTGATCTCATGCCAACAATGGAGATGCCCTTCACTGCACGGGCTTCCCTTTAGTTAGCAGGTTACAGGTGTGAATGAGGACTGGGAGCAGGGCCCCTGAGAGATGCCAGGAATTTTAGGAGCAGCTGGGAGGTGGGAGGGAGAGATTCCGCCGTGAGTGGGCAGAGAGGTGAGGGAGCAGGGTCACATACCATGACACTGCTGTCATCACAGCCCGGCTTCTGGGCCCGTGGGTCAGGAGTACCAAGGAAATGAGCCACGTTTCAGAAAGTGGGAGGAGACGGCACATTACATAAGAGGGGGTCCGGCTGCCTGGCGCCCAGATGGGTAGAATGGAAGTCCTCCATGCCCAGTGATGGTTCAGGCTCGGGGCAGGACAGCTGTCCTGCGTGGGAAAAACAGGGACTCAACGTGTGACCTGCAACCATCCTCAGCAGACAGAGGCTTAGCACCTGGCCCTGCACCAACTGTCTAGATTCCAATCCTGGCTTTGGTGCGTGCCGAGTGTGAGACCTGGTGGGGGGTGGGGGTTGGTTTCGGTTTTCTCACCCATAAATGGGAACAATCGTAGTACCAACCTTAGAATGTGTCTGGAGAATTAAATGAGACCATGCTGGACTGTCCCATATGGCAACCACTGTCCGCCTGTATTAATTTGCTTGACTACCTCAACAGAGCACCCAAGCCGAGTGGCTCCAGCAGCGAGACTTATTGTCTCGTAGATCCGGAGGCTAGAAGGCCGAGATCAAGAGGCCAGCAGGCTTGGTTCCCTTTGAGGACGGTGGGGGGGAGGGGGGCGGGGGGCGGGGGGAGAATCTATTCTCTGCTTCTCCGCTAGCTTCTGGTGGTTTGCTGGCTATCTGTGGTGTTCTACGGCTCATATATAGAAGCATTGCCCGACCCCCGCCTTCATCTTCACATGGCCTCCTCCCTGTCGGCATGTGTATACCCAAATTTCCCCTTTTCATAAGGACATTAGTCATATTGGATTAGGGGCCCACCCCACTCCACTCTGACCTCATTTTAACTAATTACATCTGTAAGGACCCTGTTTCCAAATAGGCCATGTTCTTAGATGCTGGGAATTAGGATTTCAATGTATGAACTGGGGGGCGGACACAATGCCGTCCATAACGCCACAAGTGGGGAGTTCCCTGGTGGTGCAGGGGTAGGACTTCTTGCTTTCACTGCCACGGGCCCAGGTTCAATCTCTGACTAGGGCACTAAAACCCTGCAAGCCGTGAGACGCAACCAATAAAACCAAACCAAAACAGACAGGGGCTTGCCTGGTAGCTCAGTGGTAAAGAATCTGCCTGCCAATGCAGGAGACGTGGGTTTAATCCCCCATCCGGGAAGACCCCTTATGCCTCGGAGCAACTGGGCCTGTGTTCTGGAGCCTGGGAGCAGCAATGACTGAGCCCACACGCCTGCCCCCTAGAGTCTGAGCTCAGTGTCAAGAGAAGCCCCCGCAACGAGAAAGGCGCGCAGGGCAATGAGGAGTAGCCCCGCTCGCTGCAACTAGAGCAAAGCCCATGCAGCAAGGGAGACCTGGCACAGCCAAAAAGGAATAAATACATGAATGAAAATGTGAAAACAAGCAAACAGAAGAACACCGTGTGTGGCTGGTCCAGCATTTGAAATGAGGCTGGATGGAGTTGAAATGTGCCACCCAAAACGAATGCTGGACTTCAAAGACTCGATACAAAGAAAAGAAAAGAATGCACGATCAGCTAAGTTCAAAGAAAAGAATGCACTATCAGCTAAGTTCAGGCACTCAGTCGTGTCTGACTCTTTGCCACCCCATGGACTGCAGCACACCAGGTTTCCCTGTCCATCACCAACTCCCAGAGCTTGCTCAAACTCATGCCCATCGTGCTGGTGATGCCATCCAACCAGCTCGTCCTCTGTTGTTCCCTTCTCCTCCCACCTTCAATCTTTCCCAGCATCAGGGTCTTTTCCAATGAGTCAGTTCTGTGCATCAGGTGGCCAAAGTATTGGAGTTTTAGCATCAGTCCTTCCAATGAGTATTCAGGACTGATCTCCTTTAGGATGGACTGGCTGGAACTCCTTGCAGTCCAAGGGACTCTCAAGAGCCTTCTCCAACATGGCAGTTCAAAACATCAATTCTTCAGTGCTCAGCTTTCTTTATAGTCCAACTCTCACATCTGTACATGATTACTGGGAAAACCATAACTTTGACTAGACGGACCTTTGTTGGTAGAGTAATGTCTCTGCTTTTTAATATGCTGTGTAGATTGGTCATAGTTTTTCTCCCAAGGAGCAAGCATCTTTTAATTTCATGGCTGCAGTCACTATCTGGAGTGATTTTGGAGCCCCAAAAATAAAGTCTGTCACTGTTTCCCAATCTATTTGCCATGAAGGAAAGTGATGGGACACAATGCCATGATCTTAGTTTTCTGAACGTTGAGCGTTAAGCCAAGTTTTTCACTCTCGTCTTTCACTTTCATCAAGAAGCTCTTTAGTTCTTTGATTTCTCTCACTATTAACTTATTGATTGAATAATGATTTCATTTATTAATCATATTGATTATACACCAAAATGATACTTCGGAGGCATTATGTTAAATAAACTATATTATTACAATTAAAATTTTCATGTGTCTAAATTTTAATTTAATGTGTTTAAAATTTAAGTCTTTACATTTTAAAGAATTTAAAATTACCAATGTGGCTCCCATTACCTATTAAACAGCCTGAACTAATATTTACAAAGCCCTTAGGACAGAGCCTGGCCCATAGAAAACACTGGGAAAGTGTTAGTTAAATAAAGACTTCTCTTTAGAGGTTGCTTGTTACCTGTGGTATTTAAAAAATATGACTTCCCAAGGAGTGAGAAAAGTTGGGGACAAGTCTCTTCTCTTGCCTGCCTTTTCTTTTATTTGGGTTTTGTTTTACATTCTGGAAGCATCAGATCAGATCAGATCAGTCGCCCAGTCGTGTCCGACTCCTTGCGACCCCATGAACCGCAGCACGCCAGGCCTCCCTGTCCATCACCAGCTCCCGGAGGTCACTCAGACTCGCATCCATCGAGTCAGTGATGCCATCCAGCCATCTCATCCTCTGTCGTCCCCTTCTCCTCCTGCCCTCAATCCCTCCCAGCATCAGAGTCTTCTCCAATGAGTCAACTCTTCGCATGAGGTGGCCAAAATACTGGAGTTTCAGCTTTAGCATCATTCCTTCTAAAGAAATTCCAGGATTGATCTCCTTCAGAATGGACTGGTTGGATCTTCTTGCAGTCCAAGGGACTCTCAAGAGTCTTCTCCAACACCACAGTTCAAAAGCATCAATTCTTCGGCGCTCAGCCTTCTTCACAGTCCAGCTCTCACATCCATACATGACCACAGGAAAGACCATAGCCTTGACTAGGCGAACCTTTGTTGGTAAAGTAATGTCTCTGCTTTTGAATATGCTATCTAGGTTGGTCATAACTTTCCTTCCAAGGAGCAAGCGTCTTTTAATTTCATGGCTGCACTCACCATCTGCAGTGATTTTGGAGCCCAGAAAAACAAAGTCTGACACTGTTTCCACTGTTTCCCCATCTATTTCCCATGCAGTGATGGGACCAGATGCCATGATCTTCGTTTTCTGAATGTTGAGCCTTAAGCCAACCTTTTCACTCTCCACTTTCACTTTCATCAAGAGGCTTTTTAGCCCCTCTTCACTTTCTGCCATAAGAGTCGTGTCACCTGCATATCTGAGGTTATTGATATTTCTCCCAGCAATCTTGATTCCAACTTGTGTTTCTTCCAGTCCAGCATTTCTCATGATGTACTCTGCATATAAGTTAAATAAACATGGTGACAACATGCAGCCTTGACGTACTCCTTTTCCTATTTGGAACCAGTCTGTTGTTCCATGACCACTTCTAACTGTTGCGTCCTGACCTGCATACAGATTTCTTAAGAGGCAGATCAGGCGGTCTGGTATTCCCATCTCTTTCAGAATTTTCCATAGTTTATTGTGATCCACACAGTCAAAGGCTTTGGCATAGTCAATAAAGCAGAAATAGATGTTTTTCTGGAACTCTCTTGCTTTTTCCATGATCCAGCGGATGTTGGCAATTTGATCTCTGGTTCCTCTGCCTTTTCTAAAACCAGCTTGAACATCAGGAAGTTCACGGTTCACATATTGCTGAAGCCTGGCTTGGAGAATTTTGAGCATTACTTTACTAGCGTGTGAGATGAGTGCAATTGTTCGGTAGTTTGAGCATTCTTTGGCATTGCCTTTCTTTGGGATTGGGATGAAAACTGACCTTTTCCAATCTTGTGGCCACTGCTGAGTTTTCCAAATTTGCTGGCATACTGAGTGTAGCACTTTCACAGCATCATCATTCAGGACTTGGAATAGCTCCACTGGAATTCCATCACCTCCACTAGCTTTGTTCGTAGTGATGCTTTCTAAGGCCCATTTGACTTCACATTCCAAGATGTCTGGCTCTAGGTCAGTGATCACATCATCATGATTATCTAGGTCTTGAAGCTCTTTTTTATACAGTTCTGTGTATTCTTGCCACCTCTTCTTAATATCTTCTGCTTCTGTTAGGTCCACACCATCTCTGTCCTTTATCGTGCCCATCTTTGCATGAAATGTTCCTTTGGTATTTCTGATTTTCTTGAAGAGATCCCTAGTCTTTCCCATTCTGTTGTTTTCCTCTATTTCTTTGCATTGATCACTGAAGAAGGCCTTCTTATCTCTTCTTGCTATTCTTTGGAACTCTGCATTTAGATGTTTATATCTTTCCTTTTCTCCTTTGCTTTTCGCTTCTCTTCTTTTCACAGCTATTTGTAAGGCCTGCCCAGACAGGGCTTCCCAAGTGGCGCAGTGGTAAAGAATCCGCTGCAATGGAGGAGATGGGGGTTCGATGCCTGGGCTGGGAAGATCCCCTGGAGGAGGAGGTGGCAACCCACTCCAGTATTCTTGCCTGGAAAATCCCCGGCCCAGGAGTCTTGTGGACTACAGACCATGGGGCGGCACAGAGTTGGTGCCGACTGCGCACTGAGCACACACCACGCGGCCTATGTCACATGGTCCTGCCTTCTCCAGCTTGTTTCTCCATATTTTTTCCATGTTGCTATAAAGTCTTCATCATCATATAAAACACAGTGGTTTTCTGAAAAATTGTTTCCAATATTCCTATTAACCACAAACAACTTTATGCTGGAAATCTTTTGTTAGGATTCTTATTGGGTAACATGGTAAACGGTTGAAGGATTCTAATAATAGGTATTGTCCGTAGTTTCTAGAAAAGCTGAAATGGATTTGCAGTCCTGCCAGCAACATCTGAATGTCTCCGTTTCACCAACTTATAATGAAATTTATTTTCGTTTTCAAAGCGATTTTGTGTCTGTGTATTTGTGTGTATGTTGTTTTGTTGCTGATTTGTTGGAGGAAAAAGCATGTCATTGCTTGTATACATGTGCCTTTGGTGACCTGGAGGTTAAGCATTAACCACTCGATGATTGCCTCTGTACATTCTCTCTTCTGATAATTGGTGCCTTGCGTCCTTGGGCCATTATTATCAATTTGCCTGCCTTCTTTATAGTGGCGTTTCCCAACCTTTTTGGAACCAGGGACCAGTTTCGTGGAAGACAATTTTCCCACAGAACCCAGGGGGTGAGGGGTGGTTTCAGGATGATTCAAGCACATTACATTTACTGTGCACTTGATTTCTACTATTATTACATCAGCTCCACCTCAGATCATCAGGCATTGGATCCCAGAGGTTGGGGACCCCTGCTTTATAAGGAAATCAATTTCTGTCCCATTTTATTTTTTTCCAAATTCACATTAGCCAATATTGACTTAATGCCTTAATTCCATTTCTTGTTTCACAGATTTTTGTATGTTTATATAGGCAAACCAATTGATTGCCCTTTGCGATTTCTGTCATTGTTTTTAAGTGCAGACCATCCCCTTGTAGAAACGTGATAAGCGTCGCTTTTACTTTCTTTTAGCCTTTGGTAATTTCTTCGTCTTTTTTTCCTTAAGATTTAAAATCCCTCCAGGACAGTCCTGCCCAAATGAAATATAATGCAAGCCACAAATGTGAGCCACACATATAATTTTAAATTTTCTGGTCACCACATTCTTACAAAGTGAAAACAGAGAAGGCAGTGAGCACAGAGGATTTGTAGGGCAGTGAGCTTGTGAATTTACTCTCTATGATACCACGATGGTGAATATGTCATTATACATTGACCAATCCATAGCATGTACAACACCAAGTCACTGATTGTAATAAATGTCCCTTCTGGTGGGGGCTGTCCACAGTGGGGGAGTCTGTGGGGTGAGGGGACGCGGGGTATATGAGAGCTCTCTATACTACTTTCTGCCCAATTTTGCTGTGAATCCAAAACTGCCCTTAAAAATAAGTTTATTAATTAAAAAATTATAGATTATTAAAAAGTGAAAAAATGGTGCAATTAAATGTTAATATATTAACCCAATATATCAAAAAATATTACTCTAAGATGTAATCTGTATAACAATTAATTAAGGAACTATTTCATTTTGGGGAGTGCTGTCTTCAAAATCTGGTGGCATTTCACAGTTACAGCTCATCTCCATTTGCACTAGTGACAAGCCACGTCCCCAATGCCCGGCCACACGTGGCTGGTGGCCACCAGCTTGGCCAGCGAAGCGCAGAACGTGGTTTGACTGCAAGTGAGGACAGAGGGTAAAGGTTCCAGTGACCAGATTAACCACCCTCTTCCCCTTCACCTCCCGCCTGCCCAGGCAACGTCCCTTGAAAATTCCTGCCCAGGCAACCTGGGTTTTCTCACCATCCCTGGTGACCTCTGCCTGGCTCTCGGGTGCTGCCCTGGACACCTGTGCCAGCTGCCCAGCACCTTGGGCTTCCCAACCCTCCACCACCCGCCCGGGGCTGCCATCTGCCCACTGCCACCTCCCAGTCCCAGCCTTTGGGCTGAGGAGCTCACCCTGGGGAGGGAAGGTGCATTTTTAGCTCTCTACCCTTGCAGGTCATTGCTCTGGTGAGTCTCCACAGTAATAACTATGATTAGGAGCCCATCCTGGGTTGCCTTATGCAATCCTCCAAACTTTTTTTTTTTTTGGCCAAACCTCAGGGCATGTGGGATCCTAGTTCTCCATCCAAGGATGGAACCGGCACCCCCTGCATCAGCAGAGTGGAGTCTTAACCACTGGACCACCAGGGAAGTCACTCCTCCAGGCTGTCTTGAAGGCTGAAACCATTCTGAATTTACCGGAGCTCCTATGGGCTAGGGAGCACTGGCAAGCGCCCAGCCTGTGGTCAAGACCAGGGGCAGGTTGGCAGAAAGGTACGTGACCACCCAGAGGGGTGAAACAAATTTATTAAGTTTGTTGGGAAGGATTTCTGGTGTGATCCATGAAAGTTGCCCACGTGTCTCTTATGCCCCCTGTCTTGCCTGTCCCTTGGGACCCTGTGGGAGCCCCTGGGAAGAGGTCGCCGGGAGGTGGGAGGAGCCTGGTGGCCCTCCCCACCACCACCCCCCGCCCCCCCCCGACCCCTGCCTAGAGTCTGTGCTCTGGGATCCCTCTGGAGCAGGTCACCTCCCTGCCCCGGGTAGGGTGTGCCTTAGTGACTGTGGGAAAAGTCCCTGAGCGGAGGCGCAAAGCTGGCCGGACTGGTCGGGGAAGGAGGGGTGCTCACCAGGCCGTGGGGGCGGGACCAACATTCGACCCGCCCAGCAAAAACAGCCCAGGCGGCGGGGAGGGCAGAATCGTCCTGGACAACGGCGCTCAGGACACCATGAGCGGCCGAGTTGGGGACCTGAGCCCCCAGCAACAGGAGGCGCTGACCCGGGTGAGGAACTTGGGAGGGAGGAGGCTTGGGCAGGGGGAGAGCACCCCCCGAGGCACAGCCGAAAAAGGGGACCCTGGAGAGTGGGCGTCCAGCCCCTTGGCTCCAGCGCACAGGTTGTCCAGGGAGCTGGGCACCCACCTGCGCCAGGAGCCCCCCTCTCTGGGCCTCTCTGCGACTCAGTCCCGCTCTCCCCCTCTGCCGGCGCCTGACCACCGAGCCCTGTCCCTTGAGGAAGGTGGAGGAGGGTGGCCCTGCCTTTTGCACTGAGGCAGCCTTGGGTATGGCAAGCCACTCCAGTACTCTTGGCTAGAAATCCCATGGATGGAGGAGCCTGGTGGGCTGCAGTCCATGGGGTCGCTACCAGTCCGCTGTGACTGAGCGACTTCACTTTCAATTTTCACTTTCACGCTATGGAGAAGGAAATGGCAACCCACTCCAGTGTTCTTGCCTAGAGAATCCCAGGGATGGCAGAGCCTGGTGGGCTGCTGTCTATGGGGTGGGACAGAGTCGGACACGACTGAAGGGACTTAGCAGCAGCAGCAGCAGCAGCAGCCTTGGGTAGACAGCCGCCCAGGTCTCCTGCCCAGATTGCAACCTTTATTTCTTTGGTTTCTCTCTGTGGCTTTCTGAATCCCAAGGCAGCAAGCCTTCTCCCTATTGTTAGTGATTTCATTAAAGGGAAATGGTGGTGGTGGGGGCGGGGGGAGGGGAGGTTGGTGCTATCAAGACAGCCCTATGGGATTCACCTAAAGTGAAAGTGAAGTCGCTCAATCGTGTCTGACTCTTTGCGACCCCGTGAACTGTAGCTTACCAGGCTCCTCCATCCATGGATTTTCCAGGCAAGAATACTGGAGTGGGTTGCCATTTCCTTCTCCAAGAGATCTTCCCAACCCAGGGATTGAACCCTGGTCTCCCGCATTGTAGGCAGACGCCTTACCGTCTGAGCCACCAGGGAAGTCTGGGCCTCACCTGGTATTGTCTTAACCATGAGGAGGTCTTAGGTGCTACAGCATTAATTCTGTTTGCCAGGAACTCCTTGGCAATCCAGCGGTTAGGACTCACTGCTGTGGCCTGGGTTCAATCCCTGGTCAGGGAACTAAGATCCCACAACTCTGTGGCATGGCCAAAAAAAGAAAAATCAGTTTGCAGATGGCCAGAGACCGGAAGCTAGGAATTGAGGGTGGCAACGGTGGGGGACGGGAGGGTATCACAACTGTTGCTGTTCAGTCCATCAGTCATGCCTGACTCTTTGCGACCCCATGGACTGTAGCCCACCAGGCTCCTCTGTCCATGGGATTCTCCAGGCAAGAATACTGGAGTGGGTTGCCATTTCCTTCTCCAGTCACAACCGTGGCTCACACCTTAAGCCTGTGAAAGGGCAGTTTCAGATGCTGGAGAAGGGTTTTTTTTGAGGCTCCTGGTTTGTGAGCCTCACATGTATCTGGCACCTGCTGCAAGCCAGGCCTCAATCTAAAGCCTTTACCTTCACAAACTCCTTTGACTGGTACAAATGTATCATTATCCCCATTTCACAGACAAGGAAACTGAGGCTCAGAAAGGTTAAGCTACTTGCTTCCAAGTCCAGACCCTCATGATGCAATATCCAGGCAACATCCCCAGAATGTTCTGGTGGGCCTGCATCAGATTCACCACGGATGTTTATAAAAACAGAGATGGCACAACCCTCTCTCGAATATGCAGAACAAGGGTCTTGTGGGGCAAAGAACCCCTCAGGTTTGAGAAGGATCCAACTCTTGCTGCCATGGTGGGCTGAGGGCTGGCCCATTCCCAGGTCGCAACCTGGTCCAGGCATGTGCTGCTAACTCTGCAGGGTCCCTGGGCAGGTCTGACCGGCGGACTGAGGCTGGGAAGGTCTGGGACAGGGTTGGAATTGTGGGAGCACCTCTGACCATTATATCCCCTCCCTCAGTTCCGGGACAACCTTCGGGACCTGCTCCCCACACTGCCCAAGGCTGATGACAACTTCCTCCTGCGCTGGCTCCGAGGTGAGGCCAGGTGGGGTTGGTGGAGGCTTACAGGCTGGCAGGGAATGGGGGTGGTGCTTCAGCAAAGCAGGTGGGAGACTTTGGGGGACAGCCCTGAAGAGTGGGCTGGAATCTCAGTTCCCGTCCAAATCAGCACAGCACAAAAATCCTACGGCGCCTCAGTTTCTTCATCCATAAAGTGGGCATGAGGCCACCTCCCCAAGGGTTGTTATGATCAAATGAGAGGGTGTCGTGCCTGGCACGGGTGGGCAGCTGGGTGAGGTGAGGTTAGAGGTAACGCCTGGGAAGTTCTCAGGATGACAGGCCTGGCCAGGTCTGGAGTAAATACCACTGAACTGTCTTCAGGACTTGCCCTTGGGTCTGTCTCCAGCTCTTTGAAGATAGGGCTTCAAGTGTCATTCTCTCAGCGATCTGACACCAAGTGCCCAGTGAACATTCAGAGAGTGGGTGTAATTAAAGGCAGAGGAGGAATTTCCTCTAGGAACTGCCGCAGTAGTGCAGAATAGTTAGAGTGACAGAAACCACCTTAGGACTTAGGGGAATAAATTCGTGTCATCTCAGCATATCCCATGGAATGGCTTTTGAGCTTGAGCCAGGAGAGAAGTCAGAAGCCAGGCTGGAATCAGACAGAACAGTGATTGCTAGCAGGGTACCCATACAAGCTGCCTCGCTTTCCTGGCCTGTGTAATACTGGTCTCTACCTTCAAGATGCTGGGAGTCAGACCTGAGGTCATGGGCGCACACAGAGCCTGCACAGAGGGAGGCCTCCCTTCTGTTCTGTTTCATTTGATTGTTGGGCTTTTTTTTTTTAATTATTGTTTTTTTACAAACTTTAGTTTTTAGAACCATTCTAAAAAGATTTACAGACAAGTTGTGAAGATAGTACAGAAAGTTCCCATAGATGCTGCACATGAACACTTTCCTTTCTTATGTATGTTTGTGGCCTTTAACGAGCCATTATTGCTCTGTGATTAGTAACTAGGATCTGTGTTTTATTTAGATTTGCTTAGTTGTTTTCCGTCCCGGGATCCTATCCAGGACACCACATTCCATTTTCTTGTCCTGTCTCTTTAGGCGCTCTTGGCTGAGGCAGTTTCTATTTCATTTTTAATGTCATTTTAATGTCTTTTTCCCCACCCAAGCTAAAAAAGGAGTTGAATCAGTAGATTTCTTTTCTTTTTTAATGTGGAATATAATTGCTTTACAATGCTGTTAGTATCTGCTGTACAACAAAGTGAATCGGTTCTATGTATACCTATATGCCTTGCCTCTTGCACTTCCCTCCCACCCCTCTAGGTGATCAGAGGGCCCAGAGCACCCACCCCCCCCCCCATCCCACCCCTCTAGGTGATCACGGGGCCCCGAGCACCCACCCCCCCATCCCACCCCCCCATCCCGCCCCTCTAGGTGATCACGGGCCCGAGCACCCACCCCCCATCCTGCCCCTTTGGGTGGTCACAGGGCCCAGAGCACCCACCCCCTCATCCCACCCCTCTAGGTGATCAGAGGGCCCCGAGCACCCACCCCCATCCTGCCCCTTTGGGTGGTCACAGGGCCCAGAGCACCCACCCCCTCATCCCACCCCTCTAGGTGATCAGAGGGCCCCGAGCACCCACCCCCTCATCCCGGGCCCCAAGCACCACCCCCATCCCACCCTTCTGGGTGGTCACAGGGCCCCGAGCACCCACCCCCCATCCCGCCCCTCTGGGTGATCACAGGGTCCCTGAGCACCCACCCCCCATCCCGCCCCTCTGGGTGATCACAGGGCCCTGAGCCCCACCCCCTCATCCCGCCCCTCTGGAAGATCACAGGGCCCTGAGCCCCACCCCCCACCCCGCCCCTCTGGGTGGTCACGGCCCCGAGCTCCTGTCTGCTTTGCACAGCGTGTGTATGTGTCAGGGCTGCTCTCTTGGTTTACCCCAGCCTCCCCTTCGTCCCCTGAGCCCACACATCCGCTTTCTACATCTGCACTTCTATTCCTGCTCCACCAATATGTTCATCTGGACCATTCTGGGGATGGTAGATTTCTTAAAGCCACTTGATACAGCCTCAGACCTCTCTCCTCCTCCTTTGAATCTTTTTGGTTTAAAAATCAACTTTTCAGGTACCTCGTGGGTTTTAAATAAAAGAGTGAAATCGTATGCACTGTAGGCGGCTGGGTCAGGGGAAGGAAAAGGACCTAAGATAGGAAGAGGGTGCAGGCAAAGTCAGAGGCCTCCCCTTCGCAATGCAGCTGATCTGCTAATGCGGCCCCGCCCCCTTCAGCTCAGCTCTCCTCCCTTCCAGCAGGCTCCAGAGAAGGTCAAAGGCCAGTGCTGAGCTCAGCTGGAAGCGGAGGAGCCTTCCCGACCCTTTGAGGATGATTCCTCTGTTTTCCTTTGTTCGCATCCCCCGTCTGGGTCCATCTCTCCCTCTTGGATGCCAGTTCCAAGAGGACTGTGCCTGCCCGGTACTCCCAGTCTGACACATAGTAAAAAAGTTTAGAGGACCCAGTAGTACTGTCCAAACCACTGTCTGTAGGACCAGAAACCATACTCTGATTCTCAATAGAAAAATCTCCTAGAGACATCTCACAGATTTTTTTAAAGTCAATGAAAGAATATCAGGTGTGATTATGCACTAACAAATTTGAAAATCTAAATGAAATAGATACTTTCCTGAAAGAAGAAAAAAGAAAGCCCTCAATAGATCAGTAAATATGAAAGACATTTAAATGGTAATAAAAACGTCCCCTCCCCTCCAAACTCAGGCCACAAATGGCTTTGCAGGTGAATTTCTCCAGTTTTAAGACCAGCTAATTTCTTAGGTATACAAATTGTTTGAGTTGTTTTCAAATATATGAAAGAGTGAGATTTATTTTATGAGGCTTGGGTACATTTGATTCCCAAGCTAGCTAAGGATAATAAAAGGAAATTCTAGGCTCATTTCACTTACTAATGTAGACGTTCTGTTCAGTTCAGTTCAGTCGCTCAGTCGTGTCTGACTCTTTGCAACCCCATGAATCGCAGCACGCCAGGCCTCCCTGTCCATCACCAGCTCTCGGAGGTCACTCAGACTCACATCCATCGAGTCAGTGATTACATCCAGCCATCTCATCCTCTGTCGTGCCCTTCTCCTCCTGCCCCCAATCCCTCCCAGCATCAGAGTCTTCTCCAAGGAGTCAACTCTTCGCATGAGGTGGCCAAAGTACTGGAGTTTCAGCTTTAGCAGCATTCCTTCCAAAGAAATCCCAGGGCTGATCTCCTTCAGAATGGACTGGTTGGATCTCCTTGCAGTCCAAGGGACTCTCAAGAGTCTTCTCCAACACCACAGTTCAAAAGCATCAATTCTTCGGCGCTGAGCCTTCTTCACAGTCCAACTCTCACATCCATACATGACCACAGGAAAGACCATAGCCTTGACTAGATGGACCTTTGTTGGCAAAGTAATGTCTCTGCTTTTCAAGAAGTCTAAGTAAAATATTACATAACAGAATCCAAGAAGGTATTAAAATCATGCAACAGTATCAAGGAGAGTTTATTTTGGGTATGCAAGAAGAGTTCAACATCAGAAAACCTAGGGAATTCCCTAGTGGTCCAGTGGTTAGACTTAGAGCTTCTACTTCAGGGGTCACTGGTTCACTCCCTAATCGGGATGATCCCACAAGTCACACAGCCAAAAAAAAGAAAGGAGAACCTATCAGTGTCATCGAACACATTAATGAAGTTAAAGATAAGAAATTATATGGCTATCTCAATGCAGAAAAGGGCATCAGAAAAGGTTGAAATTTTATTTATAAGACAAAGTCCTTCATGACATCCTTTGAATAACTCTTAAAATGATAGTCCCAGATAAACTAAGGCTCAGAGAATGTAAGTCACTTACTTACGTGGCTGCACAGCAAATAAAAGGGCAAAACTAGAGTTTAAGCTCAAATCAAACTCCAAAGCACATGCTCTTACCCCTCCTAACACCAGGGGCATCTCTGCTCCCTGGGGGATGTTAAATATTGCAGGCTAGCTCAGCTCTAGGAAATGGCAACCCACTCCAGTTTTCTTGCCTGGAGAATCCCAGGGGCAGGAGAGCCTGGTGGGCTGACGTCTATGGGGTCACGCAGAGTTGAACACGACTGAGGTGACATAGCAGCAGCAGCAGCAGCTCAGCTCTAGAGTGAACAAGTTTAAAAGGCCTGGAGGGATTTCTCTGGTGGTCCAGTGGCTAAGTTTCTGAGCTCCTTCTTAATGCAGGGGGCCCTCGTTTGATCCCTGATCAGGGAACTAGATGCTAGATGCCACAACTAAGAGTTCGCCCGCCACAACTAAATACCCCACGTGCTGCAACAAAGACTCAAAAGCCCGTGTGCTGCTACTAAGACCCGGCACAGCCAAATACATAAATTTCTAAAAAATAAAGGCCTGGATACTGTATAGCACAGAGAACTATATGCAGTATCCTATAGTAAACCATTATGAAAAAGAACATATATGTGTGTATAACTGGATCAGTTTGCTGTAGAGCAGAAATTAATACGACATTATAAATCAACTATACTTCAATAAAGTTTTTTTTTTTTTTTTTAAGGCCTGGAAAATGAAATCAGGGGCCTTCCACAGTCTTCGAGAGGATTAAAGATCCTGCTTCTTTTTTAAAAAAAAATTCCAGACCCCCAGTATATTCCTGGAGCATCAGAAAGGTGTACCCTCCTTGCCCCCGGAGCTTATCTCTTTATGAGCTGTCAGAGAATGGCTTAGGCTGCATTCTGCCTCCAGCCTCCTCTTACCACGCCTTCTTCTTGCAGCCCGGAACTTTGACCTGCAGAAATCAGAGGACATGCTCCGTAAGGTGAGACCCTGTGCTCACAAGCATCCCGTCTCCTGCAGGTTGCACCCCAGGAATTATCCCCAGGGATTATCGACAGAGGCCAGGGACACTTGCCCAGTCCTTCCCCCTCCATCCCGTTCTGCCTCAGACCCAGGTCCCCCACAGCCCTCATCTTGGCGTTTCCACCCCCAGTCCTATGTTGGTGGCACCTGGGGTGGCTCTGGTAGGATCCTGGTGTCTGTGGGCAGAGGGGCGTGGCCTGTGACCTCTGGGGCAGGCAGTCTGCAAGTCGAGCTGTGTCTCCACAGCACGTGGAGTTCCGCAAGCAACAGGACTTGGACAACATCCTCGAGTGGAAGCCCTCAGAGGTGAGCCCACATGAGGTCCCCCAGGCCACTGCCGCCCCCTCAACTCACCCACCACGTCCAGCGGCCCGAGGGAGCGGGGACCTGGCCTGGCGGGCTGCTTCGAGTTGGGACCTCGCCCCATGTCCAGGTGGTCCAGCGGTACGACGCCGGCGGCCTGTGCGGCTACGACTATGAGGGCTGCCCCGTGTGGTTCGACATCATCGGGACCATGGACCCCAGGGGCCTCCTCCTGTCAGCCTCCAAGCAGGAGCTGATCCGGAAGCGCATCAGAGTCTGCGAGCTGCTTTTGCACGAGTGTGAGCAGCAGAGTCAGAAGGTATGCGAGCGGGTAGAGGGCACGTGGTGGGTCCCATCTGTATAAAGGCGGGTACCAGGACTGGCGAGGGAGGCACCCGCTTCTCCCTAGCCTTCAGCACACTGGGCTCTGCTTCTCTTGCAGTCACCCTTGCACAAGCGTCTAACACGTGCATGCCATTCTCTGCTGGTGCGCACCAAGGGTGGCCAAAGCCCTTCCCCTCTGACCTTGGGTGAGATGCTGGCCTTGGTGCTACGAATCCTCTAGCTCTGTTCCCCCGGATCCCTGGGAACAGTGGGTGATCAGCTTTGCTTACAGAAAAGATGTCCCTTGATTGTGTAACTATGAACCCTGATGGGGGAACCATTACTTTGGGCATCCCCAAAAGCTGGTGACCCTTCAATCTGGGCACATCCCTGGTGCCTCTAGGGAATTACTACCAAAATATGTGGGGCACGGAGCTTCTAAGCCAAGAAGGACCACACCTGCCTTTGCAGGGCTTCTCCTGGCCCCTGACTCTGTGTTTCCTAGTCACTAGCCTTCAGAGGGAATCTAATGCCAAGTGTGGCCGGGTTGGTTTTGTGAGTCTAAGTGTCTAAAGCTGTTACGGCACTGTGGGATATTATTGCTAATATATATGTGTCACACAAGGACAGGGCCTGCATCCCCAGCATCTGGCACAGAGCGGGACACAAAATAGACCCTCCGTCGAGATTTGTGGTGGGCGGGAGAGAATTACCTAATGCTGTGTGTCGTGCCTGTGTGTTCTCATGTAAGATGGCTCACTTATAGGCTCAAAGCAGTGTCTCCAACTTCACAGACGTTCCCAATCAGAGCCAGCAGTTAAGGTGACGGTGGCTCTAGTTAGTAACTGTGAAGATTTAACAGGCAGTGGCCAAGCGCCAGACCCTGGGTTCATTGAATCCTCACAGACCTCTCAGGGCCTGGAATTACCCCCATCTTACAGAGGGGAAAAGTAAGGCTCAGAGGGATTAAAAATCCACCCAAGGCCTGGTGGCTCAGATGGTGAAAAATCTGCCTGCAATGCAGGGAGAGCCAGGTTCAATGCCTGGGTTGGGAAGATCCCCTGGAGGAGAAGATGGCAACCCACTCCAGTATTCCTGTCTGGAGAAGTCCATGGACAGAGGAGATTGGCAGGCTGCAGTCCCTGGGCTCAGAGTCAGACATGACTGAGCGACTAACACTTTCAAAGCCACACAGCCCCCCGGCAGCAGTTCCGTCTTGGATTCACCTGTGGGGCTGCATCGCTGGCTGACAAGCAAACTACTGTACGTGAAGATGCCCAGTGAACAAATGATGTCTTTAATCACAGTTAACTCATTCCAGGCTACAGTGTTGAGCAGTGTGTGAGGGCCACCACGCTAAGGCTCCTTAGACCCGGGATGGGCTCTGTCTGTTTGGAAAATGCTGTGGGCAGCTGGGGGAGGGGGCAGGATGGTGGAGGGAGGGATCCTCGGGGGCGCTCTCTGGCCAGGATCTCCTGGCTGGAGCCAGCATCTGACCCGAGTTTCTGCTCTGTCCTGTGCAGCTGGGCAGGAGGGTCGACACGGCCGTGATGGTCTTTGACATGGAAGGGCTGAGCCTGAGACACCTGTGGAAGCCAGCGGTGGAGGTTTACCAGCAGGTGAGGTTGGCCGTTGGCTCAAAGCCAACAGGGAGCCACACTGCCCACACCAGATTCTGGTCCATGGAGGAGGGGTCACTTCTCAGGGGCCCCAGACAGCAGCCAGTGAGGCTGACCTGGGGATCCACCCTCTAAGGAGAACGAGTCTGAACAAGAGTTCCGCTGAGGATGACAGTCACGCTCCTGGGGAGGACAGGATGGGCTCCTGGGGTGGGGAGGGGCTCTTGGGGTCCAGCAGCTTCAGGGGCCGCAGAAATCCCGGGGCTGGAGGTGTTGGAAGCTGGCCTCGCTCAGACTCTTCTTGACTCCACAGTTTTTTGCCATTCTGGAAGCAAATTATCCGGAGACGATGAAGAATTTAATTGTTGTTCGAGGTGAGCCCACGATGGGGATGACTTCCTGGGTTGGGAAGGGTGAGGAATAGGGGAGGGGGACAGCGGGGAAGCCACCCAGACCAGGGACTATCAAACCCTCCTGGGTGGAGAATGGGTCTTTCTTTGTTCAGCTCAGTCCTTTGCTGATTCTTTTGGAATATACAAAATCGCGCTCTGGTGTGCTGCAGCAAGGTCAAATACGCCATGTCTCTAAATGTTTACTGTAATTTTCTTTACCGACCTGGTTGGGGACCAGCATCAGAGAGTCCATGGACTGAGAATCCATGGACTGCAGTCCGTGTCTGCAATGGCTATATGACAGAGGGCTCGCTGCCTGTGTTCTAGGGTCAGATGATCTGGCTTCCCATCAAGTCTATGGAGCAAATCAATGTCATCTCATTGAGCCTCAGTTTTCCCATTCTGTAAAATGGGGATAAAGTGGCACCTTCCTGATAAGATAGCTGTGAGGTTACATGAGATAGTCTGTGGGGAAAGTGTAGCACAGAGCCTGGCCCATAGAAAACACCCCGTAAGCTTGAGTCGTCCTGGTGGAACATGAGGTCGAATGCAGATGCCCCCTACTTGCACCCAAGAGGGTGCCAAGGCAACATGGGCAAACCGTGAGTGTGGAAAGGAAGAGGCGCCCCTGGGGAATCACCATTGCTGATGCCCTACCACAGGGGCAGAGGAGGCAACCATTTATTGTTTCCTTTGATCTCCACTTTTCAGTTAGGAGTGCTAAGCCTCAGAGAGGGTGAGTGAGTAGCTGAAGGTCTCACAGCAGGAAATGGCAGCATCTAGGTCTGTCCAACCTCTGTCCCACCCGTGCCCTTGGCTGTGACCCTGTGTATCCAGGTCCTCTCCCGTCCAGCTTCTCAAGGGAGTTTGTGTGTTCCAGCCCCCAAGCTGTTCCCCGTGGCCTTCAACTTGGTCAAGTCGTTCATGGGTGAGGAGACCCGAAGGAAGATGGTGATTATGGGAGGTGAGTGACCTGGCCTCCCAGCTGTGACACCTCTGCATCCGCCTGGAAGCAGAGGCTGATGCCAGAGGCTCCATTTCCCTGTAGCTCCTCCTCTTTACTCAGACCCTGACCTTGGCCCGACCCTCAGTGACCTTTGCACTCTCATTCAAGGCTTCAGACCCTAGACAATGGCCTGGGTGGCCCTGTGGAGCTCCTGGGTGTTCTCAGGAGTTGGTGCCCAGGGGAGCCAGTGCAGGACACATCAGGTCTCTCCCTGGACTTGGCCCCACTGCCCTCTGTTGAAGCCCTGACCACCCCCCACAGAGCCCCACTTTTGTCCCCACAGGCAACTGGAAGGAAGAGCTGCCTAAGTTCATCAGCCCCGACCAGCTGCCCGTGGAGTTTGGGGGGACCATGACCGACCCCGATGGCAACCCCAAGTGCCTAACCAAGGTCCGGTGCCCAGAGGACGGGGAGGGAGGGGAGATGGCCGTGGTGCGGTGCCCGCTCACCACCCTCACCTGCAGATCAACTACGGGGGCGACGTGCCCCAGCATTACTACGTGCGCAACCACGTGAGGGTGCAGTATGACCACCAGGCGACCGTGGGCCGAGGTTCCTCCCTGCAGGTGGACAACGAGATCCTGTTCCCGGGCTGCGTGCTCAGGTGGGCACAGCGCCCCCCACGCACACACCTGGGCGAGGTTGGGAGGGACCCGGAGCCCAGGCAGGTGGAGGTGAGTGGGGCCCTGTCTCCTGCAGGTGGCAGTTCGCGTCAGACGGAGGGGACATCGGCTTCGGGGTTTTCCTGAAAACCAAGATGGGGGAGCGGCAGCGGGCCGGGGAGATGACGGAGGTGCTGGCCAGCCAGCACTACAACGCCCACATGGTGCCCGAGGACGGGAGCCTCACCTGCACGGAAGCCGGCGTCTGTAAGAGCTACAGGGTTCACTGGGTCGCTTTCCTCCTCATGGCGGAGAAATGATCTGACACCTCTTGCTGGTCTGGCCCCTCTGTTTGCTCCTATTTCCAGCTCTCGGGGTGGGTGGGTGGGGATCTGTGCAAGCCCCTAGATACCCTGGACGCCAGGGCATCAGCTTCAGGTGTTGGATCTGAGGAGAGGCTCCCCAGGTGTGGGTACAGGAGCGGAGGGGTGTGCTGGAGCGCAGGGATCGCAGCCCCGTGGACTCAGCTCCTGGGAAGACCCCTCACAGCACTCAATAGGCTAAATGAGAGACAGCTGGAAAACAGCCATGGGCTCAGCGTCAGGGCTCCCAGGCTGCCCACCTTCGTGGATCACCCGAGGAGATGACCCTTCCAGGTGTCTGTCCCCCACTCCCAGGCCTCTCGGGCTGGTCGGTTTTGGCAGAAGCGGTGTTGCCCAGGGCCATTGCTGACCTCCTGCCTCTGCAGGGAACAGCACTAGGAGAAGGGAGACCTAAGGTTGATGTTCCCTGGAGAAGGAGAATGGGTTCAACCAGGGCTTCCCAGGTGGCACTAGTGGTAAAGAATCCACCTGCCAACGTAGGAGGCATGAGATGGGTTTGACCCCTGGGTCAGGAGGATCCCTTGGAGGAGGAAATGGCAACCCACTCCAGTATTCTTGCCTGGGAGATCCCATGGACAGAGAAGCCTGGCGGTCTATGGTCCATGGGGTCACACAGAGTCAGACACGAATGAGCATATGAGCCAGTCGCACACAGTTTACTTTTCTGTGCAAAGCAGGGATTAGAAGGGTGCAGACAGAAACCTGGCTGACTCATCAGATCCAGATTCATGTTGGACCTTGGCAGTGAACAAAATGCCTCTAAAAGAGACACAAGAGGGACTTCCTGGTGGTCCAGTGGTTAGGACTCTGCACTTCCAATGCAGGGGTCACAGCCCACCACCTGCCTGGGCTCTGGGCCCCTCCCGACGATGCCCAGGTATGGGAGGGCCGCCATGCCTATCTGAGCACACAGCCTGGAAATAGGATCTTGTTGTCCACCTGGTTGACAAACTAGGATCCCACGTGCTGCACAAAATGACCCAGAAGTTTTTTTTTTTTTAAGTAATACAAATTTTAGGGACCTCCTAGGTGGTCCAGTGGCTGAGACTCTGCATTCCCAGTGCAGGAGACCTGGGTTCGATCTCTGATCGGGGAATTAGATCCTGCATGCCACAGAAAAATCTTCCCATGCTGCTGCTAAGACCTGGTGCAGCCAAATAAGTAAAATAAAAATATTTTTTAAAAATAATAAATGTTTTTAAAGACATGAGAAAGTGACTGATGGGGAAAGTAGGGATCCCCTCTGGGTTGGAACATCAGGATAAGGGAATCCCAGTCCCTCCCCTCACTTGCTCTGGAATCATCAGAAGGTCTCATCAACTTCTGTAAGCCCGTTTCCTTGTCCATAACATGGCTATGATTGTACTTTCTGTGGGGCCACTTTGAGGATTCAGGGAGCTGTGAGCCTTGATGTGATGCCCATAGATGGGCTGATGCATGCTGGCGGTTACTGTGACTCCTGTGGTTAGCACAAGCATCGGCCAAGGAGATAGTTGGGAGGGATGGGCTGGGAGCGCACCCGGGTGCGCAGGTATGCTGGGCTCGCTTTGCCTGCTTCCTCCTCTGTCTCTGCAGACGTCTTGCGCTTCGACAACACCTACAGCCTGATACACGCCAAGAAGATCAGCTACACCGTAGAGGTGCTGCTCCCCGACAAGGCCTCCGAGGAGAAGATTCAGGGTCTCGAGGACTCAAGACATTCCCCACCGTAGTGAAGATCCCGCTGCCCATGTGCCTGAGCTCTCCGATCCCTCAGCACCCTGCCCTGTCCTTGCCCTTCCAGGCAGAGCTGTGCTGGAGGGGACCACAGAGAGCCTCCCACCTCACCTCTCCTCGCCATCTCAGCTCCTTGTGGGCCCGCCTGGCTCAGCGGCCCAGCAGGAAGGGGACCCCCAGTGTGTGGATCATGGGAAGATCCTGGCAGGCACCCCATCCCCTGTTCACAGAGAGCCAGCGTCCAGGAGGAAAGGTCCTGCCTGCAGAACCCGCCCTTGTGTCCTTCCCAACAAAGTCCCCACATCCTACAGCGCACCCACACGTGGCCCTGGTTTGGTGGGGGTGTGCCCCGGCTGCAGGGACCACTGCTCAGGCTGGAAGAGCAGGGAAGCCCCATTCTCCACATGTAGGGCCTCCGCAGGGATGCACCGCAGGGCCGGCTGGAGGCGGCTGGGGAGAGGGATGGGCAGGGCTGGTGGTGGTGGGGTCTCTGTTCTGGCAGAGCGTCAGGTCTCCGGGTTGGCTCTACTGCCTTTGGAGGGAAAATCAGAAATAGAGAGTGAGCCCCAGCAGGGACAGCCATTGGTGAAGAGCCACACTCAGCCTTCTGCAGGAATTCCCAGTTTGTCCCCCACCCCGTCCCCACCTGCTGTGATCCAGCCAACCTCCAGCCTGGTTTCTTTCCAGCTCTGAGTGGGGCCAGGACCCAAGCAGAGCTGGAGGGAGATGCAATGGGCGTGCTGGGGTGCAGAGTGGAGCTGCCATCCGAGGGCACCCAGCCTGGGCTTGGACTTGCTCTTTAGGAGAACCATCAGGCTTTTCCTCCATCTTTGCATCTACCAGGGGGACAGCTGAAGGTCGGCTGCCAACCCCTCCTCCTCCTGCGCCCCAAATGCAACTCAGCAGCGGGCCAGTGAAGGCTTTATTCCTCAATGGCTGGCTCTCCTGGGGCCCACAGCCCACAGTCAGGACCATTGCCTGCTCTGCTGGAAGGACCACACCCAGCAGGAAGCTGCCAAGCTGACTGTGGCTCTGAGGTTGACTCTAGTTGTCAGTGGAGCCATCCACCAGGGCCTGAGCGTGCTGCCCCACGACCCTACCCCCTGCCCCCTACCCTCTGGCTGGGCCAGGCCAGTGGCCCCCAGTACCTCTGAAGATCCGGCCCCAGGCTCTGGATCCCTGCTCCCGTACTGGTATCCCACAACGTGGAATGCTGGCCACTCAGGTGACGTCCCCAGGAGTGAGTGGCCAGACGTCCCTGTGAAAGGGGTCCTTGCTGCCAAGCATTAGCATCCTGGCCGCCCAGGCCCTTCCCAGGGACTGCAAGCCTCCTTGAGCCCCACTTTCCAGGGGCTTTGCCAGCAAGAAGCCCGCCTCTGGTCCCTTCCCCACTCTCAAACTCTGTGTTCTCATCTTCCCTGGTTAATAAGAGATTTCTCGATTTCCCAGAGCCTGTTTTAGGCAAGGAAATAATGAGGCTTGGGAAGGTGGGGGTCTTCCGGTGAGCAAGGTGAGGTCCTTTAGACCCCGGCCCTCCTTCTGCGGACCCAGCCCTCCATCCACCAGGAACCATCAATGGAGCACAGAGTCTGAGCAGGGTCTCTGCCGCTATGCAAAGCAAACTAACTGAATGCCAGTGCTTCCCTGGTGGTCCAGGGGTTAAGATTTCACCCTCCAATGCAGGGGGTGTGAGTTTAATCCCTGATTAGGGAGTTAAAAATCCCGCATGCCTCAGGGCTAGAAAACCAAAACATTAAGCAGAAGCAATGTTGTAACAAATTCAATAAACACTAAAAAAACATAGTCCACCTCAAAAAATCTCTAAAGAAAGGAAGAAACTGAATGTCATAAGCCAATGCTGCAAGGCACTCTGGTCCAAAGGAGTGTTTAAATCATTTGGCAAGAAAATTTAAAAAAAAAAAAAACAAAAAACTGCCTCACCATCACCAAGGGGACGGCCTGGGGCCATCAGGACAAAAGTCACACAGCATCTCATGTCCAAGAGCATTCCCACATCCCGGATGTGGTAGGCTTTCCCATCACCCCACTTGCACAGGTCACCCTCTGTGCAGCCTCCCAGTTGAAGGGACATCTAGACCTCTCAAGGTCCTGGCTTACCAGGGCCATCTTCCCACTGCCCATGGCAGGCTGTGGAGGGCACAGCCAACAGGGGCAGGGGGACCCTGGGCCCAGCTGTCATGACGGAGACGCCCAGTGCCTTCCTGCCACGTTCATGTCCCTCGCCTAAAAACGAGCTTTGTGGGTATGAACGCTGACCCTGGCCTTTCTAACCACCTTTCTAACCACCACTTTAAGAAGCCCCCACACAGGGGCTGGCTCACCCGGAGCTTGTGTCCTTGTTTGTTCACTTATTCATCAATGTTTACTGAGCGCCCGGTGCCAGGCACTGCAGGCTGTGGGGATCCTGGGGACACTGGACTGATTTGACTCCGCTAATGGGAAGGCCGCCTACGGCAAGGGAGGCAGAAGTGAGTCCTGTGATTCTCAAGTGGGAGGGTGCCATCACGTGGGCCTAGAGGGGCAGGAGCCAAATTCTGGGGACCCTTGAAGGCATAACTGAGAGACGTGGCGGGGGTGGGGGTGGGGGGGTGACCAGGTGCGATGGGCCTTCCAGACGGAGGAGTGGGGTGAGGGCGCCTGTGGGGTGTTTGAGGCTGGAGGGAAGCCAGAAGGGCCCTTGGGTGGCGCTGCTGATGGCTCTCTGATGTTTGTCTTTCTGTGTGTGCACGTCTGGCGGTTACCAACAAAGCAAAACCATTTTTTAAGGCAGGTTGCAAAACAGCCCTGTTGTTTGTCAGGAAAGAATGGCAAAATCTCCCAGGCCTCACCTGCCCAGGGGAATGGAGGAGGGGCCTGCCATCCCAGCCCTCCTCCTGGCTGCAAAGCCGCATGACCTTGGTGGGGGAGGAGGGGGCTGTCCAGGGGGAGGGATAGAGGTGAAGGACCTACAGGGGTTTTTTGAATGTAGTTGGAAAGGCTCTCGTGCCCCTCAGATCTCCACTGCTGTCCAGCTCACCTTCCAAAAGCCCAGGCTGAAGGGGACATCACCGTGAGACAGTCACAGCTTCACCAGTGCTCCGTGGCATGGCACTCCAGTTTGCACAGACCCTTTATATGCAACCCTGAAGCACCCAGGAATTATAGCCCATTTTATAGGTCCAGGAACCAAGACTCGGTGAGGGGGAGAGCCTTGGCCAATAGCTCCGTGTCCAATAGCAGAGGTAGAGCCAGAACTCCGGTCAGGTCCCAGCAGTGGTCCTGCCCTGCCTCTCAGGGGAAGGGAGGGTCCATGTGCGATGGTGGGCCCCTGCCAGGGAGCGCCAGCCTGGGGCAGGGGGAACACAGCGGGACTGGATGAACAGCTGGGTTCCTGGGGGTGGGGTGGAGATGCCCAGGGTCTGGACAAAGCTACCCGGGCATTTGTGCCTCGGTGGGACGTGACTCCACTCCAGCTCTGCCCCTACGACTGGGCGCCAGGTCTGGGCTGAAGCTTTGCCTCCAGAAGCTGGGGAGAGTGAGGATCAGGGAGGGAAGGGACTTTTCAGGTCGGTGAACAATATGAAGAGGAGGAGGGGCCTTCCCTGGTGGCCCAGAGGTTAAGAACCCCGCCTGCTGGCACAGGGGACACAGGCTTGATTCCTGGCCCAGGACGATCCCACATGCCTTGGAGCAAAGTAAGGCTCTGCGCCACAACTACTGAGCCTGAGCTCAAAGTCTGCAAGCTGCAACTACCGAAGCCCCCGTGCCCTAGAGCCCTTGCTCTACAAGAGAACCCACCACTCGCTGCCACTAGAGAGAAAGCCTGCACGTAGCAAGCAAGACCCGGTGCAGCCAAAAATAATTTTTTTAATTTTTAAATAATATTTTTTTTTTAAAAAAGAGGAGATGAGATGTGAACCCAGGGCCAACTGTGCAGACAGCCTGGAGCTTGCCGAGCATGCTCGGTGGGTGGGCTTTGCATCAGAGAGGAGGAGGAGGCCTGGGCTGCAGGAGCGCTGCAGTGACTCTGGCAACCTTGCCTTCGGCCATCAGAGGGCGGTGTTGGGCCAGCAGGGCCTCTGTCCCTGAGGAAGCAGGGAAATGGGTCTCTCAGCACTCTGCTCAGGAATGCAGTGCCTTTGAGACCCAAGAAGCCAAGCTCAGCAGGCCCCGGACTGTTTGGGGCCATCTGCAGAGGCAGAAAGAGGGGGTCCGACCGGGGTTCGTGTCCTGGTTCTCAGCTTGCTGGCTTGCTCACTAAATACATCTGGACTCCACCCTCAGCACCATGGCCACTGCCCTGGTCTGGGCTTCCGTCATCTCTTGCTTGAATGTTTAGAAAGGAGCCCATGAGTTTCTCTATGCCTCTTCCTGCCCTCTTCCGTCCACACTCCACAGGGCAGCCAGAAGAAATCCCTGAAATGAAAATCTGATCACATGGTCCCCTGCATAAGCCCTCCACTGGCTACCCGTTTCCCCCCAAGAGGGGTCATTCTCAGTGGTGGCTGACCAGGCCCGCTGGGACTTGACTACACTGGGCCTTAACTGCATCTCCCCCGACCCCAACAACCTGAACTCACCAATTCGTCAAGCTCTGTCCTTCCTCCCTGCCTTTGCCCATCCTGAACTTCCTCCCCAATCTTTTTTTAAATTTTTTGGCCACACCATGCAGCACGCAGGGTCTTAGTTCTCCAACCAGGGATCAAACCCATGCCGCCTACACTGGCAGCGCAGTCTTAACCACCAGGGAAATCCATCCCTTCCCAGTCTTGCTCCGTGCACCCTCAAGGCTCCCGGAGCCCTCGTCCGGGAGGCCTTCCCTAGGCCCCGTCCTGCCCTCCAGCAGGGTTCAGGTGCCTTCTCCGTGTTCTCGGAGCAACAGGACCAGCGCTCATCACACAGCGGAGTTGTCACCTGCCTTGTGTTGATTCCTGTTGACCCCCACCTACACTATCTTGCGTTGATTTTGAGAAATAAACAGTCTTCCCTGCTTTACAGGGGAGGAAAGTAAGGCTGAGAGACATGTTCATTTGCTCAGTGATGGTGCCAGGCTTGGAATTTGGGAAGTCAGGCTCCAGAGCCCTGAGTCCCCCTCACCCATCTACCCCCAGAGGTTGGGTCATACCAGGAGTACGGCTGGAGGAGGGCAGAACCTGGCAGCGTGACTCAGCACTCTGGAGAGACCGAAGGAGAGGGTTGGGTGGGGCAGCCGCAGAGAGAGAAGGACCCAGAAAGGATGGGCTCGCCTAGCTATGTCGGTGTCCTGGAGTTGAGGGCAGGCGGGGTGAGCGGCCCAAACATAACCATAAAAACCAGGTCTACTGATCACTTGTCATGTGCCGGGAGGTGGTGAAATACCTTACTGGCCTCTTCTAACCATCCCAGTAAACTTATAAGAAGGGAGTATTATTAGCGCCAATTTATAGATGAGAAATCTGACACTCAAGTTCACCGAGCACATTAGAGGGGACGCCAAGTTTCAAACTCAGCTGTTTCAGCCCCATATATTTTTGAACCATTTGAGGATGACTTGCTCAGTGTTGGGAGAGGAACTACAGCTGCTGGGTAGTTTGTTTGCAATCACCCCCAGACTCGGCCTCCCCCACAGCAGTCTTAGGCACTCCAGGTTCCCAAGAATGGCCATAAAAGCAGAGACCAGTTTGGTATAATCTTGGAACACTCCATGCCCTTAGGGTGGCCCCTGGGATCGTGAGCAGGGGTGTGCCAGCTCTGGCCCTGGACAGTGTACAAGCTCCTCCACTTTGCAGCCTCCTTAACAGCCCTACTCCATGCTCCTATCACCATAGCAACCCATTCCTATGGTAAGCAGCAAGGGCATGTTGGCTGAAAACACAGGGGGCGGCTTCATGACATTGGATTTGGCAGCAATGACTTCTTGAAAATGACACTAAACACACAAGTAACAAAAGAAACAACAGATGAACTGGACTTCATTAAAATTTAAAACTTGTGTGCTTTAAAGGACCTATCAACAGAGTGAAAAGGCAACCCATGAAATGAGAAAATATTTGCAAATCATGTAGCTGATGAGATTAAAACTCAGAATGTATAAAGAACTCCTACAAGTCAATGACAACAACAACAAACTTCATTTAAAAATGAATTAAAAAAATAGATGTTTCTCCAAAGAAGATGTACAAAGGGGCAACAGCTCATGAAAAGACGCTGAACATTGCTGATTATCAGGGAAAGCAAAGCAAAACCACAGTGAAACATCACCTCGCACCCATGAGGATGGCTATTATCAAACAACAGAGAATGCTAAGTATTGGTGAGGACGTGAAGAAACTGGAACGCTTGTGTATGGCTGTGAATGTAAAATGGTACAGCCCCTGTGTAGAACAGTATGATAGCGCCTCAAAAAATCAAACATAGAATTACGTTATGATCCAGAAATTCTACTTCTGGGTAGAATTGAAACCTGGGGCCTCGAACAGGTGTTTGTACACCAATGTTCATAACAGTTTTATTCATAATAGCCAAAAGGTGGAGACAACCCATGTGTCCATTAAGAAATGGATGGATAAACAAAATGTATTCCGTTCATACCATGGAATATCATTTAACCTTTAAAAAGGAACGAAATTCTGACGCATGCTACAACAGGAATGAACCTTCAACGACATTAAACTAAGCAAAAGAAGGCAGACGCAAAAAGACACATACTATATGATCCTACTCCCAAGAAGCACCTGGAGTAGTCAGATTTGTATAGACAGAAAGTAGGATGGTGGTTGCCAGGGTTACTGACCTTTCCAGTCAGGCCCCAACACGGGTCCCCCTACCTGTTGTCATTCAAGTCAAAAGAATGAGACAGAGTTTAGTTTTGAAAGAAGTTTGCATGCATGCTCAGTCGAATCCAGCTCTTTGCAAACCCATGGACAAACCCTACCAGGCTCCTCTTTCCATGGAATTTTCCAGGCAAGATTACTGGAGTGGGTTGCCATGTCCTACTCCAGGGTATTTTCCCGACCCAGGGGTCAAACCCACGTCTCCTGCATCTCTTGCATTGGCAGGTGGATTATGTACCACTGCGCCACCTGGGAAAGCTTTATTTCTTTCATCAAAGAATGGAGAGGTGCAAGCTCAGGCTCTGGAGTCCAGGGTCTCTTGACAGGCCGCGGGCAGGGCCGCTTTATAGGGTCAGGGGGCAGTGGGCAGAGTTCTGCAGAGCTGCGGTGCTCCCGGCTTCAGATCGCAGTGCCCGGCGCAGCATCTCCGCACACGGCTCGCTGCCGCCATCTTGAATTGAGTGCCGTGTGCAGCACTTCTGCACGCGGCCCACTGAGCTGAGGGCTTGCCGCAGCCATTTTGCACTAGGAACTCCGGTCTGAAGAGCCGATGCACAGTCTCTGCATGCAGCCCCCTTTGAGCAATTGGAACTAGACTAAGCACAGAGGAAAAGGGAAAAAAAGGTTGGACTTTATTTCATTACCCACATTCTAATTTCCCAAGAATTGTTCCTGAGCTTTGCCAATGACACCAGGGGCTTTAAGGAGAGGAGGAAATGGAAAGTTAATGTTTAATGGGTACAGAGTTTCAGTTCAGCTTTTTCAGATGAAAAAGCTCTGGAGATGAATGGTGGTGATGGCTGCCCAACAGTGAGAATGTACTTAATGCCACTCAACTGCACTCTTAAAAATGGAAAATTTTATGTTAGGCCTATTTTACCACAATAGAAAAAAAAAATTTTTTAAAGAGACTAAATATAAGAGCTAAAACTAAATCTTGGGACTTCCGTGGCAGTCCAGTGGTTGGGAATTCATCTTCCAATGTCAGCACTATGGGTGTGGTCAGAGAGCTGAGATTCCCACATGCTTTGCAAACAAAAACCAAAACACAAATCAGAAGCAATATTGTTACAAGTTCAATAAAGACTTCATAAACGGTCCCTATCAAAAAAAGAAAAGGTTGAACATAGAATTACTACCTGCAATTCCACTCCTAAAGATACATCCAAGAGAAGTGAAAACATGTTTTCACAAAAATTTGTACAAAAAACGTTCATAGCAGCATTAATTCATAATACCTAAAAAGTGGAAATAACCCAGATGTCCATCAACTGATGAATGGGTAAGCAAAATGTGGTGTATTCATGCAAAAAATGATTATTCAGCTATGAAAAGAAATGACGTAGTGATGCCAGCTACAGTACGGATGAGCCTTGTCTACATTATGCTACGTCAATGAAGCCAGTCAAAAGATCACATACTCAATGATTCGATTAATATAAAATTTCCAGAACAGGAAAGTCTATCGAGATAGGAAGTAGATTAGTGGTTGCCAGAGGCAGGAGCAGGAGTGCAGGAAATGGGGAATGACTGATAGAGGGTACAGTGGTTTTTGAGGTGGGGATAATGAAAATATTCTGCAATTAGGAACTTCCCTGGTAGTCTAATGGTTGAGAATCCAGCCTTCCGATGCAGGAGATATGGGTCCCATCCCTGCTGGGAGAACTAAGATTCCATACGCCTCGGGGCGACTAAGCCCATGCATCGAAAACTACAGAGCCCATGTGCTCTGGAAGCCATGTGCCACAACTAGAGAAAAGTCTGCCAGCTACAAGAAGATCCTGCGTGTGCCGAAGCTGAGAACCCGACCCAACCACATAGAAAATTAATATTTGTAAACAATATTCTGCAATTAGACAGTGATTGTATAAGATTATACAACCTTGTGAGTATACTACTTTTGCACTTTAAGAATGGTGAACTTGTATGTGAATTCCCACTTTAATAAGAAGAAGGTGAAACTGCCCAGAGGGCAAACAGGGAAAGCAGACCATCCCAGGGCTCTACCCAGACCACCACTGGGACTGGGGCAAGGTGCCCCCCACCACCACCTCCCACTCCCACAGTTCCCCTTTCACCTCTCCTTTTCAGGCCACCCCACCTCACCCCACTGTGTTCTGAACCCCACCCTGGCCTCTTCCCCAGCAACATTCACCCCATGGTGAGGCTCCCTCACCCCCTGGGCCCGCTCTGTACTCACCCAACTGGTTCTGATACGATGGCATTTCACATTTCCTAGTAACTAGCGTCTGGAAGGAGGGGTCCAGGGTGCGGAGCGGGTGGCCCTGTCTACCCCCTGCGATTGTTTGCTTGTGGCCTGGTTGTTGCCATGGGCCCCTGAGAGCTTGGCAAACTAGGACTTGGAGAAGATGGGTACTGTGGGTGGGGGTTCGGAGGGGTTCTTTTTCACTGAGGTCTTTGTTTCAAGGTAGGGAAATCTATTCTCCTGGGCTCAGAATATGCTGCAGCCCGAGGTGCGTGGATCCAGGTTTCCTAACACACGGTGATTATTCACTTTTATTGAGCGACCTCCTATATGCCGGGTACAACGTTGAGCCCTTTGGGGGAAGGTACACCTGGGTGGTGGCTCCATTATAGGTTTCATTCAGAGTCAGACAGGCTTGAGTTCAAATCCTGGCTTCCCATTTCTGAGCTGTGAGTCTTCAGAAAAGTTTCTTAATCTCTCTGGCCTTTCATATCCTTAACTGTAAAGTGAGGTTACCCCTACCTGTTTCCAAGCGGTTTGATAAGGACATAATGTTCTCAGCACAGAAATGCAGACTGAGTTCCTTGCAGGCAGGGAATCCATCGTGTCTACTGTAAACACGTGTTTACGTCCCCCAGCTCTGCCCTCCCAAGACAGCCCAGGTGTGCTTTTCACCCACCCCGCTCCACACCATGGCTCACGCCGTCTCCTCTGCAGGGTGTCGGGGGTTGCCCTTTCCTCTACCCTAGTCTCCACTGATTGACATCCTCCCTTTCTTCAAGGTCTGGCTCAATGCCACCAGCATCCCTGTGGGGTGATTTCCGTGCCTGGATCCTCTCCCTGTTTGGGGTGGAGCCTCCAGAGCTGAGGCTGAGGGGTGGCTTCCAGCATGACAACAAAGAGATGAACTGCATGGGCTTCTCTCTGGATAGGCCACTGACCTCCTCTCTACCCCAGTTTGCTTGTCTGTAAACTGGACTTAATGGTAGTAGCTACACAGAAGGGGGCTCTGACGTTTAAATGAGGCGATGCACTTAGTTTGGGGCCTGACGTGTACAAAGCCTTCAATAAACACTGTAGATCTGTGTTAATATGGTAGCCATGTGGGACAATCTACAATAAAATTAATCGAAATATAAGTTAATTAAAACTAACCACATGTCGGGAAAGATTGAGGGCAGGAGGAGGAGGCGACAGAGGATGACATGGTTGGATGGCATCACCAACTCAATGGACATGAGTCTGGGCAAACTTCAGGAGATAGTGAAGGACAGGGAAGCCTGGCGAAGAGTTGAACATGACTTAGTGATTGAACAATAACAACAATCACATTTCACATGTGACAACTGGCTACCAGTGATGTCCACTAGAACCTCCCCCAGATACAGAACATGTCCATTGCTAAAGAAAGTTCCAGTGCATAGTGCTGTCAGTCATGATGATGATAATGTGAATTTGTGGTCTGGGTCAGGAAAAGCTCTTAAGGGTATCTTTCATACCCCTCAGCTCCTCATAGCTCCTGCGGGGGACTCCCAACTCCTCCTCCTGGCCCTGCCTGCCCAGTCTCTGACGTCCCCAGGGGTAACTGGAGACCCTCCCATCAGGAGGATTAGGGCGAGAAAGGAGACTGGTGAGAACCAAGCAGGATTAGGGGCTAATGAGAGTGCAGTGGAGGAACCCAATCCTTGCCTGCTGCCCGTCTGGTGGGAAGTGGGTGTGGGTGGCGGCAGAAAGAGGCTGGAATGTGAAGAGGGGAGGGACCAGAGGGTGGAGAATTACCTAACTGCTCCAGAGTGTATGCAGCAGGCGCCCTGGACGGAGGGAGATGGCTCCCCTTCTCCCGCACCCGATTCTGTCAGGGCCCAGAGCAGGGAGGTTTCAGCACTCACCTGCCTCAGCTAAATTGGTCCCAAGATAGCCCAGGCATGGGGACCTGCGGTGTTCTGAGGGTACGAGAGTCCTGGGAACAGGGCCTTGGGCTAGCCCAGCTATTGGGTCCGAGGCTAGGCCAGGGGAGAGTTTCAGCCCACTTGGCCCCGCCTCCCAAGGCCTGGAAGAGGCAGCCCCATAGCTATACTGTGGTCTCCAGCAGATGCACTCCTGGTTTCCTTACAGACAGTCATGGGCAATGTGGCCCCCGCCCTCGGAGCTTCCAATAGCTGGAGGATAAATCTCTTAGAGGTGCACAACCCTTGACAGTCTGCATGTCTCAGTCAAAGGACAGGGGAACCTTCTGGGTTTCCCTCATCATCTGGCAGAGTGGTGGGGCACCTCTCACTGATCAGATGTTTAAAATCCTGAGGAACACCGATACCGCCTCCTGGGTATCAGCATGCCCCTCCTCCCCCTTAGGACCCAGGGGATGGGGGATCTTGGACAAGGCCTCCTGTGTCCTCGTGACCTCTGCCATGAGAAGGGAGGTCGGCAGGGCTGGGGGCCCTCAGCCCTTCCCTGTATTGAAGGCGCAGGACAAGCACCGCAGGAGAGAATTTGAAAGACAGGAAGGGCAGCAACCCGCCCCGTAGAAAAACAAGCCTTTAGCGAGGACACCTTTTGAGTTCCATTTTTTTCTGCCCAGCCTGCTTCCTCTTGAATATGGACACTTGTTGCAAAAAGCCATGAGCCTCCCACTCCGAAAAAGTGACCAATGTATTTACGAGACTAAGTCCCTGACTGCCAGCTGGCAGAGCTGGGTAAGGGAGATCTTAGCGGGACTGTAGGTGCAGGGTTTCATCAGTCAGAGCGGAAGACCGAGGGTCGGAGAGGACGGTGCCTGCAGGGAGCACACCCATTGTTTTGCTAGTATTTGCCGCCTGCAAAGCAGCACTCGGATTAGTACTCTTTCCCCCTGAAGTTCCCCTGCCCCTGGAGACCTGGGCGCACTGAGGGGGTTCGACAGGCACCCAGGCTGCACTCGCACACCTTGGGAGGCCAGCCTCATTCCCTCCCAGCCTCCTTGCCCTGGCAGGGGACCTCTGACACACCCTGCTTTCCCCACCTGCTCCCCACCCACCCCTTGGAATCGTCCAGAGCCAAGCATGGGACCTCAGTTAATCCCAATTATGTAACGTGCAATCCAACGGTTGGCCAAGGAGGAGGCGCCCTGGAGCCACGCCCAGGAGTGGGGCCAAAAGACCTGGCTTGGTCAGGGCCACAGAGCGGGCTCAGCCTCTGACTGGAGCGGCCCCCACCCCTGCAGCCTCCCTCAGCACCATGAGCGGCCGAGTGGGAGACCTGAGTCCCAGGCAGGCAGAGACCCTGGCCAAGGTGAGCTGAGGCAAGGGGCAAGGGCCGAGGGGCTGAGGGAGCCCGGGGGCCGGAACCCTCCCCCTCTGCTGGGCTCAGCACGTCCTTGACACTGACTCTTGGCCGTCACCTCACCCGGGGTCAGGGCCTACGGTGCCCGGTGACGTCCGCCCTGTCCAGGGCAGCGGCCGGGGGAACAGCATCGCTTGGGCAGGTGCCAGACCTGGGAACTTTATCTGACCTGCCCCCTCCCCACCTCCCGGTAGGTAGGAGCCGAAGATGCTGAGGCTCTGCCCTTGGACTCTGTTCCCTTTCACTTCCCGGGACCCTGAAAGCTCTTACCTGTCTGTAAGAGCTAGGAGTCAGGGCAGAGTGTGTATGTCATTCCCACGGTCAATAGGGAAGAGGATGCATAATTACCAGCCATGTTTTCATGGAAAATGGGATGAAAAAAAGAAGCTTTGGGGGGCTAACGAATGAAAAGAACAAAGAATATTCACCCCTCAACCCAGCTACCCACCAACCCACCCATCTATCTTTCCTTCATTCCTCCTCCCACCCCGCCCCACCCAACGATCTCTCCTCCTTTGTCCATTCACACCCCACCTCTCCTTCTGTCCATTCATTGGTTTCCTCTTCATGTTGTCCTATCCATCCATCCATCCATCCATCCATCCATTCTTCTATTTACTCACCCATCTAACCTTCCATTTGCCTCCCCATCCCTCCGCCCACCCATCTTCCATCACCGCAGGCCAGACTGCACTGGAAGAAAAGGAAAGAAACTGGAAAAATATCACTGAGTCTGAGCTCAAGGCTCAGTGTGAACACCTCTTCAACCAGCATCTCTCTTCCCAGTTCCGAGAAAATGTCCAGGACGTGTTGCCCGCCCTGCCCAACCCGGATGACTATTTCCTTCTCCGCTGGCTCCGAGGTGAGGGCAGACATGGGGGACGTCAGGGTGAGGGACAGCAAGAAGGACCTGGTACCAACTGCTCCAGAAGAACCCATGGCTCGCAGGATCCGACCACATCATCTTGCTTCACATTCAGGTCCCGGAGAGGGGAGGGGACAGGAAAGGAAGGTCCCCTCTAAGGTCCCCATGCCCTCCATAGCCCCACCTCCTGCCCAGGACCAGGACAAGATGACTGCAAGGCAGCCTCTTTCACATCTCACCCCTTCCTTCCATCTTCCCACAGCTCGAAATTTTGACCTGCAGAAATCAGAGGCCATGCTCCGCAAGGTGAGACCTATCCCCCCCAGAAAATTTGGTGAGGGTGTTTGTTGGGGACAATTCCCGCCTCTAGCCTCTACCTCCATCCCCTCCTTACCACTCACTCCCCTTTCAGTACATGGAATTCCGAAAGACCATGGACATTGACCACATCCTTGAATGGCAGCCCCCCGAGGTGAGCCAGCAGTGCCCCCCACACCCCCAGTTTTTGACAGACATACTACCCGACAGCCTCGGCATCACTGGGGACTGTGAGTAGAGGACAGCAAGCCTGAGAGGCCTGTGGAACCCCCGGGAAACTGCAGCCAATTCTCCTGTAATAATTATGAATATTTCCTATTAAGAGCCAAGCTTGAGTTATGAACTCATACCTGCATGAACTCATTTAATCCTCACAAACGCCTGAGATGGATACAGCTGTACCCATTGTACACAGGAGGACACTGAGGCCCAGCAGCGGTTAAGCAGCCACCCAAAGTCCCAGAGCTCCTAGGTGGAGCTGGGATTTGAGCTCAAGCCTCCAAACACAGGCTCTTCAGCAGCACAGTTAGCTCGTGGCTCTGAGCCATTACCCCCTGGAGCCTTGCTCAAAGCATCCTGTCTAGGTGGGAAAGAAACTTCGCCCACTGAGGAGTTGGGAAGAACAGACCCACCGTGGTGCCTTAGCTAAACAACAGTCCTGGTTTCATTTGTGGAGCACAAGCTCTGAGCTAGGCAGGCTACTATGCCAGTGTGATCTTGAGGACTTTCCCCAGCAGAGGAGGGGGAATGGGGCTCAGAGGGGTGGTATCACTTGTTCAAGGGTGCACAGCAGGGAAGCAGCTGTATCTGTTTTTTGAAGCAGGTCTGCTCACCTTCAGTATCTGTGTTTTTCATCACTAAGCCCAACCCCTCTCCACGGAAAGGGGACGGGAGACTCTGTGGGCAGAACTCAGGGAGGCCTCCGGCAGGCCTGACTCAGTCCTGCCTTTGCCATGCATCTGCCGTGAGCAAGCGCCTCCCCTGCAAGCCCCTCAGCTTTCTCACCTGGACGTAGGGCCGCCCTCCAGGGAAGGGAAGGTGCTTGTACCACGGTGTGTATAGGCTCAGACCACCCACGGCAGCCTGGTTTGGCGAGGGGGCGGGGTGGGGCGGCGATCTCTGGGCTTGGTCGCTTACTCGTGTCCGACTCTTTGCAACCTCAGTGGACTGCAGCACAGCAGTCTCCTCCATCCATGGGATTCTCCAGGCAAGAATACTGGAGTGGCTTAGCCATGCCCTCCTCCAGGGGATCTTCACAGTCCAGGGATCGAACCCGGGTCTCCTGCACTGCAGGCGGATTCTTTTCCATCTTTTCCACAAGGGAAGCCCAAGGCGGTCTCTGGGAGGTTGCACACTGCCCAGTTCCATGTGTCTGGCCTCACGCAGGTGATCCAGAAGTACATGCCTGGAGGCCTGTGCGGCTATGACCGAGACGGCTGTCCCGTATGGTACGACATCATTGGGCCACTGGACCCCAAGGGCCTGCTCTTCTCGGTCACCAAGCAGGACCTGCTCAAGACCAAGATGAGGGACTGTGAGCGCATCCTGCATGAGTGTGACCTGCAGACCGAGCGGGTGAGGCTGCCCGGGTCCGCGGTCCCAGGAACACACCTGCGTCCTCAACGTCACGGTCAGAGGGCTCTGGGCTCACACACCAGCTCCGACACATCCCAGCTGTGCCGCCTTGGAAAGTCACCTCACCCCTCTCTGAGCCTGTCTCCTCACCTCCAAAACTGACACAATAATAATGGCTGCAGAGGTGAAGTTAGATAACAGAGCATGGGGCCTCTCAGCAATGCTAGCTACTACGGTTCCCTCTGAGTCTTTGCCCTTGCTGCTCCTTCTGTTGGGATAATCCGACCCCCAGCACACACACATTCCCCCCACGCCCCCACTGGCTCTGCCCTATCCATCTTCCAAGGCTCAGACTGTCCCCTTCGCTGAGGCCCCTATCTGGGTTAACGTGCATCCCTACACCTCTGTGCGTCCAGTTGCGGCTCTCAGCTCAGGACCATGGTGACCCGGTTGCTGGTCAACCAGACTGAACTCTAAGGATAAGAACTCTGGATTATTGAGCTATATGCCATACTCTCAGTGCCTGGCTCAAAATAGGTGTTTAATAAATATTAGCTGGACAAATGGAGGGATGAGTGGATAAATGAACAGCCGTATGAAGGGAAGGATGAGTGAATTGATGAATAGGTGGGTCAGTTAATGGATGGGTGGATAGGCAGATGGAGGGTGGATGGATGATGGATGGGTGATGGACAGTGGATGGACGGGTGGTAATGCAGTCACCGTTTGGTCTGCCCCTTCCTCTGGGACAGAGCAGGGAGCTGGGAGAAGCCCTGGGGGGTCACGTGCTGAGGCACCATCTCCCAAGTTCAGAGCCCGAACCCTGATCCTTGCTCTTGTCCTTGCAGCTGGGGAGGAAGATTGAGACCATCGTGATGATATTCGACTGCGAGGGGCTGGGGCTGAAGCACTTCTGGAAACCCCTGGTGGAAGTGTACCAGGAGGTGAGCAAAGGCCCCGGGTGCCCTCCCTTGCTTTAACCACCAGCTTGCCCAGCAGTGACCTGGCTGCTCACTCAGAGCCAGGATCTAGTGACAGGTGGTGGCCTTTCCACCACTGCAGCCCGGGCCCCATCACTGTGTTTTCCGAAGACTGCACAGAACAGGCCTCGGGAACAGCATGTACTGACGCAACAGGGGCAGCTTCCAACAGACCGTCCCCTGCATGTCACCTCTGCTCTGTGACACGGGCAAGTCACTCTATCCCTCCATGCTCCATTGTCCTCACCTACAAAATGGGGGTACTGATTGTCTGCACTCCAAAGGGACATAGCCACACTTCTGTGAGTTGATACGTAAACTGCACACACCACGCTTGGCAAACGAGCGTGCATTCTCACTCGCTCCATCATGACCGACTCTCTGTGACCCCATGGACTGTAGCCCGCTAGGCTCCTCAGTCCTTGGGATTCTCCAGACGATAATACTGGAATGGCTTGCCATTTCCTACTCCAGGGGACCTCCCCGACCCAGGGATCAAGCCTGTATCTCCTGCATCTGCTGCATTGGCAGGCGAATTCTTTACCACTGTGCCACCCGTGAAGCCCCAGTAGTGAACATGTAATGAACAGTAGCCATTATTACCAGTGTACTACTGTTGAATAGTAGTACAGAATAGAATAGTAGTGCAGAATAGAATAAATATAAGATTTATTCTAAAGGTGGTTAATATTATGTAATTATTATGAGAGTGTGGTCACAACAGTCTGTGGAGAGGTTTCCTCCAGGGACCATGGAAGTGATGGAAAGAAGGGAATCCCTCTGCAGCCTTCTGAAACCTCCAAGGGGAGGCTGCAAAGGGACGGGGGTAGGTGAAGCGGAGGTACGGGCTCTGATGGGGTCTTTCTTGGTTCCACAGTTCTTTGGCCTCCTTGAAGAGAATTACCCAGAGACCCTGAAGTTCATGCTCATTGTGAAAGGTATGTGCAGGTGACTGCGCTCCTCTGTGCCGCCAGTCCCTTAGCTGAACTTTGGGGACAGTAATGGTGCCTTCTTTCCCAGAAGCAGAGAGGCAGGCTGGTTGCTTGTTGCAGGTTGGTTGCTGCATGCAAATCAGAGTGCCTAGAACAGAGTAAGTGCTCCATAAATGGTAAATTCTACGGTTGGTTTTCCTGCAAGAAAAGGCAGCTCCAACCCCAGCTTGTCCAGGAATCCCCCCTCACCTCTCCTACCCATGTCTATCTCTCCCTCCTCAAACTGCCTCTCCCACTGGCAGCCAGCGCAGCCCAGTCTGGCCTTTCCTGCCCACTGCCTTCTGAGCCTCCAGTTAGCTTTATGTATTCATCCTGCTTTCCTTGAGTTGTCTACTCCTTGAAGGCAAAGCCTTTGATTCTTCACTTCTATTGTATCCCTCCCAGGCTTGGGGCCAGGTGGGAACTCAGTAGTATTTGGGTAGTTGTTATTTGGGTGGGTGGATTGATGGAGAGATGGTTGTGTGTTGGTGGTTGACTGGACTGGTCGATTCATTGCTTAGTTTGCTGTCTGTTGAACTGGCCAGTTGGTTAGCCGACTAGTTGACTGCCTGGTGGTTGATTGCATATCTGACTGGCTGGTTGGATAGTTGTTAGTTTGGTAAACTGATTGAGTGACTAGTTAGCATTTTGGTTGGCTATGAGGGTGAGTGTCTAGTTGGCAGACTGGTTAGTTGGTTTGGCTGGATTGCGGATGGTTGACTGCTGGTTGTTTGGATGGTTGGCTGGTTGGTTATTCGAATGGTTGACTAACTGGAAAAGGCAATTGGTTGGGCAGTTAGCTGGTTGTTTAATGGACTGATTGGTTTTCTGACTGACTGACGTGTCAGTTGGTTTGGCAGGGTTTGATTATTTGGTCAGGTGGCTAGCTGATTGGTAGGCTGGCTGATGGGCTGGTGAGAATTGATTGGCTGTTTGTTGGCTGGTCTGCTGGCTGTTTGATACATTGGATGATTGGACGGTTGGGTTGTTGGCTGTTTGTTGGCTCAGTTGGTTGGATGGTTTGTCAAGTGCAGGGCATTGAAACTTGCCAACCTAATTCATGGTTCCTCCATGCTGTTGGCTCTAACTGTTATGGAGAGAATGGCCCAATGGAATCATTTTTTCCCCATTATACTTGCTTATATCTCTCCAGCCACCAAACTGTTCCCTGTGGGATACAACCTCATGAAGCCCTTCTTGAGTGAGGACACTCGCAGGAAAATTGTAGTGTTGGGAAGTAAGTCGTTCCAGCTCCATCCCCTGAACCCCATCCATGAACTTTGGAGTAAGTTGGCCCATCACCCCCATCCAGAGGTCCACACATCACCTGGAGTCAGAGGCTCCTCCTTCTCAAAGGTGTAGCGGGTCTTACACTGTGGCATCTATGCGGGGTCTTACACTGTGGCGTCTATGCGTTACTGCTGTCTTACTCCTGCCACACCTCTTTGACAACTAAGGCCTCCACATCTTCCTCCTTACCAGTTTCAGTTTGGTTGCTGGTCAACCTCTGGGCTACGGGCCTCAGTTTCTTTATATTAACCTTCTGTGGCCATGTACAGGGGATAACTTGGATTGGTTATAGGGGTGGGGCCATGTGACACCCGAGAATCCAGAACACAGAGCTTTGCACAGGGCATGAAGAACAGTAATGGGCTTTGTGATTGTGATGATGAAGCAGCAAGGCGGGGGGGTCCTTTCAAAGACCCCAGGCTGCCCCTCTTCCACCCAGAGGTCCGACCTGGTTGGGCCATTTGCACACTGCATGGCCCTCGACATAGTCCTTGACCTCATTGGGATTTAAAGTCTCCTTAAGGCAATTAGACAATGCTAATCTTGACTACTCATCACTAGGAGACCATCAAAAATGGGCACACTGATCAGCCAGGGGGAACATGTTTCCATAGCAACACAATGGAAGACACTTCTACAGCCCAAGGCCTGAAAGGCTGGGGAGTCAGCCCTGGCAGCCCAGCTCCTGTAGGGCTTCCCCCACCTGCCAAGCTCAGGCCCTCCTGATAGGAATAGGGGGCACTTATGGGACCCCTCCATGCTCAATAGTCACCCTTCAACCCCTCTGCCCACAGGCAACTGGAAGGAAGGATTGCTAAAACTCATCAGTCCTGAGCAACTGCCTGCCCAATTTGGGGGGACCCTTACCGACCCAGATGGGAACCCCAAATGTTTAACCAAGGTATGAAGAGTCCCAGAACAGGGGAGGGTAGAGGAGTCAAGCTGGGTTTCTTTCTCATCCACTCATTCATTCATAGGTGTCGCTATGGAGAGACACCTGTGAGCCAGGTATTGAGTTAGTCCCAGCCCTGCCCTAACAGAGCTCTCAGCAGCTGTTCAGGCAAATGAGAAATGGGAGAATTTTGACCCAGAGGGATGAGCTGAGAGAGAAAGTTCCTGGAAGAGGCCCTGACCGAGGCTGGTGCAACACAGAAAGCTTCCCGCTGGGGGGTGGGGGAGGACAGGATGAGCAGAATACTTCTGGACAATGGGGAAACGTCTCGGGCAGGAGACACAGCCTGAAAGATGCAATGGCTGGGAGTGGGGAGCAAGCCCATCCTGCTGTGTCTGCAGATCAACTACGGTGGGGAGATCCCCAAGTCCATGTACATGCGGGACCAGGTGAAGACTCAGTACGAGCACTCAGCGCAGATCAGCCGCGGCTCGTCGCACCAGGTGGAGTATGAGATCCTGTTCCCAGGCTGTGTCCTCAGGTAAGGCTTAGGCCACCGCCCACACCCCAGCTGGACCCTCGCCCCTCGGGGGTCTCTCAGACTTGGCAGCAGCCCGTGCTCCTTCCCTTCCCCCCAACACAGGTGGCAGTTCGCATCAGACGGAGGGGACATCGGCTTTGGGGTTTTCCTGAAGACCAAGATGGGGGAGCGGCAGCATGCCACGGAGATGATGGAGGTGCTAGCCAGCCAGCGCTACAACACCCACATGGTGCCGGAGGACGGGAGCCACACCTGCACGGAAGCCGGCGTCTGTGAGTCTGCCCTGGTTGGGCCCCAGCTCTGGAAAGATGGAGCCACCTGTCTCGAGGTTTAGAGAAAGCAATGGAGAAGCAGTGACCGCACCCCCCCCCCCCCCAGGGACATACAGCCTGAGTCAGTGCCGTTCATCCACAGAGTCACTCACGCGGCCCACACTCCAGCGCACCTGTGGTGTGCTGGGAGCCAAACAGGCCTTGAAGGGTTGAGAGCATCCCAGGTCACAGGCAAGGGAGAAGCGGGGGAGATGACTTCCCCCAGGAGGAAACTGGGACTCTGAGAAGTGAGTCAACTTCAGAGCCACACAGCTGCATGTGGGGCCAGGGTTCCAGCTCAGCCTGGTGGTAGTAGCATAACCCTGGGCAAAAATCCTGAAAGTCTTACCAACCTGAAGGCTTGGTTTGCTCACCTGTGAAGCAGAGGTTATGATTCCTCCCTCTCAGGGTGCTTGTAAGGAGGTTTGTAAGGAGGGGAGGCAGGAGGTGTGTGCAGGCCTAGCTCAGCACCCCGCTTCATCTTCGGGGGCTGGGAGGCCTCTGACATTCCCAACTGCCCCCCGAGGACACCCCGTCATGTGAGTGTCCAGGTGTGGAGACAACGGGATGCAGTGGCCATTATTCTCGTTGCCCGTTGGTGCAACTAAAGCCAGGCTGGGCATGTGCCAGGGGGAGATCAGGGTCTGTTTACAGGCCCTGCTCAGGAGGGTAGTTCCCATGGGGGAGAGAAGAACAGTGGAGGGAGTTTGGCCCCACTTGGCAAACACAACAGGTGGGAACACAACATATTCTCCCCCATGGCTGGGGCTGGGCACAGGGAGTATGCAGTCAGGCCCAACTACCCATTTTTCCATCTGTCTCTCCAGATGTCCTGCGCTTTGACAACACCTATAGCTTTGTCCATGCCAAGAAGGTCAGCTTCACAGTGGAGGTGCTGCTCCCGGATGAAGGCATGCAGAAATACGACAAAGAGCTGGCCCCTGTCTAGGCAGCTCCCTCACTTCCCAGAGACCCTGACCCTTTGCTTTCTGTCTCTATATTCTTCTCCCCACCTCCCTCCAAAAATTGCTCAGTAGTCCTCTTGACTCTGACACTAGTCAGAAGAGAAAGGGCTGCCTTGGGGAAAACTCAGGCGCTGTGATCAGATCAGGAAAAGTGGGGGAGGCACCACTTTGGAAGATGCTGAGACTGTGGAAGAGGAAGAAGCAAGGGCAGGAACGGGAGTGGATGTCCCTGCAACCCGGGAAATAGAAAAAGGGATCTCCCGGCCTTTGTCCTCGCTTCTCCTGAGGCACTTGTGTGCTTGAACTTCTCCCCCATGAGTTATCAGCAACTTGGGTCAGGGATGTATCTAAATTCTTCTTACTTCTACCTCTTATATAAGTAAATGCTCAACTAATGTGAAGTTGAATGGCGGTAGGGAGCAAATGGGTGTGCAAGATAAAAAGTCTACAAGGGTATATTTCAGCACCTCGGACAGGGGCTGAGGTGAGGATGGTCTCTCCTGAGACTCAAGTGACCCAGCCCCCAGATTTCTGGCAGTGGCTGCCCCCTGGGGTAGTTAGGAGCTGTCTATAGAAGGCTTTGTCTGACTCAAAACACACAGCTTTCCCAACTTCTCACTCCACCCTCACCACCTCCCCTTGGAACTCACAGCTTATGTTTCAAGCAATTAAAGGCACTTCCTAAAAGCAAAGGAAGTCACATCTGGCTCTAGCTGCTGCCTGGCAAAAAAAAAAAAAAAAAAAATCACAGCTGTCATTCAGTGAGTTCTCTTGATGTACCGTAGATGGTGCCAGGTACTCTATGAATTTAGCTCATTTCACTCTCACGCCTGCCCTGGGGTTACATATGTCACAGCCACATATGTATAAGGAAACTAAGGCTCAGAGAGGTGAAGTCACTCTCCCAACACCACACAGCATCCAAGACCCAGGTGTTTGTTTGTTTGTCTTTAACTCCAAAGACATTGCTCTTAATTGCTCCATAATACCACCACCTAAGACTCCACTTTTACAGAGAAGAAGGAATATCTTAGATTGTCCAGTGGAAATGTCTTGGATGTCACCCTCTCCAATCCCAGTTTGTGGGCAGGAGAGGATTGTGCCCATTGAGCAGTTGGAACAGTGGAGACCCCCGATGCTGATTAAGCAGGTCATCAAGGAAACTCACAGCAGAGCAGGCAGGGCTTGTGCTTCAAGGCCCAGCATCCAGCCCACTGCTCACATGGCCACTGAGAAGCGTGGCCTCTTGCCCCCCACCATGACCCTGGGTGACTCGGCGGGACACCACGGCCCCAGGAGCTTTCTGCTCCGGGGACATGGAGCTGCTGGCTTGAGCCCCAGGTCCTGATACATCTCTTGACAAGAGGAGAGGAGTTCCACAGAGAACATGGGTGGGTGGGGACCGAAGGACTTGACGTTCCTTGGGAATGAGCTGAGAGCCCAGCCTGCCGGGGTGAGCCCCGCCACCGGCAGAGGAGGCCTGAGTCCGAGACCATTCAAGCTAACGTGCAGCAGCAGCTGGCACTTCCCGTCTGCACTTAGGGATACATTTTATAGATCAAAAACAGCATTGGCCTCGTTTCCTTCAGCCCATGGGTGGCAGAAATAGGACTGGAGCCAAAGCCTCCCTCCTCCCACCTGCTGCCTCCCACCCTCCCACCACTAATTCCCGTTACTGCAGCAACTTGCCAGAACAGGACAAGACCGCCGACTCTCCGAGCAGGGGGCTGGGAGAGGGGTGGATAGGAAGGAGGAGGGAGAAGAAAGGGTTGTCAGATTTAGAAGAAGGAAAAAAAAAGCAATACTTGGGACATGCTATTCATCTGAAACTAAAATTTAACTGGGTGTCCTATATTTTATTTGGCCACCCTACAAATAAGGGATGGGGAAGTAGGCAGAGAAGAGGTGGATGGATCCATGCTCTTGGAAGATGGTGGCAGTGTCTGCAGGTGGGGCAAGGATGTGGTGGGGGAGGATGGCTCAGCATCGGGCCTCACCCTTGCCCCCTGAGGGAAAGGTCTCACCCCTAGGCTGCAGCAGGGGTACAGAGGAAGAAGGGGTGGACCCTTTCCACCCTTGGGGCCGCGGCTGCTGTGAGCTGTGTTGTGATTATCTGCATCTGTCCCAGCTCCTCGACCACAATTCATAGACCCCACTGTGGACAGAGGCGAGGACTTGCTACCAGGAGGGGGGTCAGGGACAGCACAGAGAACCTAGGCTAGGGCCGCAGCCAAGAGCCAAAAGGTGCCCCTTGGCATCCACCAATGCCCAGCCACAGTCAATGGGCAGGAGCCCTCCAGCTCCCAGCTTCCGGGTGCCCAGTGTCACTCAGGGGCCAGGCGCTTTGTTCTGAGTGTCCAGGAGGTGAAATGGGGAGAAAGAGACCCTACTTAGCCTTGGCCAACGGGCACCCCCATTTCAGCTGTGGTCAGCGAGAAGCATAGCAGCAGGAAGACGGAGGTCTGCAAGCTGCCCACTGTGTGTGAACAGGGGCACCCAGACTTTGCGGAGAAGCAAGACCTGAGCAACCGGCAGAAGCCTCCTGGGGGCAGCCATAATGAGAAGAGACATTGCCCCCCTCCCCAGCCTCCTTAGGCCCAGAGGAGGCTGAGGAAGGAACGAGCCTCACCTGGAGCCCACACGGGAGCCCAGGGCCCGGCCGAGCTGGGCCAGGCTGAGCGCGTGCACGTTCCCCCACCCCAGGCCCCCACATCCACCTGCCTGCAATGCCTCCTTTTAGAAAAGGCTCTGAAGCCTCCTCACTCACGTGGGATTTAGTGAGAGTTAACTGCTGACGGAAGGCTTACCGCACGTGGACTTCACTTTCTCATCTGTGAGATGATAACGGTGGCACCAGGTGCCGAAAAGCCGTGACAGAGTTTCCGTAACACAGCGCCCGGTGTGTAGGAAGCACTCCGCTGTGTTCTCCGTGGGTGTCATTGGATGGTTCTTGTCCAAGGAGAGGGAGCTGCATGATGATGAGGAGGGGAAGGTGGCAGGGAGGGTTCAAGGAGCAGGTACCATTAGAGATGGATATTGAAGCCTGAGAACAGAGGGAAGTGGGGGTGGGGAGGGCATTCCCAGCAGGCGGCATGACCTGAGCAAAGGCTCCGAGACTGGAGGGGTCTGGGGAAGGCAAGGACAGAGGTGCAGGGTGTGTCGTGGTGAGAGATGAGACTGCCTCGGCGGGGAGGCTCTGAAATCTGGGCTGGGATGTTCAGACTGGATCCCGGGGACTTCCAGGAGTCATAGAAGATACCAGGACACAGAAAGGACTTCGGGAGACTCAGTAACAAGCAGGATCAGATCGGAAGAATGCTCCTTTACGCACTGGGCCTTTAAGGAGTGCCCAAGACTTTCTCGTATAAAAATAAAACCATGACGATCACCCTCAGATGCACATCTTCGAATCACCATCCAATTATTTCCTCTGAATAAATTCTTAGGGCTGGAGTTCCTGAACCGTATAATTGGCATACTTGCTCTCTACATTACTCATCTGGGCACAGTCATCAACTGTGTGTTCTTGAAGTGTCTTGCCTATTATAGTCATAATACTGATTAAATAGCCCCCTCTGTGAGACCCACTCTGGCTGAATTTGCAAGCCATTTCTCCTGTAATCCTCTCAGCAGCTTCAGAGGGTCGTTATGGAGTATTGTACAGTGAAGGAACCAAGACTCAGAGAGGTTAGGTAACTTGCCCAAGGTCACACCACCTGTGAGTCAGCTCTATGTCTGAGCCTGTAGAGAGCCATGGGCTGGAAGGCAGTAGGAAAGGCGGATGGGGAGGTGGGGGATTCAAGGGACTCCCACTCCAGGAAACAGAGACCCGACCACAATGAGGTTGTAAAGAGTAAATGCGCCACATCACAGGAAACCCTCAGCATGGAATCAGGCCTACTAGGGGCGATTCAGTAACATGTATGCTTCTCAGTAATCTTGAAAGAGGTTTGAACCAGCCAAGGTGGGCGGATTGGGAGGTGCTGCCTCCTTGTGGTGGTCCTGAGCATTGCATGAAGCAGCCACTGGGGGACCTAACTTCCAGCGTGCCCCAGGTCAAAGGCCACCAGGCCCCCGGGGTGGGAAAAGACATCTCCCCCAACCCCATCTGGGGTCTGCCTTATCCTCTTAGGCCCCAGGAAAGCAATTTCCTATTACACCCAGCATCTGCCACCTCCAGTCCTGTTGACCGACCTCTCTGCCTGTTTCCCATCAAATAGGATAACACGTTAGTCCAGTCACAAAGAACTGTCCCCTGTCCCCGAAAGAGGCAGCTGGAGACAGTGCTTCCTACCTCTAGAGGGCTGGGGTGCTTGGAGGAGTTGTTCCAGCTCCATGGATTCCCGCCACCCCAGAGTAGCTGCTGCTGCTGCTGAGTCACTTGAGTCGTGTCCAACCCTGTGTGACCCCATAGACGGCAGCCCATCAGGCTCCCCCGTCCCTGGGATTCTCCAGGCAAGAACACTGGAGTGGGTTGCCATTTCCTTCTCTGATGCATGATAGTGAAAAGTGAAAGTGAAGTCGCTCAATGATGTCCGATTCTTAGCGACCCCATGGACTGCAGCCCACCAAGCTCTTCTGTCCATGGGATTTTCCAGGCAAGAGTACTGGAGTGGGGTGCCATTGCCTTCTCCACTCCAGAGTAGAGTTGCAGATAAATACAGGGTGCCTCGTTAAATTTGAATTTCAGATAAACAAGGAAGAACTTTTCAGTGCATATACATTCCATGCCATCTTAGGGACATACTTGTACTAAAGTCTTATTTGTTGTTTAAACCAAACAAATTTAATGGCGCATCCTGTTACTTTATTTGTTATGTCCAGCAGCCCTACCCTGCAGCATTCAGAGCAGAACCAGGAGGGGCAACGGCCCATTCTGTGCCTGTTGCTCTGGACCTCCCAGGTCAGCTCTCACAAACTGCTAGGAGTCTGCTGACCCTACCTCACCGAGGGAGGCTTCCCTGGTGGCTCAGCTGGTAAAGAACCCCATCTGCCAATGCAGAAGACTCAAGAGACTCAGGTTCGATCTCTGAGTCGGGAAGATCCCCTGGAGAAGGAAGTGGCAACCTGCTCCAGTATTCTGGACTGGAAAATGCCATGGACAGAGGAGCCTGGTGGGCTACAGTCCATGGCGTGGCAGAGTCAGACACAGCTGAGCACGTACGCATGCACACACACACTGGGGCCACTGAAACGCCTGCTGGCTCAGAGGCACAGAGCAGATGTGTGCAGGGACCTAGGGGAGCACTGGGGCTGCAGCTGCTCGGACAGATGGAGGCCCTGGCCCTAGGGACTCATATGGGGTGCGGCGGGGCTATAAGCACAGCAGTGGAGGGAGCCCGGAGGAGGCTCCGGAGACAGAGGTTATCTTGAGGGGGTGAACCGAGGGAAGACTGGGCTGCAGTCAGGCTCAGGTGGTATCTGCCCAACAGACTCCCCTCCTAGTGTGTATCTTAGGAGACTTGCAGAAAAAGGACAATGCCCATCCCAGAAGAGGCTGGCAGCACCAAGGTGGAATTCCAGGCACATGCAGGGGACCACTGGTGGGCAGGGAGGTACCAGACAGGCCCACTGCTGGCCACTGTGAACGGTGCGTTCCCAGAGACACCAGCCTCCACCTCTGAGGCTCCCGCCCTGCTCCCCTTCACCACGTCCCTGCTCATCCCCAACAGAAACAGAGAAAACTCAACTTCTTGAGGATTTATTGGACTGAGAGCTGGCATGCCGTCCAGCCAGGCCCCAGCAGGCCTTGCACCAGGAAGGGGCAGAGAATCTGTCCTCAGGGTCCCCGCGGGTGTACGCCTGTGTTTCTCTGAGTGACTTGCTGCTCCGCCATCAGGGTGACCTGGCTGAGCCTTTGGGAGTCCTGGGTCCCCAGCTTGCTAAGTGATTTTGGCCATGCTCCTCACCTTGTCTGGGCCTCAGGTGCTTTACCCTCCATGGGAGGATGCTATTGTCCCGTCAAGGGACAGGGCTGGGCCCACTCAGTCCAGTCTGGCTCAGTATCACAGATTCCATGGGAGCGGACGGGCTTCAAGTCCTGTCTGTGGGTCACTGCAGCTGCTGCTCTGAGGTCTTTGTCTTTCAGGTTCCGAGCAGCTTAAACCCACTCAGGTGCCAGGGCTTTGGACCCCAGAGAGCGAGGCATCCGCATCCCCTGGCAGGAGGAGGGAGTGGGAACAGAGCAGGGAATGGGCTGGCCCACAGGCCAGGGATGGTGGGGGAGGGTCAGGAGGAGCTGGGCTTCTCCACTGAGGGGTAGAGCTTGCGGAGGCTGGAGTCCAGGAGGAAGTCCACCGACCTGTGGGGCAGTGTAGGGTCATGACCCAAGCTGACCAAGGGATGCTAATGGGGGAACGGGAGGCAGGAGACCAGGGCTGGGAAAGGAACTCCTGGACACAGGACACAAGTGCCATCCAGATGATAGCCATCACCCTCTTCCTTACCCAGTTGGGAAAACTGAGGCCCAAAAACATAAAAGATTCATGCAGGGCCTCAGGGTCAGCTCTGTTCCCATGGGGAAAGACTCTTCCTCCCACTCCATGTTGGTCTGGTTTGGTTGGTCCCCTCTCTGGTTCTAAGGGCAGGCACATGATCCAAGCCTGGCCAATCAGAAAATGGAAACTGGCTCAGGGGTGGGCACCCAGTCTGGGATGGACCAATGACAGCCTTCCCTGGGATTTTTGCTGTCACTATTAAGACGCCTCCTACGGGCTTGCTAAGCTGGTGGGAGGGGAGCTAGGGGTTGCTGGGAGCCATCTCTGCTCCTAGGAAGGGGGAAAGTGACTAAAGCCAACACAGGATAGGGTGGGGAGAAGACCAGCAGAGAGACCTACACGCCTAAGAGCATCAGTTGGTTTCTTGGTCCCAAGCAGCATAACCCTGAACTTTTCAGTTACATGAAACAATCAATTCCTATTTTACTTAATCCAGTTTCAGATGGACTTCTGTCACCAAAACTTCTCAGAACCCATCCCTTCCAGGGTACACCTGTTCCTGCCTCCCTCTGGTTGTTTTCTGAGTTTTCTTTCTGGGAACTGACTTGTCCTGTGTCCCCTACTCTCACGGCACCTCCTACCTTTACTGCTGATGTACCTGCCAGATTATATGACAAGGGCCTAGACTGCCCTTTCCATCTCAGGAGCCGCAAGAGCAGCGCTGCCTCTGCCGCAGGCGTTACACTCCACCCCTCCCAAAGCTCAGCTCTGCCGGTACAGTGGGTGACCCCTGGGGCTGGGGGGCACACCCACCTGTCGATAGGGTGGATGATGACGGGGATGGCGAGCAGCCCCAGCGCGGTGGTGGTCCACTTGCGGACAGCCAGCGGCCAGCGGGTGGCAGTGCTCAGGACGTAGAGGGAGGCCGCACACACGCGGTTGATAGTGAAGCCTGGGATGGCCACAGAGGCCAGAGCCTGCCACACAAAGGTGTCCACCACGGCCACGGTCACCCTGCTGCTGCGGCCTGCCTCAGGGCCCGGTACCTGGTGGGCACAAGAGACACTTAATCCAGCAGGGGCAGAGGCGGGAAACCCTGTGGACAGGGGGCATGAGACTGGACCAGGGAGAGGGAAGGGAAGTGGGGGGGTTGGGGACAGAGCCATATTAGCGTTCAGTTCTGGACTCTACCAATTTAGGGCTGAGTGACGACTCACATCCACGACCAGGGTATAGACTATGTCACCCGCAGGACTGGGGGCGGGGGTCACTGCCCTACGAAAGAGAGGGTAAAGAGTGTGCCAGGCCAGGCTGTGGGGACTGGACTGTCCTACAAGGGACTTAGCCATGTGCAAGGCTGTGGACTGACCACAAGGGGGCGCGGGCCAGGGTGAGGGGGTGCGGGGCAGGTTAACACTCACATCTCTGGCTTTCTTGCCCTTGTCAATGGCATCAGCCAGCACGTAGGAGCTGGACACGCCGTAGCTCAGCCACACGACAGCTGCCGGCACCAGGGAACGGAAGGCCTCCCCCACCTCATTGGCGTAGCCTGGTGGGGAGAGGCTAGTCAGTTCCTGAGCCCTTGGGTTGTTCCACAAGGGGGCGCTGGAGCCAGCTGGTTCTTACCTCAGCCTTCTGAGGAGTGGCTGGGTGACTGTAGTTAGGCGATCTTACCCCTCTGAGCTTCCGTTCCCCAACCTATAAAATGGAACCCATGATGCCCACCCCAGCTGTCCTCCTGTGGAAGAGCTGAGCACAGACACCTTTCTCATCACTCACCTGCCTTCCCAGCCTGGGTTCTAGAAGCATTTGAGCTGGTGGGCACAGAGGCAGTGAGAGAGGCGAAGGGCCGCCCCACTGACCAGGCACTCACCACATGCCCGGCCTTTCTGTACCTTATCTCATTCTACTCTTACAGCTACCAGGCAATGAGAGAGACCCAGGGTTCACCGCTTTACCCTGAGGAGTAAACAGGCTCAGATGCAGCCGGTGAGGAGCCAAGATGGGAGTCCTAATGCCCTGACTCCACAGCCCCTGGGGGGCATGCCAGAGAGGAGAGCTCGCTCACCCGTCCTCTGAGCTGGACAGCAGCTTCCACCTGGCAGCTGCTGCTGCTGCTGCTAAGTCACTTCAGTCGTGTCCGACTCTGTGCGACCCCATATATGGCAGACCACCAGGCTCCCCCGTCCCTGGGATTCTCCAGGCAAGAACACTGAAGTGGGTTGCCATTTCCTTCTCCAGTGCATGAAAGTGAAAAGTGAAAGTGAAGTCACTCAGTCGTATCCAACTCTGTGCGACCCCATGGACTGTAGCCCACCAAGCTCTTCCATCCATGGGATGGAAATCCACCTGGGAGACTGATCAGCAAAAACCCCAAGGGCAGGGCTGGGCAGACCAGAGCTGTGTGACCCTGAGCGAGTTCAGAGCCGTCTCTGTGCCCAGTCTCTGCCCCCGGCTAAAAGAGAACTAAGATCCTCCCGTCATCTCCAGGTCCCTCACCGGCCTCTAGCAATTCCCGCTTCCCTAATCACGTGGTGTGGGGGTCGCTGTGCCCCTTGCCCGGAGCTCACCCAGGTACCGCACCCACGTGTCCCGGAAAAGGTCGCGCTCGGCCCCCCGCGAGGGCGGCTCGGACATGGCGCCTCCGCCTGGGTCTCAGCCGCTGCTGCAGGTCCTACCGCCTCGGCTTCCACCAGCTCTCCCGTTCGCCGCGGCGGGACCGGCCGAAGGTCCCGGACTGAAGGACAGGTCGTGCTGTCCCCGCGAGCAGGGAACGTCTGCAAATTCCCCCGCACACCGGAGCCCCTCTCCCTGGCTTGGGTTTTACAGATTAATTTTCTTCACTGTTTTCTCTGGAGTTGAGAGATCGGCACCATCCTCTTCCACCACTAACTGTGGTGTTGGAGCCAAAGAAAGGTGCATCAAATTCGGGATGCTGCGCAGCACAGCTATGTGACCTTGGGCAAGAGCCTGTAACCTCTCTGAGCCTCGCTTTATTCATTTGTTACATGAGGAACAGGACAGGTTTACTTCTGGGACGATTTCCAGGATTAATTACACAGTCATCGCTGATTGAATTTACTACCAGCCAGAGCACTGGCTAAGGAGTAGATGAACTGCTTCTTTTAAACCTTCCCACCAGCCTCCCCCACGCCCATCCCACTCCATTTTACAGGTGAGGAATAGAGACAGAAAAAATAGATCACTTCCCCAGGACAAAAAACTGCTGAGTAGTGAAGCCGGCATTTGATTCCAGGCAGCGCAGCTCCAGTTCCCATGCTCCTAAGACAGGGGAGGTGAACGGTGAGAACCCCACTGAGGAGGATATTTGAACTTTTTTTTTTCCGATTGTGCCGGGGAATGTGGGATGTTAGCTGCATAACCAGGAATGGGACCCACGCCCCTACCTTGGAAGTGTGGCAGAGTTTTAACCACTGGACCCCCAGCAAAGTCGCTGCTTGAACTCGTATTGGACCCTTGCCCACAGGGGCCTTGTTCTCAAGCACTGGGGTCTCACTAGGCTGCCCTCCTTCCGGGCAGGACCTCGAATGAACAATAAAGGAATGAGGCCAGGGAAGCAGAGTTGGGGTACAAAACTTCGGGGAAATGAACGGAACAGAATCCCAGGACCCATATGGGGTTATTGATCACTAAAGAGGAAACTCTTCGCCACCTGGACCCCAGTTTATCCACGTGAGGAATAAGTGCACTTCACTAAAGCTCTGTGACTCCCTTGGGGAGCAGGGTTGGGTATCAGCAACCTTTAAACACAGGCACTCCTGGGTTCAAATCCCAGCTGTGCCACCTACGAACTGTCAGCCAGGTCTGTAAGAAATGAAAAGTAGCCGACATTTACTGAGCATACAATTGTATCAGGCTTTCTAAGCGCTCTGCATCTACTATTGTTTCCTTGAATCCTTGCAGTAACGCTAAGAAGCAAGCACAGGGCTGTGGCCTGGTACCCAGGAAATACTCATTAAAGAATTCGCTTTATTATTATCAAGTAAAGAGCACAGCCTCCCACTGAGAGCCCTGTTTTCAGCCCTGGGAGGCTTTATCATTGTAGGATCGTGTAGGGCAGCCAGGTCAGCGGGATCTTGCTTGAAGCTGGGCTAGGGACCCAAAGGCGATCCCCGGCCCCGGAAACACTGGTAGTGCCTGCGCGGAATTAGGAGACGGTCCCTAACGTCACGTGATCGTCGCTTCTCCGCCACCCTCCCAATCCAGGCCCACCACAAGCTCTGCGCGCGCTCGCCGGACCCACACTAGGTAGCTGCTTGGAGAAGCCGGAGCGGAGCGAGGCGGGGCCTCCGCCCTGACCGTGAAGGCAATCAGGACCATTCGTGCCCTTAGCAAAGATGGCGGAAGACAGCCCACCGGCCGGGCCAATCTGGGGACGAGCTGGCCGTGGGGGGCGCTCACGCGGGAGTAGCAGGTGGCTCCTGCGCATGCGCCCCGCTTGCTGGCGGGTAGACGCTAGGGTCCGGAGGCGGAAGTTTGCCTGAGTGAGGAAGTGTGAGGAGCGAGACAGAGGGCGCGGACTTCCACGCTCTGCGCGCTGTACGTTCTTTATTCATTGGCTACTTTTCCTAACAGAGCGTTGTAAACAAAGGTCGGGATGTCCTCCTGAGGGGTCTGGCTGGGGCCTGTGCGGCCTCGGGCCTCCTGTCAGCGCCAGCCTCCCCTCTACTCCCGCTCCCTCAGCTTGGCCAGACCATCTCCCCAGGCTGGGCCAGGGCCTGGGTTTCTGAGCGGAAGGAATGCCCCAGGCAGTGAGGGCCGCCTTCCCCTGCTCTGTGCAGCCCAGGGCCTGGTGTCCGTTTGGAAGACGTGGGACTGGGTTAAGGGTCGTGATTGCCCGCAGGGCCTGTGACCTGCAGCCCCTGGTCACCGAGCCGCCACTCCTAACCGCCCCCTACCCACGGTGGCCATCCCTGCCTGTCACCGTGGGCGGAGGGGGGGCCCGCGAGCCTATCTGTGGCTGCCCTGGGCCCCTGCCGTGGAAGCCTCCCCAGCAGGCACCAAGAACCCACCATGTGCCTCCCAGAGACGGGACTGCTAAGGCCTCGCTCAGGTCAGTCAGGAAGTGGGCTGTCGGGCACCCTGGGAGATTCAGCGCCCTCACTGCCTTGATCCCAGCTGTCACTTTTGGGTGGGGTGCTCAAATGGAGAGTTACTTGATGAAAGCCTGGCGGCACTAAAAATAAGGGTGGAAACCTCGGAACTCGCACCCACCACCAGCCTCTCTCTGGCCCTTCCCAGAGCTGGGATCTCGGGAGGGGACTTCCCTGCGCTCTGTTTGCATCCGAGGACAGTGGCTGGGTACCAAAGCTCACCGTCCCAGGAAGCTCTGTCACTGACAATCATTAGTAATCAAAGAGGCAGCCCGTGGGACCCAGGGGTTGCTGAATTCCTCGAGGTGAGGGAGAGGCCTGCCTCTCACCATTAAAGGGGAAGATCTGTGCTGATTCAGGCCACTTTCCAAGACCTGGGAAAAGCCAAAAGAGCCCAGCCTCGGAGACAAAGGGCAGAAGAGCCTCAGAACCCCCACCATAACTCTAGGAACTGGCTACCTTGCTATTCCTCATTACGATCTAGATTTACATGTTCATTTGGGAGCAAGTTCCCACCCCCTGCAGCTGGCTTCCCTGAAGTGTTAGGTCTCAATCTCCCCTTTTTCCTAATTTCTTCCCGCCACTCCATGGCACCTGCCTTCCTGTCTCAGCTGACACTGCACAGGTGAAGTTGGCACAGTTTACAAGGCAGATACTATCTCGGTGCCCAACCCCTGGGACTCCTTAGTAATATGAGAGGCAAGGAGACCCACTCCAGCTACTCTCCCAGTCTCTCTTATTCTCAAATGAAGGCTCCCCAGATCCAGCCCCAAGGTCCTTCTTCTAGCCCAGTTTTTCTGGGTGTCTGAGTGCTGGGGAAATGACCATTACAAGGGGCAGAAGCTGACGGGGAGACACTGAGGGAGCCAGGCCTGCTGGGGGGAGGCATTACTTTGGGGTGACTGCCCCCAACTGTTGCATCTTCTCTTCTGAGGCTTTGTCTGGAAGCAGGACCTCCACGGTGAAACTGACCTTCTTTGCGTGAATGAAACTGTAGGTGTTGTCAAACCGCAGGACATCTGAGGGGAGGCAAAAAGACAGACATTCAGGCAGCCTCACAGAGCCTCACACGCGATTTTTGTTGACTGAGCAAATCAGTGTGGTATGTAATGAGGATGAAGGTGGCATAAGCAATGGTCCTTAACCTTCTGAAACCCAGTCTAGGTGGACTACAAGATGTTCATGAAGAGGGGTAAAAAAAGAACATGCCAAGTGCCAGATAAGTGGCAGAGACAGTCACATCTGTTAACAGCTTGGAAGGAGGGGACCCTACAGACTGAAATCATGAGAAAAGCTTTTTAAAGGAGTTAGAGCTTGAAATGGGTCTTGAAAGGGGGGAAACAAAGTTAGTAGCAGCAGTACTTGTTAAAATAATGATAGTAATGGTAACAACGGCTATTCCTGTGACTCAGGAAAGGGTTGGCAATCTATATTATTCATGATAACTCTTGAGTTCAACATTAGTCTTGTTTTATAGAAAAGGGAAGTCACTATGTCACACGTGAGGAAGGGACGGAGCTGGAATTTCCCTCTGGTCTGCACTGCTGCCTGACTTGGGCCCTGGAAAGCCCAATCTTGTTCATTTTCTGAAAAAAGTAAAATAGGCAACCTTTTTATTAGGCAAACTTTTTGAACCAGAAATTTATCCCACAGAAAGATAAATGGACAAAGATGCTCAATGCACCCCTATTTGTAATCATAAAAGATGAGGAAAGCTAAAATGTTCAGGAGAACTGCTTTAAAAGTTTTTATTGAAATACTATTACTGGATAAAAAGGAGGTGAGCTTCATGAGAATTAACCAGGGAAACTGTTGACAATATATCTGTAGGCCAAAAAAGCAAACTGCAGAATAGTCTGTAGACTGTTTACAACATTTTTGTTAGTATCGGTGAGTGCTTAGCCGCTTAGACATATCCAGCTCTGCGACCCTATGGACTGTAGCCCACCAGGCTCCTCAGTCCATGGGATTCTCCAGGCAGGATTACTGGAGTGGGCTGCCATGCCCTCCTCCAGGGGATCTTCCCGACCCAGGGATTGAACCCACGTCTCCTGCATTGCAGGTGGATTTGTTACCACTGAGCCACTGGGGAAGCCCTTTTTGTTAATATATGTTAAAAAAAAAAAAATTTTGTCTTTGTTATTTGGCCCACCTACACTGACAAATTTTACAGTGTCAAAACTCCTTCAAATATACACTGAATGACAGATGTTAATTCCTATGAATGTGTATGTGTGGGCACATGTCCTGTATATTATGGAGACATGTAGTGCTCCTAAAGGGATGGAAAATATTTGGTAGGATAATTCACAAGACCTGTTAGTGATTTCTTTGGGAGAGAGAAAATGGGCATGCAGTTGGCAGAGAAGGCTTCCAAGCCTTGGCCAACAAACAGACTGCTTTTAATCTAACCCTTCTTTTTTTGAGTTGTTCCATTCCAGTCAAACACCCCTTCCAAAGAACAGGGTGGGAAAACAAAAGCACTAGCTCTGCTCTTTCTGCATCCTTGTCTTCTCTCACTTTTCCCAGCCAAAAAATACCCTGTGTATTTAATCCTGAGATGTAATCTTCCCCTTTTCTGACCCTGGATAAAATGCGTAGTTTAGACCAAGGGTAGACATACCACCTACCCTTTTCTTCATAGTATGGACTGAGTAATAACAGTCATCAATTTTCTCTCTGTGCCAGAGTTCTTCAGGACCAATGGTGCCTCTGGAAAGAAGGAAACTTCCTCTCTGCCCTGGATGACAGCCTTAGCAACTAGAGTCAGTCACGCTAGAGGAGAAGTCTTTGAGCTCCTTGGACCAAGCACCAGGGCTGAGATGACTCTGCCTAGCATGACATTCTGCCCTCAGAAACAAAGAAAGGGCTGTTCTTAGGCCCAGGCCCGAGGGAAGTGGAGGTCATGAACTGCAGTGGTTCATTTTGACACTATGTACTCACGGACTTGTAGAGGCCCCAGAGATCCTCCAAGCTAGGGCTTCTTCACTTTTGTAGGGGAACTGATCCCCTTGAGAATCTGACAGCATACAATTTCAGATCCCACGGAGCCCATCATGGACCCTCTGGGGCAGTGGTTCCCAGTAGGAAAGTTACCATTCTGAAGACAGGTGTTGGGGGTAACCGTGCCCTCTCATTCGTGAAAGAGTCTCAATTAGTGTCCTTTAATTTCTCTTTTATATTCCAGATTAAAATGACAGTGTTAGTTGCTCTGCTGCTGCTAAGTCACTTCAGTTGTGTCCAACCCTGTGCGACCCCATAGACGGCAGCCCACCAGGCTCCCCCGTCCCTGGGATTCTCCAGGCAAGAGTGCTGGAGTGGGTTGCCATTGCCTTCTCCGGTTAGTTGCTCAGTCATGTCCAATTCTATGCAACCCCATAGACTGTAGCCCACTAGGCTCCTCTGCCCATAGAATTCTCCAGGCAAGAATACTGGAGTGAGTAGCCATTCCCTTCTCCAGGGGATCTTTCCAACACAGGGATCGAACCCAGGTCTACTGCATTGCAGACAATCTCTTTTTAATGTCTGGGCCACCAGGGAAGCCCTATATTCCAGATAGGAGAGTGTATTAAATTTTTAGTTATGTGTGTAGGTGGGTTATAATATGTATGAATTTCATTTCAGGATAGTAGAGGAGACATTAGATACTATTATAAAAGGGAGATGGTTGGTCTTTAAGATTTAAAAGCACTGCTCTGGGGAGCCACAGACCCCAGATTAAGATCTCCTGCTTTAGCCTACTCCCCTCATTTTAAGGAAAAAAAAGAGCAAAATCTAATTACTTAGAGGCAGTTGCTCAAAACACCTGGAGGGTTACTTGCAAAGCTGGACTCAGAACCAGGTCTCCTGTTACCCAGCTGAGCTGTTTAACCTCCCTACATGTTTCAGCTCTCTGACCACACTGCACACTCCCGGCAGACAGAGTTCAGATCTTTTTTTTTTTTTACTGAATCGTATTCTTTCCTAGACAAGTACTCTACACTCAGGGCCTCAGGATATATTAGTTGGGAGGAAAGCAAAGTAGAATTAGTTCAAACTTTGAGCATACTTGGGAAATGACCGGCACAGCCCAGGGAGGGTTCGTGGGCTCCTACCATTGGACTCAGCTGTGATTTCTCCACTGGGTGGTTATGCTCTACTTTACAGAGGGTTGCCTGGTTCCCCCAAGGCATCACCTCCCACAGGTGGGCTTGTAACCTAACATCGGGTTCTCAGAGGCTCAGCTCTAACCTCGGCCATGGCCCGGGCAACAGCTAACCCCACCATGCTGACTTTAAACCTGGGCAGGGGGCGTGGATGCTGGGGCTCTGTGCCTCCTGAGAACGGACGATAAAAAGCTCCCGGTCAAGGCCCCGCAGGCAGGTAAACACTCCATCTGACAATGTATCCACGAGGAACTAAAATCTGGGATTTGCAAACCTAAGCCTGATTATGTTAAAGAGTTCATGGTCCTACATGGTACTACAGAGAGGCAGTGGGCAGTGATGGAAAATGGGCTGGGCTCTGCTCCTGGGCTTGGGCCAATTTCTTCCTGGGTCTGGGGCCCTGCTCTCTCTGTCACGTGACTATCTCTAGGGTAGTCTGTGGTCACGAGATCCTGCCCCATTTCTTGCCTGTATCTGACTCTTGGTGTCCACACACACTACACTGTGGGACAGTATACCTCTATACCTCAGCTTCCCTATCCTTTAAAATAAAGAAGCTCGGGCTTGCATGGACAAAGTGCTTTATGCCCCGAGGACGACAGTGTCTGGGTTGGCGCTCACCTGATGCCTGATGCAAGGTATACCGCCTTCTCCCTCAGGACCCGGCTCGCTAACAAGCATAGCTCTCTCCCCGGGGAGCCAGACCACAGAGCATCTGGGAGGAGGGGGCGGTAGAGACTGAGGTTGCCTGGGCTGTGGGGGAGGACACAGGATCTGAGGTTTGGGCGGTGGTGTGGACAAGTACAGAGACAGAGACATCTGTGGGACTAGTTCAGAACTGGTGGTGTTGCCATGGAAACAGGGCACAGGGCTTCTCCCCTCTCCGGCACTATCTCCTCTGGGTCTTGCCCTAATAAATAATAATGGTGGCCAGGCTGTGCTGAGTGCCATACAGCAGGTATGATGCTAAGTGCTGCACAGACCTGATGACATTTCATAATCAGGTGTCCCTATGAGGTAGAATTTGATCCCCATTGTAGCAGTCAGGGGACTGAAGCTCAGGGAGGCCAAGTCACTGGCCTAAGGACTAGTTAGTGGTCAAGTTTATTGCAGCTTGATGACAAAGCCCTTACTGTTACTGATTTTCCATGCCTGGCTCCTCGGCTCAGACAGAGGAAACTGGAGATTTGAGGGGGGTTTTCTGTGTGTGAATGTGTGATTTTTCTGCCTAGAAATATAGTACATGTTCTTTGTAACATAAACTGTATTTGCAGAACCAGTACAGAAAAAACAAAAGCCCTCTATGTCTTCTTAAGTTCCCAGAGATAACCACCACTAGTGTTAGCATAGAAGCCTCAGAATTCTTTTGACTTTTTTTTTTTAGTTAAAGTGAGGATATACCATATATGGTATGTCTCATGCCTTATTTTTTTTTAACGTGTTAAGAGTCTGCCTGCAATGCAGGAGACCTGGGTTCGATCCCTGGGTCGGGAAGATCCCCTGGAGAAGGAAATGGCAACCCACTCTTGCCTGGAAAATCCCATGGACAAAGGAGCCTGGTGGGCTCCAGGCTCCCATGGGGTTGCAAAGAGTCGGACACGACTGAGTGATTTCAGTTTCAGATATCTTATACATCATTTTATTCTCTTTAATGTGACATTATATTCTACTGTATAGACGGACCATAATTTATTTAATAAAGCCATTTAACGTACTGTCAGTATCCCAAACTGCTAGGAACATCTGTGTACCTATATCTTTGTGTCCTTGTATAAATATTTCTGTAGGATAAATTTTCAGATGTAGAATTGCTGAGTCAAAGGGAATTTGATCAATATTGCAAAGCTAAGTGAGGTTAAGCACCTTTCCCCATGCCAATTTACCATTTTTATTCCTTTGAGTAAACTTCCTGTTCATGTTCTGTGGTCACTTTTTGATCAAGCTGGAGATGAGTGAAGCTCAGCAGAGTCAAGGCTGGGTTCTGCTCACCCTGTGATCCCTGCACCTGCCCAACCTGTTCTGCCTCTCTGATGTCTGGGGAAGGGGCATCCCCCGGAAACGTCTGATAGCGGCCGTCACAGGCCCAGGGAGACTTGGAACCAGAGAGCAGGTGTTCTGAACCCTTGCAGTCACCTAGCACTGTGACTAACCTTTACCTGGGAGCATCAGGTCAGAGTCCTACCCTGCTGTTAGCCAGCTGGGTCACCTTGAGCCTGCCCTCTCACCCCTCCATCCTAGCAAGAGAGGGCGGAACTGATGGCATTCTGCTTCTAGTGCTAACCGTCTGTGAGCTTAAATCCAGGGAGAAAGAGGGACCTCACACAGACAGCTAGAGCAGGGGCTTTGATAGACTTACAGATGCCAGGATCACCGCAGGTGAGGGTCCCGTCCTCGGGCACCAGGTGAGCGTTGTACCTCTGGCTGGGCAGCACCTCCCTCATCTCCCCGGCCCGCTGCCGCTCCCCCATCTTGGTCTTCAGGAAAATCCCAAAACCGATGTCCGAACCTTCCGACATGAACTGCCACCTGCAGGGGACAACCACCCACTCAGACATGACTCCGTCTGCACATGCCCTCTCTAGGGTCCTGTCACCAAGGCTTCTCCCACCTCAGCCCTCCGACCGCCACCTAGGGCAGCAGGCTCCAGTCTCCTGGGAGGGTCCAGGACCTTACCTGAGGACACAGCCCGGGAAGAGGATCTCATACTCCACTTGGTGGGAGGAGCCCCGGGAAATCTGCACGCTGTGCTCATACTGCTGCTTCACCTGGTCCCGCACGTAATACTTCTTGGGGATGTCACCCCCGTAGTTGATCTAGAAGCGGGGCACAGAATGAGCTGGAACAAGCACTGGAGCCAGGGATTCCCCGGTCACCTCCAGTCCCCCCGGGGAAGCCCATACCTTGGATTTACATTTGGGGTTTCCATCAGGGTCAGTCATGGTGCCCCCATACTCCACAGGCAACTGGTCGGGGCTGATATATTTCAGCAAAACCTCCTTCCAGTTTGCTGGCAGGAGAGGGAAGGAAGGAGGAAAAAAAAAAGGATTAGCACTAGGCAGGATTTCATCACAGCCCAGGCAGTCTACACACAAGAGGCAGAACAAAACCCGTCTGCCCCAGCGCCAAACACGGGCCTTGGGAGCACAGGATGTGCACACAGCTCTGCAGGGGGTTTGAGAGGGGCCATCACCCAGAGGACTGCCCTATGCTGTACTAGGAAACAAGAGCAGAGTCATGGCCTCTGGCCAGCTGGTCAACCTGAGGCAAGCCACTCTGCTGAGCCTAGGTCCTCCTGCCGCCTTGCAAGATCATGGTGGGAGGGAAGTGAACTAAGCACTTGAGGAGGTGTTTGTCCTAAACTGTAAAGTGCCCTATCCTTAGGAGACTGTATTATCACTCCCAGGAAAGGGATACAAACGTCTGAAGTGCAAGCAGGAAGGAACAAAGAAAGGGAAGGGCATTCCATGTAGAGGGCATGGCATGTGCGTCAGGCAGGAGGGCCCAGGTCAACGCGCTCTGCCCTGGTTAGACCGACATGAGGGCCTGACCGGGGGTGTCGTCCCCCATCACCCTCTGTGTTCAATCATGACTGAATGAATGTGTCACTGTAGACTAACCTCTTAAGAGAGCTCCCTTGGCTTTACCCCCAGGCACACTTTAACTTCTCTTCTTGTTTAGGCTGTCTGGCAACTGGTGATTTGAAGTTTTTTTTTTTTCTCTTATTTTAGTAATCAAACCTTTTCCTGGTAGGAGAGTTGGCCTCAAGTGCAACTAAGGCTGAGATCCACTTCTCTGCCATTTCAGATTCCTAAACGAGTGTCAGCCAAAGCACAGTGTTTTGATCCTGGGAACCTCTCCATGCTGACTACAGACACCAGACACAGGCAGCAGCTCCGAGTCACAGGGTACCTGCAGCATCCTGTGTGGGCGGTGTGGCCTGGAAACCCACGAGCACAGTCCAGGGGCTCCCAACCCGCAGGGATCTAGAGACCTTCGACTAAGCGACTCCAGGGCCCTATGCCCGGCCTCGGGGTGCCCGGTCTCACGGTGCCCGGTCTCGGGGTGCTTCCATCTGTGCTAAGCTGCAGCCTAGGGCGAATTTCTGCCTCCTCTCTGTTGAAGATCTGTGCCTTCCCAGCCCAAGGCGGGTTCGGCTGAAAGGGTTTCAGGTGTGGGTGGGAACATACTGAACCTCCTCCACAGCCGCTGCCAGGAACCCGAGCTGCACTCACGCACATGGTGGGCGGCAGCCACAGAAGAGCCAAAACTCATCAAGAGCCTTTCGCTCAGACTTTTTCTTCCCCCAGCTCAGCTGGAGGGTTGGAATCCGGCCAGGAGCATTCTTCCCATCTTACAGACAGGAACTGAGGCAACAAGGACAGCACTCGTTGTGCCAGAGCCAGCACCAACAGCCAGAGGTCCTGTGCCCTCCAGACTGCTTCGTGCCACACCCAGGCCTCAGCACGTTTGCAAAACCTCCGCGTTCAACATGGTGCCTGAAGGTGAGCATTCAGAAGCCTTCAGAATTAATTCCCTTTCCTCCCCGCCAAGTTCAACTCTGGAGAAGGCAATGGCAACCCACTCCAGTACATTTATCTGGAAAAATCCCATGGACGGAGGAGCCTGGTAGGCTGCAGTCCATGGGGTCACCAAGTGTCGGACACGACTGAGAGACTTCACTTTCACTTTTCACTTTCTTGCACTGGAGAAGGAAATGGCAACCCACTCCAATGTTCTTGCCTGGAGAATCCTAGGGACGGTGGAGCCTGGTGGGCTGTTGTCTATGGGGCTGCACAGAGTCGGACACAACTGATGCACCTTAGCAGCAGCAGCAAATTCAACCCCCCAGGTGGCCTTAAGCCACCCATGAAGCCGATCTACTTTTCTAGGCTTTTCTCCCACCACTCCACGTCATGCTCCAGCCAGACTCACCCCCTGCTTGTACCTGGCTGTCTTGATTCCTGAGCATCTTCCCTCTTGGCTTTCCCTTGGCCTGACGTCCACCGGCTTCCCCACCAACCACTTCTCCATCTCCCTGGCAGGCTCCTCTTTCTCTGCCTGCCCTCGAGCCTGGATACCCCCACGCATCAGCCCCTGTTCTGCGGGCAGTCTCCTCTCCTTCTCAAGATCTCATCTGCCTTTGTGTTTGTTGTTCTTCCATCGCTATGTCATGTCCGACTCTGCGACCCCGTGGACTGCTGCACATCCAGCTTCCCTGTCCTCCACCATCTCCCAGAGTGCTCAGATTCATGTCCATTGAGTCAGTGATGCTATTTAACCATCTCATCATCTGTCACCCCCCTTCTTTTGACTTCAGTCTTTCCCAGCATCAGGGTCTTTTCCAATGAGTCAGCTCTTCGGATCAGATGGCCAGAGTACTAGAGCTTCAGCATCAGTCCTTCCAGTGAATATTCAGGGTTGATTTCCTTCAGGGTTGATCCTCTTTCTGGAAAGTCCCAGAACTCCTGGAGTCTGTCCCTAAGCTTTAGGCCCAGGCCTCTCCAACATCTGTACATCTCACAGTCTCCTCAAATTCAACCTGGAGCTTTTCCTTCTGGTTGTATTATTCCCCAGTGGAAGTGACTGCAATGCTCGGTCACTCATGCCAGACCCCAGGGAGCCGTTCTAGATTTATCTTTCTCCCTTCCTACCTCCAGCCAATTGAGTTCCACCTCCTACAGAAGTCTGAAATCCATCCTCTCCTCTCTGTCCCTTCCATCCCCAGCCCTGCTCAGCCTTTCAACTCCAGGCATGTGGACTTTGGCTGTGGTGTGCAAAAATGGTATCTCGTTCCTCACAATCAACAGAGAATCAGATCTTGGCACCTACCCCGCCCCCCATCAGAACTCCTCTCCAGTGCCCAGGAGCATGCAGAGTCAGACCCAGCTTCCCAGCACAGTGCCCTGGGTTCTCTGCCACCCAGCTCCTGGCACCCGGCTCCCTCCCCATATCATCTCTTGCCACACCCTGCGGTGCAGGCTATAGCCACCCTTGCCACAGTGTGCAGAGTCTGTGCTAAGCGCCCTTCTCTCTGCCCAACGGCTTGCTGCCTCGCTTTATCCAGCTGCCCGACTCACTCCATAGCTCGTAGCTGAGGGAGGCATTGCCCCTACCCAGGCTGGGCAGGCTGAGTGCCCCATTCAGTGTTCCCGTGGGCTCCTCCCCTTTACACGTAACGTCACACACTGCTGTGGTTTTACCCAGGTGGCTCTGGTAAAGAATCCACCTGCCAATGCCAGAAACACAGGAGATGTGGGTTCGATCCCTGGGTTGGGAAGATCCCCTGGACAAGGAAATGGCAACTCACTCCAGTATTCTTGCCTGGAGAATCCCATGGACAGAGGAGCCTGGTGGGCTGCAGTTCATGGGGTCTCACAGAGTCGAACGCGATTGCGCACACACGCATGCTCACGCTTGATACAGCTGTTTGTGTCTCCCTTTCCCGAAAGGCCACCAGCTCTTTAAGGGACTCTGTCTTCCCTCTGTGGCCTTGGCACCTATTGAGTCCAGGGCCGAGCGCACAACAGGCGCCTGTGTAATGTGGTCGGCTCTGCTCCTGGGACCCCCTGCTCTGCTCCTGGCCGCGTCCAGGGCCCCTTCTGGCTTGTGTCCCAGCTATCTCTTAAAGGGCCCTGTCCTGTTTCATTGCAAGCTCACTGAGAATGAGGGCTGCCATTTCATTCACCTTTGATTTTCCCCAGAGTGTTACAGGAAGAGTTCTCATGAAAAAAAAAAGAGGAAGAAGCCCCTTGCTAGGGCCCAGCCTGCTCCCGGGGTCCCACTGCGCCCCAACCAGAAGAGGGAGCCTTGGCCCTGGCGGCTCAGGCCTTCCCTGTGACGCCATCCCCAGCGGGGGTGCTGCCACACAGCCATGGTTCAGAGAGAATGGGCTACTCACCTCCCAGGACCTGGATCTTCTTACGAGTGTCCTCACTCAGGAAGGGTTTGACGAGGTTGTAGGCCACAGGGAACAGCTTGGGGGCTACAATAGAGACCAGGGCATGTGAGCCCCAGAGCATCCCTAACCATGGCCACGTGAGGACCCCCTGCATCCCTAACCACGTCCATCACGGCCCCCAGCGTCGGGCCACACGCTCCTGGGACCGTGGGGCCCACGTAGGCAGCCTGTGTGAAGTTCAGCTGGCCCATCTGTACAAGGGGAGTGCTCCAACTTCCTCACCAGACTGGGAGGCTCCAAGGAGGCAAATGCTAAAAGCCATGCGAATTATGAAGCTGTCTGCATAGTCACAGGTCAGTCTTTGGAACGTGTCCCAAGACCGCCACCCTGACCTTTGGCTCATTCTAAGTTTATTCTCCCCTGAATTTGTCCGAGGAACATTTTCGGCCCCTCCTTCCTATTTGGCTTCATCACAGGTAGTTCCCAACTTACCTTTAACGATAAAAAGACGCTTCAGCGTTTCGGGATAATTTTCCTCAAACATGCAAAGAAACTGTTGAAAGAATTCAGCGGGCTCAGAACTCTGCGCTAAGGAGAGAGGCTCTGCTTCCTCCAGCCTCCGCCACCCCACAGGGCCTCCGAGCACCCCCCATCTCTCACCCTCCCACCCCACCCCAGCCCTGGCCCTCACCTCTCCGTAGGCCTCCACAGCCGGCTTCCAGAGATGCTTGAGACCCAGGCCCTCACAGTCATAGATCAGGGTGGTGGTCTCTATCTTTTTCCCCATCTGCAGGGGGACAAGAGCAAAAAGTCACATCACGCAGCCCCGCCCCCAGAAACACACACCGAAGGCCACCCTGGTTCAGGGGAAACACTGATTGTGCCTTGTACCCACACTGCAACAAGATCTGGGCAGGGCCAGACCTAGAGTTGTTTTCCAAATCAGGATAATTACCCCCAGGCCGGAACTGTGGCCTAGACAAGGCCCCTTCCCGTCTAGGTCGCCCTTGCTCTCATCCAGTAAATGACTGGGTAGACCGAGACGACATCTGAGGCCCCTTCCGTTCTGCAGTTTGACCTGGTTCTGCAGCTCCCTTTCCTCTGCACTCCACGCGGCCCCGTAGCTCGCAGGCACAGATGCTCTCCGGCCAACGGGAGCCCTAAAGGGGCATCCCCATCTAATGCTCCTCTCGACGCCTCGACACACACTAGGTGCTCAGTGACTGTGGATGACACTGCTGACATGTCCCCAAACCTATCACATCGTTTGACTGCAGGTTTATGACGGCTGAGGAGGAGGGAAAGAGAGAAGACCGTGACGGTTCCAGCTTGCTCTTCAGTCTTTTTCCCGTAAGAGAGTCAGCTGTCCTTCTCTCTGTCTGAACTGAGTTAGACAGGCACGGAATCTGAACTCCCTGACACCAGCGGCACCCAAATAATCGTCCAAGGATAGGGTGGTCCTGACAAAGACGCCACTGGTGCCCAGGCAGCAGGAGAAAAGCAACAACAACATAGTATATTTTTACAAGGCTGAACTTCACTCGGTTTAAAGGACTGCCTGTTCTTTCAATGGCTGAGTCAAAGATCTCTCACGATGAATGTCATATTGCACTTGAAAATATGTGGGTTATTTTCAAGTCTTTTTTGATATTGATTTCTAACATAAATTCCACAGTGTTAAGAGACCAGACTCTGTATGATTTCAATACCTTTATACCATGAAATTTTTGCAGCTTGTTTTATGTCCCTTTATATGTTCCAGTGTCTCCTGGTTTATAGTCTATGGGAACTTGAATAGAATTCATATCCTGCTGTTGTGTGAAAACTGTATAAATCTTAATTATGTTGAATTGGTTCATAGTGCTTTTTAGGCCTACTATATCCTTCTACTGGAGAAGGAAATGGCAACCCACTCCAGTATTCTTGCCTGGAGAATCCCACAGGCAGAGGAGCCTGGCAGGCTACAGTCCGTGGGATCGCAAAAGTCGGACACGACTTAGCGACTAAACCATCCATCCATCCATATCCTTCTACTTTTCTATTAGTTTTTGAAGAGTCTGATATTGAAATTCTAACTAAAAATCTTAATTTATCTACTTAAAACAGTAATTACAATATATAGTGAAACTGTAGGTAACTTTGTTCTGTACTTTCTAAGTCTCTTGTAAATGTATCATCATACTTCCATAATTTAAAAAATGAGAAAGAAAGAAAAATAAATCAAAGGACTGTCTCTTTTTTTCCTGACTGCACCATGTTGAACTTCCTCAACCAGGGATCGAACCCCCACCCCCTGAAGTGGAAGCAGGGAGTTTTAACCTCTGGACTGCCAGGCAAGTCCTGAAGTTCTACCCCTTGTTCTGAGACAACACCCTCCCTATAGTCTGGGGCTTAATTATGACAATAATAGCTGGTAGTCAAGGCTATGGTCTTTCCTGTGGTCATGTATGGATGTGAGAGCTGGACTGTGAAGAAGGCTGAGCACCGAAGAATTGATGCTTTTGAACTGTGGTGTTGGAGAAGATTCTTGAGAGTCCCTTGGACTGCAAGGAGATCCAACCAGTCCATTGTGAAGGAGATCAGCCCTGGGATTTCTTTGGAAGGAATGATGCTAAAGCTGAAACTCCAGTATTTTGGCCACCTCATGCGAAGAGTTGACTCATTGGAGAAGACTCTGATGCTGGGAGGGATTGAGGGCAGGAGGAGAAGGGGACGACAGAGGATGAGATGGCTGGATGGCATCACTGACTCGATGGATGTGAGTCTGAGTGACCTCCGGGAGTTGGTGATGGACAGGGAGGCCTGGCATGCTGCAGTTCATGGGGTCGCAAAGAGTCAGACACGACTGAGTGACTGATCTGATCTGATCTGATCTGAAGTGTTTTCTCAGTCCTTACTTGGGAAAAAAAATGGTATCTGGAAACACAGGTCAGTCCCTAAAACTCTGTAATTTCACTGGTCAATGAAATCCACACATCAGGGCCTGAGCCCTAAGGCTGCACTTCAAGCCATGTGTGACATCCACGCTCCAGCGTGACCGACTCCACTGGGTAAACCCCTCTTCGGCCATGCTGGCCCCCTCACCTTTTCAGTCTGGCGGACACATTCCTGCAGCAGCAGCTCACAGTCCCGCATCTTGGTCTTGAGCAAGTCCTGCTTGCTGGCCGAGAGGAGCAGACCCTTGGCGTCCAGGGGACCAATGATGTCGTACCAGATGGGGGAGCCTTCCAAGTCGTAGCCGCACATGCCCCCTGACAGGTACTGCTGGACCACCTGGGCCAAGACAGAGTGGGGCGCCTGGTCAGTAGGCCCAGGGCAGCCACCCCTTCCCCGTGTCCGGGGCCTTCCTCTGGGTTTATCCTCCCCTGGGTGCCAAGGATACTCATTCAGTGACTCGGCATCGTCAGACTTTTCCTCTGAAGGCCCCAGGCCCACAGTCCCAAGACTGTGGCCCTAATAGCCCTCACATGGGGTACTGTACTGTCCTACAGCAGTCCCTCGGGCGTGTCTGACTCTTTGTGACCCCATGGACTGTAGCCCACCAGGCTCCGCTGTCCATGGCATTCTCCATGCAAGAATACTGGAGTGGGTTGCCATTTCCTCCAGGGGATCTCCCCCACTCAGGAACAGAACCCGAGTCTCCTCTGTGGCCTGCATTGCAGGTGGATTCTTTACACACTGAGTCGTCGGTCAACTTCTGGCCTTGTCAGACCTTTCGTCTGAGGGTCCCAGTCCCATGGACACAGGATACATACTATGGCTGTAACCGACCTCCTCATGTGGGGTGGGGCGGGATAATCTGTCCTCACCTCCGGAGGCTGCCAGCTCGTGATGTTGTCAATGTCCTTTTGCTTCCGGAACTCCACGTGCTACAAACACATAATCGGGACTTTAAAAAAGTGAGGCAGGGGAGGGGGCTGTCCTTAACAGGCATCTAGCAACAGGTGACAGCACGAGCGGACCACGGACCGCAGGTAAGTCACGAGAAAGCCACTGGCAGGAAGAGAAGGCAGTGCCTGTTTCCAAGGTCTCAGCAGCACAGATTGTAATTCCTGGTTGGCCCAGAACTATGAAAGCTCTGCTTCCCGGGAAGGGACTGCACTTTGTCCCCCAGGATAAGGCAGTACAGGCTGTGATCAGGGTGGGAGGGCTGGACAGAAGTCCAGGCACGGTGTGATTCCGATGGGCAGGAATGGAAGCAACCAAATGGGTCTCACCTTCCGGAGCATGGCCTCAGATTTCTGCAGGTCAAAGTTTCTTGCTGTAACAGGGAGACACGGACAATGGTTAGGCCAGTAGCCTGGGCACTGAGGACTAAGAGACTGTCCTGCTCCTGTGCTGGGGCCCTGGGGACTCTTAGATCACACCGCATGCGGAGGTGGGGTGAGGACATTCACTGAGGGTTTGGGGAGCACCTCGACCCCTGGGCTTGCAGGGAGAGCGGGTCAAGGCTCAGGGCAGGTGGGAGCAGCCCTGCAAGTTCAGGGTCAAAAGAGCTCTCTCCTAGTGGATATAATCAAGTGAAGGATCTTATTTCCTCTCAGGAAAAGTGAACCCTGGACTCCCTTATCATTTAGCCTTCTCCTTCCAAAAAGCTAATCTCCTGCAGGGTCTAACACTCAGCGCTGAGAACTTGACCTTGGGTTCAAAGATGAACACAGCTGCCCCGTAATCTGGGGCAGGACTGGCGGTACATTCCAGTAGGAAGGGGGTGGCGGTGATGAGCCTCCACTCATCAAAGGGCCCACGCATACCCCAGGGGGACAGAGGACCCTCCTCCTCCCAGGATTCCCAGAAAGTTTCAGAATCAGAGTTCCCCTGACTCAACGGTTCAGCGCTGAAGAACTGATGCTTTTGAACTGTCGTGTTGGAGAAGACTCTTGAGAGTCCCTTGGACAACAAGGAGATCCAACCAGTCCATCCTAAAGGTGATCAGTCCTGAATATTCATTGGAAGGACTGCTGCTGAAGCTGAAGCTCCAATACTTTGGCCATCTGATGAGAAGAACTGACTCACTGGAAAAGACCCTGATGCTGGGAAAGACTGAGGGCAGGAGGAGAAGGGGATGACAGAGGATGAGATGGTTGGATGGTATCATTGACTCAATGGACACGAGCTTGAGCAAGCTCAGGGAGTTGGTGATGGACAGGGAAGCCTGGTGTGCTGCAGTCCATGGGGTCACAAAGAGTTGGACACAACTGAGCAACTGAACTGAACTGGGTCAACTCTATCTCACGCACAAACCTCGACATGCTGTCCTGCTCACGGTTCAACACAAACCCCTCTCTGCCCACCAATGCCACCTGCTCCCAGACAATCCGAGCAGCCACATGCACTTGGTCCTCACTGTTGTTCTGAGCAAAGACCCTTCTGCAGAGACCCTCAGAGAGGAGGGGGTGCTTCCTCAGCCACGTGACAACCCTTCCAAGCAAATTCTGTGCTGCCACCCCGAGTCCCTGTCTGCCAACATGCTGCCCATCCGTGGATCCTTTAACCATCCGGCATAGCTCAGTGTCAAGTCCATCCACTTCCCTTTGGAGGTTTTCCAGTTTCCCAGCGCCTCTCCTAATGTGTGTGGGCCAGAGCCCAGGTGTTATCTACCCTTCTCCAATTAAGCCTAAGAACTTTCTCAGCAAGAGGCCAGGTCCTTAACTCAAGTGCAGCTTCCCGTCAACTGACACCCCCAAATCCTTTTCACCTGGGCTACTGAGAAGCCTCTATCCCACGGGCTGAGAGGCGGTTTTCTGGATCTCTCTCTATATCAGATTTCATCTTGTTATGGTCAGCCACGTTGCATTTCTTAAAGAGCTTCTGAGATCCACATTATGGGCAATTCTGCCATGTGGCCTATGAACTGCCACTCCCAGCTTGATGTCCTCTGTGGGTCACATCAACATTCAGATCTGCTGACAGCCCCGGGGCCTGGGCCAGACAGGCTGCCCTCTGAACCGCCACCGGCCCTTTAATCGCTGCTCTCCGGGTGCGGCCGGGCACATTCCCTGACTCTGCTGCCCTGAAACACAGTCCACTCTCCTGCACCCAAAGGATGCAACAAGAGATATGCCCAAAGCCACGCCCGTCACTTGGGCCAGACATGCACCTGCAGAAATGAGCAGCCTTGGCTCTGGGCAAGTTCCCTCTCGTGGTCCCCTTATACGTGCCATCATGGCAGTGGGGGGTGGGCAGCTATCAGAGGAATACGATCTGGGTTTGCATCTCAGCCCTTCTACCTTCTTCCTGTTTGACCTCGGACAAGATATTGCAGCATCTCTGGCCGAATCACCCAATGAGCTAAAAAACACTTGGAACACACAAGGCACCACGCTGTCATGACAGGGGGACGCAGTCGGACCTGAAAGTGGGAATCCTCCAGGCAAGGGAGGGAACCCTCAACTGTGAAGTCATCTTCCTGGGAAACAGGAGTGGTGGTGAATTGTGAGCCCCTTATCTCAGTGAAGCTCTCTAGTTAACCCTTAGTGGCTCATGCTCAATATTCAGGGTCTTCAAGGGCCCTCCCCAAGCTGCCACTGGCTCTGGCAGTACGGGCCTGAGGCCTCCCCGGGGCTTCTGCTCCCTGGTCAGGGGACAGTTCAGGGCACGGCTTAGGGCACTGCCAGAGAGATGGGCCTGGGAGCCGGAGTCCTGGGTTCTTATTTCATCCCTTCCTAGTCCTGGGAAACAAGGAGGCTCAGCTCTGCCCTGCCGGGCTCACAGGTTTCCTCCACCTCCTGGTTTTATTTTGCCATCTGACCCTCCTCCTCACTAGCGTGCCCAGAACTGGGGAGGGGAGGGTGGGTGGTCAGGGAGAGAGTGATGTGTGAGGGCCCGAGGGCCAGCAGAAAGCTGAGCCTGTGTTGGGGAAGCCCTCTCACACCTAAGGCTAGGGAAAGACATCTGGCTGGCAGGTGCCTTGCAAATGTTTTCTTTAGAATGAAAAGGAGAAAGAAAAAAGGTTTCTTTTAAAAAGGTGGGGGGGGGCAGGGCGGAATTCCCTGGCAGTCCAGTGATTAGGACTCTGAGCTTTCACTGCCAAGGGCTTGGGTTCGATTCCTGGTCAGGGAACTAAGACCCCTGCATGCTGCACAGCAAAGCAAAAAAGGACAAGAAAAGCAAGGGGACAAAAAAACCCTAGTTGAAATTCATAGTAGAGTCTGACCAGGCCTGAGCTCCTGCCCAGGAAAATGTGGGGCACGAATGACATGCAGAGGAGATTCGTCCTGCGTTTGAAGAGGCGGAGCTTGGCCGGGCAGAGAGGTGGGCAGACAGCTGTGGCTGCCCAAGGGGGTGCTGACCTGGGGACCAGGTGCCCGGGGTTGCTGCCTTGATTCTGTTTCACGTTTGCTGTGTGCCCTCAGGCAAGTGCCCTCCCCTCTCTGAGCCTCAATTTTCTCATCTGGCAAATGAGGATGACTGCACGCCTCTACTCCTGCAAAGAGAGGGACAGGGGCCGTCCCAGAGTGGGGGGTCGGGGTGCCCGGGAAACCAGCTGCCGGCTTCTCTTAGATAAAAAGAGCTGCGAGGCTGTTCACCTCAACGGCTCTCTGAAACCACTGTCTCCCCGCTTCAAGGTAGCTGGGAGATGTGTCTGATCCTCGCGCAGCTGGCCCTTCAGTAAAGGCTGTTGGCCCATTCTCCCTTCCCGCCCCCTTCTAGCTGCAGCCCTTCAGTAAAGGCTGGGCCAGAATATCCTCCCACTCTGGACTGACTCCACCGCCACCCCCCTTGCTGCCCCCCACCCTCTCTGAGTGGGCACAGGTAGGGGGAGGTTCACAGCTTTTTTGGGGGTGGGGGAAATGACAAGTGGCACTTTCTGAGGTACACAGAGCCCCAGGGGGCTCTCCTGATGGCACTTGTCTGGGGCGGGGAGGCCTGCTAGCAGCCTCTCCAGAGCACCCCAGCTATTCAGTGCCTGGACTGAAACAGAAAAACATGTCTCTCTGCCTGTCCCAAGACTCGTAGGGGACGTACGTGTCTGTGTCTATAAACAACTAATAGGCCGGGACTTAAACTTTAATACTGGGGGCTACACCTCTGTATCCCCACTCCAGTATTCTTGCCTGGAGAATACCATGGACAGAGGAGCCTGGCGGGCTACAGTCCACGGGGTCACAAGAGTCGGACACGACTTAGCAACTAAACCACCACGATTCTGGGTCCCGATTTAATCTCTGCTAAAATAACACAGAGAAATGTTCTCTATTATTTCTATGTCTGGCAATAAAGTTTCTACAAAGGAAGAAAAAGAAAAATATGTCACAAGAATTGAGAGAGAGAGAGTGGCACCTGACTTGAATCACAGAAGAGGAGAAGAAAGGAAAGCTTTCGGGAGTTGCAGCATGAGGTTGAGCCGGACCCTGATGCTAGCAGAAATGTGTCCATTTCACCAGCACCTGCACAGCACCGTTACGGCCCACCCTGCGGCAGGCAGGACACCCGATCTCGTCCTGCTCTCCCACACAGGAGCGGAGGACAGAGGTTCACCCATGACCCAGGTAAAGGCTAGGCAGAGCTGGAAGAGATCTCAGGGCTCTGGAACCAGATGCTGGCTTGAGGGGAGTTTTGTAAACCTAGATCGGGCTGAATGCCACCCATGGTATTTCCCCACGCACTCTGCCCCTCCCTGAAGGTACATGAACCTCTGGCAGCAGGCAGCCTGCCGTTCCCAAGGAATGGGCCAACCTCTCCCACGGCCAAGACTCTGGTTCCGAACTTGGCTCTGCCTCCAACTTCCCACCAGCGTGGGGCCTTTCTCGGCGTTTCCTCAACCTGCTTCCTCACATCCATCGGCAGAGTGTGTTCATCCAGTGGACAGACAGGGCACAGGGCTGGGAGCCAGCCGACCTGGGCTCTGGTCCTCTGCCTGCAGCTCAACACTGTGCGACCTGGGGCAAGTGACCTCACCTCTCTGAGCCTCAGTGTCATTATCTATCCAATACTATCCAACAGGAGGGTTGAAATTATCAAATAAACAAGAACTCTTTTGGTTCTAAAGGTTGAATCCTCCAGATTCTGAGAGCGCCAAGGGCAGGGTTCCCAGAGGGTGCCATTTCTGTGACCCAGAGCAAGCATCTGGCCCAGCCTCCCTCCTGCAGCCCCTCTCCCCTCACCTCGGAGCCAGCGCAGGAGAAAATAGTCGTCTGGATTCGGCAGGCCGGGCAGCACATCCTGGACATTCTCTCGAAACTGCAGCGAGAGGCGGCTAGGTGAGCGGCAGGTCCCACCCTGACCACCCTCTGCCCGGGGCTCTCCACAGAGGCTTTCTCTGGGCCCCTACTCAGTACAGGGCAACTCTGCAGACACAGGCTAAGCACCTGGGCAGCTCAGGACCCTGTGTGAGTTGTGCTGGTGGGAGCTGGGTAGCAAGAGGAGGCGAGCAGGAAGTATGACACCACCCCGGCCTGGCTGCGGGCACTTACACACTCTTTCTGGCCGATGGGAAGACATGTCCCTAGATAACTGTCACAGTAGACAACCTGGGGTGTGCCACCGTAAGGGCATCTGTTTATCAAGCCTTTCTGGTGCGCCCAGCATTGAACTTGGCACTGATTCACTCTTCACTCAGAGTCCCTAGAGGTATGACTGCCCCCATTTTACAGACGAAGGAATCAGAGCTCAGAGAGGTTAAGTGACGGCCCCAAGATCAACAGCTAGAAATCAGCAGAGCTGGTAAGCAAACCCCCTGGTCTGTCCCAGGCCAGAGCAGGCACTCTGTCCACCATGGTCTCCCCTTTAGTGATGGAATGCTAAGCAACGTGCTAGGGGGCAGAGGGAAGAGTTAGATTTTGACTGGGGCCAGGAAGAGGGGGGTCTCATATGACTTCATATAATAATGGCATTTGAGCTTGAAGGTCTCCAGAGGCAGCAATCCAGGTGGAGGGAGCAGTTCTAGGCAGAAGCCACAAAGGGGGAAAGGGAGCGCCAAACAAGAGCTGGACAGTGACCCCAAGGATGGCCACGCCCACATCCCACCACTCTGCCCCTGGCCGTGTGCTGTGCTGTCCCCAAGCCTCCTCCTCCCAGTCACTGACCTACAGGGCAGCCACAGAGGGACCAATGAGGACCCACCACCTCTGCCCCTTGCTGGGGTCAGCCAGGGACTGGAACCATCCCAGCCAGCAGACAGCTCCCAGAACCCCAGGGACTCTTGTGTGCCGCCACCCCTTACCAAGGACCCTCCCCAGCCCCCGGTTCCTAGCTTAATCACCACCTAATCCCTTCTCTGCCTGGTTTCCCCTGCAGGTCAGCAGTAATATCTGAAACCTCCCTACCCCCCAGCTTCCTGGGATGGGGAGGCCCGGCCCTGGGCGACACCTTCATGGGGCTGATGCCGCGGCCCCACTATTACTGGCAGGAGGCTCTGCCAACCCTCCTCCCCCAGTTTCTCAGCAGTGGAAAAGTGCCCAGCTGTAGAGCCTCCAGCCCTTAAGGGTGGACCCAGTCGATTCTTCGCCACTCTCTCCTCTCCCCAAGGGCAGCTGGTGGGAGAGGGTGGGGCTCCGAAACTGCTGTTCCCTTCCTCTGCCCAGGTACCAAGGCAAAGCTGGGCTTACCTCCTTGCATCAGCTGGAGTCCCCAGCCAGGGAGGTTGGGGGTGGGGGGGACTGGGTGGGCGGGACTGGGGAGTGGGGGTTGGGGGTGAGGGGCTGGTCTCAGCTCAAACTAACCCTAACTCAGTCTGGCCCCGGTAGGATCCCAGGCTTTGCACCAGCAGGTGCTCCCCCTCCACCATCTCGTCCAAACTCCTCAATATCTTTCCTCAAGGAGAGAGCAGAGAAGGACCGCTTGTGCCCAAGGTCGCAGACAGCCTCGGGGCCAGAGCAGAAGCCATCCAAGTCTCCCAAGGAGCCCTCGGGAGGAGGCCCCTTCCATGTGCCACTCACTGCCCCTCTGCCAGAGGAAAACCTCCCGGAAATGGGAGGGAACCTGGGGCCCTACCCCTGCCCCCGGGGCCCGGCTGCCAGTGCCGGCGAATCAACGTTGCCTTTGTGCCCACCCCCCGCCCAAAGCTGGCTCCGTGGGCTCCCAAGCAACCACTTTCCCAGGTGGCAGCGCCGTGGACTCGCCCGGGGATGGGGCCGGGGCGGCCAAACTTCCCCGGGGTCCCCTCGGCCGGCGGAGGGAGTCCGGGAGCGTGGGGGTCGGCGGCCGCGGGCAGCTCGGTACGGCGGGAGCCGCTCCCTCCGCCTGCCGCCCGCCGACCCGCGCTCGCCCCCCGCCCAGCCCCTTCCCCGGCCCCCCGCCGCCGCCGGAGGAGCAGCCGGCCGTCGTCGCCCGAGCCGGGGCGAGGCTCACCTTGGCCAGCGCCTCCTTCTGCTTGGGGCTCAAGTCGCCGACCCTGCCGCTCATCGTGGCTCAGGCTCGGGGCACGGCGGTTGCCGCAGCAGATGGAGCACCGACGCGTTCTCCGCCGCCGCCGGAGTCGAGTCCCAGCCTTTAGCCCGGGCCGCGTGTGGCGGCCAAGCCCCGCCTCTTAAAGAATCCCAAGGGGCGGAGTAGGGAGCGATGCACTGGGCGCGGGAGCATCCGAGGCGGGTCCCCTCCGCCCTCCTGAAGCGGAGACCTGGGCGGGAGGGGCGCGCGCGAGTGCCCACCCGGGGCCGAGGCCGGTGGACCGCAGTGGGGCAGGAAGTCCGGGTTACAGTCCCAAATTTACCTTTAGCTCACGGTGTGACCTTGGAGGAGACACCTGAGCTCTCTGGGCCGTGTGACCCCATCTGAGTACTATCTAATGATTTCTTGTAAGATCAGGTCCCCAGGGTGCCAGACTTCTCCTGTCAACCCGGGAGGGAGCTTGCCTGATGCCCTTGTCGCGGAGGGCCAGGTTCCCTAAGACTAGCCATCACCTCCAGGACAGTGGCTTTTTCTCTCTGGGGTCCTTGCCTGCCTCCTGTCCTGCCATGGATTTGGGGCCGCTGCTGCCAACCCAACTGGGGGCCTTGCAGGAGTTAACAGTCTTTCCCCTTCCTGCTGTGGGGCAGGCAGTCTGAGGGGTAGGGAAGCCCAGACCTCTTCTCCCCACCCAGGGCCCTGTCCTCTGCTCCTGACCTTCTTAGCTCTCCTAGAGGGTCGCAAAGTGCTGGCACCCTCCGCTGGCATGGAGCACTCCTCTCTGGGAATCAGAAGATCTTGGGTTTGAATCCTAAATCTTCCCCTTCTTTTTATGAGACTTCGGGGAGCAAGTTCACCTCTGAATCCAAGCCTCTTCATTCACTAAGTGGATTCGGATGATCTGGACCTTGGGTCAGCAGGAGAGGATAAAGCCAGCTAACGTACATAATGCCCTGGGCGCAGTGCTTAGCCCAGGGGTCCCCTCTGTGACCACTGCCCTCATCCTCTCTGCTCAGCCTGCCTTTGATGCCTGCCTGGCCAGGCTTTGGCCTCTGGGTGGGGATGCAGGGTGGACATGGAGGAAGCCTCAGTGAAAGCTTATCTGCTTCCCCCACCCACACCCAGGGGCCAGAGCTGTGTGTTCCCCGGGTAGTTGCAAGCCTGACTTGTGGGACAGAAGCCATCTGACCATCCTGCAGTGTCCCCTCCCCATACACTGAAGCCATTTCCTACTTGCCAAGCTCATCAGACCTCCCTCTGTGCCCGGGTTCCCCCTCCCCCACTCTAACCCTACCGCCAGGATAGCAGAGGGTCACATGCCGTGGCCATTCTTTCCTCGTACTGCATGCCAGGCCCTGGGTGCTGTTCTGGGGATCCTGAAATGAGTAGGGTGCCATCCTGCACTCCCAAAAGTGAGACACAGGCAACAGAGGCGGTAGTGGTAGAGAACCTGCCTGCCAGTGCAGAAGATACCAGAGACCCAGGTTCAATCCTCAGGAAGATTCCCTGGAGGAGGGCATGGTGACCCACTCCAGTATTCTTACCTGGAGAATCCCGTAGACAGAAGAGCCTGGCGAGCTATGGTCCATAGGGTCACACAGAGTCTGATAAGATTGAAGTTACTTAGCACGCACGCACGCACGCACGCACGCCCTGATGTCTAGCACTCGGGTCTATTTTCTGGGCCACGGATCACTAATACTCAGGCATCCTTAAGGAACTAGAATACAAGGGCGAGATAAATGTCCCAAAGAGAGCCAGAAAGTGCCTGACTTCAGGTTGGAAGCATCCTCAAAGTCTTCATGGAGGGAGCAACATTGGACTCGGCCCTAAAAACCTGGGGTGGGGGACTTCCCTGTCAGTCCAGTGGTTGAGAATCTGCCTTGCAATGCAGGGGACTTGGGTTCGATCCCTGGTAGGGAAACGAAGATCCCACATGCCGTGCGAGCAGCTAAGCTCATGAGCGCCAGAGCCCGTGCACCACGACTAGAGAGCCCATGTGCCGCCATGAAATCCCCACGTGCCGCAACCGAGACCTGACACAGCCAAATAATTAAACTTTTAAGTTAAAAGCAGATCTGGGGTGGAAGGAAATGGAAAGGAGGTTCATTCCATGCTGGCATAATGGCACGAACAAAGTTTTGGTGGTAGGTGGGAAGCATGGCTACAACCAGACAGGAGAGGAGAGAAGGGGCAAACTGGGAAGCCCAGTGGGACCTTGATGTGGCCTTGCTTAGGGGCATCTGTGCTGTTAGACCGTGAGTTCTTGGGAACAGGACCCTGTTTTACTCACCCCTGAATCCCCACAAGCACCTTCCCCCACACAGCATACTGCACACAGGAGCTGCTCCATAAATGAATACTGAGTGAATGAATGAATGAGGGAATGCAGGAAACATTCTCACGGGCACCGAGCTGGGAGCCCGGGGATGGAGACTTAAACATAGATCATTCAAGGATCAAGCAAGTAACTCACCTTACGTAACAGCTGTGGAAACAGGCACAAAAAGGCCGTAGCTTGCCCCCAAAGGGCAGTGGCGTGACTGATGAGGAGAGCTTTGCCGCTGCCTGGCGAGTTGCATCCTCCCTTTGCTGGCTGGAATTCACGCAGAGAGGGGCCCAGAGGCAGGCCCTGCCACCTCTGCGCTGTCTCCGGAAGAGTGGGAAGCAAACAGCCCCCAGCTCTCTGGGTTAGAAGGCAGAGGCAGGCTACAGAAGCCTTCTGAAAGATGCATGGGAGGACTTCGCTCTGCGCCTGGCACGGCCTCGGCTGAGAAGATGTGCAGCTGGGCACAAGGTGAAGGTCTTGGGTCCAGCCTGGTGGCGGAGCGGCCCCCATCCCCACCCCTGCAAGGCGTTTTCAGGCAGTCCTAGTGGGGCAGGAGGTCAATGGGCCTCCCCTCCTCCCAGGGTAAAGAAGTTGGAGATTCATTCCCTATTGACTGAAACTCCAAGACCAGAATAGCGGGACAATTAAAGCTAGGGGGCTGGACCCTGCCCAGACCACATATTTCTCGTTCTTGAAGTCAGGAGACCTCCCTGACGACCGTGAGAGAAGGCTCCTGGAGGCCAAAGGGGAGAGTCAAAGGACATCTACCCAGACCCCTTTTCAGTAGAATCCATCTTGGCTAAGAGATGTGTGCGCACACGTGGGCAGATCCTGAGATATACCAATATGAACTGTGAACCAGGCAAACCAAAATGACTGGTCAAAGGAAACCCAGAAGTGCCCCCATAAAAGTAATTCAAAGTGCCACGAGGGTATAACTCAGGGACTCTCTCTGAGTCTGCCCATATGTCTGTCTATCTAAATGTAATGTACTTTTTTCCCCCCTCTTAATACTTCACTGTTTCACTACTTCCTGTCTTTGTGAGAATTCTTTTCTGCAAAGCCAAAGGGCCAGGGCTCTTGTCACTGACCACTGGCTTAGCACCTAGGATCTGGTACTTTCACCACAGAGACCCAGCTGGGAACTCAAGCCCCGCTCCATGTCATCACAGGCTGAGGCCACCCGAGATCCCCTGCAGGCCTGCGGTGCCTACAGACTCATCAGCTTTGGCTCCAGGCAGGGCACAGCCACCTACCTTGCTGCGTGCCTGGCTGAGATCTTTCTTTAAGACCCTTTCAGGTGCAAAGTGAACTTTTCCATGAAGGGCCTACTCAAAGGAAACTGGAACAACCGCTCGTGTGGGTTCAGCACTCTACAGATGACAGGCACTCTCAGAGCTGGCTTGTCATTTAAGCCCATGATGACCTTCTAAGGTGGGTGGATCAGGTGACTTCTTGAGGAACCCGAGGGAGAAATCTGGCCACGTGAGAGTGTCTACAGCTGTGACTTGAACCCAAGTCCTCAGCTTCTGGGCCAAATGGTCCCAGGTACCCATGAATGTGGACTACCCTGGGAGCTTCCTGGAGAGCCTGCCCAGGAAAGCACGAGGAAAACGTTTACCCCAGCAGCAAACACGACTCAGGTGCTAAAGAATCTACCCACAGTGTGGGAGCCCCAGGTTCGACCCCTGGGTCGGGAAGATCGCCTGGAGGAGGAAATGGCAAACTATTCCAGCGGTCTTGCCTCGAAAATTCAGTGACAGAGGAGCCTGGTGGGCTACAGTCCATGGAGTTGCAGAGTTGGACACAACTGAGCGACTAACATTTTTCACTTTTCAGCAGCAGTCTCCAGCCCCAACCAACCCCCCTCTCCCAGGGTATCTGGAGTTACCTACTATGAAGGCCTAGATGAAGTATCCTTCCCAAGCCTTGGAACAGGCCTTGCCTGTTTCTCCTTTGTCCACTGAAACTTACCTATCTCCAGCCCAATGGAATGGCCAATCTGATCATATAAGTCCTGGAATTAAAATCTAGATTATATATTTATTTATTATATATTTTGTTGCTGTTCAGTCTCTCAGTCATGTCTGACTCTTTGCTATCCCATGGACTGCAGCACACCAAGCCTCCCTGTCCTTCACCAACTCCCGGAGCTTGCTCAAGCTCATGTCCATTGAGTCAATGGTGCCATCCAACCATCTCATATTCTGCCGCCCCCTCCTCTTCTTGCCCTCAATCTTTCCCAGCATCAGGGTGTTATCCAAAGAGTCATTTCTTCGCATCCAGTGGCCAAAGTATTGGAGCTTCAGCTTCAGCATCAGTTCTTCCAATGAATATGCAGGACTGATCTCCTTTAGGATGGACTGGTTGGATCTCCTTGCAGTCCAACGGACTCTCAAGAGTCTCCTCCAGCACCGCAGTTCGAAAGCATCAATTCTTCGGCGCTCAGCCTTCTTAACGGTCCTACTCTCACATCCATACATGACTGCTGGAAAAACCATAGATTTGACTAGATGGACCTTTGTCAGCAAAGTGATGTCTCCGCTTTTATTATCTACAAAAATGAAACTCCTCCAGGCTGGTTACTTAGTGAGACTCGCTCCTCCATATCCCCATCTTTTCTCCATCCCCCAAGCCGGACTGAGTATGTGGCTCCCCTGCTCAAGAACCTGCAATGGCTCCCTAGTGCCTTCGGCAGGGGTCAGCCCAGCCTCACTGACTTGCAGTCAAGACCTTACCCGCAGCTTGCGCAGCACCCATGGCCTTGACGGCCGCTCCTCCCTGCTGCGCACTGTTGTCTCCATCAGAGAAGCCCCAGGCTACTCCTCAGATTTGCCCTCCTGCCTCTTCAGAGTTGCTTCCTTCTCCCATTTCCTCCTGCCAGGCCCTCCCTGGCCTTCAAAGCCTGATCCAATCCTGTTTCCAGCAACTTTGCCCAGATCCTCCCAGCCCAGCATGACCTCTGCCAACCAGTAGCCCCCTCTCGGCCGGCCTTCACACTGACCGCTTTGTACTGTAGTGGTGACAATGAGGCACAGCCCGGCCCTACAGAAAGAGCACAGCCTCGCGGGTCAGGCAGGCCAGAGGCACAATCCAGGCCCTGCCTCTTGCCAGCTCTGTGATGGGTGCGCTGTTCCCAGGGCACCCCGCGGGCATGGGCGTGCAGACAGCCGAAAAGAAGGCTGCTGGAACCCAGAGCCTGAGGAGGTGTGGGGTAACAGTTTTAGTCTCAAGAGGTAATAGCTAGAGCTGGAGATTCCTCTGGGAGGTGGTTCTGAACCCAGACAGGAGCCCTGGAGTGGGAGTCCAGAGCCTGGGCTTTAGACCACTCTTTTTTTTTTTTTTTTAATGTTTTGTTAAGTTTTGTTTTGGTTTTTATTTACTTATTTTTGGCCATGCCGGGTCTTCATTGCTGCATGCAGGCTTTCTCTAGGTGCCGTGAGTGGGGGCTACTCTTTGCTGTGGAGCGCAGGCTCTAGGCACTCAGGCTTCGGCGGTCCACACTTCAGAGCCCACACTTGCAGCAAGTGGTCTTGGCCATTGTGGCTCGGGGGCTCTAGAGCACAGGCTCAGTAGCTGTCCCTCAGCGTGTGGGATCTTACTGGACCCGGGATCGAACCCGAGTCTTCCCACACTGACAGGCAGATTCTTAACCACGGGACCGCCAGGGAAGTCATGTTTCCTTGTTTTTTTTTTAACTGAAGTATAGTTGATATACAATGTTGTACCAATCTCCACTGTACAGCAAAGTGACACACTTATGTATATTCTTTGTTTCGGAGAAGGCGATGGCCCCCCACTCCAGTGCTCTTGCCTGGAAAACCCCACGGACGGAGGAGCCTGGTAGGCTACAGTCCATGGGGTCGCTAAGAGTCAAACATGACTGAGCGACTTCACTTTCTCTTTTCACTTTCATGCATTGGAGAAGGAAATGGCAACCTACTCCAGTGTTCTTGCCTGGAGAATCCCAGGGATGGGGAAGCCTGGTGGGCTGCCGTCTATGGGGTCACACAGAGTTGGACACGACTGAAGTGACTTAGCGTAGCATAGCGTAGCATATTCTTTGTTTATATTCCTTTTCATGTAGAATAGTGGAGTGAATGTGCTGCAGTGACCATTCAGCAGGGGCCTCCTTGGGGCCATCTGCCCTTGACCTCTGGGCTTCTCTGAAACAAGGGCCTTGACCAGGAGGTCAGAGGCCCCAGGGTGCCCTGCCCTCTGGTTCTGTGGTGCCAACGGGCAAGGGGTGGTGCAGAGATTGGCATGGTGATTCGAGAGTCAGAGAGAACAGTCCTTTAAACCCTTCAACAAATATTTGTGGAACGCTCTACTTGCAGGGGGCTGGGGCAGCTGGAACTCTCCAGAAAGCCCTTGTGCTTGTGGGAGGCCGTGCAGAAAGGCCCAGACTCTGAGCCTCTGCCAGCCCTGCCACGTGCTGCTTCAAGTCTTCTTCTGACACAAGTGGGGGAAGAATAAACAGATCTGCACTGCCTGAGACAGTGGAGGGGACAGCAGCAGGCGGAGGCCCCTGCGGTGAGGGACTCGCTCCACTACCCACCCGCCCGCCCCATCCAGGCGGCCTAGGCTCCCGAGAGGAGTGCCGAGCCTGAGCACCTGTCACACCTCGGCTCCACAAGCACATAGGCAGCAGGAGTGGGGCCAGGCGGGGGACACGTCAGAGGTCCCTGCCCCCCGGGGAGTTCCTGGTCCACAGGGAGATGGCCAAGGCAACAGGCCATTCAGTACAGAGTGGATGGTGCCGCCTTAGCAGGTGCAGACAGGAGGGTCCCTGTCCAGTCAGGGGGTAGGGACATCCTAGATTCCCAAGAGCTCCCGTCGCTGAGCAGGAGTCAGCCAGACAGGAGGGAACAGAGGAGGTCTGGAGTCCATTCATTCACTCATTCATACACTCACTCACGTGTGCGTGCTCAGTCGTGTCCAACTCTTTTGTGACCCCAGGACTACAGCCCACCAGGCTCCTCTGTCCATGGGATTATCTTGGGAAGAATACTGGAGTGGGTCGCCACTTCCTTCTCCAGAGGATCTTCTGGACCCAGGGATCAAACCTGTGTCTCCTGCTTTGGCAGGTGGATTCTCTACCACCTGGGAAGCCCCGTTCATTCACGCATCTGGCACATGTTTAACTGAGCACTGTGCTAATCGTGGAGTAAAAAGATGCCTTCAGGCAACTTACAGTGTTGGAGAGAGGCCCACCCAGACTGAGATCAGGCTGTGGAGAAGCGTGTAGGGCGTGGGGGCCACATAAAGAGTCGGGGCTTGGCGGGGCATGGTAGTAGGAGGGCTGGCTGCTGGCTGTTGGGAAGGACCCTTGAGTGGTGGTGGTGTTCAGTCTCCAAGTCGTGTCCGACTCTTTGCGACCTCATGGACTACAGCATGCCAGGCTTGCCTGTCCCTCACCATCTCCCAGAGTTTGCCCAAGTTCGTGTCGGTCGCATCAGTGATGCCATCCAACCATCTCATCCTCTGTCGCCCATCTCTGAGTTGGAGGAAGGGGCTATTCTGAAATCCTTGAGCTGGGCGGGGGTGGCTGGTCTTCCCTCATCTCAGACCTGGGGTATCCTGGAGGTTGGACAAGAGTGGAATATCTGACAGGGTGAGTTCAGACTGTGGACAAGAGTGCCTTCGAAGGTCAAAGGGTCACACAAGGATTTCCCTTGGTGGGGAGGGCTATATATCGGGTCGGGGGGAGGGGTGGGCTAAGGAGCCCCCAGGGTCCAGCCGAGAGTACAGGATGGCAACGCATCAATTCCCTCACGGTTTGCTCTCCACCCCCCTCCTTTCCCCCTGGACGTGCCTCGCTGCCTCCCACCCTGCACCAATGCTGCAAGAGCAGAGGCAGCAGACCAGGAGCAGCAGCGAGGAGTCCGGTGGCCAAACCCAGCTCCCTCGGCGGCAAGGTCACTGGCCCTCTCTGGGTGCCAGTCATCTGGGGAAAAGGCTAATCCTCACCTCGCTCCCAGGGCTGCTGAGAGAATTCCGAGCGAAATAATGGCTGGAACAGTGGTGGGTGCACACAGGGGAGGGCTTCTCAGTGCTCTGATCTCTCCTGTATTATTCCTGAAGGCACACAGAACCGCAGAAACCTGGCCCGTCCTCCCCAGGACCCCTCTTCCTCCTCACTTCCGCAGTCCACCCGGGCTTTGCGAAGACACAAATCCTCTCCCCGCCCCACTTCCCACACCCGAGCCCCCTAATTAAGTCCCTTACCTTCCCGGTATCACTGTCTAATCCCTAAACCCTTTCTCACCAGTCTCCTGTTTTCACCAGGAGTCAAATCCCTTTAGAAGGAGATGGCCCAGTTAGCTGTGAACCAAGAGGCTGGGGGCAGGGAGCAGGCATTCCAGGGCTCCCAGAGGGGAGGGGTGAGGAGGGGGAGGGCAGGAGGGGGTCCTAGAGACCCTGCCCCAGCTCTGGCACCAGCTGGCGCGGGCCTGGAGGCTTCCCTTGGGAGGAGCGGGCTGCCATTTCTACCCAGACCCCTGCACCTGGGTTCCGCCGCCAGGCTCATTCACTCACTCCCTGCCAATGCTTTTGAGAAGCAGAGCAGCCTGTTCTGCAGCCAGACTACCTGGGTTCAGGTAGGGTCCATCACCGACTGGGGTTACTTGACCTCGGTGCCTCAGTTTCCCTCTGTCAGATGGCAATGACAATCTTCCTACCCATGTGGTGCCAATGAGATTAGAGGGAGTTCATGCAATTCTCTTGAACAGTGCCTGGAACATAGGAAATGTATAGGTTGTTTTACTTGAACTTCCTGCTTCTTCTCCCAGATATTTTTGCCATTCGGGTCTTTGAAAAGTTTTTTACACGTTTATTTAGCTGCACCAGGCCTCAGTTGCAGCATGCAGGAGCCTCGATCTTCCCTGTGGCATGCGAGACTTTTAGTTGCGGCATGTGGGACCTCGTTTCCTGAACCCGGGCCCCTTGCGTTGGGAAAGCAGAGTCTTAGCCACCGGATCAGCAGGGAAGCCCCTGCCATTCAAGTCTTAACCCTTACCACCTGTCTCTTGGAGAGGCCTCTTTCCCTAGCACTGAAGCTGAAGTGGCCCCCCAGCCCCAGTCACTCTCTAATGCCATTTTCTCTCCTTCTGTGGCACTTACCACGTTCTGAAATAAGTGGTTATGTTTGACCATCTCTTCTTGAGGGCAGGAGCCATGGCTGGTCATGGTCACAGCTACACGCCCAGTGCCTCGAACCCCACTGGGGTGGCCATCCATTTGTGGGCATGACCCAACACTCTGTCCCCTGAGGACTGGACCCTGACCATGCTGATCCCCCCCAAGCTATCTGTCCCCCGAGGACTGGACCCTGACAACGCTGACCGCCCCCCATGCTGCAGCCCCTCCCCCCGCCACCTCACGCTTACACGGCCACGCTTCACCTGCCAGGTGTGACCTCAGGTGAGACATCACCCCTCAGTGGGCATCTGGATGAGTGGAGGGAGGTGGCAAGGACACTAGGCAACTGAGAGACAGCCTAAGATTTTGCTGAGACGATTTGGTGTGTGTTCTGGGGCTCGTGCCTAGGACGTGGAGACCTCAAGGGCCTCTGAGTTCTGAAAATACAGCCCTCCCTGCCACCGTCTAGCCTTCTCTTGTTGCAACTGGCTTTGAAGCCCCTGTCAACTAGGGGAGGGGGAAAAAAAAGCACAACCTAAAAGTTATGTTTCATTTGGTGGTCAAATCTAAGGACTTAAGCCCAGAACACAGCATCTCAGATAATCCTGAGAAACTGTTCAAAGAGGAAGCAGTGGGGAGCCAAGAGGGATAGGAGCTTTTGTGACAAAGCCCAGGTAGTCGGAACATCAGAAGATTATTGTTAATAAAAGAAACTGGATACCTCAAGTTAAGGGACTTAGCACTTTTCTGTGTCTGGGAAGATGCAAGAGCCTGGGCCGGGAATCATTCCTTTGATCTGGAAACATTCCTTTGATCTGCGCCTAGACGATCTGAGGCCAGCAGCCTGTGGGTCCTCATCCGCGGGTGATGAGTTCCTGTGAGCAAGACTTTGCCCTCCTGGAGGGCTCAGTCACTAGGTCGTGTCCAACTCGTTTGCCATCCCCTAAACTATAGCCCGCCAGGCTCCTCTGTCCATGGGATTTCCCAGGCAAGAATACTGGAGTGGGTTGCCATTTCCTCCTCCAGGGCATCGTCCCGACCCAGGGATCCAATCCGCGTCTCCTGCATTGGCAGGTGGAGTCTTTACCACTGTGCCACCTGCGGAAGCCCTCCTGAAGGCCCCCCTTTGTAAACAGGGCACAGACCAACACCTGGCCCAGTGTGCCCCACCCCCCACGCCCAGAAGCACTCCGTGGGGACTAGCCTGCCACCTAGTGGTAGCTTTGGCACATTGCCACGTCTCCATCAGAGGGGCCAAGGTTTCTGCTCACTGAGGCCAACTTGTATTCTGAATATGTATTTGCCCTCTCCATATCCTGCCAGCACTACCATCCCTGGACTCGCGGGATGCTTGCCCATTATATGCACAGCCTGGAATCACACTGAAGAATTCATTTCACAGCAGAAGAAGAGCAGCCCGTGCCAGCCACCGACCCCCACATACCCCATTCCTGGTACCAAGTCTAAATCGTTTCCCTGCCCCCACCCCATTAGAGCATGGGGCAAAACACCTTACGCGCCTCACACTTTCATTAACAGCTTCATTTCTTCCTCTGTCCCCTTGCAATTTTAGCAGGGGTGAGGAAAGAGGAGGGACACGGGGGCCTCTTCCACACAGTTCAGTCCAGCCCAGGGCCAGGAAACCTTGTACAGCAAGACACAAGCCATTCGGGATCACAGCACGCCTGGTGAAAGGAACTCCCCTACCCGCCAACAACTGTTTAGTCCACCTCCCTTTTGGGGACCCAGGCAAGAAAGCGGATCTCGACTGTTCCCCCACAGCCCCCAGCTCCACCCCACCCAGCAGCAGAAGGACCTGGCCTGGGCTGGCCTGGGCTACACTCTCCCACATTAAGACTGTATCCTCAGGCCTCTGTCTCTTCCAGGATCGCCAGGGTTATCCATGGGAGGACAGACCGCAGGCAGTGATGGCTCGCCATGCTTACAGCAGCCCTCAGGCTCCCTCAGATGGAAGGCTAGGATGTGGACACTGGTAGGGAAGCAGAGGTGTGTTCCATGTAGGGGACAGGTGTGAGCTAAGACCTGCATCTGGGAGATGTGTGTGTGTTGGGGGCCCATGAGGACCCCCTGCCTTGGGAAGAAGTGTGGGAACAGGGAGTCAGTGGTGGGAACATGGACAGGGAGGCAGTGGAGCCAACAGCCTGGCTGACTGCAGGCTCTGTCCTTGCAACCTTGTCACTGGGGCTGACAGACAGGCTGTGGGACATTCACAGAATCGGAGAAGCAAGACTCTCCATGGACCCCACAGGGCCTCCCCAGGGCATTGCGCAACTTAGGAAAAATGATACCTTACAAAAGAAGATTAGCAACCTGTGCAAAACAGGATGATATAAAAAACAATCAGGTGACTTAAAAGCACAATATTGAGACTGCGGGGGCCCAGGGTGCCCGTTCACGATAAAACCCCACACTGGTGATCCGAACTTCATGTTTCTCATTTGCTTGATTTTGAGTTTTGTTACTATACAGCCAGGCCTGCGTTATTTTGTTTTCATTGAACTGAAATTCACACAACCTAAAATTAACCTAAATTCACTTTAAAGTGAAAAAAGAAATTCAGGGATTTCCCCGGTGACCCAGTGGCTCAGACTGCGCATTCCCAAGGCAGGGGGCCTGGGCTCAGTCCTGGTCAAGGAACTACAGTCCTGTATGCCCCACGGTGAGGCCAAAAATTAAAGTAAGTAAATAAATACTATTGGAAAAAAGATTATTGGCAAAATAACTGACATCTTAAAAAAACCAAAAAAGTAAAACATTCAGTGGTATTGAGTATATTCACCATGGTGGGCAACCAGCTTCTCTATTCAGTTTCAAAACCTGTCACCCCAGAGAGAAGCCCTGAACCATGAAGCAGTCACATGCCACTTCCCCCTTCCGGCAGCCATTCATCTGCTTCCCATCTGATTTACCTATTCTGGACACATCACACAATAATATTAATACATGGCCTCTCGCGTCCGGCTTCTCTCACTTAGCATAATGTTGTCACAGGTCATTCATGTTGTCACGGATGTCAGCACCTCACGCCTATTCATGCTGTGCTCACTGGCTCATGACCGTGAGTTGTGTCCGACTCTTTTTGACCCCACGGACTGTAGCCCACGAGGCTCCTGTGTCCATGGGGTTTTTCAAGCAAGAATATTGGAGCAGGCTATCATTTCCTACTTTAGATTTTCCCATCCCAGGGATTGAACCCGAGCCTCTTGCATCTCCTGCATTCTTTACCACTGCGCCACCCGGGAAGCCCCATTTCTATTTGTGACTAAATAGACTTTATTTTGGGGGCCTCCAAAATCACTGCAGATGGTGACTGCAGCCGTGAAATTAAAAGACGCTTACTCCTTGGAAGGAAAGTTATGACCAACCTAGATAGCATATTGAAAAGCAGAGACATTACTTTGCCAACGAAGGTCCTTCTAGTCAAGGCTATGGTTTTCCACTGGTCATGTATGGATGTGAGAGTTGGACTGTGAAGAAAGCTGAGTGCTGAAGAATTGATGCTTTTGAACTGTGGTGTTGGAGAAGACTCTTGAGAGTCCCTTGGACTGCAAGGAGATCCAACCAGTCCATTCTGAAGGAGATCAACCCTGGGATTTTTTTGGAAGGAATGATGCTAAAGCTGAAACTCCAGTACTTTGGCCACCTCATGTGAAGAGTTGACTCATTGGAGAAGACTCTGATGCTGGGAGGAATTGGGGGCAGGAGGAGAAGGGGACGACAGAGGATGAGATGGCTGGATGGCATCACTGACTCGATGGACATGAGTCTGAGTGACCTCCGGGAGTTGGTGATGGACAGGGAGGCCTGGCGTGCTGCGATTCATGGGGTCACAAAGAGTCGGACATGACTGAGCGACTGAACTGAACTGAATATTCCATGATACGGACGTATCAAAACTCAGTTTAGTTCAGTCGCTCAGCTGTGTCCGACTCTTTGTGACCCCATGGACTGCAGCACACCAGGCCTCCCTGTCCATCACCAACTCCCGGAGTTTACTCAAACTCATGTCCATTGAGTCAGTGATGCCATCCAACCATCTCATCTTCTGTTGCCCCCGTCTCCCACCCTCAATCTTTCCCAGCATCAGGGTCTTTTCAAATGAGTCAGTTCTTGGCATCAGATGGCCAAAGTATTGGAGTTTCAGCTTCAGCATCAGTCCTTCCTATGAATATTCTCCCTAAGGATTGACTGGTTGGATCTCCTTGCTGTCCAAGGGACTCTCAAGAGTCTCCAACACAACAGTTCAAAAGCAGCAATTCTTCGGCGCTCAGCTTTCTTTATAGCCCATCTTTCACATCCATACATGACTACTGGAAAAACCAAGGCTTTGACTAGACGTATCTTTGTTGGCAAAGTAATGTCTCTGCTTTTCAATATGCTATGTAGGTTGGTCATAGCTTTTCTTCCAAGGAGCAAACATCTTTTAATTTCATGACAGCAGTCACCATCTGCAGTGATTTTGGAGCCCAGAAAAATAAGTCTGTCACTGTTTCCACTGTTTCCCCATCTATTTACCATGAATTGATGGGACCAGATCCCATGATCTTAGTTTTCTGAATGTTGAGTTTTAAGCCAACTTTTTCACTGTCCTCTTTCACTTTCATCAAGAGGCTCTTTAGTTTCTCTTCGCTTTCTGCCATAAGAGTGGTGTCATCTGCATATCTGAGGTTTACCCATTTATCCACTGATGGACATTTCAATTGTGAAACTGAGGGTGATGAGTCAATCCATTTCACCAGCCTTCACTAACTAAGGTCATTTTAAGATGCATGTCTTCTAAGCAGCACATAGTGTAAACAATAAGATGTTCATCCGAGTTGTTTTCTAGGAATGGAGTCAGCTGTGTCGAGTTTGAGCTGAGCGGGTTAAGACTGGATAGGACCACTGACCCTCCACCTGGGTACGGGCTGGGTTTGTGCTTCGAAATCTTTTGATTTCAGAGAGCCGATAATTCCTCTCTCAGATTATGCGATGAACCTGCAGAGGCTTGTAGCTTAGTTGCACCTGCGCAGGATGAAGACTGCCACACTTTTCCCCCGGTCACCTTTCCCTGGGCTCCCCACCCCCAGACCACCCTGCTGCTTGATTTTCATGCCATAAATACCCTGAGCCCCTGGCCTTCGGGGAGGCAGACTCAAGACTTGTTCTCCTATTTCCTTGCCTGGCTGTCTTACAAATAAACCCTTTCTTTGCTGCAAACCTCAGTGTCTCAGCGTCTTACTTTGTGCAACAAGCAAAACAAACCTGTTTCCACCTTTTGGCTGTTGTGAATAATGCCGCTATGAACGCTGGTGTACCAACATCTGTTTGAGTTCTTGCTTTCAATTCTTTTGGATATACCAAGAAGTGGATCAGAGGGTAACTCATGTTTTTGAGGAACCGCCATCCTGATTTCCACAGCAGCGACACCATTTTGCATTTCCACTCTTAGTCCATTTGAGTTAATTTTGTATACAGTGTGAGGTAGGAGTCCCATTCTTTTGCATGTGATAGCCAGTTGTCCCAGCACCATTTGTTGAAGAGAATGTTCTTGCTCTCACTGAATGGTCTTGGTGCCCTTGTTGAAAATCAACTGGCTGTGGATCTCTGGGTTTATTTCTGGACTCCCAGATCTATTCTGCATGTCTATATGTCTATCTTTCCAATACTGTTTTTGATTACTGCACCTTTATTGTATGTCTTATTCTCTTCAACTAATTCTTCAGGAGCTCTTGGTGGTTCAATGTTGGTGGTCACACAGGTGTCCCCTGCAATATTCTTTCCATTTTTCTGCATGCTTGAAATCTTCCATAATAAAATACTGGGGAAAAGAATATCAGGCCTCCTTAGAGCTTTGTTCTTTTATCACGATACAGTTTTTCTAACGGGGAAGGCAATGGCACCCCACCCCAGTACTTTTGCCTAGAAAATCCCATGGACGAAGGAGCCTGGTAGGCTCCAGTCCATGGGGTCGCTAAGAGTCGGACACGACTAAGCAACTTCACTTTCACTTTTCACTTTCATGCATTGGAGAAGGAAATGGCAACCCACTCCAGTGTTCTTGCCTGGAGAATCCCAGGGGTGGGGGAGCCTGGTGAGCTTCCGTCTATGGGGTCACACGGAGTCGGACACGACTGAAGTGACTTAGCAGTAGCAACAGTTTTTCTAAAGGCTCAGTTTTCAGACTGAGCCAGCTCCCAGCAGCAGCAAGCCCTGGGAGCAAAGGACAAGTTTTGGGGCCATTCGCATAATTTTCAGATTGCTGCGGGCATCAAGAGATGACTTGTCAGGGGTTTGACGGTGCTGGTCTTCTACCGTGCCCGTTTCAAAGCCCAGAAAGTGACTCCTGAAGTGACTGCCTCTGAGGCACTGGGCCCCTGGGGCAGGAACGCCTGGCACCTCTCTCTGCCCCTCCAGGACTCTTGTCTCAATCACCCCCTCCCCATCACCCACCCTCCGGCCAGACCACTCTTTGGTCCGTCTCCTGGTGTTCAGTCTGGTAGAGAACTGGAGAACCAGGACGACCTTGTGACCGGCAGGCCAGGCCACTCAAGAGCAAGGATCAGTGTCCAGACCCCCAGAAGTTCCTTGCTGCTGCCCTTCTGAGCCCCTGGGCGTGCCTCGGCCTCCCCGAGTCACCATTTTTCACCTATCTCTGTAGGTGTCCTTTCCTCTGGTCTCTGAGGAAAACTGCGAGAGCGCAACCTCTCTGACTTCCCACCTCCGCGTGGCTGCCGTCGCTCCGCGTTGTCCGCGGCCACCAGGGGGCGCGCGAGGCCCAGCCTGGGTGCTGGCGGCGCCGAGGGCCCGCCCCGCCGCCCGGCGCCCCGCCCCGTCCGGCTGCAGCCCGGCCCCCGCCCCTCAGCGCCCCGCCCCGTCCGGCTGCAGCCCGGCCCCCGCCCCTCAGCGCCCCGCCCCGTCCGGCTGCAGCCCGGCCCCCGCCCCTCAGCGCCCCGCCCCGTCCGGCTGCAGCCCGGCCCCCGCCCCTCAGCGCCCCGCCCTGTCCGGCTGCGCCCTCGCTCCCGCCGCTCCCCCCTCCCCCCGACGCCCGGGACCCCCGCCCCCTCCTCCGGCGCCCCTGCGTCGTCTGCTCCCAGGGTCCCGCCATGGGCCCCGCCGCTCGCCCCGCGCTGAGGCCGCCGCCCCCGCCTCCTCCTCCGCCGCCGCCGTCGCCACTGCTGCTGCTGCTGCCCCTACTGCCGCTCTGGCTGGGCCTGGCGGGGCCGGGGGCCGCGGCGGACGGCGGCGAGCCCGCGGCCGGGGCGGGGCGGGGCGGGGCCCGCGCCGTGCGGGTGGACGTGAGGCTGCCGCGGCAGGACGCGCTGGTGCTGCAGGGGGTGAGGATCGGCCCCGAGGCCGACCCGGCACCCCCGCTGGGCGGCCGCTTGCTGCTGGTGAGCGCCGCTGAGCCGCCGTAGACCCTGCACCCACATCCGGTCTTCATCCTGGACCAAGCCCTGGCAGCCCAGCGCCCCTTCCCCCAGGCTTCCCAGACTCCCAGCCCTCCGGTTTCCAGAACCTGAGATCTGGTGCTTTCTCCTGCAAACTCGTTCCCGAACCCTGGCCTTGCATCCGCTCTGCGTCTGGACCCCTTCCTCCCTGCCCTCCCTCTACCCACGGCCCCTCGCCCCACAGATGGACATCGTGGATGCTGAGCAGGACGCGCCCGTAGAAGGCTGGATTGCGGTGGCATACGTGGGCAAAGAGCAGGAGGCCCAGATTCACCAGGAGAGTCAGGGCGCCGGCCCACAAGCCTATCCCCAGGCTCTGGTTCAGCAGGTGCGGGGTGGGCGGGGGAAGTGGCGGGGCTGGTGGTATGTGGAAGAGGGGCTGGAGGAAGCGTTTTCAAGGCAATTGCTAGGGCCAGACGACCCGATGGGCCTCTAAGGATCTTCCAGAAAAGCCCTGGGCCTGCGTGGGACAAGGGGCCCCCCAGGTGTAGACTAGGGTCAGGGTGTTTGGCAGCAGGAAGGTGGCAGGAGACCAGAGAGAGTCTAGAAGCTTGACCAGGCTCTGAGAGTATCCAATGGGAAGTTCCTGCGGGGGAGCCGGTGGGTAGGCTTACTCTGCTTGGACCAGGGAAGACACAGTGCTGTTTGGGTTCCCACAGGGCATCTGGAGGTGGGGGTGGGAGGAATAAGGGTTTCTGTCCTTGACTTCAAGTTGCTTACTGCTAGTCTGTCCAGGGGAAGTGCTCACCAGGAGCCGAGAACAACTGTGGCTGCAGGTGGTGGGGCGGGCGTGTGGGCAGGCTGTGTGCTGACCTCTGGCTCTGCCCTGCAGATGCGGAGGGCGCTCTTCCTGGGAGCCTCAGCCCTGTTGCTCCTCGTCCTGAACCACAACGTGGTCCGAGAGGTAACTCGAGTCAGGCTGCGGGGGGGGGCGGGGTTGGGGGGAACAGTGACCTGGGCCGCCTGACCTCCCTGTCCCCCTCCAGCTGGACATTTCCCAGCTTCTGCTCAGGCCAGTGATCGTCCTGCATTATTCCTCCAACGTCACCAAGCTGTTGGAGGCGCTGCTGCAGTGAGTCGGGGCATGGGCTCCAAAGGACGGGGCTTGGGTGCTAGGCTCCTGGCTTTGCCGTGAGCTCAGGGGTCTTGGGACCGGGCCCTTCCCTGTGCATCTGAGCCTGTAGTCTCTTGGTCTGAGAAATGGGTGAAGAGACTGGAGGGGGGTGCCAGGGCGTGGAGCGAGGAAGCTGCTTTCTCCGCAGAGGGGATTGGTCTCTACATGGAGGAAGCCAGCTCCTGATGGGATCCTCCCTGTGCTTGTGGGCCTCCTTGGCCGCCTGTTATGAGACCTGGAGAAACCAGTGGCTGTGACAGGCCTGGGGGCTGAAGCAGAAGGGCTATTATGGGGTGATACTCAGGGGATCCTCTTCCCAGAAGTCTGGGGCGGTTGGGCCTGTGCCTTTCCTCCCAAGAGCCCTTCCGTCTGGCGCCTCTGGTTTCCCCTCCCAGGAGGACCCAGGCCACGGCTGAGATCACCAGCGGAGAGTCCCTGTCGGCCAACATCGAGTGGAAGCTGACCCTGTGGACCACCTGTGGCCTCTCTAAGGATGGCTACGGAGGATGGCAGGACTTGGTGTGCCTGGGAGGCAGTCGGGCCCAGGAGCAGGTACTTGGGGGGCCGGATACACACATGCCTTGTCTCAAGTCCTGTGGCCTCCTGCTCCCCGGGTAGAGAGACCACCTCTTGCATCTCCCAGGGCTGCTCTGAGGGTTCAGGGGCCGGGTGGGTGCTTTGTGTGGGTGCCTGACCCGGGGTCACGCACAGTCAGCGTTAGCTGCTGCTGTTGTCACGTTCATTTGCCTCTTGGAAGCCTTGACTCCCCTTCGGACTCCTTACCTGGGTTTCACAGTTTCTCGTGTGAAAGCCAGGAAGGACAGAAGCTTTAGAAGATGAAGCCAGGAGCCTCCAGGGTCATGATGCCCGTGGACCTCACCTGCCTGGTCCTCAGAGTGGATTTACTGGGGGATGAAGGGGGGTGGGGTGGCCCCAGGGGCCCTGACGCCCGGCTCCCCTTCCCAGAAGCCACTGCAGCAGCTGTGGAATGCCATCCTGCTAGTGGCCATGCTCCTGTGCACGGGCCTCGTGGTACAGGCTCAGCGGCAGGCATCCCGGCAGAGCCGGCGGGAGCCTGGAGGCCAGGTGAGAGCCAGCCCTTGAGGAGACCCATGGGAGGGGGGCCCATGTCTTCAGTGCTGGGAACTGTGCTACCCTTTCCCTGCCCCGCCAAGGTTGAGCTACTCAAGCGCCAGGTGGTGCAGAGGCTGGCATCCCTCAAGACCCGGAGGTGCCGGTTGGGCCGGGCGGCGCAGAGCCCCCGGAGCCTGGTGCTGAGACCTGCGCTGTGTGTCTGGACTATTTCTGCAACAAGCAGGTTAGTGCCCTGGGCAGAAGGCAGCCGGGACTATGATGCCTGCCCTGCTCCCGACACACCTGGGAAGGGCCCCCATCAGCCTTCTTCCCACCCCATCAAAGATCTGGGAAGCAGAACAGGTTGTGGGGGGGAGGCGGCGGGCCACAGGGGTTTCGGTTTCCAGCCCAGGTGAGGGCACAGGGCCTGGCACCCCCACCAGAACCTGTGGCCTGAGCCCACGCCGCGCCCCCCTCCCCCGCCCCCGCAGTGGCTCCGGGTGCTGCCCTGTAAGCATGAGTTCCACCGAGACTGCGTGGACCCCTGGCTGATGCTCCAGCAGACCTGCCCGCTATGCAAATTCAACGTCCTGGGTGAGCACCGAGGGTGGGGGCTCTTGGCCGGCTCCACCTGGTTCCCATCTGACGCCTCGCTCCCTGTTGTTTCTCCTCCTCTCCTGCAGGGAACCGCTACTCTGATGATTAGCTGCCCCGGCGGGGTCTCTGCACGGGGGGAAGGGACCCCACCTGCCTGCGCCCTGGGCGCCTGGAACAGGACAGCAGCGGGGGGGGCAGGACAGAAAGCCCTGGGGTGGGGGGAGGGATGGGGCCTCCCCTGCTCAGGGGTGAGGCATCCCCCCACCCACATCCACACCAGGAGGGAGGGACCACCGTCCCCAGCCTGAGGATGCACGGCCCAGACCTGGCAGGAAGAGAGGCAGCTTTGGGGGCCTTGTCTGCCATCCTGGGGTGTCTCTGTCTGCCTGCTCCCAGGACCCCCGCCAGGCGTCTGGGGAAGAGGGTGTGGGCAGTGCTCCTGTTCCCAGAGCTCTGGGAGCTCCCTGGCCTGGCTCGCAGGGCATCCTCGAGGGCTGAGGCTGCAGTGGCCGGGTTCTGTGCGTATTTATTGAGGGGTAGGTTGGGGGAGGCACCATCTGGCCTTGGAGGCACCCTAGCCTGACCATCTTGTGGACACACCTTGGTCAAGGCTATGATGTTGAACCTAGAGGCCCCCGTTGTCTGCTGGCATTGGGCCTTTGGGCACTGGGGGCCGTGGGTCCCATGGCCTGTCCAGCTGGGCTTGCATCTGGGGCCTGGCTGGGACCAGAGGCCTTAGAAACCATCTAGCCCTGTGCTTCTCCATGGGGCTACAGGTTGCTGACCAGGATACTTGAAGCCACAGGGTAAATGTGGTACATTTTCCAGGGTCATCCATTTTTATTAAAAAAATAATTGGGGGTCAAAAAGGTTTAATATTAAAATAAACATGGATATATTTTAATATAAGATATAAACTTGTGGATGTTTTAAGATAAACAAGTCACCTTGGGGGGTCTCCTGCCTGTGGGAGGTGGAGGACTCTAAAATGCCTCTGAAGGGGACTTCCCTGGTGACCCAGTGGTTAAAAACTGCCTGCCAGTGCAGGGAACACAGGTTCAATCCCTGGTCCGGGAAGATTCCACCTGCCTTGGGGCGACTAGGGTGGCGCACCCTAGAGACCATGCTCTGCAACAAGAGAAGCCACCACAGTGAGAAGCCCTTGCATTGCAACTGGAGAGACGCCCCCACTCGCCACAACTAGAGAAAGCCCACACACAGCAACGAAGACCCCGTGCAGCCAAAAAATAAAACAGCCCCTAGGACGCCCCCGGCCCCCACGAACACACCGTGTGTGACCCTGGAACTGGGACTCTGATGGAGTCTACTCCCGTGATCAGGTTGTGTTGTGTGGCACGGCTGACCTTAATGTGTGGGAAAGTGTCCAGGGAGGCCTGACCTAACCAGGTGAGCCTATTAAAAGCAGAGAGCATTTCCTCCAGCTGGTAGAGGAAGAGGAAGTCAGGAATTTGAAGTGTAGAGGGGATTGGAGCCTGAGATGTTCTCTGTTGCTGACTCGAAGATGGAGGAGCCATGTGGCGAGAAGTTGGATGGCCTCTCGGAGCCAAGAGCCGCCCTGATGGCGGCCAGCGAGGAAATGGACCTCCGCTGGGCAGCTGCAGGAGCTGGAACGTGGCCAGCAGTCAGAAGGAGCCTGGAATCTGCCCCAGTCCCTCAAAAGGAATGTAGCCTGGCAGATGCTTTCATTTCGGCCTGATTCTCAGGCCCTGAGCAGAGAACCCAGCCATGCGGGGCCCGGACATCTGACCTACGGACCTGTGAACGGCTGAACGGGTGCAGAGCAGAGCCGGGCTGACAGGTTCGCTCCTGGCTCTCAGGCCCCTGCCTCAGGGAGCCGCCCTGTGAAGGGCCTAGTTCAGCGAGCCCCCCAGGCTCCACAGAAGAAGGACTTGGGCTCACCCCAACCACACATGCCCCCTCTTGACCTTTCTCTGTAAACTGAGGTGCTCTATCTGTTGGCATCCTGACCAGGGAAACTCCCAGAAAGCCAAGAGCACTCCCCCTCACGCCCCAGAAGTCCTCAGCAAGGTCTTAGCGCCTGTCCTTCACAGGTGACGGGGCTCAGGGCAGGCTGGAGGCTTCATGAGGAAAACCGGACTACTGAGGGCTGGCGAGCCTGGAGGCCTCGGTGCTGGGGCCCCATGGGACAGGCCTGGGACAGCCAGGCTGGTGGGGGTGTCCCCTCTCTGGCTAGGTAAAGCCTTGCCTTGCCTCCAGTGGCTTTGTGGGGAACTAACCTCCTGGATTTAGAGAAAGCCTTTGTCACTTGTGTGTCCTGAAGGTGAGGCATTCCTCAGTGAAAGGAAGGCTGACTCTGGGGTCCTTAGTGTCCCCCACTCCCGGGTGCACAGCTGGGTGGCCCCTGCCTGCCTCTGACCCCTTCCTTGCCTCAGGGTCCTCACCGGGCCATCCCGCTTTGCCTGCACACCCCTGACTCTGACCCTGCTCTTCGTTGGCGGGGGTCAGTGTGGCTACATTATCCCTTAGCCTTTGCTCTGGCGGCAGTGGGGGAATCAAAAGACTGCCTTTCAGGTAGCCCAGGTGCTAGAAGCTTCCTTCTGCCCTCAGCGTGCCCTTGTTCCCTGTTGCCCATCAGGAGGGAGGCAGGAGGTTCCCGGCCATGGAGGGCATGCGGTGTTCCAGGCCTCTGCCAGCCAGTGACCCACAGGGCTGGGGACTCAGGAACAGAGAGGAAGGCAGTAAGGCCAAGGTTGCTGTGGGCAGGTGGCCTGGGCTTTATTACATCTGGTGGGTTGCCAGCTGCCTGCCCTGCAGCCTGCCCCCCAACTGGCAGGTTATGTGGGCCGCTCCGGGGGCTGGTGTGCAGGGCTAGCCCGGCCCCTGCTTGGTGACAGTCTCCTCCTCAGCCTGGCCAAGGCGCGGATGGGACTCTGGGCGCAGTTGGTTGGGTAGGTCGCGTCCTCCGGTGAGGACTCACCAGGCCGTCTGTGGGGCTGCAGGGGCGGGGATGCCCGGAGCTGGCCCGGCAGGGTCCTGCCTGCACTGGCTGGCCTGCTGCCCGGCAGGTGCCGCCTGCCCAGGGCCCTGAGGGAAGACCAGACAGCAAGATCCCCCATGAGCGAGCGGACTCCCCGCCACCCCCACCACCTGCACACGCCTGGCCGCTGACAAAGCCTCACTCACCCCAGGGACGTCCTTGGGGTCTGCACTGGGGGCTCTGCTCCTTGGATTCCCTTGCCGCCAGGGGCCCAGAGCTGGTCCTCCGGGATCAGCTGCAAAGAAAACCGAGCTCAGCAAGGCCCAAGGCCCCCTCTGCACCCACCAGAGAGGGTGCCATAGAGGGGAGGGGCTTGCACCTGTGGCCCACCCCTTCCTCTGAGGGGCAGGTTTGGGGGCCTCCTGGGGCCTGTCAGCTCTTAAGCGTGGGAAGGTTTGCTTTAGGATGAGGCTCCTGGTGCACTTGAAATAAAGGCTCAAAGGGCTGGAGGGAGAGGACACGTAGACACCCTCATGCCTGGCTGAATCGTGGGAGGCTTCACAGCAGGCACAACTAAAGCCACCTGCCAGGAGGGCCTCAGGTGCTGGGAGCAGGGCTGGTGGCGGGTTTCCCAGGGAAGCCCAAGACCTCCGCTGGGTCGGGGGGACCTCTTCCGAGTTCCCAGGGGCCGACCCCTCTTGGGCGGCGGAGCCATGCTGCCCACCTTGAGGCCCCCCTGCTGGGCCACCTCCCGGATCTTAGACAGCATGGACCGCAGCCGCCCGTTCTCCTCCTGCAGGACCCGGATGCGGATGTCGTTGGCCTGCACCTGCCTCTCCATGTCGTCCGTGACATTGCCAGAGCCTGTGGGGACGCACACCTGGCACTGCACCCCAGCAGGTCGGCCTCTTGTGCCCAACGGGACAGCAGTTCCGAGGGCAGACGCACCATGCCTTGGGCCAGTGGCCCCACAGGCACGGGGCAGTGAGCAGGGTTGGTGCTCTGGGCCTCCCGCACCTTCCCTCTCCTGAGGCCTTGCCCCTGCTCTGTAGCCCCCTGCCTGTGGGAGATGACTGCAGCCTTGCAGAATTTGAGAGCTGGGGTTGGGGTGGGGGAACTGGAGCTCATTGAAGATTTAGCAAATAGGTAAGGAAGTGAAGCTCTTCCAAGGCTACCCGTTTTTGGAAGGCCCGAGAGACAGTGACTTGCCCAAAGGCATGGCCAGCTCCTGGATTTGAGGGCCAGGAATTCAGCGAGGATGTTCTTTCCCACTGCTGGGGGATGGGTACTTCCCACTGACTGTGAACCAGGCAAGCTGCTTCTGCTTGTTATCCGTTTCCTGGTTCATCACTTGCCTGTGGGGTGGTTGACAGGGCATCATGAGGCCCAGCACTCAGAACTGATGACCTACGTGACCAGCCAGATCACAATGGATCATCCTGCCAGCTCTGCACCAGATTCACCCAGAGCTCTAGGGGCTGGAGGGGTTGGGACGAGGACCCAGGTGGCCTGGCAGCCGGTCTTCCGAGCTGGGTCCCTAGCACTCCCATGCCATGGGGTCCCAGACACTGGACAGTTGGGGTCACTGCGCCCTTGGAGCTGGCCCTGTGGTGTGGTTTGGGGAGATGCCGGGGCGGGGGACATGGAAGCTGAGCCAGGGCTGGCATGTGACAGAGGGCACAGGCTACAGAGGCAGCAAGCCCAGCGTCTGGACTTGGCTGTGTGACTCTGAGCGGTCACCTCACTGCTGGGCCTCTGTCCCTGTCCACACCAGGAGTGGACAACACAAAGCACCCGCGTGTCACGGGGCCTCTGAAGGCCACACGACTGCACCCCCCACCACCCTTGCTGCAGGCCCCAGTGTCCTGCCCAGAGGAGCCCACAGCCGCTGGCCCACCCCAGGCCCCAGGTCCTCTGCACCAAGCCCGGGGCCCTACTTTGGATCTGGGCCTCCGCGGGCCTGTGCAGGTCCGGGAAGGCCACCAGCAGTCTTTCCCGCTCCCTCAGCTCCACGAGCTCCCGCTCCAGCTCCGAGATGGTCAGCCGCAGGTCCGTGGTCGCCTGCTCCAGGCCTTGCTTCTCCCGCTGCAGGCTCTGCAGCAGCTCCTGGGGGCGGGGCAGGCTCCGAGCTGAGAATGGGCTCGCAGCCCTGCCCCCGGGAGGAGACGGCCCCGCTCCGCGCCCCGCCCCGCACCTGCTGAGCCCGGAGCTGGCACTGCCCCTGCTCTCTCTCGCCCTGCACGCTCTGCAGCTGCTCCTCCACGTGGGCCCGCTGGGCCTCGGCCTCGTTCAGGCTGCCCCGCAGCTCCTCGCGCTCCTGGTCCAGGCTGTCCAGCTGCTGCAGCAGGGCTCGCTGTTTGGCCTGCAGGGACTGAGCCGGGGGTGGGCGAGAAGCAGGCCGTAAGGGACACAGGAGGCGACCGTCCCCCAAGCCCACCCCCTTGTGCTGCATCCCGTCTGTGCACCTGGGTGCAGTGCGAGGCGTGGAGGGCCGAAGGGAGCCCGACCGACCGCAACCCCAGGCAAGGCCAGGCCCCCAGGCTTGCAGACCCCGCCCCCTGGAAAGCAGTTGGCCGACTCCCATCAGCCTGGCTCCGCCCACTTCTTTCGGGTCGTGATCTCCACTCAGGAATTCCGAGGTCTCCAGCATGTACCCGCTCGGTGGAGTTTTGTCTCCCCAAACCCTTTGTTGTGGGAGCCCAGGCGCGGAGGAGGCTCCAGCCTCACCTCCTGGTGGCGGACCATGCTGTCCACGCGGGCCTTCTCCTTGTCCAGCTCCGTGCTGGCCCAGCGGATCTGCTGGCTGGCCCCGTCCAGCCGCCCCGCCAGCAGCTCCACCTGTTGCTCCAGTTGCCGCACCTGCCGCTCAGCCTCCAACCGGTGCTCAGCCTCCGCCTGCAGCTGCTGGGCCTTGCTCTCTGCAGGAAGGAGCGTGTGTAGGAAGGGGCAGGACCCGGGAGCGCTGGGGACTCGCTGCACGGCCTCTGACCCAGGATGGGACCTGGGACCTGGGGGGTACTGTCACAGCACATCTCTGGGCCTCGGTGTTTGTCCTCAGCCACAGAGTGGGGCTCCGAGCCCTGCCTGAAGGTGGGTACTGGAAACCGAAGGCCCTCTCTGGGTGGGAGGTGGCATCACGCAGCGGTGTGGCTGGTCAGTCCCAGCCTCCTCTGTGGTTCCCTTGGCTTTGCCCCCGAAGCCCGGGAGACAGAGATGGGGGGCTGGTGGTCTGGCCACCGAGCGCAGGGCTCATGGTGCCGGGCTCCATGGCGGGACTCCTCACCCACGGCCTGCGTGGACTCGCGCTGCTGCTTCAGCTCCCCCTCCAGGGTGGCCACCTTCGTCTTGAGGTCACTTGTTTCTGTGGCAGCCGCGAGAGAGAGGCCCTTCAGAGGCTCCCCCGGGGCCCGGTGGGGGCTTCATGCCTAGTGCGCCCCGTGCCATGGTGGGACACTTGGGAGGGGCTCTGGGGAGGTGCTGGCAGGCCTGGCCCCTCCACCCTGCTTTCTCTTGGGCGGCTGCCAAGTGTCTGCACCTCTCTGGGCCTCCGTGTCCTCCCGGGGGTCGACAGGTGGCTCAGAAAGGGCGGCAGCTCGTCCTAGCTCCCTCAGGCTTCACGACCTCCATGGGGGCTGGCCCACTGCGAGGCCCAAGGCTGTGTCTCTTGACAGCTTCTGCGGAGGCCAGAGGGGCGCCTCTGCTGGCTGGGGGTACCGGAGTCGGGTGAGCTCCCAGGAGTTCCCTTCAGTGACCCACAGGAGTGTATGAATCCCCCAGCTCCCTAGCCCCTCTGGTGGGACAACTCCTGTTCTCCAGAGGCTCCTGCGTTCCCCAGCGGGATGGGGCTCAGGCTGCTGCCAGGGTAACCAGCCTTGCAAGCGCACCCCCTTCCCCTGCCTTCCGTACCCTGCGTCTCCAGCCCACTCCCGGCCTAGGTTTCTTCCACACCCTTGTTGCAGGGTCGGCTCCTGGGGAAGCCCGAGCTCAGACGGCGGCAGGGCCCGGCGCTGGGGGCCCAGCCTCAGCCTCAGCCTCGGGGGACTGACCTGTGAGCAGATGCTGCCTCTCGCGCTCCCACTGAGCCCAGCGCTGCTCGGCTTCCTCGGCCTGCCGCTGCCGCGCCGCCTGCTCCTCCTGCAGGGCCTGCTCCAGCTCGCCCACCTGCATCCTCAGCCCGTCCTTCTGGCCCTCGGCCTCCTCCAGCTGGGCCCTGAGGAGCCCCACGAGCTTGCCCAGGCGTGCCAGGTCTTTGCTCTGCTCGGCCGCCCAGAGGCCCACGGTGGCGGCCGGCAGCGGCCTGCGCCCCATGCTGTCCCGCACCAGCTGCTGGAAGCGGCCCAGGGATGAGGGCAGGCTCTGGCTCTGACACAGGTTGATGACTGCCTTGCCCACCTCCTGCAGGCTGCCCTGGACGCTGGTGCACGCGTCACAGGGCACCAGGGCCGTCTCTACGGTCTGGGAGTGGATGCTCCTGGTGTTCTCGGCTGTCCCGCCTGGACTCCGCAGCGAGACACTGATGGGGAGGCTGTCCCGCTCTGGGCAGGCCTGGGGCAGGCCTGGCACTGGGGAGGGCGGCTTGACGAGCTGGGCGGTCCCCAGTTCCGGGCTCCCGGCCGGCTCGCCCTGGGCTGTAGGCTTGGAGGTGAGGGTTTCTCCTTGGTTTGCCCTTTTCTGTGGTCAGGGGAAGAAAGGGAAGGCAGGTGAGGGAGACAGGCCTGGGTGGTGACCCCCGGGGATTTCTGTGACAGCAGCCTCGCCCAATGCTCAGACCCTCAGACGGTATCTGGCAGCAGTGTGAATGGGAGCGCGCCTTCTCCTCTCTGCTGCCTCAGTTACTAAGCCCAGGTCAATGCGGGTACCCGCCTGGCACTGGGAGAGTGACATGGTGACAGACACAGCTGCCGGGCGCGGCAGGGCCCTTGCTGGGTGGACCCATATGCTTGCGTCACCGAAGCCACTCTCGGTTTTGGTCTCCGTCCCATTATGGTGACAGTGGTCCTGCCCACAGGTGGTTGTGAGGGTTATGGGGTGACCCAAGACAAATGGGGCTCATTGTAAACCCCATCGGGACTTCCCTGGGGACTCGGATGGTAAAGAATCTGCCTGCAATGTGGGAGACCCAGGTTCCATCCCTGGGTCTGGAAAATTCCCCTGGAGAAGGGAATGGCTACCCACTCCAGTATTCTTGCCTACAGAATTCCCATGGAGAGAGGAGCCTGGCGGGCTACAGTCTATGGGGTCACAGAGAGTCAGAAATGACTAACACTTTCATAAGCCCCATTACTCAAACACACCCTGGGAGGTAAGGACTGTCATCACTCCCACTGCACAGATGAACAAACTTAAGTTCAGAGTGGGTAGGAGTTTTCCAAAGTCCCACAGTTTAAACTACAGAGCTGGGCGGCCCAAATGTGACCCTCAAGGCCTGCGTCGCTAACTTCCAGAGTGGAGCCAGCAGCAGGCACAGTGCTCACGTGGTGGACGAGGCACCTGGGGCTGATGGGCTGGCGTGAGGGTGACCGCAGCTGGGGAAGGGGAGTGGTGGATGCACCTGGAGGGCCGCCTGCTGGCTGAGCATGCCCAGCCTCAGCAGACTGTTCCAGAAGCGTCGTACTGTGAGTCCCACAGACATGCAGGGCCCCGCAGCCCGGGCCGGGGGCACTATCTGCTCCAAGGTCAGGTTCTCCAGGTAGCTCGCGCAGCTCTGAAGCAGCAGCAGGAGCCTGCGGGCGGAGATGGTAGGGTCGACTGGGGCAGAGCCTGGTGCCAACGCGCCCTGGCACCACATGACCAGTGGCCTCCAGCTCTGGAGACTGGCCTGGGCCTGAGGGGCTCAGAGCATCTCACAGTATGCTCTGCACAACCCAAGAGCCACTTCCTCCAGGAAGGCCTCCCTGAAGGCTAAGCTTGGGGCCTCCTGGGTGGCAGCACTTCTGCCCGGCTGCTCCCCACTGGACTGGGAGACTCTGGGAGGCTGGGCTTTGCCTCAGCTGTGTCCTCGGTGCTCAGGAAGTGCTGGCTGAGTGGCCGCCTTCCATCAAGGGGCTCAGAGCCTTTATCTCACAGAGGACAGCGCTGAAGCCCCATGTGGGGGAGGCCGCACACGCCTCAGGGTGAGGGTGCAGGGCAGCGCACCCTGTGCTCTCCTGATTCTAGGTGTGTGTGTGTGTGTTGCAGGGGGTGGGGGCTTCTCCTGAGTGACAAGCTGCTTCTGTGACAGCAGAGGCTGGAGGGAGAGAGGTAGGTTCCTCTCCTACCCTGAGTGACGGGCTAATTTTAGGTAAAGGGGTGTTGGGGAGAGACGCAGGCATTTGCATGGGAACCTGGCTGTTTTAAAAGACGAAGGAACTATGGTTCCAAGACAGACCGGGCAGAAAAGTGACTTTCGGCTGCTGCAGGTGTAGGAGGGCTGTCCAAACCCCCCGGGGCCTTGGGCTGGGGGAGGGACTGGGGGAGGGGGCGCTGAGCGCCTCCCAGCCGGGCCCCTCTCTGGCTGAGGTGTCCTCCTCTGTAAATTGTGACAATGAATGAGCAGCCTGGGGGTGGGGTGGGGCAGGCAGAGGGTGGCCTGGACAGAGCGGCCAGGTGAGGGCTGGGAAGACATGTCAGCATCAGCTTCCTAGAAGGCCAGGGGTAGACTGGGCTGTGCCTGGCAGGTGGGGCTTGACCAGTCCAGAAAGGAGTGGGTGGGGCCTTCCTGGGAGAGGGTGCAGCAGCGAAGGAAGGAGGGTGTGTTCTGGCTCACACCCCTTCAGCCCCTCATAGGGTCTCAGAAGTGCTTTCCCGTCTACAGCTCCTCTAGGCCTCTGAGTGGTTATCCTGGGGCTCTTTGTCCCCAGGCAGGTCATCCCCAAGCTGCTGGGGTCCCCGCCTGTCGGCCCGTGACCTCATTAGCATGCAAGGTTTGGAGCACGTGGAGCCTGGGCTGCGTCCCCTGGGAGTGGAGGCCAATGACCCTGCTAACATGAACGACGCTGTAGAAGCGATGGTGCTGCAGGGGGGAGGTCCAGTGACCTCTTCCCAGCAGGGCCAGGGTGTGGACAAGTGCACCCCGTGTCTGGTCCCATGACACAGAGAAGGGACAGGATAGAGCCTGCGGTGGAGACTCTGAGCAGCAGACGTAGCATCCTTGGTGTGCAGAAACCCTAAGAGGCAGCTGGAGAAACAGGTGGCGGAGCCTCGGTGCCATGTGGACCAACGGGGTGGCCGGCAACTCCCTGAAGATAGACGGTGAGACACGGCTCGACACGGCATGAGGAGCGGGAGCCATGAGGGGCCTGTGCTGACCTGGCCCTGGATGGCACACACTCAAAGGTGATGGCTGTCACCGCTGGTGCTGGAGGGGGCTCCTGGGACTGCTGCTGGGCTTTGAGGGGGCAGGGGCTGGCATCCTGCGGTGAGCGGGTTTGGGCAAGGCCCTCACCTGTCGATGACCAGCTCCAGCAGCACAGCGTGGGCCAGCTGCGTGAACTCGGGATCGCCTGGCACGTGGTCATAATGCTCCAGCAGGGCCACCATGTCCAGGTCACAAGCCGCACGGTCGGGGAACTTCCAGGAGGGGAAGCGCACAGGCCCGGCGCGGGAGAACACGTCAACGATGGCGCCCTGAAGGTCGGTAAGGTCCTTGCGCAGGCTGTCCATGCAGGCGGGGCTACCCAGTAGGTGCGCCATCCTCGTGGCTCCTGGGGTGGGACAGAGAGGGCCCCCCATGAGCCAGAGCTGCGTGGCTGCTGCTGGGGGAAGCTTCTGGAAGCCCCAGAAAACCTGCTGAAATCCAACCTCGACGGCAGGGGAAGTCTGTTGCCTGGCCCCCTTGGGACCTGCTTGTGGGTGACCTCACCAGCCTCCCTCTCATCCGCCCCACCCCATGCCCACACGGCCGAGTCCATCAGTCCACAGCTCCTCTGAGGACCTGTGTGCCAGGCCCCTGCTAAATGCTGGGTGCCTAACAGCTGTGTTCCCAGGTAAGAATACTGTAGTGGGTTGCCATTTTCTCCTCCAGGGGATCTCTCCAACCCAGAAATAGAGCCTGAGTCTCTTGTGTCTCCTGTATCACAGGCGGATTCTTTACCTCTGAGCCACTGTGGAAGCCCATTTATTTCTATTTTATACAGCTGTGCAGGAGGATGTACCTGCTGGCCACCCCTCTCTGAGCAAAACCCTGAACAACCCGCTGACAACTAAGAGAGAGCTGTAGCTATAGCATGACGGGGAGCGCTGGGCCACCCTGGCCACTGTCGTCTCCTGTTTGGGCTGCTGCTGCAGCTGCCAGCTGGGCCACAGGCTTACCCGCTGGAATCTGATCCACTTCTATGGAGATCTGGGCCAAGCTATTAGACCACATTACACTAGCCAGCAGCCCCCTGGGACTCTCTGTGGCCCTGGGAAGAAAACCTGCCCCTGGGTACAGCCCCTCCCCTTGTCCTCTCTCCGCTCCCGTCCCCTCCATTCTGCACACTATCGGCTACAAGCAGCAGTTCCCACGTGGGCACTCATTTCTGAACGTGTGCCCATCTGTTTCCTCTGAGTCACACCTCCCCCACTGCAGTGTGACCTGGCCACCTGGGCGGGGACCCTAGGGCCTGCCAGTACCCACAGGGGCAGGGAAACCCAGAGGGCCGCAGGGTAGATCCTGAGGGCCAGCCAGCCTCCCAGAGGACTGGCCCTGTCCTCACCTCTACAGGTGTCTGTCCGTGGAGCTGGACGTCTGAGTGTGCCCGGCTCTCAGACCTGCCTGCAGGCTCTGAGGCTCAAGGTCAGATGCTCCGACAGTGGCCTGGCTTCCCGTGTCCAGCCCTTTGGTCCCTAGGAGTAGATTAAGGGAGAGTGAGGGAGTGTACACTCTGGGAGTGGAAGAAGCGGGCTGCCCCAAGCGAGAGGAGCAGCGAGGGCTGCTGGCCTTGAGCTCAGGGCGCTGCTGGCTCTGACCACGGGACCTGCTGGGTGTCACTCCCCAGATCCACCTCCTTTAAACAGATGAGGGACCTGAGGCTCTGGGAAGTTAGGGGGCTAGGCCGAGGTCACTCAGGGAGCTGGCATTCTTGCGTCCAACATCTCTGCTCTGAGTTCAGGCAGTGCTACTTCCAGAGCAGCACTGTCCAAAAGAAATACAATGCAAGCCACATACAGGACTGAAAAGTCTATACTCGCCATGTTAAAAAAAAAAAAAGTAAAAAGAAAGAGGTAAATTAATTTTAATAACATGTTATTTAACTTAATATACCGAAAGTATCTCTTCAATGTGAAATCAGTATAAAGATATTGTCTCAAAAATCCAATGTCTATGTGACATGCACAGCACATCCCAATTTGGACCAGCCACCATTTTCAAATACAGCACCACATGGGTTGGTGGCTACTGCGCTGGACAGAGCGGGGTAGGGGGTCAGATCCAGTGTTCAGTAAGCGGGAAAAAAAAATGGTGACTGAGTACCTACTATTTGCTGGGCACTGTCTTTAAAGAACAGGGACAGAGCAGGGCACACAGCCCAGTCCACCAGCAAGTGCCACACATGGCTGAAGGTCTCTGCAGGGAGTAAGTCATGGGTGTGACAGTACAGCAGTTCCACCCACAGGTGGGGTGATATGGGTGGAAATGCACACAGGTCACACACACACAGGTCAACATCCCACGTACATATGTTGCCCCAGTGATGACCTCTCACGAGATATCACTCGTGAGATGTTATGTCCCCAAAGGAGGAGGCAGAAACAAATGGAAAAACCGACTGAAACATTCCGGGTTTCCCTTCCTGGAACTGCAAGAAGGAAATAAATAAAGCAAGCAAGAAATCCCGCCGTGGGAGGAGGGGTTCTCAGGAGGTAAAGGACCTGGAACTCAGGAGCTTGCTTGTGTAGACACAAAGACACAGTAACCTGTTCGCCCTCAAATGACTACAGTGGCCCTCTGGGGCCAGATGTTAGATCACGGTTCTTTTCAAAAAATATTTATTTATTTTTGACTCTCTAGTTGTGGCACATGGGCTCGGTAGCTGTGGCGGGTGGGCTTACTCAGCCCCTTGGTATGTGGAATCTTAGTTCCCCCACCAGGGATTAAACCTGCAACCCTTGAACTGGAAGGTGGATTCTTAACCACTGGACCACCAGGGAAGGCCCCAGATTCTGATCCTGATGAGCAGCAGCAAATGCCAAAGCAGCAAGAATATACAAGAGGAGAACACAACACTGAAAAAACATCCGAGGTTCCCCTATATCATTTCTTCTGAACAGTGGGAGTTTGCACATATAAGCCTGGTTTGAGAACCACTTGTGTGTGTGTGTCTGAAGTGAAGGAGCATTGGACGCAAGCTTTCTCCATCATTCTTGGGTTTTGAGTAGAACCCTCAGCCTGAAGCTTCCAGCCCTGCACTTCTTCTGAGGTCACCCAAGTGATGGCACTAACTGAGCCACCACTATGCTGGGGTGGGAGCAACTGGTAACCTTGCCTCTCCATAGGTCCCTCAGCCCAAGGTGGATTTTAACCCACAGAGAGTGAAGGAACCTTTCCTTTGCTCCTGTTCAACATTCAAGTCCCTTCTTTGTCTTAAGCCCTGGGACCCTACCCCTCAGGTAAAGATTATGCCTACCTACTGACCAGTGGGCTTCCCTGGTGGCTCAGACATCTGCCTGAAATGAGGGAGACCTGGGTTTGATCCCTGGGTCAGGAAGATCCCCTAAAGAAGGAAATGGCAACCCACTCCAGTACTCTTGCCTGGAAAATCCCATGGACAGAGAAGCCTGGTATGCTACAGTCCACGGGGTTGCAAAGAGTCAGACACAATTGAGCGATTTCACATATCCTGACCAGTGCACCCATGGAAATGCTTTGGAAACTCTAAACCCATCTATATAGCAGCGTCAGTCTCTGACTCAGTATTGCTAACTGCCTGGATACCCTGGGGGATACTGAAGGAATTCAGTGAAGACAAAGCAAGTAACTGCATTAGTAGAACAGTAAGAAAGGCCTGGGTTTGGATTCCCACTCCACCATGTAAATTGATGTTCTGTAAATGAGTTGCTCTGGGAAATAAATGATGGAATGCATGTAGTGTTTGGCACAGAGTCTGGCTCATGGTATATGTTCAATAAATCCTAACTATCGTTATAATTCAACGTTAACAGTTACATTAACATCAACCAGCTATGGTGTGAGAAAGAGACACGGGAGGAGACTTGGGAGGACATCTTTTCCTGTCACTCCCCCCGCCACACCCCCATTTCATCGCTGAAGAAATTGAAGTCCAGGCAAGGCTTCAGAGCCAGACACATTCTGGAGTTAGGAGGGAGGGGAGAGGGGAAAGGGAGGAGAAGCCCCCAGGAGGAGAAGCGAAAAGAAGGGGGTCCGGGTGTGCTAGGGGGCGGGGAAGTGACCCGCAGGGACCAACCTGCGGACGTGACGGGTGGAGCCTAAAGAAGAAACCTAGATCTGAGTTGGTCCACCCGGTTCGAGGGCGGGACTATGGAAGGCCGGGGTGGAATTGGAAAAGAAAGGACCGCGGGAAAAGGGACCAGTGGGAATTAGGGATTAAGACTTGGGAAGGGGTCTGGAGTACGTGGACCTGAAGCAAAGAGGGGCTTGGAAGAATAGGCAGGCGGAGATTTGGCCAAAGTGGGAGGCCAATGGGAGAGAACTCGGGACTTAGAAGGCGGGGGTCGGAGGGAGAGGGGAAATGGGCAGGCAGAGTAAAGGAGGGGGGTCCGGGCGTCGGGGCGGGAGATGTAAAAGTCTCACCAGTCTCCGGCGTCGCAGCCTCAGCCCCTGTGTCTGGCGGGTTCTTGCAACCGCCCCCAGGCGCTCCTGCTGCTCCGGGGATCCAGTGCAAAACCTAGCCCGGCTCCCCAACCGCTGCCATGGCAACGGCGTCTCGCTCACGGGAAGGGAGGGAAGTGACGTCACGGAGAAGGGGCGGGTCCGGACGTGCGTCAGCCTCGCCCCCTCGGCGGCAATTCGGTCGGCCGCCGCCATCTTGAGAGCTTGTCGTACTGTTGGTGCGGGGAAGGCGCTTTGACGCCGCACCGCTCACCTACACCGAGGCGGACTGGCAGCCCTCAGCGTCGCAGTCATGCCGGCCGGACCCGTGCAGGCGGTGCCCCCGCCGCCGCCCGCGGCCACCGAGCCCAAACAGGTACGGCGAGGTCTGCACCTCCACCGGCCGCTTGTGCAGGCCTGGGCCCTCCCCTCCGACGCGGGCGCTCCTAACTCGCGCAGGAAGGAGCTGCCGTTTAGGAGGGTTTGGGGGGACTCCAAGTCCCAAGAGGCAGCGCGCTTCCCGCCTGCCTTCGGGTAGCGGAAGAAGCCTTGATAGAACCGTGGTTCTCAGACTGAGGTCTGCGGACCAGCTGCACGCGGGTGGATTAGAAATGCTGATTTCCCACCCCAGATCTTCTAAAATCAGAATTTGAGTTTTTAATAAGATCCCACGGTGATTCATTAACTTTTGAGAAGCCCTGTTTGGCGCATTCTCCGGTCTTGTGTGGTTAATTGGGCCTTTACCCTGGAGTCCCTAATTACCCAGTCTGCACGGTACATCTCTGAATGTTAACTCTCAGCGTTTGTTTTGTGTTTACTGTAAGCCCAGCACCGTGCCAGGCTACGATGTTAGCCAAATGAGTGAAGCACAGTTCGTGCTTTATTTAGGGAGCTCACGGACTAGTGGGGAGACAGATATGAGAGAATACTTAGTAATATATTTATCGTCTCAGTCACCATAAATGATGCAGTTTCAGACAGCCCTTAAAAAGATTTCAATCAGCTAAGGAGGAAAGACGGGGGTCAATAATTGCATAGTGATAAAGTACGGGTATTAGGAATGAGGCAGGAATTCTTTTTTTTTTAATCTTTAAACTTTTTATTTTGTATTGAGTATAGCTGATTATCAGTGTTGTGGTAATTTCAGGTGAAAAGCAAAGGACTCAGCCATGCATATACACGTATCTGTTCTTCCCCAAACCCCATTCCCATGCAGGCTACCACATAACTTTGAGTAGAGTTCCTTGTGATATACAATAAGTCCTTGTTGGTTATCTATTTGGAATATAGCGGTGTATACATGACCTTCCCAAACTCCCTAACTATTCCTCCCCACTGGTAACCATAAATTTGTTTTCAAAGTCTGTTCGTCTTTGTTTTGTAAGTTCATTTGTATCATTTCATTTTAGATTCCACATATAAGGGATGCCGTATGGTATTTCTCCTTCTTTGTCTGACTTACTTCATTCAGTATGACACTCTGTGAGTCCGTCCATGTTGCTGTAAATGGCATTATTTCATTCTTTTTAGTGGCTGAATAATATTCCACCATATATGTGTACTTCATCTTCTTCATCCGTTCATCTGATGGGTGTTTGGCTTGCTTCTGTGTTCTGTGCTGCGTGATGTGCTCAGTTACTCAGTTGTGTCTGACTCTTTGCAACCCCATGCCCTGTAGTCCACCAGGCTTCTTTGTCCATGGGGATTCTCCAGGCAATACTGAAGTGGGTTGCCATGCCCTCCTCCAGGGGTCTTCCCAACCAGTGGACCAAACCCAGGTCTTTTGCATTGCAGGTGGATTCTTTACTGTCTGAGCCACCAGGGAAGCCCAGGAATACTGAAGTGGGTAGCCTATCCTTTCTCCAGGGGATCTTCCCAACCCAGGAATCAAACTGGGGTCTCCTGCATTACAGGCAGATTCCTTACTAGCTGAGCTCCCAGGGAAGCCCTTCCACATCTTGGCTATTTTAAACAGTGGAGGCAGCAGTTCTAATCAACATTGCTTTGATGGGCTAGAGGAGAGCTTAAGGTAGGCGAAGCCCATGGGAGTGTAAGCTAAGTTGTGTTTAGAAGGATGAATCAGTAGTTCACCAGGTAGGTGATGGGGCAGGCAAATACCATTCTTTATCCATTCAGCAAATTTATTTATTGAGCATATCCTGTCTATTGACCACTGCAAGTACCTCTGTATCCCTGGCATTTTCCCAGTATTTGGGGAAAAATAAGCCAGGTAAAGCCACCTAAGTGCAGAGATACCGAGGTCGGAATCAGACAATGCCTCTGGTCAAGGGTAAAGAAGGTTAAAGCATGGAGTTGGGAAAGTGGTACTGAAGAGCTGTATTACTGGGGATTTGAACTTTTCCTAGCAGGCTTTTGGGAGAAGAACAGATGTAAGCTGGAAATTGACATGTTTGTGTTGCAGAAATGGAGGTAGACAGTGATATAAAGAATTGCTCAGAGGAATGATTGGTCAAGTTATTTGAAAGATGAGGACCTGTCCTACACTGGCTGGGGCGTGGGGCAGAGGGCACTGACATCACGAAAGATGTGATGCTGATGGTGCAGGCTCTCCCTCTAAACCGATGCGTTGGAATCCTGGTTCTGCCACATGGGCCTCCGCAGGGAGAGGTCTCCATTCCTCAGTTTGTCATCTGTAGAATGACAGTAGTAAGAATCCTTAACGTCACAGGGCTCTGTAAGGCTTATAGATGTAATATGCTTAAAGTGCTCAGAGAAGTATGTGGAACCTACTCTGTGCTTGAGAAATGTTCCTTACCACTGAATGTGGAGGTTGAGGAAAGGAGAAGAGACCCACGTTTCTGCCCTGGGTGACTGGAGGCACGGTTGGCTGTCCATGAGGAAGGTGGTTAGAGATGAAGGTGCCCGGGACCGTGGGCTCTTACAGCTCTGACCACGTGAGAGTGACGGGGGGCGTTGGTATGGGCAGGATGGTGCGGCCTAGCGGTGCTGGGGAAGTGGAGGACACGCTGTGTGTGTCTGAAAAAAAGGACAGAATTTGGGGGACACTCACATTATAAGGCAGGGGGTGAAACGGGAGCCAGGAGGGAGACTTGGGTGGCACGGTGGGCAAGAGAGACAGGTGAGGAAAGGGCCCGGGAGGTGAGGCTCTTGTGACGGGGTGGTCACTGGTCGCACGGCCAGATAACCACAGTAGCTGGCCATAGGCTCTCTTTCTTGACTTTGGCAAGAGCCCTTGATAGGAATGAGGATCAGGTGGGAGGTGAGGAAGTGGGGGCGACAAGCTTGAGGGCACATGGGCTGTTGAGCTACCAGGGGAGGGCGAGTGGGGGGAGTGGTAGCAGTCAAGAACGTGAGGGTGGCAGAGAAGCTTTCTAACATGAGAGGCTTGACCCTTTGTTAGAGGAAGAAGCTGGTGAGGAGAGTGTTGGAACTTACAGGGCAGTTAATGCTAAGCATTCCAATGGTTTCACAGACCTCTTGAACATTGAATGGTGGTTTAGACCATGGAATGGGTGTCGAAGGAAAGGGCATTCGAGGCAGGAGTGGCCAGCAAGGAGTTTCCCATTTCTTTATTCAGCAGACGGTGGTGAAATATCCTATATTAGGCACATCCAAGGGTGTGGGGATATACACATGGCCTTCTGGATTCTGGGTTTCTCAGAATGTGGTCAGATCCATGTCCCATCATCCCTCTGCCACACATCTGAATCACCTGGACGCTTGGTGAAAATGCAGACTCCCAGTGCTGCAGAGATGGTCCAGCGAGGGGAGCCAGGGAGGCGGCTATTCTCATTGGTCCCTGGGAGAGTCCCATGCACGCCCAGAGCAGTGGAGAGAAGTGGTTCTTCTGGACCAGAGGTTCCAAACTCAAGGAAGTCGTGATGAATTGAATGGGAGAGAGTCTGTGTTCTCAGTAATATCCTAGAGGAGTTTAATGGTGGGCATCCAACACTAAGCCAGAGACTTCAAGGCCTTCCTTTTCCTGTTTTCACAGCCCACAGAAGAAGAAGCATCTTCAAAGGAGGATTCTACCCCATCCAAGCCCGTGGTGGGTATTATTTACCCTCCTCCGGAGGTCAGGAACATTGTTGACAAGACTGCCAGCTTCGTGGCCAGGTAACGTAGCTGCTTCTGCTTGCATGGGTCACAGGTGGGTTTTAGCACAGAACTGAATTCTCGCGAGGGTAACACCTGGGTTTTTAGAGTGGCATCGTCGGCTTAGGCCTGTCAGCTCATCGGAGAGCACAGTATGGTGTGAGGTCGGCTGTGGGCGGGACTGGCATCTCTAACACTGTCTGGCAGTGGCAGAGGGCAGGCCCACCCAGCTGCAGCGTCACCAAGAACCTGTGCTTCCTAACTAGGCCTGAAGAAGTGCCTGGAAGACTGTTTTGTCAGAGATGTGTGTCCGTTCTGAGCTGCTGGCCTGAGGAAGACAGAACCGGGAGTGGACAATCTAATGGGGCAAGGACTACATTCCTGACCCAGCTGCAGAATGGAATAGCATGCGCCCCGCAGAGTTACTGTGAGGCTGGAAAGAGGGGACCAGGTGCAGTTCGGGTGCATCGTGTAGCTGTCGGCCCAGATGGCATGGAAGTCAGCTGGATTTCCTCTTGTCCCTCCCCATCATACTTGAGCACACCCACGCTTCCTTAGATGGAGTCTCCTTGATGGCCACTTGACTCCAAAGGTCAACCATCCCTGGTTTAGGGCATTTCGAGTATTCCTTTGGCAGCCAGCAGGCCACGTCCAGCCTTCAGATCTTTTGTTCGTTCTCAATGATTTCTCTAACTTTTGAATTGGTTGTCACTGTTTAGAAATGAGATTGCACCATAAGTCTGGATTTCTGGCTGCTGCTGAATTGGACGGTTGCTTGCATGGAAACGGTAGCCAGCCTCGAGCAGAGCGCTGCCCACAGTCAGGCCCGCGATTTCCAGGGAACCGCACCTTGACCCCAGGACAGTGTCTAGGAGTGGGCTAGCTTTGGTTTAAGGCAAAAACATCATTGAGTAGATGGGTCCTTCCTTTCTCAGTCTCCTTATGAAATGAAACTTAGATAGAGGTTCCTCTGGTGTCTTTCACTGTGTCAGGCTCCCTGTAGATTAACCTTCCACATTTCCAAGGCTTTGATTAACCCGGATACTGGGTTAAAACGGCTCTGTGCCTGATTAAACATTATCGGGCCATGTCTGATTTAGGGCAGCAGGTATTGCGTGCATAACTTTAATATCTCATAGCAATACTCATTCTTCCCCTTTTCCCCGGGTATTCTGAAGACAATAAACAGGAAGAAGATGTTAGAGGACGAATCACCAGTCTCTCAGCCAGAATAGTTTCTACCAGCTGTTGTGTTTCTACCAGCTTCTTCGTGTTTCCTCCTGGGTCTTGGCGTCCTTTTTTAGGTCCTTGTACTGGTGGAGGTACTTTCACATCCTGCTTTCTCCCATCCACCTGTGCTGAGCGTTCTCCTGGGTCGCCCCTGGTCTGCTGCCTGCTCCTCTCTGGAGAAGATGCGCCGTGTGCGGCGCTGGCCTTCCATGACCTGGCCCACTCCTCTGTGTCTTCCTTGGAGGTTGTTCGAGCATTTCAGTTTGGCACATAAAGCTGGGAGGAAGTCTCTGAGCATTTTTGTTCCCTTTTTCAATATTTTCCTAGAAGAAAACTCTGTGTGGCACATTGCTGGCCGAAAGAGCATTTTTAAAGATTTCTTAAACAGTTTGCCAAACGGCTTTCCAGTCATTTTGTGCCAACCACAGAAGTAAGAATTCTTTCCAAGTTCCCTTAATAATAAATCTGTACATCCGCATCTCTAGATCTTGACTTTAACTCCTGTCTGACTCTTGGCGACCCCGTGGACTGTAGCCCACCGGGCTCCTCTGTCCACGGGATTTTCCAGGCAATGGAGCAGGTTGCCATGCCCTACTCCAGGGGACCTTCCCGAACCAGGGATTGAACCCGCGGCTCCTGCCCTGTCTCCTGCATTGCAGATACATTCTTTACCACTGTGCCACCTGGGAAGCCCCGATTGCCTTGTAGGCGTTTCTGAAATCTGTGGACTTGCTTTCGTTAGTGTTGCAGTGAAGGGACAGCCCAGCTTCTCAGGCTGGGTTCACGCAAACGTGTAGGACCCTCTGCTTTACTTGTGTGGGGTTCACATGTATTGAGTGAGTAAAAGTCACCAGGCCAGTGTGGTTTTCCAAAAGGAGTTTTTTCTCTCTAGGTTTGGTTTTCCCTTCCCTGCATTTTCCTGTCAAGAAACTGAAGTGGAAATTACCCTTAAAAAGTCCCACCAGCTGGGTTGAGTCAGACTCATGTTTTTTTTTTCCTGCTGAAATCTATTCCTTATGTTAGAGAATATAATTCTAAACATGAGTGAGTGAAGTCACCCAGCCATGTCCGACTCTTTGCGACGCCGTGGACTGTAGCCCACCAGGCTCCTCCGTCCATGGGATTCTCCAGGCAAGAATACTGGAGTGGGTTGCCATTTCCTTCTCCAGGGGATCTTCCTGACCCAGGGATCAAACCCAAGTCTCTTGCATTGCAGGCAGACTCTTTAACCTCTCAGCCACCAGGGAAGCTAATTTAAAGCAACAGAGTTGCTTGGAATAAGCATGCCTGTCCTCTCGTCATTTTATATTTCGGATCGTTATCAGATGTGAGGTTATGGCTCAGGAGGTGGTGGTAAAGAAGACAACCAGAGCCCCTTTTTTAGCAGCCCTTTGGGTGGCGGCCTTGTTTAGCCGTATTTAAGTGGACATCGACCTTGTGTGGTTCACATTATTTTACGTTGGGGGGAACCCTTTGTCCTCGAGCATGGGCTTCAGCTGGACTAGCACACTGTCACACCCAGACCTCACGGTGTTAGTCACACTGCCGAATGTGACCAGAACTTGCAGAGGAGCTAGCCGGGGTGCTGATGACCGCGGCCGCCGAGGTGGCTAAGGTGGGGCACAGCGTCGCCTGCGCCCTGCCTCCTCTTCAGCTGACCGGGCCAGGGCGTGGAGCCACCCCTTGGTGTGTCTGGGGTGCTCTTGAGAGCAGGGCTCTGGCCGGAAGAGTGAGGGAGGGCCCGCAGCCGTCTCCTGGCTCCCAAGTCACCTCTCCTGTTCGTAGGGCAGCCCCTTCCAGCCTTCAGAGCAGTAACAGGCCCTGGGGTGTTCAGGCCTGTGTGCTTCAGTGGACTTTGGCTTCTCTCATCAGTTTTCTCAGTACTTCAGAGTAGAGAGAGAAGGTGGTATTTAGCCATATTTTACCGTGGGAAATTGAGTCAGAGAGACGTTCAGTAACTTGGTAAGTCAGGAGTGAACCCAGAACTTGAACACATCCATATCTTGTGTCTTTAAGGTGAGTGCACTTTCTGACTGATACGGGTGTTGTGGATGTGTGACACCTTGCAATGTTACTGTTGGGACTCTATTAAAAAATCAGGGTTCCCTATATATCATGAGAGGGACGTTCTTCATTCTGTGGGTTTAAAGGCATACACACTGGGGACATAGGGTGTGTGTGGGAAACTGCTCCAGATACAGAGAGACAGGCCTCCTTGGCATCACATCACTGTCCTGTGAGTGTGCTTTACGCAGCAGCTCGGACCCCGGGCCCTGGAGAGCAGTGTTTCCCGTATGAGTCCCACCCAGTAGTAAAGGAGGTGATTGTAGTCAATACTTGGACAAGGTGTTAAACTCTGTTCACATTTTCTTTTTTTTTTTCCGTCCTTGCTGGCTAGAGGCCAGCATCTCAGTTTAGTGTTAACACATCCTTGATGCCTCACAAGCACTCGGTCATCCTGCTTTTCGACTAAGAACGTTTCAGTCTCAGCAAACTTTGAACTGAACTTGAACCGTGCTGCTTTGATTTCACTGTATTGACTCGTATGACTGCCTCTTGTTAGCAGAGCCATAATGACTTTTATTTGAAGTAGTAACATGCCTTCCTCCCCCTGTTGCCCCCTTCCCCTTGCAGCACCCCCCACTGCCCACCCCCTAGAGCCCCCTGCAGTGCAGTGAGGGTGTGTGGAGTCCTAACCCCTAGACGCCGGGGGATTCCCATGCCTTCCTTTGAAAGTACTTTTCTTTGAAGTGAATACATTTTATTAGAAGAGCGATAGTGGGATGCTTTTGGAGATGGCGAGACTGGCAGAGGTGCTGCAGGAATGACGGAGGTCTGAGGCCCTGGGGTCGCTGAGGCCTGCGCGGGCTGCAGGAGGCAGGGGCGCCGGCCGCTGACGCCAGGAGTCTCAGGGAGGTGATCTGCTGTGCCAAGGGAGGGGCCCGTTTGAGTGGTGGGTGGTGGCAAGAATGGGACTTGAGTGGGTCGTATTCTGGTCCGAGCACTTGAAAGGGCTGCAGTATCGATACTTCTCTTTTTTACCTTTTTCTAGAAATGGACCTGAATTTGAAGCGAGGATACGACAGAACGAGATCAACAACCCCAAGTTCAACTTCCTGAACCCCAACGACCCTTACCATGCCTACTACCGGCATAAGGTCAGCGAGTTCAAGGAGGGCAAGGCCCAGGAGCCCTCGGCCGCCATCCCCAAGGTCATGCAGCAGCAGCAGCAGGCCTCCCAGCAGCAGCTGCCCCAGAAGGTAGGAGCCCGCCCTGCACCTCGCTGCCCCGGGGCTGAGGGAGGGAGACGATGAACTGCTGTCCACACCCCACAGCCACGCGGGCAGAAATATGAGGCCTCTGTCTGCATCTTACGGAGGTGGATGCTGAGGCTCACACAGCAGAGGGTTGCTGACAGTTGGTGTTGGCTGAATGCCTGTCCAGCTCTGTGCTCAAAGCTTTGGCAGCCTTGTCTCGTGCCTCACAGGCTGCGTGAGGAGGCCAATAAAATGACCCTTTTTCAGACGAGGACTCTGAGGCTCAGGGAAGCACAGTCTACCCATGGCCATGGAGTCAGGACCCTAAAGCCCAGGCTCCCAGTCCCTGCTCCTTGCCTGACCGTGGCGTCAGGGCAGTGCCACGGCGTGGCTTGTGGACCCCTTCTTGTGTGTCCCTCTTTCCTGTCTCGCCTTCCCGGGGCCCCTCTGTGTGGCCTGCCCTCATACCCTCGTAGCACTGGGGAGGACTCGGGCTGTCAGTGAGAACACACTTTGCCTGCTGTGTAGACCTGGACTGGACCTTTCTCTTTGCTCCCTCCCGAGCCATGGTGACAAAGGCTACCCCTTGTGTTACTGTGGGAAATGAAGGTTGGAGAAGGTTCTGAGACCTTGCACTGCAATTGATTACTCCTGGTGCCTCAGGCAACCTCAGTTTCCTCATTTATAGAAAGAATTCCCAGTACTTGTGTCCACTCATGGTTCGTGTGGAGGCCAGATGAGGGGTCCTCTGCACACGTGTAGGGCTTCCTACATCCTCTGTCCCCCTTGGGTGGGATTTAATAAACTATCCCTGTTGGATCTTCTGCCACCCAGTTTTGGTCCTCAGTTTCAGGGCAGCAGTGGGCATGCAGAGAGACACGGTTCTCACTCAGAAAGCCACTCAGGAGTTGAGGCCACCCTTGGCCGAGACACCGATGCTCTTTGAGTTGGGCTTTTCTCCCACCACGTGCTGGGGCATGCATGTGATTAACAGAGGAGTAGAGAGCCACGCCGTCCTCCGGTGGTGCGTGCCTGCCCCGTCTCTGGAGCCAGTCCACCCCTTGCCTCTCGCCTCACATTCCCTTTGCATCTTAGGTTCAAGCCCAAGTGATACAAGAGACCATTGTGCCCAAAGAGCCCCCTCCCGAGTTTGAATTCATCGCAGACCCCCCTTCCATCTCAGCCTTCGACCTGGACGTGGTGAAGCTGACAGCTCAGTTTGTGGCCAGGAATGGGCGCCAGTTTCTGACCCAGCTGATGCAGAAAGAGCAGCGCAACTACCAGTTTGACTTTCTGCGCCCGCAGCACAGCCTCTTCAACTACTTCACGAAGCTGGTGGAGCAGTACACCAAGGTGCCTGGGCGGGGCCCGGGGAGAGCACGCCGCTGCCAGTGTGCGGTCCATGCTGCCTGCAGGGAGCCACTCCTGGGCAGGCCTGGGGAGAGCACGCTCTCGCCAGTGACGGCTCTCCTCCATCCTTGGACTTGAATGGCCTTGGACAGCCATTCAAGTCACCAGACCTTAGGGTTATTACAGTATCAAGTTTAAGTGAGCCCTAGGTTAACTTCCCCTTGTGGGCTGCTTCCAGGGTTAACTGCTTCCTGTTCCTTCTCCCTCAGAACCTGGGTATGGACATTTAGCACTCTAACCTGAAGGCCCGGGTGTGTCTCTGGACTCAAGAATTCCAGGAACAGATCTGTTCTTGGGGAAGGGGGACAGGGAGGGTGGAGTGGGGCTGAGCCGCTTTGCCAGTGAGGGTGGGTACGGTTGGGCCGGTTGGAAAGAGTGGCTCTTTTACACGAGGCCACCGTTTGCTCTCTCAGCAAATAAGCTTCGAGTGCCAGGCGCTATTCCAAGCTCTGGGTATGCAGCAGTGAACTGAAGACAAACATCTCTTGTCTTTGTGGAGACTGGTCTAGCGAGGGGGCAACAAGCAAGCGCACCATTAGTGTGTGTCAGGTGGTGATGAACACCGTGGATAAAATGCTACAGAGAAAGCAGGGCATGGAAGTCCAGGGAGGGGGAGCTTGTGGGCTGCAGTCTTCAGCATGGTCACTGGGGATCCTAGGGGGCCTGTGCACAAGTGTAAGGGCCGATCCGCCCCGGGGTAGTCACTGGATGCTGACGGTGTGCATGGTGATCTGCTGGTGCTTTTACTTACTCCCTGCTAATCCTCGCAGCCTTTTAAGTTGACACGGCCACCTTTAAGTGGCAGCGTCACTGTTTTATAGAGGCAAACCAAGTTACAGAGGTTAAGTAACTTGCCTAGCGTTCGTTGCCCAGTCAAGTGCAGCCGAGGTCGGTCCCGTCACCCCGCGCTCTCCGTTCTCCTCCGCAGGCTGCCCTGTCCCGTGTTGTGGTGCACTAACCGGTGCTTTAACTCTTCCGTGTTTCAGATCTTGATTCCACCCAAAGGCTTATTTACCAAACTCAAGAAAGAGGCAGAGAACCCCCGGGAAGTTTTGGACCAGGTAAACTGAATTTCCCCTTTTCTTCCTTTTTAATAGTCTTGCTTATTTGTGGCTGTGCTGGGTCTTTGTTGCTTTGTGCGGCTTCCGCTGATTGTGGTGAGTGGGGGCTACCCTTGAGTGCGGCGTGTGGGCTTCTCGTGTTGCGGAGCACAGGCTCTCGACACGTGGGCTTCAGGAGGCAGAGCACATGGGCCCTCAAGCACTCGAGCTTAGCTGCTCCGAGGCGTGTGGAATCCTCCCAGATCAGGGTTCCAGTCCATGTCCCCTGCTTTGGCAGGTATGCCACTAGGGAAGTTCCAAACTGAATTTCTTACAATCAGTTACTGACCGCACAAGTTACAGCGTGTGGGTTTTGTTTTGTGTTTGGAAATGGTCTCTGAATTGGCATCTTGTTATGCTCCAGGCACAGTCGTGGTGGGAAGAAGGGCATTGAGGCTGCAAAGACCAAAGAAACATGGGTTCTCTGGTCCCTATCTTGCCACTCTTCACTTCTCTCGGTCTCCGGTTTTCTTCTTTTGGTAGAAGGCAGCTTTTGAATGGGTTCTTGGGCAACAATTGCCTTTTGAAGTCTGATTTTCAGAGTCAGGAGACCAGGCATGTTGATCTGGAGGTTCTGGGAGGCTGCTGAAGCCTTCTGTTTTGCAGGCTGTCAATCAGCCGCGGCTCCTGTGGGCACGTGGTTGTCACACAGACTTCCTGGGAGGGAGGAGTTTGCTCGCCACCTGCCAACTCAAGCAGAAACCTTTGAGGTTCTAACAGAGAGCTGCCCTTGGGGCCCAGACAGAGGTCTCTGGCATTCAGATTTTCATCCTGTCCAGACTCTGGGCCTGGCTGAAACCAGATGCAGATTCCATATTCTGCTCCAAGAAGTCCCTCTGGTGGGCAGAGCAGCCTCCTGTTCTGAAGAAGACGCTGGCTCTGGTGAAGGCCCTGGAGGTGACAGCCTCCTCGGGAGCCAACCCTGATTGAGCTCAGCACCGTGCCGTTCCCCTCCCTTCAGGTGTGTTACCGTGTGGAGTGGGCCAAGTTCCAGGAGCGTGAGAGGAAGAAGGAGGAGGAGGAGAAGGAGAAGGAGCGGGTCGCCTACGCTCAGATCGACTGGCATGACTTCGTGGTGGTGGAAACAGTGGACTTCCAACCCAACGAGCAAGGTCGGTCTGTGACTCCTGTTGGCGGAGCCAGGAGCTTGGCGCCATCATCCTAGGAGAGCGGGCCAAGCTGTCCCTGCGGAGCGGGAGGATCCCAGGGAGTGGGCCAGGCTGTCCTTGGGGTGCGGGAGGATCCCGGGGAGGCTTCTGTCTCCTCCCTGTTTCCAGAAGATTTCGGTCCTCTCGCTGCCCCAGTTACACGCAGTTCAACAGATAGCACTGTGCCCGGCCCTGGGTGGGCCTCTGGGGGTGGGAGAAAGACCAGGCGGCCCCAGCCCTGAGAGCCGACGGCGTGGGGCAGGCCGCCTGACGGGCCTCTGGTGGGAGTGTCTGCAGAGCCCTCCCTTGACTCCTGCTCGCCCTCTGCCAGGGAACTTCCCCCCGCCCACCACCCCGGAGGAGCTGGGGGCCCGGATCCTCATTCAGGAGCGCTACGAGAAGTTTGGGGAGAGCGAGGAGGTCGAGATGGAGGTCGAGTCCGATGAGGAGGACGAGAAACAGGAGAAGGCGGAGGAGCCTCCATCTCAGCTGGACCAGGACACCCAAGTACAAGACATGGACGAGGTGCGCTCCTGGGGGGCCTGGGGTAACTCTTCCCTGGAGCCAAGGGCAAGGGGGTGCGCTCCTCCATCAGAGTGAGTGCGCCAGCCCCCTGGTGACCCCTGAGAGGAGACCTGGGTCCTGAGTAAGGCGTCCCTTTTTCCAGCTCTGGCAACAGAGATCTCTTCGTAGGCGAGCCGCGCTGGCTTGTTTGGTGACCATCCTCCTCTGCCCAGAGGCCCTGCTCACTACCGCCCCCAGGCTGGCTCTCCTTAGGGAACTCTCTGTGCCGGATACTTGGATGCTTTTGAGCCTAGGCCCAAACGATCGGCAGTTTCCAGAGCTTTTCTGACTGTAGCTTGTGCTTCCTCTGGGCGCCTCTGCCCCTTCGAGCCGGGCCTCCCCGCAGGCTTAGAGTCTCCAGAGCCAAGCCGCTTTCCTCCCCTCGGAAAGAATGTGTGTAGCCTGAGAAGAAAGGTCCACGTGTCTGTGGGAATTGACTTTTTCTCTCCCTCCCAGCATTGCTCCGTGTGTGGCTCCCATTGAGCGCTGACTTGCCCCCCATGGCCCTCCCCAGCACGTTAAATGCCCTTGGCCTCCTGGGACTGCCTGGTGCCAGCTGCTGGAAATGCCTGGGCAGAGTGTCAACACCACAGCCCCCAGCGCTGCCATTCATGCTGTGAGGAAGCTGCTTGGCCTGCTGCCGGCTGGCCCCGGCCACCCCAGGAGCTTAGCACGGGGATGCTGGCCAGCAGGGGCCTCGGCTGCTTGCCACCCTGCGAGCTGCCGGGCTCGGCTGCAGGGAGGTGGCTTCTCGTTCCTGCTCTGAGTCACGCCACTGCCTTGCTTTTCAGGGTTCGGATGATGAAGAAGAAGGGCAGAAAGTGCCACCACCCCCGGAGACACCCATGCCACCTCCTCTGCCCCCAACTCCAGACCAGGTCATTGTCCGGAAGGACTATGATCCAAAAGGTGGGTTCCATTTTTCTGCCTCGTGTTTCTTAGATCTGTGTTTGTTTCCAGAATGGGGGCTTGTCATAAGGCATTGGGAGCCCCTGTGTCGTGGGCCTCACAACAGGGTGTGGGACTTGGTTGTTTGTGGTGCCCTGGCTTAGCGCACAGGGCCTGGGAAAGCATGGCACTGCGTGGGCAGTGCAAGAATGAAGCAGCACCCTCTTAACCCAGGCTGCCACCCAGGTTCTCACTCGGCCATCTCTGTCGCCTTTTAGCTTCTAAGCCTCTGCCTCCAGCCCCCGCTCCCGATGAGTATCTTGTGTCCCCCATTACTGGGGAGAAGATCCCTGCCAGCAAGATGCAGGAGCACATGCGCATTGGGCTTCTCGACCCTCGTTGGCTGGAGCAGCGGGATCGCTCCATCCGTGAGAAGCAGAGCGATGACGAGGTGTACGCGCCAGGTGAGGTGGGGTGTTCCCCACTCGGACCACACCCCTCCTTTGACTCAGCCCTAATTCACTTTGGCCCATTGGGATCTTTTAAGTTAATAGTCAACTTGTTTTAATCAAATGTAGAAAGCTTTGAGGTCAGCAGGAGCTTTTGAGGATAGGTGTGGCCTAGGAAGCTACAAAAGAACCGCCCGTTTTCTAGAAACCCTGCAGAGGATTCCTGCAGAGGCAGGCACCCGAGGTGTGTGGCGTGTGCCCATCGGCGTCCTGGAGCAGGATCTGACTGCAGCCAGGAGGGGTGCTCACCCAGGCCATCTTAGAGTGGAGGCTGTGGTGGCTGGAGGGTGCTGAGCATCTTGAACTGAGACATGTTGGTCCCTTGATTTTGAGAAGCAGCCCTACAGGGAGGGAGGAGACTGTCCCGGAGGCTGGAGACCCCTCTTCTAGAGTCCGGACTCTTCTCCCTGCCACACTGCTCATGTGGCCCTGTCCTCGCAGATGCCTTTCGTTAAGTCGGGGTTGGACACGCCCTGGTTTCCAGGCCTAGTGCTCATCAGGCGGCCTTCCCCAGGCTCAGGGCCGGCGCGAGGCACTGGGACCCACAGACAGCTGTGTCCCGTAAGAACAGCTTCCACCTGCACCGACTGAGCTGCCGTCCTATCGGACGGGCACCGGGTTTAGTTTTCCTCTCTGTCGCCCGCCTCTGTTCTCTGATTCTGTCCAGGTCTGGATATTGAGAGCAGCTTGAAGCAGCTGGCCGAGCGGCGTACGGACATCTTTGGTGTGGAGGAAACGGCCATCGGTAAGAAGATCGGCGAGGAGGAGATCCAGAAGCCAGAAGAGAAGGTGCGGCTCGGTGACTGTCACCACCCTTCCTGCTGCCAGCACCCCACTCACGCTCAGTTCTGGGAGCCCTGACCCATGTGGCTTCGCCTCCCGCACAGGTGACCTGGGATGGCCACTCTGGCAGCATGGCCCGGACCCAGCAAGCCGCCCAGGCCAACATCACCCTCCAGGAGCAGATTGAGGCCATCCACAAAGCGAAGGGCCTGGTGCCGGAGGATGACACCAAAGAGAAGATTGGCCCGAGCAAGCCCAACGAGATTCCCCAGCAGCCGCCGCCGCCGTCCTCAGCCACCAACATCCCCAGCTCGGCCCCGCCCATTACGTCGGTGCCCCGGCCACCTGCGGTTAGCCTGCAGCCACCCCGGACGGGTCCCTAGAGCTGGGTTCCCCGGGTTGGACGGTGCCAGCTCAGGGCAGCGGTCTCACAGGAGCCTGAGGACAGAATGGGTCAAGTCAAGAGAAGAGAACCCTTTAGTTAGAAGTGGGAACCTCCAGCCTGGCCTTCCATTTGTGTGGGAGGGCTGAAACCGGGAGGGAGGCGGGTGGTGAATGTGAGAAGCAGGCTTGGGTCAGGGAGGCCGGGAGGACTTAAGGGGCCTTGGAAGACCGCTGGCCTCACTCCAGCGGACTGAGTCAAGGGCAGTCTCTTCAGTTTCTCTCTCAGGGTGGAGTCCCAAGCAGCAAGAGTGTCGCCCTGGGTCTCTCTCCGTGTGGTTCTGTCAGAGCCTCGTGTGAGGCTGCGCTCTCAGCCCTAGGCTATCCAACGCCATCCCCAGAGGCTGCAGGGGGTCGGCTGCCGGCTGGTGTGCCCTGGGGTGCAGCCTCGGCTTCCCGTGACCCGCGGGTCCCTCCCACCCACAGATGCCGCCTCCCGTCCGCACCACGGTTGTGTCCGCAGTACCTGTCATGCCCCGGCCCCCGATGGCATCCGTGGTCCGGCTGCCCCCAGGCTCAGTGATCGCCCCCATGCCGCCGATCATCCACGCGCCCAGGATCAACGTGGTGCCCATGCCTCCCTCGGCCCCTCCTATCATGGCGCCTCGCCCACCACCCATGATTGTGCCAACAGGTCAGTGGGTCAGTGCTACAGCCCAGGCTCTGAGCAGAGCAGTGGCTGAGGGGAGCGCCAGCTTTTCCAGCTGTGGCTCCAGCCCAGAGGAGAACCTTGACTTAGCTCTGTGAGAGATTCCTGGGGTGGAGGGGGTTGGGCTCCGGGCTCCTGGCTCCTGGGGGAAATAGGCTGATGAGGCAGACCTGGGGTATGTGCACCCAGTGGGGTCAGGCCTGGATGGGCGCTGAGGCCTGTTGGTGGCTCCTGCTCCTTCCTCCAGTTTCCTGGTACCCGGTCTGGGCAGGTGCCCAGGTCCCCTGCTGGGGAGCTCACTGGCTGCCAGACTCAGCCAGGAGTGGTCTTTCACGCCTCTGCCTGGGAGAAGTCGGAAACCTGTGCAGTCACCCCTCACCGTCGGCCACCGGGGTCCTGGGTGCCTTCCTCCCACTCATGTGGCTGCTCGCTCCTGCCCTGCAGCTTTTGTGCCCGCCCCGCCTGTGGCACCGGTCCCTGCTCCAGCCCCCATGCCACCTGTCCACCCCCCGCCTCCCATGGAAGATGAGCCTGCCTCTAAGAAACTGAAGACCGAGGACAGTCTCATGCCCGAGGAGGAGTTTCTGCGCAGAAACAAGGCATGTGACCCAGAGTTGCCCACACCTGCAGTGTCTAGACAAGTCGGGGGAACCGTCCCGCCCCCATTACATGCCTTGGCCCACCCTGTGCTGCTCCTATGGTTTTGGCTTCTGGGACCTAGGTCAGCTGCTGGAGGCCCAGGAGGCTTCTGAGGCTTCAAGTGCCCAACATGCCTGATGTGGGGTCAGCTGCCCGCTGTCAGTGGTTCCCCTGGTGTGAATGGTCGTAGAGGCCAGCAGGGAGACCCAGCTGCACAGGCAGCCGGACTCCAGTATGAAGGGGGCGCAGGACACAGGAGGAAATCCTGGGGACAGTTCTTCGTTTCTTTGTGAACTTTGCCTCCAGTTGCCGCCCTCAGGAGTCTTATAGGGATCCTCTTGGGGTACTAGGAACAAGGGCTGGGAACCTTGGCACTTCCGGGCCCTGGGAAGCTGTCAGGCTCTAGTGAGGAGGCAGAAACAGTCCCAGCCCCACTGCCCCAGGGCATTTGAGCAGATCTTTTTTTTTTTTTTTCCTTTCTGACAGTAGTTTCCATTTCTTGAGTACCTTCTCAAGTGCTGGGATAGAACCACGCCTTTTACTGAAGGCTCGCAGCCTCACCGGCTAGCAGTTGTGATCAGCTGCTTCACTGAGTTGGGAACCCAGGTCTTCTGATCTAACAGTTCATGTTCTTTCCCCTGTGGTACTTCCTGAGGTTTGCAGAGCACTTTCATGTCCCTTCTTCAGCTCCAGCCTCACCATTAGGCAGGTTAGGGATCATTCTAAAGAAGAGAGATCAGTTCTTGAAAAGGGTAGTGAGTTGTTCCATGTCACAGATGGTGTCAGTAGTGAATCAGGCCAGAGTCCAGGAGTCCCGATGGACACGTGACATTGTCTTGAGGGCCTGGGACTAGAGAGCGTAGTTCCTGTTTGACCCAGGACTTCCCGGACATAATGGCCACTCCTGATTTGCAGGGTCCAGTGTCCATTAAAGTCCAGGTGCCCAACATGCAGGATAAGACGGAATGGAAACTGAATGGACAGGTGCTGGTCTTCACCCTCCCCCTCACAGACCAGGTAAGAGATGCTGCCCCCAACTGGCCTCAGGCGCAGGGGCACCAAGGCCTCAGGGGGACGCTTCCTCCAACTGACCTTGGCGAGGGGTGACTGACTGCTCCTCCATCCCACAGGTATCTGTCATCAAGGTGAAGATTCACGAAGCCACAGGCATGCCAGCAGGGAAACAGAAGCTGCAGTACGAGGTGAGTTGGGTGTCAGCCGCCCTTGTCCTCTCTGTTGTCCCAGAAGCTAAGTCATTTGTGGGATCAGGAGTGGGGAGATGCCTGGTTGTGGCCATGTGAGTCCATCCTAGAAGCCATGATGCTGGCGGCGGGTGCTGGGGCAGGTTAGTCTGACAGGGTGAGTGAGGCTCTGGCAGGGTCACAGCAGTCTTGTGTGGGGTCTGGACGTCTCAGTGACATCTGGGGACAAGACTTGGGGGTGCTCTGGCAGGTTCCTGCCCCAGGGGTGGAGCCACCCCAGCGAATGTGGCCTCAGGCAGCCTGGCTTTGTGCTTGGACACAGATGGCGGCCCAGCCACCCTGGCGCTGCCACATCAGGGGCTGCTGTGTTCGCCCTTTTGGACTTTGACTCTGATCCCTACTTCAAGCCTCAGTTTCCTCCTCTGTGAATGAGGCTCTTGGACCAGCTGGCCTCTCGATCTTATGATTTGAGAGTCAACATTCACAGGTTGATCAGGGCCAGATTCCTGGGAGTGTTTCACTCCTGCCCTGTGCCACTCTTGTCCCTGCCCCGCCTGCCTTCAAGCCCCTGTGTTTGCTAAGAGTGTTGGGAGCTGTGAAGCAGCTCAGTGTGCTCACACTGCCCCGGACTGAGGCACTCCTTCTATTTCCTAGGGCATTTTCATCAAGGATTCCAACTCTCTGGCTTACTACAACATGGCCAACGGTGCTGTCATCCACCTGGCACTCAAGGAGAGAGGCGGGAGGAAGAAGTAGGAGAAGCCTGCTGTCAGGTCCTGCCACTGCCGCTTTGCCTCTCCGGCCCCCACTCCCTGTCCCTGAGCCAGGAGACCCTGACTTGCACATTTGTGTCCCTCTTGCTAAGTTTGGAGATTCAAATTGGCCGACAGAGTTCCCCACCCCCACCCCCCAACGTTGATCGCAGAGGGCTTTCTCAGGCTCTCTCTGCCCCAGTGGTCCCTGGAATCCCTTTGTGCTCGGGTCTTGGTTTGAGGGCATTCGTTTCTTCAGGCAGCCTGTTAGGAGATGTGAAGCCAGGGATGCCCTGTAGGATGTGATCACAGTGCCACGTGGCTCGTAGAGAGCGGCTGTCATCGGTGATCGTTTGGTATTTTGCCAGGGGCTAATAAACCTCTTCAACCCTTCTTGTGAAATCAGTGTCATGAGACTTGTCTCCTGGCCACCGTGCCCTGTCTGGACCTAGGAGTATGGAGTATGGCACAGTGCCTGAGAAATGGCTGGGCTTCTAACTGATTCTTGCCTCCATCAAGTCTTCTGTGACTCTTTCTTAGGTATGTTTTTATTGCCCTTTTGAAACACATGGACCTTCAAAAGGCATAGCCCTGTACATACAACAGATTAACACGGAACACCTTCAACATGCCAGGACCCCAGAAGAACACAGAGTGCTGGGCTGCAGTTCCTGGGTCAGTGGGCAGCACGCAGATGAGACCAGAGGGTGGCGGTTTCCCGAGCCAGGGCTCACTCATCACCTGATAAGTGACCTTAAGCAGGTGGCTTATGCGGAGTGCGCACAAGTGTATGATGAGGTTTTGTTTGTTTTTTTTTTCCAAAAATGTATTTATTTTAAAACTACTTCATTGTTCCAAGGCCATGAACCGTTTTTGTTAAACTTTATCAAATTATCCAACTACTTACTGTTTCAACCACTTGATCAATTTTAATGAGGTAAGTGCTGTGTGGCTTGCAGGACCCTGGCTCCTGGCCAGGGATTAAACCAGGGCCAAGGCAGTGAGAGCCCAGAACCCTAACCACTAGGCCACCAGGGAACTCCCTGAGTCATGTGATCCTGATGGGGGCGTTCCTGTTTAACACGTGAGTGAACTGGGCACAGAGGCTGAATCACATGCCCACAGTCGCACAGTGAGAAGATAAAAAGAGAATGTGTGCAAAACACTTGCCCCAGTCCTCGCCCCCTCGTGGGGGCCAGGCTCAGGCGGTTATTTTCAGAGTTGTGCTGTCACAGGGAGGTAGGTGCTGCTGTGCGTGGGTGTTCACAGGGAGGAAGGTGAGAGCCTGTTGATAACCATTTCCTGGTTTTAAACCTAATGTTGATTTCATTCTGAAGATCTCGTGTGTTTCCCCCCTGAGAGTTCCCAGTGCCTTTTTCTTTCAGTGCTTCCATTTCATCCTGAGAAGTCATTTCCTGGGCCCAGAAGGGTGAGGCCATCACCAAAGTCACAGTGTTCTAGTCACCGTTCCCTCCACTGCCTCACCAAGCTCAGTTTCCAGCTCTAGACCTCGGGCTCAAGTGGCCCTTCGACAGTGCCGGTTATGTGGCTCCATTACAAACTGCTCACATTTGCAACTTGGTTAGTGGGATGTTATTCCTCACTCTGATATTTGCTTCCCACCTGGTAGCTAGAATTTTCCCCCAGGGGCCAGGACTGAAATTTGGTTTCCTGAAGCTCCAAGGTTTGGGTGCCAGAAGTAAGCCAGCTGTTGGTTGCTTCTCCATGACCAACACCAGAAATTCCCCTGGACAGCCCCTGGGTCTTGTTCCAGGGGGAAGGGGGTTAGTAGAGCTGGGGGAGTTCCACACTCCAAGCTCTCCTCTCTTCCCGGTATGGCTCTGGGACCAGCCTGTCCTCCACAGATGGGCAGACCTCACAGGCCTTCTGTGACTGAGGCTGTGCCTGGATGTTGGGAATGCTGCTGGCGGAATGTCAGTGAATGGGTCCTTTGAGCCGCCCTCCAGGGCCTGAACTCAGCTTCCCGGAGCTCCTGAATGAACATCTGTTCTGGCTCACTCAGTCGCAGAAGGCCCATTGACCAGGCAGCCCTGTGGTTGCCAGTGGCTGCAGGCCCAGCATGCAGCCCAGCTCTCTGCACTTCTTGTTTAGAGCCTACAGCGTGTAGGCAGCCCCTTACTTGCACAGCTTTTCTGACCTCACTTGCATTCCTGGCCCATTTTCTAGATAAGATGGATACCTCGAGGCCAGCAAGGGCTCTGGAAGGCTAAAGCTGCTCTTGTATTCCTGGTGACCACAGCATCCTCACACCTTGCCAGACTGAAATGGGGAGAAATGCTCCTGCTATGAGATTTCTGGGAAAACTGGGCCTGGCCTGGTGCTTTCAGGCTCACTGATTTTGAAGACTTGCACGAAGAGAGTTCTTCAAGTAGTAGACACTAAGGAATTTCAGTTCCTTGAAATTTCAGCTGCTTGAAATGAAAACCATGTAGCCCATTGGAGGCCACTAATGATTAGACCCATTTCACGTTCTGAAATCATGTATTAAGATAATGTATACAAAAATTGTATCAGAATACTTGAAATTATGCGGTCCACTGTAATTACAGCCGTCCTTATAGGTAATATTTCATTTATTCCTATAATGCAAAGGGGAAACAATGGAAATAGACTTTATTTTCTTGGACTCCAAAATCACTATTTCCATTGTTTCCCCATCTATTTGCCATGAAGTGTTGGGACTGGATGCCATGATCTTAGCTTTTTGAATGTTGAGTTTTAAGCTAGCTATTTCGTTCTCCTCTTTCACTTTCATTAAGAGGCTCTTTAGTTCCTCTTTGCTTTCTGCCATAAGGGTGGTGTCATCTGTGTTGTCTTAGGCTGAGGTCAACTAAACAAGTTGGTGCTCCCTATCTCTGAGCAGTGGTGATGATTAGAGATAGACCTGTGTCCTAGTACAAAGTGAAAGAATACAGCCTCCTCACCACTGAACAGTCAGTTCAGTTGCTCAGTCATGTCCGACTCTACAACCCTGTGGACTGCAGCACGCCAGGCTTCTGTATCCATCACCAACTCCTGGAACTTGCTCAAACTTATCCATTGAGTCGGTGATGCCATCCAACCATCTCATCCTCTGTCGTCCCCTTCTCCTGCCTTCAGTCTTTCCCAGCATCAGGGTCTTTTCCAATGAGTCAGTTCTGCGCTCAGGTGGCCAAAGTATTGGAGCTTCTGTTTCAGCATCAGTCCTTCCAGTGAGTATTCAGGACTGATTTCCTTTAGGGTTGACTGGTTTGATCTTGCAGTCCAAGGGAATCTCAAGAGTCTTCTCCAATACCACAGTGCAAAAGCATCAGTTCTTCATTGCTCAGCCTTTATGGTCCAACCCTCACATCCATACATGACTACTGGAAAAACCATATCTTTGACTAGATGGACCTTTATTGGCAAAGTAATGTCTCTGCTTTTTAATATGCTGTCTAAGTTGGTCATAGCTTTTCTTCCAGGGAGCAAGTGTCGTAATTTCATGGCTGCAGTCACCATCTACAGTGGTTTTGGAATCCAAGAAAATAAAGTCTCACTATTTCCATTGTTTCTCCATCTATTTGCCATGAAGTGGGACCAGATGCCATGATCTTAGTTTTTTGAATGTTGAGTTTTAAGCTAGCTTTTTCATTTTCCCCTTTCACTTTCATTAAGAGGCTCTTTAGTTCCTCTTTGCTTTCTGCCATAATGGTGGTGTCATCTGTGTATCTGAGGTTATTATTTCTCCCAGCAACCTTGATCCCAGCTTGTGCTTCATCCAGCCCGGCATTTTGCATGATGTACTCTGCATATAAGTTAAATAATAAGCAGGGTGACAGTATACAGCCTTACTCCTTACGACTCCTTACTTAACTGTCCTTACGACAGTATACAGTTGTACTCCTTTCCCATCATTGAACAGAAGCTACCAGAAGAGTCATCCACTGGATGGATGGACGGAGGAAGCATGTGAGCCTGGAGCTGCTACCATGAGTTCTAGCTTGAGGATGAAGTGACCAGAGGAAGGAGGACAGAGAAAAGGGGGTAACAAGGCTGACGTCCTTGGTGACAACCTTTGAATCAAACTGCTCCTGAAGCTTATATACAAAAAAGTGAATGTTTTTATTTTGTGCTAAGCCCATTTGTGTTGTCTGCCAAAACAGTCTTAACTGTTATCCTCAGTGTAGGGATAAAGAGCCTATTAATGAAAGGAAAAGAGGAGAGTGGAAAAGTTGGCTTAAAACTCAACATTCAGAAAACTAAGATCATGGCATCCAGTCCCATCACTTTATGGCAAATAGATGGGGAAACAATGGAAACAGTGAGAGACTATTAACTAAAAAGCTATGGTTTTTCCAGTAGTTATGTATGGATGTGAGAGTTGGACTATAAAGCTGAGCGCTGAAGAATTGATGCTTTTGAACTGTGGTGTTGGAGAAGACTTGAGAGTCCCTTGGACTGCAAGGAGATCCAACCAGTCCATCCTAAAGGAAATCAGTCCTGAATATTCATTGGAAGGACTGATGCTGGAGCTGAAACTCCCAGTACTTTGACCAACTGATGCAAAGAACTGACTCATTGGAAAAGACCCTGATGCTGGGAAAGATCGAAGGCAGGAGAAGGGGACAACAGAGGATGAAATCATTGGATGGCATCACCAACTCTATGGACATAAGTTTGAGTAAGCTCCCGGAGTTGGTGATGGACAGGGAAACCTGACATGCTGCAGTCCATGGGTCGCAAAGAGTCGGCATGACTGAGCAACTGAACTGAACTGAAGGGATAAAGAAGCTTTATAGTTCATTTGCTCTTCATAGGCTCCTGGGCACCAGCTATCTACTTTATGAACGTCAGCTCTGCTCTCATTATAGATAAAGACCGATATCTGGACATCTGTTTTCTCCTGGTGAACACTGACATTTCCTGAGCATATTCTAGGATCCAGGTCAGGGTGCTGGTTGGAGGCCTGTGTCAGGGCCTCATATACTCCTACTTATGACACCAGTAAGATAAGACTCGCAGGTTTTCAACACATTCCTGTAGGTCTGGCCATGCACCTCTTACCCTTTAAAGAATACTGCAGCCGGTCTACCAGGGTGTTTGACAGTGTTGCCAAAGGCCTCGATTTTGTGCTCCAGAGAACCACGTGATTGTGCAGGGCATTCCTCTGAACCATCCATTCATTCACTTCTGCTTTCCTATTCCACTCAACTACACTGTCTTCTGAACCTGCTTCCCTTTCAGGGTCTTTGTGCTTGCTGCACACTGTTCTTCCAGAGCACTGCAGAGAGCCTTCCTCATTTCCTTCTGCCTCCACTTCTGCCCAGCCCTCCCCCAGAGTTACTAGAGTAACAGATAAGTTAAAGAGCTCTGGAGTTGGAAGTAAAGAACTGTAACATTTATTTATTATCTACTGTATGCTGAAGGCTTCAGAGATGGTCCACCAGTTCTTCACCAAGTAATGACTGACATTCCTATTTTTTAGAAGAGGAAACAGGATCTTAGAAGCTAAGCAATTTTTTTTTTTTTTTTAAATTTTGGCCACAACGCAGGGCATGTGGGATCTTAGTTTCCTGACCAGGGATCGAACCCACCCGCTCCCTGCAATGAAATTTAGTCTTAACCATTGGGCCACCAGCCAAGTCCCAAGCTAAGCAATTTTGCATGAGAACATCCAATTACTGAGGGGCACAGCCATGAAGCGAAGTCTCCCAAGCCAAAAATTAGGAAAACTCCCCTGCTGCAGCCTCAGACTGGTGGGAGATACTCAAAACAATAATGAATTTGCAAATGTTTGGCAAACTACAGATGCCACCACTCCTGGCTCCCATTGACTGGGTATTTCCATGTGCCAGATGCTTACCATGCAGTATCACACTAAAAGCCTCGGGGACAACAAGGAGACATTTTTTCATTTATTTTCATTTTACAGGTAAGGACATGGGCTCAGAAGTGATTTGCTCAAGGTCACACAGTGACAGCAGAGATTCGAATCAAGGGTGGTCTTTTTTTTTTTTTGCCATCCCCTTGTGGCTTGCGGGATCCCAGTTTCCCTGTCCAGGGATGGAACCCGTGCCCTCGGCAGTGAAAGTGGCATCATAACCACTGGAACACCAGGGAGCTCCCCTGGATGGTCTAATGTAAGAAAATTAGAAGCTGGAGCCTCAAGGCCTTAACTTGAGATCAAAATCTATCCGGTCTGCTAAGGAAGGACACTGGATGCTTCTAACCTGCCCACCCCCACCCCAAATGCCCCTGAAGTGAACTGTACAGGCGCCTCATAGAGCTGAGCATGTTTGGGATATGAGTGTAGAACCAGAAGTGCAGTCAAAGGGCTGTGGATACTTTGCCAGACCTGGGCTTCACATTTGATCCAGCCATGTGACTCTCCCTCCCTCGGGATAGGCACTCCTCCTCTGGCCAGGTGTATTCTGCCCTTCCTGGGAGCAGGGACTAAGAGCCCACCACTCTGGAGCTGTTAGAGAGGTGGAACACATCCTCCCAGACAGGGTTTAAGACCAAAATAGCATGTGCTCACCTCTGTATCTGTTATTGCCCTGTTTATGGAAAACCAGAAGCCTATGGAATGTCGAGACTGCACAGTGAAGTCTTCAAGAATGTCTGAGCCACATGGCATTAAGGAACGGCTGGTGAAGTCACGGCTTAAGACCTTCCTTCTTGGGGCTGCTTTGGGCCCCTTAGCAGCCTGTCCCAGGCTCTGCAACTCAGGCTTGGGTCTTCTGGTCCCTTCTCCTCTCTAAGCCTGTCTCCCAATAGGTCTGCAGGGGAGTGTCATGACAATATGGTTGTGACTTATGAGTTACCATTACGATTCTACAAGTTGATAATCCCTGTGGTAAGAAGTTGGCTGCCAGGAGCTAAGTCTATATAAATACTGTTAGCCTGTGCTTCCCAATAGAAGCTGTTGGTAAGTAGTAGTGGTAGTAGTGGTAGTCGCTCAGTCGTGTCCGACTCTGCGACCCCGTGGACTCCGGCCCGCCAGGCTCCTCTGTCCGTGGGATTCTCCAGGCCAGAATATCTGTTGCCAAAAATGCTGTTGCTAAGAGCTAGATTCAGATCATGGCTCTGCCACAAGCTAGTCCTGAGACTTCAGGCAGCTGACAGCACTTCCCTGCACCTCAGTTTCTTTAATTGTAAAATGGGACTAAATAGTCTCTGGTGTTTAGTTGCTAAGTCATTCTGGACTCTCTTGTGACCCCATGGGCTGTAGCCCCTGCATGGAATTTCCCAGGGAGGAACACGAGCGGGTTGCCATTTATTTCTCCAGGGAATTTTCAAGACCCAGGGATTGAACTTGAGTCTCCTGCATTAGCAGGCAGATTCTTTACCACTGAGCCACCAGCGAAACCTAAAAATAGTTATCTACCTCCTTGCTGAAAGATTGCAAGAGATGGTGTGATGGTGTGACCAATTTGGAAAACAGTTTGCCAGTTCCTCAAAAGGTTAAACACCCAGCAATTCCCACTCCTAGCTATCTACCCAAGAAACATGAAAATGGATGAACCTTGAAAACATCTGAGGTGAAAGAAACCAGACACAAGGCCACACACTGTATGATGCCATTTATATGAAATGTCCAGAAAAAGCAAAACTATGGAGACAGATTAGTTGTTGCCAGGGACTGGAGGAGGAAGGATGGGGAGTGACTGGTAAGGATAGGAATGAATTTCTTTTTGGAGTGATGAAAACATTCTAAAATTAGGTAACAGTGATGGCTGCACAACAATACAAATATACTTAAAACACAATTATATATCTCAATAAGGCTCTTGGAAAAATAAGAAAGTAGGTAGAAGTCGTTCAGGACAGTGAGTGGCTCAACAGTCGTTGGTCACTATTCTTATTGACATTGACATAGAAGTAGCTCAGTCGTGTCCGACTCTTTGCTACCCCATGGACTGTAGCCTACCAGGCTCCTCCGTCCATGGGATTTTCCAGGCAAGAATACTGGAGTGGGTTGCCATTTCCTTCTCCAGATCTTCCCGGCCCAGGGATTGAAACCGGGTCTCCCGCATTGTAGGCAGACGCTTTACCGTCTGAGCCACCAGGGAAGTCATTCTTATTAATTAGGTCTCACCTGGAAAATCCCATGGATGGAGGAGCCTGGTGGGCTGCAGTCCATGGGGTAGCAAAGAGTCGGACACGACTGAGCTACTTCACTTTCACTTTTCCTTTTATGCACTGGAGAAGGAAATGGCAACCCACTCCAGTGTTCTTGCCTGGAGAATCCCAGGAACGGGGGAGCCTGGTGGGCTGCCGACTATGGGGTCGCACAGAGTCGGACACGACTGAAGCGACTTAGCAGCAGCAGCAGCAGCAATAAAGCTGAAACTCTAGTACTTTGGCCACCTCATGAGAAGAGTTGACTCATTGGAAAAGACTGATGCTGGCAGGGATTGGGGGCAGGAGGAGAAGGGGATGACAGAGGATGAGAAGGCTGGATGGTATCACTGACTCGATGGACACGGGTTTGAGTGAACTCCGGGAGTTGGTGATGGACAGGGAAGCCTGGCGTGCTGCGATTTATGGGGTCGCAAAGAGTCAGACACGACTGAGCGACTGAACTGAACTGAATAGGCCCCAGAAGCAGTGAGCAGGGGAAGGAAAGGGCTGCTGAATTTCTATCTCAGCCTACCTCTTCAAGCTGCCATGTCCCTGGGCGAGTCCCCGAACCCATCCCGAGTCTCCTCAGAGCTACTCATAAATGAATGGGAAAACAATCCCCACCCTCGTCCTTAAGGTCTCGCGAGGAGAGGGCGAGTATTGCCAGAGGGCGCCCTCGGTCTCTGCCTGCGCGGTGCTGCAGGTTTACGCCAGGCAGAGGCTAATCCGGAAAAGCCCTAAAGCTCTTTCAGGTGAGCTCTCGGTGATTGGCAGATCGGGGGGAGGGCTTCGGGTGACGGCTGCCCCGCCCCCTCACGTCGGGCCTGTTGGCGCCAGCCTGGGGGAGGTGGGCGGGCCCTGGGGTCTGCGGCACCCATTGGGCGTTGCGGGGAGGAAGCGCCCGGGAAATCCTAGGGCCCCGCCCCCGGCTTTGCGGCGACCAATGGGCGCGGTGCGTGGGCGGGGCGTCGGCGGCGTCGGCGGAGGTCGGGCGGCTGAGGCGGCTGAGGTGGCCGCTGAAGCTGAGGCGGCGGGCGCGGCCAGGATGGCGAAGAGCCTCGAAGAGAACGGGCCGCGCGCGCCCGCAGCTCAGGGGAGCCTGTCGGGGACCCGGGAGAGCTTGGCCCCGGGCCCCGACGCCGCAGCCGCAGACGAGCTCAGCTCTCTGGGCTCCGACTCAGAGACCAACGGCTTCGCCGAGCGCCGCATCGACAAGTTCGGCTTCATCGTGGGCTCGCAGGGCGCCGAGGGCGCGTGAGTATCGCTGGGGCTCGGAGCCAGGGGCCCAGGGGCCGGGGCAGGACCCGCGGCGGTGCCTCGACGCTGACAAAGCCGCTCTCAGGAAGGACAGACACGTCTCCCTTCCAACCAGGAACAACAAACCCTTATCTCCTTTGCCCCACCCGCACCTTCCCCCCACCCCCACCCCCGGCGGGCCGACCCGCCCCTAGGAAGGGCCTAGAGTGCTCTCCTCACCGGAGCACACGGGTCGCCTGCTACCTTTCCCAGCCCCAGCGCTGCCACCCTCGCCTTAGGGCTGGTTGACTCGGCCAGCTCCTGACAGGCTCATAGGTGGTCTCCCCTCCCCCAGCAGCGCGGTGTTCTCCGCATCCCGCCCCCTACCAGACCCACTGACGTCCTTGTCTCAGCAGCCACCACCGCCACATCAAGGGGACACCTGAGGCCGACTTCAGAGGGACGGGCTGCCCTGCGCCCACCGCGCTCGGGCACAGACTGACCCTCATCTCAAGGCACAGGGACCTCTAGATAGACTGACATTGGTCACCTCCCTCCCACCTTAGGATAGAGAGTCACTTCCCCTCATGGAAGGGACAGAGAGTGCCCCCCTCCCCCTCAGAGGCAGGTTGCGTCCTGTCACCAGCAACAGGTGGGCAGGCACTGCCCCTTCCCAGTACCCGCAGGGGGACGGTACCTCACCTCCAGGACAGACTGTCGACGCTTCCTCTTCAAACGCAGACTAGAGTGCAGGCAAGGAGACAGCAGGGGCCCGCTCATAGCACACCTAGATCTCCCACACCCAGGAGCCCCCAGCTGGCAGACAGAGCAGTGTGAGGCAGTGGAGCAGCACCTTCCCTCCAAGCGGGGTGAGCTGAGCAGCCACATTCTGCCCCCAGAGTACTCCCTGAGTCCAGTCCTCACAGGGATCATACATATGGGTTGGTGATCCCTTTAGGAAAGATGGACTCCAGACCCACTCACATCCCAGCTATCCTGTCACTTGAGACCAGTGTTCTGCCCGGAACTGACAAGCCTCCCTTGAGATGTGCCTCCCCTTCAATAGCACCACACAATCACCTGGGAGAGCCTAAAGGACTCAGCCATGACCCTATTCCAGAGGGTCCTTCCTCCCCTTCTCTGACCAGCTGTGATCGTCTAAGGCTTCTTCAGCCTCTCTTATGACTTATGGGAGAGCCTTGACCATCTGTAAGATCACCCTACACAAGCAATCCCATAAAGTTCACTTCTGGGATTTTCCACAGTCCAAAGCCTTGTATTCACCAGACCTCCTTCTCCTTTGGAAAGTTGGAGAGAAATGCAGGCCCCTCCCCTAAGGAGAGTGCTGTTTTACCCACTGGATCTCTCTCCTCCAGCCTCTTCCCACTTGCTCAGAGCAAGCCAAGCCTAGTCCAGTCCAGAACTCAGAGACCACCCCTTATTCTGATCCTTCACTCTGACTTGAAGCTTTGTCACAGTTCCCCAGGGAGTAGCTTGTGAGAGCCCAAAGAGACTTAGGGTATATTTTTGAATTGAAGAGCAAACACCAGAGATTAGGGTCCTGGGAGGGATGAGGTCAAAAGTGGGAAAGGAGGTACCAGTTGCATTTGTGGGTGCTTGGAAGGAAGAATTCAGATTTGCTGGTGAATTCTGGGAGATAAAAATTCCTACTTATAATTCCTGCTGCTGCTGCTGCTAAGTCGCTTCAGTCGTGTCCGACTCTGTGCTACCGCATAGACTGCAGCCCATCAGGCTCCACCGTCCCTGGGATTCTCCAGGCAAGAACACTGGAGTGGGTTGCCATTTCCTTCCCCAATGCAGGAAAGTGAAAAATGAAAGTGAAGTCGCTCAGTCGTGCCTGACTCTTAGCGACCCCATGGACTGCAGCCTACCAGGCTCCTCCGTCCGTGGGATTTTCCAGGCAAGAGTACTGAAGTGGGGTGCCATCGCCTTCTCCGACTTAAATTTCCTACTACATGCTTATCAGGAAGTTAACTAGATCTCAGGGTACAAAGCAGTGTAAAATAGTGGGAAAAGGCCAGATTTAGGAAGAAATCACACTTGCTGGCTGTGTGACCTTGGGCAAGAGCTTGAGTCTCTGAGCCTATTTACTCACTGTAAAAGGCAACTAACACCTATTCCCAGGATTACTGTAGAGATTAAGGATTCAAAAGTGCCTAGCACAGTGCCTGGTGCAAGTAGTGGCCTAGGAAAATGTTAGTTTCCTTTCTTTGCCTTCTAAGGGTCTGAAAATTGAGGAGAAAATGAGGGCATACCTCTGGTATTTGTGAACAGAGAGAGGCCCCAGTGGGAGCACCTCCCTTTGGCTGTAGTCCCCAACCAAACAGCCAGACATTTGTCTTTCCCACCCTCCAACCGCAAACCCGGGCTTTGCAGACGCCCTCTGCATCATTGGTGTCTATAGGGCTGGGGCTGAGGTGGGATTCTAGGTCTCTTTCTCTCTCCCTGCCTCACTTTCTTGACCCTGTTGGCCACCCTAAAATCTCTGGTGTCTGAAAACTTGGATGTACCCTGTAGAGTCAATATTGTGGTTCAAAAAAAATAGCCAAAAGTAAGTTCCTGCCCAAGGCCATAAGAGAGGAAGTTATGGGAAGTTTCAGAGTGACCGCCCTGAACCCAGTCTCGTGGTTGAGGGCTAAGAGTCCATGTGCTAGCCCAGAGAAGTGAAACATTAGCCCTGATGGCTGCAGTGGAGATGGCCAGGACTCTGACTCCAGATTAAAGGTCTGTTTCAGCCATCTTGGGCCAAAGGTTGTCTTGAGACAGTTTTGGCAATTGCCAGGTGCTAATGGGGTAGGGGAGGAAAGTAGATCAGAAGCTACCTCCTCAGGTGACTGCTTAGTGCCTGTTGTGAGTAGATCATAAAATCATAGACTTATATCCCTCCCATAGAAGGGATCTTAAGAATTTGACCAGTGTAACCCTAACTTCTTATACGATGAGGAAACTGAAGTCACAGAGAAGAGAGGAACTTGCTTAAACTCACACAGTACACCAGTGGCAGAGCCAGGTCTTGAAACCAGAGGCTCTGACTCCCAAGTCAGGACAGTTTCCATTGCCTTTCCCATCCATTAATATGGCCTGGTGGCCCCAGCAGTAAACCGAGTCCTGGACAGGTAGAACAGAAGGTCCCTAACAGGAACCTGTGTGCCCTTACCTTCCCTGGCTTAGCTCAGTACTTTGACTCCCTAAGCAGTGTGAGAGGTCCACAGAGATGGTCCAGCAAGGATAAGACTGTGTTGTCATTACCACTTTGTTACACTCATTAAACTGATGAGCTTCAGAACTAGGACCAGGCCTTTTTAATTTGGCTGCAGCTTGTGGGATCTTGAGTTGGGATTGACCAGAGATTGAACACAGACTCTTGGCAGTTTGGCAGTGAAAGCACAGAGTCCTAACCACTGGACCACCAGGGAGTTCCCTGGGACCAGGCTTATTCACTTTGTTCTCAGGCCTGCAGAGAAGTAAATGATCAGTTAACATTTTCTGACACACGTTTCAAGTCAGGAAGCTGAAAGCCACCTTAGAGATGGCCATCATCCTATGGATAGGTAAACTGAGGCCTGAAGGAAATGATTAACCTCACCTGTTCAGTCAGTTGGGAGCAAAGCCAGGAAGTAAACCCAGAACTCCTGATTCCTAGCCCTAGGCCCTCTTTACTTCACCTTGTCTGTCTTTTGAGTCTACTCTGCAGGGAACCTTTGTGGGGCCTGAGATGGTCCCTGCCTGCTGTGGAGCAGTAGCCAGTGATAGGGAGAGGCAAGAAAGCAGCCAGCCAGTGAAGGGCCCTGTGGTGGTGTGAGCGCAGACCAAGTGCTGATAGCATTGGCCCCTTCGGCATGGCTGGCAGCTGAGCTGGTTGTTGAAGTCCAAGATGGACCAGAGGAGAAGAAAGAAGGATCTTCAGCAGGGACGGGTGGCCAGAGGACTCTGGGGACAGGAGGAGCAGACCTGTTTGTGGGGAAGGGGTCCCTTTCCCCTTGACCAAGGAGTTGGTCAAGAAAGGAAAAAAGATACCAGTGGATACCAGGTCTCTGGCCTGAGGAAGATGGCCTGAGAGGGGTGGGTCCCTGGCCTCCCGCTCCTTTTCCTATGTGATTGCCAAGACTGGCCTCTTGAAGCTGGAGTTTCCCACCCAGCTTCACTGTGCGCAGTGCTACAAGCCAGATGAGGTGAGAGCTGTGCTGTCTGGGATCCCGTGGGTGTTGGTTTCCTGTTAGGGGAGAAATGGATCTGAACTGCCCAGGGAGAAACATCTGGAACAGCAGTTCCCCTGTCCCCTGGGCCCTCCACTATTTCTAGTCAACTGTGACTTTGCAAATCATATAACTGGCTCAGTTGACATCCCTGTAGTTTGGTCTCTGCCAGTTATTGTTGGGCCAGGGCCCTCCTAACAGGCCAGATCCTGCCTCCCTGCTTTCCCACCACCTTCTCCAGTTTGTAAGTTCAGGACATCCTCTTTTCTTGAGCTGTTATAGTTCCCAGGAGAGCCTAGAGCTGGGCGTGGAGTGGTCCCTGGGTGGCCCATCTGGAAAGAGACTACTGCACATGTGGGGCCCTGGTCTATGACTCGGGGCCACACGTCCTTCATTTTTCTCCTCCTCCTCTTCCCCGAGCTTCAAAGGAAAATCCAGTTTGGTAGCCCTGTGGGTGTTCTAGAGCCTCAGACAAGACTTGACTTGGAGAAGGAGGGGGCCAGATCACCAGCTGCTGCCCTGGGAAGGTGCCTGTGTATCGCCTGCTAGGAAACTCTAAGCTGTGGGAAAGAGATAAACAGTGGGACCTGCTTGATATTTTGTATTCCCAGCATCTAGGTTTGAAACAGGACCTTCGGGGGCCAGTGAGGCCTGGCTCTGGTCCAGCCCCCCAGTCTGTTTACACTGAGGGAGGGGAAAGAAGGTGCTCTGTTCAGCCTCACATCTAACCCTCTGAGCGCAGATGTCTTTGTGACCTTAGACATATTGCTTCACTCTTCTGAGCCTCAATTTTTCACTGTGAAACGGTTATGATAGCACTGACTTTGAAGGATTGTTGTGGGGGTTAAAAGAACTGATGCTTGCAAAGAGCCTGACAACACTGTAGCTGCTCAGTGAATGTTCTGCCTCCTCATAGAGATTGGAGTACCTGGTGGTCCTGTCTTTTCATTTTCTACTTTGCATCTCTGGTTGAGCATCAGTGAGATCCATCCCCTGTGAGCAGGAGTGAACACTAACCCATGATGAACCCTCACTTTCCCCAGATAAGCGTGGTTATCCCATTTTGTAGATGAGTACACTGAAGTTCTGAGAAGAAAGCGCTCAAGGTTTGCCAGCTGGTAAATGGCAGAACTGGGACTAGAACCTGTTTCTTGACACTGAATCCAGTGACTAAGCCTTGCTAAGGTGTAGCAAGTAGGGTGCCAGGTGCTCACCATCCCTGAGGCCCCACACCCAGGGCAGGAAGCCTGTGGTTAATATGGGCATATATAGGAAGAAGCAGCCAGCTCCACCCATAGGAGCTCAGAAAGAAGAAGTGGCACTTGATTCAGGCTTTGGAAGGAGCAAGGAAGGGCAGTCTGTGGTATGGGACGGGAAGTATGTGAAGAAAAGCCAGCTGTTTGAGAACTGTGTGCCAGGAGGCGACAGGAAGAATGGGAAGTGGGAGGATGAGGTGAAGCATGGGGAGGGGAGGGAAGTGGATTCGGCAGAGGTGACTGGCCTTGAGTGTCACACTGAGGCCTCCTGTGTTTCATTAAGGTCAGTCTGGTGTGGGCATGGAAGATGGTATGAAGAGGAGCTGGACCACAGGCAGTGAAAGCAGTTGGGAGAGTTTGGGACAGCCCAGAAGGGCTGCAGAGAGGTCTGGAAGGTTATGGAGCCAAGAGGATGAAGAGTCAGCGAGTAGGGCATGGTACCTGATCAGCTGTGTGGACCTGTAGGGACTTGGCGAAGGCTTTGGCCAAGCTGAAGTCTCCTTTATGTACAGTTGGGAAGTTCCCCTGGAGAAGGAAATGGCAACCCACTCCAGTATTTTTGCCTAGAGAATCCCATGGTCAGAGGAGCCTGGCGGGCTACAGTCCATGGGGTCGCAAAAAGTCGGACACGACTGAGCAACTAATACTAATACTTTGGCCAAGCTGAAGTGGCCCTCGCCATCCCAGGGCCTCTGACCACAGGGAAGGAAGGCCATCTGCGACCTTCCTTTGAAGCAGACAGTGGGCTGCTGCTGACTGCTTTGTCACAGCCCTGGGCTCCCCGAGGTGCCTGGCATGGCTGGCACGCTCAGGGCCCATCAAGGGGTTCTTTGTATCTCTCCAGTAAGAGAGTGGATTAGCTGGCCTGGTTGGGAGGGGGTGGGTGAGTGGAGCTGAGCTTTGTGGTCTCTCCTGGTAGATGTATTGGATGACAAGGAAGGCTATCGGGAGAGCTAGCCTGCCTTCTGTGCAGAGAGGAGGAAGTCCTGAGGGCATGGGAAACCTCCTTTAGGGCAGTGTGTAGCTGGGGGGATGTTTATAAGGCTTTCAGGCACAGCATTAGCTCATCGGGGGTTTCTCACCTGGTTCAGTGGTAAAGAATCCATCTGCCAGTGCAGGAGATGCTATTTCCATCCCTGTGTCGGAAAGATCCCCTGGAGAAGGAAATGACAACCCACTGCAATATTCTTGCCTGGGAAACCCCGTGGACAGAGGAGCGTCTTAGGCTGTAGTCCGTGGGGTCGCAAAGAGTCCAACACAACTTGGCAACTAAACAACAATAAAAGCTGATCAAGAGGAGGCAGCCTGGCAGTGGAGGGCTGACTTTCTCTCACTTTGTCTTTATTATGTTCTTGGAGCTGGTGCCTCAGCTGGGAAGTGGAAGCAAGTCCAGTGCCTATGAGAACATGAACCCCTCAGCCCTTATGGGCACCAGCATGCACTTCTCAGAGATGATTCTGGCAGGACATGTGGATTTATGCTAGTATGGGAAAGGGTTCTGAACCTAGGGACTAAGGTGCCAGGGCTGGCTCCGCCAGTGACCCTGGTGGTCTATGAGTAAGCATGTCCTCTCATCGGCCGTAGGGCTAATGCTCCTTGCTTTCACCTAGCACATGCTGCATGTGCAACCATGTGCTAGGCTCTGGGGTGCAGACTTGGTCCTGCCTTCCCAGGACCTGGAGCATAGCGGGCCAGGAGATACAGGTGTGGTCTGATGATGAGGATCAAATAAAATGACTGGATTAGGAGCATGTGTAAACAAACACTGCTGACCAGGGATCAGGAAACCCAAGTCCTGGGCTTCACTGGGCCCCTAACTAACCCTGTGACCTTGAGAAATTTGCTTAATCTTTCTAAGCTTCAGTTTCCCTTACATATAAACTAAGGCAGCCTTAATGAATGAAGTTGAAGAGCTCTTCTGCTTCTAACATACTGAGACTGCCCTTTGAGTATACGAAAAGGGCTTTGAGAAGTTTTTTTCCCCCTGGGTTGAGAAGATCCCCTGGAGAAGGAAATTGCAACCGACTCCAGTACTCTTGCCTGGAAAATCCCATGAATGGAGGAGCCTGGTAGGCTGCAGTCCATGGGGTCGCTAAGAGTCGGACATGACTGAGCGACTTCACTTTCTCTTTTCACTTTCATGCATTGGAGAAGGAGATGGCAACCCACTCCAGTGTTCTTGCCTGGAGAATCCCAGGGACGGTGGAGCCTGGTGGGCTGCCGTCTATGGGGTCGCACAGAGTCGGACACGACTGAAGTGACTTAGCATAGCATAGCCAGTACTCTTGCCTGGAAGATCCCATGGACAGTGGAGCCTAGTAGGCTATAGTACATGGGGTTGCAAAGAATCGGACATGACTAAGCGACTTCACTTTCTTTTTCACTTTTGTCAAGTACCTCATAAATGCAAGGGGTCGTCAGGGCACAGCCCACAGAGGCCAAAGCCTGCAGCATGCTCTGTTTCTTTTATGAGAGAAACAGACCAATGGCCCTCATGTCTTCAGGAGTGCAGTCAACTCAGAGAATGCTTTGGTCTGTCTGGCTCTTTGGTCTGCGCAGTGCTTTCTTTCTCACTGCCTTGCTGTGATCCTAACAGGAGCAGTGGGCACTCAGGAGGGTAAGTTTTATTTTGCCCTGTTCACGGACAGGGAGACCTAAGCTGAGCAAGCAAGGAAACTGTGCCTGGAAGCCAGGGTTCTGCCTTTCCAATTTTTTCCATCTTAGCAAAGCTGGTTGCCTCTGTGTGGCCTCTCCTCCCTCTTCCTGTCCTAGCCTTAGGACTTTCAGTCCAGCTCCAAATGTCTATACTTCTAGTGGGTTTCTCAAGTTGTTTTTGTTGGCTTTTTTCTTTCTTTCTTTAAAAAAAGAAAATTATTTGACTGTGCTGAGTCTTAATTGTGGCGTGCGGGATCTAGTTCCCTGAGCAGGGATGAGACCTGCGTTGGGAGCACGGAGTTCCAGCCACTGGGCCACCAGGGAGGTCCTGTTTTTGTTTTTGACTTGTTATAATGGATGGCACACTTCCTATCCCAGGCCCTCCACACACAGCACCTCATGCAAGAAGAGGCAGAAGCAGCTGGATGCTAAGGGAGCTCAGGAACTTAGAATGGAGAACTCTTGTTCCTTCTCTCTGCCCTCTGGGCCCTGGATTCTGTGTGTCCAGAAGCGGTCCTTCCTAGCCAGCCACATTTGGAGGATGCTTCCCTCTCTGTCTTGATTTCAAAAAAGGTGGACCTATATTTGGGAGATCCTGGGTTCAGGACAGCAGCAGACTGGCTTCAAGCCCTGGCTCCGTCACTTTCTAGCCATTGCCCTCTCTGAGTCTGCAAATGGGCCAGATGGTGGCGTTGGGAGTGGGAACTGGCCCCATGTGCGCTATGGTTGTGAGTATAAGGAGATGATGTTGGTAAAGTGCCCAGTAGTGTCTCCCACCAAGTGAGGGTTCCGTGGTACACGGTGGCTCTCACAGTTCGAGTGTGATTATCCTCTAAGGGTTACTTCAGGCCTTTGGCCTCATGGTGAGAGAACAAGCAGCCTGGGTTTGAAGATCCACACCCCTCCTTGTGCTCTGCCTATACCTTGTGCTCTGCTCTTACCCTGGGGGCAAGACGGGAGCCAGTTCCACTCAGCTTGTGGTCTGGAGCTTTCTGACCTGCCAGGGCAGGTTGGGAATCCCCCAGTTAGTTCCTCATTGAGTCATCTGGAACAGGGCTGCAGGTGACCCTGACTCTGAGGGCCCTGATGCGAGGGCCTCGTCTTCTCTTTGGCATGAAGATAAAGCGGAAGTGAGAACAGAGGTGGGTCTCCTGAAAGATTCAATTCAAAGCATGCAGTCGTAGGGCTGCCTGGGGCCTCTGCCCTCTTGGGTAGAGATAGTCACTTGGGGAAGAAAACAGAGTTTGGTTCATAATTGCCACCACTCTCCTGTGTTCCTCGTGGACTTTCACCCTGGGCTCCCTGTCCTGCCTCTTAGTGACCGCCTCCATCCCCCTAGCACAGTCACTTGATCATGCCACTTCGCAGAAGCGCCTGCACAATGGACCAGGCTTTTACCAAGACCACCGTGTTTAACTCCGTGAGATATAGTTATTATCATCATAATCTCCATCTTACAGAGGTAGATCCCAGATCCCAGATCCCAGAGTGGTGAAGTGACTTGCCAAGCATCACACGGCATATGGCTCTGAGTTCAGGGAGGTTCAAGCTCCCTGGGAAGAGGGCTTGCACCCACCCAGCCGAGTGGATAGCAGTCAGTGCCAGAGCTGAGTGACAGAGCAGAAGGGCCTGGGTACACCTCCCAGGTATCCTCTGCTCCCCTTAGATGGTGCATAGTTACTGGCTTGCTGAAAAACCTGAGTTTCTACATCTGCCCAAGGGCGGGGTGGAGGTGATAATTAGAGGACCTATTTCATATGCTTGTTGTCAGGATTAAATGAAATAATCTAAGTGCTGAGCACCATGTCTGGTCCATAGCAAATGCCTGGTAAGGGTTATAACAGACATTCAATTATGTTAATTGAATATAGAATTAAAACGTTGTAAAAGGCCATCATCAAACACATCTGGGTTCAGCCCTGTGCTGGGCTTCAAGGAAGATCCATCGCTGGACTCAGGCTGGGGAGGGAGTGCCCTTCAACAAGCTCTCTGTGCTCCTGCTTTTCCCTGTGATTTCAAGGCAGAGGATAGTATTCCCATCTCACTGGGGAGAAAGCTGAAACTTAGAACGCCTGAGGTCACAGAGCCACTGAACCTGTCAACATACGTTTATTGAGCACCAGCTAGGCACCAACCAGGCCTGGAGAAGGGAACGGCAACCCACTCCGGTACTCTTGCCTGGAGAATCCCATGGACAGAGGAGCCTGGTGGGCTACAGGGCTTGGGGTCGCAAAGAGCCGGACACGACTGAGTGACTAACACAGGCCCCCAGGCTCTGTTCTAGGGTTGGGACACACTGGGGAGAGTGGTTGGCAGAGTCCCTGCCCCCAAGAGCACACCTCGTGGAATGCTGCCTCAGCAAGCGGACCGGACAGTCAGGCAGAGAAGCCAGACTCACTCCACTGGACTGCTCACATTCCCCAAACACACCAGGCTCTTTTCCATTAATGTGTGCTTTCTCATCCTGGGTCTTCTGCCTGATGTGCTGTTTCCCCTTTCTCACCCTGGCTACTTCCTGTCTCCCTTCAAGGATCATCCCAACAAGTCAGCTCCCTTTAAGGTTTTCCCTGAACACCCGCACCCTGACCCTGGGGGGCTTCTTGCAGTCTCGTAGTGCCTTCCACCCTCCTCGCTTCTGTGATAGCACCTCTGTGTGGGCTTGTTATTTACTCCCCCATCTGTCTCCTCTGCCAGATTGACCCCAGGGGCAGGACCTACGTTTTATTCAACTTTGTAGTCAGGGCCTGGAATGCAGGCTCTGGAGAGATGTGCGTGGAATGTAATGAGACGCTGATTGTGTTCTGTTCCTTCAGTGGCTAGAAAGGACTTTGTAGAGATGAGAGGCTGTTCTGAATGAGGCCTCGGGAAACAAGTGGGACTGAATTAGCCGGGGTAGGGGTGAGGGTGGGCAGCTTAGAGGGAGGGCCGTCTAGAAATAGGGCTGGGGGATGTGCAGAGGGACTAGGAAGGCCTGGGAGCCAGGGCCTGAAGTTCTGTTGAACAAGGTGGGCAGTAGGGATCCTTGAAGGAGTCTTGGCAGACATAAACAGCGAGTCAAGACTAAATTGATAAGATCTATCAATTAAATTTAGCAGTTTTGTAAGGATGGGTAAGGGGGCTGTACATGAGTCATGGTGCCCACAGTGAGATTGTGACCTGAGGACCCGGTTGCCAGTGGGGAGTTTCAAGTAACACTCTGCCCGGTAGGGGTGGGGGCTTGGAGAAGGGATGTCTCCAGTTGAGAATAGTCTCCATTCTTGTTGTTGTTTAGTTGCTCGGTTGTGTCTGACTCTTTGTGACCGGATGGACTGTAGCCCACCAGGCTCCTCTGTCCATGGGATTTCCCAAGCAGAAATACTGGAGTGGGTTGCCACTTCCTTCTCCAGGAGAGCTTCTGACCCGGGGATGAAACCCGCATCTCCTGCACTGGCAGGTGGATTCTTTACCCCTGAGCCACCAAGGAAGACCGAATAGTCTCCATACCTCTCTGCATTGGTCAGAGAGAGCTGCCCTGGGGGTTTTTGCTCTGGTCTGTGCCTTTCCCTAGCTGAGTGGGAGTCGGGGGCAGGGGGCATTCCTTGCTTTTTGGATCCAGCAAGGCTGGTGCTTAAAGGAACCATTTCTTGCCTCTGACATCAAGGGGGGTGGGGCTGTGCCGAGTGGAGAGTTGGGCAGAGGCCCAGGGCACCGAGGCCAGAGAAGGGTGGAGAGAACCTGTTTACCATTGTGTGCTGACCCAGGGCTGGAAGGAGCAAAGCCAAGGAATTTCTTGTGGGAAAGGGAGGCAGGCCCAGACCTAGCTTGCACGGGGTGTTGGGGAAGAGTGAAGCAAGTGGGACTCTTTCACCTAGACAGGGAGCCCGCTCACTGCCCTGCCTCTAAGTGGGGGCTGCCAGGCCGCAGGAGGGAGCACCAGGCTGCTGCAGACCATCCTGCTTCCCCACACTGACTCACAGCACCACCTCAGGCAGAGCACGTCTTCGTCCCTAGGCCTCTCTAGCTGTCTGGGGACTCACTCCAGAACCTCACAGGCCTTCCAGCCCTGACCGTCGGCCATTTGTAGATCACCAGCCCACTCTCTCTTGCCTTCTTGTTTCCTATCATGGGTGATTATGGAGCTGGCATAAAGGCTATTTATACTTTTAGTCATTACCACCGCTTAGATTAATGAACTCCAGAGGTGGTTACTCAGCGTGTAAAGTAGGTCAGCCTTTTTGTTTAGCCTCACTCCTTTTTCCAGCTCTGGGTGGGAGAGGAGAGTTCCCCCACCCTTGTTGTCCCTGGATCTGTGATTGCACATCCACTTCCCAATTTTCCACACTTGCATCTTGCTCACTCTTGCCGTCTCAGCACAGAGAGCAGTGGTTGTCTACTGGGTGGTAAAGAAAGAGAAAGGGACTGTAACAGGTACTGAGGCCCTGTTACATGGGGATCACCTTATATTTATTGGATGGCTTAGTGCTCAGTTGGCATCTCTGCTTCCAGGCTGTGTAACCTTGGACAGATTACTCAGCTGTGCTAAACTTTAGTTTTCGTGTCTGTTAAGTGGAGATAATAAAAGCTGCTTCCTTGGGGAATTGTGTGCCTATGTAGTGCTTGGCAGGAATGGTGCAGAATGGGTGCTGGAAGTGTTCCAGCACCTCCTGTCTCATGTGGTCTTTCCTGCTGCCCTCCAAAGGAGTGGCCTTGCCCGCATGTTACAGGTGGTGAACTGGAAGCTCAGAGTGGCTGAGCTGGGTCGGAAGCCGACAGTCACAGTCCGTGTATCATTGAGTAAGCGGCTTAATCTCCTGGGGTTTCAGTTGCTTCGTGGGTAAAATGGGGATAGTCCTGCCCTGCTGTGTGTGTGTAGACCAGTCAGATGAGAAGAGGGATGGGAAAGTGCTAGGCAAGCTGCAAATACTGGTCCCCTAAGAGCTACCATTAGCTGGCCACCCACCAGGCTGGGTCCTTACACACATGTATTCTTCATTTAGACCTTATGTGTATGGTCCCACTTGAAGATGAAGTGGAAACTTCAAAGACTATCTCCCAGGTGGAGGAGCTGGAGTGGAATCTCGGTCGGTTGGCTTCAAGGTCCCCACTCTTTTTACTGTCTCCCACACTCCACATGGCCTTCCTGACGGTTGAGATGAGGAGAATTCATCCCGAGGTCTCAACCTTGGGCCTTATGCCTGGGCTGTGTTTCTTTTTGTTTGGGCTGGTTTGGAGAGGCAGGCTTAGTGGAGGGGGTTACATTGGTTCCTTGGGACCAGGTTTTATCTGACACCTTTGAATAAAGGGGTCACACCTGGCTGAGTCTGCCAGCCAGAGAGGCTGAGGCGCTCTTGGGTGGAAAGTGCATGGCTGGAAGGACAAGGCAGAGAGAGCCTGGGTCTCAGGTAGCCTTGGGAGCTGGTCTTATCCATCTCGTCTCTTGGAAGTCTTCAGCTTCTGGGTTTGGGGAGAAGGTGGGGAGGCTGGGGTCAGTGAGCTGTCACTGCTGCCTTGGGCCACGGCATGGCACGGCCCGGCTAAGCTTAGCTTAGCTGAGAGCCCAGCAGAATCTGGGCTCAGTCACCCTCTGGCTGCATGTTTCTGTCTCCTCTGTGCCTCCTTCCCCACGAGGGGGTGATCAAGGGTGTGCTTGTGAGCTTTGCCCATCCAGTGTATTGGCCTTGCTGAGCTTTGCTAGGTTTGGGCAGGCTCTGGGACAGTCAGAGCACTGGAGGAAGGCTTAGACTGTCTCTAGGGGGTTGAGGGCCAGAGATAGAGCCCCACAGTGGCATCTGGAGAGCGGCCTGATTTCCTCCCAGTCTTCCCAGAGGAGGGAGAAGCAGCACAGGAGTCACTATGGCAAAGAGAAGCTCTGGTTTTGCCACTTAATAGCTTTGTGACTTTGCCCAAGTCATACAATCTCTCTCATTGGGTCAGGTTTCTCATGGGTCCAATGGAAATAGTAATTAATCTGTGAGGCTCTCACTGGGCTACTAGGGGCACAAATACAATTGCTGGAGGCAGCAGAGGCTTGTATCCCTGAAGGCAATAGATGAAAGTAATGATGTCATGGAGATAACCAGGCAGGCATCTGTCGGTATCTATGAGATACACAGTGGGAGTTACATGGCTCAAGACCCAGTCCGGTTAGGGAGTGACAGGGCTGAGCAACATGACCAAGTTGTAATGAACTGCTCATTTCACATCACGTCTTGATTCATTGGTGATTTAGTGCTGAAATCGATTTTAGGAGATTGTGACCAGCATAAAAATAATAAAGAAGTATGATAGAATAATACAAAAATTGAACTGAAAATATCGGGTGCTTTAGTACATGTAGGAGTAAATTTTTTCATAAAATGTATTTTGGTTATGTGTGTGTATGTTTAGTCTCAGTACAAAATGTATTTCATACTGTGAGTTTCAGTTTAGAAACTTGGAGAAATGGTGTTGTAAGTAGTCAAGATGAAGGTCTTCAGGTTGGAAGACAGCTAACGAGATCTGGGCAGACACAGCGGCTGTGTGGAGGCTAAGGGCTTGACTTTGGGGTTCAGAGCATGCACTGTGGAGTGAGGCAAGCCTGGGTTTGAATGCAGCTGCATGGCCTTGGGGGCTTCCCTGGTGGCTCAGAGGTAAAGAACCTGCCTGCCAAGCAGAAGATGTGGTTCAATCCCTGGGTCAGGAAGATCCCCTGAAGAAGGAAATGGCAACCCACTCCAGTGTTCTTGCCTGGGACATCCCATGGACAGAGGAGCTTGGCAGGCTACAGTCATGGGGTCACGAAAGAGTCAGACATGACTGAGACTAAACGGCAACAACATGGCCTTGAGCAAGGCGCTTGACTTTACTAAGTTTGGATTCGACTTCTAGAAAATGGAGAGAATGTTATGGTTGGGTTACTATGAAAGATACATGAAAATAATACATATGTGTATATATATTAGTATTTTAAGTAATATATAAATATTTTGAAAGATATTGGTAAGTAGTAAATGATGTAAAAATGGTAACTACTATTGCTGCTGTTATTGTTGAAGTTGTCATTTTTATTATGTTGGGCCCCAAAAGTGTTGCTGTGACTTGGAGAGGGGAGAAGAAAAGGCATTCCAGGTAGGGGTGGTTGAGTGATGAGGGATAATTACATTTGTCTAGTATGAGGCTGATCTGGCTGAGAATTGTGCAGCCTTAGAAGGGGATGTTGCAGTAGACAGAAGGTACCAGAAAACTTAACAGTATGGCTTCAGCAATGAGGGTGACTTCACCTGGAGATGATAAAGGCCCAGGGCTGACGAGTTCCACTAGAGAGACTGTCCTCATTAGACTCTTTTGTTTGTGGAGACTCCTCTGCCACCTTAAGGACAGAGGAGTTTTCTGCAAGGGTGAGTGAAACTCTCAGGCTGGAAGCATCCCCATGGGCCATTTGGTCCCTTAAGTTGGCCATTTGGTCAGTCTCCCTGTCACTGGAAACTGGCTCACACTCTCCCCTCATTATTAGGAGGAAGCCACCTCAGGGCCTCCACACTGTCATGTCATCTGCAGAGATGCCCAGACCCCAGTCCACGTCACGGCTCCTTTCTGGGCATCTTTTGAGGGTCAGTTCACAAGGCAGGCCATCCAGCTGTATAGCAAACAGGCTCAGAGAGGGCAAGGGGCTATTGCAGAAGGAATTTCTATATCAGACAGCACTCTGATCAGATGCCTTCTGAGATCCTGACCCACCAGACTGGATGTGAACCTTCTTATTTTTAAGAAAATGGGTAGTGTGCAGCCATTCAGGAGCACATTCTGTGTGTGAAGAGAAGTTCACCTGTGGTTAGAAGGTGAAGTGCTGAGTGCCACGTCCAGCAGGTGGTTAAACTCCTCTGCTTTTGGAGGAGAGGCCACTCAAATGACCGTCTTTCCTCCAAAATTTCCCAATTTGAGGTTTTGAAAATAAAAATAGATCTTTCAATGAACATGTCCATTTAAAGTAGTAGTGGATTTTTTGTTTGTTTCTGAGACGATCTTACCAAATCAATGGTGTAGTTTAAAATCAGTAGTGCCTTAGAATCCAGGAAATATAGTAGTTTGTTTTGTACCCATTTGAAATTCCGGTTTGAGGTTTGATGCTGGGTCTTTGAAACTGCAAAAGCTGTTATCTGACATCATTTAAAAGAACACTGAGCTTGAACGTGTTCCCCTGTGTATTTGTAGTTGGGAGACTGGGTATCTTTGTGGCCCTGCTGTCAGATCTTATCAACAGAGACAGATTAGAGGGTCAGGGTGTCAGATGAGTATGTATTTAATTAGATGGGAATTATCTGGAAACTGGTAATCTCAGGCAAAAGCCTTGCCCTCTTATGAGCCTCCATTTTCTCTTCTGCTCAAGTGGGGCAATTGGATCAGATATTATCCACATTCATAGCTGCCAGAACTTCCTGTTGACTCCGTGTGGCTACCTCCTTTAGTTTAGATAACTGGAAGGCTCATCCCCTGACTTGTGTGAGGGAGTGCTTTGTAGTGATGGGAGGTGACCTGGCCTGTGATGCTGGGCCTGGGTGTTTGGGGTCTGCCTGGAGATGTGCATACATTTCTTTGTAGATTACCTGATCTAAAGGTGTGGTCTCTGCTTTTCTCCTGAGGGGAGGGATAGGAAGGAGCCAGTCCTTGTGCCCCAGTTCTGCCTCCAGGTGGTGAGAGGTGGGCGGGTGGCCTGTGTGGAGGGGCTGTTGTTTCTCCTCGGCTGATCAGCACCAGGGCTGCTCTCAGGCCTGTGCAGTTCTCCAGATAAAAAACCGAAGAAGAGGACCTGCCCTTTTGTGTCTGGGAGCTCTGCTCTGCCAGGGCCCCTCCCACTGCTCGTCCAACCAGTAAAAGTTCTAGCAGTGCACTTCCTTCCTGTAGAAAGAGAATCAGAGACTCAAGGCCTGGGCCAAACCCTGGCCCCGCTGTGTCCTGTTCCTGAGAGCCTCCACCCCACGCTGCGTTCTGGGAGGTCAGGCGGTGCTGAGTGCAGGCCCTTGGCTATGATCTGACTTGGATTTGAGTCTAGGTTTTTCCACTGATTGGCTGTTTGACTCTAAGCAACATACCCTTCTTGGGTATCTTACTCCTCAATAATGCCAGTATTTTTTAATTGGAAAGAAAGGGGGAGAGACACAAGAAAGAAATTTAAAGGATCCATAATCTACTTTAAAAATAATTCTGAGAGTATGTGTATGTGTGTAGAGAAGGACACATACATGTTATTCTCACTGTTTTCTTACCAGTATTGCTCTGTAGGCTGAACACAGGAAAGCACATGTAGAGGACGCAGCCTTCAGATGCTAGTCTTCTTCTCTTTGCCCCGTGGGTATGTGAACTCAGGAACTTCCAGACTCCCTCCTCGGAAGGAGCTCACTCACTCGAAGCACCCTCTAAGTCAGGGGTCTCGCCCAGCCTGCCACAGCTGCTTCAGTGCTGCCCAGGGTAGGTCTCCAGGCTGAGGTGTTTCCCCACCAGCTCTCTTGGGCTTTCAGAGCCTGTAGAATGTCAGTGCCGTGAGGGCTGGGACTTGTTCTAGTCACATGTCTGTTCCCCACAGTTTACCCAGACACCCTGGCCCTAGAACTCCGCCTGGATAGCTGTGACAGTGGTTCCATGAGTGGATGTGGAAATTCGAGTGGTGTCTGATGGGGCTTTGAAGTGTAATTGAATTTGGATAGGCAGAGAAAACTTGGAGTGTGTTCCCGCAAAGGGATTGGCATGAGCAAAGGCTGAGAGGGGAACAGGGCCAGGGCGTAATTGGGGAAACCATGAGTAACTAGCTTTGTTAGAATGCAGAGGTGAGCATGGTGTCCCTGTACTTGTTTGACTAGTTTTCCGTCCAGCTCTGTACCATGCATGCTGGTTCTCTGAAGAGGCTTGTTTATCGGCACAGATCCAGGGTGGGAATGCTGTGCTTTGGTGCACAGGTGCAAGCACTGGGGCCCCTGGTCCCTTGACACATGGGGGAGTGAACGCTTGAACCTAGTGTCTCTCCAGCCTGTGCCTTCTAGGGAGGGCGTTGTGTCCCTCGCGTCTGTGTTAGAGGGTTCTTGAGTTAGCCCCATAGGGGACGGCGGGATGAGGGGCAGGGGGAGGGACGGGGACTGACCAGGCTGGTACCTGGGGCCTCAGCCAGGGCCTTTGCTTCTCTCGGCACCTCTGACGGGCCCTGCCCTCTGCTCCACAGGCTGGAGGAAGTCCCCCTGGAGGTGCTGAGGCAGAGGGAGTCCAAGTGGCTGGACATGCTCAACAACTGGGACAAGTGGATGGCCAAGAAACACAAAAAGGTGAGGAGCCTGGCCTTAGGCTTGGGGCTGGGAGTTGCAGTGGGGGAGGCACGGGCTGAAGAGGCACGGGCTGCATCACTTGGAGGAGCAGGAGGGTCTCCAGCAGCCCAGTGTCCCTCCACCGGCTTGGAAATGGGGACAGAAGCTGGTCCTCCCAGATGACTTCAGACTGATGCAGAATTCTTTCCTTGAGTCACACTGCAGAGCCTCTCTCAGCTGAAGGCCCTTCCTGCAGCTTTCCTGCAGTGTTCCTGGGGCAAGTCTTTACCACTGCCTACCACCTAGGGGTGGACCTGATATACTAATAGTGGCTAATGTATGTTGACACAGCGTGCTGGGCACTTGGCTGGGTCATCCTTACAGCACCCCAGTGAGGCTGGTGGTGGTGGTATCCCCACTTATGACTGACAGCAGAGTCAAAGTTTGAACCCAGGAGTCTAACTTCAGTGCCTGCAGGCTTCGCCACCACAATAAGGGGCCTTCTTTACCCTCTAGATTAATTTGATGAGTTCCCTCTTGTCCCCTAGCCAAAGCAAAAAGAAGGAAAAGTGACTTCACAGTTTAACGGTCTCTTAAAAATGAAAATACCAGTGGTTCTTTTCTGGTGAGCTGTATTTAGGTGCCAGCTCTGCCACACTGTGGGTGCATCCTTGTCTACCACACGTGTGTTGATACTCTTGTTCACCTTAGCAGGGTCTGCTTACTCCCTGGCTGAGCGGAGGCCTGTCTGCAGTCCCACTGCTGGGGTCTCTGAACAAGTCCCCAATGCACAGTGACCCCCTGGCCTGCATCGTCAGCTGACATGCTGGTCTGGGCCAGGCTGGCACAGCCACGGCAGGGCTTAGCAGAAACCCAGGGCCAAAGGTCACATTTGGGCTTGGGTTCAGCCACACAGCCCCAACTCTCCAAGCCCATGGCTAGCAGAGTGACTTTGGGCAATCACTTCACTTCCCCAGCCTCAGTTTCCCTGCCCAAGTGGGAATGAGCATCCTGTTGCAAGGCTCCTCCTGTAAAGCCCTGTGCCCGTGGGAGGAGAGGGGCACCCAGACTGGGGCTCTTTCTTACTGTTCAGTGTGGACTTTGGGGCTTTCATTTTTTGATTATTAGAAAAAATTTCACTTAAAAAAATACTTTTTTAAGGCAGTTGTTGCCCAGCTGCTTCCTGCCTGACTCTGGGGTCTGTTTTCCTGCTTCCTCAGCCCTCGGGACTTAACCCTGAGCTTCAGCTCCTCTCACCGTCTGCAGGTCTGCGGAGGTGACTCGAAGCTGGCAGGGAGATGGCTATGGCATTCTCACCCCCGCCTCCGTGCAGATGGGGATTCCAGAGGGGAGCCGTGAGGAGCTCCTCTCTGCAGACAGCCAGCATCACTTCCTCTTCCCCTTTGCTTCCCTGGCCCTGTGGTTAGAGACCAGGGCTACCCGCCCAGCCAGGGCCACCAGAGGAGGCTGCACTCCACCCTCGCAGGGACCTTGCTGCTGCTGCTGCTAAGTCACTTCAGTCGTGTCCGACTCCGCGTGACCCCATAGACGTCAGCCCACCAGGCTCTCCTGCCCCTGGGATTCTCCAGGCAAGAAAACTGGAGTGGGTTGCCATTTCCTTCTCCAATGCATGAAAGCGAAAAAGTGAAAGTGAAGTCGCTCAGTCGTGTCCGACTCTTAGCGACCCCATGGACTGCAGCCCACCAGGCTCCTCCATCCATGGGATTTTCCAGGCAAGAGTACTGGAGTGGGGTGCCATTGCCTTCTCCGGCAAGGACCCTAGCGCACGGCTTATCTGCTGGCACTCTGGCCCCGGAGCTCTCACTGCCGTGCCGTGCCAGCTGGGTCGGAGGTGGTGGCACAGGAAGGACGACACCTGCACCCAGAAGTGGATCCAGACCCCCAGCCCCTGCATGGATCCCAAGTCCCTGGGACCCGCCAGGCCCTGCAGAGAGACAGGGCGCTGGCTGGAATGCTGTCTTCCCCTGTCGGGCTCTGCCCTCCTTGAGCTCAGCAGGCTAGGTGTGGCTTCTCTAAGTTGTCATCAGAACTTTCCTTTCCCAAGGCCTTACCTCAGATAATGGCTTTCTGTTTGCTGAGCACTCCCTCTGGCTTTACCCTTGCTCATCCCCACCTCTGCCTCTCCCTAAGAGGTTAACATCTCCAGCACCCTGAGCTGAGGAGGATGCCAGAGGCCAGAGGGGGAAGGTTAGTTGCTCAGTCGTGTCCGACTCTTTGCGACCCCATGGACTGTAGCCCACCAGGCTCCTCTGTCCATGGGATTTCCCAGACAAGAATACTGGAGTGGTTGTCATTTCCTCCTCCAGGAGATCTTCCTGACCTAGGGATCGAACCCAAATCTCCTGTACTGCAGGCAGATTCTTTACCACTGAGCCACCAAGGAAGCTGGTTGTATTCCCAGCTCTCCATCCTCCACCTTGGGCCTGGGTGAGGCCGGGCTTCTCTGAGAGCTTAGTGAACTGAAGGTATTCCTGGACTCTCCTCGGTCCTGAGCAGACCGAGGGTGATGGGCTGCAGTGATACGTGGGGGCCAGCTCAGCTGAGCTTGGCCCTGGGGAGCCTGAAGGGCCTGTGGTTCCAGGTCATGTGCACCCTTTGCCAAAGCCCGCCCAGACCACACGGCTTCCTTCAGGAGACCCCAGTCCCACAGCAGCAGGAAAGTGTCCATGAAGTCAGGCCAGTCCCTTCTGCTCGCTTCCTCTCCCCACTTTGCAGGCAGTCCCAGAAGCACAACTTGGCTCCTCTGACCAGCCACTCTGCTCTTCCCCCACTGCCCTCAGCCTGCCTGCCTGTCTCCTTCCTGGTTCTTGACTCCCTCTGACCCTTGGAAAGTTTTCTCTTGTTTATGCTGGTCATTAGGAAGCTGGGCCTCCTGTGCTCCCTCCTCGGAGAGCCTCCCAGGGGACTCTCTCAGGGGGTTTCCAGATGAGGGGACTTAGGAGTGAGCCCGGGGCCCAGGGCCTCTGAGTCAGGTGTCCTCCCGGGATTAGAGGGGCAGAGAGAAAGCCATCATTTATTAATACCGACCGTGTCAGGCCCCGTGCTAGGCATGTGCCCCCTGCACCACTTCTGATAGAATCCTAGTTGTTACCATTTTGATCTTACAGTTGATGAGAGGTGATGGGCTGAGGTCATCGCTGGATTCAAACCATCATCCAAGCACCGTCCACTTCCCACTGCCCTGAGCTCCCATCTCCATCCCAGGCCAGGCTGCTCGGTGCAGGGGCCGAGGGCAGTGTCACCAGACAGTCCCCCACCCTCTTTCCAGAGGAATGGTGCCTCTGCCTTTGCCCTCAATCTCTTTGACCCTTGGCCTTGAGGTCAAGGAGCATGATCAGGGCACCTGCCTTCGAGCCTCACTCTGCCCTCAAGCCCAGAGGAAGCTCATTTCCCCATGTGACTTGGAGAGGCCTGAGAAGTGAGCACCCAGGGCTCGGTCCTCCAGCCTGTGCGGTGTGGCTGGAAGTTGGCATGGTCCCTGATGGAATGACCTTAATATTGTCCCCACTCTGTGCCTCAGTTTCTCCATCTGTAAAACATGATGCTTTCTCAAGCTGGGTTTGTCAGTGGAAGCCTTTTTTCTGTTGGAAGAGAACAAGCGTACCCATTGAGCACTAGCTCTGGGTCGTAAGATCCCCAGACACTTCCTCCCTCCCCTCTCCCAGCCTGTGATGGGGAAGGCCGGCGCCAGTTTAGCCGGGGATCAGAACTCACACCCAGACCAGTTGCCTCCACCCTGGTCTGGAAATTGTGAGAGCTCAGGGTCAGGGAGAGCAGAAGAGAGGGGAGTCTTGACCAAACAAAGGGGGAGCCATTCTGATCAGCTCCCGTCTTCTTCCTGAATTCTGCTGAGAACCTTCCTCTCTAGGCTGGATGTATCTTGCCACACAGCTGCTTAAACACTCCCATGAAAGCACCCAGGACACATCTCTGGGCACATTCCGGGTCATCTTGTGAGCTGTTTTCCCTGTGGCTGAGCCATGTTCCACACCCTTCCTGGTGACATCCCAGGGGCTCCTCTAACTTGTCTGGTTCCATTTGGATTCAGAAAATGGAGATGGGGATTCACAATCTTGTGTGGACTCCAAGAATCCCTGTGTTGTCACTGGGCCAGGGAACACAGGCCCACTGCCATCACCTGCTGGCAGACCCGGTGCGGTGTTGGAGCAACAGAGGTGGAGTCCGCTTTCCCCCCGTTCCGCTCTTGCCCCCATGCTCACTGAAGGCCTGACGAGCACCAGCCTCTTGGGGGCTGGGGAGGGGGCAGCGGGCAGCCTGGCTGGATGCACAGGCACGGCCTCCCTTTGACTTCCAGATCCGGCTGCGGTGCCAGAAGGGCATCCCACCTTCTCTGCGGGGCCGTGCTTGGCAGTACCTGTCAGGAGGCAAGGTGAAGCTGCAGCAGAACCCTGGAAAGTTCGACGTGAGTTGCCCTTCCTTCCCCTGCCCTCCCTTCCTCGTCTCTGGACATCTTCCGAGGGGGCAGTGATCCTCTGTGCTCAGGGGACCTCTCCCCTCCAGAGCCGACTGCCAGGCCTGGTCAGTCTGTGACTCTGGGGGCTCCACTCATCTGAGGCGCCAGCCCTGAGCAGGCCTCAGTGGGGTGGACAGATCGGCAGCCACCCAGATTTGCTCTCTTGGACTTGGTGGACTACCTCTCAGCTCTTGGTTATTGGGAGGGACACTCAGAGCCCTTCCCTGACTACCTGGGGCCTGAGCTCTGGGCCTTCGGGGGCTGCCCAGCAGGGTCACAGGATCCTAACACTTTTTGACTTCCCATTCTCTGCTGTTTCTCTTGCCTCACCCAAGCCAGCTAGACATGGTTCACCCATGTTGCTTATGGGCTTGTCTGTTCCGGGGGTGGCAGAGCCAAACCAGTGTCCTTAGAGTTTAGAAGCCAGTCAGGGGTCAGACGGGATACCCTCTGACAGCCATGCCTTCCCCTCCCACTGCTCCCCACCCCAGATTGCCAAGGTGAAGAACACCCCTCCATTCATGAGGCTTCTTGGGGTCCCCCCTGGCCCAGGCTGCTCCTCTAGGGAACTCAGCGAGTCAGTTGGCTTTCCCGGGGTTGCCCCAGCTCACCTGCCAGACTTGGCCCCAGGCCTCAGGGCATCTCTCAGGCTCTTGGGACTGATGCTAGGCAGTAAGAGAGCTGTCAGTCAGCAGCTCCCTGTTGACAAAATTCATCCTTTAGTGAACAGCCCTCTCCCGCCAAACCTATTCCTGGAGCTGCTGCTGTAGACCGGGAGGTGGGGAGAGTGGCCCAGGGGACGGGGTTTGCTGGAGTGTCTGGCTGAGGGCAGGCCTGAATCAGGGATCAGGCTGTCCCACAGAGCACCGATATCATGCCCACTCAGGCAGCCTCTTGGCTCCAGAGTCTTCCTCCCTGTGGCTACATCACTTCCATGTCAGGGGGCTGCCTTCTGGCAGATTGGGAGCCTCAGGGGTGGGGTGGGAACGTCACCAAGGCCCTAGGTTACCTTCAACCACCAGAGCACAGCCTGAGAGCCGAGGGAGCTCGGGGGCCCGGTCAGCCTCCTGGTTCCACAGTTAGCAGACATGATGCCTCTGAGGAGCAGCGGAGTGCAGAGCTCTCTGTGCTGTGTGTGTCTGGGGAGTTGTGCGTCCCAGGAGGGGTCGGCCGCCTCTGTGGGGTCTGAAGGTTGCTTGTGGGAGGAGGTAGACTGACCCAGAAAGCCCTTCATGATGTTTTGAACCTTAGTGGCAGGGCCCCGAAGCAATCCTGGGGGCCAGGACAGTGGTTTGTGAGCACAGCAGTAGGGACTCTGCCTGCCTGTGGGGTGGAGGAAGTGGATGGGGAGAGAAGCTGCCTCCGGCTGCTGGGGCAAGAGGCCAGAGGCAGGGACGCCGCGAGGGGCTGTGGTGCAGCAATCCTGCCCCCACAGGCCCACGCTGACCCCAGCCTCCGCCATCAGCGCAGGCTCCACACCCCGGCAGCTCCTCCTCTGCGCTGGCCACTTCCTCCTTCCTCAGGCGGGACAGGACCTTCCAGTCTTTTTCTTCCCTGGTTTTCTTCTCCGATTTCCCTTCTTAACAACGCCAGCACCTGCAGGCTCCATGGGGGGCTGCGGTAACTGCATCGCCCCCAGTGGCCCCTACCTGCCTTGGACTCTCGGCACCCTTTCTCTCTGTAGGCCCTTCAACTGCACCTTTCCCTTTCTGAGGGGTGGTGACCCTGTGTGTCTGAGTGCCGTGAGTTGCTGAGGAACCCAATGAGCATGTTCTAGGAACCTTGGGTTCCCAGGTCCGCACCTCAGTGGAACCTTCAGGAGAACTTGTGGGACCCTCCTTTCCTTCCTGACAAAAGCAGACCTGCACTGTACTCAAGACAGTGTCTCGGATCAGGACAGCATCCTGACCTACAGGGCGCCTAGGGCACTAGCGGCCCCCACCGAGGGGGTTGCACACGCACAGGTTGTGTGTGCACCTGCCCCAGGGCCCACTGTCCCCACCCTGGGCCCCTCCCTTCACCCTCCAGCCTCCAACACTCCATCAGCTTTTTGTCTCAGTGTTTACCCTCTTGTATCAACCTAGATAGCATATTCAAAAGCAGAGATCAATTACTTTGCCAACAAAGGTTCGTCTAGTCAAGGCTATGGTTTTTCCTGTGGTCATGTATGGATGTGAGAGTAGGACTGTTAAGAAGGCTGAGCGCCAAAGAATTGATGCTTTTGAACTGTGGTGTTGGAGAAGACTCTTGAGAGTCCCTTGGACTGCAAGGAGATCCAACCAGTCCATTCTGAAGGAGATCAGCCCTGGGATTTCTTTGGAAGGAATGATGCTAAAGCTGAAACTCCAGTACTTTGGCCACCTCATGCGAAGAGTTGACTCATTAGAGAAGACTCTGATGCTGGGAGGGATTGGGGGCAGGAGGAGAAGGGGATGACAGAGGATGAGATGGCTGGATGGCATCACTGACTCGATGGATGTGAGTCTGAGTGAACTCTGGGAGTTGGTGACAGACAGGGAGGCCTGGTGTGCTGCGATTCATGGGGTCGCAAAGAGTCAGACACGACTGAGCGACTGATCTGATCAAGTCACGTGACACCCTAGGGTCCTTATTTCAATCCTGGGACACCCCCACTGAGGAGGCACAGAGGGAAAGGGACTTGTATGAAGTCACCTGCCAGGCAGGGGCCTGGGCCTACACCCACTGATGTGTTTGCTGCGGACCCAGCCTTCCTCCTGGGGCCCTCTGTGCACTGCCCAACACGTAGACAACGAGGGCTCTGTCTGCTTCCCTGCTCAGCCCTCCAGGCATCCTTTCCACTGAGTTGTTTCCTTCTTTTTTGAAAGCTGAGGTTATGAGCTTACATAAAGTAAAGTGCACAGATCTTAAGCACACAGTTCAGAGAGTTTGGACAAATAATATATACCCCTGTAACCAACAAGCAAATAAGATAGAGGACATTTCAAGTAATTGAGAAAGGATCTTTCTTTGTGTAGTAGCTTTGTTTTCATAAATGGAACTCATGTAAAAATGTTCACAGAAGTTTAAAGAAAAGAGTAAAAATTTGCTGAAACCCCAGCACCCAGAGATGGCTCTGAGCCTAATGGTGTGACAGATGTCATGACGTTGCTCAGGGTAGCAGAACACACACGCTTCCTGAATGGGTGGCACCTCTTGTACAGGGAGGTGGGTAGCACAGGAGTTGGGGTTGACAGCTCTGAGTCAGCCTGGCTTCTAGACCCAGCTGCATCATTTTTCTAGCCACAAGGCATCAGGCAAATGGCTTTTCTTTGACCCTCAGTTCCTCGTCTGTGAACAGTGTAACGATAGGACCTGTCTCTGGGGGGCTGAGGAGAACAGTCGGCGAGGCCCACATGTGCCATCTCAAGTGGTGCTCAGGGTGATGCTCCCAGGTGGGAGTCGTTGCTTCCAAGCTGTCTTCCATCTTCAGTGGGTAACAAGGTGTTTGAGTCCTGAATGAAGTATCTGGATGTTATCTCAAGCTACAGCTATGTCAGGCACTCTTACCCACATGGGTCTTCCTCCTGGATTTCCAGGACTCTGCTCCCCTCGTCTGTGCCCCGCCCAAGCTTCCTGACTTGTCCTCGGGGAGGCCCAGTCAGGATGGGATCAGGTGATGGGGCCTCCTCCACAACCTGGGACGGTGATATCCTCCCAGCCATCCTAACTCCTAAGAGATGCTCTTGACCTTGCTTCCAGGAGCTGGACATGTCCCCTGGGGACCCCAAGTGGCTGGATGTGATTGAGCGTGACCTGCACCGGCAGTTCCCTTTCCACGAGATGTTTGTGTCCCGGGGGGGCCACGGGTGAGCAGGCTGGCCCTTGTGGGCTGTCCCTTTCCCTCAGAAGAGAGGAGGTAAAATGAATCTGGCGGCACGTTGGGGGTCCCGGAAGCTGGAGGCTCCTGACTGCACTGTTAGTTCCCTCTTTGGTTCAAACCAAAGATGGGTCCTCTTAGGTCTGGGGCACTTCATCCTGTACTTCCCAGAGCTAGGCTCGCCTGGCCTGGCCTTCCTCTGGAAGCAGGAAGATGCACAGATCGAGTGGGGAGAAAGAAGGCTGGAGAGAGCTGGGTGGGTACAAGGTATGCAGGAGAGGAGAGACGTGGCGGCCAGGCCGGGACCAAGACAGACCTGGGACGGGGCTGGCCTGGCTGAGGGGCCACAGCTGCCAAGCCAGAGGCCACATGCCCTGCCCCGGCCCTGCTCCCCGCTTTCTTTTTGAGCCTCTGCCCTGTCAAAGGAGTGTGCAGGGACTGCAGTGGGTGACTGACCCCTGGTTACCCCAGTCTGCAGGGCAGTGCAGCCTCTGAGTCAGGTCTGCCCCAGTGGGGCACAGGTGAGGCCTGTGGGTGGCTGAGCCCACCCGTCAGCCCTTCCCCGCTCGCCTCTCCGCAGCCAGCAGGACCTGTTCCGGGTGCTGAAGGCCTACACACTGTACCGACCCGAGGAGGGCTACTGCCAGGCCCAGGCACCCATCGCCGCTGTGCTGCTCATGCACATGCCCGCCGAGGTACCCCCAGGCCACGGGCGGGCGGGCGGCCAGGGAACACCCAGCAGCCAGGCCTCACGTCTCTCTTGCCCACAGCAAGCCTTCTGGTGCCTGGTGCAGATCTGTGAGAAGTACCTGCCCGGCTACTACAGTGAGAAGCTGGTGAGTGCTTGCCAGCCTGGCCCTGGCCTGAGACCCGCCCCCAGACCTGACACCTTTGTGGCCTCTCCAGGCCTTAACTCCCTGTGCCCGTGGAAGTCCTTCCCGTCCTCCCACTGCCACCCTCCCTCCACCTCTGCCTCCCTGTGGCTGTTCCTCCAGGGCACCACACTCCTCCTGCCTTGGCCTTCCAATAGGCTTAATCCTCCGCCCCTTCCTTCCTCTGATAACTCCTCTTTCCTCTCAGCTTTCAGCCCATGAGCTTTCCCTGACCTGACAGGCGGGGCCTCTGGCACACGCCCCCCAGGGTCTTGTTCCTGCCATGCCCTTGGGCGGCACTTAGCCCCCTCCCTCCCTCTACTCCCTCGGCCCTCGATGCTTCTGTGGTGCTTCTGTGGTTCGTGTCTGTCTGCCTCTCTGCAGGACACACTCAGTGAGGGGGACTAGCTGTGTCTGGTGTGCTTATCATTGCAACCCAGCACCCAGCAGGAGCTTGGAACCCTGCGGCGTGAGCCGCCTGAGGAGCCAGGGGTGGCTGCTGTGGGCTCTCGGTCATGGCCAGTGGCTTCCCTGTCCCCCCAGGAGGCCATCCAGCTGGACGGGGAGATCCTCTTCTCGCTGCTACAGAAGGTGTCTCCCGTGGCCCACAAGCACCTCAGCCAGCAGAAGATCGACCCGCTGCTCTACATGACCGAGTGGTTCATGTGCGCCTTCTCACGCACCTTGCCCTGGAGCTCCGTGCTGCGTGTCTGGGACATGTTCTTCTGTGAAGGTACCGGGCTGGGCTCGGGGGAGCACCCCTGCCACCAGTCCAGTTCACGGGGGGCCTCTGTTTGCAGAGAAACTCCCCAGAGCAGCCCCCACTGCCCACATTCACTGCCTGCCCCCCCTGCAGGAGTCAAGATCATCTTCCGGGTGGGCTTGGTGCTGCTGAAGCAGGCGCTGGGCTCCCCCGAGAAGGTCCGAGGCTGCCAAGGCCAGTACGAGACCATCGAGCGGCTGCGGAGCCTCAGCCCCAAGGTCATGCAGGAGGCCTTCCTGGTCCAGGAGGTACGGCCACCCCTGCCCCTCACCCCCGGAGGGAGGGGGAGACTGAGGGCCTGGTGGGGGCCTGCGGCCTGTGCTCAGCAGCCCAAGACAGTGTGGACAGACCTCATCCTTCTGTCTGAACAAGGAGAGGGGCTTAGAGAGGCCCAGATCCCCCTAGAGGGAATGAGAGTAGGTGCGGCCTCCACCCATCAAGCCTTGGCTTTATTTTCCTGTTTTCTCTCTTGTGGATCTTTGTCTCTGGGGGGCTGTAGTGAGGAGATACACAGGTAGGCAGGAGGACTCGTGGCTTTCTCCTCCGAGGCGGTGGGCCTCCAGGGCCTGGCTCCCCTGGCAGTCACTCTGGGGCCTGTGACCACCGTCCTGTGGTCAGCCCTCATGGCCCCGGCTGGGAGGCGGAAAGGGACAGCTCTTCCTGACGCCCCCCGCCTTCACCGCCCCACAGGTGGTGGAGCTGCCAGTGACGGAGCGCCAGATTGAGCGTGAGCACCTCATCCAGCTGCGGCGCTGGCAGGAGACGCGGGGGGAGCTGCAGTGCCCGTCCCCACCCAGGCTGCACGGCGCCAAGGCCATCCTGGAGGCAGAGCCGGGCCCGCGGCCCAGCCTGCAGCCCTCACCGTCCATCCGCCTGCCCCTGGACGCCCCCCTCTCTGGCTCCAAAGGCAAGTCCAAGGCATCCAAGCAGGTCCAGAAGGAGCCGCGGGAGCCGGCGAGGGAGAGTGGGCAGCGGGACCAGCCGCCCGCCCGGAGTCAAGCCAAGGCAGCGGCTGCCGCGGGAGATGCATCTCCCCCACAGGATGTGCCCGTGCAGGACCCGGCCCCCCAGGACCCCCAGGGCTCGGCCCCCCGGGACTCAGCCCACCACCGCTCCCAGGAGAGCCTGACGTCCCAGGAGAGTGAGGACACCTACTTGTAACCCTGGCAGCTCAGGCCCCTGGGCTGGGGTCTCCACACACCACATGGTTCACTGACTGACTGACACCCTCCGAGGGCCCGCTGCCTGGCCCTGGGCGGCAGAGAGTCTGGCTGGCCCAGCACAGATTCTGCCTGAGTCTCCTTATTTATTTTCTCCAGAGTGGAGCTCGGGCCAGCCCAGCTGGGGCGGGTAGAAGTGCGGGCCAATGGGTGGGGCCTCACCCAGCCCCTCCTGGGGGGATGCTCCCCAGGGCCAGGGCATGGATGTGGTGGGGGTGGGGTGGGGAGGTTCTTTGTGTAAAATAGAAACATGGTTTTGTACAGAAATAAACAGGCTTGTCTAGAGAGCTGGTGTGTAGCTTGGGACTGGGAAGGGGGTGCCACCCCTAGGGCTCAGTCCTCCACACCCTACAGAGGCCCCCATCCCGGCCCCAATTTCCCCTACTTCATCCCCCCGGCCCATGGCCACCGCATGCCAAGGGTGAAAGTCACCAGGGCTAAGGCAGAACAGGGCCTGCTCCCCAGGCCTTGATCCTTGCCCATCACAGAGGTGAGGGGCTCCGTAAGTCCTTCCGGAGTCCTCCTCCTCCAGGGGCTGGCCTGGATGCCACTTTGGACCCCAGTAAGGTACTTGCTCTGGGCCAGGTGCTGGTGCCAAGGGTGGGTGGTTGTGAAGAACTGCTCTCCCATGCTTAGCGCAGGCCCCCATCCAAGTTAGAGGGGTGCAGGGCGAAGTCTGAATCTGTGATACGAGGTGCCTGCTGGCCGCTTACCGAGCTGAGCACATGCCAGGCTGGGCTGGCTGACTGACCACTGGGTGGGCTACATCCCTATCCCCATTTTACAGAGGAGGAAGCAGAGGAGCTGACTAGGAGAGGTGAAGCTGATCCAGATTGGGACCCAGAGCCCCTCGCTACCTCTCCTGACTAGGGTAACCTGACTCTGCATTGAGGACCCAGGCAGGCAGTGTGGTGACCCGCAAGGGTGAGAACAGGGTGTCCCTGGGAGAGGCCCCCCTTCTGCTGAGGAAGCAGCTTTTCCAGTCAAACAATAGTGGCTGTTCCTGGCAGGCCACCAGGCTGGGCTGGGCCGGGTGGGGGTGTGGGGGGAGAGGGAGGGAGCAGCAGAGCCTCCCTGGGAGCGTTTAGGCATCGCAGGGCTGCGGCCTTGGCCTGGGACACCCTGTTCTGGTAGAACCAGGGATACTGAGGCTGAGGAGGTCAAGGGTCACATGAACTTTTCAGGGCAAACCACCTACTTCTCACCTCCTGCCGCTCCCCACTGTGGCTTCCTATGCCACCTGCCCCTGAACTGAGGGCTCGGCCTCAGGGGACACTCCCCCTCCAAGGGACTGGCCAGGATCGGTGGCTGCAGTGTTCCATGGGGACCCACTGAGCCGGAGAGTCTAGGGAGGGCAGGTGCTGCCCCTCTTCCACCCACCTACCATAAAGGCTGCCGAGCGGGCAGGAGGCCTGCTCAGACCTGCTGGGTCCATCAGACCCGAGTCCTGCTCTAACCTGTTTGATTCAGAGCCTTGGCAGTGGGGCCTGAGGACACTCGGGCCAGGCAAGGGCCCCCGGAGCACGTTCTGTCCTGTTGCAGGGCCAGCCTCCGTGTGCTCGTGCCTGTGCACGCTAGGGTCTTTGCAGGCCTGAGGACGCTTGAGCAGAGCCCAGCCCTGATGTGGAAACGAGCCCAAGTTGGCACTCACCAGCCTCGGATCCGGGGCGTCTACCAGTGCTGGGGGCCTCCTCGAGCATGAAGCATGTTTAGGTGTGCTCAGGCCACGTCAGTCCTGCTCACGACTGCAGCCTTATGTCTCCGCGGAGAACCTGAGGACCCAGTAAGCCCCGGATACATGGCCCTGTTCCCCCAAAGGTTGGGCTTTGGGCATTTCTGGCCCAAACAAGAGTTCAGCCTGGTGGCCTTCAGCCCCCTCCCCACCACGTGCTGCTCAGAGAATGGCTGGGGCCCGCCCCTTCCGCTCTGGAAGCTGGATGAGTAAAAGATGTTGAGGCCATGGACTCAAGCTTCACCTTGTCAGTCCACTCACGGGGGCTCACGAAGCAGGGAGGGTATGTGTCAATACTAGTCCCGGGCAGCCGTCGCTGGGGAACTTTTGTCCCCGCCAACCCTGCCAGCTCTGGTGGCCCTGCCAGCTCTGAGCCACGAGAGGAAGGAGGGGCAAGGCACCAGGACGCTCTCAGGGCCTAGAACCACACGGCTGGGCTGCGGCAGCGGACTCTGCCCCTCGCACGTTCCAGGAGTTTGGGGGCTGTGTTCTGTCCCAGGCGCGCCTCCAAGGCTCAGCGAAATTAATTCTAAGGCCCAAGGACAGATACGATTCCCAGTCTCCGCCGGCTCGGGACCCCAGCACAGCGGGCGTCCTACGGAAAGCGCGGAGCCCTGAAAGGGGGCAAGGCGCGGCAGGGCCCCAGCCCCGTAGGAGGACTCGACGCGGACGGGGCCGGCGGGTGATTCCCGAGCCCAAACCGGTGGGGCGGAGCCAGCAGGGGCGGGTAGGGCGGGCCGGACGGAGCAGAGTGAGGATCCGGCGCTAGAAGGAGGCGTGGCCACCCTGGATTGGCCGCCCGGTCCGCGCGGCGTGGCCTTCGGGGAGCTGGCGTAGCTGGCGGCGTGCGCTCGGCCGCGCAGCGGTCCCTTTAAGCCCCCCGGCACCGCCCCCTGCGACCCGCCCCCAGCACCGCCTGGGCCCTGTGGGCTGCGGGGTCGGGTCCGAGCGGGCCGCGATGGAGCTGCACATCCTAGAGCACCGGGTGCGGGTGCTGAGCCTCGCCCGCCCCGGCCTCTGGCTCTACACCCACCCGCTCATCAAGCTGCTCTTCCTGCCCCGCCGAAGCCGGTGCGCGCCCGGGTTCGCGGCACAGACGGGGGTGGGCTGCACTGTCGCTCTGGGACGGGGTTGGGAGATTAGGGCCGTCGTGGGGCCAGCGGGAGCCGGCGGGGAGAGCCCTCCCTGGCCTCCTCCCTCCCCCGCCCCGGCCGCCATCCGGCCTGGGCCTAACTTCTCCGGGACCGCCGCCTATCCGGCCCCGTGAGGCCCCCTCTCCCAGGGCCGGTTAAGGCGCAAACAGCCTGGGATGGTCAATGCTTAACCCTAGTGGTGTCAGGTGGGGGCATTCTTTCCTGGCGACTGCGTGGAACTTTTTCCACTTGTATGCCGTCGGGTCAGAGGGGCTGGTCTAGAGGGCTCAAGGTTCGACGGCCTGAGTTTGCAGCCGCGGGTGAGCCTCTCCTCGTGTCCCGGCGTGGAGGTCGGGGAGGCGGAAAGCAGTTCACAGTTCTGGAAACGGGGCACACACCCAACTTGTCCTGGGGAGAAAACAGGCTTGAGGGGGCAGGGAGGCGCCCGGCCGGGGTCTACCCGCCCCCTCCGCCCCACCCAGGCTGAAGATGCCCCCCGCCCCCAACCAGGTGCAAGTTCTTCAGCCTGACGGAGACCCCCGAGGATTACACGCTCATGGTGGACGAGGAGGGCTTCAAAGGTGGGGGCTGGGCTGGGGAGGGGGCCTAAGGGAGGAGACTACGCTCGTCCCTTTGCGAGGTTCTCACCGAATGCTAGGATCCATGGTCGTAAGAGCTGGGGGCCGAAGGCTGATGGATCTGGGTTCGAATCCATTCCCACTTCTCACTGGCTGTGTGCCCTTAAACAAGTCACTTCCCCTCTCTGAGCTGTTTCCTCTTATGTAAAATGGAATAGTTACGGCTCTGATCTAATAGGGTCCCTCGAGGGCTTTATAAACGGGGCTGTGTGTGAAGGGCGGTTAGCAGTCCCTGGCCGGCCAGCAGGGCCTCAGTTACAGTTCTGGGGCAAGAATCGGGTTCCTGGGGCTGTTTCACCAGCCCACCCCAGCCCCGCCGTTATTCCCCCCACTGACTCCTCTCTTCTCTGGTGTGTTTCACCCCCTCCCCAACTGGTCTGGCGGCTCCAGGAGTCTGAGAGGGTTGGGGAAGGAATGCAGGAGGAGCAGGCAGCCAGCCCAGGGCAGGGTCCTGGCGGGCCTCCTAGCTGTGCTTGGGCAATTAGCAGCCACCCTGGCCGTGGCCCCTGCTCCAGACTGGACGCCAGCCTGGTCCGTCCCTGATCCCTGGAGCTGACATCTACCTCCCTACTGCTGCCAGCCTGGCCCATGCTGACAGGCCTGGAGTCTCAGGCCAGATCACTGGGGCTTCATCGGCAGGCATAGCTCTGCTTCAGGCCTTAGTTTCCCTATTTGTGCAGCAGAAAATTTGAATCTGCTCAGAGTAAAAGGCATCCCCTAGCCAACTTGGTCTGCTGGCTCCCCCTGGTGGTGCCACATGGTATAAGACTTCTGTTCGCCCACGGAACATTTGTCTTGAGGTCCATACCGTCATTCCATTTTACAGAAGAGGAAACTGAGGCTCAGAGAAGTTAAATCATTTGCCCCAGGTCAACAGAAAGTAGATGGTGAGGCTGGGATTGGAACCCAGCTCTGTCTGAATTCGGAGCTCCGATCCTAACTGGGAAGTTTCAATCCCTGACAGGCCAACACCCGAAGCACCTCTCAGTCCTTGCAGACATGCAGGTCTCAGGACCAGAACTTGGGGGAGGAAGACAGCTCCAGTCTCCAGACCTGACCCGACCTTGGTAGAGCTCAGACAGGGAAACAGGACAGGGTCCGCCCTGTAGGCCCTGACCGGGCCTATGCCCCCTGCCCCACAGAGCTGCCCCCATCCGAGTTCCTGCAAGTGGCCGAGGCCACGTGGCTGGTGCTGAACGTGTCGTCCCCCAGCGGCGCGGCCGTGCAGGCCGCCGGGGTCACCAAGATCGCCCGGTCAGTGATCGCACCACTGGCCGAGCACCACGTGTCAGTGCTGATGCTGTCCACCTACCAGACAGACTTCATCCTGGTGAGTCTCCCGCAGGTGTTGGGTTGGGGTGGGGGGAGGGGAGGGGTGCGGGGCAGGGCGGGCCCCGTGGGTGCTTGGGGACCCATGCGCTGTGCCTCTCCTGGCCCAGGTGCGGGAGCAGGACCTGTCCGTGGTGATCCACACGCTGGCCCGGGAGTTCGACATTTACCGAGAAGTGGGCGGGGAGCCTGTGCCTGTTGCCAGGGACGATTCCAGCAACGGCTTTCCCCGTGCCCAGCATGGTAAGGGCTGCTCTCTGACACCCGGGCCTTGGCGGGGGCTCCTCTTCCCACCGGGGGCCCTTCCCTTGTGCAGGTGGGGCTGTGGGTTTGGGGAGACCAGCTGATACGGACCCCCGTCCTCACCAAAGGTCGCCAGGAGAACCCAGGGAGCTTCCTGCAGGTGCTGCCTGACCCTACTCCCAGCCCAGGCCGTCTCTCTCTCTGGCTGGCCACCAGGGGGCGCCCCCGCCCACAGTCGGCCTTTCAACTCCGCCACCATCTGGTCCCTCCCCAGCAGGGCCCAGCCCCACGGTGCACCCCATCCAGAGCCCACAGAACCGATTCTGCGTCCTCACGCTGGACCCTGAGACGCTGCCAGCCATCGCCACCACCCTCATCGACGTCCTCTTCTACTCGCATAGGTGGGCCCGTTGGCATCGGTCTACACACCTCGTTCCTGGGCTCCTTCCCGTCACCTTCCACCCACCCCTGGGATCTGCAGTTTTGTGTCCTGTTCCATGGCTGGGGTTCCTGGCTGTCTATGACACCCCTGTGCCCTGCACTGAGGTCCAGGCAAGGCCCCAAAGCCACAGCTGGGGCCCCCTCCCCACCCTGGCGTGGCCAGAGCCACTTGAGCTGTGCCCTGGTCAGGCCCTCTGGACCTGGGGTAAAATCCTCTTTGTCACATTCAGGGTTCATCATCCTCTCCCGTCCCCAGCCATACCAGCAGGTCAGGGCCCTCAGACGAGGGGGGAGGGCAGGGGGCCAGGAGGGTCTGCCCAGGGCCCCCTGTGCCAGCCCCTTCGCAGGCGTGGAGCCCGACTGGGAGGTGGAGCGGGCAGAGCACCTGAGCCTCCCATCCTCCCCAGTCCCCCTAGGGAGGCAGCCCCTGGCGGTCCGGGATCCAGCTCCATCACCTTCTTTGCCTTCTCCCTCATCGAGGGCTACATCTCCATTGTCATGGATGCTGAGACGCAGAAAAAGTAAGTGACCCCCTGACCCCAGGTGGCACACAGGCCCTCGGCCAGCCCCAGGGAGGGGGCAGCTAGAGCGTCCAACACTGAGGTCAGCAGGCTGACATCCTCGTGGGCTCATAGTGGGGGCAAGGGTGGACCGCGGTACCCCCGCCCACCGCCTTCCTACCACCCTAGGTTCCCCAGTGACCTGCTGCTGACCAGCTCCTCGGGCGAGCTGTGGAGGATGGTGCGCATTGGTGGACAGCCGTTGGGCTTCGGTGAGGGGCCGCGCCTTGTGTCGGGGGCTGCGGAAGGGCTGGGGCCTGGGGGGGTGGGAGGGGGGTGGACTGCGGTGACCCACACAGCCCCTCCTCAACCCTCAGACGAATGTGGGATCGTGGCCCAGATCGCGGGCCCCCTGGCTGCGGCTGACATCTCCGCCTACTACATCAGCACCTTCAACTTCGACCATGCCTTGGTGAGCCCCCTGGCTGGGGAGGGGGCCCTGGGGAGAGGGGAGGGGGCAGGGCGACCCTGACGCCTCCCTGTGCCCACCGGCCTGCAGGTGCCCGAGGACGGCATCGGCAGCGTCATCGAGGTCCTCCAGCGCCGGCAGGACGGCCTGGGCTCTTGAGGCTCCGGGGACAGGCCACAGCAGCCTCCGGGGTCTCCCCTTGCCCTCTGGCTTCCAGAGACTTCTCAAAGCTGTGTGCTCCAGCTCTGGGACATTCCTGCCCGGGGGCCCCCTCCTTCCGCTCTGTGTGTGTAAGCTGTGAGCAGACGCCGGCTCTCAACGTGGCCGCCGCGTGTCTGCCCAACGCAGGGGACGTGGTGCTCTGGGCTTCTTCCAGGAAGCCCTCAACCCTCCCTGCGGGGCCTCAGGGTTTGCACATTCCCTGCCTGAGGCCTGAGCCTCCCCCATCTCCGTGCCACCCCTGGCTGGGTTGCCTGACCCAGCAAAGGAGTTCTGACCGTGCCTTCCCTTCCTGGGACCTCCAAGAAAAGTATTTTTACACCCCTCTCTCTCGCCTTTTTAAATCAACTTGTTAATAAAGAGCTTATACCGAGCAGACTGGGCTCTGGTCCTTGGGGTCGTCCGAGCCTCAGCCACGGGGCTGCCGCCTGAGGTCCTGGGCTGTACCCGCCTCTCCCCACCCCATCCCATGCAGCCGGCTCTGGGCCGGCCTCACCTCAGCCTCCCTGTGTGCTCACCTCGAGAGCCAGCGCCCCCATTCTCAGGACAAAGTGGAGGGCTGGCAGGGGGAGTGACCCCAGCCAGGGCCACGTGATTCCCTGCCAGGGCTGCCCAGCTCTGAGGTTCAGGCTCTCTCTTCATTCTTTTCTGGGTCTGAATAACCCAGGAGTTTCAGAGCAGAGCAGAGGCTCCCAGACCCTCCTGTCTGGGGCGGGGTTCCCGCATCACCCCGCCACCTTGGCTGCGGCTGGCCTGCCGTCGGCTTTCTCTTGGACTACACCTGAGTCCTGGCCATCCCTGGTGGGAGTGATCACTCAGTTCTTGCCCCCCAGGGCTTTCCCGGAGCAGTGCTGGGAGGGGCCGGCCAGAGTGGGCAGCTGAGAGTCCACGCTGGGCTTGGGCTTGGCTCGGCCACGCAGACCGGACAGGGGACTGGAGGCCCCCAGGAGCCTCTGCGCCCAGAGGCTCCACAAACCTGGGCCTGGGTTTCCTGTCGCTGTGGGGCCACCTCCCCGTTCCGTGGGCTGGGATTCCGCTGTGACCTGGTGGGGCCCTACAGATGCGCGGGGGAGGTTATCGGGTGCCCTCAGCCCAGACCCGCCCGCACACAGAAAGGGAAGAAGGGTGTGACTTCGGGGTACTCAGAGGTCATGGTGGCTCCCCAGAAAAGCCAGAGTGGGACCAGGCCTCTGGCAGCGCGCCCGCCCTGCCTCTGGGAACCTGGGGGCTGCAGATCAGAGGAGCAGGGAGCACGGCCCAGCCTGGTGAGTGGCGGTCGGGGACCCAGGCCAGCCCCTTCCCCCCTCCCCCTGGCCTCAGTTTCCCCAGTGCCTGGAGACCCGGGAGGCAGCCCGCTCAGGATCCAATACCCCTTGGGCCCTGGAGAGAGGGCATTTGTCTGCGGATTGTCTTTGGGGTGGGGGGAGTCTTGCTTCTCTCCCTGGAGGGCCCACCCTGGGCCTTGGCTGAAGGGATATCCCGGGCTGAGATGGGGGCTTTAGAACCAGAATTCCCGGGGCTGCCTGACCTGCATCTGGAGGGTTCCTGGCCGCCCATCCTGCTCTGGGGGGTCTTTCTGTTTGTGAGTCACTGCCTTATTTGGGTGTTCCTGCCACCCCAGCTTTCCAAGTGGTCAGGCCTCTCCTGGTCCTCCAAGCTGGATTTTAACCCAGCATTGGTTAGTTCTGGGGCCTGCCCTCAGAACTGGTCTAGGCAGGAGCCACAGGCGCCCTGCTGGGCCGGCCTGACTCAGGCCCAGGCCTTGAGGCCAGCACGCCAGCCTGCATCTCCTGCACACGCGCGTGTGTGTGGAGGGGGCTCATTAGCTCTCAGGGCATTAAGAGTCCTTGGGGGTCACTGGGTTGGCTCTCGGCAGGTTACAGATGGGGAGACTGAGACTCACAGGGCTTGGGCAGCGCCTGCAGCTAGGAGATGGGGATGTGACTGGCCCTCTCACAGAGCTTATGCTATGGGTGCCGTCAGACAGAGGGGTCCAGGCCGGTGTCTCAGGCCAGTGGTGGTGGTGGCGGGGGTGGCTCATGGACTTACCTTCTTAGCCTCCCAGGACCCAGAGAGTTCCAGGGCTAAGGAAGTCGGTTTGGTCAGCCCAGGCCTGGGCTTGGGTAATTCATAACTGAGGCTGGGGGCCCTCACTGGCACACCCGGAGCCTCGGGGCGGCCACTCCTGAGAGCAAGGTTGAGGCCCCAGACCTCAGGGCCCGACGCTTGTCTTCAAAGATCAGCCTGTGCCCCGGTGGGAGGGCGGGCCCCACCTGTGGCCCCTTAACCCCGCGTCCCTCATCTCCGGGGTGGGGGAGAGGAGGGTGTGAGCCTGAGCCGGGGCAGGGAGGGGGGTGGGGCTCTAGGTGGTGGGGACAGGAGATGAGCACACCTCAGCGGGGAAGAACCCGAGGCACATTTCCACGCTTTCTGGTCTCCACGATCGTACATAAGTGACCTTGTCAGCCCTCCTCCAAGTGTTTGAACAAAAATTCAAGGTTTAAGGTCCTCACCCACGCCTCGGCCAGGCTGGGCCGTGCGGTCCTGTGCTTGCAAAATTGCCACAAAGAGGGTTTCTTTTCCTACATAGAGGGGAAAACAGACCTACTCCCCCAGCATGGTCTACTGGTCGCACTGGGTGGGACGGGTCCAAGCAGGAGGCAGGAGGAATGGCGCCCAGTCTGCAGCAGGCCAGCTGGGCGCCCAGGGAGGCCGCAGTCCCAGCTGTGTTGGGGGGAGAGGCGTGGCATGCTGCATTAATCCACATGTTCACCACGCACTCCCATCGGCCCCCTTTACCGGGGAAATGAAGCGCAGAGCGGTGAAGTGACTTAGCCAAGGTCTCACAGCTGGCCATGGCAGAACCAGAATTTAAAGAAGGTCAATAGTGCCCATGGGGCATGGGGAGGTCCCCAGGGCGGGGTGGGAGGCGGGGGGGGGTAGGGACAGTGTGGCTGACCCCTGAGGGACCCGGGTGATTTTGCAAGCTCCGTCGCAATCCTGGCTGTCTGCGTTGCTGGCTGGGCGTCTGCCGCCACTGCGTGGGCAGGCACGCGCGCCCCGGCCCTTGCTCCTCCCTGACCTAGGGCTGGGTGTTGGGCAATGGCTGCGGTTTGTGTCTCCCTTTCCCAGGCGAGCCCTGGTGCTGGGGTTCCTGAATCCAGGGGTGTCTCAAAGGGGGATGCCCAGAGCTCCCTTCCCCAAGGGAAGGGGGTCGGTGATGGTGCTGCACGGCGGGGCGGGGGGGGGGGCGGGTGATGGTATGTGCACTTGTGGTGTGCAGGCCTTGTTTGTGTAAAACAAGTGAGCAAGTCTGTTTTGGCCAGAGAGTGTGTCCGTGTGTCTGTCTGCACATGCTTCTGAGTGTCCGTGTGTCTGTGTACTTGCCCTCCCGTGTCGGAGGTCTGGGTGTCCGAGGCTGTACGTGCACCCAGCCCCTCGTAACCCTCAGCCGTGTGTCTGGCTCTGTCTCGGCACGTGTCCTGTGTACGCGTGGCTGGCGTGTGCATCTGCTCCGTTGTGGGCGTGTGTGAGCGTTTGTGGCACGTGTTTCTGCATGTCTGTTTTTACCTGTGGCTGGGACCGTTTTCCTGTGTCCGTGTGTGCGTGCACACGTCTGCCCCTGTGTACCCTTGTGTCCACTTTCCTTCCATGGACTCACATCCCCCTGGGCCCCTCTGCCTCTCCCTGAGGCGGAAGGCCCAGCCCCCTGCAGTCGCCCGGGAGCGGTGGGCTGTGCTGCCCTCTTCAGCCCTGCCCTCTGCCTGGCCACCTCCCGCCTCCACCCTCAGCCTCCCCCGACCCCTCGTCCCCCTCTGCCCAGGTCTCCTTCCCTCCTCTTCTGCCTGCAGCCCCGAGGGAGCCTGGCTCTGCTTTCTGGCCCCAGTGTGTGCGGCCCTCAGCCTGAGCTCTCTACAGGGCCCCAGCCCTGCTGCCCCGAGTCAGCCCAGGGTTGTCCTTGGCAGCATGGCTGCCCCAGACCGGCTGCTGGTCTCCCTGCCTGGGTCTCCTCCTGGCACACCCTGGCCTCGTACATTTAGGTGCTCCTTTTCTTTCTTTCTCTTTTTTTTTGACTGTGTGACATGTGGAATCTTAGTTCCCCAATCGAGGATCGAACCGGCGCCCCCTGCACTGGAAGCGTGGAGGGTTGACCCCTGGACCGCCACGGAAGTCCCCACGTGCACCTCTCCTGAGTCGACAAACGCGAGCCCAGTGTGCAGACGCTGCTCAGGCAGTCGCACAGGAGGGGCTGTGGAGACCCCCTGACTCTCTCCTGCCTCTTTGGAGCCCATTTCCTGCCTCCCAGACTCTTTGTTTTCCTGGAGTGGTGTTTTTTTTTTTTAACTCTGCCTTAATTTTTTATTTTTGTCTAATTGAGGCGAAACTCACACAATGTCAAGTTGACCATTTAAAAGTGAAGAGCTACCTCCGGGCCATTTAGCGCATTCAGTGTTGAGCAACCGTCACCTCATCTAATTCCAGAACACTTTCGTCACCCCAAGAGGGAACCCTGTACCCCTCAGCTGTCACTTCCCATTCTCCTCCCGCAGCCCCCGGCAATCACTGTTGTGTCTTTATGGATTTCCCTATTCTGGACATTTCCCACGAATGCACTCATCTCATGTGTGACTTCTGACATCTAGCCTTTTCACTCATCGTCATGCTTTTGAGGCACATCCAGGTGAACGCATGTGTCAGCACTCCATTCTTTTCAATGGCTGAATAATATTCCAATGCATGGACAGAATCACGTTTTTTGGACAGAATGTTTTTTGGACATAATCGCGTTTTTCGGACATAACCACTTTTTTAAAGATTTTACCGGAGGATACTTTCTTTACAATGTTGAGTTAGGTTCTGCTTTACAGCAAAGTGAATCAGCTGTATGTATACTTATATCCCTTCTCTTTTGGACTTCTTTCCCATTAAGGCTGGGCTTCCCCTGTGGCTCAAACGGTAAGGAGTCTGCTTGCAACGCAGGAGAACTGGGGTTCGGTCTCTGGGTTGGGAAGATCCTCTGGAGAAGCAAATGCAACCCACTCCAGTATCCTTAACTGGAGAATCCCATGGACAGAGGAGCCTGGTGGGCTACAGTCCATGGGGTCGCAAAGAGTCAGACATGACTGAGTGACTAACACTTTTTCCCGTTTGAGTCACCACAGAGCAAGGAGTGGAGCCCCCTGTACAATACAGCAGGCTCTCACCAGTTACCTATTTCATGCCCGGCAGAGTGTATGACATAAGCGCTTTCTTTGTCCATCATTGATGGGCATTCGGGCTGTCCCCGCCTTTGGCCTGTTTAAAGCCCCTCCTTCTTGACCGTGGGGTACACAGCAGTTGTGTTCAGTGAGTACTCTCTTCTTCCTCACGCGCTTAGCTGTGGGTGGTCCCAAATGGACACACTCTGTCACCCAGCTGAATGGCCACCAACCAGTCGGCCCTTGGACAGAGCAAGTCTTTTCTCCCCTCGGACTCGGAGGGTGTTTCTGTTTCCATTTCAAAATGAATGCTCAGAGATTCCTTAGCTGGTCCCCAAGAACAGGAGGAGGAAGAGAGCAAGTCTTCCCAGTGCCCACCCCAGGGCATTTCCTCCAGGGCCCCTAATCAGCATCTCTGCAAAGTGAATCCTACCTCAAGTCTTTACCACTTTGTAGACAATGGGCCCCCAGCCTGTTCCCCCATCTCCTTCCAGTTGTCAAGCAAAGCTGGTGAGCTTGGGCTGCAGCTGGCACCCAGAGCAGGCTCAGCCATCCTACTTCCTCCCTCCAGGCCCTCCACCCTGAGGACTGAGGACTCCCCGGAGGTGCCGGGAAACCAGCTCAGCTAGCAGAACTGGCCTCTTGGCACGTCCTGTGTAGCTGGAACCTGACTTTGTGCAGGGACCAGGGCTCAGGAGAGTCCCTCGGCCTCTCTGGCTGCACCAGCCACATTCTCACCCCGTGCGGCAGGACCCTACTCTCACCTGTGACATCCTGGTTCAGAAACTCCAGCCACGCCAGGGAGGCGTGTCTCCTGGGTCTCGCCATCAGTCCTGGGAAGGACTCCGACAGGGAGCGGGGGCAGACAGAATGCAGGTTCTCTGCTAGACCCTGGGGTACCACGAAGATCAGGCTGGGTTGGCGTTCACTCCTGCGGCAAGAAACGGGCAGCCTGGCAAATGAGTCTTCCAGGTCCCTCCAGGCTTCACAGTAATTTCACTCACCTGTGAGTAAGCCTTGTCTTTCTTGGTGATTTATCCCTTGCACCTGGCCTGGTGCCCCACACATGCAGCGGGTTCTTTATTACCTAGAGGTTGAACAAGAGACGTTAGGCTTGTCCCCTCCAATGAAGGCTGACGCCTTTCTACGAGGCTTACGTAGAATTTGTCCTGAAACGCGTTCTTGAAAGGAAGTGGGAGAAATGCCTTGCCTTTTTCCTTTTCAGTTTGTTTTTGCAGGGAAGTGTTGAAATCTGCAGCGGCTGAAAGAATAGATGTTGAATTTGCTTTTGAAAAATCATAAAAGAAAAAGTCAGCGTCTTTTGTTGTACCCACGCGTTCCGGGAAACAAACTCACTCAGAAGGACAGTGCAGATAGTGGAGTGCAGTTTATTACACCGGTGGGCCCAAGGCAGTCTCCTCTTAGCTAAGGACCCCGACCAGTTTTTGTGAAAACCTTATATACCCTAAGTGTACGTGCCCAAACCCACCTCCCCAAATTCTTTGAAACTAGTCTGGACAAGGTAAAAGAGAGATATGATCAAAGTTAACCCATGATTCATGTGCGTTAGTAGTGAACAGTGTAGTTAACAGTGGACAATTATCAACATGCCTGTGGTCATACCCCAATAAGCATAATAGAAGTTATGATTCTATTTGGTTACACAGATAATTAGGGTATTCTTTTAGGCAATGGAGAGTCTAGGTATGAGCCCTGGGGTTCTTCCGTCCGGGGGGCCTGGTTTTCCAGTTGGTATGTCGTTTCCATAGATACTGGGCATATAGCTCAAAGTCCACAGTCAGGCCCAAGCTGGAGTCCTGCTTTCAAGATGGAGCCTATTCTGTTTCCTCCTGCACTTTAACCATCGAGGCTTCCTGAAAAGGAGGGATCACATGCCTTGGTGTACCGGGAGCGATTCGATTCTGACGTTCCTCGGAATGAGGGGGCTAGAAAGCCTCCAAGAGGCCTGGTCCCACCCGGTGGTGAAGCAGGCTTGCACTTGTAGAGGCCCGGCTGCAGGGGGCTCTGCATGGCGGCTGGGGACACGCCTGGGCCTCATAGCCGCAGCTGCACAGTCATGCATCCATTCGTTCATCAAGGATTTATTGAGCGCCTACTGCATTCCAGGGCTTCCCTGGGGCTTAGATGGTGAAGAATCTACCTGCCAATGCGGAAGACCTGGGTTCGATCCCTGGGTTGGGAAGATTCCCTGGAGAAGGAAATGGCAACCCACTCCAGTACTCTTCCCTGGAGAATCCCCAGGGACAGAGGATCCTGGCGGGCCACAGTCCATGGCACTGCCAAGAGCTGGACACGACAGAGCGAGTAACACTTCCGAGGCCTCTGCTATGCTCTGGAGACAGGCGATGGGGAACCACCACCACCATTTCACACCCTCTTGGAATTTACAGTCTGGCTGGGGACACAACCCCACAGTTGTAAAAGTTTATGGTTCTGAAGAATGCTACAGAGCGGGTTATGTGGTACTCTGGGGCGGGGGCAGTGGTGTAAACTAGCCTGGGGTAGAGGAAGGCCACTTGAAGAACTGAAACTCGGTGTCCGATGGCAGTTCAGTAGTGGGTACAGCGTGTGCCAAGGCCCTGGGGTAAGAGCTCGGCTCCTCTGGGGGCTGAAGAAGGTCAGAGAGAGTGGCGGGCAGGCTGGAGAGGTGTTGGGGGAGGGTGGGGAAGTGGGCAGGGACTGGGGGCTGTGGCAATGACTTTGGCCTTATCCAAGAGGCAACAGGAAGCCAGGGAGTGTTTTGAGCAAGAGGATCAGACCAGGCTGTGTTGTACAAGCCCCTCCGGAAGGTGGCTTGGCGTCCCCCGCCCTTTTTTAAAAAAAAATTTTAAATTTATTCGGCTGTGTTGGGTCTTGGTTGCAGCACACAAGATCTTCATTGCGGGCTTAGTTGCCTGCTGCAGGTGGGATCTTAGTTCCTGAAGGACCAGGGATGGAACCTGGGTCCCCTGCACTGCAGGCATCACTGCAAGAGGCATTCTTAACCTCTGATCTCCAGGGTAGTTCCTCCACCCCCCAACCTTCCCATTCAACTTCCAGCCACACCCTTCATCCGGTAAACTGTTCCATGAGGTCCTGTTTGCCCTTGCAATTCTCTCGACCCGGAATTTGTAGCATTTCTGTTCTGCCTTTCTGCCAACGAAACCTGGAATTTCGCAGGTTTCACTGTGGAATTCACAATTTCAGCCATGTCTATGCAGACCCGCGGAAATACCCACCTCCATCCCCAACCTCCCCAGGCAGCCAACCCCGTGAGAGCGCTCTGGGAGCCGCTGGCATTTGTTTCTGTGGCATCTTTGCATCCTCTCCGCTGTGCACCTTTCCGCAAGCTCCCACCTCTCAGGCCTCAGTTTCCCCACCTGCAGGGCAGGGACCATGGGCTCTGCCTCATTAGGGAGTTTTGAGGATGCAGGGAGCTGACCCATGAGGGAGTCCTGGTCCCAGTCCCCAGAAGAGCTGCGGAAATGAGCCCGACTGTCACCACTGGGCACACAGCATGTGCCCGGGGCACCAAAAGAGTTTTGGCAAGAATGTGATGTTTCAAAATAGGCCTCACGTGTTGTCATCATGAGAAGAGCCAGGACTCCGTTCGCTGGACTGCTTGATCTTGCTGGGTGTTTGCCAGGTCGTGGACTATAGCCTGCCAGGCTCCTCTGTCCATGGGATTTCTCAGGCAAAAATGCTGGAATGGGTTGCCATGGCCTCCTCCAGGGGATCTTCCCGACCCAGGGATTGAACCCAAGTCTCTTATGTCTCCTGCATTGGCAGGAGGCTGCGTGTTTAGGATTGCTTTTACTTACAGCGACGTCTCAGTGTTTGGCGCCTCCACGGGACCCCATGGCGCTTTACAAGGTTGTGGACCCTCAGTGGTCATCTCTCCTGTCCCAGCACCTCACAGAGGAGACCCTGGGCTCAAAGAGGGTGGCCCGAGGGTGGGGGTCATCTGCACGCTCGGCTCCTGTTCGTCACACCTCAGAGTAGATGAAGCAGCCCCCAGTAGACTTCGCCTTGGCCTGGGGGCTGGGGGCGTGTTCCCCGTGGCAGAGCCTGGTCTGGGAGCTGACGGCTGACAGCTGACGTGAGGTTGCTGCAGAGAAGCAAGTCCCTCTTCTCTCTCTCTGCACTTCCCTGAATAGGTGTTCAGGCTCCTGGAAGTGGGGGTCAGTCACCCAATTTTGGGGAGCCACGGGGTGCAGGGGAGGGCATGCAGTCCTGTCCCCACGGTCACGCCAGGTCCCAGGAGAACCCTGGCAGGGCTTGAGTCAGATGACCCCCAGGCCAAGGGTGACCTCGTTGACCTCACAGGGGCCCTGGAAGATCCTTGCTCACCCGGCGTTTATGTAACGTGAGTTTCCCAACCGCCCTCAGAGTCACCCTGTGACCTAAACAGATGTGTGCCATCGTCTGCCCCAGTGGCTGGTGGGTAAGTGCTCACTGGCCACTCACTGTGGGCCGGGCATTGGCGTGCCCCGTCCGCGGAATTACGGTACCGGCCATGTAGTTAGTAGGCAGCGTTTGGCCCTGCACTTTCACAATCGAGATGCAATTCACATGTCATCGAGTGCATTTAAATTTACTTTATTTGTCTTTGGCTGCCGTGGGTCTTCGTTGCTTTGTGTGGGCTTTCTCAGTCCCTGTGAGCCGGGAACTGCCCTCTTCGTTGCAGTGCGTGGGCTTCTCATCGCGGTGGCTTCTCTTGTGGCGCAGCACAGGCTCTCGGCACGAGGGCTGCCGTAGTTGTGGCACACGGGCTTAGTTGCTCCGAGGCATGTGGAATGCTCCCCGGGCCAGGGATCGAACCTGCGTGCCCCTCGTTGGCAGGCCGATTCCTATCCACCGTGCCACTAGGGAAGTCCCCATCAAGTGCATGTAAAGTGTATATAATGCATGGACTTATATCCAGCTGCTGGAGCCCTCGTGCCTTAGAGCCCGTGCTCTGCAACAAGATAGGCCCCCACAGTGAGAAGCCTGTTCTTTGCAAAGGAAGAGTAGCCCCTGCTGGCCACAGCCGGAGAAAAGCCTGCACACAGCAGTGAAGAGCTAGCCCAGCCAAAAATAATAAATAAATAAAAAGTAAATATAGTAAAAAGCATAATCTGGTGGTTTAAGTATATTTATAAGAGGGTGAAATCATCTGTTTGATAGTTAAAAAAATATTTTCATCCCCCACAAGAAACCCTATCCATAAGCTGTCACTTCTTGTCTGTCCCCAGATCCCCCAGCCCCTGGCAACCACTAATCCACTCTCTGTCTCTATGGATTCACCCATTCTGGACATTTCATATAAAGGGATCAAACGTGGCCCTTTCTGACTGGCTTTCATGGAGCATAACGATTTTGAGGTTCATCCACGTTGTAACATGCATCAGCACTTCATCTCTCTTGCTGACTGGATAATATTCTATCGTATGGACAGACCACATTTTAAAGTCCGTTTTCTGTCGATGGACTGTTGCGTTGCTTCTACATTCGGGCTATTGTGAATGAATGCTTCTGTGAATATCTGTGTGCAAGTTTTTATGTGATTATATGATTTCCGTTCTCTTGCGTACATGCCCAGGAGTGGCACTGCTGGTTGTCTGAGATTTCTACGTTCACCATTTGAGGAAGAGACATTCTTTTTCCTGAAGTGGCTGAATGTACCCTCTTCCATTGCCACCAGCAATGCACAAGGGCTCTGACATCTCCACGTCTTTTCCGACACGTGTTATTGTTTGTGTTTGGTCGCAGATGCCCTAGTGGAGGCGAAGTGGCATCTTGGTGTAGTTTGGACATGCCTTTTCCTGATGGCTAATGATACTGACTTCTTTTTGCGTACTTATTAGCCATTTGTGTCTCGTTTGGAGAAAAGTCTTTTTAAATCCCTTGCCCGTTTAAAAATTGGGTTGTAAGCACTTCCCTGATGGTCCAGTGGTTAAGACTTCGCCTTCCAATGCAAAGGGTGTGTGTTCAAACCCTGTCGGGCAGCAAAGACCCCACATGCCTCGCAGCCAAAAAATGGTAACAAAACAGAAGCTATATTGTAACAAATAGGGACTTAAAAGCGGCCCACATCAAAAAAAAATTTTGTTTCAATTAAAAAAATGGGGTTGTTTGTCTTTGTTGTTAAACTGTGGCACTGAGGTTGCAAGAGGGGAAACTGAGGTTCAGAAAAGGGGGGTGTGACTGGGCCAAGAATTCTGGGCCCACAAGCAGATGGAGACCGGAACCTGGGTTGGTCTCCAACCATAGCCTGCAGGCCTCTGCTCCCAGGCCTCTGCACCTCCTGCATCCACTGTTGACCTGCCCCTCAGGTCACACCAAATCCTATCCTTGTGTTTAAAGGTGGTGGTGGGGCGGGGAGCTCCCCAGCTGGAGGGTGGATCGGAAAGGCGAGGAAACAGCAGTTCTGAGGAACCAAGCGGGCCCTCTCTTCCCCTCCAGATCACGCGGACCTAGCTGACGTGGCCCGGGGAAGCAGGGACAGCCTGGGCTCTGTGGTCATGGAGCCTATTTATACCGGCGGGGGCCATGTCGCAAGCCTTTCCTGCTGGCAGGAGGGACGTCACTAGGCGCTGACCTCATCAGAAACGCTGACGCATCTTCCCCTTACACTTTGCTTGGATGGACTGTGGGGCCGCCTCACCTTGGCCTCCTCCCACCCAGCTCCGGGCTTCTCCCCAGTGTCCCCGCTCCCTGCAGCCCCCCAGCCACACCCTCTACTTGAAGCCATTGACTTGCCTCCCTCAAGTATGTGCACCGAGGTCACGACCCCCAGCACCTCAGAATGTGAGTGTGCACAGAGCCAGGGCCTGGAAAGGGGCAATCGGGGTAAAGTGGGGCCGTTGGGTGAGCCCCACTGCAATGTGACAGGCGTCCGTAGAAGAGGAGATCGGGGCCTCCCTGGTGTGGCTCAGTGGTAACAAAGCCACCTGCCAGTGCAGTTGACATGAGTTTGATCCCTGGTCCAGGAGAACCCCACGTGCTGGGGAGCAGCGACGCCTGTGCACCACAGCTACTGAGCCTGTGCTCAAAAGCCTGCGAGCCACAGCTACGCAAGCCCATAAGCCTGGGTCCTTTGCAACCAGAGAAGCCCCCGCAGTGAGAGAAGCCCATGGATCACAACTAGAGAAAAGCCCGTGCGGCAATGAAGACCCAACACAGCCCCAAATAATTTTTCATAAAAGAAGAAGAGATCTGGGCACAGACAGACACGGCAGGGCGGTGGGAGGAGATGGTGAGAAGCCAGCCGTCTGCAAGCCAAGGAGGGCGGCCTCAGGATGAAGCCAGCACCTTGAGCTCGGGCTTTCAGCTCCAGGACTGTGAGAAAACACCTTTGGATCATTTCTGTCTGTGGTACGTGGTTATGGCAGCTCCAGCAAACTCATATGTAAGTTTAAAGCTCCGTGCTCAGAGCCAGCTCTTTCAGATGTGAAGGCACCATCCCTCACGGTTTTATAAAAGGCACACCGCAGGTGGAGCGATGTCACCATCTCTGGGTCTTGGAGGCCTCTTCAAACCAAGGAGACCCTACTGCTTCTGGACCAAGGGGTGGAAACACTGGGCTGTCCCCTGAGCACGGAGGCTGCTCAGCAAGGAGCCTGTGAGAGGGGCATGAGGCTCTCTGACTGGACCTGGTTCTCCCACCTGGAGCCCAGCCCTGAGCTTCTCCAAGCTTTGGTTTTTTCTCTCATCACCAGGAGCCGGGGAACTTCCCTGGTGGTCCAGTGGTTAAGAATCCACCTTCCAATGCAGGGGATGCAGGTTTGATCCCTGGTTGGGGAACTAAGATCCCACAAGCCACAGGGCTACTAAGCCCAGGCACCACACTCGAAACCCACTCACCACAACAAAAGATCCCACGTTCTGCAACTAAAACCCAATACGGCCAAATAAGTACATTATTATTTTTTTTTTTTTTTAAAGCAAACGACTATTAAAAAAAGGGAGCTGAGGCACGCCTGCCTGGCCCATATCCCTCCCAGGGCTGCAGCGAGATGAGATCAGAGATGTGAAATGAACGAGGATCCAGGCCTGGCCTGGGCCCAGGAAGCCGCCTCGTGGGAGTGGGCACCGGGACGCGGAATCAAGCAGAAGTGATGTTCTCAGGAGGAGACTCCAGAACTGGGCCTTGGGGGTGGCGAGGGTGTGATGGGGACCAGGGAGTAGGAAGGGGCGGGTGAGGAGAAGCCTCCGGGACTTAGGGTGGCGGGGTGCCCCTGATGTTGCCCATTGCTAGTTCTTCAGCACTTGGAAAAGAGCTGGCCAAATAAACATTTGTTGACTGTGTAAATGAGCGAGATGGGCGTGTCTGCAGGGGGCGGTCTGGTGGGAATGGCCTTGGGGGTATTGATGGGAGCTGGGTGTCCGGCCTTCCTCCTCCCAGCCACCTTGGCATTCCTGATCCGGGCTCCATGGGGCCCAAGCAGCTCAGGCTTCCTTGGTCCCACGCCCCTGCTAGGGGCCCCACCCCGCTCCTCAACCTTTGACACCCTCCTCCCCATGGCACTCCTCAGGGTGCAGGCCAAGGACCCCCAGCCAGTCTGCTGGAGGTGCTCAGGTGGACAGGCATGGCGTGCGGGCCAGCGCAGTCTCTGTGGTGCACTCTCATCCTGTGGGGAAGCAGCAGGTTGACTCAGGAGGCGCTGTCTCTGGGGCCCCTCCTCTCGTTTCTTTGAGAAGCAGAGGACCTACTCGAGATCACTATCTTTCAGAGAAAGTGAAACCTGGCCCCCGTCCGTCACCGGCGACTCCCCCTCCAGCTTCCCCTCTGAGCTCACAGCTTCCCCATCTCCTCCGCCCCCTACCCCGCCTCCCCGACAGCCAATACTTGGAAGCAGACTGCTTCATCGCTCCTTTTTCCTTCCAAGGGCCTTTGCCTTTTATGTCCATGATGGCAGTAGCCCGGTGAGGTAGCTGAGAGATACTTTTCAAATCCTCATTTTACAGGTGGTGGGGGCCTCCATGGCCCAGAGACACGAAGCGACTTGCCTTGCATGTCAGTGGGCTTGAGCCCTGATCTCCCTTTTTTCTTGCCCCAAGTGCCTGGTTCAATAGGCCTGGGATGGGGAACACTGGTTATATGAGGGGTGCTTCGCGGGGGAGAGGAGATGGCAGGGAGCCCCACCGAGGGATGCAGATCTTGGGGCCAGAATCACAATCTCAGGGCTGCCAGCCTGGGTCTGGCTCTGTGCCCAGAGCCCCGTGGTTTCCGCTCACAGATGTCCCAACAGCCCCGCGGGGAGGGCGGGAAGGGCACCCGAAAAGGAAGATGTCTCGCTCCCCTCACCCCCAAACCACAGTGGCCTGAAGCCCAATGGCCCCCAGGCAGGGACCCGGCTATGGGCCCTCCAGGGGCCCCGCTGGCAATCCCTCCCATCTATCCTGGATGCGGCCCCCCTGCAGCGGGCATGGACCCCCTTGCTTCCCTGCTCACCCCAGGAAGGCTGAGGCTGTGGTTTGCATCATCCTTGGGCGTGGGGGGCTGACCTCGAAGAATGAATTCGAAGAAAACAGGAGGAGGCGCGGGCATGCCACCGCACTGGGCGCCCATTGGCCGCTTGCAGAAACTTTGGTTTTTTTTAGGGTCATGTTCCCAGAAGGCCTCCCCTCCCCCACCCCCTCCCCACCCACCTCACGAGGTGTTGGCCAATCACCCCGACGGGCATAAAGTGGCTGCCAGCCCTCAGGGCTCCAGGCAGGGAGGTGTCACCCCCAGCGGGCGCAGGCCGGAGCTCGGTCACCCAGCATGCGGGCACAGCGTATGCAGAGAACACTGCTCAGTGAGTACTTCCTTCCTCCCCACCGGCAACTGCCTGCCGGGCTCACGGGCACCAGCTGGGAGCAGGGCTACCCTTTGCCCTCTGGGAACTGGGCAGAAGGATGCTGAGAAGGGGAGAGAGCCAGGGGGCAGGCAAAGAGAGGGATCCACGGAGAACACAGCGTCTTCACAGGAGGAGAAGGGTATCCCCGGAGGGCTTCCAGGAGGAGGTGATGCAGACTCGTGGACTCTGGGAGCAAGGGAGTGAGGGAAGGAGATCACCGCTGCAGGAGAAGCCAGGGAAGCAGGAGTGAGGCGGGAGATGTGCTGGGGCAGAGGAGGAGGCCGGGGAAGCTGAGCAGGATCACGTTGTGATGTCTGGAAGGGTGGTGAAGTGCCTCCTTTTTTTGGCCCGGATTCACAGGCCCTGGGATGAATGGGCACTCTCAGCCGGGTCTGGGGGCCCGGGAGCCCACACAATCACACAGCACCCATAGCCACACCCACAGGGTGACAGGCACACAGAGCCGCGTGACGTCATCTGGTGCCCTTGGTCTCAGACATCTGGGAAGCCCTGCACACAGCCCGGGGCCCCTGCAGCCGATGGGTCACAATTGCCGGCCGTGTGTGGCGGCCGTTCCCTTGGGCCTTGCAGAGACCCAGACACACGCCCACACAGGCTCCCTGGCCCCACGTGCTCGGGGCTCACCCCAGCCCCCTCCAGCCGGGCCAGGCAGCAGGTACCTGGGGGGGGTGGGTGGCAGGGGGTGCCCTGTGGCGCCCTGTGGCTCCGTTCCCGGGGCGCCCAGCCCCCTGGGCCCCGGCTGTGGAGTCTTCCCCAAGGGGCCACAGTTCCTAGGAAGGGAAAGTGGTGTCACTGCCTTCCGGGCCATTGCACCACAGGCCCTTCCGACCACGTGGCTGGCGGTGCCAGTGGGTGGGTGGGGGGGAGGTGATGGGGGGGGAGCCGTGACGGTGCCCGCCCACCGGGGGGGGTGCTCTGGCTCACCACATCTCTGGCGGGGGGCGCCTGAAAGAAGTGGCCGTTTCCGGAGAGAGGAGGGAGGCCCGAGAGATGGGGGCAGAGGGTGGCCTTGGGTGACCTGAACAAGTCCTTCTTCTTTGGCGCCTTGGTTCTCCTGTGGGTCAGATGGGGGCGTGGGTGAGCTGATCTCACGCATCCAAAGGTGGAAAGGCAGCCCCTCCTGGCTCTGCAGATGGAGCTCAGGGCCAGGGCTACAAACCTCTCTGGAGGCCTCCTTTAGAGCTGGGGGTATTGGGGCCTGCAGCAATGGCGGATCCTTAGCCCAGAGGTCTCGTGGGCCCCATCTGGGCCCCCACGGAGGTTGGCAGGCTGGACTCTGGCTGGGCCCCACCACCTCTTCTCAAAAGGCTTGCTTGGTGAGTCGCAGCCACTGTTTCAGGTGCAGGGCAGCGGCTCTCTGGACGGTGGTGGTGGCTGCCGCAGGTGTCCCTGGGCACATGCAGAGCCCAGCCCCCACCTCCACGCAGATGAGGGATGGGCTGTGCCCTCCTCTGACATCCATGTGAGCACCCTCCCCTCTGCAGGGCACCCACCGGTAGAGACTGAAGCCGGTCCCTCGTCTTCCTTCTGTCCCAGGTCTGGTCCTCAGACTTCTGTTCCTGTGCACAGTGGCCACGGTCAAGTGCTCGGGCAAGTACCACGAGCTTCTCCTGCAGCTCCAGCGCCAGGCAGACCTCATGCAGGACCCCAGCACACTCCTGGATCCCTATGTGAGTGCCCAGCCCCCCCGGGGGGCACCTGAGTCTCAGAGAACTGTGGGTGGAGCTGGGGCTGGAGCGATCCCCAGAGAGGACCCGCTCAGCCTGGGGCTGGTGGGGAAACAGAGGCTCCACGTTATTCCAGGGCCACAGTGACTGTCCCGGGTCTAACCCTGAGACATCAAGGAAACAGTGGGTGGGCCTGGAGGGTGAACCGCGACTCCATCACCTCATTCGTCTGTTTGCCCAACGTGCTCATTGCACATCTACCACGGGCCTTGTTCTAGGCACTGGGTCGTCGCAGGGAACAGTCCACCGTCCTAAGCTCAGGTCATCTCCCATCACTTCCACAACGACACACCTCACGCCACCATCACCACTTGTGTGGTCACCCCTGCCAGCCCCGCCTGCAATGACCTGGGAGTCCTCTCCCTTCTCGGGCCTCAGTTTCTTGATCTGTACAGTGGGAGGGTTGGATGGGGGAGGGGTGCACGTGGTCCAGCAGCTCAAGGCTGAGCAGGGTGTGTGTGTGTGTGTGTGTGTGTGTGTGTGTGGTTGGGGCTCCAGGGCTCACCTCTGTACTATCCTTTTCACTCTCCCCAGATCCGCCTCCAAGGCCTGCACAGACCTGAACTTCAGGGACACTGCAGGGAGCGCCCGGGGGACTTTCCCAGCGAGGATGCCCTGTGGAGGCTCAGCAGGCAGGACTTCCTGAGGACCCTCAACACCACGATGGGCCTCGTCCTTCGCATGCTGAGGGCCCTGCAGCAGTACCTCCCGGAAGCAGCCCACCAACAGGCGGAGATGAATGTCCGAGGGTTTGGGAACAACATCCACTGCATGGCCCAGCTGCTGCGTGGCTCCTCGGACCCAGAGGCCGCTGAGCCCACCCAGCCGGGCCCGGGGCCCACACCGCTGCCGCCCACGCCGCCCTCCAACACTTTCCAGCTCAAGCTCAGGAACTGTGGGTTCCTGCGAGGCTACCACCGCTTCATGCGCACAGCTGGGCAGGTCCTCCGGGGCTGGGGGGAGAGACAGGGCCGCAGCCGCAGACACAGCCCCCGCCCGGCCCTGCAGAGGGGGTCCCGCAGGACACGGCCCTTCCTGGAGGTCAGGAGACTCGCGCCCAGGGGCCAGCTGCCCCGGTAGCCTTTGGGGCGTCCCTGCCAAGTGAAAGGTCAGCAGGTGGCGTGCAGGATGGCAGGCCGCTGCCACCCATCTCCTCTCCGCTCCCCACCTCTCCGAAGCGCACTTTAAGGGGTGTGAGCCGGGCAGCCCCCTCTAGCTCCCTCAAGGCTGGGCTGCAGGGGTACGGTCAGGCTGTGGAGCGCCCCCAGCCCTGGGTTCCTCAGCCCTCGGTGGGTGGCCGGGCCAGGTCCATACGGGGCCAACTTTCCATTGATTCAGGGGTCGGATGACACAGGCTGACTCACGGCCAGACTAGCCCCCCCACCCCCGCTCTGCCCCGGAGACCGGCCGGACTGTCCTTCTCATGACTTGCATGGCTCTTGCCCCCATACTTCCTCCTTACCCTAGTGGCCCGGCTCCAAGGCGGTGGGGGTCAGGGCCTGAGTTGGCCGACTATGCCTCATCGTGTCTGGGGCCAGATCCCTGGGTGCCTGGGAGGCCTCACTTTAGGCAGCTGTGATGGAGCAGAGGGCACTGGAAGGAGCACTGATGGGGGTGGGGCGTCGGTCCAAGGTTGGCCTCTAACTCGCTATGTGACCTCATCAAGGCCACCTTGCTTCTTAGGACCGCAGTTTTATCTTTGTGATTCGAAGGGCTTGGGGACCACGTGCAGCCCTCTCTGTTTGTCAGTTGCTGGGACTCTGGACATAGGTTGGATATCAGATTCTCTCCATACATAGGGACACACGGTGCAGACGGCCCCTGGGCACTGGAGGAGACCTAGTGCCTGGAAGCGCCTGGTCTTGGATCTTGGCTGCCGGCTGCGCCCCTGGTGGTGCATCATGGTATTTTTTCGTGCTGAAATCACCGCCCTCCTGGAGGGGGCGTCCCAGACGCTTCTGGGCCAATTCCTTGGAGGGACAGGACTAATTTATAGATTTTTTTTAAACCAGTTTTTTAAAAATCTGTTTTCTATTTATAAGGCTTATTTATGATGTGTATTTAATGTTAATATTGTGCAAACATATATTTAAAATCTGCATGGTTTCTAAAACCCCCGTGTGTCTCTGTTGCATTGTGAGGTGGGGGTGGGGGGCTGGAGTTGGGGAAGCCTCTTGGAGATGGGGGGCGGGGGGGGCGGGTCCCTAGGTGGCAAGGCCACAAGCGTCCACCAATGGAGGGCTGGGCTGAGGATCCTTGCTGTATCCGGGAAGGGAAGCCACACACCCCCATCAGCTGCAGGCTCTGACTGAGAGGGCATCTCAGAGAAAGTGCCCATTTTCTCTGAGTGGGGCTCCCCTGAGAAGCTGGGGACCAGAGGTTTGGGAACCAGAGGGGACAGGGGAAAGATGGAGTATGTGGGTTGTTCTCGGTCTTCGTGGGTGAGTGGCTGGGGGTATGTGTGCTGTGGGTGTTGTGTGAAACAGCAAAGTGACGTGAAAGTCACTCAGTCGTGTCTGACTCTTTGCAACCCCGGTGGACTATACAGTCCATGGAATTCTCCAGGCCAGAATACTGGAGTAGGTAGCCTTTCCCTTCTCCAGGGGATCTTCCCAACCCAGGGTTTAAACCCAAGTCTCCTGCACTGTAGGCAGATTCTTTACCAATTGAGCCACAAGGGAAGCCCAACACTGGAGTGGGTAGCTTATCCCTTTTCCAGCGGGTCTTCCCGACCCAGGAAACAACCCGGGGTCTCCTGCAGTGCAGGCGGATTCTTTACCAACTGAACTACCAGGGGAGTCACTAAGTCACGTCCAGCTCTTGCGACCCCATGGACTGTAGCCCGCCAGGCTCCTCTGTCCGTCGGATTTCCCAAGCAGGAATACTGGAGTGGGTAGCCATTTCCTTCTCCAGAGGATCTTCTGGATCCAGGGATAGAATCCAGGTCTCCTGCATTGCAGGCAGTTTCTTTATCATCTGAGCCACCAGGGAAGCCCCCGGTGTGTTGTGTAAAACAGACAAGATAATTATAGATCTTGTCTCAGATATGGCCTACAACCTGGTAGGTGCTTGAAACTGTTTCCTGCAGGGCCCATGGTCAGGTAGGGATTCCACCTGGCCGCCCCCGATGCTCAGGGCCTCGCCCCCGGAAGGTCATCTATAGATCAGTGACATGCGAAGCAGCAGCTACATAGGAAGGGCTCACAGAATTAGATGAACTCGACCTAGATCAGTCCCTGGCCACTCCCATTTCTGGTGGGAACAAGACTTAACGTGGGGTGGAAGAGAACTCCACCCACTATGACCCACTTTGCTGGTGAGAAGACTGAGGCTCAGAGAGTTTGAGTGACCTGCCCAGGTCCTCAGAGCCAATTTCCTGGGGCCGGGCACATTTCGAATTCCGGTCCATTGGACGTCAGGGCGGGAGCATCCTCCCATCACCTTTCAACCTCTGTAACTCTGCTGACAAGTTCACGAGTCCCCTGGGGCACAGAGCTCCCAAAAGAGGGGGTCGGACGGACGACAGACAAGCAAAAGAACGGACAGGAGCACCTGAGGGTGCGGTGTGAGCTTGAGCTCGGCAAAAACAAAGCGGTGATGACACAGAGTGAGAGTCTGGAGACGCGAGTGGTCAGCGGGGCACCTGGAAGAGGTGACGTCCACTCTGCAGCCTGAATGACGCACAGGAGGAGGGGTGGAGCCTCTAGGTGGCGGGAAGGTCCAGGGCAAAAAATGCTCTGAGCATTCAGGAATCGGTGTAGTGAGTGAGGGTATTGCTGATTTATCAAAAGGGCCCAGAGCGGGACAGTTTCCTGCTCAAGGTCACAGAACAAGTTAGCGCAGGGCTGGGGCTAGAACTCCAGGTCTCTTACTCCCAGCCAGGGCGCACCCTCTGTATTCCAGGCTGTTTACAAAGTACTTAGTAAAGGCTCTCCGTTGCTGCCCCCTGCCCCCTGCCCACCAGCCCCACTGGGGCTCCCTCTTGCTCTTGGGCTTCCTGCCATACCAGCCACGTTTGGATCCCAGTGGCCCTCCCCCAACAAGACCCTTGCCGGTGCTCTTCTGTCTGCAGTGCTGTGCTCCTTCTGGTTAGCTCATCCTTGGCTGGGTCCAGCAATGTAACTTTTCTCAAAAGTGTCCAACGGGGCGGCGGGGGCCTCAGCTTATGTGGCATTTGCACTGCCTGTCCTCTTCCCCTGCTAGCCTGGAGCCTCCGAGGACAGAGCCCACCTCTGTCTTCTCTGCTCAGTCCCAGCACACAGCAGGAGCCCAGTGAGGAGCCGGGCAGGGAGCCCAGTCTAGACTGGTGCTCCCCAGGTGCCCTCGACGGCAGACGGCCGGCCTCGCTCTTTGCGGCCCTGCTCAAGTATGGTGGTGGTGGTGGGGGTGGTCCTTCCTTGGACCGGGCTGCTGGGAAGCTGTGGGTGGGAGGTGGGGAGATCCGGAGAGCCAGGCACCTGCAGTCTCCCTGAGCGGAAGGGGATCCAGCTCTGCAGCTGCCTGTGGAGAGGGCCGAAGAGGTTCTGGGTGAGGAAGAGCTGGCAAGTGAGCTGGCAAGCCCAGGGTGGTGGCTCTCCACCCTGCCTGGCCCCCCTGCCGGCCCCCTCCACTCTGTGGTTAGGCCCCTGGAGAGGCGTCTGGGGTTGCCTTTGAAGCGGAGCGGCACCCACCTAGCAGGAAGCAGATCAGGGGGCCCCCAGGTGGTGGGGTGGGGGCCTCGGGGGTCTGTCAGTGAGGACGAGTCACGTCCATGACACTGTCTCCTGAGGAGGCCCCAAGCCGCAGGTGCCACCATCTCCAGCTCGGTCCCAGAGCTGCAGACCCGGCTGCCAGAACGTCGGCCGGGTGCCCCATGGATGCCTCAAGGCCTCGCTCAGCCCCAGGCCCGCACCTGACCCCACGTGCCCTCACGGACACTCCAGCAGCCTAGCACACCTCCCGCAGCCTGGGTCTGAGGGTCATTTCTGTCGTCTGCGCCTGGAGTCAGGAGAAGCCCCTCTCAGCTCCCCTCCCCGCTCCCTGCGGCCACAGCTGTGTGAGGCTGGGGTTCGGGGCGGCGGCTCTAGGAAAGCTTTTGCACTTCAGCGTGCGTGGACTCCCCGAGCCCTGTGGGCCCGCACACAGTGCAAGCTCCCCGTGGTGGCGGCTCATGTGACGGGGCCGCGGTCCACAGGCCAGCTGGCCCAGGGTCAGGGAGAGAGAGGAGGCCTCTGGCAGCTCTGCTGCTGGAATCGACCGGGAGCTGGGTTTTCTTTCCTGTCTCAAGCTTTTCAGGGTGACGGTCACAGCCCCTCAGTCAACCCTGCACGTCACTCACACACAAACACACGCACACACACACACGGATGGAAAGTTCCCTGGGAAATGGCAGGGAGGGGGCCCGGCACTTAGTCTGCCTCCAGAAGAGACTCCCTGCGTGCTCGGGGCAGAGCTGGGCCTCGCTCCTGCACGCCCTCGCCGCCCGCCATCTCTGCCGCGACGTGTCCGTCCCTCTCGAGGGATGGAAGAGGACGCGGAGGGGTCAGCAGAGGGACCTCACGCCCCCGCCCCGGGCTCAGTGCACCCTCCGGCTGAGCTCGGCCTCCCCGGCAGCTCGGTAGATACGGTTACCAGGCTGCCTCCCAGGCCGGGCAGAGGTTTTCCCCGAGACAGTGGGACACAGGGCTTGTGGGGCTATCATCAAGCAGGTGCCTGAGCCACGTCTCCTTTCTTTTCTCTCCCTTTTTCCCTTTTCTTTGCTGCTTTTCTTTCTTCACAGCTCTCCTCCTCTCTCTGTCCCTGTGGCCCCCCACTCCCCGCCCACCTCTCCCCACTGCCCACGCCAGGCCTGGGACCCGGAGTGCCCACAGAACGCCTTTTCCACGCCGAGGAAAGGGTCACAGTCCACGGTCAGAGTGGGGAGGCCCTGGGCTTGGCCAGCGCAGCTGCCGGCTTCCTGGGGCGGCCCCGAGGGCTGGGCTCCGCCGGCTCGGGGAGGGGCGAAGGTCTCAGGAGCAGGTGAGGTTGGGCAGGTGGGGCCCCTTGCCCGTGGAGGAAGGCGGGCCAGGCAGGCCGGGGCGCTGAGGTGGGTGCCGGGACAGGGAGAGGTGGCTCGAGGGGCACCGTGTCCGGGGTTGGGGGCTGGCTGCAGCCCTGTGACTCCTCCAGCGACGGGGACGAAGGGACACGGCCCTGGTGCACACGGCCCGTGGCAGGTCTGAGTCAAAACACCTAAGGCCGACCCCCGGCCGGTCATGCGGAGGGCTGCCCAGTCATCGCCTTATGCCGGCCTGGATCACCCTGGCGGGCTGGGCGCGGCCCAGTCAGCTGTGAGTCAGGCCCCGGCGGCCTCGCCACGCAGCACAGGGCAGGGGCTGCCTGGGCACAGGGACGCCCCCTCCCCAGCCCTGGCCGCGCCTCTCTCCTCAGCGGGCCTGAAGAGCCTGGCCCACCTGTCAGGGGCAGTCTGGCCAGGAACCTGGGCCGCCTGGCCCCCGTGGCCCCCAGCCCTTCAGCTGGGGCGGGGGGAGTGGGGTGGGGTGGAAGTGGGGGGAGCCTCCGGGCCACCCGGCCCTGGACGGGAAGTCAAGTCGGGGGCGGAGTGAGGAGACATCTCCAGAGAAGGTTCAGCAGGCGAGGGAAGCAGCAGAGGGCCCGGCCCCACGTCGATGGTGCCCCACTGAAGACCCAGCCAGCGCCGCGCCAGACAGCCAAGGGTCCAGCGCACCTCGAACCACGGTAGGCTTCCCCCAATTTATCCTCAGCGCAGGTAGACGTCACCTGTCACCTTGTGTGTCGGGGGTACCTGGTGGCCCACCTGGCTCTCCAGGCCTCAGTCTCCCCATCTGCATAATGGGCATGGTAAGACATGCCCGCACAGTTCTCTCAGCCCAGGGAAGTAGAGTTTGGACCAGATGTGAAAGTGTTATTCATGCAGACACCTGGGGGGTTAAAGATCACGGCGGGGTTAAAGGGCAGAGGAGAGAGCACTGGATGGGGAGGCTGGGACCTCGGCTTTGTGTCATTCCGAAGGGGTCACCCCTCTGGAGGGGGGTGTGGATTCCTGGATTCCCAAAGGGCCCTCAAGTTCCCTTTTCCCCAGAACGGTGAAGGGGTCTGAGTTCATGATGGCCTAGCTTCCCTTGGGATGGAGACCTGGCAGGCAGAGGGTCCCTGTCCCTCCCAGAAGGGGCTGCGGTGGGTCACGGGGTGGCCCCCTGCCTGCCTCTGCTTTGGGGAGAAGAGAGAGAATCTTTGCTAAAGCGAAGTCTCTGATGGGAGGCTGTTGGGTGTGTGGTCTGTCAAGGTCATGGTCCCTGTGCTTTTGACCTTGACCCAGAGAGGACTCGACCTCTGTGTGCTTTGCCCACTCTGTAAGATGGGCTTAACTGTGGTGTGGGGGCCCCAGGTCCTGGGGCCACGTAGGGGTGGAAGGAGAAAAGTCGTCTGCACAGAGCTTGGCACCAGGTGGGGAGGGCCCCTTGGCAGAAATAACTGGACAAGGGGCTGGACCCCAATTTTGCCATCAGTGGTTCCCCAGGACTGGGAAGAGGCTTGCAGGGGTGGTGGCTGGGGGGTGGGGACATTGTCCCCGGGGCCCGTCCTGGGTACGGGCGGTCCTGGGTACGGGTAGGTGGTCCTGGGCCTGAGATGGGTGGGAAGAGGCAGCAGTCTTCCACTTCCCCTCCCCACCACCTCCCCTCCTCACCACCTCCCCTCCTCACTCCCAGAGCTTCAGCTGCAGGGAGGCACAGAAGCCTCCTCTCCAAGCCCCCTCCCCAAGCTGCATGTGGTCTTTGGTGCCCCCTTGTGGCCCGCGCCCCGACCCCAGGTGCTCAGCAAGGCGCCTCCCCCTCCAGGAGCTGCCCCCCCCGCCCCCGCCCCCCCCCCCCCCCCCGTCCCCCGCCCGCGCCCGGGCTGGCGGCCTGTTCGGCCTACCCTTTGTTCCCAGTCCCCCGCATCTCTGCCCACTTCCTCAATCCCCAAATCCCGCCCTGCCCAGCCCTCGGGGAGGTACTGACCCAGTCAGGCGGACCTGGGACTGATGGTGCCTCGGCCACTGTGCCTGCTGCCCACTGGTCAGTGGGGGGCGCTGCAGCCCGCGGCTTGGAGCTGAGCTCCGCCACTGAGTGCTGGAGAGCTCCGGGCAGTGAGCTGGGGACTTGGCCCTCACCCGCGCTGGGCCCAGCTTTGCAGGACTCCTGGGAGGCTTTCTCTACCCTCCACCACCCCACCTTGTATTCCACGCCTCAGAGAGCCTTTCCAGCTCCTTCGAGACCGATGGCCTTCTTCTTAGGCTGATTTTACAGATGGGGAAACTGAGACTCCTAAAACCTTCTTTCTGGAACCCTCACAGCTAATCAGGACTAAAACCCAGGCTTCTGGACTCCTTGTCTGGGACCCGAGGGAAGCAAGCAGCTCACCTGGCTGTTGGGGATGTGTCACTAACGTGCTGTGTGGCCTTGAAAAAAGTCACTTCCCCTCTCTGGGTCCCACCTGTGACGTCTTAACTCATGCATGCTAAGTTGTTTTAGTTGTGTTCAACTCTTCGTGACCCCCTGGACTATAGCCTGCCAGACTCCTCTGTCCATGTGATTCTCCAGGCAAGAATACTGGAGTGGGTTGCCAGACCCTCCTGCAGGGGACCTTCTCAACCCTGGGATGAAACCCTTATGTCTCCTGAATTGGCAGTGGGTTCTTTACCACTAGCACCACCTGGGAAGAACCTTTAACAGCTCAGATAATAATAATGTCAGTCACTCAGGCCTGTCTTGGTGCCTGCCTGGGTTTTCCAGAGGGTAATTGCTAACCTCACAGGTTGACCATTGTCCCGATTTATGCTTGGAAAATCCAGTGGACAGAGGAGCCTAGTGGGCTATACAGTCCATGGGGTTGCAAAGAGTCAGACACGACTGAGCGACTTCACTTTGTCCTACTTTGTCCTTCTGCTCTTGGAACTGGGGTCTGAGCAATGAGGTCACCTGTCTGAGGTCGTGAGTGGCCGAGCTAGCACTGCACTTGCGGCCTGGCTGATCGCAGAGACCACCAACCTCACACCCCTGCAGCCTCATCCTTCCAACCTTTTCCCTTTATAAGTGAGGGCGCAGAGGAAGAGGAAGCCAGGACGGTCTTTAAGCTCCCCAGGCTAACAGCGCTTTAGGAGGCAGGTGGGCTCTTGGAGGGGACCCTAAGGGTGGGGATCTACAGGCCACCATCTTCCTTCTGAGGGTCCCCTGCTGTCACCCTGCTGGCCAGAGTGGACTCTGGGGAGATCACAGCCACCGAGGGAGGGGCTTGTAGGATTCTGGCTCTGTAGACAGTTCACTGTGATCCTGGGGCAGGCTTGGTCCCACCCAGAAAGGGAGGAAGCGGAAACAGGGTCTGGGGCGGGGTGGGGGTGGAGGAGGCCCGGTTGGGCAGGAGATCAGAGCAGGATTGTGTCATGGAGTCCTGCAGCTGATAAGCAGCTGAGCGGCCGGTTCAGACAGAAGGAGGGGCTCCCCGGGGTGGGGGTGGGGCTGGAACTCATCCTGGTGACCCCCTGGCCCCTTGCTGCCCATTAGCCCTGGACCACAGCTGGCCTCCTGCTCCAGTGGGAGGGAGGTTGTTGGGGTCTTGGGGTGGAGAGCTGTCTCCATCACACCCTGGGTGACCTCAGGCAAATCGTTCACCTCTCTGAGCCTCAGTTTCCATGTATGTAAAACCAGGGTTCAAAGGTCTCCCGTGGGAATAGGGGTCCGGGCTGCAGATAACTGGAGAGTCTTGTGGGTGCTTTGCTTGGCTAGGGGAGGCAGTGGGACGGATGCTCATGAAGGCCTGTGGGGTCTGTACTGGGCCGGCCACGGGCCCCAGAGAGCGGAGGAAGCAGAGCTAGAGTAGCCCAAGGGCGCGGGTCGGGGTGGGGGACGGTGCTGTCTGGCGGTTCTGGAGGATGCAGGAGGTGGCCTGGCCCTCCCCTACCTGGTCCCAGTCCCACCTCCTCTGACTTCAGGGAGCCCATCTCCTCCTCTCTCTCCAGGAGAGCCGATCGGCCCCAGCTGGGCTTCGTCCCCTCCGTCCTCCCCGCCCGCTGGGACTGGGCTTCTCTCTTCTTTGTATCTTATCACCCGTGGAGTCTCACATCACCTTCCACCCACCATCCTCTGGACACTTCCTCAGTCCCCACAGGCGCCCAGGGAAGGTTCGGGGAGAAGGCCCGGCGGCCCTGACATCATCTCTGGGGTCGGGTCAGGGTGGCCCAGCGAGCTGGAGCTCGGCTGGGGGAGGGAGGCCGGGCTCCACCTCAGGGCGGCCCGTTTCAGGCCGAGTGGGTCTGCGGGACTGCTTCCTGTCCTGTTTATGGCCTCCGCGAGTTCAGGAAATCATTGAGTGAAACATCCTCACCCCCCCACCCCCGACCCCACCCCAACCCCCAACCTCGGCCCCGCGATTATTTAATAGGAGCCGAGCTGTGGTCTCTCTCTCTCTCTCTTTTGGAAAATCCAGTGGGAGAAGGAAGCTGTCAGCTCAGCTCTGACCTCAGCTTTGTCCCTGAGCCAAAAGTCAGGGTGGCCAGGGCAGGGGGGCGGCGCTGGGGCGGGGTGGGGAGGAAACAGCTGCCGGTGGCCCCGTGACGTGACGCGAGGCCGCCGCAAGGTTCCCAGGGGCGGGGGCTGGCGGTGCGGAGCCGGGGCGCTGGAGACGCACTTGGGGGGTGCGCACACGCATGCTGCGTCAGGCCGCCCCACTCGTGTCCGGAGACCCCTGCCACGCACAAACCCGCACAGGCTCATATAGGCTCCAGGCAAACGGCGACACACACACACGAGCGGAATCACACAGGGGCTCAGCTAGGGGTGGGTGGTGGGCCCACCCCGGCTCCCTCCCAGCCCCTCTCACATACACAGGGCCAGACGCAGCCCGACACAGACCTGCAGACGCACAAGGGGCCTCACCAAACACACAGACACACACGTGCCTGCCCACCCAGGCCGGGAGACACAGACCCACGGGGAGCCCGGCGGGCGCTCCCAGACACAGGCTGGGCCTCTGGGGCTGGGGGCCACCCTATCTGACTCTTTATGAAACATCCCCATCAACGGTAGCCCACCAGGCTCCTCTGCCCATGGGATTCCCCAGGCAAGAGTACTGGAGTGGGTCGTCATTTCCTTCTCCAGGGGATCCTCCCGACCCAGGGTTCAAACCCTGGTCTCCTGCATGGCAGGCAGATTCTTTACTGTTTGAGGGCTGACAGTAGCCCCTGAGGGCTGCCCTGGATTCGGACCTGCCTCGTGCGCCTCCCGCTGCCCGCAGCAAAGGATGAAGGGCTCTGCGGCTGATGAGGAGGGGCCTGTGACTGTTCCAGGGCCCCACCCGGGCAGGGCAGGGAGCCCGGGGGTCTGAGGCTGCGGAAGGGGAGTGGACGGTGAGAGGAGAGGGCCTTTGTCCCCGCACTGGTGATGCCAGGCCTCCACCTTCCCACCCCACCTTGAACACCCGCGCAGCCCCACCCTACCTGCGGCACCTCCTGCCACTCCTGGTCCGCAAGGGACGGCTGCGGAGGAGTAAGTCTGGGGCCCCATGCTGCCAGCTGCCTAGTGACCACGGGCAAGTCACTCCTCAGCCCCTCAGGGCCTGGCTTTCATCATCGATACCAGCGGCTTGCAAACGTTTTTGACTGCGACCCACAGTTAGAAACACATTGCACCTTACAGCCAGAGGTGCTGCACACGATGACACATACAGGCAATGGAGAAAAAAAAGAAGTTTCCCAGAGCAGCGCCTGCCCTTGCTCTGGGCATGCCCAGTGATTTCGCTATTCCATTTTCTTCTGAAAAGTGCTGGCACCAACTCTGTAGATTGAATTCGTCATCTACTGAGAGGCAGAGATCTACAGTGGGAAAATCCTGCTCTTTCTCTCTGCCTGTGACGGTCTCAAGCTAGTTTGAAACTCAGGGAGAACCCGGGGGAGGCCAAAGTGCTTGCAGAGGCTGGCATACCACATCCATGCAGGGCTGATGCAAGAACAATCTGGGAGGAGAGACACCCATTCTCTAGATGGAGGCAAGGAGGACAGGGCCCCAAGTGCAGTCAGGCCTGTGCAACTTGGCGTGGACCCCGGAGGCAAGGCTCTGACCCCACTGATGATCAGAGCTCTGTGGGCTGCTGCTTCCCTTGCAATTTCTATCAGAATTGAAGAAAAAAAAAATGCAGTCACTCTGATTCACCTCCAGGGGGGTGATTCCTGACGCAGAACCAGTCAGGAAATGTCAGGGTGATGCTGGGGGCAGTTGGCAGGAGACAAGGGTGGTTTCTAGCTCCTGCTCAGCTCCCGAGGGTATGTGGCTGGCCCCTGACCGAGATTTGATGGGATGAGGATGAGAAGAGCAGACTAGAGGCCCTGGCTCTGGACCTCAAGTGCCCCAAAGACAGCTGGAAGGGAAGTACCGCTTATCCCCAAGGCGGGAAGTGTTCCCGTCCCCTGGAGGAGGCTCTGGGAGGTTGCCTGTTCCCCCAAGGACCCACGCCACACTCTGTGTACTGAGAGGTCCCACGAGCCCTCCTTGGCTTAACTCGCAGACCACAGGTGGTACACTGATCCTGAACTCAGGCACAATCCAAGCCCCTGACTCAGGCTAGAGTTTGAGCCCCTCCTGTGTCCACTGCGGAGCTCTGGTGAGAAAAGCCGCCACGTGGCAGGCGCCGTGTGTTTCCCACTTAACATCCCCCTGACCAACTCATGAGCCCATTATTACAGCGTTCCCATTCCCAGCAGGGGAACAGAGGGAGACTCAGAGAAAGGCAGTCACCTTAGGTCACACAGTGACCTGCAGCGTGGACAGGGTTCAAACACAAGCTTGCCAGGCTCTAAGCCACACCCTTACCATGGGTACCAGAACCACCTGGGGCCCTGGAGGGCCCAAGGTGACTTGCAAAACTGAGCCAGAAGCCACGGGAAAGTACACGAGAGCTTACGTGAGAGCCTGTGGACAGTGGAGGCGGGCAGCCCCGCAGGTGTAGTTACAAATACGTCCTCCTTTCTCAAGTGCCAAATAACGAGGTACTTTTGCCTTTGGGGATAGGAAACCCAACTGCCAGGGCTGTGCCAGGAATTCCTGGGCTTCTCCTGTCTCCTCTGGCTGCCCCTCGCCAGCCCTGGTCCCGGGTCACTCCCTCTGACCCCCAGCTTCCTCCCCTGGGCCCATCTGACTGCCCTGTGCTCATTTCCCAGGTGGGACTGTCAAGGCGAGGAGTGGGGCGTGAGCTGATGGTGACAGCAGCTGCTGGGTTTCAGGGAACTGAGATCTGAGCTGGGGACAGGGAAGAGATATGGGGAGGGAGGAGGGGGCTGGCCCAGGCGGTGGGGGTTGCCCGGAGGACTCAGTTTCTGGGTCACTAGTCTCGGGGAATTCCCCGATGCCCAGCGAGCTGCTTACCTGGTGAGTAACTGCTGCTGGCTGCCCACACAGGATGCCCGGCTGCAAGGGTACCTCCCTGCCACCCCTTGCCAATGGCCACTGCCACGTTGCCCTCTCCCCTGAATGCCCCGGGGCCCAGGAAAGAGACAGACAGGCAGGGTGCTGTCCCCCACCCCCGCAACTCCCCCCCTTGCCCCGCAGGGCTCTGCAGGGGGCGGCTGGTGATTCAAGCCCCTCTGAGCTGAGCTATGTCTCCTTCCTTCTCGGATGGGGCTGGTGGGGGGTGAATCAGCTCCTGGGGGCGGTGAGGCCGGGTCAGCTGCTGTTTCTTCAGCTCAGGCCTGGGATGGGGGTGGTCAGGGGCCAGGATGGACTATAGGGAGAGAGAGCCCACCGCCATGCCACCCCTTGCCCAACAACCCATCTGATCTTCTTGGGGCATCCCGGAAGCTGGAGGCTCAAGGTTGTTTTGCTTCTGTTATCCATCAGGAGAGAATGAACAGGCTCCTGTCCTGTCCGGCATTCCCCCTTTAGCCCTGGAGCATGCCTGAGTTTCCTCGTCTGTAAAACAGGGACAAGAACAGGGAGGCAGAAAGGAGGAATGATGCTGACAGGTAAAGGGGCTTGCTGGGTGGCCAGACCTGCGATGAGCCTGAGCCTACAGAGCAAACCCACAGCAGAGATGCCATTGCACCCATTTTACAGATGACTAAACTGAGGCCAGGAGGTGGTCACTTCCTCAAAGTCTCTAAACTCAACACTGGCAGAGCCAAACCTCTAACCCGGGAGTGACTGAGGCTGAAGTCCATGCTTCCAACCCACAGACTTCACGTCTTTTCAGCACAAGAGACTTGGCACAGACAGCTTTTGGAAACTAAAATGCTTTTAAAAAATACTTAGCATCTACTCTGATGTAACCCTGAGCCAGGTGCCTTCAAGAGTCCAAATGGAGGATCAGACCCTATCCAAGCACTCAAACAGTGAGGAATGAGTCTTGTTCCCACTCGATAGAAGAATGGGCAGGATGAGGCAGATTCAGCCGGTCTGGGCTGTGAGAGGCCAGGGGAGGCTTCCTGGAAGAAGCGGCCCGAGCGCAGCCCACCGCTCCTCACTCCCCTCTCAGTGTGAGGGGCTGCCAGCATCGATGTGGCCCTCTTTCAGGCCAGAGGCTAGGGGCCCAGGCCCGGCTCTATTGTTAACTCTCTGTGCTGCTCCGGGCAAGTGCCTTCACCTCTCTGAGCCTCAGTTTCCCCATTGGAAAAATAAGACATATGACATTCTAAGGCTTGTGGCTGGTAAGTGAGAGGCAACAGAAAAGGAGGGGCTGGTGGCTAAAGCGAGTGGGAGAGAAATCACTCTGAGGGGCCCGGGGAGGCCCCAGGCTGGACTTGGTTCCTGGAGAAAGGAGATGAGCAGGTGGATGGCACAGCTGCCCAGAGGAGCACCCCCCAGCCCTGGCCGCATGGGCCCAAGTGTCCCCCTCACCCGAGGCCGGTCAGATCCCCAGCAGGCCCCATGGTGCAGGAGCAGGACAGGCTGGGGATGAAGTCACAGCTGGAAGGGGCCTGCCTGGGGCTGCCACTCCAGGGTGGGGCCTGGGGTCACGACCCTGGGAGCAGGCGGCCAAGAAGGGAGGCTGCCTTCCGTGAGGAAGTTGGGGTGGGGGGAGGCACACACACACAGCAGCGTGGAGAGGGAGGGAAGAAAACAAACTCCAGGAGACAGAAGCCGGCCTGGAGCGCGGCCTGGGCCGCCGATTCCCAGGGACCGCGGCCACGTTGCAGGCGGCTCCGAGACCCTGCTCGGCCTTTGTTCCCAAGAGGCCCAGCGCAGGTGGTGGCTGGACATGGACAGGAGAGGGAGGCTTGGCCTGAGGTGCCGAGGGGCCCGGAACACTTGGGGAGCACGGACCAAGTCAGGTACCGTGAGAGGGGAAACTGAGGCAGGGGAGGGGGCCCGTCAGGGCGCGGGGCGTGGTGATGAAGTGTCTTGCAGACTCGGCCCCACTTCCTGTTTCCTGTGGGGTGGGGCTGAGATGACATGGCGTTCGTGGGGGTGTTTTATAGGGCTGAGGGGGGTGGTCTGGGCAGCCAGAGTCCGCTGGGAAGGAGATTTGGAGGGACTGGGCCTGGAAGGCAGCGGGACAGGAGGGAGATTCAGGGCACCTAGTGAGAGACTCGGGGAACCGGAGGATCCGGAGATGGGGGCCTCAAATGCATTTGGGGGTCCCCATCCAAAGAGTCAGGCAGAGTCAGACGACAGGGGTCTGGGAGATGTCGGGGGTGTATGTGATCCTGAGTGGTCAGGCCCCTGTGCAGGAGAGACTCAGGGTGAGGCGGTGATGAGAGGGAGGTGACCTGGGATGTCCTGGGGTGTACACACACCCCAAAGCAGGTGTTGGAGTGGGGTTAAATGCCAGGTGGGGCCTCCTGCGGCCCCCAGGGAAGACACAAGGTGCAGAGCAGACAGGGAGGGGAAGGAAGGCCAGTGTGGGCCCTGCCGGCCTCCTTCCCCCGCTGGGAAGTGCCCGCTGGGATGGGCAGTTTTATCAGCCCCACGTCCAGGCCCTGCTGGGAGAGGGAGGGGGAGGAAGCAGCCTGGAGAGGGCAGGGCATGTGTGAGGGGAGGGGGCACGGCAGCCGCAGGAGGGCTCGTCCTGGCACGAAGCGGGGAGGAAGGAACGCGTGGCTGGGCAGGTCCGGGATGTGGCAAGAGGCAGGAGCTGGGGGCACCGGGTGGGGGTTGGGGGGATGGTTGAGGGAACTGGGAGCCAAGGAAAGGCTGCAGGGCTCCCCGGCCTTGGAGAACCAACTTTCCTGCCCTGCTCGCTGCTCAGGGTCAGGTGGGAGGGCTGTGGTGGATCCCAGGGGCAGGAGAATCTCCTGGGACAGGGGCTCTCCTGGGACAGGGGCACTCCTGGCAATTTTAGGAGCAGTGTGGCCCCAGATATGTGCCTGGCCGGCACTCCCCCACCTCTGTTTTTTTCTTTTTTGAATGCTTTTTAATGGGAGGGGTTGCCAAGCTCATTCTCCCTAGTCCTTACCATTCCTTCCTGCCCCTCATTCATTTCTGAACCTACCTGCCACCAAAGACACCAGAATCTGTGACTCTGCCTAAGAGGCTCCGGAAGTGCCTTAAGGGGGCCATCACCCTGCTCTGAGCCCCAAGGGCCCTCCAAGCCACTTCTGTTCTCCCAAACCATCTCTCTGCATCCCAAGGAGCAAGCCCAGGTTCAGTTGGCTAAGTCTCTGCTTCAAATGTCCTTTCAACATGGAAATGCATGACCACCCTCCCTGGAAGGGAGCTGAGAGGTTAGGCAAAGGCCAGACACACCACACTTTCCCGGAAGCTCCTCCCCAGGGTCTCCCCAGAGAAGGCAGTCACAGCAGCCCCTCAGCTTTCATCTTGCCAGCCCTTCCTGGGCCCCACTGGTGGTCAGCAGCGCCGGCTTGCTGATGGCACTCAGGAGGCCTGACCATGTGGGACCCTGGGCAACCTGTCCTCTTGGGAGCCTCGCTTTGCCCAGTGGCAGTGGGCAGGATGGAGGAGGCCATCCCCAAGGTGGCTTCCAGGGCCCACATTCAGTTTCGCTTTATTGCTGTCTAAAGTCCACGCCAGGGCCCCAGCCCCTCTTCCTGGAACCTCCTCCTCAGCCAAGCCCCAGCCTGCCTCCTCCCCACTGCCCCCCTCCAAACCCCTTGACCAGGGGGCTGCAGGTGTCAGCTCCCATCTCCTTGCCTAGTTTCAAGCCACCTCCCCAAACCCAGGTGAGTCAGGGTTGTCTGGGGTGCCCACTTCCCCGGGGGAGGGGGGACCCTGATGACTCGGGGACCCTCTACCCCACCCCATCTTCAAACAACTCCCAGGGCAAGCCGCTCAGGAAAACCGCAGGGTGTTTTGTTGAAGAGTTCATTATAATTTTATCAATCAAATTCTTAGAAGAGGGAAAAAGTCTACTCTCCCCACCCTCCCCCCTCACTGCCCCCCCTTTCACTCTCACTTTCTTCCATTCATAATTTCCTATGATGCACCTCAAACAACTTCCTGGACCGGGGATCCCTGCTAAATATAGCTGTTTCTCTCTGTCTTACAACACAGGCTCCAGTATATAAATCAGGCAAATTCCCCATTTGAGCATGAACCTCTGAAAACTGCCGGCATCTAAGGTCTCCTTCAAGGCCCTCTGGAGTGCAGCCCATAATGAAGGTCTTGGCGGCAGGTAAATCCACCCGCCCCCCGCCCCAGGCTGGCTTCCGCCGGGAGCCCCGGCCGCGGGCGCCGCGGCAAACTTGGGGCCCCTGGCGATCGCGAGCGGGACACCCACCCGCCGCAGACACACGGACACTTGGGGCGCCCGCGCAGCCGGGAGCCCGGGCCGCCTGAGGCGCCGGGTGGCGGCCGCCGCCGGGGGCGAGCGCGGGCACATGGTCCCCGCACCGCGCGCCCAGCCCGCCCGGGGCCCCGCAGGTTGGCGGGCCAGGCAGGGGGCGCCGCTGCCTTCCTCCTCCTCCTCCTCGCTCCTGCCACTCTCGCCGCTGCTCTTCCCGCTCAGCTTTCTCCGGGATTCACCCTCCCTCTTTTCTTTCTTTTTCTTTCTTTCCGCTTTCTTTTCCAACCGCGTCCCCGGCTGCTCCCTGGGAGGGGCGCCGGCCTCCGGAGCAGCTCGCAAACTCCGGCCCGGGACGGGAGCAGGTGCCGCCTCCATCTGCTAGAGCCCGGAAAGCTGTGGTCTGTGCTAGGTGAGCCCGGGGAGTGGGGCACCCCCCGCCCCCCCGCCAGCCATCCTGGGGCCTGAGCCCTGCTTGGAGATGCTGGGAGGCACAGGGGATCCAGAAGTGAAGTCGAGGCTGCACTGTCCCAGCCGAGGAAGGGCTCCAGAGCGCCTCCCCTTCCTCCAGTCTCCTCGCTTCTCCAACTCTCACAGGTCCCCTGACCCCAGCCCTTGCTGCAGGGTCATCTGGAAAACAGAGGAGGGTGGGTGGCAAGCAGGGCCCCCTGCCCTCCCCAGTGGGGAGGGGCGCTCCTGGACAGGCCTGGACAGCTCTCCTCTCTCCCTCTCACCTTTAACTTCCCTCCCTCCCCCGCCCACCTGGCTGCCTGCAACCTTTTCCCTTTTTTTCTTTCCTGGTTGCACCATTCCCTTTCCCTCTCAAAGGCTCTGAGGGCGTCTGTGGAACCCCAGGATTCTCCTTGTCCTAACCCGCAACCTGGGACGAGGACCAGTGAACAAGAGTGTGGGGGGTGGGGGATGGAGCACGGAGGCCAGGAGCAGCAAGGAGCCAGGAAGGGAGGTTCTGAAGGATGCCCTGGCCCTAGAGAAGGGGACAGAGTTGCAGCCCTGGAGTGGAGTCCAGGGTCCCAGATAGGAGACTGGCCACATCTGGAGGAGGAGGACCACAGAGAAGCTGGGGGAAGGTGACAGGATCAAGGGGAAAAGGGCCCAGTGAGCCCACATCACCGAGACAAGTTTGGGAGATGAGGGTCAACAGAAACTCTGCTCCCTGTGGGCCTGGTGGGAGCCCGCTCTGGGAGACAGGAGCATGAAGTAACACTTAGGAATCTGGACCTTCCAGGGGAGTTAAGGATCTTTTTCTTGAGACCTGGGGCATCGTCCCCTCCTGGGAGAGGCCTGGAGGGTTGGTAATCACTCTGAATCCAGTTCTCAGCTGATAGGAACAGCTCATGTCCTGTCCCCCTTGGTCCCCTCAGGAGACAGCAGGGAGTGATAAACAGGGAGATTTAGCGATCTGGGGAGGTAGATGCAGGGACATTGCGAATATCAGAAACCGCCAGGTCTGGAGAAGAGAGAGCTGGAGCCTGAGAGAGGAACGTCCCCACAGGACCAGAGTTGCAGCCTCTCCCCTAAGCCGCTTTCCGGCCGCTGCCCACCACCCCACCACCCCCCGACCTCTGCTCATGGCTCCCCACCGCTTGTCCGCAGGCGTCGTGCCCCTGCTGCTGGTTCTCCACTGGAAACACGGGGCCGGGAGCCCACTTCCCATCACCCCAGTCAACGCCACCTGTGCAACCCGCCATCCCTGTCCCAGCAACCTCATGAACCAGATCAGAAACCAGCTGGGGCAACTCAACAGCAGTGCCAACAGCCTCTTCATCCTCTATGTAAGTCTCCCCCTCAGGGTGCCGAGGAGCAAGGCAGGGAGGGGCTGGGGTCTGCAAGCAGGGACCTGGGCTGGCGAGGCTGGTCAGAGAAGGGAGGGGTGTGGGGTTTTGTCCCACTGCACCCAGATCCCCCCAGCTTCCTCCACATCCCGCAGCCGAGGCCCAGCCTCTTTCCCTGGGTGCCAAGGTAGTTGGGGGGGTGGCAGGGGCGCCTGGAGAAGAGGTGGCAGGCAGGGCTGGCACTTGTAGCATTGGGATTTGTCCACCTGGTGGAGGGAGGCAGATGACAGACAGAGAGGGAGGCGGTGGAAGGGACTGGGGAGGTGTTGAAAGAGACGGCGGGCTATGGGTGACGGGGTGTGTAGCCGCCCAGGAAGAGGGTGAATGCGGTGGGTGAAAGGGCAAGTGTGTGTGGTGCACACGGCTGGAGGTGAGACCGGGTGTTTCCCCCTCTCCCTTGTGGTCCTGATGTGGGTAATGAGGAGGGTACCTCCTTGCGTGGGATAGAGGCTGGATGCATTAGCAAGTGCATTCACGCCCACTGCTACTTCTGGCTCTCGGGACAGTCCCGAGATGCCTGCAGGGCAAGTGATTGGGTTCTCAAGCCCCGTGTGTGTGTGTGTGTGTGTGTATTGTCGGGGGCGGCACTGACACCCAAGGGCTGACCACAGGCTGGGCAGCAGGGCTGGAGCAGCCGTCCCTGCCTCCCACTTCACCGCCCCTCTGCCCCTCTGCCCCTCAGTACACGGCCCAGGGGGAGCCCTTCCCCAACAACCTGGACAAGCTGTGCAGTCCCAACGTGACCGACTTCCCGCCCTTCCACGCCAACGGCACAGAGAAGGCCCGGCTGGTGGAGCTGTACCGCATCATCGCGTACCTGGGCGCCTCCCTGGGCAACATCACGCGGGACCAGAAGGTCCTCAACCCCTACGCCCACGGCCTGCACAGCAAGCTGAACACCACGGCCGACGTCCTGCGGGGTCTGCTCAGCAACGTGCTCTGCCGCTTGTGCAGCAAGTACCACGTGGGCCACGTGGACGTGACCTACGGCCCCGACACCTCGGGCAAGGACGTCTTCCAGAAGAAGAAGCTGGGCTGTCAGCTCCTGGGGAAGTACAAGCAGGTCATTGCCGTGCTGGCCCAGGCCTTCTAGACGGGAGGTCTTAGATAGTAGGGGACTTTCCAACTGCGGCCGGGGCTCAGAGCACCGCCAGACCCAAGTGGGGGCCGCTGGTAGACCCCCGAGGGGGTTCCTGGCCGGTCCACTCCCCTCCAGAGTGGGCCGCCACGAAGCCGAGCAGAGCCAGAACTCCCAGAGGCAGAACCTATATGTGGTGCCGACTAGAAAGGAAGGCGCCCCTTCTTCTGGGGGACTGCAGCTGGGCACGCAGTGTCAGGCTGGATTTTGGCCCCTGACTCATCCCCTCGGCCAGGGTCTTTGTGAGCAAACCCCACAAGTTGTCTCTGGTGACCCTGACCACGGGGCGAGACAGCAGGGGTCGGGGGCACTAACCCGCCCCCCCCAGCAGAATGACCACCATCAGTGCCTTGGCTGACCTTGAAAGGTCTGGTTGGAGCTCAGGCAGCCCAGAGGGGCTGGGATCCGGAAGGACCCTTGGCTCCTTCAGGTATGGCTTGTTGGAAGTCTAGAACGGGAGCTGTGGTTTGAGATGCTGCCTTGCTTGGGCAAGACTGGGGAGTTCAGGCCTACAGCTCTCAGGTGGAAGGTTCCAGAAGGAGGCCACATGGCCCTCCAGGCGCTCGGGGAGGCAGAGAGAGGCCACATGCAGGCCGGGGGAGGAAGAGAGGCCCTTGAAAGGTTTGACGGGCTCCCCGTCCTTGAGCTCAAAGTCTGTCCTGCTGTCCTCGCTGGCCGCGGGGTCTAGGGGCTGGACCTGGAGGTGGGGTGTGTAGGGGCGGGCAGGTTGCAAAGTCAGGTGAGGAGGTTCTGAGGGGATCCAGAGTCTTGTGGGCGAGGGTGTGCGGATGGAGTAGGTCAGAGTGGCAGCTCCCGTCTGAGGCCCACCGAGGCCCCGTGAGGTCACACAGAGGTACGCCGGGGGCACCAGAGGCCATCTGTCGCTGGTCCCTGGAGCAGGGGGACGGTGGGAGTTGAGGTCAGGGTCTCAGAGGCCTGAGAGCCGAGAGTGCCGTGTGCCTGACTCAGCATGATTGTCTATTTATTTTGACGCCCTATTTATATTAACTTATTGGTGCTTCAAATGGCAAAAGTTCACCCCCCTTTCCCTGCTCCCCTTTCTCCAATGGGAATAATATGACGGCTCCTCCTATGGGAGCTGGGGGCCAGGCCTTCGCAGGACTTGGTCTGGAAGTCAACGATGTTACAAGGTAGGGTGAGCCTTACGGGTGAAGCTCAGAGAAGGGTTAGGAGCTGAGAGCACTGGTCAGTCTGGGTGGGGGCAGGGGACCTGACGCCAACCCCCACCGCAACTGTGACCGGCTCTGGGGGCCGTCATGTTCCTTGGCTCCAAGGGGCTCATTCAACCCTGCGTTCTCGGTGCCCCTGGGACTGTGCTGCTGGAGGCGACCTTCACGGCAGAGACAAAGCCCTGGGCAAGGCAAGCTGCCGTTGTTTCTTTTGCCCCGGCAGCCTCTAGACCAGCAGTCGAGGAGCCCCAGAACGGTCCTGACCAGCACCCAGTGGGAGGCGCCTTCTCCGGTGGCCTGAACACCCGCAGAGGGCGAGGGGGCCTGGCTGCCTCTCGGGAAGCTGGGGCAGCCCTGGGGAGGAGGCCCCGGGACGCAGACCAGGAAGCTGTGGTCCCTCCTGCCCCACCTCCCCCAACCCCCCACCCATGTCTGGGTTCCCAGGCAGGGAACCCGATCCTGTTCCTTTGTGGCGGGGCCAGGCGTGCCGAGCAACGCCCTCCGGTCTGGGAGCTGGGGCAGCTGCTAAGATCAGGGTTCTGGCTTCTTCTCCAACCCTGAGTGGGGCGGCGAGCCTTGCCGTTCAGCCAGTGCAATTATGGTACTTATGCACTCACTTTGCACCTCTCTGTCACCTCTAAGCACTTTACTTGTGCCCAGTGCCCATCGGGACGGCAAGGTGGGCAGGCGGCAGGCAGGCCCCAAGACCCAAGGTTGGGGCTAGAGGTGGGAGTTGCCCGTCCCATTGGCAAGACTTTTGCGGTGGGTGGCAGAGCAGACCACGATGGGTTATGTGCTTTCCGACACTGTCTTAACGAGGGTCACCCCCAGCCTTGTCCAGGATCTCAGCCTGCCGTCCCCCGCATCACTCTGCTCGTCCCGTGAACGTGGCTTGGAAGGCTTGGGGCTGCCTGGCCTCCCATCATCTCATCACCCCTGGACACAGACTCCTGGCGCCGGGCCAACCTGGGCAGCCTCCGAGGCTTGGGGGACCAGCAATTCACCCACTCCCACCCCTTTCCAGGCCCGGCCCCGGCTCTGCCTCTCACCTGCTCCCCCAGCCTCAGTGCTCTTTGCAGACCCCATCTGGCAGATGGGCACCCACTTTGCACAGCATCTCTCTGAATTTTGGAGCCTTTGTGTGGGAAAAGCTTGGCAGGGCAGGAAGCTGTCCACTTCCTCTTTTGTTTCATCTGCTGGTTTTGACCTGCACCTGTATCCTGGGTCACGACCCCAGCTCGCGGAGGAGAGGGCAGCAGGTGGGACTGTCGTTTTGTTTTTTTTGCAGTTGATTGAAAGAGCGGTATTGGGGACCTTATTTATTTAAAAAAGAAATTTAAAATGAGAAAGCACCACTATTTATTTGTCTCTCCTCCTCCTTGTCCTTGTCCCCCTCTTCTTGTCCCCTCCCTGGGGACGTGCCCCCAGATAGAAGTCCAGCTCTGCCTTGGGGCTCTCCACAATAGACATTGCACGTGGGGCTGGAGGCCAGAACCAAGCGAGAAATTAGCTTCCCTTCAGATGGTACAGATGCCTTTTACTTCTGGATCCCCCCACCTCCCTCCACCCCCCCCCCGCCGCCCCCGTACCTGGGCATCGCTCCCATCCACACGGCGAGCTCTGCATGTCCTTCCCTGCTTCCCTCCCTCCTTTCTACTGGAGAGGACTTGGCCTTGGGGGACAAATTCCTCTTTGATGAATGTACCCTGTGGGAATGTTTCATACTGACAGATTATTTTTATTTATTCAATGTCCATATTTAAAATATTTATTTTTTATACTGAAGGAATACTTTTTTTTTAAAAAAAAAAAAGAGAAATTAATAAAGAATCTGCTCTTGGCAAGCCTTCTGGATTGTATTCTTGTGGGGAGACATGGGTGGACGGGCCGGCGGGAAGAGGAGGTGCTTCCACTGGGCCAGGGTGTCCCTGTGGGTGGAGGCAGGGTGGGCAGATCGCGGGTGCAGTCAGGACAAAGTGGGTGTTGCCAGGAGGCCCTGTCCATCTCTCCCACTGGCGCCCCTGTTCATGCCTCACACCTGGGGACCCCCTTTCCCTGTAACCTTCTTCCCAGCCACCTGGGACCCCTTCCTTGGGGAACAAGAGAGTCTGGAACTGGATGGCCACAGATTTAGGGGCTCCGGAGAAGCCCCCAGTGTCTCTTGGTCCTTTGCTCTGGGGTTTGGGTCCAGGGCTCCCCCAGCTGAGATTCCTTTAGGGGTGTGGGCAGTTTTCTGAGAGCCACCTATGTGCTCTTTCAGGAATGTTTGTCAATGGCAGGTCACATGTAGGTTTCCAAAGGTGTGTAGGGTGCAGTTCATGCCTCTGGAAGCTCCCAGGCCAGTGGGACAGTGACTGAGTGTGTGTGTGTGTGTGTGTGTGCATGAGCACTTCCAGGCCAGTGGGACAGTGACTGAGTGTGTGCGTGCGTGTGTGTGTGTGTGTGTGCGTGCGCACGAGCACTCGCAGACCAGTGGGACAGTGACTGAGTGTGTGCGTGTGTGTGTGTGTGTGTATGTGTGTGCGCATGAGCACTCCCAGGCCAGTGGGACAGTGACTGAGTGTGTGTGTGTGCACTCCCAGGCCAGTGGGACAGTGACTGAGTGTGTGTGTGTGTGTGTGTGTGTGTGTGCACGCTCCCTGATGGAAATGGCAGAGAGAAGGCCCTGAGCAGGGTGGAGATGCCCCCGCTGCCCAGCAGGCCGAGACCCTCTGCTCTCTGCTGGTCTCTGTGCAGTGAAGGGCCTGGACTCGCAGCCACACTGGCCTCGCCTGGCGGGGATCAAGAGGGCCTCGTCTCCGCTCCTTGTTGAAAGGCAGGTTTCAATTTGGCACATCTGGGTAGGGAGGGGGCGGATTCCTGCCGAACTGAAAGCTGCCCTTGAAAAAGAGCCCAGGTGATGCGAGTGTACCCTAAGGCCAGGAAAGGCTGCCCTACCCCTCCTCCACCTCTCCCTCCTCCTGAGCCCACCGGAACACCAAGATGCCAAGCGTGAGTCTCCAAGGGCCACAGGGAGGGGGGCTGCCCGGGAGGGAGAGGCCGGGGCCCCCTGGGAGCCCCCCAAACCCATGCTGTTTGCGGGTTTTCTTCCTAAAAGTCCTGGTAGGGGCGAGGGGATTGGCTGAATCCCCTCCCCAGGCCACAGCCCTCAGCGTTCCCCAGCTCTCCTTCTCTTGTGGGAGACAAGGTTGAAGCTTTTGGAAAGAAACCTTTACTAGAGAGAAATGCAGTGAACGCCAGAGCCCAGACAGGAGGGCGGTGCAGGGGCGTCAGGCCCTCGGTGCCGTCTTGGGGGCTGGGCCCTGGAGTCTGTCCTTGCCTCTGAGGGGAGTTCTCACCCCAGGAGAGGGCAGGTTTTCTGTTCTCTGCCCTGCCGTGCCCCATCCTGGCCAGAGGAACCAAAGGTGGTTAATTGGTCATCGGTCACCCTCCCGTAAAAGATGAAACAGCTGATGGAGGGGAGAAAGAAAGCATCCCCCTCCGCCCCCTGCTCTGATGGGAAGGCCGTGCCCTGAGGTCCGAGTCCTTGTGGTGCCACTGCTGTGCGAGCTGTCCTGTGACCTCCCGCGTGAGCTCAGCTCTCTTATCTGTGAAACTGCAAGAGGGACAGCAACCCATGTCATCTCTCTATCGACTTTGCAGGCTGCCAAAAGGCACCCGCGGGGCAGGAGCTAGAGGCGCTGTGATGAGTCTGGTGAATCCGTGGGAGTAGATGGAGAAAAGAACCCAGCTCAGACCCTGGTGCCATCTCTGCAGGGGAGAGGGGGGTCCTCGCCCCAGGGAGGGCAGGAGTGAGTGATAACGCTGAGTCCCAGGCTGGGGGCCAGGTTGAGGAAGCGGGGGGCGCAGGGCAGACAAACTTTCGGGGCATTGGTCCTCCAGTGCTCCCCTGAGCCTCAGGCCTGGAGGAGACCGCCCAGAGAGGAGCCAAGGCAGCCTGGCTGCCAGCTGAGCTTTCTCCCATCCTGGTTCTCAGGAGGTCAACAGGAGAGACCCTCTCCTCTCATCCCAAGAGGCTGCTGGGGGCGCAGTCCCACAGGCTCTGTGATGGCCCTGCACGTCACAGTTTACAGTGCATTTTCTTACCCGTCAGGAGATCCTCCCAACCATTCTGAGGATGGGACTAGATAACAAGCCCATTTTACAGATGGGGAAACTGAGGCCCCAGGAGGCAAAGGGACAGAGAAGACAGCTTTTTGAGACAGGCTCTTTATATTTGCTCATCTTTATGATCATCATCTGTCCACTCACCTGGACAAGACTCTACAGGCCAGGCTATATACCCAAGGAGCTCGAGGGTTAGGGGTGGAAGAAAGACTTTCCCAGGTCAGACGGATGACAGTGACGGTTGCACAACAATGTGAATGGACTCAGGGCCACTGAAGTGTACAGTTAAATATGGTTAATATAGTATGTTTTATATTCTGTGACTTTTACCACAGTAAAAAAAGAAAAAGGCTTTCCCCAGTCACCTCTGCCCTAAATTCAGACTAGGCGTTAAGAGGAACATGTTATCATGCTAAGCAACCACATTTTCAGCCATAAAATTAACGTCATAATGGAAACAGTTAATATTTATTTCCTTATTTATAGTCCTCTTTGTCCTAAAGAGCAGAGAGAGCATCTTACACCAGAAGGCACGTCATAAAAATACTGATAAAGAGGATCAACGTCGGAGAAGACAGAGACAGAAAACGAAGTCCTCAGAGACAAAGAAAATACATGTTTCCCATCACAAGGGGCTATATAATGACCATGGCTGAGTTTCCCAGTTGGCGCTGAGATTCCTGGCAGTTGAAGGAAAAAGGGAAATGTGGTCTCTTATGCAATTCTCATCATTAGAAACGAGGAGGTTTTCTTGAGCCTCACGGAAAACAGCCTGTCCTCGGACTGTGTTCTGAAGGGGCTTCCTCCCTGGAGCCCCACAGGAGTAGTGGGTGATGTGATGGGTCCCACCTACAGCGAGTGAATTCCTGGGGGCTATTTCTGCATTGGTCTTTGCAAAAGCAAGGCTCAGTACTGCAAATCCAGTGATGGGGTTCAATGAGAGTTCTGGATGACACACTCTTCTGGGTCCCGAGAGTGCTGAGTGTGCCTCAGAAGCTCCCCCATCCCCAGAATTTCCAAAAACATTTTTACTGATGTATCACACGCCTACATCACCTAATGGACATCAGATGAGTTCCTTCCTCCTGGAGGATTCTGTGAGGCCAGTGATGCCAGGTGTGCGTGAGGAAACGGGGTGGGACGGAGACGCTGTGATGAAGACGGGCCTTTGGGGGGGTCCGTGGGCCTCCAGCCTCTCTCCCCACTTCCTTCCAAGGCTACTCAGATCCCCAGGGGACCCCGGCCTCAGTGTCCAGGACACTTTCCGTGCACCCTCCAGCCCGAGCAGAGCCCAGCTTGAATCTGTCACTTTGACTTGGGGGAAGCACCGCCCTGCCCTGGCCGGGCTTCAGGGGCCAAATATTTCAATTATGAGGACGCGGTCAGGCCCTGCCCACTCCAGCCTCAGTGACGGCGGCGAGGAGAGGATGTCCCCGGCGGGAGCGGTGGGCGGCGTGCGGGGGGGAGCCGCAGACAGGAGAGGGGATGAGAGGCTGAGCAGACAGGCCCTCTCCGCTGGCTGAGAACAAAACCGCTGGCTGGGAGGAAAATATGTGTGAGGCATTCTTGCAATTCCAAGAGGCTCCGTCCAGCTCCTGCCCAGACGGTCAATGAATCAAAGCCTGGGGGGCCCTACCTGTCAGCAGGTTTTCTCCGGCCCCACCGCTCACCGGGCCCCACCTCTCCAGCCCCACAAGGCCAGCTGGAACACTCCCAGTTCCCCAGGAGGACGGCTCTTCAAACAGGAGTGACTCATGGGCCAAGAGCAGATGCAGGCAGCCCTCCATCTCCACCTGCTCTGCTCCCCCTCCACCGCCTTGGAGAGGGAGCATCACCCGCTGCAGGGGTTTAACGGTGCCCCCACCCCACCCCTGGGAACACATACGTCCACGTCGAAATCCCTGGAACCTGGGCAGTCGTGTCCGTATTTGGGAAAAGAATCTTCGCGGGTGTCACTGAGTTAGGGATATCTCGAGGTGAGCTCATCTCGGAAGTTTTCAAGTGAGCCCGCAGAGCAAGGACAAGTGTCCTTATAAGAGACACACAGAGGACAGGAGAGGAGACCCAGGCGAAGGCAGATGCAGCCACACGCCAAGGAATGCCTGGGGCCACCAGAATCTGGAGGAGGCGGGGCGGATCTTCTGCTGGAGCCTCGAGAGGGAGCTCAGGCTTGCCAACCCCTTGATTTAGGACTTCCAGCCTCCAGAACTGTGAGAGAGGAAACTGTTCAAGCCACCCAGTTTGTGGGAATGTTACAGCCGCCCCAGCACACTCACACACCCGTCTACCCCCTCGAAGGAGCCCTGCGTTTTCATGTTGCAAATCACACTGCCGGCCCTGCCCAACTTCACCTTCTCCGCTGACCTCCCCGATGTGGCTGCCTCCCTTTCTCTGGCCACGTAGTGTGGTGGCCCCATCTGATCACAGCACGACACCTTTGCTCTGGCTCTTGCCTTTGTTGAGAACGCCCTTCCTCCTCTGCTATGTGGGAAATTCTGGTCTTCCAAGGCCCAGCTCACATGTCACCTCTTCCATGACGTCTTCCTTGACTCCTTCAGTTTGACCATCCTAAGTCCATTTTAGCTCCAATGGTATATTCACACAGGGCTCTATAATTCGCCAAACTCTTCCTTTACATGATCATGTTTCACAAGGATAATGATACCTACTGTTGGTTGTGTACCTACTATGTACAGAGCATGCAGTAGGCACTTTACATGGATAATAAAAATAATAGGTCTGTGCTGGGCACTTAACCATGTTACACTACGTAAGGTGAGACCAGCCACGTCCACAGCTCTTGGGAGCTAAGAAATACAGAATCTTGGAACTTCCCTGGCGGCCCAGTGGTTGAGACTCCGCACTCCCAAAGCAGGCGGCCCAGGAGCGATCCCTGGTCGGGGAACTAGATCCCACACATCGCAACTAGGGATGCTGTGTACCGCAAGTAAGACTCCGCGCAGCCAATTGAACGACAACCACACAGAGTCGTGGCCCCACCTCGGACAAGCCCGCTGGAAGCTGCATTTCCATGCAGGTCTCCAAGGATCCCATTCACTGGAGTCTGAGAAGGGCTGACCTGCAGCGCCCAGCACGGGGCCAGGACTCTGACACCCTGGGTTTGAATCCTGGCTCAGCCCTTTCCAGCTGGCGGAGCTCGGGCAAGTTTCTGCCATCCGCCGGGCCTCACTTTCCTCCTCTGTCTCATGACTCTCTGACAGCCTTTTCAAGGAATAGAGGCCGTAACGCACGGCACACAGGGTGGGCCAGTCAGGTAGCATCTGATTATCCGAGTCGTGGCTGCCTCCTCCTACCCTAACCACAAGGACTATCTGTTCTGGATTGATTTTCAGACCTTCTGAAAGCCCCCCATCACGGTGACCCTCCTGAGGGAAACCTCGGCTGTCCTGGAGGCTGCAGAGGTGGTACTGGGGTGCGAGAGGGGCCTCTTCATCTTCCCCGTCCTACCCCTAGCCCGGGCTGGAGACCCCAGGACCCCCCACTCAGTTCAGCCTGCTTCATCCTCTAGTCACCGCCCCTCCCCTGAGGGACCCCCCTCCCCTGGGGAGGTCCTGTCTCCTAACAGCAGTGAACCCCCAGGGAAGCACTGGAGGAGGGGGTGGGGGCTGGGCATGAGGTCAGCCCCCACGTCAGCCCCTCTCACTTTCCCTGGAAGAGGCCGCTGAGTGGGTGCCAGCCCTGGCGGAGGTCTGTCCCTGCTCCAGGGCCAGACCACAGGCAGCCACGCTGGGCCACTGCCAGGCCTGGGGGAGGCGATCTCAGCCCCCCAGCTCCTCTCCGTCTCGCCCTGAGGACCCCTCCCCGACCCCAGATCCAAGCAACCAACGAGGCCTCTTCCAAGCAGGTGAGGTCATTCTCTCCACCAGACCAGCCCGAGGCAGAGACGCACCACCCACGTGGCAGGGTTCCCACATCCCCCCATCCTGAGTCCCCCATCCAGGCCTCCTCCCCCGGCAGCCCTGGGCCCCTGACTCCCTCCACTCCCCGCCCTCCTAGGGGCCCACAGGAGTGGCCCCCAAACACCTGTTGGAGGCATGGACCTGGGTGGGCCGAGTGGAAACATGGGACAGACCCCCTTCCAGACCACCTTTCAGCGTCTGAGTGGGTCCATGCGGACAGGCCCAGAGTGGGCCTTTGAACAAGCTTAGGGTGCTCGGGGCGCAGACAGGGCCCAGAGCCTCCAGCTCCAGGCATCATTTGCTGCCTCCAGAACCCGGCCTGCATTGGCTGGGCTGATTCTGTGCCCACAGCTTGGCCAAGATAAAGTTTTTCTCCCGATATTTAAGGTTTCCCCATCACACTGGTTGGGTTAGCCAGAATGTTTCTGCCAAAGGCCTGGGGAGGTTCGTGGGCCTTGAGGATGGGTGAGCACAGGGAACCTCAGGAGACTTTCGAGGAGGTTCAAATCTCAGAGTTGGAGCTTCCCAGGTGGCGCTAGTGGTAAAGAATCCGCCAGCTGACGCAAGAGATGCAAGAGACATGGGTTCGATCCCTGGGTCAGAAAGATCCTCTGGGGGAGGAAATGGCAACATACTCCAGTTTTCTTGCCTGGAGAATCCCACAGACAGAGGAGCCTGGCAGACTATAGTCCATGGGATCACAGAGTCTGACACGATTACTGAAGCGACTTAACACGCACGCACGTATCTCAGAGTTAGTCAAGATCAGTAGTTCTCAGCTGGGATGATTTCATCCCAACCCTCCCCTCCCCATGGCCCCAGGACGTTCGGCAACACCTGGAGACATGGCTGGTTGTCACACAGAGCTGGTGGGTGTGCCCCTTACTGGCATTGAGAGAGTAGAGGCCAGGCTTGTGGCTAAACATCCGATAAACCACAGGACGGCCCCCCTCGCAGGACCTGTGGGCCGCAGAGTCAAACGCGCAGAGGCTCCGCCCAGTTCAAAACGACTCCATCAAACAAACCCCTCATCTCTCGGCATCTAATCTGCTCCTGGACAAGATGCAGCCCCACAAAACTGACCGTGGCTTCAGGCCTCGTTTTGTGTGGGCACTTGCAGGTAGGCAAACACATAGGAAGTGATCCGAGAGGGCAACAACAAGGTGAGTTCACACATGGAAGTGCTGGGCAGCTCCGAGGATGGGGGGCCAGGAGGCCTTCGTCCTGGTTCTGTGTGCCCTGGACCTGCCCCCTTTCTTCTCTGAGCCATGGTTTTTGCATCAGAGAGATTGGCTTAGGGGAGCGCAGGCTTTCAGCCAGACTGCCGTGAGGTCGGATCCTGGCTCTCTTCCTCACCAGCTATGGGAACCTGGGCCCATTACTTTTCTTCTGAGTCCCATTTCCTCGTATGTAAAGTGGGGACCCCACATCCTGCCTCAGAGGGCTGCTGGGAAGATGAAAGGAGATAGTTCACAGAAGTCGCCTCCCAGACCAGTGCTGCCTCGTGGCAGGCACTCCTTGATGGCACCCGTCCCTGTCACTTCCGAGGTTTGTGCCGACCCAGAATCTCTGCCAGGGCTGGCATGCTGCAACCCAGCAGCTTGGGGTTGCAGATAAAACCCAGCACACTGAAATTCAAACTTAACCCGATGTCCTGTATTTTGATTTGCTAACTCTGGCCCACTGCCTCCTTTTGCAAATAAAGCTTTATTGGGACACAGCCTTGCCTGTTCATTGACACATCGTCTCGGGCTGCTTTTTGTGCTATATTAAGAGTCAGAGACCTGAATGATCTGCAAAGCCTAAAATAGTTTTAGTATCTGATCCTTTAACAAAAAAGCATGCTGAACCCTGGCCTAAGTTGGGAAATGATTGCTTCAGGGCAGTGGGAGTGTGTCTAGAGCCCATGAAGGAACTGCTGCCCTTTCTGGGCAATGTGGGAAGGTACGTGCAGAGGAAGGTGGGCCCTTTCATTTACCCTGTGGCCGCAACTTGCAGGAAATCAGAAAGAACCTTGGCCTCAGGGAACGGAGGCCAGGGTTCTGTACCTGGCCCTCTGCTGACTTTCAAGTGACCTTGGCAAAGGCCCTTCCCTACTCTGGGTCCAGGCCCAAGCCTCACGGCTTGCGGGTTGTCGGTTTCCCAACCACTGGGTGAACCCCTGTCCCCTTGCCTTGGAAGCTCAGAGTCCTAACCACTGGGCCGCCAGGGTAGCCCCACTGGGCCCCGTTCTTACTTCCTTCATGTGCTCCACGGATGGTCATTAAACATGAGCTGCTTACCTGTACAGATGCCGCCGGACCCGTGTCCCTGCTCTCCCGGGGGTGAGAGAGGATGATCAAACCCATGTGTTCACAGGCTGGGGTCAGCAGGAGAGGCGAAGATGAGGAAGCTGTGGCAGACCTGGGGATGGGAAGAGGTGCGCTAGTGGGGACCATGATGGAGGAGGAGCCCACGACTTCCCCCACCTGCTGCCTCCTGGGGGTCGCTGACGGCAGGAAGGGGTCGACTCTGGCCAAGAGGCAACGTTTTCTCAAGCCCCTTTGCATCAGAACCCTAAGAGGGGGACCTGTCACATTCTCCTCTGGTCTGGAGAGAAGCTGCCGGCCAGCAGGGCTGCCCCCTCAGGGGAGTGGGTGAGGCGGGGAGCTGGGGGAATGGAGGAAGGCCCGAATTCCAACCGTGTCCAGCAGCTACCCTCTTCCTGGTTTCCTGCGCGCATTCCCAGGAGTGTCCTGTCCCGAGCCCGTAGCTGGCCAAGCTGGGGTCAGCCCTGTGGCCAAGCCAGGGGACCAGGAGGGCTTCACTAAGGGGGCTTCCTGCAGAGCATAGCTCAGACCCCCTGGGCCGACCCGCAGCCCCAGAGAGAGTGGGTCAGAGGCTCCTCCCAGCCTTGGCTTGTCCCCTCCAAGGGCCTGGCCTGGACACCCTAGGAGGTCAGGAACCCGGCCCAGCCCTGTCTGGAGGGGAGCAGTGGTTGACGTGGGGTGTGTGACAGCTGTCAGACCTGCCATGTAGCCCCACCCGTGCTCCCTGCGCCCCTAGAATCTCCGGCAACATGGCTTTATTCCCTTTCCATTGAGGAGCCTCTCAGTTCTGAGTTCTTACGCCTGGATTGGTTTTCTGCTGGATCAATCTGATGCACAAGTTACTAATGATGATGGCACGATGCTGTGCCAAGGGGTGCTGGCAGCTCAGCAGAGACACCACTAAGTCACACATTTACATTTTAATTGGGGTCTCTGGCACCCTAAGGCAAGTGAGTGACTAATGGTGGAATTTTAGACACATGGCAAATCTGTAGGGGGTAAGACCCTTGGATTACAGTGTGTATGAAAAACTAGTTCCTTACAGGTGAGCAGGGCTATAAAGTTTACTAATGTAAAACTCATCTCATAGGCATTCATTTGCTTAATTTCCTAATAGCCTGATTGAAGAGTCAGCTCTCATTTGAGACTCTCATTCATGTATTTATTCAGTGCCTGGCTCTATGCCGGGTACTAGAACCCCAGGGGTTGGGTGGAGTGGGGTGGTAAAAACACAGGATCCCTTTTAGGGACTCCCCTGGTGGTCCAGGGGCTGCGACTCCGAACTCCCAATGCAGGGGGCCCGGGTTCGATCCCCGGTTGGGGAGCTGGAGCCCACATCCCGCAACTAAGACCCACTGCAGCAAATAAACAAACAAACAAATACTGGAAAATAAATAAATAAATAAAAACAAGATCCCTTTTCAAAGGAGGCCATGTAGTACAGAAGACATACCACACACCGTGATAGAGAAGCGTGCATGTGTCAGCACAGTCACTTTAGTCGTGTCTGATTCTGTGCAACCCCATGGACTGTAGCCCACCAGGCTCCTCTGTCCATGGGAATCTCCAGGCAAGAGTACTGGAGTGAGTTGCCATGCCCTCCTCCAAGGGATCTTCCCGACCCAGGGATGGAACCCACGTATCTCTCGTCTCTTGCCTTGGCAGGCGAGTTCTTTACCACTAGCGCCACCTGGGAAGCCCATGATACAGAAGACAACTGCTTAAAAGGAGATGGGGAGGAGGAAATGGAGGCTCAGAGATGTGGCGGGTGTCCCTGCAAGGGACCAGTGTGGTCCCGAGCAAGGAGGAGGACGGGCGAAATCTACTGCTCTTCACCCGTAGGGGAAGTTCACTGGTGTTCAGAGAATGAAAGAACATCACATCAAAAACTTTGGGAAACACCATGTTAAACAAAATCGAAAAGATGTCTTTGTCGCAGGACTTCTCAGAGCCTTTAGGTCAGGTGGGAGGGGTGCGTGCACCATTCCATAGATCTTCTAGGACTGTATTCCATGGACACGGTCTGGGGAGCACGGAGCTGCCCACTTCCTTGAGTGTCCTGTGAGGCATCTTTCCTGGAGGCCTCTGCCTGCCTACCCCACATGAAATCTGTCTGCAGACTCTTCTCTTCCACTTCCCCAAACTTCCCGCACTACCTGGGCTTCCTGAACAGAAAGGGAGACAGAGGGGAGCCAACCAGGCACAGGTCCTTCTGCCCCAAATCTCAGTTTGATCTCCACCTGCTAAGCCAGGGACCAGAGCTGACCTCCAGGGCAGGCACATGACGCCCTTGCTAAGGGTCCCTGTAGAGATGCCCTCAGATGTGCTAGCTCTTGTACCAGGGCCCTGAATCAAGGCTGGGGCCCCAGTAATCTTTCTGAAAAACAAATTGGCCCACACAGCTTCTGCTTAAAGCCCTCGGTGGTTCCCTGGTGCCCTCAGGATCAAGTCCGCGACCTCAGCTTGTGCTCCACCCACCCCAAGCCTCATTCCCCATCACCTCCTGCTTCACGATCCAGCAAGACCAAACTGCTTGTGCTTCCAGGACCCGCCGTGCTTATCCCTGCTTTCCTTCCAGGACCTGCTGTGCTTATCCCCGCTTCCCTGTGCGTCCAGCGTTTCGTGCTCTATGCCTGGAGCATCCTTCCCATTCTTTTGTCTCTCTATGACGTCACTCCCCCCGACTGGGACTCCTACTTGGGCCTCTTCTCCTATGAGCATTTCCCCTTTACCCCCAAGCTGATGTCTCCCAAACATCCTATTTTCAAAATTTTATTTACTTATTTATTTGTGGCGATGCTGGGTCTTCATTGCTGTGCGTGGGCTACTCTCCGGTTGCGGAGTGTGGCCTCTAGGGCGCATGGGCTTCAGTAGGTGTGGGGCAGGGCTTCGCTACGCTGCAGCATGTGGGATCTTCCTGGATCAGGGATCGAACCCGTGTCTCCTGCATTGAGGGGGAGATTCTTTCCCACTGAGCCACCAGGGAAGCCCTCCCCGACACTCATATGTGTGTCTCTGAGGCCCCATTCTCTCCTGGCATTAGCAGTGCTGCACACAGGACTATTCCACAGCCGGCACTCACAAATGTGTACCTACTCCCGTGTATCAGGAGACACGTGGCATCCCCAGCAGGGGAGTGTAGGACCACAGACTGGCTGTGTGGCTTTGGGCAAGTTCCTGGACCTCTCTGTGCTTCTCCCCTCTTCTACAGATGTACAAGATAGAACAGCATCTGGCCTGTGCTAAGAAATACGTGCATTATGGGATTTCTGTGGCGGTCCAGTGGGGGCATACTGTCCTGACCGTCTCCATCTGCCACTTGACTACTCAGTCTCTCGATGAGCTCAAACACCCCTGTCTTCATGAAACCTTCTCCAAACGCTCACCCCGCCGCCCCGGCTGCCTGGCACAGTAAAGCCTCAGCCCTTCTTCCTTCTGATGAAGCAGGGGCCACGTCTGTTCATTTCTCTGTCATTAGCGCCTCACTCAATCCCCGCCCCTAAGCAATCACTTGTGCTCATGGGAAGGCAAACACCTTCCCGTCAAACACCCAACAGTGTCCAGGTTAGGAGACTGAGCCCGGGTTTGCTCAGGGGGACTTGGAGGAGGCCCTTGACCTCCTCTAATCAAGGAGGTGAGAACTCTGGCTTCAGACACTTGCAAGCGATGCTACTTCCCTGAAACTTGGTTTCTTAATCAGTTAAAAAAAATGGGGTGGTGGTGGGGAGAATGCACAGCAAACCTCAAAGGGCTGAGAAAGTGCTTGTGCAGCATCTCACAGGCAGTTGCAGCCTCCTGGCCTCCTGACAGCTGTTGTCTGGGGACCGTGGCTGCTGCCCGGGCTGGGACCAGCCTGGGTGTCTGTCATCCAGAGACAGCAGGGCCTGCCTGGGTGTGCTCACGTCCTCGGCCTGTCGCCCTCTCTGGGGTAATGAGCTCCATACGTTTATCTTTGCTGGGTACTGTGCATTCCTGTTCATCCCGAGACCCACAGACGTAAACACCGTACTCAGATGACCAGAATTTTCCATCTCAGCATGTTGGAGGATAACGCCGGTCCCAGGCCATCCCCTGGGCCCTGAGACACCCCGAGGGGCCATCACGTCCACGTTCCTCCCAACCCCTGTCCCTGGCACATTTGGTTGCGTTTCACCATTTGCTGGGGCCAGTTATAGAACCTCAGACCACAGGAGATAGAAAGACCTCAGAGAAACCCTGGTGGGTTTCAAACTGGGCCCAGAAAAGTCCTGGTGGGGGGCAGGGAAGTGATCCAGGGCTATTTCGGGGGGAGGGGAGAACTGGGCACACTGAGAAGGCCAGTTATCAGGGTCTTATCTATGGGGCCATTATGTGAGATTTTTCCTCAGGGAGGGGGGCTTCTTTTGCTAAAAACAAAATGAAACCACCCGTAAAAGGTCAGAAACCACCAACATAGTTCAAATCTTCCTCACTTGACAAAGGGCACCTCTGGGGCCCTAAGCACCTTCGCTGAGGCCACCTGGCCAACTGCACTCTGATCACTGGACCCCCAGACCCGGCCTGAGCCCATGAAGGGCAGTGGGCTTCCCACCAACCTGCACCTCGATTCCCACCTAATCGGAACACCCTCTGCCCTGCCCTGCCCACCCCCGGACGGGACTTAGCTTGGCTTCCCCAGGTATCCCAGACGGATCTCCCTCCGGCTTTGAAGAAAAGGGCCTGGTAGTGTCCAGAGTGGGAGTTCGGGGCTCCTGAGAGCAGCACAGGGTGGTCACAGAAGCCCCACTGACCACTGGCAGGATTGGCTTAGTGAGGCACGGAGTTAACACTCAGCCTCTCTCCCTAGGGGTGTGTGTGTGTGTGTGTGTGTGTGTGTGTGTGTAGCCTATGCCATGTGGGGTCTCAGAGGTGAGCAAGACTCAGTGACCCTCCAGGAGCCTCCTGTCCAGTGGGAAGACAGAGGTGGAGGCGCTCAGATGCTCTGCTATCTAGGGGAGCAGTGGGGAGCCGGACTCCCCACTGAAGCACTGAAGGGGGCCATAGATGAGATGAGGGGGCAGGGAGGGACTCCAGGGAGAGCGACACTGGACCTGGGAGGAACGGGGTCAGCCAGGCAGAGGAGCAGGGGAACATGGTGTAAGAAGACAGAATGACCACGGCTGATTACGACACGGTGATGCGTGTAAGATGCTCACAATAAAGCAGCTGCAGGGGGGCCTGAAAATGAGTGACGCTTGCGGCTCCTTGTCCAGAATGACAGAATCATGGGCTCTCGGGAGATCTTAAAGTTCATCTCAGAGAACATGCCTGGTGGTCCAGTGGTTAAAACTCTACCCTTCTACTGCAGGGGTGTGAGTTCAGTCCCTGGCAAGGGAAATAAGATCCCACATGCTGCGTGGTGTGGCCAAAAAAAAAAAAAAGTAAAAATAATTAAGCCAATGCATCTCAATCAGGAAGGGGGGCAATGGGGGCATGATTTTGCCCCAGAGGACATTTGGCAATGTCTGGAGACATTTTGGATTGCCACAAAAATCGGGGAGGGCGGTGCTGCTGGCATTAGGGATGAAGGGCAGAGATGTTGCTGAACATCATATGGGTGCTAAGGACAGCCCTCACCTCAAAGAATGTCAACCGCGCCAAGATTGAGAAGCCCGGCTCCAAGCCCACCTCCCTCAAAATTCCCTGCTGTCTGAACCAGCTCCACCAGCTGACTGCCAGGTCTGCACTTGAGCACCCCCAGGGGTGGGGAGTTCATTACCTCCAGGGAGCCTGTTCCTGTCTGTACACACAGTGTATTTGCAGCGTCCCTTGTCACCATGATTTGAAATCCCTTCTCATGCTCCTCTAACCTGCAAGCATTTGTTCTAGTTCCCACCTCAGAGCTCGCCTAAGCCGAGCACCGGCTTGCTGCTGCTGCTGCTGTTCAGCCGCTCAGTTGTGTCTGATTCTTTTGTGACCCCATGGACTATACCCTGCCAGGCTTCTCTGTCCATGGGATTTCCCAGGCAAGAATACTGGAGTGGGTTGCCATTCCCGAGGGATTAAGCATGGGTGTCCTGCTTGGCAGGTGCATTCTTTACCACTGAGCCACCTGGGAAGTGAGCATCAGCTTGAGACGCCTTCAAATATTTGTAAATCTTCCCTGTTTCAGGCCCCTCCATGTGATCACGAAGCTTGACCTGGGGTGCGGGGTGGTCTCCTGTCTCTATGAAAAGCAGAAGGATCTCAGCACCCCAGCTCGGGAGCCAGAGGCGCTGGCAGAGAGCAGGGCCCGCTGATGGTGAGGTCAGACCCGAGGAGCCCCATGTCCCTGGGTTCTCCCGCTGCCACCTGCTGCTCTTGGTCATGTGGCTTCTCTGAGCCTCGGTTTTGTCTCCTGTCAAGTGGGTAGGAAGACAGCCTGGCCTTTTTTCGCTGAGTGCCACGATGCTCAACGGCGACAGTAGGTGGGAAGATTTAGAAAGGAGAAGACTCTGCACAGAACAGGATAAGAGCTTACCACTGTGGGCCGGGTATTTTCACGTACGTGACGGTCTTCCTATGCCCTGATAGCAGAGGGAGAGCCGCCGTCATCATCCCATTTCACAGAGGAGTAAACTGAGAGGGCAGAGACCGCAGTTAAGAGCCGGCAGGAACCTAAGTGTCCATCAACAGATGAATGGATACAGAAGATGCAGGAGGAGAGCCCAACAGTGGGATACTGTTCAATAATCAGCCATAAACAATGAGAACTTGCCATTTGCAAAAACATGGATGGGCTTGGAGGGTATGACACTAAGCGAAATAAGTCGGATGAGGACACATACTCTATGATATCACTTCTACGTGGACCCTAAAACATAAACTAGTGAATATAGCAAAAAGAAACGGGCTCACAGAGAATAAATTAGTGGTTACCAGTGGAGAGACAAAGGGAGGAAGGGCAAGATAGGGGTAGGAGATAAAGAAGTACAAACTGGTATATAGAGAATAAGCTACAGCGGGGGCTTCCCTGGAGGCCCAGTGGCTAAGACTCCGAGGTCCCAACGCAGGGGGCCTGGGTTCCACGTCTGGATGTGGAGCTGGATCCCACAGGCTTCAGCTCTCCTCCTGAAGGCCGCAACTAAGACCCAGCACAACCAGACACATGAATAGATTGAAAAATAAATTAAGCCATGAGGCTGTATTGTTCAACACGAGGAGTACAGCCCATAGTTTAATAACTACAAATGCAGTATGACCTTTAAACATTGTGAATCGCTGTGTTGTATGCCGGAAACTTGTACAATCTTGCACATCAGCTATATCTCAATTCAAAAACGCAGCCCTGATATCTGGCCCTCGGGCCCGAGTTCAGCACCACGAGGGGCAGAGCCAGTGGCTGAGGGCGGCAGAGGCGCCCGTCGGCGTGAGAAGTCGCCAGGCTGCGGGCACCAGCTCTGGGAAGCACCTCCCTCACACGGCTTGTTTCCCCTCTGAAGCTTCCCGGAGCCGGGTTCACCCGCGTGCCGGGGTGGAGGGCTCCCGTACCCAGGGCACCTGCCCCTCTTTCACACGCCCCCTCCTCTTCCGCTTCCTCTCCAGGCCTGCTTCCTTCCTCACTTCAAAGCTCACAGGCTTTCTCCCTTACCAGCCACTTTTCTTTTCTTTCTTGGAATCTGCCCAGGGAGAGACACCTGCGTTTCTGTTTCGAGTTCCCCTCAGGCCCCGTGTTTCTCGTTTCCTGGGGCGGTCAGGGCCGGGGTGGGGGCTGGGGCCTGCGGGCAGCCACCCATCAGGCTGGGAAGCGCGGTCCCCCTGTTTCCAGGCTCTGATATCCGGCCACCTCCTCTCCTCTGACTCCCATCTGTCGTCAGTCTGCCCTCTTCAATCTCCGGCTCTGAGACCCACTCACAGCTTCAGAGATACGAGCGTGTCTGTTGGAATCCAGGACCAGGGACAGACAAGGGCTTGTCTGGGGGAACACTGGATGAGTTAGGGGACGGCTGGGAGTCCCCTGCCTTTCCCACCGTGCCAGGCCCAAACCCTCTCTCAGCTCATCCCCCACTGCTGCCCTGCAGGACATTTTCTGGGTATGCTTCTGCCCCCTTCACCTGGGACTTCGTTTCCCACCCCCTCGCTTTCTTGTCCGACTCATTCTTCAAGAGGCAGTCCAGTGTCACCTACTCCAGGAAGCTTCCCTGGATTGCCTCCCCCTTCGCTCCAGCTCCCTGGGCTGAGAGACAGTCCTCCTCTCTTCCCATAGCACTATGTCCTCAGGGTCTCAGATGGAAAGACCTGTGCTTTCTAGGGTCATGAATGGGATTGTTGGTGTTTCTCTCATTGCTTTCTTCTCTCATCTGTGGGCTCCTTAAAGGCTACACCATAAATCCTTTCTTTCTTAAACATTTTTACTGAGATGGAATTTACACACCATGCAATTACCCCATTGAAATGATTTTTAGTGTATTCACAGAGCTGGGCAACCACCATCACAGTCCATTTTAAGACATTTTGATCATCACTCCCCCCAAAAAAGTAGATCCTGGACCTTTTGTCTGTCTCACCCACCCTACTGCTGCTGCTGCTGCTAAGTCGCTTCAGTCGTGTCTGACTCTGTGCGACCCCATAGACAGAAGCTCACCAGGCTCCCCTGTCCCTGGGATTCTCCAGGCAAGAACACTGGAGTGGGTTGCCATTTCCTTCTCCAATGCATGAAAGTGAAAAGTCAAAGTGAAGTCACTCAGTCGTGTCCGACTCTTAGCCACCCCACGGACTGGAGCCTACCAGGCTCCTCCGTTCATGGGATTTTCCAGGCAAAAGTACTGGGGTGGGGTGCCATTGCCTTCCCCCACCCACCCTACATGGACCCCCTAACCCCCAATCCCTGACGCTGAGCAAGCACTAACCTCTTGTGTGTCTCTGTGAATTTCCCTGGTGCAGATATTTCACACGAATGGAATCGCACACTACGTAGACTTAGGACTGGATCCTTTCACTCAGCACAATGCTTCCAACATCCATCCATGTTGTAACGTGCATCAGTGCTTCATCCTTTGTATGGCTGAATAATATTCCATTGTACGGGCAGACCACGGCGTGTTTATGCCTTTGGCTTGTTTCCACGTTTTGGCTTTTATGAATAACGCTGCTATGAGTATTCTCATATGAGTCTTTGTGTGGATGTGTGTTTTGGTTTCTCCTGGGTAGATACCCAGGAGTGGCACTGCTGGGTCACATGGTAACTCTGTGTTTAGTTGAGGAACCGCCAGACTGTGTTCCAAAGCAGCTGAACCATTTTCCATTCCCACCAGCACCGTGCAAGAATGGATTTCTCCACATCTTGGCCGTCACTTGTCATTATCTGACTTTCTGACTCTTGCCAACCTAGTAGTTGTGAAGTGGCGAGTCTTCCATCTTTTACGTGCCGAGCAGCAAGGCCTGGCAGGGGAGCGCTGGAGGCAGCCCCAGGGCTGGAAGCCCGGGGAACTTCACCTGTCTGAGACGAACATCTTTCTAGTCTGTAGAATGGAATAATAGCAGGTGGCCCAGAGACTGTGGCTGGAAAGCAGTTGGCACAAATGCTGGCGGACATGTGCTTGGTCAGTGTGAACCACAGTTAACAGCTACAGTGACCACTCCAATGCCTGGCAGTTTCTGGCACAAGGGGGAGTGACCCCTGTGGACATGGGTAGAGTGACCAGCGACAAGCTAGCCCTGGGGACATCCCAGCTGCAGGTCTGGGCTGGACACATGGGGGCCCAGGGAGGTGCTCAGTCTCGCATCCAGGGACCCCTTGGCCATGCCCACCCTACCCCCACCTCCCCCGTCCCATCCAGGCCAGCTCTTGTCTGGCAAGGGGGAGCCGTGTTCTTTCTCGGGGGTTTTGAGACTCAGCACATGTGAACCTCCTCCTGATGGTTTGAATTAGAAAGCAGCTGATGCTTTCTGGAAACCCAGGGAAAAACATTATTGTTGGAGGCCAGTCTCCTCATTGGCAGAGCTCACTGCCCTGGCCTGGCATTTCAGAACACAAAAGCCTGCGCTGGCTAAATCCGAGCCTTCCCATCGGGGGGCTCCCCTCCCCGCCCCCTCTTTCTCACCCAGGCCCCAGCTGGGCCTGCCAAACTCTGCCTGGCTGCCGGAGGGGAGTCGGGACAAGAATCTCCTTGCTGTCTGGGCCCGTCCACCCCGGCAGCACGTTGGTGGACCGAGGTCTGAGTCAGCTCCCCGCCTGGCAAAGGCCGGGTGTCTGGTGCGGTGCAAAGGCAGCACCCTGGCGGGGGGAAGGAGGCAGCAGAGCCAGGAGCGAGGCAGCCACAGGCTGGCCGGACACGCAGCCATGAGCCATGGGAAGAGAGAAATGGCGTTGCTGCTTTCATTGGGCAGAGGAGGAAACTGAGGCTCAGAGAGGTGAGGTCTGGGGGTTACAGGCCAGCAAAGGGGTGAACGGAGGCCTGGATCACCCCAGCCTGGCTCCCAGGCCCTACCCTTCTGTTTCCTGCTGAGAATGGGATATAGAAGCGCTTTGTGAACCAAAAGGCACCCTCAGCAGGGGTTTGGAGGATCTTTCTTACTGCAGTTTTCCTCCTCAGGTTCTGCCCCAGTCCCTGGGGGCGGGGGTCGCTTGGGTAGGCAGTCAGAAGACCCTGGAGGGGCTTCCCTTCCAGCCAGCCGTCGGCTCTGCAGCGGCTTCGACCGTTAGAGCCCCGTGATCAGGGCTGCCTTATCGCCTCCAGGGTCGCAGGCCCTGCTCGGGAAGCCGGACTGTAGATGGGCAGGGTGATACTCAGGGCCTGTAGTGCCCTGATAAAGCCGCCGCAGCACGGGACCGGACAACCCAAGGGCGCCTCCCGCCCCTGCCTTGGCTGGCCTCGACTTCCCCGGGTGCTTAAGCTCCCTTGCCTTCCCCTTGAGGACGGCCAGCACCCCAGGGTCCCGGGCCTGGAGCTCAGGGGGATCTCTTCCCACAGCATGCCCCCAATCCCCTTCCTGGCTCCTTGGGCTCGGCCACATCTCCATTTGCTCGCCCTAAAAATGGGGCTTCTCTTGCCTCCTCCCCACAGGGTGTGGGAAGATCCACGGAGGTCACACGTGATACCCGTGAGAGCAGAGGCTGGCATGCGGGAAGGTGCCATTTATTCACGCACCTTACCCAGCCCCTCAGCCCTGTGCTTCAGCAGTGCGGTCCCCTGGCCTGGAAGCCCTCTGGTCTTTCCAGACCCTGCCCCTCCTACAGGGCCCATCTGAACCTCACCCTCTTCCCAAAGCCATCCCGGCGTCTGGTCCCAGACCGGTCACCTCCCCAGGCTTCTCCTCCCAGCACTCGGCCTACAAACAGCAGGCTTGGAGGGTGTGCTCTGCTGGGCTGACCAGGGCTATCCGGGTGGGTGGGGGTGGGGGTGCGTGTGCTACAGATGATTTGGACACTTTCCCCGTGGTGTGTGTTTGCGTCCGCTCTTTCCCACATTGTACATCATTTGTGTGTATAATTAGAACAGAATTCCAAACAAATGCTGTCGTCACAAGGATCTGCTCCACTGGGCTCACTGAAGGATGTGGCGTGTGTCTGTCGTGGCTATGTTGACCGTGATCGTCCAGGCAGTGGTCCTTAGACCCAACCCCCCTGTACACCCGCTCACCATCCCCTCACTAACGTGCCAGCCTCAGCTCCGTCGGCCCCAGACCCCGGGGGACACCCACCTAACCATCTGAGGTGTTCCTGAGGTCCTCAACCTGCTCTCCCTTCCCGAGGGCTGAGCTTTGGTCCAAGTGTAGCTCAGATTCCACCCCCCTGGGCTTCCCCTGCCACCCCCACCCAGAGGCACGGCCCTTCTTCCTGCCTAGGTTTCCTCTGCTGTGTGGGGGTGGCATGAGGGTCTGACCCCTGCTCACCTTTGCTCCCTCCACGTGGCCACGAGGGTCAAAGAGGACCAAGAGCATGGTGTCCAGCGCAAACAGCTGTGCAGACCCGCGGTGGGGAGTGGAATCACTGCTTATGGGAGGACCCATCCAGCCCCACCAACTGGGGAGAAATGGCAACTTCTTTTTTTTTTTTTTCCGGTGAGATCTTAGTTCCCTGATCAGGGATCGAACCTGCGTCCCCTGCAGTGGACGTGCAGGGTCTTAACTACTGGACTGCCCGGGAAGACCTGAGGAATGGGAATTTTTAATGTTCCCTTTCACACTTGTTCTTTAAGGATAACAGTGCCAATGAGCTGATTACAGGAGCCCGAGTTGCTAGGGGAGGACTCAGGTGCTGGTCCCCATGCCCCCAAAACCCCCAGCCCCCTACTCCTTTCCACCCTCTCACCAGCTCCAGCCACAGCGGTTTTGTTCTAGTCAGAGCCATGCCACTGCCCTCTCTGCTTGGAAAGCTCTCCCACTCTGTTCACCTGATCCCAGCCCACCCTTCAGATTTCAGCAGAGATGTCAGCTCCCCCAGGCCAGGCCTGTGCCCTAGGAGGCTGGCAGAACCCAAACCCTTTGAGTGGTACTCATCTTTGCTCTAATGAGACAATTAGCCGTGTAATTATGACATCGGCCTCTCCCACCAGGCCAAAGGCTCTGCTGGGGTGGGGCGAGCCTCCATCCCGGGTCAGGTCAAGTCCTGGGAACAGACACGTGGTCGAGCTCACAGGTGTGGCTCAGCACAGGCTTGCTGACCAATAGAATGAATGAGGGTGGGATTCGGCCCTATCTCTCTCCAGAGTTCAGCCTGGCTGTGCCGTGGGTCCAGCTGACGATGCTAATCGATCCTCAAGTGTTTAGTGGTGTGTGGCCTCTGGGCCCTGGAGCCGGCTGGAGCCTGAATCTCAGCTCCGCCGCCTCTGAGCTGTGTGTGATGTTGAGGCACTTACAATTGAACTTCCAGGCCTAAGTGAAGCCCTGAGATAACAGTAGTGCCTCATCAGAGCTATTGATACAGGTTTTACACGAGTTAAAGTTTGCAATGAGAATGACTGCAATTATTATTATTACTATTATTGCTGGTTATGACTCAAAGGGTTCCTGCTCCCAATTAATTATCCTTGTTCTGTAACATCAGGGGCCCAGGCCTCGACAGCCGAATTGGAAAGGCCTGGGAAGGGAGCCAGAAGCCTGGGGCTCCACCTTAGTGGCCCAGCCCGGCCGTGTGACCATCTCGCCCGCTAGCCGGATGAGTAAGACCGGCAGCCGTCAGATTTCCTAATTATCTACTTCACAGGGCTGTGGGGAATGATCAGACAGAGACATGAATGAGAACTAGTCTCTCTGCAAATATTTGTTGAACACCTACTGTGTTCCAGGGCTTGAGGAGGGCCAGTTAGGGAGAGAGACCACAGGAGCCCTGCCCCAGGGAAGCCAGAAATTAAGGGATTACTATGAAGTGAGCAAATGTGCTGTAAACCCGCCGGCCCCAGCCTTTTTGGCACCAGGGACCGGTTTCGTGGAAGACAATTTGCACTCGGGGGTGGGGGGGAGGTTTCGGGATGATTCAGGTACAGTACATGCACCGCACACTTTATTCCTGTTGTCATGACCTCAGCCCCACCCCAGTTCATCCTGGAGGCTGGGGACCCCTGCTACAAACGATCACCCTGCTCGTGGCCCATCTCTGTCTGCAGTACAACCTAACGGCTCGGGGCGAAGTACCTCCTGCTTTGCCTCCATCTAGCGATGCGATCTGGGCACATCCCTCAACTCTGAAAGCCTCTGAGTCTTCATTGATGAACTGGGCTTTGAGGAGGGCATGAACGACCCCTTCCTTACCACGCTGGTGGAAGGATGAAGTGAGTTCGTGTGTGTGAAGGTTTAAGCCCCACAGGAGACACTGCTGAGCTCTTGCCAGATGGTGGTTATTGACCTTGCCACCTGGCCCTGGGCCGGCACCTGGGGTTAATGAGATGCGTGTGTCCTTCAAAGGGAGAGAGACCAGGAGTGTAGCGGGAACCCTTCCCATCACACACTGACTTTTTGTTAAAGTCACATCTATGATTGTACAGGAACAGAAGTAAGTCTGAAATGTTCCAGAGGCTGGGGTGAGGACCTTTTACTTTAAAACATTAAAAATTTTTTTAAATTCATTTACTTATTTGACTGAGCCAAGTCCTAGTCTCGGCACTCAGGATCTTCAGTCTTCATGGCAGCAGGCAGATTCCTAGTTGCAGCGCGTGGGATCTAGTTCCCTGAGGAGGGATCGAACCCAGGCCCCCTGCATTGGGAGCTCGGAGTCTTAGCCAACAGGAAAGTCTCTACTTTTTCTACTTTTCTGTATCGTTTGAATAATAGATTATTTTTGCTTTTGTGATAAAATATACAAAGTATAAACTTTTATGGTTTTAGACATTTTTAAGTGTGTGTTCACTTAATGAACATACACGGTCTCAGTACATCAGTTTTGTTTTTCAACCATCAACATGATCCGTCTCCAGAACACTTTCCACCTTGCCTAACTCAAACTCTGCACCTTTAAAGCACAAAGCCTGCTGCCTTCTCCCCTTGACCCTATCAACCTCTACTCTAACTTCTGTCCTGAGGATTTTGACTATTGTAGGAACCTCGCATGCACGGACTCATACAGAATTTGTCTTTTTGCAGCCGGCTTATTCACTGAGCATCGTGTCCTCAAGGATCATCCATGCTGTAGCCTAGGTCAGTATTTCCTCCCCTTTTAAGGCAGAATAACAGTCAATAGATTACTTTTGCAAATTGGAAAAATAAAGATTGGCCCAAAACAACAATAAGAAAAAGAATGTATGAAAGACCGAAGAAGGGATGGGAGGTGAATATGCTGGGGGCCTCGGACTGAGGGGGCAGCAGGGTGATAAACTGGTGAATCAGCCCGGGGCGTCCTGTCTCCCAGGAGGAGGGAGTCGGGCCCCGCTCTCCCCTGGCCGAGAGGACAATGAAGACACTCAGCCTGCCAGCCGAGGGCGGTGACTCACAGGCCGTGAGGCCGGGCAGGGCCCCCGCGCGTGGCCCCCCGATGCCTGGGGCCATTCAACCTGGGCAGTGAGCAGCTCGGAGTTCCCGGTCCCCTTCTGATACCGGCCCTGCTCCCGGTCTCTGGGGACAGCCCAGTTGGCCTGGTGAGTAAGGAAGCTCCGGACAATTCCTCCTTTCATAAACCTCCACCGCTGACTAATGCCTCCCAGTCACGCTGGGCCCTTCCACTCCAAAGCCAGTCCCTGCTCCAGAGCAGGCCCTGTGGGGTTTGGAGGGAGCCTCCCTCATCCCCACCGGTGCTCCCTCATGCCCTGTCCTGCCAGCCTCTGGGCCCCGCCCCACCCCAGTCAGCCTTTTCTCCCCCGGGCCACTTCCCCCTGCCCCCCAAGCCCTCGCTCCTGGGGCCCAGGTTGGTCCTACCACGATCAAACCTTTGTATACCCTCCCCCTGTCCATCCTTGGCCTTTCCTGCTTAAAAGGCTGGGGTCAGCAGCAGATGACTCCAGTGGAGGGTTTCAGGCACCCAGGCAAGCCAGGGGGGACTACTTCTGAGCACGGGAAGGGTGTCTTGAGATGCCTCGAGCTCCTTTGGGGCAGGTGGGGGCGTGCCACAGAAAGAGATGGGCTTGAACCCGAGTTCAAATTCTGACTCTGCCCCTCACTAGCTGGGTGACCATGGGCAGGTAACTTAACCTCTCTGAACCTGGATTTCCACATCTGTTAAAAAAAAAAATAGGGAGGGGGCGTTCCCTGGTGGTCCGGTGGTTAGTGCTTTCACTGCTGAGGGCCCGGGTTTGACCCCTGGCAATGGCACCCCACCCCAGTACTTTTGCCTGGAAAATCCCACGGACGGAGGATCCTGGTAGGCTCCAGTCCATGGGGTCGCTAAGAGTCGGACACGACTGAGCGACTTCACTTTCACTTTTCACTTTCCTGCACTGGAGAAGGAAAGGCAACCCACTCCAGTGTTCTTGCCTGGAGAATCCCAGGGACAGGGGAGCCTGGTGAGCTTCCGTCTATGGGGTCGCTAAGAGTCGGACACGACTGAGCGACTTCACTTTCACTTTTCACTTTCATGCATTGGAGAAGGAAATGGCAACCCACTCCAGTGTTCTTGCCTGGAGAATCCCAGGGACAGGGGAGCCTGGTGAGCTTGCGTCTATGGGGTCGCACAGAGTCGGACACGACTGAAGCGACTTAGCAATAGCAGCAGGGGAACTAAGGGGCTTAGTGGTAAGGAATCCACCTGTCAATGCAGGAGACGCAAGAGATGGGAGCTCCATCCCTGAGTGGGAAGAGTCCCTGGAGGAGGGCATAGCAACTCACTCCAGTATTCTTGCCTGGAGAATCCCATGGATGGAGGAGCCTGGCGGGCAATGGTCCATAGAGTCGCAGAGTCAACCAGCTGAAGCGACTTAGCACGCACACAGGGGAACTAAGGCCCCATAAGCCATGCAGTGTCAGTCAGTCCAGTCGCTCAGCCGGGTTCAACTCTTTGGGACTCCAAGGGCTGCAGCACGCCAGGCCTCGCTGCCCATCACCAACTCCCGGAGCTTACTCAAACTCAAGTCCATTGAGTCGGTGATGCCATCCAACCATCTCATCCTCTGTCGTCCCCTTCTCCTCCCGCCTTCAATTTTTCCCAGCATCAGGGTCTTTCCCAGGGAGTCAGTTCATCGCATCAAGCGGGCAAAGTACTGCAGTTTCAGCTTTAGCATCAGTCCTTCCAACGAATATTCAGGACTGATTTCCTCAAGGGTGGACTGGTTGGATCGCCTTGCAGTCCAAGGGACTCTCAAGAGTCTTCTCCAACACCACAGTTCAAAAGCATCAATTCTTCGGCGCTCAGCTTTCTTTACAGTCCAACTTTCATATCCGTACATGACTACTGGAAGTGTGGCCGGAAATAAAAAAAGGACTGGAGGTAGGAATAATCCTCCCTTCCAGAATGGATGTGGAGCACCTTCCAGAGAGACTCTCAACTTGGCTTGGGTGAAGGTGACTGGCCAGGAAATGGGGTTGGGACTCCTTGGGGAGCACCTGCCTTCCAAGGAGAGTCCTTGGCCAAGGAGCACACAGCTGGTAAGAGCTGAGCACAGTCTCTCTGATGTCTTGGCCCTCAAGGTGGCTTGAGTCCCAGCTAAGAAATGGCCTTCTATGCTCAAGGTTGGCAGGAGGGTGAATTCTTTTATGACATCATGTGAGGGCAAGGAGCTGTACCCCTGGAGTGGAGCCTGGCATGGGCACTCCCAGACATCAGATGACAAGCAAAATCATCCTGGCTCTGTTCTGGAAGAGCATCTCCTTCCTTTTTCGAGAGGCAGTCAGGGAGGAATGAGAAAGGACCACAGCCAGCTTTTCTTACTAATGAGGCCTAAACCAGGCCAGCGTGGGAACAACTTGGCGGGATCCGAGAGGCAGCCTGGAGAACTGGGAAAAGCTCTGGCCTGGGAAGGGAGAGCTGCAATCCCAGCTCCCCCACCCCCACCCCCCCATGCCGTGTGGCCTTGAGTGAGTCACGGCCTCTCAAGTGACACGGCTCTTATCTCCGAAAGAAGGAGGTGAGATGTGAGGTCTCTCAGACCCTTTCCAGCTCTGAGATTCTCTAGTCTTGCAGCCATCTCTTTAAAGACGAGAAGCAGAGATGCTGAGCTGAAACAGATGTGGAGGATAAAGCCAAGATAATCAGCCCAGCGGTTTCTCTCTTTCTAGTGCCCTGCGTCAGCATGGGCCTGGGTGAATTCTGGCATTTCTTCCTTGCGATAGGTAATCGAGGCAACATCTGAGGGCCTGAACTTCCGGAGGAGAGGCTGATCAGTCAGTTTTTTTGTGCTCAACCCTTCGTCTCTCCTAACCAGCCTGTGTGTGTGATGTGGCCTTTCTGAGTCCACCAGCCTATGTGTGTGACGTGGACTTTCTGAGTCCAGTGGGGCTCCCGGGCTGACTTCCGGCATGGACGGTTTCCCGAGCATGATTCCTTTGCTCACAGCCCCTCTTCCTCCTGTCCTTCCTACAGTCAGCTGGAGTGTGGGGACACCCATCCCCTCAAGAAGTATTCTTTATGTGTCTCCCCAGTGCCTGGCTTCGAAATCAAAGGGATCTGGGCCACATGTGTTAGACGGAATTCCCATGAGTCTCCAGAGTGTGAGCTATGACCAGGCTTCCTGCCCCCCGAGGGGCTCACCAGGCAGGCAGAGAGTTCAGAAGGTGACCCAGGATCCACTCAGCAAAGTGACAGGCGGGCCACAAGGGCTCTGGGTGGCTGGCAGGAGTTAAGGCCTCAGACACACGTGACAAATTTAGCCAGCCCGCCGCAGCCCTAAAGGGTTAGATTTCATTTTAAAGGAACCGCCTGCCCATTTCCATCTTGCACCTGGTTTGTCTCCTTCCTCACCTGATCCCATTCTGTAATTACACGCTCACACGTTTCTTCTCTCAACCTGCCTCTAGAAAGCAAGCTGGAGAGGGAAGGGCTGCGGCCGCCTTCTCCACCACCTTAACACGCCCGCCGAGGCCTCTGAGCAGGTAGGCGACAAACTCCAAGTCGTGTTATTTGGTGGTGTTGCAGGGCCCAGTCAGACTTAGGCAGAGGTCAAACATTCAGTCTTTCGAGAAGCTGGGACGTTTTTTTTTTGTTTCCCCTTTTTCCCTTTTGCTTCCTAAAGGGCTTCTTGCCCTTCGCTGGAGCCCGGGGCGCGGAGCATCCGGGCCTGGAACGCGGACGTGCGTGGGAGGGACGTGAAACTGTGGCTGCAGCCCCGCGGAAAAGAATTGGTCTTTGTCCTTATGTTCGCGTGCACCTGTCGTCCCAAGCCCTTGACAAACACTGTGTCATTCACCTTCCCAACCTGGGGGCGGGGCGGGGCGGGGCGGGGGCACGCGGGAGCCCAGGGAGCCGCATTCCGCGCATTCCAGCCCCCTGACAGCTCCTGGTACCGCGGCTGTGAGCCCAGGGTGTCCAAAAATTCCAGCTGACTCATCCGTGGGTGAGCGAGGCCAACGCGAGGGGACGGGTGGAATCTCCTGGGGTCTGCCTCTGACCAGGCCCCCCCAATTCAGAAGGGAAAGTGGGGCGAGGGTGGGGAGGGGCGATGGCCCGGATTCAAGCTTTTTTTTTTGGCTTAAGGGATGCTCAGGTGTCCCTCGAGGCGCCAGGAAATAGTGAAACAGGTGCAGCTCGACGTCGTGGTCGGGACCTCGGCTACCTCAGGATTTGAGTTCTGGTTCCATCGTTATCACTTTGGGAGGCCTCATGAAACCTCTCTGGGTCTCAGCGTCCTGGCGTGGGAGTGGGGTGGGAGTGGGAGGGCAGTACTGGTTCCACCTCCACAGCGCGGTGGTGAGGATGAAGCAAGAATGTGGGTAAGACGCTGATCACAGTCGCGGCACAGAATTGCTTAACAATGGTGACTTGTGCTAGGACCACCCCCACCCCACCCCTTTGAGGCAATGACGTGAGATTGTTCCCAGACGGGCAGCAAGGGTGTAATGGGGCCCCGCTTGGCCCTCCAGGACAAAGGCTGCAAGGCAGGTGGGGAGACTGTCCCTGCCTGGCCTGGGATTGTGGGTAGAGCCACCACTCTCTGACTCTCCCCGGTCCCCGCAGAGGATCCAGGAGCAGAGGGCTGTGCACACGCTCCGGAATGAGCCCACACTGGCCCCGCAGAGGCTTTTCTGGTACTCACATCGGCCTCCAGATGCCTTCTAACCAGATCCTGCCAAATTCCTCTTACCTCCGCCCCCCAGGACTTGTCTGACGCCAGAGCATTTCTCAAAAGGGGGAAACAGTCCCATCGTCACCACCTCATCACCACACCATTACAGCCCTGGCGCGCCCTGCCTTCCAACTGTCTTCCCCAGGGAAGTCTCTGAAGGATTTTCCCCAGTTCCTTCCGGGGGCTGCCGGGGAGAGTGAAGTTCGGGAATGAGGATGGGACGCAGGATGAGACCTTGGGCCAGTCCCTGGCCCTTTGCACTTTCCCCATCGTCTGTGAAACAAGAAGTCTGGCTGAGGTCATCCATTTCCGGCGGCTCAGTCCCAGGGTTTCCTGGCTCCTGTGGGCGGCAGAGAGCCGGCCAGATGAACACTTGTTCCTCTTTGGCAGGAGAGCACGGAGGTTAGGTGACAAGTGGCTCTGAGTTTGAATCCTCACCCTGTCCCCTCGCCAGCTCTGTGATCTTTGGCGAGGCGGACACCCTCTCTGAGCAGTTATCCTACCTGTAAAACGGGCATACTAATAACCACCAGATGATGTGAGTGTAGAACACAGCAAGGTGCCTGGCACTCACGATATTACAGTTTTTTCCCCAGAAGTACAGGCTTGGTCATTGTCCCTGAGCCTCTCGCCTTAGAGACCAAGAAACTGAGGCCAGGAGGTGGTGGCTGATGGGAAGAGAATTCAGAGCACGTTTCGGTGTTTCAGCCACTGCACTGGGCGGCTTCAGAGAGGAGCTCCAGCTCCTGGGGCAGCTCTTGGCGCCCCTGCCAGGAGGTGGCTTGGCGCCGGGCTGTCTTCCTCATGCCCGTTCCCGTATTTCCAGATGTTTCAGGCAGCAGCCGTGGAGCTCTTTCAGGTTCCGCTCCTTTGGATCTCCTTTCTTGCAGCTTCTCTTTCCTCCAACTGGCCAGACTTCACAAAGGGAGGGCCCCCCAGGGGGATAGCCAGATACCTCATAAAATGCCCCTTTTACCAGCAACAACGTGACCTGCTTTCAGTACTAGGATTTCATTGGTCCTTCTCTGGATGTGCTGGAGGCCCAGGGAAGCAGCAGCAAAGTACGGGTGTGTGCACATGAGGGTGAGTGTGCGTCCAGGTGTGAAGGTGTGTTTTCTTTGTTTTTGTTAACTTGTTTCACGCTTTATTAGTTTCTTTTTTTCCTTTTTAAACTTTTTATTCTATATTGGAGAATAGAGGATTAACAGGCTTCCCAGGTTGCTCAGTGGTAAAGAATCTGCCTGCCATTGCAGGAGACATGGGTATGATCCTTGGATAGGAAAGATCCCCTGGAGAAGGGCATGGCAACCCACTCCAGTATTCTTGCCTGGGAAATCCCATGGGCAGAGGATCCTGGTGGGCTCCAGTCCATGGGGTCACAAAGTCGCACATGACTGAGTGACTGAGCATGCACGCATGATTGATTAACCTCATTGTGATGGTTTCAGGTGCACTGGGGAGGGCCTCGGCCATACATGAATCCATTCTCTCCCAAACTCCCCTCCCATCCAGGCTGCCGAGTGACCCTGAGCAGAGTTCCCTGTACTGTACAGTAGAGGATGTGTGTTTATATCAGGGTGTGTGTGTGTGTGTGTGTGTGTGTGTGTGTGTGTGTGTCCGGGGAAGTGCATATGGGTGTGAACCTTTGCTGCATGTGAGGACATATTGTGGTATGAAAATGTGTACCCATATGTGTGTTTCTGTGTAAAGGTGCATTTATGTGTGAGGGTGTGTGTGCACATACAAGTGGGCATACGTGCATGAAGACTGAGGGTCTGTGTATGTGTGCGCACAGTGGATGTTTGTGGATGCAGGTATGTGTGAGAATACACCGTGTGCATGGTGAGGCCACATGTGCCTTGTGTTCGAAGATGTGCGTGCACACAAGTTTGTATATGACGGTGCACATGTGCGTCCTGTGTGAGGGTGGATGTGTGCACACCCGTGTGGATGTATATGGATATCTGTGTGAAGGCATGTGTCTGTATATGTGAGAATATGTGTGGGAATGTGTGTAGCAGGGTGAAACAAGGTGAACGCTGGCAGGCTGGTGTGTGCACCCGTGTGTACGTATGCATACACGCGTGAGGACGTGTGCTCCTAAGTGCGGCTGCGCACACACGTGAGGACGTCTGCGCGTGCGTGGAAAGCTGGGCTCGGATGGACAGTGCGAGGCGGAGCGCTGTAATGGCGACCAGATGGTTTCCCTGTTTTGCGAGACCTCCTTGGTGTTTTGTACCAGGCGCTTCCCAGCACCGAGGACAGATCTTTTTTTTCTTTTCTTTTTTTATTTATCTTCTCACGTGGTCAAAGGGCAGCATGCAGGCACAGAGGATTTCTCTTCCTGGAGGGCTGGGCCTGCCCACCCTGGGCATCGCAAAGGAAGGTTTAGCTTGGCCCGCGGCTGGACTGTGTGGGCCCGCCGTGCCCGGGCCGGGGCTCCCTCTCCACCCCGGGCGTGGCTCCCGTATCTCAGCGCAGATTAACTTCCCTGGCACCGGCTTTGTTTAGGCTCATTATGGAGGAGCAGCCGCAGAGCGCGCAGGCCTCTCCCTTCTACCCCCGGGGCCCTGGTTTTGCTGAAAAACACTTGATTTGGAGCTTCTCGCTCTGCTCCTCGGGGCTGGGAGTCCCGGCAGGGGGAAGCACCCAGGGCTCGGGTTGTTTTGTCTGCTGAGAGTGGGGAGAGGGGTTCCGTTTCCCCATTGCTGAGCTCTAGCAACCCTGGTGGGTTTGGGCTGTTTGTTGAGTGTCTGCTCCTTAGGGTGGGTGGGGAGAGGGAGCCTCCAGCTTATGAGATAAAAACCTTCCTCTGCGTGATGGTGTGAGGGAACCCACTTCTCTGCACGTGTTCCACCAGGGAAAACCACTCTGGGCTCATTGAAACCCTTTAAAATGTTTTCTTCAATCATTCTGCCCCCGCAGTCCCGGCTCCAAACCTCCAATTTCCTCTCTCTTTCGCCTCTCGGGGATCATAAAGACTGCGAGGTGCCTCAGCTCCGAGGGGATGCGGTGGTCCACACCCTCTCCGCAGGGAACCTCCTGGGTAACACCCTAAGCATCTGCCCACCCAGGTGGCCTGGACCTTTTTGGAGTCGCTAGTCGGCAAGCCTACTGAGAGCAAGACCTGTCGCTACCCCAGACGTCTGGTCAGGAGCCTGCTGTGTGGCTGCATAATGGGCCTTGGTACAAGTTTATCGGAAGGATGAAGGATGTGGTAACTCACGGCTGGGTAGACGACAGCCCTTGGTAGATGGCCTTCATCCAAAGATCATTGGAATATTTGAGTAAAATTCTATTGAGCCAAAATGTGTTTCCCTCAATCAATACAGATTAGGTGTACCACAAAAGCCGTAACTAAGTGAAGGCAAAGATACTGTTGTGAGTCACTAAGTCCAGCTCTTTGGACCCCATGGACTGCAGCATACCAGGCTCCTCTGTCCTACACTATCTTCTGGAGTTTGCTCAAACTCAAGTCCATTGAGTCAGTGATGCCATCCAACCATCTCATCCTCTGTGGCTCTCTTCTCCTTTTGCCTTCAATCTTTCCCAGCATTAGCGTCTTTTCCAATGAGTCGGCTCTGCATCAGGTGGTCAGAGTATTGGAGCTTCAGCTTTGATCCTTCCAGTGAATATTCAGGGTTGATTTCTTTTAGGATTGACTGGTTTGATCACAGACATTTAGTCCTCTTTTATTTTTCTTTCTTTTTAAAATTTTTGTTGGAGTACAGGTGATTTATAATGTTAGTTTCAGGTATACAGCAAAGTGAATCAGTTATACATATATACACTCTTTTTAACATTCTTTTCCCATATAAGCCATTAGCGAGTATTGGGTAGAGTTCCCTGTGTTATATAGTAGGTTCTTACAACTTACCTACTATATGTATAGTAGTAATCCCCCAGTTTATCCCCCCTCCCCACCTGTTACCCTTTGGCAACCACAAATTTTCTACATCTGTAATTCTATCTCTGTTCTTTCGATAAGTTCATTTCTACTGTTTTAAAAAATTGCCATATAAGCAATATCGTATGATACTTGTCTTTGACTTCACTCAGTGTGACAATTTCTGGGTCCATCCATGTTGCTGCTGATGGCATTCGATCCTTCTTTTATGACTGCGTAATATTCCGTTATATACCACGTATTCTGTATCCATTCCTCTGTCAGTGGACATTTAGGCTGCTTTTGTGTCCTGGCTATTGTAAATAAGGCTGCAGTGAACACTGGAGTGCCTGTATCTTTTCAAATTATGGTTTTCTAGACATGTACTCTTCTTAATGCTTCCTGGATCTAAACTGAATATAGATCCCATAACTGTTCCTCATATCACACAAATGTAAGCAGTTTTTACACTGGACATCTTAAAATATGGCTCATGAGCTGGACCCAAAATTCTAGGTGTAGCCTGATCAGAGACCAGCATACTGGATGTTGTAGGAGGTTAAAGTCCTAACCCCTGGCACCTGTAAGTGTGACCTTGTAGGGGTTTTGCAGATGTCATCCAGTCAAAATGGCCATGTTAGAGTAGTGTTAGTCACGCAGTTGGTCCAGCTCTTTGTGACGCCATGGACTGTGGCCCACCGTGCTCCTCTGTCCATGGGATTTCCCAGGCAAGAACACTGGAGTGGGTTGCCTTTCCTTCTCCAGGTGATCTTCCGGACCCAGGGATCGAACCCGGGTCTCCTGCATTGCAGGTGGATTCTGTACCATCTGAGCCACCAGGGAAGCCCGTATTAGGGTAGGGTGGGCCCCAGATTCAGTGACTGGCATCCTTACAAAGAGATTTGGAGATGTGCAGATGCACTCATGGGGAAGAAGGCCTTGTGAAGATAGGAGAGGCTCTCCCTCCCACCCCACCCCCCCCGAAAGAGCTGGAAAGAGGGAGAGGCAGGGAGGGTGAAATCTCTGCATATCTGCTGATCATCGCTGCATTTCCCTGGCTGGTTCTGTCCATGGCTGTGCTCTCAGAGATGGGGTTTTGTAATCACCAGGACATCTTTTTCTCAACCCAGTTGTTTGAGTTTCCAGACCTAAATTAGGTTGGGGAAGCACCCAGAATCTGCAGACTCAGTCGTCTCTGTTTCATCAGAAGTTTGCTGAGCCTCTTTGATGTGCCAGGCCCTGAGCCCAGAAGGTTGGCGACAGATCGTGATGTGTGCCTTACATGGGATGGATTCTCACTGCCCACTGAGAATGCTGGGGCGCACACTCACCAAGGAACGGTGCAGCCAGGCTGTTAGTGCCGCCGAACATAGCTTGGTGCTTCCCACCTCCTCCTGTACGAATAACCAGATGTGTTACAAACACAGTCGTTTTTATGGAGTGTGAAGGAGTAACTTCGAATGTGAAATTATGCTCTTGGGCATTTCCAGAACTTTTTTTTTTTTTTGCCATGGTTGATGGTCACAGGGGATGCCAGATCCCAGATGGGGTGAAGCCAGGGTGAGGACCACAGAGAGAAGTGCCAGTGCCTGAGTAAGAGGGAAGTTGTGCAAGGCGTGTGGCTGACTGTGAGCCCGTGCAGGGAGGCCACGCGGGGGCTGGCCGCAGTCAGTGGATGGTCACCCTGGATGCACCTCACAGTGACCTGGGGAGTTTAAAACAAATCTGCTTCCAGATCGCAGCACTGCCTGATTAAATCAGAATCTAGGGAAGACGCTCAGGCTCTGCAGGTGACACCAAGATGAAAGCCAGCAAGAATACAGAGCTTGGCCAGGAGTGAGGTGGTTCCTTCTTAATTGCACTTGATGTGGTACAGTGAAAACACACCCACATGCATGTATATAGACGTAAAAACCCTGTCATTTTAAGCAAACAAAATTTAGCATATATGTTGTCAGGGAGCATTGTGACTTTTGGGAACATGCTCATGAAGTTGGGGGGCAGAAGACCATTGCAGTGGAATTGCAAACTTAGGCTGTTCCCTAGGGCATACGCGCTCTTTCTTTTTCCTGCTCTCTCCTTTCTTTCCTCCCTCCTTCCCATGGACAATTTCCTTTTGGATGTATAGGGGAAAAAAAGATTCTCGAAATACGGAACCAAGTAAATTAGGGCTTTGGGTCAGCGTTCCTGTCGTTCACCCATCATGATCCTGATCTGGTTTCCTTTGACTGAAAGTAGTAAACCCTTTCTTTCTTTGAGGGTCTCTCTTGGCCTGTCTCTTGGTCAGGGGGCATCAGCAGAAGGTTAAGAGGGATCCTCTAATGCCTTTTGGAGAATTTGCCTAAAGAATATGCAGAGATGGGGAATCCCCAAAGGCTTTTTCTAGAAGTTTCTATCTTAGGGATTTGCTCCATTGGAAGGTGGGGGTCATGGTTCTGAATGAGGCATCTTCTTGTGGAAGCCAGAGTCCTAGCCCCATGACCCCAGTGTGAGCTGGTCACCAGGTGCTTAAGCTTAAGAAAAAAAAAAAAAAAAAAACACCAAACCTGAAAAGGTTTGGGGATGGGGCTTCCCTCTCTGTGTGTAAAAGAAACCAACTGAGGTTGAGATCAGGATGAAAGAAACTGGAAAGAGAAACATCCAGCCCTTTTCAGAAGACCCTACCCTTCTGTGTTCCTGGGGGGCCCGTGGCCCATCTCCCAGTGTCCCCTTCACGGAGGAGCCTGCCTCAAACTGGTCCTCAGGTCCTAAGAAAACCCGACTCTGAGAAGGAAATTGGGTGCAGCTGCTCCCATGGAAGGAGCGAGGGATGACAGCACAGGCCTCTGTGAAAATCTTCCAAGGAGGTAAGGAGAAAAAAAAAAAAGATTCTTCATTTGCATCAAGAGTAAACTTCCTGTCCCATTAAACAATGAGGCATTCAAACTCCGCCTGAGTAAAAGTCCCCTGATGCAATGCGAGGGTGAGCAATTTCATGTCAGGCTGTTGTTACGGGATTTATACATGTCCTAGCTAGGGCTTGAGGTGAACATCGGAGCCAAAAACAATAGCCCTAAACCCCACATGCACAGGAACCTCATTCCAGCGGAGTTTCCTTAAGAGAGGCGCACAGCAGACTTTTCACAAACAAAGTGACTTCAAAGGCAGGCTTGCATCACCAGCCTCCCTCCCTCTCCTGACACTTCTTTTTAAGCCAGACCTGGCCCTTCTGTTTCTTGGTTTACTTTATGAGGCTCTCTCCCTCACACACACACACACATCGCAAAGCAATTATCCGAGCTCATAGGCCAACAGGAAAGTAATTGTAACTGAGTACTTCCTTTGCCACTGCAATGGGGATGGGACCCAGTGCCTGGGCAGCAGCTGCTTGGAGGCTCCCAGACTGAACTTCCCCCTCGCCACCCCCCCACTCCTGCCCAGCCCCAGCTCCCTGGGGGAGGAGGATGCGGGAGGCGGGGGGGGAGAATGGGGGGAAATTTTCTTACATCACTTGACGCTTGCTTTCACTACCCGAACCCTGAGTCACGACTGAAGCCGGATTGCCTCGGGTCTCTGGCTGAAACCAGAGGTTCTAGATTTGGAAACCTGACTCCCATCAGCTGACTCTTGTTCAGTTCATCAGAGGAAACATGTCTTACTTGCCCCCTCTTCGAGCTGAAGTGCCTTCTCACGAGGGGATTACATGAGGCAAAGGCGCTGTGTAGTGGCTTAGTAAGCCGATGCTGGGCAAGTGAACAATATTTGACGTTGGGTGAGTTTACAGAAAGGGCAGTCTCTCTGTTTGTTTAAACCGAGATTAAGCGAAAGGAAAAGTTTTTCTTTCCCATCCCAGGACAAATGGGAAACATATGTTTTGCCTTTGGACTTTGTAATACAAGGCACAAATGATGCTCCCCGCCCCCCTCCGCTGTGAGTCTTCGAGCATTGCAGAATGTTTCCTCTCTTTGGTGTCCAAAGCCAATACGAGCCTCTAGATTTTCAGACAGTGGAGCTAATGGTGATGACCCAGTTGATTCCAGGTAATTGTGTAGGGGGCTGTTCCCAGGCCATTTGTGAGTAGGCAGGATGTGATCCTGGACACTGGGTTTAAGTCCTAGCTCTGCCTCAGTCCAGGTGACCTCATGTGAGCCTCAGTTTCCTCACCTGCGAGATGAAATTGATTGAACTTGAAATGTCTCAGGTCATTTCCAACTCTGGAAAGACTGTTGGTTTAGGTTGGTTCCTCTTGTCCGTGGGAGACTTTCCTAGCTGAGGGTCCCCTTTGCATGGGCTTGGAGCAGCGTGGGAGACCTCGGGTGAGGAGCCTGCCCTACCACGGTGCCCGTGACTCACTGTGACCTTGGACAGCTCACTGGCCCTCTTTGTGAGTCCTTCTGCTTATCTGAGAGGGGGGTTTGATGGTCTTGCCCCTGACACAGCAGCTCAGATATGTGACAAGCCTGAATGAGACAAGGGTGTAAAGTACTTTGAGTTCCTTGGGCTAAATGGATCATTCATCTCCAAAGATAAGTTAAAAAAAAAAAATGTTAGTCCCCAAATATTTTTTGGATTATCTCAAGAATAAAGTCACGAAAATCTGAATTCTTTATTCTTGGCTTTCCTTAAATGGCTACTTTGATGTGAGTGCAAGCATCGAGTGATCAGTGTGGGCTGTGAAATTCAGTCATTCCAGAATCAGTCCTGTAAACACCTCCTTACAGGTGGGCAGCTGGTTGGTCCCTGCTGGGACACAGCGGCAGGGAGAAACCTCAGATCCTGAAGCCATCTGACCTCTTCCAAATCATCCCTGATCATTAGGAACGTCTCCCCTCTATTGATTCAGAATCTGCCTCGTTGAGTAAATCTGAAACGCCCATCGCCCCTGTAGGAGTTACTCCGTTTCAGCTTCATTCCTCTTTCATAGTGCTTGAAGACGTGCCACCCCCAAGAAAACTCTTTTCCAGACTAAACAACTGTGGTATCTTAAACAGATTTTCGTTGACTTGCTTTTTGGATTCCTAAATGTTGTTGTGCTTTACATGCTTCAAATGGTCAGTGTCCCTTAAGAAAAAAAAGTGAGACTTTGAACCAAATGCAGTGTTCTAAAGGTGTACCCGTGGGTGTGCCTCCCATTTCTGTAATAAGTCAGCTGAAAGACCTGACAGCAACTCATTGACTTAAAGAATATAGGATGTTTTTTCTCTGTCTTGAGTACCTGGGTGAGGTGAGCGATCCAGGTATTGGCAAGTGGCCTGGTTCTCTGCAGTCATTCAGGGACCCAGGGCCCGTCTAACTGGGGTGCCGCCATTCCATGGAGCTCAGGCTGCCTGGCTGCCAGGTCCCAGATGCAACCAGGAGGAAACCCAGAGAGTGAGGAGGTGTGTCCACCTCTTAAGGACCCTGGGTCCCAACACAGACCACCTCTTAGCATCTCACTGCTGAGAACTCAGCCCAAGGTACTCAGCTGCAAGGGAGGCTGGGAAAGGTGGTACCATCCCCAGAGAGGAACGGGAGAATGGACGTTGGCAGCCACAAATATGGACAAGCCTCACTGGGCTTTCAGTTCTGGAAAGACAGCAGGCTTCTTCCATGGTCATGGCCAAAGCACCCCTTGTCCTGCCTGGAATGTTCATCTCCCTGTCTCCCCTTCCCCTTCATATGGTGTTGGCTTCAATGCCACTTTCCCAGAGAGGCCTGGCCTGGCCACCCCAGGAAAAGTACATCCCTCATCACACTCTTTCCGACCTTCGTTTATGTCCTCTTAGGCCCCGTCACGAGTTTCAGCAAATCTGTGTGTGTTTTTGCTTCTTTGCCCTAGAAAACTGTGGACCGTATGCGGGTAGGACCCCACCTGAGGTCCTCTGGTGTATTTACTGCCCAACTCAGTCAGTGCCTGAAGCACAAACTGCATGGCGAAATAAGGGTTTGCTGAATCAGAGGATATATAGACACTGTATGCTTACGCGTTCAGTGGTGTGCAACTCTTTGCAACCCTTTGGCCTGTAGCCCACCAGGCTCCTCTGTCCATGGGATGTTTCAGGCAAGAATATGGAATGTGTTGCCCATTTCCTCCTCCAGGGTGTCTGCCCGACCCAGGGATCGAACCCACATCTCATGTGAGTCCTGCATTGCAGACAGATTCTTTACCAGCCGCGCCATCAGGGTAGCCCCACAGAGACACTGGATGCTTCTCGAATATAGTCTTCGGGCACATCACACTGGTTTCACGTGCCGTGAACTAAAAGCCCATGTCTCTTCTTGCAGCAACTCTTCCTAAGACATGTTTCTCCATCTGCTCCTTAAGAAGTTGACTTTTGGGCCACAGATCCAGCATTTTAGGCTGAATACCTACGGTATTTCTGCTGCTTGCTTTAGATGTTGCTCTAGTCCCCAAAGACCTTTCTTTGCTATATCAGTGAATACTTTTATTTTTCCTGATGGATCAGCCTGTGTGTGTTTCCTTATTGCCATTGGCAGACACTGATGGAGACGGGGAGGAAGGGTCAGATGTGAAGCACTGTCCACACTGCAGCCTGCCCTCCATCCAGCCATCAGTCTGGCACCAGCTGCCTTTGGGAATGAATGTTCTCTCATGCAAACCCCCGCTCTTGATAAGCATCTCACTCAGCCTGGCTGTCGGGGAAGGCAATGGCACCCCACCCCAGTACTTTTGCTTGGAAAATCCCATGGACGGAGGATCCTGGTAGGCTCCAGTCCATGGGGTCGCTAAGAGTCGGACACACTGAGCGACTTCACTTTCACTTTTCACTTTCATGCATTGGAGAAGGAAATGGCAGCCCACTCCAGTGTTCTTGCCTGGAGAATCCCAGGGACAGGGGAGCCTGGTGAGCTTCTGTCTATGGGGTCGCACAGAGTCGGACACGACTGAAGCGACTTAGCAGCAGCAGCAGCAGCCTGGCTGTGTCAAGCGCCCTGCTGAAATGAGATACACATTAGAACTCAGGGCCGCCTGTTCCACTCCAGCCCAGGATGATAGAGACTTCCAGCCAATGGCAAGAATCGCCTTGACAACACCCTCTAGTTTACCAGTCTGCTGATCCTAGAAAAAACAGGAAATGACTCGTTCTTTGAATCCATGCTTAGTGATTCCTAACAATTACTGTTCTCTCATAAGTGTTTGCAAACCTTTAATCCTTAATTTCTTCTGTAACGTTTCCAGGATCTAACCTTCCTGGAAACCCTGCCACATGGGTCCATTATCTGTCCTCAAATGTAACACCTCTATCCTCACACCTCTGTAGGAAAGGTTTTTCCTGTCGGGCTCTGAGTATCTAAACCCTGACCTCCTTTCCAGATCTAGCTGGAAGGAGGCCCCCTCCGCATTCCAGATCTCTCTGTGCTCTGGGTCCTCATGGAATTCCTTAACCACATCCCTCCTCGGGGCTTGTTGCTGCCACCTGGGCAGACTTTCGGATCTTCCTCTCATGATGCTCAGCCTGGCCTCACACCAAGCCCTCTCCCAACAAGGTGTATGGCTTGAGTTGACCACTGAAAACCAGCTTCCACTTACGCCTACTGATTAGCCCTTTATTGGAATTTCAGCCTAAGCTGTGCTCTAGAGCCAGGTGGTATGATCCTCCAGTGTGTTTGGAAAAAAAAAAATTTTTTTTTTAGAATAAAAATGTAGTATCTTGTAAAATTCCAAGGAAGCCATAGACTTACTGGATCATCAACTAAGGGAAACCAACCTGGTTGATGTAACAGTCTGGGAAATCAAGATTAGGTCATGACAGATGGTCCAAATACAACACTTAAAACATCCTGAATGTTGCACAGGCAAAGGAGATGAATCAAAAATCAGAGCCACATGCAAATATTTTCTGCCTTTCAGAAACAGATTTACAAAAAGATTTCCAGTAGGGTTTCTTGAACTACCTTTGTAGATCTAAAACAATTTAATTTCCATATAACTTTGGAATAAAAAGTTGATGTTATAAAATGAAATCCTCCTGTTTAAACTGCACCGCCCCACCCCAGCAGCATCAGAATCTGGTAGAGGGGAACCTCCCTGGTGGTCCAGTGGCTAAGACTCTGTGTTCCCAACACAGGGGCCCAGGTTCGATCCCTGGTCGGGGAACTAGATCCCACATGCCTCAACTAAGAGTTGGCGTGGTGCAGCTAAGACCCCACGCAGTCAAATAGATAAAAATAAATATTTAAAAAAAAGAATCTGGTGAAGGTCCTGATGCTATATCACACCATATTTGGGGACTAGGTTGGGGTGAGGGGGAGTTAGCTGTTTCAGATCTTTGAGTCCACTTCCTCTCAACTGCAATGGAACACCTTGTACCTACCATTCAGGGGAGGGGCTTCAAGTGAGTGATTCTGCCCCTCCAGTCACTAAAGGAGCCCTCCCTCATCCCAGCCCTTTGAGACGGCCAACTCCCTCAGACCAGAGAGAAATTTCCTTTCTATCGAAACACTGACGACTCTGATTATCAAACCCTTTGTGATGCTTGCTTTCTGACCTTAATAAATCTGGGATTAGTATGAAAACCACCCAGGCACTGACTCTCCACATTTCCCAATTGGCTGTCTGGAGGTGGCTTCTCCTTCATGAGTAACTTCCCCAAATATTTGGGAAATTGCCCGATGCTTACGACCACCATGTGAACTCCGGGCAGAGAGAGAAAACTCACCCCAGGGTCAGCCCCGACCTCTCCCCTCTTCCTTTCCCCTCCTACCTCACTCTCTTCTTGCTCAAGGCAATTTACATCCCTTTTTCCCACTAAGAATGGAATTTGAGTTCCCAGCTATCAGCAAGGACTTATGTGGATTTCCAGCTTTGCTCACCACCCCCCTTAAAAAAGTTTTACAATTTATTTTAGCTGTGTTGGGTCTTCATTGCTGCACGGGCTTTTCATTGCAGTGACTTCTCTTGCTGCAGAGTGCGGGCTCTGGGGCACGTGGGCTCAGGAGTTGCGGCTCCCGGGCCCCAGGCGTACAGTCCTAACCCTAATTTTTACAGTACAGGCTCATTAGTTGTGACCCACGGCTTAGTTGTTCACTGCATGGGGGATCTTCACCAACCAGGGATCAAACCCGTGTCTCCTACAGTGCCGGGTGGGTGCCTTTACCGCTGAGCCGTCAAGGAAGCCCTGGCCTTTCTTATAACTTCTCTGTGATTGGACGTTCCGAGATCAGGAGGAAGCCCATTTTCAGGGATTGTCACTCCTGGTCTCACCAGGTTCATCCATATTCCTAGGACCCTACAAAGCTTCAGCAGTTCTCAATGAAAGGACCCACATAGAGTTTCCCATCTTGATGCTTTTCCTGGCTCTTCGCTTCATGTGAGCTCAAGACCACTGTGACCGTTTCTGGAGTTTCTTTCCAGCCCCTACTTTTCCCTCCCTCGTTTCACAAGATCCTTGTGAGCCTCCAGGACCCCAGGACCATTGTTGCCCCCTGAGCAAGTCTCAGGCTGAGGTGAGAGCTGGTGCCAACGCAGAGCTTCATGGCAGCATTCAGAGTCAGCAGCATGAGAGAGGACTGTTCTGGGGGTAGCTGAAGGCACAGTTAAAGCAGTGGGTGAACTTCCCATCCAGAACCTATATCCAGAAGCCAGCTGATTTTTTTTTTTTTGGCCTTAATCAAAACTTTATTGAAACACAGACACCAAAATAGGAGAGCACTGTTGTATGCCGTACAGAATGAAATGTAGTTACACTGTCTTGGTAGATTAACTGGAATTACTGAACTGATAAGGCTTTCTGTGAGAGAACACAGATTCCGGAAGCTGTGTGGATCGTCAGTGTTGCTTCTTTCTAAATGAACAGCCTACGGTGAGTCTGGCCTTCCTTCCTGTTGGCGCAGAAGCCAGCTGACCTGTCAGCGTGTCTCCCATCCATGAAGTGTAACGTCTTATAGAAAAACACGAATGAACTTTTGGGCTGACCCAAAAGTGAAATCTGCTTGTGGGGCAGAGAAAATTTTGATTCCTTTTTTTTTTTTTAATCGTGGTAAAATGATACAGAACCTAAAATTTTACTGTCTTGACCATTTTTGAGTACACAGTTCTGTGGCAGTAAGTACATTCACAACTGTCACGGGGCCAACACCAGCTCCCATCTCCAGAACTTTCTCTTCTCCAACTGAAACCATGCCCAGTAAGCAATGACTTCCATCCTCTCTCTCGCAGCCCCTGAAAATTACCATCTACTTTCTGCCTCTATGGTTTTTACAGCCCTGAGTACCTCGTTTGAGTGGAATCACACAGCACACGTCCTTTTGTGATTGACTTATCTCACTTAGCATAGCGTCCTCAGGGTTTGTCCCCGTTGTGGCGCGTGTCAGAATTTCTTTCCTTCTTAAGGCTGAATGATGCTCTGCTGTATGTATAGATCACATTCTGTTTAGCCCTTCATTGTCATTTGATTCTGTTTTTGTTTTTTTTTTAAGTAGTGAAGTTTGTTATTTTTAACAAATGGCGAGTTGAAGAGGCAGTGGAGTGTGGTGGGGAAAGCCGTGACTTGGACATCGGGGAACCTGGGTCTCTGTTCTGGCTCTGCAGCTAGTGACCTGGGCCCAGTGGCTCCTGTGAAAGGGTGTTGGAGGAGCTCCTGTATCAGAACTGGCTGGGCTTCCTGGGAAGATCTCAGACTCCTTGCATCTGGTCTCTGGGAGTGGAGCCTGAGAATTCCTTCCCAAGCTCTGTAAGCCTGGGGTTCCACCCCTGCACAAATAAAACAAACTCTCCTTTTTTCCCTTTTTTTTTCTTTTTTGGTTAAGCAAACTGAGGATGGTTCCTGCCACTTGCAGTTGCAGAATTATAACTAAAATATCCTGTAACAGATGAATCCAATCCATAGAATTTTTTAAAGAATAAATTGAGATATTTGTATGAATACACCATAGAGGTATGTTCTCAGTCACTCAGTCATATCTGACTCTGCAACCCCATGGACCATAGTCCACCAGGCTTTTCTGTCCATGGGATTTTCCAGGCAGGAATACTGGAGAGGGCTGCCATTTCCTCCTCCAGGGGATCTTCCTGACCCTGCGTCTCCTGCATCTCCTGCATTGGCAGGCGGATTCTTTACCACTGCACCACTTTTCGGGGAAGGCAATGGCACCCCACCCCAGTACTTTTGCCTGGAAAATCCCATGGACGGAGGATACTGGTAGGCTCCAGTCCATGGGGTCGCTAAGAGTCAGACACGACCGAGCGACTTCACTTTCAGTTTTCACTTTCATCCATTGGAGAAGGAAATGGCAACCCACTCCAGTATTCTTGCCTGGAGAATCCCAGGGACGGGGGAGTCTGGTGGGCTTCCGTCTATGGGGTCACACAGAGTCGGGCATGACTGAAGCGACTTAGCAGCAGCAGCAGCAGCACCACTTTTATGAAGCTCACGCCATAAACCCTGATTTACCTTACGATATTGTTATTATATGAGTCCCCCCTCTCCCTTTGGAATAAAAAGTACTATATTCACTGGCTAGACTTAATATTCCCAAGTTACTCTTTTATGTGGCTTAAGGCATTGAAGGCTGAGGGCGTTCTGAGATGCAAAGGAAAGGGTGGGCATTTTGAAATGCAAATATTTTCAAGAAAGAGTATAATACTCTTAAAAGAAATCACATGCTTCAGGAAAGTTTCCAGGATGAATATTCACTGCTCTCTTGCTTGTTCTGGGTCAGGAGAAGGGCTGGGGGCCCCCCAGACAGCTACGAGCAAGCAAGGGGTGAGCAGCCAGGCAGTGATGGTGTGGTCTAGATGCCAGGATGGGGAGACAGACAGGACGGCAGGGAAGTATCAGAGTCCACTCAGGGAGACTTCCTTGAGGAAATAATGCTAAAAAAGGGATAGGAATGAGAGAGGCCACAGGGAGAATGTCGTAGCCCAACAGCCAGCTCAGAGCCCTGGAGGCAGAGGAGTGCGTGGTCCCCGCTGGGCTCTGAGCACAGGACGCTGGTGAGGTGAACACGGGCCAAGGCTGCAGGTGCGTGGGCTGAGCCGGGAGCCCGGACTTGACCCTGGGGCCCTGGGGTGCCGCTGGGGGTTTTCAGGAGGGTAAATCTGTTCACACTTATTCTCTGGCAGGATTGCCTCAGCCAGGGTGGAGGATGCGTGGTGGGGCCTTGTCTGGAAGCAGAGAGAGACGGATCAGAGGACGCTACCAGTGATCTGAGAGAGGGCGGTGCTCCAAGATTCGCTTTAGGAGGGAAAGACAGGTTGAGGGGAAGAGAAGGAATTCCGTTGACTTGTGACTTCACTCGATCCTCAGTTGTAAAGAACTAGTATCTCCATTTTGCTGGTGACATTCCAGAGGAAGGGGTTGCCCGCTGAGTTGCTTGTCTAAGCACACACAGCCAGCAAGGGTTCGGGGTATCAGAATGTTTTGTTTTTGTTTTTTTTTTTACTTGGGATATAGTTGCTTTGCAATGTTGTATTAGTTTCTGCTGTACAACAAAATGAATCAGTTATATGTATACATATGTCCCCTCCCTCTTGGACCATCCCACCCCTCTAGGTCATCACAGAGAACCAAGCTGAGTTCCCTGTGCTCTCTGGAAGCTTATCGCTAGCTACCTCTTCTACACATGGCAGTGTATATATGTCAGTCCCAACCTCCCAGTGGGGTGTTAGGACATTATAGTCTCTTGGCACAAATTGCCCCCTACATGGGACTTGGAGAGATGAGGCTCAGAGCAAGTGGGTTTAATCATGGGAGTAAAGGCCTAAGTTGATGGCCCAAGTGGTTGTCCAGGATGGGGGCCTGGTGTGCTGTTACCTCCGGGGTCCTGGCAGAGGGGCCTTCAGGATGGCGTAGACAGCCACCAAGATCAGATGTTGACTGTTCAGCAGAATCATTTAATTAGTCAGTGTGCCTTACTGAAAGACAGCCTGCGGGACCTCCCTGGTGGTCCAGAGGCTAACACTCTGCACTCCCAATGCGGGGGGCCTGGGTTCGATCCCTAGTCAGTGAACGAGATCCCACCACACTGCTGCAACTAAGAGTTTGCATGCCACAACTAAGACCCAGCACAGTCGGGTTTATATTTTTTAAATATAAATAAATATATATTTTTAAGAAGACAGCCTTCAACTGTAGGAAAGGCGCTGCATTGAGCTGGACAAGGTGTGGACAAAGCAGACAGAGGGTGGGGGAGCAAGGCCAGTGCAGGCCCCGCAGGCCCCACACTCAGGTCCTAGGTGAATGCTGTGATCCAGGCCAGCCAATACAACCTCTCCAGGCTGCAGGCCACAGTCGCTCCCCACCTCGAGACAGTTAACAGAACCTCAAAGAAACAATGGATGTTAAAGGTACTCTGTACATACTATGAGAAGGCAAGTTCTGTGTGGTCCTGAGTTGTGGTTTGGTTATTTTATCTGCTCAGATCCTCTCCAGGGACAGGTTATTAGTCTGGTCCTCACCTCTCACTTCTCCCAGATCAACCCCCTCCCTGAAGGAGGCTCTATGGAATCCGGGAGAAGTGGGAACCCTCCATCCTTGCCAGGCTGATGGTTAGAAGGGTTGGTTAGTTTCCTGTCCCAGTGCCTTGTCACTCCTCTGGGATGAGAAGACTCAGACCCAAAGAAGTAGAACTAGTTTTCAAAACACTTGCAACGGAAAGGAAGAGGAAACAGATTTGACCTGAGTTTTAGGGTCAAAGAAAAATTTCATTTTCTCCCTTTGGCTGCTTGGGATTGCGCCTTACATTTCAGACAGCTCCTGCCTCATTAGCTCCAAGTGGACCTAGGACCAGTGACCATGGGTAAAATATCTTTTAAAGGGAAGACAGGGGGTGGGTTAAGGGGCTCAAGTTCGTGAGATCTAGTTTCCAGAGAAAGCCAAGTCTGACCTAGCAGTCGAGATGCTTACCTGATTTTCTGGTTGCACAACTCAAGTTAGAACATTGGACAGGAAGCTCCGAAGCATTTAACTCCGTTGTATGCAAACTCCAGAAGGTGCTTATTGGGGAAATTTATGTGCATGCGAGAGTGATTCCCAGTGAGGCCTCTCTGAAAATCCTGGCCCTGGGCCCCTGCTCTCAGCGGCCTCATCTGTAGGTGGGCAAAACAGCTCAAGGAAAGCGTGAGGGTGGGTGCAGCTGTGTCTCTAACGAGTCCGTGACTCGTCTTTTTCAGAAACGGGTCATTCTTTGATTTCCCTTTTAGAATATTTTCTGTTTCTGCTGTTGTAATTAGAGCTAGAAATTCAATTAACAAGGAGGGGGGAAAGAGAAACAGTCTTTTCAAGCCAGTTTCCTGGTGCTCCCAAGAGGTTTTGAGGTTAGGTCAGCCCCATCGCTGTGCTGTTTACTTCTCTGGCTGTTGACGGGATGGCATGTGAATCGGCCAAACGCTGTCGCCGTGTTGTAGTGGTGGCCACTACCGTCTTGGCTTCCGAGACTGCTCTTCAGCGTGTTGGTGTATGATGCCAGTTTTTAATAACAGCTCTGTTTACTGGGCAAATGGTTCTTTCGAGCATTTATTATTATTTTTGCAACACCTGTCAAAGAAAGAGAAAGCGGCCAGGCCGGGCTGGGATTAGAGGCCACCATATCAGGGACTTCGGGTTTCCTGTTGACTAGCCTACATATCTCTGTGAACCCAGACTCGCTCCCCTACCCCGCCCCGAGGAAACTGAACAATATGAAGTGGACACAACACGAAACGATTTGAAAGGGAAAGTCACGCTATGTTTCCAGACACAACACATTTTTGTTTTTTTTTTCCAGGTCACTTAAAAGAAACCATGCTGGGTCCATTTTCAGAGAAGTTCTTTGTGTTTGGGGAAATAAGGCCTCTTCTAAACCAGGTGCCCCCCGGCCTCCCCCTCCCCTAGTCATATATATGTGTGTGCGCTCCGTGCCTCAGTCGTCTCCAACCCTTTGCGACTCCCTGGACTGTAGGCTGCCAGGCTCCTCTGTCCATAGAATTTTCCAGGCAAGATTACTGGAGTGGGTTGCCACGTCCTTCTCCAGGGGATCTTCCCGACCCAGGGATCGAACCCTCTTTTCTTGTGTCTCCTGGATTGGCAGGTGGACTCTTTACCACTGTGCCACCTGGGTAGCCCCCCGCCTCCCACCCACCTTCAATCATAAGTGCTTCCGAAGTTGACTGGGTGGGTATTTACAAAGTAGACTCAGGAAATTGAATGTTCACTCAAATTAATATCTTTCCATTGGAGAAAATATTCATAAGATACAGAAAATTGAAAGAGGGGAGTTGATGAGAAATTCCACTAGGTTCAATGCTTTCGTACACACACACACGGGAAATACTCTAAAATGGGTGGTGAGACGAGGAGTAATTGTTCTCTTCTTCATGTTTTTCTTCTCTTTCTGAACTCTTTACCGTAAGCAGGGATTTATGCCCATAGCAGAGCATGGCGAGTGAAAGCTCAGACTTTAGAGCCAGACTGCCTGGTGTGAGCCCTGGCCCTCCCGCTTCCTGTGGTGGCGTTCAGTGAATTACTTGATTTCTCTGTGCCTCATTTCCCTCATCTGTAAAATGGGGGTAAGGATTGTACCTATTATATAAGGTGGTTATAGCAATTAAACAGTTGATGTGTGTTAAGTGCTTAGAACATGCCTAGCACTTTTGTTCAATGAAGAACATTTTTACTTTCTTTTACATTTTAATTGGAGTATAATTGCTTTACAGTGTTGCATTAGCTTCTGCTGTACAACAGTGTGGATCAGCCGCAGTGTATACATGTAACCCCTCCCTCTGGAGTGTGGATCAGCCGCAGTGTATACATGTATCCCCTCCCTCTGCAGCACCCTTCCCGCCCCGCCCCTCCCCTCCTAGGTCATTGCAGAGCGCGGGCTGAGCTCCCTGTCATGCAGCAGCTTCCCACTGGCCATCTATGTCACGCGTTACTGTGTATACACCCTCCCCATGGGTCCCACCGTCTCCGCCCCCTCCCCCTCCCCCAAGTCTGATCTCTCTGTTGTCGTCTCCTTCGCTGCCCTGCAAATAGGTTCATCATTATTTCCATCAGTACCGTTTTTCTAATTTAGTCGAATTGTGGCTAATTTTCTTTGGAATGCTCTCGGCCATGGCATTCATGCTTTATGACACCGACTGCTGGAGAGAGGGTACATATATCCCTAGGCCTGTGTCTGTCCTCAACCAACACAGTTAGGGTGGACACGTGGGATTTGCTGGGTGGCTAAGATTATCAAAGCTATTTGCCAGGTCATGACAAAGAGCAGGGATTTCCCAAGGGTATACTGTGACCTCCCCCCACCACAGTCCCCCCATTCGATCATAGCCGAGTGACGGCAGGCCTAATTGTCTCCTAAACCGCAAGTTATACTATCACAGTTTGGCTGGTGACGTCCACAGAGCTGGAAGGATCCTTGACCTTTGGTAAACGATGCCCCCGTGCCCAGACTGAAATGCCCTGGGTAAACCTGTGCACAGTGGTACGTGCTTCACTTCCTCACGTAGGCCTGGGAGGAGCAGAGGGAAATGGGAGCCGGCTTTGTGGCAGATAGTCAAATAATTGTGAAATTGTTCATGAACTGATAGGAGAAGGTGAAGGAGCTAATGACGAGGCAGAATGAGCTGGGGAGATCTTTTCCCAGCACTCAGAAGAGGATCCACCCAAAAGCACATCTGTGACCATTCACTTGTTTTGCCGACCACAGACTTGAGTGGTGGAGCTCATTTTTCATCTCATAATAATAATAATATATATATGTATGGTTGTGAACTGTAGCCTAAGAACTAACAGAAAGAAAGAAAGAAAGGAAAAAAAAAGAAAATGCCTGAAACAGGGGATCCCTCCTGCTCATGGGACGGGACAGGATGGCACTGGAAACCATGTCAAACCACACTGAAGTTGTTTCCTTTCAGCCAAGGGGAAAATATTCTAGAAAAAGGAAACTCCAAAACTCTTGTTTACCCAGCTGTCTGTACAAAGTGAATTATTCATGATTAAATGTGAATAATAAACCTATGCAAATATTTGTTATATTCTCAGTTTTGAGGAGGTTGGGAGAGCAGCAGGAAATGAAGTCACTTTAAGGTGATTTTGTTAACTATTTTCTTTAGAAATATATAAAGAATATAGATTTTGATTTTTATTTATGTACAGTCTTCTGAAAACAACCCACCAGGGTGCCTTTTCTTTAGGAGGTTGTGTCCTATTGGAAATGACAATCTAAAGCTTTTCCTCTTAGTTATTATGACTTCTATATAATTTCCTTAGAAACTAATTGTGAAAGTTTTTTTTCTCTCTCTGACATTAGAGGGTTAAAAAGCTTACAGCAGAATCTCTTCTCTAATGGGAAATCTTAACTGACAAGTTTCCAAGTACCTGCTGCTTACTGTAAATTCTTACCTATAAATTTCAGTTATAGGTTTTTGATAAAGGGACTATTACAATAATACTGATACCTGGCAGTTTGAAGCTGTTTGTCTCTTTTTGCAGAATTGGTTTAACAGTTTCCATCAGAACTGTTAGACTTTTTAGCTGGAACTTGGTTAGGTTTTATGTAGCTTGCCCATTCTAAGAAACACTTAAAAATCCAAGCAATTGCCAGACAGTGTTTAATCATCTCGTAACTTTTCAAAGTCACTTAGCACAGTGTGTCATCATTATCTGCTAGAGAGTTTAAAGCATGCAAATGACCATTCTCTGTATTGTAACTGTAAATGAGTTTCATTCACAATAATAATTAAAAAAAAACAACCCTTTCCCCTGGGCTCCATCCTTATGGCTGAGTTCATTCCAAGTAAAGCCCATGTTACAGCTGCCATAGACTACGTTCAGATAAATCTCACTTTTGCTCAGCAGTAACCTCAGTCTCTGGAGGAGGGGCCAGAGGACTGGTGTGGTCCCTTCTGACTTGTGAGGATCAGGCTTTCTCTAGTGGTTGCTCAATCGCTAAGTCATGTCCGACTCTTTGCGACCCCATGGACGGCAGCACACCAGGCTTCCCTGTCCTTCACTATCTCCTGGAGTTTGCTCAAACTTATGTCCATTGAGTCAATGATGCCATCCAACCATCTCATCCTCTGCCACCCTCTTCTGCTTTTGCCCTCAATCTTTTCCAGCTGGGCTCCCAAGAGAGCTCGCCCTCCCTCCCTGCAACTGCCCTGAGGCCAGGCTGCCTTTAGAGTACCCCAACCCTTCTGCCTCTCGGTGGTCCAAAGCTCGAGGTGGGCGCCGTCTGCTTTTCGCTACTAATGGAACAGAAGAAGAGAGGGGATAAAGGCCTTGTCCAGAAATAAAGGGAGAACCAAGATTACGATGAAAACCGACTTTGACAGGATCTCTAGTCAATTCTGCACATCACGCTACCCTGCCCCCTCTCAGTTTACCTAGAAACCAACAAATTGGTGGCTCATCAGTAATCAGCGCTGTAGTTCATCTGCCATTATCTCTTTCTTCTGCTGTCGTCATTTCTGGAGATTTGGACTGTGTGACACAGGCCGTCCAGAGGAAAGAGAGACCAGAAAGTCACCTAATCTACTCCCCAGGCTTTAGGCTGCGCTGAAACCTATCTAGACTTCCAGAGAGGGTAATTCTATCACCTTCTCTTGAGTTTGAATGAAACGTATGTAATCCATCCTAAGTCCCTCATCTCTTTTTTTTTTATTAAACTTTTTATTTTGCATTGGAGCATAGCTGAGTATCAGTGTGTGACAGTTTCAGGGGAACAGCAAAGGGGCTCAGCCACACATACACGTGTATCCACCCTCCCAATCCTAGGTCCACTACCGCTTATTCTGTGTTAAGTGGAGAAAACTGGGTTTTAAAAAATATTTATTTTTAATTATTTGGCTGTGCCGGGTCTTAGTCACAGCATGTGGGATCTAGTTCCCCGACCAGGGGTTGAACCCGACTCCCCTGCATTGGGGAGTGGGGAACCCTAGCCGCTGAACCACCAGAGGAGTCCTGAGAACTATTTTCTTATTAAAAAGAAAGCACATTGAAATTGCACTGTAAGGTTAATTGGCAATATTTGTAAGCGACAAACATAGGTCTCAAATAAGAGGTAATAAAGAACTAGAAATTTTAAGAAAAATGTGATCTATATTTAATGAAACCCCATCAGTGAGTGAAGGCTTCCCAGGTGACAACTAGTAGTAAAGAACTAGCCTGCCAATGCAGGAGACAGGTGACTCCGCTTCGATCCCTGGTCTGGGAAGATCTCCTGGAGGAGGGAATGGCTACCCACTCCAGTGTTCTTGCCTGGAGAACCCCATGGACAGAGGAGCCTGGCGGACTACAGTCCATGGGGTCAGGAAGAACTGCACACGACTAAAGCGACTTAGCACACACTCACATCAGTGAGTGAATATTGGTTTCATTGCTAACATTTTCACTATCCTGTTTTTCCCAGGATCTGCAGTTATCTGAGCAAACTTGCCTCTCCCTTTATAGGAACTGGCCTCAGGATTTAGAACGGTGGTTTCTTTCTCAGACTGTTTCAGCTGGGGAGCCATTTCATTATGTGCCAGGAAGTTTCTGAACCTGCAGTGTAATTAATTCCTTTAATAGGCTCCTCTCTAGGGAAGGCCCATTAGCAGACATCATTATGAATTAACATCTGAGTCCAGGAGAAAAGCCCTTGGAGGCAAGAGTGAAACAGATCAATCTTTGTTGAGAGATGTGACCGGGGGACTTAACCACATTCCTTGTGGTTTCAGAATGACATGCATGTTCTTGGACCTGTAGATAGTCAGAGATAGTCGTCTTCTCAGTAATACCCTGACCACACCAGCTCTTTAACATTAAGAGATAGTTCTCAATGTTGTAATTTCTTAGAAGAGAGCGGCGTGGTGAGTGTGCACGCTGCCTGCGCTGATGCCTGTGAAGACAGGCCACCAGCCACTTAAAATACACTTGAGGCTGCTGGACAAATCTGTTCTAGAGTAACGTAAAATTCAGGGTTCCCCCACCCCCTACCTGCCTTGATCTTGTTAAATAGTAATGAAATCTTTCTTGGGACTTCCCTGGTGGTCTGGTGGCTAACACTCCATGCTCCCAACACAGCGGGCCCCGGGTTCAATCTCCTGGTCAGGGAGCTAGATCCTACATACTGCAACTAAGATCTAGAGCAACCAAATACATAAATATTAAAAAAAAAAAAAAAAAAGGAATGAAGTCTTTCTGCTGGAGTCTGAGTATTTTCTTGATTATTTTCACATTGCTTTGGGTTCAGAAAAAACCCTGATGCTGGGAAAGATTGAGGGCAGGAGGTGAAAGGGGTGAAAGAGGATGAGATGGTTGGATGGCATCACCGACTCAATGGACGTGAGTTTGAGCAAGCTCTGGGAGATTGTGAAGGATAGGGAAGCCTGGCCTGCTGTCGTCCATGTGGGTGCAAAGAGTGGGACGCAACTGAGTGACTGAACAACAAAGCCCGTGCGTCCTTGGGCAAGTGGTTTTGCTTCTCTGTGTCTTAGACGTCTCGTCTGAAATCGAGATGACTGCAGGACCTGCCTCCTTTGGTTGTGGGGGGGATTAAATGAATGAGCATGAGTGCGTGGGTGCTCAGCAGAGCGCCCGGCCCAGTGCGAGCCCCACCGATGCTGACTAATATCACGATTAGCTCGGCTGAGTGGAGGTCGCACCGCAGCACGCAGGCCTGGAACACAGAAGCCGAAAAACTCTGACAGAGCAGAGGAGTGGGCGTGCGGGTCCAGGGTGGGGCCCAGCTACAAAGGGACATGAAGGAACTTCTGGGAGTGACAGAAAGGCTCTGTATCTTGATTGTGGTGGTGGTTACCCTGGTGTAAACTTAAAATAAAAAAACTCACTCAGACCATTCTTTCCCTGATCACCCCTTCCACGTATCAGCCCAGACCATGTGACCACCTGACGTCTGCGCTCATGCAGTCTGCCTGGTTGATTTTGTGTCTCTGAGCGATTTCTTCTCTAACACCCCTTCGTGTGTGTGTGTTCACCCTTGCTTCTGTGACCGTGTCAATAAACGCACCTGGAACGGCGTATGTGGCCGTTTGTTTAAAACGGAGGGAAAGAAACAGGCGTGCATATGCTGGTTGGTTTACCTGTTTATGCCTTAAAATAGCTCTAGAAAGACAGATGAGAAAGTGCTTATCTTAGTCACCGGAGGGGAGGGGACCTCAGGACAGGGCGGGAGGGATGTGTCTCGCTCTGTTGCCTTTTGTCCTTTTGAATGTTCAATCCCGTGAATGAATTACCTAATCAAAAAGATAAATAAATAAAACGTAGGCAATAACAAGAACCCTGCCGAGTTCGTCCGTCGTTCAACAAATATTTACCAGGCACCCACCACTTGCCGGGCAGGCAGCAGGGTAAGGTGTCCAGGGTTGTGTTTCTCCCGTGCGATCCTTCACAAACGGTGCGTCACAGGCCCTGTGTGCTTGTTCAGCCTGAAAGCTTGCTTACAGGAGATAGAAAGGGCCCGGGTTAATTACAGTGGCCGGAGCTGGCATATGATTTAGGGAAAAAACAAGGTCAGGGTCAATTACGGTATGAGGGACTTCTTCCACATACTGAAAAGACGCAGAAAGCTACAGCGTGGCAAGGGCATGGGATAATACCTTGTCCCTAATGTGTCTGAAGCATTAACTCTCTCTGTGCCAGGCATTCTCCTAAGGGCTTTACTTGAATCAATTCACTCAGTTTTCACGATAACTCTGAAGGGAGACACCATCACGGCCCCCACTTTTACATGTGGGGAAATTAAGGCACAGCCAACTTGCCCAGGGTCACACAGCTCGGAAATAGGATGACCAGGGTTTGAACCCAGGCAGTGTCTAAACTCCAGAACCCTCAGCTTTTTTTTTCTTTTTTTTTAAAATTATTTAATTGGAGGCTAATTCCTTTACAATATTGTGGTGATTTTTGCTGTACATTGACGTGAGTCAGCCACGGGTGTACACGTGTCCCCCGTCCCGAGCCCCCCTTCCACTTCGCTCCTCAGCCCATCCCTCTGGGTTGTCTCAGGGCACCAGCTTTGAGTGCCCTGTCTCACGCATTGAACCTGGACTGCTCATCTATTTCACATGATAATATACGTTTCAGTGCTGTTCTCTCAAATCATCCCACCCTTGCCTTCTCCCAGAGTCCAAAAGTCTGTTCTTTACATCTGTGTCTCTTTTGCTGTCTCACATATAGGGTTGTTGTTACCATCTTTCTAAATTCCATATATATGTGTTAATATACCGTATTGGTGTTTTCCTTTCTGACTTACTTCACTCTGTATAATAGGCTCCAGTTTGATCCACCTCATTAGAACTGATTCAAATGTGTTTTTAATAGCTGAGTAATATTCCATTGTGTAATGTACCACAGCTTTCTTATCCATTCATCTGCGGATGGACATCTAGGTGGCTTCCATGTCCCAGCTATTGTAAACAGTGCTGCGATGAACATTGGGGTGCACGTGTCTCTTTCAGTTCTGGTTTCCTTGGTGTGCATGCCCAGCAGTGGGATTGCTGGGACGTATGGCAGCAGAACCCTCAGCTTTAACCACTTCAATCTACTGTCTTTTGGGAAAAGCATTTAGAAAATGTTCCTTCGCTCCATCTCTGTTGAAATTCTACCTTTAATAACAATGTCATACAATAGAATTTTACAGCTTGGAGAGCCTTCGATATTCTCAGTATTTACTTGATTCTTTTTTTTAAAGCTATTTTTTATTTATTGGGCTGCACCAGGTCATAGCTGTGGCATGTGGGGTCTTCAGTCTTTATTGTGTGGGACCTTTAAGTTGCAATGTGTGGGATCTAGTTTCCCAACCAGGGGCCCCTGCATTGGGAGCAGAGTCTTAAGCCATTGGACCACCAGGGAAGTCCCCTCATTTGATTTGATTCTTATCCAAAGAGCAACGTCCTAGTCAACTCAACTTGAACATTTCTAGTGATGGGGAACTCATTACAGCCAGAAACAGTCATGGGCTGACAGTTTTAATAATGGAAAGATTACATCCTCGAGCCAGGCACCATTCTGGGGCATGAAAGAGAAAGTCCTCCAGCTGTGGAGCCCACACCTGCCTCCCTGCAGCCTCTTCCTACTGGGTCTGTGCTCTGTCTTTGAAACAACCCAGATTGGGTCTGTGGTTCCCTCATCTCCTGACTTGGCCTCACAGTTTGCAGACAGCTGTGAAGTTCTCCCTAGACATTCTTCTGTTCTGTTTATCCAGTCTCTTCTCATGTCGTGTTCCCAATGTGAGATTCACTTTCTTACCAATAAGCTTCCGTCTTAAAATGCAGATGTGGAGAGGGCAGCCCACTGAGCTTCATCTGAAGCTTGCCTTCCATCAGACTGTCTTGCAGGAAAGAGTCTGGGTTTGGGAAAGGAGAGGGGAGGGTGGCTCGGGTGTTGACGCAGGATCTCGGGGGTAGACAAAAAGCCGCGCTGGGACCCTTAACTCCTGACATGAAGCAATGGGACAGGCCAAGAGCTAGAAATAGGATGAGTGATGAGCACCTGTTGAGCACCAGCTGTATACATGCTGGACACTTAGCCTGAGTTGCCTGGCTTAATCCTCACAAGTCACTAGGTAGGTGCCACTGTTATCTTGAATAACCCGAGCTGGAGCAGGGAAATAGCCTTAAAAATGCCAGCCAGGTTCGGCAGCCACACCCAGCCTTTTCCTTAACAACCTTGCTCAAAGAAAGATGAAAACCTAAATTTGTCTGCTTACCCTGGAGCTGATCAATAATTATTCAGATGGAATCCAGATGCCCCAGACTTCCAGTCTTCAGGAGTCCTGCAGTACCCAGCGAGGAACTCCGCTCTTATACCAGCTTTCTGTCCCTAAGTATTTGAGCCCCTGAGGAATGGCGCATGCCCCACCAGTCTGTCTCGGGTGTTTCTGGCTCTCTGAATCTGCTGCCTCACCACTCCCATCTCGGGGAAAACTTTCACAGCTGAACCTCGTGGCACAGTTAGGACCGGATAAAGTGTTTAGGGAGGCTTGTCCCCAAGGGAGTCCTATTGAGCAGATCTCATGTCCAACTTCCGGCTGGGTTATAGGGGTCAGTAGACCCCCTGCCTCCCCTACAGTCGGCTACTGGTAACCGTGAGTCCGCCACCTCCAAGAGTTAGTCTCAGTGACTTTGACACTCTCTGTTTGTAGAGATGTAGTCACCCAGGGGAAGTGATGTGAGTCGATTAGCACCTCAGGTCTTTCCATTTCTGGGTAGGATTTTGGCTTTACCATTGCCTAACCAAAGAGCCCACTAATTAAGGCCCTCATCCTAACGGAAACTGCAAACTACATAGCAAGTCTCAGCCAGGGCCTCATTACACAAACACACAACCACACTGAAAATATTACCTTTAAAAAAATACATATATATATGCGCTAGTGATTTCTGAAGAGGATACTTCTGGAACAAACAGAGGCATCTCCTCGTTTGTACAGGATCTCGGACTCATGCCGTGGGCGGGGGAGGGCCTGCTCATTGCCTTGACTCTTACGAGTACAGTTCGGGTCTCATTTTATCGTCTGGGTCTTCCTTCTGACTGAGGATCACCACCACTGAGAATTATTTTTACTATAAACCCGGAAACTTACTGGGAATCTCTAAAGATCCAGTACTACTGGGTTTGAAACCGTGAACTCACAATGTTAAGACACCCTGAGAACTGGCTCTAATAGTGTTATTTTTTTAATTGTATATTATATATTAACACATATATGTGGAATCTAGAAAAATGGTACTGATAAACCTATTGGCAGGGCAAGAATAGAGACTCAGACACAGAGAACAGACTTACGGACACAGCAGGGACAGAAGAAGGTGGGATGATTTGAGAGAGTAGCATTGAAATATATACATGACCATGTGGAAAATAGATCGCTAGTGGGAAGTTGCTGCTTAACGGAGGGAGCTCAACCTGGTGCTCTGTGGCAAGCTAGAGGGGTGGGATGGGGTGGGCGGGAGGTTCAAGAGGGCAGGAACGTGTGTATACCTGTGGCTGATTCACATTGATGTATGGCAGAAACCAACACAGCACTGTAAAGCAATTATCCTCCCATTAAAAATAAAAGAACAAAACATACACAACTTTGAACTTGTGTGAAGGTCACTTTGACACTGGAGAATCTTTCGTCTCTTCCTGGTTGAGGTGAGCTGGAGAATGAAAGCACCCTGACGCCAGAGGGACCTTTGAGAAGGGAAAGGAAGTTGTGGCGTTGGTGCCTGGCTTCAAAGGCTGGTGGCAGTCGTGAGCTACACCAACCCTCTTTCCAGCTACACCAATTTTCTGTAAAGACAGAAAAACCGCAGGCAGCCCAAGTCAAATTTCCCCTGCATAGATTTCAGTTTAACGACATCCCAGCTTCCAGGCGACCTGCAGCAGACCTTTGCAAGCGCCAGCGCTGCTGGGGTGAGGGAATGGCGAGAGCACTGTGGTTTAGGCTCCCCAGCTGGGGTCTGAGTTGTCCTTCTTTTCACCGAACTTCTAGCTTCTGATGAACTTGTGGTTATTCATTCCGTTATTATTAAGGACAGAAATGAATAAGCTACAAAAAGCGTTTTTAAAAAAAATTTTCCTCTCCCCATCCCAATAAATTATCCAGTAAATAGAATTGAACACCCTCCCATCTTGATAGCTGGCTGAACATCTGAGCTCTGCCATGTCAAATCAGCGAGTTCATGTTTTCACGGTTCTCGGATCCTCTTGACAAGTCTCCTTGATGTGCCCAGCCAGGGCATGGGTCCAGCGCCTTCTCTCTGCTGCTGAGACATAGACACACACATTTTCTCTGTGTCTCTCTCCCGCTTTCCATCAGACACACACACCCTGCCTGCTGGCATCCACTGCAGGAGGAGAGGGGTGTTAACAGAGACAATAAAAGCACTAAAAGACTATCTAGACAGATTCAGGCTCTAGACTTTGACTTAAAGGATCTCCCACCTTAGGCTAAGTTTATGAAAATTATAGATTGAGAGCTAAAGTCCTCTTTTAAACAAAATGGTTCTCTCTGAAATCCAGATTGACTAATTGCTGCCTATAACTCGTCTGCTCTGAGAGTCAGAGCCTCCTGGGGTCCTGACGAAGCTGCTTGGTGTTCAGACACCTGAGGCTCCAGGGCAGGCTCTCGGCCTCACAGGGTCTGCCCTGTTGGAGTTTGCCAGCCTGTGGAGTTCCGCTCCTCCTGGCACTGAGCGCGAGTGGCCTCCTATAGCCTTTGGCAGTCTGGTCTACGCTCTGCGCTCTGGAGACACACAACAAACCTAATCCCTCTACTAGACAGCTAATCTCTTCATAGGATTCTCTTGAGAGAAGTTACGGTGACTCAGGCCCCAGCTCTATCAAGGATGTAATAAGCCTGTACCTTGCCCCCCCCCCCCCGCCCCCTTGGCGGCAGGGCGAGCTCAAGGGAGGACACTCCACCTGCTGGGGGAAGGGAACTCGCTCCTCCCTGGCAGGGCTCGGGGCCACAGCCCAACTCAGGACCCCAGCTGGGGGGCTGCCTGTGGGCAATCGGAAGTTGGAGAGCCTCCTGAAGGGGAGTCTGACAACCACAGGCTGCCGCTGGCTCAGTGCACATCTGGCCCCTGAGGGTCTCCTCTCAGCCCAGATCAGAGGTCTGTCCTGGGTTCTGAGTCTTTCAAGTGCATTAGAACCCAGGGAGCTCTCCAGAGGGCCCCCCTGGGGTTCTGATGAATAGAAATAAGCAGGCCTAGGAGTCTGCATTTTAACAAGCACTCCAGGTCCTGATATCCTTAATACACTGATCTGAATGAAGAAAACTAGATGAGCCAAAAAATACCTTGTGTTTTGATTTTATTTAACCAGAAAGCACACACACTTACATTTAACTTGTTGGTCCTATCCATTTAAATTATTAAATTTCATGGTATATAAATAATTCAAATAACACTGACATTTATTATTCATCTGATGCTAATCGTTAAGTCTATCAGAATTCTTCCAGAATGACGGGAGGACTGGGGGTATCACCTGCAGGTTACAGACTGATGAGCTGAAGTTTGGGGTGGGGGGTGTGTCACAGGGGCTCTTGGAAGGGGCCCAGGCTCCTGCACTGCAGCCCGTTCCTGTCTCGGGCTGGCCAGCAGAAGAGGGTGCAGGGCTGGCTTTGGGGAACTCTACAGGGAGACTACACTTTGGTCCAACACTTAGCTGATTAACCTCGTGATTGAAGTTAACCCAGAAATCACACCTGGATCAGCACCACCTCACACACGCTATGCGATTCTGTGGGAATTCTAATGAACTGCAGAGGGATTCCAGCACACAGGTTACAACAAGTTAAAACCTTTTGCGGTTGTCTGAGTACCTGGGGAGTTGAATTATGCAAAGAAAATCCTCTTTCCTTTGAGGACAGTTTGTTTCTCTTCCAAAGAACTGCTGTGGTTCTTTTCCAGCTATAAAGGGTGTCTCATCTCCAACTCCACCTCAAAGTAATGCTGGCCCCAAGCAGTCCTGGTGACCTCGTTTCCTTGTGGCCAAGTGAACCCATGTCCTACCCGGTCATTTAGCACTTAGTGAATTAACACAGAAAGTTGAGCAATACATTTAGTAAAGTGTTTTGGTGATAGAAACTTACTTTCCTACTAAAACACTTCATGCACACTTGTTGCAAAATGAACTTATTTTAGAATAAAAGTAGCAAAGGCAGCCAAGTTTCACTTTCTTTCAGGGATGAAGACTTTCACTGGTTCGCTGACCTTCCTCTTCTTTCTGGATCTCTCAGAACTTTGCTGACTGCACACGAAATTCATCTTTTGAATCTGTGAGAATCACCAGAGAGAGGCACAGTTCAGCAGAGATTCTGATATCTGCTCAAGGCCCACAACACAGATCAAGCGTTAATCCCCTGAGAGGCATAACGGATCCAAACCTGCCTTCCTGCGGGCTGGGCTAGCCCTGCTCGGAGGCCCTGCTGCCAGGAGCAGAGCCTGGCATTCCAGCTTTCAGGAGCTGAGGCCCCTGGAGGCAGCCAGGTTTGGGGACAGTTTCTTGGCTCTCGTTAGTGAATTCAGCACATCCAGCTCTTGAGAAAAAGGGCTGTCAAGAGGTGGGGCCAACAAGGAGCCATTAAGGGTCAGGAGAGATCTAGGGCACTGATAGCTTTACAGGCAAATATAATTCAAGTCACCTTTTCAGTGAGCAGAATCATACAGTCTTACCTTTTTTTAATTATAGGTTCAGATTAACAAGGTGGGACCATGACCTTCTTTCTGCTTGATGAGAATTATGTTACTGACTAAAGAGAATTCAGTTAGTGAATCATCATGGATATATATTTCTCCATTGGGCTCAACTTTGGTAAAGATTTTAGAATTTATTTTTGCTTAACTGAGGGAACAACTCAATGTCAGACAATCCCTAATGCCTGGAATTCCAAGACCGGCATGGAGGACATTTTTATATTTTCCAGCCACTAGATGGGAGGAAAGGTTTTTCCATGTTCTCTGTCCTTTCTTTGGAGGAAAATGGAATAAGATACATATTTTTAAGCAAGACTTGTCAGAATATCTAGTAGAAGTTCCAACATTATTCTTTTCTTTTGTTATAGGTACAGGTTGTTATTGTTGACATGCTTTTACTACAAAATAATGGAAGTATCAGTAAAGCAGCTAAGTACCATTTGGAACCAAAGATTGGTTCTACAAACACCTAATTTCATCACCAGTTTTGCCTTTCAGAAAGTAGTTGAATTTCTGATCTCAGAAACCACAAATTCCCTTTGGCTTAAACCAAGACACTGGCTATATGGAGCAGTAAAACTCTGAGAGAACAAGTAGAGCTGCTCACTGAGTAACTGGTTTGCTAATGCTATGCTAAGTCGCTTCAGTCGTGTCCGACTCTGTGCGACCCCATAGACGTCAGCCCACCAGGCTCCTCTGTCCATGGATTTTCCAGGCAAGAGTACTGGGGTGGGGTGCCATTGCCTTCTCTGAGTAACTGGTTTGCTTAGATACAAAAGCTTGAAAGGTCTGCCCTAAAGGTAAGGAAATAGCAACATAAAAACCCAAAGCACAAAAACCAACTTCTTTATCTGGGAGGTGAATTTGTTTCAGTGTAGCTATAAGAAAAAGTACTTGGTAAAATCTAGCTTTTCTAAAAATGCTGTGTGGGCATGCTTTCCATTCAAATGAAATCATCCCCACTTGTGTCAAGTCAGGTTACACTGGGAAGAGAAGATGGGTGTCCAAGTTGGCTTGATGGTTTGATAGTTTTGTTCTCTTTTTTTTCTCTGCTCGAGTCAACCGGAGTTCTGTTACAAGCTTCAGGGCTTTACTTTTATTGCAGCGAGTTCACTAAAACATCTTCATAACGTATACAAGGCAACTAGTGCGGTCTGGGAAGTCCAGTGGTTCACAGGAAACTAGTGGATTCGAAAGCAAGCATGTGATCAGTTGGGATGCTTCCTAACATCGATCAACAGTCCATGTTCTGAACTACATAAACCCACAAATTTATCCATACAAAGCAACATCTGAGAAACGTTTTTCAGGTGTGCTCCAGCTCACTGAGTTTGCATCGTTGGTGCCAAAGCCAGCCAGGCAAGCATTCCACTCGAGGTGTCCAAGTTGAAAACCTGGGATTCATCCATGGCTACTCCATCATCCTCACCCTGAAGTCTAACTAATCACTAATTCCAGTTGAGCCTACCTCCTTAATATCTTTCAGATCCATCCATTTCTCTCTTGCCCTGCCTCTGGTCTGCCACAGGCCAGTATCATCTCTCCCAACTCCTGGATCTCAGACTCCCACTCTTCCTGCCTCTCCAATCCACTCTCCCACTCCGGAGCCTAAGTAGTCTCTAGTTAAATCCGACTACATGGCTCTGCTGATTCATCACCCATGTTAGTGACTTCCCACTGTTCTCAAGACAAAGCCCACACTCTCTATGGCCCTGGCCCATCTCTGCAGCTCCATCTTGCTCTAGCCTTCCTTGGCCAACTGCAGTTCTCACATGGCCCCTGCTCGCCCCACTCTGGACCTGGCCTCTGGTGTCTGCTCCCACACTCTGCTCCTGCTCTGTCACCGGGTACAGGGAATTACTGGCCGAATGAATGAGTGTGCCCTGTGCTGGCACTAATACCGTGTCTCTGGTAATGCAAGAGTGCATAAGACACAGTTGTTTTCAAGGATTGAATCTTGTAAGGGAGAGACATTAAGCACATGATTGCAAAATAAGGCAGTACAACGTAATAGACATTCATTCATTCAGTCAGCAATTACTAATGGAATGCCAGCTCTGCGCCTGGTATTGTTCTGGGTGCTTGGGGAACATTAGTGAACAAACGAGATAAAAATCCTTGCCCTGTAGATGTTACAATCCGGCCATGTTACTTTCTGGCATCTCACCACTTTTAGGCAAAGTCCAGAGTGCCTACCTTGGCTTTTCGTACAGCATTGGTGGTTCTGGGAAAGGGAGGGGCCACTGCTGCTACTGCTGCTAAGCCGCTTCAGTCGTATCTGACTCTATGTGACCCCATAGATGGCAGCCCACCAGGCTCCCCCGTCCCTGGGATTCTCCAGGCAAGAACACTGGAGTGGGTTGCCATTTCCTTCTCCAGTGCATGAAAGTGAAAAGTCAAAGTGAAGTTGCTCAGTCGTGTCCGACTGGTTGCGACCCCATGGACTGGAGCCTACCAGGCTCCTCTGTCCATGGGATTTTCCAGGCAAGAGTACTGGAGTGGGGTGCCATGGCCTTCTCCAGGGAGGGGCCACAGAGGGGCTCTAAGACCCTGATGGCAGCTCTGCACTCATTCCTTAGGAAAATGCTCCTGCCCCCAACTCACACACGCATCCGCTGTGATGGGCCATTTGCCATCTGTGGGGGGCTGCTACCCCCTGGACACCCCCAGTTCAAGTCGCCACCTGCCAGGGCCTGGCTGTGTCCAGCAGTATCCGCTGCATCTCCTCTACTCTCTCACTCTCTGCCCGCTCAGTTTTCTCAGCCCCCACGAATGGCAAATGGCCCATCACAGTGGATGCGTGTGTTTGTGTGTGTGTGTGTGTGTGTGTGTGTGTGTGAGAGAGAGAGAGAGAGAGAGAGAGAGAGAGTTGGGGGCAGGAGCATTTTCCCAAGGAATGAGTATAGAGCTGCCGTCAGGGTCTTAGAGCCCCTCTGTGGCCCCTCTTTTTCCCAGAACCACCAATGGTATATGAAAAGCCAAGGTAGGGACTCTGGACTTTGCCTAAAAGTGGTGAGATGCCATAGGAAGTCATTAAGCCAAAAGCTCTGTCCTGATACTGGACCTCTGCACACGATGTTTCATCTGTTCAACAAGCTCTTTCTCCTCCATCAGTCCTCTTTTGGCCTAATTAATTCCTATTCATTTTTCAGATGAAACATTATTTCCTCAAAAAGCTTTCCCTACCCTATTCCTATTAAGTTGCTGCTGTTGCTGCTGCTGCTAAGTCGCTTCAGTCGTGCCCGACTCTGTGCGACCCCATAGACGGCAGCCCATCAGGCTCCCCCGTCCCTGGGGTTCTCCAGGCAAGAACACTGGAGTGGGTTGCCATTTCCTTCTCCAATGCATGAAAGTGAAAAGTGAAAGTGAAGTCGCTCAGTTGTGTCCGACTCTTAGCGACCCCATGGACTGGAGCCTACCAGGCTCCTCTGTCCATGGAATTTTCCAGGCAAAAGTACTGGGGTGGGGTGCCATTGCCTTCCCCGCCTATTAAGTTAGGTACCCCAATCATATGCTGTTAATAGAGTCCCAGGAGATTAGGCCCTTGCCTGTCTTGGTCACAACTAGCATGTAGAAGGGCCTGAATACATTATTTTTCTATGAATGAATGAATGAATGAATCTATCCTCAAACAACACTGCCTGCTGCCTAGAAAGGTGTGTGGAGGCATCAAGTGGATGCAGAGCGGTGCATCATGCCACTGGAGTAGTCAGGTGATAGCCTTGGGTACCAGTGCTGGAGAGACGTCAACAGTGAGAGAAGCGCTGAGAAGGGAGAGTTGGTAGGATGATCAGCTGGACCCAGTGGTAAAGGAGAGGTGGGGAGGTCAACAATGACTCCCCGTTTCTGGTTCAGCTAGCTTCAGGGATGGAGGGACTCTTCTCTCAGGCAGAGAACAATGAGGGTTTTCAACCTGCTGTGTTTGGAGTACTTGAGAAACCCCAAGTAGACACAGAGGATCGGCCGCTATGTATGGACTGGAGCTCGGGATGGAAGTCTGGGTTGGACATGTAAATGTGACAGTCATCAGCATATGGAGGCTAATTAATGCCGTGGGTGTGGAAGAGTTTGCTTATTGAGAGATCAGAGCGTGAGAAGGGAAAGGAGGCCAGGATACAGCCATAAGGAACTCCAACACTTAGAGATTAGGTGAAAGAGAGCCAACAAAGAAGGGGGAGAAAGAGACAGAGAAGTCTAGATTGTCCTACAAAGAAAGCAAAGGGAAGAGAGGTTTAAGAAGAGGGACTAGAGAAAATAAAAGCGATGAAGGCTTTTTTTTCCCCTGTAGTGTCAGGGGTTGCTGAGAAGTCAAGGATGATAAGGACTGAAATATGCCTACTTGATTTAGACAGGCAAGCTACTAGCTGCATTGGAGTTTGGGGGGCAGACGTCACCTTGAAGTCAGTTGAAGAATGCATAAAAAGTTAAAGACATTGAGACAGCAAGTATGCAAAGTTTTATAAAAAATCAAGAGGGAGTGACCAGCTCAACCTGGGGAATTTAGAGAAGGCCCCTAAGCATAAGAGAAACACTGAGATGGGTCTCTTCAAAGTATGGGTTCACTGCACTGGAGATGCGGAAAGTGGGTAAGCGAGGTCACTCTAGGTGGAAGGTTCATTCAGCATGTTTAAAGCACTAAGGTGCGAAAAGACACGGAAGGGACATGCAACAGTGAGAAATGTCCCTTTATTAGATTGGCCCTTAGGGTGAGGTGTTACATATCAACACTCTGTTAAAAATGCAAATTCCCCTGTAATTATTACTCAGTATGATATTAGTGTAAATTAACTTATCAAATGGTCTCACAGGCTTCAGGAAGAAGACAGATAAGTATCAATACAGAAAGAACAGTCAGGGCACCGTGCTTTGCATTAGGAGGTTGATCTGTCTGGGGAACAGAGCCGGGGGGCAGCCCCAGACAACCAGGAAATACCGTGAGAACTTTTTGTGCCTGGGGTGACAGTGCAGAAAATTTTATTACTTCAAAACTATTTGCCAGGTCAGATCTGGCAAAATGTTTTCTGTTTAGAAAGTCAGTCCTTGCCTGCATAGATGTGTGTGTATATGGAAGTATGAAGTATGGAAGTATCTTCAAGTGTGAAGTATGGAATCTCTGGACTTAGAAGTTCCCAGATCAAGGACATTTATGGTTCAGAGAGGGTTTGTTCTCTTATAACTAAGTTATATAGCCATGATGTTAGTTTCAAATCCTCTCCCTTAAAATGTATCTTTTTTGCACAGTGAAAGGTAGATCAACAGTGATTATCCAATAAATGCTATTAGCGTGAATGGAGCTTGTTGTTAACATTGTAATGAATGAGTGGTTAAGAAACCAAATTCTTAAAGGGAATACTGACCTCCAGCTCCAGTGGAGCTGTGAGCTCTCTGATGTGTTGGGAAGTGTCTCACATTTTCCTGGGATTTATGAAGAGTTTGCTCACTGACTTAGGGTTCTGGACCATGTTTATCTCTATTTGGGAGGTAAATATGTAGTCTCCTTAGAAATCACATATTTCCATTAATCTCTAAAAAGTTTATTCTATCAGTTCTTCCTTCCTGTACATTTTCTAATGCATCATGTGGCTTTAAAAGTTCCATAATTAATTCATTTACTCAGCCAATGTTTGGGGCATCTTCTCTGTGTCAGATATTGTGCTGAGCATGAAAGACACAAAGCTGATCAAGACATACTTCATGTCCTCCAAGAGATTATGGTGGGGAAACAAACTGGCTACAGATGAAATGATAGAGTCCTGTGTAGGGCATGGTGAAGGTTCCAAAAAGATCTTATCAGCTCTTCCTGGGGAGGCCTGGCAAGGCTTCAGAGAGGATGTAAAACCCGAACTAAGAATGGCGAGATGAGCAGACATTCACCAGGCAGATGGCATTAGAGAGAACATTCTAGACAAAAGCAGCACAGGGATGGGATAGAAAGCAGAATGCCCCTGGAGGACTGGGCATCGCTCAGCAGGACTAACAGAAAGGGCATAGGGTGGGGGGGCGGGCAGGCAATGTCGCTCCCAAGTTTGGACTTTCTGTGCTATCGTGGAGTGCCTCTAGAGAGCTCTAGAGCAGGTGTGTTGTGGAAAGGTCCTGATGGCTGCAGTGTGAGGGGTGAGCCGAGGGCAGTGAGATGAGGAGCAGGAAGGCTACTTCAGGAGAACTGATCCAAGGGAGAACAGGGGCCACAGTGAGGCCAGACCAGGGTGGGCGATGGGGGCAGAGGGCAGAGGAGAGAGAGAGTGAGGGTCTGAACCTGGACCCTGACACATCCTTGCCATTCACCGTGATGGGCACAGAGATGGCAAAGGAAAGAAAGGAGTAAACAAAATGACAAGAATCATCAATGATGCCACTAATCAAGATGGGAAATAGAGGAAGCTGAGGGGGTGGGTGGTAGAAGCAAGCTGGGGAGGGTGGGTGGAGAAGGAACTGACTCTGGTTCCAAGATTCTGTGTTGGAGGTGAGCTCTCCAAATGCAGATGTCCCCCAGGGCCCCGGCTGGGTGATCTGGAGCCCAGGGGGAGGGAGGGCACCATGTCAGGAGCACAGGGAGGGTGTATTCACTTCACATCAAAGACGGGCCGTTACCCGAGCTCTGGCAGGACAGTGGTTGAAGTGGCTGTAGGTACAGATACCTCTTTAAACAGGGGGGCAGGACGTTGGATGATTCGTTCCTGCTGGGCTTAATCATTTCTATGAAGTAGAGTTCAGGTCATCTGTTTAGCAAGGGAGTCAACTGTCTTGGGTGGCACTGAAGACACTTACATGGTGAAAGCATGGAGAGTAGACAGGAGCCACTGATGGACTTTCAAAACTAACAGTCACTGCTTAGGATCCAGGTAACTTTAAGATACAGCACCTTCAAATGAAAAAATGTGACTTTGACATATTAAACATTTTGCTCTTCTTTTTACAACCATTTGAATGCTTACGGTAGACTTGCTAAAAACATCACAAATGCTATCTCATTTATTCCTTGCGACAACTATGTTAGGACAGAGAGGGGCTTTTTATTCCTCTCTTACAGATGTAAAAACTGAAGCTCAGAGAAATGAAATGACTTGTCCACTTCACACATTTAGTAAGTGGAAGTCTTGAACACAGGTCTCCTGACTTCAAATTCAGTACTTTTTATCATCTGCTTTCAACCCAAAGGGGAAACAAAGGTAGGAGAACCTAGCCATCAGAACTCTGGGTAGGGCTCCTCGGTTTCTGTCTGAGGCTGACCATTGTTGGGCCCAGCCTGCTGGGACCTCAAATGAAAAGCCAAAGCTGAGTTCATTAATCTTCCTTTGGAACCAATTTTTCCTCCTGACTTTTCAATTTCTGTTAATCACCATTTCCCAGTCATCAAAGGTGGAAAACACAGCCACCCTAGACTCTTCTCTCATTTCCCAGTGCCTACACAGCGCTCTTGTAATGAACACATGAAACAGCACAGGTGGCGCGCTAGTCCGTCTCCCACGTGCGAGTCCTTCGCGCCTGCTGGCTGCTGTCATTCCTACTCCAGCCACACTGGATCCTGTGGTAGGCTGAGAAGGGCCTCCAAAAGATGTCCATGTCCTAGTTCCTGGAGCCTGTGAACAATACCTTATACGGCAAAAAAGGCATGGCAGGGGGGCAGTCTCTGCAGGTGTGCCTGAGGGTCTTGAGATGAAGAGGTTATCCTGGATTATCCAGGTGACCCTACCCATGAGCAAGTGTATCCTTATGAGAGGGAAGAAGAGGGAGACTGGAGCACTGACAGATGAGGAAGAGACCGTGTGACCCTGAGGGAGAAACTGGAGTGATGTGGCCATAAGCCAAGGAATGCCAGGGCTACCAGCAGCTGGAGAAAGCGGACAACCGATTCTCCCCTAGATCATTTAGAGGAGTATGGATTGCTTTCAGCCCAGTGACTGAGTTTGGGATTTTTGGCCTCTAGTGAGACAATACATTTCTGATGTTTTAAGCCACAAGATTTGTGGTCCTTCTGTTACAGCAGCCCTAGGAATCTAACACAGTTATTCCCCCAAAACACCTCATTCTCTCCCCTCTTCTCGATTTCTTCCACATTTCAGAAGACAGAAATCTTCTGTTATTAATACTTACTCTCTTAGGTTTTGAATAATTCTTTCAAGGTCAATCTCTAAAAGTATTTCATTCACAAAGTCTTTCCTGTTTCTTTAATCTGATATGAATTTTCTTTCTTGAGCAAATACCCACAGCACATTTTTTGTAATTTTGTTTTCCTGACAGCATTAATATTTATAAACAATTTGTCCTTTACCTAGAACAGGGTTTAAGTTCTTTAGGAATGAATTTGTATTAATATAATTTTTAGACTCCCTGGGATGCTTTACATAGTGTCTTTTACACACATCAGTAATTCTTTTGCTATCTGAACTACTTACAAAAGTATTCAATTACATAGTTACTCACACATCCTAAAGCTGCACTGTCAATATGGTAGCCATTAGCCATGCGTGACCACTTAAATTTAGTCAAAATTAATTAAAATTTAGAATTCGGTTCCTCAGTTGCCTTAGTCACATTCCAAGTGTTCAGAAGCCACCTGTGGGTGCTCAATTCAAGTGCAGAAGAACCACGTATCAGACATCACAGATACAGAACACTGTCATCGTCCCTGAAGTTCTCCTGCACAGAACTGCTTCATGGAGGCGATCTGTGACTAATCCAAGCGGACAAGTTTCCTAGGGACTGTGGTGACAGTAGTGAAATTAGAAATAAAATTTCCTCAAAAACACAAAGACCCATTATTGTAAAAAAGTCACAATTTTCCAAGATTACTTTATCAAATCAATGCAATCCCAATGAATATCCCATTAATATGTCTTTTGGAACTTAAGATGATTCTAATGGTTGTCTAGAAGTGAAAATATACAGAAAAATCTTTAAAATACTAAAAAAGAAGAACTATGAGGTGGGGGAAAGAGTTGGTTTTCCAGACTGCAAACACAGAGTAACTAAAACACAAGAGCAATAAGAATAGACATATGAAACAATACAGTAAAATACAATAGCAAGTCTAAAAACAAACTAGGGTTTTTAATTTATGATACAAATAGCATTCAGATTAGCAGGGGAAGGATAGCAATTCAACACCAACACAATGGGAAGACTCTCACACCAGGAAAAACAAAATCCAGCTAGCTTAGGGAGCCAAACGTAAAAACTAAAATTAGTTTATTAGAAGAAAATGTATCAATAGAAAAACTTCTTAGAAGAAAATATGGAAAAACACGTTTATAGCTTTAACATTGCAGAGACATTTTTAAAAAACGTTTATTTACTTGGCCGTGCCGGGTCTTAGTTGCAGCATGTGGGATCTAGTTCCCTGATGGGGGATTGAACCTGGGCCCCTTAGGGGGCGCAGAGTCTCCGCCACTGGACCACCAGGGAAGTTCCTGCAAAGACCTTTTTAAGCAAGATATAAAATGGTAAAACCATGGAAAGTTATCCTGTGTTCCTAAATTGGAAGACCTAATGTTGTTAAGCTATCAGTACTACCCAAAGCAAACTACAGATTCAATATAATCCCTGTCAAAATCCTAGTGACTTTTTTTTTTTCTCAGAAATAGAAAACTTCATTCTAGAATTCATATGAAATCTCAAGGGACCTTGAATTGCCAAAACAACCTTGAAAAAGAAGAACAAAGGTATAGGCCTCACACTTTTGATTTCAAAACAACTACAAAGCTACAGTGATCAAAATGTTGTATTGGCCCAAAGACAGACATACAGACCAAGACATAGAATAGAGTCCAGAAATAAACCCTCACATATATAGTCAAATGATTTTTGACAAGGATGTCCACAGGGGATGCCCAATGGAGGCTGATTTTTGACAGAGGGGATTCCCAGTGGGGAAAGGAATGTCTTTTCAAGAAATGATGTTGGTAGACCTGGATATCGGAGAAGGCAATGGCACCCCACTCCAGTACTTTTGCCTGGAAAATCCCATGGATGGAGAAGCCTGGTAGGCTGCAGTCCACGGGGTCGCTAAGAGTCGGACACGACTGAGCGACTTCCCTTTCACTTTTCACTCTCATGCATTGGAGAAGGAAATGGCAACCCACTCCAGTGTTCTTGCCTGGAGAACCCCAGGGACGGGGGAGCCTGGTGGGCTGCCGTCTATGGGGTCGCACAGAGTCGGACACGACTGAAGTGACTTAGCAGCAGCAGCAGCAGCAGCAGACCTGGATATCCATGTGCAAAATAATGAAGTTGGACCTTTGTACCACATACAAATATTAACTCAAAGTGAACTGAAGACCTAAACATAAGAGCTAAAACCATAAAACCCATAGAAGAAAATGAAGGGGGAAGTCTTGTGACATTGGATTGGGCAAGACTTTCTTGGACATGACACCAAAAACACAAGCAACATAAGACAAAACAGATAAATTTAACTTCATCACAATTAAAAACTTTTGTACACCAGAGGACACTACCAAAAGATGGACGAGACAACCCATGGAATAAGAGGAAATATTTTCAAGTCATATCTTGTAAGATATTAACATCCAAAATATATAAAAAACTACAATTGCAACAAAACAATCTGATTAAAAAGTGGGCCAAAAAGAAAATATACAAGTGGCACAAAAGCAAATGAAAGATTCTCAATATCACTAATCATTGCTATGCTATGCTATGCTAAGTCACTTCAGTCATGTCCGACTCTGTGTGACCCCATAGACAGCAGCCCACCAGGCTCCCTCGTCCCTGGGGTTCTCCAGGCAAGAACACTGGAGTGGGTTGCCATTTCCTTCTCCAATGCATGAAAGTGAAAAGTGAAAGTGAAGTCGCTCAGTTGTGTCCGACTCTTAGCGACCCCATGGACTGCAGCCCACCAGGCTCCTCCATCCGTGGGATTTTCCAGGCAAGAGTACTGGAGTGGGGTGCCATTGCCTTCTCCTCACTAATCATTAGGGAAATGCAAATCAAAACTACAGTGAAACATCACTTCACACTCATTAGGATGGCTATTAGTAAAAAATAAGAAAATAACAAGTATCGGGGACAATGTGGAGAAATTGGAACCCTTATGCATTGCTGCTGGGAATGTAAAATGGCGCAGCTGCTATGGAAAACAGTATGGCAGATCCTCATGTAACCAAAAATGTAATTACCATATGATCCCAACAATTTCAATTCTAGGTATATGCCCGAAAGAACTCAAAAGGTGAACTTGAACAGATATTTCTAGACTCATGTTAATGGCAGCATAATTCACAACAGCCAAAAAGCGGACGCAATCTCAATGTCCAGAGATGGATGAATGGGTAAACAAAATGCAGTGTATACATACGATGGAATATTGTTTAGTCTTAAAAAGGATGGAAATTCTGACACATGCTACAATATGGACGAACCTTGGAGACATTAGGCTAAGTGAAATAAGCCAGTCACAAAAGGACAACTAGTGTATGATTCCACTTACGGGGTTTTCTAAATATTCTAACAAGGAAAAATCTCTGAGACATATGTTAAGTGAAGAAAGCAAGTTTCAGGAAAAAATGCCATTATCCCATTTATGCTTTTAAAATACCCATGAACGTGAACGTGAAGTCGCTCAGTCGTGTCCGACTCTTTGTGACCCCATGGACTGTAGCCTACCAGGCTCCTCTGTCCATGGGATTTTCCAGGCAATAGTACTGGAGTGGATTGCCATTTCCTTCTCCAAGGGATCTTCCCAACCCAGGGATCGAACCCAGGTCTCCCGCATCGTAGACAGACGCTTTACCGTCTGAGATGCATATATGTGTGTATATATGTGTATATATATCATATATGCATACATTCCTATACGTGCATATAGTGCTATCCAGTAGAAATAGATGCAAGACATCATTACAAGCCACATATAAAATTTAAAATTTTCTAGTAGGTACACTGTAAAAACTAAAAGGAAACAGATGAAATTAAATTTTAATAATTATTTGATTCAGTATATAAAAATATTATTTCAATATGTAATCAATGTAAAATTGAGATGTTTTGCATTTTTTATACTATGTCTTTACATCTGGTATGTATTTTCCACGTACAGCACATTTCAACCCAAGTTAGCCACATTTCAAGTGGTTTACAGCCACGTGTAACTCCTGGCTACCATGCTGGACAGCACACTTTGTGTGTATGTTTTAAATTCAAAGTCAATGATATGGACTATCCTTATTGGTGGTTTTTAAATTATCTATGAGAATATATTCATGTGTAAATTGTATTGGGTTGACCAAAAAAGTTCATTTGAGTTTTTTGAAACATCTTACAGAAAAGCTCAAACTTTTTTGCCAACCCAATATAATTAGTTGCATTAAAAATTTGAAGTTCTGTATTTGTTAAAACTATATCTTGTATTAATTGCTATGTTTATAATCAACAATATTTATCTCTTTGTTTTCCTTTATTTCAATGTGATGAAAGTTTTACTACATTATTTTAATTCATAAACTGGGAAAGTCATAAAAGAACATTAAAAGCCTTAAAATTTTTGTGGTTTACCTTTTACAATTGCAAAATATTCTAAACTATTCTTAGATACTTTTCAATAGAAAAATGTCAGCTACTTTCCTACTTCCACATGCCGGAGTAATTAACTATTAATTCTGTGGTAACTAAAGTAGAAATATAAAACACATATAAACACATTCAAGCACATACTTGAAGTAATTATAAAAATGAAAGAGTTGTTTTCGGTTTGTAGCATGTAGGAGGAAACGTACAGGCGATGACATGATGTTATTAAATGTGCTAAACTTGACATAGGTTTGCTGATTCTTCAAAAATGAGATGAACAGATAATAGAGAATTGGAAATGATACCCGCTATGTAGGTCATTTGCTTGAGTCTGAGTCTCTGAAAAGCGCTTCAGCAGGTGTTGAAAGAAATAGAGTATAACCGTAAGTACAGAAATGACTATAGAGACGGGCCCCGTAAAACAGGCAGAAAAGGGCCACGCTGCTGTGAGGACTGTCTGAGGTGGAAGAGCTCTTATCGGTGTGATGTCCAGACCCTGGGTCATGACTGCCTGCTCCTGCTGGCAGGAAAGAGAGGGCGAAGCTGACGACACTCAGGAGCTCTGGCAGCCCCGAAACAGTGCTTGCATACAAGGTGGAGACAGAATGGCAAAGATCCCTTCACCGAGAAGTCAGATTTTCACTTTAAACTGGCCCTGAGTTCACTTGAGGAAACAAAGGAAACAAACAAAGAAAAACTAAAAAGAAGTAGCTGAGTGTTCAAAGTGTGGATAGGTTTTATATGAGGGGCAGCCACCTAACCTTAAGTTGTATTTTGCTTTTTCGGCAAACAGTGGAACATTTTCCAAGTTTTAAACAGAAAATGAAAATAATCATACCTCTCTTTCTGATCTACCTTTATTTGCTAATATATTTGAATCCTTTCCTATAATTAACAGAACTTTGCATGGCATCAGTTCAGTTCACATCTAGTTATTTAACTGCCTGATTCCTTTTCCCGGATTTTATTTCTCTCTCGCAATAACGCGTACACATGGTATGAAATTCAAAACGCAAAATAAAGGTGCACAGTGAGCTTCTCCCAGCCACTCAGGGCCCTGTCTGGAAGGCAACCTCCACCAGTTTCTTGGACAACTTCCCAGAAGCCGTGCTGTTTCCATTCTGAAATTAACTGTACAGGTGGCTCAGATGGTAGAGAACCCGCCTGCCAGTGCAGGAGCCACAGGAGATGCAGGTTCAATCCCTGGGTGGGGAAGATCCCCTGGAGGGGGGCATGGCAACCTGCTCCAGTATTATTGCCTGGAAAATCCACAGACAGAGGAGCCTGATGGGCTACAGTCCATGGGGTCGCTAAGAGCTGGACACGACTGAAGCAACTTAGCACGCGCGCACTGCTAAAAAACTTAAACTGCTAGAAAAAGTTCACGGTATCATCCCCTCAGGTTGTTTCACTAGAGCTGGGTCAGGCCTGGACCGGTGAGGAAGTGAAGGGTTGTGACCAGGTCACCGACCTAGTTTCAGGTCACACCTGGTCTCATAGCATGTGAAGGTGGGCTTTCTCCTGCTGCCTCCAGTTATCAGTTATCTTCCCCATCTGGAGATCCCACATTTTCCTCCTGACTAAAGGAAGTGAGAGAGCCAGACTGGAGGAGGGTAAGAATGAGGGTCAGGCAAGCAGAGGCTCAGGTAGCAGGCTGAGTACCAGATTCAGGTCCCAGGTGTCCAGGTGGGGATGACGCGGCAGGCTCAGGCAGCAGAGCATTGCACGGTAGTGAGGAACACAGACGTGGGACAATGAGCTCTAACCAGCATCTCCCACAGGTAGGATGAAATTAGGGCTAAATCAAGATGCAAGCAGGATGCTGTAGGTACACAGAGGGAGAGAGAGAACGGCGGGAGGGGCTTCATCAATCAGCCCAGGGCTGCTTGAGCATGTCTGATGAGCGTCTTCTCAAAACAGCACACGTTTTTCCCTGACTCATGAAAACCCAGAGCTGGGAGAATGCCAGACCCATGTGCTGAAGCTCAGTCAGTAGGGAAGCCTTTAAAAACCAATATGGGGAGGAAGCACTCAGAACTTGCACACGCACAAAAATGTAGGGATTAATAATAAGTCCCCCAGCAGCTTATGACTGGACTCAGAACCAAAACAAAACACTCATTTTCAAAAGCATTACTTATTAATTAAAATCGAGGCTGCCAGGCGTTGCTCGCCTCCAGGGGGCGCCATTCACATCACTGCCTGTGACTTCGGGCCCCTGGAATTGTGCAACACCGTCGACACAACCGTTCATGGCAACCCTATGAGGGCAAACGTCACTTTTTGGGCGACCACTTCCTAAGTTTCCCCACCACTAAATTTTTACTTGGGATACAAGATTTTCCTTTGGGCTAATATTTTCTATGATAAGAAGAAATCAGATATTCAGAAATATGAATATGCTTTCTTAAAACTGCAAGTTTGTTGAGTATAAACTGCAGGGTAGCTATGCTACAGAACGTGGCTAGATTATATACCTAAAATATGGCATAGTGTGCATATTTTCCAACACATAAAGATTTTCCATGATGGGGCAGGGCTGCTCAGTCTCAAATATTATTTATTCAGAAATGTAAGGCTATTTCAAATTAAGTCGGCCAGAGAGCAGGGTGGAATAGTATTATTGTTGCAGGGCATCTGGCACATACATTGTCATTCTGAGGCTTTTAGGTTTTAAGATTCAAAGTTGAAAGTTTCAGAAGAAGAGTTTTCCTGGTTTCCCCTCAGCATTTCTCTTTTCATGGCCATTGGCAAATCCAGCAGGGTAAAGACATCCACCCATTTGAAAAACCATATGATGGTGGGTCACGTGAGAGAATAAAACAACAATGTGGAAAAAGTTTCTGTGCGCGTTTAAAGTTATGCCAGCATGGCTCCTAATTCCTGGTTTGAATATTCCGGGTTAGGACGCATCTAGCCAGGTGAAATCAAGAGATATTTGTCCTCATTAGATACAGTTGTGTCCTATTCTCTGTGTTTTGCACTGATTGGTGAATATGCAGGCACTGATCTTTTTTAAGTTGTTGGGGCTGGGTTTTTTTGTTTTTGTTTTTGGTGGGTAGGTACTGAGCTAATTCCTAGTGGTTTTTAGAGTTTACCCACATTTTCCTTTTTTGTGGAAATATTTACGCTGGGGATTTCCACTAAGGGAATTGGAGTTAATAGAGCTCTTTGGAGGGGTGTGTGTTGGGGGGATGATGGAAGGGATATAGCAGCTGAGACCATATTTCTATTCGTGCCTTTTTTTTTCTTGCCCCACTCGGAGTGTTTCCATACACATAAGACTTAATCTAACAGGTTCTCATGGAATATGGAATATTATATATGTAAAATAATATAATGGATTTGAAAACATTTGGCACAGTATCTGGTACATGTTAATCACTCAATATAAATTGATTGTGTCTAGTTGCCTGATTTTGGTGAATATGTGGTTGCTATAGATGAAATGTGCCCTAAACTGGTGTACAAATTTTTTAAAATCTACCTTCTCTTGAGGTATGAGAAGTATACAGGATCTCTGAGTGATAAGTCAAATTATATATTTAATAATAGTCTTCCACTTCAAATTTCAGCTGCAAACCTGTCGTGTTCCTATAAGTGCAACAGTGGCACTGAAAACTGAAAAGCATAGAAAGGAGACATCCTCTCAAATCCCACCCAAGAAGCCAGGAACAAGCTTGAAAAATTATTCATCTGGTTATTTTCACGGTATAGTGCAAAGACTCAGAACTAGGGGGCTGGGTTCCATCACTGACTTGCAAGTTTCCATCACAGTAAAAAAAAAAAAAAAAAAAAAGGAGGGGGATCATATTTGCCATGGACGAAACAGCAATGCTTTGAGGATTAATGACATAATGTCTGTAAAGAGGTTGGAGCTCCTTGGAAAAAAGACACTACATAAATATAAAGTAGTATTAGTATTTAGGCTTAGTCCACAATGTGAGACCTGCTTTCTCTGGCTCATGAGGTCACCAGCAGTTTGGTAACGTGTGCTCAGACACCCACAGAGGAGCCTTGTTCACTTCCTCGTGAGTGGGCCACAGAGCTAATCTGGACCCACCTGGAGGGAGCGCCCACGGAGGCCGCGCCCCCTTCCCATGGCCTCTGAGCGGGCACAGATGGAGCGAGCTGACCCCCTGAAGGAATGAGACACGGCCGAGGGAGCACTTCAGCAGCATGCAGGGCTTCCCAAGAATGCAGTGGGAGTTTGGGAATGTTTTGGCTTAGAATTAAACAAAAGTCCAGTCATATTGTATCTTGATTTAGAAGAAGGGCTAAATTTGCCTTTCTCAGACAAAGAAAATTGGGATTAAGAGTAGGAATGAGAAAGCTGCTTCTTGGAATGGTTAGTTTACGTCTTTAAAGGATTTGGAGGCAGACTTGGGTATTTCTGTCCTGGGAAAGCTGTGGTCTCCAGGGACTGTCTGCAGGCTCTTTGATGACTACTTTCTGTCTCCTTGTCAGTGCTTCGTCTCTGTGAACTGGTTATCAAGGGTGATCTTGCAGAGGTCTAACTGAATGACAGTAAGGTGACGAAATATTTTTATTTCTCAGTTTTAAAAGATAAAGTTAATTTTGCACCTCAGGCATCAGAAACCACCATCTTCAAAAAATGTAAAGTTCATGAATTTACCAAAAGCACTGGCACTTGATAGTGGTTCTGAGGCTGTGGCTATAATATCAAAATATCTGAGCAAGAGATGGAGAATGTGAAGAATATTTCTTTTTTTAAAAGCTGGGTGTTTTGTTTCTACATTGATGTAGGTTGCATATTCTTTTAGAAATGATTCAGTTTCTTTGTCCACTGCTTTCTTTGGTATTTCAGACTGATATTGACAATAGGTACTTTTTTAGGAGAAAGGAAACAGAAACGAATTGGAAAGCTTTCTCTAAATAAAATATTGACCCCAGTGGTTCTTCCTCAATGAGCAGTTCGGCCCTCACGCCAGTGTCGAGTGCAGCAAAGCCAGAGAGGCTCATGCACGGGGGGTGTCAGGGCCTGGGCAGGGTGAGGAGGGTGTCCCCATGGAGGACAGGCCTGGCGTGAGGAGTCAGGGGCTGAATGGAGTGGGAATGGCTCACAGGTATGGGAGACTATTGGGGCGTCAGGGCCCGAGCAGGGTGACATGGGTGCCTATACATGTGTGGGGAAGACGGCGAGGATGGGAGCTTGGTTACACTCGAGGGAATGGATACCATAAGTAATATGTTAAGTACAATGGGGCCCAGGTTTCTCACTGATGGAGAAAGAAGTTACAAATATGGAAAGAGATAAAACCAGAATTTCAATGGGATTAGATGGGAACTGGTGGTAGAGGTGTGAATTCACAGATTCATGATAGGAAAATAATTGTGTCTTGGACAGTGGAGGAGGAATGCGGATGAAGGCCTGATTACCGTGGCATGCAAAGAAAAGAGAAAGGGAAGTGGGCACAGCAAGTGCAGGCAACTCTCTTGCAAGGTGATATGATTTAGGTCAATAGAAAGAAGAAAGGCATTCCAAGCTAGAGAAGATTACTTGTTAAGTTATGGAGGCAGAAACGAACTTGGCTTGTTCTCGTGACAGTGAGAAAACTGACTCAAGGAAGGGGGAAGGGGTTGGGTAATAGTGGGAAATAAGACAGGTAACGTGGAGGCAGATTGTGAGCATCCTGAAAGCCAGGTAGAGGTGTTTAGACTTGATGTAGTAGGAAATGTGAATCATGAGATATTTTGATTAAGGAAGTGATATGATGAGAGTTGCATTTAAAGAAGATGTGGGACGGAGCAGGAGGCGGTGGGAGAGTTGGGAGGCTGTGGCAGCAATTCAGGTGCAAGGGGATGAAGGCCCAGACTCAAGTTCTGGCAGTAAGAACAGACTGGAAAAGGAAAGCTTGGGGAAATTTTGATACCCGACTAAATAAATGATCTCAAGATTCTGTACCTAAGAGGATGATGATGATGTTGAGAGGTAGGCAAGTTGGATAAAGAAAGCTGTTTTGGGTGTGGGAAGGAAAGGGCAGTGAAGAATAAAAAGACGAGCATCCTGGATTTGACACGATAGTGGGACATCAAGGTGGAAATGCCCAATAGAAGATTAAAGATACAGAACTGAAGCTCTGTTCAGTTCTCATGGTCAGGGCACAAGATGAGACATTTGGGAGCCAACAGTACACGTGTGATGATCAAAACCCTGAGAATGGATGAATCCTCCTGAGTAAAGTATGTAGACATCGAAGAGTATGGAGTTAGGACTTTGTACAGGTTGGGGTTTGCCCACAGTTAGAGGTGGGAGAAGGAACAAAAGTAACAGAGAGAAATGGATGACAGCTCAGGAGGGTGGAAGAGAGTGAGAACAGTGTAATGTCACAGGAATAAGAAGGAACATTTAAAAGAGAATATACAGTCAACACCATAAAACAAGTCAAGAAGAATGAAAACTAAAAGAGGAAAGACTGTGAGATCTCTTATTGGAAAAGTCATTATTAGAAAAAGTGAAGGAAGGTGAAGAAGAGGGAGAAAGCACACTTCCTGATTCAAAGAGCAGGTGAGAAGGGGTGCAGAAATGGACAGCATCTCGTCAAAGACTGGGCATGGAAAGAGCGGTTACGCAGGGTGATCAGGGTCACGTGACGCTTTCTTCTATCTAATGTCTGAACAGCTTCATCCAAATCTTCCTCCTCACCTTCTACTTCAAGAATGTCAAAGTCCTGCTTTTGAACAGAGTCAGGACTGTGACACAAAGCTCCCAAAACCAAGTAGAAGAATTTATCTCTGTGTGTTCTTCCAAGTTAATAGGAAAGTACCTTGGTGGACTTTCAAACTATCTTTTAATAATATTTTTTCCCCTAAATTGAGACTATGGATGTCCTGGCAAGAAGCTCCAAAAAGACAGAGTATGCATGACAAATTTTAAAAATGCAAATTTTTCAGATAATATCATTATTATATTCAGTGGCCTTCTACACATCTGAGATATTTATTTCCAAGTCGGAGACTATGAGCTAATATTCTCTTCTTAAGACCATTCAGACTTAAATACTTTAAATGTGATTTAAAAGTAGCTTTATAGTATTATGAAGTGTTTTTAATGTTAAAATTGTTAAGCAATATTTCACCAATTCTGAGAAGTCCTGTCTAAAGCAAGTTAGACCAAACCATTATTCTTCAAACCAAAATGCTTAAAGGAAAAAAATGCATTGCTGGTCCTAAAAATTAATTCTTGAAATATTTATTTTTTGAGGAGTACATTTACTGATTTCTGGGTGAAATGGTTCATTGACACGCCATCAATATTTATTTAGTTTCCTCCCCAAACCTCGCTAGAGTGACAGTAAACAGATTTAGGAGTAGAAACCCCAAAGGACTGGAAGAATAAGAGAGAAAACAATAGCAATGAGAGTTTGGAAGCTGGAAAGCAGACAGATAAGACGTAACTAATGTCGCTGGTAACTTAAACCAGCAGTGGGGCAAACCGAGAACTACCCACATGTACAAGGGTCTAAAGAACTTTGGCATCAGGTACTTTTGTAATAAGGAATGAGAAGGGTGGGTAGTAAAAGTGTTAGTTGCTCAGTGGTGTCCGACTTTTTGAGATCCCATGGACTGTAGCCTGCCAGGCTCCTCTGTCCATGGGGGTTCAGATCAGATCAGTCGCTCAGTCGTGTCCGACTCTTTGCGACCCCATGAACCGCAGCACGCCAGGCCTCCCTGTCCATCACCAGCTCCCGGAGGTCACCCAGACTCGCATCCATCGAGTCAGTGATGCCATCCAGCCATCTCATCCTCTGTCGTCCCCTTCTCCTCCTGCCCTCAATTCCTCCCAGCATCAGAGTCTTCTCCAATGAGTCAACTCTTCGCATGAGGTGGCCAAAATACTGGCGTTTCAGCTTTAGCATCAATCCTTCCAAAGAAATCCCAGGATTGATCTTCTTCAGAATGGACTGGTTGGATCTCCTTGCAGTCCAAGGGACTCTCAAGAGTCTTCTCCAACACCACAGTTCAAAAGCATCAATTCTTCGGCGCTCAGCCTTCTTCACAGTCCAGCTCTCACATCCATACATGACCACAGGAAAGACCATAGCCTTGACTAGGCGAACCTTTGTTGGTAAAGTAATGTCTCTGCTTTTGAATATGCTATCTAGGTTGGTCATAACTTTCCTTCCAAGGAGCAAGCGTCTTTTAATTTCATGGCTGCAGTCACCATCTGCAGTGATTTTGGAGCCCAGAAAAACAAAGTCTGACACTGTTTCCACTGTTTCCCCATCTATTTCCCATGCAGTGATGGGACCAGATGCCATGATCTTCGTTTTCTGAATGTTGAGCTTTAAGCCAACCTTTTCACTCTCCACTTTCACTTTCATCAAGAGGCTTTTTAGCCCCTCTTCACTTTCTGCCATAAGAGTGGTGTCATCTGCATATCTGAGGTTATTGATATTTCTCCCAGCAATCTTGATTCCAACTTGTGTTTCTTCCAGTCCAGCATTTCTCATGATGTACTCTGCATATAAGTTAAATAAACATGGTGACAATATGCAGCCTTGACGTACTCCTTTTCCTATTTGGAACCAGTCTGTTGTTCCATGACCAGTTCTAACTGTTGCTTCCTGTCCTGCATACAGATTTTTTAAGAGGCAGATCAGGTGGTCTGGTATTCCCATCTCTTTCAGAATTTTCCACAGTTTATTGTGATCCACACAGTCAAAGGCTTTGGCATAGTCAATAAAGCAGAAATAGATGTTTTTCTGGAACTCTCTTGCTTTTTCCATGATCCAGCGGATGTTGGCAATTTGATCTCTGGTTCCTCTGCCTTTTCTAAAACCAGCTTGAACATCAGGAAGTTCACGGTTCACATATTGCTGAAGCCTGGCTTGGAGAATTTTGAGCATTACTTTACTAGCGTGTGAGATGAGTGCAATTGTTCGGTAGTTTGAGCACTCCTTGGCATTGCCTTTCTTTGGGATTGGGATGAAAACTGACCTTTTCCAATCTTGTGGCCACTGCTGAGTTTTCCAAATTTGCTGGCATATTGAGTGTAGCACTTTCACAGCATCATCTTTCAGGACTTGGAATAGCTCCACTGGAATTCCATCACCTCCACTAGCTTTGTTTGTAGTGATGCTTTCTAAGGCCCATTTGACTTCACATTCCAAGATGTCTGGCTCTAGGTCAGTGATCACATCATCATGATTATCTGGGTCTTGAAGCTCTTTTTTGTACAGTTCTTCTGTGTATTCTTGCCACCTCTTCTTAATATCTTCTGCTTCTGTTAGGTCCACACCATCTCTGTCCTTTATCGAGCCCATCTTAGCATGAAATGTTCCTTTGGTATCTCTGATTTTCTTGAAGAGATCCCTAGTCTTTCCCATTCTGTTGTTTTCCTCTATTTCTTTGCATTGATCGCTGAAGAAGGCTTTCTTATCTCTTCTTGCTATTCTTTGGAACTCTGCATTTAAATGTTTATATCTTTCCTTTTCTCCTTTGCTTTTCGCTTCTCTTCTTTTCACAGCTATTTGTAAGGCCTCCCCAGACAGCCATTTTGCTTTTTTGCATTTCTTTTCCATGGGGATGGTCTTGATCCCTGTCTCCTGTACAATGTCACGAACCTCATTCCATAGTTCATCAGGCACTCTATCTATCAGATCTAGGCCCTTAAATCTATTTCTCACTTCCACTGTATAATCATAAGGGATTTGATTTAGGTCATACCTGAATGGTCTAGTAGTTTTCTCTACTTTCTTCAATTTCAGTCTGAATTTGGCAATAAGGAGCTCATGGTCCGAGCCACAGTCAGCTCCTGGTCTTGTTTTTGCTGACTGTATAGAGCTTCTCCATCTTTGGCTGCAAAGAATGTAATCGATCTGATTTCGGTGTTGACCATCTGGTGATGTCCATGTATAGAGTCTTCTCTTGTGTTGTTGGAAGAGGGTATTTGCTATGACCAGTGCATTTTCTTGGCAAAACTCTATTAGTCTTTGCCCTGCTTCATTCCGTATTCCAAGGCCAAATTTGCCTGTTACTCCAGGTGTTTCTTGACTTCCTACTTTTGCATTCCAGTCCCCTATAATGAAAAGGACATCTTTTTTGGGTGTTAGTTCTAAAAGGTCTTGTAGGTCTTCATAGAACCTTTCAACTTCAGCTTCTTCAGCGTTACTGGTTGGGGCATAGACTTGGATTACTGTGACATTGAATGGTTTGCCTTGGAAACGAACAGAGATCATTCTATCGTTTTTGAGATTGCATCCAAGTACTGCATTTCGGACTCTTTTGTTGACCATGATGGCCACTCCATTTCTTCTGAGGGATTCCTGCCCACAGTAGTAGATATAATGGTCATCCGAGTTAAATTCACCCATTCCAGTCCATTTTAGTTCGCTAATTCCTAGAATGTCAACATTCACTCTTGCCATCTCTTGTTTGACCACTTCCAATTTGCCTTGATTCATGGACCTGACATTCCAGGTTCCTATGCAATACTGCTCTTTACAGCATCGGACTTTGCTTCTATCACCAGACACATCCACAGCTGGGTATTCTTTTTGTTTTGGCTCCATCCTTTCATTCTTTCTGGAGTTATTTCTCCACTGATCTCCAGTAGCATATTGGGCCCCTACTGACCTGGGGAGTTTCTCTTTCAGTATCCTATCATTTTGTCTTTTCATACTGTTCATGGGGGTTATCCAGGCAAAAATACTGGAATGAGTTGCCATGCCTTCCTCCAGGGGATCTCCCCGACCCATGGATCAAACCCGCATCCCTTTTGTCTCTTGCACTGGCAGGTGGGTTCTTTACCACTAGCGCCACCTAAAAGTAAAGTAAAGTGAAGTCACTCAGTCGTGTCTGACTCTTTGCGACCCCATGGACTATAGCCTACCAGGCTCTGAGAAGCCTCTCAGTCCATGGCATTTTCCAGGCAAAACACCTGGAGCTAACTATAGAACGTGCAAGTTGCTCAGTCGTGTCTGACTCTTTGCGACCTCATGGACTACACAGTCCATGGAATTCTTCAGGCCAGAATACTGGAGTGGGTAGTCTTTCCCTTCTCCAGGGAATCTTCCCAACCCAGGGATCAAACCCAGGTCTCCCACATTGCAGATGGATTCTTTACCAGCTGAACCACAAGGGAAGCCCAAGAATACTGGAGTGGGTGGCCTATCCCTTCTCCAGGGGATCTTCCCTATCCAGGAATCGAACCAGGGTCTCCTGCATTGCAGGTGGATTCTTTACCAACTGAGCTATGAGGGAAGCCTGCAGCTAACTAAAGACCTAGTAAAAGATATTTATGAAGCAGTTGGATTCCTCAGACCCCTTCTTCAACTTTGCAAAACGAAACAGTTGCCCACTCAGGCATAAAACTGGAAATTCCCTGAAGAAGGTTGCAGAAGGTAGTGAGATCTAGATCACAGCTGAGGCAGGGTTTTGGTGCCAGAAACAGGGGGATTAAGTTAAAGTATGCACAGTGAATGTACAGAGCCTCAGCCCTCTATCTCTGTTTGGTTCCCAAAACACCGATGACCAACATAGACTGAGGAAAGTGACCAAGAGGAAGCATTTAAAAATACAGATGTTGAGCATTCCCCCAGAGGCCTGATCGTGCCACTCTACAATGAAGGCCCACGAGCTCAGAGCTTTCTAGTCCCTGCACTTAAAAGCACGAGCAGCCAACCAAGGACCGCCAGCCGTCTTTGGCCTCTGAGGGGAGAGAAGTCGGGAAGGCAAACAAGGGTGGAGGGGGAAACAGCGAACAAACAGAAGAAACAAAGACATGCAGAGGGAAGAACTGCATCTAGAGTATCGATGTCCTCTGAGGTGAGGCCGTTCTGTGAGCATGAACAAGAGCAGGGCGCTGTAACTGTGAGGGTGAACACCCAGAGAACAGCAACAAAAGGCTCTTGGAAACAGAGACACAATAGCGCAAACAAAGACTCGACAGAAGAGCGGGATCCTGTTAACGTGTTAAGAGTTATCCCCGAGAGCACAAAATGAGGGCGCAGGGACACGGAAATGGTAGAGAAAAGATCTTTTAAAATAGAGTAACTGTATATAGGAGGTCTGCTATCTGAATTTCATACTAGGAGATCCACAAAGAAAGAGTAGAGAGTTTTGAGCAGACATAATTTTCATCAAGGAAATAATTCAAGAGAATTTCCCAGAACTGAAGGAGCACCCAAGTTCAGATCAGATCAGATCAGTCGCTCAGTCGTGTCCGACTCTTTGCGACCCCATGAACCGCAGCACGCCAGGCCTCCCTGTCCATCACCAGCTCCCGGAGGTCACCCAGACTCACACCCATCGAGTCAGTGATGCCATCCAGCCATCTCATCCTCTGTCGTCCCCTTCTCCTCCTGCCCTCAATCCCTCCCAGCATCAGAGTCTTCTCCAATGAGTCAACTCTTCGCATGAGGTGGCCAAAATACTGGAGTTTCAGCTTTAGCATCATTCCTTCCAAAGAAATTCCAGGATTGATCTCCTTCAGAATGGACTGGTTGGATCTTCTTGCAGTCCAGGGGACTCTCAAGAGTCTTCTCCAACACCACAGTTCAAAAGCATCAATTCTTCGGCGCTCAGCCTTCTTCACAGTCCAGCTCTCACATCCAGTACAGGAGACAGGGATCAAGACCATCCCTGTGGAAAAGAAATGCAAAAAAGCAAAATGGCTGTCTGGGGAGGCCTTACAAATAGCTGTGAAAAGAAGAGAAGCAAAAAGCAAAGGAGAAAAGGAAAGATATAAACATCTAAATGCAGAGTTCCAAAGAATAGCAAGAAGAGATAAGAAAGCCTTCTTCAGTGATCAATGCAAAGAAATAGAGGAAAACAACAGAATGGGAAAGACTAGGGATCTCTTCAAGAAAATCAGAGATACCAAAGGAACATTTCATGCAAAGATGGGCACGATAAAGGACAGAGATGGTGTGGACCTAACAGAAGCACCCAAGTTACCAGACTCAAATTGGCCAGAGTGACAAACATAAATAATTAATTAAAATAATTAATAAAATTTCAGAAATCTGAGGAAGCAGCTTCCAGACAGGGGAAAAAAAAAAAAACAAATAGACAAAAGCTCAAAATCAGAATGACTTGGAAATTCTTAACACAAATACCAGAAACTATAATATTTTGAGGAACAATGCCTCAGAATTCTCATGAAAAATAATTTTCCTCATAGATCTTTATTTCTGGACAAACAAATACAACAGTAAAATAATATTTTTAGGGCTTGAAGGATCTCAAAAGCTTATCACCGATCACCCCTCTCTAAGGAAGGTATTAAAGGACAGGCTCCACAGAAAAAGGGAGAAAAACAAATCAGGAAACAAAAGGTCTAACACAGGAGAGTCAGAGAATTCCCCAGAAGCTATGGAAGGGAGATTTCAGTATGAGAGGCAGGCACCAGGCAGAGCAGTCATGCAGATCTGGTCCAAGGTGAAAAGCTCCAGGAGAAACTTCTCAGCGAGGATGGAGTTACTATATCTGAACATCTGAAAGGGGCCTTAAAGCAGCACTGTCAGCAGATCTTTCTGTGACGATGGAAAGTTCTGCATTTGTATTGTCCAACACAGTAGTCACCAGCCAGAGCCCTGGAGGGGGTGACTGAGTAGCTAAACTTATTTAATTAAAATTTCAATAGCCACATGTGGTGAGCGGCTACCATTTTGGACAGTGCAGGTCTATATAATTTGCAGAAAGTTTGGAACTGAATTAGGAATAAGTAGAGAAAAAGCTAAGCAAATGAACAATTATTAACTGTAGGAAAAGCAAAAATTTATGCAAGAAAAGCAATCATGACTTACTGCATAACTCGGCTTGTTGTAGAATTATATAGATGAAAGAATCTACTGCAAATTAATGGTATAACCCAAATTATATTACATATTGGGAAAGTATTAGGTGGCTTGTTTTATCTTACTTTCACTTACCAAAAAAGGTACAAATACTTTCTCCAGATCAATAATTTTACTTCTCTGCATTTATGCTAAGTCGCTTCAGTTGCTGTCTGACTGTCTGTGACCCTATGAACCGTAGCCTGCCAGGCTCCTCAGTCCATGTTATTCTCTAGGCAAGAATACTAGAGTGGGTTGCCATGCCCTCCTCCAGGAGACTTTCCTGACCGAGGGATTGAACCTGCATCTCTTATGTCTCTTGCATCGGCAGGTGGGTTCTTCACCACTAGCACTAGCTGGGAAGCCCTTTCCTTCTCTACCACCTTCTTAATGGCTGTGTAGCGCCTCATTTGCTTGGTCTACCAAAGCTTTCTGAGCCAGTCTTTCAGTGAGGGACACTTAGGTTCGTTCCAATGTGGAACAGTTACCAACAGGGCTTTAATGGTAATAATTAATACCACGGATCACTGCTTTTTAAAATTTAACTGTAACGAGGCAAAGTTTATATACTGTTATATATACTGTTGATTCCCTGGAGAAGGAAATGGCAGCCCACTCCAGTATTTTTGCCTGGAGTATCCTGTGAGCAGAGGAGCCTGGAGAGATACAGTCCATAGCGTCTCACGGAGTTGGACATGACTGAAACGACTTAGCACACACAGCACACATATACTGGTGCATCTATTTTAAGTATATTATACATTTCTAGGAGCCTTGATAAATGTATATATCCTTGTGACCACACTACAATCAAAGTAGAGAACATTTCATCACCTTAAAGTTTCTTTATGCTTCTTTGCGCTAAATCGCCATCCAACCCCCACACCTAAGGAAACATCGGGTTTGTTTCCTCTCATTTTAGATTACTTTTGTGTCTAGAATTTCATGCAAATGAAATCATATAGTATGTACTCTTATCTGACTTTTAAAAACTCATTCATGGTTTTGCACAGTTGTTTATTCTTTATTCTTATTATTGCTACTGCTAATCCTTTGTACTGAGATACCACAATTTACTGATCCCTTGACCTGTTGTTGGGTATCTGGGTTGTTTCCAGTTAGGACTTATTATGAATAAAGCTGCTGTGAACATTTGTGTTCCAATATTCTTGTGATTCCAAAATGCAGTACTTGGATGCAATCTCAAAAATGAAAGAATGATCTCTGTTCATTTCCTAGGCAAACCATTCAATATCACAGTAATCCAAGTCTATGCCCCAACCAGTAACGCTGAAGAAGCTGAAGTTGAACAGTTCTATGAAGACCTACAAGACCTTTTAGAACTAACACCCACCCAAAAAAAGATGTCCTTTTCATTATAGGGGACTGGAATGCAAAAGTTGGAAGTCAAGAGACACCTAGAGTAACAGGCAAATTTGGCCTCGGAATACGGAATGAAGCAGGGCAAAGACTAATATGAATTTTGCCAAGAAAATGCACTGGTCATAACAAATACCCTCTTCTAACAACACAAGAGAAGACTCTACACATGGACATCACCAGATGGTCAACACTGAAATCAGACTGATTATATTCTTTGCAGCCAAAGATGGAAAAGCTCTATACAGTCAACAAAAACAAGACCAGGAGCTGACTGTGGCTCAGATCATGAACTCCTTATTGCCAAATTCAGACTTAAATTGAAGAAAGTAGGGAAAACCACTAGACCATTCAGGTATGACCTAAATCAAATCCCTTATGATTATACAGTGGAAGTGAGAAATAGATTTAAGGGCCTAGATCTGATAGATAGAGTGCCTGATGAACTATGGAATGAGGTTGGTGACACTGTACAGGAGACAGGGATCAAGACCATCCCTGTGGAAAAGAAATGCAAAAAAGCAAAATGGCTGTCTGGGGAGGCCTTACAAATAGCTGTGAAAAGAAGAGAAGCGAAAAACAAAGGAGAAAAGGAAAGATATAAGCATCTGAATGCAGAGTTCCAAAGAATAGCAAGAAGAGATAAGAAAGCCTTCCTCAGCGATCAATGCAAAGAAATAGAGGAAAACAACAGAATGGGAAAGACTAGAGATCTCTTCAAGAAAATTAGAGATAGCAAGGGAACATTTCATGCAAAGATGGGCTCAATAAAAGACAGAAATGGTATGGACCTAACAGAAGCAGAAGATATTAAGAAGAGATGGCAAGAATACACAGAAGAACTGTACAAAAAAGATCTTCACGACCCAGATAATCACAATAGTGTGATCACTCACCTAGAGCCAGACATCCTGGAATGTGAAGTCAAGTGGGCCTTAGAAAGCATCACTATGAACAAAGCTAGTGGAGGTGATGGAATTCCAGTGGAGCTATTTCAAATCCTGAAAGATGATGCTGTGAAAGTGCTGCACTCAATATGCCAGCAAATTTGGAAAACTCAGCAGTGGCCATAGGACTGGAAAGGTCAGTTTTCATTCCAATCCCAAAGAAAGGCAATGCCAAAGAGTGCTCAAACTACCGCACAATTGCACTCATCTCACACGCTAGTAAAGTAATGCTCAAAATTCTCCAAGCCAGGCTTCAACAATACATGAACTGTGAACTTCCAGATGTTCAAGCTGGTTTTAGAAAAGGCAGAGGAACCAGAGATCAAATTGCCAACATCCGCTGGATCATGGAAAAAGCAAAAGAGTTCCAGAAAAACATCTATTTCTGCTTTATTGACTATGCCAAAGCCTTTGACTGTGTGGATCACAATAAACTGTGGAAAATTCTGAAAGAGATGGGAATACCAGACCACTTGACCTGCCTCTTGAGAAACCTGTATGCAGGGCAGGAAGCAACATTTAGAACTGGACATCGAACAATAGACTGGTTCCAAATAGGAAAAGGAGTACATCCAGGCTGTATATTGTCACCCTGCTTATTTAACTTCTATGCAGAGTACATCATGAGAAATGCTGGGCTGGAAGAAGCACAAGCTGGAATCAAGATTGCTGGGAGAAATATCAATAACCTCAGACATGCAGATGACACCACCTTTATGGCAGAAAGTGAAGAGGAACTAAAAAGCCTCTTGATGAAAGTGAAACAGGAGAGTGAAAAAGTTGGCTAAAAGCTCAATATTCAGAAAACGAAGATCATGGCATCTGGTCCCATCACTTCACGGGAAATAGATAGGGAAACAGTGTCAGACTTTATTTTTCTGGGCTCCAAAATCACTGCAGATGGTGACTGCAGCCATGAAATTAAAGACGCTTACTCCTTGGAAGAAAAGTTATGACCAACCTAGATAGCATATTCAAAAGCAGAGACATTACTTTGCCAACAAAGGTCTGTCTAGTCAAGGCTATGGTTTTTACAGTGGTCATGTATGGATGTGAGAGTTGGACTGTGAAGATGGCTGAATGCTGAAGAATTGATGCTTTTGAACTGTGGTGTTGGAGAAGACTCTTGAGAGTCCCTTGGACTGCAAGGAGATCCAACCAGTCCATTCTGGAGGAGATCAGCCCTGGGATTTCTTTGGAAGGAATGATGCTAAAGCTGATACTCCAAAAGACTCTGATGCTGGGAGGGATTGGAGGCAGGAGGAGAAGGGGACGACAGAGTATGAGATGGCTAGATGGCATCACTGACTTGATGGACATGAGTCTGAGTGAACTTTGGGAGTGGTGATGGACAGGGAGGCCTGGCATGCTGCGATTCATGGGGTTGCAAAGAGTTGGACACGACTGAGCGACTGAACTGAACTGATTCTTATGATTATATGTCTTCATTTCTCTTAGATAACTGGGAGTCAGATTGCTGTACTACATAGTAAGCATATATTTAACTTTATCGGAAACTGATAAAATGTTCTCCAAAGTGGCTGTACCATTTAACATACCCACGATCAAGATATGAGAATTCCAAAAAATCTCCATCCTTGACAACACTTGGTATTCTCAATTTTAATTTTAGTCCTTCTAGTGAATGTAGACTAGTAGCACATTTTGGTTTTAAATTTGCATTTCCTGTCATGACTAATGACATAAAGTATCTTTTTATGTCTTATTTGGCTATTGGTACATATTTTTTGGTAAAGTGTCTGTTCATATTCTTGCGCATTTTTTTAAAATGGAGTTGGTCTTCTTGAGTTGAAAATAATCTGTATAAATATAATCTGTACATATAAAAATCATATATTCTGAATACAAGTTCTTTGACCGATTTATGTAGCAAGACTATTTTCACTCAGTTTTTAGCTTGCCTTTTCATTTTCTCAACAATATCTTTCTGGAAGGGAAGTTTTAAATTTTGATAAAGCTCAGTATATCAATATTTTTCCTTTTACTGTTAGTGTTTTCAGGGAACTGCTTAAAAACATTTTGTTGGACATTTTGTTTCCTCCTGGAAGTTTTATAGTTTTAGCTCTGACCACGGTGGTATAAAATTAGAAATAAAGAACAGAATAAAATTGGGTAACTCACAAATATGTGAAAATTAAACAACATACTCCTAAATAACCAATAGGTCAAAGAAGAAATCAAAAGAGAAGTCAGAAGATTATTTGAGATGAATAAAAAAGAAGATACACCCATTTTTTTTTATTGGGTTGTTTGTTTTTTTGATACTGAGCTTCATGAGCTGTTTGTATATTTTGGAGATAAATCCCTTGTCATTTGCTTCGTTTGCAAATATTTTCTCCCATTCTGCAGACTGTCTTTTAGTCTTGTTTATGGTTTTCTTTGCTGTGCAAAAGCTTTTAAGTCTAATTAGATCCTATTTGTGTACTTTTGTTTTTATTTTCATTACTCTAGGATTTGGGTCAAAAAAGATCTTGCTGTAGAAATCAGAAAGAGAAAAACAAATATCATATATTAATGAATATGTGGAATCTAGAAAAATGGTACAGATAAACCTAGGTGCAGGGCAGGAACAGAGATGCAGATGTAGAGAACAGATGTGTGGCCCTGGGCTGCGGGGGAAGAGGTGGGATGAACTGGGAGACTGGGATTGATGTATGTGCTCTGCCGTGTGTAAGACAGGAGCTCAGCTCTGTGCTCTTGGTGACCAAGATGGGTGGAATGTGGGTAGGATGGGAGGAAGGAAAAAAGATAGTATATATATCAGATCAGATCAGTCACTCAGTCGTGTCCGACTCTTTGTGACCCCATGAACTGCAGCACGCCAGGCCTCCCTGTCCATCACCAACTCCCGGAGGTCACTCAGACTCACGTCCATCGAGTCAGTGATGCCATCCAGCCATCTCGTCCTCTGTCGTCACATATAGCTAATTCACCTTGTTCTACAACATTGTAAAGCAACCATGTGCTGTGCTGTGCTTAGTTGCTGAAGATAGAACAAAAATATTGCTAAAGCAGTGCTTAGAGGGAAATTTATAGGTATAAATGCCTCAAAGAACCTAAATTTCCAACTTAAGACCCTGGAAAAGTGCAAACCAAACCTGAAAACAAGCAGAAGAAAAGAGATAAAGACTATATTGGAAATTTGTGAAATGGAGAATACAAAAACAAATATAGAGAAAATTGATGAATACATAAACTGCTTCTTTGAAAGATCAACAATATCAACAAATCTATAGCCAAGAAAATGAGAGAAGACTCAAATTATGGGATTCTCCAGGCAAAAATACTGGAGTGGGTAGCCATTTCTTTCTCCAGGGAATCTTCCTGACCCAGGGATCGAACCTAGGTCCCCTGCATTGCAGGCAGATTCTTTACCATCTGACCCACCAGGGAAGGCACTGAATTAGAACAGCAAAAATTACTACTGACTTTACAAAAATATAAGAAAGCATTATAAAGAGGTACTATATAAATCCCTTGTCATTTGCTGTATATGTCCATAGAGATAAATGAAATAATAAATCCCTAGAAAGACACGAACTGCCAAAACTGGCTCAAGAAGTAATAGAAATCTAAATAGATCTATACACCTGAAGAGACTGAGCTAATGTTTAAAGTTACCCACAAAGAAAAGCCTACACCCAGATGCCTTACTTTAATTCAAATAAAAATTAATCCCAGCTCTTCACAAACTTTCCCAAACAGTAGAAGATTGCTCCTAACCTAATATTACACTGGTTTTAGTATAATAATAACATTGTATTATTTCAGGTTATTACAGGCACTTTTTTTTAAACCAAACAACACTCTCAGTCTTACTCCTTTAAAAACAACAGCAGCAACAAAACTTTCTTCTTTTAGGCTAGGCTTTAGTAATAGTAAAATCCAAAGTGTTACTACCTGAGACTACTCACTATGCTTTTCTTCTGCTATCACACACACACACACACACCCAGTAAAATCCAAAGTGTTACTACCTGAGACTACTCACTATGCTTTTCTTCTGCTATCACACACACACACACACACTCACTATGCTTTTCTTCTGCTAACACACACACACACACACATACACACACACCCAGTAAAATCCAAAGTGTTACTACCTGAGACTACTCACTATGCTTTTCTTCTGCTATCACACACACACACACACACTCACTATGCTTTTCTTCTGCTAACACACACACACACACACATACACATACACCCAGTAAAATCCAAAGTGTTACTACCTGAGACTACTCACTATGCTTTTCTTCTGCTATCACACACACACACACACACACACACACACACACACACACACACACACACACACTCACTATGCTTTTCTTGTGCTAACACACACACACACCCCATATATCAATATGGACTTCCTAGGTGGCTCAGTGGTAAAGAATCCGACTACTCACTATGCTTTTCTTCTGCTCTCTCTCTCTCTCTCTCTCTCACACACACACACACATACACACACACCCCTATGTATCAATATGGACTTCCTAGGTGGCTCAGTGGTAAAGAATCCGCCTGCCAATGCAGGAGCTGGTTTGATCCCTGGTTGGGAAGATTCCCTGAAGAAAAAAATGGCAACCCACTCTACTATTCTTGTCTAGGAAATCCCATGGACAAAGGAGCCTGGTGGGCAACAGTCCATGGGGTCTCAAAAGGCTCAGACGTGACTTAGAGACTAAACAACAACATCTATCAATATATTCTTTTTTCCTTTATGTAAAAGTGATACATACACAGCTCATCAGAGTGGCTATTCCTACTCACAACAGGAAGGAAATAATTCTCTGATATGTTAAAGAGTGATTCATATATGAAAAAAAGATGACTTATATGACTGATGGGAAAGTCAACCAACTTTCATTCCTTTTCATGGTTAACAGAGGATAACAATTATATTCTGTAATGCAGGACAGAAAAATTAGTTGAAAAAAAAATGTCCTATTAGACAAAAAGAAACTTTATGAAAAGGACTATAGCCCTGCGATAAAGAGAATGATGTGTGGTTTTGAAGTCTGAATATTTTCTGTAGATAATGAGCCTCCTCCAACGTGTTCAATAATCAACTCCATTTCCAAGAATCTAAGATATTCTTGCCAACACTACACTGTATCAGACAAGGCATATATGCTTCATGAGATGTAATGATATGAAAATCACCAGGCTATACCTCAAAAATTCAAAACTTCAGAGTTCAGTGGGAGAAAATAGGGTTTTGGGTGAAAAGGCTCTTATTTTAATCCAATGACTAGAATACATAACAATTCTAAGGAATTTAAGAAAATATCTTTCTAGTCCACACTTAAATGGTACCATTTATTTGGGCACGAATATACTTTACATTCTAATTTCTCAAAAACAAATCATTTATACTTAAATCTAATGTGTTAGCACAAAAGGTAAGAAATGGCCTTCACACGGGGAAAAAAATGCATTCAGGTAAGCCATATATTATTATGTGTATTCTTTTGTGGAATTCATCAAGAAGAAAAAGCAACCCGTTCTAAGGGTACAAAGACTCATAAAGAGCTCACAAAATTAGAAAATTACCGCCTGTGGATCCCCACTTAAAAATTGATAAAAATACAAATTCCCAAAGAGCTTTCTTTTTTAAATTATTTATTTTTGGCTGTGCTGGGTCTTCATTACTGCTGGGGCTTTTCTCATGTTGAGGCGAGTAGGGGCTTCTCTCTAGTTGTGGTGCGCAGACTTCTCATTGCGGTGACTTCTCTTGTTGCAGAGCACAGGTTCTAGAGTGGGCTTCAGTGGTTGCGGTGTGCGGGCTCAGCAGTTGCATCTCCTGGGCTCTAGGGCACAGGTTCAGTAGTCGTGGCACACGGGCTTAGTTGCTCCACGGCATGTGGAATCTCCCCAGACCAGGGATGGAGCCCGTGGATCCTGCGTTGGCAGGTGGATTCTTTACCACCGAGCCACCAGTGTCAGTCACTCAGTCATGTCTGACGCTTTTAAACCCCATGGACTGTAGCCCGCCAGGCTCCTTTGTCCATGGGATTCTCCAGGCAAGACTACTGGAGTGGGTTGCCATTCCCTTCCCGGGAACTGAACCAGATCTCCTGCATTGCAGGTAGATTCTTTACCATCTGAGTCACCAGGGAAGCCCCCAAAAGCTTTAATGGCTTAATAAACTAAGAACATCGGTCTCTACAATTGACATGGTACAACATTAGCTGGCCATCTTTTTATAGCTGTCTGGATGTGTTAGTAATTACTAGAGTCATTTAAGAAGCGTGGGTTATCTACCTGTATTAGAAAGAAGTCCTTTTCCCTAAGGATTTAAACTTAGCATAAAATTTTTTAAAAATTTTATATCCACAGGTTATTGTCACCATATAGATGAGTTCTTTTAAGAAGAAGCTTGTCCAAGAGTCTCTCTCTAGGGTACGTGACTATTGCTATCTACCCAGCTGACCGCAACAGAGAGAAGAGGCCCCATTTCACAGAGTACTGTGAGGTGACAGACACTGTGTTGTGGGCCTTACTACCTAAGGCCTAAAGCTCAAAACAGCCTGCGAGGAAGGAAGACTTGTCCTGAAGATGTGGCCAAAGTAGATGAAATGATAAGGACACATTTAGAATAGGATTTTTCAGACAGTGCTACATAAACCTGTTTTGTCCTGGGATTCCTTGGTCTCTTTACTAGGGTTCTATGTCCTGCTTCTCAAGTGGAGTTTGGTTTTAAGAGTTCTTATCATTTAAGAATTTTTAAATTTCAAGTTTGTCTCTTTTCATCATTTCTGATCCATGACCAAATTACGGTCTGAAGTATTTCAGATACAAAACAGAAATGGTAACCAAAAGGATGTGAGAAGTAGGAAGAAAATAGGAGCTGAACACATTCATGATCAGGCTGTTTGGTAAAGATTTAATGCAATACAACGATAAGGAACCTGGGAGGAGGAAGAGCATGTTTGGTTAGAAGTTGAAATTCCACTTGATGCTGGATTTGATGTATTCGTATAATAAATATGTCTGCATATTGATGGAGAGGTCAGTTTGAATAGGGAGACAAAACCAAACCAGAGAAACAGAAGAAGACAAAGATGAATGCAAAACATGAGCAAAATAGAAGAACAAAGCCATAGAAGAGATCAGCACAACCAAAAGATGACTTTGAAGAGAGAAGTAAAAAAGTACTGATTTGGGCCAGTATAACCCAAGAAAAACAAATGAGGCACAAATAAATACCAGATATAAAAATAGGGAAATAACTACAGAAGCAAAAGTGATTTTTAAAATTATTAGACCTCCATGAATAATATCATACCAAAATATGAATACTTGAAGATAGGGGAGAAAGGTCAGTTATTTATATTTTTGGTGTGATGTTATTCATGGAGGTATCTTATAATTTTAAAATTCACCTCTGTTTCTGTAGCTATTTCTCCTTGTTAGAGGAAAAATATAGAGTACATCTCTGTAAACTTTAGAGTGGAAAAAATTTTTTAAATAAAAACTGCCAAAGATAGCTGAAAAGACTGATTAAGTTAAACTATGCTAAAATTAATATTCTGTTCATCACAACACACCATTAAGACAGTAAAAAGGCAACTCATAAAGTTGAAGAGATATTCACAATACATGTATCTGACAAAGGACTTACATAGAATATATATTCAGAACTCCTACAAATTCATAAAAATGAAAGACAAACCCAACAGAAAAGTGACAAAAGACTTAAAAAGAAATTTCACAAAAGAGGACATCCAACATGGCCAAGAAACATATGAAAAGGTGCTCATCTTCCTTAGTCATCAGGAAACTGCAAATTAAAACCACAGTGACATACCACTACACACCCACCAGAATGGCTAAAATTAAAAAGATGGAAAATGCCAATGGTTGGTGAGGATGTGGAGCAACCAAAACCTGCTGATGGAAGTGTAAGTTGACACAAGCACTTTGGAAGTTGTTTTGTAGTATCTATTAAAGCCACTCACATCCTGTGACCCCGCAATTCTACTCCTAGCAAATCTACTCCTACCAGAAATGTGTATATTTTACTAAAAAACATGTTCAGAATATTTGAAGAAGTGAAAAAATGTCTCACACTCCATGATTCCACATCTACAAAATAAAAAACAAGAGAAACTAATCTATTCTAATAGAAGCCAGGAGAGAGAGATTCCTGTTGAATAGAACAGTGACTGCAAAGCAGGACTGAGTTTTCTCAGAGTGCTGGTACTACTGTGTTTCTTGATCTGGGAGCTGATTTCACGTGTGTTTTCAGTAGGGCTGGAATAGGGTGAGGCAAGCAAGATATCTAGGGAGCTGTACTGAAGGTGGTACTCTCTCTTACCTCCCATCCCAGTCCTTGGGTTCAGTTTGTGAATATTTATTGAACTGTATCATTATGATATATGGGCTTCCCTGGTGGTACTAGTGGTAAAGAATGTGTCTGCCAATGTAGGAGACATAAAGAAATGCAGGTTTGATCCTGGGGTCAGGAAGATTCCCTGAAGGAGGACATGGCAACCCACTCCAGTATTCTTGCCTGGAGAAACCCATGGACAGAGTAGCCTGGTGGGCTAGATTCCATGGGGTTGCAAAGAGTCAGATATGACTGAGCATTTGTGCAAGATATATATTATGATGTATGTTGTTTTCTGTATGTGTATTATATTTGGGTTTTAAAATGTAAAAGGAGTCTGGTCTACTTGACCCCACAAATAAAAATTAACTCCAAGTAGAATAAAAATTTAACAGTAAAAAAGAAAAACCTTAAACTTTTTTTTTTTTTTTTCACATTTTTCAAAGGAATTTATTAAGAAACAGGGGGAAAAATATAAAGTACACAATCAAAGGAATCAAAGAGTTTACAACATAGCTTCTTCAGGCCAGTGGCAACTAAGAAATATTTGCTGAGCCGACACCAAGGGTACGGAGGCCCCAATTCCATTTTCAGTCCCATCTCTTGGATGCTAACCCAATCAGCTCGAAACTTCCTCCGCAGAGAAGTCAGATTGCCTTCCCAAATCTCCCCAAACTACTTCCCAATTGCCTTTATGGCCCTTCTCTGCCTGGTCCCAGATTCCTCACCTAGGCTGAGGTCAGCCAGACCCTGCTGAGCCTTCTCCACTCTTCCAGTCACTCTATTTCTGTTCCCATCTGGATTCATGTAATTGAACTACATTCATGAACCAGTTGGGCTGGCTTGATCTGCTGCCTTTGGTCGAGTTACCTATTTTTCTAAGCATACATCTGAACTTGATCCTTCTCCTGTGAGGAACAACTTCTTGAGCAGAGTCTCTCACAGCTCCCTGCCCCAGTTAGTTCAAGGCTACTTTCTCCCCCAGACAGAACTCTGCATCTGCGTCCAACCTCCCACTTAACTTCCAGGTGGCTCTAGTTCTCAGCTAACCCACCTAGGTGGTGGTTTAGTCGCTAAATTGTGTCTTGACTCTTGAGGCCTCATGGACTGTAGCCCACTAGGCTCCTCTATCCATGGGATTCCCTGGGCAAGAATACTGGAGTGGGTTGCCGTTGCCTTCTCCAAAACCTTAAACTTTTATAACAAAATAAAGGAAAGTATCAAAAATTACCTCAGATAAGGAAGGATTTCTTAATATCCAAAAGCACATGTTAGAGGAAAAGTTTGATTACGTTAAAATTAAGAACATCTCTTAAGCAAAAAGGAGCTTAAAGAAAGTGAAGAGATAAGCCACAAACCTAAAAAAAATTACTGTAACATAAATAATGGAAACAAGTTGTTATTTAGGATATATTTTTTAAATCAATGAGGAAAAGATAAATAACCCAATAGAAAAATGCATAAAAGTCTTGAATAGTTACTTTATATACATAAAAAACCACAACAGCCAATACACATGAAAAGATGCTTAAGCTCATTAATAATCAGGGAAATGCAAATCAAAATCAAATCATGAGGCATTACCATTTATATCCAGCAGTTAGGCAGAAACCATAAACATGGGTAATACTAAGTGTTGTCAAGGATGGCAAGCATCCCCTCCACTGGTGCTGGAGCACAGACTGGTACAACCATTTTGGAAAACAGTTTGTCACTACCTAATAAAGCTGAGAATGTGCAAGCCCTAGGACTCTTTGGAATAGTCCTCAGAGACACTCTTGCATACGTGTACAAGGAGGTGTATACATGGATGTTTATAACAATTACAAAGAGCAAGAATGTCTATCAAGAGTAGAATGTCCTACAGCAGTGAAGCGAATGCACTCTAACTTAGGGTTATCTGTGACACTTGTACCCTGGTCATCGAGAGCCTAATTATACTTCCAGTGAGTATGAATAAACACTTAGAATATTTTTAAATGTTTAATATGCTCTTTTAAGTTAAAGAAAATCCCAAATTTTCTAAGTTCATGGGTACCTTTTGTAAAAAGAAGTATATGATTGGGTTGGCCAGAGAGTTTGTTTGGGTTTTGCATAAAGTGCTATGGAAAAACCCAAACAAAATCTTTGGCCAACCCAACAGAAGGTCTATTTTTCCCTCCTAGTCATGGACAGTTTCATTTAACAAAGTATATTTCCTTCTTGAAGATAGTGCTTTTTTAGAATAAAGACTCGAGGTCAGGGGCTAGTTTTGTTTTCGTTTTATACCCAGCACACTCCACTGGACGGTTATACTGTGATACGAGCTATGCGGGAGCTGAAACTCAGCTGGGTCTAACCGAAGCAGCAGAGGGGCACTGCAGCTTTGCCTTACCTCAGTGTTGCATTCCTCCTCCTCCTCATCGCAGTCGAGGCCCTGATGGGCAATCTCGGTCGTGCCGCTTTCCTGGAAGAGGCTGCTCTCCAGATCAGACACTCTGGTGGCTTCAGTTGTGACTTTTACTTTCATGCTGTGAAAGCCAGTAGAGACCATTCCCACTTGAAGGTTTACAGGCTCCCCTTCGAACAGCAGGAAGTGCGAGCTTGCTCCTTCTTTAAAGCCAGGGGGCTGGTAATCATTTGGGGTCACTGCAAAATGGAGAGGGCAAAAAACCAAGAAAACTGTGAGTTTCAGGAGAACAAGTCAGGTTAGTCTTTTATGTGTAACAACAGCCATCTCTTTCAAAGGCTTGCCAAAATCCTTCTGTTTATCCAAAATTAATACTTCAGCACTAAAGAGGGGATTTGACTAGAGGTCTGCACCTACCTGCATTGTAGTAATGGAGTGTCATAGTCAGTATAACATCATTAGGAAGGGGTCCAAGGTTCTGCATCAGCATGTACAGTTTACGGATCAGCAGAACACTGGCTTTCTTAATATCTTGACTGTTTGTCCCACTTTCGAAGCTTGTGTTACTGCTATAATCACATGAGAAAACAGCACTTTTCAATCACATATAATATCGAAAATCTATTTCAAAAAGAACAAAAATTTTTACTGTATAAGCAGATAAATATGAACTAAATGCAGGATACTTGAGACTATTTTAGAATGTAAATCAAAGGAGTTATTGTACTTTTTGCAATGTATGTACAAAGGGGTTCTTAAGTAGCAAGTTCCCTTAAGGCATTTTAAATGTGACCCAATTTTTAATTTGATTTATAAATGACTGCATAATTTAATACTGAGAACAATGGACTTGACATTTAATAGTGGCTCTGTTGCTAACTAGCTGAATGACTCCGGTCAAGTCACTTAGACACACCAGGTCAGTTAACTCCTTTGTGAGATAAGCTTACACATGTTTCTACACCTCTCCAAATTTAATCGGTCGTCACCTCTGGCCTTTGTACCATCTGGGTATCTCTCAGAGTCATCCCCTTCTCACTCTTGCATGGATTATCACCATGACTGACTATTCTTCCTGTTTTCCTTCTTGTTCACAATGCAAAACATTCTCCACACCACTCCTAATATATATTCCTAAAAGGAAAATCGACTCGTGTCACTCTCTTAAGTTTCTTATATTGTATCCATTACTTTTCAATGAAATTCGAGAACAGTGTGTATACAATGGCCTTTCACCAGCCACACCCTCACCTCCACCTTCATCTTGTAACTAGTCCCTGATTCCTTCTTACTCCCGTGCATTTGTGTGTGCTGTTCACTCTGCTTATACTGAGCTTTCCCACTTGTCTTCCTGACACTCATGTGTCATCTCTTCAGGAAGCCTCTGGTCATGCCTACACCTCACCCCTGTGTATAACTACCTGTGCCCTTTAGACTGAGTGGCTAAATTTTTCATCTCTACAGTACTAAGTTTGGTGCCCAACCCCAGTAAGTACTCAATAAACATTTGTTGTATTGAGTGAATGAACAAATTGGGCTAAATTACCTTTCAACTCTAAACATTTTTTATTTCTCTCCAAAAATTTCCCCCGATTAGTCTCACATTTGAGTAGTTTCCAGGAAGGACTATGACTGCAATATATTTGGACAATGCCTTTCACGTAGTAAGTACGCAATACTGAAAAATAATCCTTAGTAACTGAACTACTAGAGGCAGTATGAATTCATAAAACAAACATTATTAAGTAAACACATTTGCTCCTTTTTCAGTTTTGAACAACTTAAAGTTTTGTCTGCCAGGATCTAGCCAGTTTGAAATAAGTAACCAGAGGGAAGGGTGATAGCCATGAAGTCCGTGGGATCCTCCAGTATACATCATAGTCGTGAAATCGTTTCATGTAAAATCATACTCAAGACTTCCTTGTACTGTTTTTTAAAAGGAAAATCATCTTTACTCTGTAAGAGGTGATAAATTAATTTTGTATTAACAGTCACCCGAACAAACGCCCAGCTTTGGTCTAGTATGCATTACCTTCTCTTCCTGAGCAGCAGAAAGATTTGGCCATTTCTGTTATACTGCTCACCTCTAGATATATGCGCCTTCACGACAAAAGAGATTCATCTGGTTGTCAGTAGCACTTAGATTTGAATTTTAGAGAGCAAAAGGCAGCTGTTTTATGTAAGAGTATATATATGAAAAGCTCTGAACACTCTGTCAAGTATTATACAGATGTTAGCTAATGATGTTTAGTACCTTAATTCTTATTCCTTATTCCTAGAACCTACTTCCTCTTCACATACTAGTGCTGTCTGGAAATTTTACAAGGGAGAGGATTATAAGGGTATGAATCTTGGAGAGAAATTGTAAAACTTGTAGTAAATGATGAGACAGAGCTCATCGTATGGAAAATTGAGAATAAGGCCACATTTCTCTTCAGAGTCATTCCTTTCAGAGAGACTCATGCCTCTGACGTGGAGCTCTCTACCACCCAGGACTTTTCTCCATCCTCCACCCGCCCTGCTTCTATTCCGTCTCATTAGGAATACTCAGCTCTATCTGAATCCAAAAGCTGGGAGGGGAATGAAACATCTCCATGCGTACTGAGGACCTTCTGAAGCAATTGTCCTTGTCCTTGCTATTTAATCCACCAGTACACCTAAAACTTAAGATTTTAGACTTGATAGCTGGAGCAGGTGATGGCAGCCCACTCCAGTACTCTTGCCTGGAAAATCCCACGGATGGAGGAGCCTGGTAGGCTGCAGTCCATGGGGTCGCTAAGAGTCGGACATGACTGAGCGACTTCACTTTCTCTTTTCACTTTCGTGCATTGGAGAAGGAAATGGCAACCCACTCCAGTGTTCTTGCCTGGAGAATCCCAGGGACGGGGAAGCCTGGTGGGCTGCCGTCTATGGGGTCACACAGAGTCGGACACGACTGAAGTGACTTAGCATAGCATAGCATAGCATAGGAAAATGCAGTGCTTTTCAGTCTTTTCCATACAAGGATACAATATAGATGGTTATATTCGTATGACATACGGGGGTAAGCAGATGAGAATATTTGTGTCTACAGGAAAATAGAGCAGGGGCTTCATCTATCCCAGTCCCCATCTGGCTGTTCTGAGGGTAGAAAGAACCGCTTTCTTGGCACAGCAGTTCAGAAGCTTTGGGTTAGTGGTTAGATAGAGCCTCACAGAGTTCTTCAATCAACACCACATGCACAGCCCCATCAATATAATTTCTACTGCTGTGCTACCCAGCAGCCACCATAAAGACCACCACCATCACCACTCTGACCACTAGGTACCATTGACTGTATGCTTCCTACCTGCCAGGGATGTATGCATTTTAATTTACCTATGCATTATAATTTAACAATCACAGAAACCATATGAAGTAGATATTATTAATTCCATTGTGTGGATGAGAATGCTGACATCTGGGGAGGCTGAATATTCTGTCCAAAATTATATGACCAGAAATGTCAGAGCTGGGGATCCAAGCTAGATCTTTCTGCCTTAAGAATTAGGACTCTTGACCACTAAACTTAACTGCCTTTAGACCTACTAATATCACCTACAAGGAGAAGAGGGAAAGAAGCAAAGGAAGCCTCTTCTCCTACCACCTTCATCCATGGATTTCAGAAATTTAAACAATTATTACATTCCCTTTTTATAATAGCAAGTTTTTTGTAAGATTATTGGGGAAGTTACAAGGAAGAATAAGGCCTATCTCTGGCCTCAAGAGGTGTATGTTTACCTCAATCCTATGTATTTCTTATATTCATTAAACAGATTCTACCTGTCAAAATCCATAGTGGCTCCTTCTTTTGTGTATTTGAATTTGAACTGGTATATCTCAGTCACTTTCTAGAAATATCAAAGGGAAGAAAGAAATTGTTTTCAGAAAATCTCTGCATTTTCTTATCTAGAAACAGGTGTTACTTATCAGGTGTTACAGGTGTTTTCTTATCTAGTAACAGTATACACCTTCACTGTTTACCTTCTATACCTCCTACATACCTGTTTGTTTTATAGCATGACATTATTCAGGAGTGGTATCTCCAGATAAAAAGATAAGCTTTTCTCCTCCAAGCTAAAAATGAGTTAGATGGCATAGTCTATTGTTACTGCTTTAAAGCTGGAGAAACTAAAGTTCAGAGTCAAGAGTCTGACCTGGCTTTGGTCAGTAACAGTGGAAACCAGCCAAGAAACCATTCATTCATGGAACAGACATTTATTGAATGTCTACTTTGGGTCAGGCACTGGAGTCACTGTGGTGAACGTGACAGAAAAGGTCCCTGTTTTTCCGGAGTATACAGACTGTGGGAGAAATGGCCAGTAAATAAGTAAACAAACAACAATTTCAGGTAGTAGTAAGTGCTGTGGACAACATGAAGCACAGCCTGTGACAGAGGACGGGAGGGCGAGGTGCTGGTTGGGTTGGGAAGGGCCACGGAAGCCCTCGCTAACGAGGTGGTGTTTGAGCTGAGCCTCCTTGACAAAGGTCAGTCCTGCGCAGATGTGGGGGAAGGCGGGGCACCCCAGGCAGAAGAAACAGCGAGGCTAACGCTCTAGAGGAGGAAAGGAAGCCGCCTTCAGGATTACAGAGGAGGCCAAGTGGCTGATGATGAGTGAGCAAAGGGGAGTGTAGGAGATGAGGCTGTAGAGGAAGTTGTGGTGCCTTGTAACTAAGAGGCTTGGACTTTATTCCAAGTAAACAGGAAGTGAATGGTGAGTGGTATTAAGCATGGGAGTGATTTGCATTTTTTAAAGATCACCTTGGCTATTTTAAGAGTTCAGAGAGGTGGGAACCATGAGAGTAATTAAGATGGTAGTAATTCAGGGAAGACTACAATGGCAGCAGGTAAACTAGAAAAATTTGAAAAAGAACCAGTCTGTGGTATCAGATCTTTTTTTTACTTTCGTGATCTCGCACTAAAAACTAGAAACCACTGCTATCTGCCAGCTATAAATAGAAACAAACATAAATAAATAAGCTAGAAATAGAGAGGGACAGATTTCCTCGTGAGAGATTAGTCCATTTAAAATAAAAAGATCGCCTAGCAGTTGAAGCTAACATTTGACCCAGATACACATACAGTTGACTCTTGAACAACACAGGTTTGAACCATGCAGGCCCACTTAAACATGGATTTTTTTTCAATAGTAAATACTACAGCTGTATGTGATACGTGATTGTTGAATCCAGAGGATGCAGAACCAAGGATACAGAGGAACTCTGCAAGGAGGGCCTGCCATGAATTATGCATGGCCTTCCACTGCATGGGGCTGCCGCCCCAACCCCTTCGTTGCTAGAGAGTCAACAGTAATCTATCCACAGAGCTGGAGAAGGTGCTGAAGACAGACAGGCAAAGGCTGTGAGTTTAAGTCCGAACACAAAAAAGACTCTTCCTTCGTCGTTTCAGTGTTTTGTTCCTTGACAGTGTGGGAATGGAAATGTTAGATTGACGAGGAAGAAATCACAACGTTCTTGTTACCTGTTTCTATCTGAGATTTGGTGTCCCATTAATCACAGTCAGCCGGTTCTGGGGATACGGCTCATGCTGCTTACATTCTTAAAAGACTAATTTGTAATGGAGTTAATTTTAAGATAAAAAAATTTTTCTAGCAAAACAATCTATGTGAGAAATCAAAGCAAGATCAGAAGGCTGCTTTGTGAGTCCAGTAGGGGAGATGTACGAGACTGGAGGAGCCTACAGCAGCAGGTTTCCTCCAGACAGGCTAAATACACAACACCCTTCTTCGTGGATGAGGGTGTAGTTGCCCTGTCAGGTAAACAGTGCCTGTTCTTCCTGCCCGCCCATGTTTCCCAACCAGCTCTAGCTTTTTGATGCTCCAAGCTATCTTTTAATTGTATCAAGAGTAGATCCCATAGTGGTTGATGAAAAATTGACACCGTCTTATTTGGTCTGTAGGGCAACTGATAAGAGTCATGTTTGTAATTGTTTTACACTGTGTGTGTTAGTTGTGTCTGATTCTTTGCGACCCCAGGGACTGCAGCCCATCAGGCTGCATGGAATTCTAGCTCCATGGCATTCTCCAGGCAAGAATACTGGAGTGGGCAGCCATTCCCTTCTCCAGGGGATCTTCCTGACCCAGGGATTGAACCCAGGTCTCCTGCATCACAGGCGGACTCCACCATCTGAGCCACCAGGAAAGTCCAATTGTTTTACAGAAGATACTCATGCTTAATAACTTCAATCTGTGTCTGATTGATCAAAGAAGGTATATTTACAGCAGGCACTAGTCTCTTCTTAACACCTCATAAAACATTCTCCTGCTTTTCAGATTAATGTGTTGCCTAATAAAGATGAGCCTTTAAGCTGCTCACCAATGGTTTCTATTAATCATACTGAATGTATCCACATGGACCAGAGCAACACAACATATACAGCCTTTCATTCTCCCTCCATGTTCCAACCCACTGGCAAGACTTTTCAGGCCTGTCTCCAAAGCGCATCCCCAGGCCATCTGGTTCTCTTCACCTCCATTCTCTTCACCCCATCCAAGCCAAGACCAGCTCTTTCCATCTGATCTGCTTGCTTCCAAACTATTCCTCTTCCTCCAAATTCATTCTCTGTTCTATGGCCAAGAAGAGTTTGGAAAATGCAAATCAGACCGTGTCGCTCCTTGTTAATGGTTCCCCACCGCCCTCAGGATAAAGTCTGGTTTACCCTGGTCCACCGGCCGGACTCAGCTGTGCCCTGCCGACCTCTCTGACCTTCTCTTGCCTCTTCCTTCCACCCCACTCACCCAGCTCCAGGCCCAGGGCAGCCTCTCTGTCCACGAACATACCTTCCTGCCTTCAGGCCTTCACACAACTGCCCTCTGGGGTATGCTGTCTCCAGTTGGTGATAGTAATCATGATACTCGGGCACTTCCCTAAATGCTCTACATCTGTTCATTCTTACATAGCCAGACTGGGAGCAGGCACTACGCCATTACAGATGAAGCTAGTGAGCAGCAGAGCTGGGATCTGACTCTGACATCTGCAGTGGTAACTCCTGTATTGTTATGCCAGTCCCATGCTGTTGCCTTTCACGACCCTGCACAGGGCGGCTCTTCTGGCCACTTAGTCTCAGCTCAAACAGTGGCCCCTCAGGGAGATCTTCCAGGGACTGCTCTCCAATCTTTTTTCCTCCATTCCCACTTGGCACTCTCCAGCATACCACCTTCTTTCATATTCATAGCTTTATGATGTATCTGAAACTGTTGCTAACTTTTGTTTACTTGTTTATTGTTTACCCTCCTTCATAAGCTTAATGTAAGCTTCCAGACAGCAGGGACCTTGTCTATCCCATTAATTCCTGTGAGTCAGACACATAAGTGGAACCTAATTTAATACCTGCTTAATGAATAAATAGCCAGCCAGGATAGAGTTCCCATTCAATTGGATTTCATCTTACAGAATTAAAAACGTCTCCAGAAGTATATTGTGGCTAGAAACAGGGACCATCTGTAGTTCAGTTCCTGAAATGATCTATTAAAAGGTGCTGAGCACCTCTAACAGTCACAAAGAAACCAGACGGTGAAACGATAAGATCTGTGTTGCTGTGTCACTTGTGTCCGACTCTCTGCAACTCCGTGGACTGCAGCATGCCATGCTTTCCTATCCTTCACTGTCTCCTGGAGTTTGCTCAGATTTATGTCTATTAAGTTGGTGATGCCACCCAACCATCTCATCCTCATCCAATGAGCTGGCTCTTCACATCAGGTGGCCAGAGTATTGGAGCTTTAGCTTCAGCATCAGTCCTTCTAATGAATATTCAGGGTTGATTTCCTTTAAGATTGACTGGTTGGATCTCCATGCAGTCCAAGGGACTCTCAAGAGCCTTCTCCAACACCATAATCTAAAGCATCAGTTCTTTGGTGCTGAATCTTCTTTATGGTCCAACTCTCACATCCATACATGACTACTGGAAAAACCATAGCTTTGACCATATGGACCTTGGTTGGCCAAGTGATGCCTCTGCTTTTTATACTCTGTAGGTTTGTCACAGCTTTTCTTCCAAGGAACAAGTGTCTTTTATTCAAATACAGTAATTCTTTATGGGTCTATCATGTGTCAGGTTACACATCTTATTAATACCCTCCACCATTCTGTAGCATGAATCTGCAGAAAAGCTACACTGTCCCTCTTCACTGCTTTAGTTACTTTTGTCAGTTCATCTTTCTTGAGATGGAGCAACCAGGACAAAACCACAGGTGCAGAAGCACCACAGCTTTGGGCAATGCCCCCAACTCTGCTGGTCTCTGGACAGAATAAGCACGCTTGTTTAAGCCAGAGGTTCGAAACTGGTGTCCCATGACAACTCTTCACAGGACAACTGCAAATTTCAGTCCATGTGTTACAGGCTTTTTTGCTTCAGGCAAATATTAATGTTGTTATTGTTAGTGCAATTCTGCTTAGGGGAGGCTATGCTTCCACCAATATGAGTTAAGAAACATGGTACTATATTAGATAAGACTGTTTATGTGAGAATGTTGTTTTTAGAGTATATAAGACAGTGAGATCAAAGATATAGTTTTCTCAGTGACTTGATGCTAAAGAGCAATCATGAAACAGTGTAACCCATAGGTACTCTAAGGCTATGAGCACCGCTGTGCCATAGTTATACCATAATTATTGCTGAGATGTGTGGAGTCTTTCTGAGCCTTTTAATCCTCTTAAACATGCCACCAAATTATCTAGTAATCAAAAGTGTTCCATGAACACAGAGGTTAGGGATCATTGCTATAGGAAACAATATGTAAGAGTTCAGAATATTTTTTTCTGGGTCATAAATGATGGCTCAGAACTTATCATATAACAAGCTGATTTTGCTTTCTAACTTTATTATATATATTGCCTACATCAAATTTCACTTAACAGTTTTCTTCCCACTCTGTAATATTTTTCTGTAGATATGCCCAATTTCCTAAGCATAGTACTACCTCAAAAGCCTCAAAAAATTTCAGACTAGGAGTTTTGTATGCAGAAGAAAACTTAGTAATTTATTGCATGAAGGAAATGACCAATTTATTAACAATTTATTGGAGATCTTACTTTGGGAAACTTCTCTTCAAATGTACTGGGAAAAAAATCCTGAAAACTAAACTAGAGATAGAGATATATAGAGGTAGCTTGGGTACTGAGGAATCGTTACCACCTGCATCACCAGTTTTCTTTAGCCTTGCTCAAACAGCTATTTATAATCTTGCCAAAGAGTGGATAATAAAGGCTAAAATAATGCTCAGCTTAGTTGTGAAGGTCACCATTTAGGCTAAATTCATAGGCTTAGGGAAAGAAAATTGAAAGCAAGGAAAGGGGAAGAGGAAAGAAAGCTGAGAGGAAAATAGAGGTCAGAATGAGAAAAAAGATGGAAGGGCATCTTCCTCCATTCCTGTGCTGTGACCTCGGCTGCTGTTCAAAGCAGCACAGGTAACCACTGTGTACTCTGTACGATGACAGTCACTCTGGGGCATGAAAAGAAGACAAGGCCTTTGTCCTCAAGAATTCACAGTCTGGCTAGGAAGATAAAGTAATCTATAGGAATCAAGAGTGTTGAATTGTGAGGTCCTGCTAGAAAAGGGAATTCAGAGAAGGAAGAATTTAGTGTGAACAAAATAATCAAAGAGGCTCTCATGGAAGTTTCAGATGAAGTTTCAGACACAAGTTGGCTTTGAGGATGAGTAGGATTCAATAAACAGAGGGAAGAAATTTACAGAGAGAAGGAAAAAGGTAAAGCTTGGAAATCTATGAGAAGGTCAGAGGGGGAGAATTTAGTTAGTCTTTAAAAAAAAAGGTTTAGCATGTTTATGCCCTAAAGACCACAAATAGAAAGGATTTAGCATTAGTCAAAATGAAAAGGAAATGCGGTCTTCATAAATCAGATTCTCACTGTTAAGGTGTTAGGGAATAGGCTTCAGTTCTACTCAATGTTTTTCCCCCAGTACTGCTAGGTAGTTTTTTTAAATCGCATAATAAAGAATTGGTGACATTTATAATAAACACACAGAAAGAGCTCACTGTGAGTTACTTTGCTCATTTGGTAGTCTAGTGACATAATCTATGGCCTCAACTCAGGTAAACATATTTAAATATACATACACTGCCCATCTCTATGTGTTCTTACCTCAGGTTCCTTGGGATTTGTGTAAAGCTATTTAAGGAAAAATAAACAGCATTTAATTTCTGAAACTAGATTACGCCTCACAGAATACATTTGCTATGTGATGAGTTCAATTTGCGCTTATAAATGAGTGCTGAAATACATATGTGCATAGATTATATATATCTTGAGATATATATTTCAAGCTAGAGATGGAATAAGCTCTAACTCTGTGAACATAGAGAGACTTTAGAGTATTCCATGAACATTGACTATAAGGAAATTGATAGCCAGGTATTTATAATTACTGTAACTGAGCTACAAATAAATTCTAAATAATTGGTTATGGTTTTAAATTTTTAAAATAATTTATATATCTAAGACTCTCAGTAGTATTGTCTCATTTTCTTTCTGTTCTTAACGACCTATACCATGCTATACCCAGCAGTATACAAAACTTCAAAAAAGTCTGCAAAACTTCAAAAACAAGGAACTTTGAGTCTGTAAAGTAACTCAGAAAATGAAATCCTGATAGCTAGTAGATAGAACAGATAGTGTATCCTATATATTTCCTCAGTTATTATAATATGCCAAAGAAATATATAGACTGTGACATTTTAGTAAAAGTTTTGATAGAGTTTTTTTTTTTTAATTTCAAAATGTCATAGGAGAGACAATGAAATTCAGGAAGGATGGGAGAGAGTACACTGTTTCACCTTTCACTTGCCAAAAGACAAGGAAGCAGAGACAGAGGTCTAGTCTTTAAACGTGTACTTACTGTCAGTACTGCCATGTGGAGCTGTAAGAGAAAAGAAAACTCTTGTTACTACACACTTGCACCTGTGTTATTGTTTTTTTCAATAAAGTCTAGTTAAACTATGATGTCAGAGAGGTTCCAAAAATTTGGGTAGAAAAAAATATTCAGAAGGTCAGAGAAATGGATACTAATTATCCATTCATCCAAGTGAGTGTCTATTACATACCCAAGGTTCTGCTGGGGAGGGGAAGGATGAAAAAAAAAAGATAACTATACTTACTCTCTATAGTTTAGGAGGCAAAAGATACACAAAATAATTCATTATAATAATTAAATATGCCATAAGCATCTCTAAAACATTTTGCCCTTTCAAAGGAATCTACTAGAGTTAAAAATCTGAAGTCTGATATGAGTTCTACAAAACCCCTGCCCTCACTACGTATACATTACAGATCAGATTCTCTGTGTGAAAGAATAACAGAATACATAGATACAGAGACAGAATCAAGTCTATCACAAACTTTTAAACACTATGATACAGATGAGAAAATTTTCAGGGCCATAACTTCCTATCAAATTATTCACCTATTTCTCCCAAAGGACTAAAACTTTAGTGACGCTGTGTGGCCATTTTGGTTACTGCATACAATTTATTTTAAGTCTACTCAGTGAAACTCTAACTTACATTATTTAATTAATAGCTCATTCATTCATTCAAAAGTAGAAATGGCCCCTGATCTCAGGGAGCATGCAGACCAGCAGAGGACAAAAGAAAAACAACCCACACACATAGGTACACCATCACAAGTGTGTTAATTGCTATGAAGCAGTTAGGTTGTGAACATTAAACAGACGAACAATCTAGGCTGGGAGAAGGGTGGCAGGGGGCTGGGGCTTGTCAAGGAAAGTCTTTCGGAGGAAGTAAATATCTAGGCTGGGACATTAAGGATAAACTGGAATTAGCCAGATAAAGGGTGTGGGATAGGGAAGAAACTTTTGCAGGAAAAATAACAATATGTACAAAGGTAGAAGGCACTCAGCATGTTCTAGAATCCTTGTGTGGCTTGAACTTGGTGAACAATGGTGAGAGTGATGCCTTAGAAAGTGTGATCCCTAGGCCAGCAGTCTCAGCATCACTTGGAACTTGTCTGAAATGAAAATTCTCACACCAGAAATTTGGGGGTGGAACCTGGCAATGTGTGTTTTACCAGGCCCTCCAGATGACTTTGACGCAAGCTAACATTTGAAAGCTGCTGCCTTGGATTATTAACTCATTTAATTCTCAAACAACCCTGAGGTAGGTTCTAATATTACTATAAAGAAACCCTAAGAGGTAGGTTACATGCCAAGACACAGGAATTAAGTGGCAGAACTAAGATTCACTTCAGGCTGGCTTTTTCCAAGCCTTGAGCTCTTAAGTACTTTGCACTGCCCCTCAGTGATGGACACTCAAGAACTGCTGCTCAATGAATGGACAGAATGAATGAGTGCTGTTTGGTGCACTGCTGATGGCCTTCTTCCCCTCTCAACCCATCTAAATACTAAGGGCCTTCAAGTCTCAGGAGTCATTTTCTCCCAAAGATTTCCCTCATGCCTCTCACTGGCTGTAATACTTTTCCATACTTCGTTTGCACATGATCAATATCTTGCCTTTGGCATTGCATCACTTTCTAATGAATATTGTGATTATTTATACTTGTGATAAAGATGATTTTTTAAATAAAAATATCAAACTGATATGAAAAAACTCCAAATTTAATAGCCCAACCTGGCACAGGTAGAGACCAAGCAGAAAAGGTGCCAGCTTAGCCTTCGGCTGGGTTCCTGGAGGTTCCCCCCAAACCAGCTGTCAGCCCTTTAGTTGCCAGGTTATGGAATAGTCTGGGGAGATCCAAGACTCCCCAGAGACTGGTGGGGTGAGGGGGAGTATACGGGGGAGTCGTGTGGGCCTCAGAGAAGCGTTTATCTAGCACTGGATATAGAGCACTGCAGTACTGAACACAAGGTGCGGCTGCTCCAGTGCGCACAGCTGATCGCCAGTGTGCACATGACTGTCATCCATCTTCCGCCTGGTCTACAAGCTCTTTGTGTGCGCAGTCTCATGTCTGTGTTATTTTTGCATTCCTCAACCTCCTGGTCAGTGTTGAATGACTCATAAGTAATAACTGTTCAATGAGAAAGGAAATGTATCAGTGCAACTAGTTAATCCAATGTACGGCTTACTCACCTTACGTTTTCTTAAAGGAATAGGAATTGAGAGGGGTAAAAAGATACAGATGGGGGAAAGGAGGAAGCAGTGGCACAAAGTTCATTTATTAAACTATCTCTTCCACTAGACTGCAGCTTCTAATTGTTATACCCTTCACAGCTGTCTTGGGCAGTGAGAAAAATCTAATGCATTTAAAATTCAGGCTGCATTTTTAACAATTCAAGCTATAATACTAGCTATTTTGAGGGAACAGGTTATATACATGTGCCAAACATAATGAAATAACTAACATAGAATAAAAATCAAGTATTCAATTCCATTTTTTCCTTTCATATCTGCACATTGCATCACCACTCAATGTGCTAAATGCCAGATTCTTGTCTCCCCTGTCCCACATCCTGTGGATCTCTTCCAGTGACTTCAGAGGAAATTCTGTGGTCAAGAAGATATGAGTATGTAAAAGAGAAAACTGAGGGTGTCAACTCTAACTGATGTAAACGAGACATCAACAGGACAACAGAGACGTAAAGTAATAAGAAACTGGTTCGTGAAGGCATATGTAGGAACTGGTGTGCTGTTAAAACACAATAACAAAATAAAGGCTCAAATTTTCTTTTAAAGGGATAAAGGGTGAGTCGTTGATCCTGGTATAAATTTAAAGACGTTCTTACGTATCTCTTTTCCAAAGCATCAAAACAACCTTGAATCCTGTCGAGAAATAAATGCTTGATGTCAATTTGGATCAGACGCAAAGCCAAAAAGAATCCCAAGTACAAAACTAATTTACCTTTTTTGCTTTGAAATACTTTAAGTTGCTAACCATCTCATCTTTCACCCATTTAATCATTTTCTAGAAACTCCTAGTATGTTTTAATGTATTAACATACTTATAATAAATAATAGTAAGCAATTTTGAGGTAGGAACCACATCTTATTTTTGTTTTTGCATCCGGTAATGTTTAACACACTGACATGTATTTGATAAGTAATCAAATTTTGATTGATATTTTTCTTCCTTGTATAAAGAAAGTCTGTATTCTTAAAAAAAAACCTAAATGTCAGTACCTTAAAATAATATTGGATAACTGTTACACATTTCTAGGAAGTTGTAAAAAAAAAAAAACATGAAAAGAAAGAAAGAAAGGAAGAAGCCAATAGTTTTAAGGAAATGATCTTACCAAATAAAGTCTTATGGGTAATTTCAGCCATAATAAAAATAATGTTGTTCAACTTTGGTGGAATTTCAGTTACTTACCACTTGATAATATGCAGTGACCCAGGACATTTTTTATCTTCTCGGAGGATTTTTAAACTGAGGTCTACAAAAATAGAAACAGTCTGCTGTACTAAAATTGTCCATGCTAAATAAGGGTATTTCCTTTCGTGATTTTATTTATACAACTTACTTAGTTTTATAGTTTATAAAAACATTTTGAATCTCTAAATGTCTAATTTTAAAACAAATCCTATGTTGATAATTGGTTTAGTTCCCATTTTTATTATAGATTAGCAGTCTCCTCTTCTACAATGTACACAACTGAGTTGGTTGTGAAATCAATTTGTGTCACTTCTCTGCTTCTGCTGAATTTTAAGTTATAAGGTAGTACTGAGACCAGCTATATCAAGCAATTTAAAATATACACCTCAATCTCAAATCACTTCTCTGATATTTCTCTCTCAGTGGAGGAAAAAAAAGGATAAAAAATGTTTTCATGGGTTATTCTCAGATATTAATTTCCATCTGAAATTCAACCACCTTACTATAGGAAGGAAGAATAAGAAAAGCATTAAAAGTTTTGGTTTAGATTAGTCTAAAATTGATTACTGATTCATGTATGACTTCGTATAAATCACTTCACCTTTTCATCGTGTTTTCCTATTCTAAAATTGATGTTACCTCTGTTGCTGTTGAGGGATATGAAAATTATTATTGGGCATTTTAATGTCATGTGCTACTTTAAGTACAAACACTGAGAGGAAAATACATAACTTCCATTAAAACTATCACAAAAAATAAAGCTGTAAACAATGGTATTGCCCTCCATGCATAGGTTAGTGATTGGCACATAGTAAGTGCTTAATTAATTACCCCAGACGTGTCTTTCTCCTATTCTATATTCCAAACAAGAGGAGACACAGCAACTATATGTTGCATATAAACATTTTCACTATTACAGATTTCTATCCTGACCAGAAGAGCATAACACAAATGAGGCTGTCACAACTGCAAATATGCTTTTGTGTTTATAGCACACATGGATTTCATTGATGCTCATGTAGAGAAGCAAATGGTGTTTAAGAAAAAAATAAATTGGAATGAGGCCTAAGTTATCATTAAATACAGATGTGAGAAACAAAGTAAAATTAGATTTTGAAAAATAACATCTTACAAGGAAACTTGTAGCCCTCTATATTTATTTTCCAAATGATACCTTCCCACTTTAGTGACAAATCAGCAAGATTTTCTGAACGGTTATCACAATCTAGCTTTTTAAAAAAATAAGATTTTTGAAAAACTGGAGTCCTAGCTAGGTACATTCTTCTTAATACAAGAGAAGGAAAGGAGACAGAAACAGCTTGTAATACAAGGACATGAGATCATAAATTTAAGGTCATAAGAAATAAAAGGAAGAAAACTAGAAAAGAGAGAACATTGAGAAAAGAACAGAACTGATTGGAATAGTAATTGTTGACATCTCCATGTCAATCAGTAGATGGGTTTGGGATGGGTATGCATTTTCTTCGAGCTTATTTCTATATGCTAACAGAAAGAATTTTTAAAAACTTCTCAATTAAAGTTCCTCAGTGGGGAAGTCTGTCTCAAAGTCAAGACACAAAATCGTGCAAATGTACAGCACCCACATAGATTCCAGCCTGGCTGCTGCTTTTGTAAGCGTAGTTTAGAATTACTGGGTTTGTTCATACAGATTTCTTTTTTCTTCAGCCTGTCATTTGGTATCTAGCCAGGAACTAATGGTTCCTACAAGTAAAACCACTACACAAAGTGAAATTAAAATGGAAAATGAATTAGCAAATTGATCCTGACAAACAGGCCCATGACGTGGAATTAGCACACTCCATGAGAAATTAAAGTTTTACTCCTGCCAAATAGAGGGAAAGGGCTCCACCAGCCAAAGTAACCATTTAGTTAGACTTTACCATCCAAATGGCGTTCTCCGTAAGAGCTCTCTGGAAATAGGCCCCGTAGATACGTTATACATGAGATAGAAGTAGCAAAAAGTTTCTTCACCATTATCAGTGACTCATGCTCGTTAGTGATTTGAGATGGAAAAACTGTTTTCTAGGAGAGGAAAAAATGAAAAAGATTAGTATTCTTTAATATATTCAGTCCATCATATCATTACCACAAGCAAAATGGAAAGATTTTTCAAGACCTCAAGTCTGATGCATTTTGAGATAATCAAAAGGAAACAAGGCTTTGAATATTGCTTTAAATTAGACCTTCACTGGCAAGGGAGAGAAGAAAGGTAGAGACAGGTATTCAAGTAAGTCAAGACTAATATAATTTATTTTACAATGATCTGTGGATTTGAGGCAAAACTGGGAGTTTTCCTCTGATGATGTGATCTTCCCTTTCACACACTCCTCAGAAGGCGCTGCAAGCCGCCCTTCACCCCTCCATTCTGTATTCTTCTCTCCAGTCGCCAAGCACATCCTGTCGCTGGCCTCTTCTCGGCCCTCATACTATGTGGCTCTACTGCAGTGTCTGACACTTTTGCCCACACTCTCTCTCTCAGCTTCCATAACACTATTTTCTTGTTTTTTTTTTTTCCCCCATCTATCCTCCACAGCTATTTCAGTCTCTTTTTTTTTTCTTCAGTTTTTCTGCGTTTTCTGGGTATTGCTCGCACCCCAGAATTCTGTCTCCAGTCTTTTCTCTTTCCATAGCTCTCTCTTCTTGAGTCATTTTGTCTAGTCTTATTGCTTCACCTGCAGCCAGTACAGAGAAAATGTCCTTATTTCTGTTCTGAGCTTGACTTCCACCCGAACATCTATGCCCAGACCACTTTGCAGACCTCTCAAACTCAGTTTCTCTCTCTCACCCTAACTGAAACCTGATCCCAAGTTTCAATCTCAAACAAATGAATCAGCGTCCACTTCAGTCAAATCATTCAAGCCAGAAGAAGAGTCACCTTTTCTCGCCCCCCTCCATACTCCATATCCAGTCACACAGTACTCTTAATTACTCCATATCCAATCACACAGTACTTTTAATTCTAGAAGTGACTCGTTTTCTCCTTTCTCTTCTCACTGACTTGGCTCAGGACGTGCTCATTTCTCCCCTTTCTTACTGCAGTAGCCTCTGACCTCCCTGCCGGTCGTTCTTTTCATTCATCTGTCCTTCATGTTGCCGTCATCATTAACTTTAAAGAATACAAATCTTATCATGACACTCCCAGTGTTCATACAGGATAGAGTTGAAGTGAGGCATTTGAGAACTATCAAAATCTTTAAAAAAAAAACAAAACACAACCTTATCTTTGCCCAATTTTCTTGCCTCATCTCCCAGCTCCCCCTCCTTCATCCGCTCCCATGCACCCTACTCTTTAGCCACATGGAACTACTCTTCATCGACTATTCTGCTACCACATATTTTCACCTTTTGTGCTTTGCTTAAGCAAAAGTTCTGCAATGTAGGTGACTCTCACACATGAAGCTGAACACAGGAAACCTGGTACAAATGAGTACTACTGCATGATTGCTCTTATATAAAGTACAAAAGCAGGTGAAATGAATCCATGTTATTATAAGTCAGGATGGTAAAGCTCCAATAACCTTGTTCAAATTCAGAGGTTTTTAAACTATGGTATGCACTTTCACAGAGAAGGCGATGGCACCCCACTCCAGTACTCTTGCCTGGAAAATCCCATGGATGGAGGAGCCTGGTGGGCTGCAGTCCATGGGGTCGCTAAGAGTCGGACACGACTGAGTGATTTCACTTTCACTTTTCACTTTGATGCATTGGAGAAGGAAATGGCAACCCACTCCAGTGTTCTTGCCTGGAGAATCCCAGGGACAGGGGAGCCTGGTGGGCTGCCGTCTATGGGGTCGCACAGAGTCGGACACAACTGAAGCGACTTAGCAGCAGCAGCAGTAGTAGCATGCAGTTTCAACTGTTCAGTTTTAGTAATTCTGTTACTTGGAGGCAGGTACTACCCATAAATACGCCTTTAGATGAAAGAGAACGCCCCCAAAGCTTTTCTGTATCTAAATCTGGCTCTAGAATGTCTTCTGGACATTCTGGACATGATTTTGCAATTTAAGCTGCTTCTTGGGTACACTACAGAGTGAAAATGAATTATCAGTTCATCCTTTTGGTCAAACCACATTATATTCAGTTTTTAAAAAGATATAATTATTACTCTTGCATGTATGAGAGGAATTGGGGGTGGAAGTTAATAGAGATCTTAAAGCCAGCCTAAGGCTTTTTATTTGTATTCTGTTACCAGTGGAAAGGCAGCAGGTTTGATCGGGTCAGTAGAATAATTGTTTTAGGAATATTAAGCTATAGCAGAAGTAGGAAAGATCACAGTTTAAAGGGAATTTGATATGGAATGTGCACGTGTCTGCATGTAACTGTGTAAAATTTAACAGAAAATTGCTTTTTGTACCCATAGATTCTGAGAAATTAAGGTTCTTTGGGGTTAATTGGGTAATAGCTGGCATGACATATATATATATATAATAACTTACTGAAAACATGCCAAAACTTAGAGACAATACTTGAGTAATAACCATCTGTAAAATTAAATAATCTAAAAATATAAAGACATTTATTTTAAATATGGAATCAAAAGGGCCATCTGTAGTAATGAAGATCAATGATTGGAAAAGGCCTCTAGAATTGTTATTTTTATACACTCCAGGAATTTTTTTCTCAGCTCAAATGGTCTAATATTTTAAGAGGTATCATGCACATTTTCATAAATGTGTAATACGTGAAAATACTGTGGCTTAATAACAGAAAACACTATTGTAGCTTATTTTAATAAGAAAGTGTGCCACTGATGTAATGTCTGACAGCTCAGCTGTCAAGCTGTGTGTGAGTCGCTCAGTAGTGGCCGACTCTCTGTGACCCCATGGACTCCAGAGCTCAGCTGTTAAGCTACCTCTGTGTGTGTTAGTTGCTCAGTCGTGTCCAACTCTTTGCAACCACATAAACTGGAGCCCACCAGGCTCCTCTGTCCATGGATTCTCCAGGCAAGAATACTGGAGTGGGTTGCCATTTCCTTCTCCAGTGGATCTTTCCAAACCAGGGATTGAACCTGGGTCTCCCACATTGCAGGCAGATTCTTTACCATCTGAGCCACTAGGGCAGCTGTATGGCAAGTTATAGTATTTCTCTGAGCTTCAGTTTTCTCCTTATTTCAAGGCTCAATTGAAATAATAATACCAAGCCCTTGGCACAGTGCCCAGCACATGTAAGTGCTGAATAAATATTTAATAAATATTTATTAAACAGTAAATAGTAATTATTGTTGTTTTCAGTAAAAAAAAAAAAAGCAAAATCATACAGTCATTTGAAATTTGCTGGGAGAAGTAGTTCATGCAGTACAAACTACAAAGATCTGTTATATCAAAAGGTCAATTTGTTAATTGACAGTGCAAAAAATAACTGCCAAACTGATTGCAATCCATCTACCCAGCTAAGCATTCTCACCCCAGGAAGGAAGCACACTTAGAAAATCCGATGAGATCAGGAGTCTGCTTGTTGAATATATTGAATTCAAGCCAGAAAGATGACGGCTTTCTCTCTGCCCTAATTCTCCTTCAACTTCAATCCTTCCTACCTCTGCTACAGCTTAATATTCTTAAAACAGTAATTTACTCAACTGTCCTGGTAAAACTGCTGACTTTCCATTGACTGCAGAATAAAGCATAAGCTCCTTAGCCTGGCTTTTAAGATCCACACTAATTTGTCCCCAAAGTTCCTATTCAATTAATTTTCTACTTTTGTCCGACATGATGAAGCTCCATTCCAGTGGGGATGGGTTCTTTGTTACTCTCTGAAACATGCCATGCTCATTACTTATTTGAGCCAAGGCATATGCTAGTTTTTCCTCATGGAATTCTCTTCTCTCTCCTCCATCCTAATCCTTTTCGTTATTTAAGGCCCACCTTAAATCTTATCTCCTTCCTGAGGAATATACAAACCATTTCAGTCTATACAAAAATCTCTAAATTTCTATCATTTGTATTGTTTTACTTGTCACAAATATTTAATGCATATACTGCATTGTGTATTGACTTACCTCTTGTAAGTCATTTCCCCAACCAGATTATAAACTTCCGGAACATGAAGATTCTTTTTAATTCTCTCAGAAAAGAACACAGTGTTACATATATATTACATAATACTGAGCTTTCAATGCATAACTGAATGGTTCATTAACGGCTGTCATAGGACAAGATAAACTGCCCAGGTGAGCCCAGCAAGGCTGCCTGGCCCCGGCGTGCTCCCCCAGGGTCCTAGCTTCTCTTAGTGCCCTCTCCTTTAGTTCTTATAACTGCATCACAGTGTGTATCAGAAGCTTCCTAATTGTGTCAGGAAGTGAATGTCTAACAAAGAACCTTTCTCTTTAAATCTCTTTTTTTTGTTTCTGGTTTCTTTTCCTCTTGCTGTTGTTCAGTCACTCAGTGTCTAACTCTTTGCAACCCCACGGACTGCAGCACGCCAGGCTTCCCTGTCCTTCACTATCTCCTGGAGCTTGCTCAAACTCACGTCCACTGAGTCAGTGATGCCATCCAACCATCTCATCCTCTGTTGTCCCATTCTCCTTCTGCCTTCAATCTTTCCCAGCATCAGCATCCTTTCCAATGAGTCAGTTCTTCACATCAGGTGGCCAAAGCATTGGAGCTTCAGCTTCAGCATCAGTCCGTCTAAGGAATATTCAGGATCGATTTCCTTTAGGATTGACCGGTTTGATCTCCTTGAAATCCAAGGGACTCTCAGGAGTTTTCTCCAACACCACAGCTCAAAAGCACCAATTCTTTGGCGCTGAGTCTTCTTTATGGTCCAACTCTCACATCTATACATGACTACTGGAAAAATGGTAGCTCTGGCTATACAGACCTTTGTTGCCAAAGTAATGTCTCTGCTTTTTTAATACTCTAGGTTTGTCATAACTTTTCTTTCAAGGAGCAAGCATCTTATAATTTTGTGGCTGCAGCCACCATCTGCAGTGATTTTGGTGCCTGAGAAAATAAAGTCTGTCATGGTTTCCACTGTTTCCCCATCTATTTGCCATGATGGGACCGGATACCATGATCTTTGTTTTTTGAATGTCTCATGAGATGAACCTTCATTTGAAGATGCTTCGAGCCTGACATCTAGAACTCTTCCCTCAACTAGTAGTTCTCTGGACTGATAACTTCACAAAACTCTTTTACTCTAGAAAGTCTAAATATATAAACATGAAACAAGCACCCAGGAAGTTACTTCCTAGGAATCTATTCTAATTTCCTGAACATCCTCAGTCCATTAGCCAGTTAAAATGTAGACACACTCTGCCAGGATACTATGTGCCAATTAACTGATAAAGCTGCTGTTTTAAAAAAACACCAAAGATTAAAGTCATGATTCTGAATTAACTCACTAAATAGTCATTGATTTTCTTTTAATTCTTAATAAATACCTTAGATGTCTTGTGAATTCTGATAGAGCGAGAGAGCTGAACAGTGGCCATGATAGTAATGTATCAGGATTCTTTTAACAAATCTAACCTGTAGAAAAAAAAATAATTAGAGACCTTGCCTAACATAATCCTTTTATTACGAATCTTCCAAAGAACTGTATAATTAGCATTTGACTGAATTCTTTGGGAAATCAGTTTAATAAACATCTCCACTAACAATTTTCTATAAATTAGAGTAAGATCTCTGGATTAGTTTTTCCCACCACCCAAGGAAAATATAAGTTGACTTACTCGTTCCCAAATACATTTGGAGGAGAATAATAAATTACAAATCCCGTAAAGGTTCAACAATGTATTTTACTCATCCTTGTTATTCCCTCAGAGTGTTCACAGTGCTCTCTCTATATGCTATGCTAAGTCACTTTAGTCGTGTCCGACTCTGTGTGACCCCATAGACGGCAGCCCACCAGGCTTCCCCGTCCCTGGGATTCTCCAGGCAAGAACACTGGAGTGGGTTGCCATTTCCTTCTCCAATGCATGAAAGTGAAAAGAGAAAGTGAAGTCGCTCAGTCATGTCCGACTCTTAGCGACCCCATGGACTGCAGCCTACCAGGCTCCTCCGTCCGTGGGATTTTCCAGGCAAGAGTACTGGAGTGGGGTGCCATTGCCTTCTCCAGCTCTCTATATAACAGGGGCTTAAAAAGTATTTCTTGAATTAACTTCATGTATAATTGATTTACAAAGTCAACTCAAAAATTAAAGTTTACATTTCATACCCATTAGGATAGCTATTCAAACAGATGGAAAATAACAAGTGTAGGTGAAGATGGGGCAAAACTGGAATCCTCGTACACTGCTGGTAGGAATGTGAAGTGGTGCGGCTGCTGTAGGAAGCAGGATGGCAGTTCCTCAGAAAGTTCAATAGGCTTATCATACTATCCAGCACTTCCACTTCCAAACTCAGAAGTATCAAAACGTGTTAGTCGCTCAGTTGTATTCAACTGTGACCCCCATGAACTGCAGCCCACCAGGCTCCTGTCCATTGGATTTCCCAGGCAAGAATACTGGAGTGGGTTGCCACTTCCTTCTCCAGGGGGTCTTCCCCACCCAGGGATCAAACCCATGTCTCCTGTATTGCAGGCAGATTCTTTACGATCTGAGCCACCAGGGAAGCCCAAAAAGTATTGAAAGGAGGGATTCAAAAAGACACACACCAATGTTCATAGCAGTATTATTTATAATAGCCAAAAGGCAGAAAAAAACCAAAGGTCCAGGAACAGCTGAATGGGCTTTTAAACATGGTATATACAATGGAATGTTATTCTATATCAGTAAGTAATGAAATTATGATATATGTTGCAACATGGATAAATTTGAAAACATTATGCTAAATGAAATAAAACAGACACAAAAGGATGCCTATCACATGATTCCATTTGTATGGAGAGAGTCAGATTCATAGTGACAGAGAATAGAACAGAGGTCACCAGGGGCTAGAGGGTGGAAGGAACGGGGGAGCTCAATTTGTACATAATTTCATTCAGGATGATGTAAACTTTTTAGAAATGGGCAGTGGTAAAAGTTGTACAAACACTGTGAATGCACTTAGTGCCGCTCAGTTATACACTCAGTGGTGACTGAGATGATGCATTTTATGTTATGTACATTTTACCACAATAAAAAAGCATTTATGCTTAAAAATACATACAGTTTCACTACATCACTGTGCTAACAAAAAAGAAGAAAATTTCCCTTTTTCTTTTTAAAGGACTTAATTGTAGTTTATTTTCAAGATTTTATGGAGTTCTGACCAAAATATTAGTAAAACAAACCACTTAAAGAAATTCTGGATCACCTAGGATAGCCTGTGACTTGATTTTGTGTATAAATTAATGCAAGATTCTGGAAGATTTTGCAAATAAAAGAGGGCAGAATTATTTAAGGACACTGCCACAAGGTGGTGATAGAGATTATAAACAGGTAATAATTTCTCTCAATTTACTTCTTCAGAGCAGCACTAGGGGACACTCTTTTACAAGATTTAAATGAGACCAACAACCACCTGATAGTCCTTTGGTCCTTAAACATTCCAAGGTGTCTTTTGTTGATTTCAGATTATAACCTTCATTTTTGAGCGTAACCTTCAAAACTGACTTAACATGATCACTGTCTCCTTCACAACTTCAAGAAATAAAATGGGAAAAATAAGTAACTACAAGAGTTTACACTCCAGTTTTGACCCAGTAAACCAAGATGAACTATCACTTCCCTGGTGGCTCAGACGGGAAAGCATCTGCCTACAGTGTGGGAGACCTGGGTTTGATTCCTGGGTCAGGAAGATCCTCTGGGGAAGGAAATGGCAACCCACTCAGTACTCTTGCCTGGAAAATCCCATGGACGGAGGAGTGTAGTAGGCTACAGTCCATGGGGTCGCAAAGAGTCGGACGCGACTGATCAACTTCACTTCACTTCACTTTATTGGGGTAGTTATTAGAGACAATAAATACTAGGGAATAATGATTTCAAGTGGCTTTCTATAGTGGTGGGTTTTTAAATAATTTCTCTATGATGGCAAGGTATTCTGATGGCATTCCTAGAAAATCAAGTCCTGAAAATAGTATCAGGCTATTAGAACACAATGCATTTACTATATCCATGTATTTGGAATATTTGAATAACCTGGTTTTAATTGATATTATCGCTGAAAGCTCAAACCTCCAGGATACTTGCTTTTGAGAAGGGATTCAAAGCTAATCACTATTAAGCATTTGGTACTTCTCTGTGGAATTAGCATTTATAAAATTAGTGAAGTTAAATTTTCCATACACATATGTATGTATACAGAGAAAATTAACTGCACTGCAAGTGCAGTCTGGGAGAAAGTCTTTGGAGTTAAGGAACCTGGGTTCGAATTCTGCTCAACTACCTAGCAACTCTATATTTTGGTCAAATTACTTAGTCTTGCTGGGCCTCAGTATCCTCTTTGTAAAATGAAGGCAGTAAATCCAGCTTTTTAGGGCTCTTATAGTGTTTATCAGGACATGTATTTATCTGGAGAGGAAACACAGCACAGTGGTTAGGCACATGAACTTTGGCGGAGCCAAATTGCCTAGGATTGAATCCCAGTCTGCAATCTAATTGCCATATTGTTTCATGCACATGTTTGCCTCAGTTTCCCCATCTGTAAAATACAGTCAGTAATAGTATCTATTTAGTTATGACCTAAATCAAATTTCTTATGATTATACAGTGGAAGTGAGAAATAGATTAAAGGGACTAGATTCGATTCATAGAATGCCTGATGAACTATGGACGGAGGTTCGTGACATTGTACAGGAGACAGGGATCAAGACCATCCCCATGGAAAAGAAATGCAAAAAAGGAAAATGGCTGTCTGGGGAGGCCTTACAAATAGCTGTGAAAAGAAGAGAAGCGAAAAGCAAAGGAGAAAAGGAAAGATATAAGTATCTGAATGTGGAGTTCAAAGAATAGCAAGGAGAGATAAGAAAGACTTCCTCAGCAATCAATGCAAAGAAATAGAGGAAAACAACAGAATGGGAAAGACTAGAGATCTCTTCAAGAACATTAGAGATACCAAGGGAACATTTCATGCAAAGATGGGCTCGATAAAAGACAGAAATGGTATGGACCCAACAGAAGCAGAAGATATTAAGAAAAGGTGGCAAGAATACACAGAAGGACTATACAAAAAAGATCTTCACAACCCAGATAATCATGACGGTGTGATCACTCACCTAGAGCCAGACATCCTGGAATGTGAAGTCAAGTGGGCCTTAGAAAGCATCACTGTGAACAAAGCTAGTGGAGGTGATGGAATTCCAGTGGAGCTATTTCAAATCCTGAAAGATGATGCTGTGAAAGTGCTGCACTCAATATGCCAGCAAATTTGGAAAACTCAGCAGTGGCCACAGGACTCGAAATTGCCAACATCTGCCGGATCATGGAAAAAGCAAGAGAGTTCCAGAAAAACATCTATTTCTGCTTTATTGACTATGCCAAAGCCTTTGACTGTGTGGATCACAATAAACTGTGGAAAATTCTGAAAGAGATGGGAATACCAGACCACCTGATCTGCCTCTTGAGAAACGTGTATGCAGGTCAGGAAGCAACAGTTAGAACTGGATGTGGAACAACAGACTGGTTCCAAATAGGAAAAGGAGTACATCAAGGCTGTATATTGTCACCCTGCTTATTTAACTGCTATGCAGAGTACATCATGAGAAATGCTGGGCTGGAAGAAGCACAAGCTGGAATCAAGACTGCCGGGAGAAATATCAATAACCTCAGATATGCAGATGACACCACCCTTATGGCAGAAAGTGAAGAGGAACTACAAAGCTTCTTGGTGAAAGTAAAAGAGGAGAGTGAAAAAGTTGGCTTAAAGCTCAACATTCAGAAAATGAAGATCATGGCATCTGGTCCTATCACTTCATGGGAAATAGATGGGGAAACAGTGGAAACAGTGTCAGACTTTATTTTTCTGGCTCCAAAATCACTGCAGATGGTGACTGCAGCCATGAAATTAAAAGACGCTTACTCCTTGGAAGGAAAGTTATGACCAACCTAGAAAGCATATTCAAAAGCAGAGACATTACTTTGCCAACAAAGGTCCGTCTAGTCAAGGCTATGATTTTTTCCAGTAGTCATGTATGGATGTGAAAGTTGGACTGTGAAGAAAGCTGAGCGTTGAAGAATTGATGCTTCTGAACTGTGGTGTTGGAGAAGACTCTTGAGAGTCCCTTGGACTGCAAGGAGATCCAACCAGTCCATTCTAAAGGAGATCAGTCCTGGGTGTTCTTTGGGAGGACTGATGCTAAAGCTGAAACTCCAATACTTTGGCCACCTCATGCGAAGAGCTGACTCATTTGCAAAAGAATCTGATGCTGGGAGGGATTGGGGGCAAGAGGAGAAGGGGACGACAGAGGATGAGATGGCTGGATGGCATCACAGACTCGATGGACATGAGTTTGGGTGAACTCCGGGAGTTGGTGATAGACAGGGAGGCCTGGTGTGCTGCAATTCATGGGGTTGCAAAGAGTCGGACAGGACTGAGCAACTGACCTGAACTGAATAGTATCTACATACCAGGCTTGTTGTGAGGACTAAATAAGCCTTTATTTGTAAGGCATTTTGAACACTGTCCGACGCACATTTCAGCATATGCATGTTTAGTTTTAAATCTGATTTATCATCTGAACTCCTTGTTTTCTTTCCACCTGCCAGTTGTTCCTTCTCATTGTCATCTTCAGGCTTTTTTCCTTGACCCCATTTTAAGCTTTTGGTGTTCTTCATGGTTCTATCCTAGGAGTTTTTTTCTTTTTAACATTTCAAATACACTCCCTGGGCGGACAAATACATTCTCACTATTTAAATTACTATTTCTATTATAACAATTCTTATATGTATACCCCAACCTAGGTTTTGCTGGGGAGTTTCAGATCTGTACCTCTGACTATGAACCAGTTTCAGCTGGATTTTCCCAACATAACCAAATGTGAATCCTTTTGCCCTAAACCGATTTCTGGACCTTAGCTGAGTGGATGACAAGCATCAAATACCTGGGTTGCTCAAGCCTACAAACTCTGACTCAGCTCTGTTCCCTCCCTCATTCCTACAGCCAGTCTCCTAATATTTCTCAAGCATCCACTCCTCACTTTATGTACATGGTTGTCATGTCTGCTTTAGATCAGATCAGCTTCATCTTTCACCTGGATTTGTTCAACTACCAGTCTGTCATTGGCCTTACCTATCTCCAGTCTGTTCTTGGTATTGCAGCCAGAGTATTCTTCTTAGATTACCAACGAGACTCTGTAATTTCCTGGACAGAAATGCTTCAGTGGGCCCCTGGTGCCCTCAGGATGAAATCCAAACTTCTCAAGATTGGGCTCAATCCTCCTTAGCCACACCTCTAACCATTTTCCCTTTTACTTTTATGCATCAGCTATTCTTATCTACTTTTTAAATTTTTAATTAGTTTATTTTTGGCTGCCCTGAATCGTCATTGCTAACTAGGGGGCTACCCTCTAGCTGCAGTGTGTGGGCTTCTCACTGTGGTGGCTTCTCTTCTTGCAGAGCATGGGCTCGAGGTGTGCTGGCACCAGCAGGTGCAGATGACAGGCTGTAAACATGGGCTCAGTAGTTGTGTGTGGCACATGCACTTGGTTGCTCTGCGGCATGTGGGATCTTCCCGGACCAGAGATCAAACCCATGTCCCCTGCATTGGCAGGTGGATTCTTCCCAAACAGGGAAGTCCCTTGTCTACTTTGAAAGTGTTAGCCGCTTGGTTCAGGATTGAACCGGGGTCTTCAGCATTGCAGGCAGATTGTTTACCACTGAGCCACCAGGGAAGCCCAAAATAAATGTTAATCACTCGGTCGGGTCTGACTCTTTGCAACACCATGAACTTTATCTTCTTTAATTAACCTATATTCTCTCAGCTTTCAGGTTTTTGCAATGTTCCCTCTGCCTGAAATATCCTTCCTTTCCAACTCCTACTCACCTTCTAGACATGGGGTTAGTGTCAGTTTCTCAAGTTCACCATCTCTGGTTCACCATCAAGTCCCGGTTATGTGCATGCTGTAATATATACCATATCATTTTGCATTTATGTATCTATCCCACCCTGCTGTGAGATAACATGAGGGCAAAGTTGTATCTGCCTAGTTCGTTCTTTATTTTTTAAGGTTTTAAGGTATACTTCAGTAGGTTTTCATATATTCAAGAAGTTTTGCAAACATCACTAATTTCAGAAGATTTTTGTTACCCTAAAAGAAACTCTATTTCCACTAGCAATCACTCCTCATTTTCCCCTCCCCTGACTCCTTGCAACCATTAATCTACTTTTCATCTCTGTCAGTTTGCCTATTCTGGACATTTATTTCATATAAGTGGAATCATATGTAAACTTTTGTGTCTAGTTTAGATCATCCTGGAGTTGTTAGCATCATGCAGTACTGGAATAAAGTTGGTTGTTGTTTTTCAGTTGCTAAGTTGTCTGACTCTTTGAGACCCCCATGGACTGTAGCACACCAGGTTCCTCTGTCCTCCATTATCTCCTGGAGTTTACTCAAACTCATGTCCATTGAGTTGATTATGCTATCTAGCCATTATATCTCCGCTGCCTCCTTCTCCTTTTGCCTCCAATCTCTCCCAGCATCAGGCTCGTTTCCAATGAGTTAGCTCTTTGCATCAGGTGGCCAAAGTATTGGAGCGTCAGCATCAGCCCTTCCAATGGATATTCAGGATTGATTTCCTTTAGGATGGACTGATTTGCTCTCCTTGCAGTCCAAGGGACTCGAGAGTCTTCTCCAGCACCACAGTTTGAAAGCATCCATTCTTCGACATTCAGCATTCTTTATGGTCCAATTCTCTTTCTGTACATGACTACTGGAAAAACCATAGCTTTGACTATGCAGATCTTTGTTGGCAAAGTGATGTCTCTGCTTTTTAATACGCTGTCTAGGTTTGTCATAGCTTTCCTTCCAAGGAGCAAGCATCTTTTAAAGTCATGGTTTCAGTTACCATCTGCAATGGTTTGCATCATGCAGTTCTGGAATAAAGTAGGTAGGTGCTAAAAAAAAGATATGCTGAATCAATAGAGAAGTAATACAGGGACAAGGAAGAATTAAGGGTCTAGAAAAAAATTATGGAATTTTAGAGGCAGAAGGAACTTTAAATGATCTAGTCCAGACATTTATTTTTCTAGATGAAAAAAATCAAGGTCCAGAGAAGTCAACTGATTTATTCAAGGTCAATCAACCACTTAGTGACAGAAATGAGAATAAAAATCAAGAAAATCTGACTCATAATTTAGGGGTTTTCCTACAGTGACTCAGCACAATTAAATTCCCTTGCTTCCACTGCATCCAAAATAATGCACTACCAGCACCTTCCTAGTTGCTGGGCTTTCTTGCTGATTTCTAAGCATGGTAGTGTCTCTTTTCCATGTTCTAAAATAAGCTGGCTTCAGGAAGGCAAAAAAGATCTAAATAATTGTTTTAAACAGTTTCCTTTCAACTTCTAACTAGTCTGTTGCAACTGTTGTTTTCCCTTTGAGCAAGTGTTTTGTGGAGGTCTCCAATTCAAGTACAAACTGTCTAATTTTGAAAGCTTACCAGCTGACAGCCCCAGGAGGTTATGACTCCATATATCATGTATTCTCAGAGAATTATTCTGATTTTTTATCACCTTGTTCTGACTCATTATCTAAAAACCTAAGAGAGATTTCAAAACTGTGAGTTTTAAGACCAGAACTCTAACTTTCAAATGTCTTTGACATTTGTCTTACACTTTGCTTGTGTATTGGATTCACACACATCTGAAACTTCACAGGGCCTCAATACCATTCATTCTTAAGCTTGCTATGTCTGCTCTGACAAGGATTATGATCCTCTTGAGAAAGGGAAAATTTCTGTGTTTTCTCAGATAAAGACTCACTCTGGGCTTACCTCTTGACCTACATGTCAACTGCCCTATTTAAAATGGAGACACAATAACTACTTTACTCTTTTATGTGTAAATCCAAGATTCAGATAAAGATTAACCAGCTATTGTTTAGTTTCTGAAGGCCTAAGCCTCCTAGGAAGGTGGGAGGGGGGTGGTGTGTGTGGAAGGGGAGGTGGCATTCTGAGTGACACACAAAGAAACAAAGCTTCATTACACGCGCCCAAAGACAGTAACAGTTATTTCCTAATGATTTCCACCAGTCTTTCCCAATCTTTCAAAACCATTTTTTTTTTTAAACAAGAAAATCCATTTTTGAGCAAAGGAATAATATCCAATACCTGGATTCTAAAATGCAGCTAGATGACCTTCCTTACATGTATATGATATGAAGGGTGGCTTTACTCAAAGGAAGTATATGTCAACATAAATGGGCTTGCATCATAAAGTTGGAAGGAGGAGGAAACATTCTCTGCAACTAACCCAATCCCTTCAGGTTTAAAGAAAAGGAAAGTCAATTAAGTGGAGGAAGGGTAGTCTTTTTAACAAATAGTGCTGGAACAACAGGACATCCATAGACCAAAAAATCCCCAAACCCCTCAACCTAAATCTGACATCACATACTAATATTAATTAAAAATTGATCATAGATTTAAATGTAAAATATAAAACTACAAAGACTAGGAAAATCCAGCAAAGTGACTTTGTCAAAATTCACCCTGTTACGCAGAGGTTTCGCAGAGTTTGGTCCCACAAATTATTATTCTCTATTTTAACAAATCCCATTTGGTCCTGTTAATTCCCCTACTCCCTGCTCACTCAGAGTAAATGGTTTCCACCATATTAACTGGGTATTTGTTCATGCTCTTTTGGTTTTTTAATATCTTCTTCATGCTACTTCAATTATTCATTCTATTCAACATTTACTGGGCGACTACCATGCTCAAATCTTTGAGTAGGCTTACAAAGATGTAAAATACTGTTCCCATCTCAAGAGATTTATGGCCCAGTGGAGGAGAAATCAGATTATCCTAATTAGATTAAAACTCCTTTACTTTTTCTTCGATTTCATCAGCCAAGTACACGATGTACTACTGCACACCGAGTCCAGTGCTCTGCACAACTGAACACATTTTGGTGATTGGCTAGTCTTGAGTTTCAAGATATACTCTGCACTGTTTGGGGAACTAAAGTCCAGGAGATTAAATGGCAAATCCTGGATAAGGCGAAAGACGAGCTTGAGGTCAGCCCATGGGGACTCACACCCTCCTCGTTCCCCTCTTGGGCTGCGCTAGCCATTGATTCTGGCAAAACGCCTCCACGGCTGGAGAACCCCTGATCGAGAAGATAATCCCCCAAAGCTCCCCATCCGACTGCGTGTTGCAACACGCAGGTATCGGTCTGTTTTGGGGGCCAATTACCCGCCACTGCCCCCCTCCCCCCGCCCAGAACTGATTCCTTCTTTTCCAACGATATCTCATTTAAAAGCTACCTTGATAGTGGAAATGTGAGTGTTTCCAGTACAATTCTTTCCACCCCCTACCCCCGTCCCGACCCCTCAGTAAATGTGACATTTTTCATCATCAAGCTTTTGGGGGAAAATGGAACCTGGGGGGTTTTCTCTGTCCTTTCTCTCAGCCCCGGCTTTCTCGCTACTCCTCAGAGTACTTCAGGCCTCAAGAGAAATACGTTCAAATCAAAGTTAAAGCCTCAGGTAAAAAGAAACGAAAAAAAAAAACACCCCTAGGAGAACTAACAACGTTCAAAGCAACCGTTTTTCTCCGTATTCCTCGCATTTGAGCAGCTCTCACCTCAGCCTGTTGACGCCTTCCGGTGACTGGGACTCAACCGCCTTTTCTGGCTGAAACTCGCCTCCGGGGCTTGTGAATAGTCAACGAGGCCTTCCTGGGCGGGGCGAGACGAGACGCTTCGTGAATAATTCATTAATTCTCGCGCTCTCCTGAGAGACCGGCCTCGTGCCGTCTCATGCATATGCAAATAAGGGCGCTAGGGGACTGGCTCGCCCCAGCTCGCCCCGCCCCGCACGCCGGGTCCGCGTGCCCCGCGGGGCTGTGGTTCGCAGCCCGGGAGCCGAGCCGTTAGGCCGCCGGCGCGCCGTCGTTTGTGTGGCGTTTCTCGCTTTCTGAGGGCTCGCTCCGGCTTGACGGACCCGCGCCGAGCTCGAGGCGCTGCACACAGGCCTCGACGGGGCTCTCGGCTCGGGGCCGCTCCGCGCGGTAAACCTTCCGTCGAGGAGACACCTGCCGGCTGAGGTGAGAGAGCGGCGCGAGCATCTCGCGGGCAGCGAGGGTCCTGGATTGGAGCCTGAGGGACTGTGGGGTTCATGTCGGGCGAGGCACGGAGCGAGGGCCCCCAGAGAGGCCAAGGGGCCCGCGATGGGGCGGCGCAGGGGACCGGAGGCAAGCGCCCGAGAGAGCGGGTTGACAACGACGAAGGGCGGTGGAGACCCGGGCCACAGAGGTTTCGTGCCGGAGGGCGTCTCTAGTTCTTCCCTGGGTGGACCCCGCTTTGCGTTATTTTTAATCAGATCAGATCAGTCACTCACTCATTCGTGGCCCAGTCACTCATTCGTGGCCGACTCTCTGCGACCCCATGAATCGCAGCACGCCAGGCCTCCCTGTCCATCACCAACTCGCGGAGGTCACTCAGACTCACATCCATCGAGTCCGTGATGCCATCCAGCCATCTCATCCTCTGTCGTCCCCTTCTCCTCTTGCCCTCAATCCCTCCCAGCATCAGAGTCTTCTCCAATGAGTCAACTCTTCGCATGAGGTGGCCAAAGTACTGCAGTTTCAGCTTTAGCATCATTCCTTCCAAAGAAATCCCAGGGCTGATCTCCTTCAGAATGGACTGGTTGGATCTCCTTGCAGTCCAAGGGACTCTCAAGAGTCTTCTACAACACCACAGTTCAAAAGCATCAATTCTTCGGCGCTCAGCCTTCTTCACAGTCCAGCTCTCACATCCATACATGACCACAGGAAAGACCATAGCCTTGACTAGACGAACCTTTGTTGGCAAAGTAATGTCTCTGCTTTTGAATATGCTATCTAGGTTGGTCATAACTTTCCTTCCAAGGAGTAAGCGTCTTTTAATTTCATGGCTGCAGTCACCATCTGCAGTGATTTTGGAGCCCAGAAAAATAAGGTCTGACACTGTTTCCACTGTTTCCCCATCTATTTCCCATGAAGTGATGGGACCAAATGCCATGATCTTCCTTTGCTGAATGTTGAGCTTTAAGCCAACCTTTTCACTCTCCACTTTCACTTTCATCAAGAGGCTTTTTAGTTCCTCTTCACTTTCTGCCGTAAGGGTGGTGTCATCTGCATATCTGAGGTTATTGGTATTTCTCCCGGCAATCTTGATTCCAGTTTATGCTTCTTCCAGCCTAGTGTTTCTCATGATGTACTCTGCATATAGTATGCATTGGTAATTTTGGAAATAAAGCACTTAACATGTACTCCTCTTACACTGCCCTTAGCCTCGTCCCTTGCGCAGAGGTAACCCCAGTTAGCAGTGGGGTGCATCCCCTCAGGCCCCGTTCCCACAGGTTCAGCTGCACACGTAGAATCTTGTGGAGTTCATCAGCGGGTCGCAGAGCCCCTCAAACCTCTGCAATGGGGTTTCCTGAGAGAGTGGATGAGGCGGGGGGTTGCTTGGAATCTATTTTTTTTTTTAATATTTATTTCATTTATCTTTGGCTGTGTCTGGTCTTAGTTGTAGCACGTGGCATCTTCATTGTGGCATCTTTTGTTGTGGTCGGCAGGCTTAGCAGCCCCGCAGCATGTGGGATTCTAGTTCCTCCACCAGAGTTCGAACCTGTGTCCCTGCATTAGAAGGCAGATTCTTAATCACTGGGCTGCCAGAGAAGTCCCCTTGAAACCTATTTTTAATTTGTTTCCACAGTTTTAAAAAAAAAGATTCAAGTTGGCAAATCCGTGAGTTTATAATATAACGACTAAAACCCGTATTTGGGCAGTTAATTCCTTCAGTGCAGGTTTTCTCAGTCTCAGCAGTAGTACCCGCCTGGCTCAAATCCAAATCGTTTGACAACTCAGAATGTTTTCAGACATTGTCAGATGTCCCCTGGGCGGCAGAATCACCTTTAGTTGAGAACTACCGTTGACCCTTGAACAGCTGGGGTGTCGGGGTACTGACAGCCCTCACAGTCAAAAATCCGAGTGTAAATTTGTAGTCGGCCTCCCTCATCTGCGGAGAAGGCAATGGCACCCCACTCCAGTACTCTTGCCTGGAAAATCCCATGGGCGGAGGAGCCTGGTGGGCTGCAGTCCATGGGGTGGCTAAGAGTTGGACACAACCGAGCAACTTCACTTTCACTTTTCACTTTCATGCATTGGAGAAGGAAATGGCAACCCACTCCAGTGTTCTTGCCTGGAGAATGCCAGGGAAGGGGGAGCCTGGTGGGCTGCCGTCTATGGGGTCGCACAGAGTCGGACACGACTGAAGCGACTTAGCAGCAGCAGCAGCAGCTTGCCTGGACAATCCCATGGACAGAGGAGCCTGGTGGGCTGCAGTCCATGGGGTTGCTAAGAGTTGGACACGACTGAGCAAGTTCACTTTCACTTTTCACTTTGACGCATTGGAGAAGGAAACGACAACCTACTCCAGTGTTCTTGCCTGGAGAATCCCAGGGACGGGGGAGCCTGGTGGGCTGCCGTCTATGGGGTCGCACAGAGTCGGACACGACTGAAGCGACTTAGCAGCAGTAGCAGCAGCCCTCATCTGAGATTCGCATCTGAAGTTTAAGCCAGCTGTGGATCGTAGAGTTACTAGAATATTTATTGGCAACACTCAGCGTGTAGATGGACCCATGCAGTTCAAACCCGTGTTGTTCAAGGGTCAGCCCTTCCGCTTTAATTCTACGTTTTCCAAAAGTAACTGCTCTTTGAGCCGACCATGCAGATGGTCTCTCTGCTCTAGCCCTTTGCGGTCCAGGCATGTTCCTGTTTCCCTCTGGCTGGGCTGCTAGCCCCGCTGTGCTGGCTGTGCTCATTCTCACCTGCCTTCAGGTGTCAGTCAGCTGATCACCACCATCTCCAAAGAGCCTTCCCTGTGCTGATGAAGTCCACACCACAGACACATGCCAGTTCTCTCTCATTATCACTGTTTTCTTCCTAGAACTAAGTGCAATCTGAATCTCATTTATGTGTTAACCTGTTTTTCTTCCTTCACCACCAAGAATACAAGTAAGCTTCATTAAAGGTCTCATCTCTTCAGGTCCCCACAGGATCCCCAGTGCCCAGCACAGTGGCTTGCACACAGTAATCACTCAATAAATTTGATGGACTGAAATGATAAATTACCCTCTTTTCCTCCCAAGAGCTTCTATGGAGTTTCTCCTACTCCTTTCCATTCACTGTCCCTTCTGCGCTCCTTTGTGACCTTTGTTTAGAACTGAAATGGATAAATGAGCACCTAGCAGCTGTGGGTGAAGCCGTCACTTTCCTCACTGACTTAACCACTCCTTGGGGACAGAAACAGTCCTTTATTATATTTACTGAAGGTATTCAGTAAGTATTCATATTGTTGGATGAACTAGTAGATGACTTAAGGAACAACATTAGACAATTAAAAATGGATCGTCCTAGGCTTCCCAGGTGGCGCAGTGGTGAAGAATCTGCCTGCCAGTGCAAGAGACAAAAGAGGGACAGGTTAGATCCCTGGGTCAGGAAGATCCCCTGGAGAAGGAAGGAAATGACACCCCACTCCCATTTTTGCCTAGAAAACTCCATGGACAAAGGTGCCTGGCGGGCTGTAGACTATGGGGTTGCAAAGAGTTGGACACGACTGAGCTTGCATGTGCGTATGCATCCCTCGTGGTCCAGTGGCTAAGATGCCCCAGTGCAGGAGGCCTGGGTTCCATCCCTGGTCAGGGAGCTAGATTCTGCATGCCGCAACAAAGGCTTCGCATGCTGCAATTAAGACCCAGTGCAGCCAAATAAATAAAAGGTATTTTAAATATTTTTTTAAATAATGAAAAAATTGATGGGGCTTTAGAAATTATGAAGGAACTTTACAGATGAGAGTTTGGGTAATTTGCTCAAGTCGCCAGGGTTTTTGAGAGACCAAGTCACAGCTACAACCCATGGTATCACACCTCTCACTTCAAGGCGCTTTCTTATTTCCAGCCAGTCTAGGTTCTGTTTACTTTTCTGAGAACCTGGCTTACAGCTTAAACACAAAAATCCCTAGATTTGCCTCTTGTCACCTAAGCTTTTGAGCTTGTACTCTTCATCTTTTGATTAGATCCAGCCCTTGGGATAATGGCCTAATAAACTCAAAAGTGCTATATGGTATTTCAAACAATTTTCCATCTTCTTTTATGCTTTTTAGTGCTAAGAGGTTGGAAATTGCCCCTGTCAAAGCAAAGTATCTTGTTTGTTTTGGAAGGAAAAAACATCTGTTGTAGGAGAAAGTGATCATTGTTTAGAAATTTACAAATAATCAGTTGTTAAAGTTTTGCCAAATCCCATGTCCAGTAGTAAAATAACATGTGAAACAGATGAAAATGGAGGGGAAAGTCTTTTTTGAGATAAATTTTCATTTCCTCAAGTTGACCTTTCTTGCTTTAGACACATGTGTCTCCTTTCACTCTGTGTACCTGAAACAGCTGTCACGCATTGTGTCTAGGTAGACTTCCGCTATTGAAAACCAAAGACCATTCAGGATTCCTTCTTTCTTCTTGGCAATTTGTGTAGGTAGCACCTGGTGTGCTACCTAGTAGAGTCTTGTGGAGTCCTCTCAGCTTTTAGTATTTTGCTGTTTTTTTTTCTGGTGTGTGACAGCACACTGCCATCACAGAAAGCAGAGATGCCTTTTGTGTGACTGACTGAAACTTTTCCCCACCAAAATCAATTTAACACTGGAAATTTTTCCAAAAGACAGTTTTTACTTGAGCATTATCAAAATAGACATATTGAATATAAAATGTAATCTCTAAATCTTTCTCCGTCTTCAGTGCACATAATCATGATGCCAGATGCAGAGAAAAGAGATTGAGGTGGGGGAGTAACTGCTCTTAACATCATCATAACTTCTAGCCATCATAAGTCTGACACCACCATATTTATTCATTAATCAAACATTTATTTTGCTCCTACCATTTATAAAGAACTCTGCTTGGCCTTGTAGGGACCAGAGACATAATGACTTGGTCCCTGAGCTGTGGAACTTTTCAGAGACAGAGAGTTTGGTAAGAGAGGGAGACCTGTAAACACATTACTCATATAGAAAATAGTTTGCAAACATGAATGGAGGTATAAGTTATAGCATGTAGAGAAGGGAGCTCTGCATTCTGAATGGGGAATCAAGACAGCTTCACAAAGGAGGTGGCATTTTAGGAGGAGAATGTGTATATATAATTTACTTTGCACATTTTATGGCAGTGGTTTTGGCCACTTCAAAACAATAAAGGCAGACATTTTGCCCATGACTTTAGAACCAGGAAAGAAAGGGAGATGGAGGAGCCTGTCTTTCCACTCCTGTCAGCAACAAGCTTCTGAAAACTTGGTGTTGCCTCTGCATCCCAGGTGCCTCGCTCACGGTTAAGAGGAGTATGCCAGCTAGGTTATTTTGAGCCCTCTCATTTCTGCATTAGGCTGTTATCCTCATTTCCATTGGGGCATACAGTAGCCATTTGATTTTTTTTTTTTTTTGGAGCAGGGGGAATCAGTGGTTTTTATAAAAGTGTTTGTGAATGTGACTCTGAAATCCTAGAATTTTAAGTGTCACTTAGAAGGAAAGAGAGACAAATGATTGAAGTTTTTCATCAAGCCTGTGTGCGTAAATTGGCTATATCCTTACTTATTTATTGTATTTTTTTAGAGAGGAAGGCAGAGATAAAAAAATTGCCAACTTGGCTTTAGCTTTTGAACTTGATCCATTCATTGGCAGCCACAGAGAAGCCAGTCAGTATGAAAGACACCCCAAATATAATGTCTAAACTTACGCTCCTGCTGCTTTTGCCCACACGCTATCACCTAAAACACAATTCCATGTGTAGGCAGCAATTGATTATGGCGTTCATATCCACTCTAGAGTGGCGTATCAATTTCTTCATCCTTTGAATTGATCTTTTCTGACTGGCAGAGGAATCTCCATGTGGGTTGTATGTTTCTGGGGAAAGCCTGGGGTTTAATGAATTGGAACAGGAGATGACAGGGGCTGTATGGTGACAGGCTGCTGCCTGCTTGAGTGCCCTAGGGGAAGGTATTGAATGCCCAAACATTATAGAAATATTCTGTTTGGCTACTTAGTTCTGTTTCCTGCTATGAACTTTGTTGACATGTAAAATGATTTTATTCTTCTTAATGTTTATCATTTAATAGAAAAGATTTCAAAGGAAATAGATTTTTAAACTGCCTTTCTGTTATGGCACCTTGGTACATCTGTACATGGATCTGAGAGGTGATTTGCCACACTCTGTGTGGCCCTTTCTACATTTCTGATGCGGAAAATGACAGTTACCAAAATTGGTTTAGGAGCCCTGTGAGAACGTAGTCCAACTCAGCCCCATGAGAGGCTTTTTTTCCCCTTCTTTTAGTTCATACTGCTAAGTCACTTCAGTCGTGTCCGACCGGCGTCCCAGACAGCAGCCCACTAGGCTCCTGTCCCTGGGATCCCAGGCAAGAAACTGGAGTGGGTGCCACCTCCCAATGCATGAAAGTGAAAAGCAAAGTGAAGTCGCCAGTCGGTCCGACCAGCGACCCAGGACGGGCCCCGCAGGATTCCAGGCAAGAGTACTGGGGTGGGGTGCCATTGCCTTCCCCGATACTAACCTAATGCAAATACATAAGTACTAATAGCCTCTGACTGAGAAGATCCCTAATTTAAGATTCAGGATACTTACAATCTTAGCATGAACTGAAGACAATAATACAAGACATCTGAGGCAGGCCTTTCTAACATCTCTTCTCATTAAACAAACAAAAAGCAACTGCTTCCTGCCAAGAGAAAGGTTAAACAATTGGAAAATGAGTAAGGTATTACACAGTAAATTACCAGTAGAGCTTTAAAAATGAAAGGGAGAGAGAATTGCAAGACGGCATCATTCAGAGCTTTGCTGTAACTTACACCTAGAAAAGCTATACCAGAAAGCCAGATTTCTCTCAAGTCATGTTCTCATATTTGCCAGGGGTTGTGTTAACCTGGGTCACCTCAGTGCACAGCACAGAAAGACTGTAGTTAAGAGGCATTGAGAAAATTCAAAGTGTGATTTCATCAATAAGCTGTGGATATTACCCCCACCAATCTTTATTTGTTGAAAAGGGACTAGATACAGGACTTACTCAGTAAACACATCGAGTGAATGTACATACATTATTGTAAGAACCCCGAATATCCAAGTGATTAACTGGGATATGTTCAAATTATGCTGGCCTTATAGAGTGAGTTTGGAAGCTTTCCTTCCTCTGGAATTTTTTGAAATAGTTTGGGAAGGGTTGGTATTAACTCTTCCCTAAATGTTTGGTAGAATTCACCTGTGAAGCTATCTAGTCCTGGACTTTTGTTTGTTGGGTTTTTTTTTTTAATTACTAATTCAATTTAATTACTGGTAGATTTTTTGTTTTCTGTTTCTTCCTGGTTGAGTCTTGGGAGCCTGTACATTTCTAGGAATCTGTTCATTTCTTGTAGGTTGTCCATTTGGTTGACATATAGTTGTTCATAGTAATCTTATCCTTTGTACTTATGTGGTGTTGATTGTGGCTTCTCTTTTTTCATTACTGATTTTATTGATTTGGGCCCTCTTTTTCTTGATGAGTCTAGCTAAAGGTTTATCCATTTTGTTTATTTTATCAAAGATAAGATTAGTTTCACTGATCTTTTCTATTGTTTTTTAAGTCTCTGTTTCATTTTTTCTGCTCTTTATGATTTCTTTCTTTCTACTGACTTTGGGTTTTGTTTGTTCTCCTTTTTAAAATTCCATTAGGTGTAAGGTTCAGTTGCTTATTTGAGATTTTTCTTGTTTCCTGAGGTAGGCTTGTATAAATATAAATTTCCCTCTTGGAACTGCTTCTGCTACATCTCACAGATTTTGGATTGTTGTATCCTCATTTTCATTCATCTCCAGGTGTTTTTTAAATTTCTTTTCTGATTTCTTCAGTGGTTGTTTAGTAGCATATTGTTTGTTGTTTAGCCACCAAATCATATCCAACTCTTTGAAACCCTATGGAATGTAGCATGCCAGGCTTCCCTGTCCCAGAGTTTGCTCAGATCATGTCCATTGAGTTAGTGATGCTATCTAACTGTCTGATCCTCTACCGACCCCTTCTCCTTTAGCCTTCAGTCTTTTCCAGCATCAGAGACTTTTCCAATGAGTCATTTCTTTGCATCAGGTGGCCAGAGTGTTGGAGCTTTAGCATCAGTCCTTCCTATGAATATTCAGGACTGATTTCCTTTAGGATTGAATGGTTTGATCTCCTTGAAACCCAAGGGACTTAAGAGTCTTCTGCAGCACCACAGTTCAAAGGCATCAGTTCTTTGGTGCTCAGCCTTCTTTATGGACCAGCTCTCACATCCTTATATGACTGCTGGAAAAACCACAGCTTTTACTATATGGACCTTTGTCATATATTTGTCGCATATTGTTTACCCTCCACGTGTTTGCATTTTTTGGCAGTTTTTTTCTTGTAGTTGACTTCTAGTCTTAGAGCATTGTGGTTGGAAAGATGCTTGATGCAGTTTCAGTTTTCTTGAACTTACTGCATGTGATCTCTCCTGAAGACTGTTGTGTATGTACTTGAAAAGAATGTGTTTTCTGCTGCTTTTGGATGGAATGTTTTATATACGTATATATATATATGTATATTGCATTTGGTCTAGTACGTCATCTAAGGCAATGTTTCCTTATTGATTTTCTGTCTGGATGATCTGTCCATTGATGTGAGTGGGGTCTCCTACGATTATTGTGTTACTGTCAACCTCTCCCTTTATGCCGCTTAATATTTCAGTTCAGTTCAGTCACTCAGTCGTGTCCGACTCTGTGACCTCATGAATTGCAGCACTTAATGTTTGCTGTATGTATTTAGGTGTTCCTGTGTTGAGTGCGTATGTACTTACAATCGTTACATTTTCTTCTTGGATTGATCCCTTCTTTGTTTCTTACAGTCTTTGTTTGGAAGTCTATTTTCTCTGCTTTAAGCATTGCTACCTCGGCTTTCTTTTGATTTCCATTTTCATGGAGGACCTTTTTCCCTCCCTCTCTTTCAGTCTGTGTGTCTTCAGATCTGAAGTGAGTCTCTTGTGGGCAGCATATGTACATATGGATCTTGTTTTTTCATCCGTGCAACTGCTCTGTGTCTTTTTATTAGAATTGTGTGTCCATTTACATTTAAAGTGGTTATTGATAGGTGTGTGCTTGTTGCCACCGTGAATTGTTTTGTTGGAGTTGTTGTAGTTCATTTTTGTTCCTTTCTTCTTTTGTTCTCTTGCCTTGTGATTTGATGACTGTCCTTTATGATTTGATGTTTGAATTCCTTTATCTTTTCTGTGCATGTATCTATTTTGGGTTTGTAGCTACCATGAGGTTTGTATGTAACAACATGTGTGTATACATGATCATTTTAAGTTGCTGATCTCTTAATTTCAAATGCATTTTAATGACCCCTCCTTAACATTCCCCTTCCCGCATGATTACTGGTTTTGACATATTTTACATCTTTCTGTTTTGCGTACCCATTAAATACTTATTGTGGACATAGACTGGTTTTACTGCTTGTCTTTTAAGACTCTTGAGAGTCCCTTGGACTGCAAGGAGATCCAACCAGTCCATTCTGAAGAAGATCAACCCTGGGATTTCTTTGGAAGAATGATGCTAAAGCTGAAACTCCAGTTCTTTGGCCACCTCATGCGAAGAGTTGACTCATTGGAGAAGACTCTGATGCTGGGAGGGATTGGGGGCAAGAGGAGAAGGGGACGACAGAGGATGAGATGGCTGGATGGCATCACTGACTCGATGGACGTGAGTCTGAGTGACCTCCAAGAGTTGGTGATGGACAGGGAGGCCTGGCGTGCTGCGATTCATGGGGTTGCAAAGAGTCAGACCCGACTGAGCAACTGATCTGATCTGATCTGATCTGATTAGCTTGTATGTGATTGATTGACTATCTTTTCTGTATGTTTCCTGTTACCAATGAGCTTTTGATTTCTGTATTCATGTTTCTAGTTGTGGCCTTTGTTTTTTGCTTAGAGAAGTCCCTTTAACATTTCTTGTAAAGCTAGTTTGGAGGTGAACTTTTTTAGTGTTTGCTTGTCTGTAAAACTTTTTGTTTTCTCTATCAAATCCTGAATGAAAACTTTGCTGAATAGAGTTTTCTTGGTTGTAGGTTCTTCCCTTTCATCACTTTAGATATACAGTGCCACTCCTTTCTGGTCTTCAGAGTTTCTGCTGAAAATCCCGCTGGCAGACTTAATGGGATTTCCTTTGTACATAACTTACTGCTTTCCCTTTGCTGCTCTTAATAGTACCTTTATCTTTCATTTTTGCCATTTTAATTGCAGTGTATTTTGATGTGATCCCTTTTCAGTTTATCCTGTATTTCTTGGACCTGGATGTCTGTTTCCTCTCCTGGGTTAGGGAAATTTTTAGCTCTTATTTCTTCAGATATACTCTCCACCCCTTTCTTCTCCTTCTGGGATCTCTGTAATGCAAATATTAGTATGCTTGGTGTTGTCCCAGAGGACTCTCAAACTGGCCTCATTTCTTTCTGTTCTTTTCTCTGTTCAGCTGCAGTGATCTCAACTGATCCATTCTTCTGTATCTTCCAATCTATTGAGTCCTTCTAATATATTTTAAATTTCAGTTATTGTGTTCTTCAGCTCTATTTGGTTCTTCTTTATAGCTTTTAACTCTTTGTTCAACTTCTCACTGTGTTCATCCATTCTTCTGAGTTGTTTGACCATCTTTATGATCATTATTTTGAACTCTATATCAGGTAGATTGCCTGTGTCTCCATTTCACTTAGTTCTTCTTGGTTTTATCTTCTTCCTTTGTTTGGAATGTGTTCCTCTGTTGCCTCATTTTGCTGAATTTGCTGGTTTTATTTCTGTCTCTAGTAAGTTGGTTCTGTTTCCCAAGTTCGGAGAAGTGGCCTTTTGTGGGCGACGTCCTCTGTGTCCCAGCACTGCGCCCTTTGGTCACCAGGTCCACGCGCTCTAGGGGCGCCCCGTGTAGGCTGCACAGGTCCTTCTGTTACGGTGGGCGTGGCAGGTCCCCGGTCCAGTCAGGTTGCCAGGCCCTGCCGGGGGTGGAGGCTGCTGGCCTCTGGTTGGCAGGGCCTGGCGGGTCTTGAGGTTAGTTCCGGCCCACCAACAGAGCTGGGTTCTGGGACAGTAGGTGGTGGGGCCAGGGTTTTTGGATCTAGTGTTGGCCCTCCGGTAGGTGGGGTCAGTTTCTACATGGCTGGCTGTGGGTTCGAGGTGTCCCAAAGCTGATACTGGGGCAATGGTGAGTGGGCTGGATCTGGCATAGCTAACCGAGGAGACTGAGGTCCCGTGGAGGTGGTATTGGTCTGCTGGGGGGTGGGAATGGATTCCAGGGCTGCTGGCTGAGAGGCCCAAGGCGTCCCAGAGCTGACCTGCTGGTGGGCAGGGCTGGGTGCAGGGGGTCTGGGGTGGGGGTCCCGGAGCTGCTGCTGGGGTGCTGGCTGGGTTCTGACAAGGCAGGCTGTGGAGCTGTGGTCATCCTGGGGCTGGTGTCCCCCTGCTGGCGGGCGAGGTCAGGGCCCAGGGTCACCGTGCTGGAGCCTCCTGTCAGTGGGGAAGTGGGTCCTGGGCCTGGTGTCTGCACACTGGCAGGCAGCGCTAGGTCCTGTGGGCTCTGACTGCAAGGCCCAGGGGCCCCAGAGCTGGTGTTGAACTGCTGGGCGGTGTAGCCGAGGGCCTGGGGTTACTGGGGCTCGGGCTGGCTCACTGGAGGGCAGATCCAGTTCCCAGAGCTCTGGCCGCAGGGCCCTGGGGATCCTGGAGCTTGTGTGGGTCTGCTGGTAGACAGGGCCATTTCCTGACACAGCTAGCTACAGAATCTGGGGTGTCACAAGCCTTGTGTTGGCCCACGGGTTGGGGGACCAGACCCCAGGGTGGCTGGCAGGTAGACCCACAGTGTCTCAGAGCTGGTTTTGGCATACAGCTGGGCAGCAGGGGCCCAGGTGGTCCCAGGGCCAGTGCTGGCCTGTTGATAGGTGGGCTAGGTCCTGCCATGGCAGGCTGCAGGGCTGCGGTGGTCCTGAGGCTGGTGTTCACCCACCAGTGCCTCTGCCCTGGGGCCTGGAGCATGTGAGATTTTGTGTGCGCCCTGTAAGAGTGGAGTCTCTCTTTCCCACAGTCCTCTGGGACTCCCCAAAGTAAGCCCCATTGGCCTTCAAAGCCAGATGTTCTGTGGGCTCATCTTCCTGGGGCAGGACCCCAGGGCTGGGGAGCCCAGTGTGGGGCTCAGACCCACTGCTCCTTGGTGAGTGCTTCTGCAGTAGTACTTATCTTCCAGTTTGTGGGTCCCCGACTCAGAGGTACGGGTCTTGGCTGTACCACTCCACCTCTCCTACCCATCTTGCCACGTGGTTCCTTCTTTGTATCTAGGTCCTGGTTGCTCTGTAAATAGTTGTAATTTGGGCATGCCCATGAGAGGAGGTGAGCTCAGGTCCTCCTGCTCTGCCATCTTGGCCTGAACTCCAACCGTCTCTTTTAAATGTAATTTTTATTTATATATACATACAGTTCTAAAGCATACAAATTGGTAGGTTTTAGCATAGGTCATAAAGTTGTGCTGCCATCACCACTAATTCCAAGACATGTCTGTCACCCCGAGAGAAGCCGCATGCTTGTTCGCAGTCATTCACCATCTCTTCCTCCCTGTCCTCTGTCCCCCATCCATCTGCTGCCTTCATGGATTTGACTGCCATCATAAATGGGATCCGACAGCGTACAGCCTTTGGTGTCTGGTGTCTGTCTATGATAGTCGTCCACATTGCGCTGCATGTCAGTGCTCGGTTCCTCTCTGTGGCTGAATGGCGCTCCACCGCACGGGCACACCGCGGTTCACCATTCCGTTCATCCGCCAGTGGACATTTGGGTTACCACCTTTTTGCTATTAAAGATAATCCAGATATGAACTTTTTGATTACCTGCCAGACTCTTTCCAGACCAGCTGCACCGCCTTACATTCCCAACAACAGTATCTGAGGCTCTGATTTCCCCACAGCTTGGCCTTGGCCGTTCCGTCTCCCCAGGCACTTTTTGTTTCAAACCACCCTAGTGGATGTGAAACGAGCGCGCGCTGTGGTTTTGATTGGCGTTTCCCTGTTGACTCATGGGGAACATCTTTTCATGTGCTTGTTGGCCATTTGTATTTCTTTGGGGGAACTGTCTGTTCTAATCCTATGCCCATTTAAAAACTGGATTTTCCTCTTACAGTAGTTGTAAGCCTTCTTTATATATTCTGGATACAAGTCCTTTAAAAGACACATGATATATTCAAATATTTTCTTACATTCTGTGGATGGTCTCAGTGATGCCCTTCAAATCACAAAAGGCTTTAATTTTGATGAAACACAACCTGTTTTTTCTCTGTTGCTTGTGCTTTTGCTCTCCTATCTAAGAAGTCATTGCCGATTCAAGGTGATGACGATATATGAGTGTGGTTTTTCACCAAGAATTTTATACTTCCATGTGGATCTTCAGTCCATTTTGAGTTAACTTTGATATATCGTGTGAGGTAGGGACCCAACTTCATTCTTTTGCATGTGACTATCCACTTATCCAAGAACAAAAGTGTTGAAGAGACTGTTTCTCTCATTGAATTGTCATGTTACCTTTGTCAAAAATCAGTTAACCAAAACTGTGAGGGTTTGCTGGTAGACTCACATTTCTCTTCTCTTTCTGTATATTTTACACACACACACACACGTGTATATATGCTCTTGTTACTGCCACATTGTCTTGACCGCTGTACCCTTTATTAAGTTCTGAGATCAGAGAACTGTGCATCTTCCAATTTTGTTCTTTTTCAAGATTGTTTTGGCAATTCTGGGTCCTGTGCATTAATTTTAAAAAATTATTTATTTATTGTCGCCTGGGCTGGGTCTTCATTGCTTTGAGCCGGGGTGGTGGCTCTTCTTGCTGTAGAGCACAGGCTCAGGGGCGCGTGGGCTTCCGAAGCTGGGCCTGTGGGCTCAGTAGCTGCGGTTCCCAGGCTCTGGCGCACAGGCTCAGCGGGTATGCTGCTGGGCTGACTTGGCCTACGGCGCGTGGGATCTTCCCGGATCAGAGATGGAACCCGTGTCTCTTGCATTAGCAGGCAGATTCTGTACAACTGAGCCACCAGGGAAGCCCCTCCCTTACATTAATTTTAGGATTAATTTGTCAATTCCTGCAAAAGAGGCACCTAGGATTTTGATAGGAATTGCACTGAATATGCAGAGTGGGGAGTATTGTTGTTCAGTAACTAAGTCATGTCCAACTCTTCGCAACCTCACACTGCAGCACACCAGGATTCCCTGTCCTTCACTATCTCCCAGAGTTTGCTTAGACTCATGTCCATTAGGTCGGTGATGCCATCTAACCATCCCATCCTCTGTCATTCCCTTCTCCTCCTGCCTTTGATCTTTCCCAGCATTAGGAAAATCCCATCCCATCATTTTTCAAATGAGTCGGCTCTTTGCATTGGGTAACCAAAGTATTGGGGCTTCAGCATGAGTCCTTCCAATGAATATTCAGGGTTGATTTCCTTTAGTATTGACTGGTTTGATCTCTTTGCAGTCCAAGGGACTCTCAAGAGTCTTCTCCAATGTCACAGTTCAAAAGCATCGATTCTTCAGTGCTCAGCCTTCTTTATGATCCAACTCTCACATCCATATATGACTACTGGAAAAACCATGGTTTTGACTATATGGCAAAGTGATGTCTCTGTTTTTTTAATGTGTTGTCTAGGTTTGTCATAGTTTTTCTTCCAAGGAGCAAGAGTCTTTTAATTTTATGGCTGCAGTCACTGTCCACAGTGATTTTGGAGCCCACGAAAATAAAGTCTGCCACTGTCTTCACTTTTTCCCCATCTATTTGCATGAAGTGATGGGACTGGATGCCATAATTTTAGTTTTTTGAATGTTGCGTTTTAAGCCAACTTTTTCACTCTCCTCTTTCACCCTCATCAAGAGACTCTTTAGTTCCTCTTCATTTTCTGCCAGTAGAGTGGTATCATCTGCATATCTGAGGTTGTTGATATTTCTCCTGGCAGTCTTGGTTCCAGTTTGAGATTCATCCAGCCTGGCATTTTGCATGATGTACTCTGCATAGAAGTTAAATAAGCAGGGTGACAATATACAACCTTGATGTACTCCTTTCCCAGTTTTGAACCAGCCAGTTGTTCCATGTCTGGTTCTAAATTGCTCCTTGACCTGCATACAGGTTTCTCAGGAGGCAAATAAGGTGGTCTTATTCCCGTCTCTTTAAGAATTTTCCACAGTTTGTTGTGATCCACACAGTCTAAGGCTTTAACATAGTCAATGAAGCAGACATTTCTTGGAATTTCCTCGCTTTTTCTATGCTCCAATGGATGTTGGCAATTTCTGGTTCCTCAGTGAAGCTATGAACCGTGCTGTGCAGGCCACCCAAGATGGATAGGTCATAGTGGGGAGTTCTGACAAAACAGTCCACTGGAGAAGGGAATGGCAAACCACTTCGGTATTCTTGCCTTGAGAACCCCATGAACAGTATGAAAAGGCAAAAAGATATGACACCAGAAGATGAGTCCCCCAGGTCAGTAGGTGTCCAATATGCTGTTGGAGAAGAGCAGGGAAATAGCTCCAGAAAGAATTAAGCGGCTGGGCCAAGGCAGAAGCGACGTTCAGTTGTGGATGTGTCTGGTGGTGAAAGTAAAGTCTCATGCCGTAAAGAACCATATTGCATACAAACCTGGAATCTTAGGTCCATGAATCAAGGTAAATCAGATGTGGGGAGTATTGCCATCTTTTTTTTTTTAATTATGTATTTCTTTTTGGCTGTGCTGGGTCTTCATTGCTGTGCAGGCTTTTCTCTAGTTGTGGGAAGCAGGGCTCACTCTTGGTTGTGGTGCATAGGCTTCTGTTGCGGTGGCTTCTCTTGTTGCGGAGCACAGGCTCTAAGGCGCGTGGGCTCAGCAGCTGCAGTCGGTTCCCGGGCTCCGGAGCACAGGCTGAGTAGCTGTGGCGCACAGGCTTAGCTGCTCCGTGGCATGTGGGGCCTTCCCGGACCTGAGATGGAACCCAGGTCGCCTGCATTGTGAGCAGAGTCTTAGCCACTAGACCACCAGGGAAGGCCCTCCTTTTGTGTTGTTGTCTTTAACAAGTTCGCGGATTCTCACTCAGATACGCTCAGTAGATTTCAGCAGTGAAGCTGTCTGGTGCTGGGCTTTTCCTTGTGGGAAGTTTTTTGATTACTGACTCAGTCCTTTTGCTTTGCAGGCCTGTCCAGGCTTTCTTTTTCTTCTTGATTCCGTTTCAGTGATTTGTGTCTTTATAGAAATATTTTCATTTCACCTAGGGTATCTAATTTATTAGCTTACATTTGTTCATAAAATCATCTTATTTTTTTATTGCTATAAGAATGGCCATCATGTCTCTCTCTCATTCCACCTTTTCATAATTCGACTCTTTTCTCTTTCCCATTGGCCTTTGCAGCGGATGGTTTGTCAAGTTTGTTGGTCTTTCCAAAGAATCAACTTGTTATTTCATCCATTTTTTTCTATTGTTTTTCTGTTCTCTACTTAATTTATTTCTGCTAGAATGTGTATTGTTCCCTCTTGCTTGCTTTAGGTTTATTTTGCACATCTTTCTTAGTTTCTTAAGGTGTAAGTGCTTAGTATATAGAAAGTGTTAGTTGCTCAGTTGTGTCCGACCTTTGTGACCCCATGGTCTGTAGCCCACCAGGCTCCTCTGTCATGGAATTCTCCCGATTCAGAGATCAAACCCAGGTCTCCTGCATTGCAGGCAGATTCTTTACCATTTGAGCCACCAGGGAAGCCAAAAAAACCTGGAGGGGGTAGCCTGTCCTTTTTCCAGGGGCTCTTCCTGACCCAGGAATCAAACTGGGGTCTCCTGCACTGCAGGCAGATTCTTTACCAGTTGAGCTACCAAGGAAGCCTCTTAAGGTGTATGGTTAATAATTAATTAGAGGTTTTTTAAGGATAACATTTATAACTTTCCATCTAGGCTTTAGCTGCATTGAGTAACTTGATACACTCTGTTCTTGTTTTCATTTATCTCAAAGAATTTCCCAATTTTCCTTGAATTTCCTAATTATCTTCTTTGACCTCTTGGTTGTTTTGGTGTGTGTTGTGTGATTTCCACGTATATGTGATTTTCCCACAGTACCTCCTGTTATTGATTTCTTTTAAAAAATTTATTGAAGTATAGTAAATTTATAATGTGTTAATTTCTGCTGTACAGCAAAGTGACTCATATATATATTCTTTCTCATATTGTTTTCCATTATAGCTTATTGCAGGATATTGAATACAGTTCCCTATGTTATACAGTAAGACCTTGTTTCTTTAACCATCCTATATGTATATATAAAATAGTTCGCAGCTGCTAGTCCCACGCTCCCAACGCCTCATCCACACTAAACCACCACAGTCTGTCCTCTGTGTGTCTGCCTTGCAGGTGTGCTCATTTGTCCTGCATTTAGATTCCACATATAAGTGACATCACATGGTGTTTGTCTTTCTGACTTATTTCACTCAGTAGGGTAATCTCTGATGAAGGTGATGGCACCCCACTCCAGTACTCTTGCCTGGAAAATCCCATGGACAGAGGAGCCTGGTGGGCTGCAGTCCATGGGGTCGCTAAGAGTCAGACACGACCGAGTGGCTTCACTTTCACTTTTCACTTTGCTGCACTGGAGAAGGAAATGGCAACCCACTCCAGTGTTCTTGCCTGGAGAATCTCAGGGACGGGGGAGCCTGGTGGGCTGCCGTCTGTGGGGTTGCACAGATTGGACACGACTGAGGTGACAGCAGCAGCAGCAGGGTAACCTCTAGGCCCATCCTTGTTGCTGCAGATGGCATTATCTCATTCTTGTTAATGGCTGAGTAATATCCCATTATAATATACATATCACATCTTTTGTATCCATTCATCTGTCAGTGGACATTTAGGTTGCTTGCATCACCTGGCTAGTATAAATAGTGCTGCTGTGAACATAGATGTGCACGTATCTTTTCAGATTATAGTTTTGTCTGAATATATGCCCAGGAGTGGGATTGCTAGATCGTATGGCAGCTCTTATGTTTAGTTTTTAGGGAACCTCCATACTGCCCTCCATAGTGGCTGTGTCAGCCTGCGCTCCTACCGGCAGTGTGGGAGGCTTCCCTTTTCATCACACCCTCTCCAGCATTTCTTATTTGTTGAGTTTTTAATGATGTCCATTCTGGCCAGTATGAGGTGGTAACCTCATTACAGTTTTGATTTGCCTTTCTCTAATAATTAGTGGTGATGAGCATCTCTTTATGTGGCTGTTGGCCATCTGTATGTCTTCTTTGGAGAAATGTCTGTTTAGATCTTCTGACCATTTTTTGGTTGGGTTGTGTTTTTGACAGCTTCATGAGCTGTTTGTAAATTTTGGAGACTAACCCCTTGGTTGGTTGCTCTGTTGGCGAACATTTTCTTCCATCTGTGGGTCGTCTTTTCATTTCAGTTTTGGTTTCATTTGCTATACAAAAGCTTTTAAGTTTAATTAGGTCCCATTTGTTTCCATTTTTGTAAGTTATTTTAAATTATGAAACAGAAGAACTGATCTTCAAGTTGCAGGTGTTCAATACAAGCTTTTTATTTCCATAACACTAAACTGCATGGATCTAAGAAAACTATTTAATGAGCAGGACTTTCAAAGCAAAGAGAAAGCAGGTCACTCATCGCTCTACAGCAGTAGTCCCGTGAAGGCAACACTTTCAGTGTGTTGTGCAAGGTGACAAGGAAGCTCTCAGGCTTCCAAATTGCAGGATCTTCTTAAAGCTCAGGGACAATACACCTGGCTGGCTTTTAGGGCGTCTTTCCAGATAGTCTCATTCAACATCAGCACTCCAGGCAGGGCAGGTCAGAGCCTTTCAGAGCCAGGAAAATACCTCCTGCAGTGCTTAATCACACGCATCTCAAGGCCTGTGGATAAAACTCTGTATCAAAAGGAGGCTTGGATCCCAAACAAGTATTGAGTGGCTCACTTATTTGTCAACCAAAATGATTTCTTTAGTGCATGGACAACTCTGCCGAGATTTATTAAGTCCTTGTATAGACTTACTCCTGTGGAAGATGCAAGGATGAAAAACACGATTCTCAACTTCTAGGGGTTTTATGTTCCAGGGGAGAACCGGTAGAGGAGAATTCCAGTTAAGAGGTTCTGTGTGCTGGAGAGAACACCTTTGGAAGAGGAAACTGAACTAGGCCTTGACAGACTAAGATTCCTTTTTTACAAATGTGGATAAGAAAAGCGAGCAGTTTTTCATACTGCAACCTGAGTGATCTTTCTGAAGCACAAATCTAATCATGACAGTCCTCTAGTCCTCTTCACCGATGAGAAATATTAACACTCACTTTGTTTTATGAGATGATAGTGCCCAGCATACAGTGAACCGGGAAACTGAGGCCCAGGAGGGGCCACGTCACCCCCAAAGCCAGGTACTTAATGCAGAACCAACCTGGGATGCAGGGCTCCAGGGAACACTCCTCTCCTTAGGCGTCTCCACGGCCAGCTTAGGCTAAAGAAAATAAATGAGTGCCCAGGACAGAAGCACGGTCCAGCCGTTCAGACCCGCGGTGTGTCTGCGTGGATCCGGCCAGACGGATGCTCAAGATGGCTGCTGACCCAATGAGGAAAGGTGCAGAGATTGTATGTGGCGGAATCCTGTTCGCACATAACTAACGATGTTGGTGAGTGGCAGCAAGAGATCCGGAATAATACCGAAGGAGGGGCGTTTGGCAGAACTTCCACTTGTTAACATATACCTTTGTTGCTAGAATTTTATGTTTTCTTTTTTGTGCGGGGGGGTGGGTGGTGGTGGGGGTTCATCTTGTTTTATTTACAAGGAGCATAAATCTTGTTTCTAATTAAAAAGAAACTTCTAACAGCCCTCCACTGGCCCTCAGGATCGTGTCCAAACTCCTTACTGAGGCCCCTCTTGATCTGCCAGCCTCCAGGCTTTCTCCCCGACTCCAGCTCCCAGAGCTCCAGGCTCTCTGCCCTCTGGGCTGTGGGCTTCCTGTTCTCTTTGCCTTTCTTTTCTCTTCTCTTCGCTTCTGTTTATCCTCCAGGGTTGGCACTTTCTGAAATACTTTCTTCCCTATAGATTGGCAGCATATTGCCTTGCTTTCCCTTTTCCTGTCCTTCCTGGCGTGCTTTGCCAGCCCCTTTCTTCTCCCTGGCCTTTGGCTCAGTCCTTGGCCACCTCTTCTCTTGAGGGTGAGCGAGGATGTGCCCATCCCCTGCCCATCCCCCGCTCTGCCTCACTCTCCCACGTCCAGCCCCAGCCCACAATTCCCTCTGAGCACACAAACCCTCCAGCAGGTGGCATGGTCGTCCTTCCCGTGTGCTTCTCCCCTCTCTGCAGGGCAATTTTCTTTATGGTATGGCTGCTTCCTTCTCACCCTGAGCACGAAGGCCCTGTACCTGCTCCTGAAGGTTCTAGAAAACACAACTCCGGAGTTCTCCCCACTGAAAACCCCTCAGAGGCTTCCCACAGCTCTAGGGACATAGACCATCCTCTTCGAGCCCAGACTTGGCTTGTCTGAGCCAAGCCCACCTCCCTCTGTGCCCCCTGCTCTTCAGCCCCACTGGCCTTACAGTGCCTCCCTGCAAAGGGCCTCGCTTCCGGGCCCACAGCCCTGCTGGCCTGGCCACAGCGTGCCCTCCTCGCAGCCTCTCCTGCCCCCAGTTGGTGCCTGGTTACCACCTCTTTCTGTCCACAGAAATCACACTCCTCAGGGAAACCCTTCTTGATGCCGAAACCAAAGCCTCGCCCTGATAGGGGCTCAGAGTGCCGTCACAGCCCTTCTCAGGGTTTACCATGAAGGTCTGCGTAACCCGTGGACTCACTAGGCGGAAAGCTCAGGCTGGGGACTGGGCTTATTTCCCTCCCTCCATGTCCCCCAGGTCTAGCAAGGACAGGCACTCGGAAATGTGGAAGATGAGGGAGAGGAGACGGATGAGAATAGTTAAGGGGAGAAGGTCCATGGGATGAAGAACAGCTGAGTATGCCTGGGAGGCTAGCTGCTGTCAGAGCAAGGAATCTGGGTTGTAGTTTGTGAACTGATGGAGGTCAGCCATGCTCCTGGGGCGGGACAGCTGAATTACATGGATCAGCGCAACAGAGAGTGACGGGATGACCGAGTACATTCCAGAAGGCCTTCCATAGCCAGTCTGGATTGATACCGGCTGTGTCTCTGAGAAAAGGAACTTGGGGCTGGATTTTCTTTTCTGTGTGCTCATCCTGTCTCTCGTGTTACTGCTCTGGGGGAGTGACTCTGGAGGACCTCTCCAGTGGTCTGGTGCTTCATCCGTTAGCTCATCAGGACGGGCAGGCCCACAGTGCTAGCCAGGGGAACCTTTCTTGAGCAAAGTGTCCAACACTTTTTCATTTTAAACAGGTATTTACTAAAGTAAGCAATGACCTGCGGCTGTCTGGAGCCCGAGTGGCAGATTCATCCAGCTTATTGGACACAAGGGTGGGTTACACCCCAAAGGCTGCTGCTGCGGGACGCCTGGACAACATGTGAACCTCCTCCACACCTGAGAGCCAAAGGGACCTCAGGTAAGTGGTACATGATTAGGCTTGTGAGAAACACTGTTTAACTGGAGGTGAGGCCTTGACGGCAGTGTCTGCTTTGGGAGCCAGGCTGGGATCACCAGCTGCTGCTGCTAAGTCACTTCAGTCGTGTCCGACTCTGTGCGACCCCAGAGACGGCAGACCACCAGGCTCCCCCGTCTCTGGGATTCTTGAGGCAAGAACACGGGAGTGGGTTGCCATTTTGTTCTCCAGTGCATGAAAGTGAAAAGTGAAGTCGCTCAGTCATGTCCGACTCCTAGTGATCCCATGGACTGCAGTCGACCAGGCTCCTCTGTCCATGGGATTTTCCAGGCAAGAGTACTGGAGTGGGGTGCCATTGCCTTCTCTGCACCAGCTGCTAGGTTATACTTAAGCAGACCTCCTTCCCTACCTGTGGCTGCGAGTGCAAAGCAACCCAGATGTGCCTCCACACTAGGCTATAAAGAAACAATTAACCACGGTTAATGGCCCATAATTTGTTAGTTCTGTATTCTATTCCCAAGGTTCCCTCCTAAGTTATTACCCATGAAGAAACATAAAACTGCACATAAAACTGTGTATTTCATAGAAACAAAGCTCTTTATTTCTTTCTGCTTTAAAACAGTGGGCCTTCCTAGCTAGAAATGAGGTTCACTCCCACAGCTGAGAAACGCTGTCTGCCACTCAGGGTCTACATCATTACAATCCAGGGACAGGACAGCTAGTGTCAGGACCTAATCCAAAATGAAAACATGGGCCCCTTGTTATAGACAGTAGGAATATATTTGGAACTGCAGTAGAAGCGCATTAGACCAATACAAGGCCCTTCTGAGCCCTGTGTGACTGTGGAGGCTGTACACACAGAATGTTCTGGGTCTTGGTGGTGGGAGAGGGGTTGGGGGGGAAGACTCACACAAGCAGCTCCTCCCCAGGCAGAGCCTCTGCAGCGGAGGGAGCCTCAGGAGAGGCCTGAGCAAAGCCCGGGGGCCAGGGACAGCATCCTGTTGGTGGGCCTCCCAGCTCTGACCTGCCTGAGGGGAGGTAGTAGAAGGCTGGAGGATCAGAAGAGAACTGGGGGCCTTAGGACACCAGGAGGAGGGGCGGGAATGGGTGTAGAGAACACTGGGACTGCGGCATGGAGAGAGGGAGGTTCTAGGCATGGGGTTAGCCTGGTTTTATTTTATATCAAATTTAGATGATGTTTTTTCCCCTCTAAACCTCTATCCTTCTCCTCATCCTCCACTGCAGTAAATGATCCAGCGGGTCAAGGCGGAGCCTGCAGCACGTCCTGCCCCTCTGCCTCAGCAGTGCTGACTGAGTCCTATCACTTCCCTTCCAGGTCCCTGCTGGGCCTGCACGTCTGCTTCTCTCTGGATCCAGTCAGGCCACCACCACTTCTGGCCTTGTCTGTGACAGCAGCCGCCTCACTGCCTGGCTTTTGGATCATCAGACTGGAGTTTGAGTCCGCATTCTGCTGCAGGTTAGCTGAGCCTCCTTGGATAGGGCTCTTCAGCTCGCTGAGCCTCAGCTGCTTCATCTGTAAAATGGGGATGATAACCTATCTTAAACAATGGTGGTCTGGACAAAAGGGGCTTAGCACACAGTACATGCTCAACGAATTGGCGTCTTGTCTCCCTCTTCATCCCTCACTCCCTGGTTCACACATTGCTTCCCTAGGGACCTCTCCTGACTCGCTGCAGGTTCCCACAGACCCCCAGACTGCTCTGCAGCGTTCTCTCACTTACCTGTCTTGTCAACAGTCTTCTCTGTGAACACAGGGTTGCCTCAGCTACTGAGGTGCCTGACGTGAAGTAGGGGTTCGTTTTTTGCTATGTGACTGCTCTCCCTGTACATAATCAAATGTTTCCAGGCATGGGGAGGTCCCTGTCATGTTCCCCCACCAACTCCAGGTAAGTGGACAGATGACCACATTATATAAACAAACAGTGGAAACACCACATTATATAAACAAACAGTGGAAACCAAGAGTACCCCACCTGATTTAAGTTAGACCTAGGGCGCTGGGGCAACTCCTCATAGCAGATCCCGTTCATGAGCAGCAGACCTGAGTCAGGTAAGACCCACTCAGGGCCAGGCTGCTGCAGCCAGGAAGCCAGTGCTCCAGACTGACACACACTTCCCTGGGAAGGGGCAAGCCCAACCCCCACCCCCACCCCGGGGGGGAATGACGGCGGCCCTCCGCTCATGGACCCAGGGCTACCGGAGTGGTTGAGCCAACACTGCTTCTCAGGCCTTGACAGCTCCCCACTGAGGCTGACCAATCACGGAAGAGGTGTGCACGCCAAGGGGTCGATGCCCTGAGAAGCCCAAGGTATGGAGGGACTGGGTGGTGGTTTTACCTTTGTAAAATAACATGACTAGAAAAGTCCGTTAAAAATCTGCCGAGGTTGATGAGTTATGAGATGAGCAGTCCTGAAACCCACCACTGTCAGAAGGTCACTTATCCTCTCCAGCCTCTAGAGATGTCCAGGGCCCTGGCTTTTGTAGTTACCATGTCTTTGCACCTGAAATAACACTTCTGCCTGGTTTTGAACTTTTAAAGAATGGAATCAGTCAGCAGATGATTTCCTTTTCTTCCATTTGGTGTTACATGGGATTCATCCATGTGTTTGTGTATGTAACTAGCTCCCTCACTCTTGCTTCGTTATGCTCTGCAGATGAGCATTGCAGACTGCCCCTTGCCCCGGTGGTGGACACCACGCTGTTATGCTCTGCAGATGAGCACTGCACTGACTGCCCCTTCTACCCCCGTCGGTGGACACCATGCTATTCTGCTCTGCAGATGAGCACTGCAGACTGCCCCTTACCCCGTCGGTGGACACCATGCTGTTATGCTCTGCAGATGAGCACTGCAGACTGCCCCTTACCCCGTCGGTGGACACCATGCTGTTATGCTCTGCAGATGAGCATTGCAGACTGCCCCTGCCCCGGTGGGGACACCACGCTGTTATGCTCTGCAGATGAGCACGCAGACTGCCCCTGCCCCGTCAATGGACACCATGCTGTTATGCTCTGCAGATGAGCACTGCAGACTGCCCCTGCCCCGTCAATGGACACCATGCTATTCTGCTCGCAGATGAGCACTGCAGACCCTGCCCCTTACCCCCGTCGGTGGACACCATGCTGTTATGCTCTGCAGATGAGCACTGCAGACTGCCCCTTGCCCTGTTGGTGGACACCACGCTGCTTCTGGCTCGTGTGCTTTCACTGCCTTCGGGTGAGGCTCTCCTGGAGGACTTGCTGGGCTGACGGGGGTTTGGAGCAGAGGCCTCGGGGGAGAAGCAGGAGCAGCCGTGGGCACAGCAGTGGGCAGGCAGGAGGGACTCCCGGCCCAGAGAGGGCTGTGGGAGCGGGGCGGCGGGGCTGTGGAGGAAAGGGTGCCAGAGGGCCCCTCCAGAAGTTTACCCCTGCTCAGACTACAGGGTGCAGCTCCCCTCTGAGGGCAGGGGTTCAACTCCCCCACCTAATGTACCTGCTGTCTGAGCCCACTACTCTGCTCCCTAGGGGCACCTCTGGTGGCTCTCCTTTCCAAAGATGGGCAGACATCAGGAAGTTCAGGGGTCACCACTGCTCAGAATGGAGGTGAGGCGCCAGCACGACGGCCTGTGGCTTAGCCCTCACCTGCCCTGGAAGTGAGGCTCCCGGGCAGGGCCACCCAGCTAGAGAAGCTGTCCCCGGTCACACTCCCGGACCCCCACAGTGTCTGGATCTTCACTAGTTCACACTGGGGACCACCCTGGCTAGAGGTGGCCAGGAATCCTGTGAGCACTGAGAGCCCGGCACGTCCCCCTTCTTCCTCCAGTTGGGCAGGTACAGGCGACAGACGTTCCTTGCCTTGGAGCAGGCCGGCTGCCTAGCAAACAAGAAGGGTTCCTGCCCCCTCCAACTCTGGACGACATGGAAAAGCAGGTATCGGGGGGACTCTGGCTGGGCAGAAGTTCAAGTGTGCGCTTTCAGGATGCTGCTCCCACCCCCCCCACCCCCAGCTGCATGGCAATTAACTTTGTAAAACACGACTATTTCCTCATCGGTTCCTCCACAGCTTTGTAGGTTAACCAGACAAACTTCCCCACAGAGGATAATCAGAACAGACTGGAGTGGTCAGAGCCACAGCCTAAATCACCGAAAGAGCTAGAACACAGGTCCCACAATCTCTGGATCAGGACAGCACAGACCTACACAGGCACGGGCCTAGGCAGACACCCAGCTCTGGCTTCTTCAGGCTAAGAGTTGTCTCAAGCCTGATGGTGTTGGTGTCTGCTGCCACTTACCAACGAGTGCAGCCCCTGGCCAGTGAGGACTCGGAACGAGGTCCAGGAAACAATGAAGAGCTGCATGGAGGGCGGTTTGACTATCAAAGGGCTGAAGAGAAGCTCTCCAGAAAACCGGGGAAGGCCTTGACTAAAACCACCCTTGTGGCTGCCTGTACTATGGAAATCAAACATGAAACCATGTCCTGTGTACAATCACATAACTTTAGGATGGAAATATATATATATATATATATATATATATATATATATATAAAATACTCTTAAGAATTAGCTCATAGTTGCAAATACACTCTACTAATAGATACTTGTTCCAGTCAAGCCTTTTTCACTATTTACTATGTGAAACTCTGGTCTCTGTCTACAATGGGTAAACTCTAAAAGGGCTTTCCAGGTCCCAGTTCTTTCTGGATAATGAGGATCTTTTATCTGCCCAGTCTTCCCTAACAGACGGCAATGCCAGAGACAGAAATGCCACGTTATCTCCTGGGATAGGGATGCATCTAAGTCACCGAAGAAGGCTGTGCAGAACCACCGGTCTCATTAGTTAAGAGTGAGTCACCTGGTATATCCAGAGCTGTCAGAAGCAAAGTTTAAGCTGAGGTTTCAGTTAGGGCCCCAGAGATGAAGGGCAAACAGGTGACTTCAGACACCCAGGCTCTTGTCCTTAGCTTTTCAGGCCTTGGCAGTGATCTCCGAAAGTCTAGAGGGCTCTGGAGGGCAGAGCTACAGAGGACATGAGAGGCAAGGGTGATCCAGATGTTCAGGTAAGAAGAGGCAAAGGATTCGCCCCCTCGCCCTCCCCACCTCGGGCAGCGCACAGGAACCGTGGGCAGGGGCTTTAGCTGACAAGGTTCATTCCTGCCTAGTGTGGCTCAGAACCTCCTAAGGCAGGGCTTTGGGGAGGAATTCAGCTACCGTCTGGAAAGAGGAGGTTAACTTCCTACCTGGACGTGGGGGCGAGGAAGGCAGAGTGGCATCAGGTTCGCAACTGCCGCAGGCTGACTGGGAAGGAACTGCCATCCCCTCGCCTTAGACCCGTTGCACAGAGGACTGGCGACATGCCCGGGCTGCAGGCCTTCTGGGTCCATCCTCCTTCCAGCTGATGAGACTGGGTGAGCAGAGTCCTAGGCCCGGAGAACTAGTCCCTCGGGCTGATGCCCTGGGCTGCACAGGGTGTGCACTGAGGCCGCCTCGCAGAAACGGAAACAGTCCTTGCCTGGCTCAGGGAAACAGCTGATGCCTTAACAGCTTCTCCGAGCCCCTGGGGAAGGCGGCCTTCACTGCGTTTCTGGCAGAGACATGGATGGAACTGTTGTTAATAAAGTACCTTGATTTATACAAGTCTCCAAGGAAGCATGTGTGGAAGCAGAGCCGACAGCTGAACGTCAGGAACACCAGCACCACACAGGAGCAAGGACAGGACAGTGTGGCACAGCCCCGAAGGCCAGCTGCAGAGCAGAAGAGCCAGCAGGCACGGCAGGTCCTTGGGGACCCCAGAGAACACACATGTTGGGCACAGACGTCTGAGGCAGCAGCTGGCTGGTCCATCAAGTCAAATGAAAGAACAGAAATGGCACCCAGGTCGGGTCCCCAGGGCTGGCAGGAACTTCAAAACTGGGAGCCGCCCCAGTAGTGTGTGTCAGCGGGTACCAGCATCTAAGGGGGACTTGAAAGATCTCCAGTTCTGAGGGATGACTGTCCAACAGGCAAAGTACAGTAGAGGAACCATTTATAATTAACTCAGTCTGTTTTAATTTGGGTGATGAAGCCTTAAGTACGTTCACCCACCCTGGGCTCCTCTGGCATTGGAGATGGCAGGGAGGGTGAGCTGAAGGTAAGGTTGTCACTCTCTTGCAACCTTAGGCTCACCTGCTAAGTAGCAGACACAGCCTGGCCCAGGCCCGTGCCTCAGACATCGGTGCTGCGCAGAGGCAAGGCCCCCTCTCCCTTTTCTGCTGCGCAGCCTGCAGAGCCGGCTGCTCTGTGTAGCTCCTGGCTTGTGCAGTCTTCAGTCAGGAACCTAAACCTCACCAGCTGTTCAGCAAACTGAGGCCACCTCAACTCCAACAAGCAGTTTTTCTCTGGCTGCTCTTTCCCATTGCTTTTATAGAATTCTAAGGCAGCAGTGCACCTCCAGACTGCATCCATTAAAATACATCAATATTTAAAGTTCACAGATGAACTTTGAAGTCTTCGAGTAGTGACAATTGCATGTTATTGTAAGTAAATTCAGACCAGAATGTTACCTTTGTGAGGTGAAAGACCCAGGGCAGGGCCAGCTGTCTTGGTCAGACAGGAGCCTGTCTGGCTCTGATCATTCCCAAGGTCCTCCAGCAGTGAAAGTCACCTTGTTTCATGGACAGAGGGGCGGGGAGCACTTACTAGGTCCTCATCATGGACCCAACCCCGGGGCCAGTGGTGCTCAGCTGGTGCTACAGGGCTGGATTCCACCCCAAGCTTGTGGGCTCAGAAACCCCAGTCTTTATACCAAATAACTGGTTTTGAAACTGGCTTTTGTGGCATCACCTCAGAGGCTCCCTGCACTCCCTCACTCCAAGTGTCATATTAAGTAGTGAAAATCACCCGTAACAGGTGCGCTCAGAGACAAAACACACATGGCTTAGGCTGCTGGAGCCCTCAGGTAAGGCCTCCAGTTTCGTGCTTGTGAGGGCTTCTTGACTCGGTGCTGGGGTCACCACACCTGGGTGCTAGTGGCTGTCACCACGTGTAATTTTAGTGATTATAACCTTTGAGTGTTTCTCACCTGATACATGGAAGATAAAAGGCTGAAAGCAGGTCCTGAATAGTCCTCTATTAATCCTTTTTTTCAAGCATCTACTTCAGTTTTGTCCATAACCAGAGACTGCAGACAAGCTGTAACTATTTCCACTTACATAGATAAAAATCAGGCTTTTTCCTCTATACCATTCCAAATAAAAACAGGTATGAATTGGACACTGAGTTCACAACTTGGATTAGTCAGAAATGCTTCCCCACCCTGACCCTTGCCACCCCACTGATTTTAAGACATTATGACTTGAATTTAGTTCATTCTATTAACATTGTTTTTAAGTACTTGAAAGGTTAAAAAAAAACCAAACTGGATTATATATAATATCAAAACTTTTTGATTTTGGTACCAGGGATCAGAGGACTTACAGTTTAAGCCTTTGTGTAGTGACTGCTAGGCTCATCTCCAAGATTTCTGACTCAGCTAATTCAAAGAGAACCAGGTTAGAATAACTATTTATCTAAGGCTGCTTTCTGGAAGCCCAAGAGCTCTGAGCAGAAGGCATCAGGAGAGAATGTTTTATTTACATTTTGCTTTCACTGGTAACCCTGGATGAATCTTTGCTGCTCCCTGAATCTCATTTTTCTCAACAAAGCATCACAAACTCGAAATGGATTAAAGACTTAAATGTAAGACCAAATACTATAAAACTCTTAGAGGAAAACATGGGCAGAATACTCTTTGACAAAAATAGCAGCAATATCTTTTTCAGTCTATCTCCCAGAGTTATGGGAATAAAAACAAAAATAAAGGGGACCCAGTTAAACGTGAAAGCTTTTACACAACAAAGGGAATCACAAACAAGGTGACCTGCAAGGGATTAGTCACCCAACAGCTCATACAACTCACTAGCAACAACAAAACCCAATCAAAAAATGGGCAGAAAACCTAGAGACATTTTGCCAAAGAAGATACACAGATGGCCAACAGCCACATAAAAAAATGTTCATCGCTAATAATTATTAGAGAAATGCAAATGAAAACTACTTACAAAACAGGAACAGAAGGAATGTATGGCTACCAGAGGGGAAGGAGGGGGTGAGGCAGGAGAGGATGGTTCGGGAGTTTGGAATTCACATGTACACACTGCTGTTCTTAGATAACCAACAAGAACCAATGTAAAAAATAAAACCAGGAGGGTGGGTTAAATCAGTAATTTTAATCATCCAAACCTTCCTTCAAATCAGATCTTACATGGAAGCCCAATACTAAAAAGGGCTGGAGGCTCGCTCCCCACAGAACATGAAAACCACAAATCTACCCACCTCTGATGTCAGGATTTCAAGTCCCAGGCCTCTGAAATACAAACGTGGACTCCTGCTGTCCCCTCCGTCTCTCTTGAACAAACTAGGCAAGAGCGGATTTACTCCTGGCACCTAAACACTGGCCACACGACTGACTAGCGAAGCACAGTGCAAGGGGCTGAACAACTGTGGGTGAAAATGCTATCTCCTTAGTTTACACACTCACTCAGTCTACAGCAGAATCAAGGCTGTTGCAGTAGCAGGTACTGCTTTCAGCAGCAACAGGGTATTTAACCAGGATCCAAGCCTCAGGGGTTACGTTTTGCATTTAGAAAAAAATCTTAAAACCAGTCTGGAAGCAGTTTTCAGTTTTGAAAGCTGATGTAAAATTTCACTGAAAATACAACTGAAATGCCAACTGCCATGAGCAGTGTTAACAGAAGCTAAGAACATGGATATGATAGAAAAGACAGTGATAAAATACAACAGCATTTAAAACCTTTGTTAATTCCTACTTCAGAGGGTACTCTTTGCCCTCATGGCTCTGACCAACTGCCTAACCTAGAAGAGCCCCGTTTGACTAGGGAGGCAGCTGGTATCAGCACAACAGGCGGCAGACGGCTCCAAACAAGGATGAGGACGCAGGCAGCAGTGCCGAGGTGTACCGGGGCCAGGGAGACCATCCCAGGGAGTCAGAGGCTTAGGAGTGGAGCTGCCGCCTCTCTCACATTCTAGTCCTGCCCTCCAGATAGCTCATCGATGAGCTCCACTTAGAACAAATGCTCTTAGATGGTGAAATCAAACAGCTGGACCCCTGTCATGGTTTCCAAACTCCAAGTGGAGAGTCAGTCATTTTGCTGCACAGCCCAGGCCCGTGGTCACCCGCTGTTAGCCGCACCCTCAGCAGACGCGGCATACCGCTCTGCACGGGAGGGTTTCAGTGGCAGGGCATCACCCAGCCTTGTGGGCCAAGCCAGGTGTATCAAGCCAAGTGCCCTGAAAACCGTATTCCAGGGTTTACTCTCTATTCCCATTTTGATTTTTTTTAATAGCTGGAAGTTTAGCAAATGCTCTGGGAGCATTCTGTTCATTCCCCTTTAAATGTGCCACAGTATTTAATTCTTTAGAATATCCTTTGTTAATGTAGAAATAAACTGAGCATTTTAGCAAAATCAATTTTCTGTACACCTTTACTAGGAAGTCTTAGTGGATCACTGCAGCTCTATCATTTTTTGGACTGGGATCGAGACCAAAGTACAGAAAGAAGGGAAATACTAAGAGAGACCCAGGAAAGGCAAATCCGGAGATGACAGTGACGACCTGGCACCTCAAGGTCACCTTTAGTGCTCCAGGGCTCAGATCAAATACCTCCGAGTGAGGAAAACTGGCTGTGTCCTCGGATAACCAATTCCTCCACGTACAGCCTCCCTCATGGGGCACTTCCTTGCCTTCTGCCCACACTGTGCAGGTCTTCTCCATCTTCCTAATGCCAGCAGTTCCCCATCTATGGCCCCAACAGCTTTGTTAGACCCTACCAGTATTTCTAACTTACCAAGGGCTAAAGCATTAGCCCTCAGGAACAGGAGCTCTGTGTGGACACACACCCAGGTTTTCACAAAATGGTCTAAGCCCAGACTCAGCTCCCTGATGAACTGAAGCCCGCTGAAGAGGCACCTTCCCCTGCACACACCTGCCACATGGCGCACACACATCTCAGACTGGAACCAGCTGGAGTGTTTTAAAGTGTATGTGTACTTTAAGCAGTGAGATACATCCAGAGAGTGACATCTTGAGAGGGGGAGGCTCTCAGGTCGCTCATCGCAGGCCACTTGTCCAGAGCACCCAACTCACCACAGATGTAAGGCTGGTGACCCCAAGGCACTAATCGGTACCTACCCTCCCTTGGGAAGAACTGCACCATGTTATGTCCCCCAGAGGCCCGAGGGAAAGGAAGGGTGCCCAACAATGACATGGGAAAGAAAATCCCTCTACAAAGAGCAGGAGCAACTCAGGAAGTGACGGGAAGCTATGGCCTTCCTGACTGGTTGCAGATCTAAGAGGCAGAGCTTCCTCCCTCTTGTGGGAGGAGGCAGGAGGCCTCTAGTTATGCACAGGGTCCACTCACACTGTTCAGTCTCCTCTGCCCCAAGGAGTCTCTGCTAAGGTCAGGCAGAGGCGTCCGGCAAACCCCCTTAAGACTCTGCTACATGCACGCCTCGGTGCTCACTCGACGCTGCAGGCGCTGCCGATGCTCCCTTGGTATGTGGGGCTAAGGGGCCGGAGCACTGGCTGAAATTAGAGTAACAACAGAAAAAAAAAAAAAAGCCTGGAGGATAAGAGGTAGTTTTAGTTACTGTTGACACTCAGTTCTTTGGATAAGGAAGAATGGCCGACTGTTACGATGCTTTGCCTTTTTAACTTTGGAGACCATAGGGGCAAAAACAATCAAGGAAATGTGCTTCAGTGTATGGGCATTACGGTGCAGGCTCCTTGCCAAAGTCTAGAGCTAAAAAGAAATCTAGTTTTCCTGTATCAAAGTTCAATTTCTCAGCAGCACCTCAAATTGCTTCGGTGTCAGAGGGAAATGGGATGAAGGGGAATAAACCACAGGGAGAAAAACCAGAACGTGCTAGCAAACGCTACCATGCGGAACACTAAACTTTATTCACTTTATTTATATATTTAACAGTTCTAAAGTATTTACTTCTTGCTTTGACAAAAAATGAAAAATATAGGAGCGCCGATCAACTCCTCTTTAGGAGAAAAGGGTTATATGTACAGCTACGGAGAGTTGCGGTTCCTCCTTTACATACAAAGAAAAATATTAATAAAAAAGTGCTTCATTGATCAAAAAAGGGCTAAGAGCTGCAAGCATTTATTCACACTGTACATCAGACCCAAGAAACCCGTAATCATTACCTCTTGGCACCTGTCACTAGGAACTGCACAATCTTCAATTAGACTGATTTCTCCCAACCTGCAAGGCCTGGCCACACAGTGTGTGGAGGAGAACTTACACCCTGTTTTACTCAATGCAAATTCTGAGCAGCCTGCTGCCACTGGAAAGTCAGCCGTGCTCAGGTGCCCTTGGCTTTGCCTGGACCGATAGCTCCAGGGAAGGCTTTGGGCCAAGTCTTAGCTACACCCAGGCACGCACAGGAGCCACCTTCCTGAGACACAACTTGCCCTTCGCCAGGGAGCTGCTCCCAAAAGGTCGGGAGAATTCCCAGGCCGCACCCCCACTGCTCACCACAATCCGCCCCGTTACTGGTTAGCAGCTTTTCGCAGCGCCAAGCATGGCCCTTCCCCAGGGAGGGAGGGCAGGCACAAACACAGACACCAAGATCACAAAGCACAAACCTAAACTCTGCTCCACCCTTCTCCGTACCGACCTCCACCACAAATCCTGATTTAAGGCTCTTTGAGGGCCACATCAAAGCTTGCTGAGGAGAGGTGCCTTGCATCTCCGACCGGCCATGTCCTTTCTCTAAGGAATCCTGCAGTCACCACGTCGCCCCTTGCGGCTAACAAGCAGCACAGCAGCAGGGCTGGGCTCCAAGGGGCGGTGGAGGAAGGCTGGTTCTGTGGGACACACTCCCCCTTCCAGACGCGTGCACTCTGAAAGACCGATTCTACCCCTCAAGGGGGAGGTCCAGGATTGTGTGGGAGTGGGGCGGCTCGGGAACCCTGAGTCTGGACTTCCCTGTGCTGGCTGAGGAAGAGAGTGTTTGGGGGACCAGGCCTGGGAGGGGGCTTTCAGGCACGCCCCAGGCTCAGCGCGCACTCCCGCCTTGACCGGTCTGACACCTGGTGCCCGAGGGTGGGAAGCGCTGCTGGTCTGGCTGAGGGGGCCGACCACTGACAGTGCGGGAGCCAGACACCTGGGTACCCTGACAAGATAACAAGAGAATCCCACGGAGCAGGAGCTGCCTGCCCCCTCCCAACCCCACTCCCATTCCTCTGCCTGTGGGGTACTGGCCCAGCCCCTCTGTGGGGGAGAGGGCACGGGGGTACTGCTCTTAGGGCAGATGCTCTTGGCGTCCTCAGAAGCAAAGGTTTCCCCTCAGCTCTGATGTGGTGGTGGTAACGAGGATCGGTCACAAACGGCAGTACTGGCATTATTCCCTGCTATCTAGCTCAGGCCTCCACTCCTGACTCAACCAGCCTCCTCCCATCCTGAAGAACAAAGCACCGCTCAGCACTGCTTGACAGCTGGCGACCTCTAGTCTTCCGTCAAAAAAAAAAAAATTTTTTTTTTTTTTTAAGACAACCAGGGTACTTTTCTCTTTTTTGGAGGCAGGAGGAGGATAGAAAATGTAGAGGAAAAACACGGGGGTGGGATGGGATGGGAAGGGAGGGCTCAAAGCACAACCCAGCGGCACACCCCAAAGGGCCGCCATTCTGCACAGCTGGTTCACACTCTCATTCCAAAGTGCACGGGCCTCTAGGTCTGCCCAGGCTGCGTGGGCCTGTCAGGGGAGCAGCTCGGCCTCCGCCTGCCCCAGGTCACAGAGCTTCAGTTTGAAGTGGCAGCAATGGGCTTATCCAGTTCAAGGTCAATGCTGGAGCTTGTGGGATGCAGGCTGCTATAGCAAGACTTGCACACTCGACTAGGTTCAAAGAGCTGCTGGCTGGGAACTGGAACCTTCTGGTTACAACAACTGGAGCAGAATACGTTCCCACAGTTCCTTGAGATGAGAAAAAAAACAAAAATAGTGTTAGTGTCAGCAGCAGAAGACAGGCTGGGGAACCAACTTCAGAAGACAGAGCGTCCCTGTATGCAACTCAGATGTGCTGGAGACTAGAGACTCCTCTATACCAAACACTCTGGTGGGTCTGACCCAGCAAGAAGCAGGAAAGGGAGCCCTCCCGAGCACAGTCGCACACCACTTTCACTTTAGGGTCCAGGACACCTGGCTGCCTTACCACTATGGCTCAAGGTTACCAGGTGTCAAAAGACACTGCTCAACAGAGATCCACGAAAGTAAATGGGCCCAGGGCGGAAGGCAGCTACTAGCTCGATGGCTGAGTCTTGGTCCAGGAAAACCCTGTGACCACACCCACCTGAGCAATGGCCTCTGTGTAGCTTGAAATCATAAAGAGGCCAGGGACCAATTCAATTGGTCTACGAGCCGCTCAGATCAGAGAAACCTCTGGCCCACCTGGGGAGTGAGGAGCCCGTGCCCAAAGGCTCAGAGGCAGTAACAAAAAACAGGCTGCTGCCGTCTAGGACTGCTGTGCTGCCGGCATGCGAAGCCAGGAGACAAGCAACCAGTGCCACATGCTCAGGGTGAGAGGACAATGCAGATGAACACGCGTGCACACACACCTCCGATTAGACAAGGGTCAGTCACTCCACTCATGGGTCACTCTGCTGCCCGCATGCATCTTCAGGGAGTATCCACTCTCTAAAGGCCTGAATGCACCCTGACCTCTCACCCTTCCTCCGTGTGAAAGCCCAGCTGTGACGCGTGTGTGCAGCATAGGTGTCTGCACACCCAAACAGATGCCCTGCATGGCCTCCAGGAAAGGGAACTGGCAGAGGCTGAGGTTATGCTCACCTTACAGCCCCACTCTGGGGAGGCCCTAAAATCAACCCCAATAAGCCCAAAAGGAGACTCCAAGGAGTCTGATGCAGCCCTCCAATGACGTGGGGTCAAAAGCTAAAGGGGAGCTCCTCCTCAGCCAGCATCACTCACGACCTTCTCCTTTATGATCCTCAGAAAGGAAACCCACTGCTGGATTAAGGACCACTTAAGCACGAAAGAGAATGCTGAATACCCTTTGTGGACGAAAGAATACCACAAAAGGAAAGGGGCAATGAAAAGCAGGAAAACCAACACACAAGACTTCATCCCCTGGAATGCAGTGAGTAATTCACAACTGTTTTTGAAAAGCATGTATCAGTAAGAACCTGTGGTTACAGAGAGAAACTGCCTCAATCTGTTTCTGAATGTGTACATTTATTTCACATACCTGCTGGAATTCAACTCAAAGGCCTGACATGAATTTGATGAGCTAAGCTTGTCTATCTGACCTCTCTCAGGCAATCCTGATGGATGCCACGTGGGGTCTTGCCTTGTAGTTTTCAATGCTAGCAGTTCTGTGGAAAGACCACCTCTGTTCAGTCCTGGGCTCTTTTTTTTTTTTTTAAAAGGAAAAAAAAAAAAATAGTAGCGATGCCAGTACTATTCTGAAATCTCAGGGAATGACTGACCCAAAAGACAAAGCTCTAAGTACCCCTTCTACTGGCCATTTCACGAGACCAGCCCCTGCTGAAGCACCCCTCTTGCCATCAGCCAGATGGCCTGCCTGACCTGTGCAATCAGCAGGCGTACCCTCGGCTGCAGCCTGACCAGCTCCAGTGGTCTCCTCAGCCAGCGGCTGTGGTGCCCCCACACCCCTAGCCCACCTGCCTGTGCTCCCGGACCCAAGCTTCATCCCAATGGGTGCAGAGAGGGGGAATGGGAGCGTTAGTGTGGAGAAGTTACTGTAGATGTGCAGACACCACAGACAAGCTGTTGCAAATGCTCACCACGTTTGATCAACACGATCAGTGTCCCTGCAAGGAGGGGAGAGAGAGCTCAGAAGAGAAGCCAACTAAAGACATTTGGGCTTGGGGTGAAGGTGGGGAGATACACAGTCCTGGAAGCATCATCGTTGGACAGAGAGGTGGTTCTATTTTAAACCAGGTCCACTCATGTGGGTGAGCTCTGCCACAATTCAGATCAAATCCCTATCCCAGGAACACTGACTATTCTCCAGTCACCACCCCCACCTGGAGCAAAGCATCCGTAGCCACTCACTCTGCAGCCCAGAAAGAAGAGCCTTGTGGACTGAAAACTTCGTTCTCAGCCAGTCCCACCAGCCCCCCACCCCCAAGGAGTATGAGGTCAGGGAGCAGGGCAAGGAGCAGGCAAATGAAGCTCCCTGCCCACAGCACGAAAGCTCTTTTGGTCACAGCAGCCATGCTGCATGGGAAGCACTTTCACTCTAGGAATAAGAAGTGGAGGTTTGGGTGGAAATGGCTGTTGTTCACCAATCAAGGAAGAAAAAAGGGACATCGTTTGTACATTTCAAAACTTACTCACAATCACTCTAAAATGGAAGACGGACACCAAATGAAGTTCTGTAAACACTGATTTCAGAGGCACAAAAGGTGGGCCAGGGTTCTGAAGACCCCTGGGTCTGCCAGGCAGATGCCCGCATCTCCGTCCGCAGGCTCTGCCCCAGCCTCGGCCCCCACACCCCGCCCGCCCCGCCACTCCCTCCAGGGGCACCTGCAGTGGTGCTTCCGGCTGGCAAGCCAGAAGGCGCTGTCGCACGCGTAGCAGTGGGCGGCCAGGTGGTCAGGGAGCCAACGGGTCATCTGTAAAACATAGGAGCCAGGTCAGTGACAGGAGATGGGCCATCCAGCTGGAGCCAACGGAGCCATGCTGGGGCAGCGAGGGTCACAAGGACCACACTGGCTCCAGTGGCGCCAGCCACTCAGGCCTGATGTCAGCAGTACAAGAAAGGCGGCCAAATCGTTCCCCTAGAGGGGACTCCAAACTCCCCTGAGATCGAGAGGCAGCCAGAGCAGCCTGGTTGCTGTGAGAGCGGGCAAGGCTCTAGTGCAGAGGCACTGAGGAGAGGGCTGGCTTGAGTTTCCCTGGCTTAGAAACTCCAGATTGGATGGGAATTCATAGGTGCTGAGACTCAGAGAGGGTGAGTGTGCGGTGAGGTGTTCCCTTGGCTGGGGCAGGGGGGACAGACGATGGGGGTGGAGAAGAACCGCAAAACAGTTGCATGGGTGGCTCTCAGAACAGGGGCTGAGCCTGTACCTCCGTGTCCTGTTTATCCACCTGCTCCCAGCTGGCTTCAGAGAAAATCTCTGTGCTGCAGCGAGACAAACAGTTCTGATCCAGATTGCTTTCCGAGTCGGGAATTGAAGTCTGTTGGCAAACAAACACAGCTGAACAGAATGAACCTGGTCTCCTCCCAGAAGAAGAAAGAGCTTGGCAAAGAAGGGAGCACGGGGAATGTGGGTGGGCCTGGGTGTTAGGGCTGCTGAATCTCTAGGTGCCTCAGCCATTGAGAGCTGGGTTGAGCAGGTGCAGAGACAGGGTTGAGCTCAGCTGGAAGAGAGATACACAGATCTAAGGCCGGGTGCAGTGACTCTGGAGTGGAGGGCCAGGCCTCGGGCTCCAGGGAGTGATTAGGCAGAGGTGACCAGGGTGGAGGTGGAACTCCATGTCGGCTGCTCCAGGGGACCTGCCAATCTAACCCTGCCACTGACAGCTGTGTGCTGAAACAGTGCTTTGGGTGTGTCCTCCTTTCTCTGAAGGACTCTTTGGGAAAATGAAAAAACCAAGTCAGTTTGAAGTCATTGGATGAGCCCGCCTTTAATGTACGCTGATTCAGAACCAGACTCACACCTGTTCTTAATCAAGCTGAGTCAGACCCACCAGGAAGGAGAATGTCTCCGAGACTCTCCCCTCAGGAACCTCCCCCTCCAGTCACCAGGCCCATCTGCACTAAGTCCTGACCGTGCTAGAAACCAATCCTTCCCATCTCTACTGCCATCACCTGCCACAAGATGGGTACACATATGTTTAAAAAGAACTAAACCTTCCAAGCCACAGCTCACGTTACTGGGAGGTGGGGACTAACTGCTCACTAGCTACTAGGGTAGGACAGGCACTGTGACTGGACAGGAATATCTGGTGTTGCTGGATGATTGTCATTCTGCCAGTTCACGCTCTTCAAGGCCTGACCCTCTCTGTGCAGAGAACTGACCAGCGACACAGTGAGTGCACACTCTCTCCTGCCTCTCCTGTAGACAGGATGCCCGTGGAGGGTGCACAGGCGGGAGAGAAAAAGCAGCGCACTGCCGGTCACCCAGCGGGGGCACTCTCCAGCCTCTCATCAGGGCTATATTCTAAACCTTTCCAACTGCTTCTGAAATCCAGACAGAAGGCGCCCGGCACAGCGTGCCCATCTCCTGTGCAGCTACGGGGGCACCATGGTGTACTCACCACTTCATCCCCAAAGTCCCCATTGAAGCGCAGGGAGCTGGTCAGGTACTGACTCTCCAGGCGACTCCTCAGCTCCTGGACTTGTTTCTTCAAGGTCTCGACTTCCTGCTGGTGGCCCGACTCAATCTGACGCAGGCGCTGCTGGATCGTGTCCGTGTACACGGGCATGCCGTCGTCGTCCAGGTGGCTGCGGGAAGGCTGCTCAGGGCTGCCAGTGGCCGACGGTCTCCCTGAGTGGCCGTGCAGCCACTTGGGGTGCAAGCTCCTTGCATGTATGTGGGCAGAGCTGCAGCTTGTGGCCGACAGCTGGCGGCTCAGGGAGTCCTTGCTCCTCCCGGTCTCCCCGTTGGTGCAGTGTCCATTGGGGGTGGGATACTTCTGGAGGGTACTAAGCCCTGGGGGCTGCTCCGAGGCCTTGTTTTCAGTCTCTGGGGCACCGTTGCACACAAGCCCCTCCTTACATTCGGCTAAAGGCAAGGCACTAGGAGAATGCGCTGGGCTCCGGGTGCTGCTGGGGGAAGTCCTGTGCACCACAGGCCCCAGCTGGGGCCTCTCTGCCAGGCTTCTCTCTGCAGGCCTGGGCTCCACAGCTGGAGCAAGCACGTCCTTGCCACCGAGCCGGCCACTGTGGACAGAGCCAGGTCTATGATGGCCCTGGGGCCCGCTGTCTGACTTCACTTTATCTTCCATCAACATGTCCACAGACCCATCAATGTTTGGTCCTCTGGTCTCAAATGAAACTTGGGAGGGCAGAGAACTTGACTGTGAGGTACCAGAGTCAACCTCCACGTCTGCTGAGACTGGAAGGACTGCCTCCTCCCTGTCCTGTGCCATAACTCCCATCTGAGACGGTTCCACAGGGACCTCCTGGGAACCCTCTTCCCTGGGGGGCTCCTGGAGAAAACTGGGGAGAACACGGTGCCCACCCTGCTCAGGAATACCCTGCGAGAGCCCGGAAGGGCTGGTGCCTGGACGGCTCCTTAGGGAAGCCTCCCCCACCTCTGGTTGCTGATCAAGTTCACGGACTGAGCCCTCGGGGCTCTTACCCCTGCTCCCCTCTTCCAACAGAGCCTCCTCTTTGACCTCCTGCACCCCTCTGTGGGCAGGCTCCTCTACCCCACTCTCCTCTTTGGTGGCCTCTTGCAAAATGTTCTCCATCTGCCCCTCAGCTACTCCAGCCGCAACAGACAGCTCAGCGCCACCCAGCACTTTGGCCGCTTTCCCCAGGCTGTCAGGCTCCACGGGCTCCTCCCCAGGACCAGCCAGGGTGCTCAGTTCCAGCGAGCGACGGTGCTCCTGCCACTTCTCATTCAGGCTTGGGTCACTGCTGCGCCGGCTGGCCAGAGGCACTGTGTTGTCGCAGGCAGTGGTCAGATTGTCAAATGATCTGGTCTTTGGTAGCCTAAAGAAAGGAGTTCGGGGGAAATGAGGATCTGAGGTTGTTCTGGGGAAGTCAGAGCAACAGGTTTTAACAGGCAGTCATTTCCTCACTGGCTCCATCACAGTTACTCAAGGAGCCGTGGCGTATCTGGAATAAGGCTCAGGCTGCAGGCAGGCAGAGCTCCAGGGTGAGACCTACTCTCGGGCACCTCCCCTACCCCATGCCCAACACATACAGATAAACGAACACCAAACACGGGTTTAGAAAGACAATCTTCATGATACTTCTGCATTTCTCAATTAGTGGCAAAGAAAGGTAGCGTTGCTGATTTTCTGATAGTACAATATTTTAAATTACTCTATTATTCATCAGTCTGAATTCAATAAAGCTAATTCATAGGTTTCAAAGCAGACTATCATCTGATAAAATCTGCCTTTCAAGTGTAAGATGACAAGTCACAGCAGCGAGGCAGGAGCACAGAGCTGTGGCTGCAGCTCAAGCCAGAGGGTCGCAGGAACCCAGAGGGTGCGCGCCATCACCGAGACTGCCCAAGAGCAGAGTGGAGACAGTGCCCGGCACTCTTCAGGGGCGAGGCTCAAGCTATCCAGAGCCTCACAGCCCAAAACCCTTACACCTTCCCTAAGAAAACCTCAAGAGCGCTAAGAAAGACGTGTGGCGCCAGACAATGTCAAAATGTCCGACTATCCCTGCGTACACCCCAACACAGGAACACACCCACGAAGGACCTGAGGACTCGGCATCGGCCGCAGGCTCACCGACTCAGGGGCGGATCGTCGGGGCTGGAGCCTGGGGCTGGGTACGGCGCGCAGCTGTCATCCACGGGGGTGGACGGGGACGGGCAGGGCAGGTACACTGCGCTCCACAGCATCAGGTTGCGCACGTGGCACACAGGGTACAGCACCTGAGGCGAGAGCGGGGGCGCGGGCTTAAACAAGTTCCCACAAGTCCGTCAGAAATGTCTAGAAACGAGGGGAAGAGCAAGCACCAAGCAGGAATGCCAGCAGTCCTGAAAGATCTCCAAAAGCCATTACGTGAGTGAATGCACCTCTTATCTGGGATCAAGAGCAGGCGGTAGACATTTTTCACCCAAGAGCCTCTGTGGGCATGAAAATCTAAAACTGTTTTTCAAAAATCCATTTCTCATTAGTTATTTCTTAGGTCACCTTTAGTGAATGACTGGCTTTTCTCAGCTTAATTTGTTGCTTTTACTGCACAAGAAAGTGAGTCATTCTGGAGACGGTGATTGTCTGTTCCCTGGTACAAAGCTTGGCTTCAGAACACACTGTCAAACCTGTTTTATAGGATCATCTAAATTAATCATGTGGAAAGGAAGGAAGCAAACTTTCTTCCATACCACTACTTGTCCAGCAGGCACAGGAGAGAGAGAAGCAGCCAGCTTCAATCCTTCCTTGGACTACTTAACTGAAGTAAGAAGTTATTCATTAATACTCCAGCAAATCAATATAACTTCAGATTGGCCTCCTTGTAACTTAGAATTTAAGATGCATTCTGACACGAGGAACAAGACCATGGACCAATGCACAGATGCACGTGCTTCCTTTTCTCTGCTTAACAGAAGGTGTTCCTTTGAGGAACAAAGTCTTAAAGGAGCTGCCAGTTCTCCATGTGAGCGGAGAATCAATCAGACAGACATGCCAGTGTCACGCTGAGGCAGAAGCTGCAGTGGGTATCACCGCCTGTTGACACTGGGAAGGTGCGGGGGGGCCCACAGCGCCTTCTGAGCTGTCAGGCATCCAGGGAATGACCTAAAGTGCCTCTTCCACTTGTCAGGAGATGCTAGGAGTAAGTTAAACTCTGGCAGAGACGCTTAGAAAAGACACTTATCTACAATGGCCTAGTAGAGACGTGTATTAGGTCAAACCACCCCGAACAAAGAGGAGTCGGAAGCAGGGCAAAGCATAACCAGAAAACAGGCCTTTCTCAGGATAGAGTGGTTGGAAAAAAATGGAACCAAGCTATCCAGAGACAACCGAGAGGCCTTCGAGAAAACAGTCGCTGCTCGAAAAGGATCCCATGTGTCCCCATCCCCGAATTTACTCTGCTGCTGAGAGCAAAAAAGGCTGAAGGATACATACGGCCTCTGACTGAGAGGAATACAGTAGGTTTTTGAAAGCCTTGTTGCCCGCCCGAAGCAGTGACCACACAGAACAAGTCCGTTCCTGAGTGTGCTTCTCTCCTCTCTCCTTGGCGTTGTTGCACAGGAATGTTCCAAAGAGGCAGGAATAGGTATGCTGCACCAGTTTCACCTATGAGATCCAACATGAAGCAAAATCAAGCAAGGGATACATGTCTTCTGGGGGAAGTCAGCCCAGCAGAGCCACCTTCCCCAACACTCATGATGTGCTCTTCAGTTCACACTCGGGAAGGATGGGGGAACCAAGTTGCAGCCTCCTCACAACCCCGACCACCATCACTCCTGAGTCAAAAGGGCATTGGCACCCCCATCCTCTCAGCCTCCCTGTAAACAACTTCCAAGGTCCTAAGTTAACTGGGCACAGGAGCGGGTCAGTGCGCCGCCAGGTCTGAATTGCGCACATACTTCAGAACAGCTTCTCAACATGCTGCTGTGGAGCAGCCCAAGCGTGTCTATGGGTGCAGAGAAGCAGCAGTAGAGAAGGCCGCTCTCCTGCCCTGGGGGAGGCATGAGCAGTGTGATGCACACTAAGGCAGGAAGGCAGGGAAGAGGCCGGAGCACGCGCAGGCAGTGTGAGAGGCCTCAGTGGCAGGGACCTGCTGAAAAGGGGAGAGCAGGGCACATGCGCACTGGGGGACAGGAGCTGGGAGGCCGTTCCAGGCAGCAGCGACCGCTAGCATGATGGTCCTGAGGGGAGCACAAGCTTGCGACTGCTGAGGAACTGGAGGAGGCCAGTGTGACAGACGGACACTGCATGAGGTGAAGGGCGGGAGGAAATGAGCCTGGACGGTCACCTCTGCAAGAGCCCTGCAGGCCATTTGAGGGACTGTGGCTTTTACTGTGTGGAAAAGCAGAGTCACCAGAGGTTTCCTGACAGGAAAGACACAGTCTATGCCATGTTTCAGAAGGACCTCTGAGGCTACTGGACTGTCTGTCTGCAACTGGGGCAACAGCACAGGCAGAAGTAAGCTATCAGGTTTTAGATACATTTTTAAAGCAGAACCACAGAATCTGGTGATAGACTGAATGTGGAATATGAAAGGGGAGTTGAGGACAACATAAAAGCTTTGCCCTAAATGAATTGAAGGACTGAGTTGCCATTTGGTGAGAAGGAAGACTTCTGGAAGATCAGTTTTGAGGTGGGGAGATAGAGATATTAAGAACTAAGTTCTGAAAATGTTAAGTCTGAAATGTCATTAAGACATTCAAGTGGAGGTCCTAAGCAGTCACACGTGGATATCAGAGCCTGGAGTTAAGTAGAGACAGAGGTCTGAGCTGAAGACTACACATGTGGGAATCATGGAAAGCAATTAAAGCCAAAGGACTGGATGAATCCCTAGAGAAGGAGCCTGAACTCTGGGGCATTCCAACATTCAGAAGTGGGGGATAAGGAGACAGAAAGGAGCAGCTGGTGAAGCAGAGAACTAAGTGTGTGCTAGAAGTCAGCTGAAGAAAGTGTTTCAGAAAGGAGTGATTCAGTTATGCCAAATATTAATGATGAACCAAAGAAGATGAAGACAAGTCAAAAGGTAGAAACTTTCTTTGTCAGTGGGATATGACGTGAGTTAGGGGGATCTAAGTCAGGGGGTCAGTCGTAAGAGAGTGAGTAGTACTGTGCTGTGTATCTAAAAGCTGCCAGGAGAGCACATCTTAAAAGCTCTCATCATAAGAAAAAACTATCACTATGCATGGTGACAAATGTTAATACTAGATTTTGCAGTATCTTCTAGCAGATGTGAGAGGTGGACTATAAAGAAAGCTGAGCACCAAAGAATTGATGCTTTGAACTGTGGTGCTGGAGAAGGCTCTTGAGAGTCCTTGGACTGCAGGGAGATCCAACCAGTCCATTCTGAAGGAGATCAGTCCTGGGTGTTCATTGGAAGGACTGATGTTGAAGCTGAAACTCCAATACTTTGGCAACCTGATGCGAAGAGCTGACTCATTTGAAAAGACCCTGATGCTGGGAAAGACTGAGGGCAGGAGGAGAAGGGGACGACAGAGGACGAGATGGTTGGATGGCATCACCAACTCGATGCACATGGGTTTCTGCAGACTCCGGCAGTTGGTGATGGACAGGGAGGCCTGGCATGCTGCGGTTCATGGGGTCGCAAAGAGTCAGACACGACTGAGTGACTAACTAACCAGCAATATATACAAGTATCAAATCACTGTTGTATACCTGAAACTAACAAAATGTTATCTATCAATTATACTGCAAATTTTTTAAAAGATGACTGAAAACTGATCACTGGGTTAGCGACGTGAAGATCACTTGTGACCTTAACAAGAGCAGCTCTGGTCAAATGGAGTGAACACCTGACTGAACCAGGTTTAAGAGAGAAGGGGAGAAGAATTTGGGAGAGTAAATGTAGCAGACCTGAGGAGCTCTGCTGTGAAGAAATAAGAAATGAGGTAGCAGCTCGAGGGGATGCAGGATCCAGGAACAGGTATGATGAGACAGGAGGCACTGCACCCCGCTTGTACGCCGATGGCAGTGATCCAGAAAAGCAGGAACAGGCCGACAGAGGGAGGGAAGCAGGAACGCTGAAGCCATGAAGCTGAGCAGAGGAGGGCGTGGAAGCTGGTGCCCAGGTGGAGGGAGGCTGGAAGAGGGCAAGGCCAGTGTGTCCTCCTTCAAAGGACAGGAACAGAGAGTGGGGAATAGACCCAGGCGGGTTGGTATGATCACTGGAGGGTGCAGACGAAAACCTATTGTTTCTATTTTTAACTACTGTTTAGTGCTTCTATTATACATTTGGAACAACTCAAAGACTTTACATAAACTTAGTGCACATGGATTCACTAAATGAACAAATACCTGTATCACCTTTTTTTTTTTTTTAAATAAAAAAGGTAAGAATAGCCCCTTAATTAAATCTAGAAAGGATGCTGTTTAATGTGAAAACTGGCCCACTAACACTTACACTGATACCCCTATGAATTTAGAAGGTCCCCAAAATGAAGAATCACAAGCACAGACTCACAAGGAATGCTTCATTGAACTCAAAAGAGCATGGAAATTGCCTCTGAAGCTGATGAACACAGTCAAGCCACTGCAAAAACACTGGGCAACGCTCGTTCAGATCATCCGAGTTCTCCCCATGACCACACCGGTCAGCAAACTTGTGGCCAAAATCCAGCCACTCCATCTCCACGAGGACCTGGAAACCCTGCAGGGAAGCACCCAGGAGAGACCCGTTTGTGCTTGTCCATCCAAATCATGACTGTCCTGAACCCAAGGTCACCAACAGGAATCCCTTTCAACAGCCTCCCCTCAGCCCATCAGGAGCCCTGACCCAGCCCCACAGCCAAACGACGGGACACGTACTGAGGACGGTTTCCCAAGTTCCCCGCCTCCACTCCATAGTCAGCAGAGGGGTAGTAACTGAGCGTCTATCTAAGTCTTTGTTACTATTAAAAAGTCACACTTTTGTCCCCTTCATATCTTATTTTTAAATTTTTTTCACGTTACACTTATGAAGTCACGTTTTTAAAATCTTTCCCTATCCCAGACTTACATATATTTTAGGGTACCGTAAAGGTTTTTCTTGTGTCTCTAACCCAACAGGTGATATTTCACAGTAGGGTTCTTTCTCCACAGAACACTGTGGTGATATCTAGACCCATTATCCTAACAAGCACGTCAAGATCCTTCCTACAGAAACCCCATTTTCCAGGGTAGCCAAAACTTTTCCATGTAGATATTCTGCAAAGGAAAATATGTCTGTATGCTTAGTACCTTGTTATCTACAATCCACCCCCTTTTAAGAGGGATAGGCACTGTGGTAAGTACTACCACAATTCAGCTCAAGATAAAGGAGCAGTAATTCTAAACCACAGAAATTCCACTTTGACTGGACCAAACCACCTCAACCAAGACTCACCCTAAAACCCTGCCCGGTTTCCCCTGGTGGTCCTGAAGCGTTCCGCCCTACCTCTATGGTTCGGTAGTAAGGGTCCAGCAGGAGCTTCGCCAGTGCCACAATCTGGGGGGTGCGGTCCCAGCCGTCCGAACAGTGCGCCAGCACAGGCCGCTGGTCGCGGTCCACGGCGTGCACCACCAGGAGCGCCGACTTCAGCAGCACAGACAGGTGGTGGAGCCACTTGGTGCTCTCGAGAGCTGAGAGCCAACTGAAAAACGAAACACAAGGGGACGGGAAATGCTGGTTTTTATGAGACACTGGATCATGCCAAATACCCATCAAACTGAAAAGCAATTCCCAAAGACATTTCCCTCCAAATAAAACAAGCAGAAAATCTGTGTCTTTATAAAGTATGTACAAGGATTAGGCCCAGGCCCTACCATGCAACACAGGAAAGCTTTAGAAATAGGACAGTAATTAACAGGGCCACCTTTTGTTCCAAAAATCTTACTGCTAATTACCCAGGGAGAATTAATAATTTTCAGTCTGTAAAGAGTTGTCTCTACCCAGTAAAGTTAGTTCTGGAATTTTCTCCTAAAGAAAAAAATGCAACCACTTCTGAGATGGAAAAGAGAAAATATTTATATTTAATAATCAGCAACTCTGCCTAAGAAGTATGAATTCCTGGAACAGCCGGAAGAGACGGCCTTTCCAGGCAAACAGACAACGTACTACAAAAGTGCTGGCTTTTTTGTAGCACTTTTTTGGCTTGTTCTACCAACCAGACTGACTCCTAAGACGGCAGACACTGTCTCAGGCACAGTCGCACTTGCCCTGTGCAGTGCCTAGCATATACTGAAGGTTCCTACTTTTTAAGTCGTGGGTAAAAATTCTATCTCAAGTCTTTCTATGGCCTATTAAATACCTGAGAAACATTGTTTGCAGGTGGATTCTTTATTCTTATTTCTCATACAGTCTTGAAAAAGCAAACTAAAAGGTGGGACTTAGGAGAACAAATGCCAAGTTACCTCCTGGCCCCTGGAGAGATAGAAAATGAGAACCCAGTTCTCCTGAACCTGACTGACCCATCCTTACAACCCAGTCGGTGTCTCCATGCCTAACACAGAAGCTGCATCCAAAATCTGCCAACGGAGGAGGTACTGATACTGTGCTGACCCTGTAGACTCCCTCGTCCTGTTCTCAAAATGTAAGGGAGAAACACAACCAGGCCCGGGCCCTCCACAGCTGCAAACAAGTGTCAGGAGGCCGGCTTACAGCTGCTCCCGCCACAGCCATAGCGTCTCTTTATCTACAGGGAAGTGTCAGTAATGCATTATGATCTGTGCCAAATACAGACAAGTCATTTCCTTCTTCCTTTACAACCCCCCTCCTCCCCGACATTCATGTAGACCAAACAAGGGCTAATTAATTACATCTTCTTGACTCAGGAGCTTAAAAAAAAGCTTAAGAAAGACTTTTAACCTATGGAAGATATTAGAGATCAGCGAGTACTGACACTATCCCTTATATAGGCAGGACAAACTGATAACCACAGGAATCAAGCCACTTGACTCGAGTCACGCAGTTGGTGGCAGGTGCCCTGGACCCTGAGCAGACTCTCTGTGTGCCATCAGCAGGGAAGGGAGCGCTACTAGCTGGGCTCTAAGCTCGTGTAGCAGATGCAAACTGCTGACCCTTAGGCAAGACAGCCATCATTTCTTTGGTCAGGCTTTTCCCCAAGGACAATTGCTTCACTCTCTTGGCTGATTGCAACTATGATGAAATTAATCATTTGCTACCAGGAGTTTGTACAAGTGATTCAGGCAGCCACCATTTGATTTAATAAATCAAAGAATGCTGCAAAATTGATGCAATCATGAGATCTACTGAACAGAACTCAGGGAAACTGCTATGGGCTCTAGCACAAACACCAGAAAAGAGAAAACTATCTTCTCTGGCATCATTTCTTGCTTCCTGAAATAGTAAAACAGGGGCTTTTAAATATTTATCTGTCCATATTTGTTTTTACAGAGCATTCCTCCTAATTTATCTTGTATTCAAACAGTTCCCTTATGGGGAGGGGTGTTATTTCACCTTCCTCACAGCAAATGCCAGCCATTCATTTTTAATAAGCAATAAAAATCATGGTAATATTTTTAGTAAATAAGAAAGTAGTTTAAAATCAGAAGCAAATGAAAAAGGAGCTGATCTCCTGGCATGTTTAAAAGTTTAACCCTTTCTAGAACATGATGAATACATCATGAATACATCTTCAGGGTAAAACAGTCCAGTTCAGAGGAGGTTAAGTGTCACTATAGGATGTCAGAAAACAATTAAGTTACTCTGAGTCAAAAACATGGAGAAGAGAAAGAGGAGGGTGCAGAAAAAGGAAGGCAGCAGTGCTTCTGTTCTGAGGGTTGAGACCTGTTCCCTGCTGCACATTTTCAAACCTTTCAAAGGGCTACATTTTACTCCCAGCTCCTCCTTTTTGCTGAATGATCCTCACACAGGAAGGAGAACACTCATGGACTCACGGTAAAACTGAAGTTTACCAAAAAAATAGCAAGACCCCCTCCAACTCATTCAAAAAGAAAAAAAAGGGCACTGCAAACTTAAAGCCAAGGCCAAGATCTTACTTTCCCGGATCTGGCATCTGAGTGCACAGCAAACGCAGAGACTGAAAACTCCTCCGAATTGAATGAATATTTGCCATCCCCATAAAAACAACTTCACAGTTTGGGTAATACTCTGGAGAGAACAATAGAGAGAACACAAATATGGTGAATTTAACATCCACAACGCCAAGTTCAAAAGGAGCAAACTATCTATAAAACAAATCCACTGTAGCTGCTGACTCATGAAATACTGGTATTTGGATGACTATTAGCCCAGTCCTTTATTATGAGATGAAAACAGAGCTTGAATTTTAGCCATCTTTTCAAAAAGGAAGGATTTGTGAAAAAGATGTGTGGATGTGTCATTCGCTCAGTTGTGTCTGACTCTTTGCGACCCCATGGACTGTAGCCTGCCAGGTTTCTCTGTCCATGAAATTCTCCAGGCAAGAATACTGCAGTGGATTGCCATTCCTTTCTCCATGTGAAGAAGAAACTGACATAAAATAGAAGCATTTAAAAAATAAAAAAAAAAAAAAAAAAAGCTGTGTACTTCCACTTTAGGGCTTCTCAGGTGGTTCAGTGGTAAAGAATCCACCTGCCAATGCGGAGATGTGGGTTTGATCCCTGTCAGGAAGATCCCCTGGAATTAGAAATATCAACCACTCTGGAATTCTTGCCTGGGAAATCCAATGGACAGAGGAGCCTGGTGGGCTGCAGTCGATGTGGTCACAAAGAGTTCAAACATGACTGACTGACTGAGGGCACACGCACACACACGCACACACACACACACTCTTCTACCTTACCCCAGGTTTACTTCTTGGGCCTCTGCTAACTTGCATCTCTGGAATCTTTAAGAAGAACCTACCAGAACCATGTACATATGCATTCAAACTGTGCTCAAACTGCTTTTTCCAGCAATTAGTTCACACCTGAATAAGGAGCTTAGTGCTCTACCTGCTCCATCTGGCACCCAAGAGGTCCCTCCTTGCAAACAGTAGGGGTGCTCTAAGTCAGGATTGAGATGCTTCACTAGAGTTTTGTATTTACTTCAATTTCTACCCCATGTTTTTCAAGTAAAAGCCATGTGAGGACTTTTCTGTGGGGCCAGTGATGAGCATACCCAATGTCAAACACAATAAAAAGCTTTTAGAAGGCTGAGAAATCAAGCCACCAAAGCAGCAGCTTCCAAACCTAAGAGGCCTTCTTAAGGGAGAGGACTGACTTTCCTTATCACCAAAAGGCTAGTACCAGGAAGGAAGAACCTGTGGTTTCACTGCACTCCCTCCTCCATTTCTCCCATGAGAAGAGCATGCAGTACTGCGAATCCAAGGAGCTGCGGCTCTCTCAGGACAGGCTGAGGAACATGGCTTTTCAATCATTTCAAGTTGAGAACTAAGACCCAGTCAGGCATGGGCTGGACTCCCAAGGACAGAAGCCCCGTGCACCTCACCTGGGCATTCACAACCTCCTCCTTTGGCTCGGTTTGCCACCGCGGCTGCATAGGAGCGTGCGTCTAAGATCAAAAGCTTCTGTGGCTGGATGGCTAAACTCTCTGCTCCTGAAGCATTTGACAGAGAAGAATCTGGGGACATCAGGAGCAGGAAGAAAAAACGAAATGAACCTGTCTCTCCCAGAATTGTTGCAAAATAAAAACGACAGACACTTATTACAGTACCCGAAAAATTAAGTGAAGTCCATCTAACCCAAGCTACCTAAATACAATGGGACTTGTCTCCCGAGTTGTTTTCTATTTGCCTACCATCTCTGATACTTCGGTTCTGCATAGAGTGACTACAAGGCAAGCCCCGTGTTCCCTCATGGTCTGCAAACAGTGTAGTCCCCTATCACGTGCACAGTCCATCCTGTCACGACGGCAGAAGACTACCCTCCAGTCCTCTTAACTAAGTTTGAAAGAGACGGTCTTCTGGTTTTTGCCAAGACCCATGACTCCTCAAACAATCCCACTAACTGAAGCTTCACTCTCGCTCTTCTATGAAACCAAATTCTGTCTTAAAAGAAAAAGGCCATTTCAAGAAAAGTTTCTCAGGTGCTATAAAAACTTGCTGCCAGAGGCCCAGGGACTCCTTACCAAACTCCACATCAGAGAGGTCTCCTGCACAGGGGAAGTCCCGGGGACTGTTCCTAGCCGACAGCTTGCTGCCACCGGATCGGGAGTCAGAGGCACAAGCTTTGGCTACAGACTGCACCAGGTGCTCATCGTCGGCGTTCCTCCAGCCCCACCAGCTGACCTCTGGCTGTCCGCAGCGGGCAATTACGGCTCCGTTGCTCTGGTGCCTGTGCGGGGAACAAGACGACAACTGCACCCAACCCCGTGGCCCCATTCAGATATCCTGAGCTCATACAGAAAGTGACACAGTAGACTTTAAATGCCTTAATGAATGGTTTGACTACAGGTATGTGATGGGTTAACTTCAAGGCCTCCCAGGGCAGAAGTCTTATAAACCATCAAGAATAATGGATTATTTCTTATTATTCTTATTATTATTTCTGGATTATCATACCATTTTAGAGACCTTTGTAGAATAACCAACGAAATGATAAATGTGTACTCTTACAGAAAACAAAATATTCATAAAGAATATATGAATAACTACTTTTGGAAAATTAGGTAAAAAATAAAATTTACCAGTATCACACTAATTCTGCTACTTAATAATGAAGCATTAATGTCTTTTTAATACTACACCTGCATATCCAAGCTTAATGGATGCTAAGACAAACATCTGTTTCCTCCTGACTTCTGAGGACCCAGCATAGCAACGGTGCAATTATGGCTGGCTTGAGGATTCTTTTCAAAACAAGATCCGACATTTGGGACTGAAATATTTACCTGGCCCACAGTGGACTGCTTTACAAAACCTCCTGAGATTTCATGAGTCACAACTGCTCTTACTATAGGCAGATAGCTCAATGAGCCAGCTATCCTTCCGTAAACTCTTAGAAGGAAATGAATAGCATAAACATCAATAAGCCATACTCTGATAAGATCCTTTTTCACACACAAAAAAGACCAGAAATCATACTCATTGTCTATCCAAGATTTTCCTAGTTAGGAATTTTAGTAAGGTAATTTTAGCAACTAAGAAGTTGTAAGGATAATGTAATTTGGTGACAAAAAGGAATCAAGCTCTAATACATATCACAACATGGATGAACCTTGAGTACATTATTGCTCCAAAGTGAAAGAAGTCAGTCACAAAAGACCACATTATGATTCCATTTATACAGTGTCCAGAACAGGAAGATCTATAGAGACAGCATATAGATTTACTGATAACCCAGAGATAGGGAGTGTGAGGAGGGAACAGGGAGTGTCTGCTAATGGGTCTGGGATTTCTTTTTAGGGTGGGGAGAACATACTAAAATAAGTGTAGTGACGATCCTACGACACACTGAATATACTTAAAAACACTGAGCTATACACATTAAAAAGGTGAACTGTATGTGACATCTCAATAAAGCTGTTTAGATGTTATAAAAGTAGTCAGTTCACTATAAAAATAAATGAGTAAAAAGCTAGTAAGCAAAAAAAATTTAATATCTCCCAAGTTCTATATCCTAGAGAGAACAGTCAATGTTCTTTACTCCCATTAAAATTGTTTCCAACTACACATTCATTCACATAAAACATATGTGGATGTTTTATGCACAGATGGGTTTTTAACAGACTATTGCATCTATATGTCTTGTTCAAAGGACAATGTGAGAGTTTTTGTTTTTAATCCTAAAACTCATAAACAATAAAATTAAATTTGGCAACCATAAATTCCACTGGAATAATCAGTTTGTTTGTCCTTTTTAAATCCTCCCTCATTAGGAGAGACAAATAATAGAAAGTACTTGTGTACTGCCAACACAACAATTAGGTCAACTGCTGAACGGAGCCAAACTATAAATAAAACCTCATTGATTCTTAAAGGGCCTACTAGCATACAATAATAGATGCTGGGTAACCAAAGAGCTGAGGGGCGGCAGCTCTTTACAGAATAGGCTGGTGGGGCCTCTGCTGCACATCCTTTTTTTCCGAAATTTTTCCCAGCAACGCTCGAGAAGAACAGTAGATGGCACTCGTCAGCCTGGGTCTTGGGTTTTAAGGGTCATCGTATGATAGCTAGATGGCAACTGAACTGCTGCAAAAAGCAGCTTCTGCAGTCATCTAAATGCTCTAGGTAGAATGAAAGAAAACAAGAACACTGTAGCTAAAAATCACTAGAGTGTTTATATCATTTTAAAACAGAACCAGGAAAAGTAAAACTTAAGATATTCAATGGATGAGTCCCCTGCTAAACAATGAATTCTTCAATTTTACATATAGAAAGATACAAATGTTTAAACTATCCCAAAGTTAGTATTAGTCAAACTCCCTAAATGACTAGAAAAGTAAAAGTGTTATTTGCTAAGTCACGTCCAACTCTGTGACTCCATGGACTGTAGCCCTCCAGGCTCCTCTGTCCATGGGATTTCCCAGCCAAGAATACTGGAGGGAGTTGCCATTCCCTGTACAAAAAGAGCTTCACGACCCAGATAATCATGATGGTGTGATCACTGACCTAGAGCCAGACATCCTGGAATGTGAAGTCAAGTGGGCCTTAGAAAGCATCACTACGAACAAAGCTAGTGGAGGTGATGGAATTCCAGTGGAGCTATTCCAAATCCTGAAAGATGATGCTGTGAAAGTGCTGCACTCAATATGCCAGCAAATCTGGAAAACTCAGCAGTGGCCACAAGATTGGAAAAGGTCAGTTTTCATTCCAGTCCCAAAGAAAGGCAATGCCAAAGAGTGCTCAAACTACCGCACAATTGCACTCATCTCACATGCTAGTAAAGTAATGCTCAAAATTCTCCAAGCCAGGCTTGGCTTCAGCAGTATGTGAACCGTGAACTTCCTGATGTTCAAGCTGGTTTTAGAAAAGGCAGAGGAACCAGAGATCAAATTGCCAACATCCGCTGGATCATGGAAAAAGCAAGAGAGTTCCAGAAAAACATCTATTTCTGCTTTATTGACTATGCCAAAGCCTTTGACTGTGTAGATCACAATAAACTGTGGACAATTCTGAAAGAGATGGGAATACCAGACCACCTGATCTGCCTCTTGAGAAATCTGTATGCAGGTCAGGAAGCAACAGTTAGAACTGGTCATGGAGCAACAGACTGGTTCCAAATAGGAAAAGGAGTACGTCAAGGCTGTATATTGTCACCATGTTTATTTAACTTATATGCAGAGTACATCATGAGAAATGCTGGACTGGAAGAAACACAAGCTGGAATCAAGATTGCCGGGAGAAATATCAATAACCTCAGATATGCAGATGATACCACCCTTATGGCAGAAAGTGAAGAGGAACTCAAAAGCCTCTTGATGAAAGTGAAAGTGGAGAGTGAAAAGGTTGGCTTAAAGCTCAACATTCAGAAAACGAAGATCATGGCATCTGGTCCCATCACTGCATGGGAAATAGATGGGGAAACAGTGGAAACAGTGTCAGACTTTATTTTTCTGGGCTCCAAAATCACTGCAGATGGTGACTGCAGCCATGAAATTAAAAGACGCTTACTCCTTGGAAGGAAAGTTATGACCAACCTAGATAGCATATTCAAAAGCAGAGACATCACTTTGCCAACAAAGGTTCGCCTAGTCAAGGCTATGGTCTTTCCTGTGGTCATGTATGGATGTGAGAGCTGGACTGTGAAGAAGGCTGAGCGCCGAAGAATTGATGCTTTTGAACTGTGGTGTTGGAGAAGACTCTTGAGAGTCCCTTGGACTGCAAGGAGATCCAACCGGTCCATTCTGAAGGAGATCAGCCCTGGGATTTCTTTGGAAGGAATGATGCTAAAGCTGAAACTCCAGTATTTTGGCCACCTCGCGAAGAGTTGACTCATTGGAGAAGACTCTGATGCTGGGAGGGATTGGGGGCAGGAGGAGAAGGGGACGACAGAGGATGAGATGGCTGGATGGCATCACTGACTCGATGGATGTGAGTCTGAGTGACCTCCAGGAGCTGGTGATGGATAGGGAGGCCTGGCGTGCTGCAGTTCATGGGGTCGCAAAGAGTCGGACACGACTGAGCCACTGATCTGATCTGATCTCCATGAGATCTTCCCGACCCAGGGATGGAACCCGGGTCTCCTACGTTGCAGCAGATTGTTTATCGTCAGAGCCACCAGACAGCCCCATGACTAGAAGTTTCTAAGAATCACTCAATGCAGAGTGAGAGAGCTGTGACTTGCACTACAGATGGGCAGCCTTTTCACTGTCTTGCCATGTTAACGCAATCTCCATCTTCAATAATAAAGCCAATTAAGCACTCTCTCATCACCGTGGGAGAAAGCACTGATCAGATGCTGGTTCAATGTGGTGCTTTCAAGTAAGTGCAGCCAGCAACCTCAGGAGTCATTAGCGATCTACAGACAACTACATTCAGTAAACACATGTTAGATTCAGAAGCATCTTGCCACCTGGGCTAACAAAGCTCATTCCCTCTGGAATAAACTCTGGAAGGGAAAAGAAGCTTCCCGTGTTTATTCTAAGTCTTTCTTCGGCCTACACTTTTAGGCCTCTCTACCAACAGGAAGAATTTCACTGAACAACCCTTGCTTTGAGATGAGAGTCCTTTCCCCTTACGCTCAAAGCCAGCAAACTCCGCAAAATGACAGGGCTGCTGATCTAACACAGCTGCTGGCCGCACAGCAGCAGCTGGCGGCTTTTGCTATTTGAGCTGGGCCGATCACTGATAAGACTCCTAAATCCTTCCAGCTTGCGCTGCTCTCTAATTCCTGTGTCAACCTGACCACTTGAATGATAGGTAAATTTGGTGACCTACTTTTCTAGAGGTGTCTGAAAACAACAGTGATGAAAACTGAGATTGAAAATTTAATGGGTTTCCCTGGTGGCTCAGATAGTAAAGAACCTGCCTGCAATGCAGGAGACCTGGGTTTGATCCCTGGGTCGGGAAGAACCCCAGGGGAAGGGAATGGCTACCCACTCCAGTATTCCTGCCTGGACGATTCCATGGACAGAAGGGTCTGGCAGGTTACAGTCCAGGGGGTCACAAAGAGTCGGACACGACTGAGCGACTTTCATTGGGTCAGAAGCAACTGTGTACTTTCACATCTCTCCCTCTTTGGGATGGCCACTAAAATCTGCCTTCCATGGACTAAGAAAACAAGCTGGTTATCTCACTAGGAATTACACAAGAAGTTTTAAACCCCTTCTTACCACCTCAGTATTTCAATGGACTTCCTCCTGGCATGAGCTTCTAACTAAGCCTCACTGGTTTGGCCCAAATTCAAGGAGAGTCCATAAAGTCTGCAAATGGGGAAAATGAAATGGGGACTGTGAATATTACAAGGACATCTGAAATAGTTCCAAAACATGAGGGAATGACTTCTTAAAAACTTCACATGATTTGTGAGAACTCAGCTAGATAGTCACTGAATCATAAAAGCAGCCCTCAGGAATACAATCTACTCCAGACACTGATTAGGAAGCCTTGTCTTACAGTCATTCAGATGTCACAGCATACCTGTGAACTGAGAACATCATGGGAACAGACTGAGGTCAGTCAGGGAACTTGCTCAAGGTGCCAAAGCAAGGCAGAGAGAAGACTTGAGTTCTAACACCTGTGCTTGTTACCACACCACCATCCCTTCAAGAATTTGGCTCCCTTGACTCTCCTGCCTCTGATCTCCAGTATCTTCTAACCAGCCAAGCGCTAGCCTTCTCTAAATGCTCCCTCTCAAAACAGACTTCTTCCAAGTGGCAATATTTCAACCACAAAGACAATCACAAATCTACATTTCCCATTCTCACTTTCTAGGACTCATCTCTCTCAATCCAAAGGTCATCAACTGAAGCTAAAAGCAGTGACTACATTATCTTCCCACAGGATGTCAGAGGAGAGCTTGCCTGGTGGCTCAGTGGTAAAAAAATGTGCCCGCCAATGCAGGAGACACAGGTTCGATCCCTTGTCCTGGAAGATCCCACAGGCTGTGGAGCAGCTAAGGCCCCTGCGCCACAACTACTGAGCCTGTGCTCTAGAGCCTGAGAGCCACAACCACTGAGGCCCACTGCCCTAGAGCCCAAGCTCCGCAACAAGAGAAACCAGTGCAATGAGAAATCTGTGCACCGCAACTACAGTAGACCTCACTCGCCTCAACTAGAGAAAAGTCCATGCAGCAACGAAGACCCAGGGTAGACATAAATAAACATTTAAAAAAAAATAATGTCAGAAGGATCTTAAAATAGCAAATCCAGCCATTTTTTAATCAAAATTTTCTTTTCAGTGTCAACTCAATCATCAGGTAGTGTTCCAGTGAAGTACTGACTCGTACATGACTGGATGAGCAACTTTAACAATAAGGAAGTGTCCAATAGCCTGGAGAGCTCCCTGAACCAACCCCACCCCACCCGCAGGTTAGCAGCGCCAGAGCATAGACCAAATGCACTGGACAGCAGCAGCAGACCAAGCTGGGCCTGGCCAGGTTTCCTTACCTGTAGACGACAGCAGGGATGCGCTTCCAGGACCGGAAGCCTGCAACACTTTCCAGTTCTTTGTCAGTGATCCAGGCAGGCACTATGAGCTCCTGTGGATAGCTCCCACACAGCCTAACAGGGATGGTGAGGAAGAGGGAGAAGGGAAAGAGGAGGAGTGACTCGAGTGAGCCAGGGTAAGGGTGTGCATCAAGCTACCCCAGAGCCAGTTAAAAAGGCAGCAAGGAGCAAGACTTGAAGTTCCGCCCTGCTTAGTGGAGTGGGTTGCCCTAAGTGTTATACACGTCAAGTGATACTATCTTGGACTATTCCACTTGATGCTGCCTTTTGGAAATCTGGCCATCTTAACAATCAATTAAAAAAAGGAAGTTGAGAGGCACTCACTCTACTGTAACTGTTGTAATCAATACATGGATCATTTCTAACTACACAGGTACCCAGTTCAACTGCAGAGCTGGAAGTCTGTTACTCTACCAGGCCCTCAGTCTTTCAGGGGAACATAAGAAGTGCAAGAGCCCCCAGTTTCGACTTCCCAGAGACCTCATAGGATTACTAACGTGCTGTTTGATGTGAACCAAACAAGGTGTCCTAATTGTAGGTAACAGGTGCAGCTGTGGGTATACAGATGCAGCACGGCGGGTCAGCCCCATATGCATACACAATCACAGCCCCATTAAGCCAAGTCAGGGATGTGAGTATGCTATTAATCATCATTTCTATAAAACACACTTCAGAACTACACTCGGGGGGCGGGGGGGTGTGTGTGGAAGCCAGGTTTTTTTAATTTAATTTTTATCTTACAGCTGACTTACGGTGTTGTGTTTAAAAAAGCTGTTTTCATTAGGGAAAATATTAGTAGGTGTTCTGTTTGTCTTACTTCACTCAATATTTGGATCACTATACTCCTGTCCTCTAAGTATTACATTACCCAGTAGTCAGCTCTTCACCAAGTGAGAGCTGCTCACTTGGCAGATAAGCAGTCTCCAGTATAGGAAAGGTGGGTTGTATGTGAGCAAAGCCTGTCACAGCCTCAGGCTCCCTGAGGACCCCCTCCCACCTTCATTCTCTCCTTTGACTTGTCAGCTGAGAACAGGCCAAGGTATGACACATCTGTAGCTCCTGATTCTTGGCAACACCTCCTTGGCCAAGGTCCATGTTAAGAGCTGTATATAGTAATTAGCTGTAGTTTTTCCAGCAAAAAATGAAATGCTCTGATGGCTACCCACAAACAGTCCAAGAAAATAGCTATCATAATCTGAGGCAGTTGGAAAGATAGCAGAGTGATTAATGTCTCCAACTGCTGCAGGGAAACTTAAGAGGAGAAGGATATGTTAATTTAAAAATTCTGGACAGTTTTCTTTCATTTTATAGAAATCTGAATCACCAAAATTATAGTTAGTTAACTGCCCTTCCCTATCAAAGTTCTTATACGTTCCAAGGAAATATTTAATAATGGTTACATTAATATTTAAAGGTTACACAATCATAGCTAATGACATTAGTTTTAGATCAATGAATTAAAGAACAGAATAAGACTTAATTAAGCCTTTTCATATGATCTGGGGTAAAAGTATGTAAAAACCAGCTCCTAAGTGCTTTATCGAGTAGTGATAAGGACAACAGAAACTGCCTGCCTATAGGTATTTAGGCGTACATGTGCCAGAAGAGAGGCCTGGAGGCGAATGGAAGGAAAACTCCAGGATTCTACTAAGTAAGAATCTCTTCCCACTCCAGTGATAGCAATGGAAACAGAAGGCTCAACAAGTACTCTGAAAATCATGATATTATATTTTTAATATATTTAATAAGTATTTAATATTTATATTTAATAAATAAAACTCTGTTTTGAAGAAAAATCTTAAATTCAAATGTTCTGCCACATGAGAATTGGGGTTTCTTGAAAAGGCAGCGGTCATGAAACGCAGTCCACAGGGACCAAATACAACTCACTTGTACTTCTCATTGATGTTAGAAATCCTCCAGGCGTTGTTCATATCAAAACCCATCCGCTCCACTTCATTTTTAAACCTTGACGTTACATGTTCCCCTAGGGACCAAAGACAGACAGGAGAAAGGAAAAAATGAGTACAATTTTGCAAAACGGGTGGAATAAAAGCACTGGTACCCTTAGTTTTTTTTAAGTATTGTAATAAATACCATATTTAGTTTTTAAAAAAATCTCCTGCTGGGCTAAGACTATAAAAAAAATGAGGAAATTAATTCTGATCAAGAATATTTTCTCTTCAATTAAAAATAAATTTAAAAAATTAAATAGGAATTAATATTATCTCATCTAATCATCACTACTATCAAATTTAAGGGCAGTATCACTGAGCGCATGTTACAGAGGATAAAACAGACTGGGGAGATTATTATGGCAGCTCTGTCTGATCCCAAAACCCATGTTCTTGTCACTATACTGGCTAGCTTCCTATTTCCACACTCAGACTGATGGTATACATAAGAAATAAAATCAGTAAGTTCACCAAGACGAGTAATATAGATCTGTAACTCCTCATGAGAAACGCTCTGGGCCAGATTTCAGAAATTGAGCTTTTTGGATTTTAAGGTGGTATATGTATTATCAGTTCAGTTGCTCAGTCATGTCCGATTCTTTGAAACCCCATGGACTGCAGCACACCAGGCTTCCCTATCCTTCACCAACTCCAGGAGTTTGCTCAAACTCAATGTCCATCGAGTTGGTGAAGTCATCCAACCATCTCATCCTCTGTCGTCCCCTTCTCCTCCTGCCTTCAATCTTTCCCAGCATCAGCATCTTTTCAAATGAGTCAGTTCTTGGCATCAAGTGGCCAAAATATTGGGAGTTTCAGCTTCAGCATCAGTCCTTCCAATGAATATTCAGGACTGATTTCCTTCAGGATGGACTGGTTGGATCTCCTTGCTGTCCAAGGGACTCTCAAGAGTCTTCTCCAACACCACAGTTCAAAAGCATCAATTCTTTGGCACTCAGCTTTCTTCACAGTCCAACTCTCACATCCATACATGACTACTGGAAAAACCATAGCTTTGACTAGACAGATCTTTGTTGGCAAGGCTGGGTTAATGATCTCAAAAGCATTAAACAAACATTAACATCTTTACAGTGCAATACATGGGTAACTCAAACTAAGTGGGTTAAATAAAGCAGCAAATAGCTAGCTCAGATCAAGTCAAATCACCAAATAAAATTAAAATCTTTGATTTTCAGAACCTTATAGATTACAGAATTGCAGTTAAAAGATGATGGGGTTCCCTGGTGGCTCAGTGATAAGGAATCTGCTTGTCCATGCAGAAGATATGAATTCAATCCGTGGTCCAGGAAGATCCCACATGCCTTGGAACAGCCAGGCCTCTGTGCCACAGCTATGAAGCCTGTGCTCCAGAGCCCAGAGTCACAACTACTGAACCCACAAGCTGCTAACTACTGAAGCCTGCACTTCTACAGCCCATGCTCTGCAACGAGAGGCCACCGCAATGACAAGTCCGTGCACCATAGCTAGAGAAGAGCCCCCACGAAAAGCCAAGAAATAACAAAAACCCAGCACAGCCAAAAGATAAATAAAAGATCGTAAGACTTTAACTGCCTGTATCCATGAATCTCAAGAAACACCATACTTCTAACTAGAACGCCGAGCATTTGTAAGAACATCCACCCAAAATAAGTATAACCTGCCTACATTTGCCCTCGTGGATTTGGCTCCTTCTTCCTTAAGACAGCGAGCTACAAAGGCAGAAATGAAATAAATATAAAAGTCATTAAATCTGAAATATTTTCTTCCATGAGAACAGAGTCATTTTATAAAGAACAAATAACAACAAACCACTCAGCAGTCCCTCTAACATATATAGCATTATAGGCTGTAAAGTAAACACTGGCGGGGTCTGGGAGAAACTACGGTGACAAAAGCACAGAACAGCCGGAACTGGTGATCAAAGCTTTGCTCTCCCTGGGAGAAGAGCTCCAGAACAGGAAACAGCAATTACCTGAATGAAGGACAAGTCTATAAAACTATTTCCCATTTAAACTGCTCTTCTTGAGCTTAAACTAGGTATTGTATGCTTCCTGAAGGAGAGCTATAAAAAGATGAGGTTCAGAGATGCAAGAGGAAATAATCAATTGAATCTATTCCATTCTGGCAAAGTTTTAAAAGCGATATAATCTTTCAAACAGGAAAAAGCTATCTGAATTGGGAGTGCCATCTGTCTACAAACTGTAAGGAATGGTGACCATCAAGAATTCTAGACAGGGAGTCTTTTCACTTATAATCACAATACAAAAGCTGTCAAACCATGGCAACTTCCAAGTTCATTAATTAATGACAAGTTTTCTCCCAACTTGGAATATAGTTCCAAGTCTCTGAAAAATGTAAAAAGGTATTTACTTAGTGGTCATTTACATCAGTACCCCTATCTTAATGGACACCCAGACACCCTCAATGATGATCAATGATCAGTCGCTCAGTCGTGTCCGACTCTTTGCGACCCCATGAACCGCAGCACGCCAGGCCTCCCTGTCCATCACCAGCTCCAGGAGGTCACTCAGACTCGCATCCATCGAGTCAGTGATGCCATCCAGCCATCTCATCCTCTGTCGTCCCCTTCTCCTCCTGCCCCCAATCCCTCCCAGCATCAGAGTCTTCTCCAATGAGTCAACTCTTCGCATGAGGTGGCCAAAATACTGCAGTTTCAGCTTTAGCATCATTCCTTCCAAAGAAATCCCAGGGCTGATCTCCTTCAGAATGGACCGGTTGGATCTCCTTGCAGTCCAAGGGACTCTCAAGAGTCTTCTCCAACACCACAGTTCAAAAGCATCAATTCTTCGGCGCTCAGCCTTCTTCACAGTCCAGCTCTCACATCCATACATGACCACAGGAAAGACCATAGCCTTGACTAGGCGAACCTTTGTTGGCAAAGTGATGTCTCTGCTTTTGAATATGCTATCTAGGTTGGTCATAACTTTCCTTCCAAGGAGCAAGCGTCTTTTAATTTCATGGCTGCAGTCACCATCTGCAGTGATTTTGGAGCCCAGAAAAACAAAGTCTGACACTGTTTCCACTGTTTCCCCATCTATTTCCCAACATCCGCTGGATCATGGAAAAAGCAAGAGAATTCCAGAAAAACATCTATTTCTGCTTTATTGACTATGCCAAAGCCTTTGACTGTGTGGATCACAATAAACTATGGAAAATTCTGAAAGAGATGGGAATACCAGACCACCTGATCTGCCTCTTAAGAAATCTGTATGCAGGTCAGGAAGCAACAGTTAGAACTGGTCATGGAACAACAGACTGGTTCCAAATAGGAAAAGGAGTACGTCAAGGCTGCATATTGTCACCATGTTTATTTAACTTATATGCAGAGTACATCATGAGAAATGCTGGACTGGAAGAAACACAAGTTGGAATCAAGATTGCCGGGAGAAATATCAATAACCTCAGATATGCAGATGACACCACTCTTATGGCAGAAAGTGAAGAGGGGCTAAAAAGCCTCTTGATGAAAGTGAAAGTGGAGAGTGAAAAGGTTGGCTTAAAGCTCAACATTCAGAAAACGAAGACACCCTCAATAGAACCCTATAAATTTTAGAGTAACCATCTCCACCTCCCTTCCCTCCTCCTCAGGCAGTTTTCTACATAGAACCACTGCCCAAGAATGGGTTTAGAATTCCCATTCCCAGCATGAAACTGAGCTACAAACATATACAGAGTAGCCATCATTTTAAAAAATCTGTTATTTCAAGTTCCTTGAGAACAAAGAATGAGTTTAAATTCTCTTTGTATTCTCTAAAGTAGTGACTTCATCAACTTTGAATCCGACCATCACAACCTACAGAAAGAATGTTTTAGACCACAATTCAACATAATGTATTTTTTAAGAGTTTCATAAAACAATACTGACCCTTGTTATGTGTGTGAATCATTGATGTTTTCTATCCTAAGTGTTTCATTTCATACTTCATTTCTTAAAACTTCGATTTCATGACCCACTGGTGGATCACAACCCGCAGTTTGAAAACCACTGCTTGAAAAACACTGAGCAGCAGACTTTACACACACAGAGTAATTCAGCTGGCTTTTGCTAAACTGTCAGAAGTTCACCTGTGCTCATCCTGCCAGAAAAGGGCAAGCCAAGCACAAATATTGCTGGGTTTTCCTTAAGAACTCCCTCATATCTCCACCAATTCAACATCAGATATGCTTTAATACCCCAATTTATTTGCTGCTTTTTATTTCCATTTCAACCCTTCCTATGGGCCTTTCCCATCCCCAAATGAGGTCTGTACCTCTTTAACGTTTTGTATTTCTTATACTACATACAGTCCAGCAATTATTTTAATGAGAATAAAAACTTTTCTTTAAAGCAGTAAGTCCCTCTACCATAAATACAGTTATCAACCAGAAGTCTACAAAAATTTCCCCCCAAAAGTCTAGCTCCCGGGGTGATTCTGAGTCCTCACTCACACCTACAGTCATATGTAACCTAAAGGCCTGGGGCAGAAAGGCCAGGCCCGTACCCAGGACATGAGGAAGATCAGTACCAGAGTCAGAGAAGGTGAGAAACAGCCTCCAGATTTTCAAATATGGAGAGAAGAACCCTTCTTTTCTGTGAACAAAGGGCCCAGTTCAGTTGTCCAGATGTACAATTACTGGATTGCGATCAAACTCGGAAAGTAGACTCTGCTGACAAGGGCTTTTACTTCATCTAAACAGGCAGCTGCACAACAGTATACGGCCCAGAGTCCTGCTGTTCATGGTTAATCAAAAGGTGCTTATCAGGCAATTCACAGAGAAGAGGTCAGAGAGGCGAGTCTGATGCTACTAAACTAGCAACTCTATTGCCCAGTCATCTGTCAGACTCCAGATTCAAGCTCACATACAGAACTACTGCCAAGAAGACAGCTAAAACGAGAAGGATGTTGAGCATACAGCTTGAGTCCATTCTTATTTAGACTTTGAAATGGGGCTAACAGCAGAGTCAGGAGTTTTGCAATGAACTCCAACAGCATTATGTAGACTTCCTCCAAAACAGATTAAGACTTAGAGCAATGTGGCCGCAGGATGGCTGGCTAACTATGACAGGTTCAACAGTCAGAAACTAAGATTCACACGAATACAAGGTAATGATATCATTTTCCCATTTCCCTCCTCTCTGACACATTCTACTCTTAACAGGCTAGGCAGAGAAGAGTCCATAAAAGGTTTTAATAACTTCTGAAAGACTAAACTATCTTTTACCCTTCAGAGTCTATGCCTGTGATCTCATGTGCTGGGGCAGGTTAAAAAATAGCATGACTTTGAAACATCTCAGGTGCCGTCTTACCTAAAGATGACTTTAAAAGAATGTGGCTGGCTGGTCTGCTCCTAACTGGTGAGTAATGCTGTAGCCACTACCAACAACAATATTGGGTAGAGACAGAAGAACTAGGCTGACTGGCTCTAAAAATGCCACCACAGTATTGTTCAAGGGCGAGTTTTCCTCTGTACTTCACAGTGAAAATATATGAAAGGAAAAAGGCATACATATACATACGCATTCAAACCAAGTCACTCAAGTTCAGTAAGACTGCATACAACTTGCGGCAGGTTGACTTCAGTGTGGAACATACATATTAAAAACAAAACACAACCTTTAGTCATAGAGTCAGTTCCAATCAGTTACAATGGTATCATTTTATATATTCATACTTTCCAAAATGTTTTCATAAGCATGACACTTAGGAGGCACTCAAGCATTCACTGAACTGAAACAGAGCTGATTTTCAGAATATACAGATCAGCTTGGGCAGGAAGAAGAAATATGTCCCACACTTTGAAGAACACAGGAAACTGAAGTAAAGACAGGACACATGGCTTGCCCGGCACCGTTTTAAAAATTAAATGGTAGAGTATAGGTTTGAATTCCGGTTTTCTAGTCCCTAAATCAGTATTTTGCCCCTCAAATGCCTCCATAAACCCATGAAAAAAACAGGAAACTGTGGACGTCCTGGTGGCCAATGAATACCAAATATTTTCAAGGAAAGAAAGGTCTGGGAACTAAAATCATCTCACCTCAGGACAAAGCCATCTATAATTAATAAACAGGAGTTAAGTTCTGACCTGGCACATCTTAGGAATATTCTAAGAGTTGACTCAAATCCTAAAGAAACTAAATTATCAAGGAAATAAAGAATCACCCAACGACGAGGAATTTGCAGTCTATGGTTGTGAGAGAAACAGGTTAGGAGAAATTCAAGCCCTGTTAACTAAACACTGTTGCTGCTGCTAAGTCGCTTCAGTCATGTCCGACTCTGTGCGACCCCACAGACGGCAGCCCACCAGGCTCCCCCGTCCCTGGGATTCTCCAGGCAAGAACACTGGAGTGGGTTGCCATTTCCTTCTCCAATGCATGAAAGTGAAAAGTCAAAGTGAAGTCGCTCAGTCGTGCCCGACTCTTAGCGACCCCATGGACTGGAGCCTACCAGGCTCCTCCGTCCATGGGATTTTCCAGGCAAGAGTACCAGAGTGGGGTGCCATTGCCTTCTCCAACTAAACACTGTTAACTAAAACTAAATACTGTTAACTAAAGTCCCAAACTAGGGAATGCCTTTTGGAATTAAGAGCCTTAAACAAATCAAAAGTTCTTATTTAACATAATACAAGGTACACACAATAACTTAACATAATACAACAAGGTACACCTGATAACTTCATTATCCAAGGAGACGGCAGAGATTAAACAATCTAATACATAAGACGTACTGAGGGGCTTCCCTGGTGACTCAGTGATTAAAGAATCCATCTGCCAATGCAGCAGATGCAGGTTCGATCCCTGATCCGGGAAGATGCCACATGCCATCCAACAACTGAACCTGCAGCACCACATTTAATGAGCCTGGGCTCCAGGATCCGGGAGCTGCAACTACTGAGTCCAGGTTCTGGAATTCTTGAAGCCCATGCTCCACAACAAGAGAAGCCATGGCAACGCGAAGCCTGCACACTGCAACAGAGCAGCCCCACTGGCCACTACTGGAGGAAAGACTGCACAGCAACACCCCGTACAGCCGATTAGAAGAAAAGACTCCGCCTTGCACCCAGATTCCTGGTCTTCCCTGGTCTGGGAAGATCTCATATGCCACAGAGCAACTGGGCCCGTGCACCACAACTACTGAGCCTGTGCTCTACAGCCCGCGAGCCACGCCTACTGAAGCCCACACACCTAGAGCCCAAGCTCCACAACGAAAGAAGCCACCGCGATGAGAAGCCTGTGCACTGAAATGAAGAGCAGTCCCTGCTTGCCACAACTAGAGAAAGCCCATGCACAATCACGAAAACCCACCACAGCCAAAAAACAAAGTCTGAGAAATCTGCCTTAAAAAAAAAGGAAAAGATGTAACGGGGACTTCTCTGGTTGTCCAGTGGTTAAGATTCCGTGCTTCTACTGCAGGAAGCACAGATGTGATACCTGGTCAGGGCAATGAGGGAGACCTGGGTTCGATTCCTGGTTTGGGAAGATCCCCTGGAGAAGGAAAGGCTACCTATTCCAGTACTCTGGCCTGGAGAATTAGTTCATGGTGTCGCAAAGAGTCAGACATGACTGAGCGACTTTCACAGGGAATTAAGATCCCATATGCCATGTGATGTGGCCAAATAAAAACAACTTTAAAAAAAAAAAAAAAAAAAAGATGTAATGGCTAAAAATTTAGCAAATATACATGTAAAATTCGCAAATTGATTGGATTTAAAATTACTTTAAAAACTCAAAAACAAAACAAAACAAAACAAAAACCTGAAAAGACCCATAAACAAACAAAAAAAACCAATGGCATATAGAGAAGGAAAAAGATGGAACAGATAAAGGAGTGAAGTGAGAGAGCGCTTAGGCACATTCTCATCACCTTCTAAGGCTACTTGTTGGAACCACTGTGGGTTCCCCTGGCTGAGCAGGCTTGTGGGAGGCTCAGATTCCTAAGACTTTCCCTGAGGCTCCCCAAAGGCAGCTGCCTGTTTTCCACTGCACATCCACAGCACAACTTACAATCAGTTCCCAATAACTAAGCACTGCTTTCAAGTTCTGGCTCTGTCAATGCCCTGAAGTTCAGTTCAACTGCTCAGTCACGTCCACCTCTTTGCAACCCCATGGACTGCAGCACACCAGGCCTCCCTGTTCATCACCAACCCCCGGAGCTTATTCAAACTCATGTCCATCGAGTCAGTGATGCCATCCAACCATCTCATGCTCTGTCGTCCCCTTCTCCTCCAGCCTTTTCAATCTTTCCAGCATCAGGGTCATCTCCAATGAGTCAGTTCTTCACGTGAGGTGGCCAAAGTATTGGAGCTTCAGCTTGAGTCCTTCCAATGAATATGCAGAATTGATTTCTTTTAGGATTGACTAGTTTGATCTCCTTGCAGTCCAAAGGAATCTCAAGAGTCTTCTCTCAACACCACAGTTCAAAAGCATCAATTCTGCAGTGCTCAGCTTTCTTCATGGTCCAACTCTCACATCCGTACACATGACTACTGGAAAGACCATAGCTTTGGCTATACGGACCTTTGTCAGTAAAGTAATGTCTCTGCTTTTTAATATGCTGTCTAGGTTGGTCATAGCTTTTCTTCCAAGGAGCAAGCATCTTTTAATTTCATGGCTGCAGTCACCATCTGCAGTGATTCTAGAGCCCAAGAAAATAAAGTCTGTCATTGTTTCCCTATCTATTTGCTATGAAGTGAAAGGACCAGATGCCATGATCTTAGTTTTCTGAATGTTGAGCTTTAAGTCAACTTTTTCACTCTCCTCTTTCACTTTCATCAAGAGGCTCTCTAGTTCTTCTTCACTTTCTGCCATAAGGGTGGTGTCATCTGCATATCTGAGGTTATGATGTTTCTCCTGGTAATCTTGATCCCAGCTTGTGCTTCATCCAGCCCCGCATTTCACATGATGTACTCTGCATAAAAGTTAAATAAGCAGGGTGACAATATACAGCCTTGACATACTCCTTTCCCAATTTTGAACCAGTCCATTGTTCTATGTCTGGTTCTAACTGTTGCTTCTTAACTTGCATACAGATTTCTCAGGCAGGTATGGTGGTCTGGTATTCCCATCTCTTCAAGAATTTTCCACTATTTGCTGTGATCCACACAGTCAAAGGCTTTATCGTAGTCAATGAAGATGTTTTTCTGGAATTCTCTTGCTTTTTCTATGATCAAACAGATGTTGGCAATTTGATCTCTGGTTCCTCTGCCTTTTCTAAATCTAGCTTAAACATCTGGAAGTTCTTGGTTCATGTACTGTTGAAGCCTAGCTTGGAGAATTTTGAGCATTACTTTGCTAGTATGTGAGATGAGTACAATTGTGTGGTAGTGTGAATATTCTTTCTTTACAATTAGACTGAAAACTGACCTTTTCCAGTCCTATGGCCACTGCTGAGTTTTCCAAATTTGCTCGAATATTGAGTGCAGCACCTTCACAGCATCTTTGAGGATTTGAAATAGCTCAGCTGGAATTCCATCACCTCCACTAGGCTTTGTTTGTAGTGATGCTTCTTAAGGGCCACTTGAGCTCACACGCCAGGATGTCTGGCTCTAAGTGCCTGATCACACCATCGTGGTTATCTGGGTCATGAAGATCTTTTTTGTGTAGTTCTGTGTATTCTTGCCACCTCTTCTTAATATCTTCTGCTTCTGTTAGGTCCATACCGTTTCTGTCCTTTATTGTGCCCATCTTTGCATGAAATGTTCCCTTGGTATCTCTAATTTTCTTGAAGAGATCTCTAGTCTTTCCCATTCTATTGTTTTCCCCTATTTCTTTCCACTGATCACTTAAGAAGGCTTTCTTATCTTTCTCCTTGCTATTCTTTGGAACTCTGCATTCAGAAGCTTATATCTTTCCTTTTCTTCTTTGCCTTTGGCTTCTCATCTTTTCTCAGCTATTTGTAAGGCCTCCTCAGACAACCATTTTGCCTGTTTGCGTTTCTGTTTCTTGGGGACGGTTTTGATCATGGCCTCCTATACAATGTTAGGAACCTCCGTCCATAGTTCTTCAGGCATTCTGTCTATCACATCTAATCCCTGAATCTATCAGTCACTTCCACTGTATAACCGTAAGGAATGTGATTTAGGTCATACCTGAATGGTCTAGTGGATTTCTCTACTTTCTTCAATTTAAGTCTGAATTTTCCAATAATGAGTTCATGATCTGAGCCACAAACAGCTCCTGGTCTTGTTTTTGCTAACTGTATAGAGCTTCTCCATCTTTGGCTACAAAGAATAAAATCAATCTGATTTCGGTGTTGACCATCTGGTGATGGCCACGTGTTGTTAGAAGAGGGTGTTTGCTATGACCAGTGCATTCTCTTGGCAAAACTCTGTTAGCCTTTTACCTGCTTCATTTTGTACCTCAAGGCCAAACTTGCCTGTTACTCCAGGTAGCTCCTAACTTCCTACTTTTGCATTTCAGTTCCCTATGATGAAAAGGACCTCTCTTTTTGGTGTTAGTTGTAGAAGGTCTTTTAGGTCTTCACAGAACCATTCACCTTCAGCTTCTTTGGCATTAGTGGTTGGGGCACAGACTTGGATTACTGTGATATTCAATGGTTTGCCTTGGCAACAGACAGAGATTATTCTGTTGTTTTGCGATTGCACCCAAGTACTGCATTTCAGACTCTCTTTGTTGACTATGAGGATTGCTCCATTTCTTCTAAGGGATTCTTGCCCACAGTAGTACATATAATGGTCATCTGAATTAAATTCATCCATTTCAATCCATTTTAGTTCACTGAATCCTGAAATGTCGATGTTCACTATTGCCATCTCCTGTTTGACCACTTCCAATTTATCTTGATTCATGGACCTGACATTCCAGGTTCCTATGTAATACAGTTCTTCATAGCATCAGACTTTACTTCCATCACTAGCCACATCCACAACTGGGCGTTGTTTTCACTTTGGCTCAGTCTCTTCATTCCTTCTGGAACTATTTCTCCACTCTTCTCCAGTAGCATATCAGGCACCTACCAACCCAGGGAGTTCATTTTTCAGTATCACATCTTTTTACCTTTTCATACTGTTCATGGGGTTCTCAAGGCAAGAATACCAAAGTGGTTTGCCATTTCCTTTTCCAGTAGACCACGTTTTGTCAGAACTCTCCACCGTGACCCATTCGTCTTGAGTGGCCCTACAAGGCGTGGCTCATAGTTTCATTGAGTGGGACTGTGCAATAGGCTTTGCCTCTGGTCTTCATTTCTTTGGCTCCCAAAACAAACACCAGGCTACTCTGTCTGTTTGACAAGGTCATGAGGGTCAAACAAAAGTATATAGTAAAGAACCTTTAAAAATATATATGTTTGCTACGATTTAATTAAACATATGAACCAAAAGCTTTGACCAGTAAATGAGACAGGAAACAAAAGGATACAAGCTTAGTTAGATTAGCTTCCCATGTTTAACACAACCCAGAGCAGGAGTGTTAAAATGGAAGGTTCAGGATTGAAAATTGAGGTTTAAAGGAAAAAAAATCTCTAAGTAATCTCTATTAGAAGGAAGCTCACATTGTTTCACAGCTTAGCAATTCAAGTCATTATTTTCAAGCTGAACATATCTTTTAAGACTCAGTGCTAGATCAGCAAACTTCTATTTATGGCAACACACAATTTCTAGAAAATCACACACAGAGAAACAACATAAACTTGGTCAGAGCCATTTTTGAGAGAGAAACATGGTGAATATGACAAAAATTTCATAAGGAGTCAGGAAGTCTGGAACCCAGACAAAAGGTAATCTAGGTCTTGAAAATTCAAAGACAGCAAAAGGTCACTTTGTAATCCATTATTCTGTGGCCTAACCTCACACCTCTACCTTTATTAATGCTACTTGCTCTAAAATTCTTTTCCCCATTCTATTATCAATACAGTTTTCCAATCTTCAAAGCCTACTCAAATGCCACTTCTAACATGAAGTCTTCACAAACACCACTCATGGCTCCCTTGTAGTGGGTTTTCATAACACCCATACCCTCAGTATTTTTAGTCAGACTCAGTAAATTGGGATGTCAATTCTTGCCCGTGAAAGTAGAAAACATAATGAGCTTAGAAGAAAGATGAGCACATGTTAGGTGCACTGTGAAAAGTACACTGCTTAATAAATACGTCAATTTTAGGAGTCTCATTTCATGTAAGGGTGTCACAAGCGGTAATTCAGTAAAGCCACCATCTGCACAATTAGAAAGGCCTACCTGGCCTGCACAGGTCTCCGTGTTGCTCTTTTTCACTGGCGTAGACCTCCATGCACCAAGCATGGTATGCAAATGAGAAGAGATCTTCTATTTTAGCAGGTGGTCGGATTGCATTGTTCAGTCTCTTAAGCCACTCTTGACACTGCTCAAAGGTTGAGAACTGACACCTTTGTAAAACCAAACAAGTACAAATGTAATCAGAAGACAGCTGACAATGAAACCTAAGGGAAGCCACCATTTCAAGAGTGCCTACTCACAGTGAAATAATTACAGTTAAAAGCATTAGTATAGAGGTGGTCTAATGTTTATGATTTATAATTTAAAAAAACACATCAAACAAATTTTAGTCAATGATGCAAAATGTCGAGAAGAAAGCTAGACATGTGGAAAAACTTTTATTTAAGACTAATAAAATCTCTTCTGAGACTGATTAGTGAAAATTATTAAAGTAAAATAGGAGTCCCTCTTCCAGGAATGGGGTTTCATTCCACTTCTCCCACCAAAGCTTTCTGGTTGTCCCTCTCAAGAAATATGTTCCGTTTTTGTTTTGTTATGACATATCACGCCAAACTCAGAAACAGTTCAGAGTACTACTTTTAGCCAATTAGAGAATAATTTCAAAATTAACCTACTTAGCAATTAAAATAAATCAGCAACTTTATATTGAAAATAAGATACATTACACTGAAACTCTCAGCTGTGACCATGTAGAAACCAAACAATTCTATTATCAAGTGAAATTTTCAGTGCATATATGTAACTAGGAGATTAAAATAATTTGAAATAATTACAAGTGTAAAAAAATACTTAATCTTTTCAAATGCAGTATTTAAAATTGAGTAATTAATATACAAGCTTTTAAAACTGTAAGTTATAACCAGTATCTATCAAAAGCAAGCCAAATCTCAATGGCTAAAAGGCAACTTAAATATTTACCTTAAAACCAAGGAGGAATCAACTATACTCCAATAAAAATTTGAAAAAAACAAACAAACAAGGAGGTCACTTAAACCTCTCTCTTACCCCAACTAGTGTGACTTATCAACACGCCCACAAACAATGTTTACTGGCACTCTAGAATAGGTCGTACAAATAAAACAAAAGCTGAGGGAGCTAAAAACTAGGAGAGTTACTAAATTTAAAAGGCATTTCAGTCATCCCTTTCCAACATTATAATGAAGATCAGATCAGATAAAGCCAACACTGAAGACATTTGATGAGCAGCAGGACATCTATAGAGTCTTAAAGTGCCTCCCAGACTGCTATCAGTTGCAATGGAGAAAATACAGGAATTACACAGAAAGTGGGTGATTCCTTGAAAGAATCATCAAAACTAACATCACTAGTAAGGAACAGGTGGGCACTGTTTGCCTCCAGCTGTAATACAATATCCTGAAGAGGACACATCCTCACATGGACAGTATTCCAGCTGAAAAGGTACAACCTCAATTTATTCCTGAGGAAACAGTGGACACAAAATAAGCATTCTAATAAAAGATTGTTTTCTTCAAAGTGCTAATGCCAAAAAGTTAAAGAAAGGTGATGGAAAACATTCCAGATTAAAGAAAGCTACAGAATCATGGCAACTAAATACAGTATGTGACCCTGACTGAATCTTGTTCTGAATGAGGTAGGGGCAATGCTATGAAGGGCATTATTCGGTCAACTGACAGAATTAGAACATGTGTAGCAGACTGGATAAAAGTATTACGAGTGCAAAACTGTGAAGTTGATAACGATATTGTGGTTATATAAGAAAATACCCCTATTCTTAAGAAAGCACACTAAAGTACTTTGGGGCAAAGAGCCATGATTACATAACTTACTTTCAAATTGTTCACAACAAGAATTTCTCACACACACACACAAAAAAATAACACAAATGGGGTAAAATGCTAACAGTACTAGTGCTCTTTACGATTTTTATGTTTGTATTTATTTTGCAAATTTACAGTTATATCCAAATAAAAAAGAAAACATATCTTTCCAGTAGCAAAGTAGCCTGAAGATAAAATATTTCAGGGACTAACTACTCAGAAAATGTTCGTAACTAGGCTGACCCTCAAAAGCAGTTTTTGTTATCAAATCATGAATCCACCCTTTAAAAAGTATTTTCCACACTAAACAACAGCATAAACACAAACAAGTCACATACCTGATAACTTTGCAGTCTTTGCAAGTCAAATGAAGCTGAAATATATCTCGGCATTCAACACTTTCTATAAGCTGCAATGGAATCTGCAATTAAAAAAAGATGAAGTTCCCTTAGTCAAAAAGGCATTGCCCCTGCGGTTCTGCAGTGTGTCCAAGAGTAACTGGGAGCTTTACAGGAGAAAGCAGCACAGAACTGCATATTCATCTGAATCAACAGCACTCAAGTGATTTACTGGGTGATTTAGGCTTCCCTTTCTCAGTCTCTAATCAATGCCCTCAAGTCACTTCACAGCACAAGGACAACAAACAAAGAGGAGGAACCACATCTAAAATACAGAAATGTGTCATCTCTCCGGCAACAAACTTACAGTCTCCTCTCTCAAAGTACTACTTTACGATGCTAGAGCTAGCTGTGATTTGTGGTGACACAGAAGCTGAAGGGAATCAGAACAGTTAATCCTGTCCTGTTGACAAAAAAAGAGCTACAGATCAAGATACTAGTGGGACTATACTTGTCACCTATCCCAAATGACAAGGTGGGCCTGGGCCTTTGTGTCAGCAAAGCAGCAACGTGAAAAAGACTGGAGGTCTGAACTGCCTGCGGTAGCACAGAAAACCCAAGACAGCAGACGGAGCTGCTGGTCAGGCGCTCTGCTCAGCACAAGAGGGGGGACAGCTCTCACAGTGGCCTAATGGGGTAGGTTTAATGTGTTTCAAAAGACAAGCTGAGGAACCCTGTTTGCCAAGTAGGGCTCAAGGTATGAGTAAGCTGGGATGGTTCTCTCCCTGCCAATCTGGTCATCTGATACTGAAACAAGAGCAGTATGACAGTGGACAGGGATCAGAGAAGGGAGGCGATAGGAGGGAAAGCATCTGAAGAGGGTGATAAATCCTCAAGCTGTCGTTAGAATCCTCCTTCTGTCCCTCAACTTTTCCTGACTCAACCCTTGATCTCAAAAATTTCCAATTTCCAAAACTTCTAAAGACAACCTGGTAAAAACTGTAGTGGATACTCTCACTCATTGAAAAAGGATCTTTCTACACTGTATCAAGCCCAATCAAAATGTGGCTCTGGGAGCTGCAAGGAACATTCCGGCAATTCGTGTTTTGCATGAGAAGGAGGAGTCACTCTCATCCAGCACAGACAGAAACAAGAGCACACTGCCTGCACAGGGCGGCCCTGCTGCTAGCTGAGCCCGTTTCAGAAACAGGCTTCCGGCAAACCCTGCCCCACCGTGTGGTCGCCAGAGTTAGCTGGGAACTCTCAGAACAAGGATGTGGAGATCAAAAAGAAGCCCGTATGATGGACATGTCGAACAAACAAAAAGAAACTGGGGCAGGGATTCAAAAAGAGAAGAAAACAAAATAGTGTTACTCGGGTAATGGCTGAGAGTTCTACCTCAGAGTAGAGCCTTCTAGATTTATCTACAAAATTCCCTTATAATAGGACCAGAAGTAAGAGAAAGACTAAGACTTTCTGCCTGTGTTCAGAGAAAGAAAAAGAACCTTTGGCCCTCTGTTTTTAAGTCCTTTACGCCAAGGTGCTGTGAGAAACTGGAGCTGATGCAGTTAAAAATTCTTTTAAGACCTGTACATCTAAGAAGGAAAAACAACCACCTATCAGTAGGGATAAACGTGAAGGGGAACAGGAGATTAAGAGATCAGACGGGGACACTGATTTTTCCTCAGGCCAGTCCTCTGCATATCCTGTAACACTCATGTTAGGTTTTTTGTTTTTTAAACCTACAGTCCCCATTCTCTCCCAATACTCCCCCAAAAACAAAAAGAGAAAAAGAGGTGCCAGACTGGCAATTCAGAGGCCTGAGTTCTAATTTCAATTTTCTAAAACTTTATGAACCAAAATTCTGCCTGCTTATCAACTTCCTTGGACAATCCTCTAACCTTCCCACATGCCACCAGCCTTTGCTTTCTGGTGGTCCCAGCTTAGGAAGGTCCAGGCACAAGGAATGAATGAGAAGAGCCTGGGGTGGAGTGAGAGTGAGTTTTACAAATCCACAGGCTCTCACAGCAATCACTTGCTCCATGGCCCCTCCAACACCCTACCTTATAGCTAGAAAACCTGAAAACCAACTAACATTATTACCAGATCCTGGAGGGAATGGACCAGCCTGTGCTATTTTGCTACAAAGAATAAAAGTTTTACATCCCTACTATTTGGACTAGATCTAGCCCAAGAGCCTAGCTAGGTTCAGACTTCTAAAATACAAAGATGCAACACCTCAGAGTGTGCAAAACATTTGCTACCTACATGCTTCCAATATATAATTTTTCATATATTTTAACACTGCAAACTTAAGAAGGATAAAAACACTGGTTGCTAATATACAGATCCTACCAAATCACAAGAAACAACCATGTGTATTCAAGTCATAGATACAGAAAACAGATTTTAAGAATCATGCAGATTATCACATGCAAGGAACTTTAATATGCAGCAAGAACAAGGACATAAAAGAGAAACACTTGATTTTGTATCAAATGAACAGCTCCCTTTTTCTTCCCCTTTCATCTCAATGATACTCTTCAATGCAACCACCCCACCCTCGAGATTGCCTTTCCTTTGAAAAAGGCGGAGCTAGCTAGCTTTTCCTCTTCATACAGCCAACCAAAATATAAAATAAGCTTCTCTACTTCTTTAAAAGCAAGTCCACGGATTCAGGTTTCTCAACTTTCATCACATATGAGGAGGATCCTTACCATTTCTGTCACTAGACATACCCCAAAGCAGAGAAATACAGGTTCATGAGGCAGACCATTTTATAGCTTGGGAAGGTTAAGACACTCCACTAAAGCTAGTGGCAGAGTCAGGACCAGAATCCGTGACTGCCCTCCAGCTCAGGGCCCTTCCAACATACATGGTGCTCCGTTCTTCCTCTAGGATGCCATTCCCTTCTGTGTGAGCACTACCTTAGTTCTTCTTTCACTATTAAGCAGCCTCTTCACCAGGGATCTTAAGCAGAAAACAGAATCTAAACCAACCAAGATTCTTCAGAGGCAATTCTAAGAAATCTGAAGTCACAATCATATCCTCCCTAACCCAATGACTCAGTGCTTTGCAACAACTCATCCTTGTTTTGCTCCTTTCTTCTCTGCCTTCTACTTGCCAGGCAATTCTCTCTCCCATTACCCACCAAACTCATGCTTAAAATACATCAAACACACTCCAGTGCTGTTAATCAATTCCTCTGAAGGTCAAAAGTTACATTACATACACCAAAACTCATGAGAGCATCAATCCAAAAGAGCAGGACAGCGGCAGTTTAAGAACATAATAGACATGCATAAGAGAGTCACAGTACTCGTTCCAGAGGGAATTTTATGTGATTTCGTACTGTATTTACCATAATTCATTCTGGGTCTGTATGTGTGTGAATTACTAAGCACCAGAATTTAAAAGTGGGATAATGTATACTTTTTAATACCAAACGCCCTTTTTATAGACTGAATGGGGAAGTATTAACCTTGCACACACATGGCAAGTAAAAATGGCAGTAACAGAGTAAAAATAATGTAATGAGTCTTAACCTAAAATCTATATAACACACCGTGGATTATCTGGGTTCTAACGATTTAAACACCAGTCAGAAGAAAATGGTCACAGGTTAAAGACTCAAATTCTTTATTGCTCACTTCTGGTATTTACAACGTACTCTTCCAACATGGGTTTTCAGAAGCCTCCTCTGATTTATGAATGCTAAGACCAAAGGGCATTGTTAACAATAACCTACTTCTGACGCCTGGAGAGTAACAAAGATTTTCAATGTACAACAGTTAGGCAATGTAAAAAATGTGAGAAATGCTAAGGAAGGTGTTTCCAGGTATACTTCCAGCTTATTCCTAAGAAGCATTAACAGACCAGTCTAGAAATGAGAGTTTTAATGTCCTTTTAAATACTAATGTTGTCTTTACTTCTGGTTGAAATTCAGTTTACATTTTTTGAAAGTCACAATTCCATCTGCTCATGGAACTATGGGGATTTACCCCACTCCACAAATCGTCCTCATGTACAAAACCAGTAGAACTTTCTCTGATATGAGGAAAGGGACTCATGCAGAGGACACACTTGCTGATTTGCAAGGGGAGCGTCTGACACTCAAACCAGTTTGTTTCAAGCACAGGTGCAACAACCGCCTACAATTCTCATGCTACTTACTGGGATTTCAGAAGCAGCAGACTGAGAGGCGGTCTACTGAATTACACAACAAAAATCGTTTTAAAATTTAATTATCTACACTTGAACACTTACTTGTTTGTAAATTAGCTGAGCAAAGAAATATATCTATACATACGTAAAAATACAGTTTGGGAAAAGCACGGAATAGGAGCAATTCATAGCTTAAATGCTACAATTGAACTATACTAGAGGTTCTTTACTCTAGAAATTGGAAACTTGATATAATCTATGTGCATAAACATCTAAATGCAGAGTTCCAAAGAATAGAAAGAAGAGATAAGAAAGCCTTCTTCAGTGATCAATGCAAAGAAATAGAGGAAAACAACAGAATGGGAAAGACTAGGGATCTCTTCAAGAAAATCAGAGATACCAAAGGAACATTTCATGCAAAGATGGGCACGATAAAGGACAGAGATGGTGTGGACCTAACAGAAGCAGAAGATATTAAGAAGAGGTGGCAAGAATACACAGAAGAACTGAACAAAAAAGAGCTTCAAGACCTAGACAATCATGATGATGTGATCACTGACCTAGAGCCAGACATCTTAGAATGTGAAGTCAAATGGGCCTTAGAAAGCATCACTACGAACAAAGCTAGTGGAGGTGATGGAATTCCAGTGGAACTATTCCAAGTCCTGAAAGATGATGCTGTGAAAGTGCTGCACTCAATATGCCAGCAAATTTGGAAAACTCAGCAGTGGCCACAGGACTGGAAAAGGTCAGTTTTCATCCCAATCCCAAAGAAAGGCAATGCCAAGGAGTGCTCAAACTACCGAACAATTGCACTCATCTCACATGCTAGTAAAGTAATGCTCAAAATTCTCCAAGCCAGGCTTCAGCAATATGTGAACCATGAACTTCCTGATGTTCAAGCTGATTTTAGAAAAGGCAGAGGAACCAGAGATCAAATTGCCAACATCCGCTGGATCATGGAAAAAGCAAGAGAGTTCCAGAAAAACATCTATTTCTGCTTTATTGACTATGCCAAAGCCTTTGACTGTGTGGATCACAATAAACTATGGAAAATTCTGAAAGAGATGGGAATACCAGACCACCTGATCTGCCTCTTGAGAAATCTGTATGCAGGTCAGGAAGCAACAGTTAGAACTGGTCATGGAACAACAGACTGGTTCCAAATAGGAAAAGGAGTACGTCAAGGCTGCATATTGTCACCATGTTTATTTAACTTATATGCAGAGTACATCATGAGAAATGCTGGACTGGAAGAAACACAAGCTGGAATCAAGATTGCCGGGAGAAATATCAATAACCTCAGATATGCAGATGACACCACTCTTATGGCAGAAAGTGAAGAGGGGCTAAAAAGCCTCTTGATGAAAGTGAAAGTGGAGAGTGAAAGGGTTGGCTTAAAGCTCAACATTCAGAAAACGAAGATCATGGCATCTGGTCCCATCATTGCATGGGAAATAGATGGGAAAACAGTGGAAACAGTGTCAGACTTTGTTTTTCTGGGCTCCAAAATCACTGCAGATGGTGACTGCAGCCATGAAATTAAAAGACGCTTACTCCTTGGAAGGAAAGTTATGACCAACCTAGATAGCATATTCAAAAGCAGAGACATCACTTTGCCAACAAAGGTTCCTTAGTCAAGGCTATGGTCTTTCCTGTGGTCATGTATGGATGTGAGAGCTGGACTGTGAAGAAGGCTGAACGCCGAAGAATTGATGCTTTTGAACTGTGGTGTTGGAGAAGACTCTTGAGAGTCCCCTGGACTGCAAGAAGATCCAACCAGTCCATTCTAAAGGAGATCAATCCTGGAATTTCTTTGGAAGGAATGATGCTAAAGCTGAAACTCCAGTATTTTGGCCACCTCATGCGAAGAGTTGACTCATTGGAGAAGACTCTGATGCTGGGAGGGATTGAGGGCAGGAGGAGAAGGGGACGACAGAGGATGAGATGGCTGGATGGCATCACTGACTCGATGGATGCGAGTCTGAGTGACCTCCGGGAGCTGGTGATGGACAGGGAGGCCTGGCGTGCTGCGGTTCATGGGGTCGCAAAGAGTCGGACACGACTGAGCGACTGATCTGGTCTGATCTGATCTGATGTGCATTACAATAACGATGTATTTCAACATGCTATGAGATTAAGAGAATATATATCAGACAGCTATGTCAAGCTTGATGGTATAAGTCATTTAAGAGTTACATGTGTTCATTTGAAAACATAGAAAATGATGCAAACTGAAGCATGCCACAATACATACTGACGCATCTGAGTTTTGATGGTTGATACATGTTTGATTTAGATATAGTAACTTTTACAGGAGGGGTCTCTTAATATCACAGATTTTACTGAAATACTCATCTGCTGAGGGAGGACCAGAATAGGAGGAACCATGGTTTCCTGGAATAACCACAGGTTTTAGGAGCCCAGCACTAACTGTGATGTCATTAACTTATTTGTACAAAGAAGTCCTAGTCTCTCCCAATCTGAATTACTTAAAATCACTGCAACTACAAAATACTTTTGCACAACCATTTTTCAGTGCAAAGCCATTATCTTGGACTTTTAAAAAAGTGACAAGCAGACTCTGTGCCTTAGAGGGTTATCATGCTAAATGGAAAACACTTTTCGGTGAGGAAATGGGTCACAAGTTAAAAACAAGGGTAAGTTTTCTTAAGCACTGTATCTCAATCACAGTTGGGGGACCAACAATTCCAGTAAGCAACCTACTCATACAGCTATTGTTAGAGAAAATGATGATGCAGGTTTAGAGAAAAAGATGACTTAAAATGACCTTTAAACCCAGAGAGGATTTTAAAATGGTCTAATATCTATTTCAAACCCATTATTAACTTCAATTCACTTAATATTTACTGAATACTATGGCACAAGTAAACACACTGGATTCTAAAGATACAAAGATGAACAAACAAAAAATTACAACATATCTGGTAAAAGTTGTTAAACTGTGTTCAAGACACAGAAAAAGCCAGAAGAGAGGGTAATAAACTGTCAGGGGGGAACTGGGACTGAGAAGGGCTTCACAGAAGAATATCATCACCTGAATTGGGTTCTGACAGATAAAGAAAAGTTCCTTGGGTAGGAGAAGAGAGAACTCAGAGGTATAAGGTGTGTCTGAGTCCAAAGACGGTGGTTTTACTAATACAAAGGGGAGAAGGGGAGAGAGAGGGAGACAGAAAAGCTGTAAAGGACCAAGGATCACACCACTTAGGGTGACACCGTGTTAAGCGATTTCATTTTAGAAGTAATCAAGAAAGACTGAAGGCCTTTAGGTTGGTGAATGACATGATGCAATCCATGCTTTCCAATAGATCCTTTACCCCAACAGATCTAAAAACAGTCTCTGAAATACTTGGCCATAAACCAAAAAGCTGAGAAACGGGACTGCAAGAAAAAATGCAATGATACAAAACTACATTATCTCCACATGCAATTTAATTAAATTTCACCAATTCTAGACATTTAAACACAAAATTAAATTGGGTAATTCTACTAAATATTGCTGTCATTATTTCCACAGGAGCTAGTAGGGTCTGGTTGCTGGGATGTTATAGGAGATTCCATCCTGTCCCTCTTATCAGGGCTACTCAATTCCAAACAGACCCTTCTGAACAGTGGCACATGGTATGAAAGCACAATATGCCTCTTGCCTTGATGAATCCAGTGTGTATTTTTAGCTGATAGACAGAAAACTAAGACAAGAGCTATGATCATAGCCCTAATCTACAGGCCAGAAGGAATTCAGGCCATAGTGACTCCTGGATGCAAACACTTAACTGCGGAGAACAGTAATCAACACTAAACAATAGATGCCAACCATAAAGAAAATGTCAGCCATTCGAGTCTTGACAAGGAAAAAATATGATGAAGGAATTGGGTAACTTTTGGATGGCTGAGTAAAACAATTTTCTAAGAATCCCAAAAGGAGCTCCCAAACACACTATCTGAATGAAGGGATAGTCATGAGTTTTTATAAGATGTCATAGTACACTTCTTTGTGGTAAAACCAAAGCGCAAAAAGCCACAACACTGTTCAGTGAGGAAAGGCAGCATTTGTTTGGTTAGAATACATGAACTTTGGCAGTTTTGTACTGAAAAACAAGTTTACTGAAAAATATTAAGGATGGCCATAGTGCTGGAAAACCCAGTTCACTGAGGATACCCTCTTAATTGAAAAGGGTAAATGCACTCAAAAGTTGAGAGCTTTCCCTCTCTTCAGCAATACACAGTATATTATGCAAATAAACATTTTATTTAACGTCTATCCTTATACCACTAAGACGACATGAGAGTCACTTCATCCTGTAACAGAAGCTTGCACTGAACTCAAAGTACATCTCATCATTTGACGCTGCTGTTCAGTTGCTAAGTTGGGTCCAACTCTTTGCGACCCCATGGACTACAGCAAGCCAGGCTTTCCTGTTCTACACTATCTCTTGTGAAGTGGCTCAGTCGTGTCCTACTCTTTGCGACCCCTTGGATGGTAGCCTACCAGGCTCTGTGGTCCGTGGGATTTTCCAGGCAAGAATATTGAAGTGGGCTGCCATTTCCTTCTCCAGGGGATCTTCCCAACCCAGGGATCGAACCCAGGTCTCCTGCACTGCAGACAGACACTTTACCGTCTGAGCCACTACAGTGGTACACTATCTCCTGGAGTTTGCTCAAGTTCATGTTCAGGGAGTAGGTGATACTATCTAACCATCTTGTGCTCTACAGCCCTCTTGTCCTTTTGCTTTCAATCTTTCCCACCATCAGGGTCTTCTTCAATGAGTCAGCTCTTTGCCATCAGGTGGCAAAAGTACTTCAGCATCAGTCCTTCCAACGAATAGTCAGGGTTTACTTCCTTTAGGATGGACTGTTTTGATCTCCTTGCAGTCCAAGGGACTCTCAAGAATCTTCTCTGACACCACAATTCGAAAGCATCAACTCTTCAGTGCTCAGCCTTCTTTATGGTCCTACTCTCACATCCATACATGACTGCTGGAAAAACCATAGCTTTCACTATACAGACCTTTGCTGGAAAAGCGATGTTCCCACTTTTTAATACACTACTTAGGTTTGTCATACATTCCCTTGCAAGGAACAAGCGTCTTTTAATTTCATGGCTGCAGTCACCATCCACAATGATTTTAGAACCCACAACAATAAAATCTGTCACTGTTTCCACTTTTTCCCCTTGTTTGCCATGAGATGACAGGACCTGATGCCATGATCTTATGTTGAGTTTTAAACCAGCTTTTCCACCTTCATCAAGTGGCTCTTCAGTTCCTCTTCGATTTCTGCCATTAGAGTGGTATCATCTGCATTTCTGAGACTGTTAGTATTTCTCCTGGCGATCTTGACTCCAGCTTGTGATTCACCCACCTTGGCATTTCGCATGATTACTTCGCATACAAATTGAATGAACAGGGTCATAACATACAGATTTATCATACTCCTGTCCCAAGTTTGAACCTGTAAACTGTTCCATATAGGGTTCTAACTGTTGTTTTTTAACCCATAGACAGGTTTCTCAGGAGACAGGTTATGGCAGTCTGGTATTCACATCTCTAAGAATTTCCCAGTTTGTTGTGATCCACACAGTCAAAGGCTTTATAGCACAGTCAATGAAGCAGACGTTGTTCTAGAATTTCCCTTGTTTTATCTGTGTGCTTATTTGTTCAGTCACGTCCAATTCTTTCCAACTCCACGGACTGCAGCCCGCCAGGTTCCTCTGTCCATGGGGATTCCCCAGGCAAGAATACTGGAGTGGGTTGCCATGCCCTCTTCCAGGCGATGTTCCCAACCCAGGGATTGAACCCACGTCTCCCACAATGCAGGCAGACTCTTTACCGACTGAGCCACCAGAGAAGCTCTGCTTTCTCTATGATTCAACAAATGTTGACAATTTGACCTCTGGTTCTCTGCCTTTTCTAAACTCAACCTGTATATCTTGAAGTTCTCGGTTCATGTACTGAAGCCTAGCTTGAAGAATTTTGAGCACAACCTTACCAGCATGCGAAATGAGCACAACTGTACGACAGTTTGAACATTCTTTGGCATTGCCTTTCTTTGGGATTGGAATGAAAACTGACCTTTTCCAGTCCTGTGGCCATTGCTGAGCTTTCCAAATTTCCTGACATACCGAGTGCAGGACTTTAACTGCATCATATTTTAGGATTTTAAAGAACTCAGCTGGAATTCCATCACCTCCACTAGCTTTGTTCATAGTGATGCTTCCTAAGGCCCACTTGACTTCACACTCCAGGCTGTCTGGCCCTAGGTGATATGACCACACCATTGTAGTCATCTGGGTAATTAAGAACTTTCTTGTATAGTTATATATTAAGAACTTTTGTGTATTCCTGCCACATCTTCTTACTCTCTTCTGTTTGTTAGGTTCTTACCATTTCTGTCCTTTATCATGCCCATCTTCGCACGTTCCATTGCTATCTCCAATCTTCCTGCAGAGATCTCGCATCTTTCCCATTCTGTTGTTTTCCTCTACTTCTTTGTATTGTTCATTTAAGAAGGTCCTGTGTCTCTTTGCTATTCTCTGGAACTCTTCATTCAGTTAGGTAAATCTTTCCCCTTTCTCCTTTGCTTTTTGCTTCTCTTCTCTCCTCAGCTATTTGTAAAGCTTCTTCATTCTTCAGACAACCACTTTTCCTCCTTACATTTCTTTTTCTCTGGGGTGGTTTTGGTCACTGGCTCCTGTACAATGTTATAAACCTCTGTCTATAGTATTCCTCACCTCCACTGGATAATCATAAGGGATGTGATTTAGGAGGTGGTGCTCTGCCAATGCAGGAGAGGTAAAAGATGCAGGTTCCATCCCTGGGTTGGCAAGATGCCCCGGACTACTCTAGTAATCATGCCTGGAGAACCCCATCGACAGAGGAGCCTGGTGGGCTACAGACCATAGGGTTGCTCAGAGCCGGATATGACTGAAGTGACTTAACGCATACCTGAATGGCCTAGTGGTTTTCCCTACTTTCTTCAGTTTAAGACTGAATTTTGCAATAAAGAGCTCATGATTTGAGCCACAGTCAGCTCCAAGTCTTGTTTTTGTTGACTGTACAGAGCTTCTTCATCTTCAGCTACAAACAATATAATCGATCCAGTTTTAGTACTGACCCTCTGATGATGTCCACGTGTAGAGTCATCTCCCTGTGTTGCTGGTGAAGGATGTTTGCTATCACCACTGTACTTTCCTGACAAAACTCTGTTAGCATTTGACATTAAGGTCCAGGAAGTTCTCTCCAACTGAGGCAGTCGGTAACTACTAAAAATTGAGAAATAAAAAGCCTACACAGCTTCTGCACCATTACAAATCTTAATGATACAGCATTACCAACTGCAAATCATGCAGTGTCACTAAACAAGGGACACCTCAGCTGACAACTACATGTTATCATTTTAATCAAGCATAAGAGCTGCTTGCTAACGTAGTGTCCCCAGTGCTTAAATTGAGAAAAAAAGCAGAGTACACAATGTTTTCGTGCTAAACTCTCTATAACATTGCCCTTGTGAGAAATTTAAGGTTTTTTACTTCCCTTCTCCATCTACTTTAGTGGAAAAACAGCTGACAGCACTTACATTAACAAGAGACTCCTTGCACTTGATGTGAAGTCTGTAATTAGAAAGGGCGATGATGGCATCCTCAGCACGGCCCACATACTCTGTGCTTTCTCCATGAAGTTCAAGAAAAGGGACCTTCAAAGTGGAAGAAGAAACGCTTCAGAGTCCTGAAGTAGTAAAGCAAAGCCTTTAAACACAGCTCAGGTGAATGGACTATAAACACTGTCACTCAAGACAGTACATAAATGGGTGCAGGACCTAAAGAGGATGGGTTTACACCCACAAGATACAAAAAACCTAGTTATTCACATTTAAGACTAAAGAAGGAATGACACAGAGATGACCACACCTCAGTAGCAAAGTCTTTCTAAAAGAAATGTTTTCCAGCATACATTTCTATTATGTGTGTGGTTTAGGGAAAAAATACATTTCTCTAATATGTATTCCTATATGCAGTCCATTACTTTTATCTACTGGCTCTGCTACATTGTTACTATGATACTTAATACTTGTTTCACAAACAAAAGTGGCCTGGAATTACCTGAAGATTCTCATCCTCCCGGATCAGCTGCTTCCTGGGAAAGATCTGATTGGCCTGGATGCACTCAAGGCTGTGCCGAGTCTCTTCATCCTGGAAAAAAACCCAAATGTTTAAATAATTTCAAAGCTCCTACTCCATGTTTGGTTTTTCTGCCATATCTAACAGCATAATCACAATGAAAATCCAGGTGCCTCTAAATGGAAAACACACCAGTATCAAAGAAAGTCAAAGAGGTTAAGAACATTTCTATTAAGCACTAGTAAGCTGTTAGTATATTACTTTTAGGAGAAACTAAGATATAATGGCTTTTTTCTCTTAAGTTATAACCTTTATTTTTTAAAGATGCCTTCTGAATTATTATTATTATTTAAGAATGAAATGATGTGACCAATGTCTGGAATTTGACTCAGAACATTTGGAGGGGGAAGGGTAACAAGGAAGTGAATGGAGCATAAATGAAACAACTGTCTATGAGGGGATTAAAACATGGAACTTTAAGTGAGAGTTCACTGTACCTCAGTGTCTACTCTGGTTATATGGGGAATTTTCCATAACAAAGCTGTTTTCTTTTCAATGTAAACTGAAGAACTGAATCCTCAAACTGAAACATGTGTGAACCAAACCCTTAATCTTGGTATTACATATTTATTTCTATTAAGGCAATCTCAAAAGATAATAAATTATAATCTAAATGGCACTTGAACTAATCATAATTTACATAAAAAGTCTTTTACATTATAAATTTGTATGGTATACAAAGATCAGGGGGAAAAGCAATCTACTAGAAAGTCCAGGGGTAAATTATGATGAAATTGTTTACACAGCAAATTTTATAAGAGCAATAGCAATTTTAAACATAAACCCTAATAAAATGGTTCTCAAAATGTGATCTGCGGATTCTAAGACCCTTTTAGGGCCTCTATGAGGTCAAAACCACAGTCACAATAATACTAAGACTTTTTTTAATACTAAGCCTGTAATAATACTAAGCCTTTTTTCTCTGCACTGACATTTGTACAAACAGCACAGAGAGACTCAGTGGGTAAACCTGCTGGCCCCTTAGTATAATCTAGCAGTGGCACTTTGAATGTCCTTGGTAACAAGTAGGAGAAAAATGATAAATTTTATTACATTCTGACCCTTAAGTCTTTTTCTTTTTTAAAGAGGAAATAGGGACTTCCCTGGTGGTCCAGTGGTTGAGACTCTAAGCTCCCAATGGAGAGAGCATGGGTTCAATCCCTGGTTGGGGAACTAAGATCCCACATGCTGCATGTCCAATAAATATATAAAATAAAATATTAATAAATAAAGAGGCAATACACATGAAAGCCTTTTGCTGCACACTGAAGTATTATGGTTGTCTTCAGGTAAAGCACTTGTGCAACTGTTTCAGTTACAAGCTGAACGAGCAACTTCTTTTGCAAATGAATGAGCACCACTTGCAACTGAAAATCAGAACAACGGATGAACTACGGTGATTCAGACTTCAGTAGAGCTTTTCTTCAAATGCCATCAGGTGCCAGTGATGAAGTTCTAATGAGAAAATTAGAATTTTGAAAGGCTATCATCTGCCACAAGGAACTTTACAGCTTTCCAGTACCAAATACTTTTCTGATATGCCCAGTGGCAATACTACCAAGTGTGATTTTTTAAAAGAAATTTTATTGCAAACTATGTCTACCTTTGGAAGACTTGCATTACTCATTTTCTCACTATTCATTATTTTCAAAATGACCTGTTCATGATGTTACAAAATCATGCATGGATAAAAGATCCATTTAAAGTGCAAGACAACTGATGGTTTTAACGTAATACAAAAAGTTCACTGACATGACTTCAAATTCCACACTGCAACTAACCTTCAAAGAACTAACACCTGTCAAGTTTTGATGTGTAATAGAAGAATACAACTACCTGGAAAAACTATTAAAGTATTCTTTCATTTTCTAACTACTGAGTAAGGCTGGATTTACTTCATTTATTTCAAAAAATACACTGTAACAAAATGGATGCAGAAGTAGATATGAGAATCCAGCTATCATCTATTAAGCCAAATATTTTTAAAAAACTGTAAAAATGTAAAACATCGCTCTTTTACATTAATTATTGCTGGATGAGAAAAACATTACTTTTCATTAAAAATGTTATGCGAAATTGGTATTGTATAAAAATGAATTCATGAACATTTTAAGGGTTTCTCAGCTTTGACTTTTAAATCAAACCTCTTATAATTATACAGTGGAAGTAACAAATAGATTCAAGGAATTAGATCTGATGGAGTGCTGTAAGAACTAAGGATGGAGGTTCATGACACTGTACAGGAGACAGTGATCAAGACCATCCCCCAAGAAAAAGAAATGCAAACGGGCCAAATGGTTGTCTGAGGAGGCCATACAAATAGCTATGAAAAGAAAAGAAGTGAAAAGCAAAGGAGAAAAGGAAAGATATACCCATTTGAATGCAGAGTTCCAAAGAACAGCAAGGAAACATAAGAAAGCCTTCCTCAGTGATCAATGCAAAGAAACAGAGGAAAACAATAGAAATGGGAAAGACTAGAGAGCTACCAAGAGAAATTCTTTTTTCACACACAGATAGGCAATAAAGGACAGAAATGGACAATAAAGGACAGAAATGGTATGGACCTAACAGAAGCAGAAACTATTAAGAAAAGGTGGCAAGAATACACAGAAGTACTGTACAAAAAAGATCTTCATGACCCAGATAATCACAATTATGTGATCACAACCCTAGAGCCAGACATCCTGGAATGCTAAGTCAAGGGGGCCTTAGGAAGCATCACTACAAACAAAGCTAATGGAGGTGGTGGAATTCCATCTGAGCTATTTCAAATCCTAAAAGATGATGCTGTGAAAGTGCTGCACTCAACATGCCAGCAAATTTGGAAAACTCAGCAGCGGCCACAGGACTGGAAAAGGTCAGTTTTCATTCCAATCCCAAATGCAATGCCAAAGAATGATCAAAATATTGCACAATTGAACTCATCTCACACACTAGTAAAGTAATGCTCAAAATTCTCAAAGTCAGGCTCCAAGAGTATGTGAACCGTGAACTTCCAGATGTTCAAGCTGGATTTAGAAAAGGCAGAGGAACCAGAGATCAAATTGCCAACATCGAAAAAGCAACAGAGTTCAAGAAAAACATCTACCTCTGCTTTATTGACTATGCCAAAGTCTTTGACTGGGTGAATCACAACAAACTGTGGAAAATTCTGAAAGAGATGGGAATACCAGACCACCTGACCTGCCTCCTGAGAAATCTATACATGTCAGGAAGTGACAGTTAGAATTAGACATGGAACAAAAAGGAGTACGTCAAGGCAGTATGCTGTCACTCTGCTTATTTAACTTATACGCAGAGTACATCATGAGAAATGCTGGGCTGGAAGAAGCACAAGTTGGAATCAAGACTGCCAGGAGAGATATCAATAACCTCAAATATGCAGATGACACCATGCTTATGGCAGAAAGTGAAGAACTAAAGAGCCTCTTGATGAAAGTGAAAGAGGAGAGTGAAAAAGTTGGCTTAAAGCTCAACATTCAGAAAACTAAGGTCATGGCATCTGGTCCCATCACTTGCTGGCAAAGAGATGGAAAAACAGTGACAGACTTTATTTTCTTGAGCTCCAAAATCACTGCAGATGGTGACTGAAGCCATGAAATTAAAAGACACTCCTTCAAAGAAAAGTTATGACCAACCTAGACAGCATATTAAAAAGCAGAGACGTTACTTTGCCAACAAAGGTCTGTCTAGTCAAGGCTTATGGTTTTTCCAGTGGTCATGTATGGATGTGAGAGTTGGACTGTGAAGAAAGCTGAGCGCCGAAGATTTGATGCTTTTGAACTGTGGTGTTGGAGAAGACTCTTGAGAGTCCCTTGGACTGCAAGGAGAGCCAACCAGTCCATTCTGAAGGAGATTCAGTCCTGGGTGTTCTTTGGAAGGACTGATGCTAAAGCTGAAACTCCAATACTCTGGCCATATGATGTGAAGAACTGACTCATTTGAAAAGACCCTGATGTCAGGAAAGATGGAAGAGGGGAGGAGAAGGGTACGACAGAGGATGAGATGGTTGGATGGCATCACCGACTCAATGGACATGAGTCTGAGTAAACTCCAGGAGTTGGTGATGGATAGGGAGGCCTGGCGTGCTGCGGTCCATGGGGTCACAAAGAGTCGGACATGACTGAGCAAATGAACTGAACTGAGGATAGACTATTGACTTTCCAAGAAGAATGGTAAAAATATTACTTAGCTAAACATAAGCTGAATCAACTGCCTAATTTATTATAGTTACTGAGTTTCATAGGTAAAAGAGAGGCCAAACTTGAGATGGATGATGGGGGAAGAGCTGGAAGGAGACGAAGGCAAGGAAGAGAAAAAGTCTGGCAGGTGTGTTAACCTGTTAAGAGGCTTGAAAACAAATTTCCCCTGGGCTAGCTACAACCAGTAGTTTACTAGGAGGAGAGAGAGAGAGAATATAATTCACATGGTCAATTTCTTGATATCGTTGAGGAACACCGGGCATGGTGGACTCTCATACTTTTTAATCCCTACCAGCTCCATGTGGGGTCACTATAAAATCTTGAAAGGAGATCAGTCACCATAGTTCCAGGCTAACTTCTGTTACTTGGTAAACTATGCAGGTAACAGAAGTCAGTCTATAAGTGAGAGGGAAGTCAATATTAAAGATATATATTTAAAGAACATGGGGAATAGAAACTAACAAGTGGAAATGTCTATAAACTAAGTTTATATATAAACGTTGCAGGATTTAAAAAAAAAAACTACTCTTTAGAGTCACATATGTGTAGAAACATTTGACAAATGTAAAAGTTTAAAGTGATTATCAGTCTCATTGTCAATTTTAGTTACCATTCTTAAAAGTGGCATTAAAAGTCATCAAAAATAAAAATTTCTGTTGATATAATGTTTGGGATTTCTTTCAACATAATCCAAAGAGGTGGGGGTGGGAAATTAGAAGAAACAAGTGTGGTCATGAACTGATTACTGCATCTGGCTGATGCCTATGTGGGTTATATGAGGGTTCATCATACTATTTTCAATTTGCATAGGCTTGAGATTTTCCATAATGAAACACAAAAACATTTTCCTAATGCTTAACCTCCCCAAAAGATCTCAATCTCATTCAAGAATTTTTTTAAAGTATGAAAGGATGATATTCAAGAAAAATCAGTGCTTCTGAATTCTCTGCTAAGTCACTTCAGTCATGTCCAACTCTGTGCGACCCCATAGATGGCAGCCCACCAGGCTCCCCCGTCCCTGGGATTCTCCAGGCAAGAACACTGGAGTGGGTTGCCATTTCCTTCCCCAATGCATGAAAGTGAAAAGTGAAAGGGAAGTTGCTCAGTCGTGTCCTACTCTTAGCGACCCCATGGACTGGAGCCTACCAGGATCCTCCATCCATGGGATTTTTCAGGCAAAAGTACTGGGGTAGGGTGCCATTACCTTCTCCACACACAAAAATAAGGATTAAGAACACGTAACCAAATAGCTAAAACAACAGAAAATATTAATTAATACTACTTAAACCAATGGTTCAACAATTTGCAAAGTGTTAGCTAGTAAAAAATCATTAGGAGTCCAACGAGTCAACGAAGAAAAATGTTTAATTCATTTAGTGAAATAAGCAAAACAGAAATTTAATTATGTTTTAATTCCAACTACATAAACTATACATAGGCACATAAACTAGTTAGAAGGAATACAAGAATTATAAATGAGTACTTCTAAAAACTTACTATAAAGCTGCTTAATGAAAGAGTTTTTTTTCAAACACATGGTCACACTGGCTCCCTGAACACTGCACGTGCGTGCACACACACACACATATCTGCAGAGCACACCAGGAAGACTGTCTGCAGGGCACCAGAGCCCCCAGCAGCACCAGAGCAAGGACCACGCCGCTGCAGTTGTGCGGGATACAGCGAAGGACAACCCTTCTGTACACAACAGAGCTGCTTTCATAAGCCCGCCACTTGCGACTCATTAGCACTGGCATACATATCATATAAATATTAGGCAAACACCTCTTCAATTCACTAAAAACTCGTGAAAACCAATAAAATAATACACCATAAAGAAAAGCTCACCAGTACTTGGGTATAGGATACATCAGAAAGCTGTTGTGCCCATAAACTAAGAAAAAAACTGGCAAAGATTAAAAACGACAGCAGTTACCTTTCTCATTTTTAATGACACTTCTATACAACTAGTTTTTTTGGTTTTAGTTTGTTTTTAATGTTGAAAGGCATTTTCCACCCATGTTCCTAATGAGGCTTGAAATTAACATGGCCTTTTCAATTCCTTCTTTGTGTGCCAGCATGACAGTTTGGATCTAGCAAACATCACCAAGGTAGAAGCAGGACAATATTACAGAGGACCATTTCTTTCTTAAGCCCTGAAGCACTGTTTACATATTTTCGGGCCTGATACAAATGTAGCTGGCTCATTGCTCCCACTTCTCTGCCCAAAGTGGGTCCTAAATGGCTCACAAGTCACTGAAATATACTCATTTTAGATACAGACGCAGGCAGGGGTTGTGCAGAGCTACTTCATCTTCTTTGGGATAAAAACAATGTTAAAGAGGAAAAACTGGGAAGACAGGGAACTGCTTTCATCCAGAAAGGAAAATTCATAAAGAATATGTGTAATACCATATTAATTCTCCACAACGCAACACACACACAAAGAAAAGCTTCTTACTGTATCTTCCTTCCCAGAAAAGAAAAACCTGAAGTCCAAGAAACATTTGGTCTTGAATCTATTTATACTACCTGACTGAAAAGAGATAAAATCTAACTCACACAATTAAAGTGAATAGAAGCAAGACTGCTCTAAGACACTAGAATACTCAAATTACTACTAGTGATACTAAGTAAACAATAAAAGAAAACAGACAAGAGAGTTCTGAGGAAAGGTAACTATAAACTTACTAGTATTCACTAAACTGTCAGGACAGAGTTCAAGTCCAGTTGTCTTGTTATTTCTTTGTACTTACCATGACAGGAGGCCCAGATTAGGAGGAGAGATCTCCGTCCCTTCTTCAGTATCTTGGCAAGCCTTTTCTTTCCTTTATGCCTGAAACTTGGGAGGGGGGAGAGGACAAAATTGGTAATTTTCCACATGTGTCCTAAGTTGCTTCAATCGTGTCTGACTCTGTGCGACCCTGTGGACTATAGCCTGCCAGGCTCCTCTGTCCATGTGATTCTCCAGGCAAGAATACTGGAGTGTGTTGCCATGCCTTCCTCCAGAGGATCATCCCAACCCAGAGATGGAGCCAGCATCCTGTGCATCTCCTCCATTGGTGGGGGGTTCTTTGCCACTAGCGCCACCTGGGAAGCCCACTTTCCCATTTGGCCATACCCTAATTAAAGGAACTGCATATACAAGGACCAAAAGACTTGACCAGAGTCAGCCAAGAAAAAGCTGAGAATCACCCAGCCAACCCACTAGTCAAATCCAAACTCCTTTAAAGGGCTGTGAAAATCATCCTGGCCATAACCTATTTGAGCAAAAATAACTGCGAAAGCTCATGCTCCTAAAGTTGACAGCAACATGAAAAATATTATAAACCTTAGATGAAAATAATAAAGCAATAATTAAAACCAACCTGCAAATGCAAATACAGTATAATAACAATATAATTCTTACAATATTATATAGCATGTTTTTGTAAATTTCGTTAAGTTCAAAATGGATCTCCCCATCTGTGGGAACCAAACTGATTTAGTAAACAAAATATGAAAGAAAAAAGTCTTTTACCCCAATATCCTATGCTCAGTGAAAACTCAAACTGTGCTAATACCTTTACCTTGTTTTCAGAAATAACTGTAATAGTGGGGGAGGAATACCAAACAAGAACCGCAGGCTACTAAGAACACTATCACTTTAATAAGTAGCTTTCTAAATATATATATATATATATATAAAATAGATACATTACACACAAAGCCAGCATTTCTAGTTCACTAAACTTCCACAAATACAGCATATTTTTGGAAGTCTGGGATTCAATATCCAAAGCAAATGCTTTATGATCAATGAAAGTGAGAAAACAGAGGCCATCAAAGTAGCAGGGCCAAGAGCCTTATCAGTTGTTACTGGAAGTGTGGTATGAGGTGACATAAAGGATGGCTCTGGCTGTAGGGTGGGAACAGACTAGATTGAAATTACACTCATCTCACACGCTAGTAAAGTAATGCTCAAAATTCTCCAAGCCAGGCTTCAACAATACATGAACCGTGAACTTTCAGATGTTCAAGCTGGATTTAGAAAAGGCAGAGGAACCAGAGATCAAATTGCCAACATACGCTGGATCATCGAAAAAAACAGGAGAGTTCCAGAAAAACATCTATTTCTGCTTTATTGACTATGTCAAGGCCTTTGACTGTGTAGACCACAAGAAACTGGAAAATTCTAAAAGAGATGCGAATACCAGACCACCTGACCTGCCTCTTGAGAAACCTATATGCAGGTCAGGAAGCAAGTCAGAACTGGACATGGAACAACAGACTGGTTCCAAATAGGAAAAGGAGTACATCAAGGCTGTATATTGTTACCCTGCTTATTTACTTATATGCAGAATACATCATGAGAAATGCTGGGCTGGATGAATCACAAGCTGGATTCAAGACTGCGGGAGAAATATCAATAACCTCAGATATGCAGATGACACCACCCTTATGGCAGAAAGTGAAGATGAACTAAAGAGCCTCTTGATCAAAGTGAAAGAGGAGAGTGAAAAAGTTGGCTTAAAGCTCAACATTCAGAAAACTAAGATCATGGCATCTAGTCCCATCACTTCATGGCAAATAGATGGGTAAACAGTGGAAACCGTGGCTGACTTTATTTTTGGGGGCTACAAAATCACTGTGGATGGTGATTGCAGCCATGGAATTAAAAGACGCTTACTCCTTGGAAGGAAAGTTATGACCAACCTAGTTAGCATATTAAAAAGCAGAGACATTACTTTGTCAACAAAGGTCCGTCTCATCAAGGCTATGGTTTTTCCAGTAGTCGCGTATGGATGTGAGAGTTGGACTGTGAACAAAGTGGAGCGCCGAAGAATTGATGCTTTTGAACTGTGGTGTTGGAGAAGACTCTTGAGAGTCCCTTGGACTGCAAGGAGATCCAACCAGTCCATTCTGAAGGAGATCGGTCCTGGGTGTGCACTGGAAGGACTGATGTTGAAGCTCAAACTCCAATACTTTGGCCACCTAATAAGAAGAGGTGACTCACAGGAAAAGTCCCTGATGCTGGGAAAGATTGAGGGCAGGAGGAGAAGGGGACGACAGAGAATGAGATGATTAGATGGCATCACCGACTCAATGGACATGAGTTTGGGTAAACTCCGGGAGCTGGTGATGGACAGGGAGGCCTGTCATGCTGTGGTTCATGGGGTAGCAAAGAGTCAGACACAACTGAGCGACTGAACTGAACTGAAGTCTGAACTGAAGTAACAAGGCCTTGATTTTCAAACAGATTTAACAGTTTAAGAAAACTCAAAGTAAGAATCAAGTTGCAATTTAAAAGATCATGTGTAAAACTATTTTAAACAAATGATTAAGGCTACAACTCATTTAATCTCAACTTTAATCCAAGTTTCCAGGCATAGTGTATTATACTATGGCACAATTACATATGGGGAAAGTAATCTGGCTTGAGTCCTGATGGTGGGGAGAGACCACCAAATTTTAAGATTTAACCTTAAAGTAAATATACAAGAGTTCACCTAAATGCTCACAAACAGGGCCCTAAAATTAATCTGTCAATTGTCTTTTGCTGCCTAAAAACAGCAGAGTGTAGTAGAGGGTGAAGGGTAGGGGGAACAAACTTACCAAATGAAGTTTATCTGAAGAACTTTTTCTATTTGAAGGTTTCACAAGAAAATCTGCAGAAGAAAAACCAGTAGTTTAACAATGACAAATATCCTAAGTATCAAGTTAAGCCACTTAGATTTTCCCACTAGACTTTTCTCTACAAGCTGGAATGCCATGACAATACATTATTTTTTAAATTGCTACAATGTGAACTAGTTAGTCAACCACGTTTTAGAATATTTAATTGTGCAAAATGGGCCAATTCAGGCCTTAGCATGCCTTTAGAAACTGCGGAACCATACAGACAGAACTTTCCCAGAATCTACAAATACTCCTCTTTGTATGTACTTTGTATGTACTTTTCTGATGGCTTCTCAGGTAAATCTCTGCCACTAAAGGAACAAATACTTTCAAAAACTAAGAAAATCATAGGAGATCTAGACCTGGACTTGGTAGTTGAAGGTAATTTGTACACATTATTGGCTTCTCTACCAAAGGATCTTTTTTGTGTAAGAAAAAAAGATCAGAAGGGGAAAGTATAGTCTAAACACAAAAAACTCTTGTCACAAAGAGGCAACATCTGACCCTTACAGAGATAAAAGACCTTGTCAATCTACTGTTTAATCATTAAGTCATGTCCAACTCTAGCTACCCCATGGACTGTAGCCTCCCAGGCTCCTCTGTCCATGGGATTTCCCAGGCCAACAATACTGGAGTGGGTGGCCATTTCCTCCTCCAGGGGAATCTTCCGATCTAGGATCAAACCCAGGTCTTCCACATTGCAGGCGGATTTCCTTTGTAAAGACTTCTCTCAGTATTTGCAGACAACTTATCCTTTCGATCTATGTGACATTAAGTCACATACATGAATAAGACTGCACAAAATATCAAAATCCTAAAATCAAGGAGTCAGTCAACGTCAACATTTTGCATTATTCACATAACCTCTGAAAACACTTTTTATACAAGAACCATATAAAGGTTCTAACCACTTTACAAGTAGTATTTTTGTCTCCCAGTAACTTTTAAATTTTATAACTCAGGCTGGGCCACATTAACAACATGCTATACGGGAACTAAGGCTATTCATAATTTTCAACTTGAGATACAAACTAACTGTACTATCATCAATATTGGTTCTGTTGTTTAATGAGGTACAACACAGTAGAGCAGGAAAGTTTAAAGGTTTTAAATTCTTGCTAAAGCATAATTTTTGCTTAGTATTTGAAAACTGAAATACAAATTACAATTATTTTCATTTTTTTCTTTATACTACAGTAAGGTTATTATTGATTTTTTAAAATTATGTCTGTAGGTATCATCTATGAACTTTATTTAGGATAATGAGAAAACATTTGTCAAAAAGAACAGATGGCGGGTCTCTTTGTCCTTAGCTGTTACAAACAACCAGGTAAGACAATGTATTAGTATATGATGGCACATTCCACGTAAGTACTAAATGCAAGGAATGATGAGACATTTCACGTAAATGCTATAGTACTCTGATACTTCTTGGGTAACTTCTATGACATGCAAGTGCTCAGAGTTCAGAGAAAGAGACAAGCAGGGAGGCCTCAAAGGAGGTGGAGAACGGCTTAGTCTTATAGATTAGGTAGAATTTAAATAGAAAGAAAGAGGGGAGGTAAGCCAAGTGAGGATGAATACTCATTCCACAGGGGGAAGAGGACACATTTTTGAGCAACAGAGAATAGGTGAGAATACCAATCACCTTCAGGGAAATGAGACTAGAAAGACAGCACAAACTGCGGGCCTTGATGCCAGGCTGACGAGTTTAGATTTCACTCGATGGCATAAAACCAAAAGGTTCATGAGCAGGAGAATAACAACATGAAAGTGGTCGTATGAGAAAGCAGCAAGCAGGATGGTTTGGAGGGGAAAAGTCACTTACGATGTTTCCAGACTAGTAGATCAGATATGAACTGCTAAGGGCCCAATATCTTAATGATAGTAAAAATGCAGAGGCACCACCAAAGTGAGTGGAAAACGTTAATTGCTTAAGCTTGGTAATTAATTAAGAATGAGAAAAGGAGGCAGAGCAAGTTGGCAAAGATAACTGCAAAATTCTAAGCCCTGTGGTGAGTAGAAAAAGAATGGTTTTGTTAAGAACCAAAGAGCAGCTTCCAAGGAAGCAACACCAGATAGGATATACTGGCTTTAAAGGCGGCCTCACAAGTAAATATATGTCCAGACAGTAATTAGGGGTAAAATGGGATCAGATTCAGGAGACAGGTCAAATCTAGGAGTAAGAATGAATTGATGGTGTTCCATTTATTTCCAAGAAATTACTATCTACTACAAGAATCATCTGACAGTTTCAGAAATTACTTGGTAATTTACTCTGTCAAAGATAGGGTAAGTCTATTAATACAAAAGTGTGTAAAGCTCCAAGACATGGACCAAACAACAGGATGACTCAACAAAAGGCTCAGGCAGGTCCGCTTCACGGCCGCCAATGACTCTCTGCACCACAGGCAAACACCCCCTTAGTTGGGGACAAGTACGCCGCTGTGAAACGCTGCCAACCAAATTTTAAAAACTGCCCATGGCTCTTCAGACTATCTGCCAGATAAAGGCCATGTAGAGTAAGTCTGAAGGAAGCTCTCTGGTGCCACAAGCTACTGTCTTATGAAGCCAGACAGTATCCCGTGATACCAAGCATGCATTTGAAGAGGTAGAATGTAAAGTGGTTATGTTAAATCTAAGCAATAACCTAACGCGTCTATGAACATGGATTCTTAAGCACATTAGGCACTGATGAACAGCACTGGTGAACAACCTGGGCAGCAATGTGGAGTAAGAATTGGTGATGGTCACTTTCACGTTCCACCTGCGGAGTAGTGTTAAAAGGGAGGGGCGGGGAACTTTCTGAAGTTACCTGATCTAAGAGGGTAAACTGTTTACAATCATGTAATATACTATGGATTGAATTTTATCTATTTTAAGAGGAAACTAAACAAAAAATAGACATACTTTATTAAATACCAAAATACAAGATATTACTGTACACAAGGTCCTTCAGGAAGATAATGAGAAAATTAAGAGGAAGGGCATGGAGGCCCCAAGAAGGCTAATAAGGAATGGACACCTACATGGAACAGTCATCATCTTAGGCCACTACTACATCAGCTTCATCAAGGGCAAAGAGGCACACCAATCTGGACCATTTCTGTAATAAAATAAGGGAATCTAAACTACAAAAACCAATTAGATTAAACCAAATACACAAGGAAAACTTAAGAGACTCAAGTCAGTCCTCCTATAATATGGCGGGGGGGTGGTGTGAGATTCAGGGGAAGAAAGTGTAGCTAAAGCAGCACTTTTTGGCTACAGTATGTTTTAACTTCAAAAGAAAAAAGAAACATTTTTCCCCCTACAGACCTGTCTCACTTTCAAATCCAAGAATAATTAAGAGTTCAAAACTTTAAGAAGACAACACTGAGTAACTTTAAAAGAATCTTTTATTTTCACTGTATGTGAAAGAAATGGCTTTTCTTGAACATGTATTGCATAGTAAGAAACACTGACAGTAAAACTTGAGTGTGGAGGCAAAATAATTAAGAGATGGTAATTTTTAATAAGTGACTTTACAACTGCTACCACTTTGGGCGAGCTTTTCAGTTTCTCAGTGTTTCCTCATTTATGCCTAGAAACTTTTTGGATATCTGATGGATGATATGACCTTCCCAAACTAGGATTCCATGGCATGTTGGGGAGATTATTCCACGGTGGGGAGATGATTTAATCACTAGTAAATTCCAAAACTTAGCTGAGTAAAACTACTGTGGTTTGGTCTTATTCCTTGTACAATATCCCAAACCTCAAGCTTTCTAAAACTTTCGCTGCTAAAGTCAACTATAAATGAAAATAAAAACCAAGAAACAGTTCAAAAGGCATGGCTGAATGCTCTCAGTTGGACTTTCCCCCCTACTTATAAGGATCTTGTTTTTAAAAAAGTGAAAAAAAAAAAAAAAAAAACCTAAATGTAAAATTGAGTCAGTATCCTGGTGCAGTGACACTTCCAAACGAGATTAATTTACTTTAAAAAAAATTAAAAGAGGCTATATGTCTTTTCCATCTCTTTCAAAAACATTAAGGTCTGTGTGTTTTCAGGGATCCAGACACAAGTTCGCGATGAGAGTATGCATTCCTCTGCCAGCTGTAGGCTGCAGATAAGCAGTTAAAATATTATCATTCCCTGAGCAAAAAAACAACCATCTTCTTAAAAAACAAAAATCCAGTAAGTTGTCCAGAAATGGCCAGATGAACTCTGTTACAATCTAATTTCTGTATCAAAGAGCAGTAAGTCTCTTGAACCAGCAATATTTATGGCAATGTTCACTCTAACAAGTTCTGTTTCAATAGATAATAACCAAATATCAATCTTGTATAATTCTGTGAATACATTAGTAGTACAAGAGTATGGTTCATTCTATCAGGTTTGTTTTTTTTTTTTTCAAATGTGGAAAAGTTCCGAATACATTTCTCAAAGGAGGTGCTGCAACACAGAATTTCAGTTACTGATCAATACTTAAGATCATTTGTCTTCACTTAAGTGACAAACATTGACAGCTGCTTTTTCCAAATGGGACCCCAAAATGTGAGAAGTCAAAAGCAAAGAAACTGTCCTCTAGTGTTTTTAGATATTAAGATCTGACTGCATTTCAGATGTACCTTTTTGCTTTTCACATCTCAAGAAGGCAAAAGGACACCCTGACCACCTTTGCAGAAAGATCAACTGTGATCAAATCAACTTTAGCAAATTTGATTTGTACCTTTCAAAATCACTTATTTCTTACAAGTGTTTCCCTTTTAAATTTACTCCTTACACAAAAGATAGGAAGAGGGGAAGCATAAATCATACATGATGTCTTTTTTAAATTCATATATGTCATCTTGGTGAAGACACTCTTTTTTTCCTCTATTTTTTAAATTATGCAAGTATGATAACACATTTACAGGAAACCTGGAAAATACAGAACAAAGTTACATATAGTTCCACTATTACAATTATTTTTAAGTAGAAGATTTTTAGTTTGAGTTTCAATATCAAACTCTCAAAAATTAATAGAATGAATATACAGAAAAGTAGAAGGATATAGTAGACCTGAAAAGTTCAGTCAAGACATTTTCTGGTGGTGACAAGATTAAAACTGAAGATATAATACAATCTACTAAAAAGGGTAAAAATAACTTCAAGTATTTTTAATGGTTTGACTTGCTCTACAATCACTTCTATAAAGAAAACATCCACTTCATACTAACTCAGATATATTAAATTATTAATAGGATTATAAATTTCTATGAGTAATTTGTAACGTTATCTTCTGATTCTATCCTCCACCAAAAGTCACAAGGCAGGTATCTTAGTACTGAAATTAAGAATTTTAAATTTAGCTTTGTGAGGCAACATTGAGGTTCACCATGGTAAACGGAGAGATGTTCCCTAACACCTAAGAAAGAAAAAACAAACTATCAGAAAACAAATACTTAAGTTTTGGTTATTGACAGAGAAAGTCCAGGCATTCAAATCGCTAGAAATTAATTAAAAGACACGCAAGATCATTTTATCTAAGTGTCGGGGTAGTTCAATATTTATAACTGCTATGGAAAGATCAGAAAGACCAGCTCCAGTGTTGGAAAAATGTTTCTTGACTTTTGTTTCTTTGACTAGTTTCAAGGCCTGTTGCTGCTGTTGCTAAGTCGCTGCAGTTGTGTCCGACTCTGTGCGACCCCAGAGACGGCAGCCCACCAGGCTTCCCGTCCCTGGGATTCTCCAGGCAAGAACACTGGAGTGGGTTGCCATTTCCTTCTCCAGTGCATGAAAGTGAAAAGTGAAAGTGAAGTCGCTCAGTTGGGTCCGACTCTAGTGACCCCATGGACTGCAGCCCACCAGGCTCCTCCGTCCATGGGATTTTCTAGGCAAGAGCACTGGAGTGGGGTGCCATCGCCTTCTCCGAGTTCCAAGGCCTACCTTTGGGAAATTAATGAGAGAAGGTAAATTCCTACACACTCATTTATGTCCTGCCACTTGCTCTCAGTTAACTTTTCCTGAAGAGGAAAGAAGTAATTTTGTTTGCCCAGTCCCCCTTTCTCCCTACACTGTCCCAAACTGAAGTTCTCATGGGCAATCATAAGACAAGTGTTCTATTTTTTAAAAAAGATTCCTACTCAAGAAATTCATACCTCCTCATGGAAACTTAAAATTTCCTAATTATAACCTTATAATGACTTCAGCCCCTCTTAAAACATCATATGATTATCTCAACAGAGCCTGAAGACTCTGACCATGCCTCCTACAAGTCAAAAAATAAAATTATAAGTACATTTTCTTGGACAAAACACCGAAATGACCAACTCCTACCTATGAAGATGAGCAGTTTTACAATAGGTTCTCAAAAGGTTTTTTAATAAGGCTTAAATTATGAGCTCCAATTTCTTATGTACTCCAACAGAAAAAGACCACTAATCATGAGATAGGTAGCAAAGAACAATAACTTACTTTTGTTAAAGGTAACTAAAATATTATACAAAATTCAACTACCAATGTCATTTTGAAATCTGCAAATTCACACTGTTTATTCCAATATGCTGTGCATCTGGACCCAGCCCTAAAAGGGCAAGAACACTCTCCAAACCCCACCCTTTTTACACCAACCCTCTGCCCTCAAGCTGGATAAGAGGTTTCTTTCTAGGAAGACAGCAACTTAGTTTGAAGATCAACTTACCATAGGAAGTCAAGAGTTCGCCCATGTATAAATGACATGATTTTCCTATTAGGCCTAGGTACTTGGGATGTTCAACACCAATTCTAGAAAAATCTGGAATTAAAAACATATTTCTGCTTTATTGACTATGTCAAAGCCTTTGACTGTGTGGATCACAATCAACTGTGGAAAATTCTGAAAGAGATGGGAATACCAGACCACATGATCTGCCCTCTTGAGAAATTTGTATGCAGGTCAGGAAGCAACAGTTAGAACTGGACATGGACCAACAGACTGGTTCCAAATAGGAAAAGGGGTATGTCAAGGCTGTATATTGTCACCCTGTTTATTTAACTTATATGCAGAGTACATCATGAGAAACGCTGGACTGGAAGAAACACAAGTTAGAATCAAGATTGCTGGGAGAAATATCAATAACCTCAGATATGCAGATGACACCACCCTTATGGTAGAAAGTGAAGACAAACTAAAGAGCCTCTTGATGAAAGTGAAAGAGGAGAGTGAAAAAGTTGGCTTAAAGCTCAACATTCAGAAAACGAAGATCATGGCATCTGGTCCCATCTTCATGGGAAATAGATGGGGAAACAGTGGAAACAGTGGAAACAGTGTTAGACTTTATTTTGGGGGGCTCCAAAATCACTACAGATGGTGACTGCAGCCATGAAATTAAAAGACGCTTACTCCTTGGAAGGAAAGTTATGACCAACCTAGATAGTATATTCAAAAGCAGAGACATTACTTTGCCAACAAAGGTCCATCTAGTCAAGGCTATGGCTTTTCCAGCAGTCATGTATGGATGTGAGTTGGACTGTGAAGAAAGTGGAGCGCTGAAGAATTGATGCTTTTGAACTGTGGTGTTGGAGAAGACTCTTGAGAGTCCATTGGACTGCAAGGAGATCCAACCAGTCCATTCTGAAGGAGATCAGCCCTGGGATTTCTTTGGAAGGAATGATGCTAAAGCTGAAACTCCAGTACTTTGGCCACCTCATGCGAAGAGTTGACTCACTGGAGAAGACTCTGATGCTGGGAGGGATTGGGGGCAGGAGGAGAAGGGGACGACAGAGGATGAGATGGCTGGATGGCATCACTGACTCGATGGATGTGAGTTTGGGTGAACTCCAGGACTTGGTGGACAGGGAGGCCCGGCATGCTGCAATTCATGGGGTTGCAAAGAGTCGGACACAACTGAGCGACTAAACTGAAAAAATAGCTATCAGCATTCCAAACCTGGCTAATCTGTATACTGCTATCAGTTTATCAATATATAGGAATATTAATGGTCTTCTCTCCATCTACAGATTCTTCAGAAAAGTTGTGGTTTCCTCTACTTAGCCTTATGCAGAGTAATAGGCAACAAAATGGACAAGGACCAGAAAGCTGAATGAAAATGCAAATCCATCCTTTAAGCATACAACTTAACAATAAAGAGAAAAAACAGATTTTAATTTTAACTGTCATCTCAATTATAAACTGTCCAACTCCAGATAGCCAACAGGCACATTCAGAGAAGAGAGACAAAATTCCAAGAGTGGAGGCTATATGTGCAACAAAAAGAATCCACTCCTACCCTGGTTCAGTTAAAATGTGTGTGCTGTGCTTAGTTGTGTCCAACTCTTTGTGACCCCATGGACTGGAGCTCACCAGGCTCCTCTGTCCATAGGGATTCTCCAGGCAAGAATACTGGAGTGGGTTGCCATGCCCTTCTCCAGGGGCTCTTCCCAACCCAGGGATCGAATCCAAGTCTTCCGTATTACAGGCGGATTCTTTATCATCCGAGCTACAAGTGATATTCTGGTAATTAGGCAGGGGGCTACTCATATTTTTGAAAACAAGCCAGTGAAGACCCAAATAACCTCTCATAACCAACCACACATGACAATGTGGGCTCTACTTAAAATGGTGACCTCAAATACCCACTCTTCTGAAGCAGTCCTCCTCAATTATTAAATAGCCAAAAGACCAGAACACCATCTTCTTAAGAATCCTTTTAGGACCAATACAATTCAACAGATGCCCAGAAAACAACCCACTCTTTTAAACTAGTAACATTTATTTCATGTAAACAGAGGGAAACATGTAACTGCCACTGAAATATATATAGGGAGAAAAAACTTTTTCAGCTAAAGTCAAAAAGTAGAATTCATGAAAATGCTTTACTTAAAAGGAGAGCAAAAGTCCTAAGCTAATAAGAAATAAAGTTGTCTTATTAAGTAAAGAGGATTCTCCTTAAATAACTGCACTTAACCACTCTAAAAACCTTAGACAAGTCATAGGTTCAAACTGAAGACACAAACCAAACCATGAATTTTAAGAATTCTTAAGCTATCATTTCGCTTAACCCATTAATCAGAAAAGGGGATGGGGGCTTTTTAAAACAGCACATTGGCTAAATTACTTATATTTATACAAAACACATTAAAATACATGTATTAGTAAAATAGTTATCTAAAATAAAATTAAAAACTGCTGAAACGTACAGCCTAATATCAACCTATTCTAAACACACTGGGCAGTCTAAGTATATTGCTTATACATCAAAAAACCTAAGTACTAGGACTCCCCTGGTGGTCCAGTGGTTAAGACTCCGAGCTTCCACCGCAAGATCCATCCCTGGTTGGAAACTAAGTTCCTGCATGCCGCATGGTGTGGGCAAAAAAAAAAAAAAAAAATCCACACAGGCAAGTAACTGGAATTCTCAAGTTTCCAATAAGCATGTGAACATAAGTACTAAGAATAATACCACACCTTCAAGATCAATCTGAGCCACTCATGTTTCTTGCATTTTCCAACATGAAACCAAAGAAACTGAAGTTCAATGAAACTAAAGTCTAAAAAAGGTCTAAGAAATAATGCATTACCCAAGCTCTGTGGTAAATATCAGGCCTATGAATGAATGGACAACATATCCTGTACTACTTTCATTTTTACCCAGGACACACATATGCTAAAATGCAAAGAAATATAAAGACCTTGGGAAGAGTTTACACTTTTCTATTGATTTACTCTTCAACATCTAACCTAGCCAGAGATCAAATGGCCAACATCCACCAGATCACAGAAAAAATGAGGGAATTCCACACACAAAAAAATCTACTTCTGCTTCATTGACTACTCTAAAGCTTTTGACTGTGTGGATCACAACAAACTGTGGAAAATTCTTAAAGAGATGGGAATTCCAGACCACCTTACCTGTCTCCTGAGAAACCTATATGCAGGTCAAGAATCAACAGTTAGAACTCGACATGGAACAATGGACTGGTTCCAAACTGGGAAAGGAGTACATCAAGGCTGTATATCATCACCCTGCTTACTTAACTTATATGCTGAGTACATATCATGCAATAATGTCGGGCTTGATGAATCACAACCTGGAATCAAGACTGCCAAGAAAAATATCAACAACCTCATATATGCAGATGATACCACTCTACTGGCAAAAGTGAAGAGGAACTAAAGAGTTTCTTGATGAAGGTGAAAGAGGAGAGTGAAAAAGCTGGCTTAAAACTCAACTTGTAAAAAACAAGATCATGGCTTCCAGTCCTATCACTTATGGCACATAGATGGGGGAAACGTGGAAACAGTGACTGATTTTATTTTCTTGGGCTTCAAAACCACTGCAGATGGTAACTGGAGCCATGATATTAAAAGATGTTTGCTCCTTGGAAGAAAAGCAATGACAAACCTAGACAGCATATTAAAAGGGGACATCACTTTGCCGACAAAGGTCCGTACAGTCTAAGCTATGGCTTTTCCAGTAGTCATGTATGAATGTGAGAGTTGGACCATAAAGAAGGCTGAGCACCAAAAAACTGACGCTTTTTAACTGCGGTGCCAGAGAAGACTCTTGAGAGTCCCTTGAACAGCAAGGAAATCAAACCAGTCAATCCTAAAGGAAATCAACCTTGAATATTCCTTGGAAGGACTGATGTTGAAGTTCTAATATTTTGGCCACCTGATGCAAAGAGCTGACTCACTGGAAAGACCCTGATGCTGGAAAAGATTGAGGGCAGGAGGAGAAGGGGGTAGCAGAGGATGAGATGGTTGGATGGCATCACCGACTCAATGGACATGAGTCTGAGCAAAGTCTGGGAGACAGTGAAGGACAGGGAAGCCTGGTGTGATGCAGTCCTTGGAGTTGCAGAGAGTCGGATGTGACTTAGTGACTGAACAACATCAACATCTAACCTAAAACTTATATTCTACAATATACAGGTATTTTTTCAATTGTTTCCATGGTATAGTACACATACTACTGGTGATATGTGAGAAGATGATTTAAATGTAACATAAATGCCTTTTTAAAAAAATATACTTGTGCTAATGAACACTGGAAAAAACATCCTTCATTCTATGGACTCTGAAATGCCACTGAATTCAAGGTACATAATTAAACTTACACATCACCAAAGAAGGAAAAAAAAACTTGATTTTAAGATGAATTACCATTTGGTATACAGATACTGCAAAAAAAAAAAAAACCTCACGTAAGTAATGTATTAAGAAGACGTTTGGGAGACGCTGCACTATCATGTGCATGCATGTCCATCGTGTCTGACTCCGTGTGGCCCACGGGCTGTGGCCCACAGGCACCTCTGTCCAGGGAGTTTTCCAAGCAAGAATACTGGACAAGGTTGCCATTTTCTACTTCAGGGGATCTTCCCAACCCAAGGACTGAACCCGTGTCTCCTGGACCCGCAGGCAGATTCTTTACCACTGAGCCACCGGGGAAGCTCTCATATCTCACTATATGCTAATTCAAATCCTTCATAATACAAATTGCTACTTACCTGTCTTTCCTCGAGTTGCTTTATTCTCTCACTTTGCTTCGTAAGACCTACTTTTCCAGTCCATTAAAAGTCTGAATCCACTCAAAGCAGGCCTGAGCAGGGCCTCAAACATCCAGTCCTCCCCCAGAGGAACGACAGCCTCTCTCTCAAGGTTTCTGCTACTACTACCTGAAAACTTCCACCACTTCCCCAGTCCTGACAGCAATTGCTGGCACAGTAGCAGAATACCAGACCTACTCTGGACTGTCAATGTAGCACTTCCAACTTCACATGTTCCAAACAGAAGCCACCATTGGCCTCTCTTCCCTCTCCACACCGTATCTTCTTTCTTAATATTCCACTGGGAATCTTGGTCAGCCTAGGTCTTCAAGGCTGGAAACTATCTGACACTATTTCCAACAGCATTTGCCACCATCTCCCACTGCCTTCTCTGAAATGCACCACTTTCATCTTTCCATTTCACACCACCAGTACTGGTCTAGCAAACTGGTTCTCAAGCATTTGTTGAATTAAATTTATTTAGACCTTATTAATGAAGATACAAAATTACCAGCCAAGAAATGATTCTGGTCAATTCCTCTTTCGAACATTACCTGGCATAACCATCCTGTCAACAGACATTTTAATAAAATGTCCCTGCTCAAAAAAGATATGTCGTCCTATGGCATACATACCCAGAATGAACAACTTGAGGCTTCTTTAAAATTTTTCATGCATGATCTTCTGTCACTGCTACTACTTCTGCCTCGTTTACACATACCACCCTAATCCATTTGGCTAAATCCTACAAATCCTTCCAGGCTTCCCTTGCAGCTCATCTGACAAAGAATCCACCTGCAATGGAAGAGACCCTGATTCGATTCCTGGGTCAGGAAGATCTACTGGAGAAGGGATAGGCTACCTACTCCAGTATTCTTTGGCGTCCCTGGTGGCTCAGCTGGTAAAGAATCTGCCTGCAATGTGGGAGACCTGGGTTCGATCCCTGGGTTGGGAAGATCCCCTGGAGAAGTTACTCACTCCAGTATTCTGGCCTGGAAAATTCCATGGACTGTAGAAACCCATGGACTGTAGATCCATGGGGCTGCAAAGTTGGACATGACTGAGCAACTTTCACTTTCACTACACTTTCGCTACATATCCTTCAATATTTGGTTTGAAAAGAGTAATATCACTATGAAAGTTTTCCCTTCAGAGTTCAATGTACAGTTTCAACACAGCTCTATTTTATAACAGAGCTCACTACATGCTATTATAATTATTTACATTTCTATTTGTTTAGACTATGATTAGCTACATAGGTAATTTTCCTACTCAACATCTGAACTCAAGGGCCATACACAACCTGTTAACAAGATGCATTACAATACAGATTACTAGGCAAGAACACAGGTTCTGGAATCAGACCATTTTGGATGTGAATTTTGGCTCCAAACTTATTTGAATCACTTTGGGAAGTTCACTCAGTCTCATCTGTAAAATGGAGATAACATCAATATGTTTTCTAATCAGTATTCAATGAATACTAATTCTGATGAGGACAAGAAAGATGCTCAATGACTGCTTTCTGGATTAGGGGAAAAAAAAAAAAAAGCACAATTTAAGTCAATACAAGAAATTAACCAGAGCCTTCTATTACTACCCACTGAATAAATGTTTCAAGCACACCCATGCCCATTTAAAACCTTTAATTCTAGTTCTTACCATAAACCCAACATTTCTACCTGCCTTTCTTCATACAGAAGAAACCCCTGGGACTGACAGATGTATGCATTTCCATTATTCATTATAAACTTTCTAAGTCCAAAATTTTTTTAAAAAGTAATGTGATTTTGCTGAAGCAAAAATTTTAGTTGTAGGCACTTGAGGCTAACCAAGAAGAAATAACTGACCAAGCCAAGCAACATTAACCATTTTTCTCCACATTCTCAATTCTCAGGACACTCTCACAGTACTTGTCAAGATCTAGTGCATACCTCTCAACAAGGCCTCCCCAAAATGAGGATCTTCCTTCTTAATGACAAAGTCTTCCCCAAATCAACATCCTATTCTTCCCCTCTAGGACATTCTATGTTCATTGCAAATTCCTTGCCATTGTTTATGTTACTTCCTATACCCAGACTGGCCCTTTCTCCACCAACCAGATCCCTAGAGCTTCACTAATATCCAAACCACAAAATGTTCACTGCATTTTTCCAAGTATACATGATTTAACATTTATTCTCTTTTGCCTAGGTCTACTTCTTTCCCTCCCCCAATTTTCTCACCCTCCTCCTCCTCTTTCTCCCTCACTCTCTCAAATGCAAAGGCAAGTTCCCTCAAGAGCTACTCAAAATGTTCTGATCCATCAATGAAACTTCTCTTCTTAAAGCACAAATAATCTTCCTAAAGAGGTTTGAGGTATCATTGCTAATACTGTACAAGTAGGACTCTTTGATCAAGCCACTCCTAATGCACCCTTTTCATGTTCCATTCTTTGTGTAATTTTGCTTCTACCCCCAAAATTGGACTCCCTTTCCTTTTCTCAACTTTTTATTGACAAAGGTGAGATTATAAAGCTGTTTCTTCCAATTTGAAGCCAAGATAATTTTTCCATCATATACATTTAATGCTTTATAATAAGTGGCAAAGATCCTCAACAGTACTGCACCCACATGCACAGTTGACTCTACAGAGTCAAAAAATATAGAAGTACTATTGGCATACTACCTGGAACAATTAAGTCCAATTTTTTTAAAAAATAATTTAAGTGTTAGAACAAGGTGAGAAAATACTCTCAAACAAAACAAATATAATTTCACATTAATGCATCAATTGTGGCAGCTGTTAAGCATTTTTTATTAGCAGCTAACATGTTGCGGAGAAGGCAATGGCACCCCATTCCGGTACTTTTTCCTAGAAAATCCCACGGACAGAGGAGCCTGGTAGGCTGCAGTCCATGGGGTCGCTAGAGTCGGACACGACTGAGAGACTTCACTTTCACTTTTCACTTTGAAGCATTGGAGAAGGAAATGGCAACCAATTCCAGCGTTCTTGCCTGGAGAATTCCAGGGACAGGGAAGCCTGGTGGGCTGACATCTATGGGGTCGCACAGAGTCGGACACGACTAAAGTGACACAGCAGCAGCAGCTTATATTGAGCATTTCCCTCTGTCATACACACCATATTCTGTTTATACACTCATCCACTGATGAACATTCAGGCTGTTGCTACCTTTCAGCTGCTATGAATAGTGCTATGAACACTGATGTGCAGGTATCTTCAGGATCCCTGACTCACCTTCTTTACTTAGATACCTAAGGGGTGGAAATCCTGGATCCTATTATGATTCTGTTTAATGTTTTAAGGAACCACCAGATTGTTTTCCACAGCAGCTATACTATTTCACATTCCCATCAGCAATGCACCGGAATTCTAATTTCTCCAAATCTGCATCAATACTGTTCAAATTTTTGATGACAGCTATCCTAATAATGGGTATGAAGTGGTTTCCTGAGGTTTTGATTCACACTTCTCTAATGATCAGTTATACTCATCTCTTTTCATGTGCTAACTGGCCATCTGTATAACCTGTTTGGAAAAATGTCTGTTCAAATCCTTTGCCCATTTTTAGTTGGGTTGTTTTATGGCGTTGTGATCCTCTATATAACCTAGATATTAATCCTTTATCAGACATAATTTACCAATAATTTCTCTGATTCTTTGGGTTGTTTTTCCCTCTCTTGATAGTGTTTCCTATTTCTTTCTTTTGCTGCCTGTGTTTCTGATGTCATACCAGAGAAACCAGTGCCAAATGCAACGTCATGAAACCTTTCCCCTATGTTTTCTTCTAAAAGTGTCATAGTTCTAGCTCTCAGGTTTAGGTCTCTGATCCTCAATTACTCAGATAATTTTTAAGCACAAATAATCATGTTTTTAATTTCATAAAACTTTTTTCAAGTGTTTTGAGACTTAAAGAATCTATACGCTATGGAAACAGTCAATGATATACAAGATGTTAATTTATGCCCTGCTTACAATTTTTAGACAATTGGAAATAAGTAAACTGATAACCATACAATGGAATATTATGCCCTTCTAAGCACAGGAACTGGGTGAGTAACCCAGGTTAACTGAGTCATAGCCTATTCTGTCAACCACATGATCCAAGGGGGAACCAATGAGACTCCTCTTCAACGACAATCAGTTCACCGAGTCACCCTAGACCTACCACAGTGAGTTCAAAACAGTAAGGACGGTTTTGAGTTTTTAAGGGAAACAGCAATAACTGACATCTAGTAGACCACACAAATGATTATCTGAGGTCATTCATAATTTCAACATTAACTCAGAAAACATTCCTTTCAGTGACATCATTTCTTTAAGAAGCAGGAGATTTAGCAGCTGCTATGATAAAAAGCAAGCACCATGTAACAATCAGTGTGGAACAGGAAATAGAGGTATAATATCTGACCTGATTCTAAGGCTTGAGAATCTGTGCAGTATCCAACAGCCACATACATGGAAAATCAAAATATTCTCCTTCAAATTGCATGAATCAATTTTTCAAATAACTAAACTGTCAGGAAATAAATACTTAGGTTGCTTGGTCTTAACTACCTAACAAATGAAGCTGGTTTTTGTGGCCAATGGGCGGGCACCATGGAAAATATTACTGAGACAGCTAACAAGACACTTTGGACTATGGAGCCATGAACCAGGAGAAACCTGGGAGAATCACAGCAGTGCTTAGAGAGGCGCAAAGCTGGCATGCCTGAGACACTCTGCCCCAACTCCCAGTCCTCAGAGGCCCCAAGCTGCCTGCCACAGTCAATCATGTGAGCCGCTCCACTATTATGCCAATAAAGCCACCCCTTTCTTTTGGGTTATTTAAGCTCTAATTCAGTTTCTATTACCAGCAACCCAAAGTCCTAAATAACAAAATCAGATGATTCAAACATTCAGCCTGATTTTCTTAGCAAAATCATCATTAACTAATGTAGATCAGGGTTTGCCTGTTTGTGTGTGTTTTTTGTTTTGACGCAATTTAGGGCATTACTTTAACTCAAATATAAATCATTTTGTTTACTATTTCCTGAATCAACTGAACAAAGAATGCTGTTAGATCAGTTCAGTTACTCATTTGCAACCCCATGAACTGCAGCACGCCAGGCCTCCCTGTCCATCACCATCTCCCAGAGTTCACTCAAACTCACGTCCATTGAGTTGGTGATGCCATCCAGCCATCTCATCCTCTGTCATCCCTTCTTCCTCCTGCCCCCAATCCCTCCCAGCATCAGAGTCTTTTCCAAAGAGTCAACTCTTCGCGTGAGGTGGCCAAAATACTGGAGTTTCAGCCTCAGCATCAGTCCTTCCAAAGAAATCCCAGGGCTGATCTCCTTCAGAATGGACTGGTTGGATCTCCTTGCAGTCCAAGGGACTCTCAAGAGTCTTCTCCAACACCACAGTTCAAAAGCATCAATTCTTCAGCGCTCAGCTTTCTTCACAGTCCAACTCTCACATCCATACATGACCACTGGAAAAACCATAGCCTTGACTAGATGGACCTTTGTTGGCAAAGTAATGTCTCTGCTTTTCAATATGCTACCTGGATTGGTCTAACTTTTCTTCCAAGGAGTATAGTATTAGTATTAGTCGCTCAGTTGTGTCTGATTTTTTGCGACCCCACGGACTGTAGCCCGCCAGGAGTGGGTTGCCATTTCCTCCTCCAGGGGATCCAAGGAGTAAAGCATCTTTTAATTTCATGGCTGCAATCACCATCTGCAGTGATTTTGCAGCCCAAAACAACAAAGTCTGACACTGTTTCCAGTTTCCCCATCTATTTCTGTATACTTAAAATTCAGTTTTAAAGTTTTGCACATTTCTTGACAAAAATACCCATTTGAATTAATTTTTCATGAGATGACAGTATAAATCATACATTTTTTCTTTCAAACTCACATTAGAAATTAGAAAATTTCTAAGCAATCAAATTCTACTATACTCAAGTTACAGCTTCAAAGAATAAGTAAAACATTCAATTTTATGAACACTAAAAGTCAAATATTTTCTTAAATTAATACTTGATTTCCAGAAATAAGTTGATTTCCAGAAATAAATTCATATAGAACTCATATTTACTTTATGAAGATCTGTTTAATATTAATCAAAGACAGCAGTGACTTCAGCAATAAGAACAATTTACACTTCATTCACTCCAACTGAGAGAAAAGTAAACATTTCAAAAGTGAGAAAAACTTAAATCAGAACTATATCAATTAATAAGGGCAATTACAGCCAATTTTTATGCTCTGTGATAAAGCATTTATATAGACCAACTTCCCTGATGGCTCAGCTAGTAAAGAATCTGCTTGCAATGTGGGACACCTGGGTTCAATCCCTGGGTTGGGAAGATCCCCTAGAGAAGGGAAAGGTTACCCACTCCAGTATTCTGGCCTGGAGAATGCCATGGACAGAGGAACCTGGTGGCTACAGTCCATGGGGTTACAAAGAGTCAGACACGACTGAGTGACTCACAGCAACAAACAGCATTTTGGACTATGAGGACTATTGAGTTGTATAAATTCCCAGAGGCCTAGAGATGAAATGAGAGACAAGAAAGAGATTATACTTTTTTCTAAGTAAACATTTAAAGAAAAAATAGAACTCATTAATCTTGTTGTACGTAACATCAAGCCACTGAGGTCTGAACACCCGTTTGCAACACCCCAGCAGTGTCTCAATCAGTCAAGCAAGAAAAAAAAGGAGGAATGGAAGCAGGAAATGAAGAGAGAAAGAAAACTGGGCTCCAGGGGATAATGTGTATTAAAAAAAGAATCAAGTGATCTTTATACCATGATACCTATGCATTAATTTAGGTTAATCATGTCCTCCTCCCAATGAAAACTATGTTAACCCCTAATTTATCTAGCATGTCTCTGATTTTAACCTTTCCCATATATTCAAATCAGTTAGAAATTTTTTTTCTAAATTCTTTTCATCCTAATGTTTTGGTAGCCTGTTTTTAAAATTATTCCTTTTGTCACCCAGTAGGCAGACCCAGTTCAGTTCAGTCGCTCAGTCGTGTCCGACTCTGCGACCCCATGAATCGCAGCATGCCAGGTCTCCCTGTCCATCACCATCTCCCAGAGTTCACTCAAACTCATGTCCATCGAGTCGGTGATGCCATCCAGCCATCTCATCCTCTGTTGTCCCCTTCCCCTCCTGCCCCCAATCCCTCCCAGCATCAGTCTTTTCCAATGAGTCAACTCTTTGCCCAAGAGTCACTCAAGATTTCCTTAGAATTCTAATTCATCTTGCATTTTCATCTAACCTTGAACAGAGCTAAAATTTTAAAAATACATTATAAAATGTTTCAGATTATCACACTGGGATGAAATGACAGTTTCAAGGAGCTTCAAAGTTTGTTGAGGATCCTTCACCCCTGGTTTTCATTGCAACACTGTTGCATGTTTCTCTTGCATCCATTTTTTAAAATGTATGTATCTATTAATGGCTGTGCCACACAGCTTGTGGGATCTGTAGTTCCCCAACCAGGGATCCAACGCAGGCCCTCAACAGTGAAACTGCAAAGTCCTAACCACTGTACCACCCAAGAACTCCCTCCTGCATCCATTCTTTATTCTAATGCTGCTCAACCTGGCAACAGAAGGGAACAAGCCTTCTTGCAGTTCACTATAAAACCAATGGGAGTGTATCAGGTAAGTTAAAGCAGCTTTCATCCCAGGATGAAGTCACAAAAATGCATGTGACTGACAAATTTCACATAATATTTTACAGTTATATCTTCACCTCTAACACATCGATTCATATTGCATCCCTAACCCCAATTCCATAACCCAAGGCAACCCTCACTAAAGTCTACCTATTTAATTCTAATTTTTAGCTGGAAAGAATGAGAACAGACAAAATTTTATCATAGAATCCTAAGCCGAAAACTCAAAGGTTAAAATACTTTCAACACCACCCAATACTTCAAATCACGTCATACTGAAGACAACTTAAAAAGCTAGATAAAATATTTAAAATTCTCTTCAAGGCAAAGACCTAAATAGACAGTGAGCTACTATCAAAATCTAATTCCCTGAGACATAAAAGAAAACTGAGATTCAGAGTCCAGTTCAATATCTGGGTTGGCATCTGTCCTGGAGGTAATCTGATGAAACCGAAGAGTGACTTAGTTATACCAACTCAGCAGCCCCCAAATTTAAAATTCCAACTCAAGAGAATTACCTGGTAGTATAGTGGTTAGCACTAAGCACCTTCACTTCAGTGGCTTGTGTTCAATCCCTGGTTGGGGAACTACGATCCTACAAGCCACAGAGTGCAGCCAGAAGAAAAAATTCAACTACACGCTGTTACAACACACAACTGAAAATTTAAGGAAACAAAAAATCTGGAAAACAGATTAGGAAGAAAGCAAGTATTAACAAAGGGAAAACTGGGTTTGTCTATACTTATACAAAAAAAAAAAAAAGTAGACTTTAAGGAAAGGGTGCTTCCCTGGTAGCTCAGCTGGTAAAGAATCCACCTGCAATGCAGGAGACCTGAGTTCAATCCCTGGGTTGGGAAGATCCCCTGGAGAAGGAAATGGCTACCCACTCCAGTATTCCGCCCTGAAGAATTCCACAGACTGTATAGTCAGTCCATGAGGTCGCAAAGAGTCAGACACAACTGAGCAAATTTCACTTAAGGAAAGAAGCATTACTAGAAATAGAACCTTTCATAAAGATAATATGTTCAAGCTAAGAAAACAATGATTCTATATTATATAAACCTAAAGTTTGATGTAGAAATATATAAAGCATAGGATTACAAAGATTTAGCAAGACTGAAAGAAAAATTTATATAAAATGGGGGAAATTAAAGATACAGTGTATGTAAATAACAACATCAAAACGTATCAAGCATCAAGCGCTCAGGACTAAATCCAACAAAGATGGATTATAAGGAAGTCTAAAAGACAGTAAAGACGACCAAAATAAATCACAAAGCCTAGATTATCAATTCTCTCAGTCTGAACTGATAATCCAATTCAATCCCAATCAAAGGGCGTGGATTCGATTCCGTCAGGGAACTAACATTCTGCATTCTGCTCACTGTGGCCAAAATATAAAAATTTTTAAAAATTAAGAAGTGTTCAAAAAATTAACAAATCAGTAATAGAAAAAAATTTCAATGTGTTAAAGATTTTAACAGAAATTTCACAAAAGATATATAAAAAACCAATAAACAGATAAAAGTGTGCATTGTCAGTCATCCACAAAAAGCACATAAAAACACCACAATGAGAGAATCTCTCACACCCAGTAGAGTAAGTAAAGAGACTGACAAGAGCAAATGCTGGCTAGAAAGTTGGTTAACTGGAACTCATACACAGCTCATGGAAATGTAAACTGGCATTACCACTTTGGAGAACAGTTTGGCAAGTGCTTGCAATTAAGTTAAACGGTACATTATCCTATAACCCAACAATTTCACTCTTTGGTATTAACACCAAGAGAAGTGAAAAACACGTCGTCACAGAAAGGCTTGGACACAGATGTTCAAAGCTTTAACCCGTTACCCACAATAGCCCCAAACTGTAAAGAACGCATAATTGTGTTCAGTAACAGGTCATCACATATACTATGGTATATTTCTACTGGAATAGAAATATTGCTGGAATACTACTCAGCAATACATGAATTTTAAACTTCCCTGGTGGCTCAGACGGTAAAGGGTCTGCCTACAATGTGGGAGATCCGGATTCAATCCCTGGGTCGGGAAGACCTCCTGGAGAAGGAAATGGCAACCCACTCCAGTATTCTTGCCTAGAAAATCCCATGGATGGAGGAGCCTGGTAGGCTACAATCCATGGGATCACAAAGAGTCGGCCACGACTGAGCAACTTCACTTCACTTCATAAATTACTGATATTTCCAACAATATGTATGAACTCAATAGTATTATGTTGACTCAAAGCAGCAAGTTACAAAAGAATACTATACGATTCCATTTAAATGAAGTTCAAAAGCAGATAAAACTCATCTGTAGTGACAAACAAGAACAGTAGTTTAGGCAGAAGAAATAACCAGAAAGGGGCAAAAGGGAACTTTATAATGGGGATGCATAAATTCTATATTAGGATTGAGGCAGTGGCTTCACAGTTGCAAATATCTATTGAAACTCAAACTGCACACTTCCATCTGTGTATTTCACTAAATAAAATCTATTTTAACTGTTAAAAAAATCCTGAAATAGTATCCTAAAGCAGAGGCTCTAATCCTCATCCAAAAGTAGTGTCTTTAGCAAAGGTCATATACTTGGTTAATTTATAAGTAATTTTAATATGTACACAGATCTTTGCCCTTGTATATGGTATCTTATTTACATTAATTTTGTGTTGGTTTAAGTGAGTGTGAACAAATAGAATCAATTTGTATATTTTTATAAGAAATATATGGTCTGTATTTAGATTTCATAAATTTGTGGTTGAAAAAGTAAATATACATGCCTGAGTTATTCAAACATCTCTAAAAGCTTTCTAATAGGTACATCCATGGTTTACATGATTATGATCCCACCTTCAGGACATTCTGGAAAAGGCAAAAATATGAGAACAGGGAAAAGATTAGTGGCTGCCAGAGGTGAGAGGTGGAGGAAGGGTTTAAATAAAAAGAATAAATATGAGGGACACTTCTGGGGCAACAGAACTGTTCTGTATCCGAATTGTAGTGCTGGTTATACTGCTCTATGCATTTATCAAAACTAATGGAACCATACATCAAAAGCAGTAAATTCTAACTTACATTTTAAAAATTAAATTAAAAAGTTTAAAATTTTAAGTAAATTTTAAAAATTAAATTTAAAAATAAATTAAAATTTTTTAAATTAATTTAAAATTTGTAAATTAAAAAAAAAAAAACTTTACAACTAAGTTTAACAAATGCTGAACCTGACAACATTTAAATAAAAACCAACCACCTCATATGCACCATCCTCCCAAGGTCCCCAGACTCTTTCTGAGGGTATGCATATGAACTCCTGACTTCCCCTATAACCAAAGAGCATACATTTACAGGTGACTAGTGTTTTGGGTCAAGTCTGAGGTTCTTCTAAGGTACTGAAATTTCCATGACGTTAACTTGCCTCCAAGGAGATCAAGTTCACGACATGATCAAAGGCATGTGCTATGTGATGGCTTCATCAGTTACCTTGCATCTTTCATCAAGAAAATTGTTTAACCACTCACTGGTCTATTATTGGCAACAAGCAACAATTAAAGAAATGTTGGATCTTTGAGAAAGTTCCAATTTCCCATCCAGAAGAAAAAGGGGAGTTCCAGTTTCAACTCCCATCAGTATTTTTCACCTATTAAAAACACAGTATTATCAAAAGTACAGCACCATCTGAAAGTCTCATCAACTGTTATTCTTCTGAATAAAATAGTAGCCAAGATATACCTCCATACACATAATCATCCCAGAATAATGTCTACCTTGAAAACTTTAATTTAAAAATTGTGTCCTTAGATTTTAAGGCTATGTAGTTCAACAGGAAAAGTATCATGTGGCTTTTGCTAAAAGTAGTTTTAGCTAACCTCAATTAGCATGCCTAAAAAGATTTATAAGGTTATATCTCAAGAGTGTGGTAAGCATGTGACTTCAAGTCACAACTGAGGACCAAAGTCCCTTTCCCATCTTGTAGATGTAGGCTTTTGTTTAAACCTGTACTAAAAATTTGAACTGTGACATTCCTTAACCTGTGTAAACCATTTTAAGGCTATTTTAAATTCTAGACATAATTTCCATCAAATAAAGATAGTAAAATATACAACTATGCATTCACAACTAGAAAATGTAGGTTCTAAGTCATCTGTTGGAGAAGTGAACATTACTCAGTACAGGGCCAGCTTCATGGGTATGCAACCCATGCACACTTGGTTTAATGCTATGTTGTAGCCATTCTGAGATTCTTAGTTTTTGGGGAAAAAAAAAAAATTGGGGGGGGGGATCTTAAATTTCTGAAATTCTGTCCTGTGCCACAATTCTATGGGAAAAGAGGAAACAAATTTACAGACAACAGTACTCCAGTGATCAAGAAAAATTTACTTCTGGGCTCACAAATTAACACAAATTTTTCTTCCTCCTTATTATGCCCAGAACTATACATATGGTTCCGAATCAGAGATTTAGATTTCAAAAAGGTCTATATCTACTGAAGCATCATAACTGATTAATTTATTCCACCATTCAATGATGTTAGCCCTTTTATACACATTTATGAAATCCATTTTGATGTGTACTTCACTAACATGGGCTTCCCCTATGGCTCAGCTAATAAAGAATCCACCTGCAATGCAGGAGACCTGGGTTTGATCCCTGGGTTGGGAAGATCCCCTGGAGAAGGGAAAGGCTACCCACTCCAGTGTTCTGGCCTAGAGAATTCCATGGACTGTATAGTCCATGGGGTCACAAAGAGTTGGACACAACTAAGCTAAGTTCACTTTCATTGACACCTAAAATTTATATATGCAGTGCTATTATTCACAAAATTTTATATTCTAAAAACCAGTATTTTATTTTTAAAAAGTCTTTAAAGTTTTAAGAAAGAACAAGTAAATAAGCAAACAAAAGTAAACAACAAACAAAAGAAGAGAGCAAACAGCTCCTGAGCCGCAAGGTAAACAGTGTGTGGTAAAGAAAGAAGTCTCCCGAAAAGGTATCCTGGCACTCAGTAGGCACTCAAATATCTAATGTTTACAACCATTTAAAGTGTCAGCGCTCTCTTCAGGGAAAAAAAAGATTCAGCCCTGTTGATAAGGATAGTAAAACTCCAAATCCACAGGAGACAAAATAGGACGAGGCTGAAAAATTAGTAGAAATGATTAGGAAAAAAAAGTAACAGAATAAGAACATGTATAATAAAGAAGCTTAATCCTTAAGATACTTATCAAGAAGTAGCTTTGTTTTTTCCACTGTACACAAGTATGCTTGACAAAAGTTTTTGGAAAGGGGATAAAATATGTCTTTAAAATTAAAAAAAAAAAAAAATTATCCAGGATGTCTTTCAGCCACATCAGTAACACACATATTTTAAAAAAGCATTTAAAAACTCCAATGGAAAGGATGAAAGGGGCCATTTTTTAATAATACAATTTTATATTCTATTTAAAGAAATTAACTCAGAAAACTGACTAGAAACAGGTATTGGAGACTATGGGAAAATGCAGAGAATTTACCAAGGCAAATAAATAGCTATTAAGTTGAAATTTCTGTGTCACTAAATAATGTTCTACTACAGATTATTATTCAATAGTAACACTGAAGCCATTAACAGTCTCTGAGATGTTAAAACAAGAAACCCATTCACTCTAAAGCTGAACATTTATTATATATCCTCAAGCCGAGCACTGCTTTCTACCAACTTTCTACTTCAGCACTGAGGCAATCTAATCTAACGGGAAAAAGTCAGGAATCAGGTCTTTCCATTAAACTCCTGAGCTCACCAACCTCTGGGCTAGCATCTAGTACAGGAAAAAGCTGCACAGTAGGAAGGAAGTCTACTTGCCCTGCATTGCTGGGCTGTAAGTTTGTGTTGTTATGGACACCAGCACAATAGTGCAAATATAAGGGCAAGGAAGCAAAAAGCTGACCGGATTACAGAATCTGGTCCATGTGATCAGTGTATTAATGAGACTATAATTACCTAAAAGTTCCCAAGTATACCCAAATTATTTGATTTTTAAAGAAGATTTATCAGGGGGTTAGGGTCAGTACTATAACAAAACTACAGAAGTTAAAGAATCTGTTATTCTCAAATTTAATCTTGTTCCAATTATAATTGCAGACTATAGAATAAGAAGAGATACAAACACATTTAAAGGGTTTCAGAGTGGATAGACAGTTTTGTCTTCTGCTTCTATACTTTTCCCTGGAATGAGTACAGGAGAGAAAGGATTATTTAACCAGACAGTAAGCCTAACCAGAAAGGCATCTTTCTTTTTTTTTTTTTTTTGCAAAAATCCACATTTAACACTGCCTCTCCTGCTTTCCTGTTTGCTCCCCACAACTTGTGGCAGAGCAAAGGAATAGGGTTCCCCCTTGAACGGGTAGTATCTCTGCATTATCTCCTGTTTTTAACAAAGCCTCCAGAATTTTTAATTCTTAACGTTTAAGAATTAAAAACATACACTAGCATTATAAAGTTAATTTTTAGGCCTTCCCACACAACTTCAGAGTCAACCTAACTAACCTTGCCTCAAAACCTAACTCAGATGTTTACTGGTCCTGTCATCTTGAACAGGCCACTCTTCATTAATAAGCTTCTGACAGCAACAATATCTCAAAGTATCATTGTAAGGATTAAATGATCTAATACACAGAAGCAACTAGAAGTGTTCCTGGCACTTAGTAATCACACACATTAGCTTAATACTAATGCCCTGGTATGTATCAGTAACTCCTTATACCACACACACTAATGATCTTTCTTGAACTCTCAAAATTTAATTACCCCCCCCCCCCGACCAAACAAATACATGACTTACTGGAGAATAAACTAATATATATAAATAACTTTTAAAAGGTCTTAATTACAGAAGTATCAATCATACAGTTCAGAACTACAGTTAAAATGTTGCACCCAGACCTCTGATTTAATACTATCATAATAAGGTTCTATAGCCTTAGTCAAATTAGTCTAAAGGAATATCTCATTATTTTGTTAAACAAAACCAAATTCTGAATAAACACCATTATTTCATATTTAAGAGCTAGTATTTACTGGGGAGCTTCCCACGTGGAGCTAGTAGTAAAGAACCTGTCTGCCAATGCGGGAAACGTAAGAGATGGCAAAGATTCCCTGGAGAAGGAAATGGCAACCCATTCTAGAATTCTTCCCTGGAAAATCTCATGAACAGAGGAGTCTGGCAGGCTACAATCCATGGGGTCACAAAAAGTCAGACACAACTGAAGTGACGTGGCACGCACACATTTACTGAACTATGTGCCAATCACTGAGCTGCGGACTTTTCATACATTATTCTAGTTAATCTTCATAGGGTTGCTGAGGTAGGAAAACTGATTCTTATTTCAGAGAGAGGACTCCAAATCTCCAAAAGACTAAGTAATTTGCCCCAAATCAAAGAGCTAGTATCTTTCTAGATTCTAAAATACCAGAATAGACACTTCACCATGATGTGAATGATCACCTGAATCGAGTTTTTCCCTAAAACAGTAAGATTTTTCAAACTCTACCAATATGACAACATACAATAAAACACTGAAACTTAGGCATTAAGAGAAAAAATTCAGTTCAGTTGCTCAGTCATGTCCAACTCTTTGCAACCGCATGGACTGCAGCACACCATGCCTCCCTGTCCATCATCAACTCCCGGAGCTTGCTCCAACTCATGTCCATCGAGTTGTGATGCCATCCTACCATCTCAACATCTGTCACTCCCTTCTCTTCCTGCCTTCAATCTTTCCCAGCATCAGGGTATTTTCCAATGAGTCAGCTCTTCGCATCAGCTGGCCAAAGTATTAGACTTTCAGCTTCAGCATCAGTCGTTCCAATGAATATTCAGGACTGATTTCCTTTCAGATGGAGTCTTTGGATCTCCTTGCAGTCCTAGGGACTCTCAAGAGTCTTCTCCAACACCACAGTTTAAAAGCATCAATTCTTCGGCGCTCAGCTTTCTTTATAGTCCAACTCTCACATCCATACATGACCACTGGAAAAACCATAGCCTTGACTAGACGGACCTTTGTCAGCAAAGTAATGTCTCTGCTTTTTAATATGCTGGCTAGGTTGGTCATAGCTTTTCTTCCAAGAAGCAAGTGTCTTTTAATTTCATGGTTGCAATCACCATCTGTAGTGATTTGGGAGCCCCCCAAAATAAAGTGTCACTGTTTCCACTGTTTCCCCATCTATTTCCCATGAAGTGATGGGATCAGAAGCCATGATCTTAGTTTTCTGATGCTGAGTTTTAAGCCAACTTTTTACTCTCCTCTTTGACTTTCATCAAGAGGCTCTTTACTTCCTCTCCACTTTTTGCCATAAGGGTGGTATCATCTGCGTATTTGAGGTTATTGATATTTCTTCTGGCAATCTTGATTCCAGCTTGTGCTTCATCCAGTTAGGCATTTCACTGATGTACTCTGCATAGAAGTTAAATAAGCAGTGTGACAATATACAGCCTTGACGTTCGTCAACAGAAAAAATTAATAGATTTTATTTTAAATGCAAATATAACAAGAAAAATTTCAGAAGTTATATGTGTAAAAGAAAAATTATCCAGTCTATCCAAACAGGGCATGAAGAAAATCACCACCTTCAAGTACTGCAACATGGACAGATGCTCATTTGGTTAGATGTATGCTGCAGTCTCTGGGTCTTATGACAGAAATTTTCACAAATAAATTTACTCATGTCCATGAATTCTATGCACAAGAGATATGTCTTTATCTACAAATGAACTGCCCTAAAAGTAGGTACTGTTATATGGAGAATCAGGAGGAGAATAAATGTGGCTCAGACAAGCATGAGTATGTCATCTCTCTGGAAGGTGGTGGGACGGAAAAACAGAAAATGCTCTTGTTAAGTTTACAGTATCATCTTTGATACTTTATAGGCAGAATGTGCAAAGGACATTCACAGACTAAAGTCTGGTTCAGTTCAGTCGCTTAGTCGTGTTAGACTCTTTGCGACCCCATGAACTGCAGCACCCCAGGCCTCCCTGTCCATCACCAACTCCCGGAGTTCACCCAAACTCATGTGCACCAAGCCGGTGATGCCATCCTGCCATCTCATCCTCTGTCATCCCCTTCTCCTCCTGCCCCCAATCCCTCCCAGCATGAAGGTCTTTTCCAATGAGTCAACTCTTCGCATGGGGTGGCCAAAGTACTGGAGTTGCAGCCTCAGCATCAGTCCTTCCAATGAACACTGAAGACTGGTCTTCTTTAGGATGGACTGATTGGATCTCCTTGCAGTCCAAGGGACTCTCAAGAGTCTTCTCCAACACCACAGTTCAAAAGCATCAATTCTTCAGCGCTCAGCTTTCTTCACAGTCCAACTCTCATATCCATACATGACCACTGGAAAAACCATAGCCTTGACTAGACGGACCTTTGTTGGCAAAGTAATGTCTCTGCTTTTGAATATGCTGTCTAGGTTGGTCTTAACTTTCCTTCCAAAGAGTAAGCATCTTTTAATTTCATGGCTGCAGTCATCATCTGCAGTGATTTTGGAGCCCAGGAAAAGAAATTCTGACACTGTTTCCACTGTTTCCCCATCTATTTCCCATGAACTGATGGGACCGGATGCCACGATCTTAGTTCTGAATGCTGGGCTTTAAGCCAACTTTTTCACTCTCCTCTTTCACTTTCATCAAGAGGCTTTTGAGTTCCTCTTCACTTTCTGCCATAAGGGTGGTGTCATCTGCATATCTGAGGTTATTGATTCTCCCAGAAATCTTGATTCCAGCTTGTGCTTCTTCCAGCCCAATGCTTCTGATGATGTACTCTGCATATAAGTTAAATAAGCAGGGTGACAATATACAGCCTTGACGTACTCCTTTTCCTATTTGGAACCAGTCTATTGTTCCATGTCCAGTTCTGTTGGCGTTATTGCCAAATTCAGACTTAAATGGAAGAAAGTAGGGAAAACCACTAGACCATTCAGGTAAGAGCTAAATCAAACCCCTTATGATTATACGGTGGAAGTGAGAAATAGATTTAAGGGCCTAAATCTGATAGATAGAGTGCCTGATGAACTATGGAATGAGGTTCGTGACACTGTACAGGAGACAGGGATCAAGACCATCCCCATGGAAAAGAAATGCAAAAAAGCAAAATGGCTGTCTGAGGAGGCCTTACAAATAGCTGTGAAAAGAAGAGAAGCGAAAAGCAAAGGACAAAAGGAAAGATATAAGCATCTGAATGCAGAGTTCCAAAGAATAGCAAGGAGAGATAAGAAAGCCTTCCTCAGTGATCAATGCAAAGAAATAGAGGAAAACAACAGAATGAGAAAGACTAGAGATCTCTTCAAGAAAGTCAGAGCTACCAAAGGAACATTTCATGCAAAGATGGGCTCAATAAAGGACAGAAATGCTATGGACCTAACAGAAGCAGAAGATATTAAGAAGAGGTGGCAAGAATACACAGAGGAACTGTACAAAAAAGAGCTTCACGACCCAGATAATCACGATGGTGTGATCACTGACCTAGAGCCAGACATCCTGGAATGTGAAGTCAAGTGGGCCTTAGAAAGCATCACTATGAACAAAGCTAGTGGAGGTGATGGAATTCCAGTGGAGCTATTCCAAATCCTGAAAGATGATGCTGTGAAAGTGCTGCACTCAATATGCCAGCAAATTTGGAAAACTCAGCAGTGGCCACAGGACTGGAAAAGGTCAGTTTTCATTCCAATCCCAAAGAAAGGCAATGCCAAAGAATGCTCAAACTACCGCACAATTGCACCCATCTCACACACTAGTAAAGTAATGCTCAAAATTCTCCAAGCCAGGCTTCAGCAATACGTGAACCGTGAACTTCCTGATGTTCAAGCTGGTTTTAGAAAAGACAGAGGAACCAGAGATCAAACTTCCAACATCTGATGGATCATGGAAAAAGCAAAGAGAGTTGCAGAAAAACATCTATTTCTGCTTTACTGACTATGCCAAAGCCTTTGACTGTGTGGATCACAATTAACTGTAGAAAGTCTGATTAGCACCTCTCAATTAAAAAATTATGTGTAGATGCTGGAATGCACTACACCTGCTGACAACACCACAATAAAATATAAGCAGACGTGAGATGGATTTTGATTCTCAAATGTCAAAATGTCTTGACTAACAGCAAAACAAGCAACAACTACAAGACACGTTAAAACATACTAAAAATTCTGATGGTATAGAGAGGCCTATGCCATCCATCAGGCCTCCCTGATGGACAGGGAGGCCTGGCATCGCAAAGAGTCGGACACAACTGAGTGACTGAACTGAACTGATAGGAACTGGACGTAACATGAGTATTTTGCCAGCTGCGAGGTATATCCAGGAACTCAGATATAAAATCATCCCCAAAATTAAACTTAAAAAGAACCCATTAAAGGATTGCTCTGTGGTTATAAAAGAATATATTCTCTACCTTATTCTTAGGAAATAAACTCTTTAAGAAGCGTAAGGACACAGTGCCTCAAACTTACTCTCAAATGGTTAAAAGAAAAAAACCAGAGTATGATAAAACATATGAAACCAAGTGTAAACAACTGGTGAAGGACACTGGTAAGCTCCTATTACTTCCATAGATTTTACTAAATCTGAAATATCAAAGCAAAAAATTTTTAAGTTTGCCACAAATGTGAAAGAAGATTAAAAAACAGTCTGTAGGTACACAAACATTCGTCATTCTTTCTCTTATGATAAAAACAAAATTCAAACAAGAAAACAGGTTGTATATTCTGAACACAAGGAAAGCTGCATAAGATTGCCCTAGAATGATGTTATGAATCATATGAATCACATAATCTGCCTTGCTCATTTCCATGTCTTCCAAGCAATCTCTGATTATAACTTTACTAACGAGTTAAGTTCACCATGCCAATATTCTATTAAATTTACAACCAAATAAAAGAAACAATTTAAGAAGAACTTTTACCAAGGAATTAAACACAAAAGTAAAGGCAGTGCAGTAACAGAAATCAAAATTGTTGGTTATCTCTTTAGGGTACATAACTGACTGAGAAAGGGTGGGAGGGAGTCTTAATGAAAAAGAGCTGCAAATGTTCATCTTAATCTGAGTGTAGTTACATAGGTTAAGAAGTTGCCAAGAGTTAGGGTTACAAACTTCATTACATGCATATCATATCTCAGTTGTTTTTTAATTAAAACAAAAAGTACTTTCAGAGAAGTTCTTGGATCAAATACGAAATCTACAATGCAATAGACTAACTTATATTGCACTGGCATTCAGATTCATTAACCAGTCCCTGTAATCTTTGTTAACATGAGTGGAGCTCTGAGATGGATATCTTTGGGAAAAAAAAAACAAAACACTGCAGAACTTTAAGAAAAGGGTGCACAATGAGATCAAGGCACATGCAAGGAAGAAGGAAGAGAGGCTCTGGAGCTCCTACCAAATAACATTTAATCTTGACTAATCTGTAACATTAACCGTGCTACAAAAAGGCTAGAAATCAGGTTAGACATCCTCCCCTATTCTGTCTTAGCCTGCTTGAAAAAGTAAACTTGCAAGTTTCTTTCCCCTTTTGGGGGGACTATGGGAATAAAAAAAAATTTTTTTTTAATATAGCTTTGGCAAAAACTAAAACACTACACTCTGGATGTTGTCCTTTATTCAAAACAATATCTGCATGTACAGGGCAATATAAACCAAAATCAATGTATGTAATAGTAAAGAGAACCACAAAACTAACATTTAAGAGGCAAGTATGGAAACAGATAAGGGTAGGTCAGCTACTGCTATCTTCCTTCCACTGGGCTATATCTCATTTCAGAGATTCAAGTACTGTTAACCTTGCTGTGTCAGTGTTTCCACTGCAAAATTTAAAACAAAAAAATTTTTTTCTAGTTAAACAGTGAAGTTGCCAAGTAACTACTCAGAAACCACTCAACTCTACTTCAAAATTTTTTTAGCCAACAACTCAAGTATTTTTTAAGTTCCCTTTCTTAAGAACAAAGTGAATATAATCATAAGTTCAGAAATCCACATAAAAGATCTGGGAATGATCATTTATATTAAATTCTATAAAACTAATCTATGGTTAACAGAGAGATTAGATTATAATAACCTGAAAATAGTTGAGCATATTCTTTTTAAAAGCTCCTATAATCCATATGGATTGAAAATAATCCAACTGAAAAAAGTAGACAAATGATAACAGGAAATCACAGGAAAAATGCAAATGTTCAACAAATTTGAAAATATGGTCAACCTCAGATAACCAGAAATATATAAATGAAAACAATGACAATAACTATTTTCCATCTCTAAGACCGGCAAAAAGATACTATTTAATTTCAAATTCTGAAATGAGCATGGAAAATGACTACTTTAGCATATACTTCTGGTAGGACAAAACTGTTACAGCTCCTTTGAACACCATTTTGGCAGTGTGGTAAAACTATATTCATGCATATCATACAACCCAGTAACTATTTCTCTTGATAAATTTGAGAAGTAGTCACACGTGCACTGAAGAGAAATATAGAAAAACCTTCACTGCAACAGATAGTAACAACAAAACAAAGTTTATATAGGGAATGTTATAATAAGCAAATGTCTCTAAGACATATTACTGAAGAAAGCTTAAAATGTAGAGAGAAATGTACAGTGTATTAAGAAACAAGGGGATAAACAGCCCGGACTTGTGACCCCTCCCCACCACCTCTGCCCAAAGCTTGGTTCCTTCTCCCACCTGTACGGATGTGCATCTTTCAAGAGCAAGGAAGGTGAGGCATCAGTGAGGTTATTACTTGGTTTGCCCAGGATCTGCTAAAAGCAGAGAAGAACTCCAATTCCCAGGGAAATTATTATTATCACTACATACAGACACTCATAAAGAAACTGGACTTCAAGGACATTCACCTCAGTACTCTGGGAGAAAAATCACAAAATTAGTAGAAATTATGTCCACGCCATCATATTCTAACAAAAATAATGATTTCATATGAACCTACTGCTATCCTCACCCAATGACAGTGGTGGCAAAAAGCTGCTTTGTGTATACAAATCACTAGCTTCATACTTTCAGAGAACACAGGCCTCCTGTTGGAACAGTTCTGACACTGTTTGATGAGCCAAAGTTGGCTCCGTGGGTTAAGCAACAAGCTTTAGACCAAATGCACTTCATATCTGTGCTTTAAATCAAAGTCTGAACAATCCCTATGCTAGAGAATTATTTACAAATGAGGTTAAAAAAAAACAACTTTATTCCTAATAGATGTACCACACTGGTCTTGACATGATATCCTTTGCCTCTAGGATTCTTTTCCTAGCATTCAAAAAGTTTAAATAACAGCCATTTCTTTTTTGTTATGTAGATGAAAAAAATAAATATCCAAATGAATATAATACAACATTCAAATATTCTAAATACCAGTAGGAATCAATACTGAATAGACAACTTTAACTTCCCCAGTGGTCCAGTGGTTAAGACTCCGAGCTCCCAACACAGGTGGCATGGGTTCAATCTCTGGTCAGAGAACTAAAATACCACATACTACACAAAAACAATAAACCCTGTAGCTTCTTTTTTAAAAAAGTATATGAACAGACAAATTCAGCATGAATACTTAAGTTTACTAAATTCCCACATTCAGACTTCAGCTTAAGAACCTTGTATTCCTAAAGTCTTAAGATTAGCCATGAACTTACTGGGCTTAGTTTTACATAGTAAGACTCCAACAAAATGTTTTCTATAGCCTATTACAGATGGTTTAATTAGCATAAATACATTACTAAACTAACATAGTATGTAACCTAATAATGTTTTAAAAAACTGAACTAGTGAGTTTATTATTTTTTAGTATTCTCATGCATTTTTTGAATGTTTTTAAATGAAGTATAGTCAATTTATGATGTAGTGCTAATTTCTGCTGTACAGCAAAGTGACTCATTTATACACATATATACATTTTTAAATATTCTTTTCTATTGTGGCTTATTCCAGGAAATTGGATATATTTCCCTGTGCTATACGGTAAGACCCTGTTGTTTATCCATTCTAAACATAATAGTTTGAAACTACTAATCCCAAACTCCCAGTCCATCCCTCTCTGACCCCTTCTCAAGTTCTCCAATTTTAAAGCAAATTACCTGTCTTCAAGAATAAGAAAAGCACAAGTAAAATAAATTCCAAGCATAAAGTCAACCAGTATCCTAATAAAGTCAAATATCTGAAATAAATTATAAACATAATTATACTGGGTTGAATTTAACCTAGAAAAATATTTCCTACAAATTAAAACCAAGATTGGAAACATCCAAAGGCCAATATAAATTAGTAGTCCAGAAACACTTATTATTTTTCAAGAGCCAAATTTCTTACTGGGCATATATCACTGTTTTACAATAATTTTATTAACCTCTTGATAAAAACTTTCCTTCCTCCTTTCTTGGCTAGCTTTTGCAGTCAACATACATAAAATCAGGCAGTTTAAACCACTTCAAACAAAATGTGTCAGTGAGAAATCCATGGCAAGATAATGTCATTCACTTTCCAGTATGCACACTGTTAGTATAAATAACAATATGCTATGCTAAAAGAACTAGGAAGGGGGGCTTTAAGCAAACTGTTTTCACGCCGAGGGTAAAAGAAAAAAGGACAGGAAACACAGGCTGAGGAAACAATCAACTGCCCAAAGACCACCACCAGAACTCTGCAGCCATGTGACACTATCTCCCCAAACATCAAGAACTATAATGCTGGATTTTAGTGTGATACAAACTGTCTCTTATGGGAAGAGAAGAAATAAGAAAACTAACTGTACAAACCAACTATCCATTCTTTGTATTCTTAAAAGCAAATAAGACTGTGCACCTCTACCTTTCAGTACCCACAACCAGTAGCATCATTTTAGTTAAAATTCTCTTCACTCTTAACGTATGACATGATATAGTCCCTTTAAATTAACAGCCAACTGAGAACTTCCAGACAGACTCTGCAGAAAGCCCTAGTATACAAAAGACAGGAGACGTGTCCTAATCATTCATCAGTTTGAAGACTATTAAACAAACAAACAAAAAAGATAATTCCCCAACTCCTATTCCTTTCCTTTATAGGCTACAAACTGAATGAGGTCATTCTGGTTCGCACTGCATCCACAGGCCTATGACATAACAGTGTCAGTAAATAGGTGGCATTTGGTAAATGTTTATTATATTAATAAACCTAAGCCAAATCCTGTATTCCTGATCAGGGAATCGTGACTTCCCTGGTGGCTCAGATGGTAAAGTGTCTGTCTACAATGCGGAAGACCTGGGTTCAATCCCTGAGTCAAGAAGATCCTCTCAAGAAGGAAATGGCAACCCACTCCAGTACTCTTGCCTGGAAAGTCCCATGGACAGGGGAGCCTGGTAGGCTGCAAAGAGTCCATGGGGCCGCAAAGAGTCGGACAGGACTGAGAGACTTCACTCCCTCAAATCCTGTAGAGAAAACAAGCAAGGATAATAAAGAGGAAGATGTTTCAAGGCAGAGAAAATGCTTCAGAGAACTCGTAACTGCTATAAAAATGAAAACCTTTAAAGTTCCAAGTTACCTAGACTACATGGAAGTTATTCTAAATTACATGATCAATTTAAAGATGCCTGTTTAACATCATGGACTTATTTCTCAATACAACAAGAAGTAAGACCTTATCTTGGCATACATCAGAGGGTTAGTATAAGAAAGAGCTATATATAGAGAGAGACAAAGAGCTATATATATAGCTCTAAAGAAAGTTCTCAACAGCCCTATACAGTTCATGCTTCCAACACTTTCTTCAAGGTTCATCTCATCACACATAACACCAGTATTTACTCATCTTTGCTAAATGAATCACTTGAATAGTCTGCTTTAGCCACATACGACATCTGATGATTTCAGATGGGAAAACTTATTTTCCAATCTCAAGTAAGCAACATTTCCATATCAAATGATGCTCTGCCACTTATTTAAATCCCATTGTTACAAACTATTATTTACTCATAAGCTGTCTTCAAGCTACATAAAGATCTCACTATCCACCTATCAGAGGCTCTATGTCAATTTACCTACAAAATGACTTTTTACCAAGACTTTAAAAATTGTAAAACAAAAGAAAAAAGTATTAAATAATGCAAAATATTTTTATAGCTTTATCTAGTAGTAATAATGGTGGCTGACTTTATTTAGGGGGCTCCAAAATCACTGCAGATGGTGATGCAGCCATGGAATTAAAAAGACGCTTACTCCTTGGAAGGAAAGTTATGACCAACCTCGACAGCATATTAAAAAGCAGAGACATCACTTTGTCAACAAAGGTCTGTCTCGTCAAGGCTATGGTTTTTCCAGTAGTCATGTATGGATGTGAGAATTGGACTATAAAGAAAGCTGAGGGCCGAAGAACTGATGCCTTTGAGCTGTGGTGTTGGAGAAGACTCTTGAGCGTCCCTTGGACAGCAAAGAGATCCAACCAATCCATCCTAAAGGAGATCAGTCCTGGGTGTTCTTTGAAAGGACTGATTTTGAAGCTCAAACTCCAATACTTTGACCACCTCATGCGAACAGCTGACTCACTGGAAAAGACCCTGATGCTGGGAAAGATTGAGGGCAGGAGGAGAAGGGGACGTCAGACGATGAGATGGTTGGATGGCATCATTGACGCAATGGACATGAGTGTGGGTAAACTCCGGGAGTTGGTGAAGGACAGGGAGGCCTGGCGCGGGGTCGCAAAGAGTCAGACACAACTGAGCTGAACTATAAAATGATGACAAAATGACATCTTCTGTTAGTATTTAAACGCTAGCACTAGTCCATGAGTATTGCTAAAACTGACACCAAGATCTGTTCCAGAGAAGTAACGGTTCTGGTGAACAAAGATGGTCCTATTAAGTAGGTTAAAATTACACATTACAATTATAAAGTCTATTAGCTATGTGTTGCAACTTTTAATGCAAATCCAAGTACAACTTTTAAAATCTTATATGAATGGTCTTTTCTCACATGCTGAGGCAGTAGAGAATACTACTACTAAGAAAGCAAAATTGATGCCTGTATTCCTAAATAACGACCCAGTCACAAGAGATACCTTTGGACACATAATTTTTCTCTAAGCAATAAATATGAAAACACAATGCCACCCTCACGTGTGGGGGGGGGCGGGGGAAGCCACTTAGAATTACTTTTCCTCTTCTAAGGTTAAAGTGGGCTTTTAAGAGGCTAGTCCTCTTGAGTTATTTCCAAATTCTAATGAATTCTAGCTGGTGAAAACCAACAGAAAATCCTTTTCTAAAGGCGTTGGGATATTATATTGATAGAACAAGAACAGAATGAGCAGTCACTGATCAGTGACCCAAGAAGGACAGGTCATGGGGGAGAGTTCTGAAGAAACGTTGTCCACTGTAGAAGGGAAGCAGCTTGCCTTGAGAACCTCATGAGCAGTATGTAAAGGCAAAAAGATATGACACCAGAGGATAAACCCCCCTGCACCCCAGTTGGTAGATATCCAATATGCTACTGGGGAAGAGAGGAAAAACAGCTCCATAAAGAAGGCAGAGGCTGGGCCAAAGCGGAAATGACACTTAGTTGTGGATGTGTGGAGCTGAAAATAAAGTCCCATGCTGTAAAGAACAGTATTGCATAGGAACCAGGAATCAAGGTAAATTAGACATACTCAAGTAGGAGATGACAAGATCAACATTTTAGGAATCAGTCAACTAAATGTACAGGAATGGGCAAATTTAATTCAGATGACCATTGTATCTACTACTCTGGACAAGAATCCCTTAGAAGAAATAGAGTAGCCCTCAGAGTCAACAAAATGCAGTACCTGGGTGCAACGTCAAAAATAACAGAATGATCTCAGTTCATTTCCAAGGCAAACCATTCAACATCACAGTAATCCCAGTCTTTGCCCCAACCACTAATGCCAAAGAAGCTGAAGTTGAACAATTCTATGAAGACCTACAAGATCTTCTAGAACTAACACCAAAAGAGATGTCTTTTTCATCATAGGGGATTAGAATGCAAAAGTAGGAAATCAAGAGATATCTGGAGTAACAAGTTGAATTTGGCCTTGGAGTACAAAATGAAGCAGGGCATAGGCTAATCGAGTTTTACAAGAGAACACACTGGTCATAGCAAACACCCTCTTCCAACAACCCAAAAGACGGACATCACCAGATGGTCAATACCGAAATCAGACTGATTATATTCTTTATAGCTGAAGATGGAGAAGCTCTACACAGTAAGGCTTGGAGCTGACTGTAGCTTAGATCATGAGCTCCCTATAGCAAAATTCAGTCTTAAATTGAAGAAAGTAGGAAAACCACTAGGCCATTCAGGTATGACCTAAATCAAATCCCTTACGATTATACAGTGGACGTAACAAACAGACGCAACAGATTAGATCTGGTAGACAGAGTGCCTGAAGAACTACGAACAGAGGTTCATAACACTGTATAGGAGGAGGTGACCAGAACCATCCCAAAGAAAAAGAAATGCAGGAAGGCAAAGTGGTTGTCTGAGGCGGCCTTATAAATAGCTGTAAAAGAAGAGAAGGAAAGGCAAGGCAAAAAGGAAAAGATATACCCAACTGAATGCAGAGTTCCAGAGAAGAGCAAGGAGAGATTAAAAAAAAAGTCTTATGTGAACAATGCAAAGAAATAGAAGAAAACAACAGAATAGGAAAGACTAGAGATCTCTTCAAGAAAACTGGAGATATCAAGGGACTACTTCATGCAAGGACAGGCACGACAAAGGACAGAAACAGTAAGGACCTAACAGAAGCCGAAGACATTAAGAGGTGGCAAGAATACACAGAAGAACTGTACAAAAAAGGTCTTCATGATCCAAATAACCACGATGGTGTGGTCACTCACCTACAACCAGACATCTTAGAGTGTGAAGTCAAGTGGGCCTTAGGAAGTGTTACTATGAACAAAGCTAGTGGAGGTGATAGAATTCCAACTCAGCTATTTCAAATTCTAAAAGATGATACAATTAGTGCTGCACTCAATATGTTAGCAAATTTGGAAAATTCAACAATGGCCACAGGACTGGAAACACTGTTTTCACTCCAATCCCAAAGAAGGGCAATGCCAAAGAATGGTCAACTGTGCTCAATTCACACGCTAGCAAGGTAATGCTCCAAATCTTTCAAGCTAGGCTTCAACAGTACATGAACTGAGAACTTCCAGGTGTACAAGTTGTGTTGAGGAAAGGCAGAGTAATCAGAGATCAAATCACCAACATTTGCTGGATCACAGAGAAAGCAAGGGAATTCCAGAAAAACATCTACTTCTGCTTCACTGACAACGCTAAATCCTTTTGACTTTGCGGATCCTAACAAACTGTGGAAAATTCTTCAAGAGATGAGAATACCAGACTACTTTACCTGCCTCCTGAGTAACCTGTATGAAAGCCAAGAAGCAACAGCTAGAACCAGACATGGAACAACAGACAGGTTCAAACTTGGGAAATAAGTACATCAAGGCTGTATACTGTCACCCTGCGTATTTAATTTATATGCTGAGTAAGTACATCATGCAAAGCAGGGCTGGATGAAGCACAAACTGGAATTAAGATTGCCGGGAGAAGTATCAACAACTTCAGATATGCAGAAGATATCACATTAATGGCAGAAATTGAAGAGGAACTAAAAAAACCTCTTGATGAAGGTGAGAGTGAAAAAGCTGGCTTAAAACTCAACATTCGGAAAACTAACATCATGGCATCTGGTCGCATCACTTCATGGCAAATACATGGGGAAAAGCAGAAACAGTGACAGATTTCATTTTCTTGGGCTCCAAAATCACTGAGGATGGAGACTGCAGCCATGAAATTAAAAGATGCTTCCTCCTTGGAGGAAAAGCTATGACAAACCTAGACAGCATATTACAAAGCAGAGACATCACTTTGCCAATAAACATCTATATAGTCAAAGATGCAGTTTTTCCAGCAGTCATGTACAGACGTGATCAGTTCAGTTCAGTTACTCAGTCGTGTCCGACTCTTTGCGACCCCATGAATCACAGCACGCGAGGCCTCCCTGTCCGTCACCAACTCCCGGAGCTCACCCAGACTCACGTCCATCCAGTCAGTGATGCCATCCAGCCATCTCATCCTCTGTCGTCCCCTTGTCCTCCTGCCCCCAATCCCTCCCAATATCAGAGACTTTTTCAATGAGTCAACTCTTCGCATGAGGTGGCCAAAGTACTGCAGTTTCAGCTTTAGCAGCATTCCTTCCAAAGAAATCCCAGGGCTGATCTCCTTCAGAATGGACTGGTTGGATCTTCTTGCAGTCCAATGGACTCTCAAGAGTCTTCTCCAACACCACAGTTCAAAAGCATCAATTCTTCAGCGCTCGGCCTTCTTCACATTAATGGCAGACTCTCACATCCATACATGACCACAGGAAAAACCACAGCTTTCATTAGATGGACCTTGGTTGGCAAAGTGATGTCTCTGCTTTTGAATATGCTATCTAGGTTGGTCATAACTTTCCTTCCAAGGAGTAAGCGTCTTTTAATTTCATGGCTGCAGTCACCATCTGCAGTGATTTTGGAGCCCAGAAAAATAAAGTCTGACACTGTTTCCCCATCTATTTCCCATGAAGTGATGGGACCAGATGCCATGATGTTAGTTTTCTGAATGCTGGGCTTTAAGCCAACTTTTTCACTCTCCTCTTTCACTTTCATCAAGAGGCTTTTCATTTCCTCTTCACTTTCTGCCATAAGGGTGGTATCATCTGCATATCTGAGGTTATTGATATTTCTCCTAGCAATCTTGATTCCAGCTTGTGTTTCTTCCAGTCCAGCATTTTATACTCTGCATATAAGTTAAATAAACAGGGTGACAATATACAGCCTTGACGTACTCCTTTTCCTATTTGGAACCAGTCTGTTGTTCCATGTCCAGTTCTAACTGTTGCTTCCTGACCTGCATACAGGTTTCTCAAGAGGCAGATCAGGTGGTCTGGTATTCCCATCTCTTTCAGAATTTTCCAGTTTAAGTGATCCACACAGTCAAAGGCTTTGGCATAGTCAATAAAGCAGAAATAGATGTTTTTCTGGAACTCTCTTGCTTTTTCCATGATCCAGCGGATGTTGGCAATTTGATCTCTGGTTCCTCTGTCTTTTCTAAAACCAGCTTGAACATCAGGAAGTTCATGGTTCACATATTGCTGAAGCCTGGCTTGGAGAATTTTGAGCATTACTTTACTAGTGTGTGAGATGGGTGCAATTGTGCGGTAGTTTGAGCATTCTTTGGCATTGCCTTTCTTTGGGATTGGAATGAAAACTGACCTTTTCCAGTCCTGTGGCCACTGCTGAGTTTTCCAAATTTGCTGGCATATTGAGTGCAGCACTTTCACAGCATCATCTTTCAGGATTTGAAATAGCTCCACTGGAATTCCATCACCTCCACTAGCTTTGTTCATAGTGATGCTTTCTAAGGCCCACTTGACTTCACATTCCAGGATGTCTGGCTCTAGGTCAGTGATCACACCATCATGATTATCTGGGTCGTGAAGCTCTTTTTTGTACAGTTCTTCTGTGTATTCTTGCCATCTCTTCTTAATACCTTCTGCTTCTGTTAGGTCCATAGCATTTCTGTCCTTTATCGAGCCCATCTTTGTATGAAATGTTCCCTTGGTATCTCTGACTTTCTTGAAGGGATCTCTAGTCTTTCTCATTCTGTTGTTCTCCTCTATTTCTTTGCATTGATCGCTGAAGAAGGCTTCTTATCTCTCCTTGCTATTCTTTGGAACTCTGCATTCAGATGCTTATATCTTTCCTTTTCTCCTTTGCTTTTCACTTCTCTTCTTTTCACAGCTATTTGTAAGGCCTCCCCAGATAGCCATTTTGCTTTTTGCATTTCTTTTCCACAGGGATGGTCTTGATCCCTGTCTCCTGTACAATGTCACGAACCTCATTCCATAGTTCATCAGGCACTCTATCTATCAGATCTAGGCCCTTAAATCTATTTCTCACTTCCACTGTATAATCGTAAAGGATTTGATCTAGGTCATACCTGAATGGTCTAGTGGTTTTCCCTACTTTCTTCAATTTAAGTCTGAATTTGGCAATGAGGAGTTCATGATCTGAGCCACAGTCAGCTCCTGGTCTTGTTTTTGCTGACTGTATAGAGCTTCTCCATCTCTGGCTGCAAAGAATATAATCGATCTGATTTCGGTGTTGACCATCTGGTGATGTCCATGTGTAGAGTCTTCTCTTGTGTTGTTGGAAGAGGGTGTTTGATCAGTGCATTTTCTTGGCAAAACTCTATTAGTCTTTGCCCTGCTTCATAGTTGGATTATAAAAAACGCTGAGTGCCTAAGAACTGATCCTTTGACATCCTTTGACATCAGGAAGATCAAATCAGTCAATGCTATAAGAAATCAATCCTGAATATTCATTGGAAGGTCTGACGTTGAAGCTGAAGCTCCAATACTTTGGCCACCTGATGCGAAGAGTCAGTTCACTGGAAAAGACTCTGATGCTGGCAAAGGGCAAGACGAGAAGGCAGTGAGAGAGGATGGGATGGTTGGATGGCATCGTTGACTCAATGGACATGAGTCTGAGCAAATTCAGGGAGACAGTAAAGGACAGGGAAGCCTGGCATGCTGCAGCCCATGGGGTCACAAAGAGTTAGACATGACTTAGCGACTGAACAACAATATGAAAAGTGCACAAAAGAAGTGACTCTTTAAACAGTGAAAGACAGAGGCTTATATACTTAATTTAAAAGAAAATGTAGGAGATGAAAAGAATTCCATGGGGAACAACATACAGATTTCTAGAGGAATAAACAGAAGAAAGTTTGTGATAATGTTTATGCAAGTATAAGGTGGTCTTACCCATTTTTATTCATGGCCATAAATTTCTCTGGAGAGAGAATTTATGGGAGCCTCAATCCAGAAGTTTCTGTTCAGAGATAAGGGAAACTCCAAGAAAGCTTCTTTCTGAATTGTTGAGTATCAAATGCCTTTAGTTCAAAATAATCATGTATCACTCGGATCCCCACAACAGAAAACAAGGAGCAAGTTCAGGGAAAACTTAAACTAACCAGGATCAATGTGTGCTCTGTTGCTTCAAGCATGTCCGACTCTTTGCAGCTCTATGGACTGCAGCCCCCCACGCTCCTCTGCCCTAAGAATACTGGAGTGGACTGCCACTCTCACCATCTGGGAAGTCCAACAATAACAATACTTAAATGCTAACTGGCTTTTTTAAAGATCCCATTTAAAAGGCACACATTGTCAGACTAAACTTTAGTAATGAAAATCTATATGATAACTATAAGAAACACTGTAAATAAAAGACACAGATAGCTTGAAATTAAAAGGATGGAAAAAGACCATCCAAATTCTAGTCTAGTCCAAAGAAAGCTACAAGAGCTATCCATACTCATGTCAGATAAAGCTGCCTTTCAGTTCAGTTCAGTCGCTCTGTTGTCTCCGCCAGGCCTCATGAAGTGCAGCACGCCAGGCCTCCGTGTCCATCACCAACTCCCGGAGTTTACCCACACTCATGTCCATTGAGTCGGTGATGCCATCCAACCATCTCATCCTCTGTCGTCCCCTTCTCCTGCTGCCCTCAATCTTTTCCAGCATCAGGGTCTCCTCCAATGAGTCTGCCCTTTGCATCAGGTGGCCAAAGTATTGGAGTTTCAGCTTCAACATCAGTCCTTCCAATGCACACCCAGGACTGATCTCCTTTAGGATGGACTGGTTGATCTCCTTGCTGTCCAAGGGACTCTCAAGAGTCTTCTCCAACACCACAGTTCAAAAGCATCAATTCTTCTGTGCTCAGCTTTCTTTATAGTCCAACTCTCATATCCATACATGACTACTGGAAAAACCATAGCCTTGACGAGACGGATCTTTGTTGACAAAGTAATGTCTCTGCTTTTTAATATGCTGTCTAGGTTAGTCATAGCTTTCCTTACCCAAGCTGCCTTGGGGAGAGCAAATAATACCAAAGTAGGACAAGTCATTATGATAAAAGGGTTAACTTACTAAGAACACATCACAACAGTGAACATATGCACCTAAAGACAGAACTTCAAAAAACATGAAGCAGAAACTGACAGACCTGAACCTACAGATGTAGTCTGAGACTTCAGCACTCTTCTTTCAGTAACGGACAGTACAAGCAGGCCAAAAAACTTAAGTATATAAGAGACCAACAATGCTATCAACCAAAACCCATGTCTACCTGCAGGATACATATTCTTCTCAAGGACACACAGCATATTCACCATAATGTGCCTCACCACAAAATAAATCTCAAATTCAACAGACTGAAATCCTACAGAGTATGTTCTCTGATCACAAGGGTATTAAATTAGAAATCAGTAACAACACACTTCTAAATAATCCATAGCAAAGAAAAGACATTACAAGAGAAATTATAAAATATCTGACATAGTACGTCAATTTGTGGGTTGCAACTGGAGCATTGCTTAGAGGAAATTTTAGAAATCTGTATACAAAATGATGACCCTTAACCCTTATCTCATTCATTAAACAGACTAACTACTTCAAGTTGTACAATACTTCAGTTTCACAAACCTAAATGTAAAACATAAAACCACAAAACTTCCAGAAGGAAAACTTAAGAAAATATTAGTGACTTTAGGCCTACAGAAGATTCCTGAGATAGGCTGTAAAGAATATTAAGTATAATAGGTCAGCAAATAACACTTCTTAAAAATTAAAATTTCCAATCTTTGAAAGATACTATTAAGAAAATGAAAAGGGAAAAACCACAAATGATGAGAACATATTCCACAAAATATGATCTGCAAAATCTATACTAAAGGATTCATATCCAGAAAATCCCCTTCACGGAGCACAGCTTTTTGGTGGTGCAGGGGCTTGAGTAACTCAATGGAGCTATGAGCCATACTGTGCAGGCCACCCAAGATGGACAGGTCATAGTGCAGAGTTCTGACAAAATGTGGTCCACTGGAGAAGGGAATGGCAAACCACTCCAGTATTCTTGTCTCAAGAACCCTATGAACAGTATGAAAAGGCAAAAAGATATGCTACTGGGGAAGAGCAGAGGGCAATCGCCAATGGCTCCAGAAAGAATGAAGCGCAGGGGCCAAAGCAGAACCAACGCTCAGTTATTGATGTATCTGGTGGTGAATGTCAAAGTAAATCAATCCTGAACATTCACTAGAAGGAATGATGGTGAAGCTCCAATACTTTGGCCACCTGATGCAAAGAGCCAACTCACTGGAAACAATCCTGATGCTGGGAAAGATTGAAGACAAGAGAAGGTGACGACAGAGGATGAGATTGACTAGACAGTATCATCAACTCAATGGACATGAATTGGAGCAAACTCCAGGAGACAGTCTAGCAGTGTGGCGATCCATGGGGTCGCAGAGAGTCGGATATAACTTAGAGCAACTGAACAACCACCACCACCTAGAAAAGATGAAGAACTCTTGCAACTTAAAAAAAAAAAATTCCTGATTTTTCAACTGGGCAAAAGATTTTAAAGAACACTTCAAAGAAGATAAACGAATAGCAAATAACCACATGGAAAGATGATCAGTGTTACTCATCTGAAAACTGTAAAGTAAAACTAAATAATATGTCACTACAGATCCACATGCCCACGTGCTAAGTCATGTCTGATTTTCTATGACCCCACATACTGCAGCCTGCCAGGCTCCTCTGTCCACGGGATTTCCCAGGCAAGAATACTGGAGTGGGTTACCATTTCCTCCTCCAAGGCATCTTCTAGACCTAGGAATCGAACCCATTTCTTGCACTAGCAGGCAAATTCTTAACCACCGAGCCACCTGGGAAGCCCACAGACCCACAAGAATGGCTGAATAAAAACTGACAATGACAGTGAAAGTGAAGTAGCTCAGTCGTGTCTGACTCTCTGTGACCCCATGGACTGCACAGACCACCAGGCTCCTCCATCCATGGGATTTTCCAGGCAAGAGTACAGGAGTGGGTTGCCATTTCCTTCTCCAAAAGACTGACAATACCAAGTGTTAAAAAGAATGTGGAACAACTAGAATTCTCATACATTGCTGGTGGGAATGAAAAACAGCGTAATCACTTTGGAAAACAGTTGGGCAGTTTCTTATAAAGTTATAAACACACATTCACTGTGTGACTCTGTAATGTCCACTTCTAGGTATTTAAATGAGAGAAACTGAAACAAATGCCCAAAGACCTATAACATACATTCATAAGGAACTTTATTTATTACTAGCTAAATAACACATACATTCATAAGGAACTTTATTATCTAACTAAAAACTCAATATCCACAAGAACAAAGAAACTGTGGAATATCCATACAATGGAATACTACTACAATTAACAAACAGAAAGGGAAAAACTGGGAGCAGTGACAGATTTTATTTTCTTGGGCTCCAAAATTACTGCAGACGGTGACTGCAGCCATGGAATTAAAAGACGCTTGCTCCTTGGAAGGAAAGCCATGACAAACCTAGACAGCATATTAAAAAGCAGAGACATTACTTTGCCAACAAAGGTCCGTCTTGTCAAGGCTATGGTTTTTCCAGTAGTCATGTACGGGATGCGAGATGGACCATAAAGAAGGCTAAGCACCACAGAACTGATGCTTTTGAATTATGGTGCTGGAGAACACTCGAGAGTCCTTAGACTGCAAGGAGATCAAACCAGTCACTCCTAAAGGGAATCAATCTTAAATATTCATTGGAAGGATGGATACTGAATTTCCAGTACTCTGACCACCTGACGTGAAGAGCTGACTCATTGGAAAAGACTCTGATGCTGGGCAACGCTGAAGGCAAAAGAAGGGGGCGTGAGAGGATGAGATGGTTAGATGGCATCACCAACTCAATGGACATGAATTGGACCAAACTCAAGAGATAGTAGAAGACAGGGAATGCTGGTGTGCTGCAGTCCATGAGGTCACAAAGAACTGAAGACAGCTAAGCAACTGTACAACAATTAAACAGAACCACCTAACACTACTTTTAACAACAGGAGTGAATTTCAAAGCATTATGTTAAATCAAAGAGAGCAGACACAAAATAGCATGTACTGCGTTAATATTATTCCATTTATAAGACATTTTAGAAAAATGGCAAAACTATAGTTATTGAAAGTGATTAGTACCTGCCACAGGCAGGCATGGGAAAGGACAGTGATCCAAACTTTCTGGAGTAATAGAGTATTTTTATGACTGTATACAATTTTCAAAACTCAAACTATATAGTTAAAAATGAGTCAACTTTGGAAATTCCCTGCCAGTCCACTGGTTAAAAGTCCATACTTCCACTACAGGGGATGCAGGTTTGATCCCAAGTTAGGGAACTAAGATACTGCACGCCATGCAGCAGGGCAAAAACAGAAAGTGAATTTGTGCATTATACCTCATTGAAGCCTCCCACTGACCCCACTCAGCAGCAAAAAAAAAAAAAAGTCAGAGGTATAAACGTATGCTCTAGATAAGGCAAGTTTTTTTTCCTAAATCTTAGAATAGGGCTCTAAGAAGTTAATGTTTTGCCCCCAAATCATATTATCAATCACTGGTGAAACCATGTTTGGGGATACAAACCATTTTCTTGTTGAATCTAAAACACAGATGCAGGCTTGGGGGAAGACCATGAGAGTCTGTACAACTGAAACCGTCGATGAAGCTTGAGGAACTGCATTTAACCCACAGTGAGCAGTAAAGGAAGTTTCAGTTTACTTGGGGCAAGCCAGCTAAAACAGATTAGGCTAAAAGTTGGACGGTGTAGCATAGACTTCTCCAATACTTGGCTTAGGACATTCTCACCAGTGGTCAAGTTTATTTTGGGAATAGATTATTTTAAAGTTCTTCATGTTCACTGCAGTGCCTTGGGCATTAACCCCATTATTCAAATGTTTCCAAAACAATTCTCAAAGTTTTGAGTAACTGTATCTTTCATTCTCCCCTTGTATGTTACAATCAAGCAATTAGGGCCAAGTAATGAAAGAACCAGGTTTTGTAAGGAAACATAATGCCAACAGCTTATTTTAAAACACAAGAAAATTGCTCTCAATACTTAATAACCACATGAATCCTAACCTCAGCCTTTCGTGTCTGTCACCAATTCATTCACAGGAGTCTAACATCGAACTCAGAAGTAGGCAGTCCACGGAACTCACAGCAATTACTGCTGCTGCTGCTAAGCTGCTTCAGTCGTGTCCGACTCTGTGCAACCCCCAGACGGAAGCTCACCAGGCTCCCCCGTCCCTGGGATTCTCCAGGCAAGAACACTGGAGTGGGTTGCCATTTCCTTCTCCAATGCTTGAAAGTGAAAAGTCAAAGTGAAGTCGCTCAGTCGTGTCCGTCTCTTAGCGACCCCATGGACTGGAGCCTATCAGGATCCTCCGTCCATGGGATTTTCCAGGCAAAAGTACTGGGGTGGGGTGCCATTGCCTTCCCCGCACCAATCATCTGCTGCTGCTGCTGCTAAGTCGCTTCAGTCGTGTCCACCTCTGTGCGACCCCATAGACGGCAGCCCACCAGGCTCCCCCGTCCCTGGGATTCTCCAGGCAAGAACACTGGAGTGGGTTGCCATTTCCTTCTCCAATGCATAAAAGTGAAAAGTGAAAGCAATTACTAGTGGTTCACTATTTTCAGCATATGAAGCTTATCTTTTCACTTTTTTATCTGTTCTACTTTTCATTTTTCTCTCCTCCCTCTTTCTGCAACCTTTATACAATTACCATGGCCTCTTTTTGAGAAAACAATAGAGGATATTCATGACTGATGAGTGAAATTATGATTATAATCTAATTTCTATCTTTGCTCTACTACTTATGGTTATAATCTCTTTAAAGGAAACCTCTACATTTTACAGGTATAAACAGAAAAGAACACTGATCCATTCTATACCCATCCTAACACAACTGAAAATACGTCATCATTTTCACTGATTCTGAATATCGTTTTATATACAAACTGAATTTACCTATGTATATTAAATGCTTACCCTGAGATTAAAGTCCAAACTATCTTTAAACATTATTGGACTAATATTAGATACATTGATCTGAATTTTTAAGTGAAAGAAACTCAACCTAACTTAAAATCAGAACTGCCTGGGCTTCCCTGGTGGTTCAGTAGTAAAGAGTCCCTCTGCCAAGTAGGAGACATGGGTTTGACTGCTAATCTGGAACGATCCCACATGCCTCAGAGCAACTAACTACTAAGCCTGTGCACTACTGAGCCTGTGCTTTAGAGCCTGCGAGCCACAACTACTGAGCCCAAGTACCACGCCTACTGAAGCCCTCGTGGCTATAACCTGTGCTCCGCAACAAGCCCAAGCACCACAACCAGAGAGTGGTCCCAGCGCGCCTCACCTCGAGAAAGCCCTTGCACAGTAACAAAGACCCAGGACAGACTTAGCACAGCTAAAAATAAACTTTTCTCTTTTTTTTAAGTCAGAACTGCCTGGTTCACAGAAGGATATGAAAGTGGTGTACAGAAACAAAAAGAATGAACTTCAGGCAGTAGGGCCTCAAAGTCTCAATGCCACCAGATCGGTTCTTTTATCTCAGGCTCCTCTTGACTCATTTGGTCTCATTCTCTCCCACTGCAGGGAAACCTCCTGCCTCTCACTAGAGGCAGTCCCAGCTTCACAAATTCAGAAAACTGACAGCTTGCTCCTGTCATCTGTGTAATAATACCAGTAAAGAACACCTATTGGCCCTTTGTGTCAAATGCCAATCAGTACTCCAAGTGATACAGACACAAAATCGGCCAGGTCTAACACGTGCTCAACCCTTAATGCAACAGAAAATGAGTAATGAGAAATCCTGCTGAATAAATCAAAAGCAGCAACTTGCCTCTATAAGTTATCTTGATTTCAAACTCAAATGCAATGATCTCAAAAACAAAAATCCAATGAAAACCCCATTCCTTTCACTAGTAGTATAATCAAGTGTTGGCTTAAGGACACAATGTAGGAATTAGCAATAATCCTCCAGATATAATCCAAAATGTATAAAATAAGGAAATCTAACCCTTGGCTCTAGATCACTGACCAAAAATTACAAAAAAGGCCAAACACAGGCGGGGGAAGGAAAAGGTCCACTTAATAAGCAAACATATATATATTTATGATAGTTTAGCAAGAGACAAACCAATCTCATTTTAAAAATTCACTCTGATGGCACAAATCTGAGATGCTTATTTGTTGGTGATCATATAGTCAACCAGACTTCCCCGGTGGCTTAGAAGGTAAAGCATCTGCCTGCGATGCAAGAGACCCGGGTTCAACCCCTGGGTCAGGAAGATCCCCTGGAGAAGGAATGGCAACCCACTCCAGTATTCTTGCCTGGAGAATCCCATGGATGGAGGAGCCTGGTAGGCTACAGTCCATGGGGCCCACAAAGAGTCGGACACGACTAAGCAATTTCACTTTTCACATATAGTCAACACAGCAATGGCTAAGAATCATACAACACTTGGGGACTTAAATATCTCTGGAGAAATGCGTCCTTCCTTTTCTGGCTGTGTCATATAGTATGCAGGATCCCAGTTCCCTGACCAGGGATCCATCCCAGGCCCCCTGGGGAATTCCAGCTTCCTTCCTTAAAGAGACACTTTTTAAGTGAAAAGGAATCAAATTTCCTAGCATATTCTATGGAGAAGGCACTGGCACCCCACTCCAGTACTCTTGCCTGGAGAATCCCAGCGATGGAGGAGCCTGGTGGGCTGCAGTCCATAGGGTAGCTACTAGTCGGACATGACTGAGCGACTTCACTTTCACTTTCATGCACTGGAGAAGGAAATGGCAACCCACTCCAGTGTTCCTGCCTAGAGAATCCCAGGGATGGGGGAACCTGGTGGGCTGCCATCTATGGGGTCGTACAGAGTCAGACACGACTGAAGCAACTTAGCAGCAGCAGCACCAGCATATTCTAAGTTTTAAATTATTTTGTTTCAGGGCTAATCATTTCACAACAACTGACTGTTATAAAGAAAACACAGCAACCCCAAATTCTGTGCTGATCCACCACGCAGTTTAAACGACACAGTTTGCTACCTTCTACAGTTTTTATCTTTCCGGCATTTCCAGTCCTACACAAGCTGTTTCTGTTCTACATAACTGCATGTACACTCAGAATTCAATTCAAACGATGACCTACATTTAGTAATATCTGAATACCTATAAGACATAGAAAAAGGCTCACTCTACTAATTCTTATCTTTCAGGCTCAATTTGAGCGAATAAAATGGTACTCTGTTTTTAATAAGTAGCAAATTTATTTATGATAAAGAAATTCCTTAATACAAAGTTCTACTGGTCATCAGATCAGATCAGTCGCTCAGTCGTGTCCGACTCTTTGTGACCCCATGAATCGCAGCACACCAGGCCTCCCTGTCCATCACCAACTCCCGGAGTTCACTCAGACTCTCATCCATCGAGTCAGTGATGCCATCCAGCCATCTCATCCTCTGTCGTCCCCTTCTCCTCTTGCCCTCAATCCCTCCCAGCATCAGAGTCTTTTCCAATGAGTCAACTCTTCGCATGAGGTGGCCAAAGTACTGCAGTTTCAGCTTTAGCATCATTCCTTCCAAAGAAATCCCAGGGCTGATCTTCAGAATGGACTGGTTGAATCTCCTTGCAGTCCAAGGGACTCAAGAGTCTTCTCCAACACGATAGGTCAAAAGCATCAATTCTTCAGCACTCAGCCTTCTTCAGAGTCCAGCTCTCACATCCATACATGACCACAGGAAAAACCATAGCCTTGACTAGACGGACCTTTGTTGGCAAAGTAATGTCTCTGCTTTTGAATATGCTATCTAGGTTGGTCTTAACTTTCCTTCCAAGGAGTAAGTGTCTTTTAATTTCATGGCTGCAGTCACCGTCTGTAGTGATTTTGGAGCCCAGAAAAATAAAGTCTGACACTGTCTGCTTATGAAAAATAACAAAAATATAGAGCTGCAAATAGTGTAAGGGAGAAGGTCCTTGTTCATAACAATTTTAGTAGCCAACACATAAAAGAACTCTTCTACATGCTTCACCATTTATTAGTCATTTAATCTTAAAACAACCCTATGACATATTATCCCTTTTTACAAAGGGGGAACTGAGGCACAAAAACATAAGTTAACTTGCCCAAGTCACAGAGATAGCTAATGATTTAGATACTTCATGACTCTGAAGCAAGTCCACTTTCAGAGTATTTTTACTCCTAAAATACGCAGTGCTAGTGGGCCAAGGGTCTGCTCCTCTAAACTGAATTGACTCTGGTCTTGCTTCAGTTTCTTCGAGTCTGTTCAAGTAGGAAACAGTAGCTACAGTGTCTGACATGAACATGATACTTGTGCTTACTACTGAGCTAAGTATATTCCCTGAGCTCTAGAAAACTGATCCAGCACTGAGCTTCTTGAGTTAACCTTCAGTCATGACAAGACTATTCTCATCCAGTCCCAGAAAAGGAAACAGCGCCACAGCCCACAGAGGACAGCACCATTCTGTATCCTCGCCTTGTTGTCCGTCCCCAAGTTTCACAACATCCGGGAAAAATCTTACTTGCATCCTACTATGGAAATCTTTCCTATCATTATTCCCAGTAGATACAAGTAAGATCTCATCTTGATTTCTTGGCTGACTTTCACTGATGGTATCCTAGTATGAAGCTTTGAAATAGGACCCTGGGATAGGCCATTCCCTTCAAAGGGTCTATCATTACTCCTTGGTGAGTCAGCTTCTGGACTGCTGCCAATGTGCTTTTTGTTAACTTTATCATGAAACCATATTTCTGTAGAGTTGCAGGGGTGGCCAAAACACTGCATTTCAAAAGGCTCCCTCAAGTATTTATCAAAGAAAGGACACAGATACATATCCAAGCAAGCCACTCACATATCTCAGTAAAAGAAGGAATAACTCAGGCAGGTTTATACAGTATCATGTTAAAAGATTCTCTTAAGTGCAAGTGTCTAAAAATGTCCTATAAAATCTCCTGGTAACTTGGTTTAAGTAGGTGTTATGCAAATGGGTATATTTTAAAGTTTTTTATGCTCTTGAGGAAGGAAAAAATATTTTTCTCTGTATCAGGTAAGCTAGCTGAAGAATTATCAAGTTAAAGAAAGTTTGAGATACCCAGGAATTCTCTGAAGGCTCAACAAATATCTCTAAGGGGAAAAAAATCTATTTTTGTACCTTTTTAGAGGAACTCACTAATAAATTTTCGGAATTCTAGTTTTGAGAAGGTAAAAGACTGTTGGGAATGGGGGAAGGGTGTATGCAGTGCAACTGAAGTACTTCCACAGAGCAGGAATGCAGAAGTTCCTAGCTCCAAATAAAGTGCTGGACAGTTATAATGCTTTCAGGGAAAGAAGCAGTGTTATTACTGTAGTAACAGTAGCAACAACCACAACAGGCCTATATGGAGTGCTAGCTGTTAAAAGCACTTGCTGAATCTAATAAAAGCCCCAAGAATACTGTTATCCCTGTTTTAAAATTGAGAAATCTGAAGCAAGAAGTTAAATTTGCCTTAGATCACAGAGTACTAGTGGTAGAACCATGGCTCAAACCTAAGCCTGAGCTCTTATTCATCAAACTAAACTGGAAAAGTAAAAAGAGCATCCAACTTGGTATCAGAGGATCTGGGCTGAAGTTCTAGTTCAGCTACTCACTAGCAGTGCACTCTCAGACAAGTAATGACAGCTTTTACACACAATTTATTCACCTGTTAAGGGAGAGTTAATAGGGTCACCTGCCCTGACTACTTCACAAGGTAGCAGTGAAAATTCAGTGTGCAACTAATACAACTAATTAAAATTTTATTTGTAATACTGATTCCATAACAGTTGCTACCTCCATATTCCCGTGTTTCTAATTCTGGCAACCCTATTCTAGAATTCTCAACATGAATCACTAATATTGCAGTCTCAGGAAAAGTGAAGAGCCTAAGTCTTGCTCCTATCAAACAACCACACACAGAAGAGGAATGGTCACTTTCAACCCCCCGTTACTGTCAAGACTGGGCATCTCCAGGTAGATATTTCCACAGGAAATAGCTAGAAAACGATAGCCCACAAGTGAGATATCCCCTTAACCAAAGGTTCACATTTGAAGTGCAGTAAGTCTTGGTTCTAAACACAACATTCAGTTTCTAACTCAGAAGAAATGTACATTGCTGAAAGAAGCTCTGTAGCTCTGTATACCAAGTACCTCAGTCAGTCTCTAAAAGGCTCAAACTGAGACTCTGAGACTAATCAAAAGAAATACATACATACTATGCTCAATCATACCACCTGTGGTCTCTGTAGTCCTCTGAAGAGTCAGAATTGGAACCTCAATAGTAATTTGCAAAAATTGCCTGCAATTTCTTTTCCAACGTAAAAAGGCCTTACCTCTTTTTCTTGGCTTCACACCGCTAGAAAAAGAAAGGTCAGTCACTATACAAAGAAGATAATTTAATTCAAGTAGCTAATCAACCATAAACTGTAAGTATCAAGACATGTTCACATGAAATAGGCCATCCATGTTAGTATTTCCAGTCATCCTGGGGAGTCTACAGTGCTAAGCCTGTTCTCAAGACTTTTCACAACCAATTATATAACCATTCTGCTAGCTAGAGGAACAAAAGAAAGTCAAAGGCTCACAATTCAAGAGCTACTAAAACAAAATATGAAATTATGCAGTGGGTTGGAGGTGGGAGGGATGTTTAAGAGGGAGAGGACATGGGTATACCTATGGCTGATTCACAGTACTGTAGGGCAGAAAGTGACACAACATGGTAAAGCAATTATCCTCCAAAAGTATGCACTAAGGAGTTTGATAAGTAAATATACCCACTGCTTAAGTACATGTGCCTATTTCCTTAATTTTAAAAATACTGTTTACAGTTTACACTGTAAGGTTATTTATATAACAAATTACTCTAAGAGTGAAATTTTGGGAGGGATTTACTAAGAAAATAACAAAATTCTGTGAATATTACAAGCTTTTTAAGGTTCCACAGTAAAGTTAAAAAACCTCTAGGCACCAGGTTTTTTTTAACCATGACAAAACACATTAATATGGGCACACACATACATGTGTGTGAATATGTTTATACCAGCTCTGTTTATAGTTATCAAAAACTGAAAACAACCTGAATGATCTTGGAACGTGAATATAAAAACGGATACATCCATACAATGGGATGCTTCAGCAATAAAAAGTAATCCCTGATACACAAACTACGAATGTCTCCAAGTGCATTATGTTATATAAAAGCAGCCAACCTCAAAAAGTTACAGGCTGCAGGATTCCATTTACATAAAACTCTGGGAAAGACAAAACTGTAGTGACAGAGCACATCCGGAGCTGCCAAAGACAAGAAGTGGGAGTCCCCCAACTGAAGGACCAGGAGGAGAATTTCTGAGACGGTGGAACTCTTCTATATCTTGATGAGAGTACTGACCACATGTGTTTCCAAAACTTGCAGAACAGTACTCAAAAAGGGTGACTTTTCCTGTATACAGATTATACTTTAAATTTTATTATTATACTAAAAAAACATGGCTTAAATTTTTTCAAACCACAGATGTGACAGAATCTGTATTATAGTTCTGAAAACCAGACACCAGATACCGAAACAGCAGAACACTAAACCATGTTAGAGCTGCCTCCGAGTCTGACAGCTCCCTTCCATTAACATTTTGCCTACAAATCTAAATGGTATCTGCAGGCAGAAACAAACTGATTTAGGATTAAAAAACAAATCCATTTTAAAAAGAAAACTAGTGTTTACATCCTAGGCATTTTAAGAAGACAATGAGCTTTGTCAAGGAGGGAATAAAATTCAAACAGTAAATATTAACATCAATCTTTTCCATAATCACTACAGTCACAACAAATAAGGTTCCTTTTCTAATTTTGGTTCAAAAACCCAAAATTTTACTTCACAAAACCTGCAAAAGATTATTAAAAGATCTTCACATTTGCCTAAAATCTTTAAGAGCTTTCACTTAACTGGGCAATACAGCAAAGAACTCACCTACCTCTCAAGTTACTTAACCCCATTTTGCCTTGATTTCCTCGTCAGTAAAACTGGAATAATTAAATATAATAATTGGGGCTTCCCAGGTGGCACCAGTGGTGAAGAACCCCCCAGTCAATGCAGGAAAGAGACTCAAGTTCAACCTCTGGGTCGGGAAGATCCCCTGGAGGAGGGCATGGCAACCCACTCCAGTATTCTTGCCTGGAAAATTCCATGGACAGAGCCGCCTGGCAGGAGTCGCTGAGTCCGACACAACTGAAAAGACTTAGACACACACACATGCTGGGAATAATCCCAGACAATTAAATGACTTAATACATACAAATTGCTTAGAATAGTGTCTGGCATACTTAGAAGTCTCAGAAATTTTTAAGCCAATCTAAATGAATGATCTGAATCTGTGTCCTTGTACAAATCATTTTCTTTTCATATCACAATTCTGCTCTGTGACGTCAGAGACCAAAATTCAATGGCCTAAATGCCTAATAATATTATTCTATGTTCAGTCCATTCTGAAGGACATCAGCCCTGGGATTTCTTTGGAAGGAATGATGCTAAAGCTGAAACTGCAGTACTTTGGCCACCTCATGCGAAGAGTTGACTCATTGGAGAAGACTCTGGTGCTGGGAGGGATTGAGGGCAGGAGGAGAAGGGGACGACAGAGGATGAGATGGCTGGATGGCATCACTGACTCGATGGATGTGAGTCTCAGTGAGCTCTGGGAGTTAGTGATGGACATCCCTGTCCCATGGCCTGGCGTGCTGCGATTCATGGGGTCGCAAAGAGTCGGACGCGACTGATCTGATCTGATGTTCCTATTAATTTTACCTCAATTGCACCAGTCACCTTGCAAAGGTTAGGTATTATCCCTATTGTATAGAAAAATCTGAGGCCCAAATTAAGTCAAGTAACTTGCCCAAAGAGATAGCAAAGTGAAGACAAAGCCAAGGCACAGATGTGGTATTCTGAGAGTCCTCAAAACTTTGTTCTCTTCAAACATTCTAGCCTTCTACCAATCCCTTCCCTTCTTACAGAGACATAGGTATGACACACTCAAAAACAAAACAAAACCCTCCAATGTACTTTTTGGCCCGACAACACAGCGTGCAGGAAGGCACACAAGATCTTAGTTCCCAGATCAAGGACTGAACCTCTGCCCCCTGCAGTGGAAGCCTGGAGTCTTAACCACTGAACACCAGGGAAGTCCCTCGAATATACTCATTTTAAAAATTCATTAAGCTATACATTTGTTTTATGCACCCTTCCACATGTTTAACGTTGTAATTTGAAAAGATAAAAATAGGTTTCTTCATTAAGTGTATTTATATATGAATAGAGGTAGAAGAAAATTTAAAAAGCTGAAGAAAATTATATTCACTAAAATTACATGAGGTGGTAAAAGTTTTAAAACTGAAGTGTTACATACATACAAAAAAAGTATATACATCCTAAGTACACAACTCTATGATTCTCATAAAGCAAACCATGAAATTATCACCCAGATCAAGATACAGAACATAACTAGCAACTCCACAGTCTCCCTGTGCTCACTACCAAAGATAACCATTACTCTGACTTCTGTTGCCATCTATCAGGAATTTTTTGCTAACTTTATAAAAATGGAATCACACAATTAGCACTGCCTTGTGAATGGGTTCTTCCATACACACTTAATTTTTCTTCTTGCAGACAAAGTGCATTTAGGCTTCCCAGGTGGTACAACAGTAAAGAATCTGCCTACCAATGCAGGAGACGCAAGAGACACAGGTTCCATCCTTGAGTGAGGAAGATCCCCTGGAGGAGGAAATGGCAACCCACTCCAGCATTCTTGGTGGAAAACCCCGTGGACAGGGGAACCCGGCAGGCTACAGTCCACAGGGTTGCAAAGAGTCGGACTCAAATGAGCACAGAAGAGCATGGAGTAAAAAGGGTTCTCTCACTGCCGTCAAACATTCAATTTAAACCAATCATTCTAAAGGCAAACCATTCCTCAGGCCATAAAATATCTAAGGTATTGGTTTATTTAAAGGATAACTAGTACTCTCTCTCCCCAGTGAGAGTTCTAAGAAACTTTCAGTTACTTTTAATAGGAGAAAACAGAAATCCAAAATATCTCAATAAATATCGTTTCATCCATAAAATTGAATTATAACCTTTAAAAAGCAAGACAGAACAAAAAAAGTGAAGGGATATCATAAAGAAATTGCAAACTCTAAGTCTCAAAAATAATGTTGCTCTTTTATATAAAAAAAGTTGTCAGCTACAGCCAACAATACAAAACTGCAACATTTTGTTTGCACCAAAATACTTAATTCCAATGCAAGTTTGATAGCACTGCAACAAAATTTTTAGATAAATGCTTCTATTTTATCCTGAGATGATCTCCTTCTGCTAATCTACATCACTGCCTCATTTTAAGAGTCCATAAGCAGTGCTGTCCAACATGTAGTCACTAACCACGTGGCTATTTAAATTAAAATGCTCAATTTAGCTCCTTGTTCAAACTAGCCAAAATTTCAAGTGCTCAATACGTACTGAACAGCAGTTATCAAATGTCAGAAGGAATCAGAGAAAGTTCTACTGAACAACACGTTTCATATATGCTGTCTTGTGTCACACTCCTCGTTTCTTACAATATCCTGAATGCATATCCTAAGAAAATGGGGACTTCCTTGGTGATTCAGTGGCTAAGACTCTATGCTACCAATGCAGGGCACCAGGGTTCAATGCCTGGTGAGGGAAGTAGATCCCACATGCTGTATCTAAGACCCAACACAGCCAAATAAATAAAATTTTAAAAGGCCTTGGGGTGGAGAGGAGAAATTTAAAAAAATAAATAAGAAAATGATGATGGATGAATAGTATGGATCACTAACTTATTTCCCATCTCACTCAAATTTAATTATCACTCATTTGGAAATTTCTTCTCCTTGGCCTCATTAACCTAATTTTAACAGCTTTTTAAAATTTTGATCTTCTCCCACTCCCCTAAATGTGATCTCAATCTTTGGCTCTTCTAGGTTCAAGATCTCATCCAGATAAGACCTACCTTTCTTCCTGCCTCAAATTCTTTATCTCCGAGCTCCTCCGAGACGTTTCTATTTGTATATTCCCTGGTCTCAACGTTAAATGTGTCAAGGGTTTCATTTCAGTCCTTTTCCAAACTCCCCCTTCCAGTTCTACATTTCTGTACCATCACTACTCTCTGAGACCCAAAACCCACCAACTCTGAGTCCCTGCCACTAAACTTCCCATTCAACTAGTTCATTCAAGTAAGTATTTGTGTATTTCCTTCAGGCTGACAACTAGGAATGCTTAAGTTAGCAAGCTAGATTACCACCCTGCCACCACCTTAATTCAGGTCCTTACTACCTAATTCTTAGTACAGGACAGATTTTTCACTGCTTTCCAATCTTTGCCTGTTCTCAATTACGCACATTGCCACAAGACATCTCTTCCCTGCAAGGGCTCAGTACAGAGAGTAAAAGAAATTTCAAGTACTTTAATATTTTATTTCAATTTTTAGCACTTTACAAACTTATTTTTGAATCTTCTATTCTGTGCTAGCAAAACAAAAACTATTTCCCAAATGTAGCTCTTTGTGCCTTACCTAAGTAAAGCCTGAACTCCTCCTTGTTTCTACTATGCAACTTTAACATGTTAGCTGTTTTATATGGCAAAACTATCCAGCTCAATGCCTCTTACATAGCACCAAATTTTGAACGAACCTATGTGAACAGACCAGGAGTAAGAAAGTTACAAATATACATACTGGTTTAGCATCAATATTTATTGTATGCAGTTCTAGCCCTCAAAATTTACTCTGAAAAATTATTTCTATAGAAATTACCCTACAACTGTTCAAAAGTATAAAGTGCAAGAATATCCATCAGAGACAGCACTTTTTGTAATACGGGGGAAAAAGTACCCCCCCAAAAAAAAAAAAATCCCTAGATGTCCATCAGTAAAGGACTGGGTAAATAACTGTCTTGTGTCTATAAGAAGTTTAAAAAAACTACAGTGCTTAAAAACAGGTAAATAGGTCCATGAATCAAGGCAAATTGGAAGTGGTAAAACAAGAGATGGCAAGAGTGAATGTCGACATTGTAGGAATCAGTGAACTAAAATGGACTGGAATGGGTGAATTTACCTAAGATGATCATTATGTCTACTACTGCAGGCAGGAATCCCTCAGAAGAAATGGAGTAGCCATCATGCTTAACAAAAGAGTCCGAAATGCAGTACTTGGATGCAATCTCAAAAACGACAGAATGATTTCTGTTCGTTTCCAAGGCACACCATTCAATAGCACAGTAAACCAAGTCTATGCCCCAACCAGTAACGCTGAAGAAGCTGAAGTTGAACGGTTCTATGAAGACCTACAAGACCTTTTAGAACACCCAAAAAAAATGTCCTTTTCATTATCAGATCAGATCAGATCAGATCAGTCGCGATCCGACTCTTTGCGACCCCATGAACCGCAGCACGCCAGGCCTCCCTGTCCATCACCAGCTCCCGGAGGTCACTCAGACTCGCATCCATCGAGTCAGTGATGCCATCCAGCCATCTCATCCTCTGTCGTCCCCTTCTCCTCCTGCCCTCAATCCCTCCCAGCATCAGAGTCTTCTCCAATGAGTCAACTCTTCGCATGAGGTGGCCAAAATACTGGAGTTTCAGCTTTAGCATCATTCCTTCCAAAGAAATTCCAGGATTGATCTCCTTCAGAATGGACTGGTTGGATCTTCTTGCAGTCCAAGGGACTCTCAAGAGTCTTCTCCAACACCACAGTTCAAAAGCATCAATTCTTCGGCGTTCAGCCTTCCTCAGGGGACTGGAATGCAAAAGTAGGAAGTCAAGAAACACCTGGACTAACAGGCAAATTTGGCCTTGGAATATGGAATGAAGCAGGGCAAAGACTAATAGAGTTTTGCCAAGAAAACACACTAGTCATAACACCCTCTTCCAACAACACAAGAGAAGACTCTACACATGGACATCACCAGATGGTCAACACCAAAATCAGATCGATTATATTCTTTGCAGCCAAAGATGGAGAAGCTCTACACAGTCAGCAAAAACAAGACCAGGAGCTGACTGTGGCTCAGATCATGAACTCCTCATTGCCAAATTCAGACTTAAATTGAAGAAAGTAGGGAAAACCACTAGACCATTCAGGTATGACCTAGATCAAATCCTTTACGATTATACAGTGGAAGTGAGAAATAGATTTAAGGGCCTAGATCTGATAGATAGAGTGCCTGATGAACTATGGAATGAGGTTCGTGACATTGTACAGGAGACAGGGATCAAGACCATCCCTGTGGAAAAGAAATGCAAAAAGCAAAATGGCTATCTGGGGAGGCCTTACAAATAGCTGTGAAGAGAAGAGAAGTGAAAAGCAAAGGAACAAAGCAAAGATATAAGCATCTGAATGCAGAGTTCCAAAGAATATCAAGAAGAGATAAGAAGCCTTCTTCAGGGATCAATGCAAAGAAATAGAGAACAACAGAATGGGAAAGACTAGAGATCTCTTCAAGAAAATCAGAGATACCAAGGGAACATTTCATGCAAAGATGGGCTCAATAAAGGACAAAAATGCTATGGACCTAACAGAAGCAGAAGGTATTAAGAAGAGATGGCAAGAATACACAGAAGAACTGTACAAAAAAGAGCTTCACGACCCAGATAATCACGATAGTGTGATCACTCACCTAGAGCCAGACATCCTGGAATGTGAAGTCAAGTGGGCCTTAGAAAGCATCACTATGAACAAAGCTAGTGGAGGTGATGGAATTCCAGTGAAGCTATTTCAAATCCTGAAAGATGATGCTGTGAAAGTGCTGCACTCAATATGCCAGCAAATTTGGAAAACTCAGCAGTGGCCACAGGACTGGAAAGGTCAGTTTTCATTCCAATCCCAAAGAAAGGCAATGCCAAAGAATGCTCAAACTACCGCACAATTGCACCCATCTCACACACTAGTAAAGTAATGCTCAAAATTCTCCAAGCCAGGCTTCAGCAATACGGGAACCGTGAACTTCCTGATGTTCAAGCTGGTTTTAGAAAAGACAGAGGAACCAGAGATCAAATTGCCAACATCCGCTGGATCATGGAAAAAGCAAAGAGAGTTGCAGAAAAACATCTATTTCTGCTTTATTGACTATGCCAAAGCCTTTGACTGTGTGGATCACAATAAACTATGGAAAATTCTGAAAGAGATGGGAATACCAGACCACCTGATCTGCCTCTTGAGAAACCTGTATGCAGGTCAGGAAGCAACAGTTAGAACTGGACATGGAACAACAGACGGGTTCCAAATAGGAAAAGGAGTACGTCAAGGCTGTATATTGTCACCCTGCTTATTTAACTTCTATGCAGAGTACATCATGAGAAATGCTGGGCTGGAAGAAGCAAAAGCTGGAATCAAGATTGCTGGGAGAAATACCAATAACCTCAGATATGCAGATGACACCACCCTTATGGCAGAAAGTGAAGAGGAACTCAAAAGCCTCTTGATGAAAGTCAAAAAGGAGAGTGAAAAAGTTGGCTTAAAGCTCAACATTCAGAAAACTAACATCATGGCATCTGGTCCCATCTTCATGGGAAATAGATGGGGAAACAGTGGAAACAGTGTCAGACTTTATTTTTTGAGGCTCCAAAATCACTGCAGATGGTGACTGCAGCCATGACATTAAGACGCTTACTTCTTGGAAGGAAAGTTATGACCAACCTAGATAGCATATTCAAAAGCAGAGACGTTACTTCGCCAACAAAGGTTCGTCTAGTCAAGGCTATGGTTTTTCCAGCAGTCATGTATGGATGTGAGAGGTGGACTGTGAAAAAGGCTGAGCGCCGAAGAATGGATGCTTTTGACCTGTGTTGTTGGAGAAGACTCTTGAGAGTCCCTTGGACTGCAAGGAGATCCAACCAGTCCATTCTGAAGGAGATCAGCCCTGGGATTTCTTTGGAAGGAATGATGCTAAAGCTGAAACTCCAGTACTTTGGCCACCTCATGCGAAGAGTTGACTCACTGGAAAAGACTCCGTTGCTGGGAGGGATTGGGGGCAGGAGGAGAAGGGGACAACAGAGGATGAGATGGCTGGATGACATCACTGATTGGATGGACGTGAGTCTGGGTGAACTCCGGGAGTTGGTGATGGACAGGGAGTCCTGGCATGCTGCGATTCATGGGGTCGCAAAGAGTCAGACACAACTGAGCGAATGAACTGACTGATTTTGTGATAGGGTAGGAGAAGGCAATGGCACCCCACTCCAGTACTCTTGCCTGGAAAATCCCATGGATGGAGGAGCCTGGTAGGCTGCAGTCCATGGGGTCGCTAAGAGTCGGACACGACTGAGCGACTTCACTTTCATTTTCACTTTCATGCACTGGAGACGGAAATGGCAACCCACTCCAGTGTTCTTGCCTGGAGAGTCCCAGGGAGGGGGAGCCTGGTAGGCTACCGTCTGTGGGGTCACACAGAGTCGGACACGACTGAAGTGACTTAGCATAGCATAGCATAAGATGTTTATAATATACTATTGAGAAAAAAATTGTAAATCAGCCCTGTACAGCTTGATCATATTAAAAGGAAATTTTAAGATCTATATATTAATCAAAGACAAACAATATGGGCAAACAATATGGGACTAAAATTGCATTCTATTCATACAACTGAGTCAGATCAGATCAGATCAGTCGCTCAGTCGTGTCCGACTCTTTGCGACCCCATGAACCGCAGCACGCCAGGCCTCCCTGTCCATCACCAGCTCCCGGAGGTCACTCAGACTCGCATCCATCGAGTCAGTGATGCCATCCAGCCATCTCATCCTCTGTCGTCCCCTTCTCCTCCTGCCCTCAATCCCTCCCAGCATCAGAGTCTTCTCCAATGAGTCAACTCTTCGCATGAGGTGGCCAAAATACTGGAGTTTCAGCTTTAGCATCATTCCTTCCAAAGAAATTCCAGGATTGATCTCCTTCAGAATGGACTGGTTGGATCTTCTTGCAGTTCAAGGGACTCTCAAGAGTCTTCTCCAACACCACACTTCAAAAGCATCAATTCTTCGGCGCTCAGCCTTCTTCACAGTCCAGCTCTCACATCCATACATGACCACAGGAAAGACCATAGCCTTGATACAACTGAGTACTACATAGCTATTAAGCAATCATACATATATTAACATAGATAAATTTCAAGCTTTTTCAAACAGCAGAATATATACACTAAGGTACTATATGGATTTGAAACACAATAATACAACATGTCAAACACACACAGACATCTGTAGGAAGAATAAAACAGCGCAGGATGACCTAAAATGGTAAAACCACCTCTGGATAATGGAAATAGGATTTAAGATGAATGCAGGAAGGACTCCAACTATGTAATATTTTGGTTTTTAAAAACAAATATAAATACCTCTTTGAGGCAAATTTTACAAGATATCAACATCTATTAAATCTAAACCAACAACTTTTAAAATAGGCACATGGTGTCTGTTAAATTATTCTCCATATTCTTCTGAATTTTTGAAATATTTAAATTTTCTTTTAAAAAAAGAAAGCCAAGATTGTGGGATTTTGAACAGAAAAATGGGCTTAATCAACTTCTACAAGGTATTTTTTTTAATAAACCTACATATCTTTATTATAAAATTTTAAACTAATAAAGCCTATAAATTTATATTAGTATCTACCTTTATTACCTTGATTGCCCTTGAACTTTAATCTTATTCTTTAAAAGAACAAGGGCAGACAGTTAATAATGTTCTACCCCAGAAATCTAACATTCTGAATGATATATCATCGATCTACACAAGCTCTGAAGTTACTATAATGTTCAGTAAACAGCAAAAGCTGATAGGCTTTACCTAATCTCTTAAACTCTGGATAGATTACATAGATCTTCCAAGAGTATCAACAGATGAATGAGTAAATAAATTCACAGTGGCTCAACTCCCAGCTATATACATTAACACCAAAACCCCAACTGTCAAAATAGAAGTCATTTATCTAAGTATATTCCAGTTCAAATTACATGTGCAAAATCAGTATCACATCTGAGCTGCCATAATCCCATTTGGGGTTTTTTCCCATTTAATATTTTTAAATACACACAGGGCTACAGTTCTTACTCCACATGGCAAGTCAGCAGGAAAACTAGGAGTCCTGAGTCCTGTGTTTAAGTTCACAGTATCTGACTTTTCAAGGTATCATTCATAATTCTCAATCAGCTCATTAGGAAGGGAAATATCAGGTGGAGGTCTTGTGTTTAACAGTGACCAAAGCCCAGACTGCCTCAGTGCCACAGTGGAATTTACAGTAAGAAAGTTCAAATCAAAAAAAAAAAAAAGAAAGTTCAAATCAGCTTGCCTGCCCCATTTCCCCATACTGCTTCCTACAACTGCCACTCTCCTTAGGAACTGGAGTCGATTAATTTTTTTTTTTTTTTTTTTTTGGGGGGGGGTGGTCACACCCCATGGCATGCAGAACTTCCTCACCATACCTCCTTCAGTGGAAGTGTGGAGTTTCAACCACTGGACCACTAAGTCCACAACCCATTTTTTTTAATGCTGACTATGATTTAAATCTTCATAAGCCAGCCAATGAAAACTAAGGACATTAAAATGTACTTTAAAATAGCAGGTTTTCCCTAATTATAATAGTAATAAAAAAAAAAGTAACACATGTTCATTACAGAAAACTGGAAAACTACAGAAGAATATGAGGCAGAAAATGGTCACTATTTCAGCCAGAAATTAATCACCATTAGTATTTCCATTCTTGTCTTTACAGTCTCTCTTACGTATGCTATTGCTGCTAAGTCACTTCAGTCGTGTCCGACTCTGTGCGACCCCATAGATGGCAGCCCACCAGGCTCCCCCGTCCCTGGGATTCTCCAGGCAAGAACACTGGAGTGGGCTGCCATTTCCTTCTCTAATGCATGAAAGTGAAAAGTGAAAGTGAAGTCGCTCAGTCATGTTCAACCCTCAGCGATCCCATGAACTGCAGCCTACCAGGCTCCTCCATCCATGGGGTTTTCCAGGCAAGAGTACTGGAGTGGGGTGCCACTGCCTTCTCCGTCTCTTATGTATAATTAGTTCACTTATGAAACATGATTTTAAGTTCAGCAGATCAAAGGGGAAATAAAATACTAGCTTCTTCAGAAGACTTAATTTTTTTCAGCCTTTTCGGAATAAACCAAACCACAGGTACAGGGAATTGGAGAGAATAAGATAAGTGACAGAAATTATATTTGCTCCTTTTCATTCATACTATGGCAAACCCTGCAGTCCACGTTTGAAGAACCATTATACACCCAAAAACTGAGTATGTTTCCTTTTTAAATAGCAAGCTACTATATAAATACAGATACATACACATATATATACACACACACACACAAACACAAGACTTGCCAGTAAGAGGAACCCACACAATGAAAGGAATTACATCAAGACTTTTTTGTCACCATGGATCTATCCTAAAGAGAAATTAAGAGGATATCTGAAAGGCTGATGTAAAATTAATGACCTCTCCCCCCAGAAATGTTTTCTGTGCACATCAGATGAAGGAACAATCTAACTACAGAAAGTGATGTGTTGGTTTCACAACACTATAGTTTATTTACACGTGTAAATATATAGGTAAGAGTTTAAACAGTCCATAAAACTGATAGCTTCCTTTATACCAGGCAGTACATGAAGTGCTGAGGAGTGCAGGAGAACAGCCATCAGTATCTACTTCTGCAGGCTTCCTGGGTGGCTCAGTGGTTAAGAATCCATCTGCCAATGTGCGAGATGAGGGTTCCATCCCTGGGTGGAGAAGATTCCCTAGAGGAGGAAATGGCAACCGACTCCAGTATTTTTGCCTGGAAAACCCGATGGACAGAAGAGCCTGGCAGACTATAGTCCACAGGGTCGCAAGAGTCAGACATGACTTAGTGACTAAATACCACCACCTTACAGTATTTTTTTTTAATTAAATTTTATTTTGCTTAACTTTACAATATTGTATTGCTTTTGCCATACATCAAGATGAATCTGCCACAAGTATACATGTGTTCCTCATCCTGAACCCTCCTCCCTCCTCCCTCCCCATACCATCCCCCTGGGTGGTCCCAGTGCACCAGCCCCAGGCATCCGTTATCAGGCATCGTACCTGGACTGGCGACTCATTTCAGATATGATATTATACATATTTCAATGCTGTTCTCCCAAATTATCCCACCCTCTCCCGTTTCCAGAGTCCAAAAGTCTATTCTATGCATCAGTGTCTCTTTTGCTGTCTCGTAAACCAGGTTATTGTTACCATCTTTCTAAATTCCATATATATGCGTTAGTATACTGTATTTGTGTTTTTTCTTTCTGGCTTACTTCACTCTGTATAATAGGCTCCAGTTCCATCCACCTGATTAGAACAGATTCAAATGCATTTTTTTTAATGGCTGAGTAATACTCCATTGTGTATATGTACCACAGCTTGCTTATCCATTCATCTGTGGATGGACATCTAGGTTGCTTCCAAGTCCTGGCTATTGTAAACAGTGCTGCTATGAACATTGGGGTACACATGTCTCTTTCAATTCTGGTTTTCTCAGTGTGTATGCCCAGCAGTGGGATTGCTGGATCATAAGGCAGTTCTATTCCCAGTTTTTTGAGGAATCTCCATACTGTTCTCCAAAATGGCTGTACTAGTTTGCATTTCCACCAACAGTGTAAGAGGGTTCCCTTTTCTCCACACCCTCTCCAGCATTTATTGCTTGTGGACTTTTGGATTGCAGCCATTCTGACTGGCGGCTTACAGTCTTTAAACACGATGTCAAACACTCCTTTGAGGCATGTGACCTCAAAGGAGTCACAATACCCATGATTAAATGACGCTCTCAAACCCTTATGAGGATCTAAGATGTCTGTGACAACACCTTATAAATCATGCTACCTAAGGTAAAAAGGAATACCTGGCCTTTTCCCAAAAATACTATACACAGAAATCACCTTCAATATAAATTATCTTTTAACTGGCAAAAAATAATCACAAGTTGCTCTTTTCACAATCTCGAAGACTTCAATATCATCTTTCTCCAATAATGACCCATCCATATGAAATTACTGAAATTAAACTCCCCATGATAGGGAGAGAGAGGGAGACTCATTTTTGCAGGGTAAAAGCACCATTTCCAGATTTCATAACTAAGCAGCAGGGAGGAGAGGGGCAAATCAAAAGTAACTTATGAACTTAAGCACAAAGAATTCTGCCCAGTGTCACAGGGCAGCCTGGATGAGAGGGGAGTTTGGGGGAGAATGGGTGCATGGATATGAACGGGTGGGTCACTTTGCTGTGCACTTGAAACTACCACAATATTGTTAATCGGCTATATTCCAACATAAAAAGTTTGAATATGTTCCTGTTTTTAAAAAATTTAAGCTTTAAGGAAAAAAGTCACCTTTTAATCCAGGACTCAGAGAAAGTTTTGGCCCAAGAAAGCATTTTTTAAGTTACTGACTTAGGCTCTTCCAAATGGAGTTAAAGACTGACAGGTTAATTGTGGTATTTTGCAAGCAAAGGAAAGCTAGTACGTAGCAATTATTCATCTTTTTCAGTCTCCAAGACCTAAGCTCTTAGAAAACAAAAATGTTACAACCAAACTGCTTTCCATAAAGCAGAGACTTTTAAAAATATACTCTACACAATTATCAGTTCTTCATCTCTAAGAGAAGTAGGCTACTTATTTAGACTGCTTCCTATCCCATGATTGGCCCTTTTCAAATCAAGCGCCTCAACTGGTGCTTTATGAGCAAGGTTTATGTTTGCCCTTATTGCAGACATGGCTCTCAATAGCACGGGCCACTTTGAAGACTATCATAATCCAACTAGGCTGGACCACCTGCAGAACTAGTGGAAAAGCTCTGAAATAGTCAACCATAAAAGCCCAACATTACATCTTAAATGTCTAAAGCAGTTATACCCAAAGTGGAACACAGTACACCCAAGATGCTCCAAGGCAGTAAAGGAGAAAGATACTTGAACTTTAATTCTCATCCTCATTAATTTTTTTTCTCTATATTTTATAAGACACACAATAACCAGTTACTATATATATTATTTGTAAATTAAATAGTTAAGGATTGAGGATTAACGCTCAGTAATTTTTAAGTAGTCTCTATCACTGCCTTTCCATTTTCACCTGCTCCTTCCATAGCTAAGCTGTAGAGGGTAAGGGCTGATGATGAAAAAGAACAAAGGAAAGGTATTTCCAAACTCTTTTAAATTCCCACCAACAAGCTGCTGCTGCTGCTAAGTCGCTTCAGTCGTGTCCGACTCTGTGCAACCCCATAGACGGCAGCCCACCAGGCTTCCCCGTCCCTGGGATTCTCCAGGCAAGAACACTGGAGTAGGTTGTCATTTCCTTCTCCAATGAGTCAAAGTGAAAAGTGAAAGTGAACTTGCTCAGTGGTGTCCAACTCTTAGCGACCCCATGGACTGCAGCCCACCAGGCTCCTCTGTCCATGGGACTGTCCAGGCAAGCTGCTGCTGCTAAGTCACTTCGGTCATGTCCGACTCTGTGCGACCCCATAGACGGAAGCTCACCAGGCTCCCCCGTCCCTGGGACTCTCCAGGCAAGAACACTGGAGTGGGTTGCCATTTCCTTCTCCAATGCATGAAAGTGAAAAGTGAAAGTGAAGTCGCTATGCTATGCTATGCTAAGTCACTTCAGTCGTGTCCGACTCTGTGTGACCCCATAGACGGCAGCGCTAAAAGGTAGTAAATCACTAGAAAGAATATTTGGAACCGGAAAATGATATTACTGTTGCCGAGACTTTAAAATAGCACCCTATTTAGAGGATACCCTGAGTATACTGAAATTTAAAAAACAACCCTTTGCCAGATAAGCCCACTTTTAGGAATTTAGCCTGAGAAAATAGCAGCATAATTGTATTTTAAAAAGCTCAAACGAGAAACTTCCCTGGCAATACAGTGGTTAGGTCTACTCACTTCCACTGCGGGGGACACAGGTTTGATCCCTGGTCAGGGAACTAAGGTTCTTCAAGCCATCTGGTGCAGCCAAAAAAAAAGTCCAAAGGAGTTCATCACAGCTCTGTTTTATGATTTTATGAGGGAAAATTGAAATATCCATTAACAGGGAATTGCTGTAAATTATGCTGCACCCATATCACAGAATACTAAATATCCATGAAGGGAACATCAACTTGACACGGGAAGTTGCTCTTCTTTAAGTATTTCAGTAGATAAGAAAAACACCAAACATTACATCTAAATGAGATTAGGGATCAGCTCTACTTTCCTTCATTCTCCTACATTATCTCCATTTTTTTGTAGGCTTCACACACACTCACACAAATATGTACTGTAGCTTTCATAATCAGAAATAAAAACTTCATTTTGAAATTTAAAATGAAATTAAATTAAAACTCCTTATTATTGCCCTGTAGACTTCTAAAACTTTTAATAAACACACTACTTTGCCCCATGTGGTTTGTGGAATCAGTCTAAATATTTTACAATTACAAATTGGTTTTATCTTATAGAAACATGATAGGCGTGAACATAAAAATAAGAATGACCCTATTTCAAGTAAACCATCCTGTCTTTATACCAATTCTTTCAAATGCTAGGATTTATCAATGTACTTACAACTCCTTACATTTGCCAGATTATCAATCTATGAATATTTCAGAAAAATAATTTTATGTATCTTCTGCAACTAAATTACAGAAGCATTAGCTAAAGAAATTAAATTTAGAACATAAATGAAATCAGGAAAGCTTCCTACTATCTCTCATAATAAAATCATTCTAAATATATGCCAGCAAATTTGGAAAACTCAGCAGTGGCCACAGGACTGGAAAGGTCAGTTTTCATTCCAATCCCAAAGAAAGGCAATGCCAAAGAATGCTCAAACTACGGCACAATTGCACTCATCTCACACGCTAGTAAAGTAATGCTCAAAATTCTCCAAGCCAGGCTTCAGCAATACATGAACCGTGAACTTCCTGATGTTCAAGCTGGTTTTAGAAAAGGCAGAGGAACCAGAGATCAAATTGCCAACATCCGCTGGATCATGGAAAAAGCAAAAGAGTTCCAGAAAAACATCTATTTCTGCTTTATTGACTATGTCAAGGCCTTTGACTGTGTGGATCACAATAAACTGTGGAAAATTCTGAAAGAGATGGGAATACCAGACCACCTGATCTGCCTCTTGAGAAACCTGTATGCAGGTCAGGAAGCAACAGTTAGAACTGGACATGGAACAACAGACTGGTTCCAAATAGGAAAAGGAGTACGTCAAGGCTGTATATTGTCACCCTGCTTATTTAACTTCTATGCAGAGTACATTATGAGAAACGCTGGGCTGGAAAAAGTACAAGCTGGAATCAAGATTGCCGGGAGAAATATCAATAACCTCAGATATGCAGATGACACCACCCTTATGGCAGAAAGTGAAGGGGAACTCAAAAGCCTCTTGATGAAAGTCGAAGAGGAGAGTGAAAAAGTTGGCTTAAAGCTCAACATTCAGAAAATGAAGATCATGGCATCTGGTTCCATCTTCATGGGAAATAGATGGGGAAACAGTGGAAACAGTGTCAGACTTTATTTTTGAGGCTCCAAAATCACTGCAGATGGTGATTGCAGCCATGACATTAAAAGACGCTTACTCCTTGGAAGGAAAGTTATGACCAACCGAGATAGCATATTGAAAAGCAGAGACATTACTTTGCCAACAAAGGTTCATCTAGTCAAGGCTATGGTTTTTCCAGCAGTCATGTATGGATGTGAGAGGACTGTGAAGAAAGCTGAGCACTGAAGAATGGATGCTTTTGACCTGTGGTGTTGGAGAAGACTTTTGAGAGTCCCTTGGACTGCAAGGAGGTCCAATCAGTCCATTCTAAAGGAGATCACACCTGGGTGTTCTTTGGAAAGAATGATGCTAAAGCTGAAACTCCAGTACTTTGGCCACCTCATGTGAAGGGTTGACTCATTGGAAAAGACTATGATGTTGGGAGGGATTGGAGGCAGGAGGAAAAGGGGATGACAGAGGATGAGATGGCTGGATGGCATCACCTACTCGATGGACCTGAGTTTGAGTGAACTCCAGGAGTTGTTGATGGACAGGGAGGCCTGGCGTGCTGCAATTCATGGGGTCGCAAAGAGTCGGACACGACTGAGTGACTGAACTGAAACATATGAAGAAACAAATAGGTATGTAATAGATCTAGGTCTGGACATATAACCAACATGATGCTGGATGTAGTAATCCGCACCATGAGACAATATCTTTGTAATTACCAGTCAGTCCATTTAAGGGAAAAGAGAATATTAGCGTAAGTTTATGTCTTAACTATGTTCATTAAGTCAACAATTTATAACAAAGCTATGAGGTATTTTGTGGATTTCCAGGTGGCTTAGTGGTAAAGAATCGGCCTGCCAAGCAGGAGATGTGGATTTGATCCCTGGGTCGGGAAGATCCCCTGGAGGAGGAAACAGCAACCCACTTCAGTGTTCTTGCCTGGAAAAATCCCACAGACAAAGGAGCCTGGTGGGCTGCAGCCCAGAGGGTCACAGAGTCGGATGTAACTGCGTGTGCACACACGCGCAAACACACACACACAGTATCTCACCCTTAACAAAACAGCTTTAAATTTAACCAAACTTCACAATTTTCTTGTGATTTTTCATTTGTTTTATGTCTCACTATTTTATAGTCATCCTAACTGCAAAGCTCGGGTACTGTGTCCCTAAGCAATTGCTTCCAAGTTTTACAACTCAAGAAAAAATACATTTGGGAATTTCCTGGTGATCCAGAGATTAGGATTCCGTGCTTTCATTGCAGGGGTCCGGTTCAATCCCTGGTCTGGAAACTAAGATTCCAAAAGTTGCACAGAGTGGGATTGGTGGGGGTTGGGGGACTGTAATTATAAAATTATATTTTATGTGGCAACAGTACATATAGCGACATAATGTATAATAAAACAAAAGTTTCCCAAATAAATTATTATTTTTACCATTTTCTATATGCTTTTAGAAACCACATTGATTTCATTATGTTGCCACCTGCCATTTAGAAAACACAGCCCTAAAACATTACACAGAATGTGCCAAACTCCCTGACTCTATCACTTTCCACCACCACGCCAACATAACAAAATGGGTGAAATCCAGCAAATCTACTATAAGGGCAAGTGAAGTGAAAGTCGCTCAGTTATGTCCGACTCTTCGACTCCATGGACTATACCGTCCATGGAATTCTCCAGGCCAGAATACTGGAGCGGATAGCCTTTCCCTTCTCCAGGGGATCTTTCCAAACCAGGGATCGAACCCAGGTCTCCCGCATTGCAGGCAGATTTTTTTTACCAGCTGAGCCACAAGGGAAGCCCAGGAATACTGGAGTAGATAGCCTGCAAACCTTGGCACAAATTTAAGACATCTCGGATCCCTCTGAAGTTTCTTGAAACACTGACTATTCCTACTGACAGACTGGATCCAAGTGCTGTTAAAAGGTTTCTCCAAGCAAAGAGTAAAGAACAGAAATCTTTTCTGTTGCTTTATCAGTGATATTACTAAATTCCGCACTTGACAGCAAATACCAGATTTACCCCTGCTCCACAAGTCAACTCTTCCAGGAAAACAGGATTCTAATACAATAGGGCTCCATCATTATGCACTGACATTTTTAGACTGCTTTTCATATACACCATTCCATTTCATCCTCACTGACACACTGAAATACAGAGAAGTTGCTCTTCTTCCTTTTACTAATGAGGGACCTGAAGCTCAGAAGGCTTATGTGATTTGCCAGAAAACACAGCTGATGAGAAGCACAGCCTGGACTTGAACTCAGGACTTACTAGTCAATCACTGTCATGCTACAACAGTTTTCACTTTAAATGTCTGATATGAACTTGAAAGTTATGTTAAGGTTCTAGACGCAAAAGTGAAGATAAAAGCACAAACTTAAAATGAAAAATAATGTTAGCAATTCTGGTAGCTTCTAAAATTGGGAACCCTAGTTCAATTGGGTATGGATTTGATCTCATATTTTGTCTTAAGTTTCACTGATTATAAAACTACATATAAATTCAGCATAGAAAATTACAGAATTGGGTGGTCTTTAAGAAACAACTGACCACAGAAACCATTCTTGCACCAAACCATTCTTACTCGTGTGGCTTCACACTCAATTATGAAGTTCCCTATGTGAAATCCGTTTTGATTTCAACACTAAGTGAATTACAACAGCATAAGCATATTGTTTCTGCGTAACACTTGCAACATGCATGCAGTTTCCAGAGCAGTTTGGGACAATGTCTATAATCCATAAGTCAAAAGCAGAATCCAAAACAGAAGGTTCATGAGATTATGAGATTAATACTAAATAACAATTACAAATTAATAAAGATTTGCAAAATCAGGCTGGAGAAACTACTTTAGGTCAATAATTACAAACTTTTTAATTTTACGGATAAGAAAATGGAGGTCTAGAGAAGTGACATTCCCAGCAGCAGTCAATTAACAACACAATCTAAAAAATAAAAAACCAAGGCACATTTAAGACCCCAAAACTAGGGACAGGATAGTGTCCAATGACAGTCTTTAGAAAAAAGAATCTCTTAAGCAAACCACAAGGACTAAAAAATCTGACTAACTGAATGCAAATTATCAAATAGCTTTTAATAACAAACACTGTCATCAACCACCAAAACTGTTCTTTTTCCCACCTCAATACTATCCATTTACTCAACAAATACCTGAGGGCATAGTATATGCTCAGAACTATGATAACTACTCCAGTTACCAAAGAACAAAACATACAAGGCCTCCAGCTCTTGTAGTGGACAGGTGGGTGTGCTTCTCTAACAGTACTACACTATGATTTAACAGGATGTTGACCAAACTCCTTCACTGCTCTCTACAACTGTAACATTTTCTTCCAACTCCTCCAAACTTATAACAAACCTTACCACACCCCTTCTGAAATATGAATACTTCCTTTGGTAACTCAGCACTCCACTTTACCAACCGAAAGTGTTAACCAGAACTACATCAGACTTTAGAACTGACTTTGCCACTCCTCATGGCCTTAGGCATATTTCAAGAACTTTTCACAATCCACAGTAAACCTTCCTGGTTCACAACCCTAGTCTCAAGTGACTGCTAATTCACCTGCCCTACCCCCACTTTACTAGAAACCTGAATTAGACAGTTTAGGGGCAACAAGTGATGTTGGCAAGCAGCTTCAGCGGAGCTCTTTGTGGCCCACAAGCAGGCTTTCTGCCTCTCCCTCTCTGCTTCTGTCCTCTGGATTGCTCATTATATCTCTGGATATACCTCTAATTTTATGAAGCATGTCCCTTAAGATGTGCACAAATAATTTTTGGCAATCGATCTGCTTCCCATACATAAATCCACTGTATTTTAAGAGATGCTCAGGCTCCCCTCTTTTCCATACCTCTCAAATTATATAAACAATTAAAAACACTCTCAGGAGTTGTAATTACTGGAAATCCTTTGGAATACCAGAGGTGACTTAAAGCAGACATTCAGAAACCTGGCTGACTAGAATCACTCAGGGAGCTTTGTAAGGCTCAGAGATTTTAATTCACCAGGTCCCGCGTGAGGCCTGGAATAAGCATTTCAGGCAGTAGTCCGTACTATTTCTGACAACTGGTATGTAATTAGTTAGACACCAAACTAAAAAACCTGGTTAACAAACTGGGAAAACTTGGGTTCTCCTATGGCTTGCTATTAACTAACTACAAGTGGGGCCGCAGAAGCATACTGGTCACGTGAACAGCTCTGGGCCACCTGAAAATAAGGGAATTAATTAGAGCTGAAAGAAGCCTTCATACGGAGCCAATCTACAATTCTAGAACCCTCCAAATTTAGTTAAATATCACAAACTGTGCTGGGTTTACTCCAAACAGTGTCATTCTCTAAGCTGTTCTTCCCACCCAAGTCACAAGCCTTAGAAGGGAAGACTGTGACACCAACACTCGCTGGTGTCCCTCACTTGGTCTCTGAGCAAAAAAACCATGCATCCTATCTCTTGCCCTACTAGAACAGCCTTAGATGTGAAAGACGGAGGTCCCCAACACCTCTACACCTATAAATCCCAACTATTTTATACTAAAAACAAAAATCATCCCGCATAGTTCAATGCAGGCCTTGATGGCACCGTCGCCCACACTATGAGAAACGAAGTTGAAGCTCAACTGGAAGAGCAAGCCCACTTTTTTCCCTCGCTGTGGGAGAAAAAAAAAAAGCAGACACTGTCATACAATAAAGTATTATGTCAAGTTAAGAATTTAGGCCTCAGTCTGGAGACAACACCTGGATATCATTACCCCCCACAGTAGCTCCTGTGCAAAACTCACAAGTAAGCTTATCAGACCCGGGAGGAGTTTATTAAAATGGCCATAAAATCACCCTTACTATTTTCAGGCAGGTTTTCCAGCCCAAAGTACAACCAACAATACTATCCTAGGGGTCCTAGGCGGCAGGATTTTCCGCCTGAGAAATCACTCTAACCTTTCGTGAGGCAGTCTGACCAGTGCCGAGTTCTCTCAAGCACCTCCGAGCCACCCTTCCCACCCCAGCACCACCAGCTCAGGGGATGCCCTGCTCCCGTCGGGCGGCCACTCCTCCTCCCCACAAGTCCCGGGCCCGCTCCGCTCGCCCCGGGGGCTCCGCGGCCCCCCGACCTCCGGCCTCCCGCCACAGAGGACGCCCACGGACCCGGTCGGGGCGAGGGCCGCACGCTCACCTCCTCAAGTCGGCGGGCATCTCCCCGGACGCTACTGGGTAGCGCCTCACACCCCTCGTCCCCGTGGCCCCTTCCCCACCGCGCCCGGAAAGGCCGCCCCGGCCGGACCCCGCCTCCCCCCCGCCGAGGGTCCGGGCCGAGCCCCGCCGCGGCGCTCCCGCTCCCCGTGCCTCCCTCTGGCGGCCGCGGCCGCCGTCCGGGCCACCCTCCTCGGGCCACGCACGCCGTCCCCAGCCCCCCGCGGGTCGCCGCCTCCTCAGAGGGTGACAGCCGCGGCGCCGGGGCCGAGGACGGCCCCTCCTCCAGCTCCTCCTCACCCCCGGAGTAGACCGGGGGGGGGAGTTGGGGGGGGAGTGGGCTTCCTTACCGGGCTGCAGAACATGGCGAGGCCCGTCCCGGCACGGCCTCCGCCACCCCTCGAGGCGCCCAGCCAGGGCCGGCGGGGGGCAGCGCCTGGGCCGCTGGAGCGTCTCGACCGGCTGCGCCTCCGCCACCGCCTTCTCACAACCACAACAACATGGCGGCACCAGCCACACAGAGCGCGCTCCCGACGCCGAGCCGGGCCGCGAGCGGGGACGCGCGCGCACGCTCCGGCCTTCTGCGGGCGGTCGGGGCAAGGGGCGTGGCCTGGGGCGGTAGGCACGCCCCGGTGGTGGGCGGGGCTACAGATCAGCAGGACGCCCGCGGCGGGCGAGGGGTTAGCTGGGACGCTCCAGCTGGAAAAGACAGAAACAGGATCTGGGAATCGGCGAGAAAGTCAACCTTTGGGCGAGGCATCTTTTCCTAGCTCTACGGCCAGGGGCAAGACAATGCTCGAACAATGGTAGTATCTTTCACCTGTAATTGTGCTCAGAATAAAACTAATTTAATGTGATGCAAGTAAATATAGCGTGCTCAAGGTTCTACAATTTCACACTGCTTCCACCAAAGCTCAGGTAAAAGAAGTCTTTTCAAACAAGCAAAAAAGAAAGAAAAATTTGTAACGCTTTCAGTTCAGTCGCTCAGTCCTGTCCGACTCTGCGTACACAATAGCCTGTAGAACAAATCTACAAACCAGGACAGAGTTCCCTCAGGCCCTAACAGATTCACCTGTAAGATTAGCATTTTAACGTTTTGTCTTTAACTTTTCTGGAAAATGGCTGAATCAAATGAAATCAATCCTTGCATTTGTTGTATTGTTTTTTCCCACAGCACTCTGCAATTATTTATTCTTTTTTTTATGTTTGTTGTCTTTCTATCCTATTCTTAAGTAAAAGCTACTTGAAGATAAGGATCTTCTTTGTTTTGTTCATCACTTTATCCGCAGCACCTAGAACTGGTCATGACAAATAGCAGGAAATTTTCTTGGATTAATAGCTAATTTCAATACAACACATCCAATTTAATCTTCACAGCTTAAATGGGTAGATACTGTTATTATCAGAGAAGGCAATGGCACCCCACTCCAGTACTCTTGCCTGGAAAATCCCACGGATGGAGGAGCCTGGTAGGCTGCAGTCCATGGGGTCGCTAAGAGTCGGACATGACTGAGCGACTTCACTTTCTCTTCACTTTCATGCATTGGAGAAGGAAATGGCAACCCACTCCAGTGTTCTTGCCTGGAGAATCCCAGGGACGGGGAAGCCTGGTGGGCTGCCGTCTATGGGGTCACACAGAGTCGGACACGACTGAAGTGACTTAGCATAGCATAGCATACTGTTATTATCGCCATTTTATAGCTGAAGAAATTGCAGTCTAGGATAAGTTACACTAACAAATTTTTAAAAAGCAAACCCAATCCTACTGATAACAAAAACTCCTCTCCCCACCAAGCTGTACTGCCAACTTTGTGGCATCATTGCCTGAAATAAAATCCCAGGTAAGAAATTTAGGAGTTCAAAGTTAGGAAAGGCTTTGCTTTACTCTGTCAGCTAAAAAAAGAAAAAACTTCGCACAACCTAAAATCTGAGAATTATGCTTCATTTGGCCAACATACAGAGGACTTAAGCCCGAGAGTCAACCTCTCTGATAGTTCTCAGGGACTGTTCCAAAGAGGTCAGGGAGGAGCCGAATATATATGAATTTTTACACCAAAAATCAGGTAGTCAGAACATCGTAAGATCACTGATAAGAAAAAAGCAGACATCTCAAGTTAATGAATTTAGCACTTTTTTATGTATGGGAAGATGCAAGCCAGCTGGGCTCATTGAAATCATTCTTTCAAAACGCACCATAACTTTTGGCTCTAGTTTTGTGGATTTTGCCCCCTGAATCCCATCAAGGTGCAGCTTAGGGGAGGCAGCTGCCAATTGTTGATGGCTATACGGTCACACGCTAGTAAAGTAATGCTCAAAATTCTCCAAGCCAGGCTTCAGCAATACGTGAACCGTGAACTTCCTGATGTTCAAGCTGGTTTTAGAAAAGGCAGAGGAACCAGAGATCAAATTGCCAACATCCGCTGGATCATGGAAAAAGCAAGAGAGTTCCAGAAAAACATCTATTTCTGCTTTATTGACTATGCCAAAGCCTTTGACTGTGTGGATCACAATAAACTATGGAAAATTCTGAAAGAGATGGGAATACCAGACCACCTGATCTGCCTCTTGAGAAATCTGTATGCAGGTCAGGAAGCAACAGTTAGAACTGGTCATGGAACAACAGACTGGTTCCAAATAGGAAAAGGAGTACGTCAAGGCTGCATATTGTCACCATGTTTATTTAACTTATATGCAGAGTACATCATGAGAAATGCTGGACTGGAAGAAACAGAAGTTGGAATCAAGATTGCCGGGAGAAATATCAATAACCTCAGATATGCAGATGACACCACTCTTATGGCAGAAAGTGAAGAGGGGCTAAAAAGCCTCTTGATGAAAGTGAAAGTGGAGAGTGAAAAGGTTGGCTTAAAGCTCAACATTCAGAAAACGAAGATCATGGCATCTGGTCCCATCACTGCATGGGAAATAGATGGGGAAACAGTGGAAACAGTGTCAGACTTTGTTTTTCTGGGCTCCAAAATCACTGCAGATGGTGACTGCAGTCATGAAATTAAAAGACGCTTACTCCTTGGAAGGAAAGTTATGACCAACCTAGATAGCATATTCAAAAGCAGAGACATTACTTTACCAACAAAGGTTCGCCTAGTCAAGGCTATGGTCTTTCCTGTGGTCATGTATGGATGTGAGAGCTGGACTGTGAAGAAGGCTGAGCGACGAAGAATTGATGCTTTTGAACTGTGGTGTTGGAGAAGACTCTTGAGAGTCCCTTGGACTGCAAGGAGATCCAACCAGTCCATTCTGAAGGAGATCAACCCTGGAATTTCTTTAGAAGGAATGATGCTAAAGCTGAAACTCCAGTATTTTGGCCACCTCATGCGAAGAGTTGACTCATTGGAGAGGACTCTGATGCTGGGAGGGATTGAGGGCAGGAGGAGAAGGGGACGACAGAGGATGAGATGGCTGGATGGCGTCACTGACTCGATGGATGTGAGTCTGAGTGACCTCCGGGAGCTGGTGATGGACAGGGAGGCCTGGCGTGCTGCGGTTCATGGGGTCGCAAAGAGTCGGACACGACTGAGCGACTGATCTGATCTGATCTGATCTGATACGGTCACAATATCCTTTGTTACTGATATAGCAGGATATTCTCTGCCTACAAGACTCACAGATACAGGTGCCCTTCATTTCTGATAATTAGTATTAGGCAGATGATCCTGTATCTTTTTATCTTGGCTTTCAGAAAGCCCAATGCTAATTGTGAAGTTCAATGGTGGCCTACTGTTAGCCCCTCAGATCCATGTATTAATAGTGACTTTTCCTCCTGCCTCAACTCTGTAACTTTACTTATATTTCTGCTATCCAGTTTTCCCTTTCCTGTTATATGACTATATAGCCTTTAAGGAATGAGAGAGCAAATAGTAAGTACAAAGAACTAATGAACAAACAAAAAACTGCTTTTCCCACCTGTTTCTCCTGTTGTCCAATAAAATAAGGTTCCCCTCAAGTTCATTCCTCGGGAGCATACGTTTTGCTACCTAGGCCTCTCTGCTCAGGCCAAGACTGAAGGTTCAGGGTCTATAGCTGGTGGTCCCTTATTGGATGGAGACTAGCACCTGACTCCAGGACGGCCCACCCACAGGCTGGCTAGCTCCCCATGAGGTAGCTCGTGGCAGATATTCAGCCAATAGAGTGTTAGCATTCGCTCAGCCAATCTCACAGTCGCCAAGAATCCGAAAGTAGAGGGCCGACTCTTGGCACAGCACGAGGACCGGTTTTTAGGCAAGAGTATCGCCGTGTGCCGCCTGGCGTGCTGCGGTCCATGGGGTCGCTAAGAGTCGGACACGACTGAGCGACTAACTTCACTTTCACTTTTCACTTTCATGCACTGGAAAAGGAAATGGCAACCCACTTCAGTGTTCTTGCCTGGAGAATCCCACGGACGAGGGAGCCTGGTGGGCTGCCGTCTATGGGGTCGCACAGAGTCGGACACGACTGAAGCGACTTAGCAGCCGCAGCAGCATCAGCAGGAAGGAATCCTCAACTAGTCTATAGGACGTAGGAGAAATTTGTGCACTTTGAGTCACTATTTGCGTGTCCTCATTCTCATGGATTGAACCTTAAGACGTGCTCATGCTATATGAATGCTTGACATGTAGATCTAATGTGATCTTAGCAGAGCTGTGACCAGGTATTGTTATGCTCCCGTTTACACATGAGGAGGTATAAATCAGGATTTGAACTCTGACGATTTGATTCTAGAGTGTGCTTCACCTCATTCCCACTAACCACCCACCTTCTTACTGTTAAGGCAGCAGACCTCAGTAAATTGTCTCCAAACAAAAAAGAGAAAACTGCTGTGTGGCCTTGAAAAAACACTTCAAGGAGTAGAGCCTAAGAAGAAACAATAGAAAGGAAGCTGCTCTGAGTCTAAGGACTTAATTTGAATCTTGGTGTTTCTGTATACTTGTTTCGAGCTTCCTTTTTCTTTGCCTCCGTTTTCTCATCAGCTCCATGGGGTCCCAATCATCACACTGCTCACCTCACTTGGTGTGTAAGGATTCTTTAAAGTAATAACGTTGAAAATTTTGTAACTTATGAAAAGCCAAACAAATGGGTGGGATTTATTGTGGGCTTCAGCTGACAATACTTTGCGAGGTTAATTCAAGAAAAGAGAAAGTCGATCCAGGCTCAGTTACAGCTTTTCACTGCCCTATTTCCCCTGTGAGGCCCCTGCTACCCCACCTGACCTTCCTCCCCTCCTCCTGCTACCCTTTCAGCCTCTTTTCCCCGCTGCTATCTTTAAAGCTGAAAATGTTCTTCCAGCTGCTCAGTGACTCTTTGAAGTAGTCTAAGAACAGATGGAAAGATTGATTGATGGAGGCTTCCCAGGGTCACACAGGGTCCCTGGAAAGCAGAAATCCCTCAACCCCCTAAAATGTAGCCTTCCCAACGCTAGGTCCTGCTGCTTAATGATAAAAGTCACTTCCCCTTCAGAGAGCGCTTTGAGAAGATTATCCCCAAACTCTCAGTAACCCTTCAGCATCTCATTGGCCTCCATACCCAGCTAGCAGACAGAGGTAACTGCAGCTCTCAGATTTTGAGGAACTACTTGCTCAGGATCAGATAGAAACTAGAATTGAACCCAAATTTCTATATTTTCAACATCTTCAAGGATTTTCCAGGCACCATACTACACCCCTACTGCTGGAGTTAGGTCAGCTCAACTCTAATTCAGCATAGAACAGTGGTTCTCCAAGTGTGGCCCATGGGTTCTCAAGAGCCCTGAAACTTGTTCAGGGACCCAGATGGGTTAAAACTGTTTGCATAATAAAGCTAAGAACTCATTTACCTTTTTTTACCATGTTGACATATGCACTGATGGTGCAAAAGCAGAGGTGGTAAAATTGCTGGCACAATTTAAGATAGTGACACCATTTATACTGGTTGCCATCATATTTATCATGAATGTACTGGTGGTGAACTGGTAAACACTGATAGTAAACAAAATAACGATTTCACTTAAGAATGTCCTTGACAAAGCAGTTAAAAAAAGCACAAAAACAAAACTTCAAGATTATTAACTCTAGACCTTTGACTACAAGTCTTTTTAACATTATGATGTATAAAAATTATGCACAAGGCACCTTTCTCCACTTTCTTTTTGAGGTGAAATTCATGTAACAAAAAACATTTTAAAGTGAACAGTTTAGAGGCATTTAGTACATTCACAGTATTGTGCAGCTGCCACCACTATTCAGTTCTGAAACACTTTACATCACTCTAGAATGGAACTCCATACCACTTAAGCTGTTAATTCCCACACATAAAGCACTTTTGCTAGGTGCAGAAGTAGGATGGTTGTCTCAATGGAAAGCACTTCTGCAATGAGTTGCACTGATCTAGCCTTTTTTAGGGAGAAAAAGAAAGATTTTTTAAAAAGCAAATTACTTTTACTTTGTGTGAAAGGCTGGCTTCCCTAGTAGTTCAGTTGGTAAAGAATCCACCTGTAATGCAGGAGACCACGGTTCGATTCCTGGGTTGGGAAGAGCCACTGGAGAAGGGATAGGCTACCCACTCCGGTATTCTTATGCTTCCCTGATGGCTCAGCTGGTAAAGAATCTGCCTGCAGTGCAGGAGACCTGGATTCAATCCCTGGGTTGGGATGATCTCCTGGAGAAGGGAATGGCTACCCACTCCAGTATTCTGGCCTAGAGAATTCCGTGGACTATATAGTCCATGGGGTCACAAAGAGTCAGACACAACTGAGTGACTTTCACTTTATGTGAAAGGAATGGTCAAACATGCAAAATACAGTTATTCAGACTTGGATATTTGGCAGACGTTTTCTCAAAAATGTATGAAATGGGTTTGTCCCGTTAAGTAAAATGGTTGATGATATTTGTTGTCAGTGATAAAACTGGAGCGTCCTTGGAATTTTGGAAAACTTGAAAGTCCCACCATATACTTGATGTCCTAATGTCTTTTCTGCTTAGATGGGTAGTAATATTAACAAAAGTGAACTTTTGATATTGCATAATAAACTATGCCTACACTTGGAAGAGCTGCATAACCCAGTGAACCAATATTTTCCAAATGACCAATGCATAATGTTACCCAATCATGCATGAATAAAAGATCTATTCAAAGTACAGGACAAACCAATAGTTTAGTGTGACTGAGTATAAAAGTTTAATTCAAATGAATTTATGCAACTAAACTTTAAGAAACTACCTCTTCTCAAGTTTTAGTGTAGTATCAAAAAAAGAATATCCACAACTCTCTGAACTGTATGAGACTGGACAGTCTTCATGTATTTCAACAAAAACAAACTGACATAGACTGAATGCAGAAGCAGATAGGAGAATATAGAATTCCTCTCTTAAGTCAAACCTTAATAAGACCTGCAAACGTGTAAAGCAATGCCATTCTCCTCACTAAATTTTTCATTCTGGAACACAGAGTAGTTTTTAATGAAAATATGTAATTTATATTACCATGTCTTGGGTTTGTAATATTATTTTTAAATCATGTATCTTTTAAAAAATGACAAGTAATTTAATATCTTGTCAGTTTTAATTCTTAACAAGGTAAATATCAATTGACATAACCATAACTCAAGCTATTCAAGGTCCTCAATAATTTTTTTTAATATTATTTATTTATTTGGCTGTGCCAGGTCTTAGCTGTGGCACACAGAATGCTCAATCTGTAGTTGCCACATATGGGATCTAGCTCCCTAGACCAGGGATCAAACCCGGGGCTCCTGCATTGGGAGCACAGAGTCTTAGTCACTGGACCACCAGGGAAGTCCCAGCGTCCTCAATAGTTTTTAAGGAAACCAACAAGGTTGAGAACCACTGCCATTATCATTGGAATTTCTCAACTGCAAAGACATCTTTAGTCGGTACATGAATTTTTTAACTTAAATAGTTATGTTTAATATATATGTGGAAAAACATAGCAGATCAAACTCAGTATAACAGGTATCTTTGCTTAGGATGAGGCTAAGTTTATTTACATAAAGTAAGGAACTGATTTAAAGAAAAATGTAGGGACATCTCTGGTGGTCCTGTAGATAAGAATCTACCTTGCAATGCAAGGGACTCAATTCCAGTCCCTGGTCAGGGAATTCAGGTCTCACATGCCACGAGAGGCAACTAAGCCCTCATGCCTCAACTACTGAGCCAGTGAGGGAAGACCTGGCACAGCCAAATAAACAAATATTGAAGGAGAAAAAGAAAGAAAAATGTGACATATCAAACCTGATGATGTGAAAAATTCATGAGGATAGCATTCAAATGACTGGTCATTGGGAAACACTGAAATAGTGATACAGTTTTTAACAAGGGCAGACCTGCCACCATACCTTACCATGTGGGTGATGTCATATGGAAAATTAATTACGGTGGGAGTTAAATAGATGAGCAGGTGCACTGATGTGCTTCCAGTCCTCCTCCCAGCAGTGCAGTGCTGGGAAGGCCTGCTGCAACAGGAAGTCGGAGGCCTGGATTCCTGACCCAGCTGAGCCACTGACTCACTGTCTGACCTGACCCCACCCTCAGGGCCTCAGTTTTCTCATCAAGAAAATGACAGAGTAGCATGTCACCCTCTCTGTGGAGCCTCCCAGTCCTACCAACCATGCTCTGATTAAAGGATTCAGCTTCTCCTTGTTTAATTATGGCTTCAGAGAATCACAGAATTGCAGCTGGAAAGGATTCAAGAGCTCCAAGTCTCCCTGGCAAGCCCCTCCTGTGCTCCCCCACCCCATTAATTTCACAAATGAGGGAACTGAGGCCCAGAGATAGCATATTCAAAAGCAGAGACATTACTTTGCCAACAAAGGTTCGTCTAGTCAAGGCTGTGGTTTTTCCTGTGGTCATGTATGGATGTGAGAGTTGGACTGTGAAGAAGGCTGAGCGCCGAAGAATTGATGCTTTTGAACTGTGGTGTTGGAGAAGACGCTTGAGAGTCCCTTGGACTGCAAGGAGATCCAACCAGTCCATTCTGAAGGAGATCAGCCCTGGGATTTCTTTGGAAGGAATGATGCTAAAGCTGAAACTGCAGTACTTTGGCCACCTCATGCGAAGAGTTGACTCATTGGAAAAGACCCTGATGCTGGGAGGGATTGAGGGCAAGAGGAGAAGGGGACGACAGAGGATGAGATTGCTGGATGGCATCACTGACTCGATGGACATGGAGTCTGGGTGAACTCCGGGAGTTGGTGATGGACAGGGAGGCCTGGCGTGCTGCAATTCGTGGGGTCGCAAAGAGTCGGACATGACTGAACAACTGATCTGATCTGATCTGATCTGAGGCCCAGAGAGGTTAAAAAGCCCGCTGGGAGGGAGTGGGGCGGGTGTCAACAGGTAATGCCCCAGGGTCCAATGGGGAAATGAGAGTGCTTTCTCTACACTCTGATGAATGATTTAAATGTTTGGTAGCATAGACACCACTTAGGTTTTAATAAATACTGCACAATTCTGCTGGGGATGTGAATCCCACTTCAGCCTAAGAAAATCAATGCGGCTGGTCAGGAACACTGTTAACCAGATTGATGGATCGCTTCATGTTACTAACTAAATCCACCTTGAAAAGGCCAATTGCCCCTTCTAAATTCCCCCAGGGAAGGCAGAGAAGGTGAAATTGGCAAGGAGAGGATAGAAGGGGGCATGGGGGAGGGAACCATAGGAGAGGAGGGGCACCTTCCCTGCGTCTCCCCTCTATCCCTCCTCCTCTCCCCACCATCTGGGCTATAAGATGACACACCTCCCTCAGTGCCCGGCTTGCTCTGCCCAAAGCTTCCCCGCAGCTTGGGCCAACTCAAAGCCACAAATAGAACCAGAATCCACTGAAAATAGCTCCTCCTCCCTTCTGCCCAGAATTTCCAAGTGTTGCCAGGGAGGTCCTGCCCCCACCAGCCACAGGCCCCAAGCAGGGAACCCAGGTGAAGGGACACTCTGACCACGACAGGGACCATCTCAGGAGCAACAGTCCCAGTAATAGCTGACCCTTATTAAATGCTGGCTCCCTGCCAGTCCTGGGGGAGCTCTATCCGTCAGCAACCCAACGAGGAAGCGCCAGGAGATCAACCCCATCACACACATGAGGCTCTGAGAGTTGAGGAGCTTGCCCAGAGCCACAGAGCCAGAGAGGTGGGGAGCAGGGGTCCACGTGGTTAACCACGGAGCTGCCTATACACCTCTCTCCACGCAACAAACATCAGCTCGCCCCAGCTTCCTGAGGCTGTGGGAGCTCAAGCTAGGCAGGCCTTCCCTTGCCAGCTGGGGAAACTGAGACCCAGGGAGAGGCAAGTCTTCCCCAAAGGCACTCAGTAAACAAGTAAATCAAGTACCCAGGTCTCTCAGCTCAGAGGCCAATGGTTTTCGCAAAGGTTGGAGCAAACAGAGACTCCCTTGTTCCTTTTATGTAAAAGCCCCATTGGTCTTTCTTTTATCCCTAACATTTCAGCCTCCTCCCACTTCCCACCAGAGCAGAGAGCCTGCCCCTAAACATTCTCTGACAGCCAGGCATCCTGAGATTACCTCTTCTTCCCCCTCTGCTCAGGGTGTTTAATGTTCTAGGGGAAGAGAGCAAACAGCAGCACATAAATCATGGGTGACACAGGCTGGGTTTCTCCTTTGCTGAGAATGAAGCAGACGGGACCCAGCAAGGGAAGAGAATTAGCAGGGATTTGCTGGCTCATTTAAATTCAAGGTCCAAAAGACACACATTTCTCCTACCCCTGAGAGTTAGATAAATTTTCCTCTGCCCCGAGATCCCATTTGTTATAAAATAATTCTCCGAAACAGTCTTCGCCTCCAAGGTGATGACAAGAAAGATGAGAATAAGGCTGCGAAAGCTCTGCTGGAAAGGAATTAAGTTATTTAAGAAGCGGTCTAAGGGTATGAAAAAGAATCTCTCGTCCGGTGTCAAAAAATCTCGGTTCCATTCCCAGACCTGCTAAAGAGTCTGCCAAGCTGCCTCAGTTTATCCCATGTGTCTGAGAAGCAAAAAGTATACACACTCAATCTTTTTTTTTTTTTTTTAATTTGGCAGCTCTCATGGCATGCAGGATCTTAGTTCCCCAAGCAGGGACTGAACCTGTGCCCCTTATGTTGGAAGCACAGTCTCACCACCGGACCACCAGGGAAGTCCTCACAGTGGATCCTCTTGTTTGTTAGCAATGCTTGTTGAGTACCTCCTTTGTCTAGCATGATGCCAAGCTCTGCAGATGCAACACTGAACAAGATAAAACCAGTCCCTGCTCTCCAGGGACTTATATAGTCTGACTGACACAACAAAGTCAACAGAATGCAAATAAGTACTCTGATGGAGAAGATACAGGATTTACAGTAGCAATGAAGTAGAGAACCCACCCCACTCTTACGGGAGTCCAGGTAACACTGATACAGAGACTGGAAAGAAAGGAAGGAATTAATTGGGTGAAAGTCAAGAGAAAGGATGGCTCGGGAACAGGGAACAACAGCACATACAAAGACCCAGAGGCAAAAGAGAGCCAACCTGTTCACTGAACCACCCAACTGGAGCAAGTATAGGTTTATTTGGGCATCTTTCTGTGCGGCAGGCTTACCCTTTTAAGATTAAAATCATGCCGAAGCTCTATGACTTCATGTTGTGTTAATAACAGATTGCAGACTAGATTCCTTAATGGTTGAATTCTTTTAATATTACAAATTCCTTCATCAGCACCTCTAGGAAATCATCAACCCTGTTCCAACAAGTCTCTGGATGCTCACAAACCCTTTCATTGGATGTATGCCATCTGTCTCTCCAAGTCCTACATTCTTGACTTTTTAAGGTTGAGTCTTCCAGGACGTGACCCACTCCATCCTTCTTCATCAGGGCATTCACGGCATAAAAGGCCAGGTGGTGTGATCTGGGGGTCTTGGTCTTACAGGGAAATTACAGACTTATAACCAATCAGAGAAAAAAAAATCATCCTTCACCCCTAGTCCAACAGCATGGAAGATTGCCAGCGAACACCTCTCTGGGAAATGTGGTTCTAAAGGCAGAAAACAGAAGATCAGAGATGCAGCTAGAATGAGTCTTTGCTTTCCATCAATGAGGGTGGGTAACTTATAGTGTCCAGGTCAGCTATCAACCCCAAGTGATTGGCCTTTAGCTTCCAAATTTTCCAAGTGTTTCTGAGGAATGGTATTATGTAGTTATCATCAAAGTAAACGGAACAAAACCAAAGTTTCCCAACGGAATAAATTTGGGACATGCTGAGTTCAACAAAGGCAGACAGGTTATTTTCTTTACTGCGGCACTTTTCAGGGCCTTGATATGCTGATATACATAGTGGTCTTTTAAGAAGAGATTATTATGGAGTTTTCAGAGTTTCCAGAACTCTTCTGAGCTGAGGACATGTTTCTGAGGACATATTTCCCTGTTTCTGGGAGCTAGGTACCCTGGAATTCACTATGGGAAATACTGCATTAACTATCTCATGCTAGTATAGCGTTTTGTCCTTACGTATAAGGAAGTCCAATCTCTACATTTGAGATGGATGAATGGATGGATTGCTCGACCATTTCCTTGTTGTGTGACCTCAAGTATATGACATCCTCCCCTTCTTTGAGCCTCAATTTTATCCTCTACAACAGGAGCCAGCAAACTTTTTCTGAAAAGGACCAGATTGAAAATATCTCAGGCATTGTAAGCCACATACGTCTCGGTGGCGGATTCTCTCCTTTTATCTTTTGTCCTTTCTTTGACCAACCCTTTTAAATGTATTGATGGAGGGACTTTCCTGTTGGTCCAGTGGCTGAGATTCCACACTCCCGTTGCAGGCGAGCTGGGTTTGATCCCTGATTCAGGGAACTAGATCCCACATGCCACAGCTAAATAAGATCCCACATACTATAACAAAGATGGAAGAGCCGGCACAGCCAAATAAATAAATAAATATTTTAAAAATTGTTTTGGGTTCTTGGCTCAGAAATAGATCCATCAGATACACCCAACTGATTCTTGCCAGAGGTATAAAAGCAATTCAGTAGGACAAACATAGTCTTTTAAACAAATGTTGCTGGAGCAACTGGACATCCATAGACAAAAAAAAAAAAGAACATTGGCTTAAGCCATACACCATATATAAAAATTAACTCAAAATTGATCAAGGATTTAAATATAACATAAAAGACCATAAAATTTTTAAGAAAAAAAGAGAGATCTAGGGTGAGGCAAAATGTTTTTTAGACTTGACACCCCAAGCATCATGACACACCATGCGTGATATGAAAAGTTGATAAGTTGGACCACCTCAGAACTAAAACCTTAGACTCTGTGAAAGACCCTGGGACTTCTCTGGTGGTCCAGGGGTTAAGACTCTGTGGTCTCACTGCAGGGGGCTCTGGTTACTCCCTGGTCCAGGAACTAAAATCCCACATGCCATGTGGCATGGCAAAAAAAACCCAACAACTCAGCAGTAAAAATCAAATAATTCAATTAGAAAATGGGCTAAGGACATGAACAGACACTTCACTGAAGAGAGTACACAGATGGCAAATAAGCACATGAAAAGATGTCCAACATTGTTAGGCATTAGGGAAATGCAAATTGAAACCACATAAGGTATAACAATAAACCCCCAGAATGGCTAAAATAAAAAATAACAATAACACCAAGGGCTGGTGAGGAAGCAGAGGAACTGTATCACTTATACGCTGCTGGTGGGAGTGTAAAATCATAGTCACTCTGGGAAAAAAAGTATGGCAATTTCTTACAAAACCATGTGGACACTTACCAATACCCAACAGATGTGTTCTTGGACGTTTGTTGTAGAGAATTGAAAACTTATGTTCACACAAAAACCTGTACTTGACTGTCCATAACAGCTTTATTCACAGTAGACCCAAACTAGAAACAAGCCAAGGGTCCTTCAATGGCTGAATGTAGAACAAACTTTGGCATACCCATACCATGGAATACTATTTAGTAATAAAAAAAGGGAGGAGCTATTGACACCTGCAACAACTTCATGGGATGGCGAGGAATAATGCTGGATGAAAAAAGCCAACCTTAAAAGGCTATTTACAGGATGATATATATATATATATATAAAAAACATTCTATGGAGAATACATTAGTGGTTGGCAGGGGTTAGGGAAACAAATAAAAAATCATTTAAAAAAATGTTTTTAATATGTATTTAATATGTATTTAATATTTATTTATTTGGCTGCACTGGGTCTTAGTTGTAGCACGTAGGATCTTTAGTTGAGAATCTTTGATCTTCCTTGTGCCATGCAGGATCTAGTTCCCTGACCAGGGATCAAACTCCAGCCTCGTGCTTTGGGAGCACAGAATTGTAGCCACTATACCACCAAGTTCCACCCTTCTATATCTTGACAGAAATGGTAATCAAGCAAATCTACACAGACGCCCACTCCTTGGAAGGAAAGTTATGACCAACCTAGACAGCATATTAAAAAGCAGAGACATTACTTTGCCAATAAAGATCCGTCTAGTCAAGGCTATGTATGGATAGTCACGTATGGATGTGAGAGTTGGACTATAAAGAAAGCTGAGCGCTGAAGAATTGATGCTTTTGAACTGTGGTGTTGGAGAAGACTCTCGAGAGTCCCTTGGACTGCAAGGAGATCCAGCCAGTCCATCCTAAAGGAGATCAGTCCTGGGTGTTCATTGGAAGGACTGATGCTGAGGCTGAAACTCCAGTACTTTGGCCACCTCATGCAAAGAGTTGACTCATTGGAAAAGACTGATGCTGGGAGGGATTGGGGGCAGGAGGAAGAAGGGACAACAGAGGATGAGATGGTTGGATGGCATCACCGACTCGATAGACATGAGTCTGAGTGAACTCCAGGAGTTGGTGATGGACAGGGAGGCCTGGCGTGCTGTGATTCATGGGGTCGCAAAGAGTCGGACACGACTGAGCGACTGAACTGAACTGACACACACACACACACGAATGCATGTAAAACATGAAATTTAGATAAGTGGGTGGACTATATCAATGTTGACTTCCTGGTTGAGATATGGCACTATAATTATATAGGGGGAAAATTGGCAAAAGACAAGGGGCCGTTTTTTACAACTGCATGTGAATCTGCAATTATCTCAAAATAAATGTGGTGGGTTGTTTTTTTTTTTTTTAATTCCTTTGAGTTCTTGGCCCAAGATGGTTCTTTTGAGGGGTAATGGTGCATTTAGCTTTCATTTGCCTACCAGAGTCTCCCCTGATAACCTTTAGCAGAGCCTGTATGTCAGGTACTGGGCTAAGTGCTCTTCATAGATGATCTCTTTTAATAGAACCTTCCCTGGTGAGCCAGTGGCTAAGACTCTGCACTCCCAATGTAGGGTGCCCAGGTTTGATCCCTGGTCAGGGAACTAGATTTCACATGCTGCAACCAAAATACCCTGCATGCTACAACTAAGACCCATGAAGGCAAATAAATAAATAGTTTAAAAAAAAAAACCTGATGAAGTCAGAAACACTGTTATCATATCTTCATTTATTAGATGAGAAAACTGAGGCTTATCAAAGTCAAGTTATTTGCCCCAATCTATATGGTGATTAGACTTCCCTGGTTACTCAGCTGGCAAAGAATCCACCTGCAATGCAGGAGGGCCCAGTCTGACTCCTGAGTTGGAAAGATCCACTGGAGAAGGGATAGGCAACCCACTCCTGTATTCTGGCCTGAAGAATTACGTGGACTGTATAGTTCATGGGGTCAAGAAGAGTTGGACACGACTGAGCAACTTTCACTCACACATATAGTGATTAAGAGCCAGGAGCAAAATCAGAGCCTCTGAGTCCAAGACCCACACCCTCAACCTCTGCACAAATCCTCTTTGATTAGATGCCACGTGGCATTGGTCTTTGGCTTGGTCTGACCTTCAACCTGGGACAAAAGGCTAGATCTTTCCTTTGAGTAGTTTCCGGGCATGGCAGTACTACAGTGGAAGGAACACAGATCCTTCCACTAGATTCCCTGAGACCATTCCACTTCCCAAGACTGAGTCTCAGTCCCAATACCATCACTTGCGTGCCACATGGCCTTAGAAATGTCACTTGGATCTGAAGTTCCTCCCCCCGCAAATCAGAGCTTGTAATTCCAGCCCTGTCGGTGGATCAAATGAAGTAATACATTTCAAAGGGCTTGGGCCACTCCCAAAGGGGGCAGCTATTATTAATAACAAGGCACCATGAAATAAATTCTAAATTTAGGCCACTTGCTCATATTTATCTTCTGGCTTGACGGTAAATGTTCTGAGGGCACGGGCTGAGTTTTAACTTTTATTTTCTCCTAACCTCCCCTTATAAAGTGCTTACAAAAATAGCAGGTTTCTAAAAATCCTTGTTAATGGCTATGTCCGTAGAAATGTGATCAGAATGCAAAAATGAAAAGTGACAAATTGAGGGTGAAAATGAAGAACCCAGTTCTTTAACTGCACTTTTCTTATAAATCGTGAAGAGTACAGAGAATAGAAAAACTGGCTTCTGAATATCCTGCCTTAAAACCCCAGGTAACCCTTTGTTTCCAGTTTTGGAAGTGTAGGTTCTATCTTTTTAGGGGCATGGAAGAATGTGAAATTTGCAAAGCCCTTTGAGGTACAGGATGTTCTTGCTATTTATACCAACCAGGATCTGTGGCTGTTTTTTGGGCAAGGTTTTTCTACATAAAATCAACTTTCCCCATCCCCCCTTTTCCCAGTTATGACAACCTTGAAAACTCACAAACAAATTCCTCAGCTTTATTACTAATGCCAATAACATGAACTTTTAAAACTGCCTTTCATCTCGACATCTTGAGCAATGTTGCAAACAGTAATTAAACTTCAACACCCTGGTGAAGGAGGCACTAATTATTCAACCCACTTTCCAAACAGGTAAACCCAGAGTTACAAATTAGAGGTCTGGCCATGGGTCACCAGGGATAGAAATAGAGATGAGAACAAAGTTAAGAATTCCAGGCCTCTCAGATCTTAGATTCAACAAGGGGTGCATAGTAAGAGGCTGTGGAGATGCCCTCTCAGTGCCCAGTGGAAGAACAGGGCAGATTCATTGATGCTTAAGAAAATGAAGTGTGGGGTGGGGGGTGGGCGGGGGGCGGCAGGGAGGACTTAAAACCATTCCCTGGCAGTCCAGTGGTTAAGACTCTGAGCTTCTACTGCATGTCATGCAGGTTTAATCCCAGCGGGGGGAACTGACAATCCTGCATGCCACGTGGCAGAGCCAAAAAAAAAAAAAAATACTTAGAAAAGAAAATAAATGTATTTGATCCATAAAACATGAAAGTAAAGAAGAGTGTGATTAAAATGTGCGATACAATTCCCTGACTAGGTACTGAACCCAGGCATTAGGAGCCTGGAGTCTTAGCCACTTGAAGACCAGGCAAGTCCCTGTGTCCGGTTTTTGGCTACTATGAACCTTCTTGTACATGTTGTTTGGTGGGACCTAAGCATTTATTTCCATGGGAGTATATGTTCCCTGCTGGCTCAGCAGTAAAGAATCCGCCTGCCAAAGCAGGAGCTATGGGTTCCATCCCTGGTTCCGGAAGATCTCCTGGAGAAGGAAATGGCAACCCACTCCACTATTCTTGCCTGGGAAATCCTATGGACAAAGGAGCACGGTGGGCTACAAAGTTGCAATGAGTCAAACATGACTTAGCATCCAAACAATAACAACTAACACATGGAGGAGAAGAATTTTGGTTGTAGGGTAATCGAATGTTTGGCTTTGGAGAGATATTCCCAACAAGTTTTCCAAAGTGGTTGCTATAATCAACTTACTTATCAGTGTGTGAGAGAGTCCCAGTAGAAGTATAAAATTTTATATGTCACTGAATTCTTTCTGAGAATTTTATTCATTTCTTTATTGGCTGTGCTGGGTCTTTGTTGCTGTGCGGACTTTTCTCTAGTTGCGGCAAGAAGGGCCTGCTCTCCAGCTGAGATGGGTGAGCTTCTCGTTGCAGTGGTTTCTCTTGTTGTGGAGTGCTGTCTCTAAGGGTGCAAGAGCTTCAGGAGTTGTGGGGCGAGGGCTCAGCAGTTGCAGTTCCAGGGCTCTAGAGCACAAGCCCAATGGTTGTGATGCACAGGCTTCGTTTCTCCACGGCATGTGGGATCTTCCTGGACCAGGGATCACACCCGTGTCTCCTGCATTAGCAGGCGGATTCTGAGCCACCAAGGGAGTCCCTATACGTCACTAAATTCGAAAAAGTGATGGCATGCAAGTCCAGCTAAGATCTGTCCATGCTTCAGAATCCTCATTTCAAAGTGTTTTCCGGTTCCGATCCAGAAGTAGAGAAAGCGTCTACAAGAGTCTCAAAGGCTGTTGGACAGGAAGGTGACGTCACTTGTCAGGAAGTTTAGTAACTGCAGTTGTCATCTCCTTGGGTGACTTTGAGTCAGTCACCCCTCTGGACCTCAGTTCCTCTCTGGGACTGAAGCAGATGGATGGGACCATTTCTAAAGTTTCTTTTTGCTTCAAAGGCAGTGATTCCAAGATGAAAAAATGTTGATGCTGTAATGTTTAGTGAAAAGGCAGAAATAGCACGCTCCGTGACTGGGGAAAGTATACTTCCCCAAAGGCATAGACTGGAGAAAAATATACAAGGCTTATATTGTTAGGTTGTTGCATATTTATTTTTCTGTTTTTAACAGTATTTAAAAATTTTGCAGCTGTATGGGTTTTTTAATATTCATCTATTAAAAATATTCATCTATACAAATATATGTGACATATTAACAGTACTTGACAATGTTATTAATATCTCATATTAAGACATGAATTGTTTTTCTCCTTTTAGATATTATATAAGAACCGAGGCTTCATTCTCTCTGAATAAACTCTAGACTCAAATTTACTAGACATCTTGAAGTCTCATAATATTTATTTAACAAATACTTACTGAGCACCTTCTCTGTGCCAGGCACAGTGCTTTGCCCTGAGGGAATGAACAGGGATGAACTAGAGATGATCTTTAATGTCTAGGAATTTACCACCTGCTGTAGGAACAAGCCCGTAAACAAACGGGAACCGGGCAATGTGCTCAGGTTTATTTTAGGCAACTTGTGAGCTTACCTCTCTCACTAGGTTTGGGCAACTAAAGAAAGCTTCCTGGAGGAGATGACCCTCAGCTGACACCTGAAAGATGATTTAAAGTAAGCCAGGTAATAGGGAAACAGAAGTGGGGGCCAGCTGGAGCATAGGCAAGGGAGCCCCATGGAGCAGCAGAAGTCTCAGTGGTGAGGGGTCACGGGACACAGTGAGACAAAGGTGAAGAGGCTTGAATTCCCCACAGGGGTCCTTGAACTGCCAGGGGAAGTGCCTGAAAAATACGAAGCCAAGGGACTTCCCTGACGGTCCAGTAGTTGGGATTCTGTGCTCTCGATGCTGAGTCCAGTTCGATCCCTGCTTGGAGAACTAGGATCTTGCAAGTCTTGCAGTGCAGCCAAAAAGAGAGAGAGAGAGAGAAAGAAGCCAAGGAGTGACACAGTCAGATGGGAGCTAACCTGTAACTGTTCAGCCCTGTCCCCAAGTCCCCTGGTATACCTGACCATAAACTGAGATATCGCCAGATGTGTATAAACTGGGCTGCCTCCATGCCCTGCTGGCATTGCTCTGGATTTTGGTCGGGGGAGCTAGAAGACTTGTCAAAAAGCAAGTCATATGGGGCCTGCAGGCCTTTTTGACAACCAAGAGCAATGTTTGAGCCCTGGAGGGGTGGCTGAGGGTCCTGCCAGGAGGGATGCACAGTAGGTGTGTGGCTGGTGGCCAGAAGGGTGAGAGAATGAGGAATTCATCCCAACAGAGTTGGAGAGTGTCAGCGGGCATCAGTGGAGGAAACCAGGCCCAGGGAGCAGGGAGCAGAGACCCACTGTGGCATGCTGTCTGTAGCCAGGTGGGACAGGGGGCAGGCTGCTAGAGGAAAGGAGACAGCCTTTTCCCCAGGTCCCTCTCACTATCTCTGCAAAGGCTCCTTTATGCCTTGTCACTGGCGGGCCGCCTCAAGTGAGCACTCAATCCCCAGTGGAGCTGAGGGCATGTCCGTCAGAATCCCAGGGTGCAGCTGGAAGCAGGGCAGCCTTCCCAGTTTGGCTGATGACATCTTGATCAAGTTCTCAAGCCTGCGGTCAGCCCCTAACAGATTCTCTGGGCAGGGGTTCATCTTGGGCCACTCCTGCACCTGCCTGCCCACCCAGGGCACAGCAGCTGGCAGACCATAGCCTCCTGCCAAGAAAGGCCTGGAACTCACTAGGTCTCAAGAGGCTTGACTTTCAGCCTCGAGAGCAGTGTCCTCTGAGCACGGCCCCCAATCAACAGATGGCAGGGCAATTTAAAGATATAAAAACTTGTTTTCATTTTCACATGCTGTCTAAAAAAGTATAAAGACTTATAGCTACATCTCAGGCTAACTAAAATCTTTATCCTGGGTTCCCCCAAGATAGAGCTTGCTATAAAAGCTTCTGTATGGAGAGTTTATTTAGGATGTGGCCCCAGGGAGCAGGAGAGAAGGACAGGCAAGGAGCAGGAGCTAGAGGGAGGTGGGCCAAGGGTGGACCTGATGTGGGTGATTCATGGCTCCTTGGGATCGTCGGAGACACCTTAGGAAATATATCTGGGAAGCAATCCCTCTGAGGAATAAAGGGGGAAGTATCTGATCATCAGCTCTGAGTCCCATTGGTCAAGGATTGCCTCACAAGCATTACCATTCCACACTTCCTGGTTGTACGGGGTGAGTACTGGGCCTGACAGGTAACCTGTCCCTGGCGGCACAGGGAGAGGTGGGGCCTTGTCAACTCTCACCTGAGACCACCTAGTACTAGTTGGAATAAACGGTCAGTTCTGGGACTTCACCGGTGGAATCCGGCTGCCTGTGCAGGAGACACTGGTTTGATCCTCGGTCTGGGAAGCTTCATGTGCCTAGGAGCGACTAAGCCTATGCAGCTCAGCTACTGAAGCCCGAAGCACCTGGAGCCTGTGCTCCATGACAAGAAGCCACCACAGGGAGAAGCCCGCACACTACAAATAGAGAGTAGCCCCTGATCGCTGCAACTAGAGAAAGTCATGTGCAGCAGTTAAGACCCAGCACAGCCAAAAATTAAATAAGTATTTTAAAAAGGGTGAGCTCTATGTAACCCAAGTGGTACACAGAGGTGTCTGATACACTCTACAGACATTCTAACATGCCCCTGTCCACCCCCATGGCCCTCTGTTGACCTCATGCAATGGACACCTTTCATTCTTGCCTGCCTAGCATCCATTTCTAACCTAGTCGTTGCACCCCTCTTTGGGCATTAGGAAACCAAGCTTCCCCCAATTTCAGTCCCTGTAGTTGGGTGAGACTGACTTCCCCTCCCTCCCCTTGCCCTCAACTCCAAGGGTTGGCCAAGTCCCAGATCCAGCCAATCAGCTAATCTGTGACCCCTCCCCCACCCCACCCCCCCCCCCCCCCCCCACCCCCCCCCCCCCCCCCCCCCCCGTCCACTAGAATGACCGGCTCTGGAAGGTTCCCTGGATCCAATTGGTACAAGATCTTCCTTTCTTCATTTGGATATCTCCACAGCCATATATTAACACTAGGAAAGGTGATTACATTCCAAGTTTCTGGCATGGGACGTGATGAGCTTATACCAACCAGCACACACAGTCTACTGGATAGATGCTAATTTCAGAGTATGCTTGTGACCTAAGTGGCCCAGCCAGGCTGGATCTCAGGACTTTGGCTTAGAATGCAGAAACAGATGCGTCCTTTCGGCTGAAAGTGTATAAGAAGACCCGGGACTTTCTTGGCAGTCCAGCGTTTGGGACTCTGTGCTTCCACTGCAGGGGTCACGGGTTCGATCCGTAGGAGGGGAACTAAGATCCCACGGGCCATGTGGTTTTGCCGATTGTAAAAAAAAAAAAAAAGGACTGTGATGCTGATGACTGCTGAAAGTCTTCCTAGGGTGCAAAGATGAACCCATATCAGAAGAATCCTCACAGTACATGGCAGAGCAAAAAGACAGACAGAACTGGTCCCTGAGAATGAGGACATGGGTGAGTTGTGCAATCAACTGAACCTGAAAATCAGCCTCCTTCTGGGACTCCAGTTATGGGAACCAGTCACTCCTCTTCGCTGTTCAAGTCTGGTTAAGGTAGATGTTCTGTTCCCTGCAGCTGAACACAATCCTGAGACCCAGCGGTGGTGGTTTAGTCACTTCAGTCGTGCCCGACTCTGTGACCCCCTGGACTGTAGCCCACCAGGCTCTTCTGTCTGTGAGATTGCCCAGGCAAGAACACTGGAGGGAGTGGCCATTTCTGTCTCCAGGGGATCTTCCCAACCCAGGGATCAAACCTGCATCTCCTGCACGGCAGGCAGATTCTTTACTGACTGAGCCAGCTGGGAAGCACTCAACCGAGACCCGGACTCAGGCATGAAAGAGAACTGTCGGTTCTTGAAACAGTAAAGTCCCAGGGTGGAGACACCCTGAACAAGTGGAGACTTCACACCTGTCATCTCGTTTGACCATCATATTTCATCCTGGTAACTATTAACAGGATCCCCACTGAATTTTAAAAAACTCAAGTAAAAGCACTAACTTAAAACAACGGCTTTTTAATGGGAGCAGCTTTGGCCCCCAGGGGACACTTAATGACTAGAGACATTTTAGTTGCCACAACTGGGGGCAGGGGGAGATATGCACTGGCATCTAGTGGGCAGAGGCCAGGAATGCCACGCCACAGCCTACAACACACACAAGAGTCCACATCAAAGAGGTCTCTGGGCCAAAATGTCAATAGGGCTGAGGTTGAGAAATCCTGCTTGATTAACCGAGGGCCACCTAGGTGCTAGACTCAGAATCAAATCTAAGGGGCTGCACCAAATGCAGCCGGGCCCACAGTGGATGCCTAGTGCAGCCCAGCCCTGGAGCCTATCAGGTTCACCACAGGGAAGACACGGGAGATCGAGGGGCCTAAGAGCCAGAGGTAAGCGGAGCCCAGCCACTTCTGAGGGCACCATGAGCTTGTATCAGCTTCACACTCGGTCAGATGCGTTCCAGGGCGAGCCCCTTGCAGATTCCTGCATAATTTCTTGGCCCTGGTGGCCTGTGCTTCAGGGGACCTGGGGAGGTCTGTGGCTCCATGCCCAGGGTCCCAACTCCATTTCTACCTGTTTGTCTGGCATTTGCTGTACAAAATTGGAAATTAATAATTCATCTCACAGGATGAATAATTCAACAGAGGGGACAAAGTGTTGCCGGCAATGGTTGGCATCACAGAAACAGACTGTATTGCCTCCAAAAGGGAGAAGGAAAAGGAGATTCTACAGCCAAGCTGGTGTCTGGACCCAAGTGACTCTGATGCTAGACAACTGAAATGAGCCCTCCTTGGAGGTGTGTGGAAGTGATGAGGACAATGGGGCTCCCAGAAGGGAATTTGGGATCCTATCCTTCTCCCTCAATCACTTCCAGCCTCTTAAACCTTTATGGCTCATTACAGCCCAGCTTCACTGGCACCTATTCCAGGAAACCTTCCATGATACCCTCAACCAACTGAAGCAAAAATACATTTCTCTCTGATCCCATGTGTTAGTTACTTAGCCCTGACCTCTACTAATCTCACAGTCTTGCACTAAACCGTCTTTCTGCTGCCAGAGATTCTAGAGGCGTGGAATGGGTTTTCTAGCGTGAAGGGAAAAAGAGATTCAACAGAGAGCTAGTGTGACTGACTCTTAGCATTTCAGGATTGTGCTCATGTGAGGTTCAGATAAAACCTGGCAGGCCTTCTACTGAAAAAAAAAAAAACAACTCCCCAATATATCCACAGACATTTCAGGGAATGCAGAGGTCCCGGAGCCCCTTAACTGACTCAGGTTTAAAATTCCTGCCTCACAAGGAGCCTTCCCTGAAGGAGGGGCTATAATTGTCCAGAGTGTGGAACACAGCAGAGTCCCCCAGCCTTGAAGTGCCTTGAAATGGCCATGTCCCACGTGCCAAGGTATTTGAAGAGAGTGAATAATCAACAAGGAGCTATTAGAAGCTTGCATGTGACACTGGGCGTCATTGCCCATCTCGGGCCACAATTTGTTTACTTGGAATTAGAAGAGTCAGTCTAGATTATCTTGGCGCTCTGATTCAGTCATTTATCAAACAAATATTTATTAAGTGCTATTAGGTGCCAGGTACCTAGCTGAGAACTGGGAATAAGGTTAGCGAACAAACAGATGAGGTTCCTAACTTGTCAAGACACATAGTCTAATGAGGAGGCAGTCACTGATTAAATGATCACACACAAAAATAAAAGGTGATGAGTTGTGATCAGTGCTACACAGGGGAAGTGCAGGGAGCTAGGTAGGAGTGTATATGTCGGGGGAATGATTAGAACTTGGAGAAAGAAGAGATGAAGACTTCACTTTGATGAGGAGAGCATCAGGGGTAGTTCAGGCTGAGGAACCAGCGTGGATAGGGCCCTGAAGTGTGAGGTGGCTGGGGCACTTAAGGAGTTGGAAGATCACGTGCTCACTTTGGGAGCACATATACTAAAATTGAAACCATACAGAGAAAGTTAGCCTGGCCCCTGTGCAGGGATGATGTGCAAATTCATGAAGTGCTCCATATTTTTGACAGATATGCACTATTGATGGGCTTCCCAGGTGGCTCAGTGGTAAAGAATCCTCCTGCCATTGCACGAGACTCAGGAGACAAGGGTTCAATCCCTGGGTTGAGAAGATCCCCCTGGAGGAGGAAATGGCAACCCACTCCAGTATTCTTGCCCCTGGGAAATCCCATGAACAGAGGAGCCTGATGAGCTGCAGTCCATGGGGTGGCAGGCCCTGGAGTGGCAAAGAGTAGGACATGACTGAGCACGCACGAGTTCACGCTGTTGATAGTCTGTATGAAATGGGTAACTAATGAGAACCTACTGTAGAGCTCAGAGAACCACGCCGAACAATGCTCTATGGTGACCTAAGTGGGAAAGAAATCCAAAAAAAGAGAGGGTATATTTTTATATATATATCGGAGAAGGCAATGGCAAGCCACTCCAGTACTCTTGCCTGGAAAATCTCATGGACGGAGGAGCTTGGTGGGCTGCAGTCCATGGGGTTGCTACTAGTTGGACACGACTGAGCGACTTCACTTTGACTTTTAACTTTCACGCATTGGAGAAGGAAATGGCAATCCATTCCAGTGTTCTTGCCTGGAGAATCCCAGGGATGGCGGAGCCTGGTGGGCTGCCGTCTACAGGGTCGCACAGAGTCAGACACGACTGAAGCGATTTAGCAGCAGCATATATATATATATATATATATATATATATATATATATGGCTTACTACGCTATATGGGAGAAATCAACACAATATTATAAAGCAGCTATATGCCAATAAAAATTTAAAACAAAAAAAAGGAAATTAGAAGCTCAGAATGGCTTCATTCTGGAGTCTGCTGGGGACTATGCAGCCCAAGGAGTAAACATCCGGGAACATGAGAAGGCAGAGTCCCTCTTCTTTTCACGATAGCCAAGGCATATCTTCCAGTAACTTCTTTTGATGCTCTCCCAAGGAGAGCTAAAGAGCTGGCACTATTTCACTGCATTGAAACTTCAGGTTTATTGGTTAAAAACATCAAGTACTAAACTTTCCCATCACCAGAGTAACTGAAGGTGTCTTTTGAAAGCCCTTCGTCTCATATCTTACATTAAAAGTATGAGATGCTACCAAATACAAAATGTTTAATTTTATTTATTTTTTGGCCATGCCATGGCATACGTGCCATGAATCAAACCCATGCCCTTGCAGTGGAAACATAGAGTCCTAACCACTGGACTGCCAGAGAACCCCCAAAAACATTTAATCTTAAAGCGAAGCAAAAATCCCCCAGCCCAGCCCTTGCTGCAATTTAAACTATGTCCCAGCCCTAAAGGAATTATTTCTACCTCCTGGTTCTGTGGCTCCATGGCCCCACACTGATGATTACGGAAAGCCTAGATGTACCAATTGCCACTTTGATGGGTGGTCTGAGAGCAGTGTCGCCAAGCTGCACGGGGCAGACAGAGCTACCCTTTCATCTCCCTGGGTGGAGCTTTAGGCTGGAGCCAGCACAGAGGCTTCAGTTCTGGGGCCCCTTCTGCCCCCCGCCAGCTGCTGGACATCTCTGGGCAAATATCATGCCTTCTCTGGGCCTCAATTTCCTTATCCGACAAAGGAGAGATTGGGACTACATGTTTGATAAGGTTCTTTTCTTTGACTCGGGGATTCTCTGCCCTCTTCTTTCTAAAAGGCATGAACCTGGACACTTTCAAAATCTTTCCGACAACTATTCATAGGCCAGTGACAGAAGGCGAGATAACCACCACTATCTGTAAATTATAATGAGTGGATAATTAGCTGCCTTCAAATTAAGCCTCCCTTCTTGGAAGCCAGGAGGCTTAGTTTTTTAGGTTGTTTATCATTATCGTCCTTTAACGCTGTTTTCTCACCACAACCCAGAGGGAAAGGGAAGAATGACAAGCAGATGTTTTGTTATTAGGGGCCCTGGGGGATGATCTGATACTTCCACTGCCGTGATCATTCTCCAGATTACTCTTGAGTCAGCAGAAGCTTTGATGAACTCGAGAGAGGGCAGGGGGATCGGACAGACACAGCCTGTCGAGAGAAAGCCTGGCTTAACAGAAAGCTGCTGGGGACAGCAGTTCCTGGCCGGCGACAGTGTGGATTATGAAATTCGTATTTTTATGTAACACTTTGCAAAAAGGATTTCACTGCTGTTGTTTCATTTTCTCATGAGGATTCTTTGCCACTGCCTGAGTTCAAACCACTATCATTTTCCACACAAGTCTCTCTCATTGCACAGTCTCCCTAGCTGTTGCAGGTTGCTTATAAAAACGGCCATCAGAAATCCATAGAAAGTAGATCAGTGGTTGCCTGTGGTGGTGTAGTGGTAAAGAAAGAGCCTGCCAATGCAGGAGACTTGGTTTTGATCCCTGGGTGGGGAAGATTCCACTGGAGAAAGAAATGGCAACCCACTCCAGTATTCTCAACTGAGAAATCCCATGGACACAGGAGCCTGGCAGGCTACAGTCCGTAGGGTCACAAAGAGTTGCACACGACTTAGCAATTAAATAACAACAGTGGGTGGAGAGGAGGGCTAGTTCTTCTCCCCCTTGAATCAAAGCTGGCCTTGCAACTTGCTTTGACCAATGCAATGTGGAAGAGGTGATGTTATATCAGACCCTATATATGACTGAAGTCATGGCATGTGACTTCTAAGGCATAGGTGTTTCTGCTTTGATCTCTTTGATTACTCCTTCTCAAGGAAGCCAGGGACCACGTTGCAGGGATGTGCAAGCAGCCCTGTGGAGAGCAACCGTGGCTTCTTGCCAACAGTCGGTACCAACTTGCCAGCCCTATGAGTGGATCACCTGGAAGTAGATTCTCCAGCTCGGATCAAGGCTTCAGGGGAGCGCAGTCCCAGCTGACATCTGATTGCATCTTCGTGAGAGACCCTGAGCCAGATCCACCCAGCTGAGTCACTTTGGAATCCTTAACCCGCAGAAACCATGTCAGAGTTTTGGGGCAACTCGTTGCACAACAGTAGATAACTAATACAGTGGTTCACCCTTCAAATGTGGGTAAAGAGTCACTCCTACTCCATGTGGACTGAACTGGGAAGGATGGTTCTCTGAGTGAAATGGAGTAGGACTCTACGGTCCTTCTCCCCTATCCTCATCCTGCCTTTTTGTCTGTGGAAAAACTTTAGCCAAAGAATGTTCAATGGGAGATGAGAAGGAAAACTATCAAAGAAGACCAAATAAGGATAGTTTAGTCAGTAAGCATAGTCAAGGACCTCTAATTCCTTCTCAAGGGCTATGGATGATATTCTGAATCATCCTAGGAGCTGTCTGATAGATACATGATGACCAGACTGCAGCCAACAATAAACTGGCACAATTCTGAGAACTGGCCTCACGGGAATGGGAACAAACTGACCATGGAACTGCAGATTAACTGTACCTCAAATAATCAAGATGATGCTAGGCAGACCACTGATGACCAAATTCAGGATGGCTGTCAGAAGCTGTGCTGCTTCTGCATGTGGCCCCCACCCCTGTTTGTAAAAGCCCTTGCCCCCGATTGCCAGTGGGGGAGTCAGCCTTTGGACAGAAATCTGTCCTCTCCCCACCCTGCTGCCTCCTTGTTGCTGCTGTTGTTTCAGTCGCTCAGTCGCGTCTGACTCTTTTGAGACCCGGTGGACTGTAGCCCACCAGGCTCCTCTGTCTGTGGGATTTCCCAGGCAAGAATACTGGAGTGCGTTGCCATTTCCTTCTCCAAGGGATCTTCTCCACCCAGGGATCAAATCCATGTCTCCTGCACTGGAAGGTGGATTCTTTACTGTTGAGCCATCAGGGAAGCCCACCCACTCCGCCCCAATGCTGGCATCCAAAATAAAGCAAACTTTATTTTGTTTTATTTTTCCTTTCCAGTAACCTGGCCTCCGGGGAAGGCAATGGCACCCTATCCCAGTACTTTTGCCTGGAAAAATCCCATGGATGGAGGATCCTGGTGGGCTCCAGTCCATGGGGTCGCTAAGAGTCGGACACGACTGAGCGACTTCACTTTCACTTTTCACTTTCATTCATTGGAGAAGAAAAGGCAACCCACCCCAGTGTTCTTGCCTGGAGAATCCCAGGGATGGGGGAGCCTGGTGAGCTTCTGTCTATGGGGTCGCACAGAGTCGGACACGACTGAAGCGACTTAGCAGCAGCAACCCGGCCTCTCTATTGGCTTTTGAGCAGCGAGCAGCCAGACCCCAATTTGGTTACATGAGGAGTGGTCAAGCTGCTGTTAGTGGGAAAATAGAGGAAATGAACAGTGTGCAGGCCACGCAACAGCTCACCTCAACAATGGTACTCTGCAAACACAAGCTGGTTGGAGGATTGAAGCACAAAGGCAATACTGATTCATTTTAGGTGACTCAGAGCATCTGGGCTGGGTAGGACTCAGACCCAGATCTTTCAGTGCTGATTTTCTAGCTCCAACTACTGACAGTATTTCTTTTTATTCCTAGAGTTGACTGATTCTGAGCACCACAGACACTTGCCTCCATTGCCAATCCAAATAATTGCCATTAAATTAAGTTAGTTGTGGTTGTGTTTCTTTTAATATAGAAAACAGAGGGTCCCCCCCCACTTCCTCCATACTTGTGTGTAACTGATGCATGGTTTGAGGCTTCTCCTGTTAACGTGGTTTTTAAATTCCATTTCATTTGGACATATGACAGCTCAGACAAGAATGTCTCCTTTGGAACCTCACATTTCTCATTAATCTCTTCTGGAAAATGAGAGAAAACAAAGATGAAATAAACATAAGGGTTAGCATTTCAATGGAAGGGCTTCCCTGGTGGTCTACTGGTTAAGAATCTGCTTGCTGGTGCAGGAGACACGGGTTTGATTCCTGGTCTGGGAAGATTCCACACGCCACGGAGCAACTAAGCTCACGCGCCATAGCTAGTGAGCCTGTGTGCCCTAAAGCCCTTGCTCTCCAACAAGAGAAACCAACCACGAGGAGAAGCCTGAGCACCGCAATGAAGAGTGGCCCTCGCATGCTGCAACAAGTACCCAGAACAGCCAAAACCAAGCAATTGTTAAAAATATCACTCCAATGGATAAAGAGCCTCCTTCCTCCCTCTCTCTGTTCCTCATTTTCTTTCTTCCTTCCTTTCTCTCCACTAACATTTCTTGAGCACCTACTCTGTGCTTGGTATTGTCTGTGCTATCTCGTTTAGCCTCCAAATGATGAAGTGGGTATCAATGATCCCCTTTTGACAGATGAGGAAACTGAGACATGTTCAGAGAAGTCAGGTGTCCTGTTGGAACTTTTTGTCTTTTTATAAGTCATGCTGTGCTGTGCTTAATCATGTCTGACTCTGTGACTCCATGGATGGTAGCCACCAGGCTCCTCTGGGATTCTCCAGGCAATAATACTGGAGTGGGTTGCCATGCCCTCCTCCAGGGAATATTCCCTACCCAAGTCTCCGGCATGGCAGGCGGATTTTTTACTGACTGAGCCACCAGGGAAGCCCGAGAATACTGGGGTGGGTAGTCTATCCCTTCTCCAGAGGATCTTCTCCACCCAGGAATTGAATCTGGGTCTCCTGCATTGCAGGCAGTTTCTTTACCAGCTGAGCTACCAAGGAAGCCCATAGTCAAGTTAATTAGCTTTAAAACTTCAGTGACATTAATACCATCGGAAATAAATGAAACCAATCCATACATTTCTGCCAGAAGTCCTACTTTCAGCTTTATTTGTACCAAAGACTGCCACATGTGTTCTTACAATCAACCACCAAGATACAAATTAAATTGCCTGTGATGCCATCAAATGGATGTGATGCCAGAGGGGAAAAAATAGAGTGACCAGGACGTTTTTTTCTGTCCCTTTTAGATCACTGGATGACAAGTTTACCTGAAAAAATTGATGTCAATGAAAGAACGCATCCCGTGTCCTGACACAGTTTATAGCATTTAGCTGCAGAATTCCTCCTGGACTTGAGGAACCCAGGTAGCAAGCACACTTGGTTTTTCCAAGAGGTGGAACCACACCTGCTCTCCGCCGACCTCCCACTATCTCTGCTAAAGCAGCAAGCGTGCTAGGAGCGGAAAGTGTGGGTACAGCCACTCTTGTACCTACAGGGGGCGGAGTCTTGGCTTGGGGGCGTGGTCCCGGGCCGGGCTTCTAGGCGGCAATTGGCTCCGGGGGCGGGGTCGGGCCGAGGCTTCCTGTCTGCGCCTGCGGAATAGCTGTTTGACCCCGGAAGTGCCTGCGCTCTGCGAGCTGTCACCGTGGACCGCGGCGGCAGAGGCGGCGGCGGCGGCACATCGCCGGCATAGGAGCCGCCAAGGTGAGTGCGTGGCTGATCCTTGCGGATGTGGGGCTTCGGACCTGGGAGGGGCTGCAGCCGTTCCTCACGCGGCCTCGGGCCTCCCGCCTCGATGGCAGGGCCAAGGCTTAGGCTGCCCCAGGGGCCATGAATCGCCGCGTTCTTCCTATTTCTCCACCCCGACCCGGAGTCAGGCTGCCAGAGCTTAGAGTCTTGGGTTCGAGGATCGGCCCCAGAATGACCTTGGCCTTGGGCGAGACACTGTCCTCCTACCCTTACCTCCAGCTTCAGTTTCCTCGGGGTTCATTCATTCGTTCAACAAATGTATCCAGCGCCTCCTACGTGGGCACAGATCTAGCTAGGCACTGGGGATATAAACAGCAACAGAGGAAGTTCCCCGCCCTCTTAGAGCTTACAGTCTAGTGGGCGGGGACAGTAGACGACAAAGAAATGCACTAGGTAATTAAAGATATGACTGCAACCGGAGGAGTGAATACTTTAGATAGGGCAATCTGGTACGATCTCGGAGGAGGGTAATATTGAAGCGAGACCAGAAGGGTTAAGACAGAGAAACTGAGACAGGAGTAGCCTTGGGGATGCTCCCAGGCCTTCTTGCACTTACTCCAAGCTCCCCTTCAAAAGAAAGCCCTTTCCTAAATTTTTAACTTCTGCTGCCCTGCTTGACACTGAGGATCCACTGTGGGGTGGGGCACAGATATCATCATGATCATTGACCTTGTCATTTTTAGAGTTCAGTTATTGCCTAGTTAATTTCTACTCATACTGTAGACGAAAACTCAAATATCCTCTCTCTGTCGAGTCAGTTCTCTGTGTTAAATGCTGTCATAGCCTCATGGGCCTTGCCTGCAAAGCATACTCACAGTATTGAATTTTCCTTGTTCATTTGGCTGTTTGGTTCATATCTGTCTTGTTAACCATCAAGACCGTAAACTCTGTGAAGGGCAGAATCAGGTCTATTATTTGCCCGCCTTAGGATTCTCCAGGCTTTAGTGACTGGCACATAGTAGGTACTCAAAAACTATTTGAAGGGACAAGTAAGGTTATTAACAGTTTCTGCTGTCCAGTGGTTCCTAGAAGGTCTCTCCTGCCACCAGGCTGTTACCTTCTCTTTCTGATTATGTCTCTTCTGATTATGTCTCTCCTCTCTTTATATGGCTCCTCGCTTCGTCTTCAGATGAAAAAAAAAATCTTTAGCACAGCACTTGAGGCTCCTTTTAAAGTGGCTCCATCTTTTCTATCCAACCTCTTCTCTCCATTTCTTGTGTTTTCAGCCACACCAAATGTCTCCTTCATCCTTCAAAGCCACAGGCTCTGAGCCTTTGCTCATGCTTGCTTTCTGCTTGGAATGTCCTTCCTTTCCATCTTTTTCTCTTGTCCTTCAACAGCCAGGTTGTAGGTCACCTTTTCTGTGGCAGTCTTCCTTTCTGTGCTGTGCTTGTTCTGGAAATTTCCAGTTACAGCTCTAATTACACGGATTAATAGTCATTTACATGCCTAGGTTCCAGAAGATATTCAGTAAGTATTTGCTGAGTAATTGAGGAAGCCCAAATGCTCGGCTGATGATTGGAACTTGAATAATAATAAGTAAACTTTACTGGGGGCTTCCTTGGTGACTCAGTGGTAAAGAACCCGCGTGCCAATGCTGGAGACATGGGTTCAAACCCTGGGTTGGGAAGATCCCCTGAAGAAGGAAATGGCAACCCACTCCAGTATTCTTGCCTGGGAAATGCTGTGGACAGAGGAGCCTGGCAGGCTACGGTCCATGGGGTCACAGAAGAGTCAGACATGACTTAGTGATTAAACAACAACAAACTTTACCTACCGCTTATTATGTGCTCAGTGCTGTGCTGACCACTTAGTATTGGTTACTTCTCATGTCAACCTTGAGAGATTATGAGATTATCTACTGTTCTCATCCCGATTTTACAGATGAGGAGATCAGAGCGTGAAGAAGTTAAGAAACTGCTCAGGTCTCAACATGGGTAGGATGGAGCTGAGACTTGAACCCAGGCTGTGGAACTATAAACTTCTCTTGACCGTCATACCAGCCTGAGTCTAAATTGCTCTGGCCTGTAGGAGTAGATTTCTTCTAAAAGCAAGTTGCTGTCTGTACCTGTCTAGACTCTGGGAACTAGAATTTTAAGGGTGGAGAGCCGCCTCCTCCTTATGACTCTTTCCCCATCCTAGGTCCCCGCACTAGACACTCCTCCTCCAGTCTTTGGAAGGTGAGCATAGAAAGGGCTGGGCCTGGGCTTCATTTAGACTTATGCACTGATGAGCTGAGCACTGATGTTTCCAGCTGTCCTCCCAGCATCTCTCAGGGATTAGGAAAGAAGTATTTTTAGCATACTCAGCACCGGAGACCCAGGTGCCAAGGCACAAGAGCTGGGCTTCAGTTTCAACTTGGCTACTCAGGTATTTGCCTGAGCAAATCAGGGCCCCTCTTTGGACATCTGAGCATAATAATTCTTGTCATTCTTAACTGGGCTGTTGTGAAAGGCTAGTAAGATAGTAGCTCAATTAGAAATCGTGTATTGACTCAATGGACATGAGTTTGAGCAAACTCTGGCAGATAGTGAAGGACAGGGAAGCCTGTTATGCTGCTGTCGATGGAGTCACAAAGAGTCAGACATGATTGAGCGACTGAACAGCAACAACAAATATACAGCAGATGGTGTGATCTGCATTTTGCAGAGGTGAAAGATGAAACTCAGTCACAGGGACCATGTGTTTGAACCACTATCCACTGAGATCCTAGTGCTAGAATGGGCCTTGGGGACGAGGCAGACTAGACTAGGGACTAGTTCCTTCTCTTTACATCCCATGTGAAGATGGGTATCTTCACAGTGTTTAAAGTAGCCCCTGAACCAAGGTTCCTTGTGCACCAAGCTGCTTCCCACCTCCTTACCTTCGTTCCTGCTGTTTCCTCCACCTGGGACACCCTTCTTCCCAGTCTCCACTATCAAGACTCAACTCAGGCTCTCCTGAGCCTTTAGGCGCTCCTCTAGAAATGTTCTCTCTACAGCCACAAGCCCCTGCCCCCAGCTCAACTGCCCTAGACTCAGCACAGCAAATGGTTAAGAGCCAGCCTGCTTCACCAGCCATTAACTCTGAAACCTAGGGGAAGCTTTTTTTATCTTCTCTGAGCCTCTGCTTCCTCATTGGTAAAGTGTTAGTTGCTTAATCACGTCTGACTCTTTGCAATCCCATGGAGTGTAACCTGCCAGGCTCCTCTGTCCATGGGATTCTCCAGGCAAGAATACTGGAGTGGGTTGCCATGCCCTCCTCCAGGGGATCTTCTCAACCCAGGGACCGAACCAGGGTCTCCTGCACTGCAGGCAGATTCTTTACCGTCTGAGCCATTAGGGAAGCTCATTGGTAAAATGAAAGTAATGAGATTAACAGCACCAACCCTGGACCTGTTACAAGCATTCGTACACGTGAAGCCAGTTAAGGTGTCTACAAGCGAGTTCATGCTGAGAAAATGGCTCAGAAGAGCAGCAGCACCTGAGAGGCGTCTTTCTGCTGCTATTATTGTCATTATTACTGGGTCGGAGCTCCCACAGAGCAGAGACCAGGCCTTATCAGTCTGTATTTGTAACACTAGGGCCTGGCCTGGTATCTGAGAGCCAGGACCGCAGTGACTCATGGCTGACCATGTCCCTCAGCACCTCAGGGAGGGCTCAGGAGGTGACGGTTTCCTCATCCTACCCTTCATACATCTTCATGTTGTCACTGAGATGTGCCAGCCTTTTGTGGCATGTCTTCTTAAGAGCCCAGAGTCACTTCTGTTCCATGATTCAGCCAACATGCACATCCCTCCTGTGGATCAGGGCAAGTGGCCCTGAGAAATGAGTGTTGGACCAGAAGACAGGAGACATGGGTCTGCCCCTCACTGACTCTGAGGCCAGTTTGGGCCTCTCTAAGAGAGGAGGTCACTCTGGCAGGTTTCCGTGAATTCTCTGTGAAAACCTTCTGGCCCTTCTGTTTATCCATATCCTTCTTCCCTGAAGCCTAGAAAGTTTGTAAAATCTTAACACCCTCTGCAAGGGAGGAAAGTCCCATGGCTTCAACCCCCCAAGTCTGGTTAAAATGGTAAGAAAAGTGTCATCATATTCAGTTGTTCATCAACTGTTTCATGAAGCCACCTCTGGACCAGGCCCGTGCTGATCACAGCAAAGGTAGCAAGAGAAGGAGAACCCAGGCACCAGCTCCCCAGAGCTCCCAGGCCAAGGAGGGCACGGAGCTGGGGCCATGAGAAAGATAATCTAGTTACTTTTAACCAGTACTTCATGAATTGGGTGAGAATTGGAGAAGGAATTGCATCCGACTCCAGTATTCTCACCTGGAAAATCCTATAGAAAGAGGCGCGTGGTGGGCTACAGTCCATGGGGTTGCAAGAATGAGACATGACTTAGTGACCAAACCACCACCATAACAGGTGTCACCTGGGGAGTGTTTTCCTCCTCAGCTGAGAACTGCCACTTTAGGCAAAAAAGTCACTGGTCTAGGTGAGTAGTTGTGGGAACCAGGCCTTTGAGGCCTGCCAGGAGCCCCCTGAGGCCAGAGGTTGAAGCTTCTCTCCTGGCTCTGGGGTGAGCCCCAGAGCAGGCCCCTGCCCCCGGAGCCTTTGCGTCTGCTCTCTTCCTCCTGTCTGTATTCCTTTCAGGAGGGCCACGCAGCACAATGCCCGCCTTGCCCCTGGACCAACTCCAGATTACCCACGAGGACCTGAAGACAGGAAAGCTGAGGACTTCGCCTGCACTGGTGAGCCGGTGCCTTGAGGCTGTTCAGCCCGATATTGATATTATCGCACTTGCAATCAATCCAGAAGCAAAAAATTAAATTCCTTCTTTATCGGTTCTTTGGTTCTATGAATGACCTGAGGGCCACAGTCTACGTTTCAGGAGCCAGGATGCTGTTAGGTCTTTCCAAGCCCCAGTGCAGGAGTTTTCTTTCCCAGCAGTAGGTTGAATTTGAGTGGTATTTCCCATGTCCCATGTTTCCCATACCACTCCATACCTTCCCTGCAAAGCATTTCATTTTGAATCAAAGTCTGATGGCAGTTCTGACTCAGCCTGAGCTGGCCAGGCAGCGGGGCTGGCCCAAAGCCGGATCTGGGGATTGGACCCTGCAGGAGGCGCTCAGATTTCAGATGGGCCTTTTTCAGAGCTGTCCCAGCTGCGGTCTACTTGGTGGTGGGGGGCAGAGGAGGGGGACACTAATAATGTCAGAGGTCAGGTCTGAACGGGCTAAGAAGCACTATGTGCAGACCCAGCAGGGTTGGTGAGACTGAGAATGGAAGTGAGCATGCTGATGACCAGCTGTGGGAGAGATTAGAGCCGTGGAGAGGTGCCAGGCTGCTGGAGGAGGCAGACGCGGGGACCAGAGACCCCATACCCCCTTACTGTGTTCCCAAGAACATTAGCTTACTTGAACAAGGTGGGAGGAAGTATTTTCTGGGTGCTTGAGTAAAGTCATGGGAAACAAGAGCTTGGTGTTTTATTTCCTGCTTTCTGGATGGCTTCCTATTGCTTCCTGACTACTCTCTAATAATAGTGCTTAATATTTATAGAGCACTTGCTCTGGGCCAAACCTTTCACCTGGATTATCTCATGGAAGCCGAACCACAGCACTCTGAGTAGGCATTTTGGTCGTCCCCATTTTACAGATGAGGAAACTCAGAGTTCAAGGTCACAGAACTAGAACACTAGGGGAGCCAGAACAGGACCCCAGCTAAACTGTCCCTGGAGTCTATACTTTCTTCACCTTCCTGCTATATAGCCTCTTGTTTCTTTTTCATAACTTTTTAAAAAAATCTAGGTAGTGTTGATATCCAGCATTATGTGTTTCAGGTGTATGATATAGAGATTCACAACCTTAAAGGTTATATTCCACTTACAATTATTATAAAATGTTAGCCGTGTTCCCTCAATATGTCCTCATGTTCATAACTCTTTTAGGTAAGTAGGATATTGATTAGAAAATCAGGAACTGTTCTGTACAGTACGTTAGCCGATCACCACATGTGGCTATGGAGCTCTTGAAATTGTGGGCGATTCAACCAAGGGACTGTATTTTTAGTTTTAGTTCATTTAAGTTAAAATAGTCCCATGTGGTGAGAATCTGCTCTCTTGGCCAGCACGGGACAGGTCTGGAGCAATTCCATCTCTGCCGAGGTTCTGTTGGAGAGCGCCGGTGGAGACTGGTTCCGTGGGCCCTTCCCTGTGTCCTGGACACCAGGCTGATAGACTGCGGGCCCTCTGGGAGCAGGGACTGGTCCCTTCCCTTTACTCTGGTTTTCCAGTGCCAGGTGCATCATGGGTTCTCAGGAGACAGCCAGTAAATGAGTCAAGGACCCTTGCCACACTTTGGGACAGGCCCTGGAGCTACAGAGAGAAGAGACTGCCCTGGTGGGGCCCACAGATGGAGAGGAAGCAGACTGGTGGATTCTCTGCAGCATGCATGATTCGGATGTGATAGAAAGAAGTCCACGCTGCTGATCGAGACCAGGGAGGGGTGCACGGACATCTTGGGGTGGTGGGAGGGCTCACGGCACCAGGGACGCCCTGCTGTAGGAGGGAGATCCTGAACTGTGTGTGCAAGGGTGAATAAGCACCAGCCAGGTAGACCAATGGAGAAGGGCGGGCCTGGCAGGAGGACCTGGTACATTGTCCCGGAGTCCTGAGAGCCTGATTCTTACACCAAACCCTGGGGGTGGAAGCGGTATCACAGAGTTAAGGAGCCTGGCCTTGTAAAGAAATCAAGTTTGGCACCCAAGTGGTTGAATGGGCTCTTGAGAAAGATAAGGATCATTTAAGGGGAGCATTTGGAGAACAGTACAGAATAGTCTCTTATCAAGATGAACAGGGCACAAGTTTGATGGGCAGGGCATGTTCAGGAAGCTTTGTGGGGCAAGTGGGACCTAGGCCAGGCCTGAAGGGTGGGAGATACAGCGAGAGCCTGCAGCTCCTCTCCGTGGGATCCTCTGTGGCCCCTGCTCTTGGGCGTGGCGTCGGAGGTGCTTCAAAGACCTTGGCAGGACCTGGTCCTTCATTACCTCTATGCATTACTCCGTTCAACCTGCAAGTGTGTATGGAGGGAGTGCTCAATGCCAGCCTGGGTCTAGGGGCTGGGACTGCTGTGTGAGCAAGACTCAGACCCCCTCCAGAGACCTGCAGGGTAGCGGGGAAGACAGAAGGCAGGCCCTCGCTTTCAATTTAAGTTTATTGAGGTATCATTGGAGGGCAATAAACCATATATTTATGGTACACGGTTTGGTTGGTTTTGACACCTGTAAACCCACATGAAACCGTTACCGAAAGTAGGATAATTAACATTTCTGCCACTCCCAGAAGTGTCCTGGTGCCCCCCCACCCCCTATTATAATCTACCCCTTCCTCTGTCCCCCTCCACCGCAACCACGATCTGCAGGCACTTCTGATACAGTTCAGCAAGTGCTGCAGTCAGGAAAGCATAGAATGCAGGTGTTGGGGGAGCCAGGGTGATCCCCTCACCTAATTGGGGTGGGGCTTGGGAGACTTCCTGGAGGAAGTGAGGTCAGAGCTGGGGTCAGAAGGACGAGCAGTGAGACCAGGGTGGCCTGTGGTATCATAGGTCACTTAGTAGGTGTGCAGTGTCAGCTCTGATTCAAATCCTGCCTCAGTGGCTTCCTTATCCCTGTGACCTTAGCTGAGTTCCTAAATCTCACCAAGTCTTGGTTTCCTTCTCTATAAAATGGGGAGAATATGCTCTCCCTCTGAGACAGTTGTGAGTTTAAAAGAAATGGGCTGTGGGACTGGCCTGCTCAGCAGCCTGCACAGGGCAGTCCTCGGTGAGTGGTGGCTTTTTTCTCTTTCAGCATCTCTCCCTCCAACTCCATCTCCCACTGCCCAGTGCAGTCTGTGCCCCCATTGCCTGGTTTGTTTTTTAATGGCCCATCGGACTCTGTCTTCCATCTAAAAATTCTGCTCCACCTCCAAGGTCCAGTTCTGGATGCTGCCTGGCCTGGGAAGCGGCCCCTTGCCCCCCAGGCGCTCCCACAGTGCCTCTGCCAGGTTTGAGCTGTCTGTATTGTGCTCGTCTGATGACAGCCGAGCATCATCCCCTCTGTAGAGTGGGCTCTGGGAGCACGCAGACCCCCTTCTCGTGTGTGCCCCCACGCCTGGCAGAGCAGGGTGCCAGTAGATGTTCGCAGGATGGATCGCAGGAAGGTCAAATCTCAGGGGCGTGCGCATGTGTGTGTCATTTGGGCAAGTGGGGGTTGGTGAGCATCCTGGCCTGAGAAGTGACCTAAGTGAGAAGTGAGGCACCAACCGGTAGAGGAGGGGAACTTGGAAACCACAGAGATGAATTTAGGCCCTTGAGCATAGCTTTGAACTTGTTTCAATCAGCAGGATTCCTTTTGTATAAATTGTGATTTAAATGGGCGGGGGACCTAGTGGAGGCCCTCAACCCCGCAAGGAGCCCTGTGGAACTCGGGAGGCTTAGGTGGTTCTCGAAGAAACTGACGCGTCAGCCATGACTTCCCTGTCCCCCCGGGCTGAGAGACCTGGAAGTGGGTGGACTGTGGTTGATAACAGCCGAGACGAAAACAGGCGGCCTCCTTCCTGTCACTGCCTCCCCCGGAGAAAGCAGCCCTTGTGTAGTCAGAGGAGAAAACTGAGCTCATCTTTTCTTTATGGCGAACAAAGTAAGATTTGTTCCCGGCAAGGTAAGGGTTAGAAGAGAGAACTTGTGAGGCTAAGCCGAGACCTGCAATCACTTGATTAGCATCTTATACCAAAAAATTACTGAGGTTTTTCTCTGATTATACAAAGGGGACAGCACAGTGATATGTACAGTACGACATTGTCTGTGTCACAAAGATGAAAATGGGCCCAAACACATGCCTCGTGTGGCTACATTTTAATGTAAACGCCTAGAAAAGGGCAGTGAGGATGCCCACAGGATGGGGAGGGGCTCCCTCTGGGTTGACGCTAGACCCGGGGTGGTGGTCCCAGGCGGCTTATCTTCCTGTACTGTTGTGAGTTTTTGAAAGAAAACACCCTCCTGCCTCACTGGTGTAATTTTAAAAAACTAATACCTGTTCTGTTTTAAATTGGAAAAGATAGTCAGGTCTTAATCCTTTCTATTAGAGATAGCCACTGTTAACTTTGAGGTGTCCCCCAACTCCCGGCCCGACACTCTTTTAAAAAATAAAGTCCATACCAGTGTGTGAATGTGTTAAATATGGTACTTTTTTTTTTTAATCCCCAAAATGGTTATATAAAATAGAGGGATTTGTGTCTTGCTTTTTCTTCTCCTAACCTTTCCCTGTGTCATTAAATATTCTCCAGAAAACATGGTATTTAATGCTCGCCTGGCGCTCCCTGACTGCGGCCAAGCCTCCCTCTGTCAGAGACACTCGGTTCTTTATGCCTGAGGGTCACCGGTTGGAAGAGCCCAGGGCTGTTGCTGTGGGTTGGCAGAGGGGCCCTCGCTGACTAACCTCTGCCACGTTAACACGTGGTTTTTGGATCCGTAGCACCCCGAGCAGAAGGCAGACCGGTATTTTGTGTTATACAAACCGCCCCCTAAAGACAACATTCCCGCCCTAGTGGAGGAGTACCTGGAACGCGCCACCTTCGTAGCCAATGACCTGGACTGGCTCCTGGCCCTGCCGCACGATAAATTCTGGTGCCAGGTAACACTCTTCACCATTCCCGCTAAGACCAGGCACATGCCATGCCGTTGGTTGGGTGCTGTTGTTTTTCTCCCCAGGAGATGCGTTTTCTTCCTCTGCTTCTTACACTGGATCCCTAAGAGCAAATTGTGGTTGGAATTACTGTTTCGTTATCCCCATCTTAATGATGTTTACACAAAGGCCTCCCACCATGGCATCTTTAAAAACTCGTGTTTAGCCCTTGGCTCACTTATGCCTCTTCGGTCCCTTGGGGTCGGTTGGCGTGTTTGCCCCAGGCCAGAGGTGGCCGGCCGTGAACCCCGCACCGTCCACCCGCAGGCCCTCGGGCCTCAGTGACGCAGCCTGGCTGTTGCTCTGTCGCCTGGCTTAGGTCATCTTCGACGAGACCCTGCAGAAGTGCCTGGACTCCTACCTGTGCCATGTGCCCCGGAAGTTCGATGAGTGGGTGGCACCGGCCCCCGAGGTCGTTGACATGCAGAGGCGCCTCCACCGCAGCGTTTTTCTCACCTTCCTCCGTATGTCCACGCACAAGGAATCCAAAGTGAGCCCCGGGCCCTGTGACAGGTCGCCCCCGCCAGCTGACATCCCCCTGCGCCCCTGGGAATGCAGGCTCTGGAAGTATCGAGTTTCCCCTTTGTCTCCCCTCTGCTTTCACTCCTGCCGCCGCCGCTGGGAAAGAAGTCTGTGCCACCTCCCTCATCCTCTGAGCTGCCAGGTCACCTGCGTTATACACAGCGTTTCCATCGGTGGGGAGCCGAGGGCCCTGTGCCAGAGGACGCGTGACTCTGCCTTTCCTTGCGCGTCAGAGGGCGAAGCGTCGATTCTGATTTTTTTTAGAGGACCTTGGACGTGCTTTCTAAAAGCCTTTACTCCCCCACCCCGGGTTTATTTTTGTTAATTTTACTTATTTATTTGGCCAAATCGTGTGGCATGTGCAGTCAGGCTGTTCCCCAACCAGGGATTGAGACTTGGCTGCCTGCAGTGGAAGTGTGGAGTCCTAGCCACTGACTGGACTGCCAGGGAAGGCCTGCCCCCCAAGTTTAAAAATAATAACGCTGCCCTTAAACAAACGTAACAAAAATATTTTGCAGATAGTGAGAGTCGCCCACAAAATTTCCTTCCCTCAAAATAACCACTGTTCAGGTGCCTGTTCCTTCAGGGAACTTTTTTCCTTTCAATGTGTTTGTGTCTCTGTGTGCGTGGTGCCCACATATTTACTTTAAAAATAGTATCTTTTCTGTTTTTTTAGCTTGTTAGCATGGAAACTGTTAAATATACACAAAAGTATCATGACTCCCACATGCCCGTTACCTGGCTTCAGCAGTTAGCATCTTGCCTATCTTGTTTTCTCTCCCCCACTGAGTTTTCTGTTTTTCTTGGAGTATTTTATTTTGTCCTTTTGAAGCTGTGCTGTGTGGCATGGCTGCATCTTAGTTCCCTGACCAGGGATGGAACCTGAGCCCCCTCCGTTGGGAGCGTAGAGTTTCAACTTCCGGACTACCAGAGAAGTCCAGCCTTGGAGTATTTTAAAGCGGTCCCAGACATCATGGTAGTTTACCTGTAAATAACTTTGGAATGAATCCCCAGCTGATGTGTTTCATAGGGAGCGTCTGCTTTGTTTTACATTAGGGTGAGTGACTGTCTCTCCAGGTCAGTCCCCTTGGCTTGGATGCATTCTTGGTGTGGACGGAGCTGCTTGTATTGGCCAGGCCCCCTCGATGGACCCGGAGGTTATTTCCCGTGAGCCTGCTATTACACTGCCATGCGCGTGTTGGGGGAAGTCGCTCATCCTCTCTTTGCTGTTCCTTAGGATCATTTCATTTCGCCCTCTGCTTTCGGAGAAATCCTCTACAACAACTTCCTGTTCGACATCCCAAAGATCCTGGACCTCTGCGTGCTTTTTGGAAAAGGCAACTCTCTGCTGCTGCAAAAGATGATAGGTGAGTAGAATGTGGGGCCCAGGGCCTGGGGTGGGGTGTGAGTGGTGCAGAGATGACCCCCACATGTCCACAGGGGGATCAGAGCAGTAACAGCAGGCGGTGCTTGGAAGTGACCTACCAGATGTGTGTGTCAGCTCCGAAAGAAGTGACTCAGTGGCTGTGGCGGAGGGGTGACAGACAAGGGCAGAAGAGAGCTCCTCCAGGATCTCGGAGCCCCAGCGTCAGGCTGGGTGTCCCAGCCCAAGGAGGGGGGCGTTTGCTTCCACGGTGACAGCTAACCGTTCGCCTGCATGTGCACTCGTGACTCCGCCGACGCCCCACCTGTGTCATCTCAGGCGGTGCTCACAGCCGCCCTGTGATCTTAGTGGTGTCACCACCCCCATTTACGGTTAAGGAAACTGAGGTTGAATGTCTGGGACTTGCCTGCAGGGTCGTGACTGATGTGTGGCCAAGCTGGGGTTGAAGTCACGTGGGCCTGAGGCTCGCACTCTGGGCCTCAGTCACTCCCTGCCCCACGGGTGACATGGCCACGTCAGAAACGTTGAGATTTGAGTTGCTTCTGAGAATGGACAGGGGCAGGGGTTAGAGGGGACCCCCTGGGGTTGTGGAGGGAACGGATATCAGCAGTTGGAGCCTGTCGGGAGGCGGGGGTGCTGGAAGGTTCACACAGAAGCTTTGTTGGGAAGCTCCAGAGGGGACAGTGGCCCCAGGGGTTTGCCTTGGAAGAGGAGCTTGTGGCAACTGGCCCAGCTGGTCACCCTGGACACTCCATCAGCCCTCCTCACCCTGAGACTGTAGGAGACGGTCTTTCTAATGCCCAGTTACAGAGCTTGGTCACCCCTTGAAATGGTTTCCTTCCTCCCTTTCCCCTCCAACCCCAGTGATAAAGGTAATATCAGATCAGATCAGATCAGATCAGATCAGTCGCTCAGTCATGTCCGACGCTTTGCGACCCCATGAACCGCAGCACGCCAGGCTTCCCTGTCTATCACCAACTCTCGGAGGTCACTCAGACTCACATCCATCGAGTCAGTGATGCCATCCAGCCATCTCATCCTCTGTCGTCCCCTCCTCCTCCTGCCCCCAATCCCTCCCAGCATCAGAGTCTTCTCCAATGAGTCAACTCTTCGCATGAGGTGGCCAAAATACTGGAGTTTCAGCTTGAGCATCATTCCTTCCAAAGAAATCCCAGGGCTGATCTCCTTCAGAATGGACCGGTTGGATCTCCTTGCAGTCCAAGGGACTCTCAAGAGTCTTCTCCAACACCACAGTTCAAAAGCATCAATTCTTCGGCGCTCAGCCTTCTTCACAGTCCAGCTCTCACATCCATACATGACCACAGGAAAGACCATAGCCTTGACTAGGCGAACCTTTGTTGGCAAAGTGATGTCTCTGCTTTTGAAAATGCTATCTAGGTTGGTCATAACTTTCCTTCCAAGGAGTAAGCGTCTTTTAATTTCATGGCTGCAGTCACCATCTGCAGTGATTTTGGAGCCCAGAAAAATAAAGTCTGACACTGTTTCCACTGTTTCTCCATCTATTTCCCATGAAGTGATGGGACCAGATGCCATGATCTTCATTTTCTGAATGTTGAGCTTTAAGCCAACCTTTTCACTCTCCACTTTCACTTTCATCAAGAGGCTTTTTAGTTCCTCTTCACTTTCTGCCATAAGGGTGGTATCATCTGCATATCTGAGGTTATTGATATTTCTCCCGGCAATCTTGATTCCAGCTTGTGTTTCTTCCAGTCCAGCATTTCTCATGATGTACTCTGCATATAAGTTAAATAAACATGGTGACAATATACAGCCTTGACGTACTCCTTTTCCTATTTGGAACCAGTCTGTTGTTCCATGACCAGTTCTAACTGTTGCTTCCTGACCTGCATACAGATTTCCCAAGAGGCAGATCAGGTGGTCTGGTATTCCCATCTCTCTCAGAATTTTCCACACTTTATTGTGATCTACACAGTCAAAGGCTTTGGCATAGTCAATAAAGCAGAAATAGATGTTTTTCTGGAACTCTCTTGCTTTTTCCATGATCCAGCGGATGTTGGCAATTTGATCTCTGGTTCCTCTGCCTTTTCTAAATCCAGCTTGAACATCAGGAAGTTCACGGTTCACATATTGCTGAAGCCTGGCTTGGAGAATTTTGAGCATTACTTTACTAGCGTGTGAGATGAGTGCAATTGTGCGGTAGTTTGAGCATTCTTTGGCATTGCCTTTCTTTGGGATTGGGATGAAAACTGACCTTTTCCAATCTTGTGGCCACTGCTGAGTTTTCCAAATTTGCTGGCATATTGAGTGCAGCACTTGCACAGCATCATCTTTCAGGATTTGGAATAGCTCAACTGGAATTCCATCACCTCCACTAGCTTTGTTCATAGTGATGCTTTCTAAGGCCCACTTGACTTCACATTCCAGGATGTCTGGCTCTAGGTCAGTGATCACACCATCATGATTATCTGGATTGTTAAGCTCTTTTTTGTACAGTTCTTCTGTGTATTCTTGCCACCTCTTCTTAATATCTTCTGCTTCCGTTAGGTCCATACCATTTCTGTCCTTTATCGAGCCCATTTTTGCATGAAATGTTCCTTTGGTATCTCTGATTTTCTTGAATAGATCCTTAGTCTTTCCCATTCTGTTGTTTTCCTCTATTTCTTTGCATTGATTGCTGAAGAAGCCTTTCTTATCTCTTCTTGCTATTCTTTATAGGTTAATTTAGAAAATTTTGGAAGAATATAAAGAAGCAGGAAAGCAATTATCAAATTCCTGCCCCACCCCCACCCCCACCCCCAGAGATGATCATTTGATGATTATTCCCTTCTAGTCTTTTCTCTGCGTATTTTGGAAAAATGTATTTAGGGCCTAATGCACATGAAATTTCACATCCAGCTTTTTCACTGGCACAACCTCTGGTTTCTCATTCAGGTCTTATCATTGACCTGATCATCAGTTAAGGGAGAATTATACTGTTATAATTATATAATATAATATATATTATATAATATATAATATAATACTAATTATACCTTACTAATTATACTCTAGAACGAGAGGATGGGGTGCGTACACAGAAGCAGTGTGGTTAGTTAGAGAAACAGTTATCAGGCCAGTCTAGTTGGAGCAGGGCGTTCTGGGAGGGAGCGTGGGGTCGGGGGAAGAAGCTGGCATCAGATGGTGGGGGTGGATGGGGAGGTGTGGGGGGACGGGGAGGGTTCCAAGCCAGGGACCTGAGGAGGGGTACACTGCTCGGTGGCTAAAAGGGAAGGCCCTGGAGTTGAACTCCCCAGTCCACAGCTGTATTCCGGGCTGTGTCCCTTTGACTCAGGCAGTTAGCCGCTCTAAGCCTGAGTCTTCTCATCTGAAGAAAGGGAAGACTGATGATCCATCCAGCCTGTAGGATGGTTGTGGGTTGTGAATATGAGGTGGGGCGCAGCACAGAGCCTGGCAAGTTACAGACACTCGGTAAGTCTGAGCTCGTATTGTGACGAGGCCGTGGGAGCCTCTGGGAGCACGGAGCAGGGCGGGGAGCTATCCGCTGACACAGTCAGTCTGGCAGCGCGCAGGTGGGGAGGGTGGTGATAGGAGGCCGTGGAGGAGGCCCGGCTTCAGCGTGGGCTGGAAGGGGAGAGCCTGGGTGGAAAAGGATATCCGAGAGGAGAGTCGACGGGGCTTCTTGAGGTCGGCTGGAGGGAGTGAACTGGGGTCGGGAAGCAGGAGGCGGGGGGTGTGTGCTGTGAGTAGAGGCAAGGTCAGCCTTGGGTCTGGAGGCCGTCAACCACTCCAAGGATCCAGGAGAAGAGGCCGTCTGGCCACAGACGGGTGAGGCTGGAGCAAGAGAGCTCCGCCTGCTATCGGGACTCCAATCTTTCGGGTCACTTGACTCCTCTGAGAATCAGACGAAAGCTTGTCTCCAGGAAGACATAGCCCCTCATAGATTTTGAGCTGTTTAAGAATGTTCTCATCCCCAGATTAAGACTTTGAAATCGGCTCACCAAGGGAAGCACTGTCTTTGGCTCACGGAGGTTGGTTCACAGACAGGATAGCAGGATCAGGCATCAGGCGCCCCTTCTTATTGCGTGCATGTCTGTCTGCCTGCCTGTCAGTCTGCAGGCCCCTTCGCCACACGGTCCAACACACACATTAGCTCTCTTCCCAATCCCTTGAGCAGAAGACAGGAGACAGCGTAGGGCAGCCTCTGCTTTCTCTGCCCCAGAAGCTCTTGAGCAAGGCAGATCAGCTGAAGAAGAGGGTTGACAAAGGAGACAGGGGGCGGAGCACAGGAACTGGCCAACTGACCTTTGGGCAGAAGCCCAGGCCCCTGTCCCCACCTCCCACTTTTCTTCTTCAACCTCAAGCCTGGTGTTGTGAATCAGTGAGTGTAATTGTGAAAGCTGGGCCTTTCAGTTAGGCTGTGAGACCTTGACCCTGCGGAGGATAGCCCTGGTCTCTTTGGCCATACCTCGCATCCACCCTGGGTTTCTGAACTACTTCAGTCTGAGCACGGGTGCCCTCGCTTTGGCTTTTTGATTATTTCTTTAGGAGATCAAAAGTCAGATCTTCCCTGTCATTGGGATCAGATAAAGAAGAAGAAAGAGGCTCTGAAGAGCCGGAGGGTAGACTGTGAAATGTGATCTATTTTGACGCTCTGAGCTTCCTCGGTGTGAGGAGGATCCTGAGAGAGTGCCTTCCCCCATGCCTGGCACTCCGGGTGTGGTGGGCACCACCGTGTGGCCTGGGGATTATGGGAGGAGGCCTGCTCCTTGTCGGGAGACTCTGCCTGCAGAGGGTAACACCTGCCTTCTGGTGGACTCGGCACTGGGAGGTCACTGCAGGCAGAGGGGAAGGGCAGTTTCATTCTGTGAGGCTGAGGATGGTGTGAGGGAAGAATGCAATTCGAGGGATGGGAGAGGGTGGCAGGAGATGCCTGCAGAAGCCAGATCTTGCAGGCCCTTCGTTCCACCATCAGGAGTTCGAACTTGACCTTGAGGATGTTGCTAGGAGGGTTCACTGAGGAAGAGCAGAGGAAGACAGCTCGGTCACTCACTCCCCACTCATCAGGAGCAGGAGGTGGGCGCAGATGGTCAGGGAGAACTTCCTTCACAGACTGAGGGGTCAGCACCCATCTGGAGTGGGAGACACCAAGCAAGCTCCTGCCAGTAACACTTTCTGGAATCCCAGGACCAAGTGGCCTGCAGAAAAGTGTTTAGAGAAAGTCCAGCCACCTAGTGACTCACTTACTCACCCAGCCCCGTATGGCCTCTGATCTCATTCATTTTCAAGCCCTCCAGGATGGGGTGAGGGCTGCAGGGTTATGTTGAAGGTAGCCAAGGACAGCCCTGCCCAAGGACGGAGGACACCTAGGACTCAGAACATACTGACAGCCAGCCAGCCTTCGGTGCCAGGATCGCAGTGGGATGAGGAAGCCAGGCCCCTTTTGGAGGCGGTGCCATTTTGCACGGTCCTGCCCCTCTCGAGCAGTGATCCTCTCCCGCTCCGCGTTGGGCAGCCAGAACACTCGGTTTCAGTCCCAGTGACCATGTACTCTAACCGCCACACTAACAGCAGCAGGAAACACTCGGGGCTTCCCTGGCGGCTCAATGGTAAAGAGTCCGCCTGCAACACAGGAGATGGGTTCGATCCCTGGGACAGGAAGATCCACTGGAGAAGGGAATGGCAACCCACTCCAGTATTCTTGCCTGGGAAATCCCATGGACAGAGGAGCCTGGAGGGCTACAGTCCATGGGATTGCATGACTGAGTGACTCAACAGCAATGCACACTCGGGGAGGGCTTCATTTTCTGGGAATGACTGCACGTGTGTGGTAAACCTCCCCCAGGTCCTTGGCCAGCCTCTCTCTCACCGTGGAGGAGGGCTGTGCATGGCCAGCAGGTCCAAAAGCAGAGGGTGAGAGAATTTCTAGAGAATTTCTCCAGAATTGGCCTTGCAGGACCCCTGGACTATAGCACCCAGGTTTCTTGGCCAAAGAGATCACGTCTCCTAGTTTTCCTGGATGACTCACTCCCATTTACAAAGCCAACACTGTCATACAAGGCACGGTGCCCAAGTGTGATCATTCCCCAGGGACGGCAGGGTAAGCTGGTTTGACCAGCGCGGGTGGGTCTTTTACGTAATTCTCCAGGGCAGAGGTGCTTAAAAGGTTAAATTGTACTGAGGCGAGGCCCTTCCCTCACCCTGGGGAAGTTTCTAGGCTGGGCCAGAGCTCTGTGCCAGCAGGGCCCGGGGCCAGGACTGCTCTGGTGCAGGCAAGCTCAGGAGAGGGGCGAAAGGTCACAGAACATGCTGGCAGCCATGTGGAACTTGTCTTCTATCCTGTCCACCCCCACGTCTTTCCCCAATTCCTACCTTTCTCTTCTGTTTTCAGGGAACATCTTTATCCAACAGCCAAGTTACTACAATGACCTGGACGAAACCATGCCCACCATCCTTCAGGTACCAGCTCTTCGCCCTGCCCTGGAGAGGGTGGGGGGATGGGGGCAGGCAGGCCCTTCTCCTACCTGGAGACGTTGCTCCTCTTTCCTGCAAGAGTCTGGGAGAACTCTCCCCACCTCTCCACACCAGACACATCCCGAGACCATTGCTGTCTTCTACCCCTCACTTCATTCCTTCAAATTTGTCCTTTCCCCTCTCGAACAGGACTAAAATCTAAGGGCCGTCCAGCACTCATATGGAAGGAGCTTGGAGTGCATTCTGTGTTGTCCGTCAACAGCCATCTGCCCCTGAGGATACCCCTGTACATTTCTCAAGTCTGAGCTCTAAAGCCTCATAGAATCATTTTTATGAAATAATGCTCATTGTAGAAACTTTGGAAAATTCCAAAAAATAAATAAATAAGTAGAAGAAGAAGGTTAACCTTCCTCCGTAATCCTGCCACTAGGAGATAAGCACTGTTCACAGTACCTCCTAGAATTTTACTGCTAATGTACTTAAATGTGGTGCTCGGTTGCTAAGTCATGTCCGACTCTTTGCAACACCATGGACTGTAGCCCTCCAGGCTCAGACTCTGTCCATGGGATTTCCTAGGCAAGAATACTGAAGTGGGTTGCCATTTCCTTCTCCAACTTAAACATAATGGGCTCTGTTTTCCCCCTCACTATTGATTTGTCTTTTATTCAATATAGTTCCTATAAATCGCCTTGCCCTGGGCATCCAAAAATACATGTTGCTGACCATATCTCTTAGATATCCATCCCCATACACTTGTCCGGCCGGTCCAGGTCACATCCACGGGGTTTACATACATTTCGTCATCATCCTCACCACAGTCCTGCGGGAAGGATGTCCCCATGATTCCCTTTTGACAGGTTCCATTCTGAGACGGTCACTGAGAAGGTCACTATCTCACCTGGTGTCCCAGGAACACCGGCATATATCCTGAAGCTTCCAAGGCAGTGTTGGGGTCACCAGTCCCTCACTGCAGGATGGGGGTCCCCGCTGCCGGTTCAGTATGATGTGAGAGAGTCACCTCTTGCATTCACAGGTCTTCAGCAATATTCTCCAGCACTGCGGTCTGCGCGGGGACGGGGCCAGCGCCACACCCCAGAAGCTCGAGGAGAGGAGCCGGCTCACCCCCAGCGACATGCCTCTCCTGGTGAGCTTGTCCTTCAGCCCGGCTTCTTTCTGGCCAAGAGAAGGCCTGGAGCTTCCCCCTGCTCACAGCCCCTCACCCCATCCTGCAGGCGGCTCGTCCCATCACACAGGCTTTAGGACATTTCAGCAGGCTTTCTTGCTTCATTTATGGAGTTGCAGAGGGAACAACATGGAGGTTTAGCCTTCGCTTAGTTCAGCTGGACGGGTTCCTGGGTGCGTTACTCATGGGGCCATTCATCCATGGCACCAGCATGCCCCGAGGAGCCCCCAGCACATGCCAGGCCCCCAGGCCGGGCTGTGAGGCCCAAGTGGTTACAGAAGCAGACGCCTGTGTTAGCACGGGAGTTAGAGCAGGGGCGAGGGTGCCGTGGGCTGCCCTCCTGAAGCTTACGCAGTCGTGGGAAAGCAGGCCTTAAACAAGCGTTCCAGAAAAGGGCACAGCGAGTGCTGTGGAAACGGGGCATGTTGCCCCATGAACCGCAGATAAGTTCCCTTATCTGTAAAGTGGAGATCTGACCTGCAGCCCAGCCTCTTGTTTGAGTTGTTGGGAGCATCAGGGAGCCCGACATGCTCTCCAGACCCAACGGCGAGTGAGGGCTGGGTGTCCTGGCCTCCCTGGGGTGTAATTTCTGTGTGGGACCTCCAGCGCTGTTTTCAGATTCAGGGATGGGTTCTCCTTCAGCTTCAAAGAAAGAATCGTATTAACCTGGAGCGAGAGGTCACCCTAGACCTCCCTGGGCATGCGTCCTCTGGAGCTACGGCAGGCGGACCCAAGGGGGACCCTGGGCTCTGTCCGCTTTGCCTCAGACCCTCCGCAGGGCTGTCCCTGGGGGAGACTAATGCGGTGTTTTTCCTCTGGCCTGACAGGAGTTAAAGGACGTCGTCCTCTACCTTTGTGACACCTGCACCACCCTCTGGGCCTTTCTGGACATCTTCCCTCTGGCTTGTCCGACCTTCCAGAAACACGACTTCTGTTACAGGTACAGCGGTTGCAGTCGACGTTCGGGTTCACATCCATATTCAGCCAATATTTACTGGACACTCAGAACCTGCCGGGCCCCCTCTTCCAGCGCCCGCCTGCGTGGAGGCTGCATTTGAGAAGGACTTTTACTGGGGGTGCTAAGTGCAGGGGAAGGGAGGGAGAAAACGCCAGCCAAGGGCAGGGCAGTTTCCATTCAGACCCAGTCTGCTGCAGAGCCCCTGGCATGGGTGGGCACGGGAGTGCCAGAGGCTGAGGAGGCTCAGGCTTCGGACTTCAGCCTCCAGTGTGGGCAGGCGAGCACGCGAGCCGATGTGCGTCCATGTGGGGCCAGCTGGTGGGGCCGCACCAGGAATGCAGACGAGGGAGCACCGCTCTGTCTGGAAGAATAAGACACGGTTTCAGGGTGACGCTTAGATGAGACCTTAAGAATGAACAGCAACCTGCCTGGCAGAGAAAGCCTGCAGTGGCCCAGATGGTGGAGAAAGCCGTGCAGTGCAGTACAATGGGGGGTGTGAGTGGGGGAGTGGGCTTGGGAAGCAGGCGACCACAAGATGCGGCCCCAGGGAAGTCAGACCTGCTGTGTGACGTGTGTTGGCAGGAGTAGGGCCTTTATCGTGGAGGCAGGAGGGAGCCCTGGAGGCTTCTATCCAAGGAAGTCATAGAAAGATACTGCTGCGATGGAGAAAGACCAGGAGGGGGATACAGGGGAGGGAGAAAGACCCTCTTTGCCCACTTAGCCATGTGGGCATCCGTTCCTTGGGCAGTGAGAAAGGGGTGCCGGGACGGGGACTGGTAACTGGCTTGTTGCCCGGCAACTGTGGGGGGTGGGGGCTGTCCTGCTCTCAATGGCCTCCGGCTGTTCTTGCCAGGCATCTCCCCCCACCATTCTGGGTGCTATCCAACTCTATCCCCTCAGCCCTCTGTCCATTGGGTCATTTGCCCAGCTTTTCCACAAAACATTTATCTAGCGCAGACACGTGCCAGAGATGGCAGCTGGCGCCCTGAGCCCACCGGGTCCCCTGAGCTCTTGAAACTCAGACATGAGGATTGCTCAGCCTCCCAGAGAATGTTAGAAAAAAGCGCCAATCCACACTGTCCCCAGAAGAAAAGGGTGGGGATAGGACTTTTAAAAATGTTGTCACAATTTTTTAAAAGGTATTTACCTCATGGTAAATGTGGCAAACTGGAAACCTGGGAACTCCCCAGAGGTAGGAAATGAAAACCACTCTGAACAATCAGGCTGTTCTTAGACTTATTTTCATTCACCATGAGCACTTTCCCATTTTGCGAAAGCATCTTCCCAAATGGGGCACAGATGGCCTTGGAAAGGGTCTCTGGAGATGGGAGGGTCCTTGCCGGAAAAGCTGAGTTTCCCAAGAGGTACCTGGAAGGCATCACAATGGACATGAGTTTGAGTAAACTCCAAGAGACGGTGAAGGACAGGGGAGCCTGGTGTTCTGCAGTCCATGGGGTCACAAACAGTCAGACTCGACTTAGGGACTGAACAACAACCACCCCTGGAGGCAGGGCCGCAGCTCCACCCACCTCTGGGTGAGGAGCGAGAAAGGAAAACACTTTTGACTGCGAATGACCCTGCCTTTGGCAAGAGATGCTGCCTCAGACCCACAAATAGCCTGAGTCCAGCTCAGCCTGTTCCAACTGTGCTGGAGGCCAGGAAGGCATGCTGAGCAGAGGCCTTGGTCCCCCCCAAGGCTCCAGGCAAGGGGTTACCTCACCAAACACCTACAGCTAATCTCTCGGAGCAGACTTCTCCGCCTTCCTCTCTTTCTGTCCTTTAATTTTATGAACAAATAATATATTCACAGGGTGTATAAAACACACATTTGAAATGTCTCCCTCTCCCCCTTCTCCACTTCTGTTCCTCACACACAACCATTGGGTTAGTTTTTTTGTGGAATTTTCCAAAGATATGCATGTACATATGCACATATAAGCAAATAAACACATTATCTACCTCCACCCTCTTTTTAATATTTCATATACTGGCATATTGGGCATCCCAGGTGACTCAGTGGTAAAGAATCCACCTGCCAGTGCCGCAAACTCAGGAGATGCGGGCTAAATCCCTGGGTCAGGAAGATCCCCTGGAGGAGGAAATGGCAATCCACTCCAGCGTCTTGCCTGAAAAATCCCATGGACAGAGGAGCCTGGCAGGCTACGGTTCCTGCGAGTGCAAAGACTTGGACATGACCGTGCACGCATACACACTGGTATATTACCAGTGTTCTATGTACTGTAGGCATCTTACTTTTAAATTTAATGCATATCTGTGCGTGAACCATCTTCAGTCTTTGGTATCTCTGTGTAGAATTCCACTGTGGGGGACCCCAGACCCCAGAGATGGCACTTTAGGTTTTTTCCAACTGTTTGCTGTTACCAAAAAAAACACCGAACATTGCCATGAAGGCTAACTTTGCGCCTAGGGCATTGTGTGCCTTTACAACTGTATCTGAGGAATAAATCCCTAGAAGTAGAATTGCAGGAGCAGATGGTACATGCATTTGAAATTTTTACAGATTTCGCCAAATCACCCTCCATAGGGGCTGTTTTAATTTACCCTTTCACCAGCAGTGTATCACGGCAACCCCTGACTCTGTTTGCGCCAAACTGTCCTCTCTGTCTTCTGGGTGCCCTGCTGTGGGCCTCAAAAGCCCCGCCTCTTTTGGCCTGCCTACCCTTGTCTATGGACAGCCCCACACCAGGAAAAAGTTGCCAGGAGCCAGCGATTGACAGACGAATGTTTACAGGGAAGATTACATCTGCTGCTGCAAATTCAGCTCAGTCCTAGGAAATCAGCTGTTTTTCTGGCTTTGGGAATTGAAGATGTTCAGAGATAGAATTACGCCATAAAGAGAGGTAGCTGCATTTTAAGTTGTAAGAACAGCATCTTCTGAGTGCTGTGTGTCTTGTTCCAGAGAGGAATGGTCACAGGGTGAGCTTATGGTCAGGAAACATGTGGCTAGGATGGAGAGTTGGGTTTTGTGTGTGTGTATTTTATTGGAGTGTAGTTGATTTACAGTGGTCTGTTAGTGTCAAGTGTACAGCAAAGTGAATCAGATATATATATATACACACATATATATACACACACACATACACATATACATACATACATATATACACGCACACATATACATACTACATATATACACACACACATACATACATATATATACACGCACACATATACATGCATATATATACACGCACACATATACATACATACATATATACACGCACACATATACATACATACATATATACACACACATATACATCATATATATACACGCACACATACATACATACATATATACACACACATATACATACATACATATATACACGCACACATATACATACATATATATATACACGCACACATATACATACATACATATATCTATATATCTATAGGCTTCCCTGGTGGCTCAGCAGGGAAGAATCTGCCTGCCAATGAAGGAGACACAAGTGGTTGGGAAGATTCCCTGGAGAAGGAAATTCAATCCACTCCAGTATTCTTGCCTAGAAAATCCCATGGACAGAGGAGCCTGGCAGGCAATGGGCCATGGGGTCGCAAAGAGTCGGACAACTTAGCAACTAAAAAATATATGTGTGTCCATTCTTTTTCAGATTCTTTTCTCATACAGGTTGTTATAGAACATTGGGTAGGGTCCCTGCGCTGTACAGTAGGTCACGATTAGTTACCTCTTTCACTTTTCAAATGTGTGTTTTATACACCCTGTGAATATATTATTTGTTCATAACGTATGTATACGTTAATCTCAATCTCCTAATTTAGGGGATGGAGAGTTTAAGTCTGAGTTGAGGACAGGTGGCTGTGAGGTTACTGAGGTGAGAAGCCAGCTTGGCTGGGCCGTACCGGGTACAGATGTACCAGAGAGAGGCGTTTCACTCTGATATCATAGGAGGTAGGGAGCTGCTGGCAGTTTCTGAGCAAGAAGAAAGTCACCTTGTGCCTATTCCTCAAAGCTTGCTGCATCCTGGGTGGCCCGCTCATTGCTCTGTGAGAACGAGCCCCTCTGGTTCTTGGATTCCCATCTGAGCAGGGGGCGAGCTCCAGGTCACTGCCCACCAGGCTCTTCCTAGGACCAGCCAGAGTGGAGCAATCTGGGCTGCGGGAGAAACTTGTTCTTGGGGACAACCTGGCAGGAAGAAATGGGCCCTCCTGCTCCCTTGAGTGTGCTTCGATTTTTCTAGGGAAGTGTGAGATTTCTGAACTAATCCAGCCTCTTACCCCGTGTGTGTCATTGCAGGCTAGCTTCCTTTTATGAAATAGCCATTCCCGAACTGGAGTCTGCAATTAAGAAGAGGAGGCTTGAAGACAGCAGGTGAGGCGGGACAGAACTGAGGGCCCTGTGGGAGAGCCCCAGCTCACCCGTCCTGGGCATCAGCACCCCCTTCTCTACGTCCAGGGCAAAGGGCCAGGGATGAGAGGCCCCGCAAACTCAGCTCGTGCTTCCCTCCCTACCTAGCAGCCTCCTGGCAGCAAGGAAGCCTTTCCCCCTCAGCTATTGCCCCAGACTCTTATTAAGGAAGCCTTTCCCCCTCAGCTATTGCCCCAGACTCTTATTAAGGAAGCCTTTCCCCCTCAGCTATTGCCCCTCAGCTATTGCCCCAGACTCTTATTAACCCACTGGTTCCTGAGCCACCCTTTGAGCTCACAGGTGGCCCTGGAACCAGCCAGCCTCTCAGAGCCTGTTGCCCTTTGCCAGCTGCTGTCGGCAGCGAACTGAAGCTTTCTCAGCCCCCAGGGGATGGAGGGTGGGGTGGGGGGCACCTGCAAAGGCTTCTGCCTCTCAGATCTACTTTTCTTTCTCTCTGGCCTCCAAGGCTCCTAGGTGATCTGTGGCAGAGGCTCTCCCATTCCAAGAAGAAGCTACTGGAGATTCTCCACATCCTGCTGAATCAGACCTGCCTCCTCCCAGTCCTGGAAAATAGGTGGGCGTTCGGGATCCCCTGCCCACCCAGACGGGAGAGCCCCCTCCCCAAGCCCCGCCGGGGCGCTGCCCTCATTGCATGGGGCTCCCTCCCCTGCGCCAGGGTTGCCCAGCAAAGATGGGAAACCAGGAAGAATGCCTCTTTCCTCGACTGGCAGAGGGAGGCCGCAGAGGGGTGGGGCGGGTGGGGAAGGAGCCAAGCCTGTCTGCAGGGAGTGAGCTCATCCTCTTCTCTGTGTCCTTTTCCAGCTGTGACAACATTCAGGGCTTCATCGAAGACTTCCTTCAGATCTTCAGCTCCTTGCTGCAGGAGAAGAGGTGAGCTGGGAGTAGCAGCGGGAGGGGGCCCAGTCCTCCCACCAGCCCCAGGAGAAGCCTTCCGTAATAGAGCCCCTGCTCTGTGCTCTCCACGAGCTAAGCTTTGGTGTTTGTGGTTGGGCACCAGACACAGGGACTGGCAAACCAGCCTGGTGTCCCGCCACCCTCTAAGTCCTGCCCCCGCCTCACCACCCCCTGACTCCCGCCACGGCTGCACCACCTCTCTGAGTCCCGCCCCGCTCCTGCCACCCCCCTCCTGCCACACCACCCCTCTGACTCCCACCCCACTCCAGGTTCCTGCGGGACTACGATGCGCTCTTCCCCGTGGCCGATGATGTCAGCCTTCTGGAGCAGGCCTCCTCCGCCCTGTATCCTTCCACTGCGGCCCCCGGAATGGGCCTGGCCCTGGGTCCTGGGTCCTGGGCCCTGGGCCCTGACCCGATTGGACCCAGAGGAGTGGAGGGACCATTTAGCCCCAGAACACGTGGGAGCCAGCTTTCCCTGACACTCTGTTTTGGAAGGAGAAGACTGTTCTGATCCTTGGGGTACACATAGCCCTCCTTTCCCTGGTCTTTGCTGAGCGTATGGGCCTGTGTGACCAAGAGGGACTCAGCCCTGCCCTCAGGGACCTCACGCAGGATGGGAGATGGATAAGCAAAGAGGCAGCGAGAATGTCACTCAGAGGCAGGGGAGTCGAGGGGAGAAGGGGGTGTCATACAGAAGCGAAACCCAAGTTGCAAGTAGCGCAAGGAATAGGAGATGGCCACTCCCTGAACTAAGTGTTCCCCGGGAGCCCACAGACATTGTGTGCAGCCTGCAGGCGCTGAGGCGCAGGGGTCTGGTGGGGGCTGGGTTTGGCCGTGGCGGATGAACCCTGGGGTGGCCCTTGCTGAGGAGTTTGGGGTGAACCCTGCAGGTACTGGGAGACCTGGAAGGATGTGAAGCGGAGGTTGACCTTGTCAGTCTCAGACTTCGGGTGGTGGGCCCTTGGGTTAGAAGCAGCGGGAGGGAGGGGCTTGCCTGGTGGACCAGTGGTTAAGACTCCATGGTCCTAATGCAGGGGGCGAGGTTTGATCCGTGGTCAGGAAGCTAGATCCCACACTCCGTAACTAATGATCAAAGATCCCGAGTGCTGCAACTAAGACCTGGCAGAGCCTAACTAATTTTTTTTTTTTTTTTTTTAAGAAAGTAGAGTGAGAGTCTAGAGCAACTACCCAGTGTCTGACTTGGCAGCACCCGGGGTACTGGAGAGGGAAGAGGGGCAGGGAGGAATGGGCCTGCGGGCCATTTGGATGGCTGGGGTACGTTGCTCAGTCCGGCCTCAGGAACACCCTCTGGGCCCCCAGCTTTTGCAGAAAGCCCACAATGGGTTGAACAGGATGCCCAGTGGCAGTGCCCCCGCCGGGCCCTCCTCCTGGGGGGTCCTTGTTCCAGGACCCTCAGCTGCCAGACCCTGGCCCTGCCCTTATGCAGAGCTGCTCTCTGCTGAGTGGCAGGTACTGGGTTTTAAAACTCGTGCAGCCATGGGCTGGCCCGTTTCCCCAGGCAGCCCACTGTGCCCGCGGGGTGCAGCCCAGACGGCCCCTGGCCTCAGCCATGCAGTGAGGGGTGGAGAGGGCTGTGGTCCCAGAGAGAGGCTTCTTAACCCATCCTCCCAGGGACGAGACACGGACTGCCTACATCCTCCAGGCAGTAGAGAGCGCCTGGGAAGGGGTGGACCGGAAGAAAGCCACCGGCGCCAGAGACTCGGCAGTAGCCGAAAACCGTAACGGGATCGGGGAGGAGGCAGAGGCGCTCAGCGGGCTGTCCTCACTCCCCCAGGAGGAGGAGGTGTGTGACGGGACTGGCTGGGGCAGTGGGAGACCTCCCTTTTGTGTTCCCGCTAGGAAAAGGGTTTGTTTTGGAGTTGACAGCTTCTGAGCTGCTGGCCTGCTCTGTGCTGCCGTTCGAGGGTTCTGAACCGAGGGTGAGCTGGGCAGCCTGTGAGGTAGGCCAGGCGCTTAGCCATCAGGACCTCAGTTCCCCCCACAAGGTGAAGCACGGGAGCTTTTTCCACATGAACTCTCCATCGGCGTGCACCTCTAAACAGGGGAAGCCGCTGAGCTGGTGCTGTCGCTCCGGACATCACCAGAACCCAGCATCGCCACCTCTGTGATCCTCCTGACTGGCGTTGACCCAGGGCTCTCCCCTGCGTGTCAGGAGGCAGTGTGACATGGGGATTAAGACAACATAGTCTCTGGGCTCAGGCCACTCGGGGGCGTACCCTGATTCTGCCACCTGCCAGCTCTGATCCCTTAGGCACGTCCCTCACGTGAGCCCTGGTTCCTCCCCTGTAAAGCTGGGGTGGCAGGGTCCCCGTCTCCACGTGGGTGCTCAGAGCTGCTGCAAGGAGTGAGTGATCGGCCCCCGTGCCCACTGTCCCAGGCCCTTGGAGAATGGTGGTTCCCTCCCCACCACCTTTTCCCCATTTGGCTTCTTGCCTCAGGCACAGAGGAGTTTTATTATTGTTTTTTTTGATTTGTCAATTTCCTTAATTGAAAAGCTGAAAAAATTAACCCATTCTGAGCCAAAAGGGCACTTCTCCACATCAGCCAGCTCCAGCGCTTGCTGTTCCCCTCCAACTTCAGTAGTCAGGCTGTCAGAGGGGGAAAGGGGCTGGCTCCCAGAAGCCGCGGCCGCTTGTGGACAGCCTCATCCACACCAGGCTCTGTGCGCTGCACTTTTTGTGTATCGTCTCTTTGAACCATATGAAAACAACCCCATGAAGTAGGTGTAGTCTGGGGGCTTTATGAGGAGGAAACTGAGGTTCAGAGAGGTTAAGTGCCCTGCCCAAGGCCACATAGCCAGAAGCAGCAGCTCAGTTGGTAAGCCGTAGCTCCCCCTTCACAGAGGAGGACATGGAGGCTCAGAGAGACTTAAGAGACTTGGCTAAGGTCCCCAGGAGGGGCAGGGCTGGGACTCAGACCAGGTCGCCTGACTCCGAGACCAGTGCTGTTTGGGGCTTGTCCCCGGCCCAGCCCAGGCATCCCCTCGGTCTCTTCCGCAGTGCCTGGGGGCGGCCGCAGCTCCAGGCCCCACCGTGTGCGGTGTGGAGCTGGACTCGCTCATCTCCCAAGTGAGGGACCTGCTGCCAGACCTCGGTGAGGGCTTCATCCTGGCCTGCCTGGAGCACTACAGCTACGACCCCGAGCAGGTGATCAACAACATCCTGGAAGGGCGACTGGCCCCCACCCTCAGCCAACTGGACCGCGGCCTGGACAGGTAGGAGCAGTGGGTGGGAGGAAGCTTGCGGTGCCCAGAATGCCCCAGGGTCTTCGTCAGGGCCCTTCCCATCTCTGTCTCCCACTCCTCTTTCTCCTGTGTCCCACACTCGGTACTTCCCCACAGTGGCAGTTCCCAGCCACGGAAGCTGACGTCCTCTTTGGGGAAACAGAAACCTCAGGCCCCCAGAGGTCCTCGCATGCCCCCTGCAGCACAGAGTGGGCACTGCTGGGCCTCCCTGCTCCACCTCCTGGGAGATGGGGTGCGGGGGGCGACTGAGGGGTCGCAGCCCTCTGAGCTCTGACGGTGCTGCCCGCCTCGTCACTGAGGGAGCACAGCCAGGCTTCGTTCCCTCACACCCACCCTTCTTTGCCTTTGTCTTCTGGGGCTTGTATGACCGCAGTGCACAGCCTGCAGGGTCTTGGTTCCCTGACCGTGGATTGAACCAGGGCCCTCTGCAATGAGAGTGTGGGGTCCTAACCCTTGGACTATCGGGGAATTCCCCCATACCCACCCTTCCTGAGTTGGGCCCACTGCTTCCGTGAAGCCCCCAGGGGCAACAGGAATGAGTGTAAATGGATGTTTCTTCCATGAATAAATGTTGTTTGTTGAATGAATGAGTGAATAACTTCCAGAATGAAGCTAGCTCTGCCTTTGAATCAACTCCTCAGCCTTCATGTGCCCATTTTACAGGTGAAGGCACTGAGGCAAAAAAAAAAAAAACCCAGCTCAAGTGACCTCTGTCTTGCAGGGCTGTCGGGAACACACCTGTGTGAGTGGCACGTGTGCAGGGTGGCCACCTCCCCAGGCCGGGGCAGGCTTGGGCGGGTTTTTAGCCTGTGTGCCAGGTGTGGCTATTGCTGGGGAGTGGAGGCTCTGATGGACTGCACGTAGGAGCGGGAGCATCCCCCCGAAATGGATTTCTGTGCCACCCCCCAGACAGGTGAAGCCGGACCCGACGCCCCTGCTGACGTCTCGTCACAACGTCTTCCAGAATGACGAGTTTGACGTGTTCAGCAGGGACTCGGTGGACCTGAGCCGGGTGCACAAGGGCAGGAGGTGAGTCCGGTGGGCCCTGGGGCCCTAGAAACCCCGACTCTGCAAGTGCAGAGAGGACGAGAGAAACCCAGGGCCGTCATCGTGATGGAAGTGGTCACAGAGCTTCTGCCTGGGATCAGTATGCTCCCTGCAGTTGGGCTGGGGCCTCTAACAGTCTGGCTTCAGGCTCCAACCCTGTGCACAGAGTTAGTGAGTCCTCCTTGACAGCAAAAGGCCAGCAGGGCCAAACCAGCCCCTCTTCCCTTGGCCCATCTTCGGAGGAGTCCCCGGGTGGGAGAGCGGGTCAGTGCTCCTCAGCAGTGCTCCCTGACTGGCGCCTCTCCACCCAGGGACACAACGGGAGAACGAAGGCCTCTGCCCAAATGAGTATATTACATTTGAAGGCCTTTCTACTTATTTTTGGTCTATGTCCTTCGTACTTTTTTGGCATTGAAAAGTCCATTCATGATTTATTCATTTATTCAACAAATATTTGCCTGGTGCTTCTAGGCCCTGGATTTATGAGGTGCTGGGGACATGGTGGGGGGTGGAACAGACACGGCCCCTGCCCACGTGGCGTTTGCACTGATCAGCTTGGCAAACAAGCCCCGTGAACTCACAGATGAAACAGATTCTCCAAGGTGGAGGCGCACAGACTCCCAAGCCTCTAGTTGGGGCTTTAGTTCAGACAGAAAGGCTTCTCGGAGACAATGCCTTGGGACGGACGGTGGAAGGACGAGGGAGGGTCAGTTGTGCAGAGCGGGCAGGAGAAGCTTTCCAGGCGGACCGAACAGCAGGGGCGGTGGCCCCGAGGCCATGGGGAGCATGGCAAGGGTCCCTTTCACCAGTATAGTGTGTGTTCTGGAAGGATCCCCTGGCTTTGGATTCGGGACCCCTTGGAGGGACTGAGAGTCAGCAGCCCCATGGCGTGGTGGCAGGATCAGACGCTGACAGCCCCGTGCCAGCCCCGCAGTGTTAATGGAACCATTTCATGGAATCTACAAAGCTGGGGGCCACTGGGCAAGTCCAGCACGCCTTCTCCCTCATCACGTAGATGGAGGCAGAGAGGGGCAGAGACGGGAGAGGGCCCTGCCCGATTCTTGGGACAGGAGCCCCAGTGCTAGAAGCACAAGCTGTTCCCTGCTCCCGGGACCGTCCAGCGCTGGTAGAGTGGCCGTTTGAGGGCGCAGGGACCTGGCACAGGGCAACTCTAAAGCCATCTGGCTGGCTGGACAGGAAGCTATTGCAAACTGCTTAGTCATGCACGTTGCGACATCCCCAGATCCAGGGCTGGCTATGTTGTCCCGCCTCAGTGGCCACCCTTCCAGGCCCTGCTGCAGGAGAGGGGCACGCGGCGAGGGCTGTCCCCCTGCTCCAAGGGGCGCCCGGCTGCCCAGGCAGAAACTGTGCGGCAGACGTTTCCTGGCCTTGTGCTGGGCAGCCCAGGGGTTGGGGTTTACAGAGAGGCAGGGGCTCTGTTCATATGCGCATTATTTATTTATCCACTCAGCAAATATTTATTAAGTGATTGACTATGGCCAGATCCTGTGCTCAACACACTGGGAGACACGGGGAACGGGGCACCCAGGCCTCGCCCTCCCACAGCACAGACGTTGGGAATGATTTAGACCATCAATCAAGACGCAACAGAGTGGAGAGGTGCTGGGAGGTGCACGGAGGGGCCTCAGTGGGGTCGCCCGTCCTGATGTGGGCAGGGCGGGGAGCTTAGGGCCCTGTCTTCACAGAACACGCGAGAAATCAAGCAGCACAAGGCAGATCACCCTTGAGATAAAACGTATGTGCGTCGTTAAACCAGATACTTGAGCCCTAAATGGCTCAAGAAATGAGGAACTCTGTCCCCATGTGGGACAGGCGGGCGCAGGGTAGGGCAGTTGAGGTGTGGTTAACCTGTGGTGCAGCCACGTCTTCAAGGCTGCATCTTGCTTTCTCGTGGCCCCTGGGTGGCCGCAGTGTGACGTCCAGAAATGACCAGGCCACCAGGAAGTCAGGGTCAAGTCTTTCTGCATCTCTCTTAGAGACCAGGAGACCTTTCCCAGTGGCCCCCCAAGCCTCTTCATGTCTCACTGGGGAGCTGAGCTCCAGGGCTCCCGGAGAAGAGGGGAGAGGAAGGACCTGAGCAAAACAAGGAGCTGCTAGGAATGGGGGTGAGGTGAGGGGCTTATTAGGTCAGGACTAAGCACACGTGCTGTAGGTGTATCCTAGCTAGGGAAGGAGGTGGTGAGGGTAATGCGGGGTCCCCTGACTCCTTTCGACAGTGGTGCCCCAGAAGATAAGACATTCTCTTTCAGATTAGTTCTGTTGCCAAAAATGCTTACGCACCCTGTGTGCCTCACTGGAGAGTCACAGAGCACATTAGCCCATTAAAGGCTCTGACAAGTCCTGTAGTCAGACTGGATTCCCTTTGTGAAGCTCAGCAAGTGCCAGGTCCACTTCTGGGCATCGTCTGATTTCATCCTTACATCATCCCTGGAGACAAGATCAAGTCTCAGCAAGGATAAGGGGCCAGCCTGTGATCACACTGCTCAGGAAATAGCCGAGCAGACTTGAGTCAGGAGACCTATGTTCTGGCCCCAGCTATGCTGGTGGAAGCTGTGTGACCTTGGGAGGGTTACTTGGCCTCTCTGGATCCCCTGATTCCTCACCTGGAATAGGAGGGCTTTACTGCCTCTGCAGACCCTTTAGAAATTCAAAGGAGAGTGTCACCCCTCTAAGGGCCAATTTGAGGGCCAATCTTGAAGGACAGGCTGGAGGAGGTGAGGAGGAGAAAGGTGGTTGAGCCTCAGGGGAGCCCGCATGTACCTGGACTTGAGGGAGGCAGAGGACGTGCCCTGCTCCAGACAGGCTCTGGTGCTCCCATGGCTTGACTGACCTGGCCCTCGGGTGTGTCTGCTCCTTTCTTTCCTTCTCAGGCTTCATTTGAGGTCATGGGCCCAGGGCCTTCCTGGACGAGGTCCCCTGTCCTTACCTGTGTCCTCTCCTAGGACCCAGCTGAGGCAGGGGCGCTTTGCCAGCCTTCTCTGTGGTCCTGCTGGGGAGCCACCTAACCAGAGGCCACGCAGCATGAAGGAACCTCCCTCTGTCCGCACTGGGGACTGGGTGGACCAGGGGCCGTGGGATGGGGCAGAGAGAATGCGACAGTGCTCATTCATCCTGGGTCCCCTGGCGCAGCGCATGGGCCCAGCACTTGGCAAGACGTCAGGAAGCCTCTGTTGATTGAATGGGTGCACTTTTACCAGGGGTTCCACCTGAACGAGCTTGGCCCCTTCGCTTCCTCTCTGCCTCTCTCCTCTCCACCCCTCAGCTTGGCAGAGAGAGCACCTGCTAAGGGCCGAGGCCACGGTCACAGGCTCCCTCTTCTGGCATGAGGTGACAAATTCCTGTGGCCCGAGATGGTTCCCTGGTCCAGACCAAACATCTCCACATCACGGAGCTTCCAAGACTCCTTCTCCAGTGCCTCCCTCGACCCCCCGACTCAGCCCCCTGCACCCCCATTCATTTCTGCTTTCCTTGTGTTTCCAGGACGAATGTGCCTTCATCTAGCACATTTCTGCTCTTTGCCGCTAGACTGAGTTCCATGAGGGCAAATCCAGATCTTACTCTTCTGAATCTCTCCCCAGCCCAGCTCATGGTAACCCCTTATTAAAAACTGTTGAAGGGGGCCTTCCCTGGTGGTCCACTGGCTAAGACTCTGTGCTCCCAATGCAGGGGGCCTGGGTTCGATCCCTGGTCAGAGAACTAGATACCACATGTTGCAACTAAGACCCAGCACAACCAAATAAAAACAAAAAACTAAAAAAAAAGTTGAAGGAAGCAGGTCCTAACCACCATGCTGGGGGCCCCAGTTCTGATCCGCCCCAGGCTCCCAGGCCAGACACAGCCCGCCAGACTCAGGCGCCTGGCCCTCCCCGCACTAAAAGCCTGTTAATAGAAGATTTTTATGGACGCTGCGGGCTTTGTGCCTCTTCTTTTTTTCCCCCACCCCTGATACATTCCAGAGGCCCGATTTCACAGCTAAGCTGGATTTTCTTGCCTGGCACCTCATATTGATTTTCCCCTGCAGGGCTAGAAAAGACACTGCACAGGCCTGTGTGTCTGACAAGCCAGGTTCTACAGATTTGCAAAGCCTCAAGTCCAGAGTCCCGAGTCGCTGCAGCTGTGCTGCAGCTCACTGTGTTCCCAAACATGTCCCTCCCCACCCCCGGCTGGCCTCCCCTGTGACAGGACTGGAGTTAAACTTCCACACTTTTCTTGCCGTGCCATCTGACATGGGAGATTGAACCGCAGGCCAGACAGGGTCCCTGGGCTGAAAAGCGGGGTGAGAGGGAGGGGCTGGGGCTCCCTGAGCTGACTACGAAAGCCACCTGTGGGCTCGCTGTTTCTTCAGGTTTTGTTCCTTTGAAATGATTCCGGTGACCCCAGACCCCTCCTCAGAGCAGCCCGGGTTGGGGGTGGGGCCCTACCAGCCCTCTGTCTCTATTCGTGTGCATAGATAAGGACGTCCTCGCAGGAGGAGGAGAGGACAGGTCTGGTCTGCCCTCTGCTTTTTACACAGATGAGATCACTCTGTATGTTTCTCTGCGCTTGCTTTTTTCCCCTGGAGGATGTCTTAGAATTCTGTCTCCATCAGCACAAATTGTCACTCTTGAGAACTGCCACCCAGCGTCATGTGGCCCCTGTCCTTGGGCCATGATGGACATGAGTTGCTCTCGTTTTTCACTGTTACACACAGTGCTGAAAAGAAAATACCCAATCAGACCTCTCTGCACCCGGGGCCAACGTTTCTCCGGGGTGGACGCCTGGAAGCGGAGTCTCCCGGCTGAAAGGGGGGGACACGTGTTACCCTCTAATAGCTGCTCCTTGGCGAGGGGGGCCTCGGAAGTGGCTGGACCGGGTGAGCCCCACGCCCCCGGCCGGTGCTTGATCTCAGTTTTCGGCGGCCAGAGGCGGGAGAAGTGGGCGGTGGTCTGTAGGGACCCTCGCGCTGCGGCCCCCCTCCCCGCTGCCCTCGAAGCCTGATGGTTTTCCTTCGTGTCTCCCCGCTGTTCCCTCTCGACGTCAGGAAGGAAGAGAGCGCACGGAGCCTGCTGAACGACAAGCGGGAGGTGCAGGCGCAGCGGCAGCGATACGAGCAGTACAGCGTGGTGGTGGAGGAGGTGGGCGGGGCGGGCGAGGGGAGGGGGCGGGCCGGGGGGTAGGCGTCCCCGGCCCCGCGGACCCACGCTTCGGCTGTCGCAGGTGCCGCTGCAGCCCGGGGAGGGCTCGCCCTACCGCGGGGACGACTACGAGGATGAGTACGACGACACGTACGATGGCAACCAGGTGGGCGCCAACGACGCGGACTCGGATGACGAGCTCATCAGCCGCAGGTGAGGCTGTCGACGTCGGATGTTTGGGCGGCCCTCCCCCAGCCTCTGGTTTATACAGATTTCGAGAGCAAGTCAGTGACCAAACCAGGGCCTGAACCCCAGCCTTCCGACTCCTGGTCCAGTGCTCCGTCCAGCCCTAGCCAGCCCCCGGCCGGTTGGTCCAGCCCACCCTGAGTGAGAAGCTGTCAACTGGGTCTCAGGCAGTTTTCCATTTTTCTTAACTGCAGAAAACCTTCCCCAGTGGGATCTTAGGGAGATTCCCCAGCTCCCCCAGTAGAGGCAGTGCCGCCCTGACTAGAGAGGACTGGAGACCACCCCTGCCCCAGGAGTCAGCTCAGCCTCCCCGAAGCCCCCACCTCAGACCTTGGTACTCACACAGAGTCCAGGGGCGGGAGCAAAGCTGACTTCAAAGGTGCTTTGGTTTCCAGTCCTGGTGGGCCCTCTCATCAGGACCCCCTCCTCCCTTGGAGGCTCCGCTCTCCAGGTTTAATCTAGTCTTTGATCTTCCTTTCTGTCTCAACCCTCAGGCCCTTCACCATCCCTCAGGTGCTGAGAACCAGAGTGCCCGGTGAAGGGCAGGAGGACGAGGAGGAAGAGGAGGAGGAGGCTGCAGTTGAAGCCCCGAAGGTACGTGGTTGGCAACTGGCAGGTGGAGGGGAGGGTACAGTTCTGATGGGGTGAGTCAGGGGCTGCGCCCTGCTTCCCAGAGCCTGGCCCTGAGGCATCTTCAGCATCACTGCCCGGAGAGGGGGTCCCTTTGAGCCCAGGATGTCTGCTTGAAGAGCTGCCGGCTTAGAAGCCTCCTCCGAGGCCCCTCAAGGGCCCAGGGGAAGGATCAGAGGCCAGGCCTTTGAGCTGCGGGGTTCATTAGGCCCAGGAACCTGGGGGCCAGCCTCCATGCCCAGGTTGGCAGTTCTCGACATCAGAGAGGTGTTAGAGCCCAAGGTCATCTGTGATGATGGGTTTGAACATTTTCTATTTTTTAGCCACTAAACTTTTTCTTCTAGTGAAATCTTAATGCCTCATAGAAAACAGATGAGAGCCATGCTGCTCGGGGTAAGCAGGGCTGCAGCCTGGGAGGCCTGGATCCTTCCCTCTCCGCCCCCGCTGCACAGTCCTCCCACCAGGGTGACAGGTTCAGTTGTGTCCGGGGCCGGGCCGCCAACGTCAGTGAGTGGCAGGGCCTGATGGACACTGAGGCCTGGGCCAGCAGGCACCCCCTGCCCAGGGGCTCCTCGGCACAGCGGAGGCCTGGACCTTCCAGAGCGTTCCCTCCTTCCAGGCAAGGGGTCAGCCCAGGTTTTTATGTCAAATCCTGCCGTTTCCACAGGTTACTGATTCCCCTTGTGTTGTGTTTTTGACATAGCCCAGGCCCCCACAGTCTTGTCTGTGGTCCTTGGGTCCCGGTCTTCCCCAGCCTTGGCGCTGGCGAGGGAAAGCGCCAGTGTCTGGGTGGCTCTGCTGGATTCCGGGCTCCCCGTGGTCTCTAGAGGCCCCCCTCCTGGCTTCCCCCCTCACTCCCCGTTGTCATCTTCCGGCTCCAGCTGTGACCACCCGTCAGCCACCTGCCGTGAATGGGCACAAGGGTCAGAGGAGGGGGCTTCTGGTGGAGACCTTGGACCAGAACAACCAGCTTGGTTCTGGAGTGTCGCCCTGCTGCGCTGTGGCTGCCCCCTGACTCCTGGCATGTGAGGCATATCTAAGATGGGGCCAGACGCAGCCCAGCTTCGGGAAAGGGGGCAGCTCATGATCTTTTCTCCCTTCTTCTCCACAGCCGGACCACTTTGTGCAGGACCCTGCGGTGCTGCGGGAGAAAGCGGAAGCCAGACGCATGGCCTTCCTGGCCAGGAAGGGGTGAGCGCTTATGGTGCTGTGTCAGTGGGTGGGGGAAGCCCCAGCCCACCACCCAGGAAGCCCACACACACACCCCAAGTGCTTTACATGTGTTACGTGTTGCTCTGGCAACAGATCTAGGAAGTAGCTAGTCTTGTCATTGTCCTTATTTTATAGATGAAGGAACTGAGGCCCAGACATGTTAAGTAATCTGCCAAAAGTCACACAGCCCATGGGTGGCAGACTCCATTTCTCCTCCGACCTCAAGCTCGCACAGGGGTGTCCTGGCCCAAGCTTGGTGTCCGCTCTTGAGGATCTCGGAGGAAGGCAGCGAGCTCCTCCCCTTCCCATCAGGGCCACCTCCTCTGGCTGATGGATTCTTCTGGGGGCGGGTTGTTCCTCCCTCAGGTACCGGCATGACAGCTCCACAGCGGTGGCCGGCATCCCCCGGGGCCACGGGCAGAGCCGAGAGACCATGCAGGAACGCAGGAAGAAGGAAGCCAGCAAGGCCACCCGAGCCAACCACAACCGGAGGACCATGGCCGACCGCAAGAGAAGCAAAGGCATGATTCCGTCGTGAGACCACTGAGCCAGGACCAGCGGGAGGTCCGGGCCTCCTCGCCAGTCGGCCCCCTACCAGGGCCCCAAGTTCAAGTCTACCCCTCGACAGCCTCAGCTTCGCAGCCCCTGAGAAGGCCACCTCATTCGTCATCCACCAGCCAGCCGTGAGCGCCTTCCTGCAGAACACACAGTGCCTTAGCCCACGGCCGAAGAACCGCAAGGCCAGCGAGCAGGCGAAGGGGCGGGAACGGAGCCCCAGGGCCAGCCTCTCAAACCTTGTGCAGCCAGACACCACCTCCCTTTCTCCTGGACAGTGGGAGGCTTGTATATTCACAAACAGAAAACAAAAAAGGCCCTTGAATAAAATTTTTGACCCTTCCAAGAAATGATCCGTGCCCGGCTTGTGCCCTCTTCCCCTCCCCCGCCCCTGCCCCCCACCCAGCCCCGCCGTCCTAGTCCAGCGAAGGCTGCCATCAGGATAGGAAGAGGGCAGGACAGTGCTCTGTCCATCAGCCTTTTGTGCTTGCCTCTCACTTTAAGCCCTCGTGATCTTGCTCCACTTTGCTGTGTGGCCGGAAACCGTCACCCCGCTCTCTGAGCCTCCACTCCCTGCCTGTGGAAGGAGGGGCCAGTGTGAGGCCCTGCTGTCCAGCCCTTACCGTGTCCTCACGCAGCCCCCGCAACCGCCACCCTAGGGAGTGGGCAGGTACGATTTCCAGTCCGATAGTGCCAGGGAGGGTGGCCAGGCACTGAGACCTAAAGGTGGCTTCCCAGGCCACAGCCGGGAGGTGGGCAACCAGGGATTGGTTGTGCAGGCTGAGCCCTGGCCTTCACAGGGTCCTTGGTCCCAGTAGGGGTGTTTTCTCCATCTCACAGCTGCCCAAGGACGGCCAGCCAGTGGCCACGCCAGAGCCAGAACTCAGTGGCTCTTGGTCACACATACATTCCATTAAATCTTGCGAAATCAAGGGATCACAGACAGGAAGAAACAAGTGATGATGCCACTACCGAGCCCTGTTGCACTGAAGCAAGTGGGCCTCAGGCCTTGTTCCTCAAAAGCCCCCTCCCAGCCAGGGCCAACCAGCTCCCAGCATGGCCGTGGCTGCCAGACTTCCCAATTCCTGGGCTGCCCAGAACGTGGCCGATCGGTGACGGATCAGCAACGGGGCATTTGCTGGGCTGAGCCCCCGCATTTGGCCTGGCCTGGAGTCCATCTGCGGAAGCCAGGGCCCCTGCCCAGCTGGACCTTGACAAATCACCCCAGATGCTGATGGCATTTATTTGCACATGGTTGGGATGAGCGTCTGAGGCAGCGAGGCAGACAGGCACTTGACGCATTGGTTTTGTTAGGTCAGCCCACACAAGTGGAAATCAATAGCAATTCCTCTGTCGCGCCAGTTCTCTCAGCGTGTTTGAGACACAAAGCAGATACGGGGGTGGGGGTGTGCTCCCCTCGAAATGTCAAGTTAGCTGAGATCAGGCCCCAGGTCAGCCGTCCTGACAGGCAGTGGGAAGACTCTGTTTCCTCCTGGAGGCATTTCCCAGGGACCCAGCTCAGGGTCAGGCCCATTTTTTTCTCTCTCTCAACTGCTCAAGCCCATCTCTTGGCCCTGGAGTGAAGTGAGGTGGGACGGGGGGCTCCCTGGCCATACCTGCCTCACTGTTTACACAAACCCTCACACCTGCACATGATCATCTGCTCCTCCTGATCACCTGGAGTTCTGGCTTCACGTTAGCATCCTGGTGTAAAGGACATGAGAAGACAGAGATCACATTTGAAATTTTCCAGAATGAAGTTCCAGGTCCAAGTTTGTCTCCCTGGAGGCATCACTTCATGGTGATTTTCCATTTCAGACCACGAGGGCCCTCTTTCAGGGGTGCTTCAAAAGAAAACCACTCAGGGATCACCCAGAATAGTGTTGGCAGGCATACCTCTTCACCTCTTGGGGCCTCAGTTTTCCTATCTATAAAGTGGGTACATTGGACCAGATGAATGGTTTCCATTCGGTGCCAATTAGATCCTCTGAGGAAGCCCCAGGGTGTAAGATGGGCAGCGTTATAAACGAAGTGGGGTCTGGAACCCTGCCCACCCGCTCAACGGCTCTGCCACCCTCATGACTGCTCTTAAGCAGGAATCTTGTAAGTGCCCTCTCTCTACCCTGGCAGAGAACTCTACCATCACAGGCATCTCTCAGGAAGCTTTTAAGATCTTGTGCCTCCAAGAGGACTGAAGACCAGAGTGTCTTTGTTTCTAGTCCACGAGGGGCAATGATGGTGTTAGTTTGAACAAGTACACCTGTGCCTCTGTGAGGTGGATGGGCAGAGCCTGTCATTGTAAGTAAAAAGGGGGGCTCAGGAGTCCTAGTAACTTGCCCAGAGCCCATGTCAAGACAACAGCAGAGCTTGAATGCAGATCCTATCTGAGATAGGATCCTATCTGGCCCCCTGAGACATCCAGGCACAGGCTGCAAGAGTTAAATGCTTGGCAAGAACCTGCCTGTCCCAGCCACACCAGAAGCTTGGGGGAGAGAACAAACAAAAGCCCACCAAAAATGCAGGGGGCTGTTGCAGAGCCCTTAAACATGATGTCAGTGAACACTTAGCGGCAACATGAGAAACCAAAAATGTAAGAATTTTTTTTTTTTTTTAAAGAATAAATTTCAGGGACTTTCTTGGCAGTCTAGTGGTTAAGACCATGTTTCCAGTGCAGAGGGCGGGTGTTTAATCCCTCATCGGGGAACTAAGAGCCCACATGCCAAGCAGCATGGCCAAGTAAAATTTAAAAAAAAAAAAAAATTGAAAGCAGACTACATGATAATACACTGTGATTGTGAAAATATTAGAAAAAAGGGTTGGTTTGGGGATTTTTTTTTTTTGCATTTTTCCAAGTCTGGAAGGGAATGTGCATAATGAGAAATGATGATAAGAGCCTGGATGATGGTGGTGGTGAAACCGCAGTTATTCGTTATTAGAATAAAAAGCGCTTACTGTGCGTTTACCTTGGCCAGAGTTTCTGCTTGGCTCATTTTTGCTTAATCCTCACCCAGTAGGTACAGATGAGGAGACTGAGGAACCGAGCGAGTAGGTGGCCTGCCTGAGGCCACACCTTTAGCAAATGACCAAGAGAGGCTTTGGTCTCACATCAGATCAGATCAGTCGCTCAGTCGTATCCGACTCTTTGCGACCCCATGAACCGCAGCACGCCAGGCCTCCCTGTCCATCACCAACTCCCGGAGGTCACTCAGACTCACACCCATCGAGTCAGTGATGCCATCCAGCCATCTCATCCTCTGTCGTCCCCTTCTCCTCCTGCCCCCAGTCCCTCCCAGCATCAGAGTCTTCTCCAATGAGTTAACTCTTTGCATGAGGTAGCCAAAATACTGGAGTTTCAGCTTTAGCATCATTCCTTCCAAAGAAATCCCAGGACTGATCTCCTTCAGAATGGACTGGTTGGATCTCCTTGCAGTCCAAGGGCCTCTCAAGAGTCTTCTCCAACAGCACAGTTCAAAAGCATCAATTCTTCGGCACTCAGCCTTCTTCACAGTCCAGCTCTCACATCCATACATGACCACAGGAAAGACCATAGCCTTGACTAGATGAACCTTTGTTGGCAAAGTAATGTCTCTGCTTTTGACTATGCTATCTAGGTTGGTCATAACTTTCCTTAATTTCATGGCTGCAGTCACCATCTTCAGTGATTTTGGAGCCCAGAAAAATAAAGTCTGACACTGTTTCCATTGTGGTCTCAGAAGTGTCCCCTAAAGCCGACTCTTAACCCTGAAGTCTCCTGCCATCCCTCTTCCCCCAACCTTTGAATCCTTATTACTACCTTTCTTACAAAGAAAAAAAAAAAATACAAGTCCAGCAGCTGCAGAACAAGAGGACAGGAAATGCCATTTCATCAGGCCAGGCTGACAGGACCCCGATGGATCGCATGTGTGTCGGACCGTTTGCCACTGTGTTCCCAGAGCTCAGGCGCTCTGTTCCATTTCTTCACTTTCTATTTTTCTATTTTCAAATTCATGTATCCTTTCAACTCTGTGTGTCCAACCTTGCCATTCAGCCTACTGAATGGTTCTTCGTTTTTGCACTGAGACTCTCTACAGGGGAAGTGAGGGAAAGGCTGGAGGCTAAGGTGGGAATGTAGAGGCTGGGGGGCATGGAGGCCCTGGAGGGGGCCAAGAGGCAGGAAAGTCCAGGGTCAGGGTGAAAGTGGGAGGGGACGTGGGCGAGGGAATGCCAGGTCAGGCTGCAGCCTCGAGGTCAAGCAGGCTAAGGGAGTGGGGCTCACTGCCCAGCTTTGCCGGAAGTGATGGGGAAATAGCCAGTGGGAAGCATGGGACATGAGGAAGAGGAGGCAGGAGAGCAGAAAGGAAGAAACCGAAGTGGCTCAGTCGTGTTGGACTCTTTGCGACCCCATGGACTGGAGCCTACCAGGCTCCTCCATCCATGGGATTTTTCAGGCAAGAGTACTGGAGTGAGTTGCCATTTCCTTCTCCAGGAGATCTTCCTGACCCAAGGATTGAACCCAGGTACCGTCTGAGCCACTAGGTAGGCAGGAGAGTGAGCCCATGTAAAGAGCACTTGAGGGACCTTCATCATGGTCTTGTGGCTAAGATTCCTCGCTCCCAATGCCGGGGGCCTGGGTTCAATCCCTGGTTGGGGAATCTAAATCCCATACACCACAACTAGGAGCTCACATGCTACAACTAAAGATCCCGCGGACAGCAACTAAGACCTGCACAGCCAAAGAAATAAATGTTCAAAAAAAAATTTTTTTTAAAGGAATGACATCAAAGAGAAGGAAGCGAGGGCTCAGCGGTGAGGAAGGCGTATTAGCACTTAGAGCATATTTATGGGATCTTCAGAAGGAGCCACGAAGAAAGCAATGGCACCCCACTCCAGTACTCTTGCCTGGAAAATCCCATGGATGGAGGAGCCTGGTAGGCTGCAGTCCATGGGGTCGCTAAGAGTCAGACACGACTGAGCGACTTCACTTTCACTTTTCACTTTCATGCATTGGAGAAGGAAACGGCAACCCACTCCAGTGTTCTTGCCTGGAAAATCCCAGGGACAGGAGAGCCTGGTGGGCTGCCGTCTCTGGGGTCGCACAGAGTCAGACACGACTGAAGCGACTTAGCAGCAGCAGCAGCAGCAGCAGAAGGAGCCAGGGCGGCTAGTCCTCAGGGAGGGGAAGCGGGGAGCCAGGGCCCCCCTGGAGCTCTCAGAGCAGCCCAGCAGAACCAGGGGCAACCTGGCACCAACTCTGATCTAGATCTCCATGCTGGGACAGCAGGGAGGGGCCTTGGCTGTGGTCAGAAGCTCTTGCAATTCCACTGGCTGAACCAAGGTAAAAAAATCTGTCTAAAGTTTACCATCTCCAGCCCTACGTGTGTGTGTGTGTGTGTGTGTGTGTGTGTGTGTGTGAGAGAGAGAGAGAGAGAGAGAGAGAGAGAGACAGAGAGAGAGAGAGGTGGGGGCTGGGGACATCTTAAAATGAGCGTTAAATTCCAACTTCACATCGTAAGAGAAATTCTCTTCCAGCAGTCGATAATCATCAACAGAATTTCACACAGACTGGCAGAACTCAAGGAGCCTTAAAGGGCACAGAGTCCAGAGTTTTTCAACCTATTTAAAACCCCCAACTTGCCCCAATCTCAGGCCCTTGGGATTTCAGATTCCAGCTCCTCCCCTGGGCATGGGGAGATGTACCCTGTTCAAGAATTTACTAGGCTTCCATGGGTCTCTCCCAGCCCTGGAGGTGGTATGGAGCTTTCTTTCACTCGACTTGGTCTGAATTATAAAAACAAGAGGCTCTTAATTCTAGCTCTCCAAAGATGAAATTGTGACAGAATGTGCTTTTTCTGGCGGCATGATCCCACCTTCCGCCACCTGACATGTCCCTTAAGTGCTCTGCCATCCCAAGGGGTAATTGTGGTTTTCTCCTCTTTAAAGTGGTTTTCATAGAAGAGCCTGGCAGAAAAAGAGCCTCCAATAGGACGAGCTCCCATCATTCCTGTGCACTTAGGAATTTTATTTACAGAGATCACATGCAGGCGCCCACCCTGTCACCCATCTGGTCTACTCAACGTTCCTTCACAGAGACATCCCCAGGCCTCATTTGTCCACCCTTTTTATTGTTACTTTGCTCATACAGGTGGCCAGAGGTGATGAAAAAAGGCACTGGATGAAGAGGCAGGCCCTAGCCTTCAATAAGCTGTGTGACCTTAGGTCAGTCACTCTCTGGGCTTCTATTTCTTTTTGTGCGGAACGGGGATGATCATCCTCCAAGCCCTCTTGCCTCGTGGGGGCCAGTAACTGGCGGGGGTCAGACTGGATCGTGACTAGGGGACACTCAGAGCAGTGAACCTTGTTCAGCTGAGAGAGAAAAAAAACTCGTGGGCAGCCCTTCACTCTGCATTTGGGGCAGTTTCCTCCTCTGCTTTCTCTTTCTCTCTCTTTTTTAATTGCCTCATTGGTGGGATCTTAGTTCCCTTACCAGGGATTGAACCTGTGCCCTTTGCACTAGGAGCATAGAGTCTTAACCACTGGATGGCCAGAGGAGTCCCATCCTCTGCTCTCTTTTAATCACCCTGCCGGAAACCTCTTTGCCCAAATCACCTGTTATTTCTGGGGGCAGGGCGCATTAGTCAACGTGGGCTTCTGGGGTCCCAGGGGCACGAACAGTTCCAGAGCTGCCAGCATCTGAGTTTTTGCCAACAGTTCCCAGCAGAAGGACAGAAAATGAGGGGAAGGCTTTTGCCCTTGTGGGCAAGTTCTGTCATGAAACAGCCTCCCCCAGGCCCCTGCCTCTAGGGAGCCAGGGAACCGTGGAGCTGAGACCCCTTTGGTGGGGAGTCTGATTAGAGAAGGGGAAGGCCACTGCCTGCTCCTGTGCCAGGCTCACCGGGTCCACGTGCCGATGGGTGGAGCCCCGCCCCAGGTCCCAGGAGAGGAGTGACGGTGAGGACCAGTGGGTGACCTGCTAAAGGGAATGCTTGTCATACTTGGAAAACCGGACTCCCCCGCCCAGGAGGGGTCTGCACACAAAAGCATTGGTTCCCCCCACCCCCGAAGTTGTAAACTCAGAGTAACAGCAAGGGCCAGGCCAGAACTTTCCACCGGGGATCAGGGGCCTCTGAATGGCCAGCGGCCTATATTGCTTTTGCCATTCAGGCTCTGGGGTCAGGACCCAGCTGGCCACTCCCGGACACTGTGACTCTGAGCAGGGTGGCCTTTCCTCTCTAAGCCAGAGCGTCTTGTCTGTAGATCAGAGATGTTGGCAGGATGGCTGGCATAAGGTGTGTAAAGTCCTGGCCTGCTGTGAGGTGGCCTGCTCACAGGGCCCCAGGCGAGGGGTGGTGGGTGCCTCCCGCCAGTGCTCCAGGGCAGTCCTCCCAGAAGTCCTCCCAGGGCTCAGGATGGCCTGGACACACAGGAGCCAGAGGGAGAGGAGATAGGCACAAGCCAGCCTGTAGGTGTGTGCTAGGTGCCCTGGGCGCCCAGAGGCGGCGCCCCATTCAGCTTTGTTGGACGTTAACTACCTCACTGAATCCTTGAAACAAAGCCAGGTGGTATGTGTTATTATAAGCCTCATTTAGCAAGGTAGTCCCTTGCTCACGGCTGAGTCAGGATTCAAACCCAGATACGCCAGACTCCAGAGTCCATAGTTGCAGCCCCTTGGTTTTCCCACCTCACTATAGCTTGGTGCTTGAACCAGCCACCACAATACTCCACATGTGAAAAAGAGGACCTATCACCTCCCTCATTCTACACTCCATACTTCTGTTGATACAACCCCTCTAGTCAAGTCATTCCATTGACAGAGGGCCAGGAGAAAGGAAAGGAGAGTAGCAAGTCAGACAGGACATATTTTGCAAATTTCCACTCCGCCACAGTCTCCTAGCAGAAGGAAAGGATGCCCATTGGAGGTTACAGTTTGAAGGATGGGTTTCATTAGGAAAGCTTAGTGAACCAAAAAGATAAGGCATCCCACGGAATTGCAGCCCTAGGGCGGGAAGCGGCTTCTCCGTTGGAAGGCCTACACAGGAGGGAGACAGAAGTCTACTAAGTCGTCAGGAAGGAAGGAAGATTGTCAGAAGCAGACAGGACTCTGTTACATGGCGAAAGGTGTGGGGAGGAGATAAGGTCTGTCTGAGGAAGGCACGAGGCAGCTGGGGTTTACAACAGTGTTAAAGACGCCAGGAACAAGATAAGGGGAACAGAAGGGAACACAAGAAAGTGATCAGGCCTCTGAGGGATGCAAAGGAGGTAGGGAACACCTCCTTTTAAAGCAGCTGAGACAGCAGTGCTGTGGGGGGAAGGGGTCACCTGGATGATTCAGCTGTACACTCTTGCCCAAAGCTCTCAGCCTGCAATTTGAGGATTGAATATGCTAATTAGGCGCTGATCCCTGCAAACTGTGCCAGCTTCCCCCCACCCCATTAACTTCCTCATTAAAGCAATGTAACAAAATTACCCCCTAGACCTGTGCTAAGCACGGTGCAAGCATCGTCTCACGTCTTTCCAAGCACCTCTAGGCATTATTATTATTATTAATATTGTCATCCCATTTTCCACATGAGGAAACTGAAGATCATAGTGGAGACGCAACTCGCCCCAACCCCCCACCCGCGCCCCAACAAGGTCACCTAGCTGGAGGCGAGCAGAGCTGGCCTTTGTTTCTAGAATCCGCGTGTTTTTGTGGTTGTTGTGTTGTTACTGGTGGCTGTGCCGCGTGGCTGTGGGTTCTTAGCTCACCAGGGATTGAACTGTGACCCCTGCAGGGAGTATAAACCACTGGCCCACCTGAGAAGTTCCCCGTTAATCCACGTTGGGAATTTTTGGTTGCTGTTGCTTTGGGAGGAGTTTTTTGTTGTTGTTCATAATGGATTTATTTTGGTATCAATTTTTATCTTTGTTTATTTTTTTGGCCATGCTGCATGGCATGAAGGATCTTAGTTCCCCAGCCAAGGATTGTGTCCCCTGAAGTGGAAGCATGGAGTTCTAACCACTGAACCACCAGGGAAGTCCCCCCATAATCTATGTTGAATCACAAGATGAGAGAGCCATGGGAACCCCCAGCAAGGGCCCCCTATTTAGAAGGTGAATAAAGTGAGATTTGAGGTAGCCTGGATCTGAAATTGTCAGGCTAGGGAATTTGATCTTACAGGTCGTGGGGAGCTCTTGATGGCGTATGAGCGGGGAGAGGACATGGCAGGCTTCTGAGGGTTCAGGGGAGGGGAAGAGTCCAGAGCAAGAGGGTGTGCAGGAGGCCTGAGCGGGGGACAAGCCTGGGGCAGCAGAAAGGCAGTCGGCACCCTTGTGCTCGGGAACTGTGGACGGTACGGCTCCGGGCCAGCGCTTTCTGCATTCCGTCGCCGCCTTGTCCTTGATGCCGGCTGGAGCCTGCCCTTGGCTCCCAGCCTCTGCGTATATCCAAGCGTATCAGGCCAAGGCCCCAATGAGAAATGATTTGTACGCGGTGCAGAATGGTGGATGTGAGCTCTGAGCCAAGCATCCTGTCTCGGAACCTCTGCTCCACTCTCACTAGCTATGTTAGCCGAGGCAAGACATTTGACCTCTCTGACCTCTCCCCATTTCCACCTGTAAAATGGGGTGGAGAGCAGTGCCCACCTCGGACTGAGGATCCACTGGTACAGGGTATGTGAATGGCCTGGTCCTGGGTGAACGCCCGGAGAAAGCAGCTCTGTGTGCGTGAGTGTGTGTGTGTGTGTATGTGTGATATGTACTGTGTGGGCCACTGCCCGCCCCCAGTACAGAGTGTTCATCTTTTGCTCACACTCAAGAAGCTGCCATCACCTCCATCTTGCCCGAGGAATTTGTATTCCCTCCAACACTACACGTGGCTCAGACATTTTAAAATCATAGATTTCTGTCCCTTCCTCGGGAGACTTCAAACTCATCTGCAGGACAGTCCATGTGCCCTGTTGCTGGAAGGGCTGGCTGAGTTACCGGATGGAATCTCTTTCTTTGTAATTAACTTACATTGCTCCCCACCCCCAGCTCATTACAAAACCAGTAACATGCTTGCTGTGGGTCACAGGAATAAGCAAAGAAAGAAAAACCACCAGAAAGAATCACCGTTAGGATTTTAGTTCTTCTTTCCAGCATTATTTTAGAAAAAGGAATATGAACATTGGTTTTCTTCAAAAATGAGATCATTCAACACAGGCTATTCTCACTATTCTTTTAGTTAATAAGACATTGTGAACATTTTTCCATGTCTCATTTGCATCCTTTAACGGGTAAAAGCATGTCTTGCTGTTGAGTCGCTCAGTTGTGTCTGAATCTTTGCCACCCCATGGACTGTAGCCCACCATGCTTCTCTGTGCATGGACTTCACCAGGCAAACTGGAGTGGGGTGCCGTTCCCTTCTCCAGTGCATCTTCCCAACCCAGGGATCGAACCAAGGTCTCCTGCATTGCAGGCAGATTCTTCACCGTCTGAGCCACCAGGGAAGCCATTGACCCCAAAAGCACTCATCAGTAAACCTCCTGCACAGAGTCTGCATCCCAGGGAACCCAGCCTGTGATAGGCAACCTCTTGTGTCTACCAGGGACTAGACTAGAATGTTCTGAGGGCTGGGCCTTCCTTCTTTCTTTGAGCTGCCAGGACAAACTGGACTCTACCCAAAGTTGAAAAGTTTTGAGCCTTGGCCGGCAGCCCTGAAATGCCAGAAGTTTCCAGGGTAGCCCCTGGCTGGGTTAATTAAGCAGACAGTTGGGTGAGCATTTACTATACAGTAATCTTCACTCCCCTTGACACCTCTCCAAGATGACAGCATCTCCAGAAAGAACAAGAATCATAGCTGTCATTGTGAATAGCACGGTGGGTATTTTACAGATGAGGAAATTGGCTCAGAGGGGGTGAATAAATTGGTTGAGTTTGCACAGCCAGTGAGTGGTGGGGCTTGAATTCTACCCCAGGACTGTTAAAATATGTGTGCTCTTCATCCTTCACTAGAGTTATTCAATAGGAATAATAATGTCACCTTTCGGATCCTTGTGATTATTCAAATTAAATGACGTGAACCGCTAACACTTGGAACAATGCTTGGCTCATAGTAAATGGTTTATAAAGTAAATCCTTACTCAGAAAACTCCCCAGGAGCTTCCCTTTCTTTGTAGTATGAAAACCAGGGACTTCCCTGGTGGTCCAGTGGTTAAGAATCCACCTTCTAATGCAGGGAATGAAGATTCAATCCCTGGTCAGGGAACTAAGATCCCACTTGCCACGGGGCAACTAAACCCAGGCAACAGCAATTACAGAGTGCGTGAGCCCCGCAACAAAAGATCCCGTGTGCCGCAGGGAAGATGCTGTGAGCCAAACTAAGACCAACGCAGCCATAAATACATACATATTTTAAAAAATAATCAAAAGATTAAAAAAAAGAGAGAATGAAATCCAAACTCTCGGTGTGACCTATACAAGACCACACAGTATCTGACCCTGTCTCTCACTCCTTCTCTTCCTTCAGTTCAGTAACTGAACCAAACTCAGGGTCTTTGCACTTGCTGTGTTCATTTCCTGGAACACTCTTATTCTGGGTCCTTACTCCACTAGATTTCTATTCACATCTCAGCTCAAATGTCGTCTCCCTGGAGAAGACTTCCCTGACCATCAAAGGTTGTTCTTCAAACCTGAGTCACTCCCTACAGGTTATCCAGTTTTATTTTCTTCATAGCCTTCAACACGAGCTGAAATCCTTATTTCCTTTCTCATTTACTGTCTGTCTCACCTACTAGAAGGCTTTAGCTCCAAGAGGGTGGGGGTGTTTCTGGTTCTCCACTATTTGCCCGAGGTCTAGGACAGGGACAGGAATAATAGGCATTCCTTAGAGATATACTGGGAGAAGGCAATGGCACCCCACTCCAGTACTCTTGTCTGGAAAATCCCATGGATGGAGGAGCCTGGTGGGCTGCAGTCCATGGGGTCGCTAAGAGTCAGACACGACTGAGTGACTTCACTTTCACTTTTCACTTCCAGGCATTGGAGAAGGAAATGGCAACCCACTCTCGTGTTCTTGCCTGGAGAATCCCAGGGACTGGGGGAGCCTGGTGGGCTGCTGTCTATGGGATCGCACAGAGTCGGACGCGACTGAAGCGACTTAGCAGCAGCAGCAGCAGCAGAGATATACTGCTTGAATGAATGAATGGTTTCTACCCATTTGAAGAGATGTTCCCGTGTGCAAGAGAGAAGCTAGGGGAATAGGGCATCAGCATAAAACTCATTGCCCAGAGAAAGGTCCTACTTGCTCAGAGCTGACATACCAGAGGCCAACTTCTCAGAAAAGAGTTTCAGAGACCTTCTGGAACTTGCTTGATGAGGCACCTAAGCAGTTAGCTTTTCCTGACACTTGTACGAGTGGAGCAGGGGCAGAGTCCTTGGGGCTTTTGACCCATCAAGACTGTCTTAGCTCTTGCCCTCTGAAAATGCCGTGGGCTGAGCTTGGGACAGAGGCGGACCTTTTCCCCAGTAATAACTTCTCTGTGTCAGTCTGAGAAGGGTGCTAATCCTCACTTCCCCCACCTGTGGGCAGATTCACCCTGGGGAGGCCCAGCTCCCATTCAGCAGGGCCAATCAAGAACAAGTTCCGGGACTTTCCTGACAGTCGTAGTTAAGACTGTGTGCTTCCACTGCAGGGGCTCAGGTTCAATCCCTGGTCGGGGAACTAAGATCCTCTCTGCCTCGAGGCCACTAAGCCTGTGTGCCACCGCTAAGAACCTAGGCAGCCAAAATAATTAATAATAAAAAAAAGATTCCGTGCTTCCACTGGAGGGGGCATGGGTTCAACCCCTGGTTGGAGAACTAAAATCCTGCATGCCATAAATTTGGAAAAAAAAATTTTTTTTTAAAAGAACAAGTTCTCATCAGGACTTCAGGAAGAGGCACCATGGATTGCCCAGCCGCTGGGTTCCAGGGCTGGGGGCTCACATTTCTTGACTCTCTGTGTTCATGTTCTCCCTGGGCAGCCCCTTTTTAATTCACTTCCATTCCCCAACTAAAAAGAATACAGGCTTGATGTAGAAAACTTAGAAATCGGGGGGAAAAATACAAGAGAAAAGAAAATGGCTCAGCCAATTAACTACTGTGAGGAATTTCGTGTAAGCATTTCCAATTTTTTTTTCTTTTACATGTTTACCAAAAACATAAAAGGTATCATACTTTATAGGATTTTGTGATCTGCTGTTTTTACTTAGCTTTATACCGTGACTGTTCTATCTGAGCACATGCATTAACTATTTTTTTACTGAATTGCTTTCTTTCCTGTAAAATATTTTTTACTAGAATGTCAATATCAGCTTGTTTTGAGAAAAAGTCAATCACTGTTGCACGAAGTGAAGGTATATCTTTGAAATCCTAGCCCTCAGGTGTGTGTTTTCCCAGGAAAATTTGGTGCAGATCCTGCAGGGTTCTGTGTGCAGCCTGATCAACATGCACGCGTGTACTTAAGTGGATTGAACTAAACAACTCAACATGCCATCGTGCAGCTTCGTCTTGTTTTCACTTTGTCTTTCTTTTCAACTGCAGGCTGAGTCACCCCATTCTTTTTATTGTCTGCAAAGATTTCTATGGTATGAAGCTACCTGTTATTTAAACACTCCCCCACTGAAAGGCATTTTTCTGCTTTTTTAAATTCCAAACAAGCCTCCAGTGAATTTTTTGTGTGTGTGCATATGCACATGGAATCCTCGAGATACTTTTCTCGTCATGAAAGATCAGGAATAAAAGGAACAAACAGGGCCTCTCCTGGTGGTCCAGTGGCTAAGACTCCAAGCTCCCAATGCAGGGGTCCCAGGTTCAATCCCTGGCCAGGGAACTAGGATCCCACGTGCTACAACTGGAAAAATAAAAGATCCTGCATGCCAAAACGAGGATTGGTCCCGAGTGCTGCAACTAAGACCCAGCTCAGCCAAATAAATAAATAAATAATATATATTTTAAAATGGAACGAATATTTAAAAATCAGATCAGAGCAGATCAGTCGCTCAGTCGTGTCCGACTCTTTGCGACCCCATGAATCGCAGCACGCCAGGCCTCTCTGTCCATCACCAACTCCCTGAGTTCACTCAGACTTAAGAGTCAGACACGACTGAACAACTTCACTTTCACTTTTCACCGTCATCCATTGGAGAAGGAAATGGCAACCCGCTCCAGTGTTCTTGCCTGGAGAATCCCAGGGACGAGGAAGCCTGGTGGGCTGCCGTCTATGGGGTCGAACAGAGTTGGACACGACTGAAGCGACTTAGCAGCAGCAGCAGCACGTCCATCGAGTCAGTGATGCCATCCAGCCATCTCATCCTCTGTTGTCCCCTTCTCCTCCTGCCCCCAATCCCTCCCAGCATCAGAGTCTTCTCCAGTGAGTCAACTCTTCGCATGAGGTGGCCAAAGTACTAGAGTTTCAGCTTTAGCATCATTCCTTCCAAAGAAATCCCAGGGCTGATCTCCTTCAGAATGGACTGGTTGGATCTCCTTGCAGTCCAAGGGACTCTCAAGAGTCTTCTCCAACACCACAGTTCAAAAGCGTCAATTCTTCGGCGCTCAGCCTTCCTCACAGTCCAGCTCTCACATCCATACATGACCACAGGAAAAACCATAGCCTTGACTAGATGAACCTTTGTTGGCAAAGTAATGTCTCTGCTTTTGAATATGCTATCTAGATTGGTCTTAACTTTCCTTCCAAGGAGTAAGCGTCTTTTAATTTCATGGCTGCAGTCACCATCTGCAGTGATTTTGGAAAATAAAGTCTGACACTGTTTCCACTGTTTCCGCTGTTTCCCCATCTATTTCCCATGTAGTGATGGGACCAGATGCCATGATCTTCGTTTTCTGAATGTTGAGCTTTAAGCCAACTTTTTCACTCTCCACTTTCACTTTCATCAAGAGGCGCTTTAGTTCCTCTTCACTTTCTGCCATAAGGGTGGTGTCATCTGCATATCTGAGGTTATTGATATTTCTCCCAGCAATCTTGATTTCAACTTGTCGGGAGCCAGCTTGGATCAGCGCTCCACCCGTGACAAAGGTCATGAGGAAGGAGGCTTGGCACACGCAAGGGTGAGATCGAGCCTCAGGAGCCCCTTCAAGGTTCTCAAGCATCTACCCCCCAAAAAGCTGGAGTCTGCCTATTTTCTGTTTTGTGCTCTCGCCTACACCTCTGACTTTACAGGGGGCTGTCCCCCACTACCTTTCTCTGAAAAAAGAGCTAACTAACAGCTCCAGTTAATAATTCCTGGGTGTGACAGTGTTTCAGCCTACAAACTCCTTTTGGAAATCCTCTAGCCTGCCTGAATAGCTTTTTCCGGCCACATGTGATTGTTTAGAGCCTCCCAACTGTGAGAGGCGGGGGAAGGCAATGGCACCCCGCCCCAATACTCTTGCCTGGAAAATCCCATGGATGGAGGAGCCTGGCAGGCTGCAGTCCGTGGGGTCGCTAAGAGTCGGACACAACTGAGCGACTTCACTTTCACTTTTCACTTTCATGCATTGGAGAAGGAAATGGCAACCCACTCCAGTGTTCTTGCCTGGAGAATCCCAGGGACGGAGCCTAGTGGGCTGCCGTCTATGGGAATGCACAGAGTCGGACACGACTGAAGCGACTTAGCAGCAGCAGCAGCAACTGTGAGAGGCACGAGATGTTCTAAACTGTCTAAACACAGATTCCTTTGAGCAGTTAAAAGATTGATTAGAAATTGTATTGGTGAAGGGTTTTTCACTTGTTGGGCCAATGTTTGCTGCTAAGTCTCCATATCCCTTACCTATTGTGTCCTTGGCAGTGTATTGATTGATATAATTGGTTTATAGAAATGTAAGTAGTAGCTTTAATGTTTGTAACCTTGGACCCTTGAGTTAATTCTTTTTCTTGTTACAACCCACCACACCTTTGCCCTATAGAAATGCAACTCCAATGCCTTTGGGGGGTGGTTCCTGACTTTAGAATAATCACCTTTAGAGAAAATCAGATCAGATCAGATCAGATCAGTCGCTCAGTCGTGTCCGACTCTTTGCGACCCCATGAACTGCAGCACGCCAGGCCTCCCTGTCCATCACCAGCTCCCGGAGGTCACCCAGACTCATACCCATCGAGTCAGTGATGCCATCCAGCCATCTCATCCTCTGTCGTCCCCTTCTCCTCCTGCCCTCAATCCCTCCCAGCATCAGAGTCTTCTCCAATGAGTCAACTCTTCGCGTGAGGTAGCCAAAATACTGGAGTTTCAGCTTTAGCATCATTCCTTCTAAAGAAATTCCAGGACTGATCTCCTTAGAGAAAATAAGTTCCTTAAAATGTTAATAGGCCTCCGGGTCAGAAGTGATGTAACTCACCTAAACTTTTGCGTATGATAGGCTTGAAAGCCTGGCTTAGGGACTGCTGTCCCTGCATGACCCCACCCCTTCCCCGATTATCCTCTATGCATAACTTAAGGTATAAAAACTACTTTGAAAAATAAAGTGCGGGGCCTTGTTCACCGAAGCTTAGTCTCCCCATGTCGTTCTTTCTCTTACCTTCTGGCTGAATTATTCAGCCTCCTCTCTCCACAAAATGTTCTCACTGAGCTATTGTTATTTCATCCACTTTTCTTCACTGAATTTCCTCCTCACTGAGCTATCCTCATTTCTATTATTCTTTATATCTTTAATTAATACTTAATTAAGCAATTGTTTCCTGATCATTGCCAACACCGTCCCCGCTTCGAATTCCCTGGATCCACTGGGGCTGGACCCCGGCAAGCCCCGGTGTTTCTTCCAGTCCAGCGTTTCTCATGATGTACTCTGCATATAAGTTAAATAAACAGGGTGACAATACACAGCCTTGACGTACTCCTTTTCCTATTTGGAACCAGTCTGTTGTTCCATGTCCAGTTCTAACTGTTGCTTCCTGACCTGCATACAAATTTCTCAAGAGGCAGATCAGGTGGTCTGGTATTCCCATCTCTTTCAGAATTTTCCACAGTTTATTGTGATCTACACAGTCAAAGGCTTTGGCATAGTCAATAAAGCAGAAATAGATGTTTTTCTGGAACTCTCTTGCTTTTTCCATGATCCAGCGGATGTTGGCAATTTGATCTCTGGTTTCTCTGCCTTTTCTAAAACCAGCTTGAACATCAGGAAGTTCACGGTTCACATATTGCTGAAGCCTGGCTTGGAGAATTTTGAGCATTACTTTACTAGTGTGTGAGATGAGTGCAATTGTGCAGCCAAAAATAAAAGAAATAAAACTATATTTTAAAAAATGTTAAGCCCCCAAATCTCTTTGTTTTAAATGGCTACATAATATTTCACCTTAATGCTGCTGCTGCTGCTAAGTCACTTCAGTCGTGTCCGACTCTGTGCGGCCCCATAGATGTCAGCCTACCAGGCTCCTCCCTCGTGGGATTTTCCAGGCAAGAGTACTGGAGTGGGGTGCCATTGCTTTCTCCGTTTCACCTTAATAGTAATTCCCATTTTGGGTATCTCATCCCTGCCCTCCACCCGCGCCCCTCCAGCCATTATAAACATCATGATGAACGTATCTTGTGGACATTAACTTTTTTTTTAGGAAAATTTGGTAGAAGTGGAATTTACTGGGTCAAGAGTATGTATATTAAGGATCTTGAGACATAAGTACAAAATATCCTCCAGGAAAATGGTACAGCTTCACATCCTCTTGCAATAGCCCATCTGCGTCATTTTCCTGTATCCTTGACAAGGTTAGGTAATGTTCTTTAGCTTGGCCAGTATGTGCCAAGTTATGTCTGACTTTTTTGCAACCCCATGGACTGTAGCTCAGCAGGGTCCTCTGTCCATGGGATTTTTTTCAGCAAGAATACCGGAATGGGTTGCCATTTCCTTCTCCAGGGAATCTATCCCACCCAGGGATCGAACTCGTGTCTTCTGCATTGGCAGGGGGATTACGGCTGAGCCATCAGGGAAGCCCAACTTGGTGTATATTACCCAGGGTTGCCATGACAGATGACCGCTGAGTGACTGAAAACAACAGAAATCTATTTTCTCCACGTTCTGGAGGGTATTACTCTAAAATCAAGGTTTCATCAAGATCCCTCTAAAGTTTGGGGCGGGGGGGGGCGGTGAGGAAGAATCCTTGTCCTTGCTTCTGGTTGCTGGCAATCTCTGGCATTCCTTGACCCCTGAAATTCTCATTTTTCAATCTCTGTCTCGGTCTTCTCAGGACACCCGTCATTGGATTTAGGGAGGGTTCCCCAACCCATTACCCCATTTCTTTTTTAAAAAATGTGTATTTTATAACGTGGCTGCTCCAGGTCTGTTGTGGCATGCAGGATCTTTCAGTTGGGGCAATGTGAACTCTTAGTTGCAGAACACGGGATCCCTGACCAGAGATCAAAACCAGGCCCCGGGCATTCAGAGTGCAGTCTTAGTCACTGGACCACCAGGGGAGTCCCACAACCTCATCTTCATTTAACTGATTACATCTGCAAAGACCCTAACTCCAAATAGGCTCACATTGAGGTTCTGGGTGGATATTCACTCCCATAAAATAGGTAAAATGGAGTTAATATTTGTCTCTTAATTGAAAACAGACATACAACCTCAACAGTCCAGAAGAGCCGATGACAAATAACAGGGCATCTTAATGTAGAATGGCTTAGAGATACTCTTGGTGCTTGGGCTGAAGATACCTCACTTGAGACAGGTGATCAGTTAAGCTCGTTCTAACCCCACTGCCCTGAGCCTGTCATCAGGTGCTCAAGGATATTGTAGAGTAACTTTTCAAGAATGCTCCATTTTACTGTTTTCCACCAGCACACTACCCTCAAATTGTTGGGGAAAGTGTAGTGTAATGTAAATGGCAAATCTTCAACCCCCAGGACTATTCTTTACTTCATGGTGAAATCATTCTTAAAAAGAATAGCCCCTACTCTGGCTCAGGTCTTGATCTGGCCCCTAGAGCTGCACCTTTGTCAGGTCAGGATTTCTCCAGACCTGGACTTCGCCTTCATGAGAATGTGCCTCAGGAAGGGCAAACTGGGCAGTTCCTAGGGTCTCTCCAACCCCTGCATGAGTTTCCCAACTGACTCTTCCCGCATCAGATGCTAGTAGTTGTTCTAGCTCTGGCCCCATCACTCCAGGCTCCAGGTGAAAGATGGTGGGCAAATCAGTCACTCATCTTCCCGGCCAGTCAGCAAACACAACCAACCGCTCTACTGTTCAGCACATCTCCGCGCTCTCCATGGCTGCTCTCAGCCATGCTACGTGCTTTCCGATTATGCCTTACAGCCATGAGAAGATGAGCTGTGGCCCAGAGAGGTATGCCAGCTTCCCCCAAAGATCCTCGGCAACTTAAAGGCAGAATGGAGAATAAACATTTGTTCCCCAGCTGGATCCACAGCGCTTCCCTATGGCCAAGCCAGTTAGCTGTCCTCTGCGTGACTTAAGAATGGAGCTATTGGTTTAGGGGCCAAAGTTGAAGGTTAACACTTCCAGCCCTAGCTCACAGTGTGAAAACTAGAATTCTCTGGAAGTTAATGGGAGATCCAGAATAATAGAATCTGCCCTTCAGATGTCTGCAGAGGACTTTGAAGTGGTGTCAAATAACCGGTTAAGTGAAGAGCAGCTAGTTAAGAAGATGCAGAAGCAGGTCTCAAGGACAATTTACATTTATTTGCTGATGACTCTGACTAAACATACTTCAAACATAGCAGAAGTTAAAGAGTCTGTCAGGGGACGCCATCTCCTGTCGACAGCTAAAGGTGGTCCGTGGAGAGTGACGCGAGCGTGTCTTCAAGCTGAGGCGCCGGCTCTGGGCAAACAGCTGGTGCTGGACCTGGTCCTTCTGGCCTGGACGGGGGCCTCCCAGGAGCTACTCCTTGTTCTCATACTTGTGCTTGATGTGCTTCCACAGCTTCTGCATTTTAAAGACAAGAGCCACAAACTGAGTTTTGCTTCTCACATTGAACAACGCCTCCCACAGCCCTGGACTTAAAACAAGCCTGAGAGAAACATGTACCACATCCAAACAGCTTGCAGTGGTCAGTCTGGAAGCAATACTAGGCCTGACATACACTCCTAGCATTTACAGAATGCTCCCAGTATGTGAAGGAAGGGGGAACGCATGACCTCATTCTACAGGTAACTAAGGTAGAGACACTAAGGGACCTGGGCCCCCAAAGCACACAATTATTAAGGGACAGAGGCTGGAAAATATCTCATTTCTTCAACTCCCAGGTATTACTCCAGAGGTCCTAAGAGCCTGGTCCCCAAATACTTCACACTGAGCCATATTTTAACCTCATCAGACTTACGATCCCTGGGTCAGAAACTAGCTGTATTCTCATTCCTAAAAGCACCAAGAATGGGTGGATTATGACAACGTTTTGAGACGCCTTCCCCACATACTGAAATGGCCAGGGGAACAGCTTGCAAATGAACAGGAGCAGCACTTTCATAAGGACAGAAAGCTACCCTGGCCACAGGCTGTACATAAGGAAACAGAGCCTGCCTGGGATGTAGGGCCAGACAGTTTCAAATTATTAACAGAGTGGTGGAACACAGCTTATTTGTGCAGGACGTTCCTTAGTATGAGCAATAAATTAAATGCTTTAACCATATAAAGTATGCAAAGCACCCAGCACAGTGCCTGGCACACAGTGACTTTAAAAGGTGTTGTTATTCTCTATCTTATGCTTCCACTTTCTCCCTGGGATTGTAAAAACTGCTAGTTTTTGAGTGGTACCACCTAACACCTGTGGGCTTCCCTTGTGGCTGAGACCGTAAAGCGTCTGCCTACAATGCGGGAGACCCAGGTTTGATCCCTGGGTCGGGAAGCTCCCCTAGAGAAGGAAATGGCACCCCACTCCAGTATTCTTGCCTGGAAAATCCCATGGTCGGAGAAGTCCAGTAAGCTACAGTCCATGAAGTCACAGAGTCGGACACGACTGAGCGACTTCACTTCACTTCACCTACCATCTACTGCGACACCTTGCCAGCATCTCATGCAATCCTCACAATAATTCCCTGAGATAGCTACTATCATTTCTATTTCACAGAAAAAAAGTGAAGCTCAGAGAGGTTAACTCACAAAAGTTATTAAGTGGTAAGGCCCGGTATTCCCACCCAGGGATCTCCGCTTGTATACCCTCTGGATCCCCCTCACCCCTTCACCCCTTCACCACTATTAATATCATCGCTGTCAGCATAGAAAGGCTTCGGAACTGAAAAGTGCTGTCTAAAAAGGCCAGCCCCAGTGTCTAAGAAGATGTCTTATATTCACGGCCGTCGCCCGCTCAAATATGCCCTTGAAACCCTCAGTCGAAACAGGGGATCCTGGGTCCAGCCCTGACTTGCCACTGGCTTCCTGGTGGTGTGGCCCTAATAATCCTTTGCTCTCACTAGGCTTTAGTTTTCGCTTCTGCCAATGGACAATTGGGTGTGTGGGGTGGGAGACAGCGATACCAACAACCCCTGCACGGTGGGAGCTACTGATCCCGTTGAACATTTTAGGCTTCATACCGGCGGGGAACGGGCTGACGGCAGTCTACAGATAGAAGACATCCAGGGTTCCCCCGCTACTCGTAAAGATAGACTGAGTCCCGCCCCACCTCCACTCGCACTGTCATCCCTCAAAAGGGCCCAAGGTCAGGGACGGTCCAGGCCCTCACCCCCTCGTTGATGTGTTCGTAGATGGCGTCTGCGCCTTGATCGAAGGCGCGCTCGAAGAACAGGGCGCCCACGACGATGGTGAGGGCGAAGGTAGAGGTCCTGCGGAACAGCAAGGAGTACAACCTTGCAGTCAACGTCGGGGCCGCCATGCTTGTCCGCCGCAGAACGAGCGCCGGCGCTGCGACGACCTTTCTCTCCAAAGGGCCTCCACGTGTAATGCTTTATGGGATTTGTAGTTCTCCTGAATCTCGGCGCTCGTCGTTTTGAACTATGGAGGTAAACTGATGGCTTGCGCGGGATTCAGGTCTCCTAATCATGGAATCCCAAACAGCTTGGTGAAACATATTACTGAATTCTTCTTCTTAAGCATTTTTTAAAATGATTTAATATTTTCACTACAACACCCAGAAGCCCTCGCGTTTCCTCCACTTCCGCTCTGTTTCCGCTTTGATTCACAAAGGTTTCTGGGAAGGGCGGGCCGCTCCCCAAGGGGAGGACTACGAATCCCAGCAAGCAGTTCACGGCGTGAGGGCGCCGGAGGAGGAGCTCGGAGCCGTCGGGCCCCGCCGAACCAGGTATGTTCTGTGAAGGGGACATCGAGGGAGAGTTTCTCCCTCACCCCCCCGCGGGAGGACTTGGGCTCTTCCAACTAGATCGGCGAGCCCCGCGGCGGGCCGCGCAATTTTACACGACGTGGATTGGATACACGGGCGAGGCCTGGGTGCCCTATCTCAAGCTTGTTCCCACCCCTGTCGCCTCTGTCAGCCCCAAGCCCAGGTCTAGAGTTGGAACCTATGGCAACAAGTCGGGTCCAGGGGGCTGAATCCCTCTGCTCCCCCGGGGAAGAGGCGATTCTGCCCCTGCTTCCTATACTCCTCATCCCTGGGTTTCGCAAGCTGACAAACCTGCCTTGGAAGACGGGAGACCTAGATCCACTTATTCCTTCTGGGGAATAGAAATAGCAAGAACTTCGGAGGACGAGGGCGATCCAGTAAATGTTTTCTAAGAGGCCCTGGGCACAACCCTGCGGATCCAGCGGTGAACAAGTCCCTGCGCTCATGAAGCGCTCCTTCTAATGTGTGTGGGGAGGGGCAGTAAGAACAAGTAATACTTAGAAGAGCAGAAGACAGGTTGATTGGGGAGGGAGTGGTGGTCATATTTTAGCCAGGGTGCCCAGGAAGACACTTAACCCTAGACCTGAGTGCATGAATAGTAGCGGTTCAAACAGGAAAACATTGGTGCAAAGGCCTTGAGACTGCTCTGTCCTGGGGTGTTCCAGGGAAAAAGGAGAATGGACTGTGAAGTAGCTCAGGTCAGCTTATACCTGGCCTTGCACTAGGAAGCCACTGATGGGTTTTAAGCTGGGGTGTGACATGATCTGATTTACTTTCAAGGTCATTTCTGGCTGCTCTCCAGGGATCAGACTGAAGAGGGGAAGTTGCTGTGGTGGAAGTGGAGGCTGGATGGTAGTTTAGATAGGGGTGTGGATTAGAGTAGTGATCAGATTTGGAATGTATTTAGGGGGTGGGTCAAGGAACAAGCTGACAGATGCATGTAGGGGGTTCAGTTCAGTTGCTCAGTTGTGTCTGACCCTTTGCACGCAGGGCCTCCCTGTCCATCACCAACTCTTGGAGTTTACTCAAACTCAGGTCCATTGAGTCAGTGATGCCATCCAACCTTCTCATCCTTTGTCATCCCCTTCTCCTCCTGCCCTCAGTCTTTCCCAGAATCAGGGTCTTTTCCAATGAGTCAGCTCTTCACATCAAGTGGCCAAAACATTGGAGTTTCAGCTTCAACATCAGTCCTTCCAATGAACACCCAGGACTGATCGATCTCCTTTAGGATGGACTGGTTGGATCTCCTTGCAGTCCAAGGGACTCTCAAGAGTCTTCTTCAACACCACAGTTCAAAAGTATCAATTCTTCGGTGCTCAGCTTTCTTTATAGTCCAACTCTCACATCCATACATGACTACTGAAAAAACCATAGCCTTGCCTAGATGGATCTTTGTTGGCAAAGTAATGTCTCTGCTTTTGAATATGCTATCTAGGTTGGTCATAACTTTCCTTCCAAGGAGTAAGCGTCTTTTAATTTCATGGCTGCCAGCTATACCATCTGCAGTGATTTTGGAGCCCCAAATAATAAAGTCTGCCACTGTTTCCACTGTTTCCCCCATGTATTTGCCATGAAGTGATGGGACCGGATGCCATGATCTTAGTTTTCTGAATGTTGAGCTTTAAGCCAACTTTTTCACTCTCCTCTTTCACTTTCATCAAGAGGCTCTTTAGTTCCTCTTCACTTTCTGCCATAACAGTGATGTCATCTGCATGTCAGGTTATTGATATTTCTCCCGGCAGTCTTGATTCCAGCTTGTGCTTCCTCCAGCCCAGCGTTTCTCATGATGTACTCTACATATAAGTTAAATAAGCAGGGTGACAATATACAGCCTTGACGTACTCCTTTTCCTATTTGGAACCAGTCTGTTATTCCATGTCCAGTTGTAACTGTTGCTTACTGACCTGCATACAGATTTATGAGGAGGCAGGTCAGGTGGTCTGGTATTCCCATCTCTTTCAGAATTTTCCACAGTTTGTGGTGGTCTACACAGTCAAAGGCTTTGGCATAGTCAATAAAGCAGAAATAGATGTGTTTCTGGAACTCTCTTGCTTTTTCGATGATCCAGCGGATGTTGGCAATTTGATCTCTGGTTCCTCTGCCTTTTCTAAGACCACCTTGAACATCTGCAAGTTCACGGTTCATGTATTGTTGAAGTCTGGCTTGTAGAATTTTGAGCATTACTTTACTAGCATGTGAGATGAGTGCAATTGTGCGGTAGTTTGAGCATTCTTTGGCATTGCCTTTCTTTGAGATTGAAATGAAAACTGACCTTTTCCAGTCCTGTGGCCACTGCTGAGTTTTCCAAATTTGCTGGCATATTGAGTGCAGCACTTTCACAGCATCATCTTTTAGGATTTGAAATAGCTCAGTGGAATTCCATCATCTCCACTAGCTTTGTTCGTAGTGATGCTTCCTAAGGCCCACTTGACTTCACATTCCAGGATGTCTGGCTCTAGGTGAGTGATTTGGGGGTTACCGGAAAGAGAAATCGAGGATGACATCAAAGTTTTGACTTCAGCAACTTAAAATCAAAGGAATGATTTTAGCTTCTGTTTGACCATGTTAAGCTTGAACTGCTCCTTAGATGTCAAGTGGAGGTGGTTGTTGTTCAGTCGCTAAATGGTATCTGACTCTTCGTGACCCCATGGACTGCAGCACACCAGGCTCCCCTGTCCTCCACTATCTCCCAGAGTTTGCTCATATGCATGGCCATTTAGTGGGTGATGCTGTCTAACCATCTCATCCTCTGCCGCCCTCTTCTCCCTGTGCCTTTGTTCTCTCCCAGCATCAGGTCTTTTCCAGTGAGACAACTTTTTGCATCAAGTAGCCAAAGTATGGCAGCTTTAGCTTCATCATCAGTCCTTCCAAGGAACATTCAAGGTTGATTTCCTTTCCTTGACTGGTTTTATTTCCTTGCAGTCCAAGAGACTCTCAGGAGTCTTCTTCAGCACCACAATTCAAAAGCTTCAGGTCTTCGGTGCTCAACCTTCTTTATGGTCCAACTCATATACATACATGACTACTGGAGAAACCATAGCTTTGACCAGTGGACCTTTGTCGGCAAAGTGATGTCTGTTTTTAAATACATTGTCTAGGTTTGTCATAGCTTTCCTTCCAAGGAGCAAGCATCTTTTAATTTCATGGCTTCAGTCACTGTCCACAGTGATTTTGGAGCCCAAGAAAGTAAAATCTGCCACTGCTTCTGTGCAGAGGGTACTGGCGATATGAATCTGGAGTTCAGGGGAGAGGTCTGAGCCAGAGATAAGTCTTTTGTGTAGGTGTGACATTGAATAGCAGGGACCAGGCTGGAAACCTGGATCTACCTCTGACTTGTAAAAGCAACTGTGACGCCTTATTAGGGGATGAGGAGGAAAAATGTGAAATGCTCTATAACCATGACCAGTTATTTTCTATTTGCAAAGCATCTTGGTAGCCCGTTGGGGCAGGAGGTTGTGAAGCTTCTGGGAAAGAACACTTGTATCTTTCTGACAGCTAGTCTGGCTGATGGTGAGTTAAGAGGAGGGAGGAGTTATTTTAGGTGAGATGGGTAGGGAAGACCACAGGGAGTTAAGGTGTGGCTTATTTTATTTTTATTTTTTTGCCTTTTTAGTTAATTCTCGTTTTGGAGCAAGACTTTATAAAAAAATAGAATTTTCTTTAAGCTATCGCTTTCAGTTTAGAAATTATTATTCTATCTGTAAACCTAAAAAATAAGAAAAATAACCTTAACTTTCCCTTTGATTAATGTTTGAACTCAAGTTGAGCAAACAAGATTCCTTTAAACATTCAGCCCTATCTTTAGCCCAATTACATTCCCTTACACATTTAATTCCACTTATACATTTAATATATTTGATTTTCCTTTTAAGTACTCCAGAGATATAACCTAACAAGTATAATATCCCCAGAATACTTAAACAATTAACTAGAAAAGCCAATAACTTTAACTTATAAATGTGATACATTTTAAGTTCTTGTAAACAGTTTGATACTTTTAACAGACTTAGTCATATTCTCTAAGTCACATTTTCTCAGTCTGGGGATTGAAAAAATACTGGTTCCGTCTCTGTCAGAAATGAGAACATAGGGGGGCACTCTTGATGCTTTTCTAGCGCCCCAGGTGTTACGTGCAGGTGTTTAATACGCAGCCAGCGTTTCCAACCATTGCTAACTCCTCACCTTAGAATAACAAGTCTCATAGAAATCACTGACAGGTAATTTATCAGTCGTGTGCTTGTGCTCGGCCACCCAGTCATGTCAGACTCTTTGTGACCCAGTGAACTGTAGCCTGCCGGGCTCTTCTGACCATGGTATTTTCTAGGCAAGAATACTGGAATGGCTTGCCATTACCTCCTCCAGAGGATCTTCCTGACCCAGGAATTGAGTCCACATCTCCTGCATTGGCAGGCAGATTGTCTACCACTGCACCCACTGGGAAGCCTATTTTATCAATTATCTAACTACCAGTTTTAATTTTTATATTTTAAATTGGAATCAATTTAATCAATTCCTGAAAAACCATGCTTTTCTCTTGTATACTCAATAGAAATTCTTTTCAGTGAGATACTTTTAAATATCAAGTATACACTGATTATTAATAAACTTAGGACCAGAACATTAATACAATAATCGAGAGAAATTTGCATTCTAACCAGTGAGTCTAGCACCCCCTAGCAGAAAAGTGTTTGAAATCCAGTCAAAGAAAAGTGTTTTATCCACTTTTCTGAGTTATGCTTTGCTTAACTCAGATTATTTGAGCAAATTATTTGCTCTTCTACCTCTATTTTCTTTTCTAAAAAATGATTGTCTACATTAATCAAATTCCATGAAAAGTGAAAGTCGCGTCAGATTCTTTTCGACCCCATGGACTCTACAGTCCGTGAAATTCTTAAGGCCAGAATACTGGAGTGGGTAGCCTTTCCCTTCTCCAGGGGATCTTCCTAACTCAGGGATCAAGCCCAGGTCTCCCACATTGCAGGTGGATTCTTTACCAGCTGAGCCACAAGGGAAGCCCAAGAATCCTGGAATGGGTAGCCTATTCCGTCTCCCGCAGATCTTCCTGACCCGGGAATCAAACCAGGGTCTCCTGCATTGTAGGTGGATTCTTTACCAACAGAGCTATCAGGGAATCCCAGTCAAATTCCTTACATATATCTTTAAAAAGAAAAAAAAAGATGTATTCATTTGTTCTTTATTTTTTACTGTGCTGGGTCTTCATTGCTCTGTGCAGGCTTTCACTCCTTGTGGAGGGCGGGGCTTCTCTTTGTTGAGGAGCCCAGGCTCTGGAGCGCTGGCCCGGTAGTTGTGGCACATGGGCTTCATTGCTCCCATAGCACGTGGAATCTTCCCGAACCTGGGATCAAAGTTGTGTCCCCTGCATTGGCAGGTGGATTCTTAACCTCTGGACCACTGTGGAAGTCCTCTATTTTCAATTTTAAACTCTCCTGGAGTGTGACAGGAGACTTAGCCAGTAAGAAAAGTGTTTTATCCACTTTTCTGAGTTATGCTTTGCCTTCCGGTCAAGTCGAGGTTTCAGCACACTGAGGGTGTTTGTAGACCAGCAGATTTCCGATTGGGACACGAATTTGGGGGCTGTGTCCACCCAGAGTGACTGCCTTCGGCAGAGGCTGCCGGTGGCATGCAGGGAAAGAGAAGGTTGATCAACGGTGGAACCTCAGTTCTCCAGGCTTTTGTTTCTTGCAGGTATCTGCTGCTGCTGCTAAGTCACTTCAGTTGTGTCCGACTCTGTGCGACCCCATAGACGGTATCTGCTAGGGGGCTGCTATACTGACTGGTTAGAATGCAAATTTCTCCAGATCCGCTGAGTCAGAATTCCTGAGGATCCGATTCAGGAGGCTTCATTTTTAATAAGCTCCTCACTAGGAGCAATGGAAAAATTTGAGGAGTTGTTTTCAGAGGGTTGATCTGATGCTGCCCAGGGTGGGCTGAACTACGGAGGCTGGTCCAGGGGCGCAGCGGTGGCTCAGTGGTAAAGAACCCGCCTGCCAATGCAGGAGACGCGGGTTCGATTCCTGGTCTGGGAAGATCCCTTGGAGAAGGGAATGGCTACCCACTCTGGTATTCTTGTCTGGGAAATTCCATGGACAGAAGAGCCTGGTGGGCTACAGTCCATGGGATCTCTGAGTCAGACATGACTTAGCGACTAAATAACAACTACACACCAGATGTTACTGAAATAAAAATGTGAGAAAAAAGGAAATAAAGGGCAGGGGGAGGCTGGTCTCGGTGTGAAAGGGTGAGACATGACTTGGGCAGCGGTGGCAGAGAGTCCCGTGGTACTGGGAGCACAGGCTTGGGGGTGGTGGGGGGAGGGTGGAGAAGGGAAGGGCAGAGATGTTTTGGAATTGGGGCGTGTGGTTCAAGAGCGTCCTTCGGGTGATTTTTACCTCTCCTGTTTGGAGCTCTGTTGTTTCAGGAGGTCAGGATGAGAGAGCTGCGTGGTTGCTACAAGACCCCTAGGGCATCTAAGGGAGACCCGTAGCATCTCGGGGGTCCCATCATGGGAGCCATTTGGGTCTCCTAGGCATTGCTGTTAGAGCTGGGTCCCGAGCAGGCAGTCTGCAGGCCTCCCATGTGGGGCAGGTCTGATGCCACTGACTCCAGACGGCGGGCATATGCGATGCTGGAATGTTGCCGTGCTCCTAGTGGGCGCGCCACAGAGCCGCCCTCTGGCCGAGGTTTGCTGTTTACCTGGGGTCTGGCGGTGCCGTAATCAGAAGAAATGACAGGTGAGCCCGAGGGCAGCGTGTGGAGAGCACAAGCCTGGATCATTACAGGCTGCCTCCCAGCCCCCGTGGCCGAGCTGTTGGCTTATTTTAGCCTTGTGCCAAAGCCAGCTCTGGACCCGAGCTGCTTGCGATAAAAGGAACTGAGAATCAGTGGAGCAGCCTCAGGGTGGGCGCTGGGGAAGGGAGCCCTGGGCCCCGCATCCGCTGGGGGCCTGGGCCAGAGGCTGCCCCACAGCTGCAGCAGGTGCCTGGGGTGCGCCCGCCGTCGCACCCGCAGTGCTCGGACTGATGAGAGGCCATCAGGGTCTCTCCCAGTCTCGGCTTTGAGCAAATTAGGAAGTGAGTGTTTCTGATTGTGTGTCCACACCTGTGAAATGGATGCCCTGGTGTCTGCTCAGGGGCTCTGTAAGGATCAGGCAAGAGAATGCCTCGCACGACGGAGTCAAATCTGACTCTCTTTTCTTGTCTCCTCCTCCTCCCGCATCTCAGCTCATTGGTCATCCTTTCCTCGAGCCCGCTGGATGTGGGCTAAGTGGGCCAGGGGGCTCTGCTGGGGACAGAAGCCCTGTGGGGAGGGGGAGGGTGGCAGACTCACCCTGGGGGGCTCGTGTCTCTCTTCTAGTCCTCATGCACGTCCCTGTATTCAAGCTTACAGAGAAGAGGGTGGGCGAGGCCTCGAGCAGGGACGGGCAGGTCCCTTGCGCGTCCCAGCAGCCGCTCTGCGTTTGAGCAGGTGCAGCTGCCGGATGGACAGACAGCGCTCTCTGCCCTGGTGGAGCTGTGTTCTAGTGGGGACGCAGCCCATTTGACAGTAAATCAGCGTGTGAGACGAGCTCTGGAAAACAGAGCAGGTGGCAAGAGGGACAGACGTGTCTGCTGCTGAGACTTTGGCTGCAGTTTTGAATCAGGTTTGGGGAGGAGGAGTGAGCCCCCCGGGTGACGATGGCAACAGCAGTCACAGCCTCCACTCTCCGCAGTGGTAAATTCACAGTAGCGGCGGGGCTCTTGTTTTCTAGCTGAGGACAGACCCCGGGAGATGAAAAGGACTTTCCAGAGGTCACCCAGCTGATAAGCCCGGTAGAGCTGGAACTCAAGCCCAGGCCTGTGTGACCCCAGAATGTGGTCCCCCCAAGCCTTGCCCTGTGCCCGTGGTCACGAGGAGCCACTCTTTCACCTGGCACAGGTCCAGGGAGCCAGCAGATGCTGTTGCCACCGCAGACCTGGTCTCCGGGAGTGGGCGGGCAGTGCCGCCTGTGTTCTCGGCGGCGAGGGAGCAGAGCCGGATGGTCCTGTGTTCCCGGACGGGGCTGCGCTCACATGGTGCAGAGCGTCCTTGGAGGACGGGAATGAATCACGGCTGCGGAGAGGGCCCGCTTACTCAGCACCCCATGCTGGCATCTGGGCGCCAGGAGATGGCCGGCCAGCCCCACCCCCGCCCCTGCCCTGGCCTCCCGCTCAGGACTGCCAACTGCGGTGGTGCAGGCTGTGCCCTGTGCAAGGATGCCTGGCACGCTCTGCGTGCCGAGTTGTGTGTCTGTCCAGAGGGCTCTGCAGCTGTAGCCCCTCCTAATGTGCGCCAGGACACTGGAGCGGGAGGTCGGGAGCCCTGGAGGTTCATACCTGGGTGGTGCCCTGCCAAGGTCACCTTGCTGGGGGCCAGCTCCTGCCCAGGGACAGGGTCTCTGCCTCCTGGGGTCAGGCCTGTGAAGGCGGCAGAAGTGCTGGCCCCTGTAAAGCCATTTTACTCCCCCAACCGCATTCCCAGGCACGGGGGGGTGGGGGGGGGGGGTGGCCCGCCCAGCTGCAGTGCGGGCGGGGGTCTTAGGCTGCCATGGGGGCTGTGAACTAGTCTCGTGTGGCCTTGTGTTGGGTGCTGTAGACGGCTCACTTCCCCTCTCCTGGCCTCGCTTTCCTCATCTGTATTATGGAGCAGCTGATCACAGAGGTCACTTGGGCACTGATACCCTGGCTCTTTGGAGGCCAGGAATAATGATGGTGATGACGGCCATCTCTTGAGGGCCTGCTGTGGGCCAGGCTCTATGTTAGGTGTCTGTGTGTGTGTGTGTGTCTGTGTATTTCTGTGCTTTTAGAGATCTCCTGGCCTAGCTACCTACCTCCTGCTTTCCATGTGGCGAGTCTGAGGCCTGGAGAGGGCACAGGACAGAGCCACAGCCTGGCAGAGCCGGGATGGGATGCACGGCCCGTTGACCTGTCCTGGACAGCTGAGCACTTCCCCTGCCCGATGAGGGGTGGCTCGGGTGGAGCAGTGGGGAGGAGGCGTGGGTAGGTGTTGCTGCTGTGGCAGCCCTCAGCTGAGACTGGTGTGTCCCCCTAAGGTTTGTGCATGTGAGAGACGGGAAAACACACACACACACGCAGCCTGCCCCAAGGGCTCATCATCTGAAGCAGTGTCACCGGGTAGGTTAAGGGAGGGGTGTGTAATCTTCATTTCCTGGTGGGTTGGTGGGTGGCTTTCCCAGCAGACCTGAGCCCCGGGCGTGACGAGACCTGCTATTCTTCCTGGAGGTGTGATCTGGAGCACCCCAGCCCCTCTCTGAGCCTCAGTTTCCTCCTTCGTAAATGGGATCATGATACATACCTCTTGGGACTTGAAGGGGCCATGTGGTCCTGGGGGTGTTGTGAGTAAACAGCAGAGGAAAGCTGTCATCGGTGTGATCTGTTGGGAGGAGACTGTCTTAGCTGTGGGAAGTGTGGGCTCCGGAGCCATCCCCGCTGTGTTCTCAGCCGGGCCTGGCCGCTCTCCAGCAGCGTGATCTTGGCTCAGTCATTTCCCTCCTGGGAGTCTCAGAGCCCTCATCTGAAACCTTAGCGGTTGTCCTGAGGATTCAGTGAGAGGACGCCTTCTAGAACTTTGAGCCCAGTGCTGGCCCGTGGTAGGTGCTCAGTGGAACCACATACTACATGACATTTATTGTGCGCTTGTACAATGCCAGACATTGTTAGCGTCATTTACGTTGCTAAGTCGCACCCGACTCTTTTGCGACCCCCGTGGACTATAGCCCACCAGGCTCTTTTGTCCATGGGATTCTCCAGGCAAGAATAATGGAGTGGGTAGCCATTTCCTTCTCCAGGGTATCTTCCCAACCGACGGGTCGAGCCCCGTCTCCTGCATTGGCAGGCGGGTTCTTTACCACTGAGCCCACCAGGGAAGCCCTCTATTGCTATTTCTCTTTTATTCATTTGGATAAGCAAACTTCTGTGTGCTGCTCTCTAAGCAATTAGCCAGCCAGTCAGACCCATTGCCCCGTATTCCTAGCTTGAATGTAGTGGCCTAGAGGGATCTGGTGTCACACAGCTGGCTTCCCAGTGCCCTGGGGGTTTTTGCTCAGCAGAGTCTGCCAAGAGCCCCGTTCCATCACAGCCTCCCGAGGGACGCCTCTCCCCGGCCCTTCCCCCTGCCCGTTCCTCTCCTCTGAGCTGCTTCAGGCCTCGTGAATGGCTTGGTTAAGCACTCGGCCGTTAAACGTTCATCTCTTACAATTTCAATCCAATTCCTATAAGTTTATTGGCAAGACGGGGTGTATTAGAGCTGCCAAATTTAATATATCAAGTCCGTGTGTCCGGGATGTGGTTTCTCAGCAGTAATAGGAGAAGAGAGGTTTTATACGTTTTCATTTTGAGTGACTGTCTGTTCCCGATCCCATTACTGCCCTTGACTTAATGGCTGCTGTCTGCCACAGGAGCGGCCTTCTCCAGGGGGTTTGTTTGTCTCTGTGTCCCTCCCCATTATCAGGAGGGATACATCCCAAGATGTATCTATCCCCCTCTGGCTGCCCTGTGGATCGGCTCTCAGCTTTAACTGTATTCTCCGGGCCCCGGGAGGCGGGGGTTTCTGCTGCTGGCCTGGGCTGTTACCTGGTGACCCTTGGGGAAGTCACTTTCCCTCTCGTCTCGGGGCCTCAGGCACCCGCCCTGGGAAAGGAGGGGCCAGACTATCGGACCTGAAAGGTGTGGGACGATTCTGGGCTCAGCCCTTTGCCAATCCCACTTGATGGCCCCTAGTGGACCTGTCTGTCTATCCTCTCGTCTTGTGACACCAAACGGGACCCACGGGCTGGCCACGAGCCGCAGAGTTGCCACCTGCCTCTGGCTGCGGTGGTTCCCACCGGCGAGGGGTCTTACGGGTCTGAAGACCCTGAGCTGTCCTCGTTTTCCTCCGTGATCACCACCTGAGCCTTCAGTGCCCACGTGTCTGCCTGAGCCCTCTGGCTTCTCTAAGCCTTGAGCTGGCTGTGGAAGGGTGGGCACCAGCAGCGGGTGCCTTCTGCGTACCAGAGTGTGACCTTGGGCGAGTCACTTCCTCTCTCTGAACCTGTCGTTCCCATAAGGAAAATGGGAATTAACTCATTTGTTCAGCACACATTTGGTTGCCTTCTCTGTACTGTGCACCACTTTGGGGGCTGCAGCAACACACAAAACAAAAATATCCCAGCCCGCAGGCATGTATATTCCTCTTGAAGAAACAATATAATAAACATAACAAATAACGTTACTTCACAGGTGGTAAAATGGAGCAGGGAATGGGGAAAGCCAAGCGGAGGGTTCTGCCGTTTTCAATGAAGTAGTCACGGGAGATTACTGAGAAGGTAGTGTTTGAGCAAAGATGGAAGGCGCACAGCTCTGAGAGGGGAGATGAGAGGTGTGGGGGGCCCTGCGGGGGGGCGGGCAGGTGGCCTTCTCCAGCCTCGCTGCAGATGAGAACCCCTGGGAGCGTTGAAACACGCTGATGCCCCCGGCCTCACCCACGGTGGCTCTGCTCTCACCAGCCTGGGGTAGAAGCTGGGAATCAGCATTGTTAAAAGAGGGACTTCCCTGGCGGCCCAGCGGTTAAGACTCCACACTTCCAGCGCAGGGGGTACAGTTTCCATCCCTGGTTGGGGAACTAAGATCCCACATGCTATGTGGCAGGGCCAAAGAAATAACAATATTGAAAAAATGAAATAAGATTGAGGGAAGAAAAAAAAAAAGAATTGTCAAACAGTCCCTCCGGAATGTGGCATCGCAGGCTCTGAGTATCTACCCGTGTGGTTCCTCCCCAGCTGTCTGGGAGCCTTCCCCTCCTGGCACAGGCCAGGCCCCGGGCCTGCCCCTCTGCACTCCAGGTGGGTTGGTGGCGTGCTCTCCACCCTCTGACCCAGCGCCCTGACCTACAGGCAGTGGCAGCTCCCAGCGAGGGTCACCATGGGGAAGCGTTACTTCTGCGACTACTGCGACCGGTCCTTCCAGGACAACCTCCACAACCGCAAGAAGCACCTGAACGGGCTGCAGCACCTCAAGGCCAAGAAGCTCTGGTACGACATGTTCCGAGGTGAGTATTGCAGGCCGGGCGGCCCGGCGCGGGGAGCCCTGGCCTCTGAGCGCTCTGATCATTCATGGAGAAGCGCCGTGGGCCAGCGACCATCCTGGCCTGGGCTCTCTGAAGAGCCAGAGAGAGAGGCCCGGGCCGCTGGCCCCTGGGGCAGACGGGCCCTCGGAGGGGCAGGTGGCAGGCGCGCTCCTCTCCCCACAGTCCTGACTGGAGGCTCTGTTCTCAGACCCCTTGCTAGGCTCTGGGGGACACCAGGGACAGGGAGAGGACCTCTTTGAGGAGCTGGTGTTCCAGCCCACAGCTTAGGGAAAAGCCCGTGCTCCATCCTGAACAGGTGTTCTTGTCGCAGGAGAGAGGGTGAGGAGGAGGGGCTGAAGCTGGCCACGGGGCTGGGGAGCACTTGGCATGTGTCTGGCTGCCCAAGAGGCTCTGAAGACTGAAAGGTGAATAAAACAGGGCCCCTCTGCTCCATGACCTCGCGCCCTGTTATGACAGCGTGGTCAGGGTGGAACCCCTGTCCTGGCCAGGCCTCCGTGCCCTGCTGACCTTCCCCTCCAAGCTCCAGCCACACTGGCCACGGCCAGTACTGTACCCCTCCGCTGCCAGGCCTTTCCTGCTGTCCTGCCCTCCCCTAGAGAGTCCTCCGGAACGCCCTCTCTGACCCCTGGGCCAGGGCAGGTCACCTGGCCGCGTGCTGGCTGTTTACCTCGTTCATAGCTGCATGGATTAGTGTGACTGTCGGAGTGGAAGGAAGGACCAGGTCTGACTTGTCCTCCGCTAAATCCTCATCCTGGCACAGCGCCTGGCGCCCAGGACGTGCTTGGGAAATGTTTGCCGGGCGAATGTCTCAATGAACGAGCAAACAGACCCAAGGCAGCGGGGCAGCTGTTCATCTGGAGAGCTGAAGCGAGAAGGACCGATGGGGTCAGACCTCGAGGAGCCTTGAACACCGGGCAGAGGGGCGGGGCCTTCTCAACCCTGGGTGCATTTCAGCATCACCGAGGAGCATTTTATCCTTTCTCAAGCCCTCCCCTCAGATGAAATAAAACAGAAGCTGGGAAAGACAGGCTGGGGCTCAGTAGACTTGAAAAGCTGCCTGGAGCTTCGGCCATGTGGCTGGAGTTGGAGCCAGCAGCCAGATGCTGGGCAGCCTGGAGCCCTTCCCCTTAGGGTTGTCTTGACAACCTTGTCAAGACTCAGACTCAGCCCCTCTTCCAGTTTCGCTGTCCTGCCTGGGAGATGGGTGGCAGGGGAGGCTCTAAGCAGTGTCCAGATGACTTCCATGGGTCCACCTCCCCAGGGGAAGCCTCTTCCACCAGCGGGGTGGGCTGAGTAACAGGCCTAGTACTGACAGATGGACCCCGCCCCACGCTGCCAGCCCCACCCACGCTCCGGCAGGCAGGCCGGGAGTGAGTCCTCTGAAAACTGCAGACCTCAGCAGCCCAGCCCCGCCCCCGGCCATCAGCTGGCCCACCTGAGGAGGTGAGGAGCCCCCATCAGGGTCAGCTACTCACTGCTGGTGCTCAGCTGCTCAGTCGTGTCCAACTCTTTGCAACCCTATGGACTGTAGCCTCCAGGCTCCTCTGTCCAAGGGATTTCCCTAAATCCCTAGAGTGGATTGCCATTTCCTCCTCCAGGGGATCTTCCTGACCCAGGAATCGAACCTGCACCTTCTGTGTCTCCTGCATTGCAGGCAGGTTCTTTACCCGCTGATCCATCAGGGAAGCCCAACACCAGGGAATCAGCAGCCACACGGGAAAGGGCAGGGGCTTGAGACTCACAGCTAGGGTTCAAACTTGGCACTGCCAGTTCCTGTCTGTGTGCCCTTTTCCCTTGCGTGAACCTCAGTATTCCCGTCTGCAAAATGGGCCTATTTGCATATATGATGGTTTTATGCGGAGGTCATGGAGTAAGAACTGCTCCTGTTGTTTGAACTTCCACTTCTGGCTGCATATTAGCATCACCAGGGACCCTGGCGCTGAGGCTGCTCCCAGCTCCACTTTCCTGGCAAAATTCTATCGTGTGACGTCCTCTGCCAAGCGCTGTCCATCCATTAACTTATTAAATGTTCACAGCAGCCCTACCAGGTGAGCGTTTTCCTCCCATTTGACACGTGGGGACCCCGAGACTTGCAGAGATTAAGCAGCTTGCCTGGGGTCCTGTGAACCTAGGCTCCGAAGCCCCTGGTCTTTCCTTTACCCCAGTGGCCTCTGGAAAAGGTGGTGGACGAACCGGGAAAGTGCACAGCCCAGGCCTGGCTGCACCTCCTCCAGGGTGATGTGAGGGCTCTGAGTCAGGGCACCGTCCTCGTGTGCCTCACTCACTCACAGATTTTGACCAACTGATTGCTTGCCCATCAAGGAGCACACAAGGTTTAAACTCCAAACAGAATTTAAATTCTAACATGTAAGAGTTAATATTCAATATGGGATTCCCTGATGGCTCGATGGTAAGGCATCCATCTGCAATGCAGGAGACCCAGGTTCGATCCCTGGGTTGGGGAGATCCCCTGGAGAAGGGAATGGGAGAGAGTCTCAGGAAGTTGCAGTGACAGTACACAGAAGTCTTCTTCCGATTGAACCTGGGTCTCCTGCACTGCGGGCGAATTCTTTACGGTCTGAGCCACCAGGGAAGCCCGGGAAACCCACTTCCCTGGTGACTTGGTCAGTAAAGAATCCGCCTGCAGTGCAAGAGACACAGGAGATGTGGGTCTGATCCCTGGGTCAGGAAGATCCTCTGGAGAAGGAAATGGCAACCCACTCAGTATTCTTGCCTGGAAAATCCCATGGACAGAGGAGCCTGGCAGACTACAGTCCATAGGGTCGCAAAAGAGTCAGACACAGCTTAACGACTAAACCATCTGATACCAGGACTTAAAAAACTCCCCAGGTGATCTGCCGTGCTGGGCTGAGTCCTGACCTTACACTTGCCCGGGCTTTGGGCTGGGTGGGGCTGAGGCCTCCTGAGGCTCGGCTCCCTCTCCCTGCGTCCCTGCCCACGGTATTCCCCTCTTACCCTCCTCGCTGGGTGAGGCGCTCTCCCCTGGTGTCGGTGGTGGGAAGTGCCCATCCGCAGCCACAGTCTGAGCCCAGCTCCTGTCTCCTTGCAGACGCAGCTGCCATCTTGCTGGATGAGCAGAACAAGAGGCCCTGCCGGAAGTTTCTACTGACAGGTAAGGTGCCCTGCTGGGTCCAGGTCCCTCCCTTCCCCACTGCCTGCCGGGGACCCATCTGGCCTGCCTGGACCTCTTCATGGCGCACACCCCACCTCACCCCAGCCACCACCCTGAGCCCGCTTCGTGGTCCCAGTCACCTGGGCCTTCCCGGGAGCTTGTGCCTTACGACAGCCAGAGCTTGGTCCTCAGCTCTGTGGACCTCAGCGTGAGATTTTATCAGGTCACGCAGGACAAGCAAGCGCTGGGTGAGCAAGAGCCTGCAAGTCAATCCAGGAGGCACCGATGGGGGTAATAGACTGGCTGATTAAGTTAGCCTGGGAGCCCGACCTTCACCGCGTGCCCCCTCCCGGCAGGCGTGGCTGGAGATGCTAACGGGTCGACAACAGCAAGAAGCTTCAGAGTTCGAACAAAGGGTGCTGGGTGTCGCTTTCACTGCTCTGTACCCAGCTAATAAAGACGCATGTAGTTCCAAGAGACAGAAACCTCAGCAAGCGAAGGAGCCAAAGGCAGGTGAAAACAAGACTAGGAAGAACAGGGCAAGGCCGGAGAGCAGTTCGTCTGCTCCAGGCTGGCCCCGAGGTCCTGTGTGCTCACTAAGGGCCTGGCCCTGAGTTTCCTCGCAGCCAAAAGCAAAGAGCAACAGCATGGTGGTTAGCAAGGTGTAAGAGGGAGCTTGGCACCTGGGACGGGTCCTGCTGTTGGCCTCGGAAAGCGGGGTGAACGGCTACACTCCCCTCAAAAGACGGCGCTGCCCCCAGTTTCCCCTGAACACGGTGTGGTCCACAAGCCTGTGTTAGGACACCTCTATCTCCTGTGCTTGTTTTTTGCTAATGTTTATTGGGGTTCACTTGGTTTACAGTGTTGTGTTAGTTTCAGGTGTAGGGCAGAGTGATTCAGTTACACGTGTATTTATATCCACTGTTTGTTTGTTTTAGATTCTTTTCTCATATAGGCCATTACAGAGTATTGAGTAGAGTTCCCCGTGCTATACAGCAGATCCTTATTAGTTATCCATTTTATATACAGGAGGGTGTATATGTCAGTCTCAGTTTATCCTCCCCCAGCCCCACAGTCTCTTAGTTTGAGATACTTTTTCGTCTCCATGGTTGAGATTTGGAAAGCCACCCTGGACTTTGGTACCCCTTGACAATGCTGCTGTGAAAGCCTTTCTGGGGAAGCAGTCCAGCTACTTGTGCCCCACCCCCAACCATGAGCCATGGGCAGGGGCCGCCAGGGGTGCGGGCACAAGGAAGCAGGACCCTCACAGGGTCCTACCATAGTTTGATGGGACTGGAGTAGGGGGAGTTGACAGGGGACAAGCCTGCAGAGGCTCAATGGAACCCAGTCACTAGAGGGGCTTCCCTGGGGCTTCCCTCATAGCTCAGTTGGTAAAGAATCCACCTGTAAGGCAGGAGACCCTAGTTCGATTCCTGGGTCGGGAAGATCCACTGGAGAAGGGATAGGCTACCCATTCCAGTATTCTTGGGCTTCCCTTGTGGCTCAGCTGGTAAAGAATCCATCTGCAGTGCGAGAGACTTGGGTTCGACCCCTGGGTTGGGAAGATCCCCCGGCGGAGGGAAAGACTACCCACTCCAGTATTCTGGCCTGGAGAATTCCACGGACCGTTACACTCTATGGGATCGCAAAGAGTCAGACACGACTGAGCGACTTTCACTCACTCGCTCACTCAAAGCTACAGTGGACTTTGGTCTCCAGCCAGGGAAGGGTTGTGAGCAGGGCCTGGGGGACCAGACAGGCGGCTCTGGCAGCCCCCGTGGCCAGGCCAGAGAGAGTGCAGCTTCTTCAGGGCTGGGGTGGCCCCTCCTCAGTCCCTGATACTAGCTGGCCCCTCCTCAGGCCGCCCCTCAGCCCGTGGGGGAGTCTGTTCCAGCAGTGACTAACTCTGTCCTCCCGTTGTAGGCCAGTGCGATTTTGGCTCCAACTGCCGCTTCTCCCACATGTCAGAGCGAGACCTGCAGGAGCTGAGCGTCCAGGTGGAGGGTGCGTCTCCGGGGGGCCCTGGGCTGGGGGCAGGGGTGCTGGGGGGGCTGCTGCCCTGCGCCCTCCCCCCACCCCCTCTTTTGTGACTGCCACGTCTGGTAGCCCGTGGCATCAGGATCCGCCTTCAGTTCACCTCGGGCACGAGTGGGGAAGGAGCCAGGAGCTCCCATCCACGTCCCCGGCTGGGTTTACAGTGAGATGCATGGCTTCCTGCCCGGGAGTCCTGAGGGTGTGCCTCAGCCCCTCTGGGGCCCTGCTAGCCTGCCCTTCATTCTTGTACACCCACCCACCCTTCCTCAGTCAGGCCACGTGTTTGGGGTCCCTGCTTGGCCCTGCAGATCCCCTGTTGCCCCTCTGGGTCCCTGGAGATGAAGACAGCAACTTCCCTGACCTCAGGGTGCTCTATGGAAAGGCAAGGTCAGCGTCCACCTGGAGACTGGCCTGTCTGCCTTTGTTCGCCATTCACTTCTTACTGCTGCAATTTAAGAAAAGGGAATTCCCTCTTAGGTGGTCTTTGTCAATCTTCTGCTGCTCCTCACTGAACCCATGGAGAAGCAGCCTCGCATGAGCCCCTGGCGAGCACGGTGCCTCCGTCCACGTGGCCAGTGAGCATCTGGGGTGGCCTGGCCTTCACCCTCATCCTCCGATGGGCCTCGCTCCCCTCTGACCAGTCAGACCCTGTGGGCAGTGCCTGCCCTGGGGGGCTGGTGGCAGTGCGGCTGCAGCCCTGGCACATACAGAGGTCTCTCAGCGCTTTTCCAGGGCAGACGTGAGGCCCATGGGCCAGACTGGTGCATCCCAGCAGCCAGCTGTATCTGCAGCCCCTCCCCACCACCATCTCTCAGAACCGGAGGCCCATGGAGCGAGGCGCGCACAGGCTCTGCCCTGTTCTGCAGCCCACGCCGTCTCCCGGACCCCAGGAGGGTTTGGACCCTCCTGAAGACCAGGCTCTCAAAACGCATTATCCCGTGTCCACCTCCAGAAAGCTGGGGGGCAGCCAGCATTTGCTCTCTGTTTGATGAGTAAGCAGGGGGAGGCCCAGGGGAGCTGCTGCCTGGGGAGGCAGGTGTCTGCAGGTGGAGACAGACCAGAGGTTCTGCTGCTGGCCTCCCAGCCTGTGCCCCCCACCCCAGAAGTTTCCACCTGCTGTGTGGGAGCATGGGGGTGAGTATGCCCCTCACTTGGGCCTGTCTGTCTGTCCCCCCAGAGGAGAGGCGGGCCAGGGAGTGGCCGCTGGATGTCACCGAGCTTCCTGAGGTCCGCCTGGAGGACTGGCTGGAGAAGCGAGCCAACCGACTGAGCTCCGCCCCAAGCAGCAGGTACAGGCCCCGGGGTCCCCCCTCCGTGCCCTCCAGGAGCGGGTCCCCAGCCAGGTCACCCTTGTCGCCACCAACTGCGCGGGGACAAGACACGGATGCCCACATAGGACTCCGTAGGGGGCCCATGTCAGGGCTCTCAGTCCCCAGGCCCTGGCCAGAGGCTGATGGGCACTCGCTTGTAGGCTCCCGTGCCCAGCCGTGGTGGCTCCCCACTTATAGCAGTCTGCACTGGCTGAAGGTGGGCAGGTGCCCAAGCCAGCTTGAGTCCACATCACCAAGTGTCCCTTCCCAGAGGGAGGGGCCTGACCATGTTCACTGTCCCCTCTAGACCCTGCCAGAGGGCCACAGTTGCCCCGACCCTGCAGAAGGGGAAGGGAGGCTCATGGGAGGTGTGACTTTTCGGGGGGCACACAGTTCTGAGCGGGCAGAGCTGGGATGGCACAGGGGGGTGACAGACTCCTTGCCGTTGACCTTGAGGAGGGGGCTGGGGTGGGGCTGGCCCGGCTGCTGCCTGGGCCCAGCACTCAGGAGGCCCAGGAGTAAATGGGGTGCCCTTCACCCATTATATGGGGGGCAGCCTGGGTCAGGAACCCAGGTTCTGCCCTTCAAGGTCATGGCCAAGGCCAGAGCCAGGGCTCCTGGGGCCTTCCACCAGGTATTGAGAGAGAAGGGAGGAAGAGGGCTAAGGGGTGTGCTCAGGAGCTGCCCGACGTGGTGAGGTCGCCCCATGCCTGGCTGCACTGGGGCTGCAGAATTGGTGATGTCTGCGGTGGGGCCTCGTGGTCCGCGGCCCGGCGGCACAGTCTGTGGGGTGAGGCCTCCCCGTGAGGCTCCAACAGGGGGTGAGGGCCAAGCCTCTTGCCTTCTCCATGCCCCAGTGAGGAGAGCTTGTTAAGCTGTTTTAAAATTAATCCTGCTTTTAAATCTGTGCCCCCGACCTTGAAAACACACAGTGCAGCCATGACTCTTATGTTGGAGCGTGACGGCCCCTCCTTCTGGTCCTGTCAGGAGCCATTATGACCTTGGCGGTCCATCCTCCACACAGCCACCCCAGCCAGCTTCTAGGGCGCTCCCCTGCCTAGCCCCTGCTGAAACCCTCTGGCCTCCTCCCCCTCAGGGGAGCCTGGACTCCACCGCCCACCTTGAAGGGCCCTGGCTAATTTCTCTGCCACCTCTGTGGCCCGTGGGTGTCGCCTTCTCACCTCCCCCGTCTGGCTTCCGCGTCAGTTCTGTCAGGACGCTTGGTGGCTGTTTAGATGTGGTGGGCGTTCCTGATTTCGGGGCGCCTTGTGCTATTTCCTCGGCCTGGAACTGCCCCCCACCCCTGCCACGTCTGCCTGGCAGAGTCAGACTCATCCTTCAAGCATTAGCTGAGCCGTCTCCCCTCCCCTGGCCCACCCCGCCCTGGGCCTCTCCATCACGGCCCTGGGCCTCCCCCTCACAGCCCGGAGCACACTGGCTGAGGAGAGCGTTTGGGGAGAGGGGCCCGGCCTGGGGGACCGTACCTGGGTGTTCGTGCCACGGGCACCTGGTGGGGACGGGTCTGGTGGCCCCCTCTACCTCTCGGGGTGTGTCTGTTTCCCCCTCCGGGGACACACAGGGCCCAGATGGCTGCCTGGCCCACCTGGGGCCACCCAGCCCTGAGGGCTCCGACCCCCCCAGGCTGAGCAGAGCCCTCAAGCTGAGCTTGGCCAGCCCTCCTGGTGAAGGGGAGATGCAGGCTGGAGGGGGCTGCTTGAGTGTCCCCCGCCCCCCACGCTGGCAGACTGACCCTGAGGGGCCTGCCAGAGCGGACAGTGTTGGGACGTGGGGGCCGGCCTCAGACCAGCAGACTAATCCCCGGCCAGGCCAGGGCTCATTGCGCTTTCCATTGTTGGCACTTCAGATTGTGACTTGATCCGTCTTAATCTCCCCTCTGCACCCCTCTCTGAGCCAGGCGCTCCTATTCAGCCCAGGCACCTCCCTGAGACTTTCTTTCTAACTGGGCCCAGGGCAGGGGACAGCAAGAGAGAAGAGAGAGCTGCCCGTGACGGGCAGACCGGGCGCCCGCGTCCCCGTCTGCTTTGTGCGGGCTGGAGGGGTGCGCCCTGACGGCTCGGGCCTGTGGGCCGGGGGAACGTGCCCTTCTCCTGGCGGGAGCCCTTGGCCGCCCCGGCATCTGTCCCGGGTCCAGAGGCAGGACGGGGCTCCCCGCTGGGTCACACCCTCTCTGTGGAGCAGCGGAGCTTGGCCGGCAGCCAGGCATCCCTTCCAGCAGCCACGGGGCCTACCCCCTCACTCCCACCCTTCTCTGCGGCTGCTGGAGTTTATGAACTCTCCCCAACGCCATAAATCACGGTGGGAGCCGCTCTCTGTGCTTTCCAGCAGGCAGCAGACAGCCAAGCAGGGACTCCCCTGTCCTCATGCCACAGGAGGCCCCAGGCCACCTGAAGCCCTGCTCCGGGTCTGAGAGAAGCCCGAACCTCCAGGCCTCTCCTCCTGCAGACTGCTGGCCGCAGGGGCCCCGGGCCTGCCGACAGCTGCCAGGACCTTGCCTGCGCTGAATGCGGGGCCCGGGGATGGGGGGTTGAGGGGGAGGGCTGGGCAGGGGGCTGAAGCACAGGCAGTAGCCTACGTGGGGGTCAAGTTCAGAAGGAGCGAGTGGTTGTGGGAAGGCAGCAGGTGGGGCAGGCTCCCTAAGGAAAGAGGGCTGCCCCAGGCTGGGCATGACAGGGGTGGGTGCTTCAAACAGGCCCTGGTCCCCAGGAGGTGGCTCCCGGGATGGTGGACCTTAAGGGGGAGGAGAGTGAATAGCATGAGAAATGAGGCTTTAAAAAAAAAAAAAATTAGACAATATTTTTTTTTCCTAATTTCAAAGGCTTGTGTGCTTGTAAAACTTTTCTTTGAAAAGTATAAAAGAAGTAGGAAAAAAATCACCCATAGTTGCAGCACTCAGATAGAACCACTGTTAACATTTAGCTGTGTCTTCAGGTTTTTTTCTTTTTATGCATTTATATATGTTATATATCTTTAAACAAAAATAGTATCATGCTATATACATTATTTTATAAGCTGCTTTTTCTACTCTCCTCACACAGTACGTCATGACAACTTTCCCCGTCAGTGCATATAAGTCTGCCCGCGTTCTCACACAGGTTGCATAGCATTCTCTGCCGTGAACGTGCATATATATTTATCCATTTAGCCCTCCCCCACAGGTGTACTCCTTAGGTTCCTCCCATCTCTCACAGCTCGGCCTCTGCCCCCAACCCCCACTGTTTCCTTGGGCGCATTCCTAGAGGGGAGGCTCCAAGGGCCCGCTTGTTTCTGAGGCTCTGCCTTCCTGAACTGGTGATTCAGGCGGGGCAGGGCGGGGCGAGGGGAGGGGGCAGCCGCCACAGCGGTGGTGGGGAGGGTGAGCTGGGCGGAGGCGGGTAGTGCCCCAGGCTGGGCCGCAGCGCCCCACTCTTACTTCTCCGTCCTGCCTTCTGGGTCTAGGGCCGAGCCCGTGAGAGCCACCGTGTTCCAGTACCCCGTGGGCTGGCCGCCAGTCCAGGAGCTGCCTCCGTCCCTGCGGGCACCGCCTCCTGGGGGGTGGCCCCTGCAGCCCAGCGTCCAGTGGGGCTGAGCCCCTCCTCCCTGCGTGGCGAGCTCACGAGTCGGCCACAACCAAGAGAAGGGCTCCTACGGCGGACTCCGAGGCCCCCCTCCTGCTGCACCCCATGGAGCGTCGGGAACTCAAGCCTGGGCCTCTCTGAGGCCTGAGTGCTCCCTGCCTGCCCCTAGCCAAGTGCAGCCCTGGTCCTGACTCCGAGCCAGGCCGCTCCACGCCCACCCCCTCAGGAGACATCTCAGAGGACTTCCTTCCGGATGTTTATAAAGCAAGTCTGTCACCGCAGCTGCCCTTGCCGCTCGCCTGGCGCCCTCCTCTCCGCACTCTGGCTGTGGGTGGGGAGATGGGCGAGGTGCGGTCCTCTGTGGGCTGACCGGTGCTTGGCGCCCTTCTCTTCGCTCAGGGGCCGGCGGAGGCTTAGTGCGGCCGGGCGGGACCGGTCCAGGCCAGGCGTGGCTCCGCATCTGGGGAGGGGAGCTGAGGACCGGGTCTGCCGGCCCGGCCCCCACATCCGCCAGCGCGGAGCACAGGTGGCGTAGCTCCGGCGGCGGCGTGCAGAGCTGGGTCTCCGGCCTGGATGGTGTGGAGAAGTGGGCGACCCCCGGAGGGTGGGCCCTGGGCTGGGAGAGCGGCCTGGCTGAGCGTCCCAGCACCGACATGGGGGGGGGGGGGCGGGGGCTTCCACCCTGGAGGAGCCAGCCCCCTGATGGGTAGGGAGACCACACAGGCGGCCCGGGTGGTCCGCGGCCCAGCCCTGCACTCCGGATCAAGATGCTGTGCTGGGCGCTGGGGGGCAATGAGCCCCCCTGGTCTCCTGTGGGGGCGCCCAATGGGTGGGGTGGCTACCGGCTCCATCTTTCGTGAGCTTCTGCCCTTCCTGAAAATCACCATTGCTGGGGGGAGCTGAGGCCAATTCTGGGAGCCCTCTGGACCTCAGACTCCTCTTTGAAATGGGCTGATTCTCTAGTGTGAGGACAAAGGCTGGTTTGAGTCTAGGGAAGGTCAGAGGGAGGGACTCAGCAGAGGGCGGGGCTTCCTCAGGCTGTGCCAGGGACCGAGGCCCAGGAGACCCCAGCCTCGTCCCGCTCCAGGAGGAGGCCGCCTACCCCCTGCACGCCCCTGCACGCCCCTGCACGGCCCTGGGCACCCCTCAGGGGCCAGGCTGGGTCTGGCTGTGCAGCGCTGGGCACACGGTGCCTCCTTCTGCCTCCGGGACCCCAGCAGCTACCGGGCCCTGCACAGATTCCTCCTTTCAATGTCCCAGAAGCCCCCCACCGCCCCGGACAGCGGGAAGAGTTGGTGCTATGGTACAACAGGCCAGGGTGGGGCACACAGGGTGCAGGCGGGGCCGGGCCCTCCACGGCTGGGGCCACGGCTCCATGCAAGGGCCTGAAGTACACGCGGTGGCCCAGGGGGCAGCAGAGGGGGAGGGCTGCGGGGCGGCCGGTGTGGAGTGGCCCCCGGCCCTGCGCACCAGGCGCCTACTTCATGCCACTGCGCAGCACCTGGTTGGCCGCAATGAGCATGACGCTAATGATGAAGGCGATGGCGAAGGCGCAGATGAGGCTCTTCCGCACGCACGTCTGGCGGATCTGCTGGTTGGAGCAGGCTGCGGCCGCGGCCACCGGGGAGCAGCAGAGAGACAGAAGGGACAGCCAAGCGAGGGACTCAGGGGCCGCCTGCACTCCCGTACCGGGCGCGTGGAGACGTGGGGTCTGGGGCAGAGGAGGCCCCCCAGCGCTCCCCCAACCTGGGGTTCCTCCACTGGCCCGCCCGTGGGGTCCCAGGGGGTGTCACTCACTCTCCACGTCCACGGGGCACTCCTCCGCCGTGCCCAGGTGGCTCTCCTCCTCCGTCATGATGATGTTCTCGATGTCCTTCATGGACAGGTGCTCGCAGAACGTGTCATAGAGCAGCCGCTTCAGCTCGTCCACGGTCAGCTTCTGCATGTCGCACTTGGGTGGGGGGGAGACATGGTGCTTTGGCCACAGCCACCACCAACTGTCCCCTCCCGGCCCCTGCGGCCACACAAACCAGCGACGAGCCTCTAGGTCCCGGAGGGCTGGGAACCACTCACCCCCTCCTTGAGTCCTCGACCAACAGTGGCCTCCCCAGGGAAGCCCTTGGCCCAGCGGACAGAAGCCTGGAGGCGTCATCACCCCCACTTTGAAGCGCGGGCCTGACCCTTCAATGGCCCCAGTACAGCCCTCCAGTCAGCCAGGACGTACCTTCCAGAAGACGGTGTCAAAGTCAGTGCCGTGGAACTTCTCTGGGATCCCTGAAGTGGAAAGCTTGGGTCCCAGGAGGGTCACAAACTCCTCAAAGTCCACTTGGCCGTCACCTGGAGTGGGCACAGTTCCAGTCAGCTGGGAGGCTGCACCTGGGCGCCACGGGCCAATAAGGGACCCGGGAAGTCCCCTCCTTGGAGCCTCACATGCCAGGCTCTGGGCTGACGCTGAAGCCCCCGAGTGTTCAGAGGCCCCACCTGACAGGTGTGTGTATGTGAGGGGGTGCAGCAGTGGGCCCTGAGTGGCCTCGCCCGTGGGAGACACGTTTCACCCCAAACCTGCTGCCCAGAGTGGGTGTAGGGCCAAACATCCTCCCCACCACACACAGGAAATGGAGCTCAGGATGGGGGACCACCCACCCAGGTGGGCATGTGCTGTCCATGTGGAGAGGGGACGTGGGAGGGGCCAGAGAAGACTGGGAGGAGAGGACTGGGCCTTCCTGGTGCTTACGAGTTTTTCCTTCATTGAAAGCCAGATGGCAAATACAACTAATGATTTTTTTTTTTTTGATGATGAAAACTGGAATATTTCGTATTAATATATTGTTGTTTACTCACTCAGTCGTATCCCACTCTTTGCAGTCCCATGGACTGTAGCCCACCAGGCTCCTCTGTCCATGGATTTCCCAGGCAAGAATACCAGAGTGGGTTACTATTCCCTTGAGGGGATCTTCCCAACCCAGGGATCAGACTCCCATCTCCTGCCTTGTAGGGGGATTCTTTAGGACTGAGCCACCAGGGAAGCCCATTTAGTAGACACATTCTTACTTGTCTGTACTTTAAAATTTTCTTGGGGACTTCCCAGTGGTTAGGACTCCTTGCTTCCGCTGCAGGGGGGACGGGTTGAACCCCCCGTTGGGGAACTAAGATCCCCCAAGCTACAGCACGGCCAAAAAAAGAAAAATTCTTGGAATACAGAGGTACAGAGTCTCCAACTTCTTGGGTATAGCTGGGACTGTCACACTCTGTCTGACCTCAGTTGTCCAGCTGAGAAGGGGGTGCCATGGGCTTGGGGCCGACCCGGAGTGGTGAGAGTGACTGGACCCCTGGGGGCTCAGTCCTGGGGTCTCAGGGTCCAGACTCGGCTCCCCAGCCCTGCTGCAGGTGAGGGGTGAGGGAACAGGCAAGGGCGTGGCTCACCGTCCATGTCCAGTCTCTGGATGATGACCTCCAGCTCCACCTCGTTGGGCATGTAGCCCAGGGAGCGCATGGCTGTGCCCAGCTCCTGCTTGGAGATGAAGCCGTTGCCATCACGGTCGAAGACTTTGAAAGCCTCTCGGATCTCTGGGGGAGGGGCAGACCCAGTCAGACCTCACCCCTGTCCCCAACAGCCCCTTCCTCAGGCCCCCGGAATCCCAGACCCCACCACCTGAGCTCAGGATAGAGACTGTGCCCCCAACCCCCGACCCTCGCCACCCTCTGGAGACCCCGAAGGTCTGGTCAGAGACAGCCAGCGGGTGGCCCAAGAGTCCACTACAGCGCTGCCTCCCTGGAGCTCGGGGCAGGCCAAGCTCGCAGCAGTGGAGCCCGGCGGCGGCAGTGATGAGACCGCCCCAGGGTCTTGGGCTCGGCGTGCCAGGCTCCCACAGCCTCTCCAGGCGTGCTCACAACGACCCCGTGTGGCTGGCATCACGGAGCCTCCTGTGCAAGGGAAGACTTGAGCGGGGAGCCGGTCCTCCTTGAGCTGCTGAAGGCTTCCCGCCCACCCCCGCTCCTCCCATCCTCCCCCCAGCTCCTCCCATCCTCCCCACCATCCCCATCACACTTCCTCCCCAGGCTCAGCTCGTTAACACCGGCCAGCACTTGTTAATGGCGGCCGCGAGAGGCAGCCGCAGCTCCGGGCTAACAGCTGGGCACAGACTGCCTCCGGGAGCCTGACATTTGGGGGAAGACAGGATGGATGGAGGCGCCTCCGCAGGCCCAGGCCAGCTGAGGTGTGGGGGTCACTCCCCCCGACCACCACATCGAATGAAGAGGGAGACAGCCCTGAGGAACCTGGGTGACTCGGGGTGGACAGCAAGGCACAGGGTTGGAAGCCTGAGAACCAGAAATTCGAGTGACCTTGGACCAGCCTCAGTCTTACCCACAGTAAAATGGGCAGTCGTGGTGTGAGGTTTTATCAAAGATATCCACGGTTGAGGGTTGAAGGGTTCTAAACTCTCCCCGTTCAGCCTTCTGCCTGTCACTGGGCCTGCTGTCCCGCCATTGTCACTCAGCCCCAGAAGGGTCCCACAGAGCACCTCCTGTTGTGGGGAGGGTTTCTCAGTCCACTCATCCCCTCGGCTCAGGTTCCCGGGGGTCTCCTTGTTCAGTTTGCAGGCGGAGGGGAGCTCACGCGTGCAAGTGTGTTTGGAAGGAGAGGCATACCACATACCTGGAAAGTGAGGTCTAGGAGGCTAGGTGGCCAGTGTGTGGGTCTGTGAGCCCCTGAGACTGACCGTGGGATCCTGCACCTTGGGGTCAGTCCCTGATTCTGCTGGACCCACTAGAGCCCAGAGAGGGTGGCCATGTGTCCCAAGCCACACAGCAAGGTGGCTGCGGCCAAAGCCCCAGACTTCATCAGGGTCCTCCCACCTGGCATCCGCACCCAAGACCTAAAGGTTCCAGTTGCCACGCAGGCCAGGACAGTGTCCTCAGGCCTCACCTGAGCTGCCCAGGCTCCCAGACCCTCTGACTCTGGACTGCCACCCCCCTTCCCCAATCCTAGGTAGGGCCCGAGAAACCAGTCTCCTAACCAGTGGCCGCTTGGCCAGAGGAGCAGCTTGGAAGGGAGAGCTGGGCCAGGCCAGGGGCTCCTGTAAACCCTGGACTCGGGGAACTCCAGGCCAATGCCCACCTAGAGTTTCCCTGGACCATCGAGAAGGTCGAGAGCCCCCCACCCCCAGAGGAGTGTTAGCGGAGGACCAGCAGTTCCAGAGCTGCTTCGGGGGTTCCAGTCCCCTGGGAGTCCTGGGTAAGAGAGGAAGACACTGGCATTGCAGCCAGGCATTGTGCGCCTGACACACACACACACACACACACACACACACACACACACACACACACACACGTTTTTGGCTGGCTCTGTTGGCGTCCTGACCACACACACAGACACACACACACACACACGTAGGTTTTCGCTGGCTCTGTTGGCCTCCTGACCCAGCCACAGGCTCTGCCCACCTTACGTGTCCTGAACTCCAGCCCCAGGGGCCCTTTCAGTCCAGGTGGGTGCCAGGGCTGCTCCCCCTGCAGGCCTCTGAGCGTGAGGCTCCTTTTGCCTGCAACGCTCTTCCCCTCTCCATGGCCAACTCGGATACATCCCTGGTTCCCAGCAAGGATAGACGGCATCACCTCCCTTCCTGCCCGCCCCCTGCCCTCCGCAGCTGACTCTGGCCCTCCTCTGGCTCCCACAGACCCCTTCCCCTGAGGATTCCTTCTTGACCATGCTGGATTGTGAACTATGAGATGCCATGAGAGCAGGGACGGGTGGATCTTGTTCACTGCTGTGTCCCGTGACTGGAACGGTGCAGTCATCCAAACCAAGCCATTTGCTAATAAATGGTTAAATAAATGACTGATTCAGGGACCCCCTCCTACATCTGGAGCACACAGAGGAGCTGAGCAGAAGTTCATGGTCCGCGTGGTGTGGGGCCACCTCTCAGAACCCATTTACTCTGAGTTTACAAATGATCCTAGTAAGGGCAAGTGTTAGCCAGAGGCGGAGGGCGGCTGGGGTGCTGCTTGTCCTCTCGTGCAGCCCCTAAGGACCCCCTCACCTCAGGGGCCACCACAGAAGAGGGGGATCACCCTCAGACGAACCATCCTCAGACGCCCAGGTCAGGGGCTAGTTTGATGAAAGTGGGAACCCAAGGAAGGGACCTCATCTTTCTGGGTCCTCAGCTGGGAGATCCCAGGGTGGGATGGCAAAACCGCAGCCTCAGCACAGTGGTGGTACAGTGGGTGCTGGCTCGCTCCCCTGCAATGAGCTAGGGGCCAGGCTGTCTCTCTCACCCCGACAGGGGCTAGGTGTGCCCCCCGAGAGCACAGGGGTGCTTCTGTCAGAGCCCCTGACCTCTTAAAGGTCCTGAGAAGATACACACACAGGGTCAGTGGAGGGCAGGTGAATCCTGGGGTACGTAGGCAAGCGACAGTCCCAGAGGCGTCCCTTTCTCAGGCAGGACAAACATCCCAAGACCACTGGATCAATCCAAACACTGCCACCTCCCCTTCCACGTGTCCTCTTGGCCTCTCCTCCCTGGCACGCCCGCCTCACACTCAGTCTTGCCCTGTGTCCTCGGCCTTGCTCAGAGCCACGACCCGGCCCCTGCTGATTCTCCGAGGCCAAGTTCAGGGATCACCTTCTCAGCCAGAGAATCAGCACCAAGTCACGCAGACTTGGGTCAGATCCCAGCTCTCCACGTCCTGGCCAGGTGCCCTCGGGTGGGTGTTTGCTCACCTGTACAATGGGGCTACAGAAATGAACAAATAAGAAAATCAAGCACGTGAGAACTCGGCCGGGCCGGGCCTGCCTCAGAGCAGGATGCTATAAATCAGAACATCCCAGATGTTCCGGCAGAGCAGGAAGGAGAAGAGAGGTCTCAGGGAGCTTCGGACACCAGGCCAGCTTTCCTGTTTGCTGGTACTAGGACCTGGAGGCCCAGGGCTTGGAGTCTGGCCTTGCTGCTCAGCAGCCAAGAGACCTGGACACGGCACCTTCCTCTCTGAACCTCCACAGACTCGTCTGTGAGCTGAGAGCGTGACTCTTGCCCCATCCCAGAGACCTGGACTCTGCTGGGGGCCCCCGGAGCAAGGTGGGCGTCACAGCTTGCCTATTGCTGCTGCTGCCATCGACACAGCCCAGCTGGGCGCATTTCCCCCGAAAGCCTCGCTCGGTTCCCGCCCAGGAGGCTGGGGGAAGACTGCCGCGCTCCATCTTGGCATGGGGATGCCTGGCCCGGGCAAGGGCTGGCAGGGCCTCTGAGTTTCCAGGCCGACACAGGTCCCTTCCTGCTGCCTCCAGCCTCTGCCCTCAATCCCTCCCCTGGCCTGGGGAGCTGCGTCAGGGCCTGAGTCCCCAACCAGCCCGATGGGAGCCGGAGTCCAGAGAAGGGGTGTGTGGGCTGGAGGTCACTTTCAGGGGGCAGAATGTGTCCTCTGCGGTGACGGCTCCTCTCCGCGGCATTGGCCCTGCGCCCCAGCATTTTGGCCTCCCTGAGTTTCTGGCCTGCACGGAGGTGGCTGCTGGGCTTGCAGGAAAGAGGGGCAGGAAAGGGGACTCCTCTGTACCCAGAATGCCCCATTTGGCCATGCAGTGCAGACTCCACTGTCTGTCTGAGCAGGTCAAGTGCCAAGCCCAGACCCCTGCCCTGGCGGCTGTCTGCCTGCCTGTCTGCCTGTCTGTCCACCTGTCTGTCTGCCTCCTCCTCTCTCTGAGGGAGGGCTGGGTGAGGGCCTGCCGTTCCCCAGCTCCCATCCTCAGCTGCTCAAGTCCGTCGATGCCACTGAGGTCAACCACAGGCCCGGCAGGTGAGGAGCTCTCAGGGAGAATCTGGGGAATTCTGTCCTCCGCTCGAGGAAGGCCAGGGACCCAGGCCAGCTCTGCCTAGCCACGTCTACCCATCCAGGGGTCCCCAAGTGCCTCCACAGACCTTCAAGGCCCTTTCCACCCACCCCTTCCCCGAGCCTGCCTTTCTGGCCCAGTCCCCCACATATCGCGTGTTGCTTCCTCGCAGGCCTTCCCCGATTCCCTCTCCGCGCTCCTTAACCTCCCCACTGCTGCCCTGGTCTCCGAGCCACCACTGAGCCCTGTGCCAGGCCCTGTGCTGAGCACTTCCATCACGTCCTCTGTCACTTGCGGCCCTGGGGAGGGGCACGGCCAACCTCTTTTTACAGATGGAGAAACTGAGGCAAAAAGCAAGTGGGTGCCTGAGGTCACTCCATGAATCGAGGAGCAGAGATTCAAACCCCCCCTCGCTTGGCTAGGGAGCCCTCCACCTTAAGCCAGCGCTCTCCACCTCCCTCCCTCGTCCTAACCGCCCCCTGGATCTCTGCAGGCAGGCATGTACTGTCTGCAGCATCTCATCCCAAGCTGCTGGGATCATTGTCCTCAGCACACGTGGCTTGCCCACTGACAGGCGTCCCCCAACCAAGGGCCTGGGTGGGACAGGAGCACTGACGGGCCACTGGGGAGGTGGACGGGGCAGAGGGGGACTCTGAGCTATGGATGGTCATCCTTCCTACCCAGCCCTTGGCATCCAAGGACCACTGGGGCCTGCAGAGACCTGGTCTCCTCGGAGGAGGGCTTCCAGAGTGCCTGCAGCCAAGAAGGGGTCGATCACAGAGGACTTCCTGTCCTCATCCTTGGCTGCCCACAGGCTGTCCCAGACGGGCGGGGACTGCCAAGCATCTACAGGCATCATCTGCCTCCCCCCACCAGGGAGAGCCCTGCCCTTCAGATGTCCCCTGTGCCAGGGCCCCCTGCTCCACAGGGCCCGGGAGAAGGGGACGGGCAAGAAGCAGGCAGTGCGTTTGGTGTGGCTGGTGACTAACACTCCTGGGCTCCTGCCAGCATGTCCGCCATGCGGTCCAAGGGGAGCCTGCGGACTCCTTGCCCCTGCACTGCCCGCCCTGTGCCCTGCTCACCCCTGCATCCCAGTCTCCTCCCACCTCTCCCCTTCCTTGGAGTCTGTACTCCAAGGCTGGGAAATCAGGGGAAGAGGAGCCAGTGAGGCCCCAGCAAGGCTGCCAGGGGCATGGTGGGATGCTGAGAGCAAGAGGAGAGAATGAGATGAAAGCTGCCTGGGGTGCAGGGGGGACAAAGTGTACCCCTGCCCGATTGGCCAGGAGGAAGAGATGGATGAGGGCCTGTGGAGGGGGGACTGTAAGAGGTTTAGGGTCCCCGGGGCAGGAGCAGACAATGTTAGGGCAGGGACGGCCAATGCCCCACCCCCGCCCTCTTGCCCCTCACTGGACCCCCTCGTTTTCCCAGCCCCTGGATGAAACTCTGGTTCCTGGGCTTTGGCGCAGACAGGGCACGGACTTGGGCTTTGGAGTTCAAGGCCAGAAACCCAGTAGCGGTACCCACCATCTGTCCTGCCCGCATCAGACACCAGACCCCATTTCCACAGCTCTCCCAACCTCTGGCGGCTTTCGGGGGGACGTGGTGAGAGGCAGGTGGCTCACGGTGGTGCAGTGCGGGCTTGGGGGTGGGGGGCGCCTTCTCCCGTTGATCTTCCCCCTGATCCCCTCTGACTCCCTCAAGATCTGCTCCCTCCAGGGCTTGGGGGTGCGGCTGGACCTCTCTCCGTGGCTTGTGCTCCCACCGTCACCCCTGACTGCATTGGTGTCTCAGCCGTACCCCGCAAAGGCCCTGTTGAGCCCCAGATCTCAGAGACCCTTGGCCCTAAGGTACCTGAAGAGAGGCCCAGCCTCTGGGTGATCGCAGGCCCTCCCCCAACAGCAGATAAGCAGATCTCATGGGGCTGAGACCCCCATCAGCCCAGAGCCCCTCACTCCACTGCGAAGGGCCCCCAGGAAGTCTGGGGGGAGGGGAAACCTGAGCCCCTGACCCCGGTCCTATAGGGAAAGAGCTGCAGGCCCCAGGGGTCTCACTGCCTCCCAGAATCCTCAGTCTGAGGACCCCAGGCTCTGCCATCTGCTCTGATGCTGCCCAACCCATTGCCCAAGGTCCCCATTCATGTCCAGAGGTGGAGGCACTTGGGAAACAGATCAGGTCGCATCCCCCTCTGCCTTTCCCTATCAGGCTTGGTTATCGCGACCAAGCTGCCCAGTCTGGCCACTTGTTGTCGCCACCACCTCCCCGGCTGCCTTCCCGGCGCTCGGGTCTGGGGGTCTCCGCAGGGCTGTGGGGAAAGGGCTACGGGCCCTGCAACAGGGGCTGGGGGCAGCCCGACAGCCGGCGGGAGCAGGGCAGGCGCCCGCTCCCCTTCTCTGGCTGCCCGAGCAGATTGGATTTTAAAAGCGACACGAGCGGAATGTCAATGCGAGTGCAGAGCCGCGGGCGGGCGCCGCCGAGGGGATCAGGATGCGGGTGCTCCGGGGGCCGGCGCTGGTGGGGGGGTGCGCAGCTCAGACCCCCAACCCAACCCGCCGCGTTGCCGCACCGTCACCGCGGACTGCGCGGCCCCGTGACCCCGCTGCGGGGCCCGGCAAGTTTCCGCAGCGCGGGGGACCACGCGGCTGAGGCTGGGCCGGCCCTCCGCTTCGCGACCCCCCACCGCGGCGCCCAGGGGTGCGACCGGGTCCAGCCTACCCGCGCAGCTGTTCGCTGGAGCGCCCACCTGGCAGGCGGCACCCGCAGACAGCCCCCAGCCCCCGCGCCCTTAAGACCGCGTTTCACCTGGGCGCACAGGTAGGAGGCCGGCGGGGGTCCCGGCGGGGCACTCACCTTCCAGCTCGTCCTCGGGGATGTCCACAGGGCGCTGCTCCGACAGCAGGTTGGGGACGGTGTAGATGCCCCGGTACATCAACGCCGCCGTCACCGGGTGGAACGGCATCTTGAAGGCTCCGCGCCCGCCCGCCCGCCGCAAACTTTGAGGTCGGGGCTCATGGGCCGGCGGCGGCCCCGGGGGCGGCTGGAGCGGGCGCGGCGCGCGGCTGCGGAGGGCGGCGAGACGGGGGGCGCCCCTCCGGGGGCCTAGCGCCCCCGCGCCCCGGGCCGCCGGTCCATGCCGCCCCCTCCCTCGTCGGGCTCCGGGCCGGGGCCCCGCAGGGGCCGCGGGGGGCGGCGCCGCTCGGGCCTCTCAGCTCCGGCCGCTGCGCGCTGCGCCCGCCGCTCCCGCTCCTCGGTGCCCCGCGCGCTCCTCGCTGCGCGCTGCTGGCCGCCCGCTCGTCCGCTCGCCGGCGCGGCCGCCCGGCCCGCCGCTCCGGCTCTCGCCGCCTCCCCTGCTCGCTCGCTCGCTCGCTCCGTGTCGCGCTGGCTGCGCTCCCCGCCTCCCCCGCCCGCCGCTCGCCCGCCCCCTCCGCGCTTCCCCCCACCCCGCCCGCCCCTTCCCGCCGCCGGCCCCTGCGTGGCCGCCCGAGCCGGCCAGGGGTTCCTTCTCCCCTTCGGCCCGGGCTCCTCTTTCTCCCTACGGAGGCTCACTCGCCCACCCCTAACCCCATACAAACCAAGTCTGCAGCTACCCGGATTAAATTAAGATGGGGTGTGGTGGGGGTGGGGCCCTTCCTTCCAGCCCCTTGGCTGGCCCCCACCCGCCTCGAACAGAGAGCAGGGAGTAGAGGACCAGATACCTGCAGCCAGCGGAGGTCTGGCCCCGCCGCCCCTGAGTCCTCGAAGAGAATCACACAGGGTTGGTGCCAGGAGAGGCTCCAGAGTGGGGAAACTGAGTCCGAGGAAGAAGGGCGTTGACCAAGGTCATGTGGCAGGGCCGGCTGGCAGGAGTTGGCCATAGGTCTCGGGCAGTCTCCCCTGCTCTGTGGCTGAGACCTGGCCCCTGACCTTGCCCCCCAGCAGTGGAGCCCCATTCCTGGCTCCTTCCCAGACGCTCATCACCACTAAGCCTGCAGAGAGGGAGCCAGGTGGGGGAGGCTGTGTGGGACAGAGAGGTGGCTGGGTGCCTGTGGGGACTGCTGGGAGGGTTGGTCAGTTCACATGGCTCGGGGTTAGACCTAGTACTTGTGCAGGGCTGTCCCAGGCCCCAGGGCACATGTGCCTGTGGAGTGAGGGGACAGCACATGTGTGTGCATGTTACACGCTGTTATCCACAGGATGTGTACGTGTGTTTTCAAGTCCACATGGAGATGGTCGTGTGCTGGGAGGGTGTGTGGCCACCTGTGTGTGCCAAGGTTGTGAGCTGAGAGATGAGGGCAGGGGCCCGTGGGCAGGTGGGGGGCAGTGTGCAGCCCTTGGGTGTGGGCCTGTGTTCACAGATGTCCATGCATATTTATAGGGGAGGGCTTGGCCCCCAGGCCTCACCATGGCTCCAGATGCAGACCCTGCCCCTGTTTTTGTCCAGTCGCTCAGTTGTGTTCGACTCTTTGCGACCCCATGGACTGTAGCATGCCCGGCTTTCCTGTCCTTCACTATCTCCTGGAGTTTGCTCAGATTTATGTCCAGTGAGTCGATGATGCCATCCAACCATCTCATCCTCTGTCATCCCCTTCTCCTGCTCTCAATCTTTCCCAGCATCGGGGTCTTTTCCAGTGAGTCGAGTCTTTGCATCAGGTGGCCAGAGTATTAGAGCTTCAGCTTCAGCATCAGTCCTTCCATAGAGGCCCCGTTGGAACCACCTCCCTCCCCTCTTTGGTCCAATCAGCCTTTGGCCCCAGGGGGAAAGCTGATTGCCATGGCCCTGCCGGCCCTGCCCTCCCCAGTCTGATTACATTTTACTGCTTTTTGTAGCTGATTAATCACAGCCTGGGGAGAGGGGCTCAGGGAGCGATGCCAACCCTGGCTGAGCTGGGCCGGGCCAGGCCTGGGCCCCAGCACTTCTCGCGCCTGGCTGTGGACAAGGCTCCCAGGAGCATCTACAGCCTGCAGAGGAGCCAGGCAGGACCGCAGCTCTTGGACTGTCCCCCAGCCTCTATGGGCCAGCAGGTGCCCGTTAGGACCTGGGGCTGGGGGTGTGAGAGTCTCCAGAAAAGCCCCTGCTGAGGCCCTCTTCGTCCACCTGTCTTGGGTCCGACATTCCACCCTTAGGAGTCGAATGTTCTGTGCTCCCTCGGTTCTTCTGCTGGAGCAGAGGAACCAAAAAGAAAGAACCCGGCCCTTGGAGCCAGACAGACCTGGGGCTGCCACGTCTTCCACTTAGTCATCTCCTCTAACCTCCTGGGGCCTCAGTTTCCCTTGTGAAGTGATGGTGGCAGTGCTACCTCCAGGGCGGTGGCGAGGTTGGAGAGACGTTAAGGTGTGAGAGGTGTCTGGCTGGGCCTCCCTGTGTCTCTTAGGATTTCCTATTAGCATGAAAACTACCCCCCCACCCTGAGCAATATGAAATAATAATAATTAGAGCTTCGACTTACTGATTGGGAGGCTGAGTGGCAGCGGCTGGCTTCTTTGGTGTCTACTGAGCGGCCAGCTGGCTCCTGGGGACCCCCACGCTGAGGGAGGGTGGGCTGGAGCCTGCCGAGGGGCTGGTGGGAAACTGGCTCTCGGTGACTTTCCAAGAGGCCGTCACAGGGCATATTGCTGCTGGTCTGACAGAGCTCCCACGGCATCCCCCCTGACTCCCAGGCCAAGGAGCTTCCAAGGACGGGCAGAAGCTGTCCCTAAGTAAATCAGACAAAAACCAGCGGTGGGGCGGGGGCGGCGCCTGCCCTGAGGGACAGTGTGGGTGTCCACTGGAGACATGGGCCTCCCTCCAGGCCTCAGCCTTGGTCTGTGACCATCTCTTGGCCAGGTTGCTCCCTGGGACAGGATCCCACCTGGCCAAAGGGACAGGATTCGCCTGGTTTATAGCACCAAGGGATTATAGCAGCAAGGCCATGGAGCACCCCACTGCCAGGGTCATCCCTGACCTCAGGCCAGTCACTGTCCTCTCCCCTGGTGCAAAGTCACGGCCCATGGAGCCGGCTGTGTGTCCAGGGAATCTTCTACATGCCACGAGCTGCACCTGGGCTGCACTTTGGCTGTGCCTAGGACCTGCATGGAGTCCTCTGAGACTCTGAATGCAGTTTGGCCATGCCCCCAATTCATGGTCAAGGGCACCCCCATTCAGGGAGCTGAAGGGACCAGGTTGGGTCATGCTGGGGTGGCAGGGCTGGGGTTCAAGTTCAAGGCAGGAGCTGGGTAGGGAATGGGATGGGGAGTCAGGCTCTGGGTCATCTGCTCTCTTTGCCCTTCCAGGCTCAGAGGAAAGCTGCCTCCTTTAGGAAGCTTCCTTGACCTTCTCAGCCTTTCGTGGGGCAGCCCCTGGGTGCCAGGTCCTGCAGTCAAGCCAGGCTGGGAGTCAGAGGATGAGAGAGAGGGGCCTCAGAGAGGGGTCTCTGAGAGCAAGCCCCCGAGGACAAAGCTCACTGCCTGCTGAAAGGCAGGTGTGGTAGTCGGAGTGGGGGAAGAAGGGTTTTTTTGCAGAAGAAGGTCATAGAAACAGGGCTTGAAATTTTCCTGACATGATCGGGGGCAAGCAGTGCCAAGAGCAGTAAGAGCTCCACATGGAGACCCCAGAGCTGGACCTGTGGCTCTGGGTGTTTGAGCCTCAGCTTACACACCTGTTAAAAAGGAACACATCCAGCCCCCAGAGTGAATGCTTAGATCCTGCACGTGAAGTGCTGAACATGGTGGCTGAGGATGGAACATGGTGGCTCTTAGTACAAGCCAAAGGAACTCCAGGAGGAGGAGCCAGGGTGGGCAGAAGCTCAGATACCTGAGAGGACCACTCTCCCACTCAGCTCTGGAGGGCAGGATCCGGGGGTCTGCACACCCCAGATCTGAGTGCCTGATACAGGGCTGGGCTGGGAAGGTGGCAGGGGCTGGGTGAAGGTCTGCTTAGAGGATGAATGAGGAGATGAATGAATGAACGAGCGATCGCACACCAGCCCACCCGCCCTTCGGCGCTGCAGCCCCGTCCTCTCCTCTGCACGTCACGGGGGAGCAGATGGCGACATCGCAGGGTGTGAATTGTGTCTGTCGCTCCCCCATCTGGGGAAGGTGCCACTGTCATCACACCGCACTCCCTTGGGTGCTACCCGGAGACTCGTGGGCCTTCCAGAGAGGAGTCTCCAGGGACTTCCCCCACTAGTCCTTGGCTCAGCGTCCTGGAGACCCTAGGAGAGGTGACCCCCTCCCCCCACCCCCCCCAAGACTCTGGAAGGATCCACCAGGCAGGGAGGCAAGATGAGAGAATTGGGGACTTCCCCGTGCAGAAGCTGGAGGCTTCCCCTGCCAACCCGGAGACTGGAGCCCTCTCCTCTCAAAGCCGGCATGCTCCCCAGCATCCTGTCTCCACCCACATTCAGCACCAGGGAGAGCTCCACCACACGGGGTGGAGTTGTGCAGGGATCTGGGAGGCCCTGACGAGACGTGAACCCATTGTCTAGGGCAGGATATCAAAGTGGACGGAGGGCAAGCATTGCATGCAGGGTTTTGCCTGGACCGCTGACCACAGCCCTGCCCAAACTCGGGACCTGCTTGGGGACGCTGGTCGGGGAGGGGCACTCCAGGGAGGGCAGAGGCTCTGGCCTCTGCTCCTTGGCTAGGGAACAGTATTGTTCCAAGAATCCGCTGGGGACAGTGTGTAGAGGTGAATAAAATATTCATCGTCTGGGCAAACTCACACAGTCACTTGATGAATAATGGAATTTATAGACCTGCAGAGGCACACCCAGCCACGCGGGGCGTGCAGGCCTGGACATCCTCTTTGAGCCCCCAGAGGCCAGCTCCTGCAGGTGACAAAGGTGTACAGGACAGAGCAGGAGGCAGAGTCCATGAGAGGGAAACAGAGGGGAAGGGACAGGTCTTTAAAATTGTTACTTCTTGAGAATCAACTCAATGATGGAAAAAAGAGGACTGGACTTGGAGTCTAGCGTGGCTGGGGTGAAACCTGGCTGCCGTTCTGTGCCCAGGGCGTGACACTCGGTCACCAGGTGACAGTGCCTGGCACCTCGGTCCTGGAACACACGGCACTAGGACATGCTGAGAGGCGGGGCCCTGAGACGCCCCCTTTCCAGCTGTCACACCCCTCTGAGCCCAGGAGAAGTCTGAGAGGCAGAGGGAGGCTTGGCCACAGGAGCAGAGAAACTTCTAGTCCTCGGGACTGGGTTTGATGTAAAAAACATGCAAAAACCTGGCTGGGGAGAGATGGACACGGGCACTTCCTAGCCCCACCCCCACCCCACTCTCCCCCAGAGAGTCTGCTTGGCTGGGCCCTGGGCGAGGGTACTTTTAGTTTTTAAAAATATTTCTTTCTGTATTTGACCATGCTGGGTCTTAGTTGCAGCATGTGGAATCTAGTTCCATGACCAGGGATTGAACACGGGCTTTCTGCATTGGGAAAGTGGAGTCTTAGCCACTGGGAAGACCACCAGGGAAGTCCAAGGGAATGCTTTTAAAAAGCTTCCCAGGAGCTTCCAAGAGTGAGAACTCTTAGAGCTGTTAGAGCTCCACAGAGAAAGGTCTGGTCTGGGAAACTGAGTCTGGGCTGGGGCCAGAGGAATTGGATGATGTCCCTGCCCAGGGTGGGACAGCGCTCCCTGCCCCTGGTCCCCTTGGGCTGTGGTCTCCCCTTGGGGCAAGCTGCTGGCTGGCTGGGGCGTCAGGGGCCCAGCCCCCGCTCCAGGCCCGCTTCCTGAGTGACAGCTGTGGCAGCTGGCGGGAGACAGGCACGAGGCCCGCTCCTAATTGCTCTGGGCTCCCGGATCCATGCCTCAGTCTGCTGCCTCTGATGAGACGCTCGACAGATCTGCCCAGGGCGGCCTCTCCTCTAGAAGAGATCCCACGTCTGGCCGGCCTGGGCACCGGCCCGGGGTGGGAGAGGTGGGGAGGGGGAGGCTCCCCCTCCTTGCAGGGTATGGCCACCTCTGGACAAGGCGAGGTCCTTTCCGCTTTTCTCACTGTGACATAAAAGAGCTTGTGTCAACTTCCATTTGAACGAGGGGCTGTTCAAACAGTGTGAAATGGCAGACTTTGTGGGTGGGCTCTGTGGTCTCACCTGGCACACCCTGCCCCTGCCAGGGGGCTGTGACCTGTCCTCTGGGATCAGACCGGAGAGAGAGAGAGAGACGGTGTGACCTCGAGCCAGCTGTTGGGAATAAGGGCAGCTGCATCCCAGGACGAACCCAGAAGGAGGATGGCATGGACAGCACTGAGCTGGGGTCCGAGGCAGAGCACACGGTTCTGAGCTGGGGTCCGGGGCAGAGCGCATGATTTGCTCGCTCTTACCGCTCCGCTGGTGTCTCAGAGCGGTCCTTGTGATGCTGGGGACCAGCAGCGTTTAGCATACCCGCCGGGGCTGAGTTCTCAGGCTGGTGCCTCCCTCCCTGTCTCCAGCTGTCCAGGCCCTTCCCATAGCACCCCCACCCCAGCCCCTGCCCCCTCCTGTTGTGGAAACACCTCCAGAGCAAGGGCTGGACATCAGAAGACTGAAGCCTCTGGTTCCTCCAAGGGCGTTCTCAGATCCTGACATCTCAAATTCTTTCTCAGGAGAACCGGATTCATTCCCCGACTTCAATCATCCAGCCCAGCATTTATGCTTCTCCACGTGTGAGCTGGGGGCTTCCCCGGTGGCTCAGCTGGTAAAGAAGCCGCCTGCCAATGCTGGAGAGGCAAGAGACAAGGGTTCAATTCCTGGATGGGGAAGATATCCTGGTGGAGGGCATAGCAACCCATTCCAGGATTCTTGCCTGGGAAATCCCATGGACAGAGGAGCCTTGTGGGCTATAGTCTATGGGGTCGCAAAGAATCAGACACGACTAAGCTCACATGCCATGCCATGCATGTGTGAGCTGCTGCCTCCACCTGCCACCACACAGCCTGGGTCCAGCCTGTGTTTGCATACCTCCAGGGATGGGGAGCTCACTTCACCCCCCACCCCCAGGCAAAGCCAACACTTGCCTGTTCCCTGGGCTCTGACTTTGTGCTCCAAGATCTCCCCTGTGCTGAGACAAGACACTGAGGCCCCCTCCCCAAAAGGAGCACCTGCTTGTCATCTGGGAGATGGGCTGTCCTGATCTGTGAGCCACTCATCAGATAGCAGGGACATGGTGTAAGGATGGTACCTCGAGGCTGGGGGCAGAGGGCATCGTGGAAGCAGAGAGAGGAGAGCGGGGGTTGTGGGGGCCAAGTTTCACAGGAGTGCTTCCAACCCTTCATCCTAGGACTCAGCTGTGCAGGCTGGCCTGGCACTGAGATGCTGGGCCATGAAACAGTGAGTCTGACAAGGGGAACGTGGGGGAACACCCAGGCCAGAGGCGCTGCCCAGACAGAGGCTGGTTTTGCCGAAGTCCCTCCTCCCCCGGCCTCTTCCGGTTCCGTCAGGAACTGGGCTGTGATCTTTTGGAGTCCCCGATGTTGGGCGACGGGACCGGGGCAGTGCACCAGGGCGCTGGGGGCAGTGGGTGGCGGGACTTCCTTCTGAGCTGCTGAGTTAGGCCTGCAGCCCTGGCCCCTGCCAGGGCCCCGCTCAAGGGCCTGCTAATGGGCCTCTGTGGCCCGAAGTGCCCCGGTCATGTCGAGCCTAAGTGATGATACAATCGACAGCAGTTTAATTGGTAATTTTATTCCTGGACAGAGGAGTAATGGCGTTACTAATTGGATCGTTAGAGATTTGTGCTTTATGGCTATGTAATTAGAGGAGCTATGGGGGGTCGGGGTGAACTGGGGTGCCATGCAGGGCCAGGGGCAGGGAGCAAGCCGGCAGGGCTCCGTCCCTGGCTGGGGCTCGGTCACCACTGAGACCTCTTGCTCTTCTTTGGCGCCTCCTGAGCAGGGCTCCTGGGGCAGCTGAGTAGGGTGGGGGGTGCCAGTCAGGGTCTGTGCGTGCCCTGGGGTTCCACCAAGTCTAGAGGAAAGGAGGACCCTCCGAGCTCAAAGCTCAGTTCCCTGTAGATGGGGTGGAGCGACTCCATCAAGCCCAGGCCCTCCCTGGGCTCCCAGGGCTCTGGGTTGGGGAGAGAATCACGAAGTGTCTGCATTTTAGACTAGAAAGAGGTTGTCAGTCCTCTGGCCCTGCTCAATTCACAGGTGGGGAAACTGAGGCCCAGGGAGGGGAGGGGACAGCCTCGTGTGTGCTCCACGCCAGCCTCGTGTGTGCGTCTGAGACTCACCGGCCCTGGACACCAGCACTCGGTGGCTTTTCTCACCCTGTCACCCTGCATCTGTGTGAAGGGACAGGTGGGCTGACAACCGGAGCATGGAGGGGGGCCGAGGGGGTCCAGCCCCACCCTAGGCACTTGGGGAAGACACTGTGAGGTGCCATCTGATGGGTGTGGGCAGAGGGGAGTGTCCTTTGGATTGAGTTAACGAGAGGCTCCATCTATTTCTGGCCTTCAAAAAACATTTGCTGGATTAATTAATGAAGGAAAGAAAAAAGGAAAAAAGAAAAAGGAGGGAAGGAGAACAGGTAGACCACAGACAGAGGGCCTCTACCAGATGCCCCTCACACCGGTCCCCGAAGCAAGCCCTGGCCACTGTCCTGACCTAGGCGTGGTTCCCCTGCCAGCCTTCCAACAGCATCCACCTACTCCCGAAGGAGCCCAGTGAACCTCTCTGCACCTCTCTGCCCTCCACTCTCCCCCTTGCTCACCTGCTCCTGCTGCCTCAGGGCCTTTGCATGTGCTCTGTTGTCTGCCAGAAAGGCTCTCTCCCTAGACACCCTCACTGCTCACTCCTTCGGGTCTTTACTCAAAGGTCACCTTCCTGATGGGCTTTCCTTGGCCACATCCTTGCTTAAAAAGAAGACACACAAAGACAAGCCACACCTGTTCTCCCACTGTCCTGCTTTACCGCCCTGGCCTGCCCCTAAACCACAGCCTAACACCGCGGACTTTCTGTCCGTGCCTGTCACTGGATTTGCTGGTGACCGCATCCCAGTGCTGCGACACAGAGCAGATGCTCATACAGGGCTGTTGAATGAATGAATCAATGAATGAATGAATGAGTGCAGAATTGGAGGCTCCCTACAGAGGCAGCCCTGGGGGTGTGCGGGTTGAGGGGAGCAGGAGGCAGATGTGGGGAGGGTGGTGACTGAGGACTCCTCCCCCTGGCAAGTGTGAGCCTTCCCCCTGCCCCCCTCCAGCAGTGCTCCATCAGGAGACAGCGACCTACATCAGCAAATGACTCGGCAGGTGGGGCCGGGGAGACAAGAATCTTTGTCTTCCTGCCAAGTGCTCCACAGACCAAGTGCCAAGTGCCCTCCACCTGCGGGCTGTCGCCGACCCGCACTCCCCTTCGGGTCGCCCCCATGGCTCACAGCTGCCTCTTGTGTCTCCCCCGACACAGAGAGTGGCTATCTCCCGGGGTGGGCTTTGGGACTCCAATGAGACCCCTCCTCTGCTGCAGCTCCATGTTCACAGGCAGGAGTCCGTGCCTGAAATCCCACCCTCAGCCCCAGGGTGGGTCCCGCCAGGGCGGGCGCCGGCCCACCCGCCTGGCCAGGCTGCCTCAGGCGTCGTCGTTGGGTGATGTATGGCCCGCTGGCTCTGCCAGGAAGTGACAGCGGATGGATGGGCAGTGCCGAGGGGTGGGCTTGGAGCCAGGAGCAGGAGCAGGGAGTGGGGAGGCGCCTGGCACTGGAGAAAGCCGTTCCCGGAACACCGCCCTCCCTGACCGCGGGCAGGACAGGGAGCAGTCTCTCGCCCGGCTCCCATACTGTGGCCCTCGGGGGAGGCCAAGTGCAGGGACCCGGGTAGGGGGCTCTAGGCTCCCTGTGGCCTCTCTCCAGGCCTCAGTTTCCTCATCTGTGAGATGGTAATGAAGCGCCCACTGGGAGGGGGCCGGATCGCTGAAAGGATGCTCACCACGCACAGACCCTGGGGTGTTTCAGTCCCGAAGCGTCTTAGGCCTGGTGCTGGGCCAGGGAGGGGCCATCCCCGCCTGTATCTGCTTCCTCTTCCCTGTATCTCCCCTAACCCCCCTCTCCCACCCTTTGGGAGAGTCGCCCAGCCAGAGACAGGCAAGACCTTGGCAGATTTCTAGTCAAAATTCCCTCTCAATTTTCCAGACGGGAAAACGGAGGTCTTGAGGGAGGCAGGACCAGCCCAAGGTCAGGTGGGAAGGTTTGGGAGACCCCCTTGTGGTGATTCTTGAAAGAAGCTGCCTCTCAACCCCGGGAGGATGGGGGTACGGGGGCGCCCTGCAGGTGGGGGAGGACGGCAGAATGGTGCTGGGCACGGGAAGGGACCTGTCGGCCGGCGTGATGGCTGCGGCCGAGTCAGGATGCGCCAGACGCCTCCGTGGGATCTGTCTGCGTCCAAGGAGACCAGGACAGCGGGCGGACGGCGTGTCCTTGCTGGCTGGGCCTGGAGGAGGGCCGCGGAGTGGGGGGGTCATTCTGGGAATCAGGCTGCCTGTGGGGCCGGGTGGCCTCTCCCGGCATCTGTTCACCTGCCCTGCTCCCCGGAGGAGCCTGGACTCCACGTGGGGCTCCTGACGGCTGTGGGCGCGGGACACAGATGTACATGGACGGGGCTGGTGGGCGCCTGAGGGGTGGGCGAGGACGTGTGTGGCTGTGGCCAAGTGTGTGCACACATGTGTGCGGGGGTGGATAGGTCTGAGTGCCCAGGACCCCAGAGCCCAGGGCTGGGCCCACATCCCATGTGTCTGGGTGTGCAGTGCACTTGGCCCGTGTGGGCAGGCGTGGATGAGACATGGGCATGCACAGGTGGGCATGGGGAGAGACAGGCGCTCACTCAGTACTCACCAGGCCCCACGTGGGCTGACCTCAGCTTTGGTCCAGAGGACCTGCTGTCAAATGGGGGAACCAAGGGCAGCAGCCTGCCTCAGCCCGCCCCGCCCTGGGGGAGCTCCTGCCTGTAAATCCAGGAGAACCAGCCCTGCCCCGTCCTTCTCACAACATGGGGCTCAGACAAGTGTCCCCCCGCCCCTGCAAGGAGAGAGACAAGGATGGGCCCTAGGGAAAGGCGCTGAGACAGATCACGGCAGCATTCTGGAATAGAGTCTTAGAACAGAGTCTTGCTGTGGCCTTGTTCTTCTGAGCAGGGGCAGGGCACAGCCATGGAATACTCCAGCCACTATGTTGGGGTAGGGACCCTTGCAGAGGAGGGAGCCCCCACTGGAGAGTCTCATCCCTTCTCCGAGCCTCTGTTTCCTCACCTGTAGGACAGAGACCCCCCCCACCCCAACCCCGGGTCCCTGCTGGAGGGCTGGAGACCCAAGGTCATCTCAGGGACGAGGCAGTGGTCCCTCCACGCTCTCCTGCCGGACTGGGAACGGGGGGATGAGCCGAGGGCCGGGGAGGAGGGGGCTGAGTGATCTGAGGCAGGGAGGCAGGCCTTCCAGTTCAGTTAGTGAAGGGATTTGTCATTTTAATGATGTGATATTTCTTGCCCGGCTCCTGTCCACGGCAGCACCAAGGGGCCAGCTGCCTCCCTCGGTGAGGCGGCAGCAGAGGCTGCTCTCGGACTCCCCGGCCAGGCCAGGCTGGGGCCGGGGTCAAGGTTTGGAGGCCAGGGCTGGCAGGGAGGTGGTCCAGCGGCTCCGGGGCAGCGTCACCCCCGCCCAGCCCTGCCGCTCGTCTGTATGACCTTGGGCTAGTGCTGCCTGGTCTGCAAGGCTTGGTTTCCTCATCTGTAAAGTGGGGCTCAGACCATCACCCCCCGCCCCCGGCTTCTGCCGCTCACCCACTGTCAGCTCTAGAATCTTTCACTCCCTCCGCTTCGTGGCCCCTTCCAGTCCCACCGGCCAGGGCCGTGTCTGCACCCCTCATTTTTGCAGACCCTGGGCAGGCTGCCCTCTCCCTGGCAGCAGTGGGGTCTTTTTATTTTTCAGCCGGAAGATAATTGCTTTACAATGTTGTGTGGGTTTCTGCTGCACGACAATGTGAATCAGCCCTAACAATACACCTATCCTCTCCCTCTTGAGCCTTCCCTTGCACCCCACCCATCCAGGTCATCGCAGAGCACTGGGCTGAGTTCCCCGTGCTCTTCAGCAGCTTCCCGTTAGCTGTCTGTTTTACACATGGGCATGTATATATATATATGTCAATGCCAGTCTCTCGATTCATCCTGCTCTTGCAGCGGCATCTTTTGGAAGCACTGACCTAGCTTTCACCCCTCTCCACCCAGAGGCGAGCCCGAGCTGGCCTTGCCCCTCTCCCCAGCCTGCCCGGGCCCCCACCCCATGCCTTCCCCATGCCTCGGTCATCCTGAATCTATCACAGCCTTGTGACCACCCCTCACCTCCCTCACTTCTGATCCGTCCCACCAGCTGCTCCCTCGGCCATCATCATATCCATCAACCTGGTCCCTCGGGTCAGAGGCCCCCTCCCACTCCCACAACCGCCTGTGATCACGCCTGTCACACGGAAGAGTGACAGCTGGTTTCCTAGCCCGTTTTGTCTGCTCTGAGTTCCAGCATACGGTGGGCCCCCCTGCTAAGCCTGTGTTTGTTGAATGACTGAATGAGGGGCCCCAGAGCCTGCCCTGCTGAACCTGGAGCACAGCTGTGAGGGTGTGGGTGGCCGGGCAGGCGGCCCATCCATCAGCCTGGCGTGGCGCCTGACCAGATGGAGCTGTGCCCCTGAGGAGGAGCTCCATCACCAGGGGGTCGGTCTGCGGGTGTGTGGGCATGTCGCTCCTGCCCACCACAGGACCCACATCCATCACACTGTCCCTGGGATGCTGGGGTGGGGTGAGCAGGCAGCGGCCCCTCCGCCAGGCTCTGGGTGGGGGGGCCTGGAGGAAATCTGCAGCTCTCTTAGCACAGGGGAGACCGAGGCTGGGACAAGGGCGAGAGAAATAAAGAGTGTAGACCCCGCAGCTAGACCAATCTGTTTGAGTGACAGCTCTGGGCCTCACTCGTGTGATCCTGGGCAGGTCTCTGGCCTCTGGGAGCCAAGGTCCTCGTCTGTAAAATGGGGACACAGTGGTGCCCCAGAAGAGGGGATTCGCGCTGTGCCTGCCTTGTGCCCCTACCCCCCACCCCACCCCCTGGCCTGGCCCCTAGCAGAGGAGGGGGAAGCAAAGATGGTGGCTGTGAGTGACAGCGCCATCAGATTCAGGAGGGACTAGCTAATTGTCTGGGCTGTCAGAGGGAAGGAGACGTTGATGGATGCTCCTCTGGGCCAGAAGGGCTGCGGAGAGGGTGGCTGAGTGATGACCAGGCCCAGTGGTAAGTACAGCTCGGCTGACCCGACCAGTGGGGCCAGGGGGACATCATGGCCTAGAACCTCTCCCAGCCCCACCCAGTTTGCTGAGAAGTCACCGCCTTCCTCCTCCTTTGTTATTTCAATTATCAAAACAGATGCTTTCTGAGCCATCGTTTCACCTGAATTGCACAACGGCCCCGGGGAGTCGGATTGAAGAGCCTCACCCCACAGGTAGGGGGCCCCCCACTCCACGAATTGGGGGGGGACTCATTCACTCAGCTATTGAGTACTGAGTACCCACTGGACTGAGCACCCAGGGCGTCAGATGAGAAGGCTTCGGCCGCCTGCCTGCCTGCCCCAGGCACCTTGGACGATACGGGACTGGGTTTTGCATCCATCACGCTCGGCACTGGGAGTGTGGCGGGCAGACAGCATCCTGCCTGGCGTGTGCTCCCTGGCAGTGATGGCGGCCTTGGTGCCAGGCACAGTCTGCACTTAAAGTGCGTTCTCGTTTAGTCATCCAAGGCGGATGTCTGCGACCCCGTTTTCCAGCTTCAAAAACTGGAGCTCAAAGCGGGGGTGATCTGAGTTGCTTGGGGTCCCCCAGCTGGGAGGTGATGAGAGGTTCCTACATGCCCACCGCAGACCTTCGCTGGCTCCCTGGGGCCAGAGCCACACCTTTCCCCAGAGGCGGGTGCTCATGAATGAACCCCACACACTCCAGGAGCACTGCGCTCAGCCTAGCCTCCCCAACGCCTCCCCTGCTGTGGGGGTGAAGGCCAGGATGGGATCTCACCTCCCAGCATCCGACAGCACCCCAGAGAGCCCCTCCCACATGTCCTGCCCCCCACCCCAGCTTGTCCTCACTGGGAGCCCCCTTAGGGGGCCGATGGCCACACCCAGCTCATTTGAGGGCAGAACAGCCCAGGATGGGGCTCTCACCCCAGCTTCGAGAAGTCAGGTGGCCTCTCTGAGCCTCACTCTGCCCCCCTCTCCCGTCCCACAGTGGTGACAGCACAGGACCCCCCAGGGGCCTTAAGATGCAGCCAGGACCGAAGTGGGAGCCGCTGCCACAAACCGGGCCCGTGTGCAGGTGATGCGCGCGTCCTGCTGGGACCAGCGGTGCCGAGGCGCACACGACCACTCTTGTTGTAATCTTCCCCTTGGGGTCTGAGCAGGTACTCAGGGGACCCTGGGTCAGTGCCAGGGTAGGGGGCCGGGCCTGCTCCCCTGAGGCAGGCAGCGGATCTGGGACAGCCCAGAGGAGCTGCAGGGCTGGGCATGTAGAGGGGTACTGGGCCTGGCCTGTGCCGACCTACCCAGCGAAGCAGAGCCAGGTCTAATGAAATGGGCTAGCCCCAAGCCAGCACTGATTTCACGACTCAGTGGCCACTTACCAGCCGGTAAATGTCACCGAGAGAGGAGCTGTGGCCCCTGGCACGGATCCAGTCTCTGGAGGGATGGGGGGTGGGCAGTCTGAGGTAGCGGGGGTGGGGTCCAGGGATCCCTGTGGAATGCTGCCACTGGCGCCGGGCTCCTGGACCCTCGGGGCTCCTCTCCAAGTCCCGGGGGCTGAGCCCAGGTTGCTCCAGAGTCACCTACTCAGAGACATATGTGACCACCAGCTCCTCTCCTGTGTCAACCCAGGGGGCCCGAGCTCAGGGGCCCCAACTGCCCATATCCTGCCCCCCTTTCTTCATGGGGGGGCAGTTTGGGGTGGTCTGCCCAGGGCGCGGGAGCAAAGCCAAGGAAAAACCGCCTCCTTCCCCCGCCCTCTCGGCTCCCGCCGCCCTGAGCTGTCTCCTCCGACACCTGAGCCAGGACCAGCTAACAGTGAACAGCCATAACCACACAGCAGCAGGCCCCGCTTAATAAAGTCTCGCTGTGGCAGGTGTTGGCTCAGACCTGGGATCCGCGATGACCCTGTGGCTGGCTGGGAACTGACTCTGTCCCGCAGAAGATGGGTGCGGGGCTCCAGAGGCCGAGCCCTCTCCTCTGAGCAGCGCTGCCCCCAACCCAGTCCTGCGGTTCCACCCCTAGTCCTCACGGGACCCTTCTCTGCCTGGCCAGAGGAGATGGTGCCCAGCCCCCCTGTCTGCCCTGCGTCTTCCTCCCATCATCTGGGATCCCCAGGAGGTGGGAGGTGGGGGTGGGGTGCCCTGACAGGCATTGCTTTTCCACTGCTCCTAGTGGACACTCTGTGCGCCCCCACCCACCTGCCACTCCAGCTTCCTGGCCCACGGGAGCCAGAGTGGGGGAGAAGGGAGGCTCGTCCCTTCCAGGTTTGAACTGGGGGAGGTACTGGGCTTCCTGGAGGACTAGAAGCAAGAGGAGCAGGGGGCGGGGAAGGGGTGTCCCTGTGCACCCTTCCTTCTCCGTTGTCTGTCTCCTTTGGGAGCCTCCAGCTCCGGGTCTGAGACCTGACAACCAAGCTCTGCCCACCCTCGACCCCACATCTCCTGCAAACGCTCTTGACGTGGCATTGGCGACAGGATGGGACAGTTGCTGATGCGGGCTCTGCGGGCAGAGGGTCAGACCCACCTGTCATGCCGTGACTTGCGTGTCATTGTCACAGCCAGGGCCCCTGGACCCAGTGGGAGCCATCCCTGAGTCCTCCGCATCTCCGGACCACCTTCCCCACCTAAGGAGCCCCTCTGGGTTGGGCCCCGGCTCCCTGGTCACTGCCTTGCTGGGCCTCTCCACCTGACACCCAGTACAGATTGGTCACAGCAGAGCTTGGCAGATGGGGATCCTGGGGTGGGGGCTGCCCCAGAGCCCAAGAGCCTCCTAGAGCGGGGAGTGGGGTGAGGATACGGCCCAGGGATGCCCCTGGTGGGGACATACATGCCCACTCCATCTGAGAGCTGCTCCCCGCTCTCCCTTCTCGGCATTTCCAGGGACCTTCCTAGGTGGGGCAGGGAGCCCTGGTATCCCCAGCTGCTCCCCCTCTATTCCTTGGGGAAAGTGGGGAGGAGAGAAAAGCCGTATTAATGAAAGAATAGGACGCTGAGACGGCCGCCCAGCATGTGCAGCTCAGAATAGCAATGTGCTTTCTCAAGGCAAACAGAACTCCCCAGGTGTTAATGCAAATTCACTCCAGTTAAGATGAAAGAGGGTTGTTTCCCCTTTGCAGGCTAATATGAAGGACTTAATAGATTCTGCTTGAGGGACTTGGCTGGAAGCGGAAGGCTGGGGGAGGGACCCGGGCGTGGGCAAAGAAGCTGGGGGTTGGGGAGTCCCCAAGGGTTTTAGGGCAGAGCACCTGTCGCAGCAGGCCTGGCTGACGCGAAGCCCCGGCTGCCACTTGGGCTGTCAGGAGCTGGACATGTGGCCGGAGACAAGGCGGTGCCAGGTCCCCTGCCCTGTTGCCCACTGCCCTTCATGCTAGCGTGGGGGCTGGCACCAAAACTGCCCACTCCCCAGTTTGTGCCAGAGGAGGGTGGGGCTGGGAGAGAGGGTGGGGTGAGGCAGGCTGACCCTGCAGGATGCCTGGTTCAAGACCATAGCCCACCCCACCAGACCCCTCTCCCCAGCCCCACCCCATGGGACCCTGAGTCTGTCTTTATTCTGCTCCCCAGAGGCAAAAGGGAAGTAAAAGAGACCAGCCTGCGGAATTCTTTTAGAAACACCTGTATTTCATAGATGCCTGCAACAGGAAGGGGCCCGGGTTCCTCTCATCCAAAACTGGACCTGCACTCGAGGACAAGGGAGCCTGGAGAATTGGGGAAGGGACCTTCTCGGCCGCACATCTGCAAGCAGAGAGCTGTTCTCCGGAGGCACAGGCTGGACCCCGACAGGCCAGGGCGGGACCATCCGTCTGAGTGGCTCTGCCAGTCACAGGCGCCTCCAGCCGAGACCACCCCAGACTACTCTGCACGTGTGTTCCTGAGTCACCCTCCCCTGGGAACCACGCAAGACCAGGCTGGGCCACTGCTGGGGAGGGTGGGCTGCCTGGTGGACCAGGAAAGGCAGCTCTGGAGGAAGGGAGACTTCAGGGAGGTCCGGGGAGAGGGTGGGCAGGAGAGAGGCTGTCCACTTCCCCCCAGTTCTGGGTTTAGCTCCATCTCCTGGGTAAATAGCACAGCAGGTGCCTACAAGGAGACACCTCCGCAGGCTTCTTCCCTTTTGTTTACTGACTTAATTCCTCCAGATCAAAGGCTGCCCCTTCCTCCCTGAGCAAGCAGGCGGGGGAATTACATTATTTATATTGAAAATGGGCAAGAACTCCATGGGGACTTCTTCCTCATGGCTGATAAGAGAAAATGAGGTCGCCGCGTGCCCGTCACCCCCCGCCACCGCCCCCACCCCGGTGTCTGCAGTGGGTGCCCACGGGCTCAGGATGGGCTGCTCCAGGTGCCGGGTGGGCCGAGGGCTGCCCACCCACCCACGCTCACCCTGAGCCTCCAGTAAATTATTGACCGGAGCAGCAGGTATTAATGTGACGAAGCCAGAACATCCTCTCCAGGCAGCCCCTAGCCTGGGTGATCCATCATCTCCCTGGGCTTTGCAGCTGGCACTGGGCAAACACAGTGAGGACAGAGAGGCCAGATGCAGGTCATTAAGCTCCGGGTGCAGGTGGAGTGAGGGGGCCCAGGCGGGGGCCACAGGTGGGCCTGGTCGCTCTTGGGCTGGGGTTTCCTGTGGGTCACCTACTGCCCTTTCCTCTGCTTCTTCCTGCAACTCCCCCCGGCCCATCCTCAAAGGAAGCCTCCAGAGACAGTCACTGGGCTTAGAGCTTCCCTGGGCATGATCAGCTCCCACAAACTCCGACAAAACTCCCTTTTCAATGAGGAAACTGCTGTGCCCAAAACTTAGGTAACTTGTTTCGACCACATGGCTGCTAAGTGGCTGAAACCCGGGTCTCTTCTGAGTTCCAGGTCGGGGGCTTTGAGCCCCTCGGCCATGTGATGTCCTTTGGCCCTCTCCACGGTTACGTGAAAGGAAAAGAGGCCATGTTTCTTCGTGTGTACAGCTCCTGGTACTTGTAAGGAAACGGTGGTACCACTACACACCCGCAATCTCCTTTCCCTTAGAAATCTGAGTATTTTGGGGGGGTCTCATCTTCATGTTAGCCTGACAGCATCTCAGAGGTGCCCAGAGGCCTCACTCCCAGCCCTCTTTGCAGAGGGGGAGCCAGGAGGCAGGGAGCGGGTATGCAGCAAGCGACCTCACTGGGAGGTGTCTCGATTTCTTCAGCTCAGAGGCAACGTACCAGGTGCTATTCTGGGGCTACTACTCCAGCAGGGAATAGGCATCACGTGGGAACCGGGAGGGGACACGGTGGGGGTTCCTCTGTGAAGGCTCAGGTCCTGGCGCTGCTCAGTGGCCCCGAGCCGGCTCCGGCCTCCCTAGCAGTGCCGGGATTGCAGCCGCAGCATGCTGCCATAATGCAGTCATGACAGGCTGCCAGGGAGCCCCGCGTGGCCCAGGAGGGGAGAGGAGCCCTTGGCCTCCCTCTCAGCTGCCCGGGCTGTGTGAGAGGGAGACGACGGAGAACACGCGGATGGCTCGACTGTCTCTTCCCCAGACGCACAAGAGAAATTGGATTAGACACGGTTGCAGCAACCGTCTCACCAATAACTTTCCCCCTGGAGTCCTGCTGCCAACTCGTCGTTATATCCGTGGGTGGCTCCCGACCTACTCCGCCAAAGCGAAGGGTTCTGGGGTGGCTAGCCCTGGGGACGGCTGGAAGGCACTCAGCTCAGGTGAGGACCACAGAGAAGGACGAAGTGCTGGCAGGCATGCCAGAAGGAGACACTCAGGGACCCTCATGGGGCCGGGCTGCAAATACCACAGGGAAACACCCGGATCCTGTGGCAGCTTTGGGTTTATAGCGTGGTCAAATCAAATGAAAAACGACACCAAAAAAGCAACCCGTCTCCCCGGTTAATTCCAACCCCACTGAATGGTGATCTTGACATCTGTGAGAGCATATTGTTATCTTTTTGGGGTCAGGGGTTGGCTTTAGAAAAAAAAAAAAAAAAAAAAGGTAAAAATATTGTCTGGACAACTTCAGATGACCAGTATTTATAAGGTTCTTTCTCTAGCTTGGGACTAGGAAATCAGACTATTTTCAATCACTGCAAATGAAATGTGGCAGTTTCTGCACACCCAAAAATAACACAATGTTGTAAATCAATTATCCGCCAATTAAAAAAAAATAGCAATTTCTTATTTATTGAACAAAAATAGTTGAATTAGTTACTAACTCTATACATTTAAAATGAACAAAATAGTGAAGTGTTTAAAAACTTCATAATTCTCTAGCTTTACAACTTTATATCTTTCCTATATATATATATATATATATATATAAAAATAAAGCTGGTTTTATATATATATATGTATGGCTTCCTTGGTAGCTCAGCTGGTAAAAAGTCCACCTGCAATGCAGGAGATCCTGGTTCATTCCTGCATCGGGAAGATCCTCTGGAGAAGGGATAGGCTACCCACTCCAGTATCTTTGGGCTTCTCTGGTGGCTCAGATGGTGAAGAATCTGCCTGCAATGCGGGAGACCTGGGTTCAGTCCCTGGGTTGGGAAGATTCCCTGGAGAAGGGAACAGCTACTGACTCCAGTAATCTGGCCTGAAGAATTCCACAGACTGTATAGTCCATGGGGTTGCAAAGAGTCCAAAAACATGACTGAGTGACTTTAAACAAAACCCCCTAAGCTCAGAAGGGTAGTTCTCAACCCCAAGCGTGAATGGCACGCGGCCCTGTGACCACACGGGGACCCCTCTGTCCCGTAGGCAGCACCTGGGCTCCTGGGGACTCCATATGCCACCCACCACCCCACTTCCACAGCCAGAAACGGGGACCCCGGAAGCAGAAGTGCCTGGAGTGAGCATCCAGTATGGCACCCTGGTTTCCAGGTCTGGAACTGAGGGCAGGCGAGGGGTGTGGGAAGGTCACTGGGCGATGGAGACCCAGTACACAGCCTGCTTCATGGGAAGCACGAGGGGGATGCACGGATGAAGGTGCAGTCAGGGGTGCTGCCATCAGCCCGGAAAAGCGGGGTCCTTTCCCCACCGACATGGGGATAGGGCTGAGGTCCTAGAGTTGGGCAGAGGCCCGTTTCCTCCTGGGGCCCCCAACGCCCACCACTGCAGGGGCTGGAGCGATGAGCAAACTGAGGAGGCCCAAGACCAACTTTTGACAGTTTAGAATTTTTATTAAAACAAACATTTAAATTACAACAGCCCGCCAGAATAGAAAATAGCCTTCCCTGGTCCGGCTCTGACAGGAGGCCCCATGGGATGGGGGAGGGTGGTTTGATGTCTTTGAAAACTGAGGGAGCTTCCCTGGAAGCCCCGAGGGGCCGGCCTGGCCCTGGGGCAGCGGCTGTCTCCCCACCAAGGCCGCCCGCTCCAGGGGCCGCCGGGTCTCAGCCCTGTCAGCGGGCGACGCTCAGTCGCTGTGGCTGGTTGTCAGCCTCAGGATGTGCTGTTTGGATTCGGAAGAGAAAAGAGAGGGAGAGAGAGAAGCCTGTCCCCAAGACTCAGAAGGCAGTCACTCAGGAAGCGTTATGTAAGGCCGCGGGGGCGTCCAGCAAGGACCGCACACGGCAGAGGCCCCGGGGCCCAGGAGGGGCGGCGAGCACGTCAGCGAGGCGGTCTGCATGCACCCACCAAGAGCCACCGGTGCTTCCGCCCAGTGACCGTCAGGGGCGCTTCTAACCTGACGATCCCAGGCAGGGCCCTGCTCTCGGTGGACGTCGGGGCTTCCTTAACTGGACAAGCCCTCAGCTCGCCCACGGACACATCACAGTCGCCTCCGCTGTGGGCATGCGCCCTGAGGATGGAGCTCCTCTTTCAAAGTCCTTCTTCCACTCCGGCTCAAGACCCTCCTTAGGAGGGCCCGTCCTCTCCGCCTGTCCATCTCCGGGAGGTACCCGCCCACTCTCGTCCCCGAGGAAACCTGCGGTTCCAGCCGGCTCACTCCCACCCCAAGGCAGCTCCCCTACACGGCTCAGAGGCCAGCCCGCTCCCCCGTGGCCACAGACTTCAGACACACAAGCAGCAGTTAAATAATAATAATAATAATAATAAAACCCCCACAAAGCCCGACAACGTTTTTATAAATGACCACCATGCTCTGGGCCCACAGCCACTGTTATAGACTAAATCTACAGGTCAGGGTGGGTGTTGAGCCTGAGGAGACAGCCGAGCAGACACTAGAGGACCCCTACCGGGAACCTTGTCTTAGGGTAAGAGGCCTTGGAGGGACAGGGGAGATGGAGGGGAGCCTCCCAGCCACAGCTGTTCATTCCTAGTGTTCAGAGTCCCACCCTGCACGTCCCGAGGGGCTGACTGCCTGCGGGTAGGATGGCCCGAGGCGGTGGCGGCCAGCCCAGGACAACCGCTGGGGCGGCTTGACTGCGGAATTTGGCAGGATCTCTGAGCGTCTCAGTCTCTCAAAACCACTTAGGATGGCCAGAGACCACCTTTGCCCCCGGGAAATCTCCGGGCCCTCACAGGTCGTCATGTAGGAAGCGTCTTCTGATGAGACTTCCCTCCTGCCGCTCTGCACAAGAGCCCCGTGGGAAGGATGTAAACAGGCTGGGGGGTCCAGGAGGCCATGGAGGAAGGGCGGGAGAGTGGCCCCAGACCGAGGAGCGAGTGTGGGCCCTGGGTCGGCGCACAGGGAGGGGGCGGTGTGCCAGCAGGCGCCGAGCACACACTATGCCTCCCTGCCCCCACCCGGCCCAGGGGTCACCTGCACCCCTCCCCCCACGGCCCAGGGAGAATGTAAAGTGAAGGCTCTGGGGAGACAAGGGCAGCAGGAAAGGAGGCCCAGGCACTGTCACAGGTGGGGGGCTGTGCCGGTGCGTGGCCAGGAGGAAGGATGGTTCAGATCGACAAGACGGACTGTGGCCAGTGAGACATCCCTGTGCGGCCTCAAGAGCCCTGCGGAGACCCTGGTTGTGGCTGGGCTGACAAGAGCGACGGGGAACCCCCTGCAGGAGAGCCTCTGGCTGGAGAGGCCCACCCCGGCTATGCCTGCCTATCAGACCTGGGTCTGAGCCGGCAGAAGAGAGGCAGTGAGTGCTTCGTAGGGTGCAAGTTCCAGGTGCAGGCTTGGCTGGCCTCCCAGGCCCTCTGCCAGCAGCCAGTCCTTCACCACAGCTTGGGCCAGGTTTTCCCTGGGCGCAGCTGCGTTTCCACTCCCCACCACAGGCAGCCAGGGGCCCCGGGGGTGCCTGGGCCGAGCGCCCATCTCCTCCCGGCTCATCATGGCCGAGCTCTCCGACAACGTGGAGCAGGCGGGCCACTCTGGGCCACCTCCCCATGCCAGCTCCTCACCAGGGAAGGAGATGAACGTTCTGGAACCCTGGGGGCAGGGGTTGGGGATGGCACCAGCCTCCGGGTCTCCAGGGGGCTTGTGTACTCCCCTTCCCACAGCCACTTCCCAGCTGGGGGACCGGGGCGGTCAGCCAGGGCCGGGGAGAGGGGGACAGTAAGACACACACTCCAGGGTGCTTTGGACGAAGGAAGCATAGGTTCCCACATCAGACAAGGAGAGACAAATACTTCTTAAAAAAGACCTAAAGACTTAGGTCAGGAGAACTAGAACCCCACGAGAGAACACTCTGCAGGGTCATAGTTCAAGGCAATTGCACATGAAAGGCCTGGGCTCTCCGCTCGGCCCACCTTCGGACGGCTCCCACGGTGTCGGACCCATCCTGTCGGTGCCGGGGGCAGGCGGGCAGAAGCAGCCGATCCTGGGGTGGCCGGGTCACCTGCTAGAGCTCTTCAAAGAAGGCCACTCGGGACTTGGCGCTCTGCAGGGTGAGCTGCAAGGAAGCAGAGAAGATGGTGAAGGCGGGGCTGGCTTCTTGCCTTTCACAACAGGACACGCTCCTGCCTCGGGGACTAACTAAGCTCAAAGCGGGTTTGGAATGAAAGGGAAGACGGCTTGAGAAGCCGGTGGTCAGCCCCAAGCAAGTTTCCAGAGTCATCCAAGGACTCGGATTGGGAGGTGGCCAGTGGGGACATGCCAGGAGGAAGGGATGGCTGGTGGGCAGAAGACCCCGGGGCATTTGAAGAGACTCCTCCATCCCTGTCTACAGGGCAGGCTGTCCACGCCAGGGCTCAAGGGTCAGCTCGGCAGCACCGACGTCTCAGTCCTTAGGCCCTGGGCGTGCCGGTGGGGCAAGGTGACGGGCCTCGGGCGGGGCAGGCCCACATCACGTGAGGACCAGCTCATCTCTTCTGCTCCCGGTTCCCCAGGGGACCCCAGAGCCGACTTGCCCATGACCTGGCAGCTGAGAGAGCGTTTCCATCCACAAACTGGGACAGAGGGCTCGGGCTTTCTAGGTGGGTCTGGTTCAGGCAGGGAGGGGACAGCATGTGGTGGTGGTGGGGTGCTCTGGGCCTGAGGCCTTTCCTGAGAGGCAGGAAGAGGCGGAAGGGAAGGGGAAGGCCGGGGGAGGAGCTCCTGGCTGGCAGATAAGGCCCGAACTAGGGTTTGCGACCTCTCAGGGCTGCCAAACCTTGATTCCCCAACCCAGCAGGCCCCTTGCCAGGAGCTCCCCAAGCAGAAGCATCTGGCATGGGCACCCTCCCAGCGCCCGGCTCTGCTCCTGAAATCAACCACGCCGGCAAGATTGTGCACGCCATGTCCAGCTCTGGGACTTTGCTAAGGAGAGTTTCCAGGGATGGGGACACAGAGCATGCACAGTCCGTCCACCTTCATACCCTCGAGCCTCTCAGCTTAGTGCTGGGCACACAGTGGGAGCCTCGCTTGTCGAGTGAGCAAAATGCAGGTGGTAACTGCAACAAATGGTGAGATGCAGGGGAAATTCGAGAGTTCCCCACCGGGCTGGAGAGGCCCAGGTGCTAATTCTCCATCACCAGCTCACTGTGTGGCCTCAAGAGACACGCTTGACCTCTCTGAGCCCCTTTTCTCTGGAGTTCAACCAGCCTGCCCCATTCCCTCATTCAGAGACCTCTGGCAGCCTCTGAATCCAAAGAGCTTGGCTCTGTGAAGGGCGGGGGAGGAAGGCTCCAACCCAACCACTTCACCATCAAAGATGCACAGCATCAGTGCACTCGAAATGAGACAGCTTGAGAGCCGGCTCTTTAAATCCTGCCAAATCTTTTGGCCTTGAAGTTCCCGACTAACAAGCTAAATGCAGGGAGGCATCTGAGCTGTTTCCTTCAGTGGAACCAATTTCTGAAGCCCTTTGGAAAGCCCAGCTCTAACGGGAATGCAGAGAGCTTTCATTTCTTTGCTGAGACGGAACTCCCTCTAGAAGGACGGGCTTCTCCCTAAACATAACAGAGAAGGACCGGGAAGGACATGCTCGGTGATAATGGGAACCAGGATGCGGAAGAGAGAGCCAGAGAGCCGCTGGGACAAAAATCATCCTGGGAGAGAATGAACCGAAAGGGGTGGAAGCCCGTGTACCACTCAGGTTCCTCCAACATGCCCAGGGGACCTCAGGTCAGCTCCTCCGGGCACAGGGGACCCGCAGGAGACACATTTGCCACAGCCCTTCTTTCCACACACCCAGTCACTCACAGACACAGCCAGACTGCCTAACCCAAAGCCCACCTGGGCTGCTGAGCTGCGGAGTGGTCCTGACGGTCCCTTCCTCACAGGGTAATCAGAAATGCCCGATGACACGCTACAGCTGGTGATACTAAGAGATCATGTCCCTCCTCCAGCAGCTCTGGCTCCTGGCCTCCAGGGATCAGGAAGCAGGGCACAGCGCAGGTTAGAAGGGATGCAGGCGAAGGGGGAAGGCTCACGGCCGCTGAGGTGGGGCAAGCAGATGCCCCCAAGGAGGGGAGCCCAGCCTGTGCAGGCCTCCGAGAGCCTGCTGCCCGTTTGTACGATGGTGGCGCCAAGAATTTCTGGATTGTCTATGCGAGCTGCATGCCGGCTGTCCCCTCGAGGTGCCAGCACCAGGCTCCAGCTACTCACTCCACCGTGAGTTTGTCAGGAGGCGAAGCCCTCTACGGGTGGGCAGCACACATGCCTGGACCCCAGCCCACACTGACCTCTTATCTCGCAAGAGCAGCAGTTGAGCCCCAGTCCAAGGAGAGGTGCGGGGACAGACCCAATGCCCTGGCCATGCAGAAGCAGAGAGGCACCCCGGACGCATGGCCTCGGCAAGAAGACAGTACTGTGGTCTCCGGGCTGCTGGATGGACAGGTGGGGCTGCCAGACAGAGGCGGTCGATGTGGCTGCTGACACCAAGGGCCCTGGGATTCCAGCTCTGGCCCACAGGCAGACCTGCCCCCATCACTCACTCTTTCTGCACAGTTCGTGTAAATGTAAATCCTGTGTGAGTCGCTCAGTAGCTTTTTGTGACCCCATGGACTGTAGCCCTCCAGGCTCCTCTGTCCGTGGGATTTCCCAGGCAAGAACACTGGAGTGGTTTGCCATTTCCTTCTCCATGATCTTCCCCAACTAGGGATGGAACCTGGGTCTCCCATATTGCAGGGAAGATTCTTTACCATCTGAGCCGCCAGGGAAGCCATGGCAGTTCCAATTTCCACAGGAAGCCCGTCATCAGAGGAAAATCCCACACAAATCCACTGGTGCCGCTGGAACCTTCCCAGTGGCCACGGCAGCCCCCCGCCTGCCCCAACTCAGCAGCATCCTTCATCTCAGGCATCACCCTGTGATCATGGTTGTGCTGGAGAGCAAGCTGGGGAGGCGGGCGGTGGGAGGATCTGCAAGGAGAAGCCTGGGCTTCTTTCCTCCACATGGGGACTCAAGCCGAGGGGCTGGGAGATGCGCCCTCGGGGTCTGCCAGCCATGCTCCCGGGTCCTGGGCTTGAGACCATTACCCTCACCTGTGGGATCCCTGACTGCCAGCTCTTTCTAGAAAGGTCCCTGACTGTCACACTGACCGTGCAGCCTCGGGCAGGATGTGTTCCTAACCAAGGAGGGGAAGCCCCAGTGGAAACGGCACAGAGCCGGCCCTTTGTAGCGTGAACTGCCCCGTGGTCGTCTCCGTAGACTCTGGAAGATGGGCTCACAGAGGCCGGGATCCTGGCCATCGTCTCACCCTCCAAGGTGTACAAGCCACTCAGTGTTCCGTCCACCTTCCTGGCTCTCCGCCTAGCAGGCAAGGGACCACACGGGTGATGATCTGACCGAGGCCTCGCATCCTGCCGTGTCGCATGAGAGAGCCGAAGCTCGTCCCGTGAGTCCACCCCCCACCCTGCAGCCCCTTGGTGATCCAGCAACATGTGTCATCACCCCCAGAGGGACGGCTCAATTGGGGGGGGGGCAGCACCTCTAGGACTGGGGCTGGGGGAGAACCCCCCCATTTCAGTAGATGGAGGAGCAGAAAGGCCTGGGGACATGGACGGAGAAGTGGGGCCTTGAGCACACAGGCTGCTCCATCCAGGACCCGGGGGGTCCACTCCACCTTCTCTGAAGCCTTCTGAGGACGCGCGGCCTCAGCGGGTCCGCTTGCCGGTGCCCCGAGGATGACAGAAGACCATGAACGTCTCCTCACCAGCTCAGGGCTGACCGCGCCTCTCTTCCAGCTGTCTCCTCATACCTGATTCAGATCAGCCGTGTGAATAATACAGGAGGAATTAAGTTCTCTCTCTCGACTGAACCGGCTGTTCAAGTCTGTCACTAATCCAAGCTCCATTCCGAGCAGACAAACTTCCTTTGCTCTGCCAGCTGCAGTGGACAGCGTGGTTTTCATCTTCAGGGTGTGTGTGTGTGCGTGTGTGTGTGTGTGTGTGTGTGTGTGTTGTGGGGGGACGGGCATCTGGTCCACCTGTGGCCTGGGCCCTTCTTCCTGCCCATCCTTGACACACACAAGCCCGGCAGAGTCGCCTCCCACTCCCACCCACCTCCCCATGGCATGGCCCATTGTCTATGACTGCCACCAGGCTGGGCAAGGGCAGGACGGGGTGTGGGGGGTCACTTGGGTGGGGTCACCTGGCAGGGCCGAGACCTCTTCACACCACCCAAGCTATGTGCAGTGTGACCGAACAGATACTTCCAACCAGCTAATAAGCGAGTTCAGATTCGGGAGCCGCATCTGTGCCCTTAAAAAGATGGGAGGCCGGCTCCCCTGGCCCTGGGAAGGACCTGGTAGCCAGCCGCCTCTCCTGGACTCAGGCACGCGTAGAAAAGACAGACTCAAGGGCCTCTAGCTCACTGGGCGAGGACTTCAGGCAGCCCCCTGCTGCTGCCCGCTCCTGAGAGAGGGCCCCCGGGGGTCTAGAGACAGAAAGCCCGGAGGCCTTGAGACTAGGACCAGGCTCAGCGGGGGGCCCTCCCGCCCTGCAGGGAAGGCTTCCAGCTCCCAGGCTTCTCCAGCCTCATTCATTTCCAGGAGTGTCCCCTGCTGGAGGAACACAGCCCCCCACCCTGGTGGCAGCCAGCTCCCTCTTCCCTGGCTCTCCTCTAAAAGTCCTTTTGGTGGGGGGGGGGGGGGGAGGCAGGCACTGCTTCCCAAAGTGAAGGGAGAAGAACTAGATGTATTCCGGCACGGGCCTGCAGTGGCAAGGCTGCCTGATTAAGGATGAATTACACTTTCATCAGCGCATAGAGAAAATTGATTCACAAGGCCGCATTGTGATAATCTGGCTCCTAAAGAAAAGGGGGTGGTGTCGGGGGTGGGGGTGGGCAGGACACAGAGCCACTTGGCCGATCAGTGACGAGACAGCGAGAAGAAGCTCTACAATTAAGCTGGGAGAACAAAACTAATCAGAGAGCCAGGAGTCCTCCAACTAGTCTCTGGGGGCCTCGCCTCAATCCACTCATCCCTGGGGGGTAAGAGAGAAAGGCAGCGGGGGTGGGTAGTGGGGGAGTCTTATTCATTTTAGACAAGGAGATCCACAAGGCTGAACCCGTTTCAGACACTACCCTAAGAACTCCAGGGGCCAAGACCCTGCTCTTCCCATAAAAATGCAGAGGAATCGAAATGCAAGCCCTAAAACCATGTTACACTTTCTCTCCGCCACTACATACTGAGAACAGAGGAGCTGGGTGGGGAGCGGGGGTGGCGGGGGCAGCACAGACACAAAAGGACAAACAGCTTCCCCACCACTGGGAGCAGGAAGGCGAACGCCAAATCCAGAAGCAGCAGCGAATTCCCACATAATCTCTGGTTTGGGGTGTGATCAACATTCCCCTTCCGGAAGAGAAGCTGAGGGGGCAGGGCCGGCGGAGGGGGACGGTGGCTGGGAACTGGCAGGATTAAGCGATTTTGTCATCTTGCTAGCTGACAACTTGTACCCGAATGTCATCTGGTGATGTGTACAGGGGCAGAGAGCTTATCCACACGCTTATCCCGAAACGGAGGTGGGACGAGGGGCCGAGTCCACCGTCATGAACAAATCCAGTTTGGCATCAGCTACTTTATCTGCTTCTGGGAGAAATCTGCCTGAGAAAACCTGGAGGGTGCCTTTGGTTTATGCATCCTTTAGGCTGAACGGCACCTGGAAACCGGCGTCTGCCGGCATCTCTGGCTGCCCAGGTGATGCTCGGCTCCTCCACCTGGAAAATGGACTAATAGGCCCGCTTCACCTCACTGGGCATGGGGAGGCTGATGGATGGGCACAGAGCACTCGGCCCGGGCACCTGGGGGAAACAGTGCAGACAGACCCATGTTTTTTCAAATCGCCAACATCAGAAGGGAAATCACGGCGGGGATCGTCAGAACAGAACCTTGCGCCCGCAGAATGAGTTTACAGCCGGATTCGTCCCTCCCGCAGTTGCGGTAATGGATCAGGTGCTGCAGCATGGACACGTATGGCCTGTGCGGAGGGACCAGATGAGATGTTTGACTCAAACATCAAATAAGTTCTGCTGGTGCCCTCGGGCACTTCCAAACAGGGGCAAGATATCCTTGGAGGGCAAGGCAGGCTTTGTAGGCTCCTTGACAGCTCCCACAGGGAATGGGCTTACCCAGGTAAAGCCCACCTACCCAAGGGAGGGGCTGGATCGCGATCTTTTGGCAAAGAGGCTGAGCCAAGTGGGTCCTTGAGCTGGGTCTGGGGGCACTGAGTGTGTCAACCACACCAGCAGCACAGCCTGTGAAGGGTCCCGGGTCCTGGCAGGCAATGCAGATGGAGGTCACTCAGGAGGGAGGCCAGGCTGGTGGCTTTAACCAGGAGGGACGCCTCTCACGCGAGTCCACCCTCACCCTGGGGTTGATCATGACCCTGGTGTTGTAAGTGCTGCACTTGACTCCCAGCCCTGCAGCTCCAGAGGGAGTCCTCGCAAATTGAAGATGTCATTGGTCTTTTATGTCTTCCTGATCTGAGAGCGGCAGCTGGGCTTCAGAGACGTGCTGAGGCTCCTTACTGCCGCCTCTCCACCAGCAGAAACCACAGCAGGGCCTCGGTGGTTCACACCACTTATGAAGGAAATAAGCTTTCTAAGCTCTCTGACCTCCAGGATTTCTCATCTGTCGACTGCCTTTGAGATCCTGTGATTCTTCAGAGAGCACGGGTACGAGACACGAGGATAAGCTTGCTGGTGCTCAGACCAGCCCAGAATGACGCCGCCCCTTGAGAAGGGGCGGGGGTGAAGGGTGCAACCGCGATGTCACCTCCACAGTGCACTGTGCAGCTAAATCACACCCGGCCACCGTGCACCTCGTCAGCACAGTGGCTCTGAAGGCAAGAGGTTCAAGCCCTGGACACCGTTTCCCCCTCACCCAGCCTCACTGCCGGACCCCACGCCCTCGTTCAGAAGACCCAGAGGCCAGGGACGCGTGCCGCTGTCGCTCTCCTCCTGCCTTCCCCGCCACCCCGAGAATGCCAGAGGTCTACGTTCCCAAGGGCAGCCTTTGATCGCCACTGCCGCTCAGACTCGGATGCAAATGTCAAACCAGTTGTGCTGATTATCGATCGGGAGAAGATGGAAATGTGCAGCGAAGATCCGTGGGAGCAGAAAAATACACCCTTGCGAATCCAGATCACACAGCTCCATCAGTGTGGTTCATTCTGGTTTTTTAAAAGCTTTTACCTCCAAACATGTGGACGCTAAAACACCACTGGATACGCGTGTCTCGAGCTGTGCACGCAAGTGTGGCACCTCCCAGGCCAGGCTCCCAAGCGGGTTTGTTTCTTTATACAAGCTCAAGCCCTCGCTGAGCTTTTACATGGAACTGCTTGCCATGCTGCGCTCAGTCGTGTCCGACTCTTTGCGACTCCGTGGACTGTAGCCTACCAGGCTCCTCTGTCCATGGGATTTCCCAGGCAAGAATACTGGAGTGGGTTGCCCTGTCCTTCTCCAGGGGATCTTCCCGACTCAGGGATCGAACCCGTGTCTCCTGTGTGCGTGTGTCTCCTGCATTAGCAGGCAGATTCTTTACCACTGCACTACTTGGGAAGCCCACAGGGAACTCACTGAATCCTCATAAAAATCCTGAGGGGCATGAACTGTTTTATTCCCCTTTTACAGGTGAGGACAATGACCCTTAGCAGAAGGTAAGAATTATAGAGGAAGGAAGTGGCACAGCAGCTGGCCCCGGTGAGGCAGACTGGACTGCTTCTCGGCATTGCCACAGGAACATGGTAACCCCTGCCCCGGGTAAACCCTTGGAATTTAGCCTAAGTGTCACCAGCCCCAGAGGGTCCTGCTGAGGCGGGTCAGACACAGGCCTCGAGGGGGAAGCCGGAGAGCAAAGAGGGAGGAATATACCCGGATGGCCAGAAGGAGGGGAACCAGTCTTTCCTCAAAGGAATCTGTGATCAGAAGACACGAAAAATGAAACATAACAAAATCAGTGCAGGCTGGTTTGAACTAAGATTAATGATGAGCTTCAGGACAATGGAAACTCTTCGGTTCACCACCGATGTGCATTTCTCACCCTGGACTTTCTAGATGGAGCTGTGCCCTTGACAGTCTGGGTGCCCACATCTCAGAGCCTGCAGTGGTATTTCTCGTCATCTAGGCTCACTCTGGCCCAGACCACAGCCCAGGCACAAGGCCAGAGCCACTCCGGCATAGCAGGTGGCTGGCCGGCAGGCTTGGTTACTGGCTGCTGGAACCACCAAAGTCCAGAATGTGCCTCCCCTCCAACTTCATATGTAGCAAAAGCTACCACTGCTTGATCTGTGATGCTGAGATGAAGTCCAGCTGCGTTGAGAGCCAACTCCATTTTATTAACCCTTGATTAATCTGAATTCTGGGTTAACTGGAGCTTGCAGCCAGCCTACTTTGAAAACAAGTTCACATCAAGACATTAAAAAAAAAAAAAGAAGGCGTCTGTGCATGCCCTAGGAGCAGCACACGTTTGACTACAAATCAAACCTCATTTGTCTGTAATCACAGCTCAGTGAGGACTGACGGTCAGAACCGGGCCCCTGAAGAATTGAAACGTTCTGAATCATTACAGAAAGAAGAGAGATGAAATCATCCCAAGGTGGAAGAGTACGGTCACAGAGACGATCTGACAGCACAGACTGAAACAAAAAATGGTCTTCTGTGGGCCCCTGTGCTCGCCACGGGGCCCGGGAAGCTACAGTGGGCTTACCCTGGGTGCTCTGCTGCCTGGCCCACTCATTTCATGGTTCTCACTTCTGCCCAGCACAGAGCATGCACCGCTTGGTGACGGGGTGTTCAATGCCAGCACGTGGCATGAAAGCTCGAGAAACAGGAGCCCGCTAAATAAAAGTGTCACACACAAATTGTGGTTCACGCCAGGGGTTCATCGAACCACTGACAGATCGAATCCATCTTATAATGAGACCCATCTGGGACTTTAATAGCTAACCTCTCCCGCTTGGATGGCAACCACAAATAGGATCCATCCTGTGCCAGATCGCACTTTTGGAAACAAAGCTTCCAATGGGCTTGTTTTATTCTGGGAGCAGAAACCATGGTGAGGATAGCAAAGAACATGTCCACACGTGACCGTGGGTGTCGGCGGGCTCACTGGCGTGGGTGCTGTTGGGGCCTGGGCGAGGAGCAGGGGGAGAGTGTCATTTTATTACTGTGTGTAATAAATTCTCTCCACTGCCTAGGCCTGTGGGGAGAATAATGAACTGTCGCAGAAGGAAAGCAGCAATCATTCAATTAATTCACTTGGCGAGCGCTGACCGCCCGTCAGCCAGGACTGCGCTGTCCCGACGGGAGTTCCCGCGCTCGCTGGTGGACAGACGGTCCTCTGAGCCTGACCGTGGCTGAGACCCCTGTGCTAGTGGTTTGCTTTGCTTGAAAAGAGAATAGATGTGGACAGAAAGTGGGGGTTGGGGGGCGGCTCCAGAGGAAGGCAAAGCAGCAGCACGGGCCGCTCTCCCCGCCCCACCCCGGTCCCACGACCAGGAGCTGCCAGGTGTGACCGCGGACGGGTCTTCAGAGGCTGTCACCACGCAAAAGGTCATGACCTCGAGTTAAAAAGACACCCAAACAGACCCCGTTCCCATGCTAGGGTTATTTATCGGAGGGGGACGCCACCAAGACGAAGGACTTGAGACACACCTGACCGGACAAGAAGCCATGACCTTCCCCAGCCCAACAGTGACACATGAGAGGGAAGGACGGCTGGTCCGACGGCCCCGGGCCATGCCCTGAGGGTCGGCCCGGCCCCGCAGCGGGGACGCCCGCTCTCAGACTCAAGCATGCTGTGGCCAGGCCCCGGGTGCCGCCTGCCCCGCCGGGAGGGCTGGGCGCGTCCCGGGGACACAGACAGGCAAGCTCATGCAGGGGTTAGTATCACAGAGGGCGGTCCCATCACCACATACAGAGTACCTGGGCATGACCTACTGTGAGGGCTCAAATGCAGATAGGTCTTCTGCCTTGGGCTTGAGGCTAAACCAGCAAGATAAAAACGAAGAAAAACAGAAAACACACCCTGTGATATCAACAATGTCACGCGTCATCGTGTGGTTTGCTAAATGCTTTCAGACAGGGTCTGAAACTGTGACTGGCGACTTCACTTGTTTGTTTTTTACGGCTTGGAAATGGGGATCTCTACAGCTTTCCGCACCCCGGGGGCTGTGGGGCAGCTACATACAGCCTGTGCCCGGGGCCGTGGGGGAGAGAGTGGAGTGGGGAGGGGTCCGAGGCAGCTCCTTGGAGGCCCGGCCAGCTCCTTGGCCAGCTGGTCCTTCCTCCTCTCTGCCCACAGGCTGAGGCCTCGCTCTAGCTCCCCTCTCTGCTCAGAGTTTCAGACGTGGGTCCAGGAGGGAAACCTGTTAAGTTACAGAAGCTGGAGGGAAAGAGGAATGTGGATGGTGGCGAGGTCTCTTCTTCCAGGTCACGCTATTAATAGGAATTCTCTACTTGGTGTCAATGCTAACTGGAGTCAGGAGGAAGGACTCGGGACTCCCGATTGTCCCCCTCAGTGATGGCAGGTACACACATCTCTTAGGGTTTTCAGATACAGCTTAAGCACTGAAATTGTCCTCCAACTGGGAGACTAATTTTAAAGACTCAGGTAAAGGGTACAAAATTAAACACATCTATCACCATCTAAGCTCACTGAAGAGCTTTGCGGTACTGACCCCCGTGTGACAGGTGTTCCTGGCTCTAGGGGAAAGCGTCAGGAGCTGACGTCACCTGGAGAGAGAGGACCTTTCTGCTCTGCCCAGCGGAAGACAAGTATACTCTTGGGCTGACAGTATGGGACTTAACTTCCTCCCAAAGGCTGAAAGCCCAAAACATCCATGGAGAAAAAGACATGAAACTTGTTAGCAACATAAATGGGAAGTCTCATCTTTTAAAACATTAAGGTTCTTCCAGACATTTCCTTTCAAATCTGGACGAAAGCTTAACATTCAGAATTTGGTTTTGAATCAAGAATTTTACAGTCCTACGCCGCTTAGACACACAAAAAAGCCAAGAGGGAAAGGCAAGTCTCGGCAACCTCCCTTTCATTTTGCTTTCTCATTAAGTAAGGCAGCTCCCTGGGCAGAACTCCCCTCAGCTTGAAAGACAGAACTGCTTCACTGCTAAATGATGGATCAAAACCCGTCCTGTAACCATGATTCATTTCATCAGAGCTCTTAACACAAGCTCCCCTTCCATCAAGCCAATGGGTTCACAGTCATCGGCAGAGTAACTTCCCTTCCCGGTGTGAGTCAAAAAAAAAATTCCCTCAACTAAGTACATGTTAAAAAAAAGAAAACGCCACCAGTGTGACCGCTCGGCTGCCAAGGGAGCAGATGCCGACCTCACACTTCGTGAGCGGCCGTCCTGAGCACAGAGGACGGGCGACCCAGTACCTTTTTGATGGTGTTGTGCTTGCTGCCGCCGCCACCCCGGTCGGAGTTCTCGTTGTGCAGCATGTCCAAGGCCGTCTCCCGCTCTTTGAGTCTCAAGGCCTCGATCTCGGTCTTGAGCTCGTTGAGCTGCTCCTGCAGGTGCTTGCTCTTCTCCAGGTACTCCACTCTGCCAGCGAGAGGACAAGCGTGTCGCGGGGCTGGCAGAGGGCGAGACCCGCTGTGGCTCAGAGGCCACAGACCCACGAGCGGCTCAGCCCGGGGACCTGGAGCCTGAGCTAGGGGGGTTCAGGTCCCTGCTCGGCCGTTCATGGGCTGGGGGAACTTGGGCCGGTCCCTTAACTGCTCCGCATCTGTTTCTCGTCCATGAAGCAGAGATGATGATCACAGAGCCGAGGTCAGGATTAAGCAGAAGGGAGCAGAGGAGAGCCTCAGTAAGCTATCCTACTGGTAGTAATGGCTAGCAGAGAGCTTCTAATTTCTGTCCAAGAAGAAACAACATGAGAAGCTAGCCTCCCAGAACCCAGAACAATGTTGTCTCAAAACCGAAGTCACACAGTCACATCCGACTCTTTGTGACCCCATGGACTGTATAACCTACCAGGTTCCTTTGTCCATGGGATTTTCCAGGCAAGAACACTGGAGTGGGTTGCTTTTTCCTTCTCCAGAGGATCTCCCAGACCCAGGGATCCAACCTGGGTCTCCTGCATTGCAGGCAGAGGCTTTACCGTCTGAGCCACCAAGGAAGCCACGCCCTTCTTGGAGGAGTGACTCCATTCTGGTGGACCTCTTGGATAGGCCGTGGCCCCATCGTTACTTGCTCTGGGCCATCATCTCCTAACAATAACAGACGCTCACACAGCCAACACTGGGAGGGAAAAGACGCCTGCCACCATCTGCAGGCAGACACACGGTGAGGGAAGCCACTCTCGGGGTGTCTGACCGCCTGGCGCAGCCAGGCAGACTTGGGCCCTCCCAGACCCAAGGGGACACTCTGCAGGGATTCCCAAGGCTGGTTATGGACTCTGCCCAGATGCTCATGGGGAATGAGTAAGGAAACAAATCGTAAAAGAGCAGGAAACAGGGAGGACGAAGCTCACCCCGATCGCAACCAGGTAACGCTGAACATGCCTCGGATGCGGGGAAGGGGGAGGGGAACTCACACCTCGGGCGCCACAGTCAGAGACGCTGGGGCCCTCTGTCCTCAGGACACACTGCCCGGCCTGGGACTGCCCGTGCTGGGCACCAAGCCGGTTACCCGAGGACACCGAGCAAGGTGAAGGCGCTTGCCTTACAGAGTCAGGTGGGCGAGGGGCTGAACCCGATTCGTCCCCCATCCACAGTGCGGTGCTGGGTGACTTCCTCGGCGCTCTAAGTCTGGGCTCCTGTTGGTAACACTAGGCCTGCCTCTGAAGTCAGTTGGTGGCAATGAAACGAAATGAACACTAAAGAATCGTGTCACCAGGCGCCCCACGCCAGGTAGCTGCCATGACAGTCCCGTCTGGGGTGGCACAGCCGGCTGATTCACCTACGGCTCAGAGCAGGGGACCCGGTTACATGGCCTTTGTAGGGGGGAGGCTCCCTTCCATCTCAGGGCCATAGCTCCCGACCATAAAGTAAACGAGGAGGTCAGCTCAGGGCGGGCTGAGCTCGGCCGCCAGAGAACACAACTAGGAAACATGTTCCACCACCAGGTCAGAGCACAACCACCACTTGAACAGGGTCTGACTGGCTGGGAGACCCCCAACAACCAGTCCTAGACTGTGGGTGAGCTCTGAAGCCACTGTAAACTCCAGGTCACCTGTCGGGTGTCATTTTTATCCTGGAAGACGGAATGCTGGTCTGCTGCTGCTGCTGCTGCTAAGTCGCTTCAGTCGTGTCTGACTCTGTGCGACCCCAGAGATGGCAGCCCACCCATCCCTGTGATTCTCCAGGCAAGAACACTGGAGTGGGTTGCCATTTCCTTCTCCAATGCATGAAAGTGAAAAGTGAAAAGTGAAGTTGCGCAGTCGTGTCTGGCTCTTAGCGACCCCATGGACTGCGGCCTACCAGGCTCCTCTGTCCATGGGATTTTCCAGGCAGGAGTACTGGAGTGGGGTGCCATTGCCTTCTCCAGGAATGCTGGTCTATCACCCTTCATTTCCAATCAGGAAGCTCCTCTCTGGTGGGCAACTGTGAAAGCATTAGTCACTCAGTTGTGTCCGACTCTGAGACCCCGTGGACTGTAGCCCGTCGGACTCCTCTAGCCATGGGATTCTCCAGGCCAGAATACTGGAGTGGGTGCCCTTCTCCAGGGGGTCTTCTGGACCCAGGGATGGAACCCAGGTCTCCTGCACTGCAGGTGGATTCTTTACTGTCTGAGCCACCAGGGAAGCCCACAAAGAGGGGAGCAGCCGGGAGAGACAGGCAAGAGTGCTGCAAGTGTCCAGTGGGCAAGGACAGAGCAAACCTTCATGGGGTTAGGGACAGGCTGCCCATGTGGGGCCCCGGGAGGCCAGGGACTCCGTACTTCTCTTTCTCTATCTCCATGGAAAGCCGCTTCATGTCAGTGTCCTTGAAGTCGAAAGACAAGCTGTCGCAGGTGAGGTTGAAGCTTGCCATGTCGGGGGGCAGCGGTGCTGGGAGTGGGTTCATGGGCTGTGAAGGAGAAACCTGATCATCAAAAGGGTTGGTTCCTCAAGAATGGAGGGCACTGCGTGTCACCCACTGACCCTCCAGAGGTCACAGAAGCCCTGGGCCCAGCAAGCCCACCCCTAAAGCGGATGGAGGCGAGGCAACGAGATTGGACGACTTTCTCTTCCCAGATCAGAGGGTGACCTGAAATATGGTCCCAACAGACCTCTTCCACCGCCTGCCCTACAAGGCTGTAAACGGTATTGTTTTTTAGTCTTTTGGACCATTCTTTTGTACTTCCTTCTATGTTCCTCTGCTTAAACCATGTTGCTTCCCTACACCCCATCTCACTTTTGAGGCCCTAGAATGTTCTGCACTGCTCACTGTGCCGTGCATTTGCTTAACAGTCGCCCCGAGGGCCCCGCAGGGGAGCCTGAGGGCTGGGAGGGCAGGGAACCTATGAGGCTAGAAGCAGGGTGGCTGGCAGCCCAGGCTCACCGGGTACGTGGGCTTGGTGGTGATTTCCAGCAGCTTCTGCTTGGCTCTTCGTTCTGCCTCGCGGGCTTCCTGCAGGTCCTGCTTCAGCTGATCGGCCTCCTTGGCCCTGCAAGGAGAGGAGGGGCTGTCAGCTCCGCAGAAGACACAGGAGGAGCTGGAGGTACACGAAAATGGAACCCCTCTAGGAAGTGCAGACTAGGAATGAGCCAGTGTTCATCTGATGGCTGAGGGACAAGGACAACCCAGAGCCTCGAATCGTCTTTGCAAAGCACAGACCACAGTCCCATCCTTGGACCTGGCCATGAGCCGGGGTGGCCTGTCCAGCCCCGCTCCCCCGTGTAGGGCATGGTGAACATTGCTGTCTCCCCACGTGCCTCTCAAAAAAAAGGGAAAAGAAGCGTATTGTGTAAATGTAAGAAAAGTCTCACGTCTCCTAAGCTAAAAGCAGCCTGTGGATAAGCTCAGCAGTGTTCCTGCAAACACGACCATCCGAGGCACAGGAGCTCAGTGCAAAGGCACGGCCGGACTGCGGTCCACGGAACCGGAGAACTGCATCCCTGCACCCGCCCGGCTCCAGCCCCTTTGGCCACGCGGGAAGGGGCCTCTGGCCGGCCCAGGAGATGGACCGGCAGTGGGGGGACCCGCTCACCTCCTCTCTGACTCCTCAGCCATCTTCAGAGCCAGCACCTCAGCCTCCAGCACCTTCTGCTCCATCAGGCGCTTCTCCTCTTCCGTCCGGATGGCTGTGGCCTTGATGCGCTGCATCTCCTGCTCGGCCTCTGCCGCCTTCTGGGCCAGGAGCTTCGCCTCCTCTTCCGTGATCTGGGCCTTTTCGGCCAACAGGTCGGCCGTCTCCTCCGACCGCATCTGCAGAGAGGAGCGTGGTTCAGCAGGAATGGAAGGGGGGGGGGGGGGGGGGGGGGGAGGGTCCCGTTCCTATCTTCCCACCCTGCTCAGGCCTCAGACACCCAGGTCAGCAAGAACCAGCGTCTTGGACACTCTGGAGCCCTGCTGGTCCCCAAGCCACACCCTTCAACTGCTGAGAAGGCCCTTCAGGGGGTCCATCCGCGGGGGCCCATTTGAGCTGAGGACACACTTTATGAGGGAGAAAACCAGCTTAACTCTGTCCTTCTCTCTCTTTAAATAAGTGGTTCTAAAGCGGGGCGACTGTGCCCTCATGGGACACGTCACAGTGTCTAAAAATGAATTTGATTGTCACAAATGGGGAATCCAGAGGGCAGAGGCCAGGGACACGGCCAGCCAGTGGACAAGACGGCCCCCACCAGGGGACACCTGGCCTGATGAGCGTGGGGCCGAGGCTGAGACTCCCCCAGGGAAAGGTGACCCACAGTGAGTGAAGTCTGCCTGCCTTGGGAGGCTGAACTCAGCCTAAATCTGCTCCTGCAAACACAGGTGGAAAGAAAGCAATTTTTTTTTTTTAAGCCGAAATGTCAAAGCAAGTGGCTACTCCATGGTCTTTGGGGCCTAACCCTGAGCCCAAGGGAGGCCTCCCGGGACCCAGCCCCGTGGACGTCACCAGGGCTTCATTGGCCATCGTCGCCTCTTCCTTCATCTGCAGCAGCCGCCTCTCCAGCTCGTCCCGTGTGCGTTCAGCCTCCTCTCGCATCTGCTTCTCCCGAGCGAGGCGCTGCCGCTCCATCTGTGGGGGGAGGTGCGGTCACTGGTCACGGGGGCCCGAGACCTGCGGATGCCCAGTGCCAGGGTCTCCTTCTGAGAACCTTTTTCCTCCCTGCACTTTAGGGACCCAGCCTGACTCCCCTCGCCCACCACCCTCCATCCTTCTGAACCAGCTTGTTGAGTGGCAAGCCGTGCTCCTTGAAAAATCATCGGGCGGTAAATGAACAAACAGCAGAACGCCGAGCCAGCCTCCACCGGGATAGATGGGCGCGTTCGTGCATGGTGGATGCGGAAGCAGCTACTTCGCCAACGCAGCGCTTGTGCACGGAGACCCCGGTAGCCCTGCCCTGTGGCTCCAAGGATGCAATGCAGGCTCCTCCTCCCAAGGGGCAGCTGCGGAGACAGACTGCGTTCTGCCCTGCACCCACGGACCCCTCCCACACCCCTAGTCTCATCGGCAACGGCTCCGCTCTCGCCTCTGACCCTCAGAGATGAAGTCGTTCGTGTGATGCATCAACAGCTCGCACGCTGTACTTTACAGGGGAGGTGGCAGCAGCTGAGGTACAGACCACACAGCCTCGTGTGGAGGCAACTCCCGAGACAGGCCTGTGACAGGAAGGGGCTGGAAGGGGACGGGGCCCGCTCCTCGAGGCACCAGCACTAAGCCACCACCGCCGCCTCCCTGGCCTTCTGGATCGCTGAATTAATTGGGCCACATGCCGAGCTTAATAAGGGGAACAAGTAGAGGACAAGTGCTAGTCTCTGTGATCTTAGGGCCCTAGCTGAGTTCAGAAAGCAGGAGCCAAAAGTGACCACTGCACTATTTTCTTCCTTAAATAATTAAAGCACATTTAATGACTTATTTCTTGCTTTAACCTTGTCCCCAACTCAAGATTTCTAAGACTGCTGCTTTTTCTAAATACTAAGCAAAAAAAAAAAAAAAAAAGCATTGGGCATTGAAGGAATAATGCAAAGAAAAGCAATAAAATCCTGTAAATTCTTCTCCAATTTTCCTCTTCCAGGTCAATGAAAAGCTTGGCCAATTTGTTCTCGATTTCTACCATGTTAGAATTTCCATTACGTGGATGACTAGATCCCCATTATCATCTGCTTGAAAAATGCTTACAATCCCTTCTGCTCCCAGCACTGCACCTTCCCTGAGACCTCCACCCCAATCATAAGGAATGTCCCCATTTGCAAAGCGGTTTCAGCCACAAAGACCCACAGGCACAGCATGTCCTTTGATCTGAGACGCAGAAGACAGATTCCCAGCTCCACTTGACAGATGAGAAAATGGAGGCCTGGCAGGTTAAGTCATTCACCGGGGTCTCAAACTAAGTCCCACGTGTGGCACCAAGGTCCATGTCTGTCCTGCTGGGCCACAAAGCCCCCAACCTGTGGCTGCCAGATGTCAGGAACATGCATCTGCCGTCCTCTCAGCAGCGTGGGTCAGGGGTGTGTTCACATTACTCTCTGCACAGCCTGGAGGCTTACACGCATCCTTGCACTGTTCAGATCTCTCAATTCTAAGCTCTGCTCTGCTGATAAGGAGGGCAGAGAGGGCTCTTTTTGAAGTTGCTTCTATGACCCTGCACTGGCCCATGAGCATTTCTTGTCCAACAAAACCCATTCCACTGCCCTCCCCCACCCCACCTCACACACACACACACACACACACACAAAGCATCCTCCCAATGAGTATGTCTGCGGCCTAATGTCTCAAGAGACCGAAGAAATGGAGAGTCAGGAGCACAATGGATCCAACTGGGCATTTCGTCCTAAATCCCAGGGCCAGGAGCCACCCTCTTTGGAGGATCCGAAATAGAGAGCTGCACACAGACGGATCATCACCCTCCGAGCCTGCACGTCCGAGGGCAGCTGATTGCAGCTGCTGTTCCTCTGTCTGGTAGTTCATCCACAACCTCGACTGACATTTGCAGCAGTGAGGCTCACATAAGCCGTGTGGGTTTCGGTGAGTCGGAAAGGTCTATGAGCGGAAAACAATGATGCGGATGGTCCGGGCTGATGCTAACGGATGCTAACGGAGGCTCCCGGTGCCTCCCACTGTGGCCGCTGCGCCACCCGGCCTGACCTGCAGCGGGGAAGTGCGGCCAGGGTCTAATTAGCATTCCATCAGTGGGCTGCTGGGTGCACCCTGTATTCCATCACCAGCTAATTAGAAAAGAAAAAGGCTGGGCACAGGAGACGGGCAGGCAGAAAGAACAAAAGCTTAGCTGCACGGACCAGAGATGGATGGATGGGTAGATGGATGGATAGAAAGATGGACGGATGGATGCTTGTGTGCTTGGCTGTCTCTGCCCCAACCTGCACTGACCACACTTCACTCACTTCACTGGAGAAATAACCAGGGAGGACGTGTCTTTGAGATACCCATTACAGTTTATTCCTCATTTCCAGAGCTGACATCCCACCATCATTTATTCATCGGCCAGAAAGATCCAACAGGGGTAACATGAGAGTAGGCACTTTCATGATCAGAGGACGGCCACCCCTTACCTCCGGGCTGACACCCCCACGGGGCAACAGCAGCAGCTCTAACACCTGCTCACCTGCTTTCTGGCCTTCTCCTCCCTGGCCTGGGCTTTCATCTGCTGGACTTCCAAAGAATCGGCCTTCCTTCTCCTCATAAACAGGTCGTGATTCCCAATACACAGCTGGAGAATCTGCGGCCAGGAAAGCAGGGGACGTGTGAACACCCGTGGACAGGGGCTGAGTGCAGGGCTACACGGAGACGTGCTCTGAACTCCCGGGCAGCGACTGCCCGTACACACCAGTGGGCAGATACAAGACGCAGAAAGCACTTTACTATCTACTAACAGGAGCGTGGAGGAAGAAAAAAATATATGTTTCATATAGTACACAATGGAATACTATACAGCAGTGAAGTGTGTGCTCAGTCACTCGGGACCACATTTTTAAGCATCAACATGGATAAATCTCAAAAAAAAAGAGAAAAGGTAAAAAAGGCAAGTCACAGAGGAATACAGTTGACAGCACATATATACATTTTACAAACATACAAAATTTGCTAGTATCCTTGTTTTGCCCTACGTGAAATAAAAGTTCTTGAATATCACGCGGGGATACTTGGCACATAGCTGAGAACACTGGTCACCCTTGGGAAGCTGGGGGCTGGCAGGGTGCCAGTGTGGGAGGGGGTTCCCACAGTGATCGGAGTATGCTGTTTCTTTTTTCTTTTTTGTTCTGCCTGCATGGTAGACGGAACTTCTCCAACCAGAGACTGAACCCACGTCTCCTACAGTGAAAGCACAGAGCCTCAGTCAAGCACTGGGCCGCCAGGGAAGTCTGGGAGTGTGGCATTTCTTAAAGCTGGGTGGTGGCTAAGGAGTTGTTTATTCCTGTCATTCTTTATACCTCATAGATACATTATACTTATCCTTTCATATGTATGAAGTACTTTAATAAAAATAACTTAAAAAGTTCCTCATCATAAAATGTAGATTTGACTCTTTGCTGTGGTGGTTTAGTGGCTAAGTCATGTCCAACTCTTGGGACCCCATGGACTATAGCCCATCAGGCTCTTCTGTCCATGGGATTTTCCAGGCAAGAATACTTGGGTGGGTTGCCATTTCCTTCTCCACAGGATCTTTCTGATCCACAGATAGAATCCAAATCTCCTGCATTACAGGTATATTCTTTACCAACTGAGCCACCAGGGAAGCCCATAAGTGTGACTTTTCTGGTGAAGCTAGAGAAGTCTTTCAGGGCTGATCAGGAAAGCACATACCAAGCGGGTTATCATTTTACACCTCACAACATGTTGCTCTGATACTGCTTCAAAAAAGCCTTTCAGTTTCACAGAAAAACTAGTCCGTAATAAAAACCAGGATCTTAACTTACCAGCTTATTGACACGAAGCTTTGAGGAGTTAAATTTGAAGACATCGATTTTCTTATCCAAAGGCTTAATGGTAAACTGAAAGGAAAAAGCAGAAAACAGCTTTAGTTTCTGACAGCCTAGAGTGCTACCATCAACTGGGCAATTCCACAAAGGTGGCGACCCCCTGGCAAAGATCCTCGTCCCAGGAGGTTCAGGATCCTGGAAGCTGGGTTCTTAGCACCATCTTGGGCTTGGAAACCTGAAGTTAAACCTTAGGTGGGCCCGACCTTGAGGCCAATGCTGGACGGGCCACCCCTGAGACTAAGGCAGCCTTCAGGAGGCTCTCCACCTAGCCAGGACTAAACCAGCCGCCATCAACGGCTCGAAGGGTCACATCGATCATCACTGCCTCGCTGGGTGGCACAGGTCTCAAATCCTCAGAGCAGGAGGGACCTGCTGGTCTTAGACAAAGAACATGACAGAGAAGCTAAAAGGTAGGCGGGAGGGGCATTCTGGACAGGGCGGGCAACAGAAATAAAGCAGAGATGGGGAAATGAGCACCGTATGGGAATGTGTGTGCATGTGTGTGTGTGTGTGTGTGTGTGTGTGTGTGTGTGTGTGTGTGTGTGTGTGTGTGTGTGTGTGTGGTGTGAGAGAGACACAGCATTAGCTATTTGATGACTAAGAGAAAACCATGGGAGGGGCTTCCCTGGTGGCTCAGTGGTAGAGAACAGAAATAAAGCAGAGATGGGGAAATGAGCACCGTATGGGAATGTGTGTGCAGTGTGTGTGTGTGTGTGTGTGTGTGTGTGTGTGTGTGTGTGTGTGTGTGTGTGTGTGTGCATGTGAGAGAGACACAGCATTAGCTATTTGATGACTAAGAGAAAACCATGGGAGGGGCTTCCCTGGTGGCTCAGTGGTAGAGAATCCGCCTGCCAATGCAGGAGACACGGGTTCGATCCCCGATCTGGGAAGATCGCACATGCCTTGAAGCAACCAAACCCACGCGTCACAACCATTGAGCCTGTGTTCTAGAGCCTGGGAGCCGTAAGTGCTGAGCCCACATGGCGCGACTACTGAAGCCGGCGTGCCCTAAAGCCTGTGCTCCCCAACAAGACAAAAATGCCGCCACAGTGAGAAGCCTGCACACCTCAACTGGAGAGCAGCACCTGCACCCAGAAACCAGAGAAAAAAGCCTGTGCTGCGATGATGACCCAGCACAGCCAAACAGATAAATAAAGTTACAGGTATATATATAAGAGAAAACCAGGGGCCTAAACTGGGAGGAAGGCAGGAGCTGGGGGTGGTGAGGTGGGCTGGGGACGGACAATCAGCAAGGCTTAGATTCGATGTGACAGCAGTCAGGGAGTCACCCCAGGCTTCCCAACACAGGGATGGCTTGATGATGCTGTTAAGAGAAGGAATGCAGTCACGAGCGATGAAGAATGGACTGGAGTAGAGAAGGAAGACAGGACCCTCACAAAGAAAGGGGAGAGGAAGATGAATAAGGATGGGGATGGGGGAGAAATCAGGAGGAGACCGAGGGCCAGACTGGGGGCTGGGCCGCGTAAAAAGAAAACACCAGCTGGTGCTCTCACCTCTTCCTGATGAGATCGGACAGAGCCCGCTTCCAAAGCTGCACTTCGGATGTGAAAAGCCCACTCCCACGCAAGACTTGCTAAGCAGGTAAAGGCATTTTGAGGAAGCTCGATTCTTAGATATTTCCTTCCCACGCTACGCTGTCCAACAAGGGGGGAGCGCACGGAGGACAGAGGAACGATCCTGTGTGTGGCTTCTGGTCAGGTGAGCTGAGAAGCAGTGCTGCTCTTGTGCAGGCTGCTATTTATGAATTTCGAGAGCTTATTTTTGGCCTGGCTGCCAAACCCCAGGGCTGCCAGTGGGAGACCTCAAGGAGCGGGGAATCCACAGGCTCTGTGCCACTCTGGGGCACACGTGCGGCATCTGTGGGTTACCTGGAATAAACCAGGACTTGTGTTGTCACAGCACGAGGGTGCCCCAGGCTCCTCCCCATCACGTCCCACCTGCGCTGCGTGAGTTCCTGACGTGATGGCAGGCGATGGTGCCCAGCCCCGGGAGAGGGAACATTAGAGTTTCATGTCGGGCTGTACGAGGGGAGCCTTCGCTGCCTGGCTTCTGTGAAGGACGAGCATCTCAGGACCTTTTAGCATGCCAAGTGTGCGGATGTGCCGTAAACAAACTTTTATGAAATTAGAGATGAAAAACTACCGGCATACCCTACTGCTGCTTTGAGTCACGTGGAACTTTCCATTTCAGGGCCTTAAAAAAAAAAGAAATACCTTAAATGCTCATCTCTTGGGCTACGTGCAAAAAATCTGAAAGCCAGAATGTTTTGAGTTAAGAGGCTCAATCTGTCTCGTCAAGCGTGGCCGAGGGGAGCTCAGAGCGTATTGGCAACCAGGGGCCGGTGTTCCTCTTCTCAGAGCTGCTACATGAGGGAAGGGCAGAAACAGGAAACCGGCTTGGAGGTGGGGGCCCTGCAGGAGACCACGTGAGCTGTGTCTTACTTGCTCCCTCCGCGCTCGGGCCTGGCTATGCGGGTACCAGCCCGTCACGGGGCACTGCCTGGGCCTGCATTCCTGGGCCCCGTGTCCTGAGTCTCGGGGCTCGTCCTCTGTGTCTCCTGGAGAACCGCAGGGGACACGGCTTCTGCTGGTGTCCCCCCTGCCCCCTCTGGGTCCCCGCTTTCCGAGGCGGCGCGGAGCAGCCAGAACACAGCCCCTCCTCCCGCGGCGGTGTTCCTCTGAGGGCTGAATCAGAGCCGGGGCCAAGCTGCTGGCTGGCAAAGACGCGCCGGATCGCCACCCTCTTTGTCACCGGCCCTTCGTGCTGCAGTTATGTGTCATGGCAGCTGAGTCACTGCTTGACTAGAACTTCCTTGAGGGCTGAGATTGCATTCGCTCCAACTTTGTTTCCCTCACGAAGCCTGACACCAAGCAGATGCTGGAAAATTCCTTGAAAATTAACCAGGGAGGGGGACTTCCCTAGTGGCCCCGTGGTTAAGAATCCGCCTGCCAAGGCAGGGGACACGAGTTTGACCCCTGGTCCAGGAACTAAAAGTCCTCATGTCTTGGGGCAATTAAGCCTGAGCGCTATTGAGCCTGGGAGTCACAACTACTGAGGCCTGAGCGCCCTAAAGCCTGTGCTCCCCAACCGCAATGAGAAGCCCTCGCACCGCTGCCACAGAAAGCCCACACTGCAACAAAGACCCCAGTACAGCCAAAAATCAGTCAGTTAATTAAATAAAACGATTTTAAAACTTAACCATGAATGCATGAATGAGTGAATGAACGCAGGATTACAGCATTTGGGAAAAGTCGCCATCCTGTCAGTCAGCTCGGTCACTCACTCTTTGCAACCCCAAGGCCTCCTTATTACTATATAGGACCATCCTATACAGTAATACTTGAATTCTACGTTAGGGTGTTTATCCAAGTTATCTGAAGTTCCTTATTCTTGAATTCTTATAAGTAAGTTAGTCTCATATCCTTGTTTATATCATTGCTGGTGTGTATATATTATTTGTATAGTATATATAACACACACAATTCATGTATGTATCATGGAGATTTGAGTGAGTATAAGTCTCTCTCAGTCATGTCTGACTCTTTGCAAGGCCATGAACTATATAATCCATGGAATTCTCCAGGCAAGAATACTAGAGTGGGTAGCCTTTCCCTTTTCCAGGAGATCTTCCCAACCGAGGGGTCGAACCCAGGTCTCCCACATTGCAGGTGGATTCTTTACCAGCTGAGCCACAAGGGAAGCCCTACGAAGATTTATGTATATATAAATATCTGCATCACATTGAATCACGCTCTGGACACAGAGAGAGTTTAATAAACACCACACTTAAGAGACAAACAGAATTCTCACCAGAAATAGAAAGCCAAGGAATAAGAAAGGGTTACTTTCTGGTTTGTTTACAGTTCTCTGGGGCTTAGTCCTGACAAGTTGATCTTCCCCATCTCGTTAGTCAGCAGGGAGGGTTTAGTGATACTATTTGAAAACAGGATGCCAATATTGTTCTGTAAATGCTATAAAAATCAACAAGCAAAAACCCAAAGCCTGGGAATTAAAGGATCTTGCTGCTAACAAGGAGCAGGCTGGCCTGGGCTGCTCCGGAAGGAGAAGAGACAGAGAAGGTTCCGTTGGGCTGCCAGGGTGTCTGCTGTGCAGACTTGACCTACCTCCTTGTCGCTATAGGAGATGTTCCGGATTTCGTTCCACGGGAAGGAGATCTTGGGGGTCAGCTTGTTCTCAGGGTCATAAATGTGAAGCCCCAAAGCATCCACTCCAAGCAGCAGCTCTGTGCCCTTTTTATTCTGTAGATTCAACAGAGAACAGCCACCGTCAGCTCCAGCTAAGGCTCAAGGTCTTGCTCAGCTTCCAAAAGAATTGACATAGACCATTACGTGTGACAAGCTTCAACAGCTCCTGACAGAAATCACCACTGTCCTCGAACCTGGAGGGGCCTCCAGCCTCCTGCACTGGGGCAAGGGAGGCAACATAAGATGGTTCTTACGACTGGTGTGTCCCATGGAGGGCTCACTGGGGGTGCCCATCACCGCCTCAGGTACCTTGCAACTTAGCCAGCAAGAGACAAAGTGTGAGTGTGCGTGCTCAGTCCTAAGTTGTGTCCAGCTCTTTGCAACCCCATGGATAGGAGCCCGCCAGGCTGCTTTGTCCATGGTATTTTCCAGGCAAGAATACTCGAGTGGGTTGCCATTTCCTTCTCCAGGGGATCTTTCAACCCAGGGATCAAACCCACGACTCCTGCATTGGCAGGCGATTCTATATCACTGAGCCACCTGGGAAGTGTCAGCGGCTAAAACAGCGGTAATGCAAGTGTTGTGATTGCTAATTACATAGCCGGCTTATCACAGATGTAGAATAACAACCTGTAGGGTTAAACACCCCTCATGTTAAAAGAAGAGGTGGTTGTACTACCAGAAAGAAAATTCTAAGAGCTGTGAGCAGGTGGCCTTATTTTACTTTAAAATGCAGTTCCAATGTGATAAAGCAAGTGTGCTATAGCAAACTGTCAACTGGAATCCAGGCAGCGGGTGTACATAGGTCCTCACTCAAAAGTCTTCCAACTTCCCTGTATGTTGGGAATTTTTTATTGTAAGATATTGGGGAGAAAAAAATATCAAAATGAATTGAAAGTATATTACACTCAAATAAAGCTGTTTGAAAATTGACAGGCTGCACGCAGGCTATGCCTCTAATGGCAGTCCAGCCAGCACCCAGCGCACCGGAGGGCAGCGCCCTGGGCCCTCACGTTGTGGACCAGCGCGCACCTCCTCGGGTGCGGGCCCCTGCCCTGTGCAGTCTGGCCTTCTGTGGCCAGTTCCCTGCGTCTAACTCCCTTGCTGACAACAAGGAAAAGGAACCAAGACTCCAGGGCAGGAAAACAGGTCGGCAAGCGAAGGACGTGCCCCGACTGGGAGGAGAAGTACCAAGTAACAGCAGGTGGAGGAGAAAATCTTTTTACTCCATCTAACACCCTGGAGTCAAGTGCGATCACCAAAGCGTGAGGGAGTCGTGAGCTCGTCTGCAGGGCTCTTAAAACCACTGCATTAACACAAGTGAGGCTTTGTGCTTTCAAAATCTACATTCTGGAAAACAAGATATTTCATTATGTTTCTAATTTAAATTTTTAGAGGGAAAAAAAAATGGATCCCACCCTCTTGTCTCCTATCATGATGATTCCAACACTTCTAGAGAATAAACAGAGGCGAGGACTGAAGAAGCCCCTTTTAAATTGTTTCAAGCACACAGTTTCCTTAGATGATGGCGAAATTTCAGGAATGTTAACGCTAAGACACTAAAATATTCCTTACCCTCATCTGTCAGGCAATATAAGACATACATGCACAGAATAGTATAATGTAGTCTGACTGCTGCTGGAGAATTAGTGCCCCCAAAGAAACTGTTTATTTTTTTTAAGAATTATAAAGATCTAGTTCTCTACAGTGTAGGTGGTGGGGCAAGAGAAGCTGTATGGACAAAACCACAGAAATATGTCAAATGAGTCTGCCCTTAAAGAAACCAAATGATTAGCAAATAGGAATTGATAACATTTTACAAAACCACCTTCAGCATTATCATGGAAAACCTATTAGGCATTTGTACACTGTACAAAATGACATGATTTGTCAGTGCGCCGTATTTTATGCAAATGATCCATTAAAGATATGTATTTAGAAAACAAAGTAGAAAGCTATCCTGAGGGTGTTTTAAATGTGTTTCAATTTACCTAAACGTAATACAAACTTTTGGAGAAGGAAATGGCAACCCACTCCAGTATTCTTGCCTGGGAAATTACATGCATAGAGGAGCCTGGCAGGCTACAGTCCATGGGGTCTCAAAGAGTAGGACGTGACTTAGTGATTAAACAACAACAAATACAAAATTTATGGACGCTCCAAAAAGGAAAGCAAGCCTTAACTGTAATGACTAAGGTGGCCCAGTGCGGATGGTTGTTTTTTTTTAAACTGTCTGCTCATCTACAGTTTGGAACCGGCTATGAAATAGGTCAGCAAATTGCATGAACTCTTTGGAAGGCACTGCATCCAGCAACAGAACCTTGGGAGAAAAATGTTCAGGGTGCTAAAAAAAAATTAAAAAAGATGCTCTGAGGGATGGATGGGGGGCAGAAAACAAACGTTTCTCCATCGTACAAGCCACGGGTTCCCAGAGGACAGCGGAGTATTAATGGTCTGAGTAGAAAACCAATTAGCCTGCCAGGGAGAGTTCCCACCCAAACAAATCAGTAATCTGTAAAAGCGGCTTTACTTTCCTCATGTCCTGAGGGGAGAAAGTATTTACAGGTGATCCCCGTGGGCCCGGATCTCACAGAGCCAGAAATAATCGAATGTTCCACCAGAGCATTCAGACAGGCCCCCAGAGGCTCCACCGACGCTTCATTACCAAGCATCTAATTGAAGGCCCGGAATAGAAACTGAGGCGCTCGGACCCTCTCCCCTGCCTCTTCCCTTGTTGGCCACTGAACCGGCTAAGCATCTGCCACCCTGGGACCAGGAAGGACCCATTTCAGCAGCCTGCCCCTGACTCCGCCTCCCTCTACACCCCGGGAACTTGCAGAGGCTTCCACACACCCGGATTGTGAAGTAGTTCACACCGTACATCTCCAGGTCCTGAGCTATCTTTAAATACTCCATCTCCGCTTCGTCCCTGCGAAGAGAAGGAAAGACTCTGTCACTGGAGGGTGGCGGGCGCCAAGCTGAGCCTTGAACCTGCGTGAAGACGTGAGCCCAGCAGCTCCCAGCCTGGCTCTGCCCAACCCTGAGTCTATTAACCACATTGAGGTCAGGCAGAACTTCCCATCCCCGTGAAAACAAGAGAACAGATTCATTAGCGTGTCTTTTGGCTTCAATTTCACGCTTTGCCCTTGGTAAAGAGTGACACCCGTCTCAAGTAATTCGAGATGAGCACGTGGTGTATCTGCTCCCTCAAATGGATCTGGATGTTCACAATTTTATTTCAGCTGTTGCTTTAGCCAACTGCGTGATTTCTTCACCTAGAAGGTTTTGGTAACAAAGCATCTCTGTCTGCAAGCAACCTGAGAGCTCCCTTCCTGATCTGATTCCTTTGGGTATTGCTAGAGGTTGGGGTGAGAGCAATCCAGGCTGTAGAACCCCAGCCAGGATGCCCACTTCTAAGTTATGAGTCAGACTTAAAGGCAGCTCTTGAAGTAGTGATGACTTGCAAAAAACTCTCAGACAGGTAGAGTGTTGAAACATCTTAAGTCTAAGACCTGCCTTCTTCTCTTCTCCAATCTGAAAATGGCCTCAAATGAATTTTAAAAATTCAACCCCGAGGGGACACCATGGTGACAAGCTGAAGTAACTTGAAATCACACATGTATTGGTGATGTACCATTGTTTGGAAGATTGTTTGATGTTATTCATAATAACAAAAACCAGGACACAACCCAGCAACTTAAATGCCCGTCAACAGCGGGGTGGATAAATGGAGTGTGGGCTATTAACACAGTGGAATACTACATAGCAATGCAAAAGAAAGGGGGGCCACCACTACAGGCCACAAGCCCAAATCACACAATACGACCCTGAGCAAAAGAAGTGAGGCCCAGATAACAGAAACTGATCAAACTTATATAATCTTTAAAACTGACCACACTAACCCAGGGAGTCGGGTGGAGAAGAGTGGTCAGCTCCAGGGAGGAGTGAAGGGGGACCATCTGGTGTTCTCACTTGGTAAGAGTCCATCCAGTGTTACATGTATGACTTGTCCACTTTCTGGTACACTTTTTTTAAGAGTTAAAGAAAATGTCATAGGAAATTGGTTTGAAAAACAGGAAAAAAAGTATGTTAAAGGCTAATGAGAAGATGATTAATTCCCAAAGTGATTTGGGAAAAGCTAACGATACTTGAGATACAAAATTTCACCTTTGAGATCACAAAAATTTAGATTGGTAACTGGAGAGATTGGATGGGGGAGGGAGGTGGGGCCCTTTCACACTCTGCCCACGGGCATGTACACAGGTGCAGCCTTTTTGCAGGATGATTTGGGAGGCACCTTTCAAGACACAAAACACTCACCTCCTTTGACTCAGCAACTCTTTTTCTTCTGAAGGATCTCTCCTCAGAACGGCTATACAAGTACATCATGATGTAAGACTGTATACTGCAGAACATTCTGTGAAGCTGAGACCTACAGCTACTCTAAATGCCCTCAGTCAAGGAATGGACGCAAAAGCTACGGGGCACGCACACAACAGGAATCTTAAAATGGACCTAAATGAGCACTGGATGCGGCAGGTCTGTACATCCTGGCAGGCGGGAAGCATCCACGCCTCCACGCGCTAGCAAAGGGACACACACAGTGCCGGAGCCCGGAGTGGCTGCCAGCGCTCCCTTTTCCTTTTGTGTACTCCGGTACTGCATTTTGTTCAACAAGCATGTCCCAGTTTTGCAGTTCCTTAAAAAAGAAAAAAGAGGCCCATGGGGAAATGTGCACCAGCAAGGAGCAGCCTCACCTGGCTCGGCCTCGGTGCTCCGCGTACCAGGCTGTGATCCTCTCCTCCCACATTTCTGGAGTCATCTGATACAGATTTATTACCTGGCGGGGAAGAGAGCAAGACAAAAAACCCACACACAAAGGAAGTTTGAGTACTGTGCGCCTTTTGGATAATTACACATCATTTTTACAAAATAGCAAGGCACGTGTATGTGTGTGTGTGTGTGTGTGTGTTAGCCGCTCAGCTGTGTCTGACCCCTTGTGACCCCGTGGACTGTAGCCCTCCAGGCTCCTCTGTCCATGAAATTTTCCAGGTAAGGATACTGGAGTGGGTAGCTATTCCCTTCTCCTGGGGATCTTCCCCACTCAGAGATTGAACCTGGGTTTCTCACATCACAGGCAGATTCTTTACCATCTGGGCCACGAGGGGAACCCCAAAAGCCGCATACGGGGGCCAGTCACAAGCAGAGGTAGGTGAGTAAATGAGCATCGTTCGATTTGAGTCACAACTCAGAAGGCTGCACCATTTCTTGGGCTGGCAGTGGCCCCTCTCTCCTGGGCCGTCCAGCCCAGAGGCAGGACCTTGCTCATAAGCAGGACTCCCTGGCCTGAGAGCTGCCTTTGACTCTTACAGAAGCCATCAGGGTCACAGGTCAAACCAGGGGAAAGGAGGGAGCAGGCCTTTATCACACGCAACAGGTGAGTGGAGCTAGAGAATCAGAAGTGGCTAAAGAGAGGGCAGGCCTGCTTCTGTGGATAATCAACCAGACCAAAGATACCAGGGATTAAAAGCTACAGCGCCCACCCATCCACCTGCCCCCTGCAGCTACAAACAGCTCACTTTGCTGGGCTGAACTCAGGTTGCTCCATGCCCCTCCCTGGGAACCAGTGTTGCTCACCTACCTCTAAACAAAGGACCAACTACAGGCCAAGCCTGTCCTGACAACCCCAAAGGAATTCCACAAATCTTTACTCAAGACTGATGACAAAACATTTATGAAAACGTTCTCTATACGGCCATCGTGTATTCCTTCAGGTCCTTCGGTTATGTCTTCCCAAACGGGAAATTTGAAGTCTTACCCTTTTTGGAAGCAATTCCTCTTGGGCCAGAAATCCCCGCTTGTGAACAGAGGGGTCGTAGTCGCCGTACTGGAAGGAGAAGAGAAGGTGAACGAGAGATTGAGATTCTAGAGACAACTGCATTTCTGAACAGGTCGACTCGGCCTCCGTCCCTCCCAGCTCCCGGGAAGCAGTGCAATTCCGATGACAAGTCAAGATTTCAACCTTGCTAGTTTGTTATCCTCAGATGAAGATACAAAGCTGATTATATCTGTGAACAGAGTCGCGTAATCCCATACGGGATGGATGGGTGATGTGCTAATAAGAATGTGACATTTGTAGAGAAATGTGGCTACATTTTCTAACTCTTGAAGGAAGCCACTGCTACCAAAACATTAGGTTTTGAAAAGAGACAGCACAACTGGGTGTGAGATGTGATTAGCATCGGGTGATAAGAGTCTTACCTATAGATACTTCTAAGTGGCTGGTAATTGGAGCCAAGTGCTAGGTGGGAGCTGGGGACAGTGCTGGCAATATTTTTAATAGCTTTCATTCAAGGTTCTGAAAATGCTTTGGAAAAATCTGATGCCAACACTGTCATCCTTACTGTACAAACAAAAACAAAAGGTTAACTGATTTTCCTAAATTTGTAGAATCACTACTGCTACTGCTAAGTCGCTTCGGTCATGTCTGACTCTGTGCGACCCCATAGACGGCAGCCCACCAGGCTCCCCCGTCCCTGGGATTCTCCAGGCAAGAACACTGGAGTGGGTTGCCATTTCTTTCTCCAATGCATCAAAGTGAAAAGTGAAAGTGAAGCCGCTCAGTCGTGTCTCTTAGCGACCCCATGGACTGCAGCCCACCAGGCTCCTCCATCCATGGGATTTTCCAGGCAAGAATACTGGAGTGGGGTGCCATTGCCTTCTCTGAGAGAATCACTAGGAGGGTCGGAAATAGACCCTGCATTTTCATGTACCCACAGGGGACAAGAACTTGGAACTTCCTGATTTCAAACAATTATCTCTTTCTTTCCTAGAAAGTTGGTATGACCAGGAAATAATCAGAAATGAAGGAGTTTTTTTAAAAAAAGAAACTAACCATAAAATATATATAACATCAAACCCTGTCTCTCGTCAATTAGTATTCAGTGGTTTACCTCTTGATCCAAAACAACAAAGCTCAGTGTTTTAGTATAATCTTCTATAAACATTTATGCTTTTCACTACCAACACTGGCAAAAAAAAAAAAAAAAGAGTTTGGCTGTTGGTTCTACATCCCACCAAATTGGATCAGGACATGGTCCAACCCTCTCTTTCCAAGAATCTCAAGTTTAGATTTCTGGTGTGTTTTTCAATAGACACTCATGGGATTGAAAAAAGATGTTTATCATCAACTGGAAAACATGCCTTCTTCCCATATCACTCTTCTGTAGAAGCCCCAAGGATCAATATCTCTTAGGAATCTCATAATTATTGTGCAAATAGCAGAATTGTACTGCACTGTTTTTTCAGTTTAAAAAAATTCAATCTCAGCTTCTTCACTTCTTAGCAGTGGCCTTGGACATTTTGTGCCCCAGTTTTCTCATCTGTAAAATGGGGATAATACTAGTACATATCTTACAGGACTCCCCTGGGGGATCAAATGGAAAACCCATAAATTTTTTTTTTAAACTATGACTAATAGCATTCAATACAATCTGATGTCAAAAGATAAAAACTCAGCTCATGCCACCTCTCCAAGCCCGCTTCCAAATTGTCAAAGGAGAGTGTTTGTCTTGGAGGGTTCTGAAGGGGCACTCTGGACTGTCCTGAGGCCTTGAGTGGGAAACCCTGTCTCTAAAGCTCAGCTTCCCTGTCTGGAAAGCAAGGGTCAGAATAGTGCCTGCCTCCTGGGGTGTGCGTGCGTGCGTGCGTGTGCGTGCGTGCGTGCGTGCGTGCGTGTGTGTGTGTGCGTGCGGGTGACAAGGATGAAGTCAGGGAAGCATTCTGCACGGTGCCCAGCTCACAATGCGTCAGGTGTCACTGTCGGGCCCTGTGTTATTTATAAAGATGCTGGTCACTCTTGGCTTCTCCAATTTTTGGAGGGACAGAATGATAAACAAAGCCCTCGCTGCACTTGCAAACCTCTCTGAGTGCTTCTGCAAACAGATATGCAAAGTGAGAGCTGTAAATTCAGATTCCAAAGGCTTTCAAGAGTAATGACCCACATTATCATACTGAGCTCCCAGCTATGGCACTGATCAAATGATCAAACGTTACATCTGAGCACCAGGGAGGTGGCAGGGATGCTGCTGAAGGAACTTCTCCCCTGGACTAATTCCACTTCGGACATTAAAGCCACCTTGAGGTATGGGTCTGCTCTTAAATGTCTTTAAAACAAAACAAAAGAAGAAGATCCTCAAGTTGTGGCAGCTGGTGAATATAAAGGAGAGTCACACCACCCCGTGGATGTAGACGGCTGTTTCCCCGTCTTTCATGTACAGAGGCTCCCTGATAAAACAAGCAGGAGTGAATCTGCTGGGAAGCTATAATGAGGCTTGGGTTTCAGGCCTCTGAACCTGCATGGGCCTTGACCTAATTTTATATTCTTAATTTGGTGTTCTTGCATTAAAAGAACCTCCTAAATTATAGAAGCTTCTGGCCCCACAAAACCTGGGTCCACCCCTGATATAAACCAATGGAATTTAAATTCAAGAAGGGAGTTCACCAGCCTCCTGGGAGGAAAAGCAAGCAGAGCAGTAGAGGTGTTCTAGGCTCCAAGGGGAGATGATAGGCGGCTGGCCGTTCAGTGAATTTTAAAGACATGTCAAGAGACGGTGTCAGGTGGGCGTAAAACCTAAGCGCAGAGTAGACAGCACACGCGGGGAAGACCCAGGACGCTCGGGGTGATGTTGTCCACACTTAGGGCAGGGAGAGAGGAATCGGTTCACGTTGAAACCAAATTAAATTTTAAGAAACCAATTTGCCAGTGAATGATGAGGAAAGTCAAGAGTTTAATGATATGTGGATCTTTGCATCTTAAACTTCTCTCCCAGAAGCTCTTCGTTTTCATTAGTTCTACTTTACCACTTCTGGCCACTTGTGAGAAGTTTAGAGGTTTGAGGTAGCCTCTTGGCTCCCCCATCCCCAACTTCAGAGTTTAAAAAGAAAATGTCTCTGTTGCTATAAATAGCATGTTTCCATCCCTAATATATGGTTTAAAGAGAGTCTGAAGGTATTCGTTTTTCATTGGGGTAAATTGCGACAGGTGTATTCAAAATAAAAGAAATGAGAAAAAAAGAAAGCAGTCCACTTTTTAAAGGACTCTCAGAGTCACTTCTTAAACAGAAACCCATACTTTCCTCTGCTTATATATATGAAAAATGAGACCAAACGCTCTGAATAGTGTTTCACAAAACATAAAGGTCTAATCAATACATATATAGAATAAGTAGTCAGATCCCTACCACACACCAGTCACTAAATTCCGGATGGATTAAAGACTTAAACTTATAAACAGAAATCCATAAAAACATCAGGATAAAATATTGAAGAACATGTGTATATTAAGGTTGATAAAATCATTTGAAATCAAAAGTCACTTAAAACATAAAAAGAAAAGGACTGACAAGAGTGACATGTAAAAAAAGACAAAAGATTAATATTCATAATATATGGAGCTCCTGTAAATCAACTGCTGTTCAGTTGCTCAGTCGTGTCTGACTCTTCGCCACCCCATAGACTGCAGCACACCAGGCTTCCCTGTTCTTCACTATCTCCTGGAGTTTGCTCAAAGTCATGTCCATCGAGTTGATGACTTAGGGACCAAACAACAACAAATCCCTGTGCTATATGGTACAACCTTGTTGTTTCAGCTCAGTCCAATCACTCAGTTGTGTCTGACTCTTTGCAATCCCATGGACTGCAGCACGCCAGGCTTCCCTGTCCATCACCAACTCCTGGACCTTGCTCAAACTCATCTTCATCAAATCAGTGATGCCATCCAACCATCTCATCCTCTGTTGCCCCCTTCTCCTCCTGCTTTCAATCTTTCCCAACATCACGGTCTTTTTCAATGAGTCAGTTCTTCGCGTCAGGTGGCCAAAGTATTGGAGCTTCAGCATCAGTCCTTCCAATGAATATTCAGGACTGATTTCCTTTAGGATTGACTGATTTGATATCCTTGCAGTCCAAGGGACTCTCAAGAGTCTTCTCCAACATCACAGTTCAAAAGCATCAATTCTTTGGCAATTTCATGGGTTTGAAATATTTCCATGTGTGTGTGCGTGCTAAGTCACTTCGGTCATGTCTGACTCTTTGCGACCCTATGGACCATGGCCTGCCAGGCTCCTCTGTCCATGGGATTCTCCAGGCAAAAATACTGAAGTGGGTTGCCATGCTCTCCTTCAGGGAACCTTCCTGACCCAGAGATCAAACCCTGGGTTTTTAGGTCTTCTGCATTCCTAGGCAGGTTCTTTACCACCAGCGCCACATTTAATTCTTATTTTTTTTGGTTACTGGTGAGACTGAGCATCTTTTTGTATTTACAGATTCTTCTCATGTTCTATAAACTGCCTGTTATTCATATCCTTTGCTCCCATTTTCCTGCTATCTTTTTTCTTAGAAACGTATGAGTTCTTTATATTCAAGGATGTGTCTGCAATTCTACTTCTAGAGATGTACCTTAAGGGGAAAAAGCTTCAGCACATGTACACAAGGAAGCATATAAAGAGTTTTCAGTAAAACACTACTTATAATAGGGAAACAGCAGAAACTAAACCTACCTCATCCTCAGGAGGATGGAAAATAAATTAGGCTTACTCATCAATGGCTACCATACAGCAGTTAGAATCAATGAACTACATCTACACATCCAACATGACATATCTCAAAATCAACATTGAGAGAGAGAAAATACCCATATGTTAAATGATAAGTCCCTCCAAAAGGGAGATATGCAGAGGACAGCACCACTTATATCAAGTTTTGCCTTCTGAATATTTTTTTTCCTAGATTATTATATTTCTTTCCTGGATATTTTTTATTTTTTTTAATTTTACTATTATTTTGGCTGTGCTGGGTCTTCACTGCTGCCCACAGGCTTTCTCACGTGTCATGCTCAGTCGTGTCCAGCTCTTTGCGACCCTGTGCACTGTAGCCCACCAGGCTCCTCCGTCCATGGGATTCTCCAGGCAAGAATACTGGTGTGGGTTGCCACTTCCTTCTCCAGGGGGATCTTTCCAACCCAGGGATCGAACCCAGGTCTCCCGCATTGCAGGCAGACACTTTAACCTCTGAGCCACCAGGGAAGCCTAGTTGCAGCAAATGGGGGCTACTCTCCAGTTGCGACGCACGGGCTTCTCATTGTGGTGGCTTCTCTTGTTGAGAAGCACAGGTTCTAGGCATAAGGGCTTCATTAGTTGTGGCCCGAAGGGCTCGAGAGCTCAGGCTCAGTACCTGTGGCACACCCGCCCAAGTGCTCCTTGGCACGCGGCATCCTGCCGGACCACGGATTGAACCCGTGTTCCCTGCACTGGCAGATGGACTCTCCGCCACTGGACCAGCAAGGAAGTCCTTTTTACCTGGATCTTTTAAAGTCAGTCTCCTCCCATCCAGCTGACCAGTGCCCAAGGTGTGAACCCCACAGTCTTGTCTGGATGACCACCACAGCCTTCTACCAGGTCTCCTTGCTTCCGGACTGGTATTCCTCCATTCTGTCCTTCACACAGCCACCAAAGGATCTGTCTAAAATACAAACCCTTCCCTGGCTCTGCATCACCCACAGGATCAAGTTAAGACTCTTTATGATCTGATCCCAGCAGGCCTCTCCAGCCTAAACTCTTACACTCGCTCTACCTACACTTTATAGATACACAACTTCCGAGTCGCTCTTGGCGCTCTGCCCGATTGGCATCAGAGTGCACTAAGAAACAACAAGCCTCCTCTCCCTCCCACCAGCCCTTCCGCTCTCCGAGCACTAGGAATCTGCTGGCCAGCCCTGCAAGACTGGGGAATTATATACCATTCCCTCTCCAAGTCATTTTTAATAAGAACACATTTTCAAACTGTCAATATGAAATCCAACAGGTGGCTTAAAACATTGCAAGATGGTTTGGTATGTCACATGACTAGGCCAAAAGGAAAAAAAAAAAACAGCCCATATTTTTAATTGAAATATAACCGAAACTCCAACTATGAAATATTGTTCTTGTTAACTGAACCATGTGATTAATATTTGTATTTATGCTTTAAGGGTAATTGTTTCTTTATGCTTTAGAATGAACTGTGTCGATATCAGCTGAACAGCTGAAACACTGTAATGAATACATTAGTGCGTAATGACATCCCATGTGTTAATTCACTCAAATTCACTTTCCCCACCACACTTTTACAGCTCCTGTCTGTCTCAGAAAGGTTGTGGAAAAGAAGAAATGGAATATAATGGAAGAAACGGGTACAATTTATTGAAAAGTTTGGAGGGGTATGACCATATAAATGAACCTGGGATTTAGTGAAAGGGGTGGTACCAGTGTGGTACCCAGAGACCCCTCTCATGGTATGAGCAAAAGCTAAGTGAGGCAATCAGACTCTAGGGTTCTCATCCTGGCTCCATTCTCTAGCTCCTTTTTCCTTCAAATCCTGTCCATCAGGCAGTGAGCTACAGGGGGACTTCCCTGGTGGACCAGTGGTAAGACTTTGCCTTCCAATGCAGGGGGCATGGGTTTAATCCCTGGTCAGCGAGCTAAGATACCACATGCCTCTTGGGCAAAAAAAATAAAAAACAGAACATAAACAACAGAAGCAGTACTGTAACAAATTCAATAAAGACTTAAAAAATGGTACACACATTAAAAAAAAAAAAAAACCTCAAAAAAATAGTGGGCTGCAAATTCCAATTAAAACAGAATTAACATCAAGTATTGTAAGACAAATTATTAACCTTTCCTGATCCTTAGCTTCCGGAAAAGACTCCTCTGAGGAATCCCAAGAAATATTCATGTTATAACACTGTGTAAAACGGTAAAATGCTACAGATGTATAAGATCAGATCAACATTACAACCAGAGGCACCCTATTCATATCAACAGCTGTCCTAGCTTCCCAGACGCAGACTCAAAGCCATAGATCACCTTTGTTTGTACGACTGTGACAATTTACACCGGGAAAAACAGCTAGAACACGCTTCTCCATATGAACCATACATGCTGTCTGTGCATCACTTTCATCTCTAAATTAGGAGGATCCAAATCAGGAGGGCTTTCCTACAGTGAAACCTGTTTAAGCAAACATCTGCTGGTTCCCTGAAAAGTTATTTGTTTTCCACAAGTGGCCTTTGAATTTGGGGGCTCCCCCAATGTGTGCAAAGACAGTGTGGCCTTTGAGAACTGAAGTCCTTCAGAGGGAGGTGGTATCCTTGGGAGCCTGGGCCTCCTCTTGGCTGGGGAGAAAGCGGGCGGGAGAGGAGCTCGGTTCCAAGCCAGGAAGTGCTCGGATTTAATGAAAGTGACAACAACTGCTTCATCACTGTCAGGGTGCTACTGATTGAAAGGACACGTTTTTTCCCCCTGTTATTAATATTCTTAATCAAAGCAGAAAAGGAAGCATATGTTTTAGTTGAATCCAGGCCCATTCTATTTTCTCAATTACTCATTTGTCAGGGCAGCGGGATAGGCAAGGCACAAGATGCAATCCCAAGGCCGCGGGTTCTGCCCTGAGCTTTACCCAAGGTTGCCCGAACGACCTTGAACACACCGCTGAGGGCAGAGATGCTCGCTTCGTGTCTGTATCCCTGACAGTCAACAGCCTCCTCTCCAGCTGGCAAATACTCAGCAAATATTAGACAAGTAATCCAGCGATCCGGATGCTTCTGTTGGTGTGACGAACAGGTACAGACCCTTTTCTCCTCCAAATGGTGAGCCAGTTTTTTTCCTTCCTGGCTTTGATCTGAAAGTATCTTAAGCTCCCCTTAAAAAGTGGGCTAAGAACTTGAGGGTCTTACTAATTTCTGGAACGTTGCAGGGAAATGGCTTTATGGAGACCTCTAATTAAAAAAGAAAAATGATAACCGAACAGATTGTGCAAAATTCCAAACCTAATGAAAGTGACCCCATTCTGAGGTCATCTTCCCATGCTGCAGTGAAAGGGGGTAGCGAGGGGACCAAGGGCAAAAGGCATGTGGGGGGGAAACGAAGGGGGAAAGGGATAGTTAGGGAGTTTGGGACGGACATATACACACTGCTGTATTTTAAATGGTAACCAATAAGGTCCTGGTGTGCACAGCAAGGAACTCTACTCAATGTCAACAGGCAGCCTCGAAGGAGGGGAGTTTGGGGGAGAACGGTAGATGTGTATGTATGCCTGAGTCCCTTTGCACTTCAGGTATTCACCTGAAACGATCACAACGTTGTTAATTAGCTATACTCCGAGGTAAGTTAAAAAGCTAAAAACAAAAGAGCAAGTGGCATGTGACTAAAGCAGGAAACCTGAGCGGCATGAAGCATCATGGGCAGACCCTACGGTTCATCTTATAAAAACAGAGGCGGATAGGAACACTGCTCCCTGCCCCACCATTCCCAAACTGCAGCCATTTCTCTGAAAGACTCTCAGGTCACCAGACAGCTCCGCTGGGCTCAGTGGGCCCGAGGGCCTGCAGTGCCCACCATAAGCAGAGCCAGCACGCCCGTTGGGGGGCATGAAACAGAACATTCTCTAGGGTGTGGTCCCGACACACAGGGTTGCTGGTCCTCAGAAGATAAGTTTGCAGTGAGGACCTGGGCCTTTCTGACCTCAAGGCCACGTCTGGCCAAAACTGGAGATGATAAACTCATTTTTCCCGGTTAATGAAAAGAGAGGTTGGTGCAGCGAATATAATTAACCACATGTTCAAACAGGATTACGTAGAAAATTCATCAAGCTGTACACTTATCATTGGTAGGCGCGCACACACACACACACACACACACACACACACACTCACAAGATGGTACCGAAGTGGGACAGAGAGAGTGGTCCCCAACCCCACACGTCCCAGAGCATCCCGCTTTCCGGGCGAAGTCTCTCTGAAGCCCAGACAGTCCAGAGAAGTAGATGTCTGGCATGATCCCATGACATGCATTAATGCTCAGAAAGAATGCCTGTGTTTTCTCTGAGCCTACCTTGGCCTGGACAGCATAAGAAGCCAGGAGCACAGACGCCTCTGGAGGGCAGTAGATCTTTTCATCCAAGATCTGCTTCTTCACCTGCAGGGGGCGAAAGGGGAGGCGTGACAACGTGTGTGCGGAGGGGACAGGTGACGCCGGCTCGGAGCCGATGCCGCAGGGTGTTCTAACGAGCTCTGCCACACCTGCCTGCTAACGATTTTCTGACAAAGGGTATGATTTAAAAAAAAAAATTTTAATGCTGCTGACAAGTTGGGAGTTCAGCCCTGAGAAGTTACTGGTAAGATGGCTAGGCATTAAACAAAAAAAAAAATCCATACCTTATCTTTTCTGTTCATGATCAAATGCTTAAGAAGGAAACAATCTTTGTGGTGGTTAAGAAAGAGATTGACTAGGCTGTGACGGAGGAGAGCTGTGAACTTGAGGGGGTGTCAGGAACAGGCCAAGACTGCAGCCTTGGCCCCTGCTGAGCACATGCACAACCACACCAAATGGAGTCTATTTTTTGAAGTCTTAACATGAGCCCAAAGTCAGTGAGGCCACTGAGTTATGACTGTGGGGAGAACACCATCATTTTCAATATGCCTGCTCTAAGGAAAAAAGGAAGCAATAAAAGCTTGATCGATTAAACCTTTAAGTCCACGTGAGGTCCAGGAAATATAATTCTTAAGCCATAATGTTGAATTAACATATCTCATGGCATTTAATTTCTTAGCCTGGTGGGGTGGGGGGATGTTCCAGACAGAGAGGCAGGAGGGCCTCCTCAAGCGGGAGCAGGCTGAAATAAACACAACAACAAAGCCAGCTCTCCTTCACAGACGTCAACAGTCACCAGATTCATAAAAGTAGTAAATTTTGCCTTGCTCAGCCGTGAGAGTGCTCCAGCATTTCAGTGGGAGGGGAAATTGAGCCAAAGTCAAATGGAGAGTAGGCACTGCTTCCAAGAAAGCCATCTCTATAAGGCCAGGATGTTCTGGGGCCCAGAAGGTCATTGTGTGGCTTTATTTAAAGCAGGGCAACTCTCTAACCCTTGGGTTTTTAAGCCACATTACAGAAAAGCTGGAGAAGGCAATGGCACCCCACTCCAGTACTCTTGCCTGGAAAATCCCATGGACGGAGGAGCCTGGAAGGCTGCAGTCCATGGGGTCACTGAGGGTCAGACAGGACTGAGCGACTTCACTTTCACTTTTCACTTTCATGCATTGGAGAAGGAAATGGCACCCCACTCCAGTGTTCTTGCCTGGAGAATCCCAGGGACGGGGGAGCCTGGTGGGCTGCCGTCAATGGGGTCGCACAGAGTCGGACACGACTAAAGCGACTTAGCAGCAGCAGCAGCACAGAAAAGCTGAGAGGGCTTCCGTCTGACATGAGAATGTTGTAGAGGGTATATATATACATGTGCATATACACATATACTTTTTGGGGGGTGGTAAACTTTGTTGTTTTGTTGTTCAGTTGTTAAACCATGTCTGACTCCTTACGACCCCATGGACTGTAGCCCGCCAGGCTCCTCTGTCCCTGGGATTTTCCAGGCAAGAATACTGGAGTGGGTGGCCATTTCCTTCTCCAGGGGATCTTCCCCACCCAGGAATCGAAACAGCATCTCCTCCACCAGCAGGTGGATTCTTTCCCACTGAGATACCCGGAAAGCCCCGTAGGAGGATTGGCTGATAGCCTATATGCCTGCTTCTGGGAAAAGTGAAAATGAAGTTGCTCAGTTGTGTCCGACTCTTTACGACCCCATGGACTGCAGCCTACCAGGCTCCTCTGTCCATGGGATTTTCCAGGCAACACTGGAGTGGGGTGCCATTTCCCTTTCCAGATCTCCCCAACCCAGCGACTGAACCTGGTCTCCCGCACTGCAGGCTTCGCTGTCCGAGCCCCCAGGGACTCATACAGCTAATGCCCCTACAGGGTTTTTTCTGTCACTGATCTCCCAGCGCCCAGCATGGACCAAGAGGGACTTCCCTGGTGGTCTAGCAGTTAAGACTCCAAGCTTCCGCTCCAGGGGGTATGGGATCGACCCCTGGTTGGGGAACTAAGATGCCAAATACCTCAAGATACACCAAAAAACAAACAAAAACTAACCCTGGAACTGGGGAAGCACTCGGCCCAAGCAGCAGGAACACAAACAAAACTGACAGCGTTCTCACCCGCACTCCCGTCCCCTGGCCGCCCCTCCAGAGGGCCAGCTCCAGCGGCCTCGGAACCTCCAATTGTGGATCTCCTGATTTCTTCAGTTTGGTGGAACCGCAACTTATGGGATGGCCACCGTGCACTCGGTGAGCCTTGCCTCAAAGAGGCTCACAATCTAAAGGGGGCGTAAGTGGAAAATAAGACAACCCTGGACAAACAGTGGCTTGAAGCCTGATGAATCTCAAGTGTCAGTGGGATGCTAAAGTCCCACCTTCATGAGAGTGAATTTTGAACTTTTGGAAGAACTCTTGTAAGACTCTCTGTTCAGTCTTCCGGGGCAACTACCTAGTACTTTTAAGTTAGTGGGGAAGAAAACGGGATCCCTCTCCAAAGAGATGGGTCTAGCAGGGGGCTGCTACCGGCATGGGTTCTCTCGCCCTCACACTTCAGCAATTTCATCTGATACCAAGTCTCATCCTTCAAGCAGAGTTCTGTCCTGAAGCTTGTTTTTTCATTACAGAACCAGAGGGACTGGCTTTCCAGAGGGAGAAAGTTTTCAGGACGTGGAGGCATGTGTGGTCGACACAGAGGGGTCAGTCCAGACTGCCTCTGTGGCCACGCCTCTGGGGCGGGGGGGGTACTTTTAGGATCGAGGGTAGCATGGAAAGGGGTACCTGCAGGAAGAATAAGTGTTGCGTGATCTCCTGAACCAGCTCTTCCTCGGCATTCTCAGGGTAAAATTTGGCCAGGAAGTGAAAGGTGACGGGCTCTTCCTTTGAGACATCATGATCCAGCACCTGTGGGATCGCAGAGCAAAAGGAAAACAAGCTAGGTTGGCCCCTCTCCCTCCCGGGGCCACCATCAAAGAACCTTCTGCAGGGAGTGTGTAAACATCCTTCTCCCTTCTAAATTCGTCACATTCCCCAAGGGTTGTGATTCTACAGTTTGAAGCATTCACACAGCCACCTATAACAGGAGGTGATATTCACTCACATGGCGTCTCTGAACCAAATGAATCAATTCCTCCAAGTGGTGAGTGGAGCTAAGAAAATATTAAGGCACCAATGTTTTCAAGGCTGCAGAGATAGCTAACAACTAGAAATTTATAACCTGAGGGTCTTGGGCACTATCCTTTATGGTAGGCTGAAGGTTTTTTAATTTTCTCAAGTCGTGGAATCTTTCTTTACTGTTTGGTCTGGCTGCCTACCTCCAGCATTTAAGTCCACAGTGGAATGGAGCTTAGAGATGATAAACTAGATCTCTGTCGAATCATCTCATCATTAACTGAGCAACAAGAGGTGAAATCTGTCCATCGGGGCAACCCTGTGTTTCAAGGAACCTCTAGAGAGGCCCCCATGAACTACTTGAGCACAGCCAGTAAACCACGCGGCCTTTAATCTTCTAACAATTCCATCCACCCACTGGAAAGCTTGAGCCATCTGCTCTCCAGAATGAATTTCATCTCAGGACATAAACATGCCATGTGACAGGCTACAAGGCTCCATTAACATGTGTCATAATTTATTTCTTTTGAGCAGCAGGCTCCATGGCTCCTGAGGCCCCCCAATCTAATATCCATTTGGCTGACACTCAGGTACGACTGCAAATTTACTTTGCCGAGAGCCATAAAATGATATGGGTGGTTCTGCTGCCTTTGGTAGGTAACCCTCCAGGCTCCTGCCCAAATTCCTAGCCTCGGTGCCTGCGAAATTAAAAATAAACCTGATTGGGGATGTTCACGATCGTTGGGAATTTCCACATGAAATTTATAACCAGCACCCATCCCAATGTGAAGATCCGGATTTACGTACGTAAACACAATTTGAACACTTGGGTTCAGCGTCAAAGTGGTGAAAGGCAGAAGGCCTGCACTGTTTATCCTGCCAAGTAGTAGATAATGAGATGGGGTAAGCAACTGCAGGGAGTAATCTGGGCTAAGAATTCGACACTGACTCACTCTGAGATTCGGGGGGGTCTTTTAGGAGTTATTGACAAATACGTATGGCCCTGCTCTCAGCATCTCCGTGGTTAGGTAGGAAGGTAAGTAGGTGACAGTGTCTCTGTGCGCATATAAGAACCCTCGCAGAGGGCAGTTCCCCGAGGCAATATCCATTTCTGAGCCACATTAGAACTGCTGGGAGCCCAGACTGTCCACCAGGCCTCAGAGGCCCCAGGAAACACGAGAACAAAAGAGACATTCTTCCTTCACCGTGGGGACCAGGGCGCTCTTTATGCCTTAGATCATGGTAATGAGTAAATTGCGTTGGGCCATAGGGTTTCTCAAAAAGATTCGAAAAAAATTCCCTAAAGAACATGAGCCCTGAGAAAATCTTTCAAAAATTGTGTGTGTGTGTGTGTGGGCGGGGGGGCGGGTAGATAATACAATAGTAATTTTTATTCACAAAGCCTGACTCCTGGCTCAGTCCACTGAACGGCATGAAGCCTGGAGCAATCAGGTGACATCCAATGACAAGCAAAGAAGCCAGGAATGGCGGCAGGTCAGTCCCGGGGGATTCTTTGGGCCTGGAGAGCAGAGGAGGGGCCTCCCCAGACCCACGTCCCGCGTGACTTCCTCTGCAGCCCGGCCCCTCTCTACTGTGCACCTATAATGTTCCATGATGAGCAACAAGCTAGACACACACTCAGGGGAAATTCGGAGCTCACGCCAGCCCCACTAGTGTCATCGGGGTCCAGGCCCACCTTCTTGTCCATCTTGAGCCAGGCCACGGTGTCCTTGATTGTGTACTGCAGGCCGAAGAACCAGGTTTCGCGAAGCCCCAGGGTCCGGCACACCAAGTCAAACAGGTCCTTCCCCTTCCACTTCATCTGCAAGGGAAGAAACCCACAGGGGAAGCTGGCTGAGCCTGAATCACAGTCCACTCACAGGAAAAACCCTTTCCTCTGGAACCCTTTCCTTTCGGGACCCCCACTCTCAGGTTCCGAAAGGTGGGGATGACGCTGAGGTGGCTGATGAGCACAGAATTCCTAAATAATTGTGAAGCTTCCTACACAAAACCATGAGTGGGAAAATACCAATTAGAGCTTAATGGCTTAATCGCTGCAAAGCATACACAATACCTCCTTTGGACAGTTCCTTTCAGATCTTAATATCCCCAAAGCTGCTAATTTTGGAAAGCTGGTAAACAGCATCCGCATTTAGGAGAGTCAAGCTTCTCCAGTTAACCCGGGGTGAGCTCCCAGGGACATCCATTTCCTCGATATTTTACTGTTGATCTTCTTTTTAATCACAACTCTGCCCTTCGATAGAAGGCTAGCTTTTTAAAATGTAAAGACAAGTTTTACTAGATATTTTTAAAAGCAATATAGGGGAGGAAGTTATAATCAAAGTCACAAATCAGGAGGAAAAGGCACCATCAGAGACCAGCCAGCAAAATCACAGTCTCCCCCCATAACGATGTGTAACGGAGGCTGTAGGGAAAAGGGTCCCACCTATACTCACACAGCAATTGCACAGGAAACCCAGGGGACAAACAGACAGGAATACACTGCCATGTGCTAATTCTACAGCGTCCCCTTCAGAAGGACCTGAAGCAATGGCTGCTAAACCCTTTTTCTCTGCTCTTCAATCTTATGGCTGGAAAAGTAGGTTCAATATCATAATAGAGGAAGAAAATGCCCAGCAGCTTAGTAAATGTTGCCACCTTGTGGCTCCCCAGTTATATGACCCAGGATGTTCCGCATTACTCCTCAGCAGCCCCTCACCCCGACCCCAGCGGCCCCCAAGTATCAGGTGGACATTCGAATGGACACCCAGGTACATGGATGAGCGTAAGCCGTATCATGGAGATTATGGTCACAGATGGTGAATTCAAATACTGCGAGGTCACCAAACATCAGAAAAGCAAGGACACCGGACTTCAGAAGGGCATCTGTTCTTCTCCTGCCCTCATTAAAGAAATCTCCACCCAAGGTCCCAGCATATTCCAGATGTATGATGAAAAAGCACTGGGGAAAATTTCAGGTTCAGAGACTTCTTATAAAAGAAGGAAAAAAAGAAAAAAACAAGCAAGACCTCTAAGATTCAATTCGTTTCTGCTAAGACCTGACTCTACAGAGGGCTTTTCAAGCAGGATTTTTCTATTTTTAATGTATGTGAGTGGACAGTGTGTTCCCTACAAGGAACTCAACGGTACATCCTGGTCTATACCGTCAACATCAATAGAGCAAAGGAGCAGCCTACACGGAAGGACACCACAGGCTGCAGCACAGGGACTTTCCTGGTGGTCCAGTGGTTAAGAATCCACCTTGAAATGCAGGGGATGTGGGTTCGAACCCTGGTCCGGGAACTAAGATCCTACATGCCACAGAGCAACTGAGCCCTGTCGCCGTAACAAAAGATCCTGCTTTCCGCAACTACGACCTGATGCAGCCAGATAAATAAATACTCAGCAGACAAGGGGTGGAGACTCGGGTTGGCTTCTGTCCCTCACGGGGGCCGTTTCTCCAAATGTCCCTCTAGCTCTGCCCCTGTCCCCACTCTGGGACTTCAGTGGGGCCCCAGGGCCACCCCAGAGGTGGAGGTCTTTACTAGTAATGCTTGTTGGCACATCTGCGTCCCTGCCTGACTCCAGGACAAAGGGCTTTTTAATTCATGGCAGGTTTTTCTAATTCCTACCAGCAGACTTCACCGAAGAAATGTTATTTTGGAAAACTAGGAGCTTCAGAACGCCGATGATCCTCTTGTCTCTATTTTAAGCCGGCACATAGTATATAAATTATAAATGACTACCTTGCTACCAGATAATGTAACGCTTAAGAGCAGACATTAACTTGGAGAAGTGAAACACCCAGCGGCCCAGAAGATCAAGGTGAAGGCTCCCCGTCCGCCATAACTCACGGCCGCGGCAGGGAGGGCTCTGGCAGGCAGGGGCTGTCTGCTGCGGGGTGTGCCGTGCGTCCTAACTCCCGAGAGGGTGCTGACTGGATTTCCTGACTTGGGAGCTTAAATTCTCAAACACAATCTCCTATCAAGGCAGTTCTCCTGTATTCCTTTCTACCTCTTTGTTTCCGAAATGCAAAACTATCTCTGTGGAAGGCAGAGACAATGTCTTTGTTCCCATGGGGCTTGCAATGAAGTGTGTGTGTGTGGGGAGGGGTGGTTCTCACACAGACTCAGAATGTCTGTCTTGGATTTTCAACTTCGACTCTAAGAACTGTACGATGTCAAATTGGAAATGAGTCTGAGTCATTAATTACTTACTGCAGACCTGTCCCCTTCTTGTATAAATAAGGAGACCTTCCTTGGCAGCCTGCTACAACAGACACGGGCCGTTTTCTTAATGGTCTAAGGTAGGCAAACCCCACCCAGATCACCTCTTTTTCTGCTCTGTGGGGTTTCCTTTTGGCTTGCTCTCTACCAGCACTCTCCAGCCATCTTTTCCAGTAAGTAACTGGGGTCTTAACATTCGTCTCCCACCTTAAAATAAAACCTGTTCTTGGAAGGGCCCGACATCATTCCTTTATAGCTCAAGGTAAATTAAAGTCTCTGCTTCCTCTTATCTCATCTTTTTGTTTTGGCTGCACCACGCAGCTCATGGTTTCTCAGCTCTTGGACCTGGGATCGAACCCAGGTCATGGCAGCGAAAGCCCAGAATCCTAACCCAACTAGGCCAGCAGCGAACCCCGCATCCTCCGAGCTGATCTTGCAGCAGGCACCACAGAGCATTCTATGTGTCCAGCAACATTAGACACACAAAATGCTGGAGGCATGTTCCCCTCCAGAGACTCAAGCAGGAACCCACGTGGGGAAAAGCGTTAAAGAACAGAGGAGAATTAGTTAAAGGAGGAAAGAAGATACATCTCAAAGCAAACAAATGTCCTGATCTCTACAAAGAAATGCAGGTCATCTGGCAGAGGTGAGACAAGACAGCCTGAACTTGGGGGTGTGTGGAGGGGACCCTCAGGCAGACGGATAATGGGATGGGACCTGCATTCTAGAATGCAAACTGACAATATGGTGGAGAACGGGTTGGAGCAAGAGCGAGTCTCTCAGTTGTGTCTGATTCTTTTCAGACCCCATACACTATAGCCCAGCAGGCTCCTCTGTCCATGGGATTCTCCAGGCAAGAATATTGGAGTGGATGGCCATTCCCTCTCCGGGGGATCTTCCCGACCCAGGGATCGAACCTGGGTTTCCTGCATTGCAGGCAGAGTCTTTACTGTCTGAGCCACCAGGGAAGCCCAAAGGAGACTGGAATCAAGAAAGCCAGGAGGGAGGACAACTCCCACCTAGAGGAAGGCAAGTGGGAAGGAAAGGAAGGCTGAGAACTGTAGAAGCATTGAGAGAAACACCTGAACTTCTGGGTTTAAGCATCAGGTGGTTCCAGGAAAGGAGGGCTAGAAGATGGGAGAAGCAGGAGCAGCCAATTTTGAGTGAAACAGATGAGTAATTAAGTTCTAGACAAAGTAAAGCTCAACTAAGATGCCCAAGGAAACCAGGTGGAGGTGTCCTAAATACATCCGATTTTGTCTCCGCTCTATTTATAAAATAAAGTGTTCTATTCTTAAGTCATTAAGAGTCTCTCTTGGGTTACACCTAACCTCCAGCGTGCTGTTACCTACATGAGGTTGCACTTTTCAACATGCCTTCCCCCAAAGTTGGCGGGCGGCCTGCTGAATCCTTCTAATGTGGGTTTCTACTTCTTTACAGACAAGAATCATTGCTCACAGTTGCTCCCAGCGGTTCTCAGGACACCCTGCAGAAGGGAGGTGTTGGGTTGTGATGGGGTGTTCTTGGACTGGCCAGCACGTGACCACACCTGCCTCTAGTTCTGTCGCCGGTCCACAGAGCCAGTGGGCGCTTTGGAACAGGAGCAACACAGGTCATCTCTCCACTCGCCATGGCGCCCGCCAAGTGTGTACACACAAGACGTGGCAAATGATGGCTGTGTGACAGAACACACTTGACCATTTAAAAAACCCTTGGCTCCAAAAAAAAGGAAAAGCCCTTGACTCTGGACTTCCCTGGTGGTTAAGACTCTATGCTCCTAAGGCAGTGGACGTTGGTTTGATCCCTGGTTGGGGAACTAAGATCCCACATGCCCTAACGTATGGCCAAAAAAACCCCTTAAGGCTCAAAAGTGTAAAGCAAAAATGAACTCCTGTTCATCCACTCCTTCAACAAACATTTAGAGAACACAAGTTGTGTCCAAGCATCAGATGAGGTACAGGAGGTTAACGAGGAACAGAAGACAGTCTCCGCTCTCAGAGAACGGGCCCGGAGCGGGAACCTGTCAGGAACAGGTGATCATTCCTCTCACCCCGCACACAGGTCAGCTCCTGGTGTGGCTGTCAGCGCTACCGCACTGTGAGGGCCCATGACAGGGACATCGGGGGCAGGAAGGGACCCTCTACCTGGGAGGGCTGAGAAACTGCATCTGAGCAGGTGGAAAAGGGAAGCCAAGTGAGGACCAGACTTGGGGAAGGAGTGAGCAGGGAAGTGTGTGACAGGCAGAGGGAAGAGCATATGCAAAGGTCTAGAGGCCAAACAGCTTAGACGGTCCTTGCAGGAAACCACAGTATTGCACTTCAGCGTGGCTGGGGAACACTTGGGATGCCATACTTTCAACTACCGTCTAAAACCAATTCTTCAGGGACTTCCCTGGTGGGCCAGTGGTTAAGACTTCCCCTTCCAGTGCAGAGGGTGTGGGTTTGATCCCTGGTTGGGGAGGTAAGATCCCACATGGCTTGAGGCCGAAAAATTGGAACATGATATTGTAACATAAGTAATATTGTCACAAATTCGATGAAGACTTTAATAAATAAACAAACCAATTCTCTGTCACCTAACCCTGCCTGTCTTGTGAACCACAGAGTTATCCAAGGGGCTGTTTTCTGCTTTCTCCCTGCAATGGAACATGACTCGTACCCATTCTTCATGCACAGGAGAGAAATTAAACCATTACATAAGATGGATGCCTCTGGAGATTCAAGCTTAATTCTTTCCAGGAACCAGCCTCCAAGGCAGAGAGAAACCACAGTTACCTAACCACCGTGTGACCTTCGGCAAGTTATTGAACTTCCCTGTGCTCTGCAATGGGGATAATGAACAGAACCTGTCTTAGCAGATTGATCTCAGGATTAAGTGCACTGATACATTTTAAAAGCCTGAGAAGGCGCTGCAGTAAATACTCAATAAAAGGGGGTGATTACTCATTCTAACCCCGCCTCTTCTCCTTACATTCGCAAGTGGCATCGTTTAAAGCCTCCCAGTCGTGTTCCACTCCACGGGTGATGGATGGTGGATCAGGAAGGGCACCATCAATTCTCATCGCGCTAACCACGCCATCACTCACTTGACAAACATTTATTGAGCACCCACTACGTCCTCGTCACTGCACTCGGCCCCAGGGATGAATGAGGGATCCGGATAAGACGCTGTCCCTGCTCATGGCTGACGGGGAAGACAGGTGAACGGAGGAGGAAAGTGCAACCTGGCAAATGCTCACAGAACCGAGGACTTGGGGGGACATAGCTCAGGCCTGGGGGTCTGGTGGGGAGAGAGGGGCCTCCCGGGGAAGATGCTGAGGGTCTGGGCTGGGTCTCCAAAGCCAGGCTAGTTGGTCCTCTGATACAGGAATGGGAGGGGGGTGGTCGTGCCAGCCGGAGGGAACAGCACGTCTGCGGCTCGGGTCCAAGCTGTTGCAAAGGGGAGGAATGTTCTCTGCACTCTTCTGGTGTCTGAGAGGCAGCGTGGCTGTCCTGTCTGCAGTACTGAATGTTCAGTGCGGTACTGAGCACGCGGCTGCAGCCCAGCCTGTGACGGCTCACGCCCTCCTCGGCCCACCGGGGCCTGGGTAGTTTGGTCACTGTTTCCCAGCCTCCCCTCAGCAAGACCTGCCAGGTCTCTAAGGAGCCACGACCAGTTGGATGAGTCTCTTGTTTATTTGTTTATTTTAATATTTATTTGGCTGCAGCATGCAAACTCTTAGTTGTGGCATGTAGGGTCTAGGTCTCCGACCAGGGATCAAACTCAGGCCCCCTGCCTTGGGAGTGCCAAGTCTTAGCCACTGGGCCATCAGGGAAGTCCTTTTTTTTTTTTTTTTTTTAAAATTAAAACATTTCCTCTTCTGACACCTGCTAGAACATAAGTCTTTCAGGCTTTGCACTTACGGGCCCTTCTTTTGGGAGGGTTTGCCATTTTTCCCAAACAGATCGCCAGAAAGAGAACAGCTCCTTGGGCTGATGGATGGATTTGCTTGAATCCATCTCTTCCTCCCGAAGGGACGTGTCCCACTGCCTCCCCTCAGCCCAGGGAAGAGGAGACAGGGGCTCACTTGCAGAAAGAAGAGGGGCGGTGGAGGAGTGAGAAAGGCCGTTTGTGGGAAGGAGCAGGGCTCTGGACTCCACGGCGTGTGGGCTCCAGCCTCATCCTTCAGGTGCCCGTGGTGAGCAGGGCAGCTGGCAGGGAGCCAGGGTGCCCGGTGCGTCGTGCTGCGTCCTGGCCGCGCACTCACATTACTTTAACAGGCTGCAGTGCTATTTCCCAGATCCACCCCTCACCTCCATCAGAGATGGATATGTACGAACTTTATAAACAGGACTAAGTGCTGTCAGCTTGTTATTTTTGGTAGGGGCTGAATTTATGAGCTCTACCCAGAGTGAAGTGCTTGTCATTTATCAACCTCGAATGGTTTAAGGAAACAGCGCTAAGCACTTAGGGCTCCGTGGCGGAGGACGTAGCAGGAATGCAGCACTTTTCCTGCTGTTGGAAGCAACTGGCACCAATAACCTATGGGGCTGATCGGGGTCTATTAACTGGGGAAACGTTGATACAAATCCACGACCTATTCTTACAACGAGCCAGGTTTAGACTCACTAAAACGACCACTTGGTTTCTGGGCTTTGGCAGACATGGAGTCGTCTTTCTCCCACTGCTCTCTTTAATCCCTGTGCTTGCTGCAGACAACCACGCAGGGTGCGTGGAAAGCCAGACACGACACAGGAAGAGGCCACAGAGAGAAAAGGACAAACTTTCCCGAAGAAACAGAACTGAGTTTGACTGCCATGGCTGAGATCTCTGAGAATTAGAAGACACTTCAGCTTTACAGAAAAGACTCAAGTCTGGACGAGCTGGCAGAGAGGTGACACCCCGTTTCATAGATGTCAGGGGACAGAGTGATCAGCCACCCAAGGGAGGCTATTCGACTGGCTGTCTACTCCACAGAAGACGACAGAGAACCAAGGGACCTGGCATTCACTTATCAGGGTTTCTCCTAATTAGCTCACAAGCTGCCCCAGCATTTGCTGTAAAAACTGTCAAAAGGTCGGATCCTTTACAGACAGAGCAACCAAAGGAACGGCGCCTCCCAGGGCTCAGGACACATGCCGCATGTTTGCCATGGTGTCGGGAACACAGAGCCGGAAGGGCTGTGACCTCTCTCAGTGCTCATCCCTAAATGACCTCTGCAGCCACAGCTGCCCTACAAGAACCGATGTGGAGAACAGTTGACAATTTAAGACATTGCCGTACCAGATCCAAACCTAAGTACAACTTTTATTTGTCTGTTTTGAAGAAAAAAAAAAAACAAACAGATGCCAGGGACTTTCCTGCTGGTCTAGTGGTTAAGACTCTGAGCTCCTAATGCAGAGGGCTTGGGTTCGATCCCTGGTCAAAAAGCCCAACACCTCCGTTTAGCAGATGTACACATGGGAAGAGCTGTAAAGATGATTCTGCTGCGCAGTAGTGAATACTGAGTCCCATTAAAATCTGTTCCGGTTTGCAGACTTCCCTGATGGTCCAGTGGTTAAGACTCCATGCTCCCAATGCAGGGGGCACAGGTTTAATCCCTGGTCAGGGAACCAAGACCCCACATGCCATATGGTCTGGCAAAACGAAAAAAAAAAAAACAAACCACCAGGCTTGTGTCTCATGTCTGTGTTCCCTATCACGGTGAGGACACATCACTCCCCCTTTTTTTTGAGATGTCTCAAAAAACACTTTATTTTTAAAGAGATGATTTTGCTCAACTGTAGACTAATGTGTTTTGAGCAGATCTAAGCTGGGCATCCCTAGTGGGTCAGTGGTAAAGAATCCACCTGCCAATGCAGGAGACTTAAGAGACCTGGGTTCAGTCCCAGGGTCAGGAAGATCCCCTGGAGGAAGAGATGGCAACCCACTCCAGTATTCTTGGCTGGAAAAATCCCACGGAGAGAGGAGCCTGGCGGGCTATATAGTACATGGTGTCATGAAAGAGTCAGACATGACTTAGTGATAAACAACAACAACAAAGCTAGGCTAGGCTAAGCTGTGATTCCCTGTGCTAGGTTAATTAAATGCATCCTCAACATGATATTTTCCACTTGTTGTTCAGTCACTGAGTAACGTCTGACTCTTTCCAACTCCATGGACTATAGCACGCCAGATTCCTTTGTCCTCCACTATCTCCCAGAGTTTGCTGAACTTCATGTCCTTTGAGTTAGTGATGCTATCTAACCATCTCATCCTCTGCTGTCCCCTTCTCCTTTCGCCTTTCATCTTTCCAAGTAGCAGGGTCTTTTCCAACGAGTTGGCTAGGACACACCACTCCTACTCAGCCATTATTTCTGAGGGAAAAGGGGAAACAGGATTTTAGCCAAAAAAGAATCGTATCTCTGCTCCGTACCAATCATGACCCCCAAATCCCTTATCTTGATCTGTGCAAAATTACACAAACCTGAAACCGTCCTTACGCAAAACAAACATTTCAGCTGTAATCTTGCCCTGTCAGTTTCTGCCACAATCAACCACAGCAAGTAATCTTCCTCTCCTGGTCCTCCGATCATTGCTATTAATATGCCCAATCTATCTAAATTATTGGTTTCAAGGCCCTCCACCAATTACCTCCTCTCTCTTCCAACCAACTGCCCCGCCTTGTGACAAGGCAGCCCGTGTCCTCCCAGCTCAGCACAACCTATGCTATGCTAAGTCGCTTCAGTCGTGTCCGGCTCTGTGCGACCCCATAGACGGAAGCTCACCAGGCTCCCCCGTCCCTGGGATTCTCCAGGCAAAAATACTGGAGTGGGTCGCCATTTCCTTCTCCAATGCATGAAAGTGAAAAGTGAAAGTGAAGTCGCTCAGTCGTGTCAGACTCTTAGCGACCCCATGGACTGGAGCCTACCAGGATCCTCTGTCCATGGGATTTTCCAGGCAAAAGTACTGGGGTGGGGTGCCATTGCCTTCCCCGCAGCACAACCTAGATGCTTCCATTTTCCCACAGTCAGGCCTTTCTCAGGTCCCTTCCTTATCTCATCAGTCTCCTTCCCCAGCATATAACAGCAGACACGTGAGTTAATATGCACTTCTGTTGTTTTAGTCTCCAAGTTGTGTCCGACTCTTTTGAGACTGAGTGGACGCAGCCCGCCATGCTCCTCTGTCCGTGGTGTAGGAAAAAAAAAAAAAAGAATACTGGGATGGGTTGCCATTTCCTTCTCCAGGATATCTTCCTGGATCAGGGATGGAACCTGTGTCTCCTACATTGCAGGTGGATTCTTTACCACTAAGCCACTTGGGAAATCCAATATGCACTTGCATACATGGAAAAATTGGGTTATCTGTCTTTCCCCAAGATTCCTGCTTTTCCTGTAGTTCTGCAGATCATAAACTCCTTGAAGGCAACAGCTAACATACACACATACACATTCTCTCTCTCTCCTCTCTCTCTCCCCCCTCTCTCTCTCTAAATCTCCTGGGACCCAAGCAAGTACTGCATAATCGATTTGTGGCCACTTCACAAACACTTGTGGTTGGTTGATGATGTTGATATAATGATGATACCTGGCTCAGGCTTCTGAGCAGAACAATCTTCTAGGTAATGACTGCAATGAAGCAAGAATTTATGATGCTCCTTATTAAAATTCTAATTGCATAATTGAGCCTGAAGGTATATATCCCTCCGCCCGCCTTTGGTGACACGTACTGATCTCCTCTCTCTAAAAATACCTTGCCAAGGAAATCTGAATCTCAAAGAGCCAACCAAGAAAAATTTCCTCAGAACAAGAGATCAGTAGGAAACAGATCGTATCACCTTAGGGAGCCACAAAAAGGAGGCTTTAAACTCTAAGGACTCTTTCAAAACAAATCAAATTGTAGTCTTCGTTTTTTTTTTTTTTGCGGGTGGGGGGGCGGGGTGCAGGGAGAACAGTCCTTAAGTTTGCAGCCTCTGGCATGCCTCCTGCTTTAGTGGAGACAGGTTCTGGCAGCAACCGTGAGCCCAGAAAGGGAAGCCAAGTCCTAAACTGCCCTCTCTGGGAGACCTCCTAGCGGTCCAGTGGTTAAGGCTCTGAGCTGCTAAGGCAGTGGGTACAGGTTCGATCCCTGGTCAGGGAACTAGGATCCTACACTCTGTGCGGCCCAGCCAAAAGTTATTTAAAACAAACCCAAACTCTGCGTTCAACCACCCACAACCGTGGGTGAGCCACTCGGCTCAACTGGGCCTTGATTTCTTCATCTGTCAATCTCTCATGGCCCCCATGCAAGGCTTAGATTTCATGACGCCATGAAAAAAGAGGGCTTGAAGCTTTGAAAGCCAGCTGACAGACGACAAAGCAAAAAGAATCGGTAGTTTATATGCTATAAAAGCAGTACAGTCCTCCCAAAGCAAAGAAGACTGTCTCTGTCTTTGGAATTTAGCTCACAACATGAGGGCAATCACAGCCTTGTCAAACAACTATAAAACTCCCAACCTGCTGTGCCGGGAAGGTCACTTAAACTCTCTGGGTCTCGGCTTCCACAATCGTCAAGTGGGCTTTCAGGATTAACACCCCCAGAGTCTATGAGATTCAGACGGTTTTGTATAAACCGTGGAGTACTTTTTTCGCTACTATAATAAATTTTCTTTTAATCCTTTAACTTTCCATTCTGTGTTTTAAAATCATTTTCGGGGATGTCAATGACACTTAACAGTTAATTTCTGTGCTCCTGCTACATTCTTTTCCCTTACTCAGTTTCTGTCATTGCGATCATGTTCTTTACTCCTAATAATCAGGAGCTGTCTTATAATAATGAACTCGCTAGTGTAACAAAAATTGTCATTTATCATGCTAATGAAAAATAGAAGCTTTTTAGCACCAAGCTTGCTGTTGATATTCAGCAATTATCAATGATTACAAACGTTTCTAACAACTGAGAGTAAGAACTCTATGGAGAGCTACGGAGAAGGCAATGGCACCCCACTCCAGTGTTCTTGCCTGGAGAATCCCAGGGACGGGGAGCCTGGTGGGCTACCGTCTATGGGGTCGCACAGAGTCGGACACGACGCAAGCGACTTAGCAGCAGCATGGAGAGCTACGAATAGGAAACAATAGGAAATCCAATGCCAGTGGCACAAGCTCAATTTCAAATGCCTAAACATGAAGTGAGATGAACAGACTCACACATCGCCCATGACCAAGTGTTACTCAACTCATGCCCTGGTCTCTGCAACAGCTGTAGTTTATATTTAAAAGTGCGCCTCTTCAAAAAAAAAAAAAAGCTACCAACACAAGAGAGCTAAAGCATTATGTGTTTATGCAAACCATCTCATGTAGAACCCAGACCCTAGCCTGGAAAGAACCTTTAAACATTCTGTTTCTGGCTTGACCTTTTGATTAAGATTCACAGTCATCAATCCTGGAGAAGGAAATGGCAACCCACTCCAGTATCCTTGCCTGGAGAATTCCATGGACAGAGGAGCCTGGAGGGCTACAGTCCATGGGGCTGCAAAGAGTCAGACACGACTGAAGCGACTTAGCATGCTCGCACAGTCGTCAATGAGAAGGACACTGATTTTAACAAGGGTGGGAGGCATAGGTGCAAGTGAGCAGGACTGTTTAAAAAAAAAAAAGTCTGCAGGTAGATGAGAACTACTGTAGGCTGAAGTCTTTTTAAACTTATTTATGAGACTGATTTAATCACAGATCAATAGGAGTAGGATACTAGATACACGATTGGTGAATTTAAAACCACAGATCAGTTCAGATAAGTTTAGTAATGATTCCAGGCTTCAGTTTTAAATTTTACTTGAAAGTCAAATTTCGAACTGTGGTGCTGGAGAAGCCTCTGGAGAATCTCTCGGACAGCAAGGAGATCAAACCAGTCAGTCCTAAAGAATCAACCCTGAATAGTCATTGGAAGGACTGATGCTGAAGCTCTAATACTTTGGCCACCTGATGGGAAGAACTGACTCACTGGAAAAGACCCTGATGCTGGGAAAGACTGAAGGCAGGAGAAGGGGACAGAGGGTGAGATGGTTGGATGTCATCACCGACTCAATGGACATGAGTTTGAGCAAACTCTGAGAGATAGTGGAGGACAGGGAAATGGGTGCTGCAGTCCATGCGGTTGCAAAGAGCCAGACGTGCCTTAGTGACTGAACAAAACAACAACAAATTATCAAAACTACTAAAATCAGGAGACTAAAGCTGGCAAATGGATAGGAAGGCCAAAAGTAATGTAACTCACTAACGAAAGGTGTGAATTTTCCAAGCGAGGTTGAAATTTGGCAAAGCAGCAGAAAAGAACAGTAGGGAGACTCAGGAAGAGGAAAAAGGCCCCACTCCTTTGGAAATGATGTGCTCTGACTCCACCTAGTGGGGCCCAAGGATTCCTGAACTAGATTCCTAAGCGCCTCAATGCGGCACAGGTGACTGAAGATCTAATTAAAAGCTTTTTTTTCCCCTTTGGTCAGCACTAAATTGGTAATAAATTTTTGCTTGCTAAAAATGTACTAAAACACGTGGACTCAGAATCTAAATCAGACAGAGCACAGACAGGAGGATGGAACACATCATCCTGTAACAAACCAGAGAAGCCGCGGCACCAGCTGGCTACAAAAATGATTAGCAGCTCGCAGAAAACTCAATTCTGGGTTTTTAAGACAGCAAATACGTTAACTTATGAAATTAGGAATAAACAAGTACCAAAAATGTTCTTGGATAAGAATGCAAAACTAGCGTGAATAACTGGAGAAAAACAAAAGAGAAAAATTCCAAGATGACACACAGGGAACAAAGGAATGGAGGATAATTAAGCATGGCAGAAAAGAGTCCTGCTGTCATCGTGGACATCAAGCTAAACAGAGGCCAATCATAGAGCACATTACAAAAAAAGATCCTTAAGTATATGGCATAAAGCTCACTATATTTAGACTAACCGTAGAGCCTAGAAGGTCTACAATTACCAAGGCATGGATAACCTGAAGAAGATTCAGTGAAAATAAAGGAGGTGATTCAAGGAGAAAATTCACAGTGCCTCTAGCATGAGACCTTTCCTCTATTCCCACACTCCTGACTCAAGATAACAGAAAAAGCTAATGTTTGGGCTTCCCTGGTGGCTCGGTGGTAAAGAATCCGCCAGCCAATGCGGGAGACACGGGTTTGATCCCTGATCCGGGAAGACCCCACATGCCTCAGAAAACTTGGTGCCCACGCACCACTACGGAGCCTGCACTCTAGAGCTGCAACTACTGAAGCCCGTGTACCTAGAGCCCACCTCTGCAACAAGAGGAGTCACCTCGACTAGAGTGCAACTAGAGAGCGGCCCCTGTTCACCACAACTGGAGAAAAGCCAGAGCGCCAATGACGACCCAGCACAGCCAAAAATACATAAAATAAAAACTGTATGTATGTATGAAAGTTATATTAAAAAAAAAAAAAAAAGCAGAAGCAGCTAATGTTTACCAAGGACTTACTATGGTCAGTGCCTGGGCTGAATGCCCATGAAGGTCTACCCTATTCATGCCTTAAAACAATCCTATAAGAAAACACTATTATTCTCATCTTACAACCGAGGTTTAGAGCAGTAAATCCAAGATCACTCAGGGAGTAGGCGGCAGTGGCAGGGCTTCCTTCCACCGGAGCCAACTTGCCACTTCTACCAGGATGCTGGCTCTTTTCCCCGAGCATTATCTGTCCGGCCCTCTGGCAGATTTTTCTCATACCTGCATGCTCAAATTCTGACATGACTTCCTACCTAAGAAGGAAATATGAAACAGAGAGTTGTATGATAAGCTTCTTCTGCCCACATCACCTTGGAAATTGAGTTCCTCCCTGTTTTACAGCTGAAGAACTGAAGCCTGGGAGAAAAAAAGAGAGAGAGAGATGTACCCAAGGTCAAAGAAGAGCTCCGCAGAGAAGCCAGGGTTCAGACACCAGTTTGAACTCCCTCCTGGAAGACAATCACTGGCCTCAGTCTTGGGGTGTCTAGGATTTAACATCTTACTGGAATCACCAGAGTTGTTCTTTCTGCTTTCCCCGTTTGAAAGTTCCACCTGTCAGGTGTATGTGCACTTGTATACTGGGATGATCTGTAATGTTGGTATCTAACCCAATTGTAATTCCACATGGGTATGTGAAAATGTTTGGGAAGCCAACCAACAGGAGAAGGAAGCTTTGTTTTCCATATAAGATATTAGGCTCTCTCACAACTCAATTTCGAGAAATTTTTCATATTTGACTCTTCTTACTGATAGATTGAATTACTAGAGTAAAATTCCAGTCTAGATAAGGAATAACAGAACCGTTTAGCCTCCTGGCAAACTACGTTCAGCACCCACTTTTTCAAAATGACAAATATCAAGTCTTTCAAGTGGAAAAATTTTCCAAAGCATCAAGCCAATTGTGCAATGCAGCAAGTGGTGCAAAAAAGAGATTTTTGCCCCACATCTCTGCTGCAAAAAAGTCTGAACAGACTAGCAGAAGGCATCGCGATTCATATGTTAACTACCAACTGGTTGTGACATCGAGTCCTTCTTAGAAGGCCACCTACATCTGACCTCAGTGAAGCCAAGAACTCAAGTACCATCTCTCCTTTGCTTCAGAATGCATCTACAGGCTCCCTGCATGAGCATAAAAATAGAGTAGGAGAGTAAGACCAGACACTTCTGAGTTCTCCGTATAACCATAAATCAAACAATTGTTACTTTCAACAGAATATTGCTTTTTTTTTTTTTTTTAAGCATTTAAAAGAAATGTTTCTGGCTGCACCAAGTCTTCCTTGCAGCGCACAGGATCTTTAGCTGCAGCCTGTGAACTCTTAGTTATGGCCAAGTTAGGATCTAGTTCCCTGAAAAGGGATAGAACCTCGAGCCCCCTGCATCAGGAGTCACGGGAGTCTGTGCCCATGGTGACACAAGCCTCCTGTTTTAGGTTGACTAGAGTCCTGTCCTTCCTGCCCAGCACTAAGCATTTCATGAGTCCTTATAACAATCTCGTGGGGTCAGTAATATTAATTCCATTGTACCGATGTGCAAACTGTGGTTTGGAGAGCTTGCGTATCTTATCCAAGCTATAAGTAGTTTAGCTGGAATTAAAGTCCATATGTGTCTTATTTCAAGGTCCGCGCACTTTCTACGGCTGCTTTGTTCATTTAGTGTGGCTTCCCTGGTGGCTCAGACAGTAAAGAATCTTCCTGCGATGCAGGGGCCCAGGTTTGATCCCAGGGTCGGGAAGATCCCCTGGAGAAGGAAATGGCAATTCACTCCAGTATTCTTGCCTGAAGAATTCCCTGGACAGAGGAGCCTGGCGGGCTGTACAGTCCATGGGGTCACAAAGAGTTAGACATGACTGAGTGACTAACACCAATTGGACCAGTAGCATTGGCATCACTTGACAGTTTGTTAAAAATGCATAATTCTCAGGACTTCCCTGGTGGTCCAATGGCTAAAACTCTGCAGGCTTCTCATTGTCAAGGCCTCTCTTGTTGTACAGCACGGGTTCTACGGCTCACAGGCCCAGTAATTGTGGCCCTTGGGCTTACTTACCCGGTGCCATGTGGGATCTTAGTTCCAGGGCCAGGATTCGAACCCGTGTCCCCTGTACTGGAAGGCGGATTCTTAACCACTGGACCACCAGGAAGTCCCTGAAGATTTTTTGTTGTCACAACTAGGGCAAGGCAGGTATGCTTCGGTCATCTGGTGGGTAGAAGCCAGAGATGCTATCGATACACCTTGCAGTACACAGGTCAGTACACAGGTCAGGCCCTACCACAAAGAAATCTCCAGCCAAAATGCCAACAGTGACAAGGTTGAGAAACCCTGATATTGCTGATAGTATTGTCCATCCTCTTTGGGGCTGGGGTCTGTTTAAACAAGAAAAATTAACAGCATTTCACTGCAAAATTATGGCTAAAGGAATGTAAAAATTTCTGTCCCTGTGAGCCATTCTCTCATCACTTCAGTTCAGTCGCTCAGTTGTGTCCGACTTTTCGCGACCCCATGAATCGCAGCAGGCCTCCCTGTCCATCACCAACTCCCGGAGGTCACTCAGGCTCACATCCATCGAGTCAGTGATGCCATCCAGCCATCTCATCCTCTGTCGTCCCCTTCTCCTCCTGCCCTCAATCCCTCCCAGCATCAGAGTCTTTTCCAATGAGTCAACTCTTCCCATGAGGTGGCCAAAGTACTGGAGTTTCAGCTTCAGCATCATTCCCTCCAAAGAAATCCCAGGGCTGATCTCCTTCAGAATGGACTGGTTGGATCTCCTTGCAGTCCAAGGGACTCTCAAGAGTCTTCTGCAATACCACAGGTCAAAAGCATCAATTCTTCAGCGCTCAGCCTTCTTCATAGTCCAACTCTCACATCCATACATGACCACAGGAAAAACCATAGCCTTGACTAGACGGACTTTTGTTGGCAAAGTAATGTCTCTGCTTTTGAATATGCTATCTAGGTTGGTCATAACTTTCCTTCCAAGGAGTAAGTCTCTTTTAATTTCATGGCTGCAATCACCATCTGCAGTGATTTTGGAGCCCAGAAAAATAAAGTCTGACACTGTTTCCACTGTCTCCCTATTTCCCATGAAGTGATGGGACTAGATGCCATGATCTTCGTTTTCTGAATGTTGAGCTTTAAGCCAACTTTTTCACTCTCCTCTTTCACTTTCATCAAGAGGCTTTTGAGTTCCTCTTCACATTCTGGCATAAGGGTGGTGTCATCTGCATATCTGAGGTTATTGATATTTCTCCCAGCAATCTTGATTCCAGCTTGTGTTTCTTCCAGTCCAGCGTTTCTCATGATGTACTCTGCATATAAGTTAAATAAGCAGGGTGACAATATATAGCCTTGACGTACTCCCTTTCCTTTCTGGAACCAGTCTGTTGTTCTATGTCCAGTTCTAACTGTTGCTTCCTGACCTGCATACAGATTTCTCAAGAGGCAGGTCAGGTGGTCTGGTATTCCCATCTCTTTCAGAATTTTCCAGTTTATTGTGATCCACACAGTCAAAGGCTTTGGCATAGTCAATAAAGCAGAAATAGATGTTTTTCTGGAACTCTCTTGCTTTTTCCATGATCCAGCGGACGTTGGCAATTTGATCTTTGGTTCCTCTGCCTTTTCTAAAACCAGCTTGAACATCAGGAAGTTCACGGTTCACGTATTACTGAAGCCTGGCTTGGAGAATTTTGAGCATTACTTTACTAGCGTGTGAGATGAGTTCAATTGTGCGGTAGTTTGAGCACTCTTTGGCATTGCCTTTCTTTGGGATTGGGATGAAAACTGACCTTTTCCAGTCCTGTGGTCACTGCTGAGTTTTCCAAATTTGCTGGCATGTTGAGTGCAGCACTTTCACAGTATCATCCTTCAGGATTTGGAATAGCTCCACTGGAATTCCATCACCTCCACTAGCTTTGTTCGTAGTGATGCTTTCCAAGGCCCACTTGACTTCACATTCCAGGATGTCTGGCTCTAGGTCAGTGATCACACCATCGTGATTATCTGGGTCATGAGGATCTTTTTGTACAGTTCTTCTGTGTATTCTTGCCACCTCTTCTTAATATCTTCTGCTTCTGTTAGGTCCATACCATTTCTGTCCTTTATCGAGCCCATCTTTGCATGAAATGTTCCTTTGGTATCTGATTTTCTTGAAGAGATCCCTAGTCTTTCCCATTCTGTTGTTTTCCTCTATTTCTTTACACTGACCGCTGAAGAAGGCTTTCTTGTCTCTTCTTGCTATTCTTTGGAACTCTGCATTCAGATGTTTATATCTTTCCTTTTCTCGTTTGCTTTTCGCTTCTCTTCTTTTCACAGCTATTTGTAAGGCCTCCCCAGACAGCCATTTTGCTTTTTTGCATTTCTTTTCCATGGGGATGGTCTTCATCCCTGTCTCCTGTACAATGTCACAAACCTCATTCCACAGTTCATCAGGCACTCTATCTATCAGATCTAGACCCTTAAATCTATTTCTCACTTCCACTGTATAATCATAAGGGATTTGATTTAGGTCATACCTGAATGGTCTAATGGTTTTCCCTACTTTCTTCAATTTCAGTCTGAATTTGGCAATAAGTTGAGCTTTAAGCCAACTTTTTCACTCTCCTCTCTCACTTTCATCAAGAGGCTTTTGAGTTCCTCTTCATATTCTGGCATAAGGGTGGTGTCATCTGCATATCTGAGGTTATTGATATTTCTCCCAGCAATCTTGATTCCAGCTTGTGTTTCTTCCAGTCCAGCGTTTCTCATGATGTACTCTGCATATAAGTTAAATAAGCAGGGTGACAATATACAGCCTTGACGTACTCCCTTTCCTTTCTGGAACCAGTCTGTTGTTCCATGTCCAGTTCTAACTGTTGCTTCCTGACCTGCATATAGATTTCTGAAGAGGCAGATCAGGTGGTCTGGTATTCCCATCTCTTTCAGAATTTTCCACAGTTTATTGTGATCCACACAGTCAAAGGCTCTGGCATAGTCAATATAGCAGAAATAGATGTTTTTCTGGAACTCTCTTGCTTTTTCCATGATCCAGCGGATGTTGGCAATTTGATGTCTGGTTCCTCTGCCTTTTCTAAAACCAGCTTGAACTTCAGAAGTTCACGGTTCACATAATGCTGAAGCCTGGCTTGGAGAATTTTGAGCATTACTTTACTAGCGTGTGAGATGAGTTCAATTGTGCGGTAGTTTGAGCATTCTTTGGCATTGCCTTTCTTTGGGATTGGAATGAAAACTGACCTTTTCCAGTCCTGTGGCCACTGCTGAGTTTTCCAAATTTGCTGGCATATTGAGTGCAGCACTTTCACAGCATCGTCTTTCAGCATTTCACTTCAGTCAGGGGTCAGCAAACTATGGCTCATATGATAAGTCCAACTCACTGCCTGTTTCTGTGCAGTCTGAGAGCTAAGAATGAGTTTTATATCTTTAAGTGACTGAAAAAAAAAGTAATAACATTTCCTCACTTGCAAAAATGTCAACATCCATAAAGAAAATTTTACTGGAAAAAAGCCATATCCATTATTTTTCATTTCAGGAAAGGCTGTTTTTTTTTTTTTTCTTCCCCCGCCACACTGCTCGACATGGCATGCAGGATCTTAGTTCCCCAACCAGGGATCAAACCTGTGCCCCCTGCAGTGGAAGCTGGGAGTCTTAACCACTGGACCACCAGGGAAGTCCCAGAGTAGCAGTTTTACACTTCTTTTGTTATATTTATTCCTAAATATTTTATACTTAAAAATACAGATTTATTTATTTGGCTGTACCTAGTCTTTGCTGTGGCATGTGGGATCTAGTTCCCTGACCATGGATCGAACCTGGGCCCCCTACATTGGGAGCATGATGTCTTAGCCACTGGACCACCAGGGAAGTCCCTGTTTTATACTTTTTGATGCTATTATAAATAGCATTTCTTAATTTCATTTTCAGATTGTTCATTGCAGACATACAGAATTACATTTAATTTTTCAAATGCATACTTCCCATATCATTCTTAATTTATTTTTCAATTAATTAATTTATTTGGCTACATTGGGTCTTAGTTGCAGCACGTGGGATCTTTGTTGTACCATGCATTTCTATGTTATAGGTCCAACAGTACATTATATACAAATAGCATTGTATATTATATACAACATTACTTTATACGATTGCATCTTATGTCACTTAAAAGTAGAAAGGAGAAAAATATATTTATACTGTCTTTTATAATTCTTTAATCACCTTTAGGGGTGTTCCTTGATTTCTTTCATTTGGATTTCAATTGCTATCTGGGGTCACTTGCTTTCAGCCTGAAAAACTTCCTTTAATATTTCTTATAAGGTGGGTCTCAAAACAACAAATTCTGGTTTTGTTTATCTGGAAAAGTCTTTATTTTAACTTTATTTTTGAAAGGTCCATTTCATTTATAGCCAGCTACGTTGGATATAGAATTCCTAGTTAACAAGCTTTTTTCTTTAAGTGCTTGGAACGTTATACCACTGCCTCTGGCCTCCCTAGCTTCTGCTGAGAAGTTAGCTGTTAATCTTACTGGGTTCCCTTAAAATTGCCACGTCATTTTTCTCTTGCTGCTTTCAGGATCTTCTCCTTGTCTGACTTTCAGGATTTTTACCAGGATGTATCTGTGAATCTCTGTGCTGTCCTTGGAAGTCACTGAGCTTCCTGAACACACTGGGTGTTCTTTTTCAATTAATTTAGGACGTTTCGGCCAATTTGAGGGGGGACATTTTTTCTCAGTCCTCTCCTTCTGGTAGTTGCACTACATATATGTTGATGCACTGCATGATCCTCACGTTTCTCTGAGGCTCAGTACTTTTTTTCTTCATTTTTTTCTCTTTACTCTTCAGCTTCCATAATCTCCATCAATCAATTTTCAAGTATACTAATTATTTCCTCTGCCAGTTGGAATGTACTTTGAGCCCCTCTAATTAATTTATTTCGGTCATTATATTTCCCAACTCCAGAATTTTAATTTGGCTCTTTTATTAATTCCTATCTCTTTTATTGGGCTTCCCTGGTGGCTCAGTGGTAAAGAATCTGCCTGCCAATGCAGGAGACCTGGGTTTGATCCCTGGGCCGGGAAGATCCCCTGGAGAAGGAAATGGCAACCCACTCTAGTATTCTTGCCTGGGAAATCACATGGACAGAGGAGCCTGGTGGGCTACAGTCCACGGGGTCACAAAAAGAGTCAGTCACAAATGAGCCACTAAACAAGAACAACAATCTATTAATATTCTCTAGTTGATGCAAAAATATCATTATACCTTAATCATATCTCCCTTTAGTTCTGTGAACATATTTATAGCAACTCTAGGGAGTGGTTCTTCACCCTCATCCTGGGCATGTTGTTATTTCCTTGCTGTTGAGTAACAGTCTGGACTGTTCTAGTGAAATCTATTTCCCTCTAATGGTGTTAAGGACTATGTTGTTGCTCCTCAAGGAGCCATATCTTTGGGTTTGCCCAAAGTCACCAAAAACAAGACCGGGAGTTGACTGTGGCTCAGATCATGAACTCTTTACTGCCAAATTCAGACTGAAATTGAAGAAAGTAGGGAAAACCACTAGACCATTCAGGTATGACCTAAATCAAATCCCTTATGATTATACAGTGGAAGTGAGAAATAGATTTAAGGGGCTAGATCTGATAGATAGAGTGCCTGATGAACTATGGATGGAGGTTCGAGACATTGTACAGGAGACAGGAATCAAGACCATCCCCAAGGAGAAGAAATATCATAAAGCAAAATGGCTGTCTGAAGGGGCCTTACAAAGAGCTGTGAAAAGAAGAGAAGCAAAAAGCAAAGGAGAAAAGGAAAGATATAAGCATCTGAATGCACACTTCCAAAGAATAGCAAGGAGAGATAAGAAAGCCTTCTTCAGTGATCAATGCAAAGAAATAGATGAAAACAACGGAATGGGAAAGACTAGAGATCTCTGTAAGAAAATTGGAGATACCAAGGGGACATTTCATGCAAAGATGGACTCGATAAAGGACAGAAATGGTATGGACCTAACAGAAGCAGAAGATATTAAGAAGAGGTGGCAAGAATACACAGAAGAACTGTACAAAAAAGATCCTCATGACCCAGGTAATCACGATGGTGTGATCACTGACCTAGAGCCAGACATCCTGGAATGTGAAGTCAAGTGGGCCTTGGAAAGCATCACTACGAACAAAGCCAGTGGAGGTGATGGAATTCCAGTTGAGCGATTTCAAATCCTGGAAGATGATGCTGTGAAAGTGCTGCACTCAATATGCCAGCAAATTTGAAAAACTCAGCAGTGGCCACAGGACTGGAAAAGGTCAGTATTCATTCCAATCCCAAAGAAAGGCAATGCCAAAGAATGCTCAAACTACCACACAATTGAACTCATCGCACACGCTAGTAAAGTAATGCTCAAAATTCTCCAAGCCAGGCTTCAGCATTATGTGAACTGTGAACTTCCTGAAGTTCAAGCTGGTTTTAGAAAAGGCAGAGGAACCAGACATCAAATTGCCAACATCTGCTGGATCATGGAAAAAGCAAGAGAGTTCCAGGAAAATATCTATTTCTGCTTTATTGACTATGCCAAAGCCTTTGACTGTGTGGATCACAATAAACTGTGGAAAATTCTGAAAGAGATGGGAATACCAGGCCACCTGATCTGCCTCTTGAGAAATCTATATGCAGGTCAGGAAGCAACAGTTAGAACTGGACATGGAACAACAGACTGGTTCCAGAAAGGAAAGGGAGTACGTCAAGGCTATATATTGTCACCCTGCTTATTTAACTTATATGCAGAGTACATCATGAGAAATGCTGGACTGGAAGAAACACAAGCTGGAATCAAGATTGCTGGGAGAAATATCAATAACCTCAGATATGCAGATGACACCACCCTTATGCCAGAATATGAAGAGGAACTCAAAAGCCTCTTGATGAAAGTGAAAGAGGAGAGTGAAAAAGTTGGCTTAAAGCTCAACTTATTGCCAAATTCAGACTAAAATTGAAGAAAGTAGGGAAAACCACTAGACCATTCAGGTATGACCTAAATCAAATCCCTTATGATTATACAGTGGAAGTGAGAAATAGATTTAAGGGCCTAGATCTGATAGATAGAGTGCCTGATGAACTGTGGAATGAGGTTCGTGACATTGTACAGTAGACAGGGATGAAGACCATCCCCATGGAAAAGAAATGCAAAAAAGCAAAATGGCTGTCTGGGGAGGCCTTACAAATAGCTGTGAAAAGAAGAGAAGTGAAAAGCAAAGGAGAAAAGGAAAGATATAAGCATCTGAATGCAGAGTTCCAAAGATAAGCAAGAAGAGATAAGAAAGCCTTCAGCGATCAATGCAAAGAAATAGATGAAAACAACGGAATGGGAAAGACTAGAGTACTCTTGCCTGGAAAATCCCATGGACGCAGCAGACTGGTAGGCTGCAGTCCATGGGGTCGCTAAGGGTCAGACACGACTGAAGCGACTTCACTTTCACTTTTCACTTTCATGCATAGGAGAAGGAAATAGCAGCCCACTCCAGTGTTCTTGCCTGGAGAATCCCAAGGACAGGGGACCCTGGTCGGCTGCCGTCTATGGGGTCGCACAGAGTCGGACACAACTGAAGCAACTTAGCAGCAGCAGCAGCAGAGATCTCTTCAAGAAAATTAGAGATACCAAGGGGACATTTCATGCAAAGATGGACTCGATAAAGGACAAAAATGGTATGGACCTAACAGAAGCGGAAGATATTAAGAAGAGGTGGCAAGAATACACAGAAGAACTGTACAAAAAAGATCTTCACGACCCAGATAATCACGATGGTGTGATCACTGACCTAGAGCCAGACATCCTGGAATGTGAAGTCAAGTGGGCCTTAGAAAGCATCACTACGAACAAAGCTAGTGGAGGTGATGGAATTCCAGTTGAGCTATTTCAAATCCTGAAAGATGATGCTGTGAAAGTGCTGCACTCAATATACCAGCAAATTTGGAAAACTCAGCAGTGGCCACAGGACTGGAAAAGGTCAGTATTCATTCCAATCCCAAAGAAAGGCAATGCCAAAGAATGCTCAAACTACCACACAATTGAACTCATCGCACACGCTAGTAAAGTAATGCTCAAAATTCTCCAAGCCAGGCTTCAGCATTATGTGAACTGTGAACTTCCTGAAGTTCAAGCTGGTTTTAGAAAAGGCAGAGGAACCAGACATCAAATTGCCAACATCCGCTGGATCATGGAAAAAGCAAGAGAGTTCCAGGAAAATATCTATTTCTGCTTTATTGACTATGCCAAAGCCTTTGACTGTGTGGATCACAATAAACTGTGGAAAATTCTGAAAGAGATGGGAATACCAGGCCACCTGATCTGCCTCTTGAGAAATCTATATGCAGGTCAGGAAGCAACAGTTAGAACTGGACATGGAACAACAGACTGGTTCCAGAAAGGAAAGGGAGTACGTCAAGGCTATATATTGTCACCCTGCTTATTTAACTTATATGCAGAGTACATCATGAGAAATGCTGGACTGGAAGAAACACAAGCTGGAATCAAGATTGCTGGGAGAAATATCAATAACCTCAGATATGCAGATGACACCACCCTTATGCCAGAATATGAAGAGGAACTCAAAAGCCTCTTGATGAAAGTGAAAGAGGAGAGTGAAAAAGTTGGCTTAAAGCTCAACTTATTGCCAAATTCAGACTAAAATTGAAGAAAGTAGGGAAAACCACTAGACCATTCAGGTATGACCTAAATCAAATCCCTTATGATTATACAGTGGAAGTGAGAAATAGATTTAAGGGCCTAGATCTGATAGATAGAGTGCCTGATGAACTGTGGAATGAGGTTCGTGACATTGTACAGTAGACAGGGATGAAGACCATCCCCATGGAAAAGAAATGCAAAAAAGCAAAATGGCTGTCTGGGGAGGCCTTACAAATAGCTGTGAAAAGAAGAGAAGTGAAAAGCAAAGGAGAAAAGGAAAGATATAAGCATCTGAATGCAGAGTTCCAAAGATAAGCAAGAAGAGATAAGAAAGCCTTCAGCGATCAATGCAAAGAAATAGATGAAAACAACGGAATGGGAAAGACTAGAGTACTCTTGCCTGGAAAATCCCATGGACGCAGCAGACTGGTAGGCTGCAGTCCATGGGGTCGCTAAGGGTCAGACACGACTGAAGCGACTTCACTTTCACTTTTCACTTTCATGCATAGGAGAAGGAAATAGCAGCCCACTCCAGTGTTCTTGCCTGGAGAATCCCAAGGACAGGGGACCCTGGTCGGCTGCCGTCTATGGGGTCGCACAGAGTCGGACACAACTGAAGCAACTTAGCAGCAGCAGCAGCAGAGATCTCTTCAAGAAAATTAGAGATACCAAGGGGACATTTCATGCAAAGATGGACTCGATAAAGGACAAAAATGGTATGGACCTAACAGAAGCGGAAGATATTAAGAAGAGGTGGCAAGAATACACAGAAGAACTGTACAAAAAGATCTTCACGACCCAGATAATCACGATGGTGTGATCACTGACCTAGAGCCAGACATCCTGGAATGTGAAGTCAAGTGGGCCTTAGAAAGCATCACTACGAACAAAGCTAGTGGAGGTGATGGAATTCCAGTTGAGCTATTTCAAATCCTGAAAGATGATGCTGTGAAAGTGCTGCACTCAATATGCCAGCAAATTTGGAAAACTCAGCAGTGGCCACAGGACTGGAAAAGGTCAGTATTCATTCCAATCCCAAAGAAAGGCAATGCCAAAGAATGCTCAAACTACCACACAATTGAACTCATCGCACACGCTGGTAAAGTAATGCTCAAAATTCTCCAAGCCAGGCTTCAGCATTATGTGAACCGTGAATTTCCTAAAGTTCAAGCTGGTTTTAGAAAAGGCAGAGGAACCAGAGATCAAATTGCCAACATCCGCTGGATCATGGAAAAAGCAAGAGAGTTCCAGAAAAACATCTATTTCTGCTTTATTGACTATGCCAAAGCCTTTGACTGTGTGGATCACAATAAACTGTGGAAAATTCTGAAAGAGATGGGAATACCAGGCCACCTGATCTGCCTCTTGAGAATTCTGTATGCAGGTCAGGAAGAAACAGTTAGAACTGGACATGGAACAACAGACTGGTTCCAGAAAGCAAAGGGAGTACATCAAGGCTGTATATTATCACCCTGCTTATTTAACTTCTATGCAGAATACATCATGAGAAATGCTGGACTGGAAGAAACACAAGCTGGAATCAAGATTGCCGGGAGAAATATCAATAACCTCAGATATGCATATGACATCACTCTTATGCCAGAATGTGAAGAGGAACTCAAAAGCCTCTTGATGAAAGTGAAAGAGGAGAGTGAAAAAGTTGGCTTAAAGCTCAACATTCAGTTGAGTCTCTTGTGCTACTGCTACCTGCTCTTCGCTGCCTCCGAGAGCTTCCTGGAATTTTTGCAACACCGCCGGCATGTCTCAGGCTGAGTTTGACAAAGCTGCTGAGGAAGTTAAGCAACTTAAGACCAGGCCAGCAGATGAGGAGATGCTGTTCATCTACAGCCACTACAAACAAGCAACTGTGGGTGACGTAAATACAGAACGTCCTGGAATGTTGGACTTCAAAGGCAAGGCCAAGTGGGATGCCTGGAATGAGCTGAAAGGGACTTCTAAAGAAGATGCCATGAAAGCTTACATTGACAAAGTAGAAGAACTGAAGAAAAAATATGGAATATAAGAGACTGAGTTTGGCTGCCAGCCATTCATTTCACCTAAACTGATTTAATGCCTTGTTTTTCTAATACTGTGGATGAAGTTAATAAATAACTAGCTAAACCAGAAGGTCAAGACAGCCCAGGACATGATACTAACAGATTAGGAGCGGAAACGGTTACTAATCCTTGCTGAGTAATTTTTATCAGTAGATGAATTAAAAGTATCTTTGTTACTTTAAAATAAATAAATAAATAAATAAAGCTCAACATTCAGAAAACGAGGATCATGGCATCTGGTCCCATCACTTCATGGGAAATAGACGGGGAAACAGTGGAAACTGTGTCAGACTTTATATTTTTGGGCTCCAAAATCACAGCAGATGGTGATTGCAGCCATGAAATTAAAAGAGACTTACTCCTTGGAAGGAAAGTTATGACCAACCTAGATAGCATATTCAAAAGCAGAGACATCACTTTGCTAACAAAGGTCCGTCTAGTCAAGGCTATGGTTTTTCCTGTGGTCATGTATGGATGTGAGAGTTGGACTGTGAAGAAGGCTGAACGCCGAAGATTTGATGCTTTTGAACTGTGGTGTTGCAGAAGACTCTTGAGAGTCCCTTGGACTGCAAGGAGATCCAACCAGTCCATTCTGAAGGAGATCAGCCCTGGGATTTCTTTGGAGGGAATGATGCTGAAGCTGAAACTCCAGTACTTTGGCCACCTCATGGGAAGAGTTGACTCACTGGAAAAGACTCTGATGCTGGGAGGGATTGGGGGCAGAAGGAGAAGGGGACGACAGAGGATGAGACGGCTGGACGGCATCACTGACTCGATGGATGTGAGTCTGAGTGACCTCCGGGAGCTAGTGATGGACAGAGAGGCCTGGCGTGCTGAGATTCATAAAGTCACAAAGAGACGGACACAACTGAGCAAATAAACTGAACTGAACTGAAACTCACCCAAGATAACAATGGTTTTAATAGGACACTCTTCCTCTCTTTCCCTGATCACACCCAACTGTTGAAAGTGAAAGTGTTAGTGGCTCAATCATGTCCAACTCTTTATGACCCCTAGGACTGCCAGGGTCCTCTGTCCATGAGATTCTCCAGGCAAGAATACTGGACTGGGTAGCCATTCCTTTCTCCAGGATATCTTCCCAATCCTGGGATCAAATCCAGGTCTCCCTCACTGCAAGCAGATTCTTTACCATCTGAGTCACCAGGGAAGCACCCAACTGTTACACTTCACTATTGTGATATATTGCTCTATTATTTCCAACAATACCCTAGAGCATAACTTGTTCTACAAAGTAATCCAATCAAAAGCTGGCTCTTCTGAAAGAACCATTTCTGAGATTTTTTTTTTTTTCCTGAGGAGGGCTCTTCCCAGCTGTCTTACTCTCCGGCAAACTAGCTGCCTGCAGTAGTATCTTCATTAAATCCACAGATCTCCTTTCAATTGCCTTTCACCAAAACCTTCACAGTTCTGGAGAGCACCCTTAGGCATAAATTTCTCCAGTTTCCACTGCAAATAGGACTTCCCTGATGGCTCAGGGGAAACGTCTGTCTGCATTGCAGGAGACCCGGGTTTGATCCCTGGGTCGGGAAGATCCCCTGGAGAAGGAGATGGCACCCCACTCCAGTACTATTGTCTGGAAAATCCCATGGATGGAGGCGCCTGGTAGGCTACTGTCCATGGGGTCGCAAAGAGTCAGACCCGATTTTCACTACTGCAAATGAAGTTGATGCTTTTGGCAAGAGATTAGAAGCTAAGGGTTTTAAAGCCTGCTTCTCCCTCCAGGCAAAATCTCTGAGCTCTAGATAGAAGTTGGGGTGGGGTGGGGTGTGGCGGGTGTGTCAGTTTGAGTCTCAGTTTGTCTCTCTGGGTTGGTAGCGCCCATCTCACAAACTGAAGGTGGGGACAGAACCACTGCGAATCCAGTATTCTAGGTAAGCAACGCCCAGAGTACACAGGACTGAGCCTCAGTATCAAGCAGCCTTGGGCAGGAGAAGCCCTAAAGCAATGCTCCTTCTGGGAAGAAAGCTGTCCGACTAGGAGCTAGGGAGGGAGGAAGCCCAGTGTCCTGGGTTGCAGCCGTCCAGAGCTGAGAACAGGAGGGTGGCAGTGCTCTTGGTTCAAATATTAATACCGCAAACTCCTGGGACCCTCCCTGTGGTCCAATGGTTAAGACTGCTCTTTCACTGCAGGGGGCGTGGATGCCCGGTTGTGGAACTAAGATAAGGCATGCCTCGCGGGCAAAACAAAAACAAATACCAAACTCTTGCCTTTCTTACCGCATTTTCATAGATTTTCTAGAGTAGATGTTTTCTCACCTGATGCTTGCCCTTAGGACAATTTCCAGAGGGGTTAAACTGAGTTGTTTGGAGAATTATGTCAGACACTTACGTATTCAATAAATGATACCTATTACAGGACAGAAACTGTATGGAAAGTTTAAGATACCATCACTTTCCTCAAAGAATTTTCTCTAGTAAAGTTAGGCTGTGAAAAAGGGAAACTATATAGACTTTCCCAACGAGATGCAACTTTTAACACCTATGATTTATATCATCTGATAAAGTTGAAACTCTAAAGAGCCGGAGCTTAAGCGTGACACTGAGAGCTAGAATTCGCTACCACGGATGCTTTAGACTTATGCAGTAACAATGAATGAAAACCTTCAGGAAGTGCTTCCAAACCCGAAAGCCCCATTGAAAAAAAGCAGTAATTATCTTTAACGTGAGGATTTGGGCCTAGATGGCCCCTTGCGGATCTGGCCGACTCTATCTTTGCCCAGAGATGATATAAACAGAATCCCGAAGCTTCCACCTTGACTGTCATCCAAACCAGGGCCGGATCCCAAAGGGCTGCCCTTCGCCGCAGCCCGTCGGGGCTGCAAGAGAGTTACCTCGCAATTGAACTCCATCTCCGCGTCCATGGTGACGATCCGCACGGTGAATGTCTTAGGCTGCTTCCTCTTGAGCGAGCTGAAGCTCATTCGGGAAGCGATGGCCCCGGCCATGGCGCGGGGCTCAGGCGCAGGACCCTCGCGCCCTGAGGCCTGCGCTCGGAACCTCCTAGCCTCCCTGGAGGAGGCGCACAGGCCTCAGGGCCACCATGGTGGCCGGCCGGCCGGCCCGATAGCTGTCTGAGTGGCGCGGGCCCCCAGCGGCCAGCATGCGCCGCGAGGAACCTGCCCAGGAACGGAAAGGGGAGTGCCGGAGGCGGACTCTGACGGCCCCGGGCAAGGATCGCGATCTGGGACCGACGGGGAGGGCACGGCCCGGCTCTCCGGGACTCGGGCCGGGGACGCTGGGAACGCCCGCGGACGGGGCGCCTAGACGGCGGCTGCCCAGAGCCCGCGCGCCTCTCAGCGGCCGACGGAGGTCTCAGGGCCGCGCTGCAGCCGGGCGCGCACGTGCGCGCATGGCTGTCACCGTCCTCGCTCCGCGCGCCCGCGGGAAGCGTCCCCTCCCCGCAGCCCCCGGCCTGCTCCCCGCCCCGCCCTCGGGCCCCCAAGATCGCTACACACGACGCAACCAAACACGGCTGCTGCCGCCCGGATACCGCGGTTGGCTGAGCGCTCCGAAGGAGACGGGACTTTCCCGCTGTGTCCCACCCTCTTCGGCATCACTTCACCAATTGGAAGTTCAGATCTAACTGGAGGCGCGGGCCTGGGCTCGGCGTTGAGAGGCTGCGGTGGCAGTCACTCCAAACGCTTTTGTTTTCTAAGGGGTACGCCTACTCTAGCAAGACTGGTTGAGGTGTCTGAGCCCCGCCGACCCTTTCTCGGGGAAACACGTAGAGGCTGGTACCCGGGCGCGGAAGACGCTCACCCCCTGTTCCCGTGAGGGACTGCCCTTCGGACCAAGTCGGCGCCAGGTGTGGCGCCCAAAAGGGATCGTGTTTCGGACACCGGGTGGATAAGCCTGTTGAGCACTTAAAAGTTAGTTACGTGTGCTGACTTCTGTGTTTCTCAAACTCAAATCACTTGTGGAGGCCGTTTAGGTAGCCAGCACTTATCGCCCTCCACCCCCCACCCCCCGCAATCCTTCTGCTTCTTTTTAGGGAGAAATTCTAATTATTACCGAGGGTTATTGTTCTTCAGTCGCTAAGTCGTGTAGGAGTCTTTGAGACCCCCATGGAGGGAGGTGGATAATAATTGTACCTACCCCACGGGATTGTTGAGGCGTATAAAGCTTTAGGACGTGGCTGGTCATTTTAGGTCGAATCCTATGAAATTGCTCTTTTTGTAGATACTTTCCCCACCCGCTCCACCCTCGACCCATGAAAGTATTCTGGGGGAATTCCCTGGCAGTCTAGTGGTTAGGATTATGGGCTTTCACTGTGGGAGTTCAGTACCTGGTCAGGGAACTAATATCCTGCAGGCTGTTGGGACATAGCCAAACACAAGGAAAGAAGAAAGAATTTTTCATTTTTAACTCTGTGATTTCCAGTTTTGGACCATAAACATATGTTTTACTGTCATCAAGAGTTATATGGGTATGTGTGTGTGTGAGAGAGAGAGAGAGATGGGCAAATATAGTTTTCTTTATTTAAAACAATGTTCAATTTTAAATGAGACTTAATGGTTGAATGGCTGAATGAAACACATTCCACAAATGTTAGCCATTAGTATCACCCCCTCCTACAGGTGAAGAAACAGAAAGTCAGCATGACAGTTACTTGCTGGCTATTATACACATCAGATCAGATCAGATCCAATCGGTCGCTCAGTCGTGTCCAACTCTTTGCGACCCCATGAACTGCAGCACGCCAGGCCTCCCTGTCCATCACCAACTCCCGGAGGTCACTCAGACTCACATCCATCGAGTCAGTGATGCCATCCAGCCATCTCATCCTCTGTCGTCCCCTTCTTCTCCTGCCCCCAATCCCTCCCAGCATCAGAGTCTTCTCCAATGAGTCAACTCTTAGCGTGAGGTGGCCAAAATACTGGAGTTTCAGCGTTAGCATCATTTCCTTCCAAAGAAATCCCAGGGCTGATCTCCTTCAGAATGGACTGGTTGGATCTCCTTGCAGTCCAAGGGACTCTCAAGACTCTTCTCCAACACCACAGTTCAAAAGCATCAATTCTTTGGCACTCAGCCTTCTTCACAGTCCAGCTCTCACATCCATACATGACCACAGGAAAGACCAGGCGAACCTTTGTTGGCAAAGTAATGTCTCTGCTTTTGAATATGCTATCTAGGTTGGTCATAACTTTCCTTCCAAGGAGTAAGCGTCTTTTAATTTCATGGCTGCAGTCACCATCTGCAGTGATTTTGAGCCCAGAAAAATAAAGTCTGACATTGTTTCCACTGTTTCCCCATTTATTTCCCATGTAGTGATGGGACCAGATGCCATGATCTTCGTTTTCTGAATGTTGAGCTTTAAGCCAACCTTTTCACTCTCCACTTTCACTTTCATCAAGAGGCTTTTTAGTTCCTCTTCAAATTCAGACTTAAATTGAAGAAAGTAGGGAAAACCACTAGACCATTCAGGTATGACCTAAATCAAATCCCTTATGATTATACAGTAGAAGTGAGAAATAGATTTAAGGGCCTAGATCTGATAGATAGAATGCCTGATGAACTATGGAATGAGGTTCGTGACATTGTACAGGAGACAGGGATGAAGACCATCCCCATGGAAAAGAAATGCAAAAAAGCAAAATGGCTGTCTGGGGAGGCCTTACAAATAGCTGTGAAAAGAAGAGAAGCAAAAAGCAAAGGAGAAAAGGAAAGATATAAACATCTGAATGCAGAGTTCCAAAGAATAGCAAGAAGAGATAAGAAAGCCTTCAGCGATCAATGCAAAGAAATAGAGGAAAACAACAGAATGGGAAAGACTAGGGATCGCTTCAAGAAAATCAGAGATACCAAAGGAACATTTCATGCAAAGATGGGCTCGATAAAGGACAGAAATGGTATGGACCTAACAGAAGCAGACTCTTGGGAGTCCCTTGGACTGCAAGGAGATCCAACCGGTCCATTCTGAGGGAGATCAGCCCTGGGATTTCTTTGGAAGGAATGATGCTAAAGCTGAAACTCAGTATTTTGGCCACCTCATGCTAAGAGTTGACTCACTGGAGAAGACTCTGATGCTGGGAGGGATTGGGGGAGGAGGAGAAGGGGACGACAGAGGATGAGATGGCTGGATGGCATCACTGACTCGATGGATGTGAGTCTGAGGACCTCCGAGAGTGGTGATGGATAGGGAGGCCGGCGGCGAGATGGGGCGCAAAGAGTCGGAAAACGAGGATGATGATTGATGAAAGAGAGAGAAGAAGAGGGGAGAAAGAAGAACGAAAAGATCCACGACAAGGAATCACGATGGTGGATCACTGACAGAGCAGACATCTGGAAGTGAAGCAAGTGGGCAGAAAGCACACACGAACAAAGCAGGGAGGGATGGAAAGTGGAGCAAAAGAAAGATGATGCGGAGAAGGCGACCAACAGCCAGAAATGGAAAACTAGCAGGGCAAGGAGGAAAGGCAGACCAACAAGAAAGGAAGAAGAGGCAAACCGACAGGAACATCACACGCAGAAAGAAGAAACCAAGCCAGGCCAGAATGTGAACCGGAACCCGATGAAGGGAGAAAAGGCAGAGGAACAGAGAAAAGCAACACCGGGATGGAAAAAGAGAGAGCAGAAACATCTGTCGCAAACAAGCAGAGCTGAGTGAGATAAAAAATGTGGAAAAGAAGAGATGGGAAACCAGACCACCTGACCGCCCTTGAGAAATTGTATGAGGTAGGAAGAAAGTTAGAATGGAATGGAAAAGATGATGAAAGGAAAGGAGACGCAAGAGAATTGTACCCTGTATTAACATATGAGAGAAGAGAAACGCTGGAAGAAGAAAAAGTGGAATAAGATGTGGGAGAAAAAAAACCCAGAAGAGAGAACACATGGAGAAAGGAAGAGGAACAAAAGCGATGAAAGGAAAGTGGAGAGGAAAAGGGGAAAGCAACAGAAAAAAAGATATGGCACCGGTCAACAAGGGAAAAGATGGGGAAACAGGGAAACAGGTCAGACATTCGGGCCAAAATACGAGATGGTGACGAGAGAAAAAAAGACGTACCTGGAAGGAAAGATGACAACAGAAGAAAAAGAGAGACAAGAACAAGGCCCAGTCAAGGCATGGTCCGGGAGATGGATGGAGAGGGAGGAAGAAGGCGAGGCCGAAGAATGATGCTTGAACTGTGGTGCGGAGAAGACCGAGAGTCCTGGACTGAAGAAGACCAACCAGTCCACGAAGGAGATCAGCCCTGGGATTTCTTTGGAAGGAATGATGCTAACGCTGAAACTCCAGTATTTTGGCCACCTCATGCAAAGAGTTGACTCATTGGGGAAGACTCTGATGCTGGGAGGGATTGGGGGCGGAGGAGAAGGGGACGACAGAGGATGAGATGGCTGGATGGCATCACTGACTCGATGGATGTGAGTCTGAGTGACCTCCGGGAGTTGGTGATGGACAGGGAGGCCTGGCGTGCTGCGATTCATGGGGTCGCAAAGAATCGGACACGGCTGAGTGACTGATCTGATCTGATCACTTTCTGCCATAAGGGTGGTGTCATCTGCATATCTGAGGTTATTGATATTTGTCCCAGCAATCTTGATTCCAACTTGTGTTTCTTCCAGTCCAGCGTTTCTCATGATGTACTCTGCATATAAGTTAAACAAACAGGGTGACAATATACAGCCTTGACGTACTCCTTTTCCTATTCGGAATCAGTCTGTTGGTCCATGTCCAGTTCTAACTGTTGCTTCCTGACCTGCATACAGATTTCTCAAGAGGCAGGTCAGGTGGTCTGGTATTCCCATCTCTTTCAGAATTTTCCACAGTTTATTGTGATCTGCACAGTCAAAGGCTCTGGCTTAGTCAACAAAGCAGAAACAGATGTTTTTCTGGAACTCTCTTGCTTTTTCGATGATCCAGCGGATGTTGGCAATTTGATCTCTGGTTCCTCTGCCTTTTCTAAAACCAGCTTGAACATCAGGAAGTTCACGGTTCACATATTGCTGAAGCCTGGCTTGGAGAATTTTGAACATTACTTTACTAGCGTGTGAGATGAGTTCAACTGTGCGGTAGTTTGAGCACTCTTTGGCATTGCCTTTCTTTGGGATTGGGATGAAAACTGACCTTTTCCAATTCTGTGGCCACTGCTGAGTTTTCCAAATTTGCTGGCATGTTGAGTGCAGCACTTTCACAGCATCATCTTTCAGGATTTGGAATAGCTCCACTGGAATTCCATCACCTCCACTAGCTTTGTTCGTAGTGATGCTTTCTAAGGCCCACTTGACTTCACATTCCAGGATGTCTGACTCTAGGTCAGTGATCACACCATCGTGATTACCTGGGTCGTGAAGATCTTTTTTGTAGAGTTCTTCTGTGTATTCTTGCCACCTCTTCTTAATATCTTCTGCTTCTGTTAGGTCCATACCATTTCTGTCCTTTATCGAGCCCATCTTTGCATGAAATGTTCCTTTGGTATCTCTGATTTTCTTGAAGAGATCCCTAGTCTTTCCCATTCTGTTGTTTTCCTCTATTTCTTTGCATTGATCGCTGAAGGCTTTCTTATCTCTTCTTGCTATTCTTTGGAACTCTGCATTCAGATGTTTATATCTTTCCTTTTCTCCTTTGCTTTTTGCTTCTCTTCTTTTCACAGCTGTTTGTAAGGCCCCTTCAGACAGCCATTTTGCTTTTTGATATTTCTTCTCCTTGGGGATGGTCTTGATCCCTGTCTCCTGTACAATGTCACGAACCTCATTCCATAGTTCATCAGGCACTCTATCTATCAGATCTAGGCCCTTAAATCTATTTCTCACTTCCACTGTATAATCATAAGGGATTTGATTTAGGTCATACCTGAATGGTCTGTTATACACATAGTGAGAGGCAAAGCTGGGACTCAAACCCAAGCCTGTCCCACCAGAGGCTGCTGGTCTTTTACTCTGCTCTCCTTCCTTGGTTGTTGTTGTTCAGTCGCTCAGTCGTGTCCAACTCTGCAACCCCACGGACTGCAGCACACCAGGCTTCCCTGTCCTTCACCTGGAGTGCGGGGAGCGAGCTCCACCCCTGGCAAAAGTCGTGAGGAATGAGGCTCGGCATACACAAAGGCGGGATCTAGCCTCAGGAGCCCCCCTAGAAATTCTTGAGCATCTACCCCCCAAAACCAGAGTCTGCCTACTTTCTGCTTTGTGCTCTCACCTACACCTCTGACTTTACGGGGGGCTGTCCCCCACTACCTCTCTCTGAAAAAAGAGTTAACTTACAGCTCCAGTTAATAATTCCTGGGTGTGACAGTGTTTCAACCTACAAACTCTTTTGGAAATCCTCTAGCCTGCGTGAATAGAGGCAGGCATGTGATTTCGGCCACATGTGATTATTCAGAGCCTCCCAACTGTGAAAGGCATGAGATGTTCTAAACTGTCTAAATACAGATTCCTTTGAGCAGTTAAAAGATTCATTAGAAATTGTATTGGTGAAGGGTTTTTCACTTGTTGGGCCAATGTTTGCTGCTAAGTCTCCATGCCCTTACCTACTGTGTCCTTGGCAGTGTATTGATTGATATAATTGGTGTATAGAAATGTAAGTAGTAGCCTTAATGTTTGTAACCTTGGACTCTTGAGTTAATTCTTTTTCTTGTTATAGCCCACCACACCTTTGCCCTATAGGAATGCAAGTTTATCTAATACTTTTGGAGGGTGGTCCCTGACTCATCACCCTTGGAGAAGGATAAGTTTTTTGAAGAAAGAGTCTTAAGATGTTGGCAGGCCTCCAGGCCAGAAGATGATGTAAATCACCTAAACTTTTGCATATGGTAAGTTTGAAAGCCTGGCTGGGGGACTACTGTTCTAGCATGACTCCACCCCTTCCCCATTATCCTCTATGCAAAACTTAAGGTATAAAACTACTTTGGAAAATAAAGTCTGCCCTTTTTGGATCACCGAAATTTGGTCTCTCCATTGCGTTCTTTCTCTCTCCTTCTGGCTGACTTTTTCCTCTGGGGCGGGGAGGCTCGTCAAGCCTTCTAATTTTGCCTGGGCTTCTAAGATCTGACCGTTTGTGGGAGGCCTTAGTGTCTCCTGGAGAATCCAGGGAGGGGGAGCTGGTGGGCTGCCTTCTATGGGGGCAGAGTTGGACACGGAAGCGAGCGCTAAGACTGACCCGGGGGGCCTAGGTCTCCGTCCTTGGAAGAGGGTGGACGAGGACGTAAATTCCTTGCTTTGGAATTTTATTCAGCCTCTTCTTCACTGAATTTTCCTACTGAGCTATCCTCATTCTATTACTCTTTATATCTTTAATTAATACTTAATTAAGCAATTTTTTTCCTGACCCTTGCCGACGCTGTCCCCGCTTTGAATACCCTGGATCAGCCGGGGCTCGACCCCGGCACTGGAGTTTGCTCAAATTCACATCCCTTGAGTCAGTGATGCCATCCAACCGTCTCATTCTCTGCTGCCTCCTTCTACTCCTGCCCTCAACCTTTCCCAGCATCGGGGTCTTTTCCAATGAGTTGGCTGTTCGCATCAGGTGGCCAAAGTATTGGTGCTTCAGCATCAGTTTTCCCAGTGACTATTCAGGGTCAATTTCCTTTAGGATTGACTGGTTTGATCTCTTTGCTGTCCAAGGGACTGACTCTCAAGAGTCTTCTCCAGCAGCACAGTTCTAAAGCATCAATTCTTCGGCACTCAGCTTTCTTTATGGTCCAACTCTGACATCTGTGCATGACTACTGGAAAAACCACTGATGGCTTCTAAATTGCCTGTTTCAGCTCTGAGATGGTGAATTCTAGTTCTAGAGCACTTAGCGGAGGCTGTTGCTATAACTATACTAATAGCATAAATTTGCTCTTCCCTGTGGGCCCCTGCGGTGCCTGTGAAGCACCCGCCAGGCCACAGGAATCATTGGCTGGCACACCTGGCAAGGCTGCCAGGCTGCTTTGGGTGAACTTTATGTCCTGCCAACTGCTAGCAAATTTTCCCCACCAAACTGATTGTTTAGGGCACTGTGGGCTTAGCGTGGGGGTGTCTTTATTTTCATTGCTTTGGTTCATCCCTGCAGGTGGGAAAACCAGGCTGGATTCTCCTATAGGCTCCCCATAGGGACGACTAATCAGAGCTTTAACCCAGGGCCAAGATTGCTGGCAAAAAATAAGTGACTTTGGGAACCCACTGAGGAGTAGCATGAGGAGGTGGATCAGAGAGCAGGGACTAAAGATGACAGTAATGGCCAGTAATAGCTTATTTTTATGGAAGGCTTACTAGGTGCTAAGCTCTGGGCTAATTGGCCAAACATACCGTTGAGATTCCTGGGGGACATCCAGGCAGATGTGTGGGTCTGGATCTCAGAAGGGAGGCCAGGGCCATGAGTCAAAATAGATGTGGTAGAATATTATGCTGGCATTAAAAGTGCTGTTCACAAAGAATAAATAGAGACATAATAGCAGGTAGCAGATAAGGTTTTGAGAAGGAAAAATTTAGGTAGGGCTCACTAAGAAAGGGCTTCCCTGGTGGCTCAGAGGTTAAAGCGTCTGCCTGCAATACGGGAGACCTGGGTTCGATCCCTGGGTCGGGAAGATCCCCTGGAGAAGGAAATGGCAGCCCACTCCAGTATCCTTGCCTGGAGAATCCCATGGGCGAAGGAGCCTGGTGGGCTACGGTCCATGGGGTCGCAAAGAGTCGGACACGACTGAGGTACTTCACTTTCTTTCACTTTCACTAAGAAAGACCTGACATACAGACACCAGTTACTAAATATCTGTTGGATGAATAAGGGAAGGACATGAGGAAATACTTACAGTCTCAAACTATGGGAACAATGTTAATAGCTGCCATATATTTAAGTGCTTACATAAGGTACTTTGCAAAGTGCTATGAGTTCTTTACTTCTGATCTTTATCAAAACCCAGCTTGGTAGGTATATATCCCTTGTTTATATGTAGGGAAACTGGATAAGGGTGAAATGAAGTAATTTACCCCAAAGCATGATTGGTAGATTGGCAATGTGCATATAGGACTGTTTTAATCCAGATCTCACCTGACTTACATTTTGTTCCTTCATTCTTTTAGAAGATCAGTGGTGTTCCAAGTGACATCTTTTCCCTCCAAGAGGGCATTTGGCAGTGTCCGGAGATTTTTTTTTTTTTTTTTGGTTGTGACAACCAGGAGGTGCCGACTGTCCCCTATATGGGAAGGTCAAGGTTATGCAACCTGGGACCTAAGACTTCTGAGGTCATAGCTAGGATGTTCCAACGTGCCTCCTTGAAGCACTGAGCCTGGATGAAAGCATCTGCAGATAACAGCTCCTACCTGAATAAGGGTGAGTAAGAGCCTCCGAGGCCTCAGGACCCTTGTGGAGAGCACCTCAGTGGTGCTCTCTCTTCATTTGGGCCTGGAGTTGAAGATCCTTGAATTTGCCAGGCTGTCACCTGCAGTGTTGGAAGCAAGCCGACCTGAGGAGGAATTTCTACCTTACCTTGACCTTGGGCATAATTTAGCTTCTCTGAGCCTCAGTTACCTCATCTGTAAAAATGGGCATAATAATAATATGACATGTTTAAAAGCCCCTCTTAAATGCAAATTAATATTTATTGAGTGCCCTCTGTGTCTAACGTGCAGTGTAAGCTTGAAAAGGTCTTTACCATTTCTGGACCTCCATTTTATCCACACTTAAAATGGGAAGAATAAGGGGACTTACCAGTGGTTCGGTGGTTAAGAATCTGCCTTGCAGTGCAGGGGAAGTGGGTTCAATCCCTGGCTGGGCAACTAAGATCCCATATGCCACAGGGAACTGAGCCCACATGCCACAACTATTGAGCCTGTGTGCCCTGGAGCCTACAGCAGCTAAGACCCAACATAGCCAAATAAATAAATAATTTTTATTTTTTAATGAGGAGAATAGGGAATGGGATTGCAAATAGCAAAGCCTCACAGCATACGTAAGTGGAACTTTAACTGGGGTTCATTTTCGTATGCATGCATTTGATTTAATTCTCATGATTATGTACGATTTTTATACCCATTTGACTGTTAAGAAAACAGAGGGACCCAAAGCTGAGTGATTGGCCAAAGACTACACAACCAAATAGAGAAACAACCTGGATCCCAGAACCAGGTTTTTAGCCTGGGCCCATAGACTTCCAAGGACAGCGTGCTGCAGGTTACAAGGGGTCCTGTCTACAGCAGGCACTGAAAAGCGACTGCCTAAAATTCACGCTTATGCTTATTCATACTTATGCATGTGAATGTGTTCACCAACCTGGAAGGCCCCTAAACCCCACCCATACTTTTGGGATTTTTATGGAGGCTTCCTCATGTAGGCATGATCCATTATCAGCTCAGTTTCCAGCTTTCTTCCCCTTCCAGGAGGATGTGGGCTGGAAAAGCTAAAAGCTTCATACTTCTAACGATGGCTTAATCTTTCTAGTCTAGCCCCCCATTCAGAGGGCTTCCTTGGTGGCTCAGTGGTAAAGAATCTGCCTGCAATGCAGGAGACCCAGGTTCGATTCCTGGGTGAGGAAGATACCCTGGAGAAGGAAATGACAACCCACTCCAGTATTCTTGCCTGGAAAATCCCATGGACAGAGGAGCCTGGTGGGCTGCAGTCCATGGGGTAGCAAAGAGTCGGACGTGACTTAGTGACTAAACGATGGCAACCACCCCACGCAGGAGCCCACAAAGCATTACCTCATTAGAACAAAAGATGTTCCCATCACGCAGGCAGTTCCCAGTGATTTAGAGGCTCTGTGTCAGAAACCAGGGTCCAAAACCAAATATCTGAACAGGAAGGGCTCCTGGTGCTTTTATCACCTAGGAAATTACAAGAGCTTTAGGAGCTCAGTGCTGGGAACTGGAGGCAGAGACTAAAGATTTTCTGTTATTTCACAGGACACAATTCAACCCATAACATTTCCCTTCTAGGGGTGGGCTCCAGGAGCTGTATATATGCCAGGATATCTGGGGAGGTCCAGGGAAGTCACATTTTTCAGGAAGGATGCCTTCTATAAGCTTCACATGATTCAAAATGTTGTATTCAAAAACTCATGTTTCCCCATAGGAATGAATGTGAAGGAGGCAATAAAACACGCACACACACAGCTCATGAATCAACAGCCCATCTTACCATATTTTTGCTTTTATAAAAATATTTATTGTTTATTTGGCTGCACCAGGTCTTAGTTGTGGCACGTGGGATCTTTAGTTACAGCTTGTGAATTCTTAGTTGTGACGTGTAGCATCCAGTTCACTGACCAGGGATTGAGCACGGGGCCCCTGAATTGGGAGCTCAGAGTCTTAGCCACTGGACCACCAGGGAAGTCCCCCACATTTTTGCTTTGTATCTTTGCAGCATTCTCTCGACCTGAGGACACTGTCCTACATTTACAGCAGCACCTGTCACAGAGCTGGTTCAGTCTTATCTGTGCTGTTTTATTACATCCGATAGCTGCTCCAAACTATTGATTTGGGGGTGTGATTTTTAGCATTGGCATACCTACTTTGTGAGTGATGTTGTCGAATGACATTTTTATAGCTTTTTAAAGTGGGTTTATAATGACAGTGAACGGCAAAATAACAACTCAGTGCACAAAAAGCAGTCGCTGGAGTCCAAAGCACACTAACAGTGGTGTGCTTTGCTCCGAATTGACACGGAATGTGGTTGTTTCTCAGTGCTGCCCGGTGGCAGCAGAGTGAGCGTAGTTTATCATTCATTCCACGCTAACAGCCTTGAAATGGTTTGGTATTTAACAAGTGAAAATGTTTTCTTTCTCTGGCATTTGTATGATTTCCAGTATGTATACATGGAATGGCACTTTGATCGTGTTTTTATGTGGCACTATGTCAAAGTCCCATAATTCAGGTCTGCATATGACTTATCCTGCAGAAAGGCTGGGACTTGGCAGTGTGGCTCATGCCCGAGCTGAGACATAAAAGCGTTCTTGTCCTGTCACTCCTGTTTGGGGGTCTCATGGCTGGAGGATGCAATTCTCAGAGAGCAGTCGGGCCCGGGCATGAAAGCCCATCAATAAGAAGCTGGTGACACTGCCACAGCTGGCTGCTTTGTCTGTCTGCTCTTCTGCAGCCCGCTCCATGATGATCGATTTGTCCCAGGGAATAGACGATGGCAGGTTTGTCCATATTTTACACTTATGAACCTGCCTGCTCCTTTTTGCTCCATCTGTCTTTGTCCCCGGTTCCTGTCTTTTCATTTCACAGACTGGGCAGCAGGGCTTGGCAACGAGCTATGAAGGTAGATTCCATGAGGGCGGCTTTGGGAAAGGAGGGAGGGAGGGAGAAAAAATGGGTGAGCTCCCTACCAAGAGGGAAGGATGAACAGGTTCAGGAGAAAGAGATGTCACAGACTCTGGTGGGCGGGTGGGGACCTCGGAGAGGTAGGGGAGGGAGAGACCCTAGGACAGAAAAAACAGTGATGCTGGGGAAACGTGCTCATAGAAGATGGCTTGGACATCTGAGTCCAATCCCAGTAATTAAGCTGGGCCCAGTGCACAACCTAATTGTAGGAGCCAGCTGCCAAGAATCTTTTTTTCTTTAAATTAATTTCTGGATGCCCTGGGTCTTCATTGCTACGTGTGGGTTTTCTCTTCTTGTGGTGAGCGGGTGCTGCCCTCTAGTAGCAGAGCACGGGTTTCTCACTTCGGTGGCTTCTCTTGTTGGCATGCAGGCCCTAGAACACACGGGATTCAGTAGTTCTAGTGCATGGGCTTAGTTGCTCCTCAGCCTGTGGGATCTTCCCGTACCAGGAAGGGATCAAACCTCTCCATATCCCCTGCATTGCAAGACAGATTGATTCTTAACCACTGGACCACCAGGGAAGACTCCTCCCAAGAATCTTGCATGTTGGTATTGACATCCTTGTAAGGCCCCCACCCACACTGAGCAGGGCTGACCTGTGTCACCAAAGAGATATTCAGAAATGACAGGGTATGATTTCAAAGGTCAGTTCACAAAGTCCTTGAAGGTTCCCTCTTACTCTCTCTTGGATCACTCGCTCTGGGGGAAGTCACCTGCCATGTGGTGAAGACACCCACGCAGCACCTGGAGAGGCCCATGTGGCAAAGAACTGAGGGTGCCAGCCAAGAGCCCCCAACAACCAGTGCTGACTTGCTAGGTGTGTGAGCGGCCCACCTCGGAAGCAGATCCCACAGCCTCCATCAGGCCTTCAGATGACCGCAGCCCAAGCCAACATCTTGACTGCAATGTGGTGAAAGACCCTGAGCTAGAAGAAGCCCAGCCAGCTACTCATTCGTGAATTCCTGACCCATTTGGAACTGTTGTGAGCTCATAAATGTTCATTGTTTCAAGCTGCTAAATTTTGGGATAATTTATTCCACAGTAATTGGAAATGGTCTAATTATATTACTCCTTACTTGCAGAATTGTCTTCCAACATCCATCTGGTTTACTGCCCAGAATGCACGGTCCATGGCGCAGGGACCCATTCCCACCAGGTGCCGAGTTAACAGGCATTGCATGTCACTCAGTGCCATGCAGTCAGCCCCCCTGCCCTGCTCCTTCCAGCAGAGTCAATGGGGTTAGTTAAGTGAGGAGAAGATTCTGGGGGTGGAGTGGATGTGTGAGCCAGGGAGAGGGAAAGAGCCACGGTTAGGATGATCATACGTCCCAATTTGCCCAGGATAGAGGGCTTTCCTGGGATAGGGGACATTTAGTGTCCAAACGGGGACAGTCTGGGGTAAACTGGAGTGAGCTGGTTTCCCTAGCTGGGGTGGGAATGGAGGTCTCAAAGCTGTACTTCCAGTGAGCCGGCCAGACTGGTTCCTTTGGCCTGGATATGGAGACTCATCCATCTGATCTGGTCAGAGGTGAGAACATGCTAGTGGAGGGCCTAGTTTGATCTTCCTATCCCACTCAAACAGAGGGAGATGGGATGATGGCCTTACAAATGCCTAAACTAGGACTTCCCTGGTGGTCTAATGGTTAAGAATCTGTATGCCAGTGCAGGGGATAAGGCTTCAATCCGTGGTCCAGGATGATTCCACCTGCTTTGGGGCAACTGAGCCCTCTCCCCCTAGAGCCTCTGCTCTGAATCAAGAGAAGTGCCGGCAGTGAGAAAACCGTGCACCGCAACTAGAGAGTAGCACCCGCTCACTGCAGCTAGAGAAAGCCTGAGTGCAGCAACAAAGACCCAGTGCGGTCAAAAATGAATACATTTCAAAGAAATGCCTAGACCAGCAGGAGGAGGCTTTGGGCCAGCCCTTCCTCATTTTCCCTAGCAGAGATGGCCAGAAACATCAAGAGTTTGGTGAGGACTCTCACACTAGACCTGGAGGATAAGCCTTCCCTGTCCAGGGGTCCTGGCTCCCCATGGCTCGATAACCAAATGGCCAAGTAGTTGCTGTGCAGCCTCTGTTGTCACAGTCCAGTGATGGGTCACCAAGGCCATCCACCCCATTGTTAGAAAAGTGCTCCTTGTACTGAGTGAGAAGATGCCTCCACGTCATCTCCAGCCTCTGATAACATCCGATCATGCTGAACAGTCTGAACCCATTCCTTCCTGGAGGCCCTTTCACATACTGTGCACACACTGCTTCCTCTGCCCAAGGTTCTCCTTGCCCTGCTCCCTGCTGGCAGGCTCTCTCTGCTGAACCTTTAAAGTGTTAGGCACTCAGTCATGTCTGACTCTTTGTGACCCCATGGACTGTAGCCTGCCCAGCTCCTCTGTACATGGGATTCTCCAGCAAGAATACTGGAATGGGTTGCCATTCCCTTCTCCAGGGCATCTTCCCGACCCAGGAATCGAACCTGGTCTCCTGCATTGCAGGCAGAGTCTTTAATGTCTGAGCCACCAGGGAAGCCCAGCCTAGGTCTAACATCAGGCCACCTGTGAGGCCCAGTGAGCTGTCACGCCCACCTCTCCACACCTGCCACACTTCGTTCCTCCACCGCAGGACACCAGTGACATGTTATTTTCTGCACCTCCATCTCCCCATCTGAGCTTTTCCTAAGTGACTGACTGTGTCTGGGAACACTTCAGTCATGGTCCCTTTTGCTGCTAAGTCACTTCAGTCGTGTCTGACTCTGTGCGACCCCAGAGACGGCAGCCCACCAGGCTCCCCCGTCCCTGGGATTCTCCAAGCAAGAACACTGGAGTGGGTTGCCATTTCCTTCTCCAATGCATGAAAGTGAAAAAATAAAGTGAAGTTGCTCAGTCGTGTCCAACTCCTAGTGACCCCATGGACTGCAGCCCACCAGGCCCCTCCGTCCATGGGATTTTCCAGGCAAGAGTACTGGAGTGGGGTGCCATTGCCTTCTGATCCCTTTTGGTTCTTCTGATAACCCAAGGAGCAACTGAGCTCAGCTGTGTGTTAACACAGAGTAACCTTCAGCCTTAGCTATAAAGCACCAGTGATACAATATCTCCATTGCATTCTGATGGTTCTGCCTGTGTATCACAGTTGATTTAGGTTTTTTGTTTATCATGATGATATACAGTATCCTTTTAAAATAAATCCTGCAAAGAATACATATTCATTGTAGCAGCTTCAGAAAACACAAGGGAAAAAAAATAGTACAGGCCTCACTTCCTTATAGAAATTATCATTGACCCTCAAAGTCTATATAGAACCTCACATTTTCTCTTTCCCCCTCCCCAATATAAGTCCTCATAGCTCTCCATATTTTTTCATAGCCTGTATCACAATTGGCAAAAAATATTTTTGTGTATATTTTTCACTTTTTCAGCCAATATTTTTAGCATGTCAGGCAAGAGAGGGGAGAGGGGTTAGGTCTAAGGTCTCTGCCCCAGGGGGTCAATACCAGTTTGATTTTGTCTCCCCAGCCAGGCCAGGCCTTAAATTCCAAGAGGGCTGGGGGCTTGTCGTTCTGGCCACGTTTGGTGTCTCAGGGCTCAGCACATGGTCTAGCCACGTGGATTCAACATTTGCTGAAGGAATCACAAAATTAAAGCCTGCCAGGGCACTCCTCCACCCCAAGCATATCAGGAGGGAACTACCATCAGCCTCAGCCTCAGTGGGTGGACAATCTTTTGGGCGGTGTACGCACATATTCTCTGGAAGTTATTAGGCTCCTGCTGCCCGCCCCCCCCCAACTCCCACTGAGGTCTGTGAACTGGGGGACCGTGGGCTGGGAGAGGACTGGTTTGGAAGTTAGGCACAAGACCTGGGCAGAGCAGGAGAAGGGCATGGAGCTCCAGGAGGCCCAGGCAGAGATGGTAAAGGGGATGGAAAGGGAAAAGGAGACGATGGAGAGAAAGTGTCCCTGCAACCCAGAGCCTTGTCCATCTGTCTCGTTAGGGGCTTTGTTCCTTTCAGACTATGATAACCGATACCTGTGCCCCACCCCCGCAGGAATGCACAGGCGCACAGAACTGTATACCATTTCAAGCGGGGTTACTGACCCTCTGCCACTCACCCTGGAGGGCCCCTTTAAGAACCCCTGGTGTTATTGTTCAATGCTCCCATTTTACGGGGTGGAAACTGAGGCCCAGACTGGGCGAAGGGTTTGCTCCAGGCCACAGAGCAAATCTGTAGCAGAGCTGCAGAGGCTCAAGGACAAGAAACCGGACCTCTGCCCTGCATCTGCGTTGCGGGAAGAAAGGGGACAACGCCCACCTGCCCGGCTGGCAAGGGAGGCGCGCGGCCCGGTGGGGCGGGGCTTACCCGAGTCCCGCCTCCGCCGCCGGGTTCGGGGGCGGGGCCTCCCTCCAACCTGCACCGCTCCAACATGGCTCCGCGTCTGTGCAGCATCTCTGCGGCGGCGCGGCGGCTGCTGGGGGGCCCGGGGTCGGGCCCCCGGGACGTTGCGGCTGTGGCTGCGGCGCGGTAAGAACCGGGCTGGGCCTGGGGCGGAGCGGTGCGCCTGGGGGCTGCAAGAGTGAGAGCTAGGGTCTGGGCCTGGGGGATGGGCAGAGACTCGGGCTTGCAGTCTAATGGTTAGAGGCCGAGGGCGAATCTCTAAGCCTGAAGAGGAGGTCTGGGCAAAGAATAGGGGAGGTGGGAAAGGTGAGCGCAGGGTCTTTGCCCTACTGGGTACTTGGCTCTGGGCAGAGACTGAAGGACAGGGTGAATGGGAGGGGCAGGCCCTGGGCCGTGGGGAGTGGGAACTGGCAGAGGGGCGGGAGCAGTGGTCCTTTCCCTGGCCTTAGCGGTGATTGTGGGATGGGCACCCCGGGGGACTTCTACGACAGGCAGCTCCTCCATCGGTTAGTTCTGGGGGTCAGAGGTATGGGGAGCAATGGAGATTCCCAAGGGCCATGGCTGCATAGATCCTTGGCTCCCCAACCATAAACAGCACAAGGGAAGCAAAGGAAGCCTGAGAAAGGGTGGGAGTTCCCAAGGTCACTCCCCCTGCCGTCCTGTGGCAGCACGGAGTCTGGACCCAGGCTTCCTGACACCCTTGTGGTCCTTGCGCCACAACTGGTGGCCTTCTGGGGGAGGGAGGCTGGTTGGACCCGGCCCAGAGCCTGGTCTTTTGTTTGGTCCCTCCTCTGGGCCTCCCTGACTGGCCCTGGGCGGCCCCGCCCTCCTCCCGCTGGCGCCCTGTTCTTCCCCCATCTCTGCTCTTCCCACCCTCTACACAGTTGCCTGTCCCTCCCACTGGACCATCACCTCATCTTTCTGTTTCCCCAGCCCTTGGCTCAGGGCTCAGGACAGTGAGTGCTCAGGAACATTTGCCAAAGAAGTGAGAACACCTGTCCCTCCACTTGTGGAAAGGAGACAGGGGTCTGTCCTGCCCAGCAGCCTAGGTGTGAAGCTGTGAGTTCTGTTAGACCTTGTGAGACGATACGGAGTGTTGTGCCGTGGGGTCGGGGAGGCTGGAGAAGAGGAGCCAGGCACGCGCGTGCCTTCACCCCGATGTTTAGTTGCTAAGTTGTGTCCAACTCTGTTGCAACCCCTTGGATTATAGCCCGCCAGGCTCCTCTGTTCATGGGGTTATCCAGGCAAGAATACTGGAGTGGGTTGCCATTTCCTTCTCCAGCTTCCCCACCACCTTGTTGTTATTGTTCAGTCGCTAAGTTGTGCATGACTCTGAGACCCCATGGACTGCAGGACGCCAGGCCTCCCTGTCCTTCACTATCTCCCAGAATTTGCTCAAACTCATATTCATTGAGTAAGTGATGCCATCCAACCATCTCATTCTCTGTCACCCCCTTCTCCTCCTGCCCTCAATTCTTCCCAGCATCAGGGTCTTTTCCAATGAGTCAGCTCTTCACATCAGGCGGCCAAAGCATTGGAGCTTCAGCTTTAGCATCAGTCCTTCCAGTGAATATTCAGGGTTGATTGACTGATTTGACGGCTCGGTAATTGGGGAGAAAGCTCATGACATGGAGAGAACCTAGAGTTTGCCTGGCACCTACACAGCCAACTCAGCCTTTTTCACTGAGGTGACCTTGCATGAATTATTTGGCCTCTTGAAGTCTCAGATTCCTCATCTGTAAAATGGGGGTGAGACAGTAGAATGATTTCACAGCGTTGTTGAGGATTACCAGTTGTGTGTAAGGTACCCAGCGCTTGGTGAACTTGTAACAAATGTTGCCCCTTGCCCAAGCCTATGTCTCAAGCAATGTCTTCATGAGTCCCTTATAATGTCAGGGCTGAAGGGGCTTTGGGAAGGTCACGTTCTATGGTCCCCTCATTTTCCAGATGAGGAAATCCAAGCTGGGGGCAGGACCTCACTTCTCTAGCCTTACAGAACTGGTTGGTGGTAGAGCCAGAACATCAAGAGACCACAGGAGGAACATAGGCCGTGTAGGCGGCCTGCTGCTCCGTAATCTTGGACGAGGTGCTGAACCTCAAGGGCCTTGGTTTCCTTCTCTCTGAATTAGGATTGGAGGTCCCTGCCAGGTGTTGTTTGCAGGATTGCTGTGATGGTGCTTGGATTCATACTTGCAGGCTGTCAAGGACTGCTTCGAAGTTACCTGTGCCCTGGTTCCCACCTTGGATACGTGGGAACATCCCCTCCTGCCAACCTCTGTCTGTTCCCATCTCTCTGGAGTCCCTTAGAGGGGCCCTCTGGCCTCTTGAGCTCAGAGTGGGGCTTTGAAGTCAGATGGACCTGGATTGGAATCCTCTTGGCCATTGGTTAATTGTCCTTGAATAAGGCCTGGTACATCTCTGGGCCTCATTTTTCTCTTTTTTGTTTTTGGTTTTGTTTGCTTTTGAGCCTCATTTTTCTCAAAAACATATTGTGAAGATCAGTTCTCAGCACATAGTAAGTGCTCAATACGCAGCAGTTGTTACTGCTACATCAGTAGTCCTGTTGTTGAAAGGACTTTAGTTCTTCCTGTATGTAAAACATAATTTTGTATGTGTGTGTGTGAGTCACTCAGTCTTGTCCAATTCTTTGTGACCCCATGGACTGTAGCCCACCAGGCTCCCCTGTCCATGGAATTTCCAGGCAAGAATACTGGAATGGGTAGTCATTCCCTTCTCAGGGATCTTCCCGACCCAGGGATCGAACCCAGGTCTCCTGCATTGCAGGCAGACTCTTCACTGTCTGAGCCCCCAGGGAAGCCCAAAAACATGCTTGTGGAGCAGCAAACAGAAACGTGGTCCCTTTCTAAAGTCAGCTGACTCCAGACAGAAGAGTGTTTCATAATGTGCATAGAGCCAAACTTCCTAGCATATCAATCCAGGACATTCCGGAGCGGTTTCATGTGGGGTGGCACCAGACCACTGATCCCTGTTGAGAGTGCCATTGTGTCTCTAAAGTTCTCATCTGGGGCAGACATTTGTTGAACAGCTCCCAGGCTAAAAGCGATATGCAGGGTACCCTAGGGGGTGGAGAATGTCCGCTCCAGGCTGAGGGGGAAATAGGAGAGGTGGGCTTTTTGTTTGTTTTTTTGGCCTCATAGCATGTGGGAGCTTAGTTACCCAGGGATTTAACCTGCACCCCCGCACTGCTGGAAGTCCCAGGAGAGGTGTTTTTATGGAAGGGGTTGAACTGGTTTTTCTAGGCCTAAGGGGCATTCTTAATATAGTTTAAATAGCAGAATCGTTGGTGTTTCTGGGATAATTTACTGAGATTACATGAAAAAAGAAAGAAATTGGGACTACCTTAGAGCAGTGATCCTTAAGCCTGAGCATGCGTCAGAATCCCCTGGCAGACTTGTTAAAACCCAGATTGCTATGCCTGCCCCCGGAAGTTTCTGTTGCAATGGTTCTGGGTGGAGCTGGAAAAGCTTTAACAAGTTCTTGCTGCTGCTGCTGCTGCTGCTGCTAAGTCACTTCAGTCGTGTCTGACTCTGTGTGACCCCATAGACGGCTAACAAGTTCTTAGGTGATGCTAATGATAGGGAATCTTGGATTGGTGGTCACCAAATTTAGAAGGAAGTGGGACTTCTGGCGGTTCAGTGATGAAGACTCCACACATCCACTGCTGGAGGCTTGGGTTCAGTCCTTGGCTGGGGATCTAAGAACCCACAAGCTGAGTGGGGCAGCCAAAAACAAATAAAAAAGAAAAATGTTTTTTGAAAAAGGAAATTGACTTGAAAGCTTGGCAAAATAGATTAGAGTAAATGGAGACATCTAGTCTTGGTTTACGGGCAGTCGGGAGCAATAGAAGATTTTCAAGTGGACAGATAGCATCACAACCGTGGTACTTCACAAAACCGACGGGCAGATTAGGAAAAGAGAGGACAAGTGGGAGCTAGGAGGTCAGTTAGGTAGGAACAGTGATACCAGCTGCACTGCTGTGTCTGCCCTTTTCTCTGCAAGGCACATCCTGTTGCCCTTATAGATGAGGAAAATGAGGCTCAGAGAGGCGACGCTGAGCTAGGACTAGTCCTGGGTTTGTCTAGAACCTGCGCTCTTAAGCAGTAACTCTGCTGGTGGTGGTGGGGATACAAAGGGGCCCTGCATCCCGAGTCCACATGGAGCCCAGGTCCACCCAGATGTCATCATTTTCATGCAGCTCTGTCTTAGCTCCCCCACTCTCCTTCACTCTTTCCCCCGGCATGGGCTGAGCGTGTGCTGCGTGCCCAGCGCTCTTCCAGGCCCTGGGGAGACAGCGGGGTTGCACAGGAGAGAGAGCATCACAGGCTACATGGGGCTGCTGCCCGTGGGTGACAGCAAACCGCACATACTAAACCTCCAAATTCTACAGTGTGTTAGAAGGAGCTATGGAAAAAATAGGGAGCAGGGTGAGAAGGGTTGGGGAGCTCAAGGACAGGAGGATGTTGTGATTTCATTGAAAAAGTGAAATTTGAACTCTTGAAATGTGAACCTACAGATGCTAGCTTCAAGTTCAGACCCTGCTCTGGGATCTTCTGGGGACCTGCAGAAAAGACCTTTGGACATAGGCTGCGCCACCCGGCTCTTTTGACACGTGGGGAAACCGAGATGTGGAGGCAGGAAAGAGGAGGTGGGAAGAGTTGGGAGCTCCCAGACGCTCGCCAGCACCCAGGTTCCAGGCTGTCTCTCCAGGGCTGGCCGCTTGGCTGTTCATCTTGGTCACTGCTGATGTTAATAAATTACTCAAGGCCCAGTCCTGGAGCAAAGGTCCTGATTGACAAAGAGTAGGAGTTGCTGTCCTCTCTGTCACCACCCCTTCCAGGGGACACAGCCTCTCCACATTCAAACCAAAGGTCAGGTCCCTCTACCAGTGGCTTTGCTAAAAAACACCTGCTTCTTTATAGTATCTCCCTGATGCTAGTTCCCCCGGTTGGTACCTGACCTGAGGGTGGAGCTGGCTTTAGAGGAAAGAGCTCTGGGCTCTTGCCAGAGCTCTCTGCCCCAATTTGCTGTGTGGTCTAGGACAAGTTTCTTTTTTTTTTTTTTTTTTTGATCAAGAATCTCTTTTATTGATTATCAGAAACATTACAAACATCTAGTATGAACAAATTGTAACATGATAGTGTTTAGTTTGAACAATTAATACATTTCAGATATAATATTATACATATTTCAATGCTATTCTCCCCAATCATCTCACCCTCTCCCGGTCCCAGAGTCCAAAAGTCTGGTCTATACATCAGTGTCTCTTTTGTTGTCTCGTAAATAGGGTTATTTTTTACCATCTTTCTAAATTCCATATATATGCGTTAGTATACTGTATTTGTGTTTTTGTTTCTGGCTTACTTCACTCTGTATAATAGGCTCCAGTTCCATCCACCTCCTTAGAACTGATTCAAATGTATTCTTTTTAATGGCTGAGTAATACTCCATTGTGTATATGTACCACAGCTTGTTTATCCATTCATCTGTGGATGGACATCTAGGTTGCTTCCACGTTCTGGCTATTGCAAACAGTGCTGCTATGAACATTGGGGTACAGGTGTCTCTTTCAATTCTGGTTTTCTCAGTGTATATGCCCAGCAGTGGGATTGCTGGATCATAAGGCAGTTCTATTCGCAGTTTTTTGAGGAATCTCCATACTGTTCTCCATAGTGGCTGTACTAGTTTGCATTCCCACCAACAGTGCAAGAGGGTTCCCTTCTCTCCTGGGACAAGTTTCTTAACCCTCCCACCCATGACCTTCTATTTTCTTATCTCAAAAATGGGGATATGAATAGTATTGACATTATACTCTCGTTGTGTAGATTCAGCGGGATCCTGGTACTGACAAGCTGATCACGGGTCCCCGGCAGAAGCTATCCTCAGCCAGTGTTAGCCATAGTGAGGCTCCCTTATTCTGGTCCCCAGTTTCCACAGACCACATTGGCCATCTGATGACAATGATCTTTTTTTTTTTTTTTTTAATTAAAAATTTTAAAACATTGAAGTGTAGAGTTTGCCTGGTGGCTCAGATGGTAAAGCATCTGCCTGCAATGCAGGAGACCCAGGTTCAATCACTGGGTCAGGAAGATCCCCTGGAAAAAGGAATGGCTTTATTTTTATATATATATATACTTTTAATGGCTATATATATATGTATATATATATTCTTTTTCAGATTTTTTTTTTTTTTTGACTGCCTGGTATGCGGGATCTTAGTTCCCTGACCAGGGATCAAACCCTAGCCCCCTGAAGTGGAAGTTCAGAGAGTCTTAACCACTGGACCACCAGGGAAGTTCGTGTCTTTGTTTTTAATGAAGCAGTACACACAACAATAGAAAGCCTATGAATTCAGAAATATTTAAAAGTTTTTTCTTTTAGCTTTACAAAAAATTATCATGAATAACGAAAAGTTTAACCATCTTCCTCTCCCCTCTCCCAGGTAAGCAGTATTAACGGCGTGGGGCTGAGAGTTCCCCAGTGGCCTGGTTAGGACTCGACGGGTCACTGCTGTGACCTAGGTTCATTCCCTGGTCAAGGAACTAGGACCCTGCAGGCCGCCTGGCGTGGCCAAAACCAAACAAACCAACAAAAAAAACAGTTTGGAACAAATCCTTACTTATCTTTCCTCTGTGCTCATACAAATATATCATCATTTTTAAGATGCTCTTCAGATTTTATCAGTCCCAGTGCTCAATTCATATTTTGCAGAAAAGCAATACTTTGATTTGCAAGACATTTATTCTAGCCACAGAAAATGCTCGAAAAAGAAGAGAATTTGCTGATGGGGCCCCCACAGCCAGGCTCCTGGGCTGGAACTCATCTAGCAGGAGGCTGGCGTTTCAGGCCTGGCTACAAGCCTCACCACTGCTGCTAAGTAAGATGATTTATCAACTCTGGCAGCCTAAACATAACCCCACCCCCGCTGGGACCTTGTGTGGGGGAGTGCAGTTATGATCTGGCAGGACCTGGTGATTGGTCCCCCTGCTCTGAACAAGGCATGTCATTCATTCATTCAGCAACGTGCACAGGGCAGGAATTTGTCAATTAAGTGTTGGCCGAATGAATGAATGAATCTTGCCTTCTGATGCCTTTGGCCCCCTCTATCTGCCTTTATCTGCCAAACCAGCCCTGGAGATTTGGAAACTGTCCAGATCACCTCCATTGGAGAGCTCTCCCAGACTTCCAGGGGCCAAGTTCAGGCTCACTCATCTGGGCTCTCCTAGAGACCTCTGGCTGTAACTGTGTTCCAAGGTCCACTTCTTTCAGCGGACTGTGACCTCCTCAAGGACAGGGCGTGCGTGTCTCGGGCGCTGCATTTGTAGGGGCTGGCATCAGGCACGGGCCAAGTGTAGTGTGAGCACTGGGGAGGACTGTGGGTGCAGGCTTCTCGTCAGAGGGGACAGAAATTGCAAAGGAAGCACAGAGTGAAAGAATCTGGTGTGTTCAGGGAGAGGCACACTTGGCGAGCAGGATACACAGGTAGGGGTGGACCAGGTGGGAGGCTGCCAGGGTAGGCTGGGCTGTCACAGGTTTTGGACACCAGGCAAGATGTGTTTGAGGTTCACCCTTTTGGCAAGGGATACAGTTGCAGGGTCCAAGTGGAGGACCTCTTGGAAGGGGGTGAAGGGGAGGCAGGGAGGCTGGAGAGGGAGGCGGGAGTGGGGCTGCCTCCCCTGGCCTCCTGAGGCTCTGCAGAGTTTCAAGAAGCAAACTGGGCAGGCAGCATCCCCGTGGCTGGCTCCAATGACATGAAATTCGCTGGAGCTGCCATGGGATTCCATGGCCCCATTCCCAGAAAAGTGGGTCACCAGCCTTGGGGAGCAAGGCTTCTGGGCAGATGGAAACAGGTCCCTCTTGAACTCTTCTGTCCCGCAGCTTCTATTCCAAGGACAATGAAGGCAGCTGGTTCCGGTCCCTCTTCGTACACAAGGTGGACCCCCGGAAGGACGCCCACTCCACGCTGCTGTCCAAGAAGGAGACCAGCAACCTCTATAAGATCCAGTGTGAGTGGCTGCTGAGTCGGCCGACCTGCCTTCCCAGGGGCCTGCGAGGCTCCTGCTGGGGACTTGGAGAGGGTCTGGGACATCTGAGCTGAGCTGGGAGCCCAGGCCCTGTGGGGCTACCCCCATCCCAGCTCCCACAGACACCCCCTCCCCGTCCCTTCACCTCCCGTTCTCCGTCCTCTGTCACAGTTCACAATGTGAAGCCCGAGTGTCTGGACGCCTACAACAGCCTGACGTGAGTGAGCCTAACCCTCCTGTCCCCGCCCCTGCCTGGATGGGGGACTCTGTCCCAGCCCTGTTCTCCGTGCACAAATCTGGGGGCTGTAGACTTCAGAGCCACCCGTCCTGTGCGGCCTCTGCATGTTAGTGTCCTGAGGGCCTGAATTGGAAGGCTTATCCCAGGGGTTCTGGGGGCTGGTGTGAGCCCTCCCCTTCTCTGTGCCCCCACCACCCACAGGGAGGCCGTGCTGCCCAAGCTGCACCTGGACGAGGACTACCCCTGCTCGCTCGTGGGCAACTGGAACACGTGGTACGGGGAGCAGGACCAGGCAGGTGAGCTGCCTCCCCGAGCACAGGCAGCTGCCCTCCACGCCCCCGCACAGCGGTGCCCAGAGGGGTCCTTCTCAGTGCAGTCCTCATGGGCTTCCTCCCCTGCTCACATCTGTGATGGCTCCCTCTGCCCTTGGGGTGGCCCACGAGGCTCTTGAGCCCTTCTTTGCCCTGCCTCGGGTCTCCTCTCACCACGTCTTCCTGCTCACTGTATCATCCCACCCCGGACTCCTTTCCGTTCTTCAAGTGGATAGGTTTTCCCTCTAGTTCCAGGCTGTCGTTCCCCCTGTTTTATCAGCCTGAAGCTCTTCCTCCCTGGCCTCCTTTTCTTGGCTCACTCCTCTGCTGCTGCTGCTACTGCTGCTAAGTCGCTTCAGTCGTGTCCGACTCTGTGCGACCCCATAGACGGTAGCCCACCAGGCTCCCCCATCCCTGGGATTCTCCAGGCAAGAACACTGGAGTGGGTTGCCGTTTCCTTCTCCAGTGCATGAAAGTGAGAAATGAAAGTGAAGTCGCTCAGTCGTGTCCGACTCTCAGCGGCCCCATGGACTGCAGCCCACCAGGCTCCTCCATCCATGGGATTTTCCAGGCAAGAGTACTGGAGTCGGGTGCCATTGCCTTCTCCAGGCTCACTCTTCTACTCACCTTTTATTTCGGTGTAGATATCACCTCCTCCTGGAGGCCTCCCCTGATTCCCTCCACCCGAGCTGGGTGAGGCAGCTCTCCCATCTCCCCAGCCCCTAGGACTTGCCTCTCCACAGCCTTGACCATGTGCCCTGTTGTGTCTGCCTCCCAGCGGACAGGGCCCCTGCCTGTCTGTCTTCACCACAGAATCCCCAGGATGCCATGCATATTTATGGAATGAACAGGGCCTCTTGTCTGAGCTGGTTCTGTGCAGCTTCAGGAATACCCCAGCAGGCCCCATCCCATGTCGGTTGGCACCAGCTGTGAGGACCCACACATGAATTTGGTTCACTCACAGCGTCCCAGCCACTCTGAGGGCCCTTGGCGCTTAGATCTGTGCTGTCCCGGGAGGTAACCACTAACCACATGCAGCTATTTAAATTTAAATTGGGTAAAGTTAAATAAGAAAAATTCAGTTACTCAGTCAACAGAAGCCACATTTCAAGTGCCCATTGATAGAAGTATGTGACTCAGGGCTACCATCTTGGTCGGCACAGCTGTGGAACTTTTCCATCATAGTAGAGAGTCCTTTCAGACAGTGCTAATTAGACTGCAGATAGCACAGGGAGCTCCTCTGGCCCTGATAGAAGGTCCTCTATGCTTCCCTTGAATGCTCCCAGCAATGGGGAGCTCACTATCTCACAAGCCAACCTATCTCATCCTTCAGTTGCCCTGATAATAGAGTATTTTTTTTTTAATCTGTGATCTGCAGTTAGGTAGATTCTCTTAATCATTTATTCTGTTTCAGTAATCATTGACACATTGATAGTGGGGTAAGAAAAAGTCGACTGTCTTCCATTGCACCCTTTACAGTTTTCCCATTTTTAGGTACAACTTAATCAGTTTCTGCAGTACTTCTTGGATTCTCCTAAGTATTTGCTAATTGAGAAATGAACTTTGAGTAATGGGAGCTTGAATTTTTAAAGCATGTCTATGTTTTGGGTGTCTTGAAGGGTGCACTTTGTAGAATCAGGTGGGGAGCAGACTCCCTGAGGAATCCACATTTTAATGAATTTGTAAGAACCCAGTACAGAGGCTGTGATAAAAAATGCAAATGGCGCAAAGAATGTTCATTGGAAAGTAAGCCTTCCTCCTGCTCGAGATCCGAAAGCCTCAGTGCTCTTGCCCAAGGGCATCTCCTGTCACAATCTCTCAGGTCTCCACCAAGAGATGGTGCACAGCCCAGCATCTCTGGATATGTCCCTCCCTGCCTAAACACACATGGTAGCACACCACACATGCTGTTCTGTTCCTTGGTTTCACTTTCAATTCACTGTCTTGGAGTAATCCATCTCAGCCTACCTGCCCCTTCCTTTGACCCAGCCTGCCCCTCACAGACCTGCTATGAGGTCAGCTTTACACATGCCACAGCTCCTAGGGTATAAGTTCACTCTGATCCTCTTGTTGCTCTTTAAGGAAGATTGGGTGGATCCATTATTCTCAAGATGAGGACATTGAGGCCTAGAGGGATCAAAGGCCACTTGGCAGAGCTGCAGCTCAAACCCTAGTCTCCTAGGCTTGTGTCTGGGGTTTCCCCTGCCCAGCACTGCCCCTGGCAAGGCAGAGGAACTCAGAGAGTCTTGATGCCACAGAGAACTGGCTGGAGGCTCCTCCCATTACATACACAGGGAGCTTGGTGGGGGCAGAGCAGGGCAGGGTCCCCGCAGCCCCCTGACCTGTGCCTTCCTCCCTGTCCCCACAAACAGTACACCTATGGCGATTCTCAGGGGGCTACCCAGCCCTCATGGACTGCATGAACAAGCTCAAGAACAACAAGGTACGTGGGCATCAACTCGGCACACCTCTCCGGATGCTGGTTCTGACTCAGTCCTGTGTTGGGGGCTGCCTCCGCCACCCCCTGGGGCACACCGCTGGGGGGTGGGGCACTTCCTGGCTGCTGTACCCAGCTCGCCTGGCCCCACCCCGCCTGCAGGAGTACCTGGAGTTCCGAAAGGAGCGGAGCCAGATGCTGCTGTCCAGGAGAAACCAGCTGCTCCTCGAGTTCAGCTTCTGGAATGAGCCACAGCCTAGAGCCGGCCCCAACATCTATGAGCTGAGGACGTACAAGCTCAAGGTGCCTCCCTCCTCCCTGCAGCAGTGTGCTGTCCAGGGACCCTGAGAGGTGGGGGTGGGCCCAGTGCCCCAGCACCTGGACTGGGGCTTCTGGCCTCAGAAGAGGTGTGTACGCACGTGTGCATACATGCACGCTCAGGTGTGAGTCAGGGCCCCTGAAGGAATCCAGGCGGCCCCTGGAGCTGGAGAGACAGTTTCCCAGCCCCACCCAACAGTGAGGCTTGAAATCCCAGGTAGGGACTCATTCCCACCCTCTGCTCTGGTTCTCTTTCAGCCAGGAACCATGATCGAGTGGGGGAACAACTGGTGAGTGGTTGTGCCAGGGAGCTGGGTGGACCGTGATCACCTGGTGGGCCTCCTTTTCCGGGTGCTGTGGCAGAGAACATGGCATCCTCTGTGCCTTGTGGCTCCAGGAGCAGGCAACGATCCAATCAAGGGGGTGAGGATCCTCTAGACGATTGGGGTAGAACACACAGCCAGCAGACGCACCTGTCACCCAAGTCCCCGATCATCTCTCAGAGCCAAGGGCTCTACCCCGGGCTCCTCCCTCAATGTGTGACTGAGAAACCAGCCTGGGGTCCCCACAAAGGGCCCTCTGCATCCGCCCTGGCCTTGGCCCCACACTCTTCTGCCATCCCCAGGGCTCGGGCCATCAAGTACCGGCAGGAGAACCAAGAGGCGGTGGGCGGCTTCTTCTCTCAGATAGGAGAGCTCTACGTCGTGCACCATCTCTGGGGTAAGCTGGGGACCCGCCAGGAGCCTTCTGTGGCTCCCTCCTTTCTCCACTGTCACTCTGCATCGACACTGAGAATACATTAGTGTCCTGTGAAGCTTATGTTCTAGCAGAGGGAGACACCACCTCAGACATAAACTAACAAAAAGGATAATTTCGGATTTTTACAAATCATCAAGGGACAGGGAAAAGTAAGGAAGACAAACATGGGAAGCTTCACTGGCTTGAATAGACCAGAACGTCTAAGGAGGTGAAATGTAAGCTTAGCTACAGAATCAGGAGTCAGCTGCAAACTGTCAGAGAACGGTATTCCAAGTAGAACAACACATGCAAAGGCCCTATGGCAGGGAAAGGCCTTCAGGGTTTTGAGCCATGCATAGGAGCCCAAGGTGGAGGGAGTGGGGAAGAGATTGGGAAGATGGGGATTGACCAGATTGCACTGGGTCTTGCAGGCCATGAAGATGAGCTGGGACTTATTCTGAATGCAACAGGAGACTGCTGCAGTGTTTTAAGCAGCGTGATATGACCCAATTTGCGTTCTTATGATTGCTCTGGCTGCCATGTGCTATGTTGAGAACACTTTATAGGGGAGCAAAAGACGATATGGGGCATCAGGAGATGGTTACACTAGCTCAGGTGGGAGAGGAGGCTGGCTTGGACAGTGAAGATGCTAAGAGGTCCACAGATTCACTGGTCTGGAGGTGGATCCAATGGGACTGGTGGATGAATTGTCTGCGTGGGGCGGGGAAAGACAGGAGACTCCAGGACTCCCGGACTCCTGCTTGAGCAGCTGTGTGTTGCTTATTGAGACCCCTGGAGGGGCAGGTTGGAGGGCTCAGGAGTGTACATTTGGTCCTTGGAAATGTTTCCTTTGAGACACTGACACATCTAAGTGGACAGCGGATATACTGTCAAGTGGATACGTCAAGTGGACACTGGATATTTGAGTCTAGAACCTGAAGGAGAGTTCTGGGCTGGAGATATACATTTGGGAGTTGTCAGCAAATGTACTGATTATCAAAGCAGACAGCAGAAGCATCCGGGGAGGAAGAGACAGCAGGGCAGGGTTTGGGGCGATGGGAGGAAGGCCTCGTGCTGGGGACAGGCTCAGGTCCTCTGTGCCCCAGAAACGAGCCTAAGCCTTATCCCACAGCCTATAAAGACCTGCAGTCTCGGGAGGAGACCAGAAACGCTGCCTGGAGGAAGAGGGGCTGGGATGAAAATGTCTACTATACAGGTGAGCACCTCTTCAGAAGTCATCTGCCAAGAGCTCCATCTGAGAATGGAATCCCCTCTGTAAGGAGATCTAGCCTCACTTGATTACCTCTCCTGATGGGGAACTCCTTTCAGGACAGTGAATTCATAGATTCCTGTCCTGGTGGCATGCTCTACAGGATGCAAGCTGTCCTAGGTGAGTCCTCGAAGGGGCAGTAACCCAGCCAGGTGGTCTCTGCCTCAGAGAAGTGTTGTGGTTGACCACATAGTGCGACCTTGGGCCTGGTTTTTCACCTCACTGATGCTTTTCCTGCCTGTAAGATGGCGATTGTGATGGTGCCTCCCTTGAAGGGCTGGAGGAAGGGTTCCAGGAGCTAATTTATAAAATAGCCCAGACTCCAACACAGAGGAAGCACAATTTTTTTCAAGCAAGTTTTTTGCTTATGGCATTTGCCACTTTGCTGGGACTTTCGAGAACCACCTGGAACCAGTACACGCTGACTGAGCCCTCACTGTGTGCGACTCTGGTGGGAGGGGGCCAGGAAATGCAGAAAGAACAGGAGCCTGTTTTCTCCTGAAGGAACTTACAGTTGAGCTTGCACACTTACCAGCTGGTAAATGCATCTCCTGATGAGTGAGCGGGAGCCTCATTCTTCTCAGTGTGGTCCCGGATGACAGTGTCATCCTCCCCTGAAAGCTTGTTACAAATGCCCAATCTCAACCCGCGCCCCCCACCCCCCACCCCCCATACACACTGAATCAGGATCTGCACTTGAATGAGAACTGTAGGAAATTTGGAAGCATGGTCAAGTTTAACAGCACTGAGCAGGAAGAAAGAGTCTGACCACCTGGGTGACCTTGGCTGACCCTCTCTGGACTGCAGCGTCCCCACCTGTAACATGAGTCAGTTGAACTAAATCAGTGTTTTTCAAACCTCAGCCCCTTGGGGGACACCCTCACAGCTTGTGTCCTGCCAGTTTCCTTCTGCTGCAATTATTTTCTTGATCTCTTCCTTTGAATCCCCCTACCCTGTTCTTTGCCTAGCTTTGTGCTAAGCAATATTATCTGTGAAGTCACTTTTACTAATAAACAATGCTCATTTTTTTTTTCTTCAAATTTTGAAAGCTGCATTTTGTTATAACTTCAGTCCCCTCATATCCTATAACTTGGGAGACATGGCTCTCCCCGTAGGCCACTCCTGGACAGCGGGGGGCTTTAGCTATCTCAGCATCCCAGGCTTCCTCCTCCTTCTTCAAGGGACAGTTTGGGGGGGTTGGCTCACCTCCAGCCCCTTCATGATCTCTGCCTCTCTCTCTGCAGTCCCCCTGGTGCGACACATGGAGTCTCGGATCATGATCCCTTTGAAGATCTCACCTCTCCAGTGATGCTGCTGCTGCCTCCATCTCCTCCCCCGTCTCCCTCAGGGTAGCCATGGACAGAGGAGCTCCCAGTTCTGCTGTCTTGGTTTTCTCTCCTACCCTATGGACTCTAGGGGGTTAGTGCTCAGGTCAGACAAGGGGGAGCTGAAGGATGATGGGGTTATGAAGACTTGCAGCCCTGCCCAGACCCTTCCTACCTTCCCTGCCCACCCTTTCCCCTCTGCAGGAAGCAGTTTTTAATTTCTCTGAATGGAACAGCAACCATTTATGTCTTCTCACATTTCCTCCTCAGTTCATTTCAGTTCAGTCACTCAGTCGTGTCTGACTCTTTGCAGCCCCATGGACTGCAGCACGCCAGGCCTCCCTGAGCATCACCAACTCCCGGAGTTTACCCAAACTCATGTCTATTGAGTCAGTGATGCCATCCGACCATCTCATCCTCTGTTGTCCCCTTCTCCTGCCCTCAATCTTTCCCAGCATCAGGGTCTTTTCATATGAGTCAGCCCTTCGCATCAGGTGCCCAAAGTATTGGAGTCTCAGCTTCAACATCAGTCCTTCCAATGAATACCCAGGACTGATCTCCTTTAGGATGGACTGGTTGGGTCTCCTTGCAGTTCAAGGGACTCTCAAATGTCTTTTCCAACACCGCAGTTCAAAAGCATCAATTCTTTGGCGCTCAGCTTTCTTTATAGTCCAACTCTCACATCCGTACATGACTACTGGAAAAACCATAGCCTTGACTAGACGGACTTTTATTGGTAAAGTAATGTCTCTGCATTTTAATATGCTGTCTAGGTTCCTCCTAAGATACCCCATCTGAAGGTCACCAGTTCATAATCATCACTCTGGAAATGCTTAGATTAGCTTAAGTTGCACAAAAGGTAGTGTGTCTAGTGATTAAAGGTAGTCTGGGAGGAAGTTAGGACAGGCCAGGCTCTCAGAAATTCCCCTGGTCTGCACTGGGCCACCCACTTGCTGGACAGTCTGAGCTAAGACCCTCCTGCTGGAAAAAGCCTAGAACTGCCTCAAGAAGCAAAAGGGAAAGCCCTCAAATTAGCTAAGTCGGCAGGATGTCTACATATTCCACCCAGAAAGGCTGAGAAAAGGACTGGGAGCTGAAAAGAATCTGCAGGAGGGAAACAGAATGGAAGAGGAACCCAGAAGGCAGAACTTAGAACTCAAAACTTGGATTTGAACTGAAGAATTTGGAATACAGGATGGGGAAGATAGAACAGAGGTGACACAAGACAACTTGGGGAGGGGCTTCTAATACAAGACTGCTGAAGAGAGGTGCACCTCATGCTCCCCAGGTAAAGAGGTTGAGATCTTGAATGAATTGTTCCAGCCTTTCTGTGTAGGGAGAGCCTCCTGCTCTCCAAACTGCTCTCCTACTGGCAGAGCTACGGGCTAGGTCTTGTATTTCCCTCACCCCGAATTCCTTTTCTCCCTCTTCACAGTCTATCAGCCGTACCCTCATTCTCCTGGGCCATTGGGTGTGTGGAGTGGGGTCAGTGACTTTGGAGGCCTTCTCAGTGATCCCCACACCTCACAAACCTCTGGGTAGCTTGATTCTGCCTCCCTTTCAAGGAAAACTTGTGCTGGAGTTGCTGATGGAACCAATTAAATATTTACTATAAACCATGATGTCTTTTCTTCATATACAAGAAAATTTGGCAGGTGACCCCTCAGGCAGGGCCAGCTCCTCAGGCCCACCTGGCTCATCTGTCTCACTGGTGCATATTGTGTTCTCTGAGATACTGTTGGGGAGGGCCTCCCACTAGGGCAGAAGGAACTACACAGCATAACCAGGGGTTCGGTTTCTACCTTCAGATAAGTAGAACGTACTGAACCCCATCAGTACGATTCATACCAGGAGTAGAAAATACTTGAAGCTGTCAAATGCTGCATTAGATTTGCCTTGGTCAAATCGAGCCAAAAGTGGGGGGAAAGGGCAGGTTAAGATGGAGTTAATGCCCTCCCCGACTTGCTGTCCTCACTATTGTGGGATGTTCTACTGTAACTCGAGAAGGTGATGGCACCCCACTGCAGTACTCTTGCCTGGAAAATCCCATGGACGGAGGAGCCTGGTAGGCTGCAGTCCATGGGGTCGAGAAGAGTCGGACACGACTGAGCGACTTCACTTTCATGCACTGGAGAAGGAAATGGCAACCCACTCCAGTGTTCTTGCCTGGACAGTCCTAGGACGGGGGGGGGGGCGTGTGGCCTCGTGTGGCCCCTGCCTGGACGGGGGGGGGGGGGGGGGCGGGGGGGGGGGCGTGTGGCCTCGTGGGCTGCCGTCTCTGGGGTCGCACAGAGTCGGACACGACTTAAGTGACTTAGCAGCAGCAGCAGTTACTGTAACTATGACAGTAGTTAAGAATCCAGATTAGAGAAGCAAATTCACAAATGTCCAGATCATGGCATCACTACATTCTTGTGTTATCTTGAGCACACGACAAATTCATTTGACAAATACTTGGCAGAGCGCCTACTAGTTGCTGGGCATTGCTTTAGGCGCTGGGGACAGAATGAACGCGCCCTTATTTGAACTTAAAAAGTTCAAAATGCAAGTCTGCCCTTAGAGCCTCGGTTTCCTGGTTTCAGTGGGTAATGTGAGGCGGATGGCCGGCTGGGACCCGCCCAGACAACCCAGTTGCCGCCACCACCTCGTGCCCTTACAGCCCAGCAGCCGCCTGCACCGGCCTGCGGCTGTGTAGGGATCCTTCGCGCTCTTCTTCCGGCCTCCGCAGAAGACTTCCGGTCGGCCGCTCTTTCCTTCTGCTTCTCTATGGTGCTCAAGCCACAGAGTCCCGACGCCGGAAGTGGCACGCTCTCCGGGACGCGCCGTGTGGTGAGGAGGGGGGCTGGGGCGCGGGGGGGCGCCGGGCGCGCTGGAACGGGGGAGTGGGCCGCGCGAGGACGTGCCCGGGCTCGGGTCTAACCCTGGTTCTCCGCCGTCATTCCCAAGGGACCCGGGCCGCTCGGCGCCGCGGTCTCAGTTTCCTCCTGTGGAGAATGGTGGCCGCAGCATCGTCAGGCCCCACAGAGCAGCCTCTAGAAAACGCCCCCGAAGGTGGTGGTGGTAGCAGCTCACTTGTATTACGCGCGTGTCTGTGCCAGGCACTCTTAACTGTGCTGTCAAAGTCAGGATTTCCCACACTTAGCGCCGTTCGGGCCCCTTCTCTGTGGAAAATTAACTTATTTTTAAGTGAGTCATTTTTTAAATTTAAATTTACTTTGAAAGAAAAATTTTAATCTCTACCACAAATAGAACACTTCTTTCACTGTCCTATGCAGGATGTAATGATAAAAAAAGATTAATGTATTGAACATGAAAAAATTAGTGACTGTGACTAGATTTCAGGTATCTCAGGATCTGAGATAGAGTCCTTTCTTTAATAAAGGGACATTGGCATTTGTAGATGTTAAAGGCCAACCAAAGAAATGAGACATTCTCCGTGAGGCAGTTAGAAGTTTCTAAAGAGAACTGACAGGAATTAACTTTCTCCATAGGTATTCAACATTATTAACCACTCGAGTATCATCTGAAGCCCAGCTCCCAGATCATCTTCATTGCCTTTCCCAGTGCAACGCCTCCTGCTTTGATGTCCACTACCACCCTGGAGGTAGGGACCGCTGTTCTCATTTGATCTATGAGGAAACAGATGCAGAGAAAAAGGAAGTGACTTGTCCCAGAACTCACAGTCATGAGATAGAGGAGTTGAGACTCAACTTGGGGCTTCTGTGACTGGACTCTCGGGAGATCTTGGCTCCCTCATTAAGTGTTGGTGACAGATTTACTGGGATTGGGGGGATAGGGCTTCCCACCTCAGGGGTTTCTGGTGCCAGTCAATAGAGGTAGCAGAGTGAGGATGCTTTGTGCTAGAGCCCCATGAAATGTCCATTCCGTTCTTTTAAATTTTCGGGCCAACCAGGGAGTTGAGGGCATCACCAGATGACAGGGTAGCAAGACAACAAGACACAATAATGTAGTTACCCAGAGCACTGCGGTGGCATGGGGTGGATCCAAGCTTTAGCATACTAGCTGTGTGATCTTGGGCAAGTCATTCACCTTCCTGACCTCCGTGTTCTCACCTGTAAGTGAGATGCTTGTTCGTATCTGAGAGAATCCTTGTTTTAAGAACCAAATGAGAACATACCCTTAAAGTGCTTAGCTGAAGGTCCAGAGCACAATGATCAGTCAGTAGTACTGGGAAGAGACTTGTGTGCCTGGCTGAGGAGTTTGGTCATTGGGGTGGTGATGAGGAAGACCAGTTCATTTTAAACAGACTGAGGGATGAGTCCCCTTTTTACAGTGCTTTAAAGGGTTGATGACTTTTCTTGATTTACCGAGAGTATAAGCAGCCAGAACTGCTAGACAGACCTCAGTATTCTGACTCCAGGAGAACCTCCAATTACAACTCCAGAAAAGCTTGAAAGCTTTCTCTTAACAGGTCTCTGCTGTTCCCTCCTGACTTTACCAAACAACCATGTCATCAGAATCAAGCAAAAAACGAAAGCCCAAAGTGATCCGAAGTGATGGAGCTCCAGCTGAAGGGAAGCGTACTCGTTCTGACACTGAGCAGGTGAGATCAGCCAGGGCTGCTGTATTGCTGAGAAATTGGCAGCTTAGGGCCAAGCACCTGGCTGTGGGTTTGCAGCAGCTGAGGGTCATGGGCACAACCTCCCAGGTGGCCTTTGCTTGACCATGTGCCTGGAATTCCCTTGGCTCTTCAAGACTTAAGTATCCATGTCAGATTTGGCTGCAGTATCCCAAGAACCAACAAGCCTATATAAGACATGATTAGTGGTTGGACAGAGAATGACTATTCTAGTATAGTGTTCGTCTCCAGCTTTCCTGATGGTCAGATGAAGACAGTCCATCCACAGCATGCCCCTAAGGCTTGGGAGATGTGCAGTCCTCGTCTGTTTCTGAGATGGTACCAGAACCATGTCCCCAAAGAACCTCTTTTATGGCCTGAGTGCTCTTGTGGTCAGCAAGGTTCTTCTTTTGCTGTTTCTCTATCCTTAAATCTGTCAGGCTGATTTATGACTTAACTAATTTTATCTTTTCCATTATGATTTATTACAGGATGTTAAATATAGTTTCCTGTGGTATACAGTAGCACCTTGTTGTTTTATCCATTCTGTGTATAATAGTTTGTATCTGCTAATCCCAATCCATCTTTCGCCGTGGCAACACAAATCTGTTCTCTGTGTCTGTGAATTGTAAGTTCTTTTGTCTCATATTTTAGATTCCATACATAAGTGATATCATATGGTACTTGTCTTTTTCTGACCTGCTTCACTGGGCATGACAATCTCTAGGTCTATCCTGGTTGCTGCCAATCTACATTCTTTCTTAAGCTAGGTACTGTTCCATCGTGTGTAAGTATATGTATGCGTGTATATGTATGCATGCATGCTCGCTTAGTCATGGCCACCTCTTTGCAACCATAGACTATATCCCTCTAGGCTCCTCTGTCCGTGGGATTCTCCAGGCAAAAATACTGGAGTGAGTAGCCATTCCCTCTCCAAGGGATCTTCCCAGATCTCCTGAATTGCAGGGAGATTCTTTACTGTCTGAGCCACCAGGGAAGCCAGTGTATATGTGTATGTATGTATATATGTGTGTGTGTATGTGTATATAAACACACACCACATCTTCTTTGTCCATTAGATGAACAGTTGATGGACTCTTAGATTGCCTCCATGTCTTGACTATTGTAAATAGTGCTGCTGTGAACATTGAAGTGCATGTATCTTTTCTAGTTAAGAGTTTTGTCCCAATACATGCCCAGAAGTAGGGTTGCTGGATCATATGACAACCCTATTTCTAGTTTTTTGAGGAACCTCCATACTGTTTTCCATAATGGCTGCACTAGATTACATTCCATCAACAGTATAGGAGGAGTCCCTTTTCTCCACACTCTGGCATCTCTTATTTGTAGACCTTTTAAGGATGTCTGTTATGACCCATGTGAGGTCATGCCTCATTGTAGTTTTCATATGCATTTTTCTAATAATTAGCAGTGTTGAGCATCTTTACATGTGCCTATTGACCATCTGTATGTCTTCTTTGGAGAAATATCTGTACAAGTCTTCTGCCCATTTTTTGATTGGGTCTTTTGTTGTTGTTACTGAGTTGTATGAGCAAATACATAGTTTGGAAACTAAGCCTTTGTTGATTGCAATGTTTGCAAATATTTTTCTCCCAGTCCATAGGTTGTGTGACTTAACTATATTGATTGATTGTGGGGTTTTTTTTTAAACTAGAGTAAAACATACCAGCTTCAGTTTAAATAGAAGATGATGCTTTCTTCAGATTTAGGAGATTAAAGTTAAGAACTTTTAGAGATACCAAGGGAACATTTCATACAGAGATGGGCTCGATAAAGGACAGAAATGGTATGGACCTAACAGAAGCAGAAGATATTAAGAGGTGGTAAGAATACACAGAAGAACTGTACAAAAAAGATCTTCACGACCCAGATAATCACAGTGGTGTGATCACTCACCTAGAGCCAGACATCCTGGAATGTGAAGTCAGGTGGGCCTTAGAAGGCATCACTACGAACAAAGCTAGTGGAGGTGATGGAATTCCAGTTGAGCTATTTCAAATCCTGGAAGATGATGCTGTGAAAGTGCTGCATTCAACATGCCAGCACATTTGGAAAACTCAGCAGTGGCCACAGGACTGGAAAAGGTCAGTTTTCATTTCAATCCCAAAGAAAGGCAGTGCCAAAGAATGGTCAAACTACTGCACAATTGCACTCATCTCACATGCTAGTAAAGTAATGCTCAAAATTCTCCAAGCCAGGCTTTAGCAATACGTGAACCGTGAACTTCCAAATGTTCCAGCTGGTTTTAGAAAAGGCAGAGGAACCAGAGATCAAATTGCCAACATCCGCTGGATCATGGAAAAAGCAAGAGAGTTCCAGAAAAACATCTATTTCTGCTTTATTGACTATGCCAAAGCCTTTGACTGTGTGGCTCACAATAAACTGTGGAAAATTCTGAAAGAGATGGGAATACCAGACCACCTGACCTGCCTCTTGAGAAACCTATATGCAGGTCAGGAAGCAAGTTAGAACTGGACATGGAACAACAGACTGGTTCCAAATAGGAAAAGGAGCACGTCAAGGCTGTATATTGTCACCCTGCTTATTTAACTTATATGCAGAGTACATCATGAGAAACGCTGGACTGGAAGAAGCACAAGCTGGAATCAAGATTGCTGGGAGAAATATCAATAACCTCAGATATGCAGATGACACCACCTTTATGCCAGAAAGTGAAGAGGAACTAAAAAGCCTCTTGATGAAAGTGAAAGAGGAGAGTGAAAAAGTTGGCTTAAAGCTCAACATTCAGAAAACGAAGATCATGGCATCTGGTCCCATCACTACATGGGAAATAGATGGAGAAACAGTGGAAACAGTGTCAGACTTTATTTTTTTGGGCTCCAAAATCACTGCAGATGGTGATTGCAGCCATGAAATTAAAAGATGCTTACTCCTTGGAAGGAAAGTTATGACCAACCTAGATAGCATATTCAAAAGCAGAGACATTACTTTGCCAACAAAGGTCCATCTAGTCAAGGCTATGATTTTTCCAATGGTCATGTATGAATGTGAGAGTTGGACTATGAAGAAGGCTGAGTGCCGAAGAATTGATGCTTTTGAACTGTGGTGTTGGAGAAGACTCTTGAGAGTCCCTTGGACTGCAAGGAGATCCAACCAGTCCATCTTAAAGGAGATCAGTCCTAGGTGTTCTTTGGAAGGACTGATGTTAAAGCTGAAACTCCAATACTTTGGCCACCTCATGGGAACAGTTGACTCATTGGAAAAGACTCTGATGCTGGGAGGGATTGGGGGCAGGAGGAGAAGGGGACAACAGAGGATGAGATGGCTGGATGGCATCACTGACTCGATGGACATGAGTTTGGGTGAACTCCAGAAGTTGGTAATGGACAGGGAGGCCCGGCATGCTGCAATTCATGGGGTTGCAAAGAGTCGGACACTACTGAGCGACTGAACTGAACTGAACTGAAGAACTTTATCCTTTGGGAGGCATTGATTCCAATTCACTCTGTTTTTGTTTTTATTTTTTTTTAATAATTGAAGTATAATTGACACTTAACATATCAGTTTCAAGTGTACAACATAATATTTGTATATTTTGTGAAATGATCACCAAAATGTCTAGTTAATATCCATCATGTTACATAGTTACAAAATTTTTTTTTCTTGTGATGAGAACTTTTAAGATCTACTCTCAGCAACTTTGAAACACACAGATGCAGTATTTTTAACTGTTAACTGACTCTCTCCAAAGGAGATGTGTTTGTTTATTCCAAAGGCTGGGAGACCAAGTAGGATATTTTAGTTTCTGCTAAAGCTTGACTCAACCATCTAAACACCCATCAGAAGGAATTTGGTTAAATGAATTCTGGTTCATCTATGTGTAGCCATTTTACTGGAGATCTGTATTTATTGTGATGAGAAATTGTGCTAAATAGCATGAACAGTATGATCCCATTTTATTTTATTTTGATGCATTTATTCACAGTATTAACAATGAGTTATTTCAGGCTGGGAGGTGAGATTATAGGCAGGTATTCATTTTGGGTTTGATACTCTTCACTCTGTTCTGGATCTCTCAACAGCAAGCATGCATTACTTTACAATCAGAAAGAAGAAAAGAAGAAAGAAAAGCATTTGTTTTGAGGACCAGATTGTTTAGAGCCTGATTTCGGGGGCTTCATAATCAGTGATCTCAGCTAAGTGTCCCTTGTTCCACCGGAGAGACTTTTACTGCCCACACCACAAGGCCTGATCCTTGCCTCCACAGGAAGGTAAATACTACAGTGAGGAGGCTGAGGTGGACCTGCGGGACCCTGGCAGAGACTATGAGCTGTACAAGTACACGTGCCAGGAGCTGCAGAGGCTCATGGCTGAGATTCAGGACCTGAAGAGCAGGGGCGGCAAGGACGCGGTAAGGAGCCGGCATGGGCGGGCGTGGGTCTGCATGGATGGATCTGTTTTGTACCTGTCACAGCCCTTCCTGATTTTGGTCTTGTGTCCTGCCATCATCAGGGGATTAGACCCTGAGGGCTCTAAAGATCTGCCTATTAGTTTATTGTAACATCACCTCATAATCACCAACAACAGTCACGAAAGTATAGGATTAATCATTTTTTTTCCACAACTGTAATTTGATAATCCATTGAAACAATATTTATTAAGTGCTGAGCATTTTGCTAGGTGTGGAGAAAATGAATAATACCATCGGTCACCCTTGCACATATAAGACCGGATGTATACAAGTAAGTTATAGGGACCAAAAACTGTTAATATTAAATTTAAAAAAAAAACTGGTTTCAGGGCAGAGAAACAAAACAGTGTGACTGAAAACTCTATGGGTAAGAAGTTCAAAACAATCCATATTTTTTCAGGAATCTCATTTATTTGTGCTTCTCCTGGCCAGTATTGTTAAGATTATTACAGCCTATCTGTTTGACTATAGTCAAGTTTTACAGCTATAGTTCTACCATTTTTGTTCAAATTAATTCTGTGGCATTTATAGAGGTCAAGTTACATGGCGTGCAGTGGCACTATTTGGATCTCTGTGTACGTTATGTAGAGACAGTTTTGGTTTGTGCACTGGCTGCATTTGTTCTGTCTTTGATTCCTGTTACTTTGGTCCAAGCACAAATTTTTTTTTTTTTTTTTGGCCTGGGAACTGTAAGCATTTCCCTTACACAGTCATTCTTCCATCTCCCCCTGACACTTCTCATGGTTCTAAGCTCCTTCCAGTGTCTGTTCTTAACCCTAGATGAGGTTGGGTCAGCAGTGAGGGGCTGAAGGAAGCTGAGCCAGCTCCATTTGTCAAAGTCTTTATCAGTTTTCTCGGCCAGCAGGCAGTTGAGATAGAAGATCGGAGGATCCAGAGCTGTGTGCATTTCATGACTCTGAAGAAGCTTAATCGATTAGCCCACATCAGGTTGAAGAAAGGAAGAGATCAGACCCATGAGGTAGGAGCTGAGAGATTTAACCCTGCTCCTTCCTCCCTCTCACCCCCTCCCTAATCCCCTTTCCTTTTTCTGAGTTTGCGGCCTGCTGTGCTTTGCCCTGCCCCACCCCGCCTTGTCCCACTCCCCTCTGACCTTGTCCTCCTTGCAGGCCAAGCAGAAAGTGGACGCCTATCACCTGCAGCTCCAGAACCTGTTGTATGAGGTGATGCACCTGCAGAAGGAGATCACCAAGTGTCTGGAGTTTAAGTGAGTTTTGGAGCACAGGGCTTTGGCACGGTGATCTGCTGGTAACTGCTTTTTCCTTCGTAGCTCAGTGTGAGCCAGTTTTCTTTAAAAAGGAGTCAGATGTGCTTGGAGACTGCAGGATATGGGGAAAGGATGAATAAATCACTTTTGAATGGGAAAATCAGAAGCAGCAGTTCCAGGCTGCACAAAGAACCTCAGAAGCCTGTCTGACCCTTTGGAGTTTTTAGCTCTGACCGTGATGAAAAGCAGTTGTCTCTCCCCAGCAGGGAGAGTCTTCGCATTATCAGTTTGATTCCTGAGCACCTGTATGTGAGCAGCTCACTTCCAGTTACATCTTTTTAACCTTTTGGCCCAACTTTTCCCTCTGAAGTTCCAGCAATTCATTTTTGCAAATGGATTTCATTCTTTGGAACCTGAACCCCTTGTTGTCTAGCTTCCTCTAGGTGAACAAACCACAGTTTGTCAGTGTCCTTCTTAAACTGTGATGCCTCTTGGCAAGTCCAAGGTGAAAGATCAGAAAGAGGAAGGAATAGACAGAATCAGAGAGGGCAGCATGTTCTTGCTTGGTCAGACCTATTTGTGTAAACTGAAAGGAGTCAGGTTTTATTTGTAATAAATTTGAGATGAGGGAGACCACGTTAGACACTGTTGTTGTTCAGTCGCTAAGTTATGTCTGATTCTCTGCAAACCTTTGGACTACAGCACACCAGACTTCCCTATTTGCTCACACTCACGTCCATTGAGTCAGTGATGTCATCCAGCCATCTCATGTTGGACATTGGGTCTGGTGTATGCTGATTTTTGAGAGGCATCTTTGTCTGCTCCACAAATTTATCACATAATTATGCTGAAATACAGAAGTAAAATCCACATCAGCTAACTAAGTTAACAGTGTTGTAAAGTTGTCAGTTTCCTGGTTTTGACTATCATGCTTAGATAATAGGCTAACCTAGGAGAAGGGTACATGAAGGAAATAAACTCTTAGTTTAAGATTCACAAGAAGTTTTAAAAATACTACTATTTAAAAATAAGAAAGGTATAAAAACACCAAGGGTATGATGCTCCACTTGTTACTGTTATTCAGATGAAAGCCAACAAACGCAGAGTGCAGCTGAATGCAATCTTGTGGCGAAGCAGTGGCCATGTGGAAGGACCAGGGACCCTGGACAGCCTGGGTTCAGCTCCCAGCTCTGCCACTCCTTAGTTGTGTGGCCTTGGGCAAGCTGCTTACTGATGGTAGCCTCCATTTCATTTGAAAAATGGAAGTAACGATCCCTGTCTGAGTTATTGTAAGAATTAAGTGAGATAAGAATGGTGTTTCCAGTAGTCGTGCATGGACGTGAGAGTTGGACTATAAAGAAACCTGAGTGCTGAAGAATTGATGCCTTTGAACTGTAGTGTGGAAGAAAAGTCTTGAGAGTCCCTTGAACTGCAAGGAGATCAAACCAGTACATCTTAAAGGAAATCAGTCCTGAATATTCATTGGAAGGATGCTGAAGCTGAAATTTCAATACTGGCCACCTGATGCGAAGAACTGACTCCTTAGGAAAGATATTGATGCTGGGAAAGATTGAAGGCAGGAAGAGAAGGAGATGACGGGATAAGATAGTTGGATGGCATCACCAACTCAATGGACATGAGTTTGAACAAGCTCCGGGAGTTGGTGATGGACAGGGAAGCCTGGCATGCTACATTCCATGGGGTCGCAAAGAGTCGGACACAACTGAGCAGTTGAACTAAACTGAAGGATGGTATACAGTGGGTACGTAATAACGTGGCAGCTCCTGTTACCACTGCTATACAACCTGAGTGCTACTGTGTTCATGTAGCAAAAAGGATTGGGTTTCTTTTATACACATGTGCCACTATACATGTAATAGTTACAGCCTCTAGATCTTTTCACATCAGTCCTACCACATTGAATCTTCCTCATGTTAAGCTTGCTGCTGCTGCTGCTAAGTCGCTTCAGTCGTGTCCGACTCTGTGCGACCCCATAGACAGAAGCCCACCAGGTTCCCCCGTCCCTGGGATTCTCCAGGCAAGAACACTGGAATGGGTTGCCATTTCCTTCCCCAATGCATGAAAGTGAAAAGTGAAAGTGAAGTTGCTCAGTCATGTCCGACTCTTAGCGACCCCATGGACTGGAGCCTACCAGGATCCTCCATCCATGGGATTCTCCAGGCAAAAGTACTGGGGTGGGGTGCCATTGCCGTCCCCTTAGATAGTTAATAATTTAAACTTAAATGTAGACCCTTATGTTTATTCCTGCTAAATTGCATTTCTTGGTTTGAACCTGACATTCTAGGCCTAGACCATGATCGGTTGTTTTTTTTTTTTAAATTCATTTTCCTTATGACCATGAATACATTGTTTGATAAGTAATTTTCTTTTTATTTATATAATTATGATTTTGCTGGGTCTTTGTTGCTGCACAGGCTTTTCTCTAGTTGCAGCAAGTGGGGGCTACTCTGTAATTGCAGTAGGGGGCTTCTCATTGTGGTGGCTTCTGTTGTTGCTGAGCATGGGTTCTGGGGTGCCCAGACTCAGTAATTCTAGCTCACTGGCTCTAGAGAGCATGGGCTTAGTTGCCCCACATCCTGGGGGATCTTCCCAAATCAGGGATTGCACCCGTGTCTTCTACATTGCCAGGTGGATTCTTTACCACTGAGCCACCAGGGAAGCCCAACTATGATGTTTTTATTTGATTCTTTAATCTCTTAGCTCTCTTGCAGAGCTTGGAGAGGTCTGTACGTTTCATAAGCCTGCTTTCTAGGTCTTTAGTTAAATCATGGGTATAAAGCTTGGGCACCGTGGGTAAGGATCCTGTGGCGTGTCACCAACCACCTCTCTTCACACTGAAATACCTACTAATGAGCATTTGCTGAGAAGCCTGGATTCCAGGCTCCTGAGTGGCTAGAGACCAGGCCAGAGTACACATACCTGGGGGGGAACTGGGGGCCTGCTTGAGCCAGTGTTTCTGAGAACAGCAGATTGACGTTGAGCTTTTGACTACAGGTCAAAGCACGAAGAAATCGATCTGGTCAGCTTAGAGGAGTTTTATAAGGAGGCTCCTCCAGATATCAGCAAGGCAGAAGTCACCATGGGAGACCCTCACCAGCAAACCCTTGCACGTCTGGACTGGGAGCTGGAGCAGCGGAAGAGGTAGCGTTTCCTCCTTCCTGATCTGTTCACCTGTACTGACACGAACCTGTATTCACCGGGGCCAGTGCTTTGTCCTGTCCCAGGGTCAATAGCAAAGCACAGTGGGACCAGCAGAATAGCCTCTAAGACCAAATCGCCTTTTTTAATTAAGTCACACTTAGCATTTCACACTTGACCGGCTGTACCGTAAGTGGGATTGGAATTGCTTAAGGCTGTTACAAGAAAGTTAAGGTAACCTTTCCTTGAAAATTTTAATGCCTAAGACTTAAATACCTTTTGTACTACCAAGTTAATTTTTTTTGCCTTTTCCCCCACCCATAAGCATATTCATATGGTATTGCAAAGCTTTGCAAACATTATTTCAGAAGGCTATACAGCATTCCATTGTAAATTGTCACATAATTGTTTCTATAGTTGATTGGACTTTTAAGTTGTTTGCATTTTTTTGCTATTGTAAATAATGCATTGAGGCACCCCTTTACATATAAAACTTTTTGAACTAATAAAGAGCTTTTCTTTATTAAGTGTAAATAGAATGTCTATACTTTGTAATTTAATCAGGATTTTTCTTAGGATATGGTATGTATATACATTTTTCACCCTAGACATTTTGTGGTTGTATCCCTTCCATCATGGTGACTTTTTCCTCTTTCCATGTATACAGGAATTCTGGGGCTTTTGCATGACACATTTGCTTTGTTTTCTGTCAGAAAAGGTGGTGTTTTTAATCCCTTGCATTTTTCTGTTGTTGAGTGTATTTTGTGCCTTCGGTCTACATTATAAATTTATTAAATACAGAGTCTTGATCTTAGGGAATTGGTTTCAGCTTTTAGCTCATGGGACTGGCCCGTCACACCCCTGTCCAGTGTGCAGCCTGCCCTTGGCTAAGCCACGAGAGTTCCATTCCTGTGGCTCTGGCCTAGAATCCATCTCCACTCAGACCAGTCTGGGCCTCATTCAGGTTCTGTAGCTGCTGGGTCCGTATGTTTGTGAAAGTTTTGGGTCTAGCCTCTGAGGCAAAAAATGGAGCAGGAGGTGACATGGGAGTATTCCCTAGTGGTTATGAGCATGGCCTCTGGAGCAGACAGGCCTGGATTCAGAGCCCAATTCTGTGTTTTCTCTTAGCTGGACGACCTTGGACAAGTTACCCACCTGCCTGAGCCTTGGTTTCCTCCTTCAGGGATAAGAAAAGTCCCCATCTTCCAGCGATTTTATAAAGGATTAAATACCATAATATTTATAAAGAGTTCTCCATAGTGCCTGGCACGTAGTAAATGCTAGGTAAACATTAGCAGTTCATCATGCCTGCTGTCATTAGGTAGAGTCTGGCGGTGAACAGGTGTGTTGAGGTGTCCCTGGGGAGCATCCCAGGACAGTGCTCTGTCCTCCCTCAACAGGCTGGCGGAGAAGTACCGAGAGTGCCTGTCCAACAAGGAGAAGATCCTCAAGGAGATTGAGGTGAAGAAGGAGTACCTGAGTAGCCTCCAGCCTCGTCTCAACAGCATCATGCAGGTGAGACTCTCCCCACAGCCCGCCACTTCCTTGGCTTTTACTTGGCCTTCACCACCCAGTGACCTCAGGCCACCAGCAGCCACATCGCCCTGTGGGTTTTGTCGGGTCTGTGAGCCTAGAGCAGAGTGTAAGGATGGTCCCGTCTGCAGGCGCACAGCTGGCATAGTAAGGTTGTGTCCTTTGTGGAGGAAATGCAGGCAGGATGGGCTCAGGAACGCATATACACATTTACCTGGGTGTTTCACCCAGCACCTCTTCCGGGTAGAACACTGTCATAGACTATAAGCAGAGTTTACCCTCGCATGACCTCCACCAGCCTGCAGTCTGCGAGGACCTACCCTTGTGGATGCTAGGTCACCTGACTGCACCTCAGGGGCCAACTGCTTAGTAGAGCTCTCACTCTGAAAAGAACTTCGCTAGTATTAAAAGCCATCAGGTACCTTGGGAGGGAAAGTCCCCACTTTTTACCTGTAAAATGCAATCTCTTTCTTTATGGGTGACCTTATTTTTGTTTGTGAAGTCAGATTTGATTTAAATATTTATAGTTTTATAAAGCAGGGTATATGGCTAATATGGAGGAACTTTGTAAAAGGACCCTAGAGAAATTAAAAACTCAGTTTTGTAGGATTTGGCAAGATTTGTGTTTCCTTTCTTCAACCCTAGGTGTAGAATTAACAGATACTCATATAGGACAGAAGTCAGAAACTTAAAGTTTTAGTTGTACTTAAATTTTTCCTGTTAACTGGAAGCACTCCAAATGCTCCTAAGTAGGGTGTAGGGTAAATAAATTCTTGTATGGTTCAGTCTTAACAGTTGTGATGAAAGTGTGGAACAGCCTATTACTGACTGTAAAATCATGAAACAAGTGCAAGTTGTAGAACATGCAGTATAATCTCTTGTACACGCGCCTTCATTTACAGAGTATTGAGTGCATGCGTAGGTGTGTTAAGTCACCTGTGTGCTTAGAAAAGTATGTTTTTACACCAGACCATTAATGATTACCTTTGGTGGCTGGGAACTGGGAACTTTTGCCTTATAAACTTGAATACAACCTTTTAAAAAAGAAGTACTCATATTACTTTAAAAAAATAATTTTACATAAAACCATACAGCTTGTAAATGTACATCTAGGTCAATGAATTTTCACCATGTGCACATTTTTGAACATATCTGTGTAATCAGCACTCAGAATCGAGAAGAACATTACCAGTTTCCCAGAAGTTACTTTGTTCCTCTCACAGTCTGGAGAGACAGTGACTGCCACTGTGTACACGTGGCGTATATCTCCATTCATTTAGACCTTTCATTTCTCAGGTGTTTGTGTACAAGTTTACACACTTGATGTTTAGGTACTGGATGTTTTCCTGAAGCTAGGGGAATTGGTATCTTTTTTTTTTCCTTTAAAAAAAAATTGGAATGCAATTGTTTTATAATATTGTGTCAGTTTCTGCTGTACAACGTGAATCGGCTATACATGTATCCCTCCCTCACACCCATCCCCCCACCCTACGCCTCTCAGTCATCACGGAGCGCTAAGCTGAGCTCCTTTGGTATCTTTGTTTAAAGTGCATTTTCTTATTGTTTGCTCTTGCTGTCACCTTGATAAGGTTCCCGTGTGAACTGCCTACCAAAGAGAAACAAAATCCCTTCTTCCGTTGCTTGCAGGCTTCCCTCCCGGTGCAGGAGTACCTGTTCATGCCCTTCGACCAGGCTCACAAGCAGTACGAGACAGCCAGACACCTGCCGCCTCCCCTCTATGTGCTCTTTGTCCAAGCCACTGCGTACGGGCAGGCCTGTGGTGAGTGTGGGGCGGGCAGGGAAAAGGGGCTGTGGGAGCAGCAGCCGAGGCCAGGGAGGCACTGGAAGCACCGCCTGCCGAGGGAAGCTCCCAGGCCCTGCCCAGAAGCCCTCAGGTGACAGATGCTGCCTCCCCTCTGCACCACCCAGCATGGCTGCTTTGACCAGCTGGCCTGAGGCTGGACTAACCTGATGGGCACTCCAGGATGGATGGCTTTGAATCTCTGATGAGCCCGGCTGGTCGGCTGTTGGGTTCAGTGCCCAGGCAGCCCCTCCAGGCTTCCAAGCGCTTCCCCCGTCAAGGCACGCTTGGCAGGTAGATCGGTGCCTTCCGCTCGCTTGAGGGAGAAGCTCGGTGAACACAGGTCCCAGCCAGCTCTCCCAGGCTTTTTCACCGCCATGCCCTGGGACAGGCCGCATGTCGTCACAGTGAATTACCAGGGGAGAGGAGGTGTCTTTATTAAGCTTGAAGGCAGCCCATGACTCCAGTAGGATTGGGGACGTTTCTGGAGATCCTACCTCTTGCCTTCCTGCAGCTTTCCCCCGGCACCTAAACTTTTCTCCCCTCCCCCACCCCACCACCACAGACCCGCGCTGCATCGGTGCATGCCTGTCCTCCCAGCCGCGGCATCCACACATCACTGTCTCTCTTCTTGTGTCTTCCCGGTCCCTTTGATCCTCTCCCTCCCCTCTGTTCTCCCTCCTGTTTTCATCATCAGCTCATAGGAAATCTTCCCAGCCCCCTAGACAGGGTGAGTAATTTTCTTTTCTTTTGTGTTTGAAATCCAGCCTGTTTTCATTCCCATTTTATTGTGAAATTCCAGGAGTAAACCAGTCAAAAGAACAGTCTGCCATTTGCCTGTGTTTGGTGGGGGCAGCCAGTTTCTTTGGGACGAGCTATGATGTTTCGTGCAGGGTTGTCAGTGATAAGCAGTGGTCAGCCCCCTGGGAATACGACAGTGGCCTGCCCCTTGGGGGAAGTCTGTCATCCTTCTTTACACTCTTGGACAAACTCTTTTCGGCCCCCATGACTATGTGCATCTCTGTACACCCCTTTGAATGGAGCAAGAAGGGCTATAGCCTCTCTGACCTCCCAGCACCAGACGCACAGAGTTCCACAAAGGCAGATCCAGGCATCACTCGGTGAAGTGTCAGGCCTGGTGCAGGGATCAGGCTGCTTAGCTCTGTGGTAGAGGGAAGAAAATCCCATGGATGGAGGAGCCTGGAAGGCTGCAGTCCATGGGGTTGCTGAGGGTCAGACCCGACTGAGCGATTTCACTTTCACTTTTCACTTTCATGCATTGGAGAAGGAAATGGCAACCCACTCCAGTGTTCTTGCCTGGAGAACCCCGGGGATGGAGGAGCCTGGTGAGCTGCCATCTATAGGGTCGCACAGAGTCGGACACGACTGAAGTGACTTAGCAGCAGAAGCAGCAGCAGAAGGATCAAACTCAGGTTGAATACACTTGGTCTTAAATCCTAGTTTGTCTACTTGGCTGTTGTATCTAACATCTCTGAGCCTTAATTTTCTCATCTGTAAATGGCTAGAGTAATAGTATTTCTCCTGTAGAGTTGTTGTGAGGATTCAAAGTGAATTTTTTTTAAGTAATTTTAAAATTAAAGTTACAGGTATTAGCTCATTCAGTCCTCATCAGCCAGCCGGGCAGCTCCCATCTGTCAAATCCCCATTTCACAGATGCCGAAACTGAGGCTCCAAGCAGTGACATAACTTCCCAGGTTGTGAGTTTGGGAGTTGGTTGGGTAGAGACTGAGGCCCGAGAGTAGACTGCAGGTTCCATCTTCCTCCCCACTGTCCTTCTTCCAATTAAATGTGACAGGCAGGTGCTGGGTGTTTGGTGTAGCACAGAAGAGAGAATAAGAACTGAGGGGAGAGCCGTCGTTCCTAAGATGTGGACAGTTACAGGGTCCAGATGAGAGCTTTTATGATAGTTGGCAGAATTGTGCCATGTGGCTCTGGGCCATTGGTTTGGATTTCTTTGCCTTGGTGTAAACCTGAAAAGAGAACTCACACCTAGTCTCAGGTGATGCTTGGCCAGGAATCTGCACTTTGAGTCCTTGTTTTCAGTAAATGATGGAAAAAAAACTTAGGTTTCCCGCCTTGCTGCTCTGCATCTGGAGAAAGGGCGTTTTGCCTTCCAGCTCCGGTCAGTAAGGAACTGTGGCAGGTGCGGGCAGTGCGGCCCCAGGGCGGGCCTGCTTGTGTGGCTAAGCTCCTTCTCTCAGCAGCTGTCACAGGCAGTTCTTTCTTGCTCCCAGATAAGATGTTGTCTGTGGCGATTGAAGGCAGCGTGGATGAGGCCAAGGCTCTGTTCAAGCCTCCCGAGGACTCCCAGGGTAAGTGGTGCTCAGGGTCCTCCCCCACGTCCTCCTCTGCTGATTACAGGGGCACCAGGTCCCCACCCAGGGCCATCTCTGGTCTTGTGGAAATGAGCCGTACTGGTTCTGAGTGGCAGGGAATTTGGCTTCAGTGTCTCAGTGCTCGGGGTAAACAGGGAAAAGCCCTGCCTTTGGATTTCAGCCCTGCTTCTCACTAGCTCATGGTGCTGGGGAAACTCTTCAACATTTGGAGCCTCAGTTCACTCACCTGTCAAAGCAAGATAGTGATAGCTTGTGTATCTAGGATTGTGATGTGGGTTAAAGGAGGTCGGGCATGTAGATCCCTCAGCGTCACCCTCAGCACATGGCATGTAATCGTCAGATGTATGAGCTGCTGCTGTTGTTTATGTTACTGTTATTGCTTCCATCGCCAGTGGAGAACCTTAGGATGTCCCTAGGACAGCATTAAAAAGCACTGAAAGAACTCAAGAATGATGGGATTATAGGTCATTATCCTTTTCCTTGCATCGCTGTACTGTACTGAGTGAGAAACAGCGATTTATTATTTATTCTAAGGAAATTCATTGACAAAAGCCTGAGCCCTTTTACACGCCCTGAGGAGGTGCTCTGGGGAGAATTGGGGGAGTCCCCTCATCCCCCAGCTGCCTTCTCTCTGTCACTGCAGACGATGAGAGCGACTCGGACGCCGAGGAGGAGCAGACCACGGTGAGAGCGTGGGGCCCCCTAGCTGCCAGGTGCCACCCTCCCTGGAAGCAGAAGAGAGAGATGTGAGAGAGGGCGGCTGGGATCCTGGCAGCCTGAGAGCTGAAGCACAGGTCCCAGTGCTGAAGCCCTGGGTGGCAGGGAGAGGGAAGTGGGGGTTCCTGTGACACGTGTGTAAGCTGCTCAACTCCCTCCTTTGTCTAGAAACGCCGGCGACCCACACTGGGAGTTCAGCTGGACGACAAGCGCAAGGAGATGCTGAAGAGGCACCCGCTGTCTGTTCTGCTGGACCTTAAGTGCAAAGGTCTGTCTCTCCATGGTCTGGGGCATCTCCTAACACGAAGGAGTGCGGCCAGCTGCAGCCATGCAGGATCTGGCAAGCCAGTGACCCCTTGGCTACGGGAAGATTCTGGTTTCATATTTCTGTTTTCCTTTATTGTTCTTCATGGAGTTTGACTTTATTTTCCCTTCCTGAATCATAACCCTAAAAACATAGCAAAACCATTAGACACATCAGGGACACTTGATGAGGCTACCATCTTTCTGAATTTGACAGGTCAGATACACAGAGCAAGTCGCCAAGAGTATGCAGCTTTTGACATACTCTTGACATACAACATAATCAACTTGCTTAATTTAATACATACAAGTAGAACTTTGTATTCTGCAGAGAATGTGGGTTTTGAAACTGGCTTCATATGGATACTGGAGCACATGATAAAGCATCCTAGCATGATAAGAGTTAATGGTCAGACATAAGCTTCCTTCTCACCCCAGCCTCCCAGACCCTGGGCCTAGGTCTGAGTTCCAAGGGCAGCCATTGTGATGGTTTTCTATGTATTTTCAAAAAATAGTCTATGCAATAGTCAGTTCTTGACATTAGATGGCCAAAGTATTGGAGCTTCAGCTTTAGCATCAGTCCTTCCAATGAATATTCAGGGTTGATTTCCTTTAGGATTGACTGGTTTGATCTCCTTGCTGTTCAAGGGACTCTCAAGAGTCTTCTCCAGCACCACAATCTGAAAGCATCAGTTCTTCAGTGCTCAGCCATCTTTATGGTCCAGCTCTCACATCTGTACATGATTACTTAACCAGGTGCAGTTTTCAAAATCAGAGTTAGTTTCATTGGTACTATACTGTTAACTATAGAACTTACTCAGATGCCCCTGGTTTTTCCCCTAATGCCCTTTTCCTGTTCCCAGATTCAATCCAGGATCTCATGTGCATTTAGTTATTGTGCCCCTTAATCTCCTCAAGTCTTTGCTTGTTTTTTGTGACCTTGACACTTTGGAAGATGAGGTTTATGTATCATGTAGAAAGACTCTCAGTTTGGCTTTGTCTGATGTTTTCTGATTACACTGAGGTTGTGGGTTTTGGAGAAAGCACAGCACAGATGGGGTGTTCACCGTCCTGTATTACCAGGGATCCATGGTCTCACTGCGTCTTGGTACTGGTGATGTTAACCCAGATCACTTGCTGACCTGGTGATCACTTGATCGCTTCTTTTCCTTGTTGTTTTAGTTGGAAGCAGAGTCTCTATGTCCAATCCACTCTCAAGGGAGGAAAATGAAGCTCCACCTCTTGGAGGGAAGAGTAGTAGTAAAGAATTTGTAGAGACTTTTTGAAACTCAGTATTAAGTTGCCATTGTTTTTGTGTGAAAGATCTTAAATGTCATTGATTTTCTATGATTCTGTTGACTCCCTTCTAATGTCAGCTCATAAAGGATGTCTCTTTTCCTCCTCCCCTCCAGATGACAGTGTGCTGCACCTGACTTTCTACTACCTCATGAACCTCAACATCATGACGGTGAAAGCCAAAGTGACCACCGCCACGGAGCTGATCACCCCCATCAGTGCGGGGTATCGCTGTGGGGCTGCGGTGCGGGCGGGGTGTGATGGGCGCCTGCCTGCTGGGCTGTTCCTGGATCCTTTCTCCCCCGACTCGGAGGGGCTTCACGGCCGCACTGGCTTCTGCTGTCGCGTCCACACAGCCCAGAAGTCCTGGCGCACTGAGGGTATACTTAGAAAGCACTCACGGACTGGAATCCGTGCAGTCTTCTTACTACACAGCCGATGACAGAAATGACTGCAGCCTGTTGTAAACTGAGTGGGTGGGCTCCAGCCTTTACACCAGTGGAAAGAGTGTGAACGTGAGACTTGGCAGACTTTACCAGGTTGACAGATTTAGGCCTCTCTTTCTCTTGTCTTTTTCTGTCCCAAGGGCCTGGGATTTTACTCTGCAGCTCAGCTCAATCCCAGATTGTCCGTACCTAGCAGGGACAATGGGAAGAAGACTGGTGGGTGGGTTTTGAGAAGGGTGAGCAGAGGCACATAGAGGCAGCCACAGGGGGAGCATCCCCAGAAAGGCCCTGACCATGGCCGCTGCTCGTGGGAGGAAGGGAAGAGGACTAAGAGGGCCTGGGGGTGAAGGAGGCTTGCCTGGCCTGGCTCGCCTCCCAGCCCTGCCCCCACTGAGTCCTCACGTCAGGTGTAGATAGACCGGGAGCCGCAGGGCTGGTGCCTGGTGGGGCAGGGCCTCGCAGGGCTGCCCGAGGGTGGCTGCTGTCCACCTTGCACTTAGCGTCCGTGCCCGCTCCTGGCTGCATCCTTGTCCCTGTGCTTGAGAGTGATGCTGGGCCATCCCAAGCACTGTGGGTGCTGTCGTCCCTGTTCCCACCTCACGCCAGCAGGGGGAGCCCGGGGCTGGCTTCTCCAGACCACCCAGTCGCACTGCGCAGCCAGAGGGCCGGGTGGAGCTCCTTGTGGTGAGCATTCTGCCTGCTCCCTTCTCAGATGCCCACCTGCTCAGCCCTGGGGCTGCTGGCTGGCTCCACTGAACCCTGAAGCCCTCTCCTCACCAGCCTCTGCACATGCAGTTGCCTGCTCTTTAATGTCTGTTGTTTTCTCCAAATTCAGTTGTCCTAAGCCACATGTTGTGGGTGGAAATTTGTCAGAATTTGATCATTCCATCAGGTTTTGTCAATTTCAAGTCCTAATCTTGTGCAGTTTTACTGTTTTATTTTGGTTGATTCAGTGTATTACTATCAGTCACTAAATATTGGCTAAAAGTGTGACCGTTACTGATGTTATAGCTAGTTCTCTGTAGCAGCGCAGGGGACAGAGACCCTTGGGGGTGGGGGTGATGCAGGGAGACTCTGGCAGGACAGAACAGTACAGAGCCACAAACCGCCACTCTCCTGGGCCGAGTTCCCGGAGGCCTGCCTGGCTCAGAGCAGCAGGATCAGCCGTCTGCCTGAGTCGCTCCTGATGCTGTCCCTGGAAGGTGAAGGGGAGCTCCCACGGATGAAGGGAAAGATTGGGCCCTGTTGTCCTTTGTGATCAAATTACTCCATTCTCCGCCTGTCTTCTCTGATCGTCACTCTCAGTTACGTGTTTAACCGTTGTGAGTAGGTGGCATTGGCGTCACTGTCTTTCTGCTTACAGCACTAGGTCACCTTGTCTCCAGTCTGTGTGATGTATCTCTTCTGGGAATATTCAAGGGGAGCTCTTTCTGTGGCAGCATGAGATGAGGGGAAGTGTAAGATAGAGCATCAGAGCTGCACACTGGATCTCTTTGGGGTAGAAATCTGTTCTGCTCCTGTGAAAGTTCTGAGTGTTCCTATTTCTGGTGTCACAGGGTTTTGCTCCCTTGAGGAAAGGCTCTGGTCACTGTATACTTCTTGAAGGGATAGGTTTCTTTAGAAATTGGTGATTAAAGGACTACCTTGGTGGTCCAGTGGTTAAGACTCCATGCTTTCAAGGCAGGGGCCGCAGTTCCTCAACCAGAGATGGGATCTGCTCCAAAAACAAACGAACAAAAATGGATATTAATAGTATTACTGTCTTTGATGGAAGAGTGTAAATCCTGGCTCCAGCGCTTACTAGCAGTGTCAGCTTGGGCTTGCTGTCCCTTTCATAGCCTCGAGTTTCTTCTCCATAGAATGGAAATGCTAATCCTCCCTACTTCAGAGGGTTGTGAGGATCTGATGACCTCAGGCATATACAGGGTCTGGATTGCAGGAAGCATTCAGTAAAAGGTGGCATTTCTCATCAGTGGGAGAGGGCGTTACCACCCCCAGATGGCCACATCTGCGTTGAGCCAAGGGCTTGGCCACTGTTCTCATTGCAGTCTTTTCCCTCCTCCAGTGACTTGCTGTCTCCTGACTCAGTCCTGAGCTGCTTGTACCCTGGGGATCATGGAAAGAAGACTCCAAATCCAGCCAATCAGTATCAGTTCGATAAAGTTGGGTGAGTCAGCAGCATTTCCTCCTCTTCCAGCCTGTCCACTTCAGAGTTTCTCCGGTGACTCAAACCCAAAGCAGGAGACCTGTTAGGACCAGAGGCCTTTGGGGGGGTGGGGGTGGGGGGTGGAGAAATGGTGAAGCAAGAGGGAGTGCTCCATCCTGAGAAGGGGACACCTGTCCTTTCTTGCTTATGAGGCCCTAGAGAAGGATGGGGAAGGGTGGAAGGGTCAAAACTCTGGGAATGTGGTAAGAGATGTGTTTAATGTTTTAGTTCTCTTGAGGATTAAAATTTATAAAATACTTTATAAATTACCAGACTAATGAAAAGATAAGTACACTGCCTTTTTATTGAGATTTGCTAATGAATTGAAGGCTTCCAGGGAAAAAGAGAAAATTGGCTGTGGGAGAGAGAAAATTCACAGCAGGGAACTGATGAACTTGAGAGGCCTTGCTGGCGGCCTGGCCGTGAGTGTGCTGAGCCTGCAGGACCGTTCTGTTTAGGGGAGATGAAAGGGTGGGATGAGGCATATACCCTGGGACACTGCAAAAGTGACTTCTAAACTCATTCCATTCTTTGTTCTTCTCTGCAGCATCCTGACTTTGAGGGACTACGTACTTGACCTCGGTCACCCCTACTTGTGGGTGCAGAAGCTGGGTGGCCTTCACTTCCCCAAAGAGCAGCCTCAGGTGTGTCCACTGATTGAGTCCCCTTGGATGAGGAGCCCTGTTCCTCTCCTTCTCTGCAGACTCCAGAAGAGCTTCTGATGGCCTCTGGGTCTTAAAACTAGCAGAATGCCAGCCCTCTGGGCTGTGACCCGTCCTCCCTTCACTCTAAAGTGTCCAAGGCCTCCAAGTGTTTAGGTATCTTTTGCTTTCACCCTGAGCCTATTACCCTCCCAGGTCAAAGTAACTTGGATCCTTGCCCTGCATGTCCCATGGTTCCCGGTGCTCCTTCCCCTTGGTCTTATGTACGAAGGTGCCAGAAATGAACCCCAGGGCAACTGGCACCTCAGCACAAGCCTTCCTTTCCCCCAGCCTCTCAAGATCCCAGCAGCTTGTATCATTCCTCCTGGGACTCGGTTTCTGGCCCCCACTTCAGGGAGACCCTGCTATCCCCAGAAGACATCTACGCCAGGACGTGGGTGGTCCTGGCCACCACAGGCAGGCAGGCCCTGGGAGAGAGGGGTGGCAGGAGGAGGGCACAGGGAGCACTCACGCGTGTGCTGTGCTCTGTCACCCACAGCACACTGTGATCACAGACCACTCTCTGAGCGCCAGTCACATGGAAACCACCATGAAACTGCTGAAGACCAGGGTGCAGTCCCGCCTCGCCCTCCACAAGCAGTTTGCCTCCCTGGGTAAGCGGTGTTAGTCAGGGTTGTGGCCTGAGCCGCTCAGCACAAGGACAAAGACCATGGAGCCCCGCGCTCAGACATCTTGAATCCTGATGACAGAGTCGGCTAGCTCCCTGGCTCTTGCTGAAGAGAGGTGTTAGCTGGGCCTCTGGGGAGAGCTCTAGGCCGCCAAGCAGAGGTATGAGCTCCCCGCAGGGCTACAAGGCTGTCTTGGCCCGCCCAGAGCCTTTTGGGAGTCCACCATATTGGATTGGTTTGGAGCACTGGTCGGGAGCACCCATGCTAGGTCAGCGTATGGCAGACTTTGCTGTGCATTTTAACAGGAACCTCATTCATTCGGGGTCACCAGTATAGTGCTGGGGAAGGAGCCACGAGCACAAGACAGAGCCCTGCTTCTGCGGAGCTTGGGCTCAGCTTACTTGAATACAGCTGTTCTGTGACCCATGCCTCCTCCCTCCACTGACTCCTGAGCTGACATCCTCCAGGCCGGGGCTGAGCCCAGGGTTCACCTTAAGCTCCCCAGGGATTCTGATCCTTGACCAAGATGGTGGCCATGTGGGGGCTTCTCATTTATTCGTTCTGTAAGCACTTGTCGCAGCCTGTCAGGTGCAAGGCACGAGTGAAGGAGGGTCAAGATCTTTCCAATCTGAAAAAGCCACTCAGGGCTTCCCTGGTGCTCCAGTGGTTAAGACTTCGCCTTCCATCGCAGAGGGTGCAGGTTCTATCTCTGACCGGGGAGCTAAGATCCCACATGCCTTGCAGCCAAAAATCTAAAACAAAACAGAAGCCATATTATAACAAATTCAATAAGGACCTTAAAAGTGGTCCACATCAAAAAAAAGAGCCACTGTCAGGAAAGGCTTTGAGTTCCCAGCACCTGTCTGGAGGCCCCAAGTGGACTCTGGTTTCTCCAGGCTCCCCATCAGCGTTGTGGAGTTTGTTTTGTCCCAAGGTTGGATGATTGTCATCCTGGATAGCGTGTATTATGTTGGCATATTTGCTTATTGAAACACCAGCAGGAATTCGCCCTGGAGCAGCCCTCCTGCTCTTCTCCTTTAGAGGAACCAGCACAGAAGACTTTAGTCCTTCCTCCTTCAAGGTCAGCTGCGAGAACAGCCCTCTCGGCTATTTGATCTAATTAACAGTCACTGCCACAGAGGCACCTCGTTGGTTCTGGCTGCAGGGGGTTTTCGTTTGCATTAAGGATGAAGCACTGTGAGTGCTGGGGCTGGGTCCCGCCGCAAGCATAAGCACTGGGTGAAGGTCAGGTTGACGTGCCTCCGTTCCAGGCCCTTGTTGACCTGAGTACCAAGTGTACCTGGACGGCCGGCAAGGCCATCTGAGCCCTTCAGAGGGTGCTGGTTACCCAGCTGTGGCGGCCGATTTCCACCTGTGACGCCCCCTGTCCTGCTCTCTCTTAGAGCACGGCATTGTCCCGGTCACCAGCGACTGCCACTACCTCTTCCCTGCAAAGGTCGTTTCTCGCCTGGTGAAGTGGGTGACGATTGCCCATGAGGACTACACGGTAGGTGTTGGGGGGGTGACAGGCCACCGTTGCTGTCCTGGGGACTGCAGACCCTTGTCTCCTTTCTGCTGCTGCTCCTCCCGAAGGGCGGGGTGGTCTGACAGGAGGCGCCAACAGCTCACCCCCCTGTCCTTGGTGACTTCCAGGAGCTGCATTTCACCAAAGACATCGTGGAGGCGGGACTGGCCGGGGACACCAATCTCTACTACATGGCACTCGTGGAGAGGGGCACAGGTAACCGCTCTGGTGATGACAGTGGCTCCAGGTGAGGGGAGCCACTGAGAATCAAACCTTCCTGGGAGCTGGCCCACGGAACCTAAAGATCTGGACTCTTGCCTCGGGGACTAAGCAGTCTCGGCTATGAGAGACAGCGTTCAGCCAGGACTTGTTCTGCAACAGTCGCACCTCAGCTAATTGTCACCACGGTCCCAGCGCTGGTGATGCTCAGTCACATACCCAGTCAGATCTCTGAGCCTGAGTTCTGAGCCCCTTTGCTTCATTACCGTTCAGAATCAGACCTGCTCATCCTCTCTTCAAGGTAGGGCTGTCACTCAGGCTGTGAAGTGCAGGACTCTCCTCCCTCTTTGCAGTCCCTGCGCTCACGTGGGGAGGCATTGAGAGCTCTGACTCCTCACCGCTGTCCTGGCATCTGATCGGCCAGAGCTTCCAGCTGGACCCACCCCGATGGTGCCAGTGGGGCTGTCGTCCAGCCCCAGCCTCTGTGGGTCTGGCTCAGCCTGCTGGATCCCACCCAAGAGGCTCGGTGCTGAGGCTGCAGGGTGGAGGGAGTTGTCTGTAGTTCCAAGATAGTGTGAGAAATGAAAGGTTACACTCTTTGATGTTCATGTTTCTCTACCCCTGTTTCTTCACTTTGCATGTTTTTAGAAATATTCTGAGGAAATTAGATAACTTCAGATACAGTGGAGGCTCCTTGATCCCACTTCATTCTCACTCTCATGATGATGGGTGACTGCTGTTTGGAATTTTGTGTTTACTTTCTGTCTTCTCTCCTTTTGAAAAATACTCAAACCTCATCCCTAAACAACGCAGAGTGCTGTTTTGAAATGGCACAGAAAACTATGCATCCAAGAAACTTCCAAAGCCCCAAGAGTGGGAAATCATTGGAAGACATCACTTCTGCTTCCTGGATGAGGGGAACAGAGCTTGGAAAAATAACAAGTATCCTGTATTCATACAAAGGATGAATGTGATCATTTAAATTTTTATTAGATGTGTTGTAATAGAATTTGAAAACTTAAGAGTGAACTTTAAATGAATAAGTGGACAATAATTTCATATAATGGATTAAAAACAAAAAAAAATTGATGGACAAGAGATAAACCCAGAAATACATTCAAAACTATTATGACAGAAACAACAGTAAAATGTCACTTTTCAATAAATGTTGTGACTGTCAGGGTAGAGCTATCTTAACCTACACTCTCTTGTTCTTTATTAACTTATTTGCATTACTAATGGGTGAGAGTCATTCCCTCCGCCCCCATAAATAATGAACAAAGGGTGACTAAGCACTTAGCTTATTGATGGAGAGGTTATCGTACTGAAAAAGACAAAGGCTGTCACCAGCGAAAAAAATAAGTGTGTTAGAAAATACAAATATCTCATTTAATGATTATGAACACAGCCTTGGCACCAGGTAGCTCTGGTTAAATTCAGCACTGCTGTTTTGCGGCTGTTTAATGATTTTTAGGAAGTTTCTGTCAGAGCCTCCGTTTCTTTAACTGTGAAATGGGATGAGAATCGTTATCAGAATGAAATAAAATGTTGGCAGAAGGGCTCAGCACTGTGCTTGGAAAACAGTAGGTGCTCAGTAAATGCTGGTTATCAAAAAGCTTCACGTAACAAAATAGAGAAAGAACAGAATAGAGAAAATATATTTGACTATAATGTGACGTCTGGTACACAGTATTGTTGAAAAGAAAAACAGATAGGGCGCCTTCACTGGGAAAATCCTTAACCTGCTGGCAAATAAATGCCAGTTAAAACAGACTTCTGTCAAAGTAGTAAATAGAACTGGGCAAACCAGACTCAGGATTCCCCATATCTCTGTGTCCTGAGGCCCAGTCACAGGACCTCCCCTTCTGCAGCCTAACAGTACCATTTTGGAGTTTCTAGGCGGAAAGTAACAGAGAAGGCAATGGCACCCCCGCTCCAGTACTCTTGCCTGGAAAATCCCATGGATGGAGGAGCCTGGTGGGCTGCAGTCCATGGGGTCACTAAGAGTCAGACACATCTGAGACTCACTTTCATCTTTCACTTTTATCTTTCACTTTCATGCACTGGAGAAGGAAATGGCAACCCACTCCAGTGTTCTTGCCTGGAGAATCCCAGGGACAGGGGAGCCTGGTGGTCTGCTGTCTTCAGGGTCGCACAGAGTCAGACACGACTGAAGCGACTTAGCAGCAGCAGGAGGAAAGTAAAGGTTGGTAGCAGAGTGTGGTCTGAGCACCTGGACTAATGTGAGACACAGAGCCGGCCTCAGGGTTCCAGCAGGGAGGTGGTCGTGGCTGGCAAGCCGGCTCTCAACTGCGTTTTCCTCCTCTCCCCACTTTTCCCAGCTAAGCTCCAGGCTGCCGTGGTGCTAAACCCTGGCTACTCCTCCATCCCACCCATTTTCCAGCTCTGTCTGAACTGGAAAGGGGAGAAAACCAACAACAATGATGACAATATCCGGGTAAGGTCCTCAGAGGGTGAGGGGAGGAGCAGGGAGAGCCTCCTTGGGCCGGGGTGGGGGCGGCGGGGCAGAACCAGTGGTAGCTGGGGGCTTGGGCGCTGGCGCAGTTCCAGGGCAGATGCTGCTGGGATTGTAGAATGTGCTAGAGGCTGCAAGGTGCACTGAAGTGCTCAGACCCCTGTCAGCCCCTTACTAGCCTGGGATCCTCAGGTTCAGCCTGCTTATAAAACAGGGCTAATACAAAGACCAGCCTTGAAAGGTCATTTCAGGCTTATGTGGAAATGTAAAATGAACAAGAACGAGACAGAGTGTGAAATCGCTGCCCGTGTTAATTACTGTTATGGCCATGGATCTGACTCCATAGCCAAGGAGCACACTTTGAACCCTAACACTTTCCCATTTGGATCTGATCTTGAGATTCTTCCTCTGTCCATCTTGCTCTTTTTGGCTGTGGACATGCAAGCAGGAAATGTTCCGGGTCAGGATCAGGAAGACTCCATTGTCTTGAGGAGCGGGTGCCTCAGGACAAGCCAGCCTGGCTTGATCTGCAGGGGCCCAGGCTCGGTTCTTGTGAAACCGTGAGACCCAGCTGGCCTGCAGGTGGTGCTGAGTTTCTGGCTTCCCCTCCCTGCCCGCCCCCCTCCACCCTGCCCCCACCATAGGCCATGGAGAGCGAGGTCAACGTGTGCTACAAGGAGCTGTGCGGCCCGCGGCCCGGCCATCAGCTTCTGACCAACCAGCTGCAGCGCCTGTGCGTGCTGCTGGACGTCTACCTGGAGACGGAGAGCCATGACGACAGCGTGGAGGGGCCCAAGGAATTTCCCCAGGAGAAGATGTGTCTGCGGCTTTTCAGGTGAGGGACAGGGCCCCGGGACCTCCAGCTCTGCCTCTCACAGGGACGTGGGGCAGAGTGAGCCTGGCACAGAGGGCACACGTGTCCTCAGGTGCTCTGGTCTTTCACTGTGGAAATTAACATCCTGCTGCCAGATTTCCCAGATTTCTCTTTCTTCCAGGAAGAGAGCTCACTTCCTCCTTCCTAAAACTTGCCTTGTGGCCCCTGTCCTATCAGCCCAGCCCAGTCCAGTTAGTTGTTTATCGCGCATACGCCCCAGAGGTGGGCTTCTGCGTGAGCAAGAAGACTTGACTGCACTTCCCTTTCTCTGCTTTCTGTGGGAGCCAGTAGGTTTTTATGATTCAAATGAACTTTGTAAACTACAGAGAACACAGGGATGTCCTCAATAGATGCAGGCTATAGCCCTACATACAGACCAGACATGCCTCCCACCAGTCCCCAGAGCCTGCTGTGCTCCCTACGGTGCTCCCACGTCCAGGAGGATCACAGCTGTAGGCAGTGGGGCGTCATAGAGGAGCCAGCTGTGAAATCACACACACAGTGCAGACCTCCGCTGTCCCGTTCACCAGCTGGATGACTGAAAGAGCCACTTCAGCTCAGCTCTGAGCCTTTCCCAAAGGCTGAAATGGAAGCATTACTTCTAACTCATGACGAAGCAGAGGTAGTTCATGTAGACCTTCCCGAATAGATCTTGGCACGGACGGAGCCTCAGAAAATGCCCGCAGGCCCTGGCAGCTTGGTATTTAGTGTGTCTGCAGGCCCTGCACTTCTGGCTGCTTTTCTTTCCACTTTGGTGTCGGGTCCTTTCTTTCCCTTTCGTCCATTAATTCATGGTCTTGTTCTTCGAGTCAGTTTCAGAACCCACACTCCTCAAACATCCTTTCCCTTTGGAGCAGGGGTCTGGGGAGGAATGGTGTCACAAAGGGCTATAGTCTGTATCCAATGAGGACATCGCTGTGTTCTCTGACAGTCTGGAAGGTGCCTTGCCTGCCTTCACCTTCTCACACAGCTGGCCTCCGCCCCTGGAGGCTGTCCCACGTCCTCCCGCCTCCGTCTGGCACTTCCACCTGGCCTGGTTTCTTGTGCTGGCTGATAATAACCAGCTCCAGCCCCACTGTGGCTGCGAGGTGGAGCTGACGGCTAGGTGGCTGTGTGTTCTGGGACTTTCTCTCCCTGGTCTGTCTATGTGAGACCTCAGCTCTTCCCCGCACCCCGCCTGCTGTAGCACGTTTCCAAGGTGGAAATTCTCACACGGCCATTGTCCATTCTTTGCTGTCCAGTGGTTCCCGTAGGACCCATTTCCGGAACTGCTTTGTCCTCCAGGCTGCGCCCCTCTGTCAGTGTGCTCTGGGAAGGTGCTCCTTTGGCTACCCAGATCCAGTTAATTCCATGACTGATGGGATGTGGGATGTGAGATTCTTGGTTGGAGTCTCCCTGACCACTGAAATCAGGTCAAGGGCCTGGGCTGCAAAGGGCTGGCCTGGGCCGCAGGAGACTCGAGGTCTGGCTCTGCCCGGGGCTGGCTACCTTCAGGCTGTGGGGTCTCCATCCGCTGTACGCCTCAATTTACCTGACTTGACTCTGTACCCTTCTGGTGTTGGGAAGGTTCATGACATTATTTTAAGAAAGGACTTTGGGGCCAAAAAAGCCTGGGTTCAAATTGCAACTGCTGCCTGTGTGATCTGGGTCTGAAGCTCTCGAGCTTCAGATTCCTCATCAGTAAAACTGTATCCATTCAGGTGGTGTTGGTAGCATGAAATTAAACCAGGGGAGCCTGTCAAGTGCCAAGCACGGTCCAGGCAGAATAAGCCCTCCTTTAAGTCTGTTCTGTGCAGTGTGACAAAAATGATACACAGTCTTCTCCCTCCGGCAAACACCCACACTGCCTCTCACCCTCCCTCCCTCAGACCAAGATCCAAGGTGTCACCTTCTGGTTACCACTGAAAGTCAGTCACAGGCAGAAGAATGAAAGAGGCCCTTTAGCGGGACATTGTGGAGTCGTGTGGAAAAGAACCCTGTGTGAAGTTTTTGCCCAGGGGCCCAAGACTTGAGCTGAAGCACCTAAAAGGCACAGGGTCCAGGCTTTGGCTGTGATTGTTAGCCTCTTGTGCCAGCAGGCTGTAGCATCAGACCTGGTTTTGAATTTGGTCTGTGAGACTTTCTGACTATCTAATATCAGGTGGTTCACATCCCTAAGCCCTGCATCTTCATTCATAATCTTTCAAATGAAAGAAATAGCATCTCCGAAGTAACAAGTATAAACCCAGGGCCCTTGGCAGGCACTTAGTACAGATTCTTTTCCCACATAAACTCCTACCTACATGGGAATCTCCCTACAAAGGAGGATTTTAAATTTATATTTTTTTAATCATAGACGTGAATAAAACATGTTTATTGTTAAACATAAAAACAGCAACAAACTTGTATAAAAACACTGTAAACAGTGAGGGTGCCCAAGCCCCGTGCCCCCTAAACTGCCCGTCAGTGGGCACTTCATGCCTTAGGGGGCACATGAAGACGTTTTTTCAGAACCGCTGTCTCACCTTTCATACTGTTCCGCATCTGCTTTCCTTACACCAGTCTTTTATTTTTTTCTTTAACAGCCTCATAGTAGGCCCTTGTGTGGATACATTCATTATATCGGCCCAAAGGTTATGGTGTGAACTGGCCTCCCTTCTCCTATTTCTCTAGGGGTCCCAGCAGGATAAAGCCATTTAAATATAACCACCCTCAAGGATTCTTCAGCCATCGTTGACGTCGCTCTCAGCCTGTTTCGCTGCAGACCCTAAGTGCTGCGCCTCTGCTTCCGGTTCGGGCACACACGTGGCTCTTGATAGTCTCCCAGGACAGGTTTTCTGTTTGTAGCCTATTAAAATGTCACCTGATCAAGTGGCCTTTGTCTGCGGCTCCATGGGGAGAGGGGGTGGCTTTGCAGTCTGAAAGGGCAGGTGGGAGCGAGGCGCGGCGTGAAAGCACACGTGTGAATAGCTTTCCCTGGCTGGCCGAGAACAGCAGAGTGAGAACGATTCCAGCTCTGCAGAGACCCTCACTGTCTTCACGTTTGTCATCCAAGTCCCTGCTGTTAGCAGGTGGCAGGGGAAGCCAAAGTCAGCCTAGTAGAAAAAGCAAAAGCTCTTCTTCCCCCGTGCCCTCACTCTCTGACCCTGTCGGTGTCTCCAGCAGCCAGATTCCCCTGGCTGGTAGATGTTGCAAACATCTGACAGTGCAATGAAAACAGACAACTACGTCCCAGAGAATAACTGAATCCTGCAGGATGTTGTGGAGTTGGTGAGAGTGATACCGAGGATCTCAGGCAGAGCTGCTGTCCAGTCATGCTCTGGCAGCGTGAGAGCAGGTGACTCCAGAGGAGAGGCTTCAGGGTGATGGCACCATAGGAACCTCAGGAAATAATGGTTTGATTCTCAGAGGAGTAAGAGAAGTCCTGAGGAAATAGGTAAAGCCCTCTGAAATGTTTAAAAAGCTATCTCCTTTATAATTCTGCAAAAGTCAGACAGAAACAAAGGAGAGCGTACAGTGCTCTTAAACAGTTTGGTGAGAAAAATTACACCCCATCCGCCCACCAGAAAATCAGTACTCAACTCCTGGTGTATTTTAAGAAATAAGATACAAAGATGGAAAAAATACTGAAGCATTATTACAGAGTTGCAGGTATCAGATCAGATCAGTCGCTCAGTCGTGTCTGACTCTTCGCGACCCCATGAATTGCAGCATGCCAGGCCTCCCTGTGCATCACCAGCTCCCGGAGGTCACTCAGACTCACATCCATCGAGTCAGTGATGCCATCCAGCCATCTCATCCTCTGTCGTCCCCTTCTCCTCCTGCCCCCAATCCCTCCCAGCATCAAAGTCTTCTCCAATGAGTCAACTCTTCGCACGAGGTGGCCAAAATATTGGAGTTTCAGCTTTAGCATCATTCCTTCGAAAGAAATCCCAGGGCTGATCTCCTTCAGAATGGACTGGTTGGATCTCCTTGCAGTCCAAGGGCCTCTCAAGAGTCTTCTCCAACACCACAGTTCAAAAGCATCAATTCTTCGGTGCTCAGCCTTCTTCACAGTCCAGCTCTCACATCCATACATGACCACAGGAAAGACCATAGCCTTGACTAGGCGAACCTTTGTTAGCAAAGTAATGTCTCTGCTTTTGAATATGCTATCTAGGTTGGTCATAACTTTCCTTCCAAGGAGTAAGCGTCTTTTAATTTCATGGCTGCAGTCACCATCTGCAGTGATTTTGGAGCCCAGAAAAATAAAGTCTGACACTGTTTCCACTGTTTCTCCATCTATTTCCCATGTAGTGACAGGACCAGATGCCATGATCTTCGTTGCAGGTATAAAGTTCACTAATTAGAAATGAAATAAAGTTTTATTTTTCCAGCTTTATTGAGATGTGATTGACATATAACTGTAAGTTTAAGTTGTACAGAGGGATCATGATACATGATACACTGAGAAATGATTATTGCAATAAGGTTAACACATCCATCACCTTACATAGATGGAGCAGGGAGGAGATTGGTGTGGGGCTAAGAACTTTGGAGATCTGTTCTCTTAGTAGTTTCCAACATACATAAATCTAACAACAAAAAAATCAATATACTTAAATCTTATTTACCATGATATTCCCAATCACATGGATTTTTTTCCTTCCCATAACACACTTTGAAGTTTGGTTTCCACTATAAATTGAATTTTTTCAGATTTTTTTTTTTTTTGATATGGACCATTTTTAAAGTCTTTGTAGATTTTATTACAATCTTAACTTCTATTTTATGTTCTGGCTTTTTGGCCACAAGGAAATGGGATCTTTGCTCCCAAACCAGGGGTTGAACCCACACCCCCTGCATTGGAAGGTGAAGTCTTAACCACTGGACCACCAGGAAGGGCCCCTCCAAATGGAATTTTATTGGTTACCCTTGGATACTGTGGACCTCTGGCATAAGAGCTGTTTCCTCCTGTCTTCTCAGCTGATCTCTGAGCATCCCTGTGACAAGGATTTTCTGAGGCAGAACCTAGGAGGTTCTTGGCCTGCCCCGGGCCCCGCTCTTTACTGACAGAAGCCTGAGCCCAGTGAGGAGAGAGGGCTCCTTCAGGGCTTCTCCCTCCCCTCAGCCTGGATCATTCCTTTAAATTCCAGAGGTAGATGCTCTCCAGCCAAAGGATCCTCGAACTGTACTGTTTGTGAGAATCACCCACCCTGGGTGCGATTAGAACACGTTCCCACCCCCCACTCTAATATTTGGACTCAGTCGACCTCAGATGGGCCAGGGAAGTGTATTTTTAACGAGCTCCCCAGGTACACTTTGTCCTAGTCTCTTTTTGGAAGTCACTGCACTTGCCGCATTTTTTCTCGTGACTCCTCCAGTAATGCAGTAATGATTCCCTGTAAGAAGCACCCCTCTTGTGTCTCTTGCCTGAACCTCTGGGCACTTCTTTCTCTCCTGTACTGAGATTCCTTTCTTTTCCCTGACCTACTTGCCTGAGACGATCTCCGCCGGCATCCCCCTCGGTCTGGCCACCTTCAAGCCTTGCATCTCACCGCCTGTGCTGAATAAGATTGAAATGGGGCCTAAAAATAGTTCCTTTGATGGCCCCTGCATTGCAGCCTCCACTCTGTTCTCAACTGGAAGGCGGCCAGACTGACTCAGCACACAAGCTTGGCTCTTGAGAGCTGGGACAAGGTTGCAGAGACAGCCTGTGAGGGCTGGGAGGAGGCTCTGCTTCCTGGGGAGATGTCAGAGCCAGTCACCCTCTAGAAGAGGTTTTCCCCTCTTCAGGGGAGCAAACTGAACAAAAGAATCCTTTGGCCTTAAGAACTAGGGTTCTAAAACTAGCGAGCAGCCCAAGACAATCCCGAGCCATTTGTGTCTCCAGTGGGCAGATTTGGGGGAAGAGGCCTGGCTTAGGAGGACCTCAAAGCTTCCTTCTTGGCCTTGAGCTTCGCTGGACCACATCCCATACAGCATCCCCTTTCTGTCATCTTCCTATACCTTAGACTCAGCCCAGGGTCCTTGCCTTTTTAAAGCTGCTACCCATATTCTTGCTTTCTCAGTATCTCCTAGTCTCTCTCGTCCCTTTTTCCAAGGTTGTTCCCTCCCAATTATTTTCTCAGCAAATACTCCAAAGACCCCTTTTGTTTTAAGAGCATTCCTGCTGATCACAAAGCTAAAAACCTTATCCATAGAATGAAGCAGAGCTGCCTAGGCTTCCAAAGGAGCTTTGCTCCCTGTCTGAGTAGCCCCAGCTCTGGCCTTTCCATGGTATTTAGCAGCCTCTCTGTTGAGATCAAAGAGGTGTCAGGCATCTACTTTGTGTCAGGCCCTGTGCTAATTATGATTTTACATTCACTGTCCTGTTTAATTACAACACATGGCCAAGGGTGCACGTTCCCTACATGTTTACAAATGAGGAAACAGGCTCAGAGGGTTAAATGACTTGTCAGTTGCTTGCAGGGTTCTTTAACTGCCCACCCAAGGTGCAAGCCCAGCAAGGTTTGTCTGCCTCCAAGGCTTCCCTTTCCACAAGAATAGCTTCAGGCTAGCATAGCTTCAAGCCAGCACTCTTGCTGGGCCATTTATTCATTTCATCAACACAAGTACGCCAAGAGTACTGTGGTGGTCAAGAGGTATAGCTTGGTGTCAGACTGACCAGCTGGGTCCGTTTTTGCCGCAGATATGCTATGTGCATCTTGATTTTTTTTTTCATTTCCTTCATTTTGTTAAGGAGGTATATTAATTGATTTTCTTATGTAGAACCATCTCACCTGACCATTGTGTATAATTTTTTAAATATGTGATTGGATTTGCCTTTTTGGCATTTGCTGAGGATTTTTATATCTACATTTCGCAAGGGATATTAGTTTGTGATTTTGCTGTGGTTCTTTGACTTTGGCATTAGGGTAACACAGACGTCCAAAGGTGAGTTAGAAAGTGTTCCCTCTTTTATTTTTTGGAAGTGTGAGAAGGATTGGTGTTAATTCTTCTCTAAATGTTTGGTAAATTCATCAGTGAAGCCATCAGCCTTAACTTTTCCTTGTGGGTAGTTTTCAAAATACTGCTGCTGCTGCTGCTAAGTCACGTCAGTCGTGTCCAACTCTGTGCAACCCCGTAGACAGCAGCCCACCAGGCTCCCCGGTCCCCGGGATTCTCCAGGCAAGAACACTGGCGTGGGCTGCCGTTTCCTCCTCCAATGCATGCATGCATTCTAAGTCGCTTCAGGCGTGTCCGACTCTGTGTGACCCCATGGACGGCAGCCCACTGGGTTCCTCTGTCCACGGAATTCTCCAGGCAAGAACACTGGAGTGGGTTGCCACTTCCCTCTCCCTTTCAAAGTGCTAATTTGTAATTAGTTATTTAATGCCTTACTCTACTTGTAAGGCGTGTCTATTCAGATTTCCTGTTTCCTCTTGAGTCAGTTTTCAGTACTTTTTTAGGAATTTGTTCATTTCCTTTAAATTATCTAATGAGTAGGCATACAGTTGTTCACGCATTCCCTAATCTTGTTGTGAAGTCAGTGTTAATGTTCTGTCAGTACTGCCTTTAATAATTTGAGTCTCTTTTTTTCTTCATCAGTCTAGCTACAGTTTTGTCAATATGGTTGATCTTTCAGAGAACAAATTTTTGGCTTCATTGATTTTTTTCCTTATTTTTCAATTCTCTGTTTCATTCGTTTCTACTCAAATCCTGCATTCGGTTTAGTTTGATCTTCTTTTTCCATTGTCTTAAGGTAGAAAATTAGATTATTGACTTGATATCTTTCTTCTCTTTAAATGGAGGCACTTACAACTATTAAGTTTCGCTCTAAGCATTGCTTTAGCTCTGTCCAATATGTTTTCATATGTTTTATCTTCATTTTCATTCATCTCAGAGCTTTTTCTAATTTTCCTGGCAGTTTCTTCTTTGATCTTTTGGCTTTTTAGGAGTGTTTGATTTAATTTTCACATATTTGTGACTGTCCCAAATATCTTTCTCTTATTAATTGCCAATTTTATTTCCATTGTGATTGGAAACATACTTTGTCCATTTCCAATCCTTTTAAATTTATTGAGGCTTGTTTATGGCCTAAGATCCATGGTCTGTCCTGGAGAATGTTCCATGTGTACTGGAGAAGAAATGTGTATTCTGCTGTTGCATGGAGTGTTCTGTAGATAACCTGTTAGGTCTCATTGGCATAAATTACTTTTTACATTTTTTTTTATTTATACGGGTCTTCGCTGCTGCTCGGGCTTATCTCTAGTTGCACAGAGCAGGGACTACTCTGTAGCTGCAGGCTCTTTGAGATGACTTCTCCTGTTGAGGAGCACCGGCTCTAGGGCACGCAGGCTTCAGTGGTGGTGGCTCCCGGGCTCTAGAGCAGCCTCAGTAGTTGTGGTGTGAGGGCTTAGTTACTCCTCAGCTTGTGAGATCTTTCCTGGATCAGGGACCAAAACCCTGTCTCCTGCATTAGCAGGCGGATTCTTTACCACTGAGCCCTACCAGGGAAGCCCGATACAAATTATTGTTAAAATTAAAAACTTATTTTCGTTTTTTCTGCCACACATTTACTAACATAGATGTAATTTATTTAGCCAATCTCCTGTTATTGTATATTCAAAGTATTTTTTCATTTTTCTAAAACATAAAGTGAATATATTTTGTATTGTTACTATTTCTGTACCTGCTTATTTAGGATACCTTCCGGAAAGCGACATACTTTCATTACAGTATCTAACCTTTTAAGGTTTTTGATACATCTCATTAGGTTGCCTTCCCGGAAAGTTTTTTCAATTTCCTTTCCAACTGTTAGTTCCAGAAAGTTCAGGATTCTGTGCACACCCATGGACAACTGGGTGTTTACTGCTTGTTTGGATCTCCTGCTACAAGCGCTCAAGCCACTGTGGATGTTTGTTGCCCAACATCCACCCCTTTTCCTTCTGGTGAAGTGAAAAAGTGGAAGAGTCAGTCACTCAGTTGTGTCCCACTCTTTGCAACCCCATGGACTGTAGCCCGCCAGGCTCCTCTGTCCATGCGATTTCCCAGGCAAGAAGACTGGAGTAGGTAGCCATTCCCTTCTCCAGAGGATCTTCCCCACCCAGGTTTCTTCCGGTAACAGTCCTCTAATTTCCTTTCAGAACACACCTCCCAAACTCTTTTAAGTTTCAGTTTGAGGGACCCAATAAGAACAAACCCTGGACTTTTCCTGGAATGTTGAAAATGAGTTTTCCCCACCCCCAACCCTGACCTCCAGAGTTTACTAAGCAGATGGGATGTAAGCCTGAAGCTTCTAGAGATCACTTGGAGAAGTCCTGCCTGAGAATGAAGCTTCAATAGAGGAAGACAGCTGAGAGATGGAGAACAAGTAACAGCATCCTGGGGACATTGCTTGAGAATCCCCCTTGGATCTAGCTGTATGTGAAACAAGTCAGCCTTCTTGAACTGCTTGGTTATGTAAGCTAACATTATATGAATCATTATTCAATATCAGTAGCAAGTATTTTGCTTAAACTAGTTTGTTTTCTCCTAAAAGAATTCCCACTGTCCTCCTCCACACTCGGTAGGACGACTCTTCCCACCCCCTCTGATGTTTGATAAAAGCACATGGACTGCTTTAGCCCATGAAATGTTGCCAGATGAGACCTGTATCACTTGTGGGTAGAAGCTTGAAGAGTGAGCCCGTGCCTGGTTTGCCACATCCACTCACCCCTGCCTCAGTGAACCTGCAAGCCTGGGTCTAGATGGATCCGGTTAGCTGGGTCCGTGAGCGACCTACCATGAACAGAGACCCCTGCCAGCCCACCCAGGGTTGCATAGCATGAGTAAGATGCTTTCTTTTGTGTTAAGCCAGTGAGATGTAGTTGTTTATTGTTACAGACAGAACGTAACCTCTCCTTTCTGAAACAGTCTCCCTGGGGGAAAATGAAGGATGTTTTTCATCAACCCAGCTGTATCTGCAGAGCTAACAGCTAGCCAGCAGGACGGGCACATCATCCCAAAGTAGTCGGCTCCTTCCACATTCCACCCGGGTCCCCCAGGCCTCTAACGTCTGACAAGCAATTTCATAGCAAATTGACTCTATTGGTTTTTCCTAAGGTTTGTTATCCTCCCAGAGGGAGGGTTATTTTGTTTAGCAGATGGTTAGAGTCGGTCTGGTTGGTGTCTGACCGGTGACTCCTGCCTACAGCACTGGGAGCCTGTCCATGTCATTTCTGAGAGTAGATTACAAAAAGATGCTGGCTTCTGTTTCATTTGTTCTCCCTTGATCTCTCACCTGGTCATTCTGCTGGAAGCCAGCTGCCAAGTGGTAAGCTGCTCTGAGGATAAGCCTTCAAAAGGCCAGGAGTGGAAAGAGGCCTCTGGCCAACAGCAGAAGAGAGAGGGCATCCTGGTCAGATCCTTCTGCCCTGCCTGTGCCACTTGGGGCTACCATGAGAAGGAGATCATCTAAATACCTCCAGCACCTGGTTTAGGGGTGGCCACATAACCCGTCCTCATAGAGGATGGCGGCAGGACCGCTGAGTAAGGATGAGCCTGGGTTCTGTGGTCAGATAGGCCCGAATTTAAATCCATGCACCACCTCTTCCTGGTTCCGGACTTTGGGCAAGGTCTGCTTCTCTAAGCCTCAGATTCCTTGACTGAGAAATGCCAAGTTCAATAGCGCTTGCTCCATTGGGCTGTTTTATTAGACAGTGGACATAAAATGTGTACTCCAGAGCCCAGTCCTTGGGGATGCCCAGTAAGTGGTGACCGAAACTGATGACCTGGATTCTAGTCTGGACAAGTCCCTTCGTGTCTTCTGTAGACATTGACTGAGACAATGACTCATGAGAGCCCTTGTAACTCTAATGCGTATCATGTTTCCCTATGATGTCAAAGCCATATTACCTATGTAACATATTGCTCCAAAATTTAGTGGCTTAAAACAGCAGACATCTATCATCCAGGTGCAGTTTAGCTGGGCACTTCTTCCTTAAGGCCTCTCAGAAAGCTACAATCAGGGTGTCGTCTGGGGCTCAGCAGGGGAGGATCTTTGTCCATGTTCGATAGTGTGGTTGTTGGCAGGATTTGGTTTCTTGTTTTTCTGAGGACCGTTGTTCTTCACTGGCTGTTGGCTCTTTCCACTCCTGGCCTTTTGAAGCCTTATCCTCAGAGCAGCTTACCACATGGCAGCTGGCTTCCGGTAGAATGACCAAGAGAGCAATGGAGAACAAGCAAAACAGAAGCCAGAATCTGTTTGTAATCTACTCTCAGAAATGACATCCCATCACTTTGCCATATGCTAGTTATTAGAAGTCATGAGGTCAAAATTCTACACAAGACCCCACATAAATCCACATGAGCACTGCTGGTTTCAAAAGCATGTCCAGAGAAACATGTTGGAGTCCAATTAGGTGACTGTTAACAAATTATTCCTAATAGTAGTGACTGTAGTCTTCAGTACAGGTGAATTAGCTACATACAGACCTTCATTCAGAAAGCTCATTCCTCCTTACAAAACAAGGACATATGCAGAGCTCTTAAATTGATGGCTCCGTGTCCCCAGGACCTCACCTGTCCCCAGACATCACTGTGCATTAGAACCAAGTGGGAGTTGGTGAAGCCTGCAGTGTCCCAGGCCAACCCCTCAGATTCTAATGCAGAGGTCTGTAGAATGAAGGAGTCTGCGTGTTTATAAGGTGCCCAGATGCTTATGTAGGTGGTACATGGACCTTGTGGAGAAACCACACAGCAGACCACCTGTTTATAAGATTTCAAAGCACTGAGCACAGTGCCTGGGTTTGTGCCCAGGAATTAGCCTGAGAGCAGCCTCGTACCCAGTCCCAGACGTGCACAAGATTTCCTGTTCCCTCCCAGTCCCGTGTATCCTCAAGTGTAAAACTAAGACCTCCCTTGCCCATCCCCCAGCCCGTCCAGGGGAAAAGAAGAAATGACAACAGTCACATTTCTATTTTATAAGCACTTGGTTTTATTGCACAGAAGCAATTGAAAGTGGACTCCAGTGGAAAAGTGCGCCCTGGCGTGGTACAGTGGTCAGCGCCCAGCCCCACCTGCTGCAGCTCTTCTGGGACAGAGAGCTTTAGGCAAGGACTCGACCACCCCTTTGGAAAATAGAAGGCATTCAGGAATAGGTTAAGACATCTCAAGCATAATGTGTTTCTAACTGCTCATTCATTATTGCGGTCATCTGTCAGTTGCACATACAGGAAATAAATGCACTTATTTGGAGAGGAGGGGGCAGTCTGTATAGTCAAGTGTTTACGTGTGGCATTCGGCATATATCACATTCGGCTACATAAGCTATCATAACATAATTGCCCATCGCCTAGAGAGGGTTTCGGCCATGGGGCTGGGAGTTGGGAGGACCCTCTCTTGCTAACATATTGCTAATAGAAATTCCTGTTTGGTGAAGGAGGGCCTGTTGTCTAAGCAGAGTTTCTTCTTAAAGAAAAGAGAGAAAAAAGTGAAAATTTGTGATACTGACCCTTGAGCTCCCAGACCCCCTGAGTCTCTTTGGCTGCTCTGAACGATCCCTTCTCCCGCCTTACTTCTCTGCCTTGGTGGCCTTATCTTCTGCGGCCTTCTCTGCAGGTCTGCTCTCTTTCTGGTCTGTGCTGGAGGATTTCTCAGCCTTGGCTTTCCCAGGTGCGGAGGCCTCCTTGCCAGCTTCCTTGGCTTGGGCCTCTGTTTTGGGTTTCTCCTCAGGCTTCTTGGCTTCTGCCGCCTTCCCCTCCTTGGCATCTTTTTTCTCCGGTGCTGCCGGTGTCTCTTCCTTCTTTGGCTTTTCTGCTGCTTTGCTGGGTTCTTTGGCCTTGGCATCATCTGGTTCCTTCTTGGCCACCTCAGTCTTCTCTTTAGGCTTGGCCTCTTCCTTTCCCTTGGCAGGAGCCTCCTTCTCTGGGGTGGTTGCTTTTTTCTTATCTTCAGCCTCTTCCTTCTTGGCTTCAGCTTTGGGTTCTTTGGGCTTTTCCACAGCAGGCTCCTTCTTCTCCTCGGGCTTTGGAGCCTCCTTCTTGGGCACCTCATCTTTCTTGCTGTCTTTCTTCTCCTCAGCTTTGGGTATGGCTGTAGCTTTCTCTTCCTCTGCCTTCTTTGGGGGCTCTTTGGCTCTCACCTCCTGGGGTTTTTCTTCCTCCTTCACAGGGGACTTGGCCTCCTCCTTCTTTGGGACCTCCTTCCCAGGAGCCTTGGCCTCATCCTTCACAGGAGACTTGGCCTTCTCTGGGGACTTGGCCTCTACTGGGGACTTGGCCTTCTCTGGGGACTTGGCCTCCTCCTTCACAGGGGACTTGGCCTTCTCTGGGGACTTGGCCTCCTCTTTCACAGGAGACTTGGCCTTCTCTGGGGACTTGGCCTCCACTGGAGACTTGGCCTTCTCTGGGGATTTGGCCTCCTCCTTCACAGGGGACTTGGCCTTCTCTGGGGACTTGGCCTCCTCTTTCACAGGAGACTTGGCTTTCTCTGGGGACTTGGCCTCCACTGGAGACTTGGCCTTCTCTGGGGATTTGGCCTCCTCCTTCACAGGGGACTTGGCCTTCTCTGGGGACTTGGCCTCCACTGGAGACTTGGCCTTCTCTGGGGACTTGGCCTCCTCCTTCACAGGGGACTTGGCCTTCTCTGGGGACTTGGCCTCCTTCTCTGGGGACTTGGCCTCCACAGGAGACTTGGCCTTCTCTGGGGACTTGGCCTCCTCTTTCACAGGAGACTTGGCCTTCTCTGGGGACTTGGCCTCCTCCTTCACAGGGGACTTGGCCTTCTCTGGGGACTTGGCCTCCACTGGAGACTTGGCCTTCTCTGGGGACTTGGCCTCCTCCTTCACAGGGGACTTGGCCTTCTCTGGGGACTTGGCCTCCACTGGAGACTTGGCCTTCTCTGGGGACTTGGCCTCTTCCTTCACAGGGGACTTGGCCTTCTCTGGGGACTTGGCCTCCACTGGAGACTTGGCCTTCTCTGGGGACTTGGCCTCCTCCTTCACAGGGGACTTGGCCTTCTCTGGGGACTTGGCCTCCTCTTTCACAGGAGACTTGGCCTTCTCTGGGGACTTGGCCTCCTTCTCTGGGGACTTGGCCTCCACTGGGGATTTGACCTTCTCAGGGGACTTGGCCTTTTCTGGAGACTTGGCCTCCACTGGGGACTTGGCCTTCTCTGGGGATTTGGCTTCTTCCTTCTCAGGGGACTTGGCCTTCTCTGGGGACTTGGCCTCCACGGGGGACTTGGCCTTCTCAGGGGACTTCACCTCAGCTGGTGACTTGGCCTCTTCCTTCTGTGGGGACTTGGCCTCCTCCTTCACAGGGGACTTGGCCTCCTCGGCTGGGGACTTGGCCTCCTCCTTCTCTGGGGGTGCAGCCTCTTCTGCTGGGGGAGACTTCACTGCTTCTTCTCCTTCCTCCTCTTTGGCCTCCTTCTCTTCTTCTTCAGTCACTTCTTCAGTCACTTGGACCTCCTCTGTCTGCTCCTCCACAATCACAGTTTCCTTCTCTGACTTTTCTACCATCTTGATCTTCTCTTCACTTTTGACTTTGATGTGAGTGGACACGGAGGGGATCTTGGGGAGTCCTTCTGGAAGGAGGAAAGGACTCGGGGCAAAGCCAATCCGACACTCTTCACCCTCCAGGAGTTTTCTGCAGAATGGATAAGGAAACGTTACTATTAACTCAAAGTTGATCACTGAGGTAGGGAGCTTCCTGAGTGACTCTGAAGACCCCTTGTGTGTAGTGATGCATAATTTGGTGGAAGAAGGGATGTGAATGGTGTGCACTTAGACTGGAAGAGCTCACTAGCAGATCATCCCAAGGACTACCAGAATCTGTACCCCAATGACATTGCTCTTGTTTTAATTCAGCTAAGGCTACCACTTATAAAACTTTTTTTCCTCTGAAAAATGGCCCTCAAGAGAGAACGCCTATATTTACAAAATTTACATGTATTATCCCTCAGAATGCTGTTTAAGAGAAAGGGGGGAGTATGAGCAAGAAATTCCACATTTATAAACCTGGGCTTTAAAGGTATTAGAATGTTCCCATTTGAATTTCAAGGGTCTGTTGTTACATTCTCATCCTTTGAATTTTGGGAATAGAGTAAGGGCAGAGCTCCTACTCTTTCTTACCCACTAGAAGTGTGACCTTATTAGTAAAGCCATTCAAACTCTTCAAGCCTCAGTCTCCTCATTGGTAAAAACAGGGTCATTAAGAGTTTCTACCTCAGAGGGTGGTTTCAGTGAAATAATGAACGAAAAGAATCTCTTTAAGAGGTAGAGTTGTAAAGGTCCTTGACAACTCAAGTCCCTCCTCTCCCAAGACAGGCCTCTGGCTGGCTGAATCTGAGAAGAGGGTGGGGAGCTTTAACCCTCTAAATCACTGTCAGACCCTCTAAGTCACTCTCAAGAGATTTGCTTCTCAGAAGACAGAACAATGGTGGCCAGGACTCGGGGAGGAAGGAGGGGAAAGGATCGGGGAGTTATTGTTGAATGAGCACCGAATTTCAGTGTGGGAAGACGAAAAGTGTTCTGGAGGTAGATGATAGTGATGACTAATGCCACGGAACCATATGCTTTAAAATGGCTAAATGGTAAATTTGATGCTGTATACATTTCACAATAGTAAGAAAAAAAAAAATTTTTTTTTTTGGTCTCTAAGACAGCAGGCTACCTCGCTGCGGAGCTTAAAATCCAAGGCTTCTCCTTCTAAGAACACAAGGGCTCCCACCACCCAAAGGCCCCCCAGCCCCCTCACCTGTAAGCAGCGATCTCAATGTCCAGGGCCATCTTGACATTGAGTAGGTCCTGGTACTCTCGGAGCTGGGCTGCCATCTCCCACTTGGTGTTCCTCAGCTCTGCATCCAGCTGCTGGATGGCCTCCTGGGGAGGAGAAGTCACACATGCGTCGCCGTCAGTCACCATGGGGCCCTCGGCACCAGCGAGGCTGGAGAGGGCTCTGCAAACCCAATGAGGCCCGGGCCAGCCCCCACCTTGCGAAAGCTTTGGGACCTCATTCGTGGACCTGGAACAAACATCCCGCTGTGTGTATAACCTCAGCCTGGGGAGTGTTCTGGAATGGAACACGCCAGACACCGACCATAGTTATCACAGGTCAGTGGGATGACGGGTGAATTTTTATAGATCTTAAGTTTAGAAAGGGCTCAGTGGGAACTTGTCTGCTTTGGCTCCCTATTGTCTGCCCGTGTGCCAGAGCACCAGCACAGTAAAGGCTCGGGAGGCAACTGCTCTTGATGACTGAGACAATGGACAGAAGCACACTAAACACGAGCTGAAGCGTCTCCCCGACCCACACCCCCTGAGCCACTGCTTAAAGGAAACCACCATGGCTGATCAAAAAGCAGCCTCTTTTTCTACAATAACCACATGCTGCTGCTGCTGCTGCTGCTAAGTCACTTCAGTCGTATCCGACTCTGTGCGACCCCACAGACAGAAGCCCACCAGGCTCCCCTGTCCCTGGGATTCTCCAGGCAAGAATACTGGAGTGGGTTGCCATTTCCTTCTCCAACATATGAAAGTGAAAAGCGAAAGTGAAGTCTCTCAGTCGTGTCCGACTCTTAGCGACCCCATGGACTGGAGCCTACCAGGCTCCTCCGTCCTTGGGATTTTCCAGGCAAAAGTACTGGGGTGGGGTGCCATTGCCTTCCCCGACAATAACCACATACTGCTTGTATAATAAGTTCTCTAAAAGAATTTTTAGACACTCTCCTTCAATCGTTGTCTTTAGTGGGAGGTATCTGCTGAGGCCTTCCCAGGCTGTCCTCACTCAGACACTGGTTTTACTGAACACCCACCACGACCAAGACTCTGCTGTCTCTCACTCATCTCATGAGAAGTTCATCTCTCTCTTTAATCTTCATAGCTCTGCAAAGGAGGCTTTTTTTTTTTTTTTAACTGCATTGAGAGAATTCCATCACAGAGAGAGACAGATAACTTTCTTAGGGTCACACAGCTAGAAAGACATACAGGTACCCCTGGCATGTCTGACTCTAAGGCCCATGCTCTCCACTCAAAGAGGGACAGTGACTTGTCCAGGGTCACCCAGCCAGGTTAGGTGGTCTGGCTTTCTGCCCCACCCCTGCCCACCTGGTAGGATGCGATGTCAGCCTGGTGACGGTCCTCCAGCTCAGAGCGCTGCCTCTCCAGCGAGTCCTTGGTGCTTTTGAGCGTTTCCAGCTCTGTGGTCCTGGCCTGCAGCTGACGCCGGTATTCAGATATCTCCTCCTGTGCTGAGCGCATGGCGTCTGTGTTCACCTTGGCTGCCTCGGACAGTCGGTCCAGCCTCACTGCGGGAGAGAGAGGCAGTGCACAGGGTTAGACACAGCTGGATTTGGAAGGGGCCACACACGGGTTAAGGACCTCCTGAGTGCCAGGGGCTATATGGATGCTTCATTCATCCTGTCCTTTGTGACGGGCAGATGACACTGCCCAAGGCCAGCAGGCCAGTTTGAGCAGCAGGACTGGGGTTCAAATCTAGTGTGTATCTGGCTCCAAAGATCACACCCTGACTCCCCAAACGCAGGCCTCAGGTCCTGCACATCAGTAGAAGCCCCTCTTTCTTCTGGCCCTTCTGGTTCACCTCCCCAACAAAGGCTGGCAGTGCTGGGGGTTATAAAACCTGGCCCATGGCGCTTAACCTGAAGCTTGGGGTTGAACAAATCCATGAGCCTACGACCTTTAGAGGCACTAGGGCTCTGGGAGCCATGAAGCCATAGCAGAGCGCAGATCCCTGTGGAGTCTGGGGCCCATGTGCCAGCTCCTCTGCCCCTTCCTCCCCCTGGCTGCGCGTTCTCTAGCACAGGAGCCCCTGTGCCCATGGCAGCCACACCCTGGCTCCTGTGAACAGGCTGCAGGTTCCCAGAAGGCTTCAGGGTCCAGAGTGGGTCTGGAGATCTAGTGTGAACCTCCTGACTGTGAGCATCCTGAATCCTGAGATAATGATACCCAGGACCTGAGTCTTAGGAGTTGAGGAGGAAGAAGAGTGATCCAGAAGTCCTGGGGTGGTCTGCCAGGGTGAAGGGAAAAGTCCAAGAGGGCAGCTTGCTCTGGGAGGAGCCTTGCTGCTGCAGAGATGGGGGAGGAGTGGTTCTGCTACCGCAGAGGAGAGGCAGGAACCGGAAAAGCCATGCACCCAAACCCCAGCTTTTCTGGTTTTCTCTCCTAGTGCTTCCAGAGACTTAGAGACCATCCAAATGGGTGAGGATTCTTACCCACTGTGTGTCACAGGCTTCTCTGAAAATCACTGAAGCCTCTGTGCCCTCTCCCAAGAACAATGCAGAAGTTTTAAGGAGCGTGGAACGCCCCAGGGTAAGAAGCTCAGTTGGTCCATCCCCCTTCTAACCCCAAAAGGAATGAAAACCAGAGAGGGCAGAGTGTGGGTCAAAGTCACCCTGCGGGTGTTGGACACGGCTTCAGAGCTGCAGCAGCTGCACCCTAGCTGACTCAGGGCGGCATGGAGGTGGGGGAGGGAGATAGATTTGGGAGGCTCCCAGCTTTTAGGAAGGGGAGAGAGGACATTCAAGGGCCCCCTGGCCCCTTCAGCCTCACACACCAGTTGGTTGTAATGATGGCCTTCCTGGGGAGAGAGAATGTGAGAATGACTCACCCTCTCCGACTGTAGCGGGGAGGGGCCTGATAGGAGTCAGGAGAATGGGGTCCCCTGCAGTGTGCAGAAGAGGGGGATGGGCAGCACTGGACGGGGAAGGGATGTAACTTTCGAAGGGCAATGAGGGACCTCCCTGGCCCCAACGACTAGAAGCCAGCACCGCTTTGGAGCGGTAGAGGGAACCTGTTGGAAGGGGGGCTGACTCACAGTTGGGGGGTTGCCCTGACTTGTGAGAAGGAGCAGAGAGGACTGAGAATTGAAGGACAGATACAAGGACCCTGGATAAGGCCAAAGGAGAACCTAGAGCGGAGAGGAAGAGGCGGGGAGTGCCGCACAAAAGACCCAGAGTAAAACTGCTTTTTAGCTAAGGGGCGTGCCCTTTGCTGGGGGAACCTGTGCAACCGCACCATCCAACCAGCCCTCTAGGCCGACTCCACCGACCCCTAGGTCACACCACCCTGCCTCTCAATGTTCGACCACCAGGGGGCGCCCCTCCTCCCTGCCCCCCGCGCTTGCAAACCTCTGAACCACTCCTCGGACTGAAGCGTGCTCTGCACTGTGTGGCCTTCAAGCTGCGCGCGGATCTCGCGCAGGGCCGACGTCACGTCGCACTTGAGGGCATCGCGCGCCTCGGCCTGCGTCTGCGCGGCGCTGCTGCTCTGGATCTGGCCGAGCAGCTCGCCCACCTCCTCCTGGTGGTGACGCCGCAGGTAGCCGCACTCTTCCTGCAGGGCTTGCGCCTTCTTCTGCAGCTCAACGCGCGCCGCCTCAGCCTCCTGCGCAAAGCGGGCCAGTGCGCGTGTCGCTGCCTCGGCCTCCTCGCGCTGCCGGGCCTCGTCGTCCAGGCGCTGGCGCACGTGCGCGATGTCCTCCAGCAGGTGCTCCTGCTCCAGGCGCAGCTGGCCGCGAGCCGCGCCCAAGCGCAGCACCGCGCCGCGCATCTCGCGCACCTCGCGCTCGTACAGCTCGCCCATGGCGGCGCGGCCGGCCTGCTGCTGCCGCAGCGCCGCCGCCTCGCCCTCCAGGCTGCGGTTATGCGCCTCGAGCTGCCGCACCTTGTCGATGTAGCCCGCGAAGCGGTCGTTCAGCACCTGCAGCTGCTCCTTCTCGCTGCGCGCCACCACCACGCAGCCTTCCGGTCCGTTGCTCAGGGTGTCTAGCGAGTCGGTGCTGGAGGTAGTTCCGGCGCCTCGGAAGCGGCTCGGGGAGGCAGACACGGAGCTCACGGAGGTCCGCGCCCATGAGTGGAATCCGCTGGAGGAGCCGGCTGCTGAGCGTGCTCCGCCCGCGCCGCCTTTGCGAGCCAGTGCATAGTGCAAGCTGCCGCCTCCGTGAAGCGGCGCGAAGGCGCCCAGCAGCGCGTCGGCGCCGCTGAAGCTCATCGTGGCCGGAGCGGGTGCGGCCACCGGCGGAGAAGGAGCCCTGAGGCTGGGAAGAGGCGGGCGACACTGCGGCACCTCCGGACCGGCCGGCCCTTTTATAGCAGCCCGGCGGGGTCCAGCCCCTCAGCAGTTCGGGGGTGGGGAGGAGGGGCGGGGGGAGGAGGGCCCCGCCCTCTCCACCTCCTCCCCCAGCGGCCTGGGCCGGCCGGCTCCGCCGCAGTGAGAGGGGAGGGGCAGGGGAACCTAGGAGTGAAGGGGAATCGACAACGCAGCGTCAGAGGAGACCCGAGCCCCCACCCCGCCGAGGGCGTCAGACGGTAGAGGACTCCCGGAGTGGACCGCCGGGGACCCCGCGGGTGCGGGTGGCGAGACCCTACTACTATGTTCGGAAAGAGAGAAGGCGTCCGAAATGGGGGAGCGAGGGCAAGGAGACCAGATGGGAATGGGACAGGATGCCCTCGGGATGGGGTGGTGGAAGGCGCAGTAGGATGAGGACCCCGAGTGATAGGGGGCACAGGATTTCCCTGATAGTTAGACCCTCAAGAGAGGGAGCTCAGAGTGTCTGCAGCCGGCCCGGAATAGGGGAGGAGAAAAGTACTCCTGAAAGGAGGCATTGTGGGCGCTACAGAGAGTAGAGATAGAAGACCCCTGAATGGAGGTAACTGTTCCCCTAGCTGCTAGAGAGGCCACCAGGAGAGGGCTCAAGAACTCGGCAACCGGCCCGAAAAAGGGGATGGGGCCTGGAGTTGGGGAGGGGCTGCCCCTGAATTGGGGGTGTGGGAGACACTGCAGAGGCTAGAGAAGGGAAGCCCGGATTGGGGGTGGGCGCAGTGTTCTCCTCAGGATATGAGGCAGGAGACCCCGAAACCGGCCCCAGCAAGAAGGACCCTCAGTGAAGTGGGCAGAGGGTTCCCTGTAAAGGCGGAGTGTACAAGGGTCAAAGAACCAAGAGTGAGGGTACTGCAGGGAAGAGGGCACGGCGTTGGGAGAGCTGGTGTGAGTTGGGTGTGGGGTTGGGGGAGATGGCAGGGGTGCCAGGAGTCCCTCGGGCCAGGGTCTGCACACCGAGGACAGCCCCACAGTTGCTGGCAAATGACCTTGAACACGTTGCCCCCACCCCCACTCGGTTCGCCCATCAGTACAAAGAACAGACCTTGCTCCAGGTCAGGCTGCAACTTGAGACCCCCAGAGACTTGGGAAGTCTCCAGCATCAGTAGAGGAGAGGAATCCTACTGCCCGTGGACATAGCAGCCACTTCCCCACAACTCGGAAGTCCTTTCTTCCTCTTCCCTCTCCATCTCCTCGGCTTCAACTTGTCGTTTCTCCCCACACCCACAGAGACAAGTGGGTGTCATGACTGGGCTCCCTTCTCACACCCAGAGAAGCGGTGAGAAGCTTTCAGGGTATCAGAGCTCCTCACCCCCACAAGCCTTAATTCAGGTAGAAAAGAGGGCCTTTGTATTTGGGGGACCTGCACTGCTGTTGATATTTAGCTTTGTCTTGGGTTTGACTCCAGTCAAGAGCCTTGGGAGTGGGGGTGGTGCTGCGGCCGATGCTTCAGCACCAAGGACAGGGCCTACTCTTTGTTGGGGAGAAAGGGGTTAATTAACCTCTGCCTTCCCCTTGAGGGATGGGAGGGAGGAATTCTATCTCCGTGATGTCTGATTCCTATGCTATGCAGATGGGGGACTGAGGAGGGGTGGATGGGTAATCCAGTGGGGTCACCCTGGCAGCCAGAGACCCAGCCCCTTGACCTTCTACTGGGGGTCCAGTTCCTCCATTCTGTAACTGTCTCCCACGTACACACCTGTCTTGTCCTTCCATTGGAGCTGAAGGGACTTAGACGTCAGGTGTGGTGAGGCGGGGAGCCTTGAGACCCCCTAGGGAGTCACTGAAGGCTTCCATCTCAGACCTGAGCCTCCCTCAGGCAGTTAATTCAACCTGCACTGCATTTCCAGTCTGCATGGTTTTTCTTCTGTAGGCTCCCCAGGATGGGGACAGACAAATACCCTAGGGAAGACCTCTATCTGTCCTTTTCTCTCTGCACTCCACCTCACTCCCAGACCCCTGGTTCTAAGCAGGCCCTCAGAGAGAGGATTGTGTGATTGTACTGTCCCTTTAACCAGGTTTTACTGGGAGGAGAGTGCACTGGGGAGGAGGAGGGAGGGGGAAGGGAGTTTCTGGTTTTGCATGGAGAAGCAGAACATGATGAAGCATTTTTCCTCTGTTTAAAGATCCAGCCATGCTCCAGTTTGCAGGGGCCAGAAGGGCAGGTGTGCAGTTGGTGCTGGGAGGATGGAGGTGAGTGTCTGGCCTGAGGCTTCTGAGAATGGCATTTGGGGGGCTTGCAGAGGGCTCCCCATTGACTTGTCATTCTGCTTGGAATCTTGCCATTAGCTCTGTTCCTTTGGGTCTTTTCAGTCATCTGCATAATGCAGATGCATCCTCTGGGTGTGGGGAGGCTGACAAGCAGCTGACAGCAAAGAGGAGTGGCAGCAGGGGCTGGGTAAAAGAGAGGAGGGGGCCAAGATGGATTCTGTCAAGGCTGGGGGCCCACAACCATGGGATTCTAAGCAAGAAGTCCCTAGTATGATTCATGTGGCTGGAAAATGACATGAGGGTGGGAATCCTGAGGTCAGTCCCCTCAAAGGGCCCTTCAGGCTCACCTCCTGGAAGTCATTCCCTTTACCCCAACATGTAGTCAGTTATCCCCTCCATGGGCCTCAGTGCTAATCCACCACATCACACTTACCACTCTGAGTTGTCATTGGGTGAATGAATGGATGGGTGAATAAATTCCAGCCGTTCCTCACCCAAACTTGTGGTCTAAAGGGGACTAAAAATGATTCTGCCCTGAGTCCTTGAGTCTCAAATCCCTTTGATCTTGCTGCCCTCAGTTTTTACTGTTTGAAACTGAGTAGAACAACAGTGTCATGTATCCATTCATTCATCCATTCTTCACATGTTTACTGAGTGCCTGTTACGTGATAGGCATACAAAAAACACTGAGGTTCGGAACACCAGAAACTTCTAAAATTGTCTCCCTGGGACAAGGATTCTCAAGTCCTTCCCAAATCCCAGTGCAGCATTTCTCAGGGCAACTTCTTGAGGATTATGATAAGCATTCCTCCAAAAAGGAGGGGAAACAGGAGTTTGACAGCTGAAGGAAGTTATCAGGACTCTTGGTGCAACTCTTAGAGCCTGGACATGGTGATGAGCATTAGGAATCTCCCAGAGGTGCCGAGTTCCCCAAAACCTATTTGACCACAGTGGCTTCTGACCCCCCAAGTGTCACCCAAAGTGGCCCAGACTGCAGGACCCACTCAGGCATGGGCTTCAGGTCCTTTTCCCTCTGGGCTCTCCTTCAGGTTAGTGCTCTTCAGGAACAGGGCTGCAGAGTGAAGGGTAAGGGTGGAACACAGCTTTCAGTGATCACTGGCCAAGCATTGCTGCCACTCCATTCATTCAGTGTCTACAGGGTTAGACCCTGTGGTAAGCCCCGGGGACTCTGAAGAATGATACCCCAGTGAGGAGGAATACCCCATGTGTACAGCAGACAGAACTCAGCCACCACTTTCTCCTTGGTACCTCCTCAAACATGCCAAGAATCACTAGGCAAGGATCATTGTCCCTTTTATAGATGAGTAAACAAAGGCCAAAGTAAGGAAGTGACTTGCCCAAGTTGACCCAGTGACAGGGTCTCAAATCATCCAACCTTAAGCTAGTGCTGTATACAGAAGGTGAAAACCCATTTCTCTGGCACTGAGGGGCCCAGATGGCCTGAGGTTAGAGGAATGAGAGGCCCCCAGAGAGAGAACAAGCGGCTGGCTGGACCTGGAGTCTGGCCCCTGACAGGTCATCCAACTGAGAGTCCCTGTGACCTGTGACCCAGTGTCAGCACGTCCTTTACGTGGGGGCTCACTCCCAGCCCTGGCATCCTACAGCACTGTGTCACCTCGCTGTGACCTCTGTTTGGGGATGTATTTGCTAAGCTCTTTCTCTTCCTACTTTATGTCTCTCCATAAAACTCGACCTTTTCTAACATAGACAGTTGTACTATCTTATCTCCTCCCATAGAATGTAAGCTTCATAAAATCAAGGACTTTTGCCTGTCTTATTCAGTGGTGCTTTCCTCAGCCCTTGGAACAGTGATTGGCATACAGCAGAGCTTAACAAATAGTCGAATGGCTGAGCAAGTCCTCTTTGAGAAGCTGGTGAGTACCCGGGCGTTTCAGCACCAGGCATCTGGACAGCTCCCGGCTGGCTGAGCCCTTGGAGGGCGGCCACTGCCGGCTAAGAGCCTTCCAGCCAGCCTGAGCTGTGCGAGGTCACCTTCGCTAGGGCTCAGACCCTGCCTGCTACATTGCTTGCAAACTCTCCTCAGTCATACCTTTTTCTTTTTGAATTCAGCAGTTATTTTTGTGTGTCTGTGAAGCGCAGAGCATTTCTCTTTCTCCTTATCTCTCTTTGGCGTTCATCATGCCTCATATACTCTCCTTCTCTTCCTCTCTCTGTTCCTTCTCTTTCTATCACACCCTTCCATCTCTCCTCCACCCCCAGTTTCTCTGTCCTCCTTTCCTTCCTCCCCTCTTCCTCCCCCCGCTCCTTAGAGGTGTCCTATTTTTGCAGGCCTTGACTTATAGTAAAGGGGAGGCAGCCTCCCTCCCCCTACTCCCTTTATGAAGCAGACAGCAAAAAACTGAACTATGTGCAGTTTTTCATAAGCCTCCCCCTCCTAGTATCCTCTCATGGTTGTAACCACAGGGGACTGGCCCCAAACTGATGAAAGCCTGCAGTAGGTCTGCCTGCCCGCCCACCCGTCTGCCACCCTGGGAGGACACTGGGTGGGAGGCTGAATTCTTCCGAAAAGGTCAGGAGCTGGTGGGTGGATTTACAGATCCGCCCCATCTCCCCCGCTCTTATAGTTCCCTTTGCGAGCAATTACAGATGAATGATTCTCTGGCTGTGGTTCCTGAGCCTGAGAGTGAGATGGTTCTTTCCTAAGGGTCTTTCCTAAGGTCTTTCCTAAGGGACCAGTTCTAGCAATTGGGTGAGGCTTGTGGACTCACACACGCTCTAGGACTGTTATATTCTTGTTACCCAGTGCAAGAGGCTAAGCAACAAAGGACTCAAGGCTCTGCTAAGAAGAGGAAGAGGTACCTTTGCTTTCACACCTGGCCTCTCTCATTCTAGCAACTGTATGAGATTAAATACTCTGACTATTCTCACTTCATGGTCTGGGAAATGGAGGCTCAGAGGAGGTGGGGTAACTTGCCCCAGGTCACAGCTAGTAAATGGCGGAGCTGGGATTCAAATCCAGGTCTGCTGGTCTCTATAGCAGGTACGCTCAACTGTAAGACTGTGCTACCACCTTTCATGTTCATGGGAAGGCCCAGCTGGGTCCCCACAGGACCACTGCTTTAGAACTCGACCCAACACATTCCTGGTCCTGTCACACTGTCTGGAGCTTTGCTCTGGGAGTTCCCTCCAGCATCTGGTGGAAGTTAGGGAGGTGGAGAACCAGCATTGTCTTGGGGAAGGTGGCATCCCAGGCCACCTTACAGTCAGGAAGTTGAAATGATGGCCGATGGCTCTCCGGATGGCCTAGCTTGTGGCAACAGATAAACAGACGGTAGTCATGGCACCATACTTGATGTTCACAGTGTAGATCTTGGGTCATCAAGAAAACATTTCTGGCAACCTCTGTGTGGTGCTTACTGTGCAGGCCACCTAAGTATGTGGTGTCCGCAGCAGACACCCTAGGTCTGCAGGGTCCTCTCCCAAGACGGGCTAGGCTGTCTAGGTCAGAGAGAGAAAGTGAACTGCCAAGGTCGCAGAGCTCACAGCAGGGCCTCCTGCACTTCTCAAGATGCGCAGTCACTTTCATAAAAATATATTTAAGTGATGCTTCCTCCCTTTATCCTGGCTGTCCATAGTACATTTGAGAAAGATTCTATACCAATGAATTTAAAGTGGGGTATTGAGGCTTGGGGGAAGAACTATCAGTTGGATAAAAGTTCATTTCAGTTGGCAGGTAAATGCAGCATTACTGGGCATTAAAAGAGGCCCCGGCAAACGGGCTCAGAGGATGTGAAGTTTGCTTCTCTGAGGGGCAGCCGCATCCTAGCCCCCGTCCTTCTAAGGTCAGGCAGCATGAGGACTCATAGGGCCTGGAAGCAGCCTGGCGCCAACCAGAAACAAATGCCAGCGGAGGGGAGACGTGCCAGGAAAGTTTCTGAAACCTCTTCCCCGGCCCTGAGCCAGGCGCCTGCCCTGGGCAGAAGACTGTGGGAGCCCACAGCAGACCTGGGTCGGGGACTCGGTCACACATGCAGGAAAAAACTCTGCTGGGCACCTGAACTGCCTTCTGGCTTCTGGGGAGGTTAGCAGTGAAGGAAGGAAGAAATAGAGCTGACCTTGAGGTCTTTACGGTCTTCGAGGGAGTTAGTGGAGAAAATGTGCTTTTCATTAAAATTTTAAAAAATCGTGCCTCAATGCTGGTCACCAAAGTGAATCTCTGTGCCCTCCCAGATCCTCTGAGTCAGAATCTCTCGCGGAGGGGCCTGGGGATGTACATCTGAGCCAGTGTCCCTACAGCAGAACAGCCTGTATTGATCTGGCCTTGGTCAACCTCTAAGTCCGCTGATTAAGCCCCTGCTGTTAAGTCTTTTGCATACATTTTCTCATCTAGGCATCACGTCCACTCCAAAAAGCTTTGGTGAGGAAATTGAGGCCTGGAAAGGTTAAATCACTTGCCAAGCACAAAACTTGGCTCTAGAACACAGCCACCCAGCCCCACCCCTGTGTTTGCTCAGGACATCCCTCTCTCTCCCAGAATCTCTTCTGCTTCTGACCCACCTTTGAGAAATTCTTGATTCTGCAATATTTTCTTGTACCCGTACCCAGAGCTTCTTGTCTGAAATCCTTTTCCCCTGCCCCCATTTTCACATAACTTCTCTTTACCCTTCACCTTCAAGGAGTTTTCCCTAACCCCCAAGGTGTGGGCTCTTACGACCCTTTGCCTTGCCCTCATTCTAGCCTAACCCTGTATTCTAAAGGGCTGTTTGTCACCTAACACAACTTTGGGCAAGGGCAAGAGGCATCTCTTCCTTAATGTTGCTCCCTAGGACCTGGTACCAGAATGTTAGCTCAGTGAAGTTTGTGGAAAGAGTAAATGTCCATGGTGAGTCCCTATAGGCCCTTGTCCCACCTTATCCATTTATAAGTAGAAGCTGTCTTGGACTGCATTTCACAACTCAGAGTTCAAGGAAGCAGGGCTAAAGGGCCTTAGGGGCCATCAGTTACACAGATGAGGGAAGCCCACGTGGTCAGTGGCAGGTCCCTCAGCCAGTGGTTTCAGTACATCTGGCACCTGCCTTGTCTCTGGCTCTGCAGCTGAAGGGGAAGCAGGAACTGACATGCGGACTTTATTTCCTGTCTTGGGGGCAGCCCTTCACCCATTATCACAACCATTACTTTTTACTGGGTGCTTACAAGGTGCCAGGCTCTTTATTTTTTTGATTTAATCTTATTTATTTGGCTGAGCCAGGTCTTAGCTGCAGCATATGGGATCTAGCTCCCTGACCAGGGATCGAACCCTAGTGCCTTGCATTGGAACTCGGAGTCTCAGCCACTGGATCACCAAGGAGGTCCCCCAGGCCCTTCCTATATGTCTTACCCACAGTTTTCAATTCTCACAGTTTACACAGGAATGGAAAGTACAATGACCCCTAATTACAGATGAACAAACTGAGGCAAGTAGCATGCATATCTATCAATGCGTCTTCCAGTTCCTCTCACAAACTTATTCGGGTCCCACTGGCATCTCACAAGACTTGTCATCAAGCCCATTTTCCAGAGGAAGAAACCGAGGCTCCAAGGTTACAGAACCTGTTTCTGCGCCTCCTAATACATTGGCCGGCTCTCCGGCTTGACGGGCTCGCACTGGCCACAGCGCCCTCTACAGGCGGAGGCGGAGACGCCGGCATTGCGGTCAGCCCCGCCCCTCGGTACCGGAAATGCCCGAGCTTTCCCTCCGGCTTCCGAAGATTGTCGAGCGCTCCTCCGAGAGCTCGGGCTCGGAAATGCGGACACCGAGCGCTACCTACAGCTGGAGCCCAGCTTTCCCGCAGCCCTGGTCGCCGCAGCTCCGGGCCAGAGGCATCCCTGGAGACTGCAGAAAGGTGGCAGCGACCTCGGTTGCCATCGCTTCCTTCGTCGTAACGGCAAGGCAGACGCCGAGATGCCGCCTGGAGGACTGACCACACAGCCTTGAACCGAGGAGGCGGAACTCTGGGATGGGCGCTCTTCCTCGGGGAAGGGGGCTCCTGGGGAAGGGGACCGTCCCTGGGCTACCGTGCCACAAGCGAGGACACCTGTGCATCAAACCCTGAGCCTGAGACCGGGCGTCTGTGAGTCTGTGGTCAGCAACGTTCCTTTTCCAGACCTCAGTTTCTGCAGCGGGGCTCCTTCAGGACACTTCCACTTGCAAAAACCGGAATTTTGTCCAGCATTTTCAGACTCCCCGCCTCCTGGCAGGCGCTGAGAAAGCAGAGCCGCGTCCTTGTGCCTCCAGACAATCAGCGATAACTAATGGCTCAGAATCCATCCGGAAGTCAGACCAACCCAAGAATGAACTCCTACACTCCGTCTGGGGCATCTCGGACAAGTGACCTCTGCTTTCTGGGGCTCAGTTTCCACATCTGTAGAATGGTGTGGAACAGGACCAGCTTCTTTTGAGGTTTGGTGGGAAAACATGCAAAAGCTTAACACTATTTCTGGCTTAGAAAACCCTTAATAAACACAACTGTGACTGGTTGTCACAATTCTGGGCCCTGGGTGGGTTCCTGAGCCTTGGACCCAGCCCATCTTCTGCCCTCTGTGACCAAGATGGTGTTAGGGGCAGGGGAAGAGAGGCAGAGTCTTGCTGAGTCATCTGGGGATCCAGATGTGGTGTGCAGGCAGTCCCTGCCCCGGAGGCAGGAGGCACAGGGCTCCGAGATCGCCTTGCCTTGCTGCACTGGCACTCCTAACACTGGGCCAGGCGCCCTGCAGCCTGGGATGGGACGGACCTGCAGCATGGCCATGACAGTGGTGAGAGCGGTCACTCAAATCCACTGAGCTCTTCATTTAGGCCTGGCTTTGCATGAAGCCTGTCACATGTATTATACCATCCCCCCAAGTCCTGTCTAGGAGGTCCACTCCTGCCATCCCGTTTTCTGATGAGACATTTGAAGCCCAGAGTCACAAACTAGTAAGCAGTCCGAGGTCACCCAGCTACCAAGTAACTGAAGCAGCAGTCCACGGTCTTACCCACTGTTCTGTACCCAGAAACACTTGGCCTGGAAGGCAGGTGGCAGAGGGGAAATGACAAGGGCCTACCAGTGTTAATAATATACACCTCAGATGGAGCCCTTAGTGAGTGTTAGGTGCTGGCCTAAGGGCTAGCATCATTTATATTCCTGAGTGTGAGCCTATGCTATAGGTTCTGCTATTGCCACTTTATCAATGAAAGGTTGTCTCATCTGTCCGGCCACACTGCTAGCACAAAACTCGGTCTTTGGGGACCATCAGTGGTACACTTTGCCTTAGAAAGATACCACTGTTCTCTGATTCTCAGTTTCCTCTTTTGTAAAATGAGAGGCTTGCACCGGAAGGCCCTGAGTGTTACTTCTCCAGCTCACATTGTTTGATCTTAGGGAGCATTGACATGATGTCCAGAGTCCTGGATTTCTTCTTAATTGTCTGTGACTTGGGGACGCCTGGGCTGAGCCCATTGCACCTCTGGGCCTCAGTTTCCGCTTTCATAAAATGTGGAGACTAGACCATCCCAATGACCAGGGCACCTTCCAGCTTTAATATTTTATGAGTGCAAATGAATAGACAAGCTGAAGTTCAGCAAACTCTGCATCCTCTGAGAAATTCTAATAAATGTGAATCTGCCACGTCACTCAGAACATTCGTTCCTAGGGCTGGGCTTCCAAGGACAGACACCTGCACAGCTGAAGGCGAACCGCCACCTCCAGACAATTACCAGTAACTAATAGTTCAGGATCCACCACCCCTGAAATCAGACCAACCCAAGAATGAATGCCTACACTCCCTCTGGGGCATCTTGGACAAGTGACCTCTGCTTTCTGGGGCTGTTTCCACATCTGTAGAATGGTGTGGAACAGGACCAGCTTCATTTGAGGTTTGGTGGAAAAACATGTGCAAAAAGCCTAACACTATTAGAAAACCCTTAATAACCACAACAGTGACCAGGTGTGTCCGCAGCACTGTTCTGGGCACCGGGAGGGTTCCTGAGCCCTGGACCCTGCCCATCCTCGGCCTTCTGTGACCAAGATGGTGTTAGGGGCAGGGGAAGAGAGGCAGGGTCCCACTGAGTCAACCGGGGACTCAGATGTAGGGTGCAGGCAGTCCCTGCCCTGGAGGCTGCGGGCGCAGGCTGCCAGGCCTGATGGCGGCTGAAGTAGCATTAACGAGCATTCCAGCATGTCCCTGGCCAGCAGCAGCCCCTGGGGAGGGGCAGAGGGCCGTGCAAGGACAGAGGAGGCGGAGGATCGGTGTCAGAACTGCTGTGTCGTGTGCCAGGGGGTGCAGCTCGGTGCAGGATCGTGGTTGAGACAGCTGAAGTGCGTGCTGGGCTTCAGGATCTGGTGAAGTGCATTCACCAGACAGGGCTGTGTGACCTGTACGGGGTTCTCAGCCTGCAGTACAGAGACTCGACTCCTGGGGAGCCGGTAGGTGAACTGCAGGGGGCCAGGAGCCCTCAAAACTGGGTGCAGGATTGTGTGGGTGACTCCCCAAGAGGCATAAGACCTCCTAAAGGTCAAAAGAATTCTAGATTTAGGAGTCAGAAGACTTGGTGTAAGACCCTGTAATTCTGGCAAATGGCATCCTGTGATTCTGAGCAGGTGGTTCAACTGCCCTTACCACCCCCACCCACCCAGTCCTCCCTTTTCTTGTTTCATCATTCATTCAACAAATGTTTCCTGAGACCTGGACTTCCTTGTTGGCTCAGACAGTAAAGAATCTGTCCCCAGTGCAGGAGACCAGGTTTGATTCCTGGGTTGAGAAGATACCCTGGAGAAGGGAATGGCAGCCCGCTCTAGTATTCTTGCCTGGAGAATCCCATGGACAGAGGAGTCTGGCATGCTACAGTCCATGGGGTCACAGAGTCAGACATGACTGAGCGACTAACACTTTCTGTTTTCCTGAGACCTGTTCCAGGCTGGGGTCTACACTGGGGATACACACAGCCACGAAGAAGACAGGGATCCCAGCTCCCCTGGTCACCAACAAGTAAGGAGCCCATTTCATGAAGGTGGATAGAGGGGTAAATTGAGTAGCCATGGGAACCACAAACTGGGGCTCCTGACCCAGTGCATCAGGTGGGGGAGCCTGGGAATCAGCAGAGTCCTGGCTCAGCGCCTGTGGCCTTGGGCAGATCGCTGGCTTTGCTGAGCCTTGGTTTCCCCCTCTTTCTTGAGGGCCTGAAGACAATGTCAGGATGGGATGGGAGTGGAGGAGATGAGGGCTTCCTGTCTAGAAATATTTGGCCAGGAGGAGGAGCATTGGTGTGGGAGTTGGGGACCCGGCCCAGGTCCCCATTCTGCCTGGTCTCACTGGGTGACCCCAGACACCTCCCCACGGCCTCAGTTTCCCAACCACAGAGAGGGAGCCAGGCTGCCCCATCTTCCACGGGCAGTGGAAGTACTGAGAAAGGGGAGCAGTCAGGAGGAGCTTTCCAGGGCGGCGGCAGAGCTGAGGCCTGAAGCACTGAGAGCAGGGGTCATGAGAGAATCGGGTGCGGTCCCAGGGCCTGGGGCTTCCCTGGCAGAAGCCCTGCGTGTGATGGAGGAATTGGGGGCTGAAGTCCTGGGTCCAGGTATAAGGGAGGGGAGGAGCGGGTGGCTCAGTGAGCCCCCAGGCTTCCTCACTGGGGGTGTGGATGCCGCAGAGCAGGCCTCTGGGAGCAGGTGGCCTGGGCCCCGACCCTACTCGTTCCTGCTTCACTGAGGGCCCTTGGTAAAGTTTCTACCTGTCCAAGCCTCAGTCACTTTCATCTGGGGAATGGGAGCAACATTAACACCCCATTCAAAAAGTTGTTGAATATTATATGATTCCATCTATATGAAATATCCACAATAGGTGTATCTATAGGAAGGAAAGGAGACTGGTGTTTGCCTGGAGCTGAAGGGATGAGGGGATTGAGGGATGATACAAGGGATTGAGGGATGATGTTAAAAGAATACAGGGTTGCTTTTGGGGATAATGAAAATGGTCTAAAATGGATTTTAGTGTGGTGATGGTTGCATAGCTCTGAATACACTAAAAACCATCGACTTGTACAGTTTTAATGGGTGAATTGTATGGTATGTGAATTCTGTCTTAATAAACTGTCACCAAAACCCCAAAATGTTTTTGAGAGAATTAGATGAGATGCTAGATACCAGGCCCATTCTAAGCTGACAGCATTTACCCCTGGCAGCAAGTCCACCCTCCCTCAGAGAGAGCTGACAGGCTCCAGGAGAAGGGAGAGGGGCTTGCCCACCACTGCCGGCTTGGCTAGGGACCTGAGCCAGGCACACAGCCTCCCTGGGGCTCTCGTCAGGGAGTTGGAGGGGGTTTTCCAGGCCTTGGCCACCTCTTGAGTTAGCGTGAGGCTCAGCTCAGACCGTGGGTTTTGCCAAACATAGATGCAGGGTTGGACGTACGTCCACTTACATGGAGAAGGTGGGGAGAGGGTGTGCCCCCCGCCCCTCATGGATCTGCGTCCACTTGTCTTGTGTCCTGAGTGCAGAGTGGGTTGAAGGGTCAGCTGTGGCCACATAGACAGAGCCTCGGCTGCCTGCAGCTCAGAGGCCAGAAGGACGGGCCCACGAGAGTCTGTGGGGCCAGGATGGAGTGAGTCAGCTGTGAAGGCATCCAGCTGGCATTCTGGGCCTCAGTTACCTCATCTGTAAAAGGGGGAAAGTACTGTCTCCCTCACAGGGCTGTGCTCAGCCTCATGGTGACTGTTCCGGCATCTGCGTTTAATATTCAGGAAGCATTGTTGCTTCCCTGGTGGCTCAGATGGTAAAGATTCTGCCTGCAGTGCCAGAGACCTGGGTTCGATCCCTGAGTCGGGAAGATCCCCTGGAGGAGAGCATGGCAACCCACTCCAGTATTCTTGCCTGGAGAATCCTCAGGGACAGAGGAGCCTGGCGGGCTACAGTCCATGGGATCGCAAAGAGTCAGACACGACTGAGCAACTGAACACAGCACAGTGCATTGCTGTGATTAATGTCACTACCACCCACCAAGTGCCTTTTTTCATCCCGCCTCAGTTATATCATCACACGGTGACCTGTCTCAGCGTTCCATCTCCCTTGTCCCTGCCCCAGACCATCACTTAACTCCTCAGGGCAGGGCCTGGCTGTCCCCGACCCTGGCCCTGCTCTTTTAGGACCCAGCTCACCCTGGGGCCTGGGAGAGGCTTCTCTGCACAGTCTCGGGCCCCCTTCCTGCCACCTCTCTTCAGACCCAGCCACTAAAGGCAGGGCCCAGGGGGTGGGAAGGAAGCCCCTCTCCTGGCCCTCCTTCTGCACAGCTGCAGGCTAGGGTCTCCAGGCCACCCCCCAGGGGGCCTTTCAGGATATTCAGCTTTCATTGCTTCTGGAGCTGCTCCCACATCCCTCCCTCTGCAGAACTGCAGGCCAGGCAGGGACTGAGCCAGGACTGCAGCAGCCCCATTGCGGTGGTGGCAGAGGGCGCAGGTTCTTGAGGGGGGCGGTGCTTGCTCTGCTGGGCGCTAGTTCCGCTCTGGACCAGCAGCTGGAGCTCCAGTTTTAGGGCTCCCCCAAGGCCCTCTGCAACAAAACTGCCTGCAAACCACTACCTCTCTCCCCTTCTTTTCTGGTTCCCATTTGCAGACAGTCAGGTCGTTTCAGGCCACTGCCTGCCGGGCCTCCCTGGGCACTGGGACCCGGCGGCCAGTCCTGTTCCAGCCCTGTGTGGATGGACTGCTCAGCCGGATGTGGCTTGTGGCCTTTCTCTGGGCCTCAGTCTCCCCTTTTGTACAGTGTGAGTGATCCTGAAGGTGCCCTCACTGGCATCCCGCTTCTTACTTTCCCTCACCGCCCCCGACACTGAGCCTCTCCCCTTGGACTGAGTCTCCTCTGTGTCTGAGCTGGGACCTTGGCAACCAGGCCAAGCAGATCAGAGAGAGAAAGGAGGGGATGAGTGACCGGGTGGCGGGGAAGCCCAGCTTTGGTCAGGGCTCACCCTCCCTCCAGGCCAGTGCTCCTCACCCCCACCCCAACCCCCGGAGCCTCAGTCTTCCTCATACACAGCACTGGGAGAGTCAGACCTGGAGGTGGATCCCTACGCCAGACAAGGGCCTCCTTCCCCTTTAAGGCCCAGCCCAGCCCCCTCAGCCTGGGCTGGTTAAGTCCAGGCCCCTGTAAATGGTGGAGATGGGGGAGGATGGGCTGGCAGTGGGCAAGTTCTTGCCAAGGTGGTTTCTGGGGGGACGAAGGGGCATCACTGAGCCTCCAGGTGATCTGCGATCCTGCTCAGTGGTCAGAAGGTGGGGAGGCCAGAGCAGGCCCCCAGCTGCGGGTGTGGGCAAGGAGGCCACGGGACGGTCCCACAGTTTGGCAGCCTGTTTGCTCGTTTGTTTGTCCACTCAGCAAATATTTAGGCACCATCCTATCCTTGAGGCCGCTGCACGACTGAGCCTGCAGAAGACGCGGCAGAACGGGGCTGTGTGCCAGCCCTCACCTTACGTGAATTAGCTCACTTTCATCCTCGCAACAACAGTGAGGGGTAAACACCGTTCCCCTAATTTGGCACAGAGAAGTTGAGGAATTTGCCCGAGGTCACACAGCTGACAGTGGCAGAGCTGGGCTCTGAAACCAGGTAGCCCTTGAAGTTCAGTGACGAAAGCCTTTCCTCTGCTTCCCCCTGCCCTCAGCACCAAGCCTTCTTCTTGCCTGTTCGGGAGCAACCCCCTGGGACATCTACCCCTGTTCTTTCTGCTGCTTCTGCCTGCGGTCCCTTTTCTGATCGCCTTTCTCCTTGACCTGACTGGCCAGCCCTGGTCATCCTTCAGTGCTCAGCAGTGACAAGCCCTCCTGCAGGAGGGCTTCCTTGTCCTTGTTCCTCCCTGGCTCCAAGCTGGGTTAGGCCCCCGGCAGGCCTCCCTTAGTCCTGTTTCCCTCATCCACCACTTCTCTCTCCCGTGAGCATCTGTTAATGTATCCGCCTTCCTCCCCCACCAGGCTGTGAGCCCCTCCTCCTCACCTTCACCCCCTGCAGCGGCCACTGGGAAGCCCGAAATTGATGCCATTGCCTCGGGGAAGGCAATGGCACCCCACCCCAGTACTTTTGCCTGGAGAATCCCATGGACGGAGGAGCCTGGTAGGCTCCAGTCCATGGGGTCGCTAAGAGTCGGACACGACTGAGCGACTTCACTTTCATTTTTCACTTTCATGCATTGGAGAAGGAAATGGCCACCCACTCCAGTATTCCTGCCTGGCAGTCTATAGTCCATGGGGTCTCAAAGAGTCAGACACGACTGAGTGACTAACAGTTTCTCTTACCCTATGGAGTAAGCTGTATGGATGGATGAACGGCATGCATGCTCAGACTTGTCATGTCCTACTCCAGGAGATCTTCTCCACCCAGGGATCGAACCTGAGTCCGCTGTGTCTCATGCATCGACAGGTGGCTTCCACATGCTGCAATGACGAGTTCGCATGCTGTTACTAAGGATGCTGTGTGCTGCAAACTGAGTACAGCCAAATAAATAAATATTTTAAAAATAAATAATTTAAATCCTGGATTGGTAAGTCACTGTGTGACCCTAAGTAAGCCACCTGACCTCTCTGAGTCTATTTCCCCAACTGTAAAATAGCATTAATTATTAGAGTAAGCACCTTAGTTAACTCTTCGTTACAGCACACGGGATCTTCAGCTGTGCCGTGTGAAACTCTCAGTCGCAGCTGATGGGATCTAGTTCCCAACCAGGGACTGAACCTGGGCCATCTGCACTGGGAGCATGGAGTCGACCACTGGATCGCCAGGGAAGTCGCTATAATTTTAAAAGTATTTACCAATGGTTCAAAAGTCCAAGGCCCCAAAGGGTGGACAGTGGAAAGTCTGCCCCCCATGCCTCTGCCCACAGTCTCCCAGGTCCTCCCCTGGAGGCCGTGAGAGTGATTCTCAGGGGTCCTTCAGGGCAGGAGTGTGTGTTCACAGACAAACCTGAAGTGTGTTATTCAGAGCCAGGTTTAGACCAAGGCTGGTGAGTGACTCGGCGCTTGACACAGAATGACCACCACGCCTTGGTGGAGATGAGGGGCCCCTGGAGGCCTCTGTCCCCCGACCTGGCCCTTCTCGCCACGGTCACTGTGCCTGCCCTTCCCCGCCCCCCAGCAGTCGGCAGAGCCTCCTACCTGGCTCTGCTCCTCTGGCTGCAGCAGCGGCCACCTGGCTGGTCACTGGGAAGGCTGCAGCAGGCCTGGGGAGACCCCTTCACACCAGTGGGACCCCTCATGGAGGTGGCCCAGTGTTGGGGAGCCGCCGGTGCAAAGAAGGGGAGGCCAAGTGAGCACAGGAAACGTGTCAGGACAGCCTCTTATGGGTCTTTGGGGACCAAACTGACTTGGGTGTGGGTCCTGGTTGCACCCCTTCCTGCTGTGGAACTGGGTGGGCCTGCCTCCCTAAGGAACCTCCGGGTTCTCAATCCTGAGGATTAAGAGACAAAGGACCTCAGACCCTGGGGAATGTAGTAGGCTCCTGAGGAGGAGTAGTTGTTTTTTGTTTTTTTTTTCTTCCAATTTTTAAATTATGAAAATAAGGTAAAAAAGAAGAAAACATTTTAAATTTATTTTTAATTGGAAGATAATTGGGTATTTTTAATTACGGAAGCTTCTGCTCTGGGCTTTTCCACCACCCCTTCCTTCTGTCTGACTCCTGAGAAACACCGATGTGAGACCCTCAGAACTTTTACTTCCTGTCCACTTGCAGAAGGAATTGAGTGTGAATAAATATTCGGTGGTATTATTGTTGTTATTATTACTCTCATTTGGTGCCCAGTTTTGCAGTGTGCTAGGATATGCAGACCCCAAGGGCCCCCACATCCACCCAACTCTGGGATGAGACTTCACGGGAGAAGCTCAGAGGCAGGAATTTACACCAGGTGGCGGGGAGCAGGGTGTGTGCACACAGGTTTGGAGAGTGGGGGGCGGGGCGCTAACAGGAAGCGGGGGTGGGGTGGGGTGGGTATAGGACCGAGCACAGGGCTTGGAATCTGGGGTCTTGGTCGGGAGCCTTGACCTGCCTGAGCCCAGTTATTTCGTCTGTGAAATCAGGGTCGTCTACCCTCCCCAGTTAACCGCAGGGACTTTGGGATGCTTAGGTGGGAGAATTCCCCAGAGGGTATTTGCCACCTGCAAAGTGAAGGTCATACTGGCTGATGTAGGCTGCAGACCAGCTTGGTTCAGCCCTCAGGGTATTAAAAAACTTTAATTTGGAAATGGATAATCAGCATGGCTGTCCAACTTTGTGAATGTAATTAAGGCCAATGAACTGTACACTTAAAAATGATTAAAATGGTAAATTTCATGTCATATATATTTTTTACCACATTTTTGTTAAAATGGGGGAAGAAAAGAGGATTTGAATTACCGTATCAGTCTGGAAAACACAGCCCAGTTTGGAGGTTCCACAGGACCAATTTTGAAAAGTTAATCAGGACATGGGGTGAGTCTGGCCTGAAATCATGGAGAATGGGTTGCCAGTGGGGGTGGGGGGGGCAGGGGAGCTTCCGAGGAGACCCCGCAACTGCAGAGAGAGGGGAAACGGCCTGGCCTCGGCCCACCCCACCAGTCCCTCTTCAGTGCATCCCAGTGGCTGAACCCAGTGAGGGCCAGCTGGCAAAGGGATTTGGAAAACGTAGTTCACAGGGGTCTGCCCCCGGGATGCCAAGCAGAGCTGGGGAAGGGCAGGTTTGAGGTCACCTAGCAAAGGACCAGTCCTGTTGTCTACATTTAACAACCGGCTGATTTAGCATAAAAATCTGAATTCATAGCTTCTGAGACACCCGTGCTTGGGCCCACTTTCCCAGTAATCACCCCAAAGAAAGTGGGTGAGCAAAGGAAGATGGGCTGGGGGATGGTGAGGCCCACGTCTGCCTAGTCGGGCTGAGGCACTGGCCTTGGGGGGCCCTGCTGAGGAGTCCCGAGAAGCCTGTGGGGCCCCAGTGTTCTGATTTGCACCCGCTGAGCCCTGAGGGGACCCCAGGTTCTCTAGAGCAGAGTAGAAGCGGGGAGAGTCTGAGGACCCTGACCCAGGGGACTAAGCGGACAGCTGGGGGCAGGGATGGGGGCGGTGGGGCAGGACTGGCCCTAGGAAGGGCGCATCAGGTATCTTCCTGTCTCTGTTCTTGGAGACTCTCTGGGCCATGAGGATTCTCTTTTTAAATCTGGTTGCTGTTTATCTTTCTGAGGCTGTGAGGCTGTGTTCAGATCAAATCTTCCAGTAAAGCCGAACATGTAAATTCATGGCAGAGCTAACCTGGAGGAAGAGGTTGGGTGGCCTGGGGTTTTCCTCTGAAAATCCAGAGGATTTGGGGGGTGGTTACAGAAGCACCCAGGAAGGGTCTCAGACCTGCCCAAACTTGCACACGGTGTTTGAAGAGAGGTATGCGTAGGCTGGGGCTTCCCAGGCAGCGCTAGTGGTAAAGAAGCCACCTGCTAAAGCAGGAGACATAAGAGATGCGGGCTCAGTCCCTGGGTCTGGTAGATGCCCTGGAGGAGGGCATGGCAACCCACTCCAGTATTCTTGCCTAGAGAATCCCATAGACAGAGGAGCCTGGGGGGCCAGAGTCCTCGGGGTTGCAAGAGAGTCAGACTCAACTGAACTGACTTAGCATGCACGCATGCGTCCTTAGGCCACGGGCCTCGTAGCTCCCCAGGAAGAAGAGCCCACTGGCTTGGGAGTCAGTCAGACATGGGGCAAACCCGGGGCGTAGCTCAGTGACTTCAGCTAAGCCCCTTCACCTCTTATTTATAGTAGAGGCTCCCAGTTCCCCTTTCACACAGTGTGAGGAGGGGTAGAGGGGCTTATGCTTGTCTGGTGCCCACACAGTACCCAGGGGAAGGGTTGTCATGGTTACCAAGGGGCCAGTCCCAGGGCGGCCCCCTGACACCTCCCCCACCCCCCAGTTGGGGAGATCCCTTCCTCCGTCTTCCTGTTCCCTCCCCGGCTGCGCAGCTGGCAGGAATTTATCCTCTGCGGGGATGTACAGGGAGAAAGTCTCCTTTTTTGATGAAACAGCGATGAGGTGATGTCTGGGTTTTTTATATCCCCATTCTGAATGGGTGCCAGACACGAGTCCAGGCCAGTCCAGCCACATTTGTCCTCTGGGCTCCTGGGACCTGTTGGGGGTCTAGCCTGAGACCCAACACCTGGGAAGGAGTTGGGGAGGGACAATAAAAGTGGTACCAAGAGCTAGTACCTCCCTTGGGGACCCAGGCAAAGTCTAACAACCTGCCTCGATCAAGAATCTTTTATTTAAAATATATTACTTTTAAATTATATATATAGATATATTAATCATGTCTGACCCTTTGTGATCCCATGGGAGCCCACCAGGCTCCTCTGCCCATGGGATTCTCCAGGTAAGAATACTGGAGTGGGTAGCCATTCCTTTCTCCAGGGGATCTTCTCTATCCAGGGATGGAACCCAGGTCTCCTGCATTGCAGGTGAATTCCTTACCATCTGAGCCACCAGGGAAACCCATATATAATTTTTTAAATGTATATATTACTTTTCCTCATTAGCAATGTGAGAAACCCTTTGAGACATAAACTGAGGGTAAACCCTCTTTTGGAGGGTAAACCGGGGCCTGGATAGGTTAATTACCTTGCCCATTGATTCTTAGTAGGAGCCCAGTATTAGGTGTCTAGTCATGGTCCTAATCCTATTGATCCCTTGCCCATCACACTTGAGAAGCCTCATTACCATCTGGATCTCTGGTTGATGCAATGAGCTCAACAAAAGAATCGATGGCCTGGTGAACTTGAGGTTGTGGGTGATACTATTGTATTATAGGATCATATTTTAGATCTGAATAAAAGAAATTTCTACAAATGGCACACACTGGTTACAAAAATATTCAGTGCCAAAAATGTCTGAGGTATACAGTAAAAGCCCCTGAATCCCCACCCACTAGAGACAAGCTCTGGAACCAACCATTTCTTTTTTTTGGGGGGGGGGGAAGGAACTAGTTCTTATATATATTCCTCTGGATTTTCTGGTGCATTACAAGTAAATGTTAATATTTGTGTTTTTATAATTTTAGTTATTCGTTTATTCTTCTATTTTTGGCTGCGCTGGGCCTTTGTTGCCGCACACAGGCTTTCTCTAGTTGTGGTGCGTGGGGTCTACTCTGTCCTTGTCCTTTGTGGGCTTTCCCTTGCAGTGACTTCTCTTGTAGATCATGGGCTCTAGAGTATGAGCTTCAGAGGTTGCGGTGCACGGGTTTAGTGACCTCGAGACATGGGCGATCTTGGATCAGGGATTGAACCCGTGTCTTCGGCATTGGCAGGCGGATTCTTTACCACTGAGCCACCCAGGGAAACCCGGTATTTGTGCTTTTAAACGATGACACCATACATTTTGTTTCGCAACTTGCTTGTTGGAAGTAACAGTAGCTCTGGAGACACAGAAGTTCCTAAGCAGGCAGAGTCATGGCCGATCTGGTGGGGGAGGTGGCTGCAAAGTTTGATGGGAAATTGCATGTCATGTGCGTAAGCACTTTTTAGAGATGGTGGTTAGGACTCTCACCGGGATCTTGAAAAAAACAAGATTCAGACCCGAGCCTCTTGTTTTTCAGATGGAGAAAGCGAGGCCCGAGGGGGCCGGATGAGGTGAGTGGGGAGCCCAGCCACCGCCCCCTCCCCCGCCCTGGGGATGCCTGGAAGGATGCAGGCAAGAGAGCCGCAGTCGCCTGGCTCTGGGCATTGTGCCCGGGCCCTGCAGAGCGGGGAGGAGGGGGGCGAGGAGTCAGTCCTGCCCCCGGTGCCAGGCGGGAGGCGCCTCTGCAGTCCCTGTGGGGAGGAGATTTATAGCCCCCAGGAGCTGGGAGGTTACAGAGAAAAAGTGGTGCCGCAATTCCAAGGATGCTGCCTGCAGCACCCGAGGTGGGCCAGCTTCTGGGTGGGCCCGGCTCCTCCAGGCTAAAAAAGCCCTCCAAGGGGCAGCTGTGGGCACGGGTGAGGGGCAGGGGTCAGACGGTGCTGTTGAGATCAGAAACACCCCCTCTTCCCCCAACACAGGCACAGAGCTGGTGCTGGGACCCAGGCCCTGGGGAGGGCTTGTCACTGCACTGTGTTATCCGTGAGCTTGGGCTGCTCAGGACTTGCCTAGCAGCGCCCCCACCCCAGGGGGGTCTGATGTCACCAGTAAAGATGGCCATCATCCACTGAGCATGTCTCCTTTGTGGGCCCGTGTTCTGCAGCCTTCAGCACCCCCAGTGACCCCCTCCCAGGGCAGAGTCCTGTTATTCCCCCTTACTTCACAGTAGCTCAGGGAGGCCATGGGGTCAGTGGTGGCAGATTTGAGCCTTATATGCCTAAATGAGTGCCCGAGTCCCTGCCTTCTGCCAGAGCCACTTTTTCCCTGTGCGACTTGGGTTGGTTACTCAGCCTCTCTGAGCTACCATTTCTCAGCCATCGTCACTGTGGGGGGCCACGTGCCTTGTTTCAACTCCTTCCCTTGCTGTGTTTCAATCTTAGCCTCCCCACCAGATGTCAGCGCCACCGCTATGATGAGCACAGCCCCGGGGCCGGCCCCAGGCCTGTGGGGGCCTGTAGGCCACCCCTACTGCCTGTGTCTGCTGGGCCCAGGTTGGACCCAGACTGCCCTGGCCTCTGGTTCCCACCCTCACCCCACCAAGATCAGGAGCAGCAAGAGGTTTGCTAGGCAGACCCCCAAGGAATGTTTTCAGGGAGGCCTCCTCACGTTCTCTCACTCAGTAGGCAAGCCTGGGTTCTCCAGAAGGATCTGCAAGGTGCCAGGGGGACTGGAGAACCAAACGGACATGGCGCTTGTACCCAGACGAGTGCCCGTCCCGAGGGTGAGATGGACGTCCACATACAGCGGAGCAATGCTGAGAACGAGGTCCCCTACACGTGTCCAACAACAGAGCCCTGCTCAGACTCGAGGCTCAGGGTGGAGGCCCTGGGGGCCCCCGGAGGACAGGCCTGGAGCACAGGAATGCACTCCCAGCCCATCTCCCGGGGCCTCTTGTCAGCCTGTGAGCAGGTCCTGCCTCTTGACTGCTGTGTGACTGTTAGTCCCCTGCCCTCTCTGAGCCTGTTTCCCCTCTCTAAAATGGGGGAAAAAATCATGGCACCCACTCTGTAGGGTTGTTGAGGGCATTGGAAGAGGCAGTGTTTGCAAAGAGCTGAGCTCAGTGCTGGGCACATGTGGAGCCTCAGTGGCTGGTAGAAGTTAAAGGCGCAGAGCGGCAGGGGAGCCCGGTGGAGCAGCGGGGGAGCAACATTCCTGGAAGAGACACAGATGAGCTGAGTATAGGGACTCAGGAGGTGTTATCAAGGAGCAGGACCGGCTGAAGACCGAGGGACCAGCTCAGGTGGAAGGGCACGAGGGGTTCCACAGGTGGGCGCAGGGCAGGAGGGGGCAGGGCAGAGCCACAGAGGTCACAGGGGCAGGTGCCAGGTGGCGAGCTGGGCCGGGGAAGGTTCTGAGAGGGGCTCAGGCAGGGGCAGTATTTGAAGGCTCCTTCTGACCGGAGGCTGGATTGAGGGGAGCTGGGCATGGGAGGGTGGGGAGAGGCTCTGCTGGTGGCTACGTGCCGCCCCTGATGGGATGCAGACAGGGCGGGGCCACAGGACGGGCTGAGGGGCTCACCCCTTTGGGCCCCGCCACGGGTCCTGAAGCCTCATCAATGAAGCCTCTTCGCCGAGGCTTCATGTCTGTACCTTGGAGAGCAGTTCAGCAACCCCCCTTCACCTGGTGGTGGTGCCCAGTTGGCCCCGGAAGGTGGGCGTTGGCCGGGTGGGTAATCACGATGGTCCGAGGCTCTGCCTGCTTCTCTCTAGTGGCTCCAGGAGGTCGGGACTGTTACTTCACTGCCCCCTCCACCATTTACGGAAAGCAAACTGAAGCTCACGGAGGTCGCTAACCTTGATGGAGGTCCCACAGCTGCCAAATGGGGGCAGGCACAGCCGGGACCCAAACCCAGGGCTCCCGTTCCACTGGGTGCCCCGCAGTCTCCCAACCCCAAAGGCCAAAGGCAGCCCTGCCTCACGGCTTGGGCCTTCATTTTCTCACCCTAGCTGAGAGAGGCTGCAGGGAGGAACACGGGCAGTGCACTCCCAGGGGTTACCCTGACTCCTTGTGCAAAGGACGGCAGCTCCGGCATCAGCCAGGTGGTGGGGACGGGCCGGGGTGGGGGGGCAGGGACAGCACCAGCCCCGCCCCTCGGAGGCCTCCACCGCTCACTCCTGCCAAGGGAGCCGCCAAGGACGCCCGCAGGGTCCTCTTTGTGAGCAGCCTCTGCTTGGTACGCAGGCAGGTAGGCCAGGTCGGGACAAGGGTGGTACTGGGTGAGGAGTCAGGCAGGAGGCCAGGGCTGCGGGACACTAAAGCAGTGTCTTCTGAAGGGCCGCTCCTGAGATGTTATGAGGGGCTTCCATTATCTGTGGGTTTGGGAAACTGGAAACCGAGGCTCCAGCAGACAAATGCCTTCCACCTTAGACCTGCAAGAAAGAAGTGGTGCTGTGGGCATAACCTTGCTGGCCTGAGTGCAGGGTACTCGGCCACCCCGGCGAGGCCTGGGGAGCACTCTCCTGCCCTGCTGTGCAGGCCTCTGGAGCATCAAGTCCCCCATGCTGCAGGTGCACGTGCCACTCCCCAGCAGACCCCGTCGGGCTGGGGCTCTGCCAGCAGAACCGATGCCTGAGGGCGGAGCCCAGGGAGGCTGAGACCGGGCAGGTGCAGGAGCAGGGGTGCGTGGGGCAGGGCTGGGCTTGGCAAATAGGACCCACCAGCATGACTTTGCCCCTTCAGAGCTACTGTCAGTATAGACGTCTATGCAGCACGCAGCTGCCTCAGACCTGGGTTTTTGTCCACATCTTCTGCAGCAGGTGGGGCGGGCCCTGTGACCATCTCCACTGTGCAGCCGAGGAAGCAGAGACTCAGAGAAGGCAAAGGACTTGCCCCAAATCACACAGGCAGGCCAAGTCATCTGGCCTCTGACATCCTGCTGCGCAGCGAGTGGCCCAGGAAAGCACCCACTTTCTGGCCGCCCCGCTGTGGCTTGGCAGGGGGATGTCAACCTGGCGCTCCACCAGGGCCACGGCGGGCCGTTCCTCTGAGCAAGGCCGTGTGCTGAGGCACCACAGGTGTTACAAGGCAAATCCTCTCAGCAGCTTCCAAGGGATCACAGTTTGCCTTCATTTTATAGGGGGCGGAAAGGAGGCGCCCACCAGCAGGCTGAGACAGTCACCCAAGGCCACGTGGCTGGAGCCAACACTACAGCCCAGGTCCTATTTCTCTTCTTAAAAAATTGAGATATAGTTCACATACCGTAACAGTTACCATTTTTTCCCCTAAGTATGAAAGAAGCAATTTTATTAAATGAACTCATTTACCTGGCACAATTGGGCAAAGAAAAACATACGCACTCCTTAAAAAAAAATCACATCCTCCGACTTCCCTGGTGGCTCGGTGGTTAAGCATCTGCCTGCCAACGCAAGGGACGCGGGTTTGATCCCAGGGACCGGGAGGATCACACATGCCCCCGAGCAGCTGAGCCCGTGAGCCACAGTCACTGAGCCCGAGGGCTCTAGAGCCCGTGCTCCTCAACGAGAGGAAGGAACCACTGCACAGCTTCAGGTCCCAACCTGATGATCCAGCACTAAATATCCTCCGTATGGCCCCCAGACTTCTTCCAGGTCTTTCTCACTCTCTAAAAACTGCAGAAGAGTGACGGGTGCCACTGCCAACCCATGCTGGCAACCCGGGAGCAGCAGCTCTGGGTCGGGGGGTCTGCTCACAGGGCTCTCCTAGGACCTGGTGGAGAAGTCCGTGCGAGCTGGGTCCGGCAGAGGGACTGAGAGTGTCAGGTGAGCTCCCGGGGGCGGAGGCTGGCTAGGAACCTGTCAGGAAGCGGTGGCCCAGGCTGCTGCCCAGGTAAGGCAATGAACTTCAACCCAAGCACGGATGACGGGGCATTCCGTCTGGAACGAGGATCGATGTCCGCCATGTGCTCCCTGGACACCAGGCGTTGAGCGTGGCCTTCCTTGGTCCTCCTGGCTGCCCTGTGGAGTGGGTGTCGGAAGAGACAAGCATGGAGAGGGCTAGGGATTCGCTCAGGGCCACACAGGCAGAAACGGCAGAACCTGCGTCCAAGCCCAGGCCCATGCGATTCTGGGCTATGACGGCAATTGATTGATTGGCATGTGATACTTGTGAAATGAACACGGTTTTTCTTAGGAAACAAACGTATGGTCACCAAAGGGGAACAGTGGGTAAAGGGGATAAATTACAAGGATGGGATTAATTTGTAACTACAAATACATGAAAAATAAACAATCAATAAGGACCTACTTTAGCAAGGGTGATGTACTAAACACTCTGTAATAAGTGATATGTGGGAAAAAAAGGAAAAAAATCCAAAGATGAATAGATATATGTATGGGGATGACTGAATAAGATTCTGTACACCAAACATAATGAACACAACACTGTAAGTCAACTTTACTCCTAAAAAGATAAACATCGGAGCTTCCCTGGTGGTTCAGGGGTAAAGAATCTGCCCGCCAAGGCAGGAGGCAGGGGTTCAGTCCCTGGTCCTGGAAGATCCCACATGCTGGGGAGCAGTTAAGCCCTGCACCACAGCTACTGAGCCTGTGCTCTAGAGCCCGAGAGCCGCAACCACCGAGCCCACGAGCTGCAACTGCTGAAGCCCAAGTGCCCTAGAGCCTGTGCTCCGCAACAGGAGAACTGCAAATAAGAAACCCAAGACCCATTACTAGAGAGTAGCTCCTACTTGCCGGAACTAGAGAAAAGCCCAGGCAGCAACGAAGACTCGGCAGAAACGAATAAATGCATTAAAAAAAAATTCAAAAAAAGAAAAACCAAGAAGTAACGAGACACTTTCCAAATGTCCACTCTTAATTTACAACCAGGGAACCAGGAGGACTAAGCCTAAGGCTCCAGTTACCATGAGTTAGACATGAGGATATCCTGCCATCTTGTGGCCATTTCCCGCAATGGCACCCTTAAAAATATCGCCAATGAGCACCTCACATTCACAAGGACTGCTGGGGTGTAAATGATAACCTGCCTTTAGAAAGTTTACGTAAGTAACTAATCACAAATAATTAGAAACTGGACAAACTATCAGGACCAAAATTTCAACAGTAAATTCTACTCACACTGTTTACAAAAAAAGGGCATGAAAAAAAATCACGAATTATAGATAAGCATATCAGAACCACAGTGAGGGGTCAACTCTGAATTGGTGTGAAAGGCATCATCAAAAATCAACAAGCAATAAATGGTGGAAAAAGCATGAAGAAAAGGGAACCCTTTTATGATGCCAGTGGCATGTGCATGTAAAATCAGTATAGAGGGGAGTATGGAACTGTCTTTAAGAGGCAAAAAGAGAGAGCTACCCTGAGATCCTGCAGGCCCACTCTGAAGAGTATTTGAGGAGAAAAATAGACTTTGAAAAGGCACATGAAGCCAAGTGTTCACTGGACTAGAATTTACAATAGCCAACAAATAGAAGCCAACATGTTTATAGAGCGATGAATGTATAAAGAAGAGACATGTGTACACAATACGGTGTGACTCAGATAGGAAAAACAGGTTTAAAAATGTGATTTTCAGGAATACAGATAAAACTATCAATAATCAAACTAAGTGAAGAAAGGCAGAATCAAAAAAAGACGAATATCACATCACATCAGATCAGTCGCTCAGTTCGTGTCTGACTCTTTGCGACCCCATGAACTGCACCACGCCAGGCCTCCCTGTCCATCACCAACTCCCGGAGGTCACTCAGACTCACATCCATCGAGTCAGTGATGCCATCCAGCCATCTCATCCTCTGTCGTCCCCTTCTCCTCCTGCCCTCAATCCCTCCCAGCATCAGAGTCTTCTCCAATGAGTCAACTCTTCGCATGAGGTGGCCAAAATACTGGAGTTTCAGCTTTAGCATCATTCCTTTCAAAGAAATCCCAGGGCTGATCTCCTTCAGAATGGACCGGTTGGATCTCCTTGCAGTCCAAGGGACTCTCAAGAGTCTTCTCCAACACCACAGTTCAAAAGCATCAATTCTTCAGCGCTCAGCCTTCTTCACAGTCCAGCTCTCATATCCATACATGACCACAGGAAAGACCATAGCCTTGACTAGGCGAACCTTTGTTGGCAAAGTGATGTCTCTGCTTTTGAATATGCTATCTAGGATGGTCATAACTTTCCTTCCAAGGAGTAAGCGTCTTTTAATTTCATGGCTGCAGTCACCATCTGCAGTGATTTTGGAGCCCAGAAAAATAAAGTCTGACACTGTTTCCACTGTTTCCCCATCTATTTCTCATGTAGTGATGGGACCAGATGCCATGATCTTCGTTTTCAGAATGTTGAGCTTTAAGCCAACCTTTTCACTCTCCACTTTCACTTTCATCAAGAGGCTTTTGAGTTCCTCTTCACTTTCTGCCATAAGGGTGGTATCATCTGCATATCTGAGATTATTGATATTTCTCCCGGCAATCTTGATTCCAGCTTGTGTTTCCTCCAGTCCAGCATTTCTCATGATGTACTCTGCATATAAGTTAAATAAACATGGTGACAATATACAGCCTTGACGTACTCCTTTTCCTATTTGGAACCAGTCTGTTGTTCCATGACCAGTTCTAACTGTGGCTTCCTGACCTGCATACAGATTTCTCAAGAGGCAGATCAGGTGGTCTGGTATTCCCATCTCTTTCAGAATTGTCCACAGTTTATTGTGATCCACACAGTCAAAGGCTTTGGCATAGTCAATAAAGCAGAAATAGATGTTTTTCTGGAACTCTCTTGCTTTTTCGATGATCCAGTGGATGTTGGCAATTTGATCTCTGGTTCCTCTGCCTTTTCTAAATCCAGCTTGAACATCAGGAAGTTCATGGTTCACATATTGTTGAAGCCTGGCTTGGAGAATTTTGAGCATTACTTTACTAGTGTGTGAGATGAGTGCAATTGTGTGGTAGTTTGAGCACTCTTTGGCATTGCCTTTCTTTGGGATTGGGATGAAAACTGACCTTTTCCAATCTTGTGGCCACTGCTGAGTTTTCCAAATTTGCTGGCATGTTGAGTGCAGCACTTTCACAGCATCATCTTTCAGGATTTGGAATAGCTCCACTGGAATTCCATCACCTCCACTAGCTTTGTTCCTAGTGATACTTTCTAAGGCCCACTTGACTTCACATTCCAGGATGTCTGGCTCTAGGTCAGTGATCACACCATCGTGATTATCTGGGTCGTGAAGCTCTTTTTTGTACAGTTCTTCTGTGTATTCTTGCCACCTCTTCTTAATATCTTCTGCTTCCGTTAGGTCCATACCATGTCTGTCCTTTATCGAGCCCATTTTTGCATGAAATGTTCCTTTGGTATCTCTGATTTTCTTGAATAGATCCTTAGTCTTTCCCATTCTGTTGTTTTCCTCTATTTCTTTGCATTGATCGCTGAAGAAGGCTTTCTTATCTCTTCTTGCTATTCTTTGGAACTCTGCATTCAGATGTTTATATCTTTCCTTTTCTCCTTTGCTTTTCGCTTCTCTTCTTTTCGCAGCTATTTGCAAGGCCTCCCCAGACAGCCATTTTGCTTTTTTGCATTTCTTTTCCATGGGGATGGTCTTGATCCCTGTCTCCTGTACAATGTCACGAACCTCATTCCATAGTTCATCAGGCACTCTATCTATCAGATCTAGGCCCTTAAATCTATTTCTCACTTCCACTGTATAATCATAAGGGATTTGATTTAGGTCATACCTGAATGGTCTAGTGGTTTTCCCTACTTTCTTCAATTTCAGCCTGAATTTGGCAATAAGGAGTTCATGGTCCGAGCCACAGTCAGCTCCTGGTCTTGTTTTTGCTGACTGTATAGAGCTTCTTCATCTTTGGCTGCAAAGAATATAATAGATCTGATTTCGGTGTTGACCATCTGGTGATGTCCACATATAGAGTCTTCTCTTGTGTTGTTGGAAGAGGGTATTTGCTATGACCAGTGCATTTTCTTGGCAAAACTCTGTTAGTCTTTGCCCTGCTCCATTCCGTATTCCAAGGCCAAATTTGCCTGTTACTCCAGGTGTTTCTTGACTTCCTACTTTTGCATTCCAGTCCCCTATAATAAAAAGGACATCTTTTTTGGGTGTTAGTTCTAAAAGGCCTTGTAGGTCTTCATAGAACCGTTCAACTTCAGCTTCTTCAGCATTACTGGTTGGGGCATAGACTTGGATTACTGTGACATTGAATGGTTTGCCTTGGAAACGAACAGAGATCATTCTGTCATTTTTGAGATTGCATCCAAGTACTGCATTTCGGACTCTTTTGTTGACCATGATGGCCACTCCATTTCTTCTGAGGGATTCCTGCCTACAGTAGTAGATATAATGGTCCTTTGAGTTAAATTCACCCATTCCAGTCCATTTTAGTTCTCTAATTCCTAGAATGTCAACATTCACTCTTGCCATCTCTTGTTTGACCACTTCCAATTTGCCTTGATTCATGGACCTGACATTCCAGGTTCCTATGAAATATTGTTCTTTACAGCATCGGACTTTACTTCTATCACCAGACACATCTACAGCTGGGTATTCTTTCTGCTTTGGTTCCATCCCTTCATTCTTTCTGGAGTTATTTCTCCACTGATCTCCAGTAGCATATTGGGCCCCTACTGACATGGGGAGTTTCTCTTTCAGTATCCTATCATTTTGCCTTTTCATACTGTTCATGGGGTTCTCAAGGCAAGAATACTGAAGTGGTTTGCCATTCCCTTCTCCAGCGGACCACACCCTGTCAGATCTCTCCACCATGACCCGCCCATCCTGGGTTGCCCCACGGGCATGGCTTAATTTCATTGAGTTAGACAAGGCTGTGGTCCTGGTGTGATTAGATTGACTAGTTTTCTGTGAGTATGGTTTAAGTGTATTTGCCCTCTGATGCCCTCTTGCAAGACCTACCGTCTTACTTGGGTTTCTCTTACCTTGGGCGTGGGGTATCTCTTCCCGGCTGCTCCAGCAAAGCACAGCCATCGCACCTTACCTTGGATGAGGGGTAATATACATCACATCACTTATAAGTAAAATCTAAAAATACACACCAGTGAATTAATCGAGAAAATGTAAGCAGACTTGGAGACTTAAAAAACAAACTTCTGGTTACTAAAGGAGAATGAAGGGGGCAAGGATAAATTCAAATGTTTAGATTTAACATATATCATTCCATATAAAAGAGGGAGTCAACAAGAACCTAGGTATACCAAGGGATTCAACACCCTTGTAATAACCTATATAGGAAAAAATTCGAATCTGAATAGATATATGTACATGTAAAATTGAAAACATATTTTGTACAACTACAGCCACCACCATCTTGCATATCGATGTTACTACAATAAGGAATAAAACTTAATTTAATAAAAAAAAGAGGAATGCACACACAAGCTTTTGGGTATTTATTGTGGCACTGCTGCTGCTAAGTTGCTTCAGTTGTGTCCGACTCTGTGCGACCCCAGAGACGGCAGCCCACCAGGCTCCCCATCCCTGGGTTTCCCCAGGCAAGAACACTGGGGTGGGTTGCATTTCCTTCTCCAATGCACGAAAGTGAAAAGTGAAAGTGAAGTCGCTCAGTCGCGTCGGACTCTTCGCGACCCCACGGACTGCAGCCCACCAGGCTCCTCCATCCATGGGATTTTCCAGGCAAGAGTACTGGAGTGGGGTGCCATTGCCTTCTCCGTATTGTGGCACATGCCACTCTAATTTTACAATCCCCAAATCAGGACTTTAACTAAGGCTCGCGATGTTGAAATAACCATAGTTGGGCACGAGTAAATTCTGCCACCTTGTGACGATTCATTGAAACAGCAACCTGAAAATTAATGCTTATGGGCACTTAGTAGTCACACTGTGTGGTGTTGGAGGAGACTCTTGAGAGTCCCTAGGACTGCACGGAGATCCAACCAGTCCATCCTAAAGGAAATCAGTCCTGAATATTCATTGGAAGAACTGATCCTGAAGCTGAAATTCCAATACTTTGGCCACCTGATGCGAAGAACTGACTCATTTGAAAAGACCCTGAGGCTGGGAAAGATTGAAGGCAGGAGGAGAAGGGGACCATAGAGGATGAGACAGTTGGATGCCATCACGGACTCAATGGGAGTTTGAGCAAGCTCAGGGTGTTGGTGATGGACAGGGAAGCCTCGTGTGCTGCAGTCCATGGGGTCTCAAAGAGTCAGACATGACTGAGCGACTGAATTGAACTGAATATTCACAAAAACTGCTGGGCTCCAGATTATACCTGCCTTCAAACAATTTCTAGGGTTAAGCAATAAAAAATAAAATACTGAAAATCAGCACAAACTGTAAAGAGTAAGATATCCATAGGTAAATACGATTCGTAATGTTTTGTAAAAGCACATAAAAGTTGCTCAATATAGACAATTATTAGAGATGTGAAAATCAAAAGCATAATGAGATATCACTTTCAAGAAGACAAAAATGCCATTATCAAAATATCTATACACAAGAAAAGCTAGAGTGGGCTTAAGAAAAGGAACCCTTTCATGGTGCTAGTGGGATGTAATGGGTAACAGGTATAAGAGGGGCAAGACCCTTTCATGGTGCTAGTGGGATGTAATGGGTAACAGGTATAAGAGGTGCAAGAGACTTAGGTTCGATTCCTGGGTAGGGAAGTTCCCCTGGAGATGGAAATGGAAACCCACTCCAGTATTCTTGCTAGGAAATCCCATGGACAGAGAAGCCTGGCAGGCTGCAGTTCATGGGGTTGCAAAGAGTCAGACACGAATGAGCATGCACGCATTATCAGGACCAGTGAATTAATTCAGAAAACATAATCAGAGACTTAAAAAACAAGCTTCTGGTTACCAGTGAAGAAAGAAGGGGACAAAAGAGAAATAAGGAGGTCGGAATAAGCAAATGCAAACTATTCCATGTTAAATGGACAATGAACAGAGACCTACGTATACCAAGGAAGGTCTATCAACACCCTGCGACAAAATCATACCTGGGACAAAAATCTGAAGAAGAATACATGCTTGTATATGTATAACTGAAAAAAGATTCTGTACACCTATAACACACACAACATTTTGTATTGTTGCTACAATAAAAATTTAATATTAATTCAATAAAAGAAAGGAATAAGACAGAAGCTTTTGGGTGTTTGTTCTGGCACATTCCACTCTACAACTCCAAAACAGGATTTCCAATCAGACTCCAGTTGCCAGAGTAGGGCTTCCCTTGTGGCTGAGTTGGTAAAGAATCTGCCTGCAATGCAGGAGACCTGGGTTCAGTCTCTGGGTTGGGAAGAACCCCTAGAGAAGGGAACAGCTATCCACGTCACTATTCTTCTCTGGAGAATTCCATGGACTATACAGTCCATGGGGGTCGCAAAGAGTCGGACACAACTGAGCGACTTGGCACTTTTACTTTTCGCTTTGCCAGAGTAGCCACAGTTGGTCACAAGGGAAATCCTGCCACCTTGTGGCCATTCCCCTCAATAGCAACCTGAAAACTATTGCTTATGGGCACTTAATATTGACAAAAACTGCTAAGTTCTAAATTATACTTGCTCTCAAAAAATTTCCATGGGCAACTAATATAGCTCCAATGCTTTGGCCACCTGATGCAAACAGCCAACTCATTGGAAAAGACCCTGATGCTGGGAAAGCAGATGGGGGGATGGCATCACTGACTCAATGGACGTGAGTTTGAGCAAACTCAGGGAGACTGTGAAGGACAGGGAAGCCTGGTGTGCTGCAGTCCATGGGGTCAAGAAGAGCCGGACACGATGTGGCGATTGAACAACAACAACAGCTAATCAAAAAAATACTGAAAAAACAGTGTGAACTACTAAGAATAAGATATCAACAGCTAAACACAATTCATAACGTATCTTAAAAAGCACGTGAAAAGTCACTCAATATGGACATTTATCAGAGATGTGAAAATCACAAGTATAACAAGATATTACCTTCGAGAAGTCAAAAAGGCCATTATCAAAATATCTACACACAAGAAAAGCTACGGTGAGCTTAAGAAAAAAGGAACCCTTTTATGGTGCTGGTGGACGCTATGATTAGTCTCCCAGCTTAGCGCATTGTTGCCTTGTGAAGTTGGGAAAGTTTTCCTCAGCCTCTCAGGGTCTCAGTGGGCTCATCTGTAAAGTGGGGGTTATCGTAGTGACCACCTCTTGAGAGCATGCATGCAAGCATGCTAAGTCACTTCAGCCATATCGGACTCTCTGCGACCCTATGGACTGTAGCCCGCCAGGCTCCTCTGTCCATAGGATTTCCCAGGCAAGAATACTGGACTGGGTTGCCATTTCCTTCTGCACGGGATCTTCCCCACCCAGGGACTGAGCTCCTGCCTCCTGCGCTGGCAGGTGGAGTCTTTATCACGGAGCCACCAGGGGAGCCCCGCCTCCTCTTCTCAGTAGCATATTCTTAGCTCTCCTGCCAGGCTCAGCTGCAGGAGAGAAGGCCTAGGGCTCCAGGAAAGTGGGGAGAAATGCACTCTGTCCAGCGGTCTAGGTTTTCTCATCTTTTCTCGGGAACAGTCTTGGGATTGAACTGTTAGAGGAGAGTTCAGTGGGTTAAAATGTGAAAACGCATATTATGTGAAAACACACAGTGGCTGGTCCCTGGTAACTGTGAGTAGCAGGAATATCATCCTTCACAGTTCAGGTTGGACAGCACCTCCTCCAGGAAGCCATCCTGCTGTTGTAACTGTCTCTGTTTGTGTCTCTCCCGTGCTCCACCACAGCCCCAGGAAGGGCTCGTGCTGCCTCTTGCTCACTGTTGTAGCCCCAGTGTGGCTGGCCTCATGTCAAATTTATTTTAGGTGAAAGAGTGGGACTGGTGAGAACATATGTCCTGGGGCTTTGAGGCTGGTCCCTCAGCACCGCCCCTCACACACTGGCTTGAACTCTTGGAGCTGCAACAACCCACCTCCCCGAGAAAGCAGGGCTGATGTAAGGAGGACATGAGGCCCTCTGCACACCACCTGGCCCAGCACAGGTGCTCCATAAGCATCCGCTGCTGCTCTGCACTTTCTGCTCCAGCTACCCACAGCCCCCGCACAGCACCCGTCACGCCTGTGTCTGCTGCTCTGTAACCCTCGCCGGACGAAACTGTAGAGTTAGCCAGCGAGCGCACAGCCTTTGCCTCAGCGCACAGCCTTTGCCTCAGCCCTGTGGCGGCCCCACACCCAGCCCAGGGCGTGCCTCAGAGCAGAGGCTTGGACAAGGCTTCCCGAGGACTCTGGCAGCTCTGCCATCCTGTGTCTCCGTTGGCTCTGAATTACCTTTTCCTTCTGTCTCAGCCTGTGCAACTGTGTTCTTATTGGGCAAAACCTAGCATAAATGTCACCTTCCCCAGGGATGTCCTTCCTGAGCAAACTGACCCTGTGACTTCTGTCTCCTTGGAAGCCTTCAAGCTCTGACTGCTTCCACTGAGAACCTGTCGCTTTCACATAAGTAGTCCATCTTGGTAGAGTTAGGTTTCCTGGTTTGTGTCGTTGACTAATTCTTCTCTTTGGGATGGCACATAGCCAGTGAAATTTTGTTTTCCGAAGAGACTGATGGCATTTGCTAACATTTATCATCTGGGAAAGGTCTGATGGTTCCTCCACACAGTTGTGCATAGTACACAGAATACGGCACATACATGTATGATTCTATTTGTTTCCTGTCTTCTCCAGAAAATTATTTTAAAATGGAATAAGATCTGTTATGTAGTTAATGGTATTATTTCAATGCCAATTTCCTGGATTTTAGAAAATATTTATTTATGTATTTGGTTTGGCAAGTGGGATCTTTCACTGTGGCACGTATAATTGCTCCAGGACATGTGGGATCTTAGTTTTCTGATGGAGGATGGAACCTGCATCCCCTGCACAGGAAGGCAAAATCTTAACCACTGGACCATTAGGGAAGCCCCCCAGTTTCCTGGTTTTGATATTGTACCACCAACCCGTAAAAAGTCACCATGGAGGGAAGCCGGGTGAAGGGGACATGATACACTTCATGTACTATTTTTGCAATTACCTAAAACTCTATAATTACTTTAAAAATATCATTTTATAAAAATATGTGAGGCTGATTAAACATATAAAACTATGTTAAATATTAATAATATCTGGATTAGATGGCACACACAGACTTGGCTGTGTGTGATTATTTATTATACATTTTATAATATTTATTATACTTATATATAATGTATAATGTATATACTGTATTATATATATATAATATATATACTGTATTTATATATATATATATATATATATATATATATATAATATATATTACAATTGCACTCATCTCACGTGCTAGTAATGCTCAAAATTCTCCAAGCCAGGCTTCAGCAATACATGAACCATGAAGTTCCGGATGTTCAAGCTGGTTTTAGAAAAGGCAGAGGAACCAGAGATCAAATTGCCAACATCCACTGGATCATCGAAAAAGTGAGAGAGTTCCAGAAAAACATCTATTTCTGCTTTATTGACTATGCCAAAGCCTTTGACTGTGTGGATCATAGTAAACTGTGGACAATTCTGAAAGAGATGGGAATACCAGACCACCTGACCTGCCTCTTGAGAAACCTATATGCAGGTCAGGAAGTAACAGTTAGAACTGGACATGGAACAACAGATGGGTTCCAAATAGGAAAAGGAGTACGTCAAGGTTGTATATTGTCACCCTGCTTATTTAACTTCTATGCAGAGTACATCATGAGAAACGCTGGGATGGAAGAAGCACAAGCTGGAATCAAGATTGCCAGGAGAAATATCAATAACCTCAGAAATGCAGATGATACCACCCTTATGGCAGAAAGTGAAGAGGAACTCAAAAGCCTCTTTATGAAAATGAAAGAGGAGAGTGAAAAAGTTGGCTTAAAGCTCAACATTCAGAAAACGAAGATCATGTTTCCCATCACTTTATGGGAAATAGATGGGGAAACAGTGGAAACAGTGGCAGACTTTATTTTTGGGCTCCAAAATCACTGCAGATGGTGACTGCAGCCATGAAATTAAAAGACGCTTACTCCCTGGAAGGAAAGTTATGATCAACCTGCTGCTGCTGCTGCTAAGTTGCTTCAGTCGTGTCCGACTCTGTGCGACCCCATAGACGGCAGCCCACCAGGCCCCGCCGTCCTTTGGATTCTCCAAGCAAGAACACTGGAGTGGGTTGCCATTTCCTCCTCCAATGTGCGAAAGTGAAGTCGCTCAGTCGTGTCCGATTCTTGGCGACCCCACGGACTGCAGCTTACCAGGCTCCTCCGACCATGGGATTTTCCAGGCAAGAGTACTGGAGTGGGTTGCCACTGCCTTCTCTGATGACCAACCTAGATAACATATTAAAAAGCAGAGATATTACTTTGCCAACAAAGGTCTGTCTAGTAAAGGCTATGGTTTTTCCAGTGGTCATGTATAGACGTAAGAGTTGGACTGTGAAGAAAGCTGAGTGCCGAAGAATTGTTGCTTTTGAACTGTGGTGCTGGAGAAGACTCTTGTGAGTCCCTTGGACTGCAAGGAGATCCAACCAGTCCATCCAAAAGGAGACCAGTCCTGGGTGTTCATTGGAAGGACTGATGCTGAGGCTGAAACTCCAATACTTTGGCCACCTCATGGGAAGAGCTGACTCACTGGAAAAGACTCTGATGATGGGAGGGATTAGGGGCAGGAGGAAAAGGGGACAAGAGAGGATGAGATGGCTAGATGGCATCACCAACTCGATGCCCATGAGTTTGGGTGAACTCCGGGAGTTGGTGATGGACAGGGAGGCCTGGCGTGATGCGATTCATGGGGTTGCAAAGAGTCCGACACAACTGAACGACTGAACTGAACTGAACTGATACTTATACCCAATGTATAATATATATACTATGTAAATATATATAATATACAATACATAGTATATATTTTAATAAATATTTCATATAATCTATATACATAAATTATAATATATTATATATAATAGACATATAATATATAGCATATACACCTTATATATGATAAATATTCTATATTGTATATATTATATATCATATTATATAATATATATTACACATCACATTTTATATATAATATATCATATTATATATAATTTATACATGTGTAATATATGTATATATAATAATATATTATATAATATGATATGCATTATATTATAATATAATTTTAAAATATATAAATTAATATTCTATATACATATATATCTATATACATATATATGTGTACATACATACATATATAGATAGATACATATATACACATATAAAATACATATATTATATATTATAATATATAATGTTATTTTTTATATTATATAACTATATTTTAATATATGATTATTATACACACACACACACACATATATATATATATACATATATACAGAGAAGGCAATGGCACCCCACTCCAGTACTCTTGCCTGGAAAATCCCATGGTCGGAGGAGCCTGGTAGGCTGCAATTCATGGGGTTGCTACGAGTCAGACATGACTGAGCGACTTCACTTTCACTTTTCACTTTCATGCATTGGAGAAGGAAATGGCAACCCACTCCAGTGTTCTTGCCTGGAGAATCCCAGGGATGGGGAAGCCTGGTGGGCTGCCGTCTATGGGGTCTCAGAGTCGGACACGAGTGAGCGACTTAGCAACAGCAGCAGCATATACATATATATGCATCAGTTCAGTTCAGTTCAGTCGCTCAGTCGTGTCCGACTCTTTGCGACTCCATGAATCCTCCCTGTCTATCACCAACTCCCGGAGTTCACTGAAACCCATGTCCATCGAGTCGGTGATGCCATCCAGCCATCTCATCCTCTGTTGTCTCCTTCTTCTCCTGCCCCCTATCCCTCCCAGCATCAGTCTTTTCCAGTGAGTCAACTCTGCATGAGGTGGCCAAAGTACTGGAGTTTCAGCTTTAGCATCATTCTATACATATAATATACATTACATATTATAAATATTATATTATATATCCATATATAAAAAACTATATAATAATATTTAAATATATAAGTATATATTTATATTATATTTATTTATATATTATATAAATATATAAAATATATTATGTTTATTTATATATTATATAGAATTATAAAATATATAATTTATATTTATTTATAATACATCATACATTGTGTACAATATAATATATAAGTTATATATTATATTATATACTGTATAGATACTATATATTACACATATTGTACATAATATAGATCAGATCAGATCAGTTGCTCAGTCGTGTCCGACTCTTTGCAACCCCATGAATCGCAGCACGCCAGGCCTTCCTGTCCATCACCAACTCCCGGAGTTCACTCAGACTCATGTCCATCGAATCAGTGATGCCATCCAGCCATCTCATCCTCCGTCATCCCCTTCTCCTCTTGCCCCCAATCCATCCCAGCATCAGAGTCTTCTCCAATGAGTCAACTCTTCGCATGAGGTGGACAAAGTACTGCAGTTTCAGCTTTGGCATCATTCCTTCCAAAGAAATCCCAGGGCTGATCTCCTTTAGAGTGGACTGGTTGGATCTCCTTGCAGTCCAAGGGACTCTCAAGAGTCTTCTGCAACACCACAGTTCAAAAGCATCAATTCTTCAGTGCTCAGCCTTCTTCACAGTCCAGCTCTCACATCCATACATGGCCACAGGAAAAACCATAGCCTTGACTAGACGAACCTTTGTTGGCAAAGTAATGTCTCTGCTTTTGAATATGCTGTCTAGGTTGGTCATAACTTTCCTTCAAGGAGTAAGCGTCTTTTAATTTCATGGCTGCAGTCACCATCTGCAGTAATATAAATATATGTATAATGTATAATACATAATACAATATACTGATATATAAAAATATTATATTGTATTATATAATATATAATATAATATATAATATATTATTATATATTATATATACATATAATATATGTATATAATACATAATATATATTTATATATTATATAGTTCTAATATATTATTTATTTATTAATATATTACGGAGGAGGCAATGGCACCCCACTCCAGTACTTTTGCCTGGAAAATCCCATGGACGGAGGAGCCTGGTGGTCTGCAGTCCATGGGGTCGCTAGAGTCGGACACGACTGAGTGACTTCACTTTCACTTTTCACTTTCATGCATTGGAGAAGGAAATGGCAACCCACTCCAGTGTTCTTTCCTGGAGAATCCCAGGGATGGGGAAGCCTGGTGGGCTGCCATCTCTGGGGTCGCACAGAGTCGGACATGACTGAAGGGACTTAGCAGCAGCAGCAGCATATTATATTAATTATAAATAATACATAATATAATAGATTATATAATTTATATATATTATATTGTATATAACATAATATTATATTATAAATAAATATATTATATATAATATATAAATAAATATATTTACATATACACAAATATATGTATATTGTACTTTGGCCACCTCATGCGAAGAGTTGACTCATTGGAGAAGACTCTGATGCTGGGAGGGATTGAGGGCAAGAGGAGAAGGGGACGACAAAGGATGAGATGGCTGGATGGCATCACTGACTCCATGGATGTGAATCTCAGGGAATTCCGGGAGTTGGTGATGGACAGGGAGGCCTGGCGTGCTGCGATTCATGGGGTCGCAAAGAGTTGGACACGACTGAGCGACTGATCTGATCTGATCTGATCTGATACATAAATATATTAAAAGACTAGTGATAAAGTGCACAACTCTAGGGGACTGTTTCGAACAGTGGTGCCATCCATACTGGGTAATTCCATGCAGATATTGTAAAACACCAAGTAGAAATGTATGTATTGTTTTGGGAAACTTTTACCAATATCTTGGTGAATTAAAAATACTGATTGGATATATTGAGTCTGGAAGGATATTCACCAAAATGTTAAAAATTATTGTCTCAGGGTGGCAGGATTGCAGGATTTTTTAAATTTGCTTTTGATAACTTGTATATTTCCATAATGCAAATATTATTTTAAATGTTTTTAAGAGGATGATCAGAAATTATCTAAGAGGAGGAGAAAGTTAATAGTATCAGAGTTGGGAGTGAGATACCTATAGCAATCCTGGCCTGGCCGACCCAGCAAAACGGGAAATTGAACATTATGAAGTTCTCCTTGGAGGTGTGAGATTTTCCCGATGACGCGCAATTCTCCGAAGGGCTGCTTCGAGCGGTAGGTTAGACTTACAGCTCTAGTTTAACTCTTCTTTTCACAGGTAAGTGATCTTGAGCAACACCGGCGCCTCTCAGAGACTGAGTTTTCCTGTTTGTAACACAGAAGAGAAGCCGACCTCAAAACAAAGAAGAAAAATAGACCTTAAAGTCTCTATGATCCTCTCCATCTCCATCATGTTATATCGGCTCAGTTCAGTCGCTCAGTCGTGCCCGACTCTTTGCGACCCTGTGGACTGCAGCACTCCAGGCCTCCCTGTCCATCACCAACTCCCGGAGTTACTCAAACTCACGGCCATTGAGTCGGTGATGCTATCTAACCAATCTCTTGGTATTTTTTGCTCGGAGGAGCAGCAACGTGTCGGGGGCGGAGTTAACTCCGACGCCCTGCCCCCTTGGCCCCGCCTTGCTCCCTTGGCCCCGCCTTGCTGTCACCGCCCCCGCCCGGGTTGTACCCTTGACCCCGCCCCCAGCCTGTGCGTCCACCGGAAGTGCCCGCGCGCGGGCAGCTCACTTCCGCCTGGCAGGTGACAGCCGCGGGGCTCCGAGCGTCCGGCGGTGCGGGCGCTCCGGGAGAGCAGGAGGACAAGGCCGCGGACATTTTCCTGCCGCGTCGAACCGCGCCGTGGCGTCAGGAGCCGTTCGGACCTGCGGGTGAGGAAGCGGGGAGCCTCGCGAGGCCAGAGAAGAAGTGGGGCGGGGAGTCGGGAGTCTGAGGTGAGGGGTTTCTGGGGTCAAAGGTCACGGAGGGGACGGGGCGCCGGAGGGTCTAGGGTGGCTTCCCAGGCCGGGAGGAGGCAGAAGGGCTGCGGGTTCATTCATTGTCGCCCCCTTGGCCGCCGGCGTGCACCCCAGCCGTCCCAGGTCCGCAGTCCCTGCCGGGGCGCCCTCCCGTAGAGACTCCTAGACTTAGGCCCAGGGGAGCTTGCGCCTGGCCTGACAGGAAACTTCTCTTCGGGTCTTGGTTCCCCCTGCACACTCACCGCCGTGGCTGTCCTGAGGCCTCCTCGTCGTTAAGGGCCTTATCTCTTTGCCAAGGTTCAAAAAAAAAAAAAAAAATTATGAAACGGCCTGGCGCCGCCGCCTCTAGGGTGGGGTTGGACAGAGAATTGGTCTGTCCGTAGGCGCCTCACAGACGAGGTAACTGGGGACCCCTGTGATAACGCCAGAACTACTGATGGGAATGCTAGCTGCTGGTTATTGAGCTGTGTGCAGGTACCGTGCTTAAATGCCGCATTTAAACTTCCCAGCAATCTTTGTGAGGCAGCTACTCTTATTATCCCCGTTTTATCCACGAGGAAACTGAGGCGCAGAAAAGTTCAATCACGCCTTTAAGGTCAGTCGAGTAGTATGGATGCGTGCCAGGGGTCCTACCTGGGCTCGCAGGGACCTGCAGCGTGCTGAGACTGAAGCAAGGTTGGCGTTTAGGGGCTGATTAATATCTGTAGCCGCCATTAAATTTATTTGCATCTATAGAAAGATATATTTCCCTGGAGAAGGAAATGGCAACCCACTCCAGTATTCTTGCCTGGAGAATCCCATGGACAGCGGAGCCTGGTGGGCTACAGTCCATGGGGTCACAGAGTCGGACACGACTGAGCGACTGAACGACGCATATGCAGATGTAGCTTTCTTGCTTCTCATCTACCTTCCTAAGGAGCATTGGATTCACTTTCTTTAGGATGAAGTGGTCTTGCAGGCCATTGCTGTAACCGATTACTGTTCAGGGCGAGAAGGGACGTTTTCCCCAACTGTTGAGAACTGTGAGACATAAAACAGTCTAGCCGTGCAATGGATTTAAGAATATGCTGAACCTCTCTTGAGAGTGGTCGAGCTGCATTCTTTTTCAAGTAAGGGGAGGAACCACATGACCCCTAGGGTATCTTTTGGCCCTAGGTTCTTGAAGAGCATTCCCAAGGCAAGGGCCTGAGTCTCTGAGAAAAGTGCAGGTCCCATGGCTTCTTGACTGGAGATCACACATCTTGCCTGGGAGACAGTGAGGTGGTTTCATGGCCAGAGGATTATGTCTCGTGAGTCTGAGCTTTACTCGGTTGCAGACATTTACTTGCTGCGGTTCTGCTTCAGCTTCCCTGATAGCAGCACAGACCTGCTGACTTCCTACCCACTCCTGGGTTTTACAAGCCTTAATGAACCTGTGAGGATTTCCACACACTTAAAGAAAGCTGAGGTATAAATATTACTGTGCAGTACCTGTTTTTAAACTCCACTGTCTGTTTTCCTAGTTCCATTGAATTCACAGAAACTTAATATTGTCACCTGATCCCTATCCTTCCAAGGGAGGATTTGAGATGAAGTGACTCATAGACAGTAGGAACAGGAGCAGCACTCAGAGTGTCTGGCTCCCTGTCCTGAGTTGAGCCCACCAGGCTCCTTTGAACCCTCAGGGCAGCTTCATGTAGAGTGGCTTCACTAGTGTTCAAAGACTCAGATCCCTCAGACTTTGTATAAAGTTTAACTGTTGAGTGTGGTTTGAGTAGAGGCTTCACCTGAGCAACTTGAAGAGCTCAGTGGTGTGGTGGAAAGAGCCTTTCTTGTCCCCCCATCTGTCAGCCGTGGATTCTCCTCCCAGTTTGGCAGCTTCTTGGTAGTGTGACCCAGAGCCACCTTTACCTCAGCTCTACAATAATACGACCACCTTCCCCTCCGCCTCAGCACTGACTCATGTGGAAGCTGGACAAGGACGTTTGTGCAGTCTGTTGTGGCGAGTGCCTTGACCCTAGGCAGTTGATGTTTCCTGGGGGCCTGGTTTCGGCGGGTGTTACTTCTCTCTGCAGAGACCTTTGTGTGCACAGGACTTCTCCCACCCTTCTTGTTTCACTTCCTTAAAGTGTTTAAGAACAAGTTCAGTCTGTCGGTCCTGCTAGCTCTGGGCTTGGACTTTCATCTTTTTCTAGTTATCCTTGAAGCTGTTGCGTGACTTGCTTACTTCCCTGAAAACCCCCATTCTTGGCACCAACGTGTGATGTGCTAATGGTGAGCCAGCATGGCTTGGTTATGAGTTTTGAGCTCCAATGTGTTTTCCAAAAGCCAAAGGGGCTTCTGTTACTTGCAGGTATTTCTTTTTCTGAATAGGTCTTTTTGCCTAAGATAGATCACTGATAAATTTTCATAGCCCAGGAATGATTTTCGTGTTCTTTTTCTCTTCACACAGAGAGGAATGAACAGCTCCAGAGAGAAAATATTAATTAGGCAAGTGGGGAATCTTTTTAAAATAATTCTATTTGAGGGGACTTTCCTGGTGGCCTAGCGGTTAAGAATTTGCCTTGCGATGCAGGGGACTCCCATTTGATCCTGGTCAGGGAACTAAGATCCCACATGCCGCAGAGCAACTAAGCCCACACTCCACAACTAGAGAGTCCGTGGGTCGCGACAAAAGATCCACGTGCTGCAGCTAAGGCCCAGTACAACTGGATAAATACATATTTTTTAAACAGTTCTACTTGAATGTCCATCCGTGGACCCTCCTTCCTCTCGACTGAAGCTCACATTTCTTGGCCTGGCCTGCACGGCCTTTTGAGCTCTAGCCCCACTGGGCTCTCCTGCCTCATCTCCAGCTGCCCACTCCAGCCTCTCCCTGAGTGCAGACAGATGCACTGCTCTGGGCCCCCGCCAGCCCAGCTGCTGGCCTGTGTGTCTCTGCTTGGTGCTGGCTCCACCTCCTGGGCACAGGCTGCTGTCGCACATGCCCCCTTTTCCAGACCACTGCTGGGTGCTCCCCCTCTGATCTGCTCCCCAGCCCCAACCACCTGCAGGCCTGAGCTGGCTGTCCTGAGGCACTGGTCACAGTGTGGTGTCATTCTCTGTGTACTTGGCCATCTTCTAAGTAAGCAGCTCTTAATCCTTGGAGAGGACTTGTCTGAACAGTCTGTGTCTCCAGCGCCTAGTGAAATATCTGGTGCATAGTAGGTGCTCAGTAAATGAATAAGTGGATATTGCACTGAACTTTTAGGATTCCTGGGGAACTCAAAGCACTTCCCAGATGATCTGCCATCCTTCCTCATATCACCCCAGGAGGGTCAGGAGAAATCCGCCCTGTGGTGGGATTAACTGGTCTCCAACTGCTGCTGCTACCAGAGTGCTCCAGGGCCTCCAGAGACCTGGGGGTTGGGGAGCAGCAGGGAGGAGCCAGTGGTAACGTCTCTCCCTGTGTAGGAATAAAAGTGGCTAACGTTCATCAAGCTCCTGGTGGGCTGGACACCGTTGAGGGCTTTGTACGTATTCACTTGCCTTAGCCTCACATACCCCTTAAGTACGTGACATAGTAATTCTTGTGAGCTGTGGTATGGTTGTGTCTGTTAGGCTATGCAGACCCCTCGAGTGCCTGGGTTGTACCTGCTGGGACCACCTTTCTTTTCCCAACCCCTTGTTCTTGAATGGTCTCCTGCTTTTAATAGAGCTGAGGGAGGGCTTGGCTGTGGTTCTTCTCCCAAGCCTCATGCTTTTTGGGTTCTTTAGTGTTGAGCTTGACCTCTGACCTCTACTAAGAGAGTCTCCCTAAAGTTGGGAGGCCTCCTCCAGCTAGAGTAAGAGTATGGCTGGTTGACTACACAGTGCCCAGAGTTCATCAGCCAGGATGTCTTAGTCACTGATCCTCCGTCTCCTCTGTGGACTTGAACCATAAGCTGGTAGATTTGGAATTCAGGTCTCTAAAGCTTTAAAACCAAGCCTTCAGTATTGGTTTTCAGCACTGAAGACATTTGTTACAGCTGAGCTCTGTAGAGTACTCGACTTGGGTGGCACATACTTTTTATCACACCCTAATAGCTTTTAGGGTCCTAAGCTTATTCAGAGTAGAAAGACAAAATTTCGTTATAGCCAGGTATAAGGGGAGTCTGTCTCTGCGGTCCTCACTCTCTGATCTCTAAGGGCTGGGTGGCTGGGTGTTGAGACACTGAGGTCAGAGCCTTTGTATGTCTTCACATTCACTCATTCATTCAGTATTTATTGAGCCCTGCTGTGTGCTTGGCACTGGGCTGAATGTGGTGACAGGTAAACAAGCCACACAGTTTCTGCCCTTGGGTTGCTTACCACATTGCAGTGGGGGAGAGACCAAGAAGAAATAGAAAACAGACATAATAATTACAAAAACGGGCAAGTCATGAGGGAAACGAGGCAGAGCTGCTTCCTCTGGTTAGAGCATAAGCCAGATCTCAGGACTCTTGTTTAAAACTTTCCAGGGACTCAGCTCATTCAGAGTAAAAGCTGGAGTCCTGGTCTTGACCTGTAAGGCCCCATCCATCCTCCCCTGACCTCATGACCCGCTGCTCCCTCATGGCTCACTGTTCAGTCCATACTGCTGCTGCTAAGTCACTTCAGTCGTGTCCGACTCTGTGCGACCCCATAGACGGCAGCCCACCAGGCTCCCCCGTCCCTGGGATTCTCCAGGCAAGAACACTGGAGTGGGCTGCCATTTCCTTCTCCAATGCATGAAAGTGAGAAGTGAAAGTGAAGTCGCTCAGTTGTGTCTGACTCTTAGCAACCCCATGGACTGCAGCCCACCAGGCTCCTCCAACCATGGGATTTTCCAGGCGAGAGTACTGGAGTGGGGTGCCATTGCCTTCTCCATCAGTCCATACTGCCTTCCTGCTATTCCTCAAACAGGCCGGGCACACTCCCACCTTTGCATTATTTTCTGTGCCTGGAAGGCTCTTCCCCAGGCAGTATCACCTGTCACCTTCTCGGGAGGCCTTTTGTGGCCACCCTGGTTAAATCTCAACCTCACACTCCCCCTCCCCCACACCACCTGTCCCTGTTTTCCTTTTCTCCACAGCATTTTTCACTGTCTGAGATCCTATGTGTATATTAGTCATTTATCTTGCTTAACATTCCAGTCTGCCATTAGGATGTAATCTCTATGAGGGGAAGGGTTTTTGTCTGTTTAATTCAGTGCTTCATCCCCAGCATATACACCTGTGTATGACTCAGTGAATGTGTGACTAGGAGCACTGGGCTACGAGGACAGAAAAATACCTACTTAGTGCGTGCAGGGGTGGTGTCTTTGAAGTGACGTCACCTAAGCTGAGATTTGAAGGATGAGTCTAATCCAGCAGAAGGATCAGCAAGTAGAAGGCAGTGAAGAGCTTGGCAACAGAGGAACCAGGAAGAAGGCCCGTGGGCCAGGAGGGTTACAGGCGGAGGGCAGGGCCTCCCTGAGCTCACATCATAGCCCGTGTCAGGGCCCCCTCCGCCCACCTTCTCCAGAGTTTATATCCCCGCTTCCTGCAGCTCTGGTCGCGCTCTGAGCTGGTGGCCAGGGCAGGGGATGGTGATCTGAGAGAAGTGGCCTGAAGATTTCTCCCGTTGGAGATGATGCGACCTGATCTTCTACCCTTTGCCCTTTCTTCTCTCGCTTATCATGTATTTGTTTACCTTCCATCTAGTAGCTGAAAATGAACCAGGGTGTTTGGCAGTCTCAATTTCAGTTTTGTCAAAATAGCTTGACAACCAGAACAAATGGAGCTCCGACCCTGGCACACCCCATGAAACAAACATTGGGAGGCTGCCCTTTAGCTGAGGTTGGCTTACCTGAAATTTCCCCGAGAGAAGTGAGCCCTACTCATTTCCACATTGACTGAGCACCTCCTGCTTGCCCCGCACCCATCCAGGAGCTAGGGACATAGCAGGGAATGGAATGGACAAATCCTCATCCACGGAATTTCATTATGGAGGGAGAAACAGGTAATATAAATGCATTTCTATAACAAAGACTAGACTGTTGGGTAGGAGGGAGAGCAGAGAGCATGCCTTCTTGAACCCTGAGAAGAGTGTTTCACGGGGGAGGGAATGGTCGGTGGCGCCCAGTGCCGTTAGCATGAGACTTGGCATTTGATGAGATTACCACATCTGCTGGCAGGCCCAGCTCACCCTGGCATCCAGGGCTGTCTTTGAATCTCATCCTTTCGTGCCCAGCCTCATCTGCTCCTTTCCCTGCCAAGACTCTGCCTTCAGACTCCTAAGCATGTGCGCTTGTTTTGGCCCTGGATATGTCACCCCTCTGTCAGCATCTCTAATCCTCATGTTTAAATGGGTTACTGAAGAATTAAATGACAGGGGCCATAAATTAGCACAGAACCCATGTCCCAGCCAGTGTTTGTGTTGGTTTCAAGTCACTCAGTTGTGTCCGACTCTTTGCAACCCCATGTATCGCAGCACGCCAGGCCTCCCTGTCCATCACCCACTCCTGGAGTTCACTCAGACTCATGTCTGTCGAGTCGGTGATGCCATCCAGCCATCTCATCCTCTGTCGCCCACTTCTCCTCCTGCCCCCAATCCCTCCCAGCATCAGAGTCTTTTCCAATGAGTCAACTCTTTGCATGAGGTGGCCAAAAGTATTGGAGTTTCAGCTTTAGCATCAGTCCTTCCACTGAACACCCAGGACTGATCTCCCGGCAATCTTGATTCCAGCTTGTGCTTCTTCCAGCCCAGCGTTTCTCATGATGTACTCTGCATATAAGTTAAATAAGCAGGGTGACAATATACAGCCTTGACATACTCCTTTTCCTATTTGGAACCAGTCTGTTGTTCCATGTCCAGTTCTAACTGTTGCTTCCTGACCTGCATACAGATTTCTCAAGAGGCAGGTCAGGTGGTCTGGTATTCCCATCTCTTTCAGAATTTTCCACAGTTTATTGTGATCCACACAGTCAAAGGCTTTGGCATAGTCAATAAAGCAGAAATAGATGTGTTTCTGGAACTCTCTTGCTTTTTCGATTATCCAGCAGATGTTGGCAATTTGATCTCTGGTTCCTCTGCCTTTTCTGCAACAAGCTAGAACATCTGGAAGTTCATAGTTCACGTATTTCTGAAGCCTGGCTTGGAGAATTTTGAGCATTACTTTACTAGCGTGTGAGATGAGTTCAGTTGTGCGGTAGTTTGAGCATTCTTTGGCATTGCCTTTCTTTGGGATTGAAATGAAAACTGACCTTTTCCAGTCCTGTGGCCACTGCTGAGTTTTCCAAATTTGCTGGCATATTGAGTGCAGCACTTTCACAGCATCATCTTTCAGGATTTGAATAGCTCAACTGGAATTCCATCACCTCCACTAGCTTTGTTCGTAGTGATGCTTTCTAAGGCCCACTTGACTTCACATTCCAGGATGTCTGGCTCTAGGTGAGTGATCACACCATCGTGATTATCTGGGTCATGAAGATCTTTTTGTACAGTTCTTCTGTGTATTCTTGCTGCCTCTTCTTAATATCTTCTGCTTCTGTTAGGTCCATACCATGTCTGTCCTTTATCGAGCCCGTCTTTGCATGAAATCTTCCCTTGGTATCTCTGATTTTCTTGACGAGATCCCTGCTGCTGCTGCTGCTAAGTCGCTTCAGTCGTGTCCGACTCTGTGCGACCCCATAGACGGAAGCTCACTAGGCTCCCCTGTCACTGGGATTCTCCAGGCAAGAACACTGGAGTGGGTTGCCATTTCCTTCTCCAATGCATTAAAGTGAAAAGTGAAAGTGAAGTCGCTCAGTCGTGTCCGACTCCCAGCGACCCCATGGACTGGAGCCTCGGGCAAAAGTACTGGGGTGGGGTGCCATTGCCTTCCCCGGAAGAGATCCCTAGTCTTTCCCATTCTGTTGTTTTCCTCTATCGCTTTGCATTGATTGCTGAGGAAGGCTTTCTTATCTCTCCTTGCTATTCTTTGGAACTCTGCATTCAGATGCTTATATCTTTCCTTTTCTCCTTTGCTTTTCTCTTCTCTTCTTTTCACAGCTATTTGTAAGGCCTCCCCAGACAGCCATTTTGCTTTTTTGCATTTCTTTTCCATGGGAATGGTCTTGATCCCTGTCTCCTGTACAGTGTCATGAACCTCCGTCCATAGTTCATCAGGCACTCTATCTATCAGATCTAGGCCCTTAAATCTATTTCTCACTTCCACTGTATAATCATAAGGGATTTGATTTAGGTCATACCTGAATGGTCTAGTGGTTTTCCCTACTTTCTTCAATTTCAGCCTGAATTTGGCAATAAGAAGTTCATGATCTGAGCCACAGCCAACTCCCAGTCTTGTTTTTGCTGACTGTATAGAGCTTTTCCATCTTTGGCTGCAAAGAATATAATCAATCTGATTTTGGTGTTGACCGTCTGGTGATGTCCATGTGTAGAGTCTTCTCTTGTGTCATTAGAAGAGGGTGTTTGCTATGACCAGTGCATTCTCTTGGCAAAACTCTATTAGCCTTTGCCCTGTTTCAGTCCGTATTCTGAGGCCGAATTTGCCTGTTACTCTAGATATTTCTTGACTTCCTACTTTTGCATTCCAGTCCCCTATAATGAAAAGGACATCTTTTTTGGGTGTTAGTTCTAAAAGGTCTTGTAGGTCTTCATGGAACCGTTCAACTTCAGCTTCTTCAGCGTTACTGGTTGGGGCATAGCCTTGGATTTCTGTGATATTGAATGGTTTGCCTTGGAAATGAACAGAGATCATTCTGTCTTTTTTGAGATCGCATCCAAGTACTGCATTTCTGACTCTTTTGTTGACCATGATGGCTATTCCATTTTTTCTAAGGAATTCCTGCCCATAGTAGTAGATATAGTAGTCATCTGAGTTAAATTCACCCATTCCAGTCCCTTTTAGTTAGCTGATTCCTAGAATGTCAACTCCTGTTTGACCACTTCCAATTTGCCTTGATTCATGGACCTGATATTCCAGGTTCCTATGCAATATTGCTCTTTACAGCATCGGACCTTGCTTCTGTCACCAATCACATCCACAGCTGGGTATTGTTTTTGCTTTGGCTCCATCCCTTCATTCTTTCTGGAGTTATTTCTCCAGATCAATATGCTACTGATCTCCAATAGCATATTGGGCACCTAGTGACCTGGAGAGTTCCTCTTTCAGTATCCTATCATTTTGCCTTTTCATACTGTTCATGGTGTTCTCAAGGCAAGAATACTGAAGTGGTTTGCCATTCCCTTCTCCAGTGGACCACATTCTGTCAGACCTCTCTACCATGACCTGTCCGTCTTGGGTGGCCCCACAGGGCATGGCTTAGTTTCATTGAGTTAGACCAGGCTGTGGTCCATGTGATCAGATTGGGTAGTTTTCTGTGATTATGGTTTCAGTGTGTCTGCCCTCTGATGCCCTCTTGCAACACCTACTGTCTTACTTGGGTTTCTCTTACCTTGGACGTGGGGTATCTCTTCACGGCTGCTCCAGCAAAGTGCAGCCGCTTCTCCTTACCTTGGACGAGGGGTATCTCCTCACGGTCGCCCCTCCTGACCTTGAACGTGGAGTAGCTCCTCTCAGCCCTCCTGCGCCCACGCAGCCACCGCTCCTTGGATGTGGGGTAACTCCTCTTGGCCGCTCCTGCGCCATCGTGTTGGTTTAGTGATTCTCAATTCACTCTTTGTATTGCTGGCATCTTGTGGGTCTTCTCCATATCACCTTCACCCCTCCCTTTCCAAATCTGATACATCTTTTCACGTCCCGCCAAGCCCCTGTGAATCCAGGAGGGCTTCCTTTGAGGCTCCACCCATTTCAAAGTCTGAGCCTTGGTGGGTGTTATCTGGAGGGTATGATTTCTTGGCTGTTCCCCTGAAGTCTGTCCCCTGCCCTTGGAACCTGAAAGAGCCAGCAGGGAAAGACTGCTTTGTCTGCTTGTGTGGTGTGTGTGTGTGTGTGCGCGCGCGCGCGCTCCTGTGTGGAGCATAGCCCCAGGCTATATCCAAAATGAGACAGGTTTTCAGGAAGTGTTCCCAATGTGTAGGCGAGAAAACCAAGGTCTTGGGAGCCTAGTTCTGTAGTCTCTGATCCTGTCTTCTCATCTTCATTAATTTAAAGACTGTTTAGAAGAAACCCCTATTATTTTGTGTTTAAGGAACTTTTCTTTACTTGGCAGCAGATCTTGCCATGCATTGCTGTTTGCTTGGAGGTTAGTTGAGAACCAGCCCTTGTTGCTAGAATTCAGTCCTGGAGACTCAGCTGATAGCACCGCTGCACAGGCCGTTTACCTGCTTGCGGTTCCTTTTCATTTTGAGACTTCAGTTGTTAGTGGGTCTCAGAAGATTGACTTTGACTAATCAGTTTTCATCTAGATCCCAGGAGGCCCGTAACTCAGTGAGCACACCCAGACGGGCTTTTGCTGGGCACATTACCAAACTTGACGTTTAGGGCCAGCTGGATGGGCTGGCCCTAAAACAACTGTAATTCAGCCTTTGAGGGACTCGGCAGGGATGTGTGGCAGCATACTTCACGTACCATTTAGCCTGGAGTGTGTGTGTTTCTGCCAGGGCTTCCTCAGAGAGGAGGAGTCGCCTCTCTGGACACGGTGGGACACATGTGGCCTCATTGTGGGGCTCGGGTAGAGAGTGTCCGTGCTACCATTTTCCAGCTGTCTGACTCCAGACAAATGCCTTGACCCCTCTGGGCTGTAGTTTCCCCATCTGTAAAGTTGGGATATTATCAGTACCTTTTCCACAGATCACTGTGAGGATTACACGTGAAACTATGTCGTTTCTGGCCCACGGCGCATGACAGATGGCTGTCATTGCCGCAGCCACTGCCACCTGTGTTTCAAATCTTGTTCCAAACCCAGAGAAGAGTACAGCTTACTTTCTCGTAGCAATTGAGCTGGCTTGAAAGAGCCAATCTGAGTTTGGTGACTACATCGTCTCAGAGAGAGTCTGAAATCTGGTTTCTCTACCGCTGACTCACCTTTTAATCTTCAAGGTGGCCTTACCTGCCTCCCTGTCAGTAATGTGAACTTTAGTGCTCACCTGTGAGGATCTTTCCCTTCTGCAAAGGGGACTGTCAGATAGGCGAGGAGCGATGAGTAGAATTACTGGGGGTGAGTAGAATCGTTGTCTCTGGTGAACATCGTCTGTATTAAATGGGGTAATGGACACAAACCTTTGTTGTTTGTGTCCAGACTTGATGTGGCATGGCAGGAGTGGGGGGATATCATGAAATGAATCAACTTCTGCCCTTGAGACAGAACTGAAACAGCAAAACGTGGTTTGGTTAAAGTTTGGCTTTTGTGTCCCAAGAGATGGTGGGACTCCCCTCGCCCCTTATGTCCACCCCCTAGCTGAGTCTTGACTGTCCTTGAGCCGACACTTGCCTCAGAGCAGGCTTCTGAAAGCCATTCCTCAGGCAAGGTTAACAGTGACAGTTTCAGCACTGAAGCTGGAAGCCAGCAGCCCAGACTTCTGGGGATCGGTTTTCCCTGCCCGGATATCCTTGAACTCAGAGGTGGGTCTTGGAACCAACTCAGACCTCGTCAGATGCTCTTTCCCCGGCTCCTTTCCTGAACTTCTCTGGCTGTGCCTACTGACAGGCTCTCACTATCTCCCAGCTCCGTCCCTGGGTGCTGCGCAGGCACTGCCAGCTTCACGCTTCTCGCTTCTTGGCCGACTGCGGAGTGGGAGTTGCTCAGACGTGAATCATTGCCCGAAACTAGGACAGCCCTCTCCCTGGCCGTCAGCTGGCCGTTTGGGGAGCTGCTTGCCTGTTGGCGCCCTCCCTCCTACGGAAGACCTAACAGGGCCTGCTGGCCCTGCTGCCTTCTGAGGTGGTTTTCTTTTTGTCCCCTTGGAAACCTTTTCTGTCATGTTCTGTGAATGATCATGCTCCGTTTCTCTTGTTTGATGCCCAGGAAGACTAGTGAGGAAATGGGTTTCTCCTCTAGCAGGGGATCCTAGAACTTGAGATGCCGGAGGGACTTGGTCATTTAAACTTTGTTTTCAAACTTTTCTGTGGAACGGTGGGGTATCCGAAGGGCCCCTGGTGAGGAGGGAGAGAAGTGGGCATAGTGGAACAAGCCAGCCTCTGGGCCCTCACCCTCCCTTCAGCCAGAGCAGGTCCACTTTTATTTTAAACAATTTCAAAATGGGATGGTGGGGGGTGGGGGGCGGGATGCAGCTTGAAAGGCCGAGGATCTGGTTGAATTCTCCCTTGACAACTGGAGAAAGGAAGGCCTAGAGGTGGGGGAATCTACCCAGGGTCACTCAGCTGCTGGTAGCAAGGCTAGAGTTTCTGGCCAGCTGTCTCAGTGTTGGATCAGTCTTGCCATGTTTGCAGAACGTTAACTGCAAACCCTAATGTTCCCGGTTTGCCCAGTCATCACCGTCTGGCACTCAACAAGGAGTCCTGTTGTTTTGATCTGTTATGAGCCCTTGGTTTTCTAGCTGCTCTGGGAACCTGTCTTTTCATTTTGCCTGCAGACATTTGGTGAACTCCTGGAATGTGCCAGACGTCATGCTGGTCACTGGGTTGACAGCATCAGACGGGACAGATCCTGAATAGAGCTGTGAGAAGGGCTGTGGAGCAGTGCGCAGGGTGATTGAGCCAGCTGCTGAGCAGGCTGCCTCCCGTCTGGCTCTGGAGGCTCATCTGGGGCAGCCTGAAGGGGGAGCCTGGGGTGGGGGGCGGGGAGTACTTTGGATTAGACGCGACATAGTTTTCTAAACTGTATTATATTGAACAGAGACGATTGTGCACAGGACATGAAACTCCCAGGGTAGACAAGGTAAGCAGTGAAAGGCCAGTCTCTTGCTTGTCCAGCTTTCTTTCTCTAGGAAACCTCTGTCAACTTTGGTTTTTATTTTTAATTGACGGTCATAGTCACTTAAACATTGTACTTACTTATTTTGGCCGTGCTGGGCCCGCACTGCTGTTCAGGCTTCTCTCTGGTCACAGTGAGCGGGTGCTGCTCTCTAGTTGTGACGCATGACCTTCTCATCATGGTGTCTCCTCTTGTGGAGCATGGATTCTGGAGCACTCAGGCTTCAGTAGTTGAGACGCTGGGGCTCAGTGGTTGCAGCTCGCGGGCCCTGGAGCGCAGGCTGAATAGTTGTGGCACATGGACTTACTTGCTTCTCAGCATATGGGGTCTTCCTGGAGCAGGGATCGAACCCGTGTTCCCTGCATTTGCAGGTGGATTCTTCACCACCAAGCCACCAGGGAAGCCCTCAACTTTTCTTATTTACCCTCAGGGATTGTCCATGCATTTGCAAACACTTGCATATTTCTGTTTTATTAATATTTTAATTGTTAATAGAAATCGTAGTACACTACATATAGTTTTTCATCTTGCTCTTTTTCGCCTAATAGCTTAGAGAGTATTGCGCACAGGTGTGTGCAGCACTGCCTCATTCTTTTTCATGATTGCACAGTATTCCCCAATTCTGTACCTAGTATTGTAATTTTTTAAACTACGTTAACTTTCAACTTTGAGCTCAGTTAATTCTAGTGTGAAGTCACTCAGTCATGTCCAACTCTTTGTGACCCCATGGACTGTAGCCCACCAGGCTCCTCTGTCCATGGAATTTTTTAGGCAAGAGTACTAGAGTGGGTTGCCATTTCCTTCTCCAGGGGATCTTTCCGACCCAGGGATTGAACCTGGGTCTCCCGCATTGCAGGCAGACGCTTTACCATCTGAGCCACCGTGGAAGCCCCAGTTAACAGCTCAGTGAATCACTCTTAGTAAATTTGAGACCTTGGAGAAAAGTTGAAATACATTCAACATTTTCTTAAAAAATTTTTTTTGGCCATAGTAGTGGGATCTCGGAGAAAGCAATGGCACCCTACTCCAGTACTTTTGCCTAGAAGATCCCATGGACGGAGAGACCTGATAGGCTGCAGTCCATGGGGTCGCTAAGAGTTGGACACGACTGAGCGACTTCACTTTCACTTTTCACTTTCATGCATTGGAGAAAGAAATGGCAGCCCACTCCAGTGTTCTTGCCTGGAGAATCCCAGGGACGGGGAAGCCTGGTGGGCTGCCGTCTATGGGGTCGCACAGAGTCGGACACGACTGAAGCAACGTAGCAAGAGCAGCAGTGGGATCTCAATTCCCCGACTAGGGATCGAATCCATGCCCACTGCATTGGGAACTTGAAGTCTTAACCGCTGGACCACCAGGGAATTCCCATAATGTGGTCCAGGAAAGTCCCTTAATGTATTAGCTTAAAACACAGAAAGATATTTTTAATCTTCTGTTCATAAAATTACATTTAGATTTGTGATGATGATTCAAAAATTTGAAAGGTATTGAGGACTTTTTTTCTTAAACCCAGCCCCAACTCCAGTGGCTAAAATTCAGTCTTTAGCTAGTCTTTCCTTTTTCCACTCTTAAATTACATTACGTCTTTGTTCCTGGCCAGCGTGTCAGTGAGTCTCACCAAGAGCTTCTTTATAGTTTATGAAATGTAAGAGGAAACCACTGCGTTTGCAGCTTTCTCACGCCGTTCCTTTCGTTAAGAGCAGTGGCAGGAGAAGCAGCCCTGTCAATAGAATTCTAAAAGAAGAAGTGAAATGAGCAGGGCCGAGCCCCAGGATTGTGGCATCAAAGTCAGCTTCTGAGGGCTGTGGGCGGGAGGACGGGGGTGGCAAGCCGGTCCTCCCAGGCACGCCCTGCTTTGAGTTTGGACCACACCGTCCCCTCGAGGCATCCTGTGGCCTGTAAACGCTGAGATTGAGGGGTATCCTGGCCTAGAACGCCGCATCCTTAGCAGAAATGACTCATCACACTGGCCGTAGCAGGCTCTGAAACAGAAAGTCCCTCCAGTTGCTGCTTGTTCTAATGCTCCTTGCCACTTCCAAAGATGGAATCCAGACCCTCAGCATTTTCCTGCCTGAATTGGCTGCTTGCATTCAGTCGTGGCTCACGTGCATGGTCAGAGCCTTGGCCCCTCGTGGCCTGCATTCGTCAGGGACGCGGTGCCTGGCGACGGCTGAGAGGGGCCAAGAAAAGCACCAGCCTTCCCTGAGCTCAGAGTCTGACTGAACCGTGGGGTTTTTTTCCACTCCTGCAGAGGGGATGAAAAATCTCTGTTGCGCCGACATCCTAGAGGCAGCTGCGGTGAGAGGGCACAGGCAGGTCGCCACCCTCAGTAGAGCCACCCGGAGGGTGCAGGGGGTCTTACCCGGTGAGGGGAGGGTTTTTCATCGGAGCTCTGGGACGGCTTTGCAACAGCATTTTCATTTCTCCCCGTCTTCCCCTTCCTCCTCCACTTTAATTTCCTGTATGTGGAATGACTTCAGAGGGATACGGTTTCTGCATCCCCAGTCCCACCGGGCCCTCTGCAGAGGGATAGGCGAAGTAGATGCTGCGGAGGGAAGAGGCCGCCAGCGCCAGTAGGCGTGCGGCGTGGCGGTTAAGCTTGCGAGGAGTTGCTTAGCACCTGTGAGAGGACTCGTGTCTCCTAGAGCTTCACTGGCCGACCCTGCAGCCTTCTTTAATTTCCCCGAAGAGAAGCCCTCCCTCCCTGCCCTCCACCTGGCTGCTTGCATCCACTGCAGACCTGTCAGGGAGTCCAGGGCCCCGGATGCTGTGTGGCGCCTGCGGATCAGGGGCCAGCCCCGACAGCCCCCTCTGCCCAAGAAGCAGGTTCCTGGGCTGCACCGAAGTGAGACATCTCAGGTAGCTTTCGCTTTGTTCACTCTGACTTCCTTCTAGGTTTGATACTGGAGGCGTTTGTGCCTTGGTTTCTGTGATTCTCCTGGCCTGTGGTTTTTAACCCCTCTTCCTTCATTGTTCCCTCTCCTTGGACTGACTTGGACCTTGGGAAACAAGGTGGGCCCCGGTGCGGGACGCTTCTGCTGGTGCTCTCATCACCTGTGACTTCCGAAGCCAGGCAGCTTTTCTTGTGTGACAGAGACATCATTGTCTCCTTTACCTGCACATTCTGAGAGCTCCAGAAAGAGCTTCTAGACTGGGGAGGTTTCTCTGAGAAAATGGCTCTCTGTATGCTCAGAAGGAAATTATTTTTAACGTACGTCAACTCCTGTAGGAAACGGATGCTTAAACAGTTACCTAATAGCTGTTAGAGAGTAGGCCGAGGCTCCCTGGGCTAATAGAACAACCGCTTTTCATTTCTTTCAACAACAATCGACTGAGCACTGGCCATGCTTGTTCAGAGGACGGATGCGGCCGCGTTCCTGCCAACTAGGGTCCTGCTCGCGTGGGTCTGTCTGCAGCCCCAGCTCCTGCTGCCAGGACCGCAGGCACCAGCTGTGTCGTCTACTCTTTCCCGCAGCTCCCTCAGAAAAGTGCCGTCATCCCTTTCAACCTGACAAAGCAAAAGGAATGTGGGATTCAGTCTTTTTCTTTATACTTTTGTCATCAAAGCCTTTATTCCTTTATCCTAACAGGATCCACAAAGGCTCTAAGGCAACCCCGAAACACAGCATGTATTGGTTCCCCGTCGGTTACTGAAACAAAACCTTTGGGCATTTCAGTTGGGGAACAGCCCCGTGGCCATCCTGACATAAGTAGAAGCTTAAACTGGAAAAGTACAGTTGGGCTGGAGGGGAGCTATTGTTGGCTTTGCTTCCAGGGACTTTTGAAATGATCCTTGACTCTCACAGCCATCCCAACAGTAACCTTCATTTCACCCACATGGAGTAATGAATTGAAAGAAGATGTTTACATGTTTGAGCAATAGAAGGGACACAGTGAGTGAGTTTTCCCCATTCACATGTCTGTTTTTTGGGTTGTGTGGTTTTCTGTACCATGGGAAACTGTAGGTTGGACTGGAGGTTGAAAGTCTCATGGATTTTTGGACCGAGTCCCTAAGCCACTGTCTGGGTTTGTCCTTGCTCCCACCTGGGGGAAGGAGAATTCTGCATCCATAGAGCACAGGAGCTGAGCTCAAAGGAACCTGAAATGGCCTCCCAGTCCAGCCACTTACAAGCCACATAACCTTGGGCAAGTTACCTGACATCACTGAGCCTTGGCTTCCTCATCTATAAAAGGGGGTAAAAGCAGTTACCTTATTGGTATGATTAAATGAGATAATGGGTATAAAGCCCGTGGCTTTAATAGGAGTTCAGTAAATGATAGCTTTTTATTTTTTGTCACATGACACATCTTATGGGATGTTAGTCCCCCAACCAGAGATTAGACTCATACCCCCTGCTTGGATGTGCAGAGCCTTAACCACTGGACCACCAGGGAAGTGATAGCTTCTTAATAAATGTTAGAGCAACCCCAGAAGCCTCTGCCATGTACCCGGGGTACTTGGCTCCTTTGTGGCTCATCTCTCATATGTTGACCAAGAAGAGCTATCGAGGTTCCATGGTAGGTGCTCAGTAAATGTTGAATGAATGAGAGGGCCTTGGTGCTCTCTTTGCCTTGTCGCCACAGACCAGCACTTCACACCATGAGTTTTATGTTAGGAGGTGTCCTGAGAGATGCTTTGAGAAAACTAACCAGTTAGGTTGGGAGAGTGCTGTGGAGCTTGCAGTGTGTCGATTCCCACCCTCTCTAGAGAAGTTTAATGCCTGTCACTGTTAGAGAAGCCTGGAGACAGCTGGGGAGACAAGTCCCCCTAGCTTTTTAAACTCAGCGTTTTCCAAGCACTTTTGACTCTGTAGGCAACGATAGTACCTTCCTGAGGCTGTGATGAGCTCATGTGTACAGAGCACTTAAACACAGTGCTAGACAGAGTGAGCACCGCATAGGAGTTGCTGTAACCATGATTGTTAAGTGCTTTTTCATCCTTGGACTCTTACAAAGTATGGAGCCATTCCCTTATTCATGGGCATTTATTTCCAGTGGCGTGTTGTTACGGACAGTTCTGTGCAGGTATATCCATGGGAGAGATTCCTAGGAGTCAAACTGCTGGGCCAAAGGGTATGCACATTAGAAATTGTGATAGATCCTTCAGAGTTACCTTCCAGAACCCAGTCAGCTATTATCCAACAGTTCATTTGCCCAGTGAAGAGATGAGACGCTCTCTTCCCTTGCCAGGCCTGCACTGGATCATCCTCCTCTCTTGTGAAATCAAAATGGAATGGAACACAGGGCAAGTCACCTTTTCTTCTGTCTTGCAGAGTCTGGCCACAGATAAGGGACCAAAATGACGGACTCCAAGTACTTCACCACGACTAAGAAAGGTATGTGTGTTTCATCATGGGCCCGTCTCCTTGTTCTCTGCCCTTCATTTCTGCTTGCTCCCTGCAGCAGTTGGGGGTGGGGTGGGTGGAGGCCTGGAAATGAGTGGCAAGAATCACACAGAGCATTTTTAACCTTGTGGATCCGGAAATTTGAACTGCTGATGGTGTAAGAAGTTGACCACTTCCTTCAGAATTCCAGAAGGAAGAGGCATTAGCTCCAAGTATAGAAAAAAAAAAAGCCCTCTTTTGTTCCCCATGGCTTTGAGTTATCTACAGTGAGGGACTTTTTTCCACGCCCTGGAGGACAGAAAGCACGCAGCGCTGTCAGCAGTTCCTCAGTGAGAACTGTGCTTATCTGGTCCTCACTTATCCTTGGGCATGTGTTTTACGTGCTTGAAGTCAGAGTTTATATCCTGTTTTTCGTCTGACATTATCATAATCATTTCCCCACACTTCTGAAGACTCAGTCTGTTGAGTTGCTGCACTGAAATTTGCTAAGCTAGACCTGTGTTGTCGGGTGCTGGAGTTGTTTCTGCTTTTCAGGAAGTGGAGTTTGCTGTAGTGGCTGACAAGTGCGCTTTAGCCCTGTAAGCATCTTTCTGTCTAGCCCTTCCTTCCTCCTTCCTTCCGTCCGAGTGAGACCAGCACTCGCCTGCTGAGCTGATGAGAGGCTGTCCTTGGGTCAGCGGAGCCAGGCCTGCATATCAGGCACTCGTTTCTCCGGCCACTTTCCCCGAGTGTCTGCCGTGTGCAGTGGAGGAGACACATGGAGTCTCTGGCCTGGCTTTGCTTGCTATTGGGCAGAGAGGACAGTTTATTAAGTAGTGGTCACTCTAAATGGCTGTGGGTGCTGTGATATTGGTGGGGGGGGGGGCCTGTGTGGAGCTAGCCAGATAAAGGGCGGGGGGGGGGGGTGGGTGCTGGGCCCAGGGTCCATCTAGGGAAAGGGAAGCCTGGCCCAAGTTACTGAAGAGTGTAATGGAAGGAGAGGTGGAGAGGTATACAGGGCCTGGTGAACCAGGCCAGAGGAGGGGAACAGTGCTGAGTGTATTTGGGTGTCAGTGTAGGGGTTTTGTGGGTTTCTTCTGAGGAGAAAGTCTAGGGAAATGTCTGGGACCAAACTTGACGTCATTGATGGTTTTAGGCAAAAAGAGGTCTGGGTCAGATTCTAATCAAGGATCAAAGTAGGTGAGGCTTGGGGAGGCAGAACCACAGCTCGCATGGGAGATGGTGTTTCCTGAGCTGGGAGGGAAGGCTGGGGTGCTGCTGGGGGTGGAGCGGGTGCGTGGTTTGTGACTGAGGAGGTGGGCTCGGTAACTGACTGGATTCGGGCCCATGACAGGAAGGAGATATTTCAGAAGCCGGCCAATTCCGGGTTCACTGCACTGGCCTTCTTGGGGCTGAGGAGACCTGGGCCTCGGCCCATCAGTTGACTCCCAGTTGTACTGAAGCTGGTCAATCATCTCAAACAAAGCAGGGGCAGCAGGGTTCAGGGTGGGTCATGGGGTCTGTTGGATCCCACGTCAGGGACATACAGTCCCCGGTCTCCTGGAGGAGAAGGGCATAAGTCCCCTCAGCGCTCCAGAGCCTTGGGTTTGAACTGCAAGCTCTGCAGATTCCTCCTGGCTCCGTTGAGCAATTTCCTCAGTGTGGCCTTGCCCAGGCTGCGCTGCCTGATCGTTCTCGATTAACCTGTTTACTGCCTCTCATCACAGATACTTTGCTGAACGCCATATTGTTCAGTTAAAAAAAAAAAAATGGAAAAAATACCTGTTCTTTTTTTTTCCCATGTAAATCTATCCAGAACTTCCTTTAGCACTTCCCCCGCTCCTGATAGTTTCTGCTTCACCCCCACCCCAGGCAACTTGAGAGAGTAGTCGGGGACGCTCCTACAAAAAAGGGAGCCCAGACAAAGAGGGTCACGTGGCAAGTTAGTAATAATCACGGCCACCTTTCACGCTGGCCACTGAGCACCAGGCACTGAGCTGAGCGTTTCACCACTGTTACAGGGAAACTTCAAGGCCCCAGGCGAGGCTGAGAGTGCAGACAAGGAAGTGCGTTCAGAGAAGCAGAGCGAAAGTCCTGGGTTGGCCAGAGCACGCAGGCTCTGGAGCTGGCAAACCTGGTTTTGAATCTTGGCCTTCCTTCTCACGGCTGTGTCCCTTGTCTAGTTCCCGAACCTCTTCTGTTCTCCGTTTGCTCATCTGCAAAGGGGGGAAAGTATGGCGCTATTGTGAGGGTGAAATGAGAAAAGGCAGGGGAAGAAGTTACGGAGGCTCCTGGCTTAGAAGAAGGCTTGAGAAGGCAGGCTGCAGCTGTCTTGAGGGCAAGAGGCCTGTCTCACTCTGCCGGCTGCCCCTTACCCTGTCCCTGAGGCTGTCGGGGGCCTGCCTCCCTGCCCACAACAGGGCCCTGAACCAGCCTGCTTCCTTGTCTGCTTTTTTCCGATCCTCAAGTTCTTAAGAACAGTTTATCAAGCCCCGGAGCCCTTGTGGGCCAGCTGAATTCCCATTTTCAGATCTGAGCCACCACTTGTGGCTCAGGAAGTGAAACCCTGAATGAGCTCTTTTAACTCGAGGCTCTAGGAAAACAGGAAAAGCCATGTGTGGGAATTGAGCAGATCCTGCTCTCCCCCGCCAAACCTCACATCCCCAGGTTCCATCCCGCGCTGGGTGCGGTGGCTGAGGAGAACCCTGCCTCCCTCTGTGTGTTTTTAGCTGTCTAGCCGAACAGGACCTGTCTGCACTGTTCTTGTCTCCATAGCTTGCACGGTTCCTCTCCCCTCAGTTCAGCGTGACCTCTAGGCTTCCATCCTCTGCTGCCTGCCCCACCGAGCCCAGGACCCAGAACTGCCCTTAGCGGGCAGCACAGAGTGTCTTCCCTGCCTTCTTTCTGTTCTTTTGGTGGTTGGGGACTGGGCATCGCCGCCTGGCAGGTGGAGATGGATCACTCACATTCCCTCCTTTTTTAGGGGAGATCTTTGAGCTGAAGGCAGAGCTAAACAGTGACAAGAAGGAGAAGAAGAAGGAGGCGGTGAAGAAAGTGATTGCGTCCATGACCGTGGGCAAAGACGTCAGGTGTGCAGGGGTGGGCCGGCTGCAGCTGGGGGCGCTGGAAGAGGGAGGCTGTCGAGTCTGGGTCCAGTTCAGATCCCCCCTTTTAGGCATCCCTAGGGACCCGTGTCTGCCTTCGTGTCGTTCCCTTCACAAACCTCCTTTCCAAACAGAAGGTTTTGTTTGCAGAGGGGTCACGTGCTCAGATGCTGAGCACGGGGTCAGGCAGCCATGGAGCAAGTGAAGTGGGCTGGGTTAAGGTAGCAGACAGCAAAGTGAATGTGGTGCCCCCTGTCAGGAGCCCCAGAGGACATTGCTGCTGGGGAGATGACCCCAGTGGGGCCAGGTCTTTTAAAAAGAATGGGGAATCTGGATTTTTCATTTTAAATCCCCCTGTTTTAGGTTGCCAGATGAGGAAGTTCCCAGGCAGCCCCGTGGTTAAGACTCAGGGCTTTCACTGCCGCGGGTCCGGGTTCCACCCGTGGCCGGGGGCCTCAGACCCTGCACCAACGAGGTAAACACGGTGCAGTGCCAGCCCACTGCCCTGAATACGCAGCACTTGCTGTGTTCCCGTCACTAATTCTAAATTCTAGACGTTCTTTTTATTACTGGTTTTTTGGCCTCACTGCCTGGTTTCCAGGATCTTGCTTCCCTCATCAGGGATTGAACCCAGGCCCCTGGCAGTGAGAGCACGAGTCATGACTCCTGGGCCTGGTGGAGTTCCCTAGAGTGCCCTCGCCGTACGTGCGCTTGTGCGTCCCTTCCCGCCATGCTGGCAGGCCCCCAGGGGCAGGGCGAGGCTTCATGATGCTTAGCACTAGACAGTGTCTGAGAGTCGGAGAGCATGCTCAGGTGTCTTCCTGGCAGTCCCTTGTATTCTGTAGGTAAGGAGGTTTTCCTGCCAAAGAAACCAGAAACAATGAGTGCCCACTGGTCACATGGGGAGCCTGGGTAATGGTGGAAGCAGACTCACGTCCAGCCCTTCTAAAATCCAGACCCAGGGCGCTTTCCTCCATTTCTTCTCTGCTGTGCACTTGTGGTCTCCAGCCCATGCCTGGTAGGCCTGGGTGCCAACAGGGAGCGGCTCCCCATCCACACCCCTCAGCAGGACCCCACTGCTCCAGGCTTCTCCGGGGATTGCCCTGTCCCATCGCCACGCTCAGCAAGGGACCTCCTGACAGTGTCTCAGGAGAGACAGTTCTGCAGAGAAACCTGTGGAGGACAGAGCGGCAGAGGTGTCCGCGTCTGCTGGGAAGCTGGGCCTCCGTCCGAGGCACATTCCTCCCAGGACCACGTCGCTCCTTCAGTTAGAGCCCCTGCCTGCCACAGAGGAGGCACCTTTGTCCTCTGTCTCCGATGAGCCTCTGCTGATGTGACAGCTCAGGAGAGCGATGCGGGCTCTCAGCTCCCCTCTTTCTGGCCTGGCATCTTCCAGGGTGATGCATCGTCCAGGCTCAGGAAACTCACTTCCCCTCTGTTCCCATGTCTTTGCCCATAAAGTCACAAAAATTGAGAGGAGGAGGTGATAATTTCAGAAACAGAAAACCGACCACTATGTTTCACATCTCAAGGAGCCTGTGACTCCGAGACTGTGGGTACCATGATGGGAAGGCTTCTGCCCAGTATATCAGCACTCATGAGCACAGGCTTTGGACTCAGACCTGGCACCTTAGGCAGTTATTTGTCATTTGTGAGCCTCAGCTTTGTCTTCTGTAAAATGAGGATAATCTACAGGCTTCTCAGGGCCCTTAAATGAGATCATATGAAAAGCCCTGAGCCCCAAGCCTGGCTTGTGGTGTGAGCCCTGTGCGTGAGTGCCCTGTAGTGTCCATGGTCCAGCCCCGCCCTGCTCCCCTAAGCCCTCTGCAACCAGCAGCCTGATACAAGTGGCCACATCAAGTATCAGAGAAGGAAAAACGACTGTTTCCATTTCTGTAGCGCCTCCTTAGTGCCAAGGACTAGACGCCCTTAAGTAAGTTGTTGTCTCTTTGAGTTATAACAGGGGCCCTGCGAAATGGGGTTTGTTATTTCTCTTTCTTGCAAATGAGAAAATTGAAACGGGGGATACAGAAAATTTCCCAGCTTGATACAGCCAGCAAGAGGCAGAGCTGGCTTTGAGCCAAGTCTGATGGACTCCAGAGCTCATCTATGAGCTTTGTGAAAAGAATGAGGACTTTTTGGCTTTTAAAATCACCCTTTGTAATTCCATTTCTACCAACAGATGCTCAGGGTGACGGAGCTGGTGCCCGGCCTTTACTGGGAAGTCCTGTTAATGTTTCCTGCCCGCTTTGCATGCCCCCTCCTCCCCAGCCCCCATCAGCTGCCCGAAGAGTCCTCCTCTTCTTTTCTTTGGGCTTCCTGACACTGACGTGGCTTTGACCTTCCAGTGCCCTCTTCCCCGACGTGGTGAACTGTATGCAGACAGACAACCTGGAGCTGAAGAAGCTGGTGTACCTGTACTTGATGAACTATGCCAAGAGTCAGCCCGACATGGCCATCATGGCCGTCAACACCTTCGTGAAGGTGCGCAGGAGCCGGGTGGGGCTGGGAGGGCTGCTCACTGCTCAGGCTCCCTGGGTGCAGCGCCGCTGCCCCGGGTAGAAACACGGAGGCTCCTTTCCACCCATCTGACTCCCTGCCTGGGGGCTCTTCCTCCAGTGGAGGACTCCCACTGTCTCCAGAAAATCAATGCCATAGAGCCTGCTGACCCATTCCCTGTGAGGTCGCCCCGGGGCTGCGGGTCCTCCTGGCCCTGTGTCATTTGCAGGCTCAGAAGGCAGCATGTGTCTGAGGGCATCTTGCTGCACTTCCGGACTTCGCGCCTTCCTGCATATCCTGTCCTCCAAGTGGAGAATAAGCAGGGACTCACATTGTTAGCTCTGTGCACCTTTAAAACCTCAGCTCCCCAGCCCTGTTGACACCTACACGTGGGTGAATGGGGTTCTGTGTCCCAGTAGGAAAACTGAGGGTTGTGGTGCTGGGTGGATGCAGCTCAGATTATGGCGCTGCTCTGTGACTGGCTGAGCTCCTGACCCTCCTGAGAGCGTCAGTTCCCTCACCTGTGAAATGGGAACAGTATTGCCTGCCTGCTCTGAGTATCAGAGGGAACCCTGCAAAGTCTGGTATCTGGCAGATGCGAGGCGCCTCTGCGTGTGGGTATGTTCGGTCACTTCAGTGGTGGTCAACTCTCTGTGACCCCATAGACTGTGGCCTGCCAGCCTCCTCTGTCCATGGGGTTTCCCAGGCAAGAATACTCGAGTGGGTTGCCACTTCCTTCTCCAGGGGATTTTCCTGACCTAGGGATTGAACTGGTATCTGGTGTCTCCTGCACTGTGTGGTGTATTCTTTACCTAAGCCACCGGGGGAAGCCCAGGTGCCCACACATACCCTTCGTTTCGGTGCTGTTGGCCACAGTCCGGGAGACCCCACAGCAGCCATCTGGTGTTGCTCAACCCGCCCCTGCCCCTGGCCAATGGCCGGTTCCCCTCAGGACTGTGAGGACCCCAACCCCCTGATCCGGGCCCTGGCGGTACGGACAATGGGCTGCATCCGCGTTGACAAGATCACAGAGTACCTGTGCGAGCCACTCCGGAAGTGCCTGAAGGACGAGGACCCCTATGTGCGCAAGACCGCGGCCGTGTGTGTGGCCAAGCTCCACGATATCAACGCCCAGCTGGTAGAGGACCAGGGCTTCCTGGACACCCTCAAAGACCTCATCTCTGACTCTAACCCCATGGTGAGTCTCTCCCGCCCACTGTGCCACCTCCGCCACCCTCAGGATTGCTTGGGAAACCCTGGGCTTTGGGCCTCCACCAGGTTCTGAGCAGGCAGAGCCCTGCGGGTGGGCTAGCTGCTCTCCTACCCGCAGTGGTTTGGGCACCATCTTTGGAGTGAGCTCTGCGCAGCCTCTCTAAGGAGCTGTGTGGCCGTGGGCAAGCCGCCTGACCTTCCCGAGCCCTTTTCTTTCTCAGTAAGCGGGATCTAATTCTGCGCGGCTGCCGGGAGTGTGGAAGGCGGTGTGCCTGGCATAGCCCGGCACACAGCGGCTGTGTCATCATCACTGTCCTCTCGCCAAGACATCAGAGCGCTCTACCAGGAGGGGTGCCCCCTTCACCACTTCCCGCAGGGCTGTAGAGGCTCACCCTGGAAGTAGCGTAGCCTGGCACACTGGGCATTGGGCACGTCTGGGAGGGGAGCTGGCTCCTTATGGCGGCGACGGCAGCAGTTTGGAGAACAGTGGGGCTGTGTCTAAAATGAAACGTACGACCTTCCCCCCCAGACATCTTGTTCTGTGTCCCTCTGAGACACCCATCGCAGGTGGGCGCCCTTGGCCAGTACAGGGATGCTGTGAGCACTGCGTGGTCAGGGGAGAGTTGAAAACCGCTCAACCCCACTGTGGAAACAGCTGCCCTCGTGGAGGAAAGGGTTGTGGGCCTGGAGCTTCACCTGGACCCCGCTGTGCCCCAGGCTCCAGCTGGGCCCACTGCCCCTAGGGGCTCCGCAGGAAGCTTCTGGCTCTGAGAGGCACAGTTGTCAAGCCCCCAGCGAGCTGCTGTGGCTGGTAGAGTGTGACTGTGTTAGGTAGCTTTCTCTCGCCAGGAACTCGGAGCCGCTCTCTCTTGTCGTGGTTTTCTTTAATGGTGGGTACACTTAGTTTCAGCTCACAGAGGAGTCAGTGGAGTGAGTGTCTGCAGTGAGTCTCGGTGCTCCAGACCCTGCCCTTCAGGTCATACCCCTTTCAGGATGTTTGCACTCTGACCGGCCACCGTCATGAGCTGCCTGCTGCCCTGGCCTGTGGGCAGCGCCCTAGCCTCTGCCTCCTCCACCCTCCCAACAGGTGGTGGCGAACGCGGTGGCTGCCCTCTCGGAGATCGCTGAGTCTCACCCCAGCAGCAACCTGCTCGACCTGAACCCGCAGTCCATCAACAAGCTGCTCACAGCCCTGAACGAGTGCACCGAGTGGGGCCAGATCTTCATCCTGGACTGCCTGGCCAACTACACGCCCAAAGACGACCGGGAGGCCCAGAGGTGAGGGGGCCTGGGGCTGGGAGGCCTCGCCAGGCCGGGTCCCTGGGGCGGGGGCTCCCAGAAGCCGGGCCACAGGCCTCCGGGGGCCTCTCTCCAGGGCCTCGCCCCACAGACTGTCCTCAGACACAGAGCCAGGCTGGAAGTGGTGTTGCTTCAGGCAGTCAGCACGCTGCCCACTGAGGGCACAGAACAGAACCCAGAGCCTGCTCAGGCCGCTGACGAGACTTCGGTCACTGCAGGCTGAGGCGGGAGGTGGGTAGCGTGAGAGCCACCATTCATTGACTCCCACTGGGAGCCTGGGGTTCTGCTGGGTGCTTCCCCCGCGCATGATTGTCTTTAAAGCAGCTTCATCATTGCCTCTGGTGCACAGGGAGGTGGAGGAGGTCACAGGTCTCCCAGCCAGATCTCCCCTGACTCTTGGTGCTAACCAGCATGGTGCCCTTCCCGCTTTGAGTGCCCTCACAACAGAAGGCAGGGAGTTGACATTTCCCCAGTGTTTACTGACTGCCAGGCGCTGTGCCCAGGGCTGGACACACGTTGTCTCAGTTAAGCTCCCAGCAACCACGTGCAGCTGGCATCATCCTCTCCCGTGTTTTAGAGGAGGAAGCTGAGGCTCCGAGGGGTTTTGACCTGCAGGGAGGAGGACCGGCATCTAGATCTCCCTCCTACAGAAGACAGGTTGTCTTGATAACTAAAAACAGGGTGCCTCCCCCATTTGTCTCCCCTGTTCGCCCCCCTTGGAACGGACCGCAGCATCTGTGAGCGGGTCACCCCCAGGCTGTCCCACGCCAACTCTGCTGTGGTGCTGTCGGCTGTGAAGGTGCTGATGAAGTTTATGGAGATGCTGTCCAAGGACCTGGACTACTACGGCACGCTGCTCAAGAAGCTGGCGCCGCCCCTGGTCACGCTGCTGTCGGCCGAGCCCGAGCTGCAGTACGTGGCCCTGCGAAACATCAACCTCATCGTGCAGAAAAGGTAGCGGTGCTGCTGGGCGCAGGCACTGCGTGCCCCAGGGCTGGGAGGGCCAGCCTCTGCTGAGAACAGGGCTCTGAAGGGAAACCGACCTGCCGCCGGATAGGGGCTCTCAACAGCTTAAGCCAGGGATTCTGAGCCACTGGTCTCTTTGTCCCACAGGGGACATTTGGCAGCATCTGGACACATTCTTGGTTGTTATCATGGGAGCTGCTGCTGCTGGCATCTAGGGGTGGAAGCAGGGAGGCTGCTTCACAGCCTGTGGTGCACAGGAGCGCCCCCCCCCCCCCCCCACCCCGCCCCGTCCCCCCAGAACGCCAGCAGTGAGAGGCTGAGAAGCCTCGGCAGGCAGAGGCTAGCGTGCGCTTCTCAACCAAGGACAGCAGCTGGTCCGAGTCCCTACAGCCCTCCTGAAGCAGGGTGTAAGGTGGCATGTGTGCGTGCATTTTTCCCGGGAAAGGAGTCCACGCTCTGGAGGCTGGAGGGCGACATGGACTCTACATCAGCCTCGGGGCGGCTCAGAGTACAGAGCACCCGTTTCTCTCCACCCCGCAGGGATGACCACAGCAGTGAGCCGCTGCTCCTAAGGGAAGGCGCTGGGGTGGCTGGGGCAAGCAAGCCATGAACCGTCCTGGGAGGGGCCCTGCAGCGCCATGCTGGGGGTGGGGCAGGGCAGACTCTGCAGCTCAACTTCCAGCCTCTCTGGTCAAACAGCTCCATCAGCAGCTACTTTGCGGGCAGAACAAGCACCTCTCGTACACGTTCTCTCTCGGAAGACTGCACAGGCTCCCTGTCCTTGTAGCCTCAGTCTGGTTCTGAGTACGCGCCTCAGGTCCCAGAAGCGTCAGGGGAGTTGGGACATTTGTAGAGGTTTGGGAGGTAAATTTGGGAAAGCTGAGTGTCTAATGCTATGCTATGCTAAGTCACTTCAGTCGTGTCCGACTCTGTGCGACCCCACAGACGGCAGCCCACCAGGCTTCCCCGTCCCTGGGATTCTCCAGGCAAGAACACTGGAGTGGGTTGCCATTTCCTTCTCCAATGCATGAAAGTGAAAAGTGAAAGTGAAGTCGCTTGGTTGTGTCCGACTCTTAGCAACCCCATGGACTGCAGCCTACCAGGCTCCACTGTCTGTGGGATTTTCCAGGCAAGAGTACTGGAGTGGGGTGCCATTGCCTTCTCCGGAGTGTCTAAGGAGAGAGTCATAGTGGCAGTGTGGGGTGGGTGAGGTGTCGTGGCCTGTGCAGCCCGATCAGCAGGAGAGTCTCCCTGTGCGGGATTTATTTAACAAGCCAAGCTCCCAAGGGGCTGAGCCTGATGCTGAGGCACCGCCAGGCCCAGGCCCCACGTCTGCTGGGCAGCTAGTACCAAGTCCTGGTGGCGGAAACCACCTCTCCAGCCGTCCAGTGCAGGACCCCACTGCCCCCCCACCCCCAGCACGACTGAGGCCCCTGCTTCGCCAGGAGCCCTCCCACCCCACTGCAGCCTGCCCAGCTCTCCCACTGTGTCTTCTCTCCTCTTCACCGTTCTGTTCCTCCTATCTTTTGTGGAAAGGCCGTGGGAGTGGGAGCCAGGGAGGGGTGGTGACTCTAATCTCGCTCGCTCCCCGATTAGCACTCGGCATGTGGCCCAGGGCAGGCTGCTCCCTGTCAGGTTCCCACCGCTGGGAAAAGGAGGCGAGGGGCACCGGTTGAGGGAGGGGCATGGACACTTCTGACAGCGAGTGCCTTCTCTGAGGCAGGCGTGCATCATGCCAGGCGCTTGGCATCTACCTCTCGTGTAGGTGTCCAGGTTGGAGTCCCCAGGACCCCCACACACACATTCAGAGATTCACTAGAAGGACTCACAGGAGGTGGCGTATTGGCCCCATGGCTGTGGTTTATCTGCCTGGTGGGGCTCTACAGCCGGACCGTAGGGAGAAGGCCAGGCGGTGTCTGGAGGAGTCCTCACGCCAGCCTCCTGAGCTCCCTCCCCTGTCAGTCAAGGCTGTCAACCCCCTGTGTCCTACTCGGGAACAGTGGGGGCACTCTCTAGAGCCAGGTTCCCAGACGCCAGGCCTCTCTAGGACTAGCAGCACAGGCCTGTGACGGTAACGTTTCTGACAGAATGCCCCCCGTCTGATGAGTGAGAAGGCGGGCCTGAGGTCACCAGCTAGAACTGAAACTGAGGCCTGACTTCCAAGCCCATCGCCTGGTGCCTGTGACCTCCTGAATGTGAAGTGTTTCTTGCTTCCCTTCCTGGGATGTGGTTGGACACGCAGGAGCTGGTCAGGTCCCTTGCACAGGAGCGTGTGGCCACTGGCTTCACAGATGTCAGGCTCCACGTCTGACCCCAGAAACGCCCTAGCAGATGTGAGAGGACCCTGACCCGCTGTTTGCTCTTCGGGCGCCCTTGCCCACCCCCAGGCCTGAGGTCCTGAAGCATGAGATGAAGGTGTTTTTCGTGAAGTACAATGACCCCATCTATGTGAAGCTGGAGAAGCTGGACATCATGATCCGCCTGGCCTCCCAGGCCAACATCGCCCAGGTCAGCAGTAGGTGGTGTCCGGGCCCTGGGCTTCATAAGAAAGCTCTCCATGGATGTGACTGGGTACTTTTGTGATTAAGGAGCCTGTTCTTTCTCTTGTCACTTATCATCCGCCCATCAAAATGGATGCGTTAGCCAGATCACCCAAAACAAGGCTTGTCCAGCCCTGACAGGTCGTCCTTCCTGGTTTCCTCTCGGGGCACCTGAGAACTCCCTCCCTCCCTCAGGACTCGCACCTTGAACGGGAGGCAGGATCCCTTCGGGCTTGTGTCTGTGCGCACCCCTAGCCCAGGGGAGTTCCAGGACGGTGCCCTGCCGGATCCCCCCAACTCCATCTCCTCTGTCTGGGCCCCAGGTGTTGGCGGAGCTGAAAGAGTACGCGACCGAGGTGGACGTGGACTTTGTGCGGAAGGCTGTGCGCGCCATCGGCCGTTGTGCCATCAAGGTGGAGGTGAGCGTCTGAGACTGTCCTGGGTGGGAGGAAGGAGGACGGGCAAGGAGTCTGAAACCGGGAGACGAGTCCGATTCAAACAGAATCTGTCAGCTGCTCACGACCCAGCAGGGCCTGAGGGTCATAGCTGGAGCCCTGCAGGCCCCCGTGGTACAGATTTGGCTCCTCCTCATCTGTACTCTTCCTTGGGCCTCTGAATTGCTGCAGGTGAAATCAGCCCGTCATCATCATGGGATCTCCTGCAGTGTTAGCACAGACGGTGGGGCGGCCCAAGCTGATGGTGGCCCCAGCAGACTTGGCTTTCAGTTCATGGACCTTGGGGCAGGGGGCTCTGCCTGCTGAATGTTTTGGCCAGTTTCACGATTCAACCATCTGTGTGCCCTTTTTTCCGTATTTTCAAGGGTCACTGAGACCGCTGTGTCCTGGCCCTTCATCCCTCATGTTCTCTGTCTCTGAAGATGTTCTTGGGCCACTGACCTGACTGTCCTTAAACGGGTCCCTGGAGGCCAAGGGGTCCCTTGAGCCCAGCCTCTCAAGACATTTCCCCTTTGATGCCTCTGGTGGCACTGAGGAGTCGCTCCCACAGTCTGACACAGTGTGTTGGAGTTAGGGGGTGTGGGGAGGCCTGGCCCACACTCTCCTCTCCCCACACAGCAATCCGCTGAGCGCTGCGTGAGCACACTGCTTGACCTCATCCAGACCAAGGTCAACTACGTGGTTCAGGAGGCCATCGTGGTCATCAAGGACATCTTCCGCAAGTACCCCAACAAGTGCGTGGCCACCGCTCCTGCCTGTCAGGGCGCTGCAGTTCTGGGGCCTGAGGGGGGCAGGGGGGTGGAGGAGCACGGGAAGTGCTCCCTCTTCCTCACTTCCCTGCTGCTTCCGCCCCAGGCCTAAACAGGAACCAAGGTGGAAAGGACAAAGCCCATATCCTCTTCCCCACCAGCCTTTTGGGCTCTTTGTAGAATAGCTGCCCATGTCTCTTGCCCCTCACAGGCGGCTCGGGCACCCTCGGTGCTCACATGCCACTGCACCCTGATCTCCAGGTACGAGAGTGTGATCGCCACGCTGTGCGAGAACCTAGATTCCCTGGACGAGCCCGAGGCGCGAGCCGCCATGATCTGGATCGTGGGCGAGTACGCCGAGCGGATAGACAACGCGGATGAGCTGCTGGAGAGCTTCCTGGAGGGCTTCCACGACGAGAGCACCCAGGTGAGGCGCGCCTGCATGCTCAGGGCCCTGCCCCTCCCAACACTACCCTCACCGTGTGGATGTTCATGTAAGAGGTGAACGGGAGACAGGTGTGGTCCCTTTCGTCCCTCACTGTGGTGCCTAAGGGGCGCTCCTGAGGACAGTCTGTGGTGGAGTACTCTGAAGGCTGCAGACATTTCTGGTTTTGTTGTTGTTTTTAATTAATTTATTTTTGGCTCTGCTGGATCTTCATGGCTGCAGGCGGGTTTCTCTAGTGCAGTAGTCTGGGGCTACTTTCCAGCTGCGGTGCGCAGGCTCCCCCTTGCGCTGGCTTCTCTTGTTGTGGGGCACAGGCTCCCCCTTGCGCTGGCTTCTCTTGTTGTGGGGCACAGGCTCCCCATTGCGCTGGCTTCTCTTGTTGTGGGGCACAGGCTCCCCCTTGGGCTGGCTTCACTTGTTGTGGGGCACAGGCTCCCCATTGCCCTGGCTTCTCTTGTTGTGGGGTGCGGGCTCCCCCTTGCACTGGCTTCTCTTGTTGTGGGGCACAGGCTCCCCCTTGCGCTGGCTTCTCTTGTTGTGGGGTGCGGGCTCCCCTTTGCCCTGGCTTCTCTTGTTGTGGGGTGCGGGCTCCCCCTTGCACTGGCTTCTCTTGTTGTGGGGTACAGGCTCCCCCTTGCACTGGCTTCTCTTGTTGTGGGGCACAGGCTCCCCCTTGCACTGGCTTCTCTTGTTGTGGGGCACAGGCTCCCCCTTGCGCTGGCTTCTCTTGTTGTGGGGTGCGGGCTCCCCTTTGCCCTGGCTTCTCTTGTTGTGGGGCACAGGCTCCCCCTTGCACTGGCTTCTCTTGTTGTGGGGCACGGCTCCCCCTTGCGCTGGCTTCTCTTGTTGTGGGGTGCGGGCTCCCCCTTGCCCTGGCTTCTCTTGTGGGGCACAGGCTCCCCCTTGCGCTGGCTTCTCTTGTTGTGGGGTGCAGGCTCCCCCTTGCCCTGGCTTCTCTTGTGAGGCGCAGGCTCCCCATTGCGCTGGCTTCTCTTGTTGTGCGGTGTGAGCTTGGTTGCCCTGGGGCCTTGGGAGCTTCCTGGAGCAGGGATCAAACCTTTGTCTCCTGCGTCAGCAGGTGGATTCTTATCCACTGTACCACCACGGAAGTCCTGACTTTGTTTTACTTTTGTATTTATGGTTGGATAGGTGCTACACTGACTCAGGTCAAAACCTCAAAGACCCGAAAGGATATGTAGTGAAAACCCTGTTTCTGCCACTCTCCTGGCCTTGAGTTCTCCTCCCAGAAAGCACCGTGTTGTTCACTGGTTTCTGGGGGAGGGTGGGTGGGTTTGCTTCCAGAGAGAGCGAGTTTAGGAACACACCAGCCACTTCCTCTACAGAGACAAAAAATAGTCACTTTTTATCATTTGTGATACTTAACATTCCATAAAGTCAAATTCTGATTTAGTAAGCTAAACCCTTGCTCCCAGAAGAAATAGAGAGTCGTGTTTCTACATACCTTCAGTTACTGCATGTTTATCTACTGGGCAAGATCAACATCGTTTTACGTGTGTTTCTGTTTAAAGACACCTTGCTTAATACATTCCACTGATTCACTAGCATTGAACTCGTGGCCAGCAGCTGGAACTCACATCTGAACAAAGTGAATCTGACAAATGCGTTTGCTCCAAAGGCACGTCTCAGCCTTCCTGCCCTTAGGGGCCCAGACAGCTCTCCCGCTCTATATTGGGGTGGGGTGGGCCCCTTGTGAACAGCAAAATCACCCACAAAAGGCCCCAAGCTGTGGACAGCGTGGCACATTTACGATGAGAACCGAGCACCACCTCACTTGACCTCAGCCAGGAGCTTGTACGTCAGGCAGCGCACACCTTTGCTGCTCTGCACGTCTGTGAATGACTGTGAAGGTGCCATAAGCGTGAGTTTCTGGGTCATGAGTAAATGTAAGCAAGCAGACAGATTTGCAGGTGTGTCCTGTGTGAATCATGAGGACCAACTGTTTATATATTTCCTTCTCACTTATTTTTAAATATTACTTATAGCAAACCATGCAAATTCAAACTGATCAGCAGGTTGTATTTTTCCCTTAAAAATACGTCTGAAAGCCATGACATCGTGAGAGCTTTTTACAGCTTCCTAGCTTCATGCAGAAGGACCCTGTTTAAGCAGGGTCCCTGACTGGTATTTAGGTGTCCAGCCTTCTGCTCTTTTAAACAGCGCTGCTGGGAGCGATCTGTGGGAAGCTCGCCTGCAGGTGCAGCTGGAGGACAGGTTCTTAGGAGCGTGGTGCTGGTAGGAGGGCCTGTGCATTGCCGGTCTGGACTGCCCTACTGTGTCCAGACTGCCCTGGCACAGAGGCAGTTCTGGTTTACACTCGCATCGTAGGGGGCGGGGGGCCCCTCTCCTTGTCTCCTGGCCAGCCTAGGGCGTCCTCAGACTTGGTGTGTGTAAACTGCCCGCTTCCTTTGCCTCATGGGAGGCAAGTTCAGAGCTTTTATAAGACTACTTAGTGCTTTGCGATTGGGAACTTAGATTGTTTTTTGAGCCCCCTCGTCCTGGCTCCTAAGCCTCTCCAGCCGTGGGCAGGGGAGGGGCTGAGATCAAACTGCCAACATCTGTTGGATCATGGAGAAAACAAGGGACTTGCAGAAAAACATCTAATTCTGCTTCACTGACTATACTAAAGCCTTTGTGTGGATCACAACGAACTGTGGAAAATTCTTAAAGAGACGGAAATACCAGATCACCTTAGTTGTCTCCTGAGAAACCTGTATGTGAGTCAAGAAGTAACAGTTAGAACTAGATGTGGAACAACTGACTGGTTCAAAATTGGAAAAGGAGTATGACAAGGCTGTGTACTGTCACCCTGCTTGTTTAACTTATATGCAGAGTACATCATGCGAAATGCTAGTCTAGATGAATCACAAGCTGGAATCAAGACTGCCAGGAGAAATAATCAACAACCTCAGATATGCAGATGACACCACCCTAATGGCAGAAAGTGAAGAGGAGCTAAAGGGCCCCTTGGTGAGGGTGAAAAAGGAGAGTAAAAAAGCTGGCTTGAAACTCAATATTCAAAAAACTAAGATCATGGCATCTAGTCCCATCACTTCATGGCAAATAGAAGGGGAAAAAGTGGAAACAGTGACAGATTTTATTTTCTTGGGCTCCAAAATCACTGTAGATGGTGACTGTAGCCATGAAATTCAAAGACACTTGCTCCTTGGAAGAAAAGCTATGACAAACCTGGATAGCATATTAAAAAGCAGAGATATTAGTTTGCCAATAAAGGTCCGTATAGTCAAAGCTATGGTTTTTCCAGTAGTCACATACCGATGTGAGAGTTGGACCATCAAGAAGACTAAATGCCAAAGAATTGATGCTTTTGAACTGTGGTGTTGGAGAAGACTCTTGAGAGTCCCTTGGAAAGCAAGGAGATCAAACTAGTCAGTCTTAAAGGAAATCAGCCCTGAATATTCATTGGAAAGACTGATGCTGAAGCTCCAATACTTTGGCTGCTGCTGCTAAGTCGCTTCAGTCGTGTCCGACTCTGTGCGACCCCATAGACGGAAGCTCACCAGGCTCCCCTGTCCCTGGGATTCTCCAGGCAAGAACACTGGAGTGGGTTGCCATTTCCTTCTCCATTGCATGAAAGTGAAAAGTGAAAGTGAAATTGCTCAGTCGTGTCCGACTCTAGCGACCCCATGGACTGCAGCCTACCAGGCTCCTCCGTCCATGGGATTTTCTAGGCAAAAGTACTGGAGTGGGCTGCCATTGCCTTCTTCATACTTTGGTTACCTGATGCAAAGAGTCGACTCATTGGAAAAGACCCTGATGCTAGGAAAGATTGAGGGCAAAAAAAAGGGAACGACAGAGGATGAAATGGTTAGATAGCATCACTAACTCGATGGATAGTAATTTGAGCAAACTCTGGGAGATAGTGAAGGACAGAGGAGCCTGGTATGCTGCAGTCCATGGGGTCGCAGAGAGTCAGACACGACTTAGCAGCTGAACAACAAGCCCTGAGCTGCAGGCTGACTCGGGCCTCAGTGTGTTGGCGGGGGAGGGGAGCTAGGCAGGGAGCTGACTCAGCCTCGGTCCAGGGAGCACAGCAGACGGACAGGGTGAACGAGTGCCAGCAGCCTGGGGCTGGGGAGAACCTGGTGAAGAGTCCCTGTGTGGTGGCTGTGGTGTTGACAACAGGCACGACCACTGCTGTGCCTTGGGCAGAGGACACGGTTCTTTCCGTTTGCTGTCTCATTCATTGACTTCCCGTCAACCCTGTGAGGCATTGCATCCATTTTATAGAGGAGGAAGCAGCCTCAGCAGTTAGGTGACTTGTCCAGGGTCACTGGCTGGGAAGTGATGAAGTCAGCATTCAGAGGAAGTGCTGTCTCGGTCTGGCTCCAAGTTGGCCGCCACGGCTTGTGTCTACTGGGCCCCCAGAACCCCTGAAGTGGGCCGCCCTCTCCCTCACCAGCTGAGGGCGAGTGGCCTTCTGCCAGCTACCCGGCCAGGGACTTGAGCCAGGTCTGGAAGCCAGTCCCCAGCCGCCTCTGGCCTTGGAGACAGCCAGCCTGCTCCTCCACCATTGGCCGCTGTGTCCCCAGATCGTATGGACTCTGGAGGGACTCCTCCCAGCATCTGCCCACCCTGCGCAGCAGCAGCTCTGCCGCTTGTTTCCATAAGTGCCAGCCTTTGGACGGGCCCAGAAGCTGCTGCCAGCCTCGCCACCACCCTTCTGCCGCAGGCCTGTCCCTGGCACCATCTGGGGAGCCTCTGGTTGTTTCCTGTGCCAGGGCTGACAAAATGGGATGGGGCTAAGGAAGGGCTGCGTGCGGAGAACTGTTCTTTCAGAGGTGTGCTTTTAGTCAGCAAATTTTTTTTTTTTTCTGGAAAATTTCTCTTAAGTGCCTATTTTTTGCCAGACTCTGGGGCCCAGTAGACACAAGCCGTGGGATAGCCAGGGATGCAACAGGGACAGACTCGAACTCCGCCCTCAGGGACTCTCCGCAGAGTGGCCAGGTGGCTGCAAAGCGTTGCCAGCACTGTGGGGCGGCACCAGTGAGGGGGCTGGAGCTGCAGAAGTGGGAAGGGGGTGCGGGAGGCGTGCTCAAGTGCAGACAGGGCGGGCGGGAGGTGGGGCTGCTGGGGGCCGGGCAGGGTTCCACCTCGGGAGGAAGGCTCTGCAGGCCCATTTGCCCCCGTCCGCTCAGCATCCCTGGCACTCGGTCCACTCGTTGGCAGGTGGTCTCTGGTAACCACAGCAGGCACACGTGTTGCCCTCATGAGCTGAGTTCCTGAAGGTCGTGGACCCGGAGCCCTGATGGGTTTCTGGGGCCCTAGCGCTGGGCAGCAGTCTCCAGCCGGCCTGGGGCTCCACAAAGCTCCACAGCCAGCTCCTCCTGACCATTCGGCCAAGGTCCAGACTACTCACCATGGCCACCCCACTGCTGGCCTGGCCTGTTTGTGTGGCCAGCCCAGACCCAGGAGAGCTGCTCTCGGCCTTTCAGCATCCCTTTGGTCTCTGAGGTCCTCCTGTGGTTCCCTGTGGTCCCCACCTGGAGCTCACCCTCCCCCCTCGCCTCCTCTCCATTCTCCTCAGGTGCAGCTGCAGCTGCTGACGGCTATTGTGAAGCTCTTTCTGAAGAAGCCGACAGAGACCCAGGAGCTGGTGCAGCAGGTCCTCAGCTTGGCCACACAGGTGGGTGCAGCCTGCCTGCAGTGCCCATCGCAGCCCTTGGTCCACCCAGGGAGCCAGACTGGGAGTCCCGCCCCTAATCCCCAGCTCAGGGAGCTCAGTCAGACAGATAGGGCAGGCGGGGATGGGGGCGATGCTGAGCCAGCCTCCCACAGGGGGCAGGGAGCGGAGGCAGGGGCAGTCTGGCCTGAGGGGAAACCAGGGGGCTGGGCTATGTCTGCTCTGTGCCTAAAGGGGCAGGCTCCCACCAGCACTCAGGCAGTCAAGTTAGTGACCCTGTGACCCCGTTGTGGGCTCCCTCTCCCCATCATCCACGTGTACAGCATTTCACGCCCTTCTCATCACCTCCCAGGACTCAGACAACCCAGACCTGCGGGACCGTGGCTACATCTACTGGCGCCTGCTCTCCACGGACCCCGTGGCTGCCAAGGAGGTGGTGCTGGCCGAGAAGCCGCTCATCTCCGAGGAGACAGACCTCATCGAGCCCACGCTGCTGGACGAGCTCATCTGCTACATCGGCACACTGGCCTCCGTCTACCACAAGCCGCCCAGTGCCTTCGTGGAAGGGGGCCGGGGCGTCGTGCACAAGAGCCTGCCGCCCCGCACCGCCTCGTGAGTCCGGGGGCCAGTCACCGGCCCACCTCCCTGGTTCAGTAGCACAGCGCTCTCACCTGAGTCTGAGCAGAATTACGATTCTAGCGACCCTAGTGAATGCTCACTGCACACCAGGTGTGGCCTAGCTGACGACAGCTCTGAGGGACGTCCTCCCTGAAGAGACAGGGACCAGAGGCAGAGAGCGCTTAAGAGCCTGGGGAAGAGCGCAGGCAGCAGAGCTGGGCTCGACCCAATTCTGCCCGCCTCCAGAGCCCCGTTCGCTCAGGTGCTCCCCCGCGGCTCCCACGGCTTTCTGGCCTGGGTTGTCCTGTCCTCCGGGACTTTAAAGTGGACTGAGTTGGGGGAATACAGAGGGCCCTCCCCTCCCCTTAGCCCGGAACAAGATGGATCAGGCGTGGGAAGGGGAGGAAGTGGGGTGTAGACAGGCTCCCGGGACAGTGAGGAGGCCCAGTGCCTCTCCTGGGGGCGGATCCCGGAGATGGGGTCTGGCCTCCCCAAGATGGCACCGCTCCCTGCCCTGCTGAGCCTCTCCCCACGTCCTGGCAGGAGCGAGAGCACGGAGAGCCCGGAGACAGCCCCCGCTGGAGCGCCCCCTGGAGAGCAGCTGGACGCTGTCCCCACGCAGGGCGACCTACTGGGTGACCTCCTCAACCTGGACCTTGGGCCTCCGGTCAGCGGCCCACCCCTGGCCACCTCCGCGGTGCAGATGGGCGCCGTGGATCTGCTTGGCGGCGGCCTTGACAGCCTGGTACGTCCTGGGCCCCTGGACAAGGTTTAGGGTGGTCTTCAGGGAGGGATCAGGAACGCCTTCTCTGCCAGGTGCCCTCCAAGGATCATGTAGCTCCCGTATCAGTGAGAAGCTGAGGCGTAAAGCGGTCAGGTGGCCGTCCCGCCTAGCACACGCAGCTGCTAAGTGGCAGACACGGGATTTAGCCCCTTGCCAGGCTGCCGAACCCCAAGAGTCCTGGGGCTGTTCTCCCTTATCCTCTGAGTCACCTTGGCCCTGTAAGGCTGGGGGAGCCACCCCTGCACCCACTCCCCCACACGTGGCACCGATTGGGGTAGCCGCCCAGCAGGCCTGAGAGAGGCCCACGAGAGGGCGGGACAGCCCCTCCTTGTGAAGGCGAGGGTAAGAAGGCCTGCTGTCTCCTCGGACTCTTCAGGCAGCCGGAGAGCCAGGTGGAGGTGGCACCTGGGCCCTTGTCACTTGGCCATGCCCGGCTCAGGTCCCCAAGGCCACAGCACAGGGAAGGGTCAGAAGGACAGGGGTGGTCAAGTGGGACTGGGGGTGTGGGGGCGCTGCCCATCATAGCGACCTGGGGCCCTCCTAGGCTGCTGCAGCCTTGCACAGGCCCCATAGGGTCGGGTGGAACAGCCGTGACTAACCTTCTGCCTCTTTCCTCCCTGTCTTGTCTCTCTGTATCTTCTTCCTGGCTTTCCCTCTGCATGTGGCTGCCTGTTCTCTTCACCCTGCCTGCTTCTGCTGGGAGATGGGGGATGAGCCTGAAGGGGTACGGTTCAACCCTGTGCCACCCAGCCTTCGTCCTGCTGCTCCTCGATCACCAGCCTGGCATCCCGGGGCGGGGGGTGTCAGGGCCGTGGGCCCACCCTCACCACCCTCCGATGAAGTTACCTTGTCACCTGGAGGCCCCCACAAGCCCTCTCTGACACCTTAGGGTGTGCTCCAGTCTCTGAGCACGGCCCCCTCATAGCACTGTGTTGAGTGCCCCTTTTATCCGTGGGCTGTCTGTGAGCGTGCCCAGCTCTTCCTCTCGGGGCTTGTAGGGCATGGGAGGGCTCAGCCTCTCCTCTCCACCCGCCTCACTCTGTCTTGTTTCTGCAACTTAGAGTTGACCTGAAGGCAGCCCTGCAGGACGCCCTCTTGCCCGACCCCCGTCTTCTAAAGGGCCAGGCGGTCGTGCTTCCCCTGGCGTGCCTGCCTCTGACCCCTTTCCCCTCCCTCTAGATCGGGGCCCCCAGCTTCGTGGCACCCCCAGCAGCAGCAGTACCAGCCAACCTAGGAGCGCCCATGGGCAGTGGCCTGAGTGACCTCTTTGACCTGACCAGTGGCGTGGGCACCTTGTCGGGATCCTATGTGGCTCCCAAAGCAGTAAGTGCCGTGGCCCTGTGGGAGGCGGGAGGCGGACATGTGGGCTCCTTCAGTGGCCAGCTGGGTGGGGCTGGCTCAGGCCAGCCGGGTTGCCCGGAGCAGCGGGAGCACAGGGAAGGGGCGCTGGGTCTGGTGTGGAGGCCTGGGGAAGGCTTCCCAGAGCGAGCAGCGCTGGAGCTCAGTCCTCTGGGTCAAGTCAGAATCAGCAAGGCGAAAACGGGGAGCCGAGGGGGTGTGCTCACCTTCCAGAGAGTGGCAGAAGCCCCGTCTGGTGACTGGTCAGTGGTTCTCAGTGTGGCTCAACCCAGTGCCCCAGACTGATGACAGGCGCTTCATAGCGCCTCTTCTTCTTCTAATGAATGAGATCTACCTACTCATAAAATTTCTGAAACGGTAAGATCCTGTCATCACATAAGGAGACTTAAAAGGAGGAGAACAGAACGCTTCATTTTAATGTGGTGAAGGCTTGGGCACGCCTGCCCCAGCAGATCTCATGGAGTTACCAGGGGTTGGCAGCAGAGTCACTGTGGCACTATAGCACGGGTGCCATGAGTGATGGGCTGGAGGCGCCTTTCGTTTCTGATAGAGCAACTGATTCCCATTAAAGTTCGCGACGAAGCTGGAACAGGCTTCTGTTGATTTCACCATCTTTAAGTTCCTGGGAATTTCAAGGCGTACTGAAATCCTGCAGAAAATACTCAAGGTCTGCAGGACAGTGGCTCCTGGTGAAGCCTGCCACCCCCATGGCTGCCTCCCTGACCCCAATCAGCCAGGAGGTGCCCCAGACGCCCCCTGTGCCACCCAGGTAGTCCCACCCCACTCCAGACCCCTGGCTGGACTTGCGCTGAGGAGGCAGGGAGCTGGCGAGGTCATGGCCCCAGCTCCGAGGCTTTGCTCTCCATCCAGGCACAGTGGTTTTTAAGCAGAAATGAAGCTTAAAGAGCCATGGCTTTGGCCACTGTGGAGGCCACACCTAAGGGCTAGAGCAGAAGCCAGGAGCCCACGAGGAGCTGTCGACTGCTGACGGTGGCCGGGCAGGAGGGCTTGGTAGGGTGGAGACAAGCTGGGCTGGAAGGAGGCCTGGCAGGACGTGGGGTGGCAGGGAGAAGGGTTCCGGCTGGCAGTGGCGAGGGCGGGCGAGGGAAGGAGAGTTGAGGACAGTGTGGTGTGGGCTGGCCCTTGGCCTCAAGGAAACTACCAGAGAGGACAGATGTGGCCTGAGTCTCACAACTCTCGGCCAGCGCCCCTCTCTCTTCCAAGGTCCGCTCCCCAAACCAGGACCCAGCAGGGCTTCGGGGGCCCAGGGACATGTCCCTTAGGATGAGGGGAGCTGCCAACCAGCACCTGCCCTGCCTCAGCCTCCCTGGCTATGACTGCCAACTGCAGTGGCCAGAGCCCCCACCCACGCCTTTTTGCAGGATCTGGGCCTAAGGGGCCCCCAGGAGGCGGCAAGTCTAGCGCCAACGGCCTCCCACTTCCGTGGAGGGCTGCACGGACGTGGCACGGCCCCAGCCCAGAGCCCTCCCAGCAGCCACGCGGCGCTGGCGCTCCCATTTTCTGGTTGAGGAATCTGAGTGTTTTAAGGTCCTATGGCTGATGAGTGACGAGAGTCTGGAAGTGAATATGGGGCTGTGGCACCAAAGCCCCTGCCCACGATCCTTAGGTGATCCTAAAGTGTGTGAGAACCTCCGTGCACCTACTTCGGTGTCATGGTTGTCAGAATTAGCTTGCTTTCTGCATGTGGATCCGTTTTAACATGTATTAGCATTGCTTTGTCTTACTGGAGGACCTGGTGACTGTATCAGCTGGAAGGAGAGGCGAGGAGATTACCGGATAGGAGTAATCAGGGCAGGCTGCCTGGAGGAGAGGTCCTTTTCCACATGGGCAGGACTTTCCCCTGCCGCCTTACTCACAGGGATGTGGGTGTGCTCTCCATCCAGAAGTAGCGACTGTGTAGGCTACCTTTTTCTCACAGCACTGTGACCACCTCAAATCATTTGTCCTGCCTGCAGTCCTAGCCCTTCCTGGTCAAGGAGGGTGAGGCTGTCATATGTACAAGAACCTGAAGTTCCTCAAACATTGTAGCCAGCAGGGGCTGACAGTTCTGGACTCCATGAGCCTACAGTGACCAGGAAACACGATATCCCACCGCTAACAGCCAAGACGGTGATAGTGCCAGCTCTGAAGAACCTGGGGAGGAAGCCTGGGGGCTGGAGGGGTGGGGCAGGGCAGTCACCCGGGGCCCTGAGTGCCCTCTGTGCCCCCAGTCACAGCCCATGACTAAAACCCCGAGATTCTGCCCACGGCTTTGTCTGGTGGAGCAAAGGATGAGCAGGTTAGCAAGTAGGATGGGATGGGGGTGGGGAGTGCTGTCCAAGCAGAGGAGACAGTGTGTGTGTGTGAGGCCCGAGGAGCCATGCACACTGACCCAGGGAGGGCACCCCACTGGGAGGCCATGGGCAGTGGAGGCATCGCACCCCTGAGGGGGTTCCGGGGTGCTGTGACGAGATCTGCCTTCCTAAAGATGGCTCTGGCTGCTCTGGAAGCTGGGAATAGAAGACTTGGGCAGACATATGTACACCTATGGCTGATTCATGTTGATGTTTGACAGAAAACAAAATTCTGTAAAGCAGTTATTCTTCAATTTAAAAAATCAATTAATTAAAAAAAAAAAAAAAAAGACTTGGGCAGCTACCCGGGTGGCTGCCATCTTACCTGGGGCTCTAATGGTGACTTATCCCCGGGTGGTGCCTGTGGATAGGGGAGAGTGGAGGACGTGGTGTCGGGTGAGGAGGTGACCTTGATGGGACCTGGGCTGGGTGACCATGGCCATGTTCACTGACAGGGCCCCTGGGGAGGCTGGCCTTGGGCGTGGCTGAGCCGTCCTGGTAAGAATGGCAGCCAGAGAGGCGTCTGCACATCCACAGGATAGCATCCGTGGGTGTCCCTCCTGGGCAGGGCTTTGATCCATGCCATTCACTCAGCAAATGTTTCCCGAATACAAATCTCACACCAAGCTCTCAGCCAAGGATGCAAGACAGAAGAGCAGAGCCCTCCCCCTTGAAGCGCTGTCTGGGCACAAAGGAGATGGTTTATCTACAAGAATGTCATTGCCGCAGAACCCGGACAAGGACCCTGGGGAAGGGTTTCCCGGAGGAGGTGGCTCTGGAGCTGAGCATCCGAGGACAAGGGCAGCCAAGCAGGCAGGGAAGGCCTGCCAGGCGAGAGGTCCTTCCGGGTCCTATCGCTGTTCAGGCCTGTTGGCGCAGTTAAAGGCCAGCCCTGCTGCCTGCGAGGAGGACAGGCTGTGACCGCCTGGGGTCCTCTGGCTCTGGCTAGGCCCCGGGCACCAGTGGGCTCTCAGTCTCCTGGGCTCATCTGGAGGCTGGTGGGGCCTGCTTGTCTCTCCACCTTCCTCAGCCCTCCTCTGAGTATTCTTGCTTTGACGTCTGGAGACTCAGGTCAGGTTTGGGGCACACTGAGGCCTCCCTGTTCCATGCTGCTCCAGCAGGCGGCCACCCTGAGGCGGGGGCCCCGGGCAGGATCCTCTCATCCCGAGGCTCACATGGTCATCCCCTGGCAGTCCAGGCAGGTGTGGTCCATCTGAGAGGCCCCTTCAGGTATGAGAGAAGGGTCAAGGGAAGGACCCTCAGATGGGCTGTGGCAGCCCCTCCCCGTCGTTTTCCCTTCAGGTCTGGCTGCCAGCCATGAAGGCCAAAGGGCTGGAGATCTCGGGCACCTTCGCGCGCCAGGCGGGCTCCGTGTCCATGGACCTGCAGCTGACCAACAAGGCCCTGCAGGCCATGGCCGACTTCGCGATCCAGTTCAACCGCAACAGGTGAGCCCCGAGGCCTGCCTCCCGAGGGCCCGCGCCGGGGCCTGCAGGCCAGCCTCTCTTTCTGCTGGAGGAGGGTATTCCTCACCACTGCAGCTCCGGCCAGCTCTCTCTGAGGCAGTGATTTTCCTCACCGTGACCTCTCTTTGTGGGCACCAAAGTCCGAGGTCAGTGGTGGGGAGCTGGGCGGGTAAGGCACCCCAGGGGGGTGTTTCCCTGACAAAATCTCCAGACCTTAGCGGCTCCCCTCTCAGGGCATGTCTTGAAGAAGGCGGACAGGGAGTGGGTAGCACCTCTGGGAGCGACGTCCGCTCCCAGCGCCTTGCCCTCAGGGTCCCCTGCACTGGGGATCAGTGAGGAAGGCCTCCTTGGACCCGGCCAGCTAGGCCAGGGCTCTCTGGGGAACGCAGGCAGCCTCTGCTGATGACCCTTCTTCCTGAGTGGCTCTGGTGATGAGCAAACTGAGCCTCTAAGAAGTTGACTGAAGGGGCTGCTTCCTCAAGGAGAGCCTGTACGCCAGTGTTTCCTGGCCGTCTGTCAGACTGGGGAAGTGGGCACTCTGCTCCTTTCCCTCAGGGAGCCCTGCAGGCCCCCAGGAGTGCTCCTGATTACTGCTCACAGTGAACTTACGGTGTGTGGCCAGCTCCCTGGGTACCAGGCCTTGTGTCGAGAACTTCAGGAGTCTTTGTCTCTCTTGAGCCCCTTCACAGCCCAGTGAGGTTGATGCCATTAAGCCCCGTTCAGTAGAAAAGGAAATGGCAATCCACTCCAGTATTCTTGCCTAGAGAATCCAAAGGACAGAGGAGCCTGACAGGCTATAGTCTATGAGGTCGCAAGAGTCAGACAGGACTTCGTGACTAAACCACCAAAGTAGGTAATGATACTTGAGCTCAGAGAGGGTGAATGCCTCACCCACGGTCACAGTTGGCAGAGGTCAGGCTCCCAGGAGAGCCAGGAGCGCTGAGGTACTGTGATGGCATTGGCGTCCCACGGTGTCCCCTGCTGCATCCTGGGTGGGTCTGAGACCACTGTGGGCAGAGCACAGGCTGAAGTCAGGCAGCTCAGGCTCTGGGTCTCAGCAGCCCCGCTCACCCAGGTCTGGGCACGCCCCTCCCTGAGTCTCTGTGTCCTGGAAGACAGGAGGTTGTGTACCTGTCGCTGTGTTTACAAGGACAGGACTTCAGATGCCCCGCCTGGGCACAGGGAGTGCTCAGTCCGTGGTCCCAGTCGGTACCGTGGTGACTTACCTTCCCATGGCCGGGCATGTCTCACGTTCTTGGTGCCCTCTGATTTGCCCACATTCCACTTTACCAAGAGGTAGGGCTTTCCTGAAGCTCTGTGGCCATCGTGTGATCCAGCCAGTTCTGGCCCGGACAATAAACCCAGTGTGTCCCCGGGGATGGTCACGTCCCTCCTGGGAGGCTGGGGTTGGTTACTGAGATGTGAGCAGTCACAGTTTTCAGGTTAGAAGAAGCTTTTAGGCCCCTGGTATGACATGGGGCTCCTGGAGGGCAGGGCAGGACGCATTGACCTGGGCCTGCCTGGTGCCCCACCCAGAGGAGAAAGGGGAGCAGAGATGGGTTTTGGCTAGCCCAGGTTCCCTTCCGTCTGTGGGGCCGTTGAAGGCTGGGAGTGGGGTCAGGAGCTTGTCCCTCCAGCCTGGGTCTGGCCTGGGGTGAGGCTGGCTCGCTGGAGAGCCTTTTCCCTGGGGCTGCCGCCATGCCCCAGGACCCTGCCTGCCCTGTGTCAGCGCCTGCTCCCCACCATCCCCATGGGGGCTTCTCTCTCCCCAGCTTTGGCTTGGCCCCCGCCGCCCCACTCCAGGTCCACGCGCCGCTCAGCCCCACCCAGACCGTGGAGATCTCCCTGCCTCTCAGCACGGCGGGCTCAGTCATGAAGACAGAGCCGCTCAACAGCCTGCAGGTGCGTCCCGGGGGGACCAGGCGCCCCGGTCCTTGCCCACGCACCCCGGAGAGGGCCGGGGAAGCCCTTGGGGCCTGGCTGGCTCTGTCACAGGGCTGTGTCCGTGGAGTCTTGTTCTTAGGCACAGATGGGTGGGGATGGGAAGGCCGGGGGCTGGTTAGGGGATGGTCATGGCTTCTGGGGAACCTGCTCAGCTGCGCTCACAGGAGCAGAGGTTTCCTGGGGCCTCAGTGGACATCAGGCATAGGGGACGACCTGGGGCCTCCCTTGTTCCCAGGTGGCCGTAAAGAACAACATAGACGTCTTCTACTTCAGCACCTTGTACCCACTCCATATCCTCTTTGTGGAGGACGGGAAGATGGGTGAGTCCTGAAGGCACCCCTGGGATCCCTAGAACGGATGGATGGAGTCCGTGAGTTACTGGCTCCCCTGTAGAGCTGGAGGAAGGGTCACACCTTCCCAGGGCCCGAGGGTCTTGCCTGGCCAGCTCTGCTCTCAGCCTGACCTGCAGTCTCTAGACAGTCATCCCATGGGCCCCCTGAGGCAGAGGCCCACGCGTCACGCCTGATGCCCACCTTCGGGAAGGTGCGTCCCGTGCCCAGAGGGCGTGGGCCCCCCTCAGCCGTCACCACAGGAGCCCTTGACATCACTGGGACTAATGAATGGGCTGCTTGGTGCCAGGGCCAGAGGCTGGACGTGGGCAGGAGCAGGGAGGGCACGAAGGCCCAGAGGTGGGGAGCAGCGCAGGCGGCCCCCGCAGAACACGAGCTCAGAGTTTGCCGAGGGAAGCAGGAGGGGCTGTGACGGAGCCACCCTGGTCTCGGGTGCAGGGCCTAACTGCCCTGCTTCCCGACAAGGGTGCTGAGCAGGGTCCCACTTGTGCCCCTGCAGACCGGCAGATGTTCCTGGCCACGTGGAAGGACATTCCCAATGAGAACGAGGCCCAGTTCCAGATCAGAGACTGCCCCCTCAACGCGGGTAGGGCTCCCAAGCCCTGGGCCTATCCGTGCTGCCCTGTGCCCTGACCCCAGCCCTGAGCGCCAGACCCCCCAATCTCTGACCTTGTGACCCCCAGAGGCCGTGAGCAGCCGGCTGCAGAGCAGCAACGTCTTCACCGTGGCCAGGAGGAACGTGGAGGGCCAGGACATGCTCTACCAGTCCCTCAAGCTGACGAACGGCATCTGGGTGCTGGCCGAGCTGCGCATCCAGCCGGGCAACCCCAGCTTCACGGTGAGGCGCCCGCTCCCGCCCAAAGCCCCGGGGCCTCTGCCCGCATGCCTGCCCGGGCTTGGGTCGGCCCTGGTGGGGTGGGGTGGGGCATCCAGCCTGGTGTGAAGAAGCACCAGGATTCTGACCTTAGAAAGCTTCAGCTCAGTCCCATCAAGTGTCTCAGATAAGGCACCAAATCAGGTCTCCGAACAGTGAAGTGGACTAGAATCAGGCCCTGAGGCCCACCTGGTCCTGGGAAGGGGCTCCGCTGGGCTCAGGGAGCCCTGGCCCCTGGGCTCCCCGCTCCGAGAAAGGACAAGGCTTCCCAGAGGATGCGCTGCTGTCCCAGCCCCTGAGAGCCCAGGCTTGGCTTCTCCCCGCACCCGAGTGGGCAGGCATGACCCCCCGACACTGCTCCCTGGCCCCCCGGAAGCGTGGGCGCCGCGGCTGGTGGTGGTAATTTCTGTCTCCCTGTGTCCGGTCGCTGCATGTCCACCTTCCCTGCCGGTGCTGGCGGTGCAGGACCTGGAGGTTAGCGGACTGCTTTTCTCTTCCTCTTCCCCCGTCCTCGCAGGCACTCCTGGCATACCCTACCTCCTGGCCTGGCCTCGCCCCCTGCTCCGCAAAGCCAGGCAGACACATGCAGGCTGCAGGCCGGGGGACAGACCACCCCCGCTGCCACGCCCTGTGCTCTCCAGCCTGGCACCGCACTCCCCACAGGCCATGTGCGCAGAGCCCTCAGAGGAGACCAGGGCTCCTCAGAGCAACAGTGTTGGCAGGAGGGGCAGTGAGCCTGTCTCTGCTACTGGGCTTGCCAGCCCTCCTTGTGGTTAGAGCCGAGCCAGATCTGACACAACTGCTTCCTGTGCAGGAAACCAGAAAGATCCCCCCAGCGCCCCCGCAGTCTCCCTCCTGGCCCCCAAACATCTTCAGGGACCCCCCACCCTCCACGGGTGGGGCTGGCCTCCTCGGGCTCTGACTCAGGCTGTAGCGGCTGCGGGGGCCGGGACAGCAGGTCTGTGGGCTGCAGTCTGTTTGGTCCCTGCCCGGCTGGCTGTGGGGCCGCCCCCTCGCCGGCACCGCACAGCTGCTCCAGCCGCTGCTGCCGCCCCGCCGGGCCCCACGTGCGCCCCACCCTCTGTCATCTGCTCCCCCGCCCAGCCTGGAGAGGAGCCCCAGGAATAAGGGGTCCCTGCCTCCCACCCTTGTCCCCCTACAGTTGTCCCTGAAGTGCCGAGCTCCGGAGGTGTCCCAGCATGTGTACCAGGCCTACGAGACCATCCTGAAGAACTGAGGCCGTCCAGCACCCACCCCAGCTTCCTCGGAGCCCCCTGCGAGGTGGCAGCACCTCCCCCGTGAGGGGCCAACGAGGCTCCTGGCACCCCCCAGCTTCTCAGGCCTTACTGCAGGGCCTCGGGGTGCTCCTGTGCCCAGGACTCTCCTATTTCCATCGTGCTGATGTTTGGGGTCAGGTGAGGAGAGTACCAGAGGAGCCAGAGCGGCAGCAGGAGCTGCACGGGGCGACCAGGGCTCCTCTCCGGCTCTTCCTGACCTGAGGGTGAACCCGCAGTGCCTCCTCAGGCTCCCAGCCCGGGATCCCTCTGCCCTGTCTCCCTCGGCTGGTGGTGAGGCCCTGCCAACTGTCCCCTCCTGGAACAGGCCCTGGCAGGCATCCTGGTGTGCGTGGAGAGTCCCCTGGGTGCCAGGAGAGCTGCTCTGTCAGGGCCGGGGCTCCCGGGGCCTGCCCACCCCCGCCCCCCGCCCAGGCGCTGAGCCGCTCAGGGAAGACCAGGCAGAAGCTCCCGAGCCCCTCGCGGCTCCGGCCCCCAGCAGACCCCTGGCAGATGTGCATCTCGCCCCCCTACCCGCGAGGACAGTCACTGCCTGTGATACATTCCTGGTGTGCCCGGGGCTTCTGGAGTGAACGGGGCTGAGGGGTGGGGTGCCTGGGCAAGCGGGGTGCTTCCTCTCCGGGGTTCTTAGCTGCCCCCTCCTGGCCTCCCAGGGTCAGTTGTGTCTCACGGAGCATTAGGTTTTCCTGTTACTGCTGTTTAATAATAAAGAAAGATTCTGCTTTTGGCAATCATGGACACTTCTTTCCCCTCCACCAAGTGTCAGAATTAAAAACTGCCTCCAAGTGGTCAAGGTTGGTTTTCTTGAGCCCTGCACTGCAGTAAGGATGCCTAGTATATATAAATAGAAATTATATATTGTATGTTTACTCTTATTTTCAGAAACAGAAAGTGAATAAAAATGATGACATCAACGTGTCCCCGGCCAGTGTGTCAGGTCCCGAGGCTGCTCTGGGCAGGGTCCAGGGCTCAAGCTGTCAGCCCCCGCCAGGCCCTGTGGACAGCACCTTTCCCTGTCCCTCTCCTGTCCTTGGACACTGCCTGCTGGTCTCCCAGCACCTCTGCCACCCTTGACCCCAGCTCCACCCCAGCCCACACCGTCATGCCTTTAGACGCTCGAGGGCTGAGTCCGTTCTGGTTTTCCTTGGCTGCCAGGGTTGACAGGAAGGGCCAGCACCAGGCCTGTCCAGGCCGGCTGCAGCGGCTACTCCAGCCACCACCAGGGATACCCCTCATGTCCCCCATCCTGGCCGTGGCCTGGCTACCGAGGGTGTTGGGGGGGACCCTGGGTAGGGCTCCCTGGGCAGAGCTCCCAGTGGGTTCTCAGAGCCGTGTGGCTGCTGGGCCATCAGCCCTCAGCAGCTTCCTGCCCCAGCCACTCCCTGCCCGCACCAGACACACTGCTGTCCCAGCTGCTGGGGCATCAGCAGGGGTGCCTGGCCTTCCACTGCCCCACCTCTGACCCCTGGGGTGTCACCACCATGCCCGGGGACCCCCGAGTCTAGAATCAGCCAAGACCCTTGACTGAACAACCCCAGTTCTCACCCTACCCCAAAGTCCCCAGCTTAGAAGGCGCCCACAACTGTGGCCATGGACGCACCCCGGCCTGCCCTGTCACCCACCACCCCCGACCTGCTGAGGCCCAGCTCCCACCAGGCTTGGGAGCACACCGCTATCCCCAGGGCGGGCGAAGATGAGGCCCAGGACCCAGCCCGAGGTGAGGGGAAGTGCTGCTGAGACCTGGCTGGCCTGGCCAGACAGAGGCCCGTGGACCTTCATCGGACACCTGCGGGTCATGTGCTCGGGCCTCAGGCGGTTATGGGAGGAAACTCAGCGTGATCTCGGCCCCCCTCCCGCTTCCCTGTCCCTCCCTCACCCCGGTGACACCCCTCACATGCACCCCTGGCCTGCATGTGCTCAGGCCTCCGTATTCTCAGGTCTCGATGTTCCTTGGGGGTGAGGGAGGGGGCAATGTGGCATCTCGCAGAAGACTCTCCAGGGCGCTGAGCCTTCGTGACCAGCTGGGGAATTCAACACAGCAACCAGTTATTCAGGAAGGTCTAGCAAGCTCCCTGGGGGCTGATGGGTTCTCTGAGTGCCTGACACCCTGTGCGGGCCTGTGACGTGACCTCATTGTACATTTTTTTTTTCCTTAATCTTCACAACTGTTTTGTTTCATAGAGAGTGATTCTGGACCAAGGTAAGTTCAATCACACAGAGGATGAAGTTCTCCCTTCCACACTGTCTCTGTTCTTATTTTCCTCCATAGAGGCAAAGTTCATTGCTATATTTTGGTCTTCTTCCAGGAATAATTCTGTGCCTTTATAAAGCAAATCCAGGGAGGTACTGACTAAGTAAATAGCAGCACACCCTGGACACTACCAGCACTTGGCTCTATTTGCCTATCAGTACAAACACAGCCACCTTGGAATTCCTCGTGCAGAGGGGCTGTTCTCCGGATGTTTCCATCTTCTGCGCGTCCAAGCAGAGGTGCAGTGAATATCTTCCTACAGACATCCCTGCCCCTAGACCCAAGTGCAGCTGTTGGATCTAGCCCCAGAATGGCTGGACCAGAGGGTATAAACATTTCACATCTTAAATTTTAGTTCTAGTTTTGAAAAGGTAATGTATTCACATGGTTCAAAATCCAGAAGGCAGACAGATACAAGTGATAACAGTATATGTATCAGATATAGTCCTCCTTCTTATACCCCTCCCTGAAATGACAAGTGTAACCCTCCAGAGAGACTCAGTGACATATAATATGATTTTTCCCCTTGTTATATGTGAAGGATAGCACGGAGTACATACATCCGACCTGCACCATACTCGTATCTTGCAGACTTCTCCATTATTAGTTCCATTGTAGAGAGCAGCCTCATGCCTTTTTATAGCAGCTGTGTGGTTTTGCATTGAACGGAGGTGCCGTGATGAACCAGTCCTTGCTGTGAAGTCATCTGAGTTGTGTCTTTGGTGGTGTTAGCGCAAGTGATAACTGCAGAGAACGTTCACTTTCATGTCGGTAAATTCCTCAGACAGAAATTGCTGGGTTGAAGGTAGGTGTGTTCATCATTTTGTTAGCTATTGCTAAAAGCTCTCCAGTTCACACCCCCACCAACCGGGAAGGAGCCGCCCGTCCCCCACACCCTCACACGCTCGGCCTACTGCAGTGTGCTCAGGTGTCAGGTGAGAAGTGGCGTCTCACTGTCTTTTAAACAGGCCTCCATGCCTGTGTTTTTGAGCCTTTGTATGTCCTTTTCTATGAGCTGTTTCCTCCTTTTTGATCTGGTTATTGGTGCTTTTCTTCCTGGTCTGCCATTGTTCCTCCCCATCCTGTTTCTGGTTTTGCTGCTGTCTTGACTTCTCCATGCTGGAATTGCGTTGGGGGCGTCAGCCTCCTTGCGTCTTTCTTCCCGGTCCCTGGCTCGTCTTAGTGTTTGCATTCTGAGCCTGTTCCTTCTGGGCTTTATGTGAGGCATGAGGTAGAGATCCAACTTTCTCTTTTCCCAGATGGTTACCTAGTTTTTTCCACACCATTTCCTGAATAATTCGTCTTTTCCACACAGATCTGAAATGTCACTTCTGTCATACACTAAATTTCCACATGTATATGAGTGATTTTCTGGGCTCTGTTCTGTACCAGAGAATTTGTCTATATGTTGGCCATTGTGGGTGTCTGTGTTTGTTGTGGGGTTTTTTGGACCATGCTGTGCGGCTTGTGGGATCTTCCCTGACCAGGGATTGAACCCAGGTGATGGCAATGAAAGCCCAGAATCCTAACCACTTGGCCACCAAGGAACTCTTGCCATTGTATTTTTTAAAAACATATTGTTCCTTTATATAATTTATAGCACCCTCTTATTCACCCTTTGAGGCCCATTTGATCTTTAGAACGAATCTTTTTTTAATGCTGTATTATTTTTATTTGGATCATATCAAATGTTTATATTAACTTATGGAGAACTGACATCTTTATAATGATGTCAATAATAATATTAATCTTTATATCCAAATGTAGGAGTAGATGCCTTTCCATTTGTTCATACTTTATTTTACGTCTCTGTAACATTTTAAGTTTTCTTCATTTAAATGTTCTTGCATGGGGAGTTCCATGGTGGTCCAGTGGTTGAGACTCAGCACTTTCACTGGCAGAGCCCAGGTCTGATCCCTGCCTGAGGAACTAAGATCCCGCAAACCGCACAGCATGCCAAAAAAAAAAAAAAAAAAGTTCTTGCATGTACATTATCCTTGCATAGATTCATGAGTATTTTCTATTTTTTGGTTCCTTTTGTGAATGGGATCTTTTCCATATGTATATGATGTAAATATATATTTGTTAATATATAAAACAAAAGAATAGGAATATTTATAGTATAAATTACAAATTATGTAACATGTACTTTAAAAACTGAACCCAGATTGTATTCAGGTTTCTCTAGTTTTCCTACTCAAGTCCTTGCTGTGTCCCCGGACCCCACATTCCATGTGTTGTTGGGTTTCCTCAGTCTCCGTGGGTCTGCGAGACCTCATCAGACTTTTTCTAAGTCATGACTTTAGCCGCCCTAGGAGTGCTGGTCACATATTTTGTCAACTGTCCCTCAACTTGGGTTTGTCTGGTGTTTTCCCCACAGTTAGCCTGGGGTTCTAGGTTTTCCGGACAGAGAGCAGGGAGGTGCCCTTCTGATCACATCACGTCAGGGGTGCGCGCCGTCGCCACGGCTTAGCGCCGCACGCCACCCTGCGTCACTTGGCCGAGGCAGTGTTTACAGCCGTCTCCTCCACGAAGCTGCTTCCTCCCCTTTCCACACTCTGTTGGGAAGCAAGTCACGAAGCGCAGCCTACACTGCATGGGGGCAGGGGACAGCTACAGAAAATACTTGGAATTCTTCTGTAGGAAAATGTGTTTCTTCTCCTGGATTTATGTATTCATTCAATCATTTATACCAGTTTGGATTCATGGACATTTATTTCATAATTTGGGTTTAATCCAAAAGTGCATTATTTATTTTCTCGCTTAAATTTTTTAAGCTGTGGCCATTGGGAGCTCTTTCAAGTAGGCTCTGTGTCCCTTTGACACCCCCATCCCTCGGTTTCTTTGTTTTTTTTAGCTTGTGGGATCTTAGTTCCCTGACCAGGGATCAAACCCACGTCCCCTGCAGTGGATGCTCAGAGCCCTAACCACTAGACTGCCAGGGAATTCCATCCTTTGGTCTCTTTTGAGCACTTCCTTCCTTTCTGATATTATGAGATGTCCCACCTCATCTTTTACTTGTCCTGCTCCAACCCTAGCACCAGCCATTTCTCCAGGGAGCCTGGAGGACTCCTGGAGAGTCCTGGAGGAGCTGTGGACTCCTCCGGCCCAGCCATCGGGGTCAGTGCACTGATCATTAATCACGGTCTGTCCTGCCCACCGTCTGTCACTTGTTCCAGCTTAACTCACCTCCCCAAGTCCTGAGTTGGGGAAACTCTCATCACTTAATGCCTCATGCATGCAGGGTCCTTGGTGGCCATTGTAAGACTTCACGCATTGATTCAGTCAACTGCCTGAAGGCCGTGGGGTTTTACAACCACCAGGACACAAGGAGGCAGCACAGGGCTTCAATAATGGTCTTGAACTCATATAGTTGTGGGATGAAATGAGATGACACAGCAGACACCCCTGGACCTGGACACGGTCCATGGTGCTCAACCCCAGGGAGGGGCTGGAATCAGGCAGAATGGGGAGAAGCTGGGGGCAAGGTCAGGCAGCGGCTGACACGCAGCCCAAGTTCTCTGGCTTGCTAGTCTTTGGGGAGCCTGGCTCTGGGCTGCCCACGCCTGTCTTAGCTCAGCTTTGCTCCCACAGGGCCAGGCACCAACTCACCTCCTCCTGAGGTGCTTCTGGGCCCTGATGAAGATGGGCTTCTCAGAAGGTCGGCTTCAGTGGCCCAAGGTCCTGGGTTCTGGTCCCTGTTCTGCCACTTTCCTGCTGGATCATTCTGAGCAAATCATTTCATCCCTCTGGGCCTCAGTGAGCACATAGGACAGGGCTGGGCGCATCACAGGTCCTCTTTTATTTATTTATTTAGGCCACACTGCACAGCTTGTGGGATCTTAGTTCCCCATTCAGGGATCGAACCTGGGCCCCCCTGAAGTGGAAGCGTGGAGTCCCAACCACTGGATGACCAGGGAAGTGCCCACAGCTCCTTGATAAGTGGGAATGTGTCGCCCCTGTGGAGTCTGCATGACTTTGTGGGGACTTTTCCATATGCTGTTCAGAGTGCCTCGGAAGAGGGCGCCCTGTAGGAAGTGAAGGGAAGACAGTTTCCGAGGAAGGCCATCAGAGTGGGCTCCCACATGTAGGCAAGAGGGTGCTCGAGGCAGGTGTGGTCCCAGCGAGTGCCCTGAGGGAGACTGTCCTCAGGTCAGCCCACACCCTGCTGGCGGTCGGCAGGGCAGACGGGGCCTAGTTTATTTACTCCAAGGAACTGAGGCGGCTCACAAAACCCAGAGGCCTGAAAAGCGCCAGAGGGGCAGTCAAGTGAAGGGGAAAAGCTCACAGTTGGAAAGGAAGATAAAGCCACTCACTGGGCCTGAAGAGCTGGCACACCAGCCAGATGTAGCCACAGCCCTGGCTCCGAGCTCCCTTAGTGGCCGAGAAGAGTGAAAGCTGACCCAGGCCCCTGACCCAGATGTCATCGCCTGCTCCCCAGGGTGAACCCCCTTCCCCCGTCCCCCAGGCTGAGGGAAGCTAATTGTGCTCTTTTTCTTTTAAAAAATCTGTCTCAACATCTTGGGACGCAGTTAAGATTGGGGCTGTCTGTTGCAGAGACAGACGAGCGAAATGCTTGGTCAGTACAGAAACAGAGATGTCTGTGCATGTCACGCAGTACCCAGGCATCAGGGATGGTCAGAGATGTGGGAGACCCACCCCCACCACCACTGCAGGGGCAGAGTGGGCAGGCAGAGTGGGCAAGCAGAGGACGGGGCTGGTAAACTCAGACTTCTCAAGCCCTGATGGGGAAGGAAGGAGCGTCCTGCTGGTTCCAGGAGTGGGGATTTGGACTCTGGGAACTTAACATGGAGGTTGCGGGGTGTGAGGGAAAGCTACAGGTGGAGACTTAAGCAGAAAACTTGGCCTTAGCAGTGAGGGAGGTGGTGTGGACCAATTTCTGCCTCTTTCAGCCTTTTTGGGACAGGGATCTGAGGCTGAGCTGCTGGGACCTGGTGCACACCGGGTTCAGCACCCTCTGTCCCACACCCCCTCCCTGATGCCCTTATTATGTAGTGTTGGCCACTGTGGGCAGGAGGGTCGAGGGGGAGCTCCTCACAGGAGACCACAAGGGGAAGGTTCAGGGACCACCTGCTGACCTGCAACCCTGGACAGCAGCCTCCTCTCAGGCCTGTTTTCTTTTCTCAGAGACACCAGGTTGAGGCTTCAAGGATCGTGTAGGTGATAGCTTAGTGTGGGGCCTGGCACGTAGTAGGCGCTCAAGAAACGGTGTGTGCCTTTGGTGGATGCGGAGCAGAGCCAGCGCAGTGCAGCGACTCGCCCAAGGTCACACAGCCGGGCCGGATCCGACCCAGGCGGCCTGACTCCAGCGGGCGGGTTTGCGAGGAGCCAGCTTAGGGGAGCGATGTTTGGAGGAGCGGGCGCGGACGTGGGCGGGAAGGGAGTTCTATTTTGGAGCGGATGACAGCGCGGAACGCAGGGGGGCTGGGTCCCTGCCTGGGCTCCCCGAGTCCCAGTCACCTTCCCGCGACCCCTTCCCGGGAGGGGCGTCCCGGGCGGGTAGAGGGGAGCGGGAGGGGCGGGCAGGCGGTTACCTCATCGCCGCCTCCGGGAGGCTCCACTCGCTGCTCGCTGCTCGCTCGCGCGGCCGGCTGGGGCGGCGACTCTGGGCGCCGGAGCGAGAGAAGGACGAAGGGACTGAGGCACCGAGAGGCAGCGCCGCCCCCTGAATCCTGCTCCGCCGCGGGACCCGCGAGGCGAGGAGGTCCGACCTCGGTGCCCCGTGCTGTCGCCGGCGCCTCCAGTGGCGCTGCGGGGCCGAGGCCGTGTCTGCGCGCAGCGCGCTTGGTCAGTTCTCTCCTGAGCTTGGCACTCACCGGAGCTGCTCGTGCGTCCGCCGTCCGCCTGCTCGGCTGTCTGTCTCCCCTCTACTACCAGCTCCGACCTCCAGCCTGGCCTCCTCGGGCCCCCGGTGCTCCAAGGGGCGATGAGAAGCGCGGCGGGGCTGGGGCGCACGGGGCAGGGCGCGCCGGGCGCACAGAGCGGCTCCGGCCCATGAGGCTTCCCAGAGCGGGGCGCAGCAGCACGCGCGGGCCATGGGGGGCAGCCTGCGGGTGGCGGTGCTGGGCGCTCCGGGCGTGGGCAAGACGGCCATCATCCGCCAGTTCCTGTTCGGTGACTACCCCGAGCGCCACAGGCCGACGGACGGGCCGCGCCTCTACCGGCCCGCGGTGCTGCTCGACGGCGCCGTCTACGACCTGAGCATCCGCGATGGCGACGGTGCTGGCCCCGGTCAGAGCCCCGGGGGGCAAGAGGTAGTGGACTGAGGGGTGGGCAGGGGGCGTGTGACAGCATGTGGGCGGATGCTCGGTACACACGTGCGTGTCCGCGTGGACGGCCCGGGGGTACCCGACTGTTCATGGACTGAAGCATCAATGTGTTGCCTGGCATTGGTGGTTTTCACCTCTTCTGCCGGTATGCAGTTGCCCAGCTCAGGCCCAAGACCCGGCGATTTTGCAGAGTGGCTTTTTCTTGCTTGCTTAAATTGCTATTTCTATGCCTCCGCTGGTGGGTGGGGATTAGTGCACGGGGGAGCATGGTCCTGTCTCCCTGAGAGTGAGCGTTCCGTGTCTGGAGCCACAAGCAGAGCCGCAGTGGGAGAGGTTGAAGCCAGACATCGGGGTGTCCGTCCTGAGGGCATCATTCTCTGCTCCCTCATTCCTATGACCTGCAGCCAAGACTTGTTTAATAAATTTGCAAAGTCCAGGGCAGACTTTGAATCCTTGGGAGTGATGCCTTCAAGAAGTGAAGAGGAAAGAGCAGGCAGGATAAAGCAGGGCTTCCTGGTGAGGGTGGCATTTGGGCTGAACCGGACGGATGAGTGAAATTTTGATTAGAGGAAGCGGCGGAAGCATTTCCAGGTGGAAAGAGCAGCGTGTGCTTCGGCCGGAAGCCTAAGTGTGTACAGCTGCCGTTAATCGGTGGTCTCTGCAGGCTCAGGAACACGGGCCCAGGCTCGGAGGCAGGAACTGCTCCTTGAGGGCGCCCGGGAAGGGGCGGGGCCTGGCCCGAAAGAAGGGAACCATGGGAAACAGAGGAAGGGGCGAGGAAGGAGACAGGCCTCAGGGGAGAGGAGACCCAAAGAGAAAAGGCTGGACGCTGACTGGCTTCAGGCACGGTTTTAAAAGGTATACCCCAGCGGCCATAAGGACAGTAAGGCCCAGGGAGCTTGCGGGAGAGGGCCATAGACTAGGAGGAGGATTGAGGCTTGAGGGTGAACTGTGTGGGTTTCGCGTCAAGGCTCGTTGGAGGAGGTCTGGACGCGAGCAAGAAGAGGGCTTCGGCAAACTCTGGCCTCCCGCCCCCCAGGAGTGGCCGGACCCTAAAGACTGGAGCTTGCAGGACACGGACGCCTTCGTGCTTGTCTACGATATCTGCAGCCCGGACAGCTTCGACTATGTGAAGGCGCTGCGGCAGCGCATTGCAGAGACCAGGTAAGGTGCGCAGCCTGGGTTGCATGTCAGACGGCGCGGAGTGTTTGTGGGTCTGGCTGGGCCTTTTTTCCCCCCGAGGTGAATGGGTGGGCTCTTCCGCCGTCCTGGGCCAGGTCTCAGGCCTTTTCGGGCCTGGCCTCTAGCCCTAAGCGGTCTGTGGTCCTGGGTCTTTGTGGGTCTGGTGTTTGCTCGGTGTTCTCTGGGTGCAGGAAAGTATGCTCCTTAGTGTGTATATACCCACTGGAGGGATTCTCCAGCCATGGGGGTCTCAGGCACTGCGACCTTCATCCTCCTCTGGCCTCCAGGCCGGCGGGCGCACCTGAAGCGCCCATTCTCGTGGTGGGCAACAAGCGGGACCGGCAGCGGCTGCGGTTCGGGCCTCGGCGCGCACTGGCTGCCCTAGTGCGCAGGGGCTGGCGCTGCGGATACCTCGAGTGCTCCGCCAAGCACAATTGGCACGTGCTGCGACTCTTCCGGGAGCTGCTGCGCTGCGCGCCGTGCGCGCACGCCCTGCGCATCCGGCTCTGCGCCTGCAGGGGGCGCTGCACCCGGCGCGCTGCAGCCTCATGTGATCGAATTGGAAAACGCCGCTTAAGACAGGGAGGGGCCTTCTAGTTAACTGGAACAACCCGGGACCCAGATTGGACGAGATTGCCCAACTTCTCTCGGATTGGACAGGGCAGTCTCCTCCCTGATTGGCTGAGGAACGCTCCCGCCCAGTGTCCTGGGCGACAGGCTTTTCTTTGAACCTCATTGGGCCCACCAGGCCCCATTGGACAAATTAGTCCTTTCTGGGACCTCATTGGGTCACGATCCCATTGGATGAAAAGGACTTGGCTATGAATCTGATTGGACATGCTCAGGCTGCTCTTGGAGTTTCATTGGACCAACTGTTAAGTCACACATCTCAGGAGGAAATAAAGGGGAAGCAAGGTGCACCTGGCATTTCTGGGATGGCAAGATAAACTTGGGGAATGCCCTGATGGTCCAGTGGTTAAGACTCCAAGCTTCCACTGAGGGGGCATGAATTCGATCCCTGGTTGGGGAACTAACATCTCTCATGCCTCCCAAAGTGGCTAAAAAATAAATTTTGTGCTTCCCAGGTGGCGCTAGTGGTAAAGAACCTGTCTGCCCATGCAGGAGACGTACACCTAAAGGTCAGGGCTGACAGACATTGCCCCCTCGCAGTTGACTCCAGAGTCCCAACCTGTAATGAGGGTTCTCAGATCGTGTGACGGCCCCAAGGTTGAGTCTCCAAGACGCAGACACAAGTAGCTGGAAGAAAACTTTACTGTCAGGCTCTGTAGGGCCACGGGACCTCAGGAAGGGTCCTTACTGGGCTGGCCCAGCCTCCTCTAAGGCATTCAATAACATTAGTAATTAAATAGCAATGCTCATCCCCCAAGCGGAATGTACACCAGAAGTCCCATTGTGCCATGTGGTCCCGAGGGGTCTGGTCCCATGAGGTCTGGTCCCCAAGAGGCAGGGGCACTCCCTGATGCAGAGGGGTTAAGGCCACAAAGGAGAAGGGACAGGGGACTGGGGGCAGCTGGGCTGGTCCGTCACATCCAGGAATCTGGCTCGGTCTTCGGGCTGACTGAGCGCAGGGCATGCCAGGTCCCAGACCCTGTGGGTCCAGGTGGGCGGCGGGGGCCCCTTGGTGTGGGGATGCGTGAGGGTTTTCGGTCTGGCTGTGTGTCCATCCGGCCTCGTGCCCAGGTCCTCAGGGGCTCTGGGCCGGCCAAAGGACTCCCGGGTGCATCTGGTGGGCCCCCACACCGGGGCAGGGGCTGCCCTCATCGGAAGAGCTGGACAGGGCTGGGCCTCGGGGCCCGGGCAGCCCATTGGCCATCCTGCCAGAGTCCCCGGGTTGGCCACACTTGCTACCCAGGACGCTGAGGGACGAAGAGGAGGAGCTGGAGGAACAGTAGGCTGAGTCAGGAGCTGGAGGGTCTGGGGCCCGACCTGGGTCAGGGGCTGGTCCACTGGGGGTCCCACCAGCAGTAGCAGCCTCAAGGGCTCGGGCGTTGGCTAAGAACTCCTCTTCCAGGCGCCGAAACAGTTGCTGTTCCTGCTTTGGGTCAAGCTGCAGGGGTGTGCGGAAGACACTGGCCGGGATTGTGCTCAACTCTGGACTGGGGCTGGGGACCCTGGGAGCTGCAGGGCTGTGGGCACGGGGAGTGTGGGGGCTGCTTCTGCCCGAGCCCCCACTGCCTCTGCCCCGTGGCACCCAGGAGTGCTGCCCGTCTCGGTCCCGACGCACCAGCAGCACTGTCTGGTCTTCACGGCTCTGACTCCGGGCCCGCCGGGCAGGGCTGGGGGCCGACAGATGGCCTCCCCTGACCCCTGGGGCCCCACGCGGCCGCCCCCGATCCAGCCGGTCCCGGGACTGGCTGCGTGGGGTAGGAGGCCGTCTTGGGGAGGCCGGGGTGCCCGTGGTCACCCGCCGGCTGGGACGCTCCCGCCGGGAGCCTGTGCCTGAGTCTTCACTGCGGGCACCAAGGGGGCCGCTCTGGGCCGAGGAGGCTGAGGAATCGCTGTCCCCAGAGTAACGGCGGGAGCGGGGATGGGGGAGCAGCTGGTCCCGGGCCCTGGGGCAGGGGAACAAGAGAGAGAGGTGGGGCAAGGCAGAGAGACCCGGTGCATAGAAAGAGTGGGAAGGGGAAGGAACAGGCAGACGCATGGCTGTGGGCAAGACACCTGTGGTGGTGGCGGGGGTACCAAGGGTTTCTGTCCGTCCTGGGGACTTCCAGGGAGAAGTGAGAGATTCTGCCACAGCTTCCTGCAGCCAGGGCCACCCTCCGCCACCCCACCCCAAGGCAGCGGAAGAAGCAAGGCCCTAAGCTACCGCTCCTCAAGCCTCCAGCTTCCTGGGCAGGCCAGAGGGAAGCTGGGTTGGATTGGCGGCCACCCAGCCCCCAGGGCCCGCCCAGCTGTGTTGTTCGTTTGCTTGGGTTGCCATGGAGATGGGGAGCCAGGCCCACCCCCACCCACGGGAACTTTTCCCAGGGTGAGTCACTGGAAGCAGCGTCATCCAGGCCAGGGCGGGCGCCCCCCACCTCCCCCTGGACCGCGGTCCCATGTCCTCTCTCCTCTCACCTGAGTGGGGTCTCAGGCCCCTCCTTCGAGCTGCGTAAGCCAATGGGTGTCACCTCTGGGCGGGAGCCCCGGCGCTCGCCCCCTGGGGCTGGGCTACCAGCTCGGGGGCTGGGGCTGGGTGACACTCTCTGCGGGGAGAAGGTGCGGGTCCTGGGCTGGGGCGGGCGGTGGGCTGCAGGGAGAGAGGGCGGGTGCCGCGTGAGGGGCGGGGCCGCAGAGGTGCACGCCCCCGCGTTCCCGCCCCGCCCCTGAGCCTGGACACTGACCCGCAGAGGAACAGCGGCAGGGGTCGTGCTTGTCCAGGTAGTGCTCCAGCGTGTCCCAGCCGCCTCCCACGCGCACCATCACGTGGCTCCTCAGCACCTGTGGGAGCCCGGCGAGCGCAGGTCACCGCGCATCCCACCCGCCTCCCGGGCTCTGCCTGCTTGGGGAGCCCCCTCTCTCACCCGCACGAAGATGAGCAGACTGGAGTCTCCCACGCGGTACTTCCCCTCCGAGACCTTGATCATGGGAAACTGGTCTGGGCAGGTGCAGCGCCCCAAGATCTCCCTCACCTAAGAGGAGAGGCTGGAGGTCAGGGGTCAGGCCCCTCCTCCATGGGCCTGATGTCAGCAGCTCCAGGGTCAGAAGGAAGTAAATCCTTCTGTAGAGCAGAGGCTCCGATTATGTCGCCCTGGACTTGAGTGCCGCCTCTGTACTTGACCTTACACCGGAGCTCCTTCCCTTCTGACTACCGAGGGGGCAGGAAGCCGACCAGGACGAGGTGAAGGACTGCTTCCTTTAAGTCCCTCCTCCTCACCCATTTCAGAGAATGGTGAGATCCAGAGAGAGGCAGGTTCGGGGAGGAGGCAGGTCCAAGTACAGAGGACCAACGCCATATGGAGGCAGCAGTGCCACGGATACGTGGGGCACACGCAGACACCCACCAGGCCACCGGCCTGGCCAGCACACATCTGCCCACATGCTCCCCAGGCCAGGAGCTGCCAGGCTGGCTATGCGGGCGGCCCCACCCGCCTCCTCACCCACAGCAGAGCTGCTGAGAAAATGAGCAGGTGAAGCCTCGGGTGACCCTGGCCCGGGGTGGGGTGGCAGCCTCTGCCCACAGCCATCCGGCTGCCCGCCTCCAGGATGGGCACATCCCGTCCTGATAAGAAGGAAACTCTCGGCCAGGCTGTGGGGGTGTCAGGGACACCTAGGTCCCGGGAAGAGGAGGAGGGAGCTAGAGTCACGGTCTGGCACCTTCTATATGTTCAGCATAGAGCTCATCCCACAGCTCTTGACAGGATGTCAGCTCCTAGTAGCATGGCTACTCTGTGCTGGGCTTCCCAGATAAGTCCCGGGGGAGGAGTAGGGACCCAAAGAGCCCCTGGGAGCTTCCCTGGGCACTCAGGTAGCACCTACTGTGCGCCAGGCGCCTTGCCCTGGACCATGGGCCCCATTCAGCCTCGAGCTCAGTGATGGCATGAATGCAGCGGTCAGCAGCAGCAGTTGAGTGCAGGGAGGTGTACCAGAGGGGCTCAAATCCCCAGAATGTAGAACACTCAGCGCTTCCCTGGGGCACGGTTAGCACCGAGGGGAAGCAGGGGGATCATCGTGCCATGGGGCAGTGGAGGCCGAGTTTCCTCCCAGGCCACGCCAGGCCCTGTGACCTCACCCAGCACTTAGCCCTCTCTGTGCCTGCCTAATTCTTTGGGGCCGGGTATCCACTTGGTGCTCGACATACGCACCCTTTCCCAGGGGCAGGCTGTCCTGCAGCCACGAGGACAGGCCACGGAAGGTTGCCGGCACCACCCTGCCTGCTGGTGCCTGGGTTGTGCTAGAATAAGCCCGGCCATCAAGCATGCGCACTCTTGGACTCACCAGCTCATCGAGGTTGCGCAGGTCGTTGGGCGTCATGCGCGGCCCACGGGCTGGAGCTCCTGGGGCGGCGGCGGTCTCAGTGGTGTCTTCCCCGGCACTGGGGGCGTTGGAGGCCAGGGCGCGGCGCGCAGCTCCCGCTCAATCTCCTGTTCGAACTGCACGAGGCGAGGGGCCAGCAGGCCCAGGCGGGCGCCGCGCCGCGCCACCTCCAGAAGGCACAGCACCACACTCTTCTCGCTCTTGCGGAGCACCAAGTCCTCCGTCTCGAACATGAGCACTTCGGGCACACCCAGCTCCGCGCGGCACCAGCCGATGAAGGTGGCCACGTTGTCTCGGGCCATGAAGGAGCCGGGCACCACGCTGTGGGCCTGGAAGGCCACCCCGCGGGCCGGCCGCGCGGCAGACATGGCACGGGCGGCCTCAGTGACAGCGTTGGCATGCTGGCACAGGGTGGTGCCCGTGGCCAGCCCCGTCAGGAAGCCATCACCACCACTGGGCAGACCCAGGCCGTACAAGGCGTTGAGCCACTCGGCCAGGTCCTCCTTCATGGCCTCCACATAGGCCTCGCTCGAGCGGAATGGCCGCACACTCTTGGCTGCGGAGCCGGCGATGCCCGCCACGGGGTCTGCCATGCCCGGGCCAGCCGAGTCACTGTGGGCAGGGACACGGGTCAGGATGGCTGTGGACCCAGCAAGTGCTCAGCACAGGCTAAGCCGCTAACCACCTGCACCTGCTTGTCGGTTCAGACCAAATGCCTGGATTTTGAGAAACTTCTCGCCTTTGTTTACCCGTCTGTGAAATGGATACAATAATAGAACCTTCCTCATAGGAACTAATGGGATGATTTTTATAAATGACCTCAGTGTCCATAAGTGTTGGCTGCTTGGTTCTTTCGGGGAGAGGGATTGAGAAGACTTGGCTGAGTCCTCCTTCATGCCTAGGCAGGGAAGCCCCCATCTTACTGCCCCTGGGAGGGGCGAAGAGCTATGCCCGAGAGAGAGTAACCTGCAGCCCTGGACTCAAGAGTAGGAACCCTGGACCCGACCTCAGAGAGGGGTTAGATCCGCTGCTCAGGCCTGGTGGCGATCCCACTTACTCCGGAAAGATCCCAGGTCCTCCCTCAACCCATTTACCCTAAAGGCTGTGTCATTATAACACCGACAGGACGGCAGCAGCAGTAAAGCAATTGTAGTGACCGTGGCCAGGGCTAAACGCGCAGTGATATTATCTCCATTTTACAGATGAGGAAACTGAGGCGCAGAGCTCGCTCAAGGTCGCGCAGCAGTGGCTAGCGGAGATCGGCCCTCCAGCCCCGCGTGGCGGCTCCGGCGGCCGGCCCGGGCCAGGCCCCTCCTCCAGGGAGCCTCCCTAGCCCCAGACTGGTGCCTGTGAGCCGGGAATCGGAATGGCTGTCGCCAGCGTTGGCCGTCCTCTGGGCTTCGGCCCAGAGAGGGTGCGGGGCTGCCCAAGGTCACACAGCTCCGGGAAGCAGAGGCCCGCGGCTGCCGCCACTAGGTCTGCTTCACCGTGTGCCGGGCAGGGGGTGCTGGGGGTGGGGGAGGTCCCTCCGCTCACCTGGCTCATCCCGCGGCCTCGGGGAGCATCGCCCCGGCTGGGCCGGAGCCGAGCGGGCCGCCGAAAGGAGGCGCCGCCCGAGCCGCAGCCGATCCCGGTCCCACCGCCGCGTCCTCCGCGCCCGCCGTCTCCGCCCCGCCTCCCTGGAATTCGGATCCGGCCCGGAGGGGGTGGGCGGGGCCGCGCGCTCTTAAAGGGGACGCGCGGTTCCTGGGCTGGGATGGGGCTGGAGCCTCCAGACGCGGGGCGGGCCCGGACCCCGGCCCAGCCCTGAGCAGAGGCGGGACCCGGGCCCGCCGGCGACCCTGTCGGGCCCGAGGTACCATCCCCAGACTGGGTCCCTTCCCCCTCCTTGGTCTCCTGGGAAGGGGTTTGGGCGTTTTTAGTGGTACCCGCTCCGCAGATGGTGGCCTCCCCTGGTGAGCCGCATGGCCTGTTCCCGAGAGGAACTCAGGAAGAGATAGGGGCCCGGGGCTGCGGAGTCACCTCCGGCCGGCGGGAGTGGACCCTCCTTAGGTCCGATAAGTGAGGCCGTCCGGCCTTGGGTGGCGGTTTCCTGCCAGCAGCGCTGGTCTCGGGGATGGGGAGAATGGCTCTGTTTTACCCCCATTCAACCACTGGCTCCTCATCATATTCTTTGTTAAACCCTGAAGTTAGGGGAACCCGTTTCTCAAATAAGAACGCTGAGGGGAGGGCAGGGAGGGGACTGGCTGAGGCCCCTGTGTCTGAGGCTTTGGACCCTGCCCTGGACCACCTCTGGCCGCCCTGGTTGGGCACAGAATAAAGGCTGGAGGAGTGGTTCCTGAGGGTTAAGCCTGGCTGGTTACATTTCAAACTGCAGAGGAGAGACCCGCCCAGACCAGTGGGAAATCCTGCCCCCTGCTGCGGCTGGGCGGGGACGCCAGGCCTGGCTGGGCAGTAGCCTTGCTGGCCAGGCGCGGCTGCTGGGGGGAAGCACCACTAACAGCAGCCAGTGCTCAGTTTTAATTAATAAAACCCCTACTGTGTGCCAGGTCTGCTGTACTCTATGGGGGACGCTCTTATGCCCAAACTTGGGCTCAAGTCTGGAGAGGAGCTGGTGGCGCTGGGATTTGACGGATGGTTGTTACAGGAATGCCTTCTTTCAAGGATGGGGCATCCGTCGGGTACGTGCAGTGTGCCGGACCTCCCTGTGCCAGGCTGCTCATGGGCACCATCTCACTGCGGCCTCACGACCTTTCAGAAGGGGGGTTCTCACCTCAGTACCCAGGTGGCGCAGGTCCCACTCTACCTTCCCAGCACCCCTTCCTCCCCACCGCCTAGTGAGGAAGGCCTAGATGTGATACAGGCTGACACTTGCTGAGCGTCTTAACGACGCTGCAAACCAGGAGCAAAAGACAGAGAACCAAACAGAGCCGGCTGTGAGGCTTACAGTCTGGAGAGGTGGCCCTTGGGGTGCTGTAGGGACAAGGAGCCAGGGAGAAGGGGTGGGGTGGGACGGGCTTGTCCTTTTGGACCAGGGCACAGGAAGGGTGAGGGAGGGAGCTGTGTGCGTGTCTGGAAGGGCCAGGGTGAAGGTCTAGGCGGGCCTGTGCCTGGTGGGTTGGAGAAAGGGGGAGGGGGCCTGTGAGAGGAGAGGAGCGAGATGCGGGCGGGGCCTGGGATACAGCTGCCAGCGGCTCTGTAGGGCTTTGTGGGCCATGGCACTTTGCAGGGACATGGGAGCCACGGAGGGAGTTTGGAACAGGGGAGGGTGTGACCTGACTTATCCCTGTGGCTACCATGGTGGGCAGGGCAGGGGCCCAGGAGGGAACCAGGTGGAGCCAGTTGGTGAGAGGAGTTGAATTTTGAGGCTGTATTTTGAGGGGAAAGTGGGTAGAATGTGCTGGTGAATGAGGTATGGGGGTGAAGACAGAGTCCCAGGTTTCGGGACGCTGATACTTGGGGAGGACAGGTTCGCTACAGACAGGGCCGGGTGAGATTAGGGTGTGGAAACGAATTCCCAAAGTATCCTGTGAGGTATGACGCTGTTTGGTATTCTGCTTCTACAGTCTGGGGAGACGGAGGCCCAGAGAGCAAGGGATGTGTGCGGTCAGCAAGCTATACAGGATTGTGACCCCTGCTTCTATCTGTCTCATGACCTGCAGGGCCCTGGACATGGGCAAGTTCAGACTGGACCCAGGCCTGCTGTTGATCACTGGGTGAGATGGTTAAGCTCCCTGAGTGGCATTTGCACGGTCTGTAGAATGGGACAACAGCCGTCACATCACGGAGTTGTGAAAATACCGTCACTCAGCCCAGCACCATCAGGGTGTTCATCCACTGCGCCGCTGAGGATCAGGGCCCGAGGGGACACTGTTTCTGTCTGCAGCCCCCTGACTCCAGCGTTCTGACCCTAGACACATGGCAGGTATGGTGCCCACTGGTGTGGCCAGACCCACGGCCTGGGCCACGGAAGGCTTTGGCTTTGACCCCCTCCGTCATAAGGTGACTTCTGGCAGGACCAAGGGACACATGCTGCTGGAGGGAGGAGAGGTTTGGGCGGTTGTCCAGAGCCCATCCCTGCAGACCCCACAGGCCACCTCCCAGTACAGAGTGCTGCGCTCCCACGCAGCTCAGGCAGCGGGCACGCAGCCGGATCTCCGGTCTGGGCTGCTGGATGCTAGGGCGCAGCCCGCTGGCCTTGGTTGCAGCCAGAGGTTGGATGATTGCCCCGAGGGCCCCCACCCACAGCTGGGGTCCTGGCCGGCTCCACCCCGATAGCTTCTGGGTTAGACTGACGTGGGAGCGTGGCCTGGGGTGAGTGGGTGTGACCCACCAGGGGCTCGAGGCTGCCCTGTCCACATGTGGGTCCAGCTGTGACAACTATTCCTGCCCTGGCTGCGGGGCGAGTGACCCCAGCTCCCCTGAGAGGCCACCCTGCCCCGTGAGAGAGCAGGAGGCCCACAAGGCCGGCTCTCGCCCCAGCCTCCCTGTGCTCGTGCTCTTCCTGAGCCCGGCCTGTCAGGACTGGGCCGGGCCGGGCAGCTCCAGGGCCTGCAGTGGCCCCAGGGGCCGGTGTCCAGCTGTCCCTGCCTTGGAAGTGAGCAAACCTTTGTTCTCAACGACATCCATCTCAACTGACCTTTCAACCTTCACCTGGACCTGCCGGGTGTGGCCTTGTGGGGCCACAAGCCTGTGCCGGAAAATCTGTTCTGTGTATGACTGACTAGAAGCTCCTAAGAGCAGGGAGCAGAGCCGTGCCTGTGGGCTCCAGCCACCAGTTGACAGCCTTGGGGTCAGGGCTGCGAAAGGGCGTCTGAGCGTAGCGCCACCCGAGGCTGAGGTGCGGCAGGCACCCTGGGCAGCTTCAGCCCCAAGACTGGTCACACTTGGTGGCTGTCCTGTGGCAGAGCTGGCCGCGGGCCGGGGGGCAGCTCACAGGCGTCTGGCACGTAGCCCCAGGATGCATGTTGTGCACGCACAGGCTCTGAGGCGCCCCCTCGGCCCCCCAGGGCGCTGACCCACGGAGCTGGATGTGGGCAGCACCTGGCACAGTGCAGGAGCCCGGCGGCATCTTGGGCATGTTCCGGCCTCGGGGGAAGAATCCTTGCCTCCGGCAGGGGCCCGCTGGCCCGCTTGGTGGGACCGCAGGGAGGCAGGTTGAGGGGGCAGCTCAGGTCCCCGGGGCCTCTTGGGGGTCACGGCAGGTGTGGGGGAGTCCTGGGGTGGGGGTGGAGTGGGCCCGAGAACAGCAAAGGCGGCCTCGCTGGGTGAGCGGGGTGGCGAGAAGCCGGGACTGGGTTTTGGTGGGGATAGTCTGGGCTGAGGCCTGTGGGAACGGAGTCCATGAGGACGGGGACGCTTCCCCTCTGGAATGGGGTTAGAGGAGGGGGCCAGGTGAGACCCCCAGGGAGGCGCTGGCACCTGAGGAAGGCGGTCAGGACACCTGAACAAGCGGAGACCCAGGCGTCCTGGGTGTCGGGGGCACGTCCAAGTAGGTATGTGGTGGATGCCGAACAGAGGAGGAGAAGGGTGACTGTTTATAAACATTTGTAATTTTATTTAAAAAAAAAAAAAAAAAAAATCACAACCATGAACATTGTTACAGTTAGAGGCCCTCTTGGTTCTCCACAATGATACTGAGCATGCTCACAAGGGGTTCCCATTGTTTAGTCTTAAACAACCATCTTTAAAATAAGAAAAAAAAAACTCAGCACACTACCATTTAACTTGTTTTAATGTTTCTTCACAAATGGTGAAAAATACTAAAGTACAGACAAGGAATAATCATAATGTTGTGGCCAACATTATAAATATGGAATTATAAATTTAAAACATTTTCTGGTTTAAAAAAATAAATCTGGTAGTCAATGCAGCTCTGCGGGTCTCTGCGTCTAGTAGGGCCGGTCTCTGCGCTCCTGACGGTGCTCGCCTCTGCTGGGCAGAAGGGAAGGGGCGGTGGGTTACCACAGGGGTGGAGAGGGGAAGGGGGCGGTGGGTGACGACGGGGGTGGGTAGGGGGTGTGGGGAGGGGAAGGGGCAGTGGGTGACGACGGGGGTGGAGAGGAAGCCCAGCCTCCAGCCCGGGGCTGGTGAGACCTGTTCCGGGGGAAGGGGCTGACGGCCCAGGCCCCCCAGCTGGTCCGCCCCCACGTACTTGTCCATCTTTCCAGGTCCTCCTCGCCCGCCTCGCCGTCCTCCCATCTGTTCCATCAGTGGTCCAGGGGGTCCCCCAGGGCCACCTCGTCTTCCACCACCAAAGCCACCGCGGTCCATGCCCCGGCCGCCACGGAAGCCACCTCTGTCTCCACCACGGCCGCCTCTGAACATTCCACCAGGACCACCGCGGTCCATGAGGCCACCTCTTCCTCCTCGCATGCCTCCAGGGCCACCTCTGCCGCGGTCACCACCTGAGGGGAGAGGGCAGGAGAGACACTCAGTGCCAGGACAGAACGCTGAGCACAGAGGCCTCGCGCGCAGAGCAGGGCCAGCGCTTCCCTCAATGCACACCAGGTCACAGTTCAGAACTGACGCTGGGACCGCAGGAGACCCTTCGACAAAGGTTTGAAACACTACGGGGCCCACTCACACACCGATTCCCCCCCCACCAAATGTGAAGGACAGCACTGCCCAACCTGCAGTCCGTAGAATCCAAGGATGTGGAACCACAAACATATGGAGGCACAGGGCAGATGGTGAAATTTTAGGGGATTTTTTTTAACTGCACATAGGGTCAGTGCCCCTGTGTTGTTCAAAGGTCAGGCTGCGCCCCGCTGGGCCCACCCTGACCCTGGGCAGCTGGTTACCAAGCCCATGGAGCTATTAAGAGGTTTCGTGCCAAAAAGCTGTGGGTACCTACCCGGGGGTGGGAAAGGCGGTGGGAGGAAGCCTTCAGGCTTTGGGGCCTTACACTGGTTGCACTCTGTCCTCCAGGCGAAGTTCTGGTTTCCACAGCCCCTGCATAAATAAAATTATATCACAACGGAAATCACTGACCAAACAAGCCAAGCCTGAGCAGAAACCACCACAAACACTGAGTCAGGGTCCAACTCCACTCAGGATCTGACTACAGAAAACGGCTTTGCAGCCGCAGCCTCAGGAGCACAGCACAGGACCAGGGTCTGCCCAGCCGAGTGTCTGGACAAGCACGTGCAGGTGGGCATCAGTCCAGTGGACTGTGCAACCGTCTCCCGAAGGCGCCACGGCAGCTGGTAAGGACTGACGGGGCCGCCCACCCCACAGCAGGGTCAGGCTGCTCTGGACAAAGAAAGCCCGCAGGCAGGCCTCTCCGGGATGGGAGCAGGGATTAGTACATACGGGTTGGGGCACTGCCAGTCTCCAGCTCGGTGCTGGACGTTTCCTCCTCCAGACGGGTTCCCCCGGGAACCGCGGGGCCCTCTTGGTGGGAAGCCGCCTCTGTCTCCTCCGCGGCCTCCCATGCGCCCCATGGGTCCTCCAGGACCTCCTGGGCCCCCTGGACCTGCAGTAAGGAAACAGCAAATCACCTCTTTGGGCACCACTCCGTGTCCCTGTGGTCTGTCCCTACAGCTGGAGGACAGGCCTCCTCACACACGTGAGGGACCAAAGCAGGAGAAATAAAAGGCAGCCCAAGGGCCGACCCCCCAGCAGCATGGTTCCCAGGGCTCCCAGCCTCCCTGACCAATCAGGCCTCCTCCTCTTCTGCTGTCAGTACTCAGTACTAGTACCAACTCTACACCTTTCCGTATCCCTAAGGGGCCTGCTTCCACTCTAGAAACCAAGCTCCTCAGAGACAAGTGTATGGAGAACGTTTAGAGCAGCAGAGGGGAGCCCAGAGCGCCCCGGTAAATACCTCCTCGGAGCGGCGGCGGCATCCCCCTGCCCTCGCGCGGCGGCATCCCTCCCCGCATGCTGTTCATGGGCGGCTTCTTCCGAGCAAGAGACACTTTAAGTTTGCTCCCTTGGAAATCTTTCCCTAGAAAAAGAGATGAGAACACTCATCACTCCCAAAGTCTAACTCCTACTCCCCTTGAGGGGATCAGGTAAGGTTATACAACTTTTTCCACCAAATGCACCCAGTTATCAAACTCAACCATTCCCACTGCATCAGTGTCTTCCCACAATCTTTCCTAAGACTTACAGGCGAGGCCAGAAAAACCTTAATAGGGTGACAAGGAGAGCAGCAAGTGGCTGAGAGGAGACAGAAGTTGGTGACACTTTAAAGTTGGTTTTGTGAGAACTGAAATTCCAGGATCAACACCAAAATCATTATATAACTGTAAATGTGCATAGCTGAGGGGTCTGTGGGGCTTTCTGCACCTCATGACATCTGTTCTTAGAGAAAAATGGATCTGAGTGAGAACAACTGAAAATAAGGGTTCTCAACCCCAGGTCAGCGCCTGGCCCTCGTATGGGTGAGGGGAGCAGGGCAAGCCACCTCCTGGACACCCCCAGCGCTCCTCCAGGAGCAGAAAGAGGGTTTCCTTGCTCCTCTGCTTCCCGAGTCCTCATTCCTGCACACCCTATAGCTACACAGAGGGACAGCCTATCTGTCCCTGGTCCCTAGAGCCACATTAAGAGAAAATCATTCTAACAGAATGATATACTCGAGCACAAGACCTTTACCTACAAGGTGACCTCGCCACACTTGCTCCCAGACCCTCCATGTGCCCCGAGGAGGCAGAGCCAGGAGGGCTGGGGCATATCCCGGCAACCCAGGGCTCCTACCATCAAACCACTCGACAGCAGTTTTGGCAGTTGGTGGGTCTTCATAAGACACCGTAGCATCGCCTTTGGGCTTTCCTGTTTCCTTGTCCAAGTAAATATGGATCATGGGTTGTCCAGTCCTCTTGTTCATCTAGGCATAAAAGAGCATAATCAAGCTATGACCAGAAATACTAGTTTTCAGAGGAATGGTGGAATTATCGGTGACTTATTTCCAAAGTAGCTACCACAACTATGTACACTTAAATGACTTTATCATAAAACCGAAATAGGGCCATATCACAGGCACCCAGTGAGCAGCCACCTCTTGGGATGCAGTCAGGCCACCCATAAGACACATCGCACACACAGTGAAATTGTCCTTCGATCGTTAAATACAATACTCAGGACCGTGAGTGTGCTAAAAGGACTCGGCCACCTCAAGCTCAATCACAGCCAGTTTTCCCTCCAGAAACAGAGCAGGACCAGCTCCCCAGTTCAGCACCAGATGCAAAGGGGGTGAGTCCAGGAGCCACACTGCACAAGAATATGGCGTCATGCATTGTATGCATTACATGTGCATATGGTCAAACTCTAAGATATACACATTTGTGTGTCTAGTGATACGTGAAAATATGTATAGAGCTTAAAAGAAGTAACTTATATGCATGTATTGATACCTATGTTTTATAAAGGGCATATAAAGACAAAGGAAATGTGACAAAATAGTGGTATGAATGATGGGTTATATAATTTAAAATCTTTAATTTTACAAACTTGATGGTAAACACTACTTTCTTAACTGGGAAATTCTACATACCCAAATAGACAATATACTATATAATCCACAAGTAGAAATTTATGATTTACCAACTTTTTATATAGATGGATCACAAAATCCATTCCAAAACAGCCCATTCATGAAAAAATAAAAATCTGCAAAACTTTTAAGGAGATAGGCTTTACCTAAGGCTTAATAGACAGACAAATACAATGTTCATGGGGGATGAGAGGAAAGCACTCAATATCATAAAAATGTCAATTCTCAAATTCTTATAAATTCAGGCATCACCCTGTTTGTGTGTGTGTGGTTTTTGGCTGCACCATGAGGCACGTAGGCTCTCAGCTCCTCGACCAGGGATCGTACCTTCCCCTCTGCATAGAAGCATGGAGTCCCTAACCACTCGACTACCAGGGAAGCCCCCCAACTGGGGTTTTAAACTTCATAAAATTGGTTCGAAAATGTATAGATAGGAGAACAAGAAGTAAAAAGAATGAAACAAGAATCTGCCTTACTAGAGATCAAGATTTAGCAGAGAATAACTAGCAGAGCTTCTAGCATAGGATCACACAAACTAATGAAAAGTATATACGGAGCCAAGAAACAGATCCAGGCACGGTACTTTCTATGTGACAGCACTATATACCACCAGGGAAAAGGCAGACTTTTCAAAAAGATGTTGTGGAATAAAAGGTCTTGCAGATAAAAAACATAAAGACACAACCCAGTAAGGTAATGACTGAAAAAAGTAAGAATTCCTATTCATCAAAAGAAAGTGAGTAAAAAATGTGAGCCTCAGGGAACTCCCTGGTGGTCCAGAGGTGAGGAGGACTCCCTTTCACTGCCAAGGGCACAGGCCCAGCCCCTGGTTGGGGTACGAAGATCCTGCAAAGCAGAGTGGTACAATCTCCCACCCGCCCTTTCAGAACTGAGCCACAAACTACAAGACTTGTATTCGCAACAAAGACAAAGATTAGCATTCAGACAAATATAAAGAACCACATATAAATCAACAAATGACAGACAACCCGATGAGAAGTGCGTGTAAGGCACAAACAGGCGTCTGGAGAAGACAGGATGCTGTTATAACATTATTAACCATCAAGGAAAAGCAAACTACGTTTCCACTTTCTTCTACCAGATTACTGCAAGTTTAAAACACACACACACACGTGGTTCCTGGTGAGGCTGTGGTGGACGTGCCGTGACGAGTCTGCACTGATCGGCCAGATACACACCTTAGGAAGCGCAGTCCTACACCTGGGTAGTCAGTTCTCATTATTCGTGGACTCAAGTATTTGTCACTCCAGAATCAATACTTGTGGCACTTTCTATTTGTGGCAATAAACAGAAAGTGAAAAACATGTGGCCGGATGCACATGTTCCCCGCAGAGGGAGGCAATGTCTTCCCTCCCATTCCAGCTCTCCTAGAATGACCAGAGGCCGGAAGCTGGGAGGTCGGGGGCAGTGTTCTGTAACAAGTTCTGACTCTGGGACTAGTTGGACAAATCTGAATACCAACTCAGGCAAGTCACACTTCTGCACCTTTTTCTTTGTAAAACGAGTAGGATTTATCAGGATGAACTGTGAATTTGTGATTATAATCTACATGAGATGTGTGTACACACTTCTGGGGCGAAGGCTCGGCATTCACTAATCCAGTGTCTGTAGCAACTTTATAGAACTTACCACCACAAATACATACAGGATGCCCAAACTTTGAGATTTTGACCTAGGGACCCTAGGTAACCATCACAGTAGCTCAGACCAAACTTTCTAGCCACTCCAGCTTCTTCAAGGCTGCCAGGCAAGTTCCTGTCTCACTATTCCTGCTGTTATTCTGAAATTATTCCCCACTTGGACTAGCTCTGTTCCTCATTTTATCCCTTTCCTATTTTGCTGTATTTATTTTCATCCTTAAGAATTATGATCACTGGACACAGCACAACTATATTCTTCTTTACATGTTCCACACTATACATAAACTTTTAAGAGTTCTCATCTGTTTGTTCCCAGTGTATGTCCAGAATGGTGTTGCCTTACAGTAGTGTTTTAATATTCTTCAAAATTATGTGAAACAAAATATTATTGAGGTACATCTATAAAGAAAGGGAATGATAAAATTCAGGATTCGAGTGGGGAGAAGGGACAAAACTAGGAAAGGAAGACATATACCAGGCACCTCAAAGGTACTCATAGAGCCCTACTGCCTATGCTGGGATATGTACACATAAATGTTATTTTAAAAACATTATAGTCTCTATTTCCTCCCCCCCAAAAAGTTCATGTAAATATTCTTACAATTAACTTTATAAAAGTGACCCTGAGTTATCAAATATGTTTAAACCATGTTTAGGATTTCTTTTCTATAGAACAGTATTTTTCGCTTTCTGCTTTTTGTATTTAAGGAGCAAACCACATATGGACAGTCCAGAAGGAAAAAAATCAAGCCACTTCAGAAAGTCTCCAAGTCAGTTCTCTTCAAAATGCCCTGTGGTTACAGGATCTGCCAGCCCACAAGGTCATGCTCTTACTCACCTTAACGACTCCGCACTGCTTAAAGAAGTCCACCAGATCATCAAGAGTCACACTGTCGTTCAGTCCTTGCACGTAAATGGCACTGTTGTCAGAGTCTTCATCTGGATCTACAGGTGGGCCTTCCCGAGGAAAGGAGAGGCAGTTACTGTCATGTATCCATCAGGGCTGATTAACCAATGGTCACTACTACCTGCTAGCACTCATCACAAAGCCAAGAGAAGTACCAACCTTACTAACAAGAATGAGAATAAAGGAAGCCCCCAACTGCTCTTGACAACGAGAGTATTCCACTCATCTACCTGGCTGCTGAACTCCAACACACACTCGCTTCTGGGCTATTCAATGACAAAGCACAACATAAATTCCAGGAATTCAAAATTACCTAAATCAAGATCTGGTCCTTCATCCATGGGTCCTGCCAACCAGGAAAGATCATACAAAATATTATTAGTGCACGTCTTGCAAGCTACAAACCTTACAAACACACACAGCTATCTACTATACCACCGTTTGATGGGGCTTCATTAAATTCAAAATGACCCGCACTGCTAAAATGGAGCAGTGCCCCTTTAACATCTGTGACAGGTTTGCTAGGGTTTGCTTTTCCTTTGCTCAGAGTTTGCTTTTAAACCATTAACCAAATACACTCTCAGTGCTTACGTGCCAAATTAGTGTTAAATTTAAGTCAATTTTTTTTCCTCCAAATAAACCAAATTTTAAAAATGTACTCTCCCCCATATTACAGAAGCAGTTGCTCAATACTCCAAGTCACCCTTTGTTCTGTAACCGTGGGTTAACTTTATTACCCCTAAGACAGTGCCGGCAGTACCCATTAGTCTCTTTTGTAGAGATCATTTTTAAACCGCTTATCAAACTAATAAAAAATTATAGTTTTCTAAAAACTGACTGTATTTTTTTTTTTTAAACACTATCCATGGTAATACTCAAAAACTTACCACCAGGCTTATTGAAGCCACCTCGCTCTCCAGCGCTGCTGGGGGATAAACGAAGAAATGAAGGCCTTTCCCTTTAAAAGCCAGTACCGCTCTGAGCCTTGGGGGGCTCGTGGGGAAGAAGGGCACTGGCTAAACACATCTCCAAACAATGCATCTCTCTCATCTTGTCACTATGCCTTTCTTCAGGGCAGCTTGCTCAAATTTCCTTTATATACAACCTTGCTTGTCTGATTGTACACACCAGTGTGGTTGATTCCTTTCATTTCAGGGGCTGGTATTAATAGTGCAATACTTGGCAAATTGGGGGAAAATACATCCCAACACCCACCCCATCAGTTGAAAATCAGGGAGAGCTTGTGTGGAGAGGAACAGCAAGCCAGGTAACTGCTGTGATGAACCTTTTCATGTTCATAAAGGTGCACCCTCAACCTCTCCCAGGGGAGAGCCAAGTGAGGCCCTGGGCTTCTTAACAGTGACAGTTTATAAAAAGCAGGAGACACCACAGTAGAGGCCTGTGACAGACACCAGAGGACGCTTCCAGCCGGTCTTCAGCATAAAGCCACACATTGCAGGGCACTAATGGGTTTACCAGTCGCTGTGAAAGGAGAATTTACAACAAACACCAAGGCGCCACAGACTGGGGGGTGCAACTTTATAGACGAGTCAATTGAGATCAAGACAATGGCAGCATAAATCACTGCCTTATGTATTTTGAAAGGGGAAGAATAAGAATTGGGCCTTTTAAGTTTTCTCTTAAATAAAAGGCAGCTCCTCAGTGGGAGGCCTCGAGCTTTTCTAACCAGTATTGCACCTTTAATACCTGAATATACAATTTCAAGCTGTTGCATGCAGCTTTGCTTCCTTTTTAAAAGTACACACCATAAAATGTTCTCTCTCTTTAAACACAAAAGTTTACACTTTAATGTTACACAATTCTAGAGTATTATACCTCCTCTGGTTCATCACCAAACAACAAGTATGCAGTTACCAAAGTTACAGAAGGATTCCATTTATACAATGAATACATTTTGTTAAAAATATTCTATGTATATTTTTCCTCTCCATATGGACACCGTGTCTAGTCCCACTTTTCATTATGCTGCCGGCTGAGTACTGAGTACGGGTACTTTTTAAGTATTGAAGTGTATACAAGGCTCTCACTTTGTAACCTGTAGCATATAAATGCGACAAAGCATGTTAAAAAGTTTCCACGTTTAACAGCCAATGAAAATATCAAAATACTGAGGCAATGAAAAAGGGCATGTTAACAACATTGAGTGCCTTACCTGCAGAAGACACTGAAAACCATCACCACACCACAATAAAAAAAGAGGGGCAGGGGGAGGCTCTTGTATTGTCCCCACAGGGTCCCGCAGACCGCGTCACAGTCTGCTGAGAAGCCTGTGGGGAGAGCCACGGTGTTTCCTATGGCTTCAGCAGAGACTTCTCACTGGGAAAGAGGGAACACCCTCTACTAGCAAAATCTAGCAAAATTAGTAGAATTATTACTTCTGGAGAATTGAAATGAATAAACTTAAAATTGGTTTTGCAATTGAAAAATACTAAGGAGTCTAAATGATTGGAGACGTGATGATAGTGATTTCAAGTGTCTACATCTATTTAAAACATCGGTAAAGAAGTGAAACCTTTATAATGGAATGATATTCTCCAAATCAGAAGATTGATTCTACTTTATACCAAATTACTCATAAATTTTTGCATCTTATAAAATGACTTTCTTCCAATAAAGATTTCACTGAAGACTTAAGTTATGCAGAATATGCAAAGCAATATTTTAAACTGGTATTGTTCAGCAGTAAAGAGATTTGTTAATATAAAATTTAAAAATCAATTATATATTTAATCTTGAAGTACACTTCTAAAGAAATTCTATTCAGTTTTTCCTTGAACCAACAGTGGCACCAAATCCAATTTATACCTATACGAACATTCTGCATAACTTTTTTTTTTTTTTTTACTAGTTTATACAGGGACAGAACACACACAGAACTAAGCCTTCTGGATTATGTTAACCAACATTTCACCTCACCTTCATCAAAGCAGAGACACCAGAAAGGGAAAAGGATGTGGGAGGAGGGAGGGGAAGGGCGGGGTAGCATATTCATGTTACTCCTCTAAACAAAGTTTTCTAAACCAGGTTGTGCCATCCATCAAAATGGTCAGCCCGATTTAGACTTCTCAAAATCTCCACTGGGGAGAGTGCTTCTACAATTATATACATTACTCTGCACAAAGCTACTAGACTTCTCTGTACACCAGGTGCACCTCAGGCCACAGTTCAAGGGTTATGGGACCAAGATCTTCATCATTATGTTCAACAGTTCCAGTATTAACAGATGTTGGGGACAAACATTGTGGGAAACAGCTGCACTCCTTTTCTGCAGTATATACACCAGGTATTTCAAGACAATCATTCAGAAGCAATTAGTCAAACACCTAGGGTTGTTAGAAGGGTTGTGTGTGTTCCATCCCAAATCTATTACCCAGGAGGCCTTTGGCCTCTGGAAACCAGGAAGGGGACTGAAAGCTCTAGTTTCAAAACCACTCTTTGTTCTCCCCACCCAACCCAGTCGACTGGCACTGAAAAAAGCGAACTGCCTCTATAGATATGCCACAGAGACGGCATTTCCATGTCTGCAAGATGGCTTGGGCTCATCAGACTACCCATGGAAATGCAGAAATAAATTTCCCATGTCTTTCAGTCCCTTCTTTCCATTGAAAATCCTATGGATGAAACAAAATTAGGTAAAAGGAGAAAAGGTTTGCTCTTACCCCATTCCACCGCGTCCTCCTCCCCGCCCACCTCTGCTCATGCCTCCACGATCAAATCCCCCTCTTCCCCTGCCCCGGTTATCAGGGCCACTCATGCTCCGGTTCTCTCCTGGTCCGGAAAATCCTCCAGACTCCTGCCCATAAACACCCATGCTACTGGGGTGGTCCTGTCGGAATGAACCTGAGGAAAGAGTCACATCTGTAAGCCATGGATCAGCATTTACACCACTGCTGTTGTACTTTCTCCTGGAATCATAGAATTCTCAACTGCAAGGCACTAACAGAGGTCCCATCTTCTTTACATTTGATTAAGTCCCCCTATCAGTAAGCTTTTTATGAAGTTCAACAAAAAAGGCTGAAGTAATCTCATATAGTTTGCCTAGGAAAAAACCACTCTCAAACAAAAGTAGGACTCTGACCAACAGTTCACAGGGTTCTGTATCCCAAGATGCCTTAAAAAACTTCTTTAAACCACAGTCAAAACAAAAATGGGTCAGGTTTCTTGGGGGTTGCTAAGGGGTAGTCTCCATCGAGAAGCACTGCCCATTGTCATGATGAGACATACTCATGGGTGCGATTTAAAGACAACAATCCAGGCAAAGACTAAATTGTGAAGACAACTTTTTGAATTTTTGGTTACTTTTCCACATAATAACATTCCACAAAAATTTTTGTCTTATGAATGTGAACAAAAAAACAAAATCAAAATACAATCTTTTTAACTATCAAAACTGCGAGAGTCTTCAATAGCTACCTGCTCATGCTCTCTTAATGAGCTGGGGTGGGCAGGCCCTAAGAAAAGCTGGCTTCGCTCACTGCATATAACCTCCCCAGAGAGCAGGGCTGGCAGTCTGAAACTTTTTCTCTGGTCAGTTACGAATTCTCTTTTCTCCTAAGGCATACTAACAACAATTAAACTGGAGAAAAGCCAGGATTATTAGCCAGGATACCCTCAAGGTGCATCCTGGAGTTCAAAAGCACACAGTGGTAAAGAGTGTTTCCCCGTTTCAGAAACTCCAAACACAACCATTCTTATTTGGTTTTCTCTCTTAGCAACTCACTCTGCTGCCCGTAGCTGCTGCTCTGTTGACTATATTGACTTGGAGCCTGGCTGTAGGATCCAGTCTGGGGGGGTAACTAGTGGGTGGCTGCTGCCCATAGCTGCTTTGTTGACCATAGCTACTCTGCTGTCCATAGCTGCTCGGCTGCCCGTAGGTGTTCTGCTGGGAGTAACTGCTCTGATCGTAACTGGTCGGCTGCGTAGAGGAGTAGCTGAGAAAAAAAACAAAACAAAACAGTTTGTTAGGAGAGGCTTGTTATTTTAGGTCCCCTAAGTGTAAGAGACATTCCCAGCATGTGACATAGAAACCCTTAAAACTGTAGCTACTTTTTACATATTAACACGCTGAACTTAAAATGAGCAAAGTATTTTTGTATTTAGAATCAAGTTCTGAATAGGAGAGGGTATTATACAAAACACACACACACACACAAGACAAACCCATCTATAAAATGCACAACCTTAATTAAGACTTTTCCCCTTTACCACCCCCACCTTTACAGGGCTTCCCAGGTGGCGCAGTAGTGGAGGGTTAGGAGGCTCCACCTGGCGATATAGGAGACACAGGTTCAATCCCTGGGTCAGGAGGATCCCCTGCAGAAGAAATGGCAATCCACTCTTGCACTCTTGCCTGGGAAATCCTATGGACAGAGGAGTCTGGCAGGCTGCAGTCCATGGGGTCGCAAAGAGTCGGACACGACTGAGCACACACACGCAGGCACACATGCTCATCAGAACAATAGTTATTCTCAACCAAACTCAAGGCACGTTTGGGAGCCTAGGTGCTTCCTGTATTAAGGGAAGACTGTGCTCCCAGGGAAGGCTGACCCAGGAAAAGGCACTGAGAAAATCGAGGCAGCTCAGTATGGTGTTCAGTTCTAAGGCTCCCTGCCTACACAATTCCCTGGAGTGATGACTTGTTTTCTGAAGGTACAAGGCTACTTGATGTGTGTTTGTGTGGCCACTTTTCTCTTGAGGGTAAGTTTCAAGTTGCTTTGGCGTATATATATAGTTCCAAACTTCCAGACATGCCTGATCGTCTATGAATCTGGGCATTAATAAGGAAAAGATGGACCAGGAAACATCAGAATCAAGGTACTGTATGAAAAATGAATATCAGACTTATATTCACCTTTACATATGTCAACTAAAGGGACGGGAAACTAACCAAAGATACTCTTACACAGAAATAAAGCTTGAAATATTAAACTTTAAATGAACCATGATAATGAAAAACACAATGCACAGTACAATTTTAATTCTGACTACAATAATTTTAATTATCTGCACCTCCCTCACTACAGCTGTAAAACTTTAGTTGCTCAAACGTGTCCAACTCTCTGCAACCCCATGGACTATAGCCCACCAGGCTTCTCTGTTCATGGGATTCTCCAGGCAAGAATACTGAAGTAGGCTGCCATGCCCTTCTTCAGGGGATCTTCCAGACCCAGAGATCAAACCTGGGCCTCCTGCACTACAGGCATATTCTTTTACTGTTTGAGCCAGCAGAGAAGCCCCTGGGAAGCTGTTAGGACTCAAAAGCCTCTCTTCACACCAAGTGCACCTATTCAACTTGCCAGATTCAGTGCTCTCAACATGACAGGTGTGGGTGTCATGGGAAGAACTGCTTGAACCCTGCCCACTTCTGCTCCAAGCTGTACAGAGACACTTACCAGCAGCTGTGCTTGCTTATACATAAGCCAATGAAATGAATACAAAAAGGGGAAATATTAATTCTATCAAAACCAAGTTAACACTCAAGGACACAATTCAGACAGTTCATTTGAAAACTTGCATCAAAAAAAAAAAAAAAATCTTGAGACAACCTGTGGTTTTTCCTCTACTTTAAAGAAACCAAAACTGGACACTGTAGTTGCTGGTGTGGCTAATTAAGACAAAATGCAGAACAATAAACTCTTAAGTCAAAAAGAAAGGCCTTAACTTAGCCATTAAGACTAGTGCAAGAATGGACCTTTAAGTTAAACATTAAATGATTAAGGTAAACTTTCTTTTTGAAAAAACAATGCCCTGAAACTTGATCCATCTCAACTGCACCTGGAAAATGTGACTTCCATGGTTCTGTTTATCTGCTTTCATGCCACTGTTTCTCATCTGAATAAATTAAAAAAAAAAAAAAAAAAAACAAACAGTGGTAAAAATGTAGTGATATTTAGAAGTATTTTTGACTGAGGTTTTAATGTAGAATATGTGGTCAGGCTTATCCCTGGGAGAGTCAGGTAACACAGGTCACCTGAGGAAGCAAAAGCAAGCTGATCAACAGCCTGAAAAAAATCTCCTCTATTAATCCACTAGCTCACTGGCCACAAGAACAAGCAAGAGAAGACTGACCTGGTAGGAGGATAGGATGGTGGTGCCGAGACCGGCTGCATGGGGTAGCTCCCAGGCACCTGGGGATAACTGTAGTTACTCTGTCCGTATCCTAGGCTGGGCTGGTTGTAACCCCCTGTGCTGGATTGAGGTTGACTAGTCTCAGCGGGTTTGTTACCATCCTGCGGTCTAAAGGGAGAAATAAAAAAGTGAGACTTTTCTCTCAACACCAAACTCTTGAGTAAGAACTCTATAATCTATGAGCAATACACAATGTTAGGATTGAGCTTGGAAATCAATACAGTTGTAAAGTGAACTCCATCAAAACCCAATGTTGGTCCAACGGTCTCTGCTGGAAGAGAACACTAAAGACGGAAGAGTCTTAATCACATCCACGGAAGAGACATCAACACGCTCCTTTCATTTCACGTCAGCAGCTATAGAAGCAATTACAATACTCTGTGCTGCCCATTTAACAGATCTGGGATGGGAGGTGGTTTGTTCAGAAGAAAATGCCTTTTCTCAATAAGGACTATTAAAGACAAACAAGAAACTTTAACAATAATGCAAATTCTGGGTTAAAGTAACATTTACATAAGTCTATGGCATGCTCAAGATAAACTGGGAAATATTCTTGTGAAGTGATGAAAACCAATCCTAATCCCAAGGGAAAAAAAACCAAAGAGGTTTCTATTACCCCTTAACCCCAAAGTCTGTAACAGGGTTGTAGCAGAGTTGAGTGCGCGCTATTTTAAGCAAAGCCCAAGAATCAGCAGGCAGACCAGGGAGGATTTGGAAGTACTGCTTTCTCCAAAGAGCTGCAACAGTTCACAAGCTCCCTCCCTCTGAGGGAAAAGTGACTAGCTATTCACTGATCAGGAGACAGATTACTGTTATAAAGTGTGAGGGAGTGAAAAATTAAGAAACCAAAAAGGAAACCCCACCCCTCACCCCCGCCCACCATGGACTGGATACACTGTTGCAATGGAGCATCAAATGGGACCTCAAACATCTGAGTAGTTCTAAGTCAACTGAATTGGGACACTAGCAGAACCCACTTAACACTAACCACTGAAGACTGTCTAAAAGAAGTAAACTACTCAGTAGCTCTGATTACTCACTGTGCATTTTAGAAGTACTCTCATGAGTGTTTGCCAGAGCTAATTTCTTACCTCTACAGCAGACAAAAAGTCTAGGTTACAAGTTGATCTCGTGTTTACTCCCTAAAGTCTTCTTTCAAACCAGAATTCAATGTTCCTTCAAGACTGTATGCAGAAGCCACCTAAGTGCACTGTCTAAAGCAAAGACCTGAAATCTTCTGTTAAGTAATAATTAATATTGTTTACTTGCTTATCAGTCACAGAGTACGAACTGTTTGCCCAAATATTCACCCTGTAACAGGGCACTCAGTTAAGAATTCATACTTGCCAGTGGTGCTTAGATGACCAAGCCAGTACACAATACGGAAAACCACATCACCAACGTCTGACTTTTGGATATGGATACAGCCTTTACTGACAACTGAATCATGTGACTGTTTCTTGAAATACAGGATTCTACAACCGACCCACCCCCAACTGAGAACTACAGTGTTTTTCCCAAAGAGAAAGCTATTACCCATTTACAGGGTCAATAAAACCAAAGGTAAAAACATCAAACTGTAAGTCCATCAGTTGTTCTGTTGTGAGGAAACCACACTCTTATTTTCATCTGGGTTTAGCAAAGTAAATACAATACCTCCTCGTATCAAAATGCCCATTCTACTGAAACCAAACAACCCGCTTGACATTCCTTATTCTGGCCCCTGGATGGCACCACTTATCTACTTAATGATGGGTAACATTTTTGGTGTGACTGTGCTGGGTGATGAACAGTTAACACCCAAGCAGATCTAAGTAAGCTTTGCAAAGGAACCAAGTCAAGAGTGCTCTCAAGGGGGCGGCTGTGCTCTGTTTTCTGAACGCCCAAGGCTGCAGTGGTAGAAGCAGGCGATGGGGCCTTACCTTGCAGGCGCAGTGGCTGCTGGCTGCTGTCCATAAGCCGGGTAAGCGGGCTGAGTGCCATATGCAGACTGAGCTGCATAGGAGGCCTGGGTGGTAGTAACCGTAGCGGTGGTGGTGTCATAAGCACCAGTGCCGTACCCCTGGACAGGCTGACTGTATGCCTGGGGGGCAGTTGGAGTAGAATATCCTGGAACAAAGGAGAGCTACGTCAGATTTCTGGCTCCTCAGAGATCTGCCTGGACACTCATTAATGGAACAAATTATAAATCACTTTCAAACATGATGATATTTGGCCCCTTTAAATATCTCCCCTTCAGTAAAAGTAGCAACAAACCAATATTTAAAGCCTAAGTTCTCTGAAAACACTCAGTTTTCAGCAAAGCACTGTCTCTTTTGCTCTAAACCACACCAAACAGAAAGGAAGAGAGAAATGCTGATATAGAAAAAAGGGCTCCCTCTGCCCACTCCTTTAAGGGATTCAATAGGGGACACAAATTCTACACTGGCTTTGCAAGCAGGCCTTCTTAAATTAAACAAGTTTTTCTACTAACTACTTAAGTATACCCCAAATCTCTATAAATAGGAATAAAATGCCCCAGAAAGGGAGGTAAAAGACATATATTAAAGTAGCTACAAAATAAGGATCCAGGTACAAGTTTAGCATTAAAACCTATCATTTGGAATTATATGCTTTCAGCTCCAAGCATCATGGGCAGTTCAAGTTTAAGGAAACTAGAAATTGTGGAGAAGATGTGTTTAATTTTCAGTGAGATGTTAACAACTGATCAAACACTCTTTAAGAACCACTAATTTTGTTTTGGATAATAAACTACTAAGAAAATGCCAGTTACCAGCATTACATTAGTAATAAAGACATACTACAAACTGTATTTGCTTATGTACGTATGACCAATAAAGGTTTTCCTCTTTGACTTTTTTGATAAATTATCTTAATACTCCAAAAATACACACTGAAAGTTAATGTTACATTTTACATAAACCATTTGAGATGCTAGTAGTCACCAAGTTATCCACCCCATTTCTCTCTTATTTACCTATCATGAGCAAATGAGTATTTTTCCTGCTAAGCAATACTGGAGGTGGACTTCACAGCCTCTCTGCTATTTGCCTAACCAAGTGTTACACACTTGTCCTTGTAGGTGTGCAGAGACCAAGCTCGGGTCTCTCCCTAGTTCCTGCTTTTGCCACACCAGGCAGGGTCCACACCCTTTTTCTTTTCCTTTTTGCCACACTGTGCAGGTTGTAGGATCCTTAGTTCCCCAACCAGAGAGTGAACCCAAGCCCCAGGAGTGAAAGGCCAAAGTCCTAACCACTGGACCACCAGGGAATTTCTGGGGTCCATGCCCTTCCACCTGGAATTTGGGCTTGGAACGTGACAACCCCCCAACCTGCAGTTCCTAACTTGAGTCCCTTTCCTAGAAGAGGTGTCATGATCTTTCCTGATGCTTGGCTTTCCTTATTCCTATTCAACAAGCAGTCAGCCATGCAACAGAGTCAAATCTAGTACTCAGCATTTATGTCCATCAAAGAAAAATCCAAATCTCAATAAAGCAAAAAAGTTTCAGTACTCATAACAAACCTCAGTTAGAACACTGTCCTCACTCTGCTCAGAACTTACTAGCCAAAAAAAAAAAAAAAAAAAACTATTTCCCTCTGTGCAATCTGAAATGTCCCCAATCTGTAGCACAGAATACTTTCTTCTCCCCTTCAAACATTTCAGGGCAATTCTGAAATTAATTATACACAAAAACAGTAACTGCCTTCTCAAATATGTTGGGTTGAAACGTATATGAAAGCACATTTCACAAAACAGGAGTCCCAAGCACTGGAAGTTTTCTGAGTTGGCATGTTATTCATCTGAACTGTTTATTTAAAATTTCTTTGCAGAATCCTAATGTCAATCATATAAAGCACTCATTTATTTAAATTTAACTGGAATCTAATTCCACCTACCCTATTACTCCTACACAGATTTTTCCCCTCTCCATGACAAGCCATTTTTAAGATTTATAAGGACAACAATTAAAAAAAACAAAAACTGATAAGGGCAATAACTCATGTCATAAAAACATCCATCAACAGACTCTTGTAGTGCTGAAAATTACAATAATAGACACTGGATTAATAATCTTTTAATTAATTTGTAATACCCACACAAGCAGCCAAGCCAAATGAGCAAAAATTAATAGAACAAAATGACAATAAAAATGACCAATACAAAAAAGACAACATATCTACCATGTGGTGATGAATTTAAGAAAAAAGAGAGTAAGAAACATCACACAAACCACCAGAATTTTTGTTCAACTTCAATACAATCTAAAGTCTAATATTTCCACTCCAATTAATAAGCTAAGATTTATACAGCTTCTCCTCATGGAGTTTTATTTTAAAATATTCTAGAAAAGAGTCTTTATATATATATATTTCTTCCAGTAATTATCCAATGACTTTTATGTGTAAAGGCAGAATGAAGTGAGGGAAAAAGTGCTCAGTGTGCTCGACAACACCTACTACTGCTGGGGTCCCATTTGGTGTGGTTCAGCCTCAATTTGCTCACCAGGTTTAATTTTAGTTCCTACACTCCCAAAGTTGATGGGAGAATTAGGGGAGATATGACAGGTCTTCCATAAACTACAAAGTGAATACACAGCTCTACAGAACCTACAAACTGTATTTTCCTACAAATGACTTGATCATGTTCTTATAAAATGATTCAGAGACTCCAAAAGCTGTATTATTTAACTTCAAATGACACTTGCTTTTAAAATGAGTTTAAGGTAGCTAAAAACATCTAGTTGTAATAAATCAGTCACGGGGAAGTAAAGTGCAGTATACTGTACTGTATACTTAGAAGTTGTGGAGAGAAGATCTTAAAAGTTCTCGTCAAAAGGATGATGTGTGTGTGTGGGGGGGCGGGGAAGGGTGATGTGTGGTGATTCATGCTGACTGGTGGTGATCAATTCACAACACTCACACACACTAGTCATTTTGTTGTACACTTGAAACTAAAGTCATATATGTCAATTACATCTCATTAAAAATGTAATAGCTTGAATATGTAAACTTCATCTCACAATTTCAAAATTCTATGTTAAAAATACAAACTGCAGAATTTCAGTTCCAGGTTTTGCTACAGTTGCCAACACCCACAGAAAGTTTCCCCACTTCCCGTCCTATTCAATGATATGCATTAGGTAGACTAGGAAATACTTCCCATCAAATCCATGACACAGTCACACAATGAATTAAATCACAGGTGAGTTTCTCCCTGCCAACTCTGGTACACCATATATAACTTGGGGACTAAAGATAGTTTGAAAAGTAATATTCTCTTACAATAATAATAAGAGTGGGTGGGTAGGGAAAAGGTAGGGATTCTGAAATGTTACATAGTATTAAACATAAAAAAATTATTGTACAATTTTCACACACTCCACTTTCAACCCCAGTATTAGGATATAATTAATTCTAATTCTTAAAGTAGTTCACTTTTTGCTCCCTGAAATGCTGTTACATATATATTTAAAACATACTATGGATTAAAATAACATCATTAATACTTAAAAGGAAAATAAAACGTGTCTGGACTGGAAACCAACCAAGAGACAAACAATACATGCAGGATGGCAATCTGTTCCTCTAAATAAATCTAATCATGCAACCTATCCTTGAGGGACAGGGGGAAATCAGCTGGGAAGTAGTCATCTGAAATACCTCTGAGAAGGTGAACAACTATTATTAAGGCTTGACACAAAATAATGTAAAATAAAACAAAGCAAAATCACATAAAGAAAAAGGACATGGATCTGCAAATGGCACCTGAAGCAATTTTCCATTAGCACCTTGTTGTGTGTGATGTTAAAAAGTCTGAGGGTTAAACAAATGAAAACACCTAAAGGGTTAACATTACAGGGTTAGACAAGATGGAAAGCATTTCCCATGCAAGAATGAGCAGGATAGTCAAACCTGTACTGGTCCCTTCTACTGTGGAAAGCACAAAACAAAAAGTAGAGGGCACACTATCAGATGAAGCAAACAGATCTGCAAATCAGTGCGATTTTTAAGCAGCTCGGTTCAAGAAGGCTCATTCTTACCCAGTATTAGCATTAGCACAATCTTTTATATATTCTCCATTTTGTCGTGAGATTATTTAATACACTGTATAAGATAGATAAAAGAAAAAGTTCTTTTTTCCTTTGGAATTTACCCCACCCACATTCTATGAGAGATCCTTCAAGAAGAATGTAAGGGAAAGGAAAAACAAAACAAAAAACCCAGCTCCTCCTAAGAATAAAGGATTCCCAGATACCAAGGTATCAACTAGAATATATACCCAAGAGCACAACTAACAAGTTCCTTAACAAACACCCTAGGTACACGTGACCCCAAAGTCTCCCAGGGTCTTACCAGTGGGAGGCTGTCCATAAGAAGTTGCATAGGCGGTCTGCCCATAGGTTGCAGTGGTCTGAGCCTGGGTATAGCTGACATCAGTGGGCTGTCCATAGGTTCCATAACTTTGCTGCCCATATGCCTGCTCCAAGAAAAAGAATTCAAGAACTTCATATATGAATCTAGCATTTTAGCAATAAAATGGACTAACTTACTTCTAAGTTCCTAAATTGGGAACCCAAAGTAAAAAAATATGCTTTTTAATAAAAAGATTAAAAAAAAAAAGACAGGAGATCACAATATCATGAATGCCTGTTTCCCCTTATCTAATCCACTTGTATTTTCCTAAACTACAAAAAAGTTCCTGAGATACATAGGTAAAAATCTCAATTTAATGATACAAGAAATTAACAAGATACCCTCAAATGATGCACAATGAGCGAAAAGATGTATAATTGCTAGCACGCAGTGTAGCAGTTTTAGCAAATAGAAACAAATGCTAGAAAAACAAAATGAAAAGAGAAAAAAAATGAAAATGGGGCTAAAACCTGTCAGACAATTTTGAAAACTGGATTTTCAGCATGGGACAAAGATATACAAATTATCACACCACTTCAAAGAAAATGAGGAATACTACATGTGTCCTTTAGATTAGTAAAGCATGAGTACTGAATTTTGAACTTAGATATTAGTAATACTTAAAACCTGCCAAGGTATGAGCTGTTCCTTCAGATATCAGTAAGATCACATTCTAGATTTGAATGGCCAATTATGTAAGATCTGCTAGAGACATCACATTCTGCCTGTCCTACAATCTTTCCACAACAGAGCTATTAGTATTCTTCTATGCCACAGACCATTTCAGAATTTGAGGCGATCTTGAGAACACTAGGTGGCTAATTTCTAGTATCTTTTGGCCTAAATTTTAAAACAGGCTCATGTACTCTAAGAGCTCAGAAGCCCTATAGTTAGGCAGGCATAAGAGCTGACCATCACTTACTGTGCAACCACCAGCAAATGGTGTAATATCTATGCACTACAATTCTTTATCTGCAAAATGCCATATTATCACCTTCCTCTGCAAAACTGCTGTACGATTAAGTTAAATAAACAAACACAAAATATGTAGAAGGAACAAGCATGGAGCAAAACATGTAACTTGAGAAATAATACTAGAAAGGAAAGGAGAACTAGCAACTCCCAGTTTGAGGATGGTTTCATTACAACGGCACTCCCATTGTGACAGTTTAAATATCTGTGCATTTTATGATTTCAAACACATTATACTTTTCCATTACTTAATTTTTGAAAAAGATTCATGCTAGCTATTGTTTTAATGGCTGATGGAAATAGTTTACTTGGGAATGCAGCCACATATAATTATCTTAAAAATTACCTGGGTAGTCTGTGCATATCCTTGAGTGGGCTGGGCGGTATAAGCACTGTAGCTGTAAGAGAAATTAAATGCAAGAACTGAATAAAGACCATCCAAATCCCATTACTAAATTCTCTACAATTAGAGGCGGCTCTGTACTCTAAAAAAGCAACCAATCACACCCAAAGTACCCTTGTAAAAATCTGACTTACCCCTGCTGGGCTGCAGCTTGGCTGTATGTACTATAATCTAGAGAAAACAAGAAGAGAAAATAGTGTGAAGCTAGAATTTACAAGGAGGAAAGAAAAAGGAGGGAAGGAATTCAGGCAGCAGGAAGATGAATTTTTAAATACTGTACAAGAGGACCTACAGGACAATACAGGTCCAAATGAGTATCTCTTCTCTCTCAACACCAAACCAAAAAATAAGTCTAAGTTAAATTCAGAAAATTTGAACAAAGTGCTATAGCTAATGAGGTCAAGATCAGCTGATTTGGCAAAGATACTTTGCATGTTCCCATGACTACAAAGCCTCCCTTAACCCGCTGGCTGTCATTTCAAATATATGATCATCATCCTAAAACTAACAGGAGACAAGATAAATGTAACAGGATCCAAAATTTTACCCTCAGGAGGCATGCAACAATATAACAATGTTTAATACTGGAATGGTTACATCAGAAGCTGCTGCTGCTGCTAAGTCACTTCAGTCGTGTCCGACTCTGTGCGACCCCATAGACGTCAGCCCACCAGGCTCTCCTGCCCCTGGGATTCTCCAGGCAAGAAAACTGGAGTGGGTTGCCATTTCCTTCTCCAATGCATGAAAGCAAAAAAGTTAAAGTGAAGTCGCTCAGTCGTGTCCTTAAAACCTAGTTCAAAAAAAAAAAACAAAACCACTCCCTCACTTAAACAAGTTAGACCACCCATAATTCCCTAGGAAGACTGAACAGAAATGGCAGAAAATGATACAGGTTATCCTGCACACCGGGTTCTAAACGGTTTGCTGACCCTATGAGGGGTTACATCTATAATATTAAAACTACCCATGTTACAAATCCCACTGAAGGCCTGTAATTGGCAAAGGAGAAACCATTTAATCTTTTGGTCAAATAGTTTGGTTTTAGGTAAAACCATCTTTTAAAACTCAAGTGATTTCAACTTAAAAGCACACACTATTTTTCTTCCCCTGTCCTAAGTAAACCTTGCTACAATTTTTCTTTTCATAAGAAATTTGCAATGACTTCCCTGGTGGTCCAGTAGTTAGGAATCTGCCTTCTGGAGCACAGGACATGGGTTCAATCCCTGGTCTGGGAACTAAGACCCCACATGCACAGGGTGGCTAAGCCTGTGCACCACAGCCAGAGAGAAGTCTGCATGCCACTATGAAGATTCAACGTGCCGCAACTAAGACCCGGCACAGCCAAATAAATACTTTTTTTTGAAAAAAATCTACAAATGCACAAAAAGGTAGTTAAAAGAAAAAAAACCCCTCTGGTCCACTGAGATGTCTAAAAATAGTGAAAATAGAAAATAAAATTGTTAGGAAGCTTTCATGGGATTACTGAAGCAAACATTTATATATACTTTTAAAAAATCCTGCCCAATTCTCTGCTGTCCCTAAGAATTACTATCTTATTCTATTAATATGTCAGAAGACAATACCGCCATTAAGGCAGACCAAAGGGTCCTTTCTTTCCAATCAGAAAGTAGTGCCTTATCTGAAAGCAAAAGCTGACAGATCTTCACAGAGGGGTTTTCAAACCTCACTCCAACAGAAGCCTGCTTCACAGTTCACCTGGCCTGCCCCCAGAGCATTCTGCTGAATCCATCTCTTTAACTCGGCTCATTTTTCACCTCTACACATAACTTGACCACTTTCCTTCCTCTACACCCTTTAACTCAGAGCCCTGAATCATCAACATTATCAAATCAACCACCAAAGGCTATGTATAACAAGCAAATCGATTTGTTCAAGACAATCTTAGCTCTGTATGTGACATATAAAAATTCACATCACTTCTTTCATGTTTTAGTTAAAAAATGAACACACCAAGGAAACACCAAAAATCAAATATTTCAACCTACATTCTACTGAGGCTTCTGTGTGAGGAATGGTTCTATATCACTGACATGTAAGTTCAATGTTGCAGGAGAACTTTTACACAACAACAGTTACGTAAAACATAAAACTGGCAAGGCTGACATGGAACAACGAATGACCTCAGATCAATGGGAAACCAGCTGATTTAGCCGCACACTGCCGGGCCAGGGGAGGTGGTAAATGTGTTTCATGAGAACTTATGTTATCTTCCTATAGCATACAAACCTTTATATGGCCTTAAAAATATACAGTTACACACTTGTCAGATTATTTAGCAGTTATTATTATTTTTTTTTAATAACTCCCAAACGTGTAGCTGAAGACTACACTAAAACACAGGACAAGTTGAGGAGAAAGGGGGCTACGGGTGGGGGCCTCCAGAGTGCTTTGCCAAGTCGCTTCAGTCGTGTCAGACCCTCTGCGCCCCTTTGGACTGTAGCCCACCAGGCTCCTCTGTCCATGGGATTCTCCAGGCAAGATTACTGCAGTGGGTTGCCACATCCTCCTCCTGGGGATATTCCCAACCCAGAGTGCTAGCAATATTCTATTTCTTGGTCTGAATGGTGGTTACTTAGAAGTTTCTTTGCTAAAGGGGACATATACTTTAGGTACTTTTCTAAATATGCCAAATAAGGAGGAAGAAAAGCTAAGAATATTGCCCAATGTGGTGGCTTTTAGAAACTTCAGGCAGTCACGATTCGAACTGTTGAGAGTTAGAGCTTCAGACTACATCGTAAGTTAAAGTCACTTTGGGACAACTCCGTGATTGCTGTAACATCAGAAACTAAGGGCTCAAAAAGCTCTTCAAAGGTCTAGCCTAACCGGGTCATCTTGAAGGACAGGGCACTTAAGTTCAGACAAGGATTCCCTCAAAGTTCCCCCCGGTCAGACCTACTGTCTACATAAACCACAACTGCAATTCTAATACAGTATGCGGCGGTCACCAGTAAACAGAGCTTGAGCATAGGAGAACGAAAAACTGGCATGTCCACACACACACACTTAAAGTGTACTCCCCAGACTTTCACGGGGAAGGGAGAGCAGCACTCTCCCTTACAAACTCCTAACACTGCGGGGAAGAGGGAGGAGGAAAGGGCTCTGAGGAAACCATTCCACACCAGGAGGTGTCTTGGACTATGGTTGTTGCAGAGTCCTTTCCTCCAGGAGCACTCTGTACCCTGGCACGAACAGCCAGCATCTACCACCTGCTTGTGTACAGACCACAAAGCTGGGGAGAGTTCTGAAGACTGTCCTGCCCTTGCTGGATTCTGGACCCTTTTCGGATTAAAACTCGGAAGGACCCAAAGCTTTCCCCATCTTCCCTCTTCTCTAACTGCCTCCAAGGCCTGGAGTCAGGCTGCCTAAGAACCACCCCAGAGGCAAAAATCGCCCCACCCGATCCACAACCGCAGTTAGTGCGCGGACTGCGGACTGCAGGTCGCGTGTAGGCTACTCTCTTATACACCCCGGGGCGGCAAGGACCACCCCACACGCCAAATTCCAGATCCCACCCCGGCTTTCTTTCAAAGTTCAGTCCGCGCCTCCTTCCGCTGTCAGACCACGAAATAAACAAGCCTCTCTCGGCTTAACCTAAGCGAATAAACGTGCGAGACGATTACTTAAGCATAATTCAAACGCCGACCGAAGCCTTTTGTTTCTCCTAAATCAAAAAGACCAAGAAATCTTTCGGTGGTGGATTCCTGGCCTTGCGAACTGGGTTGGCCTCATTATACAACAGGCCTCCCTCCGCGTTTGATGAAAAATGGCCCTGGGAAGCCGCTTAATTGCTTTTTGTGGCGGAAAGAAGGACTAATAATGGTTTAAAAAAAAAAACTTTAAGCAGCAGCTGACTGGGTAGTTGTAAAGCGGAGCGTGGGGTGGGGGCGCTCCGTTTAAAGCCCAGTCGGGCAGAAGTTCGGCTTGGGGGCTGAACCCGCCAAGGAGGGCAATTTGGCAGCCCTGGACGACGTGCCAGCCGACCCGGCTTTAAGGACGACGGGGCTCCGGCACACAGGTCGGCGCCCCTCGGCTCACAAGTCCGCGAAGCCTTTTTTTATTTGCTTTTTTTTTTCCCTCCGGGCTTCTCGGTGAGGCAGAATCGGCCTCGGGCCTAGGCTGCGGCCTTGGGAGTGGAGTTGTGGCGGGGAGAAGTGCCGCTTCTCGAGCCGCCACCCGCCGCCCGCCCCACCTCCAGTTTCGGGGCGCCGGGCCCGAGGCCTGGCCGAGCTCTCCCGCCCCCACCCCACGCGGGGCCCCGAAGCCTCAGGCCCCGCCCACGTGGCGAGCGGCCCGGATCTTGGGGCCCGACCGCCGCCACACAATGGAGGCCAAGGCAGGCCCCGCGCGCCCCCGCCGCCTCCAGCCCCCCGCGCGCCGGGGGGCGCCGGAAGGTTCCAGAGCCGGCCTGCCCGGTGGGGGGAGGGGAAGGCGCGGAGGGGGCGCCGGCCACCGAGCTTCTCAGACCGCGGCGGGTACCTCACACCCTTCTCGGGAAAGCCCACTCAGTCGTCCCTGCCATCCCCAAAGACGAGCGGCCCCTAATCTGGGCGTCCCTGCCGTCGCCGGCGCGACCGCACTCCCACCACGCTCACCCGTGGACGCCATTTTCTCTCCTTCCTTCTCGTTCTCCCAACGTCCGTCTCCCTCTCGCTGCTCCTCTAGACGCCGCACTGCGCAGGCGCGAGACCCGCAACCTCGGGCGCTACCATCAGGCCCCCGCCACGGGGGTGGGGGGAAGGCGGAATGAGCCTCCGCTTCTCGTCCTTCGCGCCCGCCTCTCTAGTCCTAATTCTCTCTAAAAAGCCCCGGATGTGATGAGCGGACCAAAATAACACCGCAGGGGCGGGCGCGGCGGGTGAGCGGATCTCGGTGACGAGTCGGAGTGGTTCTTTGGTCGACGCCGGGTCGTTTGGGGAATGGTTACGCCCGCTGGTTCTAGGGACCGTCTCTGAAGAGACTACCTTGGAGGGAAACGGAGGCCGGCGGGAACACTAGGGGGAAGGGACCCGGGCCTTAAACAACTGCTGACTAATCGGCGGGCGGCGGAGGAGGGGGTGGCGTGCCGACCGGTCGGCCGGGGTCACGCGCCGGAGGGCGAGCAGAATGGGCTCGGGGCGCTCGGGCCTCGGCGGGAAGCTAGAGCACCGACTGCCAGCCGAGGGCCCCACTCGGCCTTCGGGGGGCGGGGGGCGCGCTCCGCGGTGAGTACCCGGACACGTGGCCCGGCCGCGGGGGAGGGAGCCGAGACCGGTGGGCTGGATGGGAGGCCCTGAACGTAGCGCCCAGCCCGAGAGCCACCCCCCCCCGCCCCCAGTAACGGTCGAGGTTGCGAAGACTCTCTTAATCACCCCTCATCCAACACTTTGTTTTTACAGAAGGGGAAACTGAGGCCCAAGGAATTTGGGTACATCTAAAGTCACAGAGCTAAGTCTCACCCACACCGGGACCCCACCCCCACCCCCCGCCCAACTGTCCGTGACCCGGAAGAATCATCCCCGTCCCTATCTTTCCATTCTGTCCTTCCGGTTTCCTGGAGAGGTAGGCGGGCTCTGAGGGTGCACAGCTCCATTTTATAGATAAAGAGACTGAGCTCTGTAGCATTCAGATCCCAGTTCAGTTTGTCCAAGCGCAAGTCTCTTACTCTTGTTAAAGTACCCCGGGGGAGAGGGGTGATGGTGAGGGTGCAGGAGGATGGCAGTGCCGCTAGGCTAACACCAACCTGACTTCTTGGACTCAACCCGATCTCCCTAGGCGGATGCCCAGGTCCAGCAAAGGGCAGGGCTCATTCAAATCCTTGAGCGGGACCTGGAACAAAGCTATGCTATGCTATGCTAAGTCACTTCAGTCGTGTTCGACTCCGTGTGACCCCATAGACGGCAGCCCACCAGGCTCCACCGTCCGTGGGATTCTCCAGGCAAGAACACTGGAGTGGGTTGCCATTTCCTTCTCCAATGCATGAAAGTGAAAAGAGAAAGTGAAGTCGCTCAGTCATGTCCGACTCTTAGCGACCCCATGGACTGCAGCCTACCAGGCTCCTCCGTCCGTGGGATTTTCCAGGCAAGAGTACTGGAGTGGGGTGCCATACATACAAAGCACGAGCTGTGTGCCAGGAGCACCCTGGGAAACTTGGCCGTGAGTGAGAGGAGCATCCCTCCTCCCCCAGTTCAGACCACCTGCCTAGAAAACTGGCCAAGCGGTACTCATTAGATACGGTAGGCTCCATGATAGTGGGGGCGAGGGGCGCTTTGAGCTGGGCTTCAAAGAATGAGTAGGAGTTTGCTGTTGGAGACGTGAAAGACATTGCAGGAAGAGGAGTTGTCTATATTTTTTCTGCAAGAGAGTGGCAGGTGGGTTTTGATGCCAAGGATGCCCCTGACAAGGGAGCAGATGAGGCAGCCCTCTTATCTCTGGGATTTCACTTCCTCTCCTGTGACATCGGCTCAGTTGGAGTCCTGAGACATGCTAGGGTACCAGAGTGAGGGGATTCCAGCAGGGCTTAGAAGACAGGCCGGATGTGAGGAAGGAGAACACGGGAGGGAAAGCCTTGCTTCGTGGGCAGGGGATTGGCACGATTGAGGGCAGCTGGGCTGGAGTGGCTGCTTCCATGTTGAGGCCTCACCCTTGGTGGGGACGACCAGGGTGGCTACCATTTACCCAGCAGGACTTGTGGGCCTGCCTAGTCCATTCCTGTTTCTTATCCTACAAGGAGTAAATTTTCTTAATCCCCAATTTACAGATGAGGAAGGAGAGGCTCAAAACTTGCTCAGAGAGGAGTAGACAACAGGAAGAAGTGGAGTGGATCCTGGAATCTTCCTGTGAGAGTGAGAGTAGGGCCAGAGGGGCTGCGATCAGGGCTCAAGAAGAAGGATGTCTCTGTCCGGTGTCACTGTGTGGACTCCAGCTGCCCCTCCTCCAGCCCTCTGGCTCCACCTGTTCCCTAATCTGCCTGCCCTTTAGCTGGCCTTGCCCCCTCGGTCAAGGGCAGCTGAGGCCACCTGGAGCCCTTAAGTCAGTGGAGGGGAGCGGGAGGAAGGTGGCTGGTCTGTAGCCAGAGGGAATAGGGAGGCAGAAGATGGCATTCAGTTTGCCCCGGTGGGGCTGCACAAATCCCCCCTAAATTGGGGACCCTGGCATTCCCGTTCAACTTGCTGGTCCCCGTGCTCCCCAGTCTGGGCGCCTTTTCAGGGCCCATCGGGGCCTGGCCTCTTCGCTCTCACACATAGACAGGGGACAGCGGTGGCTAAGCACAGGGCTGGACTCTGAGCTCTAATGCGGCCAAGTTGCTGCACCGACCTCTCCAGCCTCAGTTTCTACTTCTGTAAAACGGTGCTATTGCTATGGTAGCTGAAAGGAGGTCAGATAAAAGCTGCAATAATAACTGTTGTTACTGTTTTCCTTTACCCCTAGCACACAGTCCCACAGCCACCTTTGAGCACCTTCAACCAAGTTATGCATGCCAGAGGCCCTCCTGGCCTACCGACTCCGGCACTGCCTCTCGCTTCCTCTGTCCTGATGCTGCTAATGAGCACCCTGTGGTTGCTGGGGGCTGGCCCCAGCCTCGTCCTGGCCCCAGAGCTGCTGCTGGACCCTAGGCAGGGTGAGGGCTGGCCACATGGGGCTTGGAGGCAGGAGATGTGCTGTAGGGCCTGAGACCAGTTGGCAGGAGCACGTGCGTCCTACAGCGGTCAGGCAGGGGTTGGACCCAGGGCCCCAGGGAAGGTCCGCCTTGACCTGGAGCATGCCCAGCTCAACCACAGCCAAGGAGGGAGGGCAGAGGGGCCAGCACAGGGGTGGGAGCCTGTGAGTAGGAATTGTTTTCAGATGGCTCCCCTGTCTGGTGGCTTTCCCTTAAACTAAGGCTTTTAGCTAAGCCCAAAAATGGGGAGGAGGAGCTAGGGGTTTCAGGACTGGCGGGAGCTGAGCACCTGTTTCCCAAGAATTTGAGGAACTCAAATGATGTTCACAGAAATGAAGTGACTTACCTATGGTTGGTTGCTCTTAAGAAGACTGATTGTTGGGTCTGGCTTGTTCTACTTAAAGCAGCAGTGGGGAGGGTATCCATAGCGTTTGGAAGCCCTGGGTCCCCTCGACCAGGGGTGAAAGTGCTGGCCATGGGCAGGCTCTGGCTCCCCGGGAGGGGAGACTGGCTTGGTGGATGCCCCGGCACACCTGGGCCAGACTCGGGGGCCACAGCCCCTGACCTGGCACATAAGCCCCTTCTCTCCCCCAGCACATCGGCTGCTCACACATGCTCTGGGCCACACGGCCCTCCCCGGCCTGCTGCTCAGCCTGCTGCTCCTGCCCATTTTGGGCTGGCAGCAGGAGCGCCACCTGGGCACGCTGAGGTTCCTACACACCTCCAGCCTGCTCGCGATGGCCTCGGGGCTGCTGGCCGTGCTGCTGGCAGGCCTCGGGGTGTCCGGTGCAGCCGGGGGCTGCGGGTACATGCCCGTCCACCTGGCCATGCTGGCGGGGCAGGGTTCTCGCCCTCGACGGCCCCGGGGGGCCCTGCCACCGTGGCTCCTGCCGTGGCTGCTGCTCGCCCTGACACCACTGCTCAGCTCCGAGCCACCCTTCCTGCAGCTCTTCTGTGGCCTCCTCGCTGGCCTGGCCTGTATCCTTTGCCGGGGCCCAGGGCTGCTGTGGACGTGTGGGTTCCGTGGCTAGACCCCCCAGGGTGCCAGGGGAGGAACTGGCACAAGGAGTCAGGCCCCCTCATTCACAAGCATCCCAGGGGCATCTCTGAGTGTCCTTTCCGGCTCTGGGCTGGGGACTGGGGGCTCGTGGCCACGTAGAGGTGCCAATTAACAGTTTAAAGGAGAGCCTGGGAGCTGAGGGGCTTAGGAGGCGCCTAGCCTGGACGTCCCAGTGGAGATGGCAGCTACAATGAGGCTGTGTAGGATGAGGAGATGGCGGAAGAGGAGAGCACGGGTCCGCGGTCAGTGCGGAGGGCAAAGGGCCAGGGTGAAAGTGAGCCTGGGGCTCTCCTAGCCCCAGAAGGGGCGTGGTGCGGGTGTGTTGAACACAGGCTTAATGCCTTTCGGGGCGACACTGCAGTCAGGGAACAGTGGGCGCAGGCTGGCCCCAGGGGTTGCTCAGGACTGGGGATGCCCGGCCGGATCTTGGAGAGGGGAGCGTGTTGTCCTCATTGTGACAGTGCCCAGGGGTGGGCCTGGTGTCACAGACCTGAGTGGGCCCACAGGGCTCAGGAGATGGCAGGTGGGGGGCAGCCGAATCGGGGTGAGATGGGTTTAGGGATGAGGCACGCCACTACCTCTTGCTGGCTGGGTAGCTGCAGGCGGGTCCCTTTTCCTCTCTGAGCCTCTGTGCTGATGAGGGTGATGACACCGCTCTGGCAGGGCCACGGTGAGGAGACAGGAGGGAATGCCCGTCACACACCTGGCACGGGGCCTGGCATGTGGCGTGGGCCCCCCCTGGCTGCACGTGGTTTTCCTTGACCAGTCGCCCTGCCCCGGGCAGACAGACGCTGCTGGGGCCTTCCGGTGGCTGGAGCTCTCAGAGCGGCGGCTGCAGGCGCTGCAGGAGGGTGTCCTGTGCAGAGCCCTGGCGGGGTGCTGGCCACTCCAGCTCCTCCCCACCCCAGGCGGCCCAGCTGAGCTGCCTGTTGCCCATCCTGCTGGAGTGAGGTGAGGGTGATGCCGAGGACACCAGCCCCGGTGGTGGCAGCCGTGCCGGTGGCTGGCAGTCAGCCTTCTTCTGCTTCTGCCCCTCCAGGCCCCCCACCCCTGGACCTCCCCGCATGGCCTCCCCTAGCCTCTGGCCCCTCAGTGAAGGCTCAGCCCCAATCCTGCCAGGCCTGAGGCCTGTGCAGCCACTCTGGGAGGACTCCTCAGAGGCCGGACTGGCCTGGTCTGGGCCTGGCTTCCCCCCGGGGACCCCGCTGTGGGCAGCCCTGGACCAGCAGATGCTGCACGAGGGGATTGAGGCCTCGCTGCTTGAAGGCCCAGCCCAGGGCCCCGAGAGCCCACTCTGGCTGCCTAAGTCCTCCGTCTCCTCTCTGCGGTAAGGTGGGATGGGTGGGGGGGTGCCCTGTTACGGGGGCTGGAGGCGGCCCTGACCCTGCCTTCCCATCCCCTTCCCTGCGACAGGCTGCAGCAGCTGGAGCGCATGGGCTTCCCCACGGAGCAGGCGGTGGTGGCTCTGGCAGCCACTGGCCGAGTGGAGGGGGCCGTTGCACTGCTGGTCAGCGGGGAGGTGGGCACCGAGGCGCTGGTGACTCAGGGGAGGGAAGGGCCCGCCCACCCTGAGGGTCCTGGGCCCCCATAGCACAGGCAGGCCCTCAGATGAGAAGCCGCCCGGCCTGTGAGGGGGACATTGGAGCCCCAGCCTTGTCTGCTGAGAATCGTCCAGGGTGGCCCCCCAGCACCCTGCCCTGGTACTGTTCAGAATAAAACCCAGTTCACTTTTCAGCCTGGATCTCATGGGGCAGTGCTTGTCTGACTTTTAGTTTGGTATCGGGGGTAGAATGAGTGAACGAGCAGTGAACAAACGCCCTACTGCAGGAGGGCAGTGCTCTTGCTGGACGCCTGGCTGGGGGTGGGGATGGCCTGAGCCTCTGCTCTGCCCCCCTGCCCTGTCCCCCAGCTACCCAGGTGATGGCCAGGGAGCCCTGGCTCCACAGCCCTCGGGGACAGTGAAGGCCAATGAGGAAAGCCGCTGGCCTGCCTGGCCGCCCCGTCTGAGCGCACACAGACCAGGCCGGTGGGCAGTCAGGCGGGGGCCTTTATTGGCTGATACGCATCTACCTGCTGAGGCCATCACAAGCGGGTGTGGAAGCAGGCGCCCCCCTCCCCCGGACCATGGAGGGGACTGAGGGTTCAGGGGTCAGAACTGACACAAAGGGCCCTGAACATCCAGTCAGATCAGGTAGCTTGACCTCAGGGTCAGGAAACCAGCACCAGAAAACAAGGAGGGGTACAGGTGGGCCCCCCCAGGTTTGGCTGGGGAGCCAGGAGGCAAGACTGCCCACCCTCGTCATCCCTGGGCGTGTGGAGGGCTGGGCAGCTGATGAGACAACAGAAGCTCCAAACCTGCCACCCCCCGCAGACCTGCATCGCCCCATTTCACAGAGGGAAACTGAGGCCCAGGGCCCTGAGCAAGGCCTCACCTCTCACCTGGGCCACGCCTCCCCTCAGGCCCCGGTCCCTGCTCAGCCTCATAGGAAGCAGACGTGCATGGGGTGCCAGGACCAAGACCCCCACCCAAAGGCCTAGGTGGTGGAAGGGACCCTGAGGATATTAATAAATATGGGCGGGCAGACCCCAGAGGCAGCTGGCCCAGGCCAGGCTGGGAAGGGAAGCCTGGCTGGCCCTCCCCAAGGGGCCACCACCACCCTCAGTCTCTCTCGTCTCGGCTCCTGGGGGCCACGATCCGGTAGCTGGCCGCGTGTCCTCCCCTCTTGCCCCGCAGGAGGCTGGGGGTGCCTGTGCTGGCGAGGCTTGCCCCCGACCCCTCTGGTTCTGCCGGAGGGAAGAAGAGAGGGAGGGATGGAGAGAGGCCAGGTTAGTGAGGTCTGTGTGAGGCACCCACCTACCCTTGGCCTTCTGGGGGTGGGGCTCTGTCATCTGGAAGCAGAGCTGTGGGAAAGAAGGGGGTCTGTAAAGCTGGTTAGTGCCTGTCCCCCTGGGAGTTACTATCCCCTACCCAACTAGAGCACTCAGGGCCTCTACTTGATTTTCTGTGACAGATGGGGATAAACCCACCATGTTTCTGAAATGCTTCGTACATAGTGGATGCGCCATGAAAAAGTACTTTTTCATTAACAAATTTTGGATGTGGAGGTGTGCCCTGAGTCACTGCCATGTCATAGCTGGGTAAACTAAGGCCAGGCATCACTCTTTCTCTCTCCTTGAGTTATACGACCCAAGTGGGGAAGGGTTTAGGAAGGCCAGGCTCTGCCACTGACCTACTGTGTAGCTTTGGACCTCTGTCAGGGTCTCGGTTGTCTGATCTCTAAAACCTGGGGGATGGTTCAGATACAGAGGCCCTGGGCAACTCCAGTAATTATTGAAGTCAGTTCTGATTTGGCTATGGTGACATATGCCCCAACCTGCAAATTAGCTGGCCTCCAAAAGTAAAACTGAATAATTGGTGTTCTTCCCACCTGGAAAACTACTCATCCTTCAGAACCCAGATCAGGACCTACCTCCTCCAGGAAGCCTTCTGTCACTATCACCTCAGTCCTTCTCAAGTGAGGGGATAGGCAAGTTGGAAAGATGGGCTGTTTTTCCAGAGGGAGAGCCCCAGGATGGAGGACTTGGCTGAGCCTCCAAAACCCTGTTCACAGGACCAACACTTGGACTCTGGTTGCACATCAGCTTCGCACTGAAGGCCAAGTGGCTGCACCCTCATAATCATAACTTTCTAGTATCCCGGCCCCGTGTCCCATGAACCTCGGGGCTGAGATTCGGGGCAGACAGGTATCTGCAGTCACAGTCAAGGGACAGTTCGTGCCCCAAACCAGGGAGCATGGAGAGAGGGAAGCCCAGAGCTCAGGTTCCAGCATCAGCTCAGGCCAAGTCCTAGCCCCACCGTATTCCAGTCGTGCGGCTTTGAGCAAGTCCCAGAGGAATGTGGGGTGACACTGCTGGAGTTACACTCCTGCGAAGTGTTTAAGGTGACCAGGAGTGGAAAGTGGTTTTCACAGTAAATACTGGGTCTTGATAGTCACAAGGCTGGTGTGTTTTCAACTCCTGCAGGTCTGGTCACTGTGAGTCGGTCATGAGATGCTGTTCTGACATGGCCAATGCTGTTCTGACATGGCCAAATTCAGGTTTTCCCTGGGCCCCCCTCAGTGTCTAGCAGAGCAGAGAGGTCGGGGAACCTCTGCTGATGGAGCCCGAAGAGCTGGAGCTTTAGGCCAGACCTAGGGGACCCCGGGGGCTCACAACTCTCCCAGTGTCACTGCGGGAGTCACATGAGCCCTCCGAACCTGTGCTTCTTCCTCTGTGAGGTGGGCATGGTAGTGCCCACCTAGAACACAGGTTACGAGGACTGGGGATGCTGAATATAAGTTCCCCGGCCCAGGTGGCCCAGCTGTGTGACAGCTGTTACTATTACCGTTACCGATCACAGTCTAAACACGAGCCCATCTGGGTCTTTTGTAGCACCTGGTGTGCGTGATGGAACAGTGGAGACGGTTCCATCTCCTCTGCTCCCCTCCTCCCGCAACTCCCTTCCAGACCACACTGAGTGGACATGGGCCTTGCCAGGTGCCTGGCACTTCCTCCCTGGGCTGCTGAAGGAGGGCAGGGCACAGAGTCAAGGCCACAGTGTGTCCCTTCTGGCTCCTGTCCCAGTCCTCCTCCTGAGAGGGGGAGTGGGGGCATCTGACAAAGAGCTGAGAGCCTGGGATTTGGTCCGGTCCTTCCTCTGAGAGAAGAGAAGGTCTGGGAGATGGTTGGAGAAGTTTCTAGAAGTTGGGGAAGCCATGTGGCTCAGCAGGAGCATCTCTGGAAGCAGACCCCGCACACCTTCCCACCCCTGGAGAGTGGGGCTCTGTGGGGGCTGCCCTCTCTCCTCCTCCTGGCACTTTGAGCCTTCCATGACTAATGCAAGGGTCCCATCTCGTAGGAAGGCTTCCCCTCACACACATCCTTTGGCGCACCTGTTCCCCACGCCCTTCATCTCTGCAGATGCTGAAGACCCTCCGCCACCAAGGCAGGTACCCTGAGACCAGCCTCTGCAGAACGCAGAGGTGTGCATTCCGCCCAGACCCAGAATGCAGCTGGTGTGCCTACACTTTTGCCAAATGAAGGAGATGGCTCTGACCTCAGCTCTCCTTCCTGCTGGGGACCTCAGTTTCCCCATCTGTAGGACAGACATGAGGTTATGTGTGATGTCTGAGGCCGTGAAGCATTGAGAGATGGGACATCTGGGAGGAGAGTGGCTGTTGGGGCCTCTTCGCAGGTAGGAGAGGGTTAGCCCCAAGGGCAGTCAATCCCTGCCTCTCTCCAGGGCCACCATAGACTCCAGTTTAACTCTGGTAGGCCTCCTCAGCCCCATTGTGTCAGCCAGGTGGGGCTAACCTCTTTTCATGTCTGCATTCAAGGACCTTCTCCAACGGGGCCCTGCTAGGTCGTCTAGCCTCAGCTCTCACCCCTCAGCAAACTCACAGAACAATCCCTCTGGGTTCTCTCTGGTCTCTTGGCTTTTGGCCATGCTATTCCTTTTGCCTGTTCACTTGCCCCTGATCCTGGTCTTTCAAGCCTCCACTTAGATGCCTCCTCCAGGAAGCTCTCCCAAGATGCCCTCTGCCATGCCCCAGCCTGCTTCAGGAGCACTTCTGTGCTTTCCTGGTTGCCAGTACTCACTCCACTGTGGTATTTCTCACCCTGGGTTTAACACCCAGTTCCAGGGCTCCCCTCCCCACCCACCCGCAGCAGCTCCCTAAGCTCAATGAGAGCAGGACTGTATCTCTCTTATCTGTTGGAACCTGTCCGGTGAGGTACCTGGCACAGAGCAGGTGCTCAATCACTCAGGAACTAGTTACCAGAACCTTCTCTGTGCCAGACACCGTCTGCTGGCTGGATGGGAGGGCTGAAGAGGAGGTCGGGGCTGCTAGTCTGGATCCAGTGTTGGGAGGTGCTGTCTGTGTCCCCAGGCCCTTCCCAGGCCCTTCCTGGCAGGGGCTGCCCCTGCCTGCCCGCCCTGCCGTTACCTGGCCAGATGATGGCTTCCAGCAGGGTGACCCGTCTGGCCAGGAGCTCCAGCTGAGCCTGCTGCTGCAGGAAGCTCTGTAAGCTAGGAGCCTGATGGGAGATCGAGAAGAGCAGACGGTGCGAGTCTGGCCTCCGGGGGCAGGCTGGGCCAGGGAGTTGAGGGGAGGGGCAGGAGCCTCTGTCAGGATCTTGGTCTCTCCTTCTAAGTGGGGACGGGGCTCACTTGGCTCCTCAGGTGACCAGATGGGTGGAGAACTGGTGGATGACTGCCTGGGGGAGGGTCTCTCAGCCCACTCATGGGGCACCCTGGGACCAGGAGGGCCTGCTTAGTGAGCGCCTCTTGGGTCAGAGCTGGAGGGTGGTACATCACCCCGCATCCCCTGGGACTCGAGCCTGGCTGTGTCACCCACAGTCCCCTGCCCTGCTGGAGTCTAGCCCTGTGACCTGCTGGCCCATGGACTTGCACACTGGCTCTGCCTGGAGTCTGGATCCATTGCCCATAATCCTCCTGGTGGCCTGGATTCTGACGTTATTACCCACAATCCCCTGTACTGTTGCAGTCTGGCTCTGTTACCCACAATCCTCTGCTGCCCTGGAGCTTGGCTCTGTTGCCCATCATTCCCTTCAGACTCAAAATCTGTCCGCCCTGGCACCCCTGAAGGCCTGGAAACCACATTACCCACAGTTTCCAGAGCCCCAGGTCTGACCACAGGGGTGGGAGCCCAGGTTTCTGGGGCTCCCCTCTTCCCCTGTGGACTTGTGGGACCAGTCATCAAGGGATGGGTGGTCTTGACCTTTCACGTCCCCACCTGGAGAAGGTCAGATACCTTCTCCGGCCTCTTGACTGGACCCAGGCAGCTCCACCCTGGAGGGCCTGGGGAAGGCTGGCAGGCGGGGGCTGGGCTGTCTGTCCGTCTGTCTCTACTCACCATAGAGCCCAATCATTGTTTCCAAGATTAAAACCCTCTCAGCTAAAATCTTCAAAGCCTCGCGTAGTTGGTGCAACCCCTCCCCCTGTGGAGGAAAGAGACAGATGCAGCCGTGAAGAGGGCATGGGAGGGGGCCCTGCAAAGCTTGTTGGAGGCCCATGCCCCACCCTGGACATGCACCCGCAGCCCCTCACCACCTGCCACAGCCCAGGACCCACGGACAGCTGGAACAAGACTCGGAGAAGACAGGAGGAGGACAAGGCAGGCAGAAGCAACCCCCTTGGTAGGATCCCACCCAGCTGTCTGCTCGCTGCCCACAGCCCTGCACATCTTTGCTGCACTGGGGGCAGGGGGAGGCCAGTCTGCAGGGGCACCCCTGCCGTCCCAGGGCCTGCCCCGAGGCTGCCCCAGAGCCCCAGGCGCTCTTCCGTCTCTGCTGCCTGAAACCAGCTGCTCTCACAACATCCGCAGGATTCCTGCCACATCCCTGGGCCACTTGCACTCTTGTTTACTTAGCAGTCTTTGAACTGACTCAGTTTTGCCTTCAATACTGTGTTTGTCTCAGCTAATTAACTCCACCAGTGGGATCAGGCTACTTTCCAATCGTCTTCCCACTCATGTCCAAATGAACATATCAGAGTAAAATCAGATGTCTGAGTGGCATCACTGTTGGGAAGCTAGGCTTAAAATGCTGGCAAGGCTGAAGTCCAGGCCCAGGTGCCCCCTTCCCTGGTCCTTTTGGGCCCCTTCCTCCCAAGGGTTCTGACAGCTCCAGGTCCATTGCTGCACACGTGGGAGCCAGCCCTCAGCCCCGCCCTTTTGTCTCAGCTGAGTCTCCAGCACCCCTCAAACCCCTCCCCTGGACCTCCCTGCTCCGGGGTCTCCTGTCTCAAGTAGCGCTGACGCTGCCCAGGGCTCTGGTCAGGGACCACCAGCTGGCCCTCACCTTCACTTCTTCCCAGTGTCTGTCTGTCTGTCTGTCCTTTTGTCCCCCTAGCATAAGGCCCATGGTCTTGTCAGAACCCCACACTCCCTCACTCCTTCCTTCCTCTTTCCTAGTCCAGACCAAGGGTACTTCCGGGATGTAGAGATGTTAGTTCTGACCAAGCACCAGGACGGCAAGAACTATTCCAGCCCTGACGCATCTGGGAGTCTCTCTTGAGTTCTTTTCCTTACTGCAGGTTAAATGAAGGGATGAGGTATAATACACATCTTGGTACAATTGCTACCTTCAAGGTAGCTCTTCCCACACAAAACATCTAACAAGAGTCCTCTCATCGTGGCTGTTCTGAACGAGCCCATGGCCATGCTAGGACTGACCCTTATGATCTGGCTGTCCTGTCCATAGCACATGGATGGGACTACTCTCAGGCCACTGCCTGGCCGTGGAGCCTGGGGGGTCGCCCTGAAGTGACCCCTATTCAAGTATTACATGCATCTAAAAGTGGATGACCTTCAGGAACCACATTGAGCTGCTGGAGCATGGACAGTGGGACAAGCTGACATCACACATCTCCTGGTGAGATGCGGTAAGAGGGCAGCGCCTCCCCAGCTGGCGGAGGGCGGTTCACGTGCATCTCCTCCTGAGGGAATTGTCAGGCAAATCTAGACGGAGGAACAGTCTCAAAAGACAAATTCGAGACAGAGAAGAGAAGGGCAGGGGGCCTGTTCTGGATTAGAAGAACCTAGCGATGTGACAGAAGGCGATGGCACCCCCACTCCAGTACTCTTGCCTAGAAAATCCGATGGGCGGAGGAGCCTGGTGGGCTGCAGTCCATGGGGCTGCAGAGTCAGACACAACTGAGCGACTTCACATTCACTTTTCACTTTCATGCATTGGAGAAGCAAGTGGCAACCCACTCCAGTGTTCTTGCCTGGAGAATCACAGGGACGGGGAGCCTGATGGGCTGCCATCTATGGGGTCGCACAGAGTCGGACACGACTGCAGCGACTTAGCAGCAGCAGCAGCAGCAGTGACATGACAACCAAATGCAATACACGAATCTTGATTTGATCTTGGATTTTTTTTTTTTAAACCAGCTACAAAATGCATTTTGGAGATGACTGGTAAAATTTATAGGTAGTGAAGTGAATTCATTCAGTCGTGTCCAACTCTTTGCGACCCCATGTACTGTAGCCTACCAGGCTCCTCTGTCGATGGGATTCTCCAAGGCAAGGGTACTGGAGTGGGTTGCCATTTGCTTTATAGGTAAGCTGTATATTAAGTGGCTGAATTCATGTCAGCTTTTTTAGGGGTGACTGTGGTACTGTGGCTCTTTGGGAGAACATCCATGCTCTTTCAGGACAAATACTGATGTGCTGGGGGAGATGCAGATGAGGTCCGCAACTTACTTTCCAATGGATTAGGAAAAAAGGTCTGTAAGTATATAAAGATTGAAAGAACATGGCAAAACAGTAATAACTGGTCAGTCCAGAAGAAGGGCATAAGGATAGTCACTGAACCAACTTTTCTCTATATTTGAAAAATTTCAAAGTAAAAACCTGGGGGGAAAATGCAAAAAAAAAAAAAAAAAAAAATTCTGGGTAAGTGGCCTGTTATTTGCACTGATGATGCCCCAGTGCCCCCAAGCCTGGCCTGAGTGTCCAGGGCCTGCCGGACAGCCCCTTAGCTGTCACACAGACATTCCCCATTTTCCACAGAGAAAGCTCAGAGGGCCAGCTTCCCCTGGCTGTCTTCTGTCTTTCTCTATTGTAAACATCTCCCTTAACTTCTCGCCCCCTCATCCCACAGCCAGACTAGCACCCACGTGTCTCTCAGCTCCACCGACATCTGTCCATCTTCACTGGCCCCCTCCCAGTTCTGGCCCCCACAGCCTCTTGCCAGGATGACGAGGACAGCCTCCTGTCTTGTCTCTCTTTCTGCCCCCACGTTGCTCCCTTTTCCCATCCATTCCCCACGTGGCAATCAGAGGGATCTTTTGCTAACAAAAATCTGACCACATCACTCCCCTACTTAACATTTCAACGCATTGCTCCCCACTGCCTACAGCACAAACTTCACATTCCTCAATATGGCCTCTTAAGTCCCCAAAGCCTCTGACTTGTGTCTCACTCCTTGCCCGTCACCCTCTGTCGCTCCAAGTACTGGCAGCTCCTCAGACACCCCAGGCTTGCCCTTGCCCCAGGGCCTTTGCACATGGTGTCTCCTCTGCTCTGCCAGAACACCCTTTGCCAGGCCTCAGCCTGAGTCTCCTCATCCAAGAAGATGCCGAATTGCCCCCCACCGTCACAGCTGAGCTCCCCCTGTCCCGTCACTGCTTGTTACTGGTCTGTTCCCCCCTACCCTTGCTGTGACCACTCTGAGGGTGGGCACTGTGTCCAGATCACATCTGTGTCCACGGTGCCCAGTCTGGGGCCTGGCAACACCAAGGAGGTGCTTGGGGAAAGTTAGCTGGTTCCCCAAGCCCTGGGAGCTGAAAAGCCTGGGCTTCAGTTCCAGCTTTGCCAACAATTCGCTCTATGGAGTTGGGCCTCAGTTTTTCCTATCTGGATAAGGGGTATGGGCTTTGGTCTGGACGGGCCAGTGCCTGCAGTGCATCCTCATGACCACTGGGTGTCACTGCTGAGCCACAGACAGGTCAATGGCTGCAAGAGCTTCACCAAGTGGTGACTAGCAGGTGGAGTGTGGGTACAGGAGCCCTCCTCACGCAGACCTCATCCCCACCTGCCCCCAACAGAGCTGGCCCTCCCAGCCCCCAGAGCCTCATGCATCCCCCAGCCCAGCAGGTCCCCTCCCAGGCAGGCGGCAAGCAGGGACAGGAGAGCAGGTGGGTGAGGGGAAGGCAGGTGGATGGGCAGGGGCCCTGCTACCTCATGGCGGTGGGAGTCCCTCCCAAAGGTGGTTCTGAGTTTGAGGTCTGTTCTGAGAGAGCTCAGGCATCTGTTTTCCTGTTGGGCCCCCCATATAGGGATGGGGCTGCCCAGCCTAATTCAGCCTTCACCCCACCTCTCCCACCTCCCCCAGGCCTCTGAAGAGGCCAGTGAAGGAGCCGGAGGGCTGGGATCTCCTGGGTCTAGCTGACCCCCAGCCCAGCTCATGCCCATGCTGACAGTGTGCTTAAGAGACTCTGGAGCCACTAGCGGGTGGAAGGTGGGGAAGCGAGTAGGGTGGCAGTGAGGAGCTGGGAGAGGCTTGCTAGAGAGGTAGCAGGACCCCACGAGTCATGGGAAGACACAGGGGAGGGCTCGTGCATGGTGGGGGGCTCCCACGGCTGTATCCATCACTGACCCACAATCAGGAGCAGAGAGGGCGGGGCAGGAGCTGGGTGCTCCCCATGTCTTCATTAACTAGCGCCTGCCAGGAAGTAGGGCATCCCAGCCAGACTGCACCAGGAGTGGGTGGGGGAAGGAGGCAGGCACAATGCCAGCCTCCAGAAGAATATGCCCCAGTGGCCTCTCCTGTCTGCCCCCATCCCGTCCATTTTCCAAACGCCTCCTATGGCAGTGGTGGTTTCCAGGTCCCTGCATCGTGGGGCTTCTGGTGCTTCCTCCATGTTTCCTGGTGGGGGGCGGTGATTTCTAGGCCCTGAAATTCATTCACCGCAACTCCCTCTCGTGACGGTGAAGGCTTCTAGGTCCCCTTTCCCTCTCGTGACGGTGAAGGCTTCTAGGTCCCCTTTCCCATTTATTCTGTGTCTTCTGTGCATATGACAGTTTCTAGGCTTCCTTTGTGTACAGTGGTTTCTAGATCTCCTTATTTCGTTTCCCATGGTTCTTGGGTGCATATGACAGTTTCTAGGCCTCTCCTTCCCCTCCTCATGGGTCTCCTGTGTATGTGATGGTGTTGAGGATCTCATGTTAATTGTACGTCTTCTGGGTACAATGGATCTAGGTCCCTTGACTTCATTCACCATGTACACTGGGTCCATGATGGTTTCCAGGCCTCCCTTCCTATGATTCACCATTTCCCATGTGTACCGTTTGTACCACCATTTCTGGTGGTACCCAGAGCCCCATCCCTTTTACTAAAGGGCTCCTGTGTACTTCGGTGTTTCTGCACCTCCCTTCCTGTGCTTCACGGCTTTCCTAAGGTCAGGGGGCCAGAAGTGGCCCCCTCTTCTGTGTGGATATTGTTTTCCTGCTCCCCTTTCTTTTGCAGACAGGGGAGCAGAAGCCAAAGCCCTCGCTGGGAAGGGCTATGGGGGCAGGGCATGCAGTCTGGACTGGGTCAGCCCAAACCACCCAGGAGGAGTGGCAGGGTCACCCTGGCCTGCAAAGGCCGCAGAGAGAAGACAGAGACAGGGACAAAGACAGAGCGTGTAGGTCTGCTTATAAGGCTGGCCCTGCCCACGGGGGAGGGACAGGGTGCTGGGAGGGGGCAGGGGCTGAGAACTGGCAAGGCCCTGCCCGGGGAGACCAGGTTGCAAAGGGGATTTGGATGGGCTTCCCCCACCCACATATAATCTCCTGAGTGTCCAGAGCAGGGGGGCAGCGGGAGGTCAGTGCTGGGCTAGAGCTTACCCAGTGGCTCTTCTCACCAGGGTCTCCTTTGGGGCCAGGTTCTCCCTGCGAGGAAAGAGAGAGAGAGGTAGGAGCAGTGAGAGGGAAGGAGAGAGGGCTTGGGGGCTGTGGGGAGAGAGAGGCTGAGCTAGGCTGAGACGGAGAGAGATACAGAGTGGCTTGTTTGGACTAACACAAGATAAAAATGCAAAAAAATAAAAATAAAAAACACAACTGTTTGAAGGCAATGGAGAGTGATAAAGAGTAGCCAGTAACTGAAGGATATCTGACCTTAGAAAGAAGGGAACCGCACTGGGTAACACCCATGCTTTTATGGCCTTTCCTCTGGGGGCTCACCCCAGCCCTCTCCGCCTGGCAAATGGCTCAAGCGGGGAAGCTTTGGTCTTCCTGGCCTGAGGAGTCAGAGGTTGGGGTTGAGACCGCCCAAGGAGGAGGAAATTGAGGGGAAGATACTGGAAAGCAGGAAGCCACAGGAGGGAAGCAAAGTCAGTAGAGACACTCTTCTCTAATCCGTGGATGGTCTGTGAACTGCCCATCCTAAAGTCACAAAGCTGAGAGCAAAAGTCAACACACATCAGAGGACGATTCTCTTCACTATGACATCTATACTGTCCAATATGCAACACAAAATTATTAGACATACGAAGAAACTGAAAAATGTGACCCATCCTCAACAGAAAAATCAGTCCATAGAAAGAGATCCATGGGCAACCCAGATATTTGAATTACTAGACATGGAGCTGAAAATATCTATGACACAAACTATTGGGTGTAAAATAGGCTTAAAATGTATTGTAAAACACAGGGAATATAGCCAATATTTTGTAATAACTATAAATGGAAAGTAACCTTTAAAAATTGTATTAAGTTTAAAATTTTTTGATAGAGTAAAATCATTTTTAAATTAAAAAAAAAAAACTGTGACAAATATGTTAAAGAATCTAATGGAATTGATATAATGGGTGATAAGATGGCAAATTTCAGAAGGGATGTGAAAATTATAAAAAAAGAATCAAATAGAAATCCTGGAAATGAAAACAATATTAGAAATAGTTCATTAGCAGGGATTAACTGAAGATGGGCCATAACAGAAAGAATCAATTAACGTGACAACGGGTCAGTGCAATAATTCTAAATGAAGCACAAAGAAAGGAAAGTTTTTTTAAAAAAATGACAGACCCTCAGTGACTCACGGGAGCCTCACTTAAGTGTAACTGGAATCCCAAAGGAAAGGAGAGAGGGCTGAAACAGAAAAGACATTTGAAGACACATCAACCAGTTGTTTTTTTTTTCCAAGTGTGATTGAAAATCAAAACAAAACAGATTTCTGGTTGCTGGTCCAGCATATAAAGACCTTAGAAGTTGCCATTCTGTCCTCACAATAAGAAGCTGAACAAACTGAAAAATCAACAATTCTTTGAGCCCTCAAAGATGTAAGGTCACTGGGCAAACCACTGCCTCCGCCACGCGCCCGCCCCACCCCTCCCCATCCCAAACTGCAGAGACAGGCGGATCACAACTGAGTGGAGCAGGAGCCTTCCTGGGAACCCAGTGCCAGGGTGGTGAAGCCTAAAAGTAATTGCCAAAATGCTGGAGGCTCGGTGTGGACAAGTCCCAGGGTTGAAAATTCCAGGGGACCCGGTCTCTGGGTGGGGCTGATGGTGGAGTTGGGGGCATGGCAGAACACTTGAATGAGCTTTACCTCTAGGAGTTCTAGCTGGTCCTTACAGTGAACCCTGGAGAATAATCCCTTCCTGTTTTTTTTTTTTTTTCTGGGGGAGGGGAGAAGAACCATCTTGAAACACCCCAGAGCATTCTGTTCTTCTTAACAAGGCCTACCCATAGGAGAAACTACTTTGCCAGAGCCTAACTCGCTGGGATCTTATCTGTGCCTAATTAACATGGGAGTTGGGAAATACTCAGCTTTAGCCAATTTTAGCTTTTGACATGGGAGAAGGGAAATACCCCAATTCCAACCCCCTCTGACCATCTTGTTCCACTTAAAGGGGAGAAACCAAAATAAAATTGAGAAGCACTGGTGAGGTTCACCATCCAGGGGCACAGGCTCAACAGAACCCTGAGACCCAGCGACACAACCACAGAGCACTTGCTCCCGACACCTCCCCACTGCCCTACTGAAGGCCTGCTCACTGCAGAGGCTTGTTGCTGCTGCTGTTTAGTCGCTGAATTGCGTCTGACTCTTTGTGACCCAATGGGCTATAGCCCGCCAGGATCCTCTCCTGGAATTTCACAAGCAAGAATACTGGAGTAAGTGGCCATTTCCCTTCTCTAGGGGATCCACCCGACCCAGGGATCAAATCATGTCTCCTGCATTGCAGGTGGGTTCTTTACCACTGAGCCACCTGAGAAGCCTACATCATATCTACCTTTCAACAAAAAAATTACAAGATGTACTACAAGGCAAAAAAACACAGTTTTAAGAGGCTGAATAAATATCGGAACTGGAGTCAGATAGGCTATGTATGTTGGAATTATCAGATAGTCTTAAAAAAACACAAATACACAGAAAGAAAACTGCTATAGAAATGCTGGACTGGAAGAAACACAAGTTGGAATCAAGATTGCTGGGATAAATATCAATAACCTCAGATATGCAGATGACACCACTCTTATGGCAGAAAGTGAAGAGGGGCTAAAAAGCCTCTTGATGAAAGTGAAAGTGGAGAGTGAAAAGGTTGGCTTAAAGCTCAACATTCAGAAAACGAAGATCATGGCATCTGGTCCCATCACTACATGGGAAATAGATGGAGAAACAGTGGAAACAGTGTCAGACTTTATTTTTCGGGGCTCCAAAATCACTGCAGATGGTGACTGCAGCCATGAAATTAAAAGACGCTTACTCCTTGGAAGGAAAGTTATGACCAACCTAGATAGCATATTCAAAAGCAGAGACATTACTTTACCAACAAAGGTTCGCCTAGTCAAGGCTATGGTCTTTCCTGTGGTCATGTATGGATGTGAGAGCTGGACTGTGAAGAAGGCTGAGCGCCGAAGAATTGATGCTTTTGAACTGTGGTGTTGGAGAAGACTCTTGAGAGTCCCTTGGACTGCAAGGAGATCCAACCAGTCCATTCTGAAGGAGATCAGCCCTGGAATTTCTTTGGAAGGAATGATGCTAAAGCTGAAACTCCAGTATTTTGGCCACCTCATGCGAAGAGTTGACTCATTGGAGAAGACTCTGATGCTGGGAGGGATTGAGGGCAGGAGGAGAAGGGGACGACAGAGGATGAGATGGCTGGATGGCATCACCGACTTGATGGATGTGAGTCTGAGTGACCTCCGGGAGTTGGTGATGGACAGGGAGGCGTGGCGTGCTGCGGTTCATGGGGTCGCAAAGAGTCGGACACGACTGAGCGACTGATCTGATCTGATCTGATCTGATGATTAATACCAAGGGCTTTCATGGGAAAAATAGACAACATTTAAGAACAGATGGCTAATATAAGCAGAGAAGTGGAAATTCTAAAAGTCAAAGAGAAACACTAGAATTCAGCTGAAGGCCCTCTTTACAAGGTCAATTAGCTGAGGACAATCACATTCTTCCCAGGCCTCTTAATAAATACCCCTACCCCAGCAAAGGCTCTTCTTGCTAGTATCAGAGACCATTGTCCTGAAACACAAATCCAACAGAATTTCAGCCTTTAGTCTCCCAGATCACACCTTCCCTGAAGTCCTACCTAGAACAGGAAAAAAATCAAGAGAACGCTACCTGCAGCCACAAGGCTCTTCAGTCTGCTGGCCAGGATTTCATGCTCCCTTAAAGGATCTTTAAGGGAAGGGGAGAGTGACCGGGGAGGAGCAGAGGGGAGAGTCAAAGGTGCTGACCAATTCTGTTTCTTAAGCTTTTTGTGTTGGACACATGGGCCTAAGATTCAATATTATTTAGATTTTTCATGTTGAAAATATTTTGGTACAGTGGATAAGAATCTGTCTGCCAATGCAGGTGATGTGGGTTCAGTCCCTTGTCCAGGAAGATCCCACATACGGTGGAGCAACTAGGTCCATGCAGCACAGCTGCTGAAACCAGTGTGTTCTAGAGACCAGGAGCCACAGCTACCGAAGCCGGTGCGCCTATGGCCTGTGCTGCGCAGCGGGAGAAGCCACTGCAACGAGAAGCCCACAGACTGCAGGGGAGAGTACCCCGCTCGCCGCAACCAGAGAAAAGCTCGCACCACCACGAAGGCCAAGTGCAACCGAGAATAAAAATAAATAAGTTAATTAAAATATTTTTCATTCTTCTCAAGCTCACATGGAACATTCACCAAGGCAAACCACATTCTGGCCCATAAAATACATCTCAACAAATTAAAAAGAATAAACACCACACATTGGGCTTCCCTGATAGCTCAGTTGGTAAAGAGCCCACCTATAATGCTGGAGACCCCAGTTTGATTCCTGGGTCGGGAAGATCCCCTGGAGAAGGGAAAGACTACCCACTCCAGTGTTCTGGCCTGGAGAATTCCATGGACTGTGTGGTCCATGGGGTCGTGAAGGGTCAGACACAACTGAGCAACGTTCACTTTCACACATCATGCAATGTATGCCCTTAGACCACAATGGAATTAAACTGGAAATCCCTCACAAGACATAACTGGAGGGGCTTCCCTGGTGTCCCGGTGGTTAGGGCTCCGCACTTGCACTATAGGAGGCATGGGTTCCATCCCTGGCTGGGAAACTAAGATCCCGCATGCCACATGGCACAGCCAAAAAAAAAAAAAAGATAATCAGAAACTCCCCAATACTTGGACATTAAACAGATTTCTAAATGACACACCGGCCAAAGAATAAATCCCAAGAGAAACTTTAACATACTCTGAACTACATGAAAATAAAAATGCTACTTAGCAAAATTTGTGAGAGACGGTAAACAGTGCTCAAAAGGAAACTTAACTATAAAAGTACAGTAGTCAAGACAGTGTGGTATTGGCTAATGAACAGTTAAATAGGTCAATGGAACAGAATAAGAAAGCCCAGAAATGGACCCACATAAATACTGTCGACTGAGCAAAGGAGCAAAGGCAGCACAATGGAACAAAGATAGGAACTTCCCTGGTGGTCCCGTGGCTAAGAGTCTGTACTGCCAATGCAGGGGGCCAGGTTCAATCCCTGGTCAGGAAGCTAGATCTCACATGCTGCGACTCAGGGTTTGCATGCTGCAACTAAAGATCTTGCGTGCTGCAACAAAGATGGAAGAGCCATGGACCGCAATTAAGACCAGTGTAATTCATCAATTAATTTTAAAAAACTGGTTGAAAAATGCAAACACATGAATCTAGACACAGATCTCATAGTCTTCACAAAAATCAACTCAAAATGTATCACAGACCTAAATGTAGAATGCAAAACTTAACATAGGAGAAAACTTAGATGACCTTGAGTTTGATGAAGCACAATCCATGAAAGAAATCACTGATAAGCTGGACTTTCTTAAAATTACAAACTTCTATTCTGCAAAAGTGAGTGTCAAGGTAATTAGAAGACAAGTTACAGACTTGGAGAAAATACTTGCAAAAGATATACCTGATAAGGGCTTCCCAGGTGGCGCTAGTGGTAAAGAACCTGCCTGCCAGTGCAGGAGACAAAAGAGATGCTGGTTTGATTCCTGGATAGGGAAGATCCTCTGGAGGAGGATGTGGCAACCCAATCCAGTATTCTAAACTGGAGAATCCCCAAGGACAGGGGAGCCTGGTGGGCTACAGTCCACAGTTGCAGAGTTGGACATGACTGAAGTGACTTCACACACAGGCATACCTGATAAAGGTATATAAAGGTATATCTTTGTATATCCAAAAAATACAAAGAACTCTTAAAAATTCAACAGGAAGACAACCTAATTTAAAAAGTTCTTGCACAGGAAAGGAAACCATCAACAAGATGAAAAGACAACCTATGAAATCAGAGAAAATATGTGCAAACAACATATCCAATAAGGAGTTAATATCTGAAACATATAAGGAACTTACACAACTCAATAGCAAAACCCCAAATAAGTCAATTTAAAAATGGACATGGACACTTTTGCAAAGAAGATATATAAATGGCCAATGGGTGAAAAGATGCTCAGCATCACTAGTCATCAGGAAATGCACCTGCCGGGACGTCTGTTATCAAGAAGATGAGAGATAATGAATGCTGGTGAGCATGCGGAAAAAGGGGGCCAAGGCAATGGCACCCCACTCCAGTACTCTTGCCTGGAAAATCCCATGGACACAGGAGCCTGGTAGGCTGCAGTCCATGGGGTCGCGAAGAGTCGGACACGACTGAGCAACTTCCTTTTCACTTTTCACTTTCACTCACTGGAGAAGGAAATGGCAACCCACTCCAGTGTTCTTGCCTGGAGAATCCCAGGGACGGGGGAGCCTGGTGGGCTGCCATCTATGGGGTCGCACAGAGTCGGACACGACTGAAGCGACTTAGCAGCAGTGTAAATTTAAACTGCTTCAACCATTATGGAAAACAGTATAGAGGTTCCTCAAGAAATAACAGTAGGGTATCCACCCAAAGGAAAGGAAACCACTGTCTTGAAGAGGTACATTCATTGCAGTATTATTCACGATGGCCAGGATGTGGAAAGAACCTGCATCTGATGGATAAATGGATAAATACAACGTGCGGTATTTACACACACACACACACACACACAATGGAATATTATTCAGCCTTTAAAAAAGGGGGGGAATCCTGGTATTTGTGACAACATGGACGAATGTGGAGGGCATTATGCTAAGCAAAATAAGCCAGACAGAGGAAGACAAATACCGTATGGTGTCACTTATATGTGGAATCTGAAAAACAACCAAAAACGTTGAAGTCAGAGAAACAGTAGAACGGTGGTTGCCAGGGACTGGGTTTGGGGGAGGGAAGGAATGGGAAAAGGTTGGTAAAAGGATACAAACCTTCAGTTATAAGATGACTAAGAATTTTTTTTTTCTTTTGGCTGAGCCGTGGGGGTTGAGGGCTCTTCTTCCCTCAACTGGAGACTGAACCTGGGACGCGGCAGGGAAAGTGCTGAACCCTAATCGCTGGACTGCCAGGGCGCTCCCAGATGACTACCTTCTAACCTAAGGATCTAATATATGGTATGGTGACCAGAATGAATCGAAATTTACTAAGAGTCTATCTCAAGTATTCTCAACACACACACACGGCATGTTTCTTGCACAAACCATTTCTCATAAAACTAAGCTTACTTTTGCCATATGATCCAGCAGTTGCATTCACTGATATTTAACCAAAGTAACTGAAAACTTACACCCACACAAAGACCTGCACTTAGATGTTTACAGCAGCTTCATTCACTATTGCCAAAACTTGGAAGCAACCAAGATAGATGTCCTTCAGTAGGTGAAGGGATAAATGAACTGTGGCACATACAATGTCATATTATTCAGATCAAAAGAATTAAAAAGAGATATCAATCCATGAAAAGACAAGCTAGAACCTGTAATGTGTATTACTAAGTGAAAGAGGCCAGTCTGAAAAGGTTACATACTGCATGATTCCAGCTATATAACATTTTAGAAAAAGCAAAAACATATGAGACGGTTAAAAGATTATTGGTCTCCAGGTGTTACAGGGGAGGGAGGGATAAATAGGCAAAGCATAGAGGATTTTAAGGGCAGTGGAATATTCTCTATGACACTACTATGGTGTATACACATCATGATACAGCTAACAATATCTGAAGACTGTACAACACCAAGAATGAACCCTAACGTAAAGTGTGGGCTTTGGGTGATAATGACGGGACAGTCTGGGTTCCTCAACTGCATCGGCTGATGTGAGACGTCGGTGGTGGGGGAGGCTCTCCACGTGCGAGGACAGGGAGAGTATGGGAACGCTCTGTACTTGCTACTCTCTTTCACTGTGAACTCAAAAAAAAATGCTGTAAAAAGAATTGTATTCACTAAACAAAATAACCAACAAAAGCAAGACCCAGAAACCTTACAGACCCAGGAATTTCAGCCAACCCAAAGCAGAGTAAACACACAAAAAATCACACCCAACCACACCACCATCGATCTGATGAAAACCGAGGGTAAAGAGAAAAATCTTAAATGCCAAAGGGGAAAAAAAAAAAAAAAAAGACATATTATGCACTGGGGAAAAACAGTAAGAACAACAGCCAGTTTCTCATGAGAAATTACAATTGTCTACGTAAACCAGCAGACCACGGAACAATACCTTTACAGTACTAAAGGGGGAGGAAAGTGCCAACCTATCATTTTATAGACAGTGAAAATAACTTTCAAAAATTAAGGTTCAGTAGAGACAGTTTTAGATAAACAACAGCAGTGAGGATTTGTTGGCAGCAGACACACATTACGAGAAAGGCTAAGGGATGTTCTTTAGGCTGAAGAGAGACGATACTGTATGAAAATCCGAAGCTAAAGGAAGGTATGGAGAGTATCAGAGATGACAAACACATCATTAGATGTAAAAGGCTTTTTTTTTTTTTTCATTTTTTAAACTTCTTTAAAAGTCAACTAGTTGTTTAAGGCAATAACGACAGTGAATTGAGGGTTTAAAACAAATGCAGAAGTAAAATTTGTGCTGGCAACAGCAGGAGGACAGAAGGGGGTGAATCATACGTTTGTAATGACCTTCCTTATACATGAAAAGGTATAACAATTCAAGTAAATGGCGCTGAGTCAAGGATACCTCTTGTTATCCTTAGAGCAGCCGCAGAAGAATAACACAAAGAGGTATAATAAAAAATAGCATTAGTGGAGATAACAGAATTGTAAACAATTCGCAATCCAAAAGAAGACAGGAGAAGAAGAGGAAAAAAATGAAGTCAAGGGGAGATTGGAGTAAACAGAACTCCAACAGCAAGATGGTTGACTTAAACCACACCGTATCAGTAGTGATGAGATGTGTGCTCAGCCCGAGTCATGTCCGACTCTTTGTGACCCTGTGGACTGTAGCCCACCAGGCTCCTCTGTCCATGGGGATTCTCCAGGCAGGAGTACTGGAGTGGGCTGCCATGCCCTCCTCCAGGGGATCCTCCCTACCCAGGGACTGAACCCAGGTCTCCCACATATCAGTAGGGATACATATCATTAAATGTAATGAACTCGTTAAATGTAACGACTCTTTCAAAAAGGAGGACCCAAGTATATGTCTTTTTTACAAGATGTACTTTAAATAGGACACAAATAGGTTGAAAGTAAAAGGATTGGAAAACATACACCATGCAAACAGCAGGCATAAAAAAAGCTTGAGTGGCTATTTTAATACCAAACAAACTAGAATTCAAGACAAGAAGCATTATCAGGGAGAAAGATACTCATTTCATAAAGACAAAACGACCAAGAAGACATTAAAATCTTGACTGTGTATGCATCTAATAACAAAGCTTCAAAATACATGAAGCAAGGACTTCCCTGGTGGCCCAGTGGCTAAGACTCCCAATGCAGAGGGCCTGGGTTCGATCCCAGGCAGGGGACTAGATCCCACGTGCCACAACTAAGTCCGGGCACCACCAAATAAAAAAAAAAAAAAACAGGAAGCATAAACTGACCAGACTAAAGAGAGTGAAGTTGCTCAGTCGTGTCCCACTCTTTGCGACCCCGTGGACTGTAGCCTGCCAGGCTTCTCCATCCATGGGATTCTCCAGGCAAGAATACTGGAGTGGGTTGCCATTTCCTTCTCTGGGGGATATTCCCAACCCAGGGATCGAACTTGGGTCTCCTGCACTGCAGGCAGACGCTTTACCATCTGAGCCACTAGGGAAGATAAACTGAAGGGAGAAATAGACAAATCCACGACCAGAGGTGGAGAGATAGGAAAAGAGAGAAACAGAGAGTCAGAGAGAAGGAGACACAAAGGGAAGACAGAGAAAGAGGTCCAGAGACACAGAACCAGAGCGAGGGAGATGGAGGTAGCCTGGTCCTAAGGGGCTGACAGGACCCTGACACGGGGGCAAGAATGGAGCTGGAGCTCACCCTGGACCAGCCCGGGAGGGTCGGGGGCTCGGCCCCCGGGGGATGGAGCCGTGGCAGAGGTCTGGGCCTGTGGGCACCTGCAGGGGTGCTGCTGGGTGACCAGCGTCACTTACCCGCTGCCCCATGGAGCCTTGGGGGCCGGGCTCCCCTCGCAGTCCCTGCAGGAGGGAGGAGAGGAATGGAGTGAGCTGTCAGAGGGTCTGATCCAGGGCCCCCAGGACCCCCAGAATCCTCCACCCAGGCTGCCTCAATACTCACTCTCTCGCCCTTCTCTCCAGGGTGGCCGGAGATTCCTTTGGGTCCAATGGGGCCTGGGGGTCCCTGAGCAACAAGACAGGGCCTCAGCCTTGTGCCAGGGCAGGGCAGAGTGGCAGGAACTTGGGGTGCAGAGGGGCAGGGGAGGGTGCCCAGCTTGGACTGGGCCTCTGGGCCCTTCACCACACAGCCAATGGTCTGCCCAGAGTGGGAAGTTGACACAGCTCAGTGTTCAGAGCTACGATGGAGACAGGCAGTCCCCACTTTGATCTGGGAGCTGCCACGTGCTGGCCACGGCCGTAGGGCAAGAATCTCCACCTCCTTTCTCGTCCTTGGGCGATAACAACACTTGTTCCTTGCCATGTGGACTGAATACGATTCATGGAAAGTAGTTTGCACATTAAGTGCTCCATAGATGCTCGAATGAATGAATTAAGGATAGAGGAATGGATGGTGGATGGATGGATGGTTGAGTGGGTGGGTGGATAGGTGAGTGAATGGGTGGGTTGGGTCATGGGTCATGGGACAGACAGATGAGTGGAGAATTTAGGGAAATGCTCACCATATGTCCAGGACTCCCAGGAATCCCCATGGGACCAGGAAGTCCAGGAGGACCTGGAATCAGACAGCGCATCCTCAAGTTCGAAACAGTACAGCACCAGGAAGTTCCACCCTCAGCTCCCTCCGCATGGCCAGCCCTGCCGGCCCTCAACCCTGCCCCTTACCCCAGGCTTGGACTCAACTTACCCATGGGGCCTGGGGGCCGGGGGGCCCACCCGGTCCCTGGGGCCAGTGGCTGCTGGTCTCAGTGAAGGTGTTGGACAGAATCGGGTCCCCTGGGGGAGAAAGGATGATGAGAAAGCAGGACGGAGCTGCACGGGGCAGTATGAGGCAGACAGTTTCAACCTGTCTCTTCTGCCAAGCCAGCTTTGACTGCTGTGTCCCCTGTCTGACAGCCCGTAGTTGTGGCTGGGCCCACTGGGCACCTGTGCCAAGGCGGGTGGTGGGGGAAGCGTGGGTTACACCAGACCAGGCTGCAGGGGGACCTGGGTTCTAACTCAGCCACAGTCTAGCTGGTGACATGCAGCAAGACTCTACCTCGTTGAACCTAGACTGTCACAAGTCTGAGGGGAACAATAAGGAAAGCTACAATTAAAAAAAAATATTACTTGGCTGCACTGGGTCTTTGTTGCAATGTGAGAGCGCTTAGTTCTGGCAGGTGGGATCTAGCTGACCAGGGATTGAAGCTGGGCCTCTGCACTTTGAGGGTGCAGAGTCTCAGCCACCTGGGCCTCCAGGAAAGTCGAGAAAGCTACCATCTTTGACGCCGGCTTTGTGCCCAGCTTCCGTGCATGGGTGTCATACAGCCCTGGGACACCAGCACCATCGCTGTCCTCACGGTACAGATGAGGAAACCGGGGCTCAGAGGGGGCGAACGAATGAACGGTCTTGCAGCAAAGGTATGACGCAGATGGGGTTGAACCTGGCACTCTAAACGCCGACCCCAGCAGCAGGCATGCCGGTCAGGCTTCGAAGGAGAAGGAGGCACGGCAGGGCCCAGCTGGGCGGAGGGGGCCGGGCCTCTCTGAGCACTGGGGCAGGGCTGTGGCCTTGGGAGTTCAGGGCTCACGTCCTGCTGCCAGGCCTTGAGCTTCCCGGAGCTCTGCGGGATGGAACCTGGCCAGCTCCGAGGCTTGGTGGGAGGGCCTGACGCCGGTGGTTCCCAGCACAGGCTGTGAGGCTGAAGGGATCTGAAGCCAGCCTCTCAGGCCCTGGCTGTGTGATCTCCCCGCTCTGGCTCTTGGTCTTCCTCCTCAGTGACAATGGTGCCCATTGGAGGAGTGGCCCAAGGGCAAGCCTGGTATATAGAAGGTGCCTAGCAGATGGTCATGCCAGCCTGGACCTGCTGTGACCCCGAGAGACTCACCATGCTGAGAGATCCGGGCGTAGGGTGGTCCAACAGGGGCTGGGGGCCCAGGGGGGCCAGGAGGGCCTGGGGGCCCTGGAGGTCCCCTCTCTCCGGGAATGCCCACAGCTCCGGCCTGGCCGGGGCTCCCTGGGGGCCCTGCAGACCTGCAATGGAACCAGGGTTTGGTGGGTGTGCTGGAGGCAGGGAGGCTCGGGATGGCTGCAAGAGGGCGGGAGGGAGCCTCCGGGGGCAGTGGGTACAGAGGCTGCCAGGGGCCACAAGCAGGGCAGCTCCTGTCTCTGACTCCCTGGCTGCCATGAGGACAGTGGACACTTGGTTCACAGTAGGTGCTGAGCAGATGCTGATTTCCAGAATGTCCTTTCTCTTCCAGTCTTTTGCAGGAGCTGCTCCCTCTCTCGGTCCTCCTTTTGGGCTGCCTGGCATGCATTTCAGGTCATCCTAGGCCTCACCTAAGGTGTCGCTCCCACTGGGAAGCCCTTCCCATCTCCCACCCCACCCATGAGGGTCTGGGCTTCCTTCCCTGGGGCTCCATACCAGCCATGGCCCCCCCAAGAGCCCTGGTCACGTGGAGGGGAGCCCTGCTGGTCCTCCTCTGCCCAGGCCCACCCAATCTGGCCTCCCTTGCCTGGGAGCCCCAGGAGGGCAGGGTCTGGTCCGATCCACCACCACGAGATCGGCTTCAAGCTCAGAATAGGAGAACAGGGAGATGGGCCCAGTGAACGCAAAAGTAGGTTGCAGGGGGCCCAGGCATGAGGCAGGGGGCACCGCTGGAGAGGGTGTAAGTCTTCTTACATAGTAAGTCCTCTTACACACGGAGATGGGTGGGCAGAAGGGGCCCAGGCCACCTCCGCTACATCAGGATCGGGGAAGCAGGCCCTGTGTGCACTCACCTGGTGGGCCTCTCATCCCCATCGGGCCCCTGCTGCCAGGGTCTCCCTTGGGGCCAGCGGGTCCAGGAAGCCCCGGGGCACCTACTCGATCTGGGGGGAGAAAGCGTGTCAGCTGGACAGCTCTGGCCTTGCTCGGCCCCGCCCCGGCCCCGCCCACACCAGCACCTACCATCTCGAGGGAGCAGAGGGGGCCTCTGGTTTTCTCTGGTTCTTGGCAGCCCTGGGGTGGGGGAGCGGTTAGGCGGGAGTCAGTGTTACCCAGAGTTTCTGCCCCAGCTCCACCAGCTGCCAGGCTTCCCTGGACGCCAGTGCTCAGGGGCCCCTGGGTACCCACTGGCAAGCTGGGAAGACTGAGGCCCGCGTGGAGGTCAAGCTGGGAGCCAGCGGCAGCGCGGGCTGGAATCTCGCTCCCCCCAGCTCATTCCCACACAGGAGCATGTTCCCCACTGACCCACTCACCTCGGAGGCCTCCATCCCCCGGGCTACCCTGGACAGCTGGGGAACCCCAGAGTGGGGCGAGGTCCTCAGGCGCAGCTGGGGTCGGGGGCACTGCCTGCTCGGTGACAGTCAGCACCGCCACCTGTGGAGGAAGAGGACAATGGGTGCCAGCATCTCACCGAGGGCAGGCCAGCTCGCCCCATGGAGGCGGGGCTGGGAGGCCAGGTGGCCAGCAGAACCCCGCCTGGAGCGGAGACCAGGCTCACAGGGGCCCAGAACTGCATCAGAAGTGCCTGTGGTTCTCCAGCTGCACGGTTCATCACATTCATTGTACGAAAGTCATCACACACTGCTACAGCCACCCACGTTGGATTCTGAGACCGTCCCGGGTTTGCTGGGCCATGCGGTTTTTTCCTGTGCTTACCTGCATGTGGGTATGTGTATTTGTATACATTTACATACATATATAACATGACACTTCTCTTGGTCTCTTAAAACACCACAGGTTGAAAGGATTTTTACTAAATTTCAAGGGAAATTTGGGAGAGTCCGACATGAAACAGAAATGCCAAGGTGTATACAAAACCACTTTGGGGGACTTCCCTGGGGGCCCAGTGGTTAAGACTCTGCTTCCCCTGCAGGTGTGGGTTCCACCCCTAGTTGGGGAGCTAAGATCCTACATGCTTCTTGATGTGACCAGAAAGTAAAAAACAGAAACGAACAAAAGCCCACTTTTGGACTCAGTGCAGGGGGAGAGCCTGAAAGGTCAACAGTGTCCCCTGAGCCGTTAACTGGGGGTTAAGAAAGGCCAGGATGCCTGCTGACCAGGAGGTGCGGGGCCGTGTGAGGCTAACCCAAGGGAGGCTAACTTGGAACTCAGCTGAGCTGCCCCTTAAGCCAGCTTTCCCTGGGAGGGAGCTTGGGGAGCAGGGTGAGGTTCCTGGGGTGCTCATACCTCATGACAAGGGCTCTAACCCATGTTGTTTAGAAACTTGGGCTTTCCACCTGATATTAACGCATCAGGGGCATCTCTCTGTGTTAGAAAGTGCAGGCATTGTTAGTGGCTGCCTAACACTCCACTGAGCCATGTCTGCTCGGGCTGCAGCCACCCCTTCTGTCGTTTGGCTTCCAAATCTCCCTCTGAATAGTTAACACGTGGGTGAACATCTTCGAATCTGATCTCAAGAAAAATTCCAGGAGGAGGCGATGGATATGCAGACGAAGTTTAAAAGTCTCTACATGTCTTTAGAAAATCTGGAAGAAAAGATGCTTCGATGTTGGCAGTCGCTCTCTTTGGGGGGCACAGGCGACCGAGGCCAGTGGTTCTCTGGCAGGTTTATCGTGGTTTTGAGTTTTTTGTGTTTCTAAATTTAGGATGTCTTACTTTTTAATTGTTAAAACCTTTTATCTTGAGATAATTTGAGACATGCAGTACATGTTTTTGCTTTTCGGAACGGGAAGATAGCATTGTGGTGAGGGTGAGGGGTAAAGGATGAGGGTGTTGGGGCAATTACCTTGGCAAAAAAGAGAAAGGGACATTTACAAGCTCTGGGGAGGGGTGTAGGAGTCTCTGGGAGGGGCTGGGGCTGGGAGAGCTGCATGGGCCTCCTGGAGAGAGAGCAACCAGGCTGTCTGAACAGGCTTCCCAGGGCGGGCACTGGGGGCAGGGGTGGTGCCTGCCTGGCAGGCAAGGTGCTCACCCACCTTGGCCTCCAGCACCTTCAGCCGCTCCGTCAGCTCTGACACTTTGCTGCAGTTGAGACAACCTGCGGAGAGGAAGCAGGCTGGGTTGGGGCTCCCAGGTTCCTGGGGGCAGGATGGAGGGAGGGGGCAGATAACTGATGACCCCAATCCATAAGACAGCTCGGGGCAGGGACGGGGCTACGGAGTCACAGCCTGTCCGGGGTGGACCATGCCCTGCGGGTGTCCTTTGGCTCCCAAGCCTCCAAGGGGACTGTTTCTCCCAGGGCAGGACCGGGGACTGGACTCCTCATCCAAAACAGGGTGAAGTGGGGAGGGAAATGCCTGCTGCTCCCCATCCGGGTGAGGCTGACCCTGGCGTGCTGGCTTTGGGGACCCCACATAGTCCAGATTGGGCTGGACTCCCATGCCACCCTCTGAGCCTTCCCCCAGAACCACCATCCAGCTCCCCGGCCTCCTCAGCAATGCCCCGATGTTATTCACAGCAGTGTTGGCAGCAGCCGAGCACGCTACACGCGCATCTCTCTGGTCTTCACCACAATCCCGCGTGTGAGGACAAGTGTCACCCTGTGCACAGCTGGGGACACTGAGCTCAGAGCAAAGGGACCTGGGGTCTTCCCAAGCACAAAGCCTGGGGTCAAAGCCCAGCACTGCCCCGCCCTGGCCGTGGGGTCCTGGGCAGGGCACATCCCCTCTCTGACCCCTCAGCGACAGTGATGCTGTCCCAGGGGGAGGTATAAACCTTGTATAAACAAGGCAACCATGGAAAGCTCCTGGCATGGTGCCTCACACCCTGTAGTCGCTCAAATGTTCTTTCAATGAAAAAAAGGAAACTGGGGGCTTGGAACCCTGTCTGCAAGACTCTGGGGGTCCTGGGTCTCAGGTGCCTGGGCCCAGGGCAGACTCCCCTCGGGGAGTCTCACCCCACCCCCAGTTTTCTTTCCAGCCTGTGGTGGACGGGGGCAGGGTGCTGTCTCTGACCCTCCACTGCTGGGCCCAGCTGGCTTTTAGGACAGTCACCACCAGCCCCTCCAGCCTCCCCTGGCCCAGGGGGACCCCAAGCAGCTGCCCCGGGACCCACCTGAGAAGCCTGTGGGCCGAAGTGCCATCCGCCGCGTGGCGCTGCCCGACCACCCGGGCTCCACGAAGCCAGGGGAGCCTGTAACTGAGGACAGCAAGGGTGAGGGCCTGCTGGCCATGATGTTTTGTTCTGTTCCCCCCAACTACTGTTGCCACAGCAGGGATCCCTATTCCCCTTGGTGCAGAGCAAGATAGAGGCCCAGAGAGGTGGGACCAGAGTCACACAGCGTGAGGTGGGCTGAGCTGCGACAAGGCTGTCAACCTGATGGGGCTGGGGAGGCGCTGGTGATGGGTGAAGGGAAGGCCGGGCGCTTCTCCAACAAGCCCAGCAAGCTGCCTGGGCTCAGAGCTTGAGCCAACAGACTCGAGGTCGGCTCCCAGCCCTGCCGCTCTTGGGCCTGTGTGGCTGGTCCTCCCTGGACCTGCCGATGTTCCCATCTGTAAAATGGGGTCATGAAGCCCTCTGTATACCTCCTGGACTGGCACGAGGCCTGAGGCCAGCCATGCGTGCAAAGGGCCCACTGAGCACACGCAGGGGCCTGGCATGCAGTAGGCGGTAAATAAACACAGCAACGTCACCATCCGCCCTCTCCCTGCCCCACTTGGTAAGAAGACACCAAAGTGGATCCAGCTCTGGTTTTAAATGAAAACCAGAGGGCAGCTGGTTGCCTGGGAGGGTACGGGGGGGCCCATTCCAGGAGCCCACCCCTGTGAGGAGCAGCCCATTTGGGCTGATCTGGCTTTGGGGGCCTGGTTTTCTCCACAGCTGGAGGGTTGGGCTGGCCAAGCCAGGGGAGCAGGGCGCAGCTGGAGGGGCTTTGGAGCCAGCAGTGGCAACTGCCCCCTCTCCCAGCTACCCCCAGGCCTGCCTTTTAAGGCCACGCAGTGTCGCCTGGGGGGAGCGAGACCCAAATAAGGCACGGGCCTGGCAGCTCAGAGCCAGGCTGCGGGTTGGTGCAGCGAGCGAGAGGCGCCGGGAATTCAAACCAGACGGGTCCCCCTGGCCATCCCCCAGCGGGGAGGCTGCCAGGCCCTCTCTAGGTCCCACCACGGGGCCCTCGTTCGGGCTGGGCCCGAATCCCCCACGTACCCTCCCCGGGGCCTGCGATGTGCCCCCTCGAAGGGGGTAAATCTCACCTGGGATGGAGGGCAGTGGGTTGGCAGCCCACAGCTGGGGCAGGGCTTGGGGGCTTGTGGGGAATTAAGGGGGGTACGCCACTGTGAGCCACGCCTGGGGCTAAGAGCTTCACATAGCCCAGCTGGATCCTACAAGGTAAGGAATAATAGCAGCTAATGCTTGTTCAGCACTTAAGCTGGGCCCGGCACATCCTGAGCGCCTCTCATAGACAGTCTTAATTCGTTGTCCTCACGAAGCCCTGTGAGTGGACGCCAGTATCCCCTCTGCTTTACACGTGGGAAAACAGGCACAGGGCAGCTTGGCGTTACCACTCCTCTGGCCCCCAGGCTCCGATAAATGGATGAGCGAATACGAATCTCTTCCTCTGCAGGGCAGCAAGGCAAAGGTGGAAGTGACTGATCGCCTGGCTGAGGGCTGAAGCCTGGACTGGAAACCCGGTTAGTCTGACTCCAGGACCTGGCCTCCTTTCTCCTGGGCCACCCAGCACCATGAGTCCAGGTGGGCAGAGGCGGGAGACCCCAGTGCCCATCAAGGAGACTGGCTCCTAAGAAGAACAGCCTTGGTTAAGCCCTCTTCATCCTCTTGGCTCCCAGGTGAAGCTGTAAAAGGCCACTGGCTGACTCTTTGCAGGATGTCAACCAAAGAACCAGCCATCCCCCCGACCCCAAGGAAGTGTGGGTTTTCTCTGGGATGAAGTTTGGCAGAGCATCTGCCCTGCCCGCCCTCCCCACCACCCTGCTATCGTCTTCCCTTTTTTCCACGGCACTTTCCACCTCAAAAATGTCATCTGCTTGCCAGCTCCCAGTCTGATCTCCTGCTCCTCCACCCCCAGGCTAGAATGGGAGCCCCACCAGGCAAGGACCTCATCCGTCTTGCGTGTGGCCGGGGAAAGTACCCAGCACGCAGTAGGGCCTCAGAAGCTTCACCAAACCTCTTACGGAGGAATGCCTGAGTCACTGGCTGAAAATGAACGTAAAGCAAGCAAACGAGGCAAAATACTGTGGGGGGCAGACACAGCTGTCTTGAAAATGAACATAAGTGTTCTAACATCGTGCTAGGGTGTCCCTGAGTTATTAATCTAGAAACGTGTGGCTGGAAATTCTTTTTCAATCTACTTTGGGCCATTTCACCAGGAGTCAGAGAGAACTAGAAAAACTCATGAAAACATGGCCTGACCATCAGTGGAGACGTAACTGGCTCAAAGAAACTGTGAGCTAAAATTTTAAAAAAAGAAAGAAAGTTTAAATAAACAACAAAAACCGTCAAAAACATCAGAAGATACTGGCTCTGGTTTCAAGATTCACAAAAGATGATCCCCTAAACTCCCCCGAATGCTAATAAATGGACAGAAATACTCTAAGAGTTTAGCCAGATTGTAAATGGTGCTGTTGTTTAGCTGCTATGTCGTGTCCGACTCTTTGCGACCCCATGGACTGTAGCCCGCCAGGCTCTTCTGTCCATGGAATTCTCCAGGGAAAAATACTGGAGCAGGAATACATTTCTTTCTCCAAGGGATCTTCCTGACCCAGGGATTGAACCCGAGTCTCCTGCATGAGCAGGCAAGTTCTTTACCACTGAGCCACCAGAGAAGCCCAAATGGCCCTATACCACACAAAATTCCAGTAGGGAAAAAGCCTCAGGCTGGAAAGGTCTCCTGTAGGACAGAAATGTCACATCCCTCCCACTGGTGTTGAGTCAGGACCCCTGAAGTGGGCCCCAGTGGGTTGAGAATCCCCCTCACCCTAGCCGGGTGGTCCATCCTGAAGGGCCCCTTCCAGCCCCAACCTTGCCCTCCAAAGAGCTCCAGGCTAGTTTCAGGACCACACGCTCTGGCTCCACTCTGGGACCCTCACTGGACCACTTCCCTGAGACCACATCCACCACCTGGGAGATGCTGGCCAGCCCTGCACGCGCGCGCGTGCACACACACACACACACAGCCTCTGCCTTCCCACAGCTGCTGCTCCCATGTCTCCTCCTCCAGAAAGTCTTCCTGGACAGACTAGAGAACCCACTCAAGCCCACTCTGACGAAGCTCTCGTCACTCCACCCTGACCTCCACAGGGCCCTCGCCATCCGCAGTTTCTAGCTTTGTGGCCCCACAGCAGCCGCCCCTCCACTGCCCAGCGTCTCGTGCTCGGTCTCAGCGGTTCCTCACAGAGCACCGTGGCCCAGGGAGCAGAGGCTGCCTGTCCACACAACAGGAGGGACAAGGGGGCAGGGCACCGAGTTTAAATCCCCCCTCAGCGGGGATGGTATGAGAAGCTGGGGGTGTCCCTGAGCTCCACCTCTGACTTTCTGTCCGAGGGGCTTCCTCCAGAACCCTCCCCCAGGTCTGCTGGGTCCAGTGACCACAGACCTCCCCTGCCCAGCCCAGCTCCCCTCCTGGGAATTTACTCTGCAAATGTAAATATTTGCTACTATTGGCCTGAGCCAGGGTCCAGGGTCAGGGCTGGGGCTGGGAGCTCCAAGAACCCTCTGGGAGGCCCTGGTCTGTGTCAGTCCTGGGCCCCCCTGGGGGAACACGAGGTCCCCACTCACTTCCCGTGCACCCACTTAACGCCAGACTTATGCTGGGAACTGGAGAGACAAGATTAGTGATGGAAGGGTGGGGACGAACGGAGCCAGGCGGGAGCGCCAAGGAGGTCACAGGCAGAGAGGACAGCCACTGCCCATGCTCTGGGGTGGGAGGAAGGCCGCAGCGGGCCCCGGGGTGAAAAGGACGGAGGGCGAGGCTGGGGCGCCTGGCTGAGGCGGCTGGGAGGGCAGAGGGGGAGCCTCCCGACGGGGGGTGGATGTGCCCGCGGGAGTTGGAGGTGGGGGCCTTCGAGCCCCCCAGGTGGGAGTGGGATGGACGGACGGGAGTGGAGTGGACGGCAGATCCAGGAAAATTCCAACAGCGTTTAACTGGCAGGATTCCGAATCTGCGGAGTAAGACACAGGCTCCAGTCTGCACCCCGCAGCTGGTCAGAGCGTGAAAGCTGTGCTCAGCAAGGGCCCAGCCCTGGGCTGGCAGAGGCCAAGTGGCCCAGAAGGTGCTTTCCTACCACATGACCTTGAGCGAACTTCTTCCCTTGCTGTTCTCCCACCGTGGAAAACGAGGGCTGCGGGGGTCCATGGACAGGGAAGGGGCAGGTGTGGGGGACAGGAGCAGACAGCGAGGGGGCCAGTGGAGGCTCTGGGGGAGCCCACCGGGTGGGGCAGGTGAGGAGCCTGGATTCTCTGTCTGTCTGGGAGGGGCTGAGGCTGGCTGCCTCACTTCCGGGTGTCTGAACGCACCAAGTGAAGCCCCCAGCCAGCATCCCTGCAGAGGGAAGACCCAGCTCCGGTGGGACTGAAGGGCTTTGAATCCTGCTCTGACCACTCTCCCAGCCTCAGTTTCCACATCTGGACCTCCGGCACCCCGACAAGAGGACACGATGCAGGTGAGGGCCAGCCCTGGTGCCCGGCATAGGGGATAGCGGCAGCTTTCCTCCCGTCGTCATGGTGACTGCAGGAGGGTCTGAGGCAGGGGCACGCTGCAGACCTCAGGTCTGAGCCCTTGGGAGAATCCCAGCCACGATGCTTACTTACTGTGTGATACCCACAAGTGACACCCACACCATCTTTGAGCCTCAGTTTCTCTATCTGTAAAAAGAGGCCTGTTCTAGGCCCTCCTCCTCATTGTCAAGAACATCAAAGAGACCATCCTCTATCAAGATGGGAAACCCAGGGCTAAAAGCCAGGAATTCTGCTGGCCTCACGAGTATCAGAGACTAGAGGTCTGTTTGCCGAGCAGCTGACTGAGAAGGAGGGGTGTCTCAGAGCTTGGAGGCAGCGCAGACCGCCCCCCCAGCACAGGGGGCCAAAGGGGAAAAGAAGACATTTATTAAGTAGGCATGGTGGAGATGTGAGTCTTTGGCCCTCTCAATAAGGTACGAGACGGGCACCTCTCGATCCCGGGTGACTTCCAAATAGAGATGGGGTCCAGAGGGGTGAAGTGACCTGCCCAAGGTCACACAGCAGAGCACAGCCGATCCAAGGCTGGATTCTGAGTGACAGGTGTTTCCGTCCCCTCTTTGACTCACTCTGGGCCCCGCTGCCCCTGGTGATGCAGTTCCTTGGCCTCAGGTCACGTCACAGCACTGCACAGACCACAGGGGCAGTTGTCAGCAGGGGAAACAGCTGGGGGCCCAGCCTGAAGCTGGCTGTCGCAGGAAGGTCAGGGCCCGCTGCGGGTCAGCAGTGTCCTCATGCTTCCCCACCTCCCCCATCCCCAGAGCCGTTTTCTAGAACATGCAGGCCTTTACTCGGTGGGTCTTGTGGGTGGGGAGAGGCCCTTCCCGTCCCCTTGGATATCCCATGCTGCCCCCTCCACGGGCTGCCGCACCACCTTCACGTCCTTCCGACATCCCCGAGAGGCAGACTGCGTGATTTTGTCCATTTCACAGGTGAGGACACCGAGGCCCAGCGTATGAGAGTGCCAGGTAAGAGCGCAAGGCGGCTCGGTGCCCTTCAGAGATGGCGCACCACCCCCACCCTCCGCCCCCGAGTGGGCACAAGTGCCGCCTAGAGTGCAGCCTCCCCCTCTCCCAGCCGGCCTGACACCCTTGCGCAACCACTTGCACAACGAGGGAGTCCCCAGCCCGAGGCCACACAGCTGGAGTGTGGCTGAGCAGGCCTGGCCCAGGAGGCCCTCATCCCCAGGCTGGAACTCCAAGGTCCCGCAGAGGGAGGTGTCGGGCCGACCCCGGCCCAGGCCTCGTCTCCCTCCCTCTCGTCTCCCTCCCTGCTCGCTCTGCAGAGACCCAGCCCCAGTCCTGGGGTCCTGGACGCACAGCCTCGGCTGGACTCGAGGACACGGGCGCTTGAGCATGGGCGCTCCGCACCTGTCCTTCAGCCCCGCCTGCTCCGTGATGGCCCGACAGACCTGGGAGGGTCTGCCCTTGGGAGGGGAGCCAAGGACAGGGTACCCTGTATCTGGGCAGGCCCTGCCTGGGCACAGGCGCTCTGCACCCGGGGGGGGTCCCCCCGCACCCTGGAGGTTTGCCCTCTCCTCACCACCAGCATCTCTGCAGCCTCCTTGGCGGCAGCCCCTCCTGGCTGGATGCCTTTCCAGCCCCTTCTGCCTTCCCGCTCACCCCCAGCAGGTGGGGGAGGGCTCAGTTCCTGGCTCCCCTCTCACACCTGCCTGGGTGACCACCTCTCCATACCAGACCTGGGTTGCACCCTCCCTCTGGCTGCCTGACTCCCTCAGCTGTGTTGGGGGCTCTCCCACCCTACATGGAAACTGCCAGGCCCCTCCTCCCCTGCTCTGTGGGGAGTCTGCCCCCGCTCCGTGTGACTTCACCTCTCTGGGTCTCCATCGCCCTGTCTGTGAGGGCGTTGGGGTTGCCACGGGCCCCAGGGAGGTGAAGGGAGTAAGTCTCTCAGAAGCACCTATGACCGTAGGATCGTGGTCCCTTGATTCTGGAACCGGGATGTGTCTTTTGACTGATACACACGTGAACGTGCTGCTGGGGGTCCCAGCGCCTCCTTTCATTGAGGGGCCTTCAGGCCTGGTTCTCAGGCTGGCTCTGGGCCCGTCCATCCTCCTTATGGCCATTCTTGGGAGCACAACTCTTGGGCCCCCAAATCTTCCACTCCCTGGGTTCAGCCAGACCATGAGGGTGGGTGCAGTCTGGACTGCTCAGCATACGCAGGCCCCCCTGGAGGAGACGGTGCTCCCTAGTTCCCAGTTCTGGGGAGGTGCAGGCTGCCTCCTCTGCACCCGTGCTGGGGGTTCCACCCAGCCCCCAGAGCTGCATGCAGGGAAGGGAGTGTGGTGAGGAGGTGCCTCTGCCTGGGGCACGTTCCTCCCCAGATTGCCTCGCTGGATCCTCCCATCACTGAGGGCCTGGGGGAAGCCAGGCAGAATCCCACCACTGAGGACCTGCGTGCCCATCACATATCCTGAATCTTGGTCTCTGAACCTGCAGGATGGGGTGTAGCCATCCCCATCTTGCTGACCCTCCCCTGCAATGTCACCACCTCCCGTGGAAATGTCCCCAAATTTGGAGGAAAGGCTTGGGATGTGCGACTTCAGATTATGAGCCACACATCACATAGGAAATTCCTCCAGGGGTCCTGACAGGGTCCCGTCAACACCCGAGGGTCAGCAGACACCCACTGTGCGACTGGCTGGCAGCTCTGTGCAGCAGCCCCCGATACGTGTGCAGCTCCGACCCTCAGCACCTACCATCTGAAGGACAGTTTACGGCTCCTCCCTCACACCTGAGGGGAGGCACCTGGCCTGGCCCCCCGCAGTCCTACCTTCCTCGCAGCTCGGCCCCGAGTGCCCGGGGCAGCACCTCCACTCGCGGGCCGTCACCATCTTGTACATCACCTTGTACGTGGGTCTCACCACTGTCCTGTAGCTGAAAGAGCGCCCAGGTGGCCCGGCTCAGACAGGGCCTCCCGCTCCCTTTCCTGCCCTCCATGAGGACAAGCCCAGGGTCCTGGGATCCTCTGCTGCTTCCAGGCCTCTCTGGAGCATCCCTCTTCTTGAATTCTGGGCCTCAGTTCTTCCAGTCCCTCCCCAGCCCCTGGCCATGGGTGGGGAATCAAGAAAATAACTGGACAGGAACCCCTGTGAGCTGGGCTGGCCTGTCCTCCAGCTGTGAACGCTCACTGAGTGAAGGTGTGTGGGTGAATGGGGGGAATCCTCCCCCTGGAAGCTCTCCAGGATGGCCCAAGAGCCAAGGGGGGTGCTGGGAAATGGGCAGCGGGCCTTCTGTCCACCCACCCTTGGGGTCCCGGGCTCCCCCTCAGGCCCAGCCCTTCGACCACAGCAGGAACGCCAGAAGCTCCTGCTCCACACGGTCTCGCTCACCTGTTCCCAGGGCAGCTCATCGGCCAGGGGCAATTCTGCAGCACCCTCTGCAGGTAGGTGCCATTCTGCACGTGGCACGAGACAGTGCGGGTCACCACGTAGGAGCACCAGTTCCTGAAACAGACAGGAAGCCCAGGGCTCGCCCGCAGCATGCACTCTCTCTCTCCCTCTCTCTCTCGGGGAGCCTCGAGGCTCCAGGCAGGGCGACCCCTGAGCCCTGCAAGCCCTCGGGCCCTGGTGGGAGTCTCCCTGCTGCTGCGGTTGAGGAGTGACTTCCAGAGCCCTGGGTGGGGGCAGGGGTGGGTCAGACAATGGAAACCTGGCCGTGGTGTCTCCACCCCCCAGCCCTTGGCATCTCCCGCGCCCACTCCTGCCGTGTGCCCCTCACCTCCAGGCCTTTGCTGGGTCTGCAACTGGAGCACCCTGCCCCCGGTTCTCTCCTGGCACCTCCCACCCGCTGTGGTGTCACCTCTCCCCGAGTCCTCGCCCACCTCTGCTCCCGTCTGAGAAAAGCGGTGGTTCTCCGCTCTGTATCCCTGTCGTGCTGAATTCAGCTGGTGAGTCACATCCGCCCCCTCCCTCCCCGAGGCATGTGGGAGACAGGCCCTGCCTCACTTATCCTCAGGTCCCCTCTGTGTCCCCCCGGAGCAAGGTCACCATCCCAAGTGTGGAGGACTGGCTCCTTCAAATGCCACCGAATAATTATCCTGAGCTGCACATATTGAGCACCGACTGTATACCAAAGGTATTTACATCAACTTTCCTGGTGGTTTAGTGGCTAAGACTCTGAGCTCCCAATGCAGGGGGCCCAGGTCCCATCCCTGATCAGGGAACAAGATCCCTCACACTGCAACTAAGACTTCAGTCAGTCAGTTCAGTCGCTCAGTTGTGTCTGATTCTTTGTGACCCCATGAACCGCAGCACGCCAGGCCTCCCTGTCCATCACCAACTCCCGGAGTTCACCCAAACCCATGTCCATTGAGTCGGTGATGCCATCCAACCATCTCATCCTCTGTTGTCCCCTTCTCCTCCTGCCCTAATCTTTCCCAGCAGCAACTAAGACCTAGCAGAGTCAGATAAATAAATATTCAAAAAATAAATACGTTTACATCATCTTCCCACAGCCTGAACATCCCCCCGCCTCATTTAATAGAGGAGTAAACTTAAGCACGATTGAGGGCAGGAGGAGAAGGCGACCACAGAGGATGAGATGGTTGGATGGCATCACCAACTCAATGCACATGAATTTGAGCAAACTCCAGGAGATAGTGAAGGACAGGGGAGCCTGGCATGCTGAAGTCCATGGGATTGCAAAGAGTCGGACATGGCTGAGCAACTGAACAATAACAAACTGAGGCTCAGTGAGGGGGAGATAACTGTTGATGTTACTGAGCTGGTGCGTGGAGGGTCTGGATTTGAACCCAGGAATATGGATGCTCAGCCCTCCCCCACCTCCCTCCCAGGGCCCTGGGCTCCGGTCTCCCCTCTCCTGGGCCACGGTCTGTGGCTCTGTGAAGCCTTCCGCCTGGGAACCTGCTGACCCCGGGCTCCAGGCTACAAAGGAAAGTCTGGAGGGGTGGGGGCTCGAGCTGAGAGGGTCACCTGAAGCGGTCATTCCTTTCCCAGCCCCAGGCCCGTGACCCTGAGCAGGGCTGAGGGCTGGCGAGCACCTGGAATGTCCCGCCACCGCCCCAGAAACCTAGCCCTGCACCTGCCACCCCCACCCGGCCCACCTGGAGGAGGCAGTCTCTGGAGGGAACCAGTGGACCAACTCCCCATGGGACTCTAGGGATGTCCCTTCACTGTTCTGAGTCCCTTGGAAATTGATCCCAGAGGAGGAAACAGTCCGCTAAAGGCACAGAGGTGGGCGACCCAGAGAAGGGGGCCTCTGAGGTGCCCACCCCAATCCAGACCTCACCGGAGTTCTGCAAAGCCCATGGCTGGTGAGCCCTAGGCAGAGGTGCCCATTTTTTTCTTCCTCCTTAGTTGAAATCTCCCCTGTGTGAATTGCCGTCTGGTTCCCTGGTTTACTGCTCATCAGTCCAATCCCCCTGCGTAGGGAATACCGAGCTGGTGACCGGCCAGCAGAGATTTTAGACAGGAGAGGACAGTCAGACCAGGTGGCATTCAAGGTCAGCCCCTCGTGCCCTTTATGTGGTATGGGGGGAGGTCACCAAAAACTTTCCCACCCCTCTCTGGCCTTGACGACCCAACTCTGCTGTGGCCAGGATAAAACCCGAGCTCCTCAGCAGGGTCCCAGCCTGGCCCCTCCGCCCACTTTCCAGGGGTGTTAGGGGCCTGGAGTCCACATTCCCCCACACTGCCCATTACCCTGACCGCTGGGACCCGCACACTTGAGCTGACACTCTTTCTCCTTCCTGCCCTCCCTCCATAAGTGCCCTCTCCCCACCCCCGGTCCTTGCAGATGAGATTCCCTCTGCCTGCAAAGCCCTCTCCCTGCTTCGGCAAACTCCTATCACCTTTTGAGCCTCCTGAGGCTCTGGGCACAGCTGGGCATCTGCAGGGTGTCCCTACCTCATCCCAGCCACTCACAGCTGCTTTGAGCTTTTTCTCCCCCACGAAGGTGCTAGGGGAGGGTGCTGGCAGGGACGGAGCCAGGATGGGGCTCAGCTTTAAAGGCTCCCAGGGAGGTTTGCTGAATGACGGAATGACTGAGGACAGACAGTGGCCCTGGGTAGGGGAGCCTGGACCCGGGGTTTTTCCAGAGGTGGGCGTGGCCCCTGGAAGCCCCGCCTCCAGCCTGCTGCCCTTGGGCGCTTCTTCTCCCACACCAACCCCCCGCCCACCTTCCGGCCTGAGACCCTGCTGCTGAGGCTGGGTTACCTCCTGTGGGTCGGGGCGATGGCAGGGGCTGGGAGGAGACAGCACCCCTCTGCTGGGCCTGCCACTCCTGCCCACTCAGCACCTCTGCAGCCCCACAGGCTGCCGGGAGGAGAGAAAACAGGCCAGACCAGCTCGGCCTGGCACCAGCTGCCCCCACAAGGGCCGCCCCCCTCACCTGCCCTCCATCGCCTGCCACGAGAGGCCCAGGGGACTTTGTCTCCACAGGGCCCAGGGCTGTGATCCGGAACAGTGATAGGGGCTAATTGCAGGAGGCAGCCAAGCAGGCTGGGGGCCAAGGGCCGTTATGAAAAGGAGAGGAAAGAAAGAAGACCCATAGGTGGGGGTGGGGTGGACGGAGCCCGAACCCCACACCGGAGGCCAAGCTCCAACCCTGGCCCTGCTGCTCCCTAACCTGGTGACCTCGGACGAGCCCTGGCCGGCTCTGGGCCTCGCTCTGTCCATCTGCACGTGGGGACAGCAGGACCTCCTCCAGCAGGGGGTGACTCACCCTAAGCCCCGAGTGCAGTGCTGATGTGGTTTTTGGTCCTTCTTGTTCCTGGACCGTGACACGGGGCCCATGCCAGGAGGCTGGGGTCCAGGGGCTTCCCTGAGGGACACCAGTACTGCACCTTCCATACAGGGTCAACCCCTACCCCAGGCCTTGACTTTGAGATCGTGACTGTCAGGCTCTGCATTTTACAGAGGGGAAACTGAGGCCCCGAGAGAAGTCACCTACCCAGGTCACCCCTATGGGTGCAGCATTGGGATCTGAGCTCCCCAGGGAGAGGATGAGGAAGAAAGTTCTCCATTCTGCTTGACTCTGGGATTTGCCCAAAGGAAGCCAGTACTCCGCAAGGGAGGAGGATGGGCCAGGACGCCGGTGATGGCGTCAACTCCAGAGCCACAGTGCTGAGACACAGACGGGTCATTACAGGCTGGAAGGGTCCTCGGAGGGGCAGGAAGACCCCCCAGCAGGGACTGGGGAGGGTGGACAGGGGCAAGACGAGCACAGGCAGCTCCGCGCAGCCCCAGGCACCCTGGTTCCGGGGGTCTCAAGTCTCGCCACATTCTTGGGCCTGGGGGCGGCCCCTTGGATGCTGTCCCGGGCCTCCCCCTCCCCAGGCACAAAGCCTCTTTTCTGCCTCTGGTCCCTCGGCTGCCAAGGGGCGCCTGGGGCACGGGGCTGGAGGGAGGGGGTGATGGGCGCGACATCCCCATGCCGTCTCCAGCAAGGCCCAGCGAGGTTGGGCTGGGGCCACAAGGGGAGGTCCTGGCAGCCCAGAGCCACAGATTCCTCTGGCGAGGGTCCCTCCCCCACTTAACGTTGGTGTTAGCAGGTTGGGACCCTCCTCAGAAGGGGGCAGGCGTGAGCAGGGGATGAGGGGAGGGGAGAGGGGAAGAGGGAGGAAACTGGAGGGGGTGACAGAGCGGGAAGGAGACCCTGCTGTGTCTGAGGCCAGAGCCCTTGATTGCTGGCCATGACCTGCAAACCCTTCCCGGCTCCCCAAGCTGACACCCGTGCTCCCTCTTCCAGAGAGCTGCCATGGTGAAGAGAACACTGGATCTGGGAACTGACTGACTTAGATTGAGGTGCTGTTTCTTCTCTCGGCCTCAGTCTTTCTATCTGTAGAATGGGAGCAACAGCATTGCCTACAGGGCTTTTGTGATACTCAGGCCACTCTGAGCCTTCAATGACCGGGTGACAGCCCCACAGCCACAGTCCTGCTCCTGCACGGGGAGCCCTGCGGGGAAAGGAGCCCAGGCTGGGAGGCAGTGGACTGGCCGAAGGGCAGTGCAGGCCTTACGCCCTCTCAACCGTCATCCTGAGCTTGACATTGGATATTCCCAGTTCAGAGTCTTGGTCATTCTGGCACCTGGGACCCTGGTGCCCTCTCTGAGCCTCAGCTTTGTCTTCTATGAAATGAGGACCATACAAATGTGTGCCTTCCTGGCAGTCGGAAAGGTTCTGGAGGGGGACAGGTGCAGGTGAAATGCCAGCCCAGGTCAGCATGCGCGGTGGTGGCTGTGACAGCGGCCAGCATCAGTCCCCGTCTCAGACAACTGCACCTCTGGCCTCTGACATCACAGCCACCTCTGCCCTCCAGCCCTGCCTGCGTCACCTGCTCTTGCTAGCCCAGTGGGGACACCCTGGCCCCTGACCACTGGGAAAGCGGAATTTCTGAAAAGAATTAAAGAATTGAGGCCATAGGGGGTGGGGGCCCGGCAGGCCTTTGAATGGGATGAAAAGGCCCGGAGAGCCCTGGCTACTCTGTATTGTTTGCCTCAGACAACAGCAGTGGCTGGCCCTTGAGAGGGGACCCCAGCGGGGGCAGGGGCTACAATCAGAACCAGGGCCTGGGCAGGTTCAAACAGTGTCACTAAGGCCAGAAAGACACAGATTTGAATCCCGGTTCTTCCGTCAGTGCTCAGAGAGCCTAGAAGATTTTGTCAATTCTCCAGGGCCTCGATTTGCTCATCTGCTAAATGGGGACAAGTCTTCCCTAACTCATTCAATCCTTGAACACTGCATGTAAAGGGCCCCCTGGCTGGTACTAGGGGATGCTCCATAAACACCACCAGATAGAATGTTCCTGCTCTTGAGTGATGGGCAGGAAGACAGAGCACTCCCACAGCACTCAGTCTAAAATGCCAGGTCCCTGGGGGCCGACACTGACCCTAGGTCTGTGAAACTCCACCCCAGTCTTCTTCCTTCGAGGGAAATAAATAGCTGGGATACTAAAAAAAGCCAGGAGCAGAGTAAAGGGGGGAGGGTCCCCCAAGTGTCAGCTAGAGGGTGATCTGGGCTTCTCCTATGTGCAGGGAGGAGGCCCTGCGGAGGGGACGAGGAATCTTGGGGTTCCCTCCGTCGTGTCCCTTCCCCCTCCCCTGGGGTCCGGAGTTGAAGTGGTGGGGGCTGGAGAACGCTGTCGGGGGCTGCTGGCTCCGGATACGTGAAGCAGGGGACCCCCGCACGGCCCGGAGCTCCTGCCAGCTAATGAGGCCCACAGTCCCTGCCCCCACAGGGGCTGGCAGTGAGGTGGGGAACCGGGTCCCTTTCCCAATCCTGGGCTTGCACGGAGGTTGGGGGCGGGGTGCCCGGAGTCCTGATCCCCAACCCCGGGCTGGCAGGACACCGAGGTGGTGCAGGGTGTGGGGGTCAGCCCTTACCTGCGCGCAGAGAACGGAGCTCCCCCGACGCTCCACGCGGCGCTCCCTCCTGGGAGCAGGAGCCCGAGGCAGAGCAGCGCCCAGGCCCGCGGGCCGCCCATGCTGCGCCCGGAGCCCTCCGCGCGCGGCCCCTCGCGATCGCCCCCAGCCTGGCGTGCCCGCTCGCCCGCCCGCCCGCGCCGCCAGCCGCCCCGGACGCGCGGATCCCGGTTCCCAGCGCAGCGGCGGGAGGGCGGGCGGGAGGCGGGCGCGGGGCGGGGGCGCGCGTTCCCGGCCTCGCCCGGCCCCTCCTCGCGGCCCCCCGCCCCCTTGCGCCGCCGCTGCCAACCCGGAAGGAGCCCCAGGGGGCCGGGCGACCCCGCCAGGAAGCCCGCCAGGTGCCCACCTGAGCCTGGTGCCCTGCGCCGCTTGTCCCTTTTGGGGGCGGGTTGCCAGTTCCTAGGTGCCCAACCACGTGTTGCAAACTGAGGCCGGGCCACGGTCTCTGACGCAGCCAGGACCCAAAACCACCAAGCCTGGGCTAATGATGCCAGGGGCCTCATTCCCTCTGGATATTTTTGAGGGATCCAGTCATCGAGGCGAGAGGGGCAGTCCGCCTATGCAACAAAAGCTGCCCAAGCGGTGCGCTCCACTGTGTTGGGGGGGCACCTCACCTGCACTTCTCCTCTCTCAGTTTAATCTTAAGACCACTGTGGGTGAGGTGGGCACAGTTATCCCTATTTTAGAGAGAAAAAGAGGGAGGCCCAGGCACTTGTAGTTCCCCCTGGGAGAAGAAGACCGGGCTGACCCTATAAGTCAGTGTCCACTTTTATTGCTATTTTACAGATGGAGAAACTGAGGCCAAGAAGAGATGTTATCTACCTAAAGCACTCCATGAGTGGTCAGATCCAGGCCTCCTGACTTCAGAGGGAGTGTCAGCTTTTTAGCACAATCAAGGAAGACTGCAGACAGCATTTGGTCTGGGCCTGGGTCTCCCCATCTGTGACACTGGAAGGACAGGCTTAGGGTGGAGTTACTTCATCTGGGGTGTATGGATGCGCTTCTGGGCAGAGGGCTGTGAATTCCTCCAAAGTGTATGCCAGGGTGGTATGTGTATATGACACATGTGTGTGCAAGCGTGATGGGGTGTGTGAAATGTGTGATGTCTGTGTGCATGTGTGTGATGTATGTGTCTGTGACAGGAGTGTGTGTTTATGTGGAAGGGCCATAGCTCTCATCAGAGGGCATCTAGAACCTTCCCAAACTCCAGAATAGTCTCTGACCTCCCCGCTTCTGCCGGGACCGACAGGTTCAGTCTCTGGTCAGGGAACTAGATCCCACATGCCACAAGTAAAGATCTGGCATGCCTCAACAAAGATCGAAGATCTGGCACAGCCAAATAAATACATACATATATATATATTTTAAAAGCCGAACACCCCAGAGAGCACTTTGAAGGGCACACAGCTCAGTAGGAAGGGAAAGTACTAGGCAGTGGCTTCTGTCCTGGGAGGGACCTGGGAGGACCACAGAGTGAGGAGCACCGCCACACCTGTTAGCAATGCGTGTGAGATGCTCCGTGATGAACACATGGGCTCAGTCGCTCAGCCATGTCCTAATCTTGGCAACCCCATGGACTGTAGCCTGCCATGCTCCTCTGTCCATGGAATTCTCTAAGCAAGAATACTGGAGCAGGTTGCCATTTCCTACTCCAGAGGGAGAAATATCAATAACCTCAAATAACGTAGATGACACCACCCCAGTGGCAGAAAGTGAAGAGGAACTAAAGAGCCTCTTGATGAAGGTAAAAGAAGAGAGTGAAAAAAACCTGGTTTAAAACTCAACATTAAAAAAACTAAGATTATGGGATCCGGTGCCATCATTTCATGGCAAATAGATGGGGAAACGATAGAAACAGTGATGGACTTTACTTTCTTGGGCTCCAAAATCACTGCAGACGGTGACTGCAGCCATGAAATTAAAAGACACTTGCTCCTTGGAAGATAAGCTATGAAAAACCTAGACAGCCCATTAAAAAGCATAGACATCACTTTGAGAAAAAGGTGCATACACTTAAAGTTAACAGTTTTTCCAGTAACCATGTACAGATATGGGAGTTGGGCCATAACGAAGGCTGAGCACCAAATAATTGATGCTTTCAAACTACGGTGCTGGAGAAGACTCTTGGGAGTCCCTTAGACAGCAAGGAGATCAAACCAGTCAATCCTAAAGGAAATCAACCCTGAATATTCATTGGAAGGACTGATACTGAAACTGAAGCTCCAATACTTTGGCCACCTGATGCAAAGAACCGACTCATTGGAAAAAACCTTGATGCTGGGAAAGACTGAAGGCAGGAGGAGAAGGGGATGACAGAGGATGAGATGGTTGGATGGCATCATTGATTCAATGGACATCTCCTCCAGGAGAGAGTGAAGGACAGGGAAACCTGGTGTGCTTTGTGGGATCACAAAGAGTCGGACACAGCTAAACAACAAAAAAACAACCCCAGGGGCTCTTTCCAACTCAGGGATCAAACTCAAGTCTGCATTGGCAGATGGGTTCTTTACCACTGAGCCACCAGGGAAGTCCAGATGGACTGCATACATGTTCCTTTATCACCAAACTTGTGGGAGCTCTGAGCCACTGTGGAATTTCTCCAGCAGTGAATACTCCAAGGAAAAGCTGTTATCAACATTGTGACATCAGAGACTGGGGTCCCTTGGTCCAGGGTATTTATTTGAAACTATAGCCTGGAGAATCCCAGGGACGGGGGAGCCTGGTGGGCTGCTGTCTATGGGGTTGCACAGAGTCGGACACAACTGAAGTGACTTAGCAGCAGCAGCAGCAGCAGCATAGCTATGACTTAAAACTCAACATTTAGAAAACTAAGATCATGACATCTGGTCCCATCATTTCATGGCAAATAGATGGGGAAACAGTGGAAACAGTGACAGACTTTATTTTTTTGGGCTCCAAAATCACTGCAGATGGTGCTTGCAGCCATGAAGTTAAAAGATGCTTGCTACTTGGAAGAAAAGCTATGACCAACATAGATAGCATATTAAAAAGCAGAGACATTACTTTGCCAACAAAGGTCCATCTAGTCAAGGCTATAGATTTTCCAGTAGTCATGTATGGATGTGAGAGTTGGATTATAAAGAAAGCTGAGCACCGAAGAATGGATGCTTCTGAACTGTGGTGTTGGAGAAGACTCTTGAGAGTTCCTTGGACTGCAAGGAGACCAAACCAGTCAATCCTAAAGGAAATCAGTCCTGAATATTCATTGGAAGGACTGATGCTGAAGCTGAAACTCCAATACTTTGGCCACCTGATGAAGAGAACCGAATCATTTGAAAAGACCCTGATGCTGGGAAAGACTGAAGGCAGGAGGAGAAGGGGACAACAGAGGATGAGATGGTTGGATGGCATCACTGACTTGATGGACATGAATTTGAGTAAGCTCTGGGAGTTGGTGATGGACAGGGAGGCCTGGCATGCTGCAGTTCATAGGGTTGCAAAGAGTCAGACGTGAGTGAGTGACTGAACTGAGGACTTCTCTGGTGAAACAGTGACTAAGACTTCATGCTCCCAGTGCAGGGGACCTGGGTCTGATACCTGGTTGGGGAACTAGAGCCTGCATGTTGCAGCTAGAAGATCTTGTGTGCCTCAAAAAAGACCCCATGCAGCCAAATAAAGAAATAAAAATACATTAAAAAAAAAAAAAACAAAAACACAGATTTCCCTGGTGGCACAGTGAATAAGAATCTGCCTGCCAATTCAGGGGACACAGTTTCAATCCCTGCTCTGGGAAGATGCCACATGCCGCAGAGCAACCAAGCCCATGTACCACAGCTACCAAGAGTCCATGCTCTAGGGCTCACGTACCCCACCTACTGAGCCTGTGTGCTGCAACTACTGAAGCCCGAGAACATAGAGCCCGTGCTCCTTGACAAGAGAAGACACCGCAATGAGAAGCCGGAGCCACAACTAGAGAAAACCCGAGCAAAGCAACAAAAGACCCAGCGCAGCCAAAAAAAGAAACCCTCTACAGCGAGAGCCCGTGGCAGTGCAGTCCAGCAGTTAATGCAGGCGCAGTGCCCCTTTGGCCTAGACGTCAATGAGCAACCACTTGGTACTATGTGACCTGGGACAAGTCACCTCTCCTCTCTGAGCCTCATTTCCTTACCTGGAAAAACAAGGCAGGTTTTTTTTTCTTTACATGTTCATACGTATTTGTAAATCACTGTAAGTGTTGGCTTTGCTTTGTCTTTAAGATAGCATGAGCATTTCTTCATGCCCTTAACTGTCCTTCTGAGATGTAGTGTTTTTATAGTATTAGTTATACTGTATTTTCCACTCTTTGTTGTATAGGTCTTAGTTCACCAACCAGGGGTTGAATCCATGCCCTCTGCATTGAGAGTACACAGTCTTAACAACTAGACTGCTAGGGAAGTCCCAAAGTTAGGCAGTTAAGGACATGGAAGCAACCTAAGTGTCCCTTAACAGGTGAGTGGATAAAGAAAATGTGGTGTATATATATATATACCTATATATACCATGATATCTCATTGTATATATAATGGAATATTACTCAGCCATAAAAAAGAATGACATATTGCCATTTGTAGCAATGTGGATGGACCCAGAGATTATCATTCTAAGTGAAGTCAGTCAGAAAGAAAGTCATATGATACCATTTATATGTAGAACCTTAAAAAATGATGCAAATGAACTTATTTCCAAAACAGAAATAGAATCAGACATAGAATACAGACTTGCGGTTACCAAAGGGGAAAGGTGCAGGAAGGATAAATTAGGTATTTGGGATTAACAGATACACACCACTTTATATAAAATAGATAAACAAGGGGAACTATATTTCAGATCAGATCAGATCAGATCAGATCAGTTGCTCAGTCGTGTCTGACTCTTTGCGACCCCATGAACTGTAGCACGCCAGGAATAACCTATCACAGAAAATGGTATGAAAACCTGAATGTGTATACATATAAATGAGTCACTTTGCTGTGTACCAGAAACTAACACAACAGCATAAATCAACCCTGCTTCAATTAAACAAACAAAAGACAAGGCAGTTTTTAAAGCCTTGGGTCTCTGGGCAGTGGTCGTGGGGCACAGCATGAGGCGCCCTTTCCAGCACACCCTCCTGGTGCACATCAGCCTGGTTTCTGGTCCTCTTTGCTCCCTGAGCAGGAAGGGCAGGAAATGCTGCGGGGACCTGGGTTTGGACATTTGAGGTTTCAGCATTTGCTGAGATGGGGAGGAGAGGGACCTCCTCCCCGGGGGCCTGATCTTCTCGCTGCCAAGACTCGACCACAACCGCCAGTAACGGCAGCAGCTTCCGGTCTGGTCTGAGCGCTGACCGCGCGCCAGGTGCTGCGCTAAGCATTTTACTTTCATTGTCGCCTGCCCTCTTCCCCCACACCTGGGAGGCCGCCAGGTTATCCCCCGGTGCAGGGCTCAAGGCTGGTGAGTGATGGAGGCCGGCCTGGGTTCTTACCCACCAGGCCACACTGCCACCCTCTGGTCCAGCCCTGCATGGGGGGCTTCTTTGGGTGAAAAGAGAGATCAGTGCAGATTTAGACTCCCATTGGGAGCTGAGGAGGTGAGAGGCAGCACACACACACACATACACGAGTGTGTGGGCCACATGGGGACATGGACTCAGACACCGCCCGCCCCCACCGCAACCCCGAAGCAGGCCACGGGGTCTGGGAAACACAGCCCTGCTGGTGTGGATTCACTGACACATCCAGCAGCCTAGTCCAAACAGGAAATGCTGCTCTCCTAACAGCGAGCAAACCTGGGTCACAGCCTTCCTTCCCGTTATCTCCCCCGGGGCCTGTGCTAAGGGCCTCTCCTCTCCGCCTATGTCCCAAGGGCAGCCTCCCCGGCTGGGGGTGCCTGTAAGACCAGCCCTGTCCACACACCCCCAGGTACCCCTGGTGATCTGCACCCATAACCTGCCCACTCTATAGGGGCAGGAGCAACCCAAGAAGGCTAGGGGTACCCGAGTCCACGGCAGCAGCCCCCAGGGGCCCAGGCAGCACCAGAGGCCTTCAGAACCTCTGCCTAGACAAAGGGCAGGGCCAGAGGGCCGGCCTTCCAGGTTAGGGAACAATGCCTGCGTCCTTTGCCTTTGATCTGGAGGCCCGGGGCTGCGGCCCCTTGCTGGTCCGGGGCGGGGGATGCTGGGGGCCCCGAGGGCCTGTAGCTGCCCGGCCAAGTTAGTTATGCTCCATGGGGCTGCCCTTCTCACCCAGTTCTTTCCTTCCTCGTGGGGCTGGGACTGGGGCTGGAAGGGAACGGTAGCAGGAAGGAAGCTGTCGGAAAATCATAAATCAGGGGCCTAAGAGGGTCTTCCTGGCCTCCTTGGAAATCCTAGGGGGAGAGGCTGGCACCTCTGGGGGTGCGGGGAGGATGACAGAGTGGCCGGCAGGGCACCTGTGTTTGGAGTTAGGAGACCTGGATGTGCGCGTGATCCACGGTGAGACCCTTCTCTCCAGGTCTCCGTGTTCCTGTCTGGAAGGCAGAGGAGGGAAGGATACAAGGCTTGGGGACTTTCCTGTGGCTGTGCTGTGTCGGCCGTGAAGAACTAGACAAATAAATGGCTGCTTCTTAACAATATTTGTCCCAATTGCCTTCCTCTGGTTTTCCCCCCAAATCCCCTCCTTTCTGCCCCCTGCTTCTGCCCTTCCTCCCTTCTTTGGTGGTCCCTTTGCTCTGCTTCTCTCTCCACATCTCTCCTCTTGCAAAAACAAACTAGTAAAGTCTCCTTAAGGCAGCATCCCCCTAGCTGGAGGGGGAGGGGGCGAGTAGAATAGGGGGAAAAAAAAAATTATTGGCTCATTTATACTAGAGTGTTAATGACTGATATGTTGAACGTTGTTAAATGTTGGGGCTCATTTAACAGGGATTCTTCCTCATTTAAACTCTAAATAACTGGTAGTGGAATTTGTCTGCTAGTAAGGAGGATGCTTGGTCACCAAGGGTCTAGCAAAAAGATATGCCAGGTGAAAAGGCCTTCAGTGTGGGGAAAGCATCCATCTCCCCATCCCCTGCTGGATGCATCTGGAGTGGCAGCCACGAGTTCCTGCAGGTTAGTTGGATCTGGCAGGTGCAAAGGACAGGTGAGAGAAGCCACTCAGAGCAGAGACCCCAGAGCGGCCTGCCAGCCCCGCCAGCCCCAGGAGGTGCCTGCCCGGCCATCAGCATGTGGACTTGCCCCACCTGACACCCACAGGATGAACGGGTTCCACTCTGAGGAGGAAGAGGAGAGGGAAAGAGGAAGAGCCAGCGAGAGACAGAGAGAGGCATTTGGAAGGACAGAGAGATGGACAAAGAGGCAGACACAGAGAGAAGAGCTCCTGGGGAAAAGGACCCCCGGTTGTTAGTCTCAACTCCCCTGGGGGCCGAGCAGAGGGAGCGGGTGCCAGCTCAGCGCCATCCTCTGCACCCACAGGCTCTGCCTCGCTCAGAGCTGCACCCCACAGCCCTGAGAGTCAGGAGCTGGGCCTTCTTCCATCTGCTGCCCATGTCTGGCACTGGCCGGCCAGCGAGCTCTGGTTTTTGCCTGTGCTGCTGATGTAAGTTGTGCCATGGCAGCCCCGTCAGGCAGATGGAGCCGCTGGCCTGAGAAGAAATGGATTTCTAGCCTGCGGCTTGGCCTGGGAAGTCATAAATGGATGGACAGCATATGGGTGTGTGCAGCCCTGGAGCCCCTGGACTCCAGGCTGTCCCTGCCTTGCCCTCCGGTCCAGCCCTCTGCGGCCAAGCCTGGATCTTCTCCACCTGCCCGCTCCTCGGCTCTTGTCCCTTCCCGCCTTTCCACTCCCCATGGGATGTGGCCTCGCATGTGCCTCCTCGCTGACCCTTCCAGTCCTTTGGAACCTTCCCTAAGGTGAATGGAGGCATTTCTCCATGGGGAGAACCTGCAGTGTCTCTGCTGCCCTGAAGCAGGAATGGAATGTGGCCTGGCCTGCTCACCTTCCCACTGCCCCAGACCCTGAGATACCAATGCGAGTCTCCATTTTCCCAGATGACTCTGTGCTCTCCAGCTGGACTATGGGGCTTTCCCTTTGCATCCCTTCTGCCTGCCAATGCCCACACCCCTTCTGTCTCAGCTCAGACATGACTCCCTCCGTGCCTCCAGGAAGGTGTCCCACACACCAATTCTAGGTCTCGTGTCCACTGGGCTTCCCCACTCATAGAATTCTATGTAAGAGCCACCTGTTGATTTGTCTGATTCCCTTGATGGGTCATAGATAGTTGCTGGCCCCTTTCTATGATCTTCCTAACAGTACTAGGAAAGCTACATACCCCAGAAGCCATAAAGGATGCATTGGGTACTTAAAATTTTCTGCAGAGAGAAAGAATAATATGATTAACTGTGGGAAAAAAATTGCAATTTATCAGAAAAATGACAACTAATTTCCTCCACATATAAAGAGCTCTTACAAATCAGCAACATCAATGACCCAATAGAGGAACAAACAAAAGTTATAAACAGACAACTCAGAATGACAAGGCATTCAACTTCACTCAAAAGAGAAAAATTGGAGATGAAAACCACAGTGAGATAGCACCTTCCAAAACTGATAGCTAAGATTTTTGATGAAATGCTTTGGTAAGTCTGTGGGGGGAAACGTCACTTCATATATTCCCTCTTTGGAGCACAGTTGGTAATATGTAATAAAAGATAAAACGTGTATTACCTTGACCTGGTAATTCCACAATGAGGCAATTTCTTACATGTACATTTGCAAAGAACAGAAGGAAATGAATTGCAGCACTATATGTAGTATCAAAAAACTGGAAACAACCTAAATACCACTGCAGATTAGTACACTACGGCACACCCGTCAGAGAAACGCTGCAAAGTCAATGGGGTATGTGAAGTGCGGCATGGCCACAGAGTGGAATATTAGCCATCACGAGGAACACAGCACGGATACACGCTACAGAGCCTTGACAACATTACACTGAGTGAAAGAAGCCAGACACCGAAGGCTACATGCTGATTTATATGAAATGAACAGGCAAGTCCTGAGAGACAAAAAAGAAGATTAGTGATTGCCAGGGACTGGGGACTGGGACTCGGGAGTGACTGCTAATGGGTCTGGGGTTTCTTTTTAGGGAGATTAAAATGTTCTAAAATTGGTGGCGATGATTGCATAACTCTGAACATACTAGAAATCACTCAATTGTTCATACTGAAGGATGGGTTTTGTAGCATGGGAATTATATATACCAATACATATTCCTAAAGAAGAGGCTCATATATACATTTACCTATATAAAGATGGGGTAGATAATGGAACTTCTAAGATCAGTTAAGTGAAAAGATTACTCTTTTACCAGCAGATTACTTTTACTTTACCAAAAGATTACTTTTACCAGCAGCTTTGTGAAAAGGATCCTGCTGCGTGTGGGGAATTGCACAAATACCCCCCCATAAGTACTCAGGTTACACACTCATTTTCCCTAGAAGAATTCATCAGAAACTGCTAACTGGCTGCTTTTGGGAAGATGGAATGAGGGACCAAAGGTGTTCATTTTTACTGTGAATCCTTTTGCATGGTTCAAAGAAAAAAATTAATGCCAGAAAGGCAATGGCACCCCACCCAGTACCGCCTGGAAAATCCCATGGACGGAGGAGCCTGGTAGGCTGAGTCCAGGGGGTGACTTAGCATAGCATTAGCATACATACTATATGTGTGTGTGTGTGCACATATGAACTGGCAGCTCTTGGATTCCCAGCCCAGAAGCTGGAGGGCGCCTGCAGTCTGGGAGGACCCCTGAGTACTGGGGTGAGGTTTCAAGACAGACCTCCACCTCTGGGCAGGCTGAGGCTCCACAGGGCTGGATCGGGAGCTGTGCCTCTGAACCAGCTGGACCCTGGGAGGCGGCCCCTCCCTGCCCTCCCGGGAAGGACCCCGAGCCCCTGTCCTCACCAGGCCTGGCCTGGGGCTTCCAGTCACTCATGACACACCTGAGTGGAGGCTGTTTGGGGAGGTGGGCTCCCTGGCCAGAGGGAAGTCCGGGCAGAGAGCCGGGGGCGGCCCCCATGTCCACACTGAACCATGAGAAACTGAAGTGGGCTGTGTTCTTCGCTGATCCCAGGGAGGGAAGAAGAGGAAGACAGGGGGAGGGAAGACAGAGACAGAAGAGAGCAGGATGAGAGAGCGCAGATGTTAGAGACAGAGACTGAGCCCAGGCATCAGCAGGGAGGAGCTTGGCCTGATGAGGAGGGCGGGGCTGCCACACACTGGCGGACAGAGATGTGGAGAGAGCAGGGAGACTGTGGGAGGACAGGGCAGTGGCAAGGGGCAGGCAGCGGGCAGAGCTCGGGGGCGGCAAGGACCTGCCCCCTCCTGAGCCTTCCCCGGGCCTTTATCTGTGTGCCTGCAGATGGCACGCATTATCATAGCCGCCCATGTGGAGGTATGTTGCCCAGGAAAGGGAGGCCAGGAGGCTGATAAGCTGCACAGCTGGAGACAGCAGAACGCCACTCAGCGTCTGGCTTCGGAGCCCTGGAGCAGGTGGTCAGGACAGTCCAGGCCCAGACTTGACCCTGGGACCCTGCACTGTGCCCAGCTCCCTCCAACGGGGGGCCCGTTGGTCCATCTGGGCTGCTTCTGTCCTGCCATGGTGGGACATTCCCAGGAGCAGAAGGGACCTGTCCGGACTCCAGCCTGCTGTCAGGAAGGGGCTGACACTGTAGCCCCAGCTTGGCCAGCAGGATGACGTTTCAATCCTGCCTGTATCTTCCTCACTGTGTGGCCCTGGCCAAGCTGCTTCCCTTCTCTGAGTCTCAGTGTGTTTGCCTGGAAAGTGGGGATTGTCTCACTTGTCTCAGGGTAGGCTGCTTAACTGTGCAAGCTAAGTCGCTTCAGTCGTGTACGACTCTTTGCTACCTGCCAGGCTCCTCTGTCCATGGGATTTCCCAAGCAAGAATACCGGAGTGGATTTCCTTCTCCAGGGGATCTTGCCAAACCAGGGATCCAACCCACATCTCTTATGTCACCTGCACTGGTAGGTGGGTTCTTTACCATTGAGCCATAAGCTTAAGAGGAGCATTCAGATTCAAAAGAGGAGCTCCTTACGCAGGGCTGCCACATTCTGCTCAGGAAAAAGTACCCATGTGAATCTGAGGCATAGGGTGTGCAGTTTGCAGAATGAGACATCTGGGCATCCAGGGAATCCTGACAGATGGAAGAGCCAGTCTTCGGCAAAGAGAATATTGGGGGAGAATCGGGTTTTCTAAAGGTCCCTCATTATGACATGCTTCTGTTGGCCAATCTCTCCAGCTAAAGCAAGGAAAATTCCTGTTGAAATTCAAAATTTTTCTCTATGTATTTACTCAAGACTAGACTGAATAGTTTAATTACTATCATCGTGGCTGGCCCAGGGAACCAAGCAATTCCTCCTAGTTTCAGTTGTACTCTGCCTGCAATTAGGACGCTCTGCCACTAGGTGGCGTCTTGGGCTTGCACCTGCAGTGAAGTGAGGTTTTTCTGGGGTGTTTTTTGGTCCCCTCTGATCCACTCGAAGAAGCTGCCTTTTGAGAACAGACAGGAATACAGAGACAGTCTCTAGACTGATGGAAAAGAGTGCTGTGATCACTTAACAATGCCTGCCCTGGATGAAGGAATAGAAAACAGGGGCTTCTGTGCCTACAGCCCTCTAGACTGTGCTTCTGAGTATATGTTTCTATTTAATGCTACTTTTTTAGACTAAGTGGCAATCTGTGAAACACTTGAATGTAAATATTAGGATTACTAATCGGGGACTGGTGATTAGTGTAGTAATCACTGTTTAAGAAGGGATGTTTGTACAAATAACTTTTGTAATAAAGAACATATAGTTTGGGGAAACATTTGCAGCAAAATATTAAAAAAAAAAAAGCAAACAGGATGGTTCAGCCTTTCTTTCTGGACGGTTAAGAATTTCCATTTTTCCCCACAGTCATTTCTATTATCCGCTGTGCCTCGAGGCATGTGGGATCTTGGTTCCCTGACCAGGGATGGACCCTGTGCCCCGTGCAGCAGAAGCGTGGAGTCTTGACCGCTGGATGGCCAGAGAAGTCTCTTATCACAGTCCTTTTAAAGAGAGACACCTCGAATGCCTTTTCATACCTGCTCCTTCCCAAGTGCTCACAGGCAACTCTCACTCCTGGAGTTGAGATGTTCACAGCTTCCCTCAGGTCTGTGGCTATCGGCTCACTCGCTGTCTGTCTCAGTGAGCCTGTTCTTGGAAGAAACTATAAAAGAACAGGAAAGGCCCTTTTGGCTGTACTCTCCTTAAGAATTGCTGGGTTTTATGAAATCATTCTTTTTCATCAGTAATCCCTCAAAGCCTTCTTAGACTCTTTTTAGTGGTAAAACATTATGATAATATACTATCATTAAAGTTTGTTTTTTTTTAAGGAAAATATATTATTTGTAATCCATCCACCTTGATGTAGTGATTCCGCAGATCTTTGGGGTTTGGGCTTTCCTTCTTTTTAGTGCTTTTTTTTTTTTTTTTGCCAAAGAAAGAGAACTTCCAGTCCCATTGAAAATCTTTTCCCCACCTCCAGACAGCTGAAAATCCTCCTTCTTTCTTAGCTAAACTCTTGACTGCTTGTCCTTTGAAGTTAAAGCTGGTTTATTTCTAATCTGCGCTGAATTGTTCTTTATCGATAGTCACACAGGAGATCAGAGGAAGCTGAATGCAAAGGCCAGGAGTTGTCACTGTTTCCACGTACACGGCCACCCATTTGGGATCCGTATAAGTAAAAAGAGCAAAGGGATGTCTGAAGGGTTGGACACCAGATATCTTTGTTCGTGGGGATTACGGATGTGCCTGTTTTTTCTTGTTTCTAACTAGTTGGCTTGGTGGTCTCTCATGTTTCACGTTTGCAATTTAAAATATGAATTATTTCTAAAACTAATTGGTTATTCTTGGTTGCACTGAGTCTTCATTGCTGCGCACAGGCTTCATCTAGTTGTGGTGAGCAGGGGCTACTCTTTGACGCGGTGCACAGGCTTCTCAAGGCGGGGGCTTCTCTTGTGAAGCACGGGCTCTAGGCGCACGGGCTTCAGGAGTTGACAGCACACGGGCTTCACAGTTGCAAATCGAGGGCTCCGGAGCACAGGCTCAGTAGTTGCAGCTCACGGGCTTAGTTGCCCTGAGGCATATGGAATCTTCCCGGACCAGGGATTGAACCTGCGTGTTGTCTGCATTGGTGGGAAGATTCTTAACCTTGCCCCCCTGTTTTCTCCGGACACTGGGGGGAGAAGGCCCTGCCGCAGGAAAGTCTTCCGCAGATGTAATTCAATTAATGACTTTGAGATGAGATCATCCTGGATTACCCAGATCAGAGATCAGATCAGATCAGTCGTTCAGTCGTGTCCGTCTCTCTTATTTCGACGGCCCATGACCGGACCACCCCCATCTCAGATAGAGATAGGTGCAGTCGTGTCCGACTCTTTGCGACCCCATGAACCTCAGCACGCCAGGCCTCCCTGTCCATCACCAGCTCCCGGAGGTCACTCAGACTCACACCCATCGAGTCAGTGATGCCATCCAGCCATCTCATCCTCTGTCGTCCCCTTCTCCTCCTGCCCTCAATCCCTCCCAGCATCAGAGTCTTCTCCAATGAGTCAACTCTTCGCATGAGGTGGCCAAAATACTGGAGTTTCAGCTTTAGCATCATTCCTTCCAAAGAAATTCCAGGGCTGATCTCCTTCAGAATGGACTGGTTGGATCTTCTTGCAGTCCAAGGGACTCTCAAGAGTCTTCTCCAACACCACAGTTCAAAAGCATCAATTCTTCCGCACTCAGCCTTCTTCACAGTCCAGCTCTCACATCCATACATGACCACAGGAAAGACCATAGCCTTGACTAGGTGAACCTTTGTTGGCAAAGTAATGTCTCTGCTTTTGAATATGCTATCTAGGTTGGTCATAACCTTCCTTCCAAGGAGTAAGCGTCTTTTAATTTCATGGCTGCAGTCACCATCTACAGTGATTTTGGAGCCCAGAAAAATAAAGTCTGACACTGTTTCCACTGTTTCTCCATCTATGGGGGGATTACCCAATGGGCCGTGATAAAGACCAGATGCCCTGATAAAGGACACTGGAGGAGAGATGAAAGAAGGCCCTTGAAGCCAGAGGCAGAGCTTTTCACAAGGGATCCACTTCACTTTCAGTCAAGGGGCTTTGGAGCCCCTCTTCAGCTGCTTGAGGCAGGGGAGGACCCATCTGCATACGCTTCAGAGGGAGCCCTGCTGACATCCTGACTTCCTCCTCCAGAAGTGTAACAGGATTACAACTTCTGCAGCTTTAAGCCAAGCATTTGTGCTCATTTGTTAGGTCAGCCCCAGGACACTGGTACAGGAGGGCAGGTGGGGATGAAAAGAAGTCACCAGATCTGGAGATTTTTGCATGCTAAGTCACTTCAGCCATGTCTGTACTCTTTGCGACCCCATGGACTGTTGCCCCCAGTCTCCTCTGTCCATGGGATTCTGCAGACAAGAATACTGGAGTGGGTTGCCATGTTCTCCTCTCTTTAGGGGATCTTCCCGACCCATTGGGACCAAACCCCCATCTCTTACAGTCTCCTATATTGGCAAGTGGGTTCTTTACCACTAGCGCCACCTGGGAAGGAGATATTTAGGAGGTAGAAAAAACCTTCCCCACACATCTCCTCTCCTGTCCAAATTCCCAGGCATTGCCTTTTACTCCAACTGTGATGATTTGAGTCTCATTCCTTCCACTGAGGGCTTCGAAATGGGTGACAGTCATCCTTAGAGGGTGCCTGACACACGGCGAGCATTCAGTAAGGGGCGACAACAGTTATAAATTCATAAAATCTTAAAGAGTATGCAAAATGTCCTTTCACTTTGCAAACATCCCCAACCCTCAGAACCTTCCCCGCTGGCCTCAGGGAGGCCAAAGGCAGTAACTGTTGTGAGACAGAGCTGTCGTGGGTTAGATGGTGTCCCTCTAAAACATGCTGAAATCCTAACCTTTGGGATGTGATGTTATTTAGAAAAAGAGTCTTTGAAGATGCTCAAGTTGTGCTTCCCCAATGGCTCAGTGGTAAAGAATACGTCTGCAATGCAGGAGACGCGGGTTCGATTCCTGGGTCAGGAAGATCCCCTGGAGGAGGACATAGCAACCCACTCCAGTATTCTTGCCTGGAGAATCCCATGGACAGAGGAGCCTAGTGGGCTGCGGTCCACAGGACTGCAAAGAGTCAAACATGACTGCAGTGAATGAGCATGCAAGTTAAGTGAGGTCGCTGAGGTGGACCCTCATCCGACATGGCTGTGTCCTTATGAAAGGGGAAATCTGGACAGATGGAGGGAAAATGGTGTGAAGACAAGGAGAGGGCCACCACTGATACGAGGAGTGCCCGAGGCCACCAGAAGGTACAGAGAGCGGTGGTATAGAGGCACCTTCAGGCCCCTGAAGGCACCTGCAGAGCCCTCAACCTCAGACTCCCGCCTCCTGAGCTGCGAGACCAGAAGTGTGCTGTTCACGCCTCCCGTTTGTGGTACTTGGTTACTGCAGCCCCAGGACGCTATACAGGTAGGGATGGGTGTCATGGTCTGGGAAAACTGATCATTCCAGGGCCTGTGGGGGGGCTTGGGCCGTTCCAAAATCCTGTTCCCCCAATGGTCACTGTCCAGGTCTGTGGCCAGGCTGGGCTACTTCTTTCCCCGCCCGCCCCCCGGCTCCACCAGCAGAAGTGCACAGGCACTTCCAGGGCAGAGGTCTGGGCTGCACTTGGAAGCCCTGGCAGGGGGTTTCCAATTTGGCCCCTTCTCGGTCAGCAGGGACCCATCATCTGGATGGCCTGTCGGCCGCCCCTGGGAGGGGAATCGGGGCTGCACTGTGGCAAGTGGTCAGGGAAGGGTGGCTCCTTTTATGGCAGGGCCCCCGGCAGGAGACAGCAGGTCCTGCAGTAGGCCCCTGGGCCAAGTCTGGCCCTGTGCTTACTTTCTGGGTGACCTCAAGCCACTCATATCACCTTGGTTTCCTTACCCATTAAATGAGGGGCAGAAGTAGAAATTACCTCCAAATACGGCTGCCAGGATTCACTGGGAGGATGGGACCACCAGGATGCTTGATTAGGGAAAATTTTAGATACTTTTTTAACTTAAAAAAAATCGGGTGGATTTCCCTGGTGGCGCAGCAGATAAGAATCTGCCTGCCAATGGGATCGACACAGGTTCGATCCCTGGTCCGGGAAGATTCCACATGCCTCAAAGCAACTTAGCCTGTGTAAGCCACAACTACAGAAGCCCTCTTGCTCAAGGACCCTCAAGTCACAACTGCTGAAGGCCTCGAGCCTAGAGACTGTGCCCCACAGCAAGAGACACCCCACACCACAACAAAGAATAGCCCCTGCTCGCCACAGCTAGAGAAAGCCCGCGGGCAGCAGCAAAGACCCAGCGAAGCCAAAGATAAATAAATAAATGAAAAACATTAGCAGCGCATCGATATCAAACAGATTATAAAAAATGGTGGCAAAATACATATCATTTAAATTTACTATTTTAACCAGTTTTGAAGTTCAGCGGTATTGAGTCCATATTGTGCAACCACCATCTATCTCCAGAACTCTTCTCATCTTGCAAAACTGAAACCCTGTCCCCATTAAACACAATCTCCCTGTCCCTTCCTTCCTACATCCCTGGCAACCACCATTCTGCTTTTTGTCTCTATGAATTTGGCAGCTGTAGCATATTAAAACCGGAGAAGGCACTGGCAAGCCACTCCAGTACTCTTGCCTAGAAAATCCCATGGATGGAGCAGCCTGGTAGGCTGCAGTCCATGGGGTCTCTACGAGTCGGACGCGACTGAGCAACTTCACTTTCACTTTTCACTTTCACACAATGGAGAAGGCAATGGCAACCCACTCCAGTGTTCTTGCCTGGAGAATCCCAGGGACGGCAGAGCCTGGTGGGCTGCCGTCTATGGGGTCGCACAGAGTCGGACACGACTGAAGCGACTTAGCAGCAGCAGCAGCATATTAAAAAGCAGAGACACTACTTTGCCAACAAAGGTCTGTCTCGTCAAGGCTATGGTTTTTCCCGTGGTCATGTATGGATGTGAGAGCTGGACTATAAAGAAAGTTGAGCACCGAAGAGTTGATGCTTCTGAACTGTGGTGTTGGAGAAGACTCTTGAGAGTCCCTTGGACTGTAAGGAGATCCAACCAGTCCATCCTAAAGGAGATCAGTCCTGAGTGTTCACTGGAAGGACTTATGTTGAAGCTGAAACTCCAATACTTCAGCCATCTGATGCAAAGAGCTGACTCATTTGAAAAAACCCTGATGCTGGGAAAGATTGAAGGTGGGAGGAGAAAGGGATAACAGAGGATGAGATGGTTGGATGGCATCACCAACTCAATGGACATGAGTTTGAATGAACTCTGGGAGTTGGTGATGGACAGGGAGGCCTGGCGTGCTGTGGTCCACAGGGTCGCAAAGAGTTGGACTGACTGAGCGATGGAACTGAACTGAACTGAGGGACCTCATATGATGGATTCACACAGCGTTTGTCTTTTTGTGACTGGGAGATTTCACTCAGGATCAAGTCCTCAAGGTTCGTCCATGTTGCCGCATGCATCAACATTTCCTTTATTTTATTTTAATATTTATTTATTCATTTATTTATTTATTCAGCTGCACCAGGTCTTGGTTGTGGCACGTGAACTGATACCTGCTGCATGTAGGATCTAGTTCCCTGACCAGGGATCAAACCCGGCCCCCCTGTGTTGGGAGCACACAGTCTTAGCCGCTGGACCACCAGGGAAGTCCCAGCATTTCCTTTAGGTTTTATTTTCCGAGAGAAGAATATTGTGAAGGCTCTGTGTGGTGGTGAGCTCCAGCTGCCCTGAGAGGAGGCGCTGAGCAGCCCGTCTGCCCTAGGCGGGCTCCAGGGGCCCCGAGGAAGGAGGCCTTGGGACTATGGCTGCTCTCAGGGCCCTGCCTGCCTCCCAACCTCCCTGGGGAGCTGGAAGAGGGCACTTTCTTAGAGAAGCTCCTGACCCACTCCCTTTTGAGTTTCTGAAGTTTCTAGAAGGAGATCCTGGGTTCCAGGAACCTGCACTGGACTGTAGGGGTGCAGGGGCAGGCGGCCGGGCCTGGGGTGCAGTGAGGAGGAGGCTGTGTGCACACACGCTATGCATACAAAAAGGAGGATTGGCTAAAATACTCGGGGTGGGGAGACCCAGGTTCACGCGCAGTGGCCCAGCCAGTGTCTGACCAGGTCTTGGAAAGCTCTCCACAAAGGGTTACTTCTGAATTCAGTTTCTGCCATGAGTGCAGCCACACTGGATGCTGAGAAGAGAACCCTGAGAGAACCCCGAGGTGCCCAGACAGAGGATGGCACCCCTGGCCCCTGGGTCACCCTCAGCCTCACATGCAGTTGCGTCTCCATGGCTCCCTGTGGCCTCTGGGCTCCCCAGGGCCCAGTGGAACCTCGCTCCCAGCACATATGTGATCTCGGGTACTGTGCTGAGATGGAATGGCTGTTGAATGGATGGTGGACTCAGAAGGCTTTGAGGTTATCCTTCTGCACAGCGATCTCCACTGTCTGGGGAGCAGGGGCTGCACTAGAAAACAGGACAAGCATGAGATCTGGAGGTGAGACAGACTTGGGCCAGGGGCCCTCACCTCCCTTCACCAGCCGCCGTTTCCTCGCCTGTCAGCTGCAGATGATAACAGCTGTGGACACCTGACAGGGTGGGTGAGGGCTGGTGGGCCGAGGCACAATGTCCAGCCTGGGCCTGCTGCCCTGTTGCCGCTGGGATAGAGGACAGCTGCTCATGCTGAATGTGCGTCAGGATGCCCCCTGAGTCGGTGCTTTTCCTTTTTGGATGTGTCAGCTTACTTTCCAGCCGCCAGCCTCCTCTAGAAGTTGCACACAGATAAAAGGTCCCCGTTAATGAGGATTCTAGCTAAAGTTTTAAAATTCACAGCAAGCCCGCTCCGCATAATAATGTATTAGAAACACAACAATCCTTTAATCTAGAAGGAATTAATTGCTGGGCCCAGAAATTCAGGGCACGTTGACAGAATCCTTAATTTCTTGAGTGGATGGTTTCAGAAAAGCGACTGATTTTAGACTGCTTCTCTCTCTCTGCCTAAGACTCCCACCACAGTTCCGACAAAGGGTGAGATTGTCTCAATGTCTCGCTGGGTAAGAATCATGTATGTGGGGTCTGAATTGACGTCAGCTCTGAGTTTTCCCTGCTGGGTGGAACGTGGCCGACTCGAATCCCCAGGAGATTCAATGCCGGGTCTGTGGCCCTAACGTCTTGGGCCCTGAATGGCTTCATTTCGTCCCACTCACACACGTTTGCTGAGCGCCCTCTGGGAGCCTGAGCGCCCGGTCAGTGCTGGACATGCAGGAGCAGATAAATTGTAAAAGCCTTGGGACTTCCCTGTTGGTCCAGTAGTTAAGAATCTGTCTTCTGGTTGCAGGAGGTGTGGGTTTGATCCCTGGTCAGGGAACTAAGATCCCATGTGCAGTACAGCAATAAATAAAAATAATAAATAAATAAAAATAATAAATTTTGGCCTAACCCAGGGTTGCAAAGGTTTTCTTTTCTTCTAGAAGTTTTAGTTTTACATTTTACTTTTATGATCTATTTTTTTTAAATTTTATTTACTTATATTTTGATCGTGCTGGGTCTTCATTGCTGTATGGGTTTTTCTCTAGTTGCTGCGAGCAGGGGCCGCTCTCTAGTTATGGTGAGCAGGCTTCTCACTGCAGGAGCTTCTCTCGCTGCAGAGCACAGGTTCTAGAGCGTGCCGCTTTCAGGAGCTGCGGCACAGGGGCTCAGCCATCATGGCACATGGGCTTAGCTGCTCCATGGTATGTGAGATCTTCCTGGATCGAGGATTGAACCTGTGTCTCCTGCATTAACAGGAGGATTCTTCACCACTGAGCCACCAGGGACGCCCCATGATTTGTTTTTGAGTTAATTTTCATGTACACTTCAAGGAATTGCATATGCATTTCTACACTAGTTTCTTGAGGATGCCACAACAAATTCCCACATATTCGGTGGCTTAAAACAACAGAAGTTTATCCTCTAACCGTTCTGGACCTCAGAAGGCTGAAAGGAAGGTGTTGGCCGGGCCATGCTCCCTCAGGGACCTGTATAAGAAAATCCCTTCTTCATATCTTGTAGCTGCTGGTGGCCACCTGGCATTCCTTGGTTACATCATTCCCGCCCCTGCCTCTGACTTCATAACACCTTTTCCTCATGTGTCTCTTATAAAAATACTCGTTATTGGATTTAGGGTTCACCCAGATAATCCAGGATGATCTTCTGACTTCACAACTCTTAATTATATCTGCAAAGACCACTTTGTTGTTGTTCCAATGTTAAGTCGTGTCCGACTCTTTGCAGCCCGTGTACTGAAGCACCCTCCCCTGTACTCCACTGTCTTCTGGAGTTGGCTCAAATTCATGTCCACTGCTCAAATTCATAACCATCTCATCCTCTGATGCCCCCTTCTCCTTTTGCCTTCAATCTTTTCCAGTATCAAGGTCTTTTCCAGTGAGACAGCTGTTCACATCAGGTAGCCAAAATATTGGAGCTTCAGCATCAGTCCTTCCAATGAATATTCAGGGTTGATTTCCTTTCAGATTCACTGGTTTGATCTCCTTGAAGTCCAAGGGACTCTCAAGAGTCTTCTCTAGCAGTACAATTTAGAAGCATCAATTCGTCTGTTCTCAGCCTTCTTTATGGTCCTACTCTCACATCCATACATGACTACTGGAAAAACCATAGCTTTGACTGTAGGCAATGTCTCTGCTTTTTAACATGTTGTCTAGCTTTGCCATAGCTTTCCTTCACTTATCATAGCCTTGTCATGGCAAAGGGACTTGCATAACTCAACAAAGCTATGAGCCATGCCATGCCACCCAAGATGGATGGGTCATAGTGAGGAGTTCTGACAAAATGTGGTCCTCTGGAGGAGGGAATGGCAAACCACTCCAGTACTCTTGTCTCGAGAACCCCATGAACAGTATGAAAAGGCAAAAAGATATGACACCAAAAGATGAACCCACCCGCCAGGTTGGAAGGTGTCCAATATGCTACTAGGGAAGAGCGGAGGGCAATTTACTAATAGCTCCAGAAAGAATGAAGTGGCTGGGCCAAAATGGAAATTATACTCAGTTGTGGATATGTCTGGTGGTAAAAATGTAGTCCAAAGCTGAAAATAACCGTATTGTATAGAAATCTGGAATATTAGGTCCACGGATCAAGGTAAATTGGACATGGTCAAGCAGGAGATAGTAAGAGTAAATATCAATATCTTGGGAATCAGTGAACTAAAATGTATGGGAACGGGTGAATTTAACTCAGATGACCATTCTATCTACAACTGTGGGCAAGAATTCCTTAGAAGAATCTGAAATGCAGTACTTGGGTGCAGCCTCAAAGACAACAGAATGATCCTGGCTCATTTCCAAGGCAAACCATTCAACATCACAGTAATCCAAGTCCATGCCTCAACCACTAATGCTGAAGAAGCTGAAGCTGACTGTTTCTTTGAAGACCTACAAGACCTTCTAGAACTAGCACCAAAAAAAGATATCCTTTTCATCAAGAGGGGATTGGAAGGCAAAAATAGGAAGTCAAGAAATACCTGGAATAAAAGGCAATGAAGCAGGGCAAAGGCTAATAGAATTTTGTCAAGAGAACACACTGGTCATAGCAAACACCCTTTTCCAACAACATAAGAGAAGACTGTACGTATGTACATCACCAAATGGTCAGTACTGAAATAAGATTGATCCTATTCTTTGCAGACCAAGATGGAGAAGCTCTACACACTCAGCAAAGACCACTCCCCTCCTCCTTCTCCTGCTCTTCTTGTTTTTGGCTGATCTGGGTCTTCATTACAGTACGCAGGTTTAGTTGCCCCGAAGCATGCAGGATCTTAGTTCCCCGACCAGGAATCAAACCCACATCCCCTGCAATGGAAGGAAGATTCTTGACCACCCGGCCACCCAGGAAGTCCCTCTCTTTTTCTTTTTCTTCTTCTATTTTAATTTCTCAAGGCAGAAGCTTATTCAAATCCTTTAAAATTCACTGAGGTTTGTTTTATAGCCCAGAATATGGTCTATCTTGGTAACGGTTTGGTGTACATCTGAAAAGAATGTGGATTCTGCAATTTGGGGGTAGGAAGCTGTATAAATGTCAATTAAGTTGAAAAGAATGTGGAGAAAGCCTGAGCCAGTCCAGACAGTGAAAGGAAGGTCAGGGGTTGCTGCGGAAACTGCAGGAGTATTTCTCAGTCATGGTGAAGGCTGAGGCTGTGCAGAGATGATCTGTCCAGGGCCTGTGGGTGAACACCCAGCTCTGGCAAGAAGAGGCCCAGGAGGGAGGTGCATGTTCAATGTTATCTTTGCCCTGGGCCCTGTGGCCCTCACGGCTGCCTCCCTAGCTATCTCCTTCCCAGGCCCCCTCTGCTGGGCTGGGCTGACACCCAAGTTCCAATTTCTACTTTCCGGAAGGCCTCAGGCCTTGACGTGGCTATGGGCCTACCAGTGAAGCTCCGGCCAGACAGAGACCGCCCACTGGATTCTGTGCCACTTAGCTGGAGTACAGACAGGGTATGTACTCCTGGCTCCTCTGCTTTCCAGAAAGATCTCTGTGGCAGGTATGGAGTCCCATCCCAAGGCCACAGATGCCAGAACCAAGGTCACCTCAGGAACTGACGGAGCCCCTTTGTGAAAGTGTTAGAAAGTGTTAGTCACTCAGTCATGTCCCACTCTGTGTGACCCCCATGGACTGTAGCCCACCAGGCTCCTCTGTGCATGGGATTCTCTGAGCCCCTTTGAAACCATTGCCAAAAGCCCCCTTTATCATCACCCGCAAGCTTCCTGACCCTGTATTAGGCAAAAATGCCCACCTCAGTGCTCACCCTTGGCGCCATAATCACCTAATGCCACCCTTCCAGCAGGAATTCCCTTTGTCTTGAAGCTATAAAAATGGCTTCTAACCCATGAAAGCATCGGCTTTCCCTTGAGCTGGGCCGCTGTTCTAACAGCAGCCCATTGGATTTCTCTGGTCTGTCACAAAGTCAGCCTACTGAGCTCAGAGAGCCCACACTATCTCTGCTCTTTGTTCTTAATAAACTTCCTCCCTTCTGCAACACTCTGTCTGGAAATCCTTTTACAAGCCGCGTTTGGACGGCCACGACAGCAGGCAGCCTCCCCTCCCCTCCTCTGATCGTGGGGCCTGTTCCCACGCCCAGTTCCCTTGTGCTTCCCCCGACTGCCTGCAGCCCCTTGGCTCAGACAAAACTAAGCTCTCAGGACCTGTGTAGGGCTGAATTGTGCCCACTCCCAAATTCATATGTGTATGTCCTAACCCCTGGTGTCTCAAGAAGTAACAACGTGTGGACTGAAAGAGGAGATTAAGTTAAACCAAGGTCATTCGGGTGGACCCTCATCTGATATGCCTGGAGAAGAGGAAATCTGGACATGTAGTGACATACCAGGAGTGCACGTGCACGCAGGGGCAACCACGTGCTGAGTGGCAAGAGGGTGGCCGTCTGCAAGCTGAGGACAGGGGCCTCAGGAGGAACCACACCTGCCGGCACCCTGATCTTGGACTTTCAGCCTTCAGATCTGTAAGAAAATAAGTTTCTGTGGTTTATGCCACCTAGTCTGTGTTCTACTTTAAAATATTTATTATTTTAAAGCAAAATGGTAAATATTTATTCAATTTTGTGGGACAAGTGTGCTGCCTTCCTGACCTGTGTCCCCCCCACCCCCAACCCAGCCTCCCCAAGCCCATCCTTTTGGAAGGGGCTGCAGCGGCTCTGGGCTCTGTGGGAAAAGGAGATGGAGAGGTTGCTTGTGTTTGAGACACTTCCTTGTATTCCTCTGATAAAAGAAATGTCCAATGTATTGAGGTCCGGGGGAGTCATTCTGGCTTATACATGAGTTAACTTGAATTTTATGCTAACTAGTATGGCCCATTTGTGACTTATTAAACATACATTGCATGTCTGCTTTGATTTAAAATAAAAAGGGATATTTGACCACATGTAAAGAATGACCATGATAAAAACACAGACTAAATGCCCCTCCCTTCCTGGGATGCCAATGCTTGCTTGTTCTCCCCTGATGCTAAGACTCCCTTCCCAGGTGCCAAGGCCACGCTGACTCGCTGTGTCCATGCTGATCTGTTCTTTTTTTAAACTTGCAGGAATGTATCCCTGATGCATTTGATGTTCTTTGTTCTCACAAGACCTAAAACTGTGCTGAAAACCATGCTTCTAAAGAGCAGTTTCTCAGAGTTATCTGAGAACCTGTCTTCCTGGCTATCATCCTCCGTTTGGCTCAAATAAAACTCTTTGCTATTCCTATTATAGATTGTTCATGGATTATTTTCATCGACTGCTCCCTCCCCAGCCCTGTGGCTTCCAGGGAAACCCCGAGTTATGGAGCTGAGGGGAGAGTGGACAGTTCGGCCGACCTCGCCAAGTCTGGGCCCTGGCTGAAAGATCTGGGCTGCAGGAGCCAGCTGGAGGCCCCTGGAAGGTCACTTGCATTCCTGCAATAATCATAGCAAGCTTGAACGTGCACACGCCAGGCACCATGCCTCACAGCCTCCTCTCAGAACCCTCACAACCCTGGTGGACAGGTGTTAAGGCCTGCTGTACCGAGGGGGACACCGAGGGCCACAGGCCTGGTGCACAGCAGGACCTGCATTCACACTCAGCTTGTCTTAACTCCAGGACCAGAGAGATGAGTGGAGGTGGTTCTGACAAACTTGGCCAGAATCTGGCTAGAAAATAGCAGAAGATCTAAAGAGAGAAGCTGTTTTACTTCCAGCGTGCTAGAAGGTTTGTGTCTTAGGGTTAGTTTTGTTGGAGTTGTAATTGTCTATGGGGAGGGGATGGGGCAGTGTCATATCGTCACCAGCGGCCTCTAAAGATCTCAGCTGGTTGAATCCAATGCCACTGTCCCGAACTACTTCGCCACCCCCACCCCATTGTCACCTCTGTCCTTCCCCTGACCCACCTCCTGTTAGGGCTGGGTTACCTCCAGCACCTTCCATGGTTCCCCCAGCAACAGGACTGCCAGCTCCTCTGGGCAGCAAAGGGGCATCAAGGCCAGAATCACTCAAAGGCCGTCATAACAAAGACCATTGATACAGTTTCAGACTCCACACTGGAAGTAACCTTTGAGAAACTGCCACTTTCGCATTTTAGTTTATATCGAAGAAAAATAGCCATTGTTATCTGAAAATGCTTTGAAAATGCTCCTCCTTTTTTTCCACCTTCCTATCTGTTGAGGCTGAATTTTCTTCATATTTTCAACCCAAACACTACGTCACAACAGACAGAATGCAGGCGCAGACATGGGAATCCAGCCATCATTCTGTGGAGCCAGACATAAAAAGATTTGCAAAAGTATTTTTTTAAGCCATCTTCACACTAATATTTTTTAAAAAATATAGTTACTTTAAAACAAAAATATTCTTAATATAACAAGAAATATACTCATTGTTATTTTTAAGCAAATTAATAGATTTTTTTTAAAGTTCTCAGTTTAAATTTCGAATAGGATGTATTCATTTCCTATGGCTGTGGTAACAGACTGCCACAAACTTAGTGGCTTCAAACAACACAGATTGATTCCCTTATCATTCTAAAGGTCGGAAGTTAGAAATGGGTCTCATTGGGCCAAAATCAAGGTGTCAGCAGGGCAGTTTCAGGCATTTAAACAGTGCCTGGAGCTTGGTAGGTGCTGTAAAGTGTTGGCAATCACCACTATCATCTTCAAGTTAATAAAATTTGTTTTCAACTTTCTATTATTCATTTAGGCTGCACTGGGTCTTCATTGCGGTGTGCGGGTTACTCTCGAGCTGTGGCTCTCGGGTTCTAGAGCACCGGCTCAGTAGTTGTGGCGCGTGGGCCTAGGTGCTCCATGGCGTGTGGGATTTTCCCAGACTAGGGACGGAACTCAAGTACCCTGCACTGGTGTGCGGATTTTTAACCACTGGACCACAAGGGAAGTCTCTTCTTCTCCTCTCCCTCCTCCTTCTTTTTTTGATAGATAAGAAAAGGATTTATTTAGAGAGAAACAGACTCCACAGACTGTGGCCATCACGAGGACGAGTGCCTCTCCTTCTTCTTAATGAAGTTGGAGAGGTCAGTTGAGGCCAGCTCATACAAGCCCTGTTATTCTGGAAGCACTGGGGTTCTCGGGGCTGGCGTCTGGTTGTGGAAAGGTTTAGGCAGGAAGGAGCTGGTCAGCTTTGGGTTCAGGAGGCCCCCCTGTGGGAGGGTGGAGAATGGACAGGAGTGGGGAGACCTTCAAGGAGACTACTGCTGTCTCCCAGCAAGGGGTGGTCATGGCTTGACCTCAGCAGTGGCAGAGAGACAAAGGGCAGCGGATGGGATGAGAGAAAGGTCGGGACAAGGCCCACGTTTCTGGGCCAGCAAGAGTACAAGGGCTGGACAGGTGAGAGCTGTGTTGTCAAGTGCAGGAGCAGCTGCCTGCAGAGGCAGGGGCTTCCGGCCACAGGAAGGTGCATGCAGGGGTGGAGGGCCACCTGCTGAGGATGCTGGAGGGGTGCGTGCCTCCACTGGGAGGGGCCCGACAGGCAGACACTCTGGATTGTGCCCTAAATCACTTGGTCCTGGCCTTTAGGAAGGTGTCTGTAACCAGAGGTAAATTAGGCAGATCTGGTCCAAAGATGGGGTGGCCAGCCTCCCACAAAGTTGCAGCGTGCTGTCCGAGGGTCCCTGGGCTCTCTCACATGCGCGTGTGGGCCCACCCTGAGGGCACACGCTTCACCTGTCATCACTCACTACCCTTGTTTTCTGCTGAGGGCCCAGGCCACCCACTGATGCTCGAAGTCGGTGGTTGAAGTCACAGCGGGACTGCGGTCCTTGGGTCTGGTGTCCGGCTGGGAGATCCAGGGATGCCCAAATCCTCCTTCCCATGAGGCTCTGCAGTGAGATATGTACACCAGGACGTTGACCAACAGGAAAACGATATGCAACTTGGTTCTGGGACATTCTCAGAGAAGCCTGCCGGGGGCCTGGAGACCACTGATGTCACTGAGTGACAAGGCCACCTCTGCCATTAAACGACTGTAACCACTGACCCTGAGCAAGCCACACATTTATGTGCTTATCTTGCGACTTGAGCTGGATTCCTTTGGGGTGTTCCTCCTTTCACCCTCCCCGGCTATTGCTGTTTAGCCGCTTCAGTCGTGTCTGACTCTTTTGTGACCCCATGGACTGTAGGCTGCCAGGCTCCTCTGTTCATGGGATTTTCCAGGCAATAATACTGGAATGGGTTGACATTTCCTTCTCCAGGGGATCTTCCTGACCCAGGGATCGAACCCAAGACTCCTGCATTGGCAGGTGGGTTCTTTACCTCTGAGCCACAGTGGAAAGCTGCTCCCTTGCTGACATCTTGACTATAACCTCATGGGAGACCCTAATCCAAAGCCACTCAACTCAGCTGCTCCTGAATCCTGACCCAGGGAAGCTGCTGATAATACATTTTCATTGTTACAAACTTCTCAATTACGGGATATGTCACACAGTCAAGTATAACTCACACAGGTGCGTAGTGCAGTGCCTGGTACTGTGTGTACTCAGCAAGTTATTAGTCATTCCTCCTCTTTGGAATCAAGCTCTGTACCGAGGTCGAGCTCACTGCACTAGGTTCCTCTTCCCTTAAGGCCGTGGCCTGTTGTAGGTAACGCAGTATAGGGCTGGTTCCATCAATTCGCCAGCTATGTCTGAAACTCTCTTTGACTTGAAGAAGATTCCCCCCACCACCTCCCACAGCCATTTCCCTTTTGGATTAGTTAACCTGTTTCCTGGTTTTGCAATGTCACCAACATCAGGACTGGTTTTAAAAAAACTGTATGGGTAGGCCTCCTTGAATGTCTCTTGTTATATGAAGGTAGAAACTCCTAAGATTAGGACGAACCTTGCTCTAATCCAATGCCCCCATTTCCCCATTTGGGCACCTGGACTTCATCCATCGTCTGTCATCTTCAACATCACATTTCAGGACTTTTCTGGCAGTTCAGTGGTTAAGACTCTGTGCTTCTAATGTGTGTGTGTGGGGGTGGGGGCAGGCTCCATTCCTGGGTGGGGAACTAAGATCCCACATGCCGCATAGCCAAAGTAAATAGATAAAATAAAATATGAGGATCTCCTTATTTAAACAAAAAATCACATCTCTTACAGAGTTCATCATTCTCAATTAAAAAAAAAAAAAAATCTCTCACCAACTAACATCTTTTTCCTCCCAATGGGTAGAATCTGAAACCAGTCCCTCCTAAATGTTTATACCTCAGAATGTTAAGGGACAAGACACACCTGAGCTGACCACAACCCGCCGCCCCCCCCCCCCCCCCCACCCCCCACCCCAGCTGCCTCCAGTTCCATTTCTTGTTGCCTTGCTGTACGATCAGGCTGGAAAGTAGCCTCTGTCAGCTACACCTCTGCCCAGGATGCAGGGTCATCACACCCATACCACTGGACATAGGGCTGGCTACACAATTTTGTGGGGCCCAATGCACAATGAAAAAGTGGGGCTCCTTTGAAAATTATTAGGAATTTCAAGATGGTGACAGCAGAGCGGAGCTCGGGGCCCTTCTGAACATGCGTCCCTGCGTCCCTGCAGTGAGCCTTCACGGGAAGCGGGCCCTGCTGGCACCAGTCGCCACTGTCTCAGAAGTCCCTCCCTGGTGCCCTGTGCTTGCTTCTCTCCTCTCCTGTCTTCCAGCTCCCCCTCGCATCCTCTTCTTTTCTGGAAAGCCGGCCAGGACTCTTGGCTGGTGGGGCCTCCTCTGAACATCTTCAGGGCTCTTGGGTTTCCCTTAACATTCATCTGGAAGATTCTGCCTCTCACTCTGGCACCACCCTGTCCCTCTCCTGCTGTGGCTGGACTGATGTCAGGGACTTGAGCCACAAGGGCCTGATTGCAAATCAGGATCCTCTCTCCTTCCTACTTTTTCGCTGGTGTTTCTCCCGCTGGGCCAGCCCACTTCTCCAGCCTCACCCTCTGTTGCTCCTCCTACATGCTGAGCAGCACTCATCCTGGACCTCCCTCAGATCTTGAGGCATTTCAGGCCCTGATACAACTGTGGGATTTTTGAATAGTTGTGGCAGAAACGGCAGAAACAGTGCCTTCGACCAACCTATTTCATGTCCCACGCTGCCTCTCCTGCAGGACTACATTTCCCAGAAGACCTTGCATCCAGCTGAGCCCATGTGACTAGTGATGGCCAATAGGATGTGGGAGGAAATGAAGTACAGTGAAGGACTACTTTCCTGGGTCCCACCCATAAAAAATCTGGAGACCCTCTACCCACACTGGCTCCAACACTGTTGACACCAAGGGTGCCTTGAATGCACATGATGCTGGAGCTAAAGATGGCAGCAGTCCATGGTCAACTCTGCATCAGAAGGAAACACCCTTAGACTGGGTGATGCCCTCCATCTAGACCAAAGACCCAAGCAATTTGGAAGATCAGCTTTTGCCCCATTTTCCTCGTCCAGTGCTTGCCACCAGCTTCAGTCTTTTCAAGAAGCTCCATGGAGTTGTGTGAAGGGCATGGACTGTGGAGGCGAGGTCCTGGTGGCAACATGGGGGCATGAATTCTGCCTTCTGGGCTCCAATTTCCCCAGTGGAGAGACGGAGGAGGCTGATCCTTTGAGATTCCCCCAGCCTCTCCTGAGAGGCTTCAGGATGTGGGGGCTGACAGCTGGCCCTCTCACTCCCTCTGGGTACCTACCGCACAGGTGCGTTGAGTTTGGTATTGTTTCTAGGGATCTGAAGGGCGATACTGTCCTTTGTGTTAGTGAAGCACAACTGCACAGGGATGGCCGGAGGTGACTTTGAAGTTGCAAAGCCCTGGGTTTCAGTCCCAGCTCTGCCCTCCAGTCACCAGGTCGATGACCTCAGGCAAGAGCTGCCTTCTATCTGAAGAAGAGGCCCTAACTAGCTGGGATTAAATGAGACTGGGGGGAGAAAAAGAAAAAAGCAGACTTGATTTCTCTGAGACTCAGTTTCCTCATCTGTGAAATGTGAATATAACCATACTCACCCTAGTGGGTGGCTGGGAGGCTCAAATGAAATAATACAAAGTGTGTTGAGTTTAGCAGGGAGCGTGGTCCTCAGACGTTTAATCAATGTCCACTGTTGACAGGACAAAGTACCTGATCGTCAGCAGACGTTAGCCTTGCTCCCCCTGCCTCTGTGTACACACCCAACATCAGGGGTCTCGCCCCTAAGTGGTTTGAGTGCTGTAGCTGCTCACAGCCCTTCACCTGGAGTGGGTGCTGCTGTGTTGGGGGATTTCTCTAGGGGTGAGTCCCTAGTGCCTAATTCAGAGTTTTAAAGATGTAGCCAGCGTCCTTTCCAGAGAGAGTTCCAAGGCCTCAAAAGCCCATCAAAAGCAAATTTATAGCAGAAGCCCACATCAGCCACCACCCACCCCCCCAACCTGCTACAGACCCGTTGGCGGAAGATCAGACACCCCAACTGCTGAGGGTTAATTACAAACTTGGCGCCCATCTGCTTGGGAGAACTTGCAAGAGTCTTTTTTCTCTTTCCAAAGGCATAAACATTTGTACTGCAAGTAGCCCAGGGGGCCTGGAGATGTTTATTTTGTAGTTAACAAAGAGAAGGAACTTCTGGCTTGCAAGCCGAGTGTTCTGCTGGCCCCAGGGAGAAAGAGGCTTTGGGGAGGCCCCCTACAGGAGCAGGTGCCCCTGGGGGTGGCTCAGGACAGCGTGGGGAAGGCTAGCAGCTGTCAGCCCAGCCTAGGGACCCCAGGTGACCTCCCCAGGTAGGAGATGTGCTGCTTCTCAGGGCTCAGTCTGTCCCAGCATTTTCACTCTTTGACAGAAGAAAGAAGCGGTTTCTTCTGAGTGGTGTGCCAGTGAGAGGCAAATGCTGCTCTTTGTGTTTTTTTTTTTACACTTTCCATTTAAAAAAAAAATGTGTTTTTCCCCCAAAAATTGCACATGTAATTCAAGAATATAAAAGATTCAAGCTACATATAAATGCATCAAATAAAATGTGTTGAATGCTGACACAGCATTTCATAGTATGGAAGTAGAATAACTCATCCGCTCACTTACCTGCTGATGCAACATGTTCTTTATATAAGAAGACAAAGAGGATGTTCTTAAGTAAAGATCTTTCTGCTGTTGGGTCCCGTGGGGTCAGGGCTCAGAGGACTCGCCTTCTGGGTAGACAGTTTGAGAATCCAAGAGCTCCTAGATGTCAGTGGTGAGAGTGTCCTGGATTAGTCTTCAGGGTTAGGGCCCAGAGCTCTGTACGGAGGCTGCGGTTCAGCTGCAGCTCTCTAATCATACCACTTGGGGGCACTGCTGAGCAAGTCTGAACTGGGGCGGCTCTATTCAGGAGAGCCAGGGCGGAGGAGGCAGGGTCTGGACAGTGGAGAAGGGCGGGCTGGGCCTCTGGGTTGGCCTGTCCGCTTGACCACCTGGGGCCATGAGGGAAATAAAAGGACATCCAAGTTCTGCATTTGTTCCTGATCTGAACATGGTGGTTTAGGTACTAAGTTGTGTCCAACTCTTGTGACCCCATGGACAGTAGCCTGCCAGGCTCCTCTGTCCATGGGATTTTCCAGGCAAGAATACTGGAGTGGGTTACCATTTCCTTCTCCATGGGATCTTCTCAATCCAGGGACTGAACCCGGGTCTCCTGTGTTGCATGTGGATTCTTTACTGACTGAGCCACCAGGGAAGCTTCCTAACCTGAAGCAACAGATTTAAAAAAAAAAAAAAAATCCACTGCAGGCAGGAGGCCAGTAGAGAAGGGCATTTTCACCCAATAGATAATGTTGATGAAAAGGTGATGGTCAGCAGATAGTTTTACAAAATAGAGCCACATATTGAACATTTTGGGGGAAATTAGCTACTTAAAATGAACTGAGTCAGGAGTTATTTTCTAAGGAGCAAACTACCCTTTCTCGGTGCATTGTGTGCTTGGAATTTGATAAACAAGGTTTCAGTCCCAGAGGCAGGGGGCACCTGAGGTCCCCCTGCTCTCGGCGGTCCCCGGGAGGTCAGGCTGCAGAACTGTGGGAGTCGGCTCCTGTTTGCAGAGTCGGGACTGTGAACCAGGCCTTTGACGTGCTGACTGTCTCCAGACCTGTGTGGTTAGAGTGTCACCACCTTAGTTTACTGCCAGAGCTGAATACTTTACCTTTATTACGGTATTTAACCTTCACAACTCTCTGAGAAACTACTGTTAGACCTGTTTTACAGATGAGTCAACTGAGATTAGAAAGGTAATTTGCCTGAGGTCTGGGAGCAGGTTCCATAGCAGACCCCGCATGGAACCTGGCCCCCACAAGTCCAGAGCTCATGGTCTCCAGGCTCCTCTGATGAGGAGTCATGGCTTCCCCCGTGAAGCCCTGTGGTTTGGCTAAGGTTACCTACATAGGTGTGGCAGCAAGCCTGTCTCCTCCCTGCACCCCTCAGGGGCTGCCTTCCTCAGGTTCAGCTTCTTGTATGTCACCCCATACAAGACAGAGGTACGCCCCGAGTATGTTTCTCGGGTGGAGGGCTCCTAAGCCTTGGGCCCAAGTTGCAAATGACTCAGTGGGGATGGAGAAGTGGCAAAGGGCCAAGGGTCACCTGTGAAATAAGTTTCCTGCCCTGAGAGTCAGCTGGGGAGGCATGGAGTTGGAGAAAGGGAAACAGTTTCTTTGCTGAGACCTCTTTGCTAAGAGATTTGATGGCAGAGCTCAGTCAAGCAAGGCCACATACAAAAGGGAGGCCCTGGCTGCCTCGCGGGACTGAGAAGGCCAGTTTCTAAGAGACTGGGGCTCCCCACGTGGGAAAGAGAAGTGATTTTAGCCCAGCGGTTGGCCAGGAGTCTGATTCATGGTTCCAACTCATGGGTATTAGCAGAGTAGAACAAGGCATTGCTGAGGGTGGCAAATTGGTTATAATTAAGAGAACCTGGGAGGGCGAAACAATCCGAGGGCCACCAGCTGTCCTGGATCTGGGAATTCTTTCTCTGGAGGAAACCAGTCACTCCCCACCCACCCTGCAGGGCAGTCCATTCAAGTAAAGTGCCTCGCCCATCACCAACTCATGCCCCCAGGGACCTCTTTCTGCTCCCCGCCAGCACCTTTTCCTTCCTGGACAATTTAAACTCACCCAGCTGGCTTGTCTTTCAGGAAAGCAAACAGGCTTGGGGATGGGTTCAAGTCCCGAAGCCTGTGCTTCCTGAGTGAGTTACGTAAACTCTCTGAGCCTCAGTGTCCTCATCTGACAGATGGGGATGATAAGAAGGCCTAATCCATCCAGCTGTTTTACACGTTCAACAGGATGGATGAGAAGTGGCTGGCCTGGCACCCAGGGCTGGCCTGTGGGGTTGCCGCCTGCTCTCCTATAGCCCACAAGCTAAGACAATTCACATGTGTTAATTGTCGGGGGAGAATCAAAAGACAGGTGACAGTTATATAAAATCCAGGTTTCAGCGTGCATAAATGAAGTTTTATTGGCACATAACCTGCCATTTGTTTATACAGTGAGTCCCCTACTTACACAAATGAGTTTCATTCTGAGACTGTGTTCATAAGTCCAACAAAGTTAGCCTAGGTACCCGGCTAAGACAAGTGATTATATAGTATGGTAATAGGTTTATAATACTTTCCATATACATAATACATACATAAAAAACTGACTCACAAAATAAAACATTAAAAAATAATTTTATTTGCTTATTCGTGTTTGGCTGGGTCTTCACTGCTGTGCAGGCTTTCGTCCAGTTGCAGAGTGGGGGCTTCTCATCGCGGCGGCTTCTCTTGTTGCAGTGCATGGGGCCGAGAGTGAGTGGGCTCAGTAGCTGTGGCTGCCCAGTTCTAGAGCACAGGCTCAGCAGTTGTGGCTCATGGCCTTAGCTGCCCTGCGGCATGTGGGATCTTCCCGACCCAGGGATGGAACCCGTGTCTCCTGCATTGGCAGGCGAATTCTTTACCACTGAGCCACCAGGGAAGCCCAGAAAACATTTTTTTTTATCTTACAGGACAGTACCTTGAAAAGTGTAGTATATAAGTACCATAGTTGGCATACAGGGGCTGGCATGTACGTTTGCATCTTTGAAAGCTTGCAACTTGAAGATTCATGTGTAGGGGACTTTCTGTTTATTGTCTGTGGCTGTGAGGGGTGGGCCTTGGTGCCTCACCTCCCACTGCCAATTCTCCACCCTCTCACGGAGTCACCCAAGGCTTGAGGACTTGCGGTGCTGAGGTCCTTGGGGTTCCCTGGGGATGGGTCGTGGTCCCAGCCCGTGGGGGATGCTGCCCCCAACTACTGCAGGCAGAGGTGAGATGTGACAGAGATCAGGGACTCTAGGAGCCAGGAAAGGTAAAATGGTTACTATTTAGCAATGCCGGAGAACTGGTTTGATCTCTGGGTTGAGACGATCCCCTGGAGAAGGGAATGCCTACCCACTCCAGTATTCTTGCCTGGAGAACTCCATAGACAGAGGAGCCTGGCAGGCCCCAGTCATGGGGTCGCAAAGAATCAGACATGACTGAGCGACTTTCATTTAGCCCTTTGCAGAAAAACTTGGTCAACTCCTGGCATGAGTACCCGACACTGGATGAGTGATCAGTAAAATGTATCCATGGTTACCATTATTATTATTCTCTTGGTCTAGTTTTAACTTTCAGGTACCCCTTGCTTTTGGCTTCACGGAGAGACTATGAACCTGAAGTCCTTGGAAGGGTTTTGGGGGTGTCTCTGAGTCTCCAGAGAATTTGTATTTTTTTGTAGGTGAGGTCTTTTGGGGAGGGGCTTCATGACATTCATCTGATTCCTGAAAGAGTCTGTGTTCTCAAACAGGTAAAGAAGCATAGGTTTGATGCCTTCCTTATTGCAGACACTGATCTGTACTTTTCTCTGGGCTGTTTGGAGGCAACATGGATGATATTTGGGGGAGATTTTGGAAGGCTGCGGGGCCTCCCTCAGATACCCACACCCCTACCCAGGTGAGAGGGGCTTGCAGGGCACCAGGAACCGAGAGCCTTGGCTTTGCAGCCAGGGGTTCAATCCCAGCCTTGCCCTCCACTGGCCAGTCCGTTTCTCCGAGCCTCAGAGAAAACCCAACTCCCAGGCTGGGTTGGCCCTGGGAGGACTTGGAGGGCTGACCACAGTGTCTGGCACACAAGGTACCACAAAAAGGGTACCTGCTCTTACTATTATCAGCATCAGCATCCCTAGACATTTAGAAGCTTCCCTCAGCTCACCTGGAGCCCATGAAAAGCTGCCCCATGTCTGGCTAACAGGAGGTTTGAATTCCCACTGCTCTTGATTTGACTTTATCTTTGGTACCAGCAACTAAAGTGAGTTCATGAGACATATTCATACTGTCAGTCTGCCAAACAGCAGGCCCCTAATTCTGCTTTTTTACAAGTTCAGTGGCTTCATTTGAACAGGGACAATAATAGACATTTCCTGAGAGTGAAATAAGAGATGGGAAGGTTCTCTGTTGCAAGAAGCTTGGCTGTTTCAGATTCTCCTGTTTTTGTTTTATTTCCCACCTGAAGAGTTACTCTGGACCTCGAGCTTAGATCTGTTTTCCCTCTAAAATGCTTCTCTCTGCAGCCTGGTTCCCTGGCCCAATCATCCACAGCAGACAGGTTCATTCCAGGGCCTGGTGACCACCTCTGAGACGGCTGAGGGAATCTTCGGCGACAGACCTGTCCTGGAGACCGGCCTCTGCACACAGGCTGGTCCACAGCCAGGCCAGCCCGGTGCTGTCTGCGCCCAGTTGCCGGGCGTGGTCCCATTCAGCAGGGGCCCTGTGGCTCCAGACAACAGCTGGAAACCAGGAAGGGAGACTTCCAGCTACAAGCAAATGTTGCTGCTTCTTGAGGTTGAAATGTTCTATCCCCAAAGCGCCCCTTTCAGCCAAGCAAAAACAATCCCCCACGGGGACCCGACCCTGCCACAGAGGAACAAAGGCGCCCCAGTTCTCTGTGTTCCAGAGACCGTCTGCAGTTTCAGGCACGCACAGCCCAGTGGGGAGAGGGGATGATCATGTGATCTTCAAGCTTGAAGACAAGGTCGTCCTTGTCCAGGCCTTTCGGCTCTGGAGGAAGGCGCTTGGTTGCCTGACAGAGGATGAGGCTGAAGCTGCCCTGGTGCCAGCTCCCGGGCGGGCAGGTTTTAGTGTCCCATCTTGCAGGTTCAGAACAAGGAGACGAGGTCAAGGTCAGCGGTCCCCGGAGTCCACTCAAATGGGCCGGGAGGAGGGCTCCTCCTGGCCCTGCTTCAGGCAGGACAGGTGCCTGCGTTCTGACTGCATGTATTTATTTTTCTGTTGCAGGCGGATCCGTCTCTAAGAAGTTCACCAGCGAGGCCGCCCGATTTGTTCTCCAACAGCCATTAAAAATATTAGTATTTTCCTTCAGGGGCAGGCAAGAGCTTTTGGGAAAGAGAGAAGGAGAACTCAGAGAAGACGAACCCTCAAGTAGACACCGGCCTCTGAGGCGCCAGCTGAGGGCAGGGCGGGGGGGTGGGGGCGGTGGTGAAACCGCCATGTCAAGGCAGCACCTTCCGGAGAAGCATCTGGAATGACTGCTGTGCCCTGCCCTCTCTGTCCCTCGATGAATCTCTGGAGCGATATGGCCTTCTAAATTGAGGAACCAGTACTCTGTGGACGGTGGAGGAAGCAGCCAGTGGAACTTAAGGCCGCTGTCTATGAGTGGACAATTCATTTCAGAGGAGAAGGTGACTACTGACCAAACTTGTCAAACGAGGTAAAAGGATGTTCAGATTTCAGTGAGTGAGCACGAGCATCAGTCAAGGGCTTCCCGGGAATTCTGGTGGGCCTGGGGTGGGGCCCAGGAACCTGTATTTCGAACAAGCACACGAGGGGTTCTCAGGCCAGCGGTCCAGGCGGCAGTCCAAAAAGCACATCTGCGTCTAAGGTGGAGGTGCTGGTGGCCTTGCCCAGCCAATTGCTTCCTGAGAATTTGGACCTGGGGGCTTACAGAGCCGGCAGCAGCCTGATCCAGGCAGAGCGGAAGCCTGGCTCCTGGGGCTGCTTGCTCTCCTGCCCGCTGGCCAGCCCCCTCTCCCAGTCCTGCCCCGGCTCCCCTCCACCTGCCTGAGTGTGTCCATGACATTATCCTCAGCTGTTCCTGCCCAGACACACCCTGGGGATGTCAGCTGTGCCTCCACTTCCACGGGCTGCAGCCCCCAGGCCTGACCCTCCCTAGGCCTCAGGCCGCCTGTCCAGGGTCTGACAGTACGGCCTCTACATCCCATGGGGACCTCCCTCGACTCAGCCTGACAGAGCTCAGCACGTTTCCTCTCTTTTCATGTCCTTTACTGCAGAGACTGGCCTCTCTCTCCTCAGCAGCCAAGTCAGGACATTTGGGCAGCACCTTGTTCTTCACCTACCAGCTGCATTCCAGAACAACAAGGAACAGCTACTGCTTATTGAAAACATACCACAGATAACAACTCATCACAGCCAGGTGACCTGAGCACTGTAACTGCCCTCACCTAACAGGTGAGAAAACAGGTACCTGAGGGGCTGTTCACCCAAGGTCATGTGGCAGGTGCGGGGACAGGGGTGAGCCGGGCCCTGTGGAGGCGGCCGGCTCTCTCAGGCCCTCCCCTCCCACCACAGCGCCTCTCTGGGGGCCCGGAGAGGCCCTCTGCATCTCTGATTGGCCTCCTCACCCTTGGTTTAACCTCACTCCGACCTATTTCCTGAATGCAAGTGGGAAATGCTTCTCAACTGGGAACCTGACGCTGTTCCTCCACGGAAATCCTTCACAGGCTCCCTGTTCTACACCCCAGCCTCGCAGCTGGGTCCCAAAGGCTGATGCTTGGCTTCCTCAGGACCCGCTGAAAGGGGCTTTGGGGCTCACAGCCCCCACAGGAGAGGTAAACTCACACCCACACTTCTTCCCTGTTATTAAAAAGGAAGGGGTGGGTGGGGGGAAGGGGAGAGGAAGTGCTGGCTGCTCGGAAAGGCAGGGGGAACCGTGTGGATGAGAGCCGTGCAGCTTGCCAGCCTCCTCGACCTCCCGAGCCGGGTGTGCTGTGCATCTAACGGGAGCAGACACTGGACTGACCGGCCTGAGGCCACCTCAGACCCGAGGTCCCGTGCCCTCGCCTGTGGCCGCTCTGTGGGTGTGGGATCCCAACTCTTCAGACCTCACCACTTCGAGATCGGCTGGGGGTCAGAGGCACGGACGAGAGCTGAGCGACTGGGAGGCAGTGACCCAGGGTGAGCCCGCGGTCCCCTAGCACAGCAACGTTCCGGCCCACGGGCTTGAGAGCCTCCTATAAACACAACAACCCTGGGCCCGTCGCGGTTTCTACAACAATGAGAATATTTATTTTCTCCAGACGGTAAAAATAACATTTTTCTCTCTTTTGTAAAAGTTAAGTACCATTACATTCCATTTTCTTAAATAACAAAATCCTAAAAATATATATTAAATTGTATACAGTGCATCACACTTCATCTTATATTTTAAAATACATGATGTTTCTATTTTATTCTCAAAGTTGCATATTAAGGAGTATTTACAGGTAAAGCCTTGTCATCCAGAGTCAGGAGCCCCTTGGGAAGGTGAGTCTGGGTGTGGGCGGTCCTCACACCGTGAGGACCCCGCGGCAGCAGCCCCTACCCCCACCATGTGCTCCTGGTGACACGTCCTTTCCGAAGCAGCAGACTGACCTGGACTTTCCCCCACACCCCACTGCTGCCTCATTGAGTGTGTTCAACTCGGTAAGACGGGAACCTAGGAGATGGGCCCCCCGGAGTCTGCAGGCTGAGGGTGAGGCCCCGTCCCCCTGAGCTGGCCAGCCTGAGGGGAGGCAGCTGCAGCTGGAAGAGAAACACCCCACACCAGGGCGGCTAAGCTGAGAGCCCCAGCCAGGAGGTAGAACAGTGAGGAAGGTAAACGAGACACCAAAAGAAACAATCAGAAGGTTAAACATTCCCAAGGTGGCAGCAAAAGCAGACATCAAACAGCAAGACAGACTGGGAACCAAGAGGGCTGCGGGCTGTGGGCTGGCCCGGCTCCACGGGAGGCCCGGGGTGCGGTCAGACCAGGGGCCGACCTCAGAGGCCATCCACCTGCAAGTGCTCGGGAAGATGAAGTGCCAGGACTCATAGGGGCGTGGTGACTGGGGTCAGGACAACCTGGCTGGATACGGAGCAGGTCCGACCACTCCTGCCAGGGGCTGACAATGGGCAGGGTGGTGGGGGCAGCAGGGGTGGGGGGGGGCGCCCGCCCCCTCCCGCCTGGGTTTGGCAGAAGGGCCAGGACAGCTGCGCCTGCAAGTGCTCTGATCTCTGTGGGTTTCTGGCCGACTGGAGTCTTAAGCCAGAGCCCACACTTTAGAAGTTACAGCAACCTGGTTACCTCGCTCACGCCCAGAAAGAGGGGGGCCTCAACCCTGTTCTGATGTTCGGGCACCTGGGTTCATTCCTCTTCCTTCTCTGTTCTGTGTGCCACTGGCTACTTGGGGAAGAACATGAGCCCCGTTTGCCTTCTCCAGGGGCCAAGAGGCCAGGCTCCCCAGCTGGCCAGAGTTGGGTGTGGGCTGAGGGGGGGCCTGGGTCCCAGCAGCACCCCATCACCCCAGGGCAAGGATGCTTTGATCCACCAGCGTCCCCGGAGCCTCTATACTTCCTCTTACCTAAGCCCGTGTGGTGTGCTTTTCTCAGGGTCACCCTATCCAGTCCCCTCCAACCCCAACTTTCTCGCCTCTGAAGTGGTTTCTTAGCAGATCAAGTGCTGCCCCCTTGGGTGTTCCTAGGTGTAAACAACTCCCCTCTTCTGGGACAATTTGTGTCTCAAGTGTTTACTTAGGTGCAGGGGGCCCCTCTGGGCAGGTGACTGACAGGTTCCAGCCAAGGCCATGGCCAGGTCAGGCTTATAGACTTTGGCCTGGGACAATTTATGGCCCTCTCCCCCTGTGCCATCCTGAGGCCGGTGTGGGTTTCCAGGGCTGCTCCTGGGATGGTAAGTGGATCCTGGGTCACTGGGCTGCACGTGGGGTGGCAGGAAGGATAGCACTGGGCTTCCAGCACCTTGGGGATCTCTGAGAAAGGGCTCCTCCGGCTGCTCAGACACATGGTGACCTGAAGTCACCAAGTGTGACAACAGCAGGTGGGCCCACAGGACGCACAGGGGCCAGTGATCAGAGGGAGCCCGCGGCTTCGAGCAACTGCTCCTGGTCAGGCAGAGCCCTCCCAGCCGCAATCCCACATTCCCTCTGTGTTGCTCAGGGACCTAGTGACCGCACACACCTGACACTTGTGTTTGAGAGGAGATTCCACAAAGGCCGGGAATAGCTTGGAGGAGAGACTGCACATGCCATACATCCCAGTGGTCCTTGCACGTGGCAGGCCTGTCTCCAGATCCCGGGGGCCGGCAGACAGCTGCTCCGGGGGAACTGCCTTTCCAGATCAAAGCCTCCCCCAGGGCCTGGGGCAGTGCCCCCGCCCTCCTGCGGGCTTGCTGCGTCTCCCACTCTGACTCTCCCCCACTGCCAGTTCCCAGCATCTCTGGCTGCTGGGGTCACCTCCTCGTGGCCCCACGTGGCCCTCTGTCTTTCTGGGAGCCGGGTGCAAACAGCTGCCAGTGTGGCAGACCCCCAGGGAAGACCAAACGAGGAGGAGCCCAGGGGCTGGGGGAGGGGGGCAAAGTGCCCAAACAGGGAGCGGTGAGGCCCAAGGCCTACATGCCCACAGGAGAGCCTCGCTCTGAGAAAGGCCAGGCCCGCCCGCAGGGGCCGGTCCCTCCTCCCAGCTGCTGTGAGGGATGGCACCGACTCTAACACCCACGGCCACTGCAGCTGCAGCTCTCCATCTCCGGAGGCCTCTCCTGGGGGGCTCCAGTTCCCACGCCTTCCCTCCGCACTCTGCGCACCACTCTCTGTGGCTCCCCTCTGGGTCAGGGCAGGGGGGTGGTGGTGCAGGGGATGTGGGACCAGGGACAAGAGCCCTCTCCTTCCCCACCAAGCCATTCCAAAGCCCACCCTATCCCCATAAGAAGGGGCATGGAGACCACCAAACGCCCAGGCCATGGGGAATTTCTCATCCTCTTTTAAAAGGAGGGAAAATTAAAGGAGGGACTGCTGGTGCCCGGGATCACAAGATGCTGCCTGGATGCTCCGCCATATACACTATTCTGAACAGAGAGGCAGCTTAGGAGTCACCAGACAGGGCTTGGCTTGGGCTCCATGGGACCTCAAGCTGCTCAGGGACAAGGCCAGCAAACCCAGTGAGGAGTTACTAAGCACCTAGAAAAGCTTTCGGTGAAGTCTGCTGTGTGAATAGATGGCTGGACATTTCTTATGACCATCCCTCAAACCTATCTGCTGATCACCAAGCTGCACAAAGAAGCCATAGAAAGTAGCCGCAGGTGAAGGTGTCAGGTTTGACTTGACGGCCTTCCAAGTTGGAGGAGACCCATCCTTGCCCAGAGCCCAGAGCCAGCGCAGAGCATGGGCCTACATCATGGGTGGGGTGGCTAACGCCTGGGAGTACTGGACCACGCCACCCTTGGGAGAGCCTCAGAACTCTCTCTGCCTGGCCTGTTCCAAAGCAGAAAGACCAGGAGAAAGCCATCTGTGCATGGACAAAACTGAGAAGTGCTACTTACCCACTACCTGACAGTCGTCTAGAATGTACCTGAGCCCCATGCCTGACACAATCACCCCGTCACCTCAGGCCCCATTGTCCCAACCCCGCTCCTAGATCAGAGTGAGACGCAGGGGGCACAGACCAGGGACCTTGGGTCTCTCTCCTGAGTGTGGTGATGAAGCAGGTTGAATCCAGGCCAAGCGGCCCCTGTGTCAGGTGCCCGCCCAGTCGGAAGACTGCTGCCCCAGAGGAGGCCAAAGGCGAGGCAGGGAAGAGTCGGTGGAAGGAAACCATGGGAGAGGCGGTCCCCAGGGGCATCGAGTGCAGAAGGATGTCGTGTCCTGGGCACGGAGGGGGAGCTTTTAGTCACTCACAAGAGGATTACGGTCATCTGGTTGACTCTGACACTTGAGCTTCTTCTTAAAGATGGAAATCGAAGTAGACGGCTCATAAAAAATGCTCCAAATTTCCCCTGACGTCCCTGGTTGATGACAATCCCTAAGGTCCCCTGAGGCAGGAACACGATGGGATCTGTCAAACAAAAATATCTTAATTTTTCAAGTAGAACAGAACTAAGCGTCCAAAGCAACCTACCATTTCATGAGATACCTGCACCTATTAAATGGGACCCTTGGTGAGGAGGCCTGCGGAAACCAGGCCTTTAGAGACTGGAGGGATTGCCAGGCAGGTGACCCAAATCCCATGCATGGCAGTGCAGTGGGGCAGGCCCCAGCTCAGAGTAACGAAGAACCTTCTAGCTGGTAGGATTATTCCAATCTGGAAAGGGCTAGCCTGAGAGATTATGAGTTTTCAAAGATCTTCTCTTTTTAAGCAGACAAACTCTTTTTGAATGACCTTTTCAGAAGCTCACCTACCTAAACAGGATGAAGGCAAACCTGCTCTGCTGGGAGTGGGCCCTGCCCTTCTTCCCGCCTGCCCCACTCCCTGTGTCAGCCCCTTGGGCTGCTGGGCGGGGAAAGTGCAGAGGGACAGGGTGTCAGGTGGGACACGTGCACGAGCTTTGGGGTATCGGCACATGGTGAGGTGCTGGGCCCCAGAGAGCACCCCGCCCCCTCCCTGCTGTCGGGGACACACAGACAGGACTACGCCTAAGAGGCTTCCCTGGAGTGTGTGAACAGTGATTCAAAAAAAGGAAAAATATATATATATATTAGAAGCTCACTAAACAATAATCAGGACATTGTTTTCCCTGAAAAATGTACAGTACAGGGTGGCAAGGCCTATGAGTAGTGCCAAAGTGGCCAAGGGCAGCCTTTACAGGACAATAGAGGAGCCGGCATTTAATGTACGCAAGTCTGTGCTGGCCTCAGGGCAACTAAGCCCATGCATCGCAACCACCGAGCCTGTGGGCTGGAGCCCTCGAGCTGCACAGCTGAGCCCACGTGCCGCAGGCACTGAAGCCCGCACACCTAGACCCTGTGCTCCGCAACGAGAGAAGCCACCGCAGTGAGAAGCCTGCGCACTGCAGCAAAGAGTAGCCCCCACTCAAAGACCCAGGACAACTGAAAACAAAAACCAAAAAACCCTGAGTCAGAGCACAAGCCAGAGAGTTGGGGAAAAGGTAGCTTTTACACCGAGACTCAGGAAGGCCTTGAAATGGGGAAGACTTTATGTCAATTATCTCAATAAAAGTGCGGGGGAAAAGAGAAATGGAGAGAGCCTGGACTGGGAACCACAGGAAAGACAGAGCAGAGGTCTAGGAAGATGAGCAAGCCCTTCTGTAGGTGCACAGGCTCCTGTGCGTGAACAACCACCCCTTTCCTGAGAGGCAGAACAGTTAAATCTGAATAGTGGAAATAAGAGAAGAGAAAAATTTTTTTCCCAAATTGGTCAGAATTTAAGGATGAAGCTATTATAAGCTTCCTAAATAACTGCTTTAAAATAATTATTTAACAGTAGTTAATAAAACTTCTTTTCCTGACTGTCTCACAGATTCTAGACGGCACCAGGAAATATACCTGGTATTACCCTAGCAATCTTTGCTCTTACGTAAATCACAAATCAGCACAAATCAGAACAATGGAAATTGTCCTGTTTTATGCTCGGACTATTTCAGTCCTCCTTGAAATGATATCCTCTAAACAGGGGAGCAAACACAATCCTTCAAACCTTAGTGAGATTTGTCCAGCTGGACAGTTCACTCTACAGAGAATGAGGAATGTCTACGGCTGTACACTGCCCTGTGTAGAGCACTTTGGAATTGTGTTCTGACGTTACAAGTGTTTTCAGACAACTGAAACGAAGTAGAAAATTACCTTTCCTTCCTGGGGCCGGGCAGCTCCCGTACTCACCTGAACGTGATGTGCAGAAGTATCTTTGCTACAATGGCTGTGACTGTGAGGATGAGGAGTGTTGCCAGGCCGTACACTGTCCATCCTGCAAGTGTAAAACACAGGGGTGAGTTTGCACAAGGGGTGAGTTTCGGACTGGGTGTGAGTTCAGTTTTCAGGAGGAGGTCTGTGTGGAGCCCTGAGGGAGCCCTGGCAGCTCGGGTTTGGGGGGCAAGCTGGCTGAGGGGTTCCTAGCAGGTGGGCGCGGCCACAGGATGCAGCTGGAGCAGGGCTGGCATGGAGACCCAGTCCTTCTGAGCATCTCACCTGGTTCCTGACTCCCCCGAGGAGATAGGTAGGCAGTGTGGTCCAAAGCACACTCAACTCAGAGTCAAAAGGGGTGGTACACCTTCCATCTCCACTGCTGGGACCACTGTGTGATTGCAGACAAGTTACATAACCTCTCTGGGCCTTGGTTTCCTCATCTGAGGAATGGGATGTGTCAACTGTGGAATGCTACAGATACGCAAAGGACAGGACACACAGGGAGGGGCTCTCCTGCCTGACTCCCTGCTGCGAGTCCTGCAGGGGAAAACCTTTAGAACGGGGAATCACTAATGGTATCTGCAGCTCTACCAGCTCCTAAAGACTGCAATTTCCTCGGCAGAAAAGAGGGAGCGACAGTCTGTGTCCAATCAAGTCACCCAGCTTAGACCACAGGACTACTGCTCCCTCTCTACCCTACTCCTGTGGGGCCTGCCTTCGCAGCTCAGGTCACTATCTGACTTTTCATTTTGCTTCTTGTCTTTCTCCTCCCATTTACAAGTGGCAGGAGGGCAGGGATTTTGTGTGTTTCTCTGTACAGTCCAGCACCTACAACAGAGCCTAGCATCATTAACGCACTTACAGATCTGCCCAATGACTGAGGCAAGAGCTCTGGCAACTGCCTATGCATTTAGTGAGCTACAAGCTGGGGCTGTGGAAAATACTGGATAAGCTTATTACATACCGTGTCCCAAAGGAGGTGAGCACTTTGCCTAAGGACTAGGGAATCAAGCCAGAGAGAAGACGTTCCTCCAAGGCCAGGACAAAGAGAGTCAGGGAGCCAGGACCCCCAAGCCATCTCGGAAAGGGAAATACCCAAGAACACCCTGTTTCTGTAATTGCCTAGGGTGCTGCTGCCAAGCTCTGTGGCTCCCACCCCTTTGATGGTGTCTGGGAACGGCTACCTGGCACAGTCTGGCGTGGGTGGCTGGGGCTGGTCGTGATGACGTAGAGGACTTTGGAGGACCGGGCAGCGCTCACACTGAAGTTGGCCTGTTCTGTGATCACCTCGGCCAGCATCTGGTTGTCAGTGGGCTTCTCCTGTGGTGGGTCTTCCTTGATGGCTAGAAGATCAAAAGAATTAGCTGGGGGAAAGCAGGTGGAGACACCAAAGAGGAGGTGGCACTGGTTACAAAGAGGGGTCCGTTTTCTCTGGTTCAGTCCTGGGGGCAATTCTCTGACCTGGCCCCAGAGCAGAACCTGCCAGGCTCTGGCTCTGAAGGAGCCATCTACTGTCTCTGTGTGGACTCCTGGACATGCTTTAGGGTGGTCCTTCCCTTGTGCCTCTGCAGCTACGGTCCCTCAGCGTGGAAGGCCCTCTTGTTTCCTGTCTCCCAATCCTACATGTCCTTCCAGCCTGTCCCACCTGTACACTGGAGCCACATACTGACTGAACTCTTCTCTAGGCTCCTGATGTCCAGGGCAGAGACTAGGTCACGGATGCCCTCTGTGTACCCAGCACATATATCCACGGTAGAGGGACATAGCTCCATGTTAGGATGGTCTGAGGACAGTGAACCAGGATTTGGTGATTGGCAACAGTGTTCAGAGACAGGAGGATGAACCAAATGACCTCTTTGGAACCTTCTAATTCTACCAATCTCAGCTCTTTTAGTTATTATTTTAGCCTTTTCATGAAAACTGTCATGAGAATGACTAAAACAGCAAACTCACAGGTGGCATCTCTTTTCTGTATCATGTAGCATGTACAAGTTATAAAACAGGAAGTGGGAAAACCTGCAAGTTGATTGGGCAGCTCCTGACACCCAAGAACCACCTGAGGTCCACACATCATAACGAGGTGCAAGGGGGGCCCAAGGAGGCTGGGGCCTTACCTTGGTATAAGACGGCAAATCCCTGGGCCTGATTGATGCGATCAGAGAAGAAATACAAAATGATGAAATCCAGAGAGATGTTAAAGGATGAAGGTGGGCGGTTTCTCCCATTGAAACGGACCAGGACGCGGTGGGTGTAGCCATCCAGCAGCTCTACCATGTCTGCAGAATCCCGGATGTCAAACAAGGTGAAGTTGAAGTGGATGTGAGCAGCTCCTGGGACCCAGATGGTCCAGTAGCAGACCCTCCCTGCGGCGTAGGCATCGGGAAAGTCAGGGGAATACACCACAGAGGTCATGGCCGAGTAATTCCCGCCACAGGCGCCAACCAGAGCTGCAGGAGACAAAAGGACACCAGCCCTCAATTGGGGGCTCGGCCATGGGGTTTGCTTTCCAACCTGTTACAAGTAAAACTTCTGAGCTGATGGGATCTAGTCTAGGATGTTGTTTTTTTTGTCTGCAAAACCAGACCATCTTATGTTTCAGGATTGAATCACAGAATGAGTAGCTTAAACCCTGAACAAATGACTGGAAGTTTTTTTTTTCTCCCAGGAGACCTCAGAGTGAGCACACTGCGTGGCAGTACAGCCCAGGCGGGGGCTGGGCTGGAGTCAGAGAGTCTGGGTTCGGGACCAGCTGGGCCGTGTGATCCCAGGGGCTCACTTCACATCCAGACCTCTCGCTTCTCTCGGCTTTGAGGGTGGAGAGACCACCACCTGCTCCCATATCATATGAAAGTGTGAGGACAGATGAGACAAAGCACATGAAAACACAGACCTCTCTGCAGGGGGCACTCAGTGAAGTGAGGGCCTCCCGGGTACCTTAGGGGTGCAAGGCTCATGGGAGGGGCCACACTTGTTTTTGAAGTGGGACACTGTGGCACAAGAAATGATCTTCTGAAGACAGGAAGTTCCCTCATTACTCTGTACCAGCACATCTAATGTCTGGACCCCCGGTTCTGAGCGGCAGGTTCAGGGAAGGGGACACACCACTTCACAGTCTTATGTAGTGAGGTGAAGACAAGAGCCTAGAAATCAAAGTCCTCAAGAAGAAGGGCAGGTCCAGGATTTACAAAGCAGGCCAGGTTGTTGTGGGGCGGGGCACCCACTTCCCTTTAGGATGTAGAAAGCTGCTTCCATCCTAACACTAAGAAGCAGCTCAGAACTTTTTCTTCAACCCATCAGAAAGCTGAGGTCTCAAGACAACCAAGGGATTTTAATTCTAAAAAGTAAGAAGCTCCTCTGAGGAGAGTCGGGCCACACAAAGTGCTTCATCCTTGACAGAGCACAAGAATGAGAGCGGGCCACCATGAAAGCAAGGAAGAAGAAAGCAGCTAAAATTTTAACAAATTTCTAAAGGATGAATGTGGACCAGCCTCTCAGTCCAGGATGCCCGGAAGCCCCAGACACAATAGTCTGCACTCGCACGCACTTCTGTGCAGGCCTCCATCCAGTGCCCATGAGAATGACCAGGTGGGGCAAGAGACCAAAGGGTCCCCATTGGTGGGACCAGGAGGTGATGAGCTGTTGCTGGTGGACAGGCCTGATGCCCTGCTCTCTTCTAGAACCCTCCTGGAGCAAAAGCCTGAAGTTGAGAGGAAGGGGCCACACACCCTTCTGCTCCCAGGCCCCTGTCTGTCCCTGGGAGCTGCTGTTACTTTTGTCAGAGTAACCAGAAGACTCATTGCCTTTGGAGGAATAGTAGAGGCAAAAGCCACCTGCCCCTGGCCTGCAGTAGGTGCTTGGTAAGTACTGCAGGTGAATGAATGCATAGCAGGGAGGCAGGGTCAGACAATGCGCAGGCTGGCTCCCTGGCCCAGGGTTCCCAAGCCTTGGACAGCACAGGGCGCAGAGGCATACTCACTGTCGAAGACGATGACCCTGCCATCGCCCCCACAGGGCTGGGTGTGGTCCCCGAAGCAGACGCTGTTGCACTCAGTACTGGCTGCCTCCCCGTACTTCCAGTAATCAGGGTCGTTTCCACAGAAGCAAGCGTAGCCTGACTCTATCCCGGCAAACTGCCATCACAGAGAAGAAGCACTTGGTAAGCGTCAGTCGGGGTGTCAGGTGGCCTGGCCAGGTCAGCCCCTCGGCAAGCAAGCACCTTGTCTTCCCAGCCCACCTTCCCTGGATCCTCTACCTTGGTCCTGCTCCACTCTCACGCACTTCACTACATGCTGACTTGTAACTGTGTACCACCACAGTGCTTCCCCTCCTGAGCATCCCTTACTTATGTTTGCAATTCTACTGTATTTAACTCAGTTAAAGGCAGGGATCCCATTAACTTGAAACATTAATAACAGCTAAACATTTTATTGAATGTTTACTATGTGACAGGTGGTAAATGCTTTGAAGTTAGTGTTTACTGCAAACTTATTGTAGGTCCTATGAAATACATTTTTTAAATTAATTGATTTATTTACAGCTACCCCGAGTCTTTGTTCCTGTGCACAGGTCTCTCTAGTTGCGGTAAGCAGGCTTCTCACTGCAGTGGCTTTAGAACGCAGCTTCTAAAGCGCATGGGCTTAGTTGCCCTGCAGCACGTGTAACCTTCCAGGACTAGAGATCAAACCTCTGTTCCCTGCATTGGGAGGTGGATTTTTTCTTTCCTTTTTTTTTTTTTGTTTTGGCAGGTGGATTTTTAAACCACTGGACCACCAGGGAAATCCCCTATTTAACATTTTTATTTTTATATTACCATACAACTATTTGTATGGTGTACAGGCCTAAGGATTTTAACCCATGAATAAATTTGTACAACCACCACTATAATCAGGACACGGAACATGTGCAGTAACCTTTGTTGTGCTGTTGCTCTATAGTTGCCCTCTATGACCCCTCAATTCAGTCGCTCAGTTGTGTCTGACTCCTTGCGACCCATGGACTGCAGCACACCAGGCTTCCCTGTCCATCACCAACTCCCAGAGCTTGCTTAAACTCATGGACATTGAGTCAGTGATGCAATCTAACCATCCCATCCCCTGTCATCCCCTTCTCCTTCTGCCTTCAATCTTTCCTAGCATCAGGGTCTTTTCTAATGAGTCAGTTCTTCCCATCAGGAGGCCAAAATACTGGAGTTTCAGCTTCAGCATCAGTCCTTCCAATAAATATTTAGGACTGATTTCCTTTAGGACTGACTGGTTTGATATTCCTGAAGTCCAAGGGACTCTCAAGAGTCTTCTCCAACACCACAGTTCAAAAGCATCAGTTCTTCGGTGCTCAGCTTTCTTTATGGTCCAACTCTCACATCTATTCAGGACTACTGGAAAAAACCACAGCTTTAACTAGATGGACCTTTGTCAGCAAATTAATATCTCTGCTTTTTAATATGCTGTCTAGGTTGGTCATAGTTTTTCTTCCAAGGAGCAAGAGTCTTTTAATTTCATGTCTGCAGTCACCATCTGCAGTGATTTTGGAGCCCAAGAAAATAAAATCTCACTGTTTCCATTTTTTCCCCTATCTATTTGCCATGAAGTGATGAGAATGGATGCCATGATCTTCATTTTTTGAATGTTGAGTTTTAAGACAGCTTTTTCACTCTCCTCTTTCCTTTTCATTAAGAGGTTCTTCAGTTCTTCTTCACTTTCTGCTGTAAGGGTGGTGTCATCTGCATATCTGAGGTTGTTGCTATTTCTCCTGGCAATCTTGATTTCAGGCTGTGCTTCATCCAGCCCTGCATTTCGCATGATGTACTCTGCACATAAGTTAAATAAACAGGGTGACAATATACAGCCTTGACTTACTCCTTTCCCAATGTGGAACCAGTCCATTGCTTCATGTACGGTTCTAACTGTTGCTTCTTGACCTGCATACAGATTTCTCAGGAGACAGGTAAGGTGGTCTGGTATTCCCATCTCTTTAAGAATTTTCCACAGTTTGTTGTGATCAACACAGTTTAAAGGCTTTGGCATAGTCAATAAAGCACAAGTAAATGTTTTTCTAGAACTCTCTTACTTTCTCTAGGATCCAACGATGTTGGCAATTTGATCTCTGCTTCCTCTGCCTTTTCTAAATCCACCTTGAACATGTGAAAGTTCTTGGTTCCCATACTATTGAAGGCTGGCTTGGAGAATTTTGAGCATTACTTTGCTAGTGTGTGAGATGAGTGCAATTGTGCAGTAGTTTGAACATTCTTTGGCATTGCCTTTCTTTGGGATTGGAATGAAAACTGACCTTTTCCAGCCCTGTGGCCACTGCCGAGTTTTTCAAATTTGCTGGCGTATTGAGTGCAGTACTTTCACAGCATCATCTTTTAGCATCAGAAATAGCTCAGCTGGAATTCCATCACCTCCACTAGCTTTGTTCATAGTGATGCTTCCTAAGGCCCACTAGACTTGGCACTCCAGGATGTCTGGCTCTAGGTGAGTGATCACACCATCGCGGTTATCTGGGTCATTAAGATCTTTTTTGTATAGTTCTTCTGTGTATTCTCGCCACCTCTTCTTAATACCTCTGCTTCTGTTAGGTCCATACTGTTTCTGTCCTTTATTGTGCCCATCTTTGCATGAAATGTTTCCTTGGCATCTCCAATGTTCTTGAAGAGGTCTCTAGTCTTTCCCATTCTATTTTTCTCCACTATTTCTTTGCACTGATCACTTAGGAAGGCTATCTTATCTCTCCTTGCTATTCTCTGGAACTCTGCATTCAGATGGGTATATCTTTCCTTTTCTCCTTTGCTTTTTGCTTGTCTTCTTTCCTCAGCTACTTGTAAGGCCTCAGATAACCATTTTGCCATTTTGCATTTCTTTATTGGGGGGATGATTTTGATCACAGCCTCCTGTACAATGTTACAAACCTCCATCCATAGTTCTTCAGGCACTCTGTCAGATCAAATCCCTTGAATCTATTTATCACTTCCGCTGTATAATCGTAAGGGATTTGATTGAGGTCATACACTAGTTTTCACACTATAGTTTTAACTTTTTAAGACTGTCATACGCTAGAGACCAAATGTCCATGTCTGCCCCTCCCCTGCAGATTTATATGTTGAAAGCTAATTCCCAATGTGATGGTACGTAGTGGTGGAATCTTTGGGAAGTGATTCACGAGGGCTTGTGCTCATGAATGGGATTAGAGCCTTTATAAAAGAGACCCCCTTTCCCCTTCTGCCATGTGAGGACACGGTGAGGAGACACCCATCTACGAACCAGGAAACGAGCCATCACCAGACACCAAATCTGCCAAAGCCTTGATCCTGGACTTCACAACCTTCAGGACTTTGAGAAATGAATTCTTGTTGTCTTTTTTTTTAATTGGAATATAGTTGCTTTACAATGTTGTGTTAGTGAATGCTTGGTTTAGACCAAGTATTTTGCACAGCAGTCAGAACAGACTCAGACACACTATACGCAGAATCGTATTCTGAGGCCGGCTCCTTTCCCTCAGGATAGTCTCTCTGAGGCTCTTCTGAAATGACCTAGAGTTTGCTGAGTGGCAGTTTATTGCATGAGTGTACCGTAGGTTGCTATCCATTGAGTTGTTTTGTTTTTCATGATTATAAAACAGAGCTGCTATAAACACTTGTGTATATTTCTGTGTGAACAAAAGCTTTCCTTTCTCTAGGGTAAATATCTACAAATGGGATTTCTGGGTTGTTAATTTCTCTACCTCATTAACATTTGCTTTTGTCCTTAAAAAGAAAAAATCACAGCCATCCTAGGTTATTTATTGTATGAAATGGTATCTCATTGATTTTCATTTGCATTTCCCTAAAGACTAGTAATACTGAGCATCTTTACTGCACAAAGTGTAAAAAATTTTTTGATTATGTGTAATATAGGTAGAATGTTGAGCACATTTTCATGTGCTTATTGGCCATTTGTACATCTTCTATGAAGAAACATCTATTCAATCCTTTGCTCATTTTTTAAGTGGGCTGTTTATCTATTGTCACACAGAGTTCTTTATATATTTTGGGCATTAGATCTTTATTCATATATATGTTTTGCAAATATTTGCTCTATTCTGTGAGTTGCTCTTTCACTTTCTTAATAGTGTCCTTGATACACAGAGATTGTAAATTTTGATGAAGTCCAATTTATTTTTTCTTTGATTGTCTGTGCTTTTGGTATTCTAACTGAAAAAATCATTGCCTCATCCAAGGTCATGTATATCTGTACCCATATTTCTTCCTATAACTTCCTATAGCTAAAACTATAAACCTTTATAGTTTTAGCTGCTACATGTAGGTCTGTGATCCATTTTTAATTAATTTTCATATATGAGGTAGGGGTCCAGTTTCATTTTTTTCCATGTGGATATGCAGTTATCCCAGCATTGTTTGCTGAAAACACTTGTTTTTTTCCCATTGAATGATATGGCACTCTTGACAAATATCAATCAGCCATAAATAATACTGTCAATCAAGCGATTGGTTGCTTGCAAAAGATTGAGCATGTAAGTAAATCTATGGAGGATAATGGGAACCAGGTTTCTTACTATTAGAGAAGGGGGCCAGAGAAAACTGGAATGAAGCCTGCAGTGTTGGACAGGGATTGATGTTACTCAGTACAGGGTTTCTGACATATATAATAAATAACATGTATTTATTATATACTATGTATACTATATACTATATATATAAAAATATATAATAATTATTCATTAATATAAATAATAATATGGCCATAAATAATAATGTCTGGACTCTAAATTCTATTTCCTTCAGCTTATATGTCCATCTTTATGCTAGTACTGTAGCTCTTTTTTCAGTATATCACTGTTCCCAGGCCCTCTTAGTGGAAAGAGCTAGGAAATACATATGTATATATAAACACACATGCACACACTTTCATATTTATGTTTCTTTCCTTTTTGTTTTCTTTCGCCACATCATGTGGCATGTGGGGTATTATTTCCCCAACCAGGGATGACACCTGTGCCTCCTGGAAGTGTGGAGTCGTAACCACTGGACAACTACCGTAAGCCCTCTGTATTTATGTCTGTATGTCTCTCCCTACATATGTGTCAGAAACCATGCACTATACTAGTAACATCAATCCCTGTCCAACACTGCAGGCTCCATTCCAGTTTTCTCTGGCCCCCTTCTCTAATAGTGAGAAACCTGGTTCCCATTATCCTCCACAGATTCACCTAACATGCTCAAGTTTTTGCAAGCAACCAATCACTTGATCATGTTGGGCCAACTGCCTTGCTCAGTCCCTGCCTCAGATAGGCCTTGAGCACTGCCAGTCTATTCTCCTTGCTTGGGCCTGATTAATGGCCTTTTGATGAAATTATTAAGGAAGGAATGAAGGATGGAAGGAAGGGAGGGAGGAAAGGAGGGAGGAAAAGACTTTTTTTTATATATAACAAACAATAGCATTATTGAACCTTAATGACTAGAAGAATAGACAGGATGGAAAGAAAATATTTTGGACTGGTATCCAGGCAAGGGCCCCTTAATGTATCAAAGTAGTAACCATTACCTTGGCTTATTCTCAGATCCACGCCCCTGGAGCCAGAGATCTCTCTGCTCATAACACACAGGGGCTGGAGGAAACACATGACTCTGCTGGAGGTCAAGCTGGATGCAGGTACTGGGGTGTTTCCTTTTTTCTCTCAGTCTTTGGACAGAGTGCTGCCTCACGCCCCAGAATCCCAAGCCCCACTCTTTCTCCAACTTCTCTTTGGCAGAAAAGTACAGTTGTAATGGCTTCACAGGTTGTTGTTGTTTCTAACAATTTAAATGATTTAAATATATTTTAAATAATATCTCAGCAGAATGCATTTAGACCTTTATCTTTTTCCATAGGTATAAAGCTCAGAACTATTACCTTGAACCTTTGACTCCGACAAAAACTGATGCAGTTTTGTATGGTGAGTTTGTTAGATGTTTTACTGGTGCCAGTTAGAGGAGGTGGGTTTCCATGATCCTTGTAGCAGCCAAGGTTTCCAGGCACTGGAGAAAAAAGAAAAACAAAAGAACTTCATAACATCTGGCTGTGAAACACCAAGAAGGAAAGGCGTGTTGTGCCAGGTACTTTCATCTCAGCCCATATTTCCATTCCTAAAGTGCAAATAAATAGCAAGCAGCAAGTGTTAAAAAATGGAAGTCTTGGTGTTCTCTGCTAACTGCTACATCTTTGTTTTATTTTGATGAGTACGTGAAGCCCAAAAAACCGACCCTAAGACATTTTTTACTTGTTCAATATTGATAGAATTTAGTATTGACAAGAACTAGGCATAGATTCCTAAAAACAGAGAAGCTACAATATACAAATTATGTCTCAGAGTCACTGGAGGACAAAAAAAAAAAAGCACTTGGAAGCTACCACCCTATGCCTTGTGCCTCCCTAGTCCCCTCAAAAAGCCCCACAAGTTGGTTTTACCAGGTCATTTCATGAATTTAATAGTTTCCTATTGCCACTGCAATCAATGACCACAAACCTAGTGGCTTAAAGTAGCATAAACCCATCATCTTACAGTTGCGGAGGTCAGAAGTACTAAATGGGTCCAATGGGACTAAAATCAAGGTGTCAGCAGAACTCTGGCGCCTCCTGAGGCTCCAGGGCACAACCTGCCCCTTGCTGTCTCCTGAAGAAGCTGCCCCCACTCCTCAGCTGTGGCTGCACCACTCCAGCCTCTGCCTCCCCACTCTGCTTCTGTCATCACACCACCTTCTCTGCCTCTCATCCCCTGCCTCTCTGTTACACATCCTGTGTGATGACACTGGCCCACCAGGGTACTTCAGGATCATCTCCCCATGTCAAAATTCTCATCTGTATCGCGTGTGCCACATACGGTAACATGTTTGAAGATTCTGGGGGTTACAACATAGACTTTTGGGGGAGGGGGATTATTCTGTTTACCACAGTGGACGTATTAGCGTTTCACAACTACAAAAGTCAGATGGTCTGGTAGAAAAAGCTGCAACTGAGAATAAAGAAACCTAAATATATGTGCCCCCACCTCCTGGTGTTTGTGTCCCTGTGTGATTCCCTCCCCTGGAGTGTGGGCTGGACAAGTGATTTGTTTTTGCCCAACAGAATGTGGTAGAGTTGAGAGGAACTACTTCTGTGACTGGACTACAAGAGCTGTGACTTTGGTCTTGCCAGTTGACTCTCTCTATGGCCTTCTTGGCTTATATACTCTAATAAAGCAATGTATCACATCAGAGGTCAGAAGAACGGCCTTCAGCCAATAGCCAGCAAGGAGCTGAGACTTCCAGTTTCTGCAGAGACTGAATCCACCAACAGCTACGTGTGCTTGAAGGAGATCCTCCCCAGCAGAACCTTCAGATGAGACCCGGCCCTGGCAGACGCCTCACCAGAGACTGTGAGGCAGAGGACCCGGCTCAACCATGTCCAGATTTCCTGACCTACAGAAAGTGTGAGGTGACAGATGTGTGTTCTCATTAAATTTTAGAGTCATCTGTGAGGTACCATTTCACGCCAATCAGAATGGCTGCTATCCAAAAGTCCGCAAGCAATAAATGCTGGAGAGGGTGCGGAGAGAAGGGAACCCTCTTGCACTGTTGGTGGGAATGCAAACTAGTACAGCCACTATGGAGAACAGTATGGAGATTCCTCAAAAAACTGGGAATAGAACTGCCTTATGATCCAGCAATCCCACTGCTGGGCATATACACTGAGAAAACCAGAATTGAAAGAGACACGTGTACCCCAATGTTCATAGCAGCACTGTTTACAATAGCCAGGACTTGGAAGCAACCTAGATGTCCATCCACAGATGAATGGATAAGCAAGCTGTGGTACATATACACAATGAAGTATTACTCAGCCATTAAAAAGAATACATTTGAATCAGTTCTAAGGAGGTGGATGGAACTGGAGCCTATTATACAGAGTGAAGTAAGCCAGAAACAAAAACACAAATACAGTATACTAACGCATATATATGGCATTTAGAAAGATGGTAAAAATAACCCTATCTACGAGACAGCAAAAGAGACACTGATGTATAGAACAGACTTTTGGACTCTGGGACCAGGAGAGGGTGGGATGATTGGGGAGAATAGCATTGAAATATGTATAATATTATATCTGAAACGAGTCGTCAGTCCAGGTACGATGCCCGATAACAAATGCCTGGGGCTGGAGCACTGGGACGACCTGGAGGGATGGTGTGGGGAGGGGAGAGGGAGGAGGGTTCAGGATGGGGAACACGTGTATACTGGCGGCGGATCCATCTTGATGTATTGTAAAAGCAATACAATATTGTAAAGTTAAGCAAAAAAAAATAAAAGAAAAAAAAAATAAATAAATTTTAGAGTCATCTGTTACAGCAATAGATGACTAACACACCTATATAACATGCATCTAAATATATGCTCATTGAATAAAGGAATGTATTGTGAGCCATGGGCGAATTATGGCCTCCTAGGTGGCTCAGCGGTAAAGAATCTGCCTGCCAATGCAGGAAACAGAGGGTCAATCCCTGGGTCAGGAAGATCCCTTGGAGAAGGAAATGGCAATCCACTCCAGTATTTTTGCCTGGGAAATCCCATGGACAGAGAAGCCTGGTGGCCTACAGTCTATAGGGTCACAAAGAGTTGGACATGACTTAGCGACTAAATGACAATGGACAAATGGACCTCTCTGCCCCTTAGTTTTTCATCTGTGTTATTTATGAAATCACTCCACCATCAGATGAAGCCCTTTCCCTATGGTCTCTATTTGGCTCCTTACAGTTCACATCACTTGAGATATAAGACACGAATGAGGTCTGGTCCTAGAAGCACTTCTAAGCCAGTCAGAGTTACATATTATCCAATTCCAAAGTGAGACATATAGATTCTTAGAAAGCACTTTTTGTTTAAGACTGGAAAGCAGCATGGTCCAATTGAGTAAACTTTACACCCATACTAGTTTTTGGCACATAAGAATACACACACACGTGCGCACACACACACACACACTTTTCCATTTCTGCCACCATCTACATCTAACCAGCTCATTTTAAACTGGCAGGAAGCTAACCCAAAGAGTCACCCTCCCCCCTAAGCCAAGTGGTTACCCTTCTCCCTTGCGTCACACATGGGTCAAATGTAACAAATGTGGCTCACCACACAAATGTTAAAATGCATCTTTCGGAAACAAACCACATCTCTATAGTAGCAAATGTAAACAGAAAAGATCTAGGCAGTAGAAGTTCAGCGTTCAGTGGGGGCCTGGCTTGGGAATGGCTGGGCTTTAGAGTTTAAACAAATGCAGTGAGCTAAGCATCTCTAGTTAGGGGTGAATCATATAAGCTTGTTAAAGAGGCCTTACACATGGAAACCTGAAGCATGCGTTTAATGGTTTTTAATAAGAGCTACTTGATCATGATCATCTTGGTCATTTACTCTGATTTCTGTCTCATTTATTCCATTCCATGCTCAAAAATAGGCATGTTATTATGTATTCATTTATAGACAGCCTAAGGCACAGAACCATAAATGTTAACATTAGACATAAACAAGGTCGTGGTTTGCATGGATGCAGCTGGAACCTATCAGGTTTATTCACAATTCGGTGAGCAAATTCAGGGAGCTCATGTTCAGTTCCAGGAGGGAAGTGAGGCTCCAGAACACCCCGGGGAGACAGACCCTGGAAACCAGCCCACACCATGCTGCTGCTCCCTGCATCTGGACAACGGTGGCCTTAGTATCGTCCTTGACACCATGTCAACTGCCTGCCAGACACTGTCCATTTTATCTCCTAAAATACTTCAGACACCTGTCCACCTCTCTATTCAGGCTGCTATTTCCCTGGTTTAGGCCACTGTCCCCTCCCATTTGGGGCTTCCCAGGTGGTGCTAATGGTAAAGAATCTGCCTGCCAATGCAGGAGACACAAGAGATGTGGGTTCAACCCTAGGGCCAGGAAGATCCCCTGAAATAGGAAGTGGCAACCTGTTCCAGTATTCTTGCCTGGAAAATTCAATGGAGAGAGGAGCCTGGTGGGCTACAATCCTTGGGGTTGCAAAGAGTCAGACATGTCTGAGAACACACACCTCTCCCACTCAGACTATTCTATGCTATGCTATGCTAAGTCGCTTCAGTCGTGTCCGACTCTGTGCGACCCCACAGACAGAAGCCCACCAGGCTCCCCTGTCCCTGGGATTCTCCAGGCAAGAACACTGGAGTGGGTTGCCATTTCCTTCTCCAATGCATGAAAGTGAAAAGTGAAAGTGGGTCACGTGTCCGACTCTTAGCGACCCCATGGACTGGAGCCTACCAGGCTCCCCCCCCCTGGCATTCTCCAGGCAAGAATACTGGAGTGGGTTGCCATTTCCTTCTCCAACGTATGAAAGTGAAAAGCGAAAGTGAAGTCGCTCAGTCTATTCTATCAGCCTCCTATTCCATCTCCCTGTTTCTAGGCTCCCCCTACTCTAATCTAGTTAGTACACTGCAACCAGAATAACCTTTACAGTACATTCCAGGCAGAAGGCCAAGGGCAAAGGCCTAAGGCAAGAATGACCTTGGTTTTTGCAGGAACACAAAGAAGTGAGTGTGACCAGTGAAAGATGGGAAGGCACCAGGAGCTACAGAGGTATGCAGGGGCCTTGCCTGAAACCCTCAGAGCTTCCGGGTCATCCTCTAGGATCAAGTCTAAACTCTCACGTGGGACCCAAGGCCCTACCTGATCTATGCTGCTCCTCTATCCCACCCCCTCAGCATGACCCCTCTCTCTGTTCCTCGGTTCACATTCTATATGAAACCCAAGACACATTATAGTATATATGCAAGTTGCCCACATGCACATGGCTCTCTGGCCTCTGGCCTTTCTTACAAGCTGTTCCTTCTGCTTAGAACACTATTCTCTGCCTAGGATGGCAGCCTGAGCATCATTTCCCTTGGGAAGCCCCACGGGCCTCCCATCATCCTCCCATTCCACAGAGAAGGTTGCACGCCCCTGTGGTGTGCTCCTGTAGCAGCCTGTGCGAAACCTGATTCTAAACACCTGTTTATGTCTCATTCGTCGATTAACCATGAACTTAAGGGCCGGACTGTATCTTCTGCACACCATTGTATTCCCAGGGCCTGGTATGGTCCTAGCCATATCGTGGGTGCCCTGAAACTGCGTGCTCAGTGAACAAATGTGTCCCATGTTGCTAGCTAAACTCGTGGAGAGTGTGAGTTAAGGTACCTGTCAGGCAGCAGGGAGTCAAGCCTGCAGAGCAGAGTGAGAGGAAAGCTGACCTGCATCTTGACGTCCACTTAGGTTTTGACTCCTCGCTGTCCTCTTTGGCTAGCTAGAAACACCACTCCAGATAACCAGGTTCTCCATTAGAGGTTAACTTTAAAAGGTAAAATTCTATCTTCATCATTTTGGATGAAACTTTTCGAAAATGCATTAGATAATTAAAAAAAAAACACTTAGCTTAACCTACGTACTTTGTTTCTTGGTGGCTTGAGGTCACCAGATGTATGTCACCAAATGGTCCCAGGCTGTGTGCTTTCCTGTGTCTGACTCTAATAGTTAATCAGTCTCCACGGTTACAGCTGGGGCTGCTGAACCCCCAGAATACGAGCACTGGAAGGAGTCTTACTGTCTACTTGCTACTGTCAGTGCCTGTGGTCTTGGCTTATCTTCTTAATTTGCTGCTTCTCAGGCTTAGGCTTATGGACTTCACTGGTGGCTCAGATGGTAAAGAATCTGCCTGCAATGCAGGAGACCCAGGTTCAATCCTGGGGTCAGGAAGATCCCCTGGAGAAGGAAATGGCAACCCATTCTAGTATTCTTGTCTGGAGAGTCCTATGGACAGAGGAGCCTGGCGGGCTACAGTCCATGGGGTCACAAAGAGTCGGACACAAATGAGCGATTAACACTAAAAACTAAGTAGGCTTAGAACAAAACTATTGAGCTTATTAGAACTGTGTGGAAAATAAGAATAGTTTCTGAAAGAGGGAAGGCCTCTATGTTTCCTTCTCAATTCCAGCTGTCCATACAGTAGCTCAGAGCTTTTGTTTGTTTGCCTAAATCCCAGTTCTTGGCAATGTTCTGAAGAGCGCTGGTGCTACCATCACCTGTCCAGAAGCAAGCAGCGTTTTGCAACCATCACAAATGTGGGCTTTCGACAGACAGACCCCAGAGTGAACGTGGGTCCCTGTGCCACAGCCTTTCTAAGCTCAGGTTCATCCACAGTGGATGATATGGGTCTCAAAGGGTTCTTGTGAGAATTAAAATTAGATAATGCAAATAAAGTAAACACCACAAGGCCTGGCAATATAGTATGTGCTGAATAAACACTGTTTGCTATCATTACATACAAAAAGGCTTTCACCATTTCCCACACAAACCAGAATAACCTGCTGGGTTCATAGAAGAGTAAAGCAGCACTGAATTAAAAGATAAGATCAAAGGCAGTTATCTTGGAAAACTAGATTTGATTCCAGATATTAAAACGTTGACCTCTGCATCTGGGTAGATCCAGTGCACTGCCATGCAAGCTTTTCCCATGAAACCCCGAGCCCTTTCAGGAAGGCAGACAGGAGATGGGTTTCCTAGGTGACCGAGAAGAAGCCACAGTTCGACCAGGCTAAGGGCCCTGAGTAGGGGATACATAAGAGGCTGTTCTCCCTGGAGAGCAGAGGTCAGCTCCAAAGGGGAATGCTCACTCCACGGCTTTTCCCTTGGCGTCCCTCTCCTGATAAGGCCAGTCTGGGAGCTAAATGAAAGTGACTCCCTAAGATGAAGGGCTAAGTCTGCAGACACATTAGTCCCTCGACGCTCTGTGCACTGCAAGGCCAGCCTTTGAGGGCTGTCGCTGCTGCTGACTCTCACTGGAAAGTGTGGCTCCAAGTCTCGCCAGAGAAGACACGTCATTGTCGTCTTCAAAAGCATGACTGGTCAGCTGAGTGGATTTCCAGACTGTGTCCCACCCTGAGTTCTTCCCAGAAGCAGGGAGGGAAAGTCAATTTGTAAAAGGATATTTGTTCTCAAATTCCTTTTTTACTTTCAAGACCACTTTAAAGTCCTGTGGCTTGGTCATGCATTTTTTTTTTCCTCTTACCAAAGAGGGTTCCACATTTTCAATTAAAAATCATCTGAAAATATAAATGGACCCCTTGTTTACCACATTTGGTGCTTTAAAATGTGACAGTTAATTACCAACAACCTTTTCAGAGATTCAGGGTTCTTGACAGAGGTAAAAGTTTTAGAGGTAGCTCAGGGAAGATGGTTCTTTCTTCAGATTAACCCAGGAACTACTGTCTTCTCACTGCCACAAGCAGACTTGCTAAACAGCCTTTACAACTGGATATAACTGTGGTCTCACTTTGAAGGTGCACCTCACACCTCCACAGGGCCTCCATGGCCAACAGCCCTTCTCTGAGAACCACCATCTCAGAGGACCTGCTGTTGGCTGGGGGCAGGCCTATGAGCCCCATCCTTGGCCACTGCTGACCCCCACTGGGGTCACCAGACTCCCTCTCCCAGGAAGTTGGAACTAGGATTCTAGGTATTGAACTGCAGGCACAGGACTTGTGGGATTCGGTCAAGCCTGGATTAAGGCAACAAAGCCACATCTGGGCCACGTGAGTGGATAAGTGAGCTGATTCTGCTGATCCACAAAGAGGAAGAGGAATGGAAGCCATACTGAAAGAGAGGGGCAGAGAGTGAGACCGTGCAGCCCCACAGACAGATGGTAAGTGTGGGTACCTCCTTCCCAGGCTCTGAGACACTGGGATTGGATTCTGTGATATTCTCCCAACACCCTTCCAATAAATCTCTCGCGCTCAAGTTAGCGAGTGAGTTCTATTCCTTGCAGACAATTCCTGACAAAGAAAAAAGCCTGCACTTTATTGTAAAAGTTCAATCTGAATAAAAATCTTCAGCTGGTAATTTGCATAAGAAGTCCTGATCCATCACTGTGTTGTCTACTGCCAAATCTGAGAGATCTGTTTAAGAAACCGGAAGCAAAGTTTCTCTCTTGCATTTTAGAAAACTCTGCCCTGGCTCTGGGGGAACATCTTTTACATTTTCTTACAAATAAAATCTGGCTCTTCGGAAACTATGCAGCGATTGCTTGTTTTACTTTTTTATACTAAAAAATAAAGATTTTTATTAAGCACTGTAAGTTGCATTCAATAGCCTTCAGATACACCACACTACCCACAACCCATCTACAATCAATCAAACCCAGCAGCAGTTCATTCTTGCACAATCCATGAGTTAGGGCGAATCTTCCTTCAACTTACAGTCAGGTCCTATTCTGGAGAAGACAGTGGCACCCCACTCCAGTACTCTTGCCTGGAAAATCCCATGGACGGAGGAGCCTGGTGGGCTGCAGTCCATGGGGTCGCTAGAGTTGGATACGACTGAGCGACTTCCCTTTCACTTTTCACTTCCATGCATTGGAGAAGGAAATGGCAACCCACTCCAGTGTTCTTGCCTGGAGAATCCCAGGGACGGGGAAGCCCGGTGGGGCGCCGTCTCTGAGGTCACACAGAGTCGGACACGACTAAAGCGACTTAGCAGCAGCAGCAGGTCCTATTCAGGTCTTGTGGGCAGGGACTGGGAAATTGCATCTCATTTCTGATCACTAATGTGTGATAAAGCGCATCGGGAGAATTTTATGAAAACAAATAAATGATTCTGTTTTCATTGTACACTGTTTGAAAGTACTAACAAAACACCAAAACGATATATGTATACTGGCTTCTACTAACTCCTTGATGGGAAAGTTCCCAAGAACAAGCAACGAGTTTCCCGCTACAGAAGGCGGGGCGGGATGCCAGGCAGGTGAGGCTAATTATTATAAACACCATAATGTCATTCACTACCTTCTGCCTCCACACTGGTGCCTCAGGAGCTGAATTCGCTCTTCTGGAGGAGAGTGGAATAAGGAACTAAGTACATGTGAGATGATGCCACTGATAGTCCTATCAGATGACCAGTCATTTCAAAGACTTCCCTCAGAGCATCAATAGGTTAGGTGTGGATTATTCCATACTCTCAGCCCATGACCATGAGCACCCTGTATTCCATCCTGTCCACCTACAACTTCCGTTAAAAACCTGACAGTTGCCAGCTTGGTCCAAGTCCTACCATAACATGGCCTCATTCTAACTCTGCAACTTTTTTTTTTTTTTTTTTTTGGCCATGCCATGTAACATGCAGGATCTTAGTTCTCTGACCAGGGATCTAAACCAAGCCCCATGCAAGTGAAAGCATGGAGTCATAACCACTGGACCTCAAGGGAAGTCCCTCTACCTCTATAACTTTATTTCTAAATATCAGTTCTCATTTTCAGTCACTCTGATTCTTTTACTCATGTCTCTGAGTCTCGTAGCGACTCACCCAAATAAGTAAGTAAACAAGACCTTGTCTTCCCCTATGAAATTTTACCCTTGGGGAAGGCAGGAAAAGTTCCTAAGGGTTCTGACCCCCATATGACCCTGATGTATCACAGAGACAGTTCTCCTCTGGCAGGAGTCCCTTCTTGAAAGTTAATTTCTGGGGATAAAATGTGGTAGACCGTCTCCGAAGGAGGCTCTAATCATTTCCTCCCTCCCCATACATGTGTGCGACTCCCCACTTTCGACTTGGAACCAATTTCCTCTCCTCTTGAATCAGTACTGACCTTGTGACTTGCTTTGATTAATAGAATATGGTGGACTTCTGAGTTCACCCCCTAAGAGGACTGGCAGCTTCTCTTGGAAGCCGGCCACCCTATAAGAGGTCTAAGTATGCTGCTGGAAAGAGATGCTGCCCAGGTAGGGGGCTGAGGCCAGCCTGGACATCCCGTGGGTATCCCAGCCCCAGCAGAGGCCCAATGGATGCAGACACCTGACTGAGTCCAGATGAGAGCAGGAGGAACACAGCCAAGCTGAAACTCAGCCAATCCACAGAGTGAGGAGGTACGACAAGCTGTTGTTGAGACACCAGGGCTTTGGGGTGGCCTGTGATGCAGTAACAAGACAACCCAAACACCTTACTCAACAGAAGGTCAGTCCGAGTTCAGGAGGAATGGTACGGTACTGCTGTGTCTCTGGGAAGAGAGCTCAGTTTGTTGACTTCAACTTTTTTTCTGGACACCACAAACATCCCAGGCAAAGAACCACAGAGGCATCCTTTATTCATCCTGCTGTTTCATGCCATATGTATTTCACTTGTCATCAAGTTCTGACTCCTTCCTAAACGTGTCTTGGATGAACCCTTCCTGCATGATCTCGCTGCCACCACCACTGCCGAGGCCCTCATCCCTCCGTTTTGAAATCTATGTCTATCCTCCTCTCCCCAAACATCCCTCCTCCATCTACGCTATAACAGACACTGGGCTCATCTTCCTGAATGAGGAGGGCTTTCCCTGTATGTGAGCCTCAATGTAATCAGCCCTGGTTTTCAAAGTTCCCACTCAGTTCCTCTCTGTCCACTCCTTTCCTTGGGCAGTGTAACTCCCACCGATATGCACAGCAGTCCCGTGTCCTTCCTCTGTGTCTCTGTCTGGCTGTTTGTTCCCTGACCTGAGGGGCCCTGATCCCTCCAGCTCCTCTGGCCTTTCTCCCTAATGATGCCTCCAGCTCCCCAACCCTCACCGAGCCCTCTCAACTTCAAAAACTCACAGCTCTCTACCACATAACTCAATCTTATTTATATAATTGGTGGCTGGTCTCCAATTTTCTCCTGTGTTTATAGCTCAGATTCCTAATTACATCATAAGATTGAGGGTGGGACTATTTCTTATGTTCATGTGTATTTTTTACAGGCCAGTGCTGGTATAAAGATTATCAGTAAAATTGTCCTTACTAATCTGAATGATTTTCCCTTTTTAAGCTATTAATATGCTTTAGAACATTTTTGAAATGCAACCTATATAACTGTCACTAAGGAAAATGTCCATTTGGTTCAGAAAGTCTGAATTTTTTAATGAGAAATTAAATACCATCCACTGCCAAAAACAACGAGTAATCGAGATATGCCTGTTCTGAAACCATAAAACTGCACCGTCAGAGGAATGCAGGGCAGCCGGTGTTCCCTGAGCACAGGGTCACACCAGGCCCCAGGGGAACAGCCTCCGGGCAAGCAGTTGAGGCACACTCCAGGACCCTGGGGCCAATCAGATAATGCAGGACTGGACAGCAGTAAAACGAATGTTGGGAAGAACCTGTTTAGGAATTGGATATTAGGAACACGCTAGTGGTAGTCTACACCTTGGAGGCAGCACAGGCCACCACAGGCCCTGCCCGTACTTTTCTGCCTACCTTCTGCTAGGTCCCTGGACTCGGAGATGTGTATTTTACTCATTTAATCTTCAAAATGACCCTGGAAGGTAGAGATGAGGAGACCAAGGCTAAGAGGAGTTACTTTGCCGTGAGCTATAAGCAAGTGATGATTCCAACCTAAGGTGAAGAACTTTGGAGGCCGAGTTCTTTCCTTTGGATTGTGTTGTCTCTTCCTGGGAGAGATACAACAATCACACCAGCAAGCACATTTGGTAAGCATCTATTACAGCCTGCATCCAGTCCCATCACTTCATGGCAAACAGATGCGGAAACAATGGGAACGGTGATAGACTTTATTTTGGGGGGCTCCAAAACCACTGTAGATGGTGACTGCAGCCATGAAATTAAAAGATACTTGCTCCTTAGAAGAAAAGCTATGACCAACTTAGAGAGCATATTAAAAAGCAGAGACATTACTTTGCCAACAAAGATCTGCCTAGTCAAAGCTATGGTTTTTCCAGTAGTCATGTATGGATGTGAGAGTTGGACTATAAAGAAAGCTGAGCACTGAAGAACTGATGCTTTTGAACTGTGATGTTACAGAAGACTCTTGAGAGTCCCTTGGTCAATCTTAAAGGAAATCGGTCCTGAATATTCATTGGAAGGACTGATATTTTGGCCACCTGATGTGAAGAACTGACTCAGTGGAAAAGATCCTGATGCTAGGAAAGACTGAAGGCAGGAGAAGGCAACGACAGAGCATGAGATGGTTGGACGGCATCACCAATTCGATGGACATGAGTTTGAGCAAGCTCCAGGAATTGGTGTTGGACAGAGAAGCCTGGTGTGCTGCAGTCCGTGGGGTCACAAAGTATTGGATACGACTAAGCGACTGAACTAAATTGTTAAAGCCTGCACTGTGCAAGGGGCTGTGGAAGACTGTTAAAATACATGGTTTGAGGGGGGAAAGCCCCCATAAATTCTATTAGCACCCCTCCGTAAACAGACATACAGTCCAAGTAAAATGAGAGAGCCCCACTGAGCAAATACAGGTTTCAAAGAAACCTCGAGTCCCCACCACTTTAAGGTCTGTCCCTCACAGAGATTCCAGAACCTGTAACTGTATTTGAACAGTTTAGTCTAGTTGGGAAAACAAACAAAAAATAAATCATCAAAAGAGGATTCTGACCGCTAATTCTGATAACATAAAAGGGTTCACTTAGATAAAAAGGTTATGTAATTGTAGTTTCAAAGAGAGAAAAGGTGAAAAATCAGACTGCATGAAGTACAGGATTAATGTTCATTTCAATTTCAATATTGCTTTGGGTATGGGCTACAGTTTGAGGTTTCATTATTTAGCTGTAAAGTGTTAGTGATGTACAGAGATGTATCTTTTTCAAGGTGAAGTTCAGAGCAATGGGAACACGGTGTTGGGAGAGACCCTGAGGCTGGGACAAGGCCGCTGATGCATGGTTTCAGGCCAAGGGTCCACCTGTGGGGAGCCCCTTCCCAGCTGAGAACAGCTGGGCCGGGAACACCCGTGGAGACGGGTCCAACAGTGTCCAGAGTGGCTCTGCCTGCAGTGAATGCTTCCTGGATACTATTGCAGCCTGCTTACTCCTGGGGCCTGGGATTTCCCAAACTCAGAGGAGAAAAAAGAATGGCTTGGAGCTAACAGCTTGAACTGCAGACCCTCTGTCGCCACTGAGTTAATCCTTTGGTTTCCCCAATGTTGAAAAGGCAATCCTAATAATTCAGCATACTATCAGAATTTCGAACTCAAATTCCCAAACAATACCCAAAGAAAAATTCTTAAGAATGACCTCAACTGTAGCCTGGTTCCATCCCAAGCCCCCCACTTTTAAGGAAATAAAGGAAATGGGGCTGTTCACAAGTCCTGGGAGGGAAAGGTTGGTCTTGCCATGAGGAGTCCTAGACTCAAATCCTATTTGGCTCAGAAGGTAATCCTCATCAAATCACTTAACCACTCCAGCTTCATTTTCTCATCTGACCAAGGAGGGCAGGAGGGAGGGAACATACCACCTGCTTCACAGCATTGTTGAAAAGGTAATGTGAATATAAGTGCTTTACACATATGAGGTACTCAATAATAACTGAAAAAAGCAAAACATTAAAAAATCAGTTCTGACATTAAAATGCAAAAAGTGCTGACAGAAGCAAAACATTTTCTGTAGTTGAGGGCCTGCCTTGACCATCATTGCCAAAGTGCCCTTGGCTTTCTACTCAAAGTCTGAAGTTTAAAAACTCTAGTGCTCGCTTCAGCAGCACATACACTTAAATTGAACTTTAAAAACTCTTATTAGGGATCACAATTTGAAGCTTTCAAACCCTGCTCTTTTGGGTTGCATTTCTATAAGGAACAACAAATCTGTTTGAACAAAGTCAGGGTGTCATTTAATTAAAAGGAACTTAAGCCAGTGAGGTCACCGACCAAAGGTCCCAAGTGGCAGAGTGCTGTTGCTGGAGTCCTCCTAGGGCAAGTCTGGGAGAATGATGCCACCAGGAGAGAACTTCTCCCGGATTAGGAGGGAGGAACAATGGCCCGAATCCCTGACACAGAGGCTTAGGAAGTAATGGAGAAAGGCTTCCTTCTGACCCTGGCCCTCCCCTAGGCCTCATCACTGTCTTTCTGGGTCAGGTTTTGTACCCAGACCATGATCTGGCCCCATCTAATTTTTCTCAGACCTCATTTCCTGACCTTTTTTCTTAAAACCGATGTCTTAGCAACACTGATGTGCATGAGAATTCCTGTGTGTGTGCACGCATGCAAACTTTTCCCTCAGCCCCACCCTACCCTGGCTGCTTAAAGTGCAGTCCTGCAGTGCCAGCATCCCAGAGGCCTGTTAGAAACACAGAATCCCAGGTCTGTCCCAGAGCTACTGAATGAGAACTTGCATGCTAATAAGCTCCCTGGTGATGGTAGGTACCGTAAAGTGGGAAAAGCCCTGCACTAAGGCCCTACTTCTTCCAGAAGCGCTCTGGCAGAGCAGCCCTGCCTGTGCAGAGCAGACCCCCTCTCCAGTGCTCCAGTCTTTCTGTTCATCTCACGTACGCAGAGCATCTCACATATGCTCACCTCTTTATGGCTGCCTTCAGTTCTAAACTAGGGCTTCCCCACTGGCTACAGACCATGCCATCCCTGTGTCCCCTACTATATGGTTAGAGCTTAAATAATGTCATTTGTCACAGCTAATCACTTCTAAGGTCCTTGTGATTTTAAACTTTAATAACTAATTTTAAATAAATTTAATAACTAACAGTATTAAACTTATTAAAAGTTTAATAACTAAGCCAAATACCTGTGAACCATGTTTAAAAAGTACAGTTAGGTGAGTCATGTTACACATTTGAATCTGGATACTTTGAATGTCTTTACACATTCAGTTTAAAATTTTTTAAATATTACAAATTCTTTCAGTATTACAAAAACTATTTTTTGTAATTGAAACTTTCAAGCATACACAAAATGTAGGAAAGAATATGAGCTCTTACCCAGCATCAACAAATAGCCACTTTAGAAAAAATATTCTTATTTCATCTGTTTCCCCTGCACCCATCCCACCCACTCACTCTTTGGAAGGCTAGATCACTTAAAACAAATCTCAGATATACTATAACTTCAGTGTGTATCTGTAATTTAAAAGGGCTCTCTCTATATGCATGCCATTACTGTACCTATTAAAATTAATAGTGATTCCTTAATATAACATTGTCAGGATTCAAATTTCCCTAATTCGAAGGGGAATTTTTATAGTTGAGTGTGTAGAAATCAGGTGAAAATTTTATTGCAAACCAAAAATAGCTCTTGGAACCGACATGATAAATTTCTCATGCCTGTGGCCTCAGGCTCTAATCAGGGATATGAAGAAAATCATATTTGTCTTTAAATACCATTTGCAGGTTCTGCTCTCCCCCAACTAGCCTACTTAGTTTCAAAAACTGTATGAAACTTTTATAAAGAATTTGTAGGTAAAAGAGAACAAAGCAAAAGCCATGTGGGGTATTATAGTGCCTGTCCCTCAAAAGCAATGAAATAAACAGGAATAGGACTGGTGAGGCTGACTATTTAACAAGAGACAGACACGCAAAGGCTGGACATTAAGCCAAATGATTTCCTGTTCAGTAGTCAACAGGACTTAAAAGATTCAGGAGGCGGGACAAACAGAGATGGTAAACTTGATGTTGGGATTTCCTTTTAAAAATCTGTATTTCTTCTCTCTGTGATAAGAATGGGGGTTCTGAGAAACATATTGGCAGAAGCAGTTTGAAGAGCAAATCCAATTTCCTGGGGGTTGTTCTCCTTTTACCAGTAAGTTCTGATCTGGGCTGCATAGGTCAAGAGCCGTGGTTCAGATCTCTCTCTGCTCCCTTTTGAATCAGACTTGGTCTCTGCCTGCCTACTCGTTTTTAGCTCTTTGCGTAACAGAGATTCCGGTCTCCACACAATGGCCCACCATTCAACCACACTCGGCTTTGTCCCTAAACATTCATTCCCCCTGGCTCCTGCTGGGTCTGTTATATTCAGATATGAACTTTCCAGGAATCTGATCATGTCACAGGCCTTTTCCTGTATGACAAGTTCAATGCTGATCATGAATAGCGGGCTTCACACAGAGGGTTAGTATTATTCATGAAAATTATGACTCCACATCCAAAAATAGGGCAAAACTGGCCTAAAATAGGCAGGCTGGATCTCAGTTGAGTCCATCAGGCAATTACCAAGGTCTCCTGCTGCAAAGAGTTTAGGAGGTTTTCTCAACTCTACTAATCTGACAAATTAAAAGCACAATGTCTTTGCAGACTCAAGGTCTGAGGCCTGGCTCGGTGGGGACCCTGGTGCCCACAGGGTGAACAGAAAGGTTTTCCAAAGGACCAAAGCCAGATACTGCTCCCTCCTCCCACCGCCCTAAACCAAGGGCTCCCAGTTCTCATTCCCAATTTGTGTGGGTCTTCCCACCTTGACCATTTCAAGGCCAGCTTTAGAAGCTCTGAGAGGGTTATGAAAGCGCCTTTGAGAAAAATGACATTTAGTCTTTCTTTTGGAACAGTGAGACACATCTGACAAATATTACAAATTAGAGGGGACCTAGGTGGTTCGTACTATTGCTGGAATTCTCTACTCTGGAACTCAGTGACCACATGAGTCTGCTTCCATTGGCCCAAATTATATTTTATAAATGAGAGTGGAGGATTATCTTTCCCAATAAAAGCACTCGGACTGAAACCCCCTCTTTGCCATTCCAAAGAGAATGACATAGGCTGGTACTAAAAGACCATCATTGTGCAGAACAAATGGACCGAGGAAAATCTGCTTTCCTCTCCCCCTGCCCCTTCCTTCTTCACATAACTAGAGCCAAAAGAGATGTTTTTCATTTCAAAAATTTGATTAAGAAGCCTGGGCAAAAGCCTATTCTTCTGGTCTTTACAGTTTTCTCATTTTGGCAGAGCTGAACCAAGGTATACCAGGCTGGAAGGACAGGGGAGTGAGGGCCTAACTGCTGGGCAGTAGTGAGACATGCGAAAGTTTAGTTCATGAAAGTGAGCACTGGTCCCCCCGAGGCAGCAGAGTTCACACTGCTGAGGTGGGCACGGGGAGAGAGGCTTGGGTCCCACTTGGACCTCCATACCCTTCCTGACCTGAGGAGTGGGAAAGAAGGCCGGACAAAGGGTAGATTTAAATCATGAGGGAAAAAATCTGGGTAGACTTATTATGAAAGAGCAGTCCTTTCCTTCAGCTCTAAGAACTGAGAAACTCTATTCCTCTGGCATATTTAACAAGACATTATAAACACTGATTAGTAAATGCCTTATGGCTATCATGTGTAGTTTTGATTTCCATGTTAAATCTTCCCGAAACACTATCAACCTTATTTTCAAGTACCTTTCTAAGATCCCCTGACATATCACATATGCCCTGAGGGTCAGGATACCTTTCTGCCTTTAGGTACATATAATAAACACTGAACAGGAAATGAAGGAATGAACAGATTAGAAAACAGATCTTGTGCTAAAAGGTTGAAGAAAGTGGATTTTCCAGTAGTAGGGAGTGACAAATTGTGAGCTATTGTAATATAACAATAGAACATCTTTATGCTAATGTGAGCAAAGGAGCTATCACATTGGTTTTGAAGGTATCTAATTAGACATTTACTGAACACCAGCTTTCAGGGGACACAGCACATCAAATCTAAACAGTAAGTAGAGTCACAACTTAGTTTTACTGTCGATAAAAGGCTCTTCGTTCATTCTTAAAAAAAAAAAAAATTGGCCACACCCCGTGGGATCTTAGTTTCCCAATTAGGGATTGAACTCAGGCCCCAGCAGTCAGAGTGCGGAGTCCTAACCACTGGACTACCAGGGAATTCCCTCATTTTTGAAAATTAATTCCCCAAAGTACAAGGTACTGTTTCTTTTTCTGGACTGCTACCAAGCTGGTGCATCTCTACCCATGGAAGAATCGGTGTGACGAAAGCCAGTGGAAGATGAAGTTCTGGGCTTCTCCATGGAGGGAAGGGGGTCCTGAGAGAACCTGAGGGTCTCCTTCCCAAAAAGCCTCCATGAGAGAAGTGAAAATCTTCAGCCCAGGTGGCTTTCCTCCCACCTGCTCCAGGAAGCCCACCTGTCTGCCTGCACTATCTGCCCTCCCCCGCTCACTCTGGGGCACTGGCCTCCACTCCAAAGGCCTGGTGCTCAGGGCCAAGGGGGAGTCAGGGCCTTACTCTGGCAGGTAGGGATCTCGCAGTACTTCCAGTAGACACCATCCTCGTGCTCCGCCACATAGCACCAGGGGCTCACGTCACCGTCTGGGTTTCTGGGGAGGGAAAAGGACACACCCGGTAACACTCCCTCTGTTTTAAGTCAACTGGCTCATTGCTTTTCAGTTTTACCAACCCCCACGCCCCACCAAAACCAAACCAAACAGACAAAAAGTCTCCAGCTTCTGTGTTGTTTCTAATAATTCATATGTATATTAATACCACCTCTTAAAGCAGAAGAAAGAAGTGGGAATACTACAAGAACAATGCAATCCACTGCCACAGAAACTTCAGAGCTTGAGGGTGGGGTGGGGGGTGAGCAAAGGTGAAGTGTGTTTACACAAATTCACTGCAGTGTGACCAGGACAACTGACCACTGACTAGATGATTTCAAACAGCCCTGGCACCTTAACTGTGAACACGGGGATCCCATGACTGGGAGAGCACAGGTGCACATGGAACTGTGCATAAACACACGGATGGAGCCAACGGCCAGGATGGAGACTCGGAGGCTCAGAGTCAAAGGTCCTGAGGTTACGCAAAACCCCTTTTACTGCACAATTTCTCTTTCAGTGTTGTATTCTAGGGAAATCTTTACTTGCAAAGATGTTTACCACAGCATTTTCACAATGCAAAAAAGTTAGAAACAACAATTAAAGGTTGGTTAAATAAATATGTCTATATAAGGGAAAGCTAGATAGCTGGTAAAAATGTGGTATAGAGACATATTTATTAATATGGAAAGAAATTCACATATCTTGTTAGGTTTTTATTTTTTTTTAAGGTTTTTTTTTTTTTAAAGGCTGTTCTAAAACACAATGTATGACAACAATCCCATTTTTGAAAAGATATATTTACGGACAGATACACACCAGATCCTTGAAAGTATTTATCTCTAGATGATGGGACTATTGGAGAAGGCAATGGCAACCCACTCCAGTGTTCTTGCCTAGAGAACCCCAGGGACAGGGGAGCCCGGTGGGCTGCCATCTATGGGGTCGCACAGAGTTGGACATGACTGAAGCGACTTAGCAGTAGCAGCAGCAGATGGGACTATAGGTATTAATAATTCTAATGTTTTTATTTCCTGATTCCCTTTGTTTTCTTATGTCTTCTAGAGTGAACACTGTGTGATTTTTACACAATAAAATAAAATTCACATGCTCCAGACTCCACTGACAAGTTTTCAATAGGATCAGGCCAGTCAACTCACGTGTGGTAGAAATGGGTCCTATTTTCACTTCAAAATACTAACGTCTCAGAAACTTCTAAAGAAAACTACACCAAAGAGTCTCAGTCAGAACATAGAGTCCTGTTATCCTGGTACCAACTTCTGACATGGCAGTAATAATAGCAAAAGACTTATTTCACATTTCTAAACAAGTAGCTTGGAATAAATGGCTTTAAGGTCTTTTCAACTCTGAGATGCCACGACAATAATGGGCAGTACTGCTAAATAAAACACAGCAAAAGATGGCAGGGGTTACTGGACACACAGAAAAGCCTTGCCTCTCTCCGCTGCTTTTCAAGCTCCCTTTATTTGGACTCAGAAGGCTGGAAACCTGACACTCCGGTTAGGCCGGAAATGGGCATAAAGACCCTGCGGCCTAAGCTTTTGGAGCAGGCCCTATCAGGCCTGGGAGGGATCAGCCTATTGTGCGGCCCAGAAGATAAGCCACCCTGAAGCACAAAGGGTCCTTTTATTTCTTGTGCCCAAAGGCAGGTGCCAGCACCAACCCTGCTGTCCTGGCCTCTCTGTCCTCCCACCCCCAACCCAGATACGCAGAGCCCAGAGAAGCCCATTCCCATCACTCGCCATCTCTCAGACGTCGCGACTGGGATGGCAGTGGAAACATCACGTAAGACAAACATAGTGTCGGGTGTCAGCTGAGAAATCAAAGTTGGAGAACTTGTACAAAGCCCTTCTTTAGACAGTATTTCACTGTTATTTTCCTCCCTCTATTCAGGGTTTGGCTTTGATGTAGGATTTGGTAAAGTCTTTCGAAAACAACTGTTTGTTATCAAAGTCAAAACCATTCTGAAAAGCATCAGAATAGGCTAAGAAAGAACAAGTAAATTCATCTTTGACTCCACTTTGGTGCTAAAACAAAAGGTCCCAGGGCTCTCTAATGCGATAATAATTGACAATTTCAGTGTCCCTTTTTTGAAGGATAAACTGTTAGGTCAGGTCTGGTACATTCCACCAAATCAAAGGAGAGGCCTGCAGCCAGCCAAGGCTCAGGAGGAAGGTGGTGCTCCTGGCGCTTAGTGTTTCCTTAATGGATATTTACTGGTGCATGTGTGGGAGCCTAGTGGTGGAACTGGGAGTTATCTATAAGAAAAAAAAATTTTTTTTCATGTAAATTAAACCTCGTGGGAAATTTAAAATCAGATTTAAAAACAGGAGCACATCTGAGAAGACTTGCTTGATAGAAGGCAACAGAAGAATAGGATAAACCAACAGCCTAATACCAAGAGATAGTTTAGAACAAGAAGATAAAACAAAAAACAAACACTGGTTTCTCTTCCTAAGTACTCTTCTTAATCCAAGCCAACTATTCCCAATAGAAAAGCTAGGGGAAGGAAATAAGCCAGAGTGGAGTGGGGTTCATTTCTTTTAAATATGAAAGAAAAAAATTAATGATCATGTACAACTTTGAAAATAAAATGTAAAAGGATTATTTAATGAGCATGTTTAACATTAATGTTAAAATGCAAAAGATAGCAAAATGTGAAGTAGTATATAAACAAACTGTTAACCTCTGGGAAGAAGGCCTTGTTGGAGAGGATTTGGGAGGGAAGAGGTAAAATGAAGACTTTATTTAAACTATATATATATATATATATATATCTGTGGTGTTTGAGAAATTTTTTAATAAATTTTTAACACTTCTATAACAAACAAAAAATAAAATGTAACATATAAAAAACAGCAATCAAATAGCAAACTAAAAAACAGTGCACTAGTAGCTATGAGGGAATGGCCAGTTGGTGTCCATTAGAATCAAGGTGAAGCAAAGAGATGAAGACAACACGGACTACAGGCCTGGAGACTTCAAGATAAGCCCAAGGGTCCTAGATGTGGGCAAAGGTACCTGGGGAGGGCAGCAGGTAAACACTGGGGCCCATGCAATATAGGTATAAATATGTTGTCTCAGCTGGGTCAACAGTGCTAAGATCCCAACATTCTGCTAGAATTGGGGGCAGAGTGAGTGGCTCAAAGAGTAGCTCAGTGATTGTTCTTCCCTGCCCTAGTGGCTCAAGAGGCTGCCTTTGTACCTGTCCTAATAATAATTAAATTCAGCACATGGCTGAATCATGAGTCATGTAACCAGGACCCTGGGTATAAATACCTAAGATGTACCTATAACCAAAGGTGCTCTGGTCCCTACTGACCAGTGACTCTCAAGCTGATTTGGATCACTGACAACTTTGAGAATCTGATCAAAGCCATGGATCATCTCCCCTGACAATCACAAGTACACACTTGAAGCACCATGGAGTTCAGCCCCTATGAAGGTCAGACAGCAGGCGAAAGAGCAGAGAAACGCCCGAGTATACTGAAAGGAAAGAAACAGCACAAATCTGCTGGCTACAGCTGCTCCAGGAGCAAGGTGGTCCTGGGCTGGCAGGATGTGGGACAACACAGGGCATCTTCCTTAGCTCAGAAGCAGAGGGAGGTTCGGGCCGCAGACAGTGCTCCGCTTGCCCATGACATCCACAGCAGCTTAAGAAGCTGAGTCTTCTGGTGGCAGCGCCAACAAAGGAAACCCTTCCAAAGAGACATGGAAGTGATCAGACAGGAAAGCAGAGCTCTGCAAACCAACATCAAAGAGCCCCAAGTTGAAAAGAGATTCTGTGTTTGTGTGCACATGCGCACACAGTTTTGCGAGAAACATTTCTAAAATAGTAACAAGAAAGGCTTTCTGAGTTGGCCAAAAGGAAGACAAAGCTTTGCCTAGTTGTGAGCAAGGTGGGAAGAGACCGGAGGAGGGTCTTACCTGCAGTAGTTATGCTCGCCCACGCCCCCCTCCCCGTTGGGGTACTTCAGAGTGTTGTAAGGATGCTGGAAAGTCTCGTTCCAGAACAGACATGGCTTCCCACCTTGCGGTGCCGTCCAGTTCTGCGTTCCCCTGTAATCTGCACCGTTGGCTGTGAAACATTCTAGGAAAAAGAAAAGACAGAGCAAACTAAGTTTCTGGCAACATCTATAGCTTCCTCCCTCTGTGCTTGATGTCTTGTTTTGTTTGGATGGAGCTGGAAATGGGTAGCGTCTTGCTGGATCTGAGACACAGCAGGTTGAACACTGGTAGGGCTGGGTACCCTCCAAAGCCCAGGCTCCTCTTGGCACTTGCTTGTCTACAGACACAAGGACATTTTCCCCAAAAGTATACAGATCCCAGCTAGGATATAAACAGGGAGCTGAAACGTATTGAAGCCCATGAAGTGAACAGGGAAAACCCCCAAATCTGGGAGCCATCCATGAGGAACTCTGGGTGCTCAGAGGGGGTCACTGCGCCACCAGCATCTCTGCGTGGTAACTGGAACCAGGGCACCAGCTCTAACTGAGCTCCCCTCTGCGGTCTGAAAGGCTGCACTGACACTTGGATTTAATAAGACCATCGGATACAGCGACGCTTTGGAATCCCAATCACACGGGTCTGGGAATGACTCACATTCCCTGGTAATGAAGAACAGTCCTCCCCATGCTGCTTGAGACGGAGGTGCCACAAAACAGACAGTCAACAGGAGGGAGTGGGCGCTGAGCTGGCATTTTCTTTCACCTCCTTCTGAAATTCCTTCCTACAGGACACATTCAACATGGTCTGAGTTCCCTTTAATAAGAAGACAAAACCCTTGCAGGTGCAACAGTTGTACTTCTAAAATCTGCCTTTCAGACTTTGTGGGGGGTGGGGCGTGGGGGTTGGATGGGAACCTCGGCTGAGAGGATTTTCCCCCCACATATTGCATGCATTACATTCGCAGAGGTTCACGAGAAAGGCACGGTACAAAGAGCGATTTCAGAAAATTAGCTTAGTTGAAACTGACAGATAGAAGCACTTCAAACACTTATTTAAGATGTATCCCTAGGAACCCCATGGACAGAGGAGCCTGGTAGGCTGCAGTCCATGGGGTCGCTAAGAGTCGGACACGACTGAGCGACTTCACTTTCACTAGGAACCTGACAATCTGGGGAAGTTACCCTAACATTCTTGGCTCTGTTCCTTTCCCTCTCCTGGCATGTGCTGACCCATGACTTCCGGCATGAAGGACTCACACCTCCAGCTCCCAATACGGGGCGTGCTCCTCTTCCAGCCTCAGCATGTACATAACACAGGCAGGTCTATACTCTGAAACGTATCTGAAACCTACCTGAAGATCATCTCTCTTTCTGTACCCACTTCCTCTCCCAATCTGGGCCAGTTTTGCCCAGAATGACACGGTTTTATGGACAGCCAAAATAACTGGGAACCCCAGGCTGCACAGGACATCTTACACTTCACCTACACGTTGTGAGAAGGGTGACTTGTCATGTTCTGAGTCAACCGAACCCTCCACCAAGAGTGTGCACGAATTTAAAAAGTTCAAAGGTAACTAAAGGAGGCAGCTCAGTATAGCAGAAAATCCACTGGTCCCAGACCTGATGCCAAACAGCTGTGCGACCCTGGATGAATCACCACCATCCACATCACTGCTGACGTTTACATGGGGTTCTACTGAGTGCCAGGCTCTGCTCTAAGTGCTTCACATCAGCTCATCACCAGCCCAGCCCAGAGGCCTTAACACCCCCACTTTGCAGATGAGGCGACTGAAGCTCGCGCTCACACCCTATGCTGCCTCTGACAGCCCCTTGGCCTCACCCGCGCTTTCCCGCTCTCCCTTACCCTGCTTCCTCTCACAGGTGAATCCTGTGGACTTCTGTCAAACGAGTTCCCTGAAACTACCCTCTCCTCTCTGTCACCTTTGTCCCGTTCGCCATGGGAGGACAATATGGTCCGATTCGGGTCCCACAGCATCCACTTTCGTGCTCCCAACAACCCATTCTCCACACAGGGCTCAAAACTCCCAGAGATGCGAGCACTGGGAACAAAAGCCAGAGCCTTCGTCCCAGTCTGCGAAGCCCGTGAGACATGGCCCCAGGCCCTCTCTCCACAGACTGAGCTCTCCCCTCATCATTTGCTGTGCTCCAGCCACATTCTTCTGCTTTTAATTCTATAAACACACCATGCTATTTCCTGCCTGAACAGTTCTTCCCCTAATACTTCCCATCACAGACTAAACATTATCTCCTCAGAAAACCCTTCCCCACCATCTCCACTCCTGTTTCTCTGCCCTTCATCTGTTTCCTTCGTAACACTTATCATCACTAGGAATATATATGATCTGCTGGAGAGAGAGAGAGCGGGAGAGTGTGTGTGGGTGTGTGTGTGTGTGTGTGGGGGGAAATGACGCTGGAGAGAGAGAGACGTGTGTGTGTGTGTGTGTGTGTGTGTGTGTGTGTGTGTGCATGTGGGCTCGTCACACCAGAGCCCTACCCAGTCTCAGGCTTAGAGCAGGACCTGGGAACCTATATTCCTAAAAATCTGCCCTGGTGATGATTCTAAGAATATCATGCCAATCTCTGCCAGTTACTAGAATCTTAATTTCTATGTGTTAGAAATCTTTTTCCCCTATCGAAAGTGACTGAGGAAGGGCTTGGGAGCCAGAAATGTGGGCTGACCAACGGAAAGCCTTAGCAGTAGACAGCAATCTGCAGGGCAGTGGTCAGTGTTCCCTGATGACTTGATCTGAAGAAGAACGTGGTGGCTATCCACACAAGGGCCAGCCCTCTGGAACAGGATGAGGTGGCATCTGAGAGATGGGATGGGTACGAGCAAGCCTGTTGGCTTTAGTCTGCTTCTCCCAGACCCAGTCTTGTTCTTAATTACACTAGGGAAACTGAGGCAGTGTTACCAGATTTGACAATTATTTTTTGAGCAGACTTGCCCAGTGCATGTCAATTGTGTGTTGGGGAGGGGGGGTGTGGGGGGACAAGAAAAACAAACGTGAACATCCTGGATTACAATTATGTGTGCATCTTGATTTCATCAGAATACCAGGGTGGGTACTAGGACAAGAAGAGGAAGCAAACAGTAAATGACACAAGAAGGACTTTCTGGGTGGAGGGCATGGCAGGCACAGACCCGGAAAACTGCATAGACTCTTTGGGAAAGTGCAAGGCCGCTCCTCTGACCCAGCCAGAGTAGGGCGAGTATGCGGGGAAGGGTGGGTAGGACATGAAGAGGAGGGGCAAGGCAAGACCAGGATGTGTAAGGTCTTGAAGGCCATATAAGTTAGGTTTTGGCTTTTGTCCTAAGAATGAGAGGAAGTCATTGGAGGGCTTTGAGCAGAGAAGTGACGTGATCAGATTTATCCTTTAGTGGAACTGTAGCTGCCAGGAGGAGGAGGAGCTGTGAAGAGCATGCCAAGCACGTGGCAAGGGGAACCTAGGTGGCTGTTGCAGATGATGGGCTGGAAAGAAGGGTGGCCTGGGCCAGGCTGGCAGCTGAAGGGTGGGAAGAAGTGGCTGGACCCTGGATGTATTTTGAAGGTAGAACCAAAGTACTTGCTGGAGGGCAGGGGTTTGATGAATACAGGGTCCCAGAGAAAGAGCAGTCAGCAACAACACCAAGGAGGTAGGCCTGGGCAGCTGGGTGAATGGTGCTGCCATGTACTACGATGGGGCCGACCCAAGAGGCACAGTATCTTGTGGGTGGAATCAAGGCTTTGGTTTTGGACAGGAAAACTGGATGGAGATAGAGTAAGCAGATGGCTAGATGAGCCCAGGGTTGAGGAAAGACGCCAAGGCCAGATCCAGAAGTGTGGAGGTAATGGCGCCTGTGTGGAGAGAGAGGACATCTGGGCCACGCCCTGGGGCCCTGCCACATTTCAGGCGTGGAAGAAGGGCCCAGCTGTGACGGCTGACAGAGCACAGTCTGGGAGTGGGATCTTGAAGGGAGAAGGGGTTTTGAGAAGGAAGGGATCATAATCTGTGAAAAGCACTGTTTTATTTCCTGCCTGTCTTCTCTAGCTGGAGCCCACTCCATTCATCTCTGTTGGACCTTTCCTCTCTATCAGAGAACCCCAAGTCTTTTGTTTTGGGGGACTAAAGGAAAACAGCCCTTAAGTTAGACACAAGCCTGAAGCACTTGGGCTTAATTCAGCCTTTCTAAGCTGGCGATGCCTTATCTTTTTCTCCACCAAAATCCTTCAAAGTATGGCTTGTGGCATTTATTTTTTAAAAACTGGAGATGCACTTGTGGTCAGAGGAGGATGCTGATGGGTGCAGGCCTGTCCTGCTCTGGCTCTGACCTGGCTGCTGTACCGCCTTCATAGCACATCCCTTCTACAACTCAAGTTTCTTTATCTCTGAAAAGAGGGCGGTCAGCGAGATCAGGAGTCCTAATCCTTTTACGTACAGAGAGACCTCTTGGAGAACAGGATGAAAGACAAGGATCTGATTCCCCAGACAACCATCACAAACACAACAGTTTACAGTTTCAGAAGTGCTCATGGAGCCCTGAAGCCCTTCTATGCAGCCCTGACCACCTGAACAAGTGATAGCTACAGAACAGACATAAATGCACATGTAAACTTCCAGAACTGAATGTTTAATCTCCAGGGTTATGAAACAGTTTAAATCAAATACTTTTCTCACATACTTTCTAGCAAGAAAAACTTCTAGCATGGAAAGAGCATGGTACCGGCTGGAGTTAGAGCTCAGCTCTGTGGTTTACAAGCTGCAGGCATGCAGCTGAACTCTGAGCCTCAGTTTCTTCACTGGTACAAAGGGGGATTCGATTATTAATAGCTTGGGACAACTGGAAGAATCAGAGGAGCTGCAAGTAAAGTGCCTAGTACACAGTAGGTGCCCCATAAATCATTATTATGTAAATAAACAGTGTATTACTATGTTACTAAACAGTGTAAAAAAATTAAACTTTATTATAACTTTGAAAGTACTGTAACAATCACGATCATGTGCTGCTAAGTCACTTCAGTCGTGTCCAACTCTGTGCGACCCCATAGACGGCAGCCCACCAGGCTCCCCCATCCCTGGGATTCTCCAGGCAAGAACACTGGAGTGGGTTGCCATTTCCTTCTCCAATGCATGAAAGTGAAAAGTGAGAGTGAAGTCGCTCAGTCATGTCTGACTCTTAGGGACTCCATGGACTGAAGTCTACCAGACTCCTCCGTCCATGGGATTTTCCAGGCAAGAGTACTGGAGTGGGGTGTCACTGCCTTCTCCGCATGATTATGTAGTTTATCCCATAAAAATACATAGCTATAAAAGGTAATATGCCATGGATGGACAGGCACACCATTCTGCTATTTACAGTTCTGTTGACAGTTACCAGGCTACCATGCGGATAGAAAAAAATATGTAACGTTTGAAAAAGAGGGGATATATGTACACGTATAGCTGATTCACTTTGCTGTAGAGCAGAAATTTTCAACAATGTAAAGCCATTATACTCCAATAAAAATTAATTAAAAATAGATAAATAAAAGGAAAAAATATATATGGTTTGAACCCTATGTTGAATCCCAGCATTCAGTGGATAAACGGTAAGGCGAAAAACGTATATGCTTTTCTTAAAATTCCAACTGTGTGATGAAACATGTCTTTGTTCATATACGTTACTGAAATCACATAATTCAATATTTGTACTTATTATAAGTGAGGAAAATGCCAAGTTAAGAGTCTCAGGCAATTGAACCCTTGATGGGTTGTGTATACACTGAATTTTTAAAGTTCATGTTTAAAACTGTAATGAGGTATTCTGTTAAAATAATTAAAACTTGACATATATGAGATAGTGGTGGGAAAGCAAAAGACATTCTGCTCCTCAACAACATTTAATAAAGTTGAAGAATAAGCTCTCAATGAAGCTCCAAGTCATTCCTAACGACACTATCTCCCGAACCATTCCTAACCACACTATTGAGAAATAGAAATTTTTTCTCATACTGAGTCTTGAATTTTCCTAGTTTTCTGGTAGCTAATTACTAGTTAGATCTCTGTTGATGTGATGTTTGTGAGAGTCACTATTTTTAATCCATCAAAGTTGAGTTTCTGTTCCACACAGAACCATTCAGCATCTCTATCAATCCTATGTTGGAAGAATCTGGCTGATTTTAGCCTAGTTTGAAATCAACACGAATCAACAAGCATTAGATTGAATTATGACATCTTAAAATAAGGCAGAAAATATTTTTCAGCAGGAATATCTTCTGTTCTTTTAAAAGGTATCTATTAAGTTTGGCAGGCAGGTAGATTATAGAAATACAAGGCTGAAGTGGAAAAAGCTCCTTTTAATACTTGCTGCTACTGCTAAGTAGCTTCAGTCGTGTCCGACTCTGTGCAACCTAGCAGGCTCCCCCATCCCTGGGATTTAGATAGCGACAAAAGAGTGTCGTCAGATGTTTGCACAACACACCTGGTGCGTTTCCCGTACAGATTGGTGTCTGGTGGGAACTTGTGTGTAGGTCCTCAACGCCTGTGGTCCCTGGCAAAATCATCTTTGCCCTCAAGACACTCAAAGGCACTTCAGAAATGCTTATTTCAGGTACACGGAACCTGGCGGTCAAGAAGTGTGTGGCCCTGGGAAGGCAGTGGTTCTCAGTTTTTCTCACCCCAATGGGGCTGAGCCTGTGAGAAGAAAGTCTGTATCTTTAACACCAATGGCTCCCCAAGGGCAGGGATTCCCATGATTACAAGGAGGCAAGTGATCTAGATCTTGATCTAGATCTAGATCCCCAGACCGAGGCTAGTTTGTGGGGAAGGAGGAGGCCTTCTATATACAGGGTGCATAGAGAATCACTTGCAGAAAGAGGAAATGACACAACACTGCGAGGTTTAAAGAAATCACCTGGATTTGGGTCTCCACTTCTTCACTTGTGAAATGAGGGGATTGGAGCCAACGTCCCTTCACTCTAAACCCTAATCTCAGAATTCTAACAAAATAGGACAGAGATGCAAAAGTCTGAGGTAATGTGACAGGAAAGGCTTAATGACTAAAAATCTCTTCCAAGCTTACAATGCTCTAATCCTGTTTCTCTAATGGAAGCAACGATTCTTCAGGAAAAAAAAAACAAAAACAAAACTCACCTCCCATGTGGGCCCTGCCTCTGGAGAGGCTCCTAAGCACTCTTTTTTGCCTAGAAGAAGCTATATCTTCAACATATATATGTGAAAGAAAAAAAGAAAAAAAGGGGAAACTTCTAGGTGAATAGAGACTTAGGTTAATAGAGTCAGATCACCTAAATGCACCTTGTTTAGATCCTTGTTTGAACTGTAAAAAATACCCATGAGACAATCAGGAATACTTAAATACTGATTAATGGACTGGATATTTGATGATACTAAGAAATTATTGTTAAATTTTTTAGCTGTGACAATGGTAGTGGTACTATGTTTTTGAAAAGGGTTCTTATCCTTTACAGATACATACTGAAATATTTACAGATGAGATGATATGATATCTGAGATTTGTTACAAAATAATCCAGTTGTAGGAATCAAAGGGATACAAATGAAATAATACTGGCCTTGGTTGACAATCATGGAAGCTGGGAGATAGATACATAATGACTTCCTTACACTCTTCTATTTTTGTACATGTTCTAAATTTCCCATATTAAAAATTTTTGAAAGGACACCTTGAAAATACTAACATGTTGCTTTACAATTAATCTACCTTAGTTTCTTTTTCAAGAACTATAATCAAACTCAATCAACCATAAATTCACTCAACTAAAATCAAGACAGACATTCTTGGACTATGTATTCACAGTTCAAATGACCACAGGAAAAAGTAGTTCTGTACTTTTGTCCAAAGTAGAATTGCCACAAAATAATCACTGTAATTATTTAAATTATCAGTAGCTTTTCTATTAAAATACCTTTCAGATCTTCCTTTTCATTCATAGGAACAGTGTGCTTAAAAACAGCATCCCGTACCTCTCAAAGTTATTTTATCTAAAGAATGCATACTTTTGGAAGAGGACCTGAGGTCTTCTATTTGAATTTCCAGCTTATTCATAACAGATGAATAAGTTGCTCAGTTGCTCAGTCTTTGCAACCCTGTGGACTCTAGCCCACCAGGCTCCTCTGTCCATGAAAATTTCCAGGCAAGAATACTGGAGCAGGTTGCCATTTCCCACTCCAGGGGATCTTCCCAACCCATTAACAGACAAAATACTTGATTAAAAGACTGTTCTAAGAAACACTGAACCTATACTAAGCAATGGACCAGAGGTTTAAATTCAGAAGACCCATGAAAAAACTTCAGAGAGGGGTCCTTATTACTTGTTCTATAATAATTTGAAAAACAGATAACTATCAAAGCAGAGCAGGCCCTGAATGCAGGGCTGCTTGGGTTCCAGTCCCCAGTCTGGGTCTCATCTGTAATATGCTCTACTCTTACCCAGGGAGGACCCACTGGACAACAGGCATGGCTGTCACAGTGAAGCATGTGTTTCTGCCCGGAAGAGTCATCATGAACATGCAGTAGTGCTTGAGGAATTGACAGTCATTCTGTAGGATATTATAAACAAATATGCTCATCAAATTGAAGACCAGGAGATAGCTTTTAAGAAAGAATAAGGGACTTCCCTGGTGGTCCAGTGGTTAAGAATCTGCCTTGCAATACAGGGAATTGGGATTTGGTCTCTGGTCAGGGAAGTAAGATCCCATATGCCTCTGGGCAATGTAACTCCGTGCCACAACTAAGACCTGATGTAGCTGACAAAAAAAGTAACAAGAATGACCATTCACCTACCAATATATACAGAAAGATTAGGCCAAGCTTCAGTGATAGCATGAACTCTCTCAGAAGTCACTAGCTCAGCAGAACTCTAAGGAAAACATTTCATTAATTAACTGTGGACTTTTCTGCCAGTACCAGCAGGACATATTCTATCACAGCGTGGTGATGGCACGTCTCTCAGTGTAATGCTTGAGCATCAGTGGGTCTACTTAAATATTTACTTATGAATATCCTCTTCAATCTTGAAATAAAACTTCACACTAGAGTTTTCATGTAAGGAAATGGGAAGCACAATAAAATGTTTTCAAGTTCAAAGCCCACTTCTCTGATGGACAATAACTTAGTGCATCATAAGTCAACTGTAAAGCATCGGAACATAAGACAAATGCTGGAGAACTATTTGAAAGCTCAGGGTCCAGAGGAGACAGCACTACACTCCTATGGAAACCACAGGCTCTAAAACAAGTCCCACAATGCCTGCTGTCCCAGCTCTTCTCAGACTTGATCATCTTGAACTGTAATTGCTCCAGAAGCACCTGGCCCTGCTTCCACTAGCCCGTAAGTTTCCTGAGCGGTTCACTCATCTCTACTCTCAGCAACTACAGACCACACAGAACATGCCTGGCAAACATCTGTTGAGTGAGGGAAGCAGGTGTATGGAGGGCTGGGGGGAACTCAAGACATATTCAGAGCCCAGGTTTCCTTACCAGTTTGGGCCTCCACCCTGGCTGTCAGTGCCATACTGTGAAATGACCCGGGAGAAGTTCCAAGAAAGCTTATGTAAATCAAAGTATTTAAAAATCAAATGCTTGCTATTTAAACCAAGGGAATCTGCTATTTAAATGGAATCCATGGTAGAATTGTTTGTAACAGGGAATGAGCAGCCCTCTTTGCAATGAATACACCTGTTTCTATTCTGAGTCTGCTTGCAACAGGAGACACCTGGCTCAAATCTACACCTTGCCTAACCATCACTTGAACAACACTTTCACACTGTCTGAAGTTCTCAATCAGACTAAAAAGGAGATAAACTGATACAATCCGGCTTCTGGACAAGTTTCATGAGTATTGCCTGTGCCCGATTTTTAATTTCAGACAGTGAGAAAGTTCCCCAATAATGGAATCCTGGAGGGCAGCCAATGCTCCATGGAAGCCAGGCTCTGGGCTATTCAGCTTCCCTTGGTTGATATGGAGTGGGCAAATAAATACAACAGCCCTTGAATGAGGAGCTAGCTGACTGCCAGGTAGACAGTGTATTTTAGGGGAGTGCGTGATCAGTCGTGTCCGACTGTTTACGACCCCATGGACTGTAGCCCGCCAGGCTCAGTATTCCAGGCAAGAACACTGGAGTGGGTTGCCATTTCCTACTCCAGGGGATCTTTCTGACTCCAGGATCAAACCCGCATCTCTTGAGTCTCCTGCACTGGCAGGCAGATTCTTTTACCACTGAGCCAGCTGGGAAGCCCCAGTGTATTTTTAGAGCACATCTTTAAATTAAAACCCAAAGCAACAAAGTTGTCGTTTTCTATGATTTGGCACAGGGGCAAGTCCTAGGCAGAGATGCGGGGCATACAGAAGACATTTGATAACATTTGTTAGTCAGTTCCAAGATAAAAATATGACTTAAGAGACAAGTTTCAGAAATCCTGGCCATAGAGACAGCTTGAGGCAGAAGGAAAGTCTCAGTTCTGTTGTCACCTCCAGTCACTCAGAACAACGAGGACAGATGCTGGCCAACAGACTGATTTGTTGGTCAAAGGTTTAAAGTTTCAGGCAATGTTTCATGGATCAAGAATTTGGTTGCCAGATTTAGCAAACGGAAGTACAGAACGCTCAGTTAAATTGGAATTTCAGATAAACAACTAACGATTTTTTAAGATAAGTATTCCCAAATATTGCATGAGACAAACACACAAAAAATTACTGTTTATATGAAATTCAAATTTAATTCAGTGTCCTGTATTTAATCTGGCACTCTTACTCTAGAGAAAGTGGAAACATACGGTGACCCACAGACCTCCTTACTCCACTGAGATTTCTGAAGTCCTGTTCACAGAAATGCTTAAGGAGTTTAGATATGGATGAAGAATCTATTTTCTTAAGAGTGAAAAAAGATGTTGATCAGAGTCGCCTACTCTGATGCCACAGAGAAGAGAAGGGCAAAAGAATTACATGATCAAGACAGGTTTCTCAATCTCGGCATGACTGACATTTCGGGTCGGATAATCCTGTAGAGGGGCGCTGTCCTGTGCATTCCAGGATTGTCAGCAGCATCCCTGGCCTCTACCTGCTAGATGCCAGTAGTGCACCCCTCTCCACCGCAAAAATGTCTCCAGATATTGTCAAATGTCCCTCGGGGGCACAAATCTCCTCTAGTTGAAACCACTGAATTAAAAGAAATGGTCAAATAAACAGAGAGTGTCATACCCATTAACCAGTGGTCACAGAACAAAGATTCTTCTCAAGGGAGAAATTTTCAGCTCAGCCCAGGGGGCCCCCTCAGGCCCATAAGAAGGATGAGAGGACTAGTTATTTCAGCTAAGACAATCAGAAACCCTTCATTGGCCAGAAGCACTGGAGGAGAATCTTCGGTGAGCCAAGCCGATGAAGTTCTGCATGGCAGTGTACACATCACAAAGCAGGGAGACGCACCCAGCCTTTGAAGATGTTCCTTTTAAGTTAACCTCCCTTCCAACTAAACTTTTTCCAAATCTCTTCCTGCCATTTGGAAGTTGAGTGATTCTCAGCTGAAAAGGCCTGTATATACGAGGTGCAGATGGCAGCAGTTATGGCCCTCACCAGATGCTGCAGTCTCTAATTTGATTGAAAGGATATAATTAGACAACAGAAACACTTTAATGAAAGAGCAAAACATGGAGGGAGGGAAGGATTGAAGGTCCTTAACTGATGCCAAAACACCCACCAGTAATAGAGGCTTTGAGTCTGGGGAAAAGGAAGGGGAAAGCCCCTTAAAAGGACAGTCCCCATCCTGTTTATTTCCCCATAGACACAGGAATAGGGATTTTATTACTGTAGATTTCCACTGTATTTTATGTGGGAACAATCTGATTAAAACCAGAAGAAGTCTTCGGAAGAACATCAAAGTAAAACAAATATGGCTTCTGTGGTCATTATTAAAAATATTTTTACCAGTCCAATAATTTTCTTTGAAGATGAATTTTTATAGATTGAACAGCAGCAAGTAATTTATATACTGTGATGACACTGGTTAACAATCCCTACTGTTCTAGAATAGAACTACTTGGCCGCCATGTTTTCATCCAATGTCAGGACACCAAAGAACACGGACAGCCACTTAACATTTGTTTGGAAGATATCAAGAAACTGGGGAGAGTTAGTCCTGTAAGTCAATGCTACAACTGTTCTGAATCATCTTTAAAAGTTGCCTCTGCTGTTTTTATTATTTCCTAGCTTTCAAACTTTGAGTGTGAGTACACTGCTCTGGTTCTAACCAAGAATCTAACCAAACTGAAAGAAGTCCAGCTCTCAAAGTCTGAAGTTGCTAATGTGGTGTGACACTCTGGTTTAGAAGCCTCCTCAGCCCACTAGAAGTGGGACCCCGCCCTCGTGGAAAATTGAACAATAAAAGTTTAATGCTCTGGCTACTTGCCAGGGATTAAATCAGTGGTGAGAGAAACTAGAAGATGGGCCCAGCAAAGGGGCAGCTCCGAGAGGGTACTGTTAGGAGGGAGATGCAGCCTTGTGTAGGAGGTGGCCTGAAATCTTTTGTCTATAAAGTTCTTCCTAGTCCCCAACCTCCTTCCTCTTCAAACTGATGCAAGTCCAGGCGAGGGAGGTGTTTACCTAGAAAGTGGTTTAAAGGCAGGTGGGGAGTGGGAAGATTTCCATAGAGAAGGAAAAGGCAGGTTTCTGTGGAGTGGCCATTTCTGAAGAGGGACAACCTTCTGACATTTCTACAAGGGCTTCTTTGCTTATTCTGTTCAATATGAATCCAGGATAAGGTCCCAGAGGTGAGGTCTGGGGAAGAAGCACTACTATCTTGAGAGGAAGACACTAAAGACAACAGAGAAAGGGGAAAAATACAGAGTGACCACGGGCTCCTCTCCTAGACTCACACTTCTGGGTTCCAGCTGGATTCTCAAGATCAAAATAACATGGGAGAATGTCAGTCAGAGTTCTCACCCATTCACCAGGAGTCAGCCAGCAACTAACCTGCCAGGTGACGACAGGGGGCTTGAGGAGCTGCTGCTAAGTCACTTCAGTCGTGTCCGACTCTGTGCAACCCAATAGACGGCAGCCACCAGGCTCCCCCGACCCTGGGATTCTCCAAGCAAGAACACTGGAGTGGGTTGCCATTTCCTTCTCCAATGCATGAAAGTGAAAAGTAAAAGTGACGTCGCTCAGTCCTGTCTGACTCTTAGCGACCCCATGGACTGCAGCCTACCAGGCTCCTCCATCCACGGGATTTTCGAGGCAAAGTACTGGAGTGGGGTGCCATTGCCTTCTCCGGGACTTGAGGAGACCTCACCTCAAAACCTGCACAGGTAGCTTGCTAAGGAACACATTAACTTCCTCCTCTGTTGTCCTTATTCAGGAGGCAAAAACCCAGACAAAAGCTGCAGATCCAAACTTCCTGCCTCTCCCAAGTGTTTTGCATTAACTGTTCCACGGTACAAATACAATCAACTTGGTATGTTTGTTTCATTTTGTTTTTTTTTCAAAAATGTTTTAAAATAATCAGCCATGCTAAACACATTTTTGTTTTTCTAAAGGCCACTTTATAAAAATGACGATATAACCATGGAAATAAAACTCAACTGTTTAGGAAAATGATAGAAGTTTGTTTTCTCTCTTTTTTTTTTTTTCCTGGCTTTTTTTTTTTTTTTTTTTAATATCTCAAGGCTGGTGCCACCTGCTGCCTGGGCTTTCCTCTGAGAAACAGATCTCTCAACAGTTTGATCTAAGCAACATCTGCATAGCTGAACAAACCCTGGGCTGGTTCTGAGGCAAGCTCTATTTTCTTTATGTACTGCACACTGAACTATACAGAATTTCTTTTTAAAGCTTTTTTTTTTTTTAAAGTCTTAGTAAAGATCCAAATGTATATGCATGAAATTTCCCTTCTGGACACATTATTTTTAATTGTGGTTAAATATACATAACATAAAATTTACCTTTTCAACCATTTCTCAAAAGTCTTTTAAAGTCAGCTATCAGTAAAAGGTAAAAATTCATTCACCAAAATCATTTGCCTCCTTGTCACCTTTTCAAACCAGTGAACAGTGGGAAAAAAAAAATCAATACATATGGACCTAGAGCAGGACTTGGCCAAGTACAGCCTGTAGGCCAACTCTGGCCCACTGCCTGTTTTTGTATGTCCTATGAGTTAAAATATGCTTTTTAAACTTTTAAACGGTTGAAAAAATTAAAACTTGTGACACATAACAATTACACGAAATTCGAATGTGGGTGTCCATGTGAGTTTTACTGGAAGACAGCCACTCTCATTCATTCACATTTTGTCTATGGCCTCTTTTGCCCTACAAAGCCAGAGTTGAGTAATTGCAGCAGACAGTACATTGCCCACAAAACCCCAATTATTTACTGTCTAGCCCTTTATAAAAAATGATTGCTGACACCTGATCTAGGCCTCAGATGGCATTACAGGCTTGAAAATTCTAAAGATGATCTATTGCCCATCACACCAAATTCCTAATCTGTACATTGTGAAGCAATTGAAAGCAATATATTTTACCTTCATCACTGATTGCCTTTGATCCAAATAACCTAAATCATAAGTAAGCATATCAAGAATATCTCTATTAAATGCACCGAGTTGCTGTTTCTTAGCAGTGAGCTAAAAATGAACTTCTTTTTGCTGGAAGATTTATAAAAGGTCTCATTACATATCTCAAACACTTAAATAGCTTTGTTGAGGAGTGAGAAGTTTTCACAAAAAGAGGAGAGTTATTTGATGCCCGGTCAGTTTTGACCATTTCCCTGTCTCTTAAAATACTAAAAGCATAAAAGAAACTGGCAGGCACATTGGTCCCCTTCACTCCTCTCAGCCCTTCTGTTCGTTCATGCTAAGTCTCTTCAATCATGTCTGATTCTTTGCCACCCCATGGGCTGGCTGTAGCCCGCCAAGCTCCTCTGTCCATGGGATTCTCCAGGTAAGAATACTGCAGTGAGGTGCCATTTCCCCCTCCAGGGGATCTTCCCAACCCAAGGATTGAACTCATGTCTCTGGCATTGGGAGGCAGGTTTTTTGCAGGTAATCCTATTAACATTAATGGAGTCCCCACAAGGGACAAAGCTCTGTACACTATGAAGTTCTTACTGGTAACTGAACTCACAGGTTTTAGGGCAAGACACATTACTGTCTAATGGGACAAATTCTAGATGAGGAGCTAGAGGAGAATGAGTATCATATATTATAAAATGATGTTCACGGCAAATGTTACCAGAGTTGAGACACTGCTGACGCACACCCAGCAGGCCCTAAATATGGTGAAACACTGATGGTGAAGGTGAAACACTGAAGGTATCTGCCTTCAGTGGAAAACTCAGAGCTAAAGTCCACCCAGCCTTCTCTTCCTACTTCTTGGCTGTCCCCTGAAGGTTAGCAAATTCCAGGTGGGAGTCCACGTCGGAGAGTCCATGGCCCTGGCTGCCTTTCTCCTTGAAGAGGGAGTCTAGATTCCACCACTAACCTCTACATCCCTCCTTATCTATTATGAAGGAAGGGAGAGGATCTCAAAGGATGAAGAGAAGGGAGATCATTTGGGGTTGGCTATACACTGTAATTAGAAGTATCACTGATAGGGAATGAGCTAACTGTTTTCATAAAGTCAGCATTCAAAAATGCAAACCACCAGTAATTTAAATATTACAAAATTATGCAGAATGTAAGTACTGAAATAATTTTTTCCATCCACAAAATTTTAGAGAAAATTATAGTATCAAAAATATGAAATGGCAAGCCTGACATATCTTCAGAGTAAAACATGTTTTTTATTGGAAAGGATTTTTAAAAACTAGTGGGTAGGCTCTAGACAGGATGTGATGGTGAAGAAAGACTATGTGTTATCTCCCCCAAATTGCTCTGGACCTGAAGAGGAAAAGTCACAAAGGCACTGATGTATTATATCAAGATGGTAGGGAGAGAAGCTGATGAGGCTCACTGAATTGGGAAGATGGGCCTTATCACAAATCATTTCATAATGGTTATTTATTTGTCTCTATCCCAGACCCACTCTTCCCAGGTGGCTCAGTGTAAAGAATCCACCTGCCAGTGCAGGAGACTTAGGAGATTTGAGTTTGATCTTTGGGTCAGGAAGATCCCCTGGAGGAGGAAATGGCAACTCACTCCAGTATTCTTGTCTGGAAAATCCCATGGACAGAGGAGCCTGGCGGGCTATAGTCCATAGGGTTGCAGGACTTAAGGACTAAGCGAGCATGCAGGCACACACAAACCCCAGACCCTGCAACAAAAGCACACTGAGGTTTGAGGTTCACGTGACATAAGGGCTGCTGCACTTGACCCTTTCTACTGAAGCAAAGGTGCCTGAGGAGGGTGCCACCTTCCAACAAGCATAAGCACACAGCAGGCTCCCTGAACACTTTTTAGAGCTATTACTTTGCCCTTTCCAGGAGAGGAACCAGTTTATTTCCACCCGTACCTCTCTCCATAGAGGACATTAAATCCTGACCACAGAGATGGCAAATTGGAGCTAAGGGGTTACTAGGTTACAGTTATGTTGACATATCCTGGCTCTCAGAAAGTTCCTCCGTCATTCCTCACATACGGTAAACAGTACAAGTGATCAAACTTCTGCAGAAGTTTTTGTAGATGTCCCCTTAAGGGGCCACTGATCACTCAGAAACCCCTTCCTGAGCCTAAGCTTTACAGCACTTGGAGAGCCCCCTTCTACCTCTCTCTCTAAAGCCAAGCCTTGCCTTTTACGGGGTTTAATCAGATTGGAAGCTCAGAGCATTCCCAGCGCAAAGGAGGTGTCCAGCACTTGGCAAACTGTGAAGCACTATAAAAAGAATTCTTAAATGTGTTCAGTGACTGCCTGCTGTGTGTGGGTGTGTTACCTGCAGTATATCCTTTAATCTTCACAACACCCAGCAAGGGAACTGCCATCATCCCTCCTTTACAGATGAGGAAACTGAGGCTCAGAGAGGCACAGCCCAAAGTCAGGCAGTAAGTGACAACATTAAACTTGATCTTTATCAGGAAACCAAGCTGGCAAGTAAACAAAGCAACCCAGAGTTTTCTTTCAGCAGCAAAATCCTGTCTCTCCAACATCACAGTCTGCGACTTTGGGTGGAGAGTCCAGAGGCTTGAGTTTTCCCACTCAGGCAAATCTGTAATGCACTTTTCCCACCCCTTTCCCTCACGTCCAATTCCCCACACTTGAACAACCTGCTGAGGAAGGTACCTGGGCCAGACAACGCCCTCTTGCCTGCTCTTCAACTTGGGAGAGTTCTGCTGCAAGGAAGGGTGTGAGGGCAAGCTAAGCAAGTTCCAGCTTCCATCCTGGTCTAGGGCCCCATGTGGGGAAAACCTGGCCTTGACCTTGGCCTGGGGAGCGGGTGACCCTGTTTAAAGTGTGGAGATACCCACGGGAAACGGGGGCTCTGCGTTGCACTGGCACGACGAGCACACTAAACTCTAGGGGAGACGTTTGCCATCACCCCCTTCCTTTCTTCCTCTCCCCACCCTGGACCTGCACCTGAGTCCCCGGGAAGTTCAAAGCGGGCCCCGGGGTAAGGGGGCGTGCAGGCAGGGCAGAGCCGGTCGTCTCGGGACCCAGATCCGCCTCTACTAGGACAGGCAGGTCAACTCGCCTCCTCACGAGGCGCAGATTACAGAGCTGGGCTAGCGGGGCGCAGACCCGGGCAGCGGGGCCAGGCGCCCGCTGAGGAGCCGGGAGGCGCGGGGCCCGCGGACGAGGGAGGGAAAGGGGCCGGGGGCGTCGCTGAGGGGCTGGCGGAGGGCGTCCTGGCCCGGGGTGTCGCTGAGGGGCTTGGGGTGGGGGTGGGGCAGCGTCCCCCAGCGGGGCAAGTCGCCCCAAGGGACTGGGCTGGGGGTGCGAGGTCCCGAGGGGGCGACCTCCCGGCCCGGGGGCGCGTCGCTGAGGAGCCTGAGGAAGGGTCTGAGGCACTGAGGCGCAGAGGGCGCCGGCCGGGGGCGTCGCGGAGGGGCCTGAGGAGCAGGGCCGCCTCGTCCGAGGGGCGTCGCTGAGGGGCTGGAAAAGGAGCCCCACCAAGCAGGGGCGAGGGAGAGTTGGGCCCTCGGGCGGGCTCCGCGAGGGACAGGCGGCGGCGGGGGGCTCGCTCACTCACCGGGTCCGGGGCCAAGGCCGGGGCTTGGCGCGGGCCGGGCGGCCAGCGTGAGCGCGGCGGCGGAGAGCAGGGCGAGGCGGGCGGCGGGCGGCGCCATGGGCCGTCAGTGCGGGGCCCCGGGGCGCGGCCCGGGGGAGAGGGGGCAGCGCAGGGAGCCGGGGGCGGCCATGGGAGCGGGACGCTGGGCTTGAGCGTGGCCCCGCCCCGGCCGCCCCGCCCCCCGCCCGCCCTCCCCCAGCGCCGCCACCGCCCCTGCCGCCCCGGGACCGCCCGGCTCAGCCGCTAGGCCCGAGGGGCGGAGCCGACGGCGTCTGCCCGCGCCTGCCACTCACGCGCCAGGACCCGCCCACATCCCCCCCCCGACTGCACCTGGCCCCGCCCACCGGCGGAGCAGTCTCTAGGAAGATTCGAGGGGCGGGGCCTACAGGTAAGGGGCGGGGGCTTGGGGGCACCGCCTCCGAGTCCCCGAGTGGAGGTTTGACCCGGCTGGACCGGGCCGAGCGCCCAGTGACCCCTGCTCCACCCTCGCTCGGGTCGCGACACACACGCGGGCTCAACCGCAGCCGTAAAAATCAAAACAGCACTTTGCAAACCAATTTTCTCTGCTTGGCTCATCGCAGCGGTTTTAAAAAGGGTGCTCTGGAGTCAGCCTGACCAGATTCATATCCCACTTGATCACCTGTAAGATCTTGAGAATGAAAGTCGCTCAGTCGTGTCCGACTCTTTGCAACCCCATAGACTATACAATCCATGGAATTCTCCAGACCAGAATACTGGAAGTGGGTAGCCGTTCCCTTCTCCAGGGGATCTTCCCAATGCAAGGGATCGAACCCAGGTCTCCCGCATTGCAGGCGGATTCTTTACCAGCTGAGCCACCCGAGAAAGGAAAAATAGCTCTCTTATTTCAACTTCTTCATCGGTAAAATGGGGGCGTTGATAACAATTACTCCCAAAGCGGTGCTACTAACGAGAAAATGCGTGGAAACTTTTACATACACATAGTAGGAGCTTAGAAAATGTTGAGTTCCTTTCATCATGCCGATTCTTGCAGGCACAAAAGAGGCAGCATACTGAGCCCTGGTTCCGAATCCTAAAACGCATCTTTTGTCAACTAGGGCAAGTTCCCTGCTCTTAGTCATCTGCAAAATAGAAATAATAAAAGGCCTTCACAAAATTAGGTTAGATTCCATAGAAACAAGTGAAGCTCCCGACCCAGAAGTGGGTGGGGCGACGGTGCTTTCTCGGACACTTGGATCCCCGGGCGCAGAGAGCGCGTGGAGGCTCTCGGCCCCCGTGTGGCCGGCCCATTGCTCCTCACTCCCCGGCAAGGTCTTCCCTGCCCGCCCCAGGGTCTGTGGTAGGCCCTTCTCCTACCCCGCACTTCCCTAGGCAGAAATTTTCCTCCGGCTCCCGCCGAAAGCGCCGCGGCAACGCCCCGCAGGGCAGGTCCGGGCGATGCGCCGGGAGTTTTTAAGTCCCTGGTACCAGACTTGCAAGTGCGGGCCTGCGCCCGGCACGGCGGCGGAAACCTCCGCCCTCTCATGCAGACTTGCAGCGTCCTGAGCGGAGCTGGGCTCTCCTCGGCCCTCAGGCTCCCCGGCGGGCTTTAGGGACACAGTCCCCTGCGCCCCCCCAACCCCCCGGGGACCGTCCCCTCGCCTGCCACTTCGCCCCCAACCATCCCCCCTATCCCGTCCCAGCTGCTTCCAGAGGCGCCCCAAAGGCGCACCTACCTCCCACGAGGCCTCTGGGCTCCCTCCTTCTCCACCCACACGACCCAGCGCCCCGACAAGAGTCATCTTGTTCAGTCATTGTTTTCCCTGTGTCATTCCCGAGGTGGAGACTCCTCTGGGCTCCTTGGAGCAGGGGGCCACCCCTCTCCCAGGTTCCCGGAGACACTCCCTCCACGTCCCACCTGGTGTCTTGCACTTAACTTACCCTATGTGTTCTGCACCATTTCTGGTCCTTCCCCACCTCCAAAATTGCCTCCTGTAACACACCTCTGAACGTGCACCCTCCCAAGCAGGAGCCACTTGAAGGAGAACAAAATGAAGGAGATTCAGGTAGAATGATCAGCACAAAGTGAGTACTTAGGAAGGATCCTTCCTTTCTACAACAAATGCTAAATGAGGAGTCTGTCAAAAGCACCAAGATAAGAACTTACAGTCTGAACTGACACTCATACAGAGGGGAGAGGCTGGGAGAGAACCAACAGGAAAATAATGTGATTTTCGGGGATCATCAAGTAGGACAAAGACAAGAAAATGATATTGACAGAGGATGCTCTGTGGACTGTTTTAAACAGTTCGCTAGGGGATGGTTTTAGCAAAGCAGGACACAGCTCTCTATAGTTTATGAGGTCCTTTCACATCTCATCGTAGTTTCAGAAGAGGAAATAAGAAGGGCAGACAGGAGTTTCAAAATCAGGTTTATTTGGCCAAATCTGGGGATTTATGCCTCATGGTAGTAGCTCACTGTCCTGCAGAAAGGCACCCCTGCTGACTGGGTGTGTCAGTCTGCTCTCTTGGCCTTGTGTAACCAGAATGGGCTACAGTGAGAGATGAAAATGTGGGGTCCCTTTCTTCAAAATGAAGAATTTCCAGACAGCAACAATAGAACATTAAACCAAGCCTGGGGTCCTCCTAAGCTTGAAGGCCTGTGTCATCAACTACACACAGCCCTGGAATGTTGCAAGCCGCAGAAAGCTGGCTTGTACAACAGAACTGAGAAATAATGTGCAAGCCCCTGCCCCCACTGGCTGCCATGAGAAACATCCCTCTAGCTGTCCCCAGGCCTCCCTCCCCTCTTTTCCAGCGTAAAGCCCAGCACAGGTGATGGAAACAGCACACAGAGACTAAAAATACAGCCAAGCAGGTCTAGGTCAGGTCACGTAAGGGCTCAAGGTCTTTGCTCAATTATGTGGTCCGGGCCCTGGCAAGGAGCTGCCTGAGATATTCATTTCAGTGCTTCACATGCCTCAGTCCTTAAGCAGCTTTATTTCATGGAAAGAGTGAGGACATTGATTGTAGCCCCTGGGCCTCCAGGAAGAGGCTGGTATCTGTTTGCTAGCTCTGCAGTCAGGCCCTTGGATTCCTCCTGAGGGCAGCAAGAAAAATCTGAGTGATCTCAGCTGATGGAGTTTGGGGGATCTTGATATCTTTGAAACTCCAGCTGGGATGATTTCTGCTCAAAGGGCAGTCATGCTGTGGAGAGAGCATGAGATGAGAAGTCTGGTTATAATAACAAGAATAGCAGGCGTTCATTGAGGATTTCCCTGGTGGCTCAGATGGTAAAGTGTCTGTCTACAATGTGGGAGACCTGGGTTCAATCCCTGGGTTGGGAAGATCCCCTGGAGAAGGAAATGGCAATCCACTCCAGTACTATTGCCTGGAAAATCCCATGGACAGAGGAGCCTGGTAGGCTACAGTCCATGGGGTCGCAAAGAGTCAGACACGACTGAGCGACTTCCCTTTCACTGAGGATTTTACTGAGCTCTCGGCAGGGTGCAGGGTTTGTCATCATATTGCATGTATGACAGTCACCCTACAAGGGAGGCACCCTTACCAGCCCCCTCATACACAGATGGTTAATGGCTTGCCCAAAGGTCGCCTGGTGGCGGAGCTGGGCTTTGACCCCAGCAGGACTTCAAGACCACGCACCTCATCACCCACTGTGGTGAACTGCCTTCTTGTCTTTGTGGCTTCTAGCAACCAATGCTCCCGGAGTGGTCCAGGGCTGGGATTAGGGTGGGGTGAGTGAGGCATTGGCTTTAAGCACAAGATTTAAGGGGGCCCCCAAACCCAGGTGGTGCTAGTGGTGAAGAACCTGGCTGCCAGTGCAGGAGACATAAGAGATCCAGGTTCGATCCCTGGGTCAGGAAGATCCCCTGGAGAAGGGCATGGCAATCCACTCCAGTATTCTTGCCTGGAGAATCCCATGGACAGAGGAGCCTGGTGAGCTGTGATGTGGTGCTGCTGCTGCTGCTACTGCTGCTAAGCCGCTTCAGTCGTGTCCGACTCTGTGTGACCCCAGAGACGGCAGCCCACCAGGCTCCCCTGTCCCTGGGATTCTCCAGGCAAGAACACTGGAGTGGGTTGCCATTTACTTCTCCAATGCATGAAAATGAAAAGTGAAAGTGAAGTTGCTCAGTCGTGTCTGACTCCTAGCTACCCCATGGACTGCAGCCTACCAGGCTCCTGCGTCCATGGGATTTTCCAGGCAAGAGTACTGGGCTGGGGTGCCATTGCCTTCTCCAGGGCTATGATCTACAGGGTCGCAAACAGTCAGACATAACTGAAGTGATTCAGCTCCAAACTCAGTAATCAAGATAAATATTTAATCAAGTTTAAAATATATTAAATATATTTAATGGACTGTGTTTTTGAAAATTATTTTATCTTTGGCCTTGCTGGGTCTTTGTTGCTGCAGAGACTTTTCTCTAGTGGAGACTGGGGGCTACTCTCTAATTGCAATGTGTGGGCTGCTCACTGCTGAGGCTTCTCTTCTTGTGGAAAACAGGCTCTAGGGCTCATAGGCTTCAGTTGTTGCAGTTCCCAGGCTCTAGAGCAAGGACTCAGTGGTTGCAGCGCACAGGCTTTATTGCTCCTAGGCATGTGGGATCTTCCCGGATCAGTGAGTGGATACTTGTCTCCTGCATTGGCAGGCGATTCTTTACCACTAAGCCACCAGGGAAGCCCTGGACTGTGTTTTTATGTACTTTTTAAATTAAAAAAAAAAAATTTCTTGGCTGTGCCGTGTTGTGTGTGGGATCTTAGTTTCCCCAACCAGGGATTGAACCTGTATCCCCTACATTGAAAGCACAGTCTTAACCAGTAGACTGCCAGGGAAGTCCTGGTGGATTATATTTAAATGCAATATTTTTAAAAACTCTAGATGCATGCCCCAAAAACTCATGAACAGAATCTTAAATTTTTAAACAAAATCAGGATCTAGATCCCTGATTTTCCTTTAGTCTCAGGCTCATCTCAGCACAGTACTGTTACTGACCCTGTCTCCTAGCTTCTGAGTCAGGCAATGAGTGATGGAGAAGAGACGCAGTAGTTTTGTCTTTTCTGATGGAGGTGAAGGGAGAAAAAGAATTTGGTTTTGAACATAATGAGTTAGAGATGTCTGTGGGGCATCTGGTGGCCATGTCTGAGAACCCAGAGCCAGGTGAGAAGGGGTTGGCAGGGTAGGCAGGACACCCTCATCTCACATACTTGGCCATGAGAGGTGTGTGTACGGCACATGTGGTCTAAATCACTGGTCCTCTGAGTTTGCATCATGGCTCAGGAATCTACAAATTCTCTCATCCAGAGTTTCTCTCTTCTTTCCTAAAACTTCTACATCACTAACTTCAGATGTGTTCCCATATGGGTGTGGAAGTTTACTTGCTTGGGTGTTAAAAACATCTTCTGCGGAAATTAAAAACAACTAAATTCCATTAGAATTTGAGGATGGGGCATGAAGGAGGAAGAGGAGAATTCATATGAATTGGCTCAATTTCCTCTTTATTCACCAACCCTCCAGAAAGAGAATAGGAGCTAAGAAAAACCACAGAGAAGAAGAGAGGTAGTAAAAAAGAAAAAGAAAGAAGAAAGATTAATAGAGCTAAAAATACAGTGAGGAGAGCCTGGCTAAACATCAGAGAAGGGCAGATGTGTTTGCAAATAGAAGTGGTGATTTAGATATGTCAGGAAGAAGAGCTCCAAAGGATGGGTGGAAAGTAAAAGTTATTTAGACTTAGCTCAGCACAGTAAAAAAGGTTCATTGGCCAATCAAACTGAGGGACAGATCTTTCCACAACACGGAAGCCCTACGGCCTCAACCCCAAGTTCTCTGGACCAAGGGTTGGCACCAACGATGGAAACTCTTGCCATGGTTTCAGGACCCCGGACCAAATGGAGTCCTTCTATCCTGATTTCATACTTCTGAACAACCTTCAATGGAACAACCTCTGTTAAAGACTAGTTACTTTGTTTAATTTATCCTCATATACCCACTTCCCTGTGCACCTAACACAGCAGGGGACATTCGAGACAACTTCTAAAACCAGGGGGAGAAACTTCCCTGGTGGTCCAGTGGCTAAGACTCCACGCTCCCAATGCAGGGGGCCTGGGTTCAATCCCTGGTCAGAGAACTAGGTCCAACATGCCGCAACTAAAGATTGCATGTGGCACAATGCAGACTGAAGATCCTGTGTGCAGCAATGAAGCCTTTGGGCAGCCAAATAAATAAGTTTGTTTGTTTGTTTTTAAAGTAGACTGTTGGTACCATTTTGTGAGATGATGTTGGTAAAGAGTCTAGAACCATGCTTTGGACTACAGTGAGCATTCAATCAACACAGGTTTTACAGAAATAGGAGCAATCAGTTCAGTTCAGTTGCTCAGTCGTGTCCGACTCTTTGCGACCCCATGAATTGCAGCACGCCAGGCTTCCCTGTCCATCACCAACTCATGAGTTCACTCAAACTCATGTCTGTCGAGTCTGTGATGCCATTCAGCCATCTCATCCTCTGTTGTCCCCTTCTCCTCCTGCCCCCAATCCCTCCCAGAATCAGAGTCTTTTCCAATGAGTCAACTATTCACATGAGGTGGCCAAAGTATTGGAGTTTCAGCTTTAGCATCAGTCCTTCCAATGAACACGCAGGATTGGTCTCCTTTAGGATGGACTGGTTGGATCTCCTTGCACTCCAAGGGATTCTCAAGAGTCTTCTCCAACACCACAGTTCAAAAGCATCAATTCTTCGGCGCTCAGCTTTCTTCACAGTCCAACTTTCACATCCATACATGACCACTGGAAAAACCATAGCCTTGACTACATGGACCTTTGTTGGCAAAGTAATGTCTCTGCTTTTGAATATGCTATCTAGGTTGGTCGTAACTTTCCTTCCAAGGAGTAAGCGTCTTTTAATTTCATGGCTGCAATTACCATCTGCAGTGATTTTGGAGCCCCCCAAAATAACGTCTGACACTGTTTCCACTGTTTCCCCATCTATTTTCCATGAAGTGATGGGACCAGACGCCATGATCTTAGTTTTCTGAATGTTGAGCTGTAAGCCAACTTTTTCACTCTCCTCTTTCACTTTCATCAAGAGGCTTTTTAGTTCTATAGCACACGTCAAGTTACTCTGAATTATTGGTAAAGAACATGAGGATTACTCTTGGGGCAGTGTCAACTGAAGAAGACAGAATTTAACAGAGCTTGAAGAGTATGTATCAGCTGCCATCTGTGTGAAGAGCTCTGTGCTAGGAAGAGATTCTGAGTGCTCTGAGAGGCAGAGCAGTGTTGCTCAGTGATTGAGTCAAAGGCCCAGGAAAGTAAATACATTTGAGTGTTTGGAATGAGGTGGTGAGGAAAAGTCAACCACAAGACAGGAAAGGAGCAAAGGGAAACAGAGGCTCGGTTCCCTGTGTCTTGCCCTCCTGTTCCCACAATGCGGAATAAAGGCAGACCATAGCCCCAGAGCCAGGTCACACTTCTCCGGGGCTCACCAACTTTGAAAGGATGCCTGCAACTTCCAGACATTCGCAAACCCTTCCCAGAGACAAACCCTTTCTGACGCCCTCCTCTAAAACTGACCCACCTCTCAGGAGGTGAGGCCAAGGCTCCGACACTGAATGGGCCCCATTGTCCTCCTGAGCATCTGTGGGTCCAGATGCCCGCGGCCTGGAGGTGGTTCCACGTAGGCCTGCAGTGAGGTCTGTCTGCAACTTTGATTCACTCCGGGGACAAAACAAAAACAAACAAACAAACAAAAAATCAAACAGGCAACACATGTGATTCCAGGAACTCCTGCCAGACGCATGCTCTGTTTTTCCATCCTTTCGCTCCTCCTCCCCCTGGGGAGGGAGCCTCCTTTGGCATTCTGCACATGAAATGTCAAAACCACCAACAGGGCGAGCACCTGATAAGGAGCTCAGCATTGCCCAAGAGTTCCCAGGAAGAGGCGTCTTTGTTCTTGTTTCAAGCCCTTGACACCGCTAACAGCTCTAATTACTGCATTTGCCATGGGATGTAAAATAAAACCACATTCCAGAAACCATGTAGTCTCCCCCGGGAGAAACACGCGGGCAGAGGTAGGTGCCCAGGGCTGCAGGAACGTGTTCTTTCATTTCTGGTCCCTAATCTTGGCAGCCGTTCTGAGAACATAACAGTACCTTCTTTATGTGCACGGAGAAGGGCCCTTGTGCACAGGTAAAGATACATCTCTCTACCTGTACCCACAAATCTGGTCTGCATATTTGAGTATGCTGCGTGCAGAGGGTGCTTCTTAAGAATGTCAGGACCTTCAAAATTCACCCGAGCCATTTTGGGGGAGAAGAGGGCTAGAGAAGTTCCTGAGGCTGTAAGCACAAGAAAATAGAACTTCTTCCAACATAAATCAACTATAAAAATTTGATGATGTAACACCCACCCACACCCACATCACAAACCAAAGTGACATCACAAATACTAGAGATAATGGTTCAAAACTGCCTGTATGAGAGCCAAAATCTAATCAAACAGCAGTTTGCCCATGCATGACTGAGGCAGAGAAAGACAGGTGATAGAAATATTAAAGCAAAACAAAACAAAAGAGAAAAAGGGAAAAGAAAATACACATTTCTTCCCCCTACTAAGCTAGCTAAAATAAAGTTTAAGGCAACTGAAATATGGTAAGGTGATTTTATTTTATTATAGATGACATTTCTTAGAAAGCCAGGTCTCTTTTAAGTGTGTGATTCTAATCTCTCCAAATTGTTCTCTTGTTCTTGGCTGGTCCTGGGGAATGGAGGCCAGCATCATTTACATTGTGCTTTTGTCTTTATAGACCCCAGAGTATATTTCCCTGCTTAGCAGCTTTTCTTGGCTCATGGCAGTCTGGTTAGAAGCAATTTCAGGACTTGGCGGGATTTTTACCTGCTGTCATTTCTGGGTTGCAGCAGAGTTGAGAACTGGCTACAACTCTATAGGCAGGTCAAGTGATCCTGTCTCCCATTCCTCTCCCACTGTGGTTTCCCTTAGCTTTCTGGGAGACAGAAATTGCTTTTAATTCCTTATAAATGCTCCCCATCCCTCCCTCCACTTCCAGTGCAAGCATGCTATGTTTGAGAACCTGACCATCACTGTGACGTTGTGAAGTTACTATTGCTTTCCTACTTGGTACAAAAGGCTTTGGTGAGCAAGAGAGAGGATATGTAGAAAGGTTTCTAAGAGTTTTGGGGGAAGGAATGGTCTTTAAAAAGATGTTAGTACTTTACCTCCAAAATAGACCTTCTAGTCTCAGCTTGAGAATTGGTCTTTTTTATTCCTCTTTCCCCCTTATGATTCTAGCATCCAATCTATGTGAGACGAGACCCCAGCATCCCTGCCTATGGACTCCGACAGTCTATCTTACTGAACACCAGGCTCCAGGACTGCTATGTGGACTCGCCAGCTCTCACCAACATCTGGACAACCAGAACGTGTGCTGAGCTGAACACCACTGCCCCCACACCAGGTCCTACCTCTTCTTGGGAAGTTGTAAAGGACCCAGTAATTGCCAGTTCCTTCTCCCTGGTGAAACTGGTGCTCAGGCGACAGCTGAAGGAGAAATGCTGCCCAGTGCCATGCAAGTTTGGAGATGCAAAACCCTCCAAGAGATTAAAGCCCAGGGACAATGCAACAATGAAAACCACCCAGCAGGGCGGAACAAGACACTCCGTAAGTTCCAAGAGCAAGCAGCCAGCAGGGCAGCGGCCAGGCTCGCCCAGGCGCAGGAAGCCTGCAGGAGGTGTCAACGAGGTAGGAGAGGGCCGGTGGTGGAGGAAATGTGACAGAGTGGGAAGAGGGAAAGGTGAGCTAGGGATTCCCACGAAGAAGAGAAAATCCTGAAGTTAAAGATGGCATGCGGGGGTCGGGGGGAGTTAGGATGGGGGTGGGGGGTGATACAGCAGAGAGAATACGAGATCCGGGGTCATGCCTATGTATCCTCTGCCCAGCTCGAGAGGAGGACAAAGTGGTTTTCAGGAGCAGAGACAAAAGGAACTTGATGTGAAGGGAAAATGAAGATGAGAAAGGCTCAGAGACACACACCTGAACCCCAGAGCTGAGCCACAGATCTAGCTATAAATCTGAACATGGAGAGCTTGGCATCCAGAGGCCTGATCGGAGTCCATCTCTGTTACTCCATGGTGGCCAGCAGAACTCAGGAGGCACCGTGTGGGAACCTGCTGCATAGCACAGGGAGCTCAGCTTGGTGCTCCGTGATGACCTGGAGGGGTGGGATGACAGCAGGGGTGGGGGTGAGGTGGGAGGGAGGTCCAAGAGGGAGGGGATGAGTGTGTGCATATGTATCTGGTCGACTTCATTGTACAGTAGAGACCAATACAACATCGTAGAGCAATTATGGAGAAAGTGAAAGTGTTAGTCACTCACTGATATCAGACTCTATGCGACCCTTTGGACTGTAGCCCACCAGGCTCCCTGTCCTTGGGATTCTCCAGGCAAGCATACTGGAGTGGGTTGCCATTCCCTTCTCCAGGGGATCTTCCCGACCCAGGCATCAAACTCAGGTCTCCTGCATTGCAGGCCGATTCTTTACTGAGCCACCAGGAAAGCAGGGTAATTATATTCCAATTAAAAAAGAATGCCTCCTGGAGCTAGTCACTCAGGGTTCTGATCCCAAGTCTGACTGTAATTGGCTTTTGTCATCTATAAAACGGGGAGTGACAGCCCTTCCTTCATAGGGTTTCATGAGAATGAAATGAGTTAGTACACTCAAACGGTTTTCGAGCCCAGGCTGGCGCTGAGCAGATGCTTGGGGTCCTGTGTGGCACTCTGTAGGTGACAGCCGTGGCCCACCCAATGGCTGCGTGGCCTTGGGCAAACCCATTCCCAGACGCTTGCCTTTAGAGCCGTCTCCCGCTGACCTTCCAGTGTTGTGGCAAATCGCTCGCAGAGGCGTCCCTGAAGGAATTCAGTAAACTAGAACATGCTAGACAAATGTTGGTTGTGGCCGTAACCAAGACTCGGGGACACAAATCCCAGATAATTATTCTGAGCTCCCTTCTCAAGTTTTAGCTTTGACTTCTCTGCTTTCTTCCTGGCTAGAGTAAAGAGAGTTCAAAGGAGAAAAAAGCGACAGTCTGCCAAGATCTTGAGAGCAGATATGCTGAACATGTGGCCGCCACCCAAGCGCTACCCTGGGACATGGGGACAGTGTCCTGGAAGGGCCGAGCCTCGCTTCCCGAAACCAGGAAGAGGCAGCAGTTGTCCGAGGACGCATTAGTCATCCACGGCCTCCCCCACTGAGAGCTACCGGGCTCTGTACCATGCTGTGGTAGAGCCCATGCTGTGGAATCCTTCTGGGACCCCCAAGAGGTACAGCCTGGAGCTGGGCAAGGCCATCAAACAAAAGCTCTGGGGGGCTCTGTGCAGACAGGCTGCCGCCCCCGAAGATGCTCAGAAGGACCTGCTGCTGGGCAGAAAGTGGCCGGAAGACCATGAGGAACCTGTTGAGGAGGCTGTGCCCAAGAAATAGCTCAAGAGGGAGAAACAGGAACTGGAGCTCACAGGATTAGGATGTTCTCTGCTGGATGTTTGAAAAATAAACACCGCTTTGCACCTTCCACACGATCTCAGAGCGCTTTACACATCAGTGACTACCTTCCCCGGGGCAGGGGAGAAGCAAGAACGGATGGGTAGGAGATTCACTTTAGATGCAGGGCCCCCTAACCACCTTCAGGGTTTGGTCATTCCCAGGCTGGACACTTAAGCCTTTTTCGTACAAGTCCCTTTTCCTTAAAGAGGAGCTGGACGGCCTCAAGTCTTCCAAGTAGGAAAAGCCCTGGCAGGTGAAGTCGATGGTTACATCCAGCCTATGGTCCCTAGGCTCCTGGGATTCCCCCTCCCCTGCTACACACACACAGGGCTGAGCGGAAAAGTTGCCACCACCACCAGGGACATACTCACAAATGCTCGCCCGGGACATCACCCGGATCCCCAGTTACCTGAATTCTGTTTACACAGAAGCCCCTGTGGGTGACAGGCACTGCTTCATGCACAGGTCACCTTTGTGGCATCTGTAAGACCTTTACCAAACAGAGCAATGACAGCATATAACACATACTTGATAAAATTGTATTTTTTTTTTTTTTACAGTCATTTGTACAATTTGTTACAAAACCATAGAAGACTACAACTTGTTTTAAATCATTTTTGGTCGGCAAATATGTAAAATCTGTGTGCAATTATCATGTATTTACAGGGCTTCATGTTAGTCATTTTCAATGATTATTCCAACAATGTCACACTCTCAACATAAGACATGGCTTAAGATAAATATATTAGTAAATAAATATTCTGAGAACATATTTCCATAAATGAAATGTGCTGCTATACATATACAGAATATACATAAGTTGTTTTCTAGCCTTTAAAACATTTTTTAAAAATGGTAATGTTGGAGAAGGAGCCCTTAGACAACTTTATTACAAAATCTTTACAGCAAAAGTCTTTACAAAATATCTTTTAAGTGCTATGGGAGAAATTTTTTTTTAAAAAACATTTTAAAATAGTGCCTTGTTAGACCAATACAATAGAGTTTATATAAAGAATAGAAAAAGGCAGTTCTGTGTAAAAAATAATACTCTTGATTAGTAATTATTTTTTAGACCTCATTTTAAAAGCATTAGTCCTGCATGAGCTTTGAGTAGGGGCTAGCAGCACATTAGGGAGGGTGTGGTCTGTGGGCAGCAGAAGGAGCTTTATAAAACGGTGTGGGTTAGGGTCAGGGTCAAGGTAAGGGAGAGGTGAAGAGATGGAGAGTTAAGGCCAGCATCCCAGGGCTGTGGCCACAAAGAGGTACCTGGTGGTCCAAAACTCCCCAACCCCCATTTTTCACTGGTTCCAGCACTCTTCAATCTAAAAGGCTGCCCTACACCCAAAGCTGGGCCATCGGACCACGCCCAACAGTCACATTCCTGCTCATGGGTGTGTGTGTGTTGGGGGTGGTTCTCCACGGAAGATTTGAGGCTTCCAGTTTCCACGTCTACATAACCCCCACATGCCCCGGAGAGGCCACTGAGAAAAGATACTTATCATTAATGGAGTCTTACGACTTCAAAGAAGATAGTTCTTTTGACTTGAATGTGAGGCAATATAGTCAGGTCATTATGCTTTGTGACCCAACACAGATTTAAGACAATGGTTAGAGATTTCAAAGTCTGAAAAATTCATTGTTCTGTTTCTACCACCCTATAAAATATGAAAATTAGATGCATTTCTTTTGCCATCTGTAGTTACTGCTCTTTTCAAATGAAAATTGGACACATTTATTCTAACAAGCTCAGTTGAAGCCACATGTTCTCCTCATCCATTTATTGCTTAAGGCTGTTGAGGAGTGGTTTTTTTTTTTCCCAGTCGGGACTAAAGCAAGCCACTTTGGGGGGGGTCTGCTTTCAGACAAAGAGAATATGCACTCGAAGGCATTAAAAACAAACAAAAAACACAAACCCACAAACAAACAGAATCTCAACAATGAGAAGCTGCTTTTTGTGGTTCATGTTAGAAGCCCCCACCCGTTCCCTATGCAAGTTGCTGTCCTCTGCAGCTGCTACTCTCGGCCCCAGGAATAAAGGCGGCCCAGATCACACGTCACCCGCTCAGGTGCTGCCCACACCCTCACCAACAGGTGTGCCAGGCACAGGTGGGGCTGGGGGACAAATCTCACCACAGCGAGCCCCTTAATGGGCAGATGGCTCAATCGTTTGATGCTGAGACTTCTTTCTGACAAATCCTGGCCAGAAGTAAGCAGATGTCCTCACCACAGGCTGGGCTTTTTAAGAAAGGGATTCAATAAGATTCTCATTCAAAATGTTCTGGTGCAGACCCTGGGCTGACCTGCCCTGGGGCAGACTAGAGAAGAGTTTTACAGCCCCCTGGCAGAGGTCTCCGCTTCCCCCACCTATGTGGGGGCCAGGACTCAAGGTTCTATTCAGCAAATGAGCATTTCAGATGACAACAAACACCTGCTGAATAAATGAATAAGCAGAATTAACCAGAAGAGTTAGCAGACACAAGGGGTAAGGTGATTAGTTTCCTTTAAAAAAAAAAAAACACTTTTTTTTTTTTTTTTAAGGACAAGAATACATTGGACAAACAGGTTAATGATCCCTGATCTGAAACAGCTTTAAATAGATTCTCCCTTTTAAAATGGAAACATCTTTTAAAAAACGGTTTGGGTTTTTAAACTCTCCCTCCCTCTTAAAACGACAACAACAACAAAAGAAAACGAAAGGCTGGGACAATATACAAAAACCTACCCTTTGGGGCTAAACTATCTGATAGTCTCTTTCTGTCTCATTGAGAATCAATACATACATAATAGTGCATTAGGTAGATAGGATAGTAGACATTTGCAGGCGAGATGAGCAACTTCAGCCATGAGGCAGAGGGCTGAACAACCCTGAAGCGATGGGATGGGAAACTTTCATACGGAGCTCAGACCCTATGGGGTCCCTGCCACGCGCCCCTAGGAAGATATCCCAAAGTCGAAACAGTCCGGGGGCGTGACCGCGCCCGCTGGGACGCATGCGCACAAGCCCACTCTGCGCCGGGGTGCCCTCCATCCCTCCCCTCCCCCAACTTGGGTCAGACACCGAAGCTGCAAAACCATGTACATTCATTCCTCCTGGGTGTCTGTCCCCACACCCCACATCGAACCATTTCTGCAGCCAGCGGCGGGAAGCCCAAGATCAGAGCTCTGTCCTATCTAGGATGCGGACCAGGGGGGACAGCCTGAGGACGCTGCGCAGAATCGTCCCTGTCACCCCGGGGCTTACGTAGCAATGGCTTGTCCCGGCTTCCCAGTGCGGCAGACCTTCCGCCCCGACCCCCGGCTGTTGCCATCAGCGGCCTGCAGGTGTGGGCTGGACAGGCCTGGCTTCCAAGGAGGCCTGACGCTTAGTACGTTGGGATTTGCCACGAGAAAGAAAGAGGCAGCATTGCATTGTTCCTCAGAGTTTGTACCCATATCAACTAGCTTTACTTCAAGTTTCTGGTTCATTTTCTAAGGCAGGTGTAGCCCTGAGCTTTTCAAAGGCCTGAGCTCCCTCCAGGGAGACAACAGTATCTACACATGATGTGGTTCAATTAATGCAGCAGTGATTTTTTTTTTTTTTCAGCAAAAGTTGGCAGTTAGGGTTCTTTAAAATATATATTTAAATAACTTTTTACATTTACATATAATATCTTAAAAAAAAAAAAAAGCAGAGACGTCAATCCCACACACCTCAGAACCCCAAGCACACACACTTTATAAAACAGAAGAGTAACATGTTATCAAAGATGCAAAAGACTCAGAATTTTGTCTGTTGGTTTGTTAATGGGGGGGGGGGGGGTTGCCACAGGTGGCTCACATTTTGGGTTGAGAAGGAGGGCTCTTTTTATTACCACTTTTGTGTTTGTCAAAGCTAAAAAAATTTTTTTTGTTGTTTCTTTTTTCTGTAGGAAGTCAGAGTTTGGAGTCTCCATACAGTTCCCATTTCCAAGGAAGAGTTCCTTCGGAGCTCAGGCTCCAGGGCTGCCGCTGTCCGCAGGGTGAGATATCAGTCCTGGGAGAGAGAGAACCACCGTCAGGGGAGGGGGCTGGCCCCACAACCTTTGGGCACCACGTGCGGGGACCAGGCAAGGGACCCAGGGGCCCATCCCCTGGGGGCACTTAAGCCGAGATCTGCAGGAGAGAAGCGGCAGAGGCACCTGGGGGCTGGGACCACCTGGCATGTTAGGGGAACAGGATGGGGGCACGGGGCGGATGACTTCATGAACAAGGAGGGAAGCAGGAGGTGTTCAGAGGGGCTGGCAGGGAGAGGGGTCTACATTTCTAAAATTCAGAGGGTAATGGCAAGTCAGTGAGGGGTTTTCTGGTGTAAAGACAGACTTAATGTTTAAAAAAAGACAACTGTGGCGCCGACGTGGAACAGAGGACAAGATCAGCCAGAGGAGACCAGTCAGAAGGCTACTACCCTCACCCTGGAGAGAGGGAATGGGCCTGGCTGCGGACAGCGGGTGGGGAGCAGCGGAGACCCTTGTGGGGTTTACTGTGCAGATGGAACGGTCCCGGTGCTACTCAAAGGTGCTAGGCTGCCCACCATTCGCCCACTCCTGAGACAAAATGTTTGGAAACGTTATCGCAGTCTGACCATGTCTGCTCAACCTCATAATAAAAGATCTGGACTGGAATTCTGCATGTCTTTTAGCTAAGTTTCATTTTTCTGGGGATTCCCTTTCTGGATGCAGGGCAAACCAGCACACAGGGTTCTCACAGACAGACTGTGGAGCCAGGACCCTGAAGCAGGATGGGACAGGGCAGGCTCAGGGCTGGAGCCTGGGCATCCGGGTGGAGAGCCCTGGAGGAGAGGGTGCAGAGGGTCGGGTGGGCTGTGTACAGGGCATCTGGGGGAGAGGTGAGGGATGCACAAGGCCCCCAGGTCTGAAGCACAGAGGAAGGGGTAGGTGGGGGAGTACCACCTGGAAATCACCAGGTACGGATGGGGTTTAAAGCCAAGCGCACCAAGAAAGTCACCCAGGAAGTGACCATGGGAAGAGAAGACCCCAACCCAGGCCTGCTGTCACAGTCCGCTCTCACCTGCAGCCTCGGGGGCTGTGGCGCTGGACTCGAGAGTGTCCTGGAGGGCTCTGGGGGAGCTGGCCCCGGGGGCCCCACATCCTCCAGAGGGCAGCCAGGTGGCCGTGGTGCCCTGGCCGGGCAGCACAGAACCCGCTCTTCTTGGGCTGCTCCCAGGCCCCTGTGGGGCCACAGGGCATCCGGACCGGGCAGCGTCCCCCCCCCAGGGGCCGAGGCCACAGGTCCCCTGGCAGTCGGAGGACAAGCCCAAGTCGCTGTCCACATCCTCCGGAATGATGGGGACGCGCTGGCTCAGGTCCCGGGCCCCGGGGTGACGGCCCGCTGGGGGCTCCTGGGCCAGCGTGTACTGCACGTGCACCGAGCAGTCCTCGGTGTAGCAGCCGCCGCCCCCACGGCCGCGGGCCACCTGCTTCTCTTCATAGAAGCAGCAGGGCAGGCCCTCGTACTTCACCCCGTCCGTCCTGGGCAGATGGTCCGGGTGAAGGCCGTACAGGCCCTGGGAGCTCGCGGGCTGTGGCTCCCCGCCCGGGGGCCGTACCCCTCACAGGGCGGGGGGCCCAGGTACAAGGCGCCGCCCCCGGCCGCCCCGGAGCCGGGCTCTGGGGCGGGGGCCAGGGGCTCGCAGCAGCAGGCGCACGACGGCCCCTCCCGGGCTCCCTTCCAGGTCCTCCTGAGGTCCGGGGCGGCGCTGGGAGAGGCCTCGAGCCCCCCTTGTGAGGTAGAGCTGTGGGGCCCCCGGGGCTCCAGGGAGGAGCTGCTGCTGTAGTTCATCTCCAGGCTGCAGGTGGACAGCTGGTCCCCCGAGGCGGAGGCCGAGACCGAGGCGGGCCCGGGCCAGGGCTCCCCCGCGCAGCGCCGGGGCCACGGGCTGCTGCCGGGGGCTCTTCGGGGGCCGGAGAGCCATCGAGGCGCACCACGGGGCCCCTGCCCGAGCCCCCCACATCGCCGGCGCGACAGGGGCTGCGGCTGCGGTAGACGAAAGGGTCATAGTCGCTGCTGAGCGAGCTTCGGAAGGTGGAGCAGCTGCCGTACACGCCCTGGTTGCTGACCTCCGTGCAGTCCACCACCGAGTCGCTGGACGAGCAGCGGCACTGGCCCGAGCTGCCGCTGCTGCTGCTGCTGCTGCTACTGCTGTCGCTGCCCGGGCCGTCGGCCAGATAGCCGCTGCACACCGAGCGGTGGCCGTGGTAGCAGCTGAAACTGGACGCGCTGCCGCTCTCCAGGGGCGAGGACGGGGCGGCGGGCGCGAAGAGCAGGCTGCCGCCGCCGCCGCCGCCACCCGGAGGGGAAGGCCCGCGCTGGGCTCCCGGGGGCCAGGCTGGGGGGCGGCTGCCCCTCGGGCTCGGGGTAGCTGAGGCCCTGGAAGTAGTAGTGCTGGTACATGGTCTCATACTGCGAGAAGCAAGCTGCCTTGGAGAAGCTGCGGCCGCCGAACCTGGGCCTGCGGAAGGGGGGCGCGGGAGAGTAGGGCCGGTGCTCCAGGCCACAGCGGTGTGCGGCCAGGCTGTGGTCCAGGTGGAGGGGCGGGTAGCCGCGGATGTAGGCGGGGGTCTGCGGCGGGAAGAGGCCTTGCTCCCCGCGCCCGTCCACGGTCAGCAGCGTGACCGGATTCCCGTGGGCGTCCATGCTGGTCCTCGTGGGGTAGGCGGGCACGGCGCCAGCCCTGTGCACACGGCCCGGGTAGTGCACTGGCAGGATCACCCTCTGCTGCCGCCCACGCGCCAGGCTGCTGGTCTCCACACACACGCCGCTGGGGTTTCCCTTTTGTTCTGGGGAGAAGCGCAGGAAACAGGTCAGCGGGCGGAGTTAGAGGGGCAGACACCAGCAGACTGAAGCGGTTGGCACCGAGGGGTTCTGATTCATTCTAAGCTCCCACCAAACCGGGCCACGCAGGCAGAGGCCTCCTGCTTCTCCACTCTCAGGGTGGTCACTCCTATTTAGGAGTAACTCCTAATTAGGAGTGACCTAATTAGGGTCCATCTCCCACCTCCCAGCTGCTCTGAGTGACAAGAGCCTCCAGAGAGCAACCTAGACTGGAGAGGCCCTGACCCTCTTGGAAAAGTGGCTACAGGGAGGGCACCCTGCCTTCTGGGCCCTCAGGCTCCCCCACAGTGACACAGCATCATGTCACCACTCTTGTCCTGCTTAAGAGACTGTGGGCCCGAGGCTTAGAGAGGCCAGGGGCCTGGTCCAAGGTCAGGAACCCAGTCGTGTCAAAGCCAGAGCTCAGACCCAGGCTGACCCTCCAGCAGACCTCCCCAGGCCCCCCGGTGCCTCCAGTCCTGGCGGCAGTGCCTCAGTGGTCTGCCGGCTCACCAGCCTGTGGTGCCCGTCCTGCTCCCACTAGGCACCTGGGGAAGACTGCCTCTTGGCAAGGGACAGAGGCAGCGGAGCGTTACCTATGATGTTGTGTCGACAGTGGGGGCAGGTGTGGTGCTGCAGCAGCCAGGGGTCCACGCACTTCCTATGAAAGCGGTGAGTGCAGGGGATGACCCGCAGTTCCTGGGGCAGGAGAGAAGACACAGAGCCTGAACGTGGGCCCGGGCAGAGGGTGGTCACACATGCTTCTTTCTTCCTGTGGGGCCAGAGTGGACCAAGGAGCCCAGTGCACCGTGGCGGTGCCCAGAGGCTCCGCCATCCCCATCTTTGGCTCCAACCACGGTGCTTGGTGTCAAGGGAGGAAGTAGGCTCCCTTCTTGCCTCTGGAGGAGGGCACTCACATTCGGGCCACTCACACAGGCCCGCGAGAGCTGTGTGCTCGCACAGGCTGCTCAGCCTGGGGTGTGAGGGACAGCTAGGTGTGCTCCAAAACCTTTTCCATTTCTGGGATGGTGGCTGGCTCCGGATATCCCAAATGAGGTGAGTAGAAAGGACGATGCCTGGGATTCATGACTGACAGGTGGGCCAGCAGAGGGGCAAAGTTGTCCCACCTTTCCTTTCACTGGACCCTCAACATTCACCTGAGGGCATGTGGTCTATAACAAAACTCCCAACATGGAGAGGAGGTGATGGGGTTCTGAGGCAGGCAGAAATGCCCCTAAAGTTCCTGTGCCCAGAGCACCCTCTGGACTTGCCACTTTTGATTTTCCATTCTCGGACCAGCTAACCATAGTCACATTCCAACTAACCCGTAAGGCTGTGCCTGACCGTGACCAGAGTCCTACCTAGATTTTCTCATGTGACCTTGGTGATTACTGGAAGTTCAGGCCAGTCTTGGGCTCATATCATAAGCAGAGGCACAGAGAGTAAAGTTACTCGCCCAAGATCACAGAGCTAGAACCCTCCTGGGCCCAGATGAGAGCTCAAGCAGTCTGCAGGTAGAGACTGTGTGAGACCATTCATTTGAAGGCCTCTGTAAGACCTTGTTTTTCATCCAACAGTCTACACAGTGGCAGGATACTTTCATCAAAGGGGCGTCAAATGCCTGCAACTAATTCTGAAGTGGTTTGCCCCCTTACTCCCTCAAATGTGTGTGTTTACGTGTGTTTCTGCCCGGAAGGAAATGAAGCAGATGTAGGAAGTGACTCTCAGTGAATGATAACAGCGTTCACTGTATGCTTCTTGCAACTTTTCTGAAAGTTTGAAATTTTCAAAAAAGCTAGAAGGACAAAGGAGACATCACATCCTTTGTCCTTACTTTCTTTTTTTTTCCATACCAACCTGGCTTGTGAGATCTTAAATCCCCAACCAGGGATCGAACCTGAGCCCCTGGCAGAAAAAGCGTGGAGTCGTAACCACTGGACCACCAGGGGAGTCCCCTCCCTCGTCTCTTTATAAAGGAGATAAGTGTTCCACACAGCTTTCAGGAGAGGACTGTATGAAGCTGAGTCCCAGAGTTTTCAGACGAGCAATGCGAAAATTAAGTCTTGCTGTTGTTCTGTCAGTAAGTCATGCCTGACTCTTTCCTTTCTCTCAGAGTTTGCTCAAACTCATGTCCACTGAGTCGGTGATGCTATCCAATCCTCTCCTCTGTTGCCCCCCTTCTCCTCCTGCCCTCAATTTAATAAGTGTAAATTAATTCATTTAAATTTAATTAATTTAAGAAGCTCCCCGCCCCTTGTGGCTCAGCAGTAAAGAATCTGCCTGCCATCAGGAGACCAGGGTTCGATCCCTAGGTCAGGAAGATCCCCCAGAGAAAGAAATGGCAACCCACTCTAATATTCTTGCCCGGGAAATCCCATGGACAGCAGAGGAGCCTGGTGGGCTATAGTCCATGGGGTTACAAAGAGTCAGACACGACTGAGTGACTAACACTTTCAGTTTCTTCAAATGTAAATTAACTGTAAATATTCCTAAAACCAGAGTTACATAGATTACTGATCAACTTGTGTTCAGCCAGGTCCCTGGGAGAGAGTATTTATGCATGTGGCCACCCTCTTCTGGGGGGAACAGCAGTTGGAAGGTCTCAGGATGCCCCCAGGACACTTGGCAGGCTCAGCCCTCCTCCCACAGGGCTGTGGGGAAGGCCCATGGGGCCTGTCCTTCCGGGTCCCATGCGCCCTCTGCGGGCCAGTCCCCACGGGGCTGGGCCCTGCCCCCGCCATTACCTCCCCGTCGATGTACTTCTCCAGGCAGATGGCACAGTCAGACGTGGAGCTGCTGCTGAGCGTGTCCAGGGCCCCGCAGCTCCCCTCCCGGCGCCCCTTGCTCTTGGAGTTGAACTTCCTGGTTTCCATCTTCTCCAGGGCCTGCACAGCCAGCCTGTTCATGGAATTCTGTGCAGCAGAACGTGGCCCGTATGAGGGTCTGGGTTAACAGCAGCGGTCACCCCCCGGGGGGCCATGGTCAGCCTAACTCTAGTCTCCATCCGGCCAGGACAGACTGCTGATGAATCACTAAACATGCAGAGACCATGGCCCAAGAGCACAGGTCTTCCAGACTCCCAAGTGTCCACCACATTGGCCTAAGCAGTGGAGCCGGCAGAGGTCTGCTTGAGTTATTTGGCCAAGTCTGCTCTGGGCTAAGGGCTCCTCCCTTCACTGAAGAACACCCTGAGGGCCAGTGAGTAACACGTGGGGGTGCTCAGCACTTGGCAGACTGGACGTGCTCAACAGACACCAGCTGCTGCTCTGTTGCTGACGGCTCACCCGACCCTCGGCGCTGTGTCTCTCTGAGGACATCACACTGCTACACCCCTGAGAGTCTGGACTCCTGAGTGTCCCTCCATTGCCCTCTGCCCCCAAACGGTTCCATCCTGTAAGCATGCAGTGCTGTGTCAGCCTGGGCACTAGCGTGGCTTCTCTGTTCATTGAGAATCACCTGGAGAGCTTGGTAGATGCAGATTCGGATGCAACAGGTCTGGGGTGAGGCCTGAGACTCTGTGCGTCTCCCAAGCTCCCAGGTGATGCTAAGCCTGCTGGTCCCCTGATCATATCTGGGGAGCAAGACTCTCGGGCTCCATGTTAACATTCAAACATTTTTTTGGAAAACCTGTGGCTGGAAACAGTACCAGCGCTTGGCCCTTGTATTGAGAGGACCGGCCTTTTTGGAACAGAAACAGCTCAGTGCTCTGAGCTCCGCTCTGGCTTTTCTCCATCTTTGCTGACTCTGGGCCAGCAGGGAAGAGGCTGCAGTGTCGGGGCAGGACCCTGCCCTGGTCTGCACTGGCAGCGGGGCCTCGGGGATGAAGGTGATGGGCCGCTCTGGGGCCATTACCTGACTGCGTCGCTGCTTCAGCTTGATTTTGACAAGGAGGATGAGGCAGACCAAGGAGACCACGACGAAGAAAGCCAGGAAAATCCCCATATCGAAGTACTCAGTGGGTTGCTGGAACAGAAGAGACACAGTGAGTCACGGCGCTCTTCGGCCTGGGGATGGGCACACGCGCTGGGTCGGCTCTGGGCAGCGGAGGGATGGAGCCTCTGGGCTGCGTTTCCCCCCATTGCGGGACACGCCAGGGCTTCTAACAGGCGCCCGGTGCGCTCTCCGGGCCCAGGGAGTGCCTGCAGTGAGGCCAGGGGAGGCCCGCCGGGGTCTTAGCCAGGCCTCCTAACAGCTGGGAGAACTCTGCTCACTGATTCCGGCTCCCTGCGGAACAGTGCAGAGTCCGCCGTACCCGGTGGGAGAGGCCCTTCCAAATAAACACAAATATCACATTTATGGGACAAAGGAGTGAGTGTCATGTTTTGAGGGAACAGTGATTACTAACCGTATAATTAATGGTTTACAACAACTCAGAAAATTGTACGCTGCTTCCACAAATATCAGCTTCCACTATAGTGAGTCATATTTACCAAAGCGCTCTTTTTTCCCTTTAAAAAGCAGCCAGCAAGTCAGTTCTTCTGCAAACTCCCTCTAGTTTTAGTTCTTACCTTTCCCTCATGGCATACAGCCTCCTAGAACCTTATAGCCACCTGATCTGGGACGTGCATCTGGCCCACCAGAGTGGAGGTTTGCTCACTGAATGCTACGAGCATCTGGGTGTTTTTTGCGAAAGGATCCTCCTTTATGTGAATATTCCAATATTTGGAAAGAGGAAATAAACCATCTATGGAGCACCTGTCCCAGGTTCCTAGAATCTTGAGCCTGAGGTTGGGCAGAAGATGCCAGCAGCACGGCTTTAACACAACTATAAGAGAAGCCTAGAAGACAAAGCTGTTCATTAACCACCTGGAGGTCGTGAGCTCCGATCCCAGGTGAAAGCTTACATTTCCAGATTCTAGTACAGGTTAGGGAGTTTCGGTAAAATGCACTTGCCCCTCAGGAAGGAGGAAGCACAGGCTTTATCCTCTTAGTGAAGACCCACGGGAGGAGGGAGACCCAGGAAAAGCAGCTGAGGGTAGGGCGCCCTTCCCTTCAGTCCTTAGTCAGCCTTTCATGGGAAGATGGGACAGAAGAGAAAAAGGACAGGAAGTCACCCAGAAGGGACGCCGGGTGGAAGAGACACCTGGTCACAAGTCATCTATATCTGGAAAGGCTTTTCAGATGCCCTCAAGTAGAACTGGTAATCTCTCCCTGGCCTCCGGGCTTACATCTGCTACAAACCTGAAGGTCCCTGGGGCACATCAGCGTTTTAGATGGGGAAAAAGCCGGAAGCAAAAAGAAAAGGCCGAAGCCGGAAGGGGCAGGTGGCGAAGGGGGCAGGTGGCGGAGGCTCACTCGAGGGGGCGGTGTTGGATCCGCGCGCGCGCCACTTTCTGCTTGTTGACGATGTTCATCAGCTTGATGGCGTCTGCGCCCTTCACGTACACCACTGGCCTCTTGAGCGGGTCTTCTGAGCCCTGGTTCAGCTAAGCAAGGAGAGAAGGTGCTGCTTAGAAGACGTAATTACTTTCAAGAAGCCGGAGAGACAGAAAGAAAAGCTGGAGGAAAAGAACACGAAATTCCCTTTCGAAAATCCCCAAACACCAGCATCATAGGCTGGGGGCTCCCAGGCAGATGAAGCTGAGGATGCCCCCGTTTTAGGATGAAGGGTCTTTGACAGTGCCTCCCAACCCCCTGGCTCTTAACCCCTCTTGACACACTTGCTTTGGAGGACAACGTGCAAACACGGGTCACTAATGAGGACAGACAAGTGCAAGGGCCCCGAAGACCCAGGTGATACGACTGTGAGAAGCCAGGCTAAGTAAGGGAAGTGCTTCTCTCAGGGGCTCTGCAGACTCGGCCTGGCCCCAGGAGCTCACCTGGTCAATAGCTTCTGGGTTTTCGGACACATCGAAGATGACTGCAGTGGCTCCCCGCTGCACAGCTCGCTTGGCCTGGGAGAGTGAGAAAGAGCATGTAGGGATGTTCCTACAAAGCTGGCCTTGGAAATCTGACCTGTATTCGAATGCAGAATCTGATGGTCACACACTTACGTGACTGGCAGAGTTACGAACTTTCCTAAGCCTCAACTTAAGTGAAAGTCGCTCAGTCGCGTGCCACTCTTGGCGACCCCATGGGCTATACATACAGTACATGGAATTCTCCAGGCCAGAGTACTGGAGTGGGTAGCCTTTCCCTTTCCTTCCCCGGTGGATCTTCCCGACCCAGGAATCAAACTGGGGTCTCCTGCCTTGCAGCAGATTCTTTACCAACTGAGCTATCAGAGAAGCCCAAACCTCAACTTGCCTGTTTTTTTTTTTAAAAGGAGGGGATGGGGGTGGAGGTGGGTAGGCAACAGCGTCTTGTTCAGTTGAACCTGAGAACTAGATGATAGAAATGGTGAAAATAAATAACTAGGTACTCAATTAACCTCTGTCTCCCTCTTCAGCCTAAGCCTTAACATCAGACTACAAACCGACAACCTGCCCCGTCAGCATAAAGGTATTGGTTTCAGTAATTTCTGCTATGAACACAGGGCCACTGGCAACAAAAGCGCATGCCTTTGGTCCTTCTCTTGTGGTCCTCTTCTCCCCCATGTCGTCCAGCCCTGCAGTTAGAAGGGCCTGTGACTATGTCCAAAGGAATCTCAAAATGGTCCGTTTTAATAATGGACATGAGCTGAAGACCTTTGGAGATGCTCTCGGGTGGGGGGGAAAGGCTAGGAGAAATAATTGTAAATGGGGATTTAGAGCTGTTGGCTGCCAAACCTGGCCGCACATCAAAAACCACTTGGGGAAGTTTGTAAAGCAGATTTCCTGGCTCAGACCACAGAGCCTGATTCAGCAGGGCTGGAGTGAGGCCCAGGAAACTGAGTTCCGAAAGTTTTCTGAGGATTCAACCATTTGGGGAACTACTGATCAGAGATGAAATGTTTTAGGAACAAATGAGAAGCGGTGGAATTCTTTTTGGGGGGTGGAAAGGATTCCTTTCCATCCTGGTGAACGTTCTAGTTTCATGTCCAGCTAAGGGAACAACAGGGTAAAGCTGAGGAAGAATCAGACATAATACTTGCTTTTAAGAACCTGAATCTTGTTAGGGAAGCAAGACTCCTCTAAAGGTGAGAGGTGGGGGAGGGGACCAAAATGAAAACCCAGCCTTCTGTAAGATGGACAAATGATGGCCAGTACTCAGAGGTCAAGAAAGCCTTTATGGGCCAGACTGCCTGAGAAAGAACGAAAGCTGAACTCCTTCCATAGAAATAACCACTGCATGGACACAGCATGGGAAAGCAACACTGAGCCTTAGACCGGAATGTGGCTAGGGCAATGCTCCATCAGCCCACCAGAGGGCAGTCTTGCCCCACAGCTGCTACAATAAGCCAGCTCCCTGTACTTGGTACAAGCAGCACAGTGAACCCCTGGGGATACAGAGAAGCCCTCTGCAATTTGACGAGCTCAGGCACCTGAGTGCTGTCCTTGTTCTGCTGAGGACCGCTTCCCGTAGGACTGAGATTCGCTGTACTTGGTCTGCTCTGCCGCTTGCCGGTCCCTCCCTGGTTTCCCGCTGGGTATGCCCCCCTCAGGAGGAGCTCCTAGGTGCTGTCCCTGGCTCTTCCAGACAAGCTACCGACGCGGGGTGGGTCACTAAGTCTCTTTCAGTCCCCAGCCTCAGTTTCCCCACCAGTAAAAGGAGGACAGAGCCTGTGTCATGAGGACTAGTCTCCGCCACTTGCAGAGGCAATGGGCTGTCCAGAGTGCTGCAGAAAGAGCTGCAATGGCTGCCACCTGCCTCCAGCAAGAGAGGATGTGATGTCCCTGTGAGAAAGTTTGGAGCCAGATGGTGTCACTTTCCTCCAGAAAGCTGTTTAGGGGCACAGACCCCTTCGCCTGAGGTCAGCAGGTCCTCGGGGGCCCCAGTAAATAGGTGCCGGTCTTCTGCTCAGGGGGTGTGTGAGTCACTCACTTGTGTCCACCTCTTTGTGAACCCATAGACTGTGGCTCACCAGGCTCCTCTGTCCATGGAATTCTCCAGGCAAGAATACTGGAGTGGGTTGCCATGCCCTTCTCCGGGGAGTCTTCCTGACCCACGGATTGAACCCAGGTCTCCTGCATGGCAGGCAGATTCTTTAACAAGGAAGATCCTCCCGGCCTTGTTCATAAACTGGCTGCCAGTGAGGAAATAAACAGGATCTCTCGTTCCTTTACTGGCTTTCAGTCCCTGCGCATCACATAGCACCGGAGGGGACTAGGCATGCAGCTCTGTCTTGCTTGGGAGCCTCAGTAGAGGGCAGGCCAGTCTTCTGGTTTCTCTCATGAAAACATCAGGTCAAGAACATGGAGCTTAAATCCTGTTTATAGCTCAACTGCAGACACAACCAGGTTAATACACAGGGTCCAGGGCACCGATATTTTGTTTGAGAAAACAATCATTCTCACATTTGGCTTACTTTAAAAATTAGGTTTGATGTAAGCTGCTGTTGAAGTAAGGCTGTATTTCCTGCACACAGGACTGGACACGAGGCAGGTCGGGATTACGTTCAGAACTCACTTGTCAAGAGCAGGCTTGGGATTAAAAATGTTGTTGTTGGGTCTGACTCTTTGTGACCCCATGGACTGTAGCCCACCAGGCTCCTCTGTCCATGGGATTTCCCAGGCAATAGTACTGGAGTGGGTTGCCATTTCCTCCCCCAGGGATTGAACCTGTTTCTCCTGCTTCACAGGCCGATTCTTTACCATTGAGCCACCTGAAAAGCCTGGGTTTAAAAACAGGCCATGAATGATCTATCTACACTTTGAAAATGACACATTGATCATACTATTCCCAAAGCAAATGAAAAAACGTACTTGGTCACACAGTTCCCCCTCACCCCACATTTTCAGTTTGAAAATGGATGCGGCGTCCTTGAACACGTGTTCATGTGTTAAGATTTTTCATGTCTTCGGTAGTCAAACTTGGGCTGAAGAGTTATTTCAAAGCCTCATCTTAAGTCACACACCCAAATGTCCAAATTTCTCAAAACGAGGCTGTTTCAATGGATGTCTAGGGAAGTCGCCTTCTGGTGGATGCTGCTAGACAGTCATTGTAGCTGAGCTTAGCTGGAGAGGGCAGTTACCCCTGATCTGTGCACAGACTAGATTAAGAAGAAGAGCTTGAGAAGGGCGTGGGCAGCAGAAAGCAGGTGCAAGAACCAGGCCAGGCCTCCCAGAAGCAGCCGAAGGCCTCTGCCCACCCTTCCCTGCACCCGACTCACACGGGCACGTTCCCACCCTCCATCACCATGGCTGCTTCCACCAGGCCAGCACAGGTCGGCCCCAATCAGCAGGTGACCACAAGCCCCACAGCAGGATGTGGACTAAAAGGCTGTCACGGTTCCTTATTTACCTTTCCAGGCCTGCTAGACCCGAGGCGACAACGTCCACAGCCACTGAGACATGTCACAAAAGCGCCAGCATCTGCAGACTTATGTCTTGCAGAGTACAAAACGTCAAGCTCTAGAAGACAGGATCTTACGTGACTGGCACTTAGTGCAACGCAAGACCCCTGTGGTTATTCAATAAACACTTATTCTGAATGAGAGCAAGTTAGCCTGGGACTGTGCTCTAGGGTTCCCGTTCCCTGAACGTGGACTGTCGTCTTCCCCCAAGTAAGTGCTTCTATTGATATGTTTGAGTCTCGAATTTCCGGATGCGTACTGTGCATTCTGCCAATAGTCCCACTGCCACCTTGTGGGTGAAGAGACCCACAGCCCAGAGTCTGCTTGGGTTTTGATTAAATTCAGGAATTCCAACCAGGGACGGACCTGGCACTGACCCAGAGTGTGCAGTTACAACCACACTGGGTTTGGGGCCTGGTCCTACACCACAGCGGGGCTTCCCAGGTGGATCAGTGGTAAAGAATTCGCCTGCCAATGCAGGAGCCACCGGAGATGCGGGTTTGATCCCTGGATCAGGAAGATCCCCTGGAGGAGGGCAGGGCAACCCACTCCAGTGTTCTTGCCTGGAAGCATCCCATGGACAGAGGAGCCTGGTGGGCTACAGTCCATGGGGTTGAAAAGAGTCAGACACGACTGAGCGCGCACACAGACTCCCACCCCGTAGCCCCCCTGCAGAGCCCCTGGGAACAGACCGCTTCCCTGTTTCTTCATCAAGCGCTGGATGTGGGGTCCCCAGGGCTTAAACTTTATTGTAGGAAAACTTTCGGTGGAATACAACCTGAATCAGAAATAAACCAAAAGGTGGCCCACCATCTCTCCTCTGTCCCTCATGCCTGATCAGAGCATAAGCCTGGAAGCTGGACTGTTAGCACTGATACAAAAACTTGTGTCTTCAACCTCTTACAGGAAGTTCTGACATATGGGGGCTTCAAGCAGACTTTTTCTTTATTTGCTCCTATTGAATATAAGTCTGTGTTCTGGGTTTTTGGTTTTTTTTTTTTTTGCACTTATCATAATCTTCCAACAAGTCATTTATTTTTTTTTTCTTTGCTATCCTAATCTTCCAACATGTCATTTAAAATTTTTTGTTATTATCTTTTAAGGCTGTGATAGATCGCCTTCAGATACCCTGCTCCACATATCTTTTTATCTTTGTCCTATTTAGTTTATTGCAGTTATTCTTAAAGTTAATGCCACGTTGAATGAATCTTGGCTTACACTTACCCAATTCATACAATCTCCTAGGACCCCCCTGGAGGTTCCCAGGGCCAAAGAAAAATGAAGATTATTAAGAATCTTTATACAATCCACGATAAGATTTTAATGCTCCTCTTTATAAACCCACTCAACATCTTAATTTATCCACAGCAAGGTAACAAAAAGATAGCGAAAGATGACAAGGACAATAAAAAAGGCAAATATTGGATCAACAGATTTAACTTCTGGATAAAGTAGCACATTGGGGAACTGGCTAGGAAAAGAGGCTGGCAGTCTGAGAGTAACCCTCCAGGAGATACTTCACACGTGTAAAGACCTCCAGAGTGAACGATAATGAGTATTGAATCTTACCTAGCCTACTGATGCTTCAAGGTCAAGTTCATGTGCAAAGCCTCCCTCGTAAGACTGGTTAATGCTTCTCTTTAGTCAGAAGCAGCTCTTACCCTCTGAGTTCTAATACCTGTAAAGATTTCTCCTCTGCCACTTATCACTCTCTATGATGCATTTTCCCCCCTGCAAAGGTGACCATCTTTAGTATTTCTGCAATTAATAAAAGTGACATACTTGACATGAAAATTCAAACATAACTCAGAAGTTGAAAGCAAAAAAATAACTGACTTAGTACCCTCCTCAAATCCCAGCTTTATAACATAACAACAGTGTGGTTTATATCCTTCCATGTGTGTTTTTTTAAAATTCATGTATCAGCAGGCATAAAATACATATGTATATACACACTCACATATAAATACACTGGGATCGAAAATACACTTAAAAATAAGTTGGATGCATATGATGTTTTATAACCTGTTCTCAACTGTTTTCCCCCTTATCTCAACAATTTACTCAACAACCTTACATGCAGTGATGCAGAAAAGCGTTTTTTTTTCTTACCAGCTACATACAGTCTTCCATCACAGGGTGGACCGCCTCTCTGACATGCATTTAGGAGCTCTCTGCCTTCTCTTCATCAGGATCAGTACTCTATGTACAGTCTTGTACTCACATTCTGGTGGCATCCACTCCTTACATCGCTACACGTGGTCCTGCGGAGTCAGACGGCGCTAACATCTCATGTGTAACTGTCTTGGCGGGCTGCTAGGCTCACCTGCCCCGGGGTCTGTGGAGCCAGGATGTACGTCTGACCCGTGTCGGTGCCTGGGAAAGCCTAACAGAGCAGACTGCCCCGGGGCGGGCGCAGCCCATACTCGGCAAATTCACATAGTAGGTGGCAGCAGAGTTTAATTCTCTTTATGGTGCCACTTATGACTTTATTTGCTCGATGGTAGTAATTAACCAGTTACTGTGGGTGCTAGGCCGGGAGGATGAACATGGTGAGCAGGCGGTGGCCGCCCTGTCCTCACGGAGCGTCCGTTTCACCAGCAGTGCTGGGGCGGGCCTCGCTGAAGAGACTTGGGGGAGTCGTAACGAAAGGTCTGAGTGTTCTGTTCCGAGGGCCAATGAGTTAGAAATGACCCTCCTGGAGCCACCGATCCCACGTTTCTATAGTGGGTCTCGGGATGAGACAGCGTCCTGGTCAGCGTCCTTTGAGAAACATCGCGTGTGCTAAGGCTCTCAGCTCCCTGGCAGCCCCAGTGTTTTCGACACAGGACCCTTTCTGCAGCAACTTCTGTCCATACCTTTCCTTCCACGGGAGAAGCTTTGGGACCCATGGCTCTGTGCAAACGGCTGGCTCAGGTGACGGGAGTTTCACTGCCTAACTACCCCTGGCTCTTAACGCATGGCCAGAGGGGCAGGGATGGGCCAGAATCTACATTTTGATCTGGAAGACAATGTCTAAAGGAGGTGGTCCCTGGTGTGAAAACACTCAATTAACAGTTGACCCTCGAATAATGCGGGGGTCAGGGCGCTGACCCTCTGCACAACCAAAGGGAAATCGCCATGGAACTTAGAGTCACCCTCTGTATCCTCGGCTCCTCAATCTCCAAGGTTCCTCCATGTCCATGGTTCTGTGTTCGCAGATTTAAGCCCCTGGGTTATGAAGCACTGTAGTACTGACCACTGAAAAAAACTCGTGTCTACGTGGACCCATGTTTCAAACCTGTGTTGCTCGAGGGTCAGCTGTATACAGTGCAATGTGACAACGACTTAAGAAGGCAGTGTGCCAGGCACCCCAGGAAGGATCCAAGCCAGGACCTTCTAGAGGCGTCTGTCTCCACACACCTGCTCTTGTCCTGGGAGGGGGAAGAGATCTCGGTTGGCAAGCAGCAGGGTAAGGGCACTGAGGTCTCCCCCTTTCTTACTCAAGAGTGTTCACGTGCAGCCCTCCTCCAACCTACACAGCAGTACGACCCACAGTGGCAGAAACCACGGCCGTGGGGAAGCCAAGATGGCACCCGAGGCCCAGGGCTTAGTGCCCACGGCCTGGCAGCAGCTGCCTGCTTCAGCGGGTACCAGGGTTCCTTCTGCAGCTGTTCCTCGGGCAGAGCTCACTGTTCCAGCTCAGGCTGATAGAGGTGCGTGCACCTACCCTTCATGTGGTCCTGGCCTTCCTATAGCCAGGGCTCTCTCTAGAGAGGACACCAAGTTTTGCTGATTCCATCTTCCACATCCATTCATTGTTTTCCCAGCCCCACTCCTGCCACCTGTACCGGACACTAGAGTTCTCCCGTGAGTCACAACCACCCCCCCCGGGGGCTCCGTAGCCCACCCCACCTGCCCCCACCACCCTCCACCCCCCAGAGGGTCTCCATGCAGCACAAGAGGGCATTCTCTGAATCGCAGACCTGCCCTGCCCCACTCTCCCGAATGACTCTGTGATGCTCTTAGAGCAAGACGTGAGCTCTATTTAAAATGGGTAACCACCAAGGTCCTATAGTACACCCAGGGAACTCTGTTCAACGTCACGCAGTAGTCTGGCTGGGAAGCGGGTTTGGGGAGGATGGATACGCGTGCATGTTCGGCTGAGCTCCTCTGCCGCCCACCTGGAAGCAGCAGGACCCTGTTAATCGGCTATCCTCCAAAAAATCAGAATAGGATGTGACTCCGCCGGCTTTCCACGAACTCAACCCACCAGCCCCGGAGCCTGACGAGGCGGGGCTGCTACAGCTCCTTGCCCACTCTCGCCCACAGCCAGCCGGGCCTCCTCCAGCTCTCATGGCCGCAGGTGCTCCTCTCCGCACCCTGGCCCGCCTGGTCCCACTGGAACAGCTCTTGTGACATCACACTGTCACTGTTTACTTAAAGTGCCTCCCTCACTAGAGGGCAGCCAAGGCCTCAGACTTCTTTCCCGCTCCATTCCCAGAATCCAGCAAAGAGCCTGGCACAGGGTAAATGGCCTAGAAACGTCCGTTGATTGACCTAAAAAGGATGAGCTTTCGCCCCGGGGTTAGCATCAAACTCGCCGAGCCCTGCTGTTCCAAGCATGAGCTACGGCTCGCTCCAGGCCACCTGGTCTCCTATTTCCTCTGACTCGTTCCGAGTGGCCAAAGGTTCATTCTCTACCAGATCTTCTCGGAAGTCAGGATCCTCCGCCGGGCCGACGTTGGCGATTTGGTTTCTTATGAGCCGCGGCAGGGTCTTCTGCTGCAGTGGCTTGTGTACGGGCCTTCTATTGGTAGTTGGTTCTAACTCAGGAATTATTCTCTCTGGGGAACCTCCACCCTAGTCCCTGAGAGTGGCTGTCTCGCTGGGGATCTTCATGGGGTCCCAGGCCTCTTGTGAGCAGGTCTCTGATGTCAGGGCACTCGTTGCATGTGCCCCTTCTACTCCTGGGAGGAACGCAAGCCTCCCTGACAACTCTTAGCAGAGGACAGCTGAGCAAACCACCACCTCCAGGTACATGCGCAGGCACAGACGGCAGGAGATGTGCGTTTTCACTGCCCTCTCGTCGCTTAGGAAAACCTGGCTTTCCTTCCTCCTCAAACACTGATGGGAGAAGCTGGCCTGCATGACACAGAGGGGCAGCGTGTGGACACTGGGCTGCCCACCCACCCTGCTGTCAAGACCCCAGAACTGGCGGCAGAGTCCAAACCCCCAGACTCAAACATGCCCCTGGGCAGAGCCACGAGAGACCAAAAGTGCAGGCTTGTGAGGCTCATCCACCTGAGGCCTGAACCTCCAGGCACAGTCCCTAACAAGCCTTGCTCAGGCTGCCACTGGGGCAGGGGCCTGTCCACACACAGAGACCACCAGCCAGACGCGGAGACACCCTGCCTGACGCTCACCAGTCTCTCTTGGCTGGTCCCACCCCCGCACAAACAAGCCAGAGCTGCCCGGGTCCCTGTGTGCCCCTCCCTCTGGACACAGCTAAGTGGATTCTAAAGCTGCCCTCCTCACTTTTTCCTTTCCTCCTCCTCCCGTGTTCTCGGCTGAGTGACCACCCAGGCACGGGGCGCTTGGGCTTTCTGGTCCGCCGCTGCGCCCTGAAGCATGAGTCACCTCACGACAGGGGACACTATGCCAGCTGAGGGGGCCTGCAAGGCCCGTCTCACCAAGTGCCCTGTTTTCCTACAGAAACCTTTCATTCCATAGGAAATGAGGTCACACACCGGCGCCCATGGGTAACCGGTGAGAAAAGCCTGGTGCCAAGAAGGGGGCGGGCGTCAGAAGAAGTGGCCAGAAAAAAAAAAAAAAAAGACCCTAACACTCTAACCGGGCAGGGGAATCACCTTCGGGGACAGGGGATGGGGTGGGGTGGGGTTCTGCAGGGGAGGGTTAGGAGAGAAAGGAGGTGGGGACAGGCACAGAGCTTAAGAAAATAACCAGGTTTCGTTTCCAGTATGTAGGACAGATAGGGAGTTACTAAACAAAATTTGCAGGGCATGTGTCTGGTTTACTGCCACGACTTGGAGACCCTAATCTACTGCCTAAAGGGAGACCAAAGCAAAACAGCTCCAACCCAGTGAGGGGGTGGGTGTAGGGAAGTGGGGGTGTCGGGCGGCCAGGCGGGCTCACCTTCCGGAGGCGGGAGGAGGCGGATGGGGGAGGCGGGTGGGTGCCGCGGCCCGGCCCGCTCCACCGGCTCCTGGCTCCGGAGCTTGGCTGCAGCCCGGCCTGACCTTCCAGGTTTCCCTGGCGGGAGATCAAAGCGCCGAAGCCACAAACACCGCTCAGAACTCCGAGGCCCCGCGGCCTCCCCCTCCCCCCACGGCGCGGGGCCGTCTTCGGGGGGGCGGCGGTGGGGGGGGGGGGGGGGAGCCGGGCTCCCATCCGGCCTCCTCTGACCCCACCCCGCCGGCCGCGCCCCTCCCGCCCGGAGAAGGTATTTCTCGCCATAATTAAAGTCATTAAGCCCTCCCGGGGCTCTCGTCGGCTGCGGGTTCCGAGCTCCGGAACGAAGGTGATGCATTTTAAGTCCTAGTGAAGATTATGCCGATCTACTTAGGAGACATGTAGCAGCGAGAACTCAGCGGTTAAGTTAGTGGTTAAGGCTGCCTGCGTTTAAATAGTGTTATTTATTCTCAAAATATGTAGCAGCCCCACTTAATTTCTCCTAATTAAAGGAACCGGCAGGAGAGGCTGGGGGCCACGGCCGTGTCACGGCGCCATCACCAGGTTGGTACCCTTCACGAGCAGAAAACGAACGGAAATGCGTTTCCCTAGATCTTAATCTTAAACAGAGACATTTAGACCAGTTCCAAGAAACACAACGATCCTCTTTGTTTTAACACCTTGACGAGGAGCACCCAAACCCGGGAAGCTGTCCACGCCCTCCTGCGCCACCGCGCTGCCGGGTCAAGAGGTGTTGCGCGGGGGAGGGGGAACCTCCGCAGGTTGGGTTGTTCCTCGGGAGATGGCCGTGCCTGCGACAGAAACTTCTCGAAGGACTTGTTAGCTGCTATGTCGGGTTGATGAGTTTCCAGAAGCCCCACTTGAGGCCAGATCTTATAAAGTCAGCAACTAGAAACTTCAAAAAGGACCACCCCCTTCTCTGCATTCGGCAGCTAACGCTTGTTTAATATAAACAAGTGTTAATTAGGTGGCGGATCGGGCTTAACAACAACAGTGCCTGCAGAGACTGAAGACCCGACAGGCTCCTTCCACTAGGAGAGCAAAGGCCGGGTTCCTCGCAGAGAGAACCATCAAGCCTGGCAGACTTACTTCTCAACCTTGGCAAGTCGTGGGGTGCAGGGCAGCCTGCAGGCCTGGGCCCCTGCCCTGGAGATGCCTATTTCATCTGTTCAGAAGGGAGCCTCCCACTGCAGGATTTTTCTGAGTTTCTCAGTCAGTTTTAAAATTCAAACAGGGCCGAGGTACCACTGAGTCAGGAGCTGCACGAAGCCTCTGGGGTGCCTGTCAGAGGCACACTCCAAGGCCTCTCCTGGTTCAACTGGGCTCAGATAGGTCCAGAAGCTAGGTAACTAGCATCCCAGGCAAAACTGCTTATGAGGCAGAAGAATTCCTGAATCAGGTGGCAAAATGAAAACAAACAAAAACAAAAAAAACCCTAGGATAGTCTGATTATATGTTTTCTTATTTTTATTAAGAGGAAGGGAATCTGGATGAAAGAATTTCTGCATGCCCCAAGCAGGCTTGCTCTTCCCATCTGTGGGTCTTGGGGGGAAACTAACAAACCTCTAAATAAAATAAATGTTACCATCTCGAGGGCTTCCCAGGTGGCTCAGTGGTAAAGAAATCTGCCTGCCAATGCAGGAGACTCCGGCTGGATCCCTAGGTGGAAGACCCCTTGGAGGAGTAAGTGAGAATTCCATGGACGGAGGAGCCTGGCGGGCTGCAGTCCATGCACAGAGTTGGATCCACACACGCATACATATCTTAACATATACACCTTCATGCTAAGTCACTTTAGTCATGTCTGACTCTATGTGACCCCATAGACGGCAGCCCACTACCCTGGGATTCTCCAGGCAAGAACACTGGAGTGGGTTGCCATTTCCTTCTCCAATGCATGAAAGTGAAAAGAGAAGGTGGTCACTCAGTCATGTCCGACTCTTAAAGACCCCATGGACTGCAGCCTACCAGGCTCCTCCATCTGGGATTTTCCAGGCAAGAGTACTGGAGTGGGGTGCCATTGCCTTCTCCGATACACCTTCATAGAGTCTACACCTTCATAGAGACTTGAAAGGCCAGGTTCTAACTGAAATTTCTCCAACTCCTTGGAGTTCATTGTCGGAATGTTTCAGTATGGAGAAAGCTGACCCCCAGGCCCACCCTGCATTTGGGGTGGGGGTGGGGTGGGGCGAGCTTGTGCACATGCGAGGGGTCACCCCAGCCTCGAGGCCAAAGTCCACCCACCCTCCTTGGGAAGAGGGCTGTGCTGCCAGGGTACCCTGCCCCAGAAGGAGGGTCCTGGAGAGAACTGCAAGGTCCTGGAAGCCAGCAAAGGGCCATCTTGGGAGAGATCTGGGATCCTGGAAACAATTTAGAAGGGGGCTTCCTCTTGGATTGTCTTCGAGTGGCCAGACGCTGTAGAAACTGGGCCTCCCCCACCTGGTCTTGGGACATGACTGCCCCAGAGCATCAGACCTAGAGAAAGAAAGTAACCTGTTATGTAAGGGTGAGGCAACGAGTGCTTTCAAACAGCACTGAACCTGCAAAGCACGTCTGCAGGTGAGGTGAGGCTTGTTCCTGGTTTAGAGCTGGACAGCCAGTGGTTACATGATACAGCCGTGGTATTGTGGGGAGCTGAGAATGTGACATCAGCCTCTCTCCATAATCCAAGGCTAGAGAAATACTCATGGTATCCTGCTGCTGCTGCTGCTGCTAAGTTGCTTCAGTCATGTCCAACTCTGTGTGACCCAAAGGACGGCAGCCCACTAGGCTCCCCCGTCCCTGGGATTCTCCAGGCAAGAACACTGGAGTGGGTTGCCATTTCCTTCTCCAGTGCATGAAAGTGAAAAGTGAAAGTGAAGTCGCTCAGTTGTATCCGACTCTTCGCAACCCCCATGGACTGCAGCCCACCAGGCTCCTCTGTCCATGGATTTTCCAGGCAAGAGTACTGGGGTGGGGTGCCACTGCCTTCTCCGCATGGTATCCTAGGGGTTTCCAAAAATCAAGCCTGATGGAGATGCGTACAGACATGAATGGTAGTCCATTAATAGTTTATGTGTGTGTGCACTCAGTTGTGTCTGACTCTTTGCAAACCCACGGATTGTACCCTGCCAGGCTCCTCTGGCCATGGAATTTCCCAGACAAGAATAGTGGAGTGGGTTGCCATTGCCTCCTCCAGGGGATCTTCCCAACCCAGGGATCAAACCTGCATCTCTTGTGTCTTGTGTGTTGGTAGGCATGAGCCTTGGGGAAGCCCCACCCACTAACACTTTATGTAAGTATTCTATTTCCCAACCCCACAATGAAGTTCCAGGTATCTCTTATCCTAACCCAGCTGGACTCTCCCCTCTTTAAAACTCCCTTTACAAATGCTGTGCAGCTCACACAGTTGATGTGAAGTGGGGTGGCAGGGTGGAACGTCCCGCTTATGTACAGGTTAGCTGCTTTGAGAGCTCATGACTGTCTCAGTCAGAAGCCGTTCATTCAGGAGGTAGGTCCACTGCTCTTTAGGCAGTGCAGGCTCACAAACGGTACAGCCTCGCTGTGTGGTTCTTAAGGATCTGCCAAGCTTGTTTCACATCGGTCCTGCCCTGTGTACTACCGTCATGATTCCTTGTATCTGTGACTTGTATTAAGACTTGAGTGATACTGTTTCATCGTCTCTTAACTTTACACCAAAGTCATTTATAGCAGCAACAGAACCACACCTCTCCCCCAGCCCACCTTGGGCAGAGTTGCCAGGTGCCCCTCAGCCCGGGGAGGGGTTTGATGACACCCCCCGACCACGGTGGCCCTGAGGAAGAACAGTAGCTAGAAGGTGACTGGGTGGCTGACCCGGGTTCTTTTTAGCACTGCTGGTGTTTAAAGAAAAAAAAAAATCCGGCTCACCTCCCCAGCTCTGACTGTGAGCATTTGCACAACGGGGATGATGCTAACAGATGAGACGAGAAAGCCCTGGTGTGCGGAAGCCCTTCAGCACCCTCTCCATCTCAATGCAGTACCTATGCAAGGAGTGTCTCCTTGGGGCCCCTGGCCCTCCCCGTGACCGTCTGTGTGCAGGCTACCTCTCCTCTCCAGGTCCCTCCTGCAGGTCCAGTTCCCACACAGAGCAGCAGGCACTCTGCTGGACTCATAAGGACTGTACCTGTGGAAGGTTCTGGAAGTCAGCGTGACTGTGCTGCACACCGTGGACACACAGGAACCTCACGGTTTAGGCACAGAATCAGGAGAAGGTGGTCAGTAACACATCTGAATGTTCTGAGAGCCTCTTAAAAACACGGTGTGGGGGCAGGTCCTCCCTGGAGACCAGGGGCCCAGGGCAGGAGGTAGACCCCGCCTCTGTAGGGCTGAAGGCTCCCTGGGTTGATCCTTGGGCACAGGTGAGAGCTGGACCGTCAGACTGAGACCCTGAGGAGGCCAGAGGATGGGGGCGGTGGGAGTGTGCTTCTCAGCCTTAGCTTACCCATCCCTTGTCCACAGCCAACCCCCTGACCCCAGCCCCAGTCCCAGGACAGCCTGATTCCTTTCTGAATCGGGCTGTTTGGTTTCTAGAAGCCCACTTAGGCTGCTGTAACTCAGACCTAAGGAAAGTGCTCAGAAAAATGTGCTTCAAGGCAATAATTGCGCTTCTTTCAATGTCTGGCTGAGGGAATGGTATGTGCCCCATTCCCCCACCAAGCAGGAGGCTCAGAGTCAAAGGTCAAAGGTCTGGGGGGCAGTCACTATCCCAGGCATCCTCCAGCAGGGTACCTGGGACCCCGCAGGCAGCAAATGTGCCAAGGCCCTCATGCAGGGCCGGGGGAGGGACTGTGGGCACAGAGCAACTGCCTACCCTGTAAGGGGCAGCTTTAGGGTTCGTCAGAGGATCTCTGGGGGCCCACGGGCTTGCACACCGACTGGACAGAGCAATAGAATGAGAGTTCAGAGGAGTCTTCTGTGATAACAGGATGATGAAAATTCAAGGTGAGAATCTCAAGGATTCCATTTCCAAAGTCCCGTTTTTCTTCACAAGACCCATGCTTTCTTGAACAAAATCTTCAAGCACACCCTGAGCCAAGTTAGCCGAGTCACAGAGCTGGAATCCCACCTGCCCACCTCAGATCCACTTCACTGCGGGGAGTCAGGACAGCTGTGCTGTTGGGAGCCCTTCCGGGGACGGGGACTGGGGGTGTGGAGGGGGATGCTGGCGAGAGCAGCTGAGATAGTGGGGCAAGCTAGAAAACACGGGAGTTTGTTCAGCCCAGAAAGGCCATATGCTAGTGTCTAATTCAAAGAACAAGCCTTATAAGCCCACCTCTATAGACTAGCAAACTGAAGGCCATGTGGAAAGTACACTCGTGTTTTTCCCCTCAACGCATTCCAGGCCTGGCGCTCAATAAACAGCCACCACAATGGTGGTGGTGATGGAAAGGGAGGGAGACAAGCTGAGCAGGCCCTCCTCAGGCTGAGAACAGACCTGAGCTGGAGGAGAAAGAGGTTCCTGTGCATCCCTACCCGGCATCAGGGTGGCGGCAGCAGTTACTTCCTGGGCCCACAAGGAACCCCCTGGGCTGCAAGACAGTCGGGGGTGATCACTCGCCTGTGCAGAGGTTGCAGTGTCCTGACTAGAGGGAGCTGGACCAACAGGGGAAACAAGTGGATTGAGAGCCCAACTATGTGGGCACCACCTTGAGGGATGCTCCAAACAGGTTCTCCAAAGAGGAGCTGGGATGGGGGGTGGTGTGTGCTGTGGGCTCGAGTGGCTGGGAAGGGCTTTAGCGTCAAGCTGCCCAAATGAAGAGGAAGGGAAGGCTGGCTAGGAGCTGGACACGTGAGGTGCTGGCTGAGGCCGAAGACCTTGCAGACACCATCAAGTCTATGAAGGAAAGAGGCAATGCTCTGTAACGCGATGGTGATCACACAGCATGGTCTCTGCAACCACCGTGTGGACACTGACTCCTGCTCTGTTGCTGATGTTCAGTCGCTCAGTCATGCCTGACTCTTTACAACCCCATGGACCGTAGCCCCACCAGGCTCCTCTGTCCTTGGGATTTCCTAGGCAAGAATACTGAAGTGGGTTGCCATTTCCTCCTCCAGGGGATCTTCCCCACCCAGGGATCCAACCTGTATCTCCTGCAGTGGCAGGTGGAATCTTTCCCAGTGAGCACTGGGGAAGCTTACTGCTGCTGCTGCTAAGTCGCTTCAGTCGTGTCCGACTCCGTGTGACCCCATGGACTGCAGCCTACCAGGCTCCTCCATCCGTGAGATTTTCCAGGCAAGAGTCCTGGAGTGGGTTGCCATTGCCTTCTCCAGCTTGACTACTACATCCCAACGAACTCTTTCTCTCGGTAGCAGGCAGCAGGCCCTCAGGTTAGTTCCAGGCACACAGCGTCCAAGAGCCCCTATGGTTTACTCACATTTCTGGATCACTAACTGAAATTGCATTTTTTTTTCTGGAAGGGGTGCCTTGACCCCTACACAAGGCTCAGTTTGCTTGCTCTATGCTTACAGGCAAATGTGTAATTCTGACAGTCTTCCCCACGAGTTATTTACATAACACGTATTTCTTGAGTGCCTACCATGATGGTACAGTCATATGCTGAGCCGGCCCAGTCCTAAAATATTTAATCCCTCTTAGCTTGGAGCTGCAGCAGTCACACTGGGGGCCCTGTATGCACAGCAAGAAATACTCCTTGAATGAAGGAAAAACAGGAAAGGGGGGAAATAGGGGGAAGAAAGGTGCCTACTGACAGGGCCCACATGTCTCCACTTTACGTCAGACCTCAACTCATCATCCCGTGCAGGGCATACTGCCTCGGAACCCTCACTCAACAAATACTAAAACATCTCTTTGGTGTGAACACTCATAGCCGACAACAAATACACAGACAATTATTGCTTCAAGAAGGCAGATTGATTTTAAAGTGTAGTTTGATGGCCTTTCACTGTGCCAAAAATTGAAAAAAAAAAAAAAAAAAAAAAACAAACAGTTAATGACTTTGAAAGTCGTTTGTAATGAAAGAGACCAAAGGGACTGTGAACCACAGAAAGGTGGGGTTGGGCTGGATCGCTTCCTTTGGTCAATAATGGGTCGATGACTGTGTCATTAAGAAGAGGACTTCTTGCAAAGGAACAGCTTAATCCCAGGAAAAGGAAAGAGTAAAAAGGTTACATTAAGGGAATCAGGGATAATCTCTATCAATTACCCAGAGCCTTTCCTGTTGGGGAAGTCTCAAAAGAAGAACAGGAAAAGAGCTGGGTCACGATCCAGGTGCTTACGCTTTGTTTCACGATCCGAGGGCTTGGCGGGCTGGCTTGTGGTAGGTAAGTGGAGAGGGCTGAAACTACCAGTGGGGTGGGTGGATGTTCAGTCATGCCCCACTCTGCGACCCCATGGGCTCCTCTCATGGGATCCTCCAGGCAGGAACACTGGAGCGGGTTGCCATGCTCTCCTCCAGGGGATCTTCCCGACCAGGGGTCAAGAACCTTTGTCTCCCGCACTGGCAGGCGCTTTCTCTGCCACTGCGCCATCTGGGAAGCCCATGTAACGCACCCACCCCCATCCCCGAAAACAAGCAGGTGATCGTAGAACATGCCAGGGCTGGTTCAGGAGGCACTCCGCCATCAGGCAGGCAGTGGGGGACTGGCTGGCATCGTTCTGAAGCTAAACAAGTCGAACTGCGTTCCCCGGTGGGAGGCTGGTCGTTTGGAAGGACCAGGGAGCCAGATCCAGAAGAGAAGGTGAGCCTGCTTCTCCTGGGCACCAACATGGCCCAGATGAGGAGCCGCCGCAGTCCTCACACAGAGGGACAAAGGGGGCCTCTGAGGCAACGCTGACCTCCTCGACTGTGGTCCATCTGAATTGATTAAGTGCCTCTCGGTCCTGGAATGGGATTAAAGAGCACCTAGCCCCACGTCCCAGATTTGCAGAGGATGCAGTGACTTCCCGAGGTCAGAGCACGCTGGCAGCGGGGGAGAGCGTTCAACTCACATCCTGTTGGCCCTGCCCCCCGACTTCTCTGTAGCCCATTATGTTGTGTCATGTCTGAGCTTTCCTTTTGGGAGAAAATCAAAACTCAGGGGCATCCAATGGTAGTTTTCCAAAAATAGCTGAAAGATATACTTAACTGGTTGGTACCTGTGCGTTAGAACATCAGTATTTTGCATATTATCTTAAGCAGTCATTTACTAGAACATTCCTATACTAAGAGGTCTGAAACCAAACATTTAAGGAAAGAGCTGTTAAAAAGAAACTCATCTGTGAAAGGAAGACGGTGAACTGTAATGAACTCGATAGCAGACAGGTGTATGTTAGCCTTAAAAGGAGATGGAGTCCTGAAAAGAAGTGTCAATTCAAATAATTTCAAGTGAATCGAGTTCATTATTAAAAAAAGAAATCCTAAAGTGAGTAGTTTTGAAACAACACAGGGGTCCCCTCATTTCCGCCCCATATACTGAATGTGCTTCTACTGGGCATTTGCATAGCTCAGATTTACAAAAGAGAGCTGACTGAAGTCCAGGCTTCTCTCAGAGCACCCAGAGCCTGCTCTTCTGCCAGCCACACCATCACAAAGCCCAGAGCCCCCTGTCACGAGAACACGAAGATGGGCTACATTCAGATTCGACCATGGGCAGGGATGAACCAAGACTCACAAGTACTGGGTCCCCCAAGCCCCGCAGCCCGACTTCAGTTTGAGCCTCAAAGGGAATGGGTGCCCAGGATCAGGGTCTGACTGACAGTCAGGAGGAGCTTAGGTTTGGGGGGTCGCGTTAACCGGTAACAGATGAGGTTATAGATTAACTCATTGCTGGCATTAGTTGGTTAATGTACAATTTGGTAGGTAGCTTCAATAGTCCTGGGCCAAGTTCAGAGGGAAAAAAAACACAGCAGTGTTCCCTTTTCTCATTTAAAATCTTAAAAGGAATAAACTGCTGATACAATCAACATGGATGAATCTCAAAGTACGCTAATTATGCTGAGAGAAAGAAGTCAGATTAAAGAGTACATATTATATGATTTTATCCATATAAAGTCAAATTAATCTACAGAGGAGAAAGCAAATAATGGTTGTCTGGGGACTGGCAAGGGACAGAGAGACAGGGGGCAGGGAAGGGTTTCAAAGAGGCAAAAGGGAACTTTTTGGAGTGATAGAAAGTCCGTATCTTGACTCTGGTCCTAGTTTCACGGATGTGTGTGTGTACGGCGGGGTGCGGGGGGCGGTGGTAAAAACTTATCAAATTGTACACTTCAAATATGTACTGTCTATTATACATCAATAGAGAACTTATAAGTGGGGGCGGGGAGGGGAGAATCCAGAAACATTCTTTACCCATTACGGCTCTTAACTGCTTAAAAGCAAAATTTTTATGACACAGATAGTTTTCATCATGTGAATGCTGTTAGCATTAGCTGATATAGGAAAATTCTAAAGCTGGTTTGAAAAATTATTCAGACTGAGTAAGATTAAGACCTTCTTCTGATACATCATGTCTCAACATTCTAAAACCAATCCACCCACTCTCGGTGAATCTGGATGAATGGGAAAGCTGGGCCGGCAGTCCCGAGCCCCCAGGACTCCTGGCTCAGTAGGCGGGAGAGAAGATCACGTGTAGGGGGGATAATCAGGACTGGAGGAGATAGGGGGTGGCGAGTGTCCCTGTGCACTTGCTCCAGCTGCCCACAGTCCCGGGAGTCTAGTGGCCTGAGCGATTCTTTAAAAATTGATAAGGCGGATAAGAATCCACTTGCCAGTGTAGGGGACACGAGGCTCCATCCCTTATCGGAGAAGATTCCACATGCTGTGGGCAGATAAAGCCCGTGCACCACAACTACTGAGCCTGCGCCCTGGAGCCTCTGCTCCGCATCGAGGAGTCCCCGCAGTGAGAAGCCCGAGCATCACAACGAAGCCCCTGCAACTAGAGAAAGCCTGCTCGGAGCAACGAAGACCCAAGTGCAGCTGAAAATGTTATTTTTTTAAATTCTGGACTCTCTGACTTCCTAAATAGGTGCCCGTGAGTTTGTTGTTATCTGACTTGCAGGCTTCCCGCTCGGGGAGAAGTGAGCCAGCGATAGGACTCTGTAAGGTTGTTCAGGGGATCAGACAGTTCATGGGTGCGGAGTGCGCGGCATGGTGTGAGCACCCTGAAGGCACCAAGGAATGGCAGCTAGGATCTAGTCTCAAATGAGTCATGGTGCTAACAAGTGTTGATTGCTACGAATCAGACAATGCTGCTTTGAGAGAAAGGAATTTGAGTTTTGAACCGGGTATATCCGTGTGTTTAGGAATCGCTTTAGCTTGCTGTCACGAATACCAGTGGCACTGGCTTTCCCCTGTACCACCTTTAGCTTTCGTTTGGAGCAGAACCAAAACAGTCTCCTCCAGTTAGGTGAGTGTCAGAATTTAAAGTGCTCCACCGTGATCTCCCATCCTTCCTGGGTCAATTACGAGTTACACAGTTGACCCAAAACATCAAATAGCTCCTCTGGTCAAGTGTTAACAAGAAATTCACACCTGTCAAGGGAGACAGAAAAGAAAATCCAGCCACAATACTTTGTAGCTCCTGCCATCAGGAGGTAGAGTTTAGTTCTACAGCCCTTGGGCTTGAGCTTGGTCCTATCGCTGGCTTTGGCCAATGGTTGGTTAGCACATATGATGCCTGCAGAGGCTTGCTAAGTGCCTGTGCATTGGGCTGGCTCTCTGCTGCTGCTGGGAACCCTGAGATGACCACGTGAAGGAGCCTGGGCCAGCGTCCTGGCTGATGAAGACCATTTGTGGGGCGAAGCACTGCTCTCCTGGTTTATCTAGAATACAGGGACCAGACCATCCTCTCTAGGCAAGCATTTCTCTCCCATTTCGAGGCTCTTGGATGAAAAAGGGTTGCAGAGGCGGCTTTGTGCACCACTGGGCATGCTCCTTAGAACAAGGGGAGCTTTGCTCAGATGGACATTTCTCCAGCTGAAGTCACGTTGCTTGAGATACAGCACCCTGCCCACCCCCCATCCCACCCCTAACTGCTCTCCAACATAAGCCGCCTTCAGCCAGGTCAAGTTCTTTAAATCAGAATATGAAAAGTTTTATTTGAAACTCCTTGGTTAATCAGTAATCACTTAAATGCTAAGAGGTCGCTAGCATAAAAGGAACAAATACACTTCTGTTTCCACCACCTCTAACAGGTAATTTGCAAAAATCCCTAAATTCAAGCTTTATCTCAAGTCTCATTAAATTAACCCTTGAATTTAAGTCCCTTAAATTAAACTTCATTGAACAAGTGAAAGGATGGCCTCATTCAGACTCTTCCCACTATAATTATTCAGTGTTAGCAAGACTTTACTTAGTAGAACAAAGGAAGTGGGTTCTAGTGTAACCTTTTATTTGCTAGAGCGCCCATCCCTTGCCCTGGCAAAGCCTTGCTTCTCATTCACCTTTTTTCTAAAGAGAAAGTTCTCTAGCTCATTACAGCCTGTGTCCACACTTGCATCTACCTTGGGTGGTCAGACACCACATCACCTTCCCAAATGCGCTTATCATCGTGGGCTGAGGGGACACAGGGTTGGTCTGGTCTCTAGATTTTCAGGCGACCGCGAGGTCGGTGCACCGGAAGCTCTGCCGTGAACTGTGGCCATGACTTTTGCCAGGATCACAGACATCATCTAGGGATGGCCAGCTGACTTCTTGCAACTTTATTTAATTCAGAGTAGAAGACACAGCTTTCATCAGCCAAGCCAGTTTTCATTGCAATAGCTTGGGGATGTTTTTTTCTTTTCCCCTTTCTTTCCTTCCCTCCTTTCTTAAAGCCACTGGGAGAAGGAAAGAAAAAGTCTGGAAGGAAGGATATTCAGATCAGATCAGATCAGTCGCTCAGTCGTGTCCGACTCTTTGCAACCCCATGAATCACAGCACGCCAGGTCTCCCTGTCCATTACCAACTCCCGGAGGTCACTGAAACTCACATCCATCGAGTCAGTGATACCATCCAGCTATCTCATCCTCTGTCATCCCCTTCTCCTCCTGCCCCCAATCCCTCCTAGCATCAGAGTCTTCTCCAATGAGTCAACTCTTCACATGAGGTGGCCAAAGTACTGGAGTTTCAGCTTCAGCATCATTCCTTCCAAAGAAATCCCAGGGCTGACCTCCTTCAGAACGGACTGGTTGGATCTCCTTGCAGTCCAAGGGACTCTCAAGAGTCTTCTCCAACACCACAGTTCAAAAGCATCAATTCTTCGGCTCTCAGCCTTCTTCATAGTCCAGCTCTCACATCCATACGTGACCACAGGAAAAACCATAGCCTTGACTAGGCGAACCTTTGTCCGCAAAGTAATGTCTCTGCTTTTGAATATGCTATCTAGGTTGGTCATAACTTTCCTTCCAAGGAGTAAGCATCTTTTAATTTCATGGCTGCAGTCACCATCTGCAGTGATTTTGGAGCCCAGAAAAACAAAGTCTGACACTGTTTCCACTGTTTCCCCATCTATTTCCCATGAAGTGATGGGATCAGATGCCATGATCTTCGTTTTCTGAATGTTGAGCTTTAAGCCAACTTTTTCACTCTCCACTTTCACTTTCATCAAGAGGCTTTTTAGTTCCTCTTCACTTTCTGCCATCAGGGTGGTGTCATCTGCATATCTGAGGTTATTGATATTTCTCCCAGCAATCTTGATTCCAACTTGTGTTTCTTCCAGTCCAGCATTTCTCATGATGTACTCTGCATATAAGTTAAATAAACAGGATGACAATATACAGCCTTGACGTACTCCTTTTCCTATTTGGAACCAGTCTGTTGTTCCATGTCCAGTTCTAACTATTGCTTCCTGACCTGCATACAGATTTCTCAAGAGGCAGATCAGGTGGTCTGGTATTCCCATCTCTTTCAGAATTTTCCACAGTTAATGTGATCTACACAGTCAAAGGCTTTGGCATAGTCAATAAAGCAGAAATAGATGTTTTTCTGGAACTCTTTTGCTTTTTCGATGATCCAGCGGATGTTGGCAATTTGATCTCTGGTTCCTCTGCCTTTTCTAAAACCAGCTTGAACATCAGGAAGTTCATGGTTCACATATTGCTGAAGCCTGGCTTGGAGAATTTTGAGCATTACTTTACTAGCGTGTGAGATGAGTGCAATTGTGTGGTAGTTTGAGCATTCTTTGACATTGCCTTTCTTTGGGATTGGAATGAAAACTAACCTTTTCCAATCCTGTGGCCACTGCTGAGTTTTCCAAATTTCCTGGCATATTGAGTGCAGCACTTTCACAGCATCATCTTTCAGGATTTGGAATAGCTCCACTGGAATTCCATCACCTCCACTAGCTTTGTTCGTAGTGATGCTTTCTAAGGCCCACTTGACTTCACATTCCAGGATGTCTGGCTCTGGGTCATTGATCACACCATCGTGATTTATCTGGGTCGTGAAGATCTTTTTTGTACAGTTCTTCTGTGTATTCTTGCCACCTCTTCTTAATATCTTCTGCTTCTGTTAGGTCCATACTATTTCTGTCCTTTATCGTGCCCATCTTTGCATGAAATGTTCCTTTGGTATCTCTGATTTTCTTGAAGAGATCCCTAGTCTTTCCCATTCTGTTGTTTTCCTCTATTTCTTTGCATTGATCGCTGAAGAGGGCTTTCTTATCTCTTCTTGCTATTCTTTGGAAATCTGCATTCAGATGTTTATATCTTTCCTTTTCTCCTTTGCTTTTCGCTTCTCTTCTTTTCACAGCTATTTGTAAGGCCTCCCCAGACAGCCATTTTGTTTTTTGCATTTCTTTTCCATGGAGATGATCTTGATCCCTGTGTCCTGTACAATGTCACGAACCTCTGTCCATAGTTCATCAGGCACTCCATCTATCAGATCTAGGCCCTTAAATCTATTTCTCACTTCCACTGTATAATCATAAGGTCATACCTGAATGGTCTAGTGGTTTTCCCTACTTTCTTCAATTTCAGTCTGAATTTGGCAATAAGGAGTTCATGGTCTGAGCCACAGTCAGCTCCTGGTCTTGTTTTTGCTGACTGTATAGAGCTTCTCCATTTTTGGCTGCAAAGAATATAATCGATCTGATTTCGGTGTTGACCATCTGGTGATGTCCATGTATAGGGTCTTCTCTTGTGTTGTTGGAAGAGGGTATTTGCTATGACCAGTGCATTTTCTTGGGGATGTTTTTTTTCTTTGCCCTTTCCTTCCTTCCCTCCCTTCTTAAAGCCACTGGGAGAAGGAAAGAAAAAGTCTGGAAGGAAGGATATTAACCCAAAGCAATACACTGAAACCTAAGTTTTAATTAAAGTTTTCTCTTGTGTTAATATTTATTTATTTAGCTGTGCTGGGTCTTAGTTGCAGCATGTGGTATCTAGTCCCCTGACCAGAGATCGAACCCAGGTCCCCTGCATTGGGAGCACAGTCTTAGCCACTGGACCACCAGGGAAGTCCCTCCATTCAAGGTTTGGTTAAACTTTGGGTTTCTTAGGCTACAGCTAGCCATTAAGGAAAAAAAACAAAAACAAAAACCCACACAGTACGTTTTAGGCAATTATTAGAATAAAGGTTTTACATACAGCACATCCTTTAACAGTACCCAGCACATTAGATAACTTTTAGAGAATCTGAAAGAAGCTGTCACCAAATAATCAAGTATTAATAGATAATATTTAACAGAACACCTCAAATAAGTTGTTAACTTTCTGCAAGACTGGAGTGCTCTCGCTCTGTTACTTGGCAGATGAACATGTATGGAAGCGAAGTCCCACTTGATGGTTAGAAAGTGACAGGAATCACAGGAATCAAGAGTGCGGCCCCCACGCAGCAGATGTTTCAAAGAGCGGGTGCCGGGTAGGGTCGGTGCAGAGGCGGCCACTGGGACGTGGTGAGAGGTGTGGAGCCTTGACTCTGGCAGGCTCTCCGCTCAAGGCAGCCTATGTGCAGAGATGCTGCAGCCAGCCTCCCACCCGTTTACTGGTCTCAAGATGCACATAACAGCCGGTCATGTGTGTGTGTGTGTGTACTTGCCAGGGGTCTCTGCGCCCCCTTCACTGCCCACCAGCCCCCTATGGGCAAGGGACCTATCTATCCGAGTAACCACTGTATTGGCAGCATTGAGCAGAAGACCTGGGACACGGGATCTTCCCACTGGCTCAGCAGGTAAAGAATCCGCCTGCCAGTGCAGGAGACACAGGAGATGTGGGCTCAACCCCTGGGTCCAGAAGATCCCCTGAAGGTGGAAATGGCAACCCACCCCAGTATTCTTGCCTGGAGAATCCTATAGATGGAGAAGCCTGGAGGGCTACCTACAGTCCGTAGGGTTGCAAAGGGTCAGACATGACTGAGCGACTAAGCACGCACGCGTGGGGACATAGGAGCTACTTCATGAACAGAGGAATGAAATCCAAAGATGTAGCCGGTTCTTCTACACAAAAGGGAGCTGCTGTGAGTCAAGCTCGTCGCATCCTTTCCCCACTGCTGGGAGCCCTGGTACATCTTTGCCTCTGGTCAAATGCGGGGCTTGCAGTGAGATGGCCTACAAGCTCTCGTCCCCACCCTGGCTTCTATGCAATGCACTGAACTTCCGGGGCTCGGGGATCCCACGGACACGAGAAATCACACTGCCCAGGCACGCCTGGCACACCGCTCAGGCAGCTCACAGGGTGACTGCTCTGGAGGGACCGGCTGAGGGCATGCAGAGCAGTAACAAATGACTTCAGATGACTGAGGGCCATCAAAGATGCCACCACTATTAACTGCCTTGTTTAGAAAATGTAAAAAGGTGGGGGAGACATTAACCCTGAATATTCATTGGAAGGACTGACGCTGAAGTTGAAACTCCAATAATTTGGTCACCTGATGTGAAGAGCTGACTCATTGGAAAAGACCCTGATGCTGGGAAAGATTGAACGCGGGAGGAGAAGCAAGTGGCATAGGATGAGATGGTTGGATGGCATCACTAACTCAATGGACATGAGTGAGCAAACTCTCGGACACAGTGACGGACAGGGAAGCCTGGAGTGCTGCAGTCCCTGGGGGTCGCAAAGAGTCGGACACGAGTGGGTAACTGAACAACAATGACACAAAGCAAGAAAAACAACAGGGGTACTTCCAGTGACATTTCTCATCTCTTCCTAGAGGCAAGATTTTGGCGAGGATCCTCAGGGTCAGCCCTTGGGTATCTGCGTGATTTCCCAGCAGCAACATGGAAATAACCAGGGCAAGAGGAAAAATACAGGGGAAAGATACTTAGGGAACAATATTAAGACTATGAAGACTTCAGCACTGTTTTTTTTTTTTCCTTCAGAGCATGGAGATATTTTACCATTATTAGCAATGCTAGGCTGGTCTGGAAAAAGATTGCCACCAGTATCTGTGACATCTGTGGTTGCTTATGTCAGAGAATGGTGCCCAACCCTGCCCCCAGTTCCTCACGTTAATGGAGTACAGCATCGCAGTTCTGTGTCACCGTGCTGACAGTCACCCCGGCAATCAAGAATCTGTGATCGAATTTGGTTCTTAACACTTGGGCCCTCTTCCAAGCCTGCTGTCGTAACAAGTTTAGCAGGCAATGGTTTAAGCTGTTTATTAGGTACAAAAAGAAAAAAATAGTCACTTGGTCGTGTCTGACTCTTTGCAACCTCATGGACTGTAGCCCACCAGCTTCCTCTGTCCATGGAATTTTCCAGGCAAGAATACTGGAGTGGGTAGCCATTCCCTTCTCTGGGGGATCTTCCTGACCCAGGGATCAAACCCGGGTCTCCTGCATTGCAGGCAGACTCTTTACCAGCTGAGCCATCGGGGAAGCCCAGGTACAAGCCATTAGGTACAAGCTGACATGCAGATGACTGTGTTCCCTCTTTTCAGTCTGATACAGCTTTCTTTCAGTTAGCCGTGAGTATGTAACATGGTGAAGATTTTTTTATAACAAGGGTCAAGTTGCTACCACATTCTGTCACCCAAGCACAACACTTTTGAAAATCGAAAAAATAAATTGAGGGCACGGTGGGAAGGTTTCCTTTGGTCTTATCTTTTTATATATTTTTAAAAGTTTTTTTTTTCAAAAAATACTTATGTATTTATTGGCTGCCTCACACTGGAAGATCCCCCAGAGAAGGGATCAAACCCATGTCTCTCTAGTTGTAGCTCCCTCAGTTGTATGCTGATCCGAGGCCTGTGGGATCTTAGTTCCCTTAGTTCCCTGACCAGGGATCAAATCCATGTCCCCTGCGTTGCAAGGTGGATTCTTAACCACTGGACCACCAGGGCAGTCTCTGTCTCATCTTTTTAAAAGGATCAACGGGACCTCTCGAAACTTGGTTGTCTTATCTGGGCTTCCCTGGTGGCTTAGCTGGTAAAGAATCTGCCTGCAATTCAGGAGACCTGAGTTCAATCCTTAAGTTGGGAAGATCCCCTGGAGAAGGGAACAGCTACGCACTCCAGTACTCTAGCCTGGAGAATTCCATGTACTGTATAGTCCATGGGGTCACAAAGAGTCGGACCCGACTAAGCGACGTGCACTTTACTTTTGTTTCGATCTGCCTGTTTCCCAGGGACTTCAAGTAATTTCTAGAAGCCCTGTTGAAAATTAAAGCATGGTTGCGAGGCTGGAACCAGGCCAGTAGCTGGCGCTGACGGGAAGCTCCTCACGGGCATCACCCAGCCAGTGGTGGACGAGCTGCAGCGGCCTGACCACAGGCACAGCATGGACAGACTCCCTGGGGCTCCCTGAAGCCGCACTTCAGACTGTCTGAGTGGGTTGAGGGCTTCTGGGAAACAGGAGCCATGGACATGGCCCTTGGGCTCATGACAACAGGAGTGGGTGGCAGTGGTGGGCTCCTCCCCAGTGGGGGCATGGATTGTTGGTTAGGAATCCATCTGCCCTGTTCAGTTCAGGTCAGTTCAGTCTCTCAGTCATGTGTGACTCTTTGCAACCCCATGGACTGCAGCACGCCAGGCTTCCTTGTCCATCACCAACTCCTGGAGCTCACTCAAATTCATGTCTATTCAGTCAGTGATGCCATTCCACCATCTCATTCCCTTTTGTCCCCTTCTCCCACCTTCAATCTTGCCCAGCATCAGGGTCTTTTCTAGTGAGTCAGTTATTCGCATCAGGTGGCCAAAGTATTGGAGTTTAAGGTTCAGCATGAGCCCTTCCAATGAATATTCAGGGCTGATTTCCTTTAGGATGGACTGGTTGGATCTCCTTGCAGTACAAGGGACTCAAGCATCTTTTCCAACACCACAGTTCAAAAGCATCAATTCTTCAGTGCCCAGCTTTCTTTATAGTTCAACTCTCACATCCATACATGACCACTGGAAAAACCAGAGCTTTGACTAGACCTTTGTTGCCAAAGTAATGTCTCTGCTTTTTAACATGCTGTCTAAGTTGGTCATCAGAGAAGGCAATGGCATCCCACTCCAGTACTCTTGCCTGGAAAATCTTATGGACAGAGGAGCCTGGTGGGCTGTAGTCCATGGGGCCACTAAGAGTCGGACACGACTGAGCGACTTCACTTCACTAGGTTGGTCATAACTTTTCTTCCAAGGAGCAAGTGTATTTTAATTTCATGGCTGCAGTCACTATCTGCAGTGATTTTGGGGCCCCCCCAAAATAAAGTCTGTCACTGTTTCCATTGTTTCCCCATCTATTTGTCAGGAAGTGATGGGACCAGATGCCATGATCTTCGTTTCCTGAATGTTGGGTTTTAAGCCAGCTTTTTCACTCTCCTCTTTCACTTTTATCAAGAGGTTCTTTAGTTCTTTGCTTTCTGCCATAAGTGTGGTGTCATCTGCATATCTGAGGTTATTGATATTTCTCCTGGCAATCTTGATTCCAGCTTGTGCTTCATCCAGTCCAGCATTTCTCATGAAATACTCTGCATACAGGTTAAATAAGCAGGGTGACAATATATAGCCTTGATGTACTCCTTTTCCGACTTGGAACCAGTCTGTTGTTCCATGTCCGGTTCTAACTGTTGTTTCTTGACCTGCATACAGGTTTCTCAGGAGGCAGGTCAGGTGATCTGGTATTCCCATCTCTTTAAGAATTTTCCACAGTTTATTGTGATGCACATAGTCAAAGGCTTTGGCATAATCAATAAAACAGAAGTATATGTTTTTCTGGAACTCTCTCACTTTTTCGATGATCCAAAGGATGCTGGCAATTGGATCTCTGGCTCCTCTCCCTTTTCTAAATCCAGCTTGAACATCTGGAAGTTCACGGTTCACGTACTGTTGAAGCCTGACTTGGAGAATTTTGAGCATTACTTTGCTAGCGTGTGAGATGAATGCAATTGCACAGTAGTTTGCGCTTTCTTTGGCATTGCGTTTCTTTGGGATTGGAATGAAAACTGACCTTTTCCAGTCCTGTGGCTGGACTGTTACACAAGTGGAAGAACCACCATCTGTAGGCTCAATTTCTAATGCAAAGGACAGAACTGATGGGCAAAGAGGAGTTGGGTGGCCTAGGGCAGGTCTGGAGTTACTTGGAGGCCTGGACAGAGCCAGGAGGTGGCTGCAGGCAACTGTCCTCCCCGAGACTCGGCATATTCATCTTAAAGGAGGTTGGGAGTTGTGACCATCAGAGGAGACTCTCCAGATCCAGTGTGGCCCAGGGCTCCGTGCACAGGAAATGGCAGCTCAGGAGAGGCGTCCTTCCTATATGCAACTCCAGAATGTGCCATTTTCCCTTAGGCACTTTTGAAGGCGCTCATTGGGCACAAGCATCCAGTGACCCATCAGGTGACAGCCCTCAATGGTGCATAAGATGCTCAGGCACATGGCTTCTTATGTGTCCTTCCCATGCCTCCCAACGTGACGGACGATGGACTCCTCAAAGAGTACCGAGGAAAGGTGCACCGCTCGTGCTCATCTTCATCATCTAGAATCGTCCAGTTTGTTCTGTCCTCTGCCCACAGCCCGGAACTTTGGGCGCAGAGAACACTGCTCATTTGCCTTTTTAGGACAAGAGAGAGAAAAATGAGTGAGACCATCTGTGCTAGCCCCTGAGGGTCCTTGGGCAGATCGCCGATGTACACAAGACAGAACAAAACTGATGTGGGTAGATTCTCTACCCCTGCGATACTTCGGGATGTTCAAGAACTAAGAGGTGAAAGTGTTAGCTACTCAGTCATGTCCGACTCTTTGAGACCCCATGGACTGTAGCCCACCAGGCTCTCCTCTCCGTGGAATTCTCCTGGCAAAGATACCAAGAGGTGATGAGTCTGAAAAGGAGCACAGCCCCTCAGCCTCACGGATGTGCAAGGCTGAAGACATCAGAGGCCCTGCCCCCACCCCGTTCCGACTCCACCTTGGCCTCGGCACCTCGGAGCTGCGGGTCCTCTCTGCTGCTTTGCATTTTGTTCGCACTGTTCTCCCTCGGGACTTGAGAAACTTTGCTTGCAGTCTAAGCATGGATTTGAGCGGGTGAGGGGCGAGGGGGCCAGGGGCGATGGTGGTGGCCTGGGCTCCAACTTAGCCATCAGCTTCAAACAACCTGGTCAGTCCAGGTGACCCGGCTCTCGGTCCAGCCCGAGCTCTTTGTCTGGGGGTGAGGCCGGGGGTGAGGCCGGTGGCGGGGGTGCCCCCTGGCCGCGGTGGTGGGCCTGCATTGTCAGCTTGTTGCTTCTTTCCCCAAAGAGGATCTGGTTACAAAGAGGAGCTGGAAATGTCTTTGCACACAAGCAGAGACATGGCGGCCCTGCAAAGGCCCCAGGGTAAGGATTAAAGAAAAACAAAATAGAAACCCTTCCATCTCTAATTAGGGTCTTCATTTGCCAAAGTGCCATTCCCCAGCAGGAGAATTTACATTCAGGCCGTTGCTTGGAGTTACTTGGAAAACGTCTCCCAGCAGGTTGGTTCCTCGGCTCGGGCGCCTTTGAGCCAACAGTTTCTGGTTACTTGGAGGGGAGCTGCCTGCATATTGTTTTAACTGGCCTGGCTTCAGCAGTCAGCTTAGCTGTGTGAACAATCTCCCATTCAGAATCCAAAGATAAAAGCACAGTTTGGTTGAAAAATCTTTTCCCCTCCCGCCTTTTTTTTTTTTTTTTAAACTTGGGAATTATAGGTTTTGGAACTGGCACTATTTCTCTCATACACAAGCGTGTTTTCCCCTCCGCCTTGGTTCCCCGCCAGCAGAGGCTACATCCTGGAGTGCCGCCAGCCGCCAGCCCCCACTTCCTCGCCATTCACACCGTGGGGCCGGTGGCAGCTGGCCATGGAGGCCAACAGGAGCTCCCCGTTTGTGAGAGGTCGACCGCAGAATAGTGCGGCCAGCCTGCTGGACCCCTGCGGCCGGCCTCTGAACAGCCTCGGACCTTTCTGTGTGGTTCCGTATCATTCTTTGCATCCACAACAGCGCATCTTCCAACACAGAGAGTCGAGAGCCCGGCCTGGGAAGCAAAACGTTCTCTTCCTTTCTGGAACTCTCAGGACAACAGTAAATTCTAAACCAAGACCAAGGAGTAGGATGTGTTTCCATAACTTTCTACATGTAAGAAAAATGTTAGCGGGCGATGAATTAAGGAGCAAGTGCAAAAGAGAGAAGAGACATCAAAAGAACAAGGCCACAAACAGAAAAAGAAAAGAGAGAATCTGGATCTCAACTTAGTTAAAAAATGGGCAAAGGACTTGAACAGTCCTTATCCAAAGCAGATATACAAATAGCCAGTAAGTACAAGAAAAGATGCGCACCATCACTAGTCACTGCGTGTGTGCCTGAGTGCTAGGTCACTTTGGTCGTGTCCAACTCTGTGCGACTCCATGGACTCCTCTGTCCATGGCATTCTCCAGGCAAGAATACTGGAGTGGGGTGCCATGCCCTCCTCCAGGAGATCTTCCTGAGCCAGGGATCAAACTCACGTCTCCTACATCTCCTGCACTGGCATGCAGGTTCTTCACCACTTGGGAAGCCCTCACTAATTATTAGGAAAATGCAAATCAAAATCACAATGAAAAAATCGCCTCACACCCCTAAAGATGACTATGAGAAAACAAAACACAAGAAGTGTTGAGAGGATGTGGAGAAAACTGAACCCCTGTTCATTACTGGTGGGAGTGCAAAATGGGGCAACTGTTGTGGAGAACGGTGTCGTGATCCCTCAAAGAGTTAGGCATAGAATTACCATATGGTCCAACATTTCTGTTTTTGGGTACAGACCCAAAAGAACTGAAAGTAGGGTCTTGAAGAGACATTGGTATATCTGTGTTCATAGTAACATTATTCACAGCAGCTGAAAGATGGAAACACCTCAACCATCCATTTGGCGATGAATGCATAAACAAACGTGCACACACAAAGATATTACTCAACCGTAAAAAGGAAGAAATTCTGATACGTGCTACATCATGGACGCACCTTGAAGACATTATGCTAAGTGAAAAGCATATGAAAAGACAAACATTACTTGACCCAACTGACATGAGGCACCTGGAGTAATCAAATTCACAGAGACAGAAAGGAGAGTGGTAGCTTCCAGGGAGGGGCTAGGGAGAGGGATGGATGGGGAGCTGGTGTTTAAAGGGTACAGAGTCTCAACTGGAGAAAAGGAGAAAGTTCTGAGACGGATGGTGGTGATGGTCGCACAAAATGTGACAGCACTTCATGCCACAGACCTTGAAAATGCTTAAAATGGTAACAGTGTTAGTTGCTCAGCCATGTCCGACTCTTTGTGACTGTAAGGACTGTAGGCCACCAGGCTTCCCTGTCCACAGGATTCTCCAGGAAAGAATACCGGAGTGGGTAGCCTTTCCCTTCTCCAGGGGATCGTCCCAAATCAGGGATTGAACCAGGGTTGCCTGCATCACAGGCAAACTCTTTACCGTCTGAGCCACCAGGGAAACTCCATGTATACTTACAGAACCACAAAGCAGAGAGAAGATTCAGGGTAAAAAGAATAAACGCCACAGGGGAAGGGAAATTAGAGCCCCTGTTTGTGTTCGCGTTGGCCGGGCAGGTTCTACCAAGTACCACTTTAGTTCAGTCATGTAAAAATCCTCTTGGAGTCTACATTTTAAGACCTCTTTGAGTTTATTCCTCTATTTTACTTAAACTGCCACAGAACAGCAATTTACAGCAACATCATAGAAATGCCCAAACTGGGATTCTGTGTCTAGGCCTAAGCACTCCCAGTTCCCTCCACTGCGTGCTCCTCTTTTGCACACCTCTTGACGTGCTCCCTGGAAATGCCCTCCCTACCAAAGGGCTCTTCTGTGCACTAAAACCACGAGGCCCAGTCCAGTCGCTCTTTCTGGCCACCCCACCCTGGGACACAGCAAGGGCTTTGCTATTCCTGCCGGCCCTATTCCAGGAGTTTCCTTCCCTCCTGGAGTTTCTTACCCCAAACCCAACCATCCTTTCCCCTCTTCTGGAAGCCTTTGCTTGCTAACACAGCACCAATCCAGAAAGACTTTTAAGAGAAAGTGATGTATGAGCAAAGACCTGAAGGAGTCGGTCCTGAGGCTCTCTCTGTGATGGCCTCACGGTGCCCAGAGGGTGGCTGGAGCCTTGTGGACATCCTGAAGCTGCCTGCTAAAGGTTGAGAGACCAGGGCAACCAGGGCAAAGGAGTGTGTGGGAAGCTGTAGTTCTGAGACTTCAGGTAAAATTTACATCTCTGTATACATCCACACCTTCAACCACAAATCCTGGCCCAATAACTGAACAGACCTCCTTGATAACAAAAAAGATTAAGTGGCTCCCTAGATTATCGCAGCCACAGAATACAGACAAACCACAGAACTGGAACTGGAGCATCAGTTTCAAGTGGTGAGAGACATCTAAGTTTCCCAATCCTTCTATGAAAGCTGCCAAGAAGGATAGTCACTGGCATTTTTTGTTGTTGCTTAGTCACTATGTCGTGTCCGACTCTTTGCAACCCCATGGACTGCAGCACGCCAGGCTTCCCTGTCCTTTACCGTCTCCCAGAGCTTGCTCAAACTCATATTCAATGAGTCGGTGATGCCATCCAACCATCTCATCCTCTTTCACCCCGAGGGGTGAAAACCCAACCACATTCTTCTGAAGAATGGCTAAATCCAAGGCAAGAGCCTGTGTGGTCTCCACCCGCCGTCCCACGTTCGTCTCACCGAGTTCTGTCCTGAGAACACACAGAAAGAAAACAGACCTCATTCGTTCACCTTGTAGTGCTACGTCCAAGTCAGACAGGCCTGGCCCTGGGGAGGAAGGCGAGGCAGAAAACCCAATAGGTTCAAATGAATCAGGAGTCCTCTCTTTCCTAGTTTCTTCAAGTCACATGACCGACAACCTAACAGGGCCAAAGTAAATCATCCCACCGCATTAACTTCTGCATGTCGAGGTGGATCAAGACTCTCAAGAGAGTCGGCTCAGACCCTGGATCACCCTGCAGGGCACATGGGTAATCCGCAACCCCCAGACCCGACGGCCAGACCCTGAACAGCTCACGGTCTCCTGCTCCCACTGGTAAGAATACGGTTTGGAGCACGTATTCTGCCCACCAAACAGGATGTGGTGAGGATGACATTCTTGAACACAGAGAGCTTGTGCCACCACTGTACGTTCCAGCCTCATCATCTGGGCAGGCAAATGAGAGAGGGACCGCTTCGGGTAGCTTTGTAAAAAAGGAACGAAATTGAGTTTTCATAGAAAGGGCAAATGAGCAAGAGAAAAAAGAGGACATGTGATCAAAATATTATAAAAGGCAGGTGGCTCCGTGGTGAAGAATCTGCCTGCCAATGTAGGAGACACAGGAGATGCTGGTTGGATCTCTGGGTTGGGAAGATCCCCTGGAAGAGGATATGGCAACCCATTCCAGTGTTTTTGCCTGGAGAATCCCATAGACAGAGGTGCCTGGTGGGCTACAGTCCATGGGGTCACAAAGAGTCGGACATGACAGAGCGACTGAGCACCCACACACGCAGAGCTAGGCAGTGAATTAACAGTTGGAGAAACATCCAGTTTCCCACAAGCCTCTAGTTCAGGAAGCCCAAGGCAGAAATTAACATTTGGGCTCCGAGGGAAGGGGCCAGGCTTGATATCTGAAAGGTGAGTTCTCAGGGGACACTTCATCTTTTAATTCTGGCAACACCGTCCAGCAGCCCTCCCAGATCGTTGACACTGCCTCTGTCTCTACAAATGATGTGAGAGGCTCCACTCCTCTGCGTTATTCAACAAAGAACGAAGACAAAAGTCAAGCTGGAGGGTGGGGTGGGGGTGACTGCTCCGCCATCTGTGATTCTGGAGGAGTGAACAGGTACCACCCGGACCACCCTGGCTCCTGAGACACGAAGCAGGGCCATCTACATTGAGTTCATTCTCTGCTGACTCTAAAGACATGGGTCTAGCAGAGGAGGTCACCCACGACCTGCTAGTCCCAACACCTGCTGGTCCCAGGACCTTCCTCAATCCAGCCTCCTCTCCCTTGCCCTCTCCTGCCCCAAAGGAGACCACTCTTTTCCAATTGTAAGGGGCTCGGGCTTGTTTCTTTCCTTCAGTTTCAGAAAGGCTCCCCAAACTCTCACCAACCTGTGATCTCTACATCCCATCCAAGCCCACCGGGGCATGCAAGACCGGCGCACGCGTACACACACTCAGGCTGCAGAGCAGCACTGGGCGGAGGGGAGGCTTCCCTCCGGGTGGGCAGTAAGGGTCAGAGGCCTGGCTCGGAGGAGCCGCTCATTGTGTGGCCGCCTGGGGCAGGCAGCGCGAGCGCCCGGAGGGGAAAGGTTCCCTTTGAAGCACATGGCGCTGAGCGCTTCCCAGTGACCATGGAAACAGGCGCAGTGGGTTCCCAGCCTGAGAACCAGCGAGAGCAGCCTCGATTCAAACGTCAAACACGCGCAGGGGTCTGAAAAGCGGAGGCGGGAGGGGCAGACGGCCCTCGGGGGCTGGCAGGAACTGAGCGGCTCCCTGGTAGGAGAATCTGGCCAGTGAAGCCAAGCAGGTTCACGGGGTTTCCTTTTCATTCCCGAGGCTTTCTTCTCGCTCCCGTCACTGCCCCTCGGGTCCCATTCAGCACCTCATCAGATCAGTAGAGCCGGCCCTTTGGCTGGCCTGCTGGCGGCGGGGGCCTGGAACCCGGAGGGAGGTGATCAAAGGAGCCGCCCGGTGCTCCCACCTCCCTCCTCCCGCCCTCCTCCTCGGATGAGGGCCTGCCAAGGTGATCCAGTGGAGGCCGCCGGGATGGGGGGTGCGGGGCAAGGAAGAGAGGCAGCTTTCATGTCTGCTGTTCTCTTCTCAGAAGAGACACAAGGCATGGTTTGAACGGAGAAGACACACAACTGGCAGGTCAGAGTTACCTCCTTCAAGGATGTCTCTGCTCTTAAACCAGGAGACCCAGAAACCACCTAGACTGATGCGCTGGGGGTGCACCTGGATGCCGCCCCCGGATCCTCACCCCCTGAGACTTACCGCTTCAGGTCCTCTCATAGCTGTCCACCTCTCAGCCCTCGAGATGGAGGAAGTTATACTGAACGAGTTATCTGCCATGCTATGCCCCATCTCTTCAGGGTTCCAATTTAAATGAGGGGGGGTGGTTTGGGGAGGTGGGGGCGGGGGAGGGGGGAAAATCTATCTGTGATTTTTTTTTTCCCCCCAGCAAGGAAGAGAAGTGATGTGATTAGAGTCTGTTAAGGAGGAAAGATCTTGCCCTGACTGATGAGAATCTTTCTGGTGGGACTGAATCAAAGTCCAACAGCATGCTGTTGGGCACAGGGCCAGGGCCAGTGAGAGATGTGAGCCCACTTCTCAGCCTGGCCTCGTGGCCACCACTGAGCAGGGCAGGCTTTGGCCCTGACCAGCGGCTTCTGGGGAAGGTGGTGTTTGGACAGGCCTATAATTTGAAAGGCCCATTAGGTACCTTCTCCCTTTCTTACCTTTGTTGGGCTGCCAAAACACTTACTTGACTTCTTAACTCTAAATCTCTGAAACACACCTGCATTGCCTAAAACAGGCAATTTTCTTAGTTTCTCTCATTCGGAGAAGAAAGCCCAACCTAAGCAGAGATGACAGTAGCACAGAGGGATAAAGAGGGTGGGGGCCTGGGAAGAGACGAGGCTTCCTATAACACCAGCTTCCTAACAGAGTGCAATGCTTAAGAGACGGGTGCATACTGCATTTGCCTTTAAGTTTTGGGGGGCGGGGGCGCGGGTTAGTTTGCAGGTAGTGAGCGTGCCTGCTAAGTCGCTTAGTCGTGTCCGACTCTGTGTGACTCCATGAACTGCAGCCCACCAGGCCCCCCAGTCCCTGGGATTCTCCAGGCAAGAACACTGGAGTGGTTTGCCATTTCCTTCTCCAGTGCTCATGAAAGCGAAAAGTGAAAGTGAAGCCGCTCAGTCACTTCCGACTCTTAGCGACCACAGGGACTGCAGCCTACCAGGCTCCTCCATCCATGGGATTTTCCAGGCAAGAGTGTTGGAGTGGGGTGCCATTGCCTTCTCCAGGTAGTGAGCATAGTTGAAAGCAATTCGACAAAAGGTAATCCTTTTACAAAACAAACTGATTCTATTTGACCTTTAGGGGAAGAGGCCATTTCCATGTCAAGTAAACATTCTGTGTGGTAGCCTACTGCATCCAGTCATCCACCCATCTATCTAACACACTTGTGATAGAAAAGCCAACTGCACTGTAATACAAGCAGAGGAACTGAAGACTATGTAACAGGAAAAATGGGGTGCGTAAACAACAAATAGTATTTTCAGGGTCTTAGATGAATTTCAGATGCCATAAATGATGCGTGCACGTGTGCTCCGTCATGTCCAACTCATGGGCTGTAGCCCACCAGGCTCCTCTGTCCATGGGGATTCTCCAGGCAAGAACACTGGAGTGGGCTGCCATTTCCTTCTTCAGGGATTGAATCCTTGTCTCCTACATTGGCAAGCAGGTTCTTTACCACTGGGGAAGCCCTATACATGACACAAATAACTGCAAAAAGTTTTTTCCCCGCTTTTCTCGGTGCTTCTGACCTCATGAAAAGAACTTAGGAGAAGAACCTCATGTCTAGCAAGCGAGATGCCTCTGCACCACCGGCTCCCGCTGCCACGTGGGTCTGTCTATCAGCCCTGGTTTCGGCCAGGGACTTTCTGAAGCACACGCTTGCCAAGGCTGAGTGGTCTGAAGTGAAGCCTTGCAGGCCGGCAGTCGTTGCGGCCAGAACTCAGAGGAAGGCCCCCGCACTGCCTGTGCTCTTGAGAGGACATCATCCCAGTTTGATGACTCTCGACCCCAAAGACACCTACACCCTCTCTGTAGAACAGGGTGGGGCCAACGGTTAGGGAGTTCTTTTCACAGTGCCAGTGCTCATCGGCAAAACCTTTTAAGAGAAAAACCATTTTGGAAAGATTTATAAAGATCCCAAATGTTCTAAAATGGGATTTGTGAGCTGCTGTCTTCTCCAAGGCACTAACAGCACAATGGAGGTGGGTGCCTCGCTGACAGCCGTCACTCGCCTACATCCTTCCTGTAGCACTTCAGAACTGGGTCTGCCTTTCCCTTTGTTTTGGTAGACTGTCTTGTCTTCTCTACTTAAGCCTGACAGAATATAACCTTCAGCCTGAGAAATTGGGTCCCTGAGCATGGTTGGCGGGGGCAGCCGCGTCCATAGGCATCTGCTGGGATTCTGGAAAGTGGCAGGCCAGTGTCTCCTGGCCTTCTGTTACCTTTAAGCTTCTTGAAGGGGAAAGAGGGTAAATTCTTTATTACAAATCCCAGGAGGGCCTTAAATGTATGACTAATAAGGACAACTAGTGGGTCTCAGTGAAAGAGAGAGCTTTCCTTCTAGAGATAAACCATGATGGAAAAGAAGGTGAAGAGGAATATATATGTGTGTAACTCATCACCTGGCTATACAGCAGAAATGAACACAACATTGTAAATCAACTATACTTCGATAAAATTTAAAAGGAAAAAAATGAGCTTTCCAGTGATTTCTTTGGCATGATACTAGAAGAAAATATCAATCAACTGGACTCTGCTGAAATTTAAGCTTTTCTGCTCCAAAGGACACTATCAACAAAGTGAAAGAAAACCCCCAGTATAGAAGAAAATATTTGCAAATTGTATATCTGATAAGGGACAGGTATCGAGGATATATGAAGAACTCTTAGGATCTGAATAGCTATTCATATTTCTTCACAGAAGATATGCAAACTTTGAATAAGCACATAGAAAAGATGCTCAATATCATTGTCCAACAGGGAACTGCAAAGCAAAACCACAATGAGATACCACTTCATACCCAGGAGGACAGCTGTGATCTAAAAGACAGATCATAACAAGTGCTGGCTAGTATTTGGAGGGATCATACACTGCCGGCAGTAGTAGAGAACGTGCGGCCCCTTGGGAAAATAGTTTGGTAGTTCCTCAAAGGCTAAACAGTTATCATATGACCCAGCAACTCCACTCTTAGTTACCTACCCAAGATAGATGAAAACCGATACCCATACAAGATCATGCACACAAATGTTCATAGGAGCATCACTCTAGTAACCCCAAAGCAGAAACAATCCAAATGTTTTTATCCGTACATCTATGGATGAACAAGCAACGAACACACACAATGAACAATTATTTGGCAATAAAAAGAAATGATGTGCTGACAGCTTACTGCCATGTGGGTGAACCTTGAAGACATCATGCTAAGCCAAAAAGAAACAGATACAGAAGTTCTTGTTCTGCATGATTCCATGTGTACAGAATGCCCGGGATGGAGGGGAAATGAGGGTCAGTGGTACATGGTTTCTTTCTGGGTTGATGAAAACGTTCAGACATCTGATAAGGGACTTCTGTCCATTATATACAAAGAATATGAAAATGGTCAAACTGCTAGTGGGTGGTGGTGGCCTGATTCTGTGAATATACTAAAGTCCGCTGTGTCTGTGTGTGTGTGTGTGTGTGCTCAGTCGAGTCCGACTCTTTGTGGCCCCATGGACTGCAGCCTGCCAGGCTCCTCTGTCCATGGGATTTCTCAGGCAAGAATATTGGAGTGGGCTACCATTTCCTTCTTCAGGGGATCTTCCCGACCCAGAGATTGAACCCATGTCTCTTGCATCTCCTGCACTGGCAGGTGGACTCTTTACCACTGAGCCACCTGAGAAACCCCCCAAAACCACTCTATACTTAGATAAAAAGAAGCCTTTGTGTGGGAACAACCTGATCAGTCATTTCTTTTCTATTTCTGTGTAGAGTCCAATCATCTGAAAACTTATTTCTTGAACAGAAATGGGTAGAAAAATTTTGATAGGGAAAAGATCTTGGGCATTTCAAAGTTGAAATAGGCTTGACTGGCAGTTGGTTTTAACCACAGTATACACCTCCTAGTAAAACTTATGTGTGTGTGATGAAATGGAGTAAAACTTGGATATGATGATGAACAGATTCTGAAAACAGCTCCCCATGCTGACAGAGTTGGGGCAGGGCTATGATATACTTAGGGCTTCCCTGGTGGCTCAGATGGTAAAGAATCTGCCTGTAATGCAGGAGATCTGCGTTCAATCCCAGGGTCAGGAAGATCCCCTGGAGGAGGGAATGGCAACCCACTCTGCATTGCCTGGAGAATTCCATGGACAGAGGAGCCTGGCGGACCACAGTTCAAAGGGTTGCAAAGAGTCGGATACGACTGAGTGACTAACACTTTCATACTTTCATGATATACTTACTGAGTGGGAGAGAATGAGGTTTAATTAGAATTCCCTGGTCTAAAGAATACCAACAGCAGGCATTTGCTTTGTTGATTTACCGATGGATTAATCCTTTTAAATGTTTTTGTAAGCAGGACTTTCCCAGCAGTCCAGTTAATACTCTGCACTTCCACTAAAGGGGGAATGGGTTCAATCCCTGCTTAACTAATTCCATATGCTGCACAGCGTGGCAAAATTAAGTAACTAAATAAATTTGCCAAAAAAAAAAAAAAAAAGTGTTTGCAAACAAGCATATTTTACTTAACTCAAGGACGATGTTCTGAAACAACAAAAATTAAAACAGTGTGTTATTGGCCTTAAAAGGGATACAGAACCTGACAGTAGATAATACTGTCTGCTATAGGTTTCAGTATGTCAGAATATGTTATCTTTTTAAAGGAGGAAGATACATAAATGGAAGGAAATGACAACTTTGAGAAAGGCAGAGACTCTAGCTACTCCCTGATGTTACACATCAAAATAAATTGAGTGATTTAAAGATGTAATATATTAAAAGAAAAACAATGATAACAGAAACAGTACAAAAGGCAAAATGATTCTAAGCTTGCAAGGGAGCGGAGAAAATAATTAATTTTAAAAGCAATAGGAGAAATCATGAAGGAGTGATGGCTTTGTATAAACTTTAAGCTTCTGCATGCGGAGAAAGCTAAAACAGACAAAATTAGTAAATACAAGGGTCAGTTTAAAGACATTCCGAACAAGGAATTAACATGTTGCTATTAAAAAAAAAACAACACTACATTAAGATTCACCCATAAATGAACAAGGGGCCAGAATAGACAATTCACAAGAGAGGAAATTTAATTAGTAGATTAGTAGATGGAAAGAGGCTTGGCACTTAATGCTTGCTGATAATCAAAGAAATGCAAAGGAAACAATGAAGTACTATTTTTATCTTTCTAATCAGTAAAGAAACATAGTAACTGTAACGGTCAACGTTAGCGGTTTGTTTCTGTGGAAAATGGTTCACACTTACTCCACTAGTGGCAAGGTAAACTGAGGGAGCTTTCCTGAAAAGCAGTTTGCAACTGTTTGCAGCAAGAGTCATTAAAAAATGTTTATGTCCTTTGATCTATAATCTGCTCCTGGAATATTACCATGAGAGAATAATTCAAAGAGAGAGAAAAAAAAACCCAAAAGTCCATCTTACATGAAGAAAGCTTTCAGTGTGGCTTCTTTGTAAGGACTGAAAATAAAACAGAAGCCATTGAATTACTGAACCCTGGGGGTCGACTATATCGTGGCATGTTCCACTGTCATGTCCAATGAAAGGCTAGGTTACAAAAATAATAGCAAACTGGTCAAATGACTAGCATATGTTATTAAGTTTAAAAAGGCAGGACAGAGATGCATACCTTCGTAATAATTACGTTAAAAATCAGACTTGGAGTCCCTGGAAGACTGGAAGGGAATAAACCAAGACTGACAGTACTTGAATTAAAGGAGTAAGATTAAAGTTGGATTTTCCCCTTCGGTTTTTCAATAATTCATAATTAATTGTTTCATGCAACAAATATCCACCGAGTGCCCAACATAGGTACTAGGCACTGTTCTTGGCACTAGGAATATAGGATTGTGTAAAATTATTATATTGCTTTAAAGAAAAAAGGAAAGGGACCAGAAAATTGTTAGTTATAGAAGCAGTAAAAATAAGTTAATGCTATAAATTTGGGGTATATCTTTAAAATTAGGGATTATAAAATGTTAAGATTCTATTACTTGAAACTCTAAAAAAAGGGAAAATATTACAAATATAACTCATCTGAAATAAAAAAAAATCTAGGGACTTCCCTGGTGGTTAAGACTCAGAGCTTCCACTGCAAGGGCAGGGCATGTGGGACCCCTTTATCCAACCCCTTAATCCAACTTTATGGCCAAAAGCAAACCAAAAACAAACAATTTACTATTTTTACAAACAGATTAAAAAAAACTTTGAAGATTTTGAAGCTAACCACTTAAAAATTTGATTTCTAAAGACTGAGCCAAAAAAAAAAAAAAAGAAAATAAAAAAGGTTCCTAGCAAATACCATATTCTTTTCTCTGAGGTTCATTTAAGAGCTGATACTTGTGAAATGGGCTTCCCAGGTGGCACTAGTGGGTAAAGAACCTGGCTGCCAATGCAGGAAACGTAAGAGATGTGGGTTTGGTCCCTGGGTTGGGAAGATCCCCTGGAGAAGGGCATGGCAATCCACTCCAGCATTCTTGCCTAGAGAATCCCTTGGATAGAGGAGCCTGGTGGGCTACAGTCCACAGGGTCGCACAGAGTCGGACATGACTAAAAAGTGACTTAGTACGCAGCATGCTTGTGAAAATCCATCAGCAGTGGGGTAAAGTGTAATAGGGACAGCTGCGTGCTTTATGAGCTTCCCTGGTGGCTTGGACAGTAAAGAATCTGCCTGCAGTGCGGGAGACCCAGGTTCATATCCCTGGGTCGGGAAGATCCCCTGGAGAAAGCGATGGCTACTCACTCTAGTATTCTTGTCTGGAGAATTCCATGGGCAGAGGAGGAAAAATAGCCCAAGATCTTCCTTCAGGCAGACCAGAAATTTATTTTGTCCAGCAGTGCTTACTGGAATGTGTTGGTACTCTTTAGTATTTTTATAACTAACAAAAATGAGGCAGGATTTAAAGGGTTTCAGTATCTCAATTGTTAAGACTCTCAAACTTAAAACAGCACAAAACGTGTTAGACTACAGGGCCCTAAGTCTGATTTGGAAAGTAAGATCACTAAAGCAGAATGCTACCTTTTATCAGATGAAATACGGTGCTTTCTGTACGGGGAACAAACTTGAAAGACAATGAGGCAGAGAAATGGCTTCTGTCCACAGTTAGCAGACAAATCTAGCCAGCATCCCTCCTCCTCTGCGTCTGCACCCAGTGGGACTCTCTGCCCCCCAGCTTGGGCAGAGAGGAGATGAGAATGGAGAGTAAGTAGTTGGAGCCTTGGGGCTGATCTCCAGAGATGCAGGTCACCTGACTTGGGACTGTTTCTATTACCATGACTTACTGTCCTAGGTTCTAGCTTCATTTATAATTCAGAATGGCCTCTCAAAAGTAGACAAGGTCATCAGCTACTTTAAAATTTTATTTGTTTATTTATTTTTGGCTGCACTGGGTCTTCATTGCTGCGTGGGGGCTCTAGAGCTTGGGTTCAGCTGTTGCCCCGAGACAGGTGGGATCTTCCCGGACCAGGCATCGAACCAGTGTCCCCTGCACTGGCAGGCGGATTCTCTACCACTGGACCACCGGGGAAGCCCCATTAGCTACTTCTGATGGTCTTTTCTGCTGGCCTGTCACATCAGCCCCAGTTTCCTAGGACAGCCTTGTTTGTGGCCTCTGCTCTATTGAGAGCCTGGTTCACTTGGAGGGGACAGTGGCCAGGGGAGTGCTGTGAGCCAGGCTTCCCCCAGACCGGGGAGGTGGCTGGCAGCCTCAGACCGCCAGAAACATTATTTTGCTTTATTCACTCGCTCTACCATCAAAACTGCCTAAAGCCTTTCAGGGTATTTCAAAGAAAAGTTTCGGTTAGCCTTTTATAGCTGAAAATGTCTCAGATCTAGCTTAAAAAAAAAAAAAAAGTCTCGTGCTTAATATAGCCTGTTAACCAAGAGGTTCCTGGAAGATTTAGGTGAAGGCGAAAAGCATCCCATTAAAAGTTTGTGACTTTCAAACCAGACACAGGACGTGAGAAGCAAAGTGGTATTCCCTGAGATTTTCCTTTTTCCATTCATATCATGCCAATCTTTTCTTCCTGATCTGATTTCTTTTACTAAGTTCCTTTCTTGCTTTCCTTTTTAACCAAATATGGGAGGTATGTACCCAAGTGCTCCTTAAAATAAATCTGAGGAGCCTTCCACACTTCCTCTCCAGCCAGAAACCCACCTCATCTCAGGAGTATGTTTAGAGCGGGGAGGAAACTGGTATTTGCCGAGTGTTCACACCCTCTGAGACTGACGGAGGTCATTTTTTTAAATCATCACAACGCTCTTTACAGAGGACAGTGTGGAGAAATGAAGACAGAGGGATGTGAACCGGCCCAGGGTGAGGTGCACAGAGGAGTGCAGGGGGCCTGGGTGGTGAAGGCACAACGCATCCGTGCAAATCCTGCTCCCCGCACTCCTCACGCGGAAACAAACGTGCCCTGACACGGATCACGCACTTCAGCCAACACGGACCTGCCTTTGTACCAGAGGCCAGTGGGCACAGAAGCAAAGGAAGAAGTGGGAATTAAGGGTCTGCTCAGGGAGACAGCACGTGTCCCAGAGAGACGAGACTTCTCAACGGTGACAGTAGTTAACATCCGGGGCCAGAGTGTACTTTGTTGTTAGGGAGGCCTGGCCTGTGCATTGAGGGGTGCTGAGCAGCAAGGCAGCATCCCCGGCTTCCACTTGCTTGATGCCAGCAGCAGCCCCACCCCACCACCCCCTCTCCTGGATATTTCTGTCTGAAACCAAACAGGTCTCCTGATACTGCCAGATGACCTTAGGGAGGTGTGTGTGCGCACACGTGTTTTCCTGCCCCTCACACCCACCCCAGGTGAGAATCGTTGCAATAAGAGGCCCCAGGTGACGTGCTCTGGAAAGGTGTGACACAGATAAGCGTCCCAAACACAGGTGCTCCTAGGGATACCATGGCAAATTACTCAGTCCAAGTGCCCTGAGCTCAGGTATGTGGCAAACTTCACACTCACTTCCCAGCAGTGCCTGTGATGGGGGGCGGCTGCTAAGAGACCCTGCTCCAGTCAGCCAGTAGCTTCCTTTGGCTCTTGAGATGTAGCCGGGGATCTCATTCCCAGGGGAGCTAGGCTGGGCTTGGCCTAGGAGTGAGGGCCCCCAGGGTTGCAGGGGACACCCACCTGTGACTGAACCCTGGATGAGGATGGCACAATGACCCCCACTCCTGTCTACCACCCACCATTCATTTCCAGAACTCTTCCACCTCCTCTCTGAAACCCTGGCCCCGTTAAACACTAATTCCTCATCCTCTCCTCCTCGCAGCCCTGGCAACCACCACTCTGCTTCTGTCTCTAAGGATTTGACTACTTAAGTAACGGCACTGTGAGTGCTGAAAGCAACCGAAGGATAATAAGGGAAGTGGGGAGGGAGAAAGGAAGGGAGCTTGGGCACCAAGAGCTGCTAGTTGATTTGTGTCTCTGGCCGTGCGTGAACCTGACATACACTCTCCCCCGAGGTCCCTCCTGTCTCCGGAAGGTGGAATCGGGCAGAGGGGTTTGGTGACCGTCCCAGGCCACGTGGATCTGGGGGCTGGAACTGGGCTTTAAATTCAGGTTAGTTCGGTGACTAAACCCCAATCTTAACTGTTACGTGTTCCCGCTCCCCCAGCTGTCTTGAAAACAGTGAATTCCTTTGATTCTGTTTTCTGTCTTGTAGTCACTTTGGGCACCAAGGGATTTGTTCTCTAGAAGAAGTTACCAAGAAACACTCCAAGGGCTGGCCATGGGGTTCTGTTCTCCACCAACTCCTCACCCCTGGGTTTCCCGCAGCTCAGTCTCACGGGACGGTGGTTCCCAGCAGTGTCTGCCTGCCGTGCTCAGCCAGGAGGCCGCCGCAGGTGGAAGCAAAAGAGACTGGGTGGAGAGGTAGGAGATCTGAGGGTGAACTCGAGGCCACCATCATCAGCTAGAGCCTCATCAGCGCTCCCAAAGCCTTGGTGTCTGGGCTGGTTCAACTCCAGAAACACCTGCCAGCACAGTAACCTGACTGACCCTCTCCCTAGACCTAAATACTACTGCCAAGCGAACTCCCCAGCAAACCTCCAGTGGCTCCCAGCTTCCTGGGGGATGGAGATGAAACCCTGTCATCTCAAAGCCTCTTCCTGCCCCAGCAGCTTTCAATACCCGCTGAGGAACCTGCTCTCGCTCTCCCCGCCCGCCTCACCCTCTCACACAGCCCATCCAGCCGCTGGCTCCCAGGGACGGCCCTCAGTTCAGGGCAAGAGGAAGCAGCTCCTATGGGTGTAGGAACCAGAGCAGGGGCGGCTTGTGAGCGCACACGTGACCTGGTGCCGGCAGGGGCTGCTGAGGCACAGTAGCCCAGAGCTGGCCCTCGCCAGCTTCCTTCTGGAAAGTGCATCTTCCACCACCCCCTCCTGCGCAAGAACACACACACACACACACACAGCTGGGCAGTTCCAGCATGTTCCCAGCCCCAGATCACAGCTGACAGACTAAAGGGAGCACCTGATCCAAGATGCATCAGATCAAGGGATATTGGCGCGCTGTTTTCCCCCCAGGAGATAGTGAGTGGGGGTGAAATGAAGCAGATGCCCAGAAGATTTGGGGAGGGGCCCCGGCACTGAGCCCCATGGTCGACAGCTGCAGAGGAGCACAGCACCCCCATCTCGGGCTCCCTGACGACATTCAGAACCTCAGGAGTGGATCCCGCTGTGGGCTCAACACAGCTCAAGCGGGGTTTCTACTCGATAGAACCAGCACTCCTCACACGGCCAGTAAGCACTGAAGCACATCCAATTCTTAAATCCAGAGAAACCGCCAAAGACAACTGGAGGCAAGAGGAAGACACCACCATCAGAGAGGCGGTGGGACAGGCCTCGTCTCAGATTTTGGCTCAGCCCCTGGGAGCTGTCTGATCTCAGGAGACGTTGAGATGTCCTTAGCACAGGATGGAGATCTAGACACGGCCCCAGGGTTGGCCTGACGATGGGAGGAGACGCTCGCTGCGTGGGACGCCCTTGCTCTTGGCGAGTACCCAGCACACAAAGGCTGCTGTCACACCCTCGCGGGGCGTCCACCGAGGGCCAAGAGCTGCGCTCGGGGCTCCCTGCAGAACTCCTGCCACAATGATAGGGGCAGCGTGAGCCCGGGTGAGAACAGGCCCCAAAAACTGAAGGGACCTTTCCAAGGCTACTCAGCCAAAGCTGGGTTCTCTTTTGACTTAAGCTGCCTGCTTTTCTTGTCTTTCTGCTAACTTCCTGCTGTCCTCCTGAGGACTGGTCAAGTCTGTTGACCATCCTGTGCTTCAGAACCCTAAGAGCCCCCTCCAGCATGGGGCGTGGAGTATGGAGCTCTGCCCTGCTTCCATGTTTGATGACTCCGGGACGAGCAGACTGTGCTGGATCTGAGCAAGTCTGGTGTGTTCCCTGCCACGAGGCTGTCCATGCGGTGGCCGGACGATGTCTTACCTACCCTGTAGGATGCTTTATACAATAAATACTGCTTGAACTGAATGGCTGAAATGCCTGGGGCCTAAACAGACTCTTACAACTTTGGAGATGGTTGAAGACCTTTACTTTCAAAAGCAAGCTGCTCAGAAATGTCTACTTTATTCTGTTTTAATTTCTGAAGACTTAGATCGTTGCAGGTAACACAGCCAGTCTCTTAGTGTTGCAACTAGAAATCTCTGAAAGGTAGACTCTCAAGGGAAGCCTTTTAATATGATACAGAAGTTCAACATATCAGACGAGCAAGGAACCCAGGACAGCCTCATCACATGATGTGGAAGAGAGAGGCCCAGGAAGTGGAAGGCACTTGCCCAGGGTCTGGCCTGGAACCCTGGGCAGCTGCATTCTGGGGGGCAGGGCTGGGGTAGGTCGGCTTACCCCGATCCCAACTCTGCAACCCCCGAGCTGATCCAACTGTCTGCCTTTGCCTCCTCCAGAATCAAAAAGATTATAAGGAGAGGATCGTAAATCACTTTTCTCTCTTGAGTTTACAGTGTTCCCTTTTTTTGAGGAGTTCAAAAGCACTCAGTAATAAACCCAGGTGATGAGTTTATGTCTTTCACTCTTAAAATGAAACTTTATTTGAACTCCTGGAGAGGCATTTAACGTTGTTTTAATTTAGGACATTCCTCCGGTATTTCAGCGTTTCGCCCCATGGCATTTTCTGTGGGGCGGGTAGGTGAAAGGCGTGGGTGACAGGGGAGGGAGAGGGGTCTGTGTCTCCCCCTCCCTGTACAGGCCCTTCCAGATGCTGGCGGACCCTCCCTTCTATGGTTTTCAACAAGTCTCAACATCCACAGGAGGAGAAGGGGGCCCACCCACACCCCCACGGGGACTTGGCTGCCCACCTCCTTCTTGCCCTCACCACTGAGAGCAGAGGGAAACATGCCTGAGTACAGAAAACCATGCCGAGCATCCACGGTGGGGTGGACCACCCTGCTCATCCCGAGTTACCCTCTTGCCACTGGGCTTGCCTGGGGGCTCAGGAAGAAAGAAAGGGCAGCTGGCAAAGTAAATAAAACTGAAAAAAACGACACTAAAGAAGGTGAGAGGGCAGAAGAGAGGGAGGGAGGGAGCAAGGGGAGGAAGGAGACAGGGAGAAAGGCCTGACTCCGGGCACCTCCTCAATCGACCCAGGTTTTAGGCAAACGTGAAACTGCCCTGCTACATCTGGCCCTGGCGGTTTTGCTCATGATTTTATGCGGGTGTTAAGCCAAATTTCAGTCACTAACCACATGTGAATACTGCCTGGCCACTACACAGCCCCTCCAAACAGAACCATGGCGGCAGGGACAAGGGGTCGGGGACAGCCTGTTGCTTGCAAGCAGGCAGAATCTTGTGCTGAGGTCCTGCATTCAATAAATACTTGGTGAAGGAATAAACATGACAGATACTTAATGGTGCAGTATACGTCAAGGGTTTCTATTCCTTCTGGCTTCTCGGGCAGGCCGGCCAAGCCATACACGACGCAAGTCACACCCACTCCATGGCTGTTCCAGGTAGAGAAGCAGCAGCTGGGTTCTTGGAGTGACTTCAACACGGCTCGGGCCCTAGGGGACCATGGCGGGTCGGGCCGAGGAGGCCCTGTTCCAGCCCATTTACAGACGTAACAGACGCGCGGGTGGAGGCCCACCGGACTGTGGCGGAGCTGCTGAGCCCTGCAGAGCAGCAGCTTCAGTACAAAGGAAAATATCCTATTAGGGGAGTGTTAGCTACAAGGAGAGCACTGTGCCCAAGCTTTGGATGTGGCTGGCATTCCTCCTAGGAAAACACTAACGTTTTCTTGAGGGGGTTGCTGCTCTCTTAGCATCATTAGGCAGCATGGCCACCTATTTAAATGATGAAGGATGGGGCCTGGGCCGCCTGAAACACATTGAATCAACTTCGTGAATTGTAAACCAAACAGGCAATAGTCCCTGTGGGTTTTTTTTTTTGTTTTTCCTTCTTCTTCTATAAAAGGGTTGTTGGGGGGGTGGGGCAGTGGGGGAGGGTGTTCCCTGGTCGCTCAGTGGCAAACAATCCCCCTGCCAACGCAGGAGACATGGGTTTGATCCCCGATCTGGGAAGAGCCCACATGTCTCAGAGCAACTAAGCCCACGCACCCTAGGGCTCGCGCTTCAAAACAGGAGAAGCTACCATAATGAGAAGCCCATGCGTTGCAACTAGAGGAGAGCCCTCGCGGCAATGAAGACTCAGCACAGCCAAAATCAAATAATTAAAGAAGAAGGCAGGGGAACGTGACAAGTGGTCGGAAGCTACCCAGAAGACAGGTGGCACAGAAACGTCACAGATCCGTGAGGGTCTCCTGGGCCAAAAGTCTTCAAGGAAACACTGACTAGGACGTGTTCCTTCTCTCTCATTTTCCTATCTAGCTCTTTATTTGGCGGTGCCGGGTCTTCAGCTACGGCATGCAGGATCTTTAGTGGCAGCATGCAAGCTCTTCATTGTGGCATGTGGGATCTAGTTTCCTGACCAGGGACTGAACCCAGGCCTGCTGCATTGGGAGCGTGGAGTCTTAGCCGCTGGACCACGAGGCAAGTCCCCTGGGACATTTTCATGTGTTGGAAAAGGCTCTCTTCTCAAGTGCCCTGTATCAGAACCACTCTCCTCTGGCCTGAATCTCCTCAGGAGGTCAGAACCAGGACTGTTTCCCCACCCCACCTCCCCCGCCCTCTCCAGTTCTCTCCCCATGATACCTAGAACAGCTGTTTCTGAGAAGATAAAAACATCCAGGCGATAACACGTATGCTTAGGCTGTGCTACTGCTCCTCCAGCCAAAATCCTAGCAGCTTTCTCCAAACCTTTCTCTTTACCAAAACGATCCGGTTTAAAACAAGGTGTCATCTGTTGCATTTTAACATCACTGACTATGGTTTTCCAAAATCAGTGGACCTCTATCTTTTATCTTATACCACAACCAGAGGTAATGCTGACCCTAAAAGAGTTGGTTTTTGTTTTTATAAAGCACTTCTAAGTGGAAGAACGAAACCATCAACGGCAGCAGACGTTTCTGGAGCCCTCTCTCTGCTACACGTTTTGTCTCCCGTCTCACCTCCTGACCGTCCTGTGAGGTAAGTTCTAAGACAGGACCGTAATTGCTGTCTGCCATTCGGAAACCAAAAAGCTCCACAGCCCCCAGGTTTTTCCATAACTCAGCTGGCAGCAAAACAGCAGGGCCCTGAACGAACACCAGGCTATTTAGATTCCAGTTGTGCCACTAGGTGTGAATATCCATGCAGGCGGCTACCCAGCTCTGCGTGTGTTTGGTTACTGAGGGCAGCCCCCTGTCTCTGTAATACAAGATATGTGCACCTGAGCACCTTTCTAACCCCCCCAAATCTCAGAATTCTGAAATATCTGGCCCCAGGGCTGTAAGATAAGGACTGTGAATCTCTATGATCAACCCAGTTTGCCGATAAGAAACTGGGAATCCCTGAGGGCGAAAGACCTGCCCAAGGCCACATGGCGGACAAGGGTGGAGGCCACTCTGAGGCTGCGGCTGCCACCAGTGTCCAAGCCGCTGACCACCCTGGGGTGGGGTGGGGGGGGCTGCCCCAACACACGACTTCAGCCAGGAAAGAGCGCTGTGCCAACAGGGGCTCTCCTCCATACCCGGCTATTTGAGGGCGTGGATGGCACCAGTCAGAACCAGGGCAGGTCGGGGAAGGGCCAGGGACTTACCTTGCCGAGGACAGTGAGGCATGGTTTCGGGTCCAGCTCCGGCTGTTCCAGTTTCACCACTCCGACCCAGCCGTATTCATAGAGGTCCTCTTCATCATTGTTGTTACACAGGCCCAGTGGGTGCATCTGGGAAACAAGTGGAGAGAAAGCTTCAGTGGGCAGGCTGCAGGCCTGCGGGGCTCCCGCGGTGCCCGTCTCAGACACCACAGTCAAGAGCAACCTCGAACCCGGAAAGCACATGGAATTTCAGCATAATGAGCGGGACCCTGGGGAGAACACGGTAGGACCACGACAAATAGACTGTATGGACGCTGTCTCACTGCTCTGTAAGGAGCAGTCACCCAAGGCGGATGCCATCTGACGGGAAGCAGGAAGAGAGAAACAGCTTAACCCCCACATAAGGGCTGGGCTAAATCACTGTGAAGTGCCGTGACGTGAATTCAGCGGCAGCGTCCCAGACTATTTGGCTTCCAGACCTGAACAACACTTGTACTTCAGCTGATGCAAGAGGACCTGGAAAAGTGAGGAATTTATGGAGAGACCACTAGCCACGGGGCGGCATCAGCAATAAAATTAACAAGCCGTTAAAAGGCCACTCCTGGTTACCAGAAGACGGGTCACATTCTTTTGAGGTTTTCTTCAAAATCTGGCAAAGCCCAAAATCAGAGAAAGGTAGAAGAGCTGGTCAAATTTTTATCAGGAAGAGTGACGTCAGTGGAAGCCTGAACACAGAATGCTGCTGCCGTTTGCGCTCACAGTTCAGTGTTGAGTCTGGTATCAGATGGAAGAATCTCTGATAACCATCTAAGAGGAGGCCCTCGAAGATAAACCTAACCTACCACGATGTTAAGGGGTGTATCACGGTGCTAAGCTCTTTAAATAACCAGAAGAAATATGTCTTTAGGTTCGTGGTGTGTTATAGATACAAGAGACCGAAGAACCCACCCTGTTAACCAAAATAGATCAATGTCCCAATCTACAAAGCCTGGGAATATGTTATCTTAAAAGACACAAGAGACTTAGAGATGTGATGAACTTTGATGTCCTAGATTACCTGGATAAGCCCAATGTAATTACAAGGGTCCTTACAAGGAAAAGGGGAAATCGTAGAAATAGGGAAGACATGACCGGGGAAGCAGAGGTTGGAGTGATTTGCTTTGAAGATGGAGGTGGGAGCCAGGAGCCAAGGAAAGCAGGTGGTTGGCTTCCAGAAGCTAGAAAAGACAAGGAAAAGGATTCTCTCGCAAGCCTCCAGAGTGAATGCAGCCCTGGCAACCCATTTTTTTCACTTCTGACCTCCAGAAATATGCGAGAGTAAGTCTGTGTTGCTTTAACCCATTCGTCTTGATGTAACTTGTTATAGCAGCAAATAGGAAACTAACACTTCTCCTAATCCCCCACTCATTTTATGGATAAAAATGTTTTGGCATCAGATGATAGTAATGGATATGTGAACATTGTGAATGGACTAAACACCTCTGAACTGTATATTTTATTTTTTTAAAGAGGATTCATAAGTTGTGCTTTATTCAGATTTTGAATCTTTACATAGCAGTTTAAAGAAATGAGGCTGATCTATAAACTAGTACAGACACATCAAATCACAGTGACATACAAAATGAAATTGAAAAGTATATACAGTCTGACACACACAAAATTTTAAATGTATTTTTTACTGATATATTTATGAATATAAATTCTCAAAAAAAATTTTTTTAGAAAGGATACATGCCAAATTCCTAATTTTCTTCTCAGAGAAGGAATTTTGGTATTTATGAACATTCAGAGGGACTTTGAATTGTATACTTTAAAATGGCTTAAATGGTAAATTCGATGTCAATTTTACTGAAATAAAAAAGCTTTTGGGGGGACTTCCCTGGTGGTCCAGTGGCTAAGACTCTGAGCTCCTGGTGCAAGGGCCCAGGGTTCAATCCCTGGTCAGGGAACTAGATCCTGAATGCCACAACCAAGACTTGGTGCAGCCAAATAATTAAATAAATGTTAAAATATAAATCCCATGGATGGAGGAGCCTGGTAGGCTGCAATCCATGGGGTCGCTAAGAGTCGGACACGACTGAGCGACTTCACTTTCACTTTTCACTTTCATGCACTGGAGAAGGAAATGGCAACCCACTCCAGTGTTCTTGCCTGGAGAATCCCAGGGACGGGGGAGCCTGGTGGGCTTCTGTCTATGGGGTCACGCAGAGTTGGACATGACTAAAGTGACTTGGCATAGCATAGCATACATATATATATGTATACATATATAGCATACATATATATATATATATTTTTTTTTTTTGGTTGTCAAATGAGCCTTTATTTTTCTTTTTCCTTTGCAGTTCTTAACTAGCAGGGCACTCCACTGCGCCACTGCTGATATCATCTATGATGTCATGAGAGTGGCGGCCATCAACATTGCAGCCCACAGACTGGGCGGTCCCCAGGATCTCTTTAATGGTTCCAGAAAGTTCTCTAGCTAGAGACCAATGCCACATCAGCCGGGCAATGTTGACGATCTCATCAAAAGTGATGTTTCCACTGTGCTTAATGTTTTTCTGCTTCTTTCTGTTCCTCGGTGGTTCCTTGAGGGCTGTGATGATCAGGGCAGAAGCAGAAGGTACCACCTCAATCTGGCCTTGTCTGTTCTGAATGGTCAGTTTCACTGTAATCCTCAGACCCTTCCAATCACCAGTTGCCTTGGCGATGTCACCACCGACCTTTTTTGGAGACAGACCCAGAGGGCCGCATCTTGGGGGCCAGGGCAGACGTGGCACCAACTTCCCCACCGGTGCACCTCAGGTACATGACTTTTATCTCGTTGGGGTCAAACTTAGGCGGTATGGTGGAGGCGGCTGGTGTCGGATGAACCCAGATTCAGGACTACTGAGGAAAGTTGCACCTTTGCCTCCTTCGAGCCAAAAGCCGAAAGCCATGGCATACATATATATTTAATGTCCCAAGAGTTTACTCAGAAACGACTGTCCTCAGTCAGCACGGAGATCCAGTGTAAGACAACAGTGATTGCCACTCCTCCGGAGTCTAAGCCAGCCCTGTGTCCCTCAGGAGACCCTGTCCTCAGAGTCCTAGCCCCGCTCCATGACTGACAGTTCCGCACAAGCAGGAAGGCGGAGCAACGGAGCAGACGAATTCAGGACCTACATCTGGAAATTGAAGCTCTGCAGTGGCCTGAGGTTTAAAAAAGGTTTAACCTTTGCTGAAACCAGCATTCCCTACCCTTTGACGGTCAGCCCATGCTGTGCTTACGATGCTCACACTTTCTCATGGGGCACATCCTGAGAGATGCTGGGTCAGGGACAGCACAGGTACATGTGTGAAGAAGAAATGAACTTAAGTAGACGTGACTCAAGCCTGATGCTGACACGCCTGATGCCAACAGCAAGGGCTTTGACGGGGAGGAGATGGAGGGACAGAGGTAGGAAGAGGGGGCCTGGGAGGGTGGTACCAGGAAACCAGAGCAGCAGGAGCAGGAGGAAAAACCAGGGCCCTTTGGCAGACTGGGCAGAGGCTCGAGCTATGGAGCAGGACATGCAGGCATGGGAGGGGCAATAAGGGGGTGCCCTGAGCTCGCAGAAACCCCACAGCACACGCCTCCCACACACTGAGGTCCCCCTGGAGCCCTGGCCTGCGCCCCACCGGAGGGCCCTCCCCTTCTCAGCAGCCACACCCTCCCACTCCCCCCAACCCCCAGACTCCCTTTCAGACCATCGCTGGGGTGACTGTGAGCAGCTCAAAGTGTCAGCCCTGTCAAGAGTGTTGACTTCTGAACAGGGATCAAAGACTTAAGAACCAAAAGGAATTTCTGTAAAGTGCCGGTGGGTGTCACGGGTTGGTGTGGGTGGTTTGTTTTCCCTGGGGAGGGTGAAAGAGCCCCCAAGATCGCATCTCAGCACATCCAAAACCGACCTCGCTGTCTCCACTGACTTCCGAGCTCCTCTCCAGAGTTCTTTCTCTGCCAAGTTCCTTAGAGTTCCTTACTCTAGTTCGTATCTCCAGAGGCCTGAACTGCCCGGTCTGAGAATGCAATCTCAGCCACGTCTCAGGTGTAACTGGTCTCTTCCATCCACCTGTCAGATACTGTTCAGTTGGGTCTTTCTCAACTCAGCCCTGATGACAACATCAGCTTCCAGAAGTGCCTGCCGCCCTAGGTCTCCAAACATTCACACCCTGGGGTCCTCTTTTTCTAAGGGCTCCACACTATGGGTTCTGTAACATCTTATGGGAAAACCCAAACCAACTTTCTGGCCAACCCAAAGCTAATGAAAGCATAAAGAAAAAAAAATAAAACAAATAGACTCAGAAACCTAGAACAGAGCTTGACAAAAACTCACTGGAGACAGAATAAAGAGGGGAAGGTCAGCCTGAAATGATGAGAAGATCAGGAGAACTCCTGGGCAGGTCCACAGAAGAACAATGCAACAATTCACAAGCTACCCTAAACTGTGAGGATTTAACAGAGATCTGCCTTGTGTTGTAACTCTGGTCTTGTGCTCTCAGAATAACTTTGTGATGTCAACATTCTTGCTTAACTTAACTGAAGGCAAATTCCCAGCTGGTCCTCTATAGTGAGGCTTGACATTAAGAAGCTGCGTCTAGAGACTTTCCAGGTGGTCCTGTGGCTAAGACTCTGCACTCCCAACAGAGGGGGCCCAGGCTGAATCCCTAGTCAGGGAACTAGATCCCACAGGCCACAACAAAGATCAAAGATCCTGAGCGCCACAACTAAGACCCGGTGCACATAAATAATAGAATTTTTTTTTTTAAAAAAGAAGTTGTACTTCTTGCTGTTTTCCTCCTGATTTTGTTCCGAGGGGTGTTTGGCGGGTGGAGAGGATGCGAGCTTTGGAATCATGTAACCATGTTTTAAAACCTGCCTCTTAAGAGGCACATCTCCTTGGGCAGACGACTCAATTTCTATAAACCTCTACTTTCTCATCTGTAAAATGGGAACAGCAGCATCTGCCTCAACAGGGTGCTGTGAGGAGTCAATGAGCTAGAACACATCATCACAGTTGCACAGCAGACGCTCCATCAGTGGGAAAGTCCTCTCCTTCTTCACTTTCTCTAGGCAGGTCACGCTTGCTTGCAAGTCACACTTCTGCCTAGAATCCGCTGTCCTTCAAGACCAGTTTCAAGGTCAGCCCTTTCATGGAGCCTTCTTAAATGCACCAGTACAGCTAGTGGCGTGCACCTCTGTGTTCCCAAACACTTTACACGGTGCTTGCCACAGTTCCTTCACCATCTCCTCAGGGATGGGCAGCTGCTTCTAGAAGTCTTCTCAGAGGTCCCCTTTCACCCCACCCACAGCCTTGCACCCAAAAGGTGCTCAATAAATGACCACTGCTACCATGCCTCAGCTCTGCTTGGAAGTCATTTGGGCCTCTGTTTGCCTAGGTGAGGGACCAGGACAAAACAGGTCAGAATTTCAGCAAACGACTGCATGAACTTTAGTAGAGGCGGCTCTTACAGCCATTGATCCCCAAGTCACCAACACATTCCTAGGACTTTACTGGCGACCTCAGGATTTCCTGGCAAGAGCACAGGAGCAAAGGCTGCTTCTTCTTGGTCACCACAGCCGGGCTAGCAGGGGCAGACAGCACGCGTGAAGCACAGGGAACACAGCGCCGCCTCCGTTCCCTGGGGCAGGCCCACGATAGGGCTTTATCAGGGCAGTGGAGGGGAACGAGGAATAGAGGATAAATTTCAAATTCTCCCACCCCGGTCTGACCTCAGAAGTTGCTGTCACCTCTGATAAGATGAAGGAATAAAGCGAGGAATAGGCAGGCATTGGATCGAGGGCACAGGGAACCCAACAGAGAAGAAAAATAGAGGGAAATCCCAGGATGACAGCTATGCCACTGGCCGGCCGGGCGAGCAGCCCAGATGGGGCCAGAAGGATGAGCACTGCAGAGAGCACCAGATAATAAGCAAACAGCAGCAGCCTGGGTCATCACCCAGGGGGTCTGGCAGTACTGGGCAGAATGTTATAGTTCTTGAACAGGAGAATGAAATGTGATAATTATACAGCAAACTAAAGCAATGGAGGCAAAGGGGACAATTATTAACTCCAGAAAAGAACCAAAACATCAATGCCAGAATTGTGAACCACAGCAGGGCATGGCATGCAGGACCTGCTTGGGCATAGTGACATAAAATGTAAATGGAAATAGCCATAAAATGTAAATCCCGATCTAGGCATTAATTATCATGTGACTACACTGGGAAAATGCAGAGATGGGAAATGGGGGGGGGCCCCGATGCGGAGGGGCGGGGAGGCGGAAAGGTTGGGGCCGGGGAAGGGATGAGGCAGGTAAGAGAACAAAATGTCCATCTTCCATAGAAGGAAGTTAAAAAACGTATAAATGGGCTAAAATATGAGGCAGCATAACCACGCTATTTAGAAATTGACAGAAACTTAGAAATATTCCTCGAGGTGAACAATAGAAGAAACCACTAAATAACTGAAAATAGTTCCCTCTGAGAAGAGCAGTCGGGAATGGCAATGGGTGCCCTGGAGGAAGCCTCTTTTTACTAAAAGCCATGAAGTGCCCTTTGCCTGTTATAAACGTACACGTGCTTCAGTCTGGCTAAGATCTTTGCAGGCACTGCTGGACAGAACACCTTCCTTTAGGTGTTCTAGCCGTTTCTCTGGGTCCTGCAGGGAAGTACTGCATCGGGCCAAAGAGAGACCCCACAGGCAACCTGCACAGGACCGTGGCCTTGGAGGAGGGCCGTCTGGGACGGCTCTCGGGAGCCCCCAGGCCCAGGCTTGGCGATGGCGGGAACGCGGCTCAGGAGGACTCAGGGAGAACGGTGCAGAGAGGACCCGCAGCCCACGCCACCCCCACAGCCCAAAATAACTTCCGGGTGGCACCAGGGTGTGACGAGGACTTGGGAGTTGCAGAGGTGGCAGACACAACAAGGGGCCCCGGTTTTCTCCCAGACACAGACAGATCCTATAACCTCCAGGAGGGGTGCCGAACGACCGACCTGCACTTCCTCACAAGGAGCCTGCTCGGGGCCAAATGGCTAACAATGAGTAGAGCAGAGAACCGGCCACCGGCGGTGCCAGGAATCAAGCGTCTGGCTTCATGCTGAAATATGAAGATGGACCTTCTTCAAATTTCTCGGAGCCTGATGGGGTTGGCTATCAGGGTTTCACTGTTTTCTTAATGGACAAAGACTAGAGGGAACTTCAAAGCCGAAAGGCTATGTCAGACAAGGTTAAATAACTGAAGAAAACAGAACCACGCTCCCCTGGGGACGGGACATCAAGCCAGGCTTTGAAACCAAGACCCGCTCTTTAAGGAGCTCTCAGTACAAAATCCTTGAGATACACCAGGGCGCTTTCCACATGTCTGAAAGGGCAAAACTAAAACCGGGGCTAGTGGAGCTCTTATCCAAGGTTACAATATCTCCACACTCTGCTGCAAGTTTAAAATAACTTCAAAAGGGCCGCCTGCTTCTAAGTGGGTTACTGTTACACTGGAGCCAAACACGGAACGAATAGGAGGAGAGACATTTCAGTCTGTAATATTATCTCATCAAAAAATTCCTGGGGATTTAAAAGGGAAACTTCCTTCCTTTTGTCCTCTCGCCGCCCGTCGACTAGGGTAGGGTGTCAGTGTGGTACAGGGTTTCACAGCCCTGGACCTTTTCTTAAAAGGTGTGGTGGCTGCAGTCAAGACTTATAATTTATGTGAAAGAGTGGAAAAGGACAGCTCCACCTGCTTCTCTCTTGAATCATAAGGATTATTTTTTTTCTCTTCTATGTACAAAGAAACAGCTCTCTTTTGCTCTTTGAACAAACATCCTGAACCTCCTTCTGGAGCTAGAATCCAGAGGGCCTCGAACACAGTTTTTCTCCCCCGGTTGTCATAGCAATGGGAACAGAAAGTACCACAGACAGACACAGAAAAGGAGCTGGCTGTTGCTGCTGTTTGCTGGAAACTTCGAAGTGGGAATTGTCTGAGGATTAAAACCAGTGTTTCTTTTGCCGAGGACTCTGGTTTTCTAAACATGGTCTTCTGCCACGGGCATCACTTTTTAGAGAAAAACCAAGAACCGCGTCTACCCTGTCTGCTTCCTCTTAGTACCAAAGAACCCCTGAGAAGCTGCCTGTCAGAAGCTGTGCAAAGCAGCAAGCATTTCAAATCCACCTTTTCACCTGAACATCTCCAGGCACTGAATTTGCTCAGATGATTATATTGAAACTTAGATATAGCCCTGTATCTATCCCAGGTCTGACTTTATAGACCTTCACTTAGAACTTCCAATTCTGACTCCTAGTAGGTGAGGATATATTTCATAAGTTAAATTTTATTTTCTAAAAAAGAAAAAAGTATCCAATAGCCTATAGAAAACCATCTGAAAATGTTCTGTTCTAAAAATGACTCAAAGTGACTCATACCACTACCTGACAAGAACTGAGCTCCACACAGAAATCCACGGACACAGTTTTATTTTAAATTGCAAGATGTAATAAAGGACACTTGATTGTTCCTACTATAAAAAACGTAAGGGTTTGGTGCCTGTACACATCAAAGAGTTACTGCTGCTAAGCTGCTGCTGCTAAGTCGCTTCAGTCGTGTCTGACTCTGTGCGATCCCATAGACGGCAGCCCAGTCGGCTCTTCTGTCCCTGGGATTCTCCAGGCAAGAACACTGGAGTGGGTTGCCATTTCCTCCTCCAATGCATGAAAGTGAAAAGTGAAAGTGAAGTCGCTCAGTCGTGTCTGACTCCCAGCAACCCCATGGACTGGAGCCCACCAGGCTCCTCCATCCATGGGATCCTCCAGGCAAGAGTACTGGGGTGGGGTGCCATTGCCTTCCCCAGAGAGTTACTAAATCAAGAAGAAACATGTTGGAGGGGAAAGCAAGGTGCGCTTCTCATTCTCCCAGTTTTACAAACAACACTATAAATCACAAAATCAACAAAACTACGTGGTGCCAGTCTTAAACTAGAAAAATGGAACAAGTGGAAAAGGAATTCCAAAAACACATTTAAGTTGTTATAAGGTCTTAATATGACGTAAACCAGGGCAACATAAGAATGGAGAAAGGACTCACTCCATAAACTGTTGGAACAGGTGTATAGCAACACATAGAAAAGCTCAGTTTGGCCGTCCACAAGCTATTCTGTGAATTGATGAGGCAACTTGAGTTAAGGGAAGCCCTTTAGGGAAGCTTGAGAATAACAAAAGGAGGCAGAAAGGACAAGATACTCTTAAAACGTCTCCATGTTATCAGTAGCAGAAAGGAATGAAATGATGGTTATAGGATAGACATCAATAGGTTATCAGGGAAGGCAATGGCACCTCACCCCAGTACTTTTGCCTGGAAAATCCCATGGACGGAGGATCCTGGTAGGCTCCAGTCCATGGGGTCGCTAAGAGTCGGACACGACTGAGCGACTTCACTTTCACTTTTCACTTTCATGCATTGGAGAAGGAAATGGCAACCCATTCCAGTATTCTTGCCTGGAGAATCCCAGGGATGGGGAAGCCTGGTGGGCTTCCGTCTATGGGGTCGCACAGAGTCAGACACGACTGAAGCGACTCAGCAATAGGTTATAGTAAGAAAACTGAAAGACCTCAGCCTTACTGTGGATTAATGCACAGTAAAATCACCAACGTAAACCAATGCTAACAACCACAGGGGAGGGCTGCTGGGTATATATGGACGTGGGTGGAATCTGTCTAGCAACACGCAACAAACCCGAGATCCTATGACTTCCTTTCCCCCATGATTCCATTTTTAGAGAAAATACTGAATAGTTAATCTAAAATAAATAAGTCAAAAACAAACTAACTAAATAAAAGAAGAAACACAATCCTAAAGGAAATCAACCCTGAATATTCATTGGAAGGACTGATGGTGAAGCTGAAGCTCCAATAGTTTGGTCACCTGATGCAAAGAGGCAACTCATTGGAAAAGACCCTGATGCTGGGAAAGATTGAGGCCAAGAGGAGAAGAGGGCGGCAGAGGATGAGATGGTTGGATAGCATCTCTGACTCAATGGACATGATTTGAGCAAACTCTGGGAGATTATGAAGGACAAGGAAGCCTGGTGTGCTGCAGTTTATGGGGTCGCAAAGGGTCAGACATGACTTAATGACTGAACAGTAACAACTTTACATGATAAAATCTTCAAGTAGTCCCCCCGCCCCCAGACTGTGAAAATGTAGAAAGAAAAAAGATTTCCCTAAGAGTATATAATCAAACCAAACAACATGCCTAATTTATGGGATACTGTACAACCCTAAGAAGATAATGATGAAGATAACAGGGTATAAAAAGTACCATGTATGAAATCGTAAGAAAAGTGTACTCGTAAGGCAACACCTATTCAAAAATACCATCTGCAGATGGGCAAAGAATGCAAGGAGACAACGAATTTTAAAAGTCGATGGATTTGGAGTGTAAGGATAGCTGGAGACTTCCCTTTTGTGGATTTTAGTATTATATTCATCCAAACCAACGTTTGCTGAGCGCTGATTCGCTCAGCGCACTGACATTGCACAAGAGAAGGTAATTAAGACCTATTGTTGGGACTTCCCTGGTGGTCCAATGGTAAGACTTCGCTTTCCAGTGCAGAGGGTGTGGGTTTGATCCCTGGTCCAGGAGCTAAGACTCCACATGCAGCCTGGCACTGGGAGCAAGTGCCGGTCAAACAGCACAGGCTGCGTGCAAGGGCTCAGCAAAGAAAACACAGGAGGAAATTATTATACACCAGCACACAGCGAGGAATCAGCCATGAACACTATCCTAACCAATGATGACAGCAGCTTAGCTCCAGTCATTCTGACACACCGAACTTGCTCAAGAGGCCACCTGATCACAGAAACACCTTACCAAGTTACACAGCGATTTGACTTCCTTCCTCTGAAACACACAAGACAGAGGGACAAAAATGTCTGAAACAAAAATAAAGCTAAAAATTCTTTCGCCTAGAAAATACACTGTGGGCATGCTAAGTTGCTCAGTCGTGTCCGATTCTGTGACCCCGTGGACTCTGGCCCGCCAGGCTCCTCTGTCCACGGGATTCTCCAGGCAAGAATACTGGAGTGGTTGCCCTGCCCTCCTCCAGGGGAACTTCTCGACTCAGGGATCAGAGCCCCATCTCTTATGTCTCCTGCATTGGCAGGCGGGTTCTTAACCACTATCACCACCTAAAGCCCCCCAAAATACTCTTCTTCACCCCAAATATGACAATAAAGGGCAAGTCAGGGGTTCTTTATAAAATAAAGACAACTCCTGAGATTTGAGGGGTTTATTGCAAGGAATACCCAGGGAGAGAATGCAGGCTTGCTGTAACTTTGAGTCATTTTCTGAATGCAAAGAAAGTCAGGCCTTGGGGAGGTAGATTCATTACATTACCTCCCAGTCATGATTCTAATTCATTTTCATTCAGAATGTCTCCTTAATTAGTAAAACATAGAAAGTAAGATGGGAAGAATGAGCCAACAGTTGCCAAGTGACCATTCTGGATGCGGAGGGACTCAGCACCGTGTTGGGAGCGGGCACTCTGGTGTCCAGCCTGGGGGCAGAGTCTGTCCTTTCCACTGACCCCATGGTGCTGCCCTGACGTGTTGGACGTGGCTGTGAGCCACTGGCCAGGGTGGCTCCTGGCACTGCCGCTTAACTTCTGGCCACCTGAGAAGAGCCATGCAACCTCAGAGCTTGCTTCCCGTCTGAGGGCGGTGCTGATCCTGACTACGTGCATCTATTCCTGAGGTTAGGGCTGCAGTGGGCCCGTGGGCCCGGCAGGTGGCCGGTGGGGCAACACTCCTGACACCAGAAGCACAAGCAACCAGAGAAAAAACAGATCAACTGGACTAGTGACACATGGAAAGGACACCCTCAAGAGTGTGCAGAGACAACCCACAGGATGGAAGAAAATACATACAAATCACATATCTGATAATGGACTAAAATGTGGGAAAATCCTTACCACTCAGTAACAAAAGGACAAATTATCTAATTAAAAAATGGGCAAGGGATCTAAATAGATATTTCTCCAAAAAAAAGAAAAAGCAAATAAGCACATGAAAAGTTGCTCAACATCATTAGCCATCAAGGAAATGCAAATCAAAACCACAATGAGCTACCACTTCATACCCTTGGTGCTGGGCTGTGCTTAGTCACTCGGTCTTGTCTGACTCTTTGCCACCCCGTGGACTGTAGCCCACCAAGCTCTTTTGTCCATGAGGATTCTCCAAGCAAGAATACTGGAGTGGGTAGCCGTTCCCTTCTCCAGGAGATCTTCCCAACCCAGGGTTCAAACCCAGGTCTCCCGCATTTCAGGTGGATTCTTTACTGTCTGAGCCACTAGGGAAGCCCCCATACCCTCTAAGACGCCTGTACTCAGAAAGAAAATAACAAGTGTTGCTTACCAGGTGGAAAAATTAGAACCTCCATTCACTGCTTTGGGAACTGTGGAGACAGGACAATAATTTTGCAAACAAACAGAGTTACCATCGGACCTGGCAATTCCACTCCTAGCTACATAACCAGCAGATATGAAAACATACATCCACACAAACACTCGCACCTGGAAGTTTGTGGTGACATTATTCGTTATTCCACCAAAAAGGTGGAAACCACCCAAATGCCCATCAGCAGGTGAATGGGTAAGCAAAGCATGGCACACTCACACAAGGGCATATCGTTTGGCTATACCAAGGGACAGAATCCTGATACATGCTACAAACGGGTGAACCTTGAAAATATTAAGCTGAGTCAAAGAGACCAGTCACAAATCCACATCTTATATTGCTCTATTCATATGAAAGTCCGGCACAGGGAATTCTATAAATACAGAAAAGAGATTTGCAGTTGCATAAGGCTGGAGGGTTGAGGAGTGAGAGGCTGGGGAAGTAGGACCTAAAAGGTACAAGGCTTCTTTTTTGATATGATTTGAATGTTCTAATATGGATTGTGTGAATATACTAAAAACAGCTCTGCGAATATACTAAAAACCACTGAACCCTATACTTTATACAGTGAACTGTATGGTGTGTAAATTATATCTCAACAAAGCTGCTATGAAAGAGCTATGCAAATAAAGGGAAAGTTAAAAGAGAAAAAAAATAGGGCAGGACTCTAATTAAGAGCAATGGTATGGCGTGTTGAAGAGAATGCAGTCTTGGAGTTCATTTCCTCGGGCGTAAAGTAGGGACAGGGCCTGCATCTCCTGAGTTAGACATCAGGAGCCATCAGCAAATTAGGATCCCAGGGCTGGGGGTGAGGGGTGTGTATCGAGGCACAGTGTCTAAGAGGGTGGGGTCTCTAGGAAGAGGGACAACAGGAGAGTGGGGCGGAAGTACAATCACCCCCGTTCGCCATGCGCCCAAGACCACAGACCCAAGCGAGAAACCTGTCACAGGAAAGCAGGACCCCAGTGATGGATCCAGAACGGGGTGGGGGGCAAGAGCCTGCAGGGAGGGGACGGGTGCCTCAGGGCCCTCAAGGACTCACTAGCTCCACCCACAGGCCCTGGGTTCACTCCTTCCCATCCTCTCTGGAATTGCACTGGTGAGTTTCCAGACTGGAGCCTTCAGAAAGGGACACTGGATGAAAACCGCCTGATTAAAACTGTTCTGTGTTAGTCTGTTAATAACAGGGGCGGGAGGATAGGGAGGAGAGGAGACCACAACAATAAAAGCAATAAATCATACGCTGCGCTTTCCCACCCTGGACGACCCTGGGTGAGTGGCATGAGGGCTCCGTTTGCTCCCGAGAGCGAGGGGAACGCCTGCCCCCTGCTCACCCCATGGGGGTTTGGGGAGGATTAATGAGATGGTGTCTGAGCTCTGCTCCAGGCCCCCTGCAGACACCACTGGGTCTCAGGCATTATTAGCACAAGCCAGGACAGCCCTCTGCCCTTTCCTCACCTCATTATGACACCTAAGCTTTATTACGTCTGCTATTAAAGTTCCCACTCTAAGAGTGCACCACGGAGGTCACGACCCAGGCTGGGTCAGCACTGCCTGGCCAGCCTTGGTAACGCCAGTCCTTAAACCCTGCCCCCCTCAACAATAGGGCACCTTGAACCTTCAGCAGGGCGCCCAGCACTCGATGCCAGAGACGGATGGTTTAAAAGGCCCTCTAGGATCTCCCTGGTGGCTCAGTGGAAAAGAATCCACCTGCCAATGCAGGAGACACGAGTTCGATCCCTGGTCTGGCAAGAGTCCATGTGCCAGTGGAGCAGCTAAGCCCGTGGGCCACAACTATGGAGCCGATGTACCTAGACCCGGTGCTCGACAACGAGAGAAGCCACCTCACTGAGAAGCCCGTGCACTGAGACAAAGAGCAGCTGCAGCCAGAGGAAGCCCACGTGCAGTAAAGAAGACCCAGCATAGCCAAAAATAAATAAAACAAATAATTAAATAAAGGTCCCCTGGATTTGGGGGTGTTGAGACCCCTTGCTTCATGTTACCACCCTTACCCTTCAACATTTAGGACCTGAGGGGAGCGACGTGGGCCAGGCTGGGGAGGGGCGTGGAGACAAGCTCCTGGAGTCTTCAAGAACTCTGTTCCTGGGTATAAGACTCATGGACTGGTTTTTGCAGGGTTTAATTTCAAGGCTACCAAACCCAGGAGACCAGTATTTCAAAGCGAAGGCAAGGCCACGTTGTGTGTGTGTAAAACTGATACAAAAGTTTATACGTGGGCCTCTGTCTTCAAGGGTCTTTATTCAGTTGGGTCAACTAACATTATAAGTTTGTTGTGAAGATCAGAGATAACACACGTTAAACTTTCAGAGTGGTGGATTATAACAGCTGCCAACACTTACCGTGGGCTTGCTGTGTTCTGGGCACTGGTTTTCCAGTTTTACAGGTAATAATTCACTTGATCCTAACAACCTTGAGTTAGGTATTCTTAGTATTCTCGTTTTTTAGATAAGGAAATCGAGACAGAGGGGTTCAGTGATTTGTTCAAGGTCACACCCAAGTCAGTGGTAGAGCTGAGATTTAAACCCAGGTAGCCTTTACTTGCCTGCCACAGTAGACATAAAATATGATCCCATTCATACTACCTTCTTGGTGCTGAAAAGAAAATGAACATGTTTTCTCCAACCCAAGTGCTAAGAATGGTTCCTACCCTGATACCGTCTTAGTTATTTGGTTGACTTTGAGTTTAAACAAACAGTGAGAGAAAGGAGAAGGGTCGACAGGGATGTGGGTGACAAGGGACTCTAGAAGTGAGGCATCATCCACTCTGAGGGGCAGCAGAAGAGAAGCAAAAGAGGCTCCCCAGTGAAGAAGGCTTCATGACCCTCTGCCTCCACAAACCAAAGTTCTGAATCTGGGAATATGCAATCATCTAGCTGAACACCAGACCCATTTAAGACAGAAGCAGCCATGGAAATAAAAATGCCAAATTCATGAAGGTGGCCATATTATCCAATATACTGTTTTACATCTCAATCCCTTTATTTCTTGAGAAAGCATAAGTGGGTGCGGTCAGAGGGAGGTCCGAGAGGGAGGGGATATATGTATACATATATAGCTGATTGACTTCACTGTACAGCAGAAACCAACAATTATATGCCAATTGAAAAGAAACAAAAAAGAAAGCATAAACCAGATGACTTTGTTACATAAGAAATCTACCCACCACACCCCCATATCAAGCACAGTTGACTCACTCCATAAATCAGTAATCTTCTTCGTATGTCTCCTGTCTACTTTCAGATTCTTTTCCCAATGTTCTGACTGGCAAAAACCTAATTCTTACCTCTGCAAAGCTCCTAGGTCCTTGTCTAAATGACGGGGGAAAATGTAAAAATAAATTAAACCTCTGAAATTCAACGGGTACCAAAAAAGTACCCAGGCAGGAAGAAAACTACCAATCTATATCAATTTTTCTAACCTAAAGAAAAAAGTAACACACAATAGCAAATCATAAGTGTACCAACTAGGTCCAGAAACATGTTAATGAAGAAACAAGTCATTTTTTAAATTGGGAGGTGGCCAAAGAAGCAGGAATGCAGCAGGACTTCAGTCTGTGTGTCAGCATAGGAGGACAACCAGCCCGTCTTCCCATCACCTTCCCCAGGATGCAGGAGCCCACTGAGAGAACCCGGCTTGGTTCTAGCACCAAACAACTCCAGATTACCTGGGAAGCCTGCTTATCTGATTTCCCACGTTGAGGAGAGGTGGACAGAGCACAGGCTCCGGGCAGCAGCCTCACCTCAGTCTCCTACAGTCGTGGCCTTGAACAGGTCATTGTCATTCAGCCCCTCAGGTCTTCGAGATTCTGCATCTATAAAACGTGGCAAGAAACACCCTGGCTTGTACATCTTCGGATGTGGTGGGTAGCAGGGGGTGGCCTGCAGATGGTGACTGCAGCCATGAAATTAAAAGATGCTTGCTCCTTGGAAGAAAAGCTATGACAAACCTAGACAGCATATTAAAAAGCAGAGACATTACTTTGCCAACAAAGGTCCATCTAGTCAAAGCTATGGCTTTTTTTCCAGTAGTCATGTATGGATGTGTGAGTTGGACCATAAAGAAGGCTGAGCGCTGAAGAATTGATGCTTTTGAACTATGGTGTCGGAGAAGATGCTTGAGAGTCCCTGAGACTGCAAGGAGATCAAATCAGTCAATCCTAAAGGAAATCAGTCCTGAATATTCATTGGAAGGACTGACGCTGAAGCTGAAACTCCAATACTTTGGCCACCTGATGTGAGGAGCTGAGCCACTGGAAAAGACCCTGATGCTGGGAAAGATTGAAGGCAGGAGGAGAAGGGGATGACAGAGGACGAGATGGTTGGATGGCATTACCAACTCAATGGACATGAGTTTGAGCAAGCTCCGGGAGATGGTGAAGGACAGGGAAGCCTGGTGTGGTGCAGTCCATGGGGTCCCAAAGAGTCAGATACGACTGAGCGACTGAACAAAAACAAGAGTGTGGCTACTCAGACACAGGTCCCCTTACGCTCAACGAGACACCTCCTGCCTTAGCACTTAGGATCAAGGCTTGAGATGAAGTAAAATGTCTGCAGAAAAAGCACCACCTGAAAACTGCCACTCCTGGGACTGGCCTTCCCTGGAGGGCCAGTGGTTAAGATTCCAAGCTTCCAATCAGGGGACGTGAGTTCGATTCCTGATTGGTTTGAGGAACTAAGATCCCATAAATATGCCACACTATGCAGCCAAATAAATAAGTAAAGTAAAATAAAAATGTAGTTTTTAAAACAAAAACAAAAACTGCCACTTCTTCATAGGTTAGCAGTCTTCTCTCTTTTGGTAGTTTGGGAGATTTTTGCTTTATGCCCACATTGGGCTATTGTACTGCAACATGTCCAGGTGTGGCCCTGTGGGTTTATTTTAATTCACCTTGTTAAAGCAAAGCACTCGTTGTGTTTCATTCTGAAAACTTGTATCTTGTTTTGCCTCTGGAAAATTCTCAGGCTTCCTCTCTGAATAGCGCTTGTCTGCCACTGGTCTGTCTCTCTTCCTCAAGGGCACCTATCAGATCTGGTTGAGGCTCAGGTCTTCCCTACATGTGACCCAACTACTCTATCGAAACATTTTTACTTTTCCTCTTCCGCATTCTGCGTATTTTCCAGTTCACTAATCCTACCTGTATGTTTGTCCAGTATGGAGCTTCATTTATTAAGATTTAAATTTCGTTCTCATTTCTGGCATTTGCACTTTTTTTTCATACCTACCTATTAATACCTCCTTTCTGCCTGTTGTGTTTCCTGTTTTCTTATAGCTGTACTTTCTTCCGTCTCTGATAATTCTAAACATGCATTTTACAGCTGGTATCGGACTGCTCTGTTTTCACGTAAACCTGAACAAATTAATCTCTCAGTGTTGATTTGGCTGTCTATCTTTAGTACTTCAGATGTACTGGAACTTTGGTTTGCAAGTGCACACGGTCAGAGTTAGTCAGCAGGAGGTGGAGTGGAGTAAGGTGGGGGTGGGTCTCTTCTGCACCACCCCTCCCCCACAGTCGTGTGGTCACTTCTCCCAGGATCCGCCTCATGTTGACAGGTCAGGGCCCCAGCACATAGAAACGCAGGCAAACTTCAGTCACGCCTCCAGGTGATGCTGGCCCATGAGTGGGCCGCAGGCTTGTGTCTGCTTCTTCCCGGTGCCCTAGACTTCACCCTGAGCAGTAATTGTCTTGGATGTTTTTAGCTTCCTTCCACAGCCAGAGTGACCAGCCCAGACCTTGTTTTCAGCAGTGAGTCTGGCTCGTGGGCTACTTTTAGTTCCCTCTGTCCCAGCAGAGCAGGGCTCCCAGCTACACAACCTACTTCCAGACTCCCAGCGGAGCGGGGCTGTGGCTTCAGCATAAAAAGGCTGATGCTTTTTATTTGGTTGTGTGTTTTTCACAGATATTATGTCTGTCTTGTTTTTGAGCATAATTGCATCTTTAATTTTCTTTTTATATTTGGTGTTTGGAACTAGGGGCGGGTTTGGGGGGGGGGGAAGGAAAGCGACTCCAAATTAAACAAACACTGAGCTGAAGGTGAATATTTAAACAAAGACTTAAAGGAGGTAAGGGCGAGAGTCACGCCTGGAGGAAGAAAATTATCCCAGAAAAGAGGGAACAACCGCAAGTGCAAGAAGCCTGAGGCAGGTCTGCAGTGTCTGAAGAACAGGGTGAGCAAGGGCGATGGAATCAGGCAGAAAGGTGAGGGCTTTACCGGCCCTCCTAAGTAGGTGGGAAATTCTCAACAGAGCAGCAAGAGGCCTGGGCTTGGATTTTGACAGGGTTGCTCTGGCTGCTACATTTGGGGAAAGATGGGTGAGGAGAACGGCAGGAAGTGGGAGCGGAGATGAAGGGACACCAGCTAGGAGGCTCCTCTGAGAACCCAGAGGAGAAATGATGGCGGGTGAGAACAGGGCAGACGTGGTGAAAGCAGATGGGTTCTGAATATAATTTGAAGGTAGAGCAGCAGAAAGTGTCGATGGATTGGACGTGGGTGGGAGAGAGAGACAGTAGTCAGGAAGGGCCCCAAGGATAGAAATGCTACTGCCTGAGATGAAAGAGAGTGACAGAACAGGTCTGTTTTGGAAGGAGTTCAGTTCTGAAAACTAAAGCGAAAGCTGGGCCTTGTCTTACTACAAAGATACAAAAATGACTGTAAGACTCAAAAGAAGACTGAGGACTATTATCCAGAACATATAAAGAACTCTTAAAACTCCATAATAGAGACACAAACAATCCAATTAAAAACGGGGAGAGGATTTGAATAAAGACTCCACAAAGGAAGAGATGAGGGTGGCAAATAAGCACGCGAAAAGATGCTCAGCATCGTTAGCCATCAGAGAAATGCAACATCAACACAAGATCTACTGCTACACACCCAGCAGGAGGGCTGAAATGAAAAGACTGATAATATGAAGGGATGGTGATGATGTAGAGCAATGGGAACTCTCACGCACTGCTTTCCGGAAGGCAAAGTGGCACAGTCACTGTGGAAAAGCAGTTTGGCAGCTTCTTATAAAATGAGACACAGACCTACCAGGTGACCCAGCCATTCTACTCCTGGGCATTTACACAAGAGAAATGAAAACATTTGTCCACACAAATCTTGTACTCAAATAGTCATAGCAGCTTTGCTTGCAAAAGCCAGAAAGTGGAAACAACCCAGTGTCCATCAACAAAGTAAATGAATAAATAAGATCCGGTATGTCCACACAATGGAATACTACCCAGCCATAAAGAGCTACAAAACACGGATGGGTGCTGTAAGACAGATGAACCTCAAAATCAACACACTGAATAAAGCAACCCAGCCTTCCTCCCCTCCCCCCAGAAAGGGCACATCATGCTTGTTTCCATTAGTGCAAAATTCTAGAAAATGGAAGCTTATCTGTAGTGACAGAAAGCAGACCAGGGATTCTCTGGGGCTGGGCCAGAGGAAAAGGGATGGGCTGCCAAGGGACAAGACATGTTCAGGGGTAATGAAAACACTGATTGTGGGGTTGGTTTCACAATGTCTACATCTATCAAAACTTCCTACATTTTACCTTTAAATGGTTACTTTATGGTATATAAATACTTTAATTAAAAGTTTGTTGGTTTGTTTTTAAGGAAATTGCTGAATTCAGGGCAAAAAACAAAGACAACATTCTAAAAAGAGTCAGCAACTCTACCACGGAGCTCTCCACCCCAACCAAACGTCACAAGTGTCTCAGTGCCGACACTCGGTTATGTAAATAGGCTGTTCATTCATAAACATGTGATGGCCTGGGAGAGGAGGAAGAAAACGTTCCTTCTCTGATTCAGCTTTAGCTTAGAACCGGACCAGGAAAACCAATACTAGACGATGCCTTTTTTAGATCACGAGTGTGGATTTGACGCTTCGGGTTTTGTAAACCCTAATCTTGGTGGACTAGAGCCTGAAGCCGAGAGTGGGGCCCGTTGGGTGTCTCCCCATCCCGTCAGGAGCGGTGCACACGCTGAGCCACATGAGCCCTCTCTGCTTCCTTTGCTCTTCCGAAAGGACATTCCCGCTACCAGCCAGTGTGCGTAGAATAACTTTACATCTGACGCACAGGAACTAAGAGCAGTCCCTTACCTGTAACTCTGCATTCAGGCTTTTATTCTTGCAAACCCACTGAGTGCACAAACCAAATTCCAGTCAGAGACCAGTAACAGTGAAATTCTTAAGGGTGGGGGCAGCGATGTGGCAGCTCATTCACCCCACCACACCTCTCCCAACACAGGCTATGCCTTCACAAATATGCGTTCATCCATGCACACACCACTGTGTCACTATGCACCACTAACAACACATGTAGTGTGACCACATGTAAACACGGGACAGAAGATAATACAGTCGTCCATCAGTATCCATAGCAACTGGTTCCAGAATGCCACCCCCCCCAGCCCCCATTCTCCAGCATACCAAAATCCAAGGATGCTCAAGTCCCTTATATGAATGGTGCGTATTTGCATGTGATCTACACAGGCGGCGCTAGTGATAAAGAACCTGCCTGCCAATGCCGGAGATGTAAGAGACGCAGGTTCGATCCCTACGTCAGGAAGATCTTCTGGAGGAGGGCGAGGGAACCCACACCAGTATTCTTGCCTGAGAAATCCCGTGGACAGAGGAGCCTGAAGAGCTGCAGTCCAAAGGGATACAAAGAGTCAGACATGACTGAAGTGACTGAGCACAGCACACACACTCATCCTTCTGTTCACTTTTTATCATCTCTAGATTACTTATAACATTCAACACAATGTCAACAGTTGTAAATACACTGTAAATGCTAAAAAGTCACCAGCATGAGGCAAATCCAGTTTCTGCCTTTTGGGATTTTCTGGATTTTTGCTTCCCAACTGAACACTTTCCATCTGTGGCTGGCTGGATCCAAGGCCAAGGGACACTGGTTCTGGATTCTGTCGTGGGAGGCTGCCTGACCGGAGGAGCACTGGTAACATTTCAGTACAATGACTAGAGACAGAGGTCGTCCCTCTTTGGGAAAAACGAGCGACTGCTTGTGTCTTTTAGGGAGCTGAACCAGAGACTGTTCGAAGGTGGCCTGAACACGTGTCAGTGCCACAGACAGCTACATCACACCCTCTGCGTCCCGAGCCTTCCGTGTAAGGTCAGAGGTCACAGAAGTCCTTCAGTGGAGGCTGCGGCTTCAGGCCAGGGCCGTCAGGCAGCACCTTCCGCGGTGATGGGGATGCTCTGTTTCTGTACTGACACTGCAGGAGCCATGAGCCACATGAGGCCGTGGAAACCGGGGGAACTGCACTTTAAGTTTTACTCAATCTTAATGAATTCAAATTTAAGGAGCCACACCTGGCTGGTGACTGTCATGTTAACTTTAGACTCTGAAATCTAATATTTCCCTATGATCTCAAGAGAGGGGAAAAAATAGTCTAGAGATACTCTTTACCCTGTCCTCCTCAAATTATCTTAAAAGTCAGGATTGGCTCAAATCTAGAAGATAAAGAAACGTGTTGGATGCCGCAGGCTTACAGGGGAAATGCTGTGGTTAAGAGATTTTGTTTGGGCAGCAGCATGCAGTGCAGAATAAAACAAGACACCACGGGGAACCAGCAGTGAAGGTGTGCTGGGTCAGAGACCAGTGGGAGGGCAGGTGACACAGGCAACTCGGGAGCAAAAGGCAGGGCTCAGGCTGCCAGTGATTTCCCTGGGTAGTCTCGGGCAAAGAAAATCATTTTTTCTTTCTGGACCTCAATTTCTCAGCAATACATAGGATGTAACCACCCGCCCCATCTAATTCACAGAGCTGTAAGGAAGGTAGTGAGCGCCTAACAGTGCCATGGGCTTCCCTGGGGGCTCAGATGGCAAAGAATCTGCCTGAAGGCAGGAGACCCAGGCTTCATCTCTGGATCAGGAAGATCCTCTAGAGAAGGAGATGGCAACCCACTCCAGTATTCTTGCCTGGAGAATTCCACGGATAGAGGAGCCTGGCAGGCTACAGTCCTTGGGGTCACAAAGAGCTGCATACGACTGAGCCATGAAGGGGCTGGAGCCCACAAGAGCCTGGCAGGCGATGGGCACTGCTATGGTCTGAATGCTTGTGTCCCCGCAGAATTCCTCTGTTGCAGTCTTAGCCTCCAAAGGTGACGGTATTCAGTGGGTGGGGCCTCTAGGGGGTGCTTACGTCAGGTATGGCATCGTGCCTTGTAAACGAGGCTCCACAGAACTCTCTGGCCTCTTCTGCCCTGTGAGGATGCAGTGAGAAGTCTGAAGCCCAGGAGAGGTCCCTCACCAACTATGCTGGCACCCAGATCTCAGAATTGCAGCCTCCAGAAAAGTGAGAAATAAGCTGTTCCTTATAAGCTGCCCAGTCCTTGGTATTTTGTTGAAACAGGCCCAAAGATCTAAAAGTCTGAACAACAACGGAGACTCCACATCCGGAACTGAAAACACCCTGATTTCAGAAGGGAGCAGCAAGGCAGACCCACAGGCAGCTTGTAACTCCTAAGAAAGTTGCCCAAAACAGGTCTTTTTAAAATACAGTCCCTGTCAGACTTCCCTGGTGGTCTAGTGGTTAAGAATCTGCCTGCCAATACAGGGGACACGGGTTCAATCCCTGGTCAGGGAAGATCCCAAATGCTGCAGAGCAATTAAACCCATGCACCACATCTACTAGAGCCCGCACTCTGCAACAAGAGAAGCCACCGCAATAAAAGACCTGCTTAGCACTGCAGCCAGGGAACACCCACACAGCAACGAGGACACAGCAGGGACACACACACACACACACACACACACACACAGTGTACAGATCCTATCAATAGGATCCAAGATCCACAGAATCCAAGAGCCTTGACTTCAGATGGATCAGACTTCCAATGTGGTATGTGGTGCTGTAGCTCAGAAATCACCAGCAGTTCTTGCCCACTATTGCCAAGAAGCCCTGGGCATTGAGAGGTGAGCAGTCCGGTGGGGACTGACTGGGAACCTTCTGGGCTGGTGGTCATGTTGTTCCTTATCTTGACCAAAGAGACAAAGGCTGAGTTCCGCAAGGGGCCACTGGGTGGTATACTTAAGATCTGTACATCTCATTCCATGCAAATTTTAACCACGAAGAAGGGACAGTAAACACACAAAGAATGCCAAGTCCAGCCATACACATAACCCCAACCAGAATCTCTGGGGACTGGGCCACAGATTTAGGGATTTTAACATGATGCTCATGAAGGTGAACTTCTGAGTCAGCTTTGAAAATTACTTGCCTATGCCAAAGAAAACAGGTTAAGGGTAGACAAGTAGGATAATTCGACTTAGGCTTCTCACTTTCTATCTGAAACTGACTACATGTCAGGAATCATAACTCGATGCTCCCAAGAAGTAGTGGGAAGAACGGTATAACAATGGCCACTGCAGCTGCTGCTGCTAAGTCGCTTCAGTCATGTCCGACTCTGTGCGACCCCATAGACGGCAGCCCACCAGGCTCCCGTCCCTGGGATTCTCCAGGAAAGAACACTGGAGTGGGTTGCCATTTCCTTCTCCAGTGTATGAAAGTGAAAGGTGAAAGTGAAGTTGCTCAGTTATGTCTGACTCTTAGCGACCCCATGGACTGCAGCCTACCAGGCTCCTCTGTCCATGGGATTTTCCAGGCAAGAGTGCTGGAGTGGGGTGCCATTGCTTTCTCCAACAACGGCCACTATTTGACAATTATTGTTATCTACAAAAGTCGCAATTGTATATGGTAATAGGATGCAATTACTTCTGGATGCAAACATGTGCCCTGGCGAATGGGCATCTTTTTATCCATAGAAGAGCATAACCTTAATTTACAAGAAGTCCACTGGGAACAGGGGTTCATCTCCCTCGTGGACTGTCCTGCGGCCCTGGGTGGGGTGGGTGGGGCAGGTGGCAGCAGCCAGGGGCTGTGGCAGTCCAAGGCCAAGTGCCCACCAGGATGCCTGGTTCCAAGGCTCGGGGGTCACTTTCCGTGCGGGAGTCAGAGAGCTGCTGGGCCAGAGGCTTGTGTAAACTGAGCTTGCCTCTTCCTCCAGGAAGACCAGCCTGTATTTTCTTGTTTCTGTGGTCTAATTATTTTCAACAAAACTAGGATTCTCACCCCTTGGTCTTAAGGTGAGCTTGAGAAGCAACTCGGCTTCCCTTGGGAAGGATGGGCCAGTGAGGTCCAAGAGGTAACCTTTAGGAGCGCTTGTGACGGTGAGGACTTCCGGACCAGAAAGGGCGCCCTCCTCCAGGACCTGGCCTTTCCTCGAGGCTGCATGCTTCCCTGCTGATGACCCCGGTTCCGTTTAGTCCTTGCTATAAGATGCGAGGACAGAATGTACCAGATGCAAGTCATTTGGTTTTGAACACAGTCAACTTGTTTACCTAGAGCTGAGAGAGAAGCCAAACTGGGAAACGGGCCAAATGAAGGAAACTGGAGGAGTCGGCACCCACGGAGGCCAGGAGGACCAAATGCAGCCGGTCCCCAGCCTGAGGCTCTTGGAGTCTCTGTGGCCACGAGGGCCACTCTCTCATCCTCTGCCCCCATGGGCAGCAACCACTTCCGGGTACACGGTCTTTATACACTTTAGTGCAGGTCATATCCACTCCTTCACTGTAGATTTACGGCCCTGTGCAAGAGAAGGGGCCTGTGCTCAGGAGGTGACATGTCCAAAGAGACAGGGGGGCTGCTGGACCCACGGGCAAACCAGCACTCTGAGCCCCCTCCACCGACAAGGCCCCTGAGTCCCTGGGTCATATACCTTCCCCAACAGGGAAAAACACGACTTTTCTGTTGTTTTCTGGATCTGAGGGAGACAAAGGTAAAACCAACTTTTATCCATCTTCAAATCAATCAATGACTGATCTACTGGTCTGCCTAATATCACTCAAACAGTTGCTGGTAGGTGACTAGTAACCTCGGCTCTTATTAACAAATGGACAGAAGCATCACTTGCTTTTTGAAGCATCCTTCTTCCCCCCGCGGGCTGCGTCGCGCACTAAGAGCGCGGCGGAGAGGAGCTACCCCACGACCGAGGAAGGACGGCGGTGAGGGCCAGCGCACTAAGCAGGGCAGAGAAGAGCTACCCCAGGACCGAGGTCAGGAAGGGCGGCGGTGAGGAGAGACCCCTCGTCCAAGGTAAGGTGCGATGGCTGTGCTTCGCTGGCCGGGAGCAGCCAGGAGCAGCCGGGATGAGATACCCCACGCCCGAGGTAAGAGAAACCCAAGTAAGACAGTAGGTCTTGAAAGAGGGCATCAAAGGGCAAATACACTAAAACCACTCTCACAGAAAACTAGTCAATCTAATCACACAAGGACCACACCCTTGTCTAACTCAATGAAATTAAGCCATGCCCGAGGGGCAACCTGGGATGGGCGGGTCATGGTGGAGAGATATGACAGGGTGTGGTCCGCTGGAGAAGGGAATGGCAAACCACTTCAGTATTCTTGCCTTGAGAACCCCATGAACAGTATGAAAAGACAAAATGATAGGATACTGAAAGAGAAACTCCCCAGGTCAGTAAGGGCCCAATATGCTACTGGAGATCAGTGGAGAAAGAACTCCAGAAAGAATGAAAGGATGGAGCCAAAACAAAAAGAATACCCAGCTGTGGATGTGTCTGGTGATAGAAGCAAAGTCCGATGCTGTAAAGAGCAATATTGCATAGGAACCTGGAATGTCAGGTCCATGAATCAAGGCAAATTGGAAGTGGTCAAACAAGAGATGGCAAGAGTGAATGTTGACATTCTAGGAATTAGCGAACTAAAATGGACTGGAATGGGTGAATTTAACTCGGATGACCATTATATCTACTACTGTGGGCAGGAATCCCTCAGAAAAAATGGAGTGGCCATCATGGTCAACAAAAGAGTCCGAAATGCAGTACTTGGATGCAATCTCAAAAATGACAGAATGATCTCTGTTGGTATCCAAGGCAAACCATTCAATGTCACAGTAATCCAAGTCTATGCCCCAACCAGTAACGCCGAAGAAGCTGAAGTTGAAAGATTCTATGAAGACCTACAAGACCTTTTAGAACTAACACCCAAAAAAGATGTCCTTTTCATTATAGGGGACTGGAATGCAAAAGTAGGAAGTCAAGAAACACCTGGAGTAACAGGCAAATTTGGCCTTGGAATACGGAATGAAGCAGGGCAAAGACTAATAGAGTTTTGCCAAGAAAATGCACTGGTCATAGCAAATACCCTCTTCCAACAACACAAGAGAAGACTCTATACATGGACATCACCAGATGGTCAACACCGAAATCAAATCGATTATATTCTTTGCAGCCAAAGATGGAGAAGCTCTATACAATCAGCAAAAACAAGACCAGGAGCTGACTGTGGCTCGGACCATGAACTCCTTATTGCCAAATTCAGACTGAAATTGAAGAAAGTAGGGAAAACTACTAGACCATTCAGGTATGACCTAAATCAAATCCCTTATGATTATACAGTGGAAGTGAGAAATAGATTTAAGGGCCTAGATCTGATAGATAGAGTGCCTGATGAACTATGGAATGAGGTTCGTGACATTGTACAGGAGACAGGGATCAAGACCATCCCCATAGAAAAGAAATGCAAAAAAGCAAAATGGCTGTCTGTGGAGGCCTTACAAATAGCTGTGAAAAGAAGAGAAGCGAAAAGCAAAGGAGAAAAAGAAAGATATAAACATCTAAATGCAGAGTTCCAAAGAATAGCAAGAAGAGATAAGAAAGCCTTCTTCAACGATCAATGCAAAGAAATAGAGGAAAACAACAGAATGGGAAAGACTAGGGATCTCTTCAAGAAAATCAGAGATACCAAAGGAACATTTCATGCAAAGATGGGCACGATAAAGGACAGAGATGCTGTGGACCTAACAGAAGCAGAAGATATTAAGAAGAGGTGGCAAGAATACACAGAAGAACTGTACAAAAAAGAGCTTCAATACCTAGACAATCATGATGATGTGATCACTGACCTAGAGCCAGACATCTTGGAATGTGAAGTCAAATGGGCCTTAGAAAGCATCACTACGAACAAAGCTAGTGGAGGTGATGGAATTCCAGTGGAACTATTCCAAGTCCTGAATGATGATGCTGTGAAAGTGCTGCACTCAATATGCCAGCAAATATGGAAAACTCAGCAGTGGCCACAGGACTGGAAAAGGTCAGTTTTCATCCCAATCCCAAAGAAAGGCAATGCCAAGGAGTGCTCAAACTACCGCACAATTGCACTCATCTCACACGCTAGTAAAGTAATGCTCAAAATTCTCCAAGCCAGGCTTCAGCAATATGTGAACCGTGAACTTCCTGATGTTCAAGCTGGTTTTAGAAAAGGCAGAGGAACCAGAGATCAAATTGCCAACATCCGCTGGATCATGGAAAAAGCAAGAGAGTTCCAGAAAAACATCTATTTCTGCTTTATTGACTATGCCAAAGCCTTTGACTGTGTGGATCACAATAAACTATGGAAAATTCTGAAAGAGATGGGAATACCAGACCACCTGATATGTCTCTTAAGAAATCTGTATGCAGGTCAGGAAGCAACAGTTAGAACTGGTCATGGAACAACAGACTGGTTCCAAATAGGAAAAGGAGTACGTCAAGGCTGCATATTGTCACCATGTTTATTTAACTTATATGCAGAGTACATCATGAGAAATGCTGGACTGAAAGAAACACAAGTTGGAATCAAGATTGCCGGGAGAAATATCAATAACCTCAGATATGCAGATGACACCACTCTTATGGCAGAAAGTGAAGAGGGGCTAAAAAGCCTCTTGATGAAAGTGAAAGTGGAGAGTGAAAAGGTTGGCTTAAAGCTCAACATTCAGAAAACGAAGATCATGGCATCTGGTCCCATCACTGCATGGGAAATAGATGGGGAAACAGTGGAAACAGTGTCAGATTTTGTTTTTCTGGGCTCCAAAATCACTGCAGATGGTGACTGCAGCCATGAAATTAAAAGACGCTTGCTCCTTGGAAGGAAAGTTATGACCAACCTAGATAGCATATTCAAAAGCAGAGACATTACTTTACCAACAAAGGTTCGCCTAGTCAAGGCTATGGTCTTTCCTGTGGTCATGTATGGATGTGAGAGCTGGACTGTGAGGAAGGCTGAGCGCTGAAGAATTGATGCTTTTGAACTGTGGTGTTGGAGAAGACTCTTGAGAGTCCCTTGGACTGCAAGGAGATCCAACCAGTCCATTCTGAAGGAGATCAATCCTGGAATTTCTTTGGAAGGAATGATGCTAAAGCTGAAACTCCAGTATTTTGGCCACCTCATGCGAAGAGTTGACTCATTGGAGAAGACTCTGATGCTGGGAGGGATTGGGGGCAGGAGGAGAAGGGGACGACAGAGGATGAGATGGCTGGATGGCATCACTGACTCGATGGATGCGAGTCTGAGTGACCTCCGGGAGCTGGTGATGGACAGGGAGGCCTGGCGTGCTGCGGTTCATGGGGTCGCAAAGAGTCGGACACGACTGAGCGACTGATCTGATCTGATCTGATCTTCCCCCTCAAAGTTCTCCACATTCCTAGATGGAGAACAAACCTGTTCCCACCTCTTGAATGGGTGCAATCTCAGAGAAATAGTATACTGATAATATTACTAGATGCAACGCGATGAACAAGGGCTCAGAAACAGTGAGCTAGTTATTACCCCATCAGAAAGCAATTTGTAAGTTTATAAACCTGGTCAATAAATTTACTGAGCATCCTCTGGGGGTCAGGCACTGTGACAGGTGCTGGAGTGGTACGGTAAAGAGTCATACCAAGGATGCCCCCTCACTGGAGGGGCTCCAGATGATGATCCTCGGCTTGCAATTCTGTGACTGGGCCTTATCCAGTGCCACCAGAGCAGGACCCCGGCTCTGCAAAGCCCATCGATAGAGACGGAATTTGGAAAGCACTGCTCTGGCTCCAAACCACAGTGACGTCGTATACACCAGGTGTCCTAAAGCAAAGACACTGGGCTTTCCCAGTGGCCCAGTGGTTAAGAATCCGCCTTGCAAGGCGAGGGACACTGGTCGATCCGTGGTCCAGGAAGATCCCACGTGCCTCAGAGCAACTAAGCCTGTGCGCCACAACTCCTGAAGCCTGTGCGCCACAACTCCTGAAGCCTGTGCGCCACAAGAAGAAAAGCCACCGCAGCGAGAAGTCCACGCACCGTGACTAGACAGCAGTCCCCGATCGCTGCGACTAGAGAAAGCCTGAGTGCGGCAACGAAGACCCAGCACAGCCAAAAAATAATAAATCTTAAAAAAAAAAAAGACGCTAACATAAATCTACACTGCTCTACAATTCTCTTCCAAATGCAGACAGCCTTGAACAAAACGCCCTGTGGTCTGTCCAGTATTACCTTTCTAGATCTGATTCAAATTTTCCTTCTTAACAAATCAAGATGTGCTGGGAGAGGGAGGTGCCCCTCAGCACTCTCTGTGCCGCTGGACCCCACTTAGCGGCTGAGCCCCCTGAGGGCTAAAGACATTTTGCAGTGAAAAGCAGTAGTGGCTCTTAGGCCCAATTTTTCCTCCAGAACTGACCCGGCCTGATTCCAAAGCCCTCTGGGGACTATTTATCCCCCAGCCCTGAAGTGATGGAGACCCCCGTCCCCTCCGCACCACTACAGGAGGCCTTCAGCGCCTAGGGGTCTAATAAGCAGGCATGCTCCTAAGAAGGCATGAGTCTAAGAAAAGGCTTTCTCAGCTTTCTGGCAGATAAAGTTAAGGCAGGAATGCGTGAAGCCCTCCACACGCACCTCACGTACTGCTTTGGGCAATTAAGTGATTTTTTTTTTTTTTTCCTTTTTGCTCAGCTCGAGGCTCAAAGCTAGTGGGGAAACTGTCTCCAGCAGAGCGGGTGACTTCAAAGGACTGAGAGGCAGGCCCCTGGCTCTACAGACATGCCTCTCTTCCTGGAGGAGCAAAGGCAGAACTGGCTTCCCCAAATTCCCCGTGCTCTTGCTCCTCGCTTGGTACAGCCCCAGAGAAGGGAAGGAGCGAAGAGTCGGGAGATCCCTTTGTTTCTAGGAAGCTCGGGATTTCATCCCGTGAAAGACACTGCTGCTTAAAAAAGAAAGAAAATCAAGGAAACAGAAATGAAAGGCTGCTGAGAAAATTGAAAATATGTCATCAGACACTTCTGCGTAATAGGAAGACCTACAGGTGTTGGCAGGAACGACCCATCACCCCTCCCTATCTTACCTGTTCTACACACCTGTCTGGTCCCTTGTATTTCAGGGCAGGCCTCGAACAGTACTTGACCAGCCCACTTCTGTCCCAGGAAGCAGCCTGTGAAGAACACACCCACTACTTGAAGGCACTGCTGGCCAAGCCAGACATCCCTGTCTCTGACCATCTCTGTGGTATTCAATGTGCTCCAATGACGGGCAGAGCCACCAACCATCAGCCAGGTGGGCCAACTGGTCCACCAGGTGGGCGTCCCTGTCTCAGAGACGGAGAGAACCCTCTGCACCCCACCCTGCCCAGCGGACGGGACCTCAGTAGGCCATCGGGAGTGGGGGTGGGGGGAGCGGCAAACGGGAGAATGGCTTACTGTCGGCTTCCCAACTGTGTTTAGTACTGGAAGTCCTATCGACCAGCCCTCAAGTAAAACCACAGAGGATTCAAGGTGGTACCCAGGCGGACTTTTGAAAACAATACACATATGTTCGTTTTAGCATGGGTTAGAAAAAGTTAACTAGCACAAATTCTTGATAAAAATCTCCTTTCAAAAATACCATTTTTTCACCAAAGCTCAGATACCATCAACCAAACGCGGCAAGGAAAAAATTAACCTAGGACACACCATGGGTTTTGAGACATTCCAGTGTCAGAAATGATATGATACCAAAAAGGAAAGCCTCTAAAAGTCAACAAGTTATTTCAGTTTTTATAATTACAGTCACTTTAAAGAAAATTTTCAAATAAATAACCATGGCTTGCAGGTATGGGAGGAACTGTGAAGGTGTTACCAGAATAACCATGTCATACATCAAGAGTGCACACAGCAAGCCATGAGCCACGCCTGCTCCAGGGGCTTTACAGAACTGAACATATTGCATCTAGAAAACAACCGCATGGGCTTCCCTGGTGGTCCGGTGGTTGAGAATCTGTGCACCAATACAGGGGACATGGGTTTGATCCCTGGTCTAAGAAGATCCCACCTGAGCAACCAAGCCCGTGAGCCATGACTACTGAGCCTGCTCTAGAACTCGGGAGCCCCGACTCCTGAGCCCACATGCCCTACAGTCTGTGCTCCCGGCATGAGAAACCTCCACAGTAAGAAGCCTGGGAACCACAACTGGAGGGTAGTCCCTACTCAACGCAACTAGAGAAAAAGCCCATTTGGCAATGAAGACCCAACGCAACCAAAAATAAATAAATCTTTCAAAAAAAATATTTTTTAATAGTTAAAAAAAAACCCACGACAAGGTATCGCATCATGCCTGTTAGAGCAGTGAACTGCAGCACGAGGGGGCTGGTGACCTGCCCAATGTCACACTCTCTCTCTCTCTCACACACACTCAGACACACACACACACACACTCACACACAGTGCAGAGCCCAGCCCAGCACCAGGCATGTGGGTCCCAGCTCCCTGCTCTTCTGAGCCTCCCCAGAGAACTCTGGGTAGGACCATGGGAGATCGTGGATATGCAACCACTTCTGATTTACAAAAATGGCAAGTTCAAAGGATTCAACCTCAGAGCTGCAAGAGCCATTTGTTAAATGTCTGATCAACAGCTGCACGTGACTGACTGGAGCCAATTCCTTTCAGGACAGAGCGGAACCTCAGTCTTGGGCAGTGCATCCCTAACCTCAATTCAAACCCCAAAACTTTTGGAATATTCTAGAATGTTTACCTAAAGCCCTCTTCGTCTTCTTCAAACTCCATCTGCAGACTCGGATTTCGGTCTCCAGAATCCACTGGAGCACATGAAGGGATACTGGAGGAGAAATGTATAAAAAGGAGAAATGCAAGTACGTTCCTTTCCTCAACTGCAGGACTGGTCTGCAAGCAGGTTCAAAGCAACCTGGAGAGACAACTGATGATTCTCCAGGTTGATCTTTCACGGGCTGTGGCCTCACCCCCGTGAAGCTATGGCTAAGCTCGTGGTAGGAGGGCAAGAGCCATAAGTCAGGGTTGGCCAAATATTTCTCCAGATGAATGATTTGGTTCATCAAGGGCACAGAGTATCAGGGTTTATGCCCAGGGTCCGTTTCTAAATGTGATTACGTAATACATGACCCCCAGAGCAGGGACCCCCACTCGCCCTGCCTTTCCTGTTGGCACCTGCACACGCGGCCGGGCTCCAGCCAGCACCCTTCACACGCTGGTCTCATCTGCTCTCAGATGAATGGGGCCCCTGGGGTTGTGCAACACGCTGGTCCTTCCTGCATATATAGAGAGAAGGGAGCTCGGGTTTCTAATAACTCTGGGCAGATGCCCAGAGAAGATCTGAAGTGAAGCAGAAACCTGATACACAAAACTGTGATCATCACGGAGGAAGGCAAGGGGAAACCTGGATCTTATTTTAGGAAAATGTTTTATTCTGACATTTAACTCAAAATACCTTAATGGTCAGGGACTCTGGGCAGGTTAAAGCCTCCTCATTCTAAGAATGGCAAGGTCCCCTGATATTAAGAATCTCTTTTATTTTTATTTCTTTGTAACTTGCAGAGCTCATTCTCATTATTGATATACCTCCACGAACTCCTAATTCCAGAGAAGTTATAAATACACACGTTCTCAAACATGTTCTTTTTTTTTTTTCCCTAAATCGTCAACAGCACCAGAAAAAATTAACTCGAGCCCCAGAAGATTATCTTCACAAACATTATATTCTTAATAGAAGTAAACTGCTCTTTTCCCGTAAGCAAAATAGGACATTATGCAGCGCCTTTTGTGCTCAGCTTTCAAAAATGTGAATGGGAACACTTTCCCAAAGTCACGAATATACAAAAGGACCAAACAAAAATCGCAAAAAAAAAAAAAATAAACAAAAAAAAACACATGGAAATGAAAAACTTCTCTCTGCTGAAAGGAACGGCTCTTTGTTGATAAAAGGGAGGTTCAAACATATTTTAAATATTTTTAAACAAAGGCCTAGCTGATGGCCCTTAATCCATCCATCCAGTTCAACTTTCGGAGCAGGCAGCTGCCACTGAGAAGTGCCCGTCCAGAAGGGAGGGCCCGGAGGCATTTCCTTAGCGTCCCACATTCCTGGGGGACACGGGACTTAGCCAACTTAACAGCGATTTGCAACCTCCAATGCGAGCACGACAACATCTTCATAAAAGTTTTACAAGGACATCCTGCCAAGAACCAAGCTACCACGAGAGAGGAGAGTTGCGGGGCCCTGGAGCACCCCCAGCAGCTCGCTTTTCTTGGCCACTGCTCCTCCCAGTGTGGCGCATACAGGTGGCAGGCGGCCGGGAACCCATGGGAGGGTCCCGGGGAGGAAGCACTTGCGGCAAAAGAAGATACCCACTTTGGCTCGGCAAGACAGGGAGCAAGAGGAGGCCGGGCAGGGGAAGGGATGGAGGCGGACGCCTGGAGTTGCCTGCCTTGGGTGCAGTCCCGCCCCCCTCCATCCTTCCAGGAGACCTCACCAGCGGAAGTGCTCAGGGAGCCTGGCTCTGAGCATGACCCTCACGCAGGGGCGACACCGGGAGACCGCTCGTGGTGTGACCTGTGGCGCAAAGGCCCAAGGTGAATGACAGAACCACGGGGCCCTGAGACAGCGCGGTCAGCTGTGCAGCCGGTCTCGGTGTCCTGGGGCTGCCCTGACAAATGCCACAGACCCAAAGGCCTCAACACCCGGGCACTGTCCTGCTGTCCCGGAAGGCAGCGGTCAGAGAGTGAGGTGTCTGAGGCTGAGGCTGTCCTCGCCTCTCCCCTGGCTTGTGGGGGCGCTGCTGGCGACCTCTGGCACTCCATGGTTTGCAGGGTCACCAGCCCGTCACGGCTTCCCATCCCTGTGTTCTCCCTCTGTTCACGTCTGTGTCCAGATCTCTCCATATTATAAGGACACCAGTCATATTTGATCAGGGCCCACCCGAATGATCTCCTTTTAACTTGATTACCTCTGTAAGGAATCCATCTCCCCAGAAGGTCACAGTCTGAGGTACTGGGGGTTAAAAACTTGACATGTGATTTTTGGGGTTGCTGCTGCTGCTAAGTCACTTCAGTTGTGTCCGACTCTGCGTGACCCCATAGACGTCAGCCCACTAGGCTCTCCTGCCCCTGGGATTCTCCAGGCAAGAAAACTGGAGTGGGTTGCCATTTCCTTCTCCAGTGCATGAAAGCGAAAAAGTGAAAGTGAAGTCGCTCAGTCGTGTCCGACTCTTAGCGACCCCATGGACTGCAGCCCACCAGGCTCCTCCATCCATGGGATTTTCCAGGCAAGAGTACTGGAGTGGGGTGCCATTGGGGGAACGTAATTCCACCCATAAGAAGACTCCTGGAGAACCACGAGTACGTGAGAAAGGAAGGGACCTATAAGAAATGAGCATTTTCTTTTCCTTAGCATCTCTTTCACAATAAGTAACTACAGAACCCACAAGTCTGTATCACAGTGCAGGAGTAAATTAAATGGATAATTTTTTTTTTTTTAAGTAGGTGGAAAGATGTGGGAGAGAAACACAGGCAAGGTGCCATCACAGGGGGAAACAGGAAAAAATGAGGTGTAAAATGATACATTCACAGACTGTTTTGGCAGAGGCCTGTTGCCAGTAGCTATACAGTAGACTCTCCGAGTTTGGCAAGATATAAAAGAGGACGAGGCCCAAAATACATTAATGGCCTAGCTATGGCTTTAGATCGAGTCATAATTGGCTGGGAAACGGGGCTCACCTTACAATTCCGTGAACTGCTAAGTTTGAGCCTCCTGCCATTCAGGGAGGATTTACGTGGCAAGGATCGGGTCACTGCCAGCCACTGGCCCGGGCTTGAGCTAGACACCCACCTGGGGTTTTCAGAGGAAGGAGTGTCCTGAGAAACAAGATGCATGGAAGGAGGCCCTAAGGGGACACTGCTTTCTCAAACTCAAAGCATGAAATGAGGAAACACTACATTTGGCAAAGACGGGCAATGAAGAGGGTCTTTTACTTGGAAGGAAAAAAAAAAGGTGGAAGGCATATTATTTTTAAAAGGGACCTCAGAGGTTACGGCTTTGTGATTCTGAATATTGCTGATGACTGGGAAGAATGTCCAACCACAAGGTGTATAATACACATGCGAACACACAGCCACTATCATCAGGCAAGGGTGTGCTAACATGTGACGCCAGAGAGGCACAACCGTCAGAGAAGAAAGCAGCAATAGATATTCATGCTCTGTCGCGTCCGACTCTTCGTGACCTCACGGACTGTAGCTCACCAGGCTCCTCTGTCCATGGAATTTTTCAGGCAAGAATACTGGAGTGGGTTGCCATTTCCTCCTCCAGGGGATACCTTCCCAACCCAGGGATCAAACCTGTGTCTCCTGCATCTCCTGCGTTGGCAGGCAGATTCTTTACCAGTGAGCCACCTGGGAAGCCTCACCAGACAGCCAAGTGCCTTCAAAACAATTTAATCCCAATTTCCATTAAATGCCATCTAGCCCATGGGTTCTGAAAGTCCAGTCTACAAGCTCCTGGCGGGGGTAGTATAGGGGCAGGGCTTGTGTTGGTCACTTAGTAGTGTCCAACTCTTTTCAACCCTGTCGACTGTAGTTCGCCAGGCCCCTCTTTCCATGGAATTCTCCAGGCAAGAATAATGGAGTAGATTGTCATTTCCTTCTCCAGAGAATCTTCCCATGGAACCTGGGTCTCCTGCATTGGCAGGCAGATTCTTTACTGTCTGAGCCACCAGGGAAGCCCAAAAGGGGTGATGGTTACAGGAGTGAGGGGTCCTTAAACCTCTTCAGAGAACCTGTGAGTGCAAAACTATTTCTGTAATGATACTAAGGCAACATTTGCCTTTTACACTGTGTAGCACATGCACTGATGGTGTAAATGCAACAGCGGGAAAAGACTGTCGTGGTAATCAAGGCAGTGGTGCCAGACCGCACTCCTGATTACTATGCACTTGCAGTCGGAAAAAAACCAGTTTCCTTAAGAATGTTGATGAAGCAGGAATTCCCTGGTGGTGCAGTGGTTAGGACTCTGCATTTCCAATGCAGGGGCAGAGGTTTGATCCCTGGTTTGGGAACTAAGATCCCTCATGCCATGTGGCACAACCAAAATTTTAAAAACAAAGAAATAAAGAAGAATGTTATTGAAGCAATACTGATTAAAAACACTGATGAATAAAAGCTATTTTTATTTAACTTAAAAAATTTTTTATTAGCGTTCAACTCCCAGTGAAGTGAAAGTTGCTCGGTCATGTCCGACTCTTTGCGACCTCACAGACTATGAAATTCTCCAGGCAAGAACACTGGAGTGGGTTGCCATTTCCTCCTCCAGGGGACTCTTCCCAAACCAGGGATTGAGCCAGGTCTTCTGCATTGTAGGCGGATTCTTTACCAGCTGAGCCACCAGGGAAGCCGTCAACTCCTAAGTACATACTTTTTAATATTCTATGTGAAAAAATGAGAAGTTTGCACAAAGCACATCTGTTGCATACCAAAGCACATGGGTGCCTCATGATAAAGTCATACAATACCATGTGACTGTGAGTTGCAAGCTGAACTAGCCACTTCTTAATGGGACAGCATTTTTACTTAAAATTTTTTACTTAAAACATACAGTTATATGGACAGGTACAGGACAGACATTTTCTCAGAAATGAATGAAATGAGCCTGCCACTTCAAGAAAAATAATTGATAATATTTGTTGCCAATGATAAAATTTGAGCTTCCAAGCAAAATCAGAAGTTGGGGAAATGTGTATCTACCACCATGAGCTTGACAGAATCCCAGAACTACTTAAAGGCTTTCCTACTGAGAAGAATGAGGACAGTAACAAACGTGATTTTTCAAATACTGTATGATGAAATGTGTCCGCATTTGAAAGAGCTAAGTGACTCAGTGAATCAGTATTTTCTAAATGACCAGCGCATGATAATACAAAATCATTCATTAGTAACAGATCCCTTCAAAGAACAAGCGAGACCAATGGATTTCAACAGAGCAGAGCAGGAAGAGTTCATCGATATGGTTTCAGGTTCCACTTTATACCTTCAAGAAACCTCAAGAAATGACCTCTTCCTGAGTATTGATACAGTATCAAAGAATATCCACAATTACCTTGAGAAGCTAAGAAAGTACTCCTCTGTTTTCCAACTACATATCTGAGTGAGGCCAGATTTTCTTCATATCCTTCAATCAAAGCATATCAAAACAGACTGGGTACAGAAGTAGGTGTGAGACTCCAACTATCAGATAGTATGAAGCCAGACACTAAAGAGATTTACAAAAATACAAAACCAGACCATTCTTCTCACTGTATCTCCAAAATATAATTCTGCTTCATAAAAAATGTTAGTTACGTTAACATGTAATGGGCTTATTATTATTTTAAAGTATATTTTTAAAGTTTCTGTTTTAATTTCTTATCTGGCAAATATCAGTAGGTTTAAAAAACGCTCAGAGGAAGATATGACAAAACTAGGCCGTGTGTTAAACAGCAGAGACATCACTTCGCTAAAGGTCTGTCTAGTCAAAGCTATGGCTTTTTTTCCAGTAGTCATGTACGGATATGTGAGTTGGACCATAAAGAAGGCTGAGCACCAAAGAATTGATGCTTTGGAACTGTAGCATCATAGAACTTTGGATGCTAAAGAAGATTCTTGAGAGTCTGTTGGACAGCAAGGAGATCAAGCCACTCAATCCTAAAGGAAATCAACCCTGAATATTCACTGGAAGGACTGATGCTGAAGCTGAAGCTCCAATACTTTGGCCACCTGATGTGAGGAGCCGACTCGCTGGAGAAGACCCTGATGCTGGGAAAGACTGAGGGCAAAAGGAGAAGGGGGCAGCAGAGGATGAGATGGTTAGATGGCATCACCGACTCAACAGTCAAAAATGTGAGCAAACCCTGAGAGACAGTGAAAGACAAAGGAGCCTGGCATGCTACAGACCATGAGGTCACAAAAAGTTGGACTTAACTAAGCGACTGAACAACGGCAATACAACTCTCATAAAGAAAATCTCTTTGTGTTCCTTAAAACTTAGCATTAAGGAGTCTTACCATAAAAAAGAACATACCTACTAGGAAGACTATAACCAAAAGAACAAAACAGACAATAACAACTGTTGATGAGGACAGAGAAACTAGAACCCTCACACACTGCTGATAAGAATGTAAATGGTACAAGCATTTAGAAAGTAGTCTGGGAGTTCCTGAAAACATGAGACACAGAGTTCCCACGTGACCTAGCAATACCACTGCCAGGCTTACACCCAAGAGAAGAGAAAACAGGTTCACACAGAGACTTGGACATGACTGTTCACAGCAGCATTGTTTATAATAACCAAAGAGTGAAAATCCAAATGATCACCAACTGATGAATGGATAAACAAAATGTGGTGTTCATACAATGCAACATTACTTAGTCATGTATGGTTAAAAACAGGATACTAACTAAAACTCCGTCTAGACACCTGTAGATTCCCACATGTCCCTATTTAAAGGATGCAAAATAAAGGGGAGTGTTAAAAAACTAAGCCCTTTTAGGAGAGCCAACCCAAACTTCACTAGTCCCTCGCACAAGATGAACCCAACAGAAGCCAGTTTTATTCATATTCCAGCATTCTAGACTTCACTCTCCACGCCTTCTCAAGAACTGACTGCTCTATTTCTCTTCCTCCCAGCTTTGTGAGTTTCCCAAGTAACTGGTGACAGTGACGGTTGAAGAAGTATAAGGCTCGTAGCACAGCTATGTGAGTAAACCAACCTCATAGTCAAGTTCACCTCAATAGACCAAACAGACCTTGCTACCTTCAGCCACCATCATCTGCTACTGCCAAACACAAATGAAACTCACCTTAAAATCTTCAAAACCCTCTCCCGCCACTCTGATTCCCCTAAATAACCTGCTCATAAAACCATCACCTGCAAACACTTCTCCTTCTTCCCTCCAAATCACAAACATGTCCTAATAAAGGCAGAGTCCGTAACCAGTGCTTTCAACTGCTAACAAACAGAAAAGGCCTGAAAAGCACACTCTCATTCATATGCCTCTAGCAAATGGACAGTCTACCTGGACTCTGCCAAAAACAACCAATCCAAACACCAATGCCCATAAATTAGCAAGTCACTTTGAAGTCAGGCGTCGTTGCATGATTACAAAAGATGATATATTACCTTATTGAATTCCTGCTAAGGGACAGAACTTCCTTTTGGATAAAACTGCAACTTCTTAAAGCTGCAAAGCCATTTCTCTCACACAGAGAATGATGGTGATGTTTATTAAAAGAAAAAAAAAAATACAAGCACATTCTAATGACAACAACAACAAAAGAACAGATGCATTATCTTGGTTTATGTATTTTAAAAATAGCTTTAGAAAGTATGTGAAAGTGTGTGTTAGTTGTTCAGTGGTGCCCAACTCTTTGAAATCCCATGGACTGTACCCCGCCAGGCTCTGCTCTCCATGGGATTTCCCAGGCAAGAATGCTGAGGTGGGTTGCCATTTCCTTCTCCAGGGGATCTTCCTGACCCAGGGATTGAACTCGTGTCTCCTGCATTGGCAGGTGGATTCTTTACTACTGAGCCACCTGGGAAGCCCACTGTGTTATTATATTCTGCTTTTCTTCACTTACCAGCATTTTCCCTCAACATTAAATACTCTCAAGCAATTTTAAGGTATGCATGGAACTCGACTATATGAACAAAAGTACCATCACTGACCCAGCTCTTGATTGTTATATATTTTCATTATTGGCAGTTTTTTAACCTAAGTAACACACTAGTGAACATCCTCACACGAAAATCTTGTTAGGCACCTCTGATTTTTCTTTTTAGGATAAATTCCTAGAAGAAAAACTGCTGAGTCAAGGAGCCAGAATTAAGCCTCTAGATACATATGCTGCTGCTACAAACCACCCTCCTACCAGCAGTGCATAAAAACAGCTATTTTCTTATACCTTTTACTAAAACAGGTTCTACCATTACATTGGCCTTTGCCATTCAGGTACATTAAAAATAAATCAATAAATAAGGCCAGTTTTTGTTTTAATCCAGGGTTCTTTTGAAATCCTTGCTGTCTGGCCTCATTCTCTCCACGGTGCGGCCACAGCGCGGCCACAGCGCTCAACAGAAACGTCCACAGCACATCAGGCGGAAACGTCCACAGCACATCAGGGACTGTCCACGCCAGACAAGGGCCGTGTGTGAGGGGATTCTAAGCCTTTAAAGAAAGAGGAAACTTGACACTTCAGGGGGAAAACACGGGTGTTCAAGTGTGTGGAGATTCAGACACTCTGGTGATGCCCAGAGCTCAGATTATATCAGGAGGCAGGTTTAGTGCCAACATACAAACACTGACGGGGAGTGGGTGGGAGGGGAATGAGTGCCCTCCCCCTCCCATGAGGCTAATCTCACTGTAATAAAAATGAAAAGGAAACCCAATAACTTCAGTAAGGAACTGCTGCGGCGTCTATTTCCAAATTATCTCACCACCAGGGCAATCCTACACACTCAAAAGTATGTTCAGTTCAGCACGAATGTCCCCTCCCCAACCACCCCCAGACCTCATATTCTGGAAAGAGAAAGCACAGGCTGAGAGACCCTGGGAGCCCTGAAAGAAATGTGCTAACAGCAGGCCCCTACCCCCAGCCTGGTAAATCTCTCATCTATAATCCAACACAAGAGACAACAGGCAAACAGCAAGAGGTCATCTTCAAAGAGCCGGTTGCTACGGGAAGTGAGTGTAGAGGCAGCAAGCATGTCCCCATCAAAGTCCGGCAGCTGCAGAAGAACCACAAAGGTACGGCGCGCCCCTCGGAGGGGAGCACGGGTGGGGGAGGGGGCGTCCGGGGGAGGGGGCCCAGGATGAGGAGGAGGAGGAAGGAGAGATGAAAACATCAGACCGGTAGCAGCTGCCCAGTGGAACATAAAACCTGGCAGTTCTGCGTGGCTCAACAAGGGGGAAAGGAGGGAAAGAAGACACAAGCAAACAGCACTTCCTGAACTTGCCTTTTTAAGCGCTAGTCAGAGCTGTGGGCCTACTGGAGAGACGGCCAGAGAAAACCCACAGCCACGGAAAGAAAAACACAGCCATGAGCGATAAAATGGCAAGGACCAGAGTAAGGGGCTTCCCTGGTGGCTCAGCGGTAAAGAACCCGCCTGCCAATGCAGCAGATGGAGCTTCAGTCCCTGGGCCGGGAAGATCCCCAGGAGAAGGAAATGGCAACTCACTCCAGTACTCTTGCCCGGGAAACCCCATGGACAGAGGAGCCTGGTAGGCTGCAGTCCATGGGGTGGCAAAGAGTCAGACACGACTTAGGGACTAAACAACAGCAACTAGCTTTAAGCACCATCTCAGTACAAAAGTGATCACCTCCCGGTAGAAAAATCTCTAAAACCTTGGTCCCAAAAGGCTCTTTCCCAGCAGAGCAACTCCAGCCACAAAGAAGAGTGGTCCTATCTGTTGTCTACAGAATCTAAACAGGGGAATCTGAGTGCGCCCCTTAATATGAGTAGAAGCTGTCATTTTTCCAGGTGTAAGAGGCACAGAGTCAGCAGGCCCCACAGGCTCTAAGTGGACATCTCAGAGAGTCCCTTTCCCACCTGCACTCTCCAGCCCCAGAAATCACTCGGGACCTGGGAGAAGAGACAGTAGGAGAATCGAGTCCCATTTCTGCAGGCTGAAGGAAGACAGGCTTTGGGACGTGCCCCCGGCTCATCTGGAGGCCGGCCTCCCAGCTCCCAGGCTGAAGGCCTTTCCATGCACGGGTGCCAACCATAAAGGTCCGGGGATGAGGAGAGGGCTGAGAGGCTTGGTCTTCATCTCTGGCAGCTACTGAATGGCTTGACGTGCTCTACAGAAGTTTCGAGAGAAAATGCTTTCAAAGGACAGTCTGTCTGTTGGTTTTGGTGGGTATTCACGGCCGTCAGGCCCCCAGGCAGGTGGACGCATCTGTGTGTGCTCGGCCTGCTCCCCACGTCTGTCTCACGTGGTTTCGCTGAGAACATGCTCAGAGCCTCAGAGAAAGTATCGTTTCTCTCAAAGTGATTTCCTGAAACAGGTGAGAGGTTCGTGGGGCTAGACATACAAACCAAGAGGGTTCAGGTCCAAAACTTTACCAGGGAACCCTATCTTGTGAAGCTCTGTCTCGGAACCATATCCTGTGTGAAAGGGCAAAGTTGAAGAGGTATGGATGATCTCTTCCAGGGTAAACACTCGCATGTCAAAGACTTTCGCAATCTGTTTTTATCAATGGCTCTGTCTTCACCACGTTTTGCCGATATAAAATGTGCTGTACTAAAAAACAAAAGGACAAGATTTAAATGGCCTTTTCAATAGGCCAAGACTTTTATCTGGGTTTGTCCTCAGCCAAGTGGAAAAGAGTCAACACGAAATGAAAAGAAAAAAAAATAAAAATTTCAAAAACTCCTCTGAATTCAAATCAACAGACATAAATCTGCAGTTCTCCAGACACCTTCTATGGCCACCCAGCTGGTGAGCAAGCGACCGCTCCTAATCGGCGTGCCAGGGCCTCGCCACTTTGTTCCTCCGCCACCACGGCCTTTCTGAGAACTCTGCTTCTCCTCTTGTGGGCTTTTTGTCTTGTTTTCATCCTCAAGAAAATGAGAGAAGTATGAAGAGAGATGCAGGCACTAATCTACGTGAAGAAAGACTTCTCGAGGCCCTTCCACTGTCAATGAACACATCAGAGAACTGAAGACAGAAAAAGATGGGGGTGGGGGCTGGAGAAAGAAAGAAGGAATTCGTGAGGGTGATTCAAGTGCCTGAAAAGGAACAACTGTCCATAAAATGAACAACCTCAGTTAAACACATTTCTGTTATGTTGGGTCATTTTCATACTTTTTTTTTTTTTTTTTTTTGGCTGAAGCCATTAGAAGCTTCTGGCTGCAGTGGTTATGATAAAGGAGAGTTGGTCTCTGATGCCGCGTCTCCCTTACAGTTCACGACTGGAGATTAAGAGGCAAAACCCAACCCCCTAAGCCAGAGAATCAGACTTGTTCCTGCCCCCTCAGCCTTCCGAAGGCCCAGAGGAAGACCTCTGTGGTCCCAGGTCAGGCGCTGGCAGTCTCTGAAGGGGAGGGTGAGAGCCTCTGAATGACCAGATTAAGTCTGAATGGAAGAAGAACCTGTGATTAAGTTTCCTGAATAGTTGGCTCTCTTAGGAGGAGCAAACTTCTTTTAAAAAGGGGGGCAGAGGGGGGTCCGGCAGAAATGTAGCATGGCTGTTGCTGCCCGTCAGAAATGGGAATCCCACTCTTTGAATCCAGAAGAGTGGATTTTCACATACTCATGTCAAGCCCACTTTCCAATCAATATGTGGGGGTCTGGCCGATTTTCCAGAGAAAGGAGGAAAAACAAAAATAACGCTGCCTTGTTTCTTCTCAAGATGACTGTTTGGACGGTTCAGGTCGACATGGAATGTGTTTTAACCACCAGTCCCCCAGGACAAACTCAGAAAGCTCTCCAAGCTATTACACAGCAAAGAAGCTAGTCTTTCCTTTAGCTCACTTCACCGCGTCTTCAACCAAAACTTTACAAAATTATTCCAGCTTGACTGGTCCAGAATCTTGGCTAGAGGCTTCTCTACCCCAGGCATACATAGGAAAGGAAAAGGGCAAACTGCATTTTATCCACCCTGTGGTGGCCTGGTCAGAACTGTCCTGGCTACGCGAGATGCCTGAGGTTCTGTCCAGCTTTCCTAAGGGGGTAGGGTATCAACATAAATCTTTCTTCCCGGCGAAAGAGCCAAGGATTAAGTTAACTCATGACGAAGACTACTCATATATCAAGATAGAGTTCATTAAAAAACTCTTGCTGAGGGACTTCTCTGGAGACCGGTCAAGTGGTCAAGCCTCCGCCCTTCCAAAGCAGGGGGTGTGCGTTCTATCCCTGGGTCAGGAAACTAAGATCCCACGTGTTGCACAGTGCAGCCAAAAACATAAAAAAAAAAAAAAAAAAACGAAATGAAAAATCTTGCTGAACAAAATGTGCAGTAACCCATCCGTGTTCAAAATTCCAGTTTGGGTATAAAAGGCTAACGTCTGGGAAACTCTTCCAAGACCATCCATCGTGTGTAAGCTTGACCACCTTGGCAACGAGAGCATGCTACTTTATAGCACCTGGTTCTGCAACTGATATTCAGTGTGTTTCCATTTAACCACAGGGGACGCAAGAATGAAAGGCGGGGACTCTGCAATTGCATGGGGCAGAGAAGGCACGAACGGGATGACAGCTCACGTGGGAGAGAGGTGTCAGCGAGGACCACTGTGAGAAGGCAAAACTGGGACTCCCCCGGCGGCCTAGTGGTTAAGAATCAGCCTCCCAAGGCAGGGTTCAACTCCTGGTTGCGGAACTAAGAGCCCACGTGCCGGGGGATAACTAAGCCTGCGCACCTCAACTGAACAGCCTGCATGCTGCAACTAGACAGAAGCCCGTGCGCCACAACAAAGGCCTGATGCAGCCAAAAGTAAATAAATAGCGATTTTTTTTTTTTTTTTTTAAAGAAGGCAAAATTGGGCATGAGGCATCCCGGGAGACCTTCAGGATTTGGTCTGAGATAAAAGAAGACTGTGAGATGTGGTTCCTCCCTTATTTCCTGTCTGGAACGTTCCAAAGATTTTTCAGTGCAAGTTTCCACTCAGCAACTGATGTGACAGAGATTACATGCTTATATTTATGAGGCCCACTATGTACAGAAAAAAATACTTAATAACTATTTATGTATTTATTGAGCATAACAACAGCGAGCTCTTACCATGCATCTATTTAATCTTACAGCAACCATAAGAAGGTACTCATGGCAAAGACTCAGAGAGGTCAAGCGCCTTACCTTGGGTCACTCAGCTGACTATGAACTCAGGTCTGATGGCCAAGCCTGAAGCTCCACCTCTGTCCTGCAACAGTTCCAGGCACATATCCCCTCCTCCGGTGGAATTTTTTTTAAGGCGTCAAAACCCCATCAGTAACTTAAAACCTCTGATGTAGTTCTTTGTTTATCTGCATGTCTTCCCAAATAGCCCGAGTTCCTAAAGGACATCCTTCACCTTCATATTTGAGCACTGGGTGTGACCCACAGGAGAGCTGAACAAACACACCATGATCACACTAAGTGGAGAGGCTCGTGGCACTCAAAACGCCAGGGGGACCTCCCTGGTGGGCCAGTGGTTAAGAATCAGCCTGCTAGTGAACTCGTGGGGACACGAGTTCGATTCCTGGTCCACATGCCACAGAGCACCCAAGCCCTTGCTCCAGAACTGCACTGAGCCCTCTCTCTAGAGCTCCTGAGCTGCAGCTATGGAAGCTAGCATGCCCAGAACCTGTGCTCTGCAACAAGAGACGCTGCAGTGAGAAGCCCACGCAGCACAACTAGAGAAAACCCGCATGCAGCAACGAAGACCCAATGCAGGCAAAAACGAACCTTTAAAAAAGGCGGGGGGTGGGGGGCACTTAAAGAAAAGAAAAGCCAGAGAGCGTGCTGCAACTAGAAAGTCATCAAAGGGTTTCGCTCGCTTCACCTTCCTGACCCTCAGTCTCATCTGTTAATAAGGATAATAATGATACCTGTTTCGTAAGGTGGTTTTGATAAGTGCGTGAGATAATGTATGCGAAAGGTGAAGGCCTGGCAGTGCCTGGAACCTAAGTACTCCACAGAGGCGGGCAAGTAATGTCTCACCTCCAGTGGCAGATAAAAGGGAGGCGTGCCAAACCTCACCTTTTATCCACTAGATTTAGAATCTGGAAACTGATGAGATATTAGGCTTAAAAAGAGGACCAAACAATGTGTGCTATCCATCAAAACACAATGGGACAGATCTAGATACACCAACAGACAGAAAAACGCTCAAGACACATTAGAGGAAAAGAGCCTGTCTGAAACTAAGGTGTGGGTGTGTGTGTGTGTGTGTGTGTCTGTGTGCAAGTGACAACATGAGTACATAAGTGCACAGAAAAATACTCTGACATATACAGGTAATGAGATGGGGGAGTGAAGAGGCCTTTTAACTTCTGTCACTATACAGTTCTGATATTTGAATATTAAGGGGAAAAAATATTAAAAGGAATATTTTCATTAAAAGCAAAAACAGCGTGGAGTTTATTTACGTAACTGCAGCTTACCGGTGTTGGTCTCTCGGTTGTGACAAAGGTGCCATAAGAAAACAAGTTACTAACAAGAAGAGAAACTGGGTGCAGAATACGGGAACTATCTATTCCATCTTTGCAGCTTATCGGCAAGTCTGAAAGTATTCTAAAATTAGAAGTTGGCTTCTTTCAAAAGCGATAACCTCTACAGCCCAGAACCATCTTTGCTTTTAAAAATCTGTCCATGTAAATACGCCAGCACATATTCACTACATCTCAGAAGTTAACAGTGGTTCTGAGTGGTCAGATTGAAGACGGTGCTCATCTGCTTGTCTCTGTGAGATCCGTGGTTCTCAAAGAGGTAGTTGTCAGATCAGCAGCAGCAGCATCTGGAAACTTGTTATAAATGCAATTCTCAGCTCCCCCCATCTCCAGGGCCACTGAATCATACTCTGAGGTGGGGCCAGGTGATTTTGACGCACACACAAGTTCGAGAACACGGTTCTAGATGACGGAAACTGGCTTTGTCATGAGTGTCACTGTTATAATCAAAACAACAGAACGGGCAGACTTGAAAAGGAGCTTGGAAGTGTACCCAAAGCAAAGAACCTGGAATAAAGACAGGTGAACCAAGCGTACTGATGGGGCACCCAAAACCCAGGCCACAGGAGAGCCATGCCAAGGTCGAGGCTGAGTGACTTGAAACCTGAAGACGGCGGGGCTTGATCGCCTGTGACACCAAAGTGGGCTGCCCCTGAGGGCCTCCACAGAGCTGCCTCTGGGGACAAAGGACGGGAACGGGGACAGGTCTATGTGCTTGTGTCTGAGGTCAGAGGAACTGAGCTATCCCGAAATTCCACCCTGGAAGCATCACGGCAGGAGAATGACACCGAGAGGATCGAGCATCCTGACAGGGGCTTCCTGGTGGTCCAGTGGCTAAGAATCCGCTTTGCCATGCAGGGGATGCGGGTTCAATCCCCAACTGGGGAACTAGGATCCCACAGGCTGTGAAGCAACTAAGCCTGCACGAGCTGCCAACTACTGAGCCCGAGGGCTGCAACTAGAGAAACTGTGCGCGCAAACGAGGGGTCCTACAGGACACAGCAAGGATCCCACGTGACGCAATTGAGACCCAGGTGCAGCCAAATAAACAAAGACTAAAAAAAAGAATCATAATAGCCATACTCAGAAAGTGGGGCAACATCTGAAGCATACAGAGGAGACGTGACACCCAGGAGCTTCAGGTCAGCAACGCTGCCCCACAAACACCTTCGAGCATGTCCTGCTTCACCCGACCTGTGTCGCACGCCACACTAGGGCCTGGCTGTGGTGCCCCGGTACCCCTGTTCTACTCAGAGGGGCCCTGGGTCAGCAGTCTAGCAACAGAGCTAGCAGATAACAGATAAACCGCAGGAGAGAAAAACTAGGCACCCAGCTGGTGACGGCAGCATTTACAGGAAGAATGGGGTACAAAGGCTACTCCTGTCTTAATCTGTATACTTTTTCACTGATGAGACTGTAATGTTTGTTTGAATTACAGGAGCTGTGCCTTAAAGCAATTTTGGGGGGTCATTTTTTTTTTTGGGCCACACCGGATGGGATGTGGGATCTTGGTTCCCAGACAGGGGTCGAACCCACACCCCCTGCATTGACAGCATGGAGTCTTAATCACTGGACTGGCAGGGAAACCCAAAAGCGATTTTTAAAAACAGAATTTAAGGCCAAAAAATCCAGGAGCACTGGGCGATGGCGATCAATGAACGGCCTTTGATGCCAATTCTCAATGCACCTCATCAGCTCTTTTTCCAGTGGGGTATTTGAGAGTAAATGAGAGGCGGAGAGAAATGGCCACTCCAGACCACTCTATATAGAAACAGGCTGAAATTTTATGGGGCCCTCTGGGCTGAGAAGCTATTAGACGCCACGGCTCCAAAGCAGCAAGGTGGCAGGGAAAGCACTCCAGAGAGGCTATTCAGGAGCCTCCAGCATCTTCCCATTTGTGAGTTTGAAAGTACTTTTGTTCTTCTCCGGGTTTAAGTTTCTGGGTCACCCGGCCTTTTGTTCATAACCCAGTAGACGCATCTGCAGTAGGGCTGCTGCTGCTGCTGCTAAGTCGCTTCAGTCGTGTCCGACTCTGTGCGACCCCATAGACGGAAGCTCACCAGGCTCCCCTGTCCCTGGAATTCTCCAGGCAAGAATACCGGAGTGGGTTGCCATCTCCTCCAATGCATGAAAGTGAAAAGTGAAAGTGAAGTCGCTCAGTCGTGTCCGACTCTTAGCGACCCCATGGACTGGAGCCTACCAGGATCCTCCGTCCATGGGATTTTCCAGGCAAAAGTACTGGGGTGGGGTGCCATTGCCTTCCCCGCTGCAGTAGGGCAGGACCCCCAGATACGAGCAGCCTCAGGTCATCAGTACCTCACCAGGGCACTGATTGTGTTTACCTGCACCTTGCCATCACTGTCTCCACGAAGCAGTTGTAATGAGTGGCCCTAAAGGGGCTTCCCAGGTGGCTCAGTGGTAAAGAATCTACCTGCCAGTGCAAGAGATGTGGGTTTGATCCCTGGGTCAGGAAGATCCCCTGGAGAAGGAAATGGCAACCCCACTCAGTATTCTTGCCTGGAAAAGTCTATGGACAGAGGAGCTTGGCAGGCTACAGTCCATGGGGTCGCAAAAAGAGCCTTCAGACACGACTTAGTGACCAAACAACAACGAGACCAAAACAGGAAAAGAGGTACTGTTCATCTTTATACAGTGAAATAATTACTACAGCCCTCTCCCCCGGATCCAGATAACTCTGTGTGTGTGTATTAGGGGAGCAGGAGGTGCTGACAGGAGGTTACAGAATGTTAAGACGGCAAACTCTATGTGCCCACAACGCCAGTGTTTCGCTGGATATAATCAAGAATCTTCCTTCGTTGCAGCCTAGTGTCTAGTCTCATCCTGTTTTAGCATCTCCTAGGAGGAAAAACAAAGTTCCCACTGCCAGAAAATGTTCCGAGTAATTGTTGATAACAGATAACAGCAGAGGAAGCCCTTTGGTTAATATTTAAACACGGGCAGGGGTAACATTTAACTCCTCAGCAGTTACGACGCCCACCAGAAGACTCTAACGTGTGCTTCCGGGGCCCCTGGCTCATGAGGAACACTGACTGCTCCGTTCAAGTTCAGGAATGTCCCATCAAAAAAAGAAAATCAGAATAACGCCTGAAACGCCTTCTAATTACCACACTGCTCAGACTTGAACTGATCGTTTTTTGAACAACTGTAATGTGCAATCCCCCAGTTTTAACAAGTAGATTTCAATAATTTCTAGAGACATTAAGCAGAAGAAAGGGAAGATCGTGGTGGAATCAGGGTATAATTGAGAAGAATGCATTTGTTCTTGAGTTGAGATGATATTTTAAAAACCACAGCTATTAAAATACGGCTTTGCCATGAAAAGAAAGTCTATTCTAAAATGTCAGATGACGTGCTGTGGAAGATTTGGCTGTTATTATAGGTGGACAACACACACACACACAGACACACAACACTTCTAATGAACTTTGGCAGTCTTTGTCTCCATATAATTAGAAGTTTGGCTTTCTGTCTTTCGGGCAGAGGGAGGGAGAGGCAGGGGCGTGGGGGAGAGGGAAGGGCCCGGCTCAGAGAGGACCCACACTGAAGGTCCGCTGTTGGTAAAGAGAAGGCAGACGTGGGGTGAACCTCCTGGGGCGGGGGCGGGGGCAGGGACAGGCTACTGGGGGAGGCGGAGTGGCTGACCACAGCCAGCAACACCCAAGACAAGGACTGAAGGACCGGGGGTTAGCCCTGCCCCCAGGCTTCAGGGCTCCAGTTGCAGAAGGTACCACTCTGTGGGGTCTTGCCTCTCAGCTCAGCTCACTGTTGGGCGCTGTAGCCAGGGGACAGTCGGTGAGGACCCCCTGCTGCCATGCACCTCCCGCACCCGAGCTTCTGACCCTGATGGCAGGGCCCCGGTCTTCTACAGACAGACAGTTTGCATTCACGCCAAAGGTAGCGGGAGCCAGGAAAAGCCAGGTCCCCTCCACTCATGCGGATCGCTGATCAAAGATCAAAGAGGCAAGTGGTTACATTCTTACTCAACAATGCTGAGCTGCTGCAGGGTTGGTTTTTTTTTTTTTTTTTTTTTTTTGTAAATTCAAAGCAGTAGAGACCTTTGAGATGCAGGCCTCGTTTTACAGGTGAGGAAACCAAGCCCAGGAGAGGGCCAGGCCTCCCCCAGCTCAGATAAGCATCAGCTCCCCCACCTCCCATTGCCCCAGGCACACCTCCCTCTGCTAGGCTTTCATCTTTGATTTCAAATAGGCACTCTGGGATGCGCATGGGCGGGTGTGGGCTGAGCTGGTCCTCTCTGCGCTGGAGCAGGGTAGGGCCATCACCTGAGCCCCAGTTACAAGGAGCCACACACAACCTGGCCCTTCCACAGCCTCTGCTCCAAGCGGGCCCTGGGCCTGGCGTGCAGCCTGCACTTGTCACCAAATTCAGGTCCCCTAGGCTATCCATGGCGAAGCCTCACCACGCTCAGCGTGTCCCCATCACACCTTCTCTGACCATGGAAACCTCACCTGTGTTTTGCCAGGTGACCAAAGCTTAGCTATTTCTGGATCACACATTCACTGCACGTCCAGCCCCGGGGAGCTGGACAGGCAGGAGTCCCTCTGTTTTCAGCATGACTGCGGTGGTATGACAGTTCCCCAGTATGATGCTGGATCTGAGTCTTTTCCACTGCGGTGTTCCTAGCGCCTGGCATGGATGGATGGGCTTCCTTAACCAAGCGCAGCCTCCTGGATGTTTCCCCTTCTGTCAATTCGCATGTCAGAAGACCAGTGCTAGCTTCAGGGCAGAATCTGTGCTGCACTAATAACAATTTGCATTAATAATTCCAGGGTTTCCCTGGAATGCTAATTGCAACACAATTGTGCTATTCTTCAAGCTACAAATGTACTCACAAAATAACCTCTTCGTTTACTGGGGAGATTCTAGCTTCCCAAGGTGGGAGGAGGAGGAGGAAGTTTACAAAAAGAGTGACCTGATGGACTCAAGTTTCTCTGATTGGTGACATTCCACAAAAAAAGGGCCTTCAACGTCTGAACATCAGCGTGAGATTCATCTAACCATTCAAGAAGCAGCACAAGACTGCGGACGGCTCCAACACTGGTCAGCCTGATGATGCAAGAATGAAAGCTGCATCCTGGCAAAAATATATATAATTTCTTACTGTCCAGAATACCCTAGGATGTTGCACTGAAATGATGACTTCTTTTCCTCCAGGATGGTGCAGACTTACTCTGCAGGCACATCAAAGCACAGGTGCAGGACCAGGGGTGAGGACCCAGACCCTCCAGCCAAGCCCCCATGTCCCCCCTCCTGCCCCCTCACCCCCACCTGCGGTCTACATTCATCACTGAGAAGCCAGTATCTCCACCCAAGCAAGATCTACGACAACAACAGAGCCACACCACCTGGGTTTGCCAACAGGAGTCGAGAGCGGTTTCCCCAGTTATGGGTATGGACTTGCTAGAGAAGACTCTTGAGAGTCCCTTGGACAGCAGGAATATCCAACCAGTCCATCCTAAAGGAAATCAACACTGAATATTCACTGGAAGGACTGATGCTGAAGCTGAAGCTCCAATACTTTGGCCACCTGACACCAAGAGCGACTCACTGGAAAAGACCCTGACGCTGGGAAAGATTGAGGGCAGGAGGAGAAGGGGGTGACAGAGGATGGGATGGTTGGATGGCATCACCAATTCAATGGACTTGAGTTTGAGCAAACTCTGGGAGATAATGAAAGACAGGTAAGCCTGGTGTGTTGCTGTTCATGGGGTCACAAACAGTTGGACATGACTGGGCGACTGAACACCACCAACGAACAATGGGTATGAACACTGACTGAACAGTCACTTCTGCTTCCTATTCTGGCCCAAAGCGCTCAGTGTGATGGTTCCGCTGTCCTGAGGTCAGAGAGCAAGAAGCAACCAACACACCCTCAGAAGAGCAATCCATTTGCAGACTCGGCAAGAGCTGACTCACTAATAACACACCAGGGGCCCCGGGGCATGTTTGCAAAGGTGCATCCACCGTGTCCCTTAGGTGACCTGCCTGGAACCTGCAGGATGACCTGCATGGTGGTTAAGACCAGGGTTACTAATCACTCCAACCTGGCAGATAAGCAACAAGAAGGCTGCGGTCTCTAAGGTAAGCTTGGGGTCTCTTGCTCCCAGATCTTCCAACTCCTGAGGCGGTCCACACTTAGGAAAGGGCACTGCCTTCATCTGGAGTGACTCCAGTACTTCGGAAAAGAGCAGGGGCTATCAACAGAACTGCCCAACACGCCACTGGCTGGTATCCACTGCAGACGCCTGGCCAGGAAACCATCTCCCATTAGCGAGACTGTATGTGTTTATAGATCTGTTTGTCCTTACTCTGTCTGATACAACTTTATAACTAAACTAAATCTTAAATGTTACCAAAACACTGAGTTTTAGTCTAGGAAAACTAAGTCAAAAAATGTGGAAAGAAAGATTGAATGAAGGCAAGTAACTTTAAAAATGGTTGACAACTAAGTGCAACTTTTGAAGACTAGATGAAAGGGGGTAGGGGGAAGGCAATTTCTAGAAGCTTTGTATCAGAATTTCTGATAGCTTTGCAGGTGTTTGTAAGTTTTCCCTTTGTTTAGAAAAAAAGCCCAGAACTATGAATTTTAAGTGCTACATCAAGAGGAAGGCTAAAATAAGGCTTTGAGGAATACAAATCAGTGGTCCCATTCACAAAAGCCTGAGTCTGAATGTCTGCTTTTAAACTTTTTAAATCATTCTCTGCTTCTGACCTTGTTCAATCACCCAGCCATCTACAGGTCCCAACAGTATCAGCTTATCACAAAAGGCACACAATCTGTTGTCATCTGCCAACTGATTTCGGTCCCTGGCCAGTGACATCTTAGGAATTTCTGGGCTCTCACACAGGGAGAGGGCTTAACATAGTTTAATTCTCATGGCTATAGGAAATATCCCTACACAGAAATTCATCAGTAGCCCGGTCAACCTCAACTCAGTAATTAACCTTAAAACGTTTCTAAAACAATGATTCTTAACTACAAGCAGTTTTGTGCCATTCCCCCTGCTCCCCACACATACACACACATTTGGAGGCATTTCTAGTTGTCATAACTGAGAGGGAAGCTTGTTACTAGCATCCAGCGGGTGGGGAGGGGTGGCTGAGATGCTGCTCAATGTCGTCTGAAGCACGGGACCGCCCCCTGCCACCCCCGGCAGAATGATCCAGCTTAGAATGCCGACGGTGCCCGGATTGAAGAAGTCACCTTGGAGAAAGGAGTTCCCAGACCTGTGGATTCTGTTTACATCATCAGAAAAGCCAGCCTCTGGACAAACCAAAGGAAGAGGCAATTTTTTCCCTCTTGACTCAAACAGGACTCAAAGGCCACCGGCTTCCTGGTATTCCTGATAAAACTCCCAATCTCTTGGCAGGAATTTTCAAAGACCACAATTTTCGTGTATGTGGTGAAACAGCACAAGAATGCTGGTCAGTTCTCTTTTTCCTTTCACATTCCATGAGACCTCCAATTAGCTCATGGATGGTGATGAAAATGAACTGAAAAGTTTGTCCAGAGCTTCGTTTTTAAAGACTATAAGCAGATGAAAAGGCGAAATTGGTTTGGCTTATTGTGACAGCAGGCCTGTGGAAGAAGCTTTCCTTTCATATTGCTTTCCCGTTAGCATTCTAGTATCTGAGCATCTACAAAATATAACCACTTAAAGGTTGGCTACTACAGTTCGAGAGAAGCCTGAATGCATCTTGTATTTTTTAAAGCCAGTTATTACAGCCATGTTGAGACACTTAAAGAAATTTAAATATGTCAAGTTCATGGGTGTGATGATGACACAGTGCTTAGCATTTGTCTTCACTGGATGTATGCTGGAGGAGTGAGGGGAAAAAAGTCAAGGCACTAGCTTCTTTTGAATGGCCAAAACAGAAAAAAAAAATTCACACACCACAATGTGTTAGAGTATAAAGTAAGCAACTATTAACATTTTGCCACACTCAATTATTCATTCAACTTTCCCATGTGTTTAAAAACTTCAAAATAAGAGTTAGGCAAAAAAAAAAAAAATTAAAGACCAAGATAGGGATTAGGGAGACAATCAAATCACAAGTATTGCTGGATCTTGGGTCCAGACCAAAGAAAGGTCTCCAAATAGAATCAAACTGGAAATGGTGGGCTTGGCATCATTATTAAAAAGGCTGCATAGCTGCCTTCTACCGTTAGAGCAAAATTAAACAGGTACAACCCTGGAGCAAAAGGCACACCCTGCAGATTCACAACACAACTCATGTCACAGACCTCTCAGCACCCTGGAGGCACCATAGAGATCACGGCAAAGTCAAGTCATCTGGACACACACACACACACACACACCCCCCTAAAACTGGAATCTCTCTGAGCCCAACCCCTTAACCAGGGAAACCAAGATTGAAATGAAAATTTGCTCCCCACACACAAAGGGAAGAGCCTACCCATTCTCTGAAGAAGAATCAGGTAAGCCCGAAGACCTGGTCCATTTCCTGTTCATAACAGTGAAAGCAAGCACTTCTCCCCTAGAAAACTTTGCACACACACCCGCAATTCCATTGGCTTGTTCTGAAGGAGACGCAAAGCCAAGCGAAGCAAAGAGAAAGGAGGAGGCCAGTTTAAGTGCAGCAATCCATGGTTCACTTCAACTTTGCAAAGCTTTTTACATGTAGGTTTTTACACAGAAATCAAAATAGCTTAGGTTTCCAGGATCCTTCAAGCAGATTTACAAGCAAGAGTGAAGGAAGGCCTTTCAACTGAAAGGGCTATACAGTAAGCTGACTTTGTCAATTCCTGTGAGATTTTCCTCCAAAGCACAGGTTCATACTAATATTCCAAGAAACATGACTTGTTTTACTTACTTAAAAACAATTAATAAATAAAAAAAACAATACTGTTCAAACTAGAGAGCCTTAAACCCAATTTCTTTAAAACCTACCAGACATTCCACCCAGCTGGCTAACTGTTCGCTCTACAGTAGCGTCCTTTGTTGTAGGAAAATGTATAGTCTCTGAGCTTGCAGCACCCCCAGGCCACATCAGCAGACAGCAAAGGTCAGGACAAGACTGAGGAAGAGCAATGGGCTCTGGAAGCATGAGGGGACAAGTCATTCAAACACAACAGGTCCCCAAAGCAGACTCTATGGCCCAGGTGCAACCTGGGTTCTCCTTTGAGTGCCTAAAGAAAGAAGCAAGATCCCTGGGTCTGCTCCAGCTTGAGAGAGAGAGACAGACAGATACCTGGATCTGAAAGTTGTAAAAACAGAATAAAAAGGGAACCTCAAATAACCCTGTCACATCCATTAAAACATCTGAGCACCTACCAAATACATGTGCACAGGTTTCAAACATGTAAGACACATCACGTGAACAGATGGACAGATATGTGATACAGCAAGTCTAGTAAAACGTTAACAGTAGATTGTGGGTACAGTCATTCATTATAAAATGCTTTTTCTTTTCCTCTATGTCTGAAATTTTTCGCGATAAAATATCGGGGGGGGGAGCTTCGTAGAAGATGGGAGAAATCTGATTTATCGTTTAAAAAAAAGGATAAAAACCTCCCAGTTATGCTGTCAAAGAGCTTACAGACAATTTGACTTGCATGGACGGAGGCCTCTTTGGTGCCAGAAGAGAAAAGACAGACTAGAAAGATGGCAGGATTTGAGCTTGAGTTACAAGCAAGGACACAAGGGAAATGGATTTGGGAACAGAAGAGAAATCTGCTTTTTACACGTGCTGGCTTAAAGTGCCTGTAAGATGCCAAGGTGGGTGTCGGTCACCATGAACTTGGCCTGGCTGAGCACCTCAGACCCCAGTGATCCCAACCTGTGATGTGGGAGAGGTCCTGGGAAGGAGCTCAAGGACCAGCAATAGCCCGCTGTGGAGGGCTGCTTTACGCGTGCAGCTCTGTGTCTGTAAGATGACGGAGTACGGCTATGACTTCACTCGTGGAGGTATGCGTGGCACAGGCTTTTGCCAGTGTGTGTACTGAACAAACTGCTAAAGGCAGACACACCAGCTTAAGCTGGGAACATTCAGATCACCCACACGTCTGTGATTCTTATAAAGACTTGGAGGACGTTCAGGCTGGGGGTGCTGGGGATCCTAGCATTCTACCACATTGTTGGGGACCACCTCCCCAACAGAAAGCCCTGTACACCAGCCTCAGGCAAACCTCTCACATCCACCGTGGAAGGGACAGGTGAGCAGGAACAAGGAGAGGAGAGGCCCCAGACCTCCCTGCCTACTTCTGGTTTGTCTCCCATCTGGTTCACCAGGTGCGCTCCCAAGGCTGACTCACCCACCAGAGGATGCTGCTTTCAAAATCTCAGGAAGGCCACTTGGGAACAAACCCGACCACCCCCAAGAAAGGGACAAAAAAATCAGCTGCTCCTAACAGAAACAGTTTGTCTTTTCCGGAAAACTCCGGCAAGTCCAGCTAAGAAAACTCTCCATGCTTGGCGCATTCCTGCCCTACCCGCCCCCCACCCCCGCACCACCCCTCCACCAGGCTTGGAGCCCTCCAGATGCCGGGTGCCCTCCGCGGCACACGCTTCACCTCTCTAAACAAACAAGGGGTGTCTTTGTTTAAATTAAAAAAAAAAAAAAAAAAAGAAGAACCTGTCTCACAGGCTGCGATTACATCAGCAGAGTCTCTTTCTCTGCATCAATCCCGGCTGCTCGGCGGCTTTGAAGCGCGGAGCGCGCGGTGCCCTTTGATCTTGAGGTTCCCGCCCCGGGGCCAAGCCGATACCATCGCGCGCCCACGCGGAGAACCGCGGTCCACACGGGGACCGCCGATCACAACCCAGCCCCCAGACTCGGCTGCCAGGGCCGGGACGCTGGAGATGGCTTACCAAGCGGAGCGGGGAGGAGATACCACTGACTCAGAGATAACCTCTTCTGGGAATAGCACTGAGGTTACGTTTTTACAGACCCACTATCTTTTAGGGAATATTTACAGATTTTTCAATATTTCCAGATTAAAGAACGATACGGGCTGGCTCTACTTCAAAAGAACAGGAGGGGCGGGGAGCTGATGGCTTCTAAAGCAGGTGATGGCAGCTGGCTGGGTTAGGGGGGACAGCGGAGGTACACGGTGTACAGGACACCTTCTGTCCATTTGCAAATACAAGTAGAAGACTGTCTACAATAAGAACTTGAAAAAGAAACCAACCTCTTGACGCTTTGCTATTTTAAAAGGTTATTTCTCATAGACTTTTTATTTTAGGAAAGAGAACAGCGGTCTGATATGGGGATGGGGTGAGGGTGGAATGCATCAGACTTTCCAACTCTGCTCCCAGGGCAGTCGCTGGAGCGACCAGGGCACACGTGGCTCCAGCGGCTAGGTCCCCAGTGCCATCCCTGCAGCAAGAGGAGTGCAAGGGCACCCCTGCTGGGAGCTCCTCATTGGTTTAAGGGCCTCAGCCTTAAGATGAGAACCCATCTCTCCCCCACAAAAAAAACACCCACAAAGGCAGGACAACCTGGAGAAAATACCAACCCCCTCCCCCAGATCCATTACTTACAGAAATCAGATCAAAAGCAGCCCTTGGGGAGTATTCCAGGTTGCTCTGTTTGGACCACTCCCTCCCTCAAAGGGCTACAGGTTCGTGTCCAGTCAGCAGCCTCCCAACACCACCATAGGGGCCAGGGGTGCACAGCACATCTCTGGGTTGCCTTGCAAGGCCGACCCTGCTCCTTTCTAGTGCTGCGGCCTTGGGTAAGCTGCCTAGCCTCTCCCAGCCCGTCCCTGCATTCTGTCAATGAAGAGTTATTAATGACGACCCTCTTCCATTACAGGCTTAACTGGGGTATAAGAAATGGGGGGATGGGGGAGCAAAATGCCAAGAAGGAAAATGTTTGTGGGGACGCAAACATGATTCTACTGGCTACTGCAGCTGAACAAGCCACACACAGACTGGGCACGAAAGGGTTAGCTTGGAAACAGACAGGGTCCAGGACTGTTAGGTGTGTTCAAGGCCAGAATTTCATACACACACAGGCCAGAAGGCAGAGGAAAGGGCTGGGAAGGAGTGGACAAGGGGAAATAAACCCTCTCCATACAGGTGGATCCACCTTTGGGAGCTCAGACCGGAAACCCCAGTGAAGACCATCAACCCACCTGCACCCCTCAGAGTCCAGGGCACAACAACCAAAAACTTTGGAAAGGGTCAAGGAAACAAGATACAGTATCATAATAGCTGAGAAGATTAGGGATATTTTTAAGAGAAGAATACAACTGCAATGGTGTGAGCAGAGATCCAAGAAGTGAGTTCGGGGGGAAAAGTTATCAGAACACTGAAGTCAAAGACTAAAAATAAAAGGGCAACCAACCGGAGGGGAGCAAAACCTCAACAGCAGATTAAAACTACACACACTTACTAGCTTTCATCCTGAAGTGGTCTAACTCCAAAAACCCCACTCTAGACTGGTTTCCAGTAAAATCACACACATTTTAAAATGTGCAAAAATTCCCCTACTCATTCAAGAGTTTCTGATTTAAAAGCATATTGATTCTGGCATAGCAAGATCTCAAGATCTCTCTGGCACAAAAATCTCTCTATTATTTTGGAAACTCATTGATCAAGTCTTTCACTCCTATTAACAGACAAAATGTTAAGACTGCAGTCCCAGATCCTGTGTAGCATTCAACCAAGACCCTGCGGAGTGCTGGGGCAACTCAGAAGGCCTGCCTCTGACCTCAGTAGGCTTGCAATCTAGTGAAGAGGCAGACACTCCACACACACACACACACACACACACACACAAAACCTTTTATGAAGTGACAGACACATGACCAGACCAGGCTTTTTCAAGAGGCAGACACTACACACACACACACACACACACACACACACAAAACCTTTTATGAAGTGACAGACGCATGACCAGACCAGGGTTTTTCAAGTTCAGGGGTAGCAGAGATGGTTGGGTGCAGCCATGATCCAGGAGAGCTTCCTGGAGGTGGCAGGCTTGAAAGATGGACAGAAAGTAAGCAAAGAGGCAAATAAAGTCTGTTTGGAGGAGGTGAATGATTCTACAGTAGGGTATCAAACTGCAAAGACAGATGGGGAGCAAAATGCCAAGGGCTTTAGAATATTAGGGTAACACAGGGTTTAGACTCCATCCTACAGAGAGTCAAAAAGCTCTTAAGACTCGTGAAGAGGAACATGACATCTGGCAGGCGAGTAGCAGAGTTGAGGAGGGGATGCGGGGCCCTAGCTGAAACAGGCCACTGGAGGGTGGGGGGCTTCCTGCTAAAAGAGAAATGACTGTCCCTCAATGAACCAAAGAGAACCATGTGTTCAGGCTGCCAGTGTGGCTTTGCTGGGGAGGGGGGTATGTTTAAACAAAGGGGTGAAGATCAAAAGAAACTGTTTGCAAATGAGAGCCCTCCTACTCCTCTGACTTGTCATTTCTAGTCCTTTCATCTACTCTCCTGTTTGAAATTCGGGTGAAAAGGAAAAGCATGTGGCCAGTGGCCTGCTGGCCTGGACCTGGGTCTGGCCCCATGTGCAACTGGGGGTAAATCACTCAAGCTTTCCCAACCCTCTCCCTCCTTCACTGAGGAAGGTCAAGGATGGGATCTCAGGTCCCTTGAAGTAAGTGCCAAGTCTGGATCTAAGCTGGGGTAAGACCAAAAGTTTACAGCGAAGATTCCCAGAGGTACATCAATGCCCAACACCAAGACCTTCAGCTGCAGGAAAGCCACCATTACAGAGCCCTGCTACCATCCTCCTTCCTTCCCAATGACAGAGAAAACAGCATTTACGTTATGAAGACAACATAAAGAACTTGAAAAGTTCCTTTTCAAAAACCACAAGTGGGAAAAAAAGTATTTAATTCAAATTCAACCAATCAGCAAGAATCAACAGATGAACATAACCATCAGAAGGAATGGAGTTCAATGTTCTGCTTCTTTCCCTAAAAACAGTTTCTGACCAGGCTTGGGGCTATGCTATGCTATGCTATGCTAAGTCACTTCAGTCGTGTCCAACTCTGTGTGACCCCATAGATGGCAAGCCCACCAGGCTCCACCGTCCCTGGGATTCTCCAGGCAAGAACACTGGAGTGGGTTGCCATTTCCTTCTCTAATGCATGAAAGTGAAAAGAGAAAGTGAAGTCGCTCAGTCAGGTCTGACTCTTAGCGACCCCATGGACTGCAGCCTACCAGGCTCCTCCGTCCATGGGATTTTTCAGGCAAGAGTACTGGAGTGGGGTGCCATTGCCTTCTCCGAGGCTTGGGGCACTGAATTAAATTTCAACCTTCGCCACTTAGTGTAACTTGGAGCAATGAAGAGTAAAGGGTTTAAAATCATCTTGCCTGGGTCTGCATTTCTGTATTTGTATCAGGAGGGAGTAAGACCTTGGATGAGTCATTTCACTTCTTAAAAGCCTCAGTTTCCTCATCTATAAAATGGGAACAAGGGCACTTAACAGCACAGAGTTATTATGTGAAATAAATATGGTCATCTGTGTTGGTGCTTAACGTCATGCAGGCATATCGTGATCACGTCCCAAGGCAGTGATAAATGTTAGCCCCATATTTTAAATCTGTGGCCCTCACCCCTTGTCTAGGAAGTAGTGTCATGAGAAGTAAGGAATCCATATGATAAGGGCACCTCCCAGCAAAAAAACAGACAGCAAACCCCACTTCAGAAAGAACTTGTGTGGCCCCATTTGTGGGGAGAAACAGGTTGGCATTCTTCCCCTAGAATCTAACAGCTGCCTCTCCTCTCATCTCACCCCGACCCCTCCTCGGCTGCAAATACTCAAGGATTAAGAAGACATTCAAGCTTTGTTCCGTCTCATTTCTGCTCTGGCATTCTCTTCTGCCCTAAATGCCGTTTCTGCTCCACAGCAGCGGGCCCTGCACTTCAGAAGGGTCTTGCACTTTCAGGGTGCCCTCGAACCTTGATTTCCATGGATCCTTACAACACTGACATCCTGGCGGCAGGAGCCGCCAGCCCTGCTTTTCGGACAGGGACCCCCAAGGTTAAGAGGGGTCGGGGCATCATGCTGGCTCTCAGCAAGGAGTCCCAAGTGTCGGAATCAGAACCTCCCGCCCTGAGCCCACGGGTCTTCCAGGCTGCACTGCTCGGAACTGAATCACAGGCGGGATCTGTGGTGGCTGTCCCACCCCCGCGGGGGGCAAGGAGCCTGGCTCAATCCTTGAGGACTCCGTGGAAACACCAGGGTTTCCCAGAAACCCGGACGCCACCCCCACTGGAGCAGCCCCCGGGAGCTGTGTGGTCAGAGGGGCTCCTGTCTGCGCCAGGAGCTACAGTCTAGCCATCTCTCTTGGGAAGAAACACTCTTTTTGCAGAAACTTTAAACACAAACACACGCGTGCGCGCACGCGCACATACAAACGGCGGAAGCCAGCCGCATCCCCGCTGCAAGCTGTGAAATGTGTGAGGAGACTCGACCCGCCGGTGGGTCACCAGGAAGGCTGGGGGCTCGGTCCCTCTCCCTTAGACTCCCCGGGAGAGACGTGGAGAGACGTGCGGGCAACAGGCCCCGCTCCGGGTTCGGTTCTCCACCAGGTTTTACCCTCTGCCGCTTCTCCCCACACTTCAAAGGAAGTATTTTTGTACAGCCCGGGGAGGAGTGTAAACTGGCCAGCTGCTTCCAAAGCAGAGCCGTTAACCCTGAGAGGGCCGTGGGGGCCTGGTGGAGTCGGGGGGGGAGCCGTCTCAGCCCACACCCAGGCCGGCTCCCCACCCCTCCAGCAAGGCCGCGCGCCTTCCAGAGGCAGAGCTAAATGGAAACTCCCGCTAACAAACCAGGCCTCTCTCTCAGTCCCTCCCTGAGCCACACGAGGGGCTCAAGGGCTCAAAAGCTAGCGCCAAGTCTGATCCCTTGAGGCCTGGAGGCCTGGGGAGAGCCCGCCCACCCTTGGCCGCATCCTAGCGGCTGAGCCCCTACTAAGCACGTGGGGCAGCGGCCTGAGGGGGCCGCCCCTTCCCCAGGACTCCCAAGGGCCGCCTTTAAGGCCTTCCAAAGGGGCAGGGGAGGGAAGATTAAGACCCCAGGCCCAATCAGCTCTCCATTCTCTCCATATTCTTCAGAGACTGAAGAAAAACTGTGTGGACCCAGAGCCAGAACCAGCATCCTCAGTGCCCACCTTGGAATCCGAGGGTTCCTTCCAGGAAAGAAGACCTAGACACTGCGCTGGGCACACTCCTGCTCACCAGGGACCTAACCTAGCGGGCTTCTCCGAACCCACCACCCAAGACACAGTCGCCTAGGGGCTGTAGGTAGGGCAACGAAGGCTTCTCTCAAGAGTCTACATACCTTGGCCTCTCTTGTGTTTTTACCCCCCACCCACACTATCTCCAAGGACCTACTAGAAACCCCAGGGCGTCCCAGGAGGCCAGGTTGGCCTCCACTCCCACCACCTGGCTGCCAGCTTCTGGGCAGCCCTAGAGTGGCGGGCAGGTGGGTGTTTGTCCCGACCCACTGGCAAGAGCATCCTGTAATTTCCTGACACTGAAAAGGATGCTATAAATAGTTGGTGTTTTTAATGTCATCGGGCCTCCAGAACAGAGGAGGCCCAACAGCTGTGTGGGGCCGAGGTTCTGGGCATCTCAGAGCCACAATTTGGAAACCCTGGGTGATGCAGTCAAAGTGTCTTCAAAGAAAGGAACTCTAAGAGTGTTGAGCTCCATCTGAAGAGGCTACAGTGGAGGGAGAAGGTCAGAACCATCTCTCAGGATTTACAAACCACTACTGAGCAGAAGCGTGAGTGGCCTCTTGGTGGAAAGATCCAAGCAGCCAAAGAGGAAGCAGCCGGAATAACCCCCGAACCCCAAGCTGCCATTTCTGCTACATTTGGGCCTCTGAGACACAACAGGACACTACCGATCAAATAAGCACAAGATGATTCAGAAGCTTCGTTTAGTCATTCAACAACTTTAAACTTCACTCTGCCACATGCTGAAGATACAAAGAACAAAACAAACAGATAGGCCTTTTGACACTTAATCTCTGGTGGAAGAGATGTGGACAATAAGAAGTAAAACAGTCTTCACAAGTGAAGAGGATACCTTATAATCTTAACTCTAATTACACTAGAACTTGGCATAAGAGTATGTACCTAAAAGGAGTTATATTCAAGTAACTGAATTACTTCAAGGCTCTCCAGACAGCAATTACACTTCAAAAGGAATAAACACATCTCTCCATTCATTTGCTCCTTTGAAATAACTATCCCCACTGGCTTTCCTAAAACTGAAGTATAAGGAAGGGCAAGAGTGGTGAATAAGATTGGACCCTGAGTATTTAACTCTCAACATGGATGCCCAAGTCAGAAGGAGACTTATGGTCAGCACTGCTCTCATGAGGGGCTGTGTGTGTGCACGCGTGTACATTTGTCAACAGCCAGACCAATTCAGGCAAGATTAAAGATAAACATAGTAAAGTTGCTACTGAAACTTAGGTCTAATTTCAGCCTTTAAATTTTTTCCAAAAAAAATCATCACAACTATTTGCTGGAGGAGATATTAGAAAAATTAATTCCATCTAGAATATAGCAAGCAGTCCAGGGTACTCGACGTTGTATCTTCCTAACTGAAGCAAGTCTAGAAGACTCCCAAGATGGTCAAGGATCTCAAAACCATCTCATGTGAAGAATAATGGAAAGAACCAGGGTGCTCAGCGAGGAGAAAACCAATGTTATCGGTTCCACTGGTGGTGGTGGGTGATGACCACCTTCAAAGATCGGAAGGGCCGTCATGTCTTAGTTGCTCTGCATGTTACGGTTGAATTGCATCTCCCCAAAATCTCCGTACTGAAATCCAAACCCCCAGGACCTCAGAGTGTGACCTTTAAAGGGGTGATCAGGTTAAAGGTGAGCTCTAATCCAGTACATCTGGTGTCATTTTACGGAGAAGTCTGGACAGAGCTGATCACGGAGGGAAGACCACGTGAGCACGCAGGAAGAAGACAGTGGGCTGTCTGTGAGGCAAAGAGAAAGGCCTCTGAAGAAATCAGGCCTGCCGCCACCTTGATCTTGGACGTGGAGCCTCCAGAACCATGAGAAGACGGATTTCTGCCGCATGAGCCACCTAGTCTGTGGTGCTTTGTTCTGGGAGCCCAAGGACGTTAACATACTCTAGAAACCAAAACCAAAGCATGGAGTCTGGGTCCGTATAAGGAAGAACCTTCTGACTTCAGCACCCCTGCAAAAAGATGCTGCTTCCTTGAGGGGTGTATGTGTGTTGGGGGCGGGGAGCTGAAGAGAGGCTGAATCCCACCCTCAGGGTCATAGCAGAGGCAGTGACCTCATCAGAAGCCCCTGAGTCAAAGGGAGGGATGGCCCTGGCTACAGAGAGCTCAACTGCTGACGGTCTCCATCAGGAGGGTCAACCCCACTTGAAAAAGTTAAAAAAAGAAAAAAAAAAAAAAAGCCCTAAGTCAACAGTCTGTGAAATGTGACACATTGTTGGAGAAGAGTTTAAACTCATCTGGAGTCTCCTCTTCACACTCGCGGGGAGAGCGGCTCAGCCCTGCTCGTGTTACATTCTTCCTACAGGCAACCAGAGCCAGGAGAGCGTATGTAATCTTCCCATGCATTAACCAAAGTAGACAAACCTGAAAGAGGCACGTCCAACCTACTCAGCCCAGCACCTCCGAGGAAGCTGGGCCCCAAAACCCAGCTGCCAGACTCACAGCCTGAGGGTCAGGAGTTGGGGAGGGTGGCCAACCCCAAATCCAGGATGTGAACCCAGCCGAGAGTGCTCCTTCCAGAGGCTCCTTCCAACTCGCATTGCATCCAACTCTGACACGCCAACCGCAGGCCAGTCTGAGGGGCTGCTCCACGTGAACGTGGGTCAAACGCAGGGCGGAGTCCAACAGCGAGTCATTCAGGACATCTCAGTTGCCAGGCTGCTCCTCTGTCTTATCTCCCACAGCTCACTCGGTTGCAACACTCTCACTCCTTCCTGCCCCTGACAAACGCCCAGAGGACAGGCTGCCTGGACCTGGTGCTGGGCTTGATCTGGTATTGCCTCCTATCCGCTTGGAAGGTGGTATCACTGCTTAACTCTCACGAGTCTTCCCATGCTGGGAGAAATTAAAAGTCTTCAAAGACAGGTGCTGTCTCTTGGTTCTTTATACACTCTGACCCCAAACCCATCCATCACCCAAGTCCAGAGAAGACCACAAACCTGCTAAGACCAGATGGAAGAAAAGGGCCCATCACAGCTGAGAGGCGCTCGGATCGCTCTTGGAGGGGATGACTGTCCCAGGGCCCTGTGGGAAGTTGGAAACCAACACAGTCTTGGCCTTCCATGCTCGTGATCCAACAGGACACTGACAGGGTACAGGGTGAATGTGGTCCCTAAGCCAACCTCATGCCAGCCAGCTGGAGTGGAGTTTCCCCAGCACCTTGGGGCCTTTGAAAAAAAGAGAGCTGTAGGATCAAGGATACTCGTGAATGCCAGCTTGAACAGAGTTCAATTCCTTTTCAGTGGGGTTTTGCTGAGCCATTAACTCACTACTGGGCAGTCTAAGTCTCCAAGATGGAATGATGATAAACAGCATTCTCAAAGTTAGCTCACCGTGGAACCCTTTCCAGAGCATTCTGTAGGACTGGGTATCTTTCAGAAGGTGCCTTGAGAAAAGCTCGTCTCTGAGGCCTAATCCAGAGAAATCTGCGCTGGACTTTAGAAAGGGTACCTCTGTTTTAATACAGGCCTTAAACTCTCACAACATTCCCAAACCAAAATAAACCAAGTCGGCCAGTAAAGACCCAGATCAACAAACGCAAGACAGCCTCAGTCTTCCTCCCCAGGAGCATGTGCTCTGCACCTGCCATCTTTCCTAGGGACAGAGAAGCAGTAATTGAGTGCTTTGGTGAGGAGGAGGGCTCCTTGATCCCCAGATGTGATCCAGCATAGCTCAGAGATAAGGATCAAGCTTTTTTTTTTTTTTTTTTTAAGTGACTTAAGCAGAAAAGAATAAAGGTCACAAAAGAGCTGAAACTATGAGAGGCAGGGAAAGATGAAAACAGAAAATTAAACATTCTAGAGAGAATGCCGCCTGGACTGGCCCTGGTTCATTCTGCACCTCTTGCCCTAAATTAAAAAGCTGACACGTGCTTTGGTCCTGGCTAGAGCAAGCAACAGCTCCTGCAACAGGCTTCACCTTGGTTACATATTTCTACTTTAAACATTCCAGAGCCGCCGACGGCCTCCCAGGAACAGATGCTCCTGCTTCTCAGGAGGGAGTTAGTTCCTGTGGAAAGTGTTTGTTTAGTTTGATTACAACTTTGAAGAGGGGCTAGGAATTCTGGCCCAAAAGAATTTAATGGTCAGGCCCTCCGCTTACATAATTTGTAAACAAACAGAGTTTATCCTTGTGTGGCTCATTTGGCTCAGTGGCTGGATTTAGAAAAATATATTCCTCATTCATGTGGGAGAAGCCACAGTCAGGCCTGTCAATAACCAGAAAAATGTCCAAACCCAGCCTGTCTGTCACTCGATTGCCTAATCCTAACGGACGTTGGAGTCGCTCTTCGGAAACCCAGGACTGTCAACAGATGGAGCCCCAGCTGAAGGGCTATGGGCAGAACCTGAGAGGCCGCTGATGAATCGCTCCCCCAGAAGTTTCTATGCACTCATGGTATATTAAAAAAAAAAAGAAAGAAAGAAAACGCTCAGAAAAAAAGGGCCACAACAGCAAATTTCCCCAGGGTGTCATGAATGTTTGAGAGTACGGGTGGAAAGCAATTTGTTACTAATAACAGTTAAAGGCCAAAGTTGGCATGTAATTTATTTATCTTTAATAAAGTGAATTCAAGGTTTTCACTCGAATGTCACTTACTCCCTTACATTCCAGGCTGTTCTCGGGAGAGGAGAGCACAGCCCCCAACTGAGCCTCTGGGTGGCTGTGATTACAAACCCTGCTGCTGGCTAGGGAGCCTGGAGCAGTGGGGAGGTCATGTCATCAAAAATCCAGCCATGCACAGGGACCTCCTGACCGCATGGAGCTGTGGCGCCCATCAGCAAAAAGAGTCAAACACCCTCACTGGCATTCAAGCCACCACCCCCCACCCAACCCCCTGCCGCCCCCGATCCATCCCTTGCTTGCCCTCTAAAGTTCATTTCCTCCCTGGTTCTCCAGCTTGGGTGGCTCTCCCCTTTCCTGCTCCTGTCCCACCCCTGGGCACACAGATCTGAGCCCCCGAGAATCTCACCTGGCCCCCACGCCCAGTTCACGGATGTAGGCGCTGGCTCCCCTAGGGTCTCACTCATGTAACAGGTAGGGGAGGAGGTTGGGAGTCCTGTCTCCAAGCAGTGCCTCAGCTTGCCACCAGCACGCTCCACACGCCATGGGGCCTCCTGGTCTACTTGTGACCCCCACAAGCTTGGAAAAGCCCTGTCGGAGGCCAACCTGGCCCTGGGTCTCAGCAAGGAATGTCCCCCACCCGCCTCCTGAGATCCAAGCGCTGGCCTTCTTTAAGAACCCAGCTGAGGCGCGCCCCCAGAGCTTCGCAGCAATGCTAGGCGCTTTGCCACAGCCCTGGGCTTACAGTCCAGCCCTGTCACCATCTCGGGGGCACAGTCTGGCTTTCCCGCTGGCCCAGAAGCACCACCTCACCCCTGCCCCGGTCACTCAGGAGGAGGCCCGCAGTGGTTCTATGCACACTACCCGGAAGATGTCAGGCCCACATCCATCAAACTGCTCCAGGAAAGAGGGCACAAACACGGCCAGACACACCCTTAAACACCGCTGTGCCGAAGAACACAGAACACAGACCGCAGTGAAGACTGGGGCCGCCCGAACCCACAGAAGACAGTGCTGCGTCACCTCACCTCTCTTCTCACTCCATTTCAGACCCAGGGTCTAACGGAGAAACTGAGGCTCCCGGGCACAAACCAGATTTCATCAAACTCGTTGCGTAAATGAGGAAGAGACATGAGCCAGAAGGAGTCCCTTTCTTCTTTTCACTGAACATTTATTTCCAGGAACATGAGCCTATGGACCTGATTTGCAGAACCGTCCTCTACCAGCAAGAGCAAATTTTAGTTTATTTTCTAAGAAAATCAGTACAAGTGAACACCGTCCTGGACAGGAGGCAGAGTCCATGGCAAGGCGGTGAGCGAGGCCAACAGGAAGCCCCCAGGATGGCCGGGCCACGCTAGAAGCTGCCAGCTCCCAGGGGCTGCCCATCCCCAGAGCGCAAGTTTCCACAGAGACTTAAGACCGGGCAGGGCTTCGGAGTTCTGGAAAGTGGTTCGAAACCAAAAGAGCTCCTGTAGGCAGCAGGCCTGACAAGCCCAACAGAGACGCTAGGCCTGGCCTGAGAACCTGCGGTCCCTGCTGGACCATCACCTTCCTCTCTGCTCCCCACCCAGACAGCTCTAATCCCCAATTACAAACACCCAGACTGCAAGCACAGGTCCTGTCACTGTGTTATCAGTGCGGACTTTCCCTTCTGATAAAAAACCTTCTGAGCAAAACCACACAGCATCCTACTGACCACACAATCGGGCCAGCTGAGCCAGAGGAAAGGGTGTGACGTGCACTGGGTTTTGCTCCTAGTTTCGACAGCCAGAGTGGGGGCAAGACACGCCCCACAGGGCAGGGGGCAAGTGGATGGTCCATGAGTATCACCAGGAAACACCAACACTGCCACGTTCAGCCGCAGGGGCACTAACTCAACCTCCCTGCACTTCCTTCTGTCCAGGTTTGCCAGTGATGCCCACTTTTCTCCAGAATAACCTTGCACGCTCCCCAATGCTACTGGGAGGCGTGCTTTCAGACACTGCTGCTTCATCCTTGTCTGTTGCTGACGAGCACAGGGGCCCAAGGACAGAAGGACACCACCGAGATGCCCAAGGGAAGCTAAGGGAGCAGGGGTTCTTTGGAGAGAAACCTGGGCTTCGCTCAGGACACTACAGAGCTGATGGGCAGCATGTTTCAGTTGCATGCCACCTCCTCTCATTTACCCTTCTTCCAAACTCTCCTTTTAACCGGTTGCTGACTTGGCTGCATGGAAGCTACTTTGATGGGAAACTGTCTACTATTTAAAGAAAGCAGGGCCCCCTGCCATGCTGAGCAGAGTGACCCACCCTGGTGGGTATCTTCAAATGGAGCCAAGTAGAAAATTAACACTATTTTTATGGTCCGCCAGTGTATTTACAAAATACCCACCTCCCACTGAAAGCTTGCTAACTCAACGAAAAAGTCACCAAAATGTCCCGAAATCTGTTTTAGGAAAGAGGCTTCATCTGGGTTCTTAAAGTATACAGAAGAGAATAGCAATCTCCTTCCAGCTGTATCATTTGTTCAATTATGCTTTTTTTGTTAAAAATATGTAACATATCTTATTAAACATGTTATCAATCAACTCAACAAATGAAAGCTATGAACCACCCGCTCTGGACCGCGCAAAAGTTCTCCCGCTCCACCATCCTTGCTGCTGGCAGAAGGGTGGGGAGGTGAAGAATGGGACTTGTGTTTACAGAGACAATGAAATGGAGCAGAGAAAAGAGTTCCAGAGTGCTGGTAATCAAATCTGAATATGGCGAATATGGCACTGGGTTGGAAAACCAAATCAAAGCAAACCCTTATCAACAAATCCCCACGGAACCAGACCATGAGAAGGCACGGCCACCATCTGGGCTCCGTGAAGAACAAAAGGATCACCACCTGCTCCCTCGGCGAGTCGCCGGTACATTCGCAAGGACAGTGCAGTTCTCGTGTGTGAGAGACCAGGAAAATTAGGGAGAAAATTAGATGAGGTTAAAATAACAGTTGACAGATAACACAGAGCCATAGGAGATAAACTGTCAAATGCCCCCGTTTGGCACTTTGGGGTTTCATGTGTAAATGACTTCAGGAAACCTTTCTCCAGGTAGCAATTAACATTTTAACTCAAGCTCCCCCAAGGGAAAGGGAAATTTCAGGAGGGGGAGGGGAGGCTTCCTTAGCACAGGGCACTCAATCCTCAGGTGCTGAGAGAGAGAAGGCAAAAACCCACGCCCGGGACTCCATCCTGGGTGCCTCCTGAGCACTAGGACATCTCTGCTGCGTCCACCACAGTCACCTGCTTCACCTGAGTGTCTTTCCAGGAGGACTGTGGACTCCAGCAGCAAAGCCAGGGTGCTAACACGTATTAAGCACTTTATGCTTTACATGAATTAGCTCACGATCCCTTGGAGGTATGAGCTATCCTATCTTGGGTGAGAGATGGGGAGGCAGAAGTTCAGGGAGGCTGATGACCTGGCCAAGGTCACGGCCTAGCAGTGGCAGAGCCGGGATGCACGTGCTGGCCTGACTCCCGGGCCGTGCTCGGCACCACAGCGCCCCTTCTGCAGCAAGAGCCTGGTCAGCTCCAAACTCTTGGCATGCAGCTGGCAGCCATCGTTACCTGTAAGAGGCGAGCAGACCACCGTAGGGTTTACCGGCCTCAAACTACCTTAAGGTGAGGCTAGAAACACAGTCCTGCGCTGCGGGCCAGCTTCTCCAGTCACTGGTTGTGTTAAACCTCCCTGCACCTTGGTGTCACCCAGGAACACAGGGATGGAACCTCTTACGGCTCGGAAGCATCCTGGGGACCCAGTGGGACCAAGAGTGTAAAGCCCCAAGGGCAGTCTCTAACGTGGTATTCTTTCATCCATTCAAATATTTCACCAACCACCTATGTGACCTTCAGCCCCCAAAGCCTCCCGAGCAGGAGGGGGCAGAGTCAGAGGTGGTGGAGCCAGCCACACAAAGTTCCAGGCCAGGTTAAGTGACAGTGGCCGAGAGGTAAATCCCTTGGGTGGTTTCACAGGCAGAATGTTTACCCAGAGTCCAACCTGGGAGAAACCACTGTCCTCTGTCTTGTCATTGGATTTGATTGGTACCAAGTTTCCTTTTCCTTTTCCTCAATGGTTTAACAAATCTCCGTCACAGCTCTGTTTTTCCCATTCCCAAGCCTGAGGTCTAAAGGTTCTCTATTACTTTCAGCCAGGAAGTCCAGCAAAGCCAAATGGAGCAGGCCTGCAGAGATCAGGACAGGGTTCTGTCTCTGTGTTTCCTGCCCCAGCTACAACGGTCCTTGCCAGAGTTACATCATAAATCAGAACGTGCTGGGGCCCGGTCAAGACGCACAGGCGGAGGCTGGTCATCCATAGAGAGACACCTCCACACACATTGCCCAGGTCTCTGTGTGGATCTGAAAGCCCTCAGGTCAGCCAGAGAGCAGATTCCTGAGCCAAATCAAGAAAAAAAAAAAAAAATCTCAGCTTCTAGAAAGTCAAGGGACAGCAGAAAAGTGCCCTAAGCAATATCAAGTGGGCAGGATGATACAGAGAGGTGGTCTTTACCAAAGAAGCAAAAGGAAGGGTCAAGCCCGTGTGTGTGTGTGAATGCACCCAGAGAGCCTTCGCTAAAGCTGCAAAGGAAACAAAAATAAACCAACAGGATAAAAGGAAGGCTGTTGCATGAGGCAGAACTTTTGCTCCAGTTTTTTTGTTGTTTTTTTTTTTTTTTTTTAAAAAAAGAGAGAGAAGAAAAGAAAAAGAAAGCACACACTGAAATGATCTAAAGCTGCCTATAAATATTTGGAAACATCAAAGGCGGTCCTGTTAAATTAAAAATGCTGTCACACAGATAGGAACTAGCCTCCAGCGCTCTGCCAGCTTCAACATGTGAGCCTATGATCTGAGGAGCGAGGGCTCAGCTCCTCGAGAAATCTGATTCACTAAAGAAAAAAGTGAACGAGCAGTTGAGTTTTAATAAGGGCATTAAATACCTTAGGAATGAGCTAATTAGAGTTTAACTCTTTCAAGATTGTCCGAGCTCTTAAGAATGCTGTAAAGTGAGCTCCCTCCAGAATCTAGTTAAATCGGTCTCGAAACCTGCAGTGTAAAAGAAAAGTATTAAAATAGCACCTTAGGACTTCAAAGCTGGTAAATCCCACCAGGTCCCAGGCAGAGGCTGAGGGAAACAAAGGGAGGAGGCCGGCCCAGAATCGTTTTCAAGGTGAGGTTAGGTTGCTTGCTTATTTAGAGCCTGCTTTCCCCGACCCTACCTCCGCACCCCCGACCAGGTAAGGAGAAGCTCACCTCCTAATACCAAATGCGTTCTTCCTGCCCTGTGAGCGGCCCTTCACCTAAGCCCTCCTTCATGTCCTGACCCCGCTCGAATGCCTTGCGAGAAATGACAGCTGAGCCCCCCAGTCACCCAGCAGTTTCCCAACACACATTCAGAGTCAGGATCCTAAAGAATTCTCCCATTCGTGAAGTCCCCATCAGGACAGCAGGTCCTTTCAGGAGCAAAATTCTCTGGACTTGAAGTAGAAAGCAGCAGTAACTCTTGCAGAATGCAGAGAGAAAACACACCTGCACGGAGGAGAAAGGGCATCTTTCTATCACCCTGTCTCAGGAATGTGGGAGAAGGGGGCAGCCCGAGGTGGAAACTACCGTCTCCATTCAAGGAGAGGAATGCGCTGCCCGGTCTTGGCAAAGGGGATGGGGGAGTTATTTAAAAAAAAAAAATAAAAGCCCACAATGCACTCTGGTCATTCCCATTTTTAGAAAAAAGTCCAAGTGCCTAACTTGGGGGCTTAAGATTAATAAAGTATTTGCTTTGGCATAATCACACACCGGAGCAAACCAAGTGTGGAAGTCACTTGTGTCTGCCTCAGGTCCCACGTAATAGGCCTCGAGAGCACGGCCTGAGCACATCACAACATCCCACGGGCCCTGGCTGGATCCAGAGCAGCCAGCCACCACCCCACTTCCCTGAGGAGCAGCCGTGCCCGCAGGCAGGTCAAGTGGCCTCAGGGACAAGGGGCAGGCTGGTCTAGAAGCCTCGCTTTCTGTGCACTGGACTTGAAGTTCACACGCACGCAGGCCTGTGGGTGTGTGTGTGTGAACACAGGTCCAAGTGACCGAGCTCAGAGCCTGGATGGTGACCGAGTTGTAGGGCCCAACCTTGAGCAGATGGAGCTGCAGCAGAGCTTCTCCCATCCCCCAGGACACAGCGCTGAAAGAGGGCCCCAGGGATCCGCGAGGCATTGAACGCCCCGGCCCCTCGCAGACACTCCCAGGAGAGAAGAGCCACGGGTGCAAGCGGTCAGGCACTGAGCGTGTTGGGAAATGATTCCTGCGGTATGGTCGCGTCTCCTGTTGATGACTAGCATCTCTGGATTCTTTAACCTTGATCAACGATGACTTCAGAATAAAAAGTTTCAGCCGCTTGGGAACGACACCGTGAGTGTGAGTGTATGTGAGGAACATTACGCAAGTATGCACGTCGCTTTCTTCACCATCCTTTCATCACTAGAGCAAAGTGCATGCTCTAACTCAACTCCACTTTACAGGCGAGCAAACTGAGACCCAGAGAGGCAGGGTCACCTTTCTACAGCAGGTAGCTGGCAGCGTCGGGTCCAAGCCTAGGCAGTCTGCTCTGCTGCCTCTCACATCAGCAAAGGAAATCCAGAACCACCAACATCTGCATACAGTTTAAGGAAGCCGATAAGTCCTGCGTAGCAAAGGTGCTGACTAAGGCTAACAGTCACACCAATGCCTCAAGACCCAGAGGTGCCGTCCCAACTCCTGAAATACGGCTGGCTCAAGGTTGTAACACAGAACTGAAGAGAGCTCATACCCAAATCAGGATATAGGCTGAAAGGTAATTTTTAAGTTGGTTCCTAGGAAGGCATGTGTATCTTCTCCCATAAGATGGGGTGCCATTTCTGCTCCACAGAAGGCCTCTCTGTTTAACTGGAACACACCCAAGGCCTAAGGACCCCACTCCAGGCAGCCCAAACCAAAACAGCAGACAAGCAGAGGTTAAAAATCCCTGTACTAAATTCCTGACTCACCTTGGGATCTTGTTTCCTAACTTTGCACTCAATTCTGACAAACGTGGCTCCTTGGTTTTCTAGGAATGGACTACAGAAGGCAGGCGGGCGCAAATCGCATTTGCTGAGAGAAGCCTTGCTGGGGAGGAGGGAGCGAATTTACAGACAGGTGCCTCACGACTGCACAACTCCAGGGGGCGCTGTTGGATCCACATTAGGGCAAAGAGACGCCAGGTATCTTAAGGAAGGGGCAGCTTTCCCTCATTCATACAAAGGGACACTGTGAGTCAGAGTGGGTAAATGTCAAAAGGCCGAGCCCCCAGCCCTGCCCTGAAGACAAGAGCGGTCCACTGGAGAGTCGTACAGGCGACCCTGAGTCACCGAGCGACGATGACACGTGTGGCCACATCCCCTTCTGCAGTAGTAAGTCTCCATTCAGAGGGGCGGGGGCAGGCCCTCTAACCACGAGGCCACCTGAGCTGCTGACACTGCCCCAGCCCGGCCTCCAGGGACACGGGTCTCCTCCTGCAGAGGGGCACTAGTTCTGAGGACGGAACCCTGGCATCCCATCCCATTCTACCATTGGGACCTCCCATCGAGCTTACCGACCCTGATCAAGCCCCTTCCGGATGTTTCACTGCACAACACCAAGCACCACAGAATCAATTCCATGGGACATCATTTGCAAAGGGGCAGACAGCATCCCAGGGCTGGGTGGCAGAGACCGCTCCTCTCCCTGTCCCAGCTCTGAACGCCCAACCTTGAGAGCTGGACATCCTGAGATCCCACTTCTGGGCAGGGTGGTGGCACCTGCCACCATGGTCTCTGCTGAATATACAGGATCAGAGAGGGGAGAGGATAAGCCTTCCTGAAATGGGGAGCAGGGAGGAATGAGGATGAGGAGCTTGGGGAGGGGGAATCCCTTACCCATCCCGCCTCATGTTCTTTCCCTTTCCCTCCCCCAATCACTCCCATTGGATCAGAGATACCAGAGGGCAAGAGATGTTGGCAGGAGGTGGGAGGGAGGGATCTGTAAATTTTAAGAGACTGAAGAGTCCCTATTTACCATGCAGCAAGTAGGGTAGACGGGCTTCCCAGGTGGCTCAGACGGTAAAGAATCTGCCTGCCATGGCAGGAGAAACGGGTTCGATCCCTGGGTCGAGAAGATCCCCTGGAGAAGGAAATGGCAACTCACTCCAGTATTCTTGCCTGGAGAATCCCATGGACAGAGGAGCCTGGTGGGCTACAGTCCATGGAGTTGCAAAGAGTTGGACACAACTGAGCATACAAATACACATGTGCACACATACATATACAAGAAGGGAAGACACTCATACCTGAACTTTGACAAGTTTGCAAGGGGGAAATTAAAACAGCCTTGCATAATTAATAAAATTAACTACTGCTACCTGAGCATGCAGTAAGAATTCTAGGGTTACCTACATCTTCTCGTAGGAGCACATAGCAGGGAATCATTCCACTTGGAATATTCGAAACTATTCTTACCCCCCATCCCATTGCTGTTTCAGAGCCTCCCCCTTCCAAAAACAAGGTTGGCATGGCAACCAGAGCACCAGTCACTGTGGTCCCTAACCACATCCGCCAGGGCCTGGCGTGCTGAGGCGTGTGCCAGCTCTGTTGTCTGTAGGGCACTCCTGGCCACAGCACGCAGTGAGCTATAATCAAGACAGAAACCGCCACATTCGTATAGAACTCGGCTCCACATAAATATTCATTAAATGTGAAAACCTATGGTGATGCAATGTTGAGACTGCAAATTTAAACACAAGAGTCAGGAAATGCAAAAATTACCACTGCCACTGGAACCTGAATCACCCAGACGGCACATTTAATGCCAAGCAGTTTGTGTGCGTCCTAGAGATTTAAACCCAGTAACACCAAAGCTTCAGAACTACACGCTGGCTGCTCACTTAACTCCCTGGGTGAGGCTGACGCTTACTTGAGGGGCCTCGGAACATTTGTGGAGTGGACATGCCATGAAAAGGCGTGACTAGCCTCCAGTACAAGTGAAATATAACATATCACAGATATGCTAAGTCACTTCAGTCATGTCCGACTCTGTGTGACCCCATAGACAGCAGCCCACCGACTCTGAACTATTTCTGAAGGTCCCAGCACTCATATAATGGCCACTGTTTCACAAAAAAACAATAAATAACTGAAAAACCTCAACATGCCAACATGTACACAACAAAGCAATAACTTAATAATTCCCAAATGTGTACGGTAGGCCGCTTAAAGACTAGAAAATCATGTTCTTTAAACTGAAACTCTAATTCCTTCCACTCGTAGTCTGCTGGCCTCTTCGACATCTCTTTTTGTGCATTTATTATTTGGCTGTGCTGGGTCTTGGTTGTGGCACACGATCTTTGATCTTCATTGCGGCATGCAAACTCTTAATCGCAGCATGTGGGATCCAGCTCCCTGCCCAGGGATTGAACCCGGGCCCCCGGCATTGGGAGCATGGAGTCTTAGCCAGTGGACCACCAGGGAAGTAGTCCCTGCTGGTTTCTTTGGAGTACTACTGTTGTCCTTTAAAACTGCTTCCCGGACTTCCCTGCTGGGACAGTGGATAGGAGTCTACCTGCCAATGCAGGGGCCATGGGTTCGATCACACGCCACGGAGCAACTAAGCCTGTGGGCCGCCACTACTGAGCCTACATTCTAGAGTGCAGGCTCCGCAACGAGAGAAGCCAGAGCAGGGGCTTCCCTGGTGGCTCAGTGGTAAGAGTCCGCCTGCCAATGCAGGAGACACGGGTGCAAGCCCCGGTCCACAAAGATCCCACGTGCCTCAGAGCAGCTGAGCCGACGGTACTGAATCTGTGCTCTAGAGCCCGGGAGCTGCAAGCCCCACGTGCTCTAGGGTCTGTGCTCCACGGCAAGAGAGGCCGCCCCAAGGAGAAGCCCAAGCACCGAAACTGCAGAGGAGCCCCCACTCCCCGCAACTAGGGAAAAGCCCATGCAGGAATGAGACCCAGAACAGCCAAAGTGAATCAATAAATACAGTATTTTTTAAAAGAAGCCACAGCAATGAGAAGTGTGCACACCGCAGCTAGAGAGTAGCGCCCGCTCACCCCAACTGGAGAAAGCCCGTGTACAGCAACAAAGACACAGCGCAACCAAAAATTAACAAGTACATTTTGAAAAGTGAAATAAAGCTGCTTTCCATCCAGCATCTAAACACAGCCTCAGCCAGAATTTCCAAGGCCAGAGGTGGGGCGGTGTGCGGGCAGCAGGGGGTTGACAGAACAGCACAGTGCAAACCTAAGTTAAGAACGGGTCCTTTGGAGGCTACAGATAACTCTTACCATTTCCCCAAACACCAGCTTTCTAAGTGACACCAAAATATGGCACATTTTTTTAAAACAAACATACTCCCTAAAAGTCTAGGCTGAGATGTCTCTTGTCCAGCATGCTCCAAACACTGCACCCAGGCAGCCTCGTCAGCCGGGAAGGAGTTAGATGGTGCTACGGCCTTATCCCACGTCCTTTTTCCAGGCCCAGAGAACAGAAGCAAGGGGAAATTACTTTCAGAGTCTGGTCCACCCCAACTATTTGGAATAGCCCTAGGACACACCCACGTCTTGTGAACGGTTTCTCCAATCACAGAAAGCTCTCCCTCAAAAAGCCAAATCTTTTATTTTTTTGGGGGGGGGCTCCACTAAAATCTCCACCTCTACTGTATCCCTAAGTATCATGATCTAGAAGAATTTCAGTTCAGTAAATATTGAAGAGCTTTACTGCAGGGCAACAGGGGGGATGAAGAAGTCATAAGCCTTCTCTGCTGGGAGCCATGACTTTGTGGGGAAAAAGAAATAGTAAGGTATGGAAGACCAGCTGAGAAGTGAAAAATGGAGTGCTTGGATAGAAGGAACCCACCAGCAGAATTTGGGAATGCCTGACGGGAATGGCTGGAAGTCTGACCACAGGTGAACGCACTGGGGAGAAGGGAAAGTGGAGTAGGGGGCAAAGGTGGGGGTCGGGAAGGTGCGAGCCGCAGAAGCGTACCCCTGCGGAAGGTCTCAGAGTGAGGGAAGCCCAGGACCCACTCGGGAAATAAAAGCAGGAACACCCAGGACACAGGCCCGCGTCCCAGGCTGGCTCTGCACTCAGCAAACAACAGGACAGCGCTGAAAGATTCTGATGGAGGGAATGACAAGATCAGCAGTTACTTGGGAAAGATGAAGCGGAGGGGAAGAGCTGCTTGGGGGAGGCAGACGGAGGCAGGGAAATGCTGAGGCAGCATCTGATGACGCGAAGGGGCAAGGTCAGCAGGGAGGGAGCAAGGGCACCATTTCCTCTGACTTGGCCATAAGCTACCTCGATTTACATTTTGCAAACGGCTTTGCAAGTCACGCTTGCAACATTCTTTACATGCCATTAGCCGCCTGCCTACCACCTACTCCAAGACTGAGGCACTTTCTGAAATGATGCCAAGCCTCCGGGTACCCAGTGGTGGTTCCAAAAATCGCATAAAGGTGCTGAACACACAAATGTCGAAGGCACTTAAGTAAAATTAGGTACAAAGAAACGCCTTCGACGTCAAGTGTGGGACAAGCCTTGGCAGCTGGGACAACCTGAATGGCAGATGGCCCTCTGGGCAGAATCCAGGGAAGGCGCTCTGAGCTGGGAGGAGGAAACCAGGAATACGGGTGAAAGTTCAAGGGGGGGGGGGTGCCCTAAAAGCGCGTGGAAAATTTGCTGGAACCCGAGCATCAGAGAAGGATGCTGCTCCAGGGAGACCAGCACCTGGACCAATGAGACCCGAGTTCTAACCCCAGCTCTCCTGCCACCAAAGGCTCGAGGCCCTTGCCCACAGCACCCTCGCTGTAAAAGGAGATCGGGGCCATGGCATTCCAGGGTGCCCTCTGGTTCAAACAGGAGCTCTCATAGTCAAAAGAAACCAAGGAGCAGAAAGAGAGAAGGGACAAAGATGGTGATGAAGGTGCGCACCAAAAGGCTCCAGGGAACAGAAGCACCTTTTCAACTGAAAACACTCTGGTGGGGGGTGGGGGGGCACATCCCTCATGGTCCAGTGGCTAAGACTGTGCTCCACTGCAGGGGGTGCAGGTTCCACCCCTGGCCAGGGAACTAAGATCCCTCACGCCACGCGGGGCAGCCAAAAACAGCAGCAACAAACAAGAATGCTCTGGTCATGCCAGGACCACCGTGGCCCTCCCCGGTAGCAGAACTTGAGGCTCACAGGGTGCAGTGAAGTGTCATGAAGTCACTAATGGCCCGGCCGTCTGACACACAGATGGCCGGGGAAAGACAACAGAGACTTGCCAAGCGCAACTTAAAAGCTTTAGGCTCCAGAACTTCCAGCGAGAGAAAGGATAGCAAACACCACTGCCCGGGGGCCCCAGGTGCTGGTAGGCGCGGGATCGTTACCCATGAGCGCGGCAAGCCGCCGTGATGCACAGGAAGCTTGTAAACAGGGGCCTGCACCCCATCTGAAGAGGGCAGCTGCTGTCTCACTGGAGCAGGCTGTCGCCATGTGGGAATGTGGACCCGACACTGCCAGATCTTTTCGTTTTTCGAGAAGAGCCAAAGCTCCAGATTTTTATGTAAAACTTCTAGATTTTTAACAGGGATCAAACGAAACAGCAGGAAGCCGTTTTCCGCCCGTGGGCCTGCTGTATAGGGGCACCCTGACAGTCTGGAGCTCGGCTCTAAGGCACCTCTGCACCTACCACACGCTGACAGCAGCGCCACTCTGAATGAGGGGACAGGGAGAGAGGCGGGACAGAGAGCGCCCCAGGCAGCAGCACCCTCCTGGGCCGCAATCTGCTGCCACCGGGTGTGCCCACCACGAGGCAGTCCCTTCCGTGAGGTCTTCTCTAGGCCTCAGAGTGTGGCCATCTGCCTGGCCAGACGCTGCGTCCCTGCCCAGAGCCCTAGGGCGCCTGCTCCTGGATCGGGCTCAGACACACCCACCGGGGAGGGACCCAGATACCACGCCAGGCACCTTCCCTTTGATGCTGACAGTCGCATCTCAGATCCTCGAGGCAGAGGGGGAAAGCCAGTATTTTACCACTTACTAAGTGACAGGAATACATAGGGCTTCTCTAGGGCTTAGGTGGTAAAGAATTCGCCTGCAATGTAGGAGACCTGGGTTCAATTCCTGGATGGGGAAGAGCCCCTGGTGAAGGAAATAGCAACCCACTCCAGTATTCTTGCCTGGAGAATCCCATGGACAGAGTGGGCTACACTCCATGGGGTCACAGAGAGTCCGACACGATTGAGACTAACACACACAGGAATACACCGGCTTTCACTCTTGTGAAGCTGTTTTTCAATGGGTTGCTGTTCAGTTGCTCAGTCATGTCCGACTCTTTGTGACCCCATGGACTGCAGCACACCAGGCTTCCCTGTCCTTCACAATCTCCAGGAGCTTGCTCAAACTCATGTCCACTGAGTCAGTGATGCCATCCAACCATCCCATCCTCTGTCCCCTTCTCCTCCTGCCTTCAATGGGTATATTTGTTTTGTTTTTTAAGAAACTACCCATTGTGAGCAGGGGTGCGTGGAAACACAAATGCCAGCCTGGCTAGGGAATATAAACCAGCCCTGCTCTTTTGCAGGGGGGACTGACCACACACGACAGGACCAGGGAAAGTATTTATATCTCTCCACACAGGCATCCTGATCCTAGAACCTGAGTCTGCGAAGGTAGTCGAGGGATAGAGAAAAAAAGCTCCCCACAGCATCACTTATAATAACGGAAAACAAGACACTAAAAGTGTTTCGGAATATTTATTAGTAAGAGGGAAATACTTAAGGTACACAAAGGGTCATTAACACTATATAGTGTTTTTTCCAATTTTCTTAAAAATCTAAGTGCATAGGAAAGAAAAAAAAAAAAGGAAAGGAAAGCTATCCCAAATCACAAAAGGTTAACAGAGATTATGTGGAGGCAGTGGGACTGATTTTCTTTTTCATACTTTTATTTTCCAAGTATTCGACAATAAACATGTATGATTTTTATAATTAAAGAATAAATTACAGATGATCTGGTTTTTTAAAGGGAAACGTTGGCCCTGACAAGAGGTAATCTAAAATGAATCTATCCTAGCCTTTTTGCCCAAACCGTATCTAAGTACACCCAGGTCCTCAACCAAGCGGGTCTCGAGGTTTGTCTTCAAGTGATCCAAGCTCGATCCCAGCTCTGTGGCCTTGAGAAGCTTACTTACACTCTCAGCCCCGGTTTCCTCTGTGAAGTGCAGATAATTCAACGGCCCACTGTGCATGGGAGAGACCATGAAAATGACACCTGCAAACCACAGACTGTACGGTGGGCGCACAAGGCTGCTGCTTCTCCAGGCTGTATCCACAGCAGGAACTCAAGAAACTGCTGACAAGTTAGCACACTCGGTTTAAGTAAAAAGAAAAAATCAAGTTTAAACTCTTACAGCACTGAAGGGTTACATGCACCTGATCGAGCACCACTCTTAACTCTCTTATTTTAAAAATGCAGCAGCTTCTGCACCAGGAGACCAGAAGCTCCCATTCCAACATACAGTTCCCTGTGAAACTTCTAGAATCATCAGAGTCTGTCACCACCAAATCGACTCTACACACTGAATTTCTAAACAACCATATCACAGTGGCTGCTGGGGCGAGAATGGGGTTAATGTCAAGTCTTACCACACATCTGAAGGGTAATAAAAATAAAACGCTCTCCCTTGAACCACAACAGGCCGGCTGACCTCATTCTCTTCACACTATAGTGAGTCAACAGAGCCGCTCAAAGTCAGAATTTCAAACATCTCATTCAAGCGGCAGATGGAACAAAGACCCTCTACTCTTTACAGCCTCCCCATCCTGTTTGGCAGGTATAAAGGAACCTCTCTGCAGAGGGGTTATCAGCTTTTAACCTCAAAGGTAGGTAAAAACAAAACAAACAAAAAAATGAGCAGGAAAGGGCCAAAAGGCACAAATCCACGTACTGTGTCATTACGCAGACGTGCCTCTTCAGAATGGGCTGCCCAGGCCCACTTGTCAGCCCTGGGCCAGGTGCACCCCAGTTTCGCACAGCTGTGTGTCCCCGGAGAAGGCCTGTGGTCAGCACGCCACCCGCCCCCTCCACTCGGCTGCCTGCGGGCAGGGCCCGCACCTCCCTCGTGCCTACCTGCTGCCTCGGCCCGCACAGGGTCAGGGGCACAGACAGCAGCAGTGGACGCCAGCCCAGCGCAGGAATGCAGGCCCACAGGAGGCCTGAACTGCCAGGAGGACGGGACGAACGGAGGGGAGCCACAGCTTCAGGTTCTGACCATCTTTGAAATCAAATTTCAGATCACAGGGAACACGCAGACTGTGTAAATAAAGGAAGAAAAGCGATGAACACGGGACGGGGCCTCTTTGGGGAAAGCCACACAGGCTGTGAAAGGGCTCTGAAAAGCCAGCTACAGGAAGGAGGTGTGTCTCACTTCAGAGATCTCTTTAAATGCCAGAGCGCCACGGCCATTCCAACTTCCCCGAAGCCAGAAAACAACGGACATGCCATCGAGCGACAGCGGCGCACTTCAAGTCACTGGTCCCTCTTCCCAACCTTGGCGGATCAGCCCTTCATGGAAAAAAACAAGGTAGAATGAGACTGTGTGATTGAAAAAAGGAAGAGAAAAGGGGAAGGAGAGAAGTCTCTAAAGGCAGAGGGTTTTCTCACTTGAAGTTACCGGCTTCTCTCTTGGTCCATCAGTCTGGGTTTATACTGACTCTAAATTCCACCATCAGTTGCCATAATCTCATCCCAAGCAGAAGAAAGTGCCAAGTGAAGCAGGCTTGTGAAAACAGAAATGGCTGGGACTCACACAGAGCTGGGTTTTAATCTGAGCCCTGCAACTGATCTGCTCAGCATCTTCCATGTGTGACCTTAGCTCTGGGCTCAGTTTCCTCGTCTGAACACCTGGGCCACCCCATTTCCCTCGTCCACTGAGTATAATTCAGGTGCTGTACCCAGCGTGCAGGAAACACGGGGTCACGACCACCTATTTTTAAGAGCTCTGACAGAGGAAGACTGAGTGAAAACTCTAAATTAAAGGAGAAAAGCAGCCACTTACACGCGGGGTGCAGCTTTATGAGACCTGACTTTCCCCAGTCAGACACCTGATCACTAAGCTCGCTTCCGAGTGGGCTCTCTCTGGCACACTCGGCCGAGGTCCAGCTGAGGATGACAGAAAGGCCCAAACCCGGGAGCCGGGAGCCCCAGACAGTTCTCCAGGGTTATCTCAACTTCACTCACTTCTCTGGACCAACCCCCTTCACTTCTCTGGACCTCGGCCTCCTCATCTAACACATTAAAGGGCTGAGTCTGGGTCTTCGGATTATTGAAATGGATTTAAACGTCCTTTTTGTCGTGAACTGCAAATTCGCATTCTCCAGACTTGTGCAATGCCATCAAAAAGCAAAAGCAAAGTTTTCATATGACATAATATTCAGGGTAATGATAATCCCGAATACCAAACTTTTACAGTTATGCCCTGGGACACTGGGGCCTGGCCATGAACTGTTCTTCATGTGTCTATCAATCCCTAACAGCTGTCCACATTAGGCCTCTCTCAATAATCAGAGTTTTATCATGAAAAGAATGTCTTCAGACCTTCATGACGCCAGACACCCTACCCCTGAGCACACACGCACACACACGTGTGTCACTGTCACACAACCCGGGATGACAACAGCCGTGGTTCCAACCAGAACCATTCTTTCCAGCTAATCAAGCAAGTTTCTGTAAACAACCACCAAAAAGGAAAGCTGATCCCAGAATGTATTAACCAAAGCATATGAAGTGCTTCTCATCAATTCTCATAAAGATCTACTGCCCGCCTGGTGTCCACCCTGAATCCATCATTCATTCACTGAATACTGAGTGTCTGATAAGTCGCAGGCACTGGGGCCAGGGATGAACAAAAACAAACAGGCCGGTGCCCAGGTCCACGGAGAAGCAAGCAGTGAGGGGTTGCTCTCATCTCAACATCGACGGATGCTCCATTTCATTTCCCAGTGAACACTGAAAAAACACACACCTGCAGTCCACACTCCCATACTCTGCATTCAGAGCCTCATCTTCCTGCCTTTCACCATCTAAACACAGAAAATTCTTTTTTTAATTGAAGTATAATTGACCAAAAACATCATGTTAGTTCCAGGTATACAACATAGTGATTTGATATTAAATGCAGAAAATTCTTGGAGTGACTGTCTTTTCATTTCTCCCAAGGATAATGCTTTTCACTACTACAGATAGGTGAACTGGAGAGAAATTACCCCATTAGAGATAAAGGATGCCTTCAGAACTGAGGGCTCCACTGTGGGTGGAGACCCAGTCAGGAGCAATTATTATGTATCCACATAGATCTAAAGCAATACAGTATGTGGTACAGAACAGGGCTTGAGTAGAGATCCACCAAGTGAACATAAACCTGTAGACTTCTCAACGACCCCTGCTAGCCTGAGCCGCACATCACTGCCTTCAAATCCCCAGGGATGGATGGCGTGACGACGAGTACTGGAGGACTGCTTCTCCTTTTCCTCTTGGAGAGGAGGGGCATCAGAGAACCCACCTTGGGGAAAAATTACACATCTTCTCAGGAAAATAAAAGTGCTCATACACGGGATTGCATGCATAATTTCAGGGGTTCACAGGCCATCTATAGACGTCTGTGACCCTCAGGTTAAGAACCCCTATTCTAGACTATGAAAAATTAGACTTGAACGAACGTCAGGACCTAACCAGCCAACTCCTATTTATTTAATGGTAATAGGAACAAAGGAACCAGACAGACCTGGGTTTCAACCCAAGTTTTATCATTTGCTACCTATGTGAGGTTGCAGAAGTCAAATAGCCTTTCTCAGCCTCAGTTTCCTCATCTGTCAAATGGGTCAACAACAGTTGTTGATTCCATGTTAAAGACGTAGATGAGCAAACACATGACGAGCTTGGCATAGTGCCCTATACAAAAGAAATGTTCCTAAAGAGAAACCAGCATCACCCTCTCTAGTCCACAGGCTGCACACTTATCCTCACTCCCATCTTCATCTCCATTCAGAGCTGTATTAGTAACTCCCATGGCATCTCAGGGAATGCGATAGAAAGTAAGAGCTCCGAAAGAATTCACAAGGTCACAAAACACAGCCCTGTTGTCTTCCCCTAAATCAAATGTTTGGTTTTAACCTATGAAGGCCCTTCTGACAAGACAGTCAGCAATCCCTTTTTGTGTAAATCCAGGTCAGCTGTCAGCACGCAATTGTTCTATTAGGTCAAGTCAATTTTTAGAGAGGCAGGCCTGTTAAGTTAACTTAAAATGGAGATGAAAAGAAAGTGTTTGATCAAATGCTAAACTGCAGAAACACACTGACAGGGAGACAAGGCAGAGGAATTAGTTTCCTAAAATTATTCTCTCTGATACCCTTAGTTAACATTGGCTATTTAAGGACCTCACTCAAGCCTTTCTGACCCACCACTCAGCTCTCCACCCAGCCCTCGTGGCTAAAGGCACTGGCTTAGTTCTTAAATGTTCTCAGCAAGCTCTGTTTTTAAGACCATTCAACACTTAATCCAGGATCCAGAAGCCGATTTTAAAGTTACACAAAACCTACCATTCAGATTTCTCGTACAAATGAATTTCTCAAGCGTTTCTAAATATTTGACTTCAAGGGGGGGGGGAATACATTTCCATTTAAAACAATCTTTCACCTCTAGCTATGCAAATTTTCTTTGTTTGCTTAACCAATTCACATACCACTAGCCAGTGTTTAATTGGGTCTTTATTTAACATCACTAACTATGTGAGCTGAACAGCCAAAGTCTGAAAGTTTCAGATAATGATCTCATTAATAGCAACAAATTGGTTCAAAGATGAAATATGTATCAATACATCTAAGAACCCTTTAAAGTTCCACACTTCAGAACTAAAGGAGAAGTGTAATTACTTCCTCCAGCGTTCACACTGTATGCTTGATACTTACAAACAGACGGGCTATAATCCTGCACCAATAAATAAAATACTAAAAGTAGTGAACAGCACTTCATAGCCACATATTGTTTCCACAACTTTCACAGATGAAGATGTCAAAAAAAAAAAAAAAAAGAAAAAGGATCTCTCTTCTTTCAGAGCACAGTGATGACCTTGGGAAAGTTATTTAAGCCTAAATTAATGCACAAGGAGAGAATCAACACTCTTAGTGACTAATCTCAAGATTTGAATTCCACCCCCCACCCCCCCCCCCCCCCGTCTTTCTCACTCTCCTCTCTCTTTCACACACACAAACACACACACACACCCCCTTCTTTACCAGGCCTCCTCCTATCCCAACCCATGCAGATGAATGAACAGGTATTCTAATTAGAGGTATCTGGGCAAACCAGACTGTGATAAGGTATCTACTCTATAAACAGACACAGACACAAACTTTCATTGCCTACAATACAAGGGCTGGGCGGGGGGGGGGGGTGGGGGGTGGGGGGGGGGTGGTGGTGAATCAGTGATACAAACCAATTTCCTATCTTAGAATTCTTAAAGGAAAGAGTCTCTCAGACAGGTTCTTTTCTCCCCTAAAGCATGAAAAACAGTGCTACAGAATCCCATGGCAACAAAACTAGAGCTGTAAGTGCTATGATTTAGGTTTAGTTAAAGGAAAATAAACTCCGCTCCAAAGACCACAAAATATTAAATAGCAAATTATGCAAGAGGTTTTTTTTTTTTTTTTTAAAGATAGTAAATAGAAGGAGGCTTGAAAAGTTCAACAAGGGCACTTAGAAAATCTAATTAATCTGAAGCTGAAGAAACAACCAAGTTGTTTCTTCTACATTCTCATTTCTCACGCAAGATGTGACATTCTCTCTCTCGGCAGTCCTCAAACATTAGCTTCCCTTACAAAAACTTTCTTCGGGGCTGACGGGCCACGCTAGTTCCTCCACTCAGGAGTATTCCAAGAACTAATAAAAGCATGCCAGCCTCTGTACACACACAGCTCTGGAAGCCACGCTGAGCTCCTGTGCACACAGGTTCCGCAAGTAGGCCTCACAATAAAGTTATCAAAGATGTAGAGAACACTAAGAAATGACTACTCAGACAGCTCAGACAAACTCACTAGTGTTACTGCAGTTATAAGGGAATTAGGACACTTATTAGTGATTGCTTAACAGGTAAACTTATTAAATACCATTTAAGTCATTTTTCTTTACTTAGCAGTTGTTGACTTTTTTTTTGGCAAGGCTAATGGACCACAAAAGAGTTAGATAAGCACTTCAAAAACTTTCAGAAGAGAATAGATTCCTTCTGCCAAATTCACACAGTATCTCCCCATTCCCAAGGATAAAAGTTACAAATGGTGTGTTTAAACTGCTAATTTTGTATTAAATGGCGAACCCAAGATTATCTCCAAAGCACTGCGCTACTCATAATGGATAGCTCACCAGACAATCTACCAGGGAGAAAGTACAAGTTAAAACACTGCAGATAAAAATCACAAACTTCAAAAGTCTCCTTCAAAAAGTGAAGTGCCATGATTAAAACATCTTTTCTCTTAGAAAGCTGTAAATCAAACATTTTCTACAGGCATCAGGCCACAGTGAAAGCCTCAAAGAGAAACAAGAAGTCACAGGAGCAGGCATCAAGATTCAAACTGTGCTTGAAGGCTGCAACTGAAAGGGTGCAGGAAGCTTCAGCAGACCGTGGTCTCTAAAGCTTATAAATTAAAGACTATAACATTATCCCCCTAAAAAGTCCAAAAGCTTTTAACATATGTGTAGTCACAGAACTCAGACAACCTGTGTTTTCCCCCTTCTGTCTGTCCTGCAGAAATCTGAGATGGGGACCTAAGGACACACCTCTAAGGGCCAAGCCGCACTGCCCCCGGCCCTAACCCTGCAGAGTTCTCAGTCTGCACCAGGGGAGGGGAAATGAAAGGCTGCTTGCAGTTAATTCCATTCAGTCCCCCGCTCTTCATTCATAACTCATCCAAGAGTAAAGCGCACAAGGCCTCAAAGCTTGGAGCCCCTGCAGCCATCCCCTCACCCGCCAAAGGTTCAAAGACAAGCCAACCATTTCAAATCACTCCCATCCCAGGCACGCATATTCACCGCGGTAAGTGCGCTGGCTACTAAGTTGATAAAATCACAGCCAAGGAAGCAGAAAGGCATCTACCCAGTTCACCATCTGCAGAGGCTTGGGCTCAGAGTCCCTCCTCCACAGAGCGGGGTTCTGCTGAAAGCTTGCTCTCCACCCCCTCTCCCGCCGCCCCACTCCGCCAGCTTCCTAAGGAATGCACACCCCTTTCATTCGGAGCAAGGTGGAGGCCCTGTCAGTGAGCGACCCTTCTCCCGAGGAGCAGGCCCTCTGCACCAGTCCTTGGCCGAGGAGCGGGCAGGCTGCCTCCCTCCCACCCTCTGTAATCTGAGGCACGCAGCGAGGGCTGCTGCTCCGGCCACTCCGGGGCACCCGCGATCCCCACTCCTCCGCCAGCTCCCGCTGCCTCTCCTCCTGCGGCTGCTGGTCCAGCGCCCCCGCGGGAGGGCGGGCGCCCAGGTGAGGCTGGCGGCAGGTTCCGGGGGAGCCCCTCGGACAAGCCTGGCTGCTCCCCCAAAGAACCTGCACGGGTGGGAGGTTACAGCCTGCGACCTGGAACGAGCCACCCCATCCTTCATCACTTGTCTCGCCGAAGTTGGCATTCAACAGGTAGTTCCCGGGACTTCCACCTGAGATAAAAGTGAGCGCCCCGACAGCCTGAGGGGGCTGCCTCAGCGTGGGCGCCCGGACCCGGGGTCTCCCCTCCCGCTCCCGGGACCCACAGGAGCCGAGCCCCCACGTGCGCTCGCCCCCCGACGGCGGCGCCCTGGAGGCCGCGTCCCGCCCGCCTGAGAGGGATGCCGCCGGCCTCCTCAACACCCCCTCCCGCCCGCCCGCCCGCCAGCCCGCGGCGGGGTCGGCGGGCGCAGCCCCCGGAGCCATCTTGTGGCGGCGGCGGCGCGGGGCCCGGGCGGCGGGCAGCTACCTGCACGATTTCGCCCTCCGCGCTGAGCGTGGCCCCGGCCCGCGAGAAGCGGCCCGTGAGGCCGGTGGTGTAGGTGGTGTAGTCGCCGCTCGGGCTCGACTCGAACAGCACCACCTCCACGAACGCCGTCTCCTTGGCCCGCGCCGTGCCGGGCCCCGCGGCCGCGAGCAACAGCCCGAGCAGCAGCGGCAGCGGCGGCGGCGGCGGCAGGCGGCGGCCGCGGGGACCGCGGGGGCGGCAGCGGAGGCGGCGGCGGCGGCGGCCCGGGGCCCCTGGGCGCCCGCCCGAGCGCGGCCTCATGGTCCTGCGGCGGGAGGGCGCGGAGGGCGGGCGCGGCCGGGCATAGTCGCGGGCCGGCGGAGGACCGAGCGCGGGCGGACGCCTCACAGCCCCATCGCGGCGGCGGCGGCGGCTTTGTGGGTCGCAGGCTCGGCTGGGCTCCCACGGCCGTCGCGCCGCGGCCCTTTCATCTGCTCCACGTGAGGGGTTATCCCCGCCCCGGCAACGTCGTGACCCGCTCTCCCCTCCTCCCCGCGCTCGACCGCCGCGGCTGCCGGGGGGGCGGGGGAGCGGGTAGGCTGGGCGGGCGCGCCTGCGGCGGGGGTGGAGCCGGACGGTGAGACACGCCCCCGTGTTCGCCCCGCCCCGCCGTCTGCGCTCCTCCCCTTGCTGTCGCTCCGCCCATCGCCTACCGTCTTGCCCCGCCCCTTATCCTCGCTCCGCCCCCGACTCTAGCCCCGCCCCTTCTGTCGCGGTCCGCCCCCGCCGCGCCCCTCCCTCGGCGGCAGACATTTCTCCTCCCGGTTCCTGAAGTTAGGAGGGAGTAGAGACCGCATCCTGCTCCCGGGCGATGCGCGTCCTCTCTGGAGGCCCCGCGCCTCCTGGTCTCATGCAGAAGTCAGATTCCTGTCCTTTCCGGCTCCCCGCGTCAATCCACAGTTCCTGAGAGCGGAGCCCCCGCACCCGGCTCTCAACCCCTACCCCCACCTCCAGGATCGAAAGGGAAAGGCTCTGGCGATCTGGGGCAGTTTGCTGCTGGGCCATTCGGGGCGTGTCGGGTTCTTGCACTGGTATCGCTTAGACAGTTGTGTGTGTAAGGGAGAGAGGAGGCGGGGGTGAGAAAGCCATTAAGTCTTTTGGACTCTGATGGAGATAATCTTTCTACAGCCCCAGAGGCTGTAACTGAAACATCCCCCTCCGTGGAAGTTCTGAGACTTCGATTCTCTCCTGAGCAGAAGTCCAAAGGATTCCAACGCCATCACACTGTGCGCGGAGGATAGCTACCAAATTAACGTGCCTAAGACATGAGCTCCAGGATTCAGGGGTTCCCAGTAACCCAGAAAAGAAACTTTGGATTTTCTTTGGAACATGCCTTTTTCTTCCTCATCTATTCCTCTGAGAATCGAACCTTCCTTCGAAATCCAGATTCAATTCCCACTTCCTCCATGGAGTCTTCCCTCTCTGATCAGAATGGCTTTGTTCAGATAGTAGCAAATATTTGATTGGGATAGGCTGCTTCTTCTACTTGCTGCCACACCCAAAATATTAAAAAGGAAACTCATTGAGAATTGTCTTAGGTAAATAATTTACCAAGGTTACAATTTAAAGTAGGGGGAGAAAAAAAAACTTTCAAAACATGGAGCAGCAAATACACTTGAAAAAAATACCCACAGGTCTGTGTTGCTGAATTTGGACCACCCAGAGCTACTGCTCAGGAGAGGGACAGGTGGGAAAGCAGGGTTCTGAAAATGGTGGCATTTTAGTCTCTTCAGAACCAAGCTTCACCAGTGCTTACTGGACTGGGCAACATCAGGCCTGATAGTGGTCTCCCTCCAGTCCTTAATGGGGTGGTCAGTTACTGTAGCCCATCAGCTGATGAATGGATGAACAAATGTGACGTATCCATACAACGGAATATTAGCCTTCAAGGGATGAAGTACTGATGCACACTAGAAGATGGATGAACCTTGGAAACAAGGTTTTCAGCGCTAAGTGAAAGAAGCCGGACACAAATGATCCTATTTATATGAAATGTCCAGAACTGGCAAAATCTACAGAGATAGAAAGTAGATTAGTGGTTGCCAGGAACTAGGGGGTAGATGGAAATGGGTGGCAATGTCTAATGGGTTTATTTTGGGGGTGATAAAAATGTTCTGAGATTAGATAATTTTGTGATGGTTGCACAACTCTGTAAACGTATTAAAAGCTACTGAATTGCATACTTTTTTAATTGCACACTTTAAAAGGGTGAATTTAATGGTATGTGCAGTATATCTCAGTACAGTTGTAAAATAAATATTACAAAATCATCAGTGGGTTTTTTTTCAGGCAAACATACATATAACACACAGGATACTGTGTAAGACTATTTTGTGTTCTTTGAAGTCTAAGTTCAAATCTCACACCCTCAGCAATGCTTACTCAGGACACTCTGTTTAAAACAGCAGAGTGCTCCATCCCTCTCTCCCAGTCTCCTTTGGTCTGCCCACCCCACCCCCACCCTTAGCACTTATCACCTCCTAACATACTAAATAATTCGCTGATTTATTTTTGTCTCTCCTTCATGCCCCATAAACACACATGCCAGAGAGCAAACTCTATAATGGCTAGGATCTTGTCTTATTCACTGACTTAGGCTAAGGCTGCCTTGCCCAGAGTCGGCACTCAATATAAATATTTCTTGCATGAATTAATGACTAAATGAATGAGTGATAAGCTCACTGTTGTGTATCCCTCTCATTTTGCAGATATGTGGGGCAGCTTGTTAACAGCTGTTTAGGAGCACTGGGCTTCATGGGACCAAAATACATTCTGAACATGGAAAAGAGTAACAGTCATTCCCTCAGGGACTGTGATTAAGATCCTGTCAAGGGTCAAAAAAGAAACCAGTTTAGATTTTTTTTTTAAATTTGCTTTTAAAAAGTGTGGTTAATAAGACACAGGTCAGCAACACAAAGGGGGTGTGTGTGTGTGTGTGTGTGTGTGTGTGTGTGTGTGTGCATACGCGCACGCCAACTCACTTCAGTAGTGTCCAGCTCTGCAGCCCTACGGACTGTAGCCTGCCAGGCTCCTCTGTCCATGGGATTCTCCAGGCAAAAATACAGGCGTGGGTTGCCATTTCCTGCTCCAAGGGATCTTCCCAACCCAGAGATCGAACCCGCATCTCTTGTGTCTCCTACATTGGCAATTGAATTCTTTACCACTAGCACCATCTGGGAAGTAACATGATTCACCTCTCAGCAGTAAACCTGTCTAGAAATGGAAGTGTTCAGTGAGTAATGAAACTTCACCAAAATCTGCCGGGCAGCGAGGGGAGATAGAAAATAACTTCAAATACGAAGGAAGGCTTAAAGGCCAGAAACAGGGCTGATAGGAGGAAAGTGAAGCAAGGCACATTCACTATCCAAGACTCCCAGTCAACCCAAGCTTAACTCATCTTGGTCGTCTCTCTCGGACACAGCTCAGACGAAAGCCGCGGAGCGCGGGCGCGTCAGCATCAGCCAGCGCTGCCAGACCCTGAGCGAGCCTCACTAACTCGGGCCAGAAACCACACAAAGCTCAGGAAGCTTTCTGCCATCCGTGTTCTATTTACATGATCAAATAGTGAAGTTCAAGGATGTGAGGCCAGTAAAACCTATGTTTTAGTACCTAAAGACACTGTTATCTGTGCTAAATCAAATCACAGCCATATTGTTCTTGAAAACAAAAGACAGGAAAGAGTCAATATGCCTAAAAGGGGATTCATTAAACAAATTATTTTATGATACCTCTATATAATATATAATGGAACACATATAAATAGTCATTAAAAAATCCAATAAGGACTTTCCTGGTGGTCCAGTGGTTAAGAATCTGCCTCACAGTGCAGGGGATGTGGGTTTATCCCTGGTCAGGGAAGTAAGATCCCACGTACCAGAGGAACAACTAAGCCTGCACCCCACAACTACGGAAGCCTGCAAGCTCCGGAGCCCATGAGCCACGACTAGGGAGCCTGTGCACCTCAGCTAAAGCTCCTGCATGACACAGCAGGGCTCCCACATCCACAGCTAAGACCCACCGCAGCCAAAAGAATAAATAAGGCCTCAAGCAAAGGAGTGAAAAAGGAAAAAAAAAAAAAAAAAGAATGCAGCAGCACTCTATGAACTTACACAGAATGATCTCCAACCTACACCACTCAGTGAAAAGGATATATAGATGGTATTCTACAATGGAGGGGAGTGACGAGGAGGCAACAGATCTGTGAAGGCTTGCTGACATGAACAATATGAGGAAGGAGCTATAAGAAATGAATGGTGGCCTCTGGGTTACTGGGAGGCAGGGAAAGGAGGGAGGTGTGCCCTTACCTGTATACCCTTTGTATATATTGAATTTGTTCCTGAGTGACTGATATTACTATTATCTGACCTGTTAAGGGTGCTTTCCAAGTGGTGCTAGTGGTAAAGAACCCACCTGCCAATGCAAGAGAGCTAAGAGACATGGGTTCAATCCCTGGGTCCTGAAGATCCCCTGAAGGAGGGCAGAGCAACCCACTCCAATGTTCTTGCTTAGAGAACCCCATGGACAGAGGAGCCTGGCGGGCTACAGTCCATGGGGTTGCAAAGAGTCAGACACAACTGAAGCGACTTAGCACAACAGCACAAGCACAATGGGAAAGTTATGGAGAAGGAAATGGCAGCCCACTCCAGCATTCTCGCCTGGAGAATCCCAGGGAAGGCAGCCTGGTGGGCTGCCGTCTATGGGGTCGCACAGAGTCGGACATGACTGACGTTAACTTAGCAGCAGCAGCGTGCAAGAATTATCTCCTTTTAGTAAACTGTGCAGCAATCATAGTATTATTTAAGTTGCTAAAAGTATCTCTGGTAGTTCCTAGCACCCTTCTGAATGAACAGATGAAACTTCGTAAATGACTATTCAACAATACAGGTTAATATTTGGAAATTTATATTATGAAACACTTTCACAAGAAAATTTTAAGTGGCATCCAAAAATCGACAGCAAACTAGCACTCGTGACGAAATTGAGATGTGGCCACTAAAAGTAGAAATGTTTTGTTCTCATTTTGTTTTAAAGAGGATGCCTGCTTTAGGACAGAGTTTGAACACAATAAGGTTCACAGGTTAAATCTTCCTTTACTTGGGCTCTAATTCAAAGTACAATAAAATTTTCCTAAAACATCAAAAAAAAAAACAAAAACAAAGGGAGAGTTAGAGAAGTCACACAAGATTACAATCAAGTCCACTTTCCTTCACAAAGCAAACTTAAGAGTTTGAATTTCATCTTGTTTCTTTAAGGAGATTCAAACTGAAGACGTGCTAGCGTTCTTCCACAGCCTTTATTTCTATTTCTGGAAACTTTTAATTTATTGTATTTAAAGATCATATAATTCTCTTGAAAGGTACAATAGATGTTACACAGACAAGTAGCGGCAGTTCTTCCATAACCCTTAGAAGTGTCTCTTCTGCCTTTGAAGTGCACCATCAATCTCCATCTACTTTGAGCCTCGAGGCGGAAGGCCAGGCTGGCCCCAATTCATCAGTGGTTGAAACCTTGCTTCAACCCGTCCCTGATGTGCAGTGGCCACCCAACCAGGAGTCACAAACTCAAACAACGCTCCAGGGGCCAGGGAGGGAATGTGACTGAGTGAGGTGGGCCAGGTATAAGCAAAAATAACTAGCAAGTAAGAAGGTAAATGGGCTTCCCTGGTGGCTCAGACGGTAAAGAATCCTCCTGCAATGCAGGAGACCTGGGTTCGATCCCTGGGTGAGGAAGACCCCGGTAAAGGAGGGCATGGCCACCCACTCCAGTATTCTTGCCTGGAGAATCCCCATGGACAGAGGTGCCTTGGCCGGCTGCAGTCCATCGGGTTGCAAAGAGTCCAACATGACTGAGCAACTAAGCACACAAGAAGGTAAATGGCAGAAACAGGAACACCCTTGGGAGCCGTGGCCTAGGAGCACATGGTAGGTCCAGGACACTCCGAGCATCATTGCTCTGGAGGTACGTGGGCCAGGGTTCACAGATCTTCTGAGCTGTAAGAAAGAAACAAAACTCCAAATGTGTCTGTAGTGTCTGTTGGGTTTAAAATGTTTACAATAGATTTTAAATATTTATATTGCTGTGTGGGGCCAAATAAATACACCTCCAGGTCCCAAAATAAATACAGTTTGGGCCCAAAAGACAACGGAGAAAAGAGTGACAAAGCAAATGTGGATTGGACCAGCCTGTAAAACTGTTGCTTCTTGCTATTGAGATAGAGAAAGAAGAAGAAACACAGTATCTGAGAAGTGTAAACGCTGCAGTGGATAGTGATAGCTGAGCTTCCCTGGTGGCTCAGACAGTAAAGAATCTGCCTGCAACACAGGAAACCGGGTTTTGATCCCTGGATCGAGAAGATTCTCTGAAGGCAGGCATGGCAACTCACTCCAGTATTCTTGCCTGGAGAATCCCATGCACAGAGGAGCCTGGCAGCTACAGTCCATACAGTGGCAAAGAGCCAGACACAACTAAGTGACTGTCACACACACACATACACACACACAGATAGCTGTATGTGTGGGCTGCACCTTTGACCACAAGAGGAACCTCTTTTCATAATGCCATATCTAATTGAGGTGGAAATGTAATCATATACCTACTTGACCAAGGAAGACTGATAGTGGATAAGGGGGTCATTAGAGCATCTAAAGATAGATTAGTGTACTTATGGTTAGATCGTCCTTTTTTTTTTTTTTTTTTCGTAAGACAAACATATATACTCCAGGAATGTACAGAAGAAACTGTTATCCAGACTTGTTTGAATAAAGGGAAAAAATTTAAGTCTGGGATGGGAGAGAGGCATATTGAATCCTTTTTCTTTTCGTATTTTTTTTAATCCTTTTTCTTATGATAACATAAATCCAACTCAAACTGCCTTAAGATTACAAAAAAAAATGTGTGTGTGCGGGGGTTAATGATTCACACAACTGCAAGGACCAGAAATAACTTTGATTTCAGACACAGCTGGGTCCAGCGGCTCAAAGGATGTTATCAGGTGCCTTCTCTCTCCTGCTCTCAGCTCTGCTTTCTTCTATGACATCATTTTCCCAGGTTTCTACAGAGGCGGGTCCCTCTTCTCCAGGCTCACATCACCCACTTTGCCACCACTCCAAGTGGAGACAGAGCTTCTTTACTCTAGGTTCCAACACTAATCATGGGTTGACTATCATTGGCCAGAGATGGTTTACGTGCACCTCAATGAACCAATCACTATGGTCAGGCAGGTGGACTACACAGATTGACTAGGTCTGGTTCAAGGTGTTCTTCTCTGGACCTGGAGATGAGGGTCAGTCCCTTCCAACCACATGGACTGAGATTGGTTGATGACTGGAAGGGGAAGGAATGCTGGGCAGGCAAGACTCACAAAAGCAAAACTAGATACCACAGTCACGTCCTCCTTCCCCTGCTCCCTACATTGTGTGGACAGGTGTTTCCCTGGTACGTAAAGCAGAATAAAGGGCAGAAATGGTAGGGACCTAACAGAAGCAGAAGATATTAAGAAGAGGTGGCAAGAATATACAGGAGAACTGTACAAAAAAGATCTTCACGACCCAAATAATCACGATGGTGTGATCACTCACCTAGAGCCAGACATCCTGGAATGTGAAGTCAAGTGGGCCTTAGGAAGCATCACTACGAACAAAGCTAGTGGAGGTGATGGAATTCCAGTTGAGCTATTTCAAATCCTGAAAGATGATGCTGTGAAAGTGCTCCACTCAATATGTCAGCAAATTTGGAAAACTCAGCAGTGGCCACAGGACTGGAAAAGGTCAGTTCTCATTCCAATCCCAAAGAAAGGCAATGCCAAAGAATCCTCAAACTACCAAGCAATTGCACACATCTCACATGCTAGTAAAGTAATGCTTAAAATCCTCCAAGCCAGGCTTCAGCAATATGTGAACCATGAACTTCCAGATGTTCAAGCTGGTTTTAGAAAAGGCAGAGGAACCAGAGATCAAATTGCCAACATGCACTGGATCATCGAAAAAGCAAAAGAGTTCCAGAAAAACATCTATTTCTGCTTCATTGACTATGCCAAAGCCTTTGACTGTGTGGATCACAATAAACTGTGGAAAATTTTAAAAGAGTTGGGAATACCAGACCACCTGACCTGCCTCTTGAGAAACCTGTGTGCAGGTAAGGAAGCAACAGTTAGAACTGGACATTGACCAACAGACTGGTTCCTAATAGGAAAAGGAGTACGTCAAGGCTGTATATTGTCACCCTGCTTATTTAACTTATATGCAGAGTACATCATGAGAAACGCTGGGCTGGAGGAAGCACAAGCTGGAATCAAGACTGCCGGGAGAAACGTCAATAACCTCAGATATGCAGATGACACCACCCTTATGGCAGAAAGTGAAGAGGAACTGAAGAGCCTTTTGATGAAAGTGAAAGTGGAGAGTGAAAAGGTTGGCTTAAAGCTCAACATTCAGAAAACGAAGATCATGGCATCTGGTCCCATCACTTCATGGCAAATAGATGGGGAAAGAGTGGAAACAGTGGCTGACTTTATTTTGGGGGGCTACAAAATCACTGCAGATGGTGACTGCAACCATGAAATTAAAAGACACTTACTCCTTGGAAGGAAAGTTATAAGTAACCTAGACAGCATATTAAAAAGCAAAGACATTACTTTGTCAACAAAGTTCTGCCTAGTCAAGGCTATGGTTTTTCCAGTGGTCATGTATGGATGTGAGAGTTGGACTACAAAGAAAGCTGAGCACTGAAGAACTGATGCTTTTGAACTGTGGTGTTGGAGAAGACGCTTGAGAGTCCCTTGGACTGCAAGGAGATCCAACCAGTCCATCCTAAAGGAGATCAGTCCTGGGCGCTCACTGGAAGGTCTGATGTGGAAGCCGAAACTCCAAAACTTTGGCCACCTGATGCAAAGAGCTGACTCATTTGAAAAGACCCTGATGCTGGGAAAGATTGAGGGCAGGAGGAGAAGGGGACAACAGAGGATGAGATGGTTGGATGGCATCACCGACTCAATGGACATGAGTTCGGGTGAACTCCAGGAGTTGGTGATGGACAGGGAGGCCTGGCGTGCTGCAGTTCATGGGGTTGCAAAGAGTCGGACATGACTGAGCGACTGGACTGAACTGAACTGAAAGTGGATCCCTTTTAGAGTTTCCATCACATTGACAACATTCGTCCATTTCCTCCTACTGTTTCCTTCTACTGGACCGTTTAACTCCCTGAGGACAACGACTACACCTTTCACTTAGGCGGTGATTCCTGCCAAAATGCTTTATGTACAGTTGGTGCATGATAAAGATTTGCTAAAATGAATGAGTCTATGCCAAAATTAAGTCTTGACATTCAAATCATCCTTCCAGCCTCTCCTGCATGTTCCACAGCCTATTGGTCAGCATCCACCTGTAAGCTACTGGCATCCAGCCAGCCAGCTACTCCCTTGGCCAGGTCGGCCTCCATCTACACTCAAAGCATTCATCATGGAGGAGTCTGGGAAGGTTGATCACCCAGTTTTCTGATCACAAGACCTTGCAGTTGAAATGTCTGTCACAGAAACCTTTTGACTAGGCTGCTCAGCTTCTCATCTTCACTCACTTGAGACTGGGTTTGAACAAAACCACCCTCCCTTTTCCTGCTTCCCCGGTGACTCACTCAGTGAAGAATCCACCTTCAATGCAGGACACCCAGATTCGATGCCTGGGTTGGGAAGATCCCCTGGAGGAGGGCATGGAAACCCACTGCAGTATTCTTGCCTGAAGAATTCCATGGACATAGGAGCCTGGCAGGCTACAATCCATGGGGTCACAAAAGACCTGGACACGACTTGGTGACTAAACCATCATCACCACCCTCCCTTGTAATAGTTGGTTCCCCGGCTGAAGTCAGGACAAGGTGCTAGTGAGCTCACGGGCAATGTTGGATCTGGGAGGGCTGGGGAGACTGCTTCCTACCATGTGAGATGATAACAGTGTCTTATGTTTGCTAAGCATTTGTTATGTGCCAGGCTTTGTGCCAAGGACTTTGCACGTGTTATCACCTTTGATCACTCCGTGGGAACCACATCATCCCCATTTAGTGGTGGGGGAGTGGCGTGCGTGCCTGAGGTCGCAGAGGTAATAAACGGTGAAGCCAGGACTGGACCCAACTCTTGCTCTTAATCCCCAAATAGAGGGAGGAATAACATTAATATTCAGTTAGAAATACAGTTGGGAGATTATGTAATCCCAGAAAAAGAGAGAAGAGGACTGTGTCTTCCTAAAGGCTTTGCTGGTCATGGCTCCTGTCTTTTAAGAGGCTCTGCTTTCTGTTCTTAGGCTCCTAAACATACCCTAAACCTGAATTCATTCCCCTTTTGGCTAGAGTCAGCTCTGTTTGTTTCCCCACCACTGAGAAGCTGTGTGGCCAGGCCAAGTTCGCTCCCTCTCTGGACTTGGATCTCCTGGTCTGCGGGATGTGGGCGGGCAATCGTCGCCTGCCTCAGAGGGTCGGCGTGAGCATTAGATGAGAACATGACCACTCGTGGAGGACCCTGTGATGGCACACGGGCGCGCGCCTGTGGTGGCCGTGAGCTCCGGCGCCCCAGCTCTGAGCCGATGGCCGGCTCTGATTGTCCGTGCCTCGGTCCGCACAGCGCCCACTCTGGGTCTCCTTTGTGGAGAAGATGCTCAGCAAACGCTCGCACCAGCCTGTGGGAACCTTAAGTGGCAGACTCTCCTGATAAGCGGGACTTCTTCTTGTCCAGGAGACTCTAGGGTGGCCGACACTCCTGTTTGTTTCTTCAGTGAGTTAATGATTTACCTCCAGTGTTTAGTTTTGTTTAAACAGACATGACCCTGTCAGTGCCCAAGGCCCTGTCTCCACCCAAGTGGCCCAGGGATCAAAGAAGCTCAGAGACACAGGAAGCCACCCACTGTCCCCGTCCTGGACCTGCCCTTTAGCCTGGGGCATCCACCCCTGCACCGCTGCAGGGCTGGGTTAGACCCTACCCATCCTGCTGTTAGTCACATGCTGCTTAGCCCTTAGTGTCTCTTTGAGACCCGTCTGCCGCTCTGCAGCCTCTGCGGTGGCTCAGGCATCTGCTGCCTCACTCCCCGGGGCCCCCTGGGCCTTCCAGGGATCCCTGCTGCCTCTCTCCTTTATAGATGAGCTATCGCAAGGGGTCTGGAGGGGATCCATTCATTTTACTGGGAGTCAAGGGTCCTTTCACTGTGGCCCTGTCACTTACGCCCTCTCTATGGTCATCATCCCTCTTCCTAGACGTGAGGGAGTGGACTTGCCTCCTGGTTGGGAGTTTCAGACAGGCTGCATCCCACCGCCCACCGCTCCAGTTCCCCAGTCTGGGCTCGCTGACCATCAGCTTCTCTGGTTCCCCCTAACTCCAGCTTCCCATCCATATGAATCTCCTAGGGCTGCCAGGACAAATTCCCACATACTCAGGGGGCTCAACACAACAGAAATACAGTCTCTCACAGTTCTGGAGGTCAGATGTCTGAAATTGACGTGTCCCCAGCACCATGTGCCCTCCAAAGACTCTCGGGGAAATATGCTCCGCCAGCTCACCAGACTCTGGTGTCTGTCCAAGTTCCCTGGCTTGTGGCCGCTTCACTACGGCTCTGTCTCCATTTGAACATTGCCCTCCTCTTTGTCTTTTCATCTTCTGTCTCTTAGAAGGAATCTGTCATTGGATTTAGGGTCCAGCAGGTAATTCTGGTGGCTCAGACAGTAAAGAATTTGCCTGCAATGCAGGAGACCCAGGTTCAATCTCTGGATCAGGAAGATGCCCTGAAGAAGGGAATGGCTTACCCATTCCAGTATTCTTACTCGGACATGATTGAGCGATGGATACTTCACTTCAGATAATTCAGGATGACCTCATCTTGAGATCTTTAATTACACTCCCAAAGACCTTTTTTCCAAATAAGACCATACTTACAGATCCTGGGTAGACGTACTTCTTGGGGAAGAGTACCATTCAACCTATTACAACTAGTATTAACTGAGACCAGAAGAATATGGACTTGCTAGGTAGTAAGAACAAGTCCATGTTCTAGAGCACAGAATGGTGAGAGGTGAGGGCAGGAATTTTGAGGCAGAGTTCGTGAACGACCTTGCAGACTGAAACAAGGAATATGGGGCCTCTTGCGGCATGGGGAGTCATGGAGGGTTTTAAGTAGGGGAGTGACATTAGCCGATTGTCATTGATTACTGAACATCTGGTGAACAGACAACCTGTTATCCAGAGAGGAAAGAGGGGAGGAAATCCCTGTACCACCATGTCCCCCCAAATCCATCTCAAGGAGATTAAATTGCTCAACTTGAAAAGCAAAACTTCAAAAGGAGAACATTGTTTTGACTTTGGAGTAGGAAAAGATATCTTAAACAAGTCACACCATAAAGGAAAAAAGAGACAAATTAAACTTTAATCTTCTGTTCAACAAAAGACACTATTAAAAAAGGAAGACATGAACCACAGATGGGGAAATTTTCACAACACGTCATCAACAGAAATCAGTATCGGGAAGACCTAAAGAGCATCTATGAACAAATAGGATAAAGATAAGCATCCAATACGGGCTTTCCTGGTGGTCCAGTGGTAAGACTACGTGCTTCCGCCATAGGGGGCTCAGGTTGGTCAGGGAACAAAGTTCAACCACCCCTCAATCACATGCCTACACGTATATATTTGCAAAAAAATCTTGCTCATGCATACAAGGAGGTAAGTCCAAATGTTCAGAGAGCAATTGTTTGTAATAGCAAAAAAAAAAAAAAAAAAATGGGGAGAAAATGACTATGATGAGAAGAATGGATGGATGTTGTTCATTCACCATGAAACAGCACAGAGCAGGGGAAGTGAATGAACTAAGCTACATGCCTCAACTTGGTTGTTTTATAAATGCTGAGTAAAAAGGTAACAGCACACTGCATGATTTCTTTTAAATAAGTTGTACAAACATGCAGAACAGTACTACTTGTTGTTAAGGCATACATATAGATGCAATATAAAGAAATCCAGAGGAATAATAGACATCAGGTTTGCGATAGGGTTCATGTGTGGGAGAGATCGCAGAGGGGATATTGTGTTTGGGGGAGGTTTTATTTCTTGAGCCACTTACGTGTGGAATCTAAAAACTACAACAAACTAGGGAATATGGAAAAAAAGAAGCAGACTCACAGATATAGGGGAAAAAAAGCTAGAGAGGGGAGGGAAGCAGGGAGGGGCAGTATATGGGTGGGGGAGAGGAGACAGATACAAACCACTGGATGTAAGACAGATTATAAGGATACATTGTACAACAGAAGGAATACAGTCAATATTTTATAATAAATGTAAATGAAAGTAACTTTTAAATACTGTATACAAATTTTTTAAATGTTTTTAAAGTACAAAGAATAAAAAAAGATAAATATGTTCTCAGAAGGTCCCTGCAAAAATCCATATCATGTTCCCTTGGAATTGTATGGTGTATTTGCCCTTTGCAATGTATTTTCAGGTATGTGACCTGTCTGATTTGACCTGCATAATCTGAGATAGGTAAAGCAGGTCTAATAATCCCCATTGTATTGGTGGGGAGACTGAGGTTCTGAAACCTTTAGTCACTTGGTTAACAAAGGGTAAGGCCAGGAACAGAACTCAGGTCTCCTGACTTCTAGTTCAGTAACACTAACAGGACACGCTGACTTGAATCCCTTTTCAAATGGATGGTGGCTACATCACACAATGGAGCTATCTTTCAGGAATGAAGCCCTAGTTCATCTCAGATTCCCTTAGAGGAACCTTATCTTTGTGCCTAAACGTAGTCACACTGTGTGCATGTCTGCGTGCTCAGCTGCTTCAGTCGTGTCTGACTCTTTGCAACGCTATGAACCGTAGTCCGCCAGGCTCCTCTGTCCACTGGATTCTCCAGGGAAGAACGCTGGAGTGGGTTGCCATGCCCTCCTCCAGGTGATTTTCCAGACCCAGGGATCAAACCTCCGGCTCCTGCATTGCAGGCAGATTCTTTACCACTGAGCCACAGAGGAAGCCCTACATTGTGTACCTGGATGTGAAAATTCCAAGCAAAGTTCTGAAGGTCAAGGGCAAAGTTGAGTACACACTCTCCTATCTCTGAATGGCTTTGGAGCATGCTGACCATTGGATGAGCTGGGCCTTCATTGTGGGTCTCCTTGCGTTCAGGCCCTGGCTCTCCTGTATGCACGGACCTTCCCATCACATGCTGGTCTCATGGTATCACAGCAAGACAGTACTGCCAAACTGTTTTCTCTTCCAAACGAAATCTCAGTCTACATCTCAGTGTCCCTTCTTCTGGTGGTTCATTAGTCATTCACAGGGCATTTATCACCCACATGTCTTCCTTCCAACATGCAGGGTTCATGAGAGACAGAAAAGCGATGGATCCAAGATTCATGGGCGATTTTGCCCTGTTCCCTTTCACGGAGGTCTGAGTCTCTAGCCAGCCTGGTAGAAGGTGCGGGTTTGGGGGCTTAAGGTTTCAGAAGACGTGGGGGAACTAAAGCAGAGAGCAATCATCTTTCTGCATCAACCCCTACATCTAACAGCTGAAACTGCAATAGCAAAATGCGTTCCAATGTTCGGATCGCCCCCTAGTGCTAGAAACAAGAACAGCACACTACGGGGTGGTTGATTCAATCAAAACCCTTCAAATTCTAATATAGACCCTAAATCCTATTGGATTAGAGAGAAAGTTGAGGAAGGGAAGGTCTACAGAGGGAAAGGGAATCGTCAGGACATACGGCAACTTCATGGTGAAGGCAGGACTAGAATCAGGTCCTAAACTTGGACTCCTGTATTCAGGACACACACTACAAACTGATAATCTAAGAAATAATTTTCTCAAAAAAAGCAATGACCCAATATAGTACATGCTATAAGACATAGACCAATTCATACAAGTTTTTTTCTTTTTTTAGAATGAAGGCAGAGACTTTGGCTGATGTACCCCAAGCATTAATTAAGGGTGATGACAACGGTGGGAGCCTTACTACCTACTACACTATGTGCCAGACGCTGAGCCTAGTAGCACTAGCTGGTGACCACCACCTTATCTTCCTTCTCTCACTCATACAATGTAGATGGAGAGCTGGGCTGAGATACAGTAGAAAGGCATGCAGAGCTTTCTGCGGGCCTTCAGAGGAGGAAGCAATGTCTGGGTGAATGGAAAATCAGAGTGGAAACTTGTAGGTGACAAGAGGCTGAGGAGGGGAACGGGGGAGGGCATCAGAGTGTGATGGAACAGGATTTCTTTACCTGCTTCCGGGACGGAAAGCTTGAAGTTGGCCTCTTGACTCTGTCAGCCTTCCCGAAATTGATCTACAGCTTCTGAAACCAAGAGCTAATGATATATTTTTGGGGCTCCCTGAGCGGTCTCTGATAATTTTCCTTCTAAATCTCAAGTTCACAGGAAAAGTGGCAAGATGAGTCTACACAGCTTTCATTTAGAATTGAAATTGTTAGCCTTCTGCTCTATTGTTGTTTCACTTTCGCTGAACTGTTTGAAAATAGGTTGCAGGTGTGAAAACATTTTACTCTTCTACACTTCAAAATATATCTCCTAAGGACAAGGACATTGTCTTACATAATCACAATATTATGTTTATGACCTTTTTTCCCCCACACTTAGCCATGACTTTTTTTTTTTTGTGGCCACATAGGTGAGCTTCCGTCTATGGGGTCGCACAGAGTCGGACACGACTGAAGCGACTTAGCAGCAGTAGCAGCAGCAGCAGCAAGTGACATCTTAGTTCCCTAGCCAGAGATCGAACCTGTGCCCCCTGCATTGGAAGCGTGGAGCCTTAACCACTGGATTGCCAGGGAAGTCCATGTTTATGATCACTTTCAGTTCAGTTCAGTTCAGTCGTTCAGTCATGTCTGACTCTTTGCGATCCCATGAATTGCAGCACGCCAGGCCTCCCTGTCCATCACCAACTCCTGGAGTTCACTCAGACTCATGTCCATCGAGTCAGTGATGCCATCCAGCCATCTTATCCTCTGTCGTCCCCTTCTCTTTCTGCCCTCAATCCCTCCCAGCATCAGAGTCTTTTCCAATGAGACAACTTTTTGCATGAGGTGGCCAAAATACTGGAGTTTCAGCTTTAGCATCATTCCTTCCAAAGAAATCTGAGGGCTGATCTCCTTCAGAATGGACTGGTTGGATCTCCTTGCAGTCCAAGGGACTCTCAAGAGTCTTCTCCAACACCACAGTTCAAAAGCATCAATTCTTCGGCGCTCAGCCTTCTTCACAGTCCAGCTCTCACATCCATACACCACTGGAAAAACCATAGCCTTGACTAGACGGACCTTTGTTGGCAAAGTAATGTCTCTGCTTTTACTGCAGCCATGAAATTAAAAGACGCTTACTCCTTGGAAGGAAAGTTATGACCAACCTAGATAGCATATTCAAAAGCAGAGACATTTGCCAACAAAGGTTCGCCTAGTCAAGGCTATGGTCTTTCCTGTGGTCATGTATGGATGTGAGAGTTGGACTGGGAAGAAGGCTGAGTGCCAAAGAATTTATGCTTTTGAACTGTGGTGTTGGAGAAGACTCTTGAGAGTCCCTTGGACTGCAAGGAGATCCAACCAGTCCATTCTGAAGGAGATCAGCCCTCGGATTTCTTTGGAAGGAATGATGCTAAAGCTGAAACTCCAGTATTTTGGCCACCTCATGCGAAGAGTTGACTCATTGGAGAAGACTCTGATGCTGGGAGGGATTGGGAGCAGGAGGAGAAGGGGACGACAGAGGATGAGATGGCTGGATGGCATCACTGACTCGATGGATGTGAGTCTGAGTGACCTCCGGGAGTTGGTGATGGACAGGGAGGCCTGGCGTGCTGCAGTTCATGGGGTCGCAAAGAGTCGGACACTACTGAGCGACTGATCTGATCTGAGGTTGGTCATAACTTTCCTTCCAAGGAGTAAGCGTCTTTTAATTTCATGGCTGCAGTCACCATCTGCAGTGATTTTGGAGCCCAAAAAAATAAAGTCTGACACTGTTTCCACTGTTTCCCCATCTATTTCCCATGAAGTGATGGGACTGGATGCCATGATCTTCGTTTTCTGAATGTTGAGCTTTAAGCCAACTTTTTCACTCTCCTCTTTCACTTTCATCAAGAGGCTTTTTCATTCCTCTTCACTTTGTGCCATAAGGGTGGTGTCATCTGCATATCTGCGGTTATTGATATTTCTCCTGGCAGTCTTGATTCCAGCCTGTGCTTCTTCCAGCCCTGCATTTCTCATGATGTGCTCTGCATATAAGTTAAATAAGGAGGGTGACAATATATAGCCTTGACGTACTCCTTTTCCTATTTGGAACCAGTCTGTTTCATGATCACTTTACTGTTCTGTTATTATAATATAAACTTAATCTACTGAAGTGAATTAGCAAAATAAACATATTCTGTATCATCCAGATGATCTCTTTCCATTACAGCATTACCAATAGGTTACATTATGCTACAGTAACAGCCCCTAAACCTCAATGTCTTGTAACAGAGTTCTTTATTACTGTGTTATCATTACATATTAGCTGGTACTTTGCTCCATGTCACCTCCCTTCAAAAGTGAAGCATAATACCAAAGTAGCCCCAGATCTGAATACTGCTGGTTGTCATTACAGAGTGGAATGGAGCTCTGAAAACTCTCGTATCAACAATGAAATATTCTAGCCCAGTGTGCCGCTCACTGCTCCATAGGTGGCAGAAGTCAGAGAGGCAGAACAGAGCCACCGCAGCCGGCATCATTTCTTTGTTTTGAGTGGTAATATAGTTCACCCCACCCCAGTACTTTTGCCTGGAAAATCACATGGACGGAGGAGCCTGGTAGGCTCCAGTCCGTGGGGTCGCTAAGAGTCGGACACGACTGAGCGACTTCACTTTGACTTTTCACTTTCATGCATTGGAGAAGGAAATGGCAACCCACTCCAGTGTTCTTGCCTGGAGAATCCCAGGGACAGGGGAGCCTGGTGAGCTTCCATCTATGGGGTCGCACAGAGTCGGACACGACTGAAGCGACTTAGCAGCAGTAGCAGCAGCATAGTTCCAGCAAAACGACATCATCTGCGACTTTCCCTGGCCATCCGGTGGTTAAGGCTACACGCTTCCAGAGGGCACGGGTTCAATCCCTGGTTGGGGAACTAAGATCCTGCATACCGTGTGGCCATAAAAAAAAAAAAGAAAAAGAAAAACAACATCATCTGTCACATTAGATTGTTGACAGAAAAAAACTGTAATTTTTATTTGCAAATGTGGTTTTATAGTTCTCTAAGGTGCTTATACCTAGTGTTATGTTTCTCCATTATAATAAAAGCACTTAGTGACTACTGTGGCAAGGAGAGGGTCAGGAAGAAGTGTTTTCCTTTTTTAAAAAAAGTCCATTTATACATTATCCAGGTTTAAGGAACAAAAGCCTCCAGGATAAAGCCCAAATCCCTAGGCAAGACTTCAAAGGCCCTTTGTGATCCCGTCCCTGAACATGTCTCCAGCCTCATCATCTCTACAGCCCCCCTTTCTTGAGTCCCCTGAACTACTTGGAGCTCCCCAGCTTAACATATCTTGCTCTCTCAGGCCTTGAATAAACTAGGAATCGGTTTGGCTCCGTATAACAGAAAGCTCAGCTTACAATGGCTTAGCCAAATAGAGGTCTTATTCTTCTCCTGTAACTGGAAGTCCAGAGCGGGGCAGCCGCACGCTTGTCTCACGGCTCCACGATGCCAACGGAAACCTCCTTTATGGAAGGACGGTTGTGTTAATGTTAACAATTAACAATGTTAACACAACAATTAACAATGTTGTGTTAATGTCAGGTGTACAGCAAAGCGATACATACATTTTGTTACAGATTCTTTTTAAACTTTTGTACTCATGTTTATTTCTGGCTGTGCTAGGTTTTCCTTGCTGCGTGGGTTTTTCTCCGGTTGTGGCAAGTGGGGTCTAGCCTCTGGTTGTGGTGTGCGGGTTTATCATTGTGAATTTTCTTGTAGAGCACGGGCTCTGGGGCCCATGGGCTTCAGTTGCTGTGGTTCCCCGGGCCCCAGAGCACAGGCTCAGTAACTGTGGCACCTGGGCTTAGTGGCTCCACGGTATGTAGGATATTCCCAGATCAGGGATCAAACCCATGTCTCCTATATTGACAGGTGGATTCTTTACCACTGAGCCATCAGGGAAGCCCTTCTTTTTCAGATTCTTTCCATTATAGGTTATTATAAGATATTGAATACAGTTCCCTGTGCCATGCAGCAGGTCCTTGTTGTTTACAGTAGTGAGTTTCTGTTAATCCCAAACTCCTGATTCCCCCCTCCCCCTTTCCCCTTCATGATCATGAGTTTGTTTCCTATGTCTGTGAGTCTGTTTCTGTTTTATAAATAAGTTCATTTGTATTTAATTTTCAAGATCCCACATGTAACTGATATCAGATGATATTTGTCTTTCTCTGACTTATTTTACATAGTATGACAATCTCTAGGTGCATCCATGTAGCTGCAAATGGCAATATATCATTCTTTTTTACTGCTGAGTAATACTCCATTGTGTATATGGAACACATCTTCTTTACCCATTTATCTGTCCATGGACACTTCAATTGTTTCTATGTCTTGGCTGTTGTAAACAGTGCTGTCCTGAAAATTGTGGTGCATGTGTCTTTTTTAATTCGACTTTTCATCTTTTCCAGATAGATGCCCAGGAGTGGGACTTCTGGATTTTATGGTAGCTCTATTTTTAATTTTTTGAGGAAACTTCATATTGGTTTTCATAGTGGCTGCACCAACTTACATTCCCACCAACAGTACAGGAGGGTTCCCTTTTCTCACACCCTTTCTAGCATTTAATTAATCAGTTACTTTCAGCTGCACTGGGTCTTTGTTGCAGCACAAAGCTGTAGCTCAATTTCGGGAAGGCTGACAGAGAGTCAAGAGGCCAACGTCAAGCTTTCTGTTCAGGAAGCAAGGAAAGAAATCCTGTTCCATCAGACTCTGATGCCCTCCCCACATTCCCCACCTCACCCTCCTGTCACCAGCAAGGTTCCACTAATGTTACTTTTGCCCAGAAATTGTTTCCTCCTCTGAATGCCCTCCGAAAGCCAACGGGCTTTCTCTAGTTGCAGCAAACAGAGGCTACTCTCCTGTTGCAGAGCACAGGCTCTAGATGGGCTTTCTCCACATTTCTGACTCCCCAGTAGTAAGTCAGAAACTCTCACAGTCACTTTGCCCTTTAGAATGGGATTTGTCACACAGATGCTTTTAATCTTGATACAGTCAGATTTAACCATCTTTTCCTTAACGGCCTGCAGTTTTTGCATCTTCTTTAAGAGATCCATTCCATTCTGATGTTCCAAATATGTTTGTTAAAATTTCTGGTAAAATTGTAAGGTTTCATGTTCCACAGTGGGAGCTTTGATGCATCTGAAATTCGTTCATGGTCTGATGGGACAGAGTGAGCCCATCCTGTTTTCTTCCCGTACAAAGAGTCTGTTGTCCCAACACCATTGCTTCCCTGCCGACCTGCTGGTCTGGTGTCTGGGCTGAGTCAAAGTGGGCCAGTTTCTCAGCCGCAGGGCAGCCCTGGTGGGGCAGCGCCCTCTTGGGCATACAACTTGGGGTCAATGCTTTAGAAGCTGCATGGATGAAGGAGATCCCCTTTAGGGTTTTTAGAAAAGTTGCTGTTCAAAACTTTAGAAAGTATGGGCAGAGAGGGAAGAGGAGTCCAAGGCCATAGTTACAAACCCAGTCTTTAGAGTCAGACAGACCTAACCTAAGATCCCACTTCCCCTCTCAGATGTGTTATCTCCTCCTTCTTTATGGCTGCCCCTCCCAGGGACCCCCTGATCCAACCACAACATCACCCCCCAGCTCTTCCCTGGCTGCCTAACTCTGCACCCGCTCCACTCCCCAATCACAGACGGCTCAGGTGGGTGCTGGACAAAGGGAGCCCTCTCAGAGACTGGGGCAGCCAGAGATTCTAGTGCAAGAAGATTTATTGAGGAAGGACCCTAGGGAGGAACACTGGGAGGAACTGAAAGAAGCAGGACAGAGCCAGGGAGGAAACTGAGCAGATGCGTGCTTTCAGGAGAGGTCTAACCGCAGCCCAATCCCACAGGGAGCTCGGGGGTATTTATTACACTGCAGAGTCTGTCCTGCCCTGAGGCCAGGGAGCCGGACTTTAAACCCCACCCTGTTAGTCATTGGCCAAGGGCCACCCGGGCCGTGTGTGTAACCTCCCAGGCATCTCCTGGCAGGGCAGCTCCTGTTAGCTAAGAGAATCCTCCAGAGAAGAATGGAGCCATGAGCTTTTAGCAGCCAACACCCAGAACAGCTGGGAAGCGGGTGTACCAGTGGGCAGGGCACCAACAGTGTCCAGCCCAGAGACCAAATCTCCCTACATGATGCAGTTCATCATAAATTAGAAAGAAATAGTTGAAACAGAGTCTGAGGATGTGATGATGGGAAAGGTTTAGTGAAAAATATGTTCTTGGACATGTCTTCACAAAGTTTCGTCAAAGAACGATCAATTTCACCATTTGATGCCTGTTATGTAATGTTAGTTTAAATTGCTCTTTGGCTTTATTTTTTTCTAGTGACAAAATAAATCTAGGTTCATGGTAAATTATTCCTATGCTAAAGTAATTTTATCTTAGCGAGTAATGTCAGATGGAGAAGGAAATGGCAATCCACTCCAGTATTCTTGCCTGGGAAATCCCAAGGACAGAGGAGCCTGGCAGGCAGCAGTCTATGGGGTCACAACAAGTCTGAAGTGACTTATCAACTAAACAACAAGTAATGTCATACATCCTAAAGGAATCAACCCTGAATATTCATTGAAAGCACTGATGCTGAAGCTCCAATATTTTGGCCACCTGATGCAAAGAGCTGACTCATTGGAAAACACCATGATACTGGAAAAGATTGAAGGCAGGAGGAGAAGGGGTGATAGACAATGAAGTGGTTGGATGGCATCACTGACTCAGTGGACATGAGTTTGAGCAAACTCTGGGAGATGGTGGAGGACGGGGAAGCCTGGTGTGCTGCAGTCCATGGGGTCACAAAGAGCTGGACAACGACTTAGTGACTGAACAAGAACAATGTCATACAACCTCTCCCCACACATCCCTCCTGAGAGAACCACTGGTAAGAGTTAGAAGTATATTATCTCAGCTCTTATCTATATGAGTCATCTTTTGGAAAAGTCTAGAAAGCAGAAGAGGTCTCATTAAATCTGACCCACTGGAAACCTTTAGCAAATATACTTAATGGTAACTTTGAAAGCTTTCTTTCTGAGATGGAGAATGAGATGACAGTGTCTGCTCTCATCACAAATATTTACCACAGTTCTTTAGGCCATTCGAGAGGCAATATTTAAACCATACGGTATGGATACATAGAAGTAAAACTACCAGTATGCAACACTCCCCTGATTGTGCATGAAGAAAGCCCAAATGAATGAAACATAAACTGTAAAATAAAGAAGTTAATTTAGCAAGTTTGCTAGATACAAGGTTGATATAATAGCTGGATTTCTACACAAAAACAACAATTTTAAAGTGAAATGTGGAAAAGCACCATGTATAATGGCATCAAAATTAAAATATGTAGCTCAGTTCAGTTCAGTCGCTCCGTCGTGTCTGACTCTTTGCGACCCCATGGACTGCAGCACACCAGGCCTCCCTGTCCATCACCAGCTCCTGGAGCTTGCTCAAACTCATTTCCTTCGAGTTGGTGATGCTATCCAACCATCTTATCCTCTGTCGTCCCTTCTCCTCCTGCCTTCAGTCTTTCCCAGAACTGGGGTCTTTTCCAATGAGTCAGTTCTTCACATCAGGTTCTACACAGTGCCTTTACAAAGACAAAGTATTAACATATACACACTGCTGCTGCTGCTAAGTTGCTTCAGTCGTGTCTGACTCTGTGCGACCCCATAGATGGCAGCCCACCAGGCTCCACCGTCCCTGGGATTCTCCAGGCAAGAATACTGGAGTGGGTTGCCATTTCCTTCTCCAATGCAGGAAAGTGAAAAGTGAAAGTGAAGTCGCTCAGTCGTGCCCGACTCTTAGTGACCCCATGGACTGCAGCCCACCAGGCTCCTCCGTCCATGGGATTCTCCAGGTAAGAGTACTGGAGTGGGGTGCCATCGCCTTCTCCGATATACACACTACTATATATAAAATAAACAAGAGTGCTCGCTTTGGCAGCACATATACTAAAATTGGAATGATACAGAGAAGATTAGCATGGCCCCTGTGCAAGGATGACACGCAAATTAGTGAAGCGTTCTATATTTTTAAACAAGGTGAAAAGACAGCCTTCAGAATGGGAGAATATAATAGCAAATGAAGCACTGACAACTAATCTCAAAAATATACAAGCAACTCCTGCAGCTCAATTCCAGAAAAATAAACGACCCAATCAAAAAATGGGCCAAAGAACTAAATAGACATGTCTCTAAAGAAGACATACAGATGGCTAACAAACACATGAAAAGATGCTCAACATCACTCATTATCAGAGAAATGCAAATCAAAACCACAATGAGGTACCATTTCACACCAGACAGAATGGCTGCAATCCAAAAGTCTACAAGCAATAAATGCTGGAGAGGATGTGGAGAAAAGGGAACCCTCTTACACTGTTGGTGGGAATGCAAACTAGTACAGCCACTAATGGAGAACAGTGTGGAGACTCCTTAAAAAACTGGAAATAGAACTGCCATATGACCCAGCAATCCCACTGCTGGGCACAAACACCGAGGAAACCAGAATTGAAAGAGACACGTGTACCCCAATGTTCATCACAGCACTGTTTATAATAGCCAGGCCATGGAAGCAACCTAGATATCCATCAGCAGATGAATGGATAAAGAAAGCTGTGTACGTATACACAATGGAGTATTACTCAGCCATTAAAAAGAATACATTTGAATCAGTTCTAATGAGGTGGATGAAACTAGAGCCTATTATACAGGGTGAAGTAAGCCAAAAAGAAAAACACCAATATAGTATACTAACGCATATATATGGAATTTAAAAAACGGTAACGACAACCCTGTATGCAAGACAGCAAAAGAGACACAGATGTATAGAACAGTCTTTTGGACTCTGTGGGAGAGGGAGGGGGAGATGATTTGGGAGAATGGCATTAAAATATGTATAATATCATATAAGAAACGAATCGCCAGTCCAGGTTTGATGCAGGATACAGGAAGCTTGGGGCTGGTGCACTGGGATGACCCAGAGGGATGGTATGAGGAGGGAGGTGGGAGGGGGGTTCAGGATGGGGAACACGTGTACACCCATGGTAGATGCATATTGATGTATGGCAAAACCAATACAATATTGTAAAGTAAAAAAAAAAATAATTTTTAAAAAAGGAAAATAAGAGGCTACTATATAGCTAGGGATAGCTACTCAATACTCTGTAATAACCTATATGAGAAAAAGAATCTGCAAAAAAGAATGGACATATGTACATGTGTAATTGAATCACTCCGCTGTACACCTGAAACTAATATACTGTAAATCAACTACACCCCAGTATAATTTTTTTTTTAAGTTAAACACACACACACACACACACACACACACACACACACACACAAGGCTTCCTTGGTGGCTGTGGTAAAGAATCCACCTGTCAGCACAGAAGACACAAGTTCTATCCCTGATCTGGGAAGATGTCACATGCCACAGAGCAACTAAGCCCACGTGCCATGACTATGAAGCCTGTGCTCCGGAGCTGGGAGGCACAACTGCTGAGTGCATGTGCTAAAACCACTGAAGCCTGCGCCCCCTACAGCCTGTGCTCCACAGCAAGAGAAGCCGCTGCAGTGAGCCCACACACTCCAACTGGAGAGCAGCCCCTCTCACCAAGAAAAGCCTAAGAAGCAATGAAGGCCCAGCACAGCCAAACACATATATATATAAGAAAAAAAATATATATAGGAAAAGCATAAAACAACCACCAACGACTATAAAACATTACTGAGAGGAAGTGAAGGATTTTTGAGACAATGCTTGAGTTCCTCATAATGAACCTTTTCCTTGAGCCTGTTGGGTGGGTTTGTGCCCCACCTGGGTGATGCTGTCTTTCTATAAGCACTGAACAAATTAACAGCAAAGGTTTGCTTGTCAGAAACAGTGGCAAAGACATGACATGCACACTTTCCTGGGTCTTCAGAAAAGTCCTGTCCACTGTTATCTCCATTGTGCAAGAGGACACTGAGAGTCAGAGAGTTCCAGTTAACTTGCTCAAAGTCACACAGACAGCCAACTCTCACCCAAGCCTGTCTGACTTGGGTAAGAGTGCTCCGAATCACCACTGAAATGCTAGAAACTCAGTCTTAAGATTTGCACCGAGGCAATAATTTTACGTGCAAGGTTGTAGGGACGTTTGTAATTTGAGATTTCAGAAATTCCACAAAATGACCAAGATTGACTCTTCTGCCAGAAACCCTGCTGCTGAGTCACTTCAGTCGTGTCCGACTCTGTGCGACCCCATAGACGGCAGCCCACCAGGATGTCCCGTCCCTGGGATTCTCCAGGCAAGAACACGGGAGTGGGTTGCCATTTCCTTCTCCAATGCATGCAAGTGAAAAGTGAAAGTGAAGTCGCTCAGTCATATCTGACCCTCAGCGACCCCATGGACTGCAGCCTTCCAGGCTCCTCCATCCATAGGATTTTCCAGGCAAGAGTACTGGTGTGGGGTGCCATTGCCTTCTCTGCCGGAAACCCTGGGTGGGAGTCAACCATTGGAATAGTCGTCACGTGCACATGCAGTGATGACAAATGGCCACTAGATGGCCCTGCAGCTCGTTACGGTGTCCGTGGCCTCTACCTCGGCCTCTTTGTTCCTGGTGGCCAAACCACAGAAAAAACAGAGAAATGAGAAAATTATGTAGAATATGGGGGCTTTTTTTCCAAAAAGCGCAGTGTACTGAATTTAAAAGACCATCCTCTACTCTGAAATCATGCCCTTCTTATTTTGGGGGATGGTAATAGATGGTTACCCTTTCCTTAGCAAATATTCTTTCTTGGCAAAATTGACCTATCACAGGCTACCTTTTTTAAAAAAAAAAAAAATTGGCACCTCCCTGGCGAACTAGTGGTTAGGACTCCCTGCATCCACCACAGGGGGCTCGGGTTTGATCCCTGGTTAGGGAACTAAGATCCCACATGCTGCACAGCAAATCCTGCCCCCCTCCATCATCCCCCTCAGCCTGCTGACCTGCTGACCTCAAAAAAAAAAAAAAAAAAAACCTTACTAAACTGTGCATTCAGAAAGTCTGGGGTCAGTAAAGTACTAGCTTCTCAGGAAAAATGGATCCAGGTCAAACGTAGTGTGGTATAAAGGTTCTCAGCCCTCCATGCAGTGGCCCTTGAAAAAAGCTACAGTATCTAAGAAAGTTACAGACATAAACACCACACATAGAAGCTTTTTTTAAAAATAGTGAAATGAAAAGTTGATAAAAGAATCATCAATTCAAGGAAGTGCAGAGTCGGTAAGAATTTCCCAAGGGAAATAGTGACTCAGTTGTTAAAACAGCTGGAGTATTAGGAAGGTAGGAAGAAGATGTGAGGAGATGGCTCTAGAGAGAGAGAAAGGCAAGAAATCTTTTGTTTGTTTTTTAAGTTTATTTACTTGGCTGTGCAAGGTTTTAGTGCAGCATGTGGGATCTATTAATAGCTCCCCAACCAGGAACTGAACCCGTGCCCCGGGCTTTGGGAGCACAGAGTCTTAACCACTGAACCACCAGGGAAGTCCCCAAAGGAAAAAGTCTCGTAGAGAGTTGCAGGTCAAGGCCCAGCTAAGGGATCGACAAGAACCTGCCTAGGCCTGGGGATGTTCTGAAACGGAAGGAGAGGGAACTGGGCAGGCTTTTACTTTGCACTTGAAGATGGTGAGTCTCTGGGTGTGGCCAAAAGGCATCAGAGCCACAGGGATGGGTGGAGAAGACCATCCAGTTATGGACACAGCTATTGTTCTCTACGTTTTTTTCTTTTCATAAGAACTGTTGAAATGTGAGCCTCTCACTCAGCCTGGCCTTGCTTCCAGACACCTAGACTGCCTCCTGCTGCCCACCCTCACCAAGTCAGTCTGCTGCTGTCTTTCCGTGTTTTCCTCAGTGTTTCTTTGGCTAATAATTTCCGGTGGGAGGGAGGCTCAAGAGAGGAGATATATGCATACTTATAGCTGACCCATGTTGTTGTACAGCAGAAACCAACACAACACTGTAAAGCAATTATCCTCCAGTTAAAAATGCAAATCAATTATTTCCTTAGGCCCACTCTATATGGTCACGGCTCTAATCACTGTAGGCCCTGAATCTTCACCACACGTATAATCCCTTCCAAGCTACCAGTGAGGAATCTGAGCCTACAGACGTCTGTTGGGGATTCTCCCAAGGTGGCCTTCCCTCTTGGTCATGCAGGCAGGTCCTAGGTTCCTCCTGGGCGAGTCCTTTGGGGACTGGGCCGGGCGCAGTTAATCTGAAGCTTTGGGGTGTGTGGAGGAATTAGAGCCTGAGCTCCAGATGGGGAGAAACAGGGAAAGTCCCCAGGTGTCACATTTAGGGAAGCAGGAGTTGAGTAAGGTTCAGCTGGGAAGCCAAGATGAGTATTTGAGAGCAAGCCAGCCAGACCAGTGAGTCTGGGAAGCCATGCTGAGAAGAGCCCCACAGACCAGGGGAGTGATGGCTAAGAACGTTCTAGGGTTGTGGGCAGGAGGACTGTACGCCACCTGGAATCTATAACCACAGAGGGCGAAGGGCAGCAAGAAAGGAGGCTGGCCCCAGGAGTTAGACACAGCTGGAGGTGGAGGAGACTGTCCCTGCCTAGGGCCCAATCTCCTGTCTTGGTGTTCTGAGCTCTTTTTTCCTTCTAATTAAAAAAAAAAAGGAGTGGGCATGCTCCACGGCATGAGGGATCCTAGTTTTCCAACTAGCGATTAAACCTGTGTCCCCCGCATTGCAAGGCGGATTCCCAACCACTGGACCCCCAGGGAAGAAAGTCACTGGCTGATTCATTTTTTAGTGAGAGTTCTCTTCCTGGCTTGCCAATGGCCCCCTTCTCCCTGTGTCTTTACAGGGCAAGGAGAGAAGAGAAAGGAGCTTGCTGGTGTCTCTTCTTCTAAGGACACTAACTGTATTGGATCAGGGCTCCACTCATCTGACCTCGGTCAGTCAGTTCAGTTGTTCAGTTGTGTCTGACTCTACGAGACCCCATGGACTGCAGCACACCAGGCTTCCCTGTCCATCACCAACTCCAGGAGCTTGCTCTGGACATGGAGTTACTCATGTCCCTTGAGTTGGTGATGCTATCCAACCATCTCATCCTCTGTATTCTCCTTCTCCTCCTGCCTTCAATCTTTCCCAGAACTGGGGTCTTTTCCAATGAGTCAGTTCTTCACATCAGGCAGCCAAAGAACTGGAGCTTCAGCATCAATCCTTCCAAAGAATATTCAGGATTGATTTCCTTTAGGATGGACTGGTTTGACCTCCCTGCAGTCCAAGGGACTCTCAAGAGTCTTCTCCAACAATTCAAAAACATCAGTTCTTTCGTGTTCAGCTTTCTTTATGGTCCAACTCTCACATCTATACATGACTACTGGAAAAACCATAGCCTTGACTAGATGGACATCTGTTGGCAAAATAATGTCTCTGCTTTTTAATATGCTGTCTAGGGTGATCATAGCCTTTCTTCTTCTCTTCCTCCTTTTAATTTTATGGCTGCAGTCACCATCTGCAGTGATTTTGTAGCCCAAGAAAATAAAGTCTGTCACTGTTTCCATTGCTTTCCCATCTATTTGCCAGGAAGTGATGGAATTGGATTCCATGATCTTCATTTTATGAATGTTAAGCTTTAAGCAGTTTTTTCACTCTCCTCTTTCACTTTCATTAAGAGGCTGTTTAGTTCCTCTTCGCTTTCTGCCATAAGGGTGGTGTCATCTGCATATCTGAGGTTATTGCTATTTCTCCCAGCAATCTTGATTCCAGCTTGTGCTTCATCACACCCGGCATTTCCCATGATGCACTCTGTACATAAGTTAAATAAGCAGGGTGACAATACACAGCCTTGATGTACTCCTTTCCCAATTTGGAACCAGTCCATTGTTCTATGTCCGGTTGTTAACTGTTGCTTCTTGACCTGCATACAGATTTCTCAGGAGGCAGGCAGGTAAGGTGGTCTGGTAGTCCCATCTCTCTAAGAATTTTCCACAATTTGTTGTGATCCACACAGTCAAATACTTTAGCATAGTCAATGAAGCAGATGTTTTTCTGAAACTCTCATCTGACCTCATTTAATCTTAATTACTTCTTCCAAATACAGGTTAGGGCTTCAGTGTGTGAATTTGGGGGATGGAGAGGCAAATACAACATTTGGTGCATAATAATGATATACTAAAAATCATTTGCTCTTTATTCGAAATTCAAATGTAACTGCATGTCCTACACTCACACAGCTGTTTTTTCTGATGCCCTTCTGTGTCCGGGACTCTGGGATCAGCCAGCTCAGTACTCACGACAGTGCTGCTGGCGGTGGGGTGGGGCATTTATCATCCCTGCTTTCACCCTAGGAGGAAGTCATGCCTTGAGAGGTTAAGCAACTTGCTCAATGTCACACAACTACCAACTGGCCCGGGCAGATAGATGAGGCAAGAGTCAATCCAGCCGAGGCAGGGTCCAACCCAGAGCACCTGACTCCAACGCGAGGCTGGTGACTACCTTGTCAAAGCCCCTCTCCAGAGAGGGCTACTGTGGTGCTCAGGACCAGGCTCCATTAGCTTGAAGCACATAAAATTCTCCGAAGTGAAACTGTGTGTGTGCACAAGCCACATGCCCACAACTGAGCAATAATGCAACCTCCTCCCTTCCAAAAACTGTATTCATAAAACAAGCAATGAAGTACCAGCAAGCAGCTCTTCCAGGCAACACCTTTAAAAATGGATGAACTGACTCCAGGCTGCTGCTACTGCTGCTGCTGCTGCTGCTGCTGCTAAGTTGCTTCAGTCGTGTCCGACTCTGTGCGACCCCATAGATGGAAGCTCACCAGGCTCCCCTGTCCCTGGGATTCTCCAGGCAAGAACACTGGAGTGGGTTGCCATTTCCTTCTCCAATGCGTGAAAGTGAAAAGTCAAAGTGAAGTCGCTCAGTCGTGTCCGACTCTTAGCGACCCCACGGACTAGAGCCTACCAGGCTCCTCTGTCCATGGGATTTTCCAGGCAAAAGTACTGGGGTGGGGTGCCATTGCCTTCCCCGAAAAGAGTGTCAAATCAATCAAAGCAAATAATGCTGGAGTGGGGGCAGGGTCATTTCCCTGGTGTTCCAGGGGCTAAGACACTGCACTCCCAATGCAAGGGGCCTGGGGTTTGATCCCTGATCAGGGAACTAGATCTCATACGTTGCGACTAAGACCTGGTGCAGCCAAATAAATAAATAAATAGATATTAAAAAAAAATACTGCTGTGTCCTCTGCTTTTTTTTTTTTTTTTGGCCCCATCACTAAGCTTTCACAATCTTAGTTCCTCGACCAGGGATTGAACTCTTGGACCCTCACCAGTGAAAGTTCGGAGTCCTAACCACTAGACAACCTGGGAATTCCCCATCTTTCCTTTTTTTAATTAACTTCTTTTGAAATTTTAAATGAGATATATTAACATCAATAAAATGCACAGATCTTAGTGTACAGTTTATTACTTTTGGACAGTTGTATATTTTCTGTAACAACTGCCCCAAAACAAGATGTAGACAATTTCCATCATTCCAGAAAGTTCCCTTGTGCATCTTTCCAACCCTTTCCTCCCTGCACATGACCCCTGTTCTGATTCCTGTCACCACAGATGAGACAGTACCTGAGCATCAGATGAATTGATTCATACAGATCATGTTCCTTTGTATCTGGCTTTTTAACCTTTTGTTTCATTTTTGAGTGGGGTGAAGTTCACATAACATAAAAAGCATCATTTTAAAGTGTGAGATTCAATGGCATTTAGGACATTCACCATGGTGTGGAACCACCACCTCTATCAAGTTCTAAGACATTTTCATTACCCCCCCAAAGCAGGGGTCTGCATCCTCCAGGATCTAACGCCTGAGGATCTGAGGTGGAGCTGATGTAAAACTAATAGAAATAAAGTGCACAATAAATGTCATGCACTTGAAATCCTGAAACCACCCCCTGCCCAGACTGGAAAAATGGTCTTCCATGAAACTGGTCCCGGGTGCCAAAAAGGTTGGGAACAGCTGCCCCCCAAGAAGACCCCGCCCCCAACAAGCTCGCACTCTCCAGTCCTTTGCCACCCCCGGCACCTGGCAACTGATCACCTGCTCTCTGTCTAACCTTTACTTTTTATGGCTCATCAATCCTCAACCGTCTGGTAAAAGTCCCACGAGTAGAGAGGGATTATTGAAAAGAGAGCCAAGGAAGAGAAAGCAGGACAGAAAATCAAGGCAGACAATCAACCCATGAAGAAGGACGGCATTCCAGATGATCAAGCCTTGAAGAAGGACAACATTCCTAACCAGGAAGAGAAAGACTATTCTTCCTCTTGAGGGAAGGCTTCTGCTCCAACCAGTCTTAAAGCCTGCTCTAGTGCTATCTTGGCAAGTGGTGATTTATTTTCTTATCAACAAAGCACAGTCCAGGGGCAATGTTGAAACAAGAAAACTCCACAGCTGGCTCTCTGTACAAAAGGCATTGACATAAAAACCAAAGTAAATGTTAGCATCCTGGAAACAGCAGCAGGTGTTTTAAATACAAGAATAGCAGCCGGTTTGGGAGAATTGTGACCACCTGCTAAGCAGTATCTACTCAGAATTCATCTAAAGTGGTCATCACGGGGATGGTTTCTGACTTCTGGGCGTGTTCTGCCATCGATCTTCTAGCTCAGGCTTTCTTTGCAGGGGAGTTCTGGATAATTTTCATGTTTTCTCACCGGATTCTTGTTCACCATCATGTGCTTAGCACCTAAAACCTAAGACAGTGCTCGGCACAGTGTTGATTGCTCAGTAGTGTCCAGCTCTTTGTTGTCCAGTGGCACATGGGATCTTTCCGGACCAGGGATCTAACCTGCATCCCCTGCATGGCAGGCAGATGCTTAACCACTGGACTGCTGTTACTTCTGTGTCATAGACATTTGTGTGCGTCTCCTCTTGGACAGGAAAGGTCCATGTGTTGATATCCATGTATCATCCGGAGAACTAGTAAAGAGCCTTTTCAGGTTCCAAGCATTCACTGAATATTTGCAGAATTAAGGAATCACCAAATATTCCCAACTAGATACCAGCACTGAACTAAACTTGAACTCTAAGAGGTTAACTCTCTTGTAAATTTGTTAACTTTTGCTTGAACTGAATCTCAATCTCCCTGACAACAATAACAAAAAGTCAAAGGAAAGGACCCTCATGGCCATGATGGAATATTCTAGAATCCTACTGTGCCTTTTGACTGTGATTCCTTGAAAACCCTTGTGAGATGGGTCCTATAATTATTCTTGGATGAGTAATAGGAAAACAGAGGCTCTGAAAAGTGAAGGACTTGTCTGGGGTCACAGAATGTGTGAGTGGTGAAGTTCACACTTGAACCCAGGCAGCTCGATTCGACCCTCTGCAGCTCTGCCCACCAGTCTGCGCTGTCCAAGGCAAACTGACCCCTGCAGCCAGATTCCCGTGTCACCGAGTTGTTCTCCTCCACTTCCAGGTGAGGAGCAGAGACGTACATGAGGCAGCCCTAGGACCAGCGCTCCGGGCTCCTGGCTCCCAGCCCACAGGCGCCTTCTCCTATTTGCCTCTCAAAGGGAGGCCTCACCAGGGACCTTGGGTGCCCTGCCTTGAGGCCTCCAGGTGCTGTTTACTCAGCGAGATGTGGGCTCTGCCTGGCTCCCAGGCTGCTGTTTGCACAGTAAACGTCACCCAATCTGTACCCCCACCAGTGGACGGGAACAGCGACTGAAAGGAACCTTCTTTTGCTGGTTTCAGACACCTTGACTTGGGTTTTCAGTTTCTGTGTCATACCATGCAAATTACTGAAGGCGGGGGTCACCTCAGAGGCGTCTTGTCCTAAAAGCAGTGGGCCTGGCCTGGGTCCTTTCTGCGCCTGTGCAACCTCCAGAAAGCCGGACAACCTCTGAAGTCACAGGGATGCAGGTTTGAATCCCAGGTCAACTACGTGACCTTCAGCTTACCCTCTAAGAGCCTGATCGTCCTCCTTTGAGAAACAGAGCTGATTCCTACCTTGCAGAGATAAGCGAGCAGAGGCTAGGAGTTATGCACCACGCCTGGCTCACGTCCTGTAACTGTTCGCTCATGTTCTAATAGTGACTTATTTCACACATCCTCATGCTGGGTTCTTTGAAAATAACAGGAGCTTTGCAACTTAGGAGGGCCCAAACGAGGTTTCTTGTTATTTGTGATCCTGACTTCCCATTACCTGGCTTCTTCTGGGAAGAGGGTTCCAAGAAAACTTTCAGAAGTAGAGAGCAAACAAACAAGGAAGATTTTAACCGGTTAAAAGAGACGGCAGATTCTGCCTTTCTCGGGAAGGCCACTGCCTACAGGGCTCACTCATCCACTCATTCAGTAACTTTACCTCCCTGATCGATTGATTTCCAACCAGCGGTTCCTGTTTTCCAACCAGGATATGCAAACAAAAGCACTTACTGGAAGGGAGGTCTCGGGGCCTCTGGATTTCATCAGCTGCCCACTCTCCCAGGAGAGCAGGTGGGACCAGTCGAGCCAGAGGCCAAGGCCAGGAGGCAGGCTAAACATTTCAAGGTCTGTGGGGCCTCTTCCTCTTGAGTTTTTAATTTCAATGGGATGTACATAAGAAATGCCAAGGAGGAAGCAGTTGATTTGTGGTTGCCAAGCCAAGGAGGGTAGAGAGGAAAAACAAGATGAAATGGAAAAAGTCAATAACCTCATTGTGCAAAGTGAGGAAAGCTGTGGGGTTGGGGGAGGGTGGCGGGAGGGGGCACAGACGCAGATCCCAGAACCCCAGGCTCCCACCTGGCTCCTGACCCCGAGGGATAACTCCTCCAAGGGACTCAGGAGAGGGACAGTTCCCCCTGAACTCAGAAACCCAAATGTCCCTTCTGTCTCCTTTAAGGAGAGAAGCAGAACAAGGAACTGGGGAGGGAGTGAGTGCAGAATTAAAAACCAAACAAGGTACAGATGGGGAGGATGGGAAGGTATCTTTTCTTTCTTTCCTGTCTCCATTTCTAAAGAAAAGTTGTTGGTTGAAATGAAAATATCAAGGAAATCTTGAAGGAGGCTAAGGATGAGGGTAAGAAAGGGGCAAAGGATGTGTCAGGAGAGTTGGAATAAGTATACCGAAATCCAGAAGGCTCTTCTTATCCACTCAGCCTCAGCAACGGTAGCAGGTGTCAAAGGTTGAATATATGTAGTGTTAGTTTCAGGTCTTTTTTAGCCCCGAATGAACTATTCCTGCTTTCTTGAGATTCTAGCTCAGGGGCCAGGTGGCGTCTAGCTTCTCTAGCAGGGAGAAGGAGCAAGGGGAAAAGTAAAGCTAAGTCCTACACAAACTCCTGCTCATCCTTCAAGGCCTCATGAGTATTACCTCCTCTTGGAAGCCTTCCCTGATGGCCCTGCAGAGCTAGGCCTTTGCTCCTCAGTCCCACTCCTAAGGGCTGCTTACAGTTATACAACATTAGTCACTTATTATCTGTCTCCTCTTCTAGATTCTGCTCCCAGTGAGAAGATAAAGGCAGCACAGCGCTCAGGATGAATGACTGACTCCAAATCAAGGTTTTTCTGGCTGTGGTTCTAATCATAGTGTTGGAAATATCAGTTCATTGCACATGGAACAGAAATTTAAAAAAAAAAAAAACTACTGAATGCAAATAGTTGAGCACAGGTGAAGGATGGACATTTTCAGGAGAACCTCAAGTCAGTACAAACTGTAATCCTCCTTGTCCTGGTCCCTGGAGGAGTAGGGGGACATTTGCTGATCAATATTAGGAGTGTCCCTTTAGAAAACTGTTTTCAATTTCTGCCCTCCAAATGTTTAAAGTTACACGTAGACAACACACTTCCTGCAAGCCTGAACAAAGTTGATTTTTCAAGACACTGATGAAACACACCAATTGAGAAATTTTATTTTCATCCAAAGCTGTGCCCAGGGTGGCTATCTTCTCTACCCCTTTCTCTGTTCTGGAAAGTAAAGTCAGATTCAGAGGCCCTTTGACTTGTAAAGTCACCTGGTCACCTGGAAGGTGAATCTAAAGGACCCCTGGCATGTGGCTTTAGGATGTCGGAGATCCTGCACTCATTCCTTCTGTGGCAGCGCCTGTTCCTGGACAGCGCTGCCCGGGGTGGGAGTCTGAGGCTGGTGGGTGGGCACTTCGGTCACCAGCGTTCTGTTATCTAGTGCCGAAAAGGCTGTTTGTGGGCGTGAAGAGCTCAAACAGGGGGTTATCTCTGCTGATGTCAGTTTCCTTCAGATTCCAAGACAGGGCCGCCCCGGTGAAGTGAAGGGGCTCAGACTGGATTGCCTTTGCTTCGGAGCCTGGACCTAAATGCAACAAGCTCCTTCCTGTGTTCCAGGCACTCAGGCACTGTTCGGTTGCTTTCATGCCTGTCTTTTCGAATAAAAACAGACAACAACAGGGCCTCCCAGGGGCCCAGTGGTAAAGAATTCACCTGCCAATGCAGGAGACGCAAGTTCAGATCCCTGATCCGAAAAGATCCCAGGTGCTACAGAGCTCGTAAGCCCATGTGTCACAGCTACCGAGCCTGTGTTCCAGAGCCCGGAGCTGCAACTGCCGAGTCCATGTGCCACAACCACTGAAGCTCAAGCACCCTCGAGCCTGTGCTGAAACCATCGCAATGAGAAGCCCACACACCACTAGCCCCTGAGATCACTCTGAAACTAGAGCAAAGCCCGCACAGCAATGAAGACTCAGGACAGCCAAAAATAAACAAGTAATTTAAAACAGAAACAGACAACAACAATGAAAAAAAAGCTCCTGTAGAGATCCATGGTGTATTCCTGGTCCCCCAGCAGAGCCAAGCACTAACCTCCACCCCGTGCTCTTCAAATTTAGCGGTTGGTCCCCCACCTCTGGCTCCCATGCAGGCACAGACCATGACAAGGGCTTTCAGGAAACATGTTGTGGGTCCTAAGGATTGTAATAAACTCTATAATTCTGGAACTCTAGGTTGGAAAACACAACTCATTTTCAAACACAAAATGATTCTGTTTAGTACGAAACAACAGGGTCCCTCACTTTATTTTTCTGGCTGCGCCTTGTGACTTGTGAGATCTTAGTTCTCCGACCAGGGGATTGAACCCAGGCCCTCCGCAGTGAAAACTTGGAGCTAACCATTGGACCGCCAGGAAGGTCCCAACAGGATCCCTTTTTAAAAAACTGGAGATCCCAACCTCTTCTTCCCCAGATCCTGCAGCCTCCCTCAGCTGTTCTGTGTAGAGCAACTCCCAAGAGCACCCCAGCCCCAGGTATGGCATCATCTAGGCCCCGCCCTGGAATCTCACCGGAGGTCACAGGTCTGTGTACTGAGGCAATGTTGGCAGTTCTCTGCTGGGAATGTTGTCCTAGGTCACACAGACAGAACTGGTCGTCGGCAGCCTGTGGCCAGGTCCAGCCCACCCAGGGGACATGTGGGCCCTCTGTCCTCTTGTTGGGGGAGGGCGAAGCTGGGGAAAACTCACCTGGTGTCCATCCCTATGACGCCTCTCCTACATGTCATCCATCACTATGGTCCACCTTCATGGGCACTTTTCTGCATGTAATCAGTAATCAAATTTTGTATTCAGACATATTTTAAAGACTTGGACCCACCATGGCTCTACTTGGCCTTCCAGACCTGTCAAAACTCCTGGCTACCAGATATCAAGAGATAGAAGGAAGGATGAGAATTGTGTGAAACTAGAAAGAGTGTGGGAATGACACGTGGTATGAAGGTGAATGACCCTTGGTGAGAGTAATACCCAACATGAATTGTGATGCTTTCTCCGAGTCACGAGCTGTGTTTAACATACTATCTTGGTCGACACTTGATTCTCAATTTCGTAACAGTGAAATTGAGGCTCAGAGAGGTCAAGTAACTTGTCCAAGTTTACCTAACTAGAATGTGTGAGAGCTGAAAACCTGCCCGATGTCCATTTGTCTATGTTGCTAGGCCAGGCCTCCAGCTCTCAGGTTGCAAGGACTGTCCTTACAGGGTCTGGAAATGGAAGAGGCATGGTCTCTGTTCTAATATTCTCGGAGGCAATCGTAATTCTCGTCCTCCACTCCCAAAGCTTTTCTCTTTTTGTACTTCTTTTATTCACCAAACCAGAGTTTGGTCCATATTTTACGCAGCTGACTCTTGATGCTGCATAAATCCTGGATGTTTTCATGAAAAAGTTTATGAGAGAACAGAAAATGTACAGCTCACTGTCTTTCCCCACAGGAATATTAGATGTACAAAGTCAGCTATAAATAAAAGACAGGAAGATTTTTTTCTTTTTTTAATATTGAAAGTCCCTGGGCCATTCTCAAGAAATCTTGTCTCCTATGAGCCAGGTCAGGATAAAAGTCACAGCATCACCTAAAGGCAAGGCCATCTCACCAAAGAGGGAGGGATTCAGTTGCTATTATTTAAGAGTCAGAGCCTCTGGGTATGTATGTGTCTGGGAAGGTTGAGTTTAGGTTAAATCCAGCACTGCAGACAAATATCACTTACTGAAATTAGTCATGAAACATTTTGCAAAAAGATATACCCTACGAAAGCTAAGCAATCAAAACCAAGGCAGGATCCTAGAACAGAAAACGGAAAGTAAGGGAGAAACTGTTGAAATCCAAATAAGGTCTAGAGTTTAGTTAATAGCACTGTGTCAGTATTGATTTCTGAATTTTGACAAATGTAACAATAGTAGTGTAGGTTGAAAACATTGTGTGTGTGCGCTCACTCGTGTCCAACTCTTTGTAACCCCGTGGACTGTAGCCTGCCAGACTCCTTTGTCCATAGAATTTTTCAGGCAAGAATACAGGAGTGAGTTGCCATTTCCTACTCCAGGGGCTCTTTTCCAACCAAGGGATTGAACCCACGTCTCCTGTGTCTCCTGTTCTGGAGGCGGATTCTTTTTCACTGTGCCACCTAAAAAGGCTGATAACATTACGGGAAACAAGAACTGTTTGTGTAGGGGAGTGGGATGGGAGGGTGGCATAAGGGAATTCTATTGGCCTTGTAACTTTTCTGTCGATCTAAAATTATACCCAAAAAAATCTATTAAAAAATTTCACAACCAGCACATTGATATTTATTTTCTTAGGACTAATGAAGGGCACCTGCCCCACTGAAACTTCTTTCAAGTAAGATAAAACTTGCTCCTCCTGCTGCCTTTGAACCTTGGTGTCAATAAAGGTACTAACAATGGACAGTCTGTACTTTCTTCAAAAATACAAAAACAAACGTTGAGCCATTTACTGCTCTGGGTCAACGCCAACTGCAAAAGAGAGTCATGTAATATCTTTTTCACTTTTCAAACAAAACTTTTCCTTTTGTTACTGTCTGCGCCCTTTCAGGCTCTGTTTAATTTACTGAGCAAATGAACAGCAGCGTTTTGCAGAAGCCAAAGGAGTATTGAATTTCTTAGAGCCCTAATACACACAAATGAATTTCAGGAAGTGTCGCAACTCTTCTCCAGAAAGGGGTGGGCAGCCCGCAGGATTGAAGGAAGCGTCTGCCAGCAGGACCAGGAGGACTTCCTGCCCACATGTTGGTGTCTTGTTACTCAAATGGTTCAAAAATGTCTGCCTTTAAACACATACTCATGAAATTAAAAGCACTGGAATCACTAGTCCTAGCGAACCAAACGACTTCATGCATTTCTCCCGGGTGATAAACTCCTGTGGTTTCAGGTAAGTTTCTTAGCTGTGACAGATGGACCACAGTCACGTAAAAGGACAATGTTAGGGGGAAGGGGAACTGTGTGAGGGGTGTACATAGCACTTTCTGACTAAAATACACCTTTGATTCCATTAACGAAACAAAAATAGTGTATACAGACTTTGGCTTTTCACTCTTTCCCTTATCATTTAAGAATTTTTCATTTCTCTTTGTGAGACCATAACAAGTTGTCTTATAATTTTTTGCTCTCCTTTACCATCCAATTGGTGTTCATAACAATAAGCCATGTAGCACTTTCCTGCTAGAATCTGTCTCTTGACTACAGCATGAGTGCCTATAAAATAAGATACCAGGCAAAGGCATAGGACACAGGCATCTTTAACAGTGAGTGTCAAAATCATGGTATCAAGGAGCCAGGATTCCTGAAATCTATTTCCATTATTGTCCTGGACCATTTTAATATCTGTTTTGTCAATGAACAGGAAGATTACAAAGATGAGTCAGATGTAGTCCCTGCCTTCAGGAAGCTTACAGTTTAACAAGGAGATCTAGGTAGGTAGGCAGTACTCCCGATAATCATAGGCAGCAAGTTCAGAGCAGTGGATCTTAACAGTGGGTGGAGGGGGAGGTCTCGGCTCCCAGGGACACTGATCATGTCCAGAGTCAATTTTGGTTGTCATAATGGGCGAGAGTGGGGGTGGGGTGCTACTGGCATCTAGTGAACGCTAGTAAAATTTCACAATGCACAGGACAGCGCCTCACCCCACAACAAAGGACTGTTCAGCCCCAAATGTCATTAATGATGAGGCTGGGAAACTAAGGTTTAAACAGAGAGAGGAAAAGGACATTCCAGAAAAATGATGGGACTGAAGTATGGGACAGATAGATAAGCTGGAAAAGTGTAGCTTTAAGATGATTATTTTGCCCCTTAGAACTTACAGTTGTTTTTTTTTTTTTTTTTTCTGGCCACAAAATAGTGATACTATAAATTCTAAGTGACTCATCTCTTTTCCTGGTATTGGAAGAGAACTGATAAAAATTTTGTCTCTGGGATCCACCTTCTTCCTGTCACTCTACTTCAGCATGCTTCTTCTTCAGCAGTACTAATAGCCCATTCACAAAAACAACAAAGACAGTGTTTGGAAAATCTGACTTAGAGCAGCGTGTAAGTAAGTGCCTGTAAAAGTGAGGATTACGTTGTATGGCAGATAATAAAAACCCACCCACCATGATAATTCTACTTGTCACATGTAACTTGGGATCTGTAAGCGGACAGTCTACAACTAGGTCAGGGCTAGATGACCACTCTGTGAGGGCATCAGGAACCCAGACTCCTTCTGTCTTTACTGTCTGACATCCTTAGTTTGTGGCTTCCTCCCTCATGTTTGCAGGGTGGCTGATGAACTGTCTCAATCTTTCCACTGTCATCAGCATTGCCGGCAAGCAGCATTGCAGGCAAGCAGCACTGCAGGCAAGCAGCACTGCAGGCAAGCAGCATTGCAGGCAAGCAGCACTGCAGGCAAGCAGCATTGCCTGGGGCAAAGGGGCAACAGTCAAAAGGTGTAAGGCCTCCCAGCAGAGACTTCATTTCACAAGCTTTCCCGGAATCCTCTCTGCCTACTACTTCCACTTATACACTGGCCTGAACTTTATTCCACGTCTACTCAGAGTTTCCAGGGAATTGGGAAGCTGAATGTTTTCAGTTAGGCAACCTGTACAAAAGTATTATTATTATTTGTAATAAGGAAGAAACATAGAATAGATGCTGCGTAAATAACTAGAAATATTGCCTTAGTGCCTTAAAATGAGCACAGTCCAGGCTTTGGTAATGAGTCCAAGACAGACCAGCTTTGTCTTGAATTCTGCTTTCAAGAAAATGGTATTATGTTGCAATCTGCCAGAGTAATTTAAAAGATGTTCTGTCTTTTAAAGCATATTGCAGACAACTTAACAGTTTAATAACCATTTTAAAATATATTTATTGAATGTCTAATGTGTACTCAGCACTATACTAAACACAAAGAAGTGTAACACATGCTTCTGTTTCTAATGAGCTTTTTGAAATCCAGTTGGAGAAACGTAACAATGTGTACACAAGTGGAAAGCTAGGTAACAATGAAAGAGTTAACTAACAATCTGTACTAGCAATCTAAGAAAGCCTTGCAGGACTTCCCTGGTGGTTGAAGAGCCCACCTAGGAATGCAGGGGACACAGGTTTAATCCCTGGCCCAAAAAGACCCCACATGCCACTGGGGCAACTAAGCCTATGGGCCACAGCTACTGAGCCCATCTGCCCTAAAGCTCGTGTTCCAACACAAGAGAAGCCACCACAATGAGAGGCCCCAACACTGAGGCCACTGCACAGCAGTCAGGAATGAAGTTTGTTTTATTAAAGAAAAGAAATCACTGTGGTAACGATTTAAGAATCATCTATGGATCCTAGAACTGTGAGTGAAAATCTAATGAGGAACAGGATAGCTAGAAATCTTAAAATATCTTTCTATAAATATCTTTCTTATTAAGTACCAGTACTAATTAACTTCAGGGGGTACTATGGTAACCAATTGGTAAGAATTAACATCACTAGTTATGGGACAAATGGTCATCTTGTGCCTCCTGATAAGATGCACTGGGAAGAACACAGCATCACTGTGTATTCCTGCCCATTCTTTCCTCACAGGTTTTATCTCAACACAACATAGTTTTATGCTTAAAAGTCTATTGTTGATTACCTAATAGGCTACCTTGGACAAAAAACACATATATTTAAGTATTTTAAAGCTTTTTTCAAACCATAAAAAATTATTCTGCATGGAGCTATTGTAACAATTTAAATTATGACAAATTTTATAAACCTTATCAAAACAACTTATATTCCAAGTTTTGGTAATTATTAAACAGAATAAAATACATTGGAAATTTATCTTTCCATCATGTATCAGCAGATTAATAGTACTTATTGCTAGAGTGAGGCAGGATTCAGCGTTAACTTTATTTCTTTTTTTTTTTTTTCATTAAGAGAGTGTCCCCAAACCTTGTTTATATACCTAAATGGATAGGTAAGGAAGGTATATTTGGTTATAACAATGCCCTTCAATTGTCTGAACATCTTTCGAGTTAGAAGCCAATGATAATGATTTATCATTAAAAATTATGGTATTGAAGTCTCTGCTGACAACTCAACTTTGTCTATAACAAAGGAGTAGAACCAATGGAATTGGAAAGGGATTTGATACTCCGTGATGAAGGTCATCACGCTTCACGTGATGAAGGTGGGATTGAGGGCAGGAGGAGAAGGGGACGACAGAGGATGAGATGGCTGGATGGCATCACTGACTCGATGGATGTGAGTCTGAGTGACCTCCGGGAGCTGGTGATGGACAGGGAGGCCTGGCGTGCTGCGGTTCATGGGGTCGCAAAGAGTCGGACACGACTGAGCGACTGATCTGATCTGATCTGATGAAGGTCATTTCCTTTTCCAATCTCATCACTAGTAGCTTGCTAGGTCTATTTGTTCCTAGCCCCAGAGATTTTTCTACCTCAGGGGAGTACACCTTGGGAATATTAAGCATGAGTGTAGAGTGTTACAGTGGAGACTGTGAAAAAGAGAGGTGGGAAAAAGGCAGGAACTTCCCTGGGGGTCCAGTGGCTAAGACTCAGTGCTCCTAATTCAGGGGGCCTGGATTTGTTCCCTGGTCAGGAAACTAGATCCTACATGATGCAACTAAGAGTTTGCCTGCCACAACTAAGACTCCAACTTTAGGATTAGGCTTAAGACCTGGTGCAGCCAAATAAAAATCAAAAAAAAAAAAAAAAAAAAAGAATCGATTGCCACCTGTGGTCAGTGGTTCCTGTAGTGGATAGAGCAGTTCTTGAATTTTAGCTCCAGATTGCTTCTGGGTTGTTTTGGTATAGTTTTGGTGTTTTTTTTGCATTGACATTTATTTAGACTTAACATTCTAAATTAAGAGAAGGGGATGAAGGAGGATGAGATGGTTGGACAGCATCACCAACTCCAAGGACATAAGTTTGAGCAAGCTCCGGGAGTTGGTGATGGACAGGGAAGCCTGGCATGCTGCAGTCCACAGGGTCACAAAGAGTCAGACACGACTGAGCTACTGAACTGAACTGAATGTTCTACTCTTTCTTGCATTTCACAAAGACTAAGAACTTTGTATTTTGTATATTTTAGAGCTCTAATCACAAGTGCCTTGTTTTAAAACATTAATGGCCTCTGATGCAAGAATTATCAGAGTAATCTTACAGAAAGGATATAAAACTGTTCAAAGGTTTGGACAAGAGTGTTCATGATTCCATGGACAGAAATCAGCACTAGGTCCAATGACTGGTTTTGAGTATGATTTAACGTGTTTATCAAAAAGATTTTTTTAAAAGGGCCTTGAAAACAAAGCTGGGGGAGTTAGTTTCAACATTCTATTTCTACCCCATTGACCAAGACTAAAATGCAATCCTCTTTTCCTCCTCTGCCCCAGCTCTTGTACCTTTTCCATATGATTACTTATTTACACCATGCCGGACTGATAAAATCCTCATGCATTTTCAAGTCTAAATGATTTAAATTTCTTTTAGTTGCCTTCCTTGAGATTTCTTACACAGTGCCAGACATTCTTTTGGTCTTCGCAAATATTAACTTAAAAGTCTTCATGACATTTACATGGCTTTTCTCAGAACCTCTTGCAGCTTTTCAAGGTCCTTTAACAGGAACAGGTATGTTTCAACCAGAAAGCATTGCAAGGAATTTCCCCCAAATGTTCCAGGGCCAGGAGTGAGTCCTACCCCTGCATGCACTTTAGGACCCAGTTAGCTTAAGGCTGATGAAGTTAAAAGGGAGGCTGGCTGCTTTGTCCTGTTCTCTGATCAGCTCCCATCTCTTTTCCAGTCAAAGGAAGCAGCCTGTGCTCAGGATGCTCTGAGGTGGGGCGACTCAGTTTAAATAAAGTCACTGAGTTTACTCCTCCGGTTTGGAGGAAGAAAATACTAGGAGACTCACAGTCCAGCCCTGGGGATGACCGAAACCATGCCTTAAAGGGGCCTGTATATTGAGAGATTGAATTTTCATTCATTCCTTCTTCCCAACTTGTTTTCTCACCACCAAAAGATAACTGAAAAGCTAGTCTGACTTAATAACACCAAAGAATTACCTGAAAGCATTCTTTCACTCTTTGCCTACCTTCCAACCACCAGAGACTCACTCACTTCTGGGTCCCTTCAGGGCTTTCTCTGGTGGTTCAGTGGTAAGGAATCCACCTGCCAATGTAGGATATTTAGCTTCCGCCCTTAGGTTGGGAAGATCTCCTGAAGGAAATGCCGACCCACTCCAGTTATTCTTGCCTGGGAAATCCCATGGACAGAGGAGTCTGGCAGATTACAGTCCATGGGGTCACAAAACAGCGGAACAAGACTCAGCCACTAAAGAACAACATCCCTAAGAACCTAAAACAGTGCTAAGCACAGAGTTAAGAAAGGGCTGCTTCGTGATTCCAGGGAACTTAACATTTTATAATTTGCTCCAAAAAGTGAAAATGCCTGTGGAGGGTGTTTCCTCAGGTTTCTCCATTTTTATATTCCTGTGTCTAAACTGGTCCCCAGCTACAGTTCGGAGGCCTCTCTTTCACAGGTACCCCACCCCCACTCCCTTTGCGCCCTAACAGGCAGGCTGGAGCCCTGAATCTCCCATTTTTTATACACGATTTTTTTGTCTTTTCATTAATAAATACACGCTCATAGCTGAAAGTTTAGAGAGGCAAAGAAAAACGAAATTACAGGCACTCCCGCCATTCTGAGAGAACATCACCTATGGTTTATTAAACCTTCACTATGAGGTAAATTTAGTTTTAAAACGGGCGATCTCACTCGCTAAGGACTTATTTCGCGGAATTTCTCTGCAGGCTATTTTTTTCCTAACCCAAGGCCAGATTCGCGCTACCCTTTGGATTTTCCACTCAGCTCCGGGCCCGAAGTGGCGCACAAGATACAATTTTCTCAGGCGGGGATAAAAATCTCCGTCAAAAATCCTCAGTCCGGAAAACTCGCGGTTTTGAATTAAACTCTTCGTCAGCATAGGGGGGAAATCCATTTACTGAGGAAACTCCGCCTTGTTCCGGACCCTTCCTCAAGTTCCCAGGCCCCACCCCCCACCCTGCACTTGGACTTCTGCCTGTGGCCACCGCGCAAAAGGCTCGGGCGCCCCCTGCTCAAGACCGCGGTGGCCACGCTGGACGCCCTGGCCCCGCCCCCTCCGGATCCGCCGGGCCAATGGGCGCAGAGATAGGCTTGCGTCACGAGGCGCTGGCCAATCGAGAAAGGCCACGATCGTAGAAAGGCTGGGCCCGGCGGGGCCGGCCCACTGGGCAGCGGCGGCGCGCACTGGCGTAGACACGCTCCGGCCATGGTGGTGGTTGCACCCGCGCAGAGCCCGGCCGCCGGGGCCCCTAAAGTACTGCTTCTGTCCGGCCAGCCCGGTGCTGCCGCCGGAGCCCCGGCTGGCCGGGCTCTGCCGGTCATGGTGCCGGGCCAGCAAGGGGCCAGCCCGGAGGGGGCGAGCGGGGTTCCGCCCCAGGCGCGCAAGCGACAGCGCCTCACGCATCTGAGCCCTGAAGAGAAGGCGCTGCGGAGGTGGGCGAGCGTCGAGGGTTTGGGGGCCGAAATCGAAGGCGGGAGTGGGGCCTGGGGTCGCGCTGACCGCCTGCAGCGTTCGGGCGCCGGTGTCTGGCCGGTCCGGTGCCAGCGTGGCGCGGCGCGGGGCGGGGCGGGGCAGGGCAGGAAGTATGGACTGGCCGATCCATTGCGCTAGGTGGAGTCCAGGGCAGCGCAGGCCTTTTTTATTTATTTCGTTTCTGTCTCGTTAGAGATGACCAGAGCAGGGTACTCTGGCACCTGGGTTCCAGGCCCTTTAGCTGTGTGACCACAGACCCCTGGTTCAACTTCTCTGAACTTGGGCTGTGACGTGGAGCCATGGGTTTACCTACTTTTTTGGAGGCTCACGTAGCTGAAATGCCAGCTGTTGAAGGGACTGTGAGGCTCCTCAGTCAGTCTCTGCGTCTTTAAAAATGGTTATCTACTTCCCGAGGTCGCTGGGGCTGTGGAGAAATGCCTAGTACTTACTCTTTCGTAAATGTTATTATGATCAGTGTGCTTTTTTGTGATTTATGAAGTGCCCCCTGGAGCAGACATGGGCCTTGGCTTTCAGCACCAGGAGGAAAGTCGCATCAGCCTCTCTCTCTTTGAAGTTAGGTTGTTACCTTATCCGCTGCAGTAGCGCGATTGCAGTCTTCGCTAGATTTAATCAGTCCTGGTTGGATCGTTTTTGAGGGGACTGTAATCAGGAAGCAATGGGAAATAGAAAGGGGAGGAGAAAATATCTTATGATGCAAAATGAGTAATATTTGTGTCCAGCCTGTGCTGTGGCGGGGACGAGGCTGAGGTGGGTGACGCAATACGGGGGAGGATGAGTAGGTCTGCTAGCTAGATCCACAGAAGGTTGTTTTTTTTTTTCTTTTATTGAGGGGAGGAGCCTGAAGTGTATTTTACCATTACTGTATACTGTAAATTAAAGTGAAAGCACCAGCTGGCCAAGTTTTCAAATCAGTAAGGTTTGAGATGATTTAGTGTAGTATGTCTCTTTCTGTTCTCAGGAAACTGAAAAACAGAGTAGCAGCTCAGACTGCCAGAGACCGAAAGAAAGCGCGAATGAGCGAGCTGGAGCAACAAGTGGTAGATTTGGAAGAAGAGGTAAAAATACTTAAGGCCAAACATTTTATCTTACATCCATTGTGTAGCTTTCCCTGGTGAATGGTTGGTTGTTTCATTTCCTTTAGAATACAATTGGATGTATTGTTAAAAGTTAAGCGAGTCTAAGTTAGGGTAGATAGGTAGTTTGTTAAGTGGTGAAGCTTGATGAGAACAGAAGTGATTGACCCTCTGGTATTTGGTGCTAGATCAGTCTAAATCGATTGTTGGTGAATTACAGCATTAGAACAATGTTTAATCAATTAGTACTAAGAAATTAGTAAAAGCTGATATGAAATCATTGCTTAAATTTTCCTGATTCAGTCCACCAACGGTTCCCTTCCCCTTCTTGGGCCCACTTGTTACCTAAACTTAAATTGTTGCCAGTTACAACTCTTGAATACATAAAGAGTATTTGTGTTCTTTTTTTTAAACGTGTTAGTCTTACAGCTCACCACTACCACTTTTATTATTACCTGCCAGTTCAAGATCGGATTTTTTAAACCATCACATCTAAAATAAAGCTACTAGTCACTCTTTGCTGAGGTCTCTATTAGTAGTTGGGGGCACTTTGTTATATGTGACCCTCATGTAATGGCACTTCTTAAATAGCTTATTTTTTATATTTATGACCTTGCCTTCTGATACGTACTATGAACAACTGTAAGCATAGAGTTTTCCGAAAGTTCCAGGAGAAGGAAAGAAAACCTGCTGTATGTATTGACACTCTGTCAGGTGTGTTCTTAAAGTGAGGGTTTGTTTTTTAAAAGAATGAGATGTTTTAATAGCCTCTTCTGAACTTTCTTCCAGAACCAAAAACTTTTGTTAGAAAATCAGCTTTTACGAGAGAAAACTCATGGCCTTGTAGTTGAGAATCAGGAGTTAAGACAGCGGTTGGGAATGGATGCCCTAGTGACTGAAGAGGAAGCAGAGACCAAGGTGAGTTATGTCCTTTATTTGGTTCCATATGTAAGAACTGGTTTTAAGTGACATCACCTCTTTCTTTAAGGATATTCATTTTTCAAGGGTGTAGTGAATAGTACTAAGTCCTAATAACTAGAATAAGTTACACGACTCTCTTTAAGAGCAAGTACTAAAAAATGCTGGTAGCTGACATGTGTCTACAATGCCAGCGTTGAGGAGAACCAGGATAAGAGTGGCAGTCAAACCTGACTTTGAATGCTACTAAAATTAAAATAGCTCTTTGATGAATATGAATAAGGGATTCTTTGTGATAGACACACCTTTCTGATGGAAGCGTGATGTGTGGGTTTTAATTTATGGCAAATCCAGTGATAACAGATATGTGGTCTAAGGTTGACTAGCAGTTCTGCTCTAAAAGTAATGTTCAGAACAAACTTTAAAAATAATAACATGGGTTTGACCCCTGAGTTGGGAAGATTTCCTGAAGCAGGAAATGGCTTTCCACTCCAGTATCTTGCCTGGAAAATTTCATGGATAGAAGACCCTGCTGGCTACAGTCCATGCGGTTGTAAAACGTTGGACACGACTGAGTGTCTGAGTACAGTACTATCCAAAAAGATTCTGGGCCTCAGTTCACTACAGAACTTTATTACTAGGGATGTTACCCTTATTGAGAATATAAATAAGATAATAGTAATTAAGAATAACAGTCCTGCCTGAATCTTAGCTTGGGGAAGAAAAACATTTCATCGTACAGAAAATAAAAAGTTAGCCTTACCTCCCTTTTCTTTTCCTCAAGGAAGACTCAAAAAAATGGAAATAGCAGATGTGTAAGGGAAAGATTTCAGCTCTAAAGAATAATTTTCTAGGGACTTCCCTGGTGGTCCAGTGGCTGAGACTCTGTGCTCCCAATGCAGGGGCCCAGGTTTGATCCCTGGTCAGGGAACTAGATCCCACATGCTGTCAAGTCAGACCCAGCACAGCTAAAATAAATGAATTTAAAAAAAAAAAAAGTTTTTTTAGCTTTCTTAAAAGTTGAGAATCAGAGCCTCCTGGCAAGCATTTCCCTGGGGACACCCAGCTGTTGGAGCTGTTCACTGACTGATCTTTCCTTCAGGGGAATGGAGCGGGGCTGGTGGCCGGGTCTGCTGAGTCCGCAGCACTCAGACTACGTGCACCTCTGCAGCAGGTGCAGGCCCAGTTGTCACCCATCCAGAACATCTCCCCATGGACTCTGATGGTGTTGACTCTTCAGACTCTGAGGTAGGGCCAACTCAGATTTTACTAAAGAGCTGTTTACTCGGTTCCGTCTGTGTGATGCCTGACACCCCTAACCAGACAGATGAGGGCAGTGCAGTTTTGGTTGAGTTGGGGCTGAACATTGACTACCTTCCTGTTCCCATGTGGTCTAGGACATGCAGTGAAGGGTACATGAGTGGGTCTGGTGCATCCCAGAGGTCATCCTATAGCGTAAGGATGAGTTTACATTATGGAACCTAGCACTAAGGTCAGTTCTCAGTGTGCTCTTTAACACTTGAATGCCATTTTAATTTTTCCTTTTCTAGTCTGATATCCTGTTGGGCATTCTGTTCAACTTGGACCCAGTCATGTTCCTCAGATGTCCTTCCCCAGAGTCTGCCAGCCTGGAGCAGCTCCCAGAAGTGGACCCAGAAGGACCCAGTTCCTTACCGGACTCCCCTTCTCCATCCCTGGGGACGTCATCAGCCAAGCTGGAAGCCATTAATGAACTGATTCGTTTTGACCACGTATATACAAAGCCCTTAGTCTTAGAGATGCCCTCTGAGACAGAGAGCGAAGCCAATGTGGTAGTGAAAATTGAGGAAGCACCTTTCAGCCCCTCAGAGAAAGATCACCCTGAATTCACTGTCTCAGTGAAGGAAGAACTTGTAGAAGATGACTTCATTCCAGAGCTGGGTATCTCAGATCTGCTTTCAACCAGCAACTGCCTGAAGCCATCTTCCTGCCTGTTGGATGCTTACAGTGACTGTAGCTATGAGGGTTCCCCTTCTCCCTTGAGCGACATGTCCTCCCTGCTTGATGCAGACCATTCTTGGGAGGACCCTTTTGCCAGTGAACTCTTTCCCCAGCTGATTAGTGTCTAATGAGAGATCCAGTACTGATGCTCTTTTCTTGACTGTGACACTGCCTGGAGGACAGCACAAAGGCCTGTGCTTCATCCGAAAAGCCAAAGGAGAGGGGATATGGTCCTAGAGAATTCCTTAAAGTATTCGTTCAGGCCTCCTAGGTCACCCCAAGTATTGTCTTTTGACCTTTAGTGGTCCAGGGTACGTAGATAACATTACTATGATCCAGAATTACAGCTTCTGAGGGTGTACCTTTATCTTAAGGGCGGTGGTTTGCCCTGAAGTACTTAAACAAGGGTCACACGATAAGTGTTTCAAACATGAAGTTAACGAATGGTCCTTTATCAATTTCTTTTTCCCCTTCCCAGCATCCCAGGCTTGCCTTCGACTTTAGGTCCTTTAGTTTGCTTCTGCAAGCAGAACACCTACCTGAGGGGGCTCCTTTTCCCTCATGTACAGTTCAAGTAAAGATCAAGAATCTTTTGTAAAATTACAGAAAACTACTATGTAAATGCTCGATGAAATCTTTCTGTGCTGGTATAACTTTTGGAAGGTGCTGTCTCCATTTATTTAAAACTACCTGTGCGATTAAAAAGTACAATGCAGTGTCTTTGTTCTTTGAATGTTTCTTGAACTTTTCAAGTCTTGTTCTTTCCGGGTGTTTCACTGCCGTGGTAGTGATTTATCCAGCTTCACTGAGCCGCTTTTTACAGTGAGTGAAGGCCTTTCCCCCTTAATTACTGCCTGCTTCAGTTCCTGGCTGCCCTAAGTAATACACTCTGACCAGTAACTATATTTGAGACAGTTTCTTCAGCCTAACTGACCAATATTACAGCTAATAAATGGTAGAGCTAGAACACTTAACCGTTTTGCCATAACATCTTGTTACAGAAGGACATGCTATTAAGTATCAATACAGCTATTGATATTACAGAGATTAAGAGCATTTTTTAGACTCAGACTCCCTGAGTTCAACTCTGCCACCCATTTAGCTGGGTGATCTTGGGCATAAAATACCACTTATTTCCTCATCTCAAAATACCTTATTTGCCCATCTCAAAGGGGTATGATTCCATCTCTAAAGGCTACTAGAGGATTCAAATAAATGATGCATTATTAAGCACCTTGTACGAAGCCAGGCACCATCCCAAAAGTTGATGGTTATCTCCTATTCCACTTTGGAAGGGTTTTAATCTCTTAAAGAGATATACACTATAGAACATGTTTCACAAAAGAATGAACTTGTTCAAGAAAATATCCTAGAGACGATATGACCTTCAAATTACAGACTTAATAACCTCATCATGCTGCCTCTTTTCCTCGGGAAACCACTTAAGATATTAAAGGAGTTCCCTAATTCATAAAAATTACTTCACCTCTGCCAGTATTCTATGCCGGTATTTACTGACTACCTCAGGGGAGGTCAGTGAAAGCAGACTAAATGAGATGGGATTCAAAGAATCCCAAGTAGCAAGGCACAGCAGGCTATGGTTTCAACCAAGTATTTTAATACAAGGGAATGCCTTTGGTGAGACTGGGAGCATGCCCAGAAGCACACTAGTAGGCAAGACAATCTATGGTCACTGATGCCAGAGTTCAGTCCTAGTGCCTAGCAGTGCAAACTTGTTTAAGCTCTGAGTTTCTGTTTTGTAAATATAAGAACAGGCTTCCAGCTGCCTCCACAATTAAAAACCTTATCACCTGATTTTCTAGAACTGAAAATTTTAAGTGCTGAGAATCTATTTAGGGATTGTTTAAGTAAATGTGGGTTTCCCAGGTGTGTGTGTAGTAAAGAATCTGCCAGCCAAGCAGGAAATGTGGGTTTGATCCCTGGCTTGGGAAGATCGCCTGGAGAATGAAATGGGAATCCATTCCAGTATTCTCGCCTAGGAAATACCATGGACAGAGGGGCCTAGCAGGCTCCAGTCCATGGGGTCAGGTAAAGAGCTGGACACAACTGAGTGACTCAACAACACAGGCAAAGGTACAGATAGGTTTTAGCTTTCAAAATTACAGGACAAGCATCTGAAGACTGGGGTTCAGGTAATTTACATTCAGTGACATCACATGAAAGGAACAGCTGTATTAACAGGAGTAACACAAGAGTACAGATTATTTGAGTGTTCATTTCCTGCACAGATGGGTGAAAATGACTGAACACTGTGCTCAGACCTGAGAAAACACCTGACATTCAAGGGTATCTTCATACTGAAACACTAAATTGAATAGTTAAAAAATGAAAATCAGGATCTTTCCCCACAAAACCAAAGCAAGATTCCTATTTAAAGCAAAAAGTTGTCCATAGTTCTGATTAAAAGAAACAGGTGACAGATGGCTAGACACCAGTTCCCTGACCCTTCAACCACCAATGTGTGCCTGCCTTCCTGCTTTTCTAGCAGATGTGCTGCGGGTACAGGCAACGTAGGAACAGATGTGTAGGCAGAGGTAATTCCTACACCAGGAATGCTTTATGGCATCGAATTCTCATCTTCAAAGACATTCAACTGACCCCGTGACTTCTAAAGTTAATGAAGGGACAGGAAGACTGGCTTGTTTACCAGCTAACCGGTTTTTAAAGACAACATCCTGTCTTCTGGAGCTGTACTCCATATTCTAATTGCATGAAGTTCATCTTTCAAATGCCACTGGTAAGAGTATTTGAACCAAACAGATACATATACAACTGTATTCCCTCAAGGTGTTTAAAGTTACATTGCCTGAACTATACCCCTTACTGTAGTTTATTTCAATGAAATCTAAACACGTTAGGTATTGCTGTCAAAAATCTGTATGTAAAACCACTGGTCAAGTAGGAAGAACCCTGGACCTGGTGAACTGATTACACTAAATTGTCACTATCTACTTGGGCTTAGTTTTCAAATCTATAAAAATTAATTAGGTAACTTTTAGCTGTGATTTTCAATTCCAGTAAAAAAGGTAACTGCATTGAAAACTCTGCCCACCCACAAATAGGGATCCACATTTATCCAATAATGGCTGTAAACACGCAGGCAACACTGCCACCCAGTGACCTGTCAAGTCAAGAAAGGAACGACCATGTTACTGAGCATTAAGGACTTTTCCTACTCCCTGGACTTTCCCAAACTTGCTGATTTCAGTTTACTTAAATGCAGAAATACAAATACCTCAAAAAGTCCAAAACACTTAAGAAGTTTTATTGAAAACAATAAAATACAGAAACACCAGATTCTCATTTTAAAGTAAAACTGACAGCATCTTCCAGAACTTTCCTAGTATTCCACCTTTCTTATCACTATTTAAAAAAGAAAGCCAAGTTCGAGACCCAAAATAATCAATGAACCTGCTGGTAAACATTCTTCTTATGGTTAGAGCTACCACCCTACTTTTTTTTAATTGGACATTTGCACCTTTTCAAGAATGAGTAGCAATTTTTGATTAATATCTGTGAGAACTGGACTTACTTTCTTCATATTAATTAAAAAACAAAACCACACACACCCTAATCAAACTGAGGAAATATACATTTGTTCATTAAAGCTCATCTGCTTTAGATAACCTTTTCTCATTACACATTAGCATAGTAAGCCAATGTCTGATCCATGCTGTAAAAGTTTTACAAAATGAAAAGACCTGTTAATTCCCGAGGGAAACCTTAAGGCAAAAACAAAAGCCTTACCCTACAAAAAGGGAAACAAAGCAAGTCATGGGGCCTGTGGAGACGGCTCAGATGAGTAAGCACCACAAGGATGAAGAAAATTTTTGTACAAACGAACGCGGGTTTAAAAAGGTGCATTGAACATCCATGTTTCCCGCAGAAATGATGATCGTGTCAGATAAAATGACTCCTGAAGCAAGTTCTGCCTGGATTTCAATTAAACAGAATCCTGCTAGTTCTCTCCTGCATAAAGCCGTGGTATCAGAGCCTTGCTCAGAGAGCTCTTCCTACTGTTCACTGTACAGACCTGGATCCCAGGCCTGTCCAACACCCCTACAGAGGACAGTGTAAGTGTGTGTGTGTCCTTTGGAAAACTGTCATCACTTCTTCACCTCAACACTGGGACTAACTCCAAATTCCAGGCAGTCACTTCCTCTTTATGAGCTGTAGCAGAACTTTTTATCTGGAGACTTCTTTAAGGCTACAAATGTTACAAGTTGGTCCCATTAAACAATGACCTAGAGGCAGCTGACATGGCGTGAATCAAACACCTGCATGTTTCAACAGAACACGGTTTACATTCATCTCTAAATCTGAGATTAAGAAACTAGTAGCTGGTTTCCAACTGGTTTCAATACTGGTTTGAAGTCTGAATAATTTTACTGTGTAGACATTAAATATTTTGTTTAAATATTAAACATTAAATCTTTTCCTGACTATCCAGACAGAAATAGAAAAAGCAGGAACTACAGGCAGAAGAAACAGTCTAGTTAACAGACTTGTGACTTCTACACCATCTGTAACAAGGGGAGGGACTTCGGCATGGGTTTCAAAATTGCCTGGGAGCTGCCTCCTAAAGTCACCTCTACTTGGCATAAACCATTTTTTCTACACAAGGTATATGTGGTTCCTACAAAAGAAAAGAAACCCAAAAAACAAAACAAAAAGAACTGGGGTGGTCTCCTGCTGTCTGATAAAAGGGCCAGTATTACACTCATTTAATAAGTTACAGTGGGTATTCTGTAGCACTAAAGGGACGGTCGGTCACTTTACTTTGTACTACTGAGTCCTTGCCATGCAGAAGAGCTGTTCCTGAGAAAAAAATACTTCAATCCTGGTTCTCTCAAGAGGACACCCTGAGCCTGGGTAGGGTCCTCCGGATGATGATTTCTGGCTGGCAGGAAGCTATTCTCTAGTAACTTCTAGGCTTACTGCACAGAGTTGAAGCACCAGGCAAACTGGCTATTTCAGTAAATCTCAACGTCACTTGCATGTGCTCAGTTAATTATTCAGTCAACCTTTCCTAAATTAACATTAAAAACCCAAAAAACAACTTGCTTCTACAGGCACATTTCTTTAACTACTGAAATAATATGCCGGGCTGAGCTGATACAGCACTTTCTCAGGATTACTTAAGGATGCTTCTCCCAGAGCCAGTTCACACATTGGTTACCTCACAATCTTCTAAACTATCACTCAAAGTTAATTAGGCTGTAAACATCACTGAAGAGCTGGGTTTACGGATTATGCAAGGGAAACCGAGGAGCAACAGTAGCACAGGGTAAAAAAAAGCCTCGGAGGAAAAACCTTTACTTTGTATTTTCCATTGCATTGTCAGAGGCAAGGAGGGGAGCCACAACACTACTGGCTATTTAATCAATAAAGCTACATTGAACTGACAACTAATATACAAGCTTCAGAGCCTCTGTTAAATTCCCCAGCAATAGGCCTAAGCTACTGTCATCTTCCTCCTCCCCAGTAATATCTAGTTACCATTATAAACAGAGCTCATTTATCTGAAGTTGTGGCTCAACTGTCAGGGCACACTTGTAGTAGGGAGAGCACTCTTTTTTTTTTTTAATACATCTTTTTCAGCTCAAGTGTCTGAATATTCTCCAAGTATCTGAATGACTTAGACGATGTGACAGATGACTTAAAAGTCACATACAGCTTCTACACTTGACTCTGCAGAATGTACTCTCACATTCCTTTAGTAAGCCCCCTAGAAAACTCCTTTTCCCTTGAGACAAGTTTCCTTGGCAAGGAGTTGAAGTTCAAGAAATGGCTACCCAAAATCAAGAGTCCCACCCCAAATCACAGGTGGAGATATTACACCCGTTTCAAAACTTTCAAGTCCCTATACTGTACAAGCAGGCTCATGACTGAACACATAAGCCTCTGCAACATGACAACTTTAGTGTAGAAACTGGTTTCTAGAGTTCCATCTCCTCTTCTGTGCAAGCAGCTGTCTCCAAACTATTGTAAAGAGGCAACCCTGTTGGCCGAGGTTCCAAGAACAGTTCAGTTCTTTGAGGAAAGGCAGTGCCAGCAGCTGCGTGCTTAGTTTGGCTGTCTCCTGTGTAGTTCTTAGCATTAGATGACTGCTTTGGCTTATCAGCAAGGAGTTCAGGGAGAGGTTTCCAGAGCACAAGCTCCATGGAAGGACGGCTCCTAAGACAGGAAATACATATTTGTATCAACAACTTTACAAAGCAGAAATAAAAGACATACGTTGAAAAACTAATGTTTGCTAGCTAGTATATAAAAATTGATGGGAGGACTTCCTTGGTGGGCCAGGGGCTCCACATTGGGAAGACACTCCCAATGCAGGGGCCCGGGTTCCACTCCTGTTCAGGGAATTAGATCCCACATGCTGCAACTAAAAGATGCTGCGTGCCACAACTAAGATCTGGGCAGCCAAAAATAAAAATCCAAAAATAAAAACCAAAAAAAACACGGATGCGATGTGATAAAAATAGGGAGAATTATGACAATCCAAAATTATCTTTACAAAGGCCACTCAAGTACATAAAATTTTAGAGTTCTGCACACATTGTAAGCAAAGCAACTGGCTGCACTGAATGCTGTGATTAGAATATAAATGTTCAATATGAAAAACAGAGGCCCTTGATTTAACATTATAGTTTCTTCTTAAATTGTGGTTAGTATTAGCAGATGTCGGTTTTTATCCTGTACTAAACCATTATACGGAGAAGGCAATGGCACCCCACTCCAGTACTCTTGCCTAGAAAATCCCATGGACAGAGGAGCCTGGTAGGCTGCAGTCCATGGGGTTGCTAGAGTCGGACTCGACTGAGCGACTGCACTTTCGCTTTTCACTTTCATGCATTGGAGAAGGAAATGGCAACCCACTCCAGTGTTCTTGCCTGGAGAATCCCAGGGACGGGGAGCCTGGTGGGCTGCCGTCTCTGGGGTCGCACAGAGTCGGACACGACTGAAGCAACTTAGCAGCAGCAGTAGCAAACCATTATAAATAAAAAGAAACACTGGCTAAATACACTAAAAATATCTCAGCAAGCCTTTTGCTTATTAGTACAGCTATGAAGTATATAATGCCTTGTGCAGTAAGCCACTCTCTGTGTCTACCACCCCCCAACCTATTTCATCTAGTGATGTTTTGATGGTTTCTGGGACCCAAGTGCAAGGCAAAATAAAACACAAACAATGAAGAACACCCCACAAAGGTTAGCTTCTGGAAAACTACCAAGAGCAGCAAGTGCTAATGCTTTACACTGGAGGGCAATGTGACCTGCTTACTCGTGGCTAAACTATTTACCCACCCTAAGGGCTGGGTCGGGGAAGGCAATGGCACCCCACCCCAGTACTTTTGCCTGGAAAATCCCATGGACGGAGGATCCTGGTAGGCTCCCGTCCATGGGGTTGCTAAGAGTCGGACACGACTGAGCGACTTCACTTTCACTTTTCACTTTCATGCATTGGAGAAGGAAATGGCAACCCACTCCAGTATTCTTGCCTGGAGAATCCCAAGGATGGGGGAGCCTGGTGAGCTTCTGTCTATGGGGTCGCACAGAGTCGGACACGACTGAAGCGACTTAGCAGCAGCAAGGGCTGGGTAGTTAATTATAAGCTCAAGCTAGGAGGCTAATGCAAAACCCCATGAGCTAACATCCAGCAGTAGGAGAAACCACAATGTCTACAGTCAGTCATCTACCTAGTACCAGTGGGACTGGTAGCCTAGGAGAAGTTTTCAGATATCTGACACTTACTCTCACAGTACCAAGTCTATTCAAAGTCTTTTCTAGGAAACATCTATAGGGCACTTTATATCTTGCCTACAACAGTTGGCCCTCCATATCTGTGGGGGTTTGATTTGGACCATTTTATATAAGAGATGTAAGCATCCCTGGATTTTGGTATCTGTAGGGGTCCTAGAAGCAATCCCCCATGGATATTGAGAGACAACTGTATTTTACAGAGTAAGGGCCACTTGAGACCATCGAAGTCTAAGGACGATGATTAGTCCTTATCATCAATTACAGGCTACCATTAGTTTTATGTTAATGGGGCCCAGGCTGCTTTGCATTTTAGGTTCTTACGCTTGCTTTCATCTCCTCTGTTGTCCTTACACTGTACTGTCACTGCTCACTAACCGTGCGTTTGTTCTGCTCTCACTTGCTATTTGTGTGTTTCTACTCTGATGCCAGAGGAAACCAGAGTGAGCTCATCAAATGGTCTAAATGAAGAGCAAAATGGCTCTTAGAGCTAAAGGCCTGAGGGGCCACACACTGTGAGATACAAATATGAGCTCTGGACTGTGGCCTCTGTGATAACTTTTTTGACTGCTGGTAAACTTTTCACTTTTTTCCAAGGTCTTAATGGTGGTCCAAGATAACTGAGAGAGCCACGTAAACAGGTAGTTTTCAAGTGTGGCTCTTAAAACCTATCACAGTAATTTGAGAGAATGGGTTCTTTCTTGCCAATCCTCCCATTCCCAAGTATTAGACTATGAGTGCATTTCCGGACTTCAAAACAACCCAGGGGTAAATAGGCAAGGCAGCCACTCCTGTGAACTTCCAAATCCCACTTGCACAGCATTCTGCTCACCCCAATGAACTAAGAAAAGGTCTCCAACCTGGGCTAAACATAAAACCTACTGAGCTTTCACTCGGTTGGTGATCAGGAAGTGTTTAGAGACGTTGGGTCTTCCTTTTAAGATCATAACAAGGGACTTCCCTAGTGGTCCAGTGGTAAAAAATCTGACTGCCAATGCAGGGGACATGGCTTTGATCCCCTGGTGCAGTATTTCACAAGCTGAGGGTCAAGCCCATGCAAGGCAATCACTGAAGCATGCGCGCCCTAGAGCCTGTGCTCTGCGACAAGAAAGCACCACACTGGAGAAGAGCCCCAATGGCTGCAACTAGAGAAAGCTTGTGCATAACAGTGAAAGCCTAGCACAGCCAAATATACATTTACAAGAATTTTTAAAAAAGATCAGAGTTGAATGGAAACCAGAAACCAAAACTTACATGGACTCAATCATTTTTTTTGTAAAGATTTCATCAAATTCCCTCTTCAAACCTGTTTTCATGGTATCAGAAAGGACAAGGCTGGGGAGACGGTTAATATTTCTGTCAGCTTCAACTTCTTCATCTTCGTCAATTATTCTAAACAAAGGCAGACACAAAGAAAAAAGATGATTTGGTTAAACATATATTCTATTAATTGGACAAAATTTTTAAAATAAAAAAGGATAAACTCAACAGGTGCTACAGCACAAGATCAAGTAAAGTATGAAACTCTACTTTGGAGAGAAAGAAGCATATACACAAGAGCTACATTTGACAAAAAAGATACCAAATTTGAAGGCTAAAACCCTCGTAAACCAAAAAATTAATATTCAGAGATAGTAAATTAAAATATTTAGTACAGTTCTATGAAAAACTCTTACTTTAACATTTAAAGTGCATACTTTAAGCTTCTTGATTTTTATTGTTTGACAGGCTGAGGATTAAGGAATCACCAAATGATGACTCAGACTAACTTGAAAGAGAGATGTTACACAGAACAACAAGAAGCCAGCCGGATATGCTGCCCATTTACCTGTCCTCAATTTCCTGAAGCCTCCTTCGGGCAACTTCACATTGTGGTTCCCCCGTTGTCTGATCCATCTCTTCACAAATTACATCTAACATGCCAGGTGCAGAAAGGCCACTAGTGCACGGATTTACTCCATGACCCTCTATATCCTGATGTGCACAAAGAATCCAGTCATTAGGACCAGCACAGAGCCCTGCTTCAGTTAGCCTTTTCTTTCTTACTGGACAACTGAAAAAAAAAAAAAAAAAAAATCAATGAAAATCCTGACTAATACAAATGAAACATGTATCACTGCCATTGCTAATAAAATTCTGCTATGAATAAAACTCAACTTTTGACAGTATGTGATTACAAGATGGAAAATCATGCATTTTCTTTTCTGTCATTCTCATAGCCACCCTGAGATGTTTCCCTTAACATCTGTCAAATTAGGTTGCACCTGCAAGATTTTGCCTTTCCAGATTAGAAGTGTTTGATATGGGAACTTAAAGTCATTCTTACTTACTCAGCTCTGGAAAGGTCAAGTGGGAAGTTAAGAAACCAAGAATCACAAAGTAGCGATTCAGGGCCAGCCATATTTTTTCATACTGCTGCTGCTCCATTACACTGGGCATATGAGGAGGTGGTCTGCAGGCATCCTATATTCCCTTAGGGCAAAAATACATGCTTCATCAGGTCTGCAGCAAGTACGACAGGTGCGGATGACATTGCTAATTTCTTGGTTCTTGCCAAAAATGGTAGAGGCTGTCATTTGCTCTGTGGGTCCCTGCCCAATGGGGTGCACTTTTCTCCCAGCTTACAACATAAATATGTTCACTTTCTAGAAAATTTTATGTTTCACTGAGACCATAACAGTTCAATTCAGGTTGCTTTGCACATGTGGAAACAAGAACGTAGAAAACTAAAGTGCCCCCTCTAAAGAGTGTCACATAAGGTGAGTTGTATTTTGGGCACCAGATCCCAGAGACAGATGCTGTATCCTCTATGCTTTTCATAGAGGATTCTCACTAAAACCTCCTGCCTTGTTAGAGAAGTTCAACTGCTCAAGCTCTTAACACAAACTAGTATTTGTAAGCACTACAACATGCCCAACATTTAGCTGTTGTTTAGTCACTAAGTCATGTCCAACTCTTTTTCACCTTATGGACTGTAGCCCGCCAGGCTCCTTTGCCCATGGAATTTTCCAGGCAAAAAACTGAAGTGGGTTGCCATTTCCTTCTCTGGCGAGCTTCCTGACCCAGGGATCGAACCCCGTCTCCTGTACTGCAGGCCGATTCTTTACTACCAAGGGGTGTCCTGAACAGACAACCAGCCCTGCTCTGAGTATTTAGACCAAAAGTACGTTATTGCCTGGGTATCACCAAGCACAATCTCAATCACATGTTTAGCTTATTATTAGTTTTAACTCATAAGTATTAAGAATGTCTCTCCATAAATTAAACAGTTCTGTAATATTTGGATAGTTCTAAGGTATGTGATGTTTTGGAAAGCAGAAGAAAAAGTTATACACATAAGAAATCATCTAAGAAGGAGCAGAACAACTTTATAGAGATCAATGATGATTAAATCCCAGAGAAAATGGGACATAAAAGACTTTAAAGTTCTGATAAGAGCCACTAAAGTGGCAAGCAGGCAACACACTTCTGGGCATTCGACATCCAACTGTCCAGTCCCTTATCCTCTCAGGGCCTCAATCTCTCCATCTGCAAATTAAAGATGGTTAACTTTTAAAGTCAATGGTTTTTACACTTCAAAATTTTTATTTATGACATTAGAATTATTTAATAATCTCCTAGGAAACTTCCCTGGTGGCTCAGACAGTAAAGAATCTGCCTGCAATGCAGGAGACCTCAGTTTCATCCCTGGGTCAGGAAGATCCTCTGGAGAAGGGAATGGCCCATTCCAGTATTCTTGCCTGGAGAATTCCGTGGACAGAGGAGAGTCTTGGGCTACAGTCCGTGGGGTCGCAAAGAGTTGGACGTGACTAAGCAACTAGCACTTCCGCACTTTCAAAAGATAAAAGCAAAGAGGTCCTTGTGCATCCACAGCAATCCCAAAGCTTTAAAGAACATAAATATTGTCTGGTCTAGAAGTTTTTTATTTTAAATTTTTTGGCCATGCCACGTGACATGCAGGACTTTAGTTCCCCAATCAGGAATCAAACCCACGCCCCCTACATTGGAAGCATGGAGTCCTAACCACTGGACCACCAGAGAAGTCTCAGATGTTTTTTAAACTGAGGCAACTTTCAAATCTACTGTCTTGTAGGTCTATGTATCAACCTGGTGAGAAAATTAAAAGTTTCTGTTGGCAAAAAAAAAAAAATCACACAAAAGGTGAAAGACAACAAATCTGGGAAAAACACTACATAAAAAAGACCAGTAAGTCAATAAGAGATGTGCAGAAACATGAAGAATTCACCCAAAATGAAACACAAATGGCTTAAAGGAAAAGATGTTCAAAATCGCATATAATTTACAAAACAATTAAAAGTGATCTAATTATAAAATGCTTGCATTCATAAATATATAATTATGAAACAAAAATCCATGAAAGTAATATTCAAGATACAGGATGCCATCAGCATCCCTATCTCTATTCCCTCCTCCCTGTAAGTACACACAGTCTTTTATAATAACGTCATTTTTAAAAATATACATTATCATGTGTGTAAATATGCACTATTAGAAGTGTTCAGTCCTGCCTGGTTTTGAACCTTATATAAGGAATCACACTGAGTATGTTACACTCGTACTATGTTTCTTTTGTTCCTACTATGCTTATAAGACACATCTGGGTTGCTAAGTGTGGTTCAGTGTTTCTTTTTTGCTGAACTGAACTCAGCAAAAATTTATTATGTTCAGATACTGTTAAGGGACATTCCAATTTTGAGTCATCATGAACAAGGATGCCATAAACTTTCTTGTACATGTCTTCTGATGAGCATGTGTAGTCAAAAAAAGAACTGCTGGGTAAATGGGTATGTGTGCCTTCAACTCATTCAAAACTGTTTCCCAAAGTGTTGTAGCAATTTACATTCTCCTGGTGCTACAGAACCCTCCAACATCTGGTAGTGGAGTAGTTTCTCACTGTGCTTTTAATACGCATTTCCCTAAAGACTGATGAGGTTGAATATCTTTTCATTTGTTTGGTCATTTTGATATCCTCTTTAGGGGACGTCTTTTACTCATTTTCTTTTTTAGACATGCAGTATTTTCGCTATCAGTTAAGAGGTGATCAAAATGTTTGAAAATACAATTCTGATGAGAAGATGGAGAAACACACATTCCCAAAGTTTCAGATCAGATCAGATCAGTCGCTCAGTCGTGTCCGACTCTTTGCGACCCCATGAACTGCAGCATGCCAGGCCTCCCTGTCCATCAACAGCCCTCGGAGGTCACTCAGACTCATATTCATCGAGTCAGTGATGCCATCCAGCCATCTCATCCTCTGTTGTCCCCTTCTCCTCCTGCCCTCAATCCCTCCCAGCATCAGAGTCTTCTCCAATGAGTCAACTCTTCGCATGAGGTGGCCAAAATACTGGAGTTTCAGCTTTAGCATCATTCTTTCCAAAGAAATCCCAGGGCTGATCTCCTTCAGAATGGACTGGTTGGATCTCCTTGCAGTCCAAGGGACTCTCAAGAGTCTTCTCCAACACCACAGTTCAAAAGCATCAATTCTTTGGTGCTCAGCCTTCTTCACAGTCCAGCTCTCACATCCATACATGACCACAGGAAAGACCATAGCCTTGACTAGGCGAACCTTTGTTGGCAAAGTGATGTCTCTGCTTTTGAATATCCTATCTAGGTTGGTCATAACTTTCCTTCCAAGGAGTAAGCGTCTTTTAATTTCATGGCTGCAGTCACCATCTGCAGTGATTTTGGAGCCCAGAAAAATAAAGTGTGACACTGTTTCCACTGTTTCCCCATCTATTTCCCATGTAGTGATGGGACCAGATGCTATGATCTTCGTTTTCTGAATGTTGAGCTTTAAGCCAACCTTTTCACTCTCCACTTTCACTTTCATCAAGAGGCTTTTTAGTTCCTCTTCACTTTCTGCCATAAGGGTGGTATCATCTGCATATCTGAGGTTATTGATACTTCTCCTGGCAATCTTGATTCCAGCTTGTGTTTCTTCCAGTCCAGCATTTCTCATGATGTACTCTGCATATAAGTTAAATAAACTTGGTGACAATATACAGCCTTGACGTACTCCTTTTCCTATTTGGAACCAGTCTGTTGTTCCATGACCAGTTCTAACTGTTGCTTCCTGACCTGCATACAGATTTCTCAAGAGGCAGATCAGGTGGTCTGGTATGCCCATCTCTTTCAGAATTTTCCACAGTTTGTTGTGATCTACACAGTCAAACGCTTTGGCATAGTCAATAAAGCAGAAATAGATGTTTTTCTGGAACTCTCTTGCTTTTTCCATGATCCAGCGGATGTTGGCAATTTGATCTCTGGTTCCTCTGCCTTTTCTAAATCCAGCTTGAACATCAGGAAGTTCACGGTTCACATATTGCTGAAGCCTGGCTTGGAGAATTTTGAGCATTACTTTACTAGCGTGTGAGATGAGTACAATTGTGCGGTAGTTTGAGCACTCTTTGGCATTGCCTTTCTTTGGGATTGGGATGAAAACTGACCTTTTCCAATCTTGTGGCCACTGCTGAGTTTTCCAAATTTGCTGGCATATTGAGTGCAGCACTTTCACAGCATCATCTTTCAGGATTTGGAATAGCTCCACTGGAATTCCATCACCTCCACTAGCTTTGTTCATAGAGATGCTTTCTAAGGCCCACTTGACTTCACATTCCAGGATGTCTGGCTCTAGGTCAGTGATCACACCATCATGATTATCTGGGTCGTGAAGCTCTTTTTTGTACAGTTCTTCTGTGTAGTTTAAAGGAGTATAAATTGCCAACAACTCTTGCTTAAAATTCAAAATGCATACATTTAAAGATTGAGCAATTTTCCATCTAGGAATCCATTTATCGAATTACAAACACAAAGAACTTAAGAATGGTCACTTTAGATTTGTTAGTATTAAAATCCATCACGGGGAGACTGGTTAATTACCTATTCCTAGCCTTACAACAGAATTCCACTCAACTGTTGAAAAAGAAATGAGATATAACTCTATGTGTCCATATGCAACAAGTTACAGGAGAGTAAAATAAAAACACCAGTGTTGCAGTGTTAACAGTATGTTACTAATGTAAAAAACCAGAATTATACAGCTATAAACTTGCACATTTTTACATTATCTTCCTTAGGGGGAAACAAGCAATAAAGATGACCCTCTGGGGAGAACTGGGAGCATAAGATTTTGCCTTCTGCGAATTTTTTTAAATTTTGTGCATGTAATAATACTCATATGCCTCAAAGTTCAAACATGACAATCGCTTATGCCCTAAGAAGCTTCCCTCTGACCTGCCCAGCTCACTTCTCTAAAAGGCAACCCGTGTTGTCAGTTCCTTGGGCCTCCTTTCAGAGACACCTGATGTTCCTTCCACCTTTTCACTTAAAAACAAATAGTTATGGATATAAAATAGGTTAAATTAAGTGACCGTTAAGTGACTAAAAAAGCACTTGAAACTTACTCATCCTCCTCCTCCTCTTCTCGCTTGTGTTTCTTTCTACAGTGAGTTGAAATACTGTTAAAACAAACAAACAAACAAACAAACTCAGTCAGTTGAGAAATTTACTGAGCTGGTACATTTAGCATCCACTTTCAGGCTCCGATTATCTTGCCCACCCCACTACTATCAGCTCTCCCCTCCCTTGCCCTGTGGGATGGATATACAGGTCAGGCGGTCAGTCAGGTAAAGTGTTGGCTGGTCCTGACAAAAATCACACTGAAAGCTAAATTCATTCGGTCAAGACCGGGGGAGATAAACTGGGGCGACCAGCGTAGGGAAAACCTATCGGGGCAAGCACCATGGTGAGCACTTTAGTTTATGATTCCACTAGAAGGACCCATTTCTCTCCCAAGTTGCGGATGAGGAAACTCAAGAGTCCAAGAGTCGCTGAAAGTTACCAACAACAGCTGCCGGGCCGCAGTCTGGAGGGAGCGGGCGTGTGCGCGCCCAGGTCAGCTCCAGGCCCAGGTCGGGCCGGCTCCCATCCCCGCACGCCCAGGGTGAGCAGACCTCTCCTCACTTCGGGCGCAAGCGCGCCGAGGTCGGAACCGGACCCCCGCGCCGTGCGACCTCCGCGATTTACGGCAACCGCCTGTGGGGCTGTCTCCTCATCCGCAACTTGAGGTTGAAGAGCCCCCGCCAGGGTCGCGAAAAGGGTCAACTAGCCCGCGCCGGAGCCTACACCCGCCCCCGCCGCCCGCCGGTCTCCTCACCGTCCGCGCGCCGCGCTCCCGCCGGAGCTGCTCGGGGTGGCGCGAAGTCCCGGCCGCGGGGCCAGCTCGGCGCCCTCCGTCCCCGGCGGGAAGGCCCGACCGGCCAAGGCCGGCGGCGGCTGCAGGAAGTCCGAGCCACCGCTCAGGGGAAGGCCGCTAAACGGCCGGCCGAGCGCCGCCATGGCCGGGGAGACGAGGAGGCTGCGCCCACGGCCCCGGCCGTCCGCGTCCCCGGGCTCGGCAGCAGCGGCCACAGCGACTGCCGAGAGGTACCCGCCTCTGAGCCCGCTTCCCGACCCCACGTCACGCCTTCTAGAACCCTCCACCCCAAGCCGCCCGGAGCACGCCGGGATTTGTTGTGTGTGGCGAACTGCTGGCGCGAGGGCTGCCGGGAGCTGAAGTCCTTTAGGACTACAAACAAGATGGCTGCCCGACCGAGTCTTCGGGGCTGGAGGATGGCCCTACCTAAGCAAAGGTCCTAGGTCCAAATCCTCACTCGTCAAGTAACCTCTGTACCTCAGTTTTCTCAGTAGTAAAACCCGAAAACAGTAGTACCTATGTTCTTAAGATTGATAGGAGAAGTAAATGAATTAAAACCTCTAGAGTCCTTAGGAGTTTAAGTTAGAACACTTATTGGCTCAGTCGTGCCCGACTCTTTGCGACCCCATGGACTGCAGCCTGCCAGGCTCCTCTGTTCATGGACTTTTCCAGGCAAGAATAATGCTGGAGTGGGTTGCCATTTCCTTCTCCAGTCTTCGGTGTTTTAATGTAAATGAAGTTGGTGACACTTTAGAGGAAACGGCATGAAAAATCAGAAAAACCCTCAGAGTTCTCCTGAGCGGTACTGGCAAGCCTCCAGCCTCTCTCTGGGGGCATCTAGAGACAGATCAGATCAGATCAGTCGCTCAGTCGTGTCCGACTCTTTGCGACCCCTGAACTGCAGCACGCCAGGCCTCCCTGTCCATCACCAACTCCAGGAGGTCACTCAGACTCACATCCATCGAGTCAGTGATGCCATCCAGCCATCTCATCCTCTGTCGTCCCCTTCTCCTGCCCCCAATCCCTCTCAGCATCTAGAGACAACTGCTTGCTAAAGGACTAGCAGAGTTGGCCATCCCATCCACTGATCACTACCGTATTTCCCGTCTAAGGAAATGGCACCATCTGAGTTGCTTATACCAAAGTCAATTCCCTTCAGTCAAAGACCACCAAGAACTCACACTTGTGTTGCATATGGACACGTAGAGTTCTACTTCATTTCCTTTTCAACTGTTGAGTGGAATTCTATTCTAAGGCTGTGTGTGCTTAGTAGCTCAGTCGTGTCCTACTCTTTGCAACTCCATGGGACTGTAGTCCGCCAGGCTTCTGTGTTCATGGGGATTCTCCAGACAGGAATATTGGAGTGGGTTGCCATGCCCTCCTCCCGGAGATCTTCCCAACCTAGGGATCAACCCAGTCTCCCGCATTGCAGGTGGATTCATACCATCTGAGCCACCAGGAAAGCCCCATTGTAAGGCTGCTACCGCTGCTAAGTCGCTTCAGTCGTGTCCAACTCTTAGCGACCCCATGGACTGCAGCCTACCAGGCTCCTCCTTCCATGGGATTTTCCAGCCCAGAGTACTGGAGTGGGGTGCCATTGCCTTCTCTCATTGTAAGGCTAAGTGTAGACAAATCTAAGTTTTTTGTATATATTTGCAAGTAGGTAAATGGATTCCTAGGTGGAAAATTGCTGACTGTTTTTAAAATAAACATGTTCAATACAATGAGATACAATGCACTGAATGTTTGTGTCCATTGCACCTAATTGTATATTAACCCAGATGGAGTAGAACATGAGGTTAAAAACAAGAAGTCAAAAGAAGCAAACATCAGCAACGAGCATTTATTGAGCACTTACTTCCCTGGTGGCTCAGACGGTAAAACGTCTGCCTGCAATGCAGGAGACCCGGATTCAATCCCTGGGTTGGGAAGATCCCCTGGAGAAGGAAATGCCAACCCACTCCCAGTACTCTTGCCTGGAAAATTCCATGGACTGAGGAGCCTGGTAAGCTATAGTCCCATGGGGTGGCAAAGACTCAGACACAACTGAATGACTTCACTTTCACTTTGTTTCACTATGGTAGGGCACTGCTTCTCATTAACTCCACCACAACTCTGTACTTCCCTGGTGGTTCAGACAGTAAAGAATCTGCCCATAATGCAGGGCAGATTGGGTCGGGAAGATCCCCTGGAGGAGGAAACGGCAACCCACTCCCAGTATTCTTGTCTAGAGAATCCCATGGTCAGAGGAGCCTGGCGGGCTATAGTCCACGGGGTCACAAAGAGTCTTTCAAAACTGAGCGACTAACATACACGTGTGCTAGGGCACTGCTTCTCATCATCACCACTTTGCAGAATAAGAGGCGAAGATTCAGAGAGGTGAAGGACCAATCTCAAGGTCTCACAGTTAATAATGGTTGTTCTGGAAATGTTTGATTGATTCCAAAACTAGTTATATCATCACCACTTTCTACAAGGAAATAGAAACTTTTTTTCCCCTGCTGAGCATCCTCCAAATGCATATTTGAGTGAAGATCCTTGCATTAGTCAGGGTTCTGCAGAGAAATAGAGACTACAGGATGTGTGTGTGTGTGTGTATGTGTATATATATATATATATATATATATAAATAAAAAGAGGAGATCTATTATTGGAACTGACTCACTTGGTTATGGAAGCCAAGAAGACCCACCATCTGCCCTCTATAACTAGAGAACCAGAAAGCCAATGATGTAACTTAGGCTGAGTCTGAAGGCCTGCCAACCAGGGGGCTGCTGATGTGAGTCCATACCTGAGTGTGAAAGCCTGAGCACAAGGGCAGAAAATGGATGTCTCAGCTCAAGCAGGAGGGAGCCCGTTTGCCCTTTCTCCTCCTTTTGTTCTATTAGGGTCCCCATGGCTCAGTCAGTAAAGAATCAGCCTGCAATGCAGGAGACTGCCTGCCATGCAGGAGACTCAGGTTCGATCCCTGTGTCAGGAAGATCCACTGGAGGAGGAAATGGCAACCCACTCCAGTATTCTTGCCTGGGAAATCCCATGGACAGAAAAGCCTGGGGGACTATGGTCCCTGGGGTTGCAAGAGTCGGACACGACTTAGCCACTAAACCACCACCAGAGCCCCCAGTGGATTGGAGGATGCTCCCCACATTAAAGAGCCATTTGTATTACTCAGTTCCCCAATTCAAATTCCAATCTCTTCCAGAAACATCCTTAGAGGCACACCCAAAAATAATATTTCACCAGCTATCAGGAAATCACTTAGCCTAGTCAAGCTGACACATAAAATTAACCATCACAATCCCTAAAACATATGTTCCTGCTTTAAAAAATACAACAACCTCTATAGGACAGAGAAAAACCTATATGTTCAGGGCTTGCCAATGATATTCCAAATAGAGGACCCTCTTCTCAAAAGCAGCATCTGGGGGCCTCCCTGCTGGCTCAGTGGTAAAGAATCCGCCTGTCAGTGCAGGAGACACAGGTTCTGTCCCTACTCCAGGAAGATCCCAAATGCTGTGGAGCAACTAAGCCCATGAGCCATAACTAGCACAGCCAGAAATGAATAAATAAAGTTATTTAAAAAAAAAAAAAAAACAAGGAAGAGTAAACTAAATACAAAGCAAGCAGAAGGGAGGAAGTAATAAAGATTAAAGCTGAAATAAAGAATAGAAAAGGAACTTCCCTGGTGGTTCAGTGGTTAAGACTCCACGCTTCCAAGGCAGGGGGCATGAGTTTCATCCTGGTTTGGGGAACTAAGATCCCACATGCTGCAACTGAGACCTGGTGCGCAGCCAAATAAAGGTTTTTAAAAATCAGGAGAAATCAATGTAATGGAAACTTAATTCTTTGAAAAAGCTAACGCAGTGTGACAAACCTTTAGCTAGACAGATCAAGAAACAGAAAGCAAAGACTCAAATGATTAAAATCAGGAATGACAGAGGGAATTATAAGGGAAAACCACAGATAACTGTACGCCAACAAATTAGATAATTTAGATGAAATGGATATATTCATGAACAAATTAATAAAAGTGACTCAAGAAGAAACAGAAATTTTGAATAGGCCTATGATAAGAGACTGAATTATTAATAAACAATCTTCCTCCAAAGAAAAGACCAGGTCCACATGGCTTCACCAGTGAAGTCTACTGAATATTTAAAGAAAAATTGACACCAATCCTTCACAAACTCTTCCAGAAAATAGAGGAGGGAAAATTTCCGAATCCATTATACAAGGCCAGTATTACTTTGATGCTTAAATCAGATGCTAACTAAAGAATGTCATTCATCATCTGGCTTTAAAAGGATTAGGTCATTAGCCACTGCAGTAGCTGACTTTCTGCCCTGAAAGAACTTCAGGGCAGAGATTAGGAATGAGGCACTCTGCTCTGGCAAATCTGGCAGAACAGGTCTGCAGATAGATAGTTTCAGGAAAGAATTTTATGAACCCAAACTCTTGCATCAAAGCACTAAAATCATTAACTAAGAGATCTGTTTCTACTTTAAAATAGTACAATATTTAAATTTAAAAATCAATTGTATTTCTATACACTAGCAATAAATAATCTTGAAAATGAAATTAAGAAAATCATTTTGTTTACAGGAGCATCAGAAAGAGTAAAATACTTAGGAATAACTCTTAACAAAATAGCATGTGACTTTTACACTGAAATTATAAAACATTTGAAAGAAATTAAAGACAATCTAAATAAATGAAAAGTCTGCCTATGTTCATGGATCAAAACACTTAATATTGTTTCATAGTTTTTTTTAATATTATTTCATAGTTTTTAAATTAAAAAAAATTTTTTTTTGCTGCACCGGAGACATGTTAGTTCTCTGATCAGGGATTGAACTCACGCCTCCTGCATTGGTAGTTAGAGCCCTAACCACTGAACCGCTGGATAAGTCCAATATTGTTGTTTTAATACTGAATACTCCCCACATTGATCTGCAGATTCAATGCAATGCTTATAAAAATTCTAGCTTTTTTTTTCAGATAATGACAAAATGATTTTAAAATTAGTACAGAAATGCAACTGTTGGGTAACAAAGATTTTGGCCTTTATCTCTGGTTCTGGAGGGTGTTTCTGTATCCTGAGAATTACCTGACTGATAGGTATATGTGTATTTTGAGCTCTATGGATTATTCCTGAGTTTATGCTAATGAATGAGGTGATCCCAAATTGGGGCCGGTCATCAAAAAGACCAGCTATGTGATTAGAGGGTTGGGGCTTTGAGCCAGCCTAGCACCCAGGGAGAAAAAAAGAGACTGAAGATTGAATCCAACCACATGGCCAATGATTCAGTCAATAATATTTACACAGTAGTTCAGTTCAGTTGCTCAGTCGTGTCTGACTCTTTGCGACCCCACGGACTGCAGCATACCAGGCTTCCCTGTCCATCACCAGCTCTTGGAGTTTACTCAAACTCATGTCCGTCGAGTCAGTGATGCCATCCAACCATCTCACCCTCTGTTGTCCCCATCTCATCCCACCTTCAGTCTTTCCCAGCATCAGGATCTTTTCCAATAAGTCAGTTCTTCAAATCAGGTGGCCAAAGTATTTGAGTTTCAGCTTTAACCTCAGTCCTTCCAATGAATATTCAGGACTGATTTCCTTTAGGATGGACTGGTTGAATCTCCTTGCAGTCCAAGGGACTCCCAAGAGTCTTCTCCAGCACCACAGTTCAAAAGCATTAATTCTTTGGCTCTCCGCTTTCTTTATAGTACAACTCTCAACATCCGTACATGACTACTAGAAAAACCACAGCTTTAACTAGATAGACCTCTGTTGGCAAAGTAATATCTCTGCTTTTTAATATGCTGTCTAGGCTGGTTTTACACAGTAAAACCCCAGTAAAAACTGGATGCCAGAGCTCATTGGAGCTTTCTGATGATGAACACATAGATATGCTGGAGGATGAAGCACTCTGAATGCATGGGGAGAGGGCATGGAAACTCTGCACTCAGGAACACTCCTCCTCCCCACTACATCTTATACTAGACATAAGACGTACCCTTTCATTTGTACCCTTACAACGCAGCTGTGATCAAAATATAACTTCCCCTCAATTCTGGGAATCATTCCAGTGAACTGTTGAACCTAAAAGGTGTCACGGGAACCTCCTGGATTTGTGGCTAGTCTGTCATAAGCATAGGTGATCCCACTTGACGCTGGCATCTGAAATAAGGGAAATCTTGTTTGACCCAATCCTGTGCTCTTAAACCTGGTGAGTCTGATGCCAGCTGTAGATGGTTAGTGTCAGAATTACACTGCAGTATTGCACTCCTGTCAGAACAGCAAGGGACCCGGAAAGCCAAACAATCTTGTAAAAGAAGAACAGAGTTAGTGAACTCAGCCTCTCTTCTATGATGAGAAAAAAACATGGAGTTCTGAGTTGCTGCCCAGACATTTTACAGGGTGATAATCCTGCTCACACCCAGAGTCTGAACATCTAGATAAGAACTTGAATTTGGGGTGCTTGCTGCTCAGTTCCCACTTTGCTTTTCCCAGGGCACCTTTTAAAGTAACCACTTAAGAGTTAAGCGGTTAAGTAAAAAATTAGTGATCTTCACCCCAATTACTTTATAAGTAATAAGTGCTTGCTACCCTGCTCTTTGAGGCTTCCAAGGTGGCTCAGTGGTAAAGAATCTGCCTGCAATGCAGGAGACATGGGTTCGATTCCTGGGTCAGGAAGATACCCTGGAGGAGGACATGCAATCCACTCCAATATTCTTGCCTGGAGAATCCCATGGACAGAGGAGCCTGGCGGGCTACAGTTCCTGGGGTCACAAAGAGTCAGACACAGCTGAGCAACTGAGCACATATACCCTGCTCTCTATCTTCAGCTCACACCTGAGGTGAGACTGCCCTTCCCCCACTCATTGTAAACCACCCCACCCCCCATCTGGAATCTATAAGTAAAAATTCTTATAACTTACTTCCTTTGTGTGGGCATATTGAAACTTTGCCTTCAATCAAAATCACCCCATGAGTTTCACTTCCCCAGAGTGGGAGCTCAGATGCTGAGGGAACTACCTTGGTACCCCATGTGGTGTTCTGTGCCCCGTTATTCAGCAGGTCATAATCTGCATATTCTTAATTCAATACATCATCTCCTCAGCACACGTTCTAATTTCAAAACAGCTACTCTGCTCTTCAAAGCCTTAATTTCTCCATCCGTGAAACAGGGATGATAGTTCCTGCCTGAAAGGGCCCACTGGAGGATTCAGGGAGAAGGGGAGTATAACGTGCTTATTAAATGCCCGTCCACCAGATCTCTTTGCCCTGCCCAGACATTCTTCCTCAGCTGCTGGCATCCTCCAGTTGCCTACTGAACATCTACAGGAAGTTCCAAGGACACAAACCCAATCTGTCCAAATGGAGCTCAGTCCCTCCCTCAGCCTCTACCCCAAGCTGCAGCTCCTCTTCCTGGGTCAAGGCTTCTCCATCCCCTCAGTGCTCACACCAGGCACTTGAGGTCCCCTTACTCACCCCTCACCATAGCCAATTACCTGCCAAGTCCTAACGGTCCCACCTCCTAGAATGCTCTTGGATCTGTCTACTTACTGTCCCCTCACCACCATGTTGCCTTTGATCAGAAACCGTGAGCTGTCAGCTCTACCCAAGTCTCCGGATGTGTCTCTTTCTCTAGTTGTCTACATCCTCCTGATCTGGCTGCCTCCTTCTCAACACCATCCCTACCCCTTCCTTGCTCCTGCTGTCACCTCCTTGCAGTAAGAGTCTTCTTCACTTGCGTGCATGCCATTTCTCCTGCTAACCTACCAGAAAATGCAAATGCCTTCTAACCTTCAAGATTCAGCTTACCATGAAGCACCATCTCCAGGGAGCCTCTGTGATTCCACCTCTAACCCTTGGTCAAGGTTAGGGGCTGCTCTTTGCTCCCACGTCATTCTGTGCTTCCCACGAATATTTGCTGAGTGCATCACCAGGCCTTATGCTGAGCACTTCGTGTGCATTATTTTATATCCTCTCCACTCTTGATGTCATATCTGTACTTTGTCATGATTAAGGCTGGTGCTATGGTTATGCTTGTCTTACAGATGAGAAAAATGTACTTAACTGCTCGAGGTCACACGGTAAGAGGAACTTCCAGATGCAAAACCCAGTTCTGTCTGAATCTTTGAAATCTGCGGTATCACAAGTAACCTAACTTCCTTCTTCAGTCTACCGGATAAGCGGTCTCATTTTTTTAAAAAACCATTGAATTGTACACTTTATTATTTTTTTTTTCACTTTAAAAATTTTTTTGGCCATACCACTCGGTATGTGGGATCTTAGTTCCCCGATCAGGGGCCGAACTCATGACCTCCTGCGTTGGCAGCACAGTCTTAACCATTGGATCACCAGGAAGTCCCTGAACTGTCTTATTTTTTACCTTACTGCTCTCACATCACCTCCTTTGCAAAAGCCTTCCTCGCTTCTCTCTTTTCGCCAGCTGACTTAGCTCTTTCTTGTTTGTCTGTTTCCATGAGCAGCCCCAGGGAAATTTCCTGTTAAAATACTAGTTCCAGCTTGTCTTAAAAACAATCCAGAGATGGTCAACACAGTGTCTGAATCTCAGCATGGCAGCAAGGACCAGGGTCAAGTAGCATCTCCCTTTCCCCCTGCAGCTTTGGGATGGGGCATGTTCTAATTCCTCCAAGACCTCACCCTTCTCTGATGGCAGTCCCTTTCACCAATAACGCTCTGTGTGTTTCCTGCCTGGAGCCTTTACCCCTCTCAACTCTCCTGACTTTCTCTTGCCTTCCGACTGCAGCCCCTAGAAAGGAAAAGATGGTGCTGTCTCTTTCTTTTTTCATCTGGCCCCATCTGATATAACCAACATGTCATCAAAAGTGACAGAACCAAAGGAATTCTTTGCCAAAGCAAAGCTTTAGTCTGCTGCAGCTGTTTGTCACTTGCCACTGAATATACTAGGTGGTCACTCGCAGCATCTTTCTTTTTGCCTGCTGCTGCTGCTCCTGTTGCTAAGTCGCTTCAGTTGTGTCCGACTCTGTGTGACCCCACAGATGGCAGCCCACCAGGCTCTGCCGTTCCTGGGACTCTCCAGGCAAGAACACTGGAGTGGGTTGCCATTTCCTTCTCCAGTGCATGAAAGTGAAAAGTGAAAGGGAAGTCGCTCAGTCATGTCCGACTCTTCATGACCCCATGGACTGCAGCCTACCAGGCTCCTCTGTCCATGGGATTTTCCAGGCAAGAGTACTGGAGTGGGGTGCCATCGCCTTCTCCATTCTTTTTGCTTGATGGTGGTCAAACAGGAAAAAGCCCTTTAGAAATTATAGATTACTGGTCATATAACTCCCTCGACTGTGACAGGACTGCCCTTTGGCTTCTATGGAGAAAACAGTTAACTCAGCTGCCCCGAGACTGAGTGAAGCTATAGTGAAGCTGCTCAGTTCTGTCTGACTCTTTGCAACCCCATGGACTGTAACCTGCCAGGCTCCTCCGTCCATGGGATTTTCTAGGCAAAAGTACTAGAGTGGGTTGCCATTTCCTTCTCTGGGGATCTTCCTGACCCAGGGGTTGAACCCAGGTCTCCCACATTGCAGGCAGATGCTTTACTACCATCTGAGCCACCAGGGAATCCCAAGATCAAACATCCTTAGAAAGTCCTGCTCACAAGGTTGGCCCTTGGTTGGTTCCTGGGAACTTGGATTTGGGGAGTTCCCTGGTGGCTCAGATGATAAAGAATGTGCTTGCAATGCAGAAGACCCGGGTTTGATCCCTGAGTCAGGAAGATCCCCCTGGAGGAGGAAATGACAACTCACTCCAGTATTCTTGCATGGAAAATTCTATGGACAGAGGAGCCTGGAGGGCTACAGTCCATGGGGTCAAAAAGAGTCAGACATGACTGAGCAACTAACACTTTCCCTATTTCCAGAACTGATAAGAGTGGTTCACTCTACCTAAGTTATTTGTACAACAGCATTGTTGTTCTTCAGTCGCTCAGTTGTGTCCTACTCTTTGTGATCCCATGGACTGCAGCATGCTAGCCTTCCTTGTCCTTCACGGACTCCCAAGGTTTGCTCAAACTCATGTCCTTTGAGTCAATGATGCCATCCAACCATCTTGTCCTCTGTTGTCCCCTTCTCCTCCTGCCTTCAATCTTTCCCAGCATCAGGGTCTTTTCCAATGAAAAGACCAGGCTCTTTGCATCAGGTGGCCAAAGTATTGGAGCTTCAGCTTCATCATCAGTATTTCCAATGAGTATTCAAGAGTTGATTTCCTTTAGGGTTGACTGGTTTGATCTCCTTGCAGTCCAAGGGGCTCTCAAGAGTCTTCTCCAGCACCACAGTTCGAAAGCATCAATTCTTTGGTGCTAAGCCTTATGGTCCAACTCTCACATCTGTACATGACTACTGGACCTCTGACTATATGGATCTTTGTTGGCAAAGTAACGTTTCCACTTTTTAATATGCTGTCTAGGTTTGTCATAGCTTTTCTTCCAAGGAACAAGCTTCTTTTAATTTCATTGCTGCAATCACCATCTGCAGTGATTTTTGAGCCCAAGAAAATAAAGTCTGTCACTATTTCCATCCCCCCCCCCATCTATTTGCCACGAAAAGATGGGATTGGATGCCATGATCTTAGTTTATGCTGTTCATGCAAGCAATGTAGTTTATGCTGAATACCTGTTTTCTTTCTGGAAGTTGAATTTTGGCACATGCTAAACAAAGAGTGCTTATGTAACCAGCACTCAAGAAAAACTCAAGGGACTGAGTCTCTAACAAGCCTCCCCTGCAGACAGCACTTTCACACTTTTGTTGTCACAGCTTGTTGCTGGGGGAATTTAGTGTGTTTTCTGTGACTTCCCTGGGAGAGGAACCTTGGATGCTTGTGCCTTGTTTTGGTGGGACTTCATCCCATGTGCTTTTTCTCTGTGCTGACTTTAGCTTTGTATCCTTTAGCTGTGATAAATTGTAGCCATGAACAGGACTATATACCAAGTCCCGTGGGCTCTCCCACTGAGTCAGTGAAGCTGAGGGTGGTCTTGGGGACACCTGACACAGGTTCTCTCTGCTTGTCTGGATTCCACTTCCCTGAGGCCTTCTTCCCTGGTTACCACAGTGGGGAGTGATCATCCCCTAGGCCCATTGAAGCTGTATCAGCAGACTTTGGAAACGGGGTCTTGGATCAAATCCTGCTTCGGCTGGCATGGTGCAGGCCCAGGTACATGGCCCCTCTTGTAAAAATTGGTTAGTACCCGTAGCTGGTACTTAATCATGGCTGGTTCAACCTCCCTAAGAGCACAGGCTTTGCAGGCAGACCTGGGTTTGAATCCCTGCTCTTAATTCTCTTATTTTCTGTGATCTTGTTTCATCATCTGTAAAATGGGTGGAATTGGGTTTAATTTGATGGAATAATGCAAAGTACTGCCCACAGTGCCTGGCACAAGTCACTGCGCAGCAAATGGGAACTTTTATCATTGTTTTGGTTGTTGGTGTTGAAAGTCCTCTCCCCTAATAGATAGGAAGCATCTCACTGTTTTTTTGTTACTTTCTCAGGTTCCAGCATTCTCTTACACAAACTAAGCACTTGGAACTAGGTGTTGAAAGGATAATATTTTACTCTGTAACGAAAGGCATGAGTTTGTTGCAAAATAAAAACCAAAGAAGTCATTACCATTTAAAAAATCACATTTGAGTGATTATGTGCCGTGCACTGTGCTAAACAGTTTGCATAGACAATTTATTCCGTTTACTCTTTACAGCAGCCTTGTGAGCGCAGTGCTACTATCTTTATCACCTTTTTTGTTTTGGCCGTTGCACTGGGCATTAGAAGGAAGCCAAGAGGAAGGCCAGCCACTCATACTCTTGTAGGCTTTCACATCCACTGGGAGTTCTAAAGGCACCTACTGAATTATTGTGTAGGTGTGATTTTGTTTGTTTTTTGGCCACACTGTGGCATGTGGGATCCTGGTTCCCCGACCAGGGATCAAAAGCGCATCCCCTGCCCCTGCATTGAAAGTGCAGTCTCACTTACTGGACTGCCAGGGAAGCCCCTATCATCACTGTTTTGAAGATGAGGAAATGAAGCTTCGCACAACTGTGGACTCATGCAAATTAGCGGCAAAGCTGGAATTCAAAACTAGGCATATTATTAATAATCTACTCAGGCTGCTGTAACGAAATACCACAGACTGGGTGTCTTAAACAACAGAAGTTAATGTTCTCATGGTCTGTAGGCTGGAAGTCCAAGGTCAAGGTTGCCATGAGGGCCAGTTTCAGTAGGTTTATAGACAGTGGGTGTCTCCCTGGCTTTCTGTTGGGGCCTTTCCCCATGCATGACTGTGAAAAGACTGAGCAAGTGAGCTCTCTGGTGTCTTTTCTTGTAAGAACACTCATCCTGTCAGATCAGGGCTTCACCTTTACAACCTCATTTATCCTTAATTACTTCCCTAGAGGCACCATCTCCAAATAGAGCCACAGTGTAAGTAGGGCTTCAACATACAAATTTTGAGGAGCCATGTTCTGTCCATAACACCAGGTTTGTCTGACACCAGAGCAAACGGTCACAAATTACACAACTCCTTGACTTGTTCTACCATTTTATTAGGAACCCTGTGGGGCTGGGAGGCAGGTGCTTAATTTCCTTCCCTCGGTCAGAAATGTTAACCAAGTAGGACTGCTAAGCTTTTGGAGGTCGTGAAGCATCCTTCTAGAGGGCTTTGTCAGGGAGCACTTGAGCAGGCTTCTGGATTGAGAAGTTCGGCTATACTTGGAGTTTAGACTAAAAGGAAAAGAATTTGGAAGAGAGGGGAAACCATGTCTCAGAGATAGTCTTTTCTTTTTTAAAAAATTGCTTGCCTGGCTGCACCTAGGTCTTAGTTGCAATATGTGGGCCCCTTTAGTTGCAGAATGCAACTCATTTGCCTAAAGGTTCATTTGCCTTTAGAAAGATCCATAAATCTTGAAACGTTAACTGAGTATAACTGGACCCACAAGATATAAATTCACAAGACAGTGATGAGGGATATTTGGTTGTGCTATGCAAACTTGTGGTTTCGGCATGCGGGATGGTTTCCTAACCAGAAATCGAGCTCGGGCTGCCTGCATTGGAGGCACAGAGTCTTGGCCCCTGGACCACCAAAGAAATCCCAGAAATATTCTTTTCTATCTATTCCCCTGATCAGAAATGGTTTGCTGGGAGGCCTTTCCAGCCAATGGCAATAGGTAAGGGGAAGTTTCTTTGAAGTGCTGCCAAAAATGTCGTTCGAAGCCAATTCGTTGATCTGATTTTTGTGGTTGGATAGTTTCAGTCTTGATCTTTGTTTTGAGGAAGGACGGAAAATTGTCTACAGGCATATTTCGAATATTCCTTTCATTTCCTTCTTAGCAGAAGCTCCCAATCTAATCAGGACTTTTTGCTTGCTTTGTAATTATTTACTTAAAGGACTTCCTGTGCATGTTCAGACAAGTAACTCATTCTTCTTGTAAATTATGAGGGGCTTGGAGATTGTACTGATATTCCTAAATACCACTAAGCCAGACAGCTGCTGTGGTTCATTTGCCTTTAGAAAGATCCATAAATCCTGAAACATTAACTGAGTATAACTGGATTCACAAGATATAAATTCTTAAGACAGTGATGAGGGAAGATGCAAAAGAACGCCAGTTTTTCTTTAAAAATTTTTTTTTAAAAAATTTATTTATTTGGCTGTGCTGAGTTGTACCATGCAGGATCTTTAGTTGCAGCATATGGGATCAGTTCCCTGACCGGGGCTTGATCCTGGGCGTCCTGCCTTGGGAACGCGGAGTCTTAGCCATTGGACCACCAGGAAAGTCCTAGGAGCTGCAGTTTTAAGCTCTAGGAGTAATATTTAAACCTTGGTTCAGAACCCTGAATTTTTTTCATTTATAAACAAGCAATTCTAAGAGTTTGAATGTTGTTTCTCAGAATTTTCTATTTTAATCTTCCTTGATCTAGAGACTTAAAATTTTTTTTTTTCTTCTGGAAATGAATCAAGAACTTTAAACTGAATTTCCAAAGATCGAAAAGGGGAAAGAAGCTGCTTCGGGTGACAGGAGAGCAATTGTCCAGGAACAGATTAAAACACTCTGCTCCACCAAGGTGGAGCTGAAAATGTGCTTGGTGTTTCATACCAGACTAATTCTTGGTAAAATTATCTATATTTCATGTAGATGAAATGCATTTATTTAAGTGTGGACCAAAGAGACCCTTAGGGAGTTTGCATGGTTCCAAAATTGAATTCCCTGAAAGACATACTAACAAGACTATTTGTGAAGGTCATGCCTTTGGAAGGAAGATGTGGTTCTAGAGCAGAGGGTAGTAAACCCCTTTCAAATCTAACCCACTGCCTGCTTAGTAAATAATATGCTATAAGGGCTTCCCAGGTGGCGCTAGTGGTAAAGAACCTGCCTGCCAATACAGGAGATGTAAGAGACGTGGATTTGATCCCTGGGTCGAGAAGATCCCCTGGAGGAGGGCATGGCAACCCACTTCACTATTTTTGCCTGGAGAATCCCCATGGACAGAGGAGCCTGGTGGGCTACAGTCCATAGGGTCGCAAAGAGTCGGACACGACTGACGCAGCTTAGTATGCATGTAGCATGCACATGTTACTAGGGCAGAGTTGAGTAGCTGCAACAGAGGAGGAGGCCCACAAAATCTAAAATGTTTACTACTGGCCTTTTCAGGAAAAAGTCCCGTCCTCTCAAGGACCTCAAGGTGGCCCTGTTTCCATCTCTTCATCCACCAGCCTAGCTGGGGGCCATGGTATATCAAGTCCCCTGTGAAGAGCCGACCACTCAAACCCTGGCTAGGCTGTGCTTCCGCTGACATGACAAACTCTGCCGCCTGTTAGTGCCTGAGCCACAGGTTAGTTCAGATGGTCAGAGTGGTTGAAGCACCTCTGTTCTCAGTCAGCAGAAGCCAGAAGAGAAATCACTAAGAACTTTATTTTTTAAAACTTTAAAATGAGCAACCATTAGAAGGGAATCTTCTTTAACTTAATCTTTTCTTCAACGTTTGAAAAGTATCTCATCTTTGTTAAGAGTTCCTTGGCTTTTTCAAAATTGTCTGAAATAAAGAGAAAGATTAATGTGAGAGGCTTCATTTCAAGCAAGAATAAAATCATTCTACCACCCAAGGCAGCTGGATCAAAGCTAAGGGCTGGGCTCTGGAAGGTTGATCAGTTACTCAGTAGATCTGAGAGAGGGAGATGGAACACCTGGATTGCTCTCAGGGATAGAGGACTTACAACCAAAGGGAGCAAAAGCATCCTTGTTCACAGGATTCAGACTTTAAATGAGAAGGTGATTCTTTTTCAGAATGATACCCAGTATAACTAAGTTGGGTTTTTTTGTTTTTTTAAAGTAATTGAATTTTGGCTGTGCTGAGTCTTTTTTGCTGCATGGGCTTTATTCTAGTTGTGGCGAGTAGGGGCTACTCTCTAGCTGTGTTGCTCGGCCATCTCATTGCTGTGGCTCCTCTTGTTGCGGAGCAGGGGCTCTAGGGCATAGGCTCAGTAGCTGTGGTGCATGGGCTTAGTTGCTCCGTGGCACGTGGGATCTTCCTGGACCAGGGATTGAACCCGTGTCCCCTGCATTGGCAGGCAGATTCTTTGCCGCTGGGCCACCAGGGAAGTTCCTAAGTTGTGTTTCAAGAGTTCTCTCCCCGTCATATATGGTGGTCGAAGCCTGATAAGGAATGTGGAAGCACCTGGTGCAGGGAGAGAAGGATGGAGTGGACCGCCAGGCCACCACATTCAGGACCTCAGTCTTGGTTCCAGACTGCTTCTACTTTCCACGTCCTGCTCTACAATAGCTCTCATCACACTGTATGGACTCATCTCTGGGACTCTGGATTCTGAGAGGCAGCCCTAACTCCTTAGAATAACCTCCTTTTATCTGGGTTAGTAGTATGAGTTGCTTTCTCCTTCCTGCAGTGGAATGATCCCTAGGCCAAAGGGCTATTATTGTCTTATTTAAGAGGTGGCACTAGACAGGGATGGAGGGAATGGGCTGTTCTTGCTTAAAAATAGCTAGAAACAGATCTAGTCTCTTCAGCCTGAGAGCCAGGAGCAGTGAGGACTCCATATTTACAATTTAGCACAGGTGGGCCATAGGCTTCTCCTTCTGGGCTTTGCAGAAGACGGGGCTTTGCTAAATGTTGACTGTGCAGCCTTGCCCTCAGGTCAGTCTGGGTTGGATTCGGCCCACATCCCTCACCTTATTTTCCCCTACTTGCCAAAGGGGAATGGGAACATTTTCTCTCATCTAATCTTCAGTGGACATTTACTGGCTTGGCACACACCTGGATTCTCTAGCAAGACTATGAATCCTTGAAGGCATCTCTATTTTATCGCTCCCCACATACCTGTCATTGGATGGGCTTATTTTTTTTTTTTTTTTTTATTTTTTTTTTTTTTTTTTTTTTTATTTTTTTTTTTCTTTTTTAAAGAAATGAAATAAATTAAAGAACTTACTTTTTTAAAATCTTCTCCTCCCTTCTTCTTTCTTTTTTTTTTTTTTATTAAAAAAAAAAAACTATTTTTTTTTTTTTTTTTTTTATTTTTATTTTATAAAAAAATCTCTTTTTTTTTTTTTATATAACACCACACGGGGGGGTGGTTTTAGGGGGAGGCCCCTCATCTCTTTCCCTCTCTTTTTCCTTTTTCGCCCCCTCTTTTTTTTTTTTCTCCCGCTCTCCCTCTCTTTTTTTCCCCCCCCCCCCCCACCCAGGGCGAGCACCAAACACCATAATTTATATAAAAGATCAGATAAGATCAGATCAGTCGCTCAGTGGTGTTTGACTCTTTGCGACCCCATGAATCACAGCACGCCAGGCCTCCCTGTCCGTCACCAACTCCCGGAGGTCACTCAGACTCACGTCCATCGAGTCAGTGATGCCATCCAGCCATCTCATCCTCTATCGTCCCCTTCTCCTCCTGCCCCCAATCCCTCCCAGCATCAGAGTCTTCTCCAATGAGTCAACTCTTCGCATGAGGTGGCCAAAATACTGGAGCTTCAGCTTTAGCATCATTCCTTCCAAGGAAATCCCAGGGCTGATCTCCTTCAGAATGGACTGGTTGAATCTCCTTGCAGTCCAAGGGACTCTCAAGAGTCTTCTCCAACACCACAGTTCAAAAGCATCAATTCTTTGGCGCTCAGCCCTCTTCACAGTCCAGCTCTCACATCCATACACGACCACAGGAAAAACCATAACCTTGACTAGGCGAACCTTTGTTGGCAAAGTAATGTCTCTGCTTTTGAATATGCTATCTAGGTTGGTCATAACTTTCCTTCCAAGGAGTAAGCGTCTTTTAATTTCATGGCTGCAGTCACCATCTGTAGTGATTTTGGAGCCCAGAAAAATAAAGTCTGACACTGTTTTCACTGTTTCTCCATCTATTTCCCATGAAGTGATGGGACTGGATGCCATGATCTTCGTTTTCTGAATGTTGAGCTTTAAGCCAACTTTTTCACTCTCCACTTTCACTTTCATCAAGAGGCTTTTTAATTCCTCTTCACTTTCTGCCATAAGGGTGGTGTCATCTGCATATCTGAGGTTATTGATATTTCTCCCAGCAATCTTGATTCCAACTTGTGTTTCTTCCAGTCCAGCATTTCTCATGATATACTCTGCATATAAGTTAAATAAACAGGGTAACAATATACAGCCTTGACATACTCCTTTTCCTATTTGGAACCAGTCTGTTGTTCCATGTCCAGTTCTAACTGTTGCTTCCTGACCTGCATACAAATTTCTCAAGAGGCAGATCAGGTGGTCTGGTATTCCCATCTCGCTACAGAAGCATTAAAAAAGAAAAAGGGACAAAGACATATCTTATCTCCACCAAGTACTCTGAGTCTTCCAGGTTTTAGCTAGGAGAAAAATCAACAAGCTGGGCTCACCTATCAGCAGGGTGTTATAGAATCAGGCAACCACTAGAAAATCATACAGCCTCTCCTTCCCAGGTAGCACTAGTGGTAACTCTCCTGCCAATGTAGGAGATGTAAGAGATGCGGGTTCGATCCCTGGGTTGGGAATATCCCTGGAGAAGGAAATGGTAACCCATCCCAGTATTCTTGCCTGGAGAATCCCATGGACAGAGGAGCCTTGTGGGCAATGGTTCATGGGGTTGCAAACAGTTGGACATGACTGAAGTGACTTAGCACTTAGAACGTACCTGAAGAGAGAAGATGCCAGATGAAGTAAAGGAGCAACTCTCTCATGCTTGCATTGTTCCCTCATTAGGAAATGAGGAATTTTATAAGTGCATTTCCCAGATACAGACAGTATTAATCATTTATGGGGGTACCTGCTTTCAAAGCACTTTTAAATATATTATATCCCCATCATAGGCAACGGCAGGTATTGGGAAAATGTACTGTGGTTACACAGCTGGCGAGAGCTTGGAACAGACCCCAAGTCACCCGACTCCTAGTTCAGTGACTAGAAACTCACTTTTCTGGTAGCAACGTGGTGTCAACAAAAAAGAACACTGGATTAGGAGTCTGGAGGCGCTGAAGTCCTGACCCCAAAACCATCTAGCTCATGCCCTTGAATGTTCACTTTAACTGGGCCCTAGCAGGTAAGGGAGGAAATTTAGGAATTACTCTAAATGAAGGTCAGTGACCTGCTTAAAGCCAGACATTAACGATAGAGCTAAAATAACCCCCACCACTGACTGAGCACTTACCATGAGCCAGGCACTCATGGTAACACTTGTAAACAATCACTTGTAAAAAATCAAGTGTTTTACACACTTTGTTGTCCAGTTGCTAAGTTGTGTCTGACTCTTTGCGACCTTATGGGCTGCAGCATGCCAAGCTTCCCTGTCCTTCACTATCTCCTGCATTTTGCCCAAATTCATGTCCATTGAGTCGGTGATGCCATCAAACCATCTTATCCTCTGTTGCCCCATTCTCCTCCTGCCCTCAATCTTTCCCAGCATCAGGGTGTTTTAAACTTATTTAATCCTTGCAACAATGGGTACTAATATTGTCCTCATTTTACAGATGAGGAAACTGAGGCTCAGAGGGGGTGAAGGCACTTTGCTCAAGGTCACACAAAAAGTCAGTGGCAGTATTGGGACTGAACCCAAGCCCACCTCACCCAGAGCTTCATGATCTGCCTGCCAAAGCCATGCAGCTGCGCCTTCTGACTGCAAATGCTGAGTTTCTCTTTCTCCAACACCATACAGCTCTAGTGCTGATGTACCCCCACTGGACAGCTCCCCCACCAGAACTTCTATTTTACTGCTTTTAACTTGTTTGTTATTTATTCACTCACTTGATAAATATTTACTGAGTCCTCATTACACTCCAAGTACTGTTATGTGTGCTGAGGATGTGAGAGAAGCAAAAAGCAGACACAACTTCTGCCTCCGCAGATCTTCTGGTCTAATGGGGGAGGCTGATGTGGGGCCAATAATCTCATATAGAACAATAAGGTTATAACTATTATTAGTTCTACAAAAGAGGGGTACTCTCAGCTAAAAGAGATAGACAGAGGTCCTCTGAGGATTTCCTGAGGAAGTGGGGACTGCCCCCGGATCTGAAGGAGGAAGAGTTAGTAGATGGGGTGGAGGAGAAGGGGATTTTGGGCAGAAGCAACAGTACCTACAAATGCCCTGGGCAGGAAGGTGGAAAGTAGAGATGAAGAACTGGAAGCAGCCTGCATGGCTGGAATGGAAGGCGCAAACAGGAGGAAGCAGAGGCCATTATCCAGGTCTCTTTAACCTGAAAGTGATGGGGAGCCAAGGGAGCCAATTCCAAGTTTTTAAGCAAGGCCAAGGGTGCTATGATTAGATTTGGGTTTCAGAAAGATAACACAGGTGATAGTGTAGGAATGTATCAGATTGAAGGTAGAGATGGACTGGTCTGGAGTTAATCCAGTCATCTAGGTGGGAGAGAATGGTAGCTTGGGACGGGGTGGTGGCAGTGAAAATGGATGGATGGATTTGAGATGCAGTATGAAAGTCAGTTTTTCAAGACTTGGTGATAGACTGTCTATGGGGGGGAGGGGGAGTAAGTTGTCAAGAATGTCTACTCAGTGTTTTGGACTAGAGCAACTGCAGAGCATCATCCACTTAGAAAGGGAATATCTTCAGAGGAATAGGTTGATTTTGGGGGACGGAGGATGGACACTCATGACTTGCATGTGGGACACACTGAATTGGAATATATAAACTCCCTGAAGGCCCAGGTCATGTCCTTCTGTTCACTGCTGGATTCTCAGTGTCCTGCACAGTGCCTGATACACAGTAGGCATGCCATAAACATTTGTGAAAGTTTGGACATGCATATGATTTGAGTGAGAAACCTGGAGCCTTTTCTACTTGGCATGGTTAATTTTATGTGCCAACTTGTTTAGGCTGCAGTGCCCAGTTGTCTGGTCAAACACTAGTCTAGATGCTGCTGTGAAGGTTTTCTATAGACGTGATTAACGTTTACAGTCAGTTGACCTTAAGGAGACTATCTTTAATAACACAGGTGGGCCTCATCCAATCAGTTGAAGACAGTAAGCCAAAACTGAGTTTTCCTGAAGAGGGAATTTTTCCTCATGACTAATATAGAAGTTCTGCCTGAGTTTCCAGCCTGCTGGTCCATCTGACATAGTTTGGATTTGCTAGCTCCTACAATCACATGAGCCATTCCTTAAAATAAGTTTCTCTCTCCACACACACATACACATTGATTCTGTCTCTTGGAGACTCTGACTTACTCTTGGAGAATGCTCCTGACTCGTCTGTCGACCCTCTGCGACCCCACAGACGGGCCCCCCCAAGAAAGTGCCCGGAAGTGAAAAGTGATATGGGGATCATAAGAGGCGGCCCACCAGGGACTTGTCCATGGTTTTGCGGTCTGGGGGGGTGCCATCTCCGGGGCTAAGAGAAGGTTGACTTTGCTCTGGGTATTTCCATGAACTTCTGAGGCCTGTTTTTTTGGCAGGGATAATAATATCATCCAAATGATGTCATTGGTAGGAAAGAGCACTGTGGTCTACAAAATACTATTACATTCTTAGTTTAAGCCTGCTTTCCAGAGAATTAGGGATTTTGCAGGTCTAAGAAAATGAGTTTCAGTATGATCAAGAAAAAAAATTCCCAGAATCACTATGAAGACCAATGTGTCCTCTTTATATCTATTTTCCACTTAACTTCTACATATACAGGGATTTCCCTGGTGGTCCAGTGGTTAAGAATCTGCCTTTGGGCCTCCCTGGTGGCTCAGATGGTAAAGTATCTGCCTGTAACTCGGGAGAACTGGGTTCTGTCCCTGGATCGGGAAGATCCCCTGGAGGAGGAAATGGCAACCCACTCTGGTATTCTTGCCTGGAAAATCCCATGGACGGAGGAGCCTGGTGGGCTACACAGTCCATTGGGTTGCAAAGAGTCGGACGCGATTGAGTGACTTAGACTCTACATGTACTCAAAATGGCAATATAAAATATTTGGTACTATTTTTATCTTTTACCTCTGACAATAGATTCAATCTTTTTCATGGCAGTTTCACCTTGAGCTTCTGCAAGTTTTTCATTGATTTCCATTATTTCCGTGAGGAATTGACCATCCATCTCATAGTCTGTCCCTTCAGGAATCTCTATTCCATAGAGCTTTAGCTATTGGGGCATAAAGCAGGGAAAATTAAGTTTAATTCAAGAAATTATGGCCAGAGTCACAAATCCTACTCACCATAAATCCTTCTCACTCTTTAGAACAAAATGTCACTCACACAGAAAACTTTAAGTGTCCCAGTGATGAAACTGGGACTGAGACAGGAGTATTGGAACCCTCCTATCTAGAACTATGTGACCCTAGGGAAGTCATTCTTCCACTTGGGAGGTTGAACTACGTATCTGTAAAGATTCTATTAAATCCTAAAACTCTAAGGTGCTCACTTCTGTACTAGCAACTAAACAAAACAAAAATTACTCTTTCCTAAAAGCCAGTACTATCTAATTTTTTAAATTTATAGCAAATGGTAAAAAAAAAAAAAAAAAAAAGCATTTGGGCAAGTAAAGTTTATAGAGATACTCAGAAAACTATATGCATGTAGTATTTTTGAGGTTAATTATGGGTCCCTAGACTAGCTAAGATCTCAAGCACTCTTCTCTTGAATACTGGGGAACAGCTGTCCCCCAGAGGAATGGGATCAGGCAGTCATGATAGAAGGGCTGGAAAATCACCTTACAAGGTATAGTCCCCTGCTCAGGGGGGCCAGAAGGGTCTTATAGGCCTCATTGACAAGGGTCGAATGCTTCTCTGAGAAGTCCTTTTCATTCTGTAAGTGGAAATGAAGATAGTTATATTACCGCACAAATCAGCCATTTTACATTCACAAACTGTTTCATAAAACACTGATGGGCCGGCACATAAGGAAGGAGAACTGGTGTGGGATAAGCTGTTTTAATTTTCAGACAATGGGTTTTAATTCTGCTAGGAAGTAAGGTTGGAGAAGGCAATGGCAACCCACTCCAGTACTCTCGCCTAGAACATCCCATGGACGGAGGAGCCTAGTAGGCTGCAGTCCATGGGGTCGCGAAGAGTCAGACATGACTGAGCGACTTCACTTTTACTTTTCACTTTCATGCACTGGAGAAGGAAATGGAAACCCACTCCAGTGTTCTTGCCTGGAGAATCCCAGGGACAGCAGAGCCTGGTGGGCTGCCATCTATGGGGTCACACAGAGTCAGACACGACTGAAGTGACTTAGCAGCAGGAAGTAAGGTAAAAGCTCTGAGTGTAGGACTAATCCAGGGCCTGGTTGGTTGTAATCAGGCTGCCTCAGGGCAAAGCTGGTTGTCCAGTTTTGTCCCTGGTAATCGGTAATCTCATAACCACAGGCCACTGCACCCAGGGTGCCTATGTGTCTGGGTATGATTGTGCTGTGTCTGTTGTGCTAAGTCACTTCAGTCATGTCTGACTCTTTACGACCCTATGGACTGCTGTCTACCAGGCTCCTCTGTCCCTGGTATTTTCCAGGGAAGAATACTGGAGTGGGTGGCCATGACCTCCTAGAGGGGAGCTTCCTCATCCAGGGAATGATTAGGGATGGCCAATAGGCTTACCTGAGACCTCTGGCTGAAGAAATCTGGGTGGACAAGGCGCTGTAGTTGGTGGTATCTATGTTGGAGCTTCACAGTGTCAACTCTGAAGGAGCGGTTGCTGGAAGGAAATCAGATGAAACTCATGCATCAGATATTTATAGATCTGTATACTATGGGCCTCGGAGAAGGCAATGGCATCCCACTCCAGTATTCTTGCCTGGAGAATCCCATGGACGGAGGAACCTGGTAGGCTGCAGTCCATGGGGTCGCTAAGAGTTGGACACGACTGAGCGACTTCCCTTTCCCTTTTCACTTTTATGCACTGGAGAAGGAAATGGCAACCCACTCCAGTGTTCTTGCCTGGAGAATCCCAGGGATGGGGGAGCCTGGTGGGCTGCCATCTATGGGGTCGCAGAGAGTTGGACACGATTGAAGCGACTTAGCAGCAGCAGCATACTATGGGCCTGGTTCCTCTTCTCAGGGGGGACACAATAAACATGTAGACAAGAGCTATTCCAGAAAGTGCTAGGTACTGTAAAGGAAAACAGAATAGGTCAGAGAATGGTAGATGTAGTGGACAAAGAGATGACATTTGAGCATAGACCTAAATGATGATGAGGAGTAATCAGAGATCAGAGGAAAGACACATTCAGGCACAGGGAACACGCAGAGACCTTAAAGTTAGAACAAGATTAGCATGCTTGAAAATTTATAGGGTAGTGTTACTGCGACCCTTCATACGTGCTCAGTGACTGGTGGGGCCAGAGCCCAGAGGTAAGGGGCATTCCAGAATCACATTCTCTTTTTCTAAGGCCCAGGTCCTTTCATTTCTGCCTCTCACTTTATTTTAAACGAATCCCCTTCACTTTTTATTCCCAGAGCCTGCACTATCTCTTTGCTGCTGCTAAGTCGCTTCAGTCGTGTCCGACTCTGTGCGACCCCATAGACAGAAGCTCACCAGGCTCCCCCATCCCTGGGATTCTCCAGGCAAGAATACTGGAGTGGGTTGCCATTTCCTTCTCCAATGCATGAAAGTGAAAAGTGAAAGTGAAGTCGCCTAGTCATGTCCGACTCTTAGCAACCCCATGGACGGGAGCCTACCAGGATCCTCTGTCCATGGGATCCAGGCAAGAGTGCTGGAGGGGGTGCCGGCCCCCAGAGAGATAGCGACCCCATGGACTGGAGCCCACCAGGCTCCTCCGTCCATGGGATTTTCCAGGCAAGAGTGCTGGAGTGGGGTGCTATTGCCTTCTCCGGAAAGTTGCTCAGTCGTGTCCAACTATTGCGACCCCGTGGACTATACAGTCTATGGCATTCTCGGAGTGGGTGGCTCTTTCCCTTCCCCAGGGGATCTTCTTAACCCAGGGATCCAACCCAGGTCTCCCCGCATTGCAGAAAGATTCTTTACCAGCTGAGCCACAAGGGAAGTCTGTAATTAATGGATCTTCCCAACCCAGGGGTAGAACCCAGGTCTCCTGCATTGCAGGCGGATTCTTTGCCAGCTGAGCCACCAGGGAAACCCAAGTATACCGGAGTGGGTAGCTTATTCCATCTCCAGCAGATCTTCCCGACCCAGGAATTGAACCGGGGTCTCCTGCATTGCAGGCAGATTCTTTACCCTGAGCTATCAGGGAAGCCCTGCTACTGCTGCTGCTAAGTCGCTTCAGTCGTGTCCGACTCTGTGCGACCCCATAGATGGAAGCCCACCAGGCTCCCCCGTCCCTGGGATTCTCCAGGCAAGAACACTGGAGTGGGTTGCCATTTCCTTCTCCAATGCATGAAAGTGAAAGTGAAAGTGAAGTCGCTCAGTCGTGTCCGACTCTTAGCGACCCCATGGACTGGAGCCTACCAGGATCCTCCGTCCATGGGATTTTCCAGGCAAAAGTACTGGGGTGGGGTGCCATTGCCTTCCCTAGGGCTGCGCAAGTACCCTCCCCTCAAAGCCCCGCCTCTCAATTTGGCCTTCTCTCAGAACCCGCCCCTCCATTGCTGCCTTCAAATTTCAGTTTCCCCTAACCACTCCCCCTTCTCTCCACTCCAAGACTCACTGTCTCCCCCACTCCAAGACTCACTCTCGTCTTCATCCCCTCAAAGCGTCCTCGCTCAGGCCAGCCCCTTAATTTCCTCCCCAGGCACATCCCACGCACCCTTCACGACCAGGCTCCACCCCCAGCCCGGTCCTCCAGGGGCTCCGCCAACCGATGTGACTGGTCCAGCCTTCCTCCTCCCCTAGCCCGACCCGCCCTCCCCTCTCGCACGTCCAGACGCGTTTCAGGAAACGGCCTCCATACCAGTCCATGAGGCTGAAGTAATCTCGAGTCGGGTCAGGTGGCTGCAGCGCGCGGCACTGAGGGCAGAAGAACCGGTCCCCCCGCGGTGGGCCCCCTGGGCCGCCGCAGTTCCAACATCGTGGGGAGCTGCTTCCTGCCAGCGACGCAGCATTGCAGTTTAACAGTCTTCTCCCGAGCACCCCTGTCGGCCACCACCCCGACAGCCGGAGCAAGGCCCCGGTCCTTCCGCCCCACATCGGGCCGGCGGCCTGCCTCGCCGAGGTCACCTGAGGCTGACCAGACTTGTGCTAGTGATTGGATGGGGAACTAGGCGGGGGGCGGGACCACCCGGGGGAAACCTGGATTCTGAGTCCCGCTCTGCAGTTTAAACTACAACTCCCAGAAAGCATTGAAGCTGCGGGGGTGGCCACATCCGCTGCTTCTCATTGGTCCGGCTGGAGCGGAGGGGTGTTTTGATTGGTGGAGGGTGGAGTTTGTATCTGCGGGTTTAGCGCCACTCCGCTGGCTGCGGCTGCTCTGGGTTGTACTCTTCCAGAGGGGCTCACGCGGTGAGTCATAGTGGGGACATTCTTTTGGGTATTTAGGGTTTCGAATCCTGTCCTCAGGGTCTTATTGCGAGCTGAATCTCCCGAGCCTTCATCTCGTCCTGTGTATGAGCTCGGGAAGACGTGGGGGAGAGGAATGCTTGGGTGACTTTCTTCCTCCTTTGTAGACAAACCTCGAGGTGAATTTCACTTCCCTTGTTACTTACAAGCAGAAACTGGCCCAGAAGTACAGGATAAGAAAGAACAAAGTTATGCTCTTCAGAATCAGAGCCAAGCTGCTCTGCAGAAAGTTTTAAAGGTGTTAGTAATTATTATCATGAAAGTGAAAGTGAAGTCGCTCAGTCGTGTTTGACTCTTTGCGACCCCATGGACTGTAGCCTAATCAGGCTCCTCCATCCACGGGATTTTCCAGGCAAGAGTGCTGGAGTGGATTGCCATTTCCTTCTCCAGGGGATCTTCCCGACCCAGGAATCGAACCCGGGTCTCCCGCATTGTAGGCAGACTGTTTACCGTCTGAGCCACCAGGGAAGCCCAATTATTATCATAGTTTGGTTCAATCTGAAAAATGCCTATTGAGAACCCATTCTCAATAGGCTCTGCTGGAACTGGAAGCACACTGACTTGTGTAGGAAGATGCTTCGAGAGTGTCCGTCAGGAAGTGGGGGGGATTGAGTGGCAAAGGGAGGGGAGGGGGCCACCAGTCTTCCTTGGGACTCAGTTTCTCTATTTGAGGAAAAATAAATTGTGTTGCACTTGTAAGGCCTTTCTCTGCTTTCAGATTCTTTGGGCCTGAAAGTCCGATTATCAAGCTTTACTGAGGGGGCGGGGTTGAAAGAACGTTGCTGCAGCATCTCATTTGATTTTCTAGCTTCGTCTACTTTTTGAGTTCAGAGAGGCTGTGATCTACCTAAAGGTCATGCGAAGAGCTGACTTAGCTGACTCCAAATCTGTTTGCTTATAACCTCTTCACTATACGTGGCTGTGGAGGCCCATGTAATCCTGGTGTGGTGCACTCTTCTTATCAGGTGTGATGATAGCAGCTACCTCTTGACACACTGTCTTTTGCCACTTTTCAGGGCGGACAAGTTTTGCTCCAAAGCCGAAGGAGGTCACACCTCGGCTGAGGTGGTATCAGAGCATCAGGTCCTGAAGTCGAAGCTCTGCCAGCACCTCCCTGGTGCACTTTGAGGAAACCTCATCAAACTTTTGCATCTGGAAGGACGTTTGTGTCTGGAAGGCCTGTGTAAATGCAATAATCTGTGTCAGTCATGTTTACTATATTTTCCTTGAGGGGTAGCCTGAGTGTGGAATTCTGGAGAGAAAGCCCTTAAAAAAAATTCAGATTAGGGATTTAAAGTTAGGATATGAAAGTTACTTTGACTTTACTGTAGGTTCTATTATTGAGGTTTAACTATGAAATTAATTCTAAAACAAGGGTGGGAACCTCTGTTATGATCTTCTGTATGTCTGAATAGTTCCTTCTGTTGTGCTGGGAGGTCATTTGGGATGCTGAATAGATGAGCCGCATAGTTAATTAGCATGACAAAGGGCTAGGTGGGATTGTTTAGAGCTGTCTTAGTTTTTTGCTTCATGAAGTGGCCCAGCTCTTAGTTTGGAGTCTAGGAATCTAGAATGAACTTGGGTCCTACCCTCCAGGAGCTGGTTTGGGTAAGGGGCATCAGTGACATTTTATGTAAATGTCACCCCTGGGGTGATGCAGCCAATGTCTGTAGAATTTTTCTTTGCCCATCATCTATGCCAAACCACCCAACCTTTCCCCTTCTTTGCTTTCCAAAAATACATATGTAGTTTAAGTGCAGTGTTGATTGTATTAATGAATACATTTTAGGTTCCATTTCTTTTTTCTTAAAAAATATTTATTTATTTGGCTGCACCGGGTCTTAGTGACAGCCTGTGGAATCTTTTTAGCTGTGGCATGAGGGATCTAGTTCCCTGACCAGGGACTGAACCTGAGCCCTCTGCATTGGGAGCACAGAGTCTTAGCCACTGGACCACCAGGGACCACCATTTCTAATTTTTAACAATTGGATGAGTGTAAGCTGTTAAGATTCTCTCCCCTTCCCCAATTCACTATTTTTGTTTTTTCACTTATTTACAGCCTTCAAATTGTTTCTTTCCCCTGTGGTTTGTGGCTGTCACACAAAAAACTTATCAGGTGAAAATGATCTGAAGAAAAACTGAGCTCAGAAGAGTGATAGCTGTAGACTGTTGGAATTTTAATTTTTGCAGAGCATGCTTGTCCTGGATCTTCTTTTTTGTGTGTTTTGGCTGTTGTAATATGCCCATCCTTCATCGTTGACCTTTAAGTCTTATTCCTTGAAACTCACCTGGTTGTGGGACACTTATTTTTGAGGTGGTGATGTCTCGGGAGACGAATGTGGAGCATCAGCAGCCCCGCGGCAGCGCCTCTCCTCAGTCCCAAGGCGGCTTCTTGCAGTCCCAAGGTCCCTCCTCGCAGCCACACACCTCCTCTTCACAGTCCCAGGGCACATCCAGCCAGTCCTCCCACTCCAGCTCTGGCACGCTGAGCTCCTTAGACACAGTGTCCACGCAGGAACTCTATTCTATTCCGGAGGACCAAGAACCTGAGGAGCCTGTCCCTGCCCCTTGGGCTCGCTTATGGGCCCTTCAGGATGGATTCTCCAATCTTGGTAAGATCTTTTGTTATGCATTGCAATATTTGGCTCAGAAAAAGTTACAGAAAGTTGTTGCAACAGATAACCCAAGACACTCCTGGAATGATTCTGGAGTTTGGAGGTGGTGAAAGACAGAACTGAGAAAGCACTTTTGGGTTGTGCACTGGCTCTTACTTGCTGTGGATCCCCTTCATTTATTCTTTCACCAAATGTTGATTTGGCCTCTGCCATGTGTTGTCCATCTGAGGAAGGTTGTGGATCTTTTCCCTAGAAAAAGCTAATTCATGCAAACTTGCCAACATTTGTTGTCTAATCACAGAAATGTCATCACTTCACTCCTGCTCTGGTGCAGCAGTTTCAAAGCATCCGTGTTACAGTCTTAGGATGGAGAAGGTTATTTGTTGACTCCCTGTTATTTGTTTTTATCTCAAAATAGCCAACCTTGCTGTTTAAACGTACTCATCCACTCTGACAGCTGATTCCAACAGTGAGACTTTGCGTTCAGTATGTTTTATTTAGTATTTTTCCTGTCTCGAATTAAAATGACCTCTTCATTAAAAAGATGGCTCAGCTGGTAAAGAATCAGCCTGCCAATGGGGAGACATAGGAAACGTGGGTTCTATCCCTGGGGCGGAAAGATCCCCTGGAGAAAAAGAAGGCGACCCATTCCAGTATTCTTGCCTGAAAAATCCCATGGACAGAGGAGCCTGGAGGGCTACAGTCCAGTGGGTTGCAAAGTCAGACACAACTGAATGACTGAAATACACACAATACACTTCATTAAAAAAAAAAATGAGCTTGATGTTAATGGAATAGAGAATAATATAAGGAAATGAATGACTGATGTACCATTTTGTACCTTGTCAGTCACCTTTCCTTTTATATCATGTGCAACTTGGTGACTTGAAAAAACAGTAAAAAGTGGAGAAATAATATAACTATTCATATGTATAACTTTAAATTTAGAAGTTAACATTTGAAGCTACTTTTTACTCATTTAAGCCATATATTTAAGATAGGCTTAGGGCTGATGTGTGATGATTAGTTTGATGGTGAATGGGACACAGAAGTGTTAAGAGTGAAGTGGGATGTATCTCCTTTATTTTTTTTAAATTTTTAAAATTAAAAAAATTAATGTATTTTAATTGGAGGTTACTTACTTTGCAGTATTATAGTAGTTTTTGCCATACATTGACATGAATCAGCCATGGGTGTACATGTGTTCCCCATCCTGAACCCCTCCTACCCCCTCCTCTCCCCATCCCATCCCTCAGGGTCATCCCAGTGCACCAGTCCTGAGCACCCTGTCTTATGCATCGAACCTGGACTGGTGATCTGTTTCACATATGATAGTTTACATGTTTCAGTGCTATTCTCTCAAATCATCCCACCCTCGCCTTCTCCCACAGAGCCCAAAAGACTGTTCTTTACATCTGTGTCTGGATGTATCTCCTTTAAAAGGGAGAACTTGATGTATAAGACTTGAGAGTCCCTTGAACTACAAGGAGAGCAAACCGTCAATCCTAAAGAAAATCAATTCTGAATACTCACTGGAAGCACTGATGAAGCTGAAGCTCCAATACTTTGACCATATGATGCCAGGAGCCAGCTCATTGGAAAAGACCCTGATGCTGGGAAAGATTGAAGGCAATAGGAGAAGGGGGTGACAGAGGATAAGATGGTTAGGTTGCATCACCAACTCAGTAGACATGAATTTGAGCAAACTCCAGGAGATACTGGAGGACAGAGGAGCCTGGCATGCTACAGTCCATGGGGTCGCACAGAGCTGGACATGACTTAACAACTGAATAACAATAAAGTAATTGCTGAATAAAGAGGAGCTACTTTATTGTTATTGATTCAAACCCTATCTTCTAAATAATTTACAGTTTTAGCTCTTACACCGATTCCTGAGTTGATTTTTGTACTTGGTATGAGGTATTGTCCAAGTTCATCCTTTGTCATGGCAATGCCCCGTTGTCTAAGAACTATTTCTTGAAGAGACTTTTTGAATGGTCTTGATACCTTCATCATAGATCATTTTGAAGCCATTTGGTGGCCTTTTGAGGGGGAGGGAGGCTCCAAAGAGCTCCTGGTACCATAGTCCTTTATGTCTCAGCACAGAAAGACTTCAGTGAGAGGCAAAGTGATAGATAAAGCGACTTGTTAGAATAGGGGACTTCTGAGGTTTACCAGTGAGGTGGGTGAGAGATGCTGCACTGAGAACTTACTAGTCTGTAGCTTTATGGTAAAAAAAAAAAAAAGTGGGCGAGGGGAGAAGACCGTATTTGTTTTTCTGGAGGAGATGTCATGCTCCCACCCTGCAGGTTTCGCAGGGGAGTCTTCTTGTCCCTTCATGGTCAAGCTGCTGCTGCTAAGTCGCTTCAGTCGTGTCCGACTCTGTGCGACCCCGTAGACGGCAGCCCACCAGGCTCCCCCGTCCCTGGGATTCTCCAGGCAAGAACACTGGAGTGGGTTGCCATTACCTTCTCCAATGCATGCAAGTGAAAAGTCAAAGTGAAGTCGCTCAGTCGTGTCTGACCCTCAGCAACCCCATGGACTGCAGCCTACCAGGCTCCTCCATCCGTGGGATTTTGCAGGCAAGAGTACTGGAGTGGGGTGCCATTACCTTCTCCGAATGGTCAACCTAGGTCCACAAATTGTTTTTATGTGAGCAGAGAGCATGCCTCAGGGGTCATTAACTTACTGAGCTCACTGGCCAGGATGTGGGCTCACACCCCCATTGTTTTATTGTTTGGGGGCGTGTCTCGTGCTTCTGTTACACAGTTTTGTTGCTAAGCAAGCTTGCTTGGTTTTGTGGTTTAGCAAACCTGTTTTCTTGAGTAATCATTAACTTATAGGGGTCTCTCATATTTTTTCTACTTATAGTCCTCTAGCATGAATATTTAATCACTTACATTATCCCTTTACTCTGTCCTTATCAGTTTGAGCATAAATGTCAGGGTTTAATTCTGGACTTCCATCCATTGATCTATGTGTACATCCTTATGCCAGCACCACAAAGTCTCAATTACTGTAGCTTTGTAGTAAGTTTTGAAATCCAGAGTGAGTTCTGATTTGTTCTCTTTCAAGATTGTTTTGACTACTATGGTTCTTTACCTTTTCATAGGAATTTTAGGATACTTTGTCACTCCCTGCAAAGAAGGCCTCTGGGGTTATATCTGTAGATCAATTTGGATACTGTTCCCATTGTAACCGTATTAAGTCTTCTAGTCTATGAACACGAGATATCTTTCATTTATTTATTTCATTCAAAGGTCTTTAATTTCTTTCAACAATGTTTTGTAGTTTTCAGGACACAAATCTTGCACTTTAAAAACTATGTACTTTAGTATTTCTTTTTCTTTTTTTTTATTCATTGATTTTTGGTTGTGCTGGGTCTTCATTGCTGCACGCAGACTTCTCTGGTTGTGACTAGAGGGGGCTACTCTTGGTTGGGGTGCGTGGACTTCTCATTGCAGGGGCTTCCCTTGGTGCAGAACAGAGGCTGTAGGCACACAGGTTTTAGTAGTTGCAGTGCGGGGGCTCACTAACTGTCGCTCACGGGCTCTATAGCCCCGGTTCAGTAGTTGTGACGCTCGGTGCTTAGTTGATCTGCGGCATTTGGGAAGCTCCCAGACCAGGGATTGAACCCTTGACCCCTGCATTGGCAAGCAGATTCTCAACCTCTAGACAACTAGGGAAGCCCCCTTAGTATTTTTTTTTGATGTTTACTTCTTTTCATTGTGATAAAATATATATCACATAAAAATTTGCCATTTTAACCATGAAGTATGCCATTTGTTGGGCTTCCTGGGTGTCTCAGTGGTAAAGAATCTGATGCCTGCTAATTCAGGAGATGGGGGTTTAATCTCTGGGTTGGAAATATCCCCTGGAGGAGGAAATGACAACCCACTCCAGTGTGCTTGCCTGGGAAATCCCATGGACATAGGAGCCTGAGAGTCAGACATGACTTAGCGATTAAACAACAGTAACAAATACAGTTCACTGGCATCAGTACTTTCACGGTGTTGTGCACCCATCACCATTATCTAGTTCCAAAATTTTTTCCTTTGGTAATTTGTCCTTTCCCATTCCTAGCTTTACTGAAACATATGTAACTAACATATGTAACATTGTATAAATTTAAGATGTACAATTTGATACACGAAATATATTGCAAAATAATCCTCCCCATGGCCTTAGCTAACACCTTCATCACATCACAAAATGACCATTTGTTTTCTTGTAGCTTTACAGTTTCATTTCTATTTAAGTCCTTAATCTGTTTCAAGTTAATTTTTGTGAATGGTGTAAGATAGGGGTCCAGTTTCATTCTTCTGCATGTGATTATTCAGTTTTCCCAGCACCATTCATTGAAGAGATTGTCTATTCCCCATCGAGTTCTTCTGTTAATTTGTAACCTATTTTCTGTGTCTTTTGAGTAGATATTTCATATAAGTGAAATCGTAATTGCCCTTCTGTGTCTGGCTTCTTTCACTTAGCGTAATGTTTTCAAAGTTCATTCATGTTGTGTCATGATTTTCTGAGCAGTCTTTTTTTTAATTGGAGGATAATTGCTTTCCAATGTTGTATTGGTTTCTACCATACAATGTGAATCAGTCATAAGTATGTGGCTGAAGTGTATTCATAAGTATATGAGTCAGCCGTAAGTATTCCCTCCTTCTTGAACCTCCCTCATACCCACCACCCCATCTCACCCCTCTAGATTGTCCCAGAGCACCTGTTGAGGTCCCTGTGCTAAGCAGCAGTTTCCTACTACCTATCCTATTTTACTCATGCTAATGTATGTTTTAATGTTTATAAGCGGTTTTAAAAAGTGTCTGAGACATGAAATTCAGAAGCCCTCTGATGTGTGCTTTCGTGTTGCAGATTGTATTAATGACAGCTACTGGTTCGGGAGGGATAGAAACTGTGAATACTGCTTCGATGAGCCCCTGCTGAAAAGCACGGATAAATACCGGACATACAGCAAGAAGCACTTTCGGATCTTCAGAGTAGGTGTCAAATACTCATATGTTTGGGAAAACTGGTCAGCTAGACATCACGCTCAGCTATCTCCTGACTCAAATACCCCACCATTAAAACTTTGAAATAAAATGTTCTCTATTTTAGGAAATGGGTCCTAAAAACTCTTACATCGCATACATAGAAGATCACAGTGGGAATGGAACCTTTGTAAATAGAGAGCTTGTAGGGAAAGGAAGACGCCTTCCTTTGAGTAACAATTCTGAAATTGCACTTTCAGTATGGAGTAATAAAGGTAATATTATTATCTTCTGGTTACTGGAACTTTCTCCTCCCGTATAAACGGAAAAATGACACTGTGTCCTTTGCAGAGTATGGTTTAGGTAAATAAAGATTCATCTCAATCTTAGCTGCATTTTTTTTAATTATGAAAAGTTCTATCAAGACAGATTTTCTAAGGTTGGATTGGTTTGATTAATTTCATTTAAAGCCATATGTTTTAAATAATCATATTGCTTAATTTATCATTCATTGATTGATCCAGTTTTATCACAGCAACCTTAGATATCAATGAATTATTTTAGGCCATTAGTTCATTTCCCTCCCCACGTTTTTCTCTCCCTTCCTCATTCTTCCTTTTCTTTGTTCCTTTTAGACATTAATTTCTGTATATAATTATTGAGCTATTATGTATAGCCCAGCATTAGGCTATGGGTTTCCCTGTAAAAGTCTCAGTTTAGACCTTCCACCTTAAATGTAACATGGTTATCCTCTGAAAGTGGAGATGTTTATCATCACCGTTGGGTAGTATTTTATACGCAGCTGTTCCTAAAACTTCATGAATATCACATCTGAAATGAAGAGTTGTCATTCATTGGGGATGAAAAAAAAACAACCTACAGAATTAAACATAGCTCACAGTGATTTTAAAACCTTGGACAACAGCAATACTCTTGTTTCTTTAATTTGAAAAAACCTCACAGTTCTTCCCCAAACTTGAGGGTTGAGTGATGTGAAATAGTATCTGTTCGTGTGGGTGACACCTTAAAAATACAGATTCCCAGAGGCCCTGTCCCACAGAGCCTGATGCACCAGCTCCAGGGGGTAAAAATCCTTCTCAGGGGGTTCTCCTGCAGCCAGTCTTTGGACCAGCATCTCGGGATTATGGCTGTTCTTGCCGTCCTGGTGTACGTTTTATGGTTGCCTTCGTTTTCTCTGTTTTCCACTTTGTTTCCTATCTGATAATTATAGTCAGGGCAGCTGCACAGGATTTTGCTGTTTTGAAAGCACCTAGTCGAGGGGGCAAGTGGGCACTGAAGTGTGGCCTGTCCTCTACTTGACAAGTGGCGTGCCATCCTTTCATAATTGTTCTATCTAAAGGGCACCTTTTCTAATTTGAACAGAGGCGTTATGTAGTCTGAAGCTGGTCACGATTGAAATGGATCAAACTGGTACTCTGCAGACCGCATTTGGCCTATTGATATTTTATTAGGCCTTGGTTGATGTGTGTGCTTTAATGTGAAAATCCAGATTTCTTTGAAAAGATGGGATATCTGGCCACACTTGAGCCTATCGTCCACTAATTCGAGGATCTGCAGGTGCTAAGTAGAGGCTGCCTCCTTTAGAAGGGTGATGTGTTTTTCTGTTCAAGTCCCCACTCACTGCTCTACATCTTATACTCACCCCAGCCTTACCTATTTCCATGACCTTCCGGCTTTTGTAGGCAACTGAGTTTGCAGCCTTTGAAGTAGACCTCAATACATGGGAAAAATACATCTCAGAGCCCCTCAGATCCACTGATCTTGGGTGTCATTATAACATCTAGGTTCTTAAATAACCACAGAGAGGAACGGTTGTATCCTCGGTGGCCAGCAGGTCTCATTCATTAGGCAGGTGTCTGCCTCCTGGGGACCAGCCTGGGTTGAAATGTGCTGAGCTGGTTCAGATTTCTGCCTGACACTGGTTCTCTAGGTTACTCCAGAGCGGCTAAGACCTGTCAGTTGAAATCTGAGAAACTCAAGGGTCTTCACAAATTTCAGTCTTTCCTGATATTATAGGCTGTTGCAAATGTACCATTTTGTAGAATTGTAGTGTTTAATAAGTGACTACAGATTTGGACCAGTGGATGGTTAAATGATGAAATGAGCAGTTTTTTTGGTATTCTTTCTCAGATATAGGCCGAATAGTAAATAAATAAAGGAGGTTTGGGGGGGAAAGTGTTATTTAATTTTACAAGTAAGTTCAGGATGGTTTGTGCTGTAAAATACCAGCTACGTAAAGGTAGAAATGACTGAGAGATGGTAATATTAGTGATGGTGACCTCTGGCTTTATTTTTATCTGGATATTTACTTGCCTTGAATATATTTTCTAGATTTAAACTATTTGGCATTTGGTTCTGGGCCCAGCTGATAACTGTTCTGAGGTCAGTGAATAAGCACAGCATTGATATATGAGTTTCTTGCCGTGAAGTGAGAATGATACTTACTGTGTTTCCATTGTGGGAATGAAACTTGCTGCCATCATTTCTCAAGGGTTTCATGGTATCCGTTAGCCTAGCTAATGATTTCTTTGGGGTTAGATGTTAAATGGAACTAAGCATGATTGTCTTATACTCCATATGTTTACTAAGTTATAGGACCATTTATCTTCTCCTTATCAAATGGATTAATGAGACTTGTCTCTGCCATTTTTCCCCCTTAGTTTTTGTATTTTTTGATCTGACTGTAGATGATCAGTCAGTGTATCCTAAGGAATTAAGAGACGAATACATCATGTCAAAAACTCTCGGAAGGTAACTTTTTTGTTTTCTTATGGAACTTGCACTTAATTTCTTTCTAGACGTTTGTCACTGGTTAGCTTTTTGTTCCTTATTTTATAGCATTTGTTATGTATAGAAAATATTTTAGGGTACCTATTTGTGATAGGTATGTTACTGATTCATTTGATCATTTTCAGTTGAACAGTTTTTCTTTCTAAAAGCAATTTTATCGAGTTAATTTTTATATCATATAATTCGCCCTTTTAAAAGTGTACAATTCAATGGTTTTTCATATATTCCCAGAACTGTGAAGCCTTTACTACAATCAGTTTTAGAACACTTTCATTCCTTCCATAAAGAAACATTTATTGCATTTCTGCATTCTTCAGAATTGTGACATCTTGGGAAGAGAAATGAAGCTGACCATTGAATAGCAAAGTTCTCAAAAACCTTTTGGTCTCAGGACCCCTTACACTCCTAAAAATTACTGAAGACGTCAAAGAGCTTTTGTTCGTGTGACTTAGGTCTTGAAATCTACTGTGTTAGAAATTAAAATTGTTGCTGTCATTTAGTCGTGTCCGACTCTTTGCAGCCCCACAGACTGTAGCCCGCCAGGCTCCTCTGTCCATGAGATTTCCCAGGGAAGAATATTGGAGTGGGTTGCCATTTCCTTCTCCAGGGGATCTTCCCAACCCAGGCACGTCTCCTGCATTGGCAGGAGGATTTTTTACCACCGAGCCACCAGGGAAGCCCAGAAATTAAAATGGAGACATGTTACTAGTATTTGTTAATTCATTAAAAAATAGTCACTTATGTTAAGATAAATAACACTTTTTTTTAATGAAAAATAATTATTTTAGAAAACTTTAATGAGAAGAGAGGGAAAGCTTCACATTTTTACAGATCTGTTTCATACCTGGCTTACTAGATGGTGGCTGGAGCCTGATATTTGCTTTTTCATTTGTGTTTTTTTGTGATACTGCATACCATGTAGCCTCTGGAAGACTGTACACTCATGAGAAAATGAGAGAGAAAAAGGCACATAATGTCTTCGTGTCATTCTCTAGCTAGTATTGACTTTGTGGGCATTCTGAAGGGATCTTATGGCCCTTTGGGGGTTGCCCATCAAGAACCACTTCCTTAGGGAAGGTGTTCAGGACACCTTTACCATGGCACCCAATGTCCTTCACCCTCCCAGCCCTCCCCTGTCCCCGACAGACTTTCTATTTATTGATATTTTCGGAAACATGAAAGTAGAAAATAGGAGAAGGTGATAATCACTCATGTTCCTGCAACAGAGAATTAAGCACAATGTACTCTTTATGATTATCTGCGAGAGATATTTTAGTTTATAAACTTTAAATTCAGTAGCTCATTGTGTTTCCATATTTGGCATTGGCTGCTTAGAAGCTCGCAGCCAAATTTGTGTCAACTCTAAAGAAATGTCTGGGACTCTTGTTTTTTCCTAAGGGAGGATTCAACACAAATTCTCTAGCTTTTAGCAAGGGACAGAAATGAGCCAGGTAACAAAAGACATTTACTGGCTCTTCTAACTGGGGAATACAGAGGCACAGTTGACTTCTGGTATGACTGGACAAGGAGGCCTTTAGGGCTTTATTTCACTCTTAAGTTTTAATTATCTATTTGGCTTTATATGGCTCAGTCTGAGGGTTACTGAAATGTTACCAGGGCTTCTCCATCTCTTGATTCCTGTATTCTTTGCTGTTCTCCCATAGGATTACTTTCTCTGGGTGTCAGGAAAAATGCCTTCCAGGAGTCTCATATTCATATTTTCTTTCTTCTAGAAACTACAGCATGGGGAATTGTTTCTCTCCCAACATCAGCATTTGATTCCAAAGAAATCCCTAATTGGCTCAATTTTATGTGTATATCTACCCCTTAGTCCCAGGAGTGGGTGTTGTACTGCTATAGGTACTCTGCTAGACTCAACAAAGTTTTCTCAGGCAAAGGCTGACTGTTATCATAGCAGAAGGGGAATTAGAAAGTGTTTTGAGTAGATTTTTAAAAATCATAGTTACATGGAACTTTATCTCATACCATATATGAAAGTTAACTCAAAGTGAAACAAAAAACTAAATGTAAGAGGTTTACCTATATAACTGTAAAGGGAAAACATGGAGACAACTCTTTATGATCATCGAGTTGGCAGTGGTTTCTCAAATGGCACCAAAAATGCAAGCAGCAAGAGAATAAATAGAAAAACCAGACTTTGTCAAATTTTAAAACTTTTGCGTGTCAGAAGACACTGTCAGGAGAGTGAAACTCATATGAAATGAGAAAATATTTGCAAGTGATATATCTGATAAGGACCCAATATCCAAAATAGGTAAAGAGCTCTTACAATTCAACAACAAAAAGAGAACCCAATTTAAAAATGGGCAAGATATTTAAGTAGACATTTCTCCAAAAGAAGATATAGAAATGACCAAAAATCACTTGAGAAGATAGCGTCATTAGGCAAGTGTAAATCAAAAGCACAGTGAGATGCTACTTCAAACCCACTAGGATGACCGTAGTAAAGAGACAGAAGATGACAAGCGTTTGTGAGGATGCAGAGAAATGAGAAGTCTTATGCACTGCTGTTGGGAATGTACAATGGTACAGCCACTGTGGGAAATAGTTTGATGTTGTCTCAAAAAGTTAAACATAGAATTACCATATGACCCAGCAGTTCCCCTTGTAGGTATATACCCCCAGATTGGAAACAGATGTTCAACAAAAACTCGTGCATGAATGTTCCACTGCAGCTCTGTTCACAGTAGCGAAAAGGTGGAAATGACCTAAGTGTCCATCAACAAGAGAATGGATAAACAAAGGGTGATGTATCCACAGAACAGGCTACTATTTAGCTATAAAAAGGAATGAAATACTAATCCATGCACGGATGAACATGCTAATGAGTATACTGATATAGCATGGCTGAACTTTCAAAACATTCTAAGTAAAAGAAACTGTAAAAAAGACCATATACTGTATGAATCTACTGGTGGGAGATATTCTGAGCAGGCAGATTTGTACAGAGAGAAATAGAATTTGCCAGGGCCTAATGGCAACCCACTCCAGTGTTCTTGCCTGGAGAATCCTAGGGATGGGGGAGCCTGGTGGGTTGCCGTCTATGGGGTCGCACAGAGTCGGATACGACTGAAGCAACTTAGCAGCAGCAGCAGGGGCAGGAAAAATGGAGAGTGAACACTGAGTGGGTATGGGGTTTCCATTTGTGCTGGTGAGAAAGTTCTGGAGCTTGATAGAGATGATGGTTGTACAACATTGTGGATGTACTTAACACCACTGAATTGTACACTTTAAAATGATTACAATGTCAAATTTTATGTATATACACGATACATAAAAAAAGATGTCTCGGCAACCCCCTCACCCTATCCCCATACCCACAATGGTTATAAAAATCTACTTCAGGTAGGTAACGAGGGCTTGATACTTGATTATCTGTACTGGGTGCCATCCTGCGTAGCAGTCCTGCATTTTAGCATCAGCATCCCAGTTAATTGCGAATCTTCAGGAGCTTGCTGCAAGCAGTTTCCTGGGATACTATTGGTTTCTTAGTGATTTTATTTACAGTGCAATTCATGGCATCAACTGCTTATGCATTTCTTTTGAAGATAGAGAATAAGAAAGAGAAATGCATGAGTGGAAGTAATTTATTTGCAGATGCTGTTTAATATTCTTTCTTGCAGGCATTCATTTTAAACTAGGACGTGGTTGTATATTTGATCTTTCTCTGGCCTCTGGGAGAAGTCATTTCTCTCTGATTTATTTTTAGTGTCTTTCTGAGCATTTCACAATCTGGAGGGACAGTAAGATTTAGGTTTATATCGCTCGGCTCAAAAAGGGAAATTTGGAGCTGACTCAGTGTTGCTGCATGGTCCCTGTTCCTTTACGCCCTTGACATCTTACCCTGGTGAGGTTTCTGAAAACAGAGACAATGGACTGTCTTTAACTTGAAATAGCTCAGGCCAGTTCAAGAGTTGTGGGTCTCAGGATTTAAAACACTGTGACAGTCAATTGCTTTTTACATTTTTCCCTATTAGCGGTGCCTGTGGTGAGGTGAAGCTAGCTTTCGAGAGGAAGACATGTAAGAAAGTGGCCATAAAGATCATTAGCAAGAGGAAGTTTGCTATCGGCTCTGAGAGAGAGGCAGTAAGTACCTGTGTTGGTTTGGCCCCATCATAAAGAATTTACTGCTCAGAAGAACTTTGGAAAATTTTGGGTATACTGAACTAACCTAAACACAGATGATTTGTTTCCAAAAATATTTGGTTGTACATAATAATACACATAGCAGGAACTTTTTTTTTTTCCTTCCAAGTTGTTACAAGACTGTTTTTACAATAAATGAAAGGAAATTAGGGAAAAAAAAATCCCGCTGTATCCCTGCCGCTGGAACCCCACAGCTGCTTTCAGTTTTCCCTTTCCTTCTAATCTTTGTTCCTGTGAATTCATGTTTCTAGATGGCTGAGATCGTATTGTATACAGTTTTGTATTCTGCTTTTCCACATAAGCATTAATGCGTAAACTTTTCCCTACTATATCCTTTTGGATGATTGAGTCTCTGTTTCACCAGCTTTATCACACTTTATTCATCCATCTTTCTGCTTGATCATTTAGATCATTTAAATAATTTCTAATTCTTTGTTCTTCCTGATAATGTGGCAATGAATACCTCCATGTTTATAGATTTTTAAAAGATCTTAACTAAATTATACGATCTCTCTATATGGTAACCATTCACTTTTTACATTTCCTGTAATACATACTTACTGCATTGGTGGAGTGGCCAAATGTATTGGTTTTTCAACACATGACCCTACAAAGTAATATAAAATGTGTCCTCTAGTCACGTTTTCCTTTGTGGCCAGCTGTTTCTGGCTATTATGCTTTACATTCCTTAAAGATCGATTTTTTTTTTTTTGGTCCCTAGACAATGCATTCTCACATAGCAAGAGGAATTTCCTTTCAGTGTTCACTTTGTTATAGATCTTTCCCCTGTGATTCTGGGTTTGTTTTCCATTTTGGGGGGAAGAAAATAACCTACCAGATTCTTAATGACTTGGAGCACAATTTTACGTTTTAATTTCATCTTTCAAATCCTATCATATTCTTTAGAGCTCTCTATCATCAGAGTATACCCAGCCTTGGTAATGAGTTTACCGGCTTACAGGAAGAGGCTGGCTTTTAAAATTAAACATCTGGCTTTCTTCGCTGAAGTCCATTTTACATAAATATGTAATTCTATATCCTCTTTGCTTGTAGAGGGCGTAGCCCGTGAGGTTGAGTAACTCGAGTCATTCTTCTGGAATTGTAACGGAGAGCGACTTTTCTACCCTGAAGCTTCCTCTTCCCTTTAGAGTCTCAGTAAATATCTCAGCTTGCATTTGAAATTGGAACCTGGCTCTGCTTAATTATGAGAAATGTGACTTTATGTTTTCTTTACACAGTTTAATTGACTACCTTCTTCTTTATGGTTTTTGCTTGTTGTATTATATTTACAAATGTAAACAGTTCCTCAGTTTGATGAGACAAGCTTACCAGGTCAATGTAAGAACAGTGGGAACACATTTGTTTCTGGCTGTGGGAACTGCAGCAAGTGGCTTCCTTTCTCTGAGCCTTGTTCCATCTGTAAAATGGGAATATTTTTAGAGCCCAGTTCACTTGGATTATGGGGCTTACATGAGATGACCCTTTTAGATAAAGAGCTTGGCATAGAGCCTAGTCACTTACTGAATGGCTTATTATTTACCAAGCATTTTGCAAAGTGATTTTAGGTGAGTTTTTGTGTAATTCATCCTTGATTTCTCTGTAAGAACAGTGCTGAGTTTGGAACTCAGGCAGCCTTTACTCAACTAAGTTTAACTGTAAACATTTTCTGTATATTGGCTATTATTATCATTGATAAACTAATGTTATTTTATTAAAGGATCCGGCACTCAATGTTGAAACAGAAATAGAAATTTTGAAGAAACTAAATCATGTAAGTACTACTGTAAAAAAATGACCCATACTTAAATTCTTTATCTCAAAAAATGGGGAGAGTGCAAAGCACTTCAGTGTAATAAAACTAGTATTAACCTGGGTTCCTTAATTGTGTGTGTATACGTGTATGTATGCATACATGCATGGTTTTAGCTGTTAAGCTGGGAAGAGCTTTACCCTAAAATTTTGAAAGGACAATACTGTAAAAAGATTTTATTATTAATTATGTTATTTTTCTCCTGAGTTAGTTCTGGACCAAAAGACTTAGTAAATCTGCTAAATACTATTATAGAGGCTTGATCAACTGATTATATTTGGGGAGACAGTGCTCTTTTGGTACTTTAATTATACCTGAATTTCATACCTCTTAAGTTCCTTTAGAAGGTGCTGATTTCCATTCACCTTGGTTGGAATAAATCAAATATATCCAAGAGTACCCAATAAGTATGACAACATCTTGGGTGTTTGAATGGTGTCTCTGGCCCCACTGAGTATCAGAGGTCCTGTATTTTTGTGCAATCATGACCTTGTCTCAGTGGAAAGAGTCTGAAGATGTGAGAAGAGAAAGTTAGATGAGTGGGACACCTCCCATCTTACTTTTTCTTCTTTCTGTTTCCCTTCATTAATTCCTTGGCCCCCATGTAGTCGTGAACTACATGAGTTAAACTTGAAATAAGACCTCCAGTCTTCAGCTGAGAATTATCTCAGTGGTCCTCAGCCTTTTTGGCACCAGGAACTGGTTTCATGAAAGACGAATTTTCCTTGGACCTGGGGTGAGTGGAGGATGGTTTCAGGATGATTCACACAAGTGCATTGCATGTATTATGTACTTTATATTTCTATTATTATTACACTGTGATATATAATGAAATCATGATACAGTTCCCCGTAATGCAGAACCAGTAGGTGGTCATTCAATTGATGGGGAGCAGCCGTAAGTGCAAGTGAAACTGCTCCTTTGCCTACTACTCAGCTCCTGCTGTGTGGCCCAGTTCCCATGGGTTGGGGACCCCTGGATTGTCTGATTCTTGTTCTTAACCTCTGAACTACAAAAGGTTTCTTCTCCTTTCTCTGACCTGGTCAGATCCTCCTAACAACAAATAGAAACAAGAACATCACATGGACACAACAATTCAGTAGGTTCCTTTAGAATTTGTGATGGTTCTGAAGACCCATGAGGATGTGAGTGGCCGAGCTTCCTGCTTGGCTTTCTTCTAATGCCTTGCAACTTCTATTTCTTCCCTGCTTTTGCCTCCTTTTTTCCGTGAGATCTGGAATCTCGTTAAAGAGAGGAGCCCTCTAATTTTCCGGGGTGGGGTTGCTTCAAACATCCCCCAAAGATAAACACTTAGAATCCTCAGAGAATTTTCTCTGATGTCAGAAGATCCCCAAGCATAACATTTATATAAATCTGATGTCTGCTGCAGAGGAGTGGAATTTAAAACTCTAAAAAGATCCTTGGAGATTTTTGTTGGAAATTTACAAGGGCACTTGGGAGTCCTTGGGAAGTAGAGATGGGCACATGAGCATATTTGGATGTTTGGGGACAGTGAGTGGAGCCTAGTATAAAGTCCAGTAGACCCTGGCCTTTAGAGTCAGGCGCTGATTTATCAATTGTCAAATGTTTTTGGTGCCAGCCTGTTTTCTAGGCCCCCGGCAGTCAGCACAGATAGACCTGGCCATCTCTCCTTTTACATGGCTTTAGTCTAGTGGGGAGACAGACCTGGGTTCCCATCCCTTGTTTTGAGCAGGTCATTTCACTTTGCAGAGCTTCTGCTCCCTTGTCTGTTCCTGGAGACCGTAGGATACTTACCTCAAAGGTCAATGAGACTTGAATACGTGCTTCTAAAGCTTTCAGGGCTTCTCAGGTGGCTCAGTGGTAAAGAATCTGCCTGCAGTGCAGGACACACTGGAGAGAGCCAGGTTCAATCCCTGGGTCGGGAAGATCCCCTGGAGAAGGGAAATGGCAACCCACTCCAGTATTCTTGGCTGGAGAATCCCATGGACAGAGGAGTCTGGTGAGTCAGACATGACTGAGCAACTGAGCAGGCACGCAAAGCTCTCGGCACAGGAAACACACTTGGGGCATGACAGTGATCTGCAATTCCCTACCCTTTGCCCTGTAGGACCTAAGTGGAGGGTCTGGGTTGGTGGCTTCTGGTTTCTGAGACACTTCAGCTGTGACAGCTGCAGCCTGTGGCTCTAGAGCTGGTGGGGACTGGAGACAGTGTATGCCGGCTCCGTCTAGTGGTGGCTCTTCTTGCTCTGTCAGCTGCTGGCTGTCCCCCATTCCGAGTGGCACTGGCCAAACAGACCAAGCAGTTCCCAGCCCTTCCTCTCCTTTTCCTTTTCCATGTGTGTCTTTTCTTCTGCCTTTCTTTTCACTTTATTATGGACTTCCCTGGCGGTCCAGTGGTTAAGACACTGCGCTTCCACTGCAGGGGACGAGGGTTCAATCTCTGGTCAGGGGACTAAGAGCACGTGTGCCTCGCGGCCAAAAGAAAAAGATGTCACAGGTGTATATTCTAGAGTCAGATGGTGCTCAAAGGTTTATAAACAGCAGCTTTACTTCTTTCCTAATCGCCTTCCTGCATTTAAAAATTTTTTCAGCTTTTTTTAAAGAAGAATTTACCTCCGTTATTTCTACATGATTTATTAATGCATAAACCGCTGTCTCTTGGCTTATCAACAATAATAGCTTGTTGTCTTTCTGTTATAAGAGAATTTTCAGTTCAATTCAGTTCAGTCACTCAGTTGTGTCCGACTCTTTGCAACTCCATGAATCGCAGCACGCCAGGCCTCCCTGTCCATCACCAACTCCTGGAGTTCACTCAACTCACATCCATCGAGTCGGTGATGCCATCCAGCCATCTTATCCTCTGTTGTCCCCTTCTCCTGCCCCCAATCCCTCCCAGCATCAGAATCTTTTCCAATGAGACAACTCTTTGCATGAGGTGGCCAAAGTACTGGAGTTTCAGCTTTAGCATCAGTCCTTCCAAAGAACACCCAGGACTGATCTCCTTTAGAATGGACTGGTTGGATCTCCTTGCAGTCCAAGGGATTCTCAAGAGTCTTCTCCAACACCACAGTTCAAAAGCATCCATTCTTCGGCACTCAGCTTTCTTCACAGTCCAACTCTCACATCCATACATGACTACTGGAAAAACCATAGCCTTTACTAGACGGACCTTTTTGGCAAAGTAATGTCTCTGCCTTTGAATATGCTATCTAGGCTGGTCATAACCTTCCTTCCAAGGAGTAAGTGTCTTTTAATTTCATGGCTGCAGTCACCATCTGCAGTGATTTTGGAGCCCAAGAAAATAAAGTCTGACACTGTTTCCACTGTTTCCTCATCTATTTCCCATGTAGTGATGGGACCAGATGCCATGATCTTGGTTTTCTGAATGTTGAGCTTTAAGCCAACTTTTTCACTCTCCTTTCACCTTCATCAAGAGGCTCTTTAGTTCCTCTTCACTTTAGCCCTCCTTTTTCTTTTTATTTATTTTTATTTTCGGCCATGTGGCATGTAAGATCTTAGTTCCCCAACCAAGGATCAAACCCTCACCCCTGAAGCATGAACTCTTAACCACTGGACTGCCATGAAAGTCCCTCAGGTCTTCTGTTCCTCTTAGTGTAATAATACAGTGCATATTTAGTGTTTCCATTATTGTAACAATAACAGGTGGTCCTGCAGAACCAGGTATACAGTGATCACAGGTAAGGAGAGGTGGAAATGGTTTACTGTCAGCCTGATGCCATGGCTGTAGAATCCATGACCAAAACGTGGCCAGCAGGACCCACCCTCAGTGGGTGGTTGTGTCTGTTATTGATGTTGATAGTATTAAACTGGACAGCATATGAGTGTTCCCCGTGTGCCAGCTGCTCTGTTGAATGTTGGTCCTAGGAAGATAAAAATAAGACTGACTTATTGACTTAGCCCATGCAGTACCTGGTGAAAGACTTCTGCTGGGTATCAATTTCCTTGTGGGGCCACACTGATGAGTACTACTGCAGGAAGTGTGGATCCAAACTGTGGAAGGGGGGACTTCCTGGTGGTGCCGTGGTTAAAAATCTGCCATCCAGAGGACACAGGTTTGATTCCTGGTTGGGGAACTAAGACCCACATGCTACAGAGTGTGGTGTGCCAAAAAAAAAAAAAAAAAAATCCAAGGGGACTTTGAGCTGGGGCTTGATACCTGAGGCCAAGTGTGGCCAGAAGGCTGGATCACCAGGCTGGAGGGTAGTGTGAGCAAAGATGTGACATGGGGAGAGAGCCTGGGGTGGATGGGGAGTTTTGTGGCCTGGAGAGGAGGAGAGGAGGATATTTGGGATGGGCGGAAGGAGATGAGGCTGGGTCTGGAAGGGCTTGGTAACCCCTGCTGAGAAGTTGGATTGCAGCCTCTGGGCTGCAAGGTGCTGAAAGATTTCTATTTTCTTTCTTCCTTCCCTCCTCTCACTCTTCTTCCTTTCTGCCTTAAAATAATTTAAAATTATATAATATTTGACACATGTAAAGTAAAATGTAAGTGGTAAAGCGAATTGGTAGGATGAACACCTTTGAACTTGCCGTGAGTTTAAGAACAAAGAAACCTGATCATACTGTCGAATCTACCTCATACTCAAAAAAGTGTTTGGAGATTTGCCCTTTCCACTTGGCGTTGTGTTTCCAAGATCCACCATACTGGGGGAGGTGGTGGGGCGTCCATTCTCCGCTAACAGTTCATGGTGGGGAGGTATCACTTGGAGGATTTTAATCAGTAATGGAAGGGATGAAATGTGCTTTGCAGGAAAATCACTCTGGTGGGCGTTTGCTCTTTTTAATCAAAAGTTGAAAAATCTAAAGTGAATAGATATGCCAATAAAAATCAAGATTTTGATGAGAAAATAAATACAGTCTAAAAATCTTACCACTCTCTTCCTTTTGATTGACATGGCCAGAATCCTTTTCCCTGGTAGGGAGGAGTGTATGTCATTGATCCTCACCACTTCTTGTATCTATCCTGACCACTAGCTTTACCATCCATCCTTTGTACTAGAGAAAACAATAGGGGTGTTATATGCATTAAATGCAGAGAAGGCAATGGCACCCCACTCCAGTACTTTTGCCTAGAAAATCCCATGGATGGAGGAGCCTGGTAGGCTGCAGTCCATGGGGTCGCTAGAGTTGGACATGACTGAGTGACTTCACTTTCACTTTTCACTCTCATGCATTGGAGAAGGAAATGGCAACCCACTCCAGTGTTCTTGCCTGGAGAATCCCAGGGACGGGATGCCTGGTTGGCTGCCATCTATGGGGTTGCACAGAGTCCGACACGACTGAAGCGACGCAGCAGCAGCAGCATGCATTAAATGTACTGTACGGTTCTCCCTTGTTCTTTAGCAAATGCACCCAGCATTGATCAGAGGTCACAGACTGTCAGCCATGGTGTGTGTCTCTCTCTCCTCCACCGCACGTATGTGCTTTTCAGTTCTTCTGAAACTAGAATTGCCCTCTTCCTTGGAAAATGGAGGGTCTTGTCTCATGGGCTGCCCTGCGGTGCCGGTTGTCTTAGTTGCATGGCCCTGCTGTCTGGCAGCATGGCTGGGCCCCCACCTGGGCTTCCTTTACTCGCGCTCCTTGTCAGGGTCCCCGGTTTCTTAGGTGTCCTTGAGTCCCTGTGCTCTGGGACAGGGAGGAGGAAGGCTGGGAAGAGACTGGCCTTCCACCCTTGGCGCCAGCGTTAAATGTGAAGCATGGACTGCTCCCTTGTTAGTTTGCTGCGGTAGAGAGTTTATTGTGTGTACTCACGAAGGAGTAAGTTAGAGTTCTGTCTCCTCCCCTGTGGGCTTCCCTGGTGGTGCTAGTGGGAAAGAACCCACCTGCTAATGCAGGAGACTTTAGAGATGCAGATTCGATCCCTGGATCAGGAAGATCCCCTGGAGGAGGGCATGGCAATGAACATGAATGAAAAGAATCCCATGAACAGAGGAGCCTGGTAGGCTACAGTCCATGGGGTTGCATAGAGTCAGACTCTACTGAAGCGGCTGAGCACACATGCATGCTCCTCCCCTGCATGAACTGCAGAGAGTCCTGAGGCAAGGACCAGAAGCCTGGTCTTGGCCTCCTTGACACCTTGAGTGGGTGTCCCGAGCTCTGCTCTTGTACTTCTCCTCTTGGGGAGCTTCTTAACTATTTTTTCTCTTTTCCCCCTTTTAGCCTTGTATCATCAAGATTAAAGACTTTTTTGATGCTGAAGATTATTATATTGTTTTGGAATTGTAAGTAGCAAACTTTTTTGTTTCCATTTAAATGCTTATAAACCAACCAAAGGGTCTAATGCTGGCCTGCATTTCTCATCCTGGGGACCCTCAGCATGTGTATGTTGGGGGTGGCCCGTAAAACAAGCACATGGGGTTAGTATAAATTCTAAAAATCACTCTAGTGTTTCCAAAGGCAGATGGATCTGAGGCCTGGGCTTGAAGCCCACTTTGCTGGTAACTAGCTGTCTACCCTGGAGAAGGCAATGGCAATCCACTCCAGTACTCTTGCCCAGAAAATCCCATGGATGGAGGAGCCTGGTGGGCTGCAGTCCATGGGGTCGCGAAGAGTCGGACATGACTGAGTGACTTCACTTTCACCCATTGGAGAAGGAAATGGCAACCCACTCCAGTGTTCTTGCCTGGAGAATCTCAGGGACGGGGGAGCCTGTTGGGCTGCTGTCTATGGGGTCGCACAGAGTCGGACACGACTGATGTGACTTAGCAGCAGCAGCAGCAGTAGCAGCTATCTACCCATGGGTTAGTTGATTTCACCTGTCTGAGTTTCATATTCCTAGTGTTAAGTAATAATGATAGCTCCCTGTGCAGTCATAAGGATCAAATGCTCTGAGGGCTAGAAGGCCTCCAGTGGAGCATGTGGCACCCATGGTGCTCAAACGCAGGTGCATGTTATGCTCTGACATAACCTGGGTGGCCCTCGTTGCTCAGGATCACTGCACCAGAGTGACACCTGAGTATCTTTCAGGTGCTGGTGTACTTGCAGCTTTACTTGGTGTGATTAAAATCATTTACTGTCTCATTCCTGAAAGAGGCCTGCCTTGGTGTCCATTCTGCATAAGTGTGCAGTGCTTCTGGGACTGGCCATCATGGCAGACAGGCTGGGCCTTACTCCTGAGTGGCCAACAGTGGCCGTGCTGGCTGACCATAAAGATTATAGAGTAAACAGCAGGCCAGTCATAGCGCTAGGAGAGACTGGACAGCCCTTGAAATGCTTAAGGGAATATCTGATGCTATGAAATAGGAGATTTATTATTTGACTGGATCTCATTAAAACAGTTCGGGACTTCCCCGGTAGCCCAGTGGCTAAGACCCTGTGCTCCCAAGGCAGGGTGCCCAGGTTTGATTCCTGGTCAGGGAACTAGATTGCACGTGTTGCAATGAAGATCGAAGATCCCGTGTGCTGCAACTAGGACCTGGCTCAGTCAGATAAATTTAAAGAAATAGTTTAACAATAATAGTAATAATACAATAGCAGTAACTGATACTAATGAAACACTTAATATGAGCCAAAACCTGCTGTAAGCATTTCACTGGGATTGACTCATGTAACCTGCATAACTGTCATCCAGGTTAGATACAAGTTAGTGGTGAGTTGTAGTAGTGAAGTTGCTCAGTCATGTCTGACTCTTTGCGACCCCATGAACTGGGGCCCATCAGGCTCCTCCATCCTTGAGGTTTTCCAGGCAAGAATACTGGAGTGGGTTGCCATTTCCTTCTCCAGGGGATCTTCCCGACCCAGGGATTGAACCTGAGTCTCCCGCATTGTAGGCAGACGCTTTTACCATCTGAGACACCAGGGAAGGCACATAAGTGAAGTGGTAAGTTACTGTCTAGCTCCACTTTATAGAAATGGGGACTGAATTGCAGAGGGATGAATAATCTGGCCAAGCATCTCCACTGCACCAGGTGCTTTACCCACAGCAGTTAATCTCTTAGTTTTTACAGCAGCCATCTAGGTAGGTGGGGTTTTATCCCCATTTGTTGAAGGGGTTTAGAAACAAGCTCAGAGAGGTTGCATAAGTCACCCCAAGTCCCACAGCTGGGACATGGTGGAGCTGAAATTCAGACCCAGTTGTCAGGTCATAGTCTCCTGCTTTTTCCCCTACACCAGTCTCAGAACCACCTGGGTGCACAGTAAAAATGCAGACCCCTGGGGTCTGCTTCCGATCTACTGCATCAGATTTTCCGAAAGCTCCCTAAGCGTGTCCAATGCCCACCTCTCTCTTCCTCTGTCTTTCCTTGCTCCTCAGTTTCCGACTGACGTGTCTTTATTGTGGATGTGGCTAATTACCTCATTGCCTTGACACATGGGAGCCAAGAGTGGATAAACCACTTTGCTTGTCTTGATGAGTTTATTCTGTTTGTGTTATCTTCCCTCCAAGTGAGTTCCCCTCTAGGAATGAACCCCCTGCTTTGCCTGTGTGTTTCAGGATGGAAGGAGGAGAGCTGTTCGACAGGGTGGTGGGGCATAAGCGCCTGAAAGAAGCCACATGCAAGCTCTATTTTTACCAGATGCTCCTGGCCGTGCAGGTAAGAGAAGCCCTCGGTGCTTTTAACGGCTTTCTTTTAGGTGAGTTACTCTCCAAGTTGGCAGAAAATGAGGGACCAGGGATAAAAACCCAGAGAGCAGTCTGTGTGTGGGTTGTTCTGTTTTTGGCAAAAACACCCCACCCCTTTGACTCAGATGAGAAAGTTCTTGCTGTGAAGTTTAAGAGAAAAAAAAAGAAATAAGGAAGTTAAAGAAATAAACACACGGTCCCACATGGCTTCTCTTTAGCTAGGAGGTTTTAATGGGGGGCAGGGATCTCTGTTGTGCTTGGTCCTTGCAGAAATCCCCCTTACCTCTGGGGCAGGGGTGAGGAGGCAACTGGGCAGGTGTGAGGATGGATTACTCCTCCGTGGCACAGTGCTAGGGGTTTCCTTTATCTGTAGCATCCTGTTTTTTTTTTTCTTCCATTTATTTATTTTTAATTGGAGGATAATTGCTTTACAGTGTTGTGTTGGTTTGTCATACATCAACATGAATTAGCCATAGGTATACACACGTCCCCTCCCTCTTGAATCTCCCTCCCTCCCCCTGTAGGTTGTCCCAGAACACCAGGCTGACCGCCCCCTCCCCACCCCCCGCTATACAGCAACTTTCCATTAGCTATCTATATCCAACCAGTCCATCCTAAAGGAAATCAGTCCTAAATATTCACTGAAAGGACTGATGCTGAAGCTGAAACTCCAATACTTTGGCCACCTGATGCGAAGAACTGACTCATTGGAAAAGACTCTAATGCTGGGAAAGATTGAAGGCGGGAGGGGAAGGGGACAACAGAAGATGAGATGGTTGGATGGCATCACCGACTCAATGGACTTGAGTTTGACTAATCTCCAGGAATTGGTGATGGGCAGGGAGGCCTGGGGTGCTGTAGTCCGTGGGGTCGCAAAGAGTCGGATACGACTGAGCGACTGAACTGAGCTGAACTTACACATGGTAATGTGTATATTTCAGTGCTGCAGCAGGCACACGGGCAGGCATGGGTACTGCCTTCTCTTCAGTGCTCGTGGCAGGTGTTGGGATGAATGGCTGGTGGCACCCTGCATGGTTCAAAGAACATCACCCTTTCTCAACCCAGATGTTGTGAGGATGCCCGCCTGGGTCTCTTCCCTTGAGAATGTTCCTCTGCAAGAAACACAGGGATTGGGAGCAGCTGTTGCACTGAGTGAGGCTGGAGGGAGATTTTCCAGAGGCTAATCTACCTGGGTGCCCAGCCTGGGGGCTTCACCAGGTCACTTTCCCAGTGAAAGTGCTTTGGAGGTATTTTGCTGTAGGCCAGAGGGATATCCAGAGAAACCTAAAGCCCATAAACACCTAACCAGTGATTTTTATGTTTTTAATTTTTTTAAATTTAGTTTTTAATTGAAGGATAATTGCTTTATAGAATTGTGTTGGTTTCTGCCAAACATCACTTTTCAGCCTTTTGGTTAAGATCACGTGTAATGTGTAGTATCTACTCTTATCAATCTAACCAGTGTTTAACTCTCTTCATGGTTTGTGGTGGTGCTTTAGTTGCTAAGTTGTGTCCAACTTCTGCAGCCATGAACTGTAGCCCATTCAGGTCCTCTGTCCATGGAATTTCCCAGGCAAGAATACTTAAGTGGGGTGCCATTTCCTTCTCCAGGGGATCTTCCTGACCCAGGGATTGAACCCGCGTCTCCTGCATTGCAGGCAGGTTCTTTACCAACTGAGTCACTAGGGAAGGCCCTTAATGGTTTGCTCCCAACTTTATGCCAAGAATATTAAGGTGAATTGAGTACAGATCAGTGGACCTGGGAAATTCTTTTTTTCCTAAAGAAATATGACTTGGTGTATAAAAATGAGTACACAGAGAAACATCATTCTATTTATGATGTTTAGAAACCATTCTATTTCAGTCATCAAGTTTTCAAAGACTGATCTTGCATCAAAGAATATGTTAACTCTAGATGTTCAGATCATTTACATATGTGTACTTTATAGAGTCCCTTTAAAAATATTCTCAGAAGTGGAATCAACAAATACACTATTTTGGTAGAATTTTTATAGCTTAAATAGTCCCTAAATGTTTTATGTCACCTGTTGCATTTTTATTATTGAAGCTGACACCTTCTATTTCTGCTAACATGAAGGAATAGTTATTGTCTTCAAGAGCGAAATAAAAGGTCTACTGTCATAAGTTGCCTTTTTCATTTTTCTCCTTTTTAAAGATTTTCTTGCAAATTTGTAAATAGTAGTCCACTTATCCAGTGGTTTTCTGATTTGGGAGAGAATGTGGTCATAACATGAGTTATAATTTCATCCAGCTGTAAGATGTGTGTATGTCCGTCTCACGCGCCTGCTCCATGAATCTAAGGGTCACTCCTCTCTGTGTAGTACCTTCATGAAAATGGCATTATACATCGGGACTTAAAGCCAGAGAACGTTCTCCTGTCATCTCCAAAGGAGGACTGCCTTATAAAGGTAAGAAATTTACGCTCTGTATGTGGCCACTCCAGTAGATTGCTGTTCAGAAACTGTTTTCGAATTCATCAAGTAAAAAGTGGGAGCATAAAAAGGGAGGGAATTTGACCTTTCCATTCTTAGCATTCTTTTAGCGACCAGGTGGTATTGCTCCAGTGAAGATGCAAATGAGCACTTATTCAGCTCCACGTGTACAAGCCACTTTTATCTTCAGAGAGAGGAAGGAAAAGTCTAGATGGGAGAAACACATCCCCTGTCTTCCTCTGTCTAAAATAGTACTTCCCAAGCTTGGCTTCATTTGAGAATCCCCTGTTGATTTAGAGGAAAAAAAAAAAAAAAAACAACAAAAAACATGACAGCAAGCCTGCACCTTAGGATTGCTGTAGGTGGCACCCAGGTGAAGTATTTTTCCCCAGCTCCTCAGTATTCCCATTTACAGCCAACATTGAAAAACTGGGGTCTAAGAACAATCAGGAATAACTAGACTTCTAGAGTGTCTGTTAAGGGTTATAAGCTTTTTGTAAGGTTACAGAGAATACAGATCTAAGTTGGGAGAAAACCTGAGCCTTAAAGTTCCTTGGGTCAGGAATTTTTATTTAAGCAAAATTTAATAACTTGCAGGATTTAAAATTACCTTATAGGGCAGGGCTTTGCTGGGGGTCCAGTGGCTAAGACTGTTCTCCCAACTCAGGGGGCCCAGGGTTTGATCCCTGGTTGGGGAACTAGATGCCACAACTAAAACTCAGAACAGCCAAATAAATAAAAATATTAAAAAAAAATTACCTTATGAAGACAAGAGTGTATAGAGTCCAGATTAATAGTCGCATGAATCATAGGCTAGGAACTATTGTAGCCTTCATATCTTTTTTGAATTGGCCGACTATGTTACTTTTTATTTCATGACATTAAAAAAGATGCCCTTTTGTCTTTACTTTAGATTACTGATTTTGGGCAGTCCAAGATTTTGGGGGAGACCTCTCTGATGAGAACCTTATGTGGTACCCCCACCTACCTGGCTCCGGAGGTTCTTAATTCCTTTGGAACTGCTGGATATAACCGTGCTGTGGACTGCTGGAGTTTAGGAGTTATTCTTTTCATTTGGTAAGAAAAAGTTTTTATCGCTTCAGACTGTGGTTGGTGGTATTAAGGTGAAATAAAAAATGTGTCCAGTTAGAGTTTGTATTTAATTTAGGTCGCCTCTTTTTTGGACCATTGATTTAAAACAATACCTGGTTTTTCATTATGCTCAAAAAAAATCGATATATCTGAATGCCACTGAGAATGCCACTTGATTTCTTTTCCTTTCTCTCTCTACCAATATGAAGCCTTAGTGGGTATCCACCTTTCTCTGAGCATAAGACTCAAGTGTCATTGAAGGATCAGATCACCAGTGGAAAATACAACTTCATTCCTGAAGTCTGGGCAGAGGTCTCAGAGAAGGGTATGGATACGAAAGAGTTCAGAATTTGTGGTTTGCTAAAATGTATGTGTGCTGCGATGGGAGTTTATTTTCAAATTCTATGATGTTTTCTCCTGTCAATCCTGTTCTTATTTTCTGTTAGTTTTTGCACCATTTTAGAGGCAAAGGAAGTAATTGGGAACTTGGGCTCCAGAGTCAGGCTGATGTAGGCTTGTGTCCTGGGGCTGCTACTTCTTAGCTTTGTGACCTTAGGCAAGATACTTAACCTCTCTGGGTCTCCTTTTTGTTTATTTGTAAAAGAGGGCACAATAAACCTCTATTTTAAGGAGGTTTCGTGAGGGTAAAGTGTAATATACTCACTGTGCCTGGTATCTATTTAAGTGTGCAAAATAATGGGTAACTTTTTAGTTACAAGGTCTCCTTTGAAGTAGTAAGCACAGCAAAAGCTAAATGTAACTTGTTATTCTGTGTTTTAGAATTTAAAAGAGTAACTTTGTAATTCTCAAAAGGAAAAGTAGAACACTAAAACTAAATGTCAAACAATGTAATGCAGATGATTGTGCTAAGTGTCAGAACATCTGATAAATAATACTGTTGCAATATACAGCCAGCCTCCACTTGTTGCTGGCCAGTCCAGCTTTGTTTCTGCCAAGCCTGAGATTCCTAGGAGAGAGCTCTCCCTGGCTGAGGAACTCTCTCCATCACTCCGTGGGTCTCAGAGAGAGTTGGCTGAACATCCTGAGTGTTTTAGAACTGGGGGAAGTTCAGCTTAAATTAGTTTGAACTTGAGTCCAGTAAGGGGAGCAGGAACCGCGAGTTAAGTTGTAATATCTGAGCAGGGAGCCATAGGGACCATCATGGCATTCCTGGTGTTCTAAAGTCTTCAGACAAATACCGAGAGTGGGGAGGCCTAGGGGGCCCTGCCTGCTCTGTCTGCTGATTCACTGTGACCTCAGCCCCTCTCTCTTCTTTCTGGATGTTGGCCTGTGATTCTGGCACACTCTCATTTTGTTGATTTAATGTTTTTATCCTTCTCACTGTGATTTGCCAAATTATCTTACTGCTTTAGCCCTGGATCTCGTCAAGAAGTTGTTGATAGTGGATCCAAAGGCGCGTTTTACGACAGAAGAGGCTTTAAGACACCCATGGCTTCAGGTGTGTATGGGGCAGTGGCTGCTCACCTGAAATACCCAGGCAACCCTGAACTGTGTCCCTGAGATGGGGAAGAGGATGAAAACATACATTTGCTTGGTTGGGTCTAATGCCATTTTTCAAGACTGAGCTTTAGGTGGGTGGAGGTGCATGTTTATGTCTGTGGGTGTGGGTGTGAGTGTGGTGTCTTGCATTTGTGTGCAGCCTTTATAGCTTGACCTTGATGAACAAGTTCTCCTTATGGCCTGTCCCGGTTCCGCTTGGCTTCTCCGAGTCTGCAGTTCAGTTGTGTTCCTTTGAGAGGTGGTTGTAGCTCCAAACCTCCACCCCAGCTGCGTCCTTCTCTTCTCTCAAACCCCTTACCTCAGACAGATGGGATGAGCTGCGTTCTCGCCATCTTCAACCTTAGGTCAGGGAAACGGGGGGTGGGAGGAGGGGAGCAGCCTCCCGCGGGGAAAACCTGGCTATTTCTTAAGCCCAAGTGATCGGGTATGAGGGGATCCTACTTCCTGTTCATGGTGAGCAAGCATGCTCTTAGCAGATTGTCACCTGTGCCTTTCAAGTCTGCATTACCTCTGTGTCCCTGCAAGGGGTTGTGGCTCCCATTAGATTATGCGTTGATTTCTTTCAAGCTACTGGAGTTGGAAATCCTTTGTGCCTTTGCTGGGCTAGTCTTTGGTTTTAGAAATCACAACAGCCTTGGGCAGGCTCTCTGATGGATGCCAGGTCTGTGAAGTGGAGTTCCTTTCAGCACAGCCAGCCATACTCCTCTCTGTTAACTTGCAGTTGGTCTCTGTTACTTGTGGGGATGGATGGGGGACTTAACCAGGTTGCTTGAGCTGGAGGCTCAGATACTCTGGAAATTTCTAGTCCAGAACTCCTGGGGCCATCCAGTCTCAGGACTGTGCTTTTGGGGCTCTGGGAAGACTGTCCTTATTCTTTCTGTCATCCAACCCTCAGCTCAGGCCAGCTCAGGTTGAGAACAAGAAATCCCTACCAAAAAAAAAAAAAAAAAAAAAAAAAGTAGATGTATATGTTTGGGATGTTGCCCTGGAAACAGCAGTCCCCCTGACACCCCCCCCCACCCCCTCCGCCCCACCTCCCCACTAGAAAAAAAAAACTGTCAGATGATTTAGCACTTAATAGACCACACAGATTTGAAACTGCAGGACCCTGGAGAAAAGGAATTTGGAAACAAAGGGTGCCTTTGCATGTGGGGACTTAATTTTGATGAAAAAGAAAAACATTCCTCTTGGCTCTTTTCATATGCCTTAATAGGGAAACTCCTGGGGGCCAGATATGGAGGTGGAGGAGCTTTTAGTCTTGAAAAAAACAGAGCTTGCCAGTTAGGCCTGGGAACAGGATTTACATCCACTCGAAATGTACAAACAAGTGTAGCCCATTTTTCTTTAACTTTTTGTCTCAAAAGAAAATTGTTGTTAACAGCCAAGGAAAAGGTGAAGTTCAGCCCTGCCACAGGGGTCTCACTTGAATATTCTTTTGTCCATGTTTTATTTTTCCAGCAAAAGTTGGAGTGAACATTCATTGATGACAAGGATGCTGACTGCCCACATAAATCACCTGTTAGTGACAGTTTAGGTTTTATTTTGGGAAATTCAACATTTTTGAAGAAACTAAATGGTTTTGTGGATCTGGCACTGGACTATTTGTCCAAAGAATATGAATCTTGTCATTCTTTCTTGTCATTAACAGTGTCCAGTTTGGGGATGCATGTAACTTTTTGAATTATACGTGTGTGCACAGTCACTTCATTGTGTCCGACTCTTTGTGGCCCCATGGACTATAGCCTGCCAGACTCCTCTGTCCATGAATTTCCCAGGCAAGAATACTGGAGCCGGTTGCAATTTCCTACTCCAGGGAAACTTCCGGACCCAGGGATCGAACCTAAGTCTTTTACGTCTCCCGCACTGGCAGGCGGATTCTTGCATTGTACAGATATATGCCCAGGAGTGGGAATGCTGGAGCGTATAGCAACTATTTTTTAGTTTTCTGAGGAACCTGCATACTATTTTCCATAGTGGCTGCTCCAGTTTATATTCCCGCCAACAATGTGGGAGGGTTCCCTTTTCTGCACACCCTCTCCAGCATTTATTATTTATAGACTTTTTAATGATGGCCATTCTAACCTGTGTGAGGTTGTACCGCATTGTAGTTTTGATTTGCATTTCTCTAATAATTAGCCATATGGAGTATCTTTTGATGTGCCTGTTGGCCATCTGTATGTCTTCTTTGGAGAAAATATCTATTTATGTGTTTTGCTCATTTTTTGACTGAGTTTTTGTTGTTGTTGAGGTGTATGAGCTGTTTGTATGTTTTGGAAATTAAGCCCTTGTTGCATCATTTGCAAATATTTTCTCCCAGTTCATAGGTTGTCCTTCAGTTCTGTTCATGGTTTCCTTTGATGTACAGAAGCTTGTACGTTTGATAAGGTCACATTCATTTATTTTTGCTTTAATTTCTATTGCTTTGGGAGACTGACCTAAGGAAACATCAGTACGATTTATGTCAGAGAATGTTTTGCCTCTATTCTCTTCTAGGAGTTGTATGATGTCATGTCTTATATTTAAGCTAAGAACCTCATTTTAACTTAATTATCTGTGCAAAGGCCCTGTCTCCAAGTAGTCACAATACTAGGGGTTGGGCTTCAACATGTAAGTGGGGAAACGGGGAGGGGATACAATTCAGCCATAACAGTCACAATTCAGTTGCCATAGCAATGGACGAATAACATTTTCAACATTGAGCCCCTCTGATACAGAGGTCCCTGTGCTTCTATGGTGCCTGGCACCCAAGGGTCCTCATAACTGTTTGTTCACTGGGTGAAAGAGGGAGGTGGGTGATGTGGGTGGGCAGGAAGGCACAGAGGGCATTCCTGGTGGAGGTGAGCAGGTGTAGAAGGAAATAAGGGGTGGACCTTTGAGGGTGGCCTTGCCTGAGAAGTGAGATCCTAGAGGAGAGTGTGGATGAACTTGGTGCTTGGACAATGGGGAGCTACACTGAGTAGCTCAATAAACAGAGTGATGGAAGCAGGTGATCCTAGCCACTAAATGTAGAGGATGAGATGGTTGGATGGCATCACCGACTCAATGGACATGAATTTGAGTGAACTCCGGGAGTAGGGAGGCCTGGCCTGCTGCAGTCTGTGGGGTCGCAAATAGTCGGACACGACTGAGTGACTGAACTGAACTGACATGTAGAATAGGTCAACTGATCGTTGTGCACTAAGTTTTCTGCAGTCGAATTGCTGACCGTTGAAGGCCTTCCTTCCTTGGTTCTTCATCGCCCCCATCCCCCATGGTGCACTCTGTATGCCAATACACAGTGGGAGGAGTGGGGGCGGGCTGGGATGGGAAGGTACACGGGGATTTGGAAACGAGCTGCTCTGGGACTCTATTCTAAATGTGCTGCTTGCAATGGCTGAGCTCAGCTTTCAGCGGGCCCCAAAGTCCACATTCCTAATCATGTGGCATTTTACCTTTCTGAAGGGGGAAGCTACACCAGGCCACCTCTCCTGGTTGGCAAATCCTTAAGCCCTGCAGAAGTGAGCATCTTGGGAGGTGTGCAGGGGTGTCTACGTGCCCTGCCCCACCCCTCATTTCCATCTCTAGCAGCAGCAAGCACCTGCTCACTTTTTCCCTCTCATTAACTCTGGGGTATTGTGGGCTTGCCATCCTTCTTACAACTTGTACAGTGCTTGCTTGCGGAATTTTCTAGGGTGCAGGGTTGCTTTGTTAGGGTGGCCCTGGTAACATGCTTCATTGTTGGCAATGGGAGGGGGCACCTATTGGAAAGATGTGCGGAGCAGCATGGAGCCAATCCCAGTATCTGGCTTCCTGATTGCTGTCTCTCAGGTTCTGGGACGCTCGTTCTGCAAGTATTTGATCACTGGGGTCTGTGGTTCTCTCTGACGCCCCTGGAGTGCTTAGGGTGTATGGATTTGGTTGAGCCCATGTTGACTGAGTGTTAACTGCTGATTAGACTGTTCGGTTTTCTCCCCTGCATTCCCATCTTAGCCCATTTCTCTGTTTCTGGGAGCATCCTGGCCCTGCCTTTCAGGAGCTTTCTTTCTTGCATTCATAGCCTACTTAGGTTTTCCATTTCTTCACAGGATGAGGACATGAAGAGAAAATTTAACAACTTGCTTTCTGAAGAAGATAAGTTGATGGCTGTGCCCCAGGTCCCTGCCCAGGTATTCTGGATGATGGTCAGTTTAAGGAGCCCATGAGTGGAGGAGGAAGAGCTTGAATAGTCTTTTCAGCTCCAATTGTTTAACATTTTTTTGTAAGGAGTAATGTCATAGATACTTTGTTTCAGCTTGATCTACTCTGGTACATTTAGAAGATTTAATAATGAAGAATATGTTTTATGAATTAGAGAAGCACAGGTGGGGGTCATTATTCAAAAAGTCTCCTGTAAGGCAAGATTGTGTGCATGCTCAGTTGCTAAGTCTCGTCTGACTCTTTGTGACCCTATGGACTGTAGCCCACCAGACTCCTCTGCCCATGGGATATTTTCAGCAAGAATACTGGAGTGAGTTGCCATTTCCTCCTCCAGTTGATCGTCCCGACCCAGGGATCCAACCAGTGTTTCCTGTGTTGCTGGTGGATTCTTTACCACTGAGCCACATTGGAAGACTGTATTAGAGGCTCAGATTTAAATTTGTTGAAAATTTAAAAATTTGGGGGAGTGATTGATGACTTACTGATTATAGTCTTATTCCCCTGAAGTTCTTTGTATATATGTTAATATCTGTTCATTTCTGTCCGGCCTTCTTTCGGTAACATTCATTTTCCCGTAGGTCCCTCACAATTCTGTAAATGGGAAAACACACGATAGGGTCAGGAGAAGACAACCAAGAAGAGGCTGGTTATGCTGCTTGTTTCCTTGTTTTGTTTTGTTTTTTTTTTCACTGCACCACATGGCATGTAGGATCTTAGTTCTCCAACCAGGGATTGAACCTGTGCCCTCTGCAGTGGCAGCATGGATGCTTAACCACTGGACTAGCAGGGGAAGTCCCTGCAGCTTACTTTCAATATGCATCGTTGAGTGGTTGGAGGCCCCAAGGGAGAGAGATGTCAGTCCAATAAACGTGTGTGAGTTGGGGAGGGGTGTGGTAGGGGTTCAGAGCCAATGAGGACAACCAATATTCTTGGTCCTAGAAGGTTCACATGAAGTGCTCCAAGATTACTGGAAGCATATTGGGAAACTGATAATTGTGACAAAGCCAGAGGTTTTCTTTGAACATCTCTCCCCTTTCCTTTACCTGCAGCCTTCCACAAGTCGAAAGCGGCTTCTTGAAGGGGAAGCAGAGAATGCCGACCCCACGAAGCGCCTGGCAGTGTGCGCAGCTGTCTCGTGAACACTGGTGGACCACGAAAGAAGCGTACCTTCTTGATCCCCTCTGCTGCCATTTTCTTTAAATATGTTTTGTATAGTTTGTATTTCATTATGGGATGGCTGCTTTTCCACAACCATTGACACATAATTCAAAATGTGATGGAACCTGGGCTTTGTGCTTCTGTGTGTTGATCAGCTCTTAGCTACACGCCTTTAGTGTGTATGTATCTGATACATGTACTTCTGGTGCTTCTACTTTGGCTGTAACTAGACATGTTTCTGAGGATACGTCCCTGGGTGAGCTGCATACATTAGAAAGTTGCAGTGGGTGGGAGACAGCAAGTCAGGGTGGGGTTTGTTGAAAGTGGCTGGTTGCCAGAGTCTTTACCAGGCATTTGGTACTTTGGTGCATATATCATGGCCCACTTTTGTGTTTTTTATTTTAATTTTTTAAATTCAATTTTTATTTTTTTGGCTGCACAGCTTTCGGGATCTTAGTTCCACGAACAGGGATCAAACCTGCGCTCCCTGCAGTTGAATCATGACGTCCTAACCTCTGGACCACCAGGGAATTCCCCCATGGTTTTAGAGTCCCATTCTCACCCTCATGGTCCCTAAAACCACAGACCCAGATAAGTTGTGAAAATCAAAAACTTCCTGATTATAGGAAAAAGACCAGAAACATTGACTGTGTTTGAAATGTAAATAAGGCATGTGGGCTTGTCATGTTGAGCCAGTGATGACCAAGAAGACCCTATGTAAAGTGCCTGCCTTGGTTGGTCTTGTCTAGTGATTCAGTGTGCTAGGTCCTCTGATTACCATCATGTTATAAGTGGGGAGCCCAGACTGAAGAAGTGAGGTGACTTACTCAATGTCACACAGCTAGGAAGTGGCAGAGCTGGGACCCAGCCCAGGGCTTCCTGACTCAAATTCATGTTCCCTATCTCCTCTGTCCCTTATTTGATGAGACTCAGGGATGTAGACTCACAGACAAAACTCATGTGAGACTGATGTCTAAATCTTGAATACTGGTATGTTCAATCGTGATGGATGGATACAACCCCATAATCTGTGGAAGTTGGGACATCTTGGGGACAAGGAACAGAGGCCCATTCAAATTACTTCACGGAAAAGGAGATTTGTTTTGGCCTTACAGAGGGCTGGGCCTGGGAGGCCATCAGGAGCCCAGGCAGTTCTAATGGCTGGCTCCTCTTGTCTCTTTTCGACCCACTGAATTTGCTTCTCTGGTCACTTTGTCTGATTGATGCTAGGCCATACTGTAGTCTGCTGACCATGCCATGACTTGAGTGCCTAGGTTTGGATGCCGCTGCTGAGCCAGCCAGGGGAGGGTCAGGGGCACCCAGCTGTTGCTCCAGGCAGTGAGGGTGGTGGTTGGCAATGGAAATTAAAGGGGTGTGTAGGCATTCTGAGGCTTGGCTGGCCTGTTGCTGAGGGCTAGATGGGGATTTAGGTGGTTTGCATATTTAAAGGAATGAGGCAGAGATTGCCAAGTTAGATGGGTTTCAGCTCATTTGAATACTTAATGTGAAGGCTGTGGTTTCTTAGGGCATCTTTCCCTCTTGGGGTAGTCAACCAGCCCTTCTCTGTTTTCAGTGCACTCTCTGATTACACCTACCATGGGTAGTGGCCTCCAAAGATGTTCTTATCCTAATCCCCAGAATTTATGAATATGTTCCTTTTTCATGGCAAAAGAGATTTTGCAAGTGTGATTAAGTGAAGGATCTTGAGATGGGAAGGTTATCCTGTTTTATCAAAGTGGGCCCGTGTCATCACAGTGTTCCTTTTAAGAGGGACACAGGGAGAGTCAAGAGTCAGAAGAGAGGGAGTGGTATTCTTTGAAAACAGGAAGAGGCCACAAGCCATGGACTACAGGCAGTCACCAGCAGCTGACCAAAGACATGCATTCTCTCCTCACAGCCCCCTGAGGGAACCACTGCTTTTACTTTACACCTTGACTTTAGTCACATGAAATTGATTTTAGACTTCTGACCTCCAGTCTTAGCAGAATAAATGTGTATTGTTTTAAGCCACCCAGATTGTGGTAATTTGTTACAGCAGCCAGAGGAAACATATACTCATTAATGAGACATCAACTGCTGATCTGGGGATACCAAGCATCCAATTCCACTTCTTAACCTCATACTCCGCTTTTCTTTAGGGGGAATTCTTTTCCCCTATCCCATGAGTTCATAGCGGGAGGGAGAGATGGTACCTAAGAAGCCAAAGGGGTCCCTAGAGGCCTCTCCCCTGCTAGAGCTCCTCCCACTGACTACCCAGCTGGAGGTGGGCACAGGACTGAAACATTAGGAAATGGAGCTAGGATGGCAACAGTAGGAGCAATTAGAAGGGGTAGGGGGGCCCCTTTTTCCATCTGCCCCACCCACCCGTGTCCTGGCGGGGCTGACCCCACTCCCTTCCTAGAGGAGCTCCATATGATCCATTCTGGCCAGTCTTGCTGTGATAGGCTCAGGCAGATGCATGTGACCCAAAGGGGCCCTAAAGAAAGAAAACCCAAACCTTTGGCTGGAACTACTGGGAAACAGTTCCTGCTGTGAATATGTAAAGTCACATTCATAAATTATGGGAAGTTAGGACGAGAGCACCTTTGGAGGCCATTATTCACCCTACCATGGTAGAGGTGTGAGCTGGGAGGTGCTGGGGACACTGGGGAGAACTGCATGAGAATGAAGTCATCACAGACAGAAGCAGAGCTGAGATGTAGAATGACTGAGCTTATTGTTTGAGTACCTGGATCCAACTATCTCTTCAGTGAGGTACCAACAAGGACTTTGATTTGTTCCCTTAGTTGATTTACTTCAGTTTGAGTTTTTTTAAATTAAAACAAAAATTATTTTAATTTTTTTCATTGTTTGGTCACTTGTGTCTGGAAGAGGCCAGACTAATAAATCCAACCATTTGCAAACTCTAAGAGACCCTTGGACACTCTTCTTTTTAAGTAGGGAAAACTAAACAACTGCTGTTGTTTTTGTGCCAACTTCAGGGTTTTTGGAGAGGTTTGGGGCAAAGAATGGAAAGTGAAGATGCGGGATCTAAGAGTCCCTCCAGCCTCAAGGTTGAGAGAACCCCCTCCCAGCTAATTATACCACAGGGTTTGGGAGCAGAGCCCCCTTCATTAAACTTTTAGGAGTCTTGAAAGGACAGGGCTGGAATTATACCACTGAAACTTGGAGAGCTTGCTGTGTGCCAGGCATTGTGCTCAGACACACGTGTGCTTCCTCAGAAAGCTCACCTCAGCCCTGTGAGGCGTTACTGCCCCTCCTTCCAATTTCCCAGTTGGCAAAAAGTGGAGGCAAGGCTTGAACGGGAATTTCCCTTTTCAAGAGACCTTGGTTTTTGATCATAAAATTACTTAAGGGGTTTTTGTCACCAGTTTACCACTTGATAAAAGTACTAGGCGCGGTATTGATATTTTATCTGGATTACTTCAAGTCCTCTGACTTGCCTTAGTTGTTAAACCTTCCCCATTAAGGAAAAACAGGCTTCTGGAGACCTGACCTTAATTAGGTAAAGGTTAGTGGAGATGCGGGACTCAAACTCAAGTTTCTCCATTGAGAGTGGCTTTTCCAGAGACACAGGCATCCAATTGTGCCGCTTAGGTTCATGCACGTGCTCACAGACCACCGCGATGGGGATCTCGATCACCTTAGCGGTGTCCTTCACCTCACACTTCTTGGGGGTAATTCCCTCTTGGGGTAGACCACCGCTTCAAGTCCAAGCAGGTGAAGCCTTTAAAAGGGGTAATGCTACGAGGGGCCTGGTCTGGCGTCGTCCGCAGTGCGGCAGGCGGCTGCGCCCAGCCCAGAACAGCAGGCGCTTAGGCCTGGCCGGACGGGTGCGGAGGGGGTGGGCGCGAAGCTGGGAAGAGCGGGGCCCGGACTGGAGGGCGTCAGGCTTCGAGGGGCGGGGGCGCGGCGAGTGCGCGCGTGCGCGGTCGGGGGCACGCGCGGAGGCGCGCGGGGAGCGTGCGCGGCGCGTGCGCGGCGGGGGGTAGTGTGAGACGCCGCGGCGACGCGCGGCACGGCGGGAACATGGCGCGCGGGGCCGGCGCGCGCGCCTAGCTGGCGGGACCGTTAGCTCGAGGCGGACGCGGCCCGTGCCCCGCGGGGATGGAGCAGTCACCACCGCCCGCTCCTGAGCCCACCCCAGGGTCGACCCCAGCACGGAGTCGTAGACGACGGGAGCCCGAGTCGCCGCCGGCGCCGGCTCCGGTGAGTGCTTGAGGGGCGCGGGCCGGGAGACTTTCTTTGTGAAACTCCGTCGGTGCGAGCCGGGCCGGGCCTCTGAGGCTGACGAGCGCCCGCGAGGCGGAACCCGCCCGGCCGTCCGGGTTCGAGCCCTGCCTCGCGTCGCTCGGCGTCGGGACCGGGTCTGTCGCCTGCCCACCTCAGTTTCCGCGTGGGTGTTTGTGTGTGCGCGCCAGCGGGAAGGGGAGCGGTATACAGTCAGCGCCTAATGCGCGCGGTGCCACTCCTTGCCTCCGGCCCCTCGAGGCGGCCACTGCCTGCGGCCCGGGCCCACGGGAGAGGGAGACCGCAGCCTCTGGGAGACAGGTGTCGGTGCAGCTCCGGGATGCTCAGGTGCAGACAGCCCCAGGTGAATCTGAGGGAGTGAGCTGGCCGTCCTGGGAAGGAAGCAAGTCTGTCAGAGTGTCAGCACAGAGGGTATTTGGGAATGCTTTACATTAATCTCAGCTGGTAGTGTGGTTGGGGTTTTATCCGTTTGAGTGCCGGAAGCTGAGTGAAATGGACTGAAACCGAGTGAAATGGAGGTGTGGCTCCCACTGGGTGGGATGGGATGCCCCCGAGCACCCTGCCTCCAGACAGCCAGGGTTTGGGAATAAACTGGAGCGCTTGATAAAAACACAGGCGTCACGACTCACCCCAGGCCCGGGCTCTCCAAGGCAGAGGAGCACGTTTGAATTTTTAACAAACTCTTAAGTTACTGTGTTCAGAGCTCACCATGGCATCCTGGTATCGCGGTGCTTGGCTGATGGTAGATGGTCAGTAAATATTTGCAGGAAGACTGACTGAGGGAGCTTCCAAAATAGGAGTTCTTGAGGTATTTTCAGGAGCTTTTTGATGTTAAGATCTCTGTCAGATATACTGTATGTGATTTTCCTCAGGTCCCAACTTAACTTTTATGACTGTTTATAAATTCCTTGTTTTCAGTATATTTTAGGCAAGACCAGGGTATATACATTGCTTAGTATAAGCCATCAACTGTGTACACCCTAGCTAGATTGAAATTAATTTCTGAAACTGAATAAAAAAATGCATTTTTTTTTCCTCTTCATCACTTGGGAACGCTAGGCTTATAGGATTTTGTTCTTTTGAGGCAGGTAAATATTTACATTTTCATCAAAGCAAATCTGAATTACTGTTTATTCAGAAAGTTGGCAATTTGCTTAAACCTCTGAGTTTGTTAATCTTTATGTGATATTTTGAAATTGAGATTTATGTTTAGTTCAGAATCAATGCTGAGTAGAATTGTTTGAAAGTTATTTGATATTTCAGGGGCTGTTTTTTTATGTGTTTTGAATTTCAGTAGTTGATTTAATTTTAGTAGTTCTTGATGGATGAAATATGAATGTATAGGAAGACAAAATTTTAGGAATTGAGATTGAAGAAGAAAAATTGAAAATTAGGTACTCTTTTTCTCCCTCTGTTTCATTTTTGTAGTTCATGCAATGTCTTTTAAGGAATTCCTTCTTTTGAGATATAATTGACATATAATATTAGTTACAGGTGTACAATATAATGGCTTGATTAGTTACAGGTGTATAACATGATTTGAAATTTATATATTGCAAAGTGATCACAATAAGTTATATCATTACAATTTTTTTCTTGTGATAAGAGGTTTCAAGATCTGCTCTTTTAACAACTGTCAACTATGCAATACAGTGTTATTAACTATAGTCACCATGCTGTGCATTATGTTCCCATGACTTTAAAAAAAAAAAATCTTAAAAAAAATCCAGCTTTTTTGAGATAGAATTATCTTACAATACATAGTCTTTTGTGACTGGTTTCTTTCCCTTAGCACAGTGTTTTTGAGGTTTATCCATGTTGCATGTGTATCATTTATTTATTGCTGAGTAATATTGAACAGATATACCACATTTTCGGGGAAGGCAATGGCACCCCACCCCAGTACTCTTGCCTGGAAAATCCCATGGAGGGAGGACCCTGGTGGCCGCAGTCCATGGGGTCGCTAAGAGTCGGACACGACTGAGCGACTTCACTTTTACTTTTCACTTTGCTGCATTGGAGAAGGAAATGGCAACCCACTCCAGTGTTCTTGCCTGGAGAATCCCAGGGATGGGGGAGCCTGGTGGGCTGCTGTCTATGGGGTCGCACAGAGTCAGACACGACTGAAGCGACTTAGCAGCAGCAGCAGCAGCATACCACATTTTATTTTTTGATGCATTGATAGATGTGTTCCTCCCCCCCCACACATTTTGGTTGTAATAAATAATACTGCTATGAACATTTGAATACAAGTTTCAGTGTGGATGTAATGTTTTGATTTTTCTTGGGCATACCCCATTTGCTGGGTTATATAACTCTGTATTAATGTTTTGAAGAGTTGAAAATCTGTTTCCTAAGGCATTGTATCCTTTTGCGTTCCCACCAGCAGTGTATGAGAGTTTTACATTCTTGCCAGTACTTGTTATGGTTTGTCTTTTTAACTTAGCCTTCTTAGTCGGTGTTAAGTGGTTTCTCATTGCGATTTTGATTTGCATTTCCTTGATGACTTGATGACTAATGATATTGGGTGTGTGCACGCGTGCGTGAACTTACTGCCCATTTGTATGTATTTGGAGAAATGTCTGTTCAAATCCTTTGTCCATTTCAGGTGTCCAGTTTTTCATTGGGTTATTTGTCTTTTTATTATTGAATTGCAGGAGTTTTAAAAACTCCTGTTTATCTTTTTATTATTGAGTTGTAGGAGTTTAAAAATTTTTGTTTACTAAGTCATATATATGATTTGCAAATGTTTTCTCCCATTCTGTAGGTTGTGTTTTCAGTTTTTCGACAATGTCCTTTTTTGCAAAGTTTTGTGATGAAGTCCAAATTATCTGTTTTTGCTTTTGTTGCTCATGCTTTTGTTGCTATGTCTAAGAATTCATTGCCAAATTCAAGGAAACCCTATGCTTTCTTCTAAGAAGAGTTTTATGTTTTTCGTCTTTATATTTAGGTTGTCAATCAATTCTAAATTGATTTTTGTGTATGGTGTAAAGCAGTGGCCCAAATTCATTCTTTTGTGTATGGTGATCCAGTTGTCTCAGCACTATGTATTGAAAAGACTCTTCTTGTTCCATTGAATGTTCTTTGTACCCTTATTGAAAATCAGCTGACTATATGTTGGGTTTTATTTCTGAATTCTCAATTTTATTCTGTTGTCTATCCTTATGCCAGTACTATACTATTTAGTTACAGTAGATTTGTATTGATAATAAGCTTGTAATAGGTTTTGAAAGTAAGTGTAAGTCTTGTAACCTCATTCTTTTTCAAGACTTTTTTGACTTTTCTGGGTCCCTTGCATATGGATTTTAGGATCAGCTTGTCTATTTCTGCCCAAGAGTAGCTGGAATTTTTATAGATTGTGTTTAATCTGTTCTTTCAATAATGTTTTGTAGTTTTCAGGCCCAGGTCTTAAACTTCTTCCAAAAATTTATTCCTTAGTGTTTATTTTATTGTAGTAGTTGCTGTTGTACCTGGAACTGTTATCAGCATTTCATTTCACATCATTGTTCATCACTAGTTCATTGCTAGTGTATAGCAGAAATACAGTTGAGTTTTGGATATATCTTTTTAAATATTTATTTTTAATTGGAGGATAATTGTTTTACAGTGTTGTGTTAGTTTCTGCTGTACAACAACATGAGTCAGCTGTTTCTGATGTACAGCACTGTGAATTAGCTGTAAGCACACATACATCCCCTCCCTTTTGAGCCTTTCTCTCACCCCGCTTAGATGTTATCTTTCAACCTCATCATTTAGTGGTAGTCTCTTCAAGTTTTCTGTTTCAGATCTTTCCTCGAAAATGGTAAGGAAAAAAGGTCTTTGAAAGCTCAAGTATGGATGCAGATCTAGGTTCATATCTCCAGATTTTGCCTCTGCTACTTACTAGTTGAGTTTTTGTCAAATCTTAACTATTACTATATCTCAGTGTTCTCATATACGTAATGGGACAGTGATATCCACCTCAAAGAATTACTAAATAAGAGAGAATGTAGGTAGATATTTAGAACAATGCCTTGGTGTGGTAGGGATTTGGTACTTGTTGTTTATCTTCTTTTGCTAATTAACTATTTAAAAGCAAGCCCCAAAGCAAACAAAACTGCCAAACCAAAAAAAAAAAACCAACCTCTTTTCCCCCAAAATAAACAAACACAACCCCCCACAAATAAACAAGCCTAAAACACAGACAAGACAAAAAAAAAAAAAACACAACGAAACAACCAAACCACAAAAACCCACAAAGGAAAAAACCACAGACAAAAACCTCAAACCTCTTCCTGTCCCCATCACTTTTCTGTGACCTAAGAAATCCCTGTGAGTGCTTGAGGAACAGTGAAGGACAAAGTCTCACACACCACACAGTTGTATTATAGAAGGCTGCTAAATCTAGGCTGTGTGTATGATACTTGATAGTGTATGTAGTATTAAAAATAAAAGTGTAACTGAAAGCTGTTTTTATTTCACAGTTCTTATTAATGTGCTGTTCTTGTACTACTTATTTTTCCTAAAATCAGGAGCAATGCTTTTTCATTAAGTTTGATGGTTACAAATTCTTACTTCTTTACAGTGGTTGCTAATTTAGAAAAACTCTTTTACAGACAGAGAACCTGATGTTTAAACTTAAATTTAATAGTACTTTTATTTTGAGGTTTCTTTAGTAGCTAGAGTAGATTGCTGTTTTCTGTAGGAGGAAATCAGAAATAACAATATTAAGGCAGATATGGTGCTTGGAACAAATCATGTTCACTGAATGTGTATTCACTATGAACCAAAGAAAATAATTGTTGATATTGTATAAGTATTATTTAAACAAAAGCTTATCTTCAAGATCACAATTAAATTTATAGCCCCCACATCCTCAGACTGATAACTCATAGATATTTAATTCATAGTGTCTTTATTAAAAAAAACAATTTTAGACTTTCCTAGGGGTCACTGGCTGAGTCCACACCTCCAACTGCAGGGGACACAGGTTCAACCCTTGGTCAGGGAAGATCCTGCATGTGGTGTGGTAAATTAAACCCTTTTATTATTACAAAAACTGTGTGTTTGCATTGTATGAAATTAGAAAATATAAGACAAGCAAAAATACCGCCCTCATAACGTTGTCAATATAGTGATTACTATTAATACTTTAATACATAACTTTCTGGAACTTTTTCTGTACATTTTTTTTTTTTTTTTTTTTTGACTGCGTGACTTACAGGATATTGAAATCAGAGACTAGTCCATTTTATTGGAAATCAAAGTAGTACTGGGAGACTGGAGCTTCCCTAGTGGCTCAGATGGTAAAGAATCTGCCTGCAATGTGGGAGACCTGTGTTCAGTCCTTGTGTTAGGAAGATCCCTTGGAGGAGGGCATGGCAACTCCCTCCAGTATTCTTGCTTGGAGAATCCCCATGGACAGAAGAGCCTGGTGGGCTACAGTCCACAGAGTTGCAAAGCACGCACATGCACGCGGAGATTGAGAAAGCAGTAAGAGTAACTACACACACACAGTAACGAGAGAGTAGAACCGTAGTAACACACCTCAGCCCCCCACCCCCCACCCGTAAAAGTGAGGAGGCAGGTGGTCTTTAAGGGCTCTAATTGCCCTTACTGCGACCAAAAACCTCTTTTCATCTCCAGACTGTATTACATCTAGGACAGGAAATTTCAGTCTGGAGAATATGCAGTATTTAATAATTAATAGTGTGAAGTTAACTTGCAGTATTCTGAAGTGTGAGTTGTTGAGATTCTGGTTGACAAATAACAATTCGTAATGGGGATGTGGTACTATGTTGTGGGTAAAGAACAGATTGCTAAGAAATAGCAGGTGGTCTCCATAACACAGGAAACCTGACTCTGTGTTGTGGTTTTGCAAGAGTAAAAAAAAAAGTTTAGCTGTGACTGTTACATATGGGAAGGAATCTTACTGTATACAGTTTCCCTTTTTGTGATTATATATATGACCTCAGATATGCAGATGACACCACCCTTATGGCAGAAAGTGAAGAGGAACTAAAAAGCCTCTTGATGAAAGTGAAAGTGGAGAGTGAAAAAGTTGGCTTAAAGCTCAACATTCAGAAAACGAAGATCATGGCATCCATTCCCCATCATGGGAAATAGATGGGGAAACAGTGGAAACAATGTCAGACTTTATTTTTCTGGGCTCCAAAATCACTGCAGATGGTGACTGCAGCCATGAAATTAAAAGACGCTTACTCCTTGGAAGGAAAGTTATGACCAACCTAGATAGCATATTCAAAAGCAGAGACATTACTTTGTCAACAAAGGTTCGCCTAGTCAAGGCTATGGTCTTTCCTGTGGTCGTGTATGGATGTGAGAGCTGGACTGTGAAGAAGGCTGAGCGCCGAAGAATTGATGCTTTTGAACTGTGGTGTTGGAGAAGACTCTTGAGAGTCCCTTGGACTGCAAGGAGATCCAGCCAGTCCATTCTGAAGGAGATCAGCCCTGGGATTTCTTTGGAAGGAGTGATGCTAAAACTGAAACTCCAGTACTTTGGCCACCTCATGCAAAGAGTTGACTCATTGGAGAAGACTCTGATGCTGGAGGGATTGAGGGCAAGAGGAGAAGGGGACGACAGAGGATGAGATGGCTGGATGGCATCACTGACTCGATGGATGTGAGTCTGAGTGACCTCCGGGAGTTGGTGATGGACAGGGAGGCCTGGCGTGCTGTGATTCATGGGGTTGCAGAGTCAGACACGACTGAGCGACTGATCTGATCTGATCTGAACTGATATGACATTTCCATGCTATGACTGCCTAAGTTTGCCATAGTGGAAGTTAAAAAATTGCCATAGTAGTGTTCACTTTCACTTTTCACTTTCACACATTGGAGAAGGAAATGGCAACCCACTCCAGTGTTCTTGCCTAGAGAATCCCAGAGACGGGGAAGCCTGGTGGGCTGACGTCTATGGGGTCGCACAGAGTTGGACATGACTGAAGTGACTTAGCAGCAGCAGCAGCAGCAGTGTTTCTATTAATGTGGACTTAATTTCAGAAAATGATAGGAAATTTTAAAAATCAGTCTTCTTTTCACTTGCAGAAATGCATAAAAAATGTCACTTTGATGAAGTTGGAACTTCCGAACATGATTATTTCCCTCTGTCGTCATAAAAGGAAAATCAGAAAACTTGATGCTTATATTTTGCAAAATCATGCATTGGTGTCCATTTTTAGATAATAGGCACAAAAAAGTAGTTTTTGAAGATGAGAATAAGAAAGTAAGAATAGGTAGAAGAAAAGACATATTGGAAAAGAATCAACCAAATAGAAAGTAGAAGCAAGCAGAGATGAGAGAAGAGGGTAGTTATTAGATTTAAAGGACAATATTCTAAAAATTGTGAAACTCGCTCAGTTGTGTCCAACTCTTTGCAACCCCATGGATATACAGTCCATGGAATTCTCCAGGCCAGAATACTGGAGTGGGGTAGCTGTTCCCTTCTCCAGTGAATCTTTCCGACCCAGGAATCGAACTAGGATCTCCTGCATTGCAGGCAGATTCTTTACCAGCTGAGCTAAAAGAAAAAAAAAATATTGATATCCCTGGTGGCTTAGTTGGTAAAGAGTCTGCCTGCAATGTGGGAGACTTGGGTTCGATCCCTGGGTCAGGAAGATCCCCTGGGGAGGGAAATGGCAACCCATTCTAGCATTCTTGCCTGAAGAATTCCATAGATGGAGGAGCCTGGTGGGCTACAGTCCATGAGGTCATAAAGAGTTGGACATGACTGAGTGACTAACTTTCACTTTTCATTCCAAAAATTACTGGGATCTCTGTTTGAGGCTTGCAGGATTTAGTTCCCAGACCAGGGATTGAACCCATGCCACCGGCAGTGGAGATGGAATCCTAACCACTGGATTGCCAGGGAATTCCCAAGACAGTCTTGAAAAAGAACAAATTTAGAGGTCTCACTCTTCCCAGTTTCAAAATCTGTAAAGTGAGAGTAATCAAGACAGTGTGTTACTAGCATAAGAATAATGTAAGTCTATGGAATTGAGACTCTGGAAATAAATCCTCATATGTATGGTCAACTGATTCTCAACAGTAATGTGAAGTCCATTCAAAGTGGGCAGAATAGTCTTTTCAGTGAAAGTTGCTGGACAGCAGACAACTGGATATCCACATACAAAAGGTTGAATTTGGGCCCCTATTTCACAGCATACACAAAAATTAACTCAAAATCTATCGAAGGCCTAAATGTAAGAGCAAAAACAATACAATTCTTAAAAAAGCACGGGTCTGTAAGTGACAACATTTTAAATGCAAGCGTGTTAATCTTTACATATTTATGAGATTATTATGCCAAGTTATAGAGCAGAGGAAGCCGTCAACTTTGTAAGACTTGCCCTGTGACCTTCGTCTTCTAAGAGCTTGCTGCTGCTGCTAAGTCGCTTCAGTCGTGTACAACTCTGCGACCCAAGAGACCGCAGCCCACCAGGCTCTTCTGTCACTGGGATTCTCCAGGCAAGAATACTGGAGTGGGTTGCCATTGCCTTCTCCTCTAAGAGCTTAATTTCCTGAAATTTTGTTAGTATAGTTTGATACTGAAGAGTATATATTTAATAAGGCTAAGCACTTAGGTTGAAACAGTACTTTTTATTTTGGAGTGAATTTGTTGTTGCTAAGTTGTGCCCAACTCTTTGTGACCCCATGGACTGCAGCTTGTATCTCCTGGAGTTTGCTCAAATTCATGTCCATTGAGTTGGTAATGCTCACCAACCATCTCATCCTCTGTTGGCTCCTTCTCCTCCTGCCTTCAATCTTTCCCAGCATAAGGGTCTTTTCCAGTGAGTTGGCTCTTTGCCTTATGTGACCAAAGTATTGGAGCTTCTATATCAGTCCTTCTAGTGAGTATTCAGTGTTGATTTCCTTTAGGATTGACTGGTTTGATTTGGTCATTCTCATTTCCCTCTCAGAAATTTTCGTGTTACTAATATGATTTTGGAATTCAGGCACCTTTATTGGACATTTGACCTTGTGTATAGTTTCTTGTCCTTGGGAAAAATTTATTATGGGGATTGCACAATTTGCTGAGAGAGTACTGGAAACTGTCACAAATGCTTTTGTTCTGTATGTAATATTTTTGTGTAGAGTGCTGTCTTAAATCTTTTAGATTATGCAGAAATGGGATTTTTGAAAGTTGCTCCACTGTCAAATAATAGTCTTGTTAAATTACTTCCTAATCTCTATGAAGATTTATGAGAACTATTTATAAAAATTGTTCTGGAAATTGGTCATAAATTCAAGATATATTTTATAAAGTGTAAAATTTTCATTAGGTATATTTGGAAGAATCATGTAAATTATAAAATACTGTATGTTGGCAGTGTTCTTGCCATAAAGTCTGTTGATTTCAGATTTTAATCACTAATCTTTAATCACTAACATTTTGTGTTTACTGTGTTTTACGTACTGTTCTAAGTCCTTTACATGAGTTAACTCATTTAATTCTCACAACTATCTTTCTTAGGAGATAATTACTATTGTTACCCCTTATTACACAAAAGAAAACTGAGGTACGGTAAGGTTACTATGTAGTATCCTGCTCAAGTTCCACAGTTAGGAAGCTGAGTTGCCCTGGATTTAAGTTAGTAGTTAGGCTCTGGAGTTTATTTTCTTAACCATTGCACTGAACTGTCTTTGATTTGAATGATCATTAAGCAAATAATAATCCATTATAACTATCTTTTGCTATGGGATATTAGACTTACTGCTGGACAGTAATATAGGAATGCCCCTGGATATTTTGTAAACATCTAGTTTTCATTTTGGGATTTAAGGTTATGTTGGCACAGTATTCTGAAATTTGAGTCTTTATAATGATAGAGCAAAAGGATGAGTACTTGAAACTGAGTTTATTCTTTCATTTTATTATCTCACAACTTTATTAATCAAAATATAAACTTAACTGCAGGGTAAGCAGTTTATTTTTAAGTATTTAAAGTTATAAATCTGTTATTAAACTAATACTTAATGCAGTATCTGACATAAATGTTTCTTGAATGAATACTGGGAATTAAACCAGATAATGAAGAAAAGTATCAAAATTAGGCTATATAAAAATAATTGCTTTTAAGGTAGTAAAGGAATGATTATAATTTCATATGCATCTCTGAAATAAAAGAATTGTAAAATCATTGCTTATATCTTCTTTTCTTATTAATGAAGGGAATCAGTCTTTATAATGCAAATTAAAAGTTGTTAACTAAAAACAAAAGATAATTAACACTATAATTTACTGATTAAGAATTTTAGCCCAAGGACAGATTTGAAAAATAAAACTACAGTTTTAGTTTCCTGAAAGAAGTTTTTGGTTATTTCTACTTAATAAATATTAATTTTTGATCTTATTACTTTTTCTTGAATTAAAGAGTTGAAATAGTTAAATGTCTCAGTTTTACACTGCTCTCTCTCTCTACATACCTATATATATAAGTATTTGACTGCACCATGCAACTTATGGGATGTTATTTCCCTGATGCAAGAATTGAACCCAGGGCCTCAGCAGCAAGAGTATAGAGTCCTAACCACTGGACCACCAGGGAATTCCCTATTCTTCTGCTTTGGAGTACATATTTATTTCTAGTTGAAGTTGGAGGAGTTAGATTTAGTTTGTGTTTAATACTAGCTGAATTTTTTTCAAAATGTAGTTGGTTTGCCACGATTGTCATAGCATTAAAAAAAAAAAAAAGAACTATTTGTTTGGTTGCGCTGGGTCTTAGCTGTGGCATGTGGGATCTAGTTTTCTGACCAGGAATGAACTCAGGCCCTCTGCGTTAGGAGCACAGTCTTAGCCACTGGACTACCAGGGAAGTCTCTGTCACAGCATTTGGATTGATCAGAGGAAGTTGTGAAAGTGAGTTTGTATCAATTTGGCTCAAACATTAAAAAAAAGTCTTGTTTCTTCTTGTGTAGTATTTTATTACATTTTGTGTATAGTTACTTTAAATGCAGCAGTATTTTAACATTAACTTTTAAAAATACTCTCTTGGAGGTGTTTTTTTCCTTTAGATGAAATCTCCAGGTTTCAAGATGTGATGCTTAAGTACTTTGTCTCCTGAGAGTGCACTGTGAAAAGATTGCTGTACTAAAGCATGACTATTTTTAATAGAAGCAATTAGACCTTTGCAATATTGGAGTATTTTTCCTTTTTATTAGTTGTGCATCAAAAAAACCAGGACCAAGTGCATCAGGCATCCTATGACTATTTCAAAGGGTGAAAGTTTATGAATTCCAAAAAGGGTGGGTCTAGGATTTAGAAGGACCAATGGCAATACTTTTGGTCAAGGTATTTGGAGAGCCTCTACAAATTTTTCCGGTCTTAATGCCATTTGGGCATTTGACTAAACCAGAGGATTGAGGGTGGTAAACACAGTGAAAGTATTGTAAAACCGGCCAAACTACTCAGGCTTGTCAAAGGAAGTGGCCATAGAATGTGTTCTTGATCACTGTGAAGTTTGAGAAGCATTCTTTTGGTAGGGATGATTTTTTTCTTAAAGGACTTTTTAGCCACAAAGGAGGCAGTAGCCTGTCTGCAAGGGAATGCTTCCATCCAGTGTGATAACATACAAACCATGACTAAAACATTTATATTCATAAGACAGAATAAGTTGTATGATATGCATTTTGCCAGACCTCAAATGGTCCATTGGGCAGTTTAAAATATCTGAGAGCAGTACTAACAGGCTTCTCTGGGTTATCCTTAGATAAATGAGACAAGTGAGGTAGGCACTTTTTGTGGCCTTGTTATTGTTTTCTCACCAATATTGATTCATGAAGGCTATCATTTTGTTGGTAGAACAGTGGCTTATTGCATGTACAATGGTGAGGACTGAGAATTTGAGAGTCTCTGGTAGGATGGGGTTGTTATTTGGTCCAAACCAGAGCTTTCTCTTTTTATCAAGTCAACAATTGTTGAGTTTCCAATACTGTTTTTGTTTTTTCTGAGGCCACTGTTGGGCTTCTCTAGCCAGTTTTCCTAAGTTATCATTTAGGGAAATATCCCTTTCGACCATGACAGAGGTTTGGCAATTGTTGGTTCCTTTAACGGTAGCATTCCTTGCAGAGATGTCAGCAAGGTGATTTCCCTTAGCTTCCAGAGAGTCAAGTTTAGAATGTCCTGGAATTTTAATAGCTATCCTGGAATGGAAGTCAAGTGGGCCTTAGAAAGCATCACTACAAACAAAGCTAGTGGAGGTGATGGAATTCCAGTGGAGCTATTTCAAATCCTGGAAGATGATGCTGTGAAAGTGCTGCATTCAATATGCCAGCAAATTTGGAAAACTCAGCAGTGGCCACAAGATTGGAAAAGGTCAGTTTTCATCCCAATCCCAAAGAAAGGCAATGCCAAAGAATGCTCAAACTACCGCACAATTGCACTCATCTCACACGCTAGTAAAGTAATGCTTAAAATCCTCCAAGCCAGGCTTCAGCAATACATGAACCGTGAACTTCCAGATGTTCCAGCTGGTTTTAGAACAGGCAGAGGAACCAGAGATCAAATTGCCAACATCCGCTGGATCATGGAAAAAGCAAGAGAGTTCCAGAACAACATCTATTTCTGCTTTATTGACTATGCCAAAGCCTTTGACTGTGTAGATCACAATAAACTGTAGAAAATTCTGAAAGAGATGGAAATACCAGATCACCTGACCTGCCTCTTGAGAAACCTGTATGCAGGTCAGGAAGCAACAGTTAGAAGTGGACTGTTGGAACAGTGACTGGAACAACAGACTGGTTCCAAATAGGAAAAGGAGTCCGTCAAGACTGTATATTGTCACCCTGCTTATTTAACTTATATGCAGAGCACATAATGAGAAACGCTCGGCTGGAAGAAGCACAAGCTGGAATCAAGATTGCCAGGAGAAATATCAATAACCTCAGATATGCAGATGACACCACCCTTATGGCAAAAAGTGAAGAGGAACGAAAAAACTTCTTGATGAAAGTGAAAGAGGAGAGTGAAAAAGCTGTCTTAAAACTCAACATTCAAAAAACGAAGATCATGGCATCCATTCCCATCACTTCATGGGAAATAGATGGGGAAACTGTCAGACTGGTTTTTTTCGGCCCCCAAATCACTGCAGATGATGATTGCAGCCATGAAATTAAAAGACGCTTACTCCTTGGAAGGAAAGTTATGACCAACCTAGATAGCATATTCAAAAGCAGAGACATTACTTTGCCAACAAAGGTCCGTCTAGTCAAGGCTATGGTTTTTCCTGTGGTCATGTATGGATGTGAGAGTTGGACAGTAAAGAAAGCTGAGCGCCGAAGAATTGATGCTTTTGAACTGTGGTGTTGGGGAAGACTCTTGAGAGTCCCTTGGACTGCAAGGAGATCCAACTGGTCCATTCTGAAGGAGATCAGCCCTGGGATTTCTTTGGAAGGAATGATGCTAAAGCTGAAACTCCAATATTTTGGCCACCTGATGTGAAGAGTTGACTCATTGGAAAAGACTCTGATGCTGGGAGAGATTGGGGGCAGGAGGAAAAGGGGAAGACGGAAGATGAGATGGCTGGATGGCATCACCGACTCGATGGATGTGGGTTTGGGTGAACTCTGGGAGTTGGTGATGGACAGGGAGGCCTGGTGTGCTGTGATTCATGGGGTCGCAAAGAGTTGGACACGACTGAGCTACTGAACTGAACTGAAAGTGGCAGGTAAAAGTATTGCATCCAATAATTCCTGAACATAGTGGCCATTTTAAATTTAATCTACACTAAAAGTAAGAAAGCCATGTCCCTCCCACAACATTTCAAAATCATAAGCTATCTAAAACATATCTACTTTTAATATAAATATTGGCAGTTTTGTCACTGGCTAAAACATTCAGTTCAGATGCTCAGTCGTGTCTGACTTTGCAACCCCATGGATTACAGCATGCCAAGCCTCCTTGTCCATCATCAACTCCCAGAGCTTACCCAAACTCATGTCCATAGGGTCGGTGATGCCATCCAACCCAGAATCTGCTGCTTCTGTCACTCCCTTTATAGCCATCACTGTCTTGTTTCTTGTAACTCAAGATAGATTTTGGTCTCTTGTTCTGCTGCAAAAAACAAGCCTGAAGAGATGGGGCAGGAGGAAAGCCCCTGCAGACAGATCTGCTGGGTTTTGAGGAATGATTTGCTTTCTTCCCCTTGAAGGGGAGAAAACCTTTTTCACTGGTACATTTAAAGCTCTTCAACTATAAAGAGTCACCAGTTTTGGACAAGTGTAATACAGAATGCTCAGAGGACCTGAGCCTTTAGACTTTGGAGGTCTAAACTTTATTGTTGGCCACTGCTAAGTCTGTCTGGTATTTCGAAGGAATATTGAGCACTGCAAATAGGCACTGAAGGGATAAATTTATTAAACCTGTTGGGGAGAAAAATGCTACTGTAATGAACACACAAAGATAAGGAAGTGAAACAGCCTCATTACTGACGTGGAGAAAGTTGTAGGGGTCTGGATGGATCAAACCAGCTACAACATTCCTTTAAGCCAAAGCCTAATCCGCAGTAAGGCCCTAATTCTCTTTACTTCTGTGAAGGCTGAGAAGCGAGGAAGCTGCAGAGGAAAAAACTGAAGTTAGTAGAGGTTGGTTTATGAGGTTTAAGGAAAGAAGCTGTTTCCATAACAGGAAAGTGGAATATGAGACAGCAAGTGCTGACATAGAAGCCAGTTAACCAGAAGACCTCATTAAGGTAATTAATGAAGATGGCTACACTGCTGCTGCTGCTAATTCGCTTCAGTCGTGTCCGACTCTGTGCGACCCCACAGATGGCAGCCCACCAGGCTCCGCCATCCCTGGGATTCTCCAGGCAGGAATACTGGAGTGGGTTGCCATTTCCTTCTCCAATGCATGACAGTGAAAAGTGAAAGTGAAGTCGCTCAGTCGTGCCCAACCGTCAGCGACCCCATGGACTGCAGCCTTCCAGGCTCCTCTGTCCATGGGATCCTCCAGGCAAGAGTACTGGAGTGGGGTGCAATTCTGATCATTTTTTTTTTTCCTGGGATGCTCTTTCTCCATCTACCCTTAAATGCTAATGTTCTTACAGGTTTTCTTACTCCATTTTCTCTCCCTGGAGAGAAAATTTCACTTGATTGCATAGTTTCAATAAATATCACTTATACTTCCCAATGACTCCTAATCTGCATCTATAAACTCAACTTTTTTCTAAGCTCCACTTGAAATAATTAACTATCTATATGTTATTTCACCTGGATTTAACTCCCACTCAACAGATACAAAAGCAAATTCATTATCTTTGACACAAATCTACTTCAATTCTTAATGTTCCTTATCTTGCTTAAAATACTAACATCTAAACAGCTGCCCAGGCCAAAAACCTTTACTCCTCCTTCCACTCCACACTTTTCAAATCTAAGCACCATCAAGTCCTGTCAATCTACTCTTAAGTCTGAATTCTCTCTTAAATCTCTTCCAACATTGTTGCAATAATCTATTTAGTGCAGGCCCTTATCTTTTACCTATATTAGCTGGTATCCTAATTCATCTCCATGTGTTCAGCCTGGCATTCTGGAATCCACTATCCATGTTACCAAAAAAAACAAAAAACAAACAAAAAGGCTGTTGTTTCTAAAACACAAAGCCTCCAGTGGCTTTCCATGTTGCATATAAAATAAAGTCCCAAGCTCTGTAATGTTGCATACAAAATCTTTTCATAATTATCCCTTTGTTGCTGCTGTTATTCAGTCCCTAAGTTGTGTCTGACTCTTTGTGATCCCATGGACAGCAGCAGACTGTCCTAGCCTATCCTGCCAGGCTTCCCTATCCTTCACCATCTCCTGGAGTTTGCTCAAACTCATGTCAGTGATGCCATCCAACCATTTCATCCTCTGTCGTCCCCTTCTCTTCCTGCCTTCAATCTTTCCCAGCATCAGGGTCTTTCCAGTGAATCAGCTCTTCTCATCAGGTGGCCAAAGTTCTGGAGCTTCAGCTTCAGTATCAGTCCTTCCAAATGAATACTCAAAGTTGACTTCCTTTAGGATTGACTGGCTTGATCTCCCTGCAGTCCAAGGGACTCTCAAAAGAGTCTTCTCCAACACCGCATTCAAAAGCATCAATTGTGCGGTAGCTTGTACAACTTGTTTTTATTCCAATTCCAAAGAAGGGCAATGCAAAGAATGTTCAAGCTACCGCACAATTGCACTCCTTTCACATGCTAGCAAGGTAATACTCAAAATCCTTCAAGCTAGAGTTCAACAGTATGTGAACTTCAGATGTACCGGCTAGATTTAGAAAAGGCAGAAGAACCAGAAGCCAAATTGCTAACATCCATTAGATCATAGAGAAAGCACGGGAATTCCAGAAAAATATCTACTTCTGCCTTATTAACTATGCTAAAGCATTTGTGTTGATAACAGCAAACTGGAAAATTCTGAAAGAGATGGGAATTCCAGACCACCCTACTTGCCTCCTGAGAAACCTCTATGACAACAGATTTTCAGTGTAGATGAAACAGCCTTCTGTTGGAAGAAGATGCCATCTAGGACTTTCATAGCTACAGAGGAGAAGTCAGTGCTTGACTTTGAAGCTTCAAAGGACAGGCTGACTCTTATTAAGGGCTAATGCAGCTAGTCACTTTAAGTTGAAGCCAATGCTATTTACTATTCAAGAAATCCTAGGGTACTTAGGAATTATGTTAAATCTATCTACCTGGATGACAGTACATCTGTTGACAACATGGTTTACTGACTGCTTTAAGCCCACTGTTGAAATCTATTGCTCAGAAAAAAGAGATTCCTTTCAAAATAGTACTGCTCATTGACAGTGCACCTGTTCACCTGAGAGCTCTGCTCATACAAATGATGCTATTATGAATATCCTGGTATATATAGCTTTGTTTACATAGGTTAACTTCAGGTATATCTGAAGTCTAATTTACTAGAAGTAGGAAAAACTTCTAGAATTTGAAGGGTGTGTATCTTTTACATTTTTTTTTTTTTTTAGATATTCTTAAATTGTTCTGTGATTACACCAGCTTGCACTTCCACCAACAATGTATGGATGGGACTTTTTCTTTATCCTCTTACCATTAAAATGTATTTTTTTCCCCATTAGTAGGAGAGGTGAAAAGTGATATTTCACGGTTTGATTTTCTTTTAAAATAATTGAAGCCACACATTAAAAAATATGATTAAAAGCCATATGAATTTCCTTTCTCTTGATCTGCCTGTGCATATTCTTTGCTTTTTCCACTGGATTTTTTTTTTCTAATTTGTTTGTAGATTTTTATATAGTAGGGGCTTTCCTTGTGGCTCAGCTGGTAAAGAATCTGCCTGCAATGTGGAAGACCTGGGTTTGATCCCTGGGTTGGGAAGATCCCTTGGAGAAGGGAAAGGCTACCCACTCCAGTATTCTGGCCTGGAGAATTCCATGGACTGTATAGTCCATGGGGTTGCAAAGAGACACGACTGAGTGACTTTTATTTTTCTTTCACTATATAGTAAGCAAATTAGCTTTTTATCATGTATTACAAATAGCTTTTTTTTTTTTAAACTTGTGACTCATCTTTTTACTTTTTTAAAAATAATTTTTTCCATGCAGATATTTAAAAATGATAAGCATTTTTTTATATCATTTGAATAGTCAAAATTTATAACAGGACTGGAGCTATGTTAAGTAATTGTATGTGGCTGACTAGGTCTGAGTCAATTTGGTCCATATGTTATTGACACTTCTGTCCTTTTAAGATGAGTCTGTCAGAGGGTCAGAAGAAAACATCAACAGTGTTAATGGATGTTGACATTCATAAACCTACCTATATGAAATGTGTGAGGAAAGAATATCAGGGGAATTAAGTGGTATTTCAAAACTTTGGGTTTTTTTTGGTCTTCTTGAGTAGTACTATATATTCACCCTAGTAGTCTATGAATTTAATATGGCCATTTATTCCAGGTACTATATAATCTGAGAAATACATGCAAACCTTTTAAAAAAAATCTCTCTGTATTGCCAAATTTATCAATTGCAGAGAAGATAGAAAAGAACAAGGGAAATTATATCTCTTTTAAAAAAATCATACACAAAAATTGCCATTTCTTAGCATCCTAAGGACCACATTGTAACCAGCTGAGTAGACTCAGGCATATTTTGACAAATTAGATGCTTCTGTGGACACTTACTAGAGTGTGTTTTTCTTTTACATTTGTGGGCATTTGGTGGTGATGATGGTGTTGGAGTTCCTTAGTATTTATAATGTTTCTGCACTAGCACTAACTTTTTCATGATGTTTTTCTTTGTTCTCAGAGGCATTATTTAATAGTGTTTCGAGCATTTTCTTGTCCAGCTAGGTACTCACCAAAAAGATACTTTGATCTTATTATGTATAGTGGCTATCTCTTTTATCAGATTTACAATGTGTGAAATAACTCTTAGCAGGCTTCGCTGATAGCTCAGGTGGTAAAGAATCTGCCTGCAATGCAGGAGACCCCAGTTTCATTCCTGGATCAGAAAGATCTGCTGGAGAAGGGACAGGCTACCTACTTCAGTATTCTTGGGCTTCCCTTGTGGCTCATTTGGTAAAGAATCCATCTGCAATGCGGGAGACCTGGATTTGATCTCTGGGTTGGAAAGATCCCCTGGAGAAGGGAAAGGCTACCCACTCTAGTGTTCTGGCCTGGAGGACTCCATGGACTAGTGAAGTGTCTTCCACTAAAGAAGAAACTTAATTTAACTTTGTTCATCCCAGTCTCCTGAGGACCTAGGGGTTCCTTGGAACATGCTTTGGAAATGTTACTTTGTATTACTGTATATGGAGATAATAGAATGAAGACTCTTTTCTTAATTTGATTCTTATCTATGTTGAAGTAGAACAAAATTACCCTGAGAAGCAAGGAATGCTGTAATAGTAGGATTATGTCTTTTTCACTTTTAGGCCACATATGAATCTAACGAATTTTACTTCTGTTACTGTTACTGCTCTTTTTATGCTGTACCCCTGAATTTTCAAATGTCAAATTTGTTCTATAATTTATGGATAGTACTGCCCTTAAGTAGAGTCATGATGATGACTGTTTCCCAAAATGAAATGTCTTATACATTGTTAAGGAGAAGGCAATGGCACCCTACTCCAGTACTCTTGCCTGGAAAATACTATGGATGGAGGAGCCTGGAAGGCTGCAGTCCATGGGGTCGCTGAGGGTTGGACATGACTGAGCGACTTCACTTTCACTTTTCACTTTCATGCGTTGGAGAAGGAAATGGCAACCCACTCCCGTGTTCTTGCCTGGAGAATCCTAGGGATGGGGGAGCCTGGTGGGCTGCCGTCTCTGGGGTCGCACAGAGTCGGACACGACTGAAGTGACTTAGCAATAGCAATACATTGTTAAATGTCTTATATTAATCCATTAATTTGGTGTGGCTGAAATCATTAAAAAATTAATCAAGACTCTTCAGGAAAATCCTAGTCATTTGCTCAATGTTCCATAGTCCATTCACTTTTAAGCAATATGTTTCATGATCATCATTAAAAAAACAGAAACAGAACCCTAACCAGAGTATACATTGTTGGCTACTTCTATATTAGTACGAGGAATTTGAGGGATATAATTTGGGCACTGATATTTGAAATTTCTAGGAAATTTTAAATTGTCCTAGAAAGCTAGGATATGATATCCCTATGAGTAGAGGAAAAAATCTGATTGCCTCTGTGGGAGATTGTCTTCTTCCTCCTCTCTGTTTGTCTTCTTCCTCCTCTCTGTGGAGTCTGTTCTTTTCTAATGCAACTACCTCTGTGAGGAGTCTGTTACTTTTGTACCTGTTGTATCTGTTACCTATTAGATCTGTCCACTTCTGAGTGGAGGGACTGGACTGAGTCTTAAAGGAAGATGTGAGGAAGGAAATTAAATTTTTTGTTTTAATTTCACTTAGGGCAAGCCTACTTGAAATTGCAAACTGTTTGTCTTGATACTGCTGTCTTAAGCATCTATCCTTGGGATTCTAATGCAGTTTCTAATTTTCCTTTTTTAAAAATGAATAACATTTGACTCATTTATTCCTTTTTGTTTTAAGGTCATTGCTATAAAGTCATAGAAAACTTAGTGATTTGGAAAAATCAACGTCAGAGACAGGGCTTAAATTGCTAAGATACAATTTACAGCAGATTTTTTTTTCTTTTTGATGATCTCCAAAAACTGATGTTTGTCTTTGAAATTCCATGGTGGTAGGCAAATTATAGTTACCAAATTTGCCAGTCTTAAAAGGTTCCTTGGTACATGAAAATTTGTTTTTTAAAAGGTTATTATTTTTTTAAATTTAAGACTTACATGTGCTCATTGCATCACATTGGGGTAAAAGAAAATTTTAAGAAAATAACTCATAATCTTGTATCCAAAGATCTTAGCATAGTTGATATTTTGATCTTATTCCTTTTGTTAATTTCCTAAATGCAGCCATCTTAACATAATTGAGATCATATTGTCTGCATTGGTTTGCATTTTGTTTTTTTTCTTAGTATAACTTTAAATTGCCAAGGAAAAGCCTGATTATTTTTTGCATTTGTTCATTTATTCATTCTCTCAAACAAAAAAATATATGTATTTTTGTAACTATATGTGTAATATGAGAACACATACATATATACATATGTATTTAAGGTACTATGTTTGCTGCTTCTTGAAACGTGTATTGTCTTTCTGGGCATAAAAGTTAACTGTAATATAAAGCGGACTATGAAGAATGTTCATATTCTTTTGAAATTTCAACAAGGAACCTCTCTGGATTAACTGAACTTTATCTCACAAAGTTTCTTTGTTTGTAGATTCCTCTCTTTGGTGCTAAGACTATTGGCCGGAGAAGTCCTGATGGACCAGTGCTGAGCAAAGCTGAATTTGTTGAGAAAGTTCGTCAGAGTAATCAGGCCTGTCATGATGGAGATTTCCACACAGCTATTGTTCTCTACAATGAAGCCCTTGCTGTTGACCCTCAGAACTGTATATTATACAGCAATAGATCTGCAGCCTATATGAAAATCCAGCAGTATGACAAGGCACTGGACGATGCAATCAAAGCTCGACTTCTCAATCCCAAGTGGCCAAAGGTAGAAATTTCCTTTACTTTTTCAGAACTTTTTGTGCTTTCCTATTTTAATGTAACATTTTATTGACTGAGTACAGTTATTAATATTTTAATAGTCTGTACTTTAGCAAGATGTGGTATTGGCTTCATTGAGCTGGTACACTAGTGAATGCTTTCCTTTTTTATACCTTGGAAGTATGCTTTCCGTGTCTAATTCTTTTCCTTTATGTTTGAGATATACTTTTTTTTTTTTTTTTACTCCAACTTAGCTTCTTGATAGGATGCGTTCTAGTTATTTATCTAGGTTTTGGATATCTCTTTTTTTGCACTGATATTTCAGATGGAGTATTATGATTGTGTTTCTTCAATTTAAAATAATTTTATTTTCTATCAACATCTGCTTGTTTTCAGAATGGTAGTTGATCAGAGAAGCTTTTTTCCCCTAATAAATCGGTATAATTATCTATATTCCCCTGAATAGTTTAAGGGTTATCTTTATTTGGTATATACTTTATTTTCATTGTGCCTGTTCACCTTCTAACACCCAGTTTTAGAAATGCTTTCTTAAGATGTGATCAAAGTGTTTGAGATTTTTTTTAAATTGAACTACAAACCCATTTCATTCTATTTTTGGCTTTCTGTTGGACTAACAAATGTTAGTGGAAATTTCCCAGAAATTTAAAAATGATTCTTACTGTCTTATTAGTGATATGTCATAGTCATGTTGTTTTCTACTTTAATTCTGGTAGGTATTTTTGACTTCAGTCAGTGGAATTTCTAGTAATGCTGCTACCTTGTAAGTTGTTTAGGATTCTGTAATTCCCTAAAGGATTTCTTTTACAACTATAATCACTGTAAATGAAACAAGATCTGTTTTTTTAAAAAATGTTACATGACACTGTTTGGAACTTAGATTGCTGTTTTCAAAGGACAGACCTAGGTTCAAATTCCTTCACTTCTATTAATGACAATATGACTTTAGATAAGTCTCTTAACATCTCTGGGGTTAAGATAAATGGAATGATAATACCTATCTTGTAAGGTTATTTAAGAGTTAGAGATAATTTGTTACTTATACATACTTGGTGTTTTGTGTATAACAGCTGTGATTATGCATTTTTATTGAATGTTCAAATTAGTAAGTTATTCTAGCAAACCTTGGTCTGTATCCTCTCTTTTTCTTTCTTTCTTTTTTAAAGCTTGTGATGATACAGTGAGCCCAATAAATATAGAGCTCTTAAATTTCAGATCAAGTGTCTTCATTCCTCCCTAATTTAGGTCTATTTATTTTGTGTTCTTATTATTTATGAATAGCTTCAGACTTTTTTCTTTTCCCTTTTTCTATGTCATTTCCACTTTCTCATGTCCACTTCTTATGATTTTTGCATAGAAAATGGCTGGAAGGTGCACTTTTACGATTATAGATGAGAGATCAACTTTTAAGATAATTTCTCTCAATTTTAGTCTCTGATTTTTTTTCCCTTATGATAAATAAGTTTATTGTATATTTACAATTTTCATTAATATTTAAACTCCATATTTGGCTTTAAGCAACAAGATTTAGAATCATGTAAAATATAAATTAGAGTTTGTTACTGAAGTTATGAAAGGGTCTTTCTATATAATATGATTCATAATAAAATTAACTTAGGAAGAAATTTCTACTGCATAAAAGTTTCCTTTGATAAAAACTTGCTTTTATACTTTTCTAGGAATATACTCATTATGTAAAAGAAGATTTATTTCTACTCCCTTGTAAAGATATGTCTGGTAAATTTTTATCAATTCCTTTTCTTTTTGACTTTTTTGATGGGCTTTTTCATTATTATCCATTCTGAAATCTTTCTCCAACTGTCATTGTTGTCTAGTTTGATGTGGTAAAATATACCTTCCAATTTCTCTTTCTCTCTCTGTAAAAGTTCGTTTATGTTACGATCCAAGGGTTCCAGAGATTGGATGGAGTGTTTTTATTCTCATTTATTTTGTCTGAAAGAAATATTTTGGTGTGATACGGGTTTCAAAAGAAGTATGGACGAAAACACTATGAGATCCCCCCAGAAAACAAGCCCAATCCCATTATGATACCTTTATCTCCAACTGCCTCTTAGCTGTTGTCTGTGTATATATTCATTCTTTCTGTGTCTTGTTTAAGAAACATTTGTCTTACTGAAAGTTGTAAAGTTTTTCTTTTCCTCTAGAATTTTTGTAGTTTTACCTTTAGGTCTGTGATTCAGTTCAAGTTAATTTTAGGGACTGAATGAGGTAAGGATCAAGATTTATTTATTTATTTTCCATATAGATAACCATGTTCCAGGCACATTTGTTGAAAAGACTATGCTTTCACCATTGAATTATCTTTAGCACCTTTTTCATAGACCATGTGACTATAGAAGTGTGAGGATATTACTGTACTGTTTTGTTCTATTAATTTATTATTTATCCTTATCAAAATCATATTGATTACTATAGTTTTGTAAGTCTTGACATCAGATACTGTGCATCTTCTAACTTTATTCTTTTTCTAGGTTTTTGCTATTCTCTGTCTTTGCATTTTTATACAAGTGTAGAATCAACATCAATTTCTTAAAAAAGTCTACTAGGAAACTAATGGGATTGCACTGAATTCTTAAGAGTAATTTGGAGAGAATTGCTGTCTTAACATTCCAGTCCATGAATATGGTATATATCTCCCTGTTTATTTAGTTTTTATTTTATTTCCCTTTGCAACTTTCTGTCACTTTCAGTGTTCAGGTCTTTCACATCTTTTATTAAATTTATTTCTAAGTATTTTGTTTTTTGATGCTATTCCAAATGTATTTAAAATTTTTCATTTAGCAATTTTTAATTGCTAGTGTATAGGAAAAAGTGTATCGTGTGACCCTGTTGAATTTTCTTTTAAGTTCTAGTAGGGCTTTTTGGTGGAGAAGGCAATGGCACCCCACTCCAGTACTCTTGCCTGGAAAATCCCATGGACAGAGGAGCCTGGTGGGCTGCAGTCTATGGGATTGCACAGAGTCGGACACGACTGGGCGACTTAGCAGCAGCAGCAGCAGGGCTTTTTGGATTTTCTCTGTGCATGATCTTATTGTCTACAGGTAATGACAATTTTGCTTCTTCCTTTTTTTTTTTTGGCCTTTGCCTTTTATTTCTTTTTCTTGCTCCATTATACTGGTTAGGAATCCAGTACAATTATGAATAGAAAAGATGAGAGCAAACTTCCTCTGCTCATTCCTGATCTTAGTGCAAAAGATCACTTGAGCTTTGTATTGTTGATGATGATGCCCTTAATCAGGTGGAGGATATTCCATTCAATTCTATTATGATTGAGTGTTGAATTTTGTCGCATGTTTTCTTCATCTATTGAAATGATATTTTTTCCTTACTTTGGAATGTTAAGTCAGCCTTGCAATAATGGGATAAGTACCACTTTGTCATTATATATAGCATTTTTATATATTGTTAGGTACAACTTGCTATAATTTTGTCAAGGATTTTTGCATCTGTGTTTACGAGGAATATTGATTTGTGATTTCTTTTCTCGTGATGTCTTTGCTGGTTTTGGTATCAGAATGATATTGGCCTCATATGATGAGTTTTGAAGTGTTCCCTCTTCCTGTGTTTTCTAGAAAAAGGCATGTTTTGTCCTTAAATATTTGGTAGAATTCACCAGTCTATTCTAGAGTCTGGTAGAAATGACCATCTTTACCGTGACTTTTCTTTGTGGGAAGGTTTTAATTATGGATTAAATTTCTTTGATATGAGGCCATTTAAATTTTCTAATTCTTCTTGGATTAGTTTTGGTATTTTGTTTCTTTCAGTTAATTTTTACAGTTAATCCAGGTTGCAAATTTATCAGCATGGAATTGTTAATAACATTCTTTTATTATTGTTTTCATTTCTGTAGGATCTATAATGGTGTCCTTTCTTTCATTCCTACTATTGTTAATTTGTATCTTCTCTTTTGTTTCATTAGTCTGCCTAGATACTTATCAATTTTGTTCATCTTTCTGTTCAATCAGTTATTAGGTTTATTGATTTTCAGTATTGTACATTTTCTCTTTCATCAATTTCTGCTCTTTATTATTCCCTTCTTTCTAAGTATTTTTCATTTAATTTGCTGTCTTTTTCATTTCCTAAGATGGGAGGTTAGGCCATTGATTTTATTTAAAATTTTTTTCTGTATTTCTTTTTGGCTGTGCTGGGTGTATGTTGCTTTGCCCGAGCTTGGGCTTTTCTCTAGTTGGGGCAAGTGGGGGCTACTCTCTAGTTGTGGTGCACGGGCCTCATTGTGGTGGTTTCTCTTGTTGTGGAGCACAGGCTCTAGGCACGTGGGCTTCAGTAGATGTAGCACACAGGCTCAGTAGTTGAGGTGTGTGAGCTTTAAGCTGGGCAGACTTTTGTAGTTGTGGCAGGAGGGCTCTAGAGCATGGGCTCAGTAGTTGTGGTACATGGGCTTAGTTGCTCGGTAATATGTGGAGTCTTCCCAGACCAGGGATGGAACTTGTGTCCCCTGCACTGAAGGTGCAGTGTCCCACTGCACTCCAGGGAAGACCTAGGCTATTGATCATAAATCTTTCTTCTTTTTTAATATAATCATTTAAACCTAAATTGTTCTCTCCAATCACTGCTTTTGCTGTATCACACAAATTTTGACATGTTTTCATTATAATGATGATGTTAAGAATGTTTTCTAATCCTCCTTATGGTTACTTCTTTGATCCATGAGTTATTTAATGAAGTTTGTACTTAAGTTCCTAATATTTGGGTTTTTTAAAGTTATCTTATATTGATATCTAATCTATTTCCATTGTTATTAAAGGACATACTTGTTGTGATATTATTGCTTTTCAGTTTACTGAGGCTTGTTTCATGGCCAGCATATGATTTATCTTGGTGAACCTACTGTGAGCAATTGAAAAGAATGAGTATTTTGCAGTAGTGAGGTATAGCTCTATGGATATCAACTAGGTCAAGGTAGCTGATGTGAAGTGAACTGAAGTCACTCAGTCGTGTCCAACTCTTTGCGACCCCATGGACTGTAGCCTACCAGGCTCCTCCCTCCAGGGGAGAAGAATCCCTCCTGGGATTCTCCAGGCAAGAATACTGGAGTGGGTTGCCTTTGATAGTGTTTTTCATATCTTCTTTCTCTTTGCTGACTTATTTAGGTCTAGTTATTCCATCAATTGCAGGAATAAAGTTAAAATCTCCAATTAAGATTTTGGAATTGGAGATTTTCCTCTTTAGTATTGTCAAATTTTGCTTCATGTGTTTTGAAGCTGTGTTATTAACATAAATACTTTTATTAATATTATGTCTTCTTGAAGAATTGATCCTTTTATTATTATGCAAGGTTTTTCTTTATTTCTGGTATACTAATTTTGGTCCTAAAATCTATTTTGTTTGATATTAATAGCCACTCTATAAAAATCTATTTTGTTTGATATTCATATAGCTGTCTTCTGCTTACTTTTTGCTTTATGTATATTTTTCTATTTATAAATTTTCAATCTTTCTGGGCATTTACATTTAAACTTCATCTCTTTTGAATAGCATATAATTGTGTCTTGCTTTTTAAGTCAGTTTTGGTAGTCTTTGTCTCTTAAGTGGATCTTTGTCCAATAACATTTAATGTGATCATCAATGCTATTGATTTTGCCTTTACCTACCTTTTTTTTTTTTTTTTTTTACTGGTGGAAGGAGTAGTTTTTATTTTATTTTTTTTAAATTTTATTTTGCTTAACTTTACAATATTGTATTGCTTTTGCCATACATCAAAATGAATCCACCACAAGTATACATGTGTTCCCCATCCTGAACCCTCCTCCCTCCTCCCTCCCCATACCATCCCTCTGGGTCGTTCCAGTGTACTAGCCCCAGGCATCCGTTATCAGGCATCGTACCTGGACTGGCGACTCGTTTCAGATAAGATATTATACATATTTCAATGCTATTCTCCCAAATCATCCCACCCTCTCCCTCTCCCAGAGTCCAAAAGACTGTTCTATACATCAGTGTCTCTTTTGCTGTCTTGTAAACAGGGTTATTGTTACCATCTTTCTAAATTCCATATATATGCGTTAGTATACTGTATTTGTGTTTTTCTTTCTGGCTTACTTCACTCTGTATAATAGGCTCCATTTCCATCCACCTCATTAGAACTGATTCAAACACATTCTTTTTAATGGCTGAGTAATACTCCATTGTGTATATATACCACAGCTTTCTTTCTATTCATCTGCGGATGGACATCTAGGTTGCTTCCAAGTCCTGGCTATTGTAAACAGTGCTGCTATGAACATTGGGGTACACGTGTCTCTATTTCTGTCTTCTGTTTTTGTCTCTGTTACTCTTTTCCTGCTATTGGTTTATTTGAAATCTTTTTGAGTTGATTTTTTTTTTCTTGTAAGTTTGTCATTGTTTTCAGTGGTTGTTGATGATGTTGTTTGGCTAGTAATTTTCTTGCTTAGAATAAAACTGCTGCTACCACTAAGTCACTTCAGTTGTGTCCAACTCTGTGCGACCCCATGGATGGCAGCCCACCAGGCTCCCCCTCCCTGGGATTCTCCAGGCAAGAATACTGGAGTGGGTTGCCATTTCCTTCTCCAATGCATGGAAGTGAAAAGTGAAAGTAAAGTCGCTCAGTTGTGTCCTACTCTTAGCAACCCCATGGACTGCAGCCCACCAGGCTCCTCCATCCAACTACATACTTTATTTCTTGAATTGAAGCATCAGCTTCAATACAGATATTGTCTTTAGTTGAATTGCTTTGAATTTGCTTCATACATGTTAACCCAAGGGTTATTCAGAGATGTTGGAAGGCAGAATTTGTGTATCCCTTTCTGCCTCTTTTCCTTCTGAGATCCCCTTCTTCCTTGGCTAAAGACTATGACTTTTTTGTGCTTCAGTAGTCTAATTCCACAGGCCAGAGAGACAGCACTGCTCGCCTGCAATCAGCACTTCATCTCTGCACCCTGAAAATGGAAACTCATTTCACAACTTTCTTCCTCCAGGATCCACCTGCTTCTTATTACTCTCCAGTGCTTTCAGTGGTCACATTTCCCCATTTATTTCTTGCTATTCTGATGACAGACCTGCTCTTGTTGATCCATTCATTGCCCTTTTCTTTTTGTTTATACCAAGCTTTATGCCTGGGGTTTTTGTCCCTACTGTCATGGGAACTCAAAGAGTGGGACTAGACTGAAGCAAATTAGCATGCACCTACTATTATTGGGGTACATAAGTGAAAGTTGCTCAGTCGTGTCTAACTCTTTGTGACCCCATGGACTGTATGGAATTCTCCAGGCCAGAATACTGGAGTGAGTATCTGGTTCCTTCTCCAGGGGATCTTCCCAATCCAGGGATCAAACCCAGGTCTCCCACATTGCAGGCAGATTCTTCACCAGCTGAGCCACCAAGGAAGCCAATTGGGCTACATAGAATAGGTCCAACTCAACTCCTTTTTAAAAAATTTAGTTCAGTTCAGTTGCTCAGTTGTGTCTGACTCTTTGCAACCTTCCCTGTCTGTCGCCAACTTGCAGAGTTTACTCAAACTCATGTCCATTGAGTCAGTGTTGCCATCCAGCCATCTCATCCTCTGTCATCCTCTTCTTCTGCCTTCAGTCTTTCCCAGCATCAGGGTCTTTTCAGATGAATCAGTTCTTTGAATCAGGTGGCCAGAGTATTGGAGTTTCAGCTGCAGCATCAGTCCTTCCAATGAATATTCAGGACTGATTTCCTTTAGGATGGACTGGTTGGATCTCCTTGCAGTCTAAGGGACTCTCAAGAGTCTTCTCCAGCACCACAGTTCAAAAGCATCAATTCTTCGGCGCTCAGCTTTCTTCACAGTCCAACTCTCACATCCATACGTGACTACTGGAAAAACCATAGCTTTGACTAGATGGACCTTTGTTGGCAAAGTAATGTGTCTGCTTTTGAATATGCTGTCTAGGTTGGTCACAACTTTTCTTCCAAGGAGTATGCGTCTTTTAATTTCATGGCTGCAGTCACCATCTGCAGTGATTTTGAAGCCCCCCGAAAATTAAGTCTGTCACTGTTTCCACTGTTTCCCCATCTATTTGCTATGAAGTGATGGGACCAGATGCCATGATCTTCATTTTCTGAATGTTGAGTTTTAGGCCAACTTTTTCACTCTCCTCAAGAGGCTTTTTAGTTCTTCACTTTCTACCGTAAGGGTTGTGTCATCTGCATATCTGAGGTTATTGATGTTTCTCCTGGCAATCTTGATTCCAGCTTGTGCTTCCTCCAGCCCAGCGTTTCTCATAATGTACTCTGCATATAAGTTAAATAAGCAGGGTGACAATATACAGCCTTGACGGACTCCTTTTCCTATTTGGAACCAGTCTGTTGTTCCATGTCGACTTTTAACTGTTGCTTCCTGACCTGCATACAGGTTTCTCAAGAGGTAGGTCAGGTGGTCTGGTATTCCCATCTCTTTCAGAATTTTCCACAGTTTATTGTGATCCACACAGTCAAAGGCTTTGGCATAGTCAGTAAAGCGGAAATAGATGTTTTTCTGGAACTCTCTGGCTTTTTTCATGATCCAGCGGATGTTGGCAGTTTGATCTCTGGTTCCTCTGCCTTTTCTAAAACCAGCTTGAACATCAGGAAGTTCATGGTTCATGTATTGCTGAAGCCTGGCTTGGAGAATTTTGAGCATTACTTTATTAGTGTGTGAGATGAGTGCAAATTGTGCGGTAGTTTGAGCATTCTTTAGCATTGCCTTTCTTTGGGATTGGGATGAAAACTGATATTTTCCTGTGGCCACTGCTGAGTTTTCCAAATTTGCTGGCATATTGAGTGCAGCACTCTCACAGCGTCATCTTTCAGGATTTGAAATAGTTCAACTGGAATTCCATCACCTCCACTAGCTTTGTTCGTAGTGATGCTTTCTAAGGCCCACTTGACTTCACATTCCAGGATGTCTGGCTCTAGATTGGTGATCACACCATCGTGATTATCTACATTGTGAAGCTCTTTATTGTATAGTTCTCCTGTGTATTCTTGCCACCTCTTCTTAATATTTTCTGCTTCTGTTAGGTCCGTACCATTTCTGTCCTTTATTGTGCCTATCTTTGCATGAAATGTTCCCTTGGTATCTTTAATTTTCTTGATGAGATCTCTAGTCTTTCCCATTCTGTTGTTTTCCTCTATTTCTTTGCATTGATTGCTGAGAAAGGCTTTTTTTTTAATCTCTCCTTGCTATTCTTTGGAACTCTAGATTCAAATGGGTATATCTTTTCTTTTTTCCTTTGCCTTTCATTTTTTTTCTATTCACAGCTATTTGTAAGGCATCCTTAGACAAACATTTTGCCTTTTTGCATTTCTTTTTCTTGGGGATGGTCTTGATCCCTGCCTCCTGTATAATGTCACGAGCCTCTGTCCATAGTTCTTCAGGCACCCTATCAGATCTAATCCCTTGAATCTATTTCTCACTTGCACTGTTTAATCGTAAGGGATTTGATTTATGTCATACCTAAATGGTCTAGTCGGAGAAGGCAATGGCATCCCACTCCAGTACTCTTGCCTGGAAAATCCCATGGATGGAGGAGCCTGTTAGGCTGCAATCCATGGGGTCGCTAAGAGTCAGACATGACTGAGCGACTTCCCTTTCACTTTTCACTTTTATGCACTGGAGAAGGAAATGGCAACCCACTCCAGTGTTCTTGCCTGGAGAATCCCAGGGACGGGGGAGCCTGGTGGGCTGCCGTCTATGGTCGCACAGAGTTGGACACGACTGAGGTGACTTAGCATAGCATAGCGTAAATGGTCTAGTGGCTTTCCCTTTTTCTTCAATTTAAGTCTGAATTTGGCAATGAGGAGTTCATGATCTGAGCCACAGTCAGCTCCCAGTCTTGATTTTGCTGACTGGATAGAACTTCCCCATTTTTGGCTGCAAATCAATCTGTAATCAATCTGATTTTGGTATTGATGATCTGGTGATGTCCATGTGTAGAGTCTTCTCTTATGTTGTTGGAAGAGAGTGTTTCCTATGACTAGTGTGTTCTCTTGGCAAAACTCTTATTAGCCTTTGCCCTGCTTCATTTTGTACTCCAAGGCCAAATTTGCCTGTTACTCCAGGTATTTCTTGACTTCTTATTTTTGCATTTCAGTCCCCTATAATGAAAATGACATCTTTTTTGGGTGTTAATTCTAAAAGGTCTTGTAGGTCTTCATAGAACCGTTCAACATCAGCTTCTTCAGCATTACTGGTTTGGGCATAGACTTGGATTACTTTGATATTGAATGATTTGCCTTGGAAACGAACAGAGATCATTCTATCGTTTTTTGAGATCGCATCCAAGTACTTTATTTCGGACTCTTTTGTTGACTATGATGGCTACTCTCTTTCTTCTAAGGGATTCCTGCCCACAGTAGTAGATAGAATGGTCATCTTCGTTAAATTCACCCATTCCAGTGCATTTTAGTTCACTCATTCCTAAAATATAGATGTTCACTCTTGCTATTTCCTGTTAGACCACTTCCAATTTGCCTTGATTCATAGACCTAACATTCCAGGTTCCTATGCAATATTGTTGTTTACAGTATCAGACTTTTCTTCCATCACCAGTCACATCCACAGCTGGGTGTTGTTTTTGCTTAGGCTCCGTCTCTTCATTGTTTCTGGAGTTATTTCTCCACTAATCTCCAGTAGCATACTGGAGAGCATACCAACCTGGGGAATTTGTTAATTTACAATTCTGTGTTAGTTTCAAGTGTATATGTATATATTCATATATTCTTTTTCATTCTTTTTCCATTTTTCCATTACAGGTTTTTACAAGATATTGAGTATAGTTCCCTGTGCTATACAGTAAATCCTTTTTGTGTATAGTAGTGTGTATATGTTAATCCCAAACTCCTAATTTATCCCCCACTTCCCCCTGCTATCCCTTTTAATAACAATAAGTTTGTTTTTTTATGTCTATGAGTTGATTTCTATTTTATAAATAAGTTTATTTATGTCTTTTTTTTTAGATTCCACATATAAGTGATATGATATGATACTTCTATTTTCTCTGTCTGACTTACTTCACTTAGTATCATAATCTCTAGGCCCAGCCATGTTGCTGCAGATGACATGACTTCATTCTTTTTTATGGTTGTCAACTCTTACTTTTTCCTGGAAACTGCAATGAGCTTATGTGAATGTATCATTCACTGAGTCCTGATAACATCACTTAATTGTTTTTATTGTTATATAGACTTGTCACTTAAATGTATCTGTCTTAAATTAGCTTCAAAATTCCTTGAAAGTTTGTTGTTTATTTATCTTATAGCCCTAACATTGCTGTGCACTTTAAAAAAATATATTAAATTTTTTTTTTATTTATTCTTTTATTGGCTACACAGGTTCTTGTTGCTATGTGAGACCTTTTTCTATTTGCAGGAAGTCGGGCTAGTCTGTTGTGGTGCATGGGCTCCTCATTGTGGTGGCTTCTCTTGTTGAGGAGCACAGGCTCTAGATCATGGGCTCAGTAGTTGTGATGCACAGGCTTAGTTGCCCAGAGGCATGTGGAGTCTTCCTGTACCAGGGATTGAACCTGTGTCCCCTGCACTGGCAGGCAGATTCTTAACCACCAGACCACTAGGGAAGTGCAACTATGCACTTTTTTTTAAGCTCGATGTTTAAATCAATGAGAAAATTAGGCATAATTGTGTGTGTGTGTGTGTGTGTGTGTGTGTTTGAAGACTTCCAAGGATGCAGTTGTCACGGACCATGAACTTGATGTTTAGAAATTCTTTTAATCATTAGCTGAAGACCTCATTAGTTTTAGTCTTCTTTTTAATCTGTTCTGGAAGGACTCTTTCTTTCAAATCTGCCATATCAAAATCTTTTGTATATTTAGTGAGATAGCATCGTATAATGGAAACAGCGCATACAGGCACTCATTGCTTTGCGTGGTAGCACAGTACCTTAGAGATGATTGTGAAGGCTGAAAAATCTTTTCAGTGTGATCATTGCAGCAGTTTTGATTGTTCTGTGACCTTTGCAAGTTTTTATCAAAATTTTAAAAACTCTTATTGTAGATTATAAATATATAAGGAAAGGAAAATATTAAATATTAAAATATTTAAAAACTAGTATTCAGTGCCTGTGATTTAAAACATTAAGGATTTGTTTTATTTTTCTATTAAAAACTTACCCAGAGTTATTTGAACAGTGCTTACTGCCTTCTCATCATGTAATTTATGATATAGCGTGAGCAAATGTCAATGACAGTATGCCTTGGCAAACTGTCATACTCCTTTGTAATTTTGCATCAGCTTCTGTTTCAATCTTTGTGCTTTCAGTTTTGTGAAATATCTTTGAAAATTCCTGTAATTCCAATAATTTTGCCAGCATCACTTTCTCTGGAACATATTCAGCTTTTTTGTCACAATTAGTTTCTTCATTTATGTCTGTAAGTTCATTGTCCTAAGTTCTTCTGACTGAATCTCTGGAATGGTAGACATGTCAGCATCCCTACAGTCAGCTGTTCTTCTATATCTTTCTTTATATTTGATTTCAGTTTTACCTTCAGTGTTGTTGTTTTTTCTTTCTTTGATGCACTCATATTTGTTGGTCAGTTCTCTATTTAGACTGTCCATATAGGTTTATCACTGGAAGATAAGGAGGCAGCATAACTGCTTCTTTGCTGTTTGTATATGAGCTGAATAATAGATTTGCAGTGACCAATACAGACTTTTTATTTATTTATTTATATAATTTGGCTATGCTGGATCTTAATTGCGGCATCCAAATCTTATGTGTAGCATGTGGGATCTAGTTCCCTGACCAGGGACTGAACCTGGACCCCCTGCATTGGGAGCGTGGAGTCTTAGCCACTGGACCACCAGGAAAGTCTCTCTGATAGACTTTGAAACAAATCATGTTTGGTCAGTAATCATGATGCGTGTCTTTTTATTATGTAGCAATTGTGTACTGAAGAGCTAGCAGTGGAGTTTGTACTTTTATGCATTTACTCACAGTTAATATACCATGGTGATGCCAGTGATGCCATCACTGACTCAGTGGATGTGAGTTTGAGCCAGTTCTGGGAGTTGGTGATCTACAGGGAAGCCTGGTGTGCTGTGGTCTATGGGGTCGCAAAGTCGAACACGACTGAGTGACTGAACTGAGTATACCATGGTATGTGAAACTCGAACTGCATTATTAGGGAACTGGTGTTATTTAACTGTGGTAACTGAAATTCATATATATTGAAGCATGTGAAATAGAGGCTGCTGGTTTTTTGGTAAGACATGAGTTTTTTCTCCTTATATGTTGCTTTTCCTCCATAAGCCCTAGTTTTCCTATTATAAACTGGGTTAACATCACAAACCTTGAAGGGTTGTATTGAAGATTAAACAAAATAATGTTAGGCATTTAGCACAGAGTTTCTCATATACAGGTAATTTAATACATGAGAGTTATAAATGATGATGGTGTTAATCACCATCATCATGCTATAATTGTTCCGTATTTGTACACATACAGTTTTTAGTCAAACTACCCAATTCTTTTTTGAGCATTTTTTTCCCCTTATAATAATCTCAGAAATCTTCTGAGTCCTCCCAGTTTCTGCTGATCATTTTTTTAAAAGTATGATGTCATATGGATGAGATGTTCCATTAAGATACATGTGTTACAGAGGGAAGAGGGAGACTTTTTTTCACCACATATGTAAGACGTATGCTCTCTTTTGAATAACTTATCAGATCCTATTCTTTTATATGTGTGCCATATTTTATTTTGACTCAACAAATATCTATTAGGCATTTGCTATATAGGTAAGCATTGTTCTTCTACTGTCTTCTCTGATAAGAGTGTTTAGTTGATTTATCTTAAAAATTTGCATATGGACATTTTTCATTATTTTGATATTTTACTTCTTCTCCATGATTAAAAAAAAAAAGAATAGGGATTTCTCTGGCAGTCCAATGATTAAGACATCACGCTTCACTACAGGGTGCATGGGTTTGATCTTTGGTCAGGAAATTGAGATCCCACGTGGCATGGCCAAAGTACCAAAAAGAGAATGTATTGATGATCTAGACTTGTATTTGCTAGCTTTTGCTTTGTAACAAATCACTCTAAAACTTAGTGGCTTAAAATAAGAACCATTTATTTAACTCAAGATTCTGTAAGTCAAGCTGGGTGGCTCTTTTAGTCTGGGCCAACCCAACTCATTTCCACTGGACTTGCTCATGTGTTCAAGGTCAACTAGGGATTTGACTGGTGGTTGAATAATCTGAAACTGTCTCATTGACATTTCTTACAGCTAGAATTCTGTTAGCTGGGAAACAGTAGTAACTGGGCCATGTGTCTCTTACCATCCAGCAGATTTTCATGGACTTCTTCACATGGTAGTTGTAGGATTCCAAGAACTGCAAGAAAGTGGAAGCACTGGAACACAAGCAGTTTTGAGTCTGTTTTCACCTTTGCTGTTTTCCCATTGGTCAGAACAACTCATATGACCAAGCCCAGACCCACTGTAAGAGGGGATTACCTAAAGGCATATTTAGAAAGGGAAGAATTTTTGGCCATCCTTGTGATTTACCTCTGTATTCTTTGCCAGGTCTGTACAATATGGTACATATTTATGTACCCTCATTCCTAAAATGTCATATCCCTTGTAAAAATACTTATTTTTAATTGAAGGATAATTGCTTTACAATGTTGTGTTTGTTTCTGCCATACAACAACGTGAATCAGCCATCAGATCAGATCAGATCAGTTGCTCAGTCGTGTCCGACTCTTTGCGACCCCATGAACCGCAGCACGCCAGGCCTCCCTGTCCATCACCAGCTCCCGGAGGTCACTCAGACTCACATCCAAGTATATATAAAACCCCTCCCTCCCACCCCCCATCCCTCTATCCCATCCTTCTAGGTCATCACAGGGCAGCGAGCTGAGCTGCCTATGTTACACAGCAGTTTCCCACTAGCTATCTGTTTTACACATGGTAATGTGTGTGTTTGAATGTTACTGTCAGTTTATCCTACCCTCTCTCCTCGCTGTGTCTACAAGTCTGTTTTCTCCATCTGCATCTCTATTCCTGCCCTGGAAATAGATTCACTAGTACCATTTTTCTAGATTCTATATATATGCATTAATACAAGAAATTTTTTTCTTTCTGACTTACCATATCCCTTCTTAGTTGTATCTACTTTAGTTTGATTTCTTGCCCTTTATCTTTTGTTTTGAAATTTTCTTGAATCACATCTTTTCAGACAAGTCTGTTGTGAAGTAGTTACTATAATTTTAGTGTGAATTGTGAGTTATAGAAATAGTTATATTCTTGAGGGGTTTGGTAGTTTTCCTGTGGTATAACACTATATAAGGAAAAATTTCACAGTAAGAAACATAAATACCTCCTCTTTCTATAAAGCTTTTTTCATATTTTCATATATTTATTATACCTGACACCAAAATCCTGTCATCAGGTATAATACTCGATGACAGAGTATTCTGTCATCGAGTATTATACCTTGTTAGGTGCTACACCTGATGACAGAGTTATAGGTAATAAAAAATGTTGAAAAATATTGTGGCCTTATGTTTTATTTTAGTTTACCTAAATTATAATAGTAGCAAAACATAATTGCTCTTCAGTTCAGTTCACTCGCTCAGTCGTGTCCGACTCTTTGCAACCCCATGAATCGCAGCACGCCAGGCCTCCCTGTCCATCACCAGCTCCCGGAGTTCACTCACACTCACGTCCATCGAGTTGGTGATGCCATCCAGCCATCTCATCCTCTGTCGTCCCCTTCTCCTCCTGCTCCCAATCCCTCCCAGCATCAGAGTCTTTTCCAATGAGTCAGCTCTTTGCATGAGGTGGCCAAAGTACTGGAGTTTCAGCTTTAGCATGAGTACTTCCAAAGAACACCCAGGACTGATCTCCTTTAGAATGGACTGGTTGGGTCTTATTGGATGCTTATTTGCCAAAGGGTTGTCTGAATACTTTTGTGATATCAGTTTTACACTCAATCTTATGAAATAGATATTATCCCAACTTTGCAAAAGTGAATGTTTATATTCAGTGAGTGGTTAAATATTTTGTCCAAGACATCCAGCTAGTAACTGAAAGAGTTAGACTGTAACCTAAGTCTGTCTGACTCTAAAGAATTTTTCCTTAATCAGTATACTGTAATACTTCCCTGGATAAAAGAGTTCATTAATTAAAGAATCTGAAGAGTTCAGATTCTGTCTCGAGCTTTAACACTGATGGGTTGGTATAATGTTGAGCTGACTGTTCAGTTTCAGTTTCCTATATTATAAACCAGTCTGAGATTGCAATTTATTTGCCTTTTGCTTGTCATTACAAGTAAAAAGAAAAGATGTTTTAAATGACTTCGAGCTTAATAACAAATGCACAAAATGTTTTTAGGTATATTTTTATAGAATAATAGTATGCATTTATTATACACATTTGTGCTTTTTATAATTTCAGTTCATTTCTTCAGCAAGACACACATTTATTGAGCATTTCTGTGTGCTAGGCACCGTTCTAAAGCTTGGTGATTCAAAAAGAACAAGGCTGTTACAACTAACATTCTAATGGGGAGATGCAGAAAGTAAAGTGATAAATACATATATCAATGTTTGAAAGTGATAAATGCTTGGAAGACAACTTAAAACAGACTACACTAAAAGGGCTTCCCTGATAGATCAGCTGGTAAAGAATCCGCCTACAATGCGGGGGACTTGGGTTCGATTCCTGGGTTGGGAACATCCCCTGAAGAAGGGAAAGGCTACCCACTCCAGTATTCTGGGCCCGGAGAATTCCATGGACTGTAAAGTCCATGGGGTCACAAAGAGTCAGACATGACTGAGCAACTTTCACTTCACACTAAAAGGAAAGAGTACTGAGAAAGTGAATGACAGAATTATAGGAGAGTTTTGGGCAGGAGATGAGATTTAGTGAGACCTGGAAGAACCAAATTTGAAGATTTGGGCTTAGTGCATTCTAGGCAGCATGAACAGCTAGTTTGAATTTGGTTAATGGAAGAAAATAGCAGAAACGTCAGTGGAGCACAATGAACGAATGCATTAGGTGGAGACTGTAGGAGATGAGGTTGTTGAGGTGGCTAGGAGCCAGGTAATGTACAGCCTTGGCTTTTTAAACCATAGTAGAGCTTTAAGGTTTATTCAGAGATTGATGCGATGTGATTGAAAGATTTTAACTAGAGTGATAACAATTTATGGTCAGTCTAGTTAAAGGTTATGAGTATGTTTAATTTCTACATATCTGTGACTTTCCAAAATTTCTCCTGTTACTGATTTCAAATTTCATTCCGTTGTGATACTTGGTATCATGTCAGTCATTTAAAATTTATTGAGGCTTTCTTTATAGCTTAGCATATCATCTTTCTCAAAAATGTTTCTCCTGCACTTGAGAACAATGTATATTCTGCTGTTGTTGAGAAGGGTGTTTTTTAGATGTTCATTAGGCCTAATTAGTTTATAGCATTGTTCAAGTCTTCTGTGGTTCTGTTCATTATTGGAAGTTTTGATGTCCCTAACGATCATTGTTGAATTTTCTTTTTCTCCCTTCACTTCTATTAGTATGTTTCATGTATTTTGGGGGCTCTGTTGTTTGGTGTTAATATTTTTATGATTTTATGTCTTTCTGAAAGATTGATCATTTTGTCATAAAATATCCTTGGTCTGTAGTAACAATTTCTGCTGTAAAATCTATTTTGTCTGATATTAATATAGCACCATTTCTATTTTGGTTGCTGCTTACATGATATATCCCCATACTTTTCCTTTCAACTTGTTACGTTGAAACTAACATGAGTGTCTTGTAGATAGTCTATGACTATATCATGGTTTTGTTTTTTTGGAACAATCTCTTCTGCCAATCCCTCTCCTTTGATTGTAGTGTCTAATTTATTTATATTTAATGTAACTGCTGAAAAGGTAGGGTTTATACCTGTTTTTTATATGTTTTCTATATGATTTTTTAAATGTCTTATTTTTTGTGTGTGTGTCTTTTTTTCTGTTCTTCTCTTCCTGCATGACTTCCTTTTTTATGTTAAATATTTTCTTAGGTACCATTTATATTTCCTTGTTATTTTTTTTTCTATATATATTTTTATATTTTATATTTATATATTTTTACTATATATATTTTCAGTTATTTTCCCAGTGGTTGCCCTAGGAGTTATAATTAACATCTTTATTTAAAACAATATAGTTTGAACTTATATAAATTTAATTTCAAAAGTATATGAAACTTTGCTATGATATAGCTTCATTCCTTTCTCCTTCCTTTATGCTATTTGTTGTCCTACAAATGACATCTTTATATATTATAATATATATAAAGCATAATCAGCATAATCTTATAATTGTTACTTTATGCCATTGTCTTTTAAATGAAACAATTTCTACTTCTTCATTGGTATTCTGTTTTCGGTGAGACATTGCGCTCAGGCTTTCCTTTAATTTTTTTTTTTCTTTAATTCCTTTGACGTGGTTTTCTTTAGCACTTTGAATATGTTTATCAGTTCAGTTCAGTTGCTCAGTTGTGTCTGACTTTTGCAACCCCATGAATCGCAGCACGCCAGGCCTCCTTGTCCATCACCAACTCCCGGAGGTCACTCAGACTCACATCCATAGAGTCAGTGATGCCATCCAGCCATCTCATCCTCTGTCGTCCCCTTCTCCTCCTGCCCCCAATCCCTCCCAGCATCAGTCTTTTCCATTGAGTCAACTCTTCACATGAGGTGGCCGAAGTACTGGACTTTCAGCTTTAGCATCAGTCCTTCCAAAGAAATCCCAGGACTAATCTCCTTCAGAATGGACTGGTTGGATCTCCTTGCAGTCCAAGGGACTCTCAAGAGTCTTCTCCAACACCACAGTTCAAAAGCATCAATTCTTCGGCGCTCAGCCTTCTTCACAGTCCAACTCTCACATCCATACATGACCACAGGAAAAACCATAGCCTTGACTAGATGAACCTTTGTTGGCAAAGTAATGTCTCTGCTTTTAAATATGCTATCTAGGTTGGTCATAACTTTACTTCCAAGGTAGTGGTGGCTTAAAGTTTTTGTCTCCTAAGTCCAATATCTGGGTTTCCTCAGGGACAGATTCTATTTTTTCTTTTTTATGGCAGTGTATGGGCCGTACCTACCTGTTTCTTTATGTATCTCATAATTTTTTTTGTTGAAAAATGTACTTTTTAAGTAGTAATATATTGTAGCTTCCTAGGTGGTGCTAGTGGTAAAGAATCCGCCTGCCACTGCAGAAAAAAATCCCTAGGTCGGGGAGATTCCTCCGAGGAGGAAATGGCAACTCATTCCATTATGCTTGCCTGGAGAATTCCATGGACAGAAGAGCCTGGTGGGCTATAGTCCATAGGGTATCAAAGAGTCCCACGCAGCTGAAGTGACCTAGCACACATACATATTGTAGCAACTTTGAAAACCATAGTATTCCTTGTCTCCTGGCCTGGGCTTATTGATTGTTGTTGTTGCCTTTTGTGAGATAGTGACTTTACTGGACTAATTTTTTAAAGTCATGTGTAGCCACTGAAAGTTTCTGCCTGGGTAGCTGTTGATTGCATCAGATCAGATCAGATCAGTCGCTCAGTTGTGTCTGACTCTTTGCGACCCCTATGAACCGCAGCACGCCAGGCCTCCCTGTCCATCACCAACTCCCGGAGGTCACTCAGACTCACATCCATCAAGTCGGTGATGCCATCCAGCCATCTCATCCTCTGTCGTCCCCTTCTCCTCCTGCCCCCAATCCCTCCCAGCATCAGAGTCTTCTCCAATGAGTCAACTCTTCACATGAGATGGCCAATATACTGGAGTTTCAGCTTTAGCATCATTCCTTCCAAAGAAATTCCAGGGCTGATCTCCTTCAGAATGGACTGGTTGGATCTCCTTGCAGTCCAAGGGACTCTCAAGAGTCTTCTCCAACACCACAGTTCAAAAGCATCAATTCTTCGGCACTCAGCCTTCTTCACAGTCCAGCTCTCACATCCATACATGACCACAGGAAAGACCATAGCCTTGACTAGGCGAACCTTTGTTGGCAAAGTGATGTCTCTGCTTTTGAATATGCTATCTAGGTTGGTCATAACTTTCCTTCCAAGGAGTAAGCGTCTTTTAATTTCATGGCTGCAGTCACCATCTGCAGTGATTTTGGAGCCCAGAAAAATAAAGTCTGACACTGTTTCCACTGTTTCTCCATCTATTTCCCATGTAGTGATGGGACCAGATGCCATGATCTTCGTTTTCTGAATGTTGAGCTTTAAGCCAACCTTTTCACTCTCCACTTTCACTTTCATCAAGAGGCTTTTTAGCCCCTCTTCACCTTCTGCCATAAGGGTGGTATCATCTGCATATCTGAGGTTATTGATATTTCTCCTGGCAATCTTGATTCCAGCTTGTGTTTCTTCCAGTCTAGCATTTCTCATGATGTGCTCTGCATATAAGTTAAATAAACATGGTGACAATATACAGCCTTGACGTACTCCTTTTCCTATTTGGAACCAGTCTGTTGTTCCCTGTCCACTTCTAACTTGCTTCCTGACCTGCATACAGCTTTCTCAAGAGGCAGATCAGGTGGTCTGGTATTCCCATCTCTTTCAGAATTTTCCACAGTTTATTGTGATCTACACAGTCAAAGGCTTTGGCATAGTCAATAAAGCAGAAATAGATGTTGTTCTGGAACTCTCTTGCTTTTTCCATGATCCAGCGGATGTTGGCAATTTGATCTCTGGTTCCTCTGCCTTTTCTAAAACCAGCTTGAACATCAGAAAGTTCACGGTTCACATATTGCTGAAGCCTGGCTTGGAGGATTTTAAGCATTACTTTACTAGCGTGTGAGGTGAGTGCAGTTGTGCGGTAGTTTGAGCATTCTTTGGCATTGCCTCTCTTTGGGATTGGAATGAAAACTGACCTTTTCCAATCTTGTGGCCTCTGCTGAGTTTTCCAAATTTGCTGGCATATTGAATGCAGCACTTTCACAGCATCATCTTTCAGGATTTGAAATAGCTCCACTGGAATTCCATCACCTCCACTAGCTTTGTTCGTAGTGATGCTTTCTAAGGCCCACTTGACTTCACATTCCAGGATGTCTGGCTCTAGGTCAGTGATCACACCATCATGATTATCTGGGTTGTGAAGCTCTTTTTTGTACAGTTCTTCTGTGTGTTCTTGCCACCTCTTCTTAATGCCTTCTGCTTCTGTTAGGTCCATACCATTTCTGTCCTTTATGGAGCCCATCTTTGCATGAAATGTTCCTTTGGTATCTCTGATTTTCTTGAATACCTCCTTAGTCTTTCCCATTCTGTTGTGTTGATTGCATAGAAATTCCTTAAATGTCTTGAACCAATAATTCTCCCAGCCTGTGAAGAGTTCTCTCTGTGTGTGGGGTATACTTTGAACATTCTGGCAACTTGCAATGCTGTCTTAGCCTTCACTTCCTGCTTGTGTATAACCTCAAGTTCAGCCAGAGGTAAGAGATTAGAATCATTCTCAGGTCTTTCTTGGGCGTTCACATTCCTAGATTTCTAAGACTATTTTGGAGCTTTTCAGAGCCTCCTATGAACATCTAATTTCCCAGATTTTTCTTTATCTTGTTTACGCATTTGTATTACTTCTTCAGGCAGTTGTGATGTTAAGCTATTGTCACTGATTTTGTTTGATACATGCGCTGAGGGAAGGGCTCTTTGTACTGAATTATCTCTGAGTCAGGTCAAATAAAGTCTTAAGACTGTAGGTTTCTTACGAAGCTGCCAAACAAGTCAGATAGTGGTAGGGAAAGGGTGCTTGGAAAATTCCAAACCATTGGAGTTTACCCCCACCATTGGTTCCTAATCTTCTGGTTTTCACAAGTATTGTGTTTGAGAGACTGCTTGGTTTTCGCATCTACCATATAGTTGGGAGAAGAGGATAAAAATAGTGTAGGGTAAAACCTCACAAACTTGTTGTTCTTTGAGATTTAGCTGTTTTTCTTGAAGAAACACTTCTTGGGCTGCTGCACGTTGTTGGTTAATATCCAGAGTTCAAAGAAGCTGATTTTGAAAAGTTTTGCCAATGTTCTTGCTGCTTTTATGGAAAAGCAGAATTTTGGAAGTCTTATGATGCCATTTTGGAAGAGCTTCTTCATAATTTTCCTTATGGAAAAATGTAAAAGACCATTGTGAGAGAAATGGAAAGTAGGAGAGTGAAAGCAGAAGCAGGCAGACCGATGACGATGCTAATTTGGACTAGAATACTGGTGTTGAATGGAAAGAAACTGAGGGGCATGGGATAAGCTTTGTAAAAACCCACTGATAGTCATAATTATAAAGCTTTCCCTGATCCTTACAACAACCACCTGTTATAGGTGGTAAAGTTAAGTTCAGAAAGATTTAAGTAGTTTGCCTACTTTCAGAGTAAGAAAAAAAATCAGAATTAGAAATGCTATTTACCTGACTCCAGTTTTTTCCATATCTGTGCATTCTGTCTCATGACATTAAAATCAAAGTTATGAGTCAAATATTAAGTTCATAATAAATATTTACAATAAAATAGACTGTCTTCCTTACTTAATTTCTTTGCATAATTTCATTCTTGCTTTTAAGGAAGTGAGACTTTAGTTATTTGAAGTTTTTGGTGGACAGCTGGAATGATAATCAGGAAAGAAGAAGAATGTGACACTTGCCTTAAAGTTAAGTGGTCTCTATATTTACCATAAGTTAAATCCAACACAGTCAACTATTTCTTCTTTTAATGTTATTGATTACCAGAACAAATGTTGTTACCAATTTATCATGGTTTCTTGTTATTAATATATGCTATTATTTCATATGTCTTTTTTTCCCCTCTGTGTGCAAGATGTTTATTAGGGAGTAGCCCAGGAGCAACCTTATACTTCTGGAAGGGAAGAGTTTGAAGAGGCAGGATGGCAGAGAGAAGACAAGCTGTGCTGAAGGCCTGAACTCATATGTTTTAAAACATGATTTTATGACAGGCTTATTATTTGTATGCCATTGAAGCTATATTTCAGGTATTATAGGTTAATCTGTAAGTTGTATGTTCATACATACATATTTTTCTTATTACAAAAGTAACTCAAAATTATTTTTGGAAAAATCTCAGACAATAAAAATTATATTCCTCTCATTCCATTCCTTATCCTCCATTCCAGTACTAGAGTTAACTGTTTTTATTCAATTTCAATATTTTGAGATATTTTATGATGTATGTACAACTATACACACATACATGAATCCAGTTTAGTATTTTTGACTTTTTATTTAAGAAGAAGATAAAAATCTAGTAAGAGATGAGGTAGAGTGCTTGAGGGTTTTTGTGTTTTCTTGGGTACATGCGAAAAGGCACAAAGTAGTCTTTGTTTCTTTGTTCTAGAAAAGACTAGAGATGACAGACAAAAGTATATTTTCTAGTTGCTACCATTTAATTGGTAGCTTTTTATAGTTGTTGCTGAAGTGAGTTTTAAGCTCACTGGTCATTTACTTATTTATACATGAAGTTTTTGTTTTACTCTTGTTGATTTGAGATGAAAATTGCAGTTTTTTACTGAGAGGAATTTTTCTCATAAATGTGAGCCTGAGGTAATGCAGAGTACACAGCATCTCCTTGGAAACCAGACTTTGGTGGGATAGAACCAAGTACTTTTAAGATGGGTACTTTATCCTTAGGAAATGATTCAGGAAGTCTGGCAAGAAGGGAAGTCTTGCTATAAAGGAAATTCAGGAAATGGGAACTTAGTTATTAAAGTCTCAGGTTTGTTTGTCATAATTCATTTCAAGCATGTTCTAATGACTAAGCTATAAACATATGGTAAGTAACAATTTCACTTCCAGCTCCTAGATGGTACGAATTTATCAGTAAGGAAAGGGAATGCATTGTTTTAAATGAATTGAAAATTTTACTATCATTTATACTTGACAGTTGATTGAACTGTAGATGTATGCTTTTTGGGAGATAGTATTCAAAATGTATTAGGACACTCAACTCTTCTGTTTCTCTTGTTCTGTAATAAAAGGATGGTAGCATTTTTTATGTTAATGAAAAGAGAAAAACTATCCTAGGCGTTTCCACAATCATTTCAGAAAAATATTTTTCAATAGTCTCAAAGAAACATTTCCGATTAAAAGTTATGAAAGCAACACAAACAATGGCAAGGAAGTGTTTTTCGAAAACTTTTTTTAAATGATAAGATTGTTAGATGACCAATATGTGTTAAAAAAAAAAAAAAGAATCTTTTTTTTGAAATTGAGGTATTACTACCACCAAAACTGGAAAATTCTTATATTTGTGTTACTTTTTAGCAACACAGGAAGTCACTGAATAAAGCTAGTCATTGATTAAATTTAGTGATTCCCCCCTTACAAGAGGTTATACTGTTTTAGTTTTGAAGAGTGCTACTAAAAGCATTATTTATTATATTTTAAAAGATAAAAAATATTTTACCTTCAGATGGCTTTCTAGAATGTTGACACTATTACCTTCATTTGAATTCTTTGGAATGAGTATGTTCTCATTAATTTGAGGGAAATGTTTTTTCATGTTATTTGAAATTCAGTGAGGCTTTTAAGAATTGAAGTTAGAATTGCTTCATGTGTTTATTAACATAGATATTTTTTGAGGTGTAATACACTCTTTTGTCAAATAATCTCATTTACTTTCTTTTGTTTTTATTTTGAAAGAATTTCATGTGTTTACTAATTTAGATATTTCTCTTAAAATATACTATATCAAAGCATTTATAAATTTTCTTAGTTTTATAGTTTTAATTTTGAAATAATGGGAAACATGCAGAGAAGTTGTGATATTAGTTCAAAGAACTCCTGTATATCCTTCATCTGGATCCCCCAGTTGCTAACATTTTACCATATTTGCTTTATAATTCTCTTTTCCTATAACTGTTACTGTTATTTTCTGAACCATTTGAGAATGAATTGTGGACACGATGTCCCATTACCCCTAAACCCTTCAACAAGTACTGAATATAACCACAGTACAACCCTTAAAATTAAGACATTAACGTTGATACAGTACTGCTATCCAATCTGCAGACCCTATTCAAATTTCACTGATGCTCTGGTAGTATTTTTTATAAATACCTTTCCCTCTCTGGTCCAGGATTAAGTACCTAGAAAGAAGTATATTAGGTAGGAATCTAGATCAGATAGATAGACTGTAGTATCAAGGTCTGTACCACGTGCTTACATTACAAGTAACTTATTTAATTTACTGGATTCTGGGTTGTTAATTGTTATTTCCTTGATTTGTTCCCTGACTTTTGATGACTAAAAGAATACATTTTTTTTATCCTTTGCTCTGGATTGTCAGGCTTTGCTCATACTGTCTAGCCTGGTTTGGACTTTTTGCCTGACTCTTGATCCTAGCAGTCAGTGTCATCTGTCGTCTTTTGTTTCATTCACATAATAATGGAGCTTCCCTCATAGCTCAGTTGATAAAGAATCCGCCTGCAATGCAGGAAAGCCCGGTTTGATTCCTGGGTCGGGAAGATCCCCTGGAGAAGGGACAGGCTACCCACTCCAGTATTCTTGGGCTTCCCTTGTGGCTCAGCTATTAAAGAATCCACATGCAATGCGGGAGACCTGAGTTCGATTCCTGAGTTGGGAAGATCCCCTGAGAAGGGAAAGGCTACGTACTCCAGTATTCTGGCCTGGAGAATAACATGGACTGTATAGTCCATGGGGTCGCAAAGAGTTGGATACGACTGAGCAGGCTTCACGTTCACATAATAATATGTATGGGGTAAATAATTTTCAAGTCTTTTCTGTGTAGGAAGTAGGCAACATATGAAACTACTGGCATTCAGGGTAATTTCATGCGTCACAGCCTGTATTAGGACCATATAAAGCTAAACAGAGTTGCATGCCTAGAACTGTGTGTGTGTAGAATATGATCTGCTGTGAATCTTAGGGTAGGCAGAACGTGCTCTGCAGTTATTTTGGATTATGTACCTTCATGTAGGCTCTGTATTCTTAGTCTGATTTTTTCACATAGAGAAACTTCTCACATGGTAGCTTATTTAGTGAGCGAGTGAACTAAAGAAATCATATTCTATTACTTAGAATTGATTCACAGCCAATTTTGGAATAGAATGTTATAGAAAGAATATTAACTACCTGAGAATTAAATAGCTGATACTAGTATGATACAGATTTGCATCAGTTTCTAAAAGTTGGAGGTTTATTTCCTATAGCTAAGTTTATTATGATTCTAGTTGTTAAATGGAGAAGCTTTTAAGTTAGTTGAAAACAGGCATTATAAGAGTTGGCTAGCTTCTAAATGGTAGGTTTTCCAAGGAGAAAGTTAGATTATAAAGTGGCATAAACTTCTGATTAAAAGTCATACTTTCACCTAAATGTAAAGCCAGACACTGTAAAACTGTCAGAGGAAAACATAGGCAGAATTCTCTTTGACAAATTGCAGTGACATCTTTTTTGACCCACCTCCTAAAATAATGAAAGTAAAAAAATGAACACATGGGACCTAATTAAAAGCTTTTGCACAACAAAGGAAACCATAAAAAGACAACCTTCAGAATGGGAGAAAATATTTGCAAATGAAGAAAGTGACAAGGGACTAATTTCCAAAATATACAGTGCAGCTCAATATTTAAAAAAACTGAATCAAAAAATGGATGGAAGACCTAAATAGACATTTCTCCAAAGAAGATGTACAGATGGCCAACACACACAGGAAAAGGTGCTCAACATCATTATTAGAGAAATGCAAATCAAAACTACAATAAAATATCAGCTCATACTGATCAGAATGGCTATCATCAAAAAATCTATGGACAATAAATGTTGGAGAGGGTGTGAAGAAAAGGGAAACCCCTTACACTGTCAGTGGGAATGTAAATTGGTACAGCCACTGTGGAGAACAGTATGGGGGTTGCTGAAACTAAAAAATAGAAGTACGTATGACCCAGCAGTCCCACTCCTGGTAATATAACTGGAGAAAAGCAAAATTCCAAAAGATGCATGCACTCCAGTGTTCATTGCAGCACTATTTAAAATAACCAGGATGTGGAAGCAACCCAGATGTCTGTCAGCAGAAGAATGGATAAAGAAGTTGGGGCACATACATATACAATGGCATATTACTCAGCCATAAAAAGGAACAAAATTGTGCTGTTTTGTAGAGATATGGTTGTATCTAAAGACTGTTATACACAATGAAATAAGTCAGAAAAAAACAGATGTTGTATATTAATGCATATATGTGAAATCTAGAAGAATGGTTTAGATGTTCTTATTTGCAAAGCAGAAATAAAAGCACAGATGTAGAGAACAAATGTATGGGTGCCACAGGGGAACGGGAGAGGGTGAGATGAATTGGGAGATTGGCATATATACATCGTGTGTATGTGTGTATTCGTTGCTCAGTCATATCTGACTCAGCAATCCCATGGACTGTAGCCAGGCTCCTCTGTCCCTGGAATTCTCCAGGCAAGAATACTGGAGTAGGTAGTTATTCTCTTCTAAAGGGGATCTTCCTGTATCAGGGATCAAACCTGGGTCTCCTGTATTGCAGGTGGATTCTTTACTGTCTGAGTCACCAGGGAAGCCACCATTACTCTGTATAAAAACTAAATAACTAATAAGAACTTACTATATAGGGAACTTTTCTCGGTGCTCTGTGGTGATCTAAATGGGAAGGAAATCCAAAAAAGAGGGGATATATAGGTATATGCGTGGCTGATTCATTTTACTGGACAGTAGAGGCTGACACAGCAGTGGTAAGCAGCTGTACCTTGAAAAAAAGTCATACTTTCTCATAGTGATAAGATATTAAATGTAAGTTTAAAGTATTTGGATAGGAGTTTGTGTTATCAAGAGAAGCAGTGATTTGATTTCTCAAAAGTATATTGAGAAAGGGGTATATTTTCATTGCAATTGGCCTCAACTACATGCATGAAGAATCCTTTGTAAATCCACGTGACTATGCTATTTTTAAGAGCTGCAGATGGTTGAGCAGAATGCAACTTGCTTCGGTTTTATGAATTTACCAGACTTGTGCGCCCTCTTGTGTTTGTAGTTAAGACTGTTGTGCCTTTCAATAGTTTGATGGATTGAGTTGGTATATGTGCAGTGTTTTGAAGAGATTAAAAGTTTTCAAGTATAATGATAACTATTCAATACATATTATCTAATCTCATTATTAGAAGAGGAAAGAATGTTAAATGTTTCCCTGGTTCTGTCTGCAGCATTTACTTTCAGATCAGTTCAGTTCAGTCGCTCAGTTGTGTCTGACTCTTTGCGACCCCATGAATTGCAGCACGCTAGGCCTCCCTGTCCATCACCAACTCCCAGAGTTCACTCAGACTCATGTCCGTTGAGTCGGTGGTGCCATCCAGCCATCTCATCCTCTGTTGTCCCCTTCTCCTCCTGTCCCCAATCCCTCCCAGCATCAGAGTCTTTTCCAGTGAGTCAACTCTTCGCATCAGATGGCCAAAGTTTTAGAGTTTCAGCTTTAGCATCATTCCTTCCAAAGAAATCCCAGGACTGATCTCCTTTAGAATGACCTGGTTGGATCTCCTTGCAGTCCAAGGGACTCTCAAGAGTCTTCTCCAACACCACAGTTCAAAAGCATCAATTCTTTGGCACTCAGGTTTCTTCACAGTCCAACTCTCACATCCATATATGACCACTGGGAAAACCATAGCCTTGACTAGACGGACCTTTGTTGGCAAAGTAATGTCTCTGCTTTTCAATATGCTATCTAGGTTGGTCATAACTTTCCTTTGAAGGAGTAAGCATCTTTTAATTTCATGGCTGCAGTCATCATCTGCAGTGATTTTGGAGCCCAGAAAACAAAGTCTGACAGTGATGTTTCCACTGTTTCCCCATCTATTTCCCATGAAGTGATGGGACCGGATGCCATGATCTTCGTTTTCTGAATGTTGAGTTTTGAGCCAACTTTTTCACTCTCTTTCACTTTCATCAAGAGGCTTTTTAGTTCTTCTTCACTTTCTGCCACAAGGGTGGTGTCATCTGCATATCTGAGTTATTGACATTTCTTGCGGAAATCTTGATTCCAGCTTATGCTTCTTCCAGCCCAGCATTTCTCATGATGTACTCTGCACATAAGTTAAATAAACAGAGTGACAATATACAGCCTTGATGTACTCCTTTTCCTATTTGGAACCAGTCTGTTGTTCCATGTCCACTTCTAACTGTTGCTTCCTGACCTGCATACAGGTTTCTCAAGAGGCAGGTCAGGTGGTCTGGTACTCCCATCTCTTTCAGAATTTTCCACAGTTTATTGTGATCCACACAGTTAAAGGCTTTGGCATAGTCAATAAAACAGAAATAGATGTTTTTCTGGAACTCTCTTGCTTTATCCATGATCCAGATGTTGGCAATTTGATCTCTGATTCCTCTGCCTTTTCTAAAACCAGCTTGAACATCTGGAAGTTCACGATTCATGTATTGCTTTACTAGTGTGTGAGATGAGTGCAATTGTGTAGTAGTGTGAGTGTTCTTTGGCATTGCCTTTCTTTGGGAGTGGAATGAAAACTGACTTTTTCCAGTCCTGTGGCCCCTGCTGAGTTTTCCAAATTTGCTGACATATTGAGTGCAGCACTTTCAGAGCATCATCTTTCAGGATTTGGAATAGCTCCACTGGAATTCCATCACCTCCACTAGCTTTGTTTGTAGTGATGCTTTCTAAGGCCCACTTGACTTCACATTCCAGGATGTCTGGCTCTAGGTGAGTGATCACATTATCGTGATTATCTGGGTCATGAAGATTTTTTTTGTACAGTTCTGTGTTTTCTTGCCACCTCTTCTTAATATCTTCTGCTTCTGTTAGGTCCATACCATTTCTGTCCTTTATGGAGCCCATTTTTGCATGAAATGTTCCTTTGGTATCTCTGATTTTCTTGAAGAGATCCCTAGTCTTTCCCATTCTGTTGTTTTCCTCTATTTCTTTGCATTGATCACTGAGGAAGACTTTCTTATCTCTCCTTGATGTTTTTTGGAAATCTGCTTTCAGATCCTTATATCTTTCCTTTTCTTCTTTGCTTTTCGCTTCTCTTCTTTTCACAGCTATTTGTAAGGCCTCCCCAGACAAAGAATGCTCAAACTACCGCACAGTTGGACTCATTTCACGCGCTAGTAAAGTAATGCTCAAAATTCTCCAAGCCAGGCTTCAGCAATATGTGAACCGTGAATTTCCAGATGTTCAAGCTGGTTTTAGAAAAGGCAGAGGAATCAGAGATCAAATTGCTAACATCTGCTGGATCATTGAAAAAGCAAGAGAGTTCCAGAAAAACATCTATTTCTGCTTTATTGACTATGCTGAAGCCTTTAACTGTGTGGATCACAATAAACTGTGGAAAATTCTGAAAGAGATGGGACTACCAGACCACCTGACCTGCCTCTTGAGAAACCTGTATGCAGGTCAGGAAGCAACAGTTAGAAGTGGACATGGAACAACAGACTGGTTCCAAATAGGAAAAGGAGTACGTCAAGGCTGTATATTGTCACCCTGCTTATTTAACTTACATCATGAGAAATGCTGGGCTGGAAGAAGCACAAGCTAGAATCAAGATTGCTGGGAGAAATGTCAATAACCTCAGATATGCAGATGACACCACCCTTATGGCAGAAAGTGAAGAGGAACTAAAGAGCCTCTTGATGAAAGTGAAAGAGGAGAGTGAAAAAGTTGGCTCAAAACTCAACATTCAGAAAACGAAGATCATGGCATCCGGTCCCATCACTTCATGGGAAATAGATGGGGAAACAGTGGAAACAGTGTCAGACTTTGTATTTTGGGCTCCAAAATCACTGCAGATGGTGACTGCAGCCATGAAATTAAAAGACGCTTACTCCTTGGAAAGTTATGACCAGCCTGGACAGCATATTAACAATAACCCTGTATACGAGACAGCAAAAGAGACACTGATATATAGAACAGTCTTTTGGACTCTGGGAGAGGGAGAGGGTGGGATGATTTGGGAGAATGGCATTGAAATATGTATAATATCATATATGAAACGAGTCACCAGTCCAGGTTCGATGCCTGATACCGGATGCCTGGGGCTGGTGCACTGGGATGACCCAGAGGGATGGTATGGGGAGGGAGGGGGAAGAGGGTTCAGTATAGGAACACATGTATACCTGTGGCAGTTTCATTTTGATATATGGCAAAACCAATACAATATTGTAAAGTTAAATAAAATTAAATAAAAAAAATAAAAAGCAGAGACATTACTTTGCCAACAAAGGTCAAAAGTCAAACCAAAAGTCAAAATTATGGTTTTTCTAGTAGTCATGTACGAATGTGAGAGTTGAACTATAAAGAAAGCTGAGCACCGAAGAGTTGATGCTTGTTGAACTGTGGTGTTGGAGAAGATGCTTGAGAGTCCCTTGAATGGATCCAACCTGTCCATCCTAAAGGATATCAGTCCTAGGTCTTCATTGGAAGGACTGATGTTGAAGCTGAAACTCCAGTGTTTGGCCACCTGATGCGAAGAGCTGACTCATCTGAAAAGACCCTGATGCTGGGAAAGATTGAGGGCAGGAGGGGCAGGGGACGACAGAGAATGAGATGGTTGGATGGCATCACCAACTCAATGGACATGGTTTTGGGTAGACTCCGGCAGTTGGCGATGGACAGGTAGGCCTAGTGTGCTGCGGTTCATGGGGTGGCAAAGGGTTGGACATGACTGAGCAACTGAAATGAGCTGAACTGAACATCAAATTTTATTTTATTTAGTTAATGCATTTATCGAAGTATATATAAGTTATTTTTTTAAAGATTTAGGTTTAATTATGAGAAGGCAATGGCAAGCCACTCCAATACTCATGCCTAGAAAATCCCATGGATGGAGCAGCCTGGTAGGCTGCAGTCCATGGGGTTGCTGAGTCAGACACGACTGAGCAACTTCACTTTCACTTTCACACAATGGAGAAGGCAATGGTAACCCACTCCAGTGTTCTTGCCTGGAGAATCCCAGGGACGGGGGGAGCCTGGTGGGCTGCCATCTATGGGGTCACACAGAGTCGGACACGACTGAAGTGACTTAGCAGCAGCAGCAGCATGCCATTATTTTAATATGAAGTTTCTATGGCTGTTATATAGACCCCACTGGGTGATCATAATAATAAGAACTTGGAACATTGTAGTCCTTCAATAAATATTTGTTAAAAGGAAAAATGAAGTATCATAATTGATAGTTTTCTTATTGATTGTAAGATTTGAAATTAGTTGGATAATTGCACCTTGCCGTATTTTGAAGGACAGCTTATTGCTCTGGATGCAAAGAAACCTGGAGAATAAGTGACTTTTAATCTGGGTTGATATTTCATTGAAGTAGGACCTTTATAGGAGAAGGCAATGGCACCCCACTTCAGTACTTCTGCCTGGAAAATCCCATGGGTGGAGGAGCCTGGAGGGCTGCGGTCCATGGGGTCACTGAGGGTCGGACACGACTGAGCGATTTCACTTTCACTTTTCACTTTCATGCATTGGAGAAGGAAATGGCAACCCACTCCAGTGTTCTTGCCTGGAGAATCCCAGGGAGGGCAGAGCCTGGTGGGCTGCCGTCAATGGGGTCACACAGGGTCGGACACGACTGAGGTGACTTAGCAGCAGCAGCAGGACCTTTATATTAATACCTATGGTACTTATAACCAGATTAAAATCTCACTATAGCCTTTTTCTAATTGACATGAAACTAGAACTCTTCCCCTCCCCCCAACCCCCAGTTATTTGAACTCTTCATGGACAGAATTATTGTGATTCATTTTATGGATCCCATTAGAATCCTTTGGTGTGGGTTATGTTTTGTGCCAAACTGATGGTAGAAGCTTACCAAATAGTGTCATGAACAAAGGATTCCTTTCAAAGGGGGAGGAATTTAAAAGATGATTATAAAGAGTTTGCTACCAGAGGTTCAGAATTTGACAATGCCTTGCCTGCCTACTGGTTCCAAATTGGGAAAGGAGCATGTCAAGGCTGTATATTGTCACCCTATTTATTTAACTTATATGCAGAGTACATCATGAGAAATGCTGGGCTGGATAAAGTACAAGTAGAATCAAGAATGACGGGAGAAATATCAATAACCTCAGAGATGCAGATGACACCACCCTTATGGCAGAAAGCAAAGAGGAACTTAATAGCCTCTTGATGAAAGTGAAAGAGAGTGAAAAAGATGGCTTAAAACTCAACATTCTAAAAATGAAGATCGTGTCATTCAGTCCCATCAGTTCATGGCAGATAGGTGGGGAAACAATGGAAACAGTGGCAGACTTTATTTTCTTGGGCTCCAGAATCACTGCAGATGGTGACTGCAGCCATGAAGTTAAAAGACACTTGCTCTTTGGAAGAAAAGCTGTGACCAACCTAGAGAACGTATTAAAAAGCAGAGACATTATTTTGCCAACAAAGGTCCGTCTAGTCAAAGCTATGATTTTTCCAGTAGTTTGTGTACAGATGTGAGAGTTGGACTGTAAAGAAAGCTGAGTGTTGAAGAATTGATACTTTTGAGAGTCCCTTGGACTGCAAGGCGATCAAACCAGTTAGTCCTAAAAGATATCAGTCCTCAATATTCATTAGAAGGACGGATGCTGAAGCTGAATACTTTGGCCACCTGATGAAGAACTGACTAATTGGAAAAGACACTGATGCTGGGAAAGATTGAAGGCAGGAGGAGAAGGGGACGACAGATGGTTGGATGGCATCACCAACTTGATGGGCATGAGTTTGAGTAAGCTCTGGGAGTTGGTGATGGACAGGGAGGCCTGACGTGCTGCAGTCCATGGGGTCATAAAGAGTTGGACATGACTAAGCAACTGAACTGGACTGTCTGCTTACTAAATAATAATAAAACCCTCTTACTTTTGATTTGTGTAGGCAGTTATAGGCTAATTTGTACATTTCAGAGATGGAAATAAATATGGCTTTATATGACTTTCTTGATCATATTCTCAAATTTAATACAGCTTTTTAAAGAATGAGATTCAAGATTCTTCATGTAAGGTCCGCATAGTTTTGTAATTATATAATGTCACAGAGAAGTGGTTTTGTTCTTGATTTTAGTGTTAATTTGTGAAGAAGGCTGAGCGCTGAAGAATTGATGCTTTTGAACTGTGGTGTTGGAGAAGACTCTTGAGTCCCTTGGACTGCAAGAAGATCCATCCAGTCCATTCTGAAGGAGATCAATCCTGGAATTTCTTTGGAAGGAATGATGCTAAAGCTGAAACTCCAGTATTTTGGCCACCTCATGCGAAGAGTTGACTCATTGAAGAAGACTCTGATGTTGGGAGGGATTGAGGGCAGGAGGAGAAGGGGACGACAGAGGATGAGATGGCTGGATGGCATCACTGACTTGATAGGTGTGAGTCTGAGTGACCTCCGGGAGCTGGTGATGGACAGGGAGGCCTGGCGTGCTGCGCTGCGGTTCATGGGGTCGCAGAGTCAGACACGACTGAGCGACTGATCTGATCTGATCTTGTCCTATACAGAATCTTGCCTGTGCTTGTGCCTTTGTAATTTTCATTGAACAGGTATTACTGATGTGGTAAGTTGCAGTCATGTCCGACTCTGCGACCCTGTGGAGTATAGGACAATAGCCCACCAGGTTCCTCTGTCTCTGGGATTTTCCAGGCAAGAATCCTGGAGTGGGTTGCCATTTCTTCCTCCAAGAATCTTCCCGACCCAGAGATTGAACCCATGACTCTTACGTCTCCTGCATTGGCATGCGTGCTCTTTATCACTAGTGCTACTTGGGAGGCAGTTTACCAAGTCACCAATTCAAAAATAAAGTACTTTTGGAAAAAGTCACTTACACATAGCAGCAGCAGCAGCAGCTCTGTATCATGAGTAATCACACCTGTATTCCTGCTTCTTTTGTTCTTGTTGTATGCAGTCTGTAGATTTGTATTTTTATTTTCTTTTAGTTTTGACCTCACCATTAGCAGATTTAAGAGAATTATTTTTTTTTTGCACCAAGTGGGTAGAGAAAATTTTGCTATCTCTTCATATTCAGGATAACCTATAAATTATTTGACAAATAATAAATATTAATTGCAAATTTAGCACCATGTTGACTATTTCTTGGTTACAAGTGATACATTTTTTTGATTTATCTTCAGACAATTTATATACATGCAGAAGTGTCAACTTTCAAATTGTTTGCATGTATTATTTCATTTTTTACTCTGTATCATCCTTATGAGGTCAACATGGTAAGCATTTTATCTCTTAGAGAAGAAGGAAGCATCTGGAGGGATTGTGATTTAACTTAATGAATTATTATATGCTGAAGTTCTTGATAAAATATAAAAATAAAAAAATTATTATTGTCTACTAGACTATTCTCAAATTTAAGTCTTTTTAAGTCTATAATTAATTTTTCCTATATACTATGTATTTTTCCATATAACTGGATTGTATCATATTGACTCCTTGGCATACTACTAGTGGCTAATAGCTTTCTTCTCTATAATAATTTTGTTAATATTCATGGTGGATTGAAAATAGCGTATTGTGTATACAGTGTAATTCCAGGTCACTTCCGTATTCTTGCCTACATATTGGAGGTAATTTTTAGCCCCTTCTACTATCAATATTTTGGTTTAGGTAACAGGGATAAAATTGTGTGTTTAAACAAAAACAAACCAACTAAATTACCAAATAAAAATCTTATATACATAGTTACTTTTGTAGGAACTTGTGTACTATTACAATGTAATATTATCAGTAAAAAACAGAACAGGGAGTGATATAGAAACACAGAGTGGAATGGTGGTTGCCAGGAGTTAGGGGAAAGGGAAATAGGCAGTGTGGTCCAGTGGGTATAGATATGGCAAGATAAAAAAGTCATGGAAAGCCGATGCATAACAATGTGAATACGCTTAATAGTACTGAACTATATACTTAAATATAGCTAAGATGGTAATTTTGTTACCTTTTTTTACCATAAAAATAAAAACACCTTAAATAGGTAGATAATACACAAAGTTCAAATGTCCAGGAACCAGCTACCTAGAATGTGCAAATGATAATATTTTTTGTGCACTGACTATTTGTGAGATTAAATTTAACTGAATCTTGGTGTTGTAGCTTGGAACTGCATACTTAAATATAGCTAAGATGGTAATTTTGTTACCTTTTTTTACCATAAAAATAAAAACACCTTAAATAGGTAGATAATACACAAAGTTCAAATGTCCAGGAACCAGCTACCTAGAATGTGCAAATGATAATATTTTTTGTGCACTGACTATTTGTGAGATTAAATTTAACTGAATCTTGGTGTTGTAGCTTGGAACTGGCCGTGAGGCCTCCATAGCACCTTTGTCGTCTCGGGAAATTTAAACCTGCACTTAATTTTTAGGCGATTGATGTATTTTGTTCAGTTAATATGGTGAGAAGTGTTCTCACTTCTAAATGGATACTTTTTCTTTCTGATTTCTCTAGTAAGAGGAAGAGATTTATTATATTTAATGATACTTCTATGCTTTCACTCAGGAACCTCCTCTCCAGATGCCTGTCTGGCACTCATCATGAGCTATTTGGAAATATCTTAGGCTTTGCAAAATTAATAAGTGATTAGCATAAGATCCTAGTACTGTCATGTATAATGTACAGTGGTTTATGCAGGAGCCCTTCAGTTTCTTCCAATAAGAGACTGTCAAAATCTCATTATTCTAACTTCTATTAAAATGTTAGTAGACACTGCTGTTTTATCCTTTAGTCTGAAGATTTAATTATAAAATAACTTTTCACCGAAAGCTAATTTATTAAAATAGAAAGGGTCCCTAACGAACAGCATAGTAATTTTCCTTTCTCAGAATTAATTTCCCTTTTAATGCTACCAGCCATACAAATGCAGCAATTTAGATTGGCAACTACATGTTATGGAGTCTTAAAGAATTTTCCATTTCATTCAGAGTGAAATTCTTATCATGATCCAAGAACGCCCTGCCCACCTCTCTGATTTCATATTTTATCACTCATTCATTGACCCGCTGCTCTAATCACGGTTTTCGTTTTTCTTTTTTCCCTCCTGTACCTTGAATGTTTCCATTTCTTGCCAACTTTGGCATTTGCCCCTGGAATTGTCTTTTCCTCACATATTAACAGTTATAGCTGGTTATTTTTTGTGTTCAGATACCAGCTTGAATATCACTGCCTAATCTAATGTAACTACATAGCCATCTGTAGTCACACTGCCCTGCTTTTGTTTTCTCTATAGCTCTTCTTACTACTTGATCATTTTTTTTTTTTTTTTTGTCATCCGCCCTTGCCTCCTAGATTGTATGTTCCATGAGACTAGGGAACTTGGCTTTCTTTTTCACCACTGTATCCAGAATAGCCCCTGCTTGTAGCAAGTGCTTAATACTTGGAAGATACCTGAATGGTTCTTTGCCATGTCTTGCTGTGTGCTAGACACTGTACAAAGCCCTGTGGGGGATACACAACAGAGACTGCCAATTTGATACTCATAATACAGAAGTAGTAAGTCTTATAATAGAGGGATCTAGAAAATGTTATGGGACCACAGTTTAAGAGAGTAACTAGTTTCTCCTAGAGATGGGTCATAGGGTATTAGAAATGAATAACTGTATTAATGCTTCATATTTTACATTAAACCATTCTGTGGCACTTTGCTGATTATGACTAGTCTTTTAATTTCTAATACATCACTTAACTTTGCTGTTTACTTTCCTGTAAAAAGATGGTTGTGATATTGACCTCAAGAATGTTCTAAAGATTAATCGCCTAATGTTGGCTAAGTGCTTTGTAAATGCAAAATGCTGTATAAGCCCTGATGTTCTTAATCATTTTAACAACCACTTTCTATAATTAAGTTGTATTATGTACTTTGTTCCCAATTATTCAGACAGAAATAAATATGACAGTTAAAAATAGAGATTGTTTAGGAAAGGCCTGTGTGTTATTTGACATGGAGCTTTCATATTGTGTTTTTAGTAGAAAATAATATCTGTGTTTTCTGTTTATGCATTTTCTCAAAGGAGTAGTAATGTACTGTAACCCCCAGGAGGCAGTAGTATACCAAGGAGATAGTGTGCTTAGGCAAGCTTAACAGCAGTGCATTTAACATGCAGACTTCCCTTCTTATTGATCAGATAGTGAAGGCTGCAACAGATATTTTGACTTTAATTTTCCCATATTTTTGTGATAGCTTGTGTTTAAGCATTTTTCCTTCCTAAAGAGAGGAGCCTATCTATTTCAGTAGTTGAAGTGTAATGATATCTAGGGATTGTTATACATACGGGGGTACCCCACTTTATAATATACTGTGCTATGCTATATTATAGATTTTCTCTAAAAGTTATGAATATATTAGAATTCTAATAAATTGAATCTTATTTTAAATTTATTTTGGCAGTGAGTTTCAACCTTTGTTTCTACCCTAAAGTACGAAGGGATAAGATATACTTAAAGCTTTAACAGTGGCTTGCTGCTTCATTGATTCTCAGCTTATGGCAGTTTTTTTCCAGATCTTAGAGGGCTTCATGTTTCATTATATAATTAGAGTCCTACTTCAGAGAATTAGGGTTATTCATCTTCATGAAATAGGGTTGGCAGTCCTCAAAAAGAATATTACTTTAAATACTTTACCCTTGCATCACATTTGTCCTTAAGGGTTTTTTTTATATTAAACACCAGCAACAGTGTTTTATAAAATATGGAGATTTAAAAATCATGAAGCATTTGGGCATTAATGGGTTCTTCTTGGGGATACCTCTGTGTGCTCCCATAATGCTCTGTCCTTATCACGGCCATCAGTAGTGACCATTCACACTGTATTATAGCTGACTGTTATCCTTCTCTGTATCCCTAGACTGTGAATTTCATTTTTTAAAAATAATTTTATTTATTTGTTTTTTATTTATTTATGGTTGTGCTGGGTCTTTGTTGCTGTGGGCTTTACTCTAGTTGTGGCAAGTGGAGGCTACTCTAGTTGCTGTGTGGGGGCTTCTCACTGTGGTGGCTTCTCTTTTTGCGGGGCATGAGCTCCAGGGCACACAAGCTTCAGTAGTTGTGGCACATGGGCTCAATATTTTGCAGTTCCTGGGCTCTAGAGTGCATGGGCTTAGTTGCTTTGCAACATGTAGCATCTTCCGGGACCAGGGACTTAACTTGCATCTCCTATGTTGGCAGGTAGATTCTTTACCATTGAGCCACCAGGGAACCCTTGACTGTGAATTTCTTGAGTGTGGGAACTTTGTCTTGCTCATTTACGTGCTCCAGGTCCATAATGCCTAGTACATAACAAATGCTCAGCAAATATTGTAAATGAATGCTGGATTTGTGTAAACTGGAAAGATTTTAAATAAAGATACTTAGTGCAGAATCAGAAAGATGCCATTTACAAGGGTCTTTTGCTATAGAAGATATTTGGGAGTTGTTTTACACAATGCCTTGTATCAGTGAAATTTTAGGAAATTATGCTGGAACTTTCTGAAAGCACTAATGGACACTTAAAACTGGTTTTGTTTCTCTGTGACAAAGATATGGATGCTGAACGGTTAGGTAATGGTTTCTGAAGGTGGTTTGGCACATTGTTGCATTGATTACTAATTTTTGGAAATTACATGGAATTGATGAGAACTAAACCTCAGATATGCAGATGACACCACCCTTATGGCAGAAAGTGAAGAGTAACTAAAAAGCCTCTTGATGAAGGTGAAAGAGGAGAGTGAAAAAGTTGGCTTAAAACTCAACATTCAGAAAACGAAGATCATGGCATCCGGTCCCATCACTTCATGGGAAATAGATGGGGAAGCAGTGGAAACAGTGTCAGACTTTGTATTTTGGGCTCCAAAATCACTGCAGATGGTGACTGCAGCCATGAAATTAAAAGACGCTTACTCCTTGGAAGGAAAGTTATGACCAACCTAGATAGCATATTCAAAAGCAGAGACATTACTTTGCCAACAAAGGTCCGTCTAGTCAAGGCTATAGTTTTTCCTGTGGTCATGTATGAATGTGAGAGTTGGACTGTGAAGAAAGCTGAGTGCCTGAAGAATTGATGCTTTTGAACTGTGGTGTTGGAGAAGACTCTTGAGAGTCTCTTGGACTGCAAGGAGATCCAACCAGTCCATTCTGAAGGAGATCAGCCCTGGGATTTCTTTGGAAGGAATGATGCTAAAGCTGAAACTCCAGTATTTTGGCCACCTCATGTGAAGAGTTGACTCATTGGAGAAGACTCTGATGCTGGGAGGGATTGGGGGCAGGAGGAGAAGGGGACAATAGAGGATGAGATGGCTGGATGGCATCACTGACTCAATGGATGTGAGTCTGAGTGAACTCTGGGAGTTGGTGATGGACAGGGAGGCCTGGCGTGCTGCGACTCATGGGGTCACAAAGAGTCGGACATGACTGATTGACTGAATTGATGAGAACTAGCATTTTAACTAATTTCAAAATAGGTGTGAGGCTTGATTTTAATGTTTGGTATTAACTGTAAAATGTGAAATGCCTTGTAAAGCACATTCTGCAGTCTCTGTGGAGATATGAAGATGTGAAACCCCTATTTTTCCTCCTGTGGTATTCTACCCTTACACCAATACATATATTTTCCTTATAGTGAGTTTAGAGTCAGCACATAAATGATTGAGGCCATGGTCTCAGCTTAGGTAGCTTAAACAGATCAGTAACATAAGGTATGTTCTATTTAGTTCTAGAAGTATATAGCCTTTGGCCAATGCTTGATTGTCTGTACTTTCACCTGCCTACAGGTATGATAATTACACTGTCCTTACTGTCATCTGTAATTGGAAGGAAAGTTATGACCAACCTAGACAGCATATTAAAAAGCAGAGACATTACTTTGCCAACAAAGGTCTGTCTAGTCAAGGCTATGGTTTTTCCAGTAGTCATGTATGGATGTGAGAGTTGGACTATAAAGAAAGCTGAGTGCCGAATAATTGATGCTTTTGAACTGTCGTGTTGGAGAAGACTCTTGAGGGAGTCCCTTGGACTGCAAGGAGGTCCAACCAGTCCATCCTAAAGGATATCAGTCCTGGGTGTTCATTGGAAGGACTGATGTTGAAGCTGAAACTCCAATACTTTGGCCACCTGATGTGAAGAGCTGACTCATTTGAAAAGACCTTGTTGCTGGGAAAGACTGAGGGCAGGAGGAGATGGGGACAACAGAGGATGAGATGGTTGGATAGCATCACCAACACAATGGACATGGGTTTGGGTAGACTCCGGCAGTTGGTGATGGACAGGGAGGCCTGGTGTGCTTTGGTTCATGGGGTCGCAAAGAGTCAGACACGACTGAGTGAACTGAACTGAACTGTCATCTGTATTGAAAACTGCACAGCTTTACTGTTTTTTTTTTTCTCTTTGTTTTCTGAAGTCCAGAACATGGGAAAATGCTCTGAAAAATACTTGAAGCTCTAGAATAAGACTTCTCACTACAGTGATTAACTTAGTTGTTTGGGGCTCATTGACAGATGAGTGCAAAGAACATTTTTTCACCCATTGTAGTTTATAAGAATTGAGAAATAATTCAAACACCCCTGTTCTCTTTTAAAAGCCATATAGAAACTCTGAATTCTCTGGGAAAGAGATGCTACCAATTGGTAATGGCTTTGGTACTGGATGTTAAGGAAAATATTTTAATGCTTCATTTTACTAGATTCCCCAGAGTGTGTATTTTAAGTAAAAGATCTAGTACATTTTAGTAATTTATGTAATCCCTGATTAAAATTCTCAATTTATTGAAATTCCCAAATTATACTTCTGACTAGCCTTCTGCTTTCAGAGTTTATTAAATGTTGGAATTATCAATCTCATAATAAGGTCAAAAAAGCTGTAATTCCCTTTGGCAATGAGAGATAAGATTAGCTTATTAATAATTAAACAGTACTGCAGACTAAATGTTCTCTGAAGCTCATATTGTCTCTAAAGTTTTAGGTATAGCATAGATATCTCTCATCACAACTTCCATACTTTATCTGTGCCTTAACTGTAGCACTGGGGACTTCTTATTGTTGTCTTTGTATCTTTCAAGGGCAGTTGTTAAATATACTAGTGAATGAATGAGAAAACTTCTTCCAAGCTCAAGAAGCTTTGATCAGTAGCCTACAACTGATCTTTCCACTATGAGTACAAAACCTCATTCCTGAGAAGTCATTCTTCCTCTCTCTACTCCGCTAGTCCTTTCAACTCAGAGATTTGAACAGTAAAACTAGTAAATGACCATGTGTCTGTCGGGCCCTCGGGAATATTAAAGTAATTATGTGGGTATGTAACTTTTAAATAACTACTTCAGTTTTGAATAGGTGACAGATGCTTATAGTATGATATTTAAGAAGGTACAAAAGGTTATACAGTAAAAAATAAGTTTTCCTTTCATCCCTTTCCTTTAAACATCCAATTTCCCTCTTCAGAGGTATCTGCTGCTACTAGGCTGTTTTGTATCCTTCCCAGGTATTTGATGAATATATAAATCTCTCTCTCTCTACACATGCATAGACACACACCAAAAAGTAAAATTAAAAAAAATTATTTAATTTTGGCTATGCTGGGGCTTTGTTGCAGTGCACAGGCTTCTCATTGCCGTGATTTCTCTTGTGGAGCACGGGCTCTCTGGTGCACGGGCTTCAGTAGTTTTGACTCCTCGGCTTTAGAGCATATGCTCAATAGTTGTGGTGCACAGGCTTAGTCGCTCCACAGCATGTGGGATCCTCCCAGGTCAAGGATTGAACCCATGTCTCCTGCATTGGCAGGTAACTTCTGTTAACCTCAGTTACCTCAACGGTTAAATGGAGTTGGTGATAATACATCTTTTGGGATTGTTGTGAGGATCCATTAAGGGCTTTTTGCAAAACAATTTGTAGATGGCAGAGCTCTATGTGAAACTTACTTAAAATTGTATACTTTTAATTATTAAGAATACTTTTACCTATTAAGGGTCATCTTGGGTTTGTTTTGTGTTTTTGGCTGATATGTGGCTTGTGACGTCTTAGTTTCCCAACCAGGGATTGAACCTGGGCCCCAGCAATGAGAGCACTGAGTCCTAACCACTGGACTGCTAGGAAATTCCCTGTTTTTGTTTTTGTTTTTTTTAATGTACCATTTCACAAATTCAAAGTCACTTTGAAGTTTTGAACTTTAATTCTACTTTCTAAAGTTATAATTCTCCCAAACTTAATTTTACCTGCAACCAATGAGTTTGCTGTCAATACTATGTATAGACCAAAAATCTGCAGTGAATAGTGTCCCTTTTGGATTAAGTTCATGTTTTTATGATTTTAGGAACAATGTGGAGCCATAATTTGCAAGACTTGTCATTATTTGTAGGACCAGTAGGTTTATAATCTATTTGTTAGGCTAGATTGAACAAAAGAATAGGGCTTCATGGCTCTTAGTAGTTGTGGTTTTTTGTCATTCTTTAGTCACTAACAGGCCACTGGCTTATGAGTTTTGGTTTTTTCACCCAGCAGATATTAATTGGATATCTCTTATGTGCTGGATAATGTTGTAGGAACTTGGGATACATCTATGAATCAAAAGAAAAAAATTTCATCAGTTGGGATGGAGCTCTCTGGGGACAGTAGAGAAATAAACAATAATAAAAATCAATATATCGTACATTAGAAATGATAAGTGCTGTCGGGGGGAAAAAGGCAAAGTAAAGGTAGCGCTGGTAGGAGGGTGAGAGTGAGGGTAGGTTTTATGCAAAAAATAACATTTGAGCAGGGAGTTTAAGGAGGTGTGGAAGTTACCCATGAAGTTATCTGGAAAAAGAGTGCTCTAAGCAGAGGGAATATCTAAAGCAAAACTCCTTAGGCAGGAGGGTACCTGGTTCATCTGAAGAAGGAATTTCATGTGGTTGGAGAGGAATGAGCAGGGAGGAAAGTAACAGGAACTGGATCATCTGGCTGATTATAGACTGTTATAAGAACTCTAGCTTTTTAAATGAAATGTGAGCAATGGAGTAATAATCTAACTTACCGTTTAAGAGGATTACTCTGGCTGCTGTGTTGAAACTAGACTGTGGAATATAGGATAAGAGACCCATTAGGAAGCCGTTGCAGTAATTTGTGTCAGAGATGAGGGTTTAAGTATGGAGGTAGTGAGAAGTGGTTAGGTTCCGGATATATTTTGAAGTAGTGCCAACAATATTTTTTGACAATTTGGAAGAAGTCTAAGATGATTCCAAGCCATTTTGCCTGAGTAACTGAAAGGATAGATTTGCTGTCAACTGAGATGCAGAAGTTTATGGTTGGAGTTGGATTGAGAAGAAGATCAAAAGCTCAATTTTGGACATGTTGAATCTGAAATACCTCAAAGACATCCATGTGAAAAGTTGAGTAGGAATTTAAATATATGAATCTCAGATTTTAGAGAGATGAGCTAGATTTATAAATATGTATTTAAAGCCATGATGCTGGATAGAATTACTGAAGGGAGATATAAAAGAGAAGATAAGATGTCTTAAGGACTGAGTTTGGAGGTATTCTACCATTCAGAGATCAGGGAGAAGGTGGGCAACAATCAAAAATGAGATTGAGGAGGAGATGAGCAATGAAGAAATTAACGAGAGTGTGGCATCTTGGAAGTCGTAATATAACTCATTATTGGGTCAGCTGTCATTGAACATGGTCAAGATACAGAAAATGTATGATATAAAAAGATGCTTTGTGAATATCATTCCTGGAATTAGTTGAGCGGGTTTAAGTGGGTGTGGAAGTTGCTTATAGCATTCTATACATGTCCTTTAATTGAAAATTTTCAAAAGATAGCAGTTTCTGTAATTATTTAGCAAAGGTTCATCAATCCTGCTCATTCATCGCAGAAGCAGATATTTTACATCATTGCTGGAGATTTTGGGAGTTCTTGCAGATTTGTTCTAAATTTTCCATGGAGAAGATTACTGAGGCCTCCTGGAAGGCTTATTGCTGTTATTTTTCAGTTGCTAAGTCATGTCCAACTCTTTACGACCCCATTGACTGCAGCATGCTAGGCTTCCCTGTCCTTTACTGTCTCCCAGAGTTTGCTCAAACTCATGTCCATTGAGTTGGTGATGCCATCCAGCCATCTCATCCTCTGTCGCCCCCTTCTCATCCTGCCCTCAATGTTTCCCAGCATCAGGGTCTTTTCCAATGAGTTGGTTCCTTGCATCAGGTGGCCAAAATATTGGAGCTTCAGTATCAGTCCTTCCAATGAATATTCAAGGTTGATTTCCATTAGGGTTGACTGGTTTGATCTTCTTGCAGTCCAAGGGACTCTCAACAGTCTTCTCTAGCAATTCAGAAGTGTTAATTCTTTGGCGCTCAGCTTTCTTTATGGTCCAACTCTCACATTCATACATGACTACTGGAAAAACCATAGCTTTGACTAGATGGACCTTTGCTGGCAAAGCGATGTCTCTACTTTTTAATATGCTATGTTTGTCATAGCTTTCCTTCAAAGGAGCCAGTATCGTTTCATTTCATGGCTGCAGTGACAGTCTGCAATGATTTTGGAGCCCAAGAGAATAAAATCTGTCACTGTTTCCACTTTTCCCCCATCTATTTGCCATAAAGTGATGGGACTGGATTCCATGATCTTAAGTGTTTTAATGTTGAGTTTTAAGTCAGCTTTTTTACCCTTTCACTCTTATCGAGAGCCTCATTTGCTTGCTGCCTTTAGAGTGGCAGCATAGAGTGGCACCTGCATATCTTCAGTTCAATTCAGTCGCTCAGTCGTGTCCGACTCTTTGTGACCCTGTGAACTGCAGCACACCAGCCCTCCTTGTCCATCGCCAACTGCCGGAGTCTACCCAAACCCATGTCCATTGTGTCGGTGATGCCATCCAACCATCTCATCCTCTGTTGTCCTCTTCTCCTCCTGCCTTCAGTCTTTCCCAGCATCAGGGTCTTTTCAAATGAGTCAGCTCTTCACATCAGGTGGCCAAAGTATTGGAGTTTCAGCTTCAACATCAGTCCTTCCAATGAACACCCAGGACTGATCTCCTTTAGGATGGACTGGTTGGATCTTCTTGCAGTCCAAGGGACTCTCAAGTGTCTTCTCCAACACCACAGTTCAAAAGCATCAATTGTTCGGTGCTCAGCTTTCTTTATAGTCCAACTCTCACATCCATACATGACCACTGGAAAAATCATAGCCTTGACTAGACAGACCTTTGTTGGCAAAGTAATGTCTCTGCTTTTCAATATGCTGTCTAGGTTGGTCATAACTTTCCTTCCAAGGAGTAAGCGTCTTTTAATTTCATGGCTGCAGTCACCATCTGCAGTGATTTTGGAGCCCCCAAAAATAAAGTCAGCCACTGTTTCCTCTGTTTCCCCATCTCTTTGCCATGAAGTGATACGACCGGATGCCATGATGTTAGTTTTCTCAGTGTTGAATTTTAAGCCATCTTTTTCACTCTCCTCTTTCACTTTCATCAAGAGGCTCTTTAGTTCTTCTTTTCTTTCTGCCATAAGGGTGGTGTCATCTGCACATCTGAGGTTATTGATATTTCTCCTAGCAGTCTTGATTCCAACTTGTGCTTCATCTCATGATGTACTCTGGATATAAGTTAATAAACAGAATGACAATATACAGCCTTGACGTACTCCTTTCCCAGTTTTGAACGATCCTTTTTTGCATGTCCAGTTTTAACTGTTGCTTCTTGACCTGCATACAGATTTCTCAGGAAGTGGGTCAGGTGGTCTGGTACTCCCATCTCTTCCAGAATTTTCCACCGTTTATTGTGATCCACACAGTAAAAGACTTTGGCGTGATCAGTAAAGCAGAAGTAGATGTTTTTCTGGAACTCTCTTGGTTTTTTCTGTGATCCAACAGATGTTGGCAATTCGATCTCTGGTTCCTAATGCTTCCTGAGGCCGTCTTAGTATGCTTCCCAGGTGGCCTCAGCAGAAGAGAATCTGCCCTTCCAGTGCAGGACATGCAGGGTTTATCTCTGGATTGAGAAGATCTCCTGCTGGAGGAAATGGCAACCCACTGTGGTATTCTTGCAGGGAGAATCTCATGGACCGAGGAGCCTGGTGGGCTGTAGTCCACAGGGTTGTGAAGAGTTGGACACGACTGAATGTTGAACACAAGCCCGCAAGGTCCACTTGACTTTATACTCCAGGATGTCTGGCTCTAGGTGAATGACCACACCTGGTTATCTGGGTCATTAAGACCTTTTATGTATAGTTCTTCTGTGTATTCTTGCCACCTCTCCTTAGTCTCTTCTGTTTCTTTTAGGTCCTTGCCTAAGAGAAATTTCTATCCTTTATTATGCCCATCTTTGCATGAAATGTTCCTTTTGTATCTTCAGTATTCTTGAAGAGATTTCTAGTCTTTACATTCTACCGTCTTCCTCTATTTCTTTGCATTATTCACTTAAGACTTTCTTATCTCTCCTTGCTATTCTCTGGAACTCTGCATTCAGTTGGGTATGTCTTTCCCTTTCTTCTTTGTCTTTTGCTTCTCTTCTTTTCACAGCTATTTGTAAGGTCCTCCTCAGACCACCACTTTCCCCTCTTGCACATCTTGTTCTTTGAGATAGAAATTGGAATATGCCAGTGAAATCAAATAAGAAGTTATAGGAATCTTTTCAAGATCTTGTTATTTTTATAATTCAAATAGTAGTAATTGCAGGAAGTTATTGGAAGCCCCATAGATGTTATAAAACTGAATTTTAGTACAATACTTCCTTTCAGGGAAAGTGTCACTAAAAATATACAACAAAGTTATTTAGATAAACTATAGTTAGAAGATGAGGGACTGGAGGTTTATCTTTTAGGACTTAGAAATGCCTAAGATAAGAATTGGAGGGACTTATTTAGAACATCTCAGTGCTACTATATTTTCCTTAAGTGGTAAAAGAGAAATAGGGGTTAAGAAGATTTGAGCATAAGTATATACATGAGTTAAGAATAATACTCAGTGAAAGATGCATAGTTTTTTTTTTTTTTCCCCCTCTAGGATCTGAAAACATGAGTTAGATTGTATAAATATATTTCAAATTATTTTTGAGATGTTACTTTAGAAAATCCTTTACTTAGGGATTCTGGTCTTTGGAGGAGAATAATTAACCAAAAGGCAGTTTCAAAATATGAATGAACAGATTTTCAGGAGTGGTTTGTATTTGCAGTCTCTCTTTCCAGTGACGTTTACAACCCTGCTACTCTACTGTGACTTCTCTATTTAAAATTAGCAGTGACCTCCTACTTGCCAAATCCAATGAGCATCTTTCAGACCTTCAACGTTTGCTTTTTGTTCCCAACCCTCCAAATCATACTCCCTTAAAGCAGCCAGAAAAAGCTTTCTACAATGTAAATTCAGTCATTTAGTAGCTCTCCATCATTTGCAGGATAAAGTTAGTCATTTTTGGTAGGGAAAAAAGAACTCTTGTTTTAGATCTGTACTAATGTGATAGATTACTAGTCATATGTGGATATATAAAATTCAATTTGATTTAATTAGGTCCAGATCAAGATCGCAGAGTAAGAAGATCCAGAACTTATTTCCTCCCACGGATACCCCAGAACAACAACTACATGTAGAACAACTATCTCTGAAAATGAACAGATTTTTTACAAGCAAAGATGTAAAGAAAAGGCCACATTGAGATGACTAGGAGGGCTAGAGACATGGTCTAGTCAGAAACCACACGATTGGTGTGGTGACGCATAATAAGCAGGGATATCACAACAATAGAAGTGCCCTCTGCAGAGCAGGGGCTCAGAACCCCATGTCAGGCTCTCCAGCCTAGGGATCCTGCACTGTGAAGACAAGTCCCTCTAACATCTGGCTTTGAAAACCAGTGGGAACTTGCATCCAGGAGAACTGGAGGCTGTGGGAAATCGAGACTTTTGCTTGCTCTGAGTTCTAGCACAGAAGCAGCAGCTTGTGAAGTGCCTGGGTTCTGTGAGGAGATTCATTGACTAATTTAGGGTGTATGCCAGAGAGGCAGGAATCTAGTGGAATTTTCTCTCGTGATAGAAAATGACATGTTAATTGAAACATTAATTACAATAATCAAGATATGGAAGCAACTCAGTGTCTATTGATTGATGAATGGATAATGAAGATGTGGTATATGTATATGCAATGGAACATTACTCAGTCATAAAAAGAATTAAATCTTGCCATGTGGGACAACACAGATGGACCTAGAGAGTATTATGCTAAGGGAAATAAGTCAGACAAAGACTGTATGATTTCACTTACATGTGGAATCTAAAAAAGCAAACGAACAAATGAAATGAAACATAAACAGGCTCATAGACACAGAGAGAAAACTGGTGACACCAGAGGAAGGGGCCTGCGGTGTCGGGCAAAATAGGTGAAGAAGGTCAAGAGGTACAAATGTGCAGTTATAAAATAAATGTCATGGAGCTGTAATGTAGAATATCGAGAATATAGTTGGGAATATTGACTTTGCTTGGTGGCAGATAGTAGCTGGACTTATTGTGGTGATCAATTTGTAATATATATAACTGTCAAATCACAATGTTGTACACTTGAGACTAATGTAATATTGTATGTCAACTTTAATAAAAAAATTCAAGTTAACAGCTAAAATACAAAAAGTTAATTCTTCTGTTTCATTAGCTGTATTTCAAGTGTTTAATAGCCACATGTGACTAATAGCTACCATATTATTATCTCAGATACATTCTCATTATTGCATAAAATTCTATTGGACATGCTGATTTAGATTCAAGATATTTTTAAAAAGGGAGCAAATTGGCGTTATACCAGACCTAGCTGGGTTGAGCAAAGGAAGCAGAGGTGATGATGCTAGAGAGCGCATATTGTTGCTGGGAAGAGTTAAGGCTCCATGGGAGAAGTTGGAGCTGCCTTGCATTGAGGAATACTTCGTTTATTTTAATTTTCATTGGAGTATATCCGATTTACAAGTTGTATTAGTTTCAGATGTACCACAGAGTGAATCTGTTATACATATATCAACTTTTATTTTATTTTTTAAATTCTTTTCCCATATAGGCCATTACTAAGTATGGAGTAGAGTTCCCTGTGGTATGTAGATGGTTCGTATTATCTAATTTTTATATAGTATATGTATATGGCAGTCCCAATCTTTCAGTTTTTCCTTCCCCTGCACCCCTTTGTAACCACAAGTTTGTTTTCTATATTCATGATTCTAAGTTCATTTTTACCCTTTTGTTTTAGATTCCACCTATAAATGATACTGTATGATATTTGTCTTTCTGTGTCTGATTTACTTCACTCAGTATAACAATCTCTAGGTCCATCCATGTTATTCTATTCTTTTTTATGGCTGAGTAAAATTCCTTTGTGGGCTTCCCTGGTGGCTCAGTCAGTAAAGAATCCACCTGCAATGCAGGAGACCTGGGTTCAATCCCTGGGTTGGGAAGATCCCCTGGAGGAGAGCATGCAACCCACTCCATTATTCTTTCCTGGAGAATCCCATGAGCGAGAAAGCACAGCACCATGTCTGTTGCATATGTGTGTGTCACATCTTCTTCATCTGTCCCTCTGGTGATGGATATGTAGGCTGTGTCCATGTCTTGGCTGTTGTAAGCAGCACTGCAGTGAACATTGAGATGCATATATCTTTTCGAATTATGGTTTTCTCCAGGCATATGCCCAGGAGTGACATTGCAGGGTCGTATGATAGTTCTGTTTTAAGTTTTTAAAGTAACCTCCATACTATTTCCATCCCCGCTAACAGTGTAAGAGGGTTTCTTCATACCTTCTCCAGCATATATTGTTTGTAGGTTTCTTGATGGTGGCCATTCTGACCAATGTGAGGTGATACTTCATTTTAGTTTTGATCAGCATTTGAAATAAGGAATACTTTGAAAGCTAACCATGAGTGATGGTGGTATCAGGAGAGGCAGGAGCTACTTTTATCATTATCTTGGACTGCAGACGAAAAATAAAAGGAGTCTCATTAACTGAGAGAAAGAAATGGAAAATTACTGGAAATTATGCTTTTTGTATTGGGTTAAACATTTATGTGGAGAAGGCAGTGGCATCCCACTCCAGTACTCTTGCCTGGAAAATCCCATGGATGGAGAAGCCTGGTAGGCTACAGTCCATGGGGTCGCTAGGAGTCGGACATGACTAAGTGACTTCACTTTCACTTTTCACTTTCAAGCATTGGAGAAGGAAATGGCAACACATTCCAGTGTTCTTGCCTGGAGAATCCCAGGGACAGAGGAGCCTGGTGGGCTGCCGTCTATGGGGTCGCACAGAGTCGGACACGACTGAAGCGACTTAGCAAACATTTATATCAGAAGAAAAAAATGGTGTTTACTTGTATTATTAAGAGAAAAGAGTAAATGGTTGGGAAAAATTTTCTTGGGATTTTTAACCTTTTGGTAAATAATACCTTAAACCTGCTATTAACCTTTATCTGCTTTTTTGGCTTAAAGGAATTTCTCTCTTTTTGTGTGTGGGTGGAATTTTTCAAGCATAAATGTGTTTGCTGAGTCTGAAGAGATATTTTTATCCTTATATTCTGTAAATAGTTATCTCCAGTCTTTAGATTTATTTTCTGTTCATCTTGAGTCAAGAATGCTGTGTTTTTCCCCCCATCTGAATAAGTTATTAATGCTGTGATTTTAAGCTTCTGGGTATTAATGTTTTAAATTCTGAACTTCCGCAAGACAGGGTCCATACTGAGGAGGCAGCTGTAAAATGCAGATGCTGACAAGCAGAAAAACAGAGAGATTTTTCACAAGGAATTGTGGGTATTTAATGTAACTCTTTAGTTCACAGTTAAATAAAGCTGTGTTGTTTTCATAGTACTACATTCTACAACCTTCTGCTGTATTGCTCAGTTAATTTTTAGGAAGAAAGATTTGTTATCTGCTTTCTATCCTGCATTTTAACTTTGAATTCTCAGAAGACAGGAATTCTACTGTACCAGCATAGTTTAATCTATTTAAAGTAATTTTGTATACATTTGTAACTTTTTATTTATTATTGATAAGGAAACTTCAGCTTTTACTTTATCATGCTTATGAAAGTGAAAATGAATCTCAGATTACAAGTGACTTTATTTATACTTGCTCTGTTTTCTCATTATGTCCTTTTAAATAATGATTTTGTAAAATGAGACTACTGAAATGATATAGAGGAAGAAAGGGAGAAGAAGTGGTTGCGTTGTGTGGGTGGATGAAGGAGCAGGCACTGAAATCACTAGGCAACGGGCATGAGAAATGTAGCAGTTCTCATTCGTGTTGTCATGTAACTGTGGGAGAACCACCATTGAGCCTAACCTGGTATTTCTTTTTAATCAAGTCCAGCTGTTGGTCATGTGAACACAGTATTTCCTCCAAGTATTAAGGGTGTGTTTTCTCCTTTCCTATGGTATCTTAAATGGCTACTTATGTATTACCTAGAATATACTTACATGCTCTAGGAACCCCTGTTATACTGGACATTTTTCTTTATGAATCAGTAGAATGCTTACCCCTAGTTGCATAAAAACTTTCGACCTAAGACTGTGACTTGACCACATAAGTTTAAAAAAAATTTTTTTTTATTTTTATGAATAGCGCTCTTGTTTTTAATCTGATGAGCAGGGAACTTTCCAACTCTAACTCTCTCTTTACAATCTGTCTTTAATTTGTGAAAAAGATACATTCCAATTTTTTAGACGTAAAACTTTTTAATGGAGTTTTTTTGGATTCGCTAGTTCTCAAGCTATGATGGGTTATTCGGCATATACCGTTTCATGGGTTTCAATCTCCTTTTCTCATTTGCACATTTACAATTATTACTTTGATAGTAAAAAGTCTCACCTTAGTCCTCTGTAATACACAGTTGCAGCTGTTAGATTGTTCTTACAGTGTTGTGACTAACCTGGTCTTCCTTGAAAGAAGTGTGATAGCATTTTCAACATCTTGGGTCATTCAGTTCAGTTTACTTATCCTCTGTGAGGCATAATCTATGTGTATTTTTTAAAGCTGTGCTGTATTTAAGTGTGGAACTTTTTTATTCTACATCTTTTTGGTGCCATAAAGAAACAATTGTTTCTTTCCTCTGTTTTCTGGGATCTTCTCCTCATTGCTCCTTAATGTTGTAGCAAATATTTATAACATTTTAAGTCACAGCACTAGACAGAGTTTGGCCTGGTAATCATCCTGATGTATTCAGATAAATCTAAAAGCCAATATAGTAATCATCTATTCTTACCTAAGAAAAATGGTTAGTAATTATAGATATGAGCATTTGTTTTATAGACCACAAAATTATTTAAAAAATATTACTTTGCTTTTTAAAAAAGAAACCACTTAATATTATTTTGAGATAAAAACCTGTGCTTGCCAAAGCATTCTAAATAATACACTTTTTCAAAAAATTTATGAAGCCCTTTACTCTGTTTTAGGCCTTATATCAGTTACTTGAGATATCACATACACCAGTGGGTTGATTATGGTGTACGATCTACTAATAAAATGATGCCAGCTAACATAGATACATAGGAAAATAGTCACGTGACAAAAGGGAGAGTGTTCTTACAGTGATGTCCTTAGATAAAAATCACTGAATTCTATTTGTTAGTGGTGTCCTGCTGAAATTGCAAGTTGTGTGTGTATATGTTTGATAATTGCCCATGATTATTAGTTTCCTTAAATACTTTGAATAATTTTAAGACTTTTCTCCACTAAATCACAATATATTACGTATTTATTCCTTGAAATTTACTGCTGTTACTTAATTCACTCTTATATTCCTACTTTGTAACATTCTAGGGTATATTAGGGTATATCTCAAGGGATGATATAAAGTTATTAAAATAAAATTTATTTTATATAACTGTATTTTTCTTAATTATTTTTGAGGAAGAGTGCTATTGCAAAATCAGATGATGATAGAATTAGAAAATTTATTTAAATAAATGCTAATTTTCATTTATTCCAAGAGGATACAGTTTGAGGCCTCTGGGACTTTAGCTCCCTAAGACAATCTTTGCAGTGCTTTTAGAGTGACTCAGATAATTGAAACCTGAAGACCCAAAACGTTATATTTTATAAATTACTTTATGAATGAATGGCAGATTTGTCAAAGAAAAGTAATAGGTAAAAATAATTGTAATTCATGTTCAGTAGGAAGAATTTTTAATTTTGGATTTTATACAGTGTTCAGTACATTACAGGTATTTGGTAAGTATTATTTTTATAATGTCTCTAGTAAATGCTTAAACATAACTATGTTTGAAATTTGTGTAAAAATGTCATTATTTCTGAGCAGATGGGTAAATTCTTGGGACTCCTGAAAAAAGTAAATTGAATAAAGCATAAAGGGCCTCTGAAAAGGTCATTCACAGCTGAATCATTTCTGTGATTATATGTACTGTGATTATGTATACTGGTGTACTGTGATTACATTTCCTTTCTTGTACAACTTTTTCTCTTGAGTTAATGATAATTGTTTCTCCATTTTTTTTCTATGTATTTGTCACTAGTTCATTCCCAGATATCCCCTAGTTCTCTGAATCTCCTCTCATTGCACTTAAGCCACACTGAATGTTCAATCACCTTCTTAATGTTTGAATAGACCATTAAATTTTGGACCAGTCTTTGAAGTGGCATCTTGAAGGATCTTCAACATTAAGTTCAACTTTAGGTTTTGTTAAAAGAATTATTTTGAACATTTTACACTTAAAAAATGGAAGTGAAATTAACACTATATAAAATTAACAATTTTAAAGTGAACAGTTCAGGAGGATTTAATACATTTGAAATATTATGCATCCACCTCCATCTATCTATTTATTCCAAACTATTTTCACCTCAAAGGAAAACCCTGTAACTATAAATGGTTGCTCCTTACTTCTCTCTCCCTGTTGCCTATGTTACCACTCTACATTCTGTCTTTATGGATTAACCAGTTCTTGATATTTCATATGCAGCCATCTCTTAGTATGTGCAGGGGATTGGTTCTAGAAGCTGATGCAGATACCAAAATTCAAGGCAAGACTAGAAGTGGGGGAGTAAAATGTTATTGTACCTACCCAGAAGAGAAATGATAGTGTCTTAGGCTAAGGTAGTGGAATTGGGATGGAGAGTTATAGGCAAATTCAGGAGGCAGAATTAATAGGCTTGATAATTGGGTATGGAGTGACTGTTATGAGTCTTAGATAGTAATATTTGAAAAGATTGAATTTTAAACACTAAAAGTATTTAAACAAGGAAAAAACAAAAAACTACATTTTTTGCAGCTGGCATACTTTTGGATACATTAGAGGCTGAGGCTTTTAGTATTATTTGAACTGATCAAATTATGCAAGTTTGGCTAAGTCAAATTTTTAATGAAATTTTCACCAATATTTTGGATTAGGGGTATATTGATATTTGTGGAAAAAGTATTTCTAAGCATGTGAATAAGATAAAGATCTCTATAACTCATGTAAACATGAGTAACTCATGTAAACAATTTCAAGCAGTCAGTTTTGAGTAGGCCCTCTATATGTAGTTCCTCTTTTCAGGGATACTATGTACTTGACAACTTAGGAATTCCCGTTTTTCCAGGTTTGCAATATTTCTGACATGCTGTATCCTCCTTACAAGTTAATGTCAACATTAATGAGTACCACATTAATTCAGTGCTATATGATTAAAATATCCCAAAGTTTTTGGTTTCTTGATGGCTTACATCTTACTATGATGCAAATGAACTCTAAATGATGAATTATTTAAGATAAATATTGAAATGAGTTCATGATAGTTTCTCTGAAATTATTATGTAAAAGATGAGTGGATCAGTAAAGGCCTTGGGGACTTTAACTTCTGAAAGAATGATGTAAAAGTTAAGTTAGAGGGATCTTTCACTGCAAACCATTGGCTCTTGCATTGTTGGATTTGCAAATATTAAAGGAAGTCTTATAACACCCTTCAAATGCAAAGCAAAACAAAAGAACAACAAAATCCCAACTAAAAATATGAACTAAAACAGGAACAATAAAAGATAAGCACACGTGAAAGCTTCCTTGAAAATAAGTGCCCGTATCATTACAGCAGTGGAGAGTCTAAGCCCTGGGCCAGTAACAGGGTGAGAAAGCCGAATATGAGATTACAGCTTTAAGCCAAGGACCATAGATCAGATCAGTCGCTCACTCATGTCCGACTCTTTGCGACCCCATGAACTGCAGCACGCCAGGCCTCCCTGTCCATCACCAGCTCCCGGAGGTCACCCAGACTCACACCCATCAAGTCAGTGATGCCATCCAGCCATCTCATCCTCTGTCGTCCCCTTCTCCTCCTGTCCTCAATCCCTCCCAGCATCAGAGTCTTCTCCAATGAGTCAACTCTTCGCATGAGGTGGCCAAAATACTGGAGTTTCAGCTTTAGCATCATTCCTTCCAAAGAAATCCCAGGGCTAATCTCCTTCAGAATGGACTGGTTGGATCTTCTTGCAGTCCAAGGGACTCTCAAGAGTCTTCTCCAACACCACAGTTCAAAAGCATCAATTCTTCGGCGCTCAGCCTTCTTCACAGTCCAGCTCTCACATCCATACATGACCACAGGAAAGACCATAGCCTTGACTAGGCGAACCTTTGTTGGCAAAGTGATGTCTCTGCTTTTGAATATGCTATCTAGGTTGGTCATAACTTTCCTTCCAAGGAGTAAGCGTCTTTTAATTTCATGGCTGCAGTCACCATCTACAGTGATTTTGGAGCCCAGAAAAACAAAGTCTGACACTGTTTCCACTCTTTCTCCATCTATTTTTTAGATATAGATCTAAATAATAATAATAATAATAATAAAGTGCTGCACTCAATATGCCAGCAAATTTGGAAAACTCAGCAGTGGCCACAAGATTGGAAAAGGTCAGTTTTCATCCCAATCCCAAAGAAAGGCAATGCCGAAGAGTGCTCAAACTACCGCACAATTGCACTCATCTCACACGCTAGTAAAGTAATGCTCAAAATTCTCCAAGCCAGGCTTCAGCAATATGTGAACCATGACCTTCCTGATGTTCAAGCTGGTTTTAGAAAAGGCAGAGGAACCAGAGATCAAATTGCCAACATCCGCTGGATCATGGAAAAAGCAAGAGAGTTCCAGAAAAACATCTATTTCTGCTTTATTGACTATGCCAAAGCCTTTGACTGTGTAGATCACAATAAACTATGGAAAATTCTGAAAGAGATGGGAATACCAGACCACCTGATCTGCCTCTTGAGAAATCTGTATGCAGGTCAGGAAGCAACAGTTAGAACTGGTCATGGAACAACAGACTGGTTCCAAATAGGAAAAGGAGTACGTCAAGGCTGTATATCGTCACCATGTTTATTTAACTTATATGCAGAGTACATCATGAGAAATGCTGGACTGGAAGAAACACAAGTTGGAATCAAGATTGCTGGGAGAAATATCAATAACCTCAGATATGCAGATGACACCACCCTTATGGCAGAAAGTGAAGAGGAACTCAAAAGCCTCTTGATGAAAGTGAAAGTGGAGAGTGAAAAGGTTGGCTTAAAGCTCAACATTCAGAAAACGAAGATCATGGCATCTGGTCCCATCACTACATGGCAAATAGATGGAGAAACAGTGGAAACAGTGTCAGACTTTATTTTTCTGGGCTCCAAGGACCATAGAAGGGAGCTAACGTGAGACAGATAGAGCTCCATGGTTCTTGGCAGAAGATAATACAAATTCTTTATGAAGGAAAACATTAAGTCCCCTAGGATTCTCTCAGTTAAGGTCAACCAGATATGAAGGTCGCAATCAAAGATCACCAATCATATAAGTCATTGTTATTGTTAAGGAGTTGGTTGAAAAAACAAACAATGTATTTAGACCCTCATGGACTTAAGATATTGGAAGGATCTGATATAGAATATTGAGTAACTATGCATAAAATATTTAAAGAAATAAGAGGTGGGTTCACAAAATGAACAAGCAACACGAGATTATCAAAGATGACCAAGAAAATTTGAAAAAGAACCAGATAGAATGTTCAGAAGTGAAAAGTGTTGTTGAAATCTCAATAGCTTGATTAAAGAGCAAATTAGACATGACTAAAGAGAGAATTAATAAATTGTAGGGTTAGAGAAGGCAATGGCAAGCCACTCCAGTACTCTTGCCTAGAAAATCCCATAGATGGAGGAGCCTGGTGGGCTGCAGTCCATGGGGTCGCTACGAGTCGGACGCGACTGAGTGACTTCACTTTCACTTTTCACTTTCATGCATTGGAGAAGGAATTGGCAACCCACTCCAGTGTTCTTGCCTGGAGGAACCCAAGGACTGGGGAGCCTGGTGGGCTGCCGTCTATGGGGTCGCACAGAGTCGGACACCACTGAAGCGACTTAGCAGCAATTTAGCAGCAACTTAGCAGCAGGGTTGATTTGAAGAAATCACACAGAATGTGCATGGGGCCAAGGGGGAGTAGAGATAAACAAGCTTAGCCTAGTCTACCTGAAATATGCTCAGACACTTACCCTAGCCTACAGGTTGGGCAGAATCATCTAACACAGAGCCTATTTTATAATAAAGTAGGATGAGATGGTTGGATGGCATCACTGACTTGATGGACCTGAGTTTGGGCACGCTGCAGGAGTTGGTGATGGACAGGGAAGCCTGGCGTGCTGCAGTCCATGGGGTCACAAAGAATCGGACATGACTGAGCAACCAGACTGAACTGATTGAATGTTTCATGTAATTTATTGAATGCTGCATTGAAAGTGAAAAACAGAATGTATGGGTACGGAATAGTTATAAATGTATTGGTTGTTTACCCTTGTGATCATGTGGCTGCCTGGGAAGTGTGGCTTGCTGCCACTACTAAATATCTTGAGAGAATATCATATCGCATACTGCTAGCCTGGGAAAAGATAAAAATTCAAAATTGGAGGTATATTTTCTCTTGAATGTATATCACTTTTGCACCAATGTAAAGTCAAAAAATTGTAAGTTGAACCATCATAAATTGGAGACATTGTCTACAAAGCAGAATAATGATGCTGCTATCAACAACCAGCATCAATATGTGAGGCATATAAGTGAGCTACCTTGGAAGTAGATTCTCCAGCCTTGGTCAGTCCTTCATATGTTTGTTTTTTTTTTTTTTATTTTTATTTTGCTTAACTTTACAATATTGTATTGCTTTTACAATACATCAAGATGGATCCGCCGCCAGTATACATGTGTTCCCTATCCTGAACCCTCCTCCCTCTTCCCTCCCCACACCATCCCTCCAGGTCGTCCCAGTGCTCCAGCCCCAGGCATTTGTTATCGGGCATCGTACCTGGACTGACGACTTGTTTAAGATATGATATTATACATATTTCACTGCTATTCTCCCCAATCATCCCACCCTCTCCCGGTCCCAGAGTCATATGATTGTTTTTTAACTGAAATTTCCCAAGATTATTGTATCAGGTTTTAACATTGGTGAAATGCAGGCTGTGATATGTAAGCTACAGTTACCATTTTATCTCTACTTAGGTAGCATAGGTATCCATATCTTCCCATATTTCACCAGTAGCTTATGTAGCCATGGTATTCTATATTAGCATATCATGGCTCCACTTGGTCAATAGAAATGTAGAATAGCCAATCTATTTTAAGTGAATGACTACTGAATACACCTAGGGTTGTTCTTTGAAATACCTTAAAATATCCCCATTATAGTGTTTTTTTTCCTTTTGGTCTATCAGATTTATTCTGAGTAAATTCTGTGAAGATGGCTTGATCTTTTCTTGTTGCCTTTTAGTTACTCTCCCCTTGTTTTATGGTGATGGTACTGGGAATGGAATGATTTAGCATAACATAGAATGAAGACTGAATCTGGGAAGATTCAATCTCATTTTGCCCCTGATTTGTTATATGTGTTTTTAGACAGTCAAACTATTCAGATATTCGTTTCTTCCACTGTAGAATGAAGGAAGCATATTAGAACGATGACCTAAGATCTAAAATCTTATTCAGTTGCAAAATTCTGTGATTCTTTGTCTTTGTCTATAAATGTCACTGCAGGTTGAATTCTAAGCTCTGAAACCAGTTAAGCATTGTTTAAAAATGAAGACTCTGTGTTCTGGCTCTTGCAAAGTTAATTTCTTATTTGATCTAGTTAAATAATAAAGCAAAGAGGAAAACAGTATTAGAGTATTGGATTTTATACTACAAAGGGCATTTATTCATAACTATTGCACATCCTAACAGTATTTTATGCAAATAGATGGTGAAGTACTATTATAATACCTTGGGTTTGCATATGATCTCATTTAGAGATAACTTCCTGGTAGGAGAGGATGTCATTTAGAAAGAACTCCTTGCAAGGAGAGGTACAACTGAATATATGGATATTAAGTTATTAATCTCTATTAAAAATTCTTACCCAAGTCCTTTAAATATTAACTATTTTGATTATGTAAAATGTGTGTAATTGAAATATGAAAGGTACTAACAGGAATTTATAGAAATATAAATTTATCTCCTTGTCACCCCATCCCAACCTTAAGCAATCTAGTTTCTCTCTCTAGAACTGATTCCCTATGCAGGTAGGATATCTCATGCATATAAAGGTATACCTATTTGTATTAAAATTATATAAGTATACACATACACACTGAGTAGCATACTGTGTACATTGATCTGTTCTATGCTTTTTCCTCTTTTTGTATTAAAAATTTTCCATCTCTGTTTATAGAGAACTGTATATTTATAGAGAACTGTATATTAGTCTATCAGCTGCTTTACATTGAACCAATAATAATGGATTATTTTCAAGCTTTTGCTGTTATATTCAGTGATAAAATAAGTATAGTTACTTTTAATTTTTATATTTACCTTAAATTGTTATTTGTCTTTTGACTTTGTTTATGCTGTGTATTTTAACCTTGCATACAATTTCAGTTTTTATGCATTTTGATCTGTCAGTTTTTTCTTTTATCTTTGTGGGTATTTCAACCATTATTTGAAAGAACTTCCCTAGTCTTAAGATTTTAACAATGCTCATTTTTATATTTAAACTTTTGATCAACCTGCAGTTTATTTTGGTGTGGTTTCCATGGTGGCTAACCCCTTCTTCTTTTTCTCACTGTTAAACAGTTTCATCTTTCTCATTTTCTAAATTTTCATATATACTTGGGTTGTTTCTGGATTCTCTTATTTTTCATTAATGTGTCTGCCTATTGTTATATCATGACCATGCTTATAATTATTTTAGTAGTATAATGTAAAATATATAACCGTAGTTCAGTATCTGAGTTGGGCTAGTATTCCTCACTACTTCTTTTTAAAAATATCTTTCCAGTTTTACTTGCATGTTTGTTTTTTGTTTAAGATCAAAGTGTCTAATGTAAAATTTTTATTGGTAATTTTTTGGACTGCATTGCATTTATAAAACATTAAAATTGTATATCAAAGAATTGATGCCTTAATAGCATTGTCTAAGATAGGATAGATAGTTACATTTAGTCAGTATTTCTCAGTAGTTTTAAATAATTTTATCATGTAGATCTTGTACTTTTCTTGATAAATTTGATTCTTAGGTCAGTCATCTTTTTTTGTTCCTATTGTGCTGTATTGTGCTATGAATGAAAAAATTTCTTCTTTTGTATCCTCTTTTATATCATTTATATCATCCAAAATAGTTGTTGCTTGTATATGTGAAGGTCATTTTTTAATCTATTAATTTTATTGCTTAAAAAAAGTTTTTCTAGGAGTACAACCATATTATTTGCAAATATAACTTTAACTTCCCACTTTTTGAGCTTTTATTCTCTCATCGAACTGCATGAACTGTTGCTTTTAGAACAATATTAAGTAGTCATGGTTATAGTGGGTATGTTTTTTTGACTTTCTCCTGGCTTTGGTAGGAATACTTCTAAGGCTTTCCTTATTAAACATGATGCTGGTTTTTAGGGTGAGATCTATATAAATACATGTATCTATTTTATTATGTTAAGAAAGTAGCTATGTTCTTTGAGATTTTAAAAAATTTCAAGTTTCTACCATTTTGTGTTGATTTCATATTATTGGTGTTTTTATTTATGTGTTTCCTTGGTTATTGATTTATTTCACTTTCATTTCCATGCATACTTTAGACATGTGTTCAAACTATTTAAAGTGGTCTGTTTTAAAAATGAAACAAACAAAAAAACCAAATTGGTATTACAGAGATTGGATAGCAAATGAAATTTGTTTCCACTGGAAATTGATAGATTTGCAAAATCACTAGTATAGTGTGAATCATAATATTTCTGCTCATGTTAAGTATTACAGAATTGTGCTATATGAACTTTAAATATTTCATTTTGATTCCTACATTGACTTTTCAGCTAACTTCTTTGCAGTTTTTAATATGCTAGTCTAGGAATTACAATATGTGTTCTTGAGATCTACTGGTACCAGTTTATGTAAAAGGTGAAAGCATAAAACAAAAACATTTGCAGTAAGATAGTTCTGTTTACCACCTCCCTATCCTTTGTGACATTGTCATATATATTGTGCTGCTGCTGCTGCTGCTGCTAAGCTGTTTCAGTCGTGTCCGACTCTGTGCAACCCCATAGACTGCAGCCCACCAGGCTCCCCCTCCCTGGGATTCTCCAGGCAAGAACACTGGAGTGGGTTGCCATTGCCTTCTCCAGTGCATGAAAAGTGAAAGTGAAGTCGCTCAGTCATGTCTGACCCTTAGCGACCCCATGGACTGTAGCCTACCAGGCTCCTCTGTCCATGAGATTTTTCCAGGCAAGAGTACTGGAGTGGGATGCCATTGCCTTAAACCCCACAATACAGTGTTTTAATTTTTGCTTTAAACTGTCATATGTTGATTGGAGAAGACTTAGGTGTTCCAGTTATATGCAAAGTGAGGTTTTAGATTGAATCCTGAAACAGAAAATGGCCTATAACTTACTTAACAATATTGCACCAATGTTAATTTCCTAATTTGATTATTATACTATAGTTAAATAAAGTATTTAGGGGGTTTGAATAAAGGATCCATAGGAAATCTCAGTACTCTTTTTGCAACACTTAAGTCTGAAGTTACTTCAAAATAAAAATTTAAAGATTAAAAGAAAGCAAAAGCTATTATAAAATCATGTGTCTTATAAGAAATTAAGAGAAGATAAGGTGTATTTTTTGTATTTACTCAGAAATCTATCACTTCTTGTGCTCTTCATTCTTTCCCAAAGATATCAGTTTTCATCTGGCATCAGTTCTGTTCAGTTTGAAAAACCTCTTTCAGAATTTTCATAGGGAAGGCTTGTAGAGGATAAATGCTCTCAGTTTTAATTTTTCTGAACATAACTTTATTTTCTCTTAGTTTTTGAAGAGTGATTTCACTTTCAGCATTTAAAGATACTCCAGTTTCTTCTGGTCTCACTGTTTCTCATATGAAAATTTTCCTATTTCAAGTTTCAGTTGAAAAACCCATTCTTAGTATCCTAAACTCCACGTGAGAAACTTGGTGAAACTATAAATTCAACTGTTGTTGTAATTCAGCAACCCATACAATTAAGTTTTGTGTTTGATTTTTAGCAAGATCTTCTCTTTGTCTGGTGCTGCTGCTGCTGCTGCTAAGTCGCTTCAGTTGTGTCCGACCCTGTGTGTCCCCATAGACAGCAGCCCACCAGGCTCCTCTGTCCCTGGGATTCTCCAGACAAGAACACTGGAGTGGGTTGCCATTTTGTTCTCCAATGCTTGAGAGTGAAAAGTGAAAGGGAAGTCGCTCAGTCGTGTCTGACTGTTTGCGACCCCGTGGACTGCAGCCTACCAGGCTCCTCTGTCCATGGGATTCTCCAGGCAAGAGTACTGGAGTGGGTTGCCATTTCCTTCTCCATCCCTCTGTCTACATGAAATAAAAGATTCTTTTAGGGCATTCATGGAAACTGTGAATCTCAGACCATGATTTGGGCTAAGAGTCAACAGACTTGAATTTGTTGTTTTTATTTTTGTTAGCACTGAAATGCAGTCAAAAGGATTCATCCCATAATAGAGTCCTTATAATTGTCATTGTCATAATTTGTGAAGTACATCAGTCACTTGAGTCATTTAGGCACTTGCTTTACTTAGCATTTTATTACAAACAGCCACAGGTGATGTTTTGATTATGTGTGATTCCACTGTATACTATGGGTTGTTAATATCCTACTTTCCATTGACAAGGAGCACATAACTTCCCTAAAACCCCTGAGCCCAGCAAGACCAATCCAAAAATCTCTTCTCTTTAGGAGTCTATTTCCATGGACCACACCCTATAATAATTCTATATATCATTTTGGTTCCAATCAGGAGGCAGTAATTTAAATAGGAAAATTTAGTATATAGAATTATTAATCTGTGATAGAAGTGTATCTATAAGATTTAAGAGAATTCTCTAGAGTACCTAAAATTTAGGGAGAATATCCAAGAAAGGGCAAACTAGGAAGGGTGTCCCTTCCCTCAAGGCTAGAGTCCTTATCAGAGAAGATGTAGTTGTAGCCCATTGAATGGCAGAGAAGTTTCCAGTTTGCCTGGGCCAGAACTGGTCTGGAGTTTCTAGGTAAACATGAAGCAGCTCTTGGGCACAGGCAGGCCTTACACTGGTCACCAGTCAGATGGGAATCTAGAGGAAGCAAGGGTACCAGTGCACTCAGACCTAGTGTTCATGGTGTCCATGTGGGTAGGAGTGTGGCATTTGAGATGGTTGTGGGAAACAAACCATCAGGGGAAGGAGCAAGCAGAGGAAGTTGAGACACCAGTGTGTAGGCAGGAGCCTGGGATAAGGGGGTATCTGTGTCGAGAAAGCTGCAGGAAAGTAATCACCAGGCCGAGCTGAGGACTGTGAGTTTGCTAAGTGACTGCATGTTCTTAGCACTTGGCTGGGGCAGAGTGCTACATGAAGTCCTCATACTTGACACCATTGATTCCCTGCGCGCAACCAGAAATAAATCGGAGCTCCTTCCTCTTGCAGTGGTCCTCAAGTGCCCTCTACTGAAAAAGCTCAGTATGTTGACTAAAGAAGATTGCCGTTCATTGTTGTGGAACAGGTATTGAAGCGTGAATTTGGAGCCTACAGACAACTGCATCCTCAAACTCAGGCCAGTAAGACTGGCTTTCTGTTTGAGTTCTAGCTGCCCTGCACTGTGTGGAATGGGATGTTCTCAGACGAAAAGCTGTATACAAACAATTCTTGTCACCTGCGGTTCTCTTTCAAAGGTTGACTCCTTTCAGTCTTCTTTCCAAGTTCAGTTGTCATCTTCCTTTTTAACAGTTATTTTGTATATTTTGTTAATAGTTTAAAATATTTATTTTGAGATGGTCCATATAAGCTGCTCTACCATTACTGGTAGTGGAACCTGCATTTTTATTGTACAAAGAAAAATTTAAAGCTGTGAAAGGTATTGTTAGAATAATTATATTTAGCATATGTTGGACATCTACCATATATCAAAGGAGATATGTTACTTTATTTCAGCCTAATGCTAGTTATTATCTCTAGTTTTTCATATCAAGGATATTGAAGCTTAGAGAGGTTCTTATTTTGCTGAGATCATATGGCAGAGCTAGTATTTGAATGCACATGTCCTGTTCCACAGTGCATGTACCATTATTAAAGATATAAGCGTAAACACAGCTTTGGTCGTAATGTTAGTACAGGAAGAAAAAAAAAGTTCTGTAATTGGTGTTTTGACTTGTTCATTATAATTCTAGTCTCTTAAGTGCAAAATGGTATGCTGTCTCATTTTTGTGAATTCTTATAGGATGTGGAGCATAGTAGATTGTCAGTTGGTGTTTACTACATTGGACTTATTTTAATCCAATTCAATCCAAAGCCATACAAATATTTGTAAATACTGTTAATTTAGGTTTTTAATAGGTTGATTAATTCTTCTTAAATATGTAAATATTTTGTTGGTTTTCAGATTTATTGTCAATATTTCCTTGGGGCTTTAGTTAATATTCAGATATGAGAATGAATTCTTATATTCCTGGCACCTGCGCAGACTCCATTTCTAGTATCTATATTCTCTATATTGGAAACCTCATGGAATATAGATAATCAGACTATTTAAACAAACGAAATTATTTATAAAAGAAAAAATGGATTCTGTTTTCTAAGCTTAAATATTTTTCCCTTTCCCCAGAGTGATCCTAATTTTAATAATCCTTTAAAAAAGAAGTGAATGTGTTTTGCCTAAAAGATCTATACTACAGAATAACTAATTAAAAACAAACCACTTTGGATTAAAGATTTTTTAATATACATTTTAGTTGTAGATCATTTTAAAGATACATTACAAATGATTTAACACCTAGCAGTCAGTCCAATAAACATTTTTTCCATCTGATATGTCCTGAGTACTTTTTCATGGCTATAGAATTTTTGGAAAATGTGACTGAGAATAATTAAATGCACTTCATTATATGCAGATATTATAATTTTATTATTTATTTAACTATTTTTCTATTTGGGGGCATGCAGATTGCTTTTAATTTTTCCACATTAAAATAATACTGAAATGAATCTTTGCCTATTTATTCCTTAGTATGAATTTCCAAAATTAGAATTACATGGTTCAGTAGTGTTATGATTTTTGTGGCCAACAATTTGTAATTCCAAATTGTCCTTTGAAAAGGTTATACTAATTTGTATTTTCATCAGCAGCACATGAGAGTGCTTATTTCACCATTCCTTTGCCAATGCTGGAGGTTATAATTTTTTTAAAAATTTCATATTTTTATGAGGTAAAGAATGGTTTCTTTTCAATTTGCATTTCTTTGATTTCTAGTGAGGGTGACATTTTGCATATATTTACTGGCTACTATTAATTTTTTGAGAGTGAATTACTTATGTTCATTCATCACCCTTTGAAAATGACTTAAAAATTCAGACATTCTGTTAAAAATACTTTTATTTTTTTATTTATTTATTTTTTATTAGTATTTATTTGTATTTTTGAAGAAGGTTTACAGTTTCAGAAGAAACAATGATTTTTTTTTTCAAACAATAGAAAAAGTTAAAAAAAAAAAAAAAAAGAATGTATTGTCTTGGAAGAATAGAAGTCTCTTCAGCAAGTAATGGGCCAATTCAGATTGGAGGAACTAGTGAAGCAAGTTACATACAGGAAGTTCTGATTTATCCAGCTTCAGGAATAACACAAATCTCTTCTTGTCTAGCTGTGTAAGGCTCCAAATGGGCCATCTCAGCTTAAAACTGGTAACACATTCATGAACAAAGCTTCCAGGGTCCCATCTAGTGTGAACACAGGGGTGGTTCATTCTCCAGGAGGCTGCATCTGTTTACAGAATTCATCAAACTGCTGCTGCTCCAGTTCTGTCTTGACTCTGTTGAGGGCATAGATCTCTGCTCTCTGTCTCTGCTTCAGCTCCTGCTGAGCTGATTTCTGCTTGGCCTTCTCGATTCTGCTGACAGGCTCTTTAACTTTGGGCTTTTCTTTACGTGCAGGTGGATCCATGACTTGATTTCTGTATATTTCTTAGTCAGCTCTAACCTCCTGGCCTAGCTTCTGAGCCTGCCGCGCCTCGGATTGGGTGGTGAGGAAGCCTAAGGGAAGCAATTATATTTTTGAAAAGAAGAAGATACACTAATATAGAGAAAAATTTTATATGAAAGTTCAGCTGTTATTAAGCTTGATGCTCTCATCTTCATAGCTGCCACTGTTGTGGTACATTTTGAATGGTAAAAATGTGCTCAACAATGACTGCATAGATAGATAGTAGAGGAAAAAAACTATTAAATAATGGCATCATTAACCTTATATTTTCCTGAAGCAGATCCTTTAGGGAAGTGACTTACTAATGAAGCTAGAAAGGTTGATTTATCTTGATCTAGGTCCTGATACAGTGTTATGTTTAGTCTCTATAGTTCCCTGTCATACAGTGTTGCAGGCTTAAAAGTTTTTATTGATAGTAAATTTCCAAAAGACACAGGGAGACTGCCATATAAATAATGTTTGGCTAGTTAATTCTCTTTCTTCTGAAGCTCAACAGACTTTGGACTTTGTTCAGTTATAAGGAAAGATTGAAGGGGATGACAGAGGATGAGATGGTAGGATGGCATCACCAATGTGATGGATATGAGGTTGAGTAAGCTCTGGTAGTTGGTGATGGACAGGGAAGCCTGATGTGCTGCAGTCCATGGGGTCACAAAGAGTCTGACACGACTGAGCAAGTGAACTGAAGGAACTAAACCAAATGAAAAATGGAGGATCAGGATCATCATTATCTCATTCCTTGTTAAATAATTATTAATATGATCTGTGTAATTTTTGTCTGGTGGCTTTCACTTAAAGGCAACTTGTCCAATTTGCGATTTTGTTTGGCTTAAAAGCTTATACTTTTTAAAAATCTTGTTCCTGAGATTTCCAAATTGCTGTTTTTATCAGCCAACTTTAAAAATTTTCTATTTTTATGAGAAAATTATAAAAAATTCAAAACTATTGGTTTTTTTTTTAACCTAAATTGCCTTAATGTAGGATAAATTGCCTAAATGCTTCTTAAATTGTTCTATGGAAGTGTCCCTAAAGATAGAGTTTATTACTTAGGTTTTACCAGAGCTGGCTGCTGTGACTGGGTGATAGCATGGACTTTGGAAATAGCATTGAAGATGGAAAGAAGTGTTGGTATAGGAGATAAATTTTGGAGATGACATTGCCCTGACTTGCTAATGAAATGTGGTATAAAGAAAAGAAGGCAGGGCTTCCTTGGTGGGCCAGTAGTTAAGAATCTGCCGCAGTGCAAAGAACACTGGTTAGATCCCTGGTCTGGGAAAATCACACATGCTGCAGAGCTACTAAACCCGTGAGCCACAGCTACTGAGCCCATGTGCCGCAACTGCTGAAGCCTGTGTGCCCCAGAGCCTGTGGGCTCTGCAACAACAGAAGCCACCTCAATGAGAAGCTGGCATACTGCAACAAAGAGAAGCCCCTGCTCACCACGCTAGAGAAAGTCCATGAGCAGCAATGAAGACCCACCAAATAAATAAAACCCAGCCAAATAAATAAATAAATCTTAAGGCAGTGATGACTTATTCACTGTTGGGGAGGAACAGACTTGGGAAGGAGAGAGATGAAATAAAATGTTCGGTTTAGGACATGTCTGAGATATTTCTAGTAGACTCAAGGGGAAATATCAAATAGGCAGTCATATATTTGAATCTGGAGCTCAGAGTAAAGGTCAGGACTGAAGATGGGAATCTAATAAATTGTATTTAAAGCCATGGGATAGGATGAGATCATTATGGATTATGTGTAGTTTAAATAAGGAAGGAGGACTTGGTACTGAATCCTAACACCTGCATTAAGGATTTAAAGAGCCAGCAAAGGAGATTGAGTGGAAGCTGCCAGTGCAATAGGAGCAAAAGCAGGAGAACATAGTCATCAGAACTGAGAAAGACTGTTGTTTCAATAAAGGGTGACAGGTGTGTCAAAGGCAAGAGAAAGCTTGAATCAGATGATTTCAGAGAAGTGACCATTACATTTGGTAATAGAGAGGTATTGTTGGCTTTGTAAGTGATTTCAGTGGAATGGTGGTGCTAGATGCTATATTTGCATGAGAGGAAGAGTGAAGGGGAAGTGGGGTTTGAGAAAGTTGGGGCTAACCAAGTTGGGGGACAATATTTTTGGGAAAGTATAACTTTGAAGAAAAGCAGAAAAATGAGGTGATACTTAGTACTTTATATGACTAAGGATTGTAAATGACTTCACCCTAAACCTGTGAAGGAGGCATTGAAGGTCACACTTTTTAAAGCTAAACTTCAGTTTATAATTTCCCTGGTAGCTTAGCTGGTAAAGAATCTGCCTGCAATACAAGAGACCCTGGTTCAATTCCTGTGTCAGGAAGATCCCCTGGAGAAGGGATAGGCTACCCATTCCAGTATTCTTGGACTTCCCTTGTGGCTCAGCTGGTAAAGAAAATCCCGCAGTACAGGAGATCTGGGTTCTGTTCCTGGGTTGGGAAGATCCCCTGGAGAAGGGAACAGCTACCGACTCCAGTGTTCCGGCCTGGAGAATTCCATGGACTGTATAATTCATGGGGTCGCAAAGAGTCAGATGCTGAGTGACTTTCACTTTCATATATAGGACTTGTACTTAAGGTTTAGCCTTGTTTATCAGAATATGATGGTATTGCCTTTTGCTGCAGTCTTTTGGAGATATTTATTATACCAAGTTGGAATCAAGATTGCCGGGAGAAATATCAATAACCTCAGATATGCAGATGACACGACTCTTATGGCAGAAAGTGAAGAGGGGCTAAAAAGCCTCTTGATGAAAGTGAAAGTGGAGAGTGAAAAGGTTGGCTTAAAGCTCAACATTCAGAAAACGAAGATCATGGCATCTGGTCCCATCACTGCATGGGAAATAGATGGGGAAACAGTGGAAACAGTGTCAGACTTTGTTTTTCTGGGCTCCAAAATCACTGCAGATGGTGACTGCAGCCATGAAATTAAAAGACGCTTGCTCCTTGGAAGGAAAGTTATGACCAACCTAGATAGCATATTCAAAAGCAGAGACATTACTTTACCAACAAAGGTTCGCCTAGTCAAGGCTATGGTCTTTCCTGTGGTCATGTATGGATGTGAGAGCTGGACTGTGAAGAAGGCTGAGCGCCGAAGAATTGATGCTTTTGAACTGTGGTGTTGGAGAAGACTCTTGAGAGTCCCTTGGACTGCAAGAAGATCCAACCAGTCCATTCTGAAGGAGATCAATCCTGGAATTTCTTTGGAAGGAATGGTGCTAAAGCTGAAACTCCAGTATTTTGGCCACCTCATGCGAAGAGTTGACTCATTGGAGAAGACTCTGATGCTGGGAGGGATTGAGGGCAGGAGGAGAAGGGGACGACAGAGGATGAGATGGCTGGATGGCATCACTGACTCGATGGATGCGAGTCTGAGTGACCTCCGGGAGCTGGTGATGGACAGGGAGGCCTGGCGTGCTGCGGTTCATGGGGTCGCAAAGAGTCGGACACAACTGAGGGACTGATCTGATCTGATCTGATTATACCAATTTGTTTTAATAAACCTAGCTGGATATTCAGTTCCTCTATGTTCTTGTAGATTTCCTGTCCGCTTGCTCTATCAGCCATTAAAAGAAATATATAAAGTTTTTCACAGTAATTGTGGATTTTTCCACTTTACTGTTTTACTTTTGTCCATTTTTTTGCACTATATAGTTTGATATAGTATTATGTTATATTAGTTATATATATTACACAGTTATTATATATATATTAGCAGAACAACCTCAGGAACCTCTCTCTGTGGCATATACCAATAAACATCTGTTTTTTTCTCATGGGTCTGTGGTTGACTGGGTAATTTGCTTCAGGCTGCAGATTGAATTTAGTTCTACCTTATGTGGTATTGTTTTGTAGCTCCTGCTAATGGGGAAAGGTTATCTGGGTCATTCTCTTCTTACAGTAGATCAGTGAGCACAAGACTCAATCCAAAATGTGCAGATACATTTAAGGTCTTTGTTCATATCATGCTCGCTGACAGTCCACTGGCTGATGGAAGTAATCTGGCGAGGCCTAACATTAAAGAGAGTGGGGAGAATACCTTCAGTGAGATGTAGAGGGATAAGTATATTTGCTGAATAACAACTCATTTTATCATATGGGTATACATAGATTTAGCATTGTGATATTTTCTTGATGGATTAACTTTTAAAGTTATTACTATGAAATGTCTTTATCTTGAATAATATTACTTTTGTTGAAGTCTGATGCTTGTGTTGCTTTATCAGCTTTTTGGCTTGTGTTTACATGTTACATCTTTTTCTTTCCTTGTACCTTTGATCTTTCTGTATCTTTTATTCAAAGTGTGTCTTTTATAAGTCATACATTGAGTTTTATTCTATTTTTTCAATAACTCTCTTGAGATATAATTCACATGCCATTATATCCTTTTTAAATTCAATGATTTTTAGTATATTTGTATAGTTTTGCATGGATTGCCACTATCTAAATCTAGAACATTTTTATCATTCCAAAAATAAATCTTATACACATTAGCAGTCACTCTCTATTTTCCCTACCTGCCTCAACCTCCCAGACTCCGGTGGCTACTAATGTACTTTCTAGCTCTGTGGTTTTGTCTATTCTGGATATTTCATATAAATAGAATCATACAATATCTGGTCTTTTTTTGTGCATGACCTCTTTCTCCTAGACTGTGTTTTATACTCATCTATATCATGGCAGGTATTAGTCTTCATTCTTTTTATAGTGGTTTTTTTTTTTCTTTGTCTGTTTCAGTTTATTTTCTGTTGGCTGGCTTTCTAGTTCATCAGTAATCTACTGTTAAACTCATCTATTGAATTCTAATTTTAGTAGTTTTTCAGTTCTACTGTTTCCATTTTATATTTTTAATATTTTAATTCTCTGCTGAAATTCTCAGCCTGTTTCTCAATATTTTCCATCTGTTTCTTCATTTTCTTAAATATATTAGTTATGGTACTTTAAAAGTTCTTATTTGCTAACTCTGCTTTCTAAATTGTCTGTGTTTCTCTGTTTTTTTTTCTCTTGGTTGTCTGCTTTGTCTTTCTTGGCATATCTGTTAATTTTGATAGAAAGCTGGCCATTGTGTATAAAAACTGGAGAGTGTTCAGAGAATGTTTTCTTTTGGAGAAGTTCTTTCTTTCCTCTGGTAGGCACATAGAGTGGGGCTGATCACCTTAATCTACTGAGATATTGAGTTGAGGCTAGCCTTCGAGAACTTTCTACGAAGAGCTCTGTGTGTTCAATAAAGCTTCTTGCATCATAGGTTCTGAGCTTTAATTCTTGTCTCCTCAGCATTCTGAGACTGCTGAAAACTTACCTCTGCTTTTTGAAGGCTTTCTGCTTAGGCTCTTGTCCTGCATTATTTAGCAGATGTCTTAAGGAGAAAGCTGGCTCTATGTCAGGCTTAGTTCTCTACCTCTCTTTTTTCTCTGGGATCTTGGCCCCTCAAGTTTCTAATTTTGCTTTGCTAGTCCCAGGAGATAAGCAAAAACTCTGTATGTTTCTGTGTTTTCCAGAAGCAACCTTCCCTCTTGAGAGGAAAGCTAGGATGGATTCTCAGCCTCTTGACCTTTACCCATAATTAGCAATGCCCACAGGGAAAGAGAGCCAGTAAAATATCAGCTCACCTCAGCTCCTTTCTGCTCACTGGAATCTTGGCTTCTCTAGTGCCAGTTGCTTTATCTACTCTTTCTGATGCCTTTAAACAGATAGTTTAAAAATATATATTATCTCAGGCAGTAAAGAGTTTACCTGTAGTGTGGGAGACCGGGTTCAGTCCCTGGGTTGGAAAGATCCCCTGGAGAAGGAAATGGCAACCCACTCCAGTATTCTTGCCTGGAAAATCCCATGGGTGGAGGAGCCTGGCAGGCTATAATCCATGGGGTTGCAAAGAGTTGGACACGACTGAGTGAACATGTCCATCCGTCCATTATGTACATATTTTGGAGTATTTCTGATGGGAGAGTTGGTCTGTCACAAAGTACTCCATCATACTTAAATCAGTAGTTTGACCTAACTGGATAATATCTCTACTTCTGTTTATGAGTAACTCAGAGCAGTGTTGGCCAGAGAAATACACTAACTTTTATTTTATAATTAACTTTTATAGTTTATTTGTATTTATGCAGTTGTCTTGCAGTTATTCTCTGTAAGAAGGCAAAACTTTATAAGAATTACTCCAGACCCTGGGGATGGAGATTCATAAGTTGTGTATGTGAGACACTTGTTTGTGAAAGGCTTTTATAGAATTGCAAAACACTTTCAAAGATTTAAATTCATTTGATCCTTTCAGCCTTCTAAGTATTATTATTATCTTCTTCATTTTGCAATTAAGAGTTGAGCTTGAAAAGACTATGACTTGTCTTCTGTCTTTCATGTGCTGCTTTTGGGTAGAATTAGGTCTCAAAATCAGATCATATGACCCTCAAATCTGATATTTTTTCCCCATATACATCCATTTGGAACTCTAGAAACTGGTTCTGTGTAAATCAATTTGTCTTACTTCCTAATAGGGTTATTAGAACTGTTAAAGTAGTGTCTAACCTACAGATATACTCAGAGGACGCATTTTCTTTATTTTTTTCCAAGTGAAAGATAAGCTCACAAAGAGTTTTGTGTTTGAATTGTCAATACTTGAAATAAATTTTATTTCTGTCTTGTCTGTTTTTCATCATCTAGTTCAGTAAAATGACCGAAGCAAAATTGAAGTGCCAGAATAAAGACCCTCGAATAATCTGTATTTTGAAGAGCTGTTTTCTTTTATTCCTAACAGACTTATATTATTGTTAGGGTTCCTGGGTCTGATTGTTAAATTATTTGTCACCTGCCAGTTATTCCATGATCAATGATTTGCTTCTTGTTACACCTCCTCCTTAATAATCTGTTTTTGCTCAAAAACTAGATAACCAACAGTGTTAAAAATGTCTTTAAAAAGAAGAATACCATCTTAGTACTTAAGTGGGTAGCTAGAGTTGCTTTTCTATATTTTATGCATAATGAAATTGAGGTCTAGAGAAATTAGTTGCTTTGGCCAAGACGCACAGCAATTAGTTAACGCAGGACAAGAGCTAAATCTTTTCTATGGACTGTACTATGGTCTTCAATTTTTCCACCATTTTTCTTTTTTAGGGCCTGAATGAGGGCCTGGAAAACTCTAATGAATAAAGCACATCTTTCTTGAATATTTATAGATCTTTTTCCTTCCTAATTGGTAGATGAATTCTGCCAGACATGTTACTTCAGCAGAAGTTTGGTTTGTTTGTATATATGTGTTTATACTTAATCAGATCAGATCAGATCAGTCGCTCAGTCATGTCCGACTCTTTGTGACCCCATGAACTGCAGCACGCCAGGCCTCCCTATCCATCACCAGCTCTCAGAGGTCACTCAGACTCACATTCATCGAGTCAGTGATGCCATCCAGCCATCTCATCCTCTGTCGTCCCCTTCTCCTCCTGCCCTCAATCCCTCCCAGCATCAGAGTCTTCTCCAATGAGTCAACTCTTCGCATGAGGTGGCCAAAATACTGGAGTTTCAGCTTTAGCATCATTCTTAAAAACTTAAATTTGTCATCTGTGATCTTAGATCAGGTATCTGTTATTATAAATAAATATCTCAATTCACTTAAGCCCATACAGCTGAAACCCTATAGCAGTCTTCATTTTCATAAATCTAAAATTTCCATGCTGAAGCCAGAAAAAGCCATTGACAGGAACATTCGAAGATTTCTTCTGAAAATTGCTGAGCATAATATAGCTAATATTTATAGTAGAGATATCATAGATGCTTAATAAATGTTTGAAAAATGCTCTTTCCGAAAACTTCAGAAAAGAGAAAAATTGCTTACTAGTCACTTTGAGTGAGTTCACATTTGATATATTACTGTTGAAGCAATGTTGAGGAAGTAGAATTGAAAGCATTTTCTTCCTACAGTCCTAATTACAATAGTCAGAACATTGCTTTAATACATATTTAACCATTATTTTAAAGGAATTTAAATGACTTTATGAAATGTTCATAATGAATGTTTCAGGATGAACTGTGGGACTTTAGGCTAACCTGGCTATTGGAAAGTCTGATGATTGAAATGTTCTGTAGTTTAGGAGCTTACAAAAGTTTCCTTATCACAAAGATAGAGCCTTGCCATTGGCTTGTATGCCAGACCCAAGTGAAAGTTCACTGGCTATGATTATGTACCCCTAGGCTCTGCCTCCAGTTCTCTATCTGTATTTCTTCTTGAGGTGGATAAGAGGGTGGGTACTTGAGTATCTTCTGAAAATCTTTTTTTCTCTTTAGATTTCTAATTTTGTTGGGTATACCAAATCTTTGGGCTTCCTGAGTGGCTCAGTGGTAGAGAATCCGGCAGGGAGATGCAGGAAACTCGGGTTTGTTCCCTTGGGTGGGAAGATTCCCTGGAAGAGGAAATGGCAGTAGTGACTGAGCATGCACGCACACATACATCTTTAATGATGCTCTACTTTATGTTGGGCAAAAACTGATTGGGAGAATGCTTTAACCCCTAATTTACACTAGATTGTTTTAATATTTAGGACCCATAAATTTTTAGTTTTGGGAAGGCAGTGTTATCTCTTGGTTTTAGGGAACTGTTTTCCTCAAACACTGGCCAGCAAATAGAATGACAGAATTTTAGAAATAGAATATATATCAAGGAGTCTAGTAAATATTGAGAGTTGAGGACTAGTTTGCTTAGTGTTTTGAGCTATATATATTTTAACCAAATAGAATGTGTCTTTCATCTTACTTAATAGATTTATCTTTACTTTGGGCTGTCAAAAAATTCTGGAAAATTTCTGCTTTTATCCTGTTTACTTTCATATTATGGAAATGATAGCTCTCATTCCAATCTTCTTAGGTAACTAGTCTTTAGAGAATTTTAGCTTTATACTTTTATATTAAGTCTCTTTAAATGTGGTCAGTTTCATATAGAGAAAAGCTGGGAGGCTTAATAGTAACACTTGGTTTGATATCCTAGCTCTGCTTCTTACTCACTCTGCAACCCTGGGCAAGAGAGTAATTGTCTCAGAGCCCAGGTTCCTCAACTATAAAATAGGTTGTAGTGAGTATTACCTACTTGCTATCGAGGAGTGAGTTGTAATGAGTATTCAGTTCAGTCGCTTAGTCATGTCTGACTCTTTGCGACCCCATGGACTGTAGCACGTAAGGCTTCCCTGTCCATCACCAACTCAAGATATGAAAACTATTCTATTATTCTGGAACATGGCATGAATTTTACAATTTAATTATTGATTTTTCAAAATTATTCTTGGGTCATATATTTCTAAATAGGTTTTGGTTTTGAGATGCTTACGTTGTTCTTAAGTATCATACTATCTAGTAGGAATGTTCATGCCTCAGAAAATTCATAGCATTGCCGCAGATTACTGTTTACATTAAAACATGGATAATAAAATCATATCTGTTGCAAATCACATGAATTCATTGAAATTTTCTTTTAAATGGAAATGTTACTATCCAAGTTTATTAAAAAGATATAATAATTTTGTTGTGTAATACCTGACTTATTTTGTAATTTACAGAATTTCAGATCCAGTTTGTAGTTTCTAGCCTGTAACAATCTGAGAAAGGCCAGCTCAAGGAAGAGATGCTGAGGCCTTTCAAAAAAGAGTACTCTGTTGCATTGCTCAGAGATTAGGTTTCTTGACATTTCCTTTAAAGCCCTGAATAGTTTGTGTTAAGAGCTCTGCTATTTGCTAAACTACCTCAGTAACCAGCATGCTGTGAAGCAAGACACCACCTGAAATCGTTCAGCAGTATCTTTTTACTTTAGTTTTCCTATACTTACACGTGTGGTTATATATCATAGACCATTGGAAAAAATTTTATATGAGTAATGTTGCTTTTTCTCTAATTTTTTCCACTAGTTTGAAAAATAATTAAGCAAAGTCTTTAATGCCTCTTTGAAAATTATTATTGAGGTTTTTGTAACTGTTTTGAAAGATCATGAGTCCATTATATAATCTTTTAAAAATGTTTTAAGTGGGATGTTTAAATTGAAAAAATCAGAATATTATTGAAAGCTTTCTGTTGATAGAAAAGCTGCTTTGATTTTTGTTTCATGATCATTAATTAACAATATCAGTTACACGAATTATGATTTACAGCTCACACAGTAATTTTCATCTATCTTCATAATAAAAATTCACTCATAATCTCTTGCATAAAAAGACAGTAAACACCACCTGCCAGAGCACTGTGGCAATAAGAGCCATCAAGTGTGTATTCACTTCACTATGCAAAGCAACAGTGAAAGAGTTAATAAAAGCTGAATACATAACAAGATTACAATCGCTTTTATTTATTAGGGGATAGGGAGGGTATGGAGTATATGGGATGAAACATTAATAACCTCTCCATTCTGCAGGACTGACCTGTTGCTTTGGAACTACTCGCTTAGCCCCGCAGGGACTGTGAAGCTGTGTTTTGGTGGTCTGTAGGAGAGGTTAGACTTGGCAAATGTGGTAGTGAATGATGTCATTGAATGCATACCATATGTACTGAGAGTCAGTGAATGCTATTCTTACTGCCGTGCACAGGCATATGTAAGTGTTGGAATGGAAAAATCATTTTTATGAAAATACAGAGAAGTAAAACAAGAATGTTCTGTCCCGGGCCTGATCAAATCACCAGTAGCTGCCAAGTATGAATACTCCCTGTAAGGTTTTCTCTTCTTAATTCTCTAGCTTCCGGCCTTTTGTTAGCTCTCAAAGTAGTCCATTCGGAAGGCCTTATTCAGCATGTTCTTTCTATTGATATGATATGAACGCCAAATGAAAGTTCCATTTTCTCCATTAAGTAAAGCTGGGAGAGTATTTTAGTGTGTATGGTTTGCAGCACATGGAAATGATTAATTGATTTAGCTAACTTGCCAAATTGTTCTTTTTTTCCAGTAGAACAGAGTTATCGGGGAGATTCATACTGGTAGTCATTGTTCCACTTCTTTATATATCAGAAAGGATATAGTTGTTGTGTTTTAATTATTCTCATTACTGTTATTTAAGACATTATGCTCTAATAGTATATGGCTATGTCAGTAATGGATATGTCAAGTGAGTGATGCAATTGATTTCTATTAGGAATTTACAACCAATAAGACAGAATAGAAGAATTCATGGAGATAAAAAAATTTTATGTACCCAGTTATTTTGTTCATAAAATTTTGTTCCAAGCCACAGTGTCCTTAGTAAAAATCCAGTGTTGTTTTTCTTAACCTTGAATATATGCCATCTTAAAATCTTAAAACTGCTTTGTATTGTATACAGAGACCACTTCATAAACAGATAGTATAATTTCAAGAGTACATAAAAATAAAAGAAGGGTGGGAGGAGGGGGAATTGGATGAAGACAGTTAGAAGTTGCAAACTTCCAGTTTTAAGATAAATAAGTACTAGGGAACTAATACACAACATGATAAATATAATTAAGGCTGCTGTATGTTATTTATCAAAGTTGTTGAGAGTAAATCCTCAGTTCTCATTATAAGGAAGAAAGATTTTTTTTCTTGTTTCTTTAATTTTGTATCTATATGAGATGATGAATGTTCAGTGAACTTTATCTTTGTTGGCAAAGTAATGTCTCTGTTTTTTAATATGCTGTCTAGGTTGGTCATAACTTTTCTTCTAAGAAGCAAGCATCTTTTAATTTCATGGCTGCAGTCACCATCTGCAGTGATTTTTGGAGCCCCCCCAAGATAAAGTCTGTCACTATTTCCATTGTTTAACCATCTGTTTGCCATGAAGTGATGGGACCGGATGGCATGATCTTCGTTTTCTGAATGTTGAGTTTTGAGCCAACTTTTTCACTCTCCTCTTTCACTTTCATCAAGAGGCTCTTTAGTTCTTCTTCACTTTCTGCCATAAGGGTGGTGTCATCTGTGTATCTGAAGTTATCGATATTTCTTCATTTAACCTTCATGCTATAATTGTTTTAATATATAATTATACATATTTATTATATATATAAATTTATCACATATAATTTAATTATATTTATATTTTATCATATATTAATATATTCAATGTACATTAATATATAATATTTGCATATCTGAGGTTATTGATATTTCTCCCAGCAATCTTGATTCCAGCTTCTGCTTCTTCCAGCCCAGCGTTTCTCATGATGTACTCTGCATATAAGTTAAATAAGCAGGGTGATGATATACAGCCTTGATGTACTCCTTTTCCTATTTGGAACCAGTCTATTGTTCCATGTCCACTTCTAACTGTTGCTTCCTGACCTGCATATAGGTTTCTCAAGAGGCAGATCAGGTGGTCTGGTATCCCCATCTCTTTCAGAATTTTCCACAGTTTATTGTGATCCACACAGTCAAAGGCTTTGGCATAGTTAATAAAGCAGAAATAGATGTTTTTCTGAAACTCTCTTGCTTTTTCCATGATCCAGCGGATGTTGGCAATTTGATCTCTGGTTCCTCTGCCTTTTCTAAAACCAGCTTGAACATCAGGAAGTTCACGGTTCACATATTGCTGAAGCCTGGCTTGGAGAATTTTGAGCATTACTGTACTAGCATGGGAGATGAGCGCAATTGTGTGGTAGTTTGACCACTCTTTGGCATTGCCTTTCTTTGGGATTGGAATGAAAACTGACCTTTTCCAGTTCTGTGGCCACTGCTGAGTTTTCCAAATTTGCTGGCATATTGAATGCAGCACTTTGACAGCATCATCTTTCAGGATTTGAAATAGCTCAACTGGAATTCCATCACCTCCACTAGCTTTGTTTGTAGTGATGCTTTCTAAGGCCCACTTGACTTCACATTCCAGGATGTCTGGCTCTAGGTGAGTGATCACACCATCGTGATTATCTGGGTCATGAAGATCTTTTTTGTATAGTTCTCCTGTGTATTCTTGCCATCTCTTCTTAATATCTTCTGCTTCTGTTAGGTCCATACCATTTATATCTTTTATTGAGCCCATCGTTGCATGAAATGTTCCCTTCGTATCTCTAACTTTCTTGAAGACATCTCTTTCCCATTCTATTGTTTTTCTCTATTTCTTTGCATTGATCACTGAGGAAGGCTTTCTTATCTCTCCTTGCTATTCTTTGGAACTCTGCATCCAAATGGGTATATCTTTCCTTTTCTCCTTTGCCTTTCGCTTCTCTTCTTTTCTCAGCTATTTATAAGGCTTCCTCAGGCAGCCATTTTGCCTTTTTGCATTTCTTTTTCTTGGGGATGGTCTTGATCACTGCCTCTTGTACAGTGTACAGTGTCAACTATGGATGGAGTTACTAACTTCCATCCATAGTTCTTCAGGCACTCTGTTTATCAGATATAATCCCTTGAATTTGTCACTTCTACTGTATAATCATAAGAAATTTGATTTAGGTCCTACCTGAATAGTCTTGTGGTTTTCCCTAGTAAGTCTGAATTCGGCAATGAGTATTTCATGATCTGAGCCACAGTCAGCTCCCAGTCTTGTTTTTGCTGATTGTATAGACCGTCTTCATCTTTGGCTGCAAAGAATGTAATCAATCTGATTTTGGTATTGACGATCTGGTGATGTCCATATGTAGAGTTGTCTCTTGTGTTGTTAGAAGAGGGTGTTTGCTATGACCAGTGCATCTCTTGGCAAAACTGTATTAGCCTTTGCCCTGCTTCATTCTGTACTCTTAGTCCAAATTTGCCTGTTACTCCAGGTATTTCTTGACTTCCTACTTTTACATTTCTAGTCCTCTATAATGAAGAGGACACCTTTTTTGGGTGTTAGTTCTAGATCTTGTAGGTCTTCATAGAATTGTTCAGCTTCTTCAGCATTACTGGTTCGGGTGTAGACTTGGATTACTGTGATACTGAATGATTTGCCCTGGAAACGAACAGAGATCATTCTATTATTTTTGAGATTGCATCCAAGTACTGCATTAGAACATATAGTAAATATATATAATAAAGTATATGTTATATATAAAAATTCTGTGAATATTTCATATATTTCATTCTAGTTTTTTTCTGTGTATGTACACATGGATAAATGCATGAACTTATCTGTGTGTTTAGATATGGATGTGTATTTTTATAATGTTTGGAAGCCATTTGAAATGAACATTTCCTTGGCTATTTTTACTTTATATTGCATAAGATTTTCTCATGTCATTAAAATGTTTTTAGAAATCTCATTTCTAATGAGAATTGAGACTCTGGTTTCTTTTCAGATTGTATAAATCTTTCACACCCCCCTCCCCTTTTTTTTTGGTAATGAAAATTGAGTTTTTATCTTTAAAAGGAAATGCTACCTTTTGGCAAAAGTCAATAGACCTTTCCATTAAAATTTTTTCTTCTTTTTTAGATAGCTTGTCTCGGCTTATCTGGCTGTCTCTCAGCTCCTAAAATTTGAACTGGAGAAGCAATGGGTAGGATTAAATAATACGGTAGTTGAAGCTATCAGTTGACACATTAACTCTCACTTTGGCTCTTTTCATTCTGTATCAGCATGACTGTTGTTGTAGAGAAAAAGCAAGAATGAATATCTTCCTGACTGCTACAGAAATTCAAAGTGTGGATTGGTTAATAACCACTACTTACTATATTGTCTTGAGTATGAGTATTAAAGAAGAAATTTCAAGTGAAGATATTCAAAGAAGCATGGTATGTAAAATTCATATGGAAAAATTACTGTTTTTTAGTTTAAAAATTTCATAAAGGAAATTTTCAAACATATAAAGGTAGAGCAAATTAGTATAATGAATCAGTATTAACAATTTATAAATTATCAGCTCATAGATAATTTTATTTCACCTTTGTATCATCCTTCCCCCCGTGCACTGGATTTTCTTGAAGAAAACAATAAGACATTATCAGGAAAGTGGTTTTTATTGAAAGCATGTCTTCCTTCAGAGATGGAAATGGACAGCTCCAGAAGCTGACTGTGAATCAAGTGTCAGAAAAATATTATGCTAGAAAGGGTAACATCCATTTAGCAAACATTCACTGAATGTTTATTATGTTGAAACACTTTACTACAGGATAATACAGATTTAAAAAACATTGACCCTGCCTTTAAAGAGGTAATTTTCTAGGAGAGGAAACAGATAAATACTACATAATTATAACAGTAGAGCAAGGGTTGAGATTTCATATATGTATCAGATCAGATCAGTCGCTCAGTCGTGTCCGACTCTTTGCGACCCCATGAACCGCAGCACACCAGGCCTCCCTGTCCATCACCAACTCCCGGAGGTCACTCAGACTCACATCCATAGAGTCAGTGATGCCATCCAGCCATCTCATCCTCTGTCGTCCCCTTCTCCTCCTGCCCTCAATCCCTCCCAGCATCAGAGTCTTCTCCAATGAGTCAACTCTTCGCATGAGGTGGCCAAAATACTGGAGTTTCAGCTTTAGCATCATTCCTTCCAAAGAAATCCCAGGGCTGATCTCCTTCAGAATGGACTGGTTGGATCTCCTTGAAGTCCAAGGGACTCTCAAGAGTCTTCTCCAACACCACAGTTCAAAAGCATCAATTCTTCGGCGCTCAGCCTTCTTCACAGTCCAGCTCTCACATCCATACATGACCACAGGAAAGACCATAGCCTTGACTAGGCGAACCTTTGTTGGTAAAGTAATGTCTCTGCTTTTGAATATGCTATCTAGGTTGGTCATAACTTTCCTTCCAAGGAGTAAGCGTCTTTTAATTTCATGGCTGCAGTCACCATCTGCAGTGATTTTGGAGCCCAGAAAAATAAAGTCTGACACTGTTTCCACTGTTTCTCCATCTATTTCCCATGTAGTGATGGGACCAGATGCCATGATCTTCGTTTTCTGAATGTTGAGCTTTAAACCAACGTTTTCACTCTCCACTTTCACTTTCATCAAGAGGCTTTTTAGTTATTCTTCACTTTCTGCCATAAGGGTGGTGTCATCTGCATATCTGAGGTTATTGATATTTCTCCCAGCAATCTTGATTCCAACTTGTGTTTCTCATGTATATATAGCACATGTGTGTGTGGTGAATATTTGAATGTATACATATGTATTAATACATACACATGTATAGGATACTATAGGAATACCTAGGAGAAGTATATAACCTAGGATGTAAAATTACTTATGCTTTGTAATTGCCCTTTGTGTATCTAGCTTTTAGTTGTTGTTTACATACATTTTAAAGTCTTTTCATGAAGACAGTTACCAGAGATACCTGAAAGAAGTTAATGGACAATTTGGTTTGTAGTTATTACTCAGATGAGAGGGAAAATAGTTTTTTTCCTTTACCATATTCATGCTCAGATCACTGTAGAACACAGGAAAAGAAATGTGTGTTGTTTTATTGCCAGGTTTATATTAAAGATCAAGTCTGTAAATGTAGTAAATATAACAAATTATTGATTTACATGAGTCTATTGACTCCAGCATAGTTGTGAGTGAATTGGAAAAACTCATCTTTTCACTATTGATCCATGCTTTAACTGGTGTATTTGTTCGTCTGAGGCTGACTCCATAGGAAATGCTTGTCTCTGAGGCATGAATTACAGTGGGCCTGCCAGCTTTCATGTGAGGTGGACAATCATTATGAAACTGGCGATCGTTAGATCAGTGTTTGGAATCTGTCACAGGCTGCTACTGACTGGAACTAATGACCACTTATTAATTTTTGTCAGATAGTTCTATTATTTATTAGCATGTTGATAATGTGTAAGATTTTTTGAAGACCTTAGCTAAGATTATTGATATAGCTAAAGACAACATTGACTATAGTGTGGATTATCCTTGCTGAGAATAATAATAAGATTTTTATATAATATTTTGAAGTTTAGAGTTCACCATAAATCCTAACAACTCAATAAGGTAACCTTTTCATTATCATCATTTTGTAGATATAAAAGCTGAAGCTTAATGATATTAAGTGATATTTTCAAATTTACCTAGTAAGTTGTATAGCTAGGGTTCAAACTCATTTATTTATCAATAATCAGTTATTTTGAGTCTGCTTATTAAAGGCACTGGGATAAAGTTGTGAAAACTCATGGCACTTACATCCCAAGGGAGAGCCAGATATTAAACTAATCAATCATGGGATAATTATTTAATTACAATTGTGATTAATGGTGTGAAAGAGTACAATGCAAAATGAGAGCAAACAGGAAGACCCGACCTCATTTGGAATTCCCTGGAAACATACTTTATCTGAGTTTTGAAGAAAGGGGAGGAGGTAGGAGGAACGGGGGAAGAATCTGAAATTATAGGTGTGTTTCAAGTACAAAGAATGAGTGAAAAAGATGTCTGGTGATGTAATTAGGGGTCAGGATTCAAATCTTATGTATTTTCACAGAAAAACTCAACAAATTTAGTTCCTACTACCTTCCAGAAGGCAATGTTTGATGCTATATGAAAGAATTTGTTGTTGTTCAGTTGCTAAGTCGTGTCTGATTCTTTGTGACCCCATGGACTGCAGCACGCCAGGCTCCTCTGAAAGAATACAAATGTCCAATCTAAATTAGAAAATGCAAAAATTAAAATGCTGCCCAGAGCCAGCCCTGGACTTTTATGGGTATTGTGGTATTATATGGTCAATTTTTATTAACAAAATATATAGCCCAAGCTAGGATATGCTTGCATTTTATCCTTGTTTTGAAGGATCAATTACTTTCCTCTGACTTTTATAAAAATTGGGAAGAACTTCATTATGCAAGATTCCTGCGTTGACAGCCTAATTGTCAGAATCTTGTGGAAAGCTTTTTAGAAGGACTTTTGGGTGCTACTTTCAGATTTTCCTTTATAATTTAGAAGGGGGTTTGCATGGTTTTTAATGTGTTGCCAGTCACTAAGTGATATTGATATCACTAGATGAATATTTTCCAAGCTGCAACTCTGCTCAGATGCAGGGATAACGGAAGTTAGGCTATAATAGACAGATATTGCTGCTCAGTGTAGAAACAGCAATTATCTCTTAACTGGTTGTTACCAGACAATTTTCAAGGCTTTAGTTATAGTCCATCACCAAAAATCGTAATGCTGTTCTGTTCCACTTGGGAAATATGTATGAGAATACTGTTTTAACTATGTAAGTCTTTAAAGATTTGGTGGAAAAGCATAATGCTTTTATAGGTACTAGAGAAGGCTTTTAGAACCAATCAACTCTTTAACTTAAAGTATCAGAATACACTGTGAACCTCAGAACTTAGTGGCAGTTAAAAAGTTCATTGCATCTAAAGAAGACTAGTCATAAAAAAGTGAATAGGTATGTGATGACTTTTAAAAAATATATTTTCCAACATTGCATAAATTATATAAAAAACAAAAGAGTAGCATAACAGAAGGACTCCTGGCCCCTGTGTTTGCAGTATTGTGAAAATATGAAGCTTTGAAATGAAAAACTGCTCAATAAGATTCTAATTCAGTTTTTAAAAATCTGAATCAATAGGATTTCTTCACACATATATGAAAGTTGTTCTTAGAGGAGATCTTGTTAAGTAGAATAGGAATAAATATCATATATTTCAAACTGACTTTTATCAGATCTCTAGTACAGACATTCTGAGATTCAAAATGTGAAACTTCTTTCTACATAGGAATGTGAAATATAAGCTATTTGTGATTTGAAGTAATGTCCTGCTCTTAACGTTTATTTTGTATCCCTTATTACATCAGTTACATCTTTTGCAATTAAAAAAATTCCATCTTCTGTCCATTCTCACTGCCACTGCCCTTGTTCTGACCCACATTAACTTTGAAAAAGCTCCATTTTATTTCCATATAATATACATACAGAAAAGTATAAAATCATGTGTGAATCAAGTGATGAACATACTCGTAAAAACCACTACTCATAGTGAAGAAATGGGATATTACCAACACTTTAGAAGCACTTTTTTTTTTTTTTTGCTCCCTCTCAATCTTTCCCCTCCCATGCTTCTCTAAAGGTAACCCCTATTCAGATGTCTAACAGAATGGATATTGATCTTTCTTTAAATGGAATCCAACAATATAGGTTGTTTGATGGCTTTCCGTGTGTTTTGGCTCTTTTAGCTTCACAATATGTTTGTGAGATTGACTTGTTACATGTAGCAGTAGTTTGTTCACTTTTATTGCTGAATATAAATATAGCAGTTTACTTTTACATCCTGTTGCTGGATATTTAGATTGTGTCTAGGTTTTAGTTATTATGAATAATGATACTATAATCATTCCTGGATAATTTTTAAATGCACAGGCATATGTATTTCTGTTGGGTACATACCTGAAAATGTAGTTACTGGGTCATGGTGGTGGTGGTTTAGTCTCTAAGTCATATCTGACACTTGCTACCCTATGGACTGGAGCCCAGCAGGCTCCTCCATCCATGGGATTCTCCAGGCAAAAATACTGAAGTGGGTTGCCATTTCCTTTTCCACGCTGCGTCATAGGATGTGTTCACCTTTATAGGTGATCCCAAACAGTTTGTGCCCATTTGAGTGCCTGCCAGCAGTGGATGAGTTTTTCCATATCCTTGTTGGTGGCTGATATTTTCAGTCTATTTAATTTTAGCCATTTTGGTGATTGTGTAGTGATACCTCATTATGACTTTATTATGTATTTCTTTTATGATTAATGAATTTGAACACTTTTTTTCCAGCTGTCCATTTGGATATCCTCATTTGTGAAGTGCTTATTGGAATGTTTTGCTGAGGGTTGTTTTTTTTTTTTCCTTACTAATTTGTAGAAACACTGTTTATATATTCTAGATACAAACTCTGGGTCAAGAATTTATACATTGCATATGTTTTCTTCCACTCTGTAGTTTGCCTTTGCATTCTCCTAATGGTGTCTTTTGATAAACAAAGTTCTTAATTTTAATGTAGTCCGGTGTACTGTTCTTTCCCCTTATGGTGACACTTTTGTGGGCTTCCCTGATACCTCAGTCGGTAAAGAATCCACCTGGAATGCAGAAGACCCTGGTTCGATTCCTGGGTCTGGAAGATCCGCTGGAGAAGGAATCAGATCAGATCAGATCAGATCAGTTGCTCAGTCGTGTCCGACTCTTTGCGACCCCATGAATCACAGCACGCCAGGCCTCCCTGTCTATCACCAACTCCCGGAGGTCACTCAGACTCACGTCCATTGAGTCAGTGATGCCATCCAGCCATCTCATCCTCTGTCGTCCCCGTCTCCTCCTGCCCCCAATCCCTCCCAGCATCAGAGTCTTCTCCAATGAGTCAACTCTTCGCATGAGGTGGCCAAAGTACTGGAGTTTCAGCTTTAGCATCATTCCTTCCAAAGAACACCCAGGACTGATATCCTTCAGAATGGACTGGTTGAATCTCCTTGCAGTCCAAGGGACTCTCAAGAGTCTTCTCCAACACCACAGTTCAAAAGCATCAATTCTTCGGCACTCAGCCTTCTTCACAGTCCAGCTCTCACATCCATACATGACCACAGGAAAAACCATAACCTTGACTTAGATGAACCTTTGTTGGCAAAGTAATGTCTCTGCTTTTGAATATGCTATCTAGGTTGGTCATAACTTTCCTTCCAAGGAGCAAGCGTCTTTTAATTTCATGGCTGCAGTCACCATCTGCAGTGATTTTGGAGTCCCCCAAAATAAAGTCTGACACTGTTTCCACTGTTTCCCCATCTATTTCCCATGAAGTGATGGGACCGGATGCCATGATCTTCGTTTTCTGAATGTTGAGTTTTAAGCCAACTTTTTCACTTTCCTCTTTCACCTTCATCAAGAGGCTTTTTAGTTATTCTTCACTTTCTGCCATAAGGGTGGTGTCATCTGCATATCTGAGGTTATTGATATTTCTCCCAGCAATCTTGATTCCAACTTGTGTTTCTTCCAGTCCAGCATTTCTCATGATGTACTCTGCATATAAGTTAAATAAACAGGGTGACAATATACAGCCTTGACGTACTCCTTTTCCTATTTGGAACCAGTCTGTTGTTCCATGTCCAGTTCTAACTGTTGCTTCCTGACCTGCATACAAATTTCTCAAGAGGCAGATCAGGTGGTCTGGTATTCCGATCTCTTTCCCATTCCAGTTCTCTTGGGCTTCCCTTGTGGCTCAGTTGGTAAAGAATCTGCCTGCAATGCGGGATACCTGGGTTCAGTCCCTGAGTTAAGAAGATCCCCTGGAGAAGGGAAAGGCTACCCACTCTGGTATTCTGGCCTGGAATATTCCATGGACTATATAGTCATGTGGTTGCAAAGGCTCAGACACGACTGAGTGACTTTCACTTGTATCTTACATAGAAATCTTTACCCATTCAAGATCATGAACATATTCTCCTTTGTTATATTCTTAAAGCTTTATTGTTTTACCTTTTTTTAATTTAGGTACAAAGTTATTATTAGAGACATAGCACAACAACAAGTGGGAGAGCACATCGAATAATGGTTTGTTTAGTTGAGGTAGAAGCAAGGCAGAGATGCACATCCAGAGAGAGAGGGTGTGGGCGTCTCCCCTAGTGAGGTGGTTCAGATCAGACCAGATCAGTCGCTCAGTTGTGTCTGACTCTTTGCGACCCCATGAATTGCAGCACGCCAGGCCTCCCTGTCCATCACCAGCTCCCGGAGGTCACTCAGACTCACATCCATTGAGTCAGTGATGCCATCCAGCCATCTCATCCTCTGTCGTCCCCTTCTCCTCCTGCCCCCAATCCCTCCCAGCATCAGAGTCTTTTCCAATGAGTCAACTCTTCACATGAGGTGGCCAAAGTACTGCAGTTTCAGCTTTAGCATCATTCCTTCCAAAGAAATCCCAGGGCTGATCTCCTTCAAAATGGACTGGTTGGATCTCCTTGCAGTCCAAGGGACTCTCAAGAGTCTTCGGTTAAGTCATTTATATAGGTCAGTTCTTCTGGGTCTTTGTCTTCCTTCAGGTCAAATACTTGCTTTCTTTTTTCCACACCTGACCTACCCTGGGACATTTCCTGGGGTGCATTCTCACGCACCCCTCAGCCAAGATAGATCTAAGTTAAGGCTTCTGGGAGGAGCAAGACTCATTATGGTCTGGGTTTATCCCTTGACTTTTGACCCACAAGGAGCCCTTTGAGCATGTGTAGAGTGTCTCTTTTGTCCCCAAAAGAGGGAGGAACAGAAATCCGTTAATCCTTTACTCAGAAAGGGTTTTGCCTCTCTTTTTCCTTGCCTAGATAATTTCCCTGAGATATTTATAAGAGACAAAGACTATCTATTTACTCTGTCTCTGTTGTTACTTCCATTTTGGAGGGTAAGCAGGGGGCTGGTGGTAAATTCCTCAACTGGAGCTCACTTGTCTCTTGTCTCAGGAAATGCAAGCAGGAGGCTAGTTGTAAATGTCTAACCTGGGACCCATCTGTCTCCTACATCACCTATTATTTTACATTTTATATTTAGATGTACAGTTCACCTGAATTGATTTTTGTGTGGAAGAGGTAGGGGTAAAGCTTTATTTATTTATTTATTTTCCCAGTGTGGATATTAACTGACCCAACACTGTTTATTGAAAACTCCAGCTTTTCTCTACTGTTCTGCAGTGATTGTTATTGTTTGGTCACTCAGTCATGTCCGACTCTTTTGCAACCCATGGACTGCAGGGCTCCACTCTCCTGTGTTCGTGGGATTTCCCAGGCTTACTGGAGTGGGTTTCCATTTCCTTCTCTAGGGGATCTTCTAGACCCTGGGATCAAATCTGCTCTCCTGCATTGCAGGCGGATTCTTTACTGCTGAGCCATCAGGGAAGCCTGTTTTGATGTGATACCATTGTCATAAATCCAGTCCACATGTATGGGTCTGTTTCTGGATTCTCTATATTGTTTTGTTTTTTCGCTTGTGCTTGCTTTAAAGCTACATTATCTTAATTATTTCGAATTTGTATTATGTCTTGATATCCAGTAGACTAAGTGCTTGTCTTTCTTGCGCTTCTTTAAAGTTATCTTGGTTGTTCTTTACATTTCTATACATTTAAAAATCAACTTCTCATTACTACATATGTCGGATTTTGAATTGGGATTGCGTTGTATCTATAGTAGATCAATTTAGGGAGACTGATCATTTTTGTAATAATGGAGGGCTTGTAGTGATTGAAAGTGAAAGTTACTCGGTTGTGTCTGACTCTTTGCAACCCCATGGACTGTCCATGGAATTCTCCAGGCTAGGATACTGGAGTGCCAACCCAGGGATTGAACCCAGGTCTCCCACATCGCAGGTGGATTCTTTACCAGCTGAGCCACAAGGGAAGCCTAAGAATACTGGAGTGGGTAGCCTATCCCTTCTCCAGTGGATCTTCCCGACCCAGGAATCAAACCAGGGTCTCCTGCATTGCAGGTAGATTCTTTACCAACTGAGCTATGAGGGAAGCCCTTTTTATTCATTATGTTTATTATCTGAGCCTTCTTTCTGTATGTTTGATTCTTGATCAGCCTTTTGAGAAATTTATAAATTAGTCTTTTTAAAGAATCAACATTTTCTTTTGTGACTGTCTCTACTGAATTTCCTATGTTACAAGTTGTTTCAATCTTTATTGTTTCTTTCTATTCTTCCTTGAGCTTAACTTGTTGTGTTTGTGTTTTTGTGGGTGTACACGCTTTGCTTATTAAGAATACTAATTATTAAGAATACTAGATTATTGATTTTCCAGTCTCTTTCTTTGCATTTAAGTCTATGTATTTTCCTGTGAGCCCACAGATTTTGATATTTAGTACTTTTTTTCCTTCACTGCACTCTGCAGCATTGCAGGATCTTAATTCCCCAACCAGGGACTGAAACTCAATTCCTCTGCAATGAAAGCACGAATTCTTAACCACTGAACTGCCCCGGAAGTCCTGATAAGTTGTACTTTAATTATCATTTATTGAAAAATATTTTTCTACCATCTTTTAAAATTTTTACTCTTATCTATTTTGAAGAGTTTATTGCTTAATTTCTAATTATATTCTAATTATCCTTTTGCTCCTGATTTCTAGCTTAATTGTATTGTTGTCAGAGAAACAGTTTATATGACTAAAATCCTTTGAAATTTATTGAGATTTGCTTTTTTTGGCCTAGTTTGTAGTTGATTTTTAAAGAAATCAACTCTTTTGAGGTATAATTTACATACAATAAAATATACATATTTTAAACGTAAATTTAATGAGTTTTGACAGGTGCATATACCCATGAAACTACCACCTCCATCAAGATGTAAAGCATTGACATCATCCAAAAAGTTTCCTTTCACTCCTTTGCAGTCTTCCCTGTGGGTACTGCCCCTTTCCCTAGGCAACCACTAGATCTGTTGTCATCATGGATTAGTTTTAACTGTTCTTGAGTTTCATTTCAAAGAAATTGTATAGAATGTATGTTTCTTTTGTATTCATCTTCTGCTACTCCGTATAATTTTTGAAGTTTAAAGCTTAATATAAGTTGTTGCACATATCAATAATGTGTTCCTTGTTTATTACTGAGTAGTGTTCCATTGTATGAATAGGTCACAATGAGTTTATCCATTTACTTGTTGATGATATTTGGATTGTGTCTAATTTTTGTCTATTATGAATGAAGGTGCTATGAACATTAGTCTTTGTGTGAACATATGCTTTTATTTTTTTTGGTAATACTCAACCTACAGCTCTCCATTTCCTCTCCCCCAGGTCTGGAAACCACTACTCTACTTAATGTTTCCATGATTTTGACTACTCTAAATAGCTCATATAAGTGAAATCATTACAGTATTTGGCCTTTTGTGACTGGCTTATTTCACTCATCAGGGTGTCTGTATTTTATCCCTATAGCTGTATTTTACATTCCCATTGTTAGTGCACAAGGATTCGAATTTCCCCATATCCTTACCAAGACTTACTATTTTCTTCTCTTTCCCCCCTTCCTTTTTCTTTCTTTCTTCCTTTCTTTCTATAGTGTCCATCCTAATAGTGTGAGGTATTATCTCATTGTAGTTTTGATTTGCATTTCCTTGATGTAAGTGATGTTGAACATCTTTTCATATACTTGTTGGCTATTTATATTATCTTCTTTGCAGAAATATCTACTCAAGTCCATTTAAAAATTCAGGTTAGAGACTTCGCTAGTGATCCAGTGATTGAGACTTTACCTTCCAATGCAGAGGGTGCAGATTCAATCCCTGATTGGGGACTGGGATCCTACATGCCTCGCAACCAGAAAACCAAGACATAAAACAGAAGCAATGTTGTAATAAATTCAGTAAAGAATTTAAAAATGATTCACATAAAAAAATCTTTAAAAAATAAAATAAGAAATCAGATAACTTGGTCTTTTTTGTTGTTGTTGAGTAGTAAGAGTTCTGTATATATTGTGAACATTAACTCCGTATCAGATATATGGTTTTTAGTTACTTTCTCCAAGTCTATAGGTTGCCATTTTACTCTGTTGATTGTTTCCTTTTGTGTGCAGTAGTTCTGAAGTTTGATGTAGTCCCAATTGTCTGTTATTGCTTTTACTGCCGATGCTTTTGGTGTCATATCCAAGAAATCACTGCCCAATCTAATGTTGTGAAACTTTCCCCCTCTGTTTTCTTGAAGTTTTATAATTCTAGGTCTTATTTAGATCTTTAATCCATTTTGAGTTATGTTTGTATGTGGTATAAATAAATGTCTAACTTCCGTCTTTTGCATATGCATATACAGTTTTGAACTGAACTGAACTGATACAGTTTTCTCACCACCATTTGTTTAAGAGATTGTCTTTTCCCAGTTTTGTGATCCTGACACTTTAGTCAAAGATCATTTGTTTATGTTCATGAGGGTCCTGGGCTCTCTATTCTGTTTCATTTGTCGCTATGCTTTTATGCTTTACCTCACTATTTTGATTACAGTTGTTCTGCAGTATGTTTTGAAGTCAAGAAATGTGGACCCTTTTTTCTTCTTTTTCAAGATTATTTTGGCAGTTAGTGGGCCCTTAAGATTCCATAGGACTTCTAAGATTTTTTTTTTTCTATTTCTGCAAAGGGTTCTATTGGGATGTTGGTAAGAATCTGTAGATTGCTTTGGGTAATATGAACATTTAAACAATATTAAGTCTTCCAATCCAAGAGCACATGATGTCTTTCCATTTATTTGTGTTATCTTTCATTTCTTTCAGCAGTGTTTTGTAGTTTTCATCATGTAGATCTTTTGCCTCTTTGGTTAAATTTACTTGGTTAATGGGCTTGTTTTCTTAAGTTCATTCTCAGATTCTTCATTGTTAGTTGATTTTTATATGTTGGTTTTCTATCCTGCATCTTTGCCAAATTCATTTATTAGTTCTAAAATTTGTGTATGGAGTCGAGGATTTTTTTCTACATATGAGGTTATGTCATTTGTGAACAGAGATAATTTTAGTTCCTCCTTTCCAACTTGAATGCCTTTAATTTCTTTTTCTTGTGTCATTGCTCTGGCTAGGATCTAAAGATGCATGTTGAATAGAAGTGGTAAGAATGGGCAACATTGCCTTGTTTTGATATGAAGGGAAAACTTTCAATTTTTTTTATCATTGAATATGATGTTAGTCATGGGCTTTTCGTATATAGATTTCATTATGTTGAGGTAATTTCCCTCTGTTCCTAGTTTGTTGAATGTTTTTATCATGAAAAGGTGTTGAATTTTGTCAAATGCTTTTTTTGCATCCCTTGAGATGAGCATGTGGTTCTTTTCCTACATTCTGTAAATGTGTTTTTGTTACATTGAATGATTTTATATGATGAGCCATCCTTGTATTCCAGGGATAAATCCCACTTGGTTATGATGTATAAATCTTTTAATGTGCTGTTGAATTTAGTTTGCTAGTATTTTGTTGAATATTGTTATGTCAATTGGTCTGTAGTTTTATTTTCTTCTAGTATCTTTGTCTAGCTTTGGTATCAGGGTAATGCTTGCCTCATAAAAGGAGTTTGAAAGTGTTTTCTTCAATTTTTGAGAAGAGTTGGAGGAGGACTGCTGTTAGCTTTCCTTCAAATGTTTGTGAGAATTCTTTAGAGAATCTTTTGTTTGTTGGGAAGTTTTTGATTGCCAGTTCAATCTCCTTGAAGTTGAAGTTACCTTCAGATTTCTCATTTCTTTGTGATTCAGTCTTAGTAGGTTGTGTCTTTCTAGGAATGTATCCATTTTGTTAGATTATCCAATTTTTTGACATATAACTGTAGTAGTCTTTTACATTCTTTTTATTTATCTTGCATCAAATGTAGTGTCTCCTATTTCATTTCTGATTTTTGTTATTTGAGTCTTTTTTTCTTAGTCTATCTAAGGGTGGTTTCACTTTACTTGCTATTTTCAAAAATCCAACTCTTAGTTGTGTTGAATCTTTCTGTTTTTTTGTTTCATTTATTTCTGCTCTAATCCTTATTTACTTCCTACTTTAGGTTTAGTTTGTTCTTCTTTTTCTCATTCCTTGAAATGTAAATTAAGCTGTGTATTTGAAATATTTCTTTTAAATTTATTTACCACTGTGAACTTCCATCTTAGTATTGCTTTTGCTGCATCTCGTTAGTTTAGGTGTGTGTGTGTGTGTGTGTGTGTGTGTGTGTTGCAATGTATTTTCTAATTCTCCTTGTGATACCTCCTTTGACTGTTTGCCATTCTTTTTAACTTTAGCTATTCTTTTGGATGTGTAATGGTATCTTACTGTGATTTTAAACTTCCAAGGGACTGCTCTGGCTGTTCAGTGATTCTGTGCTTCCAATACAGGGCCATGGGTTTGATCCCTGGTTGGGGAACTAAGATCCCATGTGCCATATGGCATGGCCAAATTAAAAAGGAAAATTAAACTTTCATTTCTCTGATGAATTGGTGATGTTACATATCTTTTTCTGGTTATTGACCATTAGTATATCTACTTTTGTAAAGTATTTATTCAACTTTTTTGCCAATTTTTAATTGGGTTGCTTCTTTTTTTCTTTCTTATATTCTTCTTTCTTATTATTGAGTTTTTAACAGTGTATCCTAGATACAAGTCTTTCATCAGGTATATGCTTGATAATATTTTCTCCTAGTTTGTAGCTTGCCTTTTGATTTTTTAATGGTATCTTTCAAAGAACAGAACTTTTAAATTTTGGAAAAGTCAAATTTACCATATATTTCTTTCATGATTGATGCCTTTTGTTTTATGTCTAGGAAATCTTTGTATACTCAAAGACTGTGAATATTTTTCTCCTAGGTGTTTTACAGTTTTATCTGGTCTGTGATCAACTTTGGAATAACTTTTCTGTATGCTGTACGATAAGGTTTAAGGTGTATTTTTTCCTTTTTTTTTTTTTTTGGTGTATCTAGTGCCTAATACCGGGGAAGGCAATGGCACCCCACCCCAGTACTTTTGCCTGGAGGATCCCATGGACGGAGGAGACTGGTGGGCTACAGTCCATGGGGTCGCTGAGAGTCCGACACGACTGAGCGGCTTCACTTTCACTTTTCGCTTTCATGCATTGGAGAAGGAAATGGCAACCCACTCCAGTGTTCTTGCCTGGAGAATCCCAGGGACGGGGAGCCTGGTGAGCTTCCATCTATGGGGTCGCACAGAGTCGGGCACGACTGGAGCGACTTAGCAGTAGCAGTGCCTAATACAATACTTGGTATGTGGTAGGTGCTGTACAGATCAGATCAGATCAGTCGCTCAGTCGTGTCCGACTCTTTGCGACCCCATGAACCGCAGCACGCCAGGCCTCCCTGTCCATCACCAGCTCCCGGAGGTCACCCAGACTCACACCCATCAAGTCAGTGATGCCATCTAGCCATCTCATCCTCTGTCGTCCCCTTCTCCTCCTGCCCTCAATCCCTCCCAGCATCAGAGTCTTCTCCAATGAGTCAACTCTTCGCATGAGGTGGCCAAAATACTGGAGTTTCAGCTTTAGCATCATTCCTTCTAAAGAAATTCCAGGATTGATCTCCCTCAGAATGGACTGGTTGGATCTTCTTGCAGTCCAAGGGACTCTCAAGAGTCTTCTCCAACACCACAGTTCAAAAGCATCAATTCTTCGGCGCTCATCCTTCTTCACAGTCCAGCTCTCACATCCATACATGACCACAGGAAAGACCATAGCCTTGACTAGGCGAACCTTTGTTGGTAAAGTAATGTCTCTGCTTTTGAATATGCTATCTAGGTTGGTCATAACTTTCCTTCCAAGGAGTAAGCGTCTTTTAATTTCATGGCTGCAGTCACCATCTGCAGTGATTTTGGATCCCAGAAAAATAAGGTCTGACACTGTTTCCACTGTTTCTCCATCTATTTCCCATGTAGTGATGGGACCAGATGCCATGATCTTCGTTTTCTGAATGTTGAGCTTTAAGCCAACCTTTTCACTCTCCACTTTCACCTTCATCAAGAGGCTCTTTAGCCCTTCTTCACTTTCTGCCATAAGGGTGGTGTCATCTGCATATCTGAGGTTATTGATATTTCTCCCAGCAATCTTGATTCCAACTTCTGTTTCTTCCAGTCCAGCATTTCTCATGATGTACTCTGCATATAAGTTAAATAAACATGGTGACAATATGCGGCCTTGACGTACTCCTTGTCCTATTTGGAACCAGTCTGTTGTTCCATGACCAGTTCTAACTGTTGCTTCCTGACCTGCATACAGATTTCTCAAGAGGCAGATCAGGTGGTCTGGTATTCCCATGTCTTTCAGAATTTTCCATAGTTTATTGTGATCTACACAGTCAAAGGCTTTGGCATAGTCAATAAAGCAGAAATAGATGTTTTTCTGGAACTCTCTTGCTTTTTCCATGATCCAGCGGATGTTGGCAATTTGATCTCTGGTTCCTCTGCCTTTTCTAAAACCAGCTTGAACATCAGGAAGGTCACGGTTCACATATTGCTGAAGCCTGGCTTGGAGAATTTTGAGCATTACTTTACTAGCATGGGAGATGAGTGCAATTGTGCGGTAGTTTGAGCACTCTTTGGCATTGCCTTTCTTTGGGATTGGGATGAAAACTGACCTTTTCCAATCTTGTGGCCACCGCTGAGTTTTCCAAATTTGCTGGCATATTGAGTGCAGCACTTTCACAGCATCATCTTTCAGGACTTGGAATAGCTCCACTGGAATTCCATCACCTCCACTAGCTTTGTTCGTAGTGATGCTTTCTAAGGCCCACTTGACTTCACATTCCAAGATGTCTGGCTCTAGGTCAGTGACCACATCATCATGATTATCTGGGTCGTGAAGCTCTTTTTTGTACAGTTCTTCTGTGTATTCTTGCCACCTCTTCTTAATATCTTCTGCTTCTGTTAGGTCCATACCATTTCTGTCCTTTATCGAGCTGATCTTTACAGGTGTTTATTTTATAAGTTTTTAGAAAAGCTCTACAGATAGACTGAAGAATATTTTCCCAAATGTTCATATTTCATATTAGTAAGAAATATTCTTCCAGTTTCCTGAATTTAGTCAAATAAGATACTGTTTTTCGTACTTGCAAGCAAATTAAAGGCGAAGACAATGGCACCCCACTCCAGTACTCTTGCCTCGAAAATCCCATGGACAGAGGAGCCTAGTAGGCTGCAGTCCATGGGGTCGCTGAGAGTCGGACACGACTGAGCCACTTCGCTTTCACTTTTCACTTTCATGCATTGGAGAAGGAAATGGCAACCCACTCCAATGTTCTTGCCTGGAGAATCCCAGGGACAGGGGAGCCTGGTGGCTGCCGTCTATGGGTCGCACAGAGTTGGACACAACTGAAGTAACTTAGCATAACATAATAGAATATTAACATTATTTTTTATTCCAGCTATAGAGTGTAGTGCCTCAAGTGATCTGTTCTAGTCTCTTTCTCTTGTCTCCTTTCATGAAGTTGTTAACTAAATATTTTACTCTTTGTAGAGCTTTATGAAACTCATGTTATCAAGAATAATGCAGAAGATTGTTATTGCTAACAAATAGAAGTTTTTACTGCTAATGAAAATTATGGGATTACTATGATAAGGAATTATCTATTATAAATGTTGAGGTTTCTGCATATTGTAGACTTTAATATGGTTAGCTGTGTCCTTGCGAGATTTTGTATTATTCAAGAGATAAAACGACTCTGAATATTAAGCATAAATTGGACTTACATTAGACTTTTTTGCTGTTACCATTTGGTAACCATTTTTTATGTGTAATAATAATGGATCCTTCTATAAGAAAAATATTTTTGAAAAGTTATTACATGTATCACACTTCCCTTGTGGCTTAGCTGGTAAAGAATCTGGTTGCAATGCGGGAGACCTGGGTTCTATCCCTGGGTTGGGAAGATCCCCTAGAGAAGGGAACGGCTACCCACTCCAGTATTCTGGCCTGGAGAACTCTATGGACTGTACAGTCCATGGGGTCGCAAAGAGTTGGACACAACTGAGCTATTTTCACTTCACTACGTGTATCTGACACCATCTTTGAATTCTTCCTACTTTGTGAGGAAGTTTGATAAGGCCATATGGACATAATGATTAAAATAAATGTCTTAAACACACTGACAGTGAAATTCTAACAGCAGAACATGCAAATGGATGATATTAAGCACTTGCTATGGATTGTAGACAGCTCATGGTAGTCTTAGGTTTAGGTGGTGAGGGTTCCTTCTTGGAGACTTCTCTTGCTTTTTTACAGGCTCTCCAAAGGGTTTACACATTAACACATCAATTGAACAAGTATTTATTCAGTACTTACTATTTGTATTGTATTTCGAAAGGTATTAGAATAAAACTATGTTATTACTTTTTCAGCTTCATCAAGATAAAATTGAAAAAAATTGTAGGATTTTTAAAGTGTACATGATGATGATTTGACATACATGTACACTGTGAAAGAACTCTTCCCACCTAGTTAATTAATATATCCATCACCTCACATATTTATCTATTTTTGGTGAAAACACTCTAATTCTACTCTTTTAGCAAATTTTGATTATATAGTACAGTTTTGACTATAGTCAGTATATTTTACCTTAGCTCTTCAGACCTTATTCATCTTATAGCCGGAAGTTTGTATCCTTTTACTAAGTTCTCCCTATTTCCTCCAGCCCTACCAACCACTTTTTTACTGTTACTTTGAGTTTGACTCCCCCTCCCCCATTCCACATATATGTAAGTGATACCGTGTAGTATTTCTCTTTGTCTGGCTTATTTCACTTAGCATGATGCCCTCACTTTTCATCCGTGTTGTCTTTCTCTTGTATTCTCTGTGTGTGTACATATATACACATGTACAGATGTGTGTTTGTGTATGTGTTTCCCCTTCTTTCTGCTAACTTTGAGCTTACTTTGTTCTTTTTCTAGTTCCTTGAGGTGTAAAGCTAGGTTGTTTATTTGATACCTTTTTTTTCTTAATGTAGATATATTTTACTTTAATTTCCCTCCTAGACTGCTTTGCAGCATCCCATAGGTTTTGTATGTTGTGTTTCCATTTTCTTCTGTTTCAAGATATTTTTTTGATTTCCTTTTTGATTTTTTCTTTGGCCTGATTTGCTAGTAAATCAAGTTAATATAAGGATTGAAGATTGGCTATTGAATTCATCAATGTGGAGCTTACTAATTACCTTGACAGGAGCAGATTCAGTGGCATGATGCTGGTAAAACACCTGTTTGGCATGGGTTTAAGAAATGATGGGAAGAGAAAATTGGAGATAGTAAGTGTTATGAATTAAATCCCCTTCCAATCTCCTTGGTTGTGTGAAACACATTAATTTGTTTAGACACATGAGACATTCTAACAGTTTCATATGTTTGAAGAAGTCTCTCTAGAGCCTTTTGATCTGCTCCAATTTGATCTTGTTGCTCCACAGCTTTTATATATCATTTATAATCAGCCAAAGAACACTTCTAGCCTCTTATATTTGATTCATTGTTTTTTGGATCCCATGTCATCTTCCTGTCATTATTTTGGAGGCACACATGCATGAGCTGTTTTGTGAGAAGTTAAACATGCTTGTGTGGCATGCATTGCTGAAAATGTCTTTACTCTTACAGGAGAGGAATAGTTTGGTTATAGTATTCTAGGTTGGGAATTATTTTACCCTTTGAATGTTGAAGAAATTGATTTTCAGCCATTGTCCTCTTTTTCTTTTTGATGAAATTTAAAAACTTGCTTGTTTATATGGAAACTTTCTTAGGAAGGTTAAGGAACAAGAGAGATGGAAAATGACAGAGAAAAATGTCAGAAGATTAGCTAATGAGATTTGATATCCGAGAAAATTGTAAAAATGAAATCATTAACAAAATCACTCAAGGAAATTTCCCAGAATTAATACATCAGTTCAATTCAGTTCAGTTGCTTAGTTGTGTCCAACTCTTTGTGAACCCATGGACTGCAGCACACCAGGCTTCTCTGTCCATCGTCAACTCCCAGAGCTTACTCAAACTCATGTCCAGAGTCAGTGATGCCATTCAACCATCTCTCCTCATTGTTGTCGAGGGAGGATTTGTTTTCATCAACAATGCAGGGCACTTGATGGAAAACTCCTAATCTAAAAGCCTATGTGAGAGTTGGACTATAAAGAAAAACTGAGTGCCAAAAAATTGATGCTTTTGAACTGCGATGTGGAGAAGACTCTTGAGAGTCCCTTGGACTGCAAGAAGATCCAACCAGTCCATCCTAAAGGAAATCGGTCCTGAATATTCATTGGAAGGACTGATGCTGAAGCTGAAACTCCAATACTTTGGCCACCTGATGCAAAGAACTGACGCATTGGGAAAGACCCTGATGCTGGGGGAGATTGAAGACAGGAGGAGAAGGGGACAACAGAGGAGGAGATGGTTGAATGTCATCACTGACTTGATGGACATGAGTTTGAGTAAGCTCTGGGAGTTGGTGATGGACAGGGAAGCCTGGCATGCTGCAGTCCATGGGGTCGCAAAGAGTTGGACACAACTGAGCGACTGAATTGAATTGAACTGATGTATTTACTTTAATTTTGGGAAATTTCCTTGAGTGATTTTGTTAATGATTTCATTTTTATGGTTTTCTCTTCTCATTTTCTTGAACTACTTTTATTTGGATATCAAATCTCATTAGCTAATCTTCTGATATTTTTCTCTGTCATTTTCCATCTCTCTTGTTCCTTAATTTGTTTTCTCCAGTATTTCTTAAATTTTACATCAAATCCTTCTGTTTAGTTTTTTCCTCTTCTATCTCATTTTTAATAACTTTAGTCTTTTTTTGGCATTCTATTCTTGTTTTGTAAATGCAATGTTTTCTCATCTCTCAAAGGGTAGTTTTGAAATTTTATTCTTCACTTTGTTTCTTCCAAGTCATCACCATAGGGTGAGTGGCTGGGCTGTTTCCTTGGGAGGAACTCCTGATTTCAGTCTCTTCAGGTCTCTTTTCTTGGGCATGTGAGATTCTGTAGTGAAGACTGTTTCAATATCTGGCCCAAAGGGATATTTTTCTGATTGCCAGTGCTGTGGAAGTCAAGTAGAAGGAGGTTAGAAAAGAATCTCAACATTCATCATGTAAACTTTCAAGTAATTCTCATTTCATGCAGTATCCTACACTTAAGTGTCCCTGATGTCCTTTACATCAGAGACCCAGCGTTTTAACCTCTCCAGAGGATGAAGTGAAAGTGTTAGTTGCTCAGCAGTGTTTGACTATTTGCCATCCCATGGACTGTAGCCCACCAGGCTCCTCTGTCCATGAAGTTCTCCAGACAGGAATATTGGAGTGGTTTTCCATTCCCTTATCCAGGGGATATTCCCAATCCAGGGATCAAGCCTGGGTCTTCCGCATTGCAAGCAGATTCTTTACCATCTGAAACACCAGGGAATCCCTGGTGTTTACTCCAGAGGGTAGATCTGTGCCATCTTCTGCTGGACATAGTTTGAAAATACAGTATTTGGGTGGGGATTATCTAATTGCAATTGCTTTTTAAACCTTTCATTATGAAAATCTCAAGCATGTACAAGAAGAGAAATAACAGTTTGCATGTGTAGTTACTAACTCATGTCCATTTTTATATGTTATTTTGAAGTAGCTCTGCACATAATTATTTAATTCATAAATATTTCTATATGTATCTCTAAAGGAAAAAGACATTTTTAAAAAACAAGGAGCATAACTTAAATATAATAAACAGTCATTCTCTTCACAGATAGTTTAATTTTCACATTTCCCTCATTGTTTCAATAATGGTTCCTGTATCCACCCCACAGTGTGTGTGTTTGACTCAAGATCTAAATTAATATCCATGTATTGCTCTTAAGTTTCTTAATCTCCCTCTCTCTTCCCCTCCCCTTCCCTCTCTCTCCCTTTCTCTTTTTATCTTGTATATGCTCTTGCTCTCAGTCACTCTCTCTCTTGCTTTCTTGTTTTCCTTTCCCTTTGCAGATACTTGTTGAAGAAACAGAGTCAGTTGTTATGCAGTTTTTCAGCCTGGACTTTGCTGATTGCTTCCCCGGTGGCTCAGAGGGTAAAGTGCCTGCCTGCAATGCGAGAGAGCCGCGTTTGATGCCTGGATCGGAAAGTTCCCCTGGAGAAGGAAATGGCAACCTACTCCAGTATTCTTGCCTGGAGAATCCCATGGATGGAGGAGCCTGGTGGGCTACAGTCCACGGGGTCGCAAAGAGTCAGACACGACTGAGCGAGCTCACTTCACTTCACTTCATTTGCTGATTGCATCCTTGTGGTGTCTTTACGTGTTACGGTTCTCTTCTGTTCTCAGAAATGGAAAGTTGGATTTAGATGCTTTGTCATACTCACTACTGCAGTTTTGGAGGGTGAGGAGATTACCTCCAAGTGTTGCATACTTCTGTCATGAGGTATTAATACCTTGTTTCTCTTTTTGTGTTGTTAGCAGCCACTGATGATCATTGCCTAGATCCTTAAATTAATTTGAGGTTGCAAAATTAAGATAGCCTGAATAATTTCATTCCGTCTCTATTCATTAGCTAGAAAACTTGTATAAAGCAGTCTTCCACTTAAATAGCTGATTACCTGTGATGTGGTTCCTATAGAAAGGCAAGATGAATGTTTCTTTCTCTTATTTTCCTATTTTCACACTTATAAATTGATTTCTTCATGTCTTCCAAAGGAGATCAGTGAATTTTTTTCTTTTTCTAAAGCATCATAATGAACCCTTGGACTACATGGACCTGATGGGTGTCAGCGTGTTGTCATTATTATCCTTGTCAGTGTCCAATCTCTGGTCCTTGAAGCCTCTTCAGGTTGACTTCTGTGTCTTTTGACATGACTCCAGTGATCTTTAAAAGCTATCTTACCTTTTGGAACGACAAAATATTTTGAGCACAGTCTTTTTTTTTTTTTTTAAACTTTTCTGCCTAAGAGCTGGAATCAGCCATTTTCTAGGGAATTCTGTTCTTTTTGGAGATGTGATATTTAGGGACCACAGTCTATATTGTTAAACATCTATTTTTTTTTTTAGCCAGTCCTTCTATTTTTAGATCAGTTTTTACGAATTTTTTTTTTTTTTTTTCCGGAAGTACCTGGTGTTATTGCTTCCCAAGTCTTGAGAGATTCATTGTTGTAAATTGGTTATTTCTTAGCTTTCATTACTGTTGGCTTAACTGTCTTAGATCTGCTTAGTCTGTTAGAACTAGTTCATTGACTTCACAGCTTCCAAAATTTTGTTGCTCTTTTTTTCTTTCTGTTCTAGGTTGGGTTTTTTGTTTTTTTCTCCTTGCAGATTTATGATAAGCTCTCTCCTTTTAGTTTTAGTCATTTTTTGTGCTAACTACGTATATATAATCTATTATCTTTAACTAGAAGCTGCCCATTAACTTCTTCAGAGCAACAGTTTGGCTGTCCTCACTTTACCCTCTGCAAAGTATCTACAGAGTAGGATATTTTCTTAAACCAAGGCAATGATCATTTTAAGGGAAATTGTTAAAAATATCTTTTATCACTTACCTTCAATAAGGAGAAAAAGAGAGATAAGGAGAAGCAAGAGGGGCAGGAAGAAATGACAAGGCTGAGAATTTATAGATTATTCTTAAGTTTATAGTTTGATAGCTTTATTGCCCATGTCTTAAAAAAGAAACAAATCTTCTTGACTAAAAGCAGCTTAAACTACTGTATGATTGACCTATATTTTAGGTAAAAAGGCATTGCTAGTTATATCAGAGATATTTCTTTTAAGTACACAGCATATAAAGGTGATTTTTATTTGACTTCTGTCTATTGTGGTATGTCAACCATTTTCTCCTCTGATTAGAGAAACATTAAGTTAGAGAGTCCAATTCATTGGAGGAGTAGGCCCTGGATAACTGCTTGGTTTACTTAGTTTATAAGGGAGTCTAGTGTCTTGAAACAGTGAATGCCTGAAGCTGTTGTCAAACCCACATTTCTCTGAGGCCATCTTGTGGTTCTCCATTAAAAGTGAGCAGTGGAATTTATTATATCAACTTTCAATTCATCCACCTCAGCATTTTTTTATTTATGTTGCTAATGGAGATGCCATTTGAAGAGTTAAAATAACTGTATGTGGTGTTGCTTAGTGCTAGTCATCAGTATTCCTGGTTCTTCTCATTCTAAGTACGTGGTAGGCTGGTACTTACTTCCCTACCCCTTGAACTTAGACACAGTCATACAACTTGCTCTGACCAAGTAAATGTCACAAGATCAGCTCACAATTTGCCATATGCCATGTTCACTTCTGTCTTGTGATCTGTCTTGTTCCACACAGTAGAAGCTCTTGCAGCTTGTATTTCTGTGTGAGGACTGTAAAGAGCAGAGCAGTGGACATGCAGGGAAAGCAGGAGAAAAACCCTGCTTACTTAAAGTCTCAGTGATTGGAGATTGTGTTGCTGTGCTGTAATTTAACATTTCTTTACTAACCACACCATAATACAGATTTAGTTACTAAAAACAAAACAACAACAACCAGAAAACCAAGGCATTATTGTTTCCCTTGATCCCTGCTTAAACAGTTAAGAACAAAAAAAGATGACTTAAAAAAAATTTAATGACTATTTTAAAATCAAGCTTCAGTTTATGAAGGATGAAATTTCAGGGTGAGATTTTGGAGAAATATATTCTTCACATCTTTGGTAGTTATGGTTGTATCATTGTTGTTGTTCAGTCACTAAGTCTTGTCTGATTCTTTGTGAACTCATGGACTGCAGCGTGCCAGGCTTCCCTGTCCTTCACTCTCTCCTGGAGTTTGTTCAAACTCATGTGCATTAAGTCAATGATGCCATCCAACCATCTCTGTCACCCTTTTTCCCTCCTGTCCTCAATCTTTCAGCTTCACGGTCTTTTTCAATGAGTTGGCTCTTCACGTCAGATGGCTTCAGTATCAGTCCTTAAGTGGATATTCAGGGTTGATTTCCTTTAGGATTGACTGGTTTGATCCCCTTCCTGTCCAAGGGACTCTCAAGAGTCTTCTCTAGCACCACAGTTCAAAAGTGTCAATTCTTTGGTGCCCAGCCTTCTTTATGGTCCAACTCTCATATCCATACATGACTACGGGAAAAGCCACAGCTTTGAATGTAAGGACCTTTGTCGGCAAAGTGGTGTCTCTGCTTTTTAATATGCTGTCATAGCTTTTCTTCCAAGGAGCAAGCCTGTTTTAATTTCATGGCTGCAATCACCATCTGCAGTGATTTTGGAGCTCAAGAAAATAAAATCTGTCACTGTTTCCACTTTTCCCCTATTTGCCATGAAGTGATGGGACTGGATCCCATGATCTTAGTTTTTTGAATGTTGTTTCAAGGCAGCTTTTTCACTCTCCTCCTTCACCCTCATCAAGAGGTTCTTTAGTTCCTCTTGGCTTTCTGCCACTAGAGTGGTATCATCTGCACATCTGAGGTTGTTGCTGTTTCTCCTGGCAATCTTGATTCCAGCTTGTGATTCATCCAGCCTGAGATTCCACATGAAGTACTCTGCATAGAAGTTAAATTAGCAGGGTGACAGTATACAGCTTTGACGTACTCGTTTGAACCCGTTCCATTGTTCTGTGTCCAATTCTAACAGTTGCTTCTTGACCTGAATACAGGTTTCTCCTAAGACAGGAAAGGTAGTTTGGTGTACCTATCTCTTGAATTTTACACAGTTTGTTGTGATCCACACAGTCAAAGGCTTTGCTATAGTCAGTGAAGCAGATGTTTTTCTAAATTCCCTTGTTTTCTTTATGATCCAATGGATGGTGGCAATTTGATCTCTGGTCTTCTACCTTTTCTAAACCCAGCTTGGACATCTGGAAGTTTTCAGTTCGCATACTACTGAAGCAAAGCTTGAAGGATTTTGGGCATTAACCTGCTGGCATCTGCAGTGAGGATACTTGTACAGTAGTTTGCATCATAGGGCATAGAAATAAAACATTTAAATTCTGACCTTGTGGAAGCATCAATGTCTTTTAATGTAGTGATAAAATATAGCTTTCTTTAGGAAAAAAAAAAACCTTGGAAGTTTAAATTTGCATGTTGTTTTTACTCTCATTCATGGTGGCTTAGTTCCCTGAATGGTTTAGTGATTTTTAAAAACTAACTCTTAGTGCATATTTGAACTTAATCTGTGAGAATCCTAAGGGCCTAAATTGGGGATGATTATTTATTTCAGGGAGAGTTAGCATTTATTTCTGTCTAACGCCAACAGTTCTGTGGACCTGGGACCAGTTTAGCATAATTCAAGAGTCTGGGCTGGGGACTTCCCTGGTTGTCCAGAGATTAAGACTTTCCTTTCAATGCAGAGGATACAAGTTCGATTCCTGGTCTAGGAGCTAAGATCCCACATGCTTTGTGGGATAATAAACCAAAACATAAATCAAAACATAATGGCCAGTAAACCAAAACATAATGGTTTGTGGCCAATAAACCAAAACATAAATCAGAAGTGATGTTGTGACAAATAATAAAGACTTTTAAAATGGTCCAAAACAAAAGAATCTTAAAAAAAAAGTCTAGGCTGAATTTTGAGGTGGGAAATTCTCATTCTGTTCATCCAGGTTTAGTTCCTCTGTGCCTCCTATTCTATTTCAACTCCTTCTTCCTTTCTCTCCCTTAGAGTTTTCCATTACTTGCTTGCAAACCCAGAAGTACATGAAAATTTGTTTTTCATAATAAAATTATTTTTTCATAATATATACTGATATAGTTGTGGGATAGAGAAAGAGTCTTATTTGCTATGGAACCAAAAAGACCTAGAAAAGTAATTCTTAAGAATACTGAGAAGCAGCACATATACTTGGTAATGTTCATTCATAACATACTATATTCCATTGATAATAATAATATGTTACATTAATATAATCCAGGTTTACCAAGAGTTTTTACATCCCATTATGTTTAATCTCCATAGCAACAAAGTATAAAAACCTTAAAAATGAAAGTAGGTATTCTTGTTAAAACTAGTCACTTCTGAGAATGAGGAATTGGCTTTATAAATCATGATCAGGAAGGATATTTTGATATTAGTTTTTATGACAAAGTATCTCATTTATTGTATTAATTTTTTTCATGGAGCAACATAGAACATGCTTACAATGGATACAAAGATAATATAAAATTGTTTCTTTTATGATTATAATTATGTCAGTTACTTATTTGTATGGGCAAGCCTTAGAAATGGATGTGGCAAAACCAAAAACATGATTTAAGGTGTTGGGATTGTGGAAATTTTTTTGTATTTTTAGTGTTATTCTTATGTAGTATTAATAAGAGAAATCCAGGGAATTCCCTGGCAGTCCAGTGGTTAAGACTTTCTGCTTCCATTGCAGGAGGGCCCCAGTTTGATCCTGGTTGGGGAGGTAAGATCCTGCAAGTGGTGTGCTGTGTGCTGTGGTTAGTTGCTCAGTTGTCTCTGACTCTTTGCGACTCCATGGACTGTAGCCTGCCAGGCTCCTCTGTCCATGGGATTCTTTAGCAGGGGAACTTCCCAACCCAGGGATCGAAGCCAGGTCTCCCACGTTGCAGGCAGATTCTTTACTGTCTGAGCCACCAGGGAAGCCTGCAAGTGGTGTGGTGTGGCAGAAAAGCAAAGAAAAACAAAAAAGACATCCAGGAGTTATTCAAACTTATATGTACATTTATGGGCTTCCCTGGTGGCTCAATGATATAGAGTCTGCCTGCCAGTACAGGAGATAGGGTTCAATCCCTTGGTTGGGAAGATCCCCTGGAGATGGAAATGGCAACCCACTCCAGTATTCCTGCCTGGGAAATCCCATGGATGAGAAACCTGATGAGCAATAGTCCATGAGGTTGCAAAAGAGTCAGACATGAGTTAGCGACTAAACAACAGTCACAACATACAAGAGATCTAGGATGGGGATGTGTGTATGTGTTTATTTAATGGTCAGAATCTTAATTATTTCTAGGTGTTAAGATTTCGAAAATTTATTCTTTATGATGTTTTTGTAATATCTAGTTTTAAATAATCATGACAGTTTTTTTTAATGATAAAAATGATAAAGCTATTTTCATTTTGGAAAAAAATGTCCCTGTGTTAGTAAAAGCTAGGCTTAGGTTTAAAACTTGATTGTAGTGGGGCTGGAAGGGTGGGGAAGCTTATGTCTAAGGAAAAAGAAATTTATAACAAATCTTTCCATGAGTTTTATCTCTGTATGAAAATACATAAAAATTGAAGATTAAATTAACAACTAAATGTTGACTGAAAGTCGTTTGGCTTTAGAACATCCCACAGTACTCAAAAACTTGATCATTTAACAATATATCTCAATGTTTAAGTATTTGCCTGACTTGTATACTTTATTAGAGAAATTAACGTTTATTAAGGAAAGTGCTAGATACTTTGTGGTATTTAAATCACAAGTCATCTTTAATCTCACAACATTCCTGCAGTGCTGATATAGCCTTCATTTAGTACATTTTTGAAAATTGAGACTCAGGAGATTAAGTAAATGAGACAGTCATTTAACTAGGAAGTGAAAAAGTTAGAATTTAAACCCAGTTTTGAAGGATTTGAAAGGCTCTGTCCAGCCTGGCCTCCCATGAAGAGCAGACCCTTCCTGGTGTTTATCTTATTTGCTTTTGCTTTGCTTTTATCCATTTCCATTTGGTACTTGGTTATTTCAACAAAGGAAGATATTGAAAAATCCATGTAAAAAGTTGATTAGTTGTGATTCTCATAAGATTTAAAGGATTTCCCCAACCCCCACCTTTGGCAGTCTGCAAATGGTTAAACTTGATGAAATACTAATGAAGAATTACAGAGTTATTTGTTTGACTTTGCCACTTGGGGCACTTGGCAAATGAGACAATTCATCTCAGTGTGCAGCTAGTCTCATTTCTTAAAGAAAATTAATTAATGCAGTTTGTCTTCCTCCCATATCTCTGATTATAGTCCTTTTATTACACCTTCACTTTCTTGCTTTACTTTTCTTTCCTGGAAATATCTATTTTTCCAAGGCTTCCTTGTTTCTTTCAACTTGATAAGTAAAAGCAATTTTCCTTGATGTGAGTGTGTATTTGTAATTTTAGTGCACGTTAGATAAGACAAAGACATTTGTACAATATTCCATAGGAAGGAAATTCCATACTAAAGAATTTCAAAAGCATCAGCCCTTCTTTTCAAGGTTATTTAATCAATTTTCTTTTATACGTGTCTTTATTACTCTTTGTCTTTCTTTTTTGGCAAGATGAGTTAGTATTTTGTGTATATCTTACCACAGTTGTCTTCTAGTATAACAGCTCATTACTTAAACTTATTAATAATGTGATTTTGCTCTTAACATCTTTATATTTAAAAAATAATACTTAAAATTTTGGAGTCATATTTTAGTGGTTTTTGAAGAACAGAAAGTTGTTTTCTATAATTCTAACAATCACAAATGTAATTTCTTTTCAGGAAATGGCTTGAGCAGTTTGTTATTCAGTCTCTTTGAATATATTTTCCTCTATTTTCACAGTGTGGGCTTCTCATTTTAAAGGTAGAATGACTAAATGCTCATTTTCTTTTTTGATATTCATCTGAAAAGGTAGGATTTCAGAAAATTGGCTTTTAAATCACTTTTTAACATTGTTCCTACCCCACAGACCCAGCAAGAAATCAGTTTGAAAAAAATAAGATTATCAATCATCTCCCATACCAATATTGTATAAAATTTTTTTAATCATGCTGGTGAGACTTGGGGAATTGGCATGAGTATTTTTAAAGCTGACCAAATGAGAAATGCTATGGGAAAGAAAGGATGAAAGTGAAGTTAATTAGGAATTAAGCAGATACCTCGTGTTCAGATAGCAGTTTGTATTTTAATATGAAAATTAAATAAAGGCAATGTTAAAGTCACTGTTATAAATTATTCTGGTTTTCAGATTATTTTTTAATATATGTATGATATTGACTTCCATATAACTACAAATGAAATGTAATGAAATGGCTTGATTCAGTCATGATATGGTACTAGTTTAACAATGGAAGGATTTTATTTTTCCTCAGATTCGGTAGTCTTTTCTTATTTTCTCATCAGACTGGGTTTTAGAATTGTTGGATCATTTCACTCACTTACTACCTTTTAAAAAATGTTGACTCTATATAGATTATAGAAATATTGTTCCATTATTTGCTCCTGTGATAGCTGATATCTGGCAGTTGAAGGAATGGTAACCTTTAAAATGAAATAGCCCTGTCATAATACCATGACAGAAAACTGACAGGATAGTAAAAATATACTGGACTTTGAGGAGCATTCTAGGGGGAGCAGTTTACAGATATTTTTATTAGGGAGATTTACAGATGCTGTGCTGTTCAGTGTACTTAGTGTCAAGCTGAGGAGACAGATCAGACACATAAATCATGTTGGAGGATTCTAAGATAACCCAGAAGAGTCTTCAGATTTCAGAGAATAGTTGTTAGATCTGTCTGCTATTGTTGTCTCTTTACCTTTTGCTTACTTACTCCTCTTATTATATACTTGCATTGAATTATTTCAATACAGGTCTGTATAATTTTGTCATTTGAGGCTCTTTTGCACTTGAGATTATGGAGAGTTTTCCTTTTCGGCCCCAGTCTATCAAGAGTTTAATATCCATGGCAGAGATCTTTGGTAGAAGACCTAGGGAGCAGGTTATCAATAACTAGACAATAACTGTAGAGTGAGATGTAGGGCCTGTGTATCAGGAGCACTGTTGAGGTTGTCTACCCCTTAGCCTTCCTGGCTAGAGTCAGAGGAGTTCTAAATATTAAAAATGGTGAACTACAGGGTTTGCTTGTTTTTATAAGAAGTTTGATATTCTGAAGTTATGGAATCATAAAACTTTTGATGAAACTTTGAGGGTGATGGGTCATGAATATAGTAGAGCTTTTGAAGAGCAAGGCCAAAAGGATATTGCTTATCAGTCTTCACAGAGTTGAATTATATATTATGAAAAAACATAACCTCATATTCAGTTCAGTTCAGTTTGGTCGCTCAGTCGTGTCAGACTCTTTGCAACCCCATGAATCACAGCATGCCAGGCCTCCCTGTCCATCACCAACTCCCGGAGTCCACCCAAACTCACGTCTATCGAGTCGGTGCTGCCATCCAGCCATCTCATCCTCTGTCGTCCCTTTCTCTTCCTGCCCCCAATCCCTCCCAGCATCAGAGTCTTTTCCAATGAGTCAACTCTTTGCATGAGGTGGCCAAAGTACTGGAGCTTCAACTTCAGCATCATTCCCTCCAAAGAACACCCAGGACTGATCTCCTTCAGAATGGACTGGTTGGCTCTCCTTGCAGTCCAAGGGACTCTCAGGAGTCTTCTCCAACACCACAGTTCAAAAGCAACAATTCTTCGGCGCTCAGCTTTCTTCACAGTCCAACTCTCACATCCATACATGACCACTGGAAAAACCATAGCCTTGACTAGACAGACCTTTGTTGGCAAAGTAATGTCTCTACTTTTCAATATGCTATCTAGGTTGGTCATAGCTTTTCTTCCAAGAAGTAAGCATCTTTTAATTTCATGGCTGCAGTCACCATCTGCAGTGATTTTGGAGCCCCCCAAAATAAGGTGTGTCACTGTTTCCACTGTTTCTCCATCTATTTCCCATGTAGTGATGGGACCAGATGCTATGATCTTCGTTTTCTGAATGTTGAGCTTTAAGCCAACCTTTTCACTCTCCTCTTTCACTTACATCAAAAGGCTTTTTAGTTCCTCTTCACTTGCTGCCATAAGGGTGGTGTCATCTGCATATCTGAGGTTATTGATATTTTTCCCGGCAATCTTGATTCCAGCTTGTGCTTCTTCCAGCCCAGCATGTCTCATGATGTACTCTGCATATAAGTTAAAGAAGCAGGGTGACAATATACAGCCTTGACGTACTCCTTTTCCTATTTGGAACCTCATATTAACTACTCACAAATCCTATTGTGAAGTAGTATATTTCATATTACTTTTTGTATATTAGTGAAACTTTTAAGAATTTTTATACTTCTTCAGTACACTGTTGAATTTTATATTGAATCATAAACTTAACTGTTATTGTTTAGTTGTTAAGTCATTTCCGACTCTGTGACCCCAGGGACTGTAGTCGGCCAGGCTCCTCTGTCCGTTGGATTTTCCAGGCAAGAATACTAAGTCAGTCACCATTTCCTTCTCAAGGGGATATTCCCAACTCAGGGATGAAACCTGCATCTCTTGCTTGGCAGGTAGATTCTTTTAACTCTGAGCCACCTAAGCTATAAACCCAATTTCTCCCACCAGTGATTATGGATTAAGTTTATGCCTTACAGTTTTTTCATTGCTCAAAAATCCTTCTGGCATTGCTTTGGACCTCATAGCAGAGAAAACTACTCTGGAAGGTTACCTTGTTCTAATATGAAATAATGATTATGTCACAGCTATGACCTAAATAAACTTTTGGCTTACTTAAATTTAGAAGAACCTCAAATTCTCTGAAAAGTTATGAGTTCAAACAGATAAAATGGCAGGCTTTTTCTGGGAATCCTCTAATTGTCTTGGAGAGAAATGTCTAAGTTCAGATTTCAGCTCTGCTACTTAATTAGTAGTTGTGTTACATTGGGCAAGTTACTTAAGCTCTTTATGTTTAGATCCTACATCTCTGTAAAATGTGAATAATATTTTTTTATCTCATGGAGTTGTTAGGCTTATCAAATTAAATAATCCATAATGCATTTAGAATAAGACCGGGAAATACTAAATGCTCAATAAATATCAATAGAAGTATATATAATTATTTATATATTATATATATATATTCAACTCAACATTCAGAAAACGAAGATCATGGCATCTGGTCCCATCACTGCATGGGAAATAGATGGGGAAACAGTGGAAACAGTGTCAGACTTTGTTTTTCTGGGCTCCAAAATCACTGCAGATGGTGACTGTAGCCATGAAATTAAAAGACGCTTACTCCTTGGAAGGAAAGTTATGACCAATCTAGATAGCATATTCAAAAGCAGAGACATTACTTTACCAACAAAGGTTCGCCTAGTCAAGGCTATGGTCTTTCCTGTGGTCATGTATGGATGTGAGAGCTGGACCGTGAAGAAGGCTGAGCACCGAAGAATTGATGCTTTTGAACTGTGGTGTTGGAGAAGACTCTTGAGAGTCCCTTGGACTGCAAGAAGATCCAACCAGTCCATTCTGAAGGAGATCAATCCTGGAATTTCTTTAGAAGGAATGATGCTAAAGCTGAAACTCCAGTATTTTGGCCACCTCATGCGAAGAGTTGACTCATTGGAGAAGACTCTGATGCTGGGAGGGATTGAGGGCAGGAGGAGAAGGGGACGACAGAGGATGAGATGGCTGGATGGCATCACTGACTCGATGGATGCAAGTCTGGGTGACCTCCGGGAGCTGGTGATGGACAGGGAGGCCTGGCGTGCTGCGGTTCATGGGGTCGCAAAGAGTCGGACACGACTGAGCGACTGATCTGATCTGATATATAATTAAGTATATTTTGGACACTTTAGAATAAAGTTTCCTTCATTAATTTTAATCATTCTTTGAGCACCTGCAATAATACAAGGTGCTATAGAAGCTCTCTGGAGATAGGAAAATGAATTAGACATAGATTCTACCTTCAAGTTGGTAGGGTAGTGTAGTAATTTTGACTTGTAAAAAACTATTGATACTGTGTCTGTAGATTCATTTGTTCATTTATTTATTAAACATTTATCAAGGGTTTGCTATGCAATAGGAAATGTTTTTGAGGTACTTAAAATACAATAATAAACAAAACAAACCAGATTTATTCTTTCAAAGAACTTACGTTTTGTGGGAGGAAGCTAGTGATAAATACACTAGAAAAACAATCATAGATAGTGATAATGTTCTAAAGAAATAATATTTGAGTGTTAGTGATTTGGTTTCAAATGTAACCTGTGGAGGTAACATTTAAACTGAGACCTTAATAATGAGTTATATAAAGATTTGGGGACAAGGTTTCCTGATAGGGGAAAACCACAAACATAAAGACCCTGAGACAGAAATGAACTTGTTATACTTGAGGTACAGAGGAGCAGTGTGCTGGAGCAAGAGAGAGAAGAGTTGTAATAAGAAGTGGTGTCAGGGAGTGTGTTAAGAGACCAGGTCATGAGGTTTTGTAGTAGGACATGGCAAGATTTTATTGAAGTGCAGTGAAAATACATTGAGTTTTAAGCCTGGAAGTGCTATTATCTGATCAGTGATTTGGAAATATCACTGTGGCTAATGTGTGGTTTATAGGAGATCAGGAAAGGAGAACAGGTAGGTGGTGAATCTTGTTACATAGTTTAAGAGAGTGATGGCAATGACTTGAACTAAGAAGTAGCAGTAGAGAAGAAGAGAGAAGGATGGATTCTAGGGACCTCACTGGTGGTCAGATGGTTAAGACTTTGCACTTCTGCTGCAGGGGGCATGGGTTTGATACCTTGTATGGGAACTAAGATTCTGCATGCCAAGTGTATTTGTCCCACATTTGGGATTTAAATAAACTGTGGAAAATACTGAAAGAGATGGGAATACCAGACCACCTGATCTGCCTCTTGAGAAATTTGTATGCAGGTCAGGAAGCAACAGTTAGAACTGGTCATGGAACAACAGACTGGTTCCAAATAGGAAAAGGAGTACGTCAAGGCTGTATATTGTCACCATGTTTATTTAACTTATATGCAGAGTACATCATGAGAAATGCTGGACTGGAAGAAACACAAGTTGGAATCAAGATTGCTGGGAGAAATATCAATAACCTCAGATATGCAGATGACACCACCCTTATGGCAGAAAGTGAAGAGGGGCTAAAAAGCCTCTTGATGAAAGTGAAAGTGGAGAGTGAAAAGGTTGGCTTAAAGCTCAACATTCAGAAAACGAAGATCATGGCATCTGGTCCCATCACTGCATGGGAAATAGATGGGGAAACAGTGGAAACAGTGTCAGACTTTGTTTTTCTGGGCTCCAAGATCACTGCAGATGGTGACTGCAGCCATGAAATTAAAAGACGCTACTCCGGAAGGAAAGTAGACCAACCAGATAGCAATTCAAAAGCAGAGACATTACTTTACCAACAAAGGTCGCAGTCAAGGCTATGGTCTTTCCTGTGGTCATGTATGGATGTGAGAGCTGGAGGAAGAAGGTGAGCGCGAAGAATGATGCTTTTGAACTGTGGTGTTGGAGAAGACGAGAGTCCGGACGCGATCCAACCAGTCCACGAAGGAGACAACCTGGACAGAGGAGATGTAAGCTACCCAGATTGGCCACCCAGCGAAGAGTGACAGGAGAAGACGAGGGGAGGAGAGGGAGGAGGAGAAGGGGACGAAGAGGAGAGATGGTGGAGGATATGACGATGGATGCGAGGAGGAGGGAGGGGAGGACAGGGAGGCCTGGCGTGTGCGGTTCATGGGGTCGCAAAGAGGGACACGACTGAGCGACTGATCTGATCTGAAAATCACTGCAGATGGTGACTGCGGCCATGAAATTAAAAGATGCTTACTCCTTGGAAGGAAAGTTATGACCAACCTAGATAGCATATTCAAAAGCAGAGACATCACTTTGCCAAAAAAGGTTCACCTAGTCAAGGCTATGGTCTTTCCTGTGGTCATATATGGATGTGAGAGCTGGACTGTGAAGAAGGCTGAGCACCGAAGAATTGATGCTTTTGAACTGTGGTGTTGGAGAAGACTCTTGAGAGTCCCTTGGACTGCAAGGAGATCCAACCAGTCCATTCTGAAGATCAGCCCTGGGATTTCTTTGGAAGGAATGATGCTAAAGCTGAAACTCCAGTATTTTGGCCACCTCATGCGAAGAGTTGACTCATTGGAGAAGACTCTGATGCTGGGAGGGATTGAGGGCAGGAGGAGAAGGGGACGACAGAGGATGAGATGGCTGGATGGCATCACTGACTCGATGGATGTGAGTCTGAGTGACCTCCGGGAGTTGGTGATGGACAGGGAGGCCTGGCGTGCTGCTGTTCATGGGGTCGCAAAGAGTCGACTGATCTGATCTGATCTGATGAGTTATTCATAATTTCTGGTTAGATTCTTATGGGAAATTAATGGTTTGAAATGACTACAGAGTCCTTACATTCCACAACTAATGATTACCTCTAACTGTAATGGTATCAGAAATGTAGATTTGTTGCCAGCGGTCATTACTGGTGATCAACAAAATTCACTAGGTGGATTTGTTTTGTGTTGTACAGAATAAATAGCAAGGATCTTTATATAAAGTTACTAGTCTGAATTAATGTTCAGGAAAAAAATCACAAAGGGAACATTATTCAAGCCAAAAAGATGAAAAGTACTTTGGAGAAATGTAATATAAGAAATAATGTTGAAAAAAACTCATCAGGAGGAGCTAAGATGGCAGACGAGTAGGATGGGGAGAATACTCTCTCTTCCACAAATCCATTAAAAGAACATTTGAATGCTGAGTAAATTCTACAAAACAACTTCTGAATGCTGGCAGAGGACATCAGGCACTTAGAAAGACAATTCATTGTCTTCAAAAGGAGATTATGAGCCCTGCGGTAACTCCTTTTGTGGAGAAGTGGCACGGACACCAGCATTTGCTCTTAGCAAGCTGGGGCTGGGCTAGGAGGAGCGGCGAGGCCTGCATAGTTTTGAGAAAGGATTTGACCTAGCTATCCTGAGCGCTATCTGAGCGAAATAACCAGACTGTCGGTTATCTACTACATCAAAAGCCAGCCCTAACTTAAGACACCACCAGGACTACATACGGAACAAGGGACTGCATAGAGATAACAGGCTGCAGACCGTCCCACTCCAGTGACAGGCAGCCAGAGCCGAAAGCGGGCAATCACAGCCCTAGAGAGACGTTGACTACAAAATGCTAAGCAGGTTTCTGTGCTAACTCACGCTTCTTGGGGCTCTGGATGGTCGACATCTGCCTGAGAAAGTGCGTCGGTTGTATACCCAGAAAACTGAGCGGTGGGGAGGCGATAAGTCGCAGCAGCTGCGCTCGCTAAACACTTCATCACCTGCGCTACTTAGACCTGGGAAGGGCATAAAACGTAGACTCAGCTGAGTCTGTGCTTCTGAACCTGGAATGCCTGAACCTGGCCGGCTTAGATTTGGGTGTTCATCTCCGCCTCCTCTGTAACAGGGCAGAGATCAGATATTGAAAAGACCAGTAAACTGCCTCAATAAAGAGAATTCAACAAACTACCAGAATATGGTAAGGACACTCTAAACTTGGCAGTTTTAACAAGATGAAGAGACAAAAGAATATCCAGCAGTTAAAGGAACAGGATAAATGCCCACCAAACCAAACCAAAGAGAAAGAGATAGGGAATCTACCTGATAAAGAATTCCAAATAATGATAGTGAAATTAATCCAAAATCTTGAAATCAAAATGGAATCACAGTTAAATAGTCTAGAGACAAGGATTGAGAAGATGCAAGAAAGGTTTAACAAGGACCTAGAAGAAATAAAAAAGAGTCAACACATAATGAATAATGCAATAAATGAGATCCAAAACACCCTGGAGGCAACAAGTAGTAGAATTACAGAGGCAGAAGATAGGATTAGTGAATTAGAAGATAGAATCCTAGAAATAAATGAATCAGAGGAGAAAAAAGAAAAACGAATCAAAAGAAATGAGGACAATCTCACAGACCTCCAGGATAACATTAAACGCTACAACATTCGAATCATAGGAGTTCCAGAAGAAGAAGATAAAAAGAAAGACCATGAGGAAATACTTGAGGAGATAATAGTTGAAAACTTCCCTAAAATGGAGAAGGAAATAACCACTCAAGTTCAAGAAATCCAGAGAGTCCCTAACAGGATAAACCCAAGGCGAAACACCCCAAGACACATATTAATCAAATTAACAAAGATTAAATATAAAGAACAAATATTAAAAGCAGCAAGGGAAAAACATCAAATAACTCACAAGGGAATTCCCATAAGGATAACAGCTGATCTTTCAATAGAAACTCTTTAAGCCAGGAGGGAATGGCAAGACATAATTAAAGTGATGAAAGAAAATAACTTACAGCCTAGATTATTGTATCCAGCAAGGATCTCATTCAAATATGAAGGAGAAATCAAAAGCTTCACAGATAAGCAAAAGTTGAGAGAATTTAGCACCACTAAACCATTTCTCCAACAAAAACTAAAGGACATTCTCTAGATAGGAATCATTAAAAGGGTGTATAAATTCAAACCCCAAACAATAAAGTAAATCCTATTTATCAATATTGCTTTAAACGTTAATGGGCCGAGTGCCCTAATCAACAGACAAAGTCTGGCTGAATCGATACAAAAACAAGACCCCTATATTCCTTGTCTACAAGAGACAACCAAAAGACTAAAACGGTCAAATGGATATAAAAACTAGACCCCTATATATGTTGTCTACTAGAGAACCACCTTAAAATAGGGGATATATATTGACTGAAAATAAAGGGCTGGAAAAAGGTTTTTTATGCAAATATAGACTAAAAGGAAACAGGAGTAGAAATACTCATATCAGATAAAATTGACTTTAAAGATCCTGAAAAGGAGACAATCAAGGTTATACATAATGATTTAAAGGAACAATCCAAAAAGAAGTTATCAGATCAGATCAGATCAGATCAGTCGCTCAGTCGTGTCCGACTCTTTGCGACCCCATGAACCGCAGCACGCCAGGCCTCCCTGTCCATCACCAGCTCCTGGAGGTCACTCAGACTCGCATCCATCGAGTCAGTGATGCCATCCAGCCATCTCATCCTCTGTCGTCCCCTTCTCCTCCTGCCCTCAATCCCTCCCAGCATCAGAGTCTTCTCCAATGAGTCAACTCTTCGCATGAGGTGGCCAAAATACTGGAGTTTCAGCTTTAGCATCATTCCTTCCAAAGAAATTCCAGGATTGATCTCCTTCAGAATGGACTGGTTGGATCTTCTTGCAGTCCAAGGGACTCTGAAGAGTCTTCTCCAACACCACAGTTCAAAAGCATCAATTCTTCGGCGTTCAGCCTTCCTCACAGTCCAGCTCTCACATCCATACATGACCACAGGAAAGACCATAGCCTTGACTAGGCGAACCTTTGTTGGTAAAGTAATGTCTCTGCTTTTGAATATGCTATCTAGGTTGCTCATAACTTTCCTTCCAAGGAGTAAGCGTCTTTTAATTTCATGGCTACAGTCACCATCTGCAGTGATTTTGGAGCCCAGAAAAACAAAGTCTGACACTGTTTCCACTGTTTCCCCATCTATTTCCCATGCAGTGATGGGACCAGATGCCATGATCTTCGTTTTCTGAATGTTGAGCTTTAAGCCAACCTTTTCACTCTCCACTTTCACTTTCATCAAGAGGCTTTGTAGCCCCTCTTCACTTTCTGCCATAAGAGTGGTGTCATCTGCATATCTGAGGTTATTGATATTTCTCCCGGCAATCTTGATTCCAACTTGTGTTTCTTCCAGTCCAGCATTTCTCATGATGTACTCTGCATATAAGTTAAATAAACATGGTGACAATATGCAGCCTTGACGTACTCCTTTTCCTATTTGGAACCAGTCTGTCGTTCCATGACCAGTTCTAACTGTTGCTTCCTGACCTGCATACAGATTTCTTAAGAGGCAGATCAGGTGGTCTGGTATTCCCATCTCTTTAAGAATTTTCCACAGTTTATTGTGATCCACACAGTCAAAGGCTTTGGCATAGTCAATAAAGCAGAAATAGATGTTTTTCTGGAACTCTCTTGCTTTTTCCATGATCCAGCAGATGTTGGCAATTTGATCTCTGGTTCCTCTGCCTTTTCGAAAACCAGCTTGAACATCAGGAAGTTCACGGTTCACATATTGCTGAAGCCTGGCTTGGAGAATTTTGAGCATCACTTTACTAGCGTGTGAGATGAGTGCAATTGTTCGGTAGTTTGAGCACTCCTTGGCATTGCCTTTCTTTGGGATTGGGATGAAAACTGACCTTTTCCAGTCCTGTGGCCACTGCTGAGTTTTCCAAATTTGCTGACATATTGAGTGCAGCACTTTAACAGCATCATCTTTCAGGACTTGGAATAGTTCCACTGGAATTCCATCACCTCCACTAGCTTTGTTCGTAGTGATGCTTTCTAAGGCCCATTTGACTTCACATTCCAAGATGTCTGGCTCTAGGTCAGTGATCACATCATCATGATTGTCTAGGTCTTGAAGCTCTTTTTTGTACAGTTCTTCTGTGTATTCTTGCCACCTCTTCTTAATATCTTCTGCTTCTGTTAGGTCCACACCATCTCTGTCCTTTATTGTGCCCATCTTTGCATGAAATGTTCCTTTGGTATCTCTGATTTTCTTGAAGAGATCGCTAGTCTTTCCCATTCTGTTGTTTTCCTCTATTTCTTTGCATTGATCACTGAAGAAGGCTTTCTTATCTCTTCTTGCTATTCTTTGGAACTCTGCATTTAGATGTTTATATCTTTCCTTTTCTCCTTTGCTTTTCACTTCTCTTCTTTTCACAGCTATTTGTAAGGCCTCCCCAGACAGCCATTTTGCTTTTTTGCATTTCTTTTCCATGGGGATGGTCTTGATCCCTGTCTCCTGTACAATGTCACGAACCTCATTCCATAGTTCATCAGGCACTCTATCTATCAGATCTAGGGCCTTAAATCTATTTCTCACTTCCACTGTATAATCATAAGGGATTTGATTTAGGTCATACCTGAATGGTCTAGTAGTTTTCCCTACTTTCTTCAATTTCAGTCTAAATTTGGCAATAAGGAGTTCATGGTCCGAGCCACAGTCAGCTCCTGGTCTTGTTTTTGCTGATTGTATAGAGCTTCTCCATCTTTGGCTGCAAAGAATATAATCGATCTGATTTCGGTGTTGACCATCTGGTGATGTCCATGTATAGAGTCTTCTCTTGTGTTGTTGGAAGAGGGTATTTGCTATGACCAGTGCATTTTCTTGGCAAAACTCTATTAGTCTTTGCCCTGCTTCATTCCGTATTCCAAGGCCAAATTTGCCTGTTACTCCAGGTGTTTCTTGACTTCCTACTTTTGCATTCCAGTCCCCTATAATGAAAAGGACATCTTTTTTGGGTGTTAGTTCTAAAAGGTCTTGTAGGTCTTCATAGAACCTTTCAACTTCAGCTTCTTCGGCGTTACTGGTTGGGGCATAGACTTGGATTACTGTGACATTGAATGGTTTGCCTTGGATACGAACAGAGATCATTCTGTCATTTTTGAGATTGCATCCAAGTACCGCATTTCGGACTCTTTTGTTGACCATGAAGGCTACTCCATTTCTTCTGAGGGATTCCTGCCCACAGTAGTAGATATAATGGTCATCCGAGTTAAATTCCACCTATTAGCTAATATGAATAGCGCTGCTATGAACATGTGCATACCTGTGTTTGAGTGCTTGTTTTAAATTCCTTCGGGCTATATACCTAGCAATGAAATTGCAAGATCATATGGTACTTCTATGCGGCTCTCCTGGTGGCTCAGATGATAAGACTCTACCTGCAACATAGGAGACCTGGATTTGATCCCTGGGTAGAGAAAATCCCCTGGAGACAGGAATGGCTACCCACTCCAGTATTCTTGCCTGGAGAAATCCAAGGACAGAGGAGCCTGGTGGGCTACAGTCCATGGGGTCACAAAGAGTCACAAAAAGTGTCTAACACTTTCACTTCACTTTTCTTTCATGGTAATTCTATGTTTAACATTCTTAAAAACTACCAAACTGTTTACCACAGCCAAGCAAGCAATTCTGAGCACCAACCATGTACTAGATAAAGTCCCTGATCTCATGAAGTTTACATTCCAGTGAGAAAAAAATAAACAAGTTAATCACTAATGTTGTTATATTGGGCCTATTTGTAAATATATATACATGTAAGTGTCATGTCAGATGGTGGTAAGTAGTATGAAAAAGTTATGCAGAGTAGGGTACAGACAGTTATGGGAGGGTACTATTTTATATAGGGCAGTCAGAAAAAGCCCCTCTGATATGTAACCAACATGAAATGAGATCATTAAATATTTTTAGAATACATCAATAGTCAGTGAAATATTTTTATGAAACATTCTTTTTTTTTTTGTTGTTTTCTCTGCAGGGGAAAATGGACAAAGGAAAGGATCAGTGAGGGTGGGAGGGAAATGGGAAGGAAGAAGGGGGGTGATAGTGGGGAGGAGTATATGTAATTTCTTAACTAATGGCTTTCTGCTTTTAATCACAAAGAACATTTAAAAAAAAAATCATGTTGAATTCATCCTATATTAGGAGATTTGATATAATGAAAAGGAATGAAAAGTTCAGGAAACTGAAAGTCCAGTTTGGGTGTCCTCATCTTAGGCACATCTTGGTATTTTGTATTGGTAGGTCTATCTTTATCACAATATATTATTTGGGACAGGATCACATTTGTCTCTTCTTCCTCCCTACTACCCAAAGTGGTACCAGACCCATAAAATAGTCAATAAACATTTACAAAGTGAACAAATAAGTCTATTTTTTTTAACTCTCCTGAGTGAACTTAATTTTTTGAGGCTCATAATTTTTTTTTTAAATGTTCTTTGTGATTAAAAGCAGAAAGCCATTAGTTAAGAAATTACATATACTCCTCCCCACTATCACCCCCTTCTTCCTTCCCATTTCCCTCCCACCCTCACTGATCCTTTCCTTTGTCCATTTTCCCCTGCAGAGAAAACAACAAAAAAAAAGAATGTTTCATAAAAATATTTCACTGACTATTGATGTATTCTAAAAATATTTAATGATCTCATTTCATGTTGGTTACATATCAGAGGGGCTTTTTCTGACTGCCCTATATAAAATAGTACCCTCCCATAACTGTCTGTACCCTACTCTGCATAACTTTTTCATACTACTTACCACCATCTGACATGACACTTACATGTATATATATTTACAAATAGGCCCAATATAACAACATTAGTGATTAACTTGTTTATTTTTTTCTCACTGGAATGTAAACTTCATGAGATCAGGGACTTTATCTAGTACATGGTTGGTGCTCAGAATTGCTTGCTTGGCTGTGGTAAACAGTTTGGTAGTTTTTAAGAATGTTAAACATAGAATTACCATGAAAGAAAAGTGAAGTGAAAGTGTTAGACACTTTTTGTGACTCTTTGTGACCCCATGGACTGTAGCCCACCAGGCTCCTCTGTCCTTGGATTTCTCCAGGCAAGAATACTGGAGTGGGTAGCCATTCCTGTCTCCAGGGGATTTTCTCTACCCAGGGATCAAATCCAGGTCTCCTATGTTGCAGGTAGAGTCTTATCATCTGAGCCACCAGGAGAGCCGCATAGAAGTACCATATGATCTTGCAATTTCATTGCTAGGTATATAGCCCGAAGGAATTTAAAACAAGCACTCAAACACAGGTATGCACATGTTCATAGCAGTGCTATTCATATTAGCTAATAGGTGGAAATGTCTTATCAATGAGTGAATGGATAAACAAATTGTGGTATATACCTACAACGAAATATTCAGTCATAAAAAATTAATATCTAATATGTATACAACATCAGATCAGATCAGATCAGTCGCTCAGTCGTGTCTGACTCTTTGCGACCCCATGAACCGCAGCACGCCAGGCCTCCCTATCCATCACCAGCTCTCAGAGGTCACTCAGACTCACATTCATCGAGTCAGTGATGCCATCCAGCCATCTCATCCTCTGTCGTCCCCTTCTCCTCCTGCCCTCAATCCCTCCCAGCATCAGAGTCTTCTCCAATGAGTCAACTCTTCGCATGAGGTGGCCAAAATACTAGAGTTTCAGCTTCAGCATCATTTCTTCCAAAGAAATCCCAGGGCTGATCTCCTTCAGAATGGACTGGTTGGATCTTCTTGCAGTCCAAGGGACTCTCAAGAGTCTTCTCCAACACCACAGTTCAAAAGCATCAATTCTTCGGCGCTCAGCCTTCTTCACAGTCCAGCTCTCACATCCATACATGACCACAGGAAAGACCATAGCCTTGACTAGGCGAACCTTTGTTGGCAAAGTGATGTCTCTGCTTTTGAATATGCTATCTAGGTTGGTCATAACTTTCCTTCCATGGAGTAAGCATCTTTTAATTTCATGGCTGCATGGATGAACCTTAAAAGCATATGCTAAGTGAAAAAAGCTAGATACAAAATGTCACATACTGCGTGATACCTCTTAATGTGAAGTGTCCAGAATAGATAAATCCATGGAGACAGAATACAGACTAATGGTTTCTAGGGGTTGAAGGAAGAAGGGAAGTGGGGAGAAACTAGTTAATGAGGTTGGAGTTTCACTTTGGAGTGATAGAAATGTTTTGGAGCAGTGGTTGCGCAGCATTGTGAATGTACTAAATGCCACTGAATTGTTCCCTTTAAATGGTTAATTTTATGCTATATGAATTTCACCTCAATACTAAAAAAAATGTACTTTAAAATGAGATATTTGAAATATGTTTAATGTACTAAAAGCCACTGAATTGTTCACTTTAAATGGTAATTTTATGTTATGTGAATTTCACCTCAATATTTTAAAAGCACATTTTAAAATGAGATATTTGAAATTATTTTTAAAATGCTTTTAAAAAAAATACTTGTTTGCTGAATGATGAAAGTGGTCAGTTTGTTTTGAGTGCCTGCTATGGGTATTGTGAATAACACTGCCAATTACTAGCTTTGTGATCTGAGCAAAATGGGAGAGTGGGAACAAGCAGCGATTAGACTAAAAATCTACAGAAGTTTTTGGTTTGTATGGGAGAAGAAATATCCTTGATTGACATGGAGCACACCTAGAAATAGTTCCTCAAACCTAATTTGTAGTATAACAGTCAGAGCAGAATAAGATTGCTGGTGCATATAGAGTCTCTGTGACTGTGACGTTCAGTTGTCAAGTTCAGAAACAGTAATTCTTTGGCTCTTTCCTTCCCATGAGAGTGCCTGCCTGTCTGTGTGACAGAGCTCATTTGACCTACTCTTCCTTACTTTATCCTTATTTTGGCTCCTATATTACAGCTGAAATCTTTCCAGCTTGGAGGTATAGCCCAAACCCGTCCTTTTAGAGTGGAAGTATCATTGCTGAGTGACATAATCTTTCTTCCTAGGGAAATGAAGGAAAACAGCACCAAAAAATTAATTCAAATTCTGTCTCAACAGTTGAATTCAGTCATTCTACCTCAGCAGTTAGAAAATCTTGCCCTTCTAAACAGAACAAATTTGCTATTCTCATCTTTTTGCCTGGTTTCATTCTGTAGCTTTGCTGGGCTCCACAATGATTGTCACTGGCACATGTCTGTGTTTTGCTAATCAGAATCTAAATAAATTTGGATTATTGAAACATTATAACAAAGTATCCAGACTTGGTGTTTTCCATACTAAAATACAGCCTTTTATGTATGTTCTATAATCCTAAAGTGTTTTTTTCCCTTTATTCACGTTCCCTTTTTTTGTTTTATATTCCCATGTGTTTAATTATTAGCAATGGTTTCTGTATTACAGGCATCTATCAAAATGGGGAACTATCTAAGCAATAAGCCTAGGGTTATTCTCAAATGCAGATTATAACTGCTTCTCTTTGGAAGTTAATAATGAACAACCAAAATTTCTGCGGCATGTCACCTGTTATATAAGTGACAGAAATAAAAGTTAAAAAGAAACATTTCATTCTTGTAAAAGTACCTGTCTTGATATAGCTAGATTTTATGTTGAGTATATTTTATAGATGTAATGCAATGTATTTATAACAAAGAATAAAGTAAGAGTAGCATAGTAGCTGGAGAAGGCAATGGCAGCCCATTCCAGTACTCTTGCCTGGAAAATCCCATGAACAGAGGTGCCTGGTAGTCTACAGTCCATGGTATCGCAAGAGTCGGACATGACTGAGCGACTTCACTTTCACTTTTCACTTCCACGCACTGGAGAAAGAAATGGCAACCCACTCCAGTATTCTTGCCTGGAGAATCCCAGGGACGAAGGAGCCTGGTGGGCTGCCATCTGTCGGGTTGCACAGAGTCGGACACAACTGACGCGACTTAGCAGCAGCATGGTAGCTAAAGGTGTAGGATTTTAGATTCAGACCCAAACATCTCTTCTCTGCTATTTGCTTGCTGTGCGACCTTGGAGAAACCAGTTAACCTTAATAATAATCATTTATCCATTTATAGAATGAGGTTGATAAAGCTATCTCTTTGGTAGCCCATTAAAAAAAATAGGATCTGACATGTAGTCAGGGGTGATTGTTCTTTTAAATGATTGATTTTGAAAAACACAATAAGAAAATTTGCAAGGTAACTTCTCTCTTTTTGCAGCTGTGAACACTTGACTGCATTTTCTTGTTTTGGTTTGCTTCCTTTACTGTTATCTCATGTGATAGGAAATAGTCTTAAAAGCATAAAGAAGCATTAAAAGAATATGTATAAAATGCCTTTTCCTCCTCTAGAAACTCAGTTTTGACTTGGCTTTTATGTATGTATGCAAATGAAACACTGAAGAACTGTAGAAAGGACCTAAATAAAACATTGGTTTACTAGTCATCAGATTGTTAGAGAAATGTGCCAGACTGCATTTGACAGAACCAGAATGAAAGACTTTTTAAATAGCATGCCAAATACTAATTAATTTTCTGAACATATCAAGATTTCTACTGAGTGTATATTTCTCTCTTCTGTAGAGTCCATGACCTGATATTATTGCCAGAAAGTTGATGGTGAGGTCACAAGTGTAAAACTTTAGTTTTATGGCAAGATTGTTGGCATAAAACCTTAGGATCTATGTATAGCTTAGTTACAAGAGAAACAAGTATCTGAAAAACAAGAGAAAGAAAATTGTTGGATATGTTTGCAAAAATTTTCCCAACCCATTAAACAAATGCTTTTAGAATGAATGCTTGTAGCAGCACTCTTGTTTCTCATATATAGCCTTTGTGAGATTACTGTGGTAATCATTGTGACTGACAGTTCACATCTGGAGACTTGTAAAATCTGCATATTGATAACCCTCATTTGGCTTTGCCACATCTTCTGTAATGTGAGCTTGCTGCTTTCCTTTTTCTCTCCCTCAGGAAGGAGAGCCTCAATCTGATAGGTAAAAGCAATATATTTTTATAGTTTTACTTTTCATTTCTTATGTATTATTTAATAAATATTTTAAAAATGTGAATGAGTTCATTTCAGTGGAAGCTTGGAGGGGAAGAAAGAGGGGATAAGACAAGGAATTGAAATGAGTGTGGAGGAAGAAAGAAAGGGAATGGAAGAGATAAATTGAGAATGGGTGGCAGAATGGCAAAGATGAAGAGACTGGGGTATTGGATAACAGGGGTAGGGGAGAATAGGAGAGGAGACCAAAGATAGTTATTTTGAGGTTAGTATCAGTGAGAATTTACACAGTTCTCATTTTAAGCTTTGAGGTTCTGATTATCATCTGTTATCTATTGTCCTTTGAAAATGTTTGTTAATTAACTGATTCATCACCTCTAATACTTAAGTCATTAGAGGATTCCTTCCATATGGGTAAATCAGAGCAGTTCACTAGAATGGAAATTCTCTTAGGTGCAACTGCAGTGGCTAGTGTAAGATCATATTAAGGTCAGATTTGTCATTGTCTCGTGATTAGATAGGTTTTATGGTCCCAAAGAAAAGAAATACTTATTACCTTTTGAATGAGAATTTATTGTGAGGATATATGTGCATAGTACTGAAAGTCACCCTAATGGGGTTCTCACCCCTGATGCTAATAGTGGAAAATCAAGGGTTGTTCTGGAGAGACCAGCCTGGTAGTAGTTAACAACCTAAAATAAGTGGTTCTCCTCATTCTGTCTGTGTACTGTTGGTACATTTTCAAGACAGACAGTTTGATTGGGTCAGCTTGAGGGGTACTCTGCACTGAATATCCCTCTTGGTTGTGGTTCTGTGAGGATACCTGAGAAGTTTGTCTTCTCCCTTGTGCTTAGTCTGTCTTCATTGCCTTGACTTCTGCATTTGCAACTTGGTTCAGTCAGCTGTGGTTTGGTTTGTTTGTTTATTATTTGAGTACCTACAATGAGCCAGATGTGTTGTAGAGGCTGGAAAATCAGAATTGAGCAGGATAGGCCTTCCTATCCTTACCCCACACTCACATATTATTTTCCAGACATCATATTACCGAAGAATATTTCAATGTGTATCTAAAACTCTTTTAAATAATATGGCCAGAATGACTAGAAAAAAATTAACAATAATTCCTTAATATCACCAAATATCTAGTCAGTGTTGAACTTCCAGTTGTCTGAAAATGCTTTATCAGTTTTCTTTTGTCACAGTTGTGCAGTATACCAAACAACCACAAAACCTTGGAAGTTCAAAGACAACGAGCAAATGTAGAGTCTGTGGATCAGCTGAGTGGTTCTATTGCTCTAAGCTGGGCTTGGAGGGACTTATTCACGTATCTGTAGTTAGCCGTGGGTAATGTAGGTGATTTTTGTTAATTTTGGTTGGGCTTGTTCACATATTTAGGGCTGAATGGACCGACTAGATCCTTCTCCATGTGTTTTTTCTTCCAGTAAGCAATCTTGGGCAAGTTTTCATGGTGAAAACAGAAAAGCAAGAGCAAAACCAAATTGTGCAAGAGAGCAGGTGAGATGAATGAGTGCTTTTCAAGCTTCTGCTTGCCTCACCTTTGCTACCATCCCATTGGTCAAAGCAAGACAGAGTGGGAGGGGACTATAAAGATTCAGGACAAAATGGAGAGAATTAAGGAAAGTCATTCATTGAATTTATTGATGCAGTCAATCTAACACAAATGCTATAAATGACTTTCTCTTGCATTTTGTTTGAGTTAGAATCCAAATAAAGTTCATATATTATGATTAGTTACTGTACTAGATTCTTCCTCCTGCACTTTTTTACCTTATATTTTATATTTTAAAAGAGATTTGGGAATTTCTAATCAATATTGAGAAGACTAAAGTGACTGGAATGTAGTAGTGAGGGACTGAATGTTAGACAAGGTTTGGAGGGAATCACTTAAGTTCAGTTCAGTTACTTAGTCGTGTCTGACTCTGTGAGCCCATGGACTGCAGCACGCTAGGCTCCCCTGTCTATCACCAACTCCTGGAGTTTACTCAGACTCATGTCCATTGAGTCAATGATGTTATCCAACCATCTCATTCTCTGTCGTCCCCTTCTCCTCCTGCCTTCAGAGTTTCCCAGCATTAGGGTCTTTTCCAATGAGTCAGTTCTTTGCATCCGGTGGCCAAAGTATTGGAGTTTCAGCTTCAACATCAGTCCTTCCAATGAATATTCAGGAACGATTTCCTTTAGGATGGACTGGTTGGATCTTCTTGCAGTCCAAGGGACTCTCAAGCGTCTTCTCCAACACCACAGTTCAAAAGCAGCATTCTTTGGTGCTCAGCTTTATTCACAGTCCAATTCTCACATCCATACATGACTACTGGAAAAACCATAGCCTTGACTAGATGGACCTTTGTAGGCAAAGTAATGTGTCTGCTTTTGAATATGCTGTCTAGGTTTGAAATAGCTTTTCTTCCAAGGAGCAAGTATCTTTTAATTTCATGGCTGCAGTCACCATCTGTAGTGATTTTGGAGCCCAAAATAAAGTCTGTTACTGTTTCCACTGTTTCCCCATCTATTTGCCATGAAGTGATGGGACTGGATGCCATGATCTTCATTTTCTGAATGTTGAACTTTAAGCCAACTTTTTTCACTCTTTCACTTTCATCAAGAGGCTTTTTTTTTTTTTAGCTCTTCACTTTCTGCCATAAGTGTAGTGTCATCTGCATATCTGAGGTTATTGATATTTCTCCCGGCAATCTTGATTCCAGCTTTGCTTCTTCCAGCCCAGCATTTCTCATGATGTACTCTGTATATAAGTTAAATAAGCAGGGTGACAGTATACAGCCTTGACATACTCCTTTTCCTATTTGGAACCAGTCTGTTGTTCCATGTCCAGTTCTAACTGTTGCTTCCTGACTTGCATACAGGTTCCACACAGTCAAAGGCTTTGGCATAGTCAATAAAGCAGAAATAGATGTTTTTCTGGAACTCTTGCTTTTTGATGATCCAGTGGATGTTGGCAGTTTGGTCTCTGGTTCCTCTGCCTTTTCTAAATCTAGCTTTTTTGGGGGGATGGTCTTGATCACTGCCTCCTGTACAATTTCATGAATCTCCGTCCATAGTTCTTTAGGCACTCTATCAGATCTAATCCCTTGTATCTATTTGTCACTTCCACTGTATAATCATAAGGGATTTGATTTAGGTCATACCTGAATGGTCTAGTAGTTATCCCTACTTTCTTCATTTTAAGTCTGAATTTGGCAATAAGGAGTTCATGATCTGAGCTGCAGTCAGCTCCCAGTCTTGTTTTTGCTGATTGTATCAAGGCTGCATATTGTCACCATGTTTATTTAACTTATATGCAGAGTACATCATGAGAAATGCTGGACTGGAAGAAACACAAGTTGGAATCAAGATTGCCGGGAGAAATATCAATAACCTCAGATATGCAGATGACACCACTCTTATGGCAGAAAGTGAAGAGGGGCTAAAAAGCCTCTTGATGAAAGTGAAAGTGGAGAGTGAAAAGGTTGGCTTAAAGCTCAACATTCAGAAAACAAAGATCATGGCATCTGGTCCCATCACTGCATGGGAAATAGATGGGGAAACAGTGGAAACAGTGTCAGACTTTGTTTTTCTGGGCTCCAAAATCACTGCAGATGGTGACTGCAGCCATGAAATTAAAAGACGCTTGCTCCTTGGAAGGAAAGTTATGAGCAACCTAGATAGCATATTCAAAAGCAGAGACATTACTTTACCAACAAAGGTTCGCCTAGTCAAGGCTATGGTCTTTCCTGTGGTCATGTATGGATGTGAGAGCTGGACCGTGAAGAAGGCTGAGCGCCGAAGAATTGATGCTTTTGAACTGTGGTGTTGGAGAAGACTCTTGAGAGTCCCTTGGACTGCAAGAAGATCCAACCAGTCCATTCTGAAGGAGATCAATCCTGGAATTTCTTTAGAAGGAATGATGCTAAAGCTGAAACTCCAGTATTTTGGCCACCTCATGCGAAGAGTTGACTCATTGGAGAAGACTCTGATGCTGGGAGGGATTGAGGGCAGGAGGAGAAGGGGACGACAGAGGATGAGATGGCTGGATGGCATCACTGACTCGATGGATGCGAGTCTGAGTGACCTCCGGGAGCTGGTGATGGACAGGGAGGCCTGGCGTGCTGCGGTTCATGGGGTCGCAAAGAGTCGGACACGACTGAGCGACTGATCTGATCTGATCTGATAGAGCTTCTCCATCTTTGGCTGCAAAGAGTATAATCAATCTGATTTCAGTATTGACTATCTGGTGATGTCCAAGCAAGAGAGTTCCAGAAAAACATCTATTTCTGCTTTATTGACTATGCCAAAGCCTTTGACTGTTTGGATCACAATAAACTGTGGAAAATTCTGAAAGAAATGGGAATACCAGACCACCTGACCTGCCTCTTGAGAAACCTATATGCAGGTCAGAAGCAATGGTTAGAACTGGACATGGAACAACAGACATGGTTCCACATAGGAAAAGGAGTACGTCAAGGCTGTATATTGTCACCCTGCTTATTTAACTTCTATGCAGGGTACATCATTGGAAACGCTGGGCTGGAAGAAGCACAAACTGGAATCAAGATTGCCGGGAAAATATCAATAAACTCAGGTATGCAGATGACACCACCCTTATGCCAGAAAGTGAAGAGGAACTCAAAAGCCTCTTGATGAAAGTGAAAGAGGAGAGTGAAAAAGTTGGCTTATAGCTCAACATTCAGAAAACGAAGATCATGGCATCTGGTCCCATCGCTTCATGGGAAATAGATGGGGAAACAGTGGAAACAGTGTCAGACTTAATTTTTTTGGGCTCCAAAATCACTGCAGATGGTGATTGCAGCCATGAAATTAAAAGACCCTTACTCCTTGGAAGGAAAGTTATGACCAACCTAGATAGCATATTCAAAAGCAGAGACATTACTTTGCCAACAAAGGTCCGTCTAGTCAAGGCTATGGTTTTCCCAATGGTCACGTGTGGATGTGAGAGTTGGACTGTGAAGAAAGCCGAGTGCAGAAGAATTGATGCTTTTGAACTGTGGTGTTGGAGAAGACTCTTGAGAGTCCCTTGGACTGCAAGGAGATCCAACCAGTCCATTCTGAAGGAGATCAGTCCTGGGTGTTCTTTGGAAGGACTGATGCTAAAGCTGAAGCTCCAGTACTTTGGCCACCTCATGTGAAGAGTTGACTCATTCGAAAAGTCTCTGATGCTGGGAGGAATTGGGGCAGGAGGAGAAGGGGACGACAGAGGCTGAGATGGCTGGATGGCATCACCGACTTGATGGATGTGAGTTTGAGTGAACTCTGGGAGTTGGTGATGGACAGGGAGGCCTGGTGTGCTGCGATTCATGGGATCACAAAGAGTCGACACGACTGAGTAACTGAACTGAATGTCCATGTGTAGAGTCTTCTCTTTTGTTGTTGGAAGAGGGTGTTTGCTGTGACCATTGAGTTCTCTTGGCAAAACTCTATTAGCCTTGGCCCTGCTTCATTCTGTACTCCAAGGCCAAATTTGCCTGTTATACCAGGTATCTCTTGACTTCCTACTTTTGCATTTCAGTCCCCTATAATGAAAGGGACATGTTTTTTGGGTGTTATTTCTAGAAGTTCTTGTAGGTCTTCATAGAACCATTCAACTTCAGCTTTTTCAGCATTACTGGTCAAGGCATAGATCTTGGATTACTCTGATATTGAATGATTTGCCTTGGAAACAAACAGAGATCATTCTGTCATTTTTGGGATTGCATCCGAGTACTGCATTTCGGAATGCTCAAACTACCGCACAATTGCACTCATCTCACACGCTAGTAAAGTAATGCTCAAAATTCTCCAAGCCAGGCTTCAGCAGTATGTGAACTGTGAACTTCCTGATATTCAAGCTGGTTTTAGAAAAGGCAGAGGAACCAGAGATCAAATTGCCAACATCCGCTGGATCATGGAAAAAAGCAAGAGAGTTCCAGAAAAACATCTATTTCTGCTTTATTGACTATGCCAAAGCCTTTGACTGTGTGGATCACAATAAACTGTGGAAAATTGTGAAAGAGATGGGAATACCAGACCACCTGATCTGCCTCTTGAGAAATTTGCATGCAGGTCAGAAAGCAACAGTTAGAAGTGGACATGGAACAACAGACTGGTTCCAAATAGGAAAAGGAGTACGTCAAGGCTGTATATTGTCACCCTGTTTATTTAACTTCTATGCAGAGTACATCATGAGAAACGCTGGACTGGAAGAAACACAAGTTGGAATCAAGATTGCTGGGAGAAATATCAATAACCTCAGATATGCAGATGACACCACCCTTATGGCAGAAAGTGAAGAGGAACTCAAAAGCCTCTTGATGAGAGTGAAAGTGGAGAGTGAAAAAGTTGGCTTAAAGCTCAACATTCAGAAAAGAAAGATCATGGCATCTGGTCCATCACTTCATGGGAAATAGATGGGGAAACAGTGTCAGACTTAATTTTTCTGGGCTCCAAAATCACTGCAGATGGTGATTGCAGCCATGAAATTAAAAGACCCTTACTCCTTGAAAGGAAAGTTATGACCAACCTAGATAGCATATTCAAAAGGAGAGACATTACTTTGCCAACAAAGATTCGTCTAGTCAAGGCTATGGTTTTTCCTGTGGTCTTGTATGGATGTGAGAGCTGGACTGTGAAGAAGGCTGAGCGCTGAAGAATTGATGCTTTTGAACTGTGGTATTGGAGAAGACTCTTGAGAGTCCCTTGGACTGCAAGGAGATCCAACCAGTCCATTCTGAAGGAGATCAGCCCTGGGATTTTTTTTGGAGGGAATGATGCTAAAGCTGAAACTCCAATATTTTGGCCACCTCATGCGAAGAGTTGAGTCATTGGAGAAGACTCTGATGCTGGGAGGGATCGGGGGCAGGAGGAGAAGGGGACGACAGAGGATGAGATGGCTGGATGGCATCACTGACTCTATGGATGTGAGTCTGAGTGACCTCCGGGAGTTGGTGATGGACAGGGAGGCCTGGCGTGCTCGATTCATGGGGTCGTGAAGAGTCATACACGACTGAGCGACTGATCTGATCTGATCTGACTGCATTTCGGAATCTTCTGTTGACTATGATGGCTACTCCATTTCTTCTGAGGGATTCCTGCCCACAGTAGTAGATATAATGGTCATGTGAGTTAAATTCACCCATTCCAGTCCATCTTAGTTCACAGATTCCTAAAGTGTCGATGTCCACTCTTGCCATCTCCTGTTAGACCACTTCTAATTTGCCTTGATTCGTGGACCTAATGTTCCAGGTTCCTATGCAATATTGCTGTTTATAGCATCGGACTTTATTTCCATCACCAGTCACATCCACAACTGGTTGGTGTTTTTGCTTTTTCTCCCTCTCTTCATTCTTTCTGGAGTTATTTCTCCACTGATCTCCAGTAGCATATGGGCACGTACTGACCTGGGTAGTTCATCTTTCAGTGTCTTATCTTTTTGCCTTTTCATACTGTTCATGGGGTTCTGAAGGCAAGAATACTGAAGTGGTTTGCCATTCTCTTCTCCCTTTTCTTAGAGGGTATAGGCTAATTCATTCAGTGCCTTGTGAATCATGGGAAGGACTTTGGTTGTTTTCCTGAGTGACTGGACAGCCATATTGGGTTTGGAGCTGGAGAATGACTTGAGCAATTTATTTTTTATTTATTTATTTTTTTCTTGGTTAAGTCCAAGGTATCAAAGATTTCCATTACTGGAAGAAGTGTCCTTTTGCCCCTTTGCAGTCAGGCTCTTTTCCATTCTAATGACCCATAATCTGATTTTATCATCATAGATTAGTTGTAACTATTTCAGAACTTCGTATCAATGGAGCCATACTAATGTACCCTTTTGTATCTGTCTCCTTTCACTCAGCATAATGTCTGTACTGTGTAATCATCTGTGTTGTTTCAGGCAGTAGTGAATTCATTTATTTTTATTCCTATGTCATGATTTGACTGTACAACAGTTTATTTATTTACCTGTTGATAGACATTTGGGTTGTTCCTAGCTTTCTGATTATTATGAATAAAGTTGCTATGAACATTTGTATACAAACAAGTCTTTTTGTAAATATGTTTTCATTTTTCTTGAGCAAATACTTAAAAGTGAAGTTGCTAAATCATATGGTTTAGTATATTTTAATTTTATAAGAAATTGTCAAACTGCTTTTCAACATTGTACCACCTCATTACAATCAAAGAAAGGCAAATTAAGACTGCAGTGGGATACTATGTTCACACACTAGGTTTAGAGAAGTGCCATTTAACACGGTTTTGCAGGCGGTGATTAGCACTAGGAACTGTTATACCTTGTTAGTAGGAATGTTAACTGTTAACTGGTGTAACTGATTTTGAAAACAGTTTGGCAATATATTGAAACGGCTCCTACGTAGAGAAACTCTTGTACAAGTATATTAGAAACTGTGCATTAAAATTTGGAGAATAACACTGTTTATAATAGCAAAAGGACCAGAAACTACCCAAGTGTCCATTGATAGGATAAAGGATAAATTGTGCATAATCACACATTACGATATTATACATTAGGGAAAATGAATGAACTCCTATTATTTGCAACATTGATAAAGTTAATAAACAAGCAAAACTAAATAATATGTTGTTCAGACATAATGTGATGAAACTGTTAAAAAAGACAAGAAGATGATAAATACAACAGTAAGAATATTTCCTTAGGCGGGAGGTTAGAGCAGGTTGATGGAGTGGTAGGTAGATGCAAATTATTGGTAATGTTCTGGTCTTGAGTTGCTTTATAACTAAAATATAATCATCAGTGTAGCTCTTGGTATATCAGATATTTAAATGAGCATACAAATTAAACAACTCCTCTGGCTTTTGTATAGAGGAGTGGATTATAATGAGACAAATAAAGAACTGATTTCACTGTAAATCAGTTATATTTGTTATAAATATAAACAAATGTTATAAAAATAAAGCAAAATTTGTTGCAACTGTTATAGGGAAGAGCTAGTTCTTGCCTTTTACTTGGAAGGGGGTACTGTATTTGACAGAAGTGTACAGGCTTGGCAACTCATCCTGTCTGTACACCATAGTTCTTAGGTTAGTGATTCCCCATTCATACTTCAGTGTGTAGGTCCAAATTTCCATTAAATGGGCACTTAAAAATGTGGAAACATTTATTTAAAGTACATTTGAATCATTAATTCATAATTTATTCATTCATTGTCTGACTGGTATCTCCTTAATTATAGCATATGTTATCACTTGGAATATAAATAAAAATACACTTTTACTGATAGATTCATTAAGCCTGATTCTTCACATAAAGAGCCAACCCCCCAAAGTAGTATTTCACTTTGCAATTTAAGCCTCTCTCTCTCCGCTCTCTCCTCCCTGTCTTACTTTATCTCTGCTGTATAGCTGTTGTCAAAGGATTTCACTTTATCATTATTTGGAGAGTACATTTGCTTCATACCTTTTTGAATTTTCTTTTTCTTGGATCCCACATCTTCATTTTTTTTGGTTTATTCTCTCATTTTGGTAGAGCATGCTCTTTAGTACCTTGCTAATAAGAAAGGGAGAAAAAGAGATATATTTTACTCTAACAATTAATTTAATTCTAATTTAGAAATTATTTTCCCTCCAAATTCTTAAGGCATTGGTTCTGCTTTGTCTTGTTTTCATTGTTGCAGCTTAGAAGTCCAGTGCTATTCTGATTCCTGATTCTTTGTATGAAAGCTGGGTTTTCTTTTTTCCCTCTCTTTAGAAGCTTATAAGATCTTTCGTATCCCCAACATTCTGCAGTTTTACAACAAAATGCCTTAATGTAGATCTGTTTTGATTGTATGTTCAGGTAAATTTTTACAGAGCTTTTAGGTAGGTAGTTTGACAGTTTATGTCTCTACTTTATTCTCTCTTCCTAGAATTTCTGTTACTAGGATTTTGATGGAGAAGGAAATGGCATCCCACTCCAGTGTTCTTGCCTGGAGAATCCCGGGGACGGGGGGAGCCTGATGGGCTGCTGTCTATGGGGTCGCACAGAGTCGGACACGACTGAAGCGACTTAGCAGCAGCAGGATTTTGAACCTCATGGGCCTGCCATTTAATTTTCTTACCTTTTCTTTTTCTCCTAATTTCATTATTGTTTCATTTTGCTTTACTTTCTGGGACATCTCTTCTACTTTACCTTTCAGATCTTATATTGAGGGTATTTTGTTTCTTCTATCATATTTTTAATATAAAAAATTCCTTTAAAAAATGAGATATTATTTACTAAATTGTACAACCATTGTCACTTTCTAATTTCAGAGCATTTTCATTATTCCAAAAGAAACCCCTATTCATGAATCATTCTCTATTCCCCTTACTCACCAGCCTCTGACAATTACTAATCTACTTTTTGCTTCTGTGGATTTGCCTGTTTTGGACATACTGTGTAAGTGGAATCTTACAATATGTGAATTTTTATTTCTTGTATCTTTCTCTTAACATAATGTTTTCAGGCTCAATTCATATTGTAGTGTGTGTATATGTCCTTTTTCTCCTGAATGTTCTTTTTTAGTAAATCCTGTTCTTCATTGAAGCAATATTTTTTCTTATCTTTCAGGGTATTGATGGTAACTTTTTGAAAATTTTATCTCTGTACTTATTCTTTAATTTCCCCAAGTAACTTTTTTCTGTGGTTTGGTGTCTGCTTTTTATATAAGATGTTTTTCTCAAAAATGTCTACCATCCTTATTTTTCTCCTTTATTGTACTGAGGTACAATAAAACTTAATGGAAGTTCTCTAAGCAAGGGTGAGACTGATTGTACGTTTCATCACATGGTAATCTGGTTGGGTAGAATCCCTTTGGGTCTTTTTTTCCCCTTCTTGTGTGCAGTCAGATTCTCTAGCACCAATTCTTCCATTTTTCTATTTGAGGATTTATGCTTGGCTCCCTGTCAGTGTTCTGAGAGCCAAACATACAAGCCTATAATTCAGCCATATATTTTCAGTATGGAACCCTCCAACTATGCCTTTTATCTCCCAACCAGAGATCTCTGTTTTCCTTTATCCAGGCTTCTGCCAGAAGAAAAGAGTAGCAGTCGTCATCTGGATATGTAACTGCTTCTTAAACAGACTTTTAACTTATCTTTAGCTTTCTAGTCTGTCTTCACTCAGCTTCCAGAGGTACATAGTGCTGCCACTTCCTGAGCCTGATAGAAATTCTGCAATATAAATAGACTTTTCTTGGTGGCTTAAGTTTTGGTTCTTCTAAGTCAGTTACCACTTGCCCATCTGCTTTCTAGCCTTTAGAACTTTGCTGTTTTTGCCTCATCTTCTAATCTTTTGTTTACATTGTGAGTTTATGCCATTTATAAAATCCTTTTAATGCGTTATAGGTGGAATTTTAGAAGAGAGGAGATGCAAATCTTGTGTTTAATCTACATGTTTGCTGCTGCTGCTGCTAAGTCACTTTAGTCGTGTCCGACTCTGTGTGACCCCATAGATGGCAGCCCACCAGGCTCACCCGTCCCTGGAATTCTCCAGGCAAGAACACTGGAGTGGGTTGCCATTTCCTTCTCCAATGCATAAAAGTGAAAAGTGAAAGTGAAGTCGCTCAGTCGTGTCCGACCCTCAGCGACCCCATAGACTGCAGCCTTCCAGGCTCCTCCACCCATGGGATTTTCCAGGCAGAAGTACTGGAGTGGGGTGCCATTGCCTTCTCCACTACGATGTTTAACTAGTAATAATTATTTTAGCAGAATATTAGAAATACTAGCTTGCTAGGGCTGCCATAATGAAGTATCATAGACTGAGTGGCTTAAATAACAGAAGGTTATTTTCTTGCAGTTCTGGAGGTTAGAAATTCAATATTAAGATGTCAGTAGGATTAAGATGTGGAGAATGCAATGGCACCCCACTCCAATACTCTTGCCTGGAAAATCCCATGGATGGAGGAGCCTGGAAGGCTGCAGTCCATGGGGTCACTGAGGGTCGGACTCCACTAAGCGACTTCACTTTCACTTTCATGCATTGGGGAAGGCAATGGCAACCCACTCCAGTGTTCTTGCCTGGAGAATCCCAGGGACGGGGGAGCCTGGTGGGCTGCCGTCTATGGGGTCACACAGAGTCGGACATGACTGAAGTGACTTAGCAGCAGGATTAAGATGTCAGAAATCCAACATTAAGATGATTTTTTCTGAGACCTCTCTCCATGGCTTGTAAATGGTTGTTTTATCATTCTATCTTCATGGACTTTCCTTTGTGGGTGTCTGTTATCTGTTATAATCTCCTCTTGTAAGAACACTAGTCATACTGGATTAAGGCCCATCCCTATGACCTCATTTTATCTTAATTACCTCTTTAAAGATAGTGTCTCCAAATATAGCCACATTCTGAAGTACTGGGAATTAGGACTTCAGTAATCTGAATTCAGTCTATAATAAGAATATTTTTGACATTTATTAAGTGAATTGATTTTAATACTTTCAGCCACATGTATACCTTTTCATTTTTATTTCATTATAATGCAAAGAAATCTTTCATGTTTGTAAGAATAATTATGGATGACTTTCTCTTTTTATTTTTTGAGTTATGCTTTCCCCAAGCTCAATGAGCTTAGTAATGTTTAGCTGAGGTTCTTTTTCCATGCTTATGCAAAGATTAGACACTCACCCAAACTTGCTTAAACAGGGTGTTTCTGTCAAGAAGTCTGAAGTCATTCTGATCCCAAGTCTAAAGTCATTCTGATCCCAAATCCTTTCTTCATGACTCTTTAATATCTTTGTTCCCCTTGAAGCTTATAAGATACTAAATGTTCTGAAATTTCTGATGTGATGCCTTGATGTGGGTGAAATTTTCATCCATTGCATTGGATATTTGGTAGGGTTTTTCAATCTTGAAGTTAATATCCTTTGGAATTTTCTTGAATCATTTCTTTGATGATTTCTTCACCCTGTTTTCTTTATTCTCCTTTGCTGGAATGTTATGCAGATATTGGCAGTCCTGGACTGGTAGTTTTCCCCCTTAGCTTTTTTCTTTTTCACATTTTTTTTTTGCTTTTCATTATACTTTTGGAGAAACTTCCCTAGGTTTTATCATATTACTGTCCTCATAGTGAACCCTTCATTTTTATTATGTATTTAACTTCAGGAGTTCTTGATTCTCTGTAGTGCATGTGTGTGTGTGTTTTAAGTAACCTGTCCTTATTTCATGGTTTCAGTTTCTCTTTTTATATATCTGTTGATGCACACACACATTTTCTTTTTGTTAAAAAGTAATACTCTACAAAGTATGCAAAACTTGATGTATAATTTATCACTAAGCAAACACCTGTGAAACAAACCACCCAAGATAAGTCATAGAATGGGGGTTTTTCTGTCCTCTGCTTTTTACCTCCCATCCCCTGTAAGAATTATTTCTTCACTGCTTGAGGCTCAAAATGTCCACTAGTAAAAGAATAAACTATACAAGCTGTTCTATGTAAAGAGACTAGTGGCCATTTAGACTATGAAATGTCATTGTACTTAGAAAAAAAAGAGTGATAGGGACATCAGGAAGAAAATAATCTAGGGTGGAGAATTGGAACATGAATGGTAGATACTATGTTTAATGTCAATTAATAAAAGAATTATATAAATATTTCTTAGTTGGTTACAGTATGGTGTTGTTTTGGGGGCTTTAATTAGCTAAATAAGAAAAGCAGAATCTTTGAAGAAAGGTTTTTAATATTAACTTGTTCATTTATCAGTCAGCTTTACATCAGTTATTAAGCACTGAAGATTCAAAGATGCTTTGAGCATAGTCACTGCCCTCTAGAGAGTCAAAGATGCTCTCTAACCTCAAATGGATCTTTCTCTAAAAGGTAGATCCTAATAAAGGTCAGAACTCAAAACATTAAGTTTTTACTCCAGTAAAAGAGATGTATCTGAGACTGGCCTGGCAAGAGATTGGAATATTGTGTTAATGATCCCAGTGTTCTTTCTGAGAACACAGAAATCACACTTCACTAATTCCAAGGTTCAGTGGATTAGAGGAAAAATCTTAAACCCAGGAAGATTAATTCAAATCCCGTATTAACCTATTTGATCATTTTGCAGTATTACTAGATAATTTGTAATTAGTGACAAGCATTTGGAGTTCACGAATAATCCTGCTTGGATGATTGCTCCCCTGCTCTGACCTTCATGCCTCCCTGTTGTTTCCAGGAGATAAATGAGCACTTTAATTACCTATTGTTCAGGAATTCTGCCTTTTTTTCACCAAATGATGCAATATCTTCCTAATTTATGTTAAGCATGTTTTTTCTTCCCCAGATCTTTTCTTTTGTTAGAGACTCCTTTCTAGGTAAGTGTATCTTTATTTCCCATGATTTTTAGCTGTAGCATTTCAACCTGGATTAGTTCTGTGTTATGTTAGGATTTTGTTTTTCTGCATCACTAGTCAAACAGTTTCTAATGACATCTTGTCTTTTCATGTGAATTGAAGATTGAGTACTAGGAATTTCAGCACTACAATGAACCTATCCCACAAAAGTACTACAAGGAAAGATAACACTTTTTTTGGAAAAAGAGCTATTCACACCTACCATTAAAAAGGTAAATAACAGACTGATAGACTAATAATTATTCACAGAAGTACAACTTGCCAAGCTTTGAAAGATGAAAGGATTGTTTCTTGTTGAAAATGGAAAAGGACTTCTCTCATCCTATTGAAATTTAGTGATTCATGTTGGGATAGTGTAATTTCTGTACTGAGCTTTTAAAATAGGTTTGATTTTTGAAACACATTGACTTCTCTGTTGATCTGTAAGCCTTAGGCTGAAATGTGGAGAAAATCTGATTATTCATCTCTAGGTTTGCATCTAACACTTCTCTTACATTGTCCTCTACCTGTTGAAACCTTTTACATTGCTAATGTGTAAGCTTTTCTCACAGCAAACCACTTCTCTGATTGTCTAGACACCAAATGAGGGTCCTAAAGTCGATTTAATTTCTGAACTAACTAGGTAGAGTTAGTGCATATCGGACAGGTTAATGGGCTCAGTTTCATAAAACTGCCTCACCTCAGACACCACTTGCAAGTCCTGGTTTGCCGCCTGTACTTGTGACCAACTGACTATAAATTAGGGGTTCCATGACCCTTCCTGGAGGAGGAAATGGCAACCCACTCTAGTATTCTTGCCTGAGAAATCCCCTGGACAGAGGAGCCTGGTGGGCTATGGTCTGTGGGGTCGTAAAGAGTCAGACACGACTTAGCAACTCAACAACAACAACATGCTATGCTATGCTAAGTCACTTCAGTCGTGTCCGACTCTGTGTGACCCCATAGACGGCAGTCCACCAGGCTTCCCGGTCCCTGGGATTCTCCAGGCAAGAACACTGGAGTGGGTTGCCATTTCCTTCTCCAATGCATGAAAGTGAAAAGAGAAAGTGAAGTCGCTCAGTCCTGTCCGACTCTTAGCGACCCCATGGACTGCAGCCCACCAGGCTCCTCCATCCATGGGATTTTCCAGGCAAGAGTACTGGAGTGGGGTGCCATTGCCTTCTCCTAACAACAACATGACCCTTCCTCAAGTTTGATAATTTGCTCTTACTGCTCACACAATGCAGGGAAATAGTTGGTGGAAGAAATGCACTGTGTAGGATATGGGGGCGTAGCACAGAACTTCCATGTCCTCTCTGGGTATGCCACCCTTCCAATCCTTCCATGTATTCACCAACCCAAATGCTCTCAGAGCCTTGTCATTTAGGTGCTGGTGTCATTCTATGGTGGTTTCATTATGTAGGCATGATTGATTAAATCATCAGTCCTTGGTGATTAACTCAACCTCCAGTGCCCTTTCCCTCCCTGGAAGTCAGAAGGTGGGCCTGAATATTCCAACCTTTTAGACACACCTTGGTCTTTCTGGAGTCCAACCTCCAGAGTCCACTGAAGTGTCTAGCATACAAAAGACACTCTTCGGGAGGCACTGGAGGTTCATTGTTAAGAATTCTCACCTCCTAAAAGATGTTTTCACCACTCCAGAGATACCAAGGGTTTTAGGAACTGTGTGCCAGGGACCAAAGACCAAATATATATTTCTATTGTAACACCTCCGCCTTACTGAATTGTGCCCTTTTAGATGCTGTTTTAATTTCCAGCCTCTTACAAGTTCCTTCTTGCAAATGTACCTTTTCTTTGCCCTATTTCTTTAGGGCCAAATATAAACTGTGTTAACATTATTTTTTTGGCAAATCCATATTGATGTGTTCAGTTGATGCAATTATATTGAGGAATTCCTCTTTCAGGTAAAATGAGAGTTTCATTTTAAAGCAAGGGCTTTTGGAGATGATACTTAAAGCTGCAAGGGTGACTACCGGGATAGAGATTCGGTACATTGTTTTCTACCTTGGGGCATTTTTATCTGGAGACCATGCATTATGGTTCTTTTTAAATTACACTGCATAGCTTCTTGTACTTTTTCTTAATTGGCCCTCTTTACATCTTAGCTGAGCCTCTGGTTGGCCTAAGCAAAATGTTGTTTTATTGTAGTGAAACACTGGTGTCTTGTGGAACCTAATGGCAAGATGTGCCAGCTAGGCCATGTGAAGGAATGAGATAGAAAGCGGTTAGAACCCAGGCAACCATTTTCAAAGCCTCTTTCTTTAGGGCCACATGATCTCTGAATTAATTTCTTGTTGCGGCTGTAACAAATTATCACACACTTGGTGGCTTAAACAATAAATTTATTCTCTTTAAAAAAGTGTGGAGGCCCAGAAGTCTGAAAACAATTTCACTGGGCTCCAATCAAGGTGTTCTCAGGGCTGTGTTCCCTCTCGAGACTTAAGGGAGAATCTGTTTCCTTGCCTTTTCCATCTCCTAGAGTTATTTTTCTAGATTGTTTTTCTGATTCATGTGCCATTTTCCATCTTTTCAAAGCAGCATGATTTTGTTTTTATTTTTCCAGTTGTCACATGGCCTTCTCCTGTAGTAGAGTCTCCCTCTGCCTCTCTCTTGTTAAGAGCACTTGCAGTTATATTTAGAGCCTACCTGGATAAACCAGGATACTCTCTGCAGCTCAAGATCCTTAACTTGATGACATCTGCAAAGTACTTTTTGGGCGTATGACATTATTTTCACAAGTTTCATAGATTAGGCCCTGGATATCTTTGGGAGCTATTATTTAGTTTACCAATCTCTAATCATTACTTCTCTGTCTGCAGCTGTTCATGTTTTTTCTGAAGACCACCTTTCTCTGTTTTGGTATACAAGTACCAAAACATGTCTAACCCACAATGGCAGTCTTAGGTCTTGGGTTCACAAGAGAATAGTTCAGACTAATAGGATAGTAGATAATAGAATTGAATATTGATTTCAGACTCCTACAAAGCAGTTTGAAGCCCTAACTTGGTCAGATGTCCAACCCTGGTGCAGCTTCCTGGTGCAGTGGCCAAGAGGCAGATTCATGCCTAGTAAACACAGGTTCAGACTCCCTTGGAGAAGGAAATGGCAACCCACTCCAGTATTCTTGCCTGGAAAATCCCATAGACTGAAGAGCCTGGTAGGCTATAATCCATGGGGTTGTAAAGAGCTGGACACGATTGAGCGACTTCACTTTCATTTTCAGACTCCCTATCCTATTGATGGAGTGCGGTTCTCAGAGAAGGAAGGATAAGTAGGGTACCTAAACTGAAGTTGCTGATTTAGTTATAACTAGAGACAGAATAATTGCATGTTCTCGAAAATCGTAATAAGAGTGCTTTGATTGTACCAAAATGGATAAATTCTAATAAGAAATGATAGTTTCATAATGATTTTTATCCCTTTTCTCTTAAACCAAATGAGAGACAATCCTGCACTTGTGATCCCCCCACATAGCATCATAAGGGGTAAACTCTTACATGTGTAAAAGAGGTAGAGGAAGAAAGAATTGGTCATCTAAAATTAGAGGGGAGATAGGACCCATAGACAGAGATTTTGATAGCTCTGTGTCTTTACTATTTATATTTCCCTGATATTGCTGATTTAAATAGCTTTTGCCATGATTCAAATAGGTTAATCCGGTGGTTGTTGAGATTGCACCCTGGGCCTCTCCTAGTTGCATTGTGAACCTTAAGTTACGTGCCCCCACCCCAACTGCACCCACCGTTTGTAGAGCACCTGTAGGTTTACTAAGGGGATTCAGCTTCTCCTCAGAGAATTATGTCTATAGTCCCCCTAGTCATCTGCACATCTTCAAAGATGTCTTTCTTTTGAACACACCATCGTATTTTCGTAGCATTCTTACTTTGTACCCTATGTCTCTAAAGTAAACAGGTCTTTTCTGAGCTCTTTGAGATTACTTTCTTTTTAGGTTATGACCAAAATCCTAAGCTTGTGAATGCTTCAGGGGTATCTTTATTTTATATCTGCTTGTCATGTATAGTTCCTAACATGACAGTTCTGTACTGAAGACTAATTGACGGTCCGTTAATTGATGGCACTTGAGATAGAAGAAAATGACCATATTCAACAGTATATTATTTGCCTAGAATCAAATTGCTACCACAGCTGCCTTACTGAATAGGCTCACATGATGTGTCTGGTTGGAGCAAGATGCCAACAGATCAGTAAGTGTTATTATAATAATTGAAAATCAGTATTAAAATTTCACAAATAATAGCTTTGGTTTGGGAATTTTTATTGGATATTTGAGAATATCAGTTATTGGTGTGAATTTTTCTTTAAAAGATGGAATAGGATTTATGCTAGTAAAATATGTAATTCCTATTTTTGGTAGGGAGTGTTAATTTTTCACAAATAGAATAAAATCCCCATTTTCAATACTGTCTTTCTGATGTGTTCTAAGTGAAAGTGACAGTTGTCTCTTCATGTCCTCCTGATACATTGCTTAGCAACATTACAGCACACGTTGGCATAAGTGACTATTGGATGTGAGAATGCGGATTATGGGAAGTGGGGAAAATTAAGAATAAAGGGGTTATGTTAGAAAACTGCTGAAGGGTAAGGGGTGCGTCCTGTCAAAGTCTGGGCACCCATCAAGTATAGAAGATGTGGGTGCTGACCCACGAGTATATGCAGAGTGCTAGTCTCTAAAACCATCTGGCTTAATGCATTTATATGAGCAAATTAGAGATGTAAATGTGGCCATGCAGGATTAATCACACACTGTGCTGCTCTTTGCTAGTCTTAGTGCCAAATCACATTTCACATTCTTGGTGCTCTGTATGATTTCTTTAGATTTATTACTTTTGTTTGGTATGCCATTTTTAATATATCATTGATGCTTTACAGTGGAATTTTTTGATGCCTATACCTGCAACACGGAAGAAAGATCTCAAGGGGAAGGAAGAAACAGATCAGATCAGCATTGTTTTATATCCTTCCCTCGTTCAAATGCTGTCTAACATCTTTGGGAAATTTACTGCTGCCTCTAAGAATCTCTTGGCTTTCTCAGTATAGCCCTGTATTTTTGGCCTTTTTTCTCCCCCCTGCCAAGCTTTATTAAGGTATAATTGACATATAACATTATATCAGCCCTGGAATTTCTTTGGAAGGAATGATGCTAAAGCTGAAACTCCAGTATTTTGGCCACCTCGTGCGAAGAGTTGACTCATTGGAGAAGACTCTGATGCTGGGAGGGATTGGGGGCAGGAGGAGAAGGGGGGCGCCAGAGGATGAGATGACTGGATGGCATCACTGACTCGATGGATGTGAGTCTGAGTGACCTCCGGGAGCTGGTGATGAACAGGGAGGCCTGGCGTGCTGCAGTTCATGGGGTCGCAAAGAGTCGGACATGACTGAGCGATTGATCTGATCTGATCCTGCAAAATGATTACCACCATAAGTCATGTGACTACCATTTTTTTTTCTTGTGATGAGAACATTTAAGATTTACTCTCTTAGCAACCTTCGTTTATATAATACAGTATTATTAACTATAATCACCTGCTGTACTTTATATCCCAGAATGTATTCATACTCTAAATTAAAGTTTGTATGTTTTACATTTTTCTAGTTGATATTCTTCATGCCAGAAGCTGGGAAACTTTTGATTGAGAAAATGTAAATTGACGTGCCTGAGGTGGCAAGCTAAGTCCTGGTGTTCAGAAAACAACAAAACGTGATCATCACTGAGGCAGAAATTGCTAGCTCTTCCCCAGTATTCACTTCTCTTTTTTTCCTGTAGCAGTGTGCTCTACAGTTATTAACTGGACCTTTTGCCACCTAGAATAAAGACTGCCCAGACTCATAGCTAGGGTGTATTCATAAAACTAAATTCTGATCAGTGGGAGGTAATCAGAAGTGTCTAGTATAGTTCCTAGGACACCTTTATAGGGAGAGATGTGCTTTTCTTCCTGTCTTATTCTCCTTCCTGTTGGATGGAATGTAGATACTGGCTGGTAGTTAAGTAGCTATTTGAACTGAACTGTACTGAAAGCATGTATTAAAGATGAGAGAAGGCCAGATAAGGAAATGGATTCTTGATGATAGGGAACATAATGTCAGCCTTGAACTTATAATCTCTGGACTTTGTTTATATAGGAGAAAGTTAAATTTCTGTCTTAGATAAGCCACTGTTATTTTGAGTTATCTAGTCCCTGAAGCTAAAGCTAACCCTGGCTAACATAAGCGTCCTGAAATAAGACTTACTTTGTACCTATTATAAGCTTGGTTAATTGACCATTTCTAGAATTTAGATATATGCTTATAAAAATTAAAGGTTAGCTTCTGGTTTTCTTCTTACTATTTTTATCTGACCTAATGTATTCCTGCGATTTTCCTACATGTAGAGTTTACCCTAGTGATTGTGTTTCAGTAAGACAGCTGAAGAAGAATTTTTTCTCCTGAATGAGAGAAACCAAAGTTGTAAACCTAAGTAACCAGAAATGTAAATCTATGATGTTTTATGGTTCTGCTGATTATATATGATCATTGGACACAGGCACACAAGAGCAGTAAGAAATTTGGGGGAGTCTATAAAATGTAAAGCATCTGGTGTGAAGTCTATAAAAGACCACACTATCAAGTCATTTCAGATTCTTTTGTGAGTTGAAATTTGGCTTAATATAAATGGCTTCCAAGTGGTATTGCTTCCTTCTGTTCTCAAAGAGGATATTAAAGCACTGAAGAATGCTATAGTTTAGTTAGGTAGATGTAAAAATCCTGGGAGGATCAACATCGGGTAAATATCATCTCTTCCAGTGTTGAAAATGAAATGATAATAGGGTAACTTAGAGATAATAATAGAAAAAGTAAAGATGAAATGCAAGTTCTGATACTGAGAGAGAAGGAGGGTATTTCATTTTAAATTATGTTCTAAGGAAGATAAAAGCATGAGGATTTTTTTTTCTCTCTTTTGAAGTGAGCAAATGAAGGCCAACAAAATCTTACTATATACTAATTTAGTCATTTTCATAGATAGGGAAAATCTTTCCTAAATAAAATTGAAAAATAAGCATCATCAAGAGCCTGTAAAAGATAGACCCATAACCAGGAAAATGAAGGTGCTGATATGATAAATTAGCATCTGGCTCCATTAACCATCTTATAGAGCTACAAGCATGACATGGCTCTGTTTTCCTGTAATCACTTCCTCAACCATGTTCTCTGAAACTCCTCTTTTTGAGCAGATTCTCAGTTCCATACCTTTGTGTATACTTTGCTGCTACTGCTAAGTCGCTTCAGTCATGTCCGACTCTGTGCGACCCCTGAGACGGCAGCCCACCAGGCTCCCCCGTCCCTGGGATTCTCCAGGCAAGAACACTGGAGTGGGTTGCCATTTCCTTCTCCAATGCATGGAAGTGAAAAGTGAAAGTGATGTCCCTCAGTCGTGTCCGACTCTTGGCGACCCCATGGACTGCAGCCTACCAGGCTTCTCCATCCATGGGATTTTTCCAGGCAAGAGTGGGGTGCCATTGCCTTCTCCATTGTGTATACTTTAGAATACTTTAAAAATTCCAGTTTAAAACTCCAATAGTACATCCAATTTAAAGTTCTTCCCTTCCCCTTTGTCTAAAGCCAGTGGCTCAGGCTTCATCATGAAAAAAATTTTCCCTGTCTCTTCTGGGTCTCTAGCTCTTCCAATGAGTTAGAAGGAAGGAAGTGTTAAGAGTTTAATGTCTCACTTGCCTGGTCCAGTTGTAGCTCACTCAGTGTTGATTGTTGCAGTTTCTCTAGTCTCCATTGGCAGGTGTCCAAATGCTAGTTCTCTTATGGAGGCACATGTATGAATATTTTGAAGGGCCCTTTAGGAACATCTCCATTGCAGTTTCTTAATATGAAAGGTTAAGTTCCAGTTCTGTCTCTTCCAGCCTCTCTGAGGTTCTACCTCTAGTGATACAATCTAAAGCCCCCTGCTAGTGGAATCCCCTTCCCTCCAGGCAGTCTTCCTGGGTAAGGTACCAGCAAGATATCCCAAGTCAGCTTCTATGATAACTGAATTTGGAAGTTCTTATATCTTTGCCATGCCAGTTGATGGGAGTTTAACCTATTCTACTGTTGCCCCTTTCTGCTCGTTTTCTCAAATTATCAGAGCAGATCAACTATTCATTGCCTAGTAATTCTTAAAGTATAGTCTTTAGAGCAGCAGCAGCGTCACCTCAAAATCTGTGAGAGATATAAATTCTTCAGCCTGATGGGGCCCGCTTGTCTGTATTCTAATGTGCTTGAACAGCTGGTGGGATATCCAAATGGTGAATGAGTTTTTCTTACTACAGATACTCTTAAGGATTAATTATTGTATTTTGAATATAATTTAGCCATTATAAATTAGTGGAGGTAGCACATGACATGTCATAGATATTCTTTGGACTGGAGAAACAAGTTACAGGTCCATATGTAAAGTGTTACCTCATGTGAGTTGAAAAAAATGTTTGAATATGCATGGAAGAGTTCAGGCAGTAATGGGAAGGAGGAGTTAAATTTTTTATTTTGTAGTCTTTTTTATTTTGTAGTCTTTCATCTGTTCACATTTTACCATAATATATTTTAACTTTATAATTACAACTAGTTTAACAAAAAAGTATCTCACCATCATCAACCTTTACCTGTGACCTTATCTCTGGACTTAAACATCCTAATTCTAAAACCTTCATGTTAATATATTTCAACTCTAACTTGGCTAATTTCATTTATTCAGGTTTTATCCTGATAATTTTAGTTGTATTTGCTTTTAGGGTCTCATCAGAGAGCTATTATTTTCCCATATAGTCTGAGGTTCACTTCTGTATTTGTTTTGTTTTATTTTCAATTTTTTTTTATTGTGGTAAAACATAGTAACAGAAAATCTGTTGGTATTTAATCCTTTTTTTCAATGAACATATTCCTCTACCTCCCTATTCCTCCTCCACAGGACAAGCAACTTTTCCTGAAAGGACAGCCTTGAAATTAATAGCTACAACCAAGTCTGGGCTGTTGGAGAGCAGAGGACAATCCAGAACAGAAGATACACACAGAAGATCAGAGTCAGATAATATATAGGTCAGGTATCAAGTTGTTCATGAGGGCAAGAGCCAGGCTTTGGGTGAGATTTCTGAGTATTCAGAGACAGGGAAGAAAAAACTTGGATAAGGAGTAGGTACCAAGTAATTAGGACTCAGTTTAGGAGATTGAGGATTAAACATAAGATAATTGATTACATTGCTAATATGGAACAACAATAGTAACAAAAAATGAGCTTGCTAATATATATTTTCTGCAAAAAACAGAAACTGATCTTGGAGTATGAGTGGACTTGACCTGACCTGGAAGAGGTAAGTAGGTGGCACTTTGAGAGAAAGATTGGAGGGCAAGGCAATTTGTGTCAGGTTCCACTTACTTTCTTTAGATTTTGTATTAGAAAAAAAGAGTAAGATTTGGAGTAGGAATATAAAAAATCCCAAGCTAAACCACTTACCACTTCCACCTCCCTCTGTCAACACACACACACACACACACGTAGGAGATCTTTGTGGCTTTGGTTGTTGTGTTCAATAATCTTTTATTGGGATACATGATGCATTCATGACCTGATGAAATAAGACTACACTTTTATTAATAGGGTGAATATTTCAGTATTACCTTTCAGAAACTGACTTTTAAAAAAGATTAAAGCCTCTTATTTAGTAACATATCTTTTGATGTTTCTGTCTTTACCAAATCCTGGTTTGTATTAGAACTTCTATTTCTGGGGAGATTATTGAGAAAGTTATTGAAAAATAGGCTTAGATGCATCTGGAATTTTTCAAATTGTCTCACCCATTTCAGTAGTTTTTAGATATAAGTTTAAATGAAGTCCATACTATCTTCAAGCTAAAATCTCCTAGGTTTTGCTTTTTGGATGAATTTATTATTTTTCTTCCCTTCTTCCCACCCTTTCATCCTTCGTCTGTCTCTCAGTCCTCAGACCCAGGTCCCTTATCCATTTAAATGCATTTTTATTATTATTTGGAATTTTACTCTAAGCTTTTTGAGGTAAAACTTTAAGATTTTATATAAAATTAAGGCAAAATATTTTATATGTAGAAACATATATAAATTTATATATATAACATATTTATATGTTATATATGTAGAAACATTTTATATGTAGAAAGTCTAAGTAAGTTGACTAAGATATAGAATAAGGGAGAGTACAATAAAATAAGAAGCATAACACTTGGCAGGTATGAAAATTGTGACTGTTACTTGTCATTAAGATCGGACTAATTTCAGGAAGCAGAGGTTTTTTTTAAGATTTCTTTTTCTTCAGTTGGAACTGATTCTGACACAGAATAGTCACTGTGTTTTAGGATTGGAATTTAAAAATCTTATCTTTGAGTTGGTGATGCTAAAGTTGGTGAGAATTATAGGAAACAACCTTTCCACCTATTTTTTGGAGGCAGTCAGAAAAGTTTGTGTACATTTTTTTTAAGAGTTTATAGTCATAGATGAACCATATTAGGCTAGCATATGTTGTTATAAAGGTTAGTTTCATCTTTATTTGGCCTTTTTAGCTTTGTTCTGTTTCATTGGCTCTAATGTGTCTAAACAAGACACCATATACAGCCATGGTGTTCTTAGTAGAATAATGTGAAATATTGACATATTTTATCTTTTAGATGCTCTATAGATGATAATTATAGAAAATGGTTACAGTAAATTAATATCATCAGCAAATGTCTGTGAATAAAATAATTCATTTAACCGAGAATGTTGTTGATTTGTTCTCTCAACTTTCCATGCTGACTTCAGTCTGCTGATTTTTTATTTTTGTTGTCTGATGCTAGAAGGAGAATGATAGCTCATGCCAAAGAGTTAAAAATTTATGAGAGGAAGAGTTTTAAATAAAGAGAATTATATATTAACCTAAATTTTCTGTGATTGCTGGGAGAAATATCAATAACCTGAGATATGCAGATGACACCAACCTTATGGTAGAAAGTGAAGAAGAACTAAAGAGCCTCTTGATGAAAGTGAAAGAGGAGAGTGAAAAAGTTGGCTTAAAGCTCAGCATTCAGGAAACTAAGATCATGGCATCTTGTCCCATCACTTCTTGGCAGATAGATGGGGAAACAGTGTAAACAGTGGCTGACTTTGTTTTTTGGGCTCCAAAATCACTGCAGTTAGTGATTGCCGCCATGAAATTAAAAGACGCTTACTCCTTGGAAGGAAAGTTATGACCAACGTAGACAGCATATTGAAAAGCAGAGACATTACTTTGTCAACAAAGATGCATCCAGTCAAGGCTATGGTTTTTCCAGTGGTCATGTATGGATGTGAGAGTTGGACTATAAAGAAAGCTGAGCGCCAAAGAATTGATGCTTTTGAACTGTGGTGTTGAAGAAGACTCTTGAGAATCCCTTGGACAGCAAGGAGATCCAACCAGTCCATCCTAAAGGAGATCAGTCCTGGGTGTTCTTTGGAAGGACTGATGCTGAAGCTGAAACTCCAATACTTTGGCCACCTCATGCGAAGAGTTGATTCATTTGAAAAGACCCGGATGCTGGGAGGGATTGGGGGCAGAAGGAGAAGGGGATGACAGAGGATGAGATGGTTGGATGGCATCACTGACTCGATGGACATGGGTTTGGGTGGATTCTGGGAGTTGGTGATGGACAGGGAGGCCTGGCGTGCTGGAGTTCATGGGATCGCAAAGAGTCTGATATGACTGAGCAACTGAACTGAAATTTTCTGTGAATTGGGGAAAACTGATGACTTTTTTTAAAAAATAAGGCTTTATTATGATACTTTTTACATACCATAAAATTTAACCTTTTAAGAGTGTAGAATTCAGTGGTTTTTCTTTTATTCACTAAGTTACGTAATCACTATCCAATTCTAAATCATTTTCATCTCTCTCCAAAGAAATCCTGTACCCATCAGCAGCCATTCTTCCTGTCTCCTAACCACTCCCCAACTCCCTCTTCCCTCTCCATTCCCCCACCTCCTCACCCCTCCCCCACCTGACCCTGGCAACCACTCACCAGTTGACTTTCTGTCTCTACAAATTTGCCTGTTCTGGACATTTTGCATAAATGGAACCATACAGTATGTGTCACTTTCTTTTTTAGCAGCAGAACATCTGAATCTAAGTCTGGAAACATTAGCATTCTTACCAAAGCAAATTTGAACAAAACTTCAGTAATATTTCTAGACTGGATTTGTGTAGCATCCCAGGAAGTGGGTTTTGATTTGATGATAGATTTGATTTGATTTGCTAATAGATTTGAGGATGATAGATTCATAAGCCCAGTGAATGGAGCATTTCAAGGAGGTGCTCTTTTGTGTAGAATTATTAGTATTGTAATAGAGAGGACTACCTAGTAGAAAAGTGAACATGAAAAGACTTTAAGATACTAAATAAAAAAGGGAAATAATTTAAAATATTGTTTGTACATTTTGGTTTAATCTTTAAGCCTACTTTGGCAGTTATTTGCTATTCAACCTTTGCCATTTACAATGTATAGCTAATCCCAGCTACTAACATGGACAGTCATCTTTTGCACTGTGTCCTGTGTGCAGAACACTACCAGTAATTGTGTCAGATAATAGTGTTTCTGTGGGAGGGAGATCTTCGGAAATACCTTTCATGCAAGTTAATTTTTGTCTTACATGTGCGTTCAGAATAAACAGAAAATTCTTTACGATCTTAACTGCTGTTCCTTAAATTTGATAATCAGTGTCCACTGTCTGGCCCATTCATGTACTCTTGAAGTAGGAAGAAAAAGCCCTGTCTTGTTTTTATATCAATGGCCAGATAGACTGCACTTAAAAAAATTAGCATATGAATGTTTTGACTATCTCACTTAAGACAGCCTGTCAGTTTGGCAGCTCTGAGCCTGTTATTTGTGTGTCTTCTCTTTTCTCATTTTCATGTTGTGACAAATAAGATTGTACTTTTGACAAGTGATTTGTACTTCATCTAAGGTTTTCAAAGTGTTTTTAATTTATTTATTAAACTATCTAAAGATCGTTTTATCCACCCATTTTTAGGTAACATAAAATTCTCTTTAATACAAATGAAAATAGAAAGTGATAGTACTGAAGTTCTTGCAATAAAAAACATTATTGGATAAGAATTATATTTCAGAAGCTTATATTTTTTCACTTAAGCATTTTCAGACTTAGGCCAGTGTGTAGTACTGATTTAAGGGGAAAAGCCCCTTCTGACATTACTTGGGAGAGTGTATCTTTCAGAACTGAAGGTATTTCCAAGGGTTGTTCAGTTGCTTAGTTGTGTCTGACTCTTTGTGACCCCATGGACTGCAGCATGCCAGGCTTCCCTGTTCTTCACCATCTCCTGAAGCTTGCTCAAATCCTTTGGTAAATGAGTAAATGCTGTGCTGAAAATTTTATTGCTAAAGGAAATTCTGTCTATTTAATCTTATTTTATGGCTAGCATTAAATTCAGTGATTCATTGAATGAATATTTAATGAGTACTTAATATATTGCGACCTGTTTGAAGTACTGGACTTAGAGTGGTGAGCAATACAGATTCCAGTCTCTAGACCTTAGAATCTATTGGGTGACATAGTGATCAAATGAGTAAATAATGCATTTTCAAACCATAATATGTGGATGTGGCTTGAAGAAAACAAATAAGAGAATATATAGTGAATTTGGGGTGGGGAGTTGATTTTGTTCAGGAGTACTCCTTGAGGACTTGCTATTTATGTTTGAAAAGAGACTCAACTTATGTTTGAAACTCAATTTATGTTTGAAAAGAGGAATCAACCTGCCTGACTTCAGGCTCTACTACAAAGCCACAGTCATCAAGACAGTATGGTACTGGCACAAGGACAGAAATATAGATCAATGGAACAAAATAGAAAGCCCAGAGATAAATCCACCCACATATGGTCACCTTATCTTTGACAAAGGAGGCAAGAATATACAATGGATTAATTGGAATCAAGATTGCTGGGAGAAATATCAATAACCTCAGATATGCAGATGACACCACCCTTATGGCAGAAAGTGAAGAGGGGCTAAAAAGCCTCTTGATGAAAGTGAAAGTGGAGAGTGAAAAGGTTGGCTTAAAGCTCAACATTCAGAAAACGAAGATCATGGCATCTGGTCCCATCACTGCATGGGAAATAGATGGAGAAACAGTGGAAACAGTGTCAGACTTTGTTTTTCTGGGCTCCAAAATCACTGCAGATGGTGACTGCAGCCATGAAATTAAAAGACGCTTACTCCTTGGAAGGAAAGTTATGACCAACCTAGATAGCATATTCAAAAGCAGAGACATTACTTTACCAACAAAGGTTCGCCTAGTCAAGGCTATGGTCTTTCCTGTGGTCATGTATGGATGTGAGAGCTGGACTGTGAAGAAGGCTGAGCGCCGAAGAATTGATGCTTTTGAACTGTGGTGTTGGAGAAGACTCTTGAGAGTCCCTTGGACTGCAAGAAGATCCAACCAGTCCATTCTGAAGGAGATCAATCCTGGAATTTCTTTAGAAGGAATGATGCTAAAGCTGAAACTCCAGTATTTTGGCCACCTCATGCGAAGAGTTGACTCATTGGAGAAGACTCTGATGCTGGGAGGGATTGAGGGCAGGAGGAGAAGGGGACGACAGAGGATGAGATGGCTGGATGGCATCACTGACTCGATGGATGCGAGTCTGAGTGACCTCCGGGAGCTGGTGATGGACAGGGAGGCCTGGCGTGCTGCGGTTCATGGGGTCGCAAAGAGTCGGACACGACTGAGCGACTGATCTGATCTGATCTGAAAGACAATCTCTTTAACAAGTGGTGCTGGGAAAACTGGTCAAACACTTGTAAAAGAATGAAACTAGAACACTTTCTAACACCATACACAAAAATAAACTCAAAATGGATTAAAGAGCTAAATGTAAGACCAGAAACCATAAAACTCCTAGAGGAAAACATAGGCAAAACACTCTCTGACTTACATCACAGCAGGATCCTCCATGACCCACCTCCCAGAATATCGGAAATAAAATAAAAAATGAACAAATGGTACCTACTACTACTACTACTAAGTCACTTCAGTCGTGTCCGACTCTGTGCGATCCCATATACGGTAGCCCACTAGGCTCCTCCGTCCCTGGGATTCTCCAGGCAAGAACACTGGAGTGGGTTGCCATTTCTTTCTCCAATGCATGAAAGTGTAAAGTGAAAGTGAAGTCGCTCAGTCGTATCCGACTCTTAGCGACCCCATGGACTGGAGCCTACCAGGCTCCTCCGTCCATGGGATTTTCCAGGCAAGAGTACTGGGGTGGGGTGCCATTGCCTTCCCTGAAATGGGACCTAATCAAACTTAAAAGCTTCTGCACAACAAAGGAAACTATAATCAAGGTGAAAAGACAGCCTTCAGAATGGGAGAAAATAATAGCAAATGAAGCAACTGACAAACAACTAATCTCAAAAATATACAAGCAACTTCTACAGCTCAATCCCAGAAAAATAAATGACCCAATCAAAAAATGGGCCAAAGAACTAAATAGACATTTCTCCAAAGAAGACATACAGATGGCTAACAAACACATGAAAAGATGCTCAACATCACTCATTATCAGAGAAATGCAAATCAAAACCACTATGAGATACCATTTCACGCCAGTCAGAATGGCTGCTATCCAAAAGTCCACAAGCAATAAATGCTGGAGAGGGTGCAGAGAGAAGGGAACCCTCTTGCACTGTTGGTGGGAATGCAAACTGGTACAGCCACTATGGAGAACAGTATGGAGATTCCTCAAAAAACTGGGAATAGAACTGCCTTATGATCTAGCAATCCCACTGCTGGGCATATACACTGAGAAAACCAGAATTGAAAGAGACACGTGTACCCCAGTCATAGCAGCACTGTTTGCAATAGCCAGAACGTGGAAGCAACCTAGATGTCCATCCACAGATGAATGGATAAGCAAGCTGTGGTACATATACACAATGGAGTATTACTCAGCCATTAAAAAGAATACATTTGAATCAGTTCTAAGGAGGTGGATGGAACTGGAGCCTATTATACAGAGTGAAGTAAGCCAGAAACAAAAACACAAATACAGTATACTAACGCATATATATGGAATTTAGAAAGATGGTAAAAATAACCCTATTTACGAGACAGCAAAAGAGACACTGATGTATAGACCAGACTTTTGGACTCTGGGACCAGGAGAGGGTGGGATGATTGGGGAGAATAACATTGAAATATGTATAATATTATATCTGAAATGTATTAATCGTTCAAACTAAACACTGTCATGTTACAATTTGTTCATATTAGATGTTTGTAATGTTTCTGATAATCAATAAAAGAGATTCTTGATAAAAAAAAAAAGAGAGACTCAAAATATTGAAAAGGAATACCTACTCTGGAGGAAGAGATTAACAGGCAGATATAACTGTAACCACTGAGGTCATGAAGGCAGCATAAGGCAGGTCTGGCCACAGTTAAAGAGAACTATGGTAAGAGATGAGGGTGCAAAGTGGAGGCTAGATGATGTAGGGCCTTGCAGGACATGGTAGAGGCTTTGTATTTTTATACTTTTTGCAAAGTGAAAGTGAAGTCACTCAGTTGTGTCCGACTCTTTGTGACCCCATGGACAGTAGCCTACCAGGCTCTGCCGTTCATGGGATTTTCCAGGCAAGAATACTGGAGTGGGCTGCCATTTCCTTCTCCAGGGTATCATTCCCAACCCAGGGATTGAACCCAGGTCTCCTGCATTGCAGATAGACGCTTTACCGTCTGAGCCACCAGGGAAGCACTTTGTGCAAAGGGAAGCCTTAAGCGGTTTTCAAATGGGGAACTGCGTGATCTAATTTAATTTATATTATTGAAAAATCATTCTGGCTTTCCTGGTAGCTCAGCTGGTAAAGAATCCACCTGCAATGCAGGAGACCCTGGTTCAATTCCTGGGTCAGGAAGATCCACTGGAGAATGGATGGGTGACCCACTCCAGTATTCTTGGGCTTCCCTTGTGGCTCAGCTGGTAAAGAATCCACCTGCAGTGCGGGAGACCTGAGTTCGATCCCTGGGTTGGGAAGATCCGCTGGAGAAGGGAACTACTACCCATTCCAGTATTCTGACCATAGTCCATGGAGTCACAAAGAGTTGGACATGACTGAGTGACATTCACTTTCACAGAGAGACTGGATCACAGGAGGCAGAGTGAAGCTCTTGTAGTCGTCCAGTTGTTATCCATGACTACTGTGGCTAAAGAAGAAGGGGTAGAGATGATGCAAAGTGGCAGGATATGAGTTAGAATTTGTAGGTAGAAAGTTGAGGACTCGCTAATGGGTTAGATGTTGAGGGCAAGCATAGGAGTGGAATCCAAAGTAACTGTTTTAATTTTTTGGCCTGAGCTGCTAGAGGAATAGAAATGCCATTAACTGAGATAAAGAATGAAGAATGACCAGATTACTGAGGGGAAACCAAGAGTTTTGTTGAAATGTCTGAGATGTTCTGTTAGATGTCTTAGTGAAGATGTTGAGTAGGCAGCTTTTCATATAAGTCTAGAGCTCAGAGAGGTAGGAATTTGATGTACAAATATGGATGTCATCAATTAAGAGGTGATATTTAGAGACTTGGGGCTAGCTGAGATCTGAGGGAGTACTTATAGGCAGGAGACTCAGCCTTGGAGCTCTCCAGCATACATACATATCTATTCATTCCTATATGTTCATGCAAGAAAAACTTGTGTTCTCATATAAACAAAATCAAACCTGTTTATGTGAGTCAACTGCAGTTCTTGGTTGCAAGTGAAAGTTGTTCAGTCATGTCCGACTCTTTGCGACCCCATGGACTATACAGTCCATGGAATTCTCCAAGCCAGAATACTGAAGTGGGTAGCCATTCCCTTCTTCTGGGGATCTTCCCAAACCCAGGTTTCCTGCATTGCAGGCAGGTTCTTTGCCAGTTGAGCCACCAGGGAGGCCCAAGAATACTGGAGAGGGTAGCCTATCCCTTCTCCAGCATATTTTCCTGACCCAGAAATTGAATTGGGGTCTCCTGCATTGCAGGTGATTCTTTACCAGCTGAGCTACCAGGGAAGCCCTTGGTTGCAAGTTTAACAGAAAACAATTGTAACTGTTTTAATCCAAAGGTACATGGATTTCAGCCATAATGGGCCCACAGCAACTGCTATATCCTGGAGCTGGATGTTGTAGGTCATGATGAGCTCCCTGGTACTGATGATCACAGTAGCTAGCTGCTGCTGTGGATCCTGCCAGAGTAAATTCTCTCTCTTACTATTCTTTGAGTTACTTGTTTCACATTCAGACTTTTGGCAAAGAGCTTTGCCAGAGATACTATGTTTCCATCCCAATTATCAGGTGGTAGATATCAAATTATCTGACTTTTTCTTACTGTCATGAGAGATACTTCCTACATTCCACCAAGACTCAGATAATGGGGAATTCCTCAAACAGAGGCTAAGTTCAGATACCAGGGAGTTCATCAGGGATACCAGGAATACCAGGGTGTCCATTTTGTGACTGTGATCTATTTGATTGCTTCTTAATTACAGAGCTAGCAACAACTCAGCGCTTTCAAATGAACTTCAAGAGTCATATTTTCTTCTATTGACTTTTCTCTCATAGCCTTTATCCTGCCATAGCATTGAAACGAGATCTACTTTCCCTGTGTTCCTTTTAACCATAACCAGAGAAATTATAGCCGTTTTTGCATAAAAACAGACAAATAAGCCCCCTGTTCAGGCTTCTTTATTATGTTAAATTTAGCATAATAAAACACTGCCCCTGCACATTCAGGTTTCCTTTAAGAAGGTTGATAAACCCAAAGCTGTATGTTCTGCCCCAAATATCTGACCACTGAACTGACTCGAGATAAATCCTATGAATTCTAAGTAAAGATAACATATGCTGAAATTTTTCCCAGGTTGATAAATTATATAGCACCAATTATGCATGCTCTATAGCTATGGCTACCTGGTAGAGACAGGTAACAAAATTGTAGCCCAGAATAGTGTAGTCCATTGATCTGATCTATATGAGAAAATTGTAACACAGTCATGGAGTCATGGTATTCTTAAGATAGAAGATTTATTATTTACCAAAGAGATAAAGTATTTCCAGGTTAGTACCCATGTCCTTTAATTGAATGCTGGACTTTTTCATTGAGTGGTAGATTTTGTTGTCTTCTTTCAAAAAGTATTTAACTTTGTTCTGCTGAATAGTTAAGTTACTTGTAGATTAAATGTGCTTTTTTCAAGACTGGTTTTTAAACTTTGTCAGGGTAGGTTTACAGTATACTTTAGTGTCATTAACCTCTTCTATTGAGAAATGACTCTTCTGAGATCTCTACTGAATGCTCTAGGTATTCCCTCCACTCTAGCTATTGGAACTTAAAAGACTTACAGCCCTAGAGAGTTCTGACAGTTGTTCATCTTACAGCTTTCCTTCACTTAGCCTCATGGAGTTTTACCCTATTTTGGGCAACTTTGTATTCATCCAAAACTCAAGAAGACCGTCTGTTGATTTCTAGAGAAGCATGTCCACATCGCCCCCTTAGAGTTCATCTTCTTCATTTCTCTGCCCTGAATGTTCCAGCTTCCCTCGCATCCTCAGACTCTGACTCCTCAAGACCATTGTGCTCTGCTTGGGATCCCTTTCCTCCTCTGTGGTCCGGAAAGTGTCTCCAGGCAGAAATCCAGGGTGATCACAGGGGTTACCTCATTTGTTTTGCTTCTCTCAAGGTTCATAGACTATGTGCATATTGTTGTCTGAAATAGTACAAAAACAGTGTTTTTCCTGTATTTTATTCAGTTTTCTAGTTATGTTAGAGTACGCCTGGTCCCAGTTGCTGTGTCACGAACAGAAGCAGAAGTCTCATTAGAAAAATGATTTTACCACTGAAATACATGAAGATTAGAATCTGACAGGTGTGGCCCTTAATATATAATCAATACAAAATCCTTGGTGTGATAAAGAGAAAAAAAAAGTCAGGGTTAGCATAGTAAAACAACAACAGTAACAAACACAGTAAACATTCAGCATTACATACAGGATATATTATATATATATGTGTGTGTGTGTATAATTACATATATAATTTAAAACTCCCAACAGCCATACTTTGGTATTATTATCTCTATTTTACAGAGTTGGAAATTGAAGTACAGAAAAATGAAGTAACCCAGGGTCAGATAGCTAGTTGGTAGATCTAGAGTTTGAACTAGGCATAATTAGCCAAATAAAAAATGCTGCCTCAGGAAACTGGGCAGGTGTACCACCCATCCCAACTGAGCAGTGAATTATATTGTATTTTTTTCACCAAAGCTTTATACATGTCATCATTATGTGAATGAATTACAAATCTCTCTATAGCTATAGCTGTAGATACAGATACATATCCTTAGCTCCAGGCAGTACCTCCACCTGCCTAGTTTACATTCCTGTGAATCTCTTATGACTACCTTACACCTATAAGTCTCAAGCTGAATTTAATACCTATCTGTTCGTTCTGTGACCCATACCTTAGTTAATGGGGGTATCTCTTTTTCTAAAAGATGGTGAAAAATTTAGGGATCATCTTTAAATCCTTCTTTCTCTGTCTCTTTCACGTAACAACCTCCTGTTGTTGTTGTATGTGTGTTAGTCACTCAGTTGTATCTGACTCTTGGCGACCTCATGGACTGTAGCCTGCCAGGCTCCTCTGTCCATGGAATTCTCCAGGTAAGAATACTGGAATGGGTAGCCATTCCCTTCTCTAGGCGATCTTCCCAACCCAGGGATCGAACATGGGTCTCCTGCATTGTAGGGAGATTCTTTACCATCTGAACCACCCCGGAAGTCTAGGCCATGTTTTGCTTGTGAAATGTCTCTCAAGAAGAGCCCTTCTCTGTTTCTGCTGCCCTAATTCAAGACCTCTTCATCCCTTACTGAGCTATTGCAACAGAAACTTCTTTGGCTTTCCTGTCTTTATTGTTCTCATATGCTTTTCTGTCCTTCACAGCATACTTCCAGAGTTGGCATGAAACTCAAATAGATTTGCTGTTGCCTTAATTAAGAACCTCTGCTGCTCACCCTTGTATTCTAAGTCAGGAGTTAAGAATGAGACTTGAGAATCTGACTCTAGTTTGCTTTCTTCTAGCCATAATTCTTTGGGAATTTTTTGGGAGTTAACCCATTAGTCTTAATTTCCTCTTCTGTAAAATGGACATAATGATAGTTCCTCCTCATAAAGGTGTTAAGAAGAATCAACAAATAAAAACATATACATATAAAAGACTTTGTGCTTAGTACATACTCAATAAATGATAGTTATTATTGTTAAGGTAATAGCATTCACAGCCATCTAACCTTAAGTACACTATGCCTTGCTGCTACTGCTACTGCTGCTAAGTCGCTTCAGTCGTGTCTGACTCTGTGCCACCCCATAGACGGAAGCTCACCAGGCTCCCCTGTCCCTGGGATTCTCCAGGCAAGAACACTGGAGTGGGTTGCCATTTCCTTCTCCAATGCATGAAAGTGAAAAGTGAAAGTGAAGTCGCTCAGTCGTGTCCGACTCTTAGCGACCTCATGGACTGGAGCCTACCAGGATCTTCCGTCCATGGGATTTTCCAGGCAAAAGTACTGGGGTGGGGTGCCATTGCCTTCCCTGACACTATGCCTTGCCTTGTGTTATATGTCTCAGATCAATAAAGTGACTTACTAATGTGGTCCATGTTTTCATGCCTCCATGTTTTGGCTTATACTCTGTTCCTTCCCCAGCCTCTGGCACATTCTTTCCCCAGCCTCTCCTCTGCTTGCTGAAAGGACACTGTGCCACCTCTCCAGTAAACCCTTTCTTAGTTACAACAGTCAGAATTAATTACTCTTTAGGGCTCTCATAGTCTTAATGAGGGTGTTTGCTATGACCAGTGCCTTCTCTTGGCAAAACTCCGTTAGCCTTTGCCCTGCTTCATTCCGTATTCCAAGGCCGAATTTGCCTGGTAAAGTAATGCTCAAAATTCTCCAGTTCAGGCTTCAGCAATACGTGAACCGTGAACTTCCAGATGTTCAAACTGGTTTTAGAAAAGGCAGAGGAACCAGAGATCAAATTGCCAACATCCACGGGATCATGGAAAAAGCAAGAGCGTTCCAGAAAAACATCTATTTCTGCTTTATTGACTATGCCAAAGCCTTTGACTGTGTGGATCACAATAAACTGTGGAAAATTCTGAAAGAAATGGGAATACCAGACCACCTGATCTGCCTCTTGAGAAAGCTATATGTAGGTCAGGAAGCAACAGTTAGAAGTGGACATGGAACAACAGACTGGTTCCAAATAGGAAAAGGAGTACGTCAAGGCTGTATATTGTCACTCTGCTTATTTAACTTCTATGCAGAGTACATCATGAGACACACTGGGCTGAAAGAAGCAGAAGCTGGAATCAAGATTGCTGGGAGAAATATCAATAACCTCAGATATGCAGATGACACCACCCTTATGGCAGAAAGTGAAGAGGAACTAAAAAGCTTCTTGATGAAAGTGAAAGAGGAGAGTGAAAAGGTTGGCTTAAAGCTCAACATTCAGGAAACGAAGATCATGGCATCTGGTCCCATCACTTCATGGGTAATAGATGGGGAAACAGTAGAAACAGTGTCAGACTTTATTATTTTGGGCTCTAGAATCATTGCAGATGGTGATTGCAGCCATGAAATGAAAAGACGCTTACTCCTTGGAAGGAAAGTTATGACCAACCTAGATAGCATAGACATTACTGTGCCAGCAAAAGCAGAGACATTACTTTTCCAACAAAGGTTCGTCTAGTCAAGGCTATGGTTTTCCCAGTGGTCATGTATGGATGTGAGAGTTGGACTGTGAAGAAGGCTAAGCACCGAAGAATTGATACTTTTGAACTGTGGTGTTGGAGAAGACTCTTGAGAGTCCTTTGGACTGCAAGGAGATCCAACCAGTCCATTCTGAAGGAGATCAGTCCTGGGTGTTCTTTGGAAGGAATGATGCTAAAGCTGAAACTCCAGTACTTTGGCCACCTCATGCGAAGAGTTGACTCATTGGAAAAGACTGATGCTGGGAGGGATTGGGGGCAGGAGGAGAAGGGGATGACAGAGGATGAGATGGCTGGATGGCATCACTGACTCAATGGACATGGGTTTGGATGAACTCCGGGAGTTGGTGATGGACAAGGAGGCCTGGTGTGCTGTGATTCATGGGGTCACAAAGAGTTGGACACGACTGAGCGACTGAACTCAACTGAGTCTTAATGAGAGAATATGCCCTTAATTATTTCATCTTCTAGCGCTTAGCTTGCTCTAAGAGCTTGGATTCTTAAAGTAGATGAATGGCAAGATCAGTAAGGGTTAGCTGCTATTGTTATTGTTGTTTTTATTAGTTGTGTACTTGTCTTCTCCTTCAACCTCCACCACGCTGCTCTGTCCTTAAGGGCAAAAATTATCTGATTTATTTTTGTCTCCTTTCATAGTACCTAGTAGAGTCCCTTGTATAGAATGAGAACTCAGTCTGATCTTGGTCAGGCAGCAGTGAGCCATGGCGTGAAGTGAGCTCTTAGTTCCCTGCCCAGGAATTGAACCTGGATAGTCTGGATGAGAACCAGGAATCCTAGCCACCAGACCAGCAAAGGGCTGGAGGCTAGCAACTATTTTTCCGTGGATTTTTACCCCCAGTGAAAAATGCATTTATCATGGAGGCAGAAACTATAAATGCAGGTACAAAGCTTATTACTAGAGGCACAGCACAACAACAGGTCGGAGAGCACATAGAGAAATGGTGTGTTGAGTTAAGACAGAAGTGAGGCGGAGATGCACACCGGGAGAGGAAGGTTGTAGGTGTCCCCCCAGTGAGGAGGAGCAGAGTAACGATACATAGGTCAGCTCTTCCGGGTCTTTGTCTTCTTTCAGCCCAATTAATCTGGTTTCTTTCTCTACACCTGATGTATGCTGGGACCCTCCCCTGGATGGGCACACATCCTTTAGCCAAGATGGATCTCAAAGTGAAGGCTTCTGGAAGGACCACAACTTATTATGGACTGGTGTTATCCCTTGACTTTTGACCCATGGGGAGCCTTTCTGTGTATGTGTAGTGTTTCCCTTGTCCCCAGAGAGTGGGAAACAGAGATCCTTTAATCCTTTACTCAAACAGGGTTTTCCTCCTCTTTGTCCTGCTGTGACTATTACCTTGACTATTGTATGACTATTACCTTAAAGTGTTGACAAGAGACAAATACTGGCTATTTACCCTGTTTCTGTTGTTACTTCTATTTCGGAGAGTAAATAGGAGGCTGATTGTAAATGCTTTAACTGGAGCCCACCATCTCTTGTCTCACAAAATGCTAATAGTTTGTATCCAGCCTGAAGCCCACTTCTCTGTGCCCCATGAAATGCAAACAGGAGGCCAGTTGTAAATGTCTAACCTGGAGGCCATCTGTCTCCTACATCAGTCTGTGTTGAATTTACAGGATTGTGCTTCAGCTTCTCTGACACTGTTTGACATAGTGGAAGGAAGCAAGGTGGCTAAGGTTAGAGGTGATTCTCCCTGGAGGTTGTAGAGTTTACTTCCAAGGAATGGGAACATGGTTCTACATCTACTTGGTTGTGTGGCAGAATTCTTACTATAACAGGTTCTCTCTCTCTGTGTCTTAAGCAAGGCCTTTAATATTCTGAAAGCACCCAGTTGTGTGAAATGTTACTAGTGATTGGCTTCCCAGGGTGGTGGTGGTGGTGCTGCTGGTGCTGCTGCTGCTGCGTCGCTCAGTCGTGTCCGACTCTGTGCGACCCCAGAGACGGCAGCCCACCGGGCTCCGCCATCCCTGGGATTTTCCAGGCAAGAGTACTGGAGTGGGGTGCCATTGCCGTCTCCGTCCCAGGTGGTGCAGTGGTAAAGAATCTGCCTGCCAGTCAGGAGATGGAAGAGATGTGGGTTCAATTTCTGGGTTGGGATAATTCTCTCAAGTAGGAAATGGTAACCCGCACCAGTATTCTTGCCTGGAAAATTCTGTGGAGTCCGAGAGGCTCCATGGAGTTGCCAAGAGTGAGACACAACTGAGTGACTGAGCACACACACATCACTAATGAGGCCACATTTTTTGTTCTCAAATACACTTCTGCCTTTGTCCCTTTACTTTGCTAATGTCTCTTTAGATACTTGAAAATAATTTAGAGATCTTTGGAAAAATTAATGTATTTTCCAAATACTGTTTCACATTGAGTGTATTATTCTAAAACACAATAAATGTAAATAACTATGAGACTAGCTTTTCCAGGCATTTACCCTGTGATCAGTGTCAGACATATCACTCTTTAGGAAATCTTGAAGAAATTCACAACAATGAAAATAAGTGTGTTTTCGCCATTCATTTCCTCTTTCTTGCTTTTGTTCAGATTTGAATAGTCAAGTAGTTATTGAGGAAAATACTATTTTAATAGACTGTTTTACAGTATCTGCTTTTAGGTAAGTGATTTGCAAAGTGCTGTGTTAAAAATTGGAGTTGTACAGATGCCTTTTAGTATCTGCGTATCTGAGAAATTGTGATCTTACTGTTTGACACTGGATCTTTCAAACAATAAGCTACACTGAGTTGTGTTATCTTGGTAGCTCTATATAAGTAATTTCCAAAGGAGAGGTATACTGGTATGATAGTAATTCTATAAATATTTCAGGTATAATTACTAAATCCGTTTGGATTAAGCAAAATAAATAAAGGCACAAAGAAAAAAAGCAATATGATTTAAGAGTGTATTCATATTTATAGGCTTATAGGTAATGGTCCTCTATTGAATGCTGTGTTGTGGTAAGTCGCTTCAGTTGTGTCTGACTCTGTGCAACCTTATGGACTGTGTAGCCTGCCAGGCTCCTCTGTCCATGGCATTCTTCTGCCAAGTGGCACCTACTAAATGAAAGCCAAAACACGTACCAGTCAGTGGGGGAAGAAATACCATACAAATAAGTAACCCAAAGGAAGCATACCTAAAAAATTGAAAACCAGCTGAAACCTTGTATCACCTTAAAGTTTTAGACTGATTATGTTTTTCTGTCGAAACATAAATATCTCTGTCGCCTTTCCTGTTACAATCCACTGTTCTCAGAGGCCCCCTCTGCCAATTTAAATAACTGTCTCAATTTACTAAGTCCAGTAACATCTGAGCATGGGACAGCATCTGAGTGCCTCAGTCCACAGACCAGGTGTGGTATGCATATGGATTTACAGATGCCCTCAGAAAACCACCCCATAGATTAGGGACCGTGAAGGTCTCTTAATTTACATATGGAAAAGTGAAACCTTGAGTAGTTAAATCCACAGTCACAAATTATGACTTGCAGATGGAATTTAAACCTACAGGCATGTTTTGTTTGGCCTGTTAGGATGCTTTAAAACTTTTGAGCAAACAGTTAAAATCAGGAAAATTTTAGCTTCTCATGAAAATTTAGAGCATCTGGCATTGTTGGACTGATATTCCTGTATGACATCAATTGACTAGTGTTATGTTGTAACTCCTTCTTTTTCATGATTTATCTTTCTCCGGATTTATAAGCCTTACAATCCCCTCTTATCTTACACCTGTTTCATTTATTCATGTCACCTGCCTTGCCCTTCTGAAAATTTTTGTTGTATAACAAGTCAGAGGCAGAGCAAAAAATAGAAACTTTTATTCTGACCCCTAAGCAATTGTAGATTCCTGCCTCCATTACTCAGGTGTTGGTTTATAAGCCCTGGATTCTAATCCTTCCATTACCATTGACTTGCCCCGTGGCATTGAAAAGGTCAGTTAACTCCTGTGATTTCAGTTTTGGTATCTGTCGAATGATTATTATAAACATTTTAACTATGCACATAATTTAAAAATCTAAAGGTTTATGAAGAAAGCAGCCTCATAAAGTCATGGTTAATATTTTGTTAGATTGCTTAAAAATATTGCTTCAGTGTGTGCCTCTTGACCACTGTTATTATGTTTAATGCTCTGCCTCCTACAGGATAAAGTCCAGATTTGTTTGCCTTACATTCTTCCCTACCATTTGGTTCCAACGTACCTTGCCAAAGTATCTTTTACTTTATATGGAATGGAATGAAATTTCATTCATTCATCATTCAATCTCTACCCTCCCTTCATTCTTTTATCCATAAATATTGAGCACCTCTCCTGTGCCAGGCACTATACTGGCCCCTGAGGATTACAGAGCTGAACAAAAAACATTCTGCCTCTAACATTCTCATACTTAGTAAGCTTTAATTTTAGGCAGATTGATATATTTTGTATCTTGACTACGTCTTACGTAGGCTTGCCTCCTTTGCTCACACTATTTGTCCTTTTCTTTTGTTATTTCATTCAACAAATATTTATTGACAGTTCTATCAGGCACTGTTCACTGGGTGTTGATTTTATGACAAAGTTCCTGCTCCATTGTAACTTATATTCTTGGGGATATAAGACATTAAATAAACTCTTAATATATGCCATAAGGCCTATGAAGTAACTGTAGCAGCCCAAGGAAGAGAGACAGTAACAGTATGTGGGTCATAGTGCTATTGTTTTAGAAGGGATGATGAAAGACAGCTTTTCTAATATGATATTTGAACTGAAGGAACTGAGGGCGAGATCCAAGAAGGTATTTGGGGGAAGAGTGGTTCAGGAAGAGGGTGCTTGATATATTCAGGGAACAGTGAGGTGGCCAGTATGGCAGGGTCTGAGAAAGTCTCTCTACCTAGGAGGTGAGTTCTGTGATTCTGAAGAGCATTACTGCCTGTGATAAGGACCTTGGCTTTTGGCTCTAGAATGAGTTGTATCTCCTCTGAGTTTCTGTTTCAGATTCCTTTGTCACACTGTCCTTGGCCATCCCTGTTTACAGTGGTTTCTTCTTCTGTCTCTTGGAATGGTATTAACCACGTAACTCATTTGTTTAACTGACGAAGGCAAATGTCTGGTTGTCTTCTTATAGGTCTTCAGCTCTGTCCTAACTTCTTTTAACTTCTTCTAGTGTAGGGACTTAGTTTTATACCTTTCTATCCTATATGATGTTTTGCACCCAGTTGAGACTTAATATATGTTTGTTTTGTGAGGCTCTGACCTCAGATATCAGTAGCAGGAATTTGAAAGCAATGTCTAAGAAGGAAGTGAAAGGACTTCGTGATAGATTAGACATAGGAATGATGTTAATTAAAGTTATAGTTTGTGATCTTAGAAGAATAACAGTGCTATGGACAGATACAGGAAAGTTGGGAAGAGAAACTGATTTTGGGGAAGATTAATGAATTTTGTTTGGAGTTTATTGAACTTCCGTGTTAGTAAGATATCCACGTTAAGCTGTGAAGAATTATTTGGATGTTAGAACATATATAGAGTATTGGTGTTATTTGTGACTCCAGCCTGTAGTATGTAATTTTAAGAGCAGGGACAGCCTCTTACTCATATTTCTAGTGTCTGGAATAGGGGCTGGCAAATAATAGGTGCTTACATCATAGGCACTTGGTAGTTTTATTGAGCAGAGCAGTGAGGCTGCTGTGTACCTGTGATGCAGATTATGGCTTAGGCACTAGTGCTTATTCCTTCAGCTGTAATTGCTGATATTTTTTTTTTAAAGATAATGATTTCACCATCAGATTTCAGACTCAGGCTTATAAAAAAAGAAAAATAATTTGTTTTAATTAACTGTTTTGGGTATTTTAATGACATTTGTATCTGATATTGTTAGTATCCAATCTGTTTATAATCATCCCCGTCAGTCAGTCCTGCCAATGCATTATATTATAGAGCTTTGAGAGTAATACGTTAAACGTGGTTGGAACAATGGAGTGATGGTACATCAGTTGTTTTTATTATTTATATCAGTTAGTATTCTAGTAGCTTACACTACCCATTAATTCCCATCTATCAAAGTAGCCTCATGGTGATAAGAATTACTAGACATGTTGGATGACAAATAATAGAATTACATTGTATTTTGTATTTGGAGATGTATCTCCTTAAGTAGGGTGGAATCATTTTACAGATGCTGCATGAAACTTAATCTTGATAGCAATAATAAAATCAGTGCTAAATTTAGAGAAGCAGAGTCTACTTTTGATTAAAATTTTAATCTTGTCAGATACCTTAAATCCTTTTCCTTTAAGTCACACTTTTAGATTATATAGCCCTTTGGTCTAGAAACCTTTTCTGTTTCTTTTTCGTCTTGATATAACTCACAAATCAAGATCTTTTGAAATGGTCTCCTGCTTCTGTAGTTCTCTTCTGGCTCTGATTCCTTGGGAGCTGTGAGGTGCCTCTGAAACTGTATGCTTTACTTTTTGCTTTGAAGCAGATGTCGTGGCACTAAGACCCAGAAACCATTTGCTCTGTGTGGCTGGAGCTGGGCAGGCTGTGCTCACACTGAAGGGAAGGAAGTCATTAGTGCAGACTGAGCTGTGGAGTTGGGTTCTTGCAGGATTTCCTTCCAGCCTTTCCCCACTAAGGTTCTTGGGAATTAAAAAAAAAAAAAAAAAAAAAATCTAAACACACAAACCAAGTTTTCCTATTTACAGTGTTAAGGGAAGGTAGACATTTCGGGAAGGGTAGATCCTTTCCCCAAGTTATCCAAGAAGGAAGAGAAAACAGCGCAAAGAAGCTCTGATTACAGATCTTTGGAATTTTCTTTGCTAAATTTTACAAACGAGAAATACACTCAGAATTTTGGGAATTGCTCCAGGCTGCGCGTGAGGGTTTGATTGCTTGTCTAATCTTTTTTTGAGAAGAGGAGAATTCGTCAAAAGGGGTTTGGATGGCAGGAACCCGACTGGGTTTCTGTAGCAGCTTGCGTTCTCCGGCTCTTCTCTGAGGGAGGGTCTCTGCGCCGGCTTGGAGACCCCCTGCTGCAGGCTCCTTCTGCGGGCGCTGGCCCGAGGGGAAAATGCTCCGCTCTGGCTGGAGTACGCTGGTTGCTGCTGGGACTTCCTAGCCCCGTGGGGAGCGTGTTCCTGGTTTGGGGATACTTCATTGAACTGAAGGCGAAAAGACTGGACTCTCCTGGGCTCTTTCCCTTCGCGGTGAATATGGGAAAGAATTAGAGGGTGGGAGGGAGGCAGCATGACTTGGAGTCGCCGCTGCCCTGCATCTGCCCCCAACCCCCAGCCAGCATCTTGATGTTCCACATATCGGCTGTACAAATATGATGAAATGGCAGCCCCGGAAGAAGGTAAGTGTCCCGGAGTGGGGACGGGGCCCTGATGCCCGACCCAGGGAGGGGTGACAGGGGGCGGCTGCCCTCGGGTCCCTCCACCCCTTCCATAGTTTGCTGGACGGGCAGGTCGAAATAGCTCTGTCCCTTTGGGACTTAGGCCAGTTCCTTAGGGACGAGTTACCAAGTCTGATCTGCGTCCACTGCCCTCTTAAGTTTTTCCTTCTTGGTATGCCTGGACTCTCAGGGGTGACAGCTCAGAAACATCCCTTTGCTTTAGAAACCCGGTGGAGCTAGCAACACGATTAGCTTTGCCGGAGCCAGCCAAGAGCTGCCAGGGTCTAAGAACTCGGTGGCGCCTCGTCTGCGGGGAGCCATTTGGGGTTGTGTTCCCGACACACTCCAATGTCCTCGCAGGTGGGTGTTGTAGCACCTACTTCCCCCAGGGGTTAATAGACTCTGAGCCGCTGGCAGCCGCTTCCCCAGGGCCCCGCTGGGGGGCGAGCATCCCCAGCACAACCGCCCAGCAGCTGGTTCCCAGGCAGCAGGGCCGCGGGGCCTCCAGCCTGAGCGCCTGGGGCCGGCCGGCTGGGCCTTCTGCCCGCGGGGCTCCAGGCGGCCGCGTGGGCCAGCGCGAGTGAACACGCCAGCCATTGTCACGGGCGTGTGTCTGTGCGTGGCAGCCTGCACGGGTGTGTGCATCGATCGTGGGGAAGAAGGGGAGGGGGCACTTTGCTTTTTGCAAGATTATTTCCTAATATGGCTCCTTTGTTGAGAACTCACGAAAAAAAAAAAATCCAGTGGTTCTATCAAAATAAATTGCTATTGGCCCCAGAAATAACGTTTCTAAATGTGGGACTGGTCGGTACCCCAGGACGTTCAGAGAGAAAGACAGCTTTCTTCAAGTTGTTGGCGGCTGTAGCTTTGGCTAGGGCTCCCTTTTGCTAACTTGTCTGACTGGTGCTGTTAAGGTGAACGCGGTGGTTCACTGCATAGCAGGACTCCTCCCCCGCCCCCCCAAATACCTAATTTGGCCTGGTTTTTATTGACATTCTTCTGAGGGAAAACATAGTGAACTGAATGTGCTGTGCGCCTCCCCAGCCATGACCTGTCTCTGTTAGCAGCTGCCTGGCGTTTTACTTGAACTAGCTAAACTGACTTTCTTTGTGGCATGATGTGTGATACCATGTTTTACATTAGAGCTGAAATGGAAATTGTGTGAAATGCATGAGAAGATATTGTGCATTTGTTTTATTGCTAGAAAATCTAACAAACACTGCTTCAGTATAGCCTGGTGAATTGAAAGGTATTCTTTGCTATCTAATTTGCTCTCTGAAACGAAGTCATTTCTACCTCATCCTGAAGTCAGAATCTCTCATATATTAGTTCTTATCATAGAGCTTTTTTCAGTGAGATTGATTTCATGTATTTTAGATAAGAGATCCATGCATCTCCCCCCCCCCCATAAAAATCAGAGTTAGGGTGAGGAAAACCTATAGAAGAAATATGATCAAGCAATTCAAACAGATGCTGTGTATTCCTAGAGCCCTCCCTTCAATTTCTTCTGTATTTGTAAATTGTATATTTATGAGTACTTTTTAAATGTCTGCAAAATATGCATTCATAAATGTCTGTTTTTTCTATTTTACCCAGTACACAGTAACTCGTGTGGTTATGTCTGTGGAAACCCCTCTGGGTACTGGTATTGCTTGAACCACGGAAGTATTATTCTTGGCAGTCAGGTGGATTTCTGGACTCTGGAAGATTCTGTTTCAAGTGTTAGGATTCACTCTGAAGTATTTACTCACTCTGTGTTACTTAAATTGCTATACCAGAAGGTTGTGTTTATTCACTGCATTCATAATCCCAAATCATCATGTTATAAGGATCCAGATAAAATTCTACAGAGTTCATGGAAGATTAAAAAATAAGCTGAGCTATCAAATACTGTGTGATTATTTGGAGGTGGCTGGAGAACAGTTCTTGTTGCTTCTTCTACATTGGAAACGGAAGCTTCCTTGAAAGAATATTCAACTCCTAGAGGCCACAAATAAGTCTTTACAAAGATTATTTTTATTTTTTACACCTGCAAGAATACTCACAGATCCAGTCACTGCCGTGGTCTGCTGCTGGGTATGCTAACATATTTGTGGTGCTACAGTCATGTGCCATGTGTTTTGTCAAACTGTTTCATAAAAGCCATTTATGCTACAAATGCAGAGTGATACTACGCTGATGTGATTCAGCAAAGCTAGGATGATCTTCAGTAGAATACTGATCCAAGCAGCGTTGGGTGTAGCTGGGCCTCATGGCTAGGATTGGTTGGTAACTTGCTGTCACGGTGCCCTGTCAGCCACTGCCAGTGCTGGCTTTTGTAAATTCTGGGCTCACCATAAGACCATGACCATAGGTTCTAGGTTTCTTTGTTTCTAACTGTGCATGCAGCTAGGGTATATGATTGAAAGGGAGCTCTTTACTCTTATTTCCTCTGCTTATTTGCTGGGTTTAAGTAAATACTAAAATTCAAGATGTGGGCTTTGGAGTATTCAATTAGGGTCTGGTACCTTTTTTTCACAAAGAAACCACCAGAACATGATTAATCATGTTCCACCCTCAGGACCAGTGAGGAGCTTAGTTAGCTGTAGCTTTGCTCCCTCACTTCTGGATACTACCACCAAGATGTTCTTCTTCCCTTCCCTTCTTGAAGAAACAGTGATTTTATCTACTTCTGAATTCCTGGGGCATTTAAAATGTATGCTCTTTTAGATGGATTGTGCTTTACTGATAGTAAACCACCTCTCCCCCCACCTTTTAAAAAATCAGCCTCTCAATTATGCTTCAAGCTCCTTGAGTTTAGAAACAATACTTCACACCTCTTTTTTTGGTGCCAAGGATAATATAGTTGCTCAGTAGATATTTATTTGATGTAAAAGTAAATAAGAAATATTGCTTTGTAAAACTTGTATCTGTTTTTAGGGTGGTATGATCTTTAAATGTAAAAAAGTTCAAAATATTTCATTTGGCTCATAGGTATTAGACTGTAGTGGATTATTAAAGAAAACAACAATATTTTGACACTGACTTCTGATCTTTCGTAGATAATACCAGGGAGGGGACAGCTACACTTTCCACACAGGTTCCATAGTAGTCATTGTTAAGACACACTATCAGGCTCTGTGGACGAGGCTCGGATCCAGGGTCAGGATTCTTTATTAAATTAACATAACCTTATTGGCCTGGCAGAATCTGTTTTCCCCTGTTTTCACCTTAAGAGGCGATCATGCAGCACCTTGTTTTTATCTTGTATTTGCAGAAATGATAGTAATTAAAATGATCATCTCATAGGAACATGTTTGTTTACAATTCTGAAGTGATTTTTGCTCTTTAAAATCCAAGGATTAGTATCAGATAACACTGTGTAAATAAGACTGCAATCAAAACCTTCAGGAAAGCTGCTACTGATTAGATTTTTTTCATTGCTTATCTAATGTTATTTTACTGTTCACACATAATAAAAGATCATTAATAGGAATATGTCACATAAGCTACATTAATTATGTCATTTGAGAATCATATGATGTATTTATCTTATTATACTTGTCACATTAATATAATGTGAATCTGGCTTCTTAAATGACTTCTCTGATAGGGCTTCATTTAAAAAGCTTATTTCAAAGCTCACTTATAAGGATTGCATCCTATAAATTTGTGTCTTGAAATAGCTTATTACTTTTACCAAAAAAATCGTATTTCAAATCCCTGCACTTTTTCTATGATAAAGTATTTTGTTTTAGATTAGAAAGCTCAGCTTCAAATTTTAATACAACTATACTAAATTTTGGGGAAGGCAATAGTACCCCACTCCAGTATTCTTGCCTGGAAAATCCCATGGACGGAGGAGCCTGGTGGGCTGCACTCCATGGGATCGCTAAGTGATCGCTTTTGCTAAGTCGACTGAGCGACTTCACTTTCACTTTTCACTTTTATGCATTGGAGAAGGAAATGGCAACCCACTCCAGTGTTCTTGCCTGGAGAATCCCAGGGACAGGGGAGCTTGTTGGGCTGCCATCTCTGGGGTTGCACAGTCAGACACAACTGAAGTTACTTAGCAGCAGCAGCAGCAGCAGCATACTAAATTTTACTTAGTTACCTGCCTAAATGCTGTGCTAGTTGATATTATCATTTTCATTTTGGACCACAGTTTGTTTATAGTATAAAATTAAACTTAAAAATAAGCATTGTGACCAAAGCAGTTTTAAAGAGAAGTCTTAGAAATTTCATGATAAAGGTCTTTCTGCAGATCTATTCTGTACATCATTCCTGGATCAGTGCAACCTAGAGACCTAGGTTTTGGTTCTGGCAGTTTCCATGACTTATGTCCTTGGGCGTGTCATTTAAGCTTTCACATCTGACTCCTCTCTGTTAGAGTCAAATGCCTCATTGTCACTTGCTGGATATATTGCAAATGACATCCTAATGATTTTTCTTTTTCTTGTGTCTTTTTTCCTCTGACTTTCCTTCTTTCTTCTTCTAGAATAATTATTTAAAGAAACACACGTATTATTCTCCTTAACATTCTGTGATGTCTCTCTTTTGTCTAGTTGTTGTTATTCAGTTGCTCAGTTGTGTGTGACTCTTTGGAACCCCATGGACTGCAGCATGCCAGGCTTCCCTGTCCTCTGCTGTCTCCTGGAGTTTGCTCAAACTCATTTCCATTGAGTTGTGATGATATATAACCATCTCATCCTCTGTCACCCCCTTCACCTCCTGGCCTCCGTCTTTGATGGCATTAGGGTCTTTTCCATTGAGATGGCTCTTCACATCAGGTGGCCAAAGTATTGGAGCTTTGGCTTCAGCATCAGTCTGTCCAATGAATATTCAGGACTGACTTCCTTTAGGATGGACTGGTTTGATCTCCTTGTTGTCCAAGGAACTCTCAGGTCTTCTCCAGCACCACAGTTCGAAAGCATCAATTCTTCAGTGCTCTTAATGGTCCAACTCTCACATCTGTATATGACTACTAGAAAAACTATAGGGAGTTTGACTATAGGGACATTTATTGGCAAAGTGATGTCTCTGCTTTTTAATATGCTCTCTAGGTTGGTCATAGCTTCTCTTCCAAGGAGCAAGTGAGTTTTAATTTCATGGCTGCAATCACCATCTGCATTGATTCTGGATCCCAAGAAAATAAAACCTGCCACGGTTTCCATTTTTTCCCCATCTATTTGCCATGAAATGATGGGACCAGATGCCATGATCTTAGTTTTTTAAATGTTGAATTTTAAGCCAGCTTTTTCACTTTTCTCTTTCACTTTCATCAAGAGGCTCTTTAGTTCCCCATCGCTTTCTGCCATAAGGGTAGTATCATCTGCATACCTGGCAATCTTGATTCCAACTTGTGAGTTGTCCAGCCTGGTATTTCCCATGATGTACTCTGCATATAAGTTAAATACGCAGGGTGACAATATATAGCCTTGACATATTCCTTTCCCAATTTTGAACCACTTTGTTGTTCCATGACAGATTCTGTCACTTCTTGACCCACATACAGGTTTCTCAGAAGGTAACTGAGGTGGTCTGGTATTCCCATCTGTTTTAGAATTTTCCATAGTTTGTTGTGATCCACACAGTCAGATGCTTAGTGTAGTCAATGAAGCAGAAGTAGATGTTTTTTGGAATTCCCGTGATTCTTCTATGATCCAATGAATGTTGGCAATTTGATCTCTGGTTCCTCTGCCTTTTCTAAATCTAGCCCTTACATCTGGAAGTTCTTGGTTCATGTACTGTTGAATCTTAGCTTGAAGAATTTTGAACATGACCTTGCTAGCATCTGAAATGAGCTCAGTTGTGCAGTAGTTTGAGCATTCTCTGGCATTGCCTTTCTTTGGGATTGGAATAAAAACTGACCTTTTCCAGTCCTGTGGCCACTGCCAGGTTTTCCAAATTTGCTGACATATTGAGTGCAGCACTTTCACAGCATCATCTTTTAGGATTTGAAATAGCTCAACTGAATCCTATCACCTCTATTAGCTTTGCTCGTAGTGATGCTTTCTAAGGCCCACTTGACTTTGCATTCCAGGATGTCTGGCTCTAGGTGAGTGACCACACCATTGTGGTTATCTGGGTCATTAAGACCTTTTTTGTTTAATTCTTCTGTGTGTTCTTGCCACCTCTTCTTAATCTCTTCTGCTCTATTAGGTCCTTGCCGTTTCTGTCCTTTTTGTGCCCATCTTTGCATGAAATTATAAAATCTTACAACTGGGTCACAAGATACCAGTGGAGCAACACCATGGCTGTAAACTACCAGAGTAAATCTTTATTCCCTTCAGCCTGAAATGTTTTTGATCTTGTAAAACTGGTGGGAAAATGGTCATCAATAGAAAACTACTTCCAGGGACATTGGAGTAGCTGGAAATAGCTGATAGACTTGATAAGAAGTGAAGGAAGTCAGTGATGAGGAAATCTGATTTGGCACCTTTACTGTTCAGGAGCTAGCCAGTAAACATTGCCAGTGTGAGAAGCTACAGAGTTTAATTGGCCCAACTTCAAGAAAAGGCTCCAGCAGCCACCTTCATTTTGCTAGTCAGTCACAGTGATGACATGCTGTGGAAAACACAGCAGAAGCAAGAGAAAACCTGAAATCCCGGCTGGCCTTGTCAGCCTTAGCTTCCGCAGTGAATTCATTATGTCATTAATAACAATGTATGTCTCAGCTTTAAGACTTTGATTTTATTGATGTGCTAAAACCATGTAGTTTTATTGAAAGCTATAAAAATTATATCATTTAACTGTCATTTTTGGGATATATATGAATCTTTTTTCCTGAACTTTCTTATTAGTCTCCCATTTTAGATTTTTGTAGCTAAGAGGAATATTCTCACATGATCGAGCCCTTTAACTATATTCCTTTTTCAACAGTTTGTTATTCATTCTGTTGGAGTGATCTGTCCTTGTTATTTTGAGTATTCTATTTTTTTTTAGCATATATTGTTAGGAAAAACATAAAATTGTATCCTTTGGTTTACACCTTCTGTGTAATAAACTTAGCATTTCTGAAGAAAGTACCTGAGTACCTGCAATAAACGATGTCAGTTGTCAGCTGCACATAAGCTTTCTGCTGGTAGATGTCTCTCAGTTTGGACTATGAAAGGCTAAAATTACTATAGCTTATGTCTGGTTGTGTAAGCTAATGTCCATTCATGAATACCCGTATTTCCAGCATTTCTTACTTTGGGGGAGGTAATATTTTGGATTTATAGCACATTGGGAGACTAAGGCTTGTGGAAACACAGATTTTGAGGTAATTTTGAGTTAGAGAGCAGTTACCATTTGGAATAGGGACAAAGTGGAGTTGGGAACTAGCAGGTCATTGTGGGAACTCTTTGTGTTTGGATACATACTCTCCGAAACACACAGATATATGTAGACTTAAACCTTGAAAGATAATAGTAGGGGTAGGGAAGGAAGAAAGCTACAAGGAAATTTTGTTGTGCATCTTAAGATAACATATCCTATATTGGCATAACAGCATTTATTAGATTAGAGATTGGGTTTTTCAAAGTTGATAAGTGATTTCTTATTTTGACTGGTCCAACGATGGCACCCCACTCCAGTACTCTTGCCTGGAAAATCCATGGATGGAGGAGGCTGGTAGGCTGCAGTCCATGGGGTCGCTAAGAGTCGGACATGACTGAGCGACTTCACTTTCTCTTTTCACTTTCATGCATTGGAGAAGGAAATGGCAACCCACTCCAGTGTTCTTGCCTGGAGAATCCCAGGGATGGGGAAGCCTGGTGGGCTACCGTCTATGGGGTCACACAGAGTCGGACATGACTGAAGTGACTTAGCATAGCATAGCAATGTATAAATAGATGTTCCTTGTTTTATGGAAAATCAAAATAACAATAGTTGAACCTAAAAACAAATTGAATGCCAACTTGTTTTATATAACTAAAAACCTTGAGTACCTGTTATATTTATCTGGTTCATTACCTCATTGCTCTGACAACTGTTAAGCATGTTTTATATTTTAAATATTTATAAATGAACATATGGAAATCCACATACTCATTTTTAGGATTATGTTAAATCACGATTATCTGTGAAAAACTGAAATGCTTAAGCCCAGATCTATCAGATAGTTTTGGAAATAAATTTGTTTTTGAGGAGTGGAAAGAGAATGTCATAGTGAGTGGTAGCGATCTCATGATCATTTTGGTGGACTTTGCAACTTTATTATTTAGTAATTGGTTTTTTCCAACAGAGGGTGGGCTTGAGAAGTAAAAGATAAATGCAGCCTACTATGTTATTAATTTTGGTGAATATATTAGATTGAAGCATGTGAAATGCTAATGTTTCACCACCTTTTACCTATAAAACTACAAATTTACTTTGGTTCAGTTAGTATTTGGTAGGTTAGGAGTGGTGATGATAAATACTGAAATTACGAATAAAATAAGTTTGAGGGATTAATTATGAATTTTAATATTCTGTAGTCACCATAGTTTCCATGAAAAATCACTATGCTATTATTTAACTATGGGGTTCTTGTGAATTTCTTGTTAGCTCAAACTTAATTCATTAACTGCCAGCCCTTGTTAAATTTCAACCATTCTTTAATATGAAATTTTCTAAAATATGTAATACATTTTCTATCTTCTTAAACAGAAGGTACTAAGCTTCTCCAGATTACTCAGGATTATTATCACAAGCATGAATTATTCTACGTTGGCATAATGCAGCACTACTATAGGATAGCTTTTAAGGAATAGAGAACTATTTGTTCCTATACTGAATGACTCCAGACTGCTTTTTTATTTCTTTTAAAATACTTTTATGACGTCTTTGTGTGATTTTTACCTTTCTTTCCATGTTGCCCAAAGTAATGCTGCTGCCGTGTGCCTACCTCTTGCAGTTTTGTTTTATGTATTTGTTTCCTATCTGTGGTGGGTGAGAAACGCAGCTAACTGAGCCTTAACTTGTGACTGAAATTAAAGTAAGTAACCTCTGAATGAGGGTTTCTCTTATGAGTACTGAACTTGAGAGCATGAACTATGATTTTATATTTTGATTACTTAGAGTTTTTTTTTTAATAATTAATTTCTGGTTTTAGGCAGTGTTTGAAATACTTAAGGTGATTAATAAATGACCTTTTGGTAAGTGAGAATTTGTTATTCTGTTGAATACTGAGTTAGATACTTTTGAGGATGCTTGGTCACAGGGACTGAAAAACATTTTGAGTGATTTGATAAATGCTATATTATTCAAAAGCAGAGACATTACTTTGCCAACAAGGGTCCGTTTAGTCAAGGCTATGGTTTTTCCAGTGGTCATATATGGATGTGAGAGTTGGACTGTGAAGAAAGCTGAGTGCCGAAGAATTGATACTTTTGAACTGTGGTGTTGGAGAAGACTCATGAGTGTTCCTTGGACTGCAAGGAGATCCTACCAGTCCATTCTAAAGGAGATCAGTCCTGGGTGTTCTTTGGAAGGACTGATGCTAAAGCTGAAACTCCAGTACTTTGGCCACCTCATGCGAAGAGTTGACTCATTGGAAAAGACCCTGGTGCTGGGAGGGATTGGGGGCAGGAGGAGAAGGGGACGACAGAGGATGAGATGGCTGGATGGCATCACTGACTCGATGGACATGAGTTTCGGTGAACTCTAGGAGCTGGTGATGGACGGGGAGGCCTGGTGTGCTGCGATTCCTGGTCACTGAGAGGGCTTTTTTGAGTTGGAGTATGGGGTCTCTTTGAGGGGATCCTGAGTGAAAAAGAAGTAGCGTTAAGGGAGTAGCATCCAGGGAGAACAGGAGAAAAAGATGCTGAGAGTGGAAATGGAGAGAGGTTGTTGACCACAAACTCCACGTACTTCGTAATTTTAAGGTTATGACCAGCTCTAGGTGAGAGTAGATGACACAGAGGACCAAGCATAAGGGAAGAAAAATTAATGATCACTATCAATAAAGACAGAATAACTTATTTGAAAAGTAAAACACTTTATGTAGGTTTCCACAAATTTGTAATAGACCTCGTTGTTAATAAATCATATCAGAATATTCTTGTCACTGTTCTAATTATTTCTGATGATAGCTGTGGTTCTCAAGAAATTTTAATGAACCATATAAATGCTTTACCATTTATAGTGGTCATGAAACAAACAATTTAGAAGAGTTGGGCTATTTTGGAACCAGCATTTCTAGTATAAATATAACTGTGAGTAAACTATCTGTATTAATTTGAACAGAATTCTGTGACAGTTTTTAAAAGTGGATTCATAATATTGATATACATTGTACTCTGTCATTCTGGATTAAGGATGAATGAGAATGTAAAATCCCTAGAGCTAATTTTTAAATTATTATAAATGTATAGAATATACTGCTGACATTGAGAAGTTGATTAAAATAGTGTAAAATGTGGAAAAAGTGAGTAGGTTTCCTTATTTTTTTGTTTTAAAATTTAAATGAAAAATTCTTACTTTAACAGAATGACCAACCTCAGGAAGGATCTTTTTTTTTTTTTTTTAATTTGCTTAACTTTATAATATTGTATTGCTTTTGCCATTCATCAAAATGAATCCGCCACAAGTATACATGTGTTCCCCATCCTGAACCCTCCGCCCTCCTCCCTCCCCATACAATCCCTCTGGGTCGTCCCAGTGCACCAGCCCCAGGCATCCGTTATCAGGCATCGTACCTGGACTGGTGACTCGTTTCAGATATGATATTATACATATTTCAATGCTATTCTCCCAAATCATCCCACCCTCTCCCTCTCCCAGGGTCCAAAAGACTGTTCTGTACATCAGTGTCTCTTTTGCTGTCTTGTAAACAGGGTTATTGTTAGCATCTTTCTAAATTCCATATATATGCATTAGTATACTGTATTTGTGTTTTTGTTTCTGGCTTACTTCACTCTGTATAATAGGCTCCAGTTCCATCCACCTCATTAGAACTGATTCAAATGTATTCTTTTTAATGGCTGAGTAATACTCCATTGTGTATATGTACCACAGCTTTCTTATCCATTCATCTGCGGATGGACATCTAGGTTGCTTCCAAGTCCTGGCTATTGTAAACAGTGCTGCTATGAACATTGGGGTACACGTGTCTCTTTCAATTCTGGTTTTCTCAGTGTGTATGCCCAGCAGTGGGATTGCTGGATCATAAGGCAGTTCTATGCCCAGTTTTTTGAGGAATCTCCATACTCTTCTCCATAGTGGCTGTACTAGTTTGCATTCCCACAAACAGTGTAAGAGGGTTCCCTTTTCTCCACACCCTCTCCAGCATTTATTGCTTGTGGACTTTTGGATCGCAGCCATTCTGACTGGCGTGAAATGGTACCTCATAGTGGTTTTGATTTGCATTTCTTTGATAATGAGTGATGTTGAGCATCTTTTCATGTGTTTGTTAGCCATCTGTATGTCTTCTTTGGAGAAATGTCTATTTAGTTCTTTGGCCCATTTTTTGATTGGGTCATTTATTTTTCTGGAATTGAGCTGTAGGAGTTGCTTGTATATTTTTGAAATCAGTTGTTTGTCTGTTGCTTCATTTGCTATTATTTTCTCCCATCCTGAAGGCTGTCTTTTCACCTTGCGTATAGTTTCCTTTGTTGTGCAGAAGCTTTTTAATTTAATTAGGTCCCATTTGTTTATTTTTGATTTTATTTCCAATATTCTGGGAGGTGGGTCATAGAGGATCCTGCTGTGATGTATGTCAGAGAGTGTTTTGCCTATGTTTTCCTCTAGGAGTTTTATGGTTTCTGGTCTTATATTTAGATCTTTAATCCATTTTGAGTTTATTTTTTGTGTATGGTGTTAGAAAGTGTTCTAGTTTCATTCTTTTACAAGTGGTTTGACTAGTTTTCCTAGCACCACTTGTTAAAGAGATTGTCTTTAATCCATTGTATATTCTTGCCTCCTTTGTCAAAGATAAGGTGTCCATATGTGCGTGGATTTATCTCTGGGCTTTCTATTTTGTTCCATTGGTCTATATTTCTCTCTTTGTGCCAGTACCATACTGTCTTGATGACTGTGGCTTTGTAGTAGAGCCTGAAGTCAGGCAGGTTGATTCCTCCAGTTCCATTCTTCTTTCTCAAGATAGCTTTGGCTATTCGAGGTTTTTTGTCTTTCCATACAAATTGAGAAGTTATTTGTTCTAGCTCTGTGAAGAATACCGTTGGTAGCTTGATGGGGATTGCATTGAATCTATAAATTGCTTTGGATAGTATACTCATTTTCACTATATTGATTCTACCGATCCATGAACATGGTCTATTTCTCCATCTATTAGTGTCCTCTTTGATTTCTTTCACCAATGTTTTATAGTTTTCTATATATAGGTCTTTAGTTTCTTTAGGAAGATATATTCCTAAGTATTTTACTCTTTTCATTGCAGTGGTGAATGGAATTGTTTCCTTAATTTCTCTATTTTCTCATTATTAGTGTACAGGAATGCAAGGGATTTCTGTGTGTTGATTTTATATCCTGCAACTTTACTATATTCATTGATTAGTTCTAGTAATTTTCTGGTGGAGTCTTTAGGGTTTTCTACGTAGAGGATCATGTCATCTGCAAACAGTGAGAGTTTTACTTCTTCTTTTCCAATTTGGATTCCTTTGATTTCTTTTTCTGCTCTGATTGCTGTGGCCAAAACTATGTTGAATAGTAATGGCGAAAGTGGGCATCCTTGTCTTGTTCCTGACTTTAGAGGAAATGCTTTCAATTTTTCACCATTGAGGATAATGTTTGCTGTGGGTTTATCATATATAGCTTTTATTATGTTGAGGTATGTTCCTTCTATTCCTGCTTTCTGGAGAGTTTTTATCATAAATGGATGTTGAACTTTGTCAAAGGCTTTCTCTGCATCTATTGATATAATCATATGGTTTTTATTTTTCAATTTGTTAATATGGTGTATTACGTTGATTGATTTGCGGCTATTGAAGAATCCTTGCATTCCTGGGATAAAGCCCACTTGGTCATGGTGTATGATCTTTTTAATGTGTTGTTGGATTCTGATTGCTAGGATTTTGTTAAGGATTTTTGCATCTATGTTCATCAGTGATCTTGGCCTGTAGTTTTCTTTTTTTGTGGCATCTTTGTCAGGTTTTGGTATTAGGGTGATGGTGGCCTCATAGAATGAGTTTGGAAGTTTGCCTTCCTCTGCAATTTTCTGGAACAGCTTGAGTAGGATATGTGTTAGCTCTTCTCGAAATTTTTGGTAGAATTCAGCTGTGAAGCCGTCAGGGCCTGGGCTTTTGTTTGCTGGAAGATTTCTGATTACAGTTTCAATTTCCGTGCTTGTGATGGGTCTGTTAAGATTTTCTATTTCTTCCTGATCCAGTTTTGGAAAGTTGTACTTTTCTAAGAATTTGTCCATTTCTTCCACGTTGTCCATTTTATTGCCATATAATTGCTGATAGTAGTCTCTCATGATCCTTTGTATTTCTGTGTTGTCTGTTGTGATCTCTCCATTTTCATTTCTAATTTTATTGATTTGATTTTTCTCCCTTTGTTTCTTGATGAGTCTGGCTAATGGTTTGTCAATTTTATTTATCCTTTCAAAGAACCAGCTTTTGGCTTTGTTGATTTTTGCTATGGTCTCTTTTGTTTCTTTTGCATTTATTTCTGCCCTAATTTTTAAGATTTCTTTCCTTCTACTAACCTTGGGGTGCTTCATTTCTTCCTTTTCTAGTTGCTTTAGGTGTAGAGTTAGGTTATTTATTTGGCTTTTTTTTGTTTCTTGAGGTATGCCTGTAGTGCTATGAACTTTCCCCTTAGGACTGCTTTTACAGTGTCCCACAGGTTTTGGGTTGTTATGTTTTCATTTTCATTCATTTCTATGCAGATTTTGATTTCTTTTTTGATTTCTTCTGTGATTTGTTGGTTATTCAGCAGCGTGTTGTTCAGCCTCCATATGTTGGAATTTTTAATAGTTTTTCTCCTGTTATTGAGATCTAATCTTACTGCATTGTGGTCAGAAAAGATGTTTGAAATGATTTCAGTTTTTCTGAACTTACCAAGGCTAGATTTATAGCCCAGGATGTGATCTATCCTGGAGAAGGTTCCGTGTGCGCTTGAGAAAAAGGTGAAATTCATTGTTTTGGGATGAAATGTCCTATAGATATCAATTAGGTCTAACTGGTCTATTGTATTGTTTAAAGTTTGTGTTTCCTTGTTAATTTTTTGTTTAGTTGATCTATCCATTGGTGTGAGTGGGGTATTAAAATCTCCCACTATTATTGTGTTATTGTTGATTTCTCCTTTCATACTTGTTAGTATTTGTCTTACATATTGCAGTGCTCCTATGTTGGGTGCATATATATTTATAATTGTTTTATTTTCTTCTTGGATTGATCCTTTCATCATTATGTAGTGACCTTGTTTGTCTCTTTTCACAGCCTTTGTTTTAAAGTCTATTTTATCTGATATGAGTATTGCTACTCCTGCTTTCTTTTGGTCCCTATTTGCATGGAAAATCTTTTTCCAGCCCTTCACTTTCAGTCTGTATGTGTCCCCTGTTTTGAGGTGGGTCTCTTGTAGACAACATATGTAGGGGTCTTGTTTTTGTATCCATTCGGCCAGTCTGTCTTTTGGTTGGGGCATTCAACCCATTTACATTTAAGGTAATTATTGATAAGTATGATCCTGTTGCCATTTACTTTATTGTTTTGGGTTCAAATGTATATACCCTTTTTGTGTTTCCTGTCTAGAGAATGTCCTTTAGTATTTGTTGGAGAGCTGGTTTGGTGGTGCTGAATTCTCTCAGCTTTTGCTTGTCTGTAAAGCTTTTGATTTCTCCTTCATATTTGAATGATATCCTTGCTGGGTACAGTAATCTGGACTGTAGGTTATTTTCTTTCATCACTTTAAGTATGTCTTGCCATTCCCTCCTGGCTTGGAGAGTTTCTATTGAAAGATCAGCTGTTATCCTTATGGGAATTCCTTTGTGTGTTATTTGTTGTTTTTCCCTTGTTGCTTTTAATATTTGTTCTTTGTGTTTGATCTTTGTTAATTTGATTAATATGTGTCTTGGGGTGTTTCGCCTTGGGTTTATTCTGTTTGGGTCTCTCTGGGTTTCTTGGACTTGAGTGGTTATTTCCTTCCCCATTTTAGGGAAGTTTTCAACTATTATCTCCTCTAGTATTTTCTCACGGTCTTTCTTTTTGTCTTCTTCTTCTGGGACTCCTATGATTCGAATGTTGTAACGTTTAATATTGTCCTGGAGGTCTCTGAGATTGTCCTCATTTCTTTTAATTTGTTTTTCTTTTGTCTCCTCTGATTCATTTATTTCTAGGATTCTATCTTCTAATTCACTAATTCTGTCTTCTGCCTCTGTTATTCTACTATTTGTTGCCTCCAGAGTGTTTTGGATCTCATTTATTGCATTATTCATTATATATTGACTCTTTTTTATTTCTTCTAGGTCCTTGTTAAACCTTTCTTGCATCTTCTCAATGCTTTTCTCCAGGCTATTTATCTGTGATTCCATTTTGATTTCCAGATTTTGGATTAATTTCACTATCATTATTCGGAATTCTTTATCAGGTAGATTTGCTATTTCTTCCTCTTTTGTTTGGTTTGGTGGGCATTTATCCTGTTCCTTTACCTGCTGGGAATTCTTCTGTCTCTTCATCTTGTTTAAATTGCTGAGTTTGGGGTGTCCTTACTGTATTCTGGCAGTTTGTGGAGTTCTCTTTATTGTGGCGTTTCCTCAGTGTGTGTGGGTTTGTACAGGTGGCTTGTCAAGGTTTCTTGGTTATGGAGGCTTGTGTTGGTGTTCGGGTGGATGGAGCTGGATTTCTTCTCTCTGGAGTGCAATGGAGTGTCTAGTAATGAGTTATGAGATGTCTATGATTTTGGGGTGACTTTGGGTAGCCTGTATATTGGAGCTCAGGGCTGTGTTCCTGTGTTTCTGGAGAATTTGCTTGGTATGTCTTGCCGTGGAACTTGTTGGCCCTTGTGTGATGCTTGGTTTCAGTGTAGGTATGGAGGCATTTGATGAGCTCCTGTCAGTTAATGTTCCGTGGGATCAGGGTTTGGACTTAAGCCTCCTGCTTCCAGTTATCGGTCTTATTTTTACAATAGTCTCAAAACTTCTCCTACTATACTGCACTCCACAACTGGACCACTCAGAGATGTTCACGGAGTTATACAGAGAAGAGAAGAGGGAGGAAGGAGACAGAGGTGGTCAGGAGGATAAAAGGAGGGAGTGAAAAGGAGAGAGACGGGTCCAGTCAGTAATCAGTTCCCTAAGTGTTTTCCTTTATTTGGAACACTCAGAAATTCACAGAGTTGGGTAGAGTAGAGAGGGGTTAGGGAGGAGACACAGGCGAACTGGTGGAGAAAAAGGAGAGTCCGGAGGTGGAGAGAACAGTCAAGCCAGTAATCTCGCTCCCTAGTAAAAAGTGGGTACTGAAGATTAGGTTCTTAAAGGTACAGAATTGGTAACAAATACCTAAAAGCAAAAATTACAAATCTAGAGTAGAGTTTGGTGTTTCAAAAATACAGTGTTAAAGAAAAGAAGAAGGAAAAGAAAGAGAGAGAGAGAAAAAAAAAAGAGTCACAAAAGTTATAAAGAAAATATAGGTACAAAATGATAACCAATATTAAAAAGCAAAAGTTAAAAATCTAGAGTTTGGAGTTTCAATGATACAACGTTAAAGAAAAGAAAAAGAAAGATAGGAAAAAAAAAAGAAAGAAAGAAAATAAAAACAAAACCAAAAACAAAGTCACAAAAATTATAAAGAAGATATAGGCACAAATTGATTACATATACCAGAAAGCATAAATTAAAGATCTAGATTAGAGTTGGGAATTTCAGGAATACAATGTCAAAGAAAAGATGAAGAGATGGAGGGGAAAAAAAAGTCACAAACGTTATTAAAAAAAAAAATTGGTACAAAATTGATAACAATTACCAATAAGCTAAACTTATGAATCTAGAGTAGAGTTTGGAGTTTCAAAAATACAATGTTAAAGAAAAGAAAAAAAGAAAGAAAGAAAGAAAGAAAGAAAAAAGGGGTCGCAAAAGTTATAAAAAATATATATATGAAGTTTGGTTTTTTTTTTTTAAAAGAAGGGTCTTTTATTTGTTTATTTTTATTTATTTATTTATTTTTTACAAAGTAATAGTAGGTTCTAAAAGTGAAAATTAAAGGAGTACTAGAGGATAAAAAAAAATTAAAAAAGTTTTTTTTTCCTTTAAAAAAAAAAAAAGAAAGAAAGAAAAAATGATAGTAAAAATATATATAAGACTTTCTCTGTTATTGTTGTCAGGCAAGGCAATGGCACCCCACCCCAGTACTCTTGCCTGAAAAATCCCATGGACAGAGGACCCTGGTGGGCAACTGTCCATGGGGTCGCTAAGAGTAGGACACGACTGAGCGACTTCTCTTTCACTTTTCACTTTTATGCATTGGAGAAGGAAATGGCAACCCACTCCAGTGTTCTTGCCTGGAGAATCCCAGGGACGGCAGAGCCTGGTGGGCTGCCATCTATGGGGTCACACAGAGTTGGACGCGACTGATGTGACTTAGCAGTAGCTGTTATTCTTGTGGGTATTGTGGGTTCAGTTCATTTTCGGCTAGTTCCTTATTCCGGCTTAAATTTCTCAAGGTCTATAGGCCCCTTCTATGTAGTTGGTACTAACCACAGGGTTTTAGTTTATTGCCTGTCGCTTCCACGGCGGTTCCCTCTGTTATAGCTTCTTCTGTTTGCTGATCTCTTCAGTGTCTGATTTCTGCCCTGATACAAAGGGGGCGGTGGTGGACACCCTTTTTTTTTTTTTTTAGGCTCACTTGTTCAGTTGTGCTGCGGGGAGGGAGGGACGCTGCAAATAAATACCACTGGCGTGTGCACAGTGGCTCAGCCACACTGGGCCTGCCCCTGCTCACGGCACGTGTAGCCTCCCTGCCCACTCTGCTCAGGCTCTCTGTTTCCCCGCCGGAACCCTCTGCAACCGGCCCTGGGCTGCTTGCCCCTCCCAGGTCTAAACCGCTCAAGTTCAGGCACTCGGGTAGTCCTCAGAGGCCCAGGCTCGGTTGGGCCTGCGTTTTGTGCCCTTCACAGATTCCAGCAGCACAGGTAATGAGGTGTTTAGCAAGCGCGGCTTCTGTGACTTATCACCTCCCCGCCACTCGGTTTTCTAGGTGTACAACCCATGCAGTTTCTTAGGCGGATGTTGGCCGACCAGAGCCCCAAAAAGTCTTAGTTAGCAAAGAAGCCTGCTTACAGTTCTGTGGATAATGTCTCTCTGGGGCTGCGATTGCCTCCCTCCGGCTCTGGCTGCCTGTCACCGGAGGGGAACGGTCTGCAGCCGGCTATCTCTGTACAGTCCTTTGTTCTGTGCGCGGGCCTGGCAGTGTCTTGGGTTAGGGCTGGCTTTTCGTGTAGTAGGTATCCCACAGTCTGGTTTGCTAGCCCAAATTATTTCGCTCAGGTAGCGCTCAGGATATTCAGGCCAAATGCTTGCTCTAGCGATGCAGCCCACAATGCAGCCCGCTCCGCGCCTCCCTGCCCAGCCCCCGCTTGCTAATGGCGGATGCAGGCGTTTGCGCTGCTTCTCCGCTGGGGAAGTTATTGTAGGGCTCGTAGTCTGTGGGTTTTAATTGTTTATTTATTTTCCTCCCTGTTATGTTGCTCTCCGTGCTTCCCAGGCTCAGCACAGACTCGGCAGTGAGAATGTTTCCTGATGTTTGGAAATTTCTCTTTTTAAGACTCCCTTCCCCGGACAGAGGTCCGTCCCTCCCTCTTTGTCTCTTTTTTGTATTTTATATTTTTTCCTACCTCCTTTAGAAGGCAACGAGTTGCTTTTCTGGGTGTCTGATGTCCTCTGCCGGCTTTCAGAAGTCGTTTTGTGGAATTTACTCTGTGTTTAAATGTTCTTTTGATGAATTTGTGGAGGAGAAAGTGTTCTCCCCGTCCTATTCCTCCGCCATCTTAGCTCCTCCAGGAAGGATCTTAAATGATAAGTTATTGAAAGTGAAAGTTGCTCAGTTGTGTCTGACTCTTTGTGACTGCATTGATTGTACAGTCCATTGCGTTCTCCAGGCCAGAATCCTGGAGTGGGTTTGCCTTTCCCTTCTCCAGGGGATCTTTCCAACCCAGGGATTGAATCCAGGTGTCCCGCATTGCAGGCAGATTCTTTACCAGCTGAGCCACAAGAGAAGCCCAAGAATACTGGAGTGGGTAGCCTATCTCTTCTCTAGGGGATCTTCCCAACCCAGGAATCAACCTGGAGTCTCCTGCATTGTAGGCAGACTCTTTACCAACTGAGCTATTATGTGTATTTATTTATGCAAATATAATTAACGTTTATACTGACTAAATATGGGCTTCCCAGGGGGTGCTATTGGTAGAGCACCCCCCTGCCAGTGCAGGAGATGTAAAAGACTTGGGTTCAGTCTTGGGTTGGGAAGATCTCCTGGAGTAGAAAATGGCAACCCACTCCAGTATTCTTGCTGACAGAACCTCATGGACACAGGAGGCTGGTGAGCTACAGTCCATAGTGTCACAAAGAGTCAGACACTACTTCAGTGACTTAGCACGCACACACTGACCAAATAAACTAGGGAAGATTGATAGGCACAGAGATTATAATATTACTGTGGATGAGTTTTAAACGCTAATTATACAAATGTTCAATTTTTGATTAAATAAAACCAGATATTATTTCAGAGTTTAAAAAAGTATGTTTTCTTAATGGACTCTGTAGCTCTTTCTGTAAAGAATCGGCCTGCCAGTGCAGGAGATGTGGATTCGATTCCTGGGTTGGGAAGATCCTCTTGAGAAGGAAATGGCAACCCACTCCAATATTCTTGCCTGAGAAATCCCATGGACAAAGGACTGTTGGGGTACAGTCCATGGGGTCACAAAAAAGTCGGATATGACTTAGTAACTAAACAACAGCAAAACAAAGCCCTTCTAGAGGTAATTTCAATAATAATATTAAAAATAAAATTTCTTCTAAATGATCAAATTAGTAAGTATTTATTACAGCTGTTTGAGATACAAATATGAATAAAATACATTTCCTCTAGAAGGGAGGATATGACATGCACACATGTCTGAAATGTGAAGTGGCAGATGTTAAGCATCACCAGAGAAAGTAACTAAAAGGCGAGGACACAGCTGAGTTGGTGAGAAGGGGAAGGGTTTGAAGTTCGGGGTAGAAATTAGTCAATCAAGAGAGTTTGCATGGTGGGGTGGCGTTTCAGTTAGACTTGGTGGGCTTGCCAGAGGAGGACGAGGAGACAATTCCAGGCAACAAGAATAATGAAGGGAGAGGCAAGCTCTCAGCATGTTTTTACAGCATGGTAAGGCATCCCAGTTTGGCTGGAGAATAGATTTCAAATGCCAGCTGAAATCCAGACAGTAATTGGCCCCAAAGATGGGGAATTAGGTTTTCACATGCTTCTTCTCCTCATAATGCTCCATGAGTAACTGCTTTTTCTCACCGTTTCTTATTAAAGGGAAATGAACAACTGAGTAGGTTGTAAATGATGGGATTTTATTTGGCTCTGCAAGAATTTTTATAAATACTGCAGCAACTGTTTACATGTTTTTCATGATTGCTCTATGTATATCAGAATGATTCTTCTCTTTGTTTCATGCATAAGTCTGCGTTGACTCAAGTTTATCTTTGAACGTTTGCCATTCTCATTTTGTTTGTAATCCTTTGGGTAGTATAAGTTACCTGATGATAGGAATATCATAAATTTGGAATTCCAAGTCTTTCCAACTTTAGAATGTCATCTCTTTACTACACATATTATGTAGAACTGTTAAACAATCAGTTTGAGGTCTGTAGCACAATTCATAAAACAACAATCTCTCCTGTATTTCCAAATAAAGTATTTGAAGGGAATGATATTTGCAGAATGTGCTATAGTGGTAAATTTAGAGAGTACAAGATAATTACTTGTAATTATGGCAATTTCTGTAAGGGAAATCATCTTAATTTATTCCTACCAAGAAATAGAATTGCTCTACTCATAGTATTTGAATCTTTTTAGGAGATTAATGCTGTGTGGCTTCATTAGTTTGAATGGACATTACAGCTTTTCACTACATCGGAAATTACCCCTTTAATTCACATTTCTGTTCGAATTTCTGTTAAGCAGTCTTTACTTAAAAAAAAAAAAAATTGTATTCCAGAGCTCTTGTTGGAAAGAACTTATATATCTACCCTAACTAAATTGTGAAAGAATAATACAGTTCTACTAGGAGAATAAACTTCCAAAATCATAGTCTGGAAGGTGAAGAGAGTCTTTGACTCACATTTGGTGCATTCTCCTGTCATGCTATTCCCTGAAGATTTTAAGCTTTAGATGGCCTTTAGGCTGATGGGTAATCGCTGTAGCTTTAAAGGAATGCTATATCTCTGGGCATTTTTGTGAAGACAGAATTCTGACTACTTTTTAATATATTTAATTATACCATCTGGGAAAGATAACGTGTGTGTAGTTAAGACAGAGAAAACTGGAGTGGGAAGAATGGGCTTATACTAGAATATAATTAATTGGAAAGGATATTAAAAAAGAAATGATGGGCATATGTCTGCTTGGGTGACAAAGGTGCTCAGTATAGGAAGTTAACCCCTTGTTGGGCTGTGATTGTCTACAAAAAAAAAAGAGTGATTTCAGTCTTTAGAGCTATTGGGGTGGCTTTATAAAATTCTGAACTTTTCAAGTAGCACCTGTTTCTTTACCTCTTAGAGGAATTTCTTTTGGCTGCAGTGAGCTGAGAATGGTGCCTTAGTGCTGAAATTTCTGTCTCTCCTGCTGCCATGTGCAGTGCTCAGCAGCAGTCAGAAGTCAGGCTTAAGTACAGCAGCTTCTAGATATCCTGCCCCCTCCACTAAGGCCTAAACTTGTAGTTAAAACTTGGGGTCAGTTGATTGAATAATTATTTCAATATGCACTTATTGAGGGCCTAGTATGTACCACATGCTGGCTCTTTATATCATGGAGAAGAAAAATCAGTAATACTTAATGGTGACTCCATTATTCCAAAATTTCAGATATTCAGTTAATCCTATGAATGTTCGCTAAGTAAGGTAGTAATTATTGAATTTGAGAGAATCAATTAATTTACTAACTATAAACACTCTAGTAATTTATAAAGTATTAGATTCAGATATCATATAAACCCCATTCTCAAGGAGCTTACAGTCTAGACAGGAAGTTAGATGAGAAAATAAATTACTTCAATACAATATGATAACAGTAGTACCATATATAGAGTGCTGTGGGAACACTGAAAAGCAGGAGAAAGAAGGAAGAGGAGGTGGGATGAGCTAAGCATTGACCTATGTGTGGAAGTTGTCTAGGTTAATAACCACCACGTGTTTTCTGTAGTACAGACTTACCACCTACACTTTCATTTTTATTAAAGTGACTTAAAGGTAACTAAACTACTTGTAAAGAAATTCCCCATTTGTATTCCATTTATTACTCTCATGTTGTCATACTGTTGTTCATCGCTTGATTTCCTCTTAAAAACCTCTGGAAGATTAATGCATTTTGTACATATTCACCTCTAAGTAGATTAGTTTTTGCAGTTGGATTCTTAATAAAATGAGTGCTGTCTCAGTCCTCTCCCCCCCAGCTTTTGACCGTATGGCATAATGTCCTCTTTAAAAAAAAAAATTAGTATACATATGTTATAGGAAGGGGGAAGCCCCCCTACAGGGCCCCAAGAGCTAACACTTGGAAAAGAATTGTCCGAGGAGACACGTGCTGACAAAGCAAGAGATTTGGAGACACGTGCTGACAAAGCAAGAGATTTTATTGGGAAGGTCACCTGGGTGGAGAGTGGTAGGGTAAGGGAACTCAGGAGAAAGAGACCTCCACCCCAATTCCCAAAACGTATCTTGAGTATGAAGTCTCTCAGAGGGGAGTTGTTAGGAGAAGCACACTGATTAAAACCACCCACCCTGGCCAGGCACCATAGTAACCATTCACATGAGTTGTTTTATGACAGGAGAGCCTGGTAAAGAATACAGAACTAATAAGCCACCACCAACCGGAAGAGTTCAGGAAAGGTCGAAAGAAGACACCGCATGTCTGTCCACTTCCCAGAATCCTTCCTGCTAGCATCCATCTTGGCTGGGCGATGCTTGCGCCACCAGGAGAGATTCTGAATTAAAATGATTGGCCAAAGACCACATGGAAACTAATCCCATCACCATAAAACCCGAGACTGCAAGCCATGCCACAGAGCTGTTTTCCTGGGTTTCCTTACCCTACTGCTCTCCACCCGCGTGCCCTTCCCAATAAAATCTCTTGCTTTGTCAGCACGTGTCTCCTTGGACAATTCTTTTCTGAGCGTTAGACAAGAGCCTGCTCTTGGGGCCCTGTAGGGGGGCCTCCCCCTTCCTACAACACGTACACCTTTTGAATGTATTATGCCTATATTAAGTTTTTCCCTTTTTTTAAAATTTAGGAAAACAGTTCTTAAAGTGCACTCCACTGGATTCACTGAAGAGGAAAAAATTCTGTGGTTAAATAAATTTAGAAGAGGTATACCCACACTATCTCCTTTGGCATATTGTGAGGGTTCTGAGGAGTCTTATAATTAGAAAAGAAAGAATGAAGGGGAGAAGAGAGACTTCTTTACCTTTATTCAATTAGTTATTTCCTACATATGGCCTCTTTTTAAAATAACATGAAAATATATGTGTTGGGAACTGCTTTATTAACATGTGTATTTTGGATTAGATATAAAAATTCATATACATAGTCAATATGGAAATATTCTTTTCTTATGGCTGAAATTAATTAGAAGGAATTAGAAGAAGGCAAGAGAAGGAAATAAAATAAGAAGATTATAGGGATAGAGAAAAGTGAGGAAGAAATACTGGTAGCAGCTGGAAGGTAAAAACAAAAACTTATGTTGTAAGTTATAAAATGTTATTAAAATGTGACGTAGTAAAGTCTCCTTATCAGGTTCCTGGATTTAACATTTCCTTGGAGATACGAACATATTGCTAAGTGCCAAGCTATTTTTCTCACATTCAATTTTTTACAGCACTTAAAACATTTCCCTACTGTTTTTCCTGAAAAACATTATGAGGGTTTCACTTTGTTATTAAAGGACTAACAAATTTTTAACAATACAAAGTTAGATAAGAGGGTATAGTTCCCTTGGTCAGTTTCACAATTGGGAAAACATTTTCTCTTTCTGACTTTTAAGGGGTCATAAGTTTGAAGTGGTATGAAAAGAGTCGCTAAGTGTGATGCTGCCATAACAGTGTGAAGCTGCCATAACAGTGTGAACTGTAGTAATCTGTCTTTAAGTCATGATGAGGATACGAATTGCTCAATTGTTTGAACTTATTTTGATGGAGTGCTGTCATTCTTTTGAAGCTCTGGTGGGATGAAAGGCCATTCCTGAGCTTGATTAAGGGGAGGTCAAGGAGAGTCATTGAGTCTGTTCACCTTAGTCTTACCAGGTAGCATAACACAGGACTCTTAACAGTGGGCATGTGCCCTAAACTTTGTCAAAATATTCTGGTTAGCTCCTGTGTGGTGCATCCCCAAGTGATCTCTTTACATCAAAGTAGCCTTAGGATGTAGAAGAAAAGAAACTTGGGAAGCTGTAGAGATGCTTTGGGGTTAGAATGTAGCTAGTTTAGGAATTAGAATGACCTGAATACAACTCCTGGGGCAAACCACCTAACTATGAGAAGGTAGCTTTAGAATGTTGACTGTGTGAGCCAGTCAATTTAATTGAATTAGTTAAATAATTAATTAATAATATTCTGTGCTTAGTTTTTTTAACCTTGGCATTTTGAGTCTTTTTGAGAATGTTGTTAGCTGCAACTGAAAAGACAAAAGGAAGATTTTGTTACTGTTTTCCTCTGCTTCCACTAGTTGGGTCTTTTGCTGAACAGTTGTTTACCAAGTGCTTATTGAAGTTGGGGAACGCAGCACATGTCTTGGTGTCAGTGAGATGGTGATGGCCACTATCGACATGAACAGACTCCAGGGGAAAGTGAGACCGAGGAGATATCGTTAGACTCTGTTGTTTCAGTGAGGAAGTTTCCCTTACTCTGTTGCATCTCAGCCTGCCCAAATGGAACTTGTTCTTCAAAACTTTCTTCAAGCCTTTGTCTCCAAGAGGCTCCCTGAGACCCCCATTTCACTGGTTTAACCCTTATTAGAGCAATTTTTGCTGTTTGATCAGTTGATCAGTGAATTGATTGATTAGTACATTTTGTTCAACATTTGTTTGTTACACACAGCGTATCAGCCATACAACATATCAGGAAGGAACTGATGAGCTATCTTGGGTCAAATCTTGAGTGAGCTAATTCTTCATTGCTTATTGCTTATTTATATCTGTTTCTCTCACTAGATTTACACCTCCTAAGGAGCACTGATGGCTCTTACTCATTTTCTCTCATGTGCCCAACATAGTGCTTGACTGTCCAAGGCATTCAGAAAGTGCCCTTGAATATATTGAATTTGTTTTCATTTCCGACACAGACTGAAGATTCATGGATATCACTTCATTAGAGTTGAAACTTACATATAGACTTATATTGGAGGAAACCAGAGATCTTACAGCTTATATTGTGACACATCCAGCTGTATGTAGTCAGTCAGTTACAGATGAATTCATATTCTGATACTTTTTGTTAGCTTACAAGTCACTGAACTATTGTGCCTTACTTTATAGCCTATTTTATATAAACTAAATAACTGAAGAAGTATGTTTTAGAAATATAATTGGTAATAGAAACAAAGGGTTGAATCTTTGTTTATATGCACAGTGATTTAGTAAGCAGTAGAGTCAGATGTCAAAAGGTTTTTAGGTCACTGGTTGAGTAGCATTGTGGTTTATTATTTACCTTTTGCCTACCACAAATGTTCTTCTAATCCAAGAACCCAGAGTAAATGTTTGCTGAGAGTCTCTGCAATGCCTAAACAATGAAATATTCACATGCTTTAGTGGTAGCAAAATTGAACGACATACAGCTGCCAGCAGCCATTCCATACTGATTTAATCCAGGAGGTTTGTGAAAGGGGAACATATGGATAGGAGCTAACTGGAAATTAGCAAAGATCTAAATGTTTGACTAAATGTGGTTATAGTTTGGTATGGTAAAGCCCAGAGGTGAGAAATCACCTCCTCGCAAAGCCAAGTGGTAAGAAAGAACTTTACTAGAAACAGCTAAGACACAAATGCAGAATTAGATATGAGATGCTTTTACCTGGGACTATATTAAAAGGAAATTGTTATCAGACTTATACTGTAGCCTGGATAATGAGATAATATTCAAAACAGCCTAAAAATGGCACTATATTTACCAGAGTATAGTTGAGAGGCATATATTAATATTAGTTATAGTACAGTGTTCTGAATATTCTGATGGAAGTGTGTCCTATGGATCATGGATTGGCTAAGAAAGGAGTGTGAGGGAAATAGAGATGATTTCCCACACTTGAGGGAGGTGGGAACGTTTTGTTTTGGGCAGGCCATCACCATAGGCAAAGGCAAGAAGATGTTAAACAGTAAGATGCATTTATTTATTTGTGTATTGTGAGAATGTAAAGTGTGTGGTGCAAATAATTATTCAGAGCCTAATTTCCTTGTGAAAGGACAGTCTTTTATTGCATCTTTTTATGTGCAGTTATTAGGTATCTTTTTAAAGTTATTTCATAGAGTTACTTATACATAAGTTAAGTATGCCAAAGCACCTGTCATTTCCAGATGTAATTTCAAGAGTTAAATTGTTCTAGATATCCCAAAGAGTGATATAGAAATTTGTGATCTTGATAAAGCATGCACTGCCCGTATGCCACCTGTGAATTGCTTAGCTAATGAGTATAGCTGGCTACCCAGCAACCTTGTATTCAACCATTTGGTAAATTTACCCACATTTGGGTTACTGCTAGCGTAAACTGACTTTTCCCTGCTGTGCACCATCCTTCTCCACCACCATCCTTCTCTTTATCATGATGGTCTATGTGCTGTATAGTGGCCCTCATCAGCCCTTGGAAGCACTAATTTTTTTTTAAATTTTTTTACATTTAAAATTTTTAATTTTTAAAATTAAATTTATTTTAATTGAAAGATAATTGCTTTACTGTATTGTGTTGGTTTCTTAATTTATTTTTAATTTAAGGATAATTGTTTTGCAATGTTGTGTTGATTTCTGCTGTACAACAGTGTGAATCGGCCATAAGTATAACATATCCCCCACTTCCTGAGCCTCCCTCCCAACCTCCCCCCACCACACCTCTAGGTTGTCACAGAGCATTGGGCTGAACTCTCTTTGTTTTACAGCAACCTCCCAGTAGCTATCTGTTTTATACATGGTAATGTCTATATTTCAGTGCTACTCTCTCAACTGGTCCCACCCTCCTCTTACCCGGCTGTGTGCATCTTTACGTCTGTATCTCTATTCCTGTCCTGCAGATAGATTCATCAGTACCGTTTTCCTAAATTCCATATATGTGCATTAATATATGATATTTGTTTTTCTCTCTGACTTACTGCGCTCAGTATAACAGGCTCTTGGTTCATCCACTTTAGTTCAGCTGACTCAAACTTGTTCCTTTTTACAGCTGAGTAATATTCCATTGTATATATGTATCACAACTTCTTTATCCATTCATCTGTTGATGGACATCTTGATTGGAAAGTACTATCCTTGTTTTGTACACACAGATAAGGTTAATGTAGCTACTATAATGATGCAACTTAATGGATTTAGAGTTTGTTTGGATGGAAGGACTTATTTTAATGGCATCATAAATGACTTTAGTTCACTATTTATAGAATCAAGAGTCTGAAAGGGGTCACCTAAAATTTTCAGTCATGTTTTATTGAATTTTGTGGAGGAAGCTATATGCTGTAGTATCTTATGCAAATTGGAGGAATTAGAATGATCCAAAGATCTTTAGGAATGTCAGGAACATGTAGTGGTTTTTACGTTCTTGACTATTAATCTAGATGCCGGGAGCTGGCGATCTAGAATATTTTTCTTATCAGATACATGGTTTGTAATACCTGTATTTCTTAATGAAAAATACTGAACTGTGCGGTCAGTATTTTGAGTGAAGAGGTAGGTGACTGGAAATAAGAAAATGGCAATTTGTATTATTGATTATAATACAATTGATAGGAATTATTGATAACGTTATCAATGTATTTAAAAATACATATAATTGATTTTAAAAATAAAAATTAGACTTTTAATGTTTAGGGAATAAGGGCTTTCTCTTCTGGGTTTCAAAATGCTTTTAAGCTTCTTATTGAGGCCTGAATAAAATTAAACTTATGTAATATTATTGAATGGCAAAAGGTGCAGACTACATGGAACTCAGATACATTCAAAGTTTTAAATCACAAGTGAAAAGATGTGATCATTGTTTGTGGGGTCCATTGTGTTGTGCTGTGTTAGTCACTCAGTCGTGTCCGACTCTGTGACCCCATGGACTGCAGCCCTCCAGGCTCCTCTGTCCATGGGGATTCTCTAAGCGAGAATACTTGAGTGGGTTGGCAGGCCCTGCTCCAGGGGATCTTCCCAACCCAGGGATCAAACCCAGGTCTCCCACATTACAGGCAGATTCTTTCCCATCTGAGCCATCAGGGAATCCCAAGAATACTAGAGTGGAAAGCCTATCCCTTCTTCAGGGGAACTTTCCGACCCAGGAATCAAACTGGGGTCTCCTGCATTGCAGGTGGTTTCTTTACCAGCTGAGCTACCAGGGGAAGCATGATTCAAAAACAAAACAAAAAAAAAGCTTTAGACCACTGAAATCCATCTGAAATTCATCCATACATTTGCCCATTTATATATAGAACTGGTTATTGCTCATCAGAATAATTTAGCAGGGACATCATTCAAGTATAAAGTGAGAGCTATACAGCCACCTTTTCGTGTTTTTGAGCATTGTATTATTACTGTTACAGTGTTGAGTATAACATTTACTGCTTTGTTGATTTAACAGAGATACTTCATTTACTCCTTTCCTCTTAAAAATAGTCATTTAGAATTTTAAAGAGAAATACAACTGAAGACCATAACATCCATGTCAAATGTTTAAAATTTAGACAATGTATCTTGCTTTTTTTCCCTTGACTAGGCATTTTTGTAACTCTTCTTGATTTAAAATAAGGTATTTTGATAAATGCCTTAAAGAATTATATAATTGCATCATTTCTTGTGTGTTATTTTTTGTGTTGATAATCAGCCATAAATTAATAATTACTGCTAGTATGTATGGAAAAACATTCCAGCCTCATTAGTCAACAGAGAAATACAATGCAAGTTTTTTTGGAGGGGGAGATTGCCCTCATTTCTTTTGATATTGTGCTTATTTGTAACTTTCTTCAAAGAGTCAGTAAATTACCATGTAAAGTAGAATCAAAACAATTCTTTTTGAAGATCTCACTCTATTACTTATATTTTCCTTGATTGAGACAAATTAGTTTTCTAGTGTTGAAATGTTATGTGTTTAATTTTGAAAGACAGCATACATTGAGAATGCTTTTGGATGTTGTGTGTAAGAATGGAACAGGATAGGATGTGCCAATTCCTTTTCTATAGTTAGTGGATGCAGGACAAAAGGAACGAAGAAAGGAAGAAGAAATGCTTTGAAAATACATGGGGGCACAGTTTGAGACCATAGAGTATCTTTATAGATTGATTTGTCAGGTAAACCAGGAATGTTGTGGCTCTTTCTTGAACATCTGGTTTCAGTTCAGTCGCTCAGCTGTGTCTGACTCTGCAACCCCATGGACTGCAGCATGCCAGGCCTCCCTGTCCATCACCAGCTCCCGAGTTTACTCAAACTCATATCCATTGAGTCAGTGATGCCATTCACCCGTCTCATCCTCTGTCGTCCCCTTCTTCTCCTGCCTTCAATCTTTCCCAGCATCAGGGTCTTTTCAAATGAGTCAGCTCTTCGCATCAGGTGGCCAAAGTATTGGAGTTTCAGCTTCAACATCAGTCCTTCCAATGAAAACTCAGGACTGATCTCCTTTAGGATGGACTGGTTGGATCTCCTTGCAGTCCAAGGGACTCTCAAGCATCTTCTCCAACACCACAGTTCAAAACATCAATTATTTGGTGCTCAGCTTTTTTAATAGTCCAACTCTTACATCCATACATGACTACTGGAAAAACCATAGCCTTGACTGGATGGACTTTTGTTGGCAAAGTAATGTCTCTTCTTTTTAATATGCTATCTATGCTGGTCATAACTTTTCTGCCAAGGAGCAAGCATCTTTAAATTTCATGGCTGCAGTCACTATCTGCAGTGATTTTGGAGCCCCCAAAATAAAGTCAGCCACTGTTTCCACTGTTTCCCCATCTATTTGCCATGAAGTAATGGGACCAGATGCCATGATGTTAGTTTTCTGAATGTTGAGCTTTAAGCCAACTTTTTCACTCTCCTCTTTCACTTTTATCAAGAGACTCTTTAGTTCTTCTTCACTTTCTGCCATAAGGGTGGTGTCATCTGCCTGTCTAAGGTTATTGATATTTCTCCGGGCAACCTTGATTCCAACTTGTGCTTCTTTCAACCCAGCGTTTCTCATGATGTACGCTGCATGTAAGTTAAATAAGCAGGGTGACAATATATAGCCTTGAGGTACTCCTTTTCCTATTTGGAACCAGTCTGTTGTTCCATGTCCAGTTCTAACTGTTGCTTCCTGACCTGTGTACAGATTTCTCAGGAGGCAGGTCAAGTAGTCTGGTATTTCCATCTCTTTCAGAATTTTCCACAGTTTATTGTGATCCACACAGTCAAAGGCTTTGGCATAGTCAATAAAGCAGAAATAGATGTTTTTCTGGAACTCTCTTGCTTTTTCCATGATCCAGTGGATGTTGGCAATTTGATCTCTAGTTCCTCTGCCCTTTCTGAAACCATCTTGACCATCTGGAAGTTCATGGTTCACATATTGCTGAAGCCTGGCTTGGAGAATTTTGAGCATTACTTTACTAGCGTGTGAGATGAGTGCAATTGTGTGGTAGTTAGAGCATTCTTTGGCATTGCCTTTCTTTGGGATTGGAATGAAAACTGATGTTTTCCAGTCCTGTGGCCACTGCTGAGTTTTCCAAATTTGCTGGCATATTGAGTGCAGCACTTTGACAGCATCATCTTTCAGGATTTGAAATAGCTCCACTGGAATTCCATCACCTCCACTAGCTTTGTTCATAGTGATGCTTTCTAAGGCCCATTTGACTTCACATTCCAGGATGTCTGGCTCTAGGTGAGTGATCACACCATTGTGATTATCTGGGTTGTGAAGATCTTTTTGTACTGTTGAACATCTGGTTTATTGGTCAGTAATAGCACTAGCCTCTGCAGGTCACACTGAAGAAGGAAATGGCAGCCCACTCCAGTGTTCTTGCCTGGAGAATCCCAGGGACGGGGGAGCCTGGTGGGCTGCCGTCTATGGGGTTGCACAGAGTCGGACACGACTGAAGTGCCTTAGCAGCAGCAGCAGCAGCTGCAAGTCACACACAGCTGTATAGCAGAGTAAGGTCTGTACGTACACCATTTTAGTGGTAAATAATTTTTTTATTTGGTCAGTCATAAATTTGATACATAGTTTTTGGATAAAATGTGGCATTATAGATTTGAGCATATATTGGTTAATATAAAATATAGCCAAAAGAGGGCCAAAAGTAGAAATATATTTTCTTTTCTAGGTGTATCTCAGCTTAAAATGTTGAGTTTCTTGGTTTTGTGATTATAAAAACAGAATTAAATTGTTTTCTTTCAAGTGCTTAGGGAGAAAAAAAATTCAGAGTTAAGGCATGTGCTTGTTCTCCCTCTCAATCTCTATATTTTTAAGAGTAGTTTTGAGAATTATTGCAGGTGCAGAGAAGAGAAACTACCAGGAAAATACTTAGGTTTCACTTGGTGTTTGTATTTAGTAATTCCTAATTGGTATCAAGGTTAGAAAAAGAAACCTGTTTTTTCAAAGAGATGTACTTGAACTTTTGCATTATATTCTTTTTTTTTTAATTACTGCAGTACTACTTAATTAGTTAATAGTGAATTGAAAATAGTTATTTAATATGGAGGGAGAGAAAGAGGCATGTTTATTACTCAAGATGAGCAGTTAGTCATCTGGCCAAAAGCTTTCATCTGTCTTCTTTTACAATTAAAACAAAAATCAATTAGTCCTGTCAGTCAGCAGTTGTCTGGGGTGATGACAAGGGCTGTACAAATAGCAGTAGCAGCTGCCAAAGAATCCAACTTGCCTAACATGATTAGATTGGTAACTCAAATTAACTAGCTTCTTATAAATCTTAAATTAATATCCCATAATAGGGATTTGGGGACATTTACTTAATAGTCATCTGTAGCTTCTTTTCTTGAAAATACACTCGGTCTCAGTCTTATTTAGAGCTGCATTTGGGAAAATAGAATTCTAAGCTATTTGGATATTTCTAATACTTGGAAGAAGTGAAACAAACTGTATAATCTTACATTTAGAGTATAACTCTGAGATTTTATTTTAAGTGAAATAAGCAATTTCTTTGTCATGGTCAGTTTGCTTATAAGTCAGTGCTTTGGTTTAACCAGAATGCTGACATACCATGCCTAGAGGTGGTGGTTTTCTTACTTAGATTGTTGATTTGCTGTTTTAACATCATGTTTTCAACAAGCGTCTTGAATCATCAGTGTTTGTTAATAATGCCCCCCACAGAAAGAAAAGACAAATTCTGTTCTGGTTTATAAGTTTAGTTCAATTAAGCAAATATGTATGGAACATCTGCATTGAGCAAGGAAATAGATGCAAGGAATAGATACAGAGATTCAGTTGGTAAGGTCCCATGTGTCACAGAGATTAATTTTTTGCTAGGGTGACCAATAAGCAACCCTTTGTAATACAGGCAGAATATAAGAAATGTAAAGTGCTATGGAACACAGGGGAGGGAGCAATTACTGCTGAGGGATCAGAGACGGCTTATTGGAAGAATTTGCATTTTAATTTGTCATGAACAATGGGTAGAATTTCAAGAAGTAGATATAGGAAAGTATTTTAAAACAGTGATGTTTTTCTTTTTTCAGGTAATAAGTTTGAAAGAAGAAAATGGTGATACAGTGAGCAATTATGGCTTCAGATAGTTACATAGAATTTTTGGTTCTGATTCTATATTTAATAGGGGATTCTTACACCTCGCCAATCATTATAATTGTCTAGGCTTAGGGGTTTTAAAAACTATATGTTTCTGAACTTTGCTCTAAGTCTGTCTCAGTAGATGTTGGGTAGGGTTCAAGATTCTAAGTTCCTTGTGATTCTGGCTTGCCAGGTTTGAAAGATAACATTCCTTATGAGCTTTCATTGCTCACTGAAAATACAGTTTTCCTCCTTTCATTCCTGTGTTCCCCAATCAAAACAAAACAAATGGGCATGTTTCAGCCTATGCCTAGTTATTTGATCCTTGAAATTTCAATGTTTAAGTGGAATTGGAGTTTATTGTTGGTTATGGACTCAGAGACTTCACTTTCACTTTTCACTTTCATGCATTGGAGAAGGGAATGGCAACCCACTCCAGTGTTCTTGCCTGGAGAATCCCAGGGACGGAGGAGCCTCGTGGGCTGCCGTCTATGGGGTCACACCCAGTTGGACACGACTGAAGCGACTTAGCAGCAGCAGCGGCATAGGCATAAGAGTCTCTGTGGTGCAATTGGTTAGCGCGTTTGGCTGTTAACTGAAACGCTGGTGATTTGATCCCACCTGGGGACGCCCTCCTCTACTATCTTGGGCTTCCCTGGTAGCTCAGCTGGTAAAGAATCCATCTGCAACGCAGGAGACCCTGGTTTGATTCCTGGGTTGGGAAAATTGCTGTAGAAGGGATAGGCTACCCACTCCAGTATTCTTGGGGTTTTCTGGTGGCTCAGCTGGTATAGAATCTGCCTGCAGTGTGGGAGACCTGGGTTTGATCCCTGGGTTGGGAATATTATTATTGGGCTTCCCTGATAGCTTAACTGGTAAAGAATCCACCTGCAATGCAGGAAGACCCAGTTTGATTCCTGAATTGGGAATATCCCCTGGAGAAGGGATAGGGTTCCCACTCCAGTATTTTTGGGCTTCCCTGGTGGCTAAGGTGGTAAAGAATCCGCCCACAATGCAGGAGACCTGGGTTCAATCCCTGGGTTAGGAAGATCCCCTGGAGGAGGGCCCGACAACCCACTCTTGTATTCTTGCCTGGAGAATCACCTTGGACATAGGAGCCTGGTGGGCTACAGTCCACGGGGTTGCAAAGAGTCAGACATGACTGAGGGACTGAGCACATAGTCGGAGTGACTAGGCACATAGTTACTCAATAAATTTTTGTTGAGTAGATGTTGTACTAGATATTTGAGTATTTGTTGAATAGCTTAATGGAGAGTACCTCCATTAAATTCAAGACTCATTCCTTCTCCCCTATTTTGGTCTGTTCTTCCTTTGTTTGCAGTGTGAACATGACCACAGTGTGTCATGTTCTTAGGTTTTTGGAAAAGCCCCATAGGTTTCTTGTGGCCCATGCTTTGAGAATCACTGATGGTTGTGTTCCTGTAACATTATGAAGGGCAGCTAGATAAAGCAAGTCATATCCTGAGAATTTCTATAATTTTATTTATAGAATAAATAAAGCATGTATTTTTGCTTCTTTACTCAACCAAAGATCTGTATTCTGGAGATTTTGAAAAGGGAATGTATGCTGATGAGTATTTTGAAGTTCTAAGCAGTTCAACTGCTGTCATTAGAGGTTGAACTGTGCAGTATATTTGATTTGTTATAGCTTCTTTATTCTACTTGCTCAGCATTTTCCTGGCAGTTAATTACATAGTGGCTTTAGGGTGCATTCCATAAGATGCTGAAGACACAGCTTCGCTGAAGTCTGACACACTTTCCTCCTTGGTTACATAGCTAATGGCCACTCTGGGATAATTAGTGAGAAGAGACTCCAATGGCCCAATTACTGTCTTCTCAAGGTTTTCCCTTTTAATTCTTCTTTGCTCAAGTCTTGAGAGATTGCCTCCATTGTAGATTATGCTTGTGTGCTATTTAGAACTTGATTTTCTTAGTTACTGTCAGACAAAAGCTAAAAGATCTCTCTGTATTTTAGTGCATTGGATTATTCTAAGAAGTTGATCATATTTTAGAGAAACCATGGCATAGTACCATTCAGAGCAAGAGATAGCTAATGTTTTAAAAGCCACATTAATTCCTGGGTTAAGACTCATACCAACCATCTGCTTCTTTGTAGTGAGAGGTCTTGAGGTTTTAGGCTCAGAGCTACTAAGTTTTCCATAGCTTGGCCTGATATGTAGATTAGTAATCAAATGTCGTGCCATTTTTCTGTCAGGAAGCTTGACTTGGGATATTGTAACTTACTGATGTAATGAAAATGCATGTGCATATGCCTTGGTAATAAAATTATGTGAACACGTCTACCACAGTTCTTGGTAGGTAGACAGAATCTAAATCTTGTAAATTCCTGAGTCATCTAAGTCAGCCATATGTTGTCTGCCTTTTTAGAATTTCTTTCCAACATAAAACACAGCGATTTCATTCTTTTTCCTAACGTTCATGTCAACATAAGGTAGTCCTCATTGGAATTGTGCAAGTAAATGTTTTTTCCTTAATTTTTTCCAAACTGAGGAAAAAATGACTATGTTAAAAGAAACTCCTTTGAAAAATTGCTTTACGGGAAGTTATTAATAATATGCCTGTGGTATGGATGTGCCATTTTCTATGAATGTGTTCTTTATATAGAGAGAAGGTGCTCAGTGAATGTTGGTTGATCGAATAATGAAGTTTTATCATAGGAGTTCTAAATCTTTCCTTTCACTACAGTCTTCCTGTTGGTTCAGATGTTCCCAGCTCTCTTTGCAAAGCGTATTACTATCTCTTTTGTTTCGGTGTTGTGTGCTGTGCTTTCCCACATGGCTCGTGAGCATAGGTAGGGGTAACTGAAAACCTTGGAGGGATGAGACTGAGCCAAGCCATTCTGGAGCTCACTTTAACTTGTCATGTTATATTGAAGCAGTAAGATTGATGGACATAAGGAAAGAATATTCTAGGAGTATAACAATGACAGCACAATTCCATTTTATAACCTGGCAAATTTTCCTCTGGTTTATTTGCAGTAAAGTAAAAGTTCTTTGGGTTGGAGGTTGGGAGGAGTTGTATTCAGTATCTAATGACCACATGATGTTCCAGATCCATCTCTTCAGACTGATACATGGAAGGGCAGTGCCTGCTGAGACTGTTTAGAATTATTCGGAAACTGCCTATACCAGTATGATATTTTCCTCTAGTATACTCTCAATAAATATATAAATATGTTTGCTAAGACCAGATCTTTCAAAGGGCAGAGGAAAAACAATCAATCCATAGAATATTGTGATCTAATACACTGAAATTAATGGAACCTGAGGTGGAGAATATATTCTGTATAACAGTTGATATTGGCTTCTCCGGTGTGTTTTTTCAAGTTCTGTGTACTTGCATAAGAAAAATAGGCAGCTTTTAGAGCATTTTCTTTCATAGATAGGTGTTTAGGAAAATTCAACTTTTAACCTTGAATGTTGGAACTCTTCAACATTCTTAAACATTTTTGAAGGTTGTAAAGTGTAGAAAACATATACATTTGGTATTTAAATATTTTTTAAAAATTATTTTGGCCCTTTTAACAAGTCACATCATTATTTGGATTTTGCCCAGGTTAGAGGCTAAAGTGCCTGATAAAGCACTGAAGATTTACAATTGCAGTAGCAGAAGCTTTTCTTCCGGTGATGTGATCCTTTTCTTTTATTGAAACAGACGTCAGCAAATTGAGGTTTGCTGGCATTTCTTCTGTGTCCTAGCTGTATGATCATAGGCGCATTATGTATCCATTCAGAGCCTCGGGCTTCTTATCTGCACAATTGGATAAGAAACCTTGTCTGTCTCAGAGGGCTGTTATGAGGATTTCACAGGATAATATATGTGAAAGCATTTAGGAAACTGGAAAGCAGTACATTATTATCATTTCTATAAAAGAGAGTTTCAAATTATATTTACTTTTTGGTCACTATAATCTATTATAAGCAAATTTTTATTTAAACTTCTTTTTAATTTCCAAATGTGATTTCACCATAGTTCTAGAGTCACACTGAACATATGTTTCAATTCTGATTCAATGAAATAATGGATTTTCCCCTTAAATCTGTACCATGTATTATTTTTTTCTAATAAAAATTATAATTGCTCATTGCATGCCTCCAAAGAATAGTCTCCACTTTTCTATAATTGTTCCTTCACTTAAAATTTCTTTTATTTACCTCAAGGGAATTTCATTTATCTGATATTATTTTATTTTTCTCTTGTCATTTAAGGAATGTGTTAATTAAACTCAGATGCAGTACCAACCCTGACGCTTACAGCAGATTCTCCTCCCATTTGACATATTTTCCTTTATCATTTTCCTATGTGATCTCAGAGCCACTTGTCAATCCATCTGGCAGTGCTCATATTAGGCCAATTTTAATTAAACTTGTGAATTAGACTCTGAGACCCTGTCTCAGATATTTTACTAGATTACAGTTTTAGATCATTGGTTTTGCCATATTCAACAAATTATGCAATTAAAATATTAAAAGAAAGTTGATCGAGTCTGTCCGACCTGATTAAATGATTTTTAAAAGTTGTAAATACTGCACTGATTATTGCTTATTACTCTTGTTTATTTCAAAGGAAAATATTTCTTGAAGTTTCTATACAAAATTGAACATTGAACTATACGGGTTGTGAATTTCCCAGGCAATTAACAGAATTTTGCTCCATTTTTGGTACTTAGATCATTGCATATTCACTTTCCCTCCCTTAGGGACTGGCTTACACATCCCTGTCCTGCCTGTCCTTCTCTCTTCAATTTTCCTTTTCCCCACCCACTAATATAAATGTTTGGACAGATTGCCTTGACTTTTGAGACACTTGTTCCTGTTGCATCCTGATGTCTATATTGCTCTTACGTCTCTGAAGCACAGACCTCTGGATGGTCTGTCTCCAGTGAAAATTCTTTTCCCACCATAGGCCAACTCTGTTGCAGTTTTCAACTCAGAACCGTCTTCTCAATATCTTCCGATATCTTAGTCTGACAAGAACAGCTCCTGAGAACATAACACACTGGGCTCTCCTCACACTCTGTCACCTTACATTATTTTAGAGGGTTGTAGTTAGCATCCCAGATGTTTCGAGTAGTCCTTCCTCCAGGCACTCCCCAGTCACAGCCTGATCAACTTCAGATTCACCGCTGCTCTCTGGAGAGCTGTGTTGCATCTGTGCAGGGCGTTTGTTTCTGAAAGGTCATTTCCTGGTGTGAATTCCAGCAAGAGACTGAGCCAGAGGACAGCCTTTTTTCTCTTGTGTACTCATTGTACATGGAAGAGAAATTAAAGTTCAGATGTACTGCATAACAAAATTAGATTATGATGTAGTGTATTAATGATTGACAGAAATAGTTGAAAATAAGAATATTTAAGATCATTAAAGCTTTGACATGTTTCTAGGTTTCCTAATGAATTAGACAATTGTTTCTGAGTTTGAATTAGTAGTTTATCTTTCTCCTCATTGTTCATAATATCACCTCAAAGCTTAAATATAACAGCTTTCCACAAAACTCTGTTGGCTTTATGTCATTTGGCTGTCATTGCACTTTGCTTTTGAACAACCCAAAGCAAATAGTCCACCTTCATTTATTCTGCTGGCAGTATTATAAGTGATATAGACCGCACCTTGTGGGAATGGTGGGGAGAAGTTGCCTAGTTTTCTAAATCCTCAGTCTTAATTAAAAAATTCTAAAAACATCACCAAGAGTCGGACATGACTGAGTGAGTGAACAGCAACAACAAAAAATGTATTTGTTTCTTTAGGGTTTTAAATAATTTTGACAAGATATTTTGAAATATAAAGTGTTCCTCCTGAATTATGCATTTAAAAGAAGTTCTTCTGTTTCAAAATTGATTCTCTTTTAACCCCTGTGGCTGGCCTCCAGGCTACTTCTGGTGTCACTAAGTTGTTCAGTTGCTAAATTGTGTTCAACTCTTTGTGACCCTGAGGACTTCGGCATGCCAGGCTTCCCTGTCTTTCACTATTTCCCAGAGTTTGCTCAAACTGGTGTCCATTTAGTTGGTGATGCTATACAGCCATCTCATCCTCTGTCACCCCCTTCTTCTCCTGACCTCAGTCTTTCCCAGCATCAGGGTCTTTTCCAGTAAGTCAGTTCTTGGCATCAGGTGGCCAGAGTATTGGAGCGTTAGCTTCAGCAACAGTCCTTTCAATAAACGAGGTTGATTTCCATTAGGATTGACTCATTTGATCTCCTTGCTGTCCAAGGGACAAAGTTCCTCTTTGCTTTCTGCCATTTAGACTGGTATCATCCGCGTATCTGAGGTTGTAGGTATTTCTCCAGGCAGTCTTGATTCCAGCTTGTGAGTCATCCAGCTCTGCATTTCACATGATATACTCTGCATTGATGTTAAATAAGGAAGGTGACAGTACACAGCCTTGTCATACTCCTTTCCCAATTTTGAACCAGTCTGTTGTCCCATATCTAGTTCTGTTGCTTCTTGACCTGCATACAGGTTTCTCAGGAGACAGGTAAGGTGGTCTGGTATTCACATCTCTTTAAGAATTTTTTCCACAGTTTGTTGTGATCCACATGATCAACGGCTTTAGTGTAGTCAATGAAGCAGATGTTTTTCTGGAATTCCTTTGCTTTTTCTATGATCCAACGAATGTTGGCTATTTGATCTCTGGTTCCTCTACCTTTTCTAAATCCAGCTTGTACATCTGGAAATTCTTGGTTCACGTACTGTTGAAGCCTAATTTGAAGGATTTTGAGCATTACCTTGCTAGCCATATGAAATGAACTCAGATGTGCGGTAGTTTTGGAAAACTTGGCAATGGCCACAGGACTGGAAAAGGTCAGTTTTCATTCCAATCCCAAAGAAGGGCAATGCCAAAAAATGTTCAAACTACCGCACAACTGAGTTCTTTAACAGCATCATCTTTTGGGGTTTTAAATAGCTCAACTGGAATTCCATCACCTCCACCAGCTTTGTTCATGGTGATGCTTCCTAAGGCTTACTTGACTTCACACTCCAGGATGTCTTGCTCTAGATGAGTGACCACACCATTGTGGTCATCAGTGTCACTAAGAATTTTTTTGTGTAGTTCTTTTGTGTATTCTTGCCACCTCTTCTTAATATCTTCTGTTCTGTTAGGTCCTTCCTGTTTCTGTCCTTTATTGTGCCCATCTTTTAATGAAATGTGCTCTTGGTATCTCCAGTTTTCTTGAAGCAGTCTCCAGTCTTTCCCATTCTATTGTTTTCCTCTATTTCTTTGCATCGTTCAGTTAAGAAGACTTTATTATCTCTCCTTGCTGTTCTCTGGAACTCTGCATTCAGTTGGGTATGTCTTTCCCTTTGTCCTTTGCCTTTCACTTCTCTTCTTTTCTCAGCTATTTGTAAGGCCTCTTCAGATGACCATTTTGCCTTCTTTCATTTCTTTTTCTTTACAGTGGTTTTGGTCACTGCCTCCTGTACAATGTTAAGAACCTCTGGCCATAGTTCTTCAGGCACTCTGTCTACCAGATCTAATCCCTTGACTCTATTCATCACTCCTCTGTAAAATCATAAGGGATTTGATTTAAGTCATTCCTGTATGGTCTAGTGGTTTTCCCTACTTTCTTCAATTTAAGCCTGAATTTTGCAATAAGGAGCTCAAGACCTGAGCCGCAGTCAGCTCCAGGTCTTCTTTTTTCTGACTGTATAGAGCTTTTCCATCTTTAGCTGCAAAGAAATATAATCAATTTGGTTTTGGTATTGACCATCTGGTGATGTCCATATGTAGAGTTGACTCTTGTGTTGTTTTACCAGAGTTCACTGTAGCATGTAAAGTACCAGAGTTCACTGTAGCATTTAAGCATTTATCTCTCAATATTTCATGCAAATAAAATCTAATTCACATTGTTTTTTCAGTATTACATCAGGTGCTTAGAAATGGTCTGATCTTAAAGAAGTCATTAAGCCCAAATTCTTTATGAAAGCCTATGTGAATGTGCTCTCAGGCATCAGTGATCTAAGTAATGCACCAAGTGGGGTGCCTTTTTAAAGAGCTGACAGCCAAGGGTTTAGATAAAATAGTTTAAATGGAGAAAGTTTGCTGTAACTATTTTGCATTCCTATCTGCTTGCAGCCCACCTCTTTGTTTCCTGCATGTTCTATCTCTAAGCATCACCATTCCTAAAAACAGAGGAAGTATTACAGAAAAACACAGTATGTGCTAAAACTGTGAAATGAACATAACAGTGGAGTAAGACACTTTTAACTTTGAGAGCAGAGTTGATGCAAAAAATGGAGTAAAATTTTGTCAGGTGGAGGAGGGATGGGGGAAGGGTGTTCTGGCACAGAATTGTGAAAACACCTGGCAAACCTGGCAGGTGGAAAAGATAACGGTGGCAGGGTCTTCATGAGTCTGGTGGAAAGGCATAAGGAAGCAAGGCATGAAAGAGAGACTGGGTCACATTGTGAGGGCTTGTATGCCAAGAAAAGGAGTTTCGGTTTTGTTTAGGAGCCAGTGAACATCCAAGAAATATTTTTCACGTTTGGCAGAGAACCATGATCATCTTTTTTCTCTCTCTTTGTGACTGTGTGGTAGAAGATGAACTGGGAAGAAGCAGCTATGGAGAAAAGAGGTAAGACTTGCTATCTACTGAGGCACTAATGGTTCTAATCAGGGGGTAACAAAGCTGGACTAAGGTGCTGTATCTGACCATCTGGCACAGTCTTCATTCATCTTCTATGTGACAGGTTTTCAGATGTCTGAAAGAGGGAGCTTGTGTTCTTTATCAAGGCATGTATTTGGGGAACTTTTGAAGTCCTAGCTTTGCTCTTCAACTGGGATAAGGTTTAACAGTGACTTGTCAACCTGCTTATAGAACTTGGCTTCACTATTCTCATAAGTTGTATGACTGTACTATTCTTATTATTTTGAAATTTCTATGCTTTGAAGTGTTTGATTATTTTGAAATGATATTGAGTGGGGTTTTTATATTAGGAAACCCCCAGCAGGGTCTAGAATTGCTGGAGAGAATTCTGGAGACTTGTGTGTTATGGTTCTGCTTGCCAGATCTCAGACTGACAACTTTAGTTTTGATTGTTTCTCATGTCTCTTGTGCAGAGAAGTCAATGGTACCCCACTCCAGTACTCTTGCCTGGAAAATCCCATTGACGGAGGAGCCTGGTAGGCTGCAGTCCATGGGGTCGCGAAGAGTCGGACACGACTGAAAGACTTCACTTCCCCTTTTCACTTTCATGCATTGGAGAAGGCAATGGCAACCCACTCCAGTGTTCTTGCCTGGAGAATCCCAGGGACAGAGGAGCCTGGTGGGCTGCTGTCTACGGGGTCGCACAGAGTCGGACACGACTGAAGCGACTTAGCAGCAGCAGCGGCAGCATGTCTCTTGTGAGAAAAACTTAAATGATTCTGGTGTTAAGTTTGTTTATGCTTGTATACTGCTACCTACACAAGCAGAAGCAAATTCAGCAAAACTGAATTTTTATAGCAGTATACTTCTGCTACAGCTAGAGCTGTAGTTGTAGTAGTTGAATTTTCTGTAGTGGTTAGAACTACTCTTTTTTTTTAAGGTACTTCTTTCACTGCCTTTGGAACTGAGAAGGTCATCAATAGTGTGAAGGCCATTAAACTGACATTATAAGGGTTCTTGTGAAAGTCATGCTTTCTTGCAGGCGTCATTTAATCCTGTGCCTTTTTGGGAAGGTTGTAGTTCTCATTTAGTTGTCAAGATACATGGTGCTATCTTATAAGCACTCATTTCTGACAAATTCTTGCAGAAAAGATAGTTTTTTTTTGTTTGCAGAACCACTTTTTGAGGTTCTGCAGATGGAGAAGAATGATCACTTGAACCAAAAATCTTTTCCAAGACTGTGTTTTTGTAATGGACTCTTGGAAGAAGTTTGCTTTTAGATTACTAAATATGATAAACATGGTTGAACAGTGGTGGGAATGCCTTCTATAAAGAGTTGAATAACTCTGCAGTTGCTTTTCCTGGCTCCACATAGCTAGGATCTGCAAGTGTGGCTGTCTTTGACCCTGCAGCTGGACTTGAAGTTTTTAAGGGTGACAAAACATCATAAAAATGTAGCACTTTTAATTAAAAATCAGAAGAATTTGATCTGGAGTTTTGCTGCATCTGTTAAAAACAACAACGTGTTCTGAACAGGTTTTCATTAGGGTATTAAAACCAGAGAATTTAGTCCATCACTTTTTGAGAATTTAGTTCATCACTTTTAAAAAAATAAACTTGAAAATAAAGACATTGACTGAAAATAAAGTCTTATCCATAACATAGCCAAATTACTGTTTTAGAAAGTTGTTTGGGTTTTCTTTATGTTTTATTTTAATTCCATCCAAGATCACTGCAGATGGTGACTGCAGCCAGAAATTAAAGACGCTACTCCTTGGAAGGAAAGATGACCAACCAGATAGCATATCAAAAGCAGAGACATACTACCAACAAAGGTCGCAGTCAAGGCTATGGTCTTCCTGTGGTCATGATGGATGTGAGAGCGGAGGAAGAAGGCGAGCGCCGAAGAATTGATGCTGAACTGTGGTGTTGGAGAAGACCTGAGAGTCCCGACGCAAGAAGATCCAACCAGTCCACTGAAGGAGATCAATCCTGGAACAGAAGGAAGACAGCGAAACCAGAGCCACCAGCGAAGAGTTGACCATGGAGAAGACCGATGCTGGGAGGGATGAGGGCAGGAGGAGAAGGGGACACAGAGGATGAGAGGCGGAGGCCACGACCGAGGAGCGAGTCGAGGACCTCCGGGAGCGGTGAGGAAGGGAGGCCGGCGTGGCGGGGGGGAAAGATCGGACACGACTGAGCGACTGATCTGATCTGATCTGATCCAAGTTGAGGAGAATTATTAATGAAAAAGTTGTATATCAAAGTTTACATCATTAAAGATAGAATTATTTTCTTTTGGAAAGATTGAAAAAGAATTTGACCCTGTATATTCACTTTATTTGCTAGTTCACTAAATTACCATTTTCCTCTGTTTCTAGTCATTTTATTGTTTTATCCTCACAGATGTATCCTAAACTCTTCATTTAAATGTGTTCTTGTTTGTTTCTCACTAAATACTATTTTTGTTATCCTTAGCACAGTGAGGTCTCCTCCCAACCTACTAGGCTTCTCTCTGTCTTTCAGTGAACCCTTTCTTTCTGGATCTCAAAAAAATCTGTTAATTAGTTTGCCTCTTCCCTCTCATTGTAATACAATCATTCCATGTTCCTTCTCACAATGAAGTGTTTTCTACAGTTGTATAATTTATTGTTTATTCATTGTTTAGCGTGTTTATGATAAGGCAGATGTAACTTAAGATGAAGATAAGCTCTAGTATGCCCAGTGTAGCCTCCATTGCTGAGACTGGATGACAGTATGGCTTTTCAGTAGTTTCAGATGAAGAATGATAGAAGGAAATGTATATCTTTAGTAGTAAGAGGCATAGAATATTGTTCTTAAGTATTTGAAGGATTATGATGTGGAAGAGAAATTAGCCACATTACTTAAAAGCTGTTTGAGGGGTAAATTTTATGGTATAGGAATTATATCTTAAAAAAATAGTGCAATGACTAGTTGGTAGAAATGACAGGGCCATGTTTTGGTTTGTTTGTTTAATGCAAAGCAGAGCTTTTAGATAGAATGGTCTCAGGATTTGCTGCTCTCTGTCCGAAAGCCTTGAATTTTCTGTTAGTGGAGGTGCTGTGGGGCTGCTCCTGATACAGTTTAGGCATTTGAGAGAAGGTTGAGTTAAATGACCTCTATGCTGGATTTCTTTGATTCTGAAAGATATACTTTTCTTAGCTCTTTAATAACACAGGAATCAGTGAACATAGGTATGATTATGAGAGTGACCTCTTTTTTAGTTTTAAGTTTGCAACCATATTATTTAACAATTGTTATTTTTCTTCCTATGATTATCACCAATTTTTCACAGCAGGAGAAGGGTGGAGTGAAACTCCCACTTCTTGAAGCGGATATTGTATAACATTGCAAGGAGGACAAGGAAGCAAGGATAAGAGTCATAAATTGCAGCTGGAAGCTTGGAACTGATTCCTTTACTCTGCGGTAGCTCGGAAAGGATTCAGCTCCAAGTTTAATGAATAATGAAACATGATCTGAAGAAATTCTATGTAAGAAATACTCTGTTGCCTGGTTCTTAAGTGACTAGTAACTGTACCTTCTGCTCTACAGGAGTAACAATTCTCTTTGTTCACCTTCTCGTTCAAGGATTTGAGGTGATAGTTCAAGATTCTCTTGAAAAGCTCATTTTAATTGTAGGTTAATTTCTAACACATGTTGGTGGCCCTGTGGTCATGGCAGAGCAGATGAAGAAAAGTACTGGCTTTAATAAGCTTTTAAAATAAAAGTTGGAACTTTTTCCTCAAAGTGTTTGCTGATTATATGTATTATGAAATAAACAATACTTTTCAGAAATATGGAATCTTCTAGGTGGAAGGGACCTTAGAGGAAACCTGATCCAAACTCTTTGTTCTTCCTGAGGAACTAAAACAATTCAGTGGAACTGGAAAGTTGTGTATTTGCCACATGCAGTGCTGATGTTTTAGAAACTTCCTTTATTGTTATTTTCTTCCATTCTTTGCAACTTTTAGGAAGTCTGCTTCCTAGGCATCTTATTAAGTCTACCCTATAAAAATGTGTTTACCAAGCAAGAAAAACAGAAACTATAGCCAGGTTTACAGTAAGTCTTCCATAATATAACTGAATTATAAGAGAAAATATTAAAATATAAGTGACATTACTAAGAATTCATAAACATCTTTTCTGGAATACAGTTAGTAAACAGCATCAGCTGTACCTCCACTTACCATTTTAAGAGTTAATTGATGCCTTGTGGCCTTAACTTCTCTATCCTACTGTCATCCCTTAGAGAAGATGTTGACTCTGAAGCATTCATTTCCTTGTGAACTTGGCAGTGTGCCAGATCTAATAGACTGGTCCTTTGGTCATTAAGTACCAATAGAAGTGTTGGCTATGAGAGAACTAGAAAAATAGGGGAGAAAAGGCATTTGTTAGCAGGGTGATTCAGTCCTTGTATTCATTATATGTGCAAATCACAATGCATATTAGACCACAAAAATACCTAGACTAAAAATGTTATTGTACCTGGTAACAACTGTAAGTTTTTTCTATCTTGTAAAATTAGATTAGAACTCTGAAAAATTTAATCAGTGAAGCAGTTAAATAGATTATAAGCTATACCTACCTTGCCCCTCAGCCTTATAATCAAAAGACCTTCTGTCTTGTCCAAACAGCAAAACCTTCTATAAGACACTGTGTTTGTGTGTATTATGAAACATAACAATTGTTTCATATTCCCAAAACTTGGAGCCCAGGGAACCCAGGCATGCCAGGCAGGAAAACCTTTGTTCATCACACCGTTGGAGAAATAGCAGGTACAGAGTACCACAGACCTTAAAAATAAGTAGTATTATGCTTGTGTTTGCTTTTCTCCCTCTTACTTTCTCCAGGTCTAGGAAAAGATGAGACTGGCTGGAAGAGAACTCTATTACTTTTCTTCCTACTTAGGTCAGAAAATAAGAGCAAAGGGAATCAGTATGCCATTTTTTGACATATTTGCTTTCAATAGACAGGTAGAGACTTACCTGTGAAGTACCATGAAGGATAGTACTTATGTAACTGCTAATAGATAAAATATATTCCTTTTTAATTGTTGCATTTTAACTCATTTCAATCTTGTTTTGGGTAGGCCACATACATATCTCTTGAACATAGAATTTCTAGGGCATGTACCTTCTCAGATGGCACTGGAAATATCTCTTTAAATTTGTTAACAGCCTTTTAAAAGGTTTGAAGCATTTCTGTGAATTAATAAGAAACTGAAAACAACCTCATTTCCAACAGGATGTTAAGCATAGACTAGAACTCCATTGTGCTTCCTGTTTCTTGTCTGAGTGAGAAGGATCTAGTATAGGTAGAGCACACACTCACCCAGGTTAGCCACGAGACTGGGGTTAGACCTTGGGCTCTGATGTTCTTATTAGGTGTTCTGAGACTTTGAAATTTAGAGACTTGTTTCTGAGAGGAAGCATTTCTTCATTATTAGATGTGTGCTAGTGTCACTTTTGAACTTTGACTGTAACAGATGTTACCAAAGTTTCTGATCGTCTTTCTGGGTGTCTAGGATTGTTGTGCTAAATCCCAGTGGAAAATGTGTTTCTAGGCCCACAAGGCTGTTCCTCTGCTACACAGCAGGGACAGGCTCTTCCCCATCTGTCTCAATCATAGATTTCCCCCTGAAATTCAGGGAAACGTTTGCCGTGTTAAGTCATTAACAACTGTTTCAAAACAGTCTGATTTCTAACGGTTGGTGCATGTGGAGATACCTAATTAAAATAATTCCAGTCTCGTTAATAAGATAAGTGTGTTTTCTAGTTGCTATGGGATTATTGCTATCAAATACAAAGGGCTTGAGGCTTAGTCGAGTGAATTATGCTTGTGTTCCAGTCCCTTTACCAATTTAATTGTAATTTAAGAGTTTAAATCCTTCTGTTTTTTCTTATATTTTCATTTCAATGAATGGGAGAGGTAACTTGGGCAAATTTTATAGATAAGAATACTGACATCAGACATAGAACCTGTAGATTCCACAGGAGATTTGGCTACTAGAGGTCACAGAAATTGATGTGGTAATACATGATGAAATGGCCTCTTGTCTAAACTGTCCCACTCCCACATCTTTTCCATGAGTTCTTCAACTGAAATTGATCTCTTCCTTCTCTGAACTCCTGGAGTGCTTTATCTATATACTTCTTACAATGTTTTCTACTTTCTACTGTTTATATACACATGTTTTACAAATGCTGCTTCTTAAAGGCAGGCTTAGTGACAGACCACCACTGTCTTGTCTTCCAAGGAGCCTGAGGCAATGGCTTGCAAGTTGTGGTTTACTCAGAAACATTTGTTGAGTGAATGATCAACAGAAAGAAATATTTTATCATTGACTTTAATCTGTATAATCATACTCCAGGTCTTGAGAAGGGACTTAGAACCTGTTCTAAGTATGTAAGAATATTTTTATTTTTAAATGTCAAAAATACTAAATTAGAATCATTAAGAAACTTTTGTATGCTGAATTTTATATAAGAAACTGACATATGATCCTCTTAGCAGAATCAACAAAACCTTGCAAACTAAATACCAAGAATATATATACACACACACACACACGAGCCTTCTTCAAAACAGAATTCATTAATTGTACAGAGCTCAGAGGTCTAAGTCTCCTGTCCTAACAACACACACTATTAAATAGTAAACTAATGGGCAAACAGAAAAAACTCACCATGCATCTGAGGAGGTATGATAAAGTGGAATATTTGTTCAGGTGCTGCTTCCAGCAGTCATTGGTCATTCCCAACTCTGTAGGCCTCTGAGAACAGTTTCCACTGCTGCTGTCTGATACTTTTTTGCGCCTTGGCGGTGATCATTATCATCTCATTCCCCAGACCTTATCATTATTAAAGCTCTACCCTCCTAGATAATTCTTATAAAACAAACCTTAGGATTTTGACAGCTAATGATAATGCCTTTGTTAAGGCTCCTAGTAAGTAGTCATATAGGGACACCTGAGAAGATAGAAGGAAATCAAGGGTGGGTGGGAAAGAGGTGATAGAAAGACTGGAGAGGGGAGGAACCTGGAGGCTGGGTGCTGGCAGGCAGGCTGGGAGTAAGAAGCAGCAGGGGTCAATACAGGATGGGCTGACAGGCAGGCCAGTGCCTAGGAGAAGATAACAAATGTGTGTAGAAGAGCAGTGGTTCACATCTGTCAACGTCGTTCCTTTTTGTGTGTGTATCTTAAAAACAAAGTGTATATTCAAGTTTTTCTCCATCTTATTAGTATTCAGGGTGCCTTTTTGTTAGTGGTTTTATATCCTTTGCTTCTAGAGCTTGTCATTTTAGAAGTAGAGATCAAAAGCCAAGCCATAGTCACATGAAGATGGAAACTTACTACTTCAGGTTTTGGGGCAAATGTTTCTTTACTTAAAAAAAATGTGTCTGTCTCCCCAGCTGTGGCTGACCTCCTCAGACTTACGGTTTGAACGGCTGCAGAGATTGTTTTCGTGACAAAAGGAGATCCATCACTGCTTTGAACCACCCAAAACTGTTTACTTCTGCTGGCAAGAAGCCGAGCCAAACCTATCTGAGGCTCTTTGGTAGCTGCTCACACTCTTTTATATGTGAAGCAGAAGAAATGGGGCATTTGTGAGACAGGATGTTATTTAGAGTCAAAAGACAGCTTTGATTGACTGCCAGGTATATTGGGCGTCAGAGACCTCAATTTAATGCTTCTCCTGAAGCATTTGGTATGGTAGCTGGAGGCAAGGTAAAATCGGCTTTTATGGAGCCTGCTGACTTGAGATAGTGTCTGTACAAAGGGCCTAAGCAGGAGGTAACATGAGCAAATGTTAGCCGGGCTTTGACTTTAGACCCCCAATCATGTTTAACACATGACCAGGGCAGTTGTCTACTTAATGAGTTGAATTATGGAATCCATCTGCTCATTCATTTCCATTCACTAAAATCTCCCTTTAGACATTAGTGAAAGTGAAAGTCACCTATTCATGTCTGACTCTTTGTGACCCCATGGACTATAGCGTGCCAGGCTCCTCTGTCCATGGGATTCTACAAGCCAGAATATTGAATAGGTTGCCATTCCCTTCTCCAGGGGATCTTTCCAACTCAGGGATTGAACCCAGTTCTCCTGAATTGCAGGCAGATTCTTTACCATCTGAGCCACCGTATCTAAGTAACAAGAGTCTCTAATATTATAGTGAGTAGCGTCTTTATTCATAATCTAACCGTCTGTGGCTAAAACAACATGTTTTGGGCTCTTCCACGTGTCAGCCTTGTAGTAGTCACATTGGGGATCTAGCCGCAGTAACAATAGGAGATTGGCGGTAGCAAAAATAAGTGATTGTATTCCATGTCACCTGCAGTAAATTTGGCAAGAGTCTGTTTGTGAAATTTGGTGTATGTCTCTTGGTTTGCTTAGTAAACAGATTGATAGACAGTTAAAAGATCTAAAAGCACAATATCTGTAATGTTTGACTGCTTCCATAGGTTAAATTACTTTACTAGTGTGTGAGATGAGTGCATTTGTGCGGTAGTTTGAGCATTCTTGGACTTCCCTGGTGGCTCAGACGGTAAAGCGTCTGTCTACGATTTGGGAGACCTGGGTTCCATCCCTGGGTTGGGAAGATCCCTTGGAGAAGGAAATGGCAATCCACTCCAGTACTATTGCCTGGAAAATCCCATGGACAGAGGAGCCTGGTAGTCTACAGTCCATGGGGTCGCAAAGAGTCGGACACGACTGAGGGACTTCACGTTCACGTTGAGCATTCTTTGACATTGCCTTCCTTTGGGACTGGAATGAAAACTGACCTTTTCCAGTCCTGTGGCCACTGCTGAGTTTTCCAAATTTGCTGCCCTATTGAGGGCAGCACTTTCACAGCATCATATTTTAGGATTTGGAATAGCTCAACTGGAATTCTATCATCTCCACTAGCTTTGTTGATAGTGATGCTTTCTAAGGCCCACTTGACTTCACATTCCAGGATGTCTGGCTCTAGATGAGTGATCACACCATCATGATTATCTGGATTGTGAAGATCTTTTTTGTACAGTTCTTCTGTGTATTCTTGCTACCTCTTCTTAATATCTTGTGCTTCTGTTAGGTCCATACCATTTCTGTCCTTTATCGAGCCCATCTTTGCATGAAATGTTCCTTTGGTATCTCTGATTTTCTTGAAGAGAACTCTAGTCTTGTCCATTCTGTTGTTTTCCTCTATTTCTTTGCATTGATCGCTGAAGAAGGCTTTCTTATCTCTTCTTGCTGTTCTTTGGAACTCTGCATTCAGATGTTTATATCTTTCCTTTTCTTCTTTGCTTTTTGCTTCTCTTCTTTTCACAGCTATTTGTAAGGCCTCTGCAGACAGCCATTTTGCTTTTTTGCATTTCTTTTCTATGGGGATGGTCTTGATCCCTGTCTCCTGTACAGTGTCAGGAACCAGTGACAAACTAGTAAAGTAATGTTCAAAATTCTCCAAGCCAGGCTTCAGCAATATGTGAACCATGAACTTGCTGATGTTCAAGCTGGTTTTAGAAAAGGCAGAGGAACCAGAGATCAAATTGCCAACATCCGCTGGATCATCTAAAAAGCAAGAGAGTTCCAGAAAAACATCTATTTCTGCTTTATTGACTATGCCAAACCTTTGACTGTGTGGATCACAATAAACTGTGGAAAATTCTGAAAGAGATGGGATACCAGACCACCTGATCTGCCTCTTGAGAAATTTGTATGCAGGTCAGGAAGCAACAGTTAGAACTGGACATGGAACAACAGACTGGTTCCAAATAGGAAAAGGAGTACGTCAAGGCTGTGTATTGTCACCCTGTTTATTTAACTTATATATGCAGCGTACATCATGAGAAATGCTGGACTGGAAGAAACACAAGCTGGAATCAAGATTGCCAGGAGAAATATCAATAACCTCAGATATGCAAATCACACCACCCTTATGGCAGAAAGTGAAGAGGAACGAAAAAACCTCTTGATGAAAGTGAAAGTGGAGAGTGAAAAGGTTGGCTTAAAGCTCAACATTCAGAAAACGAAGATCGTGGCATCTGGTCCCATCACTTCATGGGAAATAGATGGGGAAACAGTAGAAACAGTGTCAGACTTTATTTTTCTGGGCTCCAAAATCACTACAGATGGTGACTGCGGCCATGAAATTAAAAGACGCTTACTCCTTGGAAGGAAAGTTATGACCATCCTAGACAGCATATTCAAAAGCAGAGACGTTACTTTGCCAACAAAGGTTCGTCTAGTCAAGGCCATGGTTTTTCCTGTGGTCATGTATGGATGTGAGAGTTGGACTGTGAAGAAGGCTGAGCGCCGAAGAATTGATGCTTTTGAACTGTGGTGTTGGAGAAGACTCTTGAGAGTCCTTTGGACTGCAAGAAGATCCAACCAGTCCATTCTGAAGGAGATTAGCCCTGGAATTTCTTTGGAAGGAATGATGCTGAAGCTGAAACTCCAGTACTTTGGCCATCTTATGTGAAGAGTTGACTCATTGGAAAAGACTGATGTTGGGAGGGATTGGGGTCAAGAGGAGTAGGGGACGACAGAGGATGATATGGCTGGTTGGCACCACTGACTCGATAGACGTGAGTTGAGTGAACTCCAGGAGTTGGTGATGGACAGGGAGGCCTGGCGTGCTGCGATTCATGGGGTCGCAAAGAGTCGGACACGACTGAGCGACTGATCTGATCTGATCTGATCTGTTCTGATAGGTTAAATTGCCTTCTGGAGACTGGGAGACTGTATAGAATTTGTATTGGTTACTTTTTAGCCTGTAACCATAGGATAGACTTATAATTAAAATCTGAAAACCTTGGTTGTAAGAGCATGATTTGAGATAAAACTTTTGAAATTCCTTTCCAATTGTGCAGATGGAAATAAAACAGAGATATAGAACAAGTGGAGAAAAGTTGTCAATGCCAATACTAATAATAGCTATCACTTATTGCGAGTCTCTTGTGAGTTAGGCACAGTGCTGACATCATTACCTCCTTCACATCCTAACAATACTGAAGGAAGGTTTTAGAATGACTGTTTTACAGGGGAGGAAACTGAGTCTAAGACAAGGTCAGTAACTTGCTGACGACCACAAAATTAGTAACTAGTGATCTGGGATTCGAACCTGGATCTGTCTGACACAGGTGTCCTGCACAGTTTCTATAGTTGTGTGCTTTAAGATGGAAAAAAAAATAAATACAGACAGGCCTGCAGAGAAGTAGTGCCAAAATTTCTAAGGCATGGTAGCCGAAAGCAGAGCTTTCAACACATTATCAAAGATCACAAACTAACAACATGTGATGATCAGGATGAATTAGATTGTGAGTTACTTAACTAGCACTCTGGGGTAATTTCAGGTGAAGGGAAGGATTAATAGCTCTTATTTTTGCATGTGCCACCACAGGATTTTTAAGGAACTGATTTTATGTGGTTTAAAAATGACAATGTTTGTGAGCCCTGTGTTTTCTGTCACTGCGTTAGGCATTATTCAGTGCAGACACCAGGAACTTATTTTTCTCCATCCATCTACTGCTGCTACTGGAAACAGATGTTCTCTAAGCCTACCATGCCAGTGCTTCCTCTGACAAGCTATTGTGTTTGCCTTTCCTACCATTTCAAGAGTTAAACAGAGAACTATAGTCTCCAGTGCCCCAGCCTTTATAGATAGATATACCGATCTCATATGTAAGTGAAATTAGTTCTGAAGTCAGACTTTAAATTTGAACTAAGAATAGGGGAACTTGACCAGTAAGCAGATGATGGGAGATCTTGGATTTTATCTTAAAAAAAAAAAAAAAAAAAAAAGGAGAGGGTGTCAATTAAAAAATCCCATGTCTGAAATGTAGCAGCTGTGAATTAAATGCATAGAACTTCTTCATCAAGTTGATATTTATGTTTGGCATCATGGATCTCTAAATTAGTTGATTGTGTCTATGTTCGGCTGTGAGTCTAATGGTTTAATTTGATAATGGATGGCTTTGAACTTCACTTGGAGACTTAGGCCCATTGAGAGTATTGTTTGATCTGGCTAAAGTGATAAGTTGCTGTCAGTGTTGGTTTGTCATCCTCTTCTTCCTGTACTTCCTCTTGCTCATCTTCCTCCTCCTCCCTCCTTTTTCTTATCCTCCCTCTCCTTTTCTTGTTCCTCTTAAGAACATTTTATGATTTAAAAATCGTATTGATAGGCTAGTAAAGAGACAACATTAATCTGAGAATAATTATCTTGACATTAGGGTTGTGTGATATGTGCATGTTTATTGTTTAGATCAGATCAGATCAGATCAGTCGCTCAGTCGTGTCCGACTCTTTGCGACCCCATGAACTGCAGCACGCCAGGCCTCCCTATCCATCACCAGCTCTCGGAGGTCACTCAGACTCACATCCATCGAGTCAGTGATGCCATCCAGCCATCTCATCCTCTGGCGTCCCCTTCTCCTCCTGCCCTCAATCCCTCCCAGCATCAGAGTCTTCTCCAATGAGTCAACTCTTCGCATGAGGTGGCCAAAATACTGGAGTTTCAGCTTGAGCATCATTCCCTCCAAAGAAATCCCAGGGCTGATCTCCTTTAGAATGGACTGGTTGGATCTCCTTGAAGTCCAAGGGACTCTCAAGAGTCTTCTCCAACACCACAGTTCAAAAGCATCAATTCTTCGGCACTCAGCCTTCTTCACAGTCCAGCTCTCACATCCATACATGACCACAGGAAAGACCATAGCCTTGACTAGGTGAACCTTTGTTGGCAAAGTGATGTCCCTGCTTTTGAATATGCTATCTAGGTTGGTCATAACTTTCCTTCCAAGGAGTAAGCGTCTTTTAATTTCATGGCCGCAGTCACCATCTGCAGTGATTTTGGAGCCCAGAAAAATAAAGTCTGACACTGTTTCCACTGTTTCTCCATCTATTTCCCATGAAGTGATGGGACCAGATGCCATGATCTTCGTTTTCTGAATGTTGAGCTTTAAGCCAACCTTTTCACTCTTCACTTTCACTTTCATCAAGAGGCTTTTTAGTTCCTCTTCACTTTCTGCCATAAGGGTGGTGTCATCTGCATATCTGAGGTTATTGATATTTCTCCCGGCAATCTTGATTCCAGCTTGTGTTTCCTCCAGTCCAGCATTTCTCATGATGTACTCTGCATATAAGTTAAATAAACATGGTGACAATATACAGCCTTGACTTACTCCTTTTCCTATTTGGAACCAGTCTGTTGTTCCATGACCAGTTCTAACTGTTGCTTCCTGACCTGCATACAGATTTCTCAAGAGGCAGATCAGGTGGTCTGGTATTCCCATCTCTCTCAGAATTTTCCACAGTTTACTGTGATCTACACAGTCAAAGGCTTTGGCATAGTCAATAAAGCAGAAATAGATGTTTTTCTGGAACTCTCTTGCTTTTTCCATGATCCAGCGGATGTTGACAATTTGATCTCTGGTTCCTCCGCCTTTTCTAAATCCAGCTTGAACATCAGGAAGTTCACGGTTCACATATTGCTGAAGCCTGGCTTGGAGAATTTTGAGCGTTACTTTACTAGCGTGTGAGATGAGTGCAATTGTGCGGTAGTTTGAGCATTCTTTGGCATTGCCTTTCTTTGGGATTGGGATGAAAACTGACCTTTTCCAATCTTGTGGCCACCGCTGAGTTTTCCAAATTTGCTGGCATATTGAGTGCAGCACTTTCACAGCATCATCTTTCAGGATTTGGAGTAGCTCCACTGGAATTCCATCACCTCCACTAGCTTTGTTCCTAGTGATACTTTCTAAGGCCCATTTGACTTCGCATTCCAGGATGTCTGGCTCTAGGTCAGTGATCACACCATCATGATTATCTGGGTCGTGAAGCTCTTTTTTGTATAGTTCTTCTGTGTATTCTTGCCACCTCTTCTTAATATCTTCTGCTTCCATTAGGTCCATACCATTTCTGTCCTTTATCGAGCCCATTTTTGCATGAAATGTTCCTTTGGTATCTCTGATTTTCTTGAATAGATCCTTAGTCTTTCCCATTCTGTTGTTTTCCTCTATTTCTTTGCATTGATCGCTGAAGAAGGCTTTCTTATCTCTTCTTATTATTCTTTGGAACTCTTTATTGTTCAACATAGTGCTTTCAGCAAACACTTGGGAATGAATGAAGGAATACAGATATATTTCTGAATCTGACTTCTCTGAATTTCTTTTAAGCACGTTTAAAAGCTTTGGATTTTATTTTGGTCTTGGATAATCACTTAGTGAGCAGGAACCCTGTTACTGCTAATCTGCGGAGGTACCTTTAATGGAAAGGCCAGTTCAGCCATTATGTATTTCCTTCTTTCTCGCTGGTTTCTTGACTGGCTCTAATAGGCCTTTGAGTTTTGCTTTTGTTTCCCTTTCTTTCTGGCCCTCTAGCAACGTTTCTTTCTGCTTCATTTTTAAACTGTAAAGTATTCTGAATTATCTTTCTGATCACACCTCCCTGACCCCCCCTTTTCCTGCCCTTACTACTCTGGTCTTCTCTTTCAACCCAAAGATAAATGAGAATTAAGAAAGCTGAAACATTTACTTAAAATAAGAATGAAACTTAATGCCTTTTCAGTGTTCGATGAGTATGTATTTATATTTTTAAAAATGTTTCAGAGTCTAAGACTTGAAAAAATAAAATTAGATCTTGTTGGATTTCTTATGTACACATACTTGTTTAGAATATAGAAGGCTGAAAGAATAATACTAGAAGCATATTAGTAAGTGGCCTGAGGAATTGGCAGTACTGCTGTTCCCATCTGGTCTATCCTAAGTATTTTAGCCAATGTTTTTGTATTAAGTCACAGATTCATTTAGATCTTGATCAGTCTAGATAATATGGCCTCTAACTTGAAATTTCTATTTTTTTTCCAGACGGGGGATAAGGTGCTTACTAACTCAAAGATTTTGCATGACATTAAGTTTTTTATGTGTATGATAAGGAAATGCTTCCAAGTGCAAGATGGTAGTATTGCTGCTGCTGCTGTTACTACTGTATACACCTATACATGTGATGGGATTAGCATTGAAACACTTTGGAAATATTGAACGAAGAACTTGAGCTCTGCAGATCTGCAAAGGGAAGAAGGCAGGTCATAGCAGGCTTGGAAGAAATAACTTAAAATTTGTTGTGATGATTCTAGGTTTAACACTAACTTAAACAAACCACCTCAGGTCACCTGGGATATCTGAATTAAATGTATTGAAATGAAAAAGCAAAGGCTTTAAAAAACAGGATGAAGAAGCGTGTGTAGAATATAATGTTATTTTGGTGAAAATGTGTATGGAATGTATGTATATGGGGCAAGGGGAAAGACCTCAGCTCAGTTCAGTTGCTCAGTCATGTCTGACTCTTTGTGACCTCATGGACTGCATCACACCAGGCTCCCCTGTCCATTACTAACTCCTGAAGCTTGCTCAAACTCATGTCCATCAAGTCAGTGATGCCATCCAACCATCTCGTCCTCTGTTATCTCCTTCTCCTCCTTCCTTCAATCTTTCCCAGCATCAGGGTCTTTTCCAGTGAGTCACTTTGTCTCATCTGGTGGACGAAGTATTGGAGTTTCAGCTTCAGCATCAGTCCTTTCAGTGAATATTCAGGACTGATTTCCTTGAGGATTGACTGGTTGGATCTCCTTGAAGTCCAAGGGACTCTTAAGAGTCTTCTCTAGCACCACAGTTCAAAAGCATCAATTCTTCGGCGCTCAGCTTTCTTCACAGTCCAGCTCTCACATCCATACCTGACTACTGCAAAAACCATAGCTTTGACTAGACGGACCTGAGGCCACTGCTGAGTTTTCCAAATTTGCTTGCATATTGAGTGCAGCACTTTCACAGCATCATCTTTTAGGATTTGAAGTAGCCCAACTGGAATTCCATCACCTCCACTAGCTTTGTTTGTAGTGATGCTTCCTAAGGTCCACTTGACTTTACATTCCAGGATATCTGGCTATAGATGAGTGATCACACCATTGTGATTCTCTGTGTCATGAAGATTTTTTTGGTACAGTTTTTCTGTGTATTCTTGCCACCTCTTCTTAATATATTCTGCTACTCTTAGGTTCATACCACTTCTGTCCTTTATTGTGCTCATTTTTGCATGAAATGTTCCCTTGGTATCTCCAATTTTCTTGAAGAGATCTCTAGTCTTCCCCATTCTATTGTTTTCCTCATTTCTTTGCATTGATCATTGAGGAACACTTTCTTATCTCTTCTGTCTTTGGAACTCTGCATTCAAATGGCATCTGGTCCCATCACTGCATGGGAAATAGATGGGGAAACAGTGGAAACAGTGTCAGACTTTGTTTTTCTGGGCTCCAAAATCACTGCAGATGGTGACTGCAGCCATGACATTAAAAGACGCTTACTCCTTGGAAGGAAAGTTATGACCAACCTAGATAGCATATTCAAAAGCAGAGACATTACTTTACCAACAAAGGTTCGCCTAGTCAAGGCTATGGTCTTTCCTGTGGTCATGTATGGATGTGAGAGCTGGACTGTGAAGAAGGCTGAGCGCCGAAGAATTGATGCTTTTGAACTGTGGTATTGGAGAAGACTCTTGAGAGTCCCTTGGACTGCAAGAAGATCCAACCAGTCCATTCTGAAGGAGATCAATCCTGGATTTCTTTGGAAGGAATGATGCTAAAGCTGAAACTCCAGTATTTTGGCCACCTCATGCGAAGAGTTGACTCATTGGAGAAGACTCTGATGCTGGGAGGGATTGAGGGCAGGAGGAGAAGGGGGCGCCAGAGGATGAGATGGCTGGATGGCATCACTGACTCGATGGATGCGAGTCTGAGTGACCTCCGGGAGCTGGTGATGGACAGGGAGGCCTGGCGTGCTGCGGTTCATGGGGTCGCAAAGAGTCGGACACGACTGAGCGACTGATCTGATCTGATCTGATTCAAATGGGTATATCTTTCCTTTTCTCCTTTGCCTTTAGCTTCTCTTCTTTTCTCAGCTATTTGTAAGGCCTCCTCAGATAACGATTTTGCCTTTCTTTTTCTTTGGATGGTCTTAATCCATGCCTCCTGTACAATGTCACAAACCTTTGTTCATAGTTCTTCAGGTACTCTATCAAATCTAATCCTTCGTATCTATTTGTCACTTCCACTGTATAATCATAAGGGATTTGATTTAGGTCATACCTGAATGGTCTAGTGGTTTTCCCTGCTTTCTTCAATTTCAGTCTGAATTTGGCAATGAGGAGTTCATGACCTGACCCACAGTCAGCTCCCAGTCTTGTTTTTGCTGATTGCATAGAGCTTCTCCATCTTTGGCTGCAAAGAATATAATCAGTCTGATTTCGGTGTTGACCATCTGGTGATGTCCATGTGTAGAGTCATCTCTTATGTTGTTGGAAGTGGGTATTTGCTATGACCAGTATGTTCTCTTGGCAAAACTCAGCCTTTGCCTGGCTTTATTCTGTACTGCAAGGCCAAACTTGCCTGTTAACTCCAGGTATCTCTTGACTTTCTACTTTTGCATTCCAGTCCCCTATGATGAAACAGACATCTTTTTGGGGTGTTAGTTCTAGAAGTTCTTGTAGGTCTTCATAAACTGTTCAACTTCAGCTTTTATGGCATTAGTGGTCGGGGCATAGACTTAAATTGCTGTGATATTGAATGGTTTGCCTTGGACAAACAGATCATTGTCTTTGAAAAGACCTAACAGGCCATAAAATCAACATGTTGAAAGGTCTAATCTCTGAATGCTGGAAATGTAGAATGTTTATTTAGAAACAATTTACTTATCTGTGTTTTCTATTTATTACTGATGCACGTGCTTCTATTATTATAATAAGAGGTTGTCTTCAAAAGTTGCTATTCAAGAGGAATGTGTTATAGAGTCAGCTTTTGGTAATAGATGAGAATGACTGTTGGTGTGGGGCCAGGCAAGGCAAGACAAGGGACTGGGTACCTTGAAGGCTTAAGTAGAGTGACTTTGATAATACAAAGCATCAACAATAAAAAACAACTTTTAACTGATAGTATTTAATATAAATTTATCAATTTGTGTGATTATGAGAAATTTACCTTCCTAATTATGTTTCACAGTGATAATAAAATTAGTTTCTCTTCTCAGATTATACACAGCTTGTAGTAAAAAGAGCTCAGAAATGAGCTAGGTGATTCGGGAAGCCAGTCTGGGATTTACATTTTATAGAGATAATGCAGAGTTCATGGTATTAAGAGTTTGGCAGAAATCCCCAGGAGTTAAGACATTTCAAACAAAGGCTGACAGGAGACAGTTGGCTGGAAAATGAAGAAGTCTGGTAGAGTTGAAGTGCATCGTATATTAGGATCATCAACAATGCAATGAATTTTCATTGCTGAATAACTAAAGTTAGAAATAATAAAAACTGTTTGGGTTTCTTTAGTCCATATTTAAGCTTTAAAAATCACATTCTATTTGAACCAGCTATTGGAGTCCTTGGAGAAGGCAATGGCAACCCACTCCAGTACTCTTGCCTGGAGAATCCCATGGACGGAGGAGCCTGGTAGGCTGCAGTCCATGGGGTCGCTAGAATTTGAACACGACTGAGCGACTTCACTTTCACTTTTCACTTTCATGCGTTGGAAGAAGAAATGGCAACACTCTCCAGTGTTCTTGCCTGGAGAATCCCGGGGACGGGAGAGCCTGGTGGGCTGCCGTCTCTGGGGTCGCACAGAGTAGGACACGACTGAAGCGACTTAGCAGTATTGGAGTCCTATTTTTCTAGATTGGGGTTGGAAGGAGGATATAAAATAGTAAACTAGAAATTAGAAGAAGGAATAATAGCAAAAAGCTGGAGATACTCAGGTGGTCGGGAAATCATGTTTGCCCTGAGAAAAGTATTCTGAAGCTCAGTTCAGTTCAGTTGCTCTGTCATGTCCGACTGTTTGTGACCCCATGAATTGCAGCATGCCAGGCCTCCCTGTCCATCACCAACTCCCAGAGTTTACTCAAAGTCATGTCCATTGAGTTGGTGATACCATCCAGCCATCTCATCCTCTGTCGTCCCCTTCTCCTCCTACCCCCAATCCCCCCCAGCATCAGGTCTTTTGCAATAAGTCAACTCTTCTCATGAGGTGGCCAAAGTATTGGAGTTTCAGCTTTAGCATCAGTCCTTCCAAAGAACACCCAGGACTGATCTCCTTTAGGATGGACTGATTGGATCTCCTTGCAGTCCAAGGGACTCTCAAGTGTCTTCTCCAACACTACAAAAAGCATCAATTCTTCGTTACTCAGCTTTCTTCACAGTTCAACTTTCACATCCATACATGACCACTGGAAAAACCATAGCCTTGACTAGACGGACCTTTGTTGGCAAAGAAATGTCTCTGCTTTTGAATATTGCTATCTAGGTTGGTCATAACTTTACTTTCAAGGAGTAAGCATGTTTTAATTTCATGGCTGCAGTCACCATCTGGAGTGATTTTGGAGCCCCCCAAAATAAAGTCTGACACTGTTTCCACTGTTTCCCCATCTGTTTCCCATGTAGTGATGGGACCAGATGCCATGATCTTCGTTTTCTGAATGTTGAGCTTTAAGCCAACTATTTCACACTCCTCTTTCACTTTCATCAAGAAGCTTTTTAGTTCCTCTTAACTTTCTGCCTTAAGGGTGGTGTCATCTGCATATCTGAGGTTATTGATATTTCTCCCGGCAATCTTAATTGCAGCTTGTGCTTCTTCCAGCCCAGCGTTTCTCATGATGTACTCTGCATAGAAGTTAAATAAGCAGAGTGACAATATACAGCCTTGACGTACTCCTTTTCCTATGTGGAACCAGTCTGTTGTTCCATTTCCAGTTCTAACTGTTGCTTCCTGACCTGCATATAGGTTTCTCAAGAGGCAGGTCAGGTGGTCTGGTATTCCCATCTCTTTTGGAACTTTCCACAGTTTATTGTGATCCACCCAGTCAAAGGTTTGGGATAGTCAATAAAGCAGAAATAGATGTTTTTCTGGAACTCTCTTGCTTTTTAGATAATCCAGCCGGATGTTGGCAATTTGATCTCTGGTTCCTCTGCCTTTTCTAAAACCAGCTTGAACATCTGGAAGTTCACGGTTCATGTATTGCTGAAGCCTGGCTTAGAGAATTTTGAGCATTACTTTACTAGTGTGTGAGATGAGTGTAATTGTGTGGTAGTTTGAGCATTCTTTGGCATTGCCTTTCTTTGGGATTGGAATGAAAACTGACCTTTTCCAGTCCTGTGGCCACTGCTGAGTTTTCCAAATTTGCTGGCATATTGAGTGTAGCACTTTCAGAGCATCATCTTTCAGGATTTGAAATAGCTCAACTGGAATTCTATCACCTCCACTAACGTTGTTCGTAGTGATGCTTTCTAAGGCCCACTTGACTTCACATTCCAGGATGTCTGGCTCTAGATGAGTGATTACACCATCATGATTGTCTGGGTCATGAAGATCTTTGTTGTACAGTTCTTCTGTGTATTCTTGCCACCTCTTCTTAATATCTTCTGCTTCTGTTAGGTCCATACCATTTCTGTCCTTTATCGAGCCCATCTTTGCATGAAATGTTCCCTTAGTATCTCTGATTTTCTTGAAGAGATCTCTAGTCTTGTCCATTCTGTTGTTTTCCTCTATTTCTGTGCATTGATCGCTGAGGAAGGCTTTCTTATCTCTCCTTGCTATTCTGTTGGAACTCTGCATTCAGATGCTTATATCTTTCCTTTTCTTCTTTGCTTTTTCTTGGACTTGAGTGATTATTTCCTTCCCCATTTAGGGAAGTTTTCAACTATTATCTCCTCTAGTATTTTCTCATGGTCTTTCTTTTTGTCTTCTTCTTCTGGGACTCCTATGATTCGAATGTTGTAACGTTTAATATTGTCCTGGAGGTCTCTGAGATTGTCCTCATTTCTTTTAATTCGTTTTTCTTTTTTCTCCTCTGATTCATTTATTTCTACCACTCTATCTTCTAATTCACTAATTCTATTTTCTGCCTCTGTTATTCTACTATTTGTTGCCTCCAGAGTGTTTTGGATCTCATTTATTGCATTATTCATTATATATTGACTCTTTTTTATTTCTTCTAGGTCCTTGTTAAACCTTTCTTGCATCTTCTCAATCCTTTTCTCCAGGCTCTTTATCTGTGATTCTTTTGATTTCCAGATTTTGGATTAATTTCACTATCATTATTCGGAATTCTTTATCAGGTAGATTCGCTATTTTTTCCTCTTTTGTTTGGTTTGGTGGGCATTTATCCTGTTCCTTTACCTGCTGGGAATTCTTCTGTCTCTTCATCTTATTTAAATTGCTGAGTTTGGGGTGTCCTTACTGTATTCTGGCAGTTTGTGGAGTTCTCTGTATTGTGGCATTTCCTCACTGTGTGTGGGTTTGTACAGGTGGCTTGTCAAGGTTTCTTGGTTAGGGAAGCTTGTGTTGGTGTTCTGGTGGATGGAGCTGGATTTCTTCTCTCTGGAGTGCAATGGAGTGTCTAGTAATGAGTTATGAGATGTCTATGATTTTGGGGTGACTTTGGGTAGCCTATATATTGGAGCTCAGGGCTGTGTTCCTGTGTTTCTGGAGAATTTGCTTGATATGTCTTGCCGTGGAATTTGTTGGCCCTTGTGTGATGCTTGGTTTCAGTGTAGGTATGGAGGCATTTGATGAGCTCCTGTCAGTTAATGTTCCGTGGGATCAGGGTTTGGACTTAAGCCTCCTACTTCGAGTTATCGGTCTTATTTTTACAGTAGTCTCAAAAACTTCTCCTTCTATGCTGCACTCCACAACTGGCCCGCTCAGAGATGTTCATGGAGTTATACAGAGAAGAGAAGAGGGAGGAAGGAGACAGAGGTGGTCAGGAGGATAAAAGGAGGGAGTGAAAAGGAGAGAGACAGGTCCAGTCAGTAATCAGTTCCCTAAGTGTTTTCCTTTATTTGGAACACTCAGAAATTCACAGAGTTGGATAGAGTAGAGAGGGGTTAGGGGAGGAGACACAGGCGAACTGGTGGAGAAAAAGGAGAGTCCGGAGGTGGAGAGAACAGTCAAGCCAGTAATCTCGCTCCCTAGTAAAAAGTGGGTACAGAAGATTAGGTTCTTAAAGGTACAGAATTGGTAACAAATACCTAAAAGCAAAAATTACAAATCTAGAGTAGAGTTTGGAGATTCAAAAATACAGTGTTAAAGAAAAGAAGAAGGAAAAGAAAGAGAGAAAAAGAAAAAAGAGTCACAAAAGTTAGAAAGAAAATATAGGTACAAAATGATAACCAATATTAAAAAGCAAAAATTAAACATCTAGAGTAGAGTTTCGAGTTTCAATAATACAATGTTAAAGAAAAGAAGAAGAAAAAGAAAGATAGAAGGAAAAAAAGAAAAAAAGAAAAAAAGAGAAAGAAATAAAATAAAAACAAAACCAAAAACAAACAAAGTCACAAAAATTACAAAGAAGATATAGGCACAAATTGATTACATATACCACAAAGCATAAATTAAAGATCTAGATTAGAGTTTGGAATTTCAGGAATACAATGTCAAAGAAAAGGTGAAGAGATAGAAAGAGGGAGGGAAAAAAAAAGTCACAACAGTTATTAAAAAAAAGAAATAGGTACCAAATTGATAGCAATTACCAATAAGCTAAACTTATGAATCTAGAGCAGAGTTTGGAGTTTCAAAAGTACAATGCTAAAGAAAAGAAAAAAGAAAAGAGAAAAAAAAAAGTTCGCAAAATTTATAAAAAATATATATGTGAAGTTTGTTTTTTTTTTCTTTTAAAAAGAAGGGTCTTTTATTTATTTATTTATTTTTTACAAAGTAATAATAGGTTCTAAAAGTGAAAATTAAAGGAGTATTAGAGAAGGCAATGGCACCCCACTCCAGCACTCTTGCCTGGAAAATCCCATGGACGGAGGAGCCTGGTAGGCCACAGTCCATGGGGTCGCTAAGAGTCGGACAAGACTCAGCAACTTCACTTTCACTTTTCACTTTCATGCATTGGAGAAGGAAATGGCAACCCACTCCAGTGTTCGTGCCTGGAGAATCCCAGGGACGGGGGAGCCTGGTGGGCTGCCATCTATGGGGTCGCACAGAGTCGGACATGACTGAAGCGACTTAGCAGCAGCAGCAGCAAAGGATAAAAATTAAAAAAATTTAAAAAAAAATTAAAAAAGAATTTTTTAAATAAAGAACTAAAAAAAAAGAAAGAAAAACGGATTGTAAAAATAGTAACAATATATATAAGACTTTCTCTGTTATTCTTGTGGGTATTGTGTGTTCAGTTCATTTTCGGCTAGTTCCTTGTTCCGGCTTAAATTTCTCAAGATCTATAGGCCCCTTTCTCTGTAGTTGGTACTAACCATGGGGTTTTAGTTTATTGCCTGTCGCTTCCACGGCGGTTCCCTCTGTTATAGTTTCTTCTGTTTGCTGGTCTCTTTAGTGTCTGATTTCCGCCCTGATACAAAGCGGGCAGGGGTGGACACCCTTTTTTTTTTTTTTTTTTTAGGCTCACTTGTTCAGTCGTGCTGCGGGGAGGGAGGGACGCTGCAAATAAATACCACTGGCGTGTGCACAGTGGCTCAGCCACACTGGGCCTGCCCCTGCTCACAGCACGTGTAGCCTCCCTGCCCACTCTGCTCAGGCTCTCTGTTTCCCCGCCGGAACCCTCCGCAACCGGCCCTGGGCTGCTTGCCCCTCCCAGGTCTAAGCTGCTCAAATGGTCTAAGCCGCTCAAATTCAGGCACTCGGGTAGGGCCCAGGCTCAGTTTGGGCCTGCGTTTTGTGCCCTTCACAGATTCCAGCAGCACAGGTAATGAGGTGTTTAGCAAGCACGGCTTCTGCGACTTATCACCTCCCCGCCACTCGGTTTTCTAGGTGTACAACCCGCGCACTTTCTTAGGCGGATGTTAGCCGACAAAAGCCCCAAAAAGTCTTAGTTAGCAAAGAAGCCTGCTTACAGTTTTGTGGATAATGTCTCTCTGGGGCTGCGATTGCCTCCCTCCGGCTCTGGCTGCCTGTTACCGGAGGGGAACGGTATGCAGCCAGCTATCTCTGTACAGTCCTTTGTTCTGTGCGTGGGCCTGGCGGTGTCTTGGGTTAGGGCTGGCTTTTCGTGTAGTAGGTATCCCATAGTCTGGTTTGCTAGCCCAAATTATTTCGCTCAGGTAGCGCTCGGGATATTCAGGCAAAATGCTTACTCTAGCGTTGCAGGCTGGGAAGCATCCCACGGACGCCTCCCTGCCAAGCCCCCGCTTGCTAATGGCACATGCAGGTGTTTGCGCTGCTTCTCCACTGGGGAAGTTATCATAGGGCTCGTAGTCTGTGGGTTTTAATTGTTTGTTTATTTTCCTCCGTGTTATGTTGCCCTCCGTGCTTCCCAGGCTCGGCACAGACTCGGCAGTGAGAATGTTTCCTGGTGTTTGGAAACTTCTCTTTTTTTAAGACTCCCTTCCCCGGACAGAGGTCCGTCCCTCCCTCTTTGTCTCTTTTTTGTCTTTTATATTTTTTCCTACCTCCTTTAGAAGGCAATGAGTTGCTTTTCTGGTTATCTGATGTCCTCTGCCGGCATTCCGAAGTTGTTTTGTTGAATTTACTCTGCGTTTAGATGTTCTTTTGATGAATTTATGGAGCAGAAAGTGTTCTCCCTGTCCTATTCCTCCGCCATCTTAGCTCCTCCCCCCTCTTCTTTGCTTTTTGCTTCTCTTCTTTTCACAGCTCTTTGTAAGGCCTCCTTAGACAGCCATTTTGCTTTTTTGTATTTCTCTTCCATGGGGATGGTCTTGATCCCTGTCTCCTGTATAATATCATGAACCTCTGTCCATAGTTCATCAGGCACTTTGTCTATCAGATCTAGTCCCTTAAAACTATTTCTCACTTCCACTGTATAATCATAAGGGATTTGATTTAGGTCATACCTGAATGGTCTAGTGGTTTTCCCTGCTTTCTTTAATTTAAGTCTAATTTTGGCAATAAGGAGTTCATGATCTGAGCCACAGTTAGCTCCTGGTCTTGTTTTTGCTGACTGTAAGTAGCTTCTCCATCTTTGGCTGCAAAGAATATAATCAGTGTGATTTTGGTGTTGACCATCTGGTGATGTCCATGTGTAGAGTCTTCTCTTGTGTTGTTGGAAGAGAATGTTTGCTGTGACCAGTGCATTCTCTTGACAAAACTCTGTTAGTCTTTGCCCTGCTTCATTCTGGGCTCCAAGGCCAAATTTGCCTGTTACTCCAGGTGTTTCTTGACTTCCTACTTTTACATTCCAGTCCCCTGCAATGAAAAGGACATCTTTTTTGGATGTTAGTTCTAAAAGGTCTTGTAGGTCTTCATAGAACCGTTCAAGCTACCTACTTACATATTACCTGGGCAGTAGGTTTCAGAGTTAAGACCTAAAGTGAAAAATGAAATAATGAAAATAGACTGATTCCAAATAGGAAAAGGAGTACATCAAGGCTGTATATTGTCACCTTCCTTATTTAACTTCTATGCAGAGTACATCATGAGAAACGCTGGGCTGGAAGAAGCACAAGCTGGAATCAAGATTGCCGGGAGAAATATCAATAACCTCAGATATGCAGATGACCCCACCCTTATGGCAGAAAGTGAAGAGGAACTAAAAAGCCTCTTGATGAAAGTGAAAGAGGAGGGTGAAAAAGTTGGCTTAAAGCTCAAGATTCAGAAAGCTAAGATCATGACATCTGGTCCCATCACTTCATGGGAAATAGATGGGGAAACAGTGGAAACAGTGTCAGACTTCATTTTTGGGGGCTCCAAAATCACTGCAGATAGTGACTGCAGCCATGAAATTAAAAGACCCTTACTCCTTGGAAGGAAAGTTATGACCAACCTAGATAGCATATTCAAAAGCAGAGACATTAGTTTGCCAACAAAGGTACATCTAGTCAAGGCTATGGTTTTTCCAATGGTCGTGTATGGATATGAGAGTTGGACTGTGAAGAAAGCTGAGTGCTGAAGAATTGATGCTTTTGAACTGTGGTGTTGGAGAAGACTCTTGAGAGTCCCTTGGACTGCAAGGAGATCCAACCTGTCCATTTTAAAGGAGATCAGTCCTGGGTTTTCTTTGGAAGTAGTGATGCTAAACTTGAAACTCCAATACTTTGGCCACCTTATGAGAAGAGTTAACTTATTGGAAAAGATCCTGATGCTGGGAGGGATTGCGGGCAGGAGGAGAAGGGGACAACAGAGGATGAGATGGCTGGATGGCATCACTGACTCGATGGACATGAGTTTGTGTAAACTCTGAGAGTTGGTGATGGACAGGGAGGCCTGACGTGCTGTGATTCATGGGGTCGCAAAGAGTCAGACATGACTGAGTGACTGTACTGACTGACTGACTGACTTTGAAAAAAAAATCTCTAAAAATTTCATGTTAGAGTTTAATAACGTTAATATAGCAGATTTTTCCTCCAGTGTTAGAACAAAGCAACATTTCTTTGATTGAGCCCCAGATACCCTTGGCTTGCGTTTATGGGCCGTGGTGTTTAGGGAGGAGACATGCCTTACACACTAGAGCCACCCTCAGCATGGCCAAGAGTTCACACTCTGAGAGGCTGAATGTAGGGGCTGCGCATTGATAACATCCATCCCTTGTTTATGACCACAGTTTGAGTTCTTATTCCCACATTTTCCTTCTCCCTCTCCCATTTTTCTCTCTTTTTACCCTGGTCCACCATCTCTTCTGAGCACTCACATGGGTCCACTGTACCCATTGAGCTCCATAGTTTTCAGGTGGCCATTTTACGTACATACCAGATCATCTTTGGTTTGGAGTTTGTTGGGGGCATGTGTGCTGGCCTGACAAGATTTACACTGTTCCTGACAGTACTTATGTTTCTGGAGCCATTTAGTCTTGGGGCCCATGGGTCTGAACTGGGCTTTCAGGGTGTCCAGCCTGGTCTAGGTGCCTTTAAGATGTTAAGATCTGATATATCCAAATAAAACTGTAATTTAAAAAAGATACATACACCCCTGTGTTCATAGCAGCACTATTCACAATAGCCAGGACAGGGAAACAACCTAAATACCCATCAATAGATGAATGGATGAAGAAGGTATGGTGCATAATATACAGTGGAATGTTACTCAGCCATAAAAATAGAATGAAATATTGTCATTTGCAGCAACATGGATGGAAGAAGAGATTATCATACTAAGTGAGATAAGTCAGAGAAAGACAAATACCATATGATATAACTTATATGTGCAGTATAAACTATGGCACAAATGAACCTATCTACGAAACAGAAATAGACTTATAGGCGTACAGAACAGACTTGTGGCTGCCAGTGGGGTAGGGGAGAGGCGGAGGGAAGAATTTGGTATTTGAGGGTAGTAGATGCAAACTATTACATTTAGAATGGGTAAACAACAAAGTCCTACTGTATAGCACAGGGAACAACAGCCATAAATAAAGCATAATGGAAAAGAATATGAAAAAGAATGTATATATGTGTATTACTGAGTCACTTTGCTATAAAGTGGAAATTAACATAATATTGTAAATCAACTATACATCAAAAAAAAAAAAAAAGATGTTACAGCTTGGGGTACAAATTCTGGGGATGTGTAGGACCCAGGGATCAATTTTGAGCCTACCTGAAATGTGGGATTTATGCAGGAGTCCTGGACTGAAAGCCCTCTGGATTATTAAAGGAGTCTTTTCCAAAGGGAAATTTGTGTGACCTGGACTTCCTTGTACAGTCTGAGAGGCTATATTTTATAGTGGAAAGAGCAGTGATACCACCGCTTATTTCCTCTGTGTTTTTTAGTCAGTGTTTGTCAGCTTTTTATATTTGTGGCACATTTAAAAATTATATATAGATTTGTGGCAAATTTTTTAAATGGTGTTTAGGTGACATAATTGAAGAGACTAAAATCTCAAAACAGCATTAAACAAGTCAGTAGCAATTCAGTAGAGTTAGAATTAGAGCATCACATGGTCCTGGCACCTATAAAAAACATCTTTGGTTGGTATAATACTTAAGTCGTCACTCTTTCAGCACTGTTTTGTTGTTGGAGCTCTTCACTGCCAGACTGAGCTCTCTCATATGATCATGATGCAGCAGTATTTGTGGTTTCATTAAATATGCTGTTTCTTTGGCACTAGCTTTGTGCTGTGTTATTCTTCTTGCCTTTTATTCATAGCAGTTCTCTACTCTGTATTTGTACTTTCATCTGTAAAGAGGAGTTGTTAGAACTGTCTTACCTACCTCAGGACTGTTGTGGGGATCAGTGAACTATGAAAGATGCAAATGTTTTATAAAAAAATGCAAAAATTTTATAAAGTTATGAAGGGTTATATAACTAAGTAGTTTTTGTTAGATTTTTGTCTGCCCACTTGTCTCTTTGCCTTATTAGTTAGTAAGATTATTGGAACTAGGGACTGGATATTCTTCCTTTACTTTTTTCCCAGCATATAAAGTTAGTCAGTAAATATGCATTAAATTGAAATTTAAAATTATTTTTATTCTTAACGTTGGATTGGTTTGCTGCACAACCAGCAACATCCTTTGTGCAAAATGGTATCGATAATACAGAGACCCAGCTGTCTGCTGGTAGATCTCATCCTGTGTACAGGAACAAGGTGAATTCCGGGTGCTTCCGGTGAGTTTGGATGGGGAGCAGGGACAAAAAGGCAACCAGATTTAGGTTCCCTCTTTTGAGAGGAAACCTTTGCATTCTTCCTAAGTGTAGTCAGCTGGATTACTGCATGGCTGCTGTGTGCAAGTAGAATACAGCATTTTGTTTAGTCTGGTTTGAGATGTTCTAAGTGGTTTTTATTATGATAGTATGTCTATTGGAGGCTCTTCCACAGCCTTATAAATTTCATTTTCTTTAATTGGGATGGGGAGGGAGAGAGAGAACAGCATTTACTTGGCGTTCTTGCCTTTTAGAGCTGTGGGTTATTGATTCAGGGGCCTAGGATAGTAATGCTTGGAAGTAAAGGTTCCCTTGGGAGCACCAGTGTTAAAGGGCAAAGGGAAAATGATTAGAATTTAAATCTCCAGGCTCCACTGAATTTGTGGCTTCATTAAAAAAGACGGGGAGGAGGAAATGATCTGGGCGGCCACAGTAGGCTTTGTTTAACACTTGCATCCACAAACTGATAACTCAGAGTTAACAGTCCTACAACTTGAGCTCTGTGGCCACGTGAGAACAGCCAGACAGTGGACTGCTTTTACTGTCTGCTGGACCTCAGTTTGGGCCATTTTCAGTTAGGAACAATCAAAACTAGTAAAATCTCTTATTTTCTAAGAGATAATATAACTTTGGTCTTCTTTGAACCAGTAAAATCTCTTCTGCCTATTTGTGGAACATGTAATCACCAAATTACATACATATTTTTTCTTTGATGTGTCACTCTTTAGAAATTCTATTTCCCCAAAGTCAAGTTTTCCCTTTAGACTCTTTATCTGATAGGTAGTTATTGCTACTTTAAATAGTACTTTCTCTAGCTTGTCTGTTAGCAGAAGAGAACAGTGAGGAATAATACTAGACTGTAATGACAAATAGTTTCTACCACCAAAAACTGTGTGACCTTGGACAAATCACTTAACCTCTTTGAATGTCAGTTTCTTTGTGTTTAAAATGAAAGACTTGGACTAGTGACTTCTGGGTTTTTTTTTTTGAGCTTGAAAATTTTATCATTCTATAAGATAATATCGGGGAAGGCAATGGCACCCCACCCCAGTACTTTTGCCTGGAAAATCCCGTGGATGGAGGATCCTGGTAGGCTCCAGTCCATGGGGTCGCTAAGAGTCGGACACGACTGAACGACTTCACTTTCACTTTTCACTTTCATGCATTGGAGAAGGAAATGGCAACCCACTCCAGTATTCTTGCCTGGAGAATCCCAGGGACGGGCGAGCCTGGTGAGCTTCTGTCTATGGGGTCGCACAGAGTCGGACACGACTGAAGTGACTTAGCATGAGATAATATAGTCTAGTTAATCTTTCAGTTTTCAGCTAATCAAGAGATTATTTTCTTTTTGAAATGTATGATTTCCTTTTAGAGAGGCCCTGTAGTATAGTGGTTAAGAGCATGGACTCAGAAGCCAGAACACCTATTCTGGAGTTTACTAATTGATAGTCAATCCTGGGTATTTTATCTCTGTGCTTTAGTTTCTTCATCTATAAAATGATAATATTAATAATGCCCACCTCCTAGGGTTGATAAGGCCCAAATTAGGTAATAAATGTAAAGCACTTATTATAGTGCCTTATTAACTGCTTACTGTTACTATTAATTTGTTGTTTTCCCAGTTAATTTGCCTCACTAGTGATTCTACTTAGATAAATATTTAATGTAACATATATTTTTTGAGCACATCCCAATAGATGGAAAAGGCTGCTAAAATTGTTTGGAGTTGCAGGGGAGTGTCATCTTGGTGTAAAGAAATATGAAACAATTTATAAGAAGAAAATAGACAGTTGACTAAGTGCAGGTGCTAAATTAGAATATATATTTTAGAAGCCTGCAAAAAGTTTATGTCAATAACATTTTCAGTTTACTTCAAAATATGTTTTAAAATAACCTATATATAGAAAACTATAAAACACTGGTGAAAGAAATCAAAGAGGACACTAATAGATGGAGAAATATACCATGTTCATGGATTGGAAGAATCAATATAGGGAAAATGAGTATACTACCCAAAGCAATCTATAGATTCAATGCAATCCCTATCAAGCTACCAACAGCATTTTTCACAGAGCTAGAACAAATAATTTCACAATTTGTATGGAAATACAAAAAACCTCAACTAGCCAAAGCAATCTTGAGAAAGAAGAATGGAACTGGAAGAATCAACCTGCCTGACTTCAGGCTCTACTACAGAGCCACAGTCATCAAGACAGTATGGTACTGGCACAAAGACAGAAATATAGATCAATGGAACAAAATAGAAAGCCCAGAGATAAATCCACACACCTGTGGACACCTTATCTTTGACAAAGGAGGCAAGATTATACAATGGAGAAAAGACAATCTCTTTAACAAGTGGTGCTGGGAAAACTGGTCAACCACTTGTAAAAGAATGAAACTAGAACACTTTGTAACACCATACACAAAAATAAACTCAAAATGGATGAAAGATCTAAACTTAAGACCAGAAACTATAAAACTCCTAGAGGAGAACATAGGCAAAACACTCTCCGACATAAATCACAGCAGGATTCTCTATGACCCACCTCCCAGAATATTGGAAACCTAATATCCCAGACCTAATTGGGACCTAATTAAAATTAAAAGCTTCTGTACATCAAAGGAAACTATAAGCAAAGTGAAAAGGCAGCCTTCAGAATGGGAGAAAACAATAGCAAATGAAGCAACTGACAAAGAACTAATCTCAAAAATATGCAAGCAACTCCTGCAGCTCAATTCCAGAAAAATAAATGGCCCAACCAAAAATGGGCCAAAGGACTAAACAGACATTTCTTCAAAGAAGACATACAGATGGCTAACAAACACATGAAAAGATGCTCAGCATCGCTCATTATCAGAGAAATGCAAATCAAAACCACAATGAGATACCATTTCACACCAGTCAGAATGGCTGCTATCCAAAAGTCTACCAACAATAAATGCTGGAGAGGGTGCGGAGAAAAGGGAACCCTCTTACACTGTTGGTGGGGATGCATCTAGTACAGCCACTGTGGAGAACAGTGTGGAGATTCCTTGCAAAACTGGAAATATAACTGCCTTATGACCCAGCAATCCCACTGCTGGGCATATACACTGAGGAAACCAGAATTGAAAGAGACATGTATACCCCAGTGTTCATCGCAGCACTGTTTATAATAACCAGGACATGGAAGCAACCTAGATGTCCATCAGCAGATAAATGGATAAGAAAGCTGTGGTACATATACACAATGGAGTATTACTCAGCCATTAAAAAGAATGTATTTGAATCAGTTCTAATGAAGTAGATGAAACTGGAGCCTATTATACTGAGTGAAGTAAGCCAGAAAGAAAAACACCAATACAGTATACTAATGCATATATATGGAATTTAGAAAGATGGTAACAATAACCCTGTATGTGAGACAGCAAAAGAGACACAGATGAATAGAAGAGTCTTTTGGACTCTATGGGAGAGGGAGAGAATGGGATGATTTGGGAGAATGGCATTGAAACATGTATAATATCATATAAGAAATGAATTGCCAGTCCAGGTTCGATGCAGGATACAGGATGCTTGGGGCTGGTGCACTGGGATGACCCAGAGGGATGATACGGGGAGGGAGGTGGGAGGGGGGTTCAGAATGGGAACACATGTACACCCGTGGCGGATTCATGTTGATGTATGGCAAAACCAACACAATATTGTAAAGTAATTAGCCTCCAATTAAATAAATTTAAATTTAAAAAAAGTAAAAAAAAGACAAAATCAAAATATGTTTTAAAATAATTGTTTTAAACTGTGAAAAGAGGCATTAATGGTGCTCAAGAATCAGTGCAAAATTCTGGCATTGTGGCTTTATACTGCTCACTTCCTCACTATAAGGTTTAATTTTCTCAAGTGAAAATGAGGTGATTGGAATATCTGATCTTTAAAGTACCTTCAAGCTGATATTTTAGAATTTATGGCCTAAGGTCATAACTTGAAAATGATTTCTTATTTGTCAGTATTAGCCATAATTTGTGAATATTTTTCAGATTCTAAGAAACATGACATTTATCAGTGCCTTTTCTGATTTTTCCTGCTTTGATGAAAGATAAGCCACAGTTCACATCCAAATGGTGGTTAGGCCTTGGTTGCATGGTGTTTAAAAATGTTGCTTTTGTTTGAATATATTTGGTAATGTAAATAATTTGGTTGAACATCATATGTCAGGGATGAAATAGCCCTACAAGGACATGGGGATTGTTTACACAGGGTTTATATAAATACACAATAACAGTGAACATTGGGATTGTTGCTGTTTTACATAGGAAAATGTTTTCTGGCACCACACCCACTTCCCTCAAGAAGAAAGAGGAAAGGAGTGAGGAAGGAACGAGGGAAGATTGGTTTCTTCTCTCTCCTTGAATTATGTGTGGAAGACATTCGTGTGTGTGTTGGAAACAAATCATGTTGCTGTATATGTGAAGGTATGCACATATATGTGCACATCCCTAAACCAGTTTAAAGGAGTGTCATCAGGCCTAGTTGGGGATATAATTCAATATATTACTCATCTCCAAGTGTTTTAATTGAAACTCATGTCCCAAAGATCCAAGTGTGGAGACTTCCACTTAAAATGATCAGTTGGTTATTCATCTTGTTGACAGTAAGTAGATTGTTTAAGCTGATTCAGTAGAAGTCATAGTTACTGTTATAGCTTCAATGTGTTTCTGACTATTCTGAGGAGAAAGGCAAAATATCAAGCAATTAGGGACAATATAATATCCTGCAGGCTGCATACTGAAATGCTATGTGTTCTGTATGCTCTTGGTTTCATAAAAACAAAGCAAGAGACTACCCTCATTATGGAGATTGGGCAGTAGCCCAAGCAGCTGTGAAAGTGAATAGAAAACAGCCTGTTTGTCTCTGCTTTTCCATTCATTGTGTCTAGAAGTTTAGCATCACCAAGCAGAGAGGTCACATCATTTATTGGGGTTTGAGAGTCATACTGATGGTGTTGCAGGTTAGATCTTTTTACAACAGTAAGTTGAATGTTATATTAGCAGAAGTGGTTTAGTTTAAGTAGTGAGTTTGGTGTAATGATAGACACCTTAGCAGGGAAAGAAGGACTCCTTGTGGGGCTGAAGGGTTTTAGGAACCCCAGAAAGTGGATTTTAGACTTAAGATCTTGTGAACAATGGGAAAATACAGATGTTCTCAGAATTAAATGCAATAACCTATAACTGTTATATTCAAGGTAATGTGTTAATGACCTTGGATAATCATGCATTTTACTATAACATACTATCTATGCATATGTGTGTGTATGTATATGTATGTATGTGTCTAAAATAATAGAGATTTGGGGAAAAAATAGGGCTAGTTGTAGATTACTCAAAATCTACGGGCTTCCCAGGTGGCTTAGCAGTAAAGAATCTGCCTGCAATGCAGGAGATGGAAGAGACGCCAGATTGACCCCTGGGTCTGGATCCACTGGAGGAGGAAATGGCAATCCACTCCAGTATTCTTGCCAGGAAAATCCCATGGACAAAGGAATCTGGCGAGCTGCAGTCCTTTAGCGTCACAAAGAGTTAGACATGACTGAGTGACTAAACACACACACACACACATACACACACACACACACACGCCACTTTGAACCATGGAACCAAAAAAACAGTAGGTTCGACATCCCAGGCAGATAGCTCAGTATGGGTGGAAGTTGCCATAGATATTAAAAATGCACTAAGAAAGAGTAAAAAAATGCTGACTTGCAGAAATGTGAGATAATGCATTTGAAAGTGGAGCCCTGAGCCAATGGAGTTGCCATTAAGGAGCACAGAAGGAAGTAAGACCTGCCCTGAGATGGGAATCAGGAATTACACCGCTCTTAGCCTGTATGCAGGCATTCACTTTTCATTTTCCTTAAGTAGAGCAAAGGGCCTTGTCAGTATAGCAGATTTGCTGAAGCCATTTTACCTTTCCTTCTGAAGGCTGTAATTCTATTCTACTATTCCAGCTCTTCTTGCCTAAGAAAAAAATCACATACGATTTCCACACACTATTGACATGAGCTCTGTGGTATTGTGGAAATGTGTTGTAGCAGGAAAGACTGTAAAAGTGCAAGATGTGAACTGTACTTCTTTGGAGTTGATCATCTAATTGAGAATATGAGAATTAAAGTTCAGTGATGAAAGATTTAAAAATGACTCAAGGAAATACTGCAATTGTAACAAAATGCAGGATATGATTATCAGATGAGTAATGTGAACGTAATTGTTCTAGGAACTTAGAGATGGGGAAAGCGTACTTCAGAAAGATTCAGGGACAAGTTGATTTTAGTTTCTTATTTTAACTCTCTGACTTTCTGGGTGAAGCTAAATAAAAACATTTAACCTCATTCTTCTGAGGAGTTATACAATTTTTAAGATTCCATAGTTCTTAGATATTTAGTATTCTCCTTCCCTGTACTTATTGCCTTCTTCCTTTTCACCCCAAGGCATTTTTTAAAAAGTTCTCAAAGTAGAAGTCTTCGTAGAATCGTAGTATAGAATGAATACTTACATTTGACCACGTACTCATTTGAAGATGAATATTCTAGGGATGGATCTCTAGTTTTCTCCTCTAATGTTAAGTAACTTGTGATTTTGTAGTTGATATGTTCGATTCAATCCAACAGATTTTTCTGAATGCCGAGTAGTGCACAGCACTGTGCTAATTACTGAATAAAATGTGGTCCCTGCTCATCAGGAGAGAATGGGAAAAGAAGCATAAACAAAGTAACATGAACATACAGGAGAAAGAGAAATAAATGCCAACTGGTAAAGCTGTGGATATCTTCTTATAAAAAATGGAATTTGAGCCAGGCTTAGAAAGATTGCAAGATTTTGGCAGACATACTGGAAGAGAAAAGTATTTTTGGCAGTGGTGGGGCAAAGAATAGATGTAGGAAAATGCTGAATGTGATTAAAAAAAATAGTGAGTAGAGTTGTGGGTGGAGTAGAATTTGCATGGGGGCTAGTAGATAGGTGTATTAAATAAAAGATAAAGTTGGAAAACTAGGTTGGAGCCAAGTTGTGGAAGTCTTTGGATACCATACTGTAAAATTTGATTTATCTGTATATAGTGGTAAGCCTTGTGGTTCAGATGGTAAAGAATCCACCTGCAGTGCAGGAGACCTGGATTTGATCCCTGGATCGGGAAGATCCCCTGGAGAAGGGCATGGCAATCCACTCTAGTATTCTTGCCTGGAGAATCCCATGGACAGAAAAGCCTGGTGGGCTACAGTCCATGGGTTCGCATAGAGTTGGACACGACTGAGTGACTAACACACAGAGTGGTAAGCCAGTTAAAATTTTGAACCAGGGAATATATGATCAGAGTTTGGAAAGGAAAAAAATCCTTGTCATAGTTGAGTGTCTGCTATGTACATTGTGACCATCATTGCATGCTTTGTATTCTTATTTTTTTTTTTTTACTCACGGTAGTCCTGATAAGTAGGTATTATATACGAGCAAAAGTTCATATATATGAACTATGGAGTTCATATGGAGTATGTGGAAACTTTCTGTACCTTCTGCTCAGTTTTGCTGTGAACTTAACACTGTTTTTAAAAATAAAGTCTGTAAAATTTTTTAAAGTAGGTTTTATTAGTTCCATTTACAAATGAGCAAACTGAAACCCGGAAAATTTCACATGATTTGTTCAAAGTCACATAGCTGGTAATTGACTGCTCAAGGAAAGTCTGTATCTGTCTAATTTTTAAAGTCCACTTATTAAGTGCATTAGACATCTTTCCGCTTATTAAGTGCATTAGACAAGAGATTGGATACAGAAAGAGTACTGGTGAGCCTGTTGCAGAAGATATATGATGGGGGCTGAACTCGTGGAAATGGAGAGATGTGAAGATGTAATGGATGCACATTTGAAAGAAATTAGATACTAATGGGATGATAGTAATAAGGGAGAGAAAATGCTGAAGATACTTATTTAATTGAGAGAATATCTTCATATGGATGCACTATCCAATTGTCAGATGAATTTCTAAGAAGTGATGTATGCAAAGACCTGGAAGAAGTAAAGGGAAAAGCCATGTGGTTTTGGGGAATAAAAAAGAGAAGTCCAGGCAAGGGGACCATCAGGGTTAAAGACCCATGGCAGGAATTGTTCTTGCTGTACTCACAGAAGAGGAAGGAGGACAGTTTGGCTGGAGGGAATGCCGTAATGGTAGAATTTCTGATGCGGTCAAAGAGGTTGTTGAGGGTGGGGGCTGATCATGTAAGGTTTGAAGGCCATGATAAGGAATTAGGATTTGACTATAATGGAAGAAAATCAGAGGGTTTTGAGCAAAGTAAAGACATGTTCAGACTAGTGCTCAAAAGGATCATCCTAACTGCTATATGGAGAATAGGCCATATGGGCTTCAGGGCCATGAGGCCAATAGGCAGGCTTGGACCAAGGTGGTAGTGAAGGAATGGTAAGTAATGGTTGGGTTCTGGATCTTTTTTTGAAAATAGAACTAACTGAACTTCCTGAAAGATTGAATATGGGGCTATGAGAGAGAGAATGGAGCTAAGTTATTTGGCCTGAGCCATTTATTCAAAAAGGGGAAGGGAGGTTGGAATTAAGATTGCCGATTTGACGCCTATTAGACATCTAAGTGGAGATTTGAATACACATTTGAAATTTACTGTAGTTATAAACTTGAGATTTGCAGGTTTTAACAATGGTCAGTTATGCTAAAACCACACCCTGTAAATGGAGGTAGATAAGGTGGTGTGGACAATTTAGGATAAACACATCACCACTGTGGGCAAAGGAAAGTATTTCAAATAAAACAATGTCATTTTCATCAGAGAAAGTGCATAAGTAAAGCAATAGGCATAATAGAGAAGAAGTCAAAACCAGGTACATATTGGGGGTAGAATATTTAGAAAAGCACAATCAGAAACCAGGAAAGGAAACCAAGGAAAAAAGGTCAATAAATAAATTATTCCAACTGTTGTTTCTGTATCCAGTCTTTTGCCTAATGCACTTCCTAATTGAAAAGATGGTAGATTTTAGAAGAATGGAGAGAAAATGGAGTCCTTCAGTCCAAAGGGAAAAATGTTTCAAGGATGAGGAAGTGGTAGATCAAGTAAGATGAAATGAGAATTGATCAATGGATTTGACAGTATGGATGTCACTGGTGATCTTACTTAGGGACATTTTCGTGGAGAGGATTCAGGGAAGTGGGAGATGAAGTAGTGACAGAAAGAATAGATAGTTTCCTGCATTTTGAAGTTCTGTTAGTTGGGTGCATACACATTACAGTAATGTCTTTCTGATGAATTTTCCCTTTTGTAATAATGAAATGTTCTTTTTATTTCTTTGTTTTCAAGTCTACTTTATCTGATATTAATATAGTCATTTGCTATAGCCACTTGTATATCTATTTGGTCTAGGTTAGATCTCATATTCCTTTGATAATTAAGATTTTAAGTTGGAGGTATTTGCACAATGATATGGGTTTGGTCTAATAGTCATGCATTCCAACTCTCCTGTTCATTTGCTCATTTACTTATTGGTTAGCTGATGAACTTAGAAACAGTTACCAAAGGTCAGGCCCCTAGATAATCCTGTCAAAGAATCAAATCTATTTTGTTCTGTTCTCTGTTCTGTTATACTTTGAGGATGGCACAAAATGAATATCATATTTGCTGTGCCTCATTTCTGTCAGAAACAGCTTTGGGGTTCAGGGAATACTCAACTGATGATGAAAGCAGCTCAGAGATCTAGCCAAGTCTAGCAGAGAGTAATAAAATGCCTTGGTATAGTTGTCATAATTGCTACTCTGATACTGTGGATTAGGATATTCATATTTGTGTCTTGAGGGAAATTGCAGAGAATTTACTTTAATCTGACATTTGGTTGGTTTGGATGATGGTTTACTTTATTCCTTTTGATAGGTTGGATTGTACCAGCAGCCACGTTGCTTCATCACTACTGTGTGTGTCCCTTAATAAAGCTCATCTTGCTAGTTATAATAAAGTAATTAAGTTCTTGTTGGGTCTGGGCTGCTTCTAATGCTTACCTTTCAGCTGTGAGTCTGAATGTCAGGTTGGCTGTCTACTGTTGTCTATTTTATTCTTTATTCAAATAATGGATAGGCCCTTTCTCTTCTCCAGTGCCTCCTGCCAGTGCACATCAAATGTACCTTAGAGTAACGTGGAGATCGAAGGGATCCTTTGTTTTTAGTCTACTCTGTTAAGTATCAGAGAAATACATGTTTTGAGATATAAATATAGTTTTTAAAGGAAAAAATAGTATTTGAATCCTGAAGTTTTCTTTGGCAGAAGAACAGTATGAACATCTGGTTACCAAACTGTGGGTACCCTTAAGAGAATTGGAGATGGTCCAATTTCCAATAAAATATTGGATTAAGTGACTTCACTTGAGTTTTTATTATTTTTAAGTACATTTTTAAACCTCTGTTCTCTCTGTAATTTTCAGTTTGCATTTACTTGCAAGCAGTGATTTTAGTTTACATGATGAATCACCCTCTATACCAACATTTGTAGGATACCACAAAAAAAATATCATCAGAGTGAAAATGCCAGGTTACTAAAATGCAGCAGACAGGAAGGCACCGTCTACTAACAAGGCAGCTCCATCCTTGAGTCCTTGTGTTGGAACGGAGGGAACCAATAGCGCTGGATGCTGATCTTGTACCAGGAACTTTACATATTTTGTCTCTTTTAGGTTTATAATAAGCCTCTAAGATAGGCTCATTCAGTCCTCACAGGATGTTGAATCAAAAAGGTCAGCTACTTTCTATTGCACTGGTTTTGAGTCTTAGATAAAGAGAAGTTTGTGAGTTTTTGTGAGCCTAAGACCACAGAGCCAATCAGTTGTGGAGCTGGGACCAGATCCCAAATTCTTCATCCCTAGTCTATTCCCTTCTTTAAAGCCTTTTCTTTGAAGAATATGATAGCAGAACTGTAGGAAACTCTAGTGGTTGTTCTTCTAGTTAGTTCAGCCTTCTCACGTAACAGTCTCTCTTTTCAGCAGCTGCAAACCTGTGGTTGTATATGCCTGGTACCAAGGTCGCGACTGTCCTACCTTGTAGGAGTTCAGAGTAGGAGAGGTACGTAAGGCAGGTACAAAACAAATGCTAGCAGTGACATTTAACTGTGTTAGTCTCTGTGGGTCCAGAGATGTTGTGATTCAAATAAGCTTTCCCCGTGACATAGAAAAGCCAGCACTGGATCACCCATCTGTTAAAATGGGGATAATAGTGCCTTTTCGTTAGGCTTATTGTGAGGATTTAATGGATTATCAGATAATCCATGCAGTACCTGGCACAGAGTAGCTGATCAGTAAATACCAGTTTCAGTTTCATGCTGTTTCTGCTTCTCCAGATTGCAGTGGATGAGAAGGTTGAGAATTAAATTTTTAGATCTCATGGACAGGAACAGTGGAGGGAAAACATGCAGTCTTCTTATGGAAATTTAACTAAGAAATTATTATTCTTTGTCTTAAGGGATTGATTACAATTGATTGGATTTCAGAACTGCACAAACCAGTCCTTTAAGCCTCTTTTCTTTCTCTTGGCTCCTCCTACATTTCTTTTGTACCTATATCCCCATATTTGTTGGATTAATTCTGGGATATTGTCACATGTATCACAACTTTGGTAAGGTGGCATTTTTATTGTGAAGTATAGACCGTGATTTTTATGCTGTTTCAACAATACTTGATGACCTTATTCTCCTCTATACTCCTGTTTAAACTGAAAAAGGCAAAACACAATTGCTTCTCCTCCAAGTTAGATCTAAAATGTGCTCACTTTGGAGTTCAGTCACCTATATTAACAGGGGAACTTTAACTCTTGTCACAAGCTAACCATGCTTTCCTCTTCTTTTTTTAAATATTTTTCTTCTAAAACAATTTTAGACTTACAGAAAAGTTGCAAAAACAGAACAGAGTTCTTATATGCCCTTCACATAGCTTCCTTTAATGTTAACATTTTGAATAAACAGTGTAATTATCAAAACTAGTAAATTAAAACAAGTACAATACTATTAAGTAAACTACTGCCCATACAATTTTTACCAGTTTTTCCCTAATCCCCTTGTTTGTTCTAGGATGTAATCCAGGATCCCACATTGCACTGCACTTAACTGAGCAATCTCCTCAAGTGGCCTCTGATATATGACTTGTCTTCCTTGTCTTTATCAGTCTTTCCTCTAGCTTTTTTTTGTTTGTAATGCAGCTGCTGATTAATTCTTTCAGCTTAAAAAAGGCTTTTTTAAATTGTAAAAATATATATAAGATTTTTGATATTAAGCATTTTTAAGTGTTTAGTTCTGTAGTGTTTTACATGCTTTCACACTATCATGCAAAACTGAAACGCTATAGCAATTAAACAACTCTTCATTCCTGCTCCCCCATCCCCTGCTGACCACCAGTCTACTTTCTGTCTCTCTAAATTTGACTATTCTAGGTTCCTCATATAAATAGAATCATACTGTATTTGTCTTTTTGTGACAGGTTTATTTCATTTAGCAGGATGTCTTCAAGGTTTATCTTTTGTTGTAGCATGAACCTGTGTATCTGTGTATCAGAGTTTCTTTTAAGGCAAATAATGTTCCATTGTTTGTATATATCATATTCTGTTTATCCATTTATTTGTTGATAGAAACTTAGGTTGCTTATATCTTTTGACTATTGTGAATAAAGCTGCTATGAATATTAGTGTACAAATATATCTGTTTGAGTCCCTGCTTTTCAGTTTATTTTGGTGTATACCCAGGAGTGGAATGCTAGTGCATGTGTGCTAAGTTGCTTCAGTCATGTCTGACTTTTTGTGACCGTATGGACTGTAGCCACCGGGATCCTCTATCCATGGGACTCTCCAGGCAAGGATAATGAAGTGAGCTGCCATGCCCTCCTCCAGGGGATCTTCCCGACCCAGGGATCGAACCCACATCTCTTGTATCTCCTGCATTGGCAGGAGAGTTCTTTACTGCTAGCACTACCAATTGCTAGATGCTATGGTTATTCTATTTCTAATTTTTTGAGGATCCACCCTACTGTTTTCCATTTCAGCTTTTATATGTCTAAGATTGTTTTGTGCTGTGCTATTTGAAAGATACTTTCACTGAGTCTGGAGATTTCTTTCACAGATGTAACAGTGTTGCTTCCTTGTCTCTCTCATGCTATTTCCAGTGAGAAATCCATTGTCATTCTTAGCTTTGTTCCTTTATCAAATCTTTATATTCTGTGAATGCTTTTAAGACTTTTTCTTTATTAATAGGCTAAAGAAAATTGATTATGATGTGCCTTGTTGTATTTTTTATTAAGTAGTTTTTATTTTTTAAATAATACTCTTTACTAAACCTGGACATATTTCAGTTCTTATTTCCTTGAATAAGAAGATTTTTTTCCTGCCTTTTTCTCTCTCTTTTCCTTTGGAGACTTCCTTTACACATACATTAGACTACTTGAACTTGTACATAGCTCATGTTCTGTTAAAACACTGTCTGTTTCAATTTTAGTTGTTTCATTTGGTGTATTTTCAAATATACTAATCTTTTCTTTAATTTCTAGTTTACTATTAGTTACATTTTCTGCATTTTAAAATTTGAGACATTATGATTTTATCTCTACAGCTCTGATATATATATGTCTTAAAAAATGTCTTCCAGGTCTTAACATGATCATATTTTCCTATATTTTCTTGAACATATAGAATAGTATTATAAATAGCTTTTAATATTTTTGTATACTTATATGTGTCATTTCTTGTTTGGTTTCTATTGAATTATTCTCTTCATTATGGATTTTATCTTCCTGCTTATTTGCTTGCTTGGTAATTTTTGATTGGATGTCAGACATAATTGGATTTTACTTTGTTGAATGCTAGGTATTCTTATGTTTACAGAAGATTTTTTTTTTTTACTTTGTTGTGGAGCTTTGTTGCTGTTAAATTATTTGGAAATTACTTGATCTTTTTGAGGCTCACTTTTAACATTTATTAGGGGGGACCAGACTTCACTTTCATTTTTCACTTTCATGCATTGGAGAAGGAAATGGCAACCCACTCCAGTATTCTTGCCTGGAGAATCCCAGGGATGAGGGAGCCTGGTGAGCTTCCGTCTATGGGGTCGCACAGAGTCGGACACGACTGAAGCGACTTTAGCAGCAGCAGAGCAGCCTACAGTCTAGTTGAGGTAGTGTCCTTTAGAATACTTCATATATTGTGAGGCTTTTCCACTCTGGCTTGTGAAAAGCCTTCTCCTGGCCCTGTGTGCACCTTTCTGGTGGTTCTCTTCCAGCCTTGGATGGTTTCCTCATATGGACGCGCTCCCCATCCTCAGATGCAGGGTGGGGGCGGGGGTTGGGAGGGCCCTGAGGCCTCTGCAGTTTCCTCTCAGTGCAGCTCCTCCTCTTCAGTCTTCTGCTCTGTGATTCTACCCATCATAGCTTCTGTGAGCTCCCCACTCTGTCTTCTCAACAAAGGGAAATTTCTGGGCTTTTCTTGGGTTCCCCTTCCCAGAACTGCAGCTTAGTAAAACTCTCTATGCAGTGAGCTTGGCCATTCATGAGTATACCTCTTTCTTTATTCTTTCGCAGGGATTGTTGTCCTTTGCTATCTCTTGTCCAGTGTCTGAAAACTGTTACTTCTTGTATATTTCTCTGCAGATTTTTAGTTGTTTAAGTAATTAGGTAAATAAGTCTTGTCCCTGTTACTCTATCTTGCCTGAAGGCAGAATTTGAACCAAGTTATTTAATCTCCTTATGTTCTAGTTTACTCATCTATAAAATGAAGATAATATTTATGGATTTGTGAGGATTGAATAAGATAATACACATAAAGCTCTTAGAAGAGTTCCTGGCACATACTAAGCACTCAGTAAATGTTAGTTGTTGTTATTACTGGCACCAAAAAAAGGGAGAGAATGACTTGCACTAGTCTGGTAAACTAAGATCACGAGCCAGTCCTTCTTGTTCTGACTCACTTTCTCTGATGTACAAGTCAGCGTATTAAAAAGCAAGAGCTATTAGTAAAAGTGTTTCCTTTCCTCCCTTCCTGTTCCCTCCTCTATTTATTTACTTTACTAGGTCTAAAACATCATTGTTAATACTCTGATCCTGATAGAAGGTAGTAACTTTCTCTGAAATAATTTTTTTCCCCCAAGTCAGAATGGTATAGTGTTAGGAGCACAGTCTGTAGAGTCAGACTTGAATTGAAATCCTTGTTGTTCTTTTCACTAATTCACAGCAAACTTATTCTGCCTATCTAATCCATTTGTAAAATGGGGCAATGTTGCATATTTCATATGGTTGTTGAGAGAATTAATTAAGTTAATGTATATAAAGCCCTGTAGCACAGTGCTTGCCAGAGAGTTAGGACTTAATCAGTTCAGTTCAGTCTCTCAGTCATGTCCGACTCTTTGTGACCCCATGAACTGCAGCATGCCAGGCCTCCCTGTCCATCACCAACTGCCAGAGTTTACCCAAACTCATGTCCATTGACTCAGTGATGCCATCTAACCATTTCATTCTCTGTCGTCCCCTCCTCCTCTTGTCTTCAGTCTTTCCCAATATCAGGGTCTTTTCAAATGAGTCAGCTCTTTGCATCAGGTGGCCAAAATATTGGAGTTTCAGCTTCAACATCAGTCCTTCCAATGAACACCCAGGACTGATCTCCTTTAGGATGGACTGGTTGGATCTCCTTGCAGTCCAAGGGACTCTCAAGAGTCTTCTCCAACACCACAGTTCAAAAGCATCAATTCTTCGGCGCTCAGCTTTCTTCACAGTCCAACTCTCACGTCCATACGTTACCACTGGAAAAACCATAGCCTTGACTAGACGGACCTTTGTTGACAAAGTAATGTCTCTGCTTTTGAATATGCTATCTAGGTTGGTCATAACTTTCCTTCCAAGGAGTAAGCGTCTTTTAATTTCATGGCTGCAGTCACCATCTGCAGTGATTTTGGAGCCCCCCAAAATAAAGTCTGACACTGTTTCCACTGTTTCCCCATCTATTTCCCATGTAGTGATGGGACCAGATGTCATGATCTTAGCTTTCTGAATGTTGAGCTTTAAGCCAACCTTTTCACTCTCCTCTTTCACTTTCATCAAGAGGCTTTTTAGTTCCTCTTCACTTTCTGCCATAAGGGTGGTGTCATCTGCATATGTGAGGTTATTGATATTTCTCCCAGCAATCTTGATTCCAGCTTGTGCTTCTTCCAGCCCAGCGTTTCTCATGATGTACTCTGCATATAAGTTAAATAAACATGGTGACAATATACAGCCTTGACGTACTCCTTTTCCTATTTGGAACCAGTCTGTTGTTCCATGTCCAGTTCTAACTGTTGCTTCCTGACCTGCATATAGGTTTCTCAAGAGGCAGATCAGGTGGTCTGGTATTCCCATCTCTTTCAGAATTTTCCACAGTTTATTGTGATCCACCCAAAGGTTTGGGACAGTCAATAAAGCAGAAATAGATGTTTTTCTGGAACTCTCTTGCTTTTTCCATGATCCAGCGGATGTTGGCAATTTGATCTCTGGTTCCTCTGCCTTTTCTAAAACCAGCTTGACCATCAGGAAGTTCACGGTTCACATATTGCTGAAGCCTGGCTTGGAGAATTTTGAGCATTACTTTACTAGTGTGTGAGATGAGTGTAATTGTGTGGTAGTTAGAGCATTCTTTGGCATTGCCTTTCTTTGGGATTGGAATGAAAACTGGTGTTTTCCAGTCCTGTGGCCACTGCTGAGTTTTCCAAATTTGCTGCCATATTGAGTGCAGCACTTTCAGAGCATCATCTTTCAGGATTTGAAATAGCTCAACTGGAATTCCATCTCCTCCACTAGCTTTGTTTGTAGTGATGCTTCCTAAGGCCCACTTGACTTCACATTCCAGGATGTCTGGCTCTAGATGAGTGATCATACCATTGTGGTTATCTGGGTCGTGAAGATCTTTTTTGTACAGTTCTTCTGTGTATTCTTGCCACCTCTTCTTAATATCTTGTGCTTCTGTTAGGTCCATACCATTTCTGTCCTTTATCGAGTGCATCTTTGCATGATATTTGCCAGTTTCATGGAAGTTATAATAATTCCTTTAGTAGATTCCATTTATAGATCAAATATCTATGACTAAATGTAATTACTTAGGGCTAAATCTGATCAAAACAATAAGCTCAAAATACCCTACATGGAATATAAAGCAAAGAAAGGAGGCAGGATGTTTCAAATGATAGTCATTTCCAAGTGTTTCTTTTGAAAAATAGTCCTTATTTTAAATAATGTCTGTGTTCTTCCATGTTTGCTTTCAGAAACAAAATGAAGTATACTTTTAACATTTATTTCATGGTTTTTGCCTCCACTTCAGTGTTGTTATAGGTAGACGCGTTTCTTTGGGCTATTATGGACTATTCATGGTAATTAATTTTTAAAAAAATTATTTATTTTGGGGGGCTGTGCTGGGTCTTTGTTGTTGCATTTTGCAGTGTGCAGGCTTCTTATTGTGGTGGCTTCTTTGTTGTGGAGCACAGGCTCTAGGGTGATCAGACTTCAGTAATTGTGGTGCACAGGATTAGTTGCCTTGTGGCTATGGAATCTTCCTGGACCAGGGATTAAACCCATGTCCCCTGCATTGCCAGGCAGATTCTTAACTTCTGGATCAACAAGGAAATTCATTGTAATTGATTTTTAACCCCCTTTGCTACTTTCATATTAGAATAGTTGCATTTCCCACCCCACCCCCCCCAAGAATCTATTTTGACCAGTTTTTGTTCTTTTACCTATACTGCTTAGAGATTGAGGCAGAGGATTACTGTCATTTTCAGAAGCTAGTTTTGTTGAGTCATTTTGTAAACTTCGTAGAGTTATTTGGTGGTAGTTTTATTTATTTCTTTAGCTCCTATTTATATTCTTAATTACCTATTAAAAAAAAAACTTAAAAAAAACCAAGCACATTTCTCTAGATAAATGTATATTCATTGAGTGCAGATGTTAAATAGAGGTATTTTTGAAAATGTGATTGGAATCTGTGGATTTGAATGTTCTTTATTGTCTCTTCTCCATCGAAGGATGTGGTCAATAGTCCTATGATGCCCTAGGATGCTAAGCATTATTATGTAAGTAAAGCAGCCTGAGCACTTGGGATCCTCTTAATTTGTTCATTGTTTTTTTTTTTTTTTTTGGTTGGGGGTCGGGGTGGGGGAGGAATGTTTGCTATTTTTGTAAATGAGAGGATTAGTGAATAATGTGAAGGTGCTCCCAGAGTATGAAGTACCTTTAGTGGTGAGCTCACCAGTGTCCAGTGTTCTCATATTCTCTCTTTCACTTGCTCTTGCGGTATTCTTCACCGCTCAGTCCTTTGTTATATATGAAAAGAAAAGAGGGCTTTAGCTAAATGCAAATTTCAGCTAGAAACAGAGTGTTTGCTCTGGAAAGGACTTAACTAACCCACATTTCACTGAACGAGGCATTCCTAGGCTTGGAAATGGTGTGCTCAAGGTCATTTGGTCAGTCAGTGTGTGGTCTGTAGCTCTGTTCTCCTGACCTCAGTGTTTGCTCCCCTTTAGCACAGATCTTACCCACTCCAGTGTTCTTGCCTGGAGAATCCCAGGGATGGGGGAGCCTGGTGGGCTGCTGTCTATGGGATCACACAGAGTTGGATATGACTGAAGTGACTTAGCAGCAGCAGCACAGATCTTTGTTGCTTTCTCCACTTTAGATGTTGGCTAGCTAGGACATGTTGATAGGATGAAGAGTCACTGAGATTGACTGAGAGGGAGAAGGGAAAAGGAAAGAGAAGGAAAAGGTGACCATCAGAATTAAGAGTTCCCATCCTGGCTCTTCTGTTGCTGCTGCTGCTAAGTCGCTTCAGTCGTGTCCAACTCTGTGTGACCCCACAGATGGCAGCCCACCAGGCTCACCCGTCCTTGGGATTCTCCAGGCAAGAATACTAGAGTGGGTAACCATTCCCTCCTCCAGTGGATCTTCCCAACCCATAGATCAAACCTGGGTCTCCAGTATTAAAGGTGGATTCTTTCCTGAACCACCAGAAAAGGTGAAATAGAAACAGTGAGAAACAGAAGCAGAGAGACAGATAGCAATGGAGAGACACGCAGATCAGAAAACACAGAGGGACAGAGAAAAGGAGGAGAGTAAGATAGTGAAGCCACACTAGAAACCCCTTTGTTAGACAATGTTGTCCTCACCAAGAAGTTTTAGTACCACCCAAGAATTTGTTAGAAGGCAGGAACTCAGGTGTTGTCCCAGACGCACTAAATCAGAATCTATATTTTTAAAACTATCCCCAAGTAATTCAGGGGCTACGAAAGTTAGTTCTTTCTATTTACTCAAGGTCATTTTAAACTGTCATTAAAGGAGTGAAATGGTTGACACTATGTGCTAAGTTAATAATACAACCTTTAGTTTCCACAGAAATTTCCTTTCAAGTGTTCAGAAAACAGGAAATCTTCAAGACTGACAAATGACAGATTTAATGAGATACCTGTGAAACAATCATTCATAGTTGGAAAATTTCTGAGCAGCCACTATGAAAAAGATTTAATTTCTTTTTTTGAAAAATTTAAGATGTAGCACCCATCCCATGATGACACGTATATTTAAGATATTCTGCACTGCTGATAAAGAGTAAATATATAATAATTTCACTACACAATGTTTTTATTAAACAGCCAAGCATGTAATTACAGGATTTTCAGTGCAAAATTACTGCTGCTTTGAAACTCCAGTATTTCACTCACTCACATGGCAATGTTTTTCTCTTCCTACAGTCCCAGTCATATTCCCTGAACCCTCTGCCAGCTGCTCCTTTCTGTCTCCACTTCCCTATTGTTTATGGCTTATCCTATTTATCATCTTTTAAAGGAGAAGAAATAAGTATTAGACACTGATATCTACTTTTTTTTTCAAGAATATGCTCTTTGTTCTATGCACTGAGTAGAAATAATAACTGCTCCTAACAGAAGGTGATGGCACCCCACTCCAGTACTCTTGCCTGGAAAATCCCATGGATGGAGGAGCCTGGTGGGCTGCAGTCCGTGGGGTCGCTAAGAGTCGGACACGACTGAGCAACTTCACTTTCACTTTTCACTTTCACGCACTGGAGAAGGAAATGGCAACCCACTCCAGTGTTCTGGATGTTGATGATGTATTTCCCGCTTAAAGTCTAAGCCAAAACCTTTCTCCTTTTTATCAGAGATAAGGAACAATGCTAAGGGTGAGGGGGGAGTCTGAATTTTGACACATCATCGAGATTCTGGACTCTGAGACATCTTTCTGCGGGTGATTGTGGTTCCCTTAAAAGTATTAGAAAAGCATGTAAATTACCCCAGCTAGCTTGATCATTACAGAAAGCTACACTGGCCATTCAAAACCCAGCAATCTTAGCTGATAAGCCTAATTTCTCCCCCTAATTTAAGCACTCCCCCTTCAAGAAGTCATACTTTTTACAACCATATTTCTTGCCCACCAGATTTAGTACTGATAGGGTTCAGTGTAACTAAGAATTTGGAGCAATTTACTTAAACCTTGGGCATTAAGTTCCTCGTCTATAAAATAAGAGAGTTTAACTGATGGTCTTCAAGAGTCCGTTTAGCTATGACATTCTGTGATTTTTTAATAAATCAGTTGGTAAAGAACATTTCACATATTGGCTGTTAGTTTCTTTAAATTCTTAATTGGATCACTTCTGCATCATAATATAAATTTCTTTTTCTGTAGAGTGGGGCTAGACTTGATATGTTGTGTGTTTAATGTGAAGATTAATATATTGCATTCACCTCTCATTTATCTACTAATGTAGCTAAGGGGTAATGTAAACAAATATTTTTATTTATTTAAAAACACATTATCTAATTTCAACAGAAACCTCCAAACAGTAGATTTGCTTGGGCTAACATATTGGATACAGTTTGTATTTTCGAGGGGTTTCCCTCATAGCTCAGCCAGTAAAGAATCTGCCTGCAATGCAGGAGACCCTGGGTTCGATTCCTAGGTCAGGAAGATCCCCTGGAGAAGGAAATGGCAAGCTATCAAAATGGAGATGTAATATTTAACACTAGTTAATCTAAAGCCAAAAAAGCCCAGTTGAGTGCATTTACTTTTCAGTGCTCTGGATACTGTATACTTCTTGTCACTGGACAGAAGTAGAATTAGCAATTGTCTTAGAAGATATCCTGGATTTTGGAAACATCCTTCGTATTTTTTTTTTTTTTTTTAATTTTGGTGGAGAAGAAAGGATGTCGGGTGGAATGAGCAAGGCCTTGAACCGCTGAGTTCCTTATGTATCTGAGTTTTTCTTCTGTAAATGGTCCCTATACTTACTAGATGCAGCACTCATATACTCATACTAGTTTGAATGTTGCTGGGATTCAACATCTCAAAATTTCACATATGATGTTTTCTGTCAAATTACCTAATTACCAAGAAACTATAAATGATCATCTTTTGAGATAAGATATTTGATTTTCCCCCAGGAAACCTTTGGATTAATATATGATTGTAAATGTAATGGTGCAGATTGATGTGTGCAGTCTCTGGTATCACAGTGATGCTTCAGATAGATGGGGAATGTGAGATTGGCCAACATGTGTAATAGCAGTCTTCATGTAAAATGTTCATTTATCTCTCAAAACAGGCCTATTTTGTTTTAAAGACATGCAGTATGTAGAAAGTCAGGGTTTGACTGAAGAGAATTTAATGAGGGCACTATGTACAGAGGTTTGGGCAGGGTTAAGATGCTTATTCCTTGGAAGGAAAGTTATGAGCAACCTAGATAGCATATTCAAAAGCAGAGACATTACTTTGCCAACAAAGGTCCATCTAGTCAAGGCTATGGTTTTTCCTGTGGTCATGTATGGATGTGAGAGTTGGACTGTGAAGAAGGCTGAGCACCGAAGAATTGATGCTTTTGAGCTGTGGTGTTGGAGAAGACTCTTGAGAGTCCCTTGGACTGCAAGGAGATCCAACCAGTCTATTGTGAAGGAGATCAGCCCTGGGATTTCTTTGGAAGGAATGATGGTAAAGCTGAAACTCCAGTACTTTGGCCACCTCATGCGAAGAGTTGACTCATTGTAAAAGACTCTGATGCTGGGAGGGATTGGGGGCAGGAGGAGAAGGGGACGACAGAAGATGAGATGGCTGGATGGCATCACTGACTCAATGGATGTGAGTTTGAGTGAACTCCGGGAGTTGGTGATGGATGGGAGGCCTGGAGTGCTGTGATTCATGGGGTCTCAAAGAGTTGGACGCAACTGAGTGACTGAACTGAACTGAAGTGAACTGAAAGAAACTGGAAAATGATAGTGAGGTATCTGGGATCACCATGTCTCCTCATCCAGAAGGAGAGAACAGTGCAGTAATGCTTAATGAATGCTGCTGCTGTTGAAGAAGAGCCATGAGGTAGAAGTTACAGCTGCAGAGAAATGAAGCCACTGAAACACCTGCAGTGAGCAGAATAAGGAACTGAGGCGTCTTGGGAGAGGGCTCAGGAGTCAATTCTCTGATGCCTCTCTTCTCTTGCATTCTCATCACTTGCTGGCGCCTCCTATTGGTTCAGCCCAACCTGAAGCCAGGGCGGTGAGGAAACCATAGGCTTTTGCAGAGGTTGGCCTCCTGGTGCAGAGGGAGCAGACACGGGCAGGTATGGATAAATGGGGAGTGGGAGGACAAACAGAATAGCCACCACAGAAGGGATAAATATATCGAATCAAAATATGATTTACAAATAAAATTCAGATTTAATGTATAAAGAAACACATCTATGATTTCTTCTTATGCTTACTGTATATTTCTGTTAATCTGTTGCATCTGTTCTTTAAACTCTTTACAAATACTAATTTTCACTATCCCTTATAACTGCTTTAAGAAGAGGGTGTTCTATATAAATCATAAAAGCCAAAATCAGCTTGTTCTGTAGATTTTATTTCTGTAAATCTTTATTGCACTCAAGAAGAGAATACATCTAGTTGGTCATGTTGACATTTTTTTTTTGAAGCTGGTGAAAGGTAACTTTAAGTATGAGTCTTTGAAGAGCCTTTTTGTGCATGGACTGTACAAAGAAAGCATTCTTTTTAGTGTCCAATCTTTTGAATAATTTGTTCAGTGCTTGTTACAACTGACCACACAGTGGATATTTTTCATATATTTCTTTAGTTGACATGCCTTCATGATACAACTTAGATCTTCCTATAACCTATTAATGTGTCTAGAAGTTTACAATCCCGGTTTTATTTGTGGGCCCATCAGAGTTGCATACAGTGCTATGAGACCTTATCCCTCAAATGAGACAGTTCTGTGTTAAAAAGAAACAACAAAAGCAACAAAACCGAACAACTTTTTAGTATATTTACAAGTGAGCTTCAGTCTGATGCCCTTACATGTAGCCCTTTTGTGTTCAAGATACGAGAGTTCTTTAACCTGGTGAAGTTCTCTTGCACTGTTCACTCAAAGAAAGCTACCCCTGAGAACTAATGCCCCTGACCCTGATAATGGGGCCAGATATCTTGCCAGTCAGCTTGGTTCATTTCTAGTTCCTGATCATCATACTCATTAGAATATACTACTACTCTAATACTAGCTTTTCAAATCTGAACTTTTAAGAAAAAAGCTGGATGTTTTTGTTTTTGTTATTCTTAATGTGTTTTAGGATAGACAAGAAACAGTGGATACTCTTAAGTAGTGACTCCTTGAAAAGCCAGACATCTTTTTAAGTCCTTGATTCAGATCTAAAGTACATTGGCTTACCATTGTAGTTTGAGAAAGTAACTTCAAGTGTATGCACTGTAGCCAGGACATGACCTCATTCTGGACTGTTGGATTTCTTTTCCTTCTAGAATTGTTTAATACTTATCTTTTTTGGAACATTTTTTTAGGGCATGTAGAGGAGAAAGCCAGAGTATTGAATGGTATTTATTTTGTGGTATATTTTTATAAACTCTTGAGATGGGTGTTGTTAAAAACGTTTAAGTCGTCTCACACTTTTAGATGTTTTTGCACATTCTGAGAGCACCCTCTGAAAGCACCACCTACTGTTCTATTAAACACTTGTCTTACTAGCAGAGTATTTACATGTTGTAGTATATGCACTCTCATGTGATTTCACAGTAATATTGTAGCATCCTGTTAGCATGATGGGTTGGAAACGTTCTTTGTAGTTTTTCATCATTATAGTCTAAAAATTAAAATATGCTATATTAAAATTTTTTTTCAGTCATGGGAAAAATAAGGAACCAAATACATTATTTGGGTAGTTTAAGGGGAAACAAAATAAAGAAGAGCAGCTACTTTATACATACCAGATTTCTTGTGAAGGTGCCTCAAAAGTTTGGTCTTTACCAACTGTGTATTCTATCCTTGTCTACTTATTCATCTTATCATACATAACTTGGTCACAAATATGGGAAACCACTGGAAAACGTAAACCTTAGATAGTGCCTTTGTTGTATTATCTCATATATTCAATTCTCTTGCAAAGAAAGTATAAAAGCAGGGTAGAAATGAAATGATTGTTAATGATTGAATAGACTCCTTTAATGCTTTTTTTAAAAAAAAAGAACTGCTTTATTGAGATGTAACTGACATTAAATAAATTGCACGTATATGAAGTGTACAATCTGATCAGTTTGACATGTGTATCTGTCCTTGAAACATCATCCCAATCAAGATAGTGAACATACTGTTCCTAGAAGTTTCCTTGTATATGCTCTTTGTAGTTCTTCCCAGCAATGTGGTCCCCAGGCAGCAACCACTATCTTTTCTGTAAATTAGTTGGCATTTTGTAGATTTTTCTGTAAATAGAATCATGAAGTATGTAGTCTTTTGTATCTAGCTTCTGCCACTCAGCATAATTATGCATAATTATTTTGAATTTTATCCATGTTGTTTCTATATCACCAGTTCATTACTTTTTCTTGTGGAGCAGTGTTCCATTGTATGGATATACCACAGTGTATTACTTATTCATGTTAATGTGAATTTGGATTGTTTCCAATTTTTGGCTGTTATACATAAGGCTGCTATAAGCATTCATGTACAAATCTTTATATGAATATATATTTTATTTTCTCTTGAATAAATATCCAAGAGTGGGGTCGCTGATTCATATGGTAGGTGTATGTTTAATTTTTCAAGAAACTGCTGATCTCTTTTTCAGAATGGTTGTATCATTTTACATTCCCTCTGTCAGTTTACGAGAAGTGTTTGCTCTTCATCCTTGTTAACACTTGGTATGTATGGTCAATCCCTTTAATTTTAGCCATTTTAATAGGTGTGTAGTGGTATCTCATTATGGTTTTAATTTGAATTTCCATAATAACTAATGATGTTGAACATCTTTTCATGTCCTTATTTGCCATTCATATATCTTCTTTGGTCAGGTGTCTAAAGAGCTTCCTTGGTGGCTCAGATGGTAAAGAATCTGCCTGCAATGTGGGAGACCTGGGTTCAGTCCCTGGGTGGGGAAGATCCCCTGGAGAAAGGAATGGCAGTCTACTCCAGTATTCTTGCCTAGAGAATTCTATGGACAGAGGAGTCTGGCAGGCTACAGTCCATGGGGTCACAGAGAGTCAGACATGACTGAGCGACTAACACAGGTGTCTAAATCTTTTGCCATTTCCCATCCATTGGATTGTTTGTTTTCTGATTGTTGAATTTTGAGAGCTCTTCTTGCCCTGAACATAAGTCCTTTATCAAAAAGATTTTTCTCTCAGTCTCTAGCTTTTCTTCTTCTTCTCCTAATCATCTTTTGAGGAGCAATATCTTTAATTTTGATGAAATGCATTTAAAATTTTTTTGTATACATTGTGCTTTTGGTGTCATAAGTAAGAAATCTTTGCTTACTCCCAAGTCATAAAGATTTCTCCTGTTTTCTTCTGGATGTTTTTTAGTTTTAGGTGTTGTATTTCAGTCTGTGGTTGACTTTTAGTTGATTGTTATATATAAAGTGAGGTGTGGATCCACATTCTTTTTTTTGTTGTTTTTTTTCCATATGTATATTCAGTTGTTCCAGCACCCTTTGTTTGAAAGGCAATCTTTTCTCCACTGCATTTTCTTTGTGCCTTTGCCTAAAACCAGTGGATTGTGCCCTTCTGCTTTTCGGCTGTTTTTTTCAGCACTCTGAAAACAAAAGGAGAACAGATAAAGACCAAACTCTTTGGAAAATAAACACGACTTTAAATAATCTTGCCCCAATTTAACTCTCCTTGTTCATCTCCTGCCAAAGCTATTCTCTTCCCATCTCCCCCAGTTTTCTGTGTGAAACTGCTCCTTGACTGTGCCACTGGCTTTCAGGTCTCTGCTTTTCCACAAGCTCTTCGCTCTGCCTGAATTATCATTTGCCCAGTTAAGCGTCTACTTCTTTGTTAAGTTCATCCAGATGTCACCTCTGAGAAACCTCTTATTGCCTAAGTTAACTGCTCCCTCTTTTGCATCACCAAAGCAATGTAGATAGATCTCTGTTGAGTACTTATTACTTTCTCCTGTGACTGTCCGTGTGCATCCTGTCTTTGCTAACAGACTGTGGGCTCCTGAGACAACAGGAACCAGTGTCATTACTACTTCACCTTTGTATCCCAGTAAATAGAACTCACAACAAGAAAATGTTTAAAGAATGGGTGATTGAGAGAGGAGAGAGGAAATCAGGAGGGGAATATTTTAACAGAACTCATTGAGAAGAAATTACATCGTGTTTAGATTTTATTTGCCTCTGTGGGGCAGAATGTCAAATGGGCTATAGGAATTCTTAGAACTGCGTGTTTTCCATAGATTTATTAACAACCTTCTTGGTTGAAGTTTGGCATTGTTTCTTTACTTAATTGAATGTAGTTTGTAAGTGACAGAAGATAGTGGTCAGGAAAGGTATATTGAGAATGATATTTTCAACATATATATGTGTAAAGGAAGAGGAAAGAAGTTAAAACAATAGCTGCTTGAATTGGGCACATGCCTTTTGGGTTCAGTTTTGTATATTATTTAGCACTTAACCATATGTAAAATGAAAAGTGAAAGTCACGCAGTTGTGTCTGACTCTCTGTGATCCCATGGACTGTAGGCTGCCCGGCTCCTCTGTCCATGGAATTCTCCAGGCCAGAGTACTGAAATGAGTTGCCATTTCCTTCTCCAGGGGATCTTCCTGACCTGGAGATTGAACCTGGATATCCTGCTTTGCAGGCAGATTCTTTACTAACTGAGTGACTAGGGACGCCCATTAACCGTATGTAAATTGGCGTTTAACAAATATGTGATTGATATGTGGCATGTTTTATATTACTGTCTTTAAGATGGGCTTCCCAGGTGGTGCTAGTGGTAATGAACCCTCCTGCTAATGCAGGAGATGCAAGAGATGTGGGTTTGATCCCTGGGTGGGAAAGATCCCCTGGAGAAGGGAACGGCAACCCACTCCAGTATTCATGCCTGGAGAATCCCATGGGCAGAGGAGCCTGGTGGGCTATAGTGTCCATAGGGTAGCAGAGTCAGACATGATTGAATGCACACACCTTTAAGCCACCTGTGGTGAACGACTTTCAATGCTACTACCTTTTTACACATAGTTTTTAAAAATTCTTAATCCTGATGAAAGGGATTTAGTTAGAAATGTCCATAGGATCTTATTTTGGTACTATTTTTACATTGTATTACTCAGTAATGTTTGGCAGGATTTTTAGTGACCAATAAATTCAGATCAGATCAGATCAGATCAGTCGCTCAGTCGTGTCCGACTCTTCGCGACCCCATGAAGCGCAGCACGCCAGGCCTCCCTGTCCATCACCAGCTCCCGGAGGTCACCCAGACTCACACCCATCAAGTCAGTGATGCCATCCAGCCATCTCATCCTCTGTCGTCCCCTTCTCCTCCTGCCCTCAATCCCTCCCAGCATCAGAGTCTTCTCCAATGAGTCAACTCTTTGCATGAGGTGGCCAAAATACTGGAGTTTCAGCTTTAGCATCATTCCTTCTAAAGAAATTCCAGGATTGATCTCCTTCAGAATGGACTGGTTGGATCTTCTTGCAGTCCAAGGGACTCTCAAGAGTCTTCTCCAACACCACAGTTCAAAAGCATCAATTCTTCGACGCTCAGCCTTCTTCACAGTCCAGTTCTCACATCCATACATGACCACAGGAAAGACCATAGCCTTGACTAGGCGAACCTTTGTTGGCAAAGTGATGTCTCTGCTTTTGAATATGCTATCTAGGTTGGTCAAGGGAAAGGGAAAAGTGATTAGAAGTGATACAAAGACAAATACTCATGTGAACATGTGTCAATATCAACACATAGATTTCGTTTTTTTCTTGTGTATGAAATTGGACTTCACCAAAAAGAACAAGATTTGTGTTGTTATAGCATTTGCAGAAAAAGCCTCTAAACAGAGGCCCTGAGCCCATTAGCACTAATGAAAAGAGTTACTCAAGAGAATAAGACGGATGCCTTGTGTTTGTATATGGTAATATCATGCATGTTTTCTGCTAAAGTTCCCCGAAGCCTGCTTCTGTGTTTGCAGGTTCATGTGCCTTTTTCCTGGTAACTTCTAGGAATACTTCTGTTACATTACTGTCAATTAGCTTCCTTGGTAGCTCAGCTGGTTAAGAATCTGCCTGCAATGCAGGAGACCCCAGTTCAATTCCTGGGTCAGGAAGATCCCCTGGAGAAGGGGATTTAATATCAATGCCCTAGTGAGAAGAGGACTTTTGTATCCAGCTTTGGGAATGCTTAACTTTGTTTTAAAGCATGCAAAAAAAATGGGTGCGGGTCAGAGGATTTTTACTGTAGTGAAACTATTCTGTATGCTATTATAATGGTGGATACATGTCATTGTACATTTGTCCAATTCCTAGAATGTTTAACACCAAGTGTTAGTCACTCAGTCATGTCCGAGTCTTTGCGACCCCATGGGCTATAGCCTCCAGTCTTCCTCTCTTCATGGAATTCTCCAGGCAAGAATACTGGAGTGGGTAGCCATTCCCTTCTCCAGGGGAATCTTCCCAACCTAGGGATCAAACCTGGATCTCCTGCACTGTCGGTGGATTCCTTACTATCAGAGTCACCAGGGAAGCCCAATATCACCCAAGAGTAAACCCTAACATAAATTATGGCCTTCAGGTGATAATGAAAAATTTAGAGGAACCAGGGTAATTCTCAGGTAGGATCTTATCCTGTTTTACTTAGAGAGCTGAAGACAGGAGATGTGAAGGCCACATAGAAAAGGGGACAGCAGGATGGTAGAAAGGAGAGTCAAGAATAAGAACCTACTGGGAACTGAAGAGAAGCCAGAAGAGAGGAGGGCAGGAGTCACAGTGGTCTTGACTCTCTGCCTGCAGCTCCTCCGTTATAGGCCAGTGGGAGCTTGTGTGCATCAGGCTGGAGGCAGACAGTTCCTTCAAAATAATAAGTTCCTTGGCATGAAATGTTTCATCTACTGAGTAGGAGAATGAGTTTTATGATATATGAGGATATTATTGGCTTAGGACAAGGCTTTCTTTCCTAATTGGAGGTGCTTTGTGGGCTCACTATTAGCATACCAGCTGATCCCGCTAGTGTTGCACTGCAAATTGCTGATTAACTGCTTTTATGTATGCAGAGCTGACAAGTTGCCTCATTTAGAAACAAACAGTAGTGCTCTAAGGAACTAGTCAGAAGTTCAAACTGACATTTAGAAATTGTAAACCCATAGACTTCATGACAAGTAATGCTGTCAGTTTAAATTATAGCTTTCCTACCTAGAGATAGGATAAAAAGAGCTAGTAATATAGCCTGTGACCAGTGTATTAGAGAGAGATTCTGCTCTAGTGAGCTGAGAGATTGTGCTGTTTGGATCTAACATTCAATTGCACTTCTTTTTCCTTCAATATTTTCTGGGTGATCAGCCAGTGTGAAGGGTTGACACTGTGAATGGTTGTAACAAATGCATATTAGTTCAACCACAAAAAAATGCTCTCTTATTCCTTTTAGGGAAGAATTTTGAGTAATTGTATTAGAAAACGAATGAGTTGAGAGTTCAAGTCTGAAAATAAAGTCCTTTATTTTAACATGAGGACCTTTAGCAACAATTTTACTATCTGGAAAGTTTGAGTTCTATAAAGTATGTGTAAAGTGGGTAAGGAAAAATCAGGTTGAAGAAACTAGCTCCCTCCTTGATACTGCTGTCTCCTAGCCACCTTCTTCCCTATCATCTCTGTGGTTGCTGTCTGGCATTTTGATGAATTTTCTCCAAACAAAATCAAGAAATTGGCTCTCCTATAGTTGGAGTACATTGTATCTCAGAGTAGCTTGGTCTCAAGGTGCATACTAGATGGGGTAAATTGGGAAAAAAATCTAACTTTACGCCTGTTGCTTTTACTTTTTTTTAGACCATATATTTTATATAAAGACATTGAATTCAACAGTGTAAAAGATCAAGTTTTTAAAAACCTGGAATTGACAGAAGTTTGGCAGAAATACTTTCCACCTAATGACTAAGCCAGCGGCTCATGTACAGAAATGGTTGCCGTTCTAGTCCCTCCTGTCTGCCCTTTGCGTAGGAAGCGCGTTGCACTGGAAAGAATCCTGGACTTGGAGTCAGGAGTTGGGTTTCACATCTGCTCTTCCGTGCCTTGGGCAATGCACTTCACCTTTCTGAGTCACTTTTTCATCTGTAAAATGAGGATCTCTATATATAGGTTTATTGTAGGATTAAAATTACATTGGAACTATTTGTGGACTGTGATGTTTTATGCAGCTGTAAGGTGGCATTATTATGATTATTACATGGTGTAGCGAGGACTGGGGTTTGCCATCAATGTAGTTGCATAAAATCTCATTCTCAGAAGGGAGTCCTGTGCTTAAAATTTAATGCTATCTGGTCATCATGACATTCTACATACTTGTATTTTTGAAATTGTATTTTGTGAGTGAAGTCAGATGAAACAGTGGTGCCTGTGCTGGGGCATGGAGCTTCTGCGATCTAGCCTTTTCCTACTTCTTAACCATTTCCCTGGGACGGACTCTTGGCTGCCCACTTCCCTGTTCCTCTCAGAGATTGCTGCCACTCTGCAGCCTTGGCAGGGCCTTGGCAGGGGCTTGAGCAGGGGCATGCAAAGAGTGGGGTTTGGTATGTGCCCTATACACGAAGTCATGGGTATTGCCTGGGTGCCTGTGAGGATCTTGATTTGTCCTACAGACATCTTCATGCCCTAGGGAGCACAGTATCAAGTAGCAAATAGAAAACATCAAACTTGTATATAGAGAGAACACAGTTGGCAAAATAAGGAAAAAGCCCTCTTTCCTGCTTTTAAACAAGAGCCTCACATTTTCACTCTGTACTAGCCTCTACAAATTATGCAACTGCCCCCACAAAATATGTAATGAGACCAAGTGTAGTAATTTTCAAACTCTGCTCTTCAGAACACTTAGAGATTTCTCTGGGCACCTTCAAATCCGCCATGGTTTAGGTAAGAGTGACTTTGACAGGATTGGTTTAGTCGGGGGGGGGGGGGGGGGGGGGGGGGGCGGATACCCAGATAGGAGGATATGAAGGAGTAAGTCAAAGGTGAGGGTGTTGATAGCATTTGAACCAGAAACAAAGTGTTTTAAAAGACTTGCTTTGTAGGGAAAAGAGTGGTAGCTGGGGTGGGAGATAAAATAGAAGGGTTCTTTGTGTTTTATTTTTTAAAGAGAACTGAGAATATTTGTGTTAATAAGATAAAGCAAGCCCAGAGGGAAAAGTTAAATATAATCATTTCCAAAAACTTGATAAAAATTTATTGTATGGTTTCTGCTGCACTTATTTGAATTTCAGAAGTTTTCATGTTCCAAAGCAAAAGAAGGTGCCTTAGATTCTATTCTTGTAGGGGAGGGTAGTGTGAGCCCCCTTAACATGGCTCAGGGCCATCCCTATTTGGTTGTCGTTGGAGCTGTTGGGCTGATGCTGGAGCAGAAGGCCACACAATCCATTCTTTGACTCAGTGGTGCAGAGGGGTGATCCTCTGCCCTTGCCCACTGTGTTTGGGTGTGAGATCTGTTGGGCTTTTGGACACTCAGTCATGCAGCGTGCTGGAGCAGCTGTCACGTTGGCTCCTTTGGGTATCTGTGGTAGCTTTTGGCAGTGACCACTCTTCTTTGACTCCCAGGGGAACTGGAATTAATTGGCTCCTACTTGAATAAAATATTTATCAGAATTGGAAAGTAGTGAATAGGAGTATTTTGGATTAGTATATTTTTGTTTTCCCTACCTGTAAAATGGAAGTAGTAATCCCTACCTCCCAAATTGTTGAGAGGATTAAATGAGATATGTAAAATGCTTACTTAGTACAGTTTCTGGTGCTTGATTTGATGCTTGACAAATACTAGTTTCTTTCCTCCCTTCTCTTTTTTTCTTTTTAAATATCATGTAGCTATACCTTACTTGATGCAGTAGAGATGGTTGCATAAATTATGTGCAGTCAATTAAGAATTTTTGATTATGCTGCATGAAATTTATATTAAAAGAGAACTTTCAGTGATAATTCCTTTTCCACAAAAGCGGAAATACTTTTACAAAGAAAATAACTTGTTTATTTTTAAAAATATTTGCATAGTGACAGATTTTAACTTCTTATGACTCCCTTCTCTTATCTGTAAAGTCACGATAATAATATATATATGTTCTATTGTATGTTATGTATTATGTTATGTATATATATGTTATGTATATGTATATGTTACATATCTATGTCTATATATGTTATGACGTTCTTGCAAGAATGATGGCTAGCACATTGTAAGTGCTCAGTAAATATGAGCAATAATTCTTTTCTTCAACTGCATATTATTTTGAGATTATTTAAGGATCCTGTATTTTTAAATACTTGTACCCACATTTGTGATCCCATGGACTATACAGTCCATGGAATTCTCTAGGCCAGAATACTAGAGTGGTTAGCTGTTCCCTTCTCCAGGGGATCTTCCCAACCCAAGGGTCGAACCCAGGTCTCCCACATTGCATGAAGATTCTTTACCAGCTGAGCCACCAGGGAAGCCCAAGAACACTGGAGTGGGTCCCTATCCCTTCTCCATTGGATCTTCCTGACCCAGAAACTGAACCAGAGTCTCTTGCATTATAGGCAGATTCTTTACCAGCTGAGCTACTAGGAAATCCTATAATTATTTTTTTCAACTGCATATTATTTTGAGATTATCTAAGGATCCTGTGATGTTGAAGCTGAAACTCCAACACTTTGGCCATGTGATATGAAGAGCTGACTCATTTGAAAAGACTGATGTTGGGAAAGATGAGAGCAGGAGGAGAAGGGGATGACAGAGGATGAGATGGTTGGATGGTATCACTGACTCAAAGGACATGAGTTTGGGTACACTCTGGCAGTTGATGATAGACAGGGAGGCCTGGTGTGCTGTGGTTCACGGTGTCGCAGAGAGTTGGACACGACTGAGCAACTGAACTGATCTGAAGGATCCTGTATTTTTTAATACTTGTAATCATATTTGTGATAGTAAAGGAGTATTTATTCTTAAAGATGTTTAAGATATGTTAGTATATTTCAATAACATTAGGAAGAGATATTCTGTGAGTCACATGCCATTTCCATTTATTTGTTGCAGTGAAACATATGTATCAGAAAATTTATCATTTTAACCATTTTTAAGTGTATAATTTAGTGGCCTTAAGTACATTCACAGTTGTGCAAGCAGTACCACTCTCAAGTTTTAGAACTTTTTCATCAACCCAAACAGAAACAACACTTTAAATACAAACCCCCATTCCTCCTTGGTTATCCCCAGTCTGCGATAACCTCTGCTTTGTTTTCTATGTTTATGAATTTGCCTATTCCAGGTACATCATGTAAGTGAAATCGTAAATGATTTGTTCTTTTGCATCTGACTTATTTCATTCAGCATATTTTCATGGTTCAGCCGTGATGTAGGATGTATCAGAATCTTGTTCCTCTGTGTGACTGAATAATATTCCATTGTATGTATACACCACATTTTGCTTATCTATTCATCTGCTGATGGACACTTGGTTGTTTCTACCTGTTGAATATTGAAAATAATGCTTCTATGAATGTTGATATACAAGTATCTGTTTGAGTCCCTGCTTTACAGTTTTTTGGTTATATATTAGGTTGGGCTAAAAGTTTGTTCAAGCTTTTCCATAAGATTACCAAAATCTGAGGAGGCTCAGGTCCTTTATATGATGGTGTAGTATTTGCATATAACTTACACACATCCTTCCATATACTTTAAATTTGTCTCTAGATTGCTTATAATTATAAATGCAATGAAATTGCTATGTAAATAGTTGCCAGTGTATGATACATTCAAATTTTGATTTTTTGAACTTTCTGGAATTTAAAAAAAAATACATATTTTCCATTTGTGGTTGAATCTACAGATACAAAACCCGAGGATATAGAGGGCTGACTGTACTTTTTTAAAGATCATACTCCCAAGTATACAGTGAGACTGTGATGTAATTAAATTGATCTTTGAATGTAAATTTAAGGGATGCCTTATTATTTTAAAATTATATCACTATAGAAGCATTGTTATATAGTGATTAAGGAGTATGCGTTTTGGATATATGGGCTTCCCTGGTGGATCAGATAGTAAAGAATCTGCCAGCAGTGGAGGAGACCTGGGTTCGACTCCTGGGTTGGGAAGATCCCCTCGAGAAGGGAATGGCAACCCACTCTAGTATTCTTGCCTGGAGAATTCCATGGACAGGAGCCTGGCAGGCTACAGTCTGTGGAGTTGCAAAGAGTCTGACATGACTGAGTAATTAACACTTTCACTTTCTTTTGCATATATGCGCCCCATTGTTCACAGCAATACTATTTAAAAAAAAACAAGATATGGAAGCAACCTAAGTGTCCATCAACAGATGAATGGGTAAAGAAGATGTGGTACATTTATACAATGGAATATTCAGATCAGATGAGATCAGTCGCTCAGTCGTGTCCGACTCTTTGCGACCCCATGAATCGCAGCACGCCAGGCCTCCCTGTCCATCACCAACTCCCGGAGTTCACTCAGACTCACATCCATCGAGTCAGTGATGCCATCCAGCCATCTCATCCTCTGTCATCCCCTTCTCCTCCTGCCCCCAACCCCTCCCAGCATCAGAGTCTTTTACAATGAGTCAACTCTTCGCATGAGGTGGCCAAAGTACTGGAGTTTCAGCTTTAGCATCATTCCTTCCAAAGAAATCCCAGGGCTGATCTCCTTCACAATGGACTGGTTGGATCTCCTTGCAGTCCAAGGGACTCTCAAGTGTCTTCTCCAACACCACAGATCAAAAGCATCAATTCTTCGGCGCTCAGCCTTCTTCACAGTCCAGCTCTCATATCCATACATGACCACAGGAAAGACAATAGCCTTGACTAGGCGAACCTTTGTTGGCAAAGTAATGTCTCTGCTTTTGAATATGCTATCTAGGTTGGTCATAACTTTCCTTCCAAGGAGTAAGCGTCTTTTAATTTCATGGCTGCAGTCACCATCTGTAGTGCTTTTGGAGCCCAGAAAAATAAAGTCTGACACTGTTTCCACTGTTTCCCCATCTATTTCCCATGTAGTGATGGGACCAGATGCCATGATCTTCGTTTTCTGAATGTTGAGCTTTAAGCCAGCTTTTTCACTCTCCACTTTCACTTTCATCAAGAGGCTTTTTAGTTCCTCTTCACTTTCTGCCATAAGGGTGGTGTCATCTGCATATCTGAGGTTATTGATATTTCTCCTGGAAATCTTGATTCCAGCTTCTGCTTCTTCCAGTCCAGCATTTCTCATGATGTACTCTGCATATAAGTTAAATAAACATGGTGACAATATACAGCCTTGACGTACTCCTTTTCCTATTTGGAACCAGTCTGTTGTTCCATGTCCAGTTCTAACTGTTGCTTCCTGACCTGCATACAGATTTCTCAAGAGGCAGATCAGGTGGTCTGGCATTCCCATCTCTTTCAGAATTTTCCACAAGACTCAGCCATAAAAAGAAGTAATGCAATTTGCACCAAGATGGATGGACCTAGAGGTTGTCACACTAAGTGAACTCAGAAAGAACACCATGTGACAGCACTTACATGTAGAACCTAAAATATGATATAAATGAACTTACTTAACAAAACAGAAACAAACACTCAAATACGGAAAGCAGACTTATGGTTACCAAAGGGGAAAGGCTGTGAAGGAAGGATAAATTAGGAGTTTTGGATTAGCAGATAAAAAATACTGTATTTAAAATAGATAAAACAGCAAGGTCCTACTGTATAGCTCAGGAAATTGTGCTATCCTGTATCATTATTACAGTATCATTATTATTACTGTATCATTATTGTTATAGTAATATTGATATTACTGTATCAATATCCTGTAATAAACCATAATGGAAAAGAATATCAAAAACATATGTGTATTAGAATATATAGAGAGCTCTCCTGGTGGCTCATTGATAAATAATCTACCTGCAATGCAGGAGACATGGGTTCTGTCCTTGGGTCAAGAAGATCAGCACCCACTCCAGTATTCTTGCCTGGGAAATCCCATGGACAGAAGAGTTGGACACGACTTAGTGACTAAACCACCACCACTAAGAAAATACACACACACACACACACACAACTGAATTGTTTTGCTGTACACCAGAAACTAACACAGCATTATCAATCAACTATACTGAAAGGCTGAAGGCAGGAGGAGAAGGGGACGACAGAGGATGAGATGGTTGGATGGCATCACTGACTCAATGGACATGAGTTTGAGTAAGTTCTGGGAGTTGGTGATGGACAGGGAGGCCTGGTGTGCTGCAGTCCATGGGGTTGCAAAGAGTCAGATGTGACCGAGTAGCTGAACTGATACTTCAGTCAGAAAAAAAGAGTATGGCTTTTGGAACCAGACACACCTTTGCTTGAATGCTGGCTCTGCCACTCATCAGTTACGTGACTTTGGGAAAGTTACTTGTGTTTAAGTATCAGTTTTCTTATCTGTAAAATGAAAGTAATAGAGTTGTTTGGAAAATCAGTGGTAGTGACATACAAGGATTTTAGCAGTGCCATTTACATTTAAATAAAATATTCAAATAGTAATAGTAAATAAATTTCTTTTAGTTATTACTAAATAACTAAGGTTGATGTTTGTTTTTTTAAGTGAGTTTCTCCATTTGGAAGGATGTTTAATAATGTAAGAGTGGCCCATGTGCTGCCCCTTTTCCTTTAACTCGCAAGCTGTGTGACCGAAGACAGTTCTGGGCTGAGATTTTCTCATTTGTAAAATCAGGTCTGTTCTAGATAGTAGTCTTCAATTATGTCTTTCTCTCTTTTTTCTCCTGCTTCTCTTCTGGAATCCTTGTTAGTGTAGACTGAACCATCTTATTCTGTCTTCTTTGTCTCGAGCTTTTTCCTGTATTTATCTCGTCTGTCTTGAATTTTGGATGATTTCCCTGAGTGAGTAGTCCTAGTTTTTATCAGCTGTGTATTGCTCAGGCCACCTTTGAATTCTTATACCCCCTAAATGAGGTTACCTTCTCTCTCATTTCTAGAGTGTCTATTTGATTCTTTTTCATATTATCCCCTGGTCAATTTTTGTACTGTCCTTTTTCTTTTTTTCCCTAAACCTTATTACTTTTCTTTGTATCTTTATCTCCTTTAACATTTTAAACATAGTTCTTTTAAAATTTCTTTTAGTCTGTTGAATTATGCCTAACTCTTGTGGTATAGATTGTTCCATCTACATCACCATTCTGGGTGATAGGTAAAGTTTTTTCCATGTCTCTGTTTCATGTGTAGACCTTGGCGATTCTTAATTTTATTCAGGTAGTTCATGTCCACCAAGGAGTACATGAAGCTGTAGCCTGGGCACCTCTCGCTGAGGTGGTATCAGGGTGTCCCTTCAGTGACTTGAATTCATTACTTTTCATGTGAACTTTATTGACTTTACCCCTTGCTCATCACTGTGTCTTTATTTCCTCTCTGTTTCTAGCAGTTGAGGGATTTCCCTTCCTTTGATGTGAGCTCAGTCATGTAGCCTAAAATTATTTTCATATATACCCATTGTGTGTTTTCAGATCAAGAACTGTCCCTTTTTGCAGAGGCCTAGTACACCATTTCTGTCCTTTATCGAGCCCATCTTTGCATGAAATATTCCCTTGGTATCTCTAATTTTCTTGAAGAGATCTCTAGTCTTTCCCATTCTGTTGTTTTCCTCTATTTCTTTGCATTGATCACTGAGGAAGGCTTTCTTATCTCTTCTTGCTCTTTGGAACTCTGCATTCAGATGCTTATATCTTTCCTTTTCTCCTTTGCTTTTCACTTCTCTTCTTTTCACAGCTATTTGTAAGGCCTCCCTAGACAGCCATTTTGCTTTTTTGCATTTCTTTTCCATGGAGATGGTCTTGATCCCTGTCTCCTGTACAATGTCACAAACCTCTGTCCATAGTTCATCAGGCACTCTGTCTATCAGATCAAGTCCCATAAATCTATTTCTCACTTCCACTGTATAATCATAAGGGATTTGATTTAGGTCATACCTGAATGGTCTAGTGGTTTTCCCTACTTTGGAGTTGGTGATGGACAGGGAGGCCTGGCGTGCTGCAATTCATGGAGTCGCAAAGAGTCAGACACGACTGAGCACCTGAACTGAACTGAGTACACCATTGACACCATACTGACTGGAAGCCTCCACAGGTATCTAGACATATACACGTATATTCCCCTGTTTAATAAATCTTTAGAATATTTTGTTAAACATCTCATCTCTTTTTGGCCCTGGCATAATATTTTGTACAGAGGTAGTATTAAGTAACTAGCTGTTGAATAAGTGAATGAATGAATGAGATCTAAGGAAGGCATTGGTTTCCAGTTTTGAAGTTTAATACCATTGGTGAAACTTTAAACTTTATTGTTGCTTAATTTTTCAATTTTCTTCTCCCTTATTCTCTTTTTAATTAAAATGGACAGAATTAGAAGTGGGCCAGAGAGGAGAGAATACCCAGAAACTAAACTGCAGTAGAGTTCAAAATTGCATCAGGAATTAGTGATCCAAAGAGGGAGGTAAATATCAATAAACCACTAAAAGATAGCCTTAGACAGAATCAGTGAAAAGTCCCCAGGGACGCTTCTGAAAGGAGAAAGCACTGTTATCGGCTCCCCCTGTATCAACCATTTGTGTTTTTTCATGAAATTTACCTCCTTATCTTTATAAGCAGACTTTGATAAAAGATTGCCGACTAAGTAGTGTGTTTTTTCTTGACTTTCAAAGCTGCTTTAATTTTCTCATAAATACCAAGATAATCTCACTTAAGCTAAGTGCCTTCTTCCATCTCAGACAGAGCCTATTTTTCTGCTTTTCAGCTTGAGGAGGGTTAATATTGGCTCTGAATGAACATCTGCTGGCCCCATATTGACACAGGAATAAATTATTCAGCATGTAGTATTTGGGAATTTAAAAGCTCCGTGATGAATTCTACAAAACTATATTATGACTCTGACATTCTAGGGTTTCATTATTTTGTCTTCAATTATTCAGAAAGGCTTTTCACCTCTCAAAGCATATATGGAATTCTTCAGATCAAGTGAGCCCAAAGGCTGAAACGATGGAAGACTATATTAAGACATGATGTTCTCCTTTCTGTTTTGGTAGTATTTTTCTTTTTAAGTGGACTAAGCAATGCTTTCTCTACACATGTAAAGTGAAGATCTGTTTGTTATGAGAGTGAGCTCTTTTGTTTGCAGAACATAGGTTGTTAGGAGACACTCTCTTTGTGCAATGTTGCCAGTTCTGTCCTGACAGCTCTGGAGAAATATTTCTGGAGGAGTTTAACAGTCATTCTCAACCTTTATGTACTATGCAAAATTATCTGTGTGTAGACTGGTGCATTATATATAAAATTGAGCAAGAGGATCTCCAAAATACTCCCTGAGTCATTTTCTGTTTCTCCACTATCAGTGCATTAACTCCAGCCCTCTTTGTTTCTGATTGCATTGTTGTGTTGACTTACCACTAACTCAGACATCTGTGTAAGTGTGTGTGTGTGTGTGTGTGTGTGTGTGTGTGTGTGTCTGTGTGTCTGTGTGTTGGATTGCCTTAGCAATCTGATGGAACCTGTGATAACAAGAGAGAATGATTGTAGAAATACAGCTCTATCCATGGAGTCCTGTATAGCTTAATGTGTGAAGTATCTTCTAGCTTAACCTAATCCAGGACTCAAAAAATATTCCATCAAAGCTAAAACTTTCCATTTTTGTGATTAATCCCAAAGCAAAGTTTTGGAGGGTTTGAGCAAAACACATTAAGCATGAAAAAGAAAAAACCTTATTTTCTCTTTTTGATGAACAGATATCTAAAAACTATCATTACTTTAAAAAGACTGGAAACTGAAATATAGATCCAGGTTTTAACAATATTAATAATACACATAATGCATTTGAGTTAAAAAATTGTGAGTAAATCTGCTAGATATACAGAATGTATAATAGGAAAATAAGTTACTATTGCTATGAGAAAATTGTACTTTATCTGAAATGCAATTAATATATAAACTTCCCACTTTAGTACTTCTCTTAGTCTGCTTTAGTTGCTATTTTATATACAATGTGTGTAGGAAGGGACAAAGAAAGGTGAGAGATAATGGATTGGTTTCTCTCCAGTGCTTATGTCACTGTCTGCTAATGAGTTAGATATGAAAAGAAGTACATTTATTTGCTCTTTCACCCTCATATGTACATACTAGATAGGTATGTCTGTGTTTTCTACATGAAGAATATGGCCTCATCTTCATTGTAACGTTAAGTGTTGGACACTCTGAGGGTTTAATAGTAATGCACTGAGAATGTGTCATTCATTCCCCCCACCTTTTTTTTTTTTTAACCAACTGGTTAGTGGAAGGTTAATTTAGATCTTTTCTGGGCTAATGTAAGTAATGATTTGTTTTCCTCTTTTGCCCCAAATACGTAATGGCATAAATTCTAATGATGGTTTACATTTGTATCTGACTGCAGAATATTTTTACTTATTTTATTTTATCTTCATAGTAACTTGTGACACTAGTATGTCAGGGATTATTTTTCTGTTTCACAGAGAGGGAAAATGAGACCCAGAGGGGTTGTGACTTGCCTACGGTCAGAGTGAGTAAATGGCAGAGCTGAGACTGGAACTCAGGCCTCTTGGCTCTTTTGCAGTGCTCTTTTCCGTGACTCCAGTTAGAGAAGGTCTGTTCTTTGCTTTCTCTGTAGTATCCTTTTGTACTGCTCAGGCAGATGGATGAGCTTTTGTTCAGTCTTGATAATGGACATGGCTTATATCCCCAATGGCTTGGTATACACTTGATGAATATACTGAACAATGTCCATTTAAAATATTAAATTGCATCAAAACTTATGACATTTAAAGTGCATTTACAATTTAGTTAAGATAACAATTTCATCTGTTTCTATGTAATTACAGAGCTTTTCAGTCACTTTAATTTAGCAGACTGGAAAAATATGACCTCTGGCTACATGGCCTTTTCATTTCATGTGCGCACGTGTGCGTGTGTGTGTGTGTGTGTGTGTGTAACTGATGAACTTGGGGAGGTTTCATTACTTTCTGCTCTGCTTTTCCAAGGGCTCTAATTGTTTCTACTGCAACCCCCAAGTCTCCTTCTCCTTTCTGCTGACAGCAGTCAGGATTTCCATGTGACACAGAGCAGCAGATTATTGATTTTGTTTTTTGTGTCAGAGCACTGTGTGTGTCATTTGAGGTGGTCGTGTGGGCATTTAGTTCATCAGTGATTATGCACAGGCCCCACTTTAGCTTAAGCGAGAAAGGAAATGTCAAACAGGAAAGGACTGGGACAATTTAAGAGTGAACACCAGGGAATTTATACTAGAAACGCTGAGCTGTCACTTCTCCTTCAGCGTTTCACTTTGATTTCCAGTTGGCATGTTTAAAGAGCCTGACATTTCGTTTCTCTGTGTTCACTTGAGCAGGGAGTATGGGATCAGAAGCCATCGATTGGTTAGAAGTAGTCTATAACTGGTAAGCAGCATTCGATTATGAAAGAAGTTCAATATATTTGGAAGTCAGCTCCCAAACAACTAGGTGTATCTGCTGCCTGTGAAGGTCTGTCTATTCTGATTCCAACATGGAGAAGTTGCTCTAGCTCCACTAGGCTTCAGGGAAGCCTCTTTTCCTCTCAAGTGAGAGCTAATTCCAAGGCTTTTAGGAAATCTCTGTGCTCTCTTGAGTTCAGATAACTCTGGAGGCCTGATAGACTAGACTGACACCTGGTACCCTCTGGGAGCCCCAGTGAGTGCTGAATATCATCTCTCTCCCTTGATCACTCAGCTACATTCCAGCTTTCAAACACCGGAAGCAGAGAGGGCTCGAGTCTGCTATGGATGTGGGGAAGGGCTAGAGGTTCATCTGTTGCTTTTAGCTTTTTTTTGGACAACCTGGGACCACATCTTTGAGTTCTGCAGTTGTTTCTAGTATCTAACAGAGTTATGGTTGTTTCCTTCTAAAGATTTTACCCCAGGGGTGAATCTTTTCCCATCATAGCTCCCAAGCACTAGGTGGACTGGCTGAAATTGAGGTACAAATTCTAGACTGACTTGGAATCATGGAAAGGCATATGTCTGACTCTTCCTGCTTGCTTCAGACTCAAGTGGCAAGCCTGCTTTTCGTTTTGATTGGTTGATGCAAATCTGATAGTTCTAAAGGAAGATGTCAAAATCCCATTGCTTTAAGTCTGTCTCTCAAAATATGTGAGATTGCATAGGAGCAGTTCTTCCCGCTGCCCTTCTCAGTGGGTCTCACCTGCCCCAAATGGGTTAGGAGTAAATTTGATGATCTGGAGGCATTAAGTATTTTATGCATGTATCTTGTTGCTGAGTAATGTATTGGTCATTGTTACTCAAGCTATCTAAGATAAAGGACAGAAGTGGTATGGACCCAACAGAAGCAGAAGATATTAAGAAGAGGTGGCAAGGATACACAGAAGAACTGTACAAAAAAGATCTTCATGACCCAGATAATCACGATGGTGTGATCACTGACCTAGAGTCAGACATCCTGGAATGTGAAGTCAAGTGGGCCTTAGAAAGCATCACTATGAACAAAGCTAGTGGAGGTGATGGAATTCCAGTGGAGCTATTTCAAATCCTGAAAGATGATGCTGTGAAAGTGCTGCACTCAATATGCCAGCAAATTTGGAAAACTCAGCAGTGGCCGCAGGACTGGAAAAACATCAGTTTTCATTCCAGTCCCAAAGAAAGGCAATGCCAAAGAATGCTCAAACTACCGCACAATTGCACTCATCTCACACGCTAGTAAAGTAATGCTCAAATTTCTCCAAGCCAGGCTTCAGCAATATGTGAACCGTGAACTTCCTGATGGTCAAGCTGGTTTTAGAAAAGGCAGAGGAACCAGAGATCAAATTGCCAACATCCGCTGGATCATGGAAAAAGCAAGAGAGTTCCAGAAAAACATCTATTTCTGCTTTATTGACTATGCCAAAGCCTTTGACTGTGTGGATCACAATAAACTGTGGAAAATTCTGAAAGAGATGGGAATACCAGACCACCTGATCTGCCTCTTGAGAAACCTGTAATCAGGTCAGGAAGCAACAGTTAGAACTGGACATGGAACAACAGATTGGTTCCAAATAGGAAAAGGAGTACGTCAAGGCTGTATATTGTCACCCATTTTATTTAACTTATATGCAGAGTACATCATGAGAAATGCTGGACTGGAAGAAACACAAGTTGGAATCAAGATTGCTGGGAGAAATATCGATAACCTCAGATATGCAGATGACACCACCCTTATGGCAGAAAATAAAGAGGAACTAAAAAGCCTCTTGATGAAAGTGAAAGTGGAGAGTGAAGAAGTTGGCTTAAAGCTCAACGTTCAGAAAATGAAGATCATGGCATCTGGTCCCATCTCTTCATGGGAAACAGATGGGGAAACAGTGTCAGACTTTATTTTTCTGGGCTCCAAAAGCACTACAGATGGTGAGTGCAGCCATGAAATTAAAAGACGCTTACTCCTCTGAAGGAAAGTTATGAGCAACCTACATAGCATATTCAAAAGCACAGACATTACTTTGCCAACAAAGGTTCGCCTAGTCAAGGCTATGGTTTTTCCTGTGGTCATGTATGGATGTAAGAGCTGGACTGTGAAGAAGGCTGAGCGCCGAAGAATTGATGCTTTTGATCTGTGGTGTTGGAGAAGACACTTGAGAGTCCTTTGGACTGCAAGGAGATCCAGCCAGTCCATTGTGAAGGAGATCAGCCCTGGGATTTCTTTGGAAGGAATGATGCTAAAGCTGAAACTCCAGTACTTTGGCCACCTCATGCGAAGAGTTGACTCATTGGAGAAGACTCTGATGCTGGGAGGGATTGGGGGTAAGAGGAGAAGGGGACGACAGAGGATGAGATAGCTGACTCCACCACTGACTCAATGGATGTGGGTCTCAGTGACCTCTGGGAGTTGGTGATGGACAGGGAGGCCTGGTGTGCTGTGATTCATGGGATCGCAAAGAGTCGGACACGACTGAGCGACTGATCTGGTCTATTAACAAAACTCTAAGAATGAAGTATGTAATTGAATGGAGTTCACTGTAAATGGAGAAGAGTGTAAGTAGAAGGAGTTTGCTGAGGAGAAAAGTGACTTTTCAAGTGGTTTTCCTTTAAAAATCTTTAGATTGTTTGTACCCTGATCACATCACTGAATATTTTTTGAATATTTTGCTTGCTCATTTTCTGACTTTTGTTTTCGCTTTTGTGTTTTATTACTTTTGATTTAAGTTGTTTTCTTTATTGCTGTGCTGTGAAGCATGCTTGTCCAGTGCTCTTCCCACTTCCTGCCCCATCTTCTGGAACAGTGAGACTGGGATCTTGTTACCCTATTCTCTCCCTGCTCCCCTTTCTCTATGTTCTCTGTATTATCTGAATGTGAAAAGTCCTATATGTTACAGAGACTGGCGATCTCTGAAATGTATACCAAGGAAAGCTCTGTTAAGCGGTTTTCATGGATATTTCTGTCCACAATATCCACTCCTTATCACTTGCAAGGGCTATTGTCAGCCACTTGCCCTAACAGGTGGTAGTTTTGGGCTTTTTCTCATAATCTGTGGCCCATTTTCAGCCAGTTTGAATCTCTTGTTCTTAAACTCTGGTGAGAGTTTGGAGCTGGTGTGGCTCTCCTGGCTTTTAGAAGTTTCCAGTGATTATAAAGTAGACCCAGTGTTTCAAATGAGAGCTGTTGGCCAGCACTTGTCTCCATCCCTAGCTTTCAAGCTACTGTCCCTGATCCAGGCTGTCTCATTTCACCCTGATGATGAAGGCAGTGCACAACCACTTTGGCGAGATTGGTAGTACCTGGCATAAAGGTAATGAACTATGAGCTGACAAGAGGATAGTTAGGCAAACCTGAATTAATGTCCCAAATCTGCCATCTGTTAACGTTCTGGCCTTTGGCATTTTATTTACCCTTCTGAACTTTAATACCTGCTAGTAAAATGAGTTCATAGTACCTGTTTCACAGATCATTGTAGAGATTAAATAAAAGCTTTCAGGGCAGTGCCTGACATGTAATGATTGTTTTCCTTTCTTTCATACAAACCATCCCTACCACCAACTCCCACCCTGAAGATATAATAAGTTTTTTTAAAATAAACTCCCCACAAGTTTATAAGGGAAAATGAATGTTTCATGTTATATAAAATAATTTCTTGCCTGTGAATGCTTTTTTTCTGAGAGAAGGTTTTAGCATTGAATGAATTCCCAATTATTTAAAATGCTTCAATAAATTTTGTTTGAGGTGAAGATGATGGTCTGTATAACTGTATAAGATCCCTTCAAGCCCTGTAATTTTATAATTCATTGTTATTTTTGAAAAACCCATGTAATATGCCTAGCTCAGCTGGTGAAGAATTCACCTGCAACACAGGAGACCCCGGTTCCATTCCTGGGTTGGGAAGATCTGCTGGAGAAGGGATAGGTTACCCACTCCAGTGTTCTTGGGCTTCCCTGGTGGCTCAGCTGGTAAGAGTTCAATCCCTGGGTTGGGAACATCCCCTGGAGAAGGGAATGGCTACCCACTTCAGTATTCTGGCCTGGAGAACTCCATGGACTGTGCATGGGGTTGCAAAGAGTCAGACATGACTGAGCAACTTTCACTTTCCTTCTGGGTTTTAAGTTCAGATATTTATGCAGTATAAGTCTTTGGAAAAAAGAGAGAGCTTCATAACAAATTTTTCTTGTTTATGTACCCAGAGCATTAATATTTTTGTGATGATGCTTTCTCTTAAAAATAAAAACAACTGAAAGTGATTTTCTTTGCCAGAAAAAGTTGCTTTGCCTTGGGCTCTGTGAGCAAACTCAGGCAGGCAGATCCATAAAAGGTCATTGCAGGCACCTAATTTGGTGACCTTTGCTCTCTGAGAAGAGTGAGGCTGAGGGAAATGGGAGGGCAGGAGGCCTGGGAAAGGAGATGGTTCTGGGCTTGAGGACTAAGTCGTCCCATGTGCTGTGTTAAGGATCTTTAGGGGGTGATTATTTGCATTTTGGCAGCAGTAATTTTTTTTTCCTTCCTATGAGTTTTTATTTTGGGGGTCTAACTTTGGAATTTCTGTTAACCGGCACTTTATTGACTGTAACATAACATGTTCCTTTGTGGTTCCAGATATTTGTGGCTGTTGTGATTTTTTTCTTCTTAATTTCAGTTCCTGTAATATTAAGACCAGCTGGTTAAAGTTATTTATTTTGATAGAGAAAGGTATTATGACTAAACTTTGCTGAGTAAAACTTCAGTCAGGGCAGCAGCATGCTTCCATGGAAAGAGCAGAGCCTTTGAAGTTAGATCTGAGTTTGACTCCCAACTCAACTGCTTGAGTGTGTGTGACATGGGGGTTACTGCTCCGCCTCTCAGGGGCTCCTCTCCTTCACTGGAAAAAATGACTTAGTAATTCTCATGGTTTAGGGTGGTTAAGATAATTGATTTATCTCACGTGTCCTATATATATAAAGACATCCCCATATTCTTCTACTTCCCCTTCCACTCTTTATTCATAAAAGAATTCAACCCCTGGTTTCACGTTGGGCCAGGACCTTACCATCTCCTTTAGAGATGAAAGGAGAGGAAAAAACCCTTCTTTCTCCTCCTAATTAAAGTCAGAGTGACTCATTTTCCCACACCTTTGGGAAACTTCCCTAATCCCAATAGGCTATATCTTATTTCATGTAGATTATAGTATTAGGATGATTATAAAATAAGTTTGAGAATGGGACATAGATGGAGTGCCTCTGTGGTTGTTAATTGTAAAAATTCTCATCACTGATAATACTGATCAAAGAATGAATTTATTATTTTCAGTTATATTTTCTATAAACCTTCCAAATCTTTTAGCATGTTAAAGACTCAGTGCTACAGTTTTCTTTAATGCTTTCAGATTCTTTGGTTTGGCAGGTGGTATCATGATTAAATACTGACGACAAGGTATTTGTCACATGTTAATTCTTAAGCCTTTTTAAAAAAGATCTTAATATCAGATTTTTTTTTAATTGAGAAGGAAAGTTGAAGAAATTTTGAGTTGAGATTATTTCAAAGGAAGCATGGTTGAATTTGAATTACCTTTTCTTGGTAATGTTGCCTCAGGGTAGTATGTGTTTCATTATTCTCTCTGGTAGTGACTCTCCTTCAAGGCTCAGCCTAAAGGTACTTGTTTTGAATATAGTCTGATTTCTCAGTTGTGTTGCAAGACACCACACTAGATTTCTGGACCAGTGATTCCAGGATTGGTATATGTGTGCTTAGCACATTTTTTTCATGGACATAGAGCAGATACCAAATGACTAGTAGAATGACTAAGGCTGTTTTAAAATAGTAAATGCTCTTTTTTTTCCTATTGAAATTCATAATGCTAAAGAGTAATCAGGGATATATACATATGTGGTTATGGTCATGTACAAGCAATAGCATATGCTTAATGCTGAAATAAAAAAATCCTTTTCTTTGTCCTTTCTGTATATTCTTCTCAAGGAAATGAAAAATACCAGAACACCAGGTTAATCCAAATTTTTACTGTGCATGTAATTTTTTTAGTAAATAGAAGCTAGTTTTTTTAAATCAGCGTTCAAAAGCTATACAGCTTTCTTTTCTGGTGTGCAGAACACACGTGTGTGTGCTTGGTCACTCAGTGGTGTCCGACTCTTTGTGACCCATGGACTGTAGCCCACCAGGCTCCTCTGTCTGTGGGATTCTCCAAGCAGGAATACTGGAATGTGTTGCCATTTCCTACTCCAGCAGAACACATAACTCAGTGAAAATATTGCTGCAAACAGATGGGCTCCAATAGATGTTTATAGATGGTTGCACATGTTAATTCCAAGTTAAATTATATTCATCTCCATGCCATATTCTATAAATCTCATAAAAAGGACTTCCTTGTGCTTCATAAAAGTAATGCTTTGGAATTCTTGAGTTAGGACAATGTTGCTCCTCTGTATCAGAAACACACATAATTATCCCATTCAAGACTTTTTAAATGTGGACCATTTTAAAAGTCTTTATTTAATTTGTTACAATATTGTTTCTGTTTTATGTTTTGGTTTTTTGGCTGAGCACAGCACATAAATTAAAATGAAAGTGATGATCTCTGGGTAATGAGATTAAAGGATGAGCTAAATTTTTGTTTTGCTTTTTATTTTTCCCCAAATTTCTAGAATGAACATATATTATTTAATTAGAATAATATAAATCTTTAAAATAAGATAAATATAGAGAACTTCCTGGAAGTCCAGTGGTTAGGACTCCATGCTTTCACTGCCAGGGGTGCTGGGTTCAGTCCCTGGTCAGGGAACTAAGATCCCACAAGCTGCCTGCCCAGGCCAAAAAAATAAACAAATAAGATAAAATGTTCGTTGCTCAGCCTTGTCTTACTCTTTGGGACCCCATGGATTATAACCTAGCAGGCTCCTTTGTCCATGGAATTCTTATGGCAAGAATACTCGAGTGGCTAGCCATTCCCTTCTCCAGGTATTTTCCTGACCCAGGGATGAAACCCAGGTCTCCTGCATTGCAGACAGATGGTAAATTTATTTATGTGACCTGTTAATTGAGAATTTTGTTTTTGTTTGATTAGTAATTGATAAATTTATTAGCTCCTTCATGGGTCACAGCCTTGTCATGGCGAAAGGGCTTGTGTAACTCAATGAAGCTATGAGCCGTGCCATGCAGGGCCACCCAAGACAGACGGGTCACAGAGGAGAGGTCTGACAGAACATGGTCCAGTGAAGGGGAGAATGGCAAACCACTCCAATATTTTTGCCACGAGAACCCCAGGAACAGTATGAAAAGGCAAGGTATGACACCAAAATATGAGCCCCCCAGGTCTGAAGATGTTCCAGTACACTACTGGGGAAGAGTGGAGGGCAATTACTAATAGCTCCAGAAAGAATGGACCAAAGCAAAAACAACATTCAGTTGTAGATGCGTCTGGTGGAGAAAGTAAAGTCTGAGGCTGTAAAGAAGAATATTGCAGAGGAACCTGAAACATTAGGGCCATGAATCAAGGTAAATTGGACATGGTCAAGCAGGAGATGGCAAGAGTGAACATTGACATTTTAGGAATCAGTGAACTGAAGTAGACAATAATGGGAGAATTTAATTCAGGTGACTGTTGTATCTACTACTGAGAGCACGGATCCCTTAGAGGAAATGGAGCAGCCCTCATAGTCAATAGAAGAGTCTGAAAGGCAGTGCTTGGGTGTAGTCTCAAAAACGACAGAATGGTCTCAGTTCGTTTCCAAGGCAAACTATTTAGCATCACAGTAATCCAAGTCTGTGCCAACCACTGATGCTAAAAAGGCTGAAGTTGACTGGTTCTATGACAGTCTACAAGACCTTCTAGAACTAATACCAAAAAGGATGTCCTTTTCATCACAGGGGATTGGAATACAAAAGTAGGAAGTTAAAAGATACCCGGAATATTAGGCATGTTTGGCCCTGGAGTACAAGATGAAGCAGAGCAAAGCCTAACAGTTTTGTCAAAAGAACACACTGATCATATCAAACACCTTTTTCCAACAACACAAGAGACAACTCTGTACATGGACATTACAAGATGTTCAATACCAAAATCAGGTTGATTATGTTTTTTGAAGCCAAGAATGGAGATACTTTTTACAGTCAGCAAAAATAATACCTGGAGCTGACTCTGGCTGATCATGAGCTCCTTATTTCAAAATTCAGGCTTAAATTGAAGAAAGTAGGGAAAACCTCTAGGCCATTCAGGTGTGACCTAAATCAAATCACTTATGATTATACAGTAGAAGTGACAAATAGATTTAAGGGATTAGATCTGGTAGATAGAGTGCCTGAAGAACAATGGATGGAGGTTCTTAACACTGTACAAGAGGCAGTGACCAAAACCATCCCAAAGCAAAAGAAATGCAAGAAGGCAAAGTGATTGTCTGAGGAGGCCTTACAAATACTTGAGGAAAGAAGTGAAACGAAAGGCTAGGGAGAAAGGGAAAGATATACCCAACCGAATGTAGAGTTCCAGAGAATAGAAGGCCTTCTTAAATAAATAATGCAAAGAAATAGAGGGAAACAATAAAATGGGAACGACTAGAGATCTCTTCCGGGGAAGGCAATGGCACCCCACCCCAGTACTCTTGCCTGGAAAATCCCATGGATGGAGGAGTCTGGTAGGCTCCAGTCCATGGGGTCACTAAGAGTCGGACATGACTGAGCGACTTCACTTTCACTTTTCACTTTCATGCATTGGAGGAGGAAATGGCAACCCACTCCAGTATTCTTGCCTAGAGAATCCCAGGGACAGAGGAGCCTGGTGGGCTGCCGTCTATGGGATCGCACAGAGTTGGACATGACTAAAGTGACTTAGCAGCAGCAGCAGCAGCAGCAGCAGAGATCTCTTCAAGAAAATTGGAGATATCAAGGGAACAATTAATACAAAGATGGGCACAAAAAAGGACAGAAATGGTAAGGACTTAACAGAGCAGAAGAGATTAAGAAGAGGTGGCAAGAATACAGAGAAGAACTATAAAAAAAAGGTCTTAATGACCTGAATAACCATGATGATGTAGTCACCCCTTTAGAGCCAGACATCCTAGAGTGTGCAGTCAAGTAGGCCTTAGGAAGTATTACTAGAAACAAAGCTAGTGGAGGTGATGGAATTCCAGCTGAGCTATTTAAAAATCCTAAAAAACGATGCTGTGAAAGTGCTACACTCAATATGCCAGCAAATTTGGAAAACTCAGTAGTGGCCACAGGACTGAAAAAGGTCAGTTTTCATTCCAATCCCAAAGAAGGGCAATTCCAAAGAATGTCCAAACTATAGTAGTGCTCAGTTCACATGCTAACAAGGTTATACTTAAAATCCTCCAAGCTAGGCTCCAGCAGTATGGGAACCAAGAACTTCCAGATGTACAAGCTGGGCTTTGAAGAGACAGAGGAACCTGAGATCAAATTGCCAACATTCGTTGGATCATGAGGAAAGCAGAGGAATTCCAGGAAAACATCTACTTCTGCTTCATTGACTATGCTAAAGCCTCTGAACTGTGTGGATCACAACAAATTGTGGAAAATTCTTAAAAAGGTGGGAGTACCAAACGACTTTACCTGTCTCCTGAGAAACCTGTATGCAGGTGAAGAAGCAAAGAATTGATGTTTTTGAATTATGGTGCTGGAGAAGACTCTTCAGAGTCCCTTGGACAGCAAGGAGATCAAATCAGTCAGTCCTAAAGGAAATCATCTCTGAATATTCATTGCAAGGACTGATGCTGAAGCTCTAATACTTGGGTCAGCTGATGTGAAGAGCCAACTGATTGGAAAAGACCCTGCTGCTGGGAAAGATTGAAGGCAAAAGGAGAAGGAAGGCAGCAGAGGGTGAGATGGTTAGATAGCATCACCGACTCAGTGGACATGAATTGTAGCAAACTCTGGAAGTAGTGAAGGACAGGGGAGATTGCAGTGCTGGAAAGAGTGCTGAGTGACTGAAAAACGACAACAAAATATATTAGCTTCAAAATTTGAGTTTAATTTATGAAATTAACTAAAATAATTTTTTAGTTATATAACTTTTGATTTCACAATCACATTAGCATTTTTGGCTCAGATGGTAAAGAATCTGCCTGCAGTGCACGAGACCTGGGTTCGAGTCTTGGTTCTGGGAAATCCCCTGGAGACCGTGGATTACAGTCCATGGGTTCACAGAGTTGGACATGACTGAGCGACTGACACTATGCTCTGAGAACGTCGTTCTGTAACCTAAACCATATGTAGCACTTAGGGAATTTAACACACACACACAGAACAATTTTTGCTTTTATAAATCAAAGATTGGTAGTTCCCCCCCCGACTCCCCCCCCCCACCCCCAGCTGCATGCTTGGCTTGTAAGGATCTTAGTTCCCTAACCAAGGATCACACTTGTGCATCCTGCAGTGGACATGCACATTCCTAACCACTATACTGTCAAGGAATTCCCTTGATCAGTAGCTTTTCATTACAGAGTTTTAAAATATGTTCAGAGTACAAATACCAAAATTTGTTAACATTACAATGTATTTATATCATCTGAGCTAGTTCAACAATTGCAAAAATCTGTTAAGGAAAGAATTAGGAACTCTGATGAATTCCAAGAGAAACATAAAATTTACTCATGTTGTTATGGCTTTGCAATTAATTGAGCAGCTTTTTTTCCCTCTATTGTTTTGATGTATTGGCCTCCAAAGGCTTTCAATATTTGTTTGCATTTATCTTCAATTCATCTTAATTAGGGAGTTGAACAAAGGCAGTACTCTTTTGACTTTAGAGTTAGATGCTTCTTGGGACACTCGTGGCACTAGTCATCATTAGGGTTGTTTTAGCCTCTTAAAGATGCTACAGGTTGTACTCTTTGGAGACTTTAAAGTACTCTCTTTCTGGTCATCTCGTTTAATTCAGTGTTTCAGGATATATTTAAATGCCAGAAAGAGACATCTGAACAATAAAAAATGTGATATTTTCAGAACATTTGTTAAACCGGTAAAACGTTATTTTCTCTACTCCGGTCATTTTATAGAGGACCTTGATTGTAGACCCTGATTATTGGAAACTCCTGAATACATAAATCAATTTTGACATTTTCTTTGGTCTAATGATAATGTGACTTAATAATTACTCTAATAACTTCCAATTAATGAGAATTGTTACTTCATATTAGATTCCTTCTAATTAGTACTTTGTCATTTTATATCATCAGAAAACTGTGTTTACTGGTCTGGAATTAAGGAAAGACTTCCATTTGTTAATAGGTGGTTCATTAACACATGGAAATAAATAGACTGGCTGACACCCTTCTTGACAATTGCGAGTGGGTTTTGTTAAAAGAGAAAGCTTGTCTTGCTTTGGGGGAGGAATGGTAGGGGCAGATATTTTATCTAAGACTCTTGTGTTAGGTTTTCTTTTAGGTAAAATATGTTTGAAAAAGGAGACATTGAAATGAAACCAAGTATGTTAGTCACAAGTTTTCCAAATGATAGTGAATGTGGGAGTATTAAGGAGAAATTTATTAATAGGATACCTCAGCAGTTAGCCAGTCTATAAATAATTAAAGATCACATTTCATTGAATAGGATTTTAAGATGTTACATGGTTCTAAAGAACCTTAAGAGGTCATTTAACCTAACCCCTCACTTTAGAAATGATAGAATTGAGGCTGGGAAAATAAATTGAAATGAATATAACTGGTTAGTTACAAGGCTAATACCAGCCCAAGGTTTTTTTTTTACTACCTGCCTAGTGTTCTAGTTCACTACCATATATTATTACTCTCTGAATTACTGTGCTATCGGGAAGATTAATATAGTCTAAATATTTTGTGAGAAGTGTGATTATGATTGAACTAGAGGCTGGAAAGTATAGTGATTTGTTTTCTTTAGGTTTGTCAGAAGTTTGGTATAAAATCAGACCAGAGAACTTTAATTTCTTTCACCATAATTGACAAAGTAAATGATGAATAAGTATAAGGACGTTTTAAATTTGGCATGTAAATGCTTTTTAAATTAAATGTCATAAGAATAAAGAACCCAAATGTGTAATTTAAGAGGTTTTCCTGTTAAGTGTAACTACTATAAAAGTATGGAGAGAGGCACAGAATAATCAGGTCAGAATTGAATGCTGGCAGAACAATGACATAACCTAGTTCTTTTTTGTATGAAGTCAGCTCCTGCTATAGGATGAAGGGACATTCTTATCTCATCCCTTGAAATGCTTTCTCTGCTGTTGCAGTGTGAGACAAACAGCTGAACAGATCAGGTTTTGTGTGGATACTGATGTCTCCAAACTATTTTATTTCAAGTACACTGATATCGGATATCTGTATACTAAGTTATATCTATTTATGTTGCAATCTAGAAACCTTCACTCTTAGGGGAGGAGGATAAGTGAGACAGCAGGAAGAGATCAACTTTCTAAGCCTCCCTTTTTGTTTTTGTTACAAGGTGTTTGTACAGTTGTTACTTTTGTCTTGTCTAGTTTTAAAAAAATTATTCACATTGTTTGAAATAAGCAAAAGAAAATTTGAATGATTTTCAAATAGACTACCTTGATCTCTTGTAATTTAAAATCATTTATTTTTGCTTGCATTGGCTCTACTTATTGCACTTAAATATTTCTTCTGGAAGGATTTCTGATCTGTGGTCTCACTGGCGAATGAAATCAGTGTAAGCACTTGAATTTGAAATGCGTGTTTTTTACATTTAAATTGCTGTTCTCTGCTGTAGGAAGAGATCATGAAAACCATCTATAGTTCATAAGGGTGGACTCTTGCAGTGAAATTAGAGGCCATTAGAACTATTGGTCTTATTTGCGACTGAATTAGTTAACTGCCTCTTAAGGTTCAGAGCTTATTGACCAATAGGCATTTATTTCCCTGGCCATAATGACACAATGATTTCCATTAAATTCCCAGGTTTATGGAAATAAAAGAGAGATCTTGCAAAGAAAGTGGTTAGTGGATGCATTTAATTATTAGGATTAATTAGGCATTTAAATGTGGGTATAAAGTATGTTTTAAAAACAAGTGTTTCTGTTTCATTACTCTGAGCCAATTGTGCTGAAGGGAATGATGATTTTGTTGTTGTTCTTTCTTGAAAGTACTTCTGGTTCTCTTGTTTCACAAAGTGTATATACTGAAATTGCTGAGCCATGTCTTCAGAGAGAATCTATCAATAGTACAAGATATTTGGTAGTTTAACATTTGCCATTAATAATATTCAGGATAATTTTGAAAATAACATGGTTGGTATAGGATGTTAAATGTACTCATCTGGCAGCTTAAGAAAATGATTTGTCTTTTTTTCCAAGGACTTTTAATGTAAGAAATTCAGAACCTGTATTTCTGTCACTTCTGTATTTTTATTTAATTATAGTCACAATTTTATAATTAATAAGGATTCTATACATAAGATATCAATTAAATTAGGGGCTTGGTGTATCATTTTTTAACTTGTAGTGGTTAAAAATGTATCTTAGAAGATAGTTAAAAGAACTTATTAAAAAATTAATGTATCCTGAAAGAAGGTAGAGAGAATGACAGGTTATGAAGTGGAACCTAGTTTTTAAGCTTTTGGGATTCTATCTGTTTCATTAAGAATTGATGTGGGATCTGAATATTCATCTTTAAGATCATATGAAATGATAAGCTGTAGAATCAGAGCTCCTTCTCTGTAGAAGACTCATTTGCAAGTGTCAGCCAACATTCCTTTCAAACAACTTGAAATGGGTTTCTTAATTTGCTTAAGCAGTATAGTTTCAGAAACTTGATGCAACTAAAGTTCATTTGCATTTCCTCTGGACAAAATAAATCCACTTCATTGATACTGGTTTGGATAATTTCTCCCCAAGGGGCAGTGCTTCTTTTTCAAACTCGGAGATCCAAGAGCATTATGGGAAAAGCTTCCTAGGTTAAATTCATATCTGTCTTGGCTAGGGAGCTTGCTGAGCCTGTAAAAGATGTAAATATGGATTTAGTCTTCTGGATTTCATTGTCTAAGGAAAGAAAGGATGAGAGAACTGAGATTTTGAAAGACATTGAGTTCAAGGAGTGAATTTGAAAGTGGTCAGGATTGCAAATTCAGGAAAAGCAGAATGAGAAGAGGTGTGCTAGCAAGATGGAATTCTTTACTAGAAATATTTATTGATGGATAGATTATACCATCAATATGGTATAATTGATGGTATAATCTATGATAGGCTGTAGGTATTTACATATGAATAAAAAATGACCCTTTCCTTCAAAGAACTCATTTTCTGTTTGTTTGTTCATTCATTCAGTAATCATGGGTTACGTACTCTGGGTCAGATACTGCCTTAGAGATACAAAGATGAAAAGGCATTGTTTTTGCACTTCAGGAGCTTCAGGGTTGTGAAATCTATTTCTGACATTCCCATTTGAAACACTGAGAAAATGTTCCCTTATAAATGCTGTTTTAAGGGAAAGCTACAGGTGGCAGGAGTGGAATCCTGACTTTAGAGCCAGACAGTTCTGGGTTTGAATCTGTTCTGTCATTTTTAAGCTGTTGCTATGGGCAAGTTACTCAACCTTTATCAGCTCAAGGTCCTTATTTTTAAAGGAAGACATAACAATCTACCTTGCAAGATTAGTAAGACTAAATAACATTACTTGTGTGATAGTGCTGATCACATACTAATATCAGTTCCATTTCTTTTCCATTCCATAATATTGTCAGTCCTGTAATGCAGTGGCATCTTATATGCAGTAGGTCATTATGAATTGGCTGGATAAAATAACTGCTGTTTACAGTATAATTTTTTAATGGAAAAAATGCTTAAAACATTCTGAACAGCTGGCTTGAAAATGAACTTTTGAAAAACAATTTGTGAGTTGGGAAGGATTCATATTCAGTTTCATAAGCACTTGTTCATATGTTGCTTTGAAACAGTTCTTTAATTATTTAATGTGCAGCTTTTATATACCTTCCTAAGTTGATTATATGCTTTCTGAAAGTTGACACTAATTATCTCTTCTTATATACTTCTGTAGCACTGAATACATTATACATGGTAGACAGAGAACACATGATTGATGAAAGGTAAAAGTTACAGAAAAAGGCCAAAGATGAATTCATTTAAAAATGCAGAATTGTTTTGACTCTGCAGCTTAAAACTTGTTAACAGGTAATACTAGAAAAGAGTGTTTCAGTTTACAGGTTTTATAGAAAGAGAGCTTAAATGATGGGGGGACAGTGTTAGCAATTTGTCATCTTGGGAAGAGAAGCGTAAACACACCATTGCTGCACCAAAGGTACCAGTCAAATAGTACACCAGAATTATGTGCAGGAGAATCTAATAGGTCAACACCAGTCCTTAATTTGAAACTCTTTTGCCATCGGAGGCATCAGGGGTCTGTAAACATTACTTTTTGTGTATGATTGCCAACACTTAGACTTATTAATAGAGTTAAGCAGTTGTACCCAGTGGCTGTACTTGTTTTCAAGTGATTTTGTAAATTACAGATAAAGCCAGTGAACAGGTGATTTTTAGCATGTTGATATTATACCTCAATAAAATTTCTGAATATTTCTCAATAAAAATAATTTATTAAGTTTCTGGTTATATAGGTACTGCTATGCTATTCTGATGGTTCTTTTGAAAGATAATTCATTTCCCCTATTTCTGCTGTTTCTTTTTAGGAATTGCTGCCATAATTTCATAGCAATGCCTCACTCCTAGGATTGTTACACTGATGAATGGAAGCATCCTGTGCTTGTTGGCAGGCACGAAGTAGGCTCTAAGCAAACTAAAATTCATTGAATCTTAGCAGGGCTATTAAGAAAATAAGTGCAAACTGTCAGAAGAGAAATTTGTTACTTAACGTCATCACTTGACTCTTGGGTAAGAAATGTTAGGCAAGAAAGAGACTGTTCCAATTTGTCATCCTTCTGAGAACTGGAGATGTTATCTGCAATGGTGAAATAAGCCATTCCTTTCTATAAGCAGAGAAAATGAGAAAATGGTTTATGCCCAGATTGGTTCATTTAGTTAGGAGGACAGTCACATAAATAACTACCTAAGAAAACAAAAACAAAGAAAGAAAATGGGAAACCTGAGTCCCTGACATAGACCCTTTCAGGATTAAAGTCTCTGTAAATACCATGTGCAAAACAGAACTACCGAAGTAGAGTAACTGTGATGTGCTAAGAGGATGACGCTGTGAACTTTAACCTCTCTTTACCTTAGTTTTTCCCTGTGTAAGAATAGAAGTCATTTTCTTTTCGTATCTCATAGGGGAAAGCTAGATAAGCTCATGATTGAGAGAAAGCACTGGCATCAAGGGGTTACAGAGATGTAATGAGGATAATAATGTAATTACTGAACATGTGTCAGCAGTAGGATGTGACTATTTAGAAAGTGCATAAGGTCCCAGGATGTACACAGAGGAACAACATATATCAACTAGTTGGCATCAAGTCCTGTTTATTATGTTTTTCTTACTTAGTTATTTTTCTTTAAGTATATAAATATATCCACCTTAGTGAGACAGGGAAATCTTTGGGGGTGAGTCATAGGGTAGCAGGAAGAAAGTGGGAGGCAGCATGACATAAGTGAAAGAATATGGACTTTGGCATCAGTTCATCCTGATTGAATTTTTGCCCACTAGATGTGCACCTTGAGCAAGTCTCTTGACTTCTCTGAACTCTTAAAGTCCTTCATTTTAAAAATAGGGATGATAATGCCACCGTTGTTAAAGGAACTGAATACCTCATCTCAGGCCATTCTTTCCCACTGAGATGGGCTTTTTTAGAGCATACTACCCTCTTTCTACTCTCAGGCCTTTGCACTCCTCCCTGCATTGCTCTTTCCTTGGTATCTTAACTCTCAGCTTAAATGGTACCTTTTCTGGGTATGTTTTAAAATAAGGTATGTCTCCCCCACCAGTTATTCTATATTACTATGCATGCTTTGTTTATTGTACTTTCACAGCTTATATTTTATCATTTTTTTCACTATGTACTTGTTTACTCCTGCAGTAGATGAAAGCTTTAGAAGTGCAGAGATGGTGTCTGTGTTCTCTCCCTTGGAGTGCCTAGCATAGATCTAATCATACAAGTATTTGTTTAAAGAGTGAGTGAATGAATGTAAAACACATGGAAGGAAGAGTGTTGGTAAATTAAGAGGCACTTAATGAACAGTAGATATTATCACATTGTTAGTAATTGTACCTCTACTTATGATGTAGGTAACCATTCTTTCTCTGCTTCCTGCCTTAGGGCTCCAGGAGAGGGCAGTGGACAGTAGAGTACTTGCATATTTGCCACTTCACTGGATGTCAAAGCCAAGAGGGAAATGGTTTCCTTTTCCTCTAATTAAAATGTAGCAATCAGTTCTGGTTACAAGGTGGTTATATTCTATAAGTCAGCAAATACTGAACCATTGCTCCTAGGGGAAATACAGAGTGAGTTTCCTGCAGGTCTCTGGTCACAACATTTTTGTCAGATGATCTACACATAACCTTGTTTTATGTGTGCTTCTATTTAAATATACCTGAGTTAATATATATTGTGGACTCATTAACATTGAACTCATGGCCAGAACCACTGTAAATCATTCCTGAACAAGGCTTATCTAAGACATGTATTTTCTCTGTAAGGAACATAATAGACTTGTACCTAGAAACACTCTAGAACTACACTTGGGGGCCAATTAAAACAGTGAAATCACCAATGAAAAGGATACTTGTTTACTTTTGACAGCTGAGATAAGAAGACAATGCGTCAGCTTGTTTTAGGAACATACAGATTGGGTAGCTCAAATTTTCTCTGCTCTGCACATGTCTTGTAATGAACATGAAAGCACAGTAGTATTGATTTTTAGGGTTACAAATAAATTTTAGTAAGTAGTTGAATTCACAAATATAGAATCTGTGAATAATGAGATTAATTATACATATTTCTATCCATTTTTTAATCTCACAACTTCATATTTTTGGCTTTACATTAAATAATAGTTTATGTAAATATAATTGTATAAGTGTTATACAGTAGTTTTGTTGTTCATTTTATACAAAGTGCATTTCATTTTTAACTGTTCTTTTTGTTTCACAGTAGGGTTTGCAGTATGTATTGTTTGTGTGTGCTTTTCGCTGAGATGTCCAAAGCTGCATTTTACTTTTAAAAATACTTTAAAAATTTTAAATCATCCCCATGACTCACAACCCTGAATTTGATCTTCATAGGTTTATCCCTTGACTTTATTTGGGTTCTTCTTTGACCCTGTTTGAAATAGTTGGCAAATGGGTGAAATACTAGTAATAAACAATCAAACCTGAAAAGAAGAGTTATCTGTTCACCTGTGAAGGATATTTGGATTGTTCTCAGTTGGGGAAATTCTGTGTACAACAGTGGTAAACTTTCATGTACAGGTTTTGTTGACCATCTGTTATTTTTCTACAAAAACACCTAAAAAGTAGGATTGCTGGATTATATAGTTAAATCTTCCTTGGAAGAAAAACTATGGCAAATAGTTTTTCTATTTTTTAAATAGTTTTCCAGATAGCATATTAAAAAGCAGAGACATCAGTGTGTTGACAAAGGTCCATATAGTCAAAGCTATGATTTTTCCAGTAGTCATGTATAGATGTGAGAGTTGGACCATAGAGAAGGCTGAAGTCTGAAGAACTGATGCTTTCAAATTGTGCTGGAGAAGACTTTTGAGAGACCCTTGGACTGCAAGGAGATCAAACCAGTCAATCCTAAAGGATATCAACCCTGAATATTCATTGGAAGGACTGATGCTGAAGCTGAAGCTCCAGTACTTTGGCCACTGATGTAAAGAGCTGACTCATTGGAAAAGACCCTGATCCTGGGAAAGATTGAGGGCAGGAGGAGACAGGAGTGACAGAGGATGAGATGGTTGGATGGCATCATTGACTCAATGGACATGGGTTTGAGCAAGCTCTGTCATATGGTGAAGGACTGGGAAGCCTGGTGTGCTGCAGTCCATGGGGTTGCAAAGAGTGGAACACAACTTAGAGACTGAATAACAAAATAGTTAATCTGTATTTTATTTTATAAGAAACTGAAAAACTATTTTCCAGATATCTGCCCTGCATCAGCACTGTATGAGTGTTCTAGTTGCTTTGTATCTTCACCAACACTTGGTTATTGACATTGTTTTTTCGCTTTGTTTGTTTGCTATTCAAATAGGTATATAGTGGTTTACTTTGCATTTTCTTGACTAATGTTGGCTGTTAACTAAAAGATGTTGAACATCTTTTCATGTGCTTATTTGCCATCTCAGTAACCTTTCTGTTGAAGTGTCTGTTCAAATCTACTGCCTGATTTTTATTGGGTTCTTTATTTTTTTTAACTTAAGTTTTCATAGTCCTTTCATTTCAGCATCATTCTTGAAGGCTGTTTTCCTGAAGGTTTATAGAATTTCAGGTTTATATTTCTTTTCTTTCAGCCCTTTAAAAGTTTTTTTCCTCTGCTTTCTGGCCTTGATGGTTTCTGATAAAAAATCTGCAGTCATTGGAAATGTAGTTTTCCTGTAAATTATATGGCATTTTTCTTGGATTGCTTTCAAGATGTTTTTCTTTGTTTTTAGTTTTCAATATGTCAATGCAGGAGACCCAGGTTTGATCCCTGGGTTGAACAGATCCCCTGCAGAAGGAAATGACAATCCACTCCAGTATTCTTGCCTAGGAAATCCTATGAACAGAGGAGTCTGGGGGGCTGTAGTCCATGGGGTCACATAAAAGTTACACACACAACAACAAATGCTGATTATGATGCTTCGAGACATGGATTTATTTGGGCTAACCCTATTTGGGATTTGCTGACCTTGAATCTGTAGGTTTATGTCCTTCACAAAACGTGGGAAATTTTCAGTTGCTTCAAGTTTTCCCCACGCTTCACATTCCTTACTGTCTTATACTGGGATACCTACCAATGACATGAATATTAAAGCTTTTGTTATTGCCCAGTGTATTCCTGAGGCTCTGAATATCTTTGGTTTTGTATTATCTTTCTCTCCATTGTTCAGATGGATAATTTCTTTTCATCTGTCTTTAAATTTACTGATTCTTTTCTATGTAATCAAAGTTCTGCTATTGAACCCCTTCCTAGATATTTCAGTATAGTTATATTTAATTTTTTAATTTGGTTTTTCTCTATATCTTGTATTTCTTTGCTGGGGATGCCATCTTTTTTGTAAGACTATTTGCCTGTCTTGCAACATGAATATAATAGTTGTCTGATCATGTTAACTTCTGTGTCATTTTAGAGTTGGCGTGTGTTGATTTCCTTGTGAGTAGAGATTTTTTTCAGTTCTTCAGAGGTGAAGTGATTTTGCTTATATCCCAAATGCTTTGATATTATTCATTGCATCTTATTTATAATTTAAGAAGAATAAATTTGTTTATTTTAATAAACTGTTCACCTGATTAGGTTTAGGCTGTAAGTCTCAGCCCATATTTTGTGGACTTTGGTTCCAAAGTTGGTTAAGTTTTCAGAGTTTTTGTAGTTGTATTGGGACCTTGCCTTTTTATGCACCACCCAATGGCCAGTTGGAGAACCAGATGGTAGTCTGTTCTGTAGTTTAGTTCTCAAAGCCTTGGTATGCTATTTGAGGTCAGATCCAAACACCTCTTTGTGGGATCTCTCGTGAGCTCCCTCCTACATCTTTTTAAAAATTCCCCAACACTTTCAAGCTCTTTGGCTGCCCTCTTCCCTTCTCATCCACTACCCAAAACTAGGGCTTTAGTTTCTCTGCTCTGCCATGCATATCCTATAATTATGTCTTTAATGAGGCATCAAGTAGTAAAAGGGCAGAGAGAAAGAGAGAGAGAGAAAAAAGCTCTGGGAGTCATCCTGAACTCTGGGAACCACAGGTCCTATGATCAGGGCTCTCTTCCGCACAGTTTTATATGCCTGCCCAGCAGCCACTGCAGTCACTGTCCCTGGCACTGTTGGTTTGCCTGAGGTGTCGACTGAGAAAGAATGGAAAGAGGATTTTAAAAATGGTGTTTTTCTACTCTTTCTGACCCTTGGGAGTTCTCTTTCTTGCTTCTCTGACTGGAATAGGACTTTTCTTGGAGAGCTTCTGTTTGCACCATTGAGTCTTTCCTCATTTTGAGCTGCCTTTGAATCCAAGGTGGTTGATACCAGATGGGAAGAAGACAGAACACAAGAGGAAGCCCATTGCTGCTTTGATACTTCTTTGAATTCTAGTCTCTTTCCTCAGTTCATCTACTGTGTTTACTGTTCAGAGATCTGTTCCATGAAGTCTTTCCAGATATGATGGTTGGTATTCAGTGGAAAGACTGGATGCTTACTCTATCTTGCCTAGAAATGGAACCCTTTCTCTTTTGAAAAGATCAAAAGTATATCGTTATGTTTTTGTGGTGGTAGATACTGAGGGGTAGACATTTTTCTTTTTCTTGGTTTTCATTGTGATGTGTGGCGCCTTAACACACATGTGACAACGTAGAAAGATTACCTGATATAGGAAGGGGAAAGACATAGTCTTTGAAGCTCATTGTTTAGAAAAGCACACGTGAAATATTTGCATAAGTTTTTCTCAGGTATATTCTTGCCTTTCGGCTCTGTCCTTACCACTTGCTCATGTCAGCCTATCTTTTCCCTCTTCCCAGTGCGCTCTTTTTTCTGGGCGCTCTGTGTGTGAGCTGCCAATTGACGACGATGAAGCCGTCAGTGTTTTCTGGTGGTGCTTTTCCAACTTTGCTTCCCCAGTACCTGAGGAGTCAGAAGAGAGGACTATCCGAGGGACTGGGGCTATAGATGGACTGTAGATGGGTATTTATTTGTGTTTCTTAAAAATTGTGTGAACTCCTTTATTTTCTTCTGTAATTTTCTTATAAAAATAATTCTCCATTGATTATTTTTTTAAAAAAGTACCACAGTGGTGCAGGAAGTTCTGCATGTGTTAGGACAGTGGTTGTGTGGGAGTTCTCTGTATTTTTCACTCAGTTTTGCTGTGAATCTAGAATTGCTGTAGTTTATTAATTAAAAAGATTCTCTCCCAGAAAATTCAAATAGATTGGACATTTCAGGAGACATGTTATGTTATCATATAGTTTTGACCTCCATGGTATAATGCTGTGGACTCGCATTTGAATTATACTTTTATGAGAAAAGCAAGAATTATCAGACTATCAGCTGGTAGATCAGAAAGATCAGAGAATGAACAGCTAATGGTGGGCTTTCATTTGCTCAAGGACGCCTTGTATTGAACGCCTGTATCCTGATGTACAGCACTTCTGGCCGTAATTTCTTACAGACTGCTTTCTGGAGGGAGTGGATTCCTGTTAGCCTGGTATGGTTTGGGTGTAGCTGCATTATGGTAGGTGAGATAGCAAGTGCTTTTTTCAATAGTTAGTGAATCCTATAATCGCCATATGTTGGCTTCAGTGTTTGTCCTAACTCCCTTGCTCACCATTGTTTTTTCTCTATTTGCCCCTGGTTTCACGCTCTCCCCAGGATCATCTGTATGTATGAAGGCACAGGTGCTCAGTGCTCTGGAGTAGAGGGAGGGTCGGTGGGGGAGGGGCACAGAACTTATGCTGAAGCCAGTTGATTACTTGGAGAATGTTCAGAAAATTCCCTGGTGTTGTTTTTGGCATGACTTTACATTCCTCCTGTGCCACACCCATAGAGTGACGGCACAGGGCATGGACAATTCAGAACCATTACTCTAGGAGGCTTCAAAATTCTTCCTTTGTTTACTTCCAAAGTTTACAAGGGAAACTCCAGATGAGGCACACAGATTTTATAATCTGACATGAACTGCAGCATTAGGAATTCCTCCAGTGCTAGGAAACGACACCTACTTAGTTATTTAACTCCTGGTTGTCGTTTCATCTTTAACTGCTCATCAGATTTCTAGTTTCTTTTCAAAATATTTTCCCATAAACTGTTACTTTAACAAGTTTGATGTAATTATTTAAAATTAATTTAGGGTTAAGAAATAGCTGATATGGTATGAAACAATCATGATTCAGAGCAGATTTCTTTTAGAAATTGATATTGAATATACCAAAAGCAACGTTGAAGAGAAAAACAGCTGCAGATTTAGTTAGAACATTATGTTTAGGCCATTAGGGCCTTTGACTCTGGGTTACACACTGAATAATGGTGTTTTCTAAAATAGCCTTCAATCTCTTGCATGTGCTTTCAGCATACAATAAGGCAAACTAGTGAAAAAATATAAGCATGGCTTTCTGGAGAGATAGGAATGATTACTCCCAGCTGAGCAGGTAAAACATTGCTACATGAAGAATGTGTTCTTTGCCGATTCTCAAGGTTTTATTTATTTTTATTTTTAATACAAAATGTCAGCATATAGAATCAGAAGAAACTCCGCTTGAAAATCTCAGAAAATTAAAGAAGCATAGCAAATTGTATTGCAGGTAGAAATCCATTTTTAGCCAGCAAACAAATAAGCATTGGCTGAGAAGCTTGCTGATGGCTCCCTTTGTTTCTCTTTGATTTAAAGCCTCATGCCTGTAATCTAATTAACATCGAACTGAGTTGCAAGTACAGTGGCCTGTTTGGTTCAATAATAATACATTTATATGAAAGGTTAATGAAATGAATTTTCCCTCCATCCAATTCATTAAAAATTGTTCCACAATCAACGGTTACTAATGGAATAGAGATTAAATATTCATGTTCATAAATTTTCTGTGTCATTTCTGATTTTCCTTCATTTCTGCTTCCATAGGTTGAATTTTGCCAGTATAAGAATTCCCAAACAAAAAGCTTGATTTAGAGGTTAATTGCACACTATTAATTCTTTTATCAAAGAGGTAGTGTGGAATAGTAGAAAGAGTTTTTGGCAACAGGGTGAGTTTCATAACCACCCCTTTTGTGCAGTAGTTGTGGTAAGAACTTCTTGCAGAATATCGTGAGCGTGAGTGATGAACTATGGAAAACAGCCAGCACTGTGTGGGCACAGAGTAGTGGTTCAATAAATGATAACGAGAAGGGATTTGGGGAAATAAAGCATCTCTGCACTAAAAGTTATGGTTTTATAATGGTGAGACTGATATGGTAAGGCTGGGCGCTTGTTAATTCTAAGGTAGGTGTTCAGGCTTGGACCTCAGAACATCTTGTTGTAATTCTCATCATTAGTATATCAGGGTAGAGTCTCTGATAGAAAGGACTTTTTCATACTTCTACAGATAGATTTTTGTGTGTCATCTATTTTTTTTGCCACCTCTTTCTTCTTTTCCACCTAGGCTAAGGGACTTGATTTAAACTGCATATGATGTTTTTCCCAGGTAACAAATTTACTAGATAATTGAAGCCTACCCAATCAAGTGCCAAAAGTGTAAAGATTTTTAAAAGCAATTTTGATTTAAACATTTCCATTAAACAGATTACCTATTTATAGCCTTCTGAAATGGAAGATGCCAAACATAAGTTAACTGTTCTGTTAATGACCAAAGGTGATCATTGAGATCATCAATTTTTGTTTTGTGCTTACTTTTTGGCAGTTCCTCACCCACTTTACCACAAGTAATTTCTATTGTGTGAAGTGGTAAAGCAGATGAGCCACCTGATTAAATAGCAAATACAAGTTGAGACTCAATAGTGAGAAATTCACTTCTCTCAGTTTTTAAAAATGTACCCACTCTTTGTTTCATATACCATGTGTGATATCAGTTAGCATTCTTTGTTGAGGTCATTATTATCATCCTCTCTGAAAGTGGAAATGGAACATGAAGTTGGGAGAAGCGCCTTGGCTAAAGGCACACAGCTGAAAGGCAACTGGGACAGGATTCTAGTGTCAGCCCAATGAGTCTTTTCTGCAGCAGCTGCCCTGGAAGTGAATCACATAGCTTCAGTTCCCAGCTTTTGTAGTAGTTATTTTTATTTGTTGAGTGTATACCCTTTCACTGGTCCTATCACTTCATGGGAAATAGATGGGGAAACAGTGGAAACAGTGTCAGACTTTATTTTTCTGGGCTACAAAATCACTGCAGATGGTGACTGCAGCCATGAAATTAAAAGATGCTTACTCCTTGGAAGGAAAGTTATGACCAACCTAGATAGCATATTCAAAAGCAGAGACATCACTTTGCCAACAAAGGTTCGCCTAGTCAAGGCTGTGGTCTTTCCTGTGGTCATGTATGGATGTGAGAGCTGGACTGTGAAGAAGGCTGAGCGCCAAAGAATTGATGCTTTTGAACTGTGGTGTTGGAGAAGACTCTTGAGAGTCCCTTGGACTGCAAGGAGATCCAGCCAGTCCATTCTGAAGGAGATCAGCCCTGGGATTTCTTTGGAAGGAATGATGGTAAAGCTGAAACTCCAGTATTTTGGCCACCTCATGCGAAGAGTTGACTCATTGGAGAAGACTCTGATGCTGGGAGGGATTGAGGGCAGGAGGAGAAGGGGACGACAGAGGATGAGATGGCTGGATGGCATCACTGACTCGATGGATGTGAGTGTGAGTGACCTCCGGGAGTTGGTGATGGACAGGGAGGCCTGGCGTGCTGCGATTCATGGGGTCACAAAGAGTCAGACACGACTGAGCGACTGATCTGATCTAATCTGATACCCTTTCACTTTGTGTTTGGAGGTTTGTTGTTAAAGGAAGACCCAAACTCTAGAGCTGTACTGTCTTAATACAGTAGCTACTAGCCAGTTGTGACTGTTTAAAGTAATTAAAATGAAAGGAAATTTAACATTTAGCTTCTTAGTCACATGGTGCACATTTCACATGGTTAGTGGCCACAGGTGGCTGGCCAGAGGGTACTGTTATTAGACAGTATAGAGAACAGTTTCATCATTGTAGAAAGTTCTGTTAATTTCTCCCTTGTCCTAAATGACCATATATAACAAAATATGTTACAAAAATAATTTGTGCTTATGTATCCATCCAGGTTCCTATTTGATGCAAGACTGTGGAAACTTGTTGAGGACATGGGTCCTATCCCTTCATTTTTATGTGTCATATTTTAATGTGACATATAATTTATAATGTGCAGTAAATTTTGTAGTGGGCATTATGTGTACATTTGCATTTTGCTTGTATGATGAATATGTTTTAAGGAATACAGTCTTTTATTTTCTCATATATGCTATGCTAAGTCACTTCAGTCGTGTCCGACTCTGTGCGACCCCAGAGATGGCAGCCCACCAGGCTCCCCCGTCCCTGGGATTCTCCAGGCAAGAACACTGGAGTGGGTTGCCATTTCCTTCTCCAATGCATGAAAGTGAAAAGTGAAAGTGAAGTTGCTCAGCCGTGTCCGACTCTTAGCGACCCCATGGACTGCAGCCTACCAGGCTCCTCCATCCATGGGATTTTCCAGGCAAGAGTACTGGAGTGGGGTGCCATTGCCTTTTCTCATATAATGCCTTCCTAAAAAAGTATATGAAAGTCAAATATATGAGATGTCAAATATACAAATATTAATCAAGAGATTGACAAATTCAGTGAGTAAGGAGCATTAATTCCTAGAGAACTGAAAAATAAAATCTCAAATCATGGCTTTCCTTTTAAGATTCATTAAAAAATATATATTCTCTAATTTTATCCTTTTCCATCAAAACTGAATATACTTCTGTGTGATGTTAAAACTTTTCTGCTTTTGGCACCTTGTAATCATTTTCACTTTTGACCCAGTCATGGTTAAATTATAGTTTAATGCTGGTGCTTTTAAAAATTAGAATCAGTATTTCTATTTTTTGCAATCTCTCCTTATTTTTAAATGAAATAGCACGGCAAAAGTCAGTGAAATAGTTCTGTGATTTACCAGTATTGTTGACAAGATGGTGATGTTATGATAGCAGGTGGTATGATGGGCTAGCAAGTGTACTACCATGTTATAGAGATATGTATTCTTCAGAAGATGTTTTAAAAAAAGTTCAAATTCAAACAATGAAAAACAGGTTAGGAACATTAAAGTACAGCATTTAAAAGTACACATTAAATTGAAGGCATAGTGTTTGGGAGCACTTGTACTAAGTAATAGATTATACTGTACATGTAAGCAAACAATTTTATGTATCATTACATATTATACATTTTTTTGTTATATTTTTTGTTATGAATGTACATATGTACCTATGAGCATAATTTATCTTATTACTCATTTGAGCCATGGAAGAGGAGGAAGTTTAGGTTATTATTGAGTTCATTGATGTTTTAGAATTGTGAAAGGTCCTTCATTGCTTCCAGGGTACTTGAAGGGTGAATAGCTTACGGTTTCACATGTTTAGTCTTTGAGTGTTTTTACTTTAACCCTATCTTAGTCAGTTTGGACTGAAATAATAAAATACTGTAGACTGGGTGGCTTAAATCACATTTATTTTTCACAGTTCTGGAGGCTGGAAAGTCAAGGATCAAGGTAATGGCACATTTGGTATCTGGTAAGGGCTGATTTCCTGGCTGTCTTCTTGCTGTGCCTGGTCTCATGTGGTAGAAGGGAAGAGGGAGCACTCTGGAGTCACTTTTATAAGGGCACTAATCCCACTCTTGAGGGGTGCACTCTCACTGCCTAATCACTTCCCCAAGCCCCACCTCCAGATACGATCACACTGGTGATTAGGTTTCAGCTTACTAATTTTGGAGTGATACACACATTCAGTCTAGCAAACTCTCTGAGATGAGAAGAATGTATACTCACTAAGGACAAAATACTAACAACAATTTTAACCAAAGGATGTAAGCACTTTGGTCATTAGTTACATTTTTATTACTGCTAAAATGTTACAAACCCTTCCTATTATAAAGTTATTGTAGGTAGCAGTCAAATTTTATATTCTTTGCTTTTAGACTGCGAGCACCTTGAGTCCAAGTCCTATCTTTATTTCTTTTTATTTGTGATACACATCACAGTACCTGGTTCTGTGGATTTTTAGAGAATGTTAATTCAAGTAGTATAGAAGGAATGAAAACATACTTGTAACCTACTTGCATTTCTATTATTTGTGAGATTACTTAGTAGCATGTGTGGAATAATCACGGAAGATTCTTTGTAGTAAATACAAAGTATTTGTATTTACTGTATTTGTAGTAACAACAAATATATAAACAACTCTACAACACTTTAAAATCTAGGCATTCCCCTTGTAGTCCTTTGTATTACCTAGCTCCTTGCAAGTCTTTTTTGTTGGCTAAAGCTTCAGGTTAAAGCCATTGTTCTCAGGGCATAGGGGCTCTCAAAAGTCAGTCCATATTTCCTTCCCTTCTCTGTTGCATAACAGTGACCAGAATGTCGGTATATATATGAGGAGTGCTGAAACAGGGAGTATATTATCTGAGGTTGGCTGGGCTCAGTCCTAAGTGACCCAGATTTGTCCCTTTCCCAGATGCTGCTGCTTCCTATGAAACCTGTGATAGTAAGAGAAGAATTAGGTCACATCAGTTTTCTTTAAGTTTAGTAAACAGCGGTAAAACTCAGTGCTTCTTGATCTTTCCTTTGGGAGAGACTGACAGAGAATCCTGTTGCGGGGGGTGGAGGGGGGCGGGGGTGGTGGGAGGTGGGTTGCTACATCTCCCAAGACTTGTTGGTACCAATTTCTTTTAGTCGGATGGTTCAGATTTTGTCTGGGAGCCTTACAGCAGTGAGTTTCCCAGTTGCTAACAGTCTTACGTGGAGCAAAGGGAGGAGTGAATAAAGCAGTGACAGGAACTGAATGCTGTTATATTGAATAATGAAATGTTTGAAATATTTATTGGGCTCTCCTTATGTTCTGTTAGTCTGTAATTATATGTTCTTGTTTTCCTCATTAATTAATAATCAAAATAGCTTACTTTATTAAGTATTTACTCTATATCAGGCACTGTGCTGACAACTCTAAGCTTTTAATAGAATATATTGTGACGTTGGGTTGGGGATTCTGGAAGGACATAAGGAAGGATCAAGGGAGATCTGTGAGGCTTCTCACCTTTACCTCTTTTCAGAATCTTCTAAGGAAGGGAAACCGAGACTCTGGGCAGCATGATCGAGTCATACCTTTCCTCATCTAGTTTCTGAGTATCCTAAGAAAGAATAACATGTATGTGTTGTGCTGTGCTTAGCTGCCCGGTCATGTCTGACTCTTTGCGACCCCATGGACTGTGGCCCACCAGGCTCTTCTGTCCATGGGAATTCTCCAGTCAAGAATTCTGGAGTGGATTGCAATGTATTCCTCCAGGGAATCTTCCCAACCCAGGGATCCAACCCAGGTCTCCCACATTGCAGGCAGTTCTTTACTGTCTGAGCCACCAGAGAAGCCCAAGAATACTGGAGTTGGTAGCCTATGCGTTCTCTGGGGGCCTTCCAGAGCCAGAAATTGAATCAGGGTCTGTTGCATTGCAGGTGGATTCTTTACCAGCTGAGCTCCCAGGGAAGCAACTCCTTTGTTTATTTGATGTCATAACTTTTCCATTAACATTGAACTCACTAAGGAGTATATACATCATACTTTTCCGAGACTTCATTTGAGAGATAGGAAAATCAGTTATTTCCTCAGTGAAATAATGAATGATATGCTTTGATTTAAACAGATACAAAATTATCAAAATTCATTGAGACTAATTAAATTTTTTATGTTTTTTCTCCAGTTTGAGATTTAATTGACTTATATATAGCACTATGTTAATATTTTAAGGTATATAGCATAATGATTTGGCTTACATATATTGTGAAATGATTATCACAATAGATTTTTGTATTTCTTAAAATATATACCTGAAATCATTAACCACAGACTTATTTGGTCTCTCTTCATAAATAATAGTTTATAAATATTTCATGTATATATTTATATATACATGTGTCCTGTGCTGTGCTAAGTTGCTTCAGTTCTGTGCGGCCTCATGGACTGTAGCCTGCCAGGCTCCTCTGTCCATGGGATTCTCCAGGCAAGAATATGGGAGGGGGTTGTGATGCCCTCCTCCAGGGGATCTTCATGACCTAGGGATCACATCCCTATCTCTTTCATCTCTTGCATCGGCAGGCAGGTTCTTTACCACTAGTGCCGCCCGGGAAGCCCATATATACATACACACACATATATAAATTTTTAAATTTAGCTTTAATGTAGCATTTCTAGAATTATATAAACTATAGTTATTTTTAGTTGGAATGTGGTACATGTTGCCTCTTGGATTATAGAAATTACCTAACATGTTAGATGAAAAGGGTAGTAAAAAATGTGTATAAACACATTAAAAATTAAAAAGTGACTGAGTCCACTGAAAGGAATTGATCTTATGAATTAGTGATGAAAGTGCATTTACAGGTTATTGTCTTACTGGAGTCTGAGTTTTAACAGCTGCTGGTAGTTTAAACTAATAGAAGTCCGAATAGACCATAATAATTTGAGTATTCATTCTGTTTATGGATTGTTTCTTAATAGAAACACTGAATAGTATTGCTTATCTTAAATTACCTCAAAGCATAGTTGTAAAAATGAAATAAGGTAAGTAATTATGTTTTGTAAACATGAAAGGTGCTCTCTCATAGTGTGTGTACATATAAAATTATAAAATTATGTATTACATTTGAATAGTAGTTTTAGAAGTTGTTTGAAACTTCATTTAGAGCCCATAAATACAATTTGTTGCAATTGAAAAGGATATTGGACAAAAAAGTTACATTTGTGTTACGAGCGTTATTGTAAAAGTATTTAAATAGGCCAAGTATTTTGGAAGCAAATGTCATATAAGCAATGAATGCAGTAATAATATGTCAGTTTTATGTGTTATTTAATCAGGTTCAAAGTCCTTTGCTGGTTGTATACTTGCAACACTTTGATCATTTACTTGATTTTACTCTGTGTTTGAAAATAAACTATAAGTTCTTACGATCATTATGAAGTTTAAATATTTTATTAATTTTCTGGCCCTTTCTGTAATTAGCTGGAAGGAGGAATGTTTTCTTATATTCACAGTTGATAATACCAGTTTTTAAACTAATCCAATTAAATGATGCAAACAACAGCAATCTTATTTTGTTTCTAAGCAAAGCACATTTATTTTAAATAATGGTTTTAAAATACTATGTCTGAAGCACCACATTAAATGTAGCCATGTTGTTACTCATTATTACAATTATCTTAATACTCATCACATGCTGATATATTCCTTTAATTAATGAGGAGAAAACAAAATAAGTGAAATTGGAGTGTCTCTCATTTGTCTTGCACTGTACCAGATACTTTGGTGAGATGTAAAGAAATCTCCAAACCCCTGCTCTTGAGGAGCTTATGCTATTAAATTGGGATAAAAGGTTTTTACAACCATCAAAAAAATGGTAAAATATTATATACTATGTGAATAAGTTCCAAAGAATGTGATAAAATTAATATGTTCTAGAAGTGAAAAGAATGAAAGTTTTAAATATAATTTTCCTGAAAGAAGTATGCTTACATTTTATGATGTTCAGAGAAGTCAAATTTGATTACAAACTCTTTACTAGGTTTCTGAACTGAGATCACATCAATCTTAGTTCTGCCGACCTGTTATTCTAGTTAAGAATCCTCCTCAGCCTGGTGGAGCCTAGTGTATAAGTAATACCTGCATTATCTTTTATTTATTTCCAGGCATACTTCCGACAGGGTGTTGCCCTCCAGTACCTCGGACGTCATGCCGATGCCCTGGCAGCCTTTGCATCTGGGTTGGCTCAGGACCCCAAGAGTCTCCAGCTTCTGGTGGGGATGGTAGAAGCAGCCATGAAATCTCCCATGAGAGGTAAATATGATAAAAGTATCTGGTCCAACACTAATTTAAATCAGAACATTTCTAATCTTTGAAGATTTTTGACTCAGGCATTGAGAATTGATAGTTTATCATATTAGCTAAGGTTGTATATTTTAGACAGAGGACAATTGGAAATCACTGTCAATAGCTGACATTAATGAGACACAGTGGGACGGTGGTAAGGCCACTTGGAACTTTGTGGGCCTAGATTATATTTTGAATTTTTTGTTAACTAACTATACAGCTTCTCTGGATTTTAGGGTTATGTAAAGAATCCTTATGTTTTTTGTAGTTGCCAGATTCTGTACCTCTAAAACAAAACACCTCTAGCAGTAAATTGATCTGCTCAGCTGCACCAGTATGCCATCTGGAAATAAACAAATGAGAGAAGACATTAGACATTCACTGCAGATGGTGACCACAGCCATGAAATTAAAAGACACTTAGTCCTTGGAAGGAAAGTTATGAGCAACCTAGATAGCATATTGAAAAGCAGAGACATTACTTTGCCAACAAAGGTTCATCTAGTCAAGGCTATGGTTTCTCGTGTGGTCATGTATGGGTGTGAGAGTTGGACTGTGAAGAAGGCTGAGCGCCAAAGAATTGATGCTTTTGAACTGTGGTGTTGGAGAAGACTCTTGAGAGTCCCTTGGACTGCAAGGAGATCCAACCAGTCCATTCTGAAGGAAATCAACCCTGGGATTTCTTTGGAAGGAATGATGCTAAAGCTGAAACTCCAGTACTTTGGCCACCTCATGCGAAGAGTTGACTCATTGGAGAAGACTCTGATGCTGGGAGGGATTGGGGGCAGGAGGAGAAGGGGACAACAGAGGATGAGATGGCTGGATGGCATCACTGACTCGATGGATGTGAGTCTGAGTGAACTCCGGGAGTTGGTGATGGACAGGGAGGCCTGGCGTGCTGCGATTCATGGGGTCACAAAGCGTCAGACACGACTGAGCGACTGATCTGATCTGATCGGAAGAGGAAATATGAATCTAACTGTAGGCTTTGTCTAACATTTTTCAGAAGAACATTAAAAGATTATGTTGAATTAAAAGGAAAGAAAAAAATAAGTAGATATGTGGTTTTTACCTGTATTACTTCTGTGTTATATTAATTGGTATTCTGGAACAGTAGATTGAAAATAGTACTGTGAAGGTTGGAGATGTTCTAAGGCTCAGATCAGATTGACTTCTGTTTGAGGAACATAGATTTTTGTGGAAAGAATTCTTGGGAGGATTGGGCTAAAAGTGAATATCTTTGTGGAATGATGGAGACACTAAGGCAGGTTGATGCTAATGATGTCCCATACTAACTAGATGATGTCAAGCAGAACTCTGTTGACATCATCTTGAAATTAAAAAACATGGTATATTTTTGAGTGAACCTAAAAACGTGGATGGCAGTATGATTAGGTAATTTATTTAGTTTTGAAAATATTTGCAGCATTAGATAATTTTAATATACTGGCTAGTTTGATACTTGGCTCAAAATATTTATGTGCTAAGTAAAAGTTTGATGAACTAAATGGTACTCATATGGTTTCTGAGGAATTCATAGCTATAAAAAATACTTTCCTGAAAGCAAAGATTTCATGTTTTAGAAAAAAAGTGGTAAGGAAACTTCTCTTGCGATTTTATAACCCCATACAAAGCTGAGTCTTTGTTGCAGGAACCTAATGGCTTCTCCCACTGGGGGACCTGCTGTTAATAAACTCTGACTTAGAGCAGACGCACTTTGGAGTGCCAGGAGTGGAAAGGGAGGGAGGGGAGATGGACAGCAACAACGAAAATCAATCTCTCTCTCTTCTTTCTGTTTTTCTAGTATTTTCTCATTCTCTCCCTGTATCCCTCTGCAAGTAATTTACATAGATCATTTTTTATTTAGTTCATGATATCCCTTTATTCTGAAGTATTTCTGCTATTGCCTTTAGAACACTGGAGTGAATGTGTTGAGATCAGCAGAATCATACTTACCAGTTTGCCTTTGAAGCAATTTATTTAGATAAATGTACAAAAATCTTCTCTGCACTGCAAGAAATAGCTCAGTGCCACTGTCCCCCTTAGGGTTTTCTGTGCCATGTTCCTTCTCATCTTACAGAGTGACCTAAGGGCGACCCTGGAGAAAGCTGCATCTTACGGGTGCCTGGAACACTGCAATATTCTCTTCTTTATCCTTAAAACGACTTATGTCATTTATTTTTGGCATTGCCTTTACCACTGTATCTATTCCAGGTGGGCTTTTCTTATCAACATTGTATAGAAAGACTGTTGCTTTACACAGTATTGTTCTGTTTATCATTGCACATCTTAATGACCTCTCTTTTTGTCATATGATTATAATTCACAAAACCTGTCATTATTTGCTGCCCATGTTTTGCCCACTGTTTATTTTAATCTCCTGCAGTGTTCTCAGTTTCTGCCATTGTTGAGTAGCTGTGTGGTCCAGGATGTTTTACGTGTAGGTCTGATCTGTGTGTCCATTGTTTTTATTTTGAAATGAATCTGAAATGCGACATGGAGACTCCCTTGTCCAAGTGCTTCTGTAAGCAAACAAAGCTCCCCCTTTGTCCATAGCATTCGTGTCATTTGGCCTTTGGGGGAAGTTTCAAGTTGTTTTTTTTTTTTTTTTTTTTAGAGCTAGGCATAATATACCCTAGTTCCCAAATAACTATGTTCTATTAATCCACATTGAAACTTCCTTGATTTTTTAAAATGTTGTTCCCTGTTTTGGTAATTACATTGTCTTTTTTACTTTATTTTTGTGGTTTCATTCATGCTCACCAACCAGATATCAGATTATCTACTTTTCTTGTAAATATATTTACATCACTGTATGTAGTGTATTTCCCTTAAATCATTTATGAAAATGCACAAATATAAGTATTAATATAAAGTGAGACTTTTTCATGACTCTCAAATTGTCATTTTACTGTTTTCCATTTTTCTTTTTTAGATCATCTTGCAGCAATTTCAGTTCACTATATCTTATAAATGTTTATGCAGATTTGGATGGTGTTGCATAGTCCTACTGCCAACCACAGATTTAATAATACAATTACAAAGTGAGATTGAATTTACCTTTATTTGTTCCTCTAAAGACGGCAGGGCTGCTTCTTGCTGAGTGTTCTCTTGTGTATATTTTCTCCCCTCTTGTTAATTTGGTAATCTAAAGACTATTACATTTATGGGCTATCACCTGTCGTGGTGTTGCTTTCAGCTCCAGAGGATCCAGGAAGCTGATTTTTATGATGTACTGGTGGAAAATGGCTTGAATGTGTATAAGCTTTTCTCTCATAGTCATATTTGGGCTCACATTTTATTTACCTGATTGTCCACCCTTGATAACTCTTTTTGTCTGATTTTCTTTTAGAAAGCAGTCACTTTTCAGAGATGGCCTGTTTCTGAAATGTTGAAAACAGAACTGACTTTTCCTGAAAAGATTGGGACTCTGATCCCAGCACTGCCATCTGCCATCCTATTGACTGGGCAAGGTTCTTCCTTTGCCTGCCCCTCGGTTCGTATCTGTAAAAGGGGTATGATAATGAGTACCTCGTACTGTTGTTTTGAGAATCAAGCCCTGGCACGTAAAGGCAGGCCCCTTTAGGACACCCACGCCCTGCAGTGTGGTGAGCCTCTGCTCTTGGAGAGAGGAGTCACGGTGGTGCTGAGCTTGCTCTTGTCTTTGTGCTGTGGATGTGGAACACTCCACAGCACACGTGACCCTCTTGCTAAGCACTCGGTTCCTGGAAAACTGCCTTTTGCCTGAGTCTTAGTGTATTTTTATCTAAAAGGTCTGGTAAAACCTAAAGTGATCCTTGATTCTTTTGCTTTGTCCTCTGTGAAGCAGTAAAACCCAGTGTCCTGGCTACCTTAAAGAAGTGTGCCAGGACTTAAAAATCTTTAAGATGAATTTTCCTTACTTTACTTTCCACTCACTCTGACTACCATGTCTTCTGCCTTATTTCTTTAGAAGGTCTTTGAATCCTTTTGGAATGAAGTAGCATATAAATAAATTCATAAGTGAACCCAGAAAAATATGAAGTGACTTAGCTAAACGTGTCAGTTTTTCTTTTTTTTTCTTTTTCTTTTTTTGAGCAGGGTTAAGTTTTCCTTTTAGTATGAACCAAAGCTTTTTTTTTTTTTTCAATTGTGGTAAAATGTACATAACATCAAATTGACCATTTTTAGTTGTGTAGTTATGTCGTGTTAAGTATACTCACAAGGTTGTGCAGCCAGCCCTTCATCTGTCTCCATATTTTCATCCGCCCGGATTGACACTTTGTACCTGTTTAAACAATAACTCCTCATCCCTCCTCACTGACCCCAGCTCCTGGTAACTACCAAGGTGCCTCCGTAAGTGGAATCACACAGTATTTATCCTTTTTGTGACATGCCTGGTGATCTTTAACTTAGTTTCCTCTATAAGGAATTTGCTCAAGAAAAGATAGAAATTAAAATTAAGTTAATATTATAACCTTACCTCTAAACTTTGTTTATGGCAATACTTGGCTCTCATTACGCTTTGCTTGCCTTCTTATGTGTTAGCAGTTGCTGTTCTCTCTGGATCCCTGTTCTGGAGATTCATTCCAAAATTGCTTTTCCCCGGTCTTCTGAATTTGCACTTCAGTGTTATATTGTATCCAATAGTAATTGGTAGTGATATCACTAGGTTTTTAGGAAAGTTGAAGCCGCCTTAGTCATGTATGGTAATGAAATGTTTTAAGGATAAAATGGAAGGCTCCAGAATGTCGTCTTAGTACCTGGGACAGATTGAAGTCTGCAAAATTTCAGTTACCTCAAGAATGATTCAGAGGAGACAGTCAGTAGAATATCATCATTTTGGAATAAGGCATTGTACCTGTTAATACATTTATTCCTCAATTCTGTAGATTTTAAAATTCTAAATGTCTTAAATTTATCTCTTGTTTTCCATCTGTTTTGTCATTGCAAATATAGGACTTTTGTTCCAACTGACTTTCAAGGCTTCTTTCCAGTCCCTGCTTTTGCTTTCCTTCCAGAATGAATTTTCTACAATGTAAATGTGATCTGTCATTCTCTTATTCATAATTCTACATTTTCCCTTTTGCCTGCAGGATAAAGGCCAGCTGCTTTAGTATAGATCTTACTTCTTTTATTCTCATCACTAAGATACTCCCAGCTAAAACTACCTGCAGTTCCTGGAAAACACTGGTTTCTCATAGCTCCAGTTTCTGTTCAGATATCACTACCTCCAGAAGGCATTCTCAGACCTACCTGGGACCTGCCTACCTTTCTCCTCAGGGGTCCCATAGCATATTCTACCAGTTCTGAGAAATCTGGATTGAAAGTTGTATCATTATTTTACATATTATTAAGAAAATCAACTCCAGATGGCTCAGACAGTAAAGTATCCACTTGCAAGGTGGGAGACCTGGGTTTGATCCCTTTGTCAGGAAGATCCCCTGAAGGGCATGGCAACTCACTCCGGTATTCTTGCCTCGAGAATCCCAGGAACAGAGGAGCCTGGTGGACTATAGTCCACGTGATTGCAGTCGAACACGGCTGAGTGACTAACACTTCACTTTTACTTTTAGACATAGAAATGGACTTCCCTAGGGGCTCAAATGGTAAAGAATCTGCCTGCAGTGCAGGAGACCTGGGATCGATTCCTGGGTTGGGAAGATCCCCTGGAGGTGGGCATGGCAACCCACTCTGTTATTCTTGCCTGGAGAATCCCAATGGACAGAGGAGCCTGTTGCGCTACAGTTCATGGGGTCACAGAGTCGAACAGACTGACCAGCTAAGCACAGCACAGATATAGAAATAACCAGCCATTGTAAGGCACCATTGAGCTCATGGATTTTTGCTGTTGTTTAGTCGTTTCAATCGGGTCTGACTCTTCGTGACCCTGTAGGCTGTAGCCTGCCAGGCTCCTCTGTCCATGGGATTTCCCAGGCAAGAATATTGGAGTAGATTACTAATTCCTTCTCCAGGGGATCTTCTCTACCCAGGGATTGAACCCACGTCTCTTGCATTGGCAGGCAGATTCTATACCATTGAGCCACTAAGGAAGTGTGAGTTCATGGATAATAAATCTCAAATTCACAGATGTTAATAGGTGAATAAATATGCAGTACTGATGAAATAAATATAGCATATCTTTTAACTGAGTATGATTATTTGCCTGTTACTAGCTTCTATTTAATACTACATTCCTTCAAGTTTTTCAAGTGTGAGGAAATAAGACTTTGTTTATCTTAAATTCTTAAAGCCTTTACATTTTGAAAGCACATAACTAGTGTTCAGTGATTGTTGCAAAGTACTTTTACATTCTTATGAAGTTGTTTTGACATTGTATACTTTATGTATTATGCATAATTTCTGTAAAGAAAAATATCTTTACAGGCTGCCAAATCTCTGTTCCATCTAGCCTGAGAAAATCACACAATTAGTCCTTTTGCTAGCAGCCTAAGTTTATTGTAGGATAGGAATTAGAATTGTAGAATAGTAGAGTTGAGATGAAACCTTATAGATCACCTAATCCAGCCTATACAGTTTTTTTTTTTTTTTTTTTTAATCTTTATTGAATTTGTTGTATCATTGCTTTTGTTTTATGTTTTGGTTTTTTGGCTGCAAGGCATTTGGAATCTTAGATCCCTGACCAGGGATTGAACCCACATCCCCTTCCCAGTAGCCTCTGAGTACCTTTCTTCTCCACTTAAAATCAGCTGTAATTGATTTCTTGTTTGAACAACTAAGACTGTTGTGTGGTATGGGATCAGAGAGCCTGAACTTAAAATCCTGCAATGGGTTCTTGTCATGGCCCTGTCCCAAGCTGTCTGCCCTTGCACGAATCACTTAAATACTCAGATTCTTCATTGCTAAAATAAAAGGTGGTTTCAAGTTCTTTTCAGCTCTAAAATTGTTATTTTTTTCTCCTGCTGATTGGCCAGTGATGTGCTAATATGCTCATCACTGGCTGCCAAGTCCAGCGGGTACCACCAAAATTCTGCTCCCAGTTGTTTGAGTATGGCATTGTTCTTTTCCTGTTCCAGCAATTCCTGGGTTCTTTGCCTGTGTTTAACCCTGTTGGTTAGCAAGTGTTTACTGGTATTGTGCACTGCTTGCATCTTGACAGGTGTAAAAATGTTCTTTGTTCTCTGTTTAGTGATCTGATTGAAGGGAAAAAAATGCTTTAGGCACCAGTAGGTTTCAAGGTTTCCGTGGTAATGTTGATTCAGACAAGAGCTCCTTAGTGAGTGGAGATTTGAAGTCATAAATTGTAAAAATTACATTTTAATGCAGTACTGTTAGCCAAGAGATTCATAATTTAAAGAGACCAACCTTTTAATAGTTTTTTTTTTTTTTTTTTAAACATAGACACAGTGGAACAACTAAGAAACAGTTTTTCAGGGAAGCTAACAACAAAAGTGTTGTAAGTGCTGCCTCACTGTAGGGTTATAGTCATTAGCTGTGTGATTGTCTTTGGAAAAAAGAGAAAAGGAAGAAGGAGCTTAAAGGTCATCCACTTTGAAACCTAAGTTCAGATGGAAGGAATCTCCTTGTGGCTTCCTGACCCCTAATCGATGTCCTTTCCACCACATGAAAATAAAACAAGTTAAACATTACTTTTGTCTTTCATCTTACCTTAGTAAACTCAGATGATTTCTTGATGGTTTCATTTGTCACCACAACAGAAATTGATAGTACTTTTTTATGTGGTCATGCTAGTCTCAGAAACAGCAGGGTACACTGGGTTGCCTGTGAGGATGATGGCTATTTGTTGAGAGAGAGCTGCTTTTATATCTTCTAGGGAAGAAGACGGAAAGAGTTTATTAATCAGTCATTCAGATTCAGGTTTAACAAACATTTCATTCATTGAATGCCAGATGTGTTAGGAGCTTTCTCCTATATAGGAATGGTTTATAATAAAGTATTAAACAGTCCTATAGTGGTCTTCAGATTTAGCTGGGAAAATATTTTAAAAATTAACACACATGAAACATCTCTAAAAAGGTTAAGGGCCAAACTGCAATACTAACTATAAAAATAAATCAGAAGATTAGATACAAAGATTAATGTGGGCTGGAGGATCTGGGGATAGTACAGGCATACCTCATATTACTGCATTTCACTTTATTGTGCTTCACAGATATTGTTTCCTTTTTTTTTTTTAAACAAATTGAAGGTCTGCGTCAACCCTGCATCGAGTGAGTCTATTGGTGCCATTTTTCCAACAGCATTTGCTCACTTCATGTCTCTGTGTCACACTTTGACAATTCTTGCAATATTTCAAACTTCTCATTATTATTGTATTTGTTCTGGTGGTCTGTGATCTGTTAATTTTGATGTTGCTATTGGATCACTGAAGGCTCAAGATGATGGTTAGCATTTTTTAGCAATAAAATATTTTTAATTAATGGGATTTTTTTAGACACAATGCCATTGCACACCTAATAGATGACAGTATACAGTATAGTGTAGACATAACTTTGATATTCGTGGAAGCCAAACATTGCATGTGATTTGGTTTATTGTGACATTTGCGCTATTGCAGTGGTCTGGAGGCAGACCCACAGCAGCTCTGAGGTCTGCTTGGATATGGTAGTGGTGGGACTTGAGTGAAGTACCTGTGGTACTTTGAGAGGGCAGCAGGTCAGAGAAGAGGGAGCTATTCAGGGAAAATGATGGGTCCTAATCAAAGAAAGACCAGAAGAGAGGAAGAGTGTGGCATACACCTGGAGATTGAAGTAAGGAAATTGCTGGACCGACCTTGGTGTTGTCCAGTCATGTGAATGAGTGACAGTGAGGCTGTAGCTGTATGAAAAGCTTGAAGAGTTTGTACCTGAAATGGACCATAGAAAGTTTGAGAAACCGTTGTTTCTAGCGCGTATTAGAAAGGGTTGTTTTGTGTATTCTCCTACATTCTCTGTTTTCTTTTGTTTTTCTTCAGACTCCCTCGAGCCCACTTATCAGCAGCTTCAGAAAATGAAACTGGACAAGAGCCCCTTTGTGGTCGTCTCTGTGGTTGGGCAGGAGCTCCTGACAGCCGGCCATCACGGGGCCTCTGTGGTTGTCTTAGAAGCTGCTCTGAAGATTGGCACCTGCAGCCTCAAGCTGAGAGGTTCCGTTTTCTCTGCACTGAGCAGTGCTTACTGGTCTCTCGGGAACACAGAGAAGAGCACTGGATACATGCAGCAGGACTTGGATGTAGCCAAGACCTTAGGTAGAGTTATGTTTTTCTCCTTTATTTGAGTGCAGAAAGGAAATGAAGAAAACGGATTAACCTGACATGAATGGGATTGAAATGTGCAATGAAAACATGTGCAGTGAAAAGTGATTCTACGTCTAGAACATTCCGTGTTTTAGAGTACTCAAGTCTTCAGGGCTTTTCATTTAACAAGATATCAATGTTCCAAAAGGACAAAAGATATGGATGAACATGTACATTGCCTTCTCAGAGATATGGGCTCACTGATTTAATATCTCAAATGGTAGTATTTGTGGGATCTTTCACTTAAATTTACATTTTTGCCTACAAGAATGCGCCATCATTTTGTTGGAGTAGACAGTGCAGAGCAGTGGTTTAGAGTGTGGACTGAGGAACCAGGCTGCTGAGTTTAGAATCTTGACTCTGCTACTTACTGGCTGTGTGACTTTTGGCAAGTTGCCCAACCTCTCTATGCTGCCGTTTCCTCATTTAAAAAGTAGAAAATGTGGTTTATGATAATCATCACATTTGATTATTTAAGGACTTGGAAGATTGCAGTAAGAGAAGAGATGTGGTGAGTCTACCATTGACATACTTGTGAAAAAGCAACATATAATAGGTTTGGAGTCGAGTGACTGAACCACCCAACAAGATGATAGTTGTTCAGAACCAAAGCAGTGACCTCTTGTTTCCAGGAAACTTATGTCCCTCACTGCAGTTATATGTTGTAACATCAATAACAGTTGTCCAGAGGTTTAACTTCTAGGACCATAACTTCCCACATGGAGTCTTTTAGAGGAAGAAAAAAAAAGGCAAATGAAATTTTAACTAGTAAACCTGTGGCTCTAAGATGGCCTTTACATATTATAAATAATGCTGTAACTTAGAGAAATATTCTTTTTTTTTTAAACCCAATTCAGGTGACCAGACAGGAGAATGCCGAGCTCATGGGAACCTGGGCTCTGCATTCTTCTCCAAAGGAAATTACCGGGAGGCTCTCACTAACCACAGGCATCAGTTGGTGCTTGCCATGAAACTCAAGGATCGAGAGGTAGGAAGTTTACCTGCAGACCAAAACCAGTTTGTTTGAAACATGGGATATTTTTCTTTTTTGATGCTCAAAATGTTTTAATTATCTTAATATATTACTTTCAGAAGTTGATAATCATTGCTTCTAGCTTTCATCAACAAAGAGGTGTTGGACATCTGCCACATACAGGGCTTGGGGATATAGAGATAAATGAGACTTGGCTTCTGACCTCAGAATCTAATAGCTTGTCAGATGCAGTGTTCTTACACTCTTCACATGTGCTGTGGATATGTGTAAAACTAGCCAAAAGCTGTATCAGTATGATATATCCATCAAATTAAGGAAGTGCATATTATGCTTTGTCAGGGATGGAGTATTATTGCTGCAAATCCTTCACACTGTTTCTTTGGTGGATTTTAACTCTGGTGATAGAGACATATTCAGTCTCATCAAGAGAGCTGAATTGTAATGACAGAGAAATATCACCTTAGTCTTTTCTAGATAAATGAAATGTAAAATTCTTAGAGACTTGATGTCTAGTATATGCTCATGATGGTCCCTGTAGAGTGGAAAGAGGGTGGGGTTTGGCGGGAGACAGACCCAGATTTGAATGCCTGCTCCAATTCATCCTGGCTTGGGAATTTTAGGGATGTTATTGTTTAACTTCTCTTTGCCTCTTATTTCTTATTCAGAAAATGATAATTCTATTCATTCTGTACACAGTTATGATAGGATTATAAATAATATATGTAAAGTACCTAACATGGTACCTGGAATTCCATAAATGGTAATAGTAATATAATATTATAAATGAGAAAGAGGTTAATAGCTAAGGCAACAATAAATTTATGAATTAATCTATATGGTGGGAAATAAGTTTAGTTACATTTGTATCTTAAAATTTCACTGTAGGACATTATGGAGATTGATTATATTATTTAAATGACCCAGGATCTTCATTTCTCAAGAACACAGTCAGGTATTAGAAAGGAATGGTAAAGAAAAAAGCCATTACTTCAGTGGCATGCTGGAGTCTCCCCTTGGGAATGCTGGACTTCTACAAAGTCTCTCTCATCCATGAGTGTCAGATAAAAGCCTTGGAAAGCTACCAAGGGCCGTGACGTTTTGGCAGTTTTATTCTCAAGAGAGTTGCCTACACACTTTTCTCTTTCCCTATTTACTCTTAGTTTACAAGCAATCCTTATAAGCCAGATGATCTGATTTCTTGATGTTAAAAGGATGAAAAACAGGGCTCAGCTTTCTAGAGACAAATATACTGATAGCATTAAGAAGTTACTGCTACTGCTAAGTCGCTTCAGTCGTGTCCAACTCTGTGCGACCCCATAGAAGGAAGCCCACCAGGCTCCCCCGTCCCTGGGATTCTCCAGGCAAGAACAGTGGAGTGGGTTGCCATTTCCTTCCCCAATGCATGAAAGTGAAAAATGAAAGTAAAGTCGCTCAGTCGTGTCCGACTCTTAGCGACCCCATGGACTGGAGCCTACCAGGATCCTCCGTCCATGGGATTTTCCAGGCAAAAGTACTGGGGTGGGGTGCCATCGCCTTCCCCGATTAAGAAGTTAAGGCAGGTTTAAAAACTAAAATAGCATAGGTATCTAGATAGGGCCATTTAGTGTAGGGACAGATAGCTGTAAGTATGTCAAGAGCTGGGTTTATACCCTGTTTTCCTAACCTTTGAGATGTATATATTAGCCCAATTATTGAATAGATTAGAAAGACTTTTAATTAAGGGCAGAGGGTCGTGATAGGTATTAAAAAAGGAAAGCATCCTAATTCACTGCCAAGATTCTGTTCTTCCAGAGGAGGCAGAAAGTGATATAGACTTCAGGAAGCTCTGTGAAACAGGCAGAACTCAAGCTGGCCTCTGAGAGATGTAGAAATTGGCATATGAGGTCTAAAACAGGTGTTTTCCACCATTCTGTTATATATATCATGTATATAGTCACAGATTCTTGGTTTTTAAAATATGTAATATATATTCAAATCAGATCAGTCGCTCAGTCGTGTCTGATTCTTTGTGACCCCATGAATCGCAGCACGCCAGGCCTCCCCATCCATCACCAACTCCCGAGTTCACTGAGACTCACGTCCATTGAGTTGGTGATGCCATCCAGCCATCTCATCCTCTGTCGTCCCCTTCTCCTCCTGCCCCCAATCCCTCCCAGCATCAGAGACTTTTCCAATGAGTCAACTCTTTGCATGAGGTGGCCTAAGTACTGGAGTTTCAGCTTTAGCATCATTCCTTCCAAAGAAATCCCAGGGCTGATCTCCTTCAGAATGGACTGGTTGGACCTCCTTGCAGTCCAAGGGACTCTCATAGTTGTATCTAATTACATAAATATTATACCTGAAAATATTTTCCTCTTAATGTTAAACATTTCTTCATTTTATTAAATGGTCTTCATTTTATTAAATGAAGGTCTTTTATCATCATGCATTTAATCTATCTCCCTACTGTTATACAGGCTTCCCAGGTGGTACAAGTGGTAAAGAACCCACCTGTCAATGCAGGAGACATAAAAGACACGGGTTCAAGCCCTGGGTCAGGAAGATTCCCTGGAGGGCATGGCAGCCCACTCCTCCTGTATTTTCCCCTGGACAGAGGAGCCTGGTGGGCTACAGTACAGTCCATCGGATTGCAAAGAGTCAGACATGACTGAAGTGACGGCACACATGCACTGTTACATGTTTAGTTTGTTTCAAATTTTTGGGTATTGTAAAATCCAGAAAAACATGTTTGTAGATCAGTCTTTGAACATATCTTTCATTGTTTCCTTTGGTTAAATGGACTTACTTAGAACATTAAGACTTCTGATATGGATTGCTAAATTGCTCTCAGAAGGGCTGTATCTATTTCAGTTCTACAAACAGTGGATAAAAGCTAACAGTAGGCATTATTGTTAAAACTAAAAGGTCAGCTTGGTGTTTAAAAGTGGTATGTTATTATTTTGATTTACATTTCTCTGCTTGCTATTGGGTTGACTATTTAAAAATTTTCTTTTATAAAGATTTTTAATTTTCAAACTATTTTCTATTGCAATATTGGTTATTTTATATTGATGTGATTTTGGACATTGCTGTATCATTCTACTGAGCTATTGGGCAGTTTGTGTTCTAGTTTTATTTACTGTTGCTCTATATTTTTCATATATTACAAATCCCATATCATCATTATTATTCTTAATGTCTAGGATATTCTTGTCTTTCCGTCTCCCACCAAATGAATTTTAAAACCATTTTGTCAAATTTTGGAGACTCTCCTATTGTGGTATTTACTGAAACTTTATTAAATTTACATGTTAGTTGTAGATAACTTGATGTAGTTTTAATAGTTGATCTTCTATTTAAGAGCCTGGTCTATTCTTTCATTTACTCTTTTATACCCCTCACTGATCTACACTTTTGGGGAGTAGATATTTAATATATACTGTTGGAAATGGTATATTTTTTCATTGTGTCTTTCCTAAAAATTAGTTACTAATGGCATATAGAAAAGGTGTTTACTTTGCAGATTTTATGTGACCATGCAAAAATTCTTTCATCATAGCTCATGGTTTTTTTGTTGATTTCCTTAGATTTTCTTGTAATGCAGACTTTTTTGCAAATAATGATAGTTTTGTGCATTTCTATCCTTATGTTATACCCCTACTTTGTCTTTTCTTTTAATTATTGCCCTGGTTAGGACTTTGAGAACTCTTCCCCCCAAATCAATCATACCCTTTGAATATAAAAAGTTTGGAGGATGTACTTTTTAATGATTATCCTCCTCTAACATTGTGTCTGTGACCTCGAATTGTATCCTGGTTTTCCTTTTGCATTGTTTTGATATTGAAATAAAGTACGGGAAGCTGCCTTTTGAAGCAGAGATTAACCACTTAAATACTATGACTGGTGAGAAAACCAAGCTGCATATTTCTGCCTCTTGCATCTTTGTTATAATACATTTTAAGGTTTTACCAAGTAACAAGAAGCAGCCTGAAACCACTGTCCACTTACCTTAAAGAGCAGTATGTTTTTCTTTTGTACAACTGTTCTCAGATACTCAATAGGAGAGAGCAGGCACTTTCATTCTAACTAGCCTTCTATCTGTGTTAGCAGTTGCAAAATAAATTTCAGGTAGCCACAGAGACCGTCCTGTGAGCTAACTTTAATTGTCAGAAGAGTGCATGAGTTACATTGTTTTAGAAATGTTATTCTCTATTCAGGAAATCTGATATACACGTATGCTGATGACTTGAAAGTTTTTGTTTTATTTTTTATCAGTCTGATTTCTCTCCTAGGCTTCATATTTCTTTACCCAAATACATCCTGGACACCCGTCTTCAGTTTAATATGCCCGACTTAGCCCTCGATCCGTGCTGACTTCTGCTGTCACCATTTGTCCTCTTGCCCAAGCCACCTTACTCGCATGTTTGATTTGTTACTGGGTTCTCGTCTTTCTATAAAAGAAATCTCTTTTCTGGTGCCTTCCTTCTGCCATATCATCTTGTCTGAACTGTTGCAGTAGCCTCCTCTCAGAACTTTCTGAATTTTTAACAGGTGCTCTCCTCCAAGCAAAAAAGAGAAGTTGTCTACTACCTGAATCTGGATTGTAGCCTGAAGCTACTGCCATAAGAATTTAACTTTTTCAAGTATGGTGTAGTGGCCAAGAGTGTGAACTTAGTTATTATTCAGACTTGGGATTGAATGTTGGCTTGACCACTTATTATTATGTCCCTGAAACTCTTCTAAGTGTGATGGACATGTGAGTTGTTCTAATTTTTGGCTGTTATGGAAAAGCTACTATAAACATGTATCTTTAGGTAAACATCACCACTTAACATCTGTTAAATGTTTGGTCATGCATATGTTCAGATTTATTAAGATTTTTACCAGTTTTCCAAAGTATTTGTACCAAGTTTTATCATCAGCAATATAAGGGATTGTTGTGTTAGTCACTCAGTCGTGTCCAACTCTTAGTGATCCCATAGACTGTAGCCTGCCAGGCTCCTCAGTCCATGAAATTTTCCATGCAAGTATACTGGAGTGGGTTGCCATTTCCTTACTGAGCCATAGTAAGGATTCAAAAAAGCATTATTATGGGCATTATCATTGTCATGATCATTTAAATGATTCATATGAATGTTGCATATCCTGTATAAGATCAGTTTTTATTGTAGTGTAAAATCCCCCAGATAGTCAGGTAAACTGGATACTCTTAGAAAAAGTATAGTTAGGAGCTCTGCACACCTCTTGTTGCACTGGACTATTTAAGTACTCTAATTTGTGAAATCTGTTTTAACTCTGTCCTGATACTAGTTTCTTCTTTTTCTGAACTATCATTGACAGAGCTCTTTTAGTTACCCTTCTAAAATTCATTTCAGACCATGTAATTTTCTTGCTTAAAAGCCTTTGACAACTTTTTGTTGCCTTTAAAATAAAGTTCAAATTCCTCCATAATCTTCTTCTATAACTTTTCTTCAACTGCTCCGTGTGTCAGACACCTTATAATCTGTTCATATAAGTCTATTTGCCATACTTTGTTAAAAGTGCCTTATACTTTATCCTCTGTATGTTTACTTATTATGGTCCCTCTGCATAGAAGATCTTTTCCTTGGCCCCTCAGCAGTGTTTTCTGTCGTCCAGGTTTGTTTAAATCGTCTCTGCACTAAAACTCTTTCTCAGTTTCTGTTTTTTTCTATCCAATATTATACAAATATTGGTGAAGGCCAGTTTACCAATCTGTCTTTTTCTTTTTTTTTAATGGTTAGTGCCTTCTGTGTCCTGTTTAAGAAAGTGTTTGTGTATCCCAAGGTCGTGAAGATATTCTCCTGTGAGGCTTTACTGTTTTACCTTTACATTTGGCTCTGCTGCCACCTGGAGTTTACTTTTGTGTTTGGGTTGGCGCAGGTATCAAACTTCAGTCCCGCCATGTGAATACCCAGTTGCCCCAGCACCATGTATTCACAGGATTGTGCTGGGTGCCACTTTTGTCAGAGACAAGGTGATGTGTGCTATTGATCTCTTTGTCTGTCTTTATGACAGTAGCATATTACTTAATTACTGTAGCTTGTTATTGACTCTAGAAATTCTTATGGCTTTATTCTTCAAAATTGTTTTGGCCATTCCAGGTTCTTTACATTCATATATATGTTGGGTGGCTCAAGGGTAAAGAATCTGCCTGCAAGTGTAGGAGACACAGGAGATGCAGATTCAATCCCTGGGTCAGGAATATCCCTTGGAGGAGGAAATGGCAACCCACTCCAGTATTTTTTCCTGGAAAATTTCATGGACAGAGGAGCCTGGTGGGCTACAGTCCATGGGGTCTCAAAGAGTGCAACATGACTGATTGAGCATACAGCACATAAATATATAAAACATATATATGTCTTAGAATTAGCTTATAGTCCCCCTCCCTTCACTCAAACATCCTGCTGAAATTTTGATTGGGGTAGCATTGAATCTATAAATATATTTGAATTTCATAGTCCATGGACATGGTATGTTTCTTCATTTATTAGGTCTTGTAAAATCTCTTCCAGCAATGTTTTATAGTTTTCAATATAGAACTATTGTATATCTTTGTTTAGTTCTATCCTTAGGTTGTGTGTGTGTGTGTGTGTGTGTACACATGTATGCATGCACACTCCTGGGTGTGTTATTGTAAATGATATTGTTACATTTTATTTTTCCCTGGTCCCCCTTTTTCTAGCTGGATGTTCATTAACCCTTGGAATAGGTATGTTTGTTCAGCCATCCATATTCCCATATTATTGGTTTTTTGCTATTGTGTTTTTATCATTGCATAAGTAATATATGAGTTAGTTATTGATGTAAAACATTAAAACACAATCCATTCCAGAAGTGATCACTGTTACCAGTTTGAAGTGTATCGTTTAGACCTATGCCATCTGCTTTGGTAGCCACTGATACCTGTGGCTGTTGAGCATTTACAATGTGTGTGCTTTTAATTGAGATGTGCCATAAATGCAAAATACACACTGGACTTTGAAGGCTTAGAATGAAAAAAGAGTGCTGAGTATTTAATTACTAAGTTTGCATATTGATGGCAATGTAGTGATAATATTTTAGATCAGATCAGATCAGATCAGATCAGTTGCTCAGTCGTGTCCGACTCTTTGCGACCCCATGAACCGCAGCACGCCAGGCCTCCCTGTCCATCACCAGCTCCTGGAGGTCACCCAGACTCATACCCATCGAGTCAGTGATGCCATCCAGCCATCTCATCCTCTGTTGTCCCCTTCTCCTCCTGCCCTCAATCCCTCCCAGCATCAGAGTCTTCTCCAATGAGTCAACTCTTCGCATGAGGTGGCCAAAATACTGGAGTTTCAGCTTTAGCATCATTCCTTCTAAAGAAATTCCAGGATTGATCTCCTTCAGAATGGACTGGTTGGATCTCCTTGCAGTCCAAGGGACTCTCAAGAGTCTTCTCCAACACCACAGTTCAAAAGCATCAATTCTTTGGCCCTCAGCCTTCTTCACAGTCCAGCTCTCACATCCATACATGACCACAGGAAAGACCATAGCCTTGACTAGGCGAACCTTTGTTGGTAAAGTAATGTCTCTGCTTTTGAATATGCTATCTAGGTTGGTCATAACTTTCCTTCCAAGGAGTAAGCGTCTTTTAATTTCATGGCTGCAGTCACCATCTGCAGTGATTTTGGAGCCCAGAAAAACAAAGTCTGACACTGTTTCCACTGTTTCTCCATCTATTTCCCATGTAGTGATGGGACCAGATGCCATGATCTTCGTTTTCTGAATGTTGAGCTTTAAGCCAACGTTTTCACTCTCCACTTTCACTTTCATCAAGAGGCTTTTTAGCCCCTCTTCACTTTCTGCCATAAGAGTCATGTCATCTGCATATCTGAGGTTATTGATATTTCTCCCGGCAATCTTGATTCCAACTTGTGTTTCTTCCAGTCCAGCATTTCTCATGATGTACTCTGCATATAAGTTAAATAAACATGGTGACAATATGCAGCCTTGACGTACTCCTTTTCCTATTTGGAACCAGTCTGTTGTTCCATGTCCAGTTCTAACTGTTGCTTCCTGACCTGCATACAGATTTCTCAAGAGGCAGATCAGGTGGTCTGGTATTCCCATCTCTTTCAGAATTTTCCATAGTTTATTGTGATCTACACAGTCAAAGGCTTTGGCATAGTCAATAAAGCAGAAATAGATGTTTTTCTGGAACTCTCTTGCTTTTTCCATGATCCAGCGGATGTTGGCAATTTGATCTCTGGTTCCTCTGCCTTTTCTAAAACCAGCTTGACCATCAGGAAGTTCACGGTTCACATATTGCTGAAGCCTGGCTTGGAGAATTTTGAGCATTACTTTACTAGCGTGTGAGATGAGTGCAATTGTGCGGTAGTTTGAGCATTCTTTGGCATTGCCTTTCTTTGGGACTGGGATGAAAACTGACCTTTTCCAATCTTGTGGCCACTGCTGAGTTTTCCAAATTTGCTGGCATATTGAGTGCAGCACTTTCACAGCATCATCTTTCAGGACTTGGAATAGCTCCACTGGAATTCCATCACCTCCACTAGCTTTGTTCGTAGTGATGCTTTCTAAGGCCCATTTGACTTCACATTCCAAGATGTCTGGCTCTAGGTCAGTGATCACATCATCATGATTATCTGGGTCGTGAAGTTCTTTTTTGTATAGTTCTTCTGTGTATTCTTGCCACCTCTTCTTAATATCTTCTGCTTCTGTTAGGTCCACACCATCTCTGTCCTTTATCGTGCCCATCTTTGCATGAAATGTTCCTTTGGTATCTCTGATTTTCTTGAAGAGATCCCTAGTCTTTCCCATTCTGTTGTTTTCCTCTATTTCTTTGCATTGATCACTGAAGAAGGCTTTCTTATCTCTTCTTGCTATTCTTTGGAACTCTGCATTTAGATGTTTATATCTTTCCTTTTCTCCTTTGCTTTTCGCTTCTCTTCTTTTCACAGCTATTTGTAAGGCCTCCCCAGACAGCCATTTTGCTTTTTTACATTTCTTTTCCATGGGGATGGTCTTGATCCCTGTCTCCTGTACAATGTCACGAACCTCCGTCCATAGTTCATCAGGCACTCTATCTATCAGATCTAGGCCCTTAAATCTATTTCTCACTTCCACTGTATAATCATAAGGGATTTGATTTAGGTCATACCTGAATGGTCTAGTAGTTTTCCCTACTTTCTTCAATTTCAGTCTGAATTTGGCAATAAGGAGTTCATGGTCTGAGCCACAGTCAGCTCCTGGTCTTGTTTTTGCTGATTGTATAGAGCTTCTCCATCTTTGGCTGCAAAGAATATAATCGATCTGATTTCGGTGTTGACCATCTGGTGATGTCCATGTATAGAGTCTTCTCTTGTGTTGTTGGAAGAGGGTATTTGCTATGACCAGTGCATTTTCTTGGCAAAACTCTGTTAGTCTTTGCCCTGCTTCATTCCGTGTTCCAAGGCCAAATATGCCTGTTACTCCAGGTGTTTCTTGACTTCCTACTTTTGCGTTCCATCCCCTATAATGAAAAGGACATCTTTTTTGGGTGTTAGTTCTAAAAGGTCTTGTAGGTCTTCATAGAACTGTTCATCTTCAGCTTCTTCGGCGTTACTGGGTGGGGCATAGATTTGGATTACTGTGACATTGAATGGTTTGCCTTGGAAACGAACAGAGATCATTCTGTCATTTTTAAGATTGCATCCAAGTACTGCATTTTGGACTCTTTTGTTGACCATGATGGCCACTCCATTTCTTCTGAGGGATTCCTGCCCACAGTAGTAGATATAATGGTCATCTGAGTTAAATTCACCCATTCCAGTCCATTTTAGTTTGCTAATTCCTAGAATGTCAACATTCACTCTTGCCATCTCTTGTTTGACCACTTCCAATTTGCCTTGATTCATGGACCTGACATTCCAGGTTCCTATGCAACATTGCTCTTTACAGCATCGGACTTTGCTTCTATCACCAGACACATCCACAGCTGGGTATTCTTTTTGTTTTGGCTCCATCCCTTCATTCTTTCTGGAGTTATTTCTCCACTGATCTCCAGTAGCATATTGGGCCTCTACTGACCTGGGGAGTTTCTTTTTCAGTATCCTATCATTTTGTCTTTTTATCCTGTTCATGGGGTTCTCAAGGCAAGAATACTGAAGTGGTTTGCCATTCCCTTCTCCAGCGGACCACACCCTGTCATCTCTCTCCACCATGACCCACCCATCCCAGGTTGCCCCTCAGGCATGGCTTAATTTCATTGAGTTAGACAAGGGTGTGGTCCTTGTGTGATTAGATTGACTAGTTTTCTGTGACGGGGAAGGCAATGGCACCCCACCCCAGTACTTTGCCTGGAAAATCCCATGGACGGAGGAGCCTGGTAGGCTCCAGTCCATGGGGTCGCAAGAGTCAGACACGACGAGCGACTCACTTTCACTTTCCACTTTCATACGGTGGAGAAGGAAATGGCAACCCACTCCAGTATCGCCGGAGAACCCAGGGACAGGGGAGCCTGGTGGGCCTGTCTGTGGGGTGGCACAGAGTGGACCGACTGAAGCGACTAGCAGTAGCAGTTTTCTGTGAGAACGGTTTTAGTGTATTTGCCCTCTGATGCCCTCTTTCAAGACCTACTGTCTTACTTGGGTTTCTCTTACCTTGGGCGTGGGGTATCTCCTCCTGGCTGCTCCCGGCTGCTCCCGGCCAGTGAAGCACAGCCATCGCACCTTAACTCAATATTTTAGATACAATATGCTACTGAAATCAGTGGAGAAATAACTCCAGAAAGAATGAAAGGATGGAACCAAAACAAAAAGAATACCCAGTGTGGATGTGTCTGGTAATGAAGCCAAGTACGATGCTGTAAAGAGAGAAAGGAACTGGAATGTCAGGTCAAATAAGGAAATGAAGTGTCAAACAAGAGAGGAAGGAATGTTGACATTCTAGGAAGCGACATGGACTGAATGGGTGAATCCGGATGACCATACACTACGTGGGGGAACCCAGAAGAAATGGAGTGGCCACAGTCAAAAAGAGCCGAAAGAGACGGATGCAATCTGAAAACGAAGAATGATCTCTGTTCGTTCCAAGGCAAACCATCAATGTCACAGTAATCCAAGTCTGCCCCAACCAGTAATGCCGAAGAAGCTGACTGAAAGGTCAGAAGACCAAGACCTTAGAACTAACACCCAAAAAAGATGTCCCAAAGGGGACGGAAGCAAAAGGGAAGTCAAGAAACACCTGGAGTAACAGGAGCGAGGAGAAGGGGAAAGACTAAGAGGCCAGAACGCAGCCCCCTCCAACAACACAAGACCAGGACCAGGTCACACGACAGACGCGCAGCAGAGGAGCCATACACAGAAAAACAAGACCAGGAGCGACTGTGGCTCGGACGAACTCCTTATTGAGTTAAATAAAATATGTTATAAAAGTTAATTTTATTTTTCTTTTATCTTTTTCTGTGGTTGCTAGAAAGTTTAAATTATTATGTTTGTATTATACACCATGGCTCTAGCTATTTTCTATTATGGCTTTGTTTTTCTGGATGGGAATATGATACTGTTTTCCAAATGATTTTTTCACTCAATAGTCTTGAACCTCTTTTCATGTTAGAACATACAGATCAACCGTGTTCTTTTGAACTTCTTTGTAGTATATGTATTATGAATGTGCCATTCATCTGCTGGTGGAATGTTCAGGGAGGTTTGTTTTTCCTTTTACAAACATGGCTGCAGGAGAAAAGACCTTTTACAAGTCTTTTTATATATATTTAGGACGAGAGTGGTGTGTGACAACTGGGATTGCTGGATCAACAGGTATTATACATACTTTAAGTTAAAAGAGTTTCCCCAGTGATCACCGCAGGGGATATTTTAAACCCATTAGCACATGACATTAATTTTTAGATTTTTTTCAATTTATTTGGCAGACTGTAGCCCTTAGTGATACCTCCGTTATGGTGCTTATTGATTATTTGTTTGTAATATGGTCTTCTGACATTATTAACTGGAAGCTTCTGGGGGAAAGGAGGATAACTTACTTATATTGATTATCTCATTAATTAATTCATTCAAAGCATGCTTACCAGGTGATTACTGGATGCCCAGTGCTATAATACCTTTGGGTGTAAAGCTGAATCTGCTATTGCTCCTGCCCTTAAGGAGTGCAAGTCCGGCAGACCTCCTGCAGTGTTCCAGCCCTATACTGGTGAATGCTTATCGCCTGGAGGAAAAGCACTGTGGGTGTGCAGTGGGTACAGTGTGCTCTCTCTTTGGCTCTTGTAAACGCTGGTCTTTGTTCACTCAGATCTGGAGAGGGAACATTATGAAGACCAGGAGATTACTGGGTTTAGGAATATTGATACCTAATATTGATACCTTTACTCATTTTTTTTCTTTGCTGTCAGTAACTAAAATCTAAAATACACATTTAATGAGGATACTTTTTATATTTTCATAATGCCTCCCACATTGCTAAGTCACTTCAGTTGTGTTCGACTCTGTGCCATCCCATAGACAGCAGCCCACCAGGCTTCCCCATCCCTGGGATTCTCCAGGCAAGAACACTTGAGTGGGTTGCCATTTCCTTCTCCAATGCATGATACTGAAAAGTGAAAGTGAAGTCGCTCAGTCATGTCCAACTCTGTGCGACCCCATGGACTGCGGCCTACCAGGCTCGTCTGTCCACGGGATTTTCCAGGCAAGAGTACTGGAGTGGGGTGCCATTGCCTTCTCCGGCCTCCCACATTAAAAAATCTTTTAAAATGAAATTTCACTGTTTGTGATTTTGAAGATTAAGGTAAATCGTAATCCTTATCAGTTTATGACACCTGTGGGTTCACAGAAACAGTTAGTGTCTCCCCAAAGAGACCACTTGACTTTGTGAGAAGATTGAGCCTTCTGGATTTCTTTCAGGATGTAACTACAGGAAATTAATTAGATGATTTTTTTATGACATCATCCTGAACAGCACTTTCTCTGAAAACAATGCTGTTTTTCTTGGACCTTTTTGCAGATATTTTCTACACTGTGTATATTAGTAGCCCTAGTGTGAGATCCATGCAAAGGTTTGTGGGGGGGGGGGTGGCATGTGTTTGAGAGAGAGAGACGAAGGAATGCAGAGAGGTAATAATTTTACTTTCAGTAGTACAGGAGAGTGGGTTAAAAGGTGAGAAGCATTCCATTTTAGCAGAGAGCCATATCCTCAGAGGGAATATTAAGTTCAGGAGGTGAATGCTTGGCAACCTTGCCACAGACTTTTGAGAAACAAATAAGAGTGTTAAGCTGTAACTCAGCAAATCACTGAAGACGGTAGGACTTGGAAAGTGGATGTTTGGTGGAGAATGGAGATAAGACATCAATTTCTTGATTGTGTTCTTTGTGTAAATTGGGTAAGTCAGACCTTTTGGGCCTGTAATGAGTTATTAAAAACTCTTTTTTCTCTTCCTGGCAAAATAGTTATTACATCAAAAGAAATGGGCACACCCAGTGAATATGTGTGTATGTATATGTAACGTATGATGTGTTTGCAAATCTTTGTGCCCTCAGCTTTTCCATTTTTTTCTGGCTGTAATTTTTTCAAGTTTGATTTATCATCACTCATCCATTATATTTTTGGTTGTCATCTTCCAGCTATAGCATTTTGCATTCTCCTTCTCTTCAGGGTAGCAGGAGTTTCAGACTAGAATTGAGAGATCTCAGTTTGAGTCTTGGTTTTGCCACCAGCAGCTATGTATCATGGGTGGACCTCTTCTGGAAACTCTTGGTTGCTGGTTTCTGTAAACAGAAAGATCAGATCAGATGTCTTTTACAGTCATATTGCCCAAGGCAGTAGCCATTAGCCACATATGGTTATTTTAAATTAAGTAGAATTAAATAAAGTAGAAGGATCTTTGGTCTGAGTGGAAGGAGGGAGTGGTGGTATCATCTCTGCATCAGTGAAATTGGGCGTGCTCTCCTTGACTGCATGGCCAGCGACCTCTTCTTGCAGCACTGTCTATGGGGAGACACCTCTTCCTGTATCACAAAAGGCGATAGAATAGGGCAGGGACTAAGATATAGGGCCCGTGAAAAAAGTACTTTATATCATTTACCAAAAATCACCAGATCTAGCCCTCTCTTTTATCTTAAGGAATAGGAAGCCTATAGAAATGAAGTGACTTGGCCTAAGATCAACGGTAAATTGCTTAAAGCTGTTATATTTAGGAATAGTTTTTTGTTGTTGTTGTTCATTCTGTGGCAGTTTACTTCTAAAGATCCTAAATTTGTCAAGTATCTTCTGTATAATGATACAATTTGTAGAATGTTAACTGAGTCCTAGTTATTTGAAATCATGATTATCAGCAATAACTAATTATTATATATATATGTGATTAATGTTTACTATTTCCAAATAAATTTCTTATTGCCTTATATAGTATTTTCTTGTCACAAAACCCCAGAGCATGTTTTTAGGTTTCCAGAATGGATTTTTGTATTGCTTGATATAGTTGAGTAATTTCGCAGAGAGACAGGCTCCCTGGGCTATACCAAAAGCCTTTTGCTTGGTTATGCATATACTTCCCATGAGAGCTGAGAGATACAAGCATAAAGAGTCAGAGGACTCAGAGACAGGTAGACTCTGACATAGCGGAGACTGCAGTGCCATGTGCGGGCTGAGAGGCGTGTGAGTGCTGTGGTTCCTGAAGTATTTGGTCAGTGTGTGATACTGAGATGCTGTCCTTCCAGGATGATGGTGGTGAGCAGTCCTGACAGGATAGCTGCCAGATTAACTTGCACTTCCTTGATTTTTACCTTTGGCTTTATCTGTTCTAGGGGCCATGGAAACTTCAGGAAGTGAAGCAAGTTACTGATCCTGTTTCTCTTTTATAGATGAGAAAATGAACGCTTAAAGAGTATGAGTGATTTTTCTTTAGGCCACACAGACAATTAAGTGTTAGAACCATAGCCTTGGAAGACAACATGAAATGTGTTCTGCTAGAACACATTGGAATAGAATTTTGGTACAAATCATTCATTAATCCTGGCTGAAATGAATTTTTATCCGTGTGTCCAGTTTTTAAAAAGGTAATTTCCAAAACAAAAACAACAACAAAAACCATAATTTCCTGCAGTCCATTTTAATTTTGTAAGGACATTACTGAGATTTGTTTAATTTTATGTTATTGTGGGTTAGAACAATTAAAATCTGATGAAAATAGATTGTAAATACAATACCCTTCCCCTCCACTGGTACAGATGATCCAAATTAGGAATCCTTTCTTATTTTCAACTTTAGTTCACTATTGGGAGAAAAAAACATCAGTTCTCAAAGCAGTAATCAGAATCTTTTATTCCCTCTGAATAAAAGTACTTTTCTCTAATTATCATAAAACACATATGAATCTCAAAGTTCTCCTTTTCTACAGAGAAATCACATCCCAAAGAAATCACCATTGAATTACTTGCTGCTTTTATTTCTTAATCTACATTCTCCTGCAGACTCACTAGCCAGGTGTCTGCTGGTTTCTGGAGGTATATTACAGCATGTCTTTGGGCCTTTCCTGAAGGATAAGAGGTCCTAAGAATCTTCTAATTTTTTTTTTTTTTTTTACCATTTTGGTCTCCTATAGCACTTTACTAGTTAATCATTTAATTCAACTGATTCTATTTAGAATTTGTGGTAAGTAGTTAAGCCTCAATTTTTACTTTAACTATGTCTTTTAGGAGGTTTTACTAGACAAACCTGGAGAAGGAAATGGCAACCCACTCCAGTACTCTTGCCTGGATAATCCCATGGACGGAGGAGCCTGGCGAACTATAGTCCATCAGATTGCAATGAGTTGGACACGACTGAGCGACTTCACTTTCACTAGACAAACTGTGGGTGATAATGATTACAGGATGAATAAATCCTTAAGACAATAAGCATTCCCACATTCTCCAGAAATGTTCAGCATAGAAGGACTTGACTATGCTGATCAAAATTATGAGCAGAATGTCATTAAAATCAAATGTCTGTTTGATTGGGTTCTCACTCCGACATTTACCTGGTTATATGACGTTGAGTACATTACTTACATTTCTTTAAGCTTCAGTCTCCCAATGCCTAAAATAGGGATAATACACAATAAAATGTTTAACACAGTTTTTAGCATACAGCATGTGGTCAGTTGGTAAGCTGCAGGAGTTGCCACCACCATCCTCATCATCTTCAATCTCTTCCTCTAGCCACAAAAGCTGTTGGAGAAGTTCTGGTTACTGTGTATACTTGATGGTATCCTCACTTTGCCTGTTTATCCAATCAAATCTTATTACCAGTTCAGATCCCTCTCTTTCCTGAATCCAAATCAGTGAATTACTTACTTTTCCTTTGATACTTTATAGCCTGATCCCAGTGGCTTAGGCTAACCAAGATTTGCGTGCTGATACATTTGAAGTGTTCCTGTAATAAAAGCACTCTGTATTTTGTTGATTTCTTAGCCATCAATGAAACCGTCCTCTAAACCCTGTTACTTTCTGAGTATCAGCTTCTTTGCTGCAGTCCAGTGCTGCTTCAGCTAGAGGATCTGAAGCACAGGGCCAGCCTTTCCAGACCAAACTTTGTGGCTCCCACCTTATACCCCATCTACTTAATGTTTTCACCATCTCAGTATTACAAGAGGATAGAGTGGTAGACCAGAGAAGGCGATGGCACCCCACTCCAGTACTCTTGCCTGGAAAATCCCATGGACAGAGGAGCCTGATAGGCTGCAGTCCATGGGGTCACGAAGAGTTGGACACGACTGAGCGACTTCACTTTCACTTTTCACTTTCATGCATTGGAGAAGGACATGGCAACCCACTCCAGTATTCTTGCCTGGAGAATCCCAAGGACCGGGGAGCCTGATGGGCTGCCGTCTATGGGGTCACACAGAGTCGGACACGACTGAAGCGACTTAGCAGCAGCAGCAGCAGAGTGGTAGACAGCCTAATTTGGAAAAAAAAAAAAAAATTTTTTTTTTTATTTCTAAGTTTCCTGTTTGCCCACAATAGATGAAAAACCTGTAACCTTTTACTCTAGTGCAGAATACCTTTGTGCATACTGTACTCAGTCACTTCAGTCGTGTCTGACTCTTGGTGACTCTTGGTGACAGTAGCCTGCTAGGCCCCTCTGTCTGTGGGATTTTCCAGGCAGGAATACTGGAGTGAGTTGCCATTTCCTCCTCCAGGGGATCTTTCTGACCCAGGGACTGAACCTGCGTCTCTTATGTCTCCTGCATTGGCGGGTTCTTTAACCACTAGGCCACCTGGGACATACCGTTACTGTCTCTAAAAAGCAGTTGGAGTGCTTTCTTTCATAAAGGAGAAGAAGAAAAGGGCATTTTCATATAAGAACAATTATAAGGTCAAGGATGAATATTTCTAGCAGTGACTCTTTCCCAAAGCTTAGCAGAGTATGATAAGGGTTTCCTTTACTAAATTATTGGAATGGAAGAATATTTAGTACCTGTAAAGCCTGTACTGGGTTTCTGTTTTCTAACATTGTTCAGTTATAAAGCCACTTTTACTGCATTTGAGGTCTTGTAAGAAAATGATTAGGAAAAAAGAACTGCCAAATCAGTAAGATTGCTTTATTAACAGTCTGTATCACAAACCACGTACTGATTTTATTGCTTTAGGCAAACTTACCGTGGTGGCGGGAATTTATTAATACTTTAAGGGCCCTCTCTTTGTTCCAAGTGAAATATGCATGAGGTGGGGAAGGCCTTTGCCAAAGTTTTTATATCAGATTGATGGCTTCTCTGTAAGTTCGTCTAGAAATGTAGAATTTCTTATACAAATACGTAATGTATCCTAAATAGTCTACCCTGTTTTACAGTTCTTGTTCTCCTAGTGATTGATAAGTGTTCACATGTATCACAAGTGGATCCCTTACTGTGAAGTTTAAGATACTATATTTTCTTGAACTGTTGTAGTCACATGTTCCGGGAAACAAACTCACTCCGAAGGACAGTGCAGACAGTGGAATGCAGTTTATTACACTGGCGGACCCAAGATAGAGTCTCCTCTTAGCCAAGGACCCCCACCAGTTTTTGTGAAAACCTTATATACCCTAAGTGTACTTGCTCAAACCCACCTCCCCAAATTCCTTGAAACTAGTCTGGACAAGGTAAAAGAGAGATACGATCAAAGTTAACCCATGATTCATGTGTCACAAGACTAGATACACAGTGGACATTTATCAATGGGACTGTAGTCATATCCTGATAAACATAGTGGAATTTACGACTTTGTTCTGTTACAGAGATAATTAGCATATTGTCTTAGGCAACAGAAAGTCCAAGTTCAAGTCCTGAGGCTCTTTTATTGGGTGTCTGGTTTTCCATTGGTATGCCATTTCTATAGACACCGGGCACAAAGTTCAGAGTCCCTTGGGAGAGTGACCAGGCACGTGTAGCCTAATGTTCACAGCCTGGCCTAAGATGGAGTCCAGCCCCATCTGTTTCCTCCTTTAGAACCATCTTATCAAGTTACTCATTTCCTAATGCTCCTTACTAGCCTGTTCTGCAATCCATTCTCTCTCTCTCTCATTACTCTTAATAAACAGTTCTTTCCCTCTTTAAATTCTTTTTGTTTTGCTTATGTTTAAAATTGGTTCCTCATCGAAGCAGATATTTTTTTGTGATCAAGTTCCCAGCCTGGCCATGAATACCTTAGTTACTTCATAAGCTATCAGTTCAGTTCAGTCGCTCGGTCATGTCCGACTCTTTACGACCCAATGAACCTCAGGACGCCAGGCCTCCCTGTCCATCACCAACTCCTGGAGTCTACCCAAACCCATGTCCATTGAGTTGGTGATGCCATCCAATCATCTCATCCTCTGTCGTCCCCTTCTCCTCCTGCCCTCAATCTTTCCCAGCATCAGGGTCTTTTCAAATGAGTCAGCTCTTTGCATCAGGTGGCCAAAGTATTGGAGTTTCAGTGTCAACATCAGTCCTTCCAATGAACACCCAGAACTGATCTCCTTTAGAATGGACTGGTTGGATCTCCTTGCAGTCCAAGGGACTCTCTATAAACTGAAGCTTCTATTTTTAAGACTGTACCATTCTTGAGAGTCTTTGAACCCCAAAAATGGGGTAATTTGAAGATACATTAAGCAGTGAGTAAAAAGGAGGACCCTGGAGGAAGAAATGGCAACCCACTCCAGTATTCTTGACTGGAAAATTCCATGGACAGAGGAGCCTGGCGGGCTGCAGTCCATGGAGTTGCAAAGATTTGGACACAACTGAGCACACACGCAAAAAAAAAAAAAAAGGAAAAAATTTGTATATGAAATCATTGTGAAATGAATTTGCAGTTTAAAGACTGCTGTTATCCATTCGTGTGTTACTTAACTAAACTTTTATTGAAATATAGCATGCACACAGAAAAGTACACAAATCATTTTTAAAATGAATTTTCACAAAATAAACATATCTGACCTCTACCCGAATGAGAAACTAGAATGTTATCAACAACCCAGTTTCATCTCCTTCCAGTATTAACCACCTCCAAAGGATAACCACTATCTTGACTTATAATAGTGTAGGTTAGTTTTTCTTGTTTTTGAACTTTATAAAATGGATTCACAAAATATATTCTTTGTGCTTGGCTTCTTTTGCTGAATATGATATTTCTTAGATTCATTGTTGTTGATACCTACAGCAGTAATATTACATATTCTCATTTCTATATAGTATTCTATTATGTGAATATATGCACTGTTCATCTTGTTTACTTCTGTTCTTTCTGTTGAAAAGTCTATCTCAGTGTTACTGTTGATCCTTTGAAGAAGTCTTTTCTCCTCCCTCTTCTTGCTTTTTCTTTTTGTCTTTGACTTTTAGCACTTTTACTATGACATTGCCTAGATGTGATTTGCTTTGTATTTATCCTGTATGAAGTTTCTAGGGCTGCTTAAATTTGTGGTTTGATGCTTTCATCAGTGTTGGAACAGTCTCAGCTATCATCCCTTCAAATATTTCTTCCACCCCATTTTTTTCTGTCTTCCTGCTAGGAGTTCAAATGCATGTAACTTATACCTTTTCATAATGTTCCATTTGTCTCTTTATTCTTTATACTGTATTTTCCATCTTTGGGAAATTTTTATCTCTGTGTGTTTCAGCCTAGATATTTTTTACTATGCTCTATTCATGATCACAAATATTTTCTCTTTAGCTCTGACTTGCTATTAAGCCTACATATTACATTTGTAGTTTCAGTTATTTTTTTAACGCCTTTAAAAATTTTTTTTAATCCATTTTTCCTAGTTGATTTATTATGTGCTTTTTACTGGTGAATATTTAAATTCCTGATGTTTGTTTATTTAGAATCACAACTTTGGGATCAAACAAAAATGTTAAAGAGTTACTTGTCTTCATTTTATAGCTGAAATAGTGAGGGCCCTGAGACAGAGAGACCTATCAAAGGACACACAGCCTGTTAATATCTGTTCTTACATCAGGGACTCCCAACTTATAATCCTTTGAATTTTACACTGCATCACTGATAGGTAATACAGTATTTGTGTCTTTTACTCACTTACTGAGGTCATAAACCATGTCTAACAAGCATTCTATAAAATCAACTCAACCTTGGCCTGGTTGAGTGATGATTGTGCTTCATATTATGAGAAAAGAGCTTACATTTTGAAGTTGTAATAATATTGTCAGATTGCAGGCACATCCACGAAGCCCTATCTGGGCTACTCAAACCACCCACATTTAAGACTCTAAAGTTCTTTTACCCCTTTTATTAGACTCTACATGTAAAATGAATTTTTTTTCCAATCTAGAGTGGATCATTCATAAAGAACATTACCAGATCATGCCCGTCTATCATGCTGTAGAGGAGTATTTATTAACTATAATAGCTCAGAGGTTATGCCAGAGAAGAATAAGGTATATATGACTGTGGAATCACATACAATCAATATGTGGTAAACCAGAGAATATTGTTTTGGACTTGTTTGCTTTTAGAACATTCTAAAATATTTGAATAATCTTAATCTTATTTATCAGTCAAGTTAATAGCTACTCTTACAGAGGCTAAACTTTTAAGTTCAGAGGATACACTGTAGAATGGATGGATCTGACTGGCTAAAGTTTGATCTAGTTTATGGGTCCCACAGTGGAGCTGTTGACAGTGCCTTTACGATAACAAAGCTTGATCACCTGCTCTACAAGGATGTGTAAGGTAGCATCTGGGTTACATATCTGTTTGCCTTTTAAGATTTTACATGAGGAAATGAAACACAGGTGATGGAAATAGGTAAATAGAAAAAGACATTAAAGGGAAATAAATTCTGCTTAGTGTTTGACCTCTGTACATATGAAAGCTACTTTAGAGTCTTTTGTCTTTAATGAGAGTGTAATCTATACTTGATGGCAGTCTGAGACAGAATTCTAGTGTCACTTTGAGCTTTCACCTTCTTCACTGTTGTTGTTGTTGAGTCTCCCAGTCATATCTGACTCTTTGAAAGCCCGTGGACTGCAGCACACCAGGCCTCCCTGTCTCTTACCATCTCTTGGAGTTTGCCCAAGTTCATGTTCATTGCATCTGTGATGCCATCCAGCCATCTCATTTTTTGACACCCTCTTCTTCTGCCCTTGATCTTTCCCAGCATCAGGGACTTTTTTAGTGAGTCATCTGTTCTCATCAGATGACCAAAATACTACTGGAGCTTCAGGTTCCGTGTCAGTCCTTCCAGTGAATATTCAGGGTTGATTTCCTTTAGGATTGACTGGTTTGATTTCCTTGCTGTCCAAGGGACTTTCAGAAGTCTCTCTAGCACTGCAGTTTGAAGGCATCAATTCTTTGGTATTCTGCCTTCTTTATGGTCCAGCTCTCAGAACCCTACATGACCACTGGGAAGACCATAGTCTTGACTATACGAGCCTTTGTTGGCAGAGTAATGTCTCTGCTTTTTAACACACTGTCTAGGTTTGTCATAGCTTTCCTGCCAAGAAGCAATTGTCTTCTGATTTCCTGACTGCAGTCACCATCCGTAGTGCCTTTAGAGCCCAAGAAGAGAAAATCTGTCACTGCTTCCACCTTTTCCCCTTCTATTTTCTATGCAATAATGGGGCTGGATGCCATGATCTTAGTTTTTTAATATATAGTCTTAAGCCGGTTCTTTAACTCTCTCCTTCACCCTCATCAAGAGGTTCTTTAGTTCCTCTTCACTTTCTGCCATTAGAGTATTATCATCCGCATATATAAGGTTGATGATGTTTTTCCTGCCTGTCTTGATTCCAACTTGTAACTCATCCAGCCTGGCATTTCTCATCATGTTCTCAGTGTATAGGTTAAACAAACAGGGTGACAACAGATAGCCCTGTTGTACTCCTTTCTCGATCTTGAACCAATCAGTTTTCCATACAGGGTTCTAACTATTGCTTCTTGACCCACATACAGGTTTCTCAGGAGACAGGTAAGATGGTCTGTTATTCCCATCTCTCTAAGAGCTTTCCACAATTTGTCATGATCTCCATGATCTATGCTTTAGTGTAGTCAATGAAACAGAGCTAGATGTTTTTCTGAAGTTCTCTTGCTTTTTCTATAATCCAGCAAATATTGGCAATTTGATCTCTAGTTCCTCATTCTTTTCTAAACCCAGCTTGGACATCTGGAAGTTCTTGATTCGCATAATACTGAAGCTTGGCGTGAAAGATTTTAAACACGACCGTATTAGCATGAGAGATGAGTGCAATTGTGTGATGGTTAGCACATTCTTTGGTATTACCCTTCTTGGGAATTGGGATGAGGATTGACGTTTTCCAGTTTGTGGCCACTGCTGGGTCTTCCAGATTTGCTGACATAATGAATGCAAAACCTTGATGGCATCCTCCTTTAGGGATTTGAATAGTTCTGCGAAATTTCATCGCATCCACTAGCTTTATTAACAGCAGTGCTTCTTAAGGCCCACTTGACTTTGCACTCTAGAATATCTGGCTCTGGGTGACTCACCACACCACTGTAGTAATCTTGTTCATTAAGATCTTTTTTAATACAGTTCTTCCATGTATTCTTTCTATCTCTTCTTGATCTCTTTAGCATCTACTAGGTCTCTTATCATTTTTTATGCTTTATTGTGCCCATCTTTGGGTGGAATGCTCTCTTGATATTTCCAGTTTTCCTCAAGAGAACTCTAATATTTCCCCTATTGTTCTTTTCTTCCATTATGGAACACTGTTCATTGAAGAAGTCCTTCTTATCTCTTCTAGATATTCTTTGAAACTCCACGTTTAATTGGATGTACCCTTCCCTCTCTCCCTTGCTTTTCACTTCTCTTCATTCTTCCACTGTTCGTAAAGCCTCCTCAGATAACCACTTTGCCTTCTTGCTTTTCTTTTTCTTTGGGATGGTTTTGTTCATCACCTGTACAACATTATGGATCTCTGTCTGAGGAATTCTAGTGTCACTCTGGGCTTTCACCTTCTCCATATGAAGTATATTTGTTAGGGAGTGTCCGCTCCAGAGATTCATACTGTTTAATAGTATTGCTAGAACCATACTTCTATGTGCTTATGACTTTTCTCATCTCTCTCTATTTTGTTTTGAAGGAAATGTAACCCTGGGTTGTCTCTGGGGCAGATTAGAAGTAGATTTGGACTAGTCTGCGACCCCTCTGACTCATAACTCACTGTTCTTATCATTGATTGGTCCCTACTCTTCCACATGTGTTTTTTTTTTTTTTTAGCTTAAAGTCAGGGTGCTTTGGTATTTATAAATGTGCAACTTGGGCTGTATCTTGAACTTTTCCCCCTATTTTTGATTATGGTGCAGTTTGGGCCTAGGGCATTTAATTATCACTTTCCTATGTGAGAGCTTTGCTTATCTTAGTTATTAAAAGTATGTTTCTAAGAAAAACACATGGTTTTCCTCCTACCATTTCATAAAAGTCTTTCTTTTTCCCAATAAACCATCCTTGAAATCCATTCTACTTCTTCAAATTTTTTTTTCTAATTAGCATAAATTCAGAGCCAGTCTTTCTGAATGCTTGCATCCCAAAGTTACATGTAGACAGACAAGAAGGAAATTTGGTATTTCTTCATGCAAGGTCTTGCGTACATCAGTTGTTTTATTGGGTTACAGAAATCACTACTGGTACATTATGCAAAATGTCAAAAACTCATTCCCCAAGACAGGGTTGTCAAATGTAGCTAAACAGGTCTGGCTAGAATAAGCAACGTGCAAAAATAACTTTAAAGAGCAAAACTGGGGAGAGTGTTGAGAGACCACAAGGACTTGAAAGCAGAAATTAAAAGGAAAATTCAGAGAGCGAAGCAATGTGTTTCTTGTTGGGCAGAGTTCCTGTGAGGGACCCTGTATTCAAATACTCTTTGACATTGCGTTTGAGTCCTTAGCTTCCAAAGGCCACTGATACCACAGAGGCCCAACAGTGTGTAATGGTTCCTTCATCTCCTGAGCCTCTGGCTGCCTCTTGTTACAGCCCCATGTTTAAAAATAGCAGGGAAATAAGGGAAAATCATAAACTAGCTATAATAAAATTAGTGCTTGCGTGAAAGACTATTGCCAGAGAACAGCTTTTAGAAGGCCCCGTGCTGCCAGAAGGCCGCTGGGTGTTGGCAGTATTCAAGCATTCACTGGCCAGCATGTTGAGACCTGAATTAGGCGTTTTATTAAAGATAGAATGTCTTTTCTTCATGATCGTAAGTGTTAACCTTTTTTTTTTAAGTAATAGAAAATGGATCAGAAAAATAAATTGTCATAATAAATGTGTTACTTTTTTTTTTTATCAAAATAGAGATGAAATTAAATAACTCTGAAGAAGAAATATTACAGCTTTTCTCAAAGAAACTGATTAAGTGAAGAAGAGTAAGAGCTAACATCTAAGAAACTAGATGGTCTAGATAAGGAACACCACCACCATCAACAGAAGGCTAATTCTTCATTAATTTGTAAAGGAGAAAAAAGTAATCTGTAAAGGGGAATTAGACATGAAAGGTATAGTGAGGATCATTGCATTTCCCATTAAACGCATATTTGTAGAAGATCTGGAATTCTCATTACAACTTGAAAGGAAAACTGATTCTCTCTTAGAATCAGGTATTTTCAAACTAGTATGTCACAGAGCCTGCTCTGGTTCAGTGGTTCTTGCTACTAAATATGCATTACCGTGGCAATTGGCTTTCGTTCCCACATATATCATTAACATAGATGAGTCTTGAAGTCAGTCTGCCTTCAAAGATGTGTTTCAGTGACCTGGATGAAAAGATTTTCCCAGCCTCATGAATCAGTGTTTTAAAAGGACTTCTATTGGCGTATGCCCCAACTCCCTGACCTGCTCTGCTGTTGAACTTATAGAACTCTTTTCCTGCACCCACTGCAGGCAGTAACCTGGATCAGGTTTTTCTGCAATATTCTTGTTTCCAGCAGCCTTGGAAAGAATGAGCTGGAGGGTTTCAGTACTGATACTGTTACGGGGCCATTTAAGTGAGAATCTTGGTTATATCTAAAAACTCGCTTCTGCACCCAAAGCTTGGACCAGACCATTAATCTGGTTCATAAACTCCATTTGCTTTTAATCTCCTGAGTGTACCAGAGTATGCATCTCCAGTGTAAATGACCAAAAAAGAAGCTGTTAGCTCGTTCTTGATGGCACAGTAGGCTTCAACATGCCCTTTAGGTTTAAATACAATGTCTGATATTAAACTTTGAAAATGTCAGTAAAAGGATTTCACTGCAGCTGACCAGCTCTAGTCTCAAAGGACTTGATCTCTGCCCCATACTGTTACTTAGAAATGTAGGAAATGAATCATTTCAAAAAGATTCTGAAAACAGTGACTGAAATCTTGAGCAAAGACATTTGAATTTAGGAAAACTCTAATTCATGTTATTGACTTTATTATGTTTAGAGAATTTTTACTTTTTAAAATTTATTTTTAATTGGAGGATAATTGCTTTACAATGTTGTGTTCGTTTCTGCCACACAACAATGTGAATTAGCCGTAAGTGTACATATATCCCCTCCATCTTGAACTTCACTCCCACCCCTACTTGTCCCGCCCCTACTTAATCCCGCCCCTCTGGTCATCACAGAGCCGAGCAGAGTTCTCTGTGTTATACAGCAACTCCCTCCAGCTCTGCCTTACACATGGCTGTGCATCTGTCTCAGTGCTGCTCGCTCAGTTCATCCCACTCTCTCTTAACTGTGCCCTCAGGTCTGTTTTCTACATCTGTGTGTCTATTCCTGCCCTGTAAATAGGCTATTGGTACCATTTTTCTAGATTCCATAAATGTGCATTACTATATTTTATTTGTTTTTAGAGAATGTCCTTTTCTGATTAGGTTCTGCAGGTTTACTTCCTGTTAGCTGATTGGACAATAGGATTAATAGTACCAGGTTAATTACTATGATAGGCTTCCTCTGAAGAACTCAAAATATTTTGTCTTAGCACATTCATTATTGACTGTCAGACTTTTATGTTTTCTTCTTGTTCTGCTTTATTTCTCTTGATTATGGAAGGAATTGGACTTAGGTAAAGGATCACAAGAAAGCAGTGGCTTGACCCCTTCTCCCACTGAAGTTTAGAAACAGATCTTTTGGCTTGCCTTATTCCTGTTTGCTAAGTGTCATTTACCCTGGCACCTGGCTGTTTCAATGTCCCGTGTGGCTACTAAAAGCAGTGGATTTCCCAGTTTATAGAGTTTCTTCTAGATTGATATGCAGAGATTAGACTCTCGAATACTGGAGAAGACTTTCCAGGAACTAGAAATCCAGCTGCTTTTTCTTCTCACTGGAAACTAATATTTCTGCATAGTTAGGAAACAGTGTTTTATCAAGGTATAGAATGAGAAATCACAGAAATTGGAAATAGGAAAGATACTGTAGGCATTTAGCCCAGGGTTTAGTATAGTATCATGCTACTCCCCTGCATGCACCTAGGAAGTCAGCCATGATACAAGATAATTTTTTCACATGGATACGACCTAGGCAGCTCAGTTTCCTTGATGCCTTCTGATTTTGAGCTTAAAACTAGTATAATAGGAAAGGTCCCATGCTTGATGCATCTCTTTATTAAAATCTGTTTAGAAACACCCAAAGAAAAGTGATTACCCAAACCCTGTTGAAACGCACACAGCTCGGTCATAGTTGAGGTACTGTCATGTAGTCATTCTGGCGGAGTCTGGGCTTTATAGTGAGTAAACAATTTTCACAAGCTTAATAATCATGTATATCAGCATTCTTTTGCTACAATAATGCCTTATGACAAACCAGCCACAAAACCTCAGTGGTTTAAAACAATACACATTTATTTTTGCATACATATCTCCAATCAGAGCTGGGCTCAGCAGGGCTAACGTGTATGTCTGCCATCAGCTGAAGTCAGCTGGACGCTGGCGAGGCAGCTTCCCTGACCTTGCCTTGCCTCCCTCACGTGTCTGAGAAGTCCCTTGGGACGGCCGTGCAAAGCAGGCTCTGTTCCATGTGTCTCATTCTCCAGAGGGTCACCCTGGGCATGCTCTTATGATGAAAGCCGAGCAGCAGGTTCTTGTCAAGCTTCTGCTTGAATCACAAGTGCACATTTTATTGGCCTAATAAGCAAGTGAACTTGACTGAGCCTCAAGCCGTTACCGCATCCTCAGTGAGAGGGGTGAAAAATTGGAACTATCAGTGCAATCACTCTACCTCAGTGTGGTGGCATAATTATCTGAACATGATATACCCAGGTTACAAATTACTTAGCATGAATTATTTTCAGTATGATTTCTGTTAACTTACTGTCCATGTCTTAAGGAAGAAGAGGACAAATGGTGAATCCGTCTATCCAGCCCTTTCATATTTTTTCCCGTTTTATCTGTACAAAAGCCTAGAAGAAGAACCCTTTTAATAACTCTAATAATTTTTGCTATCCCTGAATAATTTGGGCTCTCTGACACCTATTTGGATGCTGTCGAAGGAACATCAATAACTTTGAAAGGCTATTTTCTACCATAAGATATTTATGATTCATTGTTTATTGCTTGGTTTTTCTGAGTTTGTCTCATTTACTATTATTATCTTGGACAAATAACTGACTTTTTGTTTTAACATCACTCTTTCTAATATTTGTCTTGTCTCAAGAATTTTAAGTGTGTAAGTAAGTTAGCACGGGTCACCCAGAAGCAGCCTGACATAGGGGATGATTTTTGAGTAGAACTGCTAACGTGTGTGGATCACAACAAACTGTGGAAAATTCTTAAAGAGATGGGAATACCAGACCACCTTACCTGCTTCCTGAGAAATATATATGCAAATCAAGAAGCAACAGTTAGAACCGGAGATGGAACAACAAACTGGTTCCAGATTGGGAAAGGCATACATCAAGGCTGTATATTGTCACTCTGCTAATTTAACTCATATACAGAGTACGTCATGCAAAATGCTGGGCTGGATGAAGCACAAGCTGGAATCAAGATTGCTGGGAGAAATATCAATAACCTCAGATACGCAAATGACACTACCTTTATGGCAGAAAGGGAAGAGGAACTAAAGAGCCTCTTGATGAAAGTGAAAGAGGGGAGTGAAAAAGCTGGCTTAAAACTCAACATTCAAAAAATGAAGATCATGGCATCCAGTCCCATCAGATCAGATCAGTCGCTCAGTCGTGTCCGACTCTTTGCGACCCCATGAACTGCAGCATGCCAGGCCTCCCTGTCCATCACCAACTCCCGGAGGTCACTCAGACTCACATCCATCGAGTCAGTGATGCCATCCAGCCATCTCATCCTCTGTCATCCCCTTCTCCTCCTGCCCCCAATCCCTCCCAGCATCAGAGTCTTCTCCAATGAGTCAACTCTTCGCATGAGGTGGCCAAAGTACTGGAGTTTCAGCTTTAGCATCATTCCCTCCAAAGAAATCCCAGGGCTGATCTCCTTCAGAATGGACTGGTTGGATCTCCTTGCAGTCCAAGGGACTCTCAAGAGTCTTCTCCAACACCACAGTTCAAAAGCATCAATTCTTCGGCGCTCAGCCTTCTTCACAGTCCAGCTCTCACATCCATACATGACCACAGGAAAGACCATAGCCTTGACTAGGCGAACCTTTGTTGGCAAAGTAATGTCTCTGCTTTTGAATATGCTATCTAGGTTGGTCATAACTTTCCTTCCAAGGAGTAAGCGTCATGGCAAATAAGATGGGGAAACAATGGAAACAGTGAGAGACTTTATTTTGCGGGGCTCCAAAATCACTGCAGATGATGACTGCAGCCACGAAATTAAAAAGATGCTTGCTCCTTGGAGGAAAAGTTATGACAAACCTAGACAGCGTATTAAAAAGCAGAGACATTACTTTGCAGACAAACGTCTATCTAGTCAAAGCTGTGGTTTTCCCAGTAGTCAGGTATGGATGTGAGCGTTGGACCATAAAGAAAGTTGAGCACTGAAAAATTGATACTTTTGAACTGTGGTATTGGAGAAGACTCTTGAGAGCCCCTTGAACTCTCGGAGATCAGTCCTGAATATTTGTTGGAAGGACAGATGCTGAAGCTGAAACCCTAATACTTTGGCCACCTGATGCGAAGAACTGACTCATTTGAAAAGACCCTGATGCTGGTAAAGACTCAAGGCATCACCGACCCGATGGACATGAGTTTGAGCAAGCTCTGGGAGTCAGTGATGACAGGGAAGCCTGGCGTGCTGTAGTCCATGGAATCGCAAAGTCGGACACAACTGAGTGACTGAACAGAACTGAGGGACTCAGACAGTAAAGAATCTTCCTGCAGTGCAGGACACCCAGACTTGATCCCTGGGTTGGGAGGATTCCCTGAAGAAGGGAATGGCTACCCACTCCAGTATTCTTGCCTGGCGAATTCCTTGGCAGAGGAGCCTGGTGGGATATGTCATTTAGTAAATCTGTAATACTATAACAACAGCTACCATTTGTTGATTATTTCTTGTGTCCCACAGGGTACAGGCAGTGTCTCCTCTAATCCTTAAAATAAGCCACACAATTAGAGTATCGTCTTTGTTCTACATATGTGTAAACTGAGGTACCTTCCTTGAGAAAGTATTTCAGCAGGTGATCTGATACACACCTCTTCTCATTTCTTCTTTCTGTAAAGACTGATTGGGAAGGAGTAAGTGAGCACTGATAAACCATTTGAACATTATACACAGCCCTGAGACTTCCCTGGTGGTCTGGTGGTTTGGCGTCTGCCTTCTAATGCAGAGGAGAAAGTTTGATCCCTGGTCCGGGAACCAAGATCCCACATGCCATGTGGCAACTAAGCCCATGCACCACAACTAGAGAGAAGCCTGGTATCACAACTAAGACCTGATAAGTCATAAATAAGATATAAATAAATAAAAAATTTAAAAAGAATACACAGCATTACATTCTTTTGTCTGTGTTGCTTCACATGTATATCAGAATTGACACAGGTCAATAGTGTAGATATAGGAAAGCAGAATGATTATATGAAATGAAAGGTAGATTGCATGTTGTGAAATTGTCCCAGTTCAGAATCGAATGTTTATTATTAAAGAAAAAATAATTTACACATTGCTAATTTGGGGGGTTGCTATTCATTTTTGTGTCACTAGGCATGACATGCTTATTTTAGACTACTGTATGTAATCTAATATGTAAAGTACAAATGTAATAGAGTTTTATAATTTAAAAATTTATTGAGATACAGTTGACATAGTTTCAGGTGTACAACATAAGGATTTGGTATTTCTGTACATTTAGAAATCAGCACAGTAACTCAGGAGACTGCTCTTCATTGCAGCGCATGGGCTGCTGCTTCCGCTGGTTTCCCTTGTTGTGAAGCTCAGGCTCTAGGTACATGGGCTCAGCGGTTGTGGTGCGTGGCCTTAGTTGCTCTGTGGCATGTGGGACCTTCCTAGATCAGCGATCAAACTCATGTCCCCTGCATTGGCAGGCAGATTCTTAACCACTGGACCACTAGGGAAGTCCCTGATGATAACTTTTAAAACTTAATCTGTCAACAGTTTTCAAATATGCAATATAGTATCATCAACTCTAATTGCCATGCTATACATTATATCCCCATAACTTACTTATTGCATAACTGGCAGTTTGGACCATTTGCCCATCTCCCGCCACTGTTCCTGGCAGACACCAGTCTGTTCTCTGAATCCGTGAGCTCAGGTGTTTGTCTGTTTTGGTTTAGCTTTTTTCTTTTTTTCAAGATTCCACATAAAAGTCAGATAATATGGTATTTGCTTTTCTTTTTCTGACTTATTTCACTTAGCTTAATGCCCTTAAGGTCTATTCATGTTTTTGTAGGTAACAAGATTTCATTCTTTTTTAATGGCAGAGAATATTCTATTGTGTGTGTATATATATGTATGTAAGTACATGCATACATACATGCATACATACACACACACACATCAGGGCTTCCCTGCTGGCTCAGGGGTAAAGAACCTGCCTGCAGTGCAGGAGACACAGGTTTAATCCACGGGTTGAGAAGATCCCCTGGAGGAGGAAATGGCAACCCACTCCAGTATTCTTGCCTGGGAAATCTCATGAACAGAGGAGCCTGGCGGGCTATAGTCCATGGAGTTGCAAAAGAGCCAGACACAACTTAGTGACTAAACAGCAACAGATAATGTATACATACCACACATTATTTATCCATTCATCCACTGATGACATTTAGGTTGCTTCCATGTCTTGGCTATTGTAAATAATGCTGCAGTGAACAGGCTGGTATATATCTGTTTTTGGTAAGTGTTTTTGCTTTCTTTGGTAAATACCCAGAAGTGGGATTGCTGGATCCTGAGGGCTGTTTTGGGTCTTTTGAGGAACCTCCATGCTGTTTCCCACAATAGCTGTGCCCACTTGCGTTCCCACCAGCAGTGCTCAGGGGTTCCTTTTATCCATATCCTCCCAGCATTTGTTGTTTCTTGACTTTTTGATAATAACTATTCTAACAAGTGTGAGGTGATGTATCGTTGAGGTTTTGACTTATATTTCCCTGATGATTAGAGATGTTGAGCATCTTTTCATGTACCTGTTGGGCATCTGTATGTCTTCTTTGGGAAAATGTCTCTTTGAATAGACATTTCTGCCCAGTTTTGAATTAGATCATTTAGCTTTCTTTGGATTGAGTTGTATGAGTAGAGTCATATTATTTTTTAAAAACACTCAAGTTAGCTGCTCAACTTCTCTCAACGTTTGTTTACTCATCTGTAGAATGAGGGTAAAAACAGAAACTATTCATGGGGCTGTTAAAGAGATTAAAAATGCACATAACACACTACCATCATGCATAGTGAGAGCACATAGTAAAGATGTAATAGATGTTAGCCATTATTGTTATTTTTGTTTATCTCTTGATGCCAGAAACTGTCTCATTCATCTCTCATTCAACGTCCAACATAAAGCTTCACCATGAAAACCCATCCTATGGCTTCCTTAGAAACCACTTTGTGTATCTTAACCTTTATTCTGGAACTCTTCCAGACCACCTTCTCTGCTTGTCTGCCCTTGTCTTCCTTGTCTTTGCCAGGCCTAATTCCTGACCTACCTTTGCCTCTTACCCCTTATTAAGGTTCTGTAGCTTGGCTCCCACCCTGCATCTAATACGCTTACTTGTCAACCATATTGCACCTCTTGTGGTCTCATGAGGAATTGACTTCTGGTAGTCATTGTCCGGTCTTATGAGCTACCCTTCCCCATGAGGAAAGCCACGATATCTTCTTTATTGCCAATTGGGGCTTGTGGGATAACATATTTCTCATCTTTGCTTACCCTTGGGAGAGAAAAGTTAGACCTCTTAGGCTAATATTTGGCCAATCCCTGCCTTAGACCTTAACTGGATTATCTGTGTGTAATACAGCATAGAGTAATACTCTATATTATAGAGATGGGATTCCCTGGTGGCTCAGACGGTAAATGTCTGCCTGCAATCTGGGAAACCTGGGTTCAATCCCTGGGTTGGGAAGATCCCCTGGAGAAGGAAATGGCAACCCACTCCAGTACTCTTGCCTGGAAAATTCCACGGACTGAGGAGCCTGGTAGGCTACAGTTCATGGGGTCACAAAGAGTCGGACACGACTGAGTGACTTCACTTCACTTCACTTCATAGAGATGGGAATACCAGACTATCTTACCTGTCTCCTGAGAAACCTGTATGTGGGTCAAGAAGCAATAGTTAAAACCCTGTATGGAACAACTGATTGGTTCAAGATTGAGAAAGGAGTATGACAGGGCTGTCTGTTGTCACCCTGTTTAACTTATATACTGAGCACATCATGAGAAATGCCAGGCTGGATGAGTTATAGCTGCAATCAAGATAGGCAGGAGAAACATGAAACTTCAGATAGGCAGATGATACCACTCTTAATGGCAGAAAGCAAAGAGGAACTAAAGAACCTCTTGATGAGGGTGAAGGAGGAGAGTGAAAAACCCAGTTTAAGATTAAATATTACTTCTTGGCAGGAAAGCGATGACAAACGTACACAGTGTGTTGAGAAGCAGAGGCATTGCTGTGCCGACAAAGGTTCATATAGTCGAGGCTGTCTTCTCCCAGTGGTCACATGGGGTTGTGAGAGCTGGACCATAAAGAAGGCAGAACGCCAAAGAACTGATGCCTTTGAACTGTGGTGCTAGAGAAGACTCTTGAGAGTTCCTTCGACAGCCAGGGGATCAAACCAGTGAATCTTAAAGGAAATCAACCCTAGATACTCATTAGAAGGACTGCTGCTGAAGCTGAAGCTCAGGTATTTTGGTCATCTGATGTGAGCAGCCGACTTATTGGAAAAGTCCCTAATGCACGGAAAGATCAAGGGCAGAAGGAGAAGAGGGTTTTAGAGGGATGAGATGGATGGACAGCATTACTGATGCAATGGACATGATGTTGGGCAAACTCTGGGAGATGGCGAGGGACAGGGAGGCCTGTGTGCTACAGTCCATGGGGTTGCAAAGAGTTGGACAGGACTGGGTGACTGTACAACAATACAGTTTAACTGAGTTATCTATGTATAATAAGGAATCATGTGTATAATGCATGACTTCTTGGGATCCTTACAAATAGAAATCTGTAGACCTGTCAGTCTAGGTCCCTTCATTAAGACTGATTTATATATACAGCTCAAAGTTAATTGTATCAGAGATGAAGCTATAGAAATAGGCTGTTCATTTATATTAGATTTTAGTGACTGAGTGATACTGTGGTTGTACAAAACATTTGAGATATTTTGATGTAAGAGATGATTAAAGAAAGGAATTGTGTAATGAGTATATTGCTTTGAAAAATGTAACTTTAATTTAGCCATGCTGCAGTGTGGAAAACTCTATTTTTCTAGTTTAGTGGCTCAGAACTATTGTTTGCATAAAGTCTAATTTACAAAGTCAGTAGCTGAGATAAACATTTGTGTCAGATGTAAATGGCTGCAGGGTTGTGTTAGTTGTAATAGTTCAAGCTGTAAAGCTACTCTTATGTGACAGACAAGAGCCACTGAGGGGTCTCTGCTTGAACTGATGACTTCAACTTTGATTTTGCTTAGTATCACAGTGTGTCAAAGGGATTTTAGCCCTAATTTTGCTTCCAAGTATTCACGATTCCCTTCTCTCTGTTATTATTTCCCTGCAGCAAGAGAGGAAAAGCACTGACATCTAAAGCCTGAAGTTATTTCATCTGTTTTTCATGAGCAATTTTGTTGATGTTATGAAATATCAGTTTAGTTAGGAGGCTTGTATTAAAATGTTTCTGATTATAAAATCTTAGATTATTATATCTCAAAGGACCTTAAAAATTGTCTACCTCAGTGTTTCCTGAACTGGGCTCTGAACTGTATTTTGTAAGATGTTTGATAATCAAAGGATTCTATGGGCCTAGTAGGTGTGTGATATCAAAGATTAAAAAATAAGCTTAGTAGAAGTCTTCCTGCAGGAGCCCTCAGAGCTTTAAATGTGTTAAAATACTGTGTTAATCATAAAGCTGCTAATTAGAGAGGGCTAATTAATTAGGGAACCTGACTTGAATTTTTTTATTTCTTTTTATGTGGAACACCTACTAATTTCCATCAGAAATATCCAGTTAAAAAATAGTATGACAAAGTATGCCTCTCTGATACTCAAAACCAATGAAATAAGTTCCTATCTAACACTGAATAAAAGCCAAGATTCTTCAAGTGGCCTCTAGAACTCTGACCGCCTGTTCCTCTCTAACTTCATCTCTTGCTTCTCCCTGCCCTCTCCAGGCACACCAAACCTCCCAATGAGGCTCCCTTCGACCATCCTGTCCAATGCAGGTATTCCCTACCCACTCCCCTTCCTGCTCTATTTTTTCTCCATAGCACATAATGTCTTCTACTCTACTAACTGCGTCATTGCCTTATATAATTTTGTTATCTGTTTCCTCCTTGTTGTTGTTGTTCAGTTGCTAAGTCATGTCCGACTCTTTGCAACCCTGTGGACTGCAGCATACCAGGCTTCCTGTCCTTCACTGTCTCCTGGCGCTTGCTCAAATTCATATCCATTGAGTTGGTCATGCTATGTAACCATCTCATCCTCTGCCACCCCCTTTTCCTTTTGACTTTAAACTTTTCCAGCATCAGGGTCTTTTCCAGTGAGTTGGCTCTTTGCATCAGGTGGCCAAAATATTGGAGCTTCAGCTTCAGTATCAGTCCTTGCAACGAGTATTCAGGGTTGATATTCTTTAGGATTGACTGCTTTGACCTCCTTGCAGTCTAAGGGACTCTGAAGAGTCTTCTCCAGTACCACAGTTTGAAAGCATCAATTCTTTGGCGCTCAGCCTTCTTTATGGTCCAACTCTCACATCCATACATGACTGCTGGAAAAACCATAGCTTTGACTATATGGACCTTTGTCAGCAAAGTGATGTCTCTGCTTTTTAATATGCTGTCTAGGTTTGTCATAGGTTTCCTTCCAAGGAGCAAGTGTCTTGTAATTTCATGGCTGCAGTCATTGTCTGCAGTGATTTTGGAGCCCAAGAAAATAAAATCTGTCACTGTTTGCACTTTTCCCCCATCTACTTGCCATGAAGTAATGGGACTAGATGTCATGATCTTCGTTTTTTGAATGTTGAATTTTAAGCCAGCTTTTTCACTTTTCTCTTTCACCCTCATTAAGAATCTTTTTAGTTCCTCTTTGCTTTCTGCCATTAGAGTGGTATCATCTGCATGTATGAGGTTGTTGATATTTTCCCCATAAATCTTGATTCCAGCTTGTGCTTCATCCAGCCCAACATTTCTCATAATATACTTTGCATATAAGATAAATAAGCAGGTTGACAGTATACAGCTTTGTCATACTCCTTTCCCAATTTTGAACCAGTCAGTTGTTCCATGTCCAATTCTAATTGTTGCTTTTTGACCAACATACAGTTTTTTCAGGAGACAGGTAAAGTGGTCTGGTATTCTCTTCTCTTTCACAGTTTGTTAATGATCTACACAGTCAAAGGCTTTAGTGTAGTCAGTGAAGCAGAAGTAGGTGTTTTTTTGGAATTCCCTTGCCTTTTCCATGATCCAGTGATTGCTGGCAACTTGATCACTGGTTCTTCTAAATCTAGCTTGTATGCCTGAAAGTTCTCAATTCAGGTACTGCTGAAGACTTGCTTGAAGGATTTTGAGTATAACCTTTGGTAGCATGTGAAATGAGCATAATTCTATGGTATTTTGAACATTCTTTGGCATTGTCCTTTGAGATTGGAATGAAAACTGACCTTTTCCAGTCCTGTGGTCACTGCTGAGTTTTCCAAATTTGCTGATATATTGAGTGCCTTACTTTAACAGCAGCATCTTTTAGGATTTAAATAACTCAGCTAGAATTCCATAGCCTCCACTTGCTTTGTGCGTATAATAGTAATGCTTCATAGGGCCCATTTGACTTAATACTACAGAATTTCCAGCTTTAGGTGAGTGATCACACCATCATGGTTATCCAGGTCATTAAGACTTTTCTTGTATAGTTCTTCTGTGTATTTTTGTTACCTCTTCTTAATCTCCTCTGCTTCTGTTAGGTCCTTACTGTTTCTGTCCTTTATCATGCCCATCCTTGCATGACATATTTCCTTGATATCTCCAGTTTTCTTGAAGAGGTCTCTAGTCTTTCCCATTCTATTGTTTTCCTCTGTTTCTTTGCATTGTTCATTTAAGAAGGCTATTCTGTCTTTCCTTGCTATTCTCTGGAATTCTGTTCATTTGGGTATGTCTTTCCCTTTCTTCCTTGCCTTTCACGTCATTCCTTTTCTTAGCTATTTGTAAAACCTCCTCAGATGACCACTTTGCCTTCTAGCATTTCTTTTTCTTTGGGATGGTTTTGGTCACTGCCTCCTGTACAGTGTTACAAACTTGTGTCCATAGTTATTCAGGCACTCTGTCTACCAGATCTAATCCCTTGAATCTATTAATCACCTCTACTGTGTAATCATAAGGAATTTGATTTAGATCATATCTGAATGGCCTAGTGGTTTTCCCTACTTTTTTCAATTTAAGTTTGAATTTTGCATAAGGAGCTCACTATCTGAGCCATAGTCAGCTTCAGATCTTGTTTGTGCTGATTGCTTGGAGCTGCAGCATCTTAAACTGCAAAGAATATAATCAGTCTGATTTTGGTATTGATCATCTGGTGATGTTCATGTGTGGAGTCGACCCTTGTATTGTTGGAAGAGGGTGTTTGCTATGACCACTGTGTTCTCTTGACAAAATTCTATTAGCCTTTGTCCTGCTTCATTTTTTACTCCAAGGCCAAACTTATATGTTACTCCAGGTTATCTCTTGACTTCCTACTTTTATATTCCAATCCATAAGATGAAAAGGACATCTGTTTTGGTGTTAATTGTAGAAGGTTTTGTAGGTCTTCATAGAAACCAGTTAACTTCAGCCTCTTTGGCATTAGTGGCTGGGGCATTGACTTAGATTACTGTTATGTTGAATGATTTACCTTGGAAATGATCTGAAATCATTCTGTCATTTTTGAGATTGCACCCAGGTACTGCATTTTGGGTTGTTTTATTGATTATAATGGCTGCTTCATTTTTTCTAAGGGATTCTTGCCCCCAGTAGTAGATATAATGGTCATCTGAATTAAATTTACCCATTCCTGTCCATTTTGTGGCTTCCCAGGTGGCTCAGTTGTAAAGAAACTGCCTGCCAATGCAGAAGACTCATGAGACGCAGGTTCAATACCTGGGTTGGGAAGATCCCCTAGAGTAGGAAATGGCAACCCACTCCAGTATTCTAGCCTGGAAAATTCCATGGACAGAAGAGCCTGGTGGGCTACAGTCCATAGGATCACAAAGAGGCAGAGATGACTGAGCACACACGCACTCTTAATTCCTGTCCAATTTAATTCATTGATTCCTAAGACGTCAGTGTTTACTGTTGCCATTTCCTGCTTCACTGTGTCCAGTTTACCTTGATTCATGGACCTAACATTCCAGGTTTCTATGCAGTATTGTTCCTTACAGCATCGGATTTTACCATCACCACCAGACACATCCACAACTGAACGTCATTTCTGCTTTGGCCAAGCTTCTTTGTTCTTTCTGGTTCAGTTCAGTTCAGTTGCTCAGTCGTATCCAACTCTTTGCAACCCCATGGACTGTATGTAGCACACCAGGCTTCCCTGTCCTCAACTCCTAGAGCCCACTCATACTCATGTCCGTTGAATTAGTGATGCCATCCAACCATCTCATCCTCTGTTGTCCCCTTCTCCTCCCACCTTCAATCTTTCCCGGCATCAGGGTCTTTTCAAATGAGTCAGTTCTTAGCATCAGGTGGCCAAAGTACTGGAGTTCAGCTTCAGCATCAGTCGTTCCAGTGAATATCCAGGACTGATCTCCTTCAGGATGGACTGGTTGGCTCTCCTTGCAGTCCAAGGGACTCTCAGTAGTCTTCTCTAACACCACAGTTCAAAAGCATCAGTTCTTCGGCACTCAGCTTTTTTTATAGTCCAACTCTCACATCCATACATGACTACTGGAAAAACCATGGCTTTGATTAGATGGACCTTTGTTGGCAAAGTAATGTCTCTGCTTTTCAATATGCTGTCTAGGTTGGTCATTCTTTCTGGAGCTATCAGTAATTGCCCTCTGTTCTTCCCCAGTAGCATATCGGAGACCTACTGACCTGGGGTGGGGCTCATCTTCTGGTGTCATATGTTTTTTCTCTTTAATACTGTTTATGGAATTCTCACAGTAAGAATTCTGAAGTGGTTCTCCAGTAGGCCACATTTTGTCAGGACTCTCCATTATGACCCATCCGTCTTGGGTGGCCTTGCAAGGCATGATTTATAGCTTCATTGAGTTATGCAAGCCCCTTTGCTGTAAAAAAGCTGTTATCCATGAAGTGGATTTCCTCCTACTGGAATGTTGTTACATGATGACAGTATTTTTGCGTGTGTTTTTTCCTCTCTTGTACCCCAGAGGTACAACAATTTAGATGCTATACCCCAGCATCTAAAATACTGCTTCATATGTAGTACTCAATAATTATTTGTTGAGTGAGCTAATTGTCCTTGGGAGAAATCAAGGATCTAGATGAGGACAGTATTCCTGAAGCTTGGAAGAAATGTACAGATTTTTACCATTTCCATCCCAAACAGTCCAGGCAGGGAGCAGAGGCATAAGCAGAGCAGAAGGACCCCCTCTACAGAGTCCCTGTATAAGGAAGTAAAGTCACATGTGAGTCATATTATGATGCTGTATCATGAATGTGGTCACAATATCCTTTTCAGCATCAAGGATGAGAAGGGGACTAGGAGGAAATAGGAGTGATGCTCCTGAAACAGAAGGAGGTGACGGTGGTCACCTTCGTGTGCTAGTTCTCCTGTAATTACAGCCAGAGTCACTTGAAAGAACGGGAAGCCCTCTGGCACAGCTCGACAGCGAGTCCTGAGTCTAGCCTGCTTCTGACCTATTCTGAGTCTGGGAAACACTGGCCTGTCATTCTTTACGCACATATTTGCAGGATGTGAAGTCATGCCAAACAAGTTATGAAAGAACAGGTTCATTTGGGGGATACTTTTTTTCCAATGACAGATTTTATTGCTGTGTTGTTTTTACAACGGGGAAGGCAATGGCACCCCACCCCAGTACTTTTGCCTGGAAAATCCCATGGACAGAGGATCCTGGTAGGCTCCAGTCCATGGGGTCGCTAAGAGTCGGACACGACTGAGCGACTTCACTTTCACTTTTCACTTTCATGCATTGGAGAAGGAAATGGCAACCCACTCCAGTATTCTTGCCTGGAGAATACCAGGAACGGGGGAGCCTGGTGAGCTTCCGTCTATGGGGTCACACAGAGTCGGACACGACTGAAGTGACTTAGCAGCAGTAGCAGCAGTTTTTACAAAGCTTGTTCATTTCATTTCTGGATTTTGATAATTTCACCTTTTACTTCCCAAATTCATTATATTAAAAGGGAATTCCTTTTTTTTCTTTCAAAAAAATAATAAAAGGCTAAGTTTCAGATTTAGGACTATAATGATAATTCTAGTTCTTGCTCCAGTTAGCTAAAAGGAATGAATATTGTACTGTCCTTGAGAGTTAGTCTAAAATTTGTCCCCTTTAATGTTGTAGTGCAGAATCACAACTACTAGTTTTCCATGTCTACTTCATAAAAAGAGAATTGTTTACAAGTATGTTTATGTCCCATGAGTTTTTGCCTTGGAAGGTGTAATTGCCCTAAACAAAGCGCAAGCTCTACTAATTCCTAATAAATTATTACGTCTCCCACATCTGTTCCTGTCTTTTTTCTGAAGCATTCACCCAAGAGAACACAGCATTACCTGAATATACCAGTTTTGTGGGAAGACATTTTTATAATAAATGCATTGATGGTTGATTTGTTGTCATTGGGAGAAAACCTCAGCTGTAGAGGGTTTGGGACTGAAAACTGACTTTCTGCCTCTACTGCCAGATGGTGGTCTCCTTCTGCCCTCTTCCCCTTTCTTTGTGATTTCCTCTGAGAGAAATCATGTGACCTTGTCACCACAGTTTTTGATGCCAAATATCTAAGTGTCTTTAAAATGCAGCACAACACTTTTAAAGGGAAATAGTGAAGTAGTTTCGTTTGACATTTCCATTATAGCTGCTCTTAGTGGATTCTAGACATCATACATAAACGTGGCTAGCTGATTCTTTTTTAAAAAAAAATGATGCAAACCCATTGAGCTGTCTTTTCGTATTTGATGCTCCATCCATTGAACATACAGCACATTTTTCTTAGAAATGTGATTTGATCTGAGGATATCTGCAACAGTCTGAACTAGATTTTTCTAGCATTTGTCTTATATCCTAGAACCATTTCTCATAGTTTTGTGACATACCTAAGTATTTCTGAACTAACATCAATTACTTTGTTATCTGTGGTACTCTGAGTCCAAACTGGAAAAAAAAAGAAAAAGAAACCCAAAATGTTAAATTACCACCATTATTGCAGCTGCTGTCAAGTTGTTTTTTTATGTAGAAGTAAAAATTGTATTCTCAGACATTATATATACTGTTTTTGCACCTTAGAGGTTTTATTAAATCCATTTTTATTCACTCATTAAATATTTAACGAACACCTATTATACGCTAGGAACAGTGTATGATGACTTCAGTACAGAGATGAATAAGATTCAGTCCCTGCCTTTGAAGAGCTCACAGTTCAGAGGAAAAGACAGACAGGTAAACAGAAAAATGACAGCGATGATAGCAATAGTAAGTGGCTTCTAAAGGGCGATTGGCTCTCTGTGATGTGTGCGCACCCGTCACGTCACCTTTTACCCACTGAGCCCCCCACGAATGCACTTCAGCTTCCCACCACCACAGCAGTGCTTTGAAGATCACCTGCAGGTTCATTCCCTTCTGGGCGTGGTGTGAATGTCTTTGGAATATGTACTCAACTGGGAGTGTGAGACCATAGATTATACATGTACTAGATTTAACCAGAAGCTGCCAGATTCTTCCCTGGAGTGGCTGTATCAGTCTTTATTTCCACAGATATATTCCTGTGTCCTACATCTTTGTCAACACTCGGCCTTCTTTAGGATTCTAATTTTTGTTAGTCTAAAAAGTATAACATGCCTCCTCATTGTTTTAATTGCATTTCTTTCATTACTAACAAATTGGAGCATTTGCTTATGTTCTTGTTTGCCCTTAAGTTCCCTCTTCTGTAAATAGTTAGGCATGATGTTGTTGTTGTTGGGATTATTGTTTTTATTGGGGCTGCTGTCCTGTTGACTTGCAGGCGTTCTTCCTGTGCTCTAGAGTTTAGGTCACTTGCCAGTTTTAGATATTACACGTCTTCTCCTATTGCCATCTTTGGCAAACTCATTGTGAGTGAGTTTGCGTAATTATTTGTATGTTTTATTGCATATTGCCCTTATTTTATAAAAATGGAAATTTAAATATAAAAGTGTTAATATTAACAAAAAGATATGTGGGTCTCATAAATTAATACATTTGAGATTAAGATGGAAAATTATTGGCCCTGCCCCAAATAATACATGTTTATCCTCAATTTGACTTTCTTTGATGTCTCCTAGTAAATTAAGGAAAAGATTAAAGGTTGAAAACATATATAAAATGCTGAAAATATATCTTTGAAGCTCCTGTCTAGTAGTCAGAACTTCCATTATAACATGAAATTTCATTGTTTGACTAGGGCACAGTGAGCTTTTGTTCATATTTTCAGCCTTTGTTCACATTTGGTGCAAATTATGCACCGAAAGTTGAGCATTCTGTCTAAAAGACAAGGGCATTGATAAGTAACGTCCACCACTTAAGGGCACCGACTAATCCAACTATAGTGTGTTAATTAATAGTGTGTTGGCTTCTGCTAAGGAAGGTAGAAAATGGGAGGACTAAAATAAGAGTATAGAGGGCAGTCACCAACTCAGTGGACATGAATCTGAGCAAACTCCTGGAGATGGTGAAGGACAGAGGAGCCTGGCCAGCTGCATCCATGGGATCGCAAAGAGTTGGACACAATTTAGTGACTGAACAACAATAGAGGACAATTATTTTATTTTATGGGGAAAATTTGGGGGCTGTCTTTTTCAAAGGTTTTTAATTATTATAAAGAAAGGAAATAGGATTTCTGTGAGGACAGTGGTGGTAAAAATCAGCTAAGACTTCCTATCTGATGTGCTTAGAGAGCTTAGATGAAGTGATAAACAATATGTAGTTCTGTCTGTCTGTCTTTAACCCTATGTTAACCTCTTTCTCTTTATCATTAATCTTATATCTTCAGGTCTCTCCTATTTTAGAAAAAATAGTTCCCTTGCCCTATGTTCCTTTTTTTAGCTACTATGCTATTTCTTTACCACCAAAGCAAGACACATTTCTCAAAAACATAACCTACACTTGTTAGTCACAGTTCCTGACTTTTTAGTCACTCTTCCATTAAAAAAAATCTGTTTGATCATGCTAAAATTGTATTTTATTAGTTTTTCTAAATTATTTTCATTTCAGACAGTACAGGCTAGGTTATCCTACAATAACAACCAACCAAAAAATCTCAGTGATTTAGAACAACTAAGGTGCATATTTTGTTTATTCTGTATGTTCTTTGCAGGTCATTAGAGAGTCTCTGATCATTAGAGTCACTCAGAGACCCAGACCGAGAGATGAACCACCATCTTGAACATTGCTCATTGTCACATCAGAGTGGTGACAGGAGGGTTTCACACCAGAAATGACACATGCTACTCACCTACAAGTCGGCTACAAGGTGCAGGCTTACATGCCCTGGAGGCAAAGGGTTGGAAATATTTGGCGGTAGCACTAACAACAACCACAGTTATGTCACTTTTTAGGGGTGCTAATTCTCAGTTCATTGTGTCTTGTGACCCCCTCTTGGTAAATGGCTTTCTTGTGTGGTCCATGCTGTTCTCAAATGGCAAGCTCATCTTTATTGGGAATGATTGTAGAAGAAGCAGCTTTGCGTTTGCTTCTGCTGAAGAAACTCAGGGGTTTCCATGGTCTAGGACTTGTTCTCATTGTTGATTTCTTATTTTGAGATTCTACATAACTTGTGAGATTTAAATTCAAGACTCCACAGCTGTGTCTTGCACAGGCCTGGGGTTTTAATTTCTTAGTGGATACAGTGTTTCTGTATAGAAGACAGATGACTAGGTTCCTTTGTCTTCCAAGGGTGTTTTTTTTAGTCCCTCTTTCACTGAAGGGAGAAGGCCTTTTCAGAGTCTTTGCTTTGTGCAGGACTATCAGTTCTGGTTCTCTGCCTTCTGTGAACCTAAGACCAGGTTTGCTCATCAGATGGAGCCTGGGCCACAGCTGTATTGGCTCCCACACTTGTTTGGCTGTGTGTTTTTTCTGTTTCTAGCACCCGGAGGACTTTAGCATATTATCATATCTGACATTTCATGTGTTCTAATGGGAGAAGGTCCCTACCAGGCTTCAGTCTTTTCTTGGACCATTGCAGTATATCTTCTTTCTCTCTTCACACTCAACCTATTTTCAGTGGTTTCTGATTGACTTCCATTTTATCAAATCTCAGGATACTTTTCAGCCTCTTGTCTTATAGACTTTCTCTGCGCATTTAGTATTCCTGAATAAGCACTCTTTTTGAAATGTTCTTCTTAGACTTTTCTGATTCTTTTGGTACTTGTTGGTATTTCTTCACTGCCTCAGTCTCTTCCCACTCACCAAATTTTGATGTTCAAGTTTATTTTCTACTGTGTTCCTCTCTATCCTCTTTTTGTATGATGCTATATATTTTCATGATTATGACTATTACCAAACTGTATTTCCAACCTTACCCTTTCCTTTCCTTTCCTTGTATGTTCAGTGGCTCACTGAACATATGCATTTAAATGCCCCCAAACTAAGCTTATCTAAGTGTTAGTCACTCAGTTGTGTTTGACTCTTTGTGACCCCGTGGACTGTTAGCACACCAGGCTCCTCTGTCCATGGAATTCTGCAGACAAGAGTACTGGAGTGGGTTCCCATTCCCTTCTCCAGGGGATTTTCCCCACCCAGGGATTGAACCCAGGTCTCGCACATTGTAGGCTGCCTCTTTACTGACAGCCGGGGAAGTAAGCGTATCTAAACCTGGACTCATTACTTTCCTCTCAAAACTAATTTTCTCCATGAATTCCTCATGCCGCTTAATGACACCCCCTTTTCCCTGTTCATTCAAACAGGAAGTCAGGCCTCCTCTCCTTCAACTGCTGTCTAGTTAGATACCAGGAATTGCTCCTTGAGCTCCTAAATGTTTTAAAAATTAGTGTTCTCTCTATCCCTACTACCATACATGGTTACTGCTGCTGCTGCTAAGTCACTTCAGTCGTGTCCGACTCCACGTGACCCCATAGACGTCAGCCCACCAGGCTCTCCTGCCCCTGGGATTCTCCAGGCAAGAAAACTGGAGTGGGTTGCCATTTCCTTCTCCAATGCATGAAAGTGAAAAAGTGAAAGTGAAGTCGCTCAGTCGTGTCCGACTCTTAGCGACCCCATGGACTGCAGCCCACCAGGCTCCTCCATCCATGGGATTTTCCAGGCAAGAGTACTGGAGTGGGGTGCCATTTAAGGTCCTTATTATTCCAGGGACAGAGGAGCCTTGTGAGCTTCCGTCTATGGGGTCGCACAGAGTCGGACACGACTGATGCGACTTAGCAGCAGCAGCAGCATTCATTCATTTGTTCATAAAATAAGTATTTATTGTATATCTACCATGTGCCAGGTAGAGTGTGCTAGGTACTGAAATCACAGTGGTGACTAAGATGGCAGAGTCCCTGCCCCAAAGAGCTTTTCTTCACATGTGAGAGATAGTGAACAAGTAAATGTATAACATGTAGCATGATGTTAGACAGCAAAAAGTCATTTCACTGCAGTGACATTCTTTTGTTACTTAGTGGTGACTTAGGTAATTTGCAGGTTTAGTTTTTTGGAATGTGAATAAATATCTCTCTTGAAGATTCAATCTACAATGAAAATAAGTGTCAGAAAATGCCATATTATGGCTGTTTCTCTGAATTTTAAATATGTGAAACATAAATTTACTTAAAATTGTTTGGAAGTTCAAGCAATTATTTCCTTTACATTTTTGAAATATCTTCTTTTAAATAATCATTTGCTTATATGATATGTTATTTTTATGTGGTGGCTTTTCTTTAAACTATATTTAGAAAATTTCCCAGAACTGGAAATATATACTCCCTCTCAATAGTACTCATAATTTTCTTTCAGGATTTGGTTTTTCAGTCTGCTCTCTGAAATAGCAATGTAAATTTTTTATAGGGATCTTTAAAGTGTTGTGACATTTTAAGGAAAAAACAACAAACTATAGCCATTGAGTTAGTGAACACTGGAGTACTCAAATCCTGTCTCAGCATTTAACAGGAAGGGTGTATATTTGAGTATCTTTAAGCCCATTCAGATTCAGATCAGTCGCTCAGTCGTGTCCGACTCTTTGTGACCCCATGAATCGCAGCACGCCAGGCCTCCTTGTCCATCACCAACTACCGGAGTTCACTCAGACTCACATCCATCGAATCAGTGATGCCATCTAGCCATCTCATCCTCTGTCGTCCCCTTCTCCTACTGCCCCCAATCCCTCCCAGCATCAGAGTCTTCTCCAATGAGTCAACTCTTTGCATGAGGTGGCCAAAATACTGGAGTTTCAGCTTTAGCATCATTCCTTCCAAAGAAATCCGAGGGCTGATCTCCTTCAGAATGGACTGGTTGGATCTCCTTGCAGTCCAAGGGACTCTCAAGAGTCTTCTCCAACACCACAGTTCAAAAGCATCAATTCTTCGGCGCTCAGCCTTCTTCACAGTCCAACTCTCACATCCATACATGACCAGAGGAAAGACCATAGCCTTGACTAGGCAAACCTTTGTTGGCAAAGTGATGTCTCTGCTTTTGAATATGCTATCTAGGTTGGTCATAACTTTCCTTCCAAGGAGTAAGCGTCTTTTAATTTCATGGCTGCACTCACCATCTGCAGTGATTTTGGAGCCCAGAAAAATAAAGTCTGACACTGTTTCCACTGTTTCCCCATCTGTTTCCCATGAAGAGATGGGACCAGATGCCATGATCTTCGTTTTCTGAATGTTGAGCTTTAAGCCAACCTTTTCACTCTCCACTTTCACTTTCATCAAGTGGCTTTTGAGTTCCTCTTCACTTTCTGCCATAAGGGTGGTGTCATCTGCATATCTGAGGTTATTGATATTTCTCCCAGCAATCTTGATTCCAACTTGTGTTTCTTCCAGTCCAGCATTTCTCATGATGTACTCTGCATATAAGTTAAATAAACAGGGTGATAATATACAGCCTTGACGTACTCCTTTTCCTATTTGGAACCAGTCTGTTGTTCCATGTCCAGTTCTAACTGTTGCTTCCTGACCTGTATACAGATTTCTCAAGAGGCAGGTCAGGTGGTCTGGTATTCCCATCACCCTCAGAATTTTCCACAGTTTATTGTGATCTACACAGTCAAAGGCTTTGGCATAGTCAATAAAGCAGAAATAGATGTTTTTCTGGAACTCTCTTGCTTTTTCCATGATCCAGCAGATGTTGGCAATTCGATCTCTGGTCCTTTTGCCTTTTCTAAAACCAGCTTGAACACCAGGAAGTTCACGGTTCACATATTGCTGAAGCCTGGCTTGGAGAATTTTGAGCATTACTTTACTAGCATGTGAGATGAGTGCAATTGTGCAGTAGTTTGAGCATTCTTTGGCATTGCCTTTCTTTGGGATTGGGATGAAAACTGACCTTTTCCAATCTTGTGGCCACTGCTGAGTTTTCCAAATTTGCTGGCATATTGAGTGCAGCACTTTCACAGCATCATCTTTCAGGATTTGGAATAGCTCCACTGGAATTCCATCACCTCCACTAGCTTTGTTCGTAGTGATGCTTTCTAAGGCCCACTTGACTTCACATTCCAAGATGTCTGGCTCTAGGTCAGTGATCACGCCATCATGATTATCTGGGTCGTGAAGATCTTTTTTGTACAGTTCTTCTGTGTATTCTTGCCACCTCTTCTTAATATCTTCTGCTTCCGTTAGGTCCATACCATTTCTGTCCTTTATTGAGCCCATCTTTGCATGAAATGTTCCTTTGGTATCTCTGATTTTCTTGAAGAGATCCCTAGTCTTTCCCATTCTGTTGTTTTCCTCTATTTCTTTGCATTGATCACTGAAGAAGGCTTTCTTATCTCTTCTTGCTATTCTTTGGAACTCTGCATTCAGATGTTTATATCTTTCCTTTTCTCCTTTGCTTTTCGCTTCTCTTCTTTTCACAGCTATTTGTAAGGCCTCCCCAGATAGCCATTTTGCTTTTTTGCATTTCTTTTCCATGGGGATGGTCTTGATCCCTGTCTCCTGTACAATGTCACGAACCTCATTCCATAGTTCATCAGGCACTCTATCAGATTTAGGCCCTTAAATCTATTTCTCACTTCCACTGTATAATCTTAAGGGATTTGATTTAGGTCATACCTGAATGGTCTAGTGGTTTTCCCTACTTTCTTCAATTTCAGTCTGAATTTGGCAATAAGGAGTTCATGGTCTGAGCCACAGTCAGCTCCTGGTCTTGTTTTTGCTGATTGTATAGAGCTTCTCCATCTTTGGCTGCAAAGAATATAATCGATCTGATTTCGGTGTTGACCATCTGGTGATGTCCATGTATAGGGTCTTCTCTTGTGTTGTTGGAAGAGGGTATTTGCTATGACCAGTGCATTTTCTTGGCAAAACTCTGTTAGTCTTTGCCCTGCTTCATTCCGTATTCCAAGGCCAAATTTGCCTGTTACTCCAGGTGTTTCTTGACTTCCTACTTTTGCATTCCAGTCCCCTATAATGAAAAGGACATCTTTTTTGGGTGTTAGTTCTAAAAGGTCTTGAAGGTCTTCATAGAACCGTTCAATTTTAGCTTCTTCAGCGTTACTGGTTGGGGCATAGACTTGGATTACTGTGACATTGAATGGTTTGCCTTGGAAATGAACAGAGATCATTCTGTCGTTTTTGAGATTGCATCCAAGTACTGCATTTCGGACTCTTCTGTTGACCATGATGGCCACTCCATCTCTTCTGAGGGATTCCTGCCCGCAGTAGTAGATATAATGGTCATCTGAGTTAAATTCACCCATTCCAGTCCATTTTAGTTCGCTGATTCCTAGAATGTCAACATTCACTCTTGCCATCTCTTGTTTGACCACTTCCAATTTGCCTTGATTCATGGACCTGACATTCCAGGTTCCTATGCAACATTGCTCTTTACAGCATCGGACTTTGCTTCTATCACCAAACACATCCACAGCTGGGTATTCTTTTTGCTTTGGTTCCATCCCTTCATTATTTCTAGAGTTATTTCTCCATTGATCTCCAGTAGCATATTGAGCCCCTACTGACCTGGGGAGTTTCTCTTTCAGTATCCTATCATTTTGCCTTTTCGTCCTGTTCATGGGGTTCTCAAGGCAAGAATACTGAAGTGGTTTGCCATTCCCTTCTTCAGTGGGCCACACCCTGTCCGATCTCTCCACCATGACCCGCCCATCCTGGGTTGCCCCATGGGCATGGCTTAGTTTCATTGAGTTAGACAAGGCTGTGGTCCTAGTGTGATTAGATTGACTAGTTTTCTGTGAGTATGGTTTCAGTGTGTCTGCCCTCTGATGCCCTCCTGCAACACCCACCGTCCCACTTGGGTTTCTCTTACTTTGGGCGTGGGGTATCTCTTCCCGGCTGCTCCAGCAAAGCACAGCCATCGCACCTTACCTTGGACGAGGAGTCTCTCCTCACCGCCGCCCCTCCTGACCTTGGAGGAGTGGTATCTCCTCACCGCCGCCCTTCCTGACCTCGGTCCTGGGGTAGCTCCTCTCGGCCGCACTTAGTGCACCGGTCCTTACCGCCACCCTTCCTGACCTTGGGGGAGGGGTATTTCCTCACTGCCACCCTTCCTGACCTGGGTCGTAGGGTAGCTTCTCTCTGCCGCGCTCTTAGTGCGCCGGTCACAGCCGGCCGAGGCGCTCTTAGTTTATGCCCATATTACACTGTTTTTCTGCTTGCTACAGCTGATGAATCAGTCATTGTGTTTCTAAAATCAGTAGCCAAACCATGTTCACTAATAGCTCCAGTTTGGGTAAGGGCAGAGGGACAGAACATTGATCTTGGCTCACTGGCTAACTACTCGCATGCCTGTCCCCATAGTCATGTTCTGCCAGACGATGGTGCCAGGTCTTTTGTGGCCTTTGAACACAAACCTGAGTCTTTCCCCTAATGTCCACATCTTGAAGAATTTCAGCAGTGCTAATGAAGATGAACCTGGCAGTGTGAAATGAGAAAAAAAAAGATCCAAGCATCCTACATATTGCAAATAAATAGCTTCTCTCTGGTTTCAGTTGTTTTCACTTGGATAAATGCAGATAGGAATATAAGACAGCACCATTTGCATATATGGGTTTAGTCATGACAGTTACAACTTAACTGTCTGGCTTCAGTTTTGTCAAAATATATACCATCATCTACCTCTGCCCCTCTCTTGCTCTTGCAACCATTTTCAGGTCAGTACATTTCAGTTGTTGAGCCACCAAATAGCAGGTGGGGCAGTTTAAAAATGATGATGGGGTACTTCATCATCTCATTTTTTACAGTGAATACTGGAGCTCTGTTTTGGTAGGGAGTTGTCGCTGGTGTTAGCCAGTGACTGTCTCTACTTCTGGATGATGGGACAGGAGTTCTTGAAAATCTGTTGAAACTGCCCTATCAAATGAGTTGGAGCAAAATATAGAATCAAAATGACTCCATATTAGCCCAAGGCTGTTTTGGAAAGGGAGATGAAACATGTTACCATGTAGCTGTCTCTTGTGTTATGATATTGTATCATAGTATCATATTAGCTACTGTATTTTGTAGCTATTTCTGAATTGTGTCCTTGCTGAATATAATGCAATTTAATTTCCTCTTCTGAAAAAAAAAAAATTAGTCACTGAGTGAAGAACAGCTAGCTGATATTAATAATAAGCAGTGGTGTTGGGGGTCTAGGATAAATGCTTGTGGTCTTGCTGTGTGTTTTGCTTTTAATAACATGGAATATGGAATACTGAAAGAGATTGATTTGGATCTGAAAGGTTGTTGTGTCACGTGAAGACACTGGGATTCTTGGCCCCGGGAGAAGAAGAATTCAAACCAGGGCCAGAGACGAGGCTTGATCGCTCAGAGCTTTTGTGTAATAAAGTTTTATTAAAGGATAAAGGAGATAGAGAAAGCTTCTGACATAGGCATCAGAAGGGGGCAGAAAGAGTATCCCCTTGCTAGTGTTAGCAGTGAAGTTATATACTCTAAAGAATATCTGGAGGTTGTAAAGACCTAATTTACATTTTAAGATTTCTCAGGCAGGATGCATCCTTGAAAAGACCAGGTCTACCCCCCTAATTGCAGCCATGAAATTAAAAGACGCTTACTCCTTGGAAGGAAAGTTATGACCAACCTAGATAGCATATTCAAAAGCAGAGACATCACTTTGCCAACATAGGTTCGCCTAGTGAAGGCTATGGTCTTTCCTGTGGTCATGTATGGATGTGAGAGCTGGACTGTGAAGAAGGCTGAGTGCGGAAGAATTGATGCTTTTGAACTGTGGTGTTGGAGAAGACTCTTGAGAGTCCCTTGGACTGCAAGGAGATCCAACCAGTCCATTCTGAAGGAGATCAGCCCTGGGATTTCTTTGGAAGGAATGATGGTAAAGCTGAAACTCCAGTATTTTGGCCACCTCATGCGAAGAGTTGACTCATTGGAGAAGACTCTGATGCTGGGAGGGATTGGGGGCAGTAGGAGAAGGGGACGACAGAGGATGAGATGGCTGGATGGCATCACTGACTCGATGGATGTGAGTCTGAGTGACCTCCGGGAGTTGGTGATGGAGAGGGAGGCCTGGCGTGTGGCAGTTCATGGGGTCGCAAAGAGTCGAACACGACTGAGCGACTGATCTGATCTGATCTGACCCCCCTAATTTACATTTTAAGATAACACTGTCCTCAGGCAGTATACATTATTGTTGTATAATCCTAAGGAATGTGGAGAAAGAAAAAAAGTTTGTCCTTTCTTCCTCCTTGAGAATTCCAGACCCCTCTCTCCTTGGGGACCCCTAGACTCCTTATCAATCTGCCTAGGAAATGACTCTCTCAGATCCAGGGTACTTTTTTTTTAATGGATAGTAGAATGGGACTACCCTATTGCATAGCCCTTCTAATGTTTCAAAGTCTGTATTTTCTCATGTTTTTTATCATTGGTTAGGATAAATACCACTGTTCCTTACATTAGGCTGTGAAATATAGCTAAAAATAGGTTAAATAAAGTAGTAAAGATTGCTCAATTAATTACTAATCATATGCCACCATATATTTGTGAATCATTTACATTGTATTAGTAATTCATGCATACTATATTTTTGTTTCTCTACAAAGTAGGAGTTAGGTATGGAGTCCAACTCTCTCATTTCCAGTTCTGTGGCTATTCTAAACCTGATGTTGGCAAACTTTTTTGATAAAGGGCCAAATGGTAAATACCTCACGGTTTTTTTGGCCAAATCATTGCAACACATTGTGGCTCGAAAACAGCTATAGAAAGTAACTGAATGAGTATGGCTGTGTTCCGATAAAACTTTATTTAGAAAAATACGTGGTGCGTGGAATTTTGCCAATCTTTTTTCTAAACTGGTAGCTTCCAAACTTCTCCTTACTAAAGGATCTTATATGTTTCCCATCTGTGAATCCTCCTGCTGCTGTTGCTGCTGCTAAGTCGCTACAGTCGTGTCTGACTCTGTGTGACCCCATAGATGGCAGCCCAGCAGGCTGCCCTGTCCCTGGGATTCTCCAGGCAAGAACACTGGAGTGGGTTGCCATTTCCTTCTCCAACGCATGAAAGTGAAAAGTGAAAGTGAAGTTGCTCAGTCGTGTCCGACTCCTAGCTACCCCATGGACTGCAGCCTACCAGGCTCCTCCGTCCATGGGATTTTCCAGGCAAGAGTACTGGAGTGGGTTGCCATTGCCTTCTCCACAGTGGATCCTCCTAGTCCCCCGTATTTTAAAAGTTAGACTTTTAAACAAACTCAATATTACATAATAATGAGTTCACTCTCTCATTTTAAAATTAATGCCAAATAAAATCTGTCATGGCATGTTTCTTAAAAGCTGTGACCCTTGAGTCAAATATTGTCTTGTGATACCCAGAGTCTGTTTTCCTGTCAAGGGCACAGCCTTCTAGATGAGGACTTGAAGATTAGATAATGATATAACTCAAGCCTTGGGCCCAGGGTATGTGACTATCTCCCTTTTTAGCTTCTGTAACCTGTTCCATGCCAGCTGCAAAAAGGGGCCCACCTTCCCATTGGGTTATAAGAATAATTCCCTGATACCTGTGTCTATAAACTTGCAGCCCAGCCAGTCTCTCAGTGACTGTGCAGCTAACTTAACCCCCAGACTGCTTCCCAGGATAGCTCTCAGTCTTGTTGCAGACGGCATAATCATTTCCTTAGTGTGTAAGCATCTTTTCAGAATTATATGTTGAAATATAGAGATGATTCAAACCCCAGTATTAATATTTTTGTTTTTAGCAATATGTACTTTTAAGTTTAAGAGAATTTGGACTATTAGATCAATGGATCAGCCTTGTGTTCTTAATATTTTTAATTGAATAATTGATTAGACTTGTGATTTGAGTTAGAACTCTAAGTTTATAAATCATACTGAAATATTTTAGACAGCCCAAGAATTTTCATATTTGAACATTTATAAGAATTACCTATACTCTTTGAAAGCGCTTGTCAGTCAGGTAACTAGAGAACTTAGAACTGAATATATTAAATTTGTAAATGTAATTTAATGCACTGAGGTGAGTTTAAGTTAATATTATAATAGTCTCTCTTTAAAAGTGATGGTACAGAAAGCAAAGAAAAACAAAAAGGAATTCTTAAAAAGTGTTGGTAATAAATAAGAGTAAATAATAAGAAAATTAAACTTGAAATCTTAAGAGTGACATAGAGTTTAAAATTTTGAAATACAGCAAAAGGATAGATAAACCAAAGAATGCCTGAATAGAGAGTCTTTTCTGTTTATGTCCTCTGGGACATTAAAAGGGAAAACCTCACACGGAAGTGACCACTGTGAGTCACGTTGTGACTGTGCTGATGGTATGCTAGGCACAGCAAGGAAACATGACATTTTAGATTGCAGTTTCCAGTTTCCTAGAGGCTTTTGAAATACTGAAAATGCTTTATGAATCTGCACAACTGTCTTCCAGGACCTTGATTTATCAGTTACTTTCATTAGACACCTCTCTTATGTGTAGAATTAGCTTCTTAGTTGAGTGTTAATTGAAATGTTTTATTTAAGTGGTTGAGAGTCCTCATTTTAATCACAACAAGAAGAGTGAAACCTCAGAGATGCTGCTTGGAGGCACAGTGAATTGGTCTCAACATGAAATAGCAAGTGAGTGGCTGGTCTTCAGGCCTGACCTCTGAGATAATGTCTCAGAACTGAGTTTTCAATAAAATAGATAAAGAATTTTTATTAAGTTTCCTGAGCTGGAAACACATCCATCCTCTCATTTTGCTGGACAGTGTGTTTACCATTAAGGGCCTGCCCATCTCAGTGAAAGCACAAGGCGGCCATGGAGGGCACGCAGCCCTGGCACAGGGGACGTGAAGCTTGGCTGAGTCCCTGTCGTATTACAAGTCCTGGTGGAGGTGCTGCCCTTTGCCCTTGTCCTTGGGAAATTCATCAGTTCCTAGAGCTACTAGAGATTGCAAGACATTATCTCATCCAGCCCTCTGACTCCAAGTAGGAATTCACTTAAATTATCTCTGGCAAAGGAGAATGTCTTCATGTACTTCTCATATAATTCAAAATTAATTTTAAAGCTGTGTTAAAAAAAATAAAAGTTACCTGTGGGAGGTTTTATTGTACCTGCTCTGAAGATCTGCAGGGATTCTGAGTCACCTTGCTACCCTTTGAGAAGTAACAATGTTAAAGATAATTAGACCTTACATATACTGAGCATTTTCTGTGTGCCAGATACTGAAGTAAAAATGTTCTATACATTCACTTATTTAATCCTCACAGCTGCCCACTGGGGCAGGTACTGTTCTTGTCCTCATTTTACAAATGAGAACACTCAGGGTTAGAGGTCCCAAGTGGAGGACTTGGGATTTGAAACCTGGGTTTGTCTCATTTCAGAGACTGTATTCTCAACCTCTGTGTTATTCTGCCTTTACCAGTTATGGTGTTTAGTTTGTCTTCTTTTTTTTTTTTTTTTTCTGGAAATAAATTATCAGGCTATATGAAGAATTATATAACAATGCAAATTGACAAATTGGAGGAATTAAAGAATTAATGTTATTTCTATGAGTTCTACCCATTAATTAACATGTATATTATTTATGTTGGAAGGACATATTTACTCACATGGTAAAGCTGGTCTAAAAGCAAACTGTTTTTGAAGTTCTCCATTTTTTCCCTTTGCTGAATACCCCATACTGCTGTAAGTTTTAGTTTGTCTTATTATGGAGAAAAGTTAGAGAAGCTAGACTAGTGAATTATTAAACCCTCATGGAAGCAGAAAGCAAACCTGCAAGAAAATTTTGATTTGAAGTCAGAGTATGTACCTTTATTCTTGGCGGCATGGGTTAGAAGCCCCTATAGGTTTATAGGATACTTCGGGTAGGATCCTTGTCTTTCCACAAGTAAACATCAGTGGAGGACAAACTCTAGTGTGGCTTCGGTGGGTGTGTACTATGAAGGACAGAGCTGCAGCCAGCAAAGTGGGATCATATTCCAAGTCTTTCCTCCTTTTACTAACTGTTGAACTAAAAACAACCCTCTGTATTTGGGTAGTGCATATAGTAAGGTATGTTTTGATTATTTTCACAGTATTTTGATGGTTGAGTGTTGAGAACTATGTTCTGCTTTAAATTTTAATGTTCTCCTTAATTAAAGAGCACCTCTGAAATTAACTCTTCATTTTTCCATGGCAAATAAGCCTGGGAAAGTCATGGAGATTAGAGTAAATTCAACCCCCCAGCCTGGCCCCTGTTTTCCAGGCTGGCTACAGTGAGAACTGTCAGGGAGATAGATGGGGGCTCCAAGGTTTCCTGGAGTTTTCAGCCATGTGTGGGCACCACATGTGGTGTGTTCAGTGAATACAAATACAAGAACACATGCTGTTTCCATTAGGGACACTTCAGACCCTTCTCTGTCCCCAGCCTTGCTGCAGAGTAGAATGGGTCATTTATCATAGGCCACTTACTGATACTGACTGGCACTCAGGCCCTGCTACAAGTAAGCAGCAAACAGTATGACTTAGTTCTTTTAGAAGGTTTATCGTATAAGGGTATTTTGAGAAATTCATCTACAAAGAAGCATTTTACTAGCTGTTTCTAGAGGAGCTGATATTTAAGACACAGATCTGATCATGAGTCTACCTTGCTTAAATCTTCAGTGACTCATAGTCAGAATTGTTCAAAACTGGATTTTGCCTTCTCCGCAGCCTCATCGCCTTCCGTTGCCTATAGAAGGCGGAACTGCTGTTAGCTCTCCACATATACTGTGCAATTTTTGGTCCTCCTTTGACCTCTGCTTTTTTTTCCCCCTGTTGAGAAGGTCTTTCTCTGCCTTCTTCATCAAGGTGAAGCCCTCTCTATAAGACGAGTCAGTTATCAGCTCCCCCAGCAAGCCCTCCCTACTTCTCTTGCCGTAGTCTGGGTTTGCACCCGTTCTGTGTGCTCGAGAATGGTGAGATGCCATCTGTCATAGGTAGTTCTTACCTTGTGGTGTTGAAATAATGTTTTTTTCTCTGTCTCATGGTGTGGGCAGCCTGGAGGCTGGCTGGTACTTGTTCTCTCACTCACCCTCGGGTGCTCAGTCCCGTGCCTTAAGAAGTGTAGAGGCAGCCACTAGTGATTCGTAAACTGACTTGAACTGCCTTGTAAGCAACTCTGAGCTTCACTCAGGCACAATCACATATGATTTTCATTATCCTCCTTATCCAGTGCCTTACACACCCACACGATGAGAAAGTTCACATTGAAAAATTGGCCGGCAGTGTGACTCCCTCAATTTTCCATGATTGAGGAGCCCAGATATACAAACTGTACAATCTATTTTTCTTCATGAGTGTTGTCACTAGAGACGCTGTTTATTGAGTGTTGTCTCTGGCGGCCCTAGCAGGCACTTAGCAGTCAGTCACCTTATTTACACTTAGAAGGAAAGTAGCATCTTAGAAAGAGTGCCTGCTATCCTGATGCTCTGAACTGTTTTCCCACCTTTTATTCCACCTTATATTTTTACTACTTTGCTATATTTGGTCTTCCTTCTACTTGTCAGTTTTGCAAGAGGCCACATAGCACAATGGAAATAACAGGTGTTTCGAAGTCCAGGACTTGGGGTGAAAGTAGAATTCCACCACTTAGTAGAGTGTAATTGGCCTGTGACTTCTGTGAGCCTTAGTTTTTGCATTTGAAAATGGGGGTAGTTTCTGTGTGAGGTTAGTGTGAGGATTCAGCGAGATAATGTATACATATAGAACACTGAGTTCACGATCACTGTGATCATTACTGTCTGCAGCTGTGCTAGGGTCCATGAAGGATGAAAAATGCTGTCACACAGAGCAAGTTCAGGTTAATATGTTATATATGAAGATAAGCTTAGCTCCTCAGAGAATCACAGAGTGTTAAAGGCTGGAAAAGAGTCTTAGGGACTGTCTAATCTAATTCCCCCCTAAAAACCAGAGGTTAAGTTTTGACTTTTTTGCATGTATTAACTGTCACCTCAGATTCAGCTTCCTTATCTATAAAACAGGGAAAATCATTAATTGTGCCCTTTAACTTTGAAAAAGTAGACTAAGGATGAAATGGAGTCATTACTGAATGCTAGCAAAACATGGTATTGATGTTGCTGTTAATAATAGAAGCTACATAATCTTTCTACTGCATTTTGGTTTTGTATTAACTATAGCTGGAAGTCTATGATTTTTTCCCATCATGAAGCTGGGAAAGCTGTTAAAATATTCAGTTCTCATGCTTCTGTTAAAGAAAATTTCTGCTTCTAAATGTTATTAAAACCCCAAAGGGAAGCTACTGTTCCTTGCCATTTGTGAATATAAGCATGACTTCTGAAAAACAACTTTCCGCAGTGTGAAAATGAAAGGTCTGGCTTGCTTTCTCTCTCTGCATTCTGTTCTAGCGAGCTCTAAGGGTATCTGAATGATAAGTGCATTCTCTCTTAATACATAATGTCTCCACTTGAACTTATCTTGCTTATAGGCATGACACAAGCAACATCAAGGCTGGGCGCTCTCAGTAGACCTCCTCCTAGGTGTATCTGGATGGCCAGCTAGATCACTTTCACTTCACTGAGCTGTGAAATTGACACCAAATTGTGCCATTAGCTTGTTTCTGAAGGGTATGTTGTGCTGGGTGTTCTCTTCTTGCCTGCACGGTCCATGAAAAAAGATGACAAGATAAAAATGTCCCATAAATGAACATGAGCGAGGAAATTTAGATGTAATTTGTCGTGAATTAAAAACATTGAATAATGTATCAAGAGCCCCTGGAAGCAGAGGTGTTGAGAATTCAGAGCATGTATTTAGTACTTGGGGAAAAGAAAACGTGGTGCTTTGGGTTTCTCTTGTGAAGCTTTTTCAGATTTTTCACTTGCCTTCTTTATACACTACTAGCGAGAGGACAAGAGGACAGTCTGGCAATCAGTTAAGTCATTCAGTAACACTCAGTCGTTCACTGACTTAGGTGTAGTAGTGTGTTTACACGAGTTTTTTCCTATCGCTAAATCATTCTTTGCCTACTTTTTGGTTAGAAAACCAAGATAAGCTATTTCTCAGTTAAATCTCTCCCCTATAGTTGAAAAGAGGTGAAAAGTAACTGCAGACATGGTGGCTGGAAGAGATTTCTCTGAGTGGAACCCATATGGTCCTGTGATAGCTCTCCACTGGGTAAAGCAGGGGCTGGTCTCCATCTCGCTTCTGTGCTTTCCCTTTGCTCTTCTCTCAGGACTCCACTTAGCTCACTCTTTCAACTTCCTCCAAGTTTTTATTCAGACCTACTCCAATCCTGCCTATCCACCTGCCCTGCTTTATTTTTCCCTCAGAACTTAGCACTATCTAACTTACTGCCATATTTGTTGCTTATGTATTATATTCCACATTTTAACATCTCTGAAATCTTACCCCTAGAATAGAAGCTCCATGAAGGTAAAGATGCCTGTTTCTGTTTGTGCCATCTGTTCTGTATTTCCAGCACCTCTAGCAGTGCCTGTTACATAATAGGTGCTCAGTAAATATTTGTTGAATGAACTCTCTGGGTTCAAGGGATTTGGGGAAAAGGTATTCTACATTTACTCCCCTATCCTTGTCTAATTTCCCTATTCCTCTTCACCTTTATCTTCACTTGCTTGTCTTTGCCAGTGTGTGTGTGCTAAGTTGCTTCACTTATGTCCGGCTATTTGCGACCCTATGGGCTGTAGCCTGCTAGGCTCCTCTGTCCATGGGATTCTCCAGGCAAGAATACTGGAGTGGGTTACCATGCTCTTCTCCAGCAGATCTTCCCGACCCAAGGATTGAACCCATGTCTCCTGCAGTTCCTGTGTTGCAGGCAAATTCTTTACTTCTGAGCCACCAGGGAAGCCCTGGTGCCAGAGGACACTCTCATTTTATCTGGCTTCCCTCTCACCCCACATAGCTTGTGAGGTTACTAAAGCAGTGAGCTGAATGTTCAGTGGATATCCGTTCTCCATTCCCTATAGCTCAAGCCTACAACTCTTAAGAATTTTCTTGCTGGCTTAGATCTTTCTTTATCTAGCTCTGTAGTCTTGACAGGCACCAAAAAGCTCATGCTGTATTAGGGCAGTACTTTTCAAACTCTGTGGGTAAGAATTAAATTCTAACCCATCATAAATTGACATATTTGGAGACTACTTCCCCCCTCAAAAAACCCAGAAAAAATGAAATAAAATTTAAAAAATGATGTAAGCCCCAATTTTTAAATTATTAGATTAAATAGACTTAAAATTACTCTGTCAAATTGATCACCATTTCTAAATACTACCCTCAGTTTCTGTACATGTGTCCTTACAGACCAGTAACAGTTTGCAGATCAGGACTGATGTATAGACCACAGTGTGAGAGGCACTGTGTTAGGACATGGTTGCTCAGTCTGATGTCTGTTCAACTTTAGCATGTTTTCTAAAATGAATCTGCTTATTATTACTTCTGCCTTTTATAGGCTGTCCGTTGTAGATGATAAAGTTGAAACTTACTGAACCCAGTTAGGGCCAGTAATTGGTTGATTAATGTAAAAACTCATATAGGATAGAACTCATAACAAGGATACATGTGTATCCAGACATACTATTTCAATTAACAAACTTAGAAGTCTCAAAATAAACTGATTTGCAAATAAGTGATGCAAATGGTAGAATTAGCAGACAAGTACTTTAAAACTGGTGTTATAAATATGTTCAAGGATTTAAAAGAAAATGCTTGGTATAATGAAGAGAGAAGTGGAAACAATCAGAGAGAACCAAATGAAACTTCTATTAATAAGTTGGGAAAAATATAATACTGAGAATGAAAAATTACTGATGGGCTTAATAACAGATTAGACAGAGCTGAAGAAAAGATTAAAAAAAAAAAAAAAACAACACCTAAAGATGAAATAGTAGAATCCATGCACACTGAAGAAAAGGAAAAAAGACCAAGGAGAATGAATAGCACCCTCAGTGGTCCATTGGACATGTTAAGTGGTCTATCATATGTGTAACTGAATTCCCAAAATAGGATGTACAAATATGGAATAAATAATGACCAAGGAATTTCCTAATAGTGTCAAAACTATACAAAAAGGCTCAATAAACCCCACACATACAGAATGAACATAAAGTAAACTGCACCAAGGTACACCATAATCAGACTCTTGAAAACAAATGGTAAAGAGCATATCTGAAGAGTAGACAGAGAAAAAAGACATTACATACAGAGGAACAAAGATAAGAGTGCTTGCTGACTTCCCATCAGAGAGACTACAAGCCAAAAAAGCAATACAATGACATCTTTAAAGTCTTAAAAGAAAAAAACAGTCATCCTAGAATTCTATATGTAGCACACACTTCAAAAACAAAGATGAGATAAAGACATCTTCAGGCAAAAGCTGAGAAAAATTGTTGCCAGCAGACTTGTACTAGAGGTGTTAAAGGAAGCTTTTCAGGTAGAAGGAAAATGATACCAAAGAGAAACTCAGATTTACACAAAGGAAAGAAGAGAGCTTAACATGCAAATATGCAGATAAATAGAAATGACTCTTCCCCTCCTTTTTTCATTTACTTAAAAGATAATTGACTGTGTAAAGCAGAAATAATAGCAGTTATTGTGGGGCTTATGGCATGTTGAAGTAAAATGTATTATAATAGCTCAAAGGACAAGAGCGGGAAATGAGGGTATACTGTTATAAAATTCTCACATTTTACATGAAGTGTAATATTTAAAGGTAGACTGTGATAAGTTAAAGATGTGTATGTGTTGGGAGCCGGTTTGAATTAGTGCTCCGCCCGTGGCAAAGGTCATGAGGAAGGAGGCTTGACATACACAAAGGTGGGGTCAAGCCTCAGGAGCCCCTTGGAGGTTCTCGAGCATCTACCCCCAAAACCAGAGCCTGCCTGCTTTACTACTTGTGCTCTCACCTACACCTCTGACTTTACGGGGGGCTGTCCCCCACTACCTCTCTCTGAAAAAAGAGTTAACTTAAAGCTTCAGTTAATAAAAATTCCTGGGTGTGACAGGAATGTTTTAACCTACAAACTCCTCTGAAGGTTCTTTAGCCCACCTGACAGGCTTGTCCAGCCACATGTGATTACTCACAGCCTCCAAACAGTGGGAGGCATGAGATGCTCTTCAGATCAGATCAGATCAGTCGCTCAGTCGTGTCCGACTCTTTGCGACCCCATGAACCGCAGCACGCCAGGCCTCCCTGTCCATCACCAGCTCCCGGAGGTCACTCAGACTCACATCCATCGAGTCAGTGATGCCATCCAGCCATCTCATCCTCTGTTGTCCCCTTCTCCTCCTGCCCTCAATCCCTCCCAGCATCAGAGTCTTCTCCAATGAGTCAACTCTTTGCATGAGGTGGCCAAAATACTGGAGTTTCAGCTTTAGCATCATTCCTTCTAAAGAAATTCCAGGATTGATCTCCTTCAGAATGGACTGGTTGGATCTCCTTGCAGTCCAAGGGACTCTCAAGAGTCTTCTCCAACACCACAGTTCAAAAGCATCAATTCTTCGGCGCTCAGCCTTCTTCACAGTCCAGTTCTCACATCCATACATGACCACAGGAAAGACCATAGCCTTGACTAGGCGAACCTTTGTTGGTAAAGTAATGTCTCTGCTTTTGAATATGCTATCTAGGTTGGTCATAACTTTCCTTCCAAGGAGCAAGCATCTTTTAATTTCATGGTTAAGAGATGCTCTTAACCTTCTACAAACAGGTTTTTTAGAGAAGTCAGAAATCTATTAGCATAAGTATAATGGGCTGATTAGAAATTGTATTGGTGAAGGGTTTTTCATTTGTTGAGCCAATGATTACTGCTAAGTCTCCACTTCCCCTGCCCTTATACACATTAATGAATAGAAGAGATAAGTATTAACCTTTGATATTAATCACATTAGACTTTAGGCTAAGTAAATTCTTTCCCTGACTAAAACCCACTACACCTCACCCTATAGGAATGTAAACTTATCTAGTGGAGTCTGTTTTAAGAATAATCGCCCTGGAGAAATAAGTGACTGACCACTATCACAAGGAGAAGGTCATAAATTGTCAACAGGCCCCCTGGCCGGAAGATGATGTAACACCCCTAAGACCTCTGTATACATTTGTAAGACCCCGCGTGACTTTTGTATAACATCTCAGTGTATAAAAGTAAACCAGGGAAAATAAAGGATGGGATCAGTTCCTGGAAAGACTGGTCTCCCCATGTCGCTCTCTCTCTCAAATTCTGGCTGAGTCTCCATCTGGGGCGCGGGACCCACCATGCTTACTAATTATGCCTGGGCTTCTAAGATCGGACCGGAGAGGCCTCAGTATCTCCTCTCCTTCGGGAGAACGGAAAGACGCCTGCGGCCTACGTAAGTGGTGCAAACTTCTTGTCTTGAAGTTTTATTGGTCTCCCGCGTAAACCAAGCTACTCAGCCTCTTTTCTCCACTAAATTTTCCTACTGAGCTATCCTCGTTCTAGTATTCTTTATATCTCTAATTATAAGTATTGTATCCTGATCCTCACCGACGCCATCCTCGCTTCGAAGTCCCTGATTCAGCTGGGGCTGGTCCCCAGCATGTATGTATACTGTAAACCCTAGCATCCTTTCTCAACTGGAGTTACCCATTTCAACCTCAGAATAAAGAAAATTATTTGAGTGACTGTTGTTCCAGTTCTCCTAAGGATGAGATGTGAATACTACCATCCTAAGGTGCATTAGAAGAGTAAAATCATTACATACAGTGGATGCCTTAGGGCATCTGGACTTAAATCTGCCGTAGAATTCCAGTCAAAGAGGGCCCTGAAAGCAGTCACTGAGAGAGGAGTGGGGAAGAAAGAGACTAGTTATTGGCCTAGAACAGTTGTTGTCAACTGGAGGCAGTTTTGCCCCCAAGGGGACATTTGACCTTGTCTGAAGGCATTTTTGATGGTCACAACTTGGGGTGTGGGCTACTGGAATTCAGTGAAGAGAAACCAGTTGTGCTGCTAAGCATCCTGTAGTGCATAGGACATTACTGTCCAACAAATGTCCACAGTCCCATGACTGAGAAACCCTAGTCTAGAAACAATGAGATCTGATGGAGTTGGGGTCTGGTCTCAAGAAGATTAGCATCTTCTGCAGGGCTTCACCTGCTTCAGGACAAGTTGTTCATTTTAGGTTATCCGGGAAGGAAAGACTAACCCTTAGAATTTGAGGTCCTCAGTTTCGTCAGAATATGCCTATATGTCTTCATTCTTTTTTTTTTTTTTCAAGGTCCTATGCCTTCTAAGTCTATGTCATAATTTATTTTTAGAAATCTTAAACCTGACTTTAGAAAATTAGGACTTCTTTCAGGGCAGTCATGGAAGCTTTCTTACCCTGACCTTGGGCTGGATGTTTATAGTGCTGAGCTCATAATTTTGTTCCTTCAAGTTCTCTACAATCCTTAGAAGCAACCAAACCTACAGTCTTTATACTCTATTTCTACCGATGTCTACCATGGCAGCAGCTTCTTGGTCACCCAGAGTTTTGCCCTTTATTGGCACTTGTCTTCAAGCAACTCCAGGTAATACCTTTATAATCTGTTTTGCCTCTGTGTGCTGTATACTCAGTATCCCATTTAAAATCAGCAAAAAGATTTTGAGAACTAATGCCTTTGAGTATAGTTAGATCAGAGAACTATTTCTAGATTCCCTTTCATTCTATTATCTTGGACTTCCACTTCTAAGACTGATCGTTATAATACTAATACATCAGTCATATAAGCAAATCCACGATGAGTGTTAGGGAATTAGAACTACACAAATGTGGGAGCAGCTAAGGAAATGAAGGTCAAGAAGGGAGCTGGAGGATGAGAGGAAAAAGGTCACTCCACTCCAGAAGCACTGGCACAGGTGGGCAGGTTGGAGCTTGTGGAGGAGTGTAAGAAGTGAGTGTGCCCAGCTACAGACATTGAATTGTGGAGGGGGTAGTTCATGGATGGGTCTGTAGGAAAACTGTTGCCTCTGTCTTCTGCCAAGCCTCTGGGGGTGGACCTGGGACTGCAGATGGTCAGCATGACCACCATTTAGGAAGACAGCCTGGGTGTGGAGCAGAGGAGTAAGTCAGGCTGAAACACACCAGGCGCCTCTCTGTCTGTTCACCGTCATGTTAGACCATGACGTCTCTCAGACGGTAGTAGCTGTGGCTCGCTTCCACCTTCCAGATTTCTAACAAGCACCTCTTTTAGCCTCCTCTACCCTGAAACCACATAAGGAGCAGGAATCTAGGAAACGAAGTGCTGGACTTAGAACAGAACAATCATATGGTTTCAGTTTTTACATTCTTTTTATCTGTGATCCATTTTGAGTTTATTCTTGTCTATGGTCTGAGGTATCAGTTTGCCGGGGTCCAGCCCTGGTGGATCCAGGGATTTCGAAGGGGAGACGGCATAGGCGATCAGGAAACAATTGCTTATTAAAATATTAATTAAAGATATAAAGAGTGATGAAAATGAAGATAGCTCAGTGAGGAGGAAATTCAGTGAAGAAAAGCGGATGAAATGATAGCGCAGTGAGAAGGAAATTCAGTGAGAACATTTTGTGGAGAGAGAAGGCTGAATAATTCAGCCAGAAGGTAAGAGAAAGAACAACATGGGGAGACCAAGCTTCGGTGAATAAAGCCCCACACTTTACTTTTCAAAGTAGTTTTTATCCCTTAAGTTATGCATAGAGGATAATGGGGGAAGGGGTGGAGTCATGCAGGGACAGCAGTCCCTGAGCCAGGCTTTCAAACCTATCACACGCAAAAGTTTAGGTGAGTTACATCATCTTCTGGCCCAGAGGCCTATTAACATTTTAAGGAACTTATTTTCTCTAAAGGTGATTATTCTAAAATCAGGCGCCACCCTCCAAAAGCATTGGAGTTGCATTTCTATAGGGCAAAGGTGTGGTGGGTTGTAACAAGAAAAAGAATTAACTCAAGGGTCCAAGGTTACAAACATTAAAGCTACTACTTACATTTCAATACACTGCCAAGGACACAGTAGGTAAGGGATATGGAGACTTCAGATCAGATCAGTCGCTCAGTCGTGTCCGACTCTTTGCGACCCCATGAACTGCAGCACGCCAGGCCTCCCTGTCAATCACCAGCTCCCGGAGGTCACTCAGACTCGCATCCATCGAGTCAGTGATGCCATCCAGCCATCTCATCCTCTGTCGTCCCCTTCTCCTCCTGCCCTCAATCCCTCCCAGCATCAGAGTCTTCTCCAATGAGTCAACTCTTTGCATGAGGTGGCCAAAATACTGGAGTTTCAGCTTTAGCATCATTCCTTCTAAAGAAATTCCAGGATTGGTCTCCTTCAGAATGGACTGGTTGGATCTCCTTGCAGTCCAAGGGACTCTCAAGAGTCTTCTCCAACACCACAGTTCAAAAGCATCAATTCTTCGGCGCTCAGCCTTCTTCACAGTCCAACTCTCACATCCATACATGACCATAGGAAAGACCATAGCCTTCACTAGGCGAACCTTTGTTGGCAAAGTAATGTCTCTGCTTTTGAATACGCTATCTAGGTTGGTCATAACTTTCCTTCCAAGGAGTAAGCGTCTTTTAATTTCATGGCTGCAGTCACCATCTGCAGTGATTTTGGAGCCCAGAAAAATAAATTCTGACACTGTTTCCACTGTTTCTCCATCTATTTCCCATGTAGTGATGGGACCAGATGCCATGATCTTCGTTTTCTGAATGTTGAGCTTTAAGCCAACCTTTTCACTCTCCACTTTCACTTTCATCAAGAGGCTTTTTAGCCCCTCTTCACTGTCTGCCATAAGGGTGGTGTCATCTGCATATCTGAGGTTATTGATATTTCTCCCAGCAATCTTGATTCCATCTTGTGTTTCTTCCAGTCCAGCATTTCTCATGATGTACTCTGCATATAAGTTAAATAAACATGGTGACAGTATACAGCCTTGACGTACTCCTTTTCCTATTTGGAACCAGTCTGTTGTTCCATGTCCAGTTCTAACTGTTGCTTCCTGACCTGCATACAAATTTCTCAAGAGGCAGATCAGGTGGTCTGGTATTCCCATCTCTTTCAGAATTTTCCACAGTTTATTGTGATCTACACAGTCAAAGGCTTTGGCATAGTCAATAAAGCAGAAATAGATGTTTTTCTGGAACTCTCTTGCTTTTTCGATGATCCAGCGGATGTTGGCAATTTGATCTCTGGTTCCTCTGCCTTTTCTAAAACCAGCTTGAACATCAGGAAGTTCACGGTTCACATATTGCTGAAGCCTGGCTTGGAGAATTTTGAGCATTACTTTACTAGCGTGTGAGATGAGTGCAATTGTGTGGTAGTTTGAGCATTCTTTGGCATTGCCTTTCTTTGGGATTGGGATGAAAACTTTCTAAACACAGATTCCTTTGAGCAGTTAAAAGATTGATTAGAAATTGTATTGGTGAAGGGTTTTTCACTTGTTGGGCACAAGTGAAAACCCTTCACCAATACAATTTCTAATCAATCTTTTAACTGCTCAAAGGAATCTGTGTTTAGAAAGTTTAGAACATCTCATGCCTCTCACAGTTGGGAGGCTCTAAACAATAACTTGTGGCCGGAAAAACCTATTCAGGCAGGCTAGAGGATTTCCAAAAGGAGTTTGTAGTCTGAAACACTGTCACACCCAGGAATTATTAACTGGAGCTGTAAGTTAGCTCTTTTTTCAGAGAAAGGTAGTGGGGGACAGCCCCCTGTAAAGTCAGAGGTGAGAACACAAAGCAGAAAGTAGGCAGACTCCGGTTTTTTGGGGATAGATGCTCGAGAACCTCCAAGGGGCTCCTGAGGCTTGATCTTGCCCTTGCTTTATTGCCAAGCTTCCTTCCTCATGACCTTTGTCATGGGCAGAGCGCTAATCCATACCGGCTCCCAACATCAGTTTAGTCACTCGGTCGTGTCTGGCTCTTTGTGACCCCATGGACTGCAGCACGTCAGGCTTCCCTGTCCATCACCAACTCCCGGACTTTACTCAAACTCACGATACCATCCTCTGTCATCCCCTTCTCCTCCTGCCTTCAGTCTTTCCCAGCATCAGGTTCTTTTCCAGTGAGTCAGTTCTTTGCATCTGGTAGCCAAAGTATTGGAGTTTCAGCTTCAGCATCAGTCCTTTCATTGAATATTCAGGACTGATTTCCTTTAGGATGTATGTTTATCAGTTTATCATTTCCCAAGATTATTCACTTTTCCCCGTCAACATTTGTTGAAAAGTCTATCTCTGCTTTGCTGTCTTGAGATGCTACCATTTTCACGCTCTGCTTCCTTATGCACTTGCATTTGTTCTGGACTTTGCTCCGTGGTTCATTTTGTCTGTTCAGATACCAACACCACGCTGTTTTCTCCTGGAGACTTGTAGTATGTTTTCATATCTGATAGGGCTAGTCTTCCGTTGTAAGTTTGAAAGTCCATATTTAAATACCACCCTTTCTTTAGTTAGACTCTCACCTAGATCAGTGTTTCACCTTTAATATTTGGATTGGTTAGTGGAAAGGACAGATTTGAGATTTAGAGTCCAATTAGCTTTGCCAGTGGTTACTGTGGAATTTCAGCTGGGGTGAAGCTTCTTTCATATTTAGAGCCGAGTGAAAACCGGATACCAAATGCTAAGACAAATGTCAGTTCCTTCCCAATCTCTTGGTCTTGCCTATTTTAGAATGGGGGAGGAAAACCCCAAACAGTAAAAAACAAACAAACAATGAGTATATTACAGAATGACTGGAGAAGCAGTGAGGTCTAGATGAAGAGAAAGTAATATGGAGGCTGGTAGTAGCTTTGACTCTGGGAAAGTTGTTTCATCTCTTTGGGCTTTGATTCCCCATCTGCCATATGAGTGGGCTAGATTAAACACTTCAAACAGTCTTTCCTTTTCTAACATTGTATGACTAAGCCTTATAATACTGTGTATCAGAAAAGCCTCAGAGAAGAGGCACTTGTAATACATAAGAGCCCCTTCCTTGGAAATAATGTAAAAGATCACGACTCAAGTTGGAGATAAACATTGGCTGATTGTCTGTCAGTGAGTATATTTTAAGGGCTTATTACATGTAAGTTCACAACCCCACAGGAACAATTCACCATTGTAGTTCTAATTTAGAAGTAAATTATATATTTTTAGTGTTTTCTTAGCATGTCTCTTAGAGTTTAAGGGTTTTATTCACCCTGTTGTTTCACTATATATGAATAAACACTTTAAGGGATTTCAGCCTCTAATTCTGTATAGTCTTTAGATCAGAAGATGAGGCTAACATAATAGAAATGGAGTTTGAGATCCTCGTGAATTCCCCTTTTCCTAACAATTTTAGCAAATTCTTCTATTGTCATTTAGTCAGTGATGTATTATGTTGTAGAATGCATGTTAGTTATGGCTCCTTGTTCTCTTGTAACAAATAACACACATGACTTTGAGTGGTGTGATGTATTGCTGGTGAATTTTTAATGTCTGAGTGATACTTGGAATATATATTAATTCAACAAGGGAATTAACCCCTGGGTTATTTTTTGTTATTTTATTTTCCACTATTTTATTAGTTATATAATGGACAAATAGTGGTGTATTAAATAATATGGCAATATTTTAGAATAGTGTATAAATAAGATATTAATAAAAATGTGTGCCTTTTGTGAGGTGTAGAGAAATCTTTTAATGAGGGAAAAGTAAATTAATTGAAACAGCATAATTATGTGATATATATTGTAATTTAAAAGTAGTAAAGTATGAGAAAAATGGTCTAAAATTCAAATGTAAATTGATGAGGAGCACTTTCAACTGTTCTTTCTACCAGTGTACTTTATTTTCTCCAAAAATTATCACTGAAAAAATCCAGATTTTAAATTTTATAATAAATATAAAGCAATAAAGGAAATACAAGTCAAAATTAAAATGGAAAATTTAAAAAGCTAAATAAATGATGTAATGTCATTGAAAGAACCTTAAGTAAAAGAAAAAAAGCCATAAGTTTGCAAAAGATATCAGTCACATTATTTTATGTTTATACTACTTTGCTCTCTTGAGCCACTTACAGGAATCCATTCTAGCTCTACCATGCAACCAATAATTTAATTTATTAAATCTCAGTTTATTCATTTGTAAAGTGAAGATTGTACTTGATTCTTTTGGTTTCAAGAAGCAGAAATTTGTGAAAAATACATTAAGTGAAAGGAAATTTATTGTAAGGGTAAATTTTACCCTGGAATGGAAACGCAAGTTAGGACCACCAGCTTTCTCTGTCTGTTGGATCGATTAATGTCTGTGTGTGTCTCTCTAGATCTTTACTGCTCTCTGAGAATCTGCCATCACTTGGCCCTGCCAGGAGCACCCATTCTCCCAAGCTGCCTCATACGGCTTCTTTTTATGCGTTGCCTCAATTTTAGTTTCACTTTTAACTGCCTAATTCTCTTAATGTTTATCAGTTTGATTTCCTGAAAGTGAACTGATCCAATTGGTTGATGCTCTTTTTTCATTCCAGACCACAAAACAGGTCATTGGTTATCCAGCTGATTGGCTGTCTTTCAGTCAAAATCTCCACACCTGATTCAGTCAGTTATGACAGGGTGGTTGAGATACTGTGGTGCTCACCCTGGCCGGCTGTGGCACTCAGCCAGGGCTGGGATGAAGAAGCAGTTTCAAGGGGCTTATGGGCTTGCATTTCCTATCATTGTCTTGTGTGATATAAGAAGACCAATACCTGACCTATATGGTTATCGGCTAATATTACTTTAAAAAAGAATCCATGGCCTCTGATTCTCTACTGGATACTTTCTCAGACATTACGAACTGCCGTGGCTCCTAGATGTATAAGTCTGGAAGAAGTATTTAAGCCTTCTATTCAATCAGAGAGAAAGCGTCCTTAAGTTTTCAAGGCATTGATTGATACTTTAAGTTTCATGAAATCATTTTTCATTGTTACCTAACCATTATCAATGCTGGAATTAATTTATGAGTATAGCAGTAAATGACCTGATGGTTGATTTCTTTGAATCTTTGAAACAACAAACATCTTCTTTCCAGACATTTATTTTCACAGACTTTACTTGTGGCCCGGCCTGGTCTGTTAGAGCTGAGCTCCTGGTGGCTCTTGCACAGTCTCTCCCCATCAGCCATGTGTAAACTGCTAAACATTCCATGACCCCCTGATAGGACTTATAAAACAAACAGAACCTGGAGCTGTTACCAGCTGTGATCTGCAGATACCAGCCTCTCTTGTAGTGGGTTTATCTTGTGATTCTAGGAGGGTTAGAAGAGTTAGATACAAGTTGTGCGTTTTGGGATTAAAATTTAGAAATGGGACTCAAGGCCCATTGTCCTATCTCATGCTAAAAACCCAGACTCAGATTTTTTGATATTCTCTTTGAGTTTCCTTAGCTTCTATATTAAAGCACTTATCATATTATATAGCCATTTGTTTTATATATCTATCTCCTTCTAGAAACTGCTGGTTTCTTAAGTGCAGATACCAGGTTTAATTCATCTGCTCACTCTCCTCTCCACCTCTCACCCTTCGGCCTCTGTCTCTAGTGCAGTAATATATGTGCTGGCTCTGTAGACAGCATTTGTGGCATGAACAGGTTGTTGAAAGAAAAGCTAGAGATCTTAATTTTAGAATATACCTAAATATGTACAAGGATCACCAATGTTAATGTTTACTATAATTCGCACCTTTAAAATACTTGATGCATTTTTACCAGTACAAGCTTCTCATGCAGGCACACATGTCTCTCTTACTTAAGCATTTTTGCCTAAAACTCACACAAAGAATTGCATAATGCAGTTAGACTTCCCATTAGGTCACTCCTCTTGGCTAAGGAGGAGTGGAATCCTGGGACTGGAATGAATGAGAGCTCAGTAGTTTGCAGTTATGAAAAGCTTCTCCTGACCATAAAGAAAAAATTTTGATTCAACTCACACTTGACTTAATGTTCAGATCATTCCCAGCTGGCACAGTATAGGGTATACTTCCAAGGGAAAATATCCTGTTTTTGCTGGACCCCTTCTCGCCTCTTCCTGTAATACAATAAAAGCTTGTGCATGAAACTGTCATGGCATGTGAAGGAAAGGCTGTGGAAGAATCTCCTTGGAAGAATCTCCTGTGGTATCCAGGTACCACTTGAGAATAAGAGGGTTGTTTTCGACAATGCAGAGACAGAGAGCCCCCCTGATGTGAAGACTGCAGCAAGTCTTATGTTGCAGTCACCTGTGAATGGACTGTAATAAGTCTTGTCTGGATCTCTTGAGTTAGATTTAATAACCTGCAGAATGCTTCAGCAGGATCAATAAGCCTTTTACAGCCAACAGAGCTCTGTGCATACTGCTGCCTATCCACGTGAAATTTTGTCTCAGCCTAGCTGGAAGGGGCCTTTCCATGACTATGGATATTTGCTTTCATTCTTTGACTCTTGTGCATCATACTGTCACTTGGGCTGATATGACCATTGCAAGTAGAAAAAGCCTGCATTTTTCTCTGTCAAGTTCTTTTACCTTTCACAGAAGAAGTGAGGCCAGTTTGCTGTTGCCGGATACAGGCTACTACCACAATGGCCTTTTCCATTCTTTCTTTTCAATTGGTGTTTGTCAGCTGGTGACCAGACTGGAGAGCAGGTTCCCGCTATTTGAATATTTTGTCTGGAGCCCAGATACATTGCACGTGTGCATCCTTTTTATTACCACATCATGAGATCGTCATTAGGAATAGAATTTTTTATTTATATTTTTAAAAAGAATTTAAACATTTCAAAATGTTTTATGGAACTGTAATCTTCAAAATCCTCTCATTGAGAAGGGAAAACACTGTTGCCTACAGGTGCTAGAAGAGGACATTTCTGAGACATTAGACTGTGTCTAATCCAGAGAACTAAGAATGAGGCTTCAGTTATTGCTGTCCACCCTGGATGATCAGTCTTAACCCCTGATTCATATGGTTGTGGATTGAAGGGATTGGTAGGGAATAAACTTTTTTGACTAGCATCTTTTGGGAACCTGCTTATTGCCTAACCACCCTGCTAACCTATAGCGTTATTCTGAGGACTGCTTTACTTTTAATTATACAATCATGAATAAATGGTTAGAAGAAAATTAAAATAGTAAAATTAGTTGAATCTGGAGTATTTAAATAAGCTAATAAGTTCCATATCTTATATGTCTATATTACAATAGGGCTACCAGGTTGAATTTAATATTTTTGAAGTTGGTCTTTGCTGGGAACAGTTGATAGTAGTTCATTGTGATAGCTGTTAAGAGTTAATTATCTTTTTGATCCACTTGGTCCCTCTCTTGTTTTAATTAGCTTGACTTAAATTTTTTGTTTGTATTTTAAAGCCAAATGGAGAACTTATTTGTTCTTTGTGTGATTTTCAAAGGCAGTAGATATTCTGTTCAAAAGATACAAGGTTGGTTATCTTTTTATTTGAAACTTTTTAATCTTATTGGGGGATTGTTTTTATTTTTAAACCATCTGGAAAATATCTATATTTCATTTATTGATTTAAATAAAAGTTTTAAAATGATTTCTACCAATAAAGGGGATCTTCACTATCTTGGGTGACTCTCCTTAGATCTGGAGTGTAATCTGAGCATGTGTACTTTTTAAATTTTATTTTATATTGTGGTAAAACATAAAACTTACTAATTTAACTATTTTTAAGTGTACAGTTCAGCTGGTAAAGGATCCGCCTGCAATGTGGGAGACCTGGGTTCGATCCCTGGATTGGGAAGATCCCCTGGAGAAGGGAAAGGCTACCAACTCCAGTGTCCTGGCCTGGAGAGTTTCATGGGCTGTGTAGTCCATGGGGTCACAAAGAGTCAGAAACCACTGAGTGACTTTCACTTTTCACTTTCAGTGGTGGTGTTTATTCTCATTGTTGTGCAGCCATCACCTCTATCCATCTCCAGAACTTTTAAATCTTCCTCATTTAAACTCTACCCTTAAAACTCTAACTCCCCATTCCCTTCTCCACCACATCTCCAGCTCCTAGTGACCACTATTATACTTTCTTTCTCTATGAATTTGACTGTTTTCAATATCTCTTATAAGGGAATCATATAATATTTGTCCTTTTGTGTCTAGCTTGTTTCACATAGTATACTCTCATCAGGATTCATCTATGTAGTAGCATGTATCAGAATTTCCATCCTTAAGTCTGAATAATTTTTCATTGTATGTGTATACCATATTTTGTTTATCCATTCATCTGTGATCAACACTTGGATTGCTTCTGCCTTTTGGCTGTTGTAAACAGTGTTGCTATGAACATGACTATACAAATACCTGTTCAAGTCCTTGCTTTCAATTCTTTTGGCTGTATGCCTAGAAGTAGAATTGCTAGATAATATGGTAATGCTGTTTAATTTTTTGAAGAACTGCCAGGCTGGTTTCCACAGCAACTGCACTATTTACATTCCCACCAGCATACACAAGGGTTCTAATTTCATCACATCTTCACCAAGACTGATTTCCTTCTTCCTTCCTTCCTCTTCTTCTCCCTCCTGCCTTTCCTTTCTTAGATGTTCAGTTCAGTTACTCAGTAGTGTCCGACTCTTTTCAACCCCATGGATGGCTTCCCTGTCCATCACCAACTCCTGCAGCTTGCTCAAACTCATGTCCATCGAGTTAGTGATGCCATCCAAACATCTCATCCTCTGTCATCCCGTCCATGTTATAGTATCCTAACAAAACTGAAGTGGTATCTCATCATGATTTTCATTTGCGCTTCCCTAATGGCTAGTGTTGTTGAGTATCTTTTCATATTCTAGTTGACCATTGGTATATTTTCCTTGGTGAAATGTCTATTCAAGTCCTTTAGGTATTTTTGAATTGGGTTCTTTATTTTTTGTTGTCGACTTAATTACATGAATTCTTTGTATCTTCTGATATCAAGTTCTCATGAGGTATATGACTGCAAATATCTTCTCTCATTCTGGGCATTGTCTTTTCTCTCTGTTGATAGTGTTCTCTGCACAAGGGTTTTAAATTTTGATGAAGTTCAGTTTCTCTATTTTTTTCTTTTATTGCTTATGCTTTTGGTGTTATACTTAAAAAACTACTGCCAAATCTAGGGTTTGGCAGATTTGAAAACCCTGAAGATTTCCCTGTGGGTTTTCTTCTAAGAGTTTTATAGTTTTAGCTCTTACATTTAGGTCTTTGATCCATTTTGACTGAATTTTTATATATAGTGTAATGTAAAGGTCCAGATCATTCTTTTGCATGTAGATATCCAGTTTCCCAGTGATATTTGTTGAAAAGACTGTCATTTCTCTCAGTGAATGGTTCTGGCACTCTGATGGAAAATCAAGTCACCATTTATATGAGAGTTCATCTGGGGGCTCTCTGTCTTTAGGCCAGTACTACAGTATTTTGATTATTGTATCTTTCTAGGAAGTTTCTAAATTAGGAAATGTGTATCCTCTAACTTGATTTTTCTTTTTCAAGATTATTTTGGCTATTTAGGTCCCCTGAGATTCCTTAAGAATTCTAGGATGAATTTTTCTCTTTTTGCAAAAAAGTGCCATTAAGGTTTTGATAGGAATTACATTGGACCTGCAGATCACTTTGGGTAGTATTGGCATGTTAACACTATGTCTTCTAACCCATGAACATAGCTGTCATTCCATTTATTTATTTATGTCTTCTTTAATTTCCTTCAGTAATATCTTAAAGTTTTCAACATATAATATCTTTTGTCCCTTGGTTAAATTTATGTATTTATTCAATTTATATACTATTTTAAAAGTTATTTTTATTCTTTTTGATGTTATTGTAAGTGGAATTATTTTCTTATTTCCTTTTTGGGTTGTTCAGTATTAATATCTATAAACGCAGCTGGTTTGAACATGTATATTTTTGAAAAGCTTTAGGGAGCTCTGATGCCTGTCTTTAGTTAGGCACTCTGCTCCTAGACCTTCCCAAACTTCCCAGTAGTATTTGGGGCTAGAAAATAGCTTAAATCTCAACTTCACCACTTATCCACTTTCCAGTTTTTGACCTTGGACATTTCTTCAGAATTGAGATTGGAAATACACTATTGATCATTATCGAGTCGTTGTAAGGTTTAAATATGCATGTTATCTGGAATTCAGTACCTCTCAACAAATGTTAACATTAATTCTGTTTAGTTTTAAAATTTTTATCTACTGTTATTCCTAGATTTTGTTTTTCTGGCTCCAAGATCACTGCAGATGGTGACTGCAGCCATGAAATAAAAGACGCTTACTCCTGAAGGAAAGATGACCAACCAGAAGCATATTCAAAAGCAGAGACATTACTTTACCAACAAAGGTCGCCAGTCAAGGCTATGTCTTTCCTGTGGTATTATGGATGGAGAGCGGATAAAAGTTGATGTGGTGTGAGACCTGAAGTCCTTGGACGAGATCCAACCAGTCGGAGAAACTGATCAGAAGGAGAGAAGGACCAGTTTGGCCCCGAAGAGTGAAGGAGAAGACTGAGTGGGAGGGAGAGGGAGGAGGAGAAGGGGAGACAGAGGAGAGATGGTGGAGGCATCACGACCGATGGATGCGAGGAGTGACCTCGGGAGCGGTGATGGACAGGGAGGCCTGCATGCTGGGTTCATGGGGTCGCAGGAGGGCGCGAGCGACTGATCTGATCTGATCTGATTCCTAGATAGGTAGTGATAGAAGTGATTTAGAAAGTCAAGTGAAAGGCAAAGGAAGAGTGTTATGGCAGAAATAGTGTGGCAGCACGAAAAGGGCTGCCCTTTTGGGTAACTACATAGTGATTAAGAACTTGTGCTTTGGAATTCGGTAGATTTGGATTCAAATTCTAGCTGCTCTGCTGCTTTGCTTCATGTCCCTGGGGTCAGTCATTTATCCTGTCTGACATATGAGCCAAAAAAAAAAAAAAAAAAGATTTCAAAATGGAAACTATTAAGTACTTTGAACTGAATGAAAACACAACATATCAAAGTTTGTAGGATGCTGCTAAAGCAGCACTTTCAGGGGACATTCATGGCATTAGTGGCTATATTATCCAAAGGAAAAGGGTCTCAAATCAATGACTAGCTTTTAACTTAAGAAACTAGAAAAAGAAGAGCAAATTAACTTAAAGTAAGCAGAAGAAAGGAAATAATAAAGATCAGAAATCAATGAAATAGGAAAAAAAAAAAGAAAAATACAGAAAATCAATAAACCTCAAAGCTGGTGCTTTGAGAAAATCAATAAGATTGGTACTCAGGCCAGAGTAATTAGGGAAAAAAGACACAAATTACAAGTATCAGGAATGAAAGAGCAGGTGTCACTACAAATATTAAAAAGTTAAGGGGATATTATGATTATACAAATTTATCCCAATAACTCTGACAACTTAGAATGAATGGACAAATTTCTTGAAAGATAAAAACTACCAAAGAACACTTAATAAATAGATGACCTGGATAGCCCTGTATTTTCTAAAGAAATAGAATTGATAAATTGGACTTTATAAAAATAAAAACTGCTCTTTGAAAGACCTTGTTGAGAGAATAAAAGAAACAAAAAATTGGCAAAAATTGAATAGACACTTGATCAAATAATGACATTGAATAGCAAAAACAGCATAAAAAGATGTTCAACATGAATAGTTTTTAGAGTAATGTACATTAACACCCTATATACCTATTAGAATGGCTACGATGAAAAAGACTGACTATGCCAAGTTTTGGTGAGGATGTGGAAGAACTGAAACTCATATATGCTACTGCTGAGAATTTTAATTGTACTACCACTTGGAGAAGACTCTTGAGAGTCCCTTGGACTTCAAGGACATCCAACCAGTCCATTCTAAAGGAGATCAGTCCTGGGTGTTCTTTGGAAGGAATGATGCTAAAGCTGAAACTCCAGTACTTTGGCCACCTCGTGCTAAGAGTTGACTCATTGAAAAAGACTCTGATGCTGGGAGGGATTGAGGGCAGGAGGAGAAGGGGATGACAGAGGATGAGATGGCTGGATGGCATCACTGACTCGATGGATGTGAGTTTGAGTGAACTCCGGGAGTTCACTGGTGTCCCTGGCGATGAACAGGGAGGCCTGGCATGCTGCCATTCATGGGGTCGCAAAGAGTCGGACATGACTGAGCGACTGAACTGAACCACTTTCAAATGGACTTTTACCACTTATCAATGGACATGGGTTTGGGTGGACTCCGGGAGTTGGTGATGGACAGGGAGGCCTGGCGTGCTGCTGTTCATGGTGTTGCAAAGAGTCGGACATAGCTGAGCGACTGAACTGAACTGAACCACTTTCAAAAACGGTTTGGCAGTTCTAAAACGTTAAACACATACCTACTGTATGACCCAGCAATTTAACTCTGAGGTATTCCCTCTGGAGGCTTCCCTGATAGCTCAGTTGGTAAAGAAACTGCCTGCATTGTAGGAGACCCCAGTTCAATACCAGGGTCGGGAAGAGCCGCTGAAGAAGGGATAGGCTACTCACTCCAGTATTGTGGCCTGGAGAATTCCATGGACCATATAGAGAAAAGAAAAGCAGCATATTCACACAGTGTCTTAACATGAATGTTCACAGCAGCTTTATCTGTAATAGCCAAAAAAAACCTGGAAGCAACCCAGATGCCCGTTATCACGTGAATGGATCAACAAATTGTGGTTGTGTTGAAACAATGGAATGCTTCTCACTAATGAAAAGGAACAAACTTTTTATACATAAAACAACATGGATGGGTCTCAATAATTACGGTAAATGAAAGAACCTCCCTCTATGGTTTCACTTATATAAAACTCTAGAAAATACAAACTAATCTTTAGCTGTAGAAAGCGAATCAGTTGACTGCCTGGGAGTGGGGGCCAGTGGAGAGGGGCAGAAGAGCAGGGATTACCAAGGGGCCAGAGGAAGCTTTGGGGATGATGGGATATGTTTACCATATTGTCTATGGTGATGGTTTCACAGGTGCTGATGTCAGAGCTTATCAAGTTCTACTTCAAACATATGCTGTATATTTTATGTCAACTACCTAAGTAAACAGATTGCATTTTATTTTGAATTATCTGTGCACTTCTTATATCTGTGCAACTCTTAGATTTGCCTGTCGTCAGGCATTCCCTCCCTCCTGCCCTCCTTCTTCCTCTCCTTCTTTCCTTCCCTCATTCAGAACCTTCTGTGTATGTGTACACATGGACCAGACACACAGCTATCCTGAAACCTCATTCTGGCTTAGTGTCTGGTTCCCAGAATTGATTGCTAGCTCCTAGTTTTCAGCAGAAACTTTCCAGAGCCCCTGAGACCTGATAACAAATTCTTAGGTCATCTGACAGGCTCAGCTGGTTTCTAGGGTCTGTTGAAGTATAGGAACCATTGCTGGGACCGTGGAGTCATGAAGACCACTCACTATGGGCTTTGGGAACAGGTTCTTGAGAAGGGCTGCACAAGATAGGCATGTTGAACACTGCATGTGACCTGCAGAGCCTTTGGTACTCAATGGACCAGCCACGTCCACATCACCTGGAGCAGAGAGAAGTGCCGAACCTCATGCCCTGCCCTGGACACTGCATTTTGACCTGACCTCACGTGAGGCACATTCACCCTACAGCTCAAGACACACTGTCTAGAACAGGATGTCTGCATCCCTGCCTTGACGTGGGGGCTGGGTCATTCTTTGTGGTGGGGGGCCTTCCTGTGCCTGGTAGGATGTTTAACAGCACCCTTAACCTCTGCCCACCCCTTTTCTAGTTGTGGCAACCAAACATGTTTCCAGACATTGCCAGATATGCCCCAGGGGTCGGGGGGACATTGCCCTGGTCGAGAACCATTACTTTAGAGTATTAAAAGAAATAACAAAGTATTTTATAAATTATAAATATCTGTATAAACAGTAGTCAGTCTGATGGGATTTTCCCTGCAAAAGCCAAAGGCCCATGAAAAGAGTAGATTTAATATCAGGATTTTAGTGAATTTTTATTTCTTCATAGTGTTAAGTTTTGTCACATTCTTATACACTTTGCTGCATTGATTTGGAAAGCCATTTCTTTTCATTTTCCGTTTTTTCTGATATGGTGGTAAAATGTTTACTCACATAGTTATCATGTACACATTAAATCCTGAATTTAGCACTTGTTTAATTGTATTTGTTTTCTATAAAATACCTCTTGTCATTTAACAGAGTCCTTTTCAAAGAAATCTCTTTGGGAAGTTTAAGCTCTAATCATTCAGGAAGTTCCACTGCTGTGACCAACTGTGGAGATTTAAAAACAGATCAAATCCAGTTCAAATAATTAAGTTCTAATGCACAGATGTTTGAAGCTCATGGAAATGGATTATAAAAGCCAGAATCATTTTAATAGCTTTCCTTAAACTTTTAACAATGAACAGTGGAAGTAAATATTTTTGCAATTTCTTTTTTTGAAGAAGTAAGCCAAGTATGCTTTCCTAAGGGACTTTGTTGGCTTCACCTAATGTGGTTTAAAACTTCCTTTTTTACATATTTCTTATGCTACTATATAAATTCTACTCTTGAAGGAGTCTACTGTAATAACATTGAGTAAGCTCAGCTGGTAAAGAATCTGCCTGCAATGCAGGAGACCTGGGTTTGATCCCTGGGTTGGGAAGATCCCCTGGAGAAGGGAAAGGCAACCCACTCCAGTATTCTGGCCTGGAGAATTCCATGGACAGTCCATGGGGTCGCAAAGAGTGGGACACGACTGAGCGACTTTGCCTTCACTTCACTTCACTTCAAGCTCTCAGTGAGCATTTGTGGAATGGAAAGAAAAGGACTGACACAGAGGAGTCAGGATGGTGCCTGAGATGCTGGCACAGCTGACGCTCTGTGCAGGGCTCACCTGCTGTGTTCAGGGCTGTGTTCAGCATCTTGACAGAAGGGCCACCGGATTCCTGGACACATTCTCTCCACAAGGCCAACTCTAAGGACATATTAAGCAAATTCTTTCTTTTTTTTTCTCAGCATATCTTATGCTTGTCCCTCATTATGAATGGAATTTTTTTATTGTCATGGGCCAAAGGGCCGTTTTAAAACATGGATCTATGCATATTTTAAAATAAAATGATAAGATGTGTGCATAATTTGTCCCCATTTCCAGGGTTTAATGTCTATATTAAGAGGCCTAAAAGGGATCATGCAAATTAGCTGAGCTTGTTTCCAGCCACTCCCTGTTGGGGTCATCTCAAGCATTAACAATCAGACTTTAAAGATTCATTTCAACTTAAAAATCTTTCACCATAGGAAAGAATTGACTAATACTGTTGTGCAAGTCTGACGATGATGAATAACCATTTTCTCTGTTGCCCAGTAGAAGGTAAACAGCTTCTGAACATTATTTAGTGCTGAATGCAAGAGCTGGCCTTAGAAATAGCCATGGCTGTATCTGTGATCCAGCTTTGTGCTTGTGCATTAGGTTTAATCATTAAAGTCTCACATGCAAGGGCAGAAGGAAGCCATTCTCACATGCAAAATGAATTTTGAAGAGGAAATACTTTTACTGTAGCTTCAGACACTAAAGATACCAAGTGCCAAGACTTATGTTTTTCTTGTCAGCAGAGGGAGAGGGACTTCGAATCACCTTCGGGTCATGTGGACTTTCTGGGTTACCCACAGTGGCAGCCGTGAACTGCACTTGGGATTTACTCTCTTTTGAAAACATGTGGGTGTTTTGTTCTGCTTTACCGCTCACATCTGGTGATCAGAGCCCAGGGCCAACAAGGGAAATGTCTGACTGTGCACGCAGATTTGCAGTTTGTCCATAAAAGATTTAGTACTGTTTTTTCAGCCCTCTATGTCAAGCTTCAACTGCATTAATGCTCGTTAAAGAGCAGCAGTTATGTGAACCCAGACATATACACAGAGCTCCCGTCAATATTGCAAGAAGTAGGTGTGTAGCAAGGGGATGGGTGGGGGTGTCAGTGAGAGGGGGAAACAAAATTAGGCTCCTAAGGCAAGATCAATAAAACATGATTTAATTGCTTCCTGAATTTGTTGTTTCAGCAATTGTTATCCAGTAACAGTGAGATCCCCACCACTCTTCCAGGTGGGAAGGATACAAAGTTGAGTGGTTAGATGAGAAGCCATTTCCCTCTCATACCCATAGCCTTAAAGGGTAGACTTGCCTGGTAAAGAATCCAACTTGCTAAGTGCTGCAAGGGTGGCCTGGACAGTGGGCACGTTTTATGGAGAAAGTAACATTTGAACTGGGCTTCCCTTGTGGCTCAGCTGGTAAAGAATCTGCCTGCAATTCAGGAGACCTGGTTTCGATCCCTAGGTTGGGAAGATCCCCTGGAGAAGGGAAAGGCTACCCACTCCAGTATTCTGGGCTGGTGAATTCCATGCATTGTATAGTCCTTGGGGTCGCAAAGAGTTGGACACGACTGAGCGACTTTGACTTTAACATTTGAACTAGGTCCTGAAAGGAAAGTCGGAGTCTCCAGATGGAGATGGAGGGGACAGGGCCCTCTAGGCATGGTGAACAGAGAAGGAGTCTCAGAGGCATGCAAGTTCTTGCCAGGTTCACAGCATGATAGGCCGGTCCAGTAGTTCCAGTCTAAGGAGTGTCAACATAGGTGGGCAGACTGAGGATAGATTATGAGGGCATTTATACTATACTGTGGATTCAGACCCCTGCCAGTGTTGTAAGTCATGAGTGTGTGCATACTCAATTGCTTCAGCCCTGTCCAACTCTTTGTGACTCCATGGACCATAGCCCACTAGGCTTCTCTGTCCATGGAATTTGCCTGGCAAGAATACTGGAGTGGGTTGCCATGCCCTCCTCCAAGGGGTCTTCCTGACCCAGGGATCAAACCTCTGTCTGCTGCATCTCTCCTGCATTACAGGTGGATTCTTTACCACTGAGCCACTGAGGAATCCCATCCTAAGGGAGGGGGTAACCTTCAAAGCAAGTTCCTTTCCTGTCTTCTCTTGCTAAGCTCCCAACATTATACCTTAAATTTCATCCTCCCTAGTCAATCCCCAAGTCAGTCTCTGGAGCTAAGATAGCTTTGGGTTGTTAGACAGTAGGATTAGAATTAGTCTTGCTGCCCTAAACTGCTCTGTGCCCTGGTGCTCCCTGAGCTCTGTAACTGGACCTTTGCTGTGTTCTTATTTACTTGGTCCTTGTGACTGGGCTTTTGCTTGGTTTCTTACTAAGCTCTCTGATTCCCAGAGCTAGAGCTTTCTTCATGCATCTGCCTCCTCAGCTAGAGACAAGACTGAGTCTGTCTTGTCAGTCATCCTCCTCAAGCCTAGATCCTTTCCATATTCCATTTGCTCACTGGGATCCTGCTCCAACTGACACTTTCCCAGAGCCACACCGTTGTCACCTGCTGCTTGTGAGTGCCTGTCACACTTATAGTGGTATCCAGCTCACCAGTGTAGACCTCCTTGTGTATTAGGATCATCTCCTCTTTTGTCTGGATTTGTTGCATGTTGATAGTCCATCCTAAAGGAGATTGGTCCTGGGTGTTCATTGGAAGGACTGATGTTGAAGCTGAAACTCCCAATACTTTGGCCACCTGATGCGAAGAGCTGACTGATTTGAAAAGACCCTGATGCTGGGAAAGATTGAGGGCAGGAGGAGAAGGGGACGACAGAGGATGAGATGGTTGGATGGCATCACCAACTCAAAGGACATGGGTTTGGGTAGACTCCAGGAGTTGGTGTTGGACAGGGAGGCCTGGCATGCTGCAGTTCATGGGGTCGCAGAGTGAGACATGACTGAGCGACTGAACTGAAATGACGTATATAAATTTATATTGGTAATAAGCTTGTACTCCTCCTTTTCTATAACTGTCAAATTCATTAGTTCTTCTCACCCTAATCTTGGCTCTTCCCCACTTATTCTTATTCCCCACTAGCCACGTTGTATGCTCCAACATGTCTATGGAGAACATACTCTTAAGATGGTCCCCATGATCCCTGTTTCCTGATATACATGCTCTTGTAAGGTCTCTTCCCCTTGAGTGTGGGCAGGACCTGTGACTTGCTTGTAACCAATAGAATATGGCAGTGGTGCCAGAATATACATGATCATGTGTACGTGGTTATGTTACATAAGATTGTAGCACCTGTCTTGCTGGAGTCTCTTCCTCGCTGGCTATGTTGGAAAACTCTGTCTGGTAGAGAACTGCAGGTAGCTTGAGTCTCTGCTCCATACAATCACATGACAGGAGAGGGAGCGGATTCTTTCCTACTTGACCTCGTAAGGAGAACCCAGGCCTGGTTGACTCTCTGTTTATAGCCCTGTGGAAGACCTAACTAGGCAATGCCTGGCACTCCTGATTCAAAGAACTGTGAAATAAGAAATGTGTGTTATTTTAAAGCTACTAATTCTGTGGTAATTTTGTTACACAGCAATAGATAACTAATACAATGTCTCAGTGGAGCAAAACAAGATACAGCAATTAGAATATCTGTTCTAGTTAAATACTTGACATCTGGTAATTAGATGTGTAATTGTGCTTTATTAAGCATTTTTCTCTCTCCTACTAACATTCCTAAGGAAATGGGAAATTTTTATTTTCTACAAGGAAATGGTTCATCACCTTAATTGTCTCATTCCTGAAACAGGTGTCCTAGATAAAGAACACCAGATGGGATCCAGCAGCTGGGGTAGGAAAACTATAAAATCATAGAGATTATATTGAGTGTAACCTTGTGTGTAGCAGAGAACAAAGGAAAAAAATGAGTCCCTCAAAGATTTTCTGGAAAGTGTTGGGGGAGGTGTCTGTAGTGTCTGGAGCAGTGACAAGTGGTGCAGGGTGAGTACCATCGCTTGAAATTAGGGCAGTTCACCAGTGTTTACAGATAAAGTCAGCATTCATCCACGGCATTTAAAAATCTCAGTTTTTGGCAAAACCAATACAATATTGTAAAGTTAAATAAAATAAAAATAAAATTAAAAATAAATAAAAATCTCAGTTTCATAAAAATATTAGATTGATCTGTTATTTATGCATCATTCTCATAGTAATTTTTCCGTTTATTTTAGTTCTTCTGATCTTCAGTCATTTAACAACTTCTCTTCGCTTTTGCATATATTTGAAAATAAGCTAATCTCCATTTCATGTAGGGGAGAGAGAGTTAGAAAGAACATTTTGTAAATACCTACTGAGTAGTTTGCTACTTGTTTCATATCTCATGTGATCTTCACTGCAGGTCTATAAAACGAGGGTTTTTTTTTTTTTTTTCTTTCAATCTTCATTTTGTTAAGTGAGCAAACTAAGGCCAGATGAGTTGTGTGTACAAGAGCACAGAACTAGTAAGTCTGTGATGCAACTCTAAGTGCGTGCCTTCAGAGCTGTCTTTCCTATACCCCAGCAGTTTTCAGGATTTGGTACATGGACCTCATGTACCAAAAAGATTTCAGGGGCCCCATGAGGTCAAAATTATTTTCATATTAATACTAAGATGTTACTTTTGGGTGTTTTTTTTTTTTTTTTTTTAACCATGTTCATTTTTTTATACCAGTAGTATGGCTGATTCTTGTTGATGTTTGACAAAAAACCACAAAATTCTGTAAAGCAACTAACCTTCAATTAAAAAAATAAATAAAGTGGCAAAAAAAAAAAAAAGCCATGTGGAAAAATTACTGGCATCTTAGCATGAATCTGGGCAGTAGCACCAAACTACTAGAAGCCATTATATTCTTCACTGCCATAAACTTGCAGTTAAAGGAAAAAAACCAGTTTCACTTGAGTATCCTCAGTGAAGCAATAAAAAAACATTAATTTTGTTGCATCTCAACCCTTGAGTCCATGTCTTTTTAATGTTTTGTATGACCAGATCGGTGGGATGTTTACATCAGCTCTGCTGCCCACCAGCCAAAGTACAGTGGTGGGCCGGAGAACAGCACTTGTGTTGTTTGATTTGTGGACCCAGTGGCTGCTTTTTTCATGGAACACACTTTTTACTTACATAGCTGACAAAAAACTGTGGTCATCTAGGCTTGAGTATATAGAGAGGTTTAATCAAAAATGAATGAGTGGGGAAAAAACCTGAATGAGCCTATTGCCTGAAGGAAAACAATATTTGTTGCCAGTTCAAGGCTTCAAGGAAAAGTTAGAATCTTGGAAAGCTTGTATTTGCCACTCTAATTGTGAGCTTGACAACTTCCTGAAGATTTTTCTGATGATGTTGATAGTGAGTGTTTGATACTGTATAATGAAATGTGTCAACTTTTGGAAGATCTGAGAACTAAGTGAACAATATTTTCAAATAACCAATGCATGACAGATCCATTCAAAGTACAAGGAAGACCAATGTGTTTCAACAGAACAGAATACAAAAAATTTGTTAATATAGCCTCAGATTCCACATTGTAGCTAACCTTTAAAAAATATCACTTGTCAAATTTCAGTATGTATTAAAGAATAATATCTGCAATTATCCCTTTTCCCATTACCTGTCTGTATGAGGCTGGGTTTATTCATATACTTCAGTCCAAACAACATATTGCAACAGAATAAATACTGAAATGGATATGAAAATCCAGCTGTCTTCTATTAAGCATCCATTAAAGATCTTAAATACATAACAGTGCCATACTTTTCATTAATTTCTTTGTTTTACAAGATCTAGTTGGTTTTCATAAAAAAATGTGTTATTTATATTAAACCTATAATGGGTTTATACTTTCTTATGGTTAATAAATATTTAATTTTTTCATAATTTTAATTTCTCAAAATAAATATTGAAATGTAAAATACACACACACACAAACTTTACTGTTGTAGTTGTTAAGAGTACAGAGGGGTCCTGAGACCAAAAGTGCTTTTTGAAATGATGTTTTTTACTCTGTTACTTGTACCTACATGTCTATTCTGAAAATAAAGGGAAATGTTAGAAACATTTTAAAGATGCATAATCCTGTCACTAATGATATTGAGCCTATTTCACCTTTATTCAAGCTATTCGCTTTGATTTTGCTGTTGAGAAAGAAATCTCTTGATAATATTGGGAGATTATATACAATTACCACTTTCCTCTATCATCACAATTCCTTTTTATTGAATGGAATTCATAAATTAGACATGACTTGTTCTAATAGGTATATGGTACCTATTATAAATAGGTATGTGGTAAAACTCATTTTATATTCATTTCTGAATTTATTGTTAGGTCATTTGTAGATTTTTTTCTGGCAAGTCGCACTCAGTTTTAATGGTGCAAAACTGTAGACCGTTTTACTGACCGGTTTATGTAGGTTGCAATCAAAATTGCCATTGAAATAATTCCTTAGCCTTGCAGTCTGAAAGCAATATAAATTGGGTTGTTAATTACTCCCTTCCATCTTTCCTGTATTGTAGAGTGATTCTTGGGACCACAGCTTTAGGATGATGTATATCTGGGTAGTCATTAACACTTAGCTATTAGGAGCAATGAGTTCTCCAACCTGGAACATTTAATGACATCTAATGAATATGCTAGGGCTTCCCCAGTGGCTCAGTGGGTAAAGAATCCACTTGTGGTGCAGGAGACACAGGAGATGTGAGTTCGATCCCTGGATGGGTAAGATCCCCTGGAGGAGCCTACTCCAGTATTCTTGTCTGAAGAATCCCATGGACAGAGGAGCCTGCTGGGCTGCACAGGGTCGCAAAAGTTACATGACTGAAGCGACTGAGCGTACAGGCGCTCAGTATGCTAGAACTGACTACAGCAAGTCTCTTGGCCTGTGTCTGAGGGTATTTAGTAGTTTCTCCAAACCTGATTTTCATCACATAAGTTATCCTTAAAAATAACATTTGCTGTCATTAGCATCTTTAGTAGACCTCAGAATCAGTAGCAACTGATTCTGAGTTGCTGGTCCTTAGTGGGAGCTGCTAATATTCTTTCTTCCTCAGTGACTGCTTCTTGCCTTGCTTTTGTTGTTTTAACTTTGTAAACAAGGCCATGTAAGGCATATATTCATATTCAGCTCAGTAGGACTGCACGTAGCAAAGATGATAGAAACACCATCTATTCCGTACTGTATCCCACTTCACAACACACAACTCAACGTGTCTCACTCCAAACACCTGTGGCTCAAGGAAAGTTAAACTGGTGAGTGAGTTGTATGCAGACGCTCAGTCCAAGCTCACCTCCTCTGCTGAGGCTTTTCTGACTTTCTCTCCAGTTCACTCCTGCTCAGTAAACCTAGTCCAGCCTGACTGATCACTCCCTCCTTCATGTGTGAACCATGTGGACTTCTTTCCCATCAGCTATGATAATCACTAGGCTTGTTATGTGCTAGGTCTCCAGATTACATTCTCAGTTCCTCAGTGACTCCTTCTCTCTGCAAACATCGAGTGCCTCTCTGTCTTAACTGCTGTGCAGGTAGTAAGGATACAGTAGTGATGTAGGCATGTGGTTCTCAGCCCACAGGGTCTGCTGCATAGTGAGCACTAAACAGAAAATGTCTATTGAATAGTGTGATGCTCTTCATTCACCGTCTTTCCTGGTATTTAAGTTTTTAGCTAGTTAAATTTTAGTGAGCCTGCAACTCTGCAAGTCTGGCTTTTTCTCTCTGATTTCCAGGTACTTGTGTATAAGAGTAAGGAAAGTTAATAAAAACACGCCTCTCGTTTGCACTATGCCTAACAAATCTTTTCCCATACTTGTCGTATTTGACTCTTACAGTATGCCTAAGATAAGTAGAGAAGATGGTTTTATTCCCATTTTGCTCACTGTCACTAGGACCGTAGACTTCTGATTCAGCCCCCAACATCCCTCCGCTCACAAACACATCCTCACACACACAGATGTACACGCTTTAAGATCACTTTAGAGATTCGTCACCTTGAGATGGCCTTGCTTTTATTTCCTTAAGAGATAAACTCCACAGTGAGGCCACTATTGTGGGGAAGAAAATTAGCTGCCAAATTAGGAAAGAAGAAATAAAGAGGGCAGGGAAGGCATTATTTTTCACAGTAAACAAACCCCAGTTACTGTGGTCCATCACTGGAAACGCTACCTTCCTGTGCAGTGTGGGAAATGGTAGCACAGCGGTGGCTGTCAGAAGTGAGCCAGGTGCTGGGCTGCAGTGTTAGAAGGTGCCACATGGACCATCTGATCCCATCTCCTTTTCTGTGGCTAAGCGGACAGCAGTACAGAGAAGTCTCTCAGCCAGTTAGCAGTAGCCGATCTCTAGATCTCTTGGTGTGAAAATAAGAAACCATAAGAGCCATGATCTCTTGGTGTGTGCTAAGTCTGTTTTACCAAGGCTTTGTGTCTGAGAAACCTTTTAACTCAACTGAGTTAAAGGTTTGAGTCAGTGGCTACAAAGCACGTAATTTTCCTTGGCAGGTCCTAGATGATTCTAATGAGCAATTGCTCTTCTGAATGATTGGCGATTGACCCTCTGGTATGTAGAGGATAAGTATCTTCAGTCTCAAATCCCAGCACACAGTTTTCTGACAGACCTTTTCTCAGGGGCTGAAATTGGTTTCAGGTCTATCAAGTCTTCAAGTCAGTTCCAGGTATTGACTGGCACCTTTTTGCATCTTTGAAGTGTGTGTGTGTTTTAGTGGTTAAAATATCATAGTTTAGAAGACTGTGGATTGTTGTAACTAGAATTCATAGGGTATTAGTTTATGTAGCAAAAGATAAGTTACTTTTGTATAAGTGTGAACTATAACTGTGCCTGGGGGATATCATGAAGGTCCTATGTGGGTGTGTGGCTGTTTTTATTCCCAGATTTCCAGAATCTTTGAAGTTCATTGTTTTCTGGCTATGGTATAAAAGTGTTAGAAACTGTCCTGATTTAGTTAGAGCTAAGACTTGAACCTAGTTCTTCTGATTCCTCTAGTGTGATGCCCTTTTCACCAAACCACCCTGGCAATTCTGGCATTTCTCCCATTTCTTTGTCTTAGTCACATTTCTATGTGGATGAAGAAGCAAATGTAGTATGGAGTTTTATGGCCAGGGCTGGTGAAGGAAAATACTATTCCCTAGTAGCTTACAGGTAAATAATCTGCCTGCAGTGCAATAGACCTGGGTTTGATTCCTGGGTCAGGAACATACCCTGGAGAAGAAAATGGCAACCAGCTCCAGTATTCTTGCCTAGAGAATCCCATGGACAGAGGAGCCTGGTAGGCTACAATCCATGGGGTGGCAAGAGTCAGACAAGACTTAGCAACTAAACTACCACCATAGAAAAGCACCTTTAGGCTTGGCTGATGCTAAGTGACCTTGTCTTTAGTTATTAAGAGGGTGGAATTCCTGGAAATCAGTGAGTGCTTCTTGGGAGTCCATGTGTCCTTCATTTATTTAAGCACCTTGCAACACTTTAGGCAGATTACAGAATGGAGGGAAGAGATTCCTTTCCACATCTGTCTGATTCAGACGGTGGCATTTTGCCTTTTCAGTGTACCATGCAGCCAAGGATAGTGTTTTGGGGTCACTGTTTTTCTGTTCCTATAATGGAATGCTGCAGTAAATTTTAGGGGGAATTAACCCAAAGTGATTATACTGAGTCACAGCAGTAAAGAATTGTTTATTGAAGGCCCTTTACCATGCCCTTACAGCTGCTCAGCCTCCACAAAATCAAGTGGCATCATCTTCAAAGGGCTTAGTTACTTGTTATATTTGCACTCAGAATTTTCCCCTTAAGGGTACTGTATTAAACTGGTACATAACTTCCAGTAATAGATAATCCCAACCCAGACAGTCTAAACATTTACATTCGGAGGAGTGTCCCATGTTTACTTTCCTAACAACATTTTATATTAATCCAGTGTTGAAATGTTAAAGTGAATTAGTCCTTTTCTTTGTCCTTCACATTTTATTGCCTTTGCCCCTCTCCCTCCTCTGCCCAGAGTAAACTTTCCTCATGATCTGTAACAATGAGAGTCAGTTGCACTTAAATTATCTTTGAGTGGCTGTTTCTTGGGATAGTGCTGAGTAAAGTACTAATGAGGACGGTAACTCCAATGTAGCGTGTCTCCCAGGGTAAGTAGAGATGTGTCAGTTTTCTTGTTTCTGGCATTCAGTGACTTTTCAAACCCCTGATGAGAAGACCCATGTCTTTTGTTTATGAAGCCCTAGTGCTATTTAAGGCAAAATGCAACTCTCAGGTCTTAAATGATTTAACAGAGAAAGTACTAATCAGAGCTCATCTACTGCAATGGATGTGTTAACTAGATTTGTGCTTCAGCAGAGTTGGCTGAATTTTCCTTTGTGGCCTAATGTCTGAGCAGTATGATAGACTAGGTTCTCTTCACTGGCTCAGACGCTTAACTGCTGCTTGGGCTAGCACAAACATTGTAATTAGCATCTGATGGTATTAATGTTGAAAGATGATTAGAAAACGGACATACTTTGTTACTTCTCCAAATAATTAAACAACAAAAGATCTGGAGTTGCTGTATAGCCATAACTTGAATCAGAGCCTAGGGTGAGCCAGTATTTAATGCAAAGAAATCCGAGGGGGTTAGGTTTCTCCTGTCTTCAGTAAATACATGTTTATTTGTCATCACTTACCTGTCTGTGATGATGGGCCTTTGTATTTTAATTAGCAATCACTGCAGAGTATCTTAGCTGACCCAATGCATAATTAGAAAAATTGGGAGTAGATTTTGCAAGCTGGCTTTCAAGGGACATAGGTGGGATTTTAAGTGTTTTGCTTCAAATTCTTGTAATGTTCTCTCTTTTTTTGACATCTCATGGCTAGTTAGAGATTTGTGCAGACAGTCTATAGTAACCCTCTTCTACTCTTCAGATACTTAAACCTTAGCATAAATCAGTGTGTTGTGGGATTGGGGGTGGAGGTGGAAATAAATCAATGTTATTTCATGAAAATCAATGTGCTACTTCTTCCAAGGGGTTATTTCTGTTTAAGCCTGATCTCTAATGGTGAAATAAATGATTTTGTGGCTTGTTAAAGGAATTCATGCATGAGGAAAGGAAGATTTGGGCTTATGTGGGCTTCTTCCCTGATAGAGGAAATCATACTTTTATTTCAGTTCTCAGGTGTTTAATTTGAATATATTTATCCCATCAAATGTTTTATTGTTATTCATTTAACGTCTTCATCACTGAAAATTCTCATTTAACTGATACCCACCAAATAGGTGAATCATTCACTTGTCTGATATTTTCCTATGTTAATTTCAGTTACCTCAGTCCCTAGGAAACCACTAGATGGAAGTGTCATTTTATTAAAAATTTAATGTCACCTTGACCTTGGAGTGGGGGGCAACTGGGCGGAATTACCGTCAGGTGTAAATTCTAGTCTGAGCTTCAAGATGCACAGGATCTTTTCTGGTCTTGTCACATATATTAATTACTGTGCTCTGTCACCTTGAACAGAGGTTCTGAGAAAAAAATGAGGCTTTGAAACTTGAGGACATTTATAAGGAAAGAGTATCCAGATTTTCTGTGGAAAAATAGAAGAGGTTGAATATAGTCATTTCTTTCTCTCTTTCTCTGTGCAATTCTAGCATTAAAATAAAAGCATCCTTTCATCTTCACCGTATTTGTATAAAAGGTGTAAGCCTGTTTTATTCCCTGTTTCAGTCTAAGAAGGCGGAAAGAAACGCAAAAGCACTGTAGGTAAATATTTCGCAAGGGCCCTTATGATGGAGATAAGGCTGATAGTGAGTTGGTGGTATGCTCTCCAATAAGATTATATTTTACTGGAACACATATTAGTTTTTGGCCTATTGTCTGAAATCCGAGAGAATAAATAATATACAATTTTAAGAGAAAGGTGGGGGAAATGCAAGTAATAAAGTACTGTTTACTGCTACTGGGAGTCATCATTTAGACACTTAATTTTCTTTGAATAAGAGTGAAGATACATAGCAGTGTTTTTCTAGTGTTCCCCATAGTGTCTAGCATTTATGAGTGTTTAATAAATTTTTATCATAATTAATATCCTGAATGGATTGGGATTTTCTCCAGGGGATGGAAGGACCAGAGGCTTAGGAATCTTGGGAAAGATTAAGTGTTTTTTATGAGTTACTGTTCAGATGTGTCTGAGGGCATCCTGACTGACTTATTCGTTGTGTTTCTTGCCTCAAGCCCATTTGCGTGTGGCAGGGTAGCTGCAATGCAGAGCTGTAAGATTCAGCCTGGTGTTTATTATATTGGACATTCAAAGTGGGAAGAACATGGGCTTCAGAGTTAGACAGACCTGGATTTCAATTCTGCAATCTGAAAAATGGGTACAGCTCCACTTCTCTTGCAGGATTAATATGAGGATAGAATTAATGCATGTCAGGACCAGGCATGGCAGAGACTCTTGATTTTTAGCTATTACTAATAACCTTTTTTGTACAGAAGAACTGTACAAAAAAGATCTTCATGACTGAGATAATCATGTTGATGTGATCACTGACTTAGAGCCAGACATCCTGGAATGTGAAGTCAAGTGGGCCTTAGAAAGTATCACTACGAACAAAGCTAGTGGAGGTGATGGAATTCCAGTTGAGCTATTTCAAATCCTGAAAGATGATGCTGTGAAAGTGCTACACTCAATATGCCAGCAAATTTGGAAAACTCAGCAGTGGACACAGGACTGGAAAAGGTCAGTTTTCATCCCAATCCCAAAGAAAGGCAATGCCAAAGAATGCTCAAACTACCGCACAATTGCACTCATCTCACATGCTAGTAAAGTTATGCTCAAAATTCTCCAAGCCAGGCTTCAGCAATACGTGAACCGTGAACTTCCTGATGGTCAAGCTGGTTTTAGAAAAGGCAGAGGAACCAGAGATCAAATTGCCAACATCCGCTGGATCATCGAAAAGCAAGAGAATTCCAGAAAAATATCTATTTTTGCTTTATTGACTATGCCAAAGCCTTTGACTGTGTGGATCACAATAAACTGGAAAATTCTGAAAGAGATGGGAATACCAGACCAGCTGACCTGCCTCTTGAGAAATCTGTATGCAGGTCAGGAAGCAACAGTTAGAACTGGACATGAAACAATAGACTGGTTCCAAATAGGAAAAGGAGTACATCAAGGCTGTATATTGTCACCCTGTTTGTTTAACTTACATGCAGAGTACATCATGAGAAACGCTGGACTGGAAGAAATGTAAGCTGGAATCAAGATTTCTGGGAGAAATATCAATTACCGCAGATATGCAGATGACACCACCCTTATGGCAGAAAGTGAAGAGGAACTAAAAAGCCTCTTGATGAAAGTGAAAGTGGAGAGTGAAAAGGTTGGCTTAAAGCTCAACATTCAGAAAACGAAGATCATGGCATCTGGTCCCATCACTTCATGGCAAATAGATGGGGAAACAGTGGAAATAGTGGCTGACTTTATTTTGGCTGCTGCTGCTGCTAAGTCGCTTCAGTCGTGTCCGACTCTGTGCGACCCCATAGACGGAAGCTCACCAGGCTCCCCTGTCCCTGGGATTCTCCAGGCAAGAACACTGGAGTGGGTTGCCATTTCCTTCTCCAATGCATGAAAGTGAAAAGTCAAAGTGAAGTCGCTCAGTCGTGTCGGACTCTTAGCGACCCCACGGACTGGAGCCTACCAGGCTCCTCCGTCCATGGGATTTTCCAGGCAAAAGTACTGGGGTGGGGTGCCATTGCCTTCCCCGACTTTATTTTGGGGGGGCTCCAAAATCACTGCAGATGGTGACTGCAGCCATGAAATTAAAGGACGCTTACTCCTTGGAAGGAAAGTTATGACCAACCTAGATAGCATATTCAAAAGCAGAGACATTACTTTGCCAACAAAGGTTCGTCTAGTCAAGGCTATGGTTTTCCCAGAGGTCATGTATGGATGTGAGAGCTGGACTATGAAGAAGGCTGAGTGCCGAAGACTTGATGGTTTTGAGCTGTGGTGTTGGAGAAGACTCTTGAGAGTCCCTTGGAGTGCAAGGAGATCTGACCAGTCCATTCTGAAGGAGATCAGCCCTGGGAATTCTTTGGAAGGAATGATGTTAAAGCTGAAACTCCAGTACTTTGGCCACCTCATGCAGAGTTGACTCACTGGAGAAGACTTTGATGCTGGGAGGGATTGAGGGCAGGAGGAGAAGGGGACGACAGAGGATGAGATGGCTGGATGGCATGACTGACTCGATGGACATGAGTCTGAGTGACCTCCGGGAGTTGGTGATGGACAGGGAGGCCTGGCGTGCTGCGATTCATGGGGTCGCAGAGAGTTGGACACGACTGAGTGACTGAACTGAACTGAATAACCTTTAGTCAGAGACTGAGTCCATGTTGACATCAGAATCAGCAGATTGGTCGGCACTCAGTGGTGGTAATGGTTGGCATATGGGCTGGTGTCCCATCATCACAGTGTGCCAAGTCCTAATAGTTACTGAGTTCCAGTTTGTACCTTCTTAATCAGCTCTCTGACTCCTGTGAGAAAAGTGGGTCAGAGTCTCTCTCTGGGAAGCTTGCGGTTTAATTAGGGCAGTGTAGGGCTAACCACATGCTGATCTTTGTACAACAGGTTGCAGGCTCTGGATTCAGAAGAGCGAGGGGGCGGGGGAGAGAGAGATTACCCCTTTGGGGCAAGGGGCAGTCAGGATGGCTTTTATGAAGGAGTTGGGAGGAATCTTGAAGAATGGGTGAAATTTTGACCAGCAAAGGTAGGTATGACAAGTGGGATTGAGGTATTAAAAATAAGACAATGAATAAACATATTTTTTCTTTTTTTAAATGGAGCAGTAACATAATCAGAGCTTTTGAAGGCATAATATCAATCTTGTGACAAGTGAAGCTGAGATGATATAAACAGCAGTGTTTCTGCTGATGTCAGTCCTGAGCCTGTGTTTAGCATCTTTATTGAAAACAGAGATGAATGCTCATTAAATTTATGAATAACACAGAATTGTAGTGGGATGAATTTGTCCATGGGAGACATAAAAGGTCTGGGGCTGGCGGACAGGAGTAGGCTTTAAAAGACTTCTGCAATTTGTACTCCTGATCTCAATCATATAGAATGGCGTTCAGTAGACAGCAAAGAATGAGGAGTTTAATTCCGCTATTAAAGTAAACAAGCCAAGCCCAGCTGGATGGAGGCTACATAAAAACTCATGGAGACTTGACCTGGAAGTTCTTGCACCTCCTGTTACCAAGCACAGTCAGACACTGGGGACCTCAGGGCCATTTAAGGCTTTGGATTCCCGAAGATATAAAGAACTTTTACAGGTTATAATAAAATCAGCTCCTGTTTATTGAGGGTATGCTATTTTATTGTGGCAAATAATGGTTAACATTTATTGAACATTTGCTTGGTGCCAGGCTTAAAGATAGGTATTATCTTATACCTCCCTGTAGCCTTGGAAGGTAGTGCTTTATCGCCATTTCACAAATCAGGAACCTGAAGCTCGGGACAGTTCAGTAACTCGCCTGAGAGCTTGTGTGAAAAAGCCACAGTGCCTCCCTGGCTCTGCCAGAGTCCATACTTGCCTCACTTTACCATGTTGTCTTCTACCAGAAAATACAATTAATACAAATACATGTAGATGGTAAAATCTACGGAATGATATGCCTAATATGTTACCATTTCTATAACATTTGAAAACATACAAAATGCTAACACCTGTTATGGATTCCTGTAGTATCAAGTTTGCATACAGCGGTGAACTTCAGACTCAGGAGAGTGGATACTCTGGAAAGGGAGGAAGAGGTAAACTGCATCTGCAATATCTATTTTCCATAAAAAAGAGAAGAAAAACCCAAGGCAAATACAGGAAACTGTTAAGACTTGTTAAAGCTGAATCACAGGCACTCATTATATTAATACTTTTCTCTGTTTCAAAATTTCAAAAAATTAAAAACGGAAGGAAAACTGGCCCTAAATTATGACACAGAAAGCTTTTGGTGACACTAGTGGAATGCGGGAAGAGCTGGACAATGCAGGCACCTTGGAAGCTCCTCTAGGACAGCTATAAACCACTATGGTCCTCTGGTGACCAAGGTCTCTGCTAGTTTGACATCTTTATAAATCTAAGGTAGAGAATGATGATGCGAAGAAAATTCTTCTTCCTATCCTTGTTTCTCTTGTCTTTAAGCTATTCAATAAAAGCAGGATTTTGAACTTTCTGAGTCTATTCAGACGCAGTATAGTATTTGAAAAGAGCTGGGGTTCCATGGCATTTCCCAGATGGTGCAGTGGTAAACAATCTGCCGGCCAATGCAGGAGACTGGAGTTCAAGCCCTGGGTCGGGAAGATTGCCCTGGAGTAGGTAATGGCAAGCCACTCCAGTACTCTTGCCTGGGAAATTCTATGGACAGAGGAGCCTAGTGGGGTTCCATGAAGTCAGACTGACTAAGATCTGAATCCCAGCCCTGCCACTTGACAACCATGAGACTGAGGGCAAGTTATGAAGCCTCTGAGCCTCTGCCTCTTCTGTGAAGTGAGGAAACCACTACCTCATAGGATTGTCACGGACTAGAGAGGATATGTGTAAAGAGTTGAGCACATAATAGGCACATAATAGTTATCTCATTTGGTCTCCGAAGTCTATACAAATACTCTGTTGTTGTTCAGTTGCTAAGTTGTGACCTACTCTTTGCGACCCCTGGACTATAGCATGCCAGGCTCCTCTGTCCTTCACTATCTCCTAGAGTTTGTTCAGATTCATGTCCGTTGAGTTGGTGATGTTATCTAACCATCTTATCCTCTGGTGCCTTCTTTCTCCTTTTGCTTTCAATCTTTCCCATCATCAGGGTTTGTTTGTTTGTTTTTTCCCCCAATGACTTGTCTCTTCACATCAGGTGGCCAAGTTATTGGAGCTTCAGCTTCAGCATCAGTCCTTCCAATGAATATTCAAAGGTGATTTCCTTTAGGATTGACTGGTTGGATTTCCTTGCAGTCCAAGGAATTCTCAGGAGTCTTCTTCAGCTCCACAGTTCAAAAGCAACAATTTTTTGGTACGCAGGCTTCTTTATGGTCCAACTCTCAAATCCGTACATGACTACTGAAAAGACCATAGCTTTGACTATATGGGCCTTTGTTGGCAAAGTGACATCTCTGCTTTTTAAAACGCTATTTAGATATATTATGGAGAAGGCTATGGCAACTCACTCCAGTACTCTTGCCTGGAAAATCCCATGGATGGAGGAGCCTGATAGGCTGCAGTCCTTGGGATCGTGAAGAGTCGGACATGACTGAGGGACTTCACTTTCACTTTTCACTTTCATGCATTGGAGATGCAAGTGGCAACCCACTCGAGTGTTCTTGCCTAGAGAATCCCAGGGACGGCGGAGTCTGGTGGGCTGCTGTCTATGGGGTCGCACAGAGTTGGACACGACTGAAGCAACTTAGCAGCAGCAGCAGCAGCAGATATGTTATAGCTCTCCTTCAAGGAAGAAGCATCTTTTAATTTAATGGCTACAGTCACTGGTAGCAGTGATTTTGGAGCCTAAGGAAATAAAATCTGTCACTGTTTCTACTTTTTCTCTTCTACTTGCCATGAAGTGATGGGACCAGATGCCATGATCTTAGTTCTTTGAATGACGAGTTTTAAGCCAGCGTCTTCAGTCTCCTTTTTCACTCTCATCGAGAGGCTTTCTTCCATTAGAGTGGTATCACCTGCATATTTGAGGTTGTTGCTATTTCTCCTGGCAATCTTGATTCCAATTTGTAATTCATCCAGCCTGACATTTCACATGATGTAGTCTGAACTCCAGGAGTTGGTGATGGACAGGGAGGCCTGGTATGCTGCAATTCATGGGGTTGCAAAGAGTCAGACACAACTGAGCAACTGAACTGAGTCTATATATAATGGGCTTCCCAGGAACTCAGTGGTAAAGAATCTGCCTACCAATGCAGGAGACCCAGGTTCGATCCATGGGTCAGGAAAATCCCCTGGAGGAGGAAATGGAAACCCACTCCAGTATTCTTGCCAGGAAAATCCCATGGATAGAGGAGCCTGGCGGGCTATAGTCCATCTGGTCGCAGAGTCAGACATGACTGAGTGACTGAGCACACTCTGCATATGAGTTAAATAAGCAGCGTGACAGTATACACTTTGTTGTACTCCTTTCCTAATTTTGAACCAGTCAGTTGTTCCATGTCTTGTTCTAACTGTTGCTTCTTGACCCACATACAGGTTTCTCAGGAGTCAGTAAGGTGGTACTCCCATTTCTTTCAGAATTTTCCTCAGTGTGTTCTGATCCACACAGTCAAAAGCTGTAGTGTAGTCAGTGAAGTAGACGTTTTTCTGAAACTCCCTTGCTTTCTCCATGAGTCAATGAATTTTGGTAATTTGATCTTTGGTTCTTCTGGCTCTTCAAAACTTAGCTTGTACATCTGGAAGTTCTCTGTTCATGTGATTCAGAAGCCTACCTTAAAGGATTTTGACATAACCTTGGTAGAGTGTGAAATGAGCACAATTGTAGTTTGAACGTTCTTTGGCATTGCCCTTCTTTGGGATTGAAATGGAAGCTGACCTTTTCTAGTTCTGTGGCCACTGCTGAGTTTTCCAGATTTGCTGACATATTGAATGCAGCACTCATATCCAACCAGTTCTGTGTTTCCATTATTCCTCATGCCTGCTCACTTCTCTCTAATCCCAAGGCCATCAGCCCTGTTCTGGGTACATTCATCTCTCATCCGGACTTGATGAGCAGCCACTTAACTGATAATCCTGTGTCCATGCCAGCTTTTGTCCAAGTTCTTTGCTTCCTTAGAGACCCAAGTCAGAACATAGGCCTGCCTTGCTCCTTTCAGCCTGTTGGGTGCTCCTGGCTGTCCCTGCTGTCCTCACATCCTTCTCACTGATCTGGGCCACAGTGCAGGACTCACCCAATCTGAATTTTTTCAGTAACTTGAAAGTTTCATTTTCATGCTTTCTTTTGCCTCTTGTTTTTTGTCCTCTCTCTGCAACTTGCCCCACCTCACCTTTTTAATTCTCACACATCTTTGAGGCTTTTTTTTCTCCCCCTTTAAAAATTGAGGTATAATTGACATATAACAATTATATGAGTTTTGGTGTCCAATAGGATTTGATGTTTGTGTACAACGTGAATGATCCTCACAGTAAGTCTAGTTGAGATCTGTCACCATACATAGAAAAATATTTTTCTTGTGATGCAAACTTTTAAGATCACTCAGCAAACTTTCAAATATGCAATACAGTATTAACTAATAGTTACTGTGTTGTGTTCATTACATCCCTATGACTTAACTCATATTATAACTGGAAATTTGTGCCTTTTAAACCCCCTTCACTTTTTTTGTCCCTGTCCTTGCACTTGCCCAGGCTTCTGGCAACTGCCAGTCTGTTCTCTGTATCTGTGAACTTGGTTTTGTTGTTCTGCTTTTAGATTCCATGTATAAGTGAGCTCATGCAATATTTGCCTTTCTGTGTCTGACTTATTTTACTTAGCATCAGATCAGATCAGATCAGTCGCTCAGTCGTGTCCGACTCTTTGCGACCCCATGAACTGCAGCACGCCAGGCCTCCCTGTCCATCACCAACTCCCGGAGGTCACTCAGACTCACATCCATCGAGTCAGTGATGCCATCCAGCCATCTCATCCTCTGTCGTCCCCTTCTCCTCCTGCCCTCAATCCCTCCCAGCATCAGAGTCTTCTCCAATGAGTCAACTCTTCGCATGAGGTGGCCAAAATACTGGAGCTTCAGCTTTAGCATCATTCCTTCCAAAGAAATTCCAGGGCTGATCTCCTTCAGAATGGACTGGTTGGATCTCCTTGCAGTCCAAGGGACTCTCAAGAGTCTTCTCCAACATCACAGTTCAAAAGCATCAATTCTTCGGCACTCAGCCTTCTTCACAGTCCAGCTCTCACATCCATACATGACCACAGGAAAGACCATAGCCTTGACTAGGCGAACCTTTGTTGGCAAAGTGATGTCTCTGCTTTTGAATATGCTATCTAGGTTGGTCATAACTTTCCTTCCAAGGAGTAAGCGTCTTTTAATTTCATGCTTACTTAGCATAATGCCCCACAAAGTCCGTCCATGTTGTTCCAGATGGCAAGAATACATGTATGAATATTTGCATCTGTCCTCTTTACCCAGCCATCCACTGATGGACACTCAGGTTGCTTCCGTATCTTGGCTGTGTGCTGCAGTGAACATGGGGGTGCATGTATCTTTTTGAGTTAGTGTTCTCTTTTGCTCCATATAAATACTCAGAATTGCTGGATCACATTGTAGTTCTATTTTTAATTTTTTGAGACATCTCTATGCTGTTTTCCGTAGTGGCTGCACCAAATTACATTTCTACCAGCAATGCACCAGGTTTCTCTTTTCTCCACATCCTCGACGATGCTTGTTTCTTGTCATTTTGATAAAAGCCATTCTAGCAGGTGTGGGGTAATGTCTCATTGCAGTTTTGAATTGTGTTTCCCTGGTAGTTAGTGATGTTGCACGTTTTTTCATATACTTGTTGGCTCAGGCTTCATTTTAAATCTGTTTTTCTGGGAGGCCTCCAGTAATCTCCAGCCGAGGTTGAGTTCTGGTCTTTCACCTCATCTTCTACACTTCCGCAGCCTTCATCAAACCCTGTGTTGTGATTTCTTCTGTGAAGTCTGGCTCTACAGTAGCCCCTCACTCTTCATGAAAGCAAAGGTTGTCATGGCCATTGTTATGTCCCCAGATGCAGATAATAGGTGCCCAAAAATATTGCTTTAAATGTTTGAATGAATTGATTTTGAGATTGATCACGTGCTGCTCCTATACTTTACTCACCGTGTGCTCTTGGTTAAATGGCCTGTCTGACCCTCAGTTTTCCAGCCTTTGAAGTAACAGCTTCCAACCCTAGAGTGTTTTGAGTTGCATGTAAGCCAGCCTGTGTCAACTGCCTGGCACATAGCAGATGCCAAGTGAATACCATTTTTTTTCTTCATGAATAGTTAAGGGAGAAGATAGAGATTTTCCAGGCAATATAATGGTGCTTTTTCAAAATAAAAACAACCAAAAATTATTTGCATAGTAACACACAATATGACTTTCTATTTGTAAATCAAGTAGAGCAAGTCTCTGAGAATCTGTTATCAGCTGCTCATCTTAGCAGAGTTTGTGATCTTCCTCCTACTGGGCCATTTCCAGCCTTAATCAGTGGCTGTTTGTATTGCTCCTTAATTGCAAATTGGAGATGGCATTTTGAGACTGCATCACATACATTTGTTTGTTCCCCATTCTGGGCCCTAGCTGCCTTCCTGTGGTTCCTAAGCCCTCAGAGGGGCTGTGTTCCTTATCTTGCAATTCTAAGTGAAGTCCCTCAGTCGTGTCTGACTCTTTGCGACCTCATGGACTATAGCCTACCAGGCTCCTCCGTCCATGGAATTTTCCAGGCAAGAGTCCTGGAGTGGGTTGCCATTTCCTTCTCCAGGGGATCTTCCAACCCAGGGATCGAACCCGGGTCTCAGGGAGACGCTTTACCGTCTGAGCCACCAGGGAAGCTAAAACAATTCTAAAGCAAATTTTAAACAGATCTTTCCTGACCCTGGTGTCCAATCTTGAAGGCTAAGTGTTTGAACTGCCTTGTAAAGAGGAGCCAGATACCAACACTATCTCTGGCCTCATTTGGTTCTAATTTATTCTTTGGAACCATTCTTTTCAATTCAGAGTTAATAAGACTAGGATTTTCAAAAAGCAAAACTTTTTTGAATTGTAAATTAGTGCATGCTGCTGTAGCAGATTTAGAAAGCAATGATCAAAAAGGCAAACAAAAATGACATGTCACCTCATTCCCCAGGTGAAAGCACCATTAACATTTTTGTACCTTCAGTCTTTGTTCTTTTCTTCAAAAATAAGGAACTTTTATTAAAAGATTTAAATCAGTATTTAAGATAAATGATACAACAAATGTCATCCAGTTTTATGACTCTAAGATAATTACCGTTAATGTTTGTAAATTTTATTTCTGAAATTAAAAAATAAAAGTACATGAATATACACAGACTCTCATGGTAGATTTTAACAATATTACAGGTAAAATGAATGTACCTTTTATTCCCCACCACCCCCACCGCCGCCACCGTCCTCCTAGAGTAACACTCTTGTCCATTTGGTGTGTGTCCTTCCTAAAGGGTGGAGTGGGAGCGAGTTGTCACTGGCATCTAGGGGGTAGAGTCCGGACGCTGCTAAACCTACAATGCACAGGAAAGCCCCTCTCCCCGCCGCCATCCCCACAAGAAGGAATTATCCAGCCCAAAATATCAACAGTATCCAGCCCAAAATATCAACAGTTTAAAATTCTTGGTCTTGAGTCTAGAAGAAAAATTATCGTGTCAAAGAACATTTTGGAGTTTTCAATTTGTTCTGTCAGGTTGTTTTTCAGAGTGGCTTCACCAGGGCTCTGACCAACAGCGCCCTAAAGTACCCCCTCATTCCATTTTCACCAACATGATGAGTTTTTTTTAGTTACGTTTTTATTCTTTGCTCTTTGAAAGTTGAAGTTGAATCTTTTCTTTTGTGTTCCTTTACTAAGTAATGAAAATGAATTTTTCATGGATTTTTTTATATTGTATTGATAAATTGTATCTTTTTTTCATCCCTTATTTGTGACAGATACATTTTCAGGATTTTGTTTTGCCATTTAATTTTTTTATGATGTTTCTGACATAAATTTAAATTGTTTATACAGTCAAATCTTTTGATTTTGTGATTTTGGATTTCTATTGTTTGTAGACTTACGCCTTCCCATGCAGAGATTAATCACCTATATCATCTTCAGTTTTTTTGTCTTTTATTTCTTATGTTTAACCTTTTAATCTGTCTGATATTTATTTTTGAAAGAACTATATATTTTAAACTAATTGTTCCATCTCCATTTATGTAATAATCCTTTATCTCTCCATTGTTCTCATAAGCCAGGATTTTTAAAGAAGCTTCTAGCATAATTTGAAAAAATAAACTTGCATTTAAGTACTTCTTATGATTAAAAATTTAACACAAATATGGGACATGGCCTGGAAGCAGGAAATGAGTTGGTTGTTTAGAGAACAACAAATATGCCAGGAGGTCTGGGTTGTAAGGAGGGTGATAATAGTAAAAAGAAGTTTGGAACCACAATTGTGAAAAACCGTTACTTGTCAAGCCTAGGGGTTGGATTAGTATGCACTGGGAAGTCATCAAAGGTTTTTAAGCAAAGGGATGGCATAATCAGAGCTATGCTTTAGCAGAAAGTAATGGAGTAGATGGAGAGGGTAGAGGCTGCATGACCTGTTAAGAGACTGTTAAAACAACACAGGTGAGAGATAAAGAGGCCCAGAGTGGGAAAGATCAGGCCAAAGAACAGGTCTCAAAAGTCAGATGGCCATAGGAGCCAGGCAGTACTGCAAAAGAATGCAGAGTTTGATGTGGGGAGTGGTGAGGTCTGTGGAGAACTTGAAAATGCAGATAGGCAGTATCTGATAGAGACAGACACTAATCAGTTAGGTGGTTTTTCCTGTGTGAGAGAAACTATGGATTGGTATTATCAGATCTGGGTTTTTCCCCCTAGGGAAATTGAAAACCTGGATTTTTATGTGAGATTTCCTAATTAAAACAAAACAAAACACTGTGTGAACCAAATAAAGCATGTTTGCTAGCCACCATGTGCTATGTTTGACATGCATACCTCAGTAGGATTTGCCCATTATTGGCTCTAGAGAAAGAAGGAGATTTAGAGGAATAAAGATAACTGCAGAGAACGTGATATGGTCCAGTGGTACATGAGGCAGCACCCTGTAGCACAGCTCATTCTTAAGCTGGAATGACTAGGCTTGAATCCTCAGTTCAGTTCCGTTGCTCAGTCATGTCTGACTCTTTGCGACCCCATGGACTGCAGCACGCCGGGCCTCTCTGTCCATCCCCAACTCCAAGTTTACTCAAACTCAGGTCCATTGAGTCAGTGATGCCATCCAACCATCTCATCCTCTGTCATCCCCTTCTCCTCCCGCCTTCAATCATTCCCAGCATCAGGGTCTTTTCAGATGAGTCAGCTTTTCGCATCAGGTGGCCAAAGTATTGGAGTTTCAGCTTCAACATCAGTCCTTCCAATGAATACTCAGGACTGATTTCCTTTAGGATGGACTGGTTGGATCTCCTTGCTGTCCAACGGACTCTCAAGAGTCTTCTTCAGCACCACAGTTTAAAAGGATCAATTCTTCGGCACTCAACTTTCTTTATAGTCCAACTCTCACATCCGTACATGACTTCTGGAAAAACCAAAGCTTTGACTAGACAGACCTTTGTTGTCAAAGTAATGTCTCTGCTTTTTAATATGCTATCTAGGTTGGTCATAACTTTTCTTCCAAGGAGCAAGCGCTTGAATCCCGCTGCTGCTAAGTCGCTGCAGTCGTGTCCAACTCTGTGTGACCCCGTAGACCGCAGCCCACTAGGCTCTCCCGTCCCTGGCATTCTCCAAGCAAGAACACTGGAGTGGGTTGCCATTTCCTTCTCCAATGCAGGAAAGTGAAAAGTGAAAGTGAAGTCACTCAGTCGTGTCCAACTCTTATTGACTCCATGGACTGTAGCCCACCAGGCTCCTCCGTCCATGGGATTTTCCAGGCAAGAGTACTAGAGTGGGGTGCCATTGCCTTCTCCCTGAATCTTCAGATCAGATCAGATCAGATCAGTCGCTCAGTCGTGTCCGACTCTTTGCGACCCCATGAACCGCAGCACGCCAGGCCTCCCTGTCCATCACCAGCTCCCGGAGGTCACTCAGATTCGCATCCATCGAGTCAGTGATGCCATCCAGCCATCTCATCCTCTGTCGTCCCCTTCTCCTCCTGCCCTCAATCCCTCCCAGCATCAGAGTCTTCTCCAATGAGTCAACTCTTCGCATGAGGTGGCCAAAATACTGGAGTTTCAGCTTTAACATCATTCCTTCTAAAGAAATTCCAGGATTGATCTCCTTCAGAATGGTTAGCTTAGCAGTTACTAATTAGGTATCCTTGGGCAATTGACTTTATCTTTAACCTGTGAAATGGGGATGATACTAGCATCTGTCTCATAGGATTGTTCTGAAGATTAAATGTGTTAACCCATGTAAAATGTTTAGCCCAGTGCTGACACAGAGTACTCAGATAGGAAGTGATAATTATTATTTCAGTAGTTATTAAAATGAAGCTCACAGTTAAGGGACTAGGTTATGGGAACAGCTGGCTTGGGTTTGATTCCTTTGACACTTCCCAGCTGTATGACCATGGGTGCATTAACTTCTCCTCTCCATGCCTCACAGTGAAATGGGGGAACAGCAAGACCTTCCTAATCCTGTCATTGAAAAGGGCCAGCATGGTGGTCTAGTAGTACTAGAATTGTTTAATCCCTTTGAAACTATTTAGGCATCTTAATGAGAAAAGCAATGCTTACTGCTCCACCCAGTTAATTGATTATAATGACGCTCCTTTTTTTTCCTTTAAAATTTCTTTTTGCCTTAATTCTTCATCAGCAAGACTGTAGTTAAGGATACAGATTGAGTTTATATCAGAAATTATACTCCCAGCTCTCCATTCCTTTAAATAACCTCAGATATGCAGATGACACCACTCTTATGGCAGAAAGTGAAGAGGGGCTAAAAAGCCTCTTGATGAAAGTGAAAGTGGAGAGTGAAAAGGTTGGCTTAAAGCTCAACATTCAGAAAACGAAGATCATGGCATCTGGTCCCATCACTACATGGGAAATAGATGGAGAAACAGTGGAAACAGTGTCAGACTTTATTTTTCTGGGCTCCAAAATCACTGCAGATGGTGACTGCAGCCATGAAATTAAAGGACGCTTACTCCTTGGAAGGAAAGTTATGACCAACCTAGATAGCATATTCAAAAGCAGAGACATTACTTTACCAACAAAGGTTCACCTAGTGAAGGCTATGGTCTTTCCTGTGGTCATGTATGGATGTGAGAGCTGGACTGTGAAGAAGGCTGAGCACTGAAGAATTGATGGTTTTGAGCTGTGGTGTTGGAGAAGACTCTTGAGAGTCCCTTGGACTGCAAGGAGATCCAACCAGTCCATTCTGAAGGAGATCAGCCCTGGGATTTCTTTGGAAGGAATGATGCTGAAGCTGAAACTCCAGTATTTTGGCCACCTCATGCGAAGAGTTGACTCATTGGAGAAGACTCTGATGCTGGGAGGGATTGAGGGCAGGAGGAGAAGGGGACGACAGAGGATGAGATGGCTGGATGGGATCACTGACTTGATGGGTGTGAGTCTGAGTGACCTCCGGGAGCTGGTGATGGACAGGGAGGCCTGGCGTGCTGCGGTTCATGGGGTCGCAAAGAGTCGGACACGACTGAGCGACTGATCTGATCTGATCCCCACTGCTGTTGCTCTGGTTCAGGCCCTGTAACTTCTTCCAGACTTTGTCACTCAACTCCTAACCTATCCTCCTTGCCTCCAGTCCTACCCCCGTCACAATCCATTCTTCACATTGCCCCAATGATCTTTCTGTATTGTAAAATCAGAATTAATTATTACTATAGTTTTTGTTGTCGCTTTGGTTTTGCTTGCTTTTCTATGTACCAGTCACTACCATAGGGCTTTTCAACTGATGAGAGAACTCCTTTCTAGAGTTCTAAACATATCAAATAATCTATACATTTTCTTTTTTTCTGGAGAAATCCTTCTCGAAGGCCTTTTTGTACTGCTCCAAACTTAAATCATTGTTCTATAGGCCCCTGACAGCTGCCTTCCCCTGTGACCCTTGGGAATTCCCTTTGCCTCTTTCCTGTCTTGTAGCCATTTTTCCCTAGATTGCATCTGTTTTTGGGGGTGGGGGTGGTTTATACTTACATGTTATTAGAGCACACCTTCAGAGAAGTTGGATAATAGGTAAAGTTTTTGAGACTTAAAACATCTCAAAATTCTTTAATTCTGCCATCAACCTTCACTGATTGTCTAGGAATAGAATTCTAGATTTAAATGATATTCTCTCAGAATTTTGACAGTACTCAATGTCTTTTAGCTTTCAGTTGTTGTTGAGAAGCCCAGTGTTACTCTGATTCTTAATTATTTATTAGCATATTTTTTTCCTCTGGAATATTTTGGAATCTTTTCTTTATTCTTGTTTATAGTGGGCTTTTCCCCTTTTTCATTGTCTGGGTCTCTAGTGTAAAATTTCTGGGAAAGTTTCTTTGAAAAACTTTTGACAATTTATTCCTATAATTTTTCCTTGTTCTCCACAGCTGGAGCTTTGTTAGTCAGATGTTAGGCTTCTTGGGTTGTTCCTCTAATTGGATTATGTGCCTTCACCCTCTTTTCTATTTCTTTGTTATTGTTTCAGATCCTACTTCTTGTGATGTAATATTCTTCTTGAGTTTATTTTACTTCCATAAGATATTTTTGTGCTGTCATTTGAAACTTTGAAGGCTTCTCTCTGAGTGTTTCTTTGTGTGCACCTTGTATTAATGGCTGCAGTATGTTATTTTATGTCCCAGCAGACCTTTTTTTTGAAAGTTTGTTTTCATCCTCTCACTGCATCTCTTCCCTGTTAAGTTCTGTTGTTTGTTTGTCTCAGTCCCTTCTTCACGTCAGCGATTTCCTCAGGTGTCTGATCATCTTTGGCCGACGCTCATGTCGGGAGTGGGGCACTAGAACTGATGAGCGCCTGTGTCTGGTCGGGTGGGTCTCATGCACGAGGGATTTCAATGCAGGTTAAAAAGACAGATAACTTTTTTTTCAGTTTGGGGAATCCCTTCATATTAATTCGTGCACATCTTTTCTTTGGACCAGTTTCCCCAGAAACTTCCAGTCTGATGCCGGAAGATATCCATGTAGCTGCCAGCTTAGTAGGACGTGAGCAGAGCAGAGGGACTTGTAATGTGAAGAAGGGTGTGGGGTGAGGAGAATCATTCAGAATGCAGATTTTTACTGAGCTGCTTATTTTGTGTTTTTTTTTTTTTTTTTTTTTCAGCATAGCATTTCATTTCTATCATCTCTAAGCATCTATAGAAAGTAGGCTTCGATCTTTGCCAGATTTGGGGAGCAGATCTAGGCTCTCATTGCTTCTGACATTGTTTAGATCCCATGTATGTTTATATCAACATAGGTTTATATATCTTACATATCAGTATAAGTTTATATGCCCTTCTCTGTTTCAACCCTATATCCCTTCCCCTGAACTTCGGTAGCCCTCGTGCCTCAGCTCCTGTTTCTTTCCAGTGTTCTGCAGCTGGACTTGGCACTCCTCCTTGCAGGCAGTTTAGTTTCGTTTCTCTGTCTTAGCAAATCAGTTACCATCCATCCATCTGCTTTCCCTCTTCCACAATTTGGTGGATATCTCTCATCTGCTGGTGTCTTTCTCAGTCTTCTTATTTATTTGCGCTTACAGCTTTTTAAAAAATTCTTTCACTGTTGTTTTTCTGAGCTATTTGACAGAAGTTGAGAAACTTGGGGTTTCCATTTGTTCACCCAGGGTTCTATTGCATCCATGTGTCCTGCTCTGTCTCCCAAGCTGCGAGGGATTTTACACCAGATACCTTGTCTCATTTGTCTTTATCTTCCCAGGGCCTGGGACATAGTAGGCTCTCTAATGTTTGTTGAGTGAATGAATAAATAAGTTTTAATACAATTTTAATTTTAATAAATTTGTTAGTTTTGCAAAACACTCATTTTCTTGAAGTGTGTGTAAGAAAAGTGCTTCCAGTGCCATTCTAGATTCTGCCATTGTGATGAGGCCAGTCTCCTTTGAATGCAGCTGGTATTCACAGCATGCTCGAGTTACTCAGAATTCCCAGTGGACATTGTTAATGCGGAGGATTTTATTAAGTATCCAATGATGAATATATCTCCCAGACTCTTATTACCAACCCCCTGAAGCACATCCTTGATGCCCCCAGCTGACTTAATCACCACATTGCTCTCAAGTACCCAGCACATGTTTAATGCACTGCTCTGGTTTTGCATCTGATGGCACCCATGAGAAGTGTGAGAACCACTATTTATCTTGTTAGAAGATGTTGGAAGAAACATCCCAGGGGGCAATGTAGCTCACTTGGGCACATCTGCATGCTGCTGCAGAAGACTGGCAGATCCTTGACTGCAGCCCGGAGTGGTTATGGATAGTGGCCTCTGCCTTTTATCACTGGTGTGGCAGGTTTAATTTTGTTCCACTAAAAATTAGGTTAAAAAAATGAAATTTCTGTCTTTTTGACAGCTCACTGAATGCAAATCAAGGCTTTGTGTTTCTTTTAAATTAAGTTCAAATTGTCCCACTTTCACACTTATGCAGAACTCTTTTTGGTAGATGAATATTTTAGTACTGGCATTTTCCCACTTCTTTCCATTCTTAATTTTGCATCTCTTATATAAAACAAGAGGTTAATCTTTGCCCTTACTCTGACTTAATGACTCCCTCTCTTCAGCATTTCTATCTAGTTTACTTAGATTCCGGGTACTAACTAAGCACAGAATAAAGTCGCTACCAGTAGAGTAACCTTAGAACTTGGGAAGTGAAACTTTATTTATCCTCCTGTTTTCTCCCTCATTTCCTCTGTCTTTCTTCTTCTTCTAAACTACAAAAAAGTAGGTACAATAAGTTTTGGTATAATCAGGTATGATGCAACATGTGCTTTATTGTGGGGAAAATGTGCTGCTACTTTCTTGGGCAGAAGCCAGAGCGGGGAAAAGGCTGTGTTCCACCCCCATCTGGAAGGGGGCATCAACAGAAGTGTCATCACTCACTACTTCATCTTCTCCCTCCCACTGCTTTTTCTCTTTTAACAGTGACCAAATCATCACTTCGCCTTTCACTGTTCAGTATGAGCAAGGTAAACCAGTCCATTCCTAATCCCAGATTTTTCAGAAAAAAGCTTCTGAGGTTTCCATAAAACTATACAACTTACAGCAGTCTGTATTTAATACCATAAACTTTCAATGGAACCTTCTGGAAATAGACCCTGCCATTCAAAAAGTTGGGCTAACTTTTTTCCTGTTGAGCTCCCAGCACACATGCATTACTAAGGCACATTTGGACAGTCCTGCCTGAACTCACAGCCCAGTACTGCTGTTGAAAACCATCTCTGTCACTAGATGGAATAAGCTTAAACCTGACGCATAACACATCTCTTAAGTGAAAGTGAAAGTCACTCAGTTGTGTCCGACTCTTTGTGACCCCATGGACTGTCCATGGAATTTTCCAGGCCAGAATACTGGAGTGGGTAACCTTTCCCTTCTCCACGGGATTTCCCCAACCCAGGGATTGAATCCAGGTCTCCCACATTGCAGGTGGATTCTTCACCAGCTGAGCCACAAGGGAAGCCCAAGAACACTGGAGTGGGTAGCATATCCCTTCCCCAGGGGATCTTCCCGACCCAGGAATTGAACCAGGGTCTCCTGCATTGCAGGTGGATTCCTTACCAACTGAGCTATGAATGTCTGTAATTACAGGCAGTTGGGAGAAGCTTTCTGGGATTTTTCAGGCATGCCAGACACATTAACCAGTCCTAGACTCGGCACATTCCTAAACTTTTCACATCGTATCTCAGCATTTATATATCATCCCGAGGATAATATTAATCAAATAAAATACATCTTTTTTGAAACGGAAAGGTAGGTTGGGAAACTTCAAGTGAAGACACCCAGAAGTAGTTTTTATATATAGGGGTTAGAAACATTATTTTACTCAGAAAACAACAAGGTAGGTTAATTATTGCAGATTTCTTTTTTGTATCCTAGTAAAATTCTGAACCTGTATCTAGTTTGTAATACAACTTGACAATAGCTATTTTTTGTTAAATATTGCAAATTAGAAACACCTGCCTGCTAAGCTATTCTAAGCACCTGATTGTGAACAATAGTTAAGTAGGCTCTTTCAGAGCAAGTACTTGTTCTGTTTTCCTCATTTTCTATCTGAGATTTCTGGAGGTGGAAGTCCCGTATGAATGAAATACTCAGATATGCAGTCAGGTGGACCTAGGTTTAAACTCCAGTCTTAATCATTTATTAGCTATTTTGACTTCATACCAGTTGCTTAATGTCTTTTTCTTCATCTGCAAAGTAAAAGTAAAAGTTTCTTACCTCCGAGAGGTCTGGTGTGGATTTAGGACACCTAATGTATCATTTATCAACTCTAAAATGCACACTTATTTTCTTATTTTAGTGTCTCTCAAATCAAAATGTTTTCAAATAATTTTTAAAAAATTTATTGAGGTATAGTTGATTTACCTTGTTGTGTTAATTTCTTATATAGCAAAGTGACTCACTTATACATACATATAAATATAATCTTTTTCATATTTTTTTTCCATTATGGTTTATCACAGGGTATTGAATATAGTTCCCTGTGCTATACAGTATGCATGTGTTAGTCACTAAGTCGTGTCTGACTCTTTGCAACCCCATGGACTGTAGCCCACCAGATTCCTCGGTCCATGGAATTTTCCAGGCAAGAATGCTGGAGTGAGTTGCCATTCCCTTCTCCAGGGATCTTCCCAACCCAGGGATTGAACCCGAGTCTCCTGCATTGCTGGCAGGAGCCACCAGGGAAGCTATACAGTAGGACTTTGTTGTTTATATATCCTATATATAATATTAGTAATTTGCATCTGCTAATCCCAAATCCCAGTTTTCCTACCCCACCCCCACAACCACAGTGTTTTCTGTATCTGTGAGTGTGTTTCTGTTTCATGGCTCTGCTCATTTGTGTCCTGTCCACATCTAAGTGGATGTCGTATGGTATTTGTCTTTCTCTTTCTTAGTTTGCTTAGTACAGTAATTTCTAGGATGATTTTTCCCCCCTTGGCTCATGTTTTCTTTCCTTGATACACTGAATATGTTTTTCTGTTTCTTTTTTTTTTTTTTTAATAAAAAATTGTATTTAATAAGCTTGACAAATTGTATTTCCTTTCCCTCTTTAGTGGCCTAGTCTAGTTTTTGATATATAAGACCATGATCCTTTTACTCATCTTACGGAAATTTTTACTGACTTCCCTCATAGCTCAGTTGGTAAAGAATCTGCCTGCAATGCTGGAGACCAGGGTTCGATTCCTCGGTTGGGAAGATCCTCTGGAGAAGGAAATGGCAGCCCACTCCAGTATTCTTGCCTGGAGAATCCCATGGACAGAGGAGCCTGGTGGGCCATAGTCCGTGGGATCCCAAGAATTGGACATGACTTAGCGACTAAAACCATGGGAATTTAGTTTTCCTTAACTTAAGGAGAAAAGGTGTGCTACTCTAGGTCTTGCAGCCTCACATCACTAGAGCTCTCTGTTTTGTTGTTTTTTTGAAATTTCAATATATGTGTATTTCATATATACATATGTTTTTATTATAGATACACTATATATACATGCATATATATATAGTATCACCTCATGCTTTTTTGAGATCTGTCTCTATTTTCTTCTCTTTCTTACCTGAATTTCCCATTTCCTAAGCAGTTTTTACATCTACAGTGGCATTAAAATTAATATGTATACAGAGGAGACAGTTTTCAGGTACAATATTCATGCCAAATATTATTTGAGAAACTTGTCTTTATTTATTTTTTTCCACAAGAAAGTTATAGGAATAAATAGTGAAGTAAGGTTCAGAACACAAGCAGGCAGAAACATAGCACATTGAAGTTATCAATGCCCAGGGAGTAATGCAGATGCCTGGAATACAAATGTGATTTTTTTTTAAATTATTTATTTTTAGTTGGAGGATAGTTGTTTTATAATATTGTGTTGCTTTCTGCCATACATCAACATGATTTAGCCATACATAGGTATACGTATGTCCCCTCCTTCCTGAACCTCCCTCCCACCACATCCCACCTCTCTAGGTTGTCACAGAATGCTGGGTTTGAGCTCCTTGCATCATACAACAAATTCCCACTGGCTATCTGTTTTACATATGGTAACGTGTATGTTTCAGTGCTACCCTCTCCTTTCCCAACTATGTCCACAAGTCCGTACTGTACAACTGCATCTCCTTTACTGCCGTGCAAATAGGGTCATCAGTACCATCTTTCTAGATTCCATATATATGCATTAATACGTATTTGTTTTTCTCTTTCTGATGTACTTCACTCTGTATAATAGGCTCTCAGTTCATGTACCTCATTGCAACTGACTCAAATGCACTCCTTTTTGTGGCTGAGTAATATTTCATGTACCACATATATGTATATGGTATATATGTACCAAAACTTGTTTATCCATTTATCAGTTGATGGACATCTAGGTTGCTTCCATGTAGGATGATTTTATAGTCAATAAGAAAGCATGCTCTCATTTTTTAATTGTAATACTTTGGTCCCTTTATTTATGATATGTATTGTAAAGTGCTTCTTAAATTGGTGGCAGCTTTGATTTGAAGAAACATGGTATGCCTGGTTCTCAGTGGATAGTAGTCGTACTTACTATATGGTATATTTTTTCTAAGGAAGATTTTCATGGTTCCCAGATTAAATTTCCTAGACTTTATTTGGGGGGAGGTACCATTATAATCATTCTCAGAAAAAACAGTACTGTAATAAAAATAAGAATGGCTCTGTGTAATCATTTCATGTCACATGTGAACAATGTAAAAGGAAGACGATTTCATCAGACTTAGAATGACTAAATGAGGAGCAGCAGGTAGAACAAGGACAGATATGGGGACCATGAGTTCTGGGCATGCAGACACCAAAGTGCAACTGAGAAACCCCTGTGTGTCTATGGATCCCCTATTAGAGCTGTAGAAAAGTTTTAGTGCGTTTGAATTGTGCTTAAACAAAACTAGAGCTGAGGTATTGGTACTGCACATTGATTTTGGTATTCTTACTTTAGAGGATGGGATTTTCTTCTTTTATGCAGACTGAAATTTGGATTGTTCTTCAAGTGTTTGCCGAGTGCCTGCTATGTGCCAGTTGTTACTCTGGACTCTGAAGTTTCAGAGATGAAGACAACTCTTAGCTTCAAGAAAGCCTAGTCTGACCTTTCACATGCTGTGTTCCTCATCCTTCCACCCATATCCTATATCTTATTGCTTTAAATAGAAACTATATGAATCACATCTTTTTGTTTTAGAACATATTTCCTTTGACTTTAGTACATTTTCTGATATTCACTTTTATCCAAAGGAAGCATACCACTGAAAATAAATTTAATAACTAACAAGATGAAGAGTTTGGTCACATTTGTAATTAGAAATTTTATTTATCAGCGTAACCTATATTTATTGTCAGTTTGGATATTTTTATAATAAGTTAACGTTTTAAAAAGTAGTTTAGGATCTTAATTAAAATTTTATTTTTTCTTCATTGAACTTCAGTTCAGTCACTCAGTCATGTCCGACTCTTTGCAACCCCATGGACTGCAGCACGCCAGGCCTTCCTGTCCATCACCAACTCCTGGAGCTTACCCAAACTCACGTCCATTGAGTCAGTGATGCCATCCAACCATCTCATCCTCTGTCGTCCCCTTCTCCTCCTGCCTTCAATCTTTCCCAGCATCAGGGTCTTTTCAGATGAGTCAGCTCTTCGCATCAGGTGGCCAAAGTATTGGAGTTTCAGCTTCAACATCAGTCCTTCCAATGAATATTCAGGACTGATTTCCTTTAGGATGGACTGGTTGGATCTCCTTGCAGTACAGGGGACTCTCAAGAGTCTTCTCCAACACCACAATTCAAAAGCATCAGTTCTTCGGCACTCAGCTTTCTTTATAGTCCAAGTCTCACATCCATACATGACTACTGGAAAAACCATAGCCTTGACTAGATGGACCTTTGTTGGCAAAGTAATGTCTCTGCTTTTTAATACGCTGTCTAGGTTGGTCATAACTTTTCTTCCAAGGAGTAAGCATCTTTTTATTTCATGGCTGCAGTCACCGTCTGCCATGATTTTGGAGCCCCAAAACTGAAGTCTGCCTCTGTTTCCACTGTTTCTCCATCTATTTGCCATGAAGTGATAGGACCGGATGCCATGATCTTCATTTTCTGAATGTTGAGCTTTAAGCCAACTTTTTCACTTTCCTCTTTCACTTTCATCAAGAGGCTCTTTAGTTCTTCTTCACTTTCTGCCATAAGGGTGGTGTCATCTGCATATCTGAGGTTATTGATATTTCTCCTGGCAATCTTGATTCTAGCTTGTGCTTCCTCCAGCCCAGTGTTTCTCATGACGTACTCTGCGTATAAGTTAAATAAGCAGGGTGACAGTATACAGGCTTGACGGACTCCCAGTTCCATGTCCAGTTCTAACTGTTGCTTCCTGACCTGCATACAGATTTCTCAAGAGGCAGGTCAGGTGGTCTGATATTACCATCTCTTTCAGAATTTCCCACAGTTTATTGTGATCCACACAGTCAAAGGCTTTGGCATAGTCAATAAAGCAGAAATAGATGTTTTTCTGGAACTCTCTTGCTTTTTCGATGATCCAGCGAATGTTGGCAATTTGATCTCTGGTTCCTCTGCCTGTGAACTTACCGTGTTCCTTTTTTAGATCTTGGTGTGATGTCCTTTTCCTCTGGCTATCCCCAGAAAGGAATGTTTATGTGCTTGTATACCCAAATAATTTCTGTGTGAAAGGAATAGTGACACAGGGAATGCCAAGTGCCACACAAGGGAAGTGACATTTTCAGGTTTTAAAATTAATATAATGAGAAAGAGAAAGAGAGGCCCTAATTTAGTACATTTAAATTTTGAATAAATATACAAAACAGATTAAATGAATATGTGACTTTAAGATTACTTACTTTACTTGATTTTATTGGTGTTGAGCATCTGTAATAAACTCTAGCAGTAGTTGAATACTTGTGATGTGCTGGATGCAGCTCTAAGTTTTTTAAGTGTATGCTTGTAACAATCCCATGAGATAGATATCATTACCCCCACTTTGTAGATAAGGAGACAAGGACAGAGAGTCAGGAAGATGGCCAGCAGAGAGAAGATTTCAACCTAGACAGTTCTAATCGCTGTATTGCCCTGTATTGCTGAGTGCATTATTATTCAGAAGACAGAATCAGTAGTTGTTAGAAAAATTGCTAAAGTTTGGCTGAAGTTTTAAAGTTTGCCACTGAATTTGTTACTAAATAGCTGGCTTAGATTTTAGAGAGAGGAGTACTATGTGTTTAAAATATATTACAAACCTCATCTGTTAATATTGTCATATAACTTTAAAGGTAATATTTATTATTTAAAATAAAATGGTCAGAAATTAATTCTGAGTGGATATTTTGCATAAATAATTGGCATTAAAGTGAGGATTATTAAATAAAAGATAGTACAATTATAACTTTACAAGTATGGTAAGTCTGGTCTGGCGTAGGTGCTGACTATGAGGGCCAAAAGACAGGGAAAAGTCAATGATAACAGTGAGCTTTTAACTAGTTGTTGAAAGAAATAGAGATAATGTTCACTTCTTTCATTAAGACTTTGGAAAGGTGATGAGACTTGACTTTGAGGTGATTGTTAGATGTTGTGATGGAATGTGGGCAAAGCAGAGTGAGGAGCTTTCCAGTTGGGGTGCGGGGGGGCTAAAGATTTGGGCTCTAGTCCTGCCGTTGCTGGTCATTAGCAGGTTGATCTGCTGCCAAGGTACTTGGCATATCTTGGTCTTAGTTTCTGTATCTAAAGACATTGAGAAGTACTATTGCTAAGTGGTTTTCAAGCCTGCAGGGTGCCATAGATTCTCTTAAGGGTGCTGGGGAGAAAAATGCACTCTAGTCTAAGTAACCTAAACAACTACACTTTTAATCACATTTATCACACATATTTTTAATTTGATTTTTTAAAAGCTTGAAAACTGATGGATCAGGTGATCTCTAAGGCCTCTTCCAGCTCTAAAATCCCCTGTCTCTTTTTCTGCAATCTGAGTTTATAATCATCCAAAAGGGATAGAATTTGAATCTGCTAGAATGAGCGAAAGTACTGAGAGCTGAGGTGGTGGGCCATTCATTCCTGAGCAGTTAGAAGCTGTGAATTTAAGAAGGTCTCAGCCTGCACTGGGGCCTGTTCTTCGTAGTGGGAGGGCCGTAACAATCTTCCTTCATGGATGGTAGCAGAGGTCCTCAGTTGTTTCTTAATTTCCTAACATCTCTCCAGGATCGTGGCGGACTCCTTTCCAGCCAATGAAAAGATTCCTTGTTTAAATTGTTAATCTGCCTATCCTTGTAAATAAGCTGTCCTTTTCTTGGGCTTTCTTCCTTCCAAGAAATGTCTCTTCTGCCTCTTGTATGTGCATTTGAACACATATGTGTTTTCCATCTTTTTTCTTCTCCACATTTCTCCATTACATCCTGCTCAGCCAAAGATAGCTTTTATGATTCAGTCTTCAAAGGGTGATTGACTCCATTCCAGCTCCCTACGGAACAATGTTTTATAGTCCACTAAAATTCAGGTTGGCTGGCAAGTGTGGAATGGAGTAGTTTTGATTGGACTAAAGCAGTATTGATGCATAAGAAACTTGAGTGAATTATGTCATAAAAAAACTAATTTGAGACTAAGTTATCTGCCTGTCACTCCCCCAAATAAAACTGAAGATATAGGTGAAACTGAGAATGGGAAAGAAGTTTCCAAAAGTCATGTTAACTGATTATTTTGAGTGAGTGAGAAAATCTATACCCGGTGGAACTCACTTCCCTGTAGGACTACCAGGACTCTAGGATTTTTCACTTGGTCGTCATCTTGTGGTCAAAGAGCTATGTAGAATGGAATTCTTAATAAAAATCTTTCTGGAGGGATAGCATGTGGCTGCCATGGCAAGCGTTAAGATGTAAAGGAGGGAGGAGAATCCTTAGGTAACCTGGAAGAGATGTTAAGAAGGAACATCTTCTGTCTGACATTCACATCAGCCTCACCGCTTGCAGTCCTTCCCGAGGAAGCAGCACACACTCTTGCATTGGCTGCAACTTGGCAGTTACAGCACATAGCACAGATGCCTGATGTGTTGAATCAAGTGTACATGGAGCATCACGTTTAAAAAAAATGAGTTCATTATAAATTCTGGCAGTTTTTATAGTATAATTAAAATGTCTAACAGGATACCTCTGGGAAACTAAATGCAGTTTTACTATTTATAGAGCCAGCAGAGGTAGTGTTTCTTGCCAACTTTCATATCTTATGACCTATAAATTGCTCTTAATAGCTAATCTGTCATCCAGTTTCTCAAACAAGAAAGCTTGTTTCCTTATTAATCTGTTAATTTGCATCTGCAAAGGACATTTACAAATTCTTGGTTTGAAAACATTGCTGTATTAATGCTGGGCATTATAAATAATTTATCACCTGTGATAGAAACTCTTAGGTCTAGGTAATAGATCTTTCTGACACTGTATTATTCTTCCAACCCTAATATAATTTTGATAAAAATAATTATTGTGAAAGCTCCTCTGGCCCCGTAAGATTAGAAAAGGCTGACAGGTTACTCTGGAGAAGTTATAACCATCACTAATGGCTCTCTAAGCTCATAGTAATAGATTCAAACCAGCTATTCCAACTATGGTATTCAGTTCAGTTGCTCAGTCGTGTCCGACTCTTTGCGACCCTATGGATTGCAGCACCCCAGGCCTCCCTGTCTATCACCAGCTCTCGGAGCTTGCTCAAACTCATGTCCATTGAGTCTTTGATGCCATCCAGTCATTTTATCTTCTGTCATCCCCTTCTCCTGCTTTCAGTCTTTCCCAGCATCGGGGTCTTTTCAGATGAGTCAGCTCTTTGCATCAGGTGGCCAAAGTATTGGAGTTTCAGCTTCAACATCAGTCCTTCCAATGTTTTCCTTTGGAAATCAGGACTGATTTCCTTTAGGATGGACTGGTTGTATCTCCTTGCAGTCCAAAGGACTCTTAAGAGTCTTCTTCAACACCACAGTTCAAAAGCATTGATTCTTCGACGCTCAGCTTTCTTTGTGGTCCAACTCTCACATCCATACATGACTACTGGAAAAACCATAGCTTTGACTAGACGGACCTTTGTTGGCAAAGTAATGTCTCTGTTTTTTAATATGCTGTCTAAAAGACTGCTAAAGATCGTCTAATTAAGATTTTCCCTATTTATGCAGTGTTTAAGTCTCTTCTTTAGGCTGTGGCTGTGAATTCACAATTCTTAGTGATCCCATTTCAGGAAGGTTTCTCCCTACCAAGAGCTTTAATATTTAACTTTTTTATTTGTATTTGCTGATTTGTTTTTTCTTTGTTGCAATCCAAGAAGGATTTGTGGAAGCAGAAAACAAAACATGAAAGGGAAGAAATCAGAGTAATGAGAGGGTTAGGATCCTATCATATGCTGAAGCCAGGGCAGACTTTGTACCTATTATGGGATTCTATCTGGCTATTAAAGGAAGGCTCTGTATTAAAGCATAAGCTTCCTGGTAACTGAAACAAAGGGGTAAACATGACCACTTATAAGATTCACATTTTTCTTAAGATAAAACCATAGCAGCTGCTTTGTAGAAGCATTGACTCTGAAGGAAATTTTTCCATTGATTCTTATGAAGATGACATCAGGTGGTATCATGGACAGTGATCTCAACAATATAGCTTATATATTTGTTTTATTATTTTGTCTGATTGGTTTTATGTGACTATTGAGTAACCAACTCTGGACATTAGTGATTATTGTAACTTTTTGTACAGAATTACTTCATCAGTTCAACTGCTGACCAAGGGTAGATTTTTCAGGCTATGGTACATTCATTATATAGAGAGTGGATGTCATTTAAGATTGTAGGGAGTGTATAGATCCTGCAGAACATGACTCAGTCTTCTCTTTCTACAGGTTTGTATTTGGTTGGCTATTAATTCCTCCTAAATTGATCTATAGTGTGGGTAAATTACTACCAAGTAGACCCTTGTATTTGGGTCTACAGATTAATACAGATTTTTAAAGATTAGCTAAGTTTCTGTATTTAGTACCCAGTTCTCCTCAAATTTAGTTTTTCTAGAAAAATGACTAGAATTCCAGCATGTAAAAACCTGTGGTAATTCAAATAATTGAACCACTAGATAGATAGTGACTGGAGCATGAAAATGATTAATTTATGCTCACTATTGTGGTCAGGGTAGACGAGGTTAGGCTGCAATAATAGTCAGTTCCCAAATCTTAGTGCCTGATTTCTTGTGCCCACTGTGTGTGTGTTATAAGTCTGCCAGGGCTCTGTTCCACAATGCTGAGATTATCACTTGAAGTTCAGTTCAGATGGAGCAGTATGTAGCAAGGAGAAGAGGAAATGTGGTGAAGCCTGCACTGGTTCTTAAAGCTTTACATGGATGTGAGCACATTTATTGGCCAAAGAAAGTCGTAATTGCCACTCATACTTGACTTCTTGCAGGGAGGGATGTGCAGTCTTACCTGCTTTGATGCAGAGATACCAGCAAACTTGTGAATATCCCTAAAGCCTACCCTAATATCATGGAGGGGTTTAAGTTGCTAAGTTGTGTCCGACCCTTGCAACCTCATGGACTATGGCCCATCAGGCTCCTCTGTCCATGAGATTTTCCAAGCTAGAATACTGGAGTGGGTTGGCATTTCCTTCTCCACCCTTATATCATTAGTGCTAACATAGATCTCATTGTATTCTAATTAGTCATTATTTTAGTTAAACATGTTGTTGTTACTACCAGTCTCCCTCCTTTTCAGCTACTTTGTGGAAATATGTGAAAATATGAATCTAATCCCATCAGTCTCCTGCTTAAATGTGTGGTTGTTATTGCCCTATGGGTGGATCATGAATTCTTCAGTTAATTCATGATCAGTAAATTCAGGCTAAATTGCATGTATGAGCATAAGAGCCGGAGTCTGATGTCTGTGGGTGTGAACCCTGGCTTTGCTATTAGTTGTGTATTTTTAGGCATGTCATTTTATGAGTCTAGCGTTATCTCTAAAATGGATTTAATAATAACACTTACTAGGGTTTTTATAATGATTAGATGAAATAACATACATGGAATATTTTTAGATTTTACAAATTGATAGACAGAATTTATCCAGACTTACCTTTTACAGGCTTATCTCCAGTACCATCCCCTTTCCCAGATCTAACTGGTTTTTTGGTCTCTAGTCACTATACACTCTGTCATACTTCATGCCTTTGCTGGTGCTGTTTCCATTTCCTAGAATTGCACACTCCCCCAGTGAGGAAAACTCCAATTTACTTATTAATTTTTTTTAACTAATAGACTTCATTTTTAGAGCAATTGTAGATTTACAGAGAATTGAGCAGATAGTACAGAGAGATCTCACATTCTGTCTCTTTTCCCACTCAGTTTCCCCTCTTAGTAACATCTTACACTAATGTGGTACATTTGTTACAATTGACAAACTGATAGTTAATATATTACCAACTGAAGTTCATAGTTTATGCTAGCGTTCACTATTGGTGTTACACATCCTGTGAGTTTTGACCAACATGTGATGCACTGTGTACATAATTATAATGTCATGCAGAATAGTCTTACTGCCCTAAACCCCCTGTGCTGTTTCCTCTCCCCATACTGAAACCACCAATCCTTTTGCTTTCTCTGTAGTTTTGCCTTTTCCAGAGGATCACATAGTTGAGATTACATAGTGTGTAGTTTGTTAAGACTGGAATCTTTCATCAAGCAATATACATTTAAGGTTTCCTTCATGTCTCTTTGTGGTTCGATAGATCATTTATTTTCAGTGCTGAATAATATTCCATTCTAAAGATATACCAAGTTTTATTTGTTCACCTATTGAAAGACATCTTGGTTGCTTCCAGCTTTTAACCATTATGAACGAAGGTGTTGCAAACATGCATGTGCATGTTTTTGGGTGGACATAAGAATTCATTTCCTTAAAGTAAATACTTGGGAGCATGATTTCTGGATCATATGCTATGAGTATGTTTGTAGGAAATGACCCAAATATTTTCCAAGGTGGCTATCCCATTTTGCATTCCCGTTAGCAATCAGTGAGAGTTCCTATTGCTCACATCCTCACCAGGATTCGATGTTGTCAGTTGTGTTGGATTTTCACTGTTCTGATAGGTGTGTAGTGGTATCTTGTTGTTTTAACTTGCAGTTCTCTGATGATACATGATGCGGGCATCTTTTACTATGCTTCTTTGCCATCTATATATAGTCAGCCCTCCGTATCCACAGGTTATGCATCTATAGATTCAACAAACCACAGGTTAAAAATATTTAGGAAAAAAAAATCCAGAAAGTTCCAGAAAGCAAAATTTGAATTTATCGTGCACCAGTTCTTTGGAAGGAATGATGCTAAAGCTGAAACTCCAGTACTTTGGCCACCTCATGCAAAGAGTTGACTCATTGGAAAAGACTCTGATGCTGGGAGGGATTGGGGGCAGGAGGAAAAGGGGACGACAGAGGATGAGATGGCTGGATGGTATCACCGGCTCGATGGACGTGAGTTTGAGTGAACTCTGGGAGTTGGTGATGGACAGGGAGGCCTGGCGTGCTGCAGTTCATGGGGTCGCAAAGAGTCGGACATGACTGAGCAACCAAACTGAACTGAGTGACTATTTACCTTGTATTTACATTAGGTATGCTGTGCTTAGTTGCTGAGTCATGTACAACTCTTTGCAGCCCAATGGACTATAGCCCACCAGGCTCCTCTGTCCATGGGGATTCTCCAGGCAAGAATACTGGAGTGGGTTGCCATGCCCTCCTCCAGGGGATATTCGCAACCCAGGGATTGAACCCAGGTCTCCTGCATTGCAGGTGTGTTCTTTACTAACTGTGCCACCAGGGAAGCCAAATTTACATTATATTAGGCATTATAAGTCATCTACAGTTAATTTAAAGAATATGGGAAGATGTGCATAGGTTATATGTACATGCCATACCATTTTACATGAGGGACTTGAGCATCCACAGGTATTGGTACCTGCTAGAGTCCTGGATCCAATGCCTTGCGGATACTGAAGACAACTGTATCTCCTTTGGTGAGGTGTATTTTCAGGTTTTTTGTCCATTTTAAAGTTGGATTATTTTCTTGTTGTGTTATAAGGGTTTTTGTTTGTTTGAATGTTTGATGTATTTTGGATACGGATACAAGTCCTTTGTCAGATAAATGTTTTGCAAATATCTTCTCCCAGCTTGTAGCTTGTCTTCTCAGTCTCCTAGCCATATTTTTCACTGAGCACAGTTGTTAATTTTAATGAAATCCAACTTAGCTATTTTTTTCTTTCATGGGTCATGCCTTTGGTGTTTTATCTGTAAATTCATTGCCAGACTCTAGGTCCCCTAGAATTTCTCTTTAACGAGTTGTATAGTTCTACATTTTACACGTAAAGTGATCCGTTTTGAGTCAGTTTGTATGCAAGATGTAAAGTCTGTGTCTAGATTCGCTTTCTTTGCATCTGGATGTCCAGTTGTTCCAGCACCATTTTTTGAAAAGACTATCCTTTCACCTTTGAATTACTTTTGCTCATTTGTCAAAATTAGTTGATTGTGTTTGTGTCAGTCTAGAGAATTTTCTTGAGTATATGAGTGACTAAGGAAATGAACCACCCAACAGACCCCAGACACTCTAATATCTTTGTCAGTTTTGACCACTTAAAGTACTTTTACCAACATTTTGTATTGCATATACCAATGATTCTAAAATGCCCTGGAGTAAAGGGTGAATTTTTTTAAGCCTACCTTAGCAGAAGAGTATTATGAGTAATATGCTTTAGCATATGAAGATAATAACCCTTCCCATCATCAGTGGGGCAAGCTTCTTGTGTTGTCTTTTTAGTTTTGGTAACATAATGCCATGTTCTATTTTCTGGTCATCTGTCTTCTACCACATCTTTAAAATGAGACCCCTGGGTTGGGAAGATCCCCAGGAGAAGGGAATGGCAACCCACTCCAGTATTCTTGCCTGGAGGAATGGACAGGAGGAGCCTGGAGGGCTACAGTCCATGGGGTCGCAAAGAGTCAGATATGACTGAGTGATTGACACTAAGTGAGTGTTGTCTTGGTTAGGGTAGGTAAATAAATGAAAATTAAACATTTTGAGCATCTTATGTGAACCCTGAAAAGGGCTCTTTACAATTTCTATCTTATGTTGTACTCATCAGAGCACTGCTAAATATTTATATTCCCATTTACATATAAAGAAACTGAGGCTCAGAGATGTAGCATAACTTGTGCAATATTGCATAGTTTTTCCTTTGAACCCATACATGCCTGATTCCAGAGTCTGTCCCTATTCTTCTCCATCCCTCTGCCTCTTGGGTTGCAGGTGGTTACTGCCTCGGGTTCATGGGCACTGAACTGGCAGGGGATACAAGATGTGTGTGGACTGGGACAGTAAAGATGAAAAAGCGTATTTCTGGTACTAGTTGTGGGAGTATTTCCCTGTTCTTAAAACTATATGCAATTAATCAGAAATTATGTCAAAAATCCTCTATATGTGTGTTTAATCATCCCACAAAATAAAACCCTTATGAAAATACATACAATAAGGGGAAAACATTCTAGCTGTGAAGGAAAGCATGTTTAATTCTTCAAAATAATGTTTAATAGTAGTATCATCAATGTGGTTATAATTGGGGTAGTTTTGTTGTTGTTCAGTCGCTAAGTCGTGTCCAGTTTTTTGCAACCTGGGTAGTTTTAGATTTTGTCTATTTTATGTCCCAAGCTGAAAGTCCTTAAAGGTGGTTTGAAAAAATATGAGCCAGTTTCCTTCTCTAGCTTCATGTGCCATGAAAGGACTCATCAGGTGCAGTTCTTCTGCAAATACTCAGGTTACAGAGCAAGGGGTAATGACTCCTGTGTGTGAAGTCTGCAGCTGGAAATCATGCTTTGGCAAGAACATGAGTAATTTATCTTTTGTAAAAAGAGAAAAGTGTTGTCTTATTCCAACCAGATAGTTTGTTAGCATAACTATTTGTGTGCATTTTGATATTTAAATACAGATGTTCCAAAATGTTTCCACTGTGGGAAGCAGCTGCTGCTATTCTAGCACAGAAATCTCAGTGAGATTAATATACAAAGGCAGTGTGAACCTTAGTGGCAAGTATAGCATCTGCTTGAGGTGGGGCTTGTGAGTCCCCTAGGTAGTGGGTCTTCATATTCTCGTTAATAGCCTGAAACTATTGTTTCAGATCTAAGCTTGTTCTGAAGGAACAGGAACAAAGACAAGTGATTAATTTGTAATTCACTTAGCTGATAAATATCATCACATGTATTTGCCCAGCAGCTGTAAAACACTGGCCTTCATTTCCAGTGGCAACTGATAGGAATATAGATGTTTGGTCACAATGACTGATGTTTTCAGTGCTGTTACTAGCTTCTGCTCTGGTAGCAGAGCTCAGCCCTGCCAGCTTGCAGTCATAAAACATCCATCCACACCTTAGTGATGCGTTCACAGAGAACTTCACAGTTTACTCAGGACACTCGCGTGTACTGATTCATTTCATCCCATCCTAACCCTGGGAAGTACACATGCTGTCATTATCAGAACAGTTTACATATAAAGAAAACACAGGTGAAGAGGTTGAATGACTTACCAGGGGACAGACAGGGCCTCTGACTCTAAATCCTGTCCCATTCCTATACTACGTCAAGCAGCCTTTCTCATTTCGGAGGCTGTGATGTGTGCTTCACAAACCATATTGTCCTGTCTGGAGCTGCCAGTTTCCAGGACACCCGCATGAGGAGTCCCAGCCTGGTGGTGCTGCCTGCGACTGGCAGGTGCCAGGGAAGAGCTAATGCAGTCATTCTTCCCTCTTTCCCTCACACCCCAGAAGGGAAATGCCCCAGGACTCCCCTTCCTTATGTTCAGGAGAGCTTGAGCAAATGAGCTCCTGTGTCTCTCCGGCATTTACAGAAATGAAGAACCAGAAGCAGAAGATCCCTGGGCTGTCATTTGGAGTTGCCATAAACCAGAAGTTTCTAAGAACAGTGACGCCTGGGGTGCTGTGCCTGCCCCAGGCCTTATAAATCTGTTCCCTGCAGTGTTCAAGGGCTCATTGCCTCCAACCAGACCTACTGTTTGGAATTATCTAGTGAATTATTTATGGTTTACACATTTGACAGAGGCTCATGGCTAAGTTTGCAAACACTCAGTTCCTGGCTTACTGCTGGGTCCTAGAAACATCTGTCTGGAAAACCGAGGCTCAGAAAAGTGAAGTTTCTAAAGGTCCCAGAACTTGGAAACAGCAGCACAGTTTTGAACCACGTGCGTCTGATTCCACGTTACACTAGCTCCAGAGTGAGAGGGCCATGTGTTTTACTTTGAGAGCAGCAAAGATTTGCAGATGGGAGGGTTTGTGGACTGTGTTCTCTCTAGCTCCACTTGGGCACAGAAGGACCCCTGAGAGTAAGGAGGGGAGGGCCAGTTACAGAAGGAAAAGAGAGAGACTGAGCCCCTGCGCCTGCGGCAAGGAGGATAGAAGCTCATCGGGTGTGGGGTGGGGAGTTGCAAGCAGTAGAAAGGCCCATGTGCAATGTGCTGACATGAAGTCTTAACCTCTGATCCCAAAGAGGTTCCCAAAGTAGGAACCAGAGGCCAGTTCACGTCCAAGTGGCATGCTCTTGGGTGACATCATTGCTGCTTCTGCCAGAATCACGTTGCTGCAGGATTGTGATGTTCACGGAATTGTTTCTGCTCTCCACCACTCAGAAAAAAATACAAAAAAGTACATTTCTAAGTGTTTATTTCCTCTCTGTTTTCCTCAGTCTTTTTGTTGGACCATCTGTGAAATGATAAAAGCAGCTTAAAGCTGTATGGAACCTTTGGCAAATTACACAATTTGCAAGCATTGTGAAGATGGTCAGTCTCAAGTCTCTATTTCAGAGGCAAAGAAATAAGGTAGCAAATCACTCACAGCTATAAAATATTAGTAAACGTGTTCTGAAGCACACAGACGTGGAACACATCCGATAAAGCAGTGCCCTCATCCAGGTGGGATGGCCTTCCCTAGCCTGGGGGCCCTCGTGAAGATTGCTTGCCCATTTGTGACAGTTTGTTTTACCATTTGTTCTGCCAGGATCACATGTTCATGGTAGAGGAACGGAGCATCCCAAAGAAAGGGGGCTGCATGGCTCCAGCTGTAGGCTTGGTGAGAAGGGAGGGGAGGACGGGCAAGTTGCTGAATGAAAAGAAGGGCAGGAAATGTGCAGTGTAACTGCCTTTTATGTCTCTGCAAAGAAGTTAAAAACTAGAGGTGAGACTCTAAGACTGTCTGCACTTAGTAAGATTCTTGAACCCATGAACCCATGTAACATCTCCTTAGTTATATTTGTTTCCCTTTGGTTCACTATACCAATAAAGGGGCATTTTCATTAAAACCTTTAAGACAAAAAAGAAATCATGTTCTTTTCTTTAGACAAGAACTGCTTGAGTGGCAAGCAGTGTGAGGCGATCAGGAAGATAGCATCTTTCTGCAAAGAGGCCGAGGCCAGAAGAGGCTAGAGACAAGAACAGCAGAGCACAAACAGCAGAAGTGATGGGGAGGCCGTGTGGGGACCACCCCATTCACAGATGCAGTTGTAACTGTCGTTTTCCTCTGGTTCGCATCTCATCTAAGCCCTCCACCACAGCCAGCACTGATGAAGTCACACTGAGGGGGCAAAGATAAGAGCACAGGACCCTCCAGTGGGTCCTGGGTCACAGAATTATCAGTCGTCATTCCTGATATCTCCCTTGCTGTTAATGTATCCATTTGCTTTGGGAGAAGACAAGAATTGAGAAATGCCCAGGAGTGCAAAGAGCCGTGCATGGAGTTCTCCTATGAATGTCCTGTGTTATATTACATGTAATAATTAATTTTGATTTTCTTCACATTTTCTTGTAACTGCAGAGGTTAATAGCTATTAACAGAGATATAATATGACAATATTAAAAATGTCAAGTCTTTAAGATGAACAAGTCTTTAAGATGAAGGTTATATGACACACAACCTGTTTCTGTGAGATTCAGTATTGGAAGTTACTGCTTAAATTGCCATTGTCTTTTATTAGGAACTTGCTGAGTGGAAGCACTGTTTTTCAGTTCTTCATAGGTTTGCAGACCTCTGATAGAGACACCATTGAAAATTGTATTGGATGGTTACAGGCGAACTCTCAAACATTTTATCTGCTGAAACAAACCAAAGCCATTTTCTGATGTGCTTTCTTTTCTCTGCCTTATCCTTTCTCTCCAGGCAGCTTCATCAGCCCTGAGCAGTCTGGGCCACGTGTACACAGCCATTGGAGATTACCCCAATGCACTGGCCAGTCACAAACAGTGTGTTCTTCTCGCCAAGCAATCCAAAGATGAGCTTTCTGAAGCCCGAGAACTTGGCAACATGGGAGCTGTGTATATTGCCATGGGTGACTTTGAGAATGCTGTGCAGTGCCACGAGCAGCATCTGAAGATAGCCAAGGACCTGGGGAACAAGCGCGAAGAAGCCCGGGCCTACAGCAACCTGGGCAGTGCCTATCACTACAGGAGGAACTTTGACAAGGCCATGTCTTACCACAATTACGTGCTGGAGCTGGCGCAGGAGCTGATGGAGAAGGCCATTGAGATGCGGGCCTACGCTGGCCTGGGCCACGCTGCCAGGTGCATGCAGGATTTGGAGAGGGCCAAACAGTACCACGAGCAGCAGCTGGGCATTGCTGAGGATCTCAAGGACCGGGCTGCAGAGGGGCGAGCATCTTCCAATCTGGGTAAGTACAGGCTTCCTTGCAGGACTAGAGTCAGGGCCATGGACTGGAAGTTGCTGGAGTGACCCTCTATCTTTGACAGGAATCTGTGTGTTTATTTTCTGTAGTCCTCATTGCTTGTGTTATATTTTTCCTTCAGATATATTTCCTTGGAGCCTGCCTGCTCTAAATCACAGGATCCTTTCTGTCATCCCAGTGCTGTGAGCATTAGAATGCTGAAATCCTGAAAAAACAAAACACCCCAACCTTTTAATCTGTCTAGAAAGAAGAGCGAGCAGATTTATCTAATTAGAGAGAAGGGGAATGAAATGCAGATATAAAGCTATGTTTGGTTTAAATGAAAGGGAAGCTGCTAGGAAGTCATCAATGGAAAGGAATTTGAGAGGATTTTTGTTTAGAGAGATTTCTTTACTTGGGGACTTTAACACGAAGGAAATGTATTTTTTTCCTTTCAATGTGTGTATATTCACAAATGATACAGTATTAGTGTAAATGTATAATTATTTTTTTTTTGAAAAATTTAAGTAAGAAATTTGCAGTGTGTTTTGATACACACACTGGTTTGGGCACAAGTTTTGTTTGGGTTGTTCCATAACATCTTATGGAAAAACCTGAATGAATTTTTTAGCCACTCCAATACTTGGTTACAGTTAAGACCTTTATATATTTGAATGAATTTATAAGGAATGGTAAGAGGTAATAAGTATTAGTGTCTGGCTACTTCTTAGAAGATATTGGTAGCTTTTCTCTGTACCCAAGCAGATGTGGGTACATAATGAACCAAGAGAACAGATGTGTTCAGAGGTATAAGCTGAAGTCATGCTTGAGCCTGGAGCCTATGGTTTGTGCCTCAGGAACTCAGGGTGGGAGAGGTCAAGGAGACAGTGAACTTGTTGGCACTAGTGTATGCTTAGCAGATAGCAGCAATGCATTATAGAACTCAGTCCCTTTTGCTTATGTGACCTACAAAACCCTACTTTTCTTCATACAATTTTAGCACTACTTCTTCTTCCCCTCTGCCTCCACTTACTGTAACCATACGTTTCATTAATATGGTTGTTAGAATAAGTCTGACAAATCCCTGAAGATGGCACTGAAGATGAGATCAGAATGAGAACCTGGAGAGTCTGATAAAAACTGTAGAAATAAGTTTTTGGTATTATATATTCATTCAACAGATTTCAGGTATTTATTGAATCATTACTGTGTGCTGAATCCTGGAATAATTGCCTCAAGTGATAGAGAAGTTTGAAAAAAAAATCCTTGCCCTCAAAGAACTTGTCATTTAGTTGGTAAAATAAGACTAATGCATAGGGCAACAGCGGACTCCCTACAAAGCAGAGTTAATGATGTTGTGTTGCCATGAAATTCCCAGAAGGGAATCCCTGAGGAGTGGGCATAGTCTGGAAGGCTTCTTGGAGGGCATGGCACACAGGTGAACCTTGAAGAATAGCTGAGATTTGGCCAGAAATGGGGTGGCATTGATGGCAAGGGGAATGTGATACAAGGAACTTGATAAGATAGGTTGGCCTATCTGAGGGACAGTGGCATGATTAGCCTTCAGGAATGTGCTAGAGGATGGTAGAAGATTATAAGATTATAATGAAAAGCAGGCAAGGAACTGCTAGTGAACAGGAACTCCTGAAGATTTTGAAATGTAGGAGGGAGGACACTGACTAGACGTTTCAAGAAGACAGTTGAGCAGTGGTATGTAGGAGAGGCTAGAGGGCTTGGAACCTGGAGTGTAGAAGGCTGTGCATATTGGACAGTTCATCTTGTGTCAGAAATCTATCATTTTGATTAGCTGTATTTTCCAAAGACTTTGTTCATATAAATTGTTGGATGTATTGGCATAAAGTTGTTTGTAATACTTCCGTATTTTCCTTTTAACGCTGGTAGGATACGCCCTGTTGCATTTCTGTTATTGGTAGTTTGTATTCTATACCTGTACAACAGCCCCCTCACCCTTTTCTAGATTATTCTAACTGGAGATTTATCCATTTTCTTGATCTTTTTAAAGAACCAACTTTTGTTGTTGTTAATTTTTTTTCTATCGCTCGTCTTATTTTTTAATTTCATTTTTTTGGTTTCATTTTTAGTATTTTCTTTCTGCCACTTTCTTTTGGTCCTCTTTCTAGCCTCTCAAGGTTGTCTTTAGGTCATTGATTTTAGATCTTTCTTATTTCTAATACAAGCATTAAAAATATAAAATTTCCTCTAATCACTGATTTAGCTGCATCCAATAATTTTTGATATGTTTTTGCTTTTATTGGGTTTAAATTATTTTCCAAAATATTTTGTGATTTCCCTTTAAACCCTGTGTTGTTTAGAAGTACCGTTTAAAACATTTGGGATTTTTCTAGATATTTATTGTTACCAAATTCTAGTTTAATTCCACTGTAGTCAGAGAACATACTTTGTAGTATTGCAGTGGGTGTCTCTGCAGGGGCTGTTTTGGTCAAGGTAGTTGATGGCTATATATTGTTAGCATCCACTGTCTGGCATGGCCAATTACCTCAGGTAAACAAAGACTCTTAGACTGGGCAGTCTAAGGGCTTATAGAGTGCCTCTGAGAGCCAAGGGTAAAGACTGGACCTCTCTGGGCAAGATTAATTCTTTACTGCATAAGTGCATATTAAAATTTAGATATACTAATTTTTAGCTCTAGAATTTCCATTTGGTTCATTTAGTTAATATTTCAGTTTTCCTAAGATTTATGTGTTTATTCATTACATGTACATTTTCCTTCTCGTAGGCAGCCCTGGTTATTACAAAAGCTTATAAAATCTTGCTTCTAGTTCCATGTGGATCATCTCAGAGTTATACCCTTTTGATTGCCTGTTGTTGTCATTATTTTTTAATAGCTTGATTGAGGTATAATTCACATAGCATACTATTTATCCCTTTAAGGTGTGTGATTCAGTGGTTTGTAGTGTAGTCAAAGAGTTGTACATTGATTGCCTTTTGTTTCAAGTTTTTAGTCACATTTTAATGTACTTTTTGATATGGAATTATATCCAACATTGTCAGTGATACTTTAGAAAGACTCTGGATTCTGATATAGTTTTCTTAGCAGTATTGACTTTTGTTGTTGTTTTACCAGTTAATTCAAACTCCAGATTCTGTCTTCCCAGTGATTTCAGGCAGCTGAAATCTCTGTTTAGTCTTTCAGCTTTCATGGAGCTGCTTAGGTCCCAGGTGCTCAGACAGTAAAGAATCCACCTGCAAGACAGGAGACCTGGGTTTGATCCCTGGGCTGGGAAGATCCCCTGTGAAGGGAATGGTGACAGTCTTGCCTGGAGAATTCCATGGACAGAGAAGTCTGGCGGGCCCCAGTCCATATAGGTCACAAAGAGTCAGACATGACTGAGTGACTAACACACACACACATGCGTATTTCATGAGTTAAACAGAGATTTGTGTAGAATTTATACTCAGAATTCAAGGCTCCCCACTGTGACTCTCTCTGGGATTTTGCCTTTGTGTTTTCAAACCAGAAAGATGGTGTATATATACTTGAGTTTTAGCCTCACCACATAGCTCTGGTGGGGTTTGCCCTCTGGTCCCTGCCACCACAAAATGCCCTCTGGCATTTCAAAAATGGGAAACTGACCTAATGTCATTCCCTTCTGCAAAGAATCAACTCCAACCTTGCTAACAATTTCTCATTGCTTTTGGTTGCACACCAATGTTTTTAGGTAAGTTCCTTCCCCTTTCCTCTCCGTACGAGCCCCCTGCCCCTTCCACACCAACCCTCCTGACCCTGTCAGACTAACTGTTATCTGTAGGTGGGTGTGTCTGAGAGGAGCTGTTCCGCCATTACTGGAAGTGGAACTCCTCCTATCTGTTTTGTTATTGTTCAGTCGCTCATCATGTCCGACTCTTTGCGACTCCATGGACTGCAGCACACTAGGCTTCCATTCCTTCACTATCTCCCAGAGTTTGCTGAAACTTAAATCCATTGAGTCAGTGATGCCATCTAACCATCTTATCCTCTGCCATCCCCTTCTCCTGCCCTCAATTTTTCCCATCGTCAGGGTCTTTTCCAATGAGCTGGCTCTTCCTATCAGGTGGCCAAAGTACTGGAGCTTCAGCTTCAACAACAGTCCTTCCAGTGAATATTCAGGGTTGATTTCCTTTATGATGGACTCATTTTTGGTGGTGGTTTAGTCCCTAAAGTCATGTCTGACTCTTGCGACTCCATGGACTGTAGCCTGCCAGACTCCTAACCCACTACAATTTGATATGTACCTTTTGTACCCTGAAAAAGATCAACAGTGATTTCCTGCTGGCTCAGTTGAAAGATGTCTTGATCTCACCTCTAAATTTCCCTAATCAGTACACAGCATTTGGCAGGCTTTACTCTTTCATAAAATTCTCTCCTCCTCCAGTTTCTGGGAAGCACCACTGTCCTGATTTTCTTCTTGGCTGCTCTTTCTGTACCATCTTCATTGGCTTTTCTTTAAGAGGGGAAAAAAAAAAAGAAAAGTTACAAAAGTGGTACTTACTTTTGTTAAAAATTCTTACACTATGAAAGGGTATAATGTAGAAAAAGGAGGTGCACCCCCTTACATTCTTTCTTCTGTCGCACTCTTCAGAGTTAACTACTGTTAGCAGTTTGGTTAGACTCTTTCCAGATCTTTTTATTATGCACATAAACACACAGTAGTACAATCATATATGTAAATATACACACGTGTGTACAGGTTTTTCCTTTTTTAAAAACTTGGATCATAATGTATATCCTTTTCAGCCACCTGCTTTTTTTAGCCCACTTTCCCTCTTGGGCTTCCCTCTTTGTTATTATTCAGATTCCCTACTTTATTTTTAATGGCCCTTTTCCATTGTATTGCCATGTGTTAAATGTGGGAGTTCTTGTATTTTGTTCCTGATTCTTTTCCCTTCTTTGTATCTTGCTCTTTACCATTTACACCACCACACCTTCAGCTGCTGCTTCAGCACACATTGTTTCTAAACTTGTTTTCACCAGGTCTCACCTGCTGCCTGAGATTGTTTTCACATCTTCAGTTGCCTAGTGGATGCTTCCTCTGATTTTCATGCTGATCTGAATAAGTTTGTGAGTCCAAATGGGAAATATCTTTTTCCTAAATTAGCTGCTTCTTCTAGCTTTTTTTTTTTTTTTTGGAGAAGGCAATGGCACCCCACTCCAGTGCTCTTGCCTGGAAAATCCCATGGATGGAGGAGCCTGGTAGGCTGCAGTCCATGGGGGTTGCTAAGAGTCCAACACGACTGAGCGACTTCACTTTCTCTTTTCACTTTCATGCATTGGAGAAGGAAATGGCAACCCACTCCGGTGTTCTTGCCTGGAGAATCCCAGGGACAGGGAGGCCTGGTGGGCTGCCGTCTATGGGGTCGCACAGAGTCAGACACGACTGAAGTGATTTAGCATTCCTAGCTTTTTTATTCTGTTGATTACAGCCCCATTCTTCTAGTCATCTCTATTAATTTTCTATTGCTGTTGTAACATGTTGCCACAAGCTTAGTGGTTTCAGACAACACAAATGGTTTCTCTTACAGTTCTGGAGATTAGGAGACTGAAATTAATTTCACCAGGCTGAGGTCAGTGTTAGCGAGCCTGGTTTCTTGGCTCTAGGGAAGAATCAGCTTCGGTGGCTGCCTGTGTTTGTTGGCTGGTGGCCTCTTCCTCCAGTTCCAGGGTGTGCCACTCCAGTCTCTGCCTCTGAGTCATCATATTACCTTCTCTTCCCACCCAACTCCTCATGTATCCCTCTTTAAAAAAGGCTATTGTGTTTACATCAAGCCCACTTGAGTAATCCAGAATATTCTTTTCAAGATCCACAACTTAATCATACCTCCAAAATCCCCTTTGTCATGTAAAGTAATATCCACAGCTTCCTGGGATTAGAATGCAGACATTGGTGGGGGTGGGGAGGGGTTGTCATTCAGCTTGGTCATACCATCCTGACTTAGAAATCTAAAGTCATCATTGATTTCTTACCCCACCCCACCCCCTTTTTTTCAGTTGACACTCAATCTAGCAGTTGTCAAATAAATATTCTCACTAAAGTTTTTTCTTTTTCTTGCTCTTTTCCTGGTTGCCCAGTCTGTTTCAATAACCAACTAGTTGGGTTTTCCTCACTACCATCCCCTCCCTCTCATGTGTCCTCCATCCCACATGTCAAGAGTAGACCAACCTTCCTAAACTGTACCTTAAAATGGGGCCTATCATGGTTTCCATCTTTAAATTCTCCCGCTCCTCTGTGCACATTCTTTACCTAAAACTGCTTTTCCATCTTCTCTAATCAAGCCCCCCTGGCTGTCCTTTCTTGCTTTAATGTATTTTCTCAAGCTATTTCTTCCAGTCAGAAGAACTTCTGTGTCTCTATTTTGCTTGTCTAAGGTTTGCTCATCTTTTTAGTATTATCCCAGACACCATTCATTTTTTGAAGCCCTTTCTTGATAACAAGAAAAGTTATTTACCTTGTCTGAGTCCTGAGTCTACTTTAAAAATTTCTCTTATTCTATTTCTATTCAATCATAAAATATGGTTATTTGTATACTTGTATAGTTACCTCCACTGGATTAAAATGTGATAGATGTGTGAACAAACAGCATTCAACTCCATGGTCCCTGTATCTCTGAGTATAACTGCTTAGACATAATGAGAACTCAGTAAGTGTTTATATGATTAGATTGGATGAGTCAAATCTCATGCCAAGATGTTGTGCCTTGGTGATTGGAAGAATAGTGGTGCCTTCGGAAAGAAACAGGAACTTGCCAAAACCTGTTCCTTATCAAACGTGGTATGTTTGTTTTGGACATGCCCAGTATGTGTTTCTCTCGATGTAACATGAACAAATAGAACTAGAAACAAGTATTAAGATGGCATCATCCTAATGACACTTATAAGGTAAGAGAGGAAAGCCAGTCAGGGAGCCTGAGGCAGGATCACAGAGGGTGGAGGTGATCTAGGTCAAGTTCAGGGAGAGGAGAACCTCAGCATGTGGAAGGCATATCACTTGTATCAGAGAAGCCAAGGAGAATGAGATTTGAGTCACTAAGAAGGTTTTTTGACCTTAGAGGCTTTCTGTGCATGTCTGAGGGAGAAGCCAATAGAACTTACGGAGATGGAGAAAAAGAGAAGGTGGAGGTGATGAGAAATCTTTGCCCTTTGGTGGTCAGCATGTACCAGTATTTACCATCCACAGATGGTGACTGCAGCCATGAAATTAAAAGACGCTTACTCCTTGGAAGGAAAGTTATGAGCAACCTAGATAGCATATTCAAAAGCAGAGACGTTACTTTACCAACAAAGGTTCGCCTAGTCAAGGCTATGGTCTTTCCTGTGGTCATGTATGGATGTGAGAGCTGGACTGTGAGGAAGGCTGAACGCCGAAGAATTGATGCTTTTGAACTGTGGTGTTGGAGAAGACTCTTGAGAGTCCCTTGGACTGCAAGAAGATCCAACCAGTCCATTCTGAAGGAGATCAGCCCTGGGATTTCTTTGGAAGGAATGATGCTGAAGCTGAAACTCCAGTATTTTGGCCACCTCATGCGAAGAGTTGACTCATTGGAGAAGACTCTGATGCTGGGAGGGATTGGGGGCAGGAGGAGAAGGGGACAACAGAGGATGAGATGGCTGGATGGCATCACTGACTCGATGGATGCGAGTCTGAGTGACCTCCGGGAGCTGGTGATGGACAGGGAGGCCTGGCGTGCTGTGGTTCATGGGGTCGCAAAGAGTCGGACACACTGAGCGACTGATCTGATCTGATCTGATCTGATCTGTAGTTGATTTAAGATAAAGCAAATAGAAATGATTTAGACTCTTTAGGTTTCTTATGAACAACAAAGAATCGCTTAGGTGTTTTTTAAGTGTCTTAATTGTGAAAATAACGCTAATGTAAATTTTGCCTGAAAAAATGTTCATCTTGTCTTGTTTATGCTCAAAACAACAGTAGTTGCGTGATCTTACTTCTGTAGCGTCTGGTTTTTTGGTAACCTTCTTTATGGTTCTTACTGTGGTAGTTTGGAGTCAAATCTGCTAGACTACAAAGTATGTCACTTGAGTCAAGACTCAGTTCAAGTCCTCTTTCTCTGATCATCCCAGATCCTCTCACTCACGGGGAGGCAGGCATCAGTGCTTCTCATTTTACTTTGAGATAAGCTGCAGTTAGGGAAGTGAGAAGGGAGCGGCATTAGAAAGATGGCTCCTCCCTCCCATCCTTCCTTTTTTCTTTTTCTTCCTTTCTCTTTCTGGATGAAGGTGACCACTTTGCTTGCCACTATGCCCCTGAAACACATGCAAAAGTGAACATATTTCAGAAACCACTTCCCATGCGCAACAGTGTCAGAGCTGGTTCTGTTTTAGTATTGGGTCAGACATGAGAAATGAAAAGTATTTTTCAACAGGGCCTAGGGTGAAATACCTAATTATCTATGGAAAATAATTAAAAAATTTAAAATATCTGTGCCTTTTGAGTCAAAAAGATGTTTGATATCTGGAAAGTAGCTTATTTGGGGAAGAAAGGGAAATGGGACTTGTGGTTTGTTTTAAATTATTTTATTTTATATTGGAATATAGTTGATTAATAATGTCTTAGTGTCAGGTGTACAGCAGAGTGATTCAGTTATATAAGTACATGCATCTATTCTTTTTCAAGTTTCTTTTCCCATTTAGGTTATTATAAAATATTGAGCAGAGTTCCTTGTGCTATACAGTAGGACCTTGTTGGTTATCTGTTTTAAATATAGCAGTGTGGGACTAATGTTCATTAATTTATTTGCTCACTTAATCATTTATTCTTTTGCACAACAAATATTTATCAAACATTAGTTATGTGACAGGCACTGTGCTGTCTTTTATGAATTAAACTGGCATACTTCCTGTCCCCATAGAGCTTATGGTTTTTCATTTACCAAGCTTATATTGAGATCTGCTCTGTGTCACATATTTATATTCATTTTCATATTTAATCATCTCCACAAACCTATGAGGTCAAGAGTATTAATTAATTTTACATATGAGAAAATCACAGCCCAGATAGATTTAAAAATTTCTTTATTTATTTGGTTTCAAGAGACCTGTAGCATAAAAGATTTAGTAAGATCTCATAAAATCATGTGGCTTCTTTTTTCCACATGTTTTCAAACCAAGGTGGGAGTCATGTGTTTTGGTAAAAGTTTGGTAGCTATCCTGGTGGGTATACGCACAGTACAGCAAGATAATAGTCACCAAAAGCGGGACTCACAGCTGTTCTAGTTCTAGGATTTAAGAAATATCATCTAAATAACTTTTATAAAAATTATATTTACAAACTCTGACAATTTGAATCAAAAAATTCTAAATTCCCATAGGAAGATGGAACAGTATTACATGTTGTATACATAACAAACACACATTGTACCTTAATTATATCGTATTCCTGATTACATTTTATGAATTAAGTAATTACTGTGAACACATGTAAAATACAATATCTTGAAAAATCTTGTAATATGTTTCTTTTGTAAGAGAAAAAAATTCTGTCATATGGCAGTCACTCTCTTTTACCTATTTTTCACATTTCAATTTTTATATGTTGGGTTTTCTTTAAGCAGAGAAAGGTCTAGCTTTACAAGTAAAATGTTAGTAATTGTAGATAGTAATTAATTTACACTCATTGGGTATTTATCTTTGAAAATCCACAGTATGATTTATGAGATTGTGTTCAAAATAGCCACTTAAGATACTGAAGGGTCCATCAGATCAGATCAGATCAGTCGCTCAGTCGTGTCCGACTCTTTGCGACCCCCATGAACTGCAGCACACCAGGCCTCCCTATCCATCACCAGCTCTCGGAGGTCACTCAGACTCACATCCATCGAATCAGTGATGCCATCCAGCCATCTCATCCTCTGTCGTCCCCTCCTCCTCCTGCCCCCAATCCCTCCTAGCATCAGAGTCTTCTCCAATGAGTCAACTCTTCGCATGAGGTGGCCAAAATACTGGAGTTTCAGCTTTAGCATCATTCCTTCCAAAGAAATCCCAGGGCTGATCTCCTTCAGAATGGACCGGTTGGATCTCCTTGCAGTCCAAGGGACTCTCAAGAGTCTTCTCCAACACCACAGTTCAAAAGCATCAATTCTTCTTGGCACTCAGCCTTCTTCACAGTCCAGCTCTCACATCCATACATGACCACAGGAAAGACCATAGCCTTGACTAGGCAAACCTTTGTTGGCAAAGTGATGTCTCTGCTTTTGAAAATGCTATCTAGGTAGGTCATAACTTTCCTCCAAGGAGTAAGTTTTTAATTTCATGGCTGCAGTCACCATCTGCAGTGAATTTGGAGCCCAGAAAAATAAATTCTGACACTGTTTCCACTGTTTCTCCATCTATTTCCCATGTAGTGATGGGACCAGATGCCATGATAAGACCTCACAAAGAAGTTCTTGCTACAGCAATGTAATAATTCCATAACATTTGTGTTTTATGAAGTAGATTGGTATTTATGAGGTATCAGATCAGATCAGATCAGTCGCTCAGTCGTGTCCAACTCTTTGCAACCCCATGAACTGCAGCACACCAGGCCTCCCTGTCCATCACCAGCTCTCGGAGGTCACTCAGACTCCCATCCATTGAGTCAGTGCTATGAAGTAAATTGTTGTTATTCCTTTTCACTGATGAGGTTCCAGAGATTAATGAATGTCTGTAATTCACCAAAGGTTGTGGAGTAAGAGGCAGAGTTGAGTCTAGACTTCCAGTCTCTGATTCCAGTTCACTGATCCTTCCATGAGGGAGCATTCCCCCTGGAATGGTGGGTGGATTCCAGAGGGAGCCATGCTGAGGTTACTTAGCCTAGGGCGAAAAGCCACACCCACCCTCCATCCAGAGGAAGATGAAAGAAGAAGCACCACTGGAGGGCTCTCGGCCACCACGAGCAGTGGTCCCAGCCTGTGCTCCCCGGGAAGGACAGACACCGTCAGGGGGTAGCAGGCCTCTCTCCTTTTTCCCTGGAGGGTCTATTTTCTATTGATTACTTGCACTGAACTAGATACTTTGCGTATGTTATTTCATGTCATCTTCACTACAGAACCTTGTGGTAGGCATAGAAGTAGAGGTACTGACCCAGGATTGTATGGTTTATAAGCAGCAGAGGCACGCTCCAAACCCAGGTTTACCTGCTGTCTTCTGCGACAGCTCATAGCCTCCTCTGAACCCCACGCACTTAATTGAACCGTTAGTTCTTACTTGAGACTCATAGATGAGACTACACAGATTGTCAAAGTCTAGTTGTAGGAAGCCAAACCACACACCTCTGCTTTCCTTTCAAAGCAGTTCCTGTTCAGGTCATGAAAAGGGGAAAAATGTGTCCCAGAGCCTGAAACAGATTTTTCTAGACATCTAAAAAAAGGTAACAAGAAAGTGCTTTCCCTGTTTGAAAGGAGAAATGAAAAATAGAGAGCGTCAACCAGAGCAGGAGGTTTTTCTGATCAAGCACCAGAGGACTCACAGAAAATGATTCAGGCCCTCATTATGGTGGTGACACGCACATCCTGTGCTGCGCCCCACACCTATCAGTACCTAATAAATATTAATAATATTTATTCTCTCCTTTAGGTCAAGATTTGTCACCGTGCTTGTCTAGACATTGCCATTTAAAGGGAGCTGTGATTTGCTTACAGATACAGCGTGTCTGTAAACATGTGAGCGGCGACGGACAGGGCAGTAAATCTTGGTCAGCGCTACACTTTGGAGGGTTGCAGCAGAGGCTGCAAAACTGTTGTTGGAATAATGAAGTGGGTGCTTGCTGCCAGGTCCCAGGGTTCTGTCTCCAGCAGGCAGAGGCTAGCAGTAAATTAGCTTATGTTTCAGCTTGGCAGTTGGCACTTGGTTCATTTGTAGATGCTAATTGTAATCTGATGTTATCAGCAGCAGGTAATTGAAATGGTCTTGATGAATTACTTAATTTCTTTTAATAGCTGAGTCTTCAAGAACTGAGTAAAGAAGATAAGGTGATCAGGAGGAAAATACAACAGCTCCATCTTTCTAATTAGTGCTTGGAGGTTTTTTCTTCTTTACACAAATGATTATGAACATGTGAGGCTGAATAGGTTTATGTGTCAAAAGCCCCTATGGGGGCATTTCCCATTAGGCAGCCTAGTCCTGAGCATTGATAACACTTCTGTTAGGACTTCAGAAGGGAGCATTTGAGTGATCACTTTGGAGAACATTGATTTCTGAACACAATTTTATTTTCCCAGACTTAGGTGGGCACTGCCTTCTGGGGGTATTGCCACTTTGGCATTCACTGAGCCTTCAGCCCTTCTTGTGTGGCTGTTCTGTGTGAGCAGTGCTGCCTGGCACTATGCTGTGAGCAGGGGAGCCTCACAATGAGGTTTAGTCGCTGGCTCCTGCAACCCACACCTGGCACTGGCCCACCTGCCCGTCCCTGAGTCTTTCCATCTGTAGCAGCTCCTGTGTAGCCATTTGCTTTGCCAGCAATGGTGGGTGCAGATGTGACCCCAGGTCCTGCCATCTGTGCTGGACACTACCAGTTGGACCTGTGCCACATGACTGTAGTGGGCTTTGCAGGGTATTTCTTGTAGAAACATTTGGCTCTGTTTTAGTCTCATGTTCATTCCTTAAGGAATCCATCTGTTTTGAGGTCAGTCTGGAGGAATTTACTTTTTGATTAATTTTTTGAGAAAATCAAAATAACAGTGGAAAAAGTTGAACATTTGAACTGGGTCTCTTAGCTAGACATTCAGATCACGTCTGTGGTTCTTCTTCATGGTGAGTTCTATTTAAAGAGAGCTTATTGTTACAGGTGAAGATTCCAGGTCTCTAAGTCACCAGTACGATATTGGCAGTATTGCCTTTGATGGTTTATGCATTGCAGAGATACTGGTACTGTTCTACTTCTTGATCTGAGGTGGTAGTTACATGGCTGTGCTCACTTTTGAAAACTTGTTCAAATGTATGCTTAAAATTTCATACCTTTCTGACTGTATATTATACTTTAATTAAAGGTTTACTTTTAAAAACACATTGCTGTCTGCGGGCAGAGTAGAATTGGAATGTTATGCCTTTCTTGATCCTAATCCATGACCATGGCCTTCACCACCATACACCAAATCCCCAAACCCAGACCTCACTTCCATCTGAGACATCTGTCTATTCCTGCTCCCTCTACAGCTCCATCTGCCCCAAACAGGCCTCTGCCTTAAGTCTGTGACTTCATGAGGTGACTCTGGGTGGACTCTTGGATGGGAGCAGAAGGACCAGCCCATGATTAGAAGCTTGAAATGTGCAGCCTTGACTTCCCCATCCTCCAGAGCTAGAAGAGGAACTAGAAATGGAGTTTTTAATAATTGATCATGCCTATATGAGAAAGCCTATAAAATCCTAATAGTAATCTGATATACATCATGAGAAACACTGGGCTGGAAGAAGCACAAGCTGGAATCAAGATTGCTGGGAGAAATATCAATAACCTCACATATGCAGATGACACCACCCTTATGGCAGAAAGTGAGGAGGAACTAAAAAGCCTCTTGATGAAAGTGAAAGAGGAGAGTGAAAAAGTTGGCTTAAAGCTCAACATTCAGAAAATGAAGATCATGGCATCTGGTCCCATCACTTCATGGGAAATAGATGGAGAAACAGTGGAAACAGTGTCAGACTTTATTTTGGGGGCTCCAAAATCACTGCAGATGGTGATTGCAGCCATGAAATTAAAAGACGCTTACTCCTCTGAAGGAAAGTTATGAGCAACCTAGATAGCATATTCAAAAGCAGAGACATTACTTTGCCAACAAAGGTCCATCTAGTCAAGGCTATGATTTTCCCAGTGGTCATGTATGGATTTGAGAGTTGGACTGTGAAGAAGGCTGAGTGCCAAAGAATTGATGCTTTTGAACTGTGGTTTTGGAGAAGACTCTTGAGAGTCCCTTGGACTGCAAGGAGGTCCAACCAGTCCATCCTAAAGGAGATCAGTCCTGGGTGTCATTGGAAGGACTAATGCTAAAGCTGAAACTCCAGTACTTTGGCCACCTCATGCAAAGAGCTGACTCATTGGAAAAGACCCTGATGCTGGGAGGGATAGGGGGCAGGAGGAGAAAGGGACAATAGAAGATGAGATGGCTGGATGGCATCACCGACTTGATGGACATGAATTTGAGTAAACTCGGGAGATGGTGATGGACAGGGAGGCCTAGTGTGCTGCGTGTGATTCATGGGGTCGTAAAGAGCTGGACATGACTGAGCAACTGAACTGAACTGTGTCTGATATAGGGGGTTCAAAGAGCTTTCATGTTGGGGAACACACCCACACCAGAAGGGTGATGCACCCCAACTCCACAGAGACTCCTCTGGAGAAGCTCCTGCAGTCAGGACCCTCCCAAGCTTGGCCCTGTGTATCTCTTCATCTTTCTGTTCAGCTATATCCTTTATCATGCCCTTTAATAAACTGGTGTTTGTGTTTCCCTGAGTTCTGTGAGCTTCTCTAGCTAATAGTCAACCCTGAGGAGGAGGTTGTAGGAACCTCCTGAGTATAGCCTGTTGGTCAGAAGCACAGAGGTTGAGACTGGTATCTGAAGTGGGAGTGGGGATGGTCTTGTGAGACTGAGCCCCTACCTGTGGGATCTGAAGCCAGCTCCTGGTGGACAGGGTCAGAATTGAGTTGAGTCCTAGGACACCCAGCTGATGTCTAAGACTCACTTGTTACCTGGGGACATCCCCTAACACCACGCTTGATGACCAACAGTGTTGGAATGAAATGTCCTGTGCAAGTGTACAGGAGACTTAGGGGGAGAGAGAGACAGTGGGAAGAACTGTTTTTTCCCTAGACAGGAAGGAAAACACTGAAGACTTTTTTCATTTACACCTAGCATATATATTTTTCAATAGCCCTAAACATTCAAAAAGTGTTTCTTGAGCACCTACTATGTGCCAGGAACTGTTGCCAGTGGCTGTGTGATAGATAAAACAGGCATTTTAAGTGCTTAAAGGAGGAGTACTGAGTGACTTCAGAAATTATTATATGGAGTGCAATTTTAATTGAGGTAGGGGGTGCCAGAAAACTCTTCCCTAAGGAACTGGCCCCAGTTGGTGTTTCTAATGCTGTTTTCTGCCACCCTACCCCTCACTTACTCCTCCAAACCTCTGCACTTGGTCTTTCCTTCATGGTTTTCCTGACGCCATTTCTTCTGCCCTGAGTAGTTTTTCTCCTTCTGTCCAGGCTTTGAAGTCTTGCTTATTCATTCAGACTTCAGTCAAATGTCATATTACCTTAAGTCTCTCAGACTCTTCCAGGAAATTTAGTGTTCATCTGTGATCTAACATTTTGTATATGGCACTTGTTAAGCATAATTACTTACCAACCAAATCATAAATGCCAAGAATGGACAGAATATGTTTCTTAGCTTTTTTTTGTGGTCTTATTCTCTATTAGCTAGTAAGTGGCCACACCAAATATGTATCTTGAATAGATACAGATGACAAGAGCCAAGCACTGTGGGAAGTTCCAGGAACTAATTACTGAAGTCTGAGGGTCAAGTGCTTACTGACCTCTTTCATAGCAACTGTGTTCATCCATTGTGCCTTGCTGCTTTGCTGCTGCTACTGCTGCTAAGTCACTTCAGTTGTGTCCGACTCTGTGTGACCCCATAGACGGCAGCCCACCAGGCTCCCTTGTCCCTGGGGTTTTCCAGGAAAGAACACTGGAGTGGGTTGCCATTTCCTTCTCCAATGCATAAAAGTGAGAAGTGAAAGTGAAGTAGCTCAGCTGTGTCTGACTCTAGCAACCCCATGGACCGTAGCCTACCAGGCTCCTCTGTCCATGGGATTTTCCAGGCAAGAGTACTGGAGTGGGGTGCCATTGCCTTCTCCTTGCTGCTTTAAGTCAAGGTATAATTCCCGCTGCTTCTGATCCCATAGCACAAGTGGACTAGTCCTGGGAACAGTGGCAGTTTCTATACATTTTATACTGGATTTTCAAATTCCCATTGGTGTAAGTGATCTCTGAAACTCTACTACTTTAAAAAACAGAAATTCTTTTATTTTTTCCATGGAAAGACAATGTATATGGAAGCTGGAACTTGATCCTAAGGGCTTTTAAATGAACCAAAACTGTAATCAGCTTGAGAAATAGTTAAACCAGCAGGTGGTGATTAGGTTTTATGATACCGTTTTAATTTTACTTGTTATAGGCAGTAGGAATACTGAATTGAGCAGATATTTCTTGCCCTGTGATAACTGAGACAGTCTGAGAAGCAGGCAAACTAATAGATTAACCTTTCTGAATTTTTATCCAAGTAATTTACAAAGCATGGTTAAAATGAGGCCTTCTGTGCAGGTTTGAAGAGCCCTAATATTTATTACTTCTGAACAAGAAAATCACTAAGATATCACACTCTCTCTACTTTTAAGTGTATAACTTTACAGTTTACTCTCCTCTGCACTAATCATCTAGTCTTAGGAAACTAATACTAGTTTCACTTTTTAGGTATTCAAATAACAGGTTCCATAGAGAATATATGAAAGGCCTTGGTGATCTTTTCAGCACACCTGTGAAGTGGCTTAAAAGTCATGATAATAATAAGTCATTTCACTTTTGGAATGCCTCCAGTGTTGCTAGCACTTTTAGGGGGGTAGCTTTCTCTGCAGGTTCATTGTTTCATTTTAAAATTCAGAAAGATAGTGCTTATTATTCTCATTTAGAAGTAAAAAAACTGAAGAACAGAGAGATTAATTTGTTAAAGGTCCCACAGCAAGTGTGTGAGATTTGAGCCCAGAGCTCTCTGGATCTAAAGTCCATGGTCTTTATAATGCAGTGTCATGCGGCCTGCCTCTATAAAGAGAGTGGCTACAATTATTTAGGGAAAGGGAGAGCTCTTGCATTTTTAAGTGGCTAGGACCAGTTGACATTTTAACTGGGAAAAAACTGGAAATGAGCATTTTTTAAAAAACCACAGCTTCTTTTCATTCTCATTCACTTATCCCCACTTCATGCCGGGCACACACAGGTACGCCTTCAGACTGACACCAGGCATACATGTGGCTACTCATAGACTACAACCTGGACTCACTTCTGTTTCCCAGCATGAAATCCACAAGAGGCTCAAGTGTTTAAGACTCTCTTCAGCATAATTAGTAATTTCACCACGATGCCTTCAAAAAGTAGCTTTCATCGAGAACCATTTTCAGCATGTTGTTCCAGAAATTCTTCTTAAGGCTCTCTCTGACACAGCAGAAAATGCATTTGTTGGATTAAAGCCTAAATGCAACTTTTAGTTGGTATTGCTGACTCAGCCTGTCCCCATTTGACTTTCAAACAGCTTTGTTAGCTCCTGAATACAGGCTCTCAGTTTTCAAGGGATTTCAAAAAGTAGTACTTTCTGCCCTCCTTTGAAGAGTTAAATTACTCTGGGAAGCGAACACTTTCATTTTCAAGTAAAAATTGCATTGGTGCCATTTAGAATGTTTCCAAGAGCAATTAAAAAGTGAAGTAAATGCTTTGTTGTTATCTGTCCAATGTGCTTGTAAAGCAAGCCCTCATCAGAATGGCCCCAGTGGCAAAAAAAAAAAAAAAAGTAACAGATTTGTGTTCCTGAGCCAGAATGTGAGAATTGGCCACTTATTTGAAACAACAGCAGTTCTCTGAGTTTCCCTGATTCAAAAGGAAGGTCCCATCAAATCCATTATTTAATACCGAGTAAGACAGAGACAGCTTATACCATGGCCCAGCTGTTGGAGTGCTCTGAAGGGAGGGATAATATGCTCCGTGATTCAGTAAGCAGAAGGTAATGGACTCAAAGTTGTCAAGCCCTGCACAACAAGGGGAGATCTGGAGTTTAACCAGAAATTTCAGACTGTCAACCTTAACAAAACAGATGGTGTTCTTCAGTTCGTGGCACCATCCGGCGAGCTGGCATGTCTGCCTTGACAACTCCTGGTACTTCTTAAATGCCTGATGGAGAAAGATATTCTCTTTGTCATCAGTGAGGAACTCATACTACTTTGTGTGTGACAAAGGGAATAAGAAGCACCTATATGCCGAATCTTTCAGTGAACACTTTTATGATCTTTCTCCCCTGCTTCCATTCTGACCTCCAGGGCTGTGGCACTCTGCATAGGAATCCTTTGGGACTGTTCTTTTTCTTTCTCCTGGTGATGTAGAAGCCACTCAGCTCATATGCTGATTTTTTTCCATTTTAATCACTAAGAAGCCCCACTCACAAGTGGCTCCCTTTCTCTGCCAATGTGATGGCTTTTACAGTGTTTTAAAGCTAGGGTGACTATAGAATTTATCACTGAGCCAGTCTAGGATATAGGGTATCGAGTCACCCTATGTCTAGCATACATGTAAAGAACCTGACTGCTGAAATCAGACGTCCTGGCATGAGATCCCAGCTATGCCACTTAATGACTTTGTGACCTTGGACAAGATGTTTAGGTATCCTCTGCCTCAGTTTCTTCATCTGTGAAATGGGCATCTCCCAAGATGGCTATGAGGACTGAGTGAGTTAATATGTGTAAAGCTTTTGGAACAATGCCTAACACATAATATTCAAAATTGTTTTCATCATTGTCATCATCATAACTTTATTTCATGTGTGGGAAGATGCTAAAAGAAAGAAGAAAATGCTACTCAAATACATAGTATTTCTTACCCTTCAGAATATTCTGATCTACTGAAAGTTGAAGGTGATTATCAGGGGCCAGCAATACATGTTGTTCTTTGGTCTCTTCATCTCTTTCCCCTCCCCCAACTTTTTGGAGATATAACTGATATATAACATTGTATAGGTTTAAGGTGGATTGTATAATTATTTGATACATATATACACTGCAAAATATTTCACCACAGTAAGGTTAGTTAACATACCCTCCACCACACATAATTACCATTTTGTTGTTGTTGTGAGGTCATTAAAGCCCTACTCTTGTAGTAAGTTTCAAGTATACAATATAGTATTGTTAACTTTAGTCATCAAGCTGTACATTAGATCCCCTGAACTTATTCATCTTATAACTTAAAGCTTGTATCCTTGGACCAACATCTCCCCATTGCACCCCACTCTTCAGCCACTGGTAACCATCAGTATACTATTTCTAAGAGTCTCATCTAAACCAGAACATTGACTGAGGAGAGCTGGCCCCAGATTCTAACTCTGCTGCACTGTTTACTCATTTTTGGAGTTAAGTCATTCAATTTTGAACACCAAGAAAGGAAACACACAAACCAGCCTGATAAGCTCATGTAATGTGGCTCAGAGATTGGCTGGACTGAGAGGGCCCCAAACTGAGCTCCGGGCCTCAACTTTGTTTGGCAAGTTGCTTTCCCTTCCTGAGCTTGAATTTTCTCACATGCAAAAAGAAAAAAGCACCATATAATATCTTTGTTCTTTACAAGATGGTTTCTAGGCTCAAAATGTGAATGTGAAAATGCTTTGATGAGTGTTAGCTCAGGTGGCTCAGTGGTAAAGAATCTGCCTGCAATGAAGAGTTCAATCCCTGAATTGGGAAGATCCCCTTGGAGAAGGAAATGGCAACCCACTCCAATATTCTTGCCTGGAGAATCCCATGGACAGAGGAGCTTGGCAGGCTACAGTCCATGGGGTCGCAAAGAGTTGAATACTACTGAGTGACTGAGCACACATTCACAGGTACTAAATAGGAGTCCCATCACGTGACTCGACTGAGAGCCTAGTAGTTAGTGTGGGGGTTTTTGTCTAGTGTTACCCTGTAAGAAAAAGGTCATCCTGTGGCAGGAGCTTTAAGGAGCGTATTTTCTTGTGAGGCCAGCCAGAGGTCGGCAGAGCATGGCTCTGAAGTAAGGCGAACCTGAGCTCAGCCCACTTCAAAGCTGTGCCCTTACAGATTACTTAAACTTTCTGACCCTCCGGTTCCATCCTGAGGTGTTGTGAGGTGACCGCACTTGTAAGGTGGCTTCCAGGAGCCACACGGGTGCTCTGTGGCACCCTCGTGATGCCCTGTGCCCGACAGGCAGGGACTGCTCTGTGTGTTGGCTTCCTGCAGGCTGTGGGCTGCTCTCTGATGCATTTGTATTCCCAGGGCTTAGTGCTAGCTTGTTAATCTTTGATGCTGCATGAATTAATGAGTAGTGCTTAGCACATAGCAAGCACTCAGTAAATGGTACCGCTGTTAGTATGCTCTGAAGAGATTTGTCTCTTTTAAAAATCAGCTTACAGATGTCTCCACTCATCTCAATTAGCTGGATGTTAAAATGCAGACTTGGGTAAGGAATGACCATAGCACAGCAATTTTTGGCTTTCCAGAAGGTTTTTACCAAAGAAAGACAACTGCCAGTTGTTTTGTAATGGTAAACCCAGATTTTCGAAACTCTGACCAGCACTCTCAGCTCATAGTCTTGAAAGAACTTGAAGGTATACCTGGTAGATTTCCAAACCATCTATTAGGCCTGGTAAAGCCATGGCTTTCTGGGATTCTCAGTGGGGAGGGAGACTGGCAGCCAGGAGACAGAAAAACCTGAGCCTTGGTGTCCTACCAGACTGGGTTTGAATCATAGCTCTGCCATTTATGAACTGTGTGGCTTTGGGAAAGTTACATAACCTCTTCAGACTTCAATTTCTTCATCTGAAACAAGGAGTTAAGAGTAGAGCCTGCAGGGTGGGGCCAGGGGTAGAGTGCCTGCGAGGATTCAATGAGCGGATGTGTGTGGAGCGCTGCGCAGCGTACCTGGTACACAGCGCAGGCTCGTATAGTGGCTGGCGTTGTGCTGAGGGTGCCTGCTCCTCGGGGCCCTGCTGGCGCCACTGGCTGTGTTTCCCTTCTTTCTTCCCTACTCCTTTCCCTCCTCCTCAGAGAGACGTCAAGGCTCTGGGGACATTTAAAGCAGTTCTTCTCTGTAGAAGACTTGAAGATTCCTCACCTAGACAGATGATTGGAGCTAGTTTCTGTTGTGCTCTGGGATTTGCTAGAAGAAAAGTTTCCTCCTATCCTGGTGAAAAAATAACTTTCTTCCCTTATATGGCTTTAAACTTGTGCTGAGCCCCTTTTTCCTGCTTTCACATTTTAGACCTTCTATGTGATCTTGAACAGCATTTTGTTTTCTTCTGAATATGTTTGTAATAATTGCAGAAGCAGGGCTGCCTTCCGGCTGCCTCTGTGCTGGGGCTTCCCCTTCCCTTCCTCTGTTCTCCCTCATCCACGGTGCACCTTGAGGAACGAGTTGCACCAAATGCTGCCAAGGAAGAGCGGTCCTGCCTAAGAAACATGTTTGCCTATGTTTGCTCTCATGCTCATTACTCCTTTTGGGGTATACGCACATATACATACATATGTACACATACATACCTATGCCAGTGCTCTCAAGTTATATTTGAGAAGAAAGAATCCTTAGAATCACATTGGGAATGGTTGCTAAGCATGATCCAGCTGACTTTCCAGTTCTTTATTTCTAAAGTATTTCAGTGCTATGTTCTTTTTGGCTTTTTCTCATTATGAACATTGACCCACAGAGACAGTTTTTTATTTCATTCATTTATCCAATTTACCCATCTATTCACCCATTCTTTCATCCATCTGTCCATGAAATAATTTTTGAACACCTACTTGCCTAAGGCACCATTCTGCAAGATGAAACCCAGTGGCTTGGGAGTGAAGAGATGGGGTTTTAGTTCTGGCTCTGCCATTAACTCAGTTTCCACAGAAAGGAGAAGTAACATGGTAATTCAGAGAGCTCTTTCCCTCTGACATTTTGTAATATATCTCCAAAGAAAAGTCGACCACTGCCTGGGTGCTGTGATTGAAGGACATTTCACACCTCTTGAGAATCATGAAAGATGTACAGATGGCTCTGTTGTGTGTTTAGGCACTTTAATTTATGTCAATATTCAAGCTTTCTCTGCAAAGCTCACTTTATTCTGGGGAGTCTCATGGTAGGTCATGGTGTTTATAAACGACAGCATGCCCATCATATCATTTTTGGCTTGTCTGATGGTTTCCCACATGTTACATTTTGATTTTGTAAAACCATTAACAATGGCGGACAAGGAATGTCAGAAAAGTCCAATCCTGATTTCCCTTCTTTGCCTTTCTTTTGTTCTGTTTTTATGGCTCCAGTAACAGGAATTTTATTACAGCAGTTTGTGTCCTCAGCTCTTTTGCTGAGGCTCTGCATAATTTATGATCTAGATTCCAAAATGTTAGTGAATTGCTCCACCAGAAATAATGGAATGTGACAGCAATGGATTCCACATTCTTGGCCCAAATATTTGTGTCTGTGGTTTACAAGTCATTTCAGACCACGGTTGCTACACTGCTCAAGCTGTTACTGAGAATGAATTCTGACAAAAGAAGAGAATTGAGGCAATTATAAAAACACCAAATGGGTCTGTGCAGCAGTGTTGTGCTTACAAGTATCAGGAAGAAGTGCGTATCTCCCTCCTCCCATGGTTCACCCCTTGATTCTCAGCCCCACTGCTGAATATTAGATATGTGATTTAGATCTCAGAGTATCTCTTATGTGGAAGTCATACACGATGGGTGAACCACATTTACAGTACAGTCATTCTGCCTCAGTAAAGTGGGTATATGCCCTAATGATGCACCTTGGAGGCATCTCTTGCTTTTTAAGTTTTACCTTCCCAGGATGATGACCCCAGAGCTCCATAATCTCTTTAATTCCTTTTTGTTGAAATTATTTTTATTAGATATTATTAGCTATTTCAGAAAGATCTGGAAATAGAGCCTGTGTTAAATGTAAAATTATTTAAATGACCAAAAATTGCAGTTACTTTAGAAGTTCTAAAGAGACTCTTTCGGTATAATAAATGAATCTCTTGCTCCCATGTTGATGTGGCTTTTGTTGGTGAGTCAGGATAAGTTTAGTGGTTGTGGAATTGACTGTAAGAAGGATCTTGGAGGTTTTTTTGGTATAAAATTGTCCTTTGTATGGAAAAATAAGATAGAAATCATCATAGCAGATTGGTGGACTCTTGATGTATAGTGATTCCTGTGACGAAGGACACAGATGTGTGGACAGGAGCTGACACGGGAGTAAGCTGTCCTCTTCTCGTAGGACACAGAAGCTCTTTTCTGTGGAGAGAGGTTGGTGAGTTGTGTTCACAGTCAGTTGAAACCCTTACTCTATGACCTTACCACCCAGAGCATGGACAGAACAGTGAAACAGAACGTGTGCATGTGGATGTATGTACGTGTCTGCTTTCTTACTGTACCCTCCAGTGAGTTGTGATGAAAAACACAAGCATTTAGGTTAGTTTGTTCTTTGTTTAATATTTAGTGAGCACCACATCTCAGGTACTGTTCTAGGCACTGGAGATGAAACAGTGAATACAACAACAACAAATCTCTGCTTAGCTTATATTCTAGTCTAGGAGCGGTGGTTTTAAATAAATAAGTACTGTGAAGGAAATAAGCTGGGGAGGGGGTGTAGAAAATGACAGCAAATGGATGGAGAGGAAGGAGGGAGTCACGTGCCAGCCGGGGTATTTTAGGTGGTGAGGTCAAAGAAGACCACTATGAGGGGCTGACATTTGCAGAGAAACCTGAGTGAAGCAGAGTGAACTTCAGAGTGAGCCAAACTTGGGTTTGAATTCCATCATTGTAACTTGCTCACTGTTAGACCTCTCTTAAGTCAGTTCCTTCTTCTTGCTTGCATGAATGTATTTGGTGTTTATTGATTCTATTCTCCTTTTCATCTTCTTTTGCACTTGAAAATTAAATACAGCTTTGTGTTCTCTGACCATGAGGATTAATCCAGGATTTACAGTATCTAGAATAATCATCACTGGGCCTCCCCAGTGGCTCAGCGGTAAAGAATCTGCCTGTAGACAAATGGATAAGGAAGTGATGGTACATAAACACTGTGGAATATTACTCAGCCATAAAAAGGAACATGTTTGAGTCAGTTCTAATGAGGTAGATGAAGCTGGAGACTATTGTACAGAGTGAAGTAAGTCAGAGAAACAAATACTGTATATTAATATGCTTATATATGGAATTTCAAAAGGTGGTAACGACAACCCTACGTGCAAGGTAGCAAAAGAGACACAGATGTAAAGAACAGACTTTCAGACTCTTTGGGAGAAGGCGAGGGTGGGATGATATGAGAGAATAGCATTGAAACATGTACATTACTGTGTAAAACAGATGACCAGTGCAAGTTTGATGCATGAAGCAGGGCACTCAAAGCTGGTACTCTGGGAAAACCCAGAGGGATGGGGTGGGGAGGGAAGTGGGAGGGTGGTTCAGGATGGGGGACACATGAGCACCTGTGGCTGATTCATGTCCATATATGGCAAAAACGATCACAATATTGTAAAGTAATTACCCTCCAATTAAAAAAAAAAGAACCCATCTGCAATACAGGAGACCTGGGTTCGATCCCTGGTTTGGGAAGATCCCCTGGAGATGGGAAAGGCAACCTGCTCCAGTATTCTTGCCTGGAGAAGCCCATGAACAGAGGAGCCTGGCAGGCTACAGTCCATGAGGTTGCAAAGAATTGGACACACACATGCGTGTGTAAAATTTTCCAATTAAAATTTAAGAATCTGATCTGAAAAAATGTTTTCCTAATTTATTGGTTTATATGAATAAATATCCAATGCACTTGGAAAAATTAATTACGATTAATCACAATTTAAGTGATCTTTGCCTTTATTGAGAAGAAGAAGATTAAATGAAAGTGGCCATCTCTGAAAAGTCCAGACCCATGGGTACATTACACTACATGCCTGCAGTCCCATAAAACTCTTCTGGGGGAGTTTTAATAGGATAGAGATCTTAACTTCTTAGAACTCTACATGGGACAGTGGGTGGCATGAATGTTGACCTAAGTGGGAAGTGACAGAAAAGTTCTCCAGTTAAAGTTTCTAATGTGGTGTGTTCTGGAGACTGTGATCTGAGTGGGATTGATGTGGACAGCATTACTGTCAGTTCACAGCAACATTACAGATTTCTTTAGAGAAGGAATCCGCTGGGACCTTATTAGTTCTAGAGCCACTAGCTGCTCTGGGGAGAGATACAGAGACACATCAGCCTCTAGGCTGTGTCTATTTTGTATCAAGTTTCCTCTCAGGGAGCAATAAAGCACACAGCTCTGTCCTGGCAAGACTTCCGGCTGGAGGAACCCCTGAATTCAGAGCATTTGGTCATCATGGTCCATTGCTGTAATACTCTGTATTTGTACAGTGCTTTTTGAATTGCTTCATTTTGTTCCCATTAACAACCCTGCAGAGACTCAGAGCAGACCCTCTTGCCCTGGTTGGTGGAGAATTCACATGTCCAAGATCACCCAAGAAGCCAGGACTACACGCAGATTCAAGCTTATGGACGCGTCCCCAGGGCCCCCGTGCAGGGGAGGACCATCCTCCTTGGTACGGGAGCTGCTGACCTATGGCAGGTCCTTCTAAGGAGTGAGTCCTCCGGGGTTATGTCTGTGTGGTGTTCGTGGGGCCGTGCGGGGAGGTGAGCGAGCCGAGCACAGAAAGGAGGTATGGCTCAAGGCCTGAAAGCAGAGAGAACCCTGCAGGGGAGACGGCACCCGAGAGTGGAGCATGCGTCCCTGGAACCTGAGGATCCCAGGGTTCCGAGCTGCAGAGGGGCTGCATCATCCAGTGCCCTTAATGTTTAGAGAAGCAAAGCAAAGCAGAGCAGAACTGCAGCTCAGGGGAGTGGAGGGGTTTAAATCGCAGAGCTGGTTTGAGGCCAAGCAGTGTGAGAGCCTGGTATTTCTAATGCCTGGGCAAACAGATTTCTTAGTATTTTCCTTCCTCATATCGGACTTCCTTGCCTTAATCCCTTTCTACAACGGAAAGCCCTTTAATTTTTGAGTTTCGTATTTTAAGATTGTTCATCCAGTGCTCATGGTTCCTAGAAGTCCTGATGAAAATGTCTTTTTAATTGAAATGAGCAGTGATTAAGGTCACCCTATCCTTGTTACTGTGGGTTTATCCTCCTCACCACCATCTCCTCGATTCGTGAATGTGCCACAGAGCTGACTGGGGACCAGAGGCAGTTGCTCACTGCAGAGAGCCGTGTTTTGTTTTTTGGTGTTTCTTGTGTCTCGGGGTGGTGGTCTTCTTTCTTTCCGTGTCTCTCCTCCCCTCCAGGCTGTGAGCTCCTTGAATGCCTGGTAGCGGGCCTCTGGAGCCTGAGGATACTGTGTGTGTGACTCTCAGAAAGCGTCACGGAGCGTGCTTGTTCTGGTAGCAGGTTAGCACTGCGTCTCCCTCAGTCCCCTCAACTCCCCCCTCAAACTCAGGACAAAGGCAGTGATTTTGTAATCCTAATAGTTAACAGACAGGAAACACTGCAGCCTCATGATTCATGCTTATGTTTGTTTTCTTAAGTATCTGTATTTTCAGAAGTACTGGTCATTGTTATTCTTTGTTCATTTGAACAATCCGTTGTTTTTGTTTGTATCTTTGGGAGTTCAGTTCAACGATATTGATTTCCTCTTAGTGAAATAGAAGCCACCTCAGATCTTTCTTGCATATCGAGTTACGTTTTGGTGTTTAGGAGAGAGAACGCCACCTAATGATGAAGAGCTCAGGCTGTGGAGTCGGAGGGGCACAGGGTTGCTCATATCCTGCCTGTGAGGTTATCTCTGGGCAAGTTGTTAGGCCTTGGTACATCTTGGGATTTTCCCAACTGTTGAAGCCAAAGCTGCTTTGACAAAATCAATGTCATCACAGTTCAGAAGAGCAGTGAGGCCTGGGTTGTCTCCTGTGATCACCATGCAGATGCACAGCTGGGCTTCTGCCAGAGCACGAGTCTTCGTGCTGACACTGGGTAGGAGCAAGGATACAGAAGAACAGACTTTCAGCCCTCTTATTTGATTGGTTATTAAAACTTCCCTCATGCAAATACTTATAAACATTCTTTCAGTGTTTTTAAAAATTTGTGGCAGAAAGAGATTTATCGGAGCATTTGAAGGGTTTTGGATCTCATTTCCCAAGATTCTAGCAGTACATCCCTTTACCCTTTATTTATAAAAGCAGAGAGTTCTGACAGTTTTTGTCCATATCTTGAGATTCTAGTGATTTCTTTGTCAGATATTTGTTTGATCCAGACTCTGGCTGGTTCATACTATAGTTTATTCCACAGACTGAGTTGGAAAGTGTTTAAGGAGAGTGGGGGTTTAAAACGTGTCCATAGATTCACTGACACTTCTCCCTTCCAAAGTAGAGCCTAAATCGCCTTCCCTGGAACGTGGACCAGACTTAATAACCCTTCTGAAGAATAGACCGTGAGAGAAGTGATGCTATATGACTTCTGTGGCAACGTTATAGAAAGAATACAGCGTCTGCGTGGCTCCTTCCTTTTTGCAGCACTCACTTGTGGGGAAAGTCAGCTGCCTCACCTTGAGGATGCTCATACTTAACCTCTCAGGGGACAGACATGGGTGTTCACCCTCCCAACCAAGAAGGGCCCTGCAGAACTACTCCAGGTGCTTGAGATACCTGCAGGCATGGGAGTCTCATTCTGCAGACCCATATCTGACTACATAGTGAACTTGCTGGTCTGCTATCTGTACCTTCCTGAAAGGGAGAGGAGAAAGATGGAGACAGGGCCAGCAGTGGAGAGCAGCATTCCTCTGTTGGCAGGTCAGGCACGCACCAGTGTCCAGTGGCCCAGGGAGAGGAGAGGTGGGTTTGAGACAGCTTTCCAGAACCACTCCCAGGAGGGCTGCCTATGATGAGCAAACCGTAGCAGCACAAGGCTCTGGAGTGTGACTGTGGAGGGAATCCAAGAGAGGGTTCCCACATCAGGGAGCTGTGCAGTGGGTAGATCTCCCCCCAGAGCTCCAGAGAACTTGTACAAAGTGAAAGTGAAGTTGCTCAGTCGTGTCGAGCTCTTTGCGACCCCATGGACTGTAGCCTACCAGGCTCCTCCCTCCATGGGATTCTCCAGGCAAGAATGCTGGAGTGGGGTGCCATTTCCTTGTACAAGACACTTACAAATGAGGGTGGCAGTTGGATACCCATGAACAGGTAGCAACAGTAGCCAATCTTGAGTAAAAAGCCTCCAGTCATCAAGAGAATACTGGTTAAGCTTCCCTGGTGGCTCAGACAGTAAAGAATCTGCCTGCATTGGGGGAGACACCGGTTTGATCCCTGGGTCAGGATGTTTCCCTGGAGAAGATGGAATGGCAACCCACTCCAGGATTCTTGCCTGGAGAATTCCATGGACAGAGGAGCCTGGCAGGCTACGGTCCATGGGGTTGCAAAGAGTTGGACACAACTGAGCAACTAACACTTTAACTTGACACTAAGAGTCACCCATCCCGTCCCAAATCTCCTAGCTCAGTACACCAGGGAGTGAGAGGAAGGGAGAAGCTCTTCTCCACCAGCTGGTTTTCAGCAGGACAACAGACTTTGCTCTGTGCTGCTTGTGGTTAAAGTGGTGTGCTGAAGTTTCCCAGCTTCCTTGACATGGAGGTGTTACCACTTCTAGCCAATAAAATGTGAGGCCATGGAAAGCGCTCGTGCAGTTCTTCGGCGTCTGTTTTCTTGCTGCAGCCACTGGGGCGGTGGGCATGCAGCACGGGGCCTCCTGCTGGCTCACCTTGGACGTGCAGAGTGAGCAAGAAGCACATGTGGGAACCCTCTGAGACCAGCGTGTGCTTTGTGACAGCGTGACTTAGCCTACCCTGATTAATACAAGCAGGGGCACAGAAATGGAATGCCCTCATGTTAGACATTTCCCTGGACATCTGGAGCTCGGTTGAAATGTCAGGCTTTGAATTTGAGGTCTGTGCAGCCTGAGTCCAGCTTTAGAGAGCCCCGCTGCTCTAAGCTGAGTCAGTGCCAGTCCATGAACTGCCTATTCCATGTCCACAAGAAGATAAGGAAAGAAAGCAAGGGTAAACATTTTGAAACTTTTATAGCAATTGGATATTGCTGTGATATTTCATTGTCTTATAATGACAATTTAATTTCAATGTCTTATAATGTCTATTAGTTTGCAGTTGATTATAACAAGCAAAGAATACCCAAACTGGCCCTTCACCAAGATAGTTTTAGAAGTACTACTTTATAGTATATCCGATCAGTCTTAAATATAGTTAAAAGAATAGCCAATTTTGGAATTGTTTCTTTTTTGGATTTATTCCATATGTCCATTCTGTTTTAAGTCTTCTTGATCTTTTTTTGAAAATGACCTAATACAGTAGCAATTCCAGCAGTGATATCAGGATGTAAATCTCCATAGTTCCTCCCTTTCAATTTCAAATTTGGATTCATCTTTTTATTCCTCTTCCTCTCAGGTTCTCCTTCCTTAACTCCTTTTACTTATCAACCACCCTAGATCGGCTTTCTTCCCGCCCCCTGCCTTTTAAATTTCTTTCGCTAAAGTCTCAGTGATTTTCTAATTGTCAGATCTGTCAACCTTGCTTTGTACTTCATTTATTTGAGCTCCCCTCCATGTCTGCATCACTGACACCCTTTCTCGGATTCCTCCTTCACTTGGCTTCCAAAGTTCCTCTTAGCCTTGGGGTTTTATTTATCAACAACTCTGCTTAGCAAAAACTGGGCGTAAATCATTAGAGTAAAATTTTTGAAATTTAGTTCATGAATGGATTTAATAAGCAACTGTGCTTCTTTTATAAAGAATTCTTTTGTAATGTGAATAAGAGTCATCTTAGTTTTAAATTGTAAGTTTTAAAAACTTAGGTTTTTGTTTGGAAATCAAACACACACACACATGCACACAGAGGAACATCACCTATTTCACTCTTAATTTCTCTTCACTCCAAAGCATGAATGATACTGTGTCTTCATTTGAAAACATTTCAATTTCATTTGATTTACTTCAGCCATCATTTTCTGAGTGCTTTCCATTGGTTAAGCACAGGCACATTAATTCCTTATTCAGTTCAGTTCAGTCGCTCAGTTGTGTACGACTCTTTGGGACCCCATGGACTATATAATGCCAGGCTTCCCTGTCCATCACCAACTCCCAGAGTTTACTCAAACTCATGTCCATTGAGTCCATCCAGCCATCTCATCCTCTGTCATCCCCTTCTCCTCCTGCCCTCAATCTTACCCAGCATCAGGGTCTTTTCCAATGAGTCAGTTCTTTGCATCAGGTGGCCAAAGTATTGGAGTTTCAGCTTCAACATCAGTCCTTCCAATGAACACCCAGGACTGATCTCCTTTAGGATGGACTGGTTGGATTTCCTTGCAGTCCAAGGGACTTTCAAGAGTCTTCTCCAACACCACAGTTCAAAAGCATCAATTTTTTGGCACTCAGCTTTCTCCAAAGTCCAACTCTAACATCCATACATGACTACTGGAAAAACCATAGCTTTGACTAGACAGACCTTTGTTGGCAAAGTAATGTCTCTGCTTTCTAATATGCTCTCTAGGTTGGTCATAACTTTTCTTCCAAGGAGCAAGCGTCTTTAAATTTCATGGCTTCAGTCACCATCTGCAGTGATTTTGGAGTCCCCCAAAATAAAGTCTGCCTCTGTTTCCATTGTTTCCCCATCTATTTGCCATGAAGTGATGGGACCATATGCCATAATCTTAGTTTTCTTTTTCACTCTCCTCTTTCATTTTCATCAAGAGGCTGTTAAGTTCTTCTTCGCTTTCTGCCACAAGGGTAGTGCCATCTACATATCTGAGGTTATTGATATTTCTCCCAGCAATCTTGAGTCCAGCTTGTGCTTTATCCAGTCCAGCGTTTCTCATGATGTACTTTGCATATAAGTTAAATAAGCAGGGTGACAATATACAGGCTTGATGTTCTACTTTCCCAATTTGGAACCATTCTGTTTTTCCATGTCTGGTTCTAACTGTTCCTTCCTGACCTGCATACTGATTTCTCAAGAGGCAGGTCAGTTGGTCTGGTATTCCCATCTCTTTAAGAGTTTTCCACAGTTTGTTGTGATCCACACGGTCAAAGGCTTTGGCATAGTCAGTAAAGCAGATGTTTTTCTAGAACTCTCTTGCTTTTTGATGAGCCAACGGATGTTGGCAATATGATCTCTGGTTCCCCTGCTTTTTCTAAATCCAGCTTGAATATCTGGAAGTTCATGGTTTGCATATTGTTGAAGCCTGGCTTGGAGAATTTTGAGCATTACTTTGCTAGCATGTGAGATGAGTGCAATTGTGTGGTAGTCTGAGCATTCTTTGACATTGCCTTTCTTTGGGATTGGAATGAAAACTGACCTTTTCCAGTCCTGTGGCCACTGCTTAGTTTTCCAAATTTCCTGGCATATTGAGCACAGCACTTTCACAGAATCATCTTTTGGGATTTGAAATAGCTCAACTGGAATTCTGTCAACTCCACTAGCTTTGTTCATAGTGATGCTTCCTAAGGCCGACTTGACTTTGCGTTCCAGGATGTCTGGCTCTAGGTGAGTGATCACACCATCAGGTTTATCTAGGTCGTGAAGATCTTCTTTGTATAGTTCTTCTGTGTATTCTTGCCACCTCTTCTTAATATCTTCTGCTTCTGTTAGGTCCATGCCATTTCTGTCCTTAATTGTGCCCATCTTTGCATAAAGTGTTCCCTTGGTATCTCTAATTTTCTTGAAGAGATCTCTTTCCCATTCTGTTGTTTTCCTCTATGTCTTTGCATCGTTCACTTAAGAAGGCTTTGTTATCTCTCCTTGCTATTCTTTGGAACTCTGCATTCAAATGGGTATATCTTTCCTTTTCTCCTTTGCCTTTTGCTTCTCTTCTTTTCACAGCTATTTGTAAGGCCTTCTCAGACAACCATTTTACCTTTTTGCATTTCTTTTTCTTGGGGATGGCCTTGATCACTCCTGTACAATGTCACAGACTTCTGTCCATAGTTCTTCAGGCACTCTATCAGATCTAAACCCTTGAATCTATTTGTCACTTCCATTGTATAATTGTAAGGCATTTCATTTAGGTCATACCTGAGTGATCTAGTGGTTTTCCCCACTTTCGTCAATTTAAGTCGGAATTTGACAATAAGGAGTTCATGATCTGAGCCACAGTCAGCTCCCAGTCTTGTTTTTGCTGACTGTATAAAGCTTCTCCATCTCTGGCTGCAAAGAATATAAGCAGTCTGATTTTGGTATTGACCATCTGGTTTTTTCCATGTGTAGAGTCTTCTCTTGTGTTGTTGGAAGAGGGTGTTTGCTATGACCAGTGCGTTCTCTGGGAAAAACTCTATTAGCCTTTGCCCTGCTTCATTCTGCACTCCAAGGTCAAATTTGCCTGTTACTCCAGGTATTTCTTGACTTCATGCTTTTGCATTCCAGTCCCCTATAATGAAAAGGACATCTTTTTTGGGTGTTTGTTCTAGAAGGTCTTGTAGCTTCTTCAGCATTACTGGTCGGGGCATAGACTTGGATTACTCTCATATTAAATGGTTTGCCCTGGAAATGAACAGAGATCATTCTGTCATTTTTGAGATTGCGTCCAAGTACTGCATTTCAGACTCTTCTGTTGACTATGATGGCTACTCCATTTCTTATAAGGGATTCCTACCCACAGTAGTAGATAGAATGGTCATCTGAGTTAAATTCACCCATTCCAGTCCATTTTAGTTAGCTGATTGCTAAAGTGTTGATGTTCACTCTTGCCATCTCCTGTTTGACCACTTCCAATTTGCCTTGATTCATGGACCTAACATTTCAGGTTCCTATGCAATGTTGCTCTTTAAAGCATCAGACTTGACTTCCATCACCAGTCACACCCACAACTGGGTGTTGTTTTTGCTTTGGTTCCATCTCTTCATTCTTTCCACTGATCTCCAGTAGCATATTGGGCACCTACTGACATGGGAGTTCATCTTTCAGTGTCCTATCTTTTTGCCTTTTCTTACTGTTCATGGGGTTTTCAAGGCAAGAATACTGAAGTGGTTTGCCATTTCCTTCTCCAGTGCACCATGTTTTGTCAGAACTCTCCACCATGACCTGTCTGTCTTGGGTAGTCCTACACGGCATGGCTCATAGTTCACTGAATTAGACAAGGCCGTGGTCCATGTGATCAGATTGGTTGGTTTACTGTGATTATGGTTTTCAGTCTGTCTGCCCTCTAATGGAGGATAAGATTCTTTGCTGGATAATAAGGATAATTCCTTATTAGTGAGGTGAAATGACTCACTCAAGATTGCATCACCAACGTCTGCTTCTAAGGAATGGAATAGATGTACTTTCCCAAAACTCTGAGCATTATGTATAAAACAAGCATAAGAATGCTCAGAAAGGTAGAAAAAACAAGGTAGACCAGTAGGGACCTCAGGACCCAAAGAATGACAAGGTAATAAGCTGCATGGTAGCGAATCCTTTAGAAGGCTAAGTGGAGAAAACTGGACTTCCCACGTCCCCCTGCATCTGGCAGTGACAAGATGGTATCGTGCCCTTCCCCCACCAGAGGATGACCTGGTGATGTCAGAGGAGATCTGCTAAAACATAAGATTAAAATTAGGTCCAGAATCTTATAATGATTAAAAAGACCAGGTTTCAGTTGGAACTCATTCATTAAGAACCATGAAAATCTCAAACTTAATGAGAAGAGATAGGAGACACTGACATCGTGATGGCACATTTGCTAGAATTATCTCACAAAGATTTTTAAAGCAAATATCACAGAAGTGTTTCATTGAGCAATTATGGACATTCTTGAAACAAATGGAAAAAAATGAAAAGCCTCAGAAAAGAAAGAGAAGGTATAAAGAAGAACCAAATGGAAATTTAGAACTGAAAAATACAGTAACTGAAATAAAAATCTTAACAGATGGACTCAGCAGCAGAATGGGTAAGACAAAGGAAAGAATCAATGAACTTGAAGATACAACAGTAGAAATTATCCAGTCTGAGCAACATAGAGAAATTAGACTGGGGGAGAAATGAACAGAACCTTGGAGACATGTGGAACTATAACAAAAGATCGAGCATTTGTGTTGTTTGAGTCCCTGGAATGAGAAGAGAGGGGCTGAAAATGAATATGAAGAAATAAAAGCTGAAAATTTCTTGAAACTGACAAGAAATATAAACATACAGATTTAAGAAGCTGAGCAAACTCCATAGGAAAAAATCCAGAAAGAAATCTATACCAAGATACATCCTAGTTAAACTTCACGAAACTAAAGACAAAGAAAAATCTCTTGAAAGCAACCAGACCATATATATCCTGGGCCGTAAAACAAACCTCAGCAAATGTAAAACAACTGATATCATAGAATGTTCTCTGACCATAATGGAACCAAACTAGAAATCAATAACAGAAAGACAGATAAAAAATAAAAAGTCTTCAAACAGTTGGAAACTAAACACTTTTAAATGATAAGTGAATTAAAGAAAAAATCTTAAGGAAAATGAAAAAGTACATTAAACTGAATGAAAATACAACGTATCATAATTTGTGCTAAAAGGGAAATTTATAGCACTAAATATTTAAGTTAGATAAGAGGAAAAATCTCAAGTCAATAATCTAAGCTCCTCCTGAAGAAACTGGGAAAACAAAGGCAAAATAAACCTGAAACAATCCAAAGGAAAGAAATAATAAATGTAAGAGCAGAAATCAATGAAATTGAAAACAGAAAAAATAGTAGAGAAAATTAATAAAACTAAGAGCTGGTTCTTTGAAAAGATCAATAAAATTACAAAACATGTAGCAACACTGACAAAGAAAAATGGAGAAGACACAGATGGCTATTATTTTGAATAAAATGGGAATATCATCATAGACCCAAAAAATATCAAAAGGATAAGGAGATACGATGAGCAACTCCATGTCCATAATTTGACAACTTAGTTAAAATGGACTACTTCCTTGAAAAGTACAAACCAACACAGTTTACCCAATGTGTACTAGATAATTTCAATAGTCCTATGAATATAACTACTAAGGAAATTGAATTTTTCATTAAAAACCACCCCTCAAAGAGATTTCTAAACCTAGATGATTTCACTGCAGAACTCTACCAAATATTTAAAGAAGAATTAATATGAATTCTGCAATCTCTTCCAGAAAATGGAAGGAGTGAATACTTCCTAACTCATTCTGTGAAGCCACTATTATCCTGATTCCAAAACCAAGCAAAGACTTTTTTTTAAGTGTGTGTGTGTGTGTGTGTGTGATATATATATATATATATATATATATATATATATATATATGTATGTATAGGTAATAAATGCAGATGTAAAAGTTTTAACAAAGTATCAGCCATTAGAATTCAGCAACATAGAAAAAGAATTATACACCATGACCAGTGGAATTTACACAGAGCAAGCAAAACTGGTTCAATATTTGAAAGTTGGTCCCAATAAGCCATTGTATTAACAGGCTCATGAAGAAAAGTGACATGATGGTATCAGCCAGTGCAAAATGGGAAAAGTATAGTTATTTCAAAATAAAAACTATTCTAAAAAATCACAATCCGTTAAAAGTCAGAACCAGGACTGAGAACAAGGTCTTTTTGCTCTTATGAAAAGCTTGATTATCATTCTGAACCCTCAAGAAATTTAACTGATTTTTTGCTTTTGCAGTTTCAAGATGCCAAGTCTGGATGCCAGAGCTGGTAAACTCTTCTAGTTCTTTAGACTCCGTGACTTCCAAGCACTTGGAGCCATTTTCAGGAGCCACTGGTATATTCTATAGTCTGCTCTGCTGCATTTGTATTTGCTAAAGAGTTTGAGACATCTTTTGCCCTTGAGGCACATGGCTTGTGACCTGAATAAAGCTGTCAGTGGGATGCTTCCAGACATTGTGAGAGTCATGTTAGAAAATCAGAATATTGGCATACCCTACCATTAAAAGGATCCTAGAACTATGGGATGTTAGAACTGAAAAGGCTTTTTATAAAATGTTATTCAATTTAATTCCTTCGCTTTGTAAGAAAGTGAATATTTTTCACTGATAAGAAAACTTATATGTGGGGAGATTTATTGATCAACCTTAGATCACACAGCATGGCTAAGCCAAGAGAAAATTAAAAAAAAAAAAAAAACCAAAACCCAGAATCCATAGGCCTGGAAGATACCCTGTAGAGGTGATCACTAGTTGAGGTTGATATAATCCACTCGTGCAGAAAAATGGAAAATCCAGATTTTCTAAAAGACAAAATAGACTTTCAAAGATAGTTTTCAGAATTAACTTTCATAGAAGCCTTAAATAGCCAGCTGTTTTTCTGCATCTAAAATATGATTTGCTTCACTTATAAGTTTCTCTTGCTCAGTTGTTGAGGACATAGTTATATGTAAAGTGGATACGTGCATATAAAACAGAAATTCCATTATCATTCAGATAGAGCACATGTAGGACTAAGATTGTGACACTCAAATGAAGCTGCTCACATTGAGAAATACCACTATCATTATGAAGATAAAACCAGAGAAGTTTCTGAAACGTCAAAGAGTTTATTGTTATTTTCCGAAAGTAGTAGGAGAAACACAAAGTACCTTGGAGGTTGTAATGTATCTTCTCATTGTCCTCTGGAGCAGACAAAGGGAGAAATACCTTCAATTCTTGGGGAAGAGGAGGGTAAATGCATTTTTCACACTTGCGATTCAGATGTGTTTATTAGGTTCAATCAGATGTTGACTAATAGAGGGAATAGAACCATAAGGTAAAAAATAATGAGCTTAAACCCTCAAGTTTTTCTGTAGGATCTCTAATTGTACTGGTTCCTTTATAGGTATTAAACTTGCTATTAAGTCTCTCAAAAGAAAAACATTTGAACATTCATGAGAGTAGGTAATATGATGATACTTTCGAAAAGCAAGCTAAGGAAGTAGCTGCTGCTGCTGCTGCTGCTAAGTCGCTTCAGTCGTGTCCGACTCTGTGCTGTCCCATAGAGGACAGCCCACCAGGCTCCCCCGTCCCTGGGATTCTCCGGGCAAGAACACTGGAGTGGGTTGCCATTTCCTTCTCGAACGCATGAGAGTGAAAAGTGAAAGTGAAGTTGCTCAGTCGTGTCTGACTCTTAGCGACCCTACGGACCGCAGCCTACCAGGCTCCCCCGTCCATGGGATTCTCCAGGCAAGAGTACTGGAGTAGGGTGCCATCGCCTTCTCCAAGAAAGTACCAGTAGCATTTTATTTTGGAGAACAGTTTACCATTTACAATCTAGGTACTCAAAGTGTGGCCCATGGATGAGCAGCATCTCATCTCCTGGGAGCTTATTAGGAGTGCAGACTCTCAGCCCCACCTCAGACCTAGGAAATAAGTTTCTGTATATTAACAAGGTCCCCAGTGACTCATGCACATTAGGTTTGAGAAGCCTTGGTCTGCAAAGTTCTTTTATGTGCATCGTCTGCTCTACCAGTATAGCATGAACACAGGAGAAAGTGACACTAACCTGACCACATGCAGGAGTCATCTCCCTTGAGGTGAGGGAATAATGACAGTGATTGGAACTATGGTTCCTTAGGAACCCGTTGCACACCAGTCACTCTGCATAGGTGATCATATTCATTTCATCCACAGCACACCCTGTAAGGGGGTATTATTAGCTCCATTTGGCAGTGGAGGAAAATGCAGCTTCTGAGGGTAGGTAAATCCAAGAACACAGAGCCAGGAAACACTAGAGCCCAGATAGTTCCCTGATCTCAGGGCCTCTTCTTTTCCCAAGTGTTACAAACATGCAGCTAAAAGGAGAAAGGGGTTATCAGAGCAGACTTCAGCCTTCGCTGATTTTAGAATTGCCTGAGGAACATCGCAAAGCCCTGATGCCCGCTGTCTTAGTGTGTTTGACCTGCTATAAGAGAATATCACAGACTCTGTGGCTTTTCAGTTCAGTCACTCAGTCATGCCCGACTCTTTGCTACCCCATGGACTGCAGCATGCCAGGATTCCCTGTCCATCACCAACTCCCGGAATTTACCCAAACTCATGTCCATTGAGTCGGTGATGCCATCCAACCATCTCATCCTCTGTTGTCCCATTCTCCTCCTGCCCTCAATCATTCCCAGCATCAGGGTCTTTTCAAATGAGTCAGCTCTTCACATCAGGTGGCCAAAGTTTTGGAGTTTCAGCTTCAACATCAGTCCTTCCAATGAACACTTAGGGCTGATCTCCTTTAGGATGGACTGGTTGGACCTCCTTGCAGTCCAAGGGACTCTCTCAAGAGTCTTCTCCAACACCACAGTTCAAAAGCATCAATTCTTTGGCACTCAGCTGTCTTCATAGTCCAACTCTCACATCCATACATGACCCCATAGCCTTGACTAGACAGACCTTTCTTGGCAAAGTAATGTCTCTGCTTTTTAATATGCTGTCTAGGTTGGTCATAACTTTCCTTCCAGGGAGTGTCTTTTAATTTCATGGCGTGTGGCTTATAGACAGCAGGAATTTATTGCTCACAGTTCTGGAGGCTGGAAGTCTGAGGTGAGAGGGTCAGCATGGTTGGGTGAGGTTGGGTGACCGTCTTCTGGGTCATGGTAGAAGAAGCTAGGATTTCTCTAGAGCTTCTTTCATAAATGCACTAATCTCATTCATGAGGGTTTCACTTGCATGACCCAGTCCCTTCCCAAAGCCCCACCTACTCCTACCATGACCTTGGAGGTTAGGATTTCAAAATAGGAATTTTAGGGGGTTAGAAACATTCAGACCACAGCACCCCACTGTAGAGATTCTGATTTAATTGGCATGAGGTCTGGGCTTGGCATTGGGAATTTTAAAAGCTCCCCCTAAGAGTCTGACATGTACCCTAAGGATGAGATCCTCTCATTTACAGACTGGCTGAATGTCTGTGTGGCGCTGTTGACAGTACTCCTGTTGGGAATAGTGTACCTGCCTCGCCTCACTTGTTGCCTGGGTAGACTTTCAGATTGCCAACACTGAGAATGCCAGAGTGGTAGTATAAATACCTAAAGCATTTGATATGTTGTTGCGTGCAATAACCCCACTGTGTTCATGGAGAGAGACATTGACTAGGGCCGTTTAAATCTCACTGAATGTCTAAAGGCAGAGTAGGCTTCTTTTCCACCCAATCTTTATGATGATTGCAGAATTCTCTTTTCTTACTCCTCACACAGCCTGGCTCTCATCTCCAAGCACCACCTACTTAAAATCTCAGTATTAGCCACAAAAGTATTCAGAATAGATACCAGAATTTGAGTCCAGTCCATCGGTTGGTGACAGAAGCCGGCTGTTCGCTTTAGATGAGTATTTCATTGAATCCTCTCCTTACCCTGTTTCTCAGATGAGCAAACTGCGATTCAGAATTAGTAAGCTATTTGTTGGAGCTGCAGTTCCAGTTAGATCAACAAAGACTTTGGGCAGCTCTGATGTGAGTCAAACACTGAGCTCAGACCCAAGGCTCCAGAAATGAAGATCAGTCATCTGCTTCACGGAGCTCACTGTCTTGAAGGGTAGACAAATGGGCCAGAATAGCATTGTCCACTAGAAAGGTGATGTGAGCCACATACATAATCTAAATTTTTCTAGTGGCCACATGATAAAAGATTTTAAAAAAAGTGAAAATAAATTTAATAACATATTTTGCTTGACTCACTATGTAAAACATGCTATCATTTCAACATGTAATCAATATGAAAATTAATGACATTAATCAGTGTGAAAATTGAAATCCTGGGTGTGTTTTATATTACATGCCTGCATGCTCAGTTGTTCAGTCATGTCCAACTCTTTGTGACCCCATGGACTGAAGCCCACCAGACTCTTTAGTCCATGGAATTTTTCAGGTAAGAATACTGCAGTGGGTTGCCATTTCCTCCTCCCAGGGATCTTCCCGACCCAGGAATTGAACCTGCATTTCCTGTATTGGCACACATCTCAGTTTGGACTAGTCACGTTTCAAGTGCTCAGTAGCCACATGTGGCCACTGGCTACTGTATTGGACAGCACACCTCTGGAGAAACATTGAGGAAACACATTTTTGTTGGTGGAGAAGGAGTTGGGAAAGAGAGAGAGAGAGACGAGCTGTCTTGTCCTTCACTGGCACCCTGGCACCATGTAGTTAGGAGCTGTTGTCAGGATTGGACGTTCAGTGCTTTGGACTGAATGGACAAGTTTCTCTCTCTTGCCAGTCCTCTCCAGGACCAGAGGATTCTCTGTTGTTTTGTATGTTGCTTTTTGCTTCCAGGGTACAGTGTCTTTCAAAATAATAAAGAGTATAGGACTTAGCTGCTTTCTAATTTCCATTCCCTCAGTTCCTCTAAGGATTGTAGCTGGGTGTGTGTGGTCTCTAAGCTCCCAGTGTGGCCGTTGTTTTCACCTAATTTATGCAGAGGCCTCATAAGAGAAAACTTACCTTTTGTCTCTTACCCAGTTTTTTGTCATAAGCTATGCCACGGTTTTGTAATTTAATGGATGGGTATGTTTAAAGCATGTGTGAATTAACTATGATCACCTTTTTATGCTGAATAAATTTCATTAATCATTTTTTAAAAAAATCATTATTAAGCAAATTAACATGTTTTATTAATAATTGGTGATAATCCTTTTTTTTCAAACAGACCTTTGTGAACTATTGCAGATAAGCACGTATAAAAAGAAACATGAATCCTCTTGCTGTAAAGCCTGCAGTATTGATCTGTACTGTTTCCTTTACTAAAGTTGAAGGTGTAAAAGCATTCTTTATTCTTTTTGCTCCACATAGCAGAGCCTCTGGCGGCTCTGGTGGTCATTTGAGCAAGCACCTGGTGACTGGGGGGCTTGACTGGGGGGCTTGTGTGTTGTTTGCAGTGCCTCTGTTCCCACACCTGTTATCCCACATAGTGATCAGGCCTCCCTGCCCCACCAGGTCGTGAGCAGGAATCCATAGTCCTTATCTCTTATCCTTGATGCCCACTGCAGTGCTATGGTAAATGTTTGCTGAAAGAGTGATAATGGCATTTTAGCAAATTATGTCGGAGCCAACAGAGATGAATAAATCAAGTCATTTTTCACTCTGGAGGGCTCCCAGGACCTGATCCTAAGGAGATGAGATAGGAGCCAGGTACATACTAACAGTAACCAGCTGTCTGACTTTGGTACGTTGCTCCCCTTCTTTGTACTTCAATTTCTCCATCTGGAAAATGAATGATTAATAACTTTGCATCCCCTCGAGTCATGCTATAAAGATAAAGGGGAGAGAGAGATGAGAGCACGGTGAACTCTTTGGAGGCGAGACCAGTGTAACACTCCGTCACTGTAATTGCCACTGTTACTGTTTCTCTGGGGGTGTGAGGTGTATTCAGTTTACTCCTTTGAAGAGCACAGAAGAGAGCTAGCTGGAGTAGAGGGTTTGGTTCAGTGAGATGTAGAGGATGAGGTTGGGTGTGTGGTTTAGAATGCACCCAGTTTAGATTCCGTCTTTTTAGTATTGGGGAACCTCTGAGACTTTGTCCTGAAGTTTACCCACTCCTCACCCCATCCTTCCATCCCAAGCTGATGTAGTGAAAGCCTCAGGTGAGCAATCTAGACACGATTTAGAAGTTATCAAGCTTAGTTGTATCTCCCCAGATCCCACCTTATCCACCTGCATCTTCTTCACAGAAGCCTTGATTAATTGTTTATTGTCCAGATGCTGTTAAATGCTATCAAATGTGCTGGCTAAGCTCTTGAATTCTAGAATCAGACTGCCTGGTTCAAATCCCTGCCTGCCACTTTCTAGTCACATGACCATGGGCAAGTTTCTTAATCTCTCTGTGGGCTTGTCTAGAATATAAGGATAATTATAGTACTTAAATCATATGCTCTTTTGAGAATCACATTGACATATGTAAAATGTTTAAAATAGTGCCTGGCCCATAATAAGTCCTCAGTAATTTTAATTATTAAAATGGATATTATTATACACTGGGAATTGAGTGAGGCATTATATACATCATCATTCTGTCATCTCACGACAGATCTGAGACTGGGATTTAGCCAGAGCCCATGCAATGGAGGAGGAAATGGCAACCCACTCCAGTGTTCTTGCCTGGAGAATCCCAGGGACTGCGGGGCCTAGTGGGCTGCTGTCTCTGGGGTCGCACAGAGTCGGACATGACTGAAGCGACTTAGCAGCAGCGGCATGCAATGGAGGATGGGGGCAAATCCCACTGGACCACATACACTGTACTTTATTTATGAGTAAATATTAGACACACCTTGCTTTATTTGGAGGTTGAACAAGAAAAAAATAGAGATAAATGAAAAATTGCTACAAAATAAGGGAGAGGCAACACTGATTCTCAGAAGGTACGCAGACCCTTAAATAATGTTTACTATGGGAACTAAGAGAAAAGTTTATACAAGTTTGGTGTCCTTAGTAGGTGCAAAAAGACATGAGATGGGAGTAGAAAACTGGAAGAAAAGAGCAGGATGATAGGAAAAAAAGGTCAGATGAAAAAGAAGATGAGCAATAGAAGGAAGAACTGCAGGAAATCTAAACATGTAAAATCTGCAAATAAAAGTAGAATTGAGCAGTGTAAAGCTAAATCATTGGAGAGCGAACTCTGTTGGGATATAGAAGAGAAGAACCTAGAAACAAAGACAGAAATTAGGAAGTGTTAGCCTTGAGCTTTTGGAGAAGGCAGTGGCACCCCACTCCAGTATTCTTGCCTGGAAAATCCCATGGATGGAGGAGTCTGGTAGGCTGTAGTCCATGGGGTCGCTAAGAGTCAGACACGACTGAGTGACTTCACTTTCAATTTTCACTTTCGTGCATTGGAGAAGCAAGTGGCAACCCACTCCAGTGTTCTTGCCTGGAGAATCCCAGGGACAGGGGAGCCTGGCGGGCTGCCGTCTCTGGGGTCGCATAGAGTCGGACACGACTGAAGCGACTTAGCAGCAGCAGCCTTGAGCTTTATCTTCCACGTTTCAGTTGGCTGGTATATTGTGAAGTGGCTTCTATGAACCTGTCGTGTACATGTCAACTGCCCTTCTTTGGCTCCTGACCAACACCAGGAAATCTGTTTTTTTTTGCCACATCCTTTACCCCCTATTTCAAATGAAATCTGTTGTCGAATGTGAAGACTATATACCTGATGTAGTTCTGTCCAAGCACTTCCTAAGAGTTACTTGTTTTTACATTGTTAAAACACTTGCTATTGCTAAGTCACTTCAGTTGTGTCCAGCTCTGTATGACCCCATAGATGGCAGCCCACCAGGCTTCCCCATCCCTGGGATTCTCCAGGCAAGAACACTGGAGTGGGTTGCCATTTCCTTCTCCAGTGCATGCAAGTGAAAAGTGAAAGTGAAGTCGCTCAGTCACGTCCGACCCTCAGCGACCCCATGGACTGCAGCCTTCCAGGCTCCTCCATCCATGGGATTTTCCAGGCAAGAGTACTGGAGTGGGGTGCCATTGCGTTCTCCAAAATAAAACAATCTAAACCAGCACAAAAACAGGTTGTCAGGAACTATACTAGGGTTAGCAATAATTATCTCAGATAGTCATGGAGTGAGATAGGTAGGTGGGTAGATAAAGAGTTTTCCTGTGTTTCGTATTTTCTCCATTGAATATAGTGACAATAATCCTTGGCTAAGAAATCTGATTTACAATGGCTTGAACAAATAAGGTCTTATTTTTCTCACAAAACAGTGTGAGACACCTAATGTTGCTTCAGAGGTTAAGGATATTTTCATGCTAGTCTCTTATACCTCATTGTAAACAGTGGCTGCTAAAGCTCCAGGCAGCATGACTTGTTCAAATTGGGAGAAGCAGTATTTATCAGAAAATCAAAAACTTTTCCTAAAATGTTGGCAGTCTTGTGCTTTTGTCTGTTGTCCACAGTAGTGTCACTTAACCAACCCTGACTACAAAGGAAGCTGGGGAAATGAATATTTACCGTTCCAGCTCCATAGCCAGAGGCAGCACGGGAAGGGGAGAAAGTGAAAATGAGTGCTGGGTGAGCCAAAATTTGTGTCTGCTAGAAATATTTTTTAACATGTATTATTTTTAAAATTGGAAAATATTTTTGAGATTATTGTGTTCAATTTGATATATTATCGTATCTCTGTAACATAGAAATATGCACACCTAAAGGACAAAAAGAAGGAAAAGCATTGAAGTTGTCTGCTCTGGGTCTTGACAATTACAGTATTGTGCATGAACATTTCTTTGTGTGATAGCGGGGGCGAGGTTGGGTGGTTCCTTTATTTATATGTACATGGAAGAAGTGGTTGACTGGAGATAGGTGTGTAGATGGACAGGTGACTGGTCTGGCAAGATAGACAGACAGGGACCCTGATGTAGCAGGGTTGAGGTGTGTCAAGAACCAACAAATGTTTTGGGAAGCCTAAGTTTAGGTGATTTCTATAGATTTCTCTGATCCTGTGGGTCTACACCTTGAATAAAGGAGGTAAATGGGGTTTCAGATTTAAAGCGGTTCAAAAGAGGAATATACCTTTAAATATTCAAATATTCTGTGATGTGCATGAGTGAGCCCACCTCAGGAGCCTCTGATTTCCTAAGTTAATTTCTCTCAATTAAGCAGAAAGAGAAGAAAAACTGAAAGCAGTAAATGGATTCACAATTTCAATCCCATTTTGCTCTCCATGTTTTTCAAGTTGCCCTAGCCAAAAGCGCATATACTAATAGAAAAATGAGCAGAATATATGAATCACTTGTTTTGATAGCATTATGCTTAATCTAGCTAGAACACTTCACACAATCATAGAGTTTGAGTTTTCTATCCACTGTGAATTTTTAAAATGAAGCTTTTCAGACCCGATTGCCTTGGGAAAGCAGATTTCATAATTTGCTCTCCAGCCTTGCTGGAAAATCCATCTGTCTTTGCAATTGAATTTGCAAAGTGAAATCATTTTGAAGAGCTGTTCTTTTGGCCAGCTCTTCTGCTCCTCCTCCCCTTCCCTGTTTGTTCCCAGGGCTCCCTGTTGCTCTGGGCAGACCCTGCCATCCTCTCTTCCTCTCTGGGCTGATGGAATGGTGCAGCCTCAGGAGGTGGGCTTTATCCTCACTGCAGACCGCACGGTTGAATTCTGTAGCAGTTGCTATCTCACACTCTGGAAGGGGTGAAGTAATCCAGGGGAAAAGTGTGGGGATGGGAGGCTGTGGGCCTGAGCTCCGGTCCTAACTGTGTGACTTAGCGACTGTGTGGCCTTTGTGAGTGTCTTCAGAAGCCAGCCCAGCTACCTTGCCTTTGTCCTGGAGTCAAATAAGATAGTGGAGGCTGAAGACTTTAAAAACCAACAAGTGCTCTAAAATGTTAGATTTCATTCTGTTCAGTTATTCAATGAACATTCTTGGAAATAATTGAATTTTAGGTGTATCTGAAATATATCCATTAGCAATTAGATTTATGAGACTAATGTTTAGGGAAGAACTCTGAGCTGAAATTGCATATCTGGGAGTCACACAATTGTTTTGTGTTGTCATAATATTGAATATGATCACAAAGAAGTATTTTGTATATTATTGTCATTATTACTGCTACTAATATTTTTATTACTTAGGGAAAGGTTCCCCTCTTCTTTGTTAATTATTGTAATGAAATTGGGAGGAAGCCTATATATGGTGTCTTTTAATTTATATTTTCTGAATTATATTTCACAGTAAGAAACTGGTGAAAGCGATCAGTCAGTCTCCTCTGTCCATGGAATTCCCCATCCAGAATACTGGAGTGGGTAGCTATTCTCTTCCCCAGGGGATCTTCCCAACCCAGGAATTGAACCTGGGTTTCCTGCACTGTAGGTGGTTTCTTTGCTGTTTGAGCCACGAGGGAAGCCCATACTAGATTTTAAAATTAGAGTTTTCAGTTTTTTAGTTTTTTGCTTAAATTATTGGATACCAGCCAAAAGACTTCCCAGTTAATTAGTTTTGATATTTGACAGTATATAGAAGTGAAGTTGTATTTTTCAGATTATTAATTGGTGCCAGAGTATAAAATCACCTCACCCCAGTGTCTCTTGGGGATTTGAGGATGCAGCAGTTTTCGCTTGCCCACATGATGCAAACCCCGCCCATAGCCTGCCATTGTGGCCCCTAGATAGGAATACAACCCAGACTGCCCCTCTGCATTTCCAGTCACCGCTGGGGGGCCTCCTCTCCCACATGAGACTCTCAAGGAAATGGGCTCCATTGTTCTCATCACATACAGAAGTTGGCTGTAGTATTCCCAGAGCCCATGATTTTGCACTCTCCTTAGATGATATCAATTGTTATCAAGTTCCCTGTGGGGTACTCACTTTGGAAATACGATGGCATCTTAAGACAGAGTGAATTACACTCTATGGTAAAATAATGTTAGAGTGAGTGGCATATTTTGATTTTGTTATTAGTAATATCAAGCACTTTGATAAATGAGCTGTTTGGAATAATACTGATGTAGTGGTATCCAGTTTTATTTGATCTTCATAATAACCATCTGAGATAGATGAAAACTTGAGGCCAAGAGAATTAGTAACTTTTCCTAAGAGCGTGAAACAGTGAAGTGGTAGAACCAAGAATAGAAACTTCTAATTCTGGTCACAGTGTCTTTCCATCATAAAGAACTGTCTCTGAGTAACTGCTTCTGGGTTGTTGAAGTTGGTAGAACAGGGTCAAGAAACAAAGTGAGGCAAAGTCAAGAAGTGACAGGCTAGGGTGGTGGGTAGATTACCAAGGCAAGTCAGCTGAGTGTACAACAGATGTGAAAAGGGTTTTTGATTGATTGCTTACTTATAACTTGTTTCATTCTATAAAGGATTTTACTTAGCTAATGATGATACAGTAGAAATAGAAAATCAGGATCAGGGAAATACAAATAAAAGTAGAACACCAAAATTAAGGAAAAGAGCCTAAACATGAGCCCATGAAGGCTAAAATAGTTGTTAAACAGAGCTTCATATGCAAGTGAATATGGCTTCCTGGTGGCCGAAGCAAAAAGAGAAAAGAATTATTCTCACCACCCAAAAGATAGGAGCAAAGAATTCCTCAGAGGAAGGAAAATTGAATTCTAAAAGAAATTTCTCAAGAGGTTTTATATAAGACATTTTGGCGACAAAATTTATACTAACAAATTTTTTTTTACCAGAAAAGATTATAGTAGATTTTAGTGTGCTTTTTCTACTATCAAACTTGAATCAAAAACAAACCAGCTAACCTTAGGGCATTAAAGTTAAACATCAATTCACTGCAGTCTATTCTATGTGAGTCAAATGCTAATTTGGTTCAAGTTAATGGATTTTAGTGGTCTCACTTGATCCAGGGCTAGAATTTAGAACGTCCAGAGGCATGGATGACCGAGAAAAAGAAATGCAAAAAAGCAAAAACCCATCAAGAAATGTCTGTTAAGAGGTATCTCTCTTCTCACACAAACTTTTTAGGACAGTTTGAAGTTGTAGATTATGACAAGTCTTAGAGTATTAATATTGGATGGCATATCCATCAGGATGTGTTAGGGTCTGATGAGGAAACAATAGCCCACAAATCTTAGTGGCCCTAAAACAACAAGGTGTTATGGTCGTACACAGCCCACCGCAGGCTCATGCAACCCTCAGGGGCAGGTCGCTGAGCCAGGCCAGCCACGGCTCCATCTTCCTCCAGAGGCGCCATCTGGGTGGAGCACCGTTTCCCCAGTCAGCGGGGCAGGGGAAGAGAAAATGGAATGTTGCAGTCCAGCCCTTCATCTGGCTGAATCACGTCACCTCTACTCGCATTTCATTGGGCAAAGCAACTCACTTGTCCATGCCTAACTTCCAGTGAGTGGGGCAGTGGATGCAGAAGAGAACCAGAGAACAGGGAACATTAGTAGAGTCTATCACAGAATGGGGAGAAAGGCAAGGTGAGCCTTTCTCACCTTTCTAGGTGATGCCTAAGGAAGTCAGGCATCCAGGGCAGCTGGGAGGGAGCGACTGGCGAGCGGGCGGCTTCGTGGCTGGCACAGCACAGGGAGCACGGGGCACAGACCGCTGGGCTGGGCCTGCATCCGGAGAGCTCATAAATGCCATTGTAACTGGCCTGCTCTTTACACTGGAGGCTGGAGGAACCCTCAGAAGGTGCTGCTGGGAGGTGGGGCCGGTCCAATTGAGGCTCCGCTCAAGGGAGGAGCAGAAGCAGCTATCTTTGCGTTTCAAGAGTCCACCCCAAGGCTGGAAACAAAAGAAATGCTTGTTTCATATTGAAACAAACTCCCTGTAACATTCTCTGCATTGTTCACTTGTGAGGGTGCCTCCCACCTCTTATTGTGAACCAGAATGGAAACCAGGCATGCTTCGCCTTCTCCAAGCAGTGACTAATGGCCGGGCTTGGCCAGGCAGGCCCAGCGTATTTTTCACTCTGCTCTGGGCTGCGCACCAAGTTCCCTCACAGCGACCTGGTCACAGCCGCTAGGGATGACTGTGCTTAGCACTTCCTACCTCATCATCCATCTCCACAGCCCCCTCTGCAGCCACCTCCTTTTTAATAGGTTTAATTATTACTTCCCCTACTTCATGGCACAATTAATCTTCCCCACTGCCTCAGGATTTACAGCCGTACAGGCCCAGGGAATTACTGAGCTGTTCACCTGCAGTCCTGGTTTTTAACTATCCGAGGGAAGGTAGGAAGGGGGGCCGTGTATGAAGGCAGTGAAGTACTTGTGAGCTCAGTGGCTCTAGGCTGGCTTCTTGTCATGTCACTCAGCCCCCGCCTTGAGGATGGTGGCAGAAGGGGATGCCAGAGGAGCCGCCTCTGCTCAGCCCCAGGGAAGCCTTGAGGGCCAGGGGTGGAGCCGTTAGGGCTATGACTCTCTTTCCCTTCCTACTGCATTTTCTTAAGTTTGGTTGTAAGATGAATAAGTTCTGGGGATCTAATGTACAGAATGGTGAAAGTGAAAGTCTTATTCATGCAGTTGTGCCTGACTCTTTGTGACCCCATGGACTGTAGCCCACCAGGCCCTTTTGTCCAGGGGGTTTTCCAGGCAAAAATACTGGAGTGGATTGCTATTCCTTTCTCCAGAGGATCTTCCTGACCCAGGGATTGAACCTCGGTCTCCTGCTTTGCAGGCAGATTCCTTACCATCTGAGCCACCAGCATGGTGACTATAGTTAATAATACTGTATTGTAAGAGAGTAGGTCTTAAGCATTCTCACCACAAAAAGGTGATGGATGTGTTAATTAACTTATATGTGTATCAAATCACATGGTACACATTAAATGTATATAATTTTATTTGTCAATTATGCTTCAGTAAAGCTGGAGGTGGTTGGTAGGACAGGTAGTTTTCCAGTGAGACAAGTTGTGGAAGGAAGAGGCGGCATGTGCAAGGGATTCCCGGTTGTACTGTAGCCACCACCTCAGGGTTGAAACCGAAGGACAGGGCAGTTGGGATCTGGGACCCCTGTGCTCTCAGTGTCACTGGAGACATCCCAGATGATGGTGGAAGCTAGAGAAGACAACAGGAGACTCTTAACTTCACTTATCCTTTGGAGGAACAGAAAGAGCCTGGTGGGTGTGGTAGAAAAAGTAGACAGATGTGATTAAGATAGACGAGGGCAGAAGAGATACGTGATGGCCGCAGAGTTCTCCAGAGGTGATGCCCACACTGACGATTACATCTGCTGCCGCCTCCTACCTTCCTGAGTCTCTTAGGATTTTCTGGTCTGTCATGTATACCTGTCTGCTCTACAAACAAAGTTAACCAGACCATCAGTCTGTTTTTACATAGCTGCCACAGGGTTGGTTTGCCGCAATAGCATACTAATGTTAATAAAGAAGAAATGAGTACAAAATCATGAGCACCTTTCACACCAGCTTCATTCCAGAAGAGGAGCAAGTGAAATAGCTTGGACTCCTGAGTCCAAAGAACTAGATTCCAGTATCATTCTTGCCACTTAGACCTACACGGGCCTGAATAAGTTCTTGAACATTGTGGGTTTCTGAGACCACAAGATTGTCTTGATAAGTGAATGTCATCATCAAGGTAGGAAACCAGGCACAGATTCTCAGAAAAAGCTTACCTACCCAGAAAATGCTTGTAGCTGAAATCATATGATAAGTAATTTTGGACTGGTCTGCCATTTAAAAACATCTATGTCTTTGCTGTCTTCCACTGGTGAAAATAATGGGGACTTGTCTCTGGCAACATAGTCACCTGAAAACGAGCTAGTCAAGACAGCCATTTGGTTGCATTTAAGATAAAGAGCATATGCTCCCATGCCTTTGATTGTAACCATTTGTTTACTGACCAGGTCTGTCCCCGCCTTCCCACCCCAGGCTCAGATATTTTAACTACAGTGTAGAGGAATCTGTGTGGAAACTTGAGCGGGAGGAATAGGGTTCAGGGAACCTAGTGGTGTCTCAGTTCAGTCACTCAGTTGTGTCCAACTCTCTGCGACCCGATGGATTGCAGCACGCCAGGCCTCCCTCTCCATCACCAACTCCCAGAGTTTACTCAAACTCATGTCCATTGAGTCAGTGATGCCATCCAACCACTTCATCCTGTGCCATCCCCTTCTCCTCCTGCCCTCAATCTTTCCCAGCATCAGGGTTTTTTTCCAATGGGTCAGCTCTTCACATCAGGAAGCCAAAGTATTGGAGTTTCAGCTTCACTTTCAGTCCTTCCAATGAATATTCAGGACTGATTTCCTTTAGGATGGACTGGTTGGATCTCCTTGCAGTCCAAGGGACTCTCAAGAATCTTCTCCAACACCACAGTTCAAAAGCATCAGTTCTTTGGCACTCAGCTTTCTTTATAGTCCAACTCTCACATCCATACATGACCACTGGAAAAACCATAGATTTGACTAGACGGACCTTTGTTGGCAAAGTAATGTCTCTGCTTTTTAATATGCTGTCTAGGTTTGTCATAGTTTTTCATAGTTTGTCATAGTTTTTCTTTCAAGGATCAAGCATCTTTTAATTTCATGGCTGCAGTCACCATCTGCAGTGATTTTGGAGCCTAAAAAAATAAAGTCAGCCACTGTTTCCACTTTTTCCCCATCTATTTGCCATGAAGTGATGGGACTACTAGATGCCATGATCTTAGTTTTCTGAATGTTGAGTTTTAAGCCAACTTTTTTACTCTCCTCTTTCACTTTCATCAAGAGGCTCTTTAGTTCTTCTTCACTTTCTGCCATAAGCGTGGTGTCATCTGCATATCTGAGGTTGTTGATATTTCTCCCAGCAATCTTGATTCCAACTTGTACTTCATCCAGCCCAGGGTTTCTCATGATGTACTCCAGACTTGCCTGTGAGTGTCCAGGTGTCTCTGGTGGAGGCATGGGATGGGGGCACCATAGCAGTGTCTAGAGTTGTAATAATGAATCCCCAGAAAAAAAACTGGGGCCCTGTCTCCTGGGGAGGGTGAGGATTGGGAGAAGCACCTGAAATACACAGTGCTGCAGAATATTCTTTGGAGCAGGTTTCCTCAGCTGTTCTTCCCATTCCCTCCCACTTTGCTCTTTGATCAAGAAAGCATCACCCTATTCCCTGGTGGCTCAGACGGTAAAGCGTCTGCCTACAGTGCAGGAGACCTGGGTTCGATCCCTGGGTCGGAAAGATCCTCTGGAGAAGGAAATGGCAACCCACTCCAGTATTCTTGCTTGGAAAATCCCACAGACGGAGGAGCTTGGTTGGCTGCTGTCCATGGTGTCGCAAAGAGTCGGACACGACTGAGTGACTTCACTATCACTATCCTTTAAGATAATAGACAAAACTAAATATCATGTTAAATCAGGGCAGTAGGACTCTGTTGTTCTCTCTGCATGTGTCCTCTGTCCATCCTGGAGAAGGATGTGTATAGAGGCTGGCATACCTGTACCTACTGGTGACCAGCTGCTTTCTTTTTTTCCACTGAGGTCCCACAGAGGAGACGTAAATTTAAATACCCATGTTGGTCCTTAGTTGTGAGGACGTTTCCCGATCCACAAGGAACTACAGACCTCTATGCTTGTCTGGATTATTTGATTTAACTTTGTATTATGAAACCTGCAAACATATACATACACACAGAGAGAAAATAATATAATAAATCCCCTTATATTCATTGCCCAGTTATCAACATTTTGCTAATATTATTTCATCTATTTTCATAAATACACACATATACTTACTTTTCCCCTCTGATGGAATATTTTTAAAGCAAACAGTAGACACTATGTTATTTTATCAATAACCTCAGATATGCAGATGACACGACTCTTATGGCAGAAAGTGAAGAGGGGCTAAAAAGCCTCTTGATGAAAGTGAAAGTGGAGAGTGAAAAGGTTGGCTTAAAGTTCAACATTCAGAAAACGAAGATCATGGCATCTGGTCCCATCACTACATGGGAAATAGATGGGGTAACAGTGGAAACAGTGTCAGACTTTGTTTTTCTGGGTTCCAAAATCACTGCAGATGGTGACTGCAGCCATGAAATTAAAAGACGCTTACTCCTTGGAAGGAAAGTTATGACCAACCTAGATAGCATATTCAAAAGCAGAGACATTACTTTACCAACAAAGGTTCGCCTAGTCAAGGCTATGGTCTTTCCTGTGGTCATGTATGGATGTGAGAGCTGGACTGTGAAGAAGGCTGAGCGCAGAAGAATTGATGCTTTTGAACTGTGGTGTTGGAGAAGACTCTTGAGAGTCCCTTGGACTGCAAGAAGATCCAACCAGTCCATTCTGAAGGAGATCAATCCTGGAATTTCTTTGGAAGGAATGATGCTAAAGCTGAAACTCCAGTATTTTGGCCACCTCATGCGAAGAGTTGACTCATTGGAGAAGACTCTGATGCTGGGAGGGATTGAGGGCAGGAGGAGAAGGGGACGACAGAGGATGAGATGGCTGGATGGCATCACTGACTTGATGGGTGTGAGTCTGAGTGACCTCCGGGAGCTGGTGATGGACAGGGAGGCCTGGCGTGCTGCGGTTCATGGGGTCGCGAAGAGTCGGACACGACTGAGCGACTGATCTGATCTGAATTCCATATGTACTTCTAGCAGATGAAAAGTTTGAAAGTACAGATGCTGTCTCATGTCACACCTAGTGAGACTAAATACAATTCCTTTATTTCTTCTGCTTATCTTGCAAGCAGATGGGCTGACACAACTAAAGGTCTGTGGGTCGAGAGTCCCTCTCTCCACTGTCACTAACTCACTTCCTCTCACTGGGCCAGGGCCACATCATTTATAAAGTTAGGAGGGCTCTTCTGTTTCCCAAATCATGATAGTTTCTGAGAATAGTTAGTGATATGGCTAGGATTTAGTCAAACTCAACCTGCTTGAAAGCAGTGGGAAAGAATAGATGGGCTCTTAAAGCCCCGTTTGAATCATGCACTGTTAATAATCAGAATAGTAATATTTTCAGTAAATGAGAACACATCCATCATTTGTACGTTGAAAGTAATACATTGAAGTACACTGAGGCCCTACTTTTAGAGAATTTGCAAGAAAAAAGGCTGCCAAAATTCACTGTTAAAATGCTGTTTTAGTTTCAGCAGAATTCTGTTAGTCTCATCCTGGTCCACACCTTTTTTTGGTCTTTGCTGGTAATGGTTAGCAACAGAGGCAAAAATGTATTGAGCACTTACTGTCTCCCAGGTACTTTTTCTAGCTTCTCCTAAGCAAGACTCCTTGGCCTTCACCACAGGTCTTTGCAGTAGCTCTTATTATTCCCGTGTAGGGACTGTTCCTAATGCATGCTATGCTATGCTATGCTAAGATACTTCAGTTGTGTCCAACTCTGTGTGACCCCACAGACGGAAGCCCACCAGGCTTCCCCGTCCCTGGGATTCTCCAGGCAAGAACACTGGAGTGGGTTGCCATTTCCTTCTCCAATGCATGAAAGTGAAAAGAGAAAGTGAAGTCGCTCAGTCATGTCCGACTCTTAGCGACCCCATGGACTGCAGCCTACCGGGCTCCTCCGTCCGTGGGATTTTCCAGGCAAGAGTACTGGAGTGGGGTGCCGTTGCTTTCTCCGGTTCCTAATGCATAGGTGGAGGCTTACTGTGAGGATATATAAATCCATGAAGTAGCCCTCATAGTCAACAAGAGAGTCCGAACTACAGTATTTAGATGTGAGTTCAAATAAAAAAAAAAAAAAAAAGAATGATCTCAGTTCATTTCTAAGACAGACCATTCAGCATCACAGTAATACAAGTCTATACTCCAACCACTGATGCCAAAGCAGCTGAAGTCAACTGGTTCTATGAAGATCTACAACATCTTCTAGAACTAACACCAAAAAAAGATGTCCTTTTCATCGTAGAGGGTTGGAATGCAAAAGCAGAAAGTCAAGAGATACTCAGAATAACAAGCAAGTTTGACCTTGGACTACAAAATGAATTAGGGTAAAGGTTAACAGAGTTTTGTCCAGAGGACATAGTGGTCATAGCAAACACCCTTTTCCAACAGCACAAGAGACAACTCTACACATGGACATCACCAGATGTACATATCAAAATCAGATTGATTATGTTCTTTGCAGCCAAATATGGAGAAGCTCCATATAGTTAGTAAAAACAAGATTTGAAGCTGACTGAGGCTCAGATCATGAGCTCCTTATTGCAAAATTCAGGCTTAAATTGGAAAAAGTGGGGAAAACCACTGGGCCATTCAGATATGACCTAACTCAAATCCCTTATGATTATACAGTGGAGGTGGTGAATTAGACTCAAGGGATTAGATCTGGTAGACAGAGTACCTGAATGACTATGGACGGAGGTTCATAACATTGTACAGGAGGCAGTGACCAAAGCCATCCCAAAGAAAAACAAATGCAAGAAGGCAAAATGAGGAGGCCTTACAGATAGCTGAAGAAAGAAAGTGAAAGGCAAGGGAGAAAGGGAAAGATGTACCCAACTGAATGCACAGTTCAAGAGAATAGCAAGGAGAGATGAAAAGGCTTTCTTAAATGAACAATGCAGAGAAATAGAGGAATACAATATAATGGGAAAGACTAGAGATCTCTTCAAGAAAATTGGAGATTTCAAGGGAACATTTTGTGTAAGGATGGGCATGTTAAAGGACAGAAATGGTAAGGACCTAACAGAAGATAAAGAGATTAAGAAGAGGTTGCAGGAATACACAGAAGAAGTGTACAAAACAGGTCTTAATGACCCAAATAACCACGATGGTGTGATCACTCACCTAGAACTGGACATCCTGGAGTGTGAAGTCAAGTGGGCCTTAGGAAGCATCACTATGAACAAAGCTAGTGGAAGTGATGGAATTCAAGCTGAGCTATTTCAAATCCTAAAAGATGATGCTGTGAAAGTGCTGCAGGACTGGAAAAGGTAGTTTTCATTCCAATCCCAAAGAAAGGCAATGCCAGAGAATGTTCAGTTGCGCTCATATCACGTGCTAGCAAAGTTATACTCAAAGTCTTTCAAGCTAGGCTTCAACAGTACATGAACTGAGAACTTCCAGATGTACAAGCTGGGTTTCAAAGAGGCAGAGGAACCGGAGATCAAATTGCCAAGATTCACTGGATCATGGAGAAAGCAAGAGAATTCCAGAAAAATATCTACTTCTGTTTCATTGACAATACTAAAGTCTTTGACTGTGGGGATCATGACAAACTGTGGAAAATTCTTCAAGAGATGAGAATACCAGACCACCTTACCTGTCTCCTGAGAAACCTGTATGCTGGTCAAAAAGCAACAGTTAGAACCAGACATGGAACAACTGACTGGTTCAAAGTTGGGAAAGCAGTATAACAAGGCTGTATATTGTCACTCTGCTTATTTAATTTCTGTGCGGAGTACATCATGTGAAATGCTGGGCTGGATGAATCACAAGCTGGAATTAAGATTGCCAGGAGAAATATCAACCTCAGATATGTAGATGATACCAGTCTAATGGCAGAAAGTGAAGAGGAACAAAAGAGCCTTTTGATGAGGGTGAAAGAAGAGAGTGAAAAAAGCTGGCTTGGAACTCAACATTCAGAAAACTAAGGTCATGGCATCCAGTCCCATCACTTCATGGCAAATATAAGGGGAAAAAGTGGAAGCAGTGACAGATTTTATTTTCTTGGGCTCCAAAATCACTGTGGATGGTAACTGCAGCAATGAAATTAAAAGACGCTTTCGGCTTGGAAGGAAAGTATGACAAACCTAGACAGCATATTAAAAAGCAGAGACATCGCTTTGTTGCCAAAGTCCATATTAGTCAAAGCTACAGTTTTTCCAGTAGTCATGTATGGATGTGAGAGTTGGACCATAAAGACTTGAACCCCAAAGAACTGATGCTTTTGAATTATGGTGCTGGAGAAAACTCTTGAGAGTCCCTTCGACAGCAAGGAAGATCAGAGCAGTCAGTCCTAAAGAAGCTCTAATACTTGGGCCACCTGGTGCGAAAAGCCAACTCCTTGAAAAAGACCCTGATACTGGGAAAGATTGAAGGCAAAAGGAGAAGGGGGTGAAAGAGAATGAGATGGTTAGATAGCATCACTGACTAAATGGACATGAATTTGAGCAAACTCCCGGAGATAGTGGAGGACAGAGGAGCCTGGTGTGCTGCAGTCCATGGGGTCCGCGAAGAGTTGGACACAATTTACTGAGTGAACAGCAGCAATAAATCCGTAATCATGTGTCCTTTCTCCACACGCCTTGTGAGAACTGGGCTTTGTGAGGATCTTCTGCCCCACTGATCTTCATTTAATTCCCCTCCCTGCAGCACGTTGTCACCTAGTGCACCCCTGCTGACAGGCCCTCTGTAAGTCTTCATCTGAGTGACAGCCCTGGAAGATCAAGCTGTGGTCTCAAAAGAGAAGGAGGATCTACAGATTATGTCCTCAGCATGTGCAGTCACTCTGCTGGCAGCTCTCAGGGCTGCTTTTATGTTGCCTCAACAAAGAGAAGGGCTGCCAAGAGTGTGTAATGTTCCGTTCAGAATGCTCCAGGCTGGCAGCGGCGAGGACAGGGCAGACACGAGGCAGAAGGAAAAATGCCCACCTCAGCCGGCCCGTCTCCTCTTACCCTTAGCTGTGTCTGGCAGTCTTTGTTTGAGAATCTTCCTGTGTTCTTTATAGACTCTTGGAGGTGTCAGCTGAGGAGAGAGGCGGAGTAAAGGGGAGTGTGGGCAAGCTGGCTGGAGGTCAGATCATTTTGCCATAACCAGCAGGCAGTTTCTTTCACAAATCATTGAGCCCTGGGTAGCCATTATCATCCCAACTGCTCCCTATTAACTAGCCAGACTCAGAGGCCCTGAGAGTAAGAGAAGTGGAATTCCTTTTCCTTTGAGCTCTCTGAATACTGCTCATAGTGGGTTTGCGTAGCATGCATCATTAGCAAAGCTTATTGATATACACTACTTTGTTTCTCAATACTGTTAGAGATTATTGTAACCTGGCCTCGTTAATAAGAAAACAAAAAACACCAAAAATTTTTCAGTTTAAAAAAAAAACAACAAAACAAAGGCTCAGAGACATAAATTTACAGTCTCAAAGCTATCAATTGAATGAGATGGGAGCCAGGCTTATAAAATGGGACTTGTGACTTAAAGTCCTGTGCCTTTTCCATTAGAGCATGTTTTTCCAGATACTTAGCCAGCTTCCTATAGGATGCGGTACAGGTGGGGAAGATGGGCTGCTAGCCAGGTGACCTGTTCTTTGGTGGTAGAAGGCACACAAAAAACCTGAGCTTCCTCCATTGCCTTCTCTGAAGGTCCCATGCTGCTCGCTTCCTCTTACCATCATCTTAGCAACCAATTAGTGACCATATTGCCTTAAAAATCATTGCCGTGAAATCCAAAAGCTGTGGGGAAACAATCATTGTAAAGGCATCGCTGTGAGGTGAAGCCTGAGAGGGTTTAGAGGACACTCCGATACCCTCCCCAGCTCCGGCTCCGCACTCACAGCAGGGCAGGCATCCTGCCGCTTATTTCTCCTCATTGAAAGCTGAGGAGAGAGGGAGTAAATGGTGCATTTCCACCAAGGATACCTGGAAAGTTGAAACCTTACAAGTTTCCTCTTTAGGTAAAAGCAGGTTAGGGATCCACGCCACATTCAGGCCTTCAGAACTGAAATGTTTCTGTCACTAGTAATTTTTCACCACTAAAAGGGTTTCAGGTGATTCTGAGGTAATGCGTGTTGGGCAGCTTAGAGTTTCTAACCTTGAAACAGTCTTTGAAAATCTGTTCCTTCCATCTGGGATGCCAGTGACATCCCTGATCCAGGGGAGTGACCAGACCTTATCTGCTCCAATTGGAGCAGAGTTTAAAAAATATTTGATTAATTTTTAAACCAAGGATTATACATTCATCATAGAAAAATCCTATAAAATACAGCAAAATTCCACCACTCCAAAATTACTACTGTTAACATTTTTAAAAATATATACTGTATGTATAAATATAAACATATATCTATACACGCACATGCATGAACCCTATTAATGTTTTTATTAAGGATACTATTTTGTGCCCATATAACCCCTTTGCTCAGTCACTTCAGTTGTGTCTACTCTTTGTGACCCTATGGACTGTAGCCCACCAGGCTCCTCTGTCTATGGGATTCTCCAGGCAAGATTACTCAAGTGGGTTGCCTTGCCCTCCTCCTGGGGACTTTCCCAATCCAGGGAGCACACCCACACCTCCTGCATTACAGGAGGATTCTTTACTGCTGAGCCACTGGGGAAGCCCATATAATCCCTTAATACATTTTATTTTTTCCCATGTCAATATATAAACTTCTACTTCACTATTTTTAATGATACCATGTTATTCCATCATATAGAGTACCCTAATTTGCTTATTTTAAACTGAAATATTTAGCTCATACAAGGAAATACACAGAATTACCATGGTTTGTTTAATCTCTACCACCTTAAGAATTCCCTTCCCTGGAAGCATATAGTAATTTCAGTAACCAATATTTGAATTTGACTTTATAGTTTACATTGAGCTTGCACATACATTATTTCATTTGATCCTCACTACTATCTTAAGGTTGGTATCAAGATTATCATTTTCCTCAATTTATGGATGAACTGAAAAAATTCTCAAAGAGGCTAAATGATTTATCCAGTGTCCTGAATCCAGTTAATGTCATAGGGATGGGTGGATCCAGAGACAGGCACGACCCCTGGGGCAGGATAGACCTCCGCTGCAGGGAGTCAGGACCAAAGGAGCGGCCCTGGCATGCTCCTCTCTCCCCCACACCCTGCTCACTTCAGCTGGTATTATGTATGTTGACAATATTTTTTTCATGACTGCCTTCCTTATGACCCTTTGTGCTTTCTGAGGGCAGACTTGCGTCTTCATTTCTCTCCCTGTGTGTTGCCTACCACAAGGCTTGGTACACAATAAATGTTCAGTTAATATTTGCTGGGTCACTGTGTAAGTGAGTGAATGAAGGAAGGAAGGAAAGAAAGGTGTTATAAAGATAAGCAAATTGCAGAGGCTGGATTTTGATAGCTTGCTTTCTCTTACTCTATTTTCAATTCAGACATTTCATTGAGAACTCATCTTGGTGTTTTTGAGTTTTTATACTTCTGCAGGTTTTGGTCACCAGTACAAAGTTCACACGTTGATGCATAGAAAAGCATATTCAAAACCAAGGGTAGAGAGAAACCTGTTTGCATACTAGATCCTTTTGCCTTTTCTGTGTCTCCCACTCGGCCCCAGCTGGAAGGAACCAGGCTGTCCTTAAAGGAGCTTCCCAAGTTGCTTCTATGATATCCCTCATTTGCAACTGCTTTATATTTATGGTATTTATGATGTATCTCATTTTGAACTGCTTGTAAAAACAACCGCTTAGCTTAGCAGCTATAGCATAGTTTATGAGAGCTGTTTGAAGTGCTGTTATTGTTGACTGTAAAAGCTGGATAGCAAAATTAGAAGAAATTTTGAAACAAAAATCATTCAAATCCCATCACCTAACAAGGCAACTTTTTTTATCTTTTCATAATCCCCTTGAGGTCTTGTCCATGTGCACACATTCATTTTCTTCATCATTGTTACAGGGAGCATGCAGCATTGTTCTTTGCTTTTTCCACTTAACATTATTGCAAGAACCCGTTTTTCCCTGTTTTTCTGCATAGTCTTTGTAATGATCTTTTTAATGACTGCATAATCCCCTATTGACTTGATGTACCGAAATGTACTTATACAACCCCCTTTGTTTGCCATTGAAGATGTTTCTGATCTTCCACTAATCCATAACCCTGCAGTGAAGACTGTCAGGGGTAGAACTTCTGAGGGTTTCCTTAGAAGACACTCCCCTGAGCAGGCCTACAGGGCCTGAGCAGCACGGGGAGTGAGGCTGTCTCGCCGCTCCTCCAGAGGCTGTTCCCATTTATGTCCCTCAGTTGATGGGTTTACTAGTTTCAGGGCCACCTCACTGGTACAGGGTATTGTTTAAATTTTTTGTTTGCTAATTTAGTAGAAGTAAAATGGTACTTCAGAGTTGCTTTATTTTGCATTTCTTTGATTATTAAAAGAAATTAACATTTTCCCCTGTGGTTACTCTTTGTATTTCCTTGGATATGAGTTGTCTGCCTATTTCAGTAAATTAAAGTCTTGATTTTTTTTTAATCAAACCCAGTTAAATCTTTACACACAATAGCTATTGAATTTTTTGTATATGATTTATATATTTCCCAGTATTGTGTTTGCCTTTTAATTTTAGGGCATCTATTTGTAGTATAAAACTTACTATTTTTGTAACCAAATCTGTCAGTGTTTTTTGTGGTTTTTTTTTTTTTTTTCTGTTGCTTTGAAGCTTAGAAAGCTATTCCCCCTCTGGAGAGCTGATAAATATTTAATTCTACCTTCTGTTATTTTAAATTCTTTAATTCATCTGGATTGTGCTGGAGTATAAACCGAGTTGCAAAGTACATTTTATTGCTAATCAGCCATTCCAACCCTTTTCTTTTGTGCTCTTTCTCAGGAATCATACACCAGATGAAAGGTGATTATGACACTGCACTGAAACTCCACAAGACCCACTTGTGCATCGCCCAGGAGCTGAGCGACTACGCCGCCCAGGGCCGCGCCTACGGAAACATGGGCAACGCCTACAATGCTCTGGGCATGTACGACCAGGCGGTCAAGTACCACCGGCAGGAGCTACAGATCTCCATGGAAGTGAACGACCGTGCCTCACAGGCATCCACGCACGGGAACCTCGCCGTGGCCTACCAGGCGCTGGGTGCCCACGACCGGGCCCTGCAGCACTATCAGAACCACTTGAACATCGCTCGGGAGCTGCGAGACATCCAGAGCGAGGCACGGGCTCTCAGCAACCTGGGCAACTTCCACTGCTCTCGAGGGGAGTACGTCCAGGCCGCCCCCTATTACGAACAGTACCTCCGGCTTGCTCCTGACCTTCAAGACATGGAGGGGGAAGGGAAGGTCTGCCACAACCTCGGCTACGCCCATTACTGCCTTGGAAATTACCAGGAGGCGGTAAAGTACTATGAGCAGGATCTGGCCCTGGCCAAAGACCTTCACGACAAATTGAGTCAAGCAAAAGCTTACTGCAACTTGGGCTTGGCGTTCAAGGCTCTGCTGAACTTCAGCAAAGCTGAAGAGTGTCAAAAGTACCTACTGTCCCTAGCCCAGTCCCTGAATAATTCCCAGGCTAAATTTAGAGCCCTGGGGAACCTGGGCGATATATTCATCTGTAAAAAAGATATCAATGGTGCAATAAAATTCTATGAGCAGCAGCTGGGCTTGGCTCACCACGTGAAGGACAGGAGACTGGAGGCCAGTGCGTATGCAGCCCTGGGCACTGCATACCGAATGATCCAGAAACACGACAAGGCCTTGGGTTATCACACACAGGAGCTGGAGGTGTATCAGGAGCTGAGTGACCTGCCAGGAGAGTGCAGAGCTCATGGGCACCTGGCCGCAGTCTACATGGCCCTGGGGAAGTACACAATGGCTTTCAAGTGTTACGAAGAACAGCTGGATCTAGGGCAGAAGCTGAAGGACCCAAGTCTCGAAGCCCAGGTCTATGGCAACATGGGCATCACAAAGATGAACATGAATGTGATGGAAGAAGCCATCGGCTACTTCGAGCAGCAGCTGGCCATGCTGCAGCAGCTGAGTGGGAACGAGTCTGTGCTCGACAGGGGCCGGGCCTACGGCAACCTGGGGGACTGCTACGAGGCCCTGGGCGACTACGAGGAAGCTATCAAGTACTATGAACAGTATTTGTCTGTTGCCCAGAGTCTGAATCGCATGCAAGACCAAGCCAAGGCTTACCGAGGCCTAGGAAATGGACACAGGTAAACATGACAGAGGACAAGTGTGTTAGTAAACCTGCACCAGGGCGGCTGGTGCACCCACACGGCAGTGCACTGACTGCAGAGCAGCTCCATACGTCGCTCGTTTGCCTCCTCCAGTGATTGTGTGAGCTTAGCAGGGGTATTTCTACCCTGTGTCACGGAGGAAGAAACTTAAGGCCCAAGTTTGTGTCCAATATTACACAGCTTGAAAGGGACAGCTGAGAGTTTAATGCAGGACTCTCTGACTCCAAACGCAGTGCCTTTTTGACTACGTCATAATGAGTAGACTAAAAGAGAGAATAGGAAGGGGAAAGATGAATGAATCGATCTCACTTTTCTTTTCTGATTGCCCCTCACATTATTATGAATGTGTTCATTAATATAACATCTCTACCCACCAATTACTTGGACCCCATATTGTTGTTTTTAGGGAAAGCCATTTCAAAAGAGGGGGAGTGAATGAGCATATGCTATCATCGTGCTAGGCACCTTGTGTAGATATCTTGTTTAATATTTATTGCAGTTGTGTATTAGTCTACATTTATCATTATTGGCTACAGGATGTGGGATTTATCAGCATCCAGAAACTGAAGCTCAGGGAAAGGAATCCATATGTCCTACACAGCTGGTTTGGTCTGCTGCCGGAGTCCACGCCCTTCTCCCTCTTATCGTGTCATCTCTTAGCAGCACAACAAGACACACTGTTGGCCAAGGCACTGCTTTCCTCCTTGGTGTGGGGAACCCAAGAAGGTGTCTGTGTTTGCAGAATATATGGCCTCTCCAGACAGGCAGGGGATTAGGGCTCCTGGAGAGGAGGAAGGGCAAGGGTCAGACTAAATCATCATCCACAGAGTGCTCTGAGAAGCTCAGGGTGAAAGATTTATCGCCATTGTAAAGTGATTTCAAAAACATAGTCTGTGCAGTAGTGGAAATTGGGAGGCCCAAAGAACCAAACAGTTCACTTGCTATCATTGTGCCTATTAATATATTTTATGTTTCCTCTGGGGTGTATATCCCATTGAATCTCAGGCTCTTGGGAAGGTCACTAAGGGATGACTCTTGAATTGCTTTCCAGATTATGAAATTCCCCTGCATCTCACTCTAAGGGCACATGATAGATTTTAGCTAGAAGAGGAGTTAAGAGCTTCTATAGTAAGTGACAGTGACAAATGCTTTTCATTTTCTCAGGGGCTTTAGCATGTCTGCACCTGCACAAAATAATATCATTGCTTTTCTGTCTACATCCCCACAGGGCAATGGGGAGCTTGCAGCAAGCCCTGGTGTGCTTTGAAAAGAGGCTCGTGGTTGCCCATGAGCTCGGGGAGGCCTTTAACAAAGCCCAGGCCTATGGCGAGCTGGGAAGTCTGCACAGCCAATTAGGAAATTATGAACAAGCCATTTCCTGCCTTGAACGCCAGCTGAACATTGCTAGAGAGATGAAGGACCGAGCTCTGGAAAGTGACGCGGCCTGTGGCCTGGGGGGTGTGTACCAGCAGATGGGGGAGTACGATACAGCCCTGCAGTACCACCAGTTGGATCTGCAGATTGCCGAGGAGACCAACAACCCCACATGCCAGGGCCGGGCCTACGGGAACCTGGGCCTGACCTACGAGTCCTTGGGCACCTTCGAGAGAGCCGTGGTCTATCAGGAACAGCACTTGAGCATCGCTGCACAGATGAACGATTTAGTGGCCAAGACGGTGTCTTACAGCAGCCTTGGAAGGACGCATCACGCTCTGCAGAACTACTCCCAGGCAGTCATGTACTTGCAGGAAGGTAAGTGGAAAGGTCTGTGCAGCTTCTCGGTCTACTCTGAGTCTGAGCTCACAGTCTGCCCAGGAGGAAATGTACTCATGTGAGTGACCATCTCGACCTGGAGTCAGGATTCAGAGGCTACATCATCAATTCAACTCCAAAACCACGCTGTCCTCCCGTGGGTGCTCCTTAAGAGTTTGCAGTTCTTTCTGCTCTCCTGGATGCATTACCCAGCTTGTCTCACTCTGCTAGCCAGCTGTCCAGGGAGCTGACACCCTCCTTGCCTTTCAGAGCCCTCCACTGAATGAAAAATACCTTCTCCATAAGATGAAGTTAGATCTTAGCGCGTACAGTTTAATGCTCTGCATCAGGAGATGCGCAGCGGTTCTGAGTCCATTGTGCACTAGACAATACCTGAGTTGCATCAACACTGTGTAGAAGTCCATTTCAGAGTGGTGCCAGGGTCTAATCCAGTAGCATCTGTCTAAGGGTCACTCAAGCCGTCAGCCAGGTTTCCCAGCCTTGGTTACCCGAGGGGCTGGGCTGGCACCACTGTGCGCTTGCTTCAGGCCGGCCCGGAAAATGCCTGCTTCTCTTACTTCCCCTGGCCCTGTTCCCTCTCTGGCAGAGGCTCCATGCGGCTACCTGCACACAGGTGGCCCTGCGGTGCTTCCTCCCTCACCACGGAGAAGCCCTGCAGCAGTGTGTTTGCCCTCCACTCTGAAAACCCCCCTGGAAAGCACTTCTTCTCACAGGACCATGGCGTGTTACCACTTGGGAGGGAGCATAGCAGACGCAGTGTTCTTGGCTCTTGAGTAAAAGGAAAGGGGTACTGATTTCCAGCAAAAACGCTCATGTGTGGTTTCCAAAAAACTTTCCATACATAGTTTATCTAATTGGATTTAATTCTCTTAGTAATCCTGAGAGGTGTATATTTTCATTCCCATTGGCAGCTAAGTGACCTGAGGCTCAGAGTGCAGTGGCTTGATCCTGACCATGTGGTCAGTCAGTGGTGGCGTGGAACCACATGAGACCCCACACAGCCTCCTAGAACAGAGCCAGGCTGGCGCAGTTGCGTCCACGATCACTCCTGAGCTCCAGCTGGGCGCTGGGAGAGAGGCAGCACACGGAGCGGAGAACGGGCCAGCAGCCAATGGTCAGGGTGGTCCTCTGCGCAGACCAGGCCTTGCCCTGGCCTGCAGGCTGAGAGCTTGTTGGGAGGCTGTAAGCTACTCCCCAGATATTATTTGGCTCCCACTCAATGGGAGCTCTGCCTCAATGCATTAAATATGAGAGTTGGCTTTTGGTTTCCTAAAACTAGACTGTGGTAAAATTCTAACAGACTGGGGGCAGTTTTCAGTTGAATATGTGAAAACTATTAAATTCAGACCTAGTGTATGACAACCTTTCAGCTGTGTTCTTTGGTTTTTCCTGAAATATTATTTCCATGAAGCAGCTGCTTTGCCTGAGATATTGTAACATAATTCTATATTTATGGAAAGCTGTTTTTTTTATTGTTGTAATTTTAAGTCTTGCAGAGATCTAAATTCGTATTGTGGCGTCTCCACGGTGTCTTTTTAGTGAATGTGGTCTACCCCAGAGCCTGATGTTCCTCTTGGGCCCATCTAGACGCCTCTTCACATGAGTTGTTATAGGTGCAGGACCCTACTGGACGCTTTCTGGGTGCTGTGAGTTGGGTCTTCAGCCTCTTTCAGAGAGGGAAGAGTTCAGTTGGAAACCATTTTAGTTCTCTTTCCTGACTTTCAGAAGGGGCTGTGGACTAGCATCACACTGCCCATGTGCAATAGAATCTCATAGGTGGGCCTGGTCAGAGTCCTTTGAACAAGCTTGTGGGTTGTATAGTTACCCTTGATTGAAACCACTGGTCTCATCCAGTTTTTTTTTGTCTTTTTGCAAATAAAGCAAGGGAGCTAGAGCCAACTTGGCTCCAGGAGAGCCGGATGGCTGGGTCAGATCCTCAGAGCAGAAGCAGGTGGAAACTGGGACAGCACAGATGTCGTATCTACCATGTTTGCTCTTCCCTGTTAAACTTCTGACTATGGGGCCAGGGAGGGTCCCCACTATGGGATCCAGCAGGGAGCATGGTCAAGTCCCTGCTTGCACAGAACATACCTTCTGGAGAGGCTGCCACAGTGAACTTCCAGCTCAGAGGCCCTGGCCTAGCAAGGAGAGCAATCCTGAAGAGTGAATAGGGCTAGCTGGTTGAAGGTTAAAACAACCAGCCTCCTCCTGGTTTTCACCCAAGAACCATTTCTTCTATTTCTGTTCCTACTCTATGAAGTATTTTAAAATGTGAAAAATTTGCAAGTACATATTGTTTTTGTTACCCAGTGACATGATTTAAATGTAAAATGCTGTTGCTAAGTTTTCTGAGTTATGTGCATTTTGAGATACATGATATTTTATGGAGCTTGAACTCAAGTCTCACTTTTATTAGCCTCTCAACTGACTCGATTCTTTGCCAGAAGTCTGAAACTCAGTGCGCCCAGCATGCTCAGGGGCAGGTTCCCACTCACCCTGAATTAGATTATAAAGAGGAAGTCCTTCCTTTGTGTGTACACTTGTAGCACGGGGGCCTTCCTGCCGTTGCGGTACAAGCTGACTTCTCAGTACAGAGAGTAGGGTAACGAGGGCAGAGTGATGCTCAGAACTGCTTAGTGACCCACACAATAAAAGGTTGCCTTCAGATTTGACTTGCTCAAAGCCCTGGAGGTTGCCAGTGTCCTGAAATCCAGAAGCTTGCTGTGAGTAAGTGCCCCAAACTGCTGGTGCCTATCCGAAGGCCGGTAGAATGAGGACAGTCTCATCTAAAGCTTTTGACTCACCAGAGCACTTGTTCTGCATCCCCACTGAGGCACATCGAAGTCTCAGCCTTAAAGGAAAAGCAGATCGGATATGAAGTGCGTCAGTGGCATCAGTAACAGAAGGCAGGGTCAGGCGGTGCAAGCATTCTGCTTCCAGAAGGACATCTGATGTGTCTCCTGTCAATGCTGATTGGATGCTGTGCCCGGGTGATAGGAGAGATCTGAGCTGGGCTTCTGTGCTTGACTGTGGAGCTGTCAGAAGCACTGCTGCCAGCCAGAGAATTGGGTTCGATACATTTATAGGCCTGGAGTTTTCATTTGCAAAGCTAGGGATTTCACAGTGGGGAGGGCAGCCAGTTGGGTTCTGTTTGCTTCGGTGTTTCTGCCTGCCCTGCAAACCTGTCTCCTGCTGATAGCCATCGCCTGAGTTCTTGCTGGGTCATCTTGGAGTGACCTGGAAAGGTCGCTACGAACACAGAATTTGAAAACAATGCTTACTCTGCCTTGGCTGAGTCTGTTCTTGTCCTGCATTTTATCTCGCTGTGTTGCTGACAATCTTTATATCCACCCGAGGCAGAATTACCCTCTAGAACTCCTTGGCAGGGTGGAATTGTCTGTCTTCTATACGTCCTCAAAATTTCTCTCTCTGAATTCAGGTTTAAGGTTAGCAGAGCAGCTGGGCCGAAGAGAAGATGAAGCCAAAATTCGCCATGGTCTTGGCCTCTCCCTCTGGGCGAGCGGGAATCTGGAGGAGGCCCAACATCAGGTGAGCAGGAGAACCCTTTTCTGAGTAGATTTTGTTTCTAGAAGCATGGAAGACCTTGAGATTACTATCCTAGCAGTGATGACATTTGTCAGAAGGTGTTGACTTGTGCTCTTTGGTTGACGTACAAGATATCTAGCCTGTAGCAGCCCAGACGTGTTGAACCATAGTAAAGACTTATCCACTTGTGTGATAGATTTCTCAATAATTTTTTTGAAATTCTTGTATTATGTGCTGCTTTTCCTCATAAAACCTTAATATGACATTACATACATTTTTTGACAGAATTAATCCAAGAAATCATAAATATTGGATTTACTGTCTTTGTAGGTTTCTAATTATATCACTAGATGCTCTTTCCCTTCTCCCTCTCCCTCCCTCCCTCTCTCTCTCTCATACACACACACACACACACCGAGTTCATGTTTCTGCATATGTTCAACCAACAGTTGAAGAGAAATCTCTTAGGCTGGCTCTGGAAATTAGAAGGATCCCTGGAGTGGTCTCTAGTCAAAGATCCCTCTGTCGGGTTGCAGGAGTTGTGAGATGGCTTTGAAAATCAAGTGCTCAGCCGCTGAGGCGGCCCTTACCATGGAGGGCGCTGTGCTAACAAAGGGGCCCAGGATTGGTGAATCCAGGCTCCCATCTGAGGTGCTCCTGGGACTGAGGACATGATGCGCCTGAACTTGTGCCATAGTATCCTGGGATGTTATGGCATTTTACAGTGTAAAGAATTAGTCCTCTGGTTTTCTGGTTTCAGATATTAAAGTTTTTATTGATACAGTGATTTATAGTTTTCAAAGTACTTTCACTGACTGAGTATATTCCTCAATAACCCTGTGAGCTAGAGAGATAGCCATCCCTTTACAGAGAAGAAGCTGAGGCTCCGAGTCTTGCTAAAAGTCCCCCAGCAGATTCGTGGCAGGGTCAGGAGTACGTTCTTCTCTCCTGGTCTCAGTTCCTTAGTCTTAGAATTCTGTTCTTTACATTTGCATGAATTTAAACTTTGATACTGTTTCCGCCTATAAGTATCAGAGAAAAGCCTCGTGGTCCCACTGACAGAAAAGCCGTGAGAGCAGCAGGACAGTGTCTCCTTAGGAGCTTTGTGTGTCTGGTGTTGGGGCATCCGTGCGCGTGGACACAGTTCTTGGAGCACAGCTGTGGAGAGCAACATCTGGTTCGGAACAGCCTGCACAAAGCCCCCTCCTCCTCCTGAGAGCACAGCTGTCCTCACGGCTCACCCCCTCCTCGCCCCCCTCCACCCCCCGCACCCCCCACCCCCACCCCCACCTCAGGTGTCTCCAGCTTGCCCCTCCCACCCCGCCCACCCACTCCCATCCCAGCCCTTCTGCACTGTGAGGCGTGGGGTGGTGAATTACAGTGGCTTGATGACAAGAGCAGAGGCTTTTCCTTTGTTTTGATCAAAATCAGGACTTGATTGCATGAATAGCTGATCTTTTTTCACAACTTTTAGATTAGGAGTCTATTACCTCTGTCTTTTAGATCCCCTTGTCTGTCAAAAATTGATTACATAAACTGTAATTTACCAAGTATGATCCAACTGATCCCTTTTCAGGTCTGGAAATGGAGACTCTGAAAACAACTTTCCCATGGTATACCAAGATGTGAGCAGCAGTGGTCTCTAGTCAGGGAACGGCTGGCCCATAGTTTCTGGAAGATGGATAATGTCCTCTTTCCCCCTTTGCAGCTCTACCGGGCATCAGCCTTGTTTGAGACGATCCGACACGAGGCGCAGCTGAGCACAGACTACAAGCTCTCCCTCTTCGACCTGCAGACGTCCTCCTACCAGGCCTTGCAGCGAGTGCTCGTCAGCCTCGGTGAGAGCGAGCAATGGGGTTTCCATCCTGAGCGTGCACCCCGTGTCTGAGTCGCTTAGTGAGCACCGTGATGAAATACAATTTGTTGTCACGGCAGAACTGAAGCCACAACCACAACCTAGCCTTTGAAAATTCGTTCATATGTCCAACAAATGTAGTGCTGCGTGCCAGTCAAGAAGGCCCAGCTCCTGACCTCTGGAAGCTCTTAGCTCATCAGCAGATGGAAGTTGGGGGTCCGGGGGGCGTGTGATTTGGTTGTGGAGACAAAGAGGCTTGGCAGGCAGACCTAGGAGCCAGAGGAGGTGTCCTGGAGACAGGGTGCCTGAAGCAGTGCTCCCACCAGATTCCCTCTGCCTATCGGCACGTGGGCGCAGGCACCTGAGAAGTCACTGGCCTCTTCCCTGGTTCATTGCCACACATCCTTTAATGCTGCTGCTGCTGCTAAGTCACGTCAGTCGTGTCCAACTCTGTATGACCCCATAGACGGCAGCCCACCAGGCTCCCCCGTCCCTGGGATTCTCCAGGCAAGAACACTGGAGTGGGTTGCCATTTCCTTCTCCAATGCATGAAAGTGGGAAGTGAAAGTAAAGTCGCTCAGTCGTGTCCGACTCTTAGCGACTCCATGGACTGCAGCCCACCAGGCTCCTCTGTCCATGGGATTTGCCAGGCAAAAGTACTGGAGTGGGGTGCCATCGCCTAGTAAATATGTGTACTGTCTGCCCCGTGGCTGTGACACTGTCAGTGACAACTCTCCCAGGCTGGTGTGCCACATTGCATTGAGGCAGCACCACCTCCCCTTACCTGGCTTAACTGTGGCAGCCACCTGATTCCAGCTCTGCTTCTCTGCAGGCCTGGCTGTCTCTGCAGACCATTTTCTGCAGCCCAGAAGTTGGGTTAAGTAGGTGTCCATTGGAATTAACAATGTCTTTCAAGTTGGTTGTTAAGGCCTCACCAATAACCTGTCCTTTGCTTTACATATATATATATATATGAATACTCAAACTTCCTCTTAAAAAAATGTGTCTATTAACTGTGCTCATTGCCTGGGATTATAGTTTATTATCTGTTAAAATCACAGTGTTCAATCTGTCTAGCACTTTGGGGCCAATTTTCCAGTGTGTACAGAAATCGTCCCTGCTGTTCCAGTTAATAACTTAATAGAGTAAGAGGAGACATTTGCATACACACATGTAAATCCCCGCTTATCTGCTGACGCACGGACTGCAGGAAGCGGGACGTCCTCGCAGTGCTGTCAGAGCTGTGGCGTCTGGTCTCCCGCCTCTGCCTGCTCTCTCTCTGGACCTTCGTTCTAGCAGCACTTCCGTTGTACATTTACGATTGCAAGTAAATCCTCTACATTGTGTTTCTTCTAACAGTCTTCCCTTGAAAGGATGTTGCCGCATCTTTTATGCTCTCATTTTTGTGCATTAACCTTTACACTAGATTACAGATTAGTTTCTTAGACAAAGTGGGTTTAGAGGTTGGATCAAAAGACTGAGGAAAAATTGGAAAGAGAGAACGATTTCAAAGAGTTAGATACCTCACAGGTTTGAACCCTTTGCCCGTGGGAACTAGAAGAGACAAGAAGCAAGTGTATGGGACCCAAGAATGGAATAAGGTATAAACTCCCAGCAGTTATAATATCACTTATATATACACTGTGCTTTGAATGCTGCCTACTAGGCATCTCTACGCGTAGGGCCTCATTTAGTTGTTGAGATAGGCAGGACAGCTGTCAGGAGCCCTTGTTTCAAGTGACAGAGGAAAAGGCACTCCAGCAGATGGACCAGCATGTGTGAGGACACAGAGGTATAATTTGGTGGGAAATGTAGAAACGGGGCTGGTCAATGTGATGCATGGAGGAGCTGCATCGAGGAGAAATAGAAAGATGGTCAGAAGCCATGTCCCAGAGGGATCAACTGTCACGACCAAATCAGAACCAGGCTGAGCAGGAAAGTGAGAGGGTAACCAGAGAGCAGAACATCAGGTCCATTGAGCCAAGGGAATGGGGTCAGAAGCCAGGAGGCCTAGAGCAACTTGGGGTGAGGAGGGAGAGTGGCAAGGCTGAGGATGGATGCTGTAAGCAGCTCTCCTGAGCTGGCTGTCAGACAGGGATGCCCAGCAGCTTTCAGGAGTGTGGGATCTGAACCTGGGGCTTTGAGAAGAGTGGTCCCTGCATGCGGCCTCAGGGGCAGGGGTGCACTTGACAGTCTGACTGAGAGTCTGCTGCGTGTTGGTGTGCAGAGGCCGTGGGGCTTCCGCCTGCCCAGGCTGACTGGACCTGGTGGCCATCTCTGATAAGCACACTCCCTGTGGACTCCCAGCCTATCCCTTTGTCTCCTAGGCCATCATGATGAAGCTCTGGCCGTGGCAGAAAGAGGACGGACAAGGGCATTTGCAGATCTCCTGGTGGAACGGCAAACAGGACAGCAGGATTCTGACCCCTACTCCCCGGTCACTATCGATCAGATCTTAGAGATGGTTAATGGCCAGAGGGGACTCGTGCTTTACTACTCCCTGGCGGCGGGCTACCTGTACAGCTGGCTGCTTGCTCCTGGGGCAGGTAAGATCTCTTTTCTTGGGAACAGGGCAATTAAGACAGCAGACTGTGCAAGTCTAATGAACAGAGGTGGGAGAGATGCATTACCATAGATCAGATCCAGGAGCTAATGTTGGCTTTCAGCGAAACCTCAACCTCAGTGGGTAGCTGGCGATGGGGCATTCAATTAATAAGACAGCCCAGCTCTTTCATTCCCCCAAGAAATCACAGCTCCTCGCTGGTGAATGTGGAAGCATTTATCAAGAAAGACTAAGAACAGGAGGATTAATGTCACCAGCAGCCCTATTTTTAGGCAACTGTTGTTCATTAGCTAATAAAGCGATAACTGTAAGTCTTAACGAGTTCTTTCTAGATATGATTTAATAATTGTGACCCTTTGTTGTGGTCCAGTTAAAGAGACTGAAATGGTGATGGCAACTATATCACAGTATATCAATGAAGTCTCATGCTTGAAATTTCTGAGTTTAGCAAAACCCATTTTTAACCAGTTCATTTGTTAATCTGTTTCAGAAATAAAATCCCGTTTGATTAAATCAGGATTAAATGTTCAGACTTTAACAGCTTCGATAAGTACAGAACCACTAATTAGCTGTTAGGGCCATATTTTTTGCATAATAAAATGCTGATGGTTTTACCATGTTGGAGACACACCAGATCCAATTAGAGTTTATTGACTGGGGAAGTGGATCTTATAATTGGGAATCTTGAAGAATGAGCTTCTTGGATATCTGTAAGCCAATTTCAAAACCTTCAACTGCCAAGGCAAACTGACAAGCTTTTCTTGATTACCTCTCTGTCCCTTTAATTTAAAAAATGATTGCTGGATGACAGCTCTGAGGTGCTTCTTGGATTCTGATTACATTCTGAGAATGCTTATACATTCCATGCCTCAGGATTACTCTTTGTAATTTTCCCCTTAATTCCACGTTTCCATAGGCTTCCCATAAAGAACATTCTTGCCTCTGACCTTTACATGCTAACGGTTTTGAGTTTTGATGTCTGTGGTGACTTGGTGAGTGTCAGACACAGTGGGCTGAATCTCTGTATCCCAGCCTGCAGAGGGCCCTGGTACTCAGGAGGATACAGCTGATGATGGAGGCATCAAGCACGTTCTTTCTCTCCGTGGTGGTTATGTTTTGGGGACATGATTTGACAGGTGGCATATCCAAATCCCTGTAATAATGAGTCACGTATAATGAGGCTCCTATTGTTTCTCTTTCCGTTTCTCTTTGCTCTTAATTAGACTCTGAAGCTTTCACTGGGGCTTTAATCCAATCACAGAGGACCAGCATTTTCTAGGGCTGACACACCTCATTACCATTTAAGAATATGTCCTGTATTTATTGCCAGAAAACCACTGAAGACTGCCTCGGTTTCATACAGCCATCGTTTTTTGCTCCTTTAATCCATTAATGACCATTGACCAGTTGGTCTTATTTAAAGATGGTTTAAAATGTTTTTATCTGGCCTTAATGCTGCGTATTTATTTTGCTTTGCTTTTGTGAAATGAAAGGTCTATATTTGGCTAGTTACAGTTTTTGTCAGGAGTGCGTCTTCTGGGGAGAATATACCTTTGGCATGCCCACGCACCATTCCTCAAAGGGAACTTTCCCTGGTTGCTGCTTCTGAGATGCATCTGTTTTAAAATATGTGAACTGATGTGAACTAGTCATCAGCCCCGGAGCTTCTGAATATATATCATCAAAAGCAAAAGCCCTGTCTTGAATTCCCTGTTTTCATGCACCAACCCTGGTAGTGAAAATTGTAAAAATGGTACTGACCAGAATTCTGAAAGACCTAGATTTTAGGATTTCTTCCCATGGTTTGGAGGACAGCATGCTCGTCGTCTTTGACCTCTTGGTCACGTAGCTTTGACCTTGTTGCCCCTTGCCCTCCACCTTCCCTTCCCCTTATACCCTAGGCAGGTATAACGTTGGCTGTGCCTGTCTTATTTCAGGAATTCTGAAGTTTCATGAACACTACCTGGGAGACAATACCGTGGAAACCTCCAGTGACCTCCAGATGGGCAGCAGCACGGCCCTTCCAGCAGCCACGGGCTCGGCCCTGGAGCAGCACATCGCCAGCGTGCGGGAGGTCCTGGGCGTGGAGTCCTACTACTCGAGGTAAGCAGTGTGGTGCTCCTGGGCCTGCCTTCAGATACGAGGGTTTTCGTTTGTTTTTTCTTTTATAAACATCCTACTTGAAGAAATCTTCTGAAATTCACACACTTGTGCTCAGTCTATTCACAGTTGCTGCAGCAGAAGCAAATATGTGTCTCTGGAGTACAAACCCCTTAGCAGAATGTCTTTATTCTTTTCAGTAATTTCCTTTCAGACAGGGAAGGGCCTCATCAGACATGCTCATTTTCTAAGATGGGTTTGTAGAATGTTTAAACATAAACATGACTTTGAATTTAACATATTAGCTAATTAAAATTGAGATGCTTTTTTGGTTATAAACAGATTCATAATGAGTTTGTACTACAACTGAATGCCTGTTTGAGAATTTATCACCAGTGACAGGATCTGTGTGTTGAGGGGCTGAGGTGAAGAAGTTGAACTTCCAATATCAAGGATAGGGAAGAAAAGTGCTGTTTTTTGCTAATATTGTAGAAGTTATATGCTCATGAAAATGTTTAATCATAATTGACTATTTTATATATAGAAATATATATATAAAATATATATTTTATATATAGAAAGTAATTTCCAGAAGGACCCTGTTTCTCAGAAAATGGAAGGAAGAGAGTCCCTGAGAGCTGGGTCATAGCCAGATTTCCCGGACGTCTCAGTCCTCTGTCCTGTGATTAACAAATGTTGAGAAGATCTGTGTCAGAGAATCTGCTGTGTGAGCTGGTGTCAGGTCCCAGGGACATCTGCTTTTCTCTTGAATGATTTCATTTATAATCATGAAAATCCTAAGATGTGGCAGTGATTTCTTTACAGATAGGTGCTTAACTCAGACTCTCGAGTGTATGGTAGTCATTGCCAGCAGCTGGGTTGATCTTTGGGTGTTTATCAAGTCTGAGATGAGCTCTTAGAGAGAAAATAACCACTGGAAAATGGATTGTCAAGGCCGGAAGGGGCCCTGGTGGTCATCAAGGCCAACTCATTATTTGACGGAAGCTGGCACGAAATGGGACTTGCTGACAGCGAGTTAGTGTCAGAGCTGGGATCAAAACAGTCTCAGTCTCAGCCACACTCTCAGGCCAGTACTGGTTCTGTTTTTAATTATCAAAATTAATATCATATTTGAGACAATAGCTGAAGCATGTAAGAATGTCATCTGTAGCTTCTGTGTGTGGGAAGCATGAGCAGGCGTCAGCCATATGCGCACTCTGTTGCTCTGTTTCTCCCCTGGCTGCCGAGCATCTCAGAGAGTCCCTGTCCTTAATGCTGGCACGTGGGGTGGCGACCACAGGGGCTTCGCAGAGTGGGAACCTCTCAAACTTGGATATAAGGCTACTCCCTGAGATTCAACTATCAGATCAGATCAGATCAGTCGCTCAGTCGTGTCCGACTCTTCGCGACCCCATGAACTGCAGCACGCCAGGCCTCCCTGTCCATCACCAGCTCCCGGAGGTCACTCAGACTCACACCCATCAAGTCAGTGATGCCATCCAGCCATCTCATCCTCTGTCGTCCCCTTCTCCTCCTGCCCTCAATCCCTCCCAGCATCAGAGTCTTCTCCAATGAGTCAACTCTTCACATGAGGTGGCCAAAATACTGGAGTTTCAGATTTAGCATCATTCCTGCTAAAGAAATTCCAGGGCTGATCTCCTTCAGAATGGACTGGCTGGATCTTCTTGCAGTCCAAGGGACTCTCAAGAGTCTTCTCCAACACCACAGCTCAAAAGCATCAATTCTTCGGCGCTCAGCCTTCTTCACAGTCCAGCTCTCACATCCATACATGACCACAGGAAAGACCATAGCCTTGACTAGGCGAACCTTTGTTGGTAAAGTAATGTCTCTGCTTTTGAATATGCTATCTAGGTTGGTCATAACTTTCCTTCCAAGGAGTAAGCGTCTTTTAATTTCATGACTGCAGTCACCATCTGCAGTGATTTTGGAGCCCAGAAAAACAAAGTCTGACACTGTTTCCACTGTTTCCCCATCTATTTCCCATGTAGTGATGGGACCAGATGCCATGATCTTCGTTTTCTGAATGTTGAGCTTTAAGCCAACCTTTTCACTCTCCACTTTCACTTTCATCAAGAGGCTTTTTAGCCCCTCTTCACTTTCTGCCATTAGGGTGGTATCATCTGCATATCTGAGGTTATTGATATTTCTCCCAGCAATCTTGATTCCAACTTGTGTTTCTTCCAGTCCAGCATTTCTCATGATGTACTCTGCATATAAGTTAAATAAACATGGTGACAATATGCAGCCTTGACGTACTCCTTTTCCTATTTGGAACCAGTCTGTTGTTCCATGACCACTTCTAACTGTTGCTTCCTGACCTGCATACAGATTTCTTAAGAGGCAGATCAGGTGGTCTGGTATTCCCATCTCTTTCAGAATTTTCCATAGTTTATTGTGATCCACACAGTCAAAGGCTTTGGCATAGTCAATAAAGCAGAAATAGATGTTTTTCTGGAACTCTCTTGCTTTTTCCATGATCCAGCGGATGTTGGCAATTTGATCTCTGGTTCCTCTGCCTTTTCTAAAACCAGCTGGAACATCAGGAAGTTCACGGTTCACATATTGCTGAAGCCTGGCTTGGAGAATTTTGAGCATTACTTTACTAGCGTGTGAGATGAGTGCAATTGTTCGGTAGTTTGAGCACTCCTTGGCATTGCCTTTCTTTGGGATTGGGATGAAAACTGACCTTCTCCAATCTTGTGGCCACTGCTGAGTTTTCCAAATTTGCTGGCATATTGAGTGCAGCACTTTCACAGCATCATCTTTCAGGACTTGGAATAGCTCCACTGGAATTCCATCACCTCCACTAGCTTTGTTCGTAGTGATGCTTTCTAAGGCCCATTTGACTTCACATTCCAAGATGTCTGGCTCTAGGTCAGTGATCACATCATCGTGATTATCTGGGTCGTGAAGTTCTTTTTTGTACAGTTCTTCTGTGTATTCTTGCCACCTCTTCTTAATATCTTCTGCTTCTGTTAGGTCCACACCATCTCTGTCCTTTATCGTGCCCATCTTTGCATGAAATGTTCCTTTGGTATCTCTGATTTTCTTGAAGAGATCCCTAGTCTTTCCCATTCTGTTGTTTTCCTGTATTTCTTTGCATTGATCACTGAAGAAGGCTTTCTTATCTCTTCTTGCTATTCTTTGGAACTCTGCATTTAGATGTTTATATCTTTCCTTTTCTCCTTTGCTTTTCGCTTCTCTTCTTTTCACAGCTATTTGTAAGGCCTCCCCAGACAGCCATTTTGCTTTTTTGCATTTCTTTTCCATGGGGATGGTCTTGATCCCTGTCTCCTGTACAATGTCACGAACCTCATTCCATAGTTCATCAGGCACTCTATCTATCAGATCTAGGCCCTTAAATCTATTTCTCACTTCCACTGTATAATCATAAGGGATTTGATTTAGGTCATACCTGAAAGTAGTTTTCCCTACTTTCTTCAATTTCAGTCTGAATTTGGCAATAAGGAGTTCATGGTCTGAGCCACAGTCAGCTCCTGGTCTTGTTTTTGCTGATTGTATAGAGCTTCTCCATCTTTGGCTACAAAGAATATAATCGATCTGATTTCGATTCAACTATAAATGACCATAAAATAGATTAGGCCAGGGTACACAGAGCTGCTTTAGCAGACAGAAAGGTGCTTATACCAATCTGATTAACCTGTAACCCAGTCAAAGGTATTGCATATCCAAAGCAAGTGTGAGAGTGGGGGGGGGGTTGGTCAGCAGTAGAAAGACAGTAAAGGGACCATAAGTAGGGCAGACTTCAGCCGTGCCCATTTCTGATCCTTGTGCAAAGGGAGAGAGAATCTTGGCAAAAGGACTCCGTTGGAAGGTCCCGTTGGAAGGCTATTCTCGTTGTAGTGTACAGGCAGTCATTATGCGCTCCTTCTCCCCGCCCTTCCACACTTATCTGAGTGCCTACTACGTGCTGCATCCACTAGAGATCCGGCAGAGTGGTCAAGATGGCAGGCATAGCTCCTGCTCTGAGGGGAAATGAAAAAAAAAAATAGAGCAGATATGGTCTTTTAATGAAAATTGCTGTAAGCACTTAAAATTTCAGGGAGTAGTGAAAATGTGTAAGCAGTGGGGAAACCCACACTGGGAGTTGCGGGGGGTTCTTGAGGAAGGTGTGTTTGAGCTGAGCACAGAACAATGATGAGAAATAAACTAGATGAAGGCCACTGCAGGCAGGATGCACAGGGTCTGCAGTGACCCTCAGTGGAGAGACCTCTCAGGTGATCCTGCTTCCTTGATGCTTTTTGTCAGACTTTCTGATTATCATTTGGTGTCTCATGACATCTACTTACAGATATAAAGTGTACATAACCAACTGGCATTCTGATTTGTACAACTCTATGACCTTGGTTGGTGGAAGTGAGCTCCATGAGGCCAAGATTCTTTGATTACATTTATAACATGAGGTTTTCAAGCTTGTAGGGCCACACTCCAGAGCTTGAACTGAGATGAGATCATGAGGGCACCCGCGTATGCAGCATCTGCTGTCTGAACCCCTGTGCATGCAGAGGTGGTTTCTGTGTGCACTGCCCTTGCTGCAGCCAGGACTGAGAAGTCCATACCAGCCACTGAGAGGACTCAGCTTGTGCGAATGTACAGCCTTCTCTTATCTCAGTTTTCCTGGACCTAGGTTGAAATCCATCCTGAGAAGGAGAGGGTTACCCTTTGACTTACCAGCACCCCCTTGTTGGCACCATAGTTTAAGTCCAAATGCTTGTGCCTGAACAGTTCTTTTACAAGATATTGGAGGGTGACTAAGTTTGCTTCCTGGTGCCTTTTGATTTAGAAAAATGACTTTGAGGTTATAGTTCAGCCCTTCATCAATGGCAGGGAGAGAGGAAAACACTGTATCTTGCTTCTGTTTCCCACATTAACCTTTTCCTCTCCACCTGGGACAGAAAGTTCACAAATCAGGGTGCCTCCTCAGGGGTCTCCAGGATGTTGGCTGGCTTGATGCTCAGCATCAGTCTGGGGGGCTGCCCTCAGTAGCTTCAATCCCAGTTTGAACACCCAGAAGTGAGGGTCTTTCCTGTTGCTTTGAACTAGTCTTATTAGAAATTCGTTCATCTTTTGTGACCTCAAACTCAGGTTCTTAATTATGATATTAAAATTGAATACTTTGTTGGCATGGTTTGAATTTACTAAAATGGAGTTTTTGTGAGACTGGTTTCTGCCTCACAGTTTCAAGAAAGCATTTCAAATGACAGATAAATTATTTCTCATCTATAAAATGAGTAAATATTTTTAAACTGTGGGTACTGTAGACAGTCTCATACCCTAGGAGTATAAATTGGTTTAGCTGTTCTAAAAATATTGGATTGGCCAAAAAGCTTGTCCTTCTGCTTTTCCTGTAGGTAGTCTAATCTCCCTTTAGAGCCCTGTTTAAAGCTTGTGCTGTTTCCATCAGGAACATCCAGTCCCTGTAAGTCTAACTCAGGTCTCTGCTATTCTCCATGGTCGCTAACAATCACACTTACTTCATTCTTCCTTGTTCCGTAGTCACCTGGGTTGTGTCTTCCCAAGGAGATGGCGATGCCATAGAGAGCAGGTGCGGTGTTCTCTCTGAATTCTCACTGTCTAACACAGTGCCTGGCCCAGACTGGGATGTCAGTGAATTTGAAATTTAGTCACCAGAAGGTGCACTGTGAGCAGACTCTCTGCTCATGCTGGGCTGGCTCACCTATTCCCTTTTTCCAGTGGATGTAAAGTGCACAGTGTACCCCTAGAAACTGAGTCTCCGCACTGGGGGGAACACCTTCATTCAATCACCCAGTCTGGTCATGATATCCTTGTTATTCTGCAGACCATTTTTGTTCTCCTTAATGGCATCTTGCTGCTGAAAGGAAGTACATTGCTACAAAGGAGTTTCTGAAAATGGATTTAAAATAAAAGACCTGCTTTTATTAAGTGTTTAATAAGAACTTCCAGTCCCTTCCTCCCAGATCAAAAGAGGCGTAGATTGAAACCACTGTACAGAATATGAACCTCCCATAAGGGAGATGTTATGAATTTCAAAGCACATCTTCAGCTTTTAATTCTGATCTTAAGCTAGAGCCTTGCTTCTTCCTGGGCACCTGGGACAGTGCAGTGGCACTTTGGGGGTGCTAAGCTGACAGGTTAGAATACTAGCAGGGCCGTGTTCAGTGGTAGATCTGATCTGGTCTTCCCCAGGGTCTTTAAATAAATTGCAGTTGTAGACTGCCCTTGTAATAGGGTAAATATTACTTCATTACTGTAAATGAATATGAAATCTTGATATACTATAGCTGCTACTATTTTTTTATTTTGGTGCTTTTCTATATTTCTGAATTTTCTATAGTGAAAGTTATTTTTATAATCAAATGTATTTTCTTATTTCAAAACACTGATTAATTTAGAGTGCACCAGTTCATAAATGCTGATACCTCTAATTGATTCTAGCCTGATAACAAGGGACAAATGTTAACAAGACTGACAATCCCAAGTGCTGGAGGAGATGTGGGTCCACAGGATATCTTATATGTGGCTTGGGGAAGTAGATTGGCATGACCAGATCAGAAGATGGTTCATCATCACCTTCTGAGCCAAGTAGTTGCTTACCCTTTGACCCAGGCACATAATATAATATATGTGTAATATCCAAGAGAGGATCTTGTACATGAGCAGGAATCTTCAGAGTCACACTGCAAACAATAGCAAAATTCTGGAAATACAGGCCATCGGTGAGAGAATGGATGAGTAAATAGTGCTGCAGTTAGTCCCCAAATGGAATATTGGGCAGCAAACAAAAGAGATGAGTCATAGTGAACCTCTTATTAAATAAGTAAATTGGAGAAATATTATGCGAAAAAGTAGGTCCCCAAAATACTACCTATAGCAGGACATCTTTATTGATAGAGTTAAAACAACTGAAATCAAAATATGCTTTTAGGAATATAGCAGTCAGTTCAGTCGCTCAGTCATGTCTGACTCTTTGTGACCCCATGGACTGCAGCACGCCAGGCTTCCCTGTCCATCACCAACTCCCAGAGCTTGCTCAAACTCGGTGATGCCATGCAACCGTCTCATCCTCTGTGGTCCCCTTCTCTTCATGCCTTCAATCTTTCCGAGCATCAGGGTCTTTTCCAGTGAGTCAGTTCTTCATATGAGGTGGCCAAAGTATTGGAGTTTCAGATTTAGCATCAGTCCTTCCAATGAATATTCAGGACTGATTTCCTATAGGATAGACTGGTTGGATCTCCTTGCAGTCCAAGGGGCTCTCAAGAATCTTCTCCAACACCACAGTTCAAAAGCATCACTTCTTCGTTGCTCAACCTTCTTATGGTCCAGCTCTCACATCCATACATGACTACCGGAAAAACAGCCATAGCTTTGACTAGATGGACCTTTGTCAGCAAAGTGATGTCTCTGCCTTTTAATACACTGTCTAGGTTTGTCACAGCTTTTCTTCCAAGGAGCTTTCTTTTAATTTAATGGCTTAAGTCACCATCTGCAGTGATTTTGGAGCCCAAGAAAATAAAGTCTGTCACTGTTTCCATTATTCCCCATCTATTTGCCATGAAGTGATGAGACCAGATGCCATGATCTTCGTTTTTTGAATGTTTAGTTTTTTCACTCTCCTCTTTCACTCTCATTAAGAGGCTCTTTAGTTCCTCTTCATTTTCTGCCATAGGTGTGGTGTTATCTGCATATCTGAGGTTATTGATATTTTTCCCTGCAGTCTTGAGTCCAGCTTGTGCTTTATCCAGCCTGATATTTCACTGATGTACTCTGCATATAAGTTAAAAAAGCAGGGTAACACTATATAGCCTTGACCTATTCCTTTCCCAGTTTGGAACCAGTCCGTTGTTCCATGTCTGGTTCTAACTGTTGCTTCTTGACCTGTATACAGATTTTTCAGGAGGCAGGTAAGGTGGTCTGGTATTCTCATCTCTTGAAGAATTCTCCAGAAGAATTCTCCACAGTTTGTTGTGATCCACACAAAGGCTTTAGTGTAGTCATTGAAGCAGAAGTAGATGTTTTTCTGGAATTCTTTTGCTTTTTCTATGGTCCAGTGGAATATAGCTAGAGGCAGTAAAACTTGTGTGGAATGGACAGGCAGGGAGTGGCCGTGGGCTTGGGGGTGGGACTTGCCTCAGACTGGGGAGGGGGTGGGCTCTTTGGGAGGTAGCAGATGATTAGCTGTAAATTGCTCTCTAGCTGTTTAGGCTGGTGGGTTTATGAGTTCTTATGACTTTATTAAAAATTAGTGAATAAATATGTGAAAACAGGCTGCTCATGGATCAACAATGAACCAAAGATTATGATTAATTCAATCCCAAAGAGATTCCCACCCCCCATCTCTGCTAAAAGAAGGGGAAAAACCCAGAGCTTTTTAAACAAGCGAATTGCAAAAGCAAGATTGCACCTAGGACATATTTAATTGATGAAAACGGATACTTGATAGACTGATTTAAACTACTTCTATCTGTCCTTTTAAACAAGTAAGCAGTGGTCATTGCTTCATTGTTGGCTTATTTTAAATTACAGTGAGCCTTTGAAAGTTTAGGGCTTCTCTTGTGGCTCACATGGTAAAGAGTCTGCCTGCAATGTGGGAGACCTGGTTTCATCCCTGAGTTGGGAAGATGCCCTGGAGAAGAGAAAGGCTACCCACTCCAGAGTTCTGGCCAGGAGAATTCCATGGACTCTGTAGCCTCTTGACGAAAGTAAAAGAGGAGAGTGAAAAAGTTGGCTTAAAGCTCAACATTCAGAAAACTAAGATCTTGGCATCTGGTCCCATCACTTCATGGCAAATAGATGTGGAAACAGTGGCTGACTTTATTTTTGGGGGGTCCAAAATCACTGCAGATGGTGATTACAGCCATGAAATTAAAAGACGCTTACCCTTTGGAAGGAAAGTTATGACTAACCTAGACAGCATATTAAAAAGCAGAGACATTACTTTGTTAACAAAGGTCCATCTAGTCAAGGCTATGGTTTTTCCAGTGGTCATGTATGAATGTGAGAGTTGGACTATAAAGAAAGCTGAGCGCAGAATAATTGATGCTTTTGAACTGTGGTGTTATAAGACTCTTGAGAGTCCCTTGGACTGCAAGGAGATCCAGCCAGTCCATCCTAAAGGAGATTGGTCCTGGGTGTTCATTGGAAGGACTGATGTTGAAGCTGAAAGTCCAATACTTTGGCCATCTCATGTGAAGAGCTGACTCATTTGAAAAGACCCTGATGCTGGGAAAGATTGAGGGCAGGAGGAGAAGGGGACGACAGAGGATGAGATGGTTGGATGGCATCACCGACTCAATGCACATGAGTTTGGGTAGGCTCCAGGAGTTGGTGATGGACAGGGAGGCCTGGTATGCTGTGGTTCATGAGGTCACAAAGAGTTGGACGTGACTGAGCAACTGAACTGAACTAATAGTCCATGGAGTTGCAAAGAGTTGGACATGACTGAGCGACTTTCACTTTGAAAGTTTAAGGCTATCTTCATGATGTTTTCTAATTTTGGCAAATTGCTGATCAAGGCTGACCTCCCAATTAATCCAGACTAGTAAGGTTTTATTTTGCAAATCAAATATTTTTTCTTATTCCAAATTTTTCCCCAGAATTCTATGAAGTAAAAGTGGATATAATATTTGAGGACATTTATTTTATCCCTTAAAGAGTTTCCAACTTCATTCTAAATTAGGGCAGTGCCATTTTGAAAATATTTTATGGACATGTAGCCCAGTTTGTGCCAAAGCTGATCCTGAGCTTGGAAATGCATGCATGAATAATAGCCGAAATTCTTGGGCTTACAGTAGCTGCCAGTGTGGAGCATGCAACAAATGTGTAAATTATTAATCCACCATATGTGAAACACTATGGTAAAGGTCTAAACCAGAAAAAGACCATGCCTCAGTTTGCCCTTCAGGAGGTTTCCTCAGGGGTGACATTTGAGCTAGGCCCGAAGCAGCTCGGAGAAGGCAGTGGCACCTCACCCCAGTACTCTTGCCTGGAGAATCCCATGGACGGAGGAGCCTGGTGGGCTATGGTCCATGGGGTCGTGACGAGTCGGACACGACTGAGTGACTTCACTTTCACTTTTCTCTTTCATGCATTGGAGAAGGAAATGGCAACTCACTCCAGTATTCTTGCCTGGAGAATCCCAGGGACAGAGGAGTCTGTTGGGCTGCCATCTATGGGGTTACACAGAGTCGCAACTTAGCAGCAACAGCAGCTGAAGCATGAGGCGGAGAGGTCATTCTTAGCAGAGGAAGTCCCTCACCCGCAGAAGTCCCTCACCCCTGGGGCCTTGAGCAAGGGAAAGGCCGAGGCCTTCAGGTGGTGAGTGGTCATTGCAAGAGGAGGACCCCTGTCCTATGTTGCAGGAAATGTCGTCCCTACGTCCCAGTGCTCGGCTGCTGCCTTCAGAGGCTCGCCTCTTTCCTGTAAGATCTGAAGTCAAGCTCCCTTTCTGATAGGGTGGGCTTGCCTAGCTGAATCTCTTATGTCCTGTCTTCTTGTGACAAGGCTCATTCCAAAGGGCAGGCTTTATCTCTGAGGTGACTCACACAGGCTCAGCTACATCTGAGGAGAAAAAATAAAAACAACATGATGCCAGGTTAGGGATTAGAGCACTTGAGGAGACACAGCTGCAGAAATGAGTGGAACATGCTGTAGATTCTGGTCTTATGCCCCGGATTCCTAAAGTTGGATTCCTTCCAGAAGGCTGAATACAAAATGAGTACAGAAGGCCTTGGTAAGCTTCTTAGTGTAAGTCAGCAGCTTAGCAAGAAGGATAAGTGTAGTTGGTCTTTTTGTATGACCTTTGAAATAGCCTAGATTGAATCTCCTCTTGTATTTCTCATGCAGTTTTCTAAAAACAGAATTCTTGAAATTGCTCAATATGGGTTTTCCCATTATTCATAGGAAGAATAACCTGGTGAATAGTAGAATCAGCCTAAGGACAAAAAAGGACAGCAGTGATGCAAGGCACACCATTTGTGCCAGTCATTGTGCCAGTGTGGGGTCCCCGGGCCTGGAGCTGGGAAAGGCCTGGACTTCCCTGGACCAGGGGCCGACATGTCTGTACCGGGGCCACAGGGCAGGAGCGACTCTGGTAGGTGTCCTGGGGCCCGGGCAGGGGCAGTGCTGGACACCAGACACTTCTTTTATGTCTCATCCCAGATCCTTTGTTCGTGGTCCCAAAGCTTGGAGTGGCATTTCTGTTAGAACACGGGCTGGAGGAGAGGGACGAGGCAAATCCACCAACCAGTCCAGTCAGTGCTTCCCTCTCGGGCCCACATCAGCCTTGGCTGGCTGTTGCCATAACCAACTTTGTAAAAATTCTTTGAACTTATCAAATCTCAATATCTCTGACTTTGTATATCCTGCCCTTTGCCCCAGTAAAATTCCCTGGTCTTTTCTTTCTGATTGATTCTGTGCAGCTTTATCTAACAATCAATATTTAAGACATTTAATATATAACTCTTGACTTATCTTGCTTTGGGAAAATAACCTCAGTGTAGCCACCAAGTTCCTCTTTGGAATGGCTAAAATAGGTATTGTTTTCATCTCATTTGTACTTTTACGGTTTGAGCACAGTGGTAAGGAGGCCCTGAAGAGGTGCCGTCCTTAGAGGAGCGCACTTGACTGTCAGAACACAGCTCACACCGTGCTGGTGGGGTTTTCCTCTGGTAACGCGTGGAGCACCTCAACATTTCAGAGACGTGCACCACAGGCGTGTTTCTTGCCCTGGGTCTGCGGGCCCACTGGGGCGGTTCTGCTTTAGCCAGCCTGTTGGGCTTAGGTCTCTGTGTCTCATTTTTCCCTATGACCAGACAGCACTCTTTTCAGAGCAGAAGCCAGGATCACAGGAGTCCAAGCAAAACCATCAGGCTCACCGCTTGCTCACATCCCATTGGCTAAAGCAAGACTTGTATGCCGTGGGACACGGACAGGACAGGAGTCTCTCCTGCATGATCATGTGCTGAACAGGAGCTCAGACACCCACCCACAGCGCCCCTGCAGACGGCAGAGATGTGATGATCTTTGTTCAGGCTTCCTGCTTCTGTTCCCTTTAGTATCTGACGTGGACCACTTTCTGCTTCTCTCTCTCCCCCTCAACGCAGTACATACCCTGGTGTGAGCCAAGCTCTGCAAGCCCTCCTCTGTCTTCTCTGACCACTTCTCATCTTCCTCTTGCTCCAAAATGACGGGCGTTTCCCCATGCTCACATCTGGTTATTGGACTTTCCCTTGGAAAGGTCGTCTTCCTCAGGGACACAGATGTGCATGCTTGCCCAGTGTCTCACTTGATTTCTAGGCTTGACCTTACCCCTGTATACAAGCAGGTCCTGTGGAAATGTCCTCAGGCTTCCCACATCCAAAGTCAAACCTCTTCTCAGGTGGTACCCAATCAGGTTCACCTGTATTTCCAGCTTTCCCACCCTGGGCCGGTCTTATAAGAATACATCCGCGTGACCAGCCTGGCCTCCCTGGTTCCTGCCTCCTCCTCTTGCTTCAGTTCCCTTGGCCCTCTGCTGCCGAGGAGTTTCCCCAAAGCTCCACTGTCATCTGACGACTCCCACACACATCATAACACACAGAGAATGCTGGTGGCCGAGGAGCACCTGGAGTGACTGGGTCAGCAGGCCCCGTTGTTCTGTATGGCTTGTCTCACTCCAGTGCCTGGAGTCAACCCTCTGTTCCAACAGGGGTCAGGGTCCCCCACCCCACCCCCCACCCACCTCCACATCGTGCACATTCTCCTGGGTTTGCATTTACTTTCTTCTTCTGCCAGCGTGGGATCCCCTGGAGTCCTAACCCCTGGGGCATTGCTTTTCCTGGAAGTCTTAAGCATACATTGAAGGCAGGATTTGCTTACACAGGTGGCTAGAAGTCAAGAGTGGGGCAGGGGGTATTAAGGAGAGAGGACAAAGTAGGGGATACCTGCTGGGAGCTGACCACCCATGCTTCCCCCTTCTTTACCTACCAACCAGGATTTAGAAAAGTCTGGGCATGTGGTACATAGAAGTCTCATGTATACTCATTGGGTAGCTAAAATTAAATAGGACAGACTGGCTCAGTCCCAATAGTATGGTCCCTGAATGGCTGGACAGTGACCAGGTCTAGTGATTGTGTCTTATCTCTACAGTCCCAGCTCTTAACAGTGCCTGGTACTTAAGAGGCCCTCAGTGAGTGTTCACTGGATGAGTGGATGAGAAAAGGAGGGAAAGAATTGCTGGGGGCTAGGAGGACTCCTTCCCTTGACCATGAGGTCAGTATGGCATCATTGATGTGGCAAAGCATGACACAGGTGGGAACACGTTTCATAGTTATTTCCCATATTGCTCTAGTCTTTTCTTCCCACTTCCACCCCCATGAAGTACCATGAAAGCACAATTTTGAACACTCAAAGAGGTGGACTTAGATCAGATAATTAGTGCAGACCTTGAACTTACATCCACATTACAAAACTTGGCCCCTAGGCCAGCACATGGAATTCTTTTGAGTCTTAGTAACACATTAAACTTGTTAAGGCTTCAAAAGTAACGAGATGTTTTTTCCTGGCTTTTGATGGACTTATGCTAATACATTGAAGAGTCACTGCTAATAAGCAAGGAGGAGCAGAATGATTTAAGGCTCTGTCACCTCCAAAAACACACTGTCAATGGAGACAAAGTTATCATTGTAAATTGTCTTTTCCTTTATTCTTGTGCGAGCTGCTCATCCCCCTGTTAATTAGAGACATCAAGAAACAACACTTCGTTCTGGCATCCCTTCTAAAAGCATATTGCTTTTAGGGGGGATGGCGTCCCTTCCCATCTCTGGAGTCAGCCCATGGCTGTCCTGCCCTCGTCCCCTCCCTGCCTCCACTCCAGGGCTTCCTGTGAGCCTGCCGCTGATACTGGCTCCAGTGCTTTTTCTGTGTCCTCATCTCCAGCCTCGCAGGTGGATCAAGCAACAGTGGATGCTTCCACCTAAAACTGGAGGTTGGATGGACACGTGTCCGTGAGAGAATAGAGCCATGGGGTGGGGATAACTTGCAAATCTGACTGTAAGTTAATATCTACATGTACTGGTTTAGACTGATGGGGCTGACAGTGCATGTGTCACGTATTGATTATCACCTCAAGATTGGAGATGGTCTCTCTTGAGAAGATTAAATGGAAAGACAGAGTGATACACAACATTGATTTCCTTTCCTTAAACCAGCCACTCCAGACTTCCATTCCACATCCCTGCAGAGAATGAAGACATCTCTTTGGGGTTTCCAAAAAGCTGTTTGTTAGGTCTGGGTTGTTTTAGTGTTGGGTTTTCACTGTTTCCTTCTATCTCAGCACCCTGTATGTTTCATTTTGGGGTGTTCTAATCACAGTATTACTTATTGTATGGAGTTCATTTTGTAGTGTCTGTCTCGGTGGAGTAGAAGTCCGTCGAGTGTGAGGACTGGGTCTGCGTGGTTTGCCGTCAGTACAGTACCTGGAACATGGTTGACTCTCAGAAAATAGTAATTGAATGACTAAATGAAGTGGGCCTACCTTTCTTTCCCCGATACAAACATTGTCAATTCATAGTTACTGTTATGGCCTTCCCTTGTGGCTCAGCAGGTAAAGAATCCCTCTGCAATGTGGGAGAACTGGATTTGATCCCTGGGTTGGGAAGATCCCCTGGAGAAGGGAAAGGCTACGCACTCCAGTTATGTTATGTTATTGCTGAAGCTAGGAAAGTTTCCCTTCAATGTTAGAGTTGATCTGGCTACATACAAGGGAAAAAATTTCCAAAGAAGGACACAGATTGAGCAAACTGAATTAATACCAGAGTGAAATGGGGGTGTTGGGGGGAAGATGGGAGGGAGTGTGTCTGTGTACAAACTTTCTTTCAATTAAGTGTAAGCTAATGTGGTGTTGGAGAAGACTCTTGACAGTCCCTTGGACTTCAAGGAGATCCAACCAGTCCATCCTAAAGGAGACCAGTCCTGGGTGTTCATTGGAAGGACTGATGCTGAAGCTGAAACTCCAATACTTTGGCCACCTCATGCGAAGAGTTGACTCATTGGAAAAGACCCTGATGCTGGGAGGGATTGGGGGCAGGAGGAGAAGGGGACGACAGAGGATGAGATGGCTGGATGGCATCACCGACTCGATGGACATGAGTTTGGGTAGGCTCCAGGAGTTGGTGATGGACAGGGAGTCCTGGTGTGCTGAAATTCATGGGGTTGCAGAGTCGGACACGACTGAGCGACTGAACTGAACTGAATGTGTTAGTTTTTTTTTGGTTTGTTTTAATCTACTTCCTCCTACTTTATTTCAGTGTTGACTTTTAAGTTCTAGAGAGAAAACTCACCAGAGTTTGTAGTGAATGCGGATTATGGTATTTTTGAATGATGGAAATGGCTAAGTTTAGAAGGATAGAGAATTAGAGATGGGAGAAAGTTACAAAAAGGAAAAAATCTATTTGTCTAACTTATCTTTGAAAATGAGTCAAATAGGCAAGAGAATCCAGGTTCTGTAAAATACAAGGCATTTCAGTTTCTCACTGCAGGTAGGAGTTTTTAGTATATGTGTACAGCTTTGATTTCATCTTACACTACTAAATAGCATTAACAAACCAAGATACGTAGAATGCCTTCCTGGGGGCTCTGTTTAACTCTCATATTTCAACTCTGACTCCCTATTAGAACCTCTCAACTTGCTGCTTTCAGGGAAGAAGAGAGAAATGGCCTTCACGACCCTTTCCTTGTGCCAGACACAGGCGGCCATACTCGCTCACTGTGATGTCCTCTGAGGTGGTGACTGTGGTTCCGTTTTACATAGCAGGGAGCCCAGAGAAACTCAGAGTTACTTAAGGAATTGTCAGGGGTTCACAGCTAGTTAAATGGTAGAACTGGATGTGGGCTTTAGAAAGGGTTTCTCAAAAGCAAAGAGTGCTATGCCTTCTGGGGCTCTAGAATTGCATTTTCAAATGATCTTGTTTGAGGATGAGAAAAAGACAGAAAATTACTCATTCAGTGCCTTTCCAGACTTTTGCTGTCCCTTTGGAGAATTTAGTACAGTTGTCTCCTCCCCTTCTGGCAACTTCCATTGAGTCTCCAAGTACTGGGTATTCTCCAGTCTCAGCAGTAAAATGGAGGAAAGAGCAGTGTAGGAAAATATACAAGATGAAAAAGTAGAGACCTATTCTGTCACAGGGCAATCTAACACATCATTTAAACAGTCTTACTAAGGTGAATTTGAGAGCACGGATCATGGTTTCTCATTGAAAAATAAAAGTCCTTTGGCTTAAAGAATATCTTCAAAAAATAAATCCTTCATTACCCAAGGTATTTCTTGAAATGAAAAGAGTACGTATCAAGCCATATCATGAAAGAAATAATTCAGCAGTCCTTGAGAATTTACCCAGTTTCCATTCAAACATTAAAGTGATCGTTTAATCTTACATACAATTCCCTGAACTCTTCCTAAATAATTGCTTTGGTGATTTTAGCTCAACCTTGAAACAGAGTTGAATCTGTTGTATATTTGACTTCATTTGAAAGAAAGAAACAGTTATAAGGACATAGAGACTTCAGAGGTTTAAACCCTTTATCCACAGGGACTAGGGGAGAGAAGTAAGTGTGTGCAAGCCCAGAATGCAATGAGGTATCAGCTCTGACAATAATAATAATAATAATAATAATACCACATGTTCTATATGGGAACTTTAAATAACGTCTACCAGGCATCTTCACATATATTCATTCCTCAGTTAATCTTTACAGTAGTAACCCTTGGCGATAGGTAAGACAACTGTTAGGATCCCTCTTTTTGGGGCAAGGAAGTTGAGCCTCAAAAACTGACTTACCCAAGATCACACAGCTAAAGGATAAAGTTGGAACTTGGACCCAGGCCTCCAGGTTCCCATCTACTGCCCTTTCCAACAGAGCCATTTGTCTCTCTCAAGAGCAAGTATTTACTGTGGATAAGCTTTTGTTAGATTTGCCAAGGCTCATGCCAAGTCTCTCACTGTAGTAGTTTTCCTGTGTTTGAGACAGATGGGCATTGCCTGGGGTTGGTGTCAGTATTTATAGAGATGGAATTTGAGCTGTAATAATAAAGTTCTGAATTATTTTCTGTGTCACACTAAGCCTTCAGATGAACTAAATTTCAGTCAGTAGTATATAAATAAACTGATCTACTTAATTTCTACATGGCTTGGGCATGTGGGTTCCAGAATAAATCTGAAACTGCTTAAATCAAAGCCGGGAAAAGAGACCGGCAGCAGGTTATTCCCTGGCAGTCTAATGATTACGACTCTGTATTTCCAGTGCAAAGGGGCACAGGTTCGATCTCTGATCTGGGAACTAAGATCCTGCAAGCTGTGTGGCACTGCTAAGACAGTAACAAATAAATAGGATGTCACTTAGTGCAGTTCTACTCTAGTTAAAAGAGCAGCTGTGAAGCGTTTGCAATGTAGTATGGACGATGTTAGAAGCATTTTTCTGAGTAAGTTAGCCTTTCAAATAGAGTTTGAAATTTTTTAATTCATTTATTCATTCAGCAGCTATTTGCTTAATATCCCCATAAGGCCAGTTACTATACTGGGCCACAAGAAAAGACATGGTTCCTGTCGGACACAACTGAGCAACTTCACACTCTCCTGTCCTTAGGCATTCACAGGCCAGTAGGTATGTGGGTGTCATGAATAAAGACACTGGAAAGCACAGATAAAAGTTTCACAGAGGTCTAGCATTCATCTCGGAGAAGGCAATGGCACCCCACTCCAGTACTCTTGCCTGGAAAATCCCATGGACAGAGGAGCCTGGAAGGCTGCAGTCCATGGGGTCACTGAGGGTCGAACGTGACTGACCAACTTCACTTTCACTTTCCACTTTCATGCGTTTGAGAGGAAATGGCAACTCACTCCAGTGTTCTTGCCTGGAGAATCCCAGGGACGGGGGAGCCTGATGGGCTGCCATCTATGGGGTTGCACAGAGTCAGACACGACTGAAGTGACTTAGCAGCAGAAGTAGCAGCATTCATCTTACCTGTCCCTACATTTTCAGATCTTTTATTTTCTTCAAGTTGGAATTTTCAGTATTTTGTATTACAATAGATAATGCAATCAGTCTCATCTCTGAGAAGTCCAGTTATTGAGACATTTATTCATCAAATGTTTGTCACGTGTGTACTATGTGTCGGTTGTCTTCTGGGTACTGGGATTGCAGAGATGAAACCAACAGCTTTCCTGTGGTAAGGAGCTCTCAGTCTAAAAGGAGAAACATAAGAAACAAATGCATTCTGTTTGGATTTGCTGCTTATAGCTGTATGACCTTTGGCAGACAGTTTAATCTCATGGGGTTTTTATAACAATAAAATGATAATACCTGAAAAACAGTAGGAGAGAGCTGGGCACATTAGAAGCCTTCATGTAGTTGCTGCTGTCACTGATGAGAAAAGTGGGAGAGGCTCACAGAGGTCTTGGGAGCACTTGTGCCTCAAGAGGGTTTAGTCAGGAGAGGCTTCCTAGAGGAGGAGGTGCAGTGAGTTTTTGCCAAGCCTGCAAGGCAGGGTGAACCCCATTTAGAGTGTGCAGCACAAGCTGACGCTCGGGATGTGGGGCAGCTGCCTCTGGGGCGGAGAGGCAGGGAGGGCAGCACAGTTGGAATGTCGAGTATAGGGAGAACTTTGACCCAAACACCCCTAGAAACAGGCTGGAAAGGTGCAAGGGGCCAGACGGTGTGTGGCCGTGGCTGTCCCCAAACAGCCAGGGCAGGAGGTTTGCATTTGAGAAAGACACACCGTCCCACTTGTCCAAGGAGAACTCAAGATCATTTTGTCCTGTGTTCTCTGAGGCTCTTGGGTTAAATGTTCTACATGGTCCGTTATTTTAGGAGTAAAAGGAACCGTATAAAAACCTGCTGGACAGTTAAGTCATGTTGAGCATCTGCCTTCAACCAAGAAATACTGTACATAGAAGGGAGGAGGCTCACTTTCTAGTTCTAGAGAAAACCAGAAAATTAATATTCTGATTTGGTCCAGCAAATGTTGTAAGAACAAGTCAACTATAAAATATGTGCATTTCCTAGTAATGTCTTTGTGTTGGCAGAAAATTACCTAGCTGGGATAAACGTTCAGGGAACAAGCAAGGTTTTAGCTGTGCGTAGTCCAAACCAAAATCCCTTCTCTGTAAACCCAGGGCCAGGGCCTGAGTCCATGACAGCCTGCAATATGAAATGGTACCGAATGCTCTTCTTACCCTATTCTTTATTAGAATTAAAATTGAATATTTTTGTCATGGTATCAGTCAAAATAAATAAAAACAGTAGGAAGAAGGGAAGTCTGCCCTTCTGAAGGGCGGACGAGGCTGGGAGGCTTGAACTGTCTTTAAACACTGTAGCACAGCTGTCAGAGGAGCTCACTGGCCCTCAGTTTAACCAGAGAAAACATGTTTTATTAAATTATTTTGGCCTTATAGGGTGTTTCTTAAATGAAAAATGATCACAGTTAGCATGCCTGACCCCTGTTGGCCTGATCATTTTATGAAGAATAATAATGTTCTATGGCAGAGCAGTCTGGAAAGAATGTCAGCTTGCCTCGGTCACAGATTCTTAGTGACCTCAGAGCATACACTAAGTCAGTGGAAGGCTAAGTACGTAGATTGTGAGCTGCGGCAGAGGAACCAGTACTTTCTTCGGCATCCACGGGTTTTCACTTCCTTCTTTGGAAGAATCTCGTCTTGGTGGGAAGCATAATTACCCTTGCATATGCCACTTTGGGAAGAGAACGTGTGTCCATAATCACTGAAAGGAAATACCCAGTGTGGTCAGAGTCCATCCTGGCTGGCCCCGTGAGGTTTAGCAGCTGCTGCCAAGTTGCCGTGCGAGGGGGTGGCCTGGCTGGAATACCAGAGGCCTTGTTGGTTTCTGGATGCAACAGAGAAGGCCACACATTCCTGTGTATAATGTATCAAAATGACGCATTGATAGCTCTCTTTAAACGCGTCTCCTATTCATCCACCGTTTACATTCTTACTTTAGTTTTTAAATCAGTAGTATTTGTAATTGGTATGAACCTCAAGGGTTCAAAGAGACAATGGTGAACAGTCTCTCTCCCATCTCTCTTTCTCATGACCTAATTCTCCTTGGAGTTGGCCAGTATTCGTTTCCCGGGTACATTTCCAGAGAAAATCTCACCATTTACTTTTGACACGTCTGCCTCTTGCTTCTTGAGGGCACTGAAGGTGTTTCACAATAGTTGTGGGAAAACTACTTTACCACCTTCGTTCTGAACGTAGAGCTGATGTTGAGAGTATGAAGTTATTGGGCAGGGGTGTAATTAGGCCTGTTCAACAATAAAATATTTTACATGATACAGCATTGAAATATTTTTATCCCATGTCTCATTTTACTCTTATTATAATCTAGAAAACAGATAAGAGCAAGTATTATAGTATTATTATTTCCACTTTACAGTTCACAAAACTGAAGTGAAGAGAAAATCCGTGCCTTTCTTTGTCTTATCGCTGATCAGTGACAGATGCGAGAGGGTTCCCCTTGTGTCCAGGCTTCTGTGCAGTGTTGTAAGCCTGATTTTAGGCGAATTGATTTCCATTACTGTATATTCAGCGTTGTAATGGAATCTGCTATGATTTTAGAAATATTTTTGTCTCTTGCTTTCAATAAAATATTGGAACAAGCAATATTGTGAGGGCTTATTAAAGACCTATACTAAGAAAGCTGTCTGACTATAACCAGTCTCTGAGCCTGCCTCTGTTTCAACATTGTCCTGGGTGCTTTAGGTATGCCATTTAATGCCTGGTGTTCACCTGTTTTACATTTGAAGAAACAGAGGCACAGAGAGAGGAAGTAAATTGCCAGTGGATATGCAACTTGAAAGTAGTAGAACTGGAATTCAAATTCAATATGTACCTATTTCTGCCAAGAAGTGCTGCCTCCCCAGATTAGATGGCCAGAGCATAAATGATTATTATTTTCATAACACAGATATTTTATTTATTTAAAATCCAGCAAATGCATATGGGTCCTGATTACTAGCAGTTATTAAAAGATGATAAAAATTCAACTGTCGAGCTCCATTTAAAATACCCTAGAATATTAAAGATGTAAAAGCTTGCTTCCTGCTTTCAGGATGTTACCATCAATCTGAAGGCATCGAAGCAACACAAATAAACTTCAGAACATAACATGATCATAAAACCACACTCGGAAACATGGAATCAGAGAGGTTTGAAGTTTGAGGGGCCCAGGAGGTTATTTAGAGACTCCATCCAAGCCTGAAGTCATCCTTTTCCCTCTGATTTGTGTGTCAGTGATACCATGAGCCTCCCAAGACACCAAACCCGCAGACATGGAGTTCGAGTACATTCCTTCCACTCCTTCATCTCCAGCCTTGCAAACTACGTTTAAAGTGGTCTCACTCCTGCACCCTTCCCTCATCCACAGGAAAAGTAATAAGACCACGTCAGTCCTTTATTTTCAGCCCTGCCAACTATGCTTCTCCTGGTTCATATCCTGTCAAATGTGTGCTGAAAATAGGACACCAAACCAGATTCCTGGACCCCAGTCTCTGTGCAGTCCAGGACAACAAGCCCCCCGCTGGCACAAGATTCCCTCCTGAACCATGGCTGTCCTGCTGCTCCCTTGATGGAGGCTGCAGTGCCCATTCCTGTGTAGTCCCCACCCCAGTTGTTGCTCAGCCTTCTCACAGCTGTGCTGGTCTTGTCTCCTCCTCCTCACGGACCAGGTTCACATCCAGGATGCGAAGGAATCTGTCCAGATGCCTTCCTACCACAGGGGCATGTAGTAGAAAGGGCCTTGGGCTGTGTCGTGTTTGTGGATGGGAGTTGGAGTCACTGTGGAGGGGAGCGGGGTGGTGCCACAGGCAGGAGTGGGCACTGCGCTTGCAGTGGCTCCGCTTCCGGGATGCAGAGGTAAACTTCTCACACACAGCAACTAAACTCACGGGGAAGCAAAATACCAAGTGCCCGACGATACTAGAGAGTGAACAGAAGCAATCAGATTCTGGAAAGGAGTCACAGCATGCAAGAAATGAATGGCCTAGAGGACGTGTCCCATTTTTACAGCGTTTACCCTAAGGTAAGACCGCAGTCAGCAGCCATATTTGGCACTTAGAACTCCAATAAAACATGACACCCTTCTGGTCTGAAGAAGAAGATGACCATGCTCAGTGTGACTGCAGCCCGTGTATAAACTCTGCCCCATCTGTGGCTCACCTCTGAACTGCAGATGCACAGGGCAGATTCTAGCTAAAGGTAAAATTGAACTGAGATTTAAATTGCCACTCAGACAAAATTTTTCACTGGAATCCAATCAAGTGAATTTCCTGCAAAAAAAACCCCCACGAAAATCAATACTCTTCAGAAAAATGTAACAGAATTCACAGCATAATTTTCACAACACCCTGAATGCACTGAAAAAAAACATTGATGGTGACATACAAAGAACCAGAAAAATATAATTCAGTTTTTAAGAGAAAACATAGTCAACTGATATTAACCTTGAGTTGATCCAGATGTTGGAATTAACAAGGATTTCAAAGCATTTATAATGATGTTAAATTAACTATGCTCACAATGAGAGAAAATAAAAGAATAACAGTAAATTTAAATGTATAAAATATCAGATCAGATCAGTCGCTCAGTCGTGTCCGACTCTTTGCGACCCCATGAACCGCAGCACGCCAGGCCTCCCTGTCCATCACCAGCTCCCGGAGGTCACTCAGACTCGCATCCATCGAGTCAGTGATGCCATCCAGCCATCTCATCCTCTGTCGTCCCCTTCTCCTCCTGCCCTCAATCCCTCCCAGCATCAGAGTCTTCTCCAATGAGTCAACTCTTCGCATGAGGTGGCCAAAATACTGGAGTTTCAGCTTTAGCATCATTCCTTCTAAAGAAATTCCAGGATTGATCTCCTTCAGAATGGACTGGTTGGATCTTCTTGCAGTCCAAGGGACTCTCAAGAGTCTTCTCCAACACCACAGTTCAAAAGCATCAATTCTTCGGCGCTCAGCCTTCTTCACAGTCCAGCTCTCACATCCATACATGACCACAGGAAAGACCATAGCCTTGACTAGGCGAACCTTTGTTGGTAAAGTAATGTCTCTGCTTTTGAATATGCTATCTAGGTTGGTCATAACTTTCCTTCCAAGGAGCAAGCGTCTTTTAATTTCATGGCTGCAGTCACCATCTGCAGTGATTTTGGAGCCCAGAAAAACAAAGTCTGACACTGTTTCCCCATCTATTTCCCATGCAGTGATGGGACCAGATGCCATGATCTTCGTTTTCTGAATGTTGAGCTTTAAGCCAACCTTTTCACTCTCCACTTTCACTTTCATCAAGAGGCTTTTTAGCCCCTCTTCACTTTCTGCCATTAGGGTGGTGTCATCTGCATATCTGAGGTTATTGATATTTCTCCTGGCAATCTTGATTCCAACTTGTGTTTCTTCCAGTCCAGCATTTCTCATGATGTACTCTGCATATAAGTTAAATAAACATGGTGACAATATGCAGCCTTGACGTACTCCTTTTCCTATTTGGAACCAGTCTGTTGTTCCATGACCAGTTCTAACTGTTGCTTCCTGACCTGCATACAGATTTCTTAAGAGGCAGATCAGGTGGTCTGGTATTCCCATCTCTTTCAGAATTTTCCATAGTTTATTGTGATCCACACAGTCAAAGGCTTTGGCATAGTCAATAAAGCAGAAATAGATGTTTTTCTGGAACTCTCTTGCTTTTTCCATGATCCAGCGGATGTTGGCAATTTGATCTCTGGTTCCTCTGCCTTTTCTAAAACCAGCTGGAACATCAGGAAGTTCACGGTTCACATATTGCTGAAGCCTGGCTTGGAGAATTTTGAGCATTACTTTACTAGCGTGTGAGATGAGTGCAATTGTTCGGTAGTTTGAGCACTCCTTGGCATTGCCTTTCTTTGGGATTGGGATGAAAACTGACCTTTTCCAATCTTGTGGCCACTGCTGAGTTTTCCAAATTTGCTGGCATATTGAGTGTAGCACTTTCACAGCATCATCATTCAGGACTTGGAATAGCTCCACTGGAATTCCATCACCTCCACTAGCTTTGTTCGTAGTGATGCTTTCTAAGGCCCATTTGACTTCACATTCCAAGATGTCTGGCTCTAGGTCAGTGATCACATCATCATGATTATCTAGGTCTTGAAGCTCTTTTTTGTACAGTTCTTCTGTGTATTCTTGCCACCTCTTCTTAATATCTTCTGCTTCTGTTAGGTCCACACCATCTCTGTCCTTTATCGTGCCCATCTTTGCATGAAATGTTCCTTTGGTATCTCTGATTTTCTTGAAGAGATCCCTAGTCTTTCCCATTCTGTTGTTTTCCTGTATTTCTTTGCATTGATCACTGAAGAAGGCTTTCTTATCTCTTCTTGCTATTCTTTGGAACTCTGCATTTAGATGTTTATATCTTTCCTTTCCTCCTTTGCTTTTCGCTTCTCTTCTTTTCACAGCTATTTGTAAGGCCTCCCCAGATAACCATTTTGCTTTTTTGCATTTCTTTTCCATGGGGATGGTCTTGATCCCTGTCTCCTGTACAATGTCACGAACCTCATTCCATAGTTCATCAGGCACTCTATCTATCAGATCTAGGCCCTTAAATCTATTTCTCACTTCCACTGTATAATCATAAGGGATTTGATTTAGGTCATACCTGAATGGTCTAGTAGTTTTCTCTACTTTCTTCAATTTCAGTCTGAATTTGGCAATAAGGAGTTGATGGTCCGAGCCACAGTCAGCTCCTGGTCTTGTTTTTGCTGATTGTATAGAGCTTCTCCATCTTTGGCTGCAAAGAATATAATCGATCTGATTTCGGTGTTGACCATCTGGTGATGTCCATGTATAGAGTCTTCTCTTGTGTTGTTGGAAGAGGGTATTTGCTATGACCAGTGCATTTTCTTGGCAAAACTCTATTAGTCTTTGCCCTGCTTCATTCCGTATTCCAAGGCCAAATCTGCCTGTTACTCCCGGTGTTTCTTGACTTCCTACTTTTGCATTCCAGTCCCCTATAATGAAAAGGACATCTTTTTTGGGTGTTAGTTCTAAAAGGTCTTGTAGGTCTTCATAGAACCTTTCAACTTCAGCTTCTTCGGCGTTACTGGTTGGGGCATAGACTTGGATTACTGTGACATTGAATGGTTTGCCTTGGAAACGAACAGAAATCATTCTGTCATTTTTGAGATTGCATCCAAGTACTGCATTTCGGACTCTTTTGTTGACCATGATGGCCACTCCATTTCTTCTGAGGGATTCCTGCCCACAGTAGTAGATATAATGGTCATCCGAGTTAAATTCACCCATTCCAGTCCATTTTAGTTTGCTAATTCCTAGAATGTCAACATTCACTCTTGCCATCTCTTGTTTGACCACTTCCAATTTGCCTTGATTCATGGACCTGACATTCCAGGTTCCTATGCAACATTGCTCTTTACAGCATCGGACTTTGCTTCTATCACCAGACACATCCACAGCTGGGTATTCTTTTTGTTTTGGCTCCATCCTTTCATTCTTTCTGGAGTTCTTTCTCCACTGATCTCCAGTAGCATATTGGGCCCCTACTGACCTGGGGAGTTTCTCTTTCAGTATCCTATCATTTTGTCTTTTCATCCTGTTCATGGGGTTCTCAAGGCAAGAATACTGAAGTGGTTTGCCATTCCCTTCTCCAGCGGACCACACCCTGTCATATCTCTCCACCATGACCCGCCCATCCCAGGTTGCCCCTCGGGCATGGCTTAATTTCATTGAGTTAGACAAGGGTGTGGTCCTTGTGTGATTAGATTGACTAGTTTTCTTTGAGAATAGTTTTAGTGTATTTGCCCTCTGATGCCCTCTTTCAAGACCTACTATCTTACTTGGGTATAAAATATATAAAAGTATATTTTCAAGTATATTTAAAATATACATATAAAGCAAAATTAAAAATGTGAAAATATAATTTAGCAGAGAGTGAGAAACTTTAAGAGAACACAATGGAAATTCTAAAACTGAAAAATACAGTATCTAAAATTTAAAATTCACTTGATGGACTTAATAACAGATTGGAGTTGACAAAAGAAAGAGTAAACTTGGATATAGAGATTCTATTGAGAATGTATCTAATCTTAAGAAAAGAGATAAAAAAGATTGGAGGGAAAAAAAGATCCTCACAAATTTGTGGAACAATACCAAAAGATCTAACATGTGTAATTAGGGTCCAAGAAAAAAAGGAGAGAGAGAATGAGGTAGAAAAAAATATTTGAAGAACATTCCCAAATTTGGTGAAAGACATAACATTTAAAAATTCAAAAATCTCAGAGATAACCTCAAGTAAAAATAAATAAGATATTTACTTTTGTAAATAAGAGAATATTCTGAAAGCAGCTCAAATCAACACATTACACAGGAGGAAACAGTGGCTCGAGTGATGTGGATTTCTCATGCGAAAACATGAAGGTCAGAAGACACTAGGAATGAATCTTTAAAATGTTGACGGAAGAAATCATTGATCCAGAATATTAGGAACAGAAAAAAAAAAAAATTTTAAGAATGAAGGCAAAATAAAAATGTTTTCAGATTTTTTTTCAGAAGTTGAATACAGGAAGTACTAAAAGAAATACTTCCAGTTGAAAGATTAATGCTGGATAGAAACTTGGATCTTCAGGAAAAAAGAAGAATGTCAGAAATGGAAAATAAATGGGTAAAAACAAGACCTAGTTTTCCCTTATTTTTTAAAAAGTGCATAAGATTATATAAAACAAACAAAAACCGGACTGTCCTATGATATTTATAATGGAGATAGCTGAGATACATATCACAATTATATAGTGAAAGTTGGAGGTGGTGTTAAATGGCCCCTTTGTGTGATACTTTGAAAAGTTAAGGATGTACGTTCTAATCCCCAGACAACCACTGTACACAACAAATGTCCAGGCTAAAAAGCCAATATAAATTAAAATGGAATTCTAGAAAGCAGATAATCCCAAAGAAGGTAGGAAATGGGGAAACCCCACAGGGGACAAACAAAATAATAAAACAATAGATTTTAATCCAGTGTATTAGTACTTTCATTATTAAGGAATTAACTCCAACTAAAGGACAGGCACTGTCAAAATAAATTTTTAGAAAAGCAGAACCAAAATATCTGCTGTTTATAAATAGGCTGAAAACAAATGCATGCAAAAGGTAAGCCTGAAGAAAGATGAAGTGCCTTCAATCAGGTAAAATAGACTTCAGCACAGAGTATTACCAAAGATAAAGAGGGACATTTCTTAATGATAAAAGGATCAATTGACCCAAAATACAGAAAAGTCAAATGTAATCATAATGACAAAGTTTCAAATTACATAAAACAAAATTTTATAAAATTAAAGGGAGAAGTACACATTTCTGCAATCGTATTTGGCAATTTTAACACCACTTTTTATTGATAAACTATTAGAATTTGATAGAGCAGTTAGAAAAAAACAAAAACCAAAAAAACAAGAAACATAGATGATACAAAAACACAAATCATCTTGACCTAATTATATTTGTAGAACACTGCATCCCCAGGCCTCCCCGGTGGCTAGGCAGGGAAAGAATCTGCCTGCAATGCAGGAGACACAGGAGATGTAGGTTTGATCTCTGGGTCAGGAAGATCCCCTGGAGAAGGAAATGGCACCCCACTCCAGTATTCTTGCCTGAAAAGTTCCCATGGACAGAGGAGCTTGGCGGGCTACAGTCCATGGGGTCACAAAGCATTGAACATGAATGAGTGACTAAGCACACACACACATACATTCCCAAACTGAAGAATATAGGCATGTTTTATTTTATTACATTTTGCTTTATTGCACTTCAAAGATATTGTATTTTTAAAAATTGAAGACTTATGACAGCTCTGCATGGAGCAAGTTTATTGGCGTTATTTTTTCCAACAGCATTTGCACACTTTGTGTCTCTGTGTCACATTTGGGTAATTCTCAGCAATTGTTTTCATTATTATTTGTTGTATTAATCTGTGGTCAGAAGGCAGTGGCACCCCACTCCAGTACTCTTGCCTGGAAAATCCCATGGACGGAGGAGCCTGTTAGGCTGCAATCCATGGGGTCACTAAGAGTCGGACACGACTGAGTGACTTCACTTTCCCTTTTCACTTTCATGCATTGGAGAAGGAAATGGCAACCCACTCCAGTGTTGTTGCCTGGAGAATCCCAGGGACGGGGGAGCCTGGTGGCCTGCTGTCTATGAGGTCGCACAGAGTCGGACACGACTGAAGCAACTTAGCAGCAGCAGCAGTGATCTTTGATGTCACTACTATAAGTGTTTTGAAGCATTGTCTTATTTTAAGAAGTTGCCACAGTCATGGCAGTAACTACACCCTGAGCGTTCAGCAGCTATCAACATCCAGGCAAGACCCTTTACCAGCAAAAAGATTACGACTCACTGAAGGCTCAGACAATGGTTAGTATTTTTTAGCAATAAAAATTTTTTTTGCAATGAATTATTTTTTAACTAAGGTATGTACATTGTTTAGATACGATGCTATTGCACACTTGATAGACTACAGTATAGTACAAATGTAACTTTTTTATGCACTAGAAAACCAAAAAATAAATGTGGGTCAGTTGATTGAGATAGTTGCTTTATTGTGTTGGTCTGGAGCTGAACCTGCACTACCTGCAAGCTCTACCTGTACATATTCTTTTTAAGTGCCTGTTACACATTCAACAAGGTAGACCATAAAACAAATCTCAGCAAACTAACAATGGTTGAAATACTACATAGAGTATGTGTTCTGACGTCAGATAATTGGAAATTAAACACACTTCTAAATAATTTATAGGTCAAGGAAGAAAACAAAAAGGAAATTTAAAAATATTTCTAATAAATAACAATGAAAATACATCAGAGTTTACAATATGTAGCTAAACATACATGGAGGGAAATTTATAGCTTTAAATGTTTATATTGGAAAAAGAAATAAAATCAGCGACCTAAATTTACACCTAAAGAAGCTAGGGAAAAAAGAGCATAGTAGAAAGAAGGAAATAGCAAGGATAAAAGAAAGATCAATGAAAGAGAAACATGAAAATGTATAGAAAACACATAAAACTAAAACTTACTTCTTTGAGAAGAGCAAACAATTGAGGAACCTCAGGTGAGACTGGCTAAGAAGAGCTAGAACATGGATTATGGATATAAGAGCTGAAAGGAGCATTGTTGCTGCAGATCCTATGGACACTGAAGGATAAGAGAATATTAGGAACAACTTTACAGCAATTAATTGAGCTATAACGAAATGGAAAAATACATTTTACAGAAACCAACAATAGATGAAAAAAAATATGAATAGCCCTACATGTATCAGATAACTTTAATTCAATAAAAAATACTTTTTAATGACAACAGTGAACTCACTTAAAGCCTGGATGGTTTCACTGACTAATTCTATTAAATACTTAAGAAAAAACTCAAAATTTTACACCCAAAAAGTTACATGAATGGCAATGTGCACATTCAAAAGAATTTTTTTTCAACTGTCATTAGTCATCAAGGAAAGGTGGCTTAACTCACAAAAGGATACCATTATATTCCCACCAAAATGGGTAGGATTACAAGACTGACAGCACAAATGTTGGTAAGGATGTAGAGCAGCAGGAACACTCGTGTATTACTGGAGTGGCTGTAGCTATATAATCACTCTGGGAAAAGTTCTAAAAGCTTTTATGAAACTAAACATATATCTACCCTGTGGGCCAGCAATTTCACTCCTAGCTATTTACCCAAGAGAAATGATAATATATGTTCATAAAAAGAATTCTACATGAATGTTATTAGCAACTTTATTCATAATATCCTCAAACTATAAACAGTTTCAGTGTCTGATCAATAGATTAAGAAAACTGTGCTATAGCTGTACAACGGAATGGTGAAGTGACGTGAAGTCGCTCAATCGTGTCCGACTCTTTGCGGCCCCATGGACTGTAGCCCACCAGGCTCCTCTGTCCATGGGATTTTCCAGGCAGGAGTACTGGAGTGGGGTGCCATTTCCTTCTCCAGAGGATCTTCCTGACCCAGGGATCAAACCTGAGTCTCCCGCGTTGTAGGCAGACGCTTTACCGTCTGAGCCACCAGGGACCCAAACAATAAAAAGCAACAAACTAGGAGTGCAAGTAGCAGGACAGATGAATCTCAGAAATACTCTGCTGAGTGAAGGGAGCCTTATGCAATAGCGTATGTGCTATATGATTCCATTTATACAGAGTTCTAGAACAGGCTGGCTTAACCTGCAGTGGAAAAAAAAATCAGAACAGCAACTGGGGTAGGAAGGGCGAAGATTGACTAGGAAGAATCATGAAGGAACTTTCTAGGTGAAAATAATGTTTTGTATCTTGATTGGGTTTTTGAATACAAGCGCATGCCTTTGTCAGAAGTCAGTGAATGCATAATGAAGATTTGTGTAGTTCATTTCATGTAGTTGTTTTTATTTTTACTGTATATAAATTTCACATTAAAAACTGTAAACAAATAATTGTGCTAATAATTATGCCTTCTGAAGTATTGAGGGGAACTTTAATAAAGTCTGTAAATTTATTTTGACTTGAATCCAAAATTCAAAATGAATTGATGAATGGAAAGAGAGAAAAATAGTTGAATAGATATGTGATAAAGCAAGTTTATTAAAATGTTAATGTTAGAATATAGGCAGTAAGTATTTGGGTATTCACTATAAAAATTCTTTCAACTTTTCTATATGTTTAATTTTGAATTACATTTTGGGAAAATATACTAAGTGTAGCATGGACATATGGACCTTAAAAATTAGAGTGGAAAAATAAGAAAGAGGATGAAGTATATAAAATGATACTGTTAATAGGATTTAAATACCTATGTCCAGGTTTGGAGGAAGAAGTTCAGGCAAAATGATATACAACAAACACACTAGAACAGTTGCAGACGGGAAAGGAAATGTGAGTGCGGTGTTCTGGGGATGATGGGATAAATGACAGGTGAGTGTTGGGTAGGCAGGCTTTGCACGGGCGGGTGGTGAGGGAGCGGAGGAACGAGGGTCAGTGGGAGGTGGTGAAGCTCTGTTATTGTTCAGTCACTAAGTTGTGTCCCATTCTTTGCGACCCCGTGGACTGCAGTGCGCCAGGCTTGCCTGTCCTTGATGAGTCAGAGCTTGACCTCGTCAGTTGCTAACTGTGCCATTTTAAATAAGTTGTTTAACATTCTTCAGACTCACTTTTCCCATCTGTAAAATGGAGATTATGATGCCTACTTCACAGAGTTGTTCTGAGTTAAAACCAGATCGTATTCAGGAAGTTCCTAGCACACAGCTCCAAATCTGTGGTAGACTATAAAGTTTGTCATCCTTTCCTTCTCTTTCTGTTCATCTCAGTCCTGGGTGTCCTTCAAGGCACGCACCTTGTCTAAGTCTACAAAACCGTGCCTCTTCCTCCTATTTTCCAGGGACCATTGGCACTTACGTACCATTCCTTTCTGTCTAACTTTGGCTCCATGTGTAGAGTTGCTCTGTGTCTGTCTTGTCTCTTCACTGATCATCCCGTAGCTGCTTGAGGACTCAGAGCGTAGATCCGAGTGCCCCTCTGCTCAGTTGTCGCCCAGTGCTGCTGTTGTGTAGTCACTTGTATGTCTCTCCCCTGACCAGAAAGGCAGAGACAGTGTCTGTATTACTCCCTATTTTGTTTTCTCACGGAAGGGGCTCAGCAGTTGTTTGCTGAATGAATGAAAGGACAGCCCTTACCTTTTTGTCATTGCTTTTTCCACTCAGTGCTGTCAGGTCAGCACACTGATTTATCTTTGCTCGTATTCACTGTCAGACTTGCTGAAATTATCCAAACACACCAATGTGATCGTATGAGCTCAGCCAAGATCTGCTGCTGGATGTGGTTCCAGAACTCCACTGGACTCAAAGACAGGAACTGTAACAAAGACAAGGACCGTAGTAAGACCATCTCTTAACTGTGGCTGTTGTTTTCAGCTGTTCTGTTAAACTGTGAATAACATTTTAGAGCTGGAAGTGCTCTTAGATTTTATATACTCAAACCCTTGAATACTAAATGTAGGTGAAAGGATCTAAAGCCAGTGGGCTTAGTCAGTGGGAGTGCCTCCATGGAGGAGGCAAATATTAGGCAGAGTTTATTGGTGGGGAGAGATGTGGGTTGTTTAAAGAGAGGGTGGGACATTCCAAGGGTGTAGAGTGATGTGAGCTGGGAGCTGGTGAGGGCTGCAGGTATGCGCTAGAGGGGAGCCCACCGTGGGACGTTGGTCCCACATCAGGATTGTCATGAGACTTAAAGGGGTCAAGATGGCTAGTGATCAAGTTGGAAGCCATTAACCTCTCTGCTCTGTCCTTTGCAACAGCCTTATCTCATCCTTGATTTGGTTCTGACCTCCTCTTCCTTTCATTTGGGCTGAAGACAGGCTCAAACCCTGATTTTAAAATGAAGTCCAAATAACCCATTTGGAACCCCATATTTCAGCCCAGAAGTGTTGGTTGTGTATTGTGTCTGGTGCAGATGGAAGCCAGCTGAAATGATCCAGAACCCAGGCAGGAATTTAGCACAGCCTAATATTTCCTTGTCTTCAAATCAGTCCAAGCTATTCATTTGGAGGCCTCATTTCAGCAAATGTTCTGCTGCCCACAGGACCATCCTGGGATCACCAGGGACTTCCCTTTGGTCCATCTCGTCATTCCTTCTCCATTTTTGCCTTTGCCACATTTCTAGTGCCTGGAAAACAGCTGAGGAAACCAGCCTCTTTATTTTCTCTCTGGGAGGGCTGGATACCTAGTATATATGTCCCTGTCTTCTCCTAAATGGGTCCCTGTGCTGTTTTCCTAACTCAGATTGTCCCCGTTAAGTGGAAAAAGTGCTAAGAGTTTGTATAAGCCTTCCTCTGGGTAAGAAGCATCCAGTTAACATTTACCTTTAAAAGAATTATTTCATTGTGTTCTAAAAACCTTAAAAGCTGAACTGTCCACCAAGAGGCATTACTTTTTTCTCCAAAAGGTACCAATAAGCATTATCTTCAGGCAAAAGCTGTCTCTCCCAGAAGACCTTGCCTCCTTTTCTCCTAGGGATGTTTTGCCCATCCTTCCTTTTCTCATCACTAAAAAATAAAGGAATGTAGCTGCACCAGTCACTGCTTTCCCGGATTGCAGGGCCCCTGGAGTGTGTGCAGTCTAGAGCAGGTGATCTGTGAAACACTTCAGGGTTAAGCAGGGAGAGACCATACTTCAGGGTCTCAGGAATTCTATTTAATGGGCAACAGCATTTCTCCATTTAATATTGCTTCATAATTTATGTAATAAAAATAGCTCTGGAGAAGTCTCAGCTGTCATTATCCTACGTCTTTGAATTTGGATTTGCTGATATTCCATCCTGAGTCTTAATGATGGAGGTTATTGCATTTTGTCACTTCTCATGATACACATGGTAAACCCTGGATTCAGAGGTGGCAGTTCTCAACCCTATTCTGTCTTAAATGGAAATGACTTTCCTTATTTGGTTTCTCAGCAGCCACTATCGAGTTATGCATCTTTAAGTTTTTGTTTTTTGTTTTTTTTTAAAAGCAGACCACCAGCAGAATAATTTGGATCCATGTAGCTTCTGTTCAGATGCCCAGTGGGAGAAGATAGGCCCCCCAATCCAGAGGGGCAGTGGATGAAGCCTCTGCCTCCCACAGCTAAGGCCTAAGCCCCTGTTCTCAAGCCTGACACAGCAGAAGCCATTTCATTCTTTGTGTTTCTTTGTGACCAGCATGCCTATCCATTCTCTGGGCTCTGTAGATCATCTTGCTAGCACCAGAAGCTTTTACTCCTGTTCCCACCCTGTTGTAAACCTGGAAACAAATATTTGACTGGCTGAGGAGTACCGTCTGCATGAGTGCTCTCCCTCTGGGGCTGCAGCACACAGCGCGCCTGCCTGGCCCTCTCCTGCCGCACAGGACATATGACATATTTACGTCTCGCGTAACCATAGAAACCTGTTGTGTCAGAGAAGACTTTATGATTTTGCTGCTCTCCAGAAAGAGGCGAATAAAGCCACAGGGCAACCTGCCACGTCTTATTTAGTTACTTTGTAATCGTTTAGCAATTAAGACTGCAGAACATATTTACTATAATTTTCACATCTGTAGACATTTTATAGAGTATTGAATATACATAAAGAAATAAAAACACTTGAGACATTATTTTAGAAACCCTGTAGCCAGCTCAGTTGGGTTTTTTTTTTCTTTTTGGAATTATACGATTTGTACTTCATTAATTATTCTAAAAATGGCTGGGTCCTTTTTTTTTTTTTTTTTTTTTCTGCTGTAATGTTTCCTTTAGAGAATTCCTGGCGTAAGGAATTCTTACATTTTGTTATGCTGGCTATTCAAGAGGGCTATGGAAAGAACCCCAGTTTGGGACTTGGAAAGAATTGTATGTAGTGCCCAGTTTAAATCAGGGCAGTTGTACTTATTGGCTAGGCTTCCTGGGGCAAGTGACAGAATCTCACAGAGCGTTTAGGGGCTTTTGGCAAAAACCTATGAAATGAGCATAATATCTACCTTGATGATCCTGATGCAGGCAATAACAGGGAAAATGCCTGGCGTGTGGTCAAAGGGTCACTATCTGGCACCGTTACCATTTCTCTTATTCCTAACTGTTGTGTCTTTTGATTTAATGTGAAATGTACCACAAGTACATTCTGAAGCTCACAAAAGCTTGTTTTGTTTAGCGCATATATGGTACTTCATACTTATCAAAGGCTTTACAAATATTTATTAATTATAAAACCCCCAAGGGAGCTGAGGAACACAAATTTCATCTCTTTTCCAATTAATTCTGCACCTTTCCATTTGGCAAATACATGTGTTTCAAGGCTTTTAATAGAGCAAGGAACCCCCTTGGCTCTTTTGTCTATGCTTTGGATCGTTTAAAGGAATTATCCACGGTGTCATGGAAGCTCGAGTTAGCTGCTAGATGGCTTGAGCGACCCCTGCTGGCTGGCTGCAAAATCAGAAGCGCCCAACCAGCCAAAGCTGCACCCTTTTGAGAACTGGCCATGGACTGTGTGGACTATGGGTGGTATATAATCATGGCTGTGAAGGCATGGAGTTTACTCTTATTTTTACTGTTTTATTTATTATTGTTATTTAGATGGAGGTATTAGAATGCAGGGGACGTTTCCCACCAGCTAATAACCATTTAAGTTGCATTTGGGGGCTTTCACGATTTGACAACAGCTTTTCAAAATCTCGAGCTGGTAAACCCCCTACCGGGTTAATGTGGCAGAAAAAGAGAACGATACCAGCCAGCCGCTTTTTGTACAGCACTGTATCTCAGGCATCTGGATAGAGGAGGGGGAAACAGATCCTTTTAGAAAATCCAATTAGACAAAAAAGGAAATATGCTTTGCTTAGAAGGAAGGGTGGGGGAGACTGGTTCTCCCCTCGAGGTCAAAGACTTCGATATTAACAAAGGAAAATCCTGTATCATTTTAACTTGTTTCAGAAAACCAGTGTTTCTCCTCAGTAAACAAACACTGCAAGTGAACCGGAAACTCTCCACCCAGAGTTCAGTTGAGACAGTACCAAGTGTGCCTATGGCATCAGAAATCATCACAGAAGTCACCAGACAGGTCCCCTCAACTCGTCTCTCTGTTTTCATTGGACAGTCTTGACAGAGGATCTAGGGTATAAGGGGTGATTGTAGAAGCGATTTTAGAAGCTTTTAGGGACTATGCACCACAAAGAACTCCCCTCCCGTGGCCTTTGCCCAGCAGTTAGCCATGCCTTGACCTTCCCTGTCCCCCGTCTTGGTGCCCAGACCTATTAAGTAGACTTGGTTTGGTAGCTTTTGGTGACATTCTTTGTATAGAAATTTCAAATGCGTGCAATTTACCTAGATTTAAAGGCTTATAAATAAAACTACCGCATAGTCCCTCTGGTTTTCCTCATTAAGGGGACCATGTTTTATTGAAATATGCATTTTTATGGTGACATATCAGGGCTGGGTGCCTTTGTCACAATTCCGAGGGGCTCTTTCACAGCATCTCATGCAGGTCTAGCTGCAGGGCTCCCTTTACAAAAACAGACACAGTAGGAGCTGTGCTATAGTATTCCCATTATCCTAAACCTCATCTCTTTTCACTTGTTAAAGGGTTCATTTGGCTTTTTAATATAATTTGTATTAGTGCAGTTGTAGAGAATGAAAATCTGTAAAGACTAACTCAAGCAGCTGCTAAAGGAATGCCCACACTCCACCGTGCACCTTCCTGCATCAGTCCCCCCATGCACACGTGCTCCTAAATGATATGTAGGACGCTCACCATGGATGCAAACGTTCCCTCCACAGACCTTCTTGGCTTTTAGTGGACAAGGGGAATGGACCTCATGGGGATCTTCAAAAACCATTTTCATTATAATAGCCTGTTCTCCACAAGACATAGGATCAAATGAAGAGGAAAAAAAAAAAAAAAAACAGCATGCATGGTGCATGGGAGGGGCTGCTGCGGAGAGGCTGAGGTCTGGAAGTACCTCTGTGGACTCTGGGCTTCGCAGTCCCCACCTGCCTTTAGAAAATGTCCCTGGATCAGGCAGCTTCTAAGCTCATGGAGGCTGGGATGGGGGCGGGATGAGGCATAGCCCTGAATTTGCGCCCCCTGGCTCCTGAGTCCAGTTCTGCTGCTTAGGGTTAGTTGGACAAGTGCCTGCACTCCTCTGAGTTTCCCTCAGCATCGGCCCCAGCGCTCAGTTACTGCCTCCTGCTGTGGATAGTAACATGTCCCAGCTCTGTTGCCATTTGGACTGGGAACTGGAGCACCCTATGGATGAGAATGGATACCCTATTTCAGATGCCGGGGGAAGGGCCCAGAGCCACTCCCCTGATAAAATGCTTTGTCTGCACACACCCTCACTTACTCTCACACCCTCACACCTACAGCTCTCCCATGACACGTTCACCTTGCACAGTGACATGCACACTACACTCACCTCCTTCCCTGGCCACCGCACTGTGGACCTCACCACCCTTACACACCACATGACGAAGTAGAGCAGGTCCATTGTGAGCCCTTAGACAGCCCCCAACCAGTGTGAGGCAAAGGATAGTCACCTGGGAGACAGGTGGTGACCAGGATGAGGGAGTTTTCCTGAGTCTCCCTGATGTGGGGCTTTGGCTCTTTCTACTTCCCTGGTGGCCCAGGTGGTAAAGAATCTGTCCGCAATGCAGAAGATATGAGAGACCCAGGTTCAGACCCTGGGTCAGGAAGATCCCCTGGAGAAAGGAATGGCAACCCACTCCAGCATTCTTGCTTGGAGAATTCCATGGACAGAGGAGCCTAGCAGGTTACAGACCTTTGGGTCACAAAGAGTCCGACACAACCGAGTGACTAACACTTTCACACACTGTAACACACAGTGTCCATGTTGGTTGAATGGGTCTTTATTGATGTGACGAAGCCAAATCCATAGTAGAGAGGGTTCCAGAGTCACATCGTCAGGAGCGCTCTCCACTGCCGACACTGTCTCAGCGGAGATTTCAAAAATGAGACCAAGTAATGGGTCCTTCCTGTCAATTACAGTCTTTTCGTCCTTGTGCACACAGGCTGTTGAGCTAGTGGAAGTGAAACCTCCTCATTTGTTTGATCACTGTGTTTACTGCAGGAAGAAAAGCTAGGAAAAGACCCATGTTCCTCCTGCTAAGTAGAGACTAGATAATTCCAGGCTGTGAGATACTCAGGATTCACAAGTGCTTCTGAGTTAAAACTGTACAACTGTCTGGATGCAAAAGGCAAGAGGCTTTTTTTAAACATTCAGATGCTTATTTTAAGAATGCAGTTCCAATGTCGGTTAAAACCAGGGCACCTAAGAAAACTTAGTGTATGTCTTATGTGTAGATTCCTGGCAGGTGAATATAATCATTTACCTTCAGACCAACAAATTTGTTCTGTAAATAGTAACTGTTAGATGTGGATTACAATCTTGAGACGATACAAGGAGAAGTGATTTCTAGAGTGATATAGGGGCTTCCCTGGTGGGGCTCAGATGGTAAAGAATCCACCTGCAATGTGGGAGACCTAAGTTCAATCCCCGGGTCAGGAAGATTCCCCTGGGAAGGGAAGGGCAACCCACTCTAGTATTCTTGCCTGGAGAATTCCATGGACAGTGGAGCCTGAGGGCCCCCAATCCATGGGGTCAAAAAAAGTCAGACACAACTGAGCGACTCACACTTTCACTTTCAGAGTGATGTAGAGGAACAACACATTAAACCTCGTTCTATCCTAATATAAGCATTTCCAGTGAGATGAGTTGATCACGGTGACTTTCGCTTTCTGATAAGAAGCAGGAGTGCCCCTGGGCAGTGTTGATAGTGAGTGCCGCTGCCATGGGTGGTGGGGACACCAGGAGTGTGGGTTTGGACTCCTGGATTTACCCTCAGAGTCTGTACTTGCTGAATCTCTGGTTGTACTGTACCTCTGCTGTACCTCCCTCACTGGGAAGGGTTTTCTCCCTCTCATTGCCCTGCCCTCCTGGGTGATGCTGGCACATCTTTCTTTGGTGGCAGCTCACACTTTTCCTTCCCCCTGAACTCTTGCTGGCCTCTCCTCTGTGTGCCCCACAACATGGAGTGATGCCCAGGCAACTTGGGCAGCTGTGGAACTGGCTCCCTGCACTAAGGCCACACAGGTCTCCAAGGACACCTCTCAACCCTCCTCCTCCCCTCCCCCCACAGCAGCCCTCTCAAAGGTTTACTTGAACCAGAAAGGGGCATTTATAATAAGGTCATTGGGTCAAAGCGTCCCCTGAAACCCAAGGCGAGCTTAGAAAGGGGAAGGAAAGCTGTGAGGAGCCCCAGGCTGCACCGGGCAGCCTGGTCCCACCACTGCTCAGCCACTCCCTTGTGGCTGCCGCCAGCCCCTCCCTCTGGTTTGCTGCTTCTCTTCGCCGCCCGCGCCCCCCCCCCCCCGCCCCGTCCAGAGTGGGAAGGGCCATCAGAAGCAGCTGCTGTGCTCACACAGGGCCTGCAGAGCTGACAACAGCAAGTCACACTTCGCTCTCCCTGAATTCTTGGGCACAGATTCTGGGAAAGGAATCTGATTGGCCCGCTTAGAGCTGGTGTCCACCTCTGGTCCAGTCAGCAGTGGGGGTTGTCAAGTACACACTTGGCAGCAGGAACTCGCCCCTGTGGCCCTGTGGGTCAGGGAGACAGTTTCTACAGGTAGAATCATCATGACCAGGGCAGATGCCCTTCAGTTGTCTGCTGCACCACAGCTTTCTCCCCTGTTGCTCTAAAGCCTTGCCTCAGCATCTCTGTTCCCCTGGCTCTTCTCCATTACAAGACGCCACAGAGCAGGACGCTGCTTCTCCACTCCTCCTTTCCTTGCTGTCCCTGAAAGGAAGCTCCAGGCTCTTTCCATCTGAAGTTTCACTTACAATCACGATGAAAGAACAGACAGGGACTAGCAAGTAATTCACTTGGGAAAATTTCAGAGGTCTTAGAAGTCTTGAGTTCAGAGTCACATGTCTTTGGTTTCTGAGACTCCTGCTAAGTGGCTTCTTGGATAAGTGGGTCTTTTCAGCTGTTGGCTAACTGGCTGTGCAAAGCCCAGTGACCACGGTGCCTGCCCTCTGTGTACCTTTTCATATCTCCAAGGCATTCTCTGGCACCCAGCTCTGGACTCCCATAATACAGGGTGCTGGCACAGTCAGACTGGCCTCATCATCAGGAAACCTAGAATGATTGTGTGCAGTGGCAGCAAATGAACTAACTCTTGCCTCAAGTTCTTTTTTTTTTTTTTTCAGTTGTAAAGAGGTCCTGGGACTTCTCTAGTAGTCAGTGGTTAAAAATCCATGTGCCAGTGCAGGGAACACATTGATCCCTGGTCTGGGAACTAAGATCCCACATACTGCAGGACAGCTAAGCCTGTGCAACACAACTGCTAAGCCCGAACTTTCGTGCTCTCAAGCTGCAGCTACAAAGCCCAAGTACCCTAGAGCCTGTGCTCCACAAGAGAGGCCACACAGTGAGCAGCCCATACACTGCAACTAGAGTAGCCCCTGCTCGTCACAACTAGAGAAAACGTGTGTGCAACAGTGAAGACCCTGTGTGTTGCAATGAAGATTCATAAATAAGTTTTTGTAAAAAATTTTTAAAAGTCTTTGCTTTGAAAGAAGGGGCATTTCCTGCCCTTGAGCTGATTCCGTCAGCTTGGGTAGTGGTACCGGAGCTCCCACAGCTACTGGCCTGTGGTTCCTGCTGCACCAGGACTGAATGGGGCTTGAGCTGATTCCGTCGGCTTGGGTAGTGGTACCAGAGCTCCCACAGCTACTGGCCTGTGCTTCCTGCTCACCAGAACTGAATGGGGCTTCTCCCCAGTTGTTCCTAGCTTCAAGGTTGCCAGGGGTTGGTCTTTGGAAAGTAACTGGTTATCAGTGCAGAAGAGGCCTAGAGATGGAGTACGGGGATGAAGAAGGAATGAGTTAGCAGAGGGACGCTGAGACATAAAGTGTGCTTGTGTGACGCCTCAGTCACAGCTGTCAGAGGGATGACAGAGAGTGTGTACTTGGAGAGATTGGGAGGCCATGCTTGCAGATGAAAATCCTCTCTGGAGACCGTGGCCAAGCCCTGTCCCCTAGAACAGGACAGCTCGGGCGCCGCTCCGTGGCACTTGATTCATGGGCCATTTCCATCTTTGGGGAAAGCCACATGTGAACAGCATTTTGGAGCCTGTTCTGTGATAGCATGATTTATATTCCCCAGAACAGGAGAAGGACCAGGCTGCTCAGCCGCAGGAACAGATGCTGGCAGGGCAGGTGGGCACCGTGGAGAAGCCACCACCCACCTACTGGGCCCCCAACTCACCTCCCAGCCCCTTTCCAGGACCGGCGCCACCGTCCTGCACCTCAGCCCGTGTATACTGGCTTCAGCCTAACCTTCACTGTTCTCCGTAACCGGAATGATCTGAATCTCAGCCTTCTACCCAGCCCTGTGCAGAGGCCTGGGGCGAGGTCCAGCCAGGATTCTGCTGCTGGGCAAATGCAGAGTCAGGGGCCTGGGACAGGAATGGAGCACGCTGCCTCCTTTGAAGGTCCAACAGTAGAAAGGGCCAGGGAGGCAAATCTGAGCCAGAATATCCTTAGGCCCAGAGAGCCACTGGGGTGGAGAGGTAGCCCAGAGGGTGGGACAGGTAGTCAGGCCAGGGATCCAGGGCTGGGCCCACTGGACTGGATGTGGGCAGAATAGGGAGAAAGGTGTTGGCACGGCCCTGGCTTCCCCATTCTGGGCAGCCTCCCATCTCCTCTTCCCCGACCTTGCCACCTGGCCCACACCTTTTCTGTCCTTTCAGGCCTCTGGTCCCTCCTTTGCTGAACTGTGGCCACCAGTTTTGTCTGCCAAGCTGGCACTTCTCTGCTCTTTCTTGTGTTTGAGATCATGGCCATCAGAAGAGTGGCCAGAGCTTGGCCGTGTGTCCAGGTGCTCCAGGGACTCTCTCTGCACAATCACGGGGTGTTTATTTGTTCATATTCTCATGTTCAGCCTCGATCTCTTTCTCTCTCATCCCCAATACTTCATTTAATCTCTATGCACATAGACGCCACTATGTAATGATTTATTTTTGTGTTGCAGAGATTAGTTTGCCCACCTAGCACTTCCTTGAGCTTGTCAAGGATAGAGGCCGACTTTGGAGCGATCCAAGCCCCAGCTAAGGGCCCGGCACACACTGGTTGCACAGTGAATTGTTTTGAGGGTTGGTGTGCCCGATGGCCAGATGGATAAATAAGTAGCACCGAGGTTTATCTCGCTTTTCTGAATTTCTCTCAGGATTTAGTAATAGCAGGATTTAATTTATGTTTCTTAATAAACATAAGATATGTTTCAGTCAGCATCAAAGCAAGAGCAAGAAATCACCCAGTAGTTTGAACAGGGATAGATAGATATTCTAACAGAGAATTGAATGAAAAGGGATTGGCTAATAAGAATATTCTAAAGGATATAGGAAGAGCAGATGTAAGGAGCAGTCACTACCCTGAGGAGGAAGGCCCCACATCACCCCACCCTCACTGAGGGCTGAGATCTGGGCTTTGTTGGAGAGACACTGCCATGGCTCACAGCAGAGAAGATGCTGGAAATCCACCCTCAAAATTTGCTGGAACTGTACTCTCTAGGGTGCTGTGGGAAGCCGTTCACAGGGGGCTGTCCTAGTCCACTGCAGAACCACCCAGGGGTGGATACCAGGGGCAGTTGATGGCCACTGGAGGCCACCGACTGCTGTGTGCTGCGAAAGTGGGCTTGTGGAGAAGGCACCAGAGCTGCAGGAACTGGGCCCTGGAGAAGGCGCCCGCCCAACAGGAGCCCGCTGAACAAGCCCACCAGAAACAGGAGGGCACAGCCCCTTCCTCCTGCCTGTCTCTCTAGTGCTGCCTACTGACAGTGCTGAGGACTGTGCCCACTGACAAAGGAATAGTACTTAAAGGGCTGTGATCCATTATCACAGGGCGGGCAAGGCAGAATGAATCAGAGCACGGAAGCAGTAAATGGATGACTGGCACACAGTGCATTTTATTCTTCTGATGTCATTTCTATAAATTTAATACATGTAAAGACTTGTGTGACCACCACCATGACCAGGATGCAAAGTAGTTCTATAACCCAGAAAACTCCATCTTTTTATTATCTTATCCTATACCTCCCTCTGCCATCATCCCCTGGATCAGTCCACCAACCATGGATCGGTTCTCTGTCAGTACAGTCTTTTCTTTTGAGAATGTTATATTAAAACAATCATACAGTATATAACCTTTTAAAACTAGCTTCTTTTACTCAGCCTAAAGTTTTTGAGTCTTTCAAGTTGCTGACTATATCAGTAGGTCCTTCTTCTTTATTACTGAGTGTTCATTATATGGATGTACCATGGTTTGCTTAGCCATTCATGTGCTGAAGGACTTCTGAGTTGGTTCTTGTTTGGGGTAGTTATGACTAGAACTGCTATAAATATTCATTGACAGTTTTTATGTCACATAAATTTCCATTTCTTTAGGGTAATTAGGATAAATAAATTCTTTAGGAATAGAATTGTTGGGTCACATGATAAATAAATGTTTCCTTTCATAAGAAACTGAAAAATGTTTTCTGTGCTGACTGCACCATTTTGCACCCACACCAGTGCTATGTGAGGCTTCCAGTTGCTTTGTCTTGCTAGCACTTGATGTCAGCATTTTAAAATTTGAGCCGTTCATATAGATGTGTAGTAATATCTCGCCATTTCTCTAATGGCAAAATGACATTGAACATTTCTTCATATGCTTATTAGCCATCCTTTTATTTTCTTTGGTGAGAAAGAAAACTGTTAGAAGAATATTCAGCTCTCTTGCTCACTTTTCAGATTAAGCTGTATTTTTGTTGTTGTTGAGTTTGAAAGTTCTTTATATATTCTAGATATAAGTCTTTTGACATATACATTGGTTTACAGATGTGTGCTTAGTCACTCAGTCATGTCCAACTCTTTGCGACCCCATGGACTGTAGCCTGCCAGGCTCCTCTGTCCATGGGGATTCTCCTGGTAAGAATACACGAGTGGGTTGCCATGCCTTCCTCCAGGGGATCTTCCCAACCCAGGGATCAAACCTAGATCTCCCCCATTGCAGGTGGATTCTTTACCATCTGAGCCACCAGGGAAGCCCCGATATCTGGTTTACAGATATTTTCTTGCAATCCATAGCTTGTCTTTTTCTTCTCTTAATAGTGTCTTTCACAGAGCAAAAGTTTTTAACTTTTATGACATCAACTTTATCAGTTTTTTTCTTTCTAGATCATGCTCTTGGTGAAATGAATCTGAGAAATCTGATCACAAAAATTGTCTCCCTTATTATTTAGATCTGTGATTCATTTTGTGACTTAGTTTTTCTATAAGGTGTACTATGTAGTCTGAGGTTTATTTTACAAGGTTCATTTCTTTGCATGTGGATGTCCAGTTGATCCCAAGCCATTTATTGAGAAGATTTCTTCCTCTGTTAAGTCATCTTTGCAGTTAACCTTTGTCTAAAGTTAGTTGTCCATATTTGAAGGGGTCTAGTTTTAGCCTCTATTCTGTTTCATTGATATATGCTGTTTTTGTTGTTCAGTCACTTAGTTGTGTCCCTACTCTTTGCCACTGCATGGACTACAGCATGCCAGGCTTCCCTGTCCTTCACTATCTCTTGGAGTTTGCTCAGACTCATGTCCATTGCATTGGTGATGCCATCCAACCATCTCATCCTCTGTCACCCCCTTCTCCTCTTGACCTCAATCTTTCCCAGCATCAGGGTCTTTTCCAATGGTCTCAATGTCTGTCCTTTTACCAATACAACACTATCTTTGTTACTGTGGCTTTATAGCAGGTCTTAGAATCTGGGAATGTCATTCCTCCCAACTGTATTCTGCTTCTTCAAAATTGCTTTACCTGCTCTAGTTCATTTGTCTTTTTATATAAATTTTAGAATTAACTTTTTTTTTTTTTAAACAACTTAGTCTTTTATTTGCCCAAGGCCAGCTGTTGCAGGCACTGAGGCCCCAAGACTTCCAGAAGGGATGGGGGTGGGGGGAGTCACCCTGCCTCCCAGGTGCTGCCTGCCCCATCCTGCTTCCTGCAGGAGATGGGAGAGTAGATAAAGTGTGCCCTTGCACCATCAAGTATCTCAATTGTGTGTGTGTGTCAGTCGCTCAGTCGTATCCGACTCTTGCGACCCCGTGGACTGTAGCCCACCAGGCTCCTCTGTCCAAGGGATTCTCCAGGCAAGAGTACTGGAGAGGGTTGCCATTTCCTTCTCCTAGAATTAACTTCTGTATAACTATAAAAATGGCTTGATATTTTTTATTGGACTTATATTAAACTTACAGATTAATTTGGGAATTGAGTCTTAGGATCTATGAACATGGTATGTCTCTTCATTTGCTTAGATCTTCTTTATCCATTCATCTGTCAGTGGACATTTAGATTACTTCCATGTCTTGGCTGCTATGAACATTGGAGTGTGTGTATCTTTTTGAATTAGAGTTTTCATCATTTTTGTATATATGCCCAAGAGTGGGGTTGTTGGATTGTATCATAACTCTTTTGTTTTTTAAGGACTCTCCATACTTTTCTTCATAGTGGCTGCACTAATTTACATTCCCACCAACAGTGAAGGAAGATTTCCTTTTCTCCAAACCTTCTTCAGCATTTATTCTTTGTAGACTTTTTGATGATGGCCATCCTGACCAGTATGAGGTGATCCTTCATTGTAGTTTTGATTTGCATTTCTCTAATAATTAGTGATATTGAGTATCTTTTCGTGTGCCTCTTGACGATGTTGTACATCTTCTTTGGAGAAATGTTTTCCTGCTCAGTTTTTGATTTTTTTTTTTTTTTTTTTTAATTGAGCTGTATGAACTGTTTGTTTATTTTGGAAATTAAGCCCTTGTTGGTCACATCATTTGTAAATGTTTTCTCCCGGTCCATAGGTTGTTTTTTTCATTTTATTTATGGTTTCCTTTGCTGTGCAAAAGCTTGTGAGTTTGATTATGTCCCATTTGTGTATTTTTGCTTTTATTTCTTTCACCTTGAGAGACCGACCTAAGAAAACATTGCTACAATTTTTGTTAGACAGTGTTTTGTTTATATTCTCTTCTAGGAGTTTTATGATGTTATGTTTTATATTTAAGTCTTTAATCTATTTTGAGTTTATTTTTGTGTATGGTGTGAGGGAAGGTTCTAACTGTTTTGATTTACATGCAGTTGTCCAGCTTTCCCAGTACTACTTCCTATCTTTTCTCCACTGTATATTTTTACCTCCTTTGTCTAAGATTAACTGACCATAGATGTATGGGTTTATTTCTGGGCTCTCAGTTTTGTTCCATTGATCCATATGTGTGTTTTTATGCCAGTACCACACTGTTTTGAATTCTGTAGCTGTGCAGTATTGTCTGAAGTCCAGGATAAGTTATGTCTCCACTTTTGTTCTTTTTCTTCAGGATTGCTTTGGCAATTCTTGGTCTTTTGCTATTCCATATAAATTTTAAGATTATTTGTTCTGGTTCTGTGAAAAAGTCATGAGATAATTTGATAGGGATCACATTAAATTTGTAAATTATTTTGGGTGGTATGGCCATTTTAACAATATTAATTCTTCGAGTCCTAGAGTGTGGGATATCTTTGCATTTCTTTGAATCATCTTCAGTTTCCTTTATCAGTGTCTCATAGTTCTCAGCATATATATCTTTTATCTCCTTGGTCAGGTTTATTCCTAGGTGGGTTTTTTTTTTTTTTGGATACAATTTTAAAGGGATTTTTTTTTTTGTCTTTCTGATATTTCATTGTTAGTATAGAGAAATGCAACAGAGTTCTGTATGTTAATCTTGTATCCTGCTACCCTGCTGAATTTGTTTATCAGTTTTAGTAGTTTTTGTGTGGAGTCTTTAGGATTTTCTATCTAGAGCATCACATCATCTGCATGTGATGACAGTTTTACCTCTTCCCTTCAATTTTATTTCTTTTTTTTTTTGGTCTGGATTGCTGTAGCTAAGACTTCCCAATATAAGGTTGACCATAAGTGGTGAGAGTGGGCATCCTTGTCTTGTTCCAGATTTTAGTGGGAATGTGTTCAGCTATTCACCGTTTACTGTTATGTTGGCTGTTGGTTTGTCATAAATAGCTTTTATTATGTTGAGATATGTTCCCTCTATACCCACTTTGGTAAGAAATTTTTTATAATGAATACATGAAGAATTTTTTCAAATGCTTTTTCTGCATCTATTGAATGGTCACATGGTTTTTTGTCTTTTATTGTTGTGGTATATCACATCGATTTGCATCTGTTGAATCATCCTTGTGACCTTGGAATGAGCTAGCTTGATCATGGTGTATGATCCTTTTATGTGTTGTATTTGGCTTGCTAATATTTTGTTGAGGATTTTTGCATCTATATTCACCAAAGATATTGGCATGTAATTTTCTTTTCTGGTAGTGTTGGTTTTGGTATCAGGGTGATTGTGGCTTCATAGAATGACTTTGGGAGTGTTCCCTCCTCTTCAGTCTTTTAGAAGAGTTTGAGAAGGACTGGTGTAAGTTATTTACATATTTAGTGGAATTCCCCTGTGAAACCATCCAGTCTTGGACTTTTGTTTGCAGTGAGATTTAAAAAATTTTTATTATAGATTCTATTTCACTAATAGGGATCGGTCCATTCAGATGATCTATTTCTTCTTGATTCACTTTTGGTAGGCTGTACGAACATTCCTAGAAACTTGTCCATTCTTTTTAGATTGTCCAAGTTGTTGGTGTGTAATTTTTCATAGTATTCTCTTCTTTTTTTGTATTTCTGAAGTATCTGTTGTTATTTCTCCTCTTTCATTTTTTATTTTGCTTATTGGATCCTTACTCTTTTCTTCTTGGTGAGCTTGGCCAGAGGTTTGTCAATTTTGTCTATCCTTTCAAAAAATCAGCTCTTCGTTTTATTAATTTTTTGTTATTTTATCTCTTTTATTGCCTTAATACTGCTGCTACTGCTGCTAAGTTGCTTCAGTCGTGTCCGACTCTGTGCGACCCCATAGACGGAAGCTCACCAGGCTCCCCCGTCCCTGGGATTCTCCAGGCAAGAATACTGGAGTGGGTTGCCATTTCCTTCTCCAATGCATAAAAGTGAAAAGTCAAAGTGAAGTCGCTCAGTGGTATCCGACTCTTAGCGACCCCATGGACTGGAGCCTACCAGGCTCCTCCGTCCATGGGATTTTCCAGGCAAAAGTACTGGGGTGGGGTGCCGTTGCCTTCCCCGATTGATCTTTATTATTTCTTTCCTTCTGCTGATTTTGTGTTCTGTTTGTTCTTCTTTTTCTATTTCTTTCAGATGGTAGGTTAAGTTGTTTATTTGAGATTTTTCTTGTTTTTTGAGGAAGGCATTTATTGCTATGGACTTCCTTCTTAGAAGTGGTTTTGCTGTATCACATAGATTTTGTGTGGTTATATTTTTATTGTCATTGTCTTGAGGTATTTTTTTAACTTCCTCTTTGATTTCATTATTGGATGATTGGTTTTTTAGTAACATGCTGTTTAATTTCCATATAATCATTTTTTCTTATTTTTGTCTTTTATTTCCTTGTAGTTTCACTCTGTAGAGGTTGCAAAAGATTGTTGAAATAATTCTATCTATCTTTTTAAATTTGTTGAGGCTTGTTTTGTGTCCCAGTATGTGGTCTACCATAGAAGATGATCCAGGTATGCTTGAAAAGAATGTGTATTCTGAGCTTTTGGATGTAATATCTGAAAATATCAACCAAGTCTGACTGTTCTATTGTGTCATTTAGGATCTCTGTTGCCTTATTGGTTTTCTGTCTGGAAGATCTGTCCATTGATATCAGTGAGGTGTTAAAGTCTCCTATTATTATTATATTCCCATCAGTTTCTCCCTTTGGGTCTGTTAGTATTTGCTTTATGCACTTAGGCAGTCCTATATTGGGAACATGTATGTTAACGAGTGTAATATTCTCTTCTTGTATTAATCTTTTTACAGTATAGTGTCCTTTGTCTTTCCTTATAGCCTTTGTGTGACATGAGTACTGGTACATCCACCTTCTTGTCATTTCAGCCCGTCCCCCCCACAACACCTTTTGTAAAAATCTCGGCTGCATGGCCTGTTTGTTATGGCGTGTGGACATCTCTTGTTGCAGAGCACAGGCTCTAGAGCACTTGGGCTTCTCCAGTCGTAGCATGCGGGCTCTTAGTTCCCTGATGAGGGGCCTTACTCACGCCCCCTGCATTGGAAGGTGGGCTCTTAACCACTGGACCACCAGGGAAGTCCCAGTCCTTTCTTTTTTAATATAAGCATTTAGGGCTATAAATGTATCTCTAAGTCTTTATTTATGTCCCACAAATTTTATGTTGTACTTAGAGTTTTGTTCAGCTCAAAATATTTTCCTAATTTCACTTAGGACTTCTTGTATAACAGTTATTTAGAAGTGTGTTGTTCAGTTTCCAAGAGTTTGGAGACTTTCCTGTTGTTTTTTGACTTTCAAATCTAAATCCATGGTGGGTGAAGAACTTATTTTGCATGCTTTCAATTTTTAAAAAACTATTAAGGTTTGTTTTATGACCAAGAGTATGGTCTATCTTGGGGAATACTTGCTATGAATTTGACAAGAATATGTATTGAACTTTTGTTGGGTGGAGTTTTCTCTGAATGTCAGTTATATTCAGTTAGTTGATGGTATTGTTAAGTTCTTCTGTATCTTATTGATTTTCTGTGTACCAATTCTGTCAACTACTGAGAAAAGAGCATTGAAGTCTCAATTTATGCACCTCACTTTTCAGTTCTGTCACGTTTTGCATCATATATTTTGAAACTCTGTTGAAAGGTGAAAACACATTTAGAACGGTTGTGCATTCCTGATGAATTGGCCCCTTTATCATTGTGTAATGTCCCTCTTTATCCCTGGTAATTTTCTTTGCTTTGAAGTATACTTGTATACAAGTCTACTTGTTAACATAACCAGTCAAGCTTTGTTTTGAAATAATATTGCATGGTCTATCTCTTTGCCTTTTACTTTACTCCTTTTAATATCATTATATTTGAGGAGACTTTCTTGTAGAAGCATTTAATTAGATTATTTTTAAATTCCATTCTGTCAGCTTCTATATTTAGACCATTTATGTTTAATATAATTATTGATATGTGTGGGTTTAGTATGTCATATCAATATTTGAATATTTGTTTTCTGTTGGTTTTTTGTTTTTTATTCCTCTATTTCCCCATTCCTGCCTTATTTTGGAGTTTTGAACTTTTTAAAAATTCATTTTAATTTATCTATGTCTTTGACTATGTCTCTTGTATAAGTTTAAAAATAATTATTCTAGAGATTATAATACATATATACTTTTATAGTTTGCAGTTTACTTGCTGTTGATACTGTATTAATTTGAATGAAATGTAGAAGTCTTATCACCATATGTGAACCTCTACCACCACACCGCCCCCGCCCCTTGCCCCATCTTGCATTTGTCTTATATACTGCATCTACTTATGTGAAAACTCCAGGAGACGGCATGAGGAGAAGAACAATCTATTGTATTTACTCAGATATTTGATATTTAATTTACTCTCCCTTCTTTCTTGATGTTCCTGATGCCTTCTTATGTCATTTTTCTTCTTCCATTAGTGATTATTTTAGAGTAGGTCAATTGACAGGATTGTTTGTGGCCTGGAACATGAGAACAGACATGAGAGAAGAAGAAAAATGGGGGATTTTCTCTCGTCTCTCTGAGCTGGAAATAGAGAGCTTCTCCTGGAGCTCTCTGTTCATGCTGATGCCCACTTCTGCAGAGAAGGGGGAGCTGCAGAGAGGCCTGTCTGATGGATTCTACAGAGACAAAGAATGTGAAGTTCAGCTGTGATTTGGTGCCATTTTGAATGCTGGTCTTCTTCCCACATTTGCCTGATATTAACTTTTCATGTTCCTCAGATATCCTGTTCCATGTGGTCCAGACAGAGTGTGTAGTTGCATTCATTCAGAAAGATGGAGTGTTATATGCTTACTCCATTTTACCTGGAACTGGAACCTGGCATAGCAGGATATTTATAACAAATATTTAATAATATTTATTGGGTAAATAAATGATGAGCTATCAAACAATTGGTCCCAAGCTCTGTCTTCAGCACCAGACTTGAATCTCTAAGTCTCCAGCCCTTTTGGAATGAAGGCCATCTAAATAATAGGGTATCTGCACACTTGGCATCACCAACACAGAGTCCTGTCTGCATGTTCAGCATGTCCAAACTAAACCCATTCCTCTTCCACTGGAGACCAGCTCCTATTTGCAGTTTCTTTATTTGCCACCACTGGCCCATCTGCTATAAATTAACTGCTAGTTGTCTTTTATCCTTTTCCTTCAATGAGTTTCAGGCAAATGAGTTCTCTGTTTGGTAATATTTTCCTGATGGTTCTCACTTTCTTACTCTCCGCCTTACCACCCTAGTTTACATGTCTAGACTCATGAGTTAAGTTGGCCCAACCCACAGGACAAGCAGAACCATTGTTGGTGACAGTAGAGAGCAAATAATGAGGAGGAACCAGGAACATGGGATCACAGCCAGGAATGTCCATTTATAGGGGGATGGGATTTGGGGGATGAGGGAGCTTCTACCCAGATCTCCAAGCCTGAGGGCTGTGGAAAGCTTGCCTCACTTGGTGTGTTGAGACCCAGGCACATTGATGTGTTAACACAATAGTGACTCCTGAGAATGGGGCTCCCAGTAGGTGTGAGGGGCCAACAGTCTCCTTCGGGCTTGGCCCTGGGGCCTTCAGGGCTGCTTCTGAGCAGTGCTGCTAAAAGCCACCTGACTTTCTCTCTCCTCCCCATGTTCTTCACTCTGGACCAGCTGACTGCCTCTCAGACAACCGCCCTGAGCCCACCAGAAGCCTGGACTGACAGCTCTCCACTGCCTTCCAGGTTCAAGGCCCTCCACCTCTCTCTCCTTCCTCCCTGCCACTCTTACCATCTCCTCCATCTAGCTACCATCTAGCTCATCTGGGCTAGTCCCTGGGCCCCAGAGAGCCCCTCACTCTCGTAACCTCCGTGCCTTCTCATACCATTCCATCCCCTGATTCCCACATACCACCCCAGTCCCTTCCTGTCTAAGCTGTCCTTCCAGTGCCTCTCAGATGCTGCTGATTCCAGAGGGCTCTTGCACCCTCCCTTTCTTGACTCCAGGCTGACACCCTCCTGCCTCCTTCTTAACCCACCTTAGCCAGTAGTCACTGGTCATACTGGATGTATTATACCTTGAAGGCATGTTACTGTCTTCTGTTTGAACTCTGTGGCTCTTTTATGTAGGTCTTGGTTAGTAATCCTTGTTGGATCAAAGTGAATGGAACCAGACCAGCTGCTGTGCCATCTCTAGAAAGCCTCTTAGAGAGATGAGAGGGCTGTGAGTGTGATATGACAACCACTGATGGCAGGGCTCTTGGGCGCCCTGCCGCACAGATGAGGTCGCTTTGTAAATGGGAGACTCCCTTATCTGTGACATCACCTGTTTGTTTTTCCCTTTGGTGTTAATACTCTGAAGGGTCAGGAAATAGGAAACAGCCGCATTAAGCTTGAGATTCTGAGGGCTCCATCCACAGTCGACAGTGAGAGCAGAGCTGCAAGATAATGGAGGCTGATATCGGTTTGGTCAATTCTTCTCCCCTTTGCAAAGCACCGAATGACAAGCCGATTTCTCAGCTCCGAGCAGGCCGTCATGTTCAGATGATAAATGTGTCCCTGGACAGAAGAGCTTGTTGAGTGATATTTACCAGGGTCTCCATGAAGGGCCCAGAGCTCCCAAGGGAGCATTTTCAGCCTTCAGCTGCTGGCCTGGTCAGCTGATACCCATGGGGTGGCAAGAGGAATAAAGCTTCGTTCCCTGCTCTCCAGCAGGGTGGAAGCACGGTGATTTGTTTAGGTGCTCGGAAGTTTCCTGGTTCCTCTTGTTTCCTGTCTTCATTCCCTACCTGCCCTGTCAAACCCCATCAGAGATGGACTATGCAAGAGGCTTGGAACCTCAGAGGGGGAGGGGCGGGAGTCAGGCCTGGCTCCACCGCTGAGTGCTCCTGGGCTAGCTCCTCAGCTTCTCCAGACCTAGAGGAGATGACAAGAGCTGCCTCAGGCTTGCTGTACAGATGAAATCACATCTGGCTAGAAATACCCTGCATGTTGTAAGATGCTCCCCAGTGTTGGCATCGTTCAGCCGTTCTTCCGTGTACACCTGCTGTGTGCCAGGCACTGCTGGGTTTGAAGGGCAAGTTCAGTTGTGGGTGCCAGGAAGAAGTTGGGCTAGTAATGCCTTGATCAGCCATTGGTGTGGTTCCGGGATGAAGGAAAGTAGCTGGCTCTGAGATCACACCTCTTTGCTGTCCCTGAAGGCTATCCATTTCCCAGCACTTCTCTGGGGCTCAGCTCCTGGAATCCCCTCCCAGGGGCAGGGCGTTGGTGTGACCTTCTCCAAGGAGCATGGCTGAGTAGGGCTCTGGTGCTTCTTGCTGGGCTCTCCAGAGAGACAGGGCCGACAGGGCACACGTGCACATGGGCTTTGTTGTGGGGAATTGGCTCACACAGCTCTGAAGGCTGGGACGTCCCAGGTCTGTTGTTGGTGAGCCAGAGACGGAGAGCCAGTGGTGTGAGTTGTGGGGTGTCCATATCTGAGGTGAGAAGTGCCACACCCCAGCTCCAGGGGAGTGGGTGGACAGGCCTCTCTCACTCCCTCTTCTCCTCCGGTTCAGATGCTCAGTAGGTTGGACAGGGCCCACCGACCTGGGGAGGGCAGTTTGCTTTCCTCAGTCTAGATTCCAATGTTAATCTCACTCGGAAACGCCCTCGCAGCCTTGTTACCCAGAGTGACGCTGGGCCAGGCCCCTCCAGGGCCCGCTCAAGTTGACACATAAAATGGACCCTCTCATCAGGGCTGACGTTCACGTAGAGCCTTCAGGTTTACTAAGTGGCATCACACGCTGCATCTCGGCCCCAGGATGACCCGGGGGGCTCATCCCCTTCTCTGTGATCCTGATGCCAGGGGCTCACCGGCCTGGCTGTTCGAGGCAGGCCACGCTCACCTTCAACCTGAGTCTCGGTGCGCCGAGCCTCTTTTCTCTGGCAGCGGGTCTGTCCCTTCCCAGGTGCCTCTTCTCCTGCACCTGAGCAACTTGCGTGGCTGGTCTGTGTGCCTCCAGTGCTCTTTACCCCTCCACCTGCTCCTTAGGCAGCAGGAGCTTTAAACACAGTTGCTGTGCGGGCTGGGAGTCGCCTGTGAGCTGGATGTCACTCTGCATTTCCAGAGTCTGCAAGCAATGGGCGCCAAAGGAAGGCGGGGCTACACACAGAGAGCGGCCTTTGCTGAGCCCCTCGGCGCGGTGGCCAGGGGCGCGGTGGGGACCAGGGGCAGCCAGTACTCCCTCTGCTTGTCTGCGGCTGCTCGAGCTGCCTCTGCTTGGCCTCTCACACATTTAATATGCCCTCTGTTATTTTAATCAGGCTGGTGAATCAAGGCACTCCTGAGTATTTGTTTATTTAAAACGCATTGTGAGATGTTCTTTCACAGTCTGTCATAGGGGAAATACGAATTTAGTAATTCAAAACTTATAACATCTTCATGCTGACCTTGGAATGGGTTTCAATCAGCCATGTTTCTCAAGCCTACATTTCAAACAGTCCCCCTCTGTCTGGCCTTGCAGCCACTCTTAGGCATGTCTGTCTCCTCGTCTGGAAAAGTCCTTTAGGGACTGTGCATCCCCCACCTGGTGTGGTGCCTGGCACAGGCAGGTGCTTAGTTACTGGTTCCGAGCTGGAATGGACCGGAGCTCCTGCCACACTGTGCACTTGCCCAAGCTCTGTGCTGGTGAAGTGCCCGCCAGCCAGCAGGATACAGCAAGTGGTGCCATTCATTCAGCAAGGGGCGATCTTGCACCCTGTCCATGTGGGGCACACACTGGATGCAGGGAGCGCAACCTGGGCACTGGTACAACCTCTTCCTGAAGGGGGTTTGCAGCCAGGGGGCAGTGCTGGACGTGAGCAGGTGGACTGCCGGGAGCAGAAGGGGGACAAGGGGAGCAGGAGGGGACTCGAGAGGAGCCGGGCCATGCTGGAGCCGACCGATGGGGCCTCGGAGCAGGCCTGCAGCACTTGGCACCTTTCTCTGCTGTTTCCCCACAGGGCCTGTGCCAGCAGTGAGACCGAGAGTGAAGCCGGAGATATCATGGACCAGCAGTTCGAGGAGATGAACAACAGGCTCAACTCGGTCACCGACCCCACTGGCTTTCTTCGGATGGTTCGCCGCAACAACCTCTTTAACAGGTGCGTGTGGCCCTGCCTCCTGGGCGGTTCAGCTTCCGTGACCTTCCAGCTGCATGGGCTCTGGTGGGATGGGGGTCTGCAGGGGCGAGCGCGGTGCTCTGGCCCTTGGGGTCACAGCAGCCCCTCCAGGTCGGGGAAGGAAGTGCGGCAGGCCTGATGTGACCGTCCACTGTGGCTGGGTGGGAGGCCCAGGGGACAGTCGGCCGCTCACTCCTGTGGCCTCGGGGCTGGTCTCCCAGATGCCAGGAGAGGCCACACAGGGCCGCGCCACACACTTTCTCTCTGGCCAGCTTTTGCCTGTAGCTCATGGCCAGGCCCCTGTGCGGACCTTTCTGGCCTAAGGTTGAGGGAAGCCAGGTGAGCAGATGCCAGCATTGCTGGAGAGGCGCCTGTCTCACTACTTGACCATAGGCCTCAGTGGCGTAGAGATGAGCCAAGGTTGAAATTGCCAGCTGGTGTGCCCCTGCGTCTTTTCACCGGGGGTGCGGGCTGAGCTGCGTCCAGATGAACAGGGAGGTGGTTGGGGTTAAGGAGCACTTCTACTGCTGTCACTGGTTGGCAACACCTAGGAGTCAAGTGTGGAGAGACCTTTCCAGAAAGACACCCTGGACGCTGAGGCCCCTGCCTCTGAAGGGCGGCAGGGGCAGCGGGCACGCGGGAGGGAGTGACCGTTGTGCCCCATGTGCTCCTGCTCCAGGCCCCGGTTTCCTCCCATTATTATGCTTTCAGGGTGACAAACGTGTGTTTACTTTCCCAGGGGTGAGTCAGATGGGATGGGAGCCAGGAGCCAGGGCTGAAGGGACTGGCATTTGGTTGTCAGGAGGCCAAAATCCCAGGCTGGTTCACTCCCAGTTTCCTCTGCAGCCCTGCCCCCTTCTCAGGGGTCCCTTGTGTCTCTAATTTCTTGGAAGGGACAGGACCAGGCAGAAGGAGGCGTGGGGTTGAGGCCGGCTCCATCCTCAGCCTCAGCTCCTCGGGCTCTGGGCCAGCGATCTCGGCTCTGCCAGTGCTGTGATCTGTGGTTGTAAACTAGGGTGTGAAGAGCGCAGGGCTGGGTCTGGCCTTGTCGCGTGTCAGCTGTGGGACCTGCGGCAGGTGACTTCACCACTGTCAGCCTTTTCCTCGTCACTGAAGTGGGAACAAGCTTCCTACTTGGCAGGGTTCCCTTAACATGGAATTACAGCAGCTAATGCATGAACAGCATGTGCTAGGCTTTGGAATGTGCAGAAAGCTCGTACGTGTGCTGACCTGCTGTCTTGAGTGAAGTGGGAAGGACACTGTTAAACTTGGATTCTCTGGGTCACGTGGGTGGATAACCTTTGGAAGGGATGAAATGTGCACGTGCCTGTGCATCAGCTGTTGACCGCCCCGGGTTGCGGCCTCACCCGCCCTTTGCTCCCCGTCCTGCCTCATGTCGTTTGTTTGAGAGACAGCGCACAGGCCAGAGGCCACTGTCAGGCACCCGCGGCCGACCTGATCTCAGGTGCACCCGCGGTCAGGAGCCCCTCCTCCAGGGCCTTGGGCATTAGGCAAGGAAGGGGTCAAACCAGGTGTACCTGGGGTCCTAGCTCATCATCCCTGGACAAGAAGGGGTATGAATTTTGTATCATTTAGTTGCTTGTTTTGAGAAAACACTCGTTGTCACTCCGAGCAGCTCTGAGGTAGGTCCAGTGAGCCCAGGACCATGGGTTAGCTCATTAAACAATGGTTCATTAAACAATGTGGTCAGTGCTGGCGGCCAGGCCAAGGACAGGTCAGCCTGAGGCTGGGAGGGGCTGCCAGGCCCGCAGCGCAGGAATCTGGCTTCACTGCCCAGCTGCTCTCTGCCCAGCTCCCTTGTCAGGCCTGACCTGCCTGAAGCCTTGAGCCTGCCCTCAGGAAGACGCCGGCAATGGAACTCCTGCACTTCTCTACACGCCTTTCCAGTCCTGACCTCCTAGAGGCTTCTGAGGGCAGGTCGGAGGAGAGGAAATAGTCTGTTCTTTCAGCTTTGGGGCTGGGTGCCAAGGCCTCTGCTGTCAACCACAGGCCCAGGAAGGGAGGTGCTGGCCTCTGTCCATCCTAGCGACCCACAGAAGTAGAGGTATCCTGGTTAGGATGGCGTGGGCCCTTGCCACTTTCTAGCCCAGCTGTGGCTCTAGCAGCTGAGGGGCACACAGGCCAGGAGGGTAGAGACCTGCCACCCAGCAGGTGCAGGGCTGTGTCTGGTCCCATCTTCCAGTTGCCCTGACCTTGTGGGGTCCCCGCAGGCCTTTCTCTCTGCCCCTTCATGACCAGGAGGTGGGGCTGGTGTGTCACTGGCTGGGACGGCTGAGAGGTGGCTTCTGCAGACCCCAATACTGTGGGGGCTTGCAGAGTGCTGGTCCCCGAGCCCAAGGAGGTGAGGTGGCAGCAGCCGTGTGTATAGCAGCGCCAGGTCCCCGCTGCAGGGCCCTCCAGCTCTGTGATTCATGGGCTGCTGGCCCTGTTGTTCTGGGTGGTTTGCTGGACTTGTTGGGGATGAGGCTGCCACGGCAGATGCCAGTCAGCTGAGACTTGGCCTTAGAATTCTCCCCCTTCCCTCCACACACTGCACAGCTTGGTCTTTGTTCTTGAGGTCACCACAACCACTATTTTTCTTCTTGCCTCTGCACTTTGGCAGAAAACACAGTGGCGTGTTGAGCCCAGAGCAGGCACTGCTAGTGAGGAAAAGCAAGGAGTCTTCTCTGATTTAGTACCTGACCTTGAGGTCCCCCACTGGGCAGAGCAGCAGCGCCCAAAGGGGGCTGCCACTCATCTTGCAGAATGCTTGAGAAGTTATGCTGAAGTCTGGAACGCCAGTGCACATGTATGAGTATGTATGTGTGTGTGTGTGTGTGTGTCTGAACCTAGGGGTAGTCAGCAGATCACTTTTACTGTGGAAAGAAGGAAGAGGAACAGGACATGCTGTCAGCTGCTCCGGGGTTCTGGGTCCCAGGCTGTGCCCTGGCCTTGAAGGGGCACCCAGCCAGGACCCATTAGGACCAGTATCCCAGAAGGGTTCTGACTGCTGTTGCCACTGTCCTTGCTCTTTCCCCTTCTGGCAGTGTGTGTGGTGGGAGGTAGGAAGGGACTTTCTAACTGCCCAGATGTCAGTGGCTGGAGCCCAAGCAGAGAGCAACAATGTCGAGGTTCTCCCTTCTAGAGAGGGGCCATGATGGGGCCAGAGCCCTCCCTCAGCTCTGCAACCTCCAACTAACACCCCCACCACCCCCACAAAAAGGGGAATTGGCAAACAAGACTCCTCGGCCTGGTCGGAGTCCCCCAAGAGAGTCAGTGACAAAGACTGAGGGTCCTGCAGGAAGAGGGTGGCACCACCATCCTGGGGGACCAGCCTCCCATGACCAGACGGGAAAGAAGAGATTAAAGAGAGGGCCCCCATGCGTGGTCCACGTGCCCATGTCAGTGTGGCTCCAGCATGGACCTTCCCAATGGGCGGGTCACATGGGCCTAGTGACAAGGCCAGTGTTAGGATCCGTGTCTGGCCAGCTCCAAAGACAGAGGTCTGGCTCCCAGATCCCACCCATCTAAGGCTCCCTCCAAGTGGTCACAGCCTTTGCCTGAGCTCCTTCAGTGAGTGAGAGCTCACCACTTCTGAGGTGGTGCCTTCTGTCCTTGTACAACACTAATTTGGCTCTGGGGGTTTTTTGTCGATGAGTGAGACTCCATGAGATTCCACAAGTTTGTGGGGGGACAGGTCCTGTGTGGGACAGGACCCACAGATCACCCATGGGTACAAGGCCCTTTGGAAAGGGTGTTTCTGTGTTAGCATCAGCTGGGCAGGCTACACACACAGTGACCTCTACTCTCCATCCCTGAGTGCATGGTAAGCCCATCCCCCAACACCCAGCTTGGGCCCCTAATGGGGTCAGCAGGCAAAGCCTGTGTGAGGCTGGCCTGGGCACCGGGTTTTCCTAGGTGACCCCCCGCCCCCAACTGGGCTGTGGAGCAAAGAGCAGAGTGGGCCGTGCCGTGGTCCCCGCAGAAGGACCGTCCCCAGCTCCTTGGTGGTGTGTGTGTCTCCCTTGACCAGCCTTCCTGGGAGAGCCCATGAGCAGGAGAAGAGGAGTCCTGCGTGGCCCAGGTTTGTCCCTGGGCTTGAGAGGAGTCGCGTCCCTGGAAGGGCAGGGGTCTTGGCCTAAGCCCACCCCCCGAGGAGGGAGTGGCCAGGGAGCTGGGCTCTGGGTGACTGGGGAGGTGAGCAGGCAGACAGTGCCGACAGCTTATTGAATAAGTACTTAAAATGCAGCCTTTGACAGCCTTCACCTCCCCAAGGAGACAGCCTTCTTGTGAGGATGTTCGTGGTGGAGAGTCACTGGCTGCTTGAATATAGTGGGTTCATCAATTAATCTTTCCGCTGGTACCTTAAAATCCAGGCACTTGTTCAGATCTCAGGCCGGCCAGCTCCCATTCCCTCAGCGGATGCAGTTCAGAGCCCAGAGGGGAGTTTGGAGCCGAGGGTGGGGAGGAGGAGCCCAGTGGGTCACAGAAGCAGATGCCCATGGAGCAGGCGCTCGGCCCCATCTGCCAGGGCCGCTCCCAGCTCCTCAAATGTGGGGCAGGAGGCCCCCTGAGGAAGGCTGGGGCCTCTTGGGACTCAGGAGGAGTAGAAGCAGGACCCCTGACCCCAAGGCCTGGGACCCTGCTGCTGTGAGCGCAGACAGGAAGCCTCCTGAACTGGCCACCGGATAGTGTGATACAGACCTCAGGGCGGGAGAAGAGCTGCCTGAGGAAAGGTGGGCGGCACCTGGAGGGAGCTCAGCACTGTGGGGACCTCCGCCTCCCCCCTCCGCTGTCTCCCTCTCCCCCTAACCCTCCCTCCCCCTGGCCTGCACACCAGGACCGGGGCATGTCCTGTGAGCAGACCGCACGGGGTGCCCAGTGCAGCATCTCTGTCGAGCATTCCAGACAGGGTGCAAGGCCTGAGACTGTGGCAGTGCTGGGCCCTGGGCTCCCAGCTTCCTGATGCCTGACTGTTGAGAGCCGATGGGGCCCTGCACCTGCCCTGGGCCTCAGGGCCTTAGGCCTAGGGTCTCCGTTTACTCACCTGTGGCGGGGCGGGCTAGGGTCTGAGGCTAGACTTGGCTATGGGAGGCTTCCAGGGACGGGCGTGTGTCCACCCGGCCAGGCCCACCCCAGCTGAGGCCCCTCCCTCCTGTGGCCCAAAAGACAGCAGGGCCCCCAGGGAGTGTTCTTGGCTCAGCTCCCGTCTTGGCCCTGAGTGCACGGGGTCAGGTGGGAAGGACCTGAGTGCTGGCAGGGAATTGAGAGCAGCGCGGAGGACCTCCGGGTGCAGGGGGCACCTGTGGGGCACCCACCCTGCACCTCCTCAGTCAGCCCACCCCTCCATGCTTTCATGAATCGCCCCTTTGCCCCATGTGCTTGCTGCTCCCCTGTGTTCTGCCGGGTCCCTGTCCTTCCTCAGAGGAGGGCGGCCTGTTCTCGTGTAGAGACCCCCGGGTGGCAGTGGGCCCTGGTCCTTGCCAGTCTCTGGGATGCGCCAAGCTTAGGTTTGGGTTCTTCCCTCTGAGTGAAGAGACCAGCGGGACGGACGGGACCTCAGGGCCAGGCTGGCCACCTCCATCCCTGGGGTCTTCAGGCCTGGCGGGGGCCCTTGCTTAGTCTCACCTGTGGAGGGCTGAGCCCTGCTCCTCCATTTTTGCTGCTCACCTATCTTGACTGAAAGCCTGAGAAATGTGTATGTGTGTGTGGGGGGGGTGGGGGGGGGGGGGGGGGGGTGGGGGGGGTGGGCCCACCCCGCCGGCTCTGCATGTGCCTTCATCTCCCCTCCTTCATGGGGCCCTGACTGGAAGCCAGGGCAGCTGGCCTGGTGCTGAGAGCGGTGCTTGGGGCCGAGACTTCCAAGTGCGCATCCCGCAGTGTCCCCAGCGTCCCTGGGCACCTGGCAGGCCTCGGGTGGGGCCGCGTCAGCATGTGAGCCCAAGAGAGTCCCAGCGTGCAGGGTCTTCTGCAGCCATGCGTTATAAATCCCCTGCCTGGGGAATAGATCTCTTCATCCCCAGGGAGATTTACGAGCGGCGCGTGCTCCCCGGGCCGCCCGGCATTTGTCATCGTTCCAGAGACATAAACCACCCCGGCCTCTCCCTGCTCGGGGCGCCTCACTCCTCACCTCGCAGCTCTGCCCGCCGAGGGCGCCGAGCCCAGGTGGCTCCCCCAGCCTGCCAGCCTCCCGGCCCGGGTACCGCTCAGTCCCTCTCTGATCCCGTTAGCACACAGATGGCCATGCTGCAGAGAAAATGAGTATTTTTCCAGAAGCAGATTAATGAACATCACCTAAGGAAGGAGCTGATAAAGACCGCGGCGCGGTGTGAGAAAACCCTCTGTGCTGAGGGTTGGGCTGTCAGTTAGCCCAGCTGGGTCCCTGGCAGTGAACGAGGCCTCGAGGACGGCGAGCCAGCGCCCCCTGCTGGAGCCACGTAGCAGCGCGGCTGCGAGTCCCGGGAGCCCAGCCCTCCTTCCTGCGGCCCCGCAGAGCCTGGGAGAGGCCGCCCGCCGTGGTCAGGTCACAGCAAAGTGGGGTGGGGAGCAGAGGTGAGTGCAGGGGGCTCAGCGTGTCCTCAGGACAGCGGGGACACCAAAAAACCGGCTCCCCGGCATGTGGGAGCTCTGACCCTGCCCTGCCCGGTAGCCTCCTGAAGCTGGGCTCTTCTTCCCTAGGGGAGGGGCCGCCCCGCCTCCTGAGCAGTGATGTGGGTGTGGCCGGCCTGGCTGGAGCCTGGATGAGGGCGCCGCCCCTCTCGCAGCTCACACGCTTGTCACAGGGGATGCGTCCACCCTGTCAGAGCACTCTTTCCCCATCTGAGTCCCCACTGCAGAGGCAGAGAGAAGTCAGCCAGGCTGAAAGGCGCTGCAGAAACCGAAGCAGTACAGTCACCGGGGCCCCAGCCCGTGGCCCAGCGCCCGCAGTGCAAGGGGGTCACCGGGCCATGGTGACGTTGCCAGGAAGGGGTACAGCAGGGAGCGGGCCATCCCACACACCCGCTCACTCTTGTCAACCACTCCGGCCGGGGCTCAGAGCCAGGGGACCGCGGGACACACATCTGCGAGGCCGACTCTCCCCCCACCCCCACACCGGCAGCTCAGCGAGGGCTCTGGCCGGTGGCTGTGTGCTGTTGGCCAGCGAGAGCTGCCCTCGGTCACTGTGAATGTCAAATGTAGTAGTAAAAACAGAAGCCACAAGTGAAAAGAAAAAAAAAAAAAGGAAAAACCAGAAGCTGCACACACAGGAAGCTAGTTGACTGCAGTCTATCCAGGCCAGCTCTGTGGAGGTGAGGAAACTGCTGCTCCCTCCTATGACCCTGGGCGGGAGCAGGGGTGATTTCCTAGCCTGAGACCTGCCCCTGGAAGTGTACAGATGCCCAGAGAGTGTCCTCCGAAACCCCCGCTGCAGTGCCACAGCCAGCATGTGTTTACCAGCCCTGACCAGGGACATCAACCGGCTTCCCCCCTGAACTGGCCAGGGGTGGGGGCACCATGTTCTAGACTGGCCCCAGCTCTGGAGCTCCACCAGAGGCCTATAGGGAAGGGGGAAATCCGCAGGGCCTTTCTCTGATCAGCCTTGGAAGGAACTGGCCTGGTGGAGTTGTTTTCCTGTTCAGGCACGCCTGGTGCTGAAGGGCGTGGGCCTTCAGAGGCCCAGAGGCCAAGCTGCCCAGCCCGCTGCAGCCCACCCCGGTCCACTTCCCTCAGTGCTCTGCCCCCGGCTCCCCACCGTCCCATTGCCAACAGTGCCAACCCACTGTCCCAAGCACTGTCTCAGTGCTGCGCCCCGCATTGTTCCTGGCCTTGGAGTGGCCTTCCCCGCCTTGTCTCCGGGCAGGCTAGCCCACAGCAAGCGGTCCTCCCTGAGAGCCTGCCCTCAGCTCTGTGACCAGCAGAGAGTCTTGTGCCCCGGACCCCCTTCCCCACAGTCCAGTGCAGGGACCCTCAGGTTGGCCCTCTGTGGGCCTGCACCTGGCACCTCGTGGGCGTGATACATGTTGAGAGGGTTAGCGTTGCTGGGCCCCGGTAGGTGCCTCTGGCACTTCCCATATTCAAAAAAAGGCCCCCAGCCTACTTGGCCTTCCTGCCCAGACCTCCACACTCACTGTCCCGTCAGCGGAGACGCCCAGCACCTCCAGGTTCTAGATGCTTCACCGTTGTCCTCCCCATCCTGCACCATTTACCCTTTTTGCAAATGGTCTGTCCACCACACAGCCCCCAACTTCCTCCTGCCTCCCCCCGGCCCCCACCCCGTGCAGCTTAGTTATGTTGGTCTTCTGGCACGCAGGGAAGCTCAGGGTGCTGAGCTGGTCTGTCTCCAGTAGGAGCTGTTTAGTTCAGGGCCTTGGGGAGCATGTCATCAGTTCCCGTTAGGACTTGGGGACACAGCATTGTCTGGAAACATGGCACTCCCCTGGATGTCTTTGGCCAGATTAATCAGACCAGGTGCCTAAATGGGGTAACCAGCCCACAGTCCAGGCAGACACGTGTCTAGTGAGGGGTGTGCAGGGAGAGGGTGCTGCCGTTTGGCTGCTCCCCACTCCACCCCCATGCTGTCCTGGGGGCAGCTTGGGCTCCCGAGGGTGTGAGTGCATACAGGCTGTGTGCAGGAGCACACACCGCCGTGACAGACACCACGTGTCTCACCAGACTGTCTCCTCTGGGGCGCGGTTTGATGCTCGCTCTTTCAGGGGAGCAATGCTCTTTGTGGTGTATTCCAGGGAATTAAGCGAGCCTGTGAGTGTCACTCCAGGCTTATCAGTGCTTCACTGGCTCTGATGGCAAAGACGTGTCCCGGGCCCTGTCGCTCGTCATTAACGTGTTTTCTGAGTGAGGGTGATGGACGGGCGCTGTGAGTGGGCTCCCAGGCCCTTGAGTCCTCTACCCTTCCTTCTCTTGTAGGAGCAGGTGAGGGCGGAGGGTGCTCTCAGCCTGGCATGGCATGGCATGGCCCTAGGGTTTAGAGTTGGGACGTTGCTGAGAACACCGCCAGATTGGGGGAAGGCCAGGAGATAGAGCCAGGTCTCAAAAATGCAAATAAACCTTTCACATCATTTCTTTAGATGGTCAAGGACTCTGGCTTGCTGGGCAGGGGCGTGTTCTGCTTTTCCTTTTGGTAATAACCACAGAGCCACCAGTCCTGCATCCAGAGCCCTGACTTAGCTGAGTCTGGTGTGAGACCTGCTCTCTGTTTTAAGGTCCTAAATGTGTAGCAGAAACTCCTGAACCATGCAGTGTCTGAATCAAGGTTGAGGGGCCACTGGCTGTCTACTAGTTCTGTGGAGCCTGTCATTGGAGGCTGTGCTGAGGCCACGCCGACCAGGCTGGAGGCCCGGTTCAGCAAGACTTGTGGGGCAGCCTGCTCTTGCAGTGAAAACGGGCTTGTCTCCCTGCCAGCCGTCTCTCCTCCTCCTCACCTGCGTCCTCTCTCAGCCCCCAGGCCTGCCTGCATCAGTGCCTGGCAGGTGGCCGGGGCTCAGGAAGCATTTGCTCAGTGAATCAGGGACTCAGCAAATGCGCTCACCCTGTGTCAGTGTTGCAGGAAGGGGGACCCCCTTCCAGGGCCCAAGGGTGGGCTCTTGTCTAACACTCAGAAATGAATCCTCCGAGGAGACATACACGCTGACCAAGCAAGAGACTATTGGGAAGGGGCACCCTGTGGGGGAGCAGGATAAGGGAACCCAGGAGGCCGCTCTGCCACGCGGCTCGCAGACTTGGATTTTATGGTGATAGGGCCAGTTTCTGGGTTCTCTGGCCAGTCTGATTCAGGGTTCCTCTGCTGGTGTGTGCATTGCTCAGCCAAGATGGATGCCAACAAGAAGGATTCTGGGAGGTGGAAGGACACGTGACATCTCCTTTTGACCTTTCCCGAATTCTTCGAGTTGGCAGTAGCTTGTTAGTTCTGCGCTCCTTACCAGGACCTCCTGTCAAAATAACTCACGCACATGTTTACTATGGTGCCTGGCCAGGGTAGGTGGTTTCAGTCAGTGTGCTTCCCCTAACATCAGGAGTGTGAAAGTTGGGGCCTTGGGGTCGAAAATATCCGTACTGATAGAATTTTGCCTAGAAATAATGGACCATACATTAAAAACAAAACAGAGCCCTGCAGCCATGCCTGAACTGACCTGCCCCTCGGGCTGCACTGGGGCTCCGGCGGGGCCACCACGAGCCTCGTGTCTGCAGCTCCTGCCCTGGACACTAACGGGTCTCGGGGCACTGTCTTCCTGGCAGATTGGCAGCTGCCCCAATTCTCACGGTCCACATGTTTGCCTGGCCAGTCGCTCCACACGAGAATGTAATTAAATGCTTTGAACAGCGCTTCAGGACATTTAATTATGCAGAGAAGCTCCACAGCCCATGTAGATGTTATGTGCAGCTGGGCCGCCTGCGGTACGTCCGTGCTTGCGGGGCTGTGAACGTACCTGACGGTGGGGCGGCCTCCCGCTGGCTTCAACCCCCCTTCTCTCCCCAGGAGCTGCCAGAGCATGACCAGCCTGGTCGGCAACGCCGCGTCACCCGTCAAGGATGGGACCTCCTCTCTTCCCAGGAGGCAGAGCTCGTTTGCCAGGCCGCCGCTCCGCGCCCTGTACGACCTGCTTGTGGCGCCCATGGAAGGGGTAAGTGCCCAGCCGGCCACTGGTGTCAGGATGCATCACTTCCCACTCAGCACCCTGCACCGCCCGCCCCAACCCAGACAAAGAACAGGCTCCTGAGACAGCGGGGGTTTTCCAGACACAGGGCTTCTCAGTCAGCCTCCAGACGCCCACGTGGACGCTGTTCTAGGGGGGCCACTGGGCTGCAGATGGGGTCCTGGGCACCAAGGGGCAACACAGGTTCCCTCAGCAGTGCGTCTTGTCTTAAAGGAGGCATTTAGGGTCCTGGCCAGCCTCCTTGCTGGCAGTCAGGTCAGCCTTGGGGTCTCTGGTGCACGAGAGACGCTGCTCCTTCCCAGCTTGTTTCTCAGACCTGGGGAGGTCCGGGGCCCAGGGGTGCACGCATCCCCCCATCTCCTCCGCAGTCAGGGTGGGAGATGCGCCCACGTCAGCTCCCCTGCCCACCATTCATCCAAGGGCCTCACCTGAGCAGCTTCAATGAGCCAGGGGCTCCTTTCTGGTGAGAACAGACCCTCAGCCCCTGCCCTGGGAGGATGCACCCCACCTCGGGGTCCAGCGAAGACTCGTCCTTGTGCTTCCCAGAAGCTTGGGCGTGGCCTCTGAGGGGCTCTGTGGCCTTGGTCTCTGTACTTCACTTTTTGTCCAGACGCGGCTCTCTAACCGGGTGAGGGGCTGCTGAGGGGCTTGGGGAGCTTGTGAATCTAAACAGCCGTGCACGAGCCCGCCAGATGCTGTTGCCCACAACTGTGGATTAGCTTTGGCTGCTGTAACAAAATGCCACCGGCTGGGTGACCTGGATTTCTCATGGTTCTGGGGCTGGAAGTCCCACGTCAGGGTGCTTGGCATCGTCAGCTTCTTGGTGGAGGCTTGCTTCCTGGCTTGAGAACAGCCACTTTCTCATGTGTCCTCAGGTGGTGGAGAGAGAGAGTGAGCACACTCAGGTCTCTTATCCCCATTGTGGGGACCCTCTTGGAGCTCCTGTCCTCATCTAAGCCGAATTATCTCCCAAAGCTCCCACCTCCAGATACCATCACTGAGGGGGTAGGCTTCATCGTATGAATTTGCGGAGACACAGACACCCAGTTCGTAACAGGCCCCTGGAAAGGCCAGGTGCGTGCGCCAGTGGAGGCTGATCGAGGACGTGCCGCCGAGCAGAGTCATTTCCATGTCCCTGCCGCTGGCCCGGGGCCCAGCGTGTGCTGGCACTCAGTACATCAGTGGTGTGTGGTCCAGAGATGCATTTCGCTTTCAGGTCTAGTCTGGATGCAAAACAGGAGACCCAAGACCCAAGTCTGTGACCTCTCTTGGATGGCAGCCATGCGCTCTCCTAGAGGTTAGGGGGCAGAAGGAAGCCACCCGGTCTGTGGGGCAGCTCTGAGGCTCAGCTCCCGACCCTGGCCCCCAGCCCACTGCTGGGCCCGGCTCACATCTGGGTAGATCCCAAGTACAGGGACGTGTCTCAAGGGATCGGCACCTGAGCGCCAATTGTTTCGCTGGAGGACATGCCCCTCTGGGCCCCAGAAAGCAAGGCTTGGAGGGGCTCTTCCCTGTATGGAAGGCAGAAGTCCTAGGGCGGGGGCAGTGGGGGGCGGCCCCTCCCTCTGTCCATCACAGCGTCTCCACCCAGCGGAGGGGCTGCTTCGTCCGTGAACTGTCCCTTGTGGGTCCCCTTCTGAATCTGCCCTGTGACTTTTAGATGGCTTTTCTCTCTGAGGACTTTGCCCTGTGACTTAAAAGAATGAAGAACCTGCCAGTGGGACTAGTGGTTGCTTGTGGCCGGACCTCTGTGCTCCTCCAGGGCTGTCAGAAGGGAAGACTTATGGACTCGAGCCCCAAACACATTGGAACAGTGACTGAAGTCATGGCTTTATATGACTGACAGGAAGGAAAGTCTGGTCCCTGACGTGTGTGTGCCCAGGAGCTGTGCGTGAGGATAGGTGTGACCCTCAGCAGTGCGGTCTTGTCTTGAAGGAGGCATTTAGGGTGAAAACATTCAGTTCCTGATGTTAAAAGTTTTCTCATTTGTGACAGAGGCATTTGAATGCAGTGAAGGAATCAGACAGCCTCCAAAGAGATGAGGAGTGAAACCTCTCAGAGGCCGTCAGAGGAAACAACATGGGGGAGCCTCTCTCGGGACCCACTGTGGACCGGTGAGCCCACTTCCCTCAGGAGCTGGTCTCATCCCATGAGTGTTCACTGACACGTGCTGGGCGCTGCTGGGTGCACCCCACCCTGGACACAATGGGGCACGGGGCAGGGGGCGGCCCTGTGTTCCCAGACGGCCCTCTCCTTCCGTGGGCTGGCCAGGGAGGGGTGGGTGGTTCTGCCCGTTCCCACTCTGCTCCGAGGCCACTAGAGGGCAACACTGCCCGCTGCTCCCGTGCCGTCAGCTGCCAGATGGAGCCAGGCCTTCTCCCCGTTTTCAGTGAAAATACACATCAAAACCCAAAGTCCAAGATTATGAATCACTGACACTTCAAGACTAAAGCGATTAGCCTCTTCACATGCGGCTTATAATTATTTGAACAACTGCCTTTCTTTAGCCGCAGTCCTGTTGCTAGGGGGCTAGGTCAGATGGTATGGAAAGTGGAACGGAATAATGTCTCCCCGCAGGCTTGCACCAGGACTCGACTGAATTTAGCTGAAGGGAAATACTGCTGTGGCTCTGTCCTGGAAGCCCGCCGTCCTTTGCTGTCAGGACGGGGCGAGCGTGTCCAGTCATCGTTGAGGAGGCCCCATTCCATCTGCTCGTGAGCCATCAGCAAACATTAAGTCAAATCCTGTCTCACATGCAAAGGAGATGTGTGCCTGCTTAGTGTGAGAGGGACCAGACCCGGTGCGTGTCCATGGCATTCACCCTGGAGTGGAGGGGAGTGACTCACGCCCGAGCCTGGACTCGCCTCAGGAGCCCCTCGCAACCACAGGCTGCTCTGCATGAAGCCACTCGTGCACGCAGGTCCCAGGCCGCCCCCTCCGTGAGCAGACAGGGCCTCGTCCAGGGCCAGGAGCTGCTAGCATCCAGGGCCAGATTCAGAAGAGTCAAACATTCCCTAGGGTTTGTCAAGTCGCTCTTTGTATGTGATTTAAGAAGTCTCTGGGCTCATTCTAGTTATGATCTTTGTCCTTATATTTATTTCCATGTATTTAAATCCCGTTACCTATGTTTATGGTCGTCAAAGCCAAGATAGTCGGACAGGTGGGAGGAATGAATGCTTCTGGGCAGAAAGAAAGGTCATCCGCGTCCATCTCTGCTGTTGACCAAAGACTGCTGCTGCTGCTGCTAAGTCGCTTCCGTCGTGTCCGACTCTGTGCGACCCCATAGACGGAAGCTCACCAGGCTCCCCTGTCCCTGGGATTCTCCAGGCAAGAACACTGGAGTGGGTTGCCATTTCCTTCTCCAATGCATGAAAGTGAAAAGTGAAAGTGAAGTCGCTCAGTCGTGTCCAACTCTCAGCGACCCCATGGACTGGAGCCCACCAGGCTCCTCCGTCCATGGGATTCTCCAGGCAAAAGTACTGACCAAAGACTACTCTTAGGCTAAGTGGAGTTATCGGGCTCAGGACTGCAGAAAGTGACTTCCAACTTGCCGGGCACATCGGTTAGGTCGGTACACAGCCTCCCCAAGCACCAGAGCTCTGGGCTGGCCCAGGACCTCCCCTCTGAGAACTCGAGGAGTTATCTGGCCCTGCCAGGGGCTTGGTCAGGAGAGGAGCGTGGCTTCAGCTGGGTCGTGACTGTAAGACGAAATCAAGTGGTGTGGTAACCCGGCTTCTCCTCACTGGGAGACGACCACCTGGTCACGGCTGGTCTGTAAGAAGACGTGGACTTTGGAGGCGGTTAGGGGGCACTTGTCCACAGAACAGCCGGCCTTTGACGCCCAAGTGTGGACAGGGCACCAAGCCCATTGGGTGGGCACCGCCAGGCTGTCTGGTCTCTGCTGGAGACTCTGGAGTAACATTCCCACGAGGACAGACATTACTTGAGGACCAAGGCGTCTCCACAGCTGACGAGGAGCAGGAAGAATAGAGGCACTGACCAGCCAGCTCTCTGGGCCACGGAAGCGGCGAGAACACCAGCCTGCCCGCCGGGCAAGTGGCGTCCTCCCCTGGGTCAGGGCTCATGGGTTGATTGAAGCTGACGTTTGACCGCCCCCATGTCAGCCTGACCGCAGCAGGTTCTGGGGGAGCCGAGGCCTGCCTGCACCGAGGGTGTGCAGGCTCGTCGTCACCACCCTGGCCTGAGAGAGGCCCCTGTGCGTGAGCAGCCCCCAGAGCTGATGTGGCTGAGACTGGACCCTGGGGGTCCGGGGGCCCCTCTGGCTCTGGCCGCTCTCTAGTCTTGCCTCTCCACAGCCAGATTCTTCCACTTCTCAGACTCCCCAGGGGAGCCAGTGGTCTGTTGTCTGTGGTTCAGAGAGTACAGTGGAGCGGGCTGAATCTGGACCTTTGCACTTCTGGTTGGATACAGTCCTGGTAGCTTTCAGTCATGGTTGCTGAGCGTCCCCTGCACCTGCAGCCCAGCGCTCACCCCCCGGCACACGGCAGCTCGGGCAGCAGAGGGACGAGGGCAGGGGCGCCCAGCTGTGACCCTCCCCAGCCCAGCGCCCCGAGGCTCAGGGCCATCCGGCACCTGGTGCCCGCGGTCTGTGGGCCCTACACCTTCCTCCGCAGGCTCCTGTGGCCCCTTCATCTTTATTCACACCTACCCTGGGTCCAGTCCAGTCTTCACAGTCGCTGTCTGCTTTTCTTTATCCAGTCATCTGGCCTTAGTCTCCAGCAGCAGCTCTGTTGGAGGATGAGGTGTCTGTCTGGTCTGCGTGCGCCCTCCCCTTGGGTCCCGCCTGGCCTTGCAGGAGTGATAATGGGAGATCTATCAGCGTCAGGGGCCCCGCCAGTCACAGGGGACTGGGTGGGGCAGCCCTGCAGAGCCGGGGAGGGACACGGAGGCCCCAAGGTGGCTTGAGGCCCTGCAGTTGAACCTTCTCCTCCAGGGATGTCCTGTCTCAGAGCCTCTGTTCACATGCTGGGTCTTGCTTATCATCCGTGGTCAGTGTGTCCCACCCCGGCTGAGTGCTCAGTGCTGTGTGACAGGCCGCTGCACGCTGCTCCGGGGCCCCCTGGTGTTTTCGGGGCAACTGCCCTTGGCCTGAACACCTGCCTCCTGTAGAAACATCCAGATGACCTGCTGGGCCTTATCTTTGGGGACACCCACTCCGTGACGGGGGACCCATCTCCTCCTGGCCGTGCTCCTCTACCCTCTCCCTCGGGGCGGGGAAAGCGAGGCAGGCGGGTGCCCCCCACCCCCGAGTGCACCCCTGGGGGGCAGGCATCTGCTGGCTGTCAGCTGCTCGCTCCCTCACAGGGCCTGATGCACTCCAGCGGCCCGGTGGGCCGGCACCGGCAGCTGGTCCTGGTCCTGGAGGGGGACCTCTACCTCATCCCGTTCGCCCTCCTGAAGGGCAGCTCCTCCAACGAGTACCTGTACGAGCGCTTCGCCCTCATCGCCGTCCCCTCCATCCGCTCCCTCAGCCCGCAGGCCAAGGTAAGCCAGGCTGCCCGGTGAGCTGGGCCAGGGCCAGGGGCTGCGGGGACCGCAGAGCAGATCTGTCTAGAGGCGGGGACAGGCTGCCCGGCGAGCTGGGCCACAGCCAGAGACCGCGGGGACCGCAGAGCAGATCTGTCTAAAGGTCCCGACAGTCCTCCGCTACCCAGGAGGTGCCCAGGAGACATTTCTGTCTCCCCTGCTTTGCTGTGACATCAGAATGGGAGCTCAGTCCCGGCACCGAGTTGGGCTGGAGGCTGGTCACGCGCCAGTGGAGGCGGATTGCTCCCCTGAGGGTGCGCCTGCTCACATGCTGACCATGGAGTGGGCGTTGAGTCTGCCCGGTGGAGGGGCTGCAGGCAGAGAGGGCAGACAGATGAGATCAGTGTCAAGTGGAGAAGAGCCCTACAGGGCGACAGGGAACCCACACGATGAGTGGCCTTCGAGGGAGCGGGGACCCCAGTCTCATTCAGTGAAAATCAGCACAGGATGAACTCTGTGGACTCAAGGGGGCAGCAGTGGGTCCCCGTGGGTCAGGGCTCACCCCACTGCGGCCCCTGGCCCTGCTTGCCTGACTACAGCGCCTTCGGAGCCAGCCCTGAACCCTCTTCCCTTCTCTCAGCTTGCCCAGGGACCCTGAGACCCCGGTTCCCTCCTGCCCCGGCACTCCACCCCAGGCTCGGGCGCCCGCCTGGGACCCACCTCAGCTTCCACTGACCTTGGCCGTTGGCAGGGTCCCACCGAGCCAGTTTCTGCCCCATGGGCTTTGGAGATCTTAGTTTTGACTGTTTTTGTTGCTGGATCATCCTTCACATGGGACAGATTCAGTTCAAGGAGAAAGAAATTATTTTCTCCAAGTTTTCCTCGTGCCCACGGTTGACTGAATCCCGCTTATGAGCGAGCTGTGTGCATCCGGCCTGAGGGCCGACACGTCCCGCTGCCGGGTGCCCAGGGGGCAGAGGTGAGCAGGGACAGGGGAGTCCGGCCTCCGACAGGCTCCCCACAGGCCTTGCTCTCTCCCAGAGTTGAAGGCAGCACCAGGTGGAAGGACCAGAAAATTATTTTGAAATAATTTGACACTTGATGTGTCCCCTCAATGCATCAGAAGGCATTGTGGGGTGAAATCAGAACTTTGTTGGGCTTCTTTATGCTGACTTTATAATTCAGGGATGTTTCTCTTGTGAGGGAACTGTAATTGTTTCAGTGGTAGTGCCTCAAAAGGGCTTAATTTGGCCCTATTTCCTCTGAGAGTAACTTGCTCTCTGCAGGTTTAAACAAAGCCACCCCTGAAGCCCCTGTGGCATCGGGCATGGGTTCTCCCTTATTGAGGGGTTCACAGGGAGACCTTTGGGAGGGAGATGTGGGGCAGGCGACCTGGCACCCCCTGCACACCCTGCCCCCGCTTCCAGCACCACCACCCCCTCCCCCTGCTTGACAAACAGTATGGGGTCTTCCCACCCCGTCTAGTCTGGTTTTTTTCAAGAGCTTGTCACAGCAGGTGTAATCCTTAGCCAGACATGCACTGTGTCAGGAAGGTGTTGAAAAGTGGAGTGAGTGAGGTTATCAGGAGGACAGGTGGACCATACTGGACATGGCCCCGCCTGAGCTGGCTTCTGAGTGCCAGGAGAAGCCCTGACGGGTGCTCGCTGCCTTTCCTCCCCTCCTAGTCTCACCTGAGGAAGAGCCCGCCCACTTATTCCAGCTCCACGTCCATGGCAGCGGTGGTCGGCAACCCCAAGCTGCCATCAGCAGTGATGGACAGGTGGCTGTGGGGCCCGATGCCATCAGCCGAGGAGGAAGCCTACATGGTGTCCGAGCTGCTGGGCTGCCAGCCACTGGTGGGCAGCGTGGCCACCAAAGAGCGGGTCATGAGCGCCCTCACGCAGGCCGAGTGCGTCCACTTCGCCACCCACATCTCTTGGAAACTCTCAGCCTTGGTCCTCACGCCCAGTGTGGACGGCGCCCCTGCAGGCGGCAAGAGCTCCTTCGGCCACCCCTACACCATCCCTGAGTCCCTGCGGGTGCAGGACGACGCCAGCGACGGGGAGAGCATCTCAGACTGCCCACCGCTGCAGGAGCTGCTGCTCACGGCCGCCGACGTCCTGGACCTGCGACTGCCCGTCAAGCTGGTGGTGCTCGGCTCCTCCCAGGAGTCCAGCAGCAGGATCACGGCTGACGGGGTGGTGGCGCTGACACGGGCCTTCCTGGCGGCAGGCGCTCAGTGCGTCCTCGTGTCTCTATGGCCTGTGCCTGTGGCCGCTTCCAAGATGTTCCTGCACGCCCTGTACTCGTCCCTGCTGAATGGCCTTAAGGCCAGCGCGGCGCTGGGCGAGGCCATGAAGGTGGTGCAGAGCAGCAAGGCCTTCTCACACCCCTCCAACTGGGCAGGTAGGGGCTCCAGCACTGTCAGGGGGCCTGGGGCGGGGGGTAGGGACTCGGTGCCTGTCAGGGGGCCGGGGGCGGGGGTAGGGGCTCGGGAGCTGTCCGGGGGCGGGAGGCAGGGGCTCTGGCGCCTGTCAGAAGGCTAGTGGGTTTGGGCGGGGGGCGCGGTGAGGAAGGGAACCCTTAGGGAAGGACAGCGCAGAGGCTCCAGGAGAGTCCCCTGGCTGAGACTCTGGCCTGCTGCCAAGTCAGCCCTGACTCCGCTGGTAGGAAAGTGGTCTTTTGAGCAGGGAGCAGCAGGAGAGCTCGCTGTCCAAGTGTGTCGAGTGGGTGCTGGGGGCCCCATTTACAGCCTTCCCGTGACCTCCAGACTGCAGGAAGGAGCAGTCGGTGCCCTAGAACGACCTGAAGTTTGGTTGTCAGGGGACTTGGGTTCAGTCCAGCTCCGTCAGGCTGTGTGACCTGAGCTGCGTCGTAGCTGTGAAAGCTGCTCCGTTGTACCTGACTCTTTGCAACCCCATGGACAACACAGTCCATGGGAAATCCAGGCCAGAATACTGGAATGGGTAGCCCTTCCCTTCTGCAGGGGATCTTCTCGACCCAGGGATTGAACCCAGGTCTCCTGCATTGCGGGCGGATTCTTTACTAGCTAAGCCACAATCCTGCCCATGCTGCAATGATCCCTAAAACAGGAACACCAAAAGCACTGTTCTCAAACATTTACACTTTATTGTTTTAATGGCAAAAAAATACACCATTCATTTATATGTTTAAAAATAGCCCCCATAAGGTCCCACAGAACACTGCAGGGTTTGTGGGGACCCAGCCCTGTGCTTGGCCGAGTCCCGACTGGACCCCGTCCCCAGCTTGTCGGGCGCTCGTGGTGTTTGGTCACAGCTTAGTTTCAGTGACAGCAGAAAGCCACCTTTGTTACAGGGGAAGTGGTGTTTCATGATGCTGCGTTAGCCTTAAGAACAGCCCTGGTGCATTCATTCTTAGAAGCCCTTCCCCCTGTTACTCGGGGCAGGAGCTAGAGCTCCTAGAGCTGCTCTGCGGTGCCTCCCCCAGGCCCAGGTCCCACTCACAGAAGTGGGTGCTGGGGGAAGCAGGAGGAGGGCGGACGTGTGGCTCCCCTCAGCCCAGGCTGTTTGCTTGTCTGGGGGAGAACCGCCTCCTGTCCCCTCCTCTGGTGACTTGAGGAGTCGAGAACACCGCTCCTCCATTCCAGCAAACACCAGTGAATTTCAGGGAAAAGGGCAGATTATTCCTTGGGATGGGGGCTGAACCAGCGGAGGGCCTCCTCCTGGCTTGCTCAGCACAGCAGGAGCGCAAAGGCACCTTCCTGAGCAGCTTGCCCAGCAGACAGCGTCACTTCTTAAAGGTGGGATGGGGTTTGTCAAGCTACCTGTCCGCAGCTGTCCTGGGAAGGCCCTGCTCTCTGTCTGCGTAGGAGCCGGGCTGGGGAGGGACCGCCCTGAGGTACTTCCGTGTCCTCACAGGGTTCATGCTTATCGGCAGCGATGTGAAGCTCAACAGTCCCTCTTCGCTCATCGGTCAGGCCCTCACGGAGATCCTCCAGCACCCGGAGCGCGCGCGGGACGCCCTGCGCGTGCTGCTGCACCTGGTAAGGGGCGCGGGACCCTCGGGGAAGCGGCTGCGATGCTCGAGCAGCAGTCAAGCTGGGGGTCCCGCGGCAGCGGGGGCAGGGTGTGAGCAGATGGAGGGACTTCGTCCCTGATGTCTGTGGGTCAAGTCACTTGGTCCGAGCGATGGGCATGGTGGGTGGTCACCTATGGCTCACCATCCTTGCCCAGACCCTGGAGGGGCGGCCGAGTGGGATTCTGAAGTAAGGCCTGACCACAGCCACTTCCAGCCATGTGGCTTTAGGCAAATGACCTTGCTCTCTGAGCCTCAGCTGCGAGTGGAAGGGGATAGAAATGTACCTTTTCAAGGTTACCTTGAGGGCTAGAGAAAAGGTGAGTAGCTGGCACCCAACAGGCTCCCTGTAGCTGTGAGCTGGTATAATCAGAGGTTACTGGCCTCTCCCTAAAGTCAGCTGGAAGAGCTCAAGCCTGGCCCTGCTCTTGGCGACAACACCGTCAGAGTCCCCAAGCCATTGTCTACAGAACTGAAAGGTTGCAAACCAAGCCAGGAGTAACATGAAACTTGTTCCACCTTTGCATCTTGATAACCTAGAGGCAGTTTCAAATAATTTAGGATTCTTAGCCTCCTTGGAATTCTGCCAGAAAGGCCAGGTGCTGTCCAGCACACAGCAGCAGCCCACACTGCAGCCGTTGTTACTGTTCACTCGCTTGGTTGTGTCCGACTTTGCGACCCCACGGACTGTAGCCTCCTGGCTCCTCTGTCCGTGGGGTTGCCCAGGCACGGGTTGCTATTTCCTCCTCCCCAGGGGTGGCAGGCAGATTCTTTACCACTGAGCCACCAGGGAAGTCCCCACCACATCCACTCTCGTTCCAAATCCAAGGCCCACACTCCCCCCATGGCCACCTGGCAGCTCAGAGGTGCTGAGGAGGGAAGAACTGGCCAAGACTTCTCCTGGGCTCCTGGAATGGGCACGGCCTTAGCCAGGGGGCATGGCCCAGGGGCCTGGGCAGGCTCCAGTGACGGGTCAGCCACAGACTCTTCTTACTCAGGTCTGTCTGAAGGTTTTCTCCGACTTTAAAGAAGTCAGTATGTGAACAAAACTGCTGGAGGCTGACCTCTGTCCCTTGTGCTGGGCGGGCCCTGGAGACGCTGTCTGCTAGGTAGGTAGGGAAGGACAGGTGAATTCGACCCATGGGCCTTGTGTCTCGGGCCGGACATAAGGAAGCACCCCCAGCCCACTGGGTAGATGCACTCAAAAGCTTTGAGAATTTGGGGGAGACCTTCTACAAAGGTCTCTTCTTTTAACCTGTGCCTGCAAGCCGAACTTAAAGTTGCTCAGCACCAGGACACTGTCAGGCGGTGACCCCCTTCCTGCTGTAGGTGTTGGCACTGCCTCCCAGGGCCAGAATCCAGCCTCAGGGTCCCTCAAGTTCATCCAGGATTCTCACCTCTTTCTCGGCTTCATCTTTGGGGATGAGTGTAGGGCCCATGGGTCGAATTCACCAGTCCTTCCCCACCTACCTAGCAGACAGTGTCTCCAGGGCCTGCCCAGCACAAGGGACAGCAGCTGGCCGCCCATCTGTCCTGCCTGGGAACTCACGTTTCCTCCTACCTGTGATGTCAGCCGCCAGTGTCCTGGGGTTTTTCCTTTTTGGCTGCACCTTGCGGCACGCGTCACTTCCCTGCTGAGGGATTGAACCCACGCCCCTGCAGTGGGAGTGCAGAGCCCTAACTACAGGGAATTCCCTATAGTTTGGACTTGTGAAACACAATTGTACAGGTTACGTTCCTAAAAGTAGGCTTACCTGACAGAGGGTTGTGTTTGTAAGCCTTGGGTACACTCAGGGTGCCTCCAGATGCGATGCTGTCTGCTCTTCTCTTACTTTCTGCTGTGCTGCCCGGCTCGTGGGAGCCCGGGGCCCTCACAGGGGCTGAACCTGGGCCCACGGCAGTGGGCGCACAGAGTCCTGATGACGGGGCAGCCAGAGAGTCCCCTAGCGCCTGCGGGCTGGACTCTGGGGGTGTCCTGGACAGCGCTCTGCCCCGCCAGGGGAGCACAGGGCAGGGGACGTCTCAGGACCAACCAATGCTTCCCTCAGAGTCAAGGGGCCGAGGGAAGGTGCGCTGCTGCAGGCACTATGGAGGCTCCTGGAGAGCTGAGGGGCTGGTTGTTACCTGGCGGGCCTGGAACGTGCGGGACAGGGTCCAGAGGTCAGTACCGCAGGCAGAGGAGTCGAAGGCCTGGCAGCGCCTCACCCTCTTTCCCCGCAGGTGGAGAAGTCGCTGCAGCGCATTCAGAACGGACAGCGCAACGCCATGTACACGTCCCAGCAGAGTGTGGAGAACAAAGTGGGCGGCATCCCTGGCTGGCAGGCCCTCCTCACCGCTGTGGGCTTCCGGCTGGACCCCCCGGCCAGTGGCTTGCCAGCGGCCGTCTTCTTCCCAACATCCGACCCGGGCGACCGGCTCCAGCAGTGCAGCACCACCATCCAGTCCCTGCTGGGTGAGCCTCGGCTGGCAGCACGTGCAGGGTGGGGGGCTGTGGTTCCCGCCGCTCTTGGACGGGGAGGAGCCGGGGTCTCCAGAGTCCCCGACACAGACTCCTCCAGCCTGGTGCTTCCATCTCTGACCCCCAGCTCTACCCCTTGCGGGGTGGACAGCAGCGGCTCAAACGTTTTGTCGGCAGCTTCGGGCCTGACAGAGCCCTGTGGCTGAACCCAGGGTGACATGGTCACAGGGCTCCCCTTCTTGCATCACTTGGCAGGGGGTGATGCTGCTTGAGTGACCAGTCAGGGTCCTGGGGTGACCACGTGCAGCCTCCAGCTGCCCTTCTCAGAGAGCGTCCAGGTGGGACTTGGACACACTGTCTGGCTGTGCTGAGCTTTTGAAAATGGGAGCAAAGCTGAGCATTCAGGGTGCATTCCCCTGGGAAGGTGCAGACTGTGGGTGCAGCGTGCCCCTCCAGATGACGCCGCCTCCTCCTTGCTGTAGGTCTGCCCAACCCTGCTCTCCAAGCCCTCTGCAAGCTCATCACGGCCTCAGAGACAGGCGAGCAGCTCATCAGCCGGGTGAGTCCAGCGGGAAGCGGAGCCTGGGGGCTGGGCTGCATTGGGGGACAGAGCTCCGACCCTGACAGGAAGCTCAGCCCTCGGGATTTGAGGGAGAGGCGCGCGCTGGGGTACATCGGCCAGCACGGAGGAGCTGGTCCTCAGACCCTCTCTGGGCGCTGAGTGCCAACAGAGCTAGGGCCTCAGAGGACGCCCAAGGGGCCCCAGTCCCCTGTGGTCTCAGGGCTCTTCCTGACCTCTGCATCCAGTGCCTCCTGCACTCGGCACCCCTGACCACCACCGCCCCAAGCCAGCAGGCGTTCCCATGCTGATTCTCAGGCCAGAGCGTGACCCCTGCCTGAAACAAAACCACCACTAGGCGGTGGTGGACACAGTCACCTCTCACGGAAGATGCTGCTTAGCAGGTTTTTCATGAAGTGCTTTCTTTTAGGAGAAGGTAGATCTAATTTAGAGAACTGGAGGATTCTAGCCCTTGGCATCATGTAGGCCGTTCTCGAATTGGCTACCGAGCTTCAGATCTTCCTCTTGGCCTGTGCGGGTCTGGAAAAACCCCCCTGGTGACGATGTAGTGACCGCTGAAGAGGATGGAGTGGTTTTCTGAAGTGTAACAATTGGACAAAGTACTATACGTTAGTAGGTCTTTATCAGCAGATTTCCTTTTAGTGGAGCTGTTTATCTGTGGAAATAAGCTGCTCCGTCGAGGGTTCAGCCCTGGCGCCTCTCCCCCCCCGCTGCCTGGGTGGTTTCCACTCTGATTGGGAGCATAGCTCACTGATCGTGAGTTTCTGCTCATTTTGTAATAAGTGTTAGGATCTGCTTGTTGGGGAGAATCAGGAAAACACTTCAGGGTTACAAGCCTGTGCTCTTCCAAGAGAAAAGGCTAGAGGCACGTGTGCAGGGTGAGGCTGAGCATCGGAGCCAACTGCTTACTTTCTTGCTTTTGGTGGCGGCACGGGGACCTCCACAGCCCCTGCCCCGGGACGGCAGGCACTTCTGAGCCACTCGAATTGTAGACTCTGCTTTGGAGTGGCCACAAGGGCCCGCGGTACCGTGCCCCCTCCTGGCATGGAAGGGCAGGCGGTGACCTCTGGGGTGTCTGGCGGGTGTGGCTGCGCCTTCTCCTGTGTCCCTGCTGACTCTCGCTCCTCTCCGCTGCCCGCCGGCTCAAAGCCAGCCTGTGTGGCGCTTCCTACAGCAGTGATCAGCTTGTGGTGCATAACAACCTGTGCTTGAGTCTAAACTCTCTTCTCTTTCTCTTTCTCTCTTTTTCTTATACTCTGCTGGCCGAAGGCTGTTAAAAATATGGTTGGAATGGTGAGTACCACTCTAAGTAGCACTGTCCTCAGGTGAGCCCCTCCACCCGCCCGCCCCGCCCCCGTGCTGCTGGCTCAGGCCCTCCCCAGCCCTGGCTCTGGCTCCCTTTCCGGCTCGCCCGCTCTGCTCTGGATCTGACCTTTCAAGTTCCCTCAGAACGGCAGGCCAGCAGCCCCGGGGGGAGCGCTCACACTCAGCAGGTGTCTGGGAGCCCCCTGCCCCTCCTCTCGCCCCCGAGCCCCCCGCTCCCACGGAGAGGACAGAGGGCAGCAGGCACAGAGGCCCCGTGAAAAGAACGTGAGGTGCTGTGCACACAGGAGGTCGCTAGCCGTGCCGTGCCCCGGCGCGCGGGCAGCTTGGGGACGAGCCCCGGGCTGGCGCGGCTGACGCTCTCCCCCTCAGCTCCACCAGGTGCTGGTGCAGCTGCAGGCCGGCGAGAAGGAGCAGGACTTCGCCGCGGCGCCCATCCAGGTCTCCATCAGCGTCCAGCTGTGGCGGCTCCCCGGCTGCCACGAGTTCCTGGCGGCTCTAGGTAGGCCCGCGTCCGCGAAGGGGCTCCTTTCCTTCCACCTTTCTTTTTAACCGGTTTCTCTCCTAGTTTCTGTTGGGTGGCATTGGTAGACTCTCGGGTTTTAGCATTGTTTCCGTGTTTATTACTCAGTGGCTACCGTGAGGGCTGGTGCTTCAGCACAGCTCCCAGACGGCCTTCCGGCTGCCCCCATCCCCCACACGATGATGTCCTCCTTGTGCTCGGTGTTGAGATGAATCTGCTGGATTGCGGTACTGCTGGGAGTCAAGCCATGATTACAGCCTAAAGAAAACTGTCATGATTCCAACATCGGGCTCTACCACTGGCTATTCAGACTTGGCAGAGAGAAAAATACAATTGAAACTGCCTTTGACTGACCACAGAATCCTAGGACAGCCTGTTACAAGATCCTTCCTCAGTCAGGACACTCTTGGTCCTTCAGCGCTGAGAGCCAGTTGAGGCAGCTCCCAGCACCACTGCTGTCTCCTCACTGCAGGCGCACCTGCCGCTAAGTCACCCTGAGAGGCCACGCCGTCCTGGGGGAGGCTACTTGGGCATGGGGGAGGCAGCAGTGAGCACAGGACAGAAGGTCCTGCTCTTAAGGGAGCTTTCATACCAGAGGGGACAGACGGACACACAGAAAGACGCAGCCTAAGGGGAGCAGCTCAGAAGTGAGGAACCCCGGCACAGACAGAAGCCTCAGGGTCACAGAGACGGGAAGGAGCCCCGCAGGCCGAGCCTGTGGAGGAAAGGTCCAGGCCGAGGGAAGAGCCTGAGGCAGATCCTGGGGTCGAGACGCTGGTGGGAGGCCCTGGTTTTCAGTCTGAGGGAGTGGGGATCTGATGCCTTGTGGGAATGTTCCTCTCGCGCGGGAAGCCTGGGCACCTTTTCTAGCCCATTTGGATGACCCTTCCCAGCCCATCTCAACTTAGGGGCTCCCACCTGTCTTTGGAGGCAAAGAGGGAACCCACACAACCCTACAGGGGTTCCAGATCCCCTGGCAGTAGGTACTCGGATGTCTTTTAAGATTCTTACTATTTGCTTGATTCTTGTGGACCACAGCCTTCTTGGTATAAACGTAGTACATTTATGTCTAGTAAGCACAGTCACGAGCAAGTGGAGAAGGACCAGCTGCACACCCAGGATGGTCTCACTTGTATGAGGCCGCAGGTGAGGCAAGACTGGAGCCGAGGTCTTTCTGTGAGGAGGAGCAGCTCCTGTCCTCCCGGGGACAGGCTGTGTCGTTGGCACGCTCTTGGGTTGGGGTCCTGGGTGCTTTTTGTTGATGATGCTCCTCTACTTTCTGAATCCCACTGATACTCCAGAGCGAGTCGGGAGAACTACCCCTCCAGCCCTCGGCAAGTCATAGGCTGTGGCTTATTTAGAGAACTCAGTGCTGTTGGGACAACCAGTCCAAGTCCCCTTGATGGTGGATTCTAAACTAAAACGTTACTAGTCACTCATTTTCTAAGTCCTGAGTTCTCTGAGACCTTCCTGTTGGTTTCAGGGTCTATTTTTGAGTTCAGAGGGGGCAATCTCCAATAGCAACCAGAATGCTGAGTTCAAGGCATCTCTATTGAATCCAGTTCCCAGACCCAACACAGGAATTACAAGAATAAAAAAGACAGGTTTCTCATCTGGTGCTGGGGTCCCTGCTGTGAGAACACTGAGGTGAAGCGGGAAAGGGCCTGGGAGCGCCGGGCTGCTGCCGGCCCCGAGTGTCCACACTGTTTGAAGCAGAGCTCAGTGATCTGCTAGGAGGTTAAGTGAAGACGTTCTGAGCCGAGCCCCTTAGGCCCTAAGTCCTTAACCTGCTGGCTGCCTCTGTCACGGCCCTGATGAGTCTGAGTGCTGCAGCAACAGCTCGTTAGGCAGCCTTACTACTCCCAGTTCCTCTCTGGAGAAGGCAGGGCAGGGCAGCAGCCAGCGCTCTGTGGAAGGACAGTGGTCAGGGGAGCCCCCTGCACGGGTGTGAGGGGCGCAGGGCCCATGAGTCCCCGTGACTGACATGCTCCTGACCGATGTGCAGGCGGGGCTTTCCGAGGGGTCCGCACAGGTTCCCCAGGACAGGGTGAGAAGCCCTAGAGCGCACATCCTTTTCAGGCCCGGGAATCTTCCTCAAGGAAGCAGGTGTTTATGGTCTTTGTTTCCCTAGGTTTTGATCTCTGTGAGGTCGGTCAGGAGGAAGTAATCCTGAAAACCGGGAAACAAGCCAATCGACGGACCATGCACTTTGCGCTCCAGGCCCTGCTCGCGCTCTTCGGTAAGAGCGCCTCGCGGCTCCCAGGAGCTACAAGCACGGCCCTGGGTATGGTTTGGGAAGGGGAAGAATTAAGTGAGTGAATGTCTGCTGTATGTCGGGGAACGTTCAAAAAACAAGCTCCCTGTTCTGCTGGACCTCAGCTTATGGTGAGCACACGTACAGTATATGTCAGACGAGGACATTAAGGGACGAGAAGTGCAGATGGCATCGGAGGAGAGGCGCCGAGGGAGGGGCGGCGCCCAGAGCTGGCCTGCAGGGCGGTTTTCAGACCCTGGGGCAAGCCTGCCCCCTCAAGGGGCAGAGTGAGGCTGAATGCAGGCGCTGATGGTGTCAAGGCTTGACGGCAACCGGCAAAGCCTGCTGACGAACGTGCTCAGAGAGGGGTCAGAGGTGACAGCTGCCAGGCTGGGCTGCCTTCACCAAGACGGTGAAGGTGGCAGGACTGGTCTGTGCTCCCTCTTGGACACATTCGTAGGCAGCTGGTCAGACGAGTCCAGAGTGGAGACATTGACGTGCCCACAGGGCCCGGGTGAATAGGACTGTCCTGTGGGCCCTCCTGGGGTCAAGGTCACAGATGAGGCAGGGCCGGGGAAGGTTCAGTCCCCAAGAGCTGGGTGTGATCTGTGCAGAAGCGGGCAGTGAATGCCAAGTTTGGTGGTGACCACTGGTGACCTTTACATGAGCTGGGGAGACAAAAGCCTGTCTGGAGCGGGTTCTGAGCAGGTGGGAGGAGGGTGCTGGGATGTGGGGTGATATAGCCGCAGCTGGAAGGGACAGCGGGTGAGGGTTTGGGCAGGGGCGCCATGGAGCGGGGCGTGGCTGCGGGGCCTCAGGAGGTAGGGAGCAAGTGGGGGTGGGCCTGCTGGCCGGCCCCTCCTGTTTCTGTCCCCAGCGTGAGAGTTACCTTTTCCCACAGGACTGTTTTCCAGGCGTGAGACGAATTCAGGTTGTGTGTAACTCTAGCTTCTATGAATATGAGGGTGCTTGTGAAAGAAGTCAACACCACAGAGAATTCTAACTGTGCCCCTTTGTCGTAGATTCCACTGAGCTGCCCAAGCGCCTCAGCCTGGACAGCTCGTCCTCCCTGGAGTCGCTGGCCTCGGCCCAGTCTGTCTCTAACGCTCTGCCCCTGGGCTACCAGCACCCTCCTTTCTCCCCGACCGGGGCGGAGAGCATAGCCTCAGACGCCATCTCTGTGTACAGCCTGAGTTCCATCGCCTCCTCCATGAGCTTCGTCTCCAAGCCTGACGGGGGGTCAGAAGTCGCGGTCCCTCGGGGACGGCAGGACTACGAGCGGTCCAAGAACACCTACCCGCCACGCACTGCCCTGCCCCGGAGCCCGCTGTCCCCGCCCACCCGCCCTGCAGGCGCCAAGGACGAGGAGGAGTACGAGGGGTTCTCCATCATTAGCACGGAGCCCTTGGCAGCCTCCCAGGAGGACGCGCCGACGGGCTTCTCACCGGACCACAAGCAGTCCCGCGTGGGGACAGCGGGCGGTGTCAAAGCCTCTGTGAGCTCAAGCACTCCAAACTCTCCCGTTAAAATGACTCTGATTCCCAGCCCAAACTCACCCTTCCAGAAAGTTGGAAAACTAGCAAGTTCAGATACGGGAGAATCAGACCAGTCGAGCACAGAAACAGATAGTACCGTGAAGTCCCAGGAAGAAAGTAACTCGAAGCTTGACCCTCAAGAGCTGGCGCAGAAGATTCTCGAGGAGACACAAAGCCATCTCATGGCAGTGGAGCGTCTTCAGAGGGGTGGCGGCCAGGGCGCCGGTTCGGAAGACGGCGTCTCGGTGCCCAACAGCGCTGCCGTCTTCCGAGCGTCCGAAACCAGCGCCTTCAGCAGGCCCGTCCTCTCCCACCAGAAGAGCCAGACGTCGTCGTCGTCGCCCGTCACCATCAAACCAAAGCCCCCCGCTAGGAGCTCCTCCCCTCCCCAAGGTGAGCTCGGGGTACAGCAGCCCCACCGCCTCCGAGGCGTCCGCCAAAGACAGCCCGAGCCAGCACAGCGGCCGGCCGTCGCCCGGCTCCGACTCGCAGACCTCCCTGAGCGACCAGCCTCTCTTCAAGCTGAAGTACCCCAGCTCCCCCTACAGCGCTCACATCTCCAAATCTCCGAGGAACATGTCCCCCAGCTCAGGCCACCAGTCTCCCGCGGGCAGCGCGCCGTCCCCGGCGCTCTCCTACTCCTCGGCGGGCTCCGCGCGGTCCAGCCCGGCCGACCACCCCGACCTCGACAAGCTGAAGATGGCGGCCATCGACGAGAAGGTGCAGGCCGTCCACAACCTGAAGATGTTCTGGCAGAGCACACCCCAGCACTCCTCGGGACCGATGAAAATACTCCGGGGGCCCCTGGAACCATGACTTCCAAGAGAGATGTCCTCAGCCTATTAAATTTGTCACCTCGGCATAACAAGAAGGAGGAGGGCGCAGACAAGCTGGAACTCAAGGAGCTGTCTTTGCAGCGACGTGGAGAAACACCCCCCAAAGCCCCGCCCAACGGACACTGGCACACGGAGACCACCTCGCTGAGCACGCTGCCGCTGCCCGCCCGCCCGCCCGCCCCGGCTCCCCACGCGCCCCCTGAGACTTCCTTCTGGAAACGGCTACAAGTTTCTGTCCCCAGGAAGATTTTTTCCTTCCTCTAAATGCTAAAGCATCTTCTGTGCCCACCGACAGCAACCTGGAGCGCAGCAGCCCAGCCAGGCTCTCCGCACTCACTCGGCTGCCCTGCATGCGCCGCCCCCCAGACGCCCCGCCCGCTGCTGGCCCCCGGGGACTCTGGGCAGATACACCAAAAGCCAGGACTTCTGTGGAGCTGCTACAGGATGCGCACGGAGTTTTCTATACACGTCACCAAATGTTTACCTGTGAGCTCCCTCATCTTTGATGCGATTCAACAGGACTTTTGTACAAAAATGGTCACGGTTCTGGGGCGGGGGAGGAGAGGGAGTGCATATTTTGCTAAGTGGTATATGTGCAGCACCTTTATACACAGCATACAGAGCTTTCTAAGGCTTCCAGGTGCTGGTTGGGGGTGGGATGCGTAAGATCTAAGTTGAATTCTACATGAAAGTGTTGTTATAAACTTGCCAAAAAAACAGCATACTGGTTTTAAAAATGCCAATGATTTGTAATTAAATTGTAGCAATTCTGGTCTCACGGTACTGTAACATCATAGAACCGATGCAATAATTCACCTGGAAATAGTGCTTCCGTCCTGAACTCTGCTCTCCTGAGCTCTACAAATGTCCTTGGAGCCCCATGGTCAACCAAACTTGAAAATTTTCGTAACTCCTATCCAAGCATTTTAGAACTATGCAATTGTGATTTAAAATGCAACTTTGTGCTTTTAAAACATTACTGACCTTTTTTGTACATGGATAAACAACTTGGTTTTGTTATCAATAGTACTTTGCATTTATAGCTATTATTTTTAAAAGCTCAAAAAGTTTTTTAAAATGTCAAATTTTGAATAGTCATCAATAAGTAATTATCAAATTTTTTTGGGGGGGGAGTTTGAAATTATTCAGTTTCCTTAGAAGAAAGAAAATAAAAAAAAAAAAAAAAAAAAAATCCCATGGCTAACTAGATTTAACCAGAATCTAGCCTTCCAGCTCCTATCCCTTTACTTCCTGCTTAATTTTATGTTTTCCCAACTCCAGGCTTCAAACACCCCTCCTATCTACATCTGCTGCCAGGTTCCCACCATCCCAGCACCTCCCACCTGTGAACTGCATGTGACCTGTCGTGGTGTGACCGGTGCCCCTGGCTCCTGTGGTCTGAGGACAGACCCTTACTGTCCACGGCCTCAGAAGCAGGGCCCTCTGCTGGGATATGTACCTCTGAGTTACAGCTTAACAGGGAGAGAGGGTCTTAAGTGTGTTGTCATAGGGGGAAAGAAAGAAAAGAGGGACTCTTTCTCCAGCTATGATAGTTCCCTGACACTGCTGCCAGCCAGGACGAGACAAAAGAACAGTCTAGTAGGGGTAACCATTAACTTATTTTATAAGGAAAGGAAATGCTGAAAATCGTGTTAGTGCCAAGTGCAGCTGGAGAACATAAGCCACTTTCAGGTGATTCTCCAGTGGAAACCCTACGTAGCTACGCCCTGACTGTGGAGGTCCGCCCCGTGAAGGCAGCAGCCCCCCGTCCCGGGACGCCAGCCACGGGGAGAGGACGCGGGGCCTGGCAGCGGCCTCACGGCACCGGGGCAACCTCGGGGAGGCCTCACTTGATTCACACCCACTGACCACCTGTCTGTTATTCCTCACTGTACTCTGCAGAGAGGGAAAGATAACATAGACTTATCTCTCTCACTCTCCTGAGCTGCGTCGTAGAAACTTTGTGTTTAACCCAACAGCCATGTTGACAAAAGCAAGGAAGTCCCTCCCATCCTAACCCTGATCCCAACACTGGAAGAGAAATACTTTTATCAAGAAGCAAGCAACTATGAGGCTGTCTTTATGTCTTTTGTAAATGGTAATAAAAGTACCAATGTAGCAAATGAAAGCCAAGTTTATAGCACTGTGCATTTAGATAGCAAAATCAGGTCCTCAGTAACAAGAAACAAACCTCAAAAGTGAATTTCTGAATCTGCACGCATGTAGACAGTTAGGCTCGTCCTGTCTCAGCACCTCTCAGCCTCTTTCCCAAGTGCCAAGGAGCCCCGGAGGAAAGGCCGGTCTGTGCTCCGGCCCCGGGTGCCCACCTCCAGCACAGCCCCCTACCACCCAGACCGCTTCTCCTGGTTACCAAGCCAGCTAGGAGGACTCGTGGACCCTAACTTGGTTTTAGTCTAAGTACATTTGTTGTTGTAAGGTTTCATGTTCAAAAGCCAAATGGAATATATGATTTTTTTGGGGGGGTCCTGGATATAAGCTTCAATGAAGGAAAGCAAAGATGATAAAATCAAGACCAACTGCCACTTCTTTCTGTTTACTGTCAGTCTTGGTGTTTTCTATTCAAGTGAAACGGATGTAAATCCAAGTGAATTTTTTAGGCTTCCCTGAAAAAAGGATGCACTTAAAAATTATGTGAGATTGTAAAATTTGCAGATTTCTTTGTACAGATCAGGGGTTGGGAAATGACCTCCAGGCTAAATCTGGTCAGAGGCCTGGATTTTTACAGCCAAGAGCTAGCAATGGATTTTACATTTTAAAATATTTATATAAGTATCTACATAATATTGTGATTTTTTACCTCTTGGTCCACAGAGCCTCTTATGAAAACGTTTTGCTGACTCCTGGTCCACATGGCAGAAAACACACCCGGCTCACGTTCTGTTTCTAGGCTCAGAAAGTGGACATCAGGCTGTGGACAGACTGACGGGGTGTGTGGGAACCCGAGCCCTGTGGAGGGGAGGGACGGGCCCTGGAGGAGTCCTTGGCTCCCCGCCCCACGTGGAAGGGGTCACTGGGTCACTGTATGCAGACAGCATTGGACAAGACTTCTTTTTCAGCTCAGGAAACTGGAACCCCTGCCCTTGCTCCATCAGATGCAAATACGCAAGCAATAAAGTCTCCCTCTCCTACAAACCCTGGTAGTAGGTCTTCTCACCAGTGGGCCACGCAGGCAGCTCTTCACACTTCACTCATCTTAACAGAGTCCACTTACCAAGACACAGCGAGCCACTTCAGCTTGCGTTCCGACGCGTTTGGTACTGGTGTGTAGAGAAAGGAGAACGTTCTCGCCTCCAGCCACTCCCAACAGTCCCCGGCCCACACGCCGCCGTACACGCATCCGTATCTGCTCGGCTGTCCAGGGGAAGCCGGCAGGTGGTCACCGCCGCGGGTGCACAGCGGTACCTGTCCTGCACCCCCGCCACAAGGCGAACTGTCACTTCGCTAGTTTCAGTTCAGGCTGGAAAAAAACCACCACCACATGATAATCGGGCTTGCTTTTAGTCAGTAGGCAGAATGTGAAAACTGTAATTTTCATCACATATTTTGTTCTTTTACCTAAAAGAACTTGTACATGTGCTTTGTGAACTGGGCCCCCGTTTGTGCCAGGTCCTCCAGAGATGCCCCGTGGAAGGACACGCGTGGCCACGTCTCCCTGCTCACATGCCTTCCCCGTGTGGCGCTCAGCCCCCGTGTGTGGTGTTAGCCACCCTTGGCCTGTGTGGACTTTTTTTTTTTTTTGTAAATGACAGTTTCCAGATGGCATTAAACTTTTTATATTATGAAATTTACCATGTAAAAAGAACTTGGTATTTTTATTGAGATTGCTAAGGCACTTGGCCTTCCTTTGTGACTCCCGTGTCTATTAAAGCATGAGTTCCCTTGGTTTTAAGTGCCGTGTCTGAGTCACTTTCTTTGCATGTTCCACACTTTCTAGGTTTCTCTGCAGTACACATGGGGTCGTGTCATCAATGAACACAGACTGCTGTCTGGAGTTTGTCCTTATGAATATACTTGTGTCTCATGTCGGCCAGTGCACAGCAGAGGTGGCCTTCTGTATCCAGACAGAGGCCTCCACTGCCACCACGGGAGTTTCTGGGGTTTACTTCTATTAATGACAGAGGTGTTTCTTATCTGTTCTGTTCAAGACTGGAAGTTTGCACAGCAGACCACAGTCTTTTTCACCCGATAAAGTAAAATATAAACATTTTTAGTTCTGCTTACATGCTGCTTTCAGGAAATACATAAATTACTAATAGCTTAAAAATAAAATTGATTTTAAATTTCATGAAAATTAGTGGATGCAGTGAAAGTGGCATTTTTAGAGAAAAATTACAGACCTAAATATTTATTTTCAAGGTTAATTTTAAACGTGTAACTGTTGTTTAAAGCGCAGCCAGTGAGGCAGGATGCTCTGAACAGCCAGTGCTGTGGGACAAGCGTGCACTGGCCTGTTGGGAAGGAAGGCGCCACTCAGCATGCGACTGACGTTAGCACAGGAACAACAGACCCAGAGAGTAAAGGGAGGGAGTCTCACAGAAACTCACAGAAGACAGTGCAGAAGACCAGGGAACACTTGGCCAAAAAAGAAAAATACACCAATTTCTGTGAAGGTGGATCACGTGTGTGTGTGTGTGTGATGCACGTGTATGTGTGAGACGGAAAAGTGGGTACAGCTAAAGTTGCAGCAGAAATTAGTCAGAAAATACTATAGATACTTTAATGCCAAAATATGTGAAAGTGCAAGATAACCCCGGGGTGTTTAGGCTTCATGTTTACACAGTTGAGGGACCCTAAATGCAGGGGATGGTGGGCCTCAGACGCAGGAGTGGTGAGCACGTGACTTCAAAGTGCTGCAGTACACAGCTCCTTGTTCACACACATGAACTGTTTCATAAGGAATTTAAGAATGCGTGAAAAGTGTTCTCAGCAACTACTCAACAAAAATTATCTTACATAAACTTTTAGAAAAAATACTAAAAACTCTGGTGCACAAAGGGAAAGAAAACTTGAAACCAGAGCCCAAGAAATTAAAACGGTGTCTGTAACTCCTTGCCCTTTATCCAGCTCTCCAAAACATACAGACCCAGAAGGTTTTACATATATTTCACTAAACTTTCAGGGACTGGTGGTACTCTGTATTTTCAAATGGCTTAAGAAAATATAAAAATAAGATATTAAAATCACTCCACAACAGTATTCTTAATTCTAAGATCAATAGTATAAGAAAAAGTTTAGGCCCATTTAATATATGAACCTGGACATGAAAATCTGAAATAAAACAACGACCGTTAAATTCCTATGCCTTTAAAACTAGGAAGAAGTGAAGTCGCTCGGCCGCGTCTGTGACCCCGTTAACTGTATGGCCTGCCAGGCTCCTCTGTCCATGGGATTTTCCAGGTAAGAATACTGGTGTGGGCTGCCATTTCCTTCTCCATTAAAACCAGGAAAACGTAGATTAAAAGTGCATCTATGTGACAGTCCCTGGCTCTTGCGTCGCGGATGAACACACACGCGGTATTCCCAAGGGCAGAGCTCTGCCCCGAAGCAGTGTCTCTATAAACACCCACACACGGAAAAGCATCAGCACTGACCTACGGCGCGCGTCACCCCTCTGAGAACTGGGGTGCCGCCAAAGTGATGACACAAGAAAGCAGACCTGAGACGCTCCTACTCCAGGGGTACTGACACAGGCCTGTCGGTGTGAGGGAAATTCCACGCCATCCAGCCGTTTCTTAAGAAACTGTTACTGTCAAAGCAGAGAGTGACTCTAATTCTGCAGAGTAGATGGAAGGATGCAAGGTTAGCACAGCGCCACGGAGGATCTTTGAGCACAGGTGTGTGGTCCTTGTTACCTTAGAAAACACGATTTATGTAATCTGTCAGAGTTGGAGAACTCGGGTATCTGAAGTTTGTTAGACACTTCCCAGGAGAGAACGGCCCTTAGTGAGGGTCTGGTATTCAGTGCTGGGGACCTTATAGACAGCCAGCAGGGCTGCTCTTACTTCCTGCACCGCGTGTGGGGTCTAGTTTCCCAACCAGGGGTCGAACCTGGGCCCCCTAAGGCGGGAGCACGGAGTCTTAACCACTGACCACCAGGGAAAGTCCAACGGCGCTGCTTTGTAATATTAGTATTCTAATGTTTTATTTATAGTCACCTTTTTAAAAAAAAAAAAAAAAAGATTTTTGAAAATATCTCATTTGGCTGCTAGGCTGTGGCACGAGGTGTCCACCCTGCAGTGTGCGGGGTCTCTCCTTGAGGCACAGGGACCCTGGAGCTGTGGCCCGTGGGCTTAGCTGCTCCCAGGCACACGGATCTTAGTTCCTCTACCAGGAACTGAACCCGTGTCCCTGAACTGCCTGCCGGGTTCTTCTGCTTTCCTCTCCCTCCCTCCCTCCGTCTCTCACCCACTCTCTCCCCTGTGTCCTGACTCTCGCCCTCCCGCCTTCTCTCTCTCTCTGGTCCTTCCTTTCTGCCTCTTTCTCCCCTTCTCTATCTCACCCTGTCCTCCGCTCCCTTTCTCTCTGCCTCATCTCTCTCTTCTTTCCTCCCTCCCCATCTCTCTCTCTCGCCCTGTCTCCCTCCCTTTTTCTCTCTCTCTCTCACTATGGCCCTGTCTCTTTCTCTCCTTCCCTCCTTCCTGTCCCCGCAAGGCAGATTCTTAACCTCTGGACCACCAGGGAAGTCCCTGTTTTGTTGTTTTTAAAAACCTGAGGAATTCTGGACAAGGGCCACAGCCTGGTGGTACCTTTTCCAATTTAAAGCCTTTCTTCAACTCTCCCAATGAGAGTGCAAGCTCACAGACTCGAACAATTCTAACAATACTAAATAATGGCAAACAGCAGGGAACTTGACAGACTAACGCTGCATCCACTCCAGCAAATGGGGCCGAAACATCTGGATCCAAATACATTAAAGGGACGTGTTGGCATTAAGGAAACATGCTGCCTCCCAAATGAATCTGCATCCAATCTCAAGATATTTATTAGACTTGCAGCAATTGTGCATTTGGGCCTTAGGGAATAATATGTTCTTAAATATATAAATATCTTCAATATACGTATACTAAATAAGAAGTTCTAAAATTTTAAAATAATTTTGAATCCCAGTAGCAGAGCTCATGGAGAAGGCAATGGCACCCCACTCCAGTACTCCTGCCTGGAAAATCCCATGGACGGAGGAGCCTGGTGGGCTGTAGTCCATGGGGTCGCTAAGAGTCGGACATGACTGAGCGACTTCCCTTTCACTTTTCACTTTCATGCATTGGAGAAGGAAATGGCAACCCACTCCAGTGTTCTTGCCTGGGGAATCCCAGGGACGGGGAGCCTGGTGGGCTGCCGTGTATGGGGTCACACAGAGTCGGACACGACTGACGTGACTTAGCAGCAGCAGCAGCGGAGCTCAAGGTCTGCCTTTCTAGTTAACTGGGACAGGTAAATGGGTTTGAATTCTGATCTGCCGGGCAGCATTCTGTCAAGTCTGAATTTTTTTCCCCCCATAAATGGAAGTTACAGAAGTTCTTTTTTTCTGAAGTGTAGCCATTTTCTTTTTGAATGCAAAATGCAAACATAAAATTGCTATGTAATTCAGAAAAAAGAGCGAGCTCCTGTCTAACATTGCAAAGTCACTGACTGACTACAAATACGTGCTGAGGGTTTGTTGTGATAAATAGACTATAGCCTTCCCCACCCCCAAAAGCAGGAAAGTTAAAACAGATATTCAAAGTACATAAAATAAACTGTGTCCTCTCTCCTGTACTACCGCTCTCTCCGGCACGACAAACAGTCCAAACAGCGTGATGAATGAAAATGCCCGTTACAGTTCCTCCCGGCCTCTGCCCTGCTGGAATGGCCCTGGCTCTGCCCGGGAGGAGCCAGTGCAGAGGCGCAGGGGCTCCGAGTGGAGGCTGCAGGTGACGAGGCCTGATCAGGGCCTTTGTTGTGAATGCTGAACATGTGGTAAAAAAAGAAGCAAGTCAGAAGAGCCAGCAAACTTAAGACGGACACTATAGCCAAGGAGTAAGATGCACACATCATACGGATGAACACCCAAGTCTAAGGCCATCCAGAGAGGGGCCTCTGTGATCTTGAGTGTAAATAAATAATGGAATCAATCAGAAGAGAAGCCCCAAGTCCCTTCCTACAGCTTAGGCTCAGCCCACCCTCCCGGTTTTTCAAGTAGTCATGTATGGGATGTGAGAGTTGGACCATAAAGAAAGCTGAGTGTCGAAGAATTGATGCTTTTGAACTGTGGTGCTAGAGAAGACTCTAGAGAGTCCCTTGGACTGCAAGGAGATCCAACCAGTCCATCCTAAAGGAGATCAGTCCTGAATATTCACTGGAAGGACTGCAGCTGAAGGGGAAACTCCAATACTTTGGCCTCCTGATGGGAAGAACTGACTCATTTGAAAAGACCCTGATCCTGGGAAAGATTGAGGGCAGACAAACCACTACTGAGAAAAATTAAAGACATAAATAGAGAAAGCTACTACATTGACAGGTGGAACACTCAATATTGTTAAGATGTTAATTCTCCCCAGGTTCACCTATAGCACCACAACTGTAGTGAAAACACTGACATAAACAGGAAAAAGTCTTAGTCTTTTTATTAGAAATGGCCAAGATACATTTAAAGCTTATTTGGAAATGCAAAGAATCTAGAAGAGTCAAAACAAACTTGAAAAAAGTTGCCTTCAAAATTTACTTTACAGCTATAGTAAGTAAGACTATGTAGTTTTGGAATATAAACAAGCAATGGACAGAGGAGAGTCCAGAAAAATATAAAGAGAAGAGAGCCCAGACATAGATGGTCAACCGATTTTCAACCAAGGGTACCAAAGAAACCCAACAGAGGGAAAGAAGAGTATTTTCTACACACGGCAGTAAGACAACCATGTGTCTTTAGAAAAATAAAACCTCAATGATTACCTCACGTCACACTCAAAAAGTAACTCAAGATGGGTCATAAACCTAGACATAAAAGCTGAAACTACAAAGCTTTATTCACAGGAAAATACCTCTTGACCCCAAGTCTGGCAAAGATTTCATAAGACACAAAAAACACCAACCACCAGAGAAAACTAAATGGTGTTCTATCAAAATGAAAACCTTTTGCTCTTCTGAAGACATCACTAAGAAAATGACTAGGCAAGGACAGCCTAGAAGAAAATATTCATGAACAATTTTCATAGTAACTTTACTGCAGGCACAGCCGTATCTGGAATGAATATATCGATTATCACCTGCAACTCGCCAGTAAGATATCGAACACTGAAGATGAAAGATCAAAGCAGAGACTTCACAAAGGAGACATATGAGTGCTCGACAAGCCCAGGAAATGTGCCCAGAACCATCAGTCATCTGGGAATGCAAATTAACAGCACCGTGAAAACGGAACACTTCCTACCTTTAGAGTGGCTAAATCAGACACTGGCCACACACACCAAGGGTTGGTGTGTATCCAGAGCCAAAATGATACAACCGTTTACTGAAAACTGTTTAGCAGTTTCTCATAAAACTTAATACACACCCACCCAATCCTATGTCTTGTGAGAAATGAAAACAGATGCCCATAGAGAGACTCCTGCAGGAATGCCCACCCCTGCTTTCTTCACGGGCGCCCCCAAATGGGAAAACCCAAGTGGCAGGATGAAGAAGCTGAGGTCCAGACAGACAAGGGGCACGGTGCTACAGAAAGAAGGAATGGAGGGGGCGGGCCGCAATGGCAGTGAGAACCAGACACACTGCGGTGAGCAAGGAAGTCAAACACGAGCATTCATCCTCCATGATCCCATTATATAAAGTCCTAGAAGAGTCAGAACGAACTTACGACGACAGAAATCGGAGAGGCTGCCTCTGGGAGGAAATGGAGATCATGGGTAAGGGACAGGATGGACCGTCCTAGCGTGATGCGACTGTTGCTGTATCTCCACTGGAGTGCTGATTACATGAGTGGGTGTTGTCAAAACTTATCAAATTGTACTCTCAAAGTTTACACATCTTACTGTGCGTAAATTAAATAAAAGCCTCAGCTGACTTTTTTTTGGGGGGGGGGGGCTAGAAATTAACAAGGTGATTCTAAACTTTGTATGGAAATGCAGCGGAGCCAAGAATATCCAAGGCAGTCTAGGGGGGAAAAAAAAGCTTGGTAAGTTCCATGGCCAGAGAAGAAGCTCCACTAGAAAGCTATAATTAAGACACGTAGAACTGCACTTTGTCAGAAACCTTTCCCGTCTTTTTTTATTCCCTGGTTAATAGAGGTTTTTACTTTCAAATACCGCACACCAGTATATAGGGCATTCACATCCTAAATGCCCCAGTGTTTAGAAACTGTAGTGCTTGGATGAACAAGGGAATCACAGGAAAACAAAAATGCAAAGATGGAACTTTGGTGGGGGCGGTGTAGTTCTGTGCTTTCCAGCGTCTTGCACAGTAAGCCCTGACCTGTCTTTTTACCCCCAAAATATGTCTTCAGTAGCTAACTCACTATCACAATGAGTTATCTGCATTTATTCCAAATAATCTCCTTTACTACAAACTGTATGTAGACAGTGTAAGGTTTCTTATGCCCAAGCATGAAAGACGATTTTCCCAGCAGATGAGGTGGCTGCCTGTCCTAAGATCATGGCACTGATTTACATGCAGAGATCTTACCAGAACCCTCCGCGTGACTCTGTCAGCACTCTGGTGGCTGCGATCGGGGCCCAGGGAGGTGGTGCCCTGGCCACAGAGTGGAGCAGAGAGTGAAGGGGGGCCCTGGGGGGGTGGTTCCCGCACTTGGTTACTGGGTGGGGGCCGGGTGCTGGTGGCCCCCCTTCTAGAGTGCGATGCACAGGGATGCCGTGCACACGCGGTGTTTGTTTGGTGATGGTTCTTAGTTTCTCTTGTTTCTATCTGCACTTATTAAATCTATACGCATGGAACTCGAAACCTCAAAAAAAACTAAGACAGTAGTACTGGTGCAAAGCTAGACAAACATGAATGGACCACAACAGGAAGTCTAGAAACAGACACGTGATTCATGACAAGGATGACACTGTGGCACAGTGTGGAGAGAACAGACTTCTCAATGAACGCAGGTAGCTCCACTGGATATACAGGGTTAAAAAATCAATCTTGACCTCCACAGGTCAAGTTTTGGTGGGCTACATGAAACTAAAAGGCAGAAAATCTACGGAAAATATTTAGAAGAAAACAGAAGACATTATCTCCATAACCTTAAGGTAAGAAAATGTTTCGTAAACAGGATATAAAAAGTCGACAAACTGGACAATCAACTACAGAATGACTGAACCAATGATTGTGCATCAGACAACGGAAAACGCTGCGGCCGCCGTGTGTAACAGCGCAAACATTTGAAACAGAATGCTGAGCCCAAGAAGTCAGAATACATACCACGTGCTTGTTTACACAAAGTCCAAAAACTAGCAAAACAAACTGATGGTGTTAAAGTTAGGACACTGGCTACTCCTGGTGCGTGCGTGTCTAGATGGGTTCACCCAGGAAGAAATCATCCGCTGTGCGGTCACAGTCTGTGCACTCTACCGTGTGTGTGTCACACACCATTATGTATAAAGTTAGAAAGACCACCGACCCAGGTCTCCTCCCTAGTCGTCTTCCCCCTGAGGTCTCCCGCATCTCAGTAGAACGGCAGCTCATCCCGCCGTGCAGGACAAAATCAGGGCGGCCACGCCCACCACGCTCCTTTCCCTCCCGCCTCACACAGCCCCGCGCAAACCTGCTGGCCGTCTCACCGCTGCCACCCGCTCGCTGCCCGCCAGGTCTTTCTGGTCTTCCCTGCGCCCACCCGCCCTCTGTTCTCCTAACGGCAGCCACAGCAACCACTGTTGAACATACAGCAGCAGCTCACCTTACAAGTGTGCTCCAAAGCCTTCTCAGCCCTCCTTCGGCCCCGCCGCTGCCCCGCTCCCTCCGCACAGAGGCCGGGACGCGCCAGCTCCGCCTCCGCAGGGCTGCTCTCCGTGTCCTCCTGGCTTCCGCGCTCGCCCCGCCCAGCGTCTGCTCTCAGCCCTCGGAGGCCGCCCCTCTATCACTGCATTGTCTGCAATCACGTTCTATACCCTGTACTCCACGTTAGCTCGCATCACAGTCCTTACTCTCAAATGGTAATACAAGAACCTTGCTGCACGGTTCATATGTTCGTCAGATCATGAACTCCTTATTGCAAAATTCTGACTTAAAGAAGGTAGGGAAAACCACTAGACCATTCAGGTATAACCTAAATCAAATCCCTTATGATTATACGGTTTAAGTGACAAATAGCTTCAAGGGACTAGATCTGATAGAGTGCCTGAAGAACCATGGACAGAGGTTTGTGACAATGTACAGGAGGCAGTGATCAAGATCATCCCCAAGAAAAAGAAATGCAAAAAGGCAAAAAGTTGTCTAAGGAGGCCTTACAAATAGCTGTGAAAAAAAGAGAAGCAAAAGGCAAAGGAGAAAAAGAAAGATACACCCATTTGCATGCAGAGTTCCAAAGAACAGCAAGGAGAGACAAGAAAGCCTACCTAAGTGATCAGTGCAAAAAAAAAAAACAGAGGCAAACAACAGAATGGGAAAGACTACAGATCTCTCCAAGAAAATTAGATACCAAGGGAACATTTCATGCAAAGATGGGCACAATAAAGGACAGAAATGGTATGGACCTAACAGAAGCAGAAGATATTAAGAAAAGGTGGCAAGAATACACAGAACTACTATACAAAAAAATCTTCATGACCCAGATAACCATGATGGTGTGATCACTCACCTAGAGCCAGACATCCTGGACTGCGAAGTCAAGTGGGCTTCAGGAAGCATCACCATGAACAAAGCTAGTGGAGGTGATAGAATTCCAGTTGAGCTACTGCAAATCCTAAAAGATGATGCTGTGAAAGTGCTGCACTCAATATGCCAGCAAATTGAAAAAAACTGAGCAGTGGCCACAGGTCTGGAAAAGGTCAGTTTTCATTCCAATCCCAAAGAAGGGCAATGCCAAAGAATGTTCAAACTACTGCTCACTTGCACTCATCTCACACGCTAGCAAAGAGAAAAAGTGAACTCGCTCAGCTGTGTCCGATTCTTTGGAACCCCACGGACTGTAGCCTACCAGGCTCCTCCGTCCATGGAATTTTCCAGGCAAGAGTACTGGAATGGGTTGCCATTTCCTTCTCCAGAGGATCTTTACAACCCAGGGATCAAACCCAGGTCTCCTGCACTGAAGGCGATTCTTTACCGACTGAGCTTCAGCAATACATGAATCGTGAACTTTCAGATGTTCAAGCTGGTTTTAGAAAAGGCAGAGGAACCAGAGATCAAATTGCCAACATCCGCTGGATCATCGAAAAGCAAGAGTTCCAGAAAAACATCTACTTCTGCTTTATTGCTTATGCCAAAGCCTTTGACTGTGTGGATCACAACAAACTGTGGAAAATTCTTCAAGAGATGGGAATACCAGACCACCTTACCTGCCTCCTGAAAAATCTGTATGCAGATCAAGAAGCAACAGTTAGAACTGGATAAGAAACAAAAGATTGGTTCCAAATCTTTGGGGAAGGAGCACAGAGAGGCTGTATACTGTCACCCTGCTTATTTAACTTATATGCAGAGTACATCATGCGAAATGCCAGGCTGGATGAAGCACGAGCTGGAATCAAGACTGCCGGGAGAAATATCAATAACCTCAGATACGCAGATGATAGCACCCTTATGGCAGAAAGGGAAAAGGAACTAAAGAGCCTCTTGATGAAAGTGAAAGAAAGTGAAAGTGAAGTCATTCAGTCGCGTCTGACTCTTTGTGACCCCATGGACTGTAGCCTACCAGGCTCCTCAGTCCATGGAATTTTCCAGGCAAGAGTACTGGAGTGGGTTGTCATTTCCTTCTCCAGGGGATCTTCCCAACCCAGGGATTGAACCTGGGTTTCCCACATTGCAGGCAGACATTTTACCGTCTGAGCCACCAGGGAAGCCCATGAAAGTGAAAGAGGAGAGTGAAAAAGTTGGCCTAAAACTCAACATTGAAAAAACTAAGATCACGGCATCCAATCCCACCACTTAACGGCAAATAGATGGGGAAACAATGGAAACAGTGACAGACTTTTATTTTCCTGGGCTCCAAAAATCACTGCAGGTGGTAACTGCAGCTGTGAAATTAAAAGACGCTTGCTCCTTGGAAGAAAAGCTATGACCAGCCTAGACAGCTTATTAAAAAGCAGAGACATTACTTTACCAACGAAGGTCCGTCCAGTCAAAGCTATGGTTTTTCCAGTAGTCATATCGATGTGAGAGTTGGACTATAAAGAAAGCTGAGTGCCAAAGAATTGATGCTTTTGAACTGTGTTCAAAAGTGTTGGAGAAGACTCTTGACAGTCCCTTGGACTGCAAGGAGATCCAAACCAGTCGATCCTAAAGGAAATCAATCCTGAATATTCATTGAAAGGACTGATGCTGAAACTCCAGTACTTTGGCCATCTGATGTAAAGAACTGACTCACTGGAATAGACCCTGATGCTGGGAAAGATTGAAGGCAGGAGGAGAAGGGGGCCACAGAGGATGGCATCACTGATTCGATGGACATGAGTCTGAGCAAGCTCCAGGAGTTGGTGGTGGACAGGGAAGCCTGGTGTGCTGCCTTCGGTCCATGGAATCACAAAGAATCGGACACGACTGAGCAACTGAATGGATGGAAGGTCCATTAGGTACTTTGCGTTTTGTTCACAAGTATGTATTCCCTCACCACCTAAATAGCATATATATATATTTTTTTAACTGAGTGTTGTTTAATTACTAAATATAGTGAGAGACACAAAACCTTCATGTAGAGGACATAAAGCTTTACTGAAACACATTAACAAGAAAGATGGATCATATTCATGGACAGGAAGCCCAAGTATCATAAATGGTCAATTATCTCAAACTTAGTGTGAAAATCAGGTGTAACGCCAGCTAAAATCCTGTGTTTTTAACAAGATCATTGAAGAGTTCATATAGCAAAGGACTCGGGGTTCTGATAATGAAAGGGTGTGTGTACGGCGAAGGGAGGAGTGTTCTACACGGAGTGAGGCTAGTAAGAGCCTAGGCCAGAACGCCTGCAGGCAAGTCACACCCCTTCTCCCACTCACAGGGCTGGGTGTTCAGGAGCCTAGTTCCCTGGACCCTGCCAGCAGGCTTCGGATTAGATTCCTAGTGGAAGGCTCTCCTAAACCAGACGGCAGAGCAGATGCTGTAGAGTATTTCTGCTCCTTGTCTAGGACGGGCAGAGCAGACGCTGTGGAGCACTTCTGCTCCTCATCTAGGACGGGCAGAGCAAACACTGTAAAGCGCTTCTGCTCCTTGTCTAGGATGGGCAGAGCAGACGCTGTAGAGCGCTTCTGCTCCTTGTCTAGGACGGGCAGACGTGCGATTCTGCAGCAACCTTCAGGTGTTCTTTTTTGAATCACCAGTATCAGTGACAACTGATTAATTCCAGAGATCTTTTGTGGTTTCTGCACCTTCCTGACTCCCTAAAAGTTAGTGGCAAGCCTGAGAGGCAGCAGTCAGTCACTTCCTGCACTGGGCAGTCACGCCACTGTTTTGCTAAGGGCTCTGTTCTCCACTGGAGAAGGTGATGGCACCCCACTGCAGTACTCCTGCCTGGAAAATCCCATGGACAGAGGAGCCTGGAAGGCTGTGGTCCATGGGGTCGCTGAGGGTCGGACACCACTGAGCAACTTCCCTTTCACTTTTCACTTTGATGCATTGGAGAAGGAAATGGCACCCCACTCCAGTGTTCTTGCCTGGAGAATCCCAGGGACGGGGGAGCCTGGTGGGCTGCCATCTATGACTGAAGTGACTTAGCAGCAGCAGCAGCTGTTCTCCATTCTAAACCCGTTCTTGCTTGAAATACTTAAGAGTGGTTTTGTTCTCCTAACTGGACCCTGGCTGAATGAAAAGTTACAGTAAATAAGACAGACTGGCGATGATTAGCACAGAAATAAACAAGAAAGAGAAAGCTCAGAATTAAACTCACGCATATACTGAAACCTGGTCCTGACGGAGGTGGAAATGCAGTTGACAGATCGACAGGAGCTTATAGATCAAAATGTGAACTGTTCAGTAAAGACTGTTGGGACCCATTTCATAAGAAACATCTATTTCAACAGAAAAAAACCCCTGGATCCCCCTACTTCTTACATGCACAAAGCTCAATTCCAGGTGAATTACAGCCTTAAATGTGAAAAATAAGTTTCTATAAGCCAAACAGAAGAATATTCTTATCATTTCAAAGTAAGAGAAGATTTCTTAAAATAAGACACAAAGAAAATTAAGTTCTGTGCACCAAAAAGCATCTTAAGGTCCAGGAGGTGTTATTACAGCAAAATGTTAAAATTGTGTCTAAAAAAAATCAACTTAAATACCTATCAAGAAGACAATGACAAAATGTTGAGCAATGAAAAAGAATGAACTAGAGCAGGGTCCCCGGCCTCTGGGATCTAACGCCTGATGATCTGAGGCGGAAGTGATGTAATAACAGAAATAAAGTGCACAACAAATTCAGTGCCCTTGAATCATCCACAAACCGTCCCTGCTACAGCCCCACCGTCCAATCCTACTCCAGTCTGTGGAAAAACTGTCTTCCACAAAACCAGTCCCTGGTGCCAAAAAGGCTGGGACTTGTGAACCTAGAGCTACACACACATGTAGATAAATCCCATCAACAAAAATGAGTAAAATTAATCTGTTACAGATAAGCATGAGAACTGTAACTGGAGAAAATATAACCTGGGAGGAATATATCAGCAGTTTCGATTATAATGTTTTATTTCTTAGGATAGATGGTAGACATATGGGTTTTCATTATTATTCTAACTACCTTTAAGCCTGAAACTTTTAAAATAAATGTTACTATTTAAGTTGAAAAAATTTTGTCCAAACTGGTTTAAATAAAAATCAGAACAGTTTTATCTTAGCACATCACCTGTTTTCCGGGCGGGGGGAAGCACTCATAAGGAAGTTCCACACAGGTAACATCAGAGGATAGTTTCCAGACATTTAGCTGATTCTGACTCTGCAGCAAGGCAACCGAGTTCATGTAGAAACTGACCAGGTTGATTATTAGTCCAGATCTGAGTAACTGATGCAGCTCTAATACATCCTGAAAGATGGGGTAGGGCTGGCCCTCCGGCAGGCACTGACTGGTAGGTGATATATATCCAACTCCACAAAAAAAAATTTGCTTACAACCATGAACTGTACTTTGAGTCATGTGCACACATCAGGTGAGTGTATAGGACAAAAGAACATTTTGGGAGTCTGACCTTTTCTACCAGAGGTTACAGAAAGAACTGTTTTTTCCCCCTAGTTTTTGCTAAGAACGGCTGCTTGGAAGTGAAAAGTTCCTTCAGGTTGGCTATGGAGGCCAAAGAATGGTTACTTTGATTTTATTTTCTAAAAAAAGAAAAAAAAAAAACAAAAAAACCCAAAAAAACACCACCCAGTAAAAGTGGTTCTATGTGCAGGGTTCTGAAGAGGCCAGTGACTTCACAACTGACTGAGTTGATGCTGGATTGTTTTCTGAGCCCATCCCAACCCCAGCCTTCTGTCCCCCATTCCTACCCAGATCTTCACACACACACAACTGCATCTGTGACTTTTTAAACTTTTAGAATTCACAGAAGGATGCTGAACTTTCTACAGAGGGATATGTTTTTGATGTATCTTCCCAGCCACAAAAGAGCTTCTGGCAGTTTGCATATTCTTCTTGAAGAATAAGTTGCAAACAATGACTTTGTTTTTATTTGAAAAATTTGTGATCAAATAATTCTTTTGAAAGAAAAGCCACACGCAATAAGATTTGCATCATGCTTTCCATAAATCATGAAAAACCTATTTTTATATGTCAATTTGGATAATCCTTTTACAGTAATGCATTGAGGAATACCTATATACAAATATACTCTAAAATATCAAAAAAAGGTTTTGAGAAGCTGCTCTAAATAAAAGCACAGAATCCATAGAAACAAAAACAAGAGTCATGGAATGAGGCAGGAAGAAGACAGTAAGTGAATCACACACACTCGAGGGTTCTGCAGACTGTGGTCTGTGATCACGCATACAGCCTCCTCCCAAGCTCCTCCAAGTGTGAATGGCGAGTATACAGCGGGAAGGACAGCAAAGCACTGTTTTTTTAATTGAAGTACAGTTGATTCACAATGCTAATTTCCACTGTGCAGCAAAGTGATTCAGTTACACACGTATATACTCCTCCCCAGTACGGTTTATCATAGGAACTGACCACAGCTCCCTGTGCCACACAGCAGGACCTTGCTGTGCATCCATCCTGGATGTCACCGTCTGCAGCTGCTAATCCCAAACCCCGAGTCCTTTCCTCCCTCACGGCCCTCCCCGTGGCAGCACAAGTCTGTTCTGTGTTGTGTGAGGCTGTTGCTGTTCCACAGATTTGCGCATTTGTCCTGTATTTTAGAGGCCGCGTGTAAATACTATCGCGCGGTGCGTGTCTTTTTCTCTTCGCTCAGTACGATGGTCCCCAGGTCCCTCCACGCTGCTGCAGCGGCACTCTTCTCTTTGAATCTAGGGCATCGTCCTGTGCTCAGAGACAGTCTGCGTGCTGCCCCCGCCCCCGCTGCCCAGGAACAATCAAGTGACTCCTTCCACACAAACGGCCAGAGCCCTTAATGATGCTCTTACTTGCTTTCATCATTTTTAATGACTAAAAGATTTTGAGATGACTTCCAGAAAACTTATCTGGGGAGTCCCTGAATGCTTGAGACCACAGACTAGTTACTAAGCCGCTGAGAGGAAGTCTCACCACAGCCAAACTCTGCCGGTCCTGGCCGAGCCCTGAGCACAGGACATTCGTCATGACCGTGAGAAGCAAAAGGTTACTAACCGAACATTTCCTACTTACTACTGTCTGCTCTGGCTTTTTCCTCTCTCCCTTGCTGTGCTCTGAACTCCAGGCAGAGGATTTTATGTTTATTGTAGAATGAACTGATAAAGGGAAATGGTGGAAATGAGAAGGCTTTCTGTTGACGTGACTCATAAACTTTAATGGTGTATTTCCCTGAAAGACATCCAATTACCACAACTCTAATAATCTTGCTAATCTTGTATTAGTTTTTTTCTTTAAGGGCAAGATGTCAATGAGTAGTACCTTCACTTCCCATTTTCTGAAAATTAAGCTGAACTTTTAAATAATATTATGAAAGTAAACATTTTATCAGGATAAGAAAAATGGCTAACAGATAAACATTTCCCAACTTTTCTATTCCAAATAAGCTTAGAATCCCCCTCTCAGAGCATTATATCATAGAAGTTTGCCAACAAGAACATTCAGCATGACTAAAGGAAACATCTAGGATATTCTAAATTTAAAAAAAATTTTTTTAATTAGAGGAAAGTTGCTTTGTAATGTTGTGTTGGTTTCTGCCACCCAACAACGCAAATCAGCCTTAAGTACACAAGCGGCCCTTCACTCTGGAGCCTCCCCTCTCCCCTCAACTGTGCCCCTTTCGGTCCTCACAGAGCGCCAGGCCAGGATCCCTGTGTCACACAGCAACATATCACCAGCAGTCTGCTTCACATATGATAGTGCACATATACATAAATCCTGATGCCACTTTCTCAACTTAAGAAGCACTCAACTCACTGGCCCATTTTCCACAGTTCACATGAAGCACCAAAGTGGCTGCACCATTTTACACCAGCAGATGGACAGAGGGTTCCAATTTCCCAACATCGCTACCACCACCTGTTATTAACTGCCTACTGTTTGATTATGACCCTCCTAGCAGGTGTGAGGGCGCCCCTGGTAGTGTAGCCAGCAAAGAATCTGCTTGCAATGCAGAAGACCCCAGTTTGATTCCTGGGTTCAGGAAGATCCCCAGGAGAAGGGATAGGCTACCCTATCCTTGACATTTTAGGAAACAGTGAACTAAAATGGCCTGGAATGGGTGAATTTAAATCAGATGACCATTATACCTGCTACTGTGGGCAAGAACCCCTTAGAAGTAGAGTAGCTCTCATAATCAACAAGAGCCCAAAATGCAGTACTTGAGTGCAATCTCAAAAATGACATAATGATCTCTGTTCATTTCCAAAGCAAACTATTCAATATCACATTATCCAAGTCTATGCTCCAACCACTAATATCGAAGAAGCTGAAGTTGAATGGTTCTATGAAGAAGACCTACAAGACCTTCTAGAACTAACACCAAAAAAAAAAAAAAAATGTCCTTTTTGTCGTAGGGGACTAGAAAGCAAAAGTAAGAAGTCAAGAGATACCTAGAGTAACAGCTAAGTTTGGCCTTGGAGTACAAAATGAAGCAGGGCAAAGGCTAACAGAATTTTGCCAAGAGAACGCACTGTTCATAACAAATGTTCTCTTCAAAAAACACAAGAAAGGACTCTACACATGGACATCACCAGATGGTCAATATTGAAATCAGATGGATTATATTCTTTGCAGCCTAAGATGGAGAAGCTCTATACAGTCAGCAAAATCAAGACTGGGAGCTGACTGTCACTCAGATCATGAACTCCTTATTGCCAAATTCAGACTTAAAACGAAGAAAGTAGGGAAAACCACTAAACCATTCAAGTATGGCCTAAATCAAATCCCTTATGATTATACAGTGGAAGTGACAAATAGATTCAAGGGATTAGACCTGATAGACAGAGTGCCTGAAGAACTATGGACGGAAGTTGTGACACTGTACATGAGGTGGTGATCAAAACCATCCCCAAGAAAAAGAAATGCAAAAAGGGAAAAAGGTTATCTGAGGAGGCCTTACGAACAGCTGAGAGAAGAGAAGTGAAAGGCAAAGGAGAAAAGGAAAGATATACCCATTTGAGTGCAGAGTTCCAAAGAACAGCAAGGAGAGATAAGAAAGCCTTCCTCAGTGATCAATGCAAAGAAACAGGGAAAACAACAGAATAGGAAAGATCTCTTCAAGAAAATTAGAGATACCAAGGGAACATTTCATGCAAAGATGGGCACAATAAAGGACAGAAATGGTATGGACCTAACAGAAGCAAAAGATATTAAGAAGAGGTGATAAGAATACACAGAACAACTGTATAAAAAAGATCTTAATGACTGAGATAACCACAGTGGTGTGATCAATCACCTAGAGTCAGACATCTTGGAGTCTGAAGTCAAGTGGCCTTAGGAAGCATCAGTACAAACAAAGCGAGTGGACGTGATGGAATTCCAGCTGAGCTATTGCAGAGCCTAAAAGATGCTGTAAAAGTGCTGCACTGAATATGCCAGCAAATTTGGAAAACTCAGCAGAGGCCACAGGCCTGGAAAAGGTCAGTTTTCATTCCAATCCCAAAGAAGGGCAATGCCAAACAATGTTCAAACTACTTCACAATTGCACTCATCTCACACGCTAGCAAAGTAATGATGAAAATCCTCCAAGCTAGGCTTTAACAATATGTGAACCGAGAACTTCCAGATGTTCAAGCTAGATTTAGAAAAGGCAGAAGAACCAGAGATCAAATTGCCAACATCCATTGGAACATCAAAAAAGCAAGATAATTCCAGAAAAAGATCTACTGCTTTATTGACTATGCCAAAGCTTTTGACTGTGTGGATCACAACAAACTGTAGAAAATTCTTCAAGTGATGGGAATATCAGACCACCTTACGTGCCTCCTGAGAAATCTGAATTCAGGCCAAGAAGCAACAGAATCAGACAAGGAACAATGGACTGGTTCCAAATTGAGAAAGGAGTATGTCAAGGCTATGCACTGTCACCCTGCTTATTTAACTTATATGCAGAGTACAATATGCAAAATGCCGGGCTGGATGAAGCACAAACTGGCATCAAGATTGCAGGAGAAATATCAATAACCTCAGATGTCCAGATGACACCACCCTTATGGCAGAAAGTGAAGACGAACTAAAGACTTTATTTTCTTGGGCTCCAAAATCACTGTGGACAGTGAGTGTAGCCATGAAATTAAAAGACACTTGCTCCTTGGAAGAAAAACTATGACAAACCTAGACAGCATATTAAAAAGCAGAGATATCACTTGCAGACATAGGTCTGTATAGTCAAAGCTATAGTTTTTCCAGTAGTCATGTATGGATGTGAGAGCTGGACCATAAAGAAGGCTGAGCACTGAAGAACTGACGCTTTCGAACTGTGGTGCTAGAGAAGACTTGAGAGTCCCTTGGACAACAAGGAGATTAAACCAGTCAATTCTAAAGAAAATCAAGGACTGAGGCTGAAGCTCCAATACTCTGGCCACTTGATGTGAAGAGTCAACTTGTTAGAAAAGACCCTGATGCTGGGAAAGATCGAGGGCAGGAAAAGGGGGTGACAGGGGATGAGATGGTTGGATGGCAGCACTGACTCAGTGGACGTGGGTTTAAGCTCCGGGAGACGGTGCGGGGCAGGGCAGTGCTGTGTGCAGTCCATGCGGCTGCAGAGAGTCGAACTCGACCGAGAGACTAAACCACCACCACCGGCATTCTTGCCTGGGAAATCCCATGGACAGAGGAGCCTGGCGGGCCACCCTCCATGGGGTCGGAAGTGTCAGCCAGAAGTCAGCAACTAAACTCCCACTAAACCACCACACGCTCACACGCTCACACGCGCACATATACGTGCACGTATCTCACAGTCGACATGCCTGTCCTTTGGCCAGAGACACTCCATGATTTCTGCAGCTGTGCAGTATGTTGTGAACACAGAATGAGTCTCCTTAAAATACCCATAAACTGTCTGTTTAAATGCATGCAGTTTCACCTAAGTAAGTGGTATGATAAGGGACAGAGGGAGATAACAGGAGCAGGAGATTAAAAGTTACATCACAGCATCAACCAACACTTATGGGTACTTATGACAAAAACCTTGGCTTCCTGAGAACACAAGCAGGCTAGGCAGAGAAGTAAACCGATACTCAAAGGGAGACACATTGAGAAGCATGAAAAGCAACTCCGGGAATATAATTGTGAATGCTTTTAAAGATGCTGCGAGACACTATTTTGATACAGTATTGATTGTATTATAGCTACTGCTGCTTTATTTCATTTTTATTTAATGTTATCTTGAGTATTTTAGTCCTTCAAATGTAAAGCCCAAAATTCCAGTATTCAAAGTGTATGGTATGCTGTATGTGCTGCTTAGGAACAAAATGCAAGCTCTTGTAATGTTAATTTATACATGTAAGACAAGTTTAATTTAAAAATCAGCTTCTGGTTAGTACTCAGTTTTTAGAGAACTTTATTACTGTTGTTCAACTATATAGGAAGACTTTCAAATTCATTTGTAAATATAAAAGACAGGAAAACTCTAAGGGGGAAAAAGCAATATATATATATTTAAAACCAAACAGTGGGTTTAAGCCATACAAAATGGTGAAAGCCTCAGTAACCGTGGTTCGCATGTAACAGTGTTGTTAACGTCAAGTCTTTTCAGTCCTGGCTGACTCTTTGCAACACCATGGATATAGCCCACCAGGCTCCTCTGTCCATGGGAATCTCCAGGCAAGAACACTCGAGTGGGTTGCCATTACCTCCTCCAGGGGATCTTCCTGATCCAGGGAGGCCAATGAGGCAAAATAAACAACAGAAATAGACTAATACTTCAAAAGTTAGCATGTGGGAAAGGTGATATCAAAGTACTAAGAAGAAAACAGATTGTTCAATAAACTGTTAGGATAATTCACTATTTAAAAAAATAAGAACCCTATCCACTAGGATATATTCCAGAAGAATCAAAGAGTTAAAGGTGAAAAAGCAGGAAACACTAGAAGGAAATACGGCAAAGTTCTTTAATAACTTGAGACTGAGAAAGCCCTTCTTAACTGAACTCAAAAATCTACAAACTGGCAAAAATAAATGGAAAGACAGCCTGTGTTCATGGACTGGAAGAATCAATACTGTAAAATGTCCATACTACACAAATCTAGATCCAATCCAATCACTATCAAGATTCCAATGGCATGTTTTAAAGGAGTAGGAAAAAAAAATCCTAAAATTTATATGGAGTCAAAGCAATCCTGAGAAAGAATAGCAAAGCAGGAGGCCTCACGCTTTATGATTTTAAGCTATGACTATGCCAAAGCCTTTGACTGTGTAGATCACAATAAACTGTGGAAAATTCTGAAAGAGATGGGAATACCAGACCACCTGATCTGCCTCTTGAGAAATCTGTATGCAGGTCAGGAGCAACAGTTAGAACTGGTCATGGAACAACAGACTGGTTCCAAATAGGAAAAGGAGTATGTCAAGGCTGTATATTGTCACCATGTTTATTTAACTTATATGCAGAGTCAGATCAGATCAGTCGCTCAGTCGTGTCCGACTCTTTGCGACCCCATGAACCGCAGCACGCCAGGCCTCCCTGTCCATCACCAGCTCCCGGAGGTCACTCAGACTCACATCCATCGAGTCAGTGATGCCATCCAGCCATCTCATCCTCTGTCGTCCCCTTCTCCTCCTGCCCTCAATCCCTCCCAGCATCAGAGTCTTCTCCAACGAGTCAACTCTTCGCATGAGGTGGCCAAAATACTGGAGTTTCAGCTTTAGCATCATACCTTCCAAAGAAATTCCAGGATTGATCTCCTTCAGAATGGACTGGTTGGATCTTCCTGCAGTCCAAGGGACTCTCAAGAGTCTTCTCCAGCACCACAGTTCAAAAGCATCAATTCTTCGGCGCTCAGCCTTCTTCATAGTCCAGCTCTCACATCCATACATGACCACAGGAAAGACCATAGCCTTGACTAGGCGAACCAAATGCTGGACTGGAAGAAACACAAGTTGGATTCAAGATTGCCGGGAAAAATATCAATAATCTCAGATATGCAGATGACACCACCCTTACGGCACAAAGTGAAGAGGAACTAAAAAGCCTCTTGATGAAAGTGAAAGTGAAGAGTGAAAAGGTTGGCTTAAAGCTCAACATTCAGAAAACGAAGATCATGGCATCTGATCCCATCACTACATGGGAAATAGATGGAGAAACAGTGGAAACAGTGTCAGACTTTCTTTTTCTGGACTCCAAAATCACTGCAGATGGTGACTGCAGCCATGAAATTAAAAGACGCTTACTCCTTGGAAGGAAAGTTATGACCAACCTAGATAGCATATTCAAAAGCAGAGACATCACTTTGCCAACAAAGGTTCGCCTAGTCAAGGCTATGGTCTTTCCTGTGGTCATGTATGGATGTGAGAGCTGGACTGTGAAGAAGGCCGAGCGCCGAAGAATTGATGCTTTTGAACTGTGGTGTTGGAGAAGACTCTTGAGAGTCCCTTGGACTGCAAGGACATCCAACCAGCCATTCTGAAGGAGATCAACCCTGGGATTTCTTTGGAAGGAATGATGCTAAAGCTGAAGCTCCAGTATTTTGGCCACCTCATGCGAAGAGTTGACTCATTGGAGAAGACTCTGATGCTGGGAGGGATTGGGGGCAGGAGGAGAAGGGGACGACAGAGGATGAGATGGCTGGATGGCATCACTGACTCGATGGATGCGAGTCTGGGTGACCTCCGGGAGTTGGTGATGGACAGGGAGGCCTGGCGTGCTGCAGTTCATGGGGTCGCAAAGAGTCGGACACGACTGAGCGACTGATCTGATCTGATCTGATGAAGCTATGGTCGTCAAAACAGTACGGGATTGACATAAAAACAGTCACACAGACCAGGGAAGCAGAATCGAGAGGCCAGAAAGCTGACCCTTACAGAGACAGCCGGCTAACACTTGATGAGGCAGCCAAGAAAACACAACAGAGGAAAGAGAGTTTCTTCACTAAATGCATCTGGGAAAACAGATATTCACATGTAAAAGGATGAAGCTAAACTCCTATCTTAAACACCACTCACAAATATTCAAACTGGATGAAAGACTTAAATCTAAGACCTGAAACCATAAAAATCCTAGAAGAAATCACAGGAGAAAAGCTCCTTGACATGAATGTTAGCAATATTTTAGATGACACCTAAAGTATAAAGACGGGGAAGGCAATGGCACCCCACCCCAGTACTTTTGCCTGGAAAATCCCATGGACGGAGGAGCCTGGTAGGCTCCAGTCCGTGGGGTCGCTAAGAGTCGGACACGACTGAGCGACTTCACTTTGACTTTTCACTTTCATGCATTGGAGAAGGAAATGGCAACCCACTCCAGTGTTCTTGCCTGGAGAATCCCAGGGACGGGGAGCCTGGTGAGCTTCCGTCTATGGGGTCGCACAGAGTCGGACACGACTGAAGCGACTTAGCAGCAGCAGCAGCAGCAACAAAGTATAAAGAACAAAATAAAAAATAAGTGGGACTAAAAAGCTTCTGCACAGCAAGAGAAATGATCAACAAAATGAAAAGACAACCTATGGAATGGGAGAAATATTTTCAAACCATGTATCTGATAGGGGGTTAATATCTAAAATATATAAAGAATTTCTACAACTTAATAGCAGAAAAACAGTCTAGTTTTGCTTGTTTGTTTGTTTTTCTGTCACATCTTGCAGCTTGCAGGATCTTAATTCCCTGCTGCTGCTGCTAAGTGGCTTCAGTCGTATCCGACTCTGACCCCATAGACAGCAGCCCACCAGGCTCCCCCGTCCCTGGGATTCTCCAGGCAAGAACACTAGAGTGGGTTGCCATTTCCTTCACTAGGGATCAAATCCGGGCGCCAGCAGTGAGTCCTAACCACTGGATTGCCAGGGAATTCCCTGGGTCAAAGGACTTGAACACACATTTTCCCAAAGAAGAGGTTCAAATGGCCACCCGGTACATGGAAAGGTGCTCGACATCACAAGTCAAAATCACAGTGAACTGCTTCACAGCTGAAGAATGAGTGTCCACAAAAAGATAAGAGATCACAAATCCTGATGAGAATGAAGGAAAAAAGAACTCTTGTGTACTGCTGGTGGGAATGTAAACTAGTGTAGTCACTATGGAAAACAGTACAGGGGTTCCTCAAAAAACTGAAACAAAAACTGCCACATGATCCAGCAATTCCACTTCTGGGTATATATCCAAAGGAGAGGAGACTGCTATGTTGAAGGCATACCTGCAATCCTCACTTCCTGCAGCACTATTTACAACAGCCAAGACATGGAAACAAAGTGTCCATTAACAGATGAATGGGTAAAGAACATGTGGGATGGGAATATATACAATGGAATAGCATTATTCAGCCAAAAAAAAAAAGGAAATCCTGCCATTTATGACAACATAGATGAATCTCAAGGGCATTAAGGAATGAGAAACATTCAGTCAGAGAAAGACAAATACTGTATGATCTCACTTACATACGTAATCTAAACACAAAATAATCTCCCCAAACTCAAAAGCCAAACTTGTAGAAAAAGAGATCAGATTTGTGGTTCCTGGAAGTAAAGGGCAGAAGGTATGGGTATTGGATGAAGGTGGTCAAAATGTACAAACTCCCAGTTACAAGATAACTATTGGGGATGTAATGTATTACATGATAATATAATTGATCTTGCTGTATTATGTATCTGAAAGTTGGTAAAAGATCCTAAAAGTTTTCACTACAAAGAAAAAGAAAAAAAAATTTGGGGGTGTCTTATATAAGATGATGAAAGCTAAATGTACTGTGGTCATCACTTTGCAATATATGTAAGTCATTATGCTGTGAATTTACACAGTGATATACATCAATTATAACACAATAAAGCTAAAAGGAAAAAATAAACTAGAAATAAATTTAATTACCAAATTTCTCCTTGGGAGGGTGGGGAAGAATAACATGTGGTCTCAGAAAAAATAAAAAAATCACTAACTATGAAAGAAACATCATAAAAACAAGAAACTTCTATACAGAAAAAAGAAAACACCCACCAAAAGCAAAGTCAAGAGCGCAATCAACAAAATCAGGAAAATATTTGAAACTCACATCACAAACGATTTAATCTAATATATACGATAGGCAACTTAACAGAAAACCAACCAATGGATAAAACTAATATGACAATTTTGATAAAAAATCCAAAGACTTGGAAACAAGTTCTGTTGGCAAGGCTGAGGGGAAATAGTCTTTCTCATACATCAGTGGTAACAGTATAAAGTGGTATGATCCCTACTGATGGCAATTTTTAATAAATACTCTTTCAAAATTAAACATGTACCCTTCCCTTTATGTACGTAAAGATCTCTGATATATCTTAAGTGAAGAAAATAAAGTATGGAACAGTGTGTAAATGAAGCAGAAATCTGTCTGAAAGGGAGAAAATGTTCATTCCTACTTGTATGTATATCTATTAAATAACCACAATGGTGTGGTCACTCACCTAGAGCCAGATATCTTGGAGTGTGAAGTCATGTGGGCCTGAGGAAGCATTAGTACAAAAAAAGCTAGTGGAGGTGATAGAATTCTAGCTGAGCTATTACAAATATTAAAAGATGATGCTGGGGAAGTGCTGTACTCAATATACCAGCAAATTTGAAAAACTCAGCAGTGGCCAAAGGACTGGAAAAAGTTGGTTTTCATTCCAATCTCAAAGAGGGCAATGCCAAAAAATGTTCAAACTACCAACTGCGCTCATTTCACATGATAGCAAGGTAATACCAAAATCCTTCAAGCAAGGCTTCAGCAATACTTGAACCGAGAACTTCCAGATGTTCAAGTTGGATTTAGAAAAGGCAGAGGAATCGGAGATCAAATTGCCAACATTCGTTGGATCATAAAAAAAGCACGGGATCTAGAAAAGCATCTGCTTCACTGACTAAACTAAAGCCTCTGACTGTGTGGATCACAACTGTGGAAAATTCTTGAAATGCGAATACCAGACCACCTTACTTGCCTTGGGAGAAATCTGTATACAGGTCAAGAAGCAATCGTTAGAACCGGTCATGGAACAATGGCCTGGTTCAAAATCAGGAAAGGAATACGTCAAGGCTATGTGTTGTCACCCTGCTTATGTAACTTTAATGCAGAGAGAGAGAGAGAGAGAGAGAGAGAGAGTGAGTGTGTGTGTGTGTAGTCGCTCAGTCGTGTCTGACTCTTTGTGACCCCAATGGCCACCAGGCTCCTCTGTCCATGGGATTTTCCAGGCAAGAGAGAGAGAGAGAGAGTGAGTGTGTGTGTGTGTGTGTGTTGTAGTCGCTCAGTTGTGTCTGACTCTTTGTGACCCCAACGGCCACCAGGCTCCTCTGTCCGTGGGATTTTCCAGGCAACAGAGAGAGAGAGAGTGAGTGTGTGTGTGTGTGTGTGTGTGTGTGTGTGTGTGTGTGTGTAGTCGCTCAGTCGTGTCTGACTCTTTGTGACCCCAACGGCCACCAGGCTCCTCTGTCCATGGGATTTTCCAGGCAAGAATACTGGAGTGGGTTGCCATTTCCTTCTCCAGTGGATCTTCCCAACCCAGGGATCGAACCTGGGTCTTCCGCATAACAGGCAGATGCTTTACCCTCTGAGCCACCAGGGAAGCCCAGAGTACATCATATGAAATGACAGGCTGGGTGAATCACAAGCTGGAATCAAGATTGCCAGGAGAACTATCAATAACCTCAGATATGCAGGTTAAAGCACTCTAATAGCCTTCCATGCTCCCGTGTCCTTGGAATTCTGTAGGCAAGAATACTGGAGTGGGCTGCCATTTCCTACTGCTGCTGCTGCTGCTGCTAAGTTGCTTCAGTCATGTCCGACTCTGTGCGACCCCATAGACAGAAGCTCACCAGGCTCCCCCGTCCCTGGGATTCTCCAGGCAAGAATACTGGAGTGGGTTGCCATTTCCTTCTCCAATGCATGAAAGTGAAAAGTCAAAGTGAAGTCGCTCAGTCGTGTCCAACTCTTAGCGACCCCATGGACTGGAGCCTACCAGGATCCTCCGTCCATGGGATTTTCCAGGCAAAAGTACTGGGGTGGGGTGCCATTTCCTTCCCCGCCATTTCCTACTACAGGGGAAGAAATATCAATAACCTCAGATATGCAGACAGCAGTACTCCAGTGGCAGAAAGTGAAGAGAAAACAGAGCCTCCTGATGAAAGTGAAAGAGAAGAGTGAAAATGCTGGCTTAAAACTCAACATTCAAAAAACTAAGATCATGGCATCTGGTCCCATCACTTCAGAGCAAATAGATGGGGAAACAATGGAAACAGTGACAGACTTTATTTATTGGGCTCCAAAATCACTACAGCCATGAAATTAAAAGATGCCTGCTCTTTGGAAGAAAAGCTACGACAACATAGACAGCATATTAAAAAGCAGAGACATCACTTTGCTGACAAAGCTCCAAACAGTCAAAGTTATGGTTTTCCAGTAGTTATGTATAGATGTGAGACCTGTACCATAAGGAAGGCTGAGCACCAAAGAAGTGATGGTTTTGAACCATGGAGCTGGAGAAGACTCTTTTTTGAGAGTCACCTGGACAGCAAGGAGATCAAATCAGTCAATCATAATGGAAATCAGTTCTGAATATTCATTGGAAGGACTGTTGCTGAAGCTTCAATACTCTGGCCACCTGATGTGAAGAGCCGGCTCACTGGAAAAGACCCTGATGCTGGGAAAGATTTAAGGCAGAAAGAGAAGGGGAGAACAGAGGAGGATATGGCTGGATGGCATCACCGACTTGATGGACATGAGTTTCAGCAAGCTCCGGGAGTCAGTGCTGGACAGGGAGGCCTGGTGTGCTGCAGTCCATGGGGTCACAAAGAGTTGGACACAACTGAGTGACTGAACAACAACAAAATGGTATCATGATGTATTTTTCATTTGACTGCTTTTAAATTCAGATTTGTTGAGGCATAATTTACACAAAATAACATCTACCCTCTTGGTTCAGTCTCCACCACAGTCAAAGGATACGACACTTCATTAAACTGTACTCTCATGTCCCATCCCACCACCCCTACCTCCTGACCACTACCAATCTCATTTCTGTCCTGACAGTTTTGCCTTTTCCAGAATGTCCTATAAATGAAATCACAGTAGGAAGTCTTTGTTTGTGGCATCTTTCACGTAGCATAATTTTGGTACCTAGAGTTTGCTCCTCTTTATCGCTGGGTAGTAACTTCACTATCACATCATAGTGGTTTTAATTTGAATGTCACTTATTGTGAGTGGCTTTGAGCATCTTTAAATATGTTCAAAAGCCAATTGACACTCTTTCTTGTGAAATCAAAGTCTCTGCCCAGTGTTTTATTGGGTTTCTGATCTCTCTACTCATTTTTTTGAGAGCTCCTTGTACATTAATGAGATTAGCCCCTTGTGACAGAGTTTGCAAATACTATTTCCCAGTTTGCTACTGATTTGATAGTATTTTTGGTATGCAGATATACCATAATTTTTATGTACTGGTCAAGAGTTTGAAAGGCTTTTGACACTACCAAGTTATAAAGGAATTCTTCCATTTTTCTCCTTCCTAGATCTTATATGGTTTCATTTCTTACATTACAGTTGATCCTTCAAAGTGGGGGTGGGCAGTGAAGGTGGAGGTTAAGGGTGCAGTTGAAAACCTGCAAGTAATTTTTTAGCTCCCCTCCCACCCCTGCCCACTGGCCGTTCCCCACCTGTGGATTCAAACAACTGCAATTCAAACCAATGCTGTTCAAGGGTCAACTGCGTATCTCTGACCCACCTCAATGTATTTTGGTGAGCAGTATGAGGTTTAGATTGGAGAAGGAAATGGCAACCCACTCCAGTGCTCTTGCCTGGAGAATCCCAGGGACGGGGAAGCCTGGTGGGCTGTCGTCTATGGGGTCGCACAGAGTCGGACACGACTAAAGTGACTTAGCAGCAGCATGAGGTTTAGATCCAATATTTTTTTTCAAATTGCTATCCAATGATCGCAACACTACTTATTAAAAAGTTCATTTTTTCCACAGTGATCTGAGATGGCGATATCCATACACCATCTCTCTCAGTAAGTTTTTGGAATTTCTATCCAACTATCCAACAACAGCAGACGGATTCTTAAACACTTTAACACTATGCAGTGTTACACAGCTGCATAGAGCTGGACACAACTGAGCATGCACGCATGAAGTAGTGACTGGTCACAGAAGACTTAGAATTCCAATGAAAAAATCACAACATGTGAAACAGTAAAAAAAATATGTCACACAAGTTCAATGTTCATACACAGAACAGCAACAATTTTACTATGTACCCATTTTTATAACATAGAACATGTTTCCATGCACCGTGATTGTATTATCAACAATAAAAAGATTATATAGATTTTTTCCTCTTTTCTTCTTCCCTCACACTCTTTTGTATTTAACCATATATGTGTTCAAAGTAGTCTAGTAATTCAATAGACTCAATGATTATTGATTGCTTCCTAACCACTTTAATTGACAATCTTTTGAAATGACACTATTTCAAAATAGTATATATTCTAGAATCTCTCCCTTGCCACTACCTAAATTAGAGAAACCAGCAAACTTTATTTATTATGAAAGGCAAGGAGAGGAGAACTCCGAAGTCACTTTACTACTTGGGTTTAACAGAATATTCCCCCTAGCGCCAAATCTTATCTCTAATAGATAGTATGTGAGAAGACTCTACACAAGTGAAAACAGAAAATGCAATTACATTTTATTGCAAGAAATTTGGAAAACGTATTTTTAACAAAGTTAGCTACTCAAAAGTGTTACCTTAGGCTGCCTCTTAATAGCTCCTTTTCACGAGTGTGAAATTTAATAAAGGCAGCAACATTTACAAGCAAGACCAAAATGGTATCTTAATTACTAGCTGCATCTTCTTAGGCAACAAGAAATTAAATGGAAAGAGAAATTAGTTTTACAAATGGCATCATACATCTTTATGTTACACCCCCCTCCATCAAGTCACAGATGGTTATATGTCTTGAACTCACTAATATTGTAGGCAATTTTCTTTTCCTTGGACACACTCCAATCCATCACTACTCTAAATTATATCTTATTTTTGAATCATTTACAAGCCATGAAACTGTTTATCAGAGTGATTTAACATGCACTGACCGCATGAAGTGGGCTTTTGCCTCCCTGGGCTCTACACAAATATGAAACTTACAACTTGTTAAAACCACTGGCTGTATAAGGTACAGTGTTCTCATTACATGCAGTTTGGAAGAATACTTTGACCGGATTTCCTAAAGGAAATCAGTCCTTAATATTCACTGGAAGGACTGATGCTGAAGCTGAAACAATACTCTGGCCACCTGATGCAAAGTACTGAATCACTGGAAAAGACCCTGATGCCGAGAAAGACTGAAGGCAAGAGGAGAAGGGGATGACAGAGGATGAGATGGTGGGGTGGCATCACTGACTCGATGGACATGAGTTTGAGCAAGCTCTGGGAGCTGGTGACGGACTGGGTAGCCTGGCATGCTGTATGTAGTCCATGGGGTTGCACAGAGTTGGACACGACTGAGCAACTGAACTGACTGAATAAAAATCTAATTAACTCTAATAAAGGATTCCTGGTTCAGTTACTACTACGAAATCGAAAAGAAAAACTCTGCAGTAAAGTCATGGATAATGTTACATCTGCTTGTCATGTAACTCATGTCTTCAAATAGGTACTCAGAAAGCTCAGGCAGGACTGCTCTCCTCAGATGAGTATGTATAGAGCTCATGTATTACAAAGAGCCCAGAGATTTTGCTTCTAATCATGGCTGAGTAATTCCTATTGGAAAAACAATTCTACATATAAAAACTATGAATTCTGGACAAAAACAAAACAAAAATCCAACAACTACCCTAAGAGTACTAGAGGGCAATCAGAAGCAGAAAGATTCTACAGTGGAGAGTTGAGCCCTGGGCTGAGTTTTCCTTCCATTTCCTAGTTGGGCAGGACCCAAACCATGCCATGCCAAGAGGCTAAGATAAAGAAATCTACAGTCTTACTTTTTTTTTAAGATTGAAAGATTTCAGGGCAAATGGTACTGGGGTCCAGCCCTGGTTGGATCTAGGGGTTCCCTCAGGATGATGGCGTCAGTGAAAGGATAGCCAAGTGGAGAGATCAGAGGCTTGATCTAATTGGTTTACACAGAAAGCCAAAACCTGTGACACCAGGTTGGCACTGACCACGGAGGCAACAGGCGCCTTCTCAAATCATGCCAAGTGCCCCACCTTAGGCACCTTCTTGAGTGGGTCTTAGAAGCCCGGGCAAGTAAGTGGTCTCAGAGGGACCCTGTGCTCCAACTAGTCATCCTGAAGGAAGAACAGAGAAGAAAAGGAGAGAAAAGGAAACAAGAACGACACGGGGTGACCAAGCCTGGTGAGCAAGGTCCATAGCTTTATTTTCAAAAGGAGCTTTTATACCCTAAGTTGTACATAGAGGATAACAGGGAGTGCAAAGTCATGCCAGGTCAGCAGTCCCTGACCCTTATTGAAACCAGGCTTTCTTTCTGCAAACTTATCATATACAAAGGCTTTAGGTGATTTACATCATTTTTTGGTCAGGAGACCTGTTAACATTTTTCTTCTGATAAAGGTTAGTCAACAAGAAAAACTTATTTTCTCCAAAGGTGATTTTTCTTAAAGTTTGGCGCCACTCCCTGAAAGCACTAGATAGAGTTGCATTCCTATAGGGCAAAGGGTACAGTGGGGGATAATCAAGGGAAGAATTTATTAACTCAAGGGTCTAAGGTTGTTAACATTAAAGCTACTACTTAATATTTTTATATACCAACTATATTAATCAATACACTCCCAGGGTCACAGTGGGTAAGAGATATGGAAACTTGGCAGCAAGCATCAGCTCAACAAAGAAATCCTCTACTAATTCTATTTTAACAACTTTAACTCTCCGAGAAGCTCTGCATTGTTAGAATGTCTTAAGCTTCCCATGCCTCTCGTGGTTGGGAGGCTGTGAACAATCACATGCGTAGCTGTAAGAGTCCAGAAACCTGTCAGGCAAGTTAGAAAGCTTTCTGAGGGATCTGAATTGGAACACACCTATTATACCCTGGAGACTTATTGACTAGAGCTCTCTAAGTTGATCTCCTTAGAGAAAGGTGGTCAGGGATAGCCCCCCATTAATGTCAGAAGAAGAGTTGACTCATTGGAGAAGACTCTGATGCTGGGAGGGATTGGGGGCAAGAGGAGAAGGGGATGAGATGGCTGGATGGCATCACTGACTCGATGGATTTGAGTCTGAGTGACCTCCGGGAGTTGGTGATGGACAGGGAGGCCTGGCATGCTGCAGTTCATGGGGTCACAAAGAGTCGGACACGACTGAGCGACTGATCTGATCTGAATGTCAGAAGAGTTGGTGAAAGTTGTAAAATAGTAAAACAGACAGATTCTGGTTTTGGGGTAGATGCTCAGGCAAATCCGGGGGAGCCCCTCAAGCCCTGACTCGCCTTGCCTGTCAGGCCTCTCCCGCTTGACCTTGTCATGGGTGGGAACTCCCGTGCTGGCTCCCGGCATCTCCCTCTTTTTTATTTCTTAAGACAGCCAGATGTAATTCAGTTGCGAGCTTGAGTGCTCTGCTGGAGAACCCTGACAATACAAGGAAGAATAATTATGAAAAGCAGAATTAGAGTGGCCACAGCAGCATAGCTAAAAATAGTAGAATGTTCTTTCCTGAAATAAAGTTAGAGAAAGTGTGGAAAAAGTCACTTGCTACTCCTGCAGCAGTAAAATCTAATCAAGAGTGTTCCATGGTCTTTATCTGGTTGTGAAGTTTCCCTAAATCTAAACTAATATCCGAGCCATTCCAGATACCTGAAATATGATTTTTAATCTTTTTCCAGTCATAATCTGTCTCGTTTACTTTCAGGGGTGTTACACGTATCAACCAGTAGTCAGCATGACAGGCCAGTGTCAATTTTATTTTTAATGCCTGTAATTTAGTCCCAATATGTATTATTGCTTCTTCTAGGGTATCTAGCCTTATCTCTAGCTTCCTGTCTATAGCTTCCTGTGTTGCCAATGTTAAAGAAACATTTTTGGACATAGTATCAACACATTGAGCAGTATGTACTTGCTTAGTCAATGATATTGCTGCCACAGTAACAGAAGTAATTGAAGATATTAGAGCTGCTATTCCCAAAATAAGTAGGCCCACAAACCGTCATGATCTCATTAAATCTTGTAGTTGTTGTAACACAGCAAGACCATAATTATCATACCAATGTGTGGTTATAGTTACAGGCACCAAGATAGGGTGGGTGCTGTAACACCACAAAAGAGCAAACATTATATTGCGGGGTCAAACAAGCTGAGAGCATATATTGTTCACAAGACACTACATGACGTCCACCTGAATAATTTATTTGTATATTAAGTCTTTTGGAGTCATTAGCGAAGAGAAAAACATAAGGCGAGGGTAGACAAGCTAAAATAGAATAAGTAGAAATATTTTGTGGCCGGGTTAAGGTAATAGGGGCAGCAGCAGTAAGGGCCCTCCAAATTTCTGGTTGCCAAAAAGTTCTGCCCTTAGCCGTATAAGACAGCATAGGAGGAACAAATTGATTACGATGTCATCTAGTGGCCCGTAATGGCCAAGGAACTGGATTTTTTTTTCCAATTGTCAAATCTACTGTTAAATGCATCATCGGTCATTGGATCCTGACCTGGATCCGGGTTGCTCCAGTCCTGAATAGTATGATTTCCTCTTCCTGGTATCCTATAATCAATTCTAGAATTATAAGTACAAGATTTCAAAATCGGATACCCTGAATGACCGTCCATGGTGTTGCCATATGACATCTGAAGGGGCAGCATTATGACAATTTGGATATTTTGGTGGAGATTTGGAAAGCAGGGATTTGTAGGGGTCAAGGATCCCGGGCATATGAGCCAGTAATATCCAAACTGACCAGTAATTTAAGGATGGGGAATCTGTTATAATTGCTCTTTTAGAGGCTGCAATACGTCCTTCTTTGGTAGGAGTAATAAAGCTTCCTGTATGATCAAAGGGGAAGTCAAACAGGAAGATCATCTGCTAATCCCTTAAAGGTATTATTGAAATTAATAGGGTATTTATCCTTTGTATAGGAAGCATATGACCCTCCCAATAACTGAGGCTGGTCTGTGTGGACCCGTATAGGGTCACTGTTTCAAGTAACTACTTGAAACGTCGGAGGATCTGGGAAGTATGTCCAATACTTTTTTGGAGTGGGGGAGGAGTCGCTTACCTGGCAAGATAGTAAGGCAGGCACAGCAATAAACACTCTCTCAGGAGAGGCTAGAGAGCCCTGCAGGGAAGCTATCCCTTGTGCCTGGTGACAGAGCATCTTAATCTGTCCCCAGGTAGGTATGGAGGCTTGTTGAGTTGCACGAGCTGGGCATCCTGGTGGTCTCCTGTGGGATAAAGAATTAGGGGGAACAATATCTTTTATACGGAGTGGTGACATCTGTCTGGTGGGTGGTTCCTTTCTGTTCATCCAGGATCTCTGGTGTCATTCATCTTGAGGTCAGCTGGATTTCCCATATAGGCAGAGGGAGTGGAAGTAGAGGCAGTCCCTTCTTTTTTTGTGGTCAAGGCAATGGAGGGACCAGGTGTCTGGGGGGCTGCGACACGACGAATCAGTCTATCTGGGATCCAAATCGGAGAATCTGCGTCCTGTGGAAAAACACAAGCATATCCTCGGCCACTAGTTTATAATGGGTCGGGACCCCTCCATTGTCTAGAGAGGAGGTCCTTCCATTTCACCAACGGCTTTTTATTTTGTTGTTCCAGACACCAATGATGAAGCATTGTAGTGGCTCCGGATGAATCAACATTCAGGTTATTTATTACAAAGAGAGCATGCTGCAGGACCTGATGGGGGGAACTATATTTAAATTCCCCTTCCTGTAATTTTTGAATTTGTATTTTTAAATGGTAAGGAAGAAAATGCTACAATGGAGAGAGCAAAACAAGTATCCTGAAAGTATTTATAAACAGTGCACAAATCACTAGCTAATCCCTGAAGTGCATGTGTGGAGAGCAGGCTCCATGTGGCCCTGAAAGGCTAAAAGAACTAAAGAAAAATTTCAGCTGCTGCCCACCTTGGAGATGAGTTTCCAGTTCCAGTTCAACCAACCTAAAAGCTTGATTTAAAGAAAAAGAAAAAGAATACTCTTAGGAGGAACATAACAGGATCCAAAGCCTTTACAATAATATGTCATTCATAATGTCTAAGATGCAACCCAAATGTACGCCATGATTCAAAAATGGGAAAATGTGAACCATACTCAGATATTCATTCAGAGGAGATTGACTCCGAAGACCTCATGTGTTGAAATTTACATACAAGGAATTTAAAGCAGCTACGACAACTATGTTCAAAGGCATCAAGGAGAGTCTGCTTATAAGGAATAAAAAGAAAAAACTCAGCAGATAAGTAGAACCAGAAAAGGAGTAAATTAGCCATTTTAGACCTAGCAGAAGAGATTCAAAAGAGGTGGCAAGAATACACAGAAGAACTATACAAAGAATGTCTTAATGACCTGGATAACCACGACAGTGTGGTCATTTACCTAGAGCCAGACATCCTGGAATGTGAAGTCAAGTGAACTGCAGGAAGCTTTACTACAAACAAAGCTAGTGGAGGTGACAGAATGCCAGCTGAAATACTTCAAATCCTAAAAGATGATGTTACTAAAGTTCAGTTTGGTTCAGTTGCTCAGTCATGTCCGACTCTTTGCGACCCCATGGACTGCACCACGCCAGGCTTCCCTACCCATCACCAACTTCTGGAGCCTAATCAAACTTATGTCCATCAGGTCGGTGATGCCATCCAACCACCTCATCTTCTGTCATCCCCTTCTCCTCCCACCTTCAATCTTTCCCAGCATCAGGGTCTTTTCCAGTGACTCAGTACTTTGCATCAGGTGGCCAAAGTACTGAAGTTTCAGCTTTAGCATCAGTCCTTCCAAAGAATATTCAGGGCTGATTTCCTTTAGGATGGCCTAATTGGATCTCCTTGCAGTCCAAGGGACTCTCAAGAGTCTTCTCCAACACCATGGTTCAAAAGCATCATTCTTCGGCACTCAGCTTTCCTTATAGTCCAACTCTCACATCCATACATGACTACTGGAAAAACCATAGCTTTGACTAGACAGACCTTTGTTGGTAAAGTAATGTCTCTGCTTTTTAATATGCTGTCTAGGTTGATCATAGCTTTTCTTCCAAGGAACAAGTGACTTTTAATTTCATGGCTGCAGTCACTATCTGCAGTGATTTTGGAGCCCCCCAAAATAAAGTCTCTCACTGTTTCCTTTGTTTCCCCATCTGTTTGCCATAGAGTGATGGGACTGGATGCCATGATCTTAGTTTTCTGAACTTTTTCACTCTCCTCTTTCACTTTCATCAAGAGGCTCTTTAGTTCTTTTTCAGTTTCTGCCATAAGGGTAGTGTTATCTGCATATCTGAGGTTATTGATATTTCTCCCGGCAATCTTGATTCCAGCTTGTGCTTCATCCAGCCCAGCATTCCGCATGATGTACTCTGCAAAGTGCTGCACTCAATATGCCAGCAAATTTGGAAAACTCAGCAGTGGTCACAGGACTGGAAAAGGTCAGTTTTCATTTCAATCCCAAAGAAAAGCAGTGCCAAGGAATGTTCAAACCACCATACCATTAGACTCATTTCGCATGAAAGTAACGTAAAGCTCTAAGGCCTTCAAGTTAGGCTTCAACAGTAAATGAACTGAGAACTTCGAGATGTACAAGCTGGGTTTAGAAAAGGCAGAGGAACCAGAGGTCGAATTGCCAACATTCGTTGGAAGGCGGAAAAAGCAAGGGAATTCCAGAAATACATCTACTTCTGTCTGCTTCATTAACTATGCTAAATCCTCTGACTGTGTGGATCACAACAAACTGGAAAATCCTAAAAGAGACGGGAATACTAGACCATACTTGTCTCCTGAGAAACCTGTATACAGATCAAGAATCAACAGTTCCAACAAGACACAGGAACAATGGACTGGAAAGGAGTACGTCAAGGCTGTATACTGTCACCCTGCTTATGTAACTTACACGCAGAGTACATCATGCGAAATGCCGGGCTGGACGAAGCACAAGCTGAAATCAAGACTGCCAGAAGAAATATACATAACCCTGGATATGCAGATGATACCATTCTAATGGCAGAAAGGAAACAGGAACTAAAGAGCTTCTTGATGAGGGTGAAAGAGGAGAGTGAAAAGCTGGCTTAAAACTCAATGTTCAAAAAACTAAGATCATGGCATCTGGTCCCATCACTTCATGGCAAATAGATGAAGTAGCAATGCAAACAAAGGCAGATTTTATTTTCTTGGGCTCCAAAATTACTGCAGACAATGACCGCAGCCATGAAATTAAAAGAGGCTTGCTCCTTGGAAGAAAAGCTATGAGAAACCTAAACAGTGTATTAAAAAGCAGAGACATTACTTTGCTGACAAAGATCTGTATAGTCAAAGCTATGGTTTTTCTGGTAGTCATACAGATGTGAAAGTTGGACCATAAAGAAGTCTGAGCACCAAAGAGTTGATGCTCTTGAATTGTGGTGCTGGAGGAGACTCTTGAGAGTCCCATGGACTGCATGGTGATCAAACCAGTCAATCCTAAAGGAAATCAACCCTGAATATTCACTGGAAGGACGGATGCTGAAGCTGAAGCTCCAATACTTTGGCCACCTGATGCAAAGACCTGACTCAATGAAAAGATCCTGGAGCTGGGAAGGATTGGGGGCTGGAGGAGACGGGGCAACGGAGGATGAGATGGTTGGACAGCATCACTGACTCAATGAAGATGAGTTTCAGCAAAGTCTAGGAGACAATGAAGGACAGGGAAGCCTGGCGTGCTGCAGTCCATGGGGTCACAGAGAGTCGGACATGCCTAAACAGCAGCAAAAAATAGAAAAGGAATAAATTGGACATTTTAGATTTGAAATTACAATATCTGAAACAAAAAAGTTCACTGGATGAGCTAACACCACATGAACGGAACAGGAGGACATTTGAAATTAACAGAGATTAGACAATATTTAGAAAGAAAAAATATATTAAAAAAAAAAACCTCCCAGAGCCTCAGTGACTTGTGGGAAAAGGTATAATGTATATGTAACTGGATTCCTAGAAGGAGAGAAAATACAAAAGAAAAAATATCTGGAGAATGAATACTGGCCAAAAATGGACTAAATACACAAGATATAAATTTCCAATTCAGCAAACCCCAACAAACCCAAAGAAAAATATGCCCAGTCACAGTCATAATCAAAATGACGAGAATTACCTTGAAGCAGCCAAAAGAAAAAAACACATTTCATGTAAGGAATAATAAATGATTTAAAAGTCTGCTTACTTCTCACCAGAAACAACAAAGGCCAGAAGAAACACTGGATCAACAACTTTAAAATTCTAAAAGAATAAAAAATGATAAATCCAGAATTCTATACTTAGTAAAAATATCCCAAGAATTAAGGTGAAATACTTCTTTCCTATAGTTGGACAGGGGGCAGACTTGGGGGTAGGGAAGATTTTGTTTTCCATGTGGTTGCGAAGAGGCAGACACGACTGAGCAGACTTCACTTTCACTCTTCACTTTCGTGCACTGGAGAAGGAAATGGCAACCCACTCCAGTGTTCTTGCCTGGAAAATCCCAGGGACGGGGAAGCCTGGTGGGCTGCCATCTATGGGGTCGCACAGAGTTGGACACTACTGAAGTGACTTAGCAGAGAGTTTTAGATAAAACAAAACTAAAACAATTCACTATCAGCAGATCTGCATTATAAGAAATGCAAGGAAGTTATTAGGCAGAAGGTAAAGGATACCAGGTGGAAACAGATCTTTACAAAGCAAAGGAGTAAATAAACTGAGATGGCTGGTTCTTGTATTTTATGTGCTGCAGTACATAAATTTTAACTCTAAGTAGATTATGAAAAATGAGTTTATATATTTTAATTCCTAGATTAATAAATTTCTCTCTCTCTCTCTGTAGTCATTAACTCGTGTCCGACTCTTGCGACCCCGTGGACTGTAGCCTGCCAGGCTCCTCTGTTCATAGGATTCTCCAGGCAATAATACTGGAGTGGGTTGCCAATTCCTTTTCCAGGGGATCTTCCCGACCCAGGAATCGAACCCGGGTCTCCTGCATTGCAGACAGATTCTTTACTGACTGAGTTATGAGGGGAGGCCTAATAACTTAATCCCTAATTCCTTTTAAAAATACAATGGGGAATAGTTAAAAAGCACAAACAGAAGAAAAACAGAGGCGATAACAACCATAGCAATAATTAATTTTTAGCAGACTAAACATAAAACCCCGTGAATCACTCTTGTCATGGTGGAGGGGCTTGCATAGCTCAATGATGCTACGAACCATGCCATGTAGGGCCACCAAAGATGGACAGGTCATAGTGGAGCGTTCTGACAAAATGCGATTCACTGGAGGAGGGAATGGCAAACCACCCTGGTATACTTGCCGTGAGGTGAGAACCCCACAAACTGTATAAAAAGACAAAAAATATGACACCGACAGATGAGCACCCCCAGGTTGGAAGGGGTCCAACATGCTACTGGGGAAGAGCGGAGGACAGCTACTAACAGTTCCAGAAAAAATGAAGCGGCTGGGCCAAAGTGGAAACGACGCTCAGCTATGGATGCATCTGGTGCTGAAAGTAAAATCTGATGCTGTAAAGAATAGTACTGCATAGGAACATGGAATGTTAGGTCCATGAATCAAGGCAAACTGGACGTGGTCAAGCAGGAGACACAAGAGTGAACATCAACATCTTAGGAATCAGTGAACTAAAATGGCTGGGAATGGGTGAATTTAATTCAGATGATGATTATATCTACTACTGTGGGCAAGGATTCCATAGAAGAAATGGAGTAGCTTTCATAATCAACAAGTCTGAAATGCAGTCCTTGGGTGCAACCTCAATGATGACAGAATGATGTCGGTTCATTTCTAAGGGAAACCATTCAACATCACAGTAAATCAAGCCTATGCCCAACCACTGATGCCGAAGCTGGTTGACTGGTTTTAGGAAAACCTAGAAGACCACCTAGGACTAACACCAAAAAAGAGATGTTCTATTCATCACTAGGGACTGCAAAAGTAGGAAGTCAAGAGATACCTGGAGTAACAGGCAAGTTTGGCCTTGGAGTATAAAATGAAGCAGGGCAAAGGCTAACAGAATTCTGCCAAGAGAATACACTGGTCATAGCAAACACTGTTTTTCAACAACACAAGAGACGACTTTACAAATGGACATCACCAAATGGTCAATACCTAAATCAGACTGATTACATTATTTGTAGAAAGATGAAGAAGCTGTATACAGTCTGCAAAAACAAAACCTGGAGCTGACTATGGCTCAGATCATCAGTTTTCCATATCAAAATTGAGGCTTAAACTAAAGAAAGCTGGGAAAACCACTAGGTCAGCCAAGTATGACTTGAATTAAATCCCCTATACATATACTGTGGAGGTGACAAATAGATTCAAGGGATTAGACCTAGTAAACAGTGTGCCTGAAGAACTAGGGACAGAGGTCTGTAAAATTGTACAGGAGGCAGTGAATGAATCCATTCTAAAGAAAAACAAAAGCAAGAAGACACAGTGCTTCTCTGAGGAGTCTTTACAAATAGCTAAAGAAAGAAAAGCAGAGGGAAAGGTTCAGTTCAGTTCAGTTCACTCAGTCGTGTCCAACTCTCTGCAACCCCATGAATCGCAGCACACCAGGCCTCCCTGTCCATCACCAACTCTTGGAGTTCACTCAAACTCATGTCCATCTAGTCAGTGATGCCATCCAGCCATCTCATCCTCTATCGTCCCCTTCTCCTCCTGCCCCCAATTCGTCCCAGCATCAGAGTCTTTTCCAATGAGTCAGCTCTTCGCATCAGGTGGCCAAAGTACTGGAGTTTCAACTGTAGCATCATTCCTTCCAAAGGACACCCAGGACTGATCTCCTTTAGGAAGGACTGGCTGTATCTCCTTGCAGTCCATGGGACTCTCAAGAGTCTTCTTCAACACCACAGTTCAAAAGCATCAATTCTTCAGTGCTCAGCTTTCTTCACAGTCCAACTCTCACATCCATATGTGACTACTGGAAAAACCATAGCCTTGACTAGACGGACCTTTGTTGGCAAAGTAATGTCTCTGCTTTTCAATATGCTGTCTAGGTAAAGGTACACTCAACTAAATGTAGAGTTTCAGAGAATAGAAGGAGGGACAAGAAGACCTTCTTCAATGAACAACGCAAAGAAATAAGAGTAAAAAAACAGAAGGGGAAAGGCTAGAGATCTCTTCAAGAAAATTGTAAGAGAGTCATTTCCTAGGCAGATTGATAAGGAGTCTAGGGGTCCCCAAGGAGAGAGGGGTCTGGAATTCTCAAGGAGGAAGAAAGAACAAACTTTTTTCTTTCTCCACATTCCTTAGGATTATACAACAATAATGTATCCGGCCTGAGGACAGTGTTAATGTAAATTAGGTGGGTAGACCTGGTCTTTTCCAGGATGTATCCTGCCTAAAGAGAGTGTTATCTTAAAATGTAAATTAGGGGGGTCAGATCAGATCAGATCAGTCGCTCAGTCGTGTCCGACTCTTTGCGACCCCATGAACCGCAGCACGCCAGGCCTCCCTGTCCATCACCAACTCTTGGAGGTCACCCAGACTCACATCCATCGAGTCAGTGATGCCATCCAGCCATCTCATCCTCTGTCGTCCCCTTCTCCTCCTGCTCCCAATCCCTCCCAGCATCAGAGTCTTCTCCAATGAGTCAACTCTTCGCATGAGGTGGCCAAAATACTGGAGTTTCAGCTTTAGCATCATTCCTTCCAAAGAAATCCCAGGGCTGATCTCCTTCACAATGGACTGGTTGGATCTCCTTGCAGTCCAAGGGACTCTCAAGAGTCTTCTCCAACACCACAGTTCAAAAGCATCAATTCTTCGGCGCTCAGCCTTCTTCACAGTCCAGCTCTCACATCCATACATGACCACAGGAAAGACCATAGCCTTGACTAGGCAAACCTTTGTTGGCAAAGTGATGTCTCTGTTTTTGAATATGCTATCTAGGTTGGTCATAACTTTCCTTCCAAGGAGTAAGCGTCTTTTAATTTCATGGCTGCAGTCACCATCTGCAGTGATTTTGGAGCCCAGAAAAATAAAGTCTGACACTGTTTCCACTGTTTCTCCATCTATTTCCCATGTAGTGATGGGACCAGATGCCATGATCTTCGTTTTCTGAATGTTGAGCTTTAAGCCAACCTTTTCACTCTCCACTTTCACTTTCATCAAGAGGCTTTTGAGTTCCTCTTCACTTTCTGCCATAAGGGTGGTGTCATCTGCATATCTGAGGTTATTGATATTTCTCCCAGCAATCTTGATTCCAGCTTGTGTTTCTTCCAGTCCAGCATTTCTCATGATGGAGAAATTAGGGGAGGTAGACCTGGTCTTTTCCAGGATGCATCCTGCCTGAGAAATCTTAAAATGTAAATTAGGTCTTTACAACCTGAGACATTCTTTAGAGTATATAACTTCATTGCTAACACTAGCAAGGGGGTACTCTTTCTGCCCCCCTTCTGATGCCTATGTCAGAAGCTTTCTCTATCTCCTTTATACTTTAATAAAACTTTATTACACAAAAGCTCTGAGCGATCAAGCCTCGTCTCTGGCCCTGGATTGAATTCTTCTCCTCCGGGGGCCAAGAATCCCAGTGTCTTTGCGTGACACAACAACCTTTCAATTGGAAATATCAAAGAAACATTTCAGTCAAAGATGAGCACAATAAAAGACAGAAACAGTAAAGACCTAACAGAAGCAGAAGAGATGAAGAAGAGATGGAAAGAATACACAGAAGAACTGTACAAAAAAGATCTTACTAACCAGATAACCACGATGGTGTGACCATTCACCCAGAGCCAGACATTCTGGAGTGTGAAGTCAAATGAGCCTTAGAAAGCACTGTTGTCAATAAAGTTAGAGCTGGTGATAGAATTCCAGCAGAGCTATTTAAAATCCTAAAAGATAATGCTCTCAAAGTGCTACATAGGTCAGCAAATCTGGAAAACCCAGCAGTGGGCACAGGACTGGAAAAGGTCAATCCTCATTCAAATTCCCAAGAAGGGCAGTACTAAAGAATGTTCAAACCACTGGACAATTGCACTCATCTCCCATGCTAGTAAGGTTAGGCTCAAAATCCTGCATTGTAGGCTTCAGCATTACATGAACTGAGAACTTCCAGATGTCCAAGGTGGGTTTAGAAAAGCCAGAAGACCAGTCAGAATGGCTGTGATCCAAAAGTCCACAAGCAATAAATGCTGGAGAGGGTGCGGAGAGAAGGGAACCCTCTTACACTGTTGGTGGGAATGCAAACTAGTACAGCCACTATGGAGAACAGTATGGAGATTCCTCAAAAAACTGGGAATAGAACTGCCTTATGATCCAGCAATCCCACTGCTGGACATATACACTGAGAAAACCAGAATTGAAAGAGACGCGTGTACCCCAATGTTCATAGCAGCACTGTTTACAATAGCCAGAACATGGAAGCAACCTAGATGTCCATCCACAGATGAATGGATAAGCAAGCTGTGGTACATATACACAATGGAGTATTACTCAGACATTAAAAAGAATACATTTGAATCAGTTCTAAGGAGGTGGATGGAACTGGAGCCTATTATACAGAGTGAAGTAAGCCAGAAACAAAAACACAAATACAGTATACTAACGCATATATATGGAATTTAGAAAGATGGTAAAAATAACCCTATTTACGAGACAGCAAAAGAGACACTGATGTACAGAACAGACTTTTGGACTCTGGGACCGGGAGAGGGTGGGATGATTGGGGAGAATAGCATTGAAATATGTATAATATCATATCTGAAACGAGTCGTCAGTCCAGGTACGATGCCCGATAACAAATGCCTGGGGCTGGAGCACTGGGACGACCTGGAGGGATGGTGTGGGGAGGGGAGAGGGAGGAGGGTTCAGGATGGGGAACACGTGTATACTGGCGGTGGATCCATCTTGATGTATTGTAAAAGCAATACAATATTGTAAAGTTAAGCAAAATAAAAAAAAAAGAAAAAAAAAAGAAAAGCCAGAAGAACCAGAGGTCAAATTGCCAACATCTGCTGCATTATAGAGAAAGTAAGGGAATTCCAGAAAAACATCAACCTGTTTCATTGACTATGTGTGTTCTGGATCATAACAAATTGTGGAAAACTTTTTTAAAGAGATGGGAGTATCAGACCATCTTACCTGTCTCCTGAAAAACTTGTATGCAGGTAAAGAAGCAACAGTGAGAACCCTGTACGGAACAAGTGACTGGTTCAGGACTGAGAGAGGAGTACAAGGCTGTCTGTTGTCACCCTGTGTACTTAACTTCGGAGAAGGCAATGGCACCTCACTCCAGTACTCTTGCCTGGAAAATCCCATGGATGGAGGAGCCTGGTGGGCTATAGTCCATGGGGTCGCTAAGAGTCAGAAACGACTGAGCGGCTTCACTTTCACTTTTCATTCTTACGCACTGGAGAAGGAAATGGCAACCCACTCCAGTGTTCTCGTCTTGAGAATCCCAGGGATGGGGGAGCCTGGTGGGCTGCCGTCTATGGGGTCGCACAGTCGGACACAACTGAAGCAACTTAGCAGCACAGTACTTAACTTATAAGCAGAGCACATCATGAGAAAGGCCGGGCTGGATGGGTTACTGCTGGAATCAAGACTGGACTGAGAAATATCAACCACCTCAGACATGTGGATGATACCATTTTAATGGCAGAAAGCAAAGAGGAATTAAAGAATCTCTTGATGAGGGTAAAGGAGGAGAGTGAAAAAGCTGACTTAAAACTAAATACTAAAAAACTAAGATGGTGGCATCCAGCCCCATCACTTCATGGCAAATAGAAGGGGAAAAGGTGGAAGTAGTGAAGATTTCCTCTTCTTAGGCTCTAAAATCACTGCAGATGGTGACTGCAGCCATGAAATCAGAAGATGACTGCTTCTCGGCAGGAAAGCAAGCAGAAACTTAGTGTATGAAAAAGCAAACACATCACTTTGCCAACAAAGGTCAGTACAGTCAACGCTAGTCTTTCCAGTAGTCACATACAGTTGTGAGAAAAATGAAAGTCAGTCTTTTGTGTCCGACTCTTTGCGACCCCATGGACTATACAGTCCACGGAATTCTCCAGGTCAGAATACTGGAGTGGGTAGCTGTTTCCTTCTCCAGGGGATCTTCCCAACCCAGGGACTGAATTCAGGGCTCCTGTATTGCAAGTAGATTCTTTACCAGCTGAGCCACCAGGGAAGCCCAAGAATACTGGAGTGGTTAGCCTATCCTTTCTCCAGGGGATCTTCCTGACCCAGGAATCAAACCGGGGTCTCCTGCATGCAGGTGGATCCTTTTTCAGCTGAGCTACCAGGAACACCCTGGACCATAAAGAAGGCAGAGCGCTGAAGACCTTTCAATAGGGGCTAAAAGCAAACAGGGCAAACTGTAGATGAAGGAGGAATATTTGGCAAGAGAAAGAGCTGGAAAAAATATAAAATGCTTAGGGATAAATTTAATAAAATATGTTTCTGACCTTTACACCAAAAAGTATAAAACACTGCTTAGAGATACTAAGGAGAAGGCAATGGCACCCCACTCCAGTACTCTTGCTTGGAAAATCCCATGGACGGAGGAGCCTGGTGGGCGGCCGTCTATGGGGTTGCACAGAGTCAGACACGACTGAAGCAACTTCACTTTCACTTTTTACTTTCATGCATTGGAGAAGGAAATGGAAACCCACTCCAGTGTTCTTGCCTGGAGAATCCCAGGGATGGGGGAGCCTGGTGGGCTGCCATCTATGGGGTCACACAGAATCGGACACGACTGAAGCGACTTAGCAGCAACAGAGATACTAAGGAGGACCTAAAAAAACTGGAGAAAAGCTATGTTCGTGGATTGGCAGCCCCAATACAGTTAATTGGTTTGAACTGTGTTATCCACTGGTATGTACATTTATTCTAACAGTAAATACTACATTACTACACAATCCCCTGGTTAGTTGAATCAGTGGATGTAGAACCACAGAAACAGAGGGAATGCACAGTTGAAGGAACCGTGTAGCAGGAGGGCCCAATATGTTATACATGGCTTGTCAACTATGCAGAGGACGCCTGAATCCCTGCATTGTTCAAGGATCAACCGTATTGTTAAGATGTCAGGCCTCTCCAAATTGATTAACCAATCCAATCCCAGCAGGTCTGTGTTCATAGGAACTGTCAAACTCTTTCTAAAATCTATACAGAAATTGATGGCCAAAATAGTTTTGAAAAAGATAGAAGGTTGATATTAAGATTTACAACAAAATTATAATAATTAAAGCTGTTACTGGATAACATATAGATGAGATGAACAACTGAATATGCAACTGTATAACAAAATGAATGTCAACTCTTACCTCATACTACAGATTAAATTTACTTAAAGAGACAGAAGACCAAAGCTTCCAAGAAAAAACTGTAAGAGAAAAATCTATGCAACTTTGGGACAGGAACAGATTTAAGACAGGACTCTAAAAGCATGAGCTCTAAGGCTTAATAAATTGATACACTGAATTTATTTTATTTTTGATTTTAAACTTTTTATTTTTTATTGGGGGATACAGCTGATTAACAAAGTTGTGGTAGTTTTAGGTCTACAGTGAAGGGACTCAGCCATACATATACATGCATCCATTCTCTCCCAAACTCCCCTCCCATTAAAGGCTGCCACATAACATTGAATAGAGTTCCATGTGCTTGTTGGTTCTGCATTTTAAATACAGTAGTGTGTACATGTCCATCCCCAAATACCTAACTATCCCTCCCCCACCGGCAATCATAAGTTCATTCTCCAAGTCTGTGAATCTCTTTCTGTTTTGTAAGTACATTTATATCATTTTTTTTTCCTTTGGTTCCACATGTAAGGGGTGTCATTTAAAACTTAAAATTTTGTTCCTTAAGATCCCACCATTTAGTAAACAATGCATTAAATAAGTTAAACGTATCAAAGAACCTATAGCAGTTCAGTTGCTCAGTCGTGTCTGACTCTTTGCGAACTCAAGGACTGCAGGATGCCAGGCTTCCCTGTCTATCACCAACTCCCGGAATTTACCCAAACTCATGTCCATCGCATCACTGATGCCATCCAACCATCTCATCCTCTGTCATCCCCTTCTCCTCCTGCCTTCAATCTTTCCCAGCATCAGGGTCTTTTCCAGTGAGTCAGTTCTTCACACCAGGTGACGGAAGTATTGGAGTTTCAGCTTCAGCGTCAGTCCTTCCAGTGAATATTCAGAACTGATTTCCTTTAGGATTGACTGGGTTGACCTCCATGCAGTCCAAGGGACTCTCAAGAGTCTTCTCCAACACCACAGTTCAAAAGCATCAATTCTTTGGCACTCAGCTTTCTTTATAGTCCAACTCTCACATCCACACATGACTACTGGAAAAACCATAGCTTTGACTAAACAGACCTTACCAAAGTAATGTCTCTGAGTTTTAATATATACATGCTGTCTAGGCTGGTCATAGCTTCTCTTCCAAGGAGCAAGGGTCTCGTAATTTCATGGCTGCAGTCACCATCGGCAGTGACTTTGGAGCCCAAGAAAATAAAGTCTATCACTGTTTCCATTGTTTTCCCATCTATTTGCCATGAAGTGATGGGACCAGATGCCACGATCTTAGTTTTCTGAATGTTGAGTTTTAAGTCAGCTTTTTCACTCTCCTCTTTCACTTTTATCAAGAGACTCTTCACTTCCTCTTCACTTTCTGCCATAAGGGTGGTTATCATCTGCATATCTGAGGTTATTGGTATTTTTCCCCATAGTCTTGATTCCAGCTTGTTCTTTATCCAGCCCAGCATTTAGCATGATGTACTCTGCATATAAGTTAAACAAGCAGAATCCATATACAGAATATATAGAGAAAAAATATATATTCTATATACCCATATACAGAAAATAAACCAAAGAACCCATTTACAGAATATATGTTTAAAAAACACCTTACAACTCAAGACAAAAATAATCCAATTTAAAAAAAGGGAAAAATAATGGATTAAAACTTGAACACAAGATCTGGGAAACTTTAAAACTCATAGAGAAAAACATAGGTAGTAAGCTTCTTGACATGAGTCTTGGCAATAACTTTTTGAGTTTGACACCAAAAGCAAAGGTATCGAGAGCAAAAATAAATAATGGAGGCTACATCAAACTTAAAGGCTTCTGCATAGCAAAGAAAATCATGAAATTGAAAAGGCAATCTACTAAATGGGAGAAAATATTTCCAAATCATATATCTGATAAGGGGTTAATATTCAAAATATATGAACTCATATAACTCAACAGCAAAAAAAAAAAAAAAAAAAGCAACCCAGTTAAAAAATGGGCAGAAGATCTAAATAGATATTTTTCCAAAGAAGATATACAGATGGCCAACAGACCATGAAAAGGTGCTCAATATCATCAGTTATCAGGGAAATGAAAATCAAAAGCACAATGAGAGATCACGTCACACCTGTCAGAACGGCTGTCACCAAAAAGACAAGAAATAATGAGTGTTGGCAAGGATGTGAAGAAAGGGAATTCTTGTGCACTGCTGGTGGGAATATAAACTAGGGTAACCACTGTGGAAAAAAGTATGCAAGTTCCTCAAAATGTTAAAAATAAAACTACCATATCATCTAGCCATTCCACTTCTGGCTATTTATCTGAAGAAAGTAAAAACACACATTTGAAAAGATATATTCACTCCCTCATTCACTGCAGCACTGTTTAGATAAAGAGTCAAGACACAGATGAATGGATAAAGAAAATGCCACATATATATTTAAATTTTAAAATGGGAATATTATTTAGCTATGAAAACGAAGAAACGTGGCCATGTGTGACAATATGTATGGACCCTAAGGGCATTATGCTGCTGCTGCTAGGTCACTTCAGTCATGTCTGACTCTGTGCGACCCCATAGACGGCAGCCCACCAGACTTCCCCACCCCTGGGATTCTCCAGGCAAGAACACTGGCATGGGTTGCCATTTCCTTTTCCAATGCATGAAAGTGAAAAATGAAAGTGAAGTGCTCAGTCGTGCCCGACTCTTAGCGACCCCATGGACTGCAGACTATCAGGCTCCTCTATCCATGGATTTTCCAGGCAAGAGTACAAGAGTGGGGTGCCACTGCCTTCTCTGAAGTAAAATAAGTCAGACAGAGAAAGCCAAATACTGTACAATCTCACTTATATGTGGAATCTTAAACAAACCAAGCTCATAAATACAGAGAACCAGCTGGGTAATCACCAGAAGCAGGGGTTGGAGGGGTGGTATAGGGTTGCACAAAATGGGTGAAGGGGATCAAAGGTACAAACTTTCAGTTATAAAATAAACAAGTCATGGGGATATAATATACAGTGTGGTGACCATAGTTAATAATACTGGACTGCATGTTTGGAGGGCTTCCCTGGTAGCTCAGACGGTAAAGCATCTGCCTGCAATGTGGGAGACCTGGGTTTGATCCCCGGGTCGGGAAGATCCCCTGGAGAAGGAAATGGCAACCCACTCCAGTTTTCTTGCCTGCAAAATTCCATTGTTGGAGGAGCCTGGTAGGCTACAGCCCATGGGATCGCAAAGAGTTGGACACGACTGAGCAACTTCACTGGCATATCTGGAAGTTGCTAAGAGAGTAAATCTTAAAAGTCCTCATCACAAGAAAATAACTTTTTAATTACAGTGACGGATGTTAACTAGCCATATTGTGGTGATCATTCTGCAATATATACATATATCAAGTCATTATTTTACACCTGAAATTAATATGTTATATGTCAACTATACATCAAAAACTAGGTAAAAGATTTGAACAGATATTTAACAAATATATGACTGACCAACAAGCACATTAGTCATCAGGGAAATTCAAATTAAAGCCACAAGCAGATAACAGATATAATTTAAAAAATTGAGCACAATGAAGATGATGAGTTTATGGAGCAATCAGAACAATTATGTATTTCTGGTGGGAGCATAAAAGGACATAACTACTTCTGAAAACTATTAGGCAGTTTCCTACTGCAAGAAATTTCACATCTAAGTACATACACAATAGGAATAAGGATAATGTTACTAAAAGATTAGTATCGCTATTTGTAAGTCAACAACTAGAAACAACTCAAATGACTGGTATCAGTAAAATGGCTAATGTATATTCCTATAATGGAATATTCTATGAGAACGACCAAATTGTTACAGAAGAATTTCAAATAGTGCTGAGGAAAAGTAGCTAGACACAAAAGAAAGCCTATTATTCCTTTTATATACAAGTTCAAAATAAGAAAAAAATATCAACCCACTCCAGTACTCTTGCCTGGCAAATCCCCTGGACGGAGGAGCCTGGTAGGCTACAGTCTGTGGGGTCGCAAAGAGTCGGACACACGACTGAGCAACTTCACTTTCACTTTTCACTTTCATGCATTGGAGAAGGAAATGGCAACCCACTCCAGTGTTCTTGCCTGGAGAATCCCAGGGACAGGGGAGCCTGGTGGGCTGCCGTCTCTGGGGTCACACAGGGTCGGACACGACTGAAGCCACTTAGAAGCAGCAGCAGCATCATGATAAAAGGTGAAACAATAATTAGATGGTAAATACTGGAATGGGTTACAAGGGGAGACCTCTCTGGTTCTAGTAACGCTCCATTTATATTTTTTGGTGTAGTTATTTGTTTTTATTACTGAAAATCCACCAAGCAATATATTTATGATTTTTCACACTTTTCTGTATGCATGCTATATTTTAATAAAAATTTATGTTAAAAAACTAGAGAGGAAAGACATATCACCTACAAAGGGCCAGGAATTAGACGACTAATTTCTTTACTGCAAAAAAAGGAGCTAGAAGACAGGATAATAGTATCCTAACTATATCAAGAAAAAACATATCTCAGCCTAGAATTCTAAAACAAAGCATTTTTTTATGAATGAAGACAAAATATAGACATTTTCAGACCAAGAAAACATCACTTACCACTAAATAGACATTTATTCAGGTAAATTTTAGAAGACAAATTCCAGGCAAAAATAAAATTAGCTAAGATGGAAGGGCTGCAATGTGAAGGGGAATGATGAGCAGATATACTGATAAAAATGTGGGCAAATCTAAATAAAACACTGATTGTACAACACTGGTACAAAAATATTTGAGAAGAGAAAAACTGAATGGGACCAACATAAAATTCAGTATATTTTCAATATATTAAAATTAAAGTTTCAAGTTCAAACATGTTCAAAATTAGACTATTCTAAGTTCCCGACAGAGGATGAGATGGCTGGATGGCATTACCGACTTGATGGACATGAGTTTGAGTGAATTCCAGGAGTTGGTGATGGACAGGGAGGCCTGGCGTACTGCAATTCATGGGGTTGCAAAGAGTCGGACACAACTGAGCGACTGAAGTCCCTTGTGTTACTCATGAGGAAAGTAAAAATATTGTTTACTTTTAAACCTTACATGTATGTTTTAAAAGCTAGAATAATAATTGAGAGACTAGACAAAGGCATATAAAGTTCCCCAAAATAGATGAACAAAATGGAGAAAAGTGGCAAAACTGAGTAAGAAAATCCTTTCAACCCAAAAGGTGACAAGAAGGTATAAAAGGAATACAAACAGTAAGATGAACCTAAAATTGTAAAAATATATTCACAATGAATGAAATGGATAATTACATTGATATCAGAACTATAGAAAATCAGAATAAATGTTAAACAAACATATAATCTGTTAGCAAGAGTTATACTTATATACAAAGTAAAGTTGAAAGTCAGGAGATGGGAAAGGAAACAGTAACACTTATATGTAGGAGAAATTATATATCTAGGATTTGCTTTAAAATATTCCCCCCAATATTCCAAGCCAGGCTTCAGCAATATGTGAACCGTGAACTTCCTGATGTTCAAGCTGGTTTTAGAAAAGGCAGAGGAACCAGAGATCAAATTGCCAACATCCGCTGGATCATGGAAAAAGCAAGAGAGTTCCAGAAAAATATCTATTTCTGCTTTATTGACTATGCCAAAGCCTTTGACTGTGTGGATCACAATAAACTATGGAAAATTCTGAAAGAGATGGGAATACCAGACCACCTGATCTGCCTCTTAAGAAATCTGTATGCAGGTCAGGAAGCAACAGTTAGAACTGGTCATGGAACAACAGACTGGTTCCAAATAGGAAAAGGAGTACGTCAAGGCTGTATATTGTCACCATGTTTATTTAACTTATATGCAGAGTACATCATGAGAAATGCTGGACTGGAAGAAACACAAGTTGGAATCAAGATTCCCGGGAGAAATATCAATAACCTCAGATATGCAGATGACACCACTCTTATGGCAGAAAGTGAAGAGGGGCTAAAAAGCCTCTTGATGAAAGTGAAAGTGGAGAGTGAAAAGGTTGGCTTAAAGCTCAACATTCAGAAAACGAAGATCATGGCATCTGGTCCCATCACTACATGGGAAATAGATGGGGAAACAGTGGAAACAGTGTCAGACTTTGTTTTTCTGGGCTCCAAAATCACTGCAGATGGTGACTGCAGCCATGAAATTAAAAGACGCTTACTCCTTGGAAGGAAAGTTATGACCAACCTAGATAGCATATTCAAAAGCAGAGACATTACTTTACCAACAAAGGTTCGCCTAGTCAAGGCTATGGTCTTTCCTGTGGTCATGTATGGATGTGAGAGCTGGACTGTGAAGAAGGCTGAGCGCCGAAGAATTGATGCTTTTGAACTGTGGTGTTGGAGAAGACTCTTGAGAGTCCCTTGGACTGCAAGAAGATCCAACCAGTCCATTCTGAAGGAGATCAATCCTGGAATTTCTTTAGAAGGAATGATGCTAAAGCTGAAACTCCAGTATTTTGGCCACCTCATGCGAAGAGTTGACTCATTGGAGAAGACTCTGATGCTGGGAGGGGTTGAGGGCAGGAGGAGAAGGGGACGACAGAGGATGAGATGGCTGGATGGCATCACTGACTCAATGGATGCGAGTCTGAGTGACCTCCGGGAGCTGGTGATGGACAGGGAGGCCTGGCGTGCTGCGGTTCATGGGGTTGCAAAGAGTCGGACACGACTGAGCGACTGATCTGATCTGATCTGATTCCCCCCAAAGTAATAAACTGCAGAGTGAGAATAAATGAGACAAGAACGCCAAATTGATAATTGTTGAAGACAGGTGATGGACATATTGGAATTTATTACACACTTCCAACTCTGTATATGATAAAATTGCTTTCGAAATAAACAAGTTTAAAAAGACAGAAAGATATCTGGGGCAAGTACTAACACAAAGTGACTTGGTTTAGCTAAATGAGTACCAGCTAAAAGCAATGCTAGAAAGACATTACACATAATAAATCAATTCACCTAAAAGAAAAATAAACTGCCGGGGTCCAGCCCCTGTGGATCCAGGGAATTCGAAGGGGAGACAGAGTCAGCGATCAGGACACAGTAGAATTAAAGATATAAAGAGTGGTTAAATAGGGATAGCTCAGTGAAGAAATTCAGTGAAGAAAAGAGGCTGAATAACTTGGTTTACATGGAAAACCAATAAAATTCCAAGACAAGGAATTTGCGCCACCTATGTAGGCAGCAGGCGTCCTCCCGTTCTCCCGAAGGAGGAGACATTAAGCCCTCCCCGTCAGATCTTAGAAGCCCAGGCAAAATTAGTAGGTTTGGCAAGCCTCCACGTTCCAGATGGGAATTCAGCCAGAAGGTGAGAGGAAAGAACGACCAAGCTTCTGTGAGCAAGGCCCACACTTTATTTTCCAAAATAGTTTTTATACCTTAAGTTGTGCATAGAGGATAATGGGGGAAGGGGTAGAGTCATGCAAGGTCAGCAGTCCTTGATCCTTATTGAAGCCAGGCTTTCTTCCTGCAAACTTACCATATGCAAAAGTTTAGATGATTTACATCATCTTCTGGCCAGGAGGCCTATTAACATTTTATGACCCTTTCTTCAGAAAACTTATTTTTCTCTAAAGGTGATTATTCTAAAGTCAGGCGCTATCCTCCGAAAGCATTAGATAAAGTTGCATTACTATAGGGCAATGGTGTGGTGGGCTATGACAAGAAAAGAATTAACTCAAGGGTCCAAGGTTACAAACATTAAAGCTACTACTTATACACCTATATTAATCAATACACTCCCAGGGACACAGTAGGTAAGAGATATGGAAACTTAGCAGCAAACTTTGGCCCAATAAATGAAAACCCTTCATCAATATAATTTCTAATCAACCCACTATCAGATCAGATCAGATCAGTTGCTCAGTCGTGTCCGACTCTTTGCGACCCCATGAATTGCAACACGCCAGGCCTCCCTGTCCATCACCAACTCCTGGAGTTCCCTGAGACTCACGTCCATCGACTCAGTGATGCCATCCAGCCATCTCATCCTCTGTTGTCCCCTTCTCCTCTTGCCCCCAATCCCTCCCAGCATCAGAGTCTTTTCCAATGAGTCAACTCTTCGCATGAGGTGGCCAAAGTACTGGAGTTTCAGCTTTAGCATCATTCCTTCCAAAGAAATCCCAGGGCTGATCTCCTTCAGAATGGACTTCAGAATGGTCAGTCCAAGGGTATGACCTAAATCAAATCCCTTATGATTATACAGTGGAAGTGAGAAATAGATTTGAGGGCCTAGATCTGATAGATAGAGTGCCTGATGAACTATGGAATGAGGTTCGTGACATTGTACAGGAGACAGGGATCAAGACCATCCCCATGGAAAAGAAATGCAAAAAAGCAAAATGGCTGTCTGGGGAGGCCTTACAAATAGCTGTGAAAAGAAGAGAAGTGAAAAGCAAAGGAGAAAAGGAAAGATATAAACATCTGAATGCAGAGTTCCAAAGAATAGCAAGAAAAGATAAGAAAGCCTTCTTCAGCGACCAATGCAAAGAAATAGAGGAAAACAACAGAATGGGAAAGACTAGGGATCTCTTCAAGAAAATCAGAGATACCAAAGGAACATTTCATGCAAAGATGGGCTCGATAAAGGACAGAAATGGTATCGACCTAACAGAAGCAGAAGATATTAAGAGATGGCAAGAATACACACAGAAGAACTGTACAAAAAAGATCTTCACGACTCAGATAATCACGATGGTGTGATCACTGACCTAGAGCCAGACATCCTGGAATGTGAAGTCAAGTGGGCCTTAGAAAGCATCACTACGAACAAAGCTAGTGGAGGTTATGGAATTCCAGTTCAGCTATTCCAAATCCTGAAAGATGATGCTGTGAAAGTGCTGCACTCAATATGCCAGCAAATCAACCCACTATACTATACTAATAATCTTCTAACTGCTCAAAGGAATCTATGTTTAGAAAGTTTAGAACATCTCACGCCTCTCACGGTTGGGAGGCTGTGAACAATCACATGTGGCTGGAAGAACTTGTTCAGGCAGGCTAGAGATCTTCCAAAGGAGTATGTGAACTCAAACACTCTTGTCACGCCCAGGAACTTTATTAACTGGAGCTCTAAGTTAACTCCTTCTCCGAGAGAGGTGGTGGGGCACAGCCCCCCATAAAGTCAGAGGTGTAGGTGAGAGCACAAAGCAGTAAAGTAGGCAGACTCTGCTTTTGGGGGTAGGTGCTTGAGAATTTCCAAGGGGACTCCTGAGGCTCAATCCTGCCTTTGCATATGCCGAGCCTCCTTCCTCATGACCTTTGCCACGGGCGGAGTTCCTCACGCTGGCTCCTAGAAATAAACTTCTCAAGCTACTGTTTTAAGTATCATTTGCCCCTCTTTGTAAAGTATTATCTGAATCTCAAGATACTACCAGTCATCTTGTTAAGCCACATTCTGCTATAAAGTAGGAAATGGGAAAAATCAAACATCTACATCAACAATAACAAACATTTCTTTCAATAAATGATGCTAATTTATTATCCACGTAGGGGGAATGAATCGCACCACCTTACACCATACAGGAAAGCTATGCCCAGGTGGATAAAGGCCCAAATGTGAAACTTAAAAACTTTAGAGTGTCTTTATCACCTCTGGGATTTTCATAGTTCAGTTTAGTCACTCAGTCATGTCCGACGCTTTGCAAGCCCAAGGACTGCAGCACACCAGGCTTCCCTGTCTATCACCAACTCCTAGAGCTTGCTCAAACTCATGTCCATTGAGTAGGTGATGCCATCCAGCCATCTCCTCCTCTGTTCTCCCCTCTCCCCTCAATCTTTCCCAGCATCAGGGTCTTTTCCAATGAGCCAGCTCTTCACATCAGGTGGCCAGAGTACTGGAGTTTCAGCTTCAGCATCAGTCCTTCCAATGAATATTCAGGACTAATTCCCTTTAGGATGGACTGGTTTGATTTCCCTGCAGTCCAAGCGACTCTCAAGAGTCTTCTCCAACACCACAGCTCAAAAGCATCAATTCTTTGGTGCTCAGATGTCTTTATAGTCCAACTCTTACATCCATACAGGATTTTCGTAAGTAGAGACCAAAAGTCAATGCCGGGCTTCAAAGGACAGGCTGACCTCCTTGTTAGGGGTTAACACACCTGGTGACTTAAAGTTGAAACCAATGCTCAATGACCATTTCAAAAATCCTAGGACTGTTAAAAATTATGCTAAATCAACTCTGCCTGTGGTCTACTAATGGAGCAACGACACCTGGATGACAGGACATCTGTTTACTATATGGTTTACTGAGACCTAGTGCTCAAAAAAAAAAAAAAAAAGATTCCTTTCAAAGTACTACTGCTCATTGACAATGAATCTGGTCCCCAAGAGCTCTGAAGATGTACAGCAAGATTAATGTTGCCTTCATGCCTACTAACATAACATCCACTCTACAGATCAGGGATCAAGGAATCATTTTCAAGTATTACTATTTAAGAAATACATTTACGTCTACACCCGCCTTAAGATTCACCATTCTAGATGCCACTAAGAATATCTGTGATTCAGGGATAGAGGTCAAAACATCATTGACAGGGGCTTGGAAGAGGTTGATTCCAGACTTCATGGATGATTTTTGAGGGGTTTAAGACTTTCATTGGAGGAAGTTACTGAAGAGGTGGCAGAAATAGTAAGAGAACTAGAAGTGGAGCCTGAAGATGTGATTGAATTGCTGCAATCTCCTGACAAAACTCTGAGGAGGAGTTTCTTCCTATGGATGAACAAAGAAAGCAGTTTCTTGAGGTAGAATCTACACCTGATACGGAGAAGGCAATGGCACCCACTCCAGTCCTCTTGCCTGGAAAATCCCATGGATGGAGGAGCCTGGTGGGCTGCAGTCCATGGGGTCGCTAAGAGTTGGACACGATTGAGCGACTTCCCTTTCACTTTTCACTTTCATGCATTGGAGAAGGAAATGGCAACCCGCTCCAGTGTTCTTGCCTGGAGAATCCCAGGGATGGGGGAGCCTGGTGGGCTGCCATCTATAGGGTCGCACATTCGGACACGACTGAAGTGACTTAGCAGTAGCAGCTTAGCAGGTACACCTGGTAAAGATGTTGTGAAGATTACTAAAGAGACAACAAAAGATTTAGAACAGTACATAAATTTAATTGATAAAACAGTAGCAGAATTTGAGAAGATGACTCCAATTTTGAAAGAAGTTCTCCTTTGGGTAAAATGCTACCAAACAGCATTGCATGCTACCAAGAAGTCATTTGTGAAAGGAAGAGTCAACTGATGTGTCAAACTTCATTGCTGTTTTAGGGTGCCACAAGCCACCCTACCCTTCAATAACCACCATCCTGATCGGTCAACAGTCATCAACACTGAGGCAAGATCCTCCACCAGCAAAAAGATTAAAACTTGAGACTTCCTTGGTGGTCCAATGGTTATGAATTCATCCTGCAATACAGGGGGCTGGTCAGGGGGCTAAGATTCCACAGGCCATGGAGCAACAAAGCCTGCTCGCTGCAACCAACAATCCCGTATGTTGCAAGGAAGACAGGACCCACCCAAAAACAACTCAAAGAAGGCTCAGAAGATGGCTAGCATTTTTTAGCAATAAAGTATTTTTTTAACTAAGGTGTGTACATGTTTTTAAACATAATGTTCTTGCACACTTAGTAGACTATAATATAGTATATAACTTTTAAATAGGCTGGGAAACCAAAAAATTCACAACTTATTTTGACATTCACTTTATACTGAGGTAGTTGGGAACCAAATCTGCATTATCTCAGAGGTATGCCTGTACTCTCAACAGCCAAAAAGTGAAAGCAACCCACTGTCCATCAACAGATGAATGAATAAGGAAAATAAGTAAGTATGTAAGTATATAAGTAATATGTAAGTATTATGCAATGTCACAGTAATCCAAGTCTATGCCCCAACCAGTAACGCCGAAGAAGCTGAAGTTGAAAGGTTCTATGAAGACCTACAAGACCTTTTAGAACTAACACCCAAAAAAGATGTCCTTTTCATTATAGGGGACTGGAATGCAAAAGTAGGAAGTCAAGAAACACCGGGAGTAACAGGCAAATTTGGCCTTGGAATACGGAATGAAGCAGGGCAAAGACTAATAGAGTTTTGCCAAGAAAATGCACTGGTCATAGCAAATACCCTCTTGCAACAACACAAGAGAAGACTCTATACATGGACATCACCAGATGGTCAACACCGAAATCAGATCAATTATATTCTTTGCAGCCAAAGATGGAGAAGCTCTATACAATCAGCAAAAACAAGACCAGGAGCTGACTGTGGCTCGGACCATGAACTCCTTATTGCCAAATTCAGACTGAAATTGAAGAAAGTAGGGAAAACTACTAGACCATTCAGGTATGACCTAAATCAAATCCCTTATGATTATACAGTGGAAGTGAGAAATAGATTTAAGGGCCTAGATCTGATAGATAGAGTGCCTGATGAACTATGGAATGAGGTTCGTGACATTGTACAGGAGACAGGGATCAAGACCATCCCCATGGAAAAGAAATGCAAAAAAGCAAAATGGCTGTCTGGGGAGGCCTTACAAATAGCTGTGAAAAGAAGAGAAGCGAAAAGCAAAGGAGAAAAGGAAAGATATAAACATTTAAATGCAGAGTTCCAAAGAATAGCAAGAAGAGATAAGAAAGCCTTCTTCAGTGATCAATGCAAAGAAATAGAGGAAAACAACAGAATGGGAAAGACTAGGGATCTCTTCAAGAAAATCAGAGATACCAAAGGAACACTTCATGCAAAGATGGGTACAATAAAGGACAGAGATGGTGTGGACCTAACAGAAGCAGAAGATATTAAGAAGAGGTGGCAAGAATACACAGAAGAACTGTACAAAAAAAGAGCTTCAAGACCCAGATAATCATGATGATGTGATCACTGACCTAGAGCCAGACATCTTGGAATGTGAAGTCAAATGGGCCTTAGAAAGCATCACTACGAACAAAGCTAGTGGAGGTGATGGAATTCCAGTGGAGCTATTCCAAGTCCTGAAAGATGATGCTGTGAAAGTGCTGCACTCAATATGCCAGCAAATTTGGAAAACTCAGCAGTGGCCACAAGATTGGAAAAGGTCAGTTTTCATCCCAATCCCAAAGAAAGGCAATGCCAAGGAGTACTCAAACTACCGAACAGCTGCACTCATCTCACACGCTAGTAAAGTAATGCTCAAAATTCTCCAAGCCAGGCTTCAGCAATATGTGAACCGTGAACTTCCTGATGTTCAAGCTGGTTTTAGAAAAGGCAGAGGAACCAGAGATCAAATTGCCAACATCCGCTGGATCATGGAAAAAGCAAGAGAGTTCCAGAAAAACATCTATTTCTGCTTTATTAACTATGCCAAAGCCTTTGACTGTGTGGATCACAATAAACTATGGAAAATTCTGAAAGAGATGGGAATACCAGACCACCTGATCTGCCTCTTAAGAAATCTGTATGCAGGTCAGGAAGCAACAGTTAGAACTGGTCATGGAACAACAGACTGGTTCCAAATAGGAAAAGGAGTACGTCAAGGCTGCATATTGTCACCATGTTTATTTAACTTATATGCAGAGTACATCATGAGAAATGCTGGACTGGAAGAAACACAAGTTGGAATCAAGATTCCCGGGAGAAATATCAATAACCTCAGATATGCAGATGACACCACTCTTATGGCAGAAAGTGAAGAGGGGCTAAAAAGCCTCTTGATGAAAGTGAAAGTGGAGAGTGAAAAGGTTGGCTTAAAGCTCAACATTCAGAAAACGAAGATCATGGCATCTGGTCCCATCACTGCATGGGAAATAGATGGGGAAACAGTGGAAACAGTGTCAGACTTTGTTTTTCTGGGCTCCAAAATCACTGCAGATGGTGACTGCAGCCATGAAATTAAAAGACGCTTGCTCCTTGGAAGGAAAGTTATGACCAACCTAGATAGCATATTCAAAAGCAGAGACATTACTTTACCAACAAAGGTTCGCCTAGTCAAGGCTATGGTCTTTCCTGTGGTCATGTATGGATGTGAGAGCTGGACTGTGAAGAAGGCTGAGCGCCGAAGAATTGATGCTTTTGAACTGTGGTGTTGGAGAAGACTCTTGAGAGTCCCTTGGACTGCAAGAAGATCCAACCAGTCCATTCTGAAGGAGATCAATCCTGGAATTTCTTTAGAAGGAATGATGCTAAAGCTGAAACTCCAGTATTTTGGCCACCTCATGCGAAGAGTTGACTCATTGGAGAAGACTCTGATGCTGGGAGGGATTGAGGGCAGGAGGAGAAGGGGACGACAGAGGATGAGATGGCTGGATGGCATCACTGACTCGATGGATGCGAGTCTGAGTGACCTCCGGGAGCTGGTGATGGACAGGGAGGCCTGGCGTGCTGCGGTTCATGGAGTCGCAAAGAGTCAGACACGACTGAGCGACTGATCTGATCTGATGTAATAATAGTAAAATAAGTAATTTAAGTAATAAGTAATATGTAAGTATATACATACTTACATAAAATGTAAGTATATACATAAAATATATGTATTTTATGTATACATAAATATATTTTATGTATACATATAAGTATATACTTACATTTTATGTAAGTATATACATAAAATAAGTAATTTAACGAATAAGTAATATGTAAGTATATACACACAATGAAATATCATTCAGCCTTAAAAACGGAAGGAAATTCTGACACAGACTACAATATGCTAAGTGAAATAAGAAGCCAGTTACAAAAAGACAAATACCGAATGATTCCACTTATATGATATTTATAGTAGTCAAAATCATATAGACAGAAAGTAGAATGGTGCTTGCCAGGGCTGGGGAGAAGGGGAGTGGAGAGTTACTGCCTAATGCAGCAGCAGCAGCAGCAGATAGAGAGCTTTAGTTTTACAAAATAAGAAGAGCTATGAAGACGGACTCAAAACATTATGAAATTAAAAATGGTTAAGATAATAAATTATGTACATTTCACAATAAAAGGAGAAGGCCTAAAATAAAAGATATTAAAAAAAGGAAAAGGATCAGACCTAAATGTAAAAAGGTAAAACTTTAAAACTTCTAGAAGAAAACACAAAATAAGATCTCTGTGACTTTGAGGTAGGTAGAGATTTCTTACGTAGGACACAAAAAGCACAAAACATTAAAGAAAAAAAAATCAGACTTCCTTGGAATTTAAAATCTGTTTGAAATATACCATGAAGAAAATGAAAAGCCAAGCTGCCACAAGTATTCACAACAAATACCTCTGAGAAAGAGCTTGTATCTAGCACAAAGAACTGTTATGACTCAATAATAAAAACAAAATCAATTTTAAAATGGGTAAAATATGTAAACAGTTGCTTCACAAAAGATATACAAACGACTGATAAATACAAGAAAAAGTACTCAACATCATTAGTCTTCAGAGGAATGCAAATTAAACTGCAACTAGACACCACAGTATATCCACTAGAATGGCCAACAGGTGCCGAAAGGGCTGTGAACAACTCAGCTCTCATACATTGCTGGCAGGGATGTAAAACAGCAAGTGTGTTATTCACTCAACTGTGTCTGCTCTTTGCAACTGCATGGACTATAGCCCGCCAGGCTCTTCTGTCCATGAAATTCTCCAGGCAAGAATACTGGAGTGGGTGGTCATTTCCTTCTTCAGAGGATCTTCTCAACCCAGGGATTGAACCTGGGTCTCCTGCATTGCAGGCAGATGTTTTACCGTCTGAGCACAACCACTTCGCAAATCTATTTGGCAGTTTGTCCCAGAGTTAAATGTCCACTTCCTTTATGATTCAAGGGAAATTTTCCCGAGATAAATGAAAACATATCTGCAGAAAGACTTTTGCAACAATATTCATTGGAGCTTTATTTATAATGGCCAAACCCTGGGAAGAACTAACCAGGGTTCACCAAAGCAATGAACACCAAATGTTCACCAAGCAAATGGTAAACAAAATCTGATACATCCACATAAAGGAATATCACTCAGCAATGAAAAGAACTGAACTACATACAACATTAAGGAATCTCAAAAACACTGAGTGTAAAAAGCTAGAAACAAATAAGGCATAGTCATCCCTCAGTATCCATGGGGAACTGGTTACAGGACCAGCTATGAGTAAATAAATCTAAAGATGCTCCAATCCTACCGATGGCCCTCCACATCTGAAGTTCCACATCCGTGTGTTCAACCAAGGATTGTGCAGTAATGCATTTACTGCTGAAAGAAATGTTTATAAATGGACCCAAAGATTAAACACGTGTTGTTCAAGGGTCAACTGTATATCAATGATATGAGAACTCTAGAAACACTTAGCACCTGGTATATAATATCAACCTCAAAAATGTTACTGTGATAAAGTTTTCTTGAAGACAAATAACTCTGCACACGAGTCCCTATAAACCAGTGGCTCTCAACCAGGGGCAATTCTGCCCTGCAGGGGACACTGGGCAACGTTTGGATTGTCACGACTGGAGGTGTGCTACTGGCCTCTAATGGTTAGAGGTCAGTGACGTTGTGGAACATGCTACAGCACACAGAACAGTCACCACAACAAAACTAACAGGAAAATGAGCAAAGAATAAGAACATGGCCAGTCAACATGAAAAGATCCTCTTCCTGTAGAAAAATGCAAAGTGACCAAGATAGCATTTTAAAACCAATAAAATGGTAAAAAATGAAAAACTCTGACAATACCAAATGCTGGTGCAACAGAGAATAAATTTATACTACTATTATAAACTGCAGGTGAAAAGGTGCACAACCATGTATCACTACATACATGAATTCTGTTGTTGTTGTTCAGTTGGTAAGTTGTGTCTGACTCTTGTGCGACCCCACGGGCTGTAGCCCACCAGGCTTCTCTGTCCATGGGCTTCTCCAAGCAAGAATACTGGAGTGGGTTACCATTTCCTCCTTCCTCCAGGGGATCTTCCTGACCCAGGGATTGAACCCGAATCTCCTGCACTGCAGATAGATTCTTTGCTTATAGCCACCAGGAATGTACATACATATATATGCATTCCGATTCATGCTTTAGGATGAAGAGTGATTAATGATGGTAGTTACCCTAGGGATGGAGGGAGTGGGGAGGAACTTACTTATATCTAAATTTAAATTATGGACTTCTCTGGTGGTCCAGTGGTTAAGAAATCTGCCTGCCAATGCAAGGAACACCAGTTACATCCCTGGTCCGGGAAGATCCCACGTCAAGGGGCTACTAAGCCCGTATACCACAACTGCTGAGTCCATGAGCTTGTGCTCCACAACGGGAGAAGACACTACAATGAGTAGCCCCCAGTGCCTGCAACAAAAGAAAGCCCCAGTGCAGCAAGGAAGACGCAGTACAGCCAAAAAAAAAAAAAAAAAGTTCTAGAAAAGAGGTTCTTACCTTAAAAAAAAAAAAAAAAAAATTACTGTTCTGCTCTCTGAAAGGTGTAGGTTTTAAAAGAATTCCTGGGGCTTCCCTGGTGGCTGAGGGGTGAAGAATTCGTCCACCAATGCAGGAGACACGGGTTTGATCCCTAGTCCGAAAAGATCTCACATACCGTGGAGCAACTTAGCCCGTGCGCCTCAACTACTGAGCCTGTGCTCCAACAGCAATAAGAGAAGCCTTTGCCACAAAGAGCCTGCGCACTGCACCTAGACAGGAGCTCCCGCCCACGGCAACCAGAGAAAGCCCACGCACAGCAGCAAAGACCCTGCACAACCAAAAACTTAAAATTAAATGATTCCCATTCACTGAAACCCTAATACTTATCAGGTAATGTGTAAGATACACTTCATATCTGATATTCCTCGCAACAAATCTAGTTTGTAGATATCAGTAGCTCTTTTTTTTAAAACAGATGAATAAACTGCATCTGAAATTAAATGATTTACTCAAGGTATCAATAGTCAGCTAGTGGCAGAGCCGGGATTCAGGCCAAGGGCTTTCCATTGCAAGGCCCAATCCTGTCTCTCCCACAGCAGTACAATGTTACGACCTATGTGCTAATGTTTGACAATATTAAAGCGTTCTTGGAAATAATTCTTCAATAAAAGTATTTCAACCAAGATAATTCTAGAATGGGGAGATGATAAAGAAAAGAGGATGGCAAAATGCAGAGTAAGAAAAGCAAATAAAAGCTATAGACGGCACCCCTAGAAAAATGTACATAGACATGAAAAATAGACAATCTCAGTGGTTCACAAATTTCCTGGGAGCAATCACTAAAAAGCCTTGGGAATCTAGGTTAAAAATTTCTCTCTAGGGGCAAAAACAGGCCATATTCACTTTTATAATATTTGAAGGACCATCCAAATTTCTTTGACCCGAGTTGCACTTTATTAACTAGTGCATAAATGGTCCAAACATTGCTATAATTAGAAACCTTTTGGTTTGCCTCAGTAAAATCTACCACCATTCTAACTATAATGAGCTCTTTGTTTCAGAACATATATAAGAGAAGTAATGAGGCTGGTGGTTACAGGAGGCTTCCAGAATTAAATTCAGACATCTTGTGTGTAAAGGTTACCTTTGTTGAAGGATGAAAGTTAGAACAAAGATCAACAGACATTAGGCTTAAAGGAGGAGGACCTTTTATAGAATCAGAAATAATTACGAATAAGTTACATCCCACTGTAGGTTCATATTTGCAAAAATGTACCAGATGCAACATCTTTAGTTTTAAAACAAGAAAATGCCACAGAGCCCATTAGCTTATTTTTTCCCCGTGTAACAGTCTTTTTCTTTGTATTTCCTTCTTTCTCATTTTAGGCGATGGTTCGTCTTTCCTGCTCTCTGGTCTTCTTCAATATTCCCTCATTCTGCCATTTTAATCTCTTAAACAGATGTAATGTACAGATACTTAGTTACACAGATTTCATGGTTTCTATCAAACTAGTTAATTTTGGATTAGCATGTTTTGTTTCCCTCAATATATACATCTAAACTGGTTGATTTATCTTGTGGTTTTCAATAGAGTGTTTTACTATGACTCCTTCATTGTGGAAAGAGACAGTGTCAATACTGTATACTAGTTCAGAGTTATGCTTCACCCAGTACACACTCTTTTATTTTACAACCATACAGTGTGGGGGAGGCAGAGTAATCAAGGGAAGTACTCTCAGAAGGCAACAGTTGAGCCTAATGTTACAAACAGCCCAGCCTGTGAAGATGAGGGAGGAGTCCCAATTAGAGAAAAATAGACTATGAAGCCCCCACTCCAGTACTCTTGCCTGGAAAATCCCATGGATGGAGGAGCCTGGTGGGCTGCAGTCCATGGGGTCGCTAAGAGTTGAACACGACTGAGCGACTTCCCTTTCACTTGTCACTTTGATGCACTGGAGAAGGCAATGGCAACCCACTCCAGTGTTCTTGCCTGGAGAATACCAGGGACAGGGGAGCCTGGTGGGCTGCCGTCTATGGGGTCGCACAGAGTCGGACACGACTGAAGCGACTTAGCAGCAGCAGCAGCAGCAGCAGACTATGAAGCTGAAATTCACTAAGAGCAGTTAGTTGCAAAATGCTATGAAAACCCGGATGAACCTTTTGACCGATTCAATATTATCTCCTTGGATCTTAAAATACACCTCCTAGTGCTCTTGTTCAGCACTACCATATTCAAACGGTAGACTATTTTCACCCTTAAGTATCACCTATAACTGAGAACAATGATTTGTCTTAAATATTGCCTACATGCCTCAACTTTTCATTTTTATTTAGAAAAAAGTCAGTGTACTGGGAAGAGTAGATTTTGAAGTTTTTAAAACCTAGATGTGAAACTTGGCTCTGTAAACAAGCTAGTTGAGTGACTTTTGCCCAAGTCACTTGGCTCTCCGAACACTTTTTTTTTCCTTTTAGAAGCATGCTAAAACACCTACCTCCTAATGTTGTTCTAAGGATGAAATGAGACAAACATTTCCATTGCCTAACACAGTACTTGACATATACCAGAGGCCTGATCAGTAGAAGTGACTGCCACTTTCTAAGCTTCCCCAGTGTAACAGCATGTGTTTCCCTGAATCCTCATCATCACAGTAAGTAGCACAATGCTTCACACATCACAGAAACCTAGGCAATCCCAGAGACTACCATAGGGGGCAGTTTCCAACTTTAGACAAATATTTCACTACTATTACTTTTCTTGGAGGCAGTCCTAACTTCACTGGGTGTATTTTATATAGGTTTATATATAAGTGTTTTATTACTCTTTTAATATTCTGTTAATAACTTTTCAACAGCTTCCAATGGTTCTTAGAATACAATGCAAACTCTTCACGTTCTATTTACTCCCAGCTTTTTTCCCCTCCCCTTACTTAAGACCTTCTAGCCACACTTGGCCTCCACCAGCTCAACTACTATCCCTAAGCAAATTTCAGGACCACGGTCTATTTTCCTCTAACTAGGACAGGATGCCCTCCCCCAACTTCACAGTTCGGTTCAGTCGCTCAGTCGCCTCCGACTCTTTGCAACCTCATGGACTGCAGCATGCCAGGCCTCCCTTACCAACTCCTGGAGTTTACCCAAACTCACGTCTATTGAGTCCGTGATGCCATCCAACCAGCTCATCTTCTAGTCATCCCCTTCTCCTCCTACCTTCAATCTTTCCCAGCATCAGGGTCTTTTCCAATGAGTCAATTCTTTGCATCAGGTGACCAAAGTATTGGAGTTTCAGCTTCAATATTAGTCCTTCCAGTGAATATTCAGGACTGGTTTTCTTTAGGATGGACTGGTTGGATCTCCTTGCAGTTCAAGGGACTCTCAAGAGTCTTCTCCAACGCCACAGTTCAAAAGCATCAATTCTTCGGTGCTCAGCTTTCTTTATGGTCCAACTCTCACAGGCACACATGACCACTGGAAAAACCATAGCCTTGACTAGACGGACCTTTGCTGGCAAAGTAATATGTCCGCGTTTTAATATGCTGTCTAGGTTGGTCATAACTTTTCTTCCAAGGAGTAAGCGTCTTTTAATTTCATGGCTGCAGTCACCATCTGCAGTGATTTTGGAGCCCCCCAAAATGAAGTCTGGGCTATTTATCACAACTGTAGCCTCCTGAGGGCCCTTCTTCCCTTGATTAGTCTGCCTCCCCCACCAGTCTGTGTTATTTTATTCCTGGACTAGTACTATCCACGACGCCCAATTCTCTTGTTTCCAAGCGAGGACAGGGATAGTATCTGTTTTGGTGGTTGCACCCAGGGCTTATACCTGTGCCTGGCACTGAGCACGCGAGTGACCCAGCTACAACTCCTCCTACGGCCACCTCCTGGCTCCCGGCTGGAGCCCGGGTCGTGTGGGGGCTTCATCGGGACCCGCTAGCGTCTCCTCACAGCTGGCCCCGTTCCCGGGTCCTAAGGACGCGCATTCCCTTTTCCCCCGGGGAGCTGGGCGGGACGGTGGGACGCCCCCGAGGTCGGGCCACAGCCACGGCCGAAATTCGGGACCCAAGGGTAGGGGATGTGGACTTTGGGAACTCGTGCGGCCACAGCTGTCCGCAGCGTGCGTCTGGGTCTGTGGAACCGGCGCGCAAATCCCCCACCGGACCAACCAACCCTTCTCTGACTACAGTCTTTAACATGGATTTCGCAACGGAGGCGTCCGTCAAGAAGGCGGCCTCCTCTCAAAATCGGTGAGAGACAGTTTAGCTCTTCTCACCAGAAAACGACTTCAGGAAACCGACTCGGAAAACTTACCAGAGAGCACAGGCTGCATTGACCTCCCCTCGCTCGACAAAACCAGATTGGAAACGCGAGGCAACGCCAAGAGACAAGCGAGCGCGCGCTGAACCCGCGCAGCCGCAGACTAACCTTCGCGCGCCCAGGGCGGGGCGCTGACTAGGGCGGGGCCAGCTCCTCTCGCGCGCTGACGCGACGGGTCGCGGCGGAAGGGTGTGGACGCGCAGGCGCCGCGGCGGCTGGGACGGCAGGGGGCGGAGCCGCGCAGGCGCTTTGAGAGGCGGTAGCGGCGGCGGCGGCGGCGGCGGCGGCAGCGGCGGTGGTGGTAGAGGTAGAGGCGGCGGCAGCTGTGAAGGGGTTCCGGAAAGATGGTGCTGATTAAAGAATTGTGAGTGGGACCCGTGGGCGTGAGCGAGGTTCCAGGGCGGCAGCTGTGGGGGATCCATTGACTGAGAAGTGGCAAAATATTCCTAAGAAGGAGCGAACCGCGGGACCGGCCGCTCCCTGCGCGCGCACCCTCCCGCCGGCACGCGCCCCCGGCCCGCCTGAGGCCCCTCAGCGATGCGCTGCCCGCTTCCCCCACCCTCAGCGCTGTTGCCGTGGTAACAGTGCCGCCCTCTCCCCCCTACCCCCCACCCCAGGGGCGGAGGAGGCAGGGTCCCGGCCCGAGCGCGTGGCTCTGGCGGGCGCGGCGGGGAGTTTCCGCTGGGACCCGCCTTCTCCCCAACCGCCTCCCCCCAACCCCAGTCTGAGACTGGGCCCACCCGCAGCCGAAGCCCGAGGGTGCGGGGGAGACGCGGTGGGTCTGTGATTTGTCGTCCCCGGGGTGGAGCTTGCCTGTAACCCGGTGGGCTTGCCAGCTAAAGGCTGCCCTGGTCGTCGGAGGCTCGAGGTGGGACGTAGGCGCCCCGAAGTTCCTGCAGGAGCTGGGAGTCGGGAAAAACCTGTCTTCGCTAGGAAGCGAAGCTCTCCCCATCCCGAGAGAGCCATCTCTGCTCTTGAGTCTCAGTTTCCACATCTTGAAGATGGGATGACACTCTGGGCTCCGTGGACTTCCCCCGGGTTTAGGTGAGGCGTTAACATGTGGTCGGTCGTATGGAAGGGTTCCCAGGTGCATCAGACCGGCGAAGTGGTTTTGTTGAAAAGTTACGGCATTTCCTACCGGCAAGGACTGTGACTACTGATCGCAGGAAATCTGGCTGGCAGCGAGTGTTCCGCTGTCACAGCTGGTTCATGTCAGCCACTGTTTGGGCAACTGGGGATTTCTAGTGTGGCCCATTCTTGGGTGTTTCAAATGCTCTTTTCATTATAAGCTCTTGAAATTTTTGGCTTAATTTAGCTAACTCCAGACAGCTCATTTTTAGTGTTAGTTCAGATTTCTTTTTAAAAGTCACTCCTGTCGCTTCTTTGCTTAAAAATCTTCCGGACCCCCTTATCTCACTGAGAGTAAAAGCCAACGCCTTTAGGATAGATACCCTGGGCGGGTTTAACCACTATTTTGTTCTGATTTCAGTTACAGCCCTTCCCTTGCCCTTTCCAAGCTCACAAGGTTTCTTTCTGTTCCTTCACTACTCCAGAAAAATAAGCTCAGTTCAGGGCCTTTCTGCTTGCTCTTGCCTCTGGGTGAAGAGCTCTACCCTCATTTTACTAATTCACGCCTTTTCAAGTCTTTGGTTAAATATCACTTTCTTGGAATCTCTTTCTGAAGATCCACTTGCAACCCGCACGGTTTGGTGTTTGCTTTTCCGGCTTCATTGTTCTTCATAGAGCTATCACCATCTAACTTGCTTCTCTGTTACTGGATGTATTCTCTCACTGTACATAAACTCCATGAATTTGTCTATTTTGCTCACTCTCGTATTCCCAATTCTTGAAGTCTCTGGCACATAGTAAACGTTCAATTAATATTTGTTAAAGGAATGAATGAAACATTCTAACTTTAGTCAGTGATAGCGATCCTGAGAAAAGACAAGTTTTTAGTTAAAATTTTATTAAATTAAAAAAAAATTCTCTTCAATTTCATTTGTATAACGTAGCGTGAAAGCATTAGCTCATTTATTACTCTGAAATTTTTGTAGTGTCGGTAGTTGGCAGGTGTTAAGACTTCTGGAGGAAATAGAAAATTGACTTAGCCCAAGTCACACAGCAAGTTGCGGAACTAATTTTGGGTTGCAGATCTAGTGATTTTTCTTTTATTAGAGTTACTTCCTCCTTTCTATAATGTGAATTGTATTCAGTAGGTCCCTTTGACAGTTACGTGAGTAGTGTCAGGCTAAATCATGGAAGGCAATTCTCATTGGGAATTTGCACATTATGCTTTTTGTGCATTCATTACTTTCTTTATAAAAATTTTAATGTACCAAGATAACCAATGTTGAAATATGCTCAAGGTGTAATACTTTTTTCGAAGGAATTCTCAGTACGTTTCTTGATGTCCACTCCTCACCTGTGTCTCCCCTAGATTTGATTTCCCTCCTAAAGTCTTTTTTTGTCTGCCGCGTGTGGCTTGTGGGATCTTAGTTTCCTAACCTGGGATTGAACCTGGGCCCTTGGCAGTGGATGCTCAGAGTCCTTACCACAGGGCTGCCAGGGAATTCCCATTTTTCTCCTAGACTTTTTGAGGTCAGAGGCTGTTTCTTACTCAAGGATTCCTGGTATCCAGCATAGCATCTAGTCTAGCACACTGTAAGAACTCAGTGTTGTCTAATGAAAAAAATGATTCTTCCTACTCACCTGTCAGTTTTCTAAAATTGTCCTTGGTCAGGAGCAATGAATAGGTGGGTCATCCCTATGTAAGAATGTTGGTAAACTGTAATATACTTTGGCAAATGTTTGTTGTCTTTAAAAATGCCAGCTATTTTTGACATGAATTAAAAGGTTAGAAATAACTTTTTCAGGATGGGGAGTTACCTTCAAGTTGTTATTTAAGCAGTAGGTGAAATTGCCATTAGCATAAAATCCTGGTTTTAAAGAACTAGTAGGTTGTGTGATTTGGAAAAGTATTTTCATAACAGTTTTCAGAGAAGTTTGAAAATTTTCAAAGTGCTGTAAAAGTTGAATATTGCTTTTAGAATAATAATGCAAAATTAAAGCCTGTTTCTTATCTCTTTGACTTTTTCTTAAATCTTGAAGAAGTTACTTGACTCATCATTTATTCAGAATGTCATAATCAGTCACTTTCATTTTGTGCAGTAAGTTTTCCCTATTAGTAAAATTATTCAGCAGTGATTCTTGATTTTGTGAAACTTCAGGGAAGTCTTTAACTGTTTCCTTTCTGTTCCTTCCTTCGACTTCCTCTGCAGCTCAGCGTTCTGTGTGTGTGAGTGTGAGAGTGTGAGTCATGGATCCGTGGACTGTAGCCCAGCGTTCTCCTGTGTGTGTGTGTGTGTCAGTCATGGACCCATGGACATGTGTGAGAGGGTGAGTCATGGACTGTAGCCCTGTGTTCTCCTGTGTGTGTGTGTGTGTGAGTGTCAGTCATGCACCCATGGACTGAGTGTGAGAGTGTGAGTCGTGCTTTCCTGTGTGTGTGTGTGAGAGTGTGAGTGTGTGAGTGTCAGTCATGCACCCATGGACTGAGTGTGAGAGTGTGAGTCGTGTTCTCCTGTGTGTGTGTGTCTGTGTGTGTGTGAGTGTCGGTCATGCACCCATGGACTGAGTGTGAGAGAGTGAGTCATGGACTGTAGCCCTCCAGGCTCCTCAGAGTTCTCCTGTGTGTGTGTGTCGATGTGAGTCATAGATCTGCGGAGAGCCTTCCAGGCTCCTCAGTACACGGATTGTCCTCCTCCGGGTCTTTGTTAATCCTTGCCCTGCCTCCCAAAAGATGGGTTTTTACCCCATTCTCCTGCTTCTCATTGTCTTTAAGCACCTAAGAGGATGTGTTAGCGATAGCTGTGTTGCTTACTTTTTGGAACAACTTTCCGGAATTCTTTGTTGTTGAATAAATGTAATAGATTTCGTACCATTGTATTCCAGGCCCTGAAAGTATTCTCCCAACCTGTATCTTTGTCTTAATCTCCCAAAATAGGCTCCCAGCCTATATCATAGTCTCCCCCTGTCCACTGCACCTCTCCACTCCAGTTTTATTTTCTATTACTGAGATGGTGAGCATGTTAGTGTGTACCCCGGGAAGACAGCTGAAATAAATGATGAGGTATTGGAAGGATTTTGTACAAGTTTATTCTTGATGAGAAGAAATTAGCAACCACTGTGACTTGGAGAACCTTCATTGTCTTTAGACGATCATTATCAGAATGACAGGGTGATGAGTGACCCCCAGTAGTCAAGGAGGAGGAGGGGATAACAGGAGATACGTGGTAGAGATTAAGGTGATGTGAGCACTCAAGCATCAGTGTTTGAGGAAGACTGAGGAGAGCAACAGATGCAAAGTGCAGCTGAAGAGAATTTGGAGTGAAGAAAACTACTGGGAATTTCCTGTAAAATGAAAATTGAGGTGAAGCCTGTGGTTTTTTTTTCCTCTCCTTAAAGTAGAGTTAAAATAAGATTTTAAGTGGCATTGCTATGGTAGTTAGACGGCAGGAGGGAACAGTCTTAAGAATGACCAGGTTGGGCTGGCAGGGTGGGTGGGGTGGGGAGTTGCCCTCTTGGACCATGAGTCATTTGATATTTGGGAATGGCCTTGGTTTTCAGAGCTTCTTGTGGAACTAAGTATGAGAGTACTTCTCTAAAAAATCTGGAGATAAAATGCAATATCTTGATATAAAATAATTCACAGAATTCTTTTTTGGAATTCATCTTTAGGAGCATTATGTCTCTGTCCTAGTCCTCTTGTATGTACAGGAACAGACTCTTGGACAAGGTCAAACACAGCAACCTCGTGTTGAATCTACACTGAAAGGGGTTGTATTTATCAGGTTCAAAGTATTTTCCATGGTAAAGTAAGTCTATAGGATGTTTTACATGGTTTTTTCAATAAGACTGAGCAATAATTGGGTAGTAGGGAGCAGTTTTTGGAGGCATTCATTCATGAGATGCAAGACATGAATTCTGTGAGAAAGTACCATAAAAACAAAATGCATAGTGTATAGGTGGAGAATGAAACCGTATTAAAAATTTCTTGAGGGCAGCCTGACCAGACAGTCTACAAATGATACATCGTGTACCCTGCAATTTTCAGTGATGAGTTTCCTCTCGTTCCTTTACTCCTCACAAGAATCTCTGCAACTGCGTTTTGGGGTCCTGGTCTAATGAGGATGCTACATGCAAGTGATTGTTGAGAGTCGGCAATGGGTAGTTCTCTTACTTGGATCTGTAGTCACTGCGAGGACCCTCTTCCATAAATGACATGTTGTCCATGCTGTCATTGGATTTAAAGCAAAAGGTCTTTTAATCGCGGAGATGAGTTTTAAAGCCCGCCATTTCGTGTGTAACGTTTGTTATCCTTTTGTCTTTTTAGCCGTGTGGTTCTGCCATGTTCGGTTCAGGAGGTAAGTCTTGCTTACATAGTTCATTTTGGTATGCTAATCTGAGGTCATATTTTCATTTATCTTTACTTGGCCGTATGTGACAGTGAATTATGATGTGTTAGAGATAATTAATTGTAAATGAATATCTGTCGTTACCCTGGCTGGTTTTGGAAGAGTCTGAGAACACTGACTAACCTTTCCGGTGCAGGAATTCTGTCGGCACCCTGTCAGAGAATGGAGGTTCCAGCTGCAACCTGGGCACTTTAGGGTTAAGTCACTGGCTGCTTGGAGAAACCGCCTACTTTACTGTTGGATATTTTAAACATTTCTTGTTACTTTAAACCAAAATCTGCTTTCCTGTAAAGTCTGCCTACTGTTTACAGTTTCTTCCACTTGAGCAGAAAGGGAAGGAAGGAAGCCTATTCTCTCTTATCCATGGTGACCCTTCAGGGTAACTTCTGGCAGTTGTGTCTCCTCCCCTTGGCCCTTCGTCCCGCCTTTTCTGCGTGCGCTCCCGAGGTCAAGCATCCCCAGCACGTGCGTGTGGCCTGGTGTAACGGTGCCTCTGGGCTTCCTCACCAGCCCATTATTGGCCCTTGTTCCTGCCTTTTCTGCCTGCGCTCCAGAGGTCAACCGTCCTCAGCACGTGCGTGTGGCCTGGTGTAACGGCACCTCTGGGCTTCCTCCCTGGCCCATCGCTGCTGCGCGCACTGTACTTGTTGCTCTCAGCCGAAAACCGTCTTCGGCACAGGAGCGTGAGAGGCCATCCTCTCCCTCCACCTGCACACAGTACAGAAAGGCATCGCCTGTTCAGAAATCTGCGTGTCTTGTGGACGCAGCTATTAGTAGTACAGCTAGGAATGAAGACAAAAGCAGAGACGGCTCCTGAGAATTCAGGGTCCATGGAGCAAAACCCACAAAGGCTTTGGGGTTCTCCTGCAACTTGTTCACAGCTTGTACTCCTCGGTTATCTGGGGCTCCTAGAGCCGAGACTCAACTGGAACCGCTGGATTGGAAGTGGAACAAAACAAACTGATAACCTAAGACGTGACAGCTGACAGAAGGCAGGCAGAAGGACAAATGCAGGCACTGAAAGCGAGCAGCCGTCTGGCACTGTCCATGTAGACTGGAACACAGCCGCAAGCACCTCAGGAGGGTCTGAGGTTTCAAATGTGTTAGAACACTCAGATAAGAAGGCACCCCAGATCTTTACGTATACAGTTGTTTGAACTTGAATGTGGAAATTGACATTTGTTTTTGTTTTTTTCGTTTTGTTTCAGCTAGTTGGATCAACTTGTTGAAATCTTTCTGAGTCTTGTTATTGTTACCCAGAATAATCTCAGCTTTTTGTTATATTCAGACTTAATATGCCTCCTGTCGTTGTTTAAGTTCTTAAAAATGAGAATGAGAGCCCAGTGTTATGTGACAAGTCATCATTCCATTAATAACATATTTTTGAAACTGTTGTTTCTGTGTAAATTTTTGTTACTCTGTTTCTAACCAAGATCAAGTTTATCCTCAGACTTACATTTTAATCCTATTTTTAAAATATGGCAATGTTGAAAAGTGCATTTTGAAGGACTTAAGGACTGTAGCATTCCTGGACTAACCCTGGTGGTCTGTCATAAAAACCAGAAGAAAGAAGACAGCCCTTTCTGCAGTCTGAAATCTCTACAAAAACTGATTTTTGACATATTTAAGAAATCTGGTTCCAGCTTCCTAAACCTTTCCAAATTTGTGTGTGTGTGAGAATTAACCATCAATATAGCATCATATTCCCATGGGGTTTTTTAGATAGGACTATTTTCTGAGTTTACAACCACCCTGACTTTGTGTTCTTCAAAATAAAATGTTAGTTTTGAATTACTAGTTTTTAGAGGTAGCCTTTCTTTGAAAATATGCTTTTAAAAAAAAAAGAGGAAAAAAAGAAAAACATTTCTTCAGGCTCTCATCATTAGAAGGAAGAAATTTAGCCAAATTTGAAGAGATTGGAGGTGGTGCCATGATTGATTCACTGAAACAAATTAGAATACAGGAACTTTGCTTTTTATCATTTGTTGGAACTGTTGGAAATTCCAGATGGGCATAGAATAGTGCTGTCTACTCACAGGTGTTGGTGCAAGCCAGTGAGAATTTTCATCCATTTTAAAGTGAAAGAGAAAGCACTATCAGCAATATCTTGCCTTTTTATGGTAATACTTGTTTATTTATACTTTAAAACCAGTTTGCTTTTACTGGAGAACTTCACAGTTAACAACTGAGACCCTAGATACCCAGTACTGTCTCAGTTTAGGTGGACCAGAGCCAAATCAGGCATGCACGTACATAAGCATGCAAAACAAGACCCCAGAAGTCTGCTAGACTTTGCACTGTAGTAGTTCTTTGCATTTGCGGCTTTTATTGTCACTTTATAGCCCTCCTCATTATTGAGAACAGTATTCTCATTCCTCAGCTTTCTTATTTGGCGAAGAAGTTACAGATATATTCCTGTCATACCTTCTTTAGGATTTTGTGAATTAAAGTGAGATGTCATAGATGTGAAGATGATTTGGAAAATATGAATGTTTATTTATTATTCAAAAAAATGCATCTTGACATTGAAACAAGTGGATAGTATGTATTAAAGCACCAGAATATTTGTAACTAACAGTTTTCCTAAATAATGGAAATCTTGTAAACTGTTACAGTTTCCTGAAGCTGTATGATCATCTGGTGTTCATCTCTCCACACATACTAATTTCTCATCTGAGTCCTGTTTTCATGTGGGACATATGTGCTCAATGGTTGGGATGTGCTTTTCTGTATCTGCAGAAAGATTTTAGCACAGGAAGTTGTTGCAGTTACTGCTGACTTACTGAAGTTCTGTACTCTGATATTTCAGTATCAGGTTGGGCAGCTTTACTCTGTGGCAGAAGCCAGTAAGAATGAGACTGGTGGTGGAGAAGGAATTGAAGTCTTAAAGAATGAACCTTATGAAAAGGATGGAGAAAAGGGACAGTATACACACAAAATTTATCACCTAAAGAGGTAAGCAGGGTGTTCTCATTTGGTGCTTAGTCATCATATTAAATAATCACACTTTGATTATCTATCCAGCCACGTATTAAGCATGTAACTACCTAATTGACTATTGGGTGTCATTTTCATTGTGGTAATATGTTGCCTTTTAGTTTTTGAGAGCATTCCTCTCCTTTATTATTTTTTAATTATGAATTGACCTGTCTGCTTATTAAAGAAATTTAAACAGAAGATGATAAGTTAAAAACTTAGTACCCACCTGGTGTTATCCCAAATCCATATCCCTAGAGAGAAACTAGAAACAACTTAGAATTTGTTCCTGCAGATAATTTTCTACACATATTCAAAGAAATTTTTAAGAAACATAGAAGTGTCACCTGTGTCACTTCTTGCTGTCCACAGCAAACGGGCTCTGCACCACACGCACGGTTCTGCACTCTGCGTTAATTTTCATGCAGGGATACGTCGTGAGCATCCTTCCTTCTTGTTGTTATTTAATGCCGTTTCCTTATTTTCAAAGCTGAGTAAAACGTCTTGGTGTGGCACAGTTTGCTTACCCATTCTCTAAACGCTAAGTCGATTTAGGTGTTTGAGGTATTTGCCTTCTTGTCTGTTGCAGGTAATGTTTCCATGAAGGTGGCTGTGCGTAAATCTTTATGCCATAGGTTCCTGTTTCTCTGGAAGAAGTTTGTTACAGTAGGATTGCCGGAAGTCCATGCTCTTGTAAAGTTTTGGTATTATTGCCAGATTGCCTTCCAAGAATTTGAGAGCATTTGTTTCCCCATAATTTTCTTTTTAATTTTTGCCAGTGTTATGCACAGAAAATAGCCTCTTGTTTAAATTTGCATTTCTCTATCAGTGAAGTGAAATCTTATTTCGTATTAACTTGCCCTTTGATTTTATTGCGTGACTTGACCATTCAAATCCTTTGTCCACTGTTTTTGTCTCCTCCAGTGTTCTTGCCTGGAGAATCCCAGGGACGGGGGAGCCTGGTGGGCTGCCGTCTATGGGGTCACACAGAGTCGGACACGACTGAAGTGACTTGGCATAGCATTGCAGTTATCCTAAGTTTGGCAGTTTGATCTCTGTTTTCTTGTATAAATATTTTAAAATAGAAAATGCGTACTAATACTTACGTAAGGGCAGAAGATCAGTGATGGTTTTACGAGTATCTTGTCAGTAGTCTCCAGTCTCCAGTTTTCAAAGGAGGAGGGAATCGCTCTGCACTTGACTCTCTTCATATTGATTATGGTGGGGTTTTGTAGAGCCTTTTAAAGTTGTGGATGAGCTGTGATGATTCTTATTTTTCATAATTCTCTCAGTTTAAGAGGGTTGCTTTGTTTATAATGACACACGAATATAAAGTGGGTCGTCACTTTGTAGAACCTTCAGTTTTACTTTGATGTTATCTTAGAAAGCAGCATTGCTTTGCTTCTGCTGCAGGTTTGAGTGAGGGCAATAACTTTGATTAATGAATTATCCAGAGACTGTGTTATTCATGGTTTCTTTAATTCATTAGCACCTTCAGTCAGTTCAGTCGCTCAGTCGTGTCCGACTCTCTGCGACCCCATGAACTGCAGCACGCCTGGCCTCCCTGTCCATCACGAACTACCAGACATCACTCAGACTCATGTCCATGGAATTGGTGATTCCATCCAGCCATCTCATCCTCTGTCATCCCCTTCTCCTCCTGCCCCCAATCCCTCCCAGCATCAGAGCCTTTTCCAATGAGTCAACTCTTTGCATGAGGTGGCCAGAGTATTGGAGTTTCAGCTTTAGCATCATTCCTTCCAAAGAACACCCAGGACTGATCTCCTTTAGAATGGATTGGTTGGATCTCCTTGCAGTCCAAGGGACTCTCAAGAGTCTTCTCCAACACCACAGTTCAAAAGCATCAATCCTTCGGCACTCAGCTTTCTTCACAGTCCAACTCTCATATCCATACATGACCACTGGAAAATCCATAGCCTTGACTAGACGGACCTTTGTTGGCAAAGTAATGTCTCTGCTTTTGAATATGCTGTCTAGGTTGGTCATAACTTTCCTTCCAAGGAGTAAGCGTCTTTTAATTTCATGGCTGCAATCACCATCTGCAGTGATTTTGGAGCCCCCCAAAATAAAGTCTGACACTGTTTCCACTGTTTCCTCATCAATTTGCCATAAAGTGATGGGACCAGATGCCATGATCTTCGTTTTCTGAATGTTGAGCTTTAAGCCAACTTTTCACTCTCCTCTTTGACTTTCATCAAGAGGCTTTTGAGTTCCTCTTTACTTTCTGCCATAAGGGTGGTGTCATCTGCATATCAGAGGTTATTGATACTTCTCCCGACAGTCTTGATTCCAGCTTGTGTTTCTTCCAGCCTAGCGTTTCTCATGATGTACTCTGCATATAAGTTAAATAAGCAGGGTGACAATATACAGCCTTGACGTACTCCTTTTCCTATTTGAAACCAGTCTGTTGTTCCATGTCCACTTCTGTTGCTTCCTGACCTGCATATAGGTTTCTCAAGAGGCAGGTCAGGTGGTCTGGTATTCCCATCTCTTTCAGAATTTTCCACAGTTTATTGTGATCCGCACAGTCAAAGGCTTTGGCATAGTCAATAAAGCAGAAATAGATGTTTTTCTGGAACTCTCTTGCTTTTTCAGTGATCCAGCGCATGTTGGCAATTTGATCTCTGGTTCCTCTGCCTTTTCTAAAACCAGCTTGAACATCTGGAAGTTCACGGTTTATGTGTTGCTGAAGCCTGGCTTGGAGAATCTTGAGCATTACTTTACTAGCGTGTGCTGCTGCTGCTGCTAAGTCGCTTCAGTCGTGTCCGACTCTGTGCGACCCCATAGACGGAAGCTCACCAGGCTCCCCTGTCCCTGGGATTCTCCAGGCAAGAACACTGGAGTGGGTTGCCATTTGATAAGTACAAATGTGCAGTAGTTTGAGCATTCTTTGGCATTGCCTTTCTTTGGGATCAGAATGAAAACTGACGTTTTCCAGTCCTGTGGCCACTGCTGAGTTTTCCAAATTTGCTGGCATATTGAGTGCAGCACTTTCACAGCATCATCTTTCAGGATTTGAAGTAGCTCAACTGGAATTCTGTGTCCTTCATTAGCTTTGTTCGTAGTGATGCATTCTAAGGCTCACTTGACTTCACATTCCAGGATGTCTGGCTCTAGGTGAGTGATCACACCATCGTGATTATCTTGGCCGTGAAGATCTTTATTGTACAGTTCTTCTGTGTATTCTTGCCACCTCTTCTTAATATCTTCTGCTTCTGTTAGGTCCATACCATTTCTGTCCTTTATCAAGCCCATCTTTGCATGAAATGTTCCCTTGGTATCTCTGATTTTCTTGAAGAGATCTCTAGTCTTTCCCATTTTGTTGTTTTCACCTTAAGTATATCTAAAAGTGTGCCTTTTGAGAAAATTTAGCATTCTTCATGTATAACCTGTATAGTATTCATAGTATTGAATTTACTTACATTTACTCAGTTTTACTTTTCTAGCACTTGACATTTACTCATTCACTGAATTTAACCAATACATTAAAAAAAAAAACGTCCCTTTATTATCACCAGTAAACTCTCTGGGGCATCTAAAATAAACCAGAAAGTCCGATACAGGCCTTTCAGACAGGCCCTGCGTGGTCTGTCTGCTCCCTGCCCACCTCACCATGCTAGGCTTGTGTACCTCTGTTCTTGCGTGGTCAGCCTTCACCTTACCGGAGGCCTCTGCCTGGCCCTTTGGTCGTGCAGGTCCCTCTGCCCGCTCTGTGATCACTGTCTCCAGATGATGCTGGCGCTCAGGTCCCCGCTGCAGTTCACTGAGCCTCCCTCGCCTCTGCTGAGCTCCTTTGCCTCACGTGCTCGCTCGCCCATTGCTGTGTTTCTTAAGCTCGTGGCACTTCAGAAACGCTACTCCTCTTTGCCTTTTGTCTGCTGACCTATTTTCCGCTTCCCTCTTCAGAAGGTGAGCTCTGGGTAGGAATTGTCCCTGTTTGTACACTGTTATTTACATGGTCCCTGGCACAGTGGACAGTCAGTAAATACTTGAGTGGATCAAGGTACGAGGTCTGTATTGTACGTAAGGTGTATTTCAGTTGATTTTAAAGTGAAAGATTACTTACTGAAGAAGACGTAAATTTTCCATTGGGGAAAGTGCCATTTGAAATGATTTGCCAAGGTATTATTTATCTCAGGAACAGGATTTTTTTTTTTTTTAAGTTGGCTCCTGCATCAGCAGAAGCTACGTGTGCCCTATGGTCATTTATTATGTATTATTATGAATCATGTAAGCCCTCTGTTCTCTCCCACTCTGACCAGAGTATCTTACTGCACAATACACAGGTTCACAGACATTACTACATCGAGGTTAGATTTGATATTGATAACACAATTGATAAAACACTTCAGTTGAATTTTAACTTGGAGTTGAATATTCTTATTTTGTATTCAGAGATGGGGTGGGGGAAGGCTGTGCACTGGCAGAGAACGCTTGTGCAACTAGGCATGATTCTATGGCTAACGCTTAAACTCTGTGATCCAGGTGTGTTACCTTGAGGTAAGCACTGTCACAAATATTGGTTTATTGTGAGAGGACATTTTGGGACATTTTGGGGCTAGTTTGGAGTAATAAGAGGATGAATGTCCTTTTTAGTTTGTTTTTGAAGGTCTAGCTCTGTTTTGTTAATTTGGCTACTATTTGTCCGTTTTCTGAGACTTAAGCTTCCAAAACAGAGTTTCCTGCAAATTGCTAAAGTGACTTCCTAAGTGACACTGAGAGGGAGAACGAGGTATATACTTTTCTCTTGTGTATAAATGGCACCTTTGACTTGTCTTGTTAGAAATATATTGAAGTTGCCCTTGATGAATATTATTCTCCTTTGAAATAGAATTGAAATTTTATTTTATTTATTTGTGCATTTCCCCTAAATGTAGTCAGTTCATGTTCTCATATTAAACATGAAAAGCCAGTGAACTTGAAACAAAACTAGTTCAAAGGTTTGCTCATTTTTTTGTTGTAGTTGTTCAGTTGCCAAATTGTGTCCAACTCTTTGCAGCCCTGTGGACTGCAGCATGCCAGGTGCCCCTGTCCTTCACTGACTCCTGGAGTTTGCTCATCATATTCATGTCTTTTGAGTCAGTGATTTTATCTAATGATCTCATCCTCTGGTGCCCTCTTCTTTTGCCTTCAGTCTTTCCCAGCATCAGGGTCTTTGCCAGTGAGTCAGCTCTCCACATCAGGTGGCCAGAGTATTGGAACTTCAGCTTCAGCAACAGTCCTTGCAATGAATATTCAGGACAGATTTCCCTTAGGATGGACTGGTTGGATCTCCTAGCAGTCCAAGGGACTCTGAAGAGTCTTCTCCAACACCACAGTTGAAAAGCATCAGTTCTTTGGCGCTCAGCTTTCTTTATAGTCCAGCTCTCACACCTGCACATGACTACTGGAAAAACCATAGCCTTGACTATACAGATCTTTGTCTGCAAAGTGACGTCTCTGCTTTTTAATATGTATTCTAGGTTTGTGATAGCTTTCCTTCCAAGGAGCAAGAGTCTTTAATTTCGTGGATGTAGTCACCGACTGCGGTGATTATTGGAACCTGAGAAAATAAAATCTGCCACTGTTTCCACTTTTCCCCCATCTATTTGCCATGAAGTGATGGGCCCAGATGCCATGATCTCAGTTTTTTGAATGTTGAGTTCCAAGCCAGCCTTTTCACCGTCCACTTTCACACTCATCAAGAGGCTCTTTTAATTCCCTCTTCACTTTCTGCCATTAAAGTGGTGTCATCTGCATATCTGAGGTTGTTGATATTTCTCCTGCTGCTGCTAAATCACTTCAGTAATGTCTGACTCTGTGCGACCCCATAGACGGCAGCCCACTAGGCTCCCCCGTCCCTGGGATTCTCCAGGCAAGAACACTGGAGTGGGGTGCCATTTCCTTCTCCAGTGCATGAAAGTGAAAAGTGAAAGTGAAGTTGCTCAGTTGTGTCTGACTCTTAGCCACCCCATGGACTGCAGCCTACCAGGCTCCTCCGACCATGGGATTTTCCAGGCAAGAGTACTGGAGTGGGCTGCCATTGTCTTCTCCAGATATTTCTCCTAGCAATCTTGATTCCAGCTTGGGATTCATCCAGCCTGGCATTTCATGTGATGTACTCTGTATATAAGTTAAATAAACAAGGTGACAATACATATCCTTGACGTACTCCTTTCCCAGTTTGAACCAGTCTCTTGTTCCACGTCTGTTACTGACTGTTGGTTCTTCACCCATATACAGGTTTCTCAGGAGACAAGTAAGGTGGTCTGGTATTCCCATCTCGTGATGAATTTTCCACAGTTGTTGTGATCTATACATTCAAATGCTTTAATGTAGTCAGTAAAGCAGAAGTAGATGTTTTTCTGGAGTTCCCTTGCTTCTCTATGATCCAACGAATGTTGGCAGTTTGATCTTTGGTTCCTCTGCCTTTTCTAAATCCAGCTTGAACATCTGGAAGTTCTTGGTTCACATACTGTTGAAACCTAGCTTGAAGAATTTTGAGCATTGCCTTGCTAGCACTTGAAATGAGCACACTTCTACAGTAGTTTGAACATTCTTTGGCATTGCTCTTCTTTGAGATTGGAATGAAACTGATCTTTTCCAGTCCTATGGCCATTGCCAAGTTTTCCAAATTTGGTGACATATTGAGTGCAGCACTTTAACAGCATCATCTTTTAGGAGTTGAAAGAGCTCAGCTGGAATTCCATCACCTCCACTGGCTTTCTTTGTAGTAATGCTTCCTAAGGCCCACTTGACTTCACACTCTAGGATGTCTGGCTCTAGGTGAATGACCACACTATTGTGGTTATCTGGTCATTAAGACCCTTCTGGTATAGTTCTGTGTTTTCTTGCTACCTCTTTTTAATCTTTTCTGCTTCTGTTAGATCCTTACTGTTTCTGTCCTTTATTGTGCCCATCCTTGCATGAAACTAAGTCAAACATAAAATGAGTTGAAATACGCATGGTAGAAAAAGCATCCTAGAGTTAAAGTAATAGGCATTTGGAAGCACGATAAACAAATAAAAAAATTTTTTTAGAGATTGGTCTTATGCTGCCCTTCAGTAACTGATTGCCAATTTTCTTGTGTCAGCAAATTTTGTAACTTGATGAATATTAAGGTTTTTAGAATATTGGGCACTATGGAAATAGAATAATTAAGAATATACTTCTGGTACACAGCTATTTTTCTCCTGCCTTTTTCTAAGTTGACCAGATGAACCACTGATAATCTGTTATACCCGCAGATAACAAGTAAGCTTGTAGCTTGTATTTTAAAAAATTCCCCACATGGATTACATTATACCCTGATTAGACCTCTTCAACATTTAAAGGATTCTTGGTTCCAGTTTTTTTTACCAATGCAAGAAATGGTTTGGAGTGCTTAGATCTTTGACTTTTAATGTGATATTACTCTGATGTATCCTGTCTTCATTTCTCTGAAGTTATACCCCTTTGTATGAATTTCCCAGGATTTCAAAAGTAGCACGTGCTCAGAGAATTAGCCCTCCTTCATTAATATCTTTTAAGTTTATGCCCTTGTAATCTTGGGCCTACTGTGTATGTGATAGTAATACTTCAGCTTTTCCAATGATTTAAAGATTTAATTTGCCACAATAGTAGGAGTTTCAAACCACAGCATTCTTTTATTTGGCCATGCCATGTCACTTGTTGGATCTTAGTTCCCTGACCAGGGATCAAACCTAGGCCCCGTCAGTGAAAGTGCCACGTCCAGCCACTGGACAGCCAGAGAATTCCTAAACTGCACCATTCTTGTGTGCTGCAGAGGCAGGGAAGGGGCTGTCCAGACTGCTCTTTGTAGTTACACAGCACTCTGGCTGGCGTTGGGCCCATTCCACCTTCCTTGCTTAGCTTCTGAAATTCAACATAGGAGTATTTCTGATCAACTGCTCAGTCTTACTGTGGGGCTGTTGTTCTTTCTCTTAGTTTAGGAAATTAAGTTGTGCTTAAGTTTTCAGAAAGCAGCTCTGATGGAAAGAATATACATTGGGCTTCAAGTTGGAGGATATCATTTTGACATTGTTATTTAGCTGTTTAAATGCTGGTTATATGAAATAATGAATTAATGGTTAACTCATAGTGTTATCTGGGGATTAAAGTGAGGAAAGGCATGTGAAAGCACCTAGCTACGTGTCAGCGTATAATTAAAAAGCACCCAGCTAGCTCAGTGGTATAAAGAATCTTCTTGCCAATGCAGGAGACATAAGAGACATGGGTTCCATCCCTGGGTCAGGAAGATCCCCTGGAGGAGCAAATTGCAACCCAACTCTAGTATTCTTGCCTGGGAAATCTGTGGACAGAGGAACCTGGAGGACTCCAGTCCACAGGGTCGCAAAGAGTCGGACACAACTGAGTGACTAAACCACAGCAACAACAGTTGCCGTTTAGTCAGCTCTCATGGCAGTGTGCCCGGTGCTTAACACATTACAGATCCTGTCTGATGGGATTCTCTCAGTGACTTTGCAGAGTGGGTGATACGGACTCCATTCAACACAGGAGGGAGTTCAGAGAGCCCCTGACACAGTATGCTCCAGGTCACACAGCTGCTCCAGGGCGATGTTGGGATTTGAATCTGATCTGTGGAAAACCTGCGCATGGAAAAGTTTCTGTACCATAGGCACCAGTCAGGAAAATGGTCATTTCATTGGCACTACTGTGAAGGCTGATAAAACTAATTTTCCATGTTTGTTAAAACTAATTTTCCAATTGTGTGTTCTGTTCGTCGTATGTCTCTGGTTGTCTTTGCCCACTTACTGTTGGCATCTTTCCTGATAATCTCATGAATTCGCACAAGCTCATCATGTGTTAATTACATAGTTAACCTGTCTGATCTGACCAGACTTGAGGCAGCAGTTGACGACATTTTCCAGGTCCACACAATTTTATACTTAGGTATGTTTGCCTATCTTCCTCTGTACACGGACCCTTCATATTATCATTTTTCTTTAAGTTTATTCTGTAAAATGTATTAAAAGGCTTTTATTCTGAGTCATTACCTTATTCTGGAGACTTTTTACTGTGTTAAGAAACTGTGGTGTGGTCTGATTGCCAGCGATGACTTCCGTGTCACACACAGGTTGAACAGCTGCAGGTAACTCTTAGATCTTATATTACGGGAGTAGGTCAAAAGCCGTAAGAAAGACGGCTTCTGTTTAAAAACAATCTTCTGTGTGGTTAAACACAATCATTTTGTTGTCTCTACATTAATGTTATACTTGAGTACCTTTTGAAGCAGTCTGATGGGAGCCAACCAAGAAGCAGTGGTGCTGTTGAGAATATATCCATTGTTTCTCTCCTCCCAGCAAAGTCCCTGCATTCGTGAGGATGATCGCTCCTGAGGGCTCCTTGGTGTTTCACGAGAAAGCCTGGAACGCATACCCCTACTGTAGAACAAGTAAGTCTGGTTCCCAGAAACCGTCTTGCCCCTGTGCCCCACACTCCCGGGGTCCACGCCGTAGAGAAGGGTGACACCGGGTGGGGCCTTCTGTCGGGGGGTCGCTGCGCGAGCTGTGGCAAGAAAGCAGCTACAGGGGTCCCTCCCCCAAGCTTTGGTGAGGGACACAGTTCCTTCCCAGATGACAGGTACCCTGAGATCATTGTTGACCAAGTAGGCTCCACGGGCAGCGGATAAAAGGAATACAGAAATGTTAAAGGTTACCCTCATGCACAAGCGTCATTTGATGTAGTTTGAGCAGTATTTTGCTTCCATTGCCACGTGGTGGAACCGTTTCCTGTTGTTTGTTCCGTCAGCCTTGTAAATGGTGTTTTGCTCTTGTGACATTATTCCTTTTACCATTGTTTTAAAATTACTTAAAATGATTAGATTGCAACTCCACAGTCTTAACATAGCCCGTATTGTCGTTTGTTTAGAGATTGTGTTTTGCAGATCTAAACCAAGTGTTCTGTGTTGGCAGGTAGTCTAATCTTTGTGACATTAAATATTGTGGCAGACTATTTTGGCTCCAATTAATGTTCTGAAAATTTTTCCTCCTTTGTTGCCGACCTGTTCCGGTATGCCTCAGTTGTAACGGTGAGTAAAACTGTCTCTGTATCACAGTCTTCGTCTTTAAACTTTGCCCTATGTAGTAATTGCTTTCAACTATCTGTTGCTTTATTTTCCTAAAACTGCTGCATGGCCCTCCTCTATCCTCCAGGCACCAGCTCACTCTACCACGTACTCCACTATTAAGGGGCTCTTTGAAGCCTTACCTCGACATCTCCCTCTTGACATTATTTTGCTTCTGCTACTTGCTTTGAATGTCACATCCGCTCAGCACACCTCACAGCTTCTTCAGTGTTAGCCCTGTGCGCTGCATGTCAAGCAGGGTTGTGTACGTTATTTAAATGCATGCAGCAAGCAGTTGGTTGGCCTGACAAGTCTGTAAAAGTCGGCAGCTAACGATTCTTTGTCACCTGAGGACCAGTCTTCTTGTAGAGTCAGAGCGTGGACGCTTGTGCCTGGGGAGCGCTCCTGCAGACACAAGCCCGAGAACTGGCGAAAGGTCACTGTCATTTTGCTGTTGTGTTTTCTGCAGAACGAGTATATGAAAGATGATTTCTTCATTAAAATTGAAACGTGGCACAAACCAGACTTGGGAACATTAGAAAATGTAAGTCTTTGACTCTGGGTTTTCAGTGTAGAAGGCCTCCGAAATGGGGATACCGTAGCCATTGTGTCTCCGCCAGCATGCCACCAGCGGCCTTAGATGCGCGCCAGGCCATGCTGGCGTGTGTCAGACTGCTGCGCTGAGGCAGGCTTGCCGCCAGAAACCAGAGGGCCTTCCTGTCAGTCCCTTGCCTTGGTGTGTGAGTGGACTTGGTGAGGCCGCTGTTTTTGTCAGCAACTCTCTTTATCTGGGATTGGGAGAGGGTAGGTAAACAAAACTCACAGATAATCCTTAAGCCAGTTTCAGCTGTTAATTTTTTTAAAAATTGCTTTTTTCATCTCTGTATTTGCCAGAGCTCCTGTGCATAACAAAATTGATTTCTTTAATTTTCACCTCCATTCCATTTGGCCTGAATTATTGGTTGATTTCAGAGAAATGCCCAAAAGGCAGGAAGGAAGAAGTTACTTTGAATAATTTACAAAAATGTTGAAAAGCTCCTGACTTTTACAAATCAGTGCACTTTGATCCTTCAAGTGAATTACCAGAAAGTTGGTTACGACTTGGTATAGCGTCTAACTTTCTGTGAGGTTTAGCAGGGAGCTTGGGAGGGCGTCTGTGTCTGCTGTAGGTTGATGCCCTGGCCCAGAGGTTCCCAGGCCTGTGGTCCCTGGACCAACAAGCAGTGAGTGGCATCTGGGAACTTGTTGGGAGTGCCGATGCTCAGGCCTCACTCCGAGTGCGCTGAGTCAGAGTCTCTGAGGGTGGGGCCCTACAGTCTTTCTTCTGGTGGGCATTCCAGTTTGAGAAGGACCGTTGCAACCTTTTGATATGCTGTTACAGGAAAGTAAGTTTATGGGTAATGGTGGTAGAGTGTGTTTTTCCTCTGCTTTTCTGTTACTGGTGCCAATCAAAGAAACTTTTGAACTATAACTTCAGAGTATTTAACTTGAGTTTTTCTTCAAGATGATCACTCACTTGACTTGTATTTTTTTTTCACAGTAACTAAAATTTAGAGTCTGAATGAGGTATTTTGGTATGCATGAGTCTGTATGATTTAATTTGCCATCTTTAGCATTCAAATGGGCCTATCTTTGGCAATTTTTAAACAGTTCTTTATGGGTTCATTGATGGAATTTCAGAAGTAAATGATTGGATGACATGAGGTATAGGGGTATTGACATCCTACTGAAGCGGAATACCTTTGCTGCTGCTGCTGCTAAGTCGCTTCAGTCGTGTCCGACTCTGTGCGACCCCATAGATGGCAGCCCACCAGGCTTCCCCATCCCTGGGATTCTCCAGGCAAGAATACTGGAGTGGATTGCCATTTCCTTCTCCAGTGCATGAAAGTGAAAAGTGAAAGTGAAGTCGCTCAGTCGTGTCTGACTATTAGCGACCCCATGGACTGCAGCCTACCAGGCTCCTCTGTCCATGGGATTTTCCAGGCAAAGAGTACTGGAGTGGGATGCCATGGCTTTCTCTGGAATACCTTTAGGGTGAATCAAATTCAGCAGAGGTTTTAGAGCTTACAGTGCAGCTTCTTAGAATCTAATTGCAATGTCACCTTCTGTTTGTCTAGGACTTAGAGATTTCAAGGACTTTGTCATTTATCAGTTGGGTTAAACATAGGTGAGGTTTAGTTTTTGTATTAGTCATCTCTAAGAGTTACCAGAAAATAATGATGACCGATTTCTGTGAATTTGGCAGCATTCTCTTCCCTCCCTCCAGCCTTCAGACAGCTGATTTAATGAAATAGCAGCTTGGGTTGTTTTTAGTATGGCTCTTGATGTACTCTGAGAGATTCAAGATAAAGATTATATGTGGAAGCGTACTAGTTTTGCCTAATGAGAGGAGTCTTAAGCTGACCTTATTTCCTTTCTGTTATTTATAGGTACACGGTCTAGATCCGAACACGTGGAAAACGGTTGAAATTGTCCACATAGATATTGCAGATCGAAGTCAAGTTGAACCAGCAGTAAGTACTACGTACAGCTTGGTAACATTTTCACCTGTTACCTCTTACCTCTGAAAGTTCTTTTATTTGATTCTTGTGTGGCCTATGTTTCTACTCTGAAGTAAGTGTGGAGCTCAGCTCTGGGTCCAGAAAGAGGTGAGAGCAGGAGTTGGGGGGGCGGGGGTTTCTCGTGTGGATGTCACCTTTGCACAGGTAATCCCTTTAAGAAGTCTCAGTATACCTGGGGTACATAGGGGTTTGCTTTCATTGACAGAAAAAGCACCAAAACATTATTTTACAAGAGCTCTCTTCAGTTTCTTTAGATACCATGGGTCCCTTATACATTTAAAGTCTGATTAAGAGAGCAGAATTTTAACTTAAACTTTCAGTATCAGTTCAGTCTCTCAGTCTTGTGTGACTCTACGACCCCATGGACTGCAGCACACCAGGCTTCCCTAGACCTTGCTCAAACTCATGTCCATCCAGTCGGAGATGCCATCCAACCATCTTATCCTCTGTTGTCCCCTTCTCTTCCTGCCTTTAATCTTTTCCAGCATCACTGTCTTTTCGAAGGAGTCAGTTCTTCATATCAGGTCGCCAAAGTATTGAGCTTCAGCTTTAGTATCAGTCTCTCTAGTATTCAGGGTTGATTTTAGGATTGACTACTTTGACCTCCTTGCACTCCAGGGGACTAGTCTTCTGCAGCAGTACAGTTCAGAAACATCAGTTCTTCAGCACTCAGCTTTCTTTATTCTCCAACTCTCACATCCATACGTGACTGCTGGAAATACCACAGCTTTGACTAGACAGACCTTTGTCAGCAAAGTAATGTCTCTGCTTTTTCATATGCTGTCTAGGTTGGTCATAGCGTTTCTTCCAAGGAGGAAACATTTTTTAATTTCATGGCTACAGTCACCATCTGCAGTGATTTTGGAGCCCAAGAAAATAGAAGTCTGTCACTGTCTCCACTGTTTCCCCATCTATTTGCCATGAAGTGATGGGACCAGATGCCATGATCTTAGTTTTTTGAATGTTGGGTTTTAAGCCAGCTTTTTCAGTCTCATCTTTCAGTAACTCAGGGCTAAAGTTGTGATTTGTGGAAAACAGTTGATGGTGGAATATCCCAGTTTAACAGTTGTGTAGCTTTCACTTTTGAGTCTTACTGGATGTAGATATATGTACTCTAGACTTTTGACTTAATTAAAAAAAAAAAATAGTTTTCACTTGCAAAGGACACTTTATTCCTCACCAGCCCCACCCCCTACCACCAGTTAAGACCCTTGTTATTACTTTACCCCAGTAAATGTCGACTCCGTTCTTACAGTATGTGGGGCGCAGCTGTGGCCTTTTTGCGTGCTGCCCTGGCCGGCAGCCCTCTCTGCCTGCTGGGACTTTGCAGAGAGGGTGGCACCTCCCGCTTTGTCGTGTCAGCACAACATGTTCAGTGAGGGTCCCTTCCATTTCAGTTTTGGCACTTACTCCCTGAACTTGAGCAGTGGTGTAAGATGAACCGAAAAAAAACCTAATACATGTCTGGTTTTGCCACTGAAATTGAAAGATAAGCTTTCAAAAACAAAGGTTAGACCTCTTCTCAGAAATCACCAGGGTGGGGACCACCAGCAGCCACCCTCTGCTCAGCCAGGTCCTGTTCTATGGCCTCCTCCGTGATAAGAGCTGCGAGCGCTGATAAGGGTCCTTGTCACAGAAATTCTGAGGTTTTGGTTGGGCTGTCATTTGAAGTTATTTTCTTTTCAGAAATACTTTAACCTCTGAAGTTATATCAGGCTATTTTTTATCCTTAGAAATGAATGTATGTTCTCTTTTAAAAACCACATTCAGATGTCTGCCTGGCCTCTTATTGTTCTTGGTATCTTTTCTAGCCACGAGCTCGTGTTTGTGGGAGGGTGGTGACACGGTGGAAGATGACTGGGTGTGGGTGAGTTGATGGCTCGGTTGGGAGAGCTCAGATGCCCAGAGCAGCAGTGCGTGCAGCCCACGGGGTTGGGTGCTCCCTGGAAGGCGTTGAGACCCTACTATGGGTGTCTGACAAAGGTGTGCTGGCCACACGAAGTGGTCCAGGCTTGTGGCTCAGAGGTTTGCATTGCATGTTGTTCTCCTGCAGAGCTCAGGGCACCTCTGTTTCTTCTGGGACCACCGGAGTGGTTTTTCGTTCCTGTCCGCGGGCCATGATGGGCTCCCAGTCAGTGTTTGCAGGCGAGAGCCCACCCCAGCGGCTCCAGGTGGAAGTCCCCACAGTGCAGAGGCACGACAAGTGGCAGGCTCTTGGAAGGACGTGTGGGTGGATGGACAGGGAGAAGCTGGGTGGGCCGGGTGAGGGGGGGGGGGGGTCTCCATTGTGAGTCCAGGGCAGTGGCGCTGAGGACATGCAATCAGAAGCTAGATTGGCTTCAGATTCTGCGGTTGCTGCCTGCCGGCTCCTTAGTTACTTAGCCTCTCTGTGCCTGTTTTATCTCGTGTAAAATGGGGCTAATTACCTCACAGGGTTAAGTGAACACTTAAAGCAGTGCCTAGTGGAATAAATATTCGCTGTCATGGTCATTATTCTTAGCAAGAGTTCTGAGAACCTGTGCACGAGCACAATTTGGGGAGTGAATAAGTATGTGCGGTTTTTCACGAAAGTATGTGCAGCTTTCTGTTTCAGTGTTCATAGCTCCCGTTTTCCAAGTTACCCTTTAAAGATTAGTTAAATAATTATTATTGTTGTTTAGTTGCTCAGTCATGTCAGACTCTTTGTGACCCCATGGACTGGAGCCCTCCAGGCTCCTCTGTCCAGGGATTTCCCAGGCAAGAATACTGGAGTGGGTTGCCATTCCCTCTCCAGGGGATCTTCCTGACCCAGGGATTGAACCTGTATCTCCTGCGTTGCAGGTGGATTCTTTACCACTTAGGTATCAGGAAGTGAAAGTGATGTCGCTCAGTCATGTCCAACTCGTTGCTACCCCATGGACTGTATAGCCCCCTGGGTCCTCTGTCCATGGAGTTCTTCAGACAAAAATACTGGAGTGGGTTGCCATTCCCCTCTCCATAAGCCCAGTAAAATAATAGCCTGTTTTAAAGTTTACTGATTTTACAGTACCTTTTTCTTTATTGTGATAACATACATGCTGCTGCTAAGTCACTTCAGTCATGTCCGACTCTGTGCAACCCCATAGACGGCAGCCCAACAGGCTCCCCAAACCCTGGAATTCTCCAGGCAAGAACACTGGAGTGGGTTGCCATTTCCTTCTCCAATGCGTGAAAGTGAAAAGTGAAAGTGAAGTCGCTCAGTCGTATCCGACCCTCAGCAACCCCATGGACTGCAGCCTTCCAGTCTCCTCCGTCCATGGGATTTTCCAGGCAGAAGTACTGGAGTGGGGTGCCATTGCCTTCTCCTTGCCACTTTTAAACGTGCAGTGGTGTGAAGTGCATTCACAGTGTTGTATGGCCATCACCGCCATCTAGCCCTAGAACATGCTCACCTCCCCAGGACCCTGTCCCCATCTCCCCACACTGCTCCCTCCCCCCAGCCCGGGTGTCAGTAAGTGTCTGCTGCCCCTATGGCCTTGTCTCTTGTGGATGTTTCGTATAGGCGGAGCCGTTGCAATGTCTGGCCTTCTGTGTCTGGCTCCTGTTACCTCGGTGTAATGTTTCCCGGATGCGTCCACCGTGTGGGGCGCGTCGCCGGTCGCTCCTTTTCATGGGTACAGACTAGTCCAGGGTGTGAATGCCACATTTGGTTTGTGCGTTCTTCTCTTCGTGGACATTGGGGTTGTTCTCACCCTCTGGCAATTGTAAAGAGTGCTGCTGTGAACTGGGTGTCATAGAAGCATTTTGTGTGTTTTCTCAAGTCGTGGAAACTACAAGTGCAGATGATATCGCAGAGGGATTCTCAGACCTTTGGACATTTTTAAAAATAGAGAAGAGTCTCAACATGCATATTTTCTGCTATAAAAAAAGGAACGCTGTGTGGTGGGAGGTGCGGGTGCCCTTGACAGTTGTGGCGTGTGTGAAGGCCGAGGTGGGTGAGGCTGGGGTCGTCGGGAGGCTCGGGCTCTGCCTTCTGAGAACCTCTCGTGTGCCCTCTGCTGGCACGGACGGCTGCCCTACACTCTCCCTTAAGATTCCACCTGATCTCTTTGGCCTTCTCTAGTTAATGTTAGTCCATGGGGTTGCTAAGAGTCAGACATGACTGAGCGACTTCACTTTCACTTTTCAATTTCATGCATTCGAGAAGGAAATGGCTACCCACTCCAGTGTTCTTGCCTGGAGAATCCCAGGGACGGAGGATCCTGGTGGGCTGCTGTCTATGGGGTCGCACAGAGTCGGACATGACTGAAGCGACTTAGCGGCAGCAGTTAATGTTTGCATCAGATTAGCTTCTGTTGCAAACACCTAGACCACCTAGCCATCCTTCCCTCTTGCCAGATCCAGTTTGGGTTTTCTGTCGAATTTATTTGTTCATTTGCTTCTGCACTTTCATGTTCATTGGAAATTAGAGCCCACAGTGTCAAAGGAGGCTTTAAGGATGCATTTGCATTTCTGAAAGGGCAGTGTTGTAATAGCAGTCAGCCCTGTCGCGGGGCTCAGTCGGTGTGCTGGCATGCCCCCAGTAGCTCCTCAGGGTTGCTCCAGTGCCCTCGAGGCTCACACTCCGGGTGAGACAGACCCAGCGCAGTGAAGTGGTTGGCGCATGATGGAGTCTGGGTCCTTCCTCTGGGCAGTAGCCTCTGTGTCCTGCAGAGTCTGCTTCGGGGGAGTTCACCTTTCTCCGCATCAGTCTTCCCCTCTTCTGAGTTTCAGCTCTTGTTTGTCTCATTGATGTGTCCTGTTCTGTATTCAGGAACCTATCTGCTCTTCACCAAGTGGCTGCTTGTGAATACTTGTCAGATGAGCTTAATGAGCTTGAGGGCAATGAAGAAACTAATTGCTCGCCCCTGGGTGGCTGGGGTGCCCCATTGCACACTCCATATGTCCCTGTGGGCTTGTGAGTCGCACAGCCTCTGTAGCAAGATTGCAGGTGTATGTCCCTTTAGCCCCAGCAAAATTCCACTTCTCGGAATTGGTCCTACTCAGTCTGAAGCAGTGTTGTTCAGTTGCTGAATCGTGTCCAACTCTTTGCAGCCCCGTGGACTGCGCACAGCACGCCAGGCTCCTCTGTCCTCTTCTGTCCTGGAGTTTGCTCAGATTCTTGTCCATTTAGTTTGTGATGCTGTCTAATCATCTCAACTTCTGTCACCCCCCTTCTGCCCCTGCTCTCAGTCTTTTCCAGCATCAGGGTCTTTTTCAGTGAGTCGGCTCTTGCCATCAGGTGTTAAAATATTGGAGCTTTAGCTTCAGCAGCAGTCCTTCCAATGAATATTCAGGGTTGATCCCCTATAGAACTGACCAGTTTGATCTCCTTGCAGTCTGAGGGGCTCTCAAGAGTCTTCTCCAACACCACAGTTTGAAAGCATCAATTCTTCAGCACTCAGCCTTCTTTATGATCCAGTTCTCATATCCACGCATGACTACTTGAAAAACCATAGCTTTGACTAGATGAACGTTTAGTTGGCAAAGTGATGCCTCTGCTTTTTAATACACTGTCTAGGTTTGTCATAGCTTTGCTTCCCATGAGCGAGTGTCGTTTAATTTCTTGGCTGCAGTCATTGCCTGCAGTGAGTTTGGAGCCCTAGAAAATAAAGTCTGTTGCTTCAGTGTGAAGTACCAAATACATAAATGTAACATTTTTATAAGGAAACAATCTGAAGTCTCAAATGTTTCTCCATAGGTGGGGAACTAATGTGAATGTGGTTCACCCGTACGGTGGAGTTCAGTGCAGTTTCCAGAAGGGAGTGAGCCTCTTTGTACTGATAGGGAATCCTTTCCAGGATAATGGGGAGGGAAAATGATAATATCTGTGTGCATGCATTTGCTTGCTTACATATAGACAGTTGCTGCTAAGTCACTTCAGTCGTGTCTGACTCTGCGTGACCCCATAGACGTCAGCCCACCAGGCTCTCCTGCCCCTGGGATTCTCCAGGCAAGAAAACTGGAGTGGGTATAGACAGTTGAGAAATACGTATAAGATGGTGGTCCTGGTGATTCTTCAGCAAATGTGGGTAGCTAGATTAGATGCGGGGGACAGGGTAGACGGGGCCGAGTCTGCAGAGGTGTGGACGGCGTAGGGGGGTGACCTCTTCTCACTCAATGTGGGGTTTTCTGTTTCTACACGACAGATCACCACAAATGGAGGGAAGGGTTGTGTGATGTAACCTCATCAAGGGATGACAGCCCATCACCTTTGCCTTAGTCGCTTGGCTGGAAACAAGTCATGGACTCCACCTGTTCTCAGGGGAGGTGATTACACAAGATTATGACTCAGTGCGGGGAGATGGGTCATCTTAGGATGAGACTGCCACACCAGCGATCACTTGTTAGCACCTAAAACTTGTTCTTTAAGGATAAACTGATGCTGGAGTTGGGAGCTTGGTAACTGAGAATGGGCCAAGGTGGATTTCCAGCAGGGAGACCTGCAGGTGTGGAGATCCCTCCAAGCTCAGGCTGGTACCTGAGCTCCTGGAGGGCTTCCCGGGTAGTTCAGCTGGTAAAGAATCCACCTGCAACACAGGAGACCCCAGTTCAATTCCTGTGTTGGGGTCTGAGAACTGTTGTTCTCCAGTTCCTGCACTGGAGAAGGGATAGGCTACCCACTCCGGTATTCTTGGGCTTCCTTGGTGGATCAGCTGGTAAAGAATCCACCTGCAGTGCGGGAGACCTGGGTTCAGTCTCACTCCAGTATTCTGGCCTGGAGAATTGCATGGACTCTTGCAAGAGTCAGATACAACTGAATGACTTCATTTTAGTCTCAGTCCAGCTTAATTCCTTGGTTTTCATTTTGTGTTTAATGAGTCCTAGTTTTTCTTGAACAAGCTAATTTTTCTTAAAACACCTTAAATGGTTGAATTTCTGTCCTGCATATTACTTGCTTTAAAAGAAACAAACAATTGGTTAGTAATTTTGAGAGGGTTTAGCCAAGTCTCCCCTTGCCTGGAGAATCCCAGGGACGGGGGAGCCTAGTGGGCTGCCGTCTGTGGGGTCGCAGAGTCGAACACGACTGAAGCGACTTAGCAGCAGTAGCAGCAGCAGCCAAGTCTCCCAAATCAGGATGAATATGAATTGGGTGGAAGTTAAAAAACCAGAAGTTGGGAGAGAAGCTTGAATCTTTTTACTCCACCTGGTGGGCGTTTTCCGTCACTGCAGGTGGATTTAACCCAAACACAGCCCTCAACACCATTTTAGTTCACAGCAACTGTTGACGACTTTGAGTATCTAACTGTCAATGCTGGTTTGCTGGTGTCAGACAGTTCTCATTGTACGCTCGCTGGGTTTGGGTCACACTAATGTACCATATTTCACCGAGCATGGAAGGGGTCTGATTAGATCCGCAGTGTCACTGAACGCTCAGGTTGGGGGCTTTGACGTCTTTACGTAATCGAAGAATGACATTGTCAAAATGACTCTGTGAATTTCTGCCAGTGTGACACAGTCACCGAGCAGTTTGCTACAGGAATCATACATACGTTTAAATTGATGAGTTACTTGGTTTTTTCCCTCGATGACTTAATGGGAAGTCTGCATAGGACTGTTATTGTGGCCAGTATTTTCTGTAATTTTCTAGAAGATGCATCGCTGCCTAATGAAAGAGCTGAGCAGTCTGCGAGTCCAGTGTAAACGTCCCTGCCTGGTTATCAGATTTCTTGTTTTAGTGAAAAGAGGCATTGGAGTGCAATACTAGGATGGTATATTCTTTAAGAAGGAAGGCACCTTCTGCTTGTAATTCCAGCAGGCACCAAGCACACACCCCTGCCCCCACTCACCTCCTGTGTCCCCTCAGCCTTCCACCGCGCCCCCCCCCCCCATTTCAGATATAACCCGGACGTCACTCCTGAAAAGCCTTCCTCAGTAAACAGGGTTCCCTTGGGGGCCTGGACTGGACTGATCATCTCTGTGTTTCTAGGACCCAGCAAGGTGCTCATTGCCTATGTCAAGAGCTTTTCAATAAAGGTTTGGTGGGAAGGTGCAGATTTTTACCCCTGTGCAGTATTAAAATTAGGGGATGGGGTGGGCAACAGTTTGGAGGAAATGAAGTTTTTATCGTTAATACAAGTATTAAGTGAGTAAATGCTGCTTCAGTTTCTTCTTCACTAATCCTAGACCATGACCTGTATATGATGTACCTTCAGTTCTAAAACTCTCCTTTCTACGTGAGCAGACACCTATCTGTCAGATTAAAAAGTGTTTCACTGGGAAGAACAAGATAAAGGGCCTGGTACATTCAGCATCTGGTGAGAACCATTTCTTAGTTCACAGACAGCCTATGTCCTCATAGGAGCACTCTGGGGTCTCTTTCATAAGGGCACTAATTCCATTCTCAGGGACTCCACCCTCATGACCTAATCACCTCCCCAAAGCCTCACCTCCTGGTATCATCACACTGGGGGTTAAGATTTCAACATACAAATTTTGGCGGGACACAAACATTCAGCCTCTGGCAAGTACCAATAATCAAGAAGATGCAAATAAATTCAAATGGTACATTTCTACGAACTTTTCATCTGACTTCAGAATAAATAAATTGGCATTTGGATTAGAAAAAAAAATAAAAATAAAAAGTGTTTCAGTTAGATCAGATTGTAAGGAGTCAAGGTGTCCAGCATATATTCCAGTGGAATATAAGCTTCAAAGTATTTTTGATTTCTAAAGTTGTTCTTGATACATAACCACGGTAAAAAGTTGGGAATTCTTTAAATGTCCTGATGAAATGCACATGCATATCTTCAACTCATTTCCAAAATATACACAAATGAGTCAGTTGACATCTGCTTCTGCTTTTTTTTTTTAAGGTATAAATTTGAATCTGGCCCCTTTTAATCATCTCCAGCACTTTGTCTAAGTAGCTTCCCATGATTTGTATACAAAAGTCACTTCCCAGGAGAGGGAGACTCTTTAAAGTGTGAGCTGAAGTGTACACACGATTAACATCAGAGAGACCTTCATTTTTGGAAGTAATTTGAAAGAAAATGAGCACGGTTTAAAAAAAGAAAACAAATTGGAACCACATTTTTAGGTATTTGTGTGTAAGCAGAAAGGATTGTATCAGCCTTCCTCTATAGTCTATGCTTCCTCTGAAGCACATGTGTAGGGCTTGATTTTTAGCATTTCCAATTCTTTTTTCATAGAAAAAAAATGTTCAAATTTTAAGGCTCACAGGTCTAAAAATGATACATAGCTTAACATCTGTTTTTTAGATGTCAATAAAAAGCAAATATTGATGGCCTGAAAGTATTAAGTTGTTCGGTAGACGCAGTTTAAAACTATAGCTCCATTCCAGATGAAAATGCAGCAGGTTTAAAGAATGACTTTTCCCTCTCGTGTCAACATCTTAAGTTGTATTGATTAAAGGTGAAAGATTTTTCCTAAATGAGGCATTTCATAACCAAGAGTTGCCCAGTTTTGTAAGCTTGGTGCTGGTTGTCTGAAGATGGTATTCCTAAAAGGAGGAGACAGGTTGGAAACTCACATGCTGTGTTGATTTCTGGGTCACAAACAGGATGTGCACGGTGTGGCCTGCTTGATCAAGTCCTTGGTGGAGACTTCCTCGGACAGCTCGAGGGGCCCTTTCACTGTGGGTGACCCAGTACGCTTGTACTTTTGAGATGAGGCTCAGATTTCATTCTTATCTCTTCCTTCTTCCGACCTTTTTAATCCCCTTTGCCCAGTTTGTCACTTCCAGGTTCTCATCCTTTCCTGCCCACGAGTATAACTGCCATAGTGGCCAGGTCAGCACTTTCAGGGCCCTGGGCTCTGTCCTGCTCTCCAGGTGATCTCTGCTCACTCTTGAGAAGTGCTTTAGTGCCCTGTTCATGGTGGACAGGATAGGGGGGACTCTTCTAGGATTTTAGAAGCCCGGGGAATCTCAGTTGGAGGCCATGGTTGAGAACATCCACACCAGTCGTGAGCTGCACTGTTGAGGAGTTTGAGCCAAGCGAGGTGCTGTGACTTGCTGTTACTGATGGAGGGCAGCCAGGACTCGAGCAGTGCTGCTGACTTACTCTTGCTAGAACGTCTCTCTGTATGTTGTTTCTTCCTTTGCATGATGTTGATGAAGAGCATTCTTAACTGATATAAAACAAGCAAGTGCCTGCTTTTTCGTCCATCTTCCTGCACGTCCCCTGTTCTCCCCCCACCCCCCGCCCCATCGTAATAGCAGTTTTCATCGGTGGCCTTGGTTACCTCCATCCGTAACCCCTAAACTCTGGCATGTTTGGAAATTTGCGTGCATACAGTAGAGTAAAAGGATTAGAGACCCTGGGATGTCTTTTGATGTGGGTACTTAAAATAGAGAACATCACTCATACATTTTCATATTCACTTAGCAAACATTTATTGGAACTTGCTATTTGCTCTCTGTTGGCATGGTAAATATTTTTCCAGGTAAAGTAAGAATTGTGTCTGTCTGAAGAGCGTGCAAGATTCTTAGTGAACGTGTTAAAGTGTTTCTGAGTGACTTGGAGTTTGTTTGTTCTGATCATATAATCTGGTGGTGTGTAGTGCCCTCCACCAAAGAGCTTTTTTTCTCACATATGATAGAGACCCGTGCTGGACTCCAGGGTGCCAGCAAAGTCTGGGTTCATAGGCTGACAAGATGGGAGGAGATTTGGAGTTTATTACCTTAGTAAATGAAGATGTGAACGTGTTAGTCGCTCAGTTGTGTCTGAATCTCTGTGACCCCGTGAACTGTAGCCCTCCAGGCTCCTCTGTCCATGGAATTCTCCAGGCAAGAATGCTGAAGTAGGTTGCCATTCCCTTCTCCGGGGGTCTTCCCGACCCAAGAATTGAACCCAGATCTCCTCCATTGCAGGCAGATTCTTTACCATTTGAGCCACTAAATGAAGAGCCCCCATCATTTAATTGCATATCCACAGACAGTAATGGGATTGGTGGGGTCATCCAAGCCACTTGTAGGAAGTCCTGTGATGATGGCGATCTCCAGGAAGATGAATTGGCTTCTAAAGTTTGTGCTTTTCGCTTGTTCTTTCCAGCACTGACTGTTTGTTCCCTGGTTGTGATGTGTATGTTTGGTGAGTGTGTTTTGGTGGGCAGAGCAGCATCCCGTTTCAGTTGACATCAGAAGGATGCTCCGCTGTATCTGATTATCTGAAGTCTTGGTTGCCTTTGAAAACAAGCATATAAGACTTGCCTTTTCCACCACCCATTGAGCTGTTTTTCTCCGAGAAGGCAATGGCACCGCACTCCAGTACTCTTGCCTGGAAAATCCTATGGATGGAGGAGCCTGGAAGGCTGCAGTTCATGGGGTCACTGAGGGTTGGACATGACTGAGCGACTTCACTTTCACTTTTCACTTTCATGCATTGGAGAAGGAAATGGCAACCCACTCCAGTACTCTTGCCTGGAGAGTCCCAGGGACAGAGGAGTCTGGTGGGCTGCTATCTGTGGGGTCGCACAGAGTCGGACACAACTGAAGCGATTTAGCAGTTTTTCACTTTGAGCACCATTCCAATATTTGAGTATTGAACAGTCTGGCACTTTATAATTGTTTTAGACCTTAGTATGTATTGTTTTAATACATACTGCTCCTTTGAAACATGCTGCTGCTGCTTTGAAACATACTTTTTCCTAAATGTCAGCCATGGAAAGCTGATGAAACTTGGTATAATTTATTTAGGCGTATAAATTTTGGTCACACTTAAGTAGTGTTTGCTTCTTGTACTCTGGGAAGGATTCAGGCATATCTTTTCTTTGGATCAGACATTCTGTGAGACAGAGCCCAGATGCTACACATTTGAGTAGATAGTCTTGGCAATATGTGCTTTATTGCACTGCCTTCAGAAAAAAACTTCATAATTTTAAAGAAATTTAAGAATCAGAAAACATGCTTTCTAAATAATCTTTACAAGGTTACATTTTTTTTCCTCTTTAAAATTAGAAACATGATGAAGTCCGACTGGAAAAAGTAAAATATTTGATCGGATCATATGAAATTGTTAATGTTTGTCAGCTTTTGAGCTGCAGAAATGACACTTTGGGGGTCCACCTGGTAGACTTCAGAAGTGACCCTTGGTAGACGACAATCCTCAGTGGTCAGGGCTGATTGTCGCTCCAGTTCGTTCTTGCTCACAGCTTTCTGGAAACACCTGCATCTTAGATGTTCCTTGTGTCCCAGCTGCTGCTTCTCACTTCCTAAGAAGGGCGGTCTGCCTCCCAGAGCTGTGGCTATCCTGTTCTTTAGCCCTGAAAAGAGCTTTTGTTTATTAGAAGTCTGTGGCCAGCTTCCAGCAAGTGCGAGGAGCCTGCGGTTGCCAAGTGCTTCAGGTCTCCTTGGCGTGAGCACACACTCAGCCTAGTTGAGAACCTCTTCTGCCACTAGAATGAACCCAGATACTCATTTCTATCTCGAAAGGGTGCTACTTATCCCCGGCCTGTGTTCAGGAGCTCCAAAAGCTCTTTATTAAAGTGTGTGCATAGTAAAGAGGGGAGCACTGTGACTCAGTTCCTGACTTGGAGGAGCGGCCTCCTTGAGCTCTGGAAAAGACAACAGAACAGGCTCAAGTTACAGGCTTTGAGGTAGCAGCGGTTTTGCTTTTGCTTAAGAAACCTCTCTTGTCGGTGGCTTGTCTCATCTCCCTTTGCTATGCTGTGAAGCAAACCATTGTCAGGATCCTTTTTGTAGTGACATTCAGAGGAATTTTGTTTTTCCCCACCCTTTCTCAAAGAAAATATAAATAAATGTAAGCATGGTTCTTATTAGAAAGAAATGTGAAAATGTTCCCCACTTTCTTCTGCTGCCTTACATGGTCAAGTACTCTGGAACACTTAGGTTCGCATCCAGGGGTGGATTTAGAGAATGTCCTGTGTATTTGAAGGCACGATTGGATGGCAGTGCCCTCTTGTGGGAAAAGAACACGTTGCTTATCTCCTGCTTGCTTAAATCTTGGCAAGAACATAAAAATTTCCCCCGAAAACTCTGCGTGTACCAGCTTATGTGGCAGAAGATACTTTTCCCACTAGAACCTGTTATTAGTCTTTACTTCTAATCTCTTGCATGGTTTCAAAGTTTAAAAAAAAAAAAAATCAGAGAGGTTGATGGAGGTGGTCAGGTGTGAAGTTTCCCTGGGTAGAGAAAATGGTCTGGTAAGAGTTAGAAAACTTTTTTTGTGCGTTTTTGTTTTTTGTTTTTGAGCAGCTAATGACAGATATTTTTAAAGAAATCAGCATAAACAGCTCCTAATCAACTTTCTAAAGTGTATTCCTTATGAAGGCCCACAGCAGTGGAAGCCCTCAAGGAGAGGTTCTGTAGACTGATCTGGGAGTGAAGTGTTGGAGTCTTATCAGGTGATGAGTGTAAACTGCATCGCATTTTTGCAGTGAAGTTTTCTGAGCCTGGCTGTCCACAGGGCAGCATCTCTCTGCATCCTAGCCCTGCTCAGCTGCCGTGAACTTGGTTGGGCAGGACCTTCACTTTCTTATCCCCAGTTGCGATGGTAGTACTTGTCCCAAGGTTGTGAGGAGGATTGACTAGGAGGAGGTGTGTGCCCAGAACAAAAATAAGGTTTCCAAAAACAATAGCAGGAATGATCCTGCTTATCCGATTTTGTATTATTGTTTGAAAAAAAAAAAGTTAAAAATTTTCCTGCAATTATAAGATGATTGTTAAATATATTTTAAAGTTAAAATATATAATTTAAATTATATATTTATAATTAATAATTTTATTATAATTAAATATTATATTTAATTATATATTTATAATTAAGCAACTGAGCTTAGTCGCTCAGTCATGTCTGACTCTCTGAGACCCTTTGGACAGTAGCCCAGCAGGCTCTTTAGTTCGTGGGATTTCCAGGCAAAAGTACTGGAAGGGGTTGCCATTTCCTCCTCCGGGGATCTTCCCAACCCAGGGACTGCACCTGTCCGTCCTGTGTCTCCTGCGTTGTAGGCAGATTCTTCACTTGCTGAGGAATCAGGGACACCATATTAATTTGGTGCTAATGTAACAGCGGGGTCCTGGGACTTAGGAGCAGCTGTGCCTGAAGCCCAGGTCATGGACCAGAATGAACATTGTACTGGAGAGGGATCGCCCTGTAGGTTCTCAAGAGGACATTCCCACTTTGTTCTTCGATCTACTGTCATTTAAGAAAATGCATTTTATGTTAAAAACAGGAATTCTTTACCATCTGAGCCATCAGGGAAGCTTCCTTGGTAACTCAACTGATAAAGAATCTGCCTGTAATGCAGGGAGACCTGGTTTGATTCCTGGGTTGGGAAGATCCCCTGGAGAAGGGAAAGGCTATCCACTCCAGTATTCTTGGGCTTCCCTGGTGGCTCAGCTGGTAAAGAATCTACCTGCAGTGCAGGAGACCTGTGTTCGATCCCTGGGTTGGGAAGATCCCCTGGAGGAGGGCATGGCCACCCATTCCAGTATTCTTGCCTGGGAAATTCCCACGGACAGAGGAGCCTGGCGGGCTGCAGTCCATGGAGTCACAGAGAGTCAGACACGACTGAGCGACTAGGCACAGCACAGATTAAATAAACCTTTCCTAAACTTACTGTTTACATTTCAGGCATATGCAGTTTAATTTTAAAATATATAATATTTAACAACCATCTTTAATAAAAGACTGACTTATTGGTGTGTTGGTACTTAATTTCATTGATGTGGAGAGTTTAAAATATATTTTTTATTGCTGTAATATGTAAATACATAGTAATAAATATGTGACAAGAACAAATACATCATATATTTGTGCATGAAGTATGGGCTCCTCCAAACCAGTAGCCTACTGACCCCTGTAGGGGAGACCTAGGGGATACCTACCAGCCCTGGCTCCCCGGAAAGCCCCTCTTCTGGTCCCCAGCTATTTGGATTCCCTGCTGGGTTGTTGACATCAGGTTTTTGGTTGTAACTTCTTTTCATGGCTGAAATTCTGGGATTTTTTTCTCTTTCTGTATTAATTTGTAACCTTCCAAAGGCTTCGAGGGGTCTGCTTTCATAAACATGACAGGGTTGGCAGGCTCTGGCTGTGATTCAGACAAGATGAGAAAGAATGGAGGAGGCGATTGCCCTAGCTGTGCTCCAGCCCAGCAGTGCTCGAGGCTGGGGCCACCTTTCAGCACAGGGTCCTGTGACAGGCTCCGTCCCCCTCCGCTGTCCTCCACGCTGGCCCACCCGAAGTCTCACTGTGCAGGGTCTCTGTGAGGTTGAAAAGATTACAAGCAAGTGTTCTACTTGGGTGTGTAGGTTTGACTGCATTTCTCAGTTCTCAGGGCAGTTATTTAAAAATTCCTTTTTAAGGATTCATTGGTGGGAAGCCAGTAAGGATTAATGAGAGGGCTGGATTAGAGAATATTTTTTAATGCCACTCTGTTCCTTTGAGGTACATTCAGCAACAGAAACTAGGCCAACAAGTTATTGACAATTAGTGGTCCTTTGGGAATCTGCTTTAATGAATAGATAAGAATGATTTGTAATTAGCATAATAATTATATGCAAATGAATGCTTCTGAATTGCTCTAAAACACTTCTGAACTGTTTAAACAGCCCTCCTGAGATCTTGTTACTCTATTAATTTGTGTAGCAAATCTTTTTTTCATAGATCATGCAAAGATAAACTTCAGTCCAGCCCCTGTCCGAATTATTATAAATTCCAAGGTGGTAGGACCTGAATTAATAAGATTTACTTATACTATATTAATGGTACTCTGTGGGAACCTGAAAGGGTGAGGAGTCACTGGGGAGATGTAATTAAAAATCGGAGAGAAAGCTGCTTATTTGAAAATATGTTGAAATGAGTTTCTTAAACAAGTTAGTAAATGTTAATTTCTCTTTACACCTCTTGTTACTTGGCAAAATTTAATGCAAACATTTTTTTTTTTTAAAATAGGCTTTCCCTTTGGAGTCACTTGAGTTTTCTCAGCTCCAGTGAGTTACACACTGGGGTTAGTGATGATAGGATCTGGGAACCCCTTTTTTCTAAGTGCCACAGTACTGAAAAATCCAGCACAGTGCTAATAAATGATGTTTGCTATTTATCTTCCTATTTAATTCAGCTCTCTCCCCAACCTGGTCTTTACTTTTAGGGTGTGATTAGAGGAAATGAGCTCTGCTGAGTTGAGCAGCAGTATCTGCATTTTAAACTTGGTGATTGTCTTTGAGCTATTTGAATAGACACCTAATTAATCATCTTATGCTAAAGGGCAGCATTTTACAAGCAGGCTGCAGGATTCTAATATCCCTCTCAAGTTTTTGTTTACCCTGTAGAGTTGTTTCTCTTTGCCGGGTGTGGGGCAAAGTTGTTTCACTTTGCCGGGCAGGTGTGGGGACTTGCTCACATACATGGGTCTGGCTGGCATTTCCTTTCCTCACTGTACAGGTAGCATCACCTGCGGTGACCCAGGCATGGTTCTTTAAGCAGTTTCTGGTGTCTGGAGCTCTCGATTTTTCCACAAGCTGTTAAGCAACTCCTACCAGCCTGCCCCCACCTCCTGCTCCCTTCCCCATTCATAGTCATGAGTTCAGTCTGGGCTCAAGGGAGTTCGGGTTGGCTCAGCACAGATTTTGTACTTGCATTTGGGGTTGGGGGGGCAGCCACTATGCTAAAAGATTCATAAAACTAATATTCTTTGTCTTCAGAATGAATCTGGTTTCTTTTTAGAGTTTCTATCGAGAGCTGTAGTGAGTAACAGATGTACACCCAAGAGGTAGCACAAGTTTTGTATTCCAGTGACAGAAAACAGTTATTTATAAGAATTTAATGAATGTATTCCGTGGCTCCAGCATGGAGACTCAGTAATCCACTTATTTACCATATTAGATTTTATTTGTTCTCCAAAGGGTGTCTTGACTTGCCTCCTTTCTTACTTAAACAGAGTTTTCAATTAAATAGAGTTGTATTAACACTGATCCGCATCTACCTTATGCTGATAACATTGTGTTTTTCTGTTGTTCACGCACTAGCATTGGTGGAGTGAGGAGTGTCTGGGGACACTACACCTAACTTGATAATGATGGTTTTACTGAGCCCTTATTCCTGGCCAGGCCTCTGGGCATTTTATACAGACAATTAAAATTTGATCATAAAAAAAATTTTAAACACAATGCACCTTAGCAATAAGATTTTTCTACTTTTAAACATGATTTTAAAACTCATTTAAAAAATACATTTGCTTGGCCCAGTGAATCTGCTGTTTTTTTGTGTGTTTTTTTTTTTCTCAAGGATTACAGAAAGTGCATAGCAAATTCAGCCTTCAGAATACCCAGGAGCTGAAGACTCAAGTAGGCTACAGCTGTCTTCACCCACAGTATTCTAAAAAACTAATGAGATGAGAAGTCTGCAGCTGGTGGCAAGCACAGTAAACCAGGAGCCAAGGGCTTCTCTTCATCAGAGCCTCCCTCTCCCCATGGGATCCCGGAGGAGACGGGGTACTAACAAAGCCAGCAGGCTGTCTCATTCCACACTATTGCTCATTTGCAGCTATAATTGGTAGCTGAGGTTGCATTCTGTATGCTGAAACTGTCATACATGAAGGAATATATTTGTTCATTGTGATACGGATATAAATCAGCCAGTTGATTTCAAATATAGAAAGACAAAACTGGATACCACAGATAAAATTGTAGCCAGAAAGATATTGTTCAAAAAACTAAATGTTATATAAATACAGAAGTGAGGTTAATAAAACCACACTTGCTTGCTGCTTGTTAATATCTTGCTACTTAATTCAGTTGATTAAACATCTATGTATTCAAACTAACATTAAAAAGTACAAAAATTCCTAGGTTTTGACAAGAGGCTTTTTCTTCATCTGTCAAGGTTAAGGTGCTATTGTTAATAATTGGGTTTTGTTAACATTTCCAGTGTATCGTTAATGTTGCTGCTTTGTATTCAAGGGAAAAGAGCAGAGAGGGGAGATTTAGCTTTGGAGGGAGTGTGTGTGTGTGTGTGTGTGTGTGTGTGTGTGTGAGAGAGAGCAGACTCATGTGCACACTCATGCCTTCTAGGAGAATCCACTTTGGTATCTGCGGTGCTACTGCTGCTTGCTGTTTTTGAATTGTGTTTCGTTTGTGTGGCTTGTGTGGGTGCCCTTCTGCCATCTTCCTGTGTGATGGCCCAGAATGAGCCTAGGACAGAGGGAGGGTGAGGAGTCCCCAGGTAGGCGGGCCGTACCACCTCCTTGTTGGACCGTGGTTTCCTCACCGGTGAAATGAGGTGGCTTGGGTGGCCTGCAGAGTGCGGTTCCCCTCTAACATGTTGTGACTCCGTGGTTCAGAAAAGTTACCCATCCACAGCACTAATGATGAAGGCTCTGAAATAACTGTCACTCCATAGTTTTCAGTTACTTATGTCAAACAAGTATTGAAAAATCCCGTAAGTCATCACCCCGGTGTGGTGCTGAATGGGGTTTGGACAGAGAAAGGATTGTTGTCCAGAAGTCCATCTAATCCGTTCACTTAACATTTTCACATTCAGTGCCGCCGCCCTAACCCTGCGTCGGCCCTTCTCCTGGGGCACCCACCCCCCTAATTGGTTTACCTCCACATGACAGTCATTCATGCTGATTACGGCTTGGGCCGCGCTCGCGTTTCTCACCCTGGTTCTGCCTTGGTTTGGCTCCTGCCCTGTTGTGTGCTGTCGGTCTTGCTGACGCTTGTGGACACTGTATTTTGTGGACTTCGTTTTTCTTTCTGTCTTGGAGCTGGCAAGTGTAGAATCCACAGAGATAGTTCTGCAGTCTCTGTCTCGTCAGTTCTAAGATCCCCTCCCTCGTTTTTCTCCTCATGTTTTAATATAGTCAAAGTCAGATTTGCCTTCCAGTTGTGGCATGTTTTACTGGCCTAGTGTTTCCCTTCTTAATGGTATGTAAAATAACGGAGCATCCTGTAACTGGCAGTCTCTCAGAGTCAGGAAATGTGATTATTTACTATTCAGCTCATGCAGGGCTCTATAATATCTTAGATTTTGTGAAAAAGCAGAATCTTGGGCATCTTGCTCACAATAAGGTCACACCCTGCTTAGTAAAAAAGCAAAAAAAAAAAAAAGTGTTTTTCCCTCAATTGGGATGAACTGTTAAGTGTTAAACACTGGCCAGGCCTCTGAACATTATACAGATAATTAAAATTTTATCATAAAAGATTTTAACACAATGCGCTTTAGCAAAAAAACAGTTTTCCTCAGCTGGTGTTGATTGGTTTCCATTCTGACTGTAATTTCTTCTCTCCATTCCCTGCTGGCAGTGGACATGTGATCCCTGTGGTTCCGCGTACCTTTTCTTTGTCTCTCTTGCTTTGATTCCGGCTAGACTGACCTCCTAGGAGCCAGACCCAGGTGCGGGCTCTTCTGCTCTCAGACCCCCAGACTACCTCTTAGCATCTTGCGCCCTGCTTGGTGCTGATGCAATGCACCCTTCTCCGTGATGGCCATTCAGTAAATAGACCTTGAATCGAGGGAGGTGATGTCAAAAGTGATTATTTGATAGAATGTTAAATGCTTTCAATTTTGGACGAAATGGAATTCGTCTCTGGGTTTCCAAGGCTCTGACCTAAAAGAAAACGTTGCTTGGTTGTTTGTCAGCACGAGAGCTGGTGTCTCACTGTGAATCCTGGTCTCGGGACCACCTGTGCAGTTGATTCTTTTTTTTTCCCCCTCAGTCCTCAGTGAAGTTGTTAATTTTAGGGTGCGGTTCTAAACTGGAATTTAAGAACTCCTGTTAGCTGACAGTAGTTGAACTCTGCTGACGTGCCCAGACACACAGGGTAGCTGCAGTTGTCCGACTCCTTGCAGTCGGCTCATCCCAGCTTGTTGTCCTGGACAGTGCTGGCTCACCTCCTCCCATGTCTGCGCCGTGTTGCATGTTTCAGCAGCAAGGCCCAACACCGCCAGTCAGGTTCGCCTCTGTAACCGTTTAGACAGGCTTTGAGTTGAAGGTCACATATTTGCCCAGTTACCACCCCTTAAAGAAGTTTTGTTATGTACCTGAACCTCGCTTTTCTCCTTCCTCATATGATTTATTTGTAACTTTCTCTTTGGAAACTACTAACATGCCATATGCATTTACTGAATAACTGTCGAGTCTTGATTTGCTGCTTCTCAGCCTGTTTTCTTTGATTTTGAAAGTTTGTATTGTACTTTGGCGTGCGTTCAGTGCTTGCACTGACTTTATCTCTAAAACTGATATTTTTTCATATTGACTTGTCTGGGCATTTTTCTCAAAGTATGTGGTCCTCCACAAATACTGTGAAAGACCCCTGCTTTAGAAGGACCCCTGCCCAAGAAGAAAGGGGTTCTCCTTTTGTAATATTTTCACCTGACCTCTGTTTACTGTTAGTATTATAACTCACTTCGTTTTTTAAATCTGGACATTAGCTCTTCAAAAATAATTTTTAATTTCTGTATGTGGATTACGTATGTGTACGTGCGAAATGACCAAAGAACCTTCGTAAAGCAGATAGGATTAAAAGGGTTTACTTCTCTTGTATTTTCCATTCTACCAGAAAGACTATATTAAGGGAAACAGAATTTACACACACAGGAACTTTGCATAAAACCTAGATTTTAGGGCCGTGCCCTGTGACATGCTTGTAACTGAGTCCCACACGGAGTCGTAAAGCCCTCCGTCACCTCACTTGGCCATGTGGGACTGACCCGAGTGTGGTCCCTAACGTGTTTGTACCGGTGACTCTTCACGGACTGGCTGCACCTCAGACCCAGACGTGGCAGCACTTGGGGTGCACAGAACCCATGGTTCTGATCTGTGTTTCCAGTCATGGTAGTTGCTCTCCAGCGGGTGTTAGAGTCTCGTGGGCATTTCAAAACTGGTGTGGGTCTGCTTAATTTCTTGAGTGTGGTGATAAGTATATCAAAATGCTGAAACTGTTGAGAAGTGTTAAAAATTTGTTCTTAGAGATATTAACAGCAGTCCAGCAACCAGTTGTGGTGCACTTGTTGATCAAGACTTGTATTGCTTTTTATTATGTAGTTGTTTTGCCTTAAGGTAAAAGCTTAGAGCAAAGAGAACCCAACGGACAACTTAATGTCGCATAGAAGCGTTTCCCTGCATTTATGCAAAGCACAGTGAGCCCAGTCAGTTTCTGTCCTTTGCTTAGTAGCTGCAAAGGGCTGTTCTGGCCAAGGTTAGAAAATTTTTCTCTGGTTTTCTTCTCTGCCTCTGACTTTGTTTTGTTTTGCAGGACTACAAAGCTGATGAAGACCCAGCATTATTCCAGTCCGTCAAGACCAAGAGAGGCCCTCTGGGACCCAACTGGAAGGTACTGGATGCTGACCTTTCTGACAGGCAGAGTCTTGGCAGCAGGACACTTGACAGGTCCTGAGTCTGGAGGAGCTGGCGACGTTTAAGTGAAAAATAGAAATGGCACAAAAACAGTTTTATTTGCGATAAGGACTCACAGCCAGTTGCAGTTGGCCAGCAAGTCTGTGCTGCATTAACAAACAGAACAGAGCCAGGCTGTCACTTTCAGCATAATGCTATTCTGATAACTCTTACATGAGACAAGTGATTTAGTCTTTAGGGATTGTAGTGTTCTCTTTTGAGACTTGAAGCAGTACAGAAGTCTATGTTAAATGAAGGTTGATAGTTTTAAATTTAGTCTTAGTAAAAACTGAACAAGTTCACCTTCCCCAGGCTCATGTTCCTGGCCTTTTAATAGTTATATTTTGGAAAGCAGGGCACCAGAGAGCAGTCTTGATGGCAAGTGGTTGTTGTCTAATAAAGAGCACGTCCTTATTTTTATTTGTGGAAGTAAGGAAAGCAGTGTCCAGGTAGTAATTTAAATTGCTATAGAAATAATAATGGATTTTAAAGACATCCGCTAAACCAAATGACAACCCCTTAGAGAAGGCTTAATGTGTTGATGGCAAGCTATTACAGCTAATTTGACAAGAGAAGAGGAGCATAGAAACCTAAACATGCCCAAAGCAGATTCTCTACCAATGGGATTTTACTTGGTAACCAATCTGTTTATGCTGAAGCCAGTCACAGGTCATTGATAAATGATGTCTAGGTGCTAGCTGTTGCTTGTAGATAGGGGATTACTGTAACAGCCCCACAAGAACCCAGTGAGTGGCTCTCCATGGGTGTTGGACTCTTTGGGACTGTCTTGCACATCAATTAAAATGAAGAATGAGTCTGACTTTCTTCTCTAAGAAATGATTCATAATTATCTTATTTTCACATTTGTTCTCTGAGTAGAGTTTGGTTCAAGATTCTACCAGTTTAATGGCCATGACTAGAGAGACTTTCAATACCCAGAAAGTGATATATGTCTCTTAGAAATTAAGGGACAAGTTCAGTATGCGTGTTCTAAATTTACTCTAATGGATTAAAAAAAAAAAACACCCTTTTCAAGATTTCTCGCTGTGAACTTTAGAACTCACCCTGAGTCAGAGGAGAAGCCTTTTCTCTGAGATTTAACAGATTTAACACAGGCTTTGAGAGAGAGAGAGAGAGAACTGTGCTGGAACAGACAGGAGGCTGCTTGCGAGGCTGCCGGGGGTCCTCACAGGCTGTCTGGTCCCAGTAATACCAGCTCCTCTTTTCAGGGAATAGTAGGGGGCCATGAGCTTGAGACACGGAGTTAAATTAAATCTTGCATTTTCTTCACATTGTCAGTTTTTCAAGCATAAACTTGAAAAGGTGGTGCTATATAATGTGGTGGGCTATTTATGTTGGGTGCCTGTCTTTCTTGTAGGAACTCCTAGCCAGTTTTACAAAAGACAGCAAACAGCAAACGTAGCTTGACATTCTGATTTCTACCTGATTTCCAACCTTTGGGAACTAGGGATATGACATTTACTGCTTTTTTATTTATGACTTTTACCTCTTTAACTAACATTGCTTTGTCTTTTTATTATCCATTAATGGTTACTTAGAGGTTTAAGTTTTAGAAATGTGAATTTTGCATTTTTTCAGTTGCAGTGTAGTGAATTTTTACCGTGTGTGTGTGTGTGTGTGTGTGTGTGTGTGTGTGTGTGTGTGTGTGTGGCGGGAGGGTTGAACAGTAGCTGATTTCTCAAGGAGAGTGTGGCTGATAGTGATACCATTCTATCCATTTGCCTGTCAGTTGTTAAACTTGAGCCAGATGATGGCAGGTGCAGCTACTCCATAAGTTGGGTTACTGTTTAACTGGATTTCAGTGAGTTACCATGATCTCAGAAATAACTCAGGTAATCAGGAATAACTAAGGAACCCATTGCTTACCGCTGAGATGGATAATGAAAAGTAAGAAGGATTGACTAGCCAGTGATACAGCTGGAATCATAGGAACCTAGGGATTGACTTCTCCTTCCGCTGTTCAGCAGACCCTACTTGCATGGCACCAAAGGGAGCCCCAGGGAACGATGACAGTTGAAAGTTTCTATCCTGAAACACGGGAATAGGGAAGAAGTGCATGGTGCTCGGGGCAGAGGGCAAGGAGAAACGCCGTCGTGGGCCCGGTCCCCGGGGCTGTACGGGACCGCGCTCCGGGCCGAGTGCCCGGCCCCCGGGGCTGTGCGGGACCGCGCTCCGGGCCGAGTGCCCGGCCCCCGGGGCTGTGCGGGACTGCGCTCCGGGCCGAGTGCCGCCTTGCCTGGTGGTCCTGCCACACTCCAGAGGCGCTCCGTGCCCCTCCGCAGATTTGCCTTACCAGAACACGTTCCAGAGTGCATCCACCACCCCGTGCACGCCCCATGATCTCTTTGAAACTTCCCTTCACTTATCCCACAGTGGTATTTTCCTTCTGAATTATTGCAGTATTTACTGCTTGTCTGCACCAGACTGGATGAGGGAAAAGAACCTTTTTCTTGGTGCCAGGCGCTATATAAGGTCGTATTTAATCTTCACAATTTTCCTATGGGGTAAATACAATTGCTTCATTTTATAGATGAGAAACTTGGCCAGAGAAACACGGATAATGGTCACAGGAGAAACGTCTGCTGTTTCTGTCGTACTTGATTCAGTACTCACCACAGAGATGTATAAGGCATGGAGACATAGGAGATTTTCACCCCTAATCCAGAGGCACTGGCTCACCAATACATACCTTTTTGCCCTCCTGTATCATGGCAGGGGTGTGGCTCTCTTTTTCACGGTATTTGCCAGAATTTGATACTTCTTTTAATACCAGTCATATTTCCAGTGGTCTGGGAAGCTGTTAGGAGACAGTGGCGCTAGGGGAGACCCATTTAAAAACCCATCAGGAATCTTACAAGTTGTGAGTTAAATAACAACTCTGAAGCGTGTTTCCACATCTCTAAGTTGGGAATGATGACAGAGGATGAGGTGGCTGGATGGCATCTCTGACTCGATGGACGTGAGTCTGAGTGAACTCTGGGAGTTGGTGATGGACAGGGAGGCCTGGCGTGCTGAGATTCATGGGGTCGCAAAGAGTTGAACACGACTGAGCGACTGAACTGAACTGAACTGAAGGTTTGTGTGAGAACTAGTGAGTGTTATATTCCCAGCAGAGAGGGAGTGGACAATAAACGGTAGCTTTTTCATTGTTGTCATGCGTTTGTCTTTGAAAATAAAAAGCCTCTATCATCTTCTGGGCTTAGTGAGATCAGTGAACATGCTACCTTGTTTGGGACATAATTATTCCTTTTCTTTGTCTAGTGTCCAGGGGTTCCCATGGTTTCGTTGTTTAGGGATTGTCCATCACATCCTGGTTCACCTGTCCTTACCCCTCGTGGTTATGAGTGTTTAATGAGTGCTTGACCCAGGGTCAGCCATAAAGCAGAGGCTGCACAGTTTTAGAGCCTTTGCTAGCAGGGGGTCATTGGGTTACCAGGGAATAATAGATTTTCATGTATTCTGTATTTGTTAAGAGTACAGACTTCTTTAGTTTATGGTATGATCAGATCAGATCAGATCAGTCGCTCAGTCGTGTCCGACTCTTTGCGACCCCATGAACCGCAGCACGCCAGGCCTCCCTGTCCATCACCAGCTCCTGGAGGTCACCCAGACTCATACCCATCGAGTCAGGGATGCCATCCAGCCATCTCATCCTCTGTCGTCCCCTTCTCCTCCTGCCCTCAATCCCTCCCAGCATCAGAGTCTTCTCCAATGAGTCAACTCTTCGCATGAGGTGGCCAAAATACTGGAGTTTCAGCTTTAGCATCATTCCTTCTAAAGAAATTCCAGGATTGATCTCCTTCAGAATGGACTGGTTGGATCTTCTTGCAGTCCAAGGGACTCTCAAGAGTCTTCTCCAACACCACAGTTCAAAAGCATCAATTCTTCGGCGCTCAGCCTTCTTCACAGTCCAGCTCTCACATCCATACATGACCACAGGAAAGACCATAGCCTTGACTAGGCGAACCTTTGTTGGTAAAGTGATGTCTCTGCTTTTGAATATGCTATCTAGGTTGGTCATAACTTTCCTTCCAAGGAGTAAGCGTCTTTTAATTTCATGACTGCAGTCACCATCTGCAGTGATTTTGGATACATAGCTTTTTAATTTTTTTAAAATTACAAACCTAGAGGTTCAGACTTTAGTTGTATATATAATCATTTTCCTTCTAAAAAAAAGAATTTTTAAAATCTGAGCACCTGAATTATATTTTGCTATTTAGGTCTCAACACTTCATTGAGTCTGCATAATAATAGAGTATTTTATAACCCGATAAACATTCTTGCTTCAAGGCAAAACCATGCATTTCTCATGGATGTAACTGTGTTTCTTCTGTGTAGTATTATACATATGTGTTTGTATAGATTACACACATCCATATTGTGGTTCATTTTGTTTTGCGATTGGTTGTGATTACCAATACCAGTGACTTATCCATTTACATGTGGATACCTTTAACTTTCCAGTTTGCTTTCTCTGATGGGTGAGGAGTTGTCATGTTAACCAACTGAAACAATACCTTATAACCAAGATTATAGCATGATCTAATTGTCTTCATATGTATGTGTGTGTGTATATATATATGATAGTTAATAATTAGGCATGTTTCCACTGTTTCCCCATCTATTTGCCATGAAGTGATGGGACCAGATGCCATGATCTTCGTTTTCTGAATGTTGAGCTTTAAGCCAACTTTTTCACTCTCCTCTTCTACTTTCATCAAGAGGCTTTTTAGTTCCTCTTCACTTTTCTGCCATAAGGGTGGTGTCATCTACATATCTGAGGTTATTGATGTTTGTCCTGGCAATCTTGATTCCAGCTTGTGCTTCTTTCAGTCCAGCGTTTCTCATGATGTGCTCTGCATATAAGTTAAATAAGCAGGGTGACAATATACAGCCTTGACGAACTCCTTTTCCTATTTGGAACCAGTCTGTTGTTCCATGTCCAGTTCTAACTGTTGCTTCCTGACCTGCATATAGGTTTCTCAAGAGACAGGTCAGGTGGTCTGGTATTCCCATCTCTTTCAGAATTTTCCACAGTGTATTGTGATCCACACAGTCAACGGCTTTGGCATGGTTTCACCCTTAGTGTGTATTAATTATGCAACTCCTAAGAGGATACCAGACAGCCATTCGGTTTCTTCCAGAAGTTGAGCTCCACAGGAGTGGTACGTGATTAGTTCTAGCCATATTTTGGGCCCTTGAATGCCTCTGTTCTTGGACAGAGCTGAAGAACTGGGTGTGGACGGATGGGCTGTCTGTCCCACTCGGGTGCGAAGAGTGCATTAGCAAGATGGGCCTCTTGTGTCTTCCTAACACTGTCAGGGACAGAAACTTTTCTTCGTGCGTTTCACTTGAAGGGTGAACTTGTGATTTCACTTGTACTTGGTGTCACTCCTGGAGTAATTGGACACAAGCATGAAGCACATGTCAGAGTTCTGATTAGTAAAATGGGTGTCAGCTACAAAAATATTAAGTGTGGAGACATGGAAAATGTAATCAATCATTCTCTCCCAGGCAGTAAGCTTTGCTGTCTTTATTATTGTGCAACTTACTATATAAGTTTAACGTACGGTTAGTTTAATCTTTTGAACTTTATCCCATGTTTACTTCTTCCATTTGACAGCCTTTGCCCAACCATATAGGAACCTCCTGACTCTGAAACCTTCAGAGTGTCATCATCGGTGCCCTGCTCATGGCCCTTGGTGTGTCCCACGTCAGGGACACGGTTCACAGGTTCACACTCCCTCCCTTCCCCCACCCACTTCATCCCCACCCTCCAGACTCAGCCTGTAGGCCCTGTGTCCAGCGCGCTTAATATGTACAGTCCCGAGCACAGGGGTCTGTCTGCTCAGTGTAGATACTCAGTAAGTATCCACTGAATTCAGGTTAGCCATCTTAAGTAAACATCAGTGTTAGACTCGCCATGTACTTACAGAGAATGTAATGTCCAGTGTTGGCCTGTCCACATGGCTACCAAAATCGGAACAGATTGAGGGAGTGGCTGGGGATGGTAGAAGCGGGTTCTGCTTGAGATTTCGGCACACATACTTGACACACATAGTGTAATCTTCGGTTGATGTTTACTGATGGGTGCACTGGCAACAGCCCCAGCAGTGCGTTTATTTTTAACTTTTCTTTGGTGAAATCTGGGCTGGAAACTTAACCTTATGAAATCAGCAGCTGAAATTGAGAATTCAAGTTGTCTAAAATTGAAAAATTAAAATATGAAGGGGATGTGAGCCTTATAGAAACTGCTGTGTCCTTGCAAAATGTTAACTGGTTAAATGTAGCGTATATCTGCTCTGTCTCTATCCCGACACATTTTAAATAGGAAAGAGTATGTGTGCAATTGACATGTAGGATGAAACTGCGGAGCACATTTTTAGAAAATGATTTTGCAGAATGCCTCTGGGGTTTCCGCCACCCCCCTTTTACATTTGTGTATGTTTGTCACAGATCCAAGAAACCAGTTCTTGTGGAGCGCATGGGCTGATTGCTCACCATTCTGGTTAAACACGCTACGTTTTGTTTAATTACGTTGTGTGGCTTCAGTGTACGTTACTCTCCCTTAGGCCTTGTCCACATACCTCAGAGTAACCTAATATGTGTCGTTAAATTAAAAACATGATTTGAGTTTAGAGGTTTCGTTTATAGTTAGAAACGTGAAATGTAAGGAATTCAGTGAATACACAAACTATTTAAATACAATTTTGGAAACATTGCACAACTAGCTAGTAGTACAGCTGAAATTCAAATCACGTAGAGATGAGTGATTTGGGGTTCTTCTGTTAGCCCATGACTGTTTTTTATAGAACTTCTGATTCTTACTTTTTGGTAACCCACCATCCTTTACCTTTTATTTTCAGTTGCTCTTTTCAATTTTCATGCCATAATCTGTATAAAACTTGTATTTTCATTAAATACAAGTTAATTTTATTTTCTTCTTTATTAGGTTAGGAAGTGTTAGGGTTGGGCTGGATTGGAATTAGCTGTGAATGATCCACGTTTAGATTGTGGCTTGATTTGTTAGGGGATTTTTTGTTTTTTCCAACTGGTCGAAGAGGAAAGAATCAGAAAACATTTGTATTGTTGAAGGCCAGAGAGCAGACTCTGCCCTGGGCCAGCATCACGTGAGTCTCCTGAAGGCTGGGCAGACCAGCCAAAACTCCTTTGGGTTATCTAGATTCTGGAACACTGCTCAGAATATGGGGTCGCAGTATTTTGTCCCATTTAGATTTTTCACATTTTTTTAAAGGTTACACATTTTTTCATAAGAATACTTCTGGTAACTCTGAAGAGTTGATAATATTTTACTCTACGTTTATACCTCATTTTTGCTTTAGAAGTCTAAGATGAGGAAAAATTAAATATAGACTGGACTAAGGCTAAGTCACTTCAGTCGTGTCCGACTCTCTGCGACCCCATAGACGGCAGCCCACCAGGCGCCCCCGTCCCTGGGATTCTCCAGGCAAGAACACTGGAGTGGGTTGCCATTTCCTTCTCCAATGCATGAAAGTGAAAAGTGAAAGTGAAGTCGCTCAGTCGTGTCCGACCCTCAGCAACCCCATGGACTGCAGCCTTCCAGGCTCCTCCATCCATGGGATTTTCCAGGCAAGAGTACTGGAATGGGGTGCCATTTCCTTCTCCGAGACTGGACTAAAGTTATATATTAAAGATCTTAATTCAACTTTTAGCTTTGATTTATGAACCATCAAAAATAGGCAGAAAAACATTTATTGTTGTAATCAAAGATGAAGATTTAAAATAGATTCCAGATACTAATAATTTAAGGCAAAGTAAATTGTTGTCCTAAAATACTCAGCTAACAGCAAAAACTTTTTAGAGTCTTATTTTTTTAAATGTATTAGCTTTTTCTTGAGTATAAAATGATACATATTTATGCAGTTTTGAAAAAAGTCAGTTGTAGCCTCACCATTTAATTATTGCTATTTGTTATATTCCCTAATTCACATAGTTTATTTTGTTATAGATGTTTATGCTATACACAGATACCTATTTATACTCACATTGTGCTTTTTATTCCTTCTAATAGCCCATTGTTTGGAAGACCTATGAGGTATTTCACCAGCTCTTTCAGTGGGTATGGCATTTACCAAGTCCAAGGTTGTGCTGTTGTAAACAGATCTGCAGGGTTGTTATTTTCTTACCTGATGAACTGGGATACATTTCTGAAAGTAGAATTATCAGGTTGAAGTGTATGTGGCATCTATATAAGATAGAAGCAGCTTTAAGACTTCTAATTACTTAGTGTCAGACCACCGCCCCCCCAGAAAGATTATGCCAAAAGAATTCTTTTTTTTAACCACTTGTAGTCAAGTTCATTATTTTCTGTCATCATTAAGTAATAGAGACTTTTCTTAAGTTATTTTCTTTATTTTGTCACTAGTTTTAAGACCATAGCACAGATGAAGAGGTGAATTGCATAAGTCATCTTTAGATTGGATGAGATCTCAAATGCGACAGATGTTAATAATGTAATATAATAATAATACAGTATTAATAATAACTGAAAATATATAACCTTGTGTTCTCCTCTTTCTCCAAGGCTCTTTAAGATTATGTTTCTATATGTTACCTCTGTGCCTCCCCCTTGCGTGTTGATATTATGGAGAATTAGGCCAAGAAATAAAGGCAGCAGGCTGTTCGTTCACTTGCTTATTTTTTAATTGATTTCCATATTCTTCCCCAAACTTTTTTTTTTTTAAATAATTGGATAGAAAACCAAAAGCAGATTGACTCTACCTCTTACGTCCATGGACGAGAGCTCAGAGAGCTGGTTCCTTTTTGTCCTATCACTTAGAGTTTCTAAACTAAATTCTGTAGACCAGTGCATTTTGTCAATTACTAGTAGTCGTTTTAATTGGTTTGAGCAGCCTGCCAAAGTCACCAGGAAGATGTGAGAAGAAACTCGGGTGATTGTTGGAGTCACGTGTGTGTGCTCTGTTCTTGGAGGCCCGGCTTGGTGTAGGCATGTGTGTATTAAATTTAGCTTACTCTTTAATTAGAACCATGCTTTATCCTGCTGTTTTTATAAAATGGGGGGAGGGGTGGGTGGTTTCTGAAGAGCTGGTGTTCTAGAAACACCCAGGGTTCTCACTTAGCACAGGCTGTCCAGCGACTTGGAGTTTGAGAACGAAGCTCTCAGTAGCCCATAATTAATAGGGACCTTGGAATGTTCCATTCCTGGAAGGTGTCTTAGGGTAATCTGTGGTGTATCATAGGTTCTCCACCAAGAGGACATTTCAGCCAGAGTTGGTGGGCAGGGGGATATTTTGTTAAGCCTGGGCATATTATAGAATAAAATGCAAAACTATAGCAAGTTTTAAGACAAGCCATTGGACATCAGGGACATGAGCCTAGCTCCTGCAGCCCTGGGCCAACTCCACCCCTCACACCCAGCTCACACCCCTGCTTTCAGTGGCACATCAGTGGGGGATAGATAGGTCAAGTGGAGCCCAGCGTTCACGTCTACTGGCCAGGGGAGGGAAAGAACCCCGACTACATTACATAGGTTACTTTGCAACCCAAGCCCTACTCCTAGTCTAGCACTGCTGTTTGTTAGGCGTACCTCACTGTGTTAAATGTTTTATTTTGCATACACCCAAATGTATTTCATCTGAGCATTGTCACTGACCCTCATTGGATTAGAGCACACCTCCACACTGGCTCATTGCTTATTGAAAAAATGATCTGTAAACGACCAGCCTTGTCATTGACATTTCAACAAGGCTGGGCCTTGAGAAGCTCGCTGCCTGCTGGGGAAGGCTGTGGACTGACTTGTAGACCCCAGAGCCCAGCTTAGTTAAGTGCGGGGCCTGCAGGTCAGAGATGAGAGTCCCAGGGCGCAGCATCCAAGGTAGGTGTCCCTGCTGGCAGAGACTGTTGGTACCAAGGGCAGTGGCTTCATCATTGTTTTTATACATAGTTACTTTCCTGTCTACCAGCCACCTGTGTCCTCTGATAACACCTAGCACAGATTGGGTTGTAAATGATGCCCAGTTAATACTTGCTGAATTAAACTTGTTCACAAATTAAGGGGTGTGTGTGTGTGTGTGAGCACACGTGCGTGCACACACATATGTACCCATCTATGCTGAATTTTAACACTGTTCTCTGTTTTATGGGAAGGAAAGTGGAAAAATAGAGCTAGAAGCTAGTCAAGTTCCTCTGCTGACATAGAACTCACCTACGAAAGGACAGTCTGCTGTACGTAATGTTTGTATTTAAATGCCTGTGGTGCTGCCTCATTGATTTAATCCGTGTACCAGGTCATTATTCAGAAGGTGAAATGTTATTACAGAAGACGTTTTCTGAGAAAAGATGATCAATCATGCAGGTCTCTACAGAACTTTTGAGTCCTATTAATAACACCAAAGTAGAATTTTTTTCATGTATCACAGAATTCACTTGAAACTGGAACATTATTGAGGGTTTGAAGGGGGAGGTGGGGGGAGTGAAATGTGGCCTGGTTGCTATGATTGCATAAATGAAGAATAATCTTGAGGCTTTAGAATAAGACCCAGAAATTCATCATTTAAAAAATGCATGTACCTGTGGCTGGCTGGAAAGAATACTTGCTCACACACAGCGGAGTTGCTGCCAGTGGTGAGCGTGTGAGGGGGTGCAGCAGGCGGCAGAGGCACCTGGGGTGGCTGCAGCCAGTGCCAGTGTCTCGAGTGCTGGGTGACCCCGAGAGCAGTGAGCGAGAGGGGAGGACCCTTGTCAAAGGCACGCTACCTTTTCACCCCATAATTTAGTTTCTGTAGAAAGGGCCCCTCTAACTTTCTACTCTTTTGAGAAACTTTCTTGAAAAGCTGTTTTGCATATTCAAGTTACTCTCTGAGCTCTAGGTAAGAATAAAGGAGAAAGAGAGAACTCATGCATGCTCAGCTGAGTCCCGCCAGCTGAGTGCGGAGCGAACATACCCTGCCTTATTTAGTCCTGACAACAGCCCTGAGATACGGCTCTGCTCTTGGAAGTGTACCAGGACTGAGCTGGGAGATGGCAGGACGGCCCTTTCCCTCCCCACCGCTGGGGGTCCCCCTCTGCCACCTTGAGCCCAACCCACCTTCTGGGCTGGACTGGGAGCTCCAGGTGCAGGTCTGTGGCTGCCTTTGCTCACTGCTGTGGGCCCTCCTAGGCTCTCTGCTCCAGCAGGCAGGCAGCCCGTCTCCTGCACTTGCCCCCGTGGGAGAACCCCATGATGCACAGTGGGTCCATGGTGAGATGCTGAAGTGTGTGGCGAGCTCCTGGCTCACACTCTCCCCCAGCTCACCCCTCTCCCCTAAGTAAACCTGCTCGCGTATTGCGCCAGGACAGCCACCTGTGCTGAGCTGCACCACAGAGATCATCAGCAGTGCTGTGGGTTGCAATGCCCACCCCCCACCAATTTTTATAATGAAAAATTTCAAAAGCAGTCAAGAAACCAAAAGCAGAGAACTGTAAACGCCTCCACCTAGATTTGACAATTGTTAATACTTTGTCGTGTTTGTTTTTTCCCTCCTCTTCTGCTTCCTCTCCTTCTCTCCACTCCAATTTTATTTCTTATTTCTGAAACTAAAAATCCAGAGTAATTTTTCATACTCTTGGACCTAGGGTAACATGTTTTGAGAATCCAAATTCTAATTGCTCTTTTGTTTTCTTATGAAAGTAAATTATAAACATGTTGTTTTTCCAATCCAGATAGTTCCCCACCCTTTCTCCCTTGCTCCCCCCCCCCCATTATTTTCCCTTTTTTACCCTAACTCTCAACGACATTTAAACTATGAGATATAATTACTCATGGAAATTAAAGTCCTGACGTGTGGACTTTGCTTCCAAATACTTGGTAATGATAGATGATTTTTGCTACTACATACCTTTTCATGTCCCCTCATTTGGTTGGAAAATACCTCAATTAACTGCAGTGCCCCTGTGCTTGTCAGCTCTCAGAAGACAAACTTCCTCATGGTGTTCTTACTGGGGCCCCAGCACATCCACGGTGGGAGTGCGATAATGGCGTTATGAAAACCTTCACATAGTAAAGGCGTGCTATTGACACGATGTGAATAGAATTTGGTACTTAATGTGAAATCCGAATAGTGTGATTTGAGGCAGAGCGCTGTGCCTATTGTAAAACCAGGAAGTAGCCTTCTCTGTGGAAGGAGGGTCAGCAGCAAGGGAATGCTGCTGCTTTTGCTAAAATGATTTCAGATTCTCAGGTACCCGAATTAAACACTTACGATGTGATTTTCTTCATCGATGTCTGTGATGTCGTTACACAGCAGTCAGTTTTAAGTTTTAATCAAGACTTAAATATTCAAGTCACGATTTCCCATTTTTGCTTTTCCTCATCCAGAAGGAGCTGGCAAACAACCCTGACTGTCCTCAGATGTGTGCCTATAAGCTGGTGACCATCAAATTCAAGTGGTGGGGCCTGCAGAGCAAAGTAGAAAACTTCATCCAGAAGGTAAAGCCTGTCCCAAACGCAGTGACTAAGTGTGGGTTAAGACTGGAGGTAGCCGTTAGTGGGGTGTTATCTCTCTCGCCACCTTTTCCTTCTCCTTTGGGTGAAATTCTTGTCCCAGTATAATGCCTCTCTGCCCTCCTTTTTCTCCCTACAAACAGCAAAATCAGGTATCAACGGAGGTTCTAAGGGGCTTTCTCTGGGGAAGAGCAAAGCATTCTTTTTGTGCCAAGTGCTTTCCTGGTGGCTTACCTGGCTCTTCTGTGGGGAGCCCTTTGCATGTTCCCAAGGGAACCTGGGTCCTGGCCCTGGCTGGAGGGGAGAGGCCAGGCCTTGCTGTTGAGGCTCCTCTGTTCCTGCTGGGCCCACGGCGCCCCCACAGGTGTCTGTGGACGGTGCTCTCTGTGAACTTTGCACCTTCTGGTGGGATGTCCTCCTCGGAGGTCCTCACTGGGAATGGTTACACCGAACCTGCGGTGACATGGTCTGAGGATCCCGGTTCTCATTACCTCTTTTTTATGTCTTTTTCATTCAAGAGATAGTAACACAAGTTTTTTGATCTAGAAAAAGGGGAGAATTGCAGTTGCATAGATACTTGTGATTGTAATTTTGTAAGAAATATGAAAGTTCCTTTGGTATTTAATTTTCCTGTAGGGTGAATAATTCATAGATGTCTGTGAATTGTCTCCATTGTCATTATTTAGAAGCCCCTGTGTTATCTTGGAACTTCCCACAACTAGTTGTATCTGAGTTTCACCATAACTTCTACTTTTAAACTAAGTGCTCTAACTTTTTAAAAAAAAAAACGGATCTTAAATTATTCCTAAGCCTGCTTGCAGTTGGACACAGTAGGCACTATAAATACTGGCTCTCTTTCTTCCTCTTGGATCAGAATAATAGGTTAACAATCCAGTTCTGATAAAGAAGTTACACATATAATTGATGAGGTCCCTTCTGTTCGTGGAAAAAAAATTTTAAGTTGAAGATTGTCCAGAAGTATTACTCACTGTTCATTGCACTTTTCTCTCTTCTTTGGAAAATGTAGTAAAACTTAAATAATCCAGCAGTTAAAGCCACGAATTACATACGTTAAAGTCACTAATTTTATGTATATATACACATACACACACACATATATATACCTATTAATAGCAATACTAGAGCAGGAAAATTAATGGAGAGTATGCAGTAATTCTTAATTTAATAAAACATCTTATTCTGAAGAACCCAATTTTTTCAGTACCTGCTGTATTCCACCTCACAGTATTTCTTTGAATTGCAGGGGAAAATGAGAATGTATGGTTCTTTAGGGGAAGTCAGATTGACCGTAAGTCATTGACATTAGAAAAATGTAAAAATAAGCTGGGTCTGGTGGGAGCTCGTGTTGGATCTGAATGTATCCACCATGTTTTTTACAGTTTCTGACAAATCATTCTGCCTTTGCAAGGAGAATCCTTTCACATTTCTCAGGGAGATTTTTCTTTTTATTTTGCTTTACAAAATGTTAATAGGATGGAATTAAGATTTTCACTAGTTAAAACAGTGGTCTTTTCAAGCCAAGAATATGTCATTTCATGGGTTAACTGGGGCATATAAAGCAAAAAATGTTTTTAATGTTAGAGTTTTGCCATCTTACAATACTTTTCTTTTGTTTTAAAAGCAAGAAAAAAGGATATTTACAAACTTTCATCGCCAGCTTTTTTGTTGGATCGACAAGTGGATTGATCTGACAATGGAAGACATTAGGAGAATGGAAGATGAAACTCAGAAAGAACTAGAAACAGTAAGACTTCATTCTGTGGAAATTCTCTGATTTCCCTTTTCTAAAACTGCGTCTGTGCTTTTAATAAGTTTAGTTTTAAAATGAGGGCAAGTGTTATTGAAAGCCATTTCTTCCTGTCTGTATCCTTGTTAAACTCTGGTTTCTTAGACACTAATATCCTTCTATTCTGATTTCTCTTTTGTTGAGCATCTTTATGCAAGTAGACTGGAACTCTGTTGATGTAGAATTTGTTACCCGTAAAATGTCCAGTGGTTTTGTATTCCCTTGCACATGCTGGTTCTCTGTGATGGTGCCTGGTTCACAGTCCTTTCAGGCATTCGCTCAACTTAGGCCAAGTTGCCTCTGTCATTTTATTATCACAATAGGTTATTACCGCTAGTACAGTAAGTCCTAGTTCCCTGTTCTGTAGCCAAGCTAAGAAAGCTAGTGGTATTGTCATTGATTCCACAAGTGCCTCTTCCTTCCCACAGCCAGTAATGAGTCCTTATTTCTTACAAGCTTGGGGCAGAAATCCAGGTGATCCCTGGGCTGGAGGCCTGTGGGCCGCGTCTCAGAAAGTGCAGCCCACCCCAGCCCCTCCCCGCGCCTGTGAGCCAGCCCTGCAGCTCACGAGCGCCCCCTTTGTCCCAGAGCGGATGTTCTTCCCCACCTACTCTTGCCTGTGTCTGGTTTTGCTTTTGCTCTGGGCTGCGCTTCTTCTCATTTGAAAGTAAGGCCCCACGGGGAAGATGAATGCAAGGGATGTCCAGCGAAGGCTCGTGGTTTCCATGCAGTCATCCAGAGTCCTGCCAGCAGTCCCAATTTGGGAAGACCTGCAGGCGGGGGGGGGGGCATATTTGATGAACGCCTGTGTGTGAGGCAGGAACTCCATTTAGTCACAGGAGACTGGCAGCAAATCAGGTTCTTTGGCACAGAAGGAAATCTATTTGTCTGGCACATAGCATTGTAAAGAATCTGTGTTTAAAATTGCTTACTTTTGGTGATTACAGCAGATCTGCTTCTAATTAGCTTTATACAAACCTTCTGAGAGGACTAGCACATATTTTCTTTATAAGGCAATAAAATGTTTTAACCTTATCTTATATGTAAAGTAAACTTTATGCAGCCTCCAGCTTATGAATGGATTTTGTTCCAAAAGTTTTTAAGTTCAGTTTTTGAAATTTGGAACATGTTTCCCCCGTAGTAACAACATTATAAATCAGGCTTTGGTTTGCAGGCCAGCCAGTAGAGGCCTCGCCAACCTCAGTTCCTCACACTAAACGGCATGGCTCTGAGTTCTGGGCCTTGGAGCGGGGTGATAGGATGGCTAGTACAGAAGACCGCCCCTTGCCCGCATTTCTAGGCTGGCCCCAGGCAGGATGTTTAAACAGGCAAGAGTAAGTTGTGGGTGCTTGCTATCTTCCTGCGATGCCTCTGTCCCACATCTGTCGCCCTGTTTCTCTCAAGTCAGACGCCCTTCTCTAAGCAGTGCCCCTCACCACCACACGGTCTCGGCCCCTTTCCCCCACCTTACCTGGTTCCGCTCCTGCCGGGTGCTCCAGGCTCCAGAGAGCTGCCAGCTCTGCCTCCAGCCCCTCTGAGCCACGGGTGTCAGCTGAACACTGAAAAGAAAGACCAGGGTTACACCCTCATCCTTAGTAAGCTTACGGTACAGCTTTGGCATCTCCAAAAAGGGATTTGCCAGAACCAGTTAAAAGACCCAAAATGGACTTCCTTGTGCAAACCGGCACTCTCAGAGTTCAAACCAGAACTCTCAGAAAGTTCTGAGGAACTCAGGAAAAGAGAGTTCAAACCAGAACTCTCAGGAAGGAGGCTTTCTTTTGATTTCTGTGCTGAGGCCCCACTCCTATCATGAGGAAGGGTGGTGATGGCCAAAGGGCAGCAGGCGGATCCCTCAGGCAGACAGCTAAGGCCGCCTCTTTCCCAGGGGGTGCTCACTTCCCTGTCAGCGTTTTAGTCTCAGACACCAGAGCGCAGCGCCGGCAGGAGTTGGTAACTCTCTCCCACCTGTGGCGGACCCGCAGGCCCAGCTGCGTCTCTAGGCACACCTGTCACTCGTGAGTTGGGAATTGCACTTGAAAAGAAGGTGTCAGACAGGTAGTCAGTCACACAGAAACCCAGCTTATCAGAAAGCATCATGATTGTACCCATGTGGCCTAAACTGACATATTCCCTCATCATGTGGGTAGTGAGTGATCTGTCCTTGGTTCAGGGTTGGGAGTCCATGGCAGTTTCTTTGTTGAAGTATTTCAGAAATACTTCAAGTCAGATTTCAGGGATAAGTGCTGGTCATCTTAATGTTAAATCCCACATATGTTATTTAGCTTTAGGTCACCAGGGACAGCTTTATTCCACATCACGTTGCTGCTGCTCTGAGTCCTGACGGTTGGTTTGCTGGCATCTTCTCAGTCTGGGCAGCAGCATGCCTGCAAGCCAGAATGCCTACCCAGAGTGCTTAACATTTCCACGTCTTCTTCACCACGGAGGCATTTCCCCTTTCCTTGAGGTCTTGTTTCCCTGACACCTAATGGTAGAGTTTGATGTGTTGTAATTCTTTTCTTAATTCTCAAATATTTTAAGAATTGGATTTCTTTCAAATGGGTTTTGGCCCTGGAGAGAAGGCATAGCATCTCGAGAGGTCAGGCATGAGAGGAATGCCCGTGCTTGTAATCCCACAGAGAAACACTGAGATTAGGCCCAGCAACTGAAGGAATACTTAGGGCAGCTTTAGGCTTGTTCTTCCCTGGCCCTTCAGGGGAGGGTGTGGGAGGGGTTGAGCTTCCTTTCCTGGATGCTCTCCTCTGGTGTGAAGTCTGTCCTTTGTGACGCGCCCTTGTGTTCTTGTTTCTCTGTGCACTGTCCCTGTGCGCTCTTCTTCCTTCGCCTCCCGCTCGTTAATAAACTTCCCATGAAGAACTCCTCTGAGAGACACTGGTCTCAGAAGCCAGAGGTGGCCACACCACACGGCTTCCTCTCTGGTCCAAGGACTGTGAAAAAGTGAACCAGACCATCAGGGCATTTTCTCACACTGTGTTGGGGAGCATTTTTCTCACCCTGGCGATCTTTGATAATTTCACGTCATCAGTCTGCAGGCTTTTGTTTCCTGTTTCCGAGAATAGATATTAATATGTTTTTTTGTGTGTGCTGTGTAAGAAAAAAAGCCTTTTGCAAGATTTTCTTTAGATCAAGGTAACTAGAATGGCCTCAGAACTTCATTTTTGATGTGGATATCTGCTTGTAAACAGGCAGCAGTCGCTTCACAATCTCTTCAAGTTCTTTTTCCCCCTTTGCTTACTAACCTAATGCAGAGCCTGTGATTTCAGCAGCTCATGATTTTATTTTACGTTTAGATGCGTAAGAAGGGTTCCGTCCGAGGCACGTCGGCTGCTGATGTCTAGATGAGTCCCCTGTAGGGTCAGAGACAATACCAAACTGTGTAAGTGAAGACCTGGGTGAAAAGAATGTTTAAAAACCAGAACCTTTTTGGTAATGGGTAGTTAACTTGCTGAATAGAGACAGTGTGTTAAATGTGGTTTAATTTTTAGAATTTATGTCAAACATTGACAGTGAACACGAGTTCCTCTTGTGTAAGAATTTCATCTGTGGAGCAGGTTGAATATAGTAACCCCAAGTTCGTTCTTAGTGTTGCGGGTTAGAATCCAGCTGCCAAGCACACTCACTCACCATGCAGCTCATTTCCCATCGATACCCAGTTAACTGACCTATTTCTCACTAGGACCTTTTGTGGTTAGTAAGGAAACCTATAAAAGCATTTAAAATCAAAGATCCTTCATCCCATGTCATGAGGGTCAGTAATTCATTTAATTTGAAATTTTTTCTGAATACCAAAAAGTCTTCCTTCATGTTAAAACTCTTCAGGTATCTTTACATTTAGCTTTAATATGTGTAAATACACTGGTTTTCATTTCCAGTGTGAAATATTTGTATGGTGTTACTTCGTTCACACATATTTACATGCCAGATAAGAGATTTTCTTACAGGGGAGAAAAGAGAACATCAGAATCTAGCCCACATGTTGAGACCAGGATGGGTAAACAAAAACAGGCAGTACACCATTGCCACTTGTTAGTACTGAGCTGTGGTGTTTACTGAGATGACGACGAGACAGAGCAGTCCTCTCACCTGCTGTGTCTTTGCTGCCCCCTCGACATGTACTGCCTGCTCTTCAGCTCCTGAACAAGCGGTGTTCAGTCCTGAAGGAAAGCAGTGCCAAGTAAGAATGGATGGACTCCACCAGGGCTCCTCCAAAGCCCTTTTCTTAAAATTCAGTGTTTACTTAAAATTTTTAAAAAATTTATTGTTACTTTCATTAAGTTTTCCTGAGTTTCTTTCATTTATGTCTGCTTCTAATTTATTTTCCCTCTGATGAAACAAAGTATTATGCTCTTAGCAAGACCTGAATCAAGAGGTTAAATGTTAAAAATGCAGTAGTTGGGGTGTACTGTCTGCCAGAAATTTTGCTACACTGAGGATTTTCTCCCTAGAGAATGATTGTGACAAGCTGTGGTCTAACGTTTTTTGTGTATCTTCTTGTGTTTTTGTATTTAAACACATTGGCCTGTCTTTTGCTTTTCTTACAGTTACGTAATCAAGGTCAAGTAAGGGGAACCAGTGCAGCCAGCGATGACTGAAGAAGAATCTGACCGTGTCTTGCAGTGTTGACGTTTCCCAGATGTGTGCTTGTGGGTCTGTGCCCAGAGGCACGGCTCCCAACTACATGTGTATGTATGTTTGTGTGTGTCCGTCTGCAGCTGTATATAAGAAGCATGTAGAGCTGCAGACCCAGCACACACACTTGTGTATATGTGTACATACAAACGTACTGAAGGAGTTAGGACAACTTCTCCAAAGTACTGTACCTATCTTCAGCAAGAATGCAAAAGAAAATATTTTCAGTATATATACCTGGAACAGATTTTAATAATTATCAGAGTAATACCATTAATGGATGAATTGACTGCAATGTAATACTAGCTGGTATGTTTCGTAAATGGCAAGTTGTGGACCAAGATATATATATATATATATACATACATACATATATATATATAGCCTTTTATTACTTTTTTGTTCTTTTAAATCAGTCTCATAAATTTTAATTTTAGTCCCATAATGAACAGAATCCCACAGGAAAGTTTATTAAAAATCTTTTGGTACTCCAAGGAATCTGGAATGAAACTCTGAATGTATTTAAAATCATTTGTTTCTGAATTTTCATTACCATACAGCCAAATTGGACAATATCTATTAGTAAAGAGAGTTACAGGCCAGTTTTTATCTGTTTGCCCCTGAGGTAAAGCTCCTTTTAAAAAAATTCCATTTTTTATTGAATTTTTGTATTTTAAATTTCAAGTATTTTTCTACATCAAGTCTAGGAAAAATGGAAATGACGGTCTGTGATTTATTAAAAAAAAAAAGAACACTGTATAATACAATTTTTCAGGCTTCTGTTAGGCAAAGGCAGAAATTGATGAAATTAATAGGATTGTAGGCTGTTAAGAAAAACTGGAAGTACAGCACTTCCACGGAGTCTTGTTTCTAAAATGACTGTTTTCTGAAATTACAGCTTGGAAACTATGCAAATGATCTAGATTCCTCACAACTTAACACGGTAGAACATAGATAGTGATGACGTTTTGCTCTTTTCGAGTTGAAATATATACTTGGAGGGGGAGATGCTGCGTCTGAGACAGGAGGAGATTCAGAGGCAGCGCAAGGCCTGTCTGCACAGGAGATAGAGGCCCGGCCCGCGGCCAGCGCAGCTGCACCCGCTGGGGTGTGCTCTCCTGGGACGTCATTGGAACACACCCTGAACACGCATCGGGAAAACGCAGCTGTGGTCCTCCTTTTTTCCTTTTTTTTTTTTTTTAAAGAAAAGAACAATAGCTAGGTAAGATTTTTATCATGTTTCTCTGTCCAAGTCTGGTTCTTCTCCTGTCAGTCCTGGGAGCTCAAATAGAATCTTGTTGAAGCCTTCAGGTCTCAGCCATCTTCTTTAACCTCCCACCCCTCCTGCCCCACACCAGGCCCTGTGGTCACACCACATTCATAATCTGATTCGCTGACAGCCCGCCCTCCTTGCTCCTTGGTTTCCCGCCCTGTGTCCCCACTGAAGTGTTCACAGTGGCCTGGACATGGCTGTGCAGGGTCACTCCCGCGTGGCCATACCCAGCTCCCCTCGGCTGCAGACCCCACATCGCACGTGTCCTCCAGATCAGAACCGACATCTGCTCTCTGGGCACTGCTGTAAGATGGGTTTTGTCAAGAGCGTGATCAGTCTGCAAAGTGTCTGATGCCAGGAAGATTGTTGCTAATCTGGTGAAGTAAAGAGTCTCGCCTTCTCCTTTTAATGAACCTAACTCTCACTGGCGTCTGTAGCATCGTTTGGGAACTTGGGCGCACATGGAAATGACGGCCCGGCACATGGATTTTAATGTTTTTCTAACAACTGTGGAGATTTGAGGGAATGTGTGGTGAATGTAAAATATCTAGTTTACTTGGCAGTCTCTTGTGTAAATTACAGTAAAACAAAGTAAATGAAATTTAAACAAAAAATAAATTTGATCATAAAATGCCACTTGTGTGCTTGAGTGGTTGTTCGCCTGATGCCACATCTGGTTCAGAACACGGTGAACCACCTCTCTGCTGTTTTTTCAAGAATTCTGTGATGTGCAGCACTTTCACTTTGGGGGAAACTTTTTAATTGCAAACCTCTGTTTTTGAGGTGTGCCTATGTCACCTTAAGTTGTTACATTTGATTTCTTAAATTTTGTCTCTGAAAGCTAAACAGTAAAGAAGGATTATATATTATTCTCAGGGGTTTTCTAAAAAATTATTTTTTAAGGGGAAAATTACAGAAAACCTATAGTTTTTTGGTTTTTTTTTTTTTTTTTTGGAAAACCCATAGTATTTTTTAAAGTACTCAGGATTTTGCCATTAGATTCTGTTCATTTCAAGACCATGGCTTTTTGGTTTGGGGCCGGGTTTCACATCTCCCCTCTGAGGACTTTATCACTTCCAGTCCTGGTTTTAGACACATAACTTTTCTCGTGGTGCCAGCTTAACATTCTAGAGCAGTTCAACCTTCAGAGAGGTGGCCAACTATCTAGATGGATTTAATGTAATGTTGTATTTCCAAGGTGTTCTTGTGTGTGTTTTCCAAGGTGATTTCCTCAGTGTTTTACTTCAGAGGTGGTGTTTGCATTCACGTGGACCGTCCGTCATCTGTGGGTTCAGCAGTGCGCTCACTTCCACAGCTGGCACTCGGGTCTCTTGGAGGTGCCACAGTGAGCAGCAGTGCGGAGTCCAGTGTGGGAGACCGGCGTGTGAACAGGTAGACGACAGCTCCGTCCGATGAGTCGTCGTCTGGCAGTAGAGAGTTGGTAGAGACACCTTAGACATCATCCACGTCATACACAGGAGAAAGCGAAAGTCCAGGCTGAAGGCACCTAGGTAGCGGAGTCCCTGGGAGCCCCCTCCCAACCCTTCACCAAGTCCCGGACTCTTGTGTAGCCGTGGGGCCCAGCTGTGGTGTGTGCGGAGTTAGCCAAGGCACTGAATTCTCCAGCACACGGTGTGTCCCCTTTGTGTAATTTCTCCCCCTCCTGTTCCATCCATTTACCAGACTGCATCCTGGCTTTTGGTAAATCACAGCTAAAAATCACTTGAAGACCTGGGCTCTTGTGCTCAGTCATGTCCAACTCTGCGGCCCCATGGAGTGTAGCCCACCAGGCTCTTCTGTCTAAGGGATTTTACAGCTAAAAAATACTGGAATGTGTTGCCATTTCCTCCTCCCAGGGGATCTTCCTGACCAGGGATCGAACGCGCGTCTGCTGTCTCGTGTGTTAACAGGCAGCTTCTTTACCACCAAACCACCTGGGAAGACCTTGGCCCTGATGCCGGGGTTTTAAAAAACCTCACTTTCCTTTCTCCTTTTCAACTCATTAAGCAATAAAGTTTCACAACCCAGCCCAATATACCCCTCAGGTCTTGTCTCTGAGGAAGTAAAAGACAATCTATTTTAACAGCTGTTTATCCATTTCTCCTCAGCAGTCAAGTTGACAAGGGGTCGCCATAGAATTCCCTATTCCTGACCATGTGGAAGGAGAATGTTCTGACTGTTCTTGGAATCAGACCTAATACCACTGAGAGCGACTGGATGTTAGGAGTTCAGTGGGTCCAAAATTGATTTTTTCAAGTTGCCCTCATCGTGAATTTTAGAGTTGGGGCCTTCAAGCGATTGGAGGGAGGGAGGGAGGGAGGGAGGGAGGGAGGGAAGGTGCTGGAAGACAGGTTCAAGGTCGTCCTGATGACCCTGGAGCACCTATGGGCGTGCTTCCTAGGATCCCTGCCAGGGTCACTTGCCATTTCCTGACTTGGAAATGTTAAGCAACCACTATCTCTTCAAAACCAGTTCTTAAACCAGACTGGATTAGGGCATGTAGACAACTTTGAGTGTTCTGTTACACTCGCGCTACTGGTTCAAAGCAGTTCAGCACATGCAAACCAAAAGTTCTCAATCTTGGCTCCACTAAGAATCACAGGGGAACCTTTAAAAATATCAGTTGCCCACCAGTTGCTTTTCTATGGCTTGTGTTCAATGTGCCCTGTTTTCAAACGACAGTGGAAAAGCTTAGAGAATTTCCAGTCTGCTCCTGGAAGACAGTTGAGAAGATCACCTTCCCTCTTAAGTCATCAGACTCCTGCCGGTTCTTCAAAGCCCAGTGCCCACTGTCCACACAGCCTTCGTTTGCCTAGCATGACCGCCAGCGGTCCATTCCCCTCACTCGGCTCCTACAGGGTCTGCCACCTCGGTTAATAATGCTCATTGTTTGTCATCTTTTCATGTGTCCATACGTTTCACTTCCCATGTGAGCTGGGGAACTTCCAGGCAGGAGTCACAGTGGTACCCCAGAACCGCCTCTCCTGGTGGAACGTCTGACCGTGAAGCTGCTCCTGCCCACAACAGACTCCTGCCTGTGCTGTGCAGGCTGCTTCTGAATCCTGGGGTTAGAGGAGGGGAGCATGACCAAAAACAATCCATAAGATCAAATTTCTCCTCTCAGAGAATCAAATCCTGACCGCCAGCCGCAGCAGGAGGTAGCACTTCTGGTAGCTCAGTGTACAAAGTACGTGGAGAGAACAGACGAGGGAGCTCCAGGTCCGTGTTTCCTCCTCACTTTCCAGATGCTAACAGGAGCTTTGGTGGACTCTTGAGGAGTCTAAAACCAAACTCTTAAAGTCTCCTCCTCCTCCCATCACTTAACTGCATGACTGGCTGTGCTGCCCAAGCCAGAAATCTTAATTGATCGCTGAGTCTTAAAAGTGTCCCTGAGTGCTAGTGAAATCCCTGTTCTTCTTGAGGTATCCTGTTGCAAACTGTGCTCCCGTGAGCCAGCCTCTCATCTGGGGCAGGGGGTCTGCAAACACAGTAAATGTTTTTGGCTTTACAGACCACGTGGTCTCTCCCAGGTATTCAACTCTGCCCCTGCAAGGCAAAAATGGCCAGACAGTAGGTAAAGTAAGCATGTCTGTTCCAATAAAACTTTATTTACACAAACAGGCAGTGGGCCAGATTTGGCTGTTGAGGCCATAGGTGCCAAGCGCTGGACTACAGCTTGTAAAGCCTTAATGCGGCTCTGCCAGAGGTGACTTTCTAGAATGGCTCCTGATGGTGCCGCACGCTTGCTTGAACACCTGTATGGCTCCCCAGGACCCCAGAGACCCATGCAGCCAAGGCCTGTGAGCAGTGAGAGCTTCAATCTCCTGTTTGTAAAGTGGAGCCAGCGATGCTTGTCCACCTTGTGGCCCTTGGATGTGTGAAGGGACTGGGTGCTGTCTCTAGAAAGGCTCTAGCCTTAGAAGACAGTCGCTGCTGTTTGCCATTTGATTGCCAACCCAGAGTTGGACACGCACAGACCAGAAGTTGAAGGGTAGAGCTGTGCTAACAAAATCTGTTGATGTATAAAATACAAGATAATCCCAGGTAGCTAAACTCTTCCCGACTGGCATATTTTTATGTTGCTGTGTGTCTATTGCCCAGGAAATACCATCTGTGACTGTGAAACCAAAATGCTATTCTCGTGGGAAAGCTCACAGATGCCCTATACATTTTCCATAATTAAAATCTGGCTCTCTCCATAGATGCCATTGCTAACATGTTAACCTGAGCTTGGCCCCGTGGCTCCCGACCGGGCACGGTGAAGCTAGGCCTGGAAAAGCAGCCTGGAGGTTTCCCCGAGTCAGTGACACTCCACCTTGGGTCGAATCTGTTTAGTCCTTGGGTTTCTGAGAAGCAGTAAAGCACCGTGACACGTCTCCGCCTCGTGGATCGCTTATATATTCTGACACCACCTGCTCATCAGTCGATAGCAGAATTGCCTTGCACTCCAGACTGAGGGGGCTTCATGAAGTGGAACGGAGGAGTGGCTCACGGTGTTTATTAATGTAGGTGCTAAACAAAAGCCTCGCCTCTGGGCATCCCGTTGCACACCAGCTCCCTGCAGCCTGGAATACTGATGACTGGTGTGCTCTCTCAGAGCTGCCTCTCTTTTCCCATGGCCTGGGAAGCCCTGAGACCACTCAGCCTGCCGAGAGGAGCTATCGGTGCATCCCATCCACGCTGTTCTGTAGCCATCACTCCAGAAAGATCCTTCTCGGAGAGGTACACTGTAGGATGGGGCTTCTACCAAGGAAGGCTGGAGGAAGGCTGAGGATCAGGCCCAGAACAGCCATTCATTCGTGTAGATCAGAGGGTGGTAGATCTTTTCTTTGAAGGGTCACGTCGTATTTCATAAATATTCAGGGCTTTTTGGGCCACGCAGTCTCTGTCGCAGCTACTTAATTCTGTCTTTGTAGCTCGAAAGCAGCCTCAGATGTTGTGCAGATGAATGGGTGTGGCTGGATTCCAATAAAACTTTATTTGCACAAACAGGTAGTGGGCTGGGATCTGGTCCTAGGGCCAAAGTTTGCCAATCTCTAGATTCTTGCCCCACCTTCACCCCCACCCCCACCCAAACAGTCAACATTTAATAGTGTCTGTCAGGCATTGTTCTAAGCACAGCGTGTAAATGGCCTCCTTCAATCCTCAGTACCACTGGCTCAGTGGTAAAGAATCCCCCTGCAGTGCAGGAGACTCAGGTTCGATCCCTGGGTCGGGAAGATCCCCTGGAGAAGGAAATGGCAACCCACTCCAGTATGCTTGCCTGGGAAATCCTATGGACAGAGAAGCCTGGAAGGCTACAGTGCATGGGGTATCAAAAGAGTAGGACATGACTTAGCAACTAAACAGCAACCACCCTATGAAATAGGTGCTGTTATCGCCCCCTTTCACAGATGAGGACATTGAGGCCCAAATAAGTGTAATTTTGCTAGGTATTATTACGGAAAGCAGTGGCGCCAGGGCTCTTACCCAGAGGCCACTGCGGAGTCACGCACAACCTCTGCCCATCACCCCTGTCTCCCTGTGTTTGAGAGCTGCAAGCTTCCACGCCTGTGCCATATACTAAGGGCTAACAAGGAGCAGCCACAATGATAATTCTACTGAGGACGCTCATGTTCTCAAATACCACTTAGGAGCAAACTTCCACGACCAATTCTTCCCAGTGCTCAGAGCCAAGAAAGCAGGTCTTCCTGAACAGTGCTGGGTTTCCCCCTCAGTCTAGATGTCAGGAAACTCCCATGCGGCATTTTATGTCCAGACTGAGGCCACCTCTTTAGGCAGGCTTCCTAGCATCACTCCACCCACACCCGCCCAGTCCCCCTTGCCACCCCTCCTACTTAAACTATGAGACGGTGCTGTGACTTTTGAGGGCCTGTGCCCGCGCCTCCTGGGTGGAAGTCTCCTCAAACTCCTTGGGAGAAAGGTTTAGTGATGATTCTGACATATGTAGAAACCCAAAGTCTGCCCCGTCGAGGTGAGAAGTCAGAAGAACTGCAGTCTCCAGCTGCGGGTAATCTTAAGGCCCATGGCCCCTGGAGGGGGAGGCCAGCAGGGTGGTTTTGTCTGCGTGGTGGAACTTGGGGTAGTTTCTTTTCCTCTGAGAACTGTCCTCAGTATCTCGCTTTACAGAAGACTCTTACCTGAAGCTATCCCTGTGAGGCATGGGACCTTGCGAGCACTTCCCCCTGTGCACGCCCGGCCATGCCTTCTCTCACTGCGGGTAGGAATTTTTGCTTCGGCATCTGGTGGCCCATGAGATCACCCCTTTCCCTAGGCGTGTGCCAGAAAGCCGTCGGTGGGGGGATTTCAGGATTCCTCCCAGCCCCTTCCAACCCAACAGGCTCAGATTTTCCACTTGTGTGATTGAGGTCAGCGCCTGCATTCCGGCTGGCGAGCTCCCCACACATGCGAGCGCCAGGCCTCAGGCAGGGGCTTCTCAGACTCACCCTGGAATTCGGCCCCCTCCTTGGCCCTCTCTCTCCTCCTCCCCGCCCTGGATCCTGGGGTTTGGGGGGGTGCTCCGTTGGAGACTGGGGACCGCCTGGCCCAGCCTTGGCTCTGGGCCACCAAACTGAGATGCAGGCCCTGTGTTTGCTTGGGCCCGAGAGTGAGTATGGACGAGTCATCTGGCCAGGCGAGGAACAGTGGGACTATTGTGGCTTGCCAAGAGCTCCATTCCTGTCTTTGTCAGTCCATCCACCAGAGAACGTGGAGGTCGTCAACCGTGACCACTGCCATCGGGTTTGCTAATGATCACTGCCGCTGTCTCTCTAGACATGGGGGCTTTGGCGTCCGCCGCCTGCATCCCAAGCCTGACACGTCCACTTGCTGAGCAATGGGCCAACAAGTACGTCTTGGCCCCTCTGAGCCTCACTGTCCTGCCAGTGACGGCTGGGGTGATAATACCAACATGGGGCGTGGCCGGGAGACATCAATGTGTAAGCAATGCGTGGAGACCTCTCCAGCACTGGATTCGCCCTAGGGTTGGTCGACTCATCAGCTAGGGGGACCAGCCATCCTGGTTTGTCCAGGTAGAGGGGTTTCCTGGGAGGCTAGACTTCAGGTTGTAAAACCAAGACAGTCCCGAGCAAACTACAACAGTTGGTTACCTTATTCTCAGCCCCAAATATCAATATTCTTGAAGCTAAAATCTTTCATTTAAAAACAAATACAAAAGCCGAACCCAGATTGTATAGGACACAGACAACCTTGCCTTACAGCCTCGTGTGCCCCTAGCCTGCCTCTCTAGTTCCAGCCCGGGGAGGCCTGACCCGGGGACCTAGGACTGCTTTCCTCAGGCGGGATGACCCATCGTGGAGGGAGCAAATCCCTTCCCCACCCTCTGCTCTAGCTCACGGGTCCACCCTAACACCACCCAGGAAGGAACAGGAAGTCCTCACACTTCCCACAGATCAAGAAGCTGACCTCGGCTGACAAGAGGCAGTGCTTCCTGCGGCCAGGGCCTCTCTCCCCAAGCAGGTGGGCCAGGTCATTCCTTCCATCTTTGCTTCCAGGACAGAAGCCAACTTCCTCATTCTGTACTGGCCCAGCACCCTCTCCATCCTCACTCTCACCTCCAGGCTCCAGCCACATGCGCCTTTTTCCAGTTTCTGAGACCTAAGCCCCGGGGTGCCCATCAGGTCTGGACACCCACTTCCCTTCCCTGTTCATCCTTCAACCTCAGTCTGGCGGGGGACGGGGGCCCGACCTCCCAGACGCCTCCCCTGACCTCCTGACGAGGCCAACATCCCTATCGTGTGCTGCCATCTCTGCCAAGCTGGGAGCTCCATAAACACAGGGACCAGGAGCACTGGCAGCATTGGCCACTGAGAGCTCTGGGCCTCCCCACTGTCTGCCACAGAGTCATCCACGCGCCACGAATCTGTTTGGAATGCGTGGAGCCGAGAAGCCCCAGGTTTAACCCCTCCCTCTCACGCCTTTCCCACAGGGCTGCAGACAGGCTCTCTCGCGACCACTACCTGTTAACCCTTCCCCTTTGCCCTGCCTGCAGCCTAGCCGAGGCCACGTCCCAGTTTAAGAGCTACCGAACCTCGCTCCCCTCCCCTCCTTCACGAGGAAATATTTCTGTTTTATGACTAACTCTGCTCCTCATTTCTCTCGCGTTATCTTAATGAATTAACTGGGTCCCCATCGTTCCCCGGGGCCCCCCACGGTTTATGAGCTGTACAGCAATATCTGCGATTTTAGTCAACCCACACAGTTGTTGTGCTGGTTCCTATTACAGTAATTGGCATAAACTTTATTCTTTTGCAGAGAGATTTTTTTTGGCCCACTGAGACTGCATAACCATCTGCCATAAATTGAGACTAGTACGGCTTATTTTGGTGAATGCAAAATTGGATCCCATTCTTTACTCTGTGGCTTGATTCAACTTCCAGATGGTTAATCCACATGAAGTAATAGGAATGCACCACAGCTCTGCTTAGCTGAAGATGGAGACGTAATATTTATTTGCTGATGTGGAGGCCTCCGAACGCTGCCCTGTTGGGATGTCGGTATAAAACGCAGCGGCACAAAAATGTCAGCTTGTCCACAGGAGCAACAGCATTCCTCTGAGTTGCCATGGGGGATCCCCGATGTCTTTTTTTTTTTTTTCTTCCTGGTCTGCCCTTGACCTAATCTCAAGAGGTTTTGTTCTCTCCTGGGCTGTTTCTTATCAGCTATGTCTGCCCATGGAGCCAGCTTCGCATCTGCTTTGACTTTAGTGCCTGTGACATTTTCATTAATACTTCTTCAAGGTTGAGCCTTGATTCCAAATATCCTGCAGCTCACAGAAGCTGAAGCTAGCTGTGCCTGGCTGGGGGGCTGCTGGGAAAATTGGCCTGGTGGTATCAACAAGCTTGGACATCTCCACCCAGTTAGGGTAATCAATCTGTTTTCATTGTTATTTCTCCCCAACACTAGCTTGCCACACTGGGGGATGGGATGCTCAGATCTAGGTCAGCAGATTCGGGGGGCTTAACCCTCAATTGTGCTTCCACTGCCAGGAGTCTTGACTGCCCTGTCTGGCAGGATTACACATCCCCACTGCCAACCCAGATGGCTCAACGGAAAAAGAACCCACCTTCCAATGCAGGGAGTGTGGGTTCCATCCCTGGGTCGGGAAGATCCCCTGGAGAAGGAAAGGCTAGCCACACAAGTGTTCTTGCCTGGGAAATCCCATGGACAGAGGAGCCTGGTGGGTTACAGTGCATGGGGTTGCAAAGAGTCAGAAACGACTTAGCAACTCAACAACCACCACCAACCAACTTTGCCCTTGCAAACTCACTCTGGACTTTACAGCCTGGCCATGTTCCCCACCCCATCCCAGGGAAAACTGGGAATCCTCAAATATCCTGGGGCAGACTGGGGCTTAGGGCCTCCTCTCTGCACCTGCCCAGGTCCCTGGGAGCCACCTGCATTTGAATCACTGGAGGATCATGTTAAAAATGCAGACGCCTGGACTGAGGAGACAGACTATCCCAGTTTGCTCAGAACGACCCTAGTTTTAGCACAGGAAGTCTCATGTCCTGGACTTTCCACGTCACCCTACTTGGGCCCCACCCTGGACCCCAGAAGAACTACTTCTGAGGACTCAGGCCGAGGGATCTAATTTTGATCAGTTCCCTGTGGTGATGGAGCACTTGAACTTGGGAAGCACAAGTACCCTCAGGGCCCACGTTCCCTCACCTTGCCTGAGTGCAGCACACAACGCCCTTATCACTTTCTTGAGTAGACTGTCTGCTTCCCTCTGTGTGAGCTCCTCAAGGGAAGGGCTCAGCCCAGTTTGCTTTTGCCTTCAGTTCCCAGCTCTCTGTCTGGCCCACAGTTGACACTCAGACCAAGTGAAGAAATAATTGGATGCAAGCAAATATCCATGGTAGGGAAAGTGACCCAGACCTGTTTCCCACGTACTCTTCCAAAGTTCTGAGGCAGACTCGATTAGAAATTAGATCAAGGAAATTCTAGAAGGGCAGGAATTGGATCTAGGATATTTTGTTAAGGGAGTGAAAACCTTGAACGTTCCAAGATGGAACAAATAAGGAATTAGATCCAAGAAATTCTAAAGTGGAACGGACTGGAACCGTGAACATCCTAAGGCAGAATTGCTTTCTTCCTTAATCATCACGGGAGCTTCTGCAGGCAGAAAGAGCAAGAGGCCAGATGCCTTGTACCTGATTGTCGAAGCCTAGCATCGCTTAGTGCTTTCAAATGTTTAAAATCTGCAGCTCCTCAAATAATCACAGCTGTGCATGAAGAAGGACTCTTCTCTGACTTGTGTGTGAGGTCTCCAGGATGGAGGATGGGGACCAGGGAGCCTAGGAAATGGGCTGAGCTGAGAGGAAGGAGTGGGAACCAGTGTGTGGCCCTGGTAGGATCCCAGCATCAGGACCCTTCACGCCTCAGCCTGGGCGGGGCTCAGCCAGGTGATGACTCTCCTCTCCTCTGGGTATGGCTTCAAGTAGGTGCAAACATAAAGGATCATTTGTATGGGTTTTATGCGTCTGTGAAAACACCGAGGGTGACCCAAGGTCCTGGTCCCAAACCCTGTACACGATAATCCCATTGGTAAGAAGGAGGGCATGCAAGAAGCAGAATCTTCAAAAGCAAAAGGGGAGTCCGGGGATCACCTCAACAGGCGTCAGGCCCACTGAAGTTAATGGCAGTCAGCATGCGTGTCCAAGCGGATAAAGCAAAGCGCAGTGACAGGTTGCGGTGGAGGGAGCCGGGGGCACAGCTGAGAAGGTGATGTGCCTTCCCATCCCACCCCCTCAACCCTCCCAGCACCCCCTACACCCCCACCTGCTGAGTCACGTGCACCCCTCCCACCCCACATCCCTATGCCGGTTCCTATGGGCTCCGCCTTGAACACAAGTCTAAAATTCGACTCTTCTCACCACAGCTGCCTCAACAAATGGAACCCAGCCCAGCCACCGTCCTCTCCCTGGACTGTTGCTCAAGACCTTCCTAACTGGCCCCTTTCTCGTCCCACAGAGAAGCCAGAGTGGCTCTCTTAAGCGATAAACCGCATCAGCCCTTCTCTGCTCAAAGTCCTCCTGAGTGACTGACAGCCACTTGCTAGGCCCCATCTGTGCCCACCCCTCCCCGCTCGCCTCTCCACACTCCAGCCAAGCCGGCCTCCTGCGGGCCAGCTCTCCAACATGCTGGGCCGCTCACCTTGGGCCTTTGCTGCTCCCACTGCCTGGGACACGGCCCCCAGATCCCCTCCCGGCTCCCTCTCCTGCCTCCCTCAGATGCCCTCACGTGCCCCCTCTCCACTCTAGAAGGCCTTCTCAAGCCACCGTACACAAAACAGCCACCCCCCCCCAACCCCCGCCCAAGCCCGTCTGCCGTAGCTCGGTACCCTTCGAGGCACTCACCACCACCTGCACCTGTGTGTCGTGTGTGTGCCTACTGCATGTATCTTCCCACTGGACTACAAGATCCACAAGAGCTCGTCTCACGAGGCCCTCCTGCCCGGAACCCTGTGGTCTGTACTAGGTGCTCAGTAAGCACACGCAAGTGACTCACCCCAGTGTTTCTCCCGCGTGAGAAGAGGCTCGTGACTCTCCGTGAACCACATGGTAGATGCAAAGATCACAGTATAGCCGAACAGGGCTGCCCAAATGTAATGACGGCCATTAGCGTCACTTCACCCCAGAGCAGCGATTCTAGAGCATTCTGTGTAATTGGAGTACAATTAAGCATATGGCAGTGTTTCCACCAGGCCATAGATCTGATTCGGAGCCTCCCCGACGTGGGCTCTGGTTTCTTTCTTCTCCCTGTAACAACAAAACTGAATGTAGCATCAGGCAGGCCCTGCGGTCTGGGTCACAGGGGAATACTGAGGAATGAGATTCATGCTAACAAGATTTAATCCTGAGACGCTGGGCTATATATCCAGTGGCGATTTCCTGGATTTTGCAGCCAACATAAATAACAATGAGAGGATTCCCGCTGCGTGACGTGAGGTTCGTCCTGCCGGTCTGGGCCAGGACGGACTGCTATTGATGGAAAAGGCAGGGCCCCCTGATGGAATCCGTGGAGCTGCACCCCACTGGCCCCCCTCCACCTCCACCCCCACCCCTGTATCAGATCGCTCTGCGAAGCATCCTCAGGGTGAGGGGGCCAACAGCAGGGATGAAAATTAAGACACGTATTTGGCACCCAGTCCAGCTGAGCAATGAAACCCCTCATCTGTATGTACAAATGATGAATTTTCCAATTGGACCGTGTGCTTCCTGGAGGTGAGGTCTGTACTGTGTAGGCAGCCAGCTTATGGAAATTTGGAAGTCACCTTGGTGGCACCTCATTTTCATAAAAGGAAATGAAGTGTGTGGTAGGGTAGGGTTAGAGATGACTTACATTGTGGGGAAACGGACAGATAAAATAAGGGATGTTCATAAAATGGAGTAGTATACAGTAGCTAAAAGGAGTGAGCAAGGATGAACCTTTGAAAATTTACACTGACGAAGAAAATAAAATGGCAAATGAACCACAGAGGTTGAGATCACTTACATTCATTTTAAACCACTAACCCTGGGGGACTTCTCTGGTGGCCCGGTGGTTAGGACTCGGTGCTTCCAATGCAGCAGGGCGTGGGTTCGATCCCTGGTTGGGGAACAAGGATGCCACGTGGCATCGTGGCCACAAAATTTTAAAAAATAATAAATGAAAATCACCTACCCAAGGCAATGTCTTTAAAGGGGTGGCAGGTGTCCCGGAAGGCTGAAATGACATTAAATACATAATGCCCATGTCTGTGGTAGCAAGGAGGGGAACAGATTGGCAGGGGAGGGTCTGTCTAGACAGATGATGACACTGAGCTGCTCACAGATGAGGGTCCTTGAAGGAATCAGTTCATCCCTGTCATCTGCCAATTTAAGACAAGTCAGTCAGGCTCCTAGCGCCTCCCAGCCTGGGCCTGGGCCCCAGAGCCTCAGTCTGCCTGCTCAGTGGGGCTTCTTTCAGTGCCTGTTCAATTCATGGGACTCCTGCCTTCATAAAACCGACATGGCTAGGAGCACCTTCTCAGCCAGAAGGTCCTCTATTGAATCCTGAGCGTGAAGATCCATGTCTAGCGCCTTCTCCTCTCTCCCCCTGAGAATCTATGAATCTCTTGATTTCTAGGTTTGCAGGGAACATCGGCACGTCTGCTCACTCTTGCTGTTGTTTCCATATTGTTTTTCTCTCTGCTTGTTCCACTACAGGAATCTGATTCAGCCATATCATCCCCTTCCTTGGAGGCCTTCTTGTCTCTTCCAAGACCAAAGTTCCAAAGTTCTTCTTTGGTTCTTTTTTTTTTCCCCCTTTTTCTTCTCTTTTATTCAACCCACTTGTCTTTTTTTTTTTTTTTTTTAATTATTATTATTGGAGGATAGTTACTTTACAATTTGGGGTTGGTTTCTGCCATACATCAACATGAATCAGCCATAGGTAATACATGTGTCCCCACCTTCTTGAGCCTCTCTCCCACCTCCCACCCCATCCCACCCACCCCCCAGGCTGTCACAGAGCACTAGGCTTAAGCTCCCTGAGTCATACAGCGACTTCCCACTGGCCATCCATTTTACATATGGTAAAGTGTATGTTTCAACCTCTCCTTCCCCAACTGTGTCCACAAGTCTGGTCTGGGTCTGTGTCTCCACTCCTGCCCTGCAAATAGGCTCATTAGTACCATCCTTCTAGATTCCATATATATAAAGAAGTTATGGTACATATACACAATGGAATATTACTCAACCATAAGAGGAATGCATCTGAGTCAGTTTCTGCTGCTGCTGCCAAGTCACTTCAGTCGTGTCCGACTCTCTGCGACCCCATGGATGGCAGCCCACCAGGCTTCCCCATCCCTGGGATTCTCCAAGCAAGAACACTGGAGTGGGTTGCCATTTCCTTCTCCAATGCATGAAAGTGGAAAGTGAAAGTGAAGTCACTCAGTCATGTCCGACTCTTCACGACCCCATGGACTGCAGCCCACCAGGCTCCTCTGTCCATGGGATTTTCCAGGCAAAAGTACTGGAGTGGGGTGCCATTGCCTTCTCCGAGTCAGTTTCTAATGAGGTGGATAAACCCAGAGCCTGTTATACAGAGAGAAGTCAGTAAGAAAGAGAAAAATGAATATCATGTATCAACTGACTTGTCTTGAAGAACTTTGTGCCATGAGCTCTTCTGGGTGGGATTTTTAGATGTCAACGCAAGACTGTTTCTCTTCTCAGGGGGAATTCAAATTCAGGATCTCTCCTTTCCCAGGCAGGTTGACAAGCAAGGCCAGAGGTGGAGAAACAGGGATGCCCAAAGAAAGAGTGCTAAGCAGGAACTTCTACAAATGCTATCAACCACAGGGCATGCATGCTGAGAAGGGTGGGTGGAAAGGAGAGGGAAGTGGGAACTGGGTTTATGAGGAATGGCGGAAGGGCCTGGAAGCCCACAGTCCATTTCAGAGAGAGAGGATCTCTTCACCTGCCTGCAGCCCTTGGGGTTCCAGTAATGCGAGTTTGGGGGAAGGGGGGCCTCAGTGGGGAGTCCACACAGGTTGAGACAGTTAGGGGGATAGTTGGGGCTGAGTCATCTTGGCAGAGGCCGGGAGGAGGGTGTTGGGGGTGGGTGGGTGCGGCCCCCATCAGCATAATTGCTCCCGACTTCTGCTTCTCTTTGACATGGCAGTAAAATAAGTTAATCCATGGCTCAAAGAAGGGTTGAGTCTCCTCTTGCAACATGTCATTAACAGCAAAAATCTGCCTGAACCTGACACCAGAATGACCCGGTGAGGATCCCGTCCCAGGGCACATGGGGAGGAAAACAGGCAAATCATATCCCCGTCTCAAGCCTCATGGCCTCAGGCTGGGCAACAGGAATTATGCTGTATTCCATCAATTCTAAAAAAGTAATTTTTTCCTCTTGCATTTTAGTACCTCTAAAATTGGGACGTGGTGTCTTATGTTTGATGACATATGGTGATAAGAAGAGAACAATACAAGAATCACTACTGTTTAGGGAATGCTTACTCCATGCCACGGACTGTGTTGCCGGAGAAGACTCTATAGAGAGTCCCTTGGACAGCAAGGAGATCAAACCAGTCAATCCTAAAGGAAAGCATTTCTGAATATTCACTGCAAGGATGCTGAAACTGAAGCTCCAATACTTTGGCTGCCTCATACAAAGAGCCAGCTCATTAGGAAAAACCCCGATGCTGGGAAGCATTGAGGGCGGCAGGAGAAGTGGGCAACAGAGGATGGGATGGTTGGATGGCTTCACCCACTCAACGCACATGAGTTTGAATGAATTCCAGGAGACAGAGAAGGACAGGGAAGGCTTCTGTGCTGCAGTCCATGGGGTCACAAAGAGGTGGACACAACTTAGCGACTGAACACCACCACTCCACGACAGGCACCATTTCTAAGAACTTCTCAGTTTAATCCTCTCAACAACGTGCTGATAACAGATTCCAGGCCCTTTTTGTGGATGGAAAGACGTGATTATTCCCTGCACACTGTCTGTGTTCCCATCACACTGACTTTTTTGGGTCCCGTGGCTCAGAGGTTAAAGTGTCTGCCCACAATGCAGGAGACCAGGGTTCGATCCCTGGGTCGGAAAGATTCTCCTGGAGAAGAAAACAGCAATCCACTCCAGTATTCTCCCCTGGAGCATCCCATGGACAGAGGAACCTGGTGGGCTACAGTCCACGGGGTCACAAAGAGTCAGACACAACTGAGCGATTTCACTCACAGGCCCTCTTCATATGCTTTGTCTGCTGCTGGGATACCGTTCTTCCTTTCCTTTGTTTTGTTACCTACCGCTGCCTTCAGCTCCCAACCTGTGTGGCACTTCCTCAGGGAAGCCCTCTGTGAATCCCACATTCTCAGGGCATCATATACCCCTCCTTTTTCTGTTCGGACTGTATAGCTTCCTGAACTATTGAATGCCTCCTCCTTATTTTGTCCATAAGCTCCATGAGGGCAGGGGCTGTGTCTTTTTTTTTCCCTGCCCATGGCACCTTCTGTTCCTCCAGGCACAGATTCTGGCATAGGGTCAACACTTGATAAATATCTGCAGAGGAGCTTGTGTCTAAAGAAAACTCCTGAACGAGTGACTCAGAAGCAAAGTATGTGGGGCTGGGGGTTGGGGAAGAGAGAGAGCTGAGTTTGTTTGCCTGGGCTGGAGGACAGGGGCATGTTCCAGGCCAGACCGGCTGCCTTCATGCTCCTTGTCCGTGAAACAGGGAGAAAGATGTGGAACTTAAAGAGTTCTCAGGAAGAGTGAATAAGTTGACATGAGAGCCTGGCCCAGCAAGGCCAGCTCTGTGGACACAAGTCACTTCCAGTTGCCTTCAAAGAAGGGGCTTTTGACCCTACAGTGTGTGGGGCTCTAGGATTCTCTGTGGAGCCTGGAGCCTGGAGCCTGGAGCCTGGGGATGTGCTGCATTTATGAGGCTGTCGCCTACTGTGAAGTCATAGTTGCTGGGTCAGATTTAACTGTGCTCTAAAGAGCAGATGGCCACGCCGGGCAGCTCTGACACATCGCTCTGTTTGCCTGACTGGCAGGGCCACCCCAGTGGGCATGGGGGCCTTTGTGCCGAGACTCATGCAAAAGGCAGGCTGTGGCCATGAGGGTATTTTTCAGGCAATTCTTATCTGGTGTGGGGGCTTCACTGGGTCTTGCTCCCTCTTGGGCTGCGCTGGGGAACTTGAGACCCAGTCTTAGTGGGTACAGCCAGAGGCGCAGGGATGGTTGAAGAGGAGGAGAGAAGACCTTGGAGGCAAGAGTTTTGTCTTCAGCCCCCAAGAGCTGATGGCTCCGGTGGGGAGGCAGACAGGATTACAGAGGGACTCAGTCAGCTGCCTGGCTCATCTCAGCAGCCACATGCAAATAGTGTCACCTTCCTGAGCCTCAATTTCCTCATCTCTAAAATGGGAGTAATAGCATCTATAGGATGAGGGGATACAACTGGAAAGAAACTTTAAATAAACAACCAAAGATGCTGCCATTCTGACCACCCCCTTCCTTCCACATTCCCACTCCATCTTGTCTGCACACACTTGGCTTATGTGGCTACAGGCGCAGTGTGCATTCTGCTTTCCTAACCTTCTGTTGAGACTTCCCTGGTGGCTCAGATGTTAGATCACAATTCTCCACATTCTTACATGCTTCTTGTGGATTACATTTTTTTTTTTTTTTATGGCCACACTGCACAGCATGTGGGATCTCAGTTCCCCAGTTCAGTTCAGTTGCTCAGTCATGTCCAGCTCTTTGCGACCCCATGAATTGAAGCACACCAGGCCTCCCTGTCCATCACCAACTCCCGGAGTTCACTCAAACTCACGTCCATCGAGTCGGTGATGCCATCCAGCCATCTCATCCTCTGTCGTCCCCTTCTCCTCCTGCCCCCAATCCCTCCCAGCATCGGAGTCTTTTCCAATGAGTCAACTCTTTGCATCAGGTGGCCAAAGTACTGGAGTTTCAGCTTTAGCATCAGTCCTTCCAAAGAACACCTAGGACTGATCTCCTTTAGAATGGACTGGTTGGATCTTCTTGCAGTCCAAGGGACTCTCAAGAGTCTTCTCCAACACCACAGTTCAAAAGCATCCATTATTCAGCATTCAGCTTTCTTCACAGTCCAACTCTCACATCCATACATGACCACTGGAAAAACCATAGCCTTGACTAGATGGACCTTTGTTGGCAAAGTAATGTCTCTGCTTTTGAATATGCTATCTAGGTTGGTCATAACTTTCCTTCCAAGGAGCAAGCGTCTTTTAATTTCATGGCTGCAATCATCATTTGCAGTGATTTTGGAGGCCCCCCAAAATAAAGTCTGACACTGTTTCCACTGTTTCCCCATTAACTTGCCATGAACTGATGGGACCAGATGCCATGATCTTCGTTTTCTGAATGTTGAGCTTTAAGCCAACTTTTTCACTCTCCTCTTTCACTTTCATCAAGAGGCTTTTGAGTTCCTCTTCACTTTCTGCCATAAGGGTGGTGTCATCTGTATATCTGAGGTTATTGATATTTCTCCTGGCAATCTTGATTCCAGCTTGTGCTTCTTTCAGTCCAGCGTTTCTCATGATGTGCTCTGCATATAAGTTAAATAAGCAGGGTGACAATATACAGCCTTGACGTATTCCTTTTCCTATTTGGAACCAGTCTGTTGTTCCATGTCCAGTTCTAACTGTTGCTTCCTGGCCTGCATATAGGTTTCTCAAGAGGCAGGTCAGGTGGTATGGTATTCCCATCTCTTTCAGAATTTTCCACAGTTTATTGTGATCCACAGAGTCAAAGGCTTTAGCATAGTCAATAAAGCAGAAATAGATGTTTTTCTGGAACTCTCTTGCTTTTTCCATGATCCAGCAGATGCTGGCAATTTGATCTCTGGTTCCTCTGCCTTTTCTAAAACCAGCTTGAACATCTGGAAGTTCACGGTTCATGTACTGCTGAAGCCTGGTTAGTTCCCCAACAGAGGGTCAAATCCATGCCCCCTGCAGTGGAAACACGGAGTCCTAACCACTGAACTGCCAGGGAATTCCCATGGTTTACATTTCTTATGGTTGCTAAATTGTCTATTATAGCCGTGTCTCAGGAGTAACTAAAGCACACAAGCTCACATGTACACAGCCACATAATGTACACACAAACACACACACACATACTTACACTCACACAATTTTTGTCAACTGTGAGGTATTCAGACTGCTCCTACATTTCCACCATGGTAGACAACATCTTCATATGGATAATTTGTTTTTGCCATTTTAAAATTATCTCCTGGGGATGAATTTCAAATTGGGAGATCCCTGGGTCTTACTCTGTTACTCTGCCATTTTGGAGAAGGGTTACATTAAGGATGGCATTTCCAGAAGGGCTGTTCAACACAGGGACAGACCGCACTGGTGGCGAGCCTCCAGTGCTTGGAGTTGTGGAGGACAACTGGGGCAGTTATTCACTATTTGACAACTATTGTCGGGCGTCACGGTGTGTCAGGCCTGTTAGTTGCTGAGGACACAGGTGACAGGGTCCCTGCCTTCCTGGAGGCAGAGGGAGAGGAGCCAGAAAGGTAAAGGACAGTGACCTCACAGCATGTCCTCTGCAGGGTTGCTCAAGGCTGTTTGCTCCCCTTCTCACACTGCAAAGACCCCACTCCAGGCAGCCACAGCTCTGCATGTGGGAATGAACTGTGCCCGGGCGACAGATCACTGTGCTATCCCATGCTTCATGGACCCTAGCTCCATAACTTGCAGCCCTTTCTTCATGCCTTTCACATGAAGTGATTTGTCCTGGGAGCTTCCAGGTCCCACTCAATCCCCAACTCAGGCCCATAGATTTCTTGAGGACCCCTCCTTTTAATCTGTGCCTGCAGAATGACTGGCTATTGAGACGGGGCTTGCGTGAGGGCAGCCTCTGGAGATGCCTCTTCAACTTCGGAGAGTCCCTGGGCAGCTTCTCTAGGCTGTTTCCAAGGAGTGTGCACAACCCCCACCCTACAGGAGCCACAAGGTGAGCTGCTGGCCTTAACGGTTGTCTGAATGAAGTCTAGAGACCTTGGGTTGCTGTGTGACCTTCTGCCACTCACTTCACTTCTCTGTTTCCACTTTAGCCAAAAGGGGCATGGTAATACAGTGGGTTCCAGCTCAAGGCTGGGCTACTTCATTCCTTCCCTACATGGTCTATTCTTGGTTCCGAACACCAGACAGGGCAAACTCAATCACAAGAGTTGTAAAATTATGGGGGTATCAGGGAAGGCCTGAGAACGAGCAGTCACAGAGCCATTAGAACACAAACTGGATGAATATATGCCATTCCTCCCTGTACATCCCTGAATACCTGATACCTTTGCTAGGAATGGATATGCTACGTAAATTGGGAGCTACTGTCCACTTACTGGGAGACAAACTGGAGATTGGTGTCCCTTAGACAGAGGGCATGGATGACAATGTTCACAGCTGAGGACAAACCTCCCTGGACAGAGCAAGTCGACCTCCCTGGAGTAAGTCCCCAGGGTGGGACAAGCTGCAGGAACCAGTCCCGTGATCATCCATCTACAACCTGGATGTATGTGGCCCAGTAGAAAACAGCAGCCTCTCTGTTGGGCACTGCCCTGTCATACAGGGCCCAACGGACCCTGTTTAGCCTCACTGAAAGAGTGAAAGTGTTAGTTGTTCAGTCCTAACTGACTCTTTGTGACCCCATGGGCTTTAGCCTGCCAGGCTCCTCTGTCTAGGCAAGGGACACTGGAATGGTAACCAATCCCTTCTGCAGGGGATCTTCCAGACCCAGGGATCAAACCCCAGTCTCCTGCATTGCAGGCAGATTCTTTACCATCTGAACCACCAGGGAAGCCCATTAGACCCTATTAGACCAGGTCAATCAACCTGAGATACCCCCAGTCTCTGATAAAGAAACTTAGCGGAGGGACTCTGTTGGCGGTCTAGCGGTTAAAACTCCGTGTGCTTCTACTGCAGGGGGTGCGGGTTCGATCCCTGGTTGGGGAACTAAGATCTTGCATGCCACATGGCATGGCCAAAATATAAATAAATAATACCCAGTGGGGAATACCGGATGGTACAGGACCACAGGACACCCAGTGAGGACACGGAAGATACATGTCCAGTGGTCTCTAATCTGTATGCCTTGCTGCCCACTCTACTGCCCACCAGGACCTGCTATTCAGCATTAGATTTAAAAGATGCCTCCTTCTGTATTTCGTTAGCCCCAGAGTCACAAGACATTTCTGCTTTCTGGTGGCAGGGCCCAAACACACAACGAAAAAACAATAATACTGCTGGACTGTCCTACCCTGAGGGTTCAAAAATCCCCCCACCATCTTTGGGGAAACTTTAGCTAAAGACCTAAAAGATCTCCATCTGGAGGAGGGAACCCTCCTCCAACATGTTAGACGACATTCAGATCTCCAGCTGTAACCACCCTGAGTCACCTCGCTGATAAAGGATATAAGGTGTCCAAGGAAGAAGCTCAGATGTCACAAACCAGGGTGACCTAGGTACACTTCATTCTCACAGAAGGTCAGAGAAGCCTTCCCCAGGTAAGGAAAGAAGCTACTTGCTCACCCCTCCCAGAACTGGAAGACAGCTTCAGGGTGTTTCCTGGGGATGGCTGGATTTTGCCACATCTGGTTCCCTAACTATGATCTAATACCTGGGCCTCTATATGAAACGTTGAAAGGAAAGGATGACGATCCTTTTGAATGAAATTCAGAATGGGAAGGGGCCTTTCAAGAGTTGAAAAAGCAATTACTTCAGGCCCTCACCCTGGCCCTCCCAGATTTAGTTAAACCCTTGACCTTTGTGTTCATGAGAGAAGGGGGATCGCCCTTGGGGTATGAGCTCAAAAACTGGGACCCCCTTGGACTTCCCCGGTGGCCCAGTGGTTTAGACTCAAGAGCTTCCACTGCAGGGGACACAGATTTGATTCCTGACTGGGGAAATAAAATCTCACTGAGCTATGTAGCGGGTAGAAACACAAACACACACACACACGACCCCCAAACACAAACAAAGAAAAAAAAAAACCCCAAACCTGGGACCCCTCACTCAGGGAGTTGTTTATTTCTCTATAAACAATTGGATCAGACCACTAAGGAGTGACCTCCCTGCCTACCGGCAGCGGAAGTGTGCAGTTTGATCTTCCAATTGCGGTACGGACTCTACAGCAGGTTCAGGCTTTGCTAAGTTCTAAGGGAAGAGAACGATAGTGCCCCCAAAAGGTGGATTCAAACTCAGGCTGTGCTTTTAGACAAGCCAGCGGTTTCCATAAAAACCTGTCACACGCTACACCCAACCACCCTGCTCCCCACAGAAACGGGGCCCCGAAGCATAATCGTACGGAAACCACAGATGAAATCCACTCCAGACGCCCCTACCTACGACGTGAGCCCCCACCCAGCGCTGACGGGGAAACGGTTCATAGATGGAGAGAGGGGAAGAGGCTGACGGGACAACGTAGGGACCGCCAGACCCAAGTCACAGAGGCACGACGCCTCTCCCAGGGACTTTTGCCCTAAATGCCCAACGCACAGGCCTCCTGGAACTTGGCGAGCTTGTGATACAGAAGCTCTTAAATGTTTACACAAACTCCCGGATGCATGTGCCACCCGACACCCCCAGACCTGGGGCTTACCTCTTTCAGGAACAACTGAGCCACCTCGGGTCACTCAGAGATGCGACACTCAGGGCCGGGTGACAACCGAACACAACTGAACGTGGCCGGGAGCAGTTCTGCTCTCTCACCCGTCACCATGAGGCCCGTGCCTCCCGGCAGGACGCAGCACAGGAGACAGACCTGCTCCCTCAGCGCCCCCACAGACTGAGGAGCCAGACGAAGGGCGGAGAGGTTTCTCTGTCACCAGCAAAGCCCCCTAACAGTTCTTGGGAAATAAAAGTAGGATCTGGATATAATGAAGTCTAACCTTTTTTTTTTCCCTTTTTCCTCTGTGCTTAGTTTCACTCACTCATAGCGAGTCACATACTGAGGTTTCAAACCTTTCGGACCTCGAGCCAGAGTTCCTGGTGCAAAATGGCTGCACAGATACCTCAGTTCGGAGGGCGGTTCAAGATGGCGGCGGCAGGCCGGGTGCTCTGGAGCCGGGAGCAGCACAGCTGTGCAGAACTCCGCCCTCTCCCCTTTGACCCTACAAAGTAGCCCCGCCCATAGCCTTCCCGGATACCTTGGACTGTAAAGCTTGAGTTTGCATCTCTAATGGGGTCTCTGAGGGTCGGACACGACAGAGCGACTTCACTTTGACTTTTCACTTTCATGCATTGGAAAAGGAAATGGCAACCCACTCCAGTGTTGTTGCCTGGAGAATCCCAGGGACGGGGGAGCCTGGTGGGCTGCCGTCTATGGGGTCGCATAGAGTCGGACACGACTGACGCGACTTAGCAGCAGCAGCAGCATGCTTTGATCAAAGAACTGGGACATCGCTGGTGATGCAGTGGTTAAGATTCTGTGTTTCCAAGGCAGGGGATGCAATTTCTATCCCTGGTTGGGGAACTAAGATACCACATTCCCTGCAGCATAGTCAAAAAAAAAAAAAAAAGGATAAAGCCTTCCTTTGCTTCTGAACTAAACTTGGACTCATTCTATTGATTCCAACGACACTGGACAGAAGGACTCTTGCTAGGGACCCACTTGGGAGGGTGGGTTATAAAAGTACAAATTTGACCTTGTCATTACTATTTAAATCCTCCCAAGGGATCCCCAGTGCCCTCGGGATAAATTCAGAATTCCTTAGCTTGGAATTCAAGCTGCTCCTCTGTCAACAGCAGCCTCTCCTCCTGCTCTATTCCTGGAGAGAATTGTATCCAGCTATACAGTTGCCCCTCCTTATGCTATTCCCTCCACTCAGACGCCTGTCCCTGTTGAACTGCCTTTCTGTGCTCAGTTCCAAGGCCATCCCCAGCGGAGCTTGGCTGAGTTTTGCACACTGAAGTTACTTACTCGTAGAATCACTGGGATTGTGTGCTATAAGCACAGGTCCCCAGTTACTGAGCTGGGGTCCTTGATGGTCTAATGCTTCTTCTACTGTTTGACTTTCCCCTCTGACTCTCAGTTGCTTGGTCTGTAAAATGGGCATAATCAACATGAAAATGTAGCTGGGAGGATGAAGTATGATAGTATTTATATAGATTCCCTAGTATGGCCAGGGACACTTAGCAGATGCTGTGTAATATTTGGAGAAGGAAATGACACCCCACTCCAGTATTCTTGCCTGAGAAATCCCATGGACAGAGGAGCCTGGTGAGCTATAGTCTATGAGGTCACAAGAGTCAGACACGACTTAGCTACTAAACCACCACCACTGTTGACAGTTATGAGGGGCCATCATGATTGCTCTCCTTTGTAGGGTGACCAACTGCCCCATCCACCCTGGGCTGAGAGGTTTCCTTGAATGTAAGGCTTTTAGTTCTTAAAACTGGGAAGGTTTGGGGCAAGTCAGGACGAGTTGGGGGCCCTACATCTCTTGCTTTCTTCTCCTCGGATCAATGATCTTGCTTGCCTGCCTTGGTCCCTGCTGGCCAGTAGAAATCGCTGAATCTGGGGCCCCAGCTGAAGAGCTGGAAACCCCAACTGAAGAGATGTACTGAACAAAAGCACAAACAGTTTTCAAATATATTACGAATCGATGTTTTCCTTCCAGGAGTGATGTGGTCTGCATGTTGCCCTTTATTCCTCTGAAGGGGTCACATTATAACCACCCCACCCTGACCCCCCATTCCCTTGGCCTCTCAGCCTCACACATGTTCATGAGAGGGCTGAGAAAGCCACATTGGCCAAACTCTGGCTGGATTTTTCTAAGTTCTTGATGCTCCAAACTATACATCTAAATATTCCTCCGTTAGAGTCTTGGGGATTATTCTTATGCTTTTTCCTGCATTTTGTTCCTGGGCTTATTTTGAGCCAAACATCTCCTCACCCAAACTCTTCTGCCTCCTTTTTAAACCCAAGGCCACGTCCAACCTCACAGGCCCAAACCACGCTTACATAACCCCCAGCGACAGTAAGTGTTTGTGAGGCCAGCAAAGTGGGGCCCGGGCCGCCCGCTCTGGAGCACAGGGGACATTTTGTCCTGCAAAATGATGCTGTTTAGGGTGTGTGCGTGAGTGTGTGTGTTTTTCCCCTCTGAAATTCAAAAACAGCTCCTTTTGCTCAAGCTGTCAAAAGGAGAAGAGAAGAAGAAGAAAAAAAAAGTCTGCAGTAATTTCAGTGTTGGGCCCAGATCAAGAATTGCAAATGCTAAGAGAATATTTTCCAAAGTTAGGAGTCTAGTAGGAGTCTCCAAGTTACGGGAAATCAGAGACCGACCTTGTGGAATTTCCAGGGACCCTGTCTCCTGGCTGAGGCTTCCCAAGTGGCTCAGTGGTAAAGAATCTGCCTGTCAAAGGAGAAGTCAGGACAGTCAGGGAAGGCTTCTTGGAGGCGGTGATTGTCTATGTTGAGATCTGCCAGTTTAGGAGATCCATGACAGCAGGAGTTTCCTCTGTCTTAATCACTGCTATGTCCCCAGCGTGGTTCCTGGGACATTGTAGGCACCCAAGATGTACACGTTGAACCACTGAATGAGTAGGAGTTAGTTAAGGTAAGGGGCTTCTCTGGGAGCTCAACTGGTAAAGAATCCGCCTGCAATGCAGGAGACTCCGCTTCGATTCCTGGGTTGGGAGGATCCCCTGGAGAAGTGATAAGTTATCCACTCCCAGTATTCTTGGGCTTCTCTGGTGGTTCAGAGAAGGCTTCTCTGCAATTCGGGAGATCTGGGTTCAATACCTAGGTCTGGAAGAACCCCTGGAGGAGGGCATGGCAACCCACTCCAGTATTTTTACCTGGAGAATTCCCATGGACAGAGGAGTGTGGCGGGGTATACAGTTCATGGGGTCACAAAGAGTCAGAAACATTTGAGCGACTAAGCATAGCACAGCTAAAGAGGAGGTGGTTGTGGTGGACAGAGTAACAGCCTTCCAAGACATCCACATCCTAATTCCCTATAACTTGTGACTGTGTTTCCTGGCATGGCAGAAGGATCTTTGCAGATGGGATTAAGATTTGGGGTCTGCAGATGGCGGAGGGGGAGGCATTATCCGGATTATCTGGGGTAAGGGCAATGTAATTGTATGAGCCCTCCAAAGCAGAAAACATTTCCCGACTCTGTTCCGAGAGAGATGTTACTGTGGAAGAATGCCCAGAGAGATACAGTGCTGCTGGCCTCGAAGATGGAAGAAGAAGGCCATGAGCCAAGGAATGAAACAGTCTCTAGAAGCTCAAAGAAGCAGGAAAACTCAGTCTCTCCTAGAGCCTCCAGGATGAAACAGCTGCATTTTAGCCCTGGGAGACCCTAACCTGCAGAACTGGAAACACGTCTAACCTCCAGAGCTGAAATAATAAATCTGTATTACTTGAAGCCAGTGTGTGTAGTAATTTGTTACAGCAGCAACAGAAACTAATACTGTGGAAGAGAGTTCCAGGCAGGGGGAACAGCCTCTGCAAAGTCCAGAGGAACACGCAGAGCCAGCAGGGCACCTGAGGCGGCTGTGTCTGCTGCGTCTCCTTGCCCTCACTGGTCCACACAGATCACCCATGAGATGGACGGGCACCTACCGGCACAGACAGGCGTCTGGAGGTTCCCCTCAGTGTACCCAGCCTGGGGTGCTCTGGAAAGCCAGCCAGGGCAGATGTGCCAGCAGTCTGTGCTGGGAGAATGTCCCCCAGCCCTGGCCTGCCTTCTTTTCAGGGATTTTGTGAGGAGAAAGTGAAGTAGGGTCCTTCGGAAAAAGAAGGGAAGTTTGAGCAATGTTTGTGTGGAGCCCAAGGGTTCTATTCTTGTTTTGCTCTCAATGTCATAATATGATTTTTTTTTTTTTCCAAACGTGGTCTTCTGCATGAGTTGTCTTGAGCCTGATGAGGTCTGTGGAGCCCAGGGCAATCTGCCTGATACATAGGGGAGGACAAAGATGCCCAGAGAGGTGCATTGACCGGCCCAAGGGTGCCCAGCAGGTTGGGCAGAGCTCAGTTGGGACCTACATCTTCTGATGCTCTTTTCCTGTTCCCTCATGCCACCTCTTGTCTGAAAGAGCAGTGTCATAGAGGGGTGTGTGTGTGTGTGTGTGTGTGTGTGTGTGTGTGTGTGTATTAAAATACCACATAAAATAGTCATTTAAACCATTTTAAAGTGAATGATTCATTGGCATTTACAAGTACATGTATAAGTCTGTGCCACCATCACCTCCAACTAGTTCCAGAACATTTTTACATCAAAAGGAAACTCTATACCCACTAACAGTCACTCCCAATTCCCTTTCTTTCAGCTCCTGGCAACCACTAATCTACTTTCTGTTTCTATAGATTTGCCTCTTCTGGAAATTTCATATAAGTAGAATCATTTGAAATGGGATCAGTCTTTGTGACTGCCTTCTTTCAATAGCATGATGATTTCAAGTCCATCCTTGGTGTGGCCTGTGTTGGTACTCCATTTCTTTTCATGGCTGAATACTGTTCTTGGATGGCTAGACCACATTTTGTTTATCCATTCATCTGTTGATGGACATTGGGGTGTTTCCGCTTTTTGGCTATTGTGAATAACACTGCTGCTGCTGGTGGTGGTTTAGTCGCTAAGTTGTGTCCGACTCGTGACCCCATGGACTGTAGCCCACCAGGCTCCTCTGTCCATGGGATTCTCCAGGCAAGAACACTGGAGTGGGACCATTTCCTTCTCCAGGGGAATAATGCTGCCATGAAGCTTCATAACCTGAGAGAGAGGATCCCAGCCAATTTTGTTTGCTTGTTTTTGTTCATTTTGGCATCTCTGTGCAGCATGTAGGATCTTGGTTCCCTGACCAGGGATTGAATCCACGCACCCTGAAGTTGAAGTGTGGAGTGTTAACCACTGGACCTCCAAGGAAGTCCCCTGGCCAGTTTTAAGAGAATGAGAGGGGCCTCTATGTGTTGTCCCCTGAATCCTCCTGGTGAGTGTGTGCACACATGTGCATGTATGTACATGTATACACACATCCGTGTGCATACGCCTGTGTTTGTGAAGTGCTTGGTGCACACACTTCCTCTGCAGGCCTGTCCCCTGGCCCTTTTTCCTGTGAATGGTTTTCTATTAAATGTCCATCACATTCCCCCTACCCCGCCCCAATTCTCAGCTTCTGCTGGACTCCGGCTGATCCAGGCACAGAGTAAAAGCTCTCAGTACATACACGTGGAGATTCTTCTCAGATGTTCGCAATGCAAAGGGCCTGATCTGATGAGGAAAGTCAGACTCGAGGGCCAGACTGGGCACAGGGTCTGAGTCCTGGTTTGACTTTACACTAAAAAGATTAATCACTGCCATCGTGTCCAGCACAGAGTGGGGAGTTGCAAGCAACTTGTAATCAGACTATCCTCTTTCCTGGAGATGTAACCAGGGCGTAGTGGACACTGCAGAGGCCCAGGCAGAGCAGTGTTTGGGGTCTGCCACAGCCCCTGCCCATTGTGCAACTGGCCGGGCCACCTCACCCCTGAATCTTGGCTCCCTGCTCTATAAAGGGAACCAAAGAGCGGTTTTGACAATTAAAGTAAAATAAACAAGCTGCTGCCACTTGCTTGGTGTCAGCTTCTTTAAATGTGTCATCTTCTCGAGATCTAACAATAATATGTGATGGTAAGAGAAGCAGGCACAGAGATAGCAAATACATTTTTTTTTTAATTGCAGTAAAACTGAGGCTTCTCTGGTGGCTCAGTGGTGAAAAGTCCGCCTGCCAGTGCAAGAGACATGAGTTCAATCCCCGATCCAGGAAGATCCCACGTGCCGTGAAGCAGCTGAGCCCCGCAGCACAACTACAGAGCCTGTGCTCTAGAGCCTGGAACTGCAACTTCTGAAGCCCACGCCCTGGAGTCTGTGCTCCGCAAAGAGAGGAGCCACTTCAATGAGAAGCCTGAGCACTGCAATGAGAGAGTAGCCCCTGCTCGCTGCAACTAGAGAAAAGCCTGCACAGCAACGAAGACCCAGCACAACCAAAAATAAAGATAAATAAGTAAAATCACAAAGAATTGTGGTGAAATTCACATAACATAAAATTCGCCATTTTAACCATTTTAAAGGGAATGATCGGTGGCATTTAGTAGCACAATAGCAGCAGTGTACAAACACCACCTCTGTTTATTTCCAAAGTGTTTTCATCACCCCAAAAGGGAAGCCCATCCTTTTTCTTCTTCCCCTGCACCTCCTCCAAGCACCAGCCCATCATCAATCTGATTTCTGTTCCTATGGGTTTGCCTGTTCTGAGCATTTCATATTGATGGAATCATACAACCTTCTGTGTCTGGCTTTTTTGCTTAGCATAATGTTTTCAATGTTCATCCATATCATAACTTGTATTAGTATTTTGCTCATTTTTTATTTTCTAGTTTATATAATATTCCATTATATGAATATTATTTTGAAGAATAATGGATAAGCCTTTTCGCTTATCCATTCTTCTGTTGATGGGCATTGGGTTGTTTCTACCTTTTGGCTATTATGAATAACCTTGCTATGAGCATTCATGTCCAAGTTTTCTTGGAACACTTGTTTTCACTTCTCTTGGGTGTCTACCTAAGAGTGGAATTGCTGGATCATAAGCACCTCACATGAAGAGTTGACTCATTGGAAAAGACTCTGATGCTGGGAGGGATGGGGGGCAGAAGGAGAAGGGGACGACAGAGGACGAGATGGCTGGTTGGCATCACTAACTCAATGGACGTGAGTCTGAGTGAACTCCGGGAGTTGATGATGGACAGGGAGGCCTGGCGTGCTGCGATTCTTGGGGTTGCAAAGAGTCGGATATGACTGAGCAACTGAACTGAACTGAAGCTGTTTCTAGGGCTTCCCTGGTGGCTTAGTGGTAAAGAATCTGCCAGCAATGCAGGAGACTCAGGTTCGAACCCTGGGTCGGGAAATCCCTTGGAGGAGGGAACAGCAACCCACTCCAGTATTCCTGCCTGGAGAATCCCATGGACAGAGGAGGCTGGCGGGCAACAGTCCATGGGGTCACAAAGAGTCGGATATGACTGAAGCGACTGAGCATGCATGCACGCATGCAAGGTGTTTCTAAGTTCAACTGTGGAGGGACTGAATTCATTTTGTAAAACTTTTTGTTTTATATTGGAGTACAGCTGATTAACACTGTTGCGATAGTTCCAGGTGGACAGCAAAGGGACTCAGCCGTGCATATCCATGTATCCAGTCTCCCCCAAACTCCCCTTCCATCCAGGTTGCCACATAACATTGAGCAGAGTTTCCTGTGCTATGTATCACTGGGACCTTGTTGGTTATCCATTTTAAATACAACAGAGCATACACATTGAACCCAGACTCCCCAGCTAACTCTTCCCCACGCTGAACTCACTTTTAACTTGCTTCTGGCCACACAGCTTGTGAAAATCTCTATAGAGCTGGTGTTTCTGATCCAAGGCCAAGTACTTTGCCCATCTGCTCTCTTGAGGCTGAGGGGTAGGGAAGCATTTGCATGCTTTAGGCCACTACACAGCCCTGAAGAACTGTCACTGTTCCTTTGTTAAAGACACAAGGGTAAGGTGTGATCTGGAACCGCTGGAGTTACTTGAGAGGAGGTTTGCAGGGGAAGTTTGCAGGAGAGGTTTGAGGAAGGCGCTCCAACTGGTGAACTTCAACCAGGTTGGTGTGCATGGGGTCACATGGCCGTCAGCTGTCCTTCTGGGCCAAGACTTCCCTAAGCCTCAGTTTTCCCATCCATAAAATGGTAGCACCAGTCCAAATCCAAGTGCTTAGGATCGGAATTAACATACATAGGTGGGCTGGCACCCGTCCAGGACTCTGTAAATCACAACTGGCTTTGTCATTACGACGCCTGTTAGGATTATTTCTCCATTGAGACGTCCCAGCTCAGGTCCAAGGGCCAAGTCTGCCCTGAGCTAATCTTGTTTCTGATAAGAAAGCAGCAGGGCAGCTTCCATTTAAACAATCACCCCCCAAATTTGAAACATGTTCCTTAAACAGTTTCTGAACTGTTTTGCAGTGTGAGTTCCCCTGCACTGCTAATATCTTGAGGGATTTAAAAAATATATTCGAAACAAAGAGGCCTTTGTCTGCTGGGCTGGGCAGCCTGGCAGGGATATTACTCGGAACCTGATCGGCAGACGCTGGCGGCAAACCTGCGGTATTGTACCCCCGGCTTCAGCAGCGGTGACGGCGAATGGATTAAACTGGCCTTTTGTCGGGTAAGAAGGGCAACCAGTCACGTGACACGGCACGGCCTTAACCCTGCAGGGGCTGACACCCCTCCCTGGTGTGTTCTGGCCTTGGCGATCCAGCAGCAGCCAGGGAAAAGGGCACTAGCTTCATCTCTGCTTTCCAGATGAGGGGCTGGCAGAAGACTTGGCCAAGGTCACCCAACGTGTGAATGGCACAGCTGGAATTTCTGTTTGGTTCTGAACACAAAGCCCTAAGTGCCTCTGTGGAACCAGGCCCCAGGTTTCAGGTCAAGTCATTTGCAATTGGATGTTGAGTATCTTACATGTAGCCTCAGTTCCAGACCCTAGGGATCCAGTAACGAACAAGACAAAGACAAAAGTTCATTCATCCATCCATTTATTCATTCAGCTAATATTTATTGAGCTCCTACTGTGGATCAGGAGCTGGAGAACCGAAAGAGGAACTATCCTGTAGGTAATCCACTTTATCATTCACATCTCATCCCATGCTGTGTTGCAAAGAGCTCAAAGGGGCAGACGTGTTTCCAGCTTATTCCCTGTTGTTTTTCTAGATCCTATCACCATGCCTGGCACATAGTAGGTTAATGTACATGCATGTTCATAGCAGCACCCTTCACAATAACCAAAAGGTAGAAACAACTCAGGTGTCCATCAGTGGAGAAATGGATACACAAAAGTGGTCTGTCTGGGCAGGGGAATATTATTCAGCCACGAATAGGAAACAAGTCCTGACTTAGGCTACAACATGAACGAACCTCAACAACATCATATGAAGTGGAAAAAGCCTGGCACAAAGGTCAGACATTGAATGATTCCATTTGTAAGAAATGTCCACAATAAGCAAATTCAGAAAGACAGAATATAGACTAGTGGCTGCCAGAGGCTGCAGGGAGAAGGAATGAGGACTAATATGGATACAGGATTTCCTTTCGAGGTGATGGAAACGTTTGGAACTAGACAGAAGTGGTGGCTGTACAATTGTGAACATACTAATCGCTACGGAATTGTTTTCTTTAAAATTTCATGTTACAGGAATTTCACCCCCATTTTAAAAAAAAGTGACCCTCACAAGTGACTTTAGAAGGATGGGATTTCTGCAGCTCTAAATGGAGCTGTTAAACAACAGATCAGAAAGTAGAGGCCCTGGGAAGATACTGGGCTTGCTGGCTGTACAGCGGCTGGCCTGTGGTTTTCTGGCAGCCCAGCCCTGCTCTCCATACCTCCTGCAGTGGCCTTGGAAAGGGGTTTGCATTGTGTCCCTCCCCACCCCCACCATGGGCTTGTGTCAAGCCCTCTATGGAGGTTCCCTCAAAGGTCCAAGGTCAGATGAGTGACCCAGGGGTTCTGTTAGGAAACTGTCTTAGCAATGAGGACCCTTGTGGGGAGAGCCTGTTGACCCAAGTTGAAAGGTCTGTTGTTACTGAAACATATTAATATTTCCACGGGGCAGGTGAATCAGGCTCATTGACTGCCTTCACACATGTTTCAAGCTGCCAGGAGTCACCCCAACATCTGCACCTGGGGAATTCACGTTTCTCTGGACATTCAGGGTGCAGGGAACACATGTCTACCGCGAGATGTGCAGGGGAGAGCAGCCCCTTCTGACTGTCCCCACTCTGGCTTCTCTACCTTAGTGCAGAACTAACCCCCGTGCTTCTGGTCGCCTCAGGGTCCAAGTTAGAGTCTGCAGGATCGCAAGTACTTCTTGGGTGGTTGTCTTTGGTTGGAGGATTTGTGCTGACACTTCTCCTTCTGGGGGTTGTGGGATGGAGGGTTCTGATTTTCTGGGCCTAAAGAATTTCACTATCAGGGTTCAAGAGATCCGGTCTTAGCCTAGGTGGGGAGTAGTTTCTGAGATGCTGACGATTCCCCAGGTGTCCTGCATCTTCCTCACTGGGCCATGTCCTGGCCAGAACATGAGACAGATCCAGAAAGGCGGGCAGGTTCCATAGATGCTGACGATTCCCTAGGTGTCCTGCATCTTCCTCACTGGGCCATGTCCTGGCCAGAACATGAGACAGATCCAGAAAGGCGGGCAGGTCCCATTTGGCTCTTTTAGCCCGTTGCGTGTGCTACAGAAATAGTACTGTCACCACTCAAACCCAGCCCTCATCCTCTCAAGACCAAAGTACTGCACACAGATTTTTAAAAACTTTTAATATTTGTCATATTTTCTGTGACTGTAAAGCTCTAAGGGTTACAGTATTTTTTCTGCCTTGAGTTGTCCTTGTATAGTTATTTCAGTAATTATCGGCATAGTTGTTGCGGATCAGTTGCTAAATCATAGCCAACTCTTCGGGGAAGGCAATGGCACCCCACCCCAGTACTTTTGCCTGGAAAATCCCATGGACGGAGGAGCCTGGTAGGCTCCAGTCCATGGGGTCGCTAAGAGTCGGACACGACTGAGCGACTTCACTTTCACTTTTCACTTTCATGCATTGGAGAAGGAAATGGCAACCCACCCCAGTATTCTGGCCTGGAGAATCCCAGGGACGGGGAAGCCTGGTGAGCTTCCGTCTATGGGGTTGCACAGAGTCGGACACGACTGAAGTGACTTAGCAGCAGCAGCAGCCAACTCTTTGTGACCCCATACACTGTAGCCCTCCAGACTCCTCTGTCCATGGGATTTCCCAGGCAAGAATACTGGAGTGGGTTGCCATTTCCTTCTCCAGGGGGTCTTCCTGACCCAGGGATCGAGTCTGCGTCTCCTGCCTTGCAGGTGGATTCTTAACCACTGAGCCACGTGGGAAGCCCAATTATTGGCACACAATTGATCAAAATAACAGAAAAGGATCGTATCAGATCAGATCAGATCAGTCGCTCAGTCGTGTCTGACTATATTATAGTAAATATTATACAACATTTCCTATAAATTTTAAGTATAAAATAGCTATATTATGAAATAATTATTAACTATATATTTCGGGAAATGTATTCCATAATGAGATGAATCAAGACCAAAACTTTCTTCTACCTTGAGTGAACAGTAAGTGTAAAGGATACTCATATTTAACCCGTCTGCAATTAGCTATTTAAATTTTTTTGTTGTTAATTGGAATTGAACCTATTAAATGTTGTGGGAGATGAAACACAGATTGACTGTAACTGGAATGAAATGCTTTGTGATATTACTCGACAAAAGATATTTTAACACCTAATTGAATAACACATGCTGAATCTGGACAAAATTGCATAAAATTTTTATCCATGGGTTTTATTCAGTGTATCTTGGAAAAAAAGCTGATGTCGCTGGAAGACATTCTAGTTGATTTAAAAGAAGCAGAGTGTACTGATTTGAATAGTGTACCCCCAAGTTCACGTCCACCCGGAGCCTGTGGATGTGACCTTATTTGGAAATAGGGTCTGGGCAGATGTCATCAAGTTAAAATGTGGTCATACTAGATTAGGCTGGCCCCTATGGCCAATATGACTGATATCCTTATAAGGAGAGGGACACTGGGAGACAGAGACCCAGGGAGAAGCTCATGTGGAGATGGAGGCAGACACTGAAGTGATGCGTCTACAAGCCGAGGAGTGCCAAGGGTTTCCAGGAGCCACCAGAAGCTAGAAGATGCAAGGACGATTCCCTCCTACAGCCTTTGGAGAGAGCCCAGCCCCGCCAGCCTCTTGCTTCGGGCTTCTTCCCTCTAGATCAGCCAGCCAATCACCTCCTGCTGTTTGAAGCTACCTAGTTTATGGTGCTGTTTACGGCAGGTCTAGGACACGAATGCACAGGGTCACTACCCATCTTGTTTTAGCTGCTGAAAGGTGCTCTTTCTCCAAATGGTGACTTGACATAAGTAAGAACATTGAGGTTGACCGGAAGGGATGGCTTAAGTTAAGAAAAGGGGAGGAAGGAAAGAAGGGAGAGAGGGAGGGAGGAGGGAGAAAGGAGAGAGAAGGGAGGGAGGGAAGAGTGGAGACAAATAAGGCTTATGTGATGTCACAAATCTGACCTCAAGGGCTCTGTGCGTGCTGGGACCTTCTCAGTTTTATTCAGGGTTGTGTCTCCAGAGCCTAGAACTGAGCTGTGCAAAGAAGGGCCCACAGTAGACGCTAAATGCCGATTGATTTGTTAAATGAATGAATGACTATCACTGCCCCTTAAACTTCAATGGCTGACTTTGGTCAATGAGTCCTGCAGGCTTGGAACCTGCCATCGTCTCTGGCCACTCTGATCATCCTCATTTCTTGAACTTTGCCTGCTGCTTCCTGCCACAGGACCTTTGCACATGGCATTTTCTCTGCCTGGAGCAGTTTCCCTTTCTCTCTCTCTCTCTCTCTGTCTCTCTCTAACCCGGTTAATTCTTATCTGCTTACTCTGTGCCCACGTTTAGTCAGAGTCTTTTGCTATGGGTTCATCTAGTTCCCTTCCAGAGTCTTCAGGGCGCCAATGCCCTTCCCTGCTTCACCTACAGCACTCTGCTTGAGTGTCACCTCCTCCAGGGGGCCTGCCCTGACTCATTTTCCCCTCCAACGTCTCCTACATGCTCCCGCAGGAGGAGACCTTCCCCCATACAGGCATTAGTGACCATTTTTGTGTTTATCTGCCCAGCCAGAGCAGGACTGATCTGGTGCAAAGTAGGGCTCATGAAGTCTCTGTGGGATGAAGAAGAAATCAACTCTTCTCAAGTCCTGGGGCTGCGACCACGTGACCCTCATAGGGCAATGAGAGGCAGCAAAGAGGTCAGACTCAGAGTCAAACAAAATGTCCTGGCCTCAGTCTTCTTGTCTGTACAATGGTTGCCGGGAAGATTTGCTGAGATAAAGAGCCATAAAGATAAAGAACCGGGACCTGCATGTCCTGCTGACTTTTTAATCTGCAAAGCTGCCCATAGTCGGTGCTCAAGCATTTGTTGAATGGACGAGTCAACATTTATAAAGCACTCAGCCTGGCAATAGGTCATATTATTATTATTAATGGGAAGTGGAGGGCCAGAGAGGAGAAGTGACTTGCCTGAGCTCACACAGCTTATCAGTAGTAGAGCTATCAATAGGAGTGGACATCAGGGTGAATCCAAAGCTAGGACTGCTGGACTCACCCACACCTTGCTCACTTCTAAAAAATGCTGAGCACCTACTATGCGCCAGGCACGGAACTTGACATCTCGAGCACCCAGAGAGGAGTGGGACACAGCCCTTGGCCCCGATGAGCTTGGGGTCCAGTGCTGGTGATCAAAAGGTGGGTATGAGGTTAGACCACAGGGGGAAGCTTGCCGAGTGCTGAGAGTTGGCACACAGGGGCCAGGGAACAGAGCGGGCAGGACGCCACTCTGTGAGGTCAGGGCAGGCTTCTGATGACCCGTGACCCCAGGGCACAGTATTCTCCAGAATCAGTTGACCTTGACTCAGTGTCAGAAATATATTTTACACAAACACACTAACACACATACATGGAAACAATTCCACCAGATTAACCTTACTTGTGTACTTACTTGGTTAGCTTAAGAGTTTTTTTTTAATTGTGGTAAAACATATATAACGTGAAATTTACCATTTTAACCATTTTTAAGGGTACAGTTCAATGGCATTAACTATACTTACAATGTTGTGAAACTATCACCAACTGTCCATTTCTAGAATTTTTCATCATCCCAAACAGAAACTCTGTCCCCATTACAAACTAACTCTCCATTGCCCCTGCCCGCCCATCCCTGGTCATCTCTCTTCTACTTTCTGTCTACCAGTTTCCCTTGTCTAATTACCTCACGTAAGTGGAATCACACTATTTGTCCTTTTGTGTCTGGTTTATTTCACTTAGCATAAAGTTTTCAAGGTATATTCACAGTGAATATACCCAGTCCCTCCCAGGATGCTGGGTACCAGAATTTCACTTCTTTTTTTAATGGCTAATATTCCATTGCATGTATATACTACACTTTCTAAATGACTTATAAGCTATGGATTGGTCACAGTCTGCAGTTTGAAAAACACTAAGTGGGGTCTTGCAGAGTGAATAGGAGTTTATTAGGCCCGGATGTTCTTGCCTGGAGAATCCCAGGGACAGGGGAGCCTGGTGAGCTTCCGTCTATGGGGTTGCACAGAGTCGGACACGACTGAAGCGACTTAGCAGCAGCAGCAGCAGCAGGCCCGGATGGGCAAGTACAGCAAGACCAGACAAAAAGGCCCCAGAGTGGGTGGGACTGAACAGGGAAAACTAAACATCAGGGGTCCTTACTGGCCAGCAAAACTGTTGGGTTTGATTCTGATAGGTCTTAGAAATGCTTCTGTGGACCCCTAACCATGTCGCTTTCTTGCCACTGGCACAGTGCCTTCATTCAGCAAAAGTCCATCGAGTGCCCACGTGTGCTCAGTCGATCAGTCACGTCTGACTCTTTGGGATCCCATGGACTGGAGACCACCGGGCTCCTCAGTCCTTCAAGTTTTCCAGCCAAGAATACTGGAGCGAGTTGCCATTTCCTACTCCTGGGTTTCTTTCCAACCCAGGGATCGAACCCATATCTCTTGCGCGTTTCCTGCATTGGCAGGTAGGTTTTTTACCACTAACTCCCGACTTCCCTGGTGGCTCAGATGGTAAAGCGTCTGTCTACAACGAGGGAGATCCGGGTTTGATCCCTGGGTTGGGAAGATACCCTCGAGAAGGAAATGGCAAACCACTCCAGTACTATTGCCTGGAAAATCCTGTGGATGGAGGAGCCTGATAGACTACAGTTCACAGGGTCGCAAAGAGTCGGACACGACTGAATGACTTCACTTACTCACTCCACCTGGGAAGTCCTGAGTTCCTACTTGGTGCCTGCAAACAGCAAGGACCCAGAAGCAGGCAGAGCCCCTGCCTGCAGGTTGCTCACTTTCGAGTGGGGTGGACAGAAATTCATCAAGGAGGTAATGCTACTTACTGGATATCACACTATCTGGTCCTTGGGCTGGAAGAGCATCCTGGGAGGGGCTGGGGAAGACTTTTCTGAGAACGTGGCAGCTGAGCAGCAGGATGGCCGTGCCTTCTCAACTGGGCGAAGGGGGGCGCAGGCAGGAAGGAGCCCTTCAGCCTTGGGCACTGCTGCTGCTGCTGCTAAGTCGCTTCAGTTGTGTCCGACTCTGTGCGACCCCATAGACGGAAGCTCACCAGGCTCCCCCATCCCTGGGATTCTCCAGGCAAGAACACTGGAGTAGGTTGCCATTTCCCTCTCCAATGCATGAAAGTGAAAAGTGAAAGTGAAGTCGCTCAGTCATGTCCGACTCTTAGCGACCCCATGGACTGGAGCCAACCAGGATCCTCCGTCCATGGGATTTTCCAGGCAAAAGTACTGGGGTGGGGTGCCACTGCCTTCCCCCAGCCTTGGGCACAGCATCTGCCAAGTCCCAGAAGGGGGAAAGCAAGAAGGACAGACTTGGGGCCAGTGTTGGCTCCACTGGGGAGACTGGGGTGGGCACAGCGAGGTCTCCAGGGCCCGGGCACAGAGGGCATGGTGAGAAATTTGATCTGTATTTCCAAATGGTGGGATCCACCGGCACATTTTAAGGATGTAAGTGTCGGGATAGGAGGAGGGTTGAGTGTGACTGAATTTGATCAGATTTAGATCCTGGCTGTTGTCAGGGCTGGGGAGGGGCGGGGCAGGACCAGGGAAGGGATGGAGCCAGGAGAGATTTCAACAGGACCCGGAGGGACAGGACGTGTGTGCGTGCGTGTGTGTGCGTGTGTGTATGTGTGCAGGTCCACACATTCTCCCATGAGTGTCCACATTGGGCAAACACCTTCAGGCTTCCCTGCCTCCCCTGGAGACTCCTCAAGGGAGGAGAAGCTATGACTAACGAGAGGATGAGGTCCAGTGGCCAGTGTGCCGCCCCCTCCCTCTCAGCCCCGCCTCTGGAGCATCCCTGGGTCTCGGCCACCCCCCCACCCTCCACCAGAGCCCCTGTCCTCTGCTGGCTCCCTGTGATTTAAGAGGCATTTTCCTTTTGGGTGATATAGATTCCCAAACGCCGCATCCATCTCCTGGGGCCTGGTGAAGCCTGCCTGTCTGAGTTATAGCACACTGCTTTCTGCATGTTTGAGGGGGGCGGAGGGCGGCGTTGGGCTCCTCTGCTCGCTGGGCCTGGAACATTTGAGCAAACATTCCTGGCTGCTTCGGACGTTACCAAACCCAGATGAGCTCACTCGAGCCAGAAGTGGGGGGTGGTGGTGGGGGGTGGAGCTGGCGCCTGGAGCCCACCCGGAGCTCACCAGGTGGCCTGGTGGCCAATGTCAGAGGCTGCTGGGCCTCCACTGGTGAGGCGGCAGCTCCTGGGAGGGTGGGCCTCGCACAGCTGGGGCCTGGCCGGGAGAACCCGGGGTGGGTGGGGTAGAGGGGGTGTTGCCCCTCCTGGGAGCTGGCAGAGCCTTGGCATCGTGAGGACTCTGGATGCAAGCTGGGAGCCTCGGGACCTCACGGCTGGGGTCGGGGAGGGAGCAAACGTGTGACACAGGCACCTCATCAATCCTTTTCGGGCAGCCCTGTGGGAGCTGGGCCCGCCCTGCAGGGGCCTCGCTCCTGCAGCAGTAGCACTGCTGTTTATTGAGTGTTAACTATGTGCTAAGTGCTCTGTGCCGGGTGCCCCCTTCCAGACAACCCTCGGAAATATCATTCTCCCCATTGAACAGATGGGGAGACTGAGGCTCTGAGTGGGAAAGCTGCTATAAGTGGCTGAGCCTGAGGCCGCTGTCTGCGTTCACCCCTCGGCCATGCTGTCCTGCTCGTTACACGCAAAACAACGTCAGAGGAAGATCTGTTTCGTACTGTCACGGGCCAAACGGTGATAATTTGTGAACGTTTCCAAGGATCTGACTCAAATAAGCACATTACTCTCCCTGGGCTCTATCTCCTTGTCGGAGTGGGAGGGCATTCAAAGCCCAACAGCCCCGAGCCCACTTCACAGCCTGAGTGCAAGGCGTGGTGGGGGGGCGGTTGGAGTCGGGGGAGTCTGAGCCTTCCCTGGGGAAGTTCTGTATGACTCCTGCCAGGATGCTTTGGGTGAACTGCATGGGCTCTGGTTTCAGAGGAACTCTCCCCGTGCTCTTTCCCAAAGTGATGTGCATTCCTCTACATTCCCTTCTGCAAAATGGGCACACGCCTAAGACCCCTGTTGCAGGGTTGCTGTGGCAATTGTTATAGGAGAAATAGCCCATGACAAAGACCCAGATGGAGCCCAGCACACCGTGATGCCTCAAGGCTGGAGACTGCTTCCCTCTTACTGTGAGTTGCTGGGGGAGGGTTGCATTTCCTACACAGGAGTTCACATTTCCAGAAAGTCCTATAGAGGATGCCTCTGTGTCCTTATAACCCCCCTCCACTTACCTCCTAGGGGAAGTGTGAGCCTGTTACACTTAATCCATCCTCACAGGTGCCCAGTGAGGAAACTGAGGCACAGGAAAGGGGATGACCTGTTCACAGACCTCAGATCTGTGTGGTGGTGTGAGTCACACCAGCCCACTCCTCTGTGAGAGAAAGCAAAGAGGGATGGGATAGAGTTGAGCAAACAGGACCTATCTGATCACCCTTGCCCCTGCAGCTGCTGCTGATTGATACCCGGAGGGGTTGCCTCCTGAGAGACAAGTCTGTGACCCCAGGCACTGCGGGACCAAGTCTGGGTGACCTCCCCCTTGCCTTGAGGGTGACATTGCTAGCCCCCATCCCTGCCCCATGGAGACACCACTGAACAGCAGTCTTCCCCAGCAGGGGAGGAGTGGGGATGGGGGGAGCCACAGAGATGTGACTTGAAAAGCTTTGGCTAATGACTGGCTGGTCCAGAGTTTTCCCATCATGCATGCTTGTTTGGTTCCGTTTATGAAGCTGCTTTGCCAGATAGATTCTCTGTGGTAATGAGCCCGCATAGCTGATTGCTGCAGGGAGAGAAAACTGAAGAGGTGGGGGCGGGGGGATCATGCTAAATAGGTTTGTTGAATAATTATGAACCCTCCCGAACTTTCCCATTTTCTGACTAATTGTGTGGTGCGTGATGCGTGATGTACGAGGCCTTTTTTTTTTTTTTTTTGCTGAATGGGAACTTTTTCAAGGGGAGGCTGGACTGAGCTCTGGAGTCGCCGGGGCCTCAGTTCCAGCTCGTGGGGCTGGTTTGAGTTATTTTGGGACCGGGGCCTGGGTTCAGTGCACTCCGCTTAGAGAATGGAAAATAGAAGCTCATAGCTGGATGCTGTCTGAGGAAGAGAAATCGTCATAGATGGAGAAGTTTGCTGAATAGCCTCAGGACCCTATGGACCAGGGCTTGGGCCTGGGCCCTGCCATGGACAAGCCTCATGGCCGCCAGCAAGTTCCCAAGGGTGAAGGTGGTACCATCTTCCTGGGAGTGTTTTCGAGATGAAACAAGGTCTCAGAGAACTTCCATGCTCAGAGAAAGGGGAAGCTCTTATCGAAGTTGCTGTTCACACTTCCAGACAGTGGTCTCAATCTCTGATCAGCCAGGATGTTGCCCTGGCATTTGGATGTCCAAACTGGTTCTGAGCTAGATCCTGAAAAGGGAGTGTGCCAGAGGGAAGACTGGGTTGCCAGGGAAGGTTTGATGCTGGGAAGCCGAAATGCCTCATAGTGGCCAGAGCTCTTTTCCTGTGCACATGGCCCTTCCCGGCCAGGTGAGCTGGGAAACAGCCACTTCCGATCCAGCTATTGTTCATGGGAAAGGGCAATGGCTTCGCCATCCTGAGACCCTGTGTCAGGTTCCAGGGGGGACCTCCTGGAAGCAGGAAGGTGCAGGAAGGAGCAGAGAGGGAGGAGATCCCACCTCAGGCTGGGCACGTCCAGAGGAGTGGGAGTCTCTCAGGCCCTGCCCATGTCCCTCCCCAGCCCCTGCCTCTGAGATTCAGACCTGGCCCACATTTGTACAGACTACGGACTGGTTTGCAGGCCAATGGCGGGGGTCACTGCGGGTCGGTGTGAGTCCCACTCTGCCTCTCGTTTGCCAGATGACCCCGGGTCAAGTCCCTTCATTTCTCTGTACCTTAGTTTCCTTCTTTATAAAATGGGAAAACTAACAGAAACTGCTTCCCTGGAGGCTCAGATGGTAAAGAACCTGCCTGCCAAGCAGGAGATGTGGTTTGATCCCTGGGTCGGGAAGATCCCCTGGAGGAGGAAATGTCAACCCACTCCAGGATTCTTGTCTGGAAATCCCATGGACAGAGGAACCTGGTGGGGCTACGGTCCATGAGCTGCAAAAGAGTCATACACAGCTTAGCGAGTAAACAACAACAGAACCTGCCTCACGGCAGGTGAGTGTGTGTGAGTTGCTCGGTCATGTCCGACTCTTTTGCAGCCCCATGGACTATAGCCCACCAGGCTCCTCTTTCCACGGAATTCTCCAGGCAAGAATACTGGAGTGGGTTGCCATTCCTTTCTCCAGGGGATCTCTCTGATGCAGGGATCAAACCTGGGTCTCCTGCATTGCAGGCAGATTTTTTTACTGTCTGAGCCACCACGGAAGCCTATACAATACAATAATAGAATATATGATAGACTGTGGTAATATCTAGTCTATATAAAAAAGGTTATAGAGTGTAGGCTGGGTATTTTCCCATACTTTTAGCCCCCAGACACCCCAGGACACTGGTAAATCCAGAAAGAGGAGCTCCAGTCCAGGTCTTGCTCACAGTCATGTGGTTAGGGTGTGGTGAACTGGGCTTTGGAGAAGGCAATGGCACCCCACTCCAGTACTCTTGCCTGGAAAATCCCACAGACAGAGGAGCCTGGTAGGCTGCAGTCAATGGGGTTGCGAAGAGTTGGACACGACTGAGCGACTTCCCTTTCACTTTTTACTTTCATACATTGGAGAAGGAAATGGCAAACCACTCCAGTGTTCTTGCCTGGAGAATCCCAGGGACGGGGGAGCCTGGTGGGCTGCTGTCTATGGGGTCACACAGAGTCAGACACAACTGAAGTGACTTAGCAGTAGCAGCAGCAGCAGCAGCTGGGCTTTGAACCCAGGATGCCTCTTTTGTAAACGCTCCCTGGCCTCCCCTCTCCTAGCTGAGGGTGGGAAGTCTTACTCAGTGGGAAGCAGCATCTATCTGTCCTCGATGCTGGGGCCAGAGGAGACCCTTGTTCACTCAATCAACCCTGGTGTGGGAGAGTCAGCGTGTGTTGCCTTGATCTGTGCTGGTTCCTTGGGGACAAACTTGGAACTTTCCATCTCCCAGACCTTGTTTCCAGGGAAACCAGTGAAGATGGCTTCTGGAGTCACCTTGAAAGGCAAAGAAGAGGGAGACTCTGAGGTCTCCAAGGTCCTTTTAAAACTCACCTCTATGTCACTTGGCTTTGCTTAAAACCCTTTCATGGCTGGTTCCCCAGAACAATGTCCAAAATTCCCCATCTGCTTATGTGGCCCTCCTGATCTTGGGTCCTGCTAACCTCTTGAGCTTCAGATCTTGCCCCTCCCTCGTGTGCTCTCAACAAAGTGCTGCCTGAAACTTCCCACACGCCTTCTAATCTAATTCCTCTGCTTGGAAAGTCTTTGCACCCTGGTTGGATTGTTAAACTACTATTCTACCTTCAAAACCCATCTCTGGGAACACTTCCGGATTATCCCTCTCTCTTAGGACAGTTATTTTATCCCTTATAGTCTGTGACATAGTCCCTTTTGCATAGAACACTAGGTTCCTTTTGATCTGGCTTGAGGGTTGGGGCTAGATCTTCCACTGTTTTCTTCTGAGTTCCTAGGCTGAACCCTGATATTCAGTAGGCACTCAATATGTATTTATTCAATGGAGAAGAGACCCCCAAAGATAGCAGGCATCAAAAATAGAGAGAGGGAGGGGGATGCTGTTGCTTAGCAACTGGCAGCCCATGGTTACACGGAGGTCTCATCCCTTCCAACCTCTAGCCAGCTACTGCATCCTATATTCCGGACATAGCCGGACTGTCCCCAAAGACTTCAGCCCTGGGTGCTCCTTGAACAGAAGCTGGGCCTGCACTCCCTTGACACCGGCACAGTTGGGGATGGGAGAGTCTGATGTGAGTACCTAAGAGAGTCATCCTTTTTCTCACAGACGGGCTGTTGAGGCAAAACTGATTTGTCAAATAAACCCAGTTTCTCTGGCATCCTTGTACTGCTTTCTACCTCCCTGGATCCAAACACAGAAGAAATGATAATGTTACTAATGGTAATAAGAGGTTACCTTCTAATGAATGCCTGCCATCTGCCACCCTCTGTGCCACTTTTAAAACATTGTCTCCAATCCTTATGCTCCATATGTACTGGTGATGAGTCCCCCTCCCAACAGGGGAAACTGAGGCTCAGAGGAGAAAAGTATTTTGTCTAAGGTCACACAGATCAGCAGTGGTGAAGTCAAGATCTGAATTTGGGTGTGCAATGCCAAGGCCCACATACATTCTGCCACTAACTCAGAAGAGAGAGGTGACCACAGAAGCAGGCTGTCCTCCAGGCGTCCTGGGGGACTTTGTCTGCAAGAGAGACCAGGTCCACTCTGATCCTTGTGAGTTTCCAGCTCTAGAGGGAATGGAGGTTAGTGAGGAGAGGGCTGAGGATAAAATAATGTGTGTGTGCACACACACACTAATTTGAGAATGGTACTAATCATAATCACAATAATATTAATGATGATCACAATGGCAATAGTGATAAAAGTAGTCAATATTTCTTGGCACTTGCATTTTCTGCACTGTGCTGATCACTTTACCTGAACAAGTACAGACAGGTAGAGCAGGTAGTGGTTAAGAGCCAAGCCTCAGGGTAGGGCAGATGGATTTGGAATCCCAGCTCTGCCACTCTTTTGACTTTGGGAAAGTCATTTGATTAGTCTGAGACTCCTTGGCCTCATCTGTAAGATGGGTTCAGAATCCTAACTTGGAGGAGTTGCTACAAAGAATGAAATGGGACCCTGGATGAAAAAGCCCTGGGCCCCACACACAGGGAGCCGTCAGTAGCCTGCAGCCAGTGTGCAGATGTGTCCCCGGTGGAGGTGTGTGTATCTGTGACTGTGAGTGTGTGTGTCTGTATTGGTTTGGGGGGCCTGTTTGGTTTTGGCGAGGGTGACGGTTGTGTGTCTACTGGAGAAACGGTGTTGAGGGTCGATTGCTTTGTGTTCTCATGGAGTGGGGGTGCTCACTAGTTTGCGACTGGAGTTCCTGGGGGCCATTCCGAGCAGCTCCCACTTGACAGCAGCAGAGAGCATCCGTCTTCAGAACTGGGGCCCGCCGTCCAGCTGTCTGTCCTCCTTTCCTTGCCCGGGAGGCCCCCTCTGACTCAGTGCCCCTCTCCAGGGAAAGACTGAAAGAAGGGGAAGAGGAGGGAAAGAGCCCGAGGAGGCTGGATCCTTCCGCTCCTGTTGCTTGGGGCTGTGTGCCGCCAGCGGGCGGGGACTTGGAATTCGTCTGGGCGCTAGGGGGCAGTGTGTCTGTTCCAAAGAAGCCTCCGGGCCGGTGCAGGCGGAGCGTACACACAGACCCGCGCAGGGGCGCCCACACCACGGAGGCGTACCCACCAGCACATCCACGGGCACAGATAGGCACAGAAAGGGGCACAGGCTCTCACACTAGTGGGGGAAAACAAGACCCACATGAGCAGAGATACAGGCACACAGGTGCAAGGCCCACAGCCATGGACACACACACACAGGTATACAGACACAGAGGCATCCACAGAGAGAAGCAAGGGGCTGGGGGACAGACAGGTCCACTCACAGAGCCACAGCAACGCGGGCGCACACAGATGTGGGCACAGACGCGCTCGGATGCCGGGCACCCGCACCTGGGCCGAGACACGAACGCAGGCACATGCCTGCACACCCGCACAACATTCTTCAGTGTGAAGGAAAGGTGACCAGACACACATCCTGAACAGAAACACAGCCGGGCCCAAACACACCCTGCTTTCAGACACTCACACACCTTGTAGACTTAACTCTTGGAAACAGCCCCAGAAAAATACTCCCACACCACCACCCCCTCCTCCCTGGAACGCACAGAATTATTCCACAGGAAACCTGCCCAGGTGTTCAGGGGACCCCCGCCCAGCCCTGCGTGAAGTCATGCCTCAGCAGAGAGCACAGTCCAAGCAGGGTCTCCCCAGAGTGCAGGTCTGCGGGCCATTCTTCCCACTGCCCGCCCTGCCCACCCAGGGCTCCAGACAGGCCCCCGACTCTCTATATTCCCTCCAGACACCCTGAGAGGCAAGGGTCCTCACAAGGGGGCCCAGGAGCCACTGCTCTGGACCAAGTATGTGGCCAGGTGTCATGGGTTTTGCACAGGTCTTTGCCCACGCAGGGTCCTCTTTCTGGAAGCTATTCCTTCTTCCGGTCCCCTTCCTTGCTCAGGAGGCCCTTCCCCTGATCTGGCCTGGGGCCCCAGGGTGGCGATTGCGGGGGTGGTCCCTGGAGGCCCACCCAGGCCCTCTATTTCTTTGTGCTGAAATCAGCCAAGCCTCAGTCTTTTCTCCAGCCCTCACTTTCCTGTCACTTTGCTAAGTAATAATTTCCATGTCCAATTCCATTTCTTTTCTAGTTCTGAAACCTCTAAGCTATCAGCAAGAGGATAGTTCACATGAAAACTAATTACACAAAATCAATATTTAATCACAGACCAACAACCTGATCCTGCAGAAAAATCCTTTTAAAACTCCACCGCCCTGTACAAATACTTCTTCCTGGATGCTTATTTATGGACCCCATTTTTTGGTGGGGGTAATTTTCATTTTTAATTTCAAAAAGGAAGAAAAATATATCTGTAGACATCCACCACAGGGAGGTCCCACGAAGGGCCTGGGATCTGAGCTGGCTTATGCTCTCTGACTTTTAAAGTTGCACATTTTTATCGTTTGCTTTTATTTTTTATTCATATTGGGTGGTGGGGGGAGGGTGTTATTTTCTTCCAGAGTCTCTGAAGACCCTGCTTCCTGACTCCCCTCGCCCTAAATTGAGCCCATTTTCTTGGCATTTTCAGTTCTGGAACACCCAGACTTCCCACCAGGAACTCCGAGGAGCAATGAATCTGCTCAGCTCCTCCTGGTAACTTTTTAACTCCCCGCCTGTGACGGTGGAGTGCTTAATCTGAGGTTTTTAAATAACAAGGGCTCAGGGGTTGGTTTTATTATAACGTTTATTTCATTTCAGATTTCATGCACAATTTAGCAAACGCTAGACAGACTTGGGCGATAAACACTTTCTTTTGTGGGGGAAAAGGCATTTTTATACACCATGCTTAATTTTATTTAGATTTAATAGCGATATCAGGGGCACTTCAAAGAAGTTCCTTTTCCCCCCTTCTCCTAAGAATGCTGGCCTGCTAGCAAAATCACCTCGTGCTATTTTATGGCAAGGAAAATTGAAGGCCTTCTCCCCTTTCCTCCCCTACAAACGCTTTAGGGAGGAAAAACACACACACACACACACACACACACACACACACACAGAATAAACACTTCCTCTACCCTCCATCGCCTCTAACTCCCAACTTCTAATTGCAAGATAGATTGCAGCCTCAGTGGGGATCAGGAAGATCTAAACATTTTAACTAAGATTATTGGGATAAATATTTCATAAAGAGCAGGGCAGATATTAAATTACTCCCATTGATTTTAGTATCACAACCCAATTCCGTTCCTTGGTCTCTTCAGTTTAATTGATCTCTTAAGGAGGCCAACTTCGCGCCGGAAGAGGGCCTGGGCCTTGACCAGAGTGCCTTAACTAGGGTGCGTTGGCCGGCCAGGGTGGCCCTCGGCGCGCTGGTCTTCTCGGGGGCTCCTAGCTGCCTCGCCGCTCTGGCGCTGAGCTCATCCGAAACGCGCCCCCAGAAAGTGGCAGAGTGGTTATGGAAGCCGGTCACTGAGAACAGGGAACCCTGGACAGCGAGGATAGGGAACAATTGTGTGCGCCTTATGAGGGAGGAGCGAGTCAAGCACCCCTATCTCTCGAGGAGATCTCTAACTTCGGGGTTCCCTGTCTGTTTTCACATTCAGGAAATTCCAAGGGCCGGTTAACTTGGGTGCCACAAGTAATCAGACAGCGGTGGAGAGTCGAAGGTTCGCTCCAGTGCTGAAGTGCAGTCGACACCAAGTGACTTTCCGCGGTGAGTCCAGGATCTTTGCCTGGCGACCCCATTGTCTGAGCGCCCCGCACCGCTAACCGCCGGCCTCCCCGCCCCTAGCCACCCCGCAGGTCTCGCTTCAGTTGGGGGTGGGGAGTTGGGAACTGTGGTGAATGGGAAGCGGGGTGAACAAAGCCAAGCTCCCGCCATTCTCCGCCTGCGCCCTTTCTAGCCGGGTGCGCGGGGAGGCCAGGGCGCGCCCGCAGCGTGCTGGCACCGGACCCCGAGGTTAACCGGTGCGGGGGACCCCGGAGCAGGCGAAGTGAGGGTTCGTGGCGGGGGCCTCAGCAGTCAGCACCCAGGACCACCTTAAGAGCGAGCCCCGCCCCGGGCCCGGAGCTCGGGCTGCGCTGATTGGTGCAAATGTAATGGCTGAAATTGATTGCTGAAATGCAAAACTTGTTGCTGCTTCTCCCGGCTCTAGGCGAGAGGCAGACACAGAGAGGGGAGCCGAGACCCTCGGAACGCCCCACGCAGGGCCCCCCGCCAGCCAGGAGAGGGGTGCGCGGACCCCCCAGAGCTGCCCCGCCCCCTCCCATTCCGGGCTCCGAAAGCGCACCCGGAACGTCTTAGCCTGCTAACCCAGCGTGGCCCCCAAACCCGCATACGCCCCCCTCCCCGGATCCGAGGGCGACTTGCGAAGCACCTCGGCGCGGAGGCAGGGAACCCTAGCCTTGGAGCGCCCCAACTCCTCGTCTGCTGCCCGCCCGTGCCTGGAACGGGGCTCGGAGATCCCCGCGAACTCAAGAGACCGAACAGCAGAGGACAGAAGCGGCAGGCAGCGGACGTGGCCGCGAAGCGGCGCGCCGGGGTGCAGCGCACCCGCCGCGGAATAGGGGAGCCGCGCCTTCCACCAACCCTCGGTGTCAACCTCGGGCGCCCGCCACTCCTCCTCAGCCCCGCTGAGCTCCCGGCTCGGGGGCGGGCACCAGTGATGCCGAGCGGAGCTTCCAGTTCTCCGACCAGCTGAAGAAGCAGTAGCCGCTTGCTGGGGCCGACGGGGACTGTGCGAGCCGATCCTGCTTGGCTGAGACTCCGGCTGCGGAGCGCGGGGACTCCGGGGGGAGGGGGGAAGGGACCGCTCGGTCTGTGCCCCGGCGCCAGCCACGGCTTTGAAGGGTCTCCCCTGCCTGGCCCCTTAGCAGCTCCGCCACGGACTCCGGGAGGCTTCAGGCAGCGTCCAGGGGCTCCCCATCCAACCCGATCGGACTTAAGAAGGTGATTACTCTGCTTTCCCTCCCTCCTTCCCGCCTCCTTTCCCCCACTTAACTTTTTGTCTTCAGTCACCCGCAGCTCCGTCCCCTTCCCGCAAACCCACCCGCGGCTGTGCCAACCGCCCGGGGCATGGGCCCCCCAACACGGCTCCTGGAGGCCCCGCGGCGCCGCAAGATGTGAGAGGCCCGCGTCAGGCAGAACGAGAGCTTCGAGAGAGGAGCTGATAGCCCCAAGCCTTCACAAGCCAGGCGAGGTGGCGGTGCGCGCTGCGCCCCGGCGGTGCTGAGCGTCCGGGAGCGCCCAAGCCAGGGCCGGAACGAGTAGCTGGCCGGAGGCGCGTCGCGGAGAGCAGGCTGTCATGCCCTATTGATCCCCCCGCCCCCCGCCAAGTATGTTTGGGCTGGACCAATTCGAGCCCCAGATCAACAGCAGGAACGCTGGCCAGGGCGAGAGGAACTTTAACGAGGCCGGACTAAGCATGAACGCCCACTTTAAGGCCCCGGCTTTCCACGCGGGGGGACCCCCTGGCCCCGTGGACCCTGCCATGAGCGGGCTGGGCGAACCCCCGATCTTGGGCATGAACATGGAGCCTTACGGCTTTCACGCGCGCAGCCACTCGGAGTTGCACGCGGGGGGGCTGCAGGCGCAGCCGGTGCACGGATTCTTTGGAGGCCAACAGCCGCATCACGGCCACCCGGGAGGCCACCACCCCCACCAGCATCACCCTCACTTTGGGGGCAACTTTGGCGGGCCGGATCCAGGGGCCTCGTGCCTGCACGGGGGTCGCCTGCTCGGCTACGGCGGCGCAGCCGGCGGCTTGGGCAGCCAGCCGCCCTTCACCGAGGGTTACGATCATATGGCTGAGAGCCAGGGGCCGGAGAGCTTCGGCCCGCAGCGACCCGGGAACCTGCCGGACTTCCACAGTTCGGGCGCCTCGGGCCATGCCGTGCCTGCCCCATGCTTGCCGCTGGACCAGAGCCCTAACCGAGCCGCCTCCTTCCATGGCCTGCCCGCCTCCGGTGGCTCCGATTCCCATAGTCTGGAGCCCCGGAGGGTGGCGAATCAAGGAGCCGTCGACTCGCTGGAATACAATTACCCGGGCGAGCCGCCCTCGGGACATTTCGACATGTTTTCCCCCTCTGATTCCGAGGGGCAGCTGCCTCATTATGCAGCGGGTCGTCAGGTTCCCGGGGGCTCTTTCCCGGGTGCCTCGGCCATGCCCAGAGCTGCAGGCATGGTGGGCTTGTCGAAAATGCACGCTCAACAACAGCAACAACAGCAGCAGCAGCAGCAGCAGCAACAGCAGCAGCACGGCGTGTTCTTCGAGAGGTTCGGCGGGACCCGCAAGATGCCCGTAGGGCTGGAGCCTGGAGTCGGCTCCAGGCACCCGTTGATGCAGCCTCCCCAGCAGGCCCCGCCGCCCCCGCAGCAGCCGCCCCCACAGCAGGCCCCGCCGCCCCCGCAGCAGCCGCCCCCGCAGCAGCCGCCGCCGCCACCGCCTGGGCTTCTGGTCAGACAAAATTCGTGTCCGCCCCGCGCTCCCGCGTTCCCAGCAGGGCGAGGCGGGCACGCCCAGCGGCGGCCTGCAGGACGGGGGGCCCATGCTGCCCAACCAACACGCGCAGTTCGAGTACCCCATCCACCGGCTGGAGAACCGCAGCATGCACCCTTATTCCGAGCCTGTATTCAACATGCAGCAGGCGCCCAACCAGCGGCTGCAGCATTTCGACGCACCCCCCTACATGAACGTGGCCAAGAGGCCGCGCTTTGACTTCCCAGGCAGCGCGGGAGTGGATCGCTGCGCTTCGTGGAACGGCAGCATGCACAATGGCGCTCTGGACAACCACCTCTCGCCCTCTGCCTATTCCGGCCTGCCCGGCGAGTTCACGCCGCCTGTGCCCGACAGCTTCCCCTCGGGGCCACCTCTGCAGCATCCGGCCCCGGACCACCCGTCCCTACAGCAGCAGCAGCAGCAACAGCAGCAGCAGCAGCAACGCCAAAACGCGGCCCTCATGATCAAGCAGATGGCGTCGCGAAATCAGCAGCAGCGGCTGCGCCAGCCCAACCTGGCCCAGCTAGGCCACCCCGGGGACGTGGGCCAGGGTGGCCTGGTACACAGCGGCCCAGTGGGCGGCTTGGGCCAGCCGAACTTTGAGCGCGACAGCGGCGGCGCGGGCGCCGGGCGCCTGGGCACGTTTGAACCGCAGGCGCAGCACTTGGCGCAGGAGAGCGCGTGGTTCCCAGGTCCGCATCCGCCGCCCGGCGACCTGCTGCCCCGCAGGATGGGAGGTTCAGGCTTGCCCCTCCGACTGCGGCCCGCACGACCCAGGACTGGCGCCGCCCCCTCCGCCCGGTGGCTCGGGGGTGCTGTTCCGGGGCTCTCTGCAGGAGCCGCTGAGGATGCCCGGAGAGGGCCACGTGCCTGGGCTGCCCTCCCCTGGCCTGCAGTTCGGGGGCAGCCTGGCCAGCCTGGGCCAGCTGCAGTCGCCCGGGGCTGGGGTGGGGCTGCCCAGCGCTCCCTCCGAGCGCCGGCCCCAGCCACCTGATTTCGCGGCGCCCGCGCTCGGGGGCCAGCCTGGCTTCCCGTTTGGCGCAGCTAACAGGCAGGCCACGCCGCACAGCGGCCCAGGCGTGAACTCGCCCCCGAGCACGGGCGGGGGCGGTGGCAGCACGGGCGGTGGGGGGGCGGCGGCAGCGGCGGGGGCGCATACCCGCCGCAGCCTGACTTCCAGCCCACTCAGCGCACCTCGGCCAGTAAGCTGGGCGCGCTCTCGCTGGGCTCCTTCAACAAGCCCAGCTCCAAGGACAACCTGTTCGGCCAGAGCTGCCTGGCTGCGCTCTCCACCGCCTGTCAGAACATGATCGCCAGCCTCGGGGCCCCCAACCTCAACGTGACCTTCAACAAGAAGAACCCGCCCGAGGGCAAGAGGAAACTGAGCCAGAACGAGACCGACGGCGCGGCCGTGGCCGGCAACCCGGGCTCGGATTACTTCCCCAGGAGGGACTGCTCCTGGGGCTCCAGGGCCCGGAGGCCCGTCGGGGACCAGTAGCAGCGGCTCTAAAGCCTCTGGGCCGCCCAATCCGCCCGCCCAGGGGGACGGCACTAGCCTCTCCCCCCAACTACACCCTGGAATCGACGTCGGGGAACGACGGGAAGCCGGTCCCCGGGGGCGGCGGCCGGGGACGGGGGCGCAGAAAAAGGGACAGTGGTCACGTGAGCCCCGGGACCTTCTTCGACAAGTACTCGGCGGCGGCGGCGCCGGACAGCGGGGGCGCGCCTGGTGTGAGCCCAGGGCAACAGCAGGCGCCGGGCGCAGCCGTCGGGGGGAAGCTCGGGAGAGGCGCGCGCGGGCGCCTACGCCTCACGAGAAAGCGCTCACGTCGCCGTCTTGGGGGAAGGGGGCCGAGCTGCTCCTGGGGGACCAGCCAGACCTCATGGCGTCCCTGGACGGTGGGGCCAAGTCGGACGGTAGTTCTCCGCACGTGGGCGAGTTCGCCTCTGACGAGGTGAGCACGAGTTACGCCAACGAGGACGAGGTGTCTTCCAGCTCCGACAACCCCCCAGCCCTGGCCAAAGCGAGTAGGAGCCCTCTGGTGACAGGCTCGCCCAAACTCCCTCCCCGTGGAGTGGGCGCCGGGGAACACGGACCGAAGGCACCCCCGCCCCCGCTTGGCCTGGGCATCTTGTCTACCTCTACCTCGACCCCTGACAGCTACGGCGGAGGGGGCACGGGCCATCCTGGCACACCGGGCCTGGAGCAGGTTCGGACCCCGACGAGCAGCGGCGGTGCCCCGCCACCTGACGAGATCCACCCCCTGGAGATCCTCCAGGCACAGATCCAGCTGCAGAGGCAGCAGTTCAGCATCTCTGAGGACCAGCCCCTGGGGCTCAAGGGTGGCAAGAAGGGTGAGTGTGCCGTCGGGGCCTCGGGCGCGCAGAATGGCGACAGCGAGCTGGGCAGCTGCTGCTCCGAGGCGGTCAAGAGCGCCATGAGCACCATTGATCTGGACTCGCTGATGGCGGAGCACAGCGCCACCTGGTACATGCCGGCTGACAAGGCTTTGGTGGACGGCACAGAGGAGGACAAGACGCTGGCGCCCTGGGAGAAGGCCAAACCCCAGAATCTCAACAGCAAAGAAGGTATATGCGCTCGTTCCCGCTCACCTGGCGGATGCGCGCCCCACCCCCATCGCTGGCCTTGGCGTCTGCCTTGAAGGCTCCAGGAAAGGGGAGGGTCCCTGGGGGTCGGCAGGGCACAGGGCCTTCCTGACGCCCAGCTCAGAGCTGGTACCCTTCCTTTGGTCACCCCAAGGGCTCCGTGGGCAGATCCCCTTCCCTCCCCCTAGGTGCTGCCAGGTAGATTCTAGTTTCACAGCTGTAGTAGTAACAACTTAAAGTGGCACCCATTGGGGGATTATTGTAGAGTAACCCCTGTCAAGTTGTAGCTGAGTTTCTGGGTGCCCTGAGGACTAGGCCTCTTCCCTTTCACACTCAGACCCCTCCTCACCCCTTAGCGTTCAGGCCTGTTCCACTTTTCAGGAGTTTCCTACCATCTTCCGGCCTCCCCTCCAGCCTCCACTTCCTGGCAGGACACCTGGGAAGCTGTGTTAACGCCTCCCCATCTTTTCCTAGTCAGCCAGCCTGCAACTTGAGCTCCCTTGCGTGTGCCAGCATCTTTGGGGGAAAAAGTTACCAGTTCTGGTGTCCGCAGCATCATTCAGAGGCAACGCCTAATTTGACATTCGTTCCTAATGAATAGCTGTTTTGTCTCTTCTTAACGATTAGAGTTTCATTGAAAAACTGGAGACCTGTCAGGGTTGTAGGAGGCAGGCAGCCTTTTCAGAGTGCACCTCCTTGACATTTGGTTGGGGCGGGGGGAGTGGCGGGCGGGAGTCAGGGTGGGGTCTACTTGGCAGAGACCAGACCAGTCGACCAGGGCATCATTTGTGCATGGGGATATGGATATATATTCTTAAGACACAAAGGACCCGAGTTTGTCAATATCTCGCCTGGCTTTGGTGACAGATGTCGGCTCCCAGTTCTCCTTTGCATTCTAAGCACTCCCTCCCTGTCAGGCCTGGAGGCCTTTAAGGTGGGTGGGGTGGGGGTTAGTAAAATGTACCACCATTGCCATTAAAGTAATAATAGTTTTTTTTTATTTTTTTTAAACCTAAAGGTAACCTGGGCTGTAGTAGATATCTGTTTTATTTTTTTATGGGGCCTTTTTAGATAGCATCATCTTCTACCCCCACCCCATTCCTACATTTTGCTTTTAAACCTCCCTGAATCCTCTTGGTCTCACTAGGCTATTACCTTGGAGTCTGTAGCTGGCGATTTAACTGTGTCTTTAAAAAAAATACGTCCACTGATCCTTGTGTTCTCTTAGGGTGGTTCTCCTCTGCCTCCAGTTTCTACCTTCAGTTTCAGCCCACATCCTGCATCCTGCCGTCTTTTGACCCAGGGTTTAAGGTGCTGGTTGGTTTTAGGACCAGGGGATGGGGGCAGAGGGAGAGGGGAGGGGACGTGCGGCAGGAGTTGGGTGGCTCAGAACTCCGGGCTTTCACCGCCCGTCCCGGGTAGCTTTCCCGCTTGGGTTTTCTAATTCATGAATGCGGCCTTGCTGCTTTTCTCTTTGTTCGCCTACTGCCCAGCCTGGGACGCCGCTCTCTCATTTGAAGCTGGGTGTTTAGCATGCACAGCAGACGCTTCGGCCAGCATCAGCATTCTCCAAGCTTCTCCCAGGCAAGGCCATAAATTGGTTAGTTTGGGACCCTCCGCTGCTTCTCCCTGGCCGCCCCCCCCCTTTTTAAAAATGGAGTTGGACTCAGCAGCTTGGTCTCTTTGCCTCCCTTCTCTTTTATTTTCTTGTACACAACATCTTGGTCCTGCCGATCGATAGCTGGTTAGCACAAATGCCAGCCCCTGTCACTTCTACCTGGCTTGGCCTGGCTGCCCCTCCCCCTCCCTCTTCTCCCTTCCCTCCCCCGCACCCATAATTAAGACCACATTGGCCAAAATGGTGTGAGAAGAGTCAAAAAGAAAAAAAAACCCGATTTAGAGAATTAATAAAGAAAAACCAATAGCACTTGGCCTGAAAGTCTTTTGAAGGGCCCTAGGTGCAGAGGAATTGGGTGGTTATAATGAGATTTTTTTTTTCAAGGTGTTACACTGTTCCCTTCTCAGCCCGACTAATCTTCCTTTGCAGAAAAAAAAAATGCAGACTGAGAATGAAGAAATGTCATTAAAGAAATGTTTTGTTTTGTTTGTTTCATTATCACCGACAGGCGAAGGAAAATATTTTTGGAAACAGATGCTAGTCAGTTTCGGGGTTGATTTCCCCCTATACGCTAAACACAACCCTCCCCTGCACACAGGAGATGGGAAACTTCCTCCAGGGACCGGCTTCGGGGCTGGCTGCCTTAGAAGCCTCGGCAGGGACACCCACTTGACCTCCTTTGTCTTCCACTCTGTGATGCAGGAAGGACAGTTTCCTAGATAAAGCCCCGAATTGAGGTCACTCACAGCTTCTGCAGCCTTGGGACTGCTAGTTAAGGCTGTGTAAGATATCTGCATCTGATTCCTGCTCCCTTACTGGTAGTAAATAAGGACGATTAAACTTTTCATTATGATAACACCCTGCAGCTCCGTCTGCACGCTGTATAAATAGGTACACAGAGCCTTCAACGGGCCCCCCCGGTGCCCTGGTTGAAAATCAGAATGAAGTGTACCCCTTCAAATCAGAGTAGAAAGAGAGGGGAAAAAAAAAGAATTGAAAGGAAAGCATCCTGCTTTTCTGTAAGCACAAGCCCAGGGTCCCATCAGCCGTGAAGCAGCTTTGAGTGTACCTCCTCTAAGTTCCAACCCCAGCGAGCACTGTCTCACCACCTGCCCCCAAGCCCCCTACCTCAGGCAAAGCCCATTTTTTGTAATGATATTTTATTTTGTCGCGCCATAAAACACGCCAGTACTAATGTGATTAAATATTAACACCGTTTCTGAAATTTCTTCGCTCCAATGACAAAATTCTAGTCCGTCTTTAACAAAAATGGTCCTGCTCAGATTGGAGAGGACGTGCCCATATGTGGGGTTTAGATGTCCTTCGGAGGGGAGGGAACTTGACTGGCAAGTTACACTTCTTACAAAGTCTAGGCCAGAGTCACATGTGATGATGATCTTTTTAAAAAAAAAAAAAACAAAACAGGAAAGTGAGCCTCTGTGAATTATGCTTCCTCTGACTTCTTAATCAACCCGCCAAACAACTTTTATATCATGAGACTCTAGGTTTCCTCGTGAGATTCTGTTTGCACAGAGTTGGGGTGGCGGAAGGGTGAGGTTGTGCAAAGAGGGGGAGAAAGAAAAACCAGCCTGAGTTTGGGCCTATTCAGACATCTGTTAAATCAGTGAGGATTACCTGAATTTGAAATTAGTTTGCAAAATCATCCACCCATCTTTGTAATAGGTGTCTGGCTATGGAGGAATTTCAAAACCCAGAGAGAAAGAGAAATCTTAATAGATTGTAGATAAAGGATATCAAGCTTAAAAAAGTATGTCCCCCCCCGCAACCCCGCCCCTGCCCACTGGTCCCTCATAGGTTTCAAAACTTGAATTAACTCTATTCCCTAATAAGTTTGCCCTTGCCAAACTTCCATTCTGTTGGCTGTTCTCTATCATGAAATCCAGAGATGTCTAGAAACACTCTTTCACACACATGGAAACAGGAGGGGTCTCCGTCTACGCTCTGCATGCAATCCGGCCCTTTTTGGAAGTATGATATTTTTACAGTGATGCGGGAGAAATTTTTGGAATTTCATGCTTCTCTCGGTGTTCAGTCAGAGCCCAGGAAAGCGGTGCTGAGTAGTACTAGGCAGGCAGGATTTGAACGCTGAATTTCCTTAGTCGTGGGGGCAGGCAAGGGGGAAGGCTCCTAGTGCTGTTTTTTTTTTTTTCCCTAAGTCGTTTTCCCCACTCCTCACACTGTGGAGAGAATTGTTAAGGCTCCTTCCAACTGGTTTTCGGATGGCGAAGCCTTGCAGTCCTATTTCCCCAAGAAATCCCCCAACACGGGTTGCATGCCTTCGAGTGACTTTTGCAGCCTCCGGAAGATGTAACCCAAAACTTCGCAGGTGTTAATCAGGGGTAATGTAAACAGATAGGAGCCCCCTTTGTGCAGCTGACGGTCTGGGCCTGCCTGCTCCCTGGCTAGTCCGGGGCACACAGCTACTCTTCTTTGGTGCTTGTTTAATATTTCATGGTTGTAATAAACCTGTCTTCTCTGCCCGCCTCCCGACATAAAACCCCAACCTAACGCACATCTGCAATTATACATTTCTACTAAATATTAATAAAGGACAAGGATTTCCAAGGGGCTGAAGCTTATCGGCATTGAACTTGTCGTGGTTTCTGCCACTGGGTTTTTTTTTCTGTTTTGATTTTAAATAGGTTCTGCCTTCTAATATGGAATATACACTTATATGTTATCATCTGTATTGATGTATACAGCATCTATAGATGGAAAGCCTTTTCTCAGGATAGCTTTCTTTAGCTTTCTTAGTTTAAACCTAAGTTCATTTAGATTTCTGGTGAGGCCGCTCAGACCGGAAGAGACTGTTGAAATGTACTTCTATTTTATTGAGATTTCTAGGAAAGGAGTGAGGGTTAGTTAATCTAATTTCTCTTTCTAGCAATGAAATTCTATGATTCCTGATATGATTTTGTTTGCCTGACAGAGGTATTTAAATTTCCACAAAGAATCTTAATGGGTCCTGAAAATACAGCTGCCCTTGCCAAGAAGTTACTTGAGATTCTCTGGCTGATATAAAATATACATCTTTAATAAACAGTCCGGGAGGACCAGGTGAAATTAGAGGAGGGGCATTCTTCCCACTCTGGAAGGGCAAACTTGAGCCTATCTTTGGGATTTCACAGAATCTCCTGAACCCACCATATGCTGGAAAATTTAGCAAAAATCACCTTTCTCTCCACTTGAGTGACAGTAACGTCGAGTCTTATTCTTTGCCCAGGGAGTGATCTGCTTTACCAAAAGCTGTTACGATATAAATACTCTGAGTAAGAAATACTGTATTTACCTATGTTTGGTTAATTTTAGAAATTGAAAAACTATAGCTTTATGTAATAGGATCAAATGTCCAGGCAGTGTGTGAGGGCAAGAAGGCCGCCCAAGCACATTGTAACACGAAAGCACCAAGCCTCTTAGATCAGAGGGGACCTGAATCTATGAGGGGGCCCCCGAATCTATGGGGGGATTCCCTGTAACTAGTGGGGTCACCTTATATCCTTCCCTCAATGCCCCCCTGCTTGTTCCACCCATGTCTTCGGTCTGGATGGGCTGGAAGAACCCCAGCTTCATCGTTTTGACTCAAGTCAGGATTTTGACTTGCCCAGGCAACGTGTTTGTTTTAGGACGATGTCTATTTTTAGGCGCGTCTTGGGTGGACAGATTCTAGTGTGGGTTTTGATTGCTAGTGGCAGAGATGTTGATATGTACACGAGTGCATGATTGAGAAAAGAGACAATTGGGGGACATTTTTCAAGTTTCCTCGCCTTCTGGTACACCTTGGAGCCCGGCAAAGTGGTCTGGGGGCTGGCTTGAAAGAGTGTGGCCAACGTGCAGCGTCTGGTTGGGGTCGTCTGCAGCCCATGGGAGGGGAGCAGGGCCCATGGCCTTCTTGTGGGAAGGAACCCCTCCCCAACATACGCGCATATACATATGCATGGCCAAGTATATTTCCATCAAATCATCCAGTTACTCCTTTAGTTTCCCCTTAATCTGCTTTCCGAAAGCAGAGTAGGGTTTGGGCGGTGGTGGGGGGTGGGAATGGGGGAAGCAGTGAGAGAAACCAAACCTTCAGTCTCTTTGGCCTTAGCTGACAGGTTCTGATTCTCTAAAGGACTGAATGAGCGCACGTCCTAAAAATAGAGGAGGATTTTGAAGATCCTAATTACGAAATCTCGGCCTCCGGGGCCTCCCAGGCTGTGGGTGACTTTGATCTGGAGTATTTCGGTAGCAGACGCACGTCGTCCCTCGCTGGGTTCTGCGCGTGGAGGTGTCTCTGGCTGAGTTCAGCTAACTGAACTCTCTCCAGCCGGGGAGAGGAATCTTTTGAATCAGGGCCCACCACCACCACCCCCGCCCCTTGCCCCCTCCCAGTGGTGGGAAGCGGACGCTGCTTCTCATTTATGGAAATTCCTCTCCTTTATTGTAATCTTTTGGTACCAACGCCTTGGCGGAGAGGACGCTGGGCTTTTGAATTAGTCACAGCTTTGCCTTCAGTGTCCTGTTGTACAGCAGCTCAGCCAATGGTCCCCCCAACTCACAAACTGGACCGGAAGGGAGAGATGGTTCCGGAAGCCTGGCCCACCACGTTTTGCAGGATGGGGCTGCCCAGGGCCACGGCAGCCTTGATCATTTTTTGCCATATTCCAGTGACATGACAGCACGCATCCTCACGCAGCCTCGTAGGCCCTTCGGTGACTCTAGGGTGTGGGTCAGAAGCTACCCCATGGGTGTGCACATCCGGGGCCCCGATCTCCTAACTTCACTTTGTGACCGGGATCGAAAACCAGAATTCAGTTTCTTCTAGTTGCACAGAGAAGGGATGTTTGTGAGCCATCATTCTCACGGGGTGTAATTATTGCAGGACGCTGAGGCTTGCTTTGTTTGCTGGTTTGCATTTTAATCAGCGGCCTCTGAGGTTTGGGAAGCAAGAGGAGGGTCTGCTCCCAACATGGTGTTTGTCCAGGAAGGACAGGGGTTGGGGGGGCTATGGAGAGGCTGCCCAGACTCGAGAAATCCAACGGGCTCTTTTGCTGGATCCCGATGGCTTTCGGTTTTGGTCCCACAAGTCCCCTTTGGACTGCCATCCTGGGTACCTCCTCCTGGGGAGGGGGTCCCTCATAGCCCCAACATCCCACATTCCCGTTTTTCCTTCTTGGCTGAGAAAGTCGGCAGGGTTTCATCACCCCCACTTCCTGCAAAGCGGGATCAGAGGGAGTACTTTACGGCGGTTGTGCGTAGAACTTTTCACGATTTATGTACATCACTGTAAGGACCCAAATGCCCTTTAAATGTAACGGCAGTTGAATTTTAACAGTTTGGAGGCCTTAGCGCATTCACGATAACAAATTGGCTCTCTGAGTATCCCAGAAGGAACATCATACGTGGGATAGACTTTTCCCAAAGAGGTGGAAACCTCCAATAAACATCCCCATGCAAACTCACATGCTAGAGGGAAAGCAGGGTTTTCTGTTCTGATCATTAAAGCCCAGGGGTCCAGCAGACTCAGCCCGCCCCCCCTCCCCTGTAGCTGGTAGGATGGATCGTGTGACCCCAAGGCTCTGTCTTCTTCCCATCTTTGATGTCTCTGGAAAACCTTGGACCCTTCGGCGATTGGCCCTGGGATTCCCATTCTTAGGGGGAGAATCTCTGGTTTTCTGGGCCTCAGTCTGACTTACCTGTGCTGGTGTTCAGTTTAGGTGGGTCAGGTATGTTGGAAGATGGATTAGGGACCCAAAGAGACCATTCTATGGAGGCATCTTTGGGGCCCACCGACTCGGATGGCCTTTGGAAAGTTGGAGGGAACCGTCTCTCGTTTTCATCCTGCATGTCTCAAAAACCCTGTCCACAGCGACTCAGAAAAAGACAACATTGTCATGCCTTTGCAGGAGATGTGGGCTAACTTGGGTGCTGAGACCCTTCCGGGCCTCCCCCTCCCTCCTCCGGAAGCCCTGTCTCTCTTGTGAGACCTAAGTGGCTTGGTGATGCCATCTGAGGATTTAAAATGAGTTTCCCCTTCTCATTGCTGATGATAATTTAAAGAGGGTTTGGGCATGGAGGTTTCCTTTGCTCTTAGAGCTCAGGTCAACGCTTTGACTGGAGTTGGGCAAGCTTGGGCCTTTTTGGCCTATGTGACTTTGTGTGGTGCGTGACTGGGGAAAGAAATCTGTCTGTCCCATAGGTGAGGGCCCCAGTGATGGTGTTCCTGGTTGTATTTGGGAGCTCCTGCAATGAGAGGGAATGAGCACACATGTACACGCACTTGTGTACACACACACACACACACACCCAGCCCCCTCTTCATCCAGTCCGGGGCAGGGTGTGATGTGAAAAAGATGAGACCCTTTAAAGTTACCGTGAAGCAGTGTTTTCAGGCACCCTTGGATCTGGGAACACAAGCATTGTCAAGTGATTGGCAACGACCACCAGGAATAAAATACTTCTGAGGGACCATCTTATGATCAGAAAGGGGCCAGGGGAGTCGGCAGAAAACATAGCCTGCTTTGAAATCCCCAGAGCTCAGCCTTCCAGAGAAAGCCTGGCTTGGTTGAGAATTCACAGGGAAGTGAGCAAGTTCTACCCAGATCGCGTGGGTTGTTGGAAAAGTCCTTGAAATTCAAGGGCCTGAGTCCTGATGTGGACACTCTGTTCTTTCCTACGAGCTGGAAGGCAGAGAGAGAAACTCCAGCCGCAGTTAGGAACACTGGGTGCAGACTGGGATGTAGCTTATTTTCTTTGCGGGGGACAGTGATTGAGGGATGGATGGAGAAGGGAAAAGTGTGCCCCTCAGAGTTAAAATGTTGTTTACCAACACGGGGTTTAGGAATGGAAAATAATTTATAAGTGTTGAAGTCATTTATAATACCATCTCCTGGGCGAGGCTGGGGGTTGAGGGCATGGCTTGGGGGCTGGTGTCAGCCCTCACAGAGGACCAAAAGTTCTTGGCTCAGCTCCCCGCTGCTGGGCCTGGGGCTTCATATGACGGCAGCTGTATGGGGGAAATAGATGTAGGGGACCCAGCTTGGGGCTCATGACCGCATTGTGGGTCTATTGGCAATCAGACTCCCTTTCTGTGCAGTTAGAGGCCAGGCTAGACGCGTGGGGCAGGGGGAGAGTGGGGATGGTGACCTGGATAGGCCCTGGGTGGGTTGAGCCCCTGTAGCGTGGCTGTGACCAACTTGTTCTACAGAGAAGCCGGTCCCCGGTCCCACGGGGCCTGTTGCAAAGCATCAAGTTTCACAGATGCCCCCAGGTCTTTCCATAAAAGAGGGACGATGGGGGTGGGAAAAAAGAGTGACCTTTTCCCTGGTGACCTCATAAAGTGACCACTGATGCGTCTCTTCCAGCACTGAACCTCTTTAGGGATATTCTTGTCTGTGACAGACCTCGCAGGCAGGTTCCACTGTCTTAAAACGCACACAGTGCCCCACACAATATGTATATATATATATGTGTGTGTGATTTTTTTTTCCTTTTTTTCTGAATGGTAGGTGAAAAGGGAAATGCAAGTAAGTGACAAATTCAGCAAGAGAAAGATTTCCCTGACTTGAGATTAGCTTAGTGTGGAAAGGAGCTGGACACAGTAGAGGTTCATCTTCTTCCCGTTTGGTGGCGGAGTGGGGGGGACCCACGGTCCAGCCATCAGCAGCTCTTAAAACTTCTGTAGCAAGTGAGACCTAATTGGCTGAAAACAAATTGATCACTTTGATCCCCTGTGATGTAACTTTTAGTGGTTGTTTGATATTTGAGGGAAAATAAAGGGAGGCTGTGGACCAAAATTTGTTTTTTGTTTTTTTTTTTTTTAAACCGGAGCAATTTCACGATCTTTATGCCGTGACTATTTCTAAATTGTCTGGGCATAAAGCTCTGGTTGCCTTTTGCTGGTTTCTGCTTGTTGTGCAGGCATGCAAGCCCATACCGCTGCTTCCCCCACTCAAGTACACACACAAGCACACACACATACACCCACATGCACACGTACAGGCCTTAGGAGTCTTAATAAGAGATGAAAAAATACATTTATTTTTTTCTCCAAGAAGCAGCTCCTACGAAGTTTTGGCTCCTTTGAGTTTTAAGTAGAAGCTCATTGATCTCCGTGTGGTCAATTTTTGCCGAATTTGTAATCCTGTTAGGCCTCCGGGAGAGGCATGATTAATTTACTTGTACATTTCACTATTTTGGGTCAGTTTAGTTAATAAGCATTTATTTTGTGCTCAGTGTGTGTGAAGCATTTTGCTGGGATTAGAAGTATGTGCGCGTGTATGTGTGTGTGTGTGTATGCACTAATGGGCCCGCTCGCCCGTCACGGAATAAAGGCCCCCAGTTGAGGTTCCCACCACTTTCCCAGGGCAGAAAGGGAGGGTGAGGCCCCTCCAAGCATCACTTGTCTAGAAGGAGGGAGAAAAAGCCCAACCCAGCAAACTCAGCCTCCCAGCACCTCAGAGACGGCCAGAGAACATCCACTTCCTACTGGTGTCTTGGTCCCCGGAAAGTTTCTGAGCGTTAATTCTTAATTGACTGGGAGCTGAGCACAAACATGGAGGAGAGTAAGGGATGGCAAACCTCTTTGGGGGCTCCTTCCATGCTGCCTCTGGACAGACAGTAGTGCTGGAGTGCGTGTGTGTAACTTTTAGAGGAACGCCTGGCTTGACTTCCAAAGAAGGAAGAAAAAGTATGCGTAAGTCTCGAAAGCTGGGAAAAAGAAAAACAGAGCAAAACAGCCCACAGCTTTGGCCTTTCTGAACACTGAGTCTCAGAGGGGAGCGTGTGTCATTCTGGATGGTGCTGGGCTCTTCGGCCGGGCATCTCTGGGTACCAGCCACCCACACCTCTTTCTTCCCGGCCTCCCTATAGCCCCCCTGCCTCTCTGCTTCTAGATGATAGGTTAAAATTCCACTTTTATTATTATTTTTTAAAAGAGAGGTTTTGGTGGTAACAATTATAGAGCAGAGGGGTTTCCTGAGGCCCCCTCCCCAGTTGCTTAATGTCTGGCACATCAGTCTCTACCGAGTCCTTGCCTTTGCAGAACGAGGGCTGGACAGGAGTATTTTGGGCGCTGAGCCAGCCTGAAATGAACTCGAGGCGCTAGGGAAGCAGGCATTCGGAGAGATGAGGATACAATTTCTTTTTTTATGTGGGCCCGTTAAAGTCTAATGGACATCGGTGTCTGGCCTTAAATTTGGAGAGGGTCTTTATCTAACCCTTAAAACCAGAGTCGTTTCCGATAATTACGACACCCCTGGCCAGACCACTAAATCTTCCAGCAGCTTGTCTGGAAGGCGGGTGGCAAGAGGGTGGGAGGGACAGAGGGGCACACCTGTTACCTGTATCAGCTATAATTATGACATTTCTGGGCTCCTGGTTTGAAAGGAGGAATTTATGGACCGAGTTTTGCCGGAAGAGAGCGGCCCGAGGCGTTCTGGCTCACGGCAGCAAAATCACGGGGCCCCCGCGCTTGGTGTCCATCATATCCCTTGTGTTTCCTTAATGAATTAATTTAGCTCCCCGACATTTGGTATTAAGTAAGGAGTTATTTTGGGAATCCAAGAGAGAAAGAGCTGGAAGACTTAAAAAAAAACAACAACTTTTTTTTGGAAAAGAGAAAAAGTATTGCTTTCTGAAGTTGGAGATGACTGGGCATCCAGGTGTGCTGCTGTTGGGGGGACCCGCTGAGTGGGACGTGGCAGGCCATTGGCGAAGCCGACTGGCCCCATCCCCGCCTGTTTTTTGCTTCTCTACAGAGGCGGTTTTTCCATTGTTAAAGCCGGTGGAGGCCACAACACCCAAGCTCTATGCAGTTTGTTTGGAAGTGTTGTTTAGATTTTTCTCACTTTTCAAATTGAGAGAAACTTAGTTTAATGGGAAAATAACAGTATTGCTATCTTGGTGTGTTTGTTTTAGTGTTTAAAAATAGTTTGTTTTCATATCCTGAATTTCATCCCTTGCTTGTTTGCTTGTTTGATGGAAACCCATGAGTGTGTGTGTTTGTATGTGTGTGGGGGGGTGGATACCAGCACACACAACTGCACACACACACAGGCAGTCAAATGGTTGCAATCATGCAGCCAAAATCAGTTGCAATTTTAACGCTGCTAAAGGGACCCAGAGCGCTTGCTTTTAACTTAAACCATCTTGTCCCTTCCTCCCCCATCAGCACAATACTCCCAACCCCCCTCAGCAATATTTATTTCTTCCTTAAAAAAGGAATGCTGGGCCTGTTTGCTGAGGTCCCTGTTGGAATAGATTTTCAGGGGTTATGTATTAAATGTGTTTGAGGGCGATTTCAGCCCTCAGCCTGGTCGTCCCACTACTAATGGTAGCAGGGCCTATTATAGAGAGGCAAAGAATATTGTAAATGGCTTATGCAGAAAAACCATTTAGATAAAAATGCAATTTTCCCTTCTGCATAGAGTGCTAAGAATTAATAGCACATTCTTTCTAAATGGGTATTTTTATATTATATTTTCCTCCTAATGAAATTCTTTTCCCAAACAGGAACATGTTTCATTTTAAACTTTAGAGTAAAATTGATCTGTTTTTAAGCCTGCAAAAACTGGTGTCCCAGTTTTTGGTTGGCCCCCTTCTTTCTCTGCTCTGCGCCCAAGATTTTTGAAGTTAGATACTGCAGAGGATGGAATGATAATTCTCCTCTCTGCCCACGTTAAGGCTGAAAACAGGGAGAGAGGATGGGTCTACCCACATTTTTTTTTTCTTTCTTCTTCCTGGGGTGGGCTTGGAGGTATTGGACGGTTTCCACAAACAGAGAAACTGGTCTTGAGATTTGAACAGTTTGTGCTTGGTGCCCCTCACCCCCTTACCTTCCCTGGGTAGGAGGCTTAACCTCTCTTGCCCCAGGGAATTTCCCATCATCCTCTCAGTGTGTCCCTTGATCCCTGACTTTTTCGTTACTTCCTAGGAGTCCTAGTTGCCCACTGCCTGCTCCCCTTTTTGTGACAGCTGTGAAAAAGGATGCTTTTAGCTCCAGGGTGCCTACTGTGGGGCAGTTCTGCGGGTCAGCTTTCTGCCTTTCTGCCAGGGCCTCTGTGGCCATTTTGGGAGGAGTGGAAATTCAGAGCTTCTTAGAAGGCCTACTTTGTGCATTCCAGCAGAACTTTGCGGCGGCATCGTTGTGGAAAGTCTTTGAGAGTTTATTTTGCTGGCTGCTATGGGCCACTGTCTGCTGACCCAATTTTTCCTGCCAGGGTGTGCGTATGTGGAGATATTGGGTAGACTTGTGTTGGCAACTCAGATGTCCAGACATGACGGAGATTGAAGCTGTAGTGCCATGGTAGATGGGTATCCTGGAAGACATGCTTGTAATTTTCGCCATTGAAACATCACAAAGGTGAAAGCATAGGTAAAATTAAAGAATGAGAAAAAAGCTTCTCTCTTTTTGTGCCTCTTCTCTACAACATTTTCCAGCTGAGCGCTCTAAGGCCCAGAGAGGGCAAGCAACTCAGCCAAAGTCACACAGCATATAGCTGCACAACAAGCTGAATTTTGGCTTGCATCTTGCCTTACTACCTCTTGACCCCTCACTTGGATGCCGAGGATCTGATTTTGCTGAGCCTGTGCAAACCAGGCTCCAAGCCTGAAATTTCCAAACCTTTTGTAGGAAGCACCATGACACATATTTGGTAGCAGCACTGTTCCCCTTCCTCTTTCAGAGCTATAGGAGGTATAGGTTGTAAGGGGAGACAATTATTGACCTTGGAGAAACCACAGTGGCTCTGGATCCTACCAGACGGGTGGTCTAGATTTCAGGCCTGGCTCTTTGACTCTTCTGAGCTTTGTGACCATCACCTCTTCAGGGCTCCCAGCTTGATTTCCTCATAAAGTTGAAAAAAGGAAAAAAAAAATAGTGCTTATCTCATGGAAATATTGTGAAGATTAAATAGGACAATTTTAGCTAAATGGGACTGTGATTGTATAATCATGTGGTTAAGAGCACAGGCTCTACGGCCAGACCACTTGGGTTCAGACCCAAGCAACTCTACTTCCTAGCTGTGTGCCCTTGGGCAGGTCTCTTAACCTCTCTCTGCTTCCATCTCCTTATCAGGGAAAGAGGATAGCAGTGTGTACCTCGTGGGGCAGGGAGGATTCGCTGAGTTAACACACACATGAGTAGACGCTTAGAAGCCTGCCCAACACTGGGGAACCACTATGCCAGTCCCAGCTTTTATGGAACCCCCCTCCTCTATGCCTGGGGTTTCCATTGTCCTGTCATATGACCCTTCAGAGTGCAGGACGTTATAGCTGCTAGTGTTTGTCCCGTCTTAGGGGGTGAGGAAATGAGTCACGGAGAACCCACGTGACTTGTCGTGGGCTATGGAGTCAGGCCGGCTGGAGGGCAGCCTCGCCAGGCTGTATGTTGGGCTCTGAGCATGGGGCCTGGCACCCAGGAACACCTTAGTATCTGTTACATGGCCAAGGGCAGGGCAGGGCTGGAACCCGCTGCTCCTGCAGCACCCATCTCAGGCCTCACTCTCAGACCCTGTCCTTGCCCGGAGGGCAGTCAGACTGTGTGCATCCCTCGGTGGGCTGGCCCCAGCCTGGTGCGGGCAGCTGCGGTTTCAGGCCCGGGTCCCTGGCGTTGGGATGCCAACGCTCCGCTATTTTCCTTTCACCTGACAGCCCTCCTGGGCTCCGGAGGAACAGCTTTCTGATGAGTGTGAAGAATGGTCAGCCTTCTCACGGAAGGAATCTGTGAAATGAGCCGGCCCCTGGCCCCTGAGCACCTTGCCCGTGCCAGCCATAAACAGTCTGGGTGCTGGCAGTGAAGAAGTTAGACCCCTCCCCACCCACCCCCCGCCATCTGGCACCTCATGTGGGACCCTGGGAATCTGATAGGCTCGGGCTGAATAGAGAGAGAGCTTGCCTGGGAGTGAGTAGGCGACCCCCTGCCCCTGGTGAGGGTGGGAGGGCTTAGCTGTCACACAGGCCTGGGTTCAAATCCCAGTGCTGCCTCTTGCGTGCTGTGTGACCCTGGGCCAGTGAATCACAGGTTCCAGGACCCGTAACACAGGTGGGATCCCTGGACCTCTCTCAGAGGGTCACTGAGCCCTGGGCTGTGGCGGCAGTGAGTAGCCGTGGGGGGAGGGTTGTGAAAGCAAGGACTTTGGGATTCACTGGAGGGGACTCATCCTCTGTTCCCCCCAGGGGCCCTGGGCCATGTCCCAGCCCCTCTCCCAGCCTCAGCGTTCTTAGTGGCAAACTGAGGCAAGTGACACAGTCCCCTGAGGGGCCCTGGCTGTGGTCCTTACCCTGGGGTGATGGAACCCCTCCCCTCCCCCGGGATGCCTGCCAGTGTCTCTTGTCACAACTGCAGGGAAGGAGGCCACTCCTGGCATCTGAAAGGTAGAGTCCAATTGCTGTTTAGTCACTAAGTTGTGTCTGACTCTTTGTGACCCCATGGACTGCAGCATGCCAGGCTTCCCCGTCCTCCACTATCTGCCAGAGTTTGCTCAAACTCATGTCCACTGAATCAGTGATGCCGTCCAACCATCCCATCTTCTGCCACCCCTTTCTCCTCCTGCCCTCAATCTTTCCCAGCATCAGGGTCTTTTTCCATGAGTTGGCTCTTTGCCTCAGGTGGCTAAAGTATTGGAGCTTTAGCTTCAGCGTCAGTCCTTCCAATGAATATTCAGGGTTGGTTTCCTTTAGGATGCTGCTCGACAACCTACAACACTCAGGGACCGTCCTCACCCCATTTCCTCCCTGACAGAGAATTAACCAGCCCCAGATGCCCAAAATGCTGAGGTTGAGACCCCCTGAACTACACTGAAGGATTAAGGTGAGCTTCAAAACTGGAAACATGGTAGTAAGGTCTGAACTCACAGCACTTGGCATATTTATTCGTTCCACAAACATGTGTCAAATGCTTAGCGCGCGGCAATGCTGTGCTAGGTCCTGAGATTCGGCTCCTGCCTTTGAGGAGTTTACATCCTAAGGGAGGGGACAGACCAACAGATAAACAACAAATAAGAAGGTCTCAGAGTGAGCAGGGCCAGGAGCAGAGAATCAGAAGGCAGCGGGCGTGAGAGGTTCTAGATGGGGCTACTGGGGAGGCCTCTGTGAGCTGGTGATGGTTAAGGCGGGCCCCGAGTGATGAGAAGGAGTCAGCCCGTGGTGTGCTGGTAACTGTTTAACAGCCTGTGCTCCAGGAAGGGGAAAGTTCTGCTTAGAGCACTTGCCGATTCCCATGGTGTAAATACTCCCACCATGACCCATGTCAAGCTGTAATGTCAGCTGTCAGCCAGCTTGAAGAATTCCTGAGTATTTAACAATAGGTTCCCACACCCCGGAGCCAGCCCGGTCCAGCTCTGCAGGAAGGGTGTTCCATGCAGCGGGAGAACAGGAGCCCCGAGGCAGGCCTGAGCTGGCAAGTTCCAGGAATAGGGAGGGGCTGTGTGTGTGTGTGTGTGTGTGTGTGTGTGCGCGCGCGCGCGTGCGTGTGAAGCCTGTCCAGGCAAGAGGGGCTGGACTGCTGAGGGCTGTCATCACACTCAAGTCAGGAGGATGGGTTTGATTCTGAGAATGATGGAGTGTGGGGCCAGGGAAGGGCCTCGGGCACTAGAGGATGGCCGCTCAGGGCACATAGTAGATGAGTGATTAATGCTGGTTGCATCTGAGCCTAGAGTAGCTGAGAAATGTCTGTTTCCCTTCTCTTTTTTCCTGTCTGGTCCCTTCCGAAGAGGCAGAAACTCTCTTCCAGTAGCGTGGTAGCACCCGGGCCATAGGTTAGGACAAGGGTGTCCCCACACTCCCCCAGGACTTGGCCCTCAGGCCCCAGGGGAGCACTCAGCCTGCTGCGGGTGGGGGACCATGGAGGGAGTGACTGTCCTTTCCCCGATCTGGGCGGGGCATGGCTCCCGTCCTAGCCCAGGGAGACTGTTTCCTTCTTCTCCCAGGCATTGTTCTCCAGGCCCTTCAGAGGTCATGGGACAGGAAGGCGTAGGACCAGCCGGACTGAGCCTCCAGGTGCCCCGGGCCTGGCGTCCACCTTCTGGAAGCCTTTCTTTTGCTTTCCTCCCTGACTCTCTGAGTTGCAAAGGAGTCGTGACAGGCCGTGGTCACTGAGTGCCAAACACACCAAACCCCGTTTTATCATTGAGAAAACTGAGGCTCAGAGAGGGAAAGAGACCTGCCTGAGGTCACCCAGCTGGGAAGTGGGGAGCAGAGAGTGGATTCACACCTGGGACCATCTGACTTGGGAGTCTGTGCTCAGAACCCGTAGGATGAACGAGGAAGCTGGTTTCTCGCTGACAGGTGCTTGAAATAATCACTTTGCTGTGCATCAGAAACTAACAATACCATAAATCAACTATACTTCAATGAAAAAAAAAGGAAAAATAGAGACTAGCAAAAAAAGAGAACCCAAAACAAAAATCAGCTCCCAGCCTTGCATCACCCCTCCTGACAATTGTCAGTCATGTCACTGACTGTCCAGATCTTCGTCATCTGTTCCCTGGGGATGAAGGGGCAACAGGCATAGCCCCAGGCTTGGGGGCCAGGAGGTGGCTTGGTGTGACTTGGGTGAGGCTCGGCACCCTTGCTGAGCCTCAGTCTGCCTGTCTGTCAAGTGGGTCAATTCTGGTGTCTCCTAGGCACCCTGTGAGTGGGGAGATTATGGCCTGAGTATCTGTCACCTTTCTCTGTGTCCTGCAGCGTGCCAGAATTGGTGCTGTGAGTGAAACAGACATCATGCTTGTTAAGAGAGGGAATTACCCAGTAAATATATAGAAAAAAGGGACAATTGCATTAATAATTCACAGGACATTGGCCAGTGTGAGGAGAGGGGATCTGGGGCGTGCCCGCTGGCCAAGACAGCAGGGGCTCTGCTGTGTAAATGGAGAATGAAGATGAAGAGGCAGTTTTTCCCCAGCACCTGGCATTGGTCCATGGCCAGAGATTGGATGGATGAAAGCAGGGGGCTTTAACAGCTGTTGGGGTGCATCCTTGTCTGGTCCCAGGGCTGGGGGTCAGTACCACCCCAGAACTCCTGACGCCTAGCAGGAATGATGGTGGTGTCCTGCAGAGGAGCTGGGTGGGGCTGCTCCAGGCTCAGGGGTCCCAGCTCCCATCTCTGCAGGGCTGAGTAGGAAAGGGAGGGAGCCTTGGGCATCAAAAGTCCTTGTCCCAACTTCACTCACCTCCCACTCCCGCCTGGACACTGGTCCTCACCAGCCCTTCTCTTCCGTGGGCTGTGCTTGCCCAAGACCCAGGGGCCCAGGACACAGCCTCTGTCCCACCCAAGGCTTGGGACAGACATTAGGGTTCGCCTGACCCTGGAGAGGAGGCTGGAGCTTCCTCTGTTAGTGCGCTGACCGTGGACCATTGGCGTTTGCATCCCAGGCTCGAGAAGGAGGACAGCGCAGGAGGCAGCAGCCGTAGCGGCCCTGACCCCCGCCCCCAACCCCCGGTCCATCCCTTCACATCCCTGGCCTCAGTCTCTTTGTCTGTTTTTGGGTTAAACAAGGGCCTTGGTGAGGATCAGGGGAGATAAAGGGAAGCTCTCAGCCCCGTGTCTGGCACATCATAGTGGTCACAAAACCCTGACGTAAATACAGTGTTTTCCCCCTTCTGGGCAGGAGGAGTCAGGGGCCTCCAAGGGGAAGAAGTGGCATGCCACAGAAAAGTGGGGAGCGGAGTTCCCCTAGACAGCATCACTTCTTCCCTGTGGGCCCTGAAAAATCCACCTGCAGAGTTTTGGAGGTGATCTTGGGTGCTGTGGATGGTAACCATGGTGGCAGCTTGCAGAAACTCCCCAGACAGCCGGCTAGATGTTTTGGAAGGCAAGTCAGTGAGAAACAGCTCAGAGGCAAAAACTGTGCCTTTTCTGAAGCCCCTTCGAGTTTTCAATACCCCCACCCCGCATACCCACGTCTTAGCATCTCTGTTTATGTGGGGTTTGGAAAATCAGTTGCTTGCTAACATTAGGGAACTTTCTGAAAAAAAAAAAAAATCATAGCAGCGATGCTAATAATGTGTAAAGCATATTAATCGCACTGTATATGGATGGCGGCAATGTGTTCTCCATGGGCAGTTATGAAACAAACCGTGAGTTGCCCTTCAAAACTGTGCCTGGGGACTTCCTGGTGGTCCAGGAGTTAAGACTGTTTGCTTTCATTGTCGGGAGCACAGGTTCGATCCCTGGTGGGGGAGCTAAGATTTCAAAAGCTCCGTGGAGCAGCCGAAAAAAATTTTTTAAAATGAAGAATGGAGTGTTAAAAAACAAAACTAAATAAGTGTGCCTGGCTGGAAGGAAGCACCCTTAGCTGTGACTTGCTACACTGTCATTGGCCTGGGTCAACTACTTGGAGCAGAAAAGAGGGACACCTTCCAGGCGTCTGCATCTTGCTTGTGTTTCTCCCCTGATCCATGTGACAGCAAGCAAGCCCGTTTGCTGGAGATTTTTTTTCTCCTAGATTTTGCTTTTGAAAGGAAATCTTTTCTGATTTTCCACTTCATGTGTTAATTTATGGTTTAATCAAACAAAGCTAGGGGTGGGGCGGTGAAAAGGATACACACAGAGAGTGAAGTTCTGTCTGCCCAGAGATGGGGTACATCCACCTCCCCCCTTGTGTTTTAAAAAGTTTACATGTCACCCCTTGGGGGACAGAAAACCACCTCTGGCGTGGTTCCCCAGGTGTTTGCCCATCTCCCTCTCCCCGCCGCCCCCATCTTTCCTTCTGTCTTTCATGCCTGGAACAATCCTCCAGGCCAGTTCCTTTGGGCTCCTCCGCCTTCCCTGCCAAAAACAAAAACCATTCTTAACCCCAGATGACCAGGCCTGTGGTCGTTTTGCCTGGTGTGTGGCATGCGCCTGGGTTTGGTGGGGCCAGAAATGCATGCTTCCAATTTATATTCAGTGTGCCAGCTTCCAGGGGAGCGGGGGTTAGGGGAGAAGAGACTTCAAGGAGCTGGGGAGGAGGCACCCAAACCATCAGGCTTCCAGAGAGGAGAGACAAGGACCACAAGCTCGGGGGTTTGAGGCCTGCCCAGGAGCTGGAAGGAGGTGGGGGCTCCAGCTAGCGGATTCTGGGTCAGGCCGACCCCGGCCCTTCATACCCCTTGCCCCCCTCTACTTGCTAGCCACATTGTAAACTTCGGATTTTCCTCTGTATTCTATTTGGTTATTATTTTTTAATGAGGTCAGACTGAAAATCCATCTGCCTGGGCCCGCCTGCCTAGGTTTGAAGGCAGTTAAACTGGAGACCAACCTCTTAATCAGGGTTTCCCTGTGTAAATCTCATTTGATAAATTCCTTATCATCCTTGGCTTTAGCTGCAATGCGGCCGCAAGAGGGAATTGAGCACCCACCCCCCTGCCCCGGGAACCTCTAAGTGAATCCCCCCCAGAGAGGGGCTCCGCCAACCAGAGCCTCCCCCAGGAAGGGCTGGGAGAGAGAGGCCCTTTCAGGGTTAATTAATCAGAAAATGTAGTGGTGCCCAGTGATTCCGGAGAACTTGTCTGCCACCTTTTCATTCTTCTGTTTCCCCCTTCTGCCTCCCTTCTAGGTCTTTCTTTAAAAAAAAAATGTTTTTTTTTTTTTGGTGAACTGAACTCTGTTAAAGGAAGTCTGCAGCAGTCTCCCTCCTTCCTTGCCCACACCCCATACCCGTCCCCCCCGCCCCCCACATTTCTACCCAAACTGTTTGTCTGTGTGGATGGTTAAATTTTTTTCCTTCCCTTTTTTAAATGCAAGTGCGGCTGGGAGTGGAAATGTCAGGGGTCAGGCTTCAGGCAGCGGGGAGCAGGGGGCAGCCTGTGGCTGTCTCTGCCATCCGGAGAAATCAGAGCTCAGTTTAACCCTTTGGAGCCCAGCCCCTGCCTGCGGGTTCCAGGCGCCTCTTCTTACTCTTGTCACTGGAGTCAGGGGAGTTTTGTCACCAGGACTTCTTTTTTAGGGTTTCAAACTAAAATCAGGGGTTTTCTCAGTGGCTCAGCAGTAGACTCCGCCTGCAATGCAGGAGACGCGGGTTCTATCCCCGGTTGGGAAGATTCCCCCGGAGAAGGAAATGGCAACCCACTCCACTAGTCTTGCTGGGAAATCCCATGGACAGAGGAGCTTGTCCAGTGGGCTAGAGTCCGTGGGGTCGCAAAAAGGTGGATGCAGGCACCTAGCATGCTGAAAACTACCCCCGCCCCCCCACCGCTGACCATGGTATTGGTGAGGGGCAGGGGAGCAGGATGAGGGCTGGGGCAGTCACATCAGCAGCCCTTGGAAGAATGTAAGTTGGGTCTAGGGTCCCCGGATCACGTAATGAGCACCTGTGTTGTACTGGAAACTGGACTCAGGATGGTGCCCATTTGGAAACGGGGTTGGTGGGGCAGATCTGGTCACGTTCATCGCTCTGTCTCCATCAGTGTGACTCTGATGGAAAAGACTCTGATGCTGGGAAAGTTTGAAGGCAGGAGGAGAAGGGGGCAAGAGAGGAGATGAGATGGTTGGATGGCATCGTCAACTCAAAGGACGTGAGTTTGAGCAAGCTCCTGTAGATGGTGAAGGATAGGGAAGCCTGGCGTGCTGCAGCCCATAGGGTCACAAAGAGTCAGACACGACTGAGTGAACCACAGCAACCCAGTCAGCATCCCAGAAAGCTTCCTACTTCACAGATGGGAAGCCTGAGGCTCAGGAGGCCTGGTGATAGCAGGTAGGGATGGGATGGAGGCTCAGCTCTTCTTGTTCTGAACCTTTGATTCCTATTTACTGGAAACTGCCCAGCCCTGCCAATCCCCGCTTCTGTCTCTAGGGTCCAGTAAGAGAAAAGTCCTGGCTCTAGGATGGTGTCTGGACTCTTGAACCACTCTACAGCCATGGAAAGGGCAGGGGGGCCAGTTTGAGAGCTGAGCTTGTGCCACTTTCTGAGTCACCCTCGCCCTACTATGAAGTAGCTCCTTCTGTTGACCCATTTTACAGATGAGAAGGTTGAGGTGCAGAGCGGTGAAGGACCTGCTTGGGGATGTGGCCGGTGGGTGGTGTTGCCAGATCTTCTCCAGCCCCCTAACTCTCATCTTTCTGCCCACTGGGCCAGGCTGCCCCTAAGCACGGGGACACTGCCAGTTCATGGAAACAGGAAAAACAGTACCGAGCTCATGCCTTGTGACCACCTGGTCTCCATCACCCGTGGAGTTGCCCAAGGGCAACTGGGAGACCATATGGTGTTGATCCCCAAGCCTCGGTTCCTCATCTCCGAAGTGAGGGTGATGGCAATGTCCACCTTGTGGGGGTCCAGTGTAGCTGGGGGCTACACTGGTTCACATACATTAAGCTTTATGATCAATGATTCATACCTGGTAAGCTTCAATGAACGTTGTGTGTTAGTTGCTCAATCCTGTCCGACTCTTTACAACCCCATGGACTGTAGCCCGCCAGGCTCCTCTGTCCCGGGGACTTTCCAGGCAAGAATACTGGAGTGGGTTGCCAATCCCTTCTCCAGGGAGCTGTCATAATTATTATTCCTAATCACAGAGGGGGAAAAAATGTAGGCACCGATTTCCCTTTGATTTCCCTCAAAGGGAAGAAGCTTCATATTATGACCAGCACCTCTGCGGAGAGCTGGGGGCCAGCGAGAGCTGGGACCGAGGGGCTCAGCCCCAGCCTAGCTCAAGGGGTTGACCTCTGAACCTGGCTATGTGGCTCTGGGCAAGCCTGCTCCCCTCTCTGTGCTCCGGTGGTGGGGAGAGAATGCCAGCCTCCCCAGTGGGCAGTGGGATGAATTTGGGCCTTGACACTGCAGGGGGAGCAGGGGAGGGTGGGCTCCATCCTGTTGCCTTTCACTGGGCAGCAGCTTTGTGTTTCACCCTGCTGGCTGGGCCTCAGTTTCCCCATCTGGAATGGGGAAGCTGCTAGGAAGCTTGGAGGAAGTGATCCTCCTGGACGTGTTTGGCAGCCTCTGAGAGAGCTGCTCAGATGTGGGAAATTAGTATTAAAATATAGGAAGTGGAAGGAAATCTGAGCACAACGGGTGTGTGACACCCAGCATCTCCACGTCTGTCCAGGGGTCCGCTTGCTCGATATCTGCCCTCGGGCGGGTACCATGAGGGCAGTGAGTGACAATGACGTAGCTAAAAGGACCAAGGTGATGCCTGGGGGCCTGAGTTCCAGTCTCGGTGCCCTCTTGTGTTGTGTGGCCTTGAGTGCGTCATGCTGCCGCCCTGTGCCTCAGTTTTCTCATCTGTGAAATGGGCATAGTAGAGCTCCCAGTACCTTGGGTGGCTGGGAGACTTGAGTGAGGCATTCAAGGTGCCGGTCTGCCCCCCCCACCCCCACCCCCTGCCCCACACGATGCCATGCACTTGGTCCCCAGGCCCCAGTCACCGTGACAACAACTCAGGCTGAGCTGGGCCTGAAAACGTCCTTGGAGCCACCTGAAGCGGAACTTGAATTCTCCCCTTGCCGGCCCGTGGCCTCCCTTCCTCCCTCCCTCTGAAACCAAAGCCCAGCATCTGTTTCCCCAGGAGCTGTTTAATATTCTGCCGTGGTAAAATGAACTCATTGGAGCCACCCGAAAACAGCTGAATGAACCCCCGGCGCCCAGCGGCCTTTGAGAGCCGCTCCGGACCCCCCTCAGGCCTCGGGAAGGCTGGCGAGGGTAGCAGCTGTGGGAGAGGGGCCCCCTTTTCTTCCTGGTGCCCCAGGGGAGCCTGTGCCCCTAAATGGGGCTCCTGGAGGGCTGGCTTGGGGGGCTGGAGCCTGGGGAGGGGCTGCCTGGGTTTCTCAGTCTCTTCGGGGGCCCATTTGTACTTCTTGGCTCAGAGGTTCTGTGTGTGAGGCCACCTTGGGGAGGCCGAAAAAGCCAGGCCTTCCTTCTTCAAATTCTTCTCCTGATCCTCCCCCAACCCAGCCTCAAACGGGGGCCAGTGGAGGCGGGAGGCCCAGCCTGAAAGCAGTACTGCCAGATGAAGGTGATGGTGATTGTGCCAGCAGCATCCTTGGGGCCCTCATCAAGCGCCCACTTGTGCCAAGTGTCTTGTCTGCACGCTCTTATGGACTCTTCAAAGCCACTGGGGCAGTTTACTCTCCTTATTCCCATTTGACAGATGAGGAAACTGAGGCCCAGGCTTGTCCAAGATCACACGGCCTGGAGGTGGCCGGGCAGGGCTTCAGCCAGAGTCCAGCTCTCTCTCTGACAGCTCATAGGTGTCTGCTCCTATTCCGTTTGGGGTCCCGTGCCTCTTCTGTAAATGGGGGACCTGGGGAGAGTGTGGTCTAACATGCCCACCTCTAGGATTGTGGGGAGCTCAGTGATACCATCTAAGGAGTGTTTCACACAGGCATACAGCAGGCGCTCACTTTGGTGCTAGCCGTTATCTCTGCCTGATGACTTGGTGGTGCCCACTGCCTGTTCCCAGTACCCTCTCCCTTCTCTCCTCCCCTGGTTGCTCGTGGGAGGTGGGGCTCAGTGTTCACCCCAGCTCCCTGGGAAAGCCAATGGTAACAAAATGCTTCCAGGTAGAAGCTGAGTTAATTTCAGGTAATTATCCCTGATAAAATTAAATATTACTTACAATTAGTCTTGGGCAATTTCTGTACCAAGAGGTGGTGAAGCACGGGGGTGAGAGCAGGCTGAGCTGGTGCTCGCTAGGCCGGGTCCTGGCTTGTCGGTGGCTAGATGTGAACTGCCCCCGAGTGTCCCCATCACCAGGACTTACACTCGCAGTGGTGATTTCTCCCCAAGGCAGTGAACCCTGTGGAGGTCCAAGTGCTTGGACACACAAGGCCCCTTCTGCATACTTTATGTTTGAGCAGCTTTAGCAAGCAGTATCAGGCTTGATTTTTCCAGCAGGTGGCCCTGCATCCATCCTGTCCTGTAATCTGCCCGGAAGATCCCAACAGTGGACCTCCAGAAACGGAACCCGAGGAGGTTTAGTGTTCTCTTGCCAGGGTTCAGATCCCACCAATGCCACTTCCCAACTGTGGGACTTTGGCCCAGAACACCTCCTTTTTCTGAACCTCAGTTTTTCCCATCTGTAAAATGGGGGCAGTTTTGATCATTCCATGAGTTAAGGCAGGGGATTGTGGGATCCATCTGCTGTGCTGGCCAGAGAGGACTAGGGGGAGAGTCTTGTAAAAGGAGATCGGGGCTTGTCTTGGGTTGGAGTGAGGACTGTGGGGCTGCACACGATCAGCGCTAGGCGCTCTGAGTGCCAGTTACCAATATCAGAGTATGATTGTCACTTAGTGATGATGAGTCCTTGGGCGGATCCCCAAGGTCTCCAGTCTCCTTTTGCTCATTGTTCTGGACAACAGGAAGAGTGATTGTGTTCCTTACAGGTTGTCATGAGAATAACGGAAGGTCCTGGTGAAAAGTGAGGCTTGGGGTCAGGCACAGAGCAGGTGATCAATAACCTGGCATCGTTATTATTATTATTGCTAATATTACCATCACTCTTCTTAGTCTTTAGTCGCTGCATTTCCTGGCCTCTTCTTCTGAAGATTTTGATCTTGGACTATCCAGAGCTTTCACAGGGTTGCGGGGGGGATGTGGTGGGGAGAACAGGAAGCCGGAGATGTGAGTTTTAATCCTAACGTGGCCTTGGCCCACCGTCTGGCCCCAGGGAAGTCACTTCATTTCGCAGAGCCTCAGTGCCTTCGTGTCTGTGATTGGACTAGGTCAGACTTACTGACTCAGTGTCTGGGTCCATTAGTTCTGGCTGCCTAGAGCACTGTGTTGAGAAGGACTCTGAGGCTGTGTCTGGCTTCCACAGGACGCAGTGCCAAGGCTGACGAGCGATGTCTGCGTGAGCTCAAGAGGAAATATGTTTCGGTGTGAGTCCCAGGTGGTTGATAATCCTGGAAAAGATGACCCCTGTGGCTCCTTCCGGCTCAGTATTTGCCTCCATCTATGGGAGCTTCCTGTGTGAGAGGCGGGAGGACTTTGCTTTTGTAAGAAAGCTAGTGGTCATAGCGGCCACTGGTACAGATCGGGAGAGACTTGGTAGATTATCCTTCTGGACCCCCTCTGTCCAATAGAACCTTCTGCAGTGATGGGGATTCCTGGGGATTACTGTGTCTGTAGTGTCCAGACGGCTGTGGTTAGTTATGAATGAGGAATTGATGTTTATTTTCTATTTAATTTTAAAACATCACATGTGTCGTGGCTACCATAGAGGCCAGCCTGCTTCTAGACTCCTAGAGAGGCCCCCAAGGTCATCAACTTGTTATACCCCAAGCATGCCGTGAACTTTGGCTAGGTCATCCGGTGCAAGCCTGTTGCTTAGCAACAGTACCTGCCCCCAGGCAGCTGGAAACCACCTCTGCAAGAGCTTTGCTCAGGTGGGTGAGCTCTGTACAGGATGATAAATGCTCTTCCCTTCAGCTCCACTTTGCCTTCCCCAGGGCGCCTGGTTCCCCAGAGCTCAGACTTTGCAGTGGGCAAGGCCTGGCCTGGATCAGATGCCCCCCTCAGGCCGTGACATGAAGGCCACCTTCTTCTCATCCCATGGCACCCCAGGAAACAGGCAGGTGTTCCCAGACACGAGTGGATTGTTGTTCAGTTGCTCAGTTGTGTCTGACTCTTTGCAACCCCACAGACTGCAGCACTCCAGGCTTTCCTGTCCTTCACTGTCTCCCGGAGTTTGCTCAAACTCATGTCCACTGAGTCTTTGATGTCATCCAATCATCTCGTCCTCTGTTGCCCCCATCTCCTCCTGCCCTCAGTTTTTCCCAGTATCAGGGTCTTTTCCCTGATGCTTCAGGGAAAAGCATTCAGGGTCTTTTCCTTTTCTTTGGCATCAGGTGCCCAGAGTATTGGAGCTTCCACTTCAGCATCAGTCCTTCTAATGAACAGAGTGGATGGGCCAAGACCAAAGGCCAGGCGACACAGCCTTTAGGAGACTGAGAATGATTCTTTTTTCTTTCCTTCCCTTCTTCTCTCTTCCTTCCTTCCTCTCCCTCTCTTTCTGGCGTGGGGCAAAAGTAGCAAGCCTTTGGAAAACGACTCGACTTCATCCTGCCTTGGTCACTCCCTAGCTGTGTGATGTTGGGCAAGTCTCCCTACCTCTCTAAGCCTGTTCCTAACGTCCATTAAAAGAATAACATGTGCACACAATGAGCCAAACCCAAGGGCAAACACTGAAAAAAAAAAGAAAAGAAAAGGAATAACAGCCCTGACCTCCAAAGGTTAACAAGAGGACCCAATACAGAGACGTGCAAGAAACACGTCGAATGGTGTCTGAGATGTAGTTCCTTTCCCTGGAAAAGGAAAAAAAAAAAGAAATGGTGTTAAAGTGTTGGCTGCTGCTGCTGCTAAGTCTTCAGTCATGTCTGACTCTGTGTGACCCCATAGACGGCAACCCACCAGGCTTCCGTGTCCCTGGGATTCTCCAGGCAAAAATACTGGAGTGGGTTGCCATTTCCTTCTCCAGTGCATGAAAGTGAAAAGGGAAAGTGAAGTTGCTCAGTCGTGTCTGACTCGTAGTGACCCCATGGACTGCAGCCTCCCAGGCTCCTCCGTCCATGGGATTTTCCACTCAAGAGTACTGGAGTGGCGTGCCATTGCCTTCTCCAAAAGTGTTGGCAGGTAACCTAATTGATTCCCATGTCTAGTGTGAACTTAAAGCGCATCTCAGAGGTTATTCCAACGGGTCCAGATTCATGGTGCATAGGCAGGAAGTGTGTCTGGTGGGGGTGTGGGTCAGGAGAGGGGCCCTCCCTGGACCATCTTCCTCTGGCAGAAGGAGATTGCTGGTCTTTGTCCACTGACCCTTGAGTTTTTCTCTCTGTTAAAGCCGCCTGCATCTTGTACCTTTCTCATACACCGGCGGGGCCTAAAATAAATGGTGAGATTTCTAACTTCCTCTTTGAAGGAAGTCTGTTGACTGGGTCGAGAGTCTGGAGAGTTAAATGGATGCCACCCCTCCATTTCTGGATAGTCTGGAGGGAGTGGTCCTTTTCAGTAGATTTTTGGGGAGGGGCAGTGGGCAGACCTCCTGACGAAGCCTCGCTTCTCTATCATCAAGGAAACTCTGATGCTGCTGCTGTTGCTGCTAAGTCGCTCAGTCATGTCTGACTCTGTGCGACCCCATGGACGGCAGCCCACCAGGCTTCTCCGTCCATGGGATTCTCCAGGCAAGAACATTGGAGTGGGTTGCCATTTCCTTCTCCAATGCATGAAAGTGGAAAGTGAAAGTGAAGTCGCTCAGTCGTGTCTGACTCTTAGCGGCCCCATGGACTGCAGCCTACCAGGCTCCTCCATCCATGGGATTTTCCGGCAACAGTACTGGAGTGGGGCGCCATTGCCTTCTCCCAAGGAAACCTTGAAAAGCCCTTATTCAGGTCTGTCTGGAGGCCCAGGTAATGTGATTCGAGTCTTCCTTATTTTAATGATTTGTTTTTTAGAGTTTGTTGCAGTCAGCACATATGGTTTGAGAGTCAACCATGTAGCCAGTGCCAGGGCCACAGGGGTAAATAGGAGAGTCAGGACTTCTGATTTCATGGAACTCCCCTTCTGGAGGCAGTAGCCCAGAACAGGACAATCCTGAGAAGTCATGGTTAGCCCCAGATGCTACAGTCTGGTGGGTTTTCGAGCCTGCTGAGGGGCTGGGAGAGACCTTCGTGAGTAGGGAGAATGTGGAATTACTACTTAGGTGAAGGAAGCAGGGTCCAGCAGGAGGCGAAAGCTGGCACGATAGCGTTGCCACACTTGGTGACGGCGTGCTGCAGACGTGACTGACGTCTTCTGCATAAGAGGAGGACCGCGTGGCAGCTTAGGCAGGCAGGCCCGGACCCTCTGACTGGGCCGCGCTGCTGCCCTGGCCCTGCCCTCCCCTCCTCGGTTTCTCCAGTGCATGGCGCCCGTCAGTCCGGCCTTCCTAGAATCCCGTTCTGCTTTCCCCAGAAGGTCACAGGGACAAGGGTCTGCGACCTCTGCCACGGGAGTTGAGGCACTGAGTCTTAATCCTGCTTCTCCATACCTGAGACATAAACCAGATCCGGAAAAGGCTTCCAAGAGGTGGAGTGTGAGTGTTGCGAAATGCGTCCAGACCAGGGAAAATGTGACAGGAGGCGAGAATGGGGTCGGCTTAGTCACCTAGCCCCCGCCCTTGTGCCTGCCGCGTCCCACGCTCCCTGCCTGGAAGGAATGCGGTGGCCCCCACCTGGCAGGTCAACCCCAGAGGCAGGCCCTGTGAGAATGCTCAGGGCCAAGGCAGTCCCCTCCATCACTCCGAGGCAGAGATTGGCTAACATTTCCCATCTGCCTGTAGCACAATGTGAAGTGGGGAACACACACTTGGGTGGATTCTTTAAGAAGCCAGGGTCACCGGGTCACAGGTCACAGGGTCACAGGCCTGGCAGCAGGGACTCCTGATATGTACCATGGGGATGGCAGCCCAGAGAGGGCCAGTGATGCCCCTGAAGTCACACAGCCAGCTTCCTGGAGTAGGGGAGGAGAGCCCAGCAAACAGGGAAAAGCAGATCGGGGTTTGTTTTTAGTAGACACACCTCTTCCCAGGAAGCCACAACTGGACCTGCTGTAACCCCTGGGAGGTGGGCCTGCCAGACCAAGCACCCCAGGAGCTTTGGTCCCTGTTGTTTGGATGGGAGTGAAGAATGACTGGCCAGCTTCTCCCAGGCCCTGACCAGCTTCCACTGCTCTACCCGCCTCCCTCCCTGGGCCGAGCAGATGCCCCGGGGTGGCTGAAGGGCTACAGACGCGGGCGGGTTCAGGTTCTAGCTCTCCACTGTCTAGCGGTGTGACCTCGGTCCTCACGGGGCTGTCATGGAGACAAAAGGGATCAGCCAGAGAGAAGGTCCCGGCCCAGCCCCGGGGTGGAAGCTCTGCCGACCAGAGCCCTCAGGCCCCGCCTGCCCAGCCGGTCACCGACCACCTCGCCCATCCCTCAGTCCTTCCCCGAGTCAAGGCTGAGCTGAGAAGGGTCCTCGGGGGCCGTGAGTGTTGGGTGGCTGCCCGTCCCCTCCTGTGCCCGCCTTTCTCCTCTCTCATTGCATTTGTGGATGCTCTTGAGAATGTCTTTCTCAAAAAAAGAAAAATCTCTTTTTTTCTGTTCTAGATGTTTTTTTTTTTTTTTTTAATTAGAGGATGGTGGCTTTACAGTATTGTGTTGGTTTCTGCCATACAACGACCATGAATGGACCATGTATGAAGCATGTGTGAACCAGCCGTGAAGATACACACGTCCCCTTCCTCTTGAACCTCCCTCCTGCTCCCACCACAGTCCGTCTTTCTAAGTGGCCACAGAGCTTTGGGTTGAGCCCCTGTGCTATACGGCAACTTCCCACAAGAATTTTTTTTTTTTTTTAACAACAACCCCTCTCCCCTACAAGCAGCATTTTTACTGTTTCTTTAATTTTTAAATCAGTTCCTTCCATGGCCAGAGAAGGTAAACCAGGACCACATGAATAGGGAGGACATTTCTGATTCCCTATGGGTCACCATATGCGTTTTCACAGATCAGCAGTGTTATTGGCACACAAATACCTTTCTTGGGAGCATGTATTGCGCGCCTACTGGCTAGCTGGCTATTTCTTCCCGCTTGTGTGAACCAGGACAAATGATATCACCCCTCTAAGCCTTAGATTCAAGCATTGGCAAACTTTCTCTGTAAAGGGCCTGATGGTAAATATTTTAGGTTTGTGGGTTGTACAACCTCTGTCACAATGACTCAGCTCTGACACTATAGCATGAAAGCATCTATGGACAAAATGTAGACTATTGCCCATTATTATGTGCCAATAAAACTTTATTTATAAAAACAGACAGTGGGCCAGACTCACCCCAGGGGTTGTAATATGCTAATGCTGGCTGGTTCTTCATCTGTGCAATGGGCTAAGAGAATAGAAGGTGCCCTCCAGGGTTCCGCTGAGGAAGGAGTCAATTTAAGAGAACAAACACACGATAGGTGCCAACAAGCTCTTGTCTGTGAGTTGATTCTATCAAAGGTCAGTCACCCAGCAGCACTGCCCAGTTGGTATAGGCTCTCGTTTCACAGATGGGGAAACTGCGAAGCAGAGGGATCAGGTAACTTGCTCTCAACCCTTCTGTTCGTCAGTGGATAACCTGGGGTAGAGTTCTGCCCCTTTGTGCCTCAGTTTCCCCACCTGTATCCTCAGAGAGGATTCAGTGATGTAAAAGCACAGGCACAATGACCACGTCCATTGTGCCGAGGGGATGTGAGGGGTGGAGTCTCATGGGGGTCCACCAGCTGAGGCATGGCAGGGTTGGGAGTAGGACCCGAGCTGGGTTCCTTGCGGACTTGGGTTACAGGTGTCTGACTCAGAAGACGCCGGGGAGGAATGGCAGGTCCAATTGGACCAGCGCTCTCTCAGAGTATCATTCTCATGGGGCTGCCATCCGATCCCCATGCTTGCTTAGAGTTGGGGAGCAAGGGACCTTGTCTCCAATGAGGGAAAGAGTTTCTTAGTTGGGTGTCCTGTGTCAGGGCTGGGATGGAGAAGGTGCAAGCCTCTTATTAATTCTGACAGATTCCTGAAGTTCCTCCCCTGCATGGAAACCCTCCTCGGGTCTCCTTTGCAGGAACAAAGCCAGGCTCCTCTCTCGGAGTCTCCAGTCCTCTACAACTGAGTCCAGTTGAACTTTGCAGCCTCCTCTTGCTCTGTGTCCCCCAGGCCCTAAACCGGGGTCCCCGGGCTGACCTCTTACTCTTCTGAACCCATCACGATGGGGTTGGAGCTCCCCTCTTGCTTCCCTTCAGGCAGAGCTTTATGTTCATCCTCAAGCCCCTCTAGCATGTCCCTGCTCTGCAAAGTCTTGCTGGGTCCCCACCCGTCCCCCAGGGATCGTCTCTGTTCTGCAGTTATGTGTTTTCCGGTACATCTCCAGGGGCTCTCTGAGCCCAGCACACAGCCGGGAACATGCATTTGCCTGTGATGTTTTAGCTTGTCATCATGTTGTTATCACTGTCTCAAGGACTCCCTCTTACTGGCTGTCCCCGGCCCGGTTTGGGGAAGTGATTGTGGTAACCAGATATGGAGCATACCCTGGGTACCAGGCATTTCATCCCCTCTCTGCAAGGCAGCAATGACCAGACTGTTTTTAGGTGAGGAAGACTGTTTTTAGGAGACTTGGGGAGTCAAGGCAGCTGATCGTGGGCCACACAGCCCGGCACTGACAAGTTTGATGTTTGAACCTAAGCTTCTGTCTCCGAAGGGCATGACTGTCCCTTGACTGACCCCCAAGCAGAGCCTTCTTGCGGGACATAGCAGCGCTATGGGAAGTTTTCTGGCCTTGTGGGCCACTTGCTGCCCCGCTGACCCAACGCAGGAAGATCTCAGAGCTTCTCCGGTGGGTGGGTGACCAGGGCAGAGGCCCCCAAGATCCTCCACCCAAAGCATCCGCGTTTTAAAAGCTTATTTTTTTAAATTGAGACCTGTCACTGGATCTGGTTTCTCTTCCCATGGGCTGACAGCATCGTGGTTCTAATTCTTTAGAAACATGGATGTAGATTTGTCTTGTTTTCTAAAGATAACGGTTGAATGGTTCACTGCACACCGGGCAGAGTCGGGGAGCCCAGCGAGGTGTCGGCCCTGGTGTTACGTTGCCCCCAGCGTACGGGTGGAACACTGGGGCTCAGAGACGGACAACATCCTGCCCAGGGGCACACAGCCCTGGTCCCAGTGTCATGGGGAGGGGAGTGAATTGTGGGTGAGAAGGTGAGAAAACAGAGTGGGAAGGGCTGTGTTGGAGACAGGGCTGGAGTGAATCTCCAGCGAAAGATCACAGTGAAGAAGTGAAGGGAAAGTGGCTCAGTCCTGTCTGACTCTTTGCGGCCCCATGGACTGTACAGTCCAGTTCTCCAGGCCAGAATACTGGAGTGGGTAGCCTTTCCCTTCTCCAGGGGATCTTCCCAACCCAGGGATCGAACCCAGGTCTCCGGCATTGCAGGTGGATTCTTTATCAGCTGAGCCACAAGGGGAATAATCAGAGTAGAAATACTAATAGCAGCTACTATTCCTTGGGCACCCTTGGTGTGTGGCAGTGTTTGAAGTACCTTGGTCATTATTATCAGTGGACTCTCCCAACAGCCCTGTGAGAAGAATACTGTCTCCCGCCCCATTCCACGGATGAGGAAACTGAGGCAGAGAGATGTGAACATCCCCAAAGACAGCCCTGAAGTCCAGCGCTCTGCATGGGCTATGCACAAGCAGCCTTGGTGTGCACCCTGTGGATGCTATCTGAAGGAAGGTGCAGGCTGAGGGGGTGGGCTCAGCGCCCCCCAGCCAGTCACGTCTCGGCAGCTGACAGGCTGGGAGAGGCCCAGGGGTGCACAGGGCTACATCTGTCACAGGTCATTGGCCACGCGGCCGCAGGCGCCAGGAGAAGGAACCCGGAGAAGATACCCAGGCTGGGGAGAGGGCTCTGGGGCTCACACACCGCCCTGGTGCCCCCTTCTTTGGGGCTGGGGAGGGTCCCCGGAATTCAGCCCCCCACCCCAGTCCCAACCCCCGCCCCCCGCCAGCTCTCAGCAGCCTGGTCCCAGCGATGCCCTCTCTGCTTCGCCTCAGTGGAGCCCTCGGCCAGTTCTCAATCTAAATGACAGCTGCCCTCAACCAAGTCAACTCCCATTAATTTCCGAAGGCTTCCAGGGGCCTGGCTGAGCCTCTCCCCAGACAGAGCCGCCCCAGCGGCTGGAGCGAGGCCCCTTCCTCACATTCGTGGGGCCTCCCGATTGTTGGTAGGGGGCCCTTCCTTCCTCTTCAGGAGCCCCCCACCGTGCGGGGCCGTGTCCTGCCTGCCCCCCGAGTCCAAAGGGGCTGATGTGGAAACGCTTGGTCAGTGTCCACGAAGAAGTCACTGAACGGGGTCTGGGGTTTTGTCCTGGGCTGCTGCATCACTGGGGGTTGTTCTTAGTCTGTCTGTGTGCTTTCAGGGTGCTCTCCTTGGAAGGAGGAGTGTTGATCCAGAGAGAGAGAATGGGAGGGAGGGAGTGGGCAGAGGAGACGAGGACAAGGGAGGAAGGCGTGGATGAGAGAAAGGGACTGAGAAGGAGCGGGGTGGGAACAAGAATGATGGAGACGGAGAGGCTGTCCCCGCCCTTTGGCCAGGGCATCTTGCTTTCTCCTGTGACTCTGGCGTCAGACAGGCCCGAGAGTGGCCTTGGCTCTGCCACAGGCCAGCTGTGTGATTGTGAGCCAGTGACGTTCCCTCTCTGAACCTCAGCTTCCTCTCCCGTAAAATGCCTCCTCTCCCTGGGTGTTGGGTTGGTCCAGTGAGATTGGCCTGAGGCCCGGTCCCATGCAGAGCCCGAGGTCAGTGTATGTCAGGGTGTCCCTTGCTTTCAGAGGGCACCTACCTCACCTTCTTGCCTTCACTGAATGTTAAATCTGACCACTCCAAAGGGATAGAAAGATCTGGGGGCTTGTACATCTACTCAGTTCAGTTCAGTCGCTCACTCTTTGTGACCCCATGGACTGTAGCATGCCAGGCTTCCCTGTCCATCACCAGCTCCCAGAGTTTGCTCAAACTCATGTCCATTGAGTTGGTGATGCCATCCAACCATCTCAGCCTCTGTCGTCCCCTTCTCCTCCCGCCTTCAATCTTGCCCCGCATCGGGGTTTTTTGCAATGAGTCCATTCTTCACATCAGGTGGCCAAAATATTGGAGTTTCAGCTTTAGCCTCAGTCCTGCCAATGAATATTCAGGACTGATTTCCTTTATGATTGATTGGTTGGATCTCCTTGCAGTCCAAGGGACTCTCAAGAGTCTTCAACACCACAGTTCAAAAGCATCAATTCTTCGGTGCTCAGCTTTCTTTATAGTCCAATTCTCACATCCGTGCATGACTACTGGAAAAACTATAGCTTTGACTAGATGGACCTTTGTTGGCAAAGTAACGTCTCTGCTTTTTAATATGCTGTCTAGTACATCTATTCACCACCATCCATTTCTGAGTGTACCAGGTAGGCCCGGAGAGGGGGAGTGAGTTGCCTGGGGTCACACAGCACTCAGGGTGTCCCTTGTTTTTGGAGGGCACCTACCTCACCCTCCTGCCTTCATTGAATGTGAATAATTCATTTAAATATTTCACGAATCTTTATCAGGTGCTTACTGCGTGCCAGCCCCCAGAGAGACCATGGGGAGCCTGTTGGGTGTGTTGGCTCTGGGCGGGGGGGCTCAATGTCCAGGCCAGGCTTCTCTGAACTTTACTGGTGGGAATGTTACCCCTTCTACAAATGAGAAAGCGGAGGCTGGGGAAAGTGCCGGGGGCTGAGATGCAGACATCAGGTCATCTGATTCCCAAGTCTCCCCATGATGTTTTCCATCTTTGGTGACCTGTTGATAAGGGGCTGGGAACTCAGGATTCCCTCTCTGCTGGGGGAGTTGTGTTGCCAGTTCACTGTAGCCAGTGGGCCAGTCACTGGTGGCATCATTCCTGTTATTGTGGCTGGTGGCAGGGGTGCCATTTGCAAGCGGGAGGAGTTGGGGACACATCACCATGAGGCTGACAAGCCAGGTCGATGGTAGGAGTCAGCAGAGGTGAGGAGCGCGGTGGGGGAGAGGAGGTGTTCAAGGCAAAAGAAACATCAGGAGCAAAGGGGTGGAGGTGGGAAGGATCAGGCTTCTGTGAGAGGCTTTATAGCTGAGACATGAGGCTGGAGGCCCAAGAAAGCAGCAGGCGAGGTCATGGGACACTGGAGATTTTATCTTGGGGGCACTGGGGAGCCATGGAAGGTTTCAGCAGGAGGGGAGGGGCCGTTCTGGTTGGTGTTCTAGAGTTTCTCACCTGACTCTCAGGGAAGAGGGGCGTGTGTGCCAGTGTGGAAGCAGATAGAGCGGCAAGGTGGTCCCTGCAGGCAGGTGTGGGGGCCTGGATCTGGGTGGGAGCAGCAGGGCGGGAGGGAAGTGGGTGGTGAAGTTTGGAGGCAGCTCTTCCTTCCCTGATGCTGGACTTTAAGCCTGGAGAAGACTGATGCCCAGCATTAGTCTGGATGCAATGGCCTGGCCTTTCGGATTAGGAGCTAGGAGTGTCTGTGGGGGGACATGGGTGTGTCTAGGGGCCCTAAGGGACTCCCAGGCTTCAGGACAGAGGTGCTGAGAACAGGTGGCTCAATGGCTCAGCCCTGTGCCTTCCAGGCCTGCCGGCTCTGCTTCAAGGCCCAGCGGCCCAGTCCCTAGCTGAGTGGCAGCTGTCACAGACACCAGTGTCTCCTCCCGTCCCCCCCCCCCCCCCCCCCCCCCCCCGTCCCTTCCAGGTCCAAATAAAGGAAAAACCAAAATACATTTCCCTTTGTGAAATCCGGTGAGGGTGAGCTGGTGAGCCGGGCGAGAGTCATTCGCTATTGTGTTCTGGGGCCCACACTGCTCCTTACATAAGCTTCGAGTTAAAAATACGCATGGAATTCTAATTCGCCTCTCTGCCTGGGATTGTACCCTGGAGGGGCACCCCAACCCCCAGCCTCTGGCGGGCAGGGGGCAGGGCAGGCCCTTGGCCCCCAAGGAGACAAAGAAACTGCCCACGGCACAGGGCCGGCGCCTGGCCATACTAGCTCTGCCTGCCTCCAAAGCCCCAGGCTGTTGAAGTGTTGTGAGTATTATAAAAATCCTAAATGGCAACCCACTCCAGTAGTCTTGCCTGGAGAATCCCAGGGACGGGGGGAGCCTGGTGGGCTGCCGTCTATGGGGTCGCCAGAGTCGGACACGACTGAAGCGACTTAGCAGCAGCAGTAGCAGCAAGAGCAGCTAACCTTTTCTAGGGGTGCATCACGTGCTGAAGTCTTCACCCATGGAATTGCACTTTCTCCTCCTCCAAGCCCCTGAATAGTTTCCCATTTTACAGGCCAGGCTAACACCTTGCTTAGGCCACACCCTGAATTAGCATCCAGGGGGGCCCCTGACCCGGGTGCTATCTGGAGCCCACCCTTGACTCCCATAATCTGGCCTTCCTTCTGGGGACAGGGTGCTGAAGAACAGGAGGTGACCAGTCAAAAGCCCCCTCTTTGAGGGTTCAAGAACAAAGTGGTGGCTGTGGGTACCGCCGAGGCAGCACTCAAGCTACCATGGGGGGGAGGTTGGGGGTGGTGGTGGTGGGAGGTGGGTGGCAGCTACCACCCCACAGAGTTCTGGATGCCTGAGCACACGGCTGACCCAGACTGGAACCCATTCCCGAAGATACTGAGTGCAGAGCAAAGCAGTGACAAGGCCTGCTTTGCTGACATTAAAAAAAGGAAACACCCATCCTCCTTCCATGGGCGGCACCTCCGGAAGTAAAATTAACAACGAGACGTCCCCAGGTAAAGACAGGAGCATCTTTTCCCTTCTCCCTTTCAGCCCAGCCACGGCCGGCCAGCCCAAGGGTCACCCAGCCGTCCCCGTTAGCGCTCTGACCAGCCGTCCCAGCCCTGCCGGTCCCTGCAGGGCTGGTCCGCCACCACACAGGGCAGTCCTCCTGGCGATAGCGGGAGCGCTGTGTGCTAAGCACTTTACATGGATCATTTCACTTAATCCTCGTCCCTGCCTCCGTGACGGGCAGTCCTATTATTTCCCCCATTTCCTGGGACTGAGGTTCTGAGAGCTGAAGGGGCGATGTGCCCGAAAGTCCCACGTTCCTCAGTCGGCAGGCCGCGATGGTTGCAGAACCCACCGGAGGAGTGGAATTCCATCCATTATTCATGCGGTCACTTTCTGGGCACCGGCTCAAGGTTCTCTCCTTCTTCCCTTTGTGGAATTTACGGGATGGGGAAGCGCCGAAGACAAAATCCGACGTGGCCTTGTGTTGGCGTCAGGGCGAGCCCGAAGCAGCTGGTATCTGGGTAGGGTGATACCAGGTTGGTGGTGTTTAGGGAGGGGTGTCTGAGAAGGGGCTGGATAGTTCATCCAGGGCTTGTGCACAGGGGGAAGGGGCGGAGAGAGCCTTTAGGGAGAGGGAGAAGCGAGGCGTCCCAGCTTCAGGCCCTGCCCTGTGAGTGTGGACTCAGGTGGTTACCTTCCGGCCATTAGAGCGCCTGCGTGCTCACTTAGTCATGTCTGACTTTGCGACCCCATGGACTGTATCTCACCAGGCTCCTCCGCCCATGGGATTTTCCAGGCAAGAATACTGGAGTGGGTTGCCATTTCCTCCTCCAGTGGATCTTCCCTACCTGGGGATCTAACCCAAGTCTTTTGTGTCTCCTGCATTGGCTAGGCAGATTCTTAACCACTGCACCACCTGGAAAGCCCAGCCAATCAGGGTGATGATCTTAAAAACTGACCATTGGTCCCTCCTTGCTGGGCAGGCATCCTGTCCCGTGAGCCGGAAGCCCTCATCTCAGCCCCTGTGGCTGCCCGGGTTGAGGCACCTCGTGGTTATAATTTTGAGTCGATGCCACCCTTGCCTCAGGAACTGACCCCCACAGGCAGGGCGTCATCAGCTCTTTCTCTTTAAAAAAAAATTTTTTTTAGTAAGTTCCCCCCAACACACATAATTTTATTTATTTAGTTAGTTTTGTTTGTGCTGGGTCTTGGTTGCTGTGTGGACTTTTCTCTAGCGGTAGCAAGCCGGGGGTATTTTCTAGTGGTGGTGCACAGGCCTCTCACTGTGGTGGCTGCTCTTGTGCAGCACAGATTCTAGGGCTCTCAGGCTTCAGTAGTTGCGGCTCCTGAGCTCTGGAGCACAGGCTCAGTGGTGGTGCATGGACTTAGTCGCTCCGCAGCACGTGGGACCTTCCTGGACCGAGGATCGAACCCGTGTCTCCTGCATTGGCAGGTGGATTCTTTATCTCTGAGCCGCCAGGGAAGCCCAGCTCTTTGTCTCGCGTGGCCTCCTCCGGCAGCCTAGAGCCAGGCCCATGGGAATCGCTCCCCCTCCTAAGCTATAGATGAGGAAACTGAGACCATGCAGGAGGGGGCCAGTGGCCCAAGTTGGAGGATCTGGGGTTCCCTCTCAGTCCGACCCTTTGAGGAATCCCATTCTGAAAGGAGAGGGCGGGTCCCAGAGCTGGCGACCTGGCCTCGGGTGAGCCCCGGGCAGCTCCTTGTCCCTTGGGGCCTCAGTCTTTCCATCTGTCAAATAGGGCTGAAAGTCCCTTTGCAGTCAGCGTGCCGGGGGCTCAGCTGAGCTGAACAGGCCAGACCGCCCCTCCCCCACGCAGCCACAGTCTGATGGGCTAGGCTGACAGCCAAGGAGGGAGATCAGGGCAACACCCAGCGGGTTCTGCGGTGTCTGCCAGTGCCGGGCGCTGAGTAACCCCAGGGTCTCTCCCAGCCCTGGGAGCTGGGTGAGGGGGGCGGCTTTTATCTCTGGGTCCTAGCGTGGGGGCTGGCCCGTCTGCTGCTCCTGAGGAGGGTGGACGGAGGGCCCCTCCCCGCCCTGGGCAGGCCCTGACTTGAGGCGGCTCCTGCAGGACTGATTTATCGGCAGCCCAGGGGAGCCACGGTCCGAGGGCATGTTGGGTCCCCCCAGCTGGAATGGACCCGGCGGGAGGATGAGTTTGGTCATGCTTGGGTTGTCGAGAACTGAAGAGTCATATTCTCTGCTAGAAACGTTCCCCGTGGATACCAGACTCGCTGGCTTGTCCCAGGCAGAGGGGCCGGGAGATCCCCTCCCGTGCCCATGCCCTGCGATGCCAGGCAAGCCCCTCACCCTCTCTGAGCCTCAGGTGCCCCCTCTCAAGTGGGGAGAAGGGTCCCCCCCACTGCTGGGTTTGCTGGGGGATGGCATTAGATAATACACGGACGTGTTCAGCTGTGTGCCTGCCGCGCCCTCATTAAATCCACCCCAAGTAAGAAGAGCAGCTGTCTGGTTTTGGCGCATGGCATGCGTTTGAGTTGTCTGTTATCTTGGGAAGAGCATCATTAGGAGACATGGCCATTTGGGGCAATCTGGAACCTTCACTGAGCAAACCCAGCTCCTGTGAGAGTCCTGGCCCTCCTGTGTCCGCCTTTCTGGCACATCAGCTGCAGAGCCAGGAAGCTGGGTGTTCGGAACTCACATCTGGGTCTTGTCTGTCTTTAGCTGTTGCAAGTTTTGGCAGGGGTCTCCGTTTTCTACCTGTAAAATGGGCACAGGCTTTGCTGTGTTGGCTCCTTGAAATAATGTGTAAAGTGAAATAAGGAACCCCTTTCAGAATTTCTCTCTTTCCCCACTCTCTGATAGATGCTACTTCTTCTCCCAAATCCAGATCTTGCAATGCTCAGAACAAAATACCCCCAAAGGTGTTAAGCAGCAGAGTGTCACTGGAAGCAAGGCAAGCATGGGCTCAAGAGCAGAGATGTGAGGGCATCAGCGTGGCTGGAATCCAGGGCCCACTGGGGGCAAGGGGACCCCGAATCTGGTGTGTCTAGCTTCCTGGGGTCACAGCATCACAGCTCTAACTGACTTTAAAACCTTAGGCTCAGCTTCCCTGCCCACGAAGTGGGCAAAGACTCCTGTTTCATGGTCAGGGACATGCCCAGCTGGTCAGTCTGAAGGAGGGGACCAGGCTTGAAGGCTTCTAGATGCTTGCAAGGGCTGCCTCTCCAACCCCAGACATGAATGACAGTCTCAGCAGCCCTGCCTGGGAATGTGTCTGTGTGCCAGGACACCTGTGACAAGACCCCGAGGGAGACGGCATCACCCTCACTTTACCAGTGAACAGAACTGAGGGTCAGAGAGGGAAAAAAGTGTCAGACCCTGTGCACACAGCGGTGGGGCTGGGATTCAGGCTGCAGTCTCTGACTCCAAAGTGACTGGGCTGTGACGCTGTTTTCCCAGCCTCACTGTCAGATGCAGAAGGAGGAGGAGGAGGAGCAAGAAAGTGCCTTGTTTTCTGCTGGAATCTGCAGGCTCACCACCACGCCTGGCACGTAGTAGGGTGGCAGTGAAGGCTTCATAATTGAATGAAGGAAAAAAGAGGGAGAGAATCTTCCCTCCCAGCCCCAGCTCCTCCCAAGAACGCAGGTTCCCAAGCAGGATGTCTTTGGGGCTTCGGGGTGGGGACCCCAAACCCAATTAGTCACGCCTGGCCTTGGCTGCCTGGGCCCGTCCCTCTGGGAGGATTGTTCTCCGCAGGCCGTGGCTCAGCTCTCGGGGGATGCGTCCCCCCTTCCCCCCCCCAGATCCCAGAGGGCGGGATGGGTGGGGTGACTCCTGCCTGGCGCAGGGCCCAGGCTGGGCCTGCATAGTGTGCTGAGGAGGGCGGGCGGGTCATGGAGTTCAGTATCTGGGTGTGCTCCCTCGGCTGGAGCTGGGCCCCCACCCCCAGTGCCGGGTCTTCTCACTTTTGCTGAGTCAGAAGTTCACTATCAGTCTATCTTCAAACCCCACTCTGCTCCTGGCTGGCTGTGTGACCTTGGGCAGGTCACCTTGCCTGTCTGAGAGTCAGGCTCTGAAAATGGAACAATGAGAATAATCATGATTTAATAGGCCTCAGAACAGAACTATGGGTCACTGGGCAACAGAAATTAGAAGTCCTCTGAACTGACTGCTCTCTGCCTTCCCTGCCCTAGGACTCCCAATTCCTGTTGTATTCTAATATAATTTATACTAGGTGTGAATGGTTGTCAAATTTCTTTCCCCTCAAGGATGTCTAATCAAAGAATGGCTATGGTCTGTGCTGTTTCTGGTGCTGTATGACTGAATGAGAAGGAAATTGAGGGGATTTTCATTGAGGGTGTAGGAAAGGAGTGGACTCCCTTACCTCTATCCCCGAAAGTCCTTTCATGCAGCAGCTGGGGATGGGCAAAGGCACTCATGTGGCTGGGGAGTCCACACTCTTAGTCTCTACTGCTCTGAGCAGTTTGGTACTTCATAAGGGGGTTCCCAGCACATAGCAGCCCCTTAGCAAATGTCTGTCTAGTGGATGACAAGAGAATGGGTTATATTCTAGACCTGAATGATCCTCCCCACTCTTATTTAATTCACTACATCTGATGAACTCCTACATATCCCTCAACACCCAGTTGAGATATGCCTCCTCCAGGAAGCTTTCCTAACTTACTTGAGGAGCAGTTAGTATTTTGGGAACTCTGGTCCATCAGAGATGGGCAAACCCTGAGTTTATCCTGCCTAACTCTTCTATTTTCCAAGGTGGTGGGGAAAAACAGACCCAAGAGGGAGGGGTCTTCCGTTGGCTAAAGCATGACAGCCAAGTCAAAAGCAACAGCATGAGGCTTCAAACCAAGCGACCTTAGATCTCCTTGGGCTGCCTTTAGGCGTGAAAAAAAAAAGGGCCTGGACTTGTCCTCTCTTCTCCTGCCTCTGCCACTCTGTCCCCATCAGGGCCTCTTGCAGAGTCAAGCAAGCAGCTAACATTCTCTCTTCCTTCTTTCTCTGCAGCCCACGACCTCCCTGCGAACAAGGCCTCGGCACCCCAGCCCGGCAGTCACTTGCCGTGCCTGTCCGTCCACTGCACAGACGATGTGGGTGATGCCAAGGCCCGAGCCTCTGTGCCCACCTGGCGGTCCCTGCACTCCGACATTTCCAACAGATTTGGGACATTCGTGGCCGCCCTGACTTGAAGTGACAAGAAATACCCCCTCCCCCACCAGGCCCTCCCTTCCCCCTTTCTCTCTCCTCTCCCCCCTTCACCTGATCCCACCCCTACCTGCCCCCACCACGTGAATTCGAAAGGGCCACTATTGCTGAGTGGGTGATTTTTTTTTTTCTAGGTTGGTACCTGCTTAGTGGCATATGGACCGGAAGGGGTTAATTTAAAGGCGGGGGGGGAAAAAAACCTCAAAATTTTTTTTTTTAAAAAGAAATTCTGTCTGCCACGGTATGTTACCAGTGTTAACCCTTCTGCAGTTAGCAAACTTTTGCTGAAGCATTTTCTTCCTGCTAGATAATTCCCATTTTTTTTTCTGTAATCTTGGCATACGTTTTTTTAGATGACCTCTTTCCTTGTTTTATTTTCGTGCTGCTGTATGTCCAAGTATTGTTATTTCATAATAAGACAAGAGTTGCTTTCCTTTTTAATTCTCTTTTAGTCTTGTTCCTCTCCACCTCCTTTTTTTTTTTTTTTCTTTTTCCTTTTACTTTGTTCACTGCTTATTAAAATGGAAATCCTGGAGAATAGTAGTTCTGGAATATTGCCGGGTGAGAGTCAAATTGTCATCACAATATTATATATTGACACCCAACTGTCATCAGTCAGGCAGGAGCCAAACAATTAATGCCCCCCTTAGGTATTCCGCCTGAGATTTTGTTTTGTCTGTTCCCTAAGAAAATAGACATATATATTTTCGTTCCTACAAACACACGCTCAGCCTTCAGCTCCGTTCTCTCTTTTGCTGGGAGCCGCCTTTCACTGCGATGGAGGTGATGACGTGTCCAGCCCGCTTCTGTGGGAAGCAGTTGGAATATTCGACTGTGGTGTTTTCTCTCCTTTTCTGGGCCTCTGCACCAACGCCCAGGCCCTGAATTTTCACGCTGTGCGGAGCATCCCTGGTTCACACGGGGATGGTGGCAGGCTCCTGCTCTGCTCTGGACCAGGTCGGCTGGGTCTGGGCTGTTGGAGCTGAAGGGTCAGGTCTCAGCCTTGACCTTTCCCGACGTCTGTGGCCAGCCAGGCATCAGGGCAAGAAGGAGTGGTTTCTGGGTCATCCCCCACTTCTCCCTCTTCTTGGCCACCCCCGCATCCCTGGGAGGGACCAGCACTTTTTGGAGGAGCTCGTTGAGTAAAGGAGCCCCCAGGCTCTCTTGGCCAAGCCCCCTTGGCCAAGCCTCCCAGCCTGTGTGTCTTCTTTGGAGGAGTTTGCAGATTCCCGAGGCCTAGAGAGGAGAGAAAGGGACCACAACTAGTGACTTTGATTCTTGGGCCTTTTTCTTTTTTAAAACCCCAGAATCCCCCCTCCCGCTTTTGGTGTAATCTCAGCCTGCTGCAAAACCAGAGCCATGTCCTGAGCATCTCCTGAAGGAATGACTTCTTTGAGCAGAGGTGAAGGAGCGGCTGGGTGAGCAGGGACCCAGCTGAGGCCTCTTACCCGGTGCTCCCAGAGCAGCGGTCAGTGGAGGCCCGGCGTGGGCAGGGGGGCTTTCTTTGGGTGCTGCTGATGACCGCAAAGGGCTTGTGTGATTCACGGGGGTGGTGGGGTTGGCCCAGATTCCAAGGTGGGCCAGCCAAGGAGTGACTGACACCACGTCACCCAAATCTGTAACTCTTCTGCTCAATTTCAATTTCTGAGCATCTTACTAAATGCTCCATTTTGAGCTTCATGCCCCCTCCATCCTTCCCCCTACCCCCGCCCCATGTCCCCAGAGTCTTCAGACCCGGCTTTTTTTTTTTTTTTTAAGCAAGTGACCTGAAGGCTTTGAGCTCACCATACAACACCCACATTGTTTATTTCAAAGAACTTTTTAGCAAAGGGAGAAGAGCATCCAGAAAAATCTGGCTCTTTCCACTTCCCCCTCCTCATCTTTCCTCCTGCTGGCCCTTGTGGCTCGGGGTCTGAGTCTGGACCGTCCGACGTTCCTGCATGGGCAGTTTGACCCGGGTTGGCCCCGGCCCCTGCAGAAGGCAGGCAGAAGCAGCTGGTATGGACTGATCAAAGAGAAGGTGGGAGCTCACCCTTAGAAGGAGAGAAAGGGGCAGGGAACCTCCCCTCCTGCAGTGGGCTGCGGGAGGGGCCAGCCATGGTCTGAGTGAAACTCCACGCCCCCTCTGATTCCGCAATGTACAGCTGTTTGAGAGCTTCATCCTTTTATTTCTTAAACAGGAATGATTTCTCCTTAATTGCTTAAGGCCGGGGAGCCAAGTGTCTTGACTTCTGTCTTTGACTTTCCCTGCGTTGAGGCCATCAGCTCATGGTCCTGGCAACCTCGGAAACCCCTGAAGTTTTCAACTTTCTCGCTCCCCACGACCCCAGAATGGAACAGCTTTAAAAATAGCCTTAAGCAAAAGGATGTTATTTCACTAGATTTGGTTTAATGGAAAGAATAAAAGTAAATTAAAAACACACCCAACCCGCGAGACTCCACAAACACTGGTAATCGGTACTGCATAGCAAAACTCTTCGGGAAAGAATATGAAAACGTTATTGCACATGTAAAATATGGAAACTTAACTCTGCTGTGTGTTAGGCAATCCTGTAATCTTTTTTGACTCTTAAAAGAAATTCATTTCTGAAATGCTTGGTTGGAAGACTGTGACAATAGCTCATGAAATTGAGTGTTATTTTTTTCTTTCTTTTTTTAAAAAAATATGTAAAGTGCAGTCTTCTGTATTCATGCATATTGTATATACCTGTATATGTTTTCCTGAGCAGCTAAATAACAATAAATATGACGTTAATGGTGACTGTGGTACCTTTGTGGGCGGGGCTGGCATTATTTTTCCCCATCCCCTCCCCTTTTACCTTGTCATTGTTTTAATCAGTCGTGTCCCACTCTTTTTTGGGGGGGGGAGCCCCATGGACTGTAGCCTGCCCGGCTCCTCTGTCCAGGCATGGAATTCTCCAGGCAAGAATACTGGAATGGGTTGCTATTCTCTTCTCCAGGGGAACTTCCTGACCCAGGGATCAAACTCAGGTTTCCTGCACTGCAGGCAGATTCTTTACCATCTGAGTCACCATGGAAGCCCGTGGAGGATGAGAATGTGGGTCTGGATGCTGTAGTGCGTGTGTGTGTGTGTGTGTGTGTGTGTGCGTGTGTGCGTGCGCCCATGTGTGCACTGATGCTCTTCTAAGTTGGGTCATCTCAGACCCTCTCTTTGTGGCAGAGGACGGGCAGCTGTCCTGTGCACTCTAGCGTATTTAGCGTTGTTCCTGGGCTCTACCTACTAACTGCCAGCAGCATCTCTTCTCCCTCCACTTCCCTTGCAACAACTCCAAATGCCTCCAAGCATTGCTCAGTGTCCTGTGCAGGACATGACCCCCTGGAGCTGGGAACCATTGGTGCAGGAGGGAGGCAGGGGCAAGGGGCTGCGCTGGGTGGTGGTTATTCTTTTGGGCCCCGGTGTTCAGGTCCCAGGAAGCTTTGTTAACCTCTGGCAGGTTTCACAGGTGCTTGGCGCCTCTGTTTCCTCATCCACGATGTGAGCGCTCGTGGAGTCGTTCTCGAAGACGGTGCGTGTGGACGCAGCACATGGGCGGGCTCCATATACGGAAACTGTTGGAGTCATGTCGATCAGCTCACGGTGCAGCTGATGGTGTTTTGGAGGTGGGCGGTTCTGCATCGGGGGCTGCTTCCTTGGCAGCCCTGGGCCATGGACAAGTGGTTTACCCCACCTCCATTTTCTTATCTGTGTGTATGTGTGGGTGTTAGCTGCTCAGTTGTGCCCAACTCTTGGCCAACCCGTGGACTGCAGCTCGCCAGGCTCCTCTGTCCGTGGGATTTTCCAGGCAAGATACTGAAGTGGGTTGCCATTCTCTTCTCCAGGGCATCTTCCCAACCCAAGAATCTAACCCGGGTCTCCCACATTACAGGGAGACTCTTTTACCGTTTGAGCCACCAGGGAAGCCCTTTCTTATGTCTAAACTGGAGCAAATGAGGGAATTCCTTGGTGGCCTAGTGGTTAGGATTCTACACTTTCACTGCCATTGCCCGGGTTCAATCTCTGGTCTGGGAACAAAGATCTTACAAGCTGCAAGGCATGGCCAAAATAAGTAAATAAAAATTTAAATAATAAATGGAGTAAATCACATCTAGCTTGAAGGTTACCATGAGCACTAGCTCGCAGGCTCTGTAACACTCTGGCTGTCCCATGGGCTTCCCTTTGGGCAACAGGTTCACCTTGGCACCTACAGCCATGGACTTGAGGTCATAGTAGACCTTTAGTCTCCAAAGGGGGAAGTGTGGTGGGGAGGAGATAGACAAGACAAATGAATAGACAGGTACCAGTGAGGAGAATATGCCCAGTCACCAACTGTAGGACGAGTGATGAATGTCATTCCTAGAGATCCGTGAACCCCACGTTGGAGGCTTAGGGAAGGCTTCCTCCAACGGTCATGCCCAGGTAGGGTTTTGAAGGATGAATAGGAGTTCACCTTATCCATCCCAGCATACAATAGACCCTGATTTGGCAGAAATTTTGTTGTATTTTTTTCCCTTTAGTTTTAAAAGTTTTCTTATACAGTTGACCCTTGGACAACGTGAGTTTGAAGTGTGTGGGTCCACCTACAGGCAAATGTTTTTCAATAGTAAATACTACATACAGTCCTACACAGTTGGAACTGGTTGAATCCATGGATGCAGAACCACAGATTTGGAGGAACCAGATATAAGGAGAACTGACCATCAACGACATGCAGATTTTCAACTGAGGACAAGTCAGCACCCCGAAATCCCTGGTGGTTCAGGGGTCAACAGTTACACAACAGTGTATTTGTCAGAAGGTCAAGTCTTAAGACTGTGGCCTCTCTATCCACTATAATCTGGAGGAGCTCAAAAGTCTCTTCAAGCTTGAAAGATCTCCTGTTCAAAGTGAGAGTGGTCCGTGACCGTGTGTGGTGCCCAAGGGAGGGAAGAAAGATGAGAGAGTGATGGACACTGAGGGATGGGCATTGGAGAGCCTTCAGATTGATGTGAAATGAATGGATGAGAAAGTGAAGGAGTTCACATCTCCGAGGATTCATGAACCAAAAGGACCGCCGACTGGCGTATTGAGGGGAAGGCATGGGACCACGTGACACAGATGGGACTTCACACTGAGGTGTGTGTTGGCCCCGAGGAGGGCAGGGTGGGACTCAAGCTTCAGGCTGGTGCATCTGGCAGGTTGGTCTTTCCATATTAACAGAAACACTGTCTTGCCATCGACTGGATGATGAATGGGTAAACAAAATGTGGTATCTTCATACAATGGAATATTATTTAGCCATAGAAACCTGTGAACTTTGAAAATATTGGACTAAGTAGTCTGACACAAAAAGTCCACAGATTATATGATTCCATTTATATGAAATGTCCAGAAAAGGCAAAGCCATAGACACAGAAAGTTGTTGTTGTTCAATCACTCAATTGTGTCCTACTCTTTGCCACACCATGGACTGCAGCACGCCAGGCCTCCCTGTCCGTCACCAATTCCCAGAGCTTACTCAAACTCATGTCTGCTGATTCGGTGATGCCATCCAACCATCTCATTCTCTGTCACCCCCTTATCCTCCTGCCCTCAATCTTTCCCAGCATCAGGGTCTTTTAAAAACAACATATCTTGTTCTAGGGAGAAAACTCATAAAATGTGTCTGTTAAATTAACTGTAAATACTAGTGAGAGTATAATGTAAGCAAAGGCTTAGAACACACTCTGCAAATCAAATAGTCGCTAGTCACACAGGAACAGGGGTAATGTCAGTGGAAGAGTCCTGTCAACATCCCCGGACAGTCACCATGAGGCCGTGCCACCAGCAGAGGACTCTCAGGGTCCCCAGCTCCCTCCTAGAGGCAAGTCTCAGCCCAGAGTAGGCAGTGAAACAGCTCTGAACTACTGAGTAGTATTTCATCGCATGGATACACCACAGTCCGTCCTTCCATTTACCTAGGAATAAAACTAGTGTAAAGATCTGTGTACAAGTTTTTTTTGTGCTTGTATTCTTAGTCGCTCAGTCGTGTCTGACTCTTTGCGACCCCATGGACTGTAGCCCGCCAGGCTCCTCTGTCTGTAAGATTTTCCAGGCAAGAATGCTGGAGTGGGTTGCCATTTCCTTCTTCAGGGGATCTTCCCGACCCAGGGATCAAACCTGGGTCTCCTGCACTGCAGGTGGAGTCTTTATCGTTGGAACCACCAAGTTTTGGAGTGGGTCATATAGGAGGTGTAGGTTTTCCATCTTAAGAAACTGTCAAACCATTTTTCAAAAGGGGTTGTGCCCCTTTGCATTCTCACTGGTGACATCTGAAAGCTCCGTCACCAGGAGGTGACAGAGGATGTTAGAAGGACAGCTTGCCTTCTAACATCCTTGGCAACACTTTTTACTATCTGTCTTTTTAACTTGGCCATTCTAGTGTGTGTGTGGTGATATCTTACTGAGGTTGTAACTTTTATTTCCCTAACGATGCTCTGTGTATTTTCATGTGTTTATTTGCTTCCGGAATATCTTTTTTTGGTGAAATGTCTGTTCAGATCCTTTGCCCAATTATTTGTCCGATTACTGGTCTTTTTGTTATTGAGTTCTAAAAATTCTTTATATATTCTGGACACCAGTCCCTGCTCCCTGTGTTGCAAATGTTTTCTTCCAGCCTGTGGTTTATCTTGTGGTGTTCTCTGAAGTGCAAGCGTTTAAATATTCCACAAGTTCCACGAAGTACATTTCATCAAGTTTCTCTTTAGGGCAAAAGCCATCTGTGTCTTCCCTGGGATTCTGCTTTCTTCTAGTGGCTTTATGGTTTCATGCTTGGCTTCCACGTTGAGCTTTCCATGATACATTTGGATTGAGGTTTGCATATGGCCTGAGGCAAAGGTGAGGATTCTTTCTCCATGCTTTCAATGCAAGGGGTGCAGTTTCAATCCCTGGTCAGGGAACTAGGGTCCCACATGCAGCACAGGGCAGAAAAATAAAAACAATAACAAAAGAGTTCTTTATTTCTAGAATATTCCATTGCCCCAGCACCATTGGTTGAAAAGATTTTTCCATTCCTCCATTAGGCTGTTTTGGTACCACTGTTGAAAATCATTTGACCGTATTTGTAGGGGGTTATTTTTGAACTCTCTTTTCTCCTGATTTTGTTGCCCCTCTTCTGCTACATGTATAAATTTTAAGCTGGGGTGGAAATTTTGGTAAGCTCTTTCTGAAGAATGGACAAGAGAGGGAGTCTAGAAGAGATTATAGTGTGTCCTCCATAATTCTAAAATAAATGAGAATTTGTTTGCCTTGAGGGACTTCCCTGGAGGTCCAGTGGTTCCATACAGGGGGTGTGGGTTCGATCCTTGGTCAGAGAGCTAAGATCCTGTGTGTCTCGGGGCCAAAAATCCAAAGCATAAAACAGAAACAATATTGTAACAAATTCAGAAAAGACTAAAAATGGTCCACATAAAAAAATCTTAAAAAAAAAAATGCTGCTGCAGTTTAGTCACTAAGTTCTGTCCGACTCTTTGGGGCCCCATGGACAACATGGCAGTGTCACTGTTTCCTGCTGAAGGTCCCCGGCCTGAGAACGTCTGTCTTTTTTGAAAATGAGGTCAACTTGCCCGAGAGAGATGTTAGAGACGGAGTAGCAGTGAGCGGAGACATCCTCCTTGCAGCAGTGGAAAGGGCTTGGAGAGAGTTGAAACGGGAGTGACTTCATCACTAGGAGGCTGGGGATTGCTCAAGGCTCATTTGGGCACCTCATGTGCCATCCTGCCCCAGACTTCCCAGAAATGTTGCTCAATCTCTCTATTTTACACGCGAAGACTCGGAGGCTCAGAATGTCCAGTTCAAGGTCAGGCAGCCGGGCAGCCACAGAGCCAGAACCAAACACCCTGCCTCCTGTCATTAACTGTTCCTTGTCTTCAGACGTAGTCCCAGGCTAACTGGAGGGCAGGGCAGCGCCACGCAGAAGTTTGCTTTGTTCAGTATCTGCAGCGATTGGCATAAGGCCTGACACACAGTAGGACCGCACTAGATACAGGCTGAATAAAAGGGGCCCTTGGTGGCTCCCACTTTCTTGCTCCAAGCCCCCCTTGTTGGGTTAATGGATGGAGAACACGGCTCATGTCTGGGGGGTGAGAGCTGATTGCTAAGACTCAGACTCTGGCTGATGTATAAATACACTTCCGGTGCCGCTCATGGCTGTGGCGACAAAACCCACAGCAGATCTGGAGTGAATTCTATTAGGAGACTAATACAGCTGGGAAAGGAATTAGGGATGGCTTAGGAATGCCTCGGTCGTGGGGTAGCTTCTCTCTGCCGCGCTTAGGTCTTTCCTGTGGTCATGTATGGATGTGAGAGCTGGACTGTGAAGAAGGCTGAGCGCCGAAGAATTGATGCTTTTGAACTGTGGTGTTGGAGAAGACTCTTGAGAATCCCTTGGACTGCAAGGAGATCCAACCAGTCCATTCTGAAGGAGATCAGCCCTGGGATTTCTTTGGAAGGAATGATGCTAAAGCTGAAACTCCAGTATTTTGGCCACCTCATGCGAAGAGTTGACTCATTGGAGAAGACTCTGATGCTGGGAGGGATTGGGGGCAGGAGGAGAAGGGGACGACAGAGGATGAGATGGCTGGATGGCATCACTGACTCGATGGATGCAAGTCTGAGTGACCTCCGGGAGCTGGTGATGGACAGGGAGGCCTGGCGTGCTGCAATTCATGGGGTCGCAGAGAGTCGGACACGACTGAGCGACTGATCTGATCTGATCTGATCTAGGAATGCCTCGCTGAAAAAGGCCTGGGGAAGAGACTGAGAAAGTTGGGGAGCGAGCCAAGCAGCTATCTGGACAGAGTGACAGCATGTGCAAAGGCCCCGTGGTGGTCAGGACGACCACATTTCAATGGGCCCAGAGTTTGTAGAGAGGCAGAGCAGCAAGGGGCTTTCAGAAACTGGTCCCTGTCCTCCAAACTTCTTCCTTTGGTGCATCTGAAGACAATAACTGAAAAGGCATCTTCTCTGTCTCCCTGTTCTCTCCTGGGTTCCCAGAGTTTGCATTCTGACCCCGCTTGCTACCTGATTTCCTGGGCCTGATGCATGTCCCAGGGTCTCTGAGTCTCTTGCTCTCCTCAAAGTTCACTGGTTATCAGCCATTCCCCTCACTTTATTTTACTGAAAGGAGTGATGCAAAGATCTCTGTGATATCTGTGTGTGTGCAGGGGCTGCCAGGCCCAAAGGGAAAGCACCAGGGTCTGGGGATGTGGGCAAGGGAAGCCTCTTGGAGGCTCTAGGGAAACAGCTGTGATGCTCCCTGATGTGAGCTGGGGAGCTCTACTTTTGCGATCAATGGTTTGGGGTGCTCAGTTGCTCAGTCGTGTCCAACTCTGCAACCCCAAGGACCATAGCCTGCCAGGCTCCTCTGTCCTTGGGATTTTTCAGACAAGAATACTGGAGTGGGTTGCCATGCCCTCCTCCATGAGATCTTCCCAACCCAGGGATGGAACCTGGGTCTCCTGTGTCTCCTTTATTGATAGACTGATTCTTTATCACCGAGCCACCTGGGAAGGCCTTGCAAAATAGACCTAGTGATAATAAACAATAATAGGAAACACTCACATGATGCAACGTGCAGGGGCTTGAGCCAAGCATTTTACTCCCACAGGTGAGTTATATTGACAGCACTGAAGGCTGGCTCTGTTATGAGCCCCATTTTCTGGAGAAGGAAGTTGAGGTGAAGCCACTTGGCTGAGGTCACCTGGGCAGCACGTGGTAGCTCCCCGTCCTGGGACCATAAGGATTCAGTCATGCTCAGCATAGGACCAGGATTGGCTAGCCCCTAATGGGTGATACAGATGAAGCTCAGAGAGGCATAGCCACTTACCTGAGGACACACAGCCTGCCAGTGGCAGAGCACAAGTGCAATTTGGGTCTTTCGGGTTAAGGTCTTGTTCTGCCTGCCCTGCTCTGCGCCCTGCGTAGACTGATCACTAGATAAATGCTCTATCCTCTACCCAGGACTGAGCGTGGTCAGATCTCCCATCCTTTGGGCTGCTGTTGGCTGAGGAGGCTGGGAGGAGAGGCTGGGGAGGAGGAGTCTCCTGATTTTAGTGCCTCCCCTCTCTCGGCCTGGACCAGGGGAGTGTTCCCAGCAGCCCCGCTCCTGCCCACTGTTGGGAGGTAGGGATCGCTCCTCCTGGGGCTGGAGCCCTGCAGATCCGGCTGGTGGGGGTTGGGGGGCTGTGGGGATGGCGGTCAGTGTCGCCGGGCACCAAGGCCACCATGACAGCCCATCTTGCTATGTTGGGGGAGCCAGACCCATGGGAATTTCACCTGTGGGAGCACGTTTTTCCTGGTTGTGCCTCTGGAGCCCTGCCAGCCACCCCAAGCAGCCTTTGTCCCAGGAAGGAACCCTCAGGAGTTCTGAGCCCCTCGGAGGACAAAGGGCTCACTGAGGCTCCAAGGCCAGGTTGGGGAGGAGCAGAGAGGAGTCCCTGACAAGAGCTGACAAGGCTGCTTGTGCCCCACCAACCCCCCACAACACTGAGGACCTTGCTTCTGGGAGCCTTGACTTACCCATCTGTGAGATGGGGTGATTGGGAGGTGCTGAGAGTCCATAGTGGCTGGTGATCACCTGTAACTGTCATATTGTATTTATAATGTACTGGGTTGAATATTTTTCATATAGTTGCTATTACCATCTTGCATCCAACCCTTGGGGCCAGCTGTGTTTCCAAATCCAGAATTTGGGAGAACTTAGAAATTGGGTAAGGTAGGACCTACACCGGACACGACTGAGCGTGCACATGCGCGTGCACACACACACACGAGACCTATACCACATGCCCAGTGACCCACCCCACACCGCTCTCGGGTGGTGGTGGGGCTACCGTCAAATGTTAGAAACCATCAGAATGCTCTCATTAGCAGGCTGAAGACCTCCAGGCATGCGGATCTGACAACTTTCTGTTTTTAGAGCCCTTTTGGATCTCAGGATGGCATGTAACAGGATATGGTCCTTTATTGCTATAAATCATTCACTCACTCGTTCATTCGCAAATAGCTCATTCATGCTCAAATAGTTATTGAGCGTGCCAGACGCTGCTTCAGGTCTCAGGGGCCCAAGAGGGAACAGAGCAAACCCCTGCCCCACGGCCCTCACACTGAGACGTGTGGGGTGATTGGCTGTACCTGTGTCTACAGGTACTTGGATGTTTGTGGGGTCATCACACCTTGTTTATGGGGCTTCCCAGGTGGCGCTCGTTGTAAAGAACCTGCCTGCCAATGCAGGAGACATAAGAGACACAGGTTTGATCCCTGGGTCAGGAAGATCTCCTGGAGAAGGGATGGCAACCCACTCCAGTATTCTTGCCTGGAGAATCCCATGGACAGGGGAGCCTGGCAGGCTACAGTCCATGGGTTGCAAAGAGTTGGACACGACTGAGTGACCTAGCACACACGCCTTGTTTATGGGTAAGGAAGCCCGTGTTACACACACTGAACACTCAGGTTTTCTTAGAATCCCTTCCCTGTGTCGTGTTAAAGGTGGACGTGGTGATGCAATAGTGATGGTGTGAAGTGGACACCACGGTCGTGGTCTGCTTGAAGATGAGAAGACAAGTCTGGCTGTGAAATGACTTCATGGCAGGCAGGGCAGGGCCTGAACGGTCGGTGGCGCCAGGGTCTGGCCCTGTTTGGGACTGGACGAGCGCTGTGTGAATGCTGCGGTGTTGTGTGGGATTTGAGTCCTGTGGGACTTTCTGCTGGTTATGTGACCTTGGGCGGGCCAGACTCTTGCCTCCAGGGCCTCCGTTTTCTCAGCTGTAAAGTGGGCTCAGGAATTCCTTGGGAGGCCTTCCAGCAGGACTGGAGTTACTGAGCTGGATGCAGAAAGCCTGTAGCAGCCCAGGCTCTGAAACCAAGTGGCTTTTCTTCCTGGGGTCTGGAGAGCAGGGTTTGCTGAGCAGCTGGACTGCTTGGAGCAAGGACAGGGGGATGTGTAAAAGGCCGCAGAGGCCCCGGTCCCCATTCGGATGCTCTGACTCTCTGGATGTGGAGTCTGGCACGCCAGCTTCTGGGCCAGGTGGTGAAACTCGGGTTGAGAGCCCCATCCGCCAGCACCCTGTCCTGATGGCAGCTGACCCTGAGTAGCAAGGAGGGCAGGGTGGCCAGGCCAGCTTCCGACAGAGATGGAGGGCTAAGGGCTGCAGGCAGAGAGCTCAGACACAGCTGGGCTGGCTTCTTGGCCACTCAGGACAGGCTGGCTACACAACTCTGGAGGCCCAGTGCAGAATAAGAACATGGGCCCCTTCTTCAAAGAGCAGGAAGCAAAACCCACAAAAAAGGCACTGACATACAGAGCTTCTCCCTTTCTGCTGCGGTGACTCCTCCGACTGCTGGTTTTTTCTTTGCTATTTAATGTGGGTCTAAGTGAAGAAAAATCAAACTTTTAAGTTATTAGAATGAATTTCACCACTCAGTTTCATGTTGTGCAACACCAGTTCAAAGCAAAAACACAAGAGTGTTTATGTGCAGAATCATCGAAATTACACAACTTGCATTTGTAGTTGGTATAAACGCATCGCAACCAGAACTGTGGAAATGCTGCTCAAAAAAACGAACCCGGATGTTTTCCTTTCACTTCTCGATACACGCACATTCTTCCAAGACCCTGCCTTTGGAGAGAGGCTCGCTGAAAGAAGGAGTGGTGGTGGCCTACTCTCCCCTGCCTTTGCCACCGTTTGTGGCATCAGTAAACACAAGTCAGGGAGGCTGCCGAGACCCCTCGGCTGTCTGTGTTTCTTAGAGCCTTCTTGCTGCATGTGGAGTAAGTTCGGGTGGAAAAGGGGGCTTCTCTCGGCTGGCAATCTCCTCTGCTCACTCAATCTTAGATGCAAACTCCTCACCTTGCACTTGATTTGCTTCTTGTTGAATCCCCATGCCTAGGAGGCGTCCACTTGAACTCTGCTCACAGGGCATCCTGAAAGCTATACGGCACCACGCAGCAACAGACAGCAGCGGACACCCGTATCATTTGTCTGCTTGCATGCGTGCTCCTTTGTACTAAGAGACTTCGCTTGATGAAACACGTATTCGGATAAAACTATGAGGAACTTTAAGACAGCAACAGCAAAACATTAAACCAACCGTGGGGCCCTGGAGAGCATGGGGTGTGTAGACTGGACATGTCACAAGCTTGAGAGGTTGGTCCTGTTCTGGAGGACAGTGTTTCCCTTTCACAGGGGGAAACTGAGGGCTCACGGAGGACCAGGGGCCCAGGTGATGTCATGGATGGCCAGACTGGGACCTTCATGGACCTCAGCACCCGCCAGATTGGATTGGGGGTCATCAGATTTGCCTCACGGGGATGGGGTGCTGGTGAGGAGCAGATGCGGGATTGAGTTTATCACTGTTCAGTCACTCAGTCGTGTCTGACTCTTTGCAACCCCAAGGACTGTAGCCTGCCAGGCTTCTCTGTCCATGGGATTTCCCAGGCAGGAATACTGGAGTGGGTTACCATGCCCTCTTCCAGGGGATCGTCCCGATCCAGGGATTGAACCCCCGTCTCTTGCATTGGTAGGTGGATTCTTTACCACTGAGCCACCAGGGAAGCTCTGGGATTGAGTTACTATCCTGACTCCTGCAGTTCAGTAAGTTCACTTACTTATTCCTTATGTTGGCTGACTGTTTACTCTGTGCCAGCCAAGACTGACCTGATCCTAGTCCCGAGGAACTTCGGATCTGGGGGATGGGGCCCTTCTTCCCAGCCTAGGTTTGGGCCATGCCCTATGCACATCCTGAAGCCAGAGGCCACAGCTCTCATCACCTCTTGGTAGGCGGCCAGAGGGTGGGAAGTAAGTGAGAGCCCCTGACCGACTGTTATCAGAGATGGGCTGCGAATTTGCTGAGAGTTTCAACAGCTCAAGAAAGGGCATTCTAGGAAGAGGTCATGACCTGGATGAAGGCTTTGGACTTAGAGACGGTCTCAGGGGAAAGCTGCCAAAGCCTAGAACCTGGAGCAGGAATGGTGGAAAGGCAGAGGTGGAGGTTTGAGCCAGAGGCCTCAGAGGAGAGCCCCAAGGTCAGTTCAGTTCAGTTCAGTTCAGTCGCCGTCATGTCTGACTCTTTGCAACCCCATGAATTGCAGCATGTTAGGCCTCCCTGTCCATCACCAAGTCCCAGAGTCCACCCAAACCCATATGCATTGGTAAGTGGTAAAAGTCCATTTGAAAGTGATTCAGTTCAGTTGCTCAGTCGTGTCCGACTCTTTGCGACCCCATGAATTGCAGCACACCAGGCCTCCCTGTCCATCACCAACTCCTGGAGTTCACTCAGACTCACGTCCATCGAGTCAGTGATGCCATCCAGCCATCTCATCCTCTGTTGTCCCCTTCTCCTCCTACCCCCAATCCCTCCCAGCATCAGAGTCTTTTCCAATGAGTCAACTCTTCGCGTGAGGTGGCCAAAGTATTGGCGTTTCAGCTTTAGCCTCATTCCTTCCAAAGAACACCCAGGACTGATCTTAGGTCACGTGACTCTAAATCCCACCCCACCCCCCACCAGGACGATTCCTGGGCCAGGCCCCCAGCCAAGATTGCTCCTTGGAACTTGACTCTTTGTATGGAGCCAAAGGATCCCTGAGAGCCCGGCCTCATGGACGAGATGTGACAGATTTTTCTCTTTCTTCTCTCTTTCCTCCATTCCCTCTTGCCTCCCTTCCCTCCCTCCCTCCCCTCCTCCCTTCCCTCCCTCCCTCCCTCCCTTCCTTCCCTCCCTCCCTCCCTCCTTCCTTCTTCCTCCATCCCTCCCTTCCTTCCTTCCCAGGCCTGGGTCCTAGAAATTCTTCAGCTGAGTGTCTACATGAAAACAATAGCAACTTTGCTTATCCACCTGACTGTGTGTTAAGTGTGGGGCCAAGACTGTGTGCCTTCTCCCCAGATCCCCCTTCCTCCACCCCATTATCTTAGTGATGAGGAAACTGAGCTCAGAGAGCTGAGGTGACTTCCCAAAGTCACTGTGAATGGGGTAACTGGGTTTAAGCCCAGGCCACTTGATGCTTCCCTGCATGTCCAGAACCACCAGACCAGACTCCTGCAGGCCTGCCTGCTCACACCTCACTGCCCTTTCTGCCTCATCATCTCTTTTCCCTCCACCTGTTGAACTCACTGTTCAGAACCCTGCTCAGATGGCCTTTTCTTTGCTTCCTTAAGTGTCCACACACCTCTCCATCCCATAAATACCTGAGTACCTCTATATTCCAGGGCATGGTGCCAGGTCCTAGAGAAACACTGATGAATAACTTCCCTGGTCTGCCCAGGAGGAAGTAAACACACGCCAATACCTAATTCCTAGCTGTGAAAACATGTGTGAAGGACATAAATGGTGTGCTTTAATAAGGAACAAAAGGCTGGGATTACTCCAGGTGATGAGAGAAGTTCTTTTGAAGGGGTGCAATTTGAAAGTGCCATCCAGGCCCAGGAACTGGCAAGTGCAAAGGCCCTGGGGCAGGAAGCGCTTGCTGTATGCAATTAGAGAAAAAAAGAGAGAGGAAAGGGTGGATGGAGATGAGCCTGGGAGGTGGGCCAGCCTCACACAGTCCTCCCCTGAGGCACTGGGGTTTTGGGGTTCTCTGCCTCCCTCCTGGGCCAGGGGGATCAGATGAAGTCCCCATAGTGTCCCCAGGGCAGGGCCTGACACCCAGGAGGTGGTCAGCGGGTCGGGTCGGTAACAGGCAGCTCCGCCCCCTCCCTCCTCTTGTCTGCGCAGGAATGCAGCTGGGCCTTGGCCCCTTTGCTGCCCCTTCCCCAGGGCACCTCCTGCAGGCCACAGTGGGTCAGCGGAATGGGACCGGGGCCTGAGGGGTGCTGACGTAGGGCCCGGGAGAGGGCCCGGGAAAGGGCCAGGGAGGCCCTCTTTGGGGCGGCAGGCACCATCTGCAGCTCATTTTCCTGTGTCGTTTGCATTCTCTCTGAAATCATTTATTTGTGAAGGTTCCAGCCAAATGCTCTGTCACGAAGCCTCAGCTCTAAAAGGAGCGTCACGGGAGCTGGTGGGCACAGGGTCTGGCCCCTCCGGGCGTCCAGCCTGCCCAGGTTCCCTCTCCAAGCCCCCTCCTGCCCAAGGCAACTGCATTTTGGGAGAGGAGGGGGAGAGAGCGTTGAGTCATACCCAGCTCGTGTTGGCACAAGCTCCCCTTGTGCCAGGCTCCGTGTTCAGAAAGCACAGCTCAGACTCTGCAGGCGCCGGGCACCGAGGTCCAAGCGTGCCGCTTCCAGCACACGGCAGGGGAGCCCCGACACTCACGGTCGGGGTGGGCAGCTCTGCCAGGTGGAAAACAGATCTGTCGGCTTCAAGCCCTGTGACTCTCTACTCAGGATAGGAGGGGAAGGGTCCTCTGAGGTCCTTTGCTACAACCCAGCCTTGTATAGTTGAAGAAATGAGGTCCTTCAAACGGACCGGAAAGGGCGGAGCGGGGATTTGCACTAGGAATGTCTGCTTCAGAGGACACACGATGTAACTTCAGCCGTAAAAAAAGTGAACCTTCTAAACGTATGGGACTGGCTCGGCTCAGAGAGGAGGCTGGGGAGACAGAGTCCTGCCCCAAGCACCCCATGGGGCACGTCATACCTGCCAGTGTGTCTTGAAGAGTGGGGTGCAGTCCCCTGGGTGGGTCATGAGATGAATCGGTTTGAATTCCCTAGTGAGATGGCTATTTCCTCCCAGTTCCATGACATCAGGGCAAGACTCCTGTGGGTGCTAATGTGACTTTAACATCTCTCTCTAGCTCTTACTTATCTCCCGTTTTAACTAAGAAGTCCAGAACCTTCTGCAGGCTGTGTTGTCGGCTAGAATTTAGTGGCCATTTCCTCGGTGGCTCAACAGCAAAGAATCTGCCTCCCAATGCAGGAGATGCCCGTTCGATCCCTGGGTCGGGAAGATCCCCTGGAGAAGGAAATGGCAACCCACTCCAGTATTCTTGCCGGGAGATCCAACGAACAGAGGAGCCTGGCGGGCTATAGTCCATGGGGGTGACAGAGTGGGACACAACTAAGCGACTAAGCAGCTGGTTAAGAAAAGAGTTGGACACAACTTAGAGACCAAACAACTGGTTAAGAAGGAACCATCTGAGCTGACCCCAGAAAGGTCACTGGGAGTTCATCAGGGAATAGGAAGAAGTGTTCTGAGTGGAGGGAACCCATGGGGTGTAGACCTGGGGGCCTGGGGAAGTGTGGCCTATTTGAGAGACAGGGGTACTACCTGACGTGACCAGGACTCTAGGGTTTGGGTGACAAAAGTGGGAAGGGTCCCCGGGGGAAACGGCCCTAGTGCCACAGCAAAGGACTTGGGATTTATTCTCTGGGTGATGGGAGTCAGGGAAGGGTTTTGAGCTGTAGCAGGGGTTTTGGAGAGGGTGAGACCAGAGGCAGTCTGAAGATGTTAGTGACTTGGAGGAGGATGGTGGCTTTGGGAAGGAAGATATGAGGGCTGGCCTGACAATTGGTGGTGGTTTAGCCGCTAGGTCATGTCTGATTATTACGACCCCATGGACTTTGTAGCCCGCCAGGCTCCTCTGTCCGTGGGATTCTCCAGACAAGAACACTGAAGTTGGTTGCCATTTCCTTCTCCAGGGGATCTTCCTGACCTAGGAATCAAACCCGGGTCTCCTGCATTGCAGGCAGATTCTTTACTGACTGAGCTATGAGGGAAGCCCAGCCTCAGATATGCAGATGACACCACCCTTATGGCAGAAAGTGAAGAGGAACTAAAAAGCCTCTTGATGAAGTGAAAGTGGAGAGTGAAAAAGTTGGCTTAAAGCTCAACATTCAGAAAACGAAGATCATGGCATCTGGTCCCATCACTTCATGGGCAATACATGAGGAAACAGGGGAAACAGTGTCAGACTTTATTGTTTTAGGCTCCAAAATCACTGCAGATGGTGACTGCAGCCATGAAATTTAAAGACACTTCTTGGAAGGAAAGTTATGACCAACCTAGAGAGCATATTGAAAAGCAGAGATATTACTTTGCCAACAAAGGTTCGTCTAGTCAAGGCTATGGTTTTTCCTGTGGTCATGTATGGATGTGAGAGTTGGACTGTGAAGAAGGCTGAGTGCCAAAGAATTGATGCTTTTGAACTGTGGTGTTGGAGAAGACTCTTGAGAGTCCCTTGGACTGCAAGGAGATCCAACCAGTCCATTCTGAAGGAGATCAGCCCTGGGATTTCTTTGGAAGGAATGATGCTAAAGCTGAAACTCCAGTATTTTGGCCACCTAATGCGAAGAGTTGACTCATTGGAGAAGACTCTGATGCTGGGAGGGATTGGGGGCAGGAGGAGAAGGGGACGACAGAGGATGAGATGGCTGGATGGCATCACTGAGTCGATGGACGTGAGTCTGGGTGAACTCCGGGAGTTGGTGATGGACAGGGAGGCCTGGTGTGCTGCGGTTCATGGGGTCGCAAAGAGTCGGACACGACTGAGCGCCTGAACTGAACTGATTGGTGATGGTGGTGAAGATGGTGTTGATGATGGTAATGACGTAGTGACAAAAGTGGTCATAATGATGGTGGCAGTGACGGTGTTGGTGGTGCTGGTGACGACAATTGTGATGGTGATGATGTAATGATGTTGATGCGGTGACACTGGTAATGGTGTTGGTAGTGGTGACGATGGTCACAATGATGGTGTTAGTGATGTGCGGTGGGAACAGCACAAATGTGTGCTTTGTCCCTCAGTCGTGTCCAGCTCTTTGCGACCCTGTGAACTGTAGCCCACCAGGCTCCTCTGTCCATGGAATTTTCCAGACAAGAATACTGGAGCGGGTTGCCATTTCCTGCTCCAGGGGATCTTCCTGACCCAGGGATCGAACCTGCATCTCCTGCACTGGCGGATGGATTCTTTACCACTGGGCCACCTGGGGAGCCCACAACAGCACAAATACTCCTATCCACTAACCTTGACTTTTATATTCCTCACTTCATTGTTATGATTAAACCACTATCCTGTGGGATCGACTTCATTTTTATCCCCATTTTTCAGATGAAGAAACTGAGGCTTGCCCATGGCCACCTAGCTGAAGAATAGCAGAGTGGGGGTGGGGTGGGGTGCCAGGATAGTCTAACCACTGAGCACTGAGCTCATGCCTCCTCCTTCCAGGCAGCAGGTGGGAGAGGCTGTGTGTGCTCTACCCCTCCCCCAGCCCAGGAGGCCGGGAGAGCAGGTTTCCCGTCTCTCTGGCCTTTGTCCTTCTCTGACCCTAGGAGTTCAGGCTTTGACGGAACTGGCTGCGCCTTCGGCTGGGAGCTTGTCATCCCCTTGACGTTGGAGGCTGTGCTCTGGTCCCCAGGGAAGGATAAGACTCTCCACAGTCCTTATTTCTTTTGTGCCAAACCCTTGCCAGTGTGAGATGAGTGTAGAGGAATTTGGTCCATGTGGATCCAATTTCTCTTGGAATATACAGCAAGTGATGCTGGACAAAGGCAGGCGGCCTTGGCTAGACCTAAAATATGCGGGCTATTGCTTCTGAGATGTTTGACAACTCCAAGACTCAGCAGAATGGCCAGCAGTGCTGGGCGAGGGCAACTGAGCAACCAAACGCCACGGCTCCTCCTGTGAATGTGCCAGGGACACATGGATAGGGACCAAGATGCAGGGGGAATTCAGCCAGGCTGGGCGAGGTGCTGAGCAGGGCTGCCTAGGCACAAGAGACTCTTCCCTGTGAGAAATAGCATCACAAAGTGTCAGGACTGGGGTTTTATTTTCCTGTTGTGTAACCTGAGTGAGTCTCTCTCTCTCTCTTTTTTTTTTTTTGGAGGTTGCACTGTATTGCATGTGGAATCTGACCCCTGCTGTGGACATATGGAGTCTTGATCACTGAACTGCCAGCGAAGTCCCCTGAGTGAGTCTCTTGACCTTGCTTAGACTTAAGGGACTCCCTGTGAAATGTGGGCAGGCAGAACTGGGGAGTGTCAGGCAGAACCAAAGCAAGTATCCTGCTTTTATCCGACTTCCTTTTCTTTCCAGGCATTGTAACACTTATGATGGGGGCTGCCAATCATAATCTCCACCCACTGCAGTGATTGTTTAAAGATGGCCATGTGACCCACACTGGGCCAATCAGAGCCTTCTCTGGCATAATATCCCACCCACTGATTGCAGTGATTGGTCTAAAGATGGGCATGTGACCCACATTGGATCAATCAGAGCCTTCTCTGGGATTTCTGCTCTGAGCCGGATAAAGGCAAGTTCTTTCTTCCATGAGATGAGCTGTCCTTTGTTCTGTGGAGGTAGGTCTGAGGGAACGAAGGTGCCCAATAAAGAGAGAAGCAGATGAAGACAAAGCAAATGTCCAGATGAGGCTGGCATACTGGAGACCTGTCTCACACCTGTCTTCCTCACAGAATTTTTGGTGACTAGAGCCAAGAACATCTTTTGCTTCGCTTAAGCTCAAACACAAGCGTTGGACTTGTGTTTCTGTCTCATAAGATTAAAACAGTATTGATAAATGCAAGCCTTTCCTGGCCTCCAAGGTGTCTCCATGATTCATTACCCTCATTGTTCCTCAGAGCCACTCTCTAAGATAAGTATTAATATTCCTGTTTATGGATATTAATAATCATAATCATCCGTATTTCCCAAGAACTCAGTGTTATACCAGCCACTGAGCTAAGCCTCTTGTAGGAATTATCTCATTGCATCATACCATGCTTTTGGAGGCAGTGTGTATTAATATCCTCACTTTACAGATAAGGAAATGGAGAGGCATAGGGGTTAAGAGACCACCAGCTGGCAAGTGGCAGAGCCAGAATGCAAACTCAGGTCAAGTTTTCCACCCCCTCGTTCCTGGTCTGTGATGGTGGTATTGATGATGGTGAGCAGAGATTTACTGAGCACATACTGTGTGGCCGTCACTTCAGACACACTGTGTCTTTTAGTTCTCACGATAGCCCCTGAGGTCAATCCCATTTTTTATTCCTTTTATTTTCTTTTGCAAGTGAGGCAAAGAGGCTTAGCAAGGTTGGCAACTTATCAGATGTCACATGGATAGAAAATGGCGAACCCAGGTTGCCTGTGCTATTCCAAGATGGCACACATAAGTTCTATACCAGGGGGCTGGAGGTGTTAGAAAAGACCTCAGTTCCTTCTCCCGCTCCCTTCCTCTTGCAGTGCCTCTTCATGATGTGGCTTTGCATCTTCTTCCATCAGAGGAAACATCTATTCCCATCTCTCAAATCTAGGTTTGCTCATGTGACTTGTGTTAGCCAAGGATGGTGCTGAAAATGGAACTATGTTGGTTCCAAGCTAGGTTTAATGAGGGTCTGCTGGTTCTACTGTTTCTCAGATTCCTGCTCAGCTGCCATGAGGATAAGTCTGGGCTAGCCTGAAGAGTGGACTCATTGGAAATACCCCGATGCTGGGAAAGATTGAGGGGCGGGAGGAGAAGGGGATGACAGAGGATGAGATGGCTGGATGGCATCACTGACTCAATGGACGTGAGTCTGAGCAACCTCTAGGAGATGGTAAAGGACAGGGGGCCTGGCGTGCTGCAGTCCATGGGGTCGTAAAGAGTTGGACAGGACTGACTGAACAACAAAGCCTGTTGAAGCACAAGAGCCGTGTGGAACAGAACTGAGTCTCCGAGGCCAGTTTGATAAGCCAACAGCCAGCTCAGCTCCAGACTGGAGAGGAAACCCAGCCAAGCACTGGATGCCACTGACATTGTCATTGTTTCGTCATGAGGATTTATTGGGACCAAGAGAACAAGCAGAGACAGTGGCATGCGAAGGGAAGGAATCTCTCTTAGGCCATCTCTGGCTGTGCCTTCTTTCTGGGTGCCATAATGAAGGGCCACGAGATACCATCTTTGCCCACTCCCACCCCCACCCTTTCAGCAGCTAGAAGGTGTGACATAGGCTTCTAGAACTGTGCCTCAGTGCCTTAATTAATAGCAGGGTTGATTCAGAAGGACCGTCCTGCCTGCCTCCGCCCACCGCCCTCAGAGTGGAGTGTGCAGGAGTTGAGTAATTGTGTTGTTTATTGTACTAAATGGAACATTCATCAAGCAGCTTGAAGGTGCTCAGGCTGTTCCTGTGGGCCATGCTCTTTGCCGAGTGTCCCCATGGGCAGCAGGCCACTTGTTGGACCTGCAAGATGGACAAGGGGGATTCCAGCTCCAGCCTTCTAGATGTTTCCACATCTTCCTCTCCCCTCTTCACCATGCCTCTCTTGTCTCCCTGTGTTATGGGACCCATTTGGTTGTTGTTCAGTCATTCAGTCCTGTCTGACTCTTCACGACCCCACGGACTGCAGCACGCCAGGCTTCCCTGTCCTTCATTATCTCCCGGAATTTGCACAAACTCACGTCCATCCAGTTGGTGATGCCATCCAACCGTCTGGTCCTCTGTCATCCCCTTCTCCTCCTGCCTTCAGTCTTTCTCAGCATCAGGGTCTTTACCAGTGAGTTGGCTCTTTGCATCAGGTGGCCATAGTATTGGATCTTCAGCTTCAGCATCAGTCCTTCCAATGAATATTTAGGCTTGATTTCCTTTAGGATTGACTAGTTTGATCTTCTTGCTGTCCAAGGGACTCTCAAGGGCTTTCTCCAGTACCACAATTCAAAAGCATCAATTATTCCAGGTTCAGCCTTCTTTATGGTCCAACTCTCATCGGGACCCATTTTACAGATGGGAAAACCGAAGCCCAGAGAGGTCCGATCACTTGTGCAAGACCACCCAGCGGGGAAGGGAAAGGGAGGGGACTTGAACCTAGATGCACCGGTGTCCAGAGCCAGTCTATGAGCACTACCCACCCCCACCCCGCAGGCTCCCCTGGATGCCAACTGGCCCCTGGATGACTTCAGGCATTTCTTCTCAGCCTCACTGATCCCTAAGAGGAGAGAAAGAGAAGTTGGCAGCTGTTGTATCATTGATCACCAGGATGATTTGCCTAAAGTAGCAGGAAGATTCCTGAGTTTCTTTAGTAAATCTCCGTGAACTTGCCTTGAGTGGTTCTGGGTGGTGAGGAGGGGGTGGCAGTGATGAGCACAGCTTTGCCAAGCGATGGGGACTTTCCACCTCACTCCTGTGGGTGGGGAGGGGGTGTCTCTCTTCCCTACACCTCGTGACAAGTTGGCTATTTTTAAACCCTTCTTTTTATAGGAAAGACGTGTTCACGTCAAAGCCACCACATAAGGAGCAGCCCAAGCATTCTGGGAAGTGACGAACGGGCAGACAGAGGCCTCAGGCTGATGTCAGAGCAGCCCGGCTGGCAGCTTGGGGTAAGGGGTGGGGGGGGGGCTCTGGTGAGTCACCTGCTCTTTGTCACGTCTCAGGTCCTCTTTCCCTGGGCCTGTCTCGTTGGAGTTTCCTGAGGACAAGGGACCCTCCACTCCATTTTCCACTGGGAGTGCCCATCCCCACTGAGCACCAGGGCGGATGGCACTGTCCTGCTCTGCAACCCCAGGATGACCCCTCCAGTCCAGCCACACCCCACTACCCCCAAATCCATCATCCATACCACGGCCAAGGACGCCTCCTGAAGACCAAATGGGATCATGGCTCTCCCTTCACTGCTTCCCTGCCTCCCTTTACAGGTCTCTCCCCAAAAGATTTTTCATAGAAGAATTTTGCATCTAAAAAGAAAAATAAAAAGACCAAAGCCCTAAGTTTTCAAGTCAGGTTGCATATGTTCAAATCTTTGCTCACTCACTTAGCTGTGTGACCTTGGGGAAATTACTTAACTTCTCTGAAACTCATTTTTCCTTATCTCTAGAATGGGAATAACAATCATACCTGCCTCACAGCTGTCTTGAAGGAGGTGACCAACCGCATCTTCCGAAGGCAGTCACAACAATATTTCCTACCCCTCTCTAGTCCCTTAGCAAAAGACGGAGTCTAAATCCCCTGTCCTTGAAACTGGGTGGGCATTTGTGATTGCCTTAGCCAGGTTTGATCTCTAGGTTGGGAAGATTCCCCTGGAGAAGGGAATGGCAACCCACTCCAGTGTTCTTGCCTGGAGAATGTCATGGACAGAGGAGCCTGGTGGGGCTACAGTCCCTGGGGTGGCAGAGTCAGACACGGCTGAGCGGCTAACACTTTCACTTTCAACCAACAGAGTACAGTGGAGGTGATGCTACGACTTTCAAGCCTAGGCCATAAAAGTGCCATGTACTTGTGCCTGGTTTTCTTTGGATATTTATCCTCAGAACCCAGCCACTGTGTTGTGAGGAAGCCCAGGCAGCCTGCAGAGAGGAATGGAGACACACTCCCTCCTGGCTACCCAACTCTGTCTGGGGTACAGCCCCAGCCCATCTGCCAGCAATGGCTGAGACCAACCTGCCAGCCAGGCAAGTGAGCCCCTTTGAAAGTTGCTCCCCCACCCCACAGCTAAGTTGTCTCAGCCGATGCAGAGGTGGACTATACCTGTGGAGCCCTGCACAGATCACAGATTCATGCACTCACAAGATGTTCTTGTTTTAAGGCACTACGTTTTGGGGGAATCTGTAATGTAGCAGTAGATCGCTGCAGCCAGGGATAACTGACACCAGGCACCCAGGGGCTGAGCCTAGGAACACGTGTGTGGGAAGCACTTTTCACAGAGAAGAAAGTGAGCACAGAGACAGCGGTGAGCTGGCCTGAGGTCACACAGCTCCTTGCAGCTTTCCGTCTACTGATTCTTCTCTGCATGTAGAAGACATGACTGTCTTCCACCTCATCCCAGGAGTGGGGCCCTAGCCCCTCTCCCCAAAGATTTAACTTGCTCCCGTTGCTCAGAGCAGGGTTTATCAACCAGGCTTGGGGACCTCCAGACAGATTTGCTGCAAACCATCTCCTTGGGGCTTCCCTGGTAGCTCAGCTGGTAAAGAATCCGCCTGCATTGCAGCAGATCCAGGTTCGATTCCCGGGTATCTGCTGGAGAAGGGATATACTACCCACTCTGGTACTCTTGGGCTTCCCTGGTAACTCAGCCGGTAAAGAATCTGCTTGCATTGATGGAGAACTGAGTTTGATCCCTTGTGTTAGGAGGATCCCCTGAAGAAGGGAAAGGCTACCCACTCCAGTATTCCGGCCTGAAGAATTTCATGGACTGTATAGTCCACGGGGTCACAAAGAGTCAGACATGACTGAACGACTTTCACTTTCACTTTTCATCTCCTCCTTGACCCCCGATGGCTGCCCCTGGGAGTCAGAGCCAAGGGGTCCAGCTGGGCCTTGGCAAGTGAAGAGCCTCACGGGCGGGGAGGAGGGCACCTCTTGGCATCAGCCCCTGCTTCCTGTCTGCCCACAGCTCATATTCACAAGCACGAGTTGCTATGAGAAAGGATCTGGGTGACTCTTTCCTCTTGGCATTAATAATACTGTTAATTAAGCGGCCAAGAGAAGAACACGGCTGGCGCCAATGAGAGGACAATGGTCTGCAAAGGGAACAGAGAGACGCATCAACAGCTTCCCATGCAGGGCTTTCAAAAGAGCAGCTGTGGGGAGAGGGCAACAGAAAACAGCAGGGACGTCGCCAGAGTGGCGAACGCGGCGCGGACAGGCAGTGCTGCAAGGGACCCATGCCAGCTTCCCAGCTGTGCTCCTCCCTGGCACCCTGGCCTGCCCAGCCAGACAAGGGCTTCTCTGGAACTTCTGGAGAGGCTGGGTAAAGCGGGCAGCCGGAGGATACCAGCTGGTCCACGTGGACTTCTCACTGGACCTTCTTTAGCTGCCACTTTCTCATCTGCAGAACAGGCTCAGCTAAATGTCATCTGTTCTTCCATGCCGATGTGGATTGGAGGGGGCTGCCTGGGCTGTTGACTTAAGAATATAGAGACTGAATCAGGGATCCATGGCCTAGCATGCTGGAATTGACTTGTGATGTCTGCCATGGGCGTGGGACTGGCAGCTGGGGGCTTGAGTGCTAACCATGAATTGGATCTCCAGTGCCCATTCATTTATCCAATAAGTAGTGTTAAATAAGTACTCCCTTTTCTGTGCTAGGTTCTCCAGGGGGAGGTTTGTTCTTTTTCTCTGGGATATGGAGATAAAGTGAAAAGAACTTTCTTTAAGTAGGAAGAGTTAAGGAAGAGGATACATACTCTTGTCACTCCACGTGCCTCTCTCTCTCTTTTTTTTAAAAAATATTTCATTTATTCAGCACTACCAGCTCTTTGTTGTGGCATGCGAGATCTTTAGTTGTGGTATGTGGGACCTAGTTCCCTGAGCAGGGATTGAACCCTGGCCCCCTGCGTTGAGAGCAGGAGTCTTAGCCATTGGAGCACCAGAGAAGTCCCCCCGTACATCTCTAATTTGAAGCACTGTACACACTCCACAAACATTGTCTCTTCCAGGACTCTGTGAGCTCCTAGTTGGGCCCCACACTCACTTGCACACTTCTTTCACACACATTCCCACGCTCAGCCTATTCTGTGCACCTACACGCACCCACAGTCACAGGGACACCTAGCCCTCCAACACAGGTACACATACTCATGCCTTGAAAGATCCCTCCGGTCCTGCCCCTGCCTACCCCACACATGTGCCTGGAGTCACGTATCCTGCACACACACACAGGCACGCATCCCATGCTCACACACAGTGGTACACACAGGAGTCAGGACATTTGCTCCCTCTCAGGTGACATGGTCTCATGACCTCCTGCTTTCTAGGTCTGAGTGTCTGGCTCTGGCCCACTTGAGCTTGATGGTGCCACACCCCAAAGGCAGGCTGGTGAGTCTGCTTTTTTTTTTTAATTTTTAAAATTTAAGTATAGTTGCTTTTACAATATTTCAGGTATACAGCAAAGTTTTTGTTCAGTTGCTCGATCATGTCCAACTCTTTGTGACCCCATGGATCACAGCATGCCAGGCTTCCCTGTCCTTTACCGTCTCTTGGAATTTGCTCAAATTCATGTCTTGAGTCAGTGATGCCATCCAACCATCTCATCCTCTGTCGTCCCCTTCTCCTCCTGCCCTCAATCTTTCCCAGCATCAGGGGCTTTTCCAATGAATCGGCTCTTTACATCAGGTGGCCAAAGTGTTGGAGCTTCAGCATCAACATCAGTCCTCCCATTGAATATTCAGGGTTGATTTCCTTTAGGATTGACTGGTTTGATTGCCTTACTGTCCAAAGGACTCTCCAGAGTCTTCTCCAGCACCACAGTTCAAAAGCATCAATTCTTTAGCACTCAGCCTTTTTTACTGTACAGCTCTCATATCTATACATGACTACAGGAAAAACCATTCAGCAAAATAAGTTTTTTTTGGCCAAGCTGCACAGTACGTGGGATCCTAGTTCCCTGACCAGGGATTGAAACCACACCCCCTGCAGTGGAAGCATGGCTTCTTAACCACTGGACTGCCAGGGAAGGGTCTGGTGGATCTGCTCGAAGCCTTACTTGGAGCCCCCAGGAGCCTTGATGCTGTGGTGCCTCCATAATTGGCAGCACGGGGTGGATCGATCAGGCTCTGTGTACACTGGCCACAGGAAACATAATTAACGGTGTTTGGGATCTGTTAATTGCATCGGTTAGGAATTCCAAACAACCTAATTGGGGACTTGGCTTCTGAGTGTATCTTCACCTCGACAGGGTGTGAGAGACGGAAACTGGCTGCAGAGGGTGATTGAAACGGGTCAGCAGCCAGCAAACCCGGACTTAGGCTACGTTACCATTATTGCTGTTGCTATTATTTACCTTTGTCGTCAATCTAGTCAATGCCACCGGTCAGCGGCTATTATATGTTTATCTTCTTTGTGGAATAGGATTTCATTTGTCCTAAGCTTTTTAAAAGCTAAGGTCTGAGGAAATAAAAAAAAATCAATGTGGTGGTCTTAATAGCACTGAGAAAGGTGATCACCGAAAATGTTTTGAGCTTCTTAACCTCTGATACATGACTCTCTCTCTGAAAAAAAAAGAAAGAAAAATTGCAACGTGGGTTTTGTAGTCACCTCATGCATAATCAAACCAGTCAATCCTAAAGGAAATCAGTCCTGAATATTCATTGGAAGGACTGATGCTGAAGCTGAAGCTCCAATACTTTGACCACCTGATGCGAAGAACTGACTCACTGGAAAAGACCCTGATGCTGGGAAAGATTGAAGGCAGGAGGAGAAGGGGACAACAGAGGATGAGATGGTTGGATGGCATCACCGACTTGATGGACATGAGTTTGAGCAAGCTCCGGGAGTCGGTGATGGACAGGGAAGCCTGGTGTGCTGCAGTCCATGGGGTCACAAAGAGTCAGACATGACTGAGTGACTGAACTGAACTGAGCTGAACATGCATGTATGAGTTCCTGCATCTCTAACCTTCTCTGTGATGCTGCTGCTGCTATTCCACACATCCCCCTTGGTGCCACCAGGCCACTGGGCACCTAGGGTGGGCATGGGGCCCACCAGGGCTCACCCAGCTGGGCAGTGCCAGGAGGAGATCCAGGCCTCAGTCCCCAGCTCCAGAAGCTGCCACAATCCTGGGGTCCTGGTAGCTCCCTCGAAGGCTCCATTCTCTGCCATCCCCTGCTTTACAGGCTCTGTGAGGGCAGCTCTGGCATTGAGGGGCATCAGCGGGTGGGTTTAATGTGCCCGGGTGATTCTCAGAGGTCTTATGCTGGTAGCCATAATTTCCTCACTAAATTATGGCCATAAATTTCTTCAAAGAGATGGGTCCCCAGGCAGGTTGGGTGGGTTGATGCTGGTATCACTGAACCGAGTTCAGTCTTCTGTCCTAATTAAACGGCAACTCAGGCCTGAGAGCTGAGCCCTGCTTTCCCTGGAGCCCCATATGCCTGGGCATGAAGGTGGCGGGATGGGCAGCTTGTGATGGCATGGGCAGAGGAGGGAGGCCCTAGTGTGTGTGTGTGTATGTGTGTGGAGTGGAGGGAACCAGGAGGCTCCATTCTAACTGTCAATTCTGATCCCACCTGCAGTGAATTGAATGGTGAATCTCCCAAATGTGTCCTTGGAACCAGTGCACAGAACTATTTGGAAAAAGAGTCTTTGTAGATGTAATTAGGTTAAGCATCTCCAGATCAACTTGGATTAAGGTGGTCCCTAAATCCAGTGACAAGTGTCCGCAGAAGCAGAAGGAGAAGTGACACGAAGGAGGAGGCCACGGGAAGACGGAAGCAGAGATCGGGGTGTTGCAGCCATGAGCCAAGGAGCTCTGGAGCCCCCAGAAACTGCAGAGACAAGAGAGAGATTCCCCCTGGAGCTTGCAGCCCTGCTGACACCATGATTTTAAACTTCTGGCTTCCAGAAGAGAATGAGGCCTGTTGTTTGAAGCCATGGGGCGCTGATAGATGGCAGTGTGACTTTGGGCAAGTCCATTAGCCTCTCTGAGCCTCACTTTCCTCCTCTGGCAGGTGGGGGTTCATGTCATGCCCTTTGCCCAGGCGAGGTGTAGGCCACGGTTCCAGGATACCTGCAAAATGCTCATCAGAGCCTGTGATTGGTGGCTGGGATGCTTCTAGGACATGGCTGTGGGCAAGGGCCTGTGAGGTGGGGTCATTGGGCTTGGGGGGCACCAACCACAGCCATGCTTGGGGAGGGCTTCTGTAAACTGTGACTCAAGCACATGCTCATGACTAGCTGTACACAGAGTGTCCCCATTTGCCCCGAAGAGAGCCCCTGGGCTGGCGACTCCCCTATATTCACACTCACTTACCACTCACAAGTCTCCCCAGTTCCAGTTCCGCCAACACCCACATTTATTCAGTGCTTTGCTTTATGTCAACTCATTCTTTCCACTCCAAGGAGTGTATTTACAAAGGACATTTTATACAGCTGCAGTGAATGGGAAGTGCGTTCCACTTGCCCTAAATAGAAGGCGCCCTTCAACCAAAATGCAATGAAAACAGAGCAGAGTGATTCTGAGAATTCCGGCCAGGGGCTGCAGGCCACAGAAGGCTCAGCCCTGCCGTAGTTTTGCTAAAAAGAGGGTAGCCAAAGGGGAGGCGTTAAAGACACATCCACAGCGACACTACACTGAGACTCTCGTCTTAGAAATCGGGCAAGTGATCAGAAAGGAGACAATATTTTCATTAGGTAATTCTTAATGCTGGGTCCACACATACTCCTAAAATAATCTCTCAGGACGCCCCTCCCCTCTGCCACATACTGTGGAAAACCAGGCTCTTCTCCAACCCCCTCCCCCTGTTTCTTCTCCTGGAAGACTGAGGCCAGGGCAGGTGATGGGATAGACTTAGTTGAGATCGGAGTTAATAGAACAATTACCACTAGAATCTGGCTCTTTTAATTCCCAATCCAATGCTCTTGTTGTCGTTCAGTGGCTCAGTCATGTCCGACTCTTTGCGACCCCATGGACTGTATCACTCCAGGCTTTCCAGTCCTTCACTATTTCCCGGAGTTTGCTCAAACTCATGTGCACTGAATTGGTGATGCCATCCAACCATCTCGTCCTCTGTCATCCCCTTCTCCACCTGCCTTCAGTCTTTCCCAGCATCAGGGTCTTTTCCAATGAGTCAGTTTTTTGCATCAGGTGGCCAAAGCATTGGAAGTTCAGCTTCCGCATCAGTCCTTTCAATGAATATTCAGGGTGGATTTCCTTTAGGATTTATTGGTTTCATTTCCTTGTTGTCCAAGGGATTCTCCAGAGTCTTCTCCAGCACCACAGTTTGAAGGCATTAGTTGTCTGGCGCTCAGCCTTTTTTATTGTCCAGCTCTCACATCCATACATGACTACTGGAAAAAACCATAGCTTTGACTATACAGACCTTTGTTGGCAAAGTAATGTCTCTGCTTTTTAATATGCTATGTTGGTCATAGCCTTTGTTCTAGATTCCCTTGCTCTGTGCTAAGGAGGCCTTTAGGCAATGGGTTCTTTGATCACAAATGGGTGAAACCAATGGTGGGATTTTAGGCGCCGAGTGGTAGACAAGTCATACTTCCTGTGCCTCACAACTGGGTCAGCCCCGATGACCAACCACACTATAAGAGTGCAGACTGGCGTGCTTGGGACTGGGCCCGTGCCTTTACCTCTTGGAGCCTTAGTTTGTCTACCTATGAAATGGGCAGAGTCACCCCATCTGGGGAGGATTACTGAGAAGCTCATCAGTGACAAATGGGAAGAGTGCCTCTCTGACAGTGTGGTTCACAGAACTCAAAGCCACCTTTGTGACAGGGGTGGCCTGAGCCTGGGGCTGGGCTTTCTGTGTCAGCAAGCATGGTTTACCAGTGAGCCATACTGGTTTGGTGGATTTGCAAATCTTTGCGGTTTGGGCCCGGAGGGTAGGAAGCCCCTGCCGGTCCAGGTGGGCTCAAGGGGGCTGGGTCCCAAGATATGGGCAGTGATTGTAGCCAAGACACCCCAGAGGATTTTGTGGAGAAGCAGCTCTGGGCACAGGCAGGGCAGCTCCAGTGTCTCTGCTCTGCTCCAGACTCTCTGGGATCCTGGGCCCGTCATTCCTCCTCTTGGGCCTTGCTTTGCTCATCTGTGAAATGGGGATGATCCATCACCAGACGTCCAGATTCTCCCTCAGTTACTCGTTCAGGCAACACTGAGTGGAACCCTCCTCCTTGCGGGGTCAGGTTCTGGGGCAGACAGAGAATAACAACCCTACGCCCAAATCCTCACCTTAAGGGACAGGAGTGAGAAATGCCAGGAGCCCTGAGGTGGATGGTAGCCTGATGGGGGTGGGGAAGATCTAAGAGATCTTGGCCTTGGAATCCGGGGACCCGAGGCAGGTCAGTGCTGAACTGGTGGCAAGCTTAGGAGTCATTCTAAATCTTCCTTTGTGGGGAGGGGAATGGACAAATGATTTTGAGGGGCTGAGGGTGAACTACGATATGACTCCAGCCTGCGCCCTGCAAACCATACCTTGCAGTTCTTCCTGTCGTATGAACGACATCTGACCTCTCCAATTTCTGTAAAATGGGAAGAACCTGAAGAACGCTGTCTCTCGTTATAGACCTGAAACATGGCGGGTTGGGAAAGCAACTAGGGATTCCAGACGGGCCCCAGCTCCTCCCCACCCCCCAGGCCCACCTGGGTACTACTCCAGCCATGAAACCCCTCTTAGGAGGGTGCACAGGGTTCAGCTACAGAGGTTCTCCAAGGGAGAAGATGGTTCCGCTTGAAATCTACTGTCAGACCCTCCGTCTACACGAAGGAGAATGTGTGCTCTTGTGTCATCGCAGGAGTTCTCCACTTGCGTCTCTCGCTCCTTTCTAGCGTCCACTGAGCCCTTCTCCCCTTACATAAAAGACAGAGGCAGGCCCCCCAGTTGGACACGTGCGGCAGACAGCAGGACTTGTTGTCTGGGATTCAGCGACATCGTTTTGTTGCCTTGGATTTGTCTTGACTTCCTCTTCAGGGTCTGTTATTCTGCGTTTCCGGTTTTCCTAATGCTGATATAAAGTTTTCTTGAAAAATAAGTTTATTTAAGGGAATCGATTTGAAGGAAACATAATGTTCAGACTCTGTTCCTTTGGGCACCCTGGGGATGAAGCAGGACTTGGGAAGATGGGACTGGAGTTTGGGGGAGGCTTGTCCCGGACAGCGGAGCCCCAGCAAGTCTGGGAGCAAGGGGAGGTGTGGCCCATGACTGTCTCCCTGGAGATGGCAGGGACCTGGAGTCAGGCCCAGGTCTATCTGGAGCCCACGAGGCCCCAGGCCCCGAACTTTGACGGTGATGGAGAAATATAGAGAGACAATAAGGCAGTGAACCGTGGCGGAGGGTTTATGGGGCGGCCATGCTCGAATGGTCGAAAGTTAGGGAAAATGTATTTATTACAACACTTTTCATGGGCAAGTTATCATTTTGTCAAACTTTATTAGAGGGACTAATTAATGGGTTGTAAAGAGTACTAGTGCGTGGCCAGAGAAAGAGCTGGTCCCGGGGACATCGGCAGCACCAGGATTTATGACCCTTTGGTTCCCCATTTATTAATGCAGGGAAGGCGCATGGAGCGGGTTATATATGGGCTCCTGCAGAACTGCTCCCCCTCCCGGGAGGCTGGGGAGGGGGTGCGGGCAAGGGTCCTCCAGCCACTGCCCTCTGAGGAGGTGGAGAGACAGGTGGAGTGGGGTGGGGGCTTGGACCAGGAGGGGGACACCTGGCCGTGTGACCTTGGCTGACATTTTCCTGTCTGAGCCTCAGTTTTCCTCATCGATACTCCTCAGGGTAGATGGGAGGAATGGAAAAAAGGTCCCGAGGAGGAACAGGCCTTGTAAACTATGATGCGCTTTGCAGTAGGAGACCCAGCAGCTGAAGGGTGGTGTGGCCACATCGTGGAGGGCCAGGCAGAGCTCAAGAGTGACCTTGATGGAGCCCCTGTCTGTGGTAGGGGCTGGGCAAAGCCTTCTCTCTCTCTGCTCGCTCTGACCCATGCTTCTCCCCCAGATTCTTGCAAGGTGGCACCTCATTCCTGAGCTCTCAGCTCAGGGACCTCCTCCTCCAGGCAGCCTTCCCTGACTTCCCCACAGGCTGTGGTCTCCATGTGGTGCCCTGTTCCTTTCTCCCATGCATAATGCAATCTTTACTTATTAATATTTAGCGATTGGTTTGCTTATCTTTGTATTGTCTGCCTCCTCCACAAGATGATAGAGCAGAGACTGTGTCCAACTTCTGCCCAGCTCTGTCCTAATGATCAGTGGATGTTCTGTGAGGGGCTGAAGGGGACATGTGGGTATAAAGTCTGGGAGGTGAGATCATGACGGGTACATGCAAGGAAGGGACAAAAAGACCCTCCCTGGGCATGGTGACCACAGTAGGTATTCAATAATGCAGGTCATGGGGTGGGAGGATGGAGTTGGGTCTTGTCCTGACCCTCCCCAGCCAGCAGTTGAGTTCTGGCCCCAGTTCCCTCTGTTTGTGAGGGACAGGGGTGGCTTGGCTGGGTCCTGAGAGGAGGAGCCTTCAGACCCCCTGACCCCAACTCCCTGGTGGAGACAGACGACCCCCAGGCGCCTTGGGTAAGAACCCACATCTTCATTTGCCATTTCTCCCAGGCCTCCTTGCTGTACACACGGAACCACAGTGCGACCCTGGCTGAAAACACCACCAACAGAAGCTGCCAAAGTGGGGAAGCCAGGAGGATGGGGACTTCAACAGACGCAGGGTCACAGCCTGACCACTGCCCCCCACCCCCACCGCCCCGTGGCTGTGAAACTCGGGACCCATCCCTTGACACCCAGTCTCACTTCCCCATCTGTAGCGTGGGGATGCTCAGGGCACACACTGTGCCGGGCTGGTGTGGGCATTCGAGATGACGTTTGGGAACCTTGCGGCACCCTCGGGAACCGGGGGTGCCCGGCCCAGTTTTGTCTCCATTGTGGCCTGGCTAAGGGCAGAAGGCAGGAGCCTCAGTGACTCTTGGGCTCAGCTTTCACTGGTGCCCAGCCTCGTGACGTCCGTGAGGACAGCTGGCCCTGGACTGGGGACAAGTTCTCCTTTCGGTCTCTTGACCGGTGTGGTATGAGGTCGGCGAGTGTGAACCTGGCAGGGACAGGCTCGGCAGGGTCACGGGGAGGATAGAAGGGGAGGAAGGTGGCTCTGAGGATTGCGTGGTCTGCACTTGTGCTGGCTGCCTTTTATCCCGGCAGGAGTCTAATGCACCCTCACCCTCACCCCCTGCCAGGTGGAGGCGGGCCCTGCTCGGCGCTCAGGCTGGGGTGAGGTGTGGCTTCTCTTTCCCTGTTCATCCTCCTTGACGGGCTCCATATGCCACGTTTGTTTCTCCTCCCCATGGTGCTGGGAGGTTGGTGTGATGATCCTGTTCTCCGACTGAGGAAGCTGAGACTCAGGACTTTAAGGTGTGTGGTTCCAAAGGAGCTCCTGGTACTGAGCGTGACTGACCACGAAGGTGTCACACACAGTCCCCACCCTTGAGAACCTCCCAGGCCAGTGAGGCAGATGGAGCCAGAATGACAGATCAGAATCAGAGACAGACGCTCAGGACAGAGGCACTTCCTGGAGGAAGGGACATTTTAGCTGGGTATTGAGCATAAATTTTCCAGGGTCAGAAAGAGAGGAATGATATTCCAGGCAGAGGGACCAGCATGTGCAAAGGTGCAGAGGATAAAGGGGAACCACTGACTGGTCTGGAGAGGCTGGAGTCCAGGAGGGAAGTTGGGATATGAAAGTGGAGGCAGGCAAGCTCAGCAGGTGCAAAGTCATGGAAAGCCCTGGAGGGCTGGCTAAGGACCTCTGCTAAGAGGGGAGATCTTCCTGGGGGCCCATCATCAGGAGTTGGTGACCCCACCCGGTGACTTAGTCCTAACCACAGAGGTCAGGAAGCCTGATCTGTACTAGCAGCTGTTGGTGGCAGAGGGCACATTTAATCCATTTAGGAGAGCAAACTCCCTGAGGGATTTTGGCACCTCACATATCTGCATGCAGAGGGATGTTGCAGCTGGAACTTGGGCTGCATTAAAGCAGCCCCCAAGGACCAATTAGGAGGCTTTTGGCAGTGTGAGTGCTTTCTGCTTTCTGGAGGACGCTCTGCTTTATCTAAAAGGCTGATTTACTCAGTTGGCCACCAGACAAACATTTATCCAGGATGCCCAGCATGCTGGGCCCTACGCCAGACTCCAGGGACACAAGGTAAAGGAGAGGAACACAGCCCTGCCTCCATGGGGCTGACATTTCCAGCAGGAAGACATGGGATTACAGCTGTGTTAGGCACTGAATGGAGCAGGGTGAGTGGAGGTGGGGAGAAGAGGGACAGTAGGTATGATGTGGGACTGGCCAGTGGGGACCAGGTCACCAAGGAACTTGTGGTTTATTCTGAGCAAGAGGGCAACTGATGGAGCAATTCAAGCAGGGGGTAATCTGATTTGCATCTTGGGAATATCTCTCAGGCTGCTGGCTTTAGGATGGACCAGTTGGGTCAGCAGAAGAGCCAGGGGAACTGTGTTCAGAGCAAGGTCTGAGTTGATTTCTGGACAGAGGAGGGGTTGGGGGGACAAGGTGGCAGAGCTTGAGGAATATTTAAGTGGAAACAAGGAACTTGGTGATAGATGATGCCAGCAGAGGAATTAAAGTGGGGCCTCCCTTCTGTTGGAGGCAATTTTAGGGCATGGACCCTGACTATGCATTTTAGATAAAGTAGCTGATCATGTATATGAAGACATCATTGGCACATAGGAGGGTTCTATGAAGTCCTGTTCTATGAAGCTTTACTAAAGCCAGTGGCCACGGCCATAGTTAGCAAAAGTAGAGTTGGGAAGCGGTCTTGGAGTGGGGACTGGGGCCACAAAAAGCTATCTTCTCTCCCTTCCTTTTCCCCCATCATTCTCTTGCATCCCTTCCCTTCTTTCTTTTCAACTTAAATATCTCTTACTTTAAAATGGGAAGAAGAAAGCAGCATTAACTCATTTTAACAAACTCAACCTGCCTCAGCTTGTGTATTAAGTGAAAAGCCACAGCTTGGCTCCACTTTATCCGTCCACTTACTGTTCTTCAAAGGCAACCACTGCCATCAGTTCTCCCGGTGTCTTGCCAGGCATTTTTGTGGTGGTTTGCTTTCTCATATGTTTTACAGTTTGGGATTGCGAGCTCATCTTTGGTATGGCTGTTAACTGTGGGAATCCTGGGTGCGATGGCTGACGATGCGTTTGGTACTCTCTGGGCAGGGGGCATTCGATTCTGCCTGGTTTGCTACAATACTGTCATCCCCAATCTGTGGATGATAAAAGTTCCTATATCATAGAATTCTTGAAAGGATTAGGTGAAGCAATAAATGTGATATATGAAGCCCTCAGTCACTGCTGGGAATGACAACAAATATCCTTTTGTTTTTACCCAACTGGGAGCATAGGAAGTTTATTGTTCTGCATCTTGCTTTTTCTCCAGATTGTTGCATTTCACTCCAAAGCACTCCAGGTCATTCTTTTTAATAACTGCATAGTACTCCCTTGCATGAATGAACCAAAGTTTATTTAACCCATGCCCCATCGGTAGGAATTTTAGATGTCTTCAGTTTTTCTCTATGACCAGCAGCCATGTAAAGTCCATCTCCACCATTCACTCATTCCAGTTTACTTCCAGATCAAGCCCAGGAAGTTATATTGCTGGGGAAAGCAAAGCCTCTTTCAGTGACAATTTCCCTCCATCTTCACTTCTTTACTCTCTTCCCTGACCAAGATTCAGGAGATACAATGGCTGAGGGGAAATGCACAAGGAAGGACCCAAAAGTTGCATGCATGAACATTTCCCCTTATCGTCTGTCTTATTTTTTTCCTAGAGTGAAAGATATCTTCATTAGACAGTAATTAAGAATGTTTTGGACAGCATGAAGCACTAACAGCCTCCCAGGTGCTTAATAAGTGCCAAGGCTGCCAGGAGAAAAATTTATTTAGTGTCATAACAGGCTTTGTGGTTGCCAAGTTTGCCTTCAGCCATGGCACAGTAACGCTGGTGAATGGAAACAGGGTCAGGGCTTATATGCCCGCTGGAGAGGGCAACTGAGACCACAGTGTGGGTAAGGCAAGTATGCTAGGTTGGGAGCCAGACGACTCTGGGTTCTAAGCCAGTCACTGCTTCTTACTAGTTCTGTAATCACGGTCAAGTTATGGACCTCCTATGAGCCCTGGTGTCCTCACTTGTAAATCAGGGCTTGTAATAGCTACCTTATTGGGTTGTCTGGCGGGGAGGCATGGAGTGTAGCAAATAATAAGGTAAACTCTGGGTTCTAATGCAGATACTTCCATTTATTAGATCATGACCCTAGCAGGCTTCTGAATATTTTTGAGTGTCAGTTTCCTCATCAATAATTGGGAATAATAGTAATAATAATCCTGTGAGTCCACTTTATAGAACTGTGGTTAAGACAAAGAAGAAAATCGGTGCAAAAGACTTCACCCAGATCACCCTAGATTTGGCACAAATTAAGTGCTCAAAACATTAGAAACTTGTATTATTGGTGTTTGAAGTTTGCTGAGTACAACTGAAAAAATATATATACAGTGTATATGTAATAGTTAATGCAATGCTAGCTGCATGGATATAGTTGATGCTTCTGTGTTTTAACACAGTAAAAGTTGATTTCTCACTAATATCACAGCCTCCTGCCAGCATTTCTGGCTGGGTGGCCCTCCTCCACGCAGTGATTCAGGAACCCAGGTTCTTTCTATCTGTGGCTCTGTTACCTTCAGCATGTGGCTTGGAGTCCACCCCATTCAGTTAGCAGGTGGGGAAGAAAGGATGGGGAGACACACCCACCTGTTAAACTACATCAGTCCTGGAGTGAGACTCACTACTTCCTCTAATAGGCTATTGGCCAGATATAGTCACATGCCCTTAACTAGAGGCAAGAGGTGCTGGGAAATGTAGTCCCAGCCTGATCCTCTGCTTCCCAGCAATGACTCTATGATACAGAAAGAGAGCAAGTCTCCTTGGTGGTCACCTCAACTCAGCCCTGCACTCTCATTTCCAGAGTGTGACCTGCCAGTGTCCTGAGAGGGACAGTCTTGCCCAAAGTTATCCAGTGAGGCTGGTACTGGGGCTGTTTAGGGATGTGTCTCCCCTCCTCGACATGGGGTGATGTTAGAACTGGAATCACCATCATCTCCTAGACAGACAGTAAGGAGAGCTTTGATTCCTACTGGAGCCTGCAGGACACAGAGCACCTTCGTGATCACAGTCATCCCTAAACAGCCCATACAGAATATTCTTATTGGTGCCATCACCTCGGTCACAGATGAGAAAGTTGCGGTACACACATGGCCATGGGCCTTGCCCAAGGTATCACAGGGGGGCAGGGGCAGACTCAGGACTTGAACTCAGATCTCGAGGTGAATACAGTCATCTTGGAGGCCAGGGTCATGCAGAGGGTCCCACTCTCAGGGCTGGGGAAAGGGACCCTCCACCTCCCCCTCCTGCCAGCAGATTTCAGACACCAAGGCATGATGGACGACGTCTGGCTCCTACGACGCTGAACAAACAAACCAGCAGAAGAACAAAGAGAAAAGATTGTTCATTCCGGAACCTCCAGTTTGTTCTTTGAGCAGGTTAAACACGCCCCTGCGACCTCACTGACCCTTTTCATCAGCTCTGTAAACCCTTGGGTGGCTGTCATGGGTATTTTTGTCCACCCAGCACTTAACCCGGAGCCAGACACACACCAAGAGTCTCGGCATCTATTTGTTGAATTAACGAGAAGAAAGCCTCGAGGGAAAATTTATCCAAATGACAGCTATGGTCCCGTTTGTGTGCGTAGCCGTTGGGGTTGACAGAGCCCCTTCTGGGTGCTGGGTCCCTGAACCCACACCTAGCCCTGGGAAGCGGGCTCCGTGGATGGCAGCGAAACAGGCACATCCTTGCAGCTGGGCTCTTCATCTCTTGCCCTGTCGGCTGCTCTGTGCTGCCTCTTGTCGTCCATGTCCTGCAGAGCCGTGTGTAAATGGGAGTGGGCCAGCCTGTGGGCAGAGACCATGTGACCGTAGGGAGAACCTCCCTTGGGTTGGTGTCCGGAGCTGCCTTGGCCCTGGTCCTGAGTCACAGGGACCTGGAAAGTGACCCCTGGCATCTATAATTAGGCCTCGCCTGGCGTCAGGGGTGACGGATTTTCTGCCTTGGCTCATGTTGGCTGAGCACTCACCCCGTGGCAGGCACTGTGTTAAGCCCTTTGCACCCTCACTCTGACCCCCACTCTAAGCCCCTGGCAGATGCTCGAGTCTCTCCATTTTCCAGTGAGGAAGCTGTGGCCTGGCCTGGCAGGAGCCTTGTCTGAGATCACTCAGCTGGGAGGCAGCTGAAGCAAGATTTGAACCCAGACCCCTGTGGTTGTAGCCTGCAGAGGGTAACTAGCAGGCTCTGTCAATAAATGGTAGCTCATTTGAAGATCAAAGCAAGGTTTCCGCTGAGCAGACAGGTAAGAGTCCTACCAAGGGCACTGACTGTTCTCCTGTGCTTTTCCGTCAGCCTGGAATGCACCTCAGTTAGATCTGCCTGTCTGGCTCCTTTCCTTCCACTGGATGTTGGTGTAATTATCACCTCTGCCAGGAAGCCTTCCCTGACCACATCCATTCCCATTCTGCTTGGATTATTTTCATCTCTGAACTGATCTCCAGGTGAAATGGTCTCTGCTTGCTTATTTCTTGTTCCCAACTAGATGGAAACTTCATGAGGGCAGACTGCGTTTCTCTTCTTCCCGGTGATCCTGGGGAGCCGAACTGGCACATGGTAGGAGTTCTATGGGCTTCGCTGGCGGCTCGGTGGTGAAGAGTCTGTCTACTGGTGCAGGAGACGCAGGTTTGATCCCTGGGTCGGGAAGATCCCCTGGAGGAGGAAATGGCAGTGTTCTTGCCTGGGAAATCCCATGGACAGAGGAGCCTGGCAGGCTACAGTCCATGAGGTTGCAAAAGAGTTGGACGTGACTGAGCGGCTAAACAACAACAAGAGCAAAGGTGTTCTATAAATAGTTGTTAAGCGAGTGATTGAGGATGAGGGATCCTCAGGTCTGAGAAGTCGTCAGGATTGATGGATGGGCAGGTGAATGTTTGCGGGGAAAGAACCTCAGGCCATCTGCAGGCCCTGGAGAGAGGCTTCCTCTAGCTGTGGCGGAACAGGGAGCAGGATCCAGTCTTGGGAGAAGGAGTCGGGCAGGTGCAGGGGCGCTAGAGGCAGCCAGGTCCAGGTCAGGGCCAGGGGGCCTCTCCTTCCCCAGCTCAGCTGGGGACATTGGACACCTGTGGCTCCTGATGCAGAACCGATTCCTGGGTTGGGGGCAGGGTCTCCTGCTGAGCTGCTGGTCTTGGTTGGCACTGGCTGCAGGGACCCGTGTGGTGGAGCAGCAGCCAGGCAGGAGGTGGGTGGGACCTGGGAGTCAGGAGAGAGGGGTGTTTGCTGTGACTTGGCCAGGATGCCCCTTCTCCAGGCCTGGCTTCTCCATCAATGGAGCTTGTTAAGGGGATCTTTAAGCAGCGAGCGAGGAGGTGGTCCTGCTGCTGCTGCTGCTGAGTCGCTTCAGTAGTATCCGACTCTGTGCGACCCCATAGATGGCAGCCCACCAGGCTCCCCTGTCCCTGGGATTCTCCAGGCAAGAACACTGGAGTGGGTTGCCATTTCCTTCTCCAATGCATGAAAGTGAAAAGTGAAAGGGAAGTCGCTCAGTCGTGTCCGACTCCTAGCGACCCCATGGACTGCAGCCTACCAGGCCCCTCCATCCATGGGATTTTCCAGGCAAGAGTACTGGAGTGGGGTGCCATTGCCTTCTCCGGAGGTGGTCCTAGACAGGCTCTAACCTTCTTCTTTAGCAAATGTGAGATGCTTAGTATGGTTCCAAGTGCTGTTCAAGCATGCTCATAACAACCTGTGGTGGTGGGGGGGGCGTCCTATCACTGACGCCATTTTACACAAGAGGAAACTGAGGCACAAAGAGGGGAAGCCACTGTCTTAACGTCACACAGCTGGAGCGGGGGTTTGAACCCTTCTTCTGCCTCTGGAGTCTGTGAGTTTAGTCCTCCACTCTGCTGCTTGCTTTGAGCTAAAATACTCTGACTCCAAAACCAGAAGGCAGTGGTTAGCAAACTCTTGAAAAAGAACTTCTATATAGCCACATTCTTACTCACAAACCCAATATGCATAATAGGGAAGATGGAACCCCCCTGGCCCAAGTGGGACTTGAGGTCAGAGACTCTTGTGCCCAGCCTCATCCCCCTGTCACCCACAGACCTCCTCCCAGGAGTTCCAGCTCCAAGTCCTGCTTCGTATCCCAAAGACTTTCTATCTCCCTAAAACAGTCTAACATTCTCAAGACTTTTTAAAAGTGAGAGACAATTTATGCACAGTAAGTGCAGTGAAAGTTGCTCAGTTATGTCCAGTTCTTCATGACCACGTGGACTACACAGTGGTATACATGGATTCTCCAGGCCAAAATAGTGGAGTTCGGTGTTTCCCTTCTCCAGGGGATCTTCTTAACCCAGGGATTGAACCCAGGTCTCCCACACTTCAGGCAGATTCTTTACCAACTAAGCCACAAGGGAAGCCCAAGAATACTAGAATGGATAGCCTATCCCTTCTCCAGCAGATCTTCCCAACCCAGGAATTAAACTGGGGTCTCCTGCATTGCAGGTGGGTTCTTTACCAACTGAGCTATCAGGGAAGCCCATGCAGAGTAAAATGCACAGATATTACATTATCTCTGTATAACCACCATCTGAATCAAGTAAACACACAGATATTACATTATTCCTGTATAACCACTGTCTGAATCAAGAAATAGTTCCAGTCCCTGAATAGTTTCAGCTCCTACATGTCCCTTTCTAGTGTTTTACATTATTCTAATCTTCTGAGACCCTTACGTTTTCTGAAGAAGTCATTAAACTGGGAGATTTAATAACTGACCCAAAGTCTGGCCCACTGCCTGTTTTTTGTAAATAAAGTTTTACCGAAACGCAGCACAACCATTTGTTTACTTATTGCCCATGGCTGCTTTTGTGCTACAAAGGTGGCAGGAAGTGAGTGGTTACAACAGAGGCTGTATGGTCCATAAAGTCAAAACTATTGGATTCTTTAGAGAAGTTCTAAAGCAGATTTTCTAGGAATATTCTAGGCCTGTGCTATCCAATAGGGTAGCCACAAGCCACATGTGGCTTTTGAGCCATTGAAATGAGGCTCATTTGATTGATAAACTTTTTTTTTTTAATGTAATGCCAATTAATTTACATCGAAATCGCTGCTTGTAGCTCTAGGGCTAAGCAGTAAGACACAGGGAAACTAAAGACTCCAACATTCACACATCCTTGGGGAGACGAACATTTTCAGAAGCACAAATGTATCTCCAGTGTTGGGGGTTACCAGGAGTGACCCCGCCACTTCAGGCCAGCAGCTCTGGGGTTAATGGAGAAGCAACCTGGGACTCGCAGTATTTTCCCCAAAGATGTTGTTCGTATTGATAGATTTTTGGATGATGCTCTAGGATTAAAAAAAAAAGAGAGAGAGAGGGGGAGAGAGTAAGAAAAAAAAAAATCAATGCTCGGCTGATTGTACCAGGAAGGGCAGTCGATTGGTGAAAAAGCTGCAGCCGCATATTGGGAAATAGATTTTTCTGCCCTCCAGACATTAGCTTGAAATTCTTTGAAATGAGGGACCACAATCTGTGTCAGAAATGAAAGATTAAGGAGGTTAATATGCTGGGCCTCCCCTCCTCCTTTTTAATTTCCACATCCCGGGTGCCCTTGGCCTCCTGAGGAAGACACACGGGCTCCTTACACGCTTTCCACCCTTTCTCTCATTCCTCGGGGGCTCACGGAAGGACAGACAGCCTGTCACCTGCTCCTGGGGCTGCCTGCAGGCAAAGTTGGCTGGCCTGTGTTCCTGGGGGTGGACTCAGGGTCTCCAGTTTCGATGAGCCAGGAGCCAATGGCTGGGCCCTTGTTGGGATTCCAGCTCCTCCCAGTCCTCCAGGGTCCCTGGGCTCTTGGCAGCCCTAGAGCAAGCCCTAGGGGGGCCCTGTGCTCAGGACAGGCCTCCCTCCAACCCCTCGATTTTATGCTACAGATGGGCATGCATGATATGAAATTCAAATGTGTGAAAACTGAGCAATAAACTCTTGTGTTATACAAAGGTGGAGATTTTATTCCCTGAGAGCTAAACTGAATTATTAAATCCCTGAGCGGACCATGTTTAGGCAAAGTCACTGATGACCCTTTTTCAGGATTTTATACATGTCCACTTAGCTTTTGCTCCTCACAGTTCAACACATAGCCAGCCCACTTTTAATCCAGTAAGCAGCTGATGGAGGTGAGAGATTTGTCACTTTAAAAAAAATATCTTTTTTAAAAAACATTTTTATTTTTTGGCCATGCCACATGGCACGGGAGATTCCTTGACCAGAAGTCATGACCCTGCCTTGGGAACTCAGAGTCTTAATCATGGGACTGCCAGGCAAATCCTGATTTGGCACTTTTGGCCTCTTCCATGGGGTTTCCTTCTGGGGTTTCCAAGAATACCAGCTTTACAAGATTGTCCCTTCTCAGCCTTCAGACCAGCCCTTTCAAGTGCCTGCCCCCCATTCATTCTAAGGCCCTTACAAAGTCAAGGGCAATGTCACAGTCAACCAATCATGCAGAAAGCTTCGCAGAGCACCAGCGAATAGAGACAGAGAGAGGTTTCAGGGAACCCAGGGCCCCAATCGGCCAAAGCAGCCACATGGGGGTTGGCAAAGAGGTACACGAGGAAGAAATTCAGCTCCTGGCGTGCACAACCAGACACACAGGGTCCGTGACACTTCCTCCAGTGGCCCAGGGAAAGGGCAATTCTGTCTTGGGTTATAGATCCGGGAAGCACCAAGACCAGCCTTGCTTTTCACTCTGTCCCCGGACCTGCCACCACTGCACCTATCCGGGGTGACTTCTCCCAGTTCAGCAAGTTCTCCAACTCCAGGGTGGCTGCAGCAGCCAGCGGGAGAGGAGGACCAGCCCACGGATGCTGAAACAGGCTGGAACTACAGCTTCAGGCTGGTTCTGGGCATCCACTGGGATGAAGAGTCCATGCAGGGGAACATCCGCCCTTCAAGTGCACCCCAGGGCAGACTGAGAAATCAGAGAGACCAAGGCAGAGGACTCTTCCCCTCCACAGGCCAGGTCAAGCCCCCGGGGCTCTCGCTGGTAGCTCTGGCACCTTCTATGCAGCACATACCGCTTGGCAGCATCTCTTGGTGTCTCTCCTGGGTGGCGTCCAGACCGGAAGCTCCGCCCGGGCAAAGGCTGATGTCTGTTGTAACTCTCCACCTGGCTCTCTTGTTCATTATCATGGAACAACATGCAGGAGATGCTAGAGGGATGAGCAAACGCATGGAGTCACCATGAAGAGTGACAAAGGTAATGCCAGCAATCATTTATTTAATGCTTACTGTGTACCAGGCTCTCGCCCAGACACTTCCCTGGACTGACTCCTGGAGTAAGAAACCAACACAGGGAAGGTGCTCAAAGCGTCCTGGTGCCTTAGGGGCTAAACTCTGGGGGCCCTGGAGGGACCCCAGGGCTGCCTCCAAACTTCCAGGCCTGCTGGGTTCCAAGTAGAGCCCTGTGTGGGGTCACCCCCAGCAAATGGGTTCAATTTCCCCTTGCTCTGCACGGGTGAGAGCTGCTCCTGTAAGCACCTCTTGGGGAAGCCCAGGTCTCTGGGGTCCAGAGGCCCCAGAAGCTTTGTCTGTCCCTGGGTCTGCCCCATTTCAGCTTGGAGCCCTGGCCTTCTGTCATTCTGGCAGTGTGGATAAAATGGGACAGACAGATTCCCTGGACATGCAGGACTTGGAATTTTATATCAGATCTTGAACTGAAAGGTACACAAAAGATCATTCATTCATTCAGCTGTTCAGTTCTCTTACTCAGATTCTAGGTAACTGACTGCCCATCTGAAACTTGAATCCTCTTTCAAATGTCTCTGTCAAGTCGGCTTTGCTTGTCTGCCTGCAGTGACAGGGAGCTCACCCCCTAACGAGGCAGGCCATTGCATCTCTGCACAGTTCTGATGATTGCACCTTAGAGTGCTTCCTGGGGACTTTCACTTTCTGGGTGGCTCTGGGTGTAAGTAAAGAAGTCACTCTCTTCTATCTTATGGAAACAGGGTGGCTCCTGGGTTCCAGGTGTCAGGGACAGAAAAGAGAATAAAACAGGCCCTTGCTGGCTCTTGCTGGCAAGTAATAAAAAGCTCAGGGTCTTTTAGAAGAAGTGAAACACAGTTAGATTTCACACGGCATGTTATCATCACGCTATAAAACGCATTTGTAAATGCCAGGTTGCTTAACACACGGTTTGTTGTTGTTGATTTGCTAAGTTGGGTCTGACTCTTTGCAACCCTGTGGACTGCAGCACACCAGGCTCCCTTGTCCTCCACTGACACCTGGAGTTTGCTCAAATTCATGTCCATTGAACTGATGATTCTATCTAATCATCTCATCCTCTGCTGCCTGCTTCTCCTTTTGCTTTCAGTCTTTCCCATCAGAGTCTTTTCCAGTGAGTCAGCTCTTTGCATCAGGTGGCCAAAGTATTGGAGATTCAGCTTCAGCAACAGTCCTTCCAACGAATATTCAGGGTTGATTTCATTTAGGTTTTATCTCCTTGCAGTCCAAGGGACTCTCAAGAGAAGCAACGAAGTGGAGGAACCATTCTTATTTGGGCAAACCAAGAAGGGCAATATGGAGGAAGAGGTACTTCCATTGACTGCAGGGCAGAGAAACTCAGATGAACTGGGGTGGGGTGGGGTCTGCTTCCTGAGAGGAGATGGTGGGCAGGCAGTTTGGTGAGCTCCAGCTCTGTGTGGGGACTGTCAGGGTGATGCTTCACTACGTTAACCAGTGTCTCCCTTGCTCCCCACCCATCCTTCCTGTATTTAAGGTTGCCACAGGGCATTCTGCGTTTTCTGCCTAAGTTGTGGATGTAACAGCAAAGAAAAATAAAAGAGTTAAGTTTGTGGCTTAAAAAATAAAAAAAAAAAAATTTTTTTTTAGCTGTTCTGGGTCTCTGTTGCTGCGTGGGCTTTTCTCTAGCTGTGGAGGAGGGGCTGCTCTCTGGCTGCGATGCACAGGCTTCTCACCGTAGCGGCTTCTGTTGTTGCAGAGCATAGGCTTGGTAGTTGTGGCCCGCGGGCTTAGTTGCTCCGCGGCTTGTGGGATCTTTCCAGATAAGGGATCGAACCTGTGTCTCCGTCATTGGCAGGCAGATTCTTAACCACTGAGACACGAGGGAAGCCCAAGTCTGTGGCTTTTTTATTTCAAAAGTCCGTCTCAAGTTACTAGAACCTGGCTTTTGAGCTTCAATAGGTTAAGCCTTGAAGGACCCAGGGCACAAAATTCCCAATTGACAATGTGGAAGAGTCTTCAGGCAAAAGTGGTTATTGTCATCCCGGAAGACAGGGTAGGAACTGGGCTGGGGGCAGAGGGAAGTGAGATGGTACCCCATGGAGGGTGATGGGAACCTTGTGGAGTAAGCACAAGTCACGGGCCTGTAGACAGACATATTATCTTTTAAGACGATGCAAAGATTGATGAGCGTGGACAAAGCAATGGCGGATATCTCACAAATACCTTGTTACACGAGTCTGGGAATTTGTTCCCACCTCGTCATAGCCTTGTTGCTGATCAGAATTTTCTCATGTCAGTCCAGGGCATATGGAAAAATCTTCCTCTCTTCCGCTGGATTTTCTAAGCTACCCCAAGGGGAGTTGGCCTGAGAACAAAGTCAATCAAAAGGAAGGTTGACTTGAATGACAGACAGCAACTTACACAATGTTACATGTCAATGATGTCTCAATAAAACTGAAACATAAAGGAAAAAGAAAAGAAAGAAGAGAGAGAGGAAGGTTCTTGATGGCATTGTTGAAACCCTGGGTCCAACCATGCCTGAAGGTGTAGTTTCAGAAACTTTTCAGATGTGTGTGAGAAAACAAATTATTCTCATTTGCTTGTTTCTTAAGTTACTATGAGTTGAGTTTCTGTCACTTGCAACCAGGAGTCCTGGTAATACCATCTATCAGTAAGGAGTTGAGTGGAGGGGAGGGTGGGCAGGTATGGAGCTGGGCAGGACACTTTCTCATTCAAGTTTCCCCTCTGCTCTGTAAACTTGGGGAAGCCTCTTATTTTGTAATCAGGATGGCTGAAACTCAGAGAAGGCATGGCTCAAGCCCAGGACTCGTGGCACTGTCATGGCACAGCTGAGGTTTGCACACGCTTGGCTTTATAATTCAGATCCTCTCAATACCCTGATGTGACCCTCCTGTGGGCTGCCCCGCTGATGATGCTGCAGAGAGAAGATGGGGAAAGGGGGTGTCTGGGGTACGCACGGAGTCTTGGAAGTGAGCCACTCTGATGCTCGCATCTGGATGGGAGAGTGAAGCAGATGGCCCATCTGACTCCACCACATCGTGTAACTTTACGGCGTCGGCAGGTTCTCCTCCCCGCTGCGTTTATAGGGATGTCTTCAGGATTTCCTTTTTGATATATGAGAGAGGCTCATAGGCTGGGCGCTGCCACCCGCCCCCCAAACCCCATCGGAGGGTAATCTGTGAGTAAATCACATCAAACCAGCAGCAAGTGTTTGCACGGGACCCGTGCCCTGTGCGTGCTTTGGGATAAATCTTCCCAGTAACGTGCTTACACAGATGACCCTGGGGACCAAGTAGCATGAAAAGGTCAAGTGCAAGGGGCAAAAGGGAACTTGTCCTTTGTTCCTGCTCTGAACCAGAAGACAGAGTAGGAAGAAGATGGGAGGAGGGTATGTATATTCGTTTCCCAAGGATGCTGTAGCTGAGTACCCCAAATTGGAGAGTGTCAAACAGTAGAAATTTATTCTCTTATAATCCTGGAGGCTAGAAGTTTGACATCAAGGTGCCCACGGGGCTGTGCTCCTTCTGAAAGCTCTAGGGGGAGAATCCTTCCTTATTTCTTCTAGCTTCTGGTGGTTGCTGGCACCCTTGTTTCTTGGCTTGGAGATCCATCACTCCAATCTCTGCTTCCTTTGTCACCAGGCGTTCCCTTGATGTATCTCTGCCTCTGTATCCAAAAAACAAGCCCCCGTCTCTTCTTAGGACACTAATCACCAAATAAGAGCCTTAACTTGGTTACACCTGCAAAGACTCTATTTCCAAATACAGCTGCATTCTGAGGTTCTGGATGGACCTAAATTTTGAGGAGGGGGCACTAGTCAATCCAGTCCAGAGGGCCACAGGGCAGTTCTTGCATGAGGAAGGGGCTTGTCTGGAGGTGGGAGGGGCTTCAGAATGTGCACATGCCCCTTTAAGGGATTTCCTGAAGATAAATCTCATAGTAGCTACTGTTCATCTGGACAAATAGTTATATAGGCTGAATGAAAGCTCTCTCCATATCCCAGCAACTTCACCCCTAGGGACATCCTCACTCGGGATGAGTCCTGCGGTCATTGGAAGACAAGCACAGAATGTTCACAATGGAATTATTTATCTCGGCTGAAAACTGAAAATGACCAAATGCCTGCTTCAGTAGACTGCAAACACAGTTTCAATTCTTGGCAGCCCATTTCATCAAGAGGCAGAGTCTGTTTCTTCTCCCTCTGAATTGGGGCTGGTCTTATATGCTGTGGCCAATAGTGTGTGGCAGAATGTGTGTTTCTTTCGAGCCCAGATTTCCAGGGGCCTTACACATTTCTCCTTGTTCTGTAGTCACCGTGTGAAAAGTCCAGGCTAGTGGTTTGGAGGATGAGAGATGAGTGGAGCAGAGATATTCTTTCCCAGCTGATATCATCCTAGACCTGCCAGCCCCAGCCGCAGAAGGCAGACACGTGAGTGAACACGTGAGCGAACCCAGCTGAGATCAGCCCAGCCCAGCCCAGAAGAACAACCCAGTAGATTCTAGTCCAAATCAACCAACAGAAGCGTTTGCTAATTAGGTGGCTGTTGTTTTAAGACACTAAGCTTTGGGATGCTTTGTTACACAGCAATAGCTAATTGATACATTGAACTGTGGTGTTGGAGAAGACTCTTGAGAGTCCCTTGGACTGATTGCAAGGAGGTCCAACCAGTCCATTCTGAAGGAGATCAGCCCTGGGGTTTCTTTGGAAGGAAAGATGCTAAAGCTGAAACTCCAGTACTTTGGCCACCTCATGCGAAGAGCTGACTCATTGGAAAAGACCCTGATGCTGGGAGGGATTGGGGGCAGGAGGAGAAGGGGACGACGGAGGATGAGATGGCTGGATGGCATCACCAACTCGAAGGACATGATTTTGGGTGAACTCTGGGAGTTGGTGATGGACAGGGAGGCCTGGCGTGCTTCGATTCATGGGGTCGCAAAATGTTGGACACGACTGAGCTTCAATTCAGAACTGAATTGAGCTGAACGCAGGATGTAGAGAGACCTCAGATACCATGCAGAGCAAAAGACGCTCAACCAAGAAGAATGCATGCTATATGATTCCATCGATACATAAAGTACAGAAATGGGTAAAAGTAATCTGTGATGAGCTAAGTCAGGAAAGTGCTTGCCCCAGGGGAACAGTGACTGGAGGGAGGTATGAGGGGGCCTTAAGGGGGCTGGTCACCTGGGAATGCCCACGAGGGGAAACTCTGTGGAGCTGTGTGCCTGCAACGTGTGCCGTGCTATGTAGGTTACACCTTGGTAGAAATGAAAAAAAAATGCCAATTCTCTCGTTTCTTTTCTCTTTGCCAGTGAGCCAATGGGATTACATCTTATGTAGAGGACAAGTGTGCAAGGGGAAAATCACGCATAGTTTCAATGCCCTTGAAAGTTCCTTGGGAAACCGTCATGTTGGAGCCCGTTGCCACCTCTCAATAAATCCAGCATGGCTAGTTTTTCCTCCTGTGTGAAGACGCAGGAGGAAGATCACGCATTTTCCTCGTTCAGACTCCACATGAAGAAGAGGTTTGTGAGGGTCATAGAGAGCCAGAGTCTTTGGTGCTCACACCCAGAGGGACATGTGGGACTGAAGGTGAGATCATGGCTTATGGAAGGCACACCTCAAAGCCAGGGGTGCGGGGAATCCCTCATCCTGTAAACCTCCTCCGCCTTGGGAGGAAGGGCGGCCAATGCGTATCGGTACGTTGACCTTAACCAAACTGAACTAAAATCAGTTAAATGTACATAGGATGCAAGGCCAAGCACATGAAGGACTTAACTCTTGATAAACCAATTCTTCATTTATACTCCCAACACCCCCTGCACCATCCAGAGCATACGGGTTGTGTCAAAAAAATCTGAATGGTGGTCCTAATGTGATTCTAGGCAGGTCATCTTATTTTTCTGGGTTTTGGGTTGTCATCTATAGTCATCATCTGTAACATCATCTGTAGGGGAGGGGCATGGACTTGAATAAAATGGATGCCCTTTGAGGGTCTGGGGTTCTAGGCTGCCTTTGAGAGAGAAAACCACCCATGATCCAGGTCGTAAGGGCTGCCATAGACTTTCAGGGCGGTTCTGGGCCGGTGCTCCCTTCACTGCCGATCTCCCTATCTGTGCAGTGGGTGGCTCAGTCCTGTGGGTGCTTTTTCTGTGGCAGTGGACAGGGGTGGGGGCCAGGGCTCAGAAAAGGATGGTTGATGGCCAGGTCCAGGGGAGGGATTGGCTGGAATGAAGACAGTGGCCGAGCTTCTGCAAGGGGAAGCCAGGTGCAGGCAGCGTGGTAATGGCTTCAGGGTGGGGCGGGAGGGGTAGCTTCTCCAGCAGCCAGGCTTTCTCCTCAGCCCCGACATTCCTTTCTGACCCCACTCTTGTTGTTGTTCAGTCGCTCAGTTGTGTCCGACCATTTGCGACCCCATGAACTGCAGCACGCCAGGCCTCCCTGTCCGTCACCAACTCCCGGAGTTTACTCAGACTCATGTCCATTTAGTCGGTGATGCCATCCAACCATCTCAGCCTCTGTCGTCCCTTTCTCCTCCCGCCTTCAATCTTTCCCAGCGTCAAGGTCTTTTCCAATGAGTCAGCTCTTCTCATCAGGTGGCCAAAGTATTAGAGTTTCAGCTTCAGCATCAGTCCTCCCAGTGAATCCTCAGGACTGATTTCCTTTAGGTTTGACGGGTTTGATCTCCCAGCTGTCCAAGGGACTCATAGTAGCCAAAACATGGCTGGAGATGGAGTAGTGGTCCCAACTACTGCTGGTGGACTCAAGCGGGGCTCCTAAGCCTGGCTGCTCACCACAAGTGCCTGGGAGACCCTCGAGGAGAACTGCCGAGTCCTGGGCCCCATCTCTGGCAATTCAGTTGCAAGGCTGTAATCTGGGGACCAGGAAATGGTATTTAAGCAGCTGTGGCCTCTGGGGCTGAGCGGACATGGGAGCCCAGGTGGTGGACACGTGTCCCCGGGGGGCCTCCCTGGGGGCTCCTGCTGCTGTCACAGCTACACACGTCCTTCAGCAAACACACACAGCCCATGATTGATTCTCTGCCATTTCCCTCACAGCCCAGCGGGTCTGACTGAATGGCTGACGTGCTGCCCAAACACCCCACTGGAACCACTTCCCTGCCCTCTGCCCCGGAAGTCGTTTGTTTGTTTTTAGACACAGCCTTTATGTCCAGCTGAAAGGCCCCCGGGGGCCTCCCCCGGAGCCTCCCATCCAAGCTGGAGGCAGGCCGAAGGTCGTCCCAGGGCTGAGGGTGCTGCCGGGGGGACTGTGACCCCCAGGCAGGGCTGCTCACACTCACAGGTGGTCACTCTGGGAGCCCAGGGGTCCACCCCATGCTCCCGCATCGAGGCAGCCCTGGACTTGTCCGCGTGAAGGTCCTTCCACCCACCCTCCACCGTGAACAACTCGTGGGCAGCCATCTCACCCTTTCTCCTCCCTTCTTTCCTCTAACCACTGTGTATTAAGAACCTACTATAAGCCAGGTGCTTGCAATGCCACCGTCTTTGTTCTCTATGGGCATCCTTTTGTTGTTAAAAGACCAGGCTCTGAAATTCAGCAGACTTGGGGTTGAATCCCAGTCCCACTCCTGCCCTAGCACCTCAGCTTCCTTATCTACTAAATGAGGATGATAAAACCAGCCTCCAGGGGTGGCTGGGAGAGGTCTCAACATCCCGGATGAGAGAGAAATAGCTGGCATGCAGCAGGTGCTTAGAACCTCTTCCTCTCTTCCCCGATCCATCTCCATCTCTCCTGGTTTCAGTCACTCAGGCTTCTCCCCACTTGGACCTGTGCTGTAGAGAAGGGAGCACAGCGTCAGGAGTCTAGAACCCTGGGTCCTCATTCTCACTTTGGGGTACCCTGCTGTGTGACCTTGGGCGAATATCTGTCCCTCTCTGATCTGACCAGATCATCTCAAAGGCCTGTTCTCCAGCTGTGGGTCCAGGTTGTGAGTTCTTGGGAAAACTGGACTCAGTTCTATCTTTCTATCTTGTCTAATATATAGAAGGTACTCCAGAAAGGAATGTGAAAATGAGGTGAGTGGATTGTTAGTTAGCTATGTCTGCATCCCAAACTGTGCAGATCTGGTTGGAGGGCTCTGGCTCTCCGAGTGGAGCTTGTTCTCCTGGGAGAGCTGGGCCAGGGTCGGGGGTGGAAGGGGAGAGATTGTTGCACTTCTTATTTTCATGGAAACACTTTGGCCTCAGAATCTGCCACCGGTGAGGCAAAAATGGAGATAGGGTGGGATTGGGGGGCCAGTTCTGCTTCAGAGACCTCCCCTGACCACCTTCTGGTGGATTGGAGAGGTAACCAGCCCTGCCCTTCCCTTCCCACCCATGGGACTCAAACCACTGTTTTACTGCCTTCCTTCCTTCTCAGGAAATAAGGTCCTGAATTCACCTTTACTTCATCCACTCATCCATCCATCTGTACACCCACCTATTCACCATCTACCCATCCACCCATCCATCTGTCCATTCATCTATCTATCCACCCATCCACTCATCCATCCATCCATCTATCCATCCATCCATCCATCTATCCGTCTGTCCATCCATCCATCCATCTACCCATCCACCCATCCACTCATCCACCCACCCACCCATATGTCCATCCATCTATCGATCCATCCATCTACTCATCCACCCATCCACTCATCCATCCATCTACCCATTCACCCATCCATCCAGCCCCCCTCCATCCATCCATCCATCCATCTATCCACTCATCCACCCACCCACCCATCCATCTGTCCATTCATCTATCTATCCACCCATCCCCTCATCCATCCATTCATCTATCCATCCATCCATCCATTTATCCATTCATCCATCCATCTACCCGTCTGTCCATCCATCCATCCATCCATCTGTCCATCCATCCACCCACCCATCCACTCATCCACCCACCCATCCATCTGTCCATCCATCTATTGATCCATCCATTTACTCATCCACCCATCAACTCATCCATCCATCTACCCATTCACCCATCCATCCATTCACCCATCCATCCCCCCTCCATCCATCCATCCATCCACCCACCCATCCACTCATCCACCCACCCATCCATCTGTCTATCCATCTATCGATCCATCCATTTACCCATCCACCCATCCACTCATCCATCATCTACCCATTCACCCATCCATCCATTCACCTATCCATCCATCCCCCTTCCATGCTCCCATCCATCCATCCATCCATCTCTCCATCTATCCACTCATCCACCCATCCACTCATCTACCCACCCACCCATCCATGTATCCACCCACCCATCTATTCATTCATTTGCCCATCCACTTATTCATCCATTCATATATCCATCCATCCAACCACACCCCATCTACCTCACAACACCGACAGCTGGGCCAGGCTGGTGCCAGGTTCTGTGAATTGAACAAGGAACAAAATAGTTGTGCTTTCGCCCTTGAGAGCCTGGTGGGGGTGACAGTAGGTCCACAGATACGATAATTCAGGGCACTGGGGGCTGCACTGGGGATGCATAGGGCATGTGGGAGCCCACAGGAGGCCCCTAAATGTCAGGACAGGCTGCCTGGAGGAGGGGGTGTCTAGGGAAACACCTGCGGGAGTGAAGCGGGGGAGGGTGAAGGGGCGGAAGGGAATGGATATGCAAAGCTCTGAGAGTGGACGGAAACCAGCTTAGAAGTGAGCGGAGATGGGAAATCAGTGATAACAACAATAATCCCCTTTCCCATACGCATCATCTCTCCGAGCCCTCCCAGACATCCACCCCCATTTTACAGACAAGGCACCAGAGGCCCCGAGGGGAGGAGACCTGTGGAGGGACCCAGGCCTCAGCTGCATGAGCCCAGCCCCTCACCAGGATGACCAGTGCAGCCCTAGTGGGGGCAGGAGGCCCAAGGCCCTGGACAGGCTTCCTCCCAGACCTCCCCCAGGCTAGGCTGGAGGCCCCGGGGAGGCCCTGTGGGTGGGGGCAGGGCGTGGGAAGGCTGCAAACTGGTTTGGGGCGGTAGGGCTTTCCTGTCGCTGCCGGTGGCCCCCGCCTTTGTCCTCATGTGTCACTGAGGAATGCAGCTACAGTCTGGATAAAGGCAGCTTTGTTTGGAGGCCTCGGAGGGGGCAGGGGGAGGAGGGTGGGAGGAAGGAGCATGGCCAGGAAAGGGTTACTGTCCCTCCCTTCTGACTGGCCCTGGCCTCAGCCCTGGGCAGGAAGCACCTATGCCCCCGTGGACACCCACATCCTCTGCTGCGCCCTGAATGCACTTCCTGACCTCGAGCGAGTAGCTTCCCTTTCTCTGAGCCTCAGTTTCCACATCTGGGTAATGGGAATCATCACCCACCAACCTTTACGGATGGTTTTGAGGCTCCATCTAGACGAGTCACATGGTTGACTGCATCTGCAAGCCTGTTGATGAAGGAGAAAAGGGCAGCCCAGAGAGGCAGAGTGACTTGCCCAAGGTCACACAGCTTAACCTTGAAGTGGGGAAGAAATCAGATTCTCGTGAAAGGCTGGCCAGGCAGGGAGACAGGCACCCGTTTGTCTCCATCTACAACGGCCTGGGTTGAGGCAGGCCCTTTGCCTTGGTGAGGAAGAGTGACGGGATCACTTGCATGAGTGCACTGGCTTCTAGACGCCTTCTGAGGGTGATGGGTGCTGCATCTGCCCTGGGTCCCCTCCCCCCCGCCCGCCAGTGTCTGCATAAGGTGGGCAGGAAAGCCCAGTGGTTCCAGCCGCAGCCTCTGTCTGACCTCAGAATGGTCCCAATCCCTCTGCACGTCTCAGTTTGTCCCCTCTGCGGAATGGGTCTAATATGAGCACGCACTTCCCAACTTTGGGTTTGAGGAGCGGGTGGAGTTCAAGGAGGTAACACACACAGCGCTGGCTAAGAACCTGTCATCGGCCAGCGGGATGAGAGACACAACGGGTACCTGGTGACTGGCCGCACTGAGGACTTTCTCAAGGTCCTGGCTGAGGGTAAGCTGGGACCAGCCCAGAGCGCCTCCTGGCCCTTCCTGCCCAGGAAGGAAGGATGGGAGCCCTGGAGGAGCTGTGGTCGTGCAGTGGGATGGCTGAGAAGCCGGCAGCCTGAACCACCCAGCTCTACCCTCTTGGGAGGAGGTGTCCTGCGGGGCTGGAGCTCAGGGATGCCACCCTCCACCCCTCCCTGCAGTGATGGATGGGGACAGACAGATGGGACAGGGCTGGGCACGCTTAGTCATAGCCCAGATATAACCTTGGCCCCAGGAGTCAGTATCTCTGTCTAGCTTCCTCCCAAGCAGCTGCGACCAATCCCAGTGAATCTGAGGCTTTGCTTTGCTCAGTGAGGGGTTCTGAGCTCACCCTCTTTGGACGTGAGAGGAAATGGAAGCCCAGAGATGGGCAGTGACTTACCCAAAGCTACACAGCAAACAAGGGGAGAAATCATTTACTTACTCACCATTTTGGCAAATACTGTTGGGCAGGTTAAGTCTTTCAGGAAGGGCATTTCCAGAGGAAGGCTTGACTGGTAGTAAGGTGCCGGGGAGGAGTTCTATGATGGTTACGGGAGTGGGTGCTGGAGCTGATGTATGGGGTTGAATCCCGGCTCTGCCGCTTGCTGTGTGACCTGGGACACGTGGAGGAGCCACTCTGTGCCTGCGTTTCCTCACCTGTAAGTTGAAGATATCATGGTGCTTATATTCTGAGATGACAATGAGGTAATCCATGTAGGGTGCTTAAATAATCCACAAGACCTGCTACACACTAGATGCTCAATAAAACATGCGCCGTTAAGAGCGTGTGGGGAGTGAAATACACGTGGAGCTTGGCACCTGGGTGCCGCGTGGTGGTTGGTGGGGAATGTCTAAAGCCCAGGGTGGGAGGTGGTGGGCCTGGTTTGGGAGCCTGGGGAGCCAGGGAAGGGTCTGGGGGAGTTGACTTGCCCCTGGGAGGTGAGTATGTGGGGATGGGTGCGGTCAGGTGGAAACCATCCAGGGGTGTGATACTGGGGGACTAGATCCGAGCAGAGGCAGCGGCGAGGAAGAGAAGGGGGCGGCATGGAAGGACTCGGTTCTGGTCTGGATGTGGCCAGCGAAGAGGGGGCGTTGTCTGGAATGATACAGGTCCCGATGAAGGTGAGGAGCCAAATCAAATGAGGAAGGGGGAGATGGGGACCTTGCCTGGTGCAGCGAGCCTTGTAGGTACAAGAGAAGCCTGGGAGAGATCGTCATGCTCAGAGCCAGCTAAGTAATTTGCAGGGCCCAATGGAAAATAAAAATGTAGGGCTTGGAATTCCCTGGTGATCTAGTGGCTAAGAATCTGACTTTAAACGCAGAGGGCACAAATTCGATCCCTAGTCGGGAAACTAAGATTCCATATGCCACGGAGCAACGAAGCCCCTCATGCAGCAGCAAAGAGAGAAAACCCATGTACCGATGTAGCCAGAGAAATAAATAAATATTAAAAAAAAAAAACCCGCAGGGCTCCTTGTTCAAACAGCAGGAGTTGTCCCCATAGAGGTACTAAAATAGAAAACCTTCCTTTTCTTTTGCTCATGCCTACACTCTACTGTCTCATTGGACTCCCCTTTCAAAACACAGGTTCTAAGATAAAACTGTAATGAATTCCGAGACAATGTGAGCAAAATGTGAAAGCCAGTGTGGAGCCCTTCTGACTACAGAGATGGCACATACCTAAAGCAGATCCTGATCATGCCCATTTCACAGATGAGAAAAAGTGAGGCTCCAGGGAGTGAGATGGCAGGGACTAGAGCCCTGGTATGCTCACTCCAGAGCACTCTCTATTTTCCCCCACCTATGTCCACTCAGCTGGTTTTTAGCTGCCAAACTCCAAAAACATGTTTGAGGCCGTGGTCCCCACGGGGGCTGTTAACACAGACACAGACCTGACCTGGGAGCTCTGTGACCTCGGACAGGATACGCAGGAACTCTCTGTGCCCACGTCTATTGGCAGAGACAGACGTAGAGCCCAGAACTCCTGCCCGCTACCCCCAACCAGCAAGGCCTGTATCCCCCTCCGTGTCTGAGGCTTGACGCCGCCATAAAAATTAAACCACAGTCCCCCAATGTTCTTGCCGGCTTCTCGGGTCTTATTTTTTTTTGGCCGCTAAGGAGACTAATAGATGGCTTGCCACTTGACGTAATCATTAAGGGCTCCACTGAGCTGTGGGCAGCATTTCCTCCCCTCCTTGGCCGGGCCTGGGGCGTCCAGCCTCTGAGGGTGACAGTGATGGATGGTGTCATCACGGGGCTTGCCCAGGGGGAGTGCGGGCAGGGGGCGGGCATGGCTCTCTCTCCTGCGGGCTCCTGAGCTATTCATTATGGGAAGGAGGAGCTGATGTGTGGGGATGACGGCTGGTTTCCAGAAGGGGCACGAGCAGGACTTCCAAGGGGACCATGGTCCAAGGTGGATGTAAAGACTAGTGTTTGGGTGCAAGGAATCAATCGTCCCCCAATAAGCAGATGAGAGGGGGAAAAAAAGGTCATCACGATAGTAGGTGATCCAAAAATACACCTTAAAACAAAAAAATTTTAAGTTACAAAATTGGTAGAAATTAAAAAATTTAAATGATTAAAAAATATGATAAATTGGTTGCAAAAATATTTTCAATTCTCTGGTGCTCCCTGTATCTATCCCCTTGGCAATGAGCTTTGTAGTTCTTCCCATCAAGAGACAGAGTCTGTGTCTCACCCTCTGAATCAGACTCGGTCATGTGACTTGTTTGGGCCAATAGGATGTGGCAGACATGATGAAGTGCCCATTCTGAGCCCAGGCCTCAAGGGGCCTTGCAGCTTCTGCTTGGTCTCTCAGAACCCTGCTAGCACGCTGTGAACAAGCCTGGGCTAGCCTCCTGGAGGATGAGGGACCATGTGGAGCAGAAGCAAGCTCCAGACATATGAGACTGCCCAGTCAAAGCTAACAGAGACAACCAATAGTGCGGAAGTGGGCCTGGCAGAGCTGCCTAGCTGACCTGTAGGTACAAGAGCAGTACAGAATGCTTACTGTTTTAAGCCATGGAGTTTTGTGGTGGTTTGTTACACAGCAATAGCTGACTGACACAAATCATGATACCCAGCATTGGCAAAGGATAAGCAATGGGTAATGGTGGGGACAAAGAGGCTTTATCATATATAACTGTCAGGGGAGCAGTTAGCTAATATACCCATTAAAGTAACTAAACGTGAACAGGCTTTATAAGTGCAAGGTGATGTTGTAATCTTGTGGGCCCCAGTTTCCTAATCTGGAAAATGGGGGTGTTAGTCCCTCAGTCGTGTCCAACTCTTTGTGACCCCACGGACTGTAGTCTGCCAGGCCCCTCTGTCCATAGGATTTTCCAGGCAAGAATACCGGAGTGGGTTGCCATTTCCTCCTCCAGGGCATCTTCCTGACCCAGGGATTGAACCTGGGTTTCCTGCATTGCAGGCAGATTCTTTACCATCTGAGCCACTAGGGAAGCCCTAAAATGGGGAAAATGCGGTAAGAGTACCCATCTCACAGGTTATTATGGAAACTCAATGACTGGTCAGATGCAAAACATACCACTTGCTACCTAAAAAATGACCCAAAAGATCGGTCGCCTTCTCTGTTAGCATTTCCTGGGGACAACACTCAGGAAAGCTTATCTGTGGTCTCAGCTCTGAGGATTCGTTATCTCTGGAAATCCTAAAGCATTTCTTTCTTGTAGACAAAGATTTATCAACAAGTACCCCATTGTTTATACTGAACAGGTAGAAACAAATTAAAAGATGAACACAAAGGAAACCATGGCTGCTTATTTGCTGCTTATTTACTATTTCTCACTGTTGACTAATTTCGACTAGTATTGCTTGAATGCATTATAATATGGCTGCATGCTGAAATGCTGTTCAGCGGTGGAAATCAGCTTTCAAAGAGAGTGTATTGACACGATAACCTCCAGGTTGTTAAATGAAAAAAGGACCCAGTGACAGAACAGACCCATCACATGATCCCAGTTGTTGTACAGCTTCACTTTATATCTCTATAAATCTGTGCAGGGAAAACATATCTGGAAGGGAGCAGACCAAAATGTTGTCCAGATTTGTCCCTGATAATGAAGCTGTGTGTCTCTCTTTTGTCTTCTTCACATTAACACATTTATTTTGAGTTTCTTCAGTGCCCTGGTGGCTCAGACGGTAATAGCGTCTGCCTACAACTCAGGAGACCAAGTTTGAGCCGTGGGTCGGGAAGATTCCCCGGAGAAGGCAATGGCACCCCACTCCAGTACTCTTGCCTTCAAAATCCCATGGACGGAGAAGCCTGCTGGGCTGCAGTCCATGGGGTCGCAAACAGTCGGACACGACTGAGCGACTTCACTTTCACTTTTCAGTGCCAGTACCGGGCAGCTTCTGGATCTTTAGCTCTCACAGTGAACCACAGAGATGGGTGCTAGGAATATACCCATTTCTCAGATGGCAATGTTAAGGTCAGGAGGCATTCCATGCATGTGAGTTAAGGGAGAAAATGAGTGAATGGAGGAATGAATAAAACCAGAAAAGCCCGTGGGCAAGATGAGGGGAGAGTTCTGCAGACCTCGAATGAGAAATAATAAAGGAGCATCATGTATTGATATCTGTCCCACCAGGTTGTCATACTTCCTGAAATGTCCCCATCCGTGTTTCATCTGTTTCGAAAAAGACAAGAGTCCCTCCTGCCCACCCCCAACCCCCCTTTCTTTTTTCAATTCCTCACTGCCTTTTTTAGACCTGGAGGAACCTTGAGACATTATCTAGCTCTACATTCTCAGATGATTTTTCAGAGTTTTTCCTTTAAATAATCTTTTATCTCTGATAAACAAAGAACTATTCATGGTGGGAAAATGAAAAAATGATCAAAGTAAGAAGGAAGAGAAACCGCTACCCCCATATTTCTACCATCAGAATAATCAACATTGGCTTTTGGGTGCATTTTGCCCTCCATATTTCTCTTTACATGGTTGGCCTCATCCTGAATTTACAGTCTGGTAATGTGCTAGTTTTACGTCATATCGATTAAAGTCCCTGTGGTTCTTAACTTGCCGCTGAGATGTTCCAAGTGTGGGGATCTCCGATGGACGTGACCCATCCCTGAGGTTCGAGAAGTCCCACGGTTTTGTAGGGAAGGATGGCAAAGGAGGGACTGGGCACCTGAGGCCCCAAAGCGCCCCCACTCTGAGCCCAAACAATTGTCTCTGACTGCTTTTGATGTTGTGGGGCCCCCTAGAATTTTGATCAAAAGGGAGAATTCCTTGGCTTCAAAAAGGCCAGGCCTGTCATCTAGAGAGGAGGCGTGACTTGTTCAAAGTCTTTCAGCAAATCAGGAGCAGTCCTGAGGCTAGGACCCAGGCTGCCTGCCTCACATGTTCTTTGGACAATCATTAGTGGGCACCAGCTGTATGCCAGCAACTGGGTTGGATCCTGCACGATCAGGGCTGAACCAGACTCGGTCTCTGCTCTCTTGAAGCTTCTGTTCCACAAGGGTGGCTGCAAAACTCCGGTTATCAGATGAAGGCCTGAGCAGTTGGAGTTTGTGATTGGAGGGAGGGGAGCTGAAGACAGAGTCAGGTGGAGAAGAGAGAGTGAGGGGGTAGATAGTCTCGCTGGGAGGTGACCCCTGAGCTGGGGCAGAGGGATGGAAGCAGTGAGGAAGTTGGAGGGGGCGGCGAGGGTGAAGGCCTGGAGGCTGGCTTGGCTGGGTAGGGGCAAAGGCTGGAGGAGATGGGGTCAGATTGCTGGGCACGGCCAGGACACGCAGGCTGCCATCAGAGGTGAGCAAAGGGTTTCAGTAGGGGAGGGACGTGACCAGATCCACGTTCTGAAAGGTCCTTGGCTGCCATGGGGCTGTGGCTGGCAGTCTGCCGGCCTCCTGATGCAAGGACCCTCCCCCACGCCCTCACTTCTGGCATCCTTGGGGTGGGGAGTGACCCCTAGGTGGGTCCATCAGCTGGGCCACAGGCCAAGGGCCCTGTGCACTTGTTGGGGTTGGGTACCGCCTGCCCCCACTACAGGGAGCTGGGAACAGCAAATCCCTTCCCTGGCCAAGCCAACGCCCTGCCCGCCTGCGAGGCCCTGTGTCACCCCCGCTCCTGGGCATCACCCAGAGCCGGGCTGGCCGTATCCTGCTTTGCTTGGCCTCCCAGTGACCCTGTGACCTCAGCGCCAAGCAGGAGGAGGCCTGAGGACCACTGCTCACTGGGCACCCCAGTGAGGCCAAAGCCTGGTCCATGAGCCTTCTTCTCGCCAGCTCACATGTGCCCCCCATGCTCAGACTCAGCAGACCCTCGGGGCTGTGGGGTCACTCGCCCAGGATGTCACACAGCCCAGCAGCTGGTCGTCAGAACACGTCTCTACAGACCCCACATGCCCTACCTGTGGCTCTGCTTCTCAGGCCCCAGGGAATATCACTACTGGCCAGAGGAAGGGAGATGGGGAAGGGTGTTTCCACCAGTGGGAATGGAATATGAGAAGTCCTAGGTAGGAGAGGCCATAAATGCGTGGGTTTTTAAATTTGTGTTATTTATTTGGCTGTGTTGAGTCTCAGTTGCATCATGTGGGGTGTTTTGTTGAGGACTCTCTAGTTGTGGTGCACAGACTCAGCTGCTCTGTAGCAGGTAGGGTCTTAGTTCCGCCACCAGGGATCGAATCCAGGTCCTCTGCATTGCAAGGTGGATTCTTAACCACCGAACCATCAGGCAAGATCTAACGTGTGGTTTTTATTGTAATTTCTTGATTGAGATATAACTCACAAACCACGCAGTTCACCCATTTGAAGCGTACAATTCAACGGCATTTGGTATGTACATTTCCCTGATGGCTCAGCTAGTAAAGAGTCTGCTCGCAAGGAGACCTGGGTTCAATCTCTGGGTCGGGAAGATCCCCTGGAGAAAGGAATGGCAACCCACTCAGTATCTCGCCTGGAGAATTCCATGGACAGGGGAGCCTGGCGGGCTACAGTCCATGGGGTAGCGTAGAGTCAGACACGACTGAGTGAGTAACACTTGGTGTGCTCAAGAATGACACAGTCATTGCCACAGTGAACTTCAGAACATTTTCATCACCTCAAAAAGAAACTGTACCCCTAGTTCTCCCTACCCCGTTCATTCCTTCCTCCCCCAACTCCTGGCAACTGGTCATCGACTTTGTCTCTATAGACTCACCTCTTCTGGATATTTCCTATAAATGAAACCATGCAACATGATCTTCTGTGTCTGGTTACGTTCACTTAGCATAAGGTTTTCACGGTTCATCCAAATTGTAGCATGCATCAGTACATCCTTCCTTTTTGTGGCTGAATAATATTCCATCCTATGAATCCACATCACGTTCAGTTCAGTATTCCTTCAGTGATGGACATGTGGCTTATTTCTACCTTTTGACGATTATGAGTAATGCTGCCTTCAACATTCATGTACATTTTCCTATGTCCACGTGTTTTCATTTCCCTTGGGTGGATGCCCAGTCGAGGAATTGCTGGGTCCTGTGGTAAATCTAAGTTGAACTTTTGGTGGATTGTTTTCTGACTTTTGGACTGGATGAGAGAAGGTGAGGATGGGATGATTTGAGAGACTAGCATTGAGACATGTATATTTACCATATGTTTTCTGACCTTTCTTTAAAAAAGATTTTTTTGATGTGGATCATTTTTAAAGTGTTTTTCATTGAATTTTTACAATATTGCTTCTGTTTTATGTTTTGGTTTTTTGGCCTCCAGGCATGTGAGCTCCTAGCTTCTCTATCAGGGATTGAACTCTTGCCCCCCCTACATTGAAAGGTGAAATCTTAACCACGGAGCCCCAGGGAAGCTCCTGAACTTTGTTGGTAATGGTAGTAAATGTGTGTTTGTGCATGGACATTTGCATTTGTACATGCGTGCTACCTATATAAATGTATTTTTATATGTGTCTGAGATGAATCATCCTTGTGTGTATATGCTGAGTCGCTTCAGTTATCTCTGACTCTTTGTGATCCTATGGACTGTAGCATCTTCTGTCCATGGGATTATGCAGGCAAGAATACTGGAATGGGTTGCCATACCATCCTCTAAGGAATCTTCCCGACTTGCGTCTCTTAAGTCTCCTGCATTTGCAGGCTGGTTCTTTACCACTAGCATCACCTGGGGTGGCAGCTAGTGTGATACTTTCTGTCCTCTGTCCATAGAGGTGTGTGGGTTGGGCATTCTTGGCAAGGGGATCAAACGGGCACAAGCTGGGAGGTGGGAGTGAGAGAAGTGAGTTCTCTCTTTGCAAAGTGCTGGGAAGGGGCTGGGTCTATTCACGGCAGTCTCCCACGTTGGATCTCACGTCTTCCTATCACCCTCCCAGCCAGGACCACCAGACCCACAGCGGCTCATACAAACCTTATGCAAATCTACCCCCTGCTCCCATCAGCCCTGCGGCCCCCAGATGAGTGGGAAATATTCTCGCTTGGGTCTTTGCCTTCATTAATTTCTGAACCGTAGTACATTACTCATGGATAATTAAGAGTGAGCTATTAATACAACATTTAATATTCAAGTGCAGCAAAGAGGAGAGAACTGTAAGTCATAGAATCCTGTTCGACGAGACACTGCATTTTCACGAGGAGTTTTTTTTTTTTTTCTTCCACCTTCCAGAGGCTCAGGAGTGCTTACATCAAAATGTGGGCCCGAGAACTTCGATTATTGATAGAGTACGAACAAGACTTTAAATCATCGGGAGATCCACTGGAAGAGCCCAGTGATGGTTGGGCAGTAATTCCATCCCGAAGTGTAACTGTCTCCATGGGGTACGTCCAGAGGCGGGGCAGGGCACACCCACGAGGGCTGGGCAGAGACAGAGACAAAGGAGGAAATGTGTGTCCCTCCACTCGAGAGCAGGGGAGGGGGTGAGACGTGGAGCAGCGGCCTTCTGCCCACCTACAAACCTTCTTCATCCTGGCCAGAGGCTGAGGCAGCCTGGACTGTTGCTACTCCCTCCCTGCACGTGACCTTGAAGATATATCTCCTCCTGTGTTTCCAGGACCTGGACTGGTGCTCAGTGCAGATGCTTCAGGAGGGCTTGTTGGATAACTGGAGGAATATCAAGGAAGGATGTGAGGCTTCCACATCCACCCACCCTTCCATCCACCCATCCACCTGTGGACTGAACCCTTGTATCCCCCCAAATCCACACACTGAAGCTCTAAACTCCAGTGTGGCTGTATTTGGAGATGGGGCTGCTAAGGAAGTAACACGGGGGTTCCCTGGTGGCTCAGATGGTAAAGAATCTGGCTGCAATGTGGGAAACCTGAGTTCAATCCCTGGGTTGAGAAGATCCCCTGGAAGAGGGCGTGGCAACTCACTCCAGTATTCTTGCCAGGAGAATCCCCATGGACAGAGGAGCCTGGCGGTCTACAGTCCATGGGGGTCGCAGAGTCAGACACGACTGAGTGCCTAAGCGCAGCATAGCAAGGAAGTGATAAGATTAAATGAGACCATGAGGATAGGGCCTGGTTCAATAGGATTGGAGTCCTTCTAAGACGAGAGCGCAGAGAGCTCTCTCTGCCCCCGTGTGCACAGAGGAAAGGTCCTCAGAGTGCACAGTGAGGAGAAGGGTGTAAACCAAGGCTCGCCAGATGCTAGATTGGCTGGAACCTTGATCTTAGACTTCTAGCTTCCAGAGCGAAGAGGGAATACATTTCTGTTGTCCAAGCCACCCAGTCTGTAGTATTTTGTCGTGGCAGCCCAAGCTGACGGTACACCATCCAATCCCTTTTCCTTCTTTCCTATTTTCTTTCTTTTTCTCCACCTACCTATCCTCCCATCATTTCATTCTTCCATCCATCATCCATCCATCATCTACCCATCCATCCATCATCCATCCGTCTCTATCTATCCATCCATCCATCCATCCATCTGTCCACCTATTATCCATCTATCCATCCATATCTGTCCACCTATTATCCATCCATCCGTCCATCCATTATCCATCCATGCATCCATTACCTTTATCCTTTCCTCCCTCCCTCCTTCCTTTTCCTTTCCTTCCTCCATCCTGTAATATCTTGTTAAGTCATCCCAAACTTACACTCCAAACTTGATTAAAAAAAAAAAAATTAAACCAGCTATGTGTTTGCACCATGAGATAGCAAACAAAAATTTAATTTCATTTACCCAAAGAGAAACGATTAAACCCCAACAGCTGTCCAGGTATCTCGCACTGCAGAGGCCGGGGCATTGAGGGAGACCTTCCCGGCGGGGAGGTGGGCCTGGAGAAGCCTGGTACCTGGGGGAAGGGCCCCCAGGAGGTCTTCCCCGCAGCCTCTCCCACCTGCTCCACCTCAGCCCCGCCCTGGCTGCCTCTATGCAGATCACCCATGAGGCTCATTTGCATACCCACCAGCTCATTTCCATATCCCCCAGCTCTGGGTGACAGCAGCCACTTTTGTTTTCAGATGCCATCTTGGGAGTTGCTCCTTCATCCTTCTAACTGGGGAGGGGGCGAGATGGAAAAGAAAGCGGAGGAAAAAAAAAAAGGGAATGGAGAAAACCCCTCAAGACAAAGAGAAGGCACCATCTGGGTAGCAGGAAGAAAATGGCACTGTCTGGGGTTGGAACCCGGGGCGGGGGGCTGGGAGCAGGAACAGAGCACAGGGCCTCGGGGCTGGTGGGAGCCAGAGATGCTAGACCTGCCAGCCTCCTTGTTTACTTGGCTCTGGCACCCTGGGCGGGCGACTCCGAGGCTCGTGCTTTTGTTTCCCTGTCAGAAATGACAGCCTCACACCAGTGTGTTGATGTGGCGGTATGTAGCGGTACTGGTTGGCGGCCTGGGGGTTGGGGACCCCAATCCTAGAGGACTTTTCCCTCCCCACCTGCAGAGCTGCCCCTGGAGCCCCCTGCCATGACTTACTGAGAGCCGGTGGGACCCGAGCAGTGCCAAGGGCCGGGGCCTGGGGATGCCTTTTCTCAGTGAGGGGGACATGCCCATAGGAGCCCTTGTTTAGGTAGGGCAGGGCTGGTGGGCTACAGTCCATGGGGTCACAAAGAACAGGGGCATGCTATGGGGAATGGTATTTGGTCCATGTGAAAGTGAAAGTGTTAGTCACTCTTCAGATCAGTTCAGTTCAGTTCAGTCGCTCAGTCGTGTCCGACTCTTTGCGACCCCATGAATCGCAGCACATCAGGCCTCCCTGTCCATCACCAGCTCCCGGAGTTCACTCAGACTCACGTCCATCGACTCAGTGATGCCATCCAGCCATCTCATCCTCTGTCGTCCCCTTCTCCTCCTGCCCCCAATCCCTCCCAGCATCAGAGTCTTCTCTAATGAGTCAACTCTTCGCATGAGGTGGCCAAAATACTGGAGTTTCAGCTTTAGCATCATTCCTTCCAAAGAAATCCCAGGGCTGATCTCCTTCAGAATGGACTGGTTAGATCTCCTTGCAGTCCAAGGGACTCTCAAGAGTCTTCTCCAACACCACATTGTGACCCCATGGGCTATATAGCCTGCCAGGCTTCTGTCCATGGAATTCTCCAGGCAAGAAAACTAGAGTGGGCAGCCATTCACTTCTGTAGGGGATCTTCCCAACCCAGGGATTAAACCTGCTTCTCCTGCATTGCAGGCAGATTCTTTACTGTCTGAGCCACCAGGGAAGCCCATTTGGTCCATAGTTAGCTCTACATGAATTACTTATGATGTTGATGGAGAGAGGGGGGAGAGAGAGAGACAGAGGTGTGTGTGTGTGTGTGTGTGTGTGTGTGTGTGTGTAGCAGATTGGGTCCAGAATCTTATGTGAGTACATATGTTGTGCTTATCACCTTTGTATGTTCATGTGGGCCACGTGGGTGAGTGTCTGTGCACACATAAGCAAGACACACATGGGCACGTCCTTTTTTATGTATTTGTAGGCATTGCATGTGAAATGTATGTTCATGATGAGTAGGTCAAACCATCATTTCATGGGAAATAGATGGGGAAGCAGTGGAAACAGTGTCAGACTTTATTTTTAGGGGCTCCAAAATCACTGCAGATGGTGACTGCAGCCATGAAATTAAAAGACGCTTACTCCTTGGAAGAAAAGTTATGACCAACCTAGATAGCATATTGAAAAGCAGAGACATTACTTTGCCAACAAAGGTCCGTCTAGTCAAGGCTATGGTTTTTCCAGTGGTCATGTATGGTTGTGGGAGTTGGACTGTGAAGAAAGCTAAGCACCGAAGAATTGATGTTTTTGAACTGTGGTGTTGGAGAAGACTCTTGAGAGTCCCTTGGACTGCAAGGAGATCCAACCAGTCCATTCTGAAGGAGATCAGCCCTGGGATTTCTTTGGAAGGAATGATGCTGAAGCTGAAACTCCAGTACTTTGGCCACCTCATGCGAAGAGCTGACTCATTGGAAAAGACTGATGCTGGGAGGGATTGGGGGTAGGAGGAGAAGGGGACGACAGTTGATGAGATGGCCGGATGGCATCATTGACTCGATGGACGTGAGTCTGAGTGAACTCCGTGAGTTGGTGATGGACAGGGAGGCCTGGTGTGCTGCGATTCATGGGGTCGCAAAGAGTCGGACACGACTGAGCAACTGAACTGAACTGAACTGAGTTGATATTTGTAAGGTATAGATTTGTGCTTCCTCTGAACATTTCATATCAGTACGCATGAACTTAATATCTTAATTTGTGTGGAGATGTTTGTAGGAAGAGATGCTCCTTTTACAAAAAAATATTTGCTTCGAGGGCCAGTAAAGAGGATCTTTCTCTCTCTCTCCTTCCCTCTTGGAATCAGGAACAAGACCCTCCAGGCAGGAGCCAGAGAGCAGAGAGTAGCTCCGGCGACCAGGGCAGTCTTGCAAAGCCCTTCGGGCTGGGCGGGCTGGTAACTCTCCAACTGTCTGCAAGGCTGGCTTTGAGAGCCTCTCTCCGGGCCCACCTGGGAACTGCCTCGGTCTGCTGGACTCAGAGGGCCTGGAGAGGTGTCTGAAGTTCTCCCTTTGGCCCCAGTTTTTCCCCCAAGTGTTTTTACTCTGTCCTGAGGTTCACATTGCAGTTGTAAATTTAGCAACAGGCAAAGCCTTGTGTAACCCTGACCGATTCATCTTTCCAACCCTGGCTCTCATGTGGGACCTGGGGAGTTCTCAGATCCTTTTTGGAAGGGATAGAATTGGCATGGTCAGGAGGGGGGTTTCAGAGGAGGCAAGAGACCCTCAAGTCCTCCCTCAGACACCCCCAGAACACATCCCACTTCTTAGTCTATTCTCTGCCCATGAGACTCCAGGTCACGTGGTCACTTGCCTCTCTCATGGTCAGATAAAGCTGATTCCAAGCCGGACACTTCAGGAGCAGCTGTAAGAGGCAGGTGTGATATGTATGCAACCTGGGAAGGAACACCCAGCTCTGAGGACCTCAATTTCCCCACGTCTCCCTGGTTGTCCTGGGACTAACGTGAAGGTGAGTTGGAGGAAGGGATATGTGTGATCTGTGATGATCTATGCCTTCTCTTGGGTTTCCCCAGAAGCCCTCGCTCTGGAAATCTTTCTTGATTCATCTGTTTCTGGGGGGGTCCAACAAGAAGGGTCTCTTTTGTTCCTGGTGAGCCTAGCACACAGAAGGTGCCGTGTGAACACGGGTCAACAGATGACACCTTCTAAGGGTGATCTTTCCTGGAACGGGGCCCGCCCAAGGTCACGCAGTTGGCGAGGGCCAGCTGGGTAGCCGTTGTCTCTTCTCTGAGGGCATGACCTCCGGGGGTGACCCGGGCCACCATTGTGTAAGTCCCGGGGGTGCCTGTCCAGGAGGAGGTGGGGTGGGGGGCAGGGATTAGCACCCAGGGCACCGGCCACTTGGGAAGGTCGCCTGCACGCTGAGTGGCCTGGCGCCATGAACATGGGGCCAGCTGGTTGCTGGGGGGAGGGACTGGGGGGAATCTGACACTGCCGGACACTTGGTCCTGTCACTCCCAGGGGATTTGGTGAGCTGGTGGGAACTTGGTTGGGTACATGATGTGCTGGGTGGCCGGGAGCTGGGGGAGTTGGTACATTCTCTCTGTGAGTCCAGTACACGACCAGGCACATAGTAGGTGCCCCATCGAGCATTTCTCTACGGATGGAGGGAGACGAGAGCGCTGGGCGTCCCATCTACAATCCCAGCCAGGCTTTCCCAGCTCCATCTCAGCTCCCACCGCGCTCTCAGAGCTGAAATCCAGAAGACTTGAGAGTCACCCTTGCTTCCTGCACTGGCCACTCTCCACAGGCCACCCATCACCAAGACCTGGCGGGTCCCCCTCCAAACATGCCCGAGCCCGCACTTGGCCTCCTCCCTGCCTTGCCACCCTCTCTGTCCTCTGCCTCTCTTGTTCCCACCCCTGCCCCTCCTCCCCTGGGAGCAATGGTGAGCCGGGTGCCATGCCAGTGGTCATGCAGCCCCCGTCTAAAACCCGTGGCATTAAGCCCAGTGCAAACTCTGGCAGCGAGGCCCTCTTCTTCTCCTTACTGCAGAGCCTCAGTCCCACGGCTCTCAGTTCTGCTCCTTAAATACTCCGAGTTCATTCCTCTTTATGTTCTCAGGGCTGGTTTCCTCTTGTCTGGCAGGTCTCCCCAGTATTTGAAGCTTTGTTCTTATCTCCTTGCAGTTCTTTCTTGCAGTCATTAGCTTGATGTTATGTTATAGGGATGTGTCTTGGACAAGATTGGGATGAAGAAGCTGGTGGATGATTGGAAGCTTTCATAAGAGGGGAGAGGCACTCTTCATGAAAATGGTTTGCCAAGTGGTCACCCATTAAACTCTCCTGTCTCTCTCCTCATTCTTCCATCCACTCACCCACCCATCCACTCATCCATCTGCCCGTCCTTCCATCCACCCATCCGTCCATTCACTGCCCACCACCCTTCCGTCCATCTACCTGTCTGTCCATCCAGTCTTACACTCATCCATCCATCATCCATCCATCCACATTCTTAGAGTCTCCGAGCAACTGTGTACACTTCTGAGCCATCGAAGGCCTTAGGGACAGATAAGCCTGGCATCAGAGAACCACAGAGCCAAGATCCTGGGTTCCCTGCACCCTAGGACTCTAGAATCCGAGTCCGTTAAATCCCAGACAACAACAGAATATCAGGATCGGAGGGTTTTAGAATCGCACGGAAAGGGGCTGGCTGTGCACGATTCAGTAGCCCACTCCTGTATGGCCACTGCCTTCATTTCACAGTTATTTATTGAGCATCTACTGAGCCCTGAACACTAGGCCACTCGGGAGAGACCCCTGAACTAAGCTGGCAGCAATCCCTGCCCCAGGGAGGAGGCAGTGGCAATACACAAGGAGCTGATGTGGCAGGAGAGGAGGCGAGGTCTGAGGATTTAACTCACTATCACCTGTATTACTTACTTAACATTTTCTTTAAGTTGACTCACTTCAAACACACAAAGAGATTTCTTAAAAGGGAAGCTTTATCTCACTGAACATAACAGGAAACCGATATCAGTGGCTGCCAACAGAAGGTGTCTTCAAAAATAAACACAGTGGGAAGAAAATGCTGTCGTGAGAAACTTGCCTGGATGGCGCTCCCTGCTCTTCCTCGAGATCGATCTCTTGGGGTCTGTACCCCCGTTGCTGTGAAGGGTAGTGGGAGCTGCCAAAGACAGGAAGTTGTAAGGATATAGAGAGGGTGGAGAGGCAAAAGTTACTGTTCAAACTTCCTCTCCCTATACCAGACCATCCTCAGGCCTGGCCTCCGTCCGCCTCTTCTGCCCTGTTCAGCTGTGTGACGTGGGGCAAAGTCCTGAACTTCTCTGAGCCTCATATCTGGAAACAGGCTTGATGAAGGCACTTTTCTCCTGGGGCTGTTGTAGGGATTAATTAAAGTAGGTGCTTCAGAGGGGCTGAAGGCTTAAAGAGTTCGTAACTCCCTCCCCCCACCCCCACCCCCGCCGGAAATATTCCAGGACTAAATAGAGGAAAACAACAGAATGGGAAAGACTAGGGATCTCTTCAAGAAAATCAGAGATACCAAAGGAACATTTCATGCAAAGATGGGCTTGATAAAGGACAGAAATGGTATGGACCTAACAGAAGCAGAAGATATTAAGAAGAGGTGCAAGAATACACAGAAGAACTGTACAAAAAAGATCTTCAAGACCCAGATAATCATGATGGCGTGATCACTGACCTAGAGCCAGACATCCTGGAATGTGAAGTCAAGTGGGCCTTAGAAAGCATCACTACGAACAAAGCTAGTGGAGGCGATGGAATTCCAGTGGAGCTATTCCAAATCCTGAAAGATGATGCTGTGAAAGTGCTGCACTCAATATGCCAGCAAATCTGGAAAACTCAGCAGTGGCCACAAGATTGGAAAAGGTCAGTTTTCATCCCAATCCCAAAGAAAGGCAATGCCAAAGAATGCTCAAACTACCGCACAATTGCACTCATCTCACACACTAGTAAAGTAATGCTCAAAATTCTCCAAGCCAGGCTTCAGCAATATGTGAACCGTGAACTTCCTGATGTTCAAGCTGGTTTTAGAAAAGGCAGAGGAACCAGAGATCAAATTGCCAACATCCGCTGGATCATGGAAAAAGCAAGAGAGTTTCAGAAAAACATCTATTTCTGCTTTATTGACTATGCCAAAGCCTTTGACTGTGTAGATCACAATAAACTGTGGAAAATTCTTCAAGAGATGGGAATACCAGACCACCTGATCTGCCTCTTGAGAAATCTGTATGCAGGTCAGGAAGCAACAGTTAGAACTGGACATGGAACAACAGACTGGTTCCAAATAGGAAAAGGAGTACATCAAGGGTGTATATTGTCACCCTGTTTATTTAACTTATATGCAGAGTACATCATGAGAAACGCTGGACTGGAAGAAACACAAGCTGGAATCAAGATTGCTGGGAGAAATCTCAATAACCTCAGATATGCAGATGACATCACCCTTATGGCAGAAAGTAAAGAGGAACTAAAAAGCCTCTTGATGAAAGTGAAAGTGGAGAGTGAAAAGGTTGGCTTAAAGCTCAACGTTCAGAAAACGAAGATCATGGCATTCGGTCCCATCACTACATGGGAAATAGATGGGGAAACAGTGTCAGACTTTCTTTTTCTGGGCTCCAAAATCACTGCAGATGGTGACTGCAGCCATGAAATTAAAAGACGCTTACTCCTTGGAAGAAAAGTTATGACCAACCTAGATCAGATCACATCAGTCGCTCAGTCGTGTCCGACTCTCTGCGACCCCATGAACCGCAGCACTCCAGGCCTCCCTGTCCATCACCAACTCCCGGAGGTCACCCAGACTCACATCCATCGAGTCAGTGATGCCATCCAGCCATCTCATCCTCTGTCGTCCCCTTCTCCTCCTGCCCCCAATCCCTCCCAGCATCAGAGTCTTCTCCAACGAGTCAGCTCTTCGCATGAGGTGGCCAAAATACTGGAGTTTCAGCTTTAGCATCATTCCTTCCAAAGAAATCCCAGGGCTGATCTCCTTCAGAATGGACTGGTTGGATCTCCTTGCAGTCCAAGGGACTCTCAGAGTCTTCTCCAACACCACAGTTCAAAAGCATCAATTCTTCCGCCCTCAGCCTTCTTCACAGTCCAGCTCTCACATCCATACATGACCACAGAAAAGACCATAACCTTGATCTAGGTTGGTCATAACTTTCCTTCCAAGAAGTAAGCGTCTTTTAATTTCATGGCTGCAGTCACCATCTGCAGTGATTTTGGACCAACCTAGATAGCATATTCAAAAGCAGAGACATTACTTTGCCAACAAAGGTTCACCTAGTCAAGGTTATGGTCTTTTCTGTGGTCATGTATGGATGTGAGAGCTGGACTGTGAAGAAGGCTGAGGCGGAAGAATTGATGCTTTTGAACTGTGGTGTTGGAGAAGACTCTTGAGAGTCCCTTGGACTGCAAGGAGATCCAACCAGTCCATTCTGAAGGAGATCAGCCCTGGGATTTCTTTGGAAGGAATGATGCTAAAGCTGAAACTCCAGTATTTTGGCCACCTCATGCGAAGAGTTGACTCATTGGAGAAGACTCTGATGCTGGGAGGGATTGGGGGCAGGAGGAGAAGGGGACGACAGAGGATGAGATGGCTGGATGGCATCACTGACTCGATGGATGTGAGTCTGGGTGACCTCCGGGAGTTGGTGATGGACAGGGAGGCCTGGAGTGCTGCGGTTCATGGGGTCGCAGAGAGTCGGACACGACTGAGCGACTGATCTGATCTGATCCTATCTGGACAAGTCTTCCATGCTACTTGGGAGAGGGTCCGCCTCCCCCGGACCCCCTGCCATGGGGGCGGCTCAGGAAGCCTCCTCTGGGCTGAGCCTCTAGGGCAGCAGCTCTAGGCAATTTATGAGGCTGCAGCTCCCTGCTCCCTGGTTCCTCCCAACAGCACGGCTCTCGCCCACTCCTGGCTGTATTTCATGCCTATCAAGATTTAGGGTTCCACCATTTTCCTGTAGGGAAATCAGGCCAAGGGGAATTTTAATGCAGTTTTATCAGCTATATCATGCTCACTTTACTTGGTGGGGGAATTACAGGTGGAGTTGGACAAGTGCTCAGAACAGGCGATAAACTCCTTACATCTTTATTCCCTGCAAGGAGGGGCTGTGGGGCCAGGCAGACCCCCTGGAGGCCCTGAGTTCAGATGGCTTTGAATCCCTGCGATTAGACCTTCCAAAGAATCCTGAGGCTTAAATCCAGGTGTGACAGATGTGGTTTGTTTATTTGTTTATTCATCCACCTATTCATCCATTCATTCAGCAGGTATGTAACCAATGCCTTCCCCGGGCCCAGTACTGGGGGTGCAGTGATGCTCAGAACATGGTTTCTGCCCCACTGCAGCTCACTCTTCCGAATGCAACAGGAAACCCAGGGTGCTGGCAGAGTCCCAAAGAGGGCCTTCACCTAGGCTGGGAAGCCTAGGAAGGCTTCCTGATGGAGGTGGTGGGGCATGTGCTTATAAGCTGAGTTATTGAGGGAGAAGGAGGAACGTTTGGGGTTGTTGGCTAGGGGTTTGGTGGGGGTTGTGTAGGGGGGAAGAAGAGAAGGGGCCGGTGTGTACAAAGTGGGAGGGGACTTCGGGGGAAGCAGCTGGAGCAGAGTGTGGGTGAAGGTGGCGGGGGTGACTCTGGGAGCTGCAGGCAGGGCCTCTGGCTGTGGCGGAGACTGTGTCCCGAGTTCTATGGGGGCCGTGGAGTTAGGGCCAGGAACAGGGACCTGGTCAACTGCGAGGAGAGGGTGGGGAGGGGTCAGAGGGGGTCTTAGGGAGATGAGCCAGGAGGCTGCAGTAGGGTCTGGCAGAGACAGGGGCCGGGGATGGAGAAAGCTGGACACGCCTGGTGAAAACTATTAGAGGGTGGGACCCTGGGGACCTGGGCTTGGGGGCACAGGGTGTCGGGCTTGGCCGGTCTAAGTCTGGTGGGAGGTCTTGACCTCAGGACATTGAGGGAGGCCATAGTGGCAAAGAACACGGTCATTCAGGGCATCTGTATTTCTTGGGCCACTCTGACTCAGAGATGACGAACCTCTTCTACACCAGACAGGCAGACTCCCTGTGGCTCAGTGGACCCTGTCTCCTATCTACTTTCCCAACAAAGGAGAGAGAGGGTTCACCTCAAACCACAGGCTCCCATCCCCCCAGCTCCAGGGAGAATGTCAGGTGCGTGGGGGCCCCCTGAGCCATGGGCTGGGGTGGCTGGAATCCCCGACGGCAGAGGCAATAGAGGGCGTGGTCTTTCTCCATTTTCTCAAGCCACCCTCTGATGTCACCTGGGGTCCTGATGTTTTCCTTTGTAGAAGGAAGTTGTGTGTGTGTGTGTGTGTGTGTGTGTGTGTGTGTGTGTTAGTTGCTCAGTTGTGTTCGACTCTTTGCGACTCTATGGACTATAGCCCATCAGGCTACTCTGCCATGGGATTTCCCAGGCAAGAATACTCCAGGGGGTTTCCATTCCCTTCTCCAGGGGATCTTCCGGACCCAGGGATCAAACCCAGGTCTCCGGCACTGCGGGCAGATTCTTTACCGTCTGAGCCTGCAGGGGAGTCTTGTATAGGGAAGGCCTTGTGTTTCTCTCTGCAATGCTAATTTATTCCTTCTTGTGCTTCTTTTCTTTCCTCCTTCTTTCCCTCCCTCCTTCCCATTCAATACACATTTACAGAGAGCCTATATTCCAGGCACCATTCTAGGCTCTGGGGACACAGCACAGACCTCATCAGGCCAAGATCCCTGACCTCATGGAGCTTACATTCTAGTAAGGAACACTGAGGATAAACAAAAAAGGTTACAATACATACCATGTCAGATAATCATAAAAATACAGCAGAGGATGCTAGAAGGGAGCCTTGGGGTTTGGCCAGTCCCCCACCCCCGACGCAGGAGAACTGCTCTCCTGAGTCGGTTTCATCACTCCCCCCACCCCGTTTGCTTTCCCACCACCTACGTGCATATCCACACGTGGTCTACAGCGCAGCTTGGCATGTTTTAAGACTTTCTCTACATGCAAGCATCCCATATGTATATTCCGTGATTGCTTTTTTGGCTCCACGTCCTCGTTTGAGACTGATCCTTGTTGATACGTGACGCTCCAGTTGCCACGCTGTCACTGCGATAGACTCGTCCATGGTATGAGAATGTCACTATTCATTGAGTCATCCTCCTGCTGATGGACATTTAGGCTGTTTCCAAATTTTTTTTTTTTTCCTTCCTCTTACCACCCAAGCTGTAGGAACTCTCTCGTACCCGTCGACATCCCTGGCCTCCGGTGTTCTCTAAAAGAGAAGCACCCGGCGACAGAAAGCCGATATGATCTGTCAAAGCGCTCAGCGTGCTGCACGATGGTGAGCATGACGATGATACAAAACAGCTCCCAGATCCTGAGTGTTTGTTTCCTGCAAGGCCGTTCTGAGCCCTTTAGCCCACCGCCTCTTTTCCTCCTTGTACTCCATGAGGCAGATCCCAGCGTGGAGCTCAAGGAACAGACAGAGGTGTGGAGACCAGAGAGGCCAAGCAGCTTCCCAGAGACACCCAGCAGAGCCAGTCTCTTTGCAACGCCTGGTCCGCCTCCCTCCATCACTCCCCTCCACCATATCCCTCAAACACCACCCCAACCCCCTTAGCTTGATCCTTACTCTGAGCATCCGCACCAGCTGTTCCCTCTGCCCAGAATGCTCTTCCAGGCTCATCTCCAGCCCTGCCCCTCAGGATCCTTCCTGGACTCTTCACTCTTTTTCCTTCCCAGGAATTAACTAGTCATTTGGCTGATGGTCTGTGTCTATTAGATTCAGGCCAGACCCTGGGCTGAGTGTTTTACAATGATGATCTTATTTCAGAGAAGTGAGTGGATGGTCTTCAATTTACAGGCAAGAAGGAGAAGGTGGATCGCAAGCACTGAATACTTTGCCTGGGGTCACACCTCAGGGGCAAGCGGACATGGGATTTGATATCAGATCATCCAGCTCACATCATTCCCACCTTCACTTGTCTCCCCAAACCCTTGAGCACCACAGAATTCACCCACTGAAGCTGGGATGTGACACCTTCATTTCACAAAAGGGGAAACTGAGGCCCCGAGAGGGATCAAGACTTGCCCAGGGTCACACAGGGGGCTGGCATCAAGCAAGGCCAAGCTCTGGTCATCGCCTGGACTCCCAGGCCCCTGGCCACACCAGCCCAGGCTGCACAGCCCGTCAGAATGTCACATCTCTCTCTTCACACCGGGGGGCTGGTGGCCAGGGCTCTGGCTGAGACAGTAACGCTCAATGGCAGAGCGTGAGAGGCCTGGATCAGAGATGTGTCTGTCACTGTGGCTGGACGCTCAAGGCGGCTCCATTATTCAGGTCATCAGACTGGAGCCACCGGGCGGGAGGGGGTGGGGTGGCCCGTGCAGCCAGGATGGTCAGCTGGCTGGGCTGCAGGGGGCCGCGGGGCCCCGGGAGCTGTCACCGCTGACTGATGGATGGGGACAGCTTCCAGTTGCCGGCCATCCCCGCCACGAGCCCCGTGGCCATCTCTGCGGCCGCCCACGCTGGCCTCCCCGCCCGGTTCCTTGCTTTGAACGTCCACAAGGCCTTTTGTTCTCGCAGCGGGGGCTGGGCCGGCAGTGTTGAGGGGCCCCTTTCAGAGGAAGGAGCCGCCTGCTGGGGCTTCCCCCTGCCCTCGACCCCCACCGCGTTCCTCTAATTACCTGTGGGCAAGAGGGGGTCGGTGAGGGGGTCCAGCTGAGCTGTTAGGAATCTGCTTGGAGGTAGGGGGGTGGCGGTGGCTGGAGAAGCCTCAAATTCTAGCCCCCAGATCACAGATGGGAAACTGAGGCTCAGAGAGGGCAACAGCCTTGCTCGAGGTCATACAGCGAGTTAGAGGTAGAGCTTGGGCTTGACCTGGGCTTCCCTGGTGTCTCAGACAGTAAAGAACATGCCTGCAATGCAGGAGACCTAAGTTCCATCCCCGGGTCAGGAAGATGCCCTGGAGAAGGGAATGGCTACCCACTCCAGTAGTCTTGCCTACAGAAGTCCATGGACAGAGGAGCCTGGCGGGCTACAGCCCATGGGGTTGTAAAGAGTTGGACACAACTGAGTGACTAACACACACTTGGGTTGGACCCAGGGGCATTTTGGCTCCCAAGGCAAGGGATGGGAAGGAAACTGGCACTTAATATGTTTTGAACACCAGTTATGTGCCAGGCACTTGACACCCGCTCTCTTCTTGAATTAGAAGTTAACCCATTTCGGGTTACCCCTGCTTCCCAGCTCAGTGTCCTCAGGCAGGTCAATTTCCTTCTCTGAGCCCCCTTTCTTCATCTGTGAAGTAACTTATTTGTTGAGCACCTCCACTGAGGACCATAAGGAGACATGACAGGAGCGTCAGTAGGAAGCCCAGGGCACCTGGTCAGTGCTGTGGTGGTGTAGATGCAAAGGTGGGACATTGAGGGGGACCCCCGCCCAGCCTGGAGTCAGGAGGGCCCCATGAAAGGCACCACATTTGAGGATTTTACCCAGAGAGCCATGGGGAGCCACACGTGGGTTCCGAGAGTTTGAAGAGGATCTCTCAGGCAGGAGGAGCTGAGGCAGAGGCAGGGGTAGCAAGGAGTCTCCTGGGCGGTCCAGACGAGAGGTGACCGGCTCTGGGTCCTGGTCCCTGGTCCCTACGTCTTTGTATGGGGTGGACTCCAAGCCAGGGCGCTGCGGACTCCTGGTGCAGCGGTAGTTAGGTGGGTCCTCAAAAGCAAACATGGAGTCACCCTGTGACCCAGCGATTCCTCGCCTGGAGATTCGCTCACCCAAAGGACTCGTCAACAGAGACTCCAGCAGGGTTCACTCACGTTCACAGCAGCATTATTCACAGGAGCCAAGAGGTGGAAGCAGCCCAAGTGCCCATCACAGATGAAAACAGCAGAATACGGGCTGTTCTCCCAGCGGAGTTTGATTTAGCCTTCAAAAGGGATGAAGTACTGACACAGGTGATGACGTGGATGAACATGGAAAACCCAGAGTAAAAGAAGCCGGTCACGGAAGGACAGATACTGCGTGCTTCCACTTATATGTGCTCATTCATAGCGAGAGAGGGTAGACGGTAACCAGGGCGGTGGGGAGGAGGGGTGGGGCTAATAGCTCGATGGGAGCAGTTTCTGTTTGGGGTGTTGAGAACATTTTGGAATTAGCGGTGATATGTTACTGAATTGTTCACTTAAGATGGTTTTAAATGGTGATCGTAACACTATATATATTTTACAGCAATTAAGAAAATTTAACCATATAATATACCAAAACTTGTTGAGTTTACACTGCAAATGGGTGAACTGTGTCATATGTGAATGAAAATCGAAAGAAAACAGGTGGGAGCCATTCTGGGGGGTGGCCCAGACTCCCAGTGAAATGGGTAGAAGGAAGAGCTGCCCACGGGGAGACAAAGGCCACTCACACTGCACCCAGTTTGGCAAACAGTGGCCGGCCGCCACCTCTGAGCCCTTCCCTGTGGACATATCATTTTCCCAGAGCCTTCTGAGTGATTCCAGTGCCGCTCCTGGGCTGTGTGCCCTTTGGCAAGTCACACAGCCTCTCTGGGCCTCAGCTGCCTCAACTCCATGTCAACCCCACTTGCTGGCGGCTGACTGTGTGCCGGGCACAGGGTCAGGTACGGCTGCAAGCTATCTCTTGAAGTCCTCTCTGTCTTTGCAAGGAGGGTGTGGAGGCCCAGAGAGGGTGGGAGCCTCGCTCGGGGGCTCCCAGCCTTGGAGCCTGGTCTGGGGCTGGCCCAGAGCTGGCCCCGGCCCCTCTCTCATTGGTTGCCCCCCCCAACACCTCGTGCTACCCGGCCAGCCCACCCCCCACTCTACGTTCCCTCCCCTCCGCTGGTCACGGATTTGGTCCCGTCTGCAAATGATCTCCATGTGTCCAGGATTGGGTTTCCCCTCGTCTGGCCCTGTCCCTCTGGGGACCGAGGCCCCCCGCGGTCCGATGCTGCCGGGGCGGGGCCTCCGCAGCAGCCCCGTGGCTCCTCCTGACCCGGGATGGGGCCCAGGCGGGACGAGGTCTGGGCATCTGGTTTAACCATCAGAACGGGGGCTTGTTTCGGTCTCAGTGACCCATGGAGCCCCCGGGAGAGGGAGAGAGAGCCGACTGGCCAACGGGGGAGCCAGGAGGCAGCAGGGGGCTGGGGAGGGCCGGAACCAAGCAAACAAATGCCGGAGCGCTGATGGGGGATCCAGGGCAGGGAGAACGCGCTCAGGCTCACATGCGCACACAGGCACGGATGAAAAGCCACCTTTCACACACCTATTTGCACACCTTCACACACTCACAGCTCCAGCTGTCCAAATGCCTTGCTGTTCTTTATGCATGCCCCTCCCTGCAGTCCAACCTCCAGCCTCCACCCCACCCCTTTTTTAATGCCTTGTTTCTTAAAAAAAATTAAATTATTTGTTTATTTTTGGCTGTGCTGGGTCTTCGATGCTGTGCGTGGGCTTTCTCTAGTTGCGGCGAGTGGGGGCTGCTCTGTGATGCTGTGTGCAGGCTTCTCAGTGAGGTGGCTTCTCTTGCGAATCACAGGCTTTAGAGCCAGGGCTTCAGTGGCACAGGGCCTTAGTTTCTCCACAGCATGTGGAATCTCAGTTCCTGGGCCAGAGACGGAACCTGTGCCCCCTGCATTGGCAGGCGGGTTCTTAACCACTGGACCGCCAGGGAAGTCCCCTCCAGGCCTTTGCCTGTCCGACTCCCTGCACCCAAATGCCCTTCTGGGTCATTCCTGCAAACGCCAGCCCTGCACTTTCCAGCACTCAGGCTTCTGCGGGCCCTTCCTTGATCTTCATCTTCCCTACCTGTCCTCCTGAGACCCATGGGCTGGGTATGTTAGTCACTCAGAAGTGTCTGACTCCTTGCAAACCCATGGACTGTAGCCCACCAGGCTCCTCTGTCCATGGAATTTCCCAGGCAAGAATACTGGAATGGGGTGCCATTTCCTTGACTCCCCCTTAATTGTCACTCTGACAATGGCATATAAAGATTTATAAGGGCCCACTTGGTCCCTGCCCAGCTGGGGGCCTTGGGCATCTCCCAGCACCTCTCTGCTCAGCCTCCTGGTCTGCAGCCTGGGAAGTGTTTTCCCACTTGCTTGATCCAGTCCTCTATGCTGGGGGGTACACTGGGTGGAAAGAGACACTCCCACTTCTCAGAAGGGGAAACTGAGGCTCAGAAAGGCCAGAAATCTTTCTCTTTTTTCTGTTTTCTTCTTTTTTCTTGATGTGGACCTTTTTAAAGTCTTTATTGAATGTGTTGCAATATTACATCTGTTTTACGTTTTCTATTTTTGGCCATGAGGCATGTGGGATCTTAGCTCCCCAACCAAGGATCGAACCTGCACCCCTTGCATTGGAAGGCGAAGTCTTAACCACGAGACTGCCATGGAAGTCCCAAGGCCAGAGACCTTTCTAAAAGAGTAACAGCCAGGCCAGAGCAGGGCTAGGATTCAAACTCAGGCTTCCAGTTTTGCCTGTTGACCCCCACTGCTAGCTCCCACGTGGCAGGTATATCCAAGGCCTGGAGGATGCTGTGCAGCTTGTGTCTGGTTAATCTGCTCTTGGGCCTCTGCCTCAAGGACCCATCAGAGAAGGCATTAGGGCTGGGAGGGTTTGGGGAGGTGGTCTGGGGAGGGAAAGGGTCATGGAAACTCAGGGCTCCATAGACCCTCTGCCTGACTTCCAAGCTGGGTGGCAGCTTTATTTCATCTATCAAATGGGCATCCTATCAGTACCTGCTTTGTAGGTGGTTAGGAGGATGAAAACAAGGTACTAACAAAATGTACTCAGTGCTTAGAACAAGACCATGTAAACTCTGGCTGTCACAATTATTATTAATCACCAGCTCGGAGTGGTGTTAGTTAGGCACCGATGCTGCCTTTTAAGCAACAATCTAGTTCATTGTCACAGGATTTAGGGTTGAGTGTGCCTAAGATGCTGGCCTTGGACTCTCCAAGCCTCAGTTTCTGCATCCGTGAAATGGGGACGATGTCACCTGCCTTCCCATTCTTTTGCAACAAAGGAATCTCAAGTTATTTAGAACCCCCAGGTGACAGGTCTGACCTGACATGGGCTCTTCTGGTCCATTGCTCACTGGAAAGCCCCCACCCCAGGCTCAGGGGGACCAAGGGTGGGGAGTCGTATTCGATTTCAGCACCTGGTTTCTCTTCTTGCAGGGCTGGCCAGCTAGGACCAGCCTGACGCTCCATCCGGACTGAAAATACCCGTGCAAATCCCCCTTGTAAAACATCCAACCTCCTCCCATTGGGCCTCCCGGGGACACACCAGAGGCTAAAATAAGGCCTGAAGTCAGCAGGAGCCGGTCCTGCCTGCCAGCGGGTCAGCTCAGCCCCTCGGGGCTCAGTGCTCCCAGCATGGTGGGTTCTGAAATGACAGTCGGCAGGCTAGTGCTAGGCTGAGCCCTCTCCCACCTCTGAGGGGTTTTAAGATCCAGGTTCTCTGCCCTGACCCCGAGAGGCAGAGTCAGTGACCCAAGGCAGGGCCTGGCAATCTGTTCGTTTCAAGGCTCCAAGTGATTCTGTGACCAGCTAGCACTGGGTGTCCACCCTCTATCACCCTGGACACTGATTTGCATTTGTTTATGCTCACCTGTCTCCTTTACAGCAGCGTGGAGACAGGTGAGTGCTGGGCTGGGTCTGAGTTGCCTCTACCTGTCTTTCCACTTGGGAGAATGAGTGAATGAATGAATGAATGGGAATATCCAGCTTACCAGAGAAATCTGGACTCTCCTCGCCCTTGACAGCAGGGAGAACTTTGGGACCAATATTGCCCTTGACACCCGAGCTCAGTTTAGAAGTACAAGGAGGCGTTTTCTAGATTGCTTGGAGCCCCCTCCTCTAGGCAGTCTTCCCTAATGCCTTTCCCACTGGCTCCCCCTGTGAGCCCTGGGCTTCCCTCTCCTGTCTCATGTGTTCCTTTGTTTGTTTCCCCGTCTCCAGCTCCCAGTCGGCTCTGGCAGGGAGTATAAGCAGTAATTGTTGAATGACCAAGAAGGTGAATGAGTGAATGACCACATGACCGAGTCCCTCCCAGCTTTGCCTTCTAATGTGGGAAGCCTTGGAGAAGGCCGCCCTCTCTTGCTTCTTTCTCTCTGCTCCAGTTCTGAGTTCTTGGCACTTTTTCCAGGTTGGGGGCCTTTGCATGTGCCATTCCTCCTACCTGAGACTCCTTCCTTCTAGTTAGTGCCTCCACCTCCTCCACAACGTGGCTTCAGCTCCTCTGCCGTGAGTGTCCCTGACGGTACCCGCAAAGCCCCTTGTTCTAACTGAAGCCACTATCTTCCCACATGAAGTGTGACCTCCTTTAGGAGACGCCTCTGGCTCATGTTTGTTGAATGAACGCACGACTTTGTAGAAAAATCTCAACTGTGGCTCCTTGTAATGTTGGTTCTAAACCATGATGTGGCTGAGGGGCCTGGGCCAGGGCCCCAGGCAGGGGGTGAGTCACGAGGGAGGTAGGTGTGGTCTTGCCAGGCCCAGGAATGCCGGCCGTCAGCCTGGGGCCTCAGGCCGTTTGTCCGCTGAGCAGTGGTTCCGTGATCTGGGGCTGCACTGACACCCCGGAAGCTGAGCTGCCCACCCCCCAAGTTCAGAGAGGGGCTGTGCTGGCCAGGAGGTGCATGGCACAGGGTGGAGAAGCAGTGGGTAAGCTTGCCGAGCGTGGCCTCACAGCCCTGCTGGACAGAGCGCTGGGCTCCCACGTCCCCTCCGGACTTGGAGGAGGAAGTGGAACAGTGTCTGGGAAGCTCTCGGTAGCTTTACAAACCCATGTGAAAGTCAGGGCTTATTGTCATCATCAAGATGAGCGGCTCCCACTGCCAAGAACGGCCTGACCCGTCTTTCTGAGTAATGATGGTGGTGATGACGGTGGTGGTGATGGTGATAGTGGTGATGGTGTTGATAGGGATGATGATGATGATGATGACGGTGGTGATGATGGTGTTGGTGGTGATGGTGATGGTGATGATAGTGGTGATGGTGGTGGTGGTGATGATGGTGATGATAGTGATGATCGAGATGTTGATGATGGTGATGGTTGTGATGGTGATGATGATAGTGGTGATGGTGATGGTGGTGGTGGTGGTGATGGTGATAATGATAGTGAAGATTGTGATGTTGATGTTGATGGTGATGATGATGATGGTGATGAAGGTGTTGGTGATGATGATAGTGATGATCGTGATGTTGATAGTGATGGTGATGATGGTGATGGTGATGATGGTGTTGGTGATGGTGATGGTGGTGATGGTGATGATGGTGGTGATAGTGAGGATGGTGATGGTGTTGATGATGGTGATAACAGTGGTAATGATGATGATGGTGGTGATGGTGGTGGTGGTGATGGTGGTGATGATGGTGATGATGGTGATGGTGATGATGATGATGATGGTGATGGTGATGATGGTGGTGGTGGTGATGGTGGTGATGGTGGTGGTGGTGATGATGATGATGGTGGTGATGGTGATGATGGTGTTGGTGATGGTGATGGTGGTGATGGTGATGATGGTGGTGATAGTGAGGATGGTGATGGTGTTGATGATGGTGATGATGGTGATAACGGTGGTAATGATGATGATGGTGGTGATGGTGGTGGTGGTGATGGTGGTGATGATGGTGATGATGGTGATGGTGATGATGATGATGATGGTGATGGTGATGATGGTGGTGGTGGTGATGGTGGTGATGATGGTGATGGTGGTGGTGGTGATGATGATGATGGTGGTGATGGTGATGATGGTGGTGATAGTGAGGATGGTGATGGTGTTGATGATGGTGATGATGGTGATGACAGTGGTAATGGTGATGATGATGGTGGTGATGGTGGTGGTGGTGATGGTGGTGATGATGGTGATGGTGGTGATGGTGATGATAATGATGGTGTTGGTGTTGGTGATGGTGATGATGACAGTGATGATCGTGATGTTGATGTTGATGATGTTGATGTTGATGGTGATGGTGATGGTGATGATGTAGTGATGATTGTGATGTTGATAGTGATGGTGATGATGGTGATGGTGATGATGGTGTTGGTGATGATGGTGTTGGTGGTGATGGTGATAATGGTGGTGATGGTGATGATGGTGATGATGGTGTTGGTGATGATGGTGTTGGTGGTGATGGTGATAATGGTGGTGATAGTGATGATGGTGATGGTGGTGATGGTGATGATGATGATGGTGTTGGTGATGGTGATGATGACAGTGATGATCGTGATGTTGTGGTGGTGATGGTGATGGTGGTGATGGTGATGATGGTGATGGTGATGGTGATGATGTAGTGATGATTGTGATGTTGATAGTGATGGTGATGATGGTGATGGTGATGATGGTGTTGGTGATGATGGTGATGGTGGTGATGGTGATAATGGTGGTGATAGTGATGATGGTGATGGTGGTGATGGTGATGATGATGATGGTGTTGGTGTTGGTGATGGTGATGATGACAGTGATGATTGTGATATTGTGGTGATGATGATGGTGGTGATGGTGATGGTGTTGATGAAGGTGATGACGGTGGTGATGGTGATGATGGTGGTGGTGGTGATGGTGGTGATGATGGTGATGATGGTGATGACGGTGGTGACAGTGGTGATGATGGTGATGACGGTGGTGATGGTGATGATGGTGGTGATGGTGATGATGGTGGTGGTGGTGATGGTGGTGATGATGGTGATGATGGTGATGACGGTGGTGACAGTGGTGACAGTGGTGATGGTGGTGATGATGGTGGTGATGGTGGTGATGGTGGTGATGGTGTTGGTGATGATGGTGATGGTGGTGGTGGTGATGGTGATGATGATGTGTTTGCTTGTGTTCAGTCACTTCACTCATGTCCAACTGTCTGAAACCCCATGGACTGTAGCCCGCCAGGCTCCTCTGTCCTTGCGGGTTCTCCAGGCAAGAATACTGGAGTAGGTTGCCACGCCCTCCTCCAGGAGATCTTCCTGACCCAGAGATTGAACCCAAGTCTCTTGCGTTGCAGGCAGATGATGGTATATCAATTGATTAGAACAATTGTGTGTGTGACACATTAGAACATTAGAACAATGTGTCCCTGGCCAGGTGCTGAGTGCTTGGAAGGAGGAGAAAAAGAATATTATAAGGACCATACTCCCAGGCATCTGTGATGTGCCAGACACTCTCCTAATTGCACGTCCTGTATTAACTCCCTTAACCCTTCGCATAACCCATTTTACAGATGAGGTAACTGAGGCCCAGAGAGACTAGGGAGCCTCTTGAGGTCGGTGAGCTGGTAGAGGGTGGAGACGGGATCTGACTCAGGGCCTCTGTGTCCCCGACAACAACACTGGGCATCTGGCTCAGCCACGGTCCCTGCCTTGAGGTGGCCGGGCTCACAGACGCTAAACTCCAGCTCTGTCCCCTTTCCGGTTGTCCTGCTTCCTGCTCAGCCGCTGAGGCCGACGACACCCACTTCTCTCGGCCTCACCATCTTCTCCTGAAGCCCAGCCTGACTGGGGATCAGCGGGCCGCCTGGCCGCCGAGGGGTTGGGGGGAGTGGTTCTCTGGCTGGGAGCAGGTGGAGGGCCGTGCGCAGGGCCTGCTGGCCGCCTGGTTTGTATTTTTAACACCCGGCTCTCGGGCGGTGACAAGGTGTCTGCTAAGTGAGGTAATAGGCAATTGAGTGGGTTCCGCTCTGCCGAGGGCCCTCATAAATCACGTCTGTCAGGGGCCCGTGTCATGGGCCAGGGCAGCGGCCGCGCGTCGGCAATTAGGCAGCCTGCGCTGGTGGCTGGACCATAGCCCGCTCACCCAGCACCGTGTCCCTGGCCGGGGAGGGGAGCTTCTGCCCAACCCCCTCTCTCTGGCCTCCCCGCCCACCGGGCTAGGACTCAAACAGACAAGGATGGGCGGACAATGGAAGGACCAGCCCCGGGGTGACAGCAGCCCTGCAGCTCCAGGTGCAGAGGTGACCTGGGCCCATAGTTTCATCCGCCTGGCCTCAGTTTCTGCATCTGTCAAATGGGTGAGCTCATTCCTGACTGAGGACTAGTAAGTGGAAGGGACAAGGAGGAGGATGTCTCTGAACACAGGGCAGGGTTTTATGAGTGATCACAGTAACGAGCACTTTGATGGCCCTCAGTCAGTGCCCAGGACTATTCATTCCCGCACCATCCTACTCCGGCTTGAAAGCATCCTTTTTTTTTTGCAGGGGGTGTGTGGATGCAGGAAAGATGCACAGCAGTTCAAACAGCATTAAGGCAGCTGCTGAGGCAGACTGGCTTTCCTGAACTCATCTGAAGCCCTGTGAGTGAAATACCCCCATCTTATAGATGGGAGAACTGAGGCACTGCTGGGTTAGTAACAGCTGGTATGATGAGGGGCAAGTTTAGAACCTGGGCAGTCAGGCTTCTGAGTCCATGTGCCTCTCTGTGTGGGTCAGCTGGCCAACTGTACAGCCTGGTGCTTTTTGAGAGAGTGAGCTCCCCCTTGGGGGAGGTGTGTAAGCAGTGGCTGGGCAGATTTCTCATGGATTAATGGCAAGGAGGGAGGTCTATATTAGGAAGGAAAATAGAACAGGCCCTCCCTGAGTTCTAAGCTGTTGGAGGCAGCGGTGCTGATGTGGAAACAGACCAGAGAGGGTAAGGAACTTGCCCAAGGTCACACAGCCAGTTGGTAGCAGGTGTGAGATGGAAAGCCTGCTAGAGTTTCTTGGGTTGGGTTCACTTCAATTCCACACTGTTGTGTTGGCACCTGACTTATAAAATTCAGCCCCAAAGGGCACCAAGGCCTCAGGAAACCTAAGTCCCCTCCTGTCTGCAAGGCAGTGTTCTCCTCAAGGCCTGACTGTATTCTGGTCTCGGCACCCCACCTTGGCAGCTCAGTCCTGACCCCTAGCCTCGCCCAGCTTCACGCTGCTCATCTGTGAAGTGGACTTTTAGCAGAAACTGCCCCGCAGGGCTGCGAGGTGAGCGCTTCTGCTCAGGCACGTTTCTAAGTGGTGTCACGAGAGGTGGTTTTTATTTTATTCTTTTTACTGTCACTTGTTTTTCCAAATTTGCGTTTCACCCACACAGCAGGTGGCTGAGGTGCTCTGGGTCCTGGAGTCTCCCAGAGGAAGCAAACCCTTTAGGTATGCACACTGGCCCAGAGGGAGGGAGAAAAAATGCCATGTGAACACACAATTAAACACACACTGTCACATACTCTTATACATAGTCATATACACTTGCACACATTCTGTCTCACACACACACACACACTCCGTCTCTCACAGGCCCATTCACACGAGTTCAGCAAATAGTTCTTAACGCCTCCTATGTGTCCTCACAGGGGATAACGAGGTAATCCCAGAGAAGTCCCTGCCCTCAGGCAATGTTCCCCCCAACCTCAACGATATCCCTCAACACCCCTACCCCCACCCCTATCTATGCAGGAGGTTCCCCCCTAGTCCCATCACCTCCCCAAGCTTCCATCCACACCCCTCCTGGGGTCCAAAGCGTCCACCCCTATTTCCTGGGGTGATGGCAGTTGGGTGGGGGATGAGGCAGCATCCTGGGTGGAAACTGTGGCAGAGACCCCATGCAGGCTTCCTCGTGGTCCCCACATGGGAATCCCATGCCTCCCCTCCCCATGCCCCCTGCCAGTCTTTGTGGTGGGAAGGGAGCCCAGGAGGCCCTGGAGAAGGTTCTTCAAAGAAAGCTCCTGCCATTCTCAGTCCGGCTGCATCTGCAGGGGCTCCCCTGGGAGGGGGCACTGGGCCTGGTCAGCATGGGTGCCATGGGGGGCATCCAGTGGCTCTGAGAGATGAAAAAGGCTCCAGTTTGGGGGTGGGTGGGTACTGAGACCCCAGCAAGGCGATATTTCCTGAATATTTCTCTTTTGGAGACCAAACACCAAAGTCCAGCGTCCCAGGCTTGTCGGGGAGTCCACCCGGAGCAGAAGCCTCTCCATCCATCCGCTGGGTAGCCCCGGGTCGGGGTGGGGGCAGAGGGCCCTGGAGACTGCCATCTGCGGGCCTGTCTTGGCTGCGTCACCTCCCTTGGGGTCACCGGCAGCCAGGATCGATGCCGGGCCCAGCTGCCCAGCAGTGCCCCATTATGCACCCGGCCTGGCCTAGCTCTAATTGATTACACTGGGGTGTCTGTGCGGGCCCAGGTGGCAAGGCCAGCACAGCCTCTGGCTCCCTCAAGGCGCGGCCTGGCTGGGGACCGGGGCGTGGGGGAAGAAAGGAGGCACGGGCCAGGGGCGTCTGTGAGCCCCAATTAAGCCAGGAGTGGCGCAGTCCAGGCTGCTCCTAATTTGGTTTGGGATAATGAGCTGGGGAAATTGGCTCCTGTCTGGCTGCAGTGTAAGCCCCATCTGGGCTGGGCCCTGGGAATAACCGCTCCCATCCCTGTCCAGTGTGTTGGTAAGGGGCTGGTGGCAGAGCAGGCTCCTGGGGTGGGCACTTCTCTCTACAGTGAGTGAACACTTTATTCTTTGTGCTGTCCACATCGTCTGTTTTGGGGGGTTGGGGGAAGGTTACTATTACATCCCCACTTTACAGATGGCCAAACTGAGGCTCAGAGAAGGGATATGAAGGAGCCCCTGGCTAGAACTAAGACTTAGACCCAGAGCCTCCCATACAGGTATATATTACCTTATAGTTCCCTCATGGCTCAGTCCGTAAGGAATCTGCCTGCAATGCAGGAGACCCTGGCTTCGATCCCTGGGTTGGGAAGATCCCCGGAGAAGGAAATGGCAACCCATCCCAGTATTCTTGCCTGCAAAATCCCATGGACAGAGGAGCCTGGGAGGCTACAGTCCATGGGGTCGCAAGAGTTGGACAGACTTAGCGACTGAACCACCACCACCACAGTTCTAGCGATCAGAATTCCAACATGAGTTGTTGTTGTGCAGTCACTCAGTCGTGTCCAACTCTCTGTGACCCCATGGACTGCAGCACGCCAGGCTTCCCTGTCCTTCACTACCTCCTGGAGTTTGTTCAAACTCTTGTACATCAAGTCAGTGATGCCATCCAGCTATCTCACCCTCTGTCGCCCCCTTCTCCTCCTGCCCTCAATCTTTATCAGCATCAGGGTTTTTTCCAATGAGTTGGCTCTTCGCATTAGTTGGCCAAAGTATTAGAGCTCCAGCCTCAGCATCAGTCCTCCCAATGAATATTTAGGGTTGATTTTCTTTAGGATTGACTGGTTTGATCTTGCTGTCCAAGGAACTCTCAAGAGTCTTCTCCAACACCACAATTCGAAAGCATCAACTCTTTGGTGCTCAGCCTTCTTTATGATCCAACTCTCACATTCATACATGACTACTGGAAAAACCATAGCTTTGACAATACAGACCTTTGTTGGCAAAATGATGTGGCTGCTTTTTAATTCACTGTCTGTCACAGCTTTTCTCCAAGAAGCAAGCATCTTTTAATTTCATGGCTGCAGTCACCGTCCGCAGTGCACCAGCCACAGTGATTTTGGAGCCCAAGAAAATAAAGTCTGTCCCTGTTTCCATGGGGCTAAAATCATGGCGTCATCAGGGCTGCATTCATTCAGGACATTTTAGGAGAGAATGGCCTTCTTGGCCTTGTCCAGCTTCTACAGGTCACCTACACTCCTTGGCTTGTGGCTCCTTCTTGCATTTCCGAAGCTCATCACTCTGACCTCCTTCTCTGTTTGACCCTCCCACCTTCTTCTTACAAGGATGCTCATGATGACATTGGCCCCACCCAGATAATCCAGGATAATCTTCCCAACTCACGATCCTTAACTTCAAAGTCTCTTTTGACATGTAACATATTAGTTTCCAGGGATTAAGACATGGACATCTTAGAGATGTGGGTAGGGGGCATTATACTGCCTTCTACAACCACAAGGAAGAAAATAACCACACCAGTTTGAACCCAGGTCTGACTTGCTCCAAAATTTGTTTCCACTACGCCCAGACTTCACAAGTCCCTTTTGCATAATTTCTTTCTGAGACTTGTATCCCTGGATATATATATGTAGGGGATCATCTTCTAAGCTGACATCATTTTGGAGAGTGTGGTACTGTGTTCTGGGAACACAAGTGACTTTGAGTCTCCAGAGGTGTTTGCAAGAAGGAAATTGTCCCTGTGGCAGTCACAGGCTTTCCTCATCCTTCACTTCACTCCCCATCTCCTGCCTCTTAGAAAATGGCCTTTAACCCATGCCTCCAAGGTCTTGGGAACGATCTCATAATTTTGTTTCCTAAGACTGAGGAACTTTGGACTTCCCTGATGGTCCAGTGGTTAAGAACCTGCCTGCCAATGCAGGGGACATGGGTTCGATCCCTGGTCCGGGAACATCCCACGTGCCTCGGGGCAACTAAGGCTGTGTGCCACAACTACTGAGCCTGTGCTCTAGAACCCGGGAACCGCAGCTACGGAGCCCATGTGCCCTAGAGACTGCGCTCGGCAACAAGAGAAGTCACTGGAGTGGGAAGCCCACGTGCTGCAGCTGCAGAGTAGCCCCCACTCGCCGCAGTGCGACAAAGCCTGTGCTCAGCAACGAAGACCCAGCACAGCCCAAAATGAATAAATAAATAAAAGGCTGAGAAGCTCCTTAACTTTCTCCTGTCTAGTCTAAATAAATCCACTCCTACCACGTACCCTCCTTCCTTGCTTGGCAAGCGTCCACATGGATAGAATTTATTTCGGAGGGCAATTTGGAAGCAGACATCCAACGCAGTGGACATAAACAGGTGGTTAGTTATCTCTCTGCTCAGCCCTTTCATCTTTAGGGCTCCCTCTTTAAGAAATCAATGATCACAGTGTCTCAGAAAGATTCAGCTATAAAAGCACGTTCATCTCATCAAGAGAAGAAGCAACCTAACTGCCCAACCACAGGGGACTGGTTAAATGAACAATGCTGCATCCTCAATATCATACGACCAACTTGTTGGTAAGCAGAATGTAACAGAAGAAAGTTCCAAGTGGACAAGATTTTAGTTCTCACATTCATTTATTTAAATTTTTTTTTTTTAAAGTTATTTACTTGACTGTACCAGGTCTTAATTGTGGCACGCAGGATCGTCTACCTTCACTGCGGTACGGGGACTCTTCACGCGAGCCCTCAGGTGCGGCGTGCGGGATCTAGTTCCCTGACTCCCTGCTTTGGGAGTGTGGAGTCGTAGCCACTGGGCCACCAGAGAAGTTCCTACCCATTCACTTTCAAACTGTCGCACTTCCAGGGTCTAAGACAGTGCCTGGCATACAGCAGGCGTTCGATAACTTGTCGGAGGATGAACAAATGGATGAACGCTTAACAACATGGAAAGATCACTTTACGGATGTTAAATTATCCATGTGATCTCATTTTGTATAAATATGCAGCACAAATGTATGGAGAACAAGTTTAAAGGTAATAATATGATAAGCTTGGTGATTTCCAGACTCGACAATTTTAGGTGATTGTCTTTCATGACTTCACAGTTATAGGTATTTTCTAAAGTGTACTCAATAAGTGTATTACATCTGATATAAGAAATAACACATGTTATTTCTTGATGACACTGTGAAATCACATGTGGGTGATGACGAGGCAGCCCTCCAGCCCTTCTGATGAAAGGTCCCTACTGCCTAGATTCCAAGTTCTCCAAAGTGAAGAGCTCACATCTTCCCAAACTTAGAGATGACAGCTCCTTGAGAACACGTGGTTTCAAGCCCTAGGAGCCCAGATTCCTGCCGTCCAGCTCTGGGTTAATGCTTTGACCGTCAATTCAAACCTCCATGACCAAGATGTCAAATCTGGAATTTTAATCCATGACAAAGTGGGGGACTTCTCCTGTTTCACGGTGGAAATTCTGGACTCTGAATATCAAGGAGCCCAGCCACCCTCGTCTGGGTGCAGTGTTTACGATCCATATGGTCCTGGCCCGCATAGCCTCTGTCCTGCTGTCAAACCCAGCTTCTCCAAAGGCTGGGATGCCAGCAAAGACCCCTGATGTCCTCAAGGGTCCTCCAGGACCCATAGGAGAAGATGCTCTGGGTGGCAAGGATGGGGGGTGGTGGGAAGGGTTAGACCTGGTAATGGCCAGTGGCGCTTTGTAAACAAACAAACAAACCATACTGGTGAAAGGAGTTTCAGCCATCAGTGCTTAAAGGGGAGGGGAGGGGAAGGCTTTGTAGGTAGGGGGTGGGATGCCGAGGAAATGAAAGAAACACTCCGGAGCCCACCCCAGATGAAGGAGTTTTTTTTTTCCCATTTGTGGGTATGATCAACTTCATCAGACACACTAGAAATTGTTAAGAAGTAGGAAAAGTCCCTGTCTTTGTCTTATTTACTTCCTTGATTATTTTTTGGCCATGCTGGCTCTCTGTGACTGCGCTGGCTTTTCTCTAGTTCCCGTGAGCGGGTTTCTCATTGCGGTGGCGTCTCTTGTTGCTGAGCACAGGTTCTAGGGTGTTCATGGGCTTCAGTACTTTCAGCTCCCGGGCTCTAGGGCGCAGGCTCGGTAGCTGTGACACTCTGGGCTTCGTTGGTCTGCAGCACGTAGGATCTTCCCTGATCAGGGATTGAAGCCGTGTGTCCGTAGGCGGATTCTTTACCACGGAGCCACCGGGGAAGCCCTGTCCTTGCCTTTTTCTTCTTTTCTTTTTTTTTCTGCCCACTTCTTTCCCACCTTGCAATTTGAATAAACTGCAGTGGTGTCTCATCCAACTCAGGTTTAACTCGACGGCATGTGGGTCCCATCATGGGGCCTTCGTAGGAAATCCTCGAGGGCCTTTGGATGATTTACAACAGTGTCAGAAACTGGCCCCTGTTTCTAACAGGGGGCCCACACGGTGGCTCCATGATGACCTTCAGTGAACCTGTGGGTCCTCGGTGACAGGGTCACAAAAGCGGCATCACTGTTTACAGGGCAACAGTTTGAGCTGAGGCCCGAGTGCCAGGGTGGAATGGGAAGAACGTGATTTGGGGTTGGGGATGCGCTTGAGGAAGCCTGAGGGTCACCTCTGTGCATGTGGCTGGGTCCAGAATGCCAGGCTGCCTTCAGGAAGAATCCCAGACATCAGAGACCACCCAGCTGGCTACCTGTGATAGGGGACACCTGGGTACCTCTGTGGCTATCCCCTAGCCATTCCTGGAATTCTGGGTCCCCGGCTCAGCCAGTGTGCTTAGGGTGATACCCATCCTCCCAGTCAGGGTTCACGTGGTCACCCTCGACCCTTCCCTCCCAGGGCTGGGTGCCCTTCCCACTCCTGGAGAGGAGGAAGGAGACAGCTCTCCAGCTTGTCTGTCAGGTTTCAGCAGCGCCAGAGCCTGTGTTATTGGGTTGGAATGGGATGGACTGGTTTCTCTCTAGGAACCAGGAAATTCAAGCCTTGATGCATCGAACACCAGCGGTGACTCCACTGCATTTCCTCACAGAAACACACATTTCCTGTCCTGCTCTCCCCTTCCTCCCATTCTGCCTGGCTTGGTTGTTACTCTGATTTGTTTTTCTACTTAGCCATGATGCAGTGGTTCAAGGAAACTCTTCCAGGATGCCAGAGATCAGACAAGAAGGACGACCTAGACTTGTGGACAGCAGGAGAAGGAGACGGTTGGATGAGCTGAGAGAATAGTGGGGAAACACGCACTACCACGTGTAAAAATTAGACAGCCGGTGGGAATCTGCCATATGACCCAGGGAGCTCAGACGGTGCCTGGTGACAGCCTAGATGGGGCGGGATCCCTGTGCCTGATTCGCGTTGATGTACGGCAGAAACCAGCACAATGTTGTAAAGCAATTATCCTCCAATTAACAATAAAGAGAAAGAAAGAGAAGGATGTCCCGTCTTGGGAGGGGAACAGAGCGGGGCCTGGAACTCTACTTCCTCCCATCCGTACCCTCTGGGGAGGCTGGAGGGGCTCCTGGGAACCTTCAGGGTCTGAGGGGAGTCTCATACAGGGAGGAATCACTCTCTCAAACCTCAACAAAGACAACTCTCACCCCTAAATCAGATCAGATCAGATCAGTCGCTTAGTCATGTCCGACTCTCTGCGACCCCATGAACTGCAGCATGCCAGGCCTCCCTGTCCATCACCAACTCCCGGAGGTCACTCAGACTCGCATCCATCGAGTCAGTGATGCCATCCAGCCATCTCATCCTCTGTCGTCCCCTTCTCCTCCTGCCCTCAATCCCTCCCAGCATCAGAGTCTTCTCCAATGAGTCAACTCTTCGCATGAGGTGGCCAAAATACTGGAGCTTCAGCTTTAGCATCATTCCTTCCAAAGAAATCCCAGGGCTGATCTCCTTCAGAATGGACTGGTTGGATCTTCTTGCAGTCCAAGGGACTCTCAATAGAGAAGGCTTAGGAGGAGACCAGCCTCCCCGTCGGAGCTGCCAATCACACATGGCAGGGTTGAAAACCCCTTTGAAGGTCATTCAGCTCACCCTTTTCACCCCATTGAGCAGATGAAGAAACTGAGGCTGCCGGCTCACAGCCCCCTGGCAGGTGCACGGCCTCACGGGGACCTGGCCCACAGATGGGTGCTGTCACCTCTTAGCCGGGAGGCCTGGGGTCGGGGGGCCCCAGAGGCACCCGACAGCAGTGAGCCGTGGCGGATTTCTGTCACGCTACATAATGGCGGGCAGGTAATAACCCCTCCGTCTCTGCCATCTCGGCGCATAATGGGGAGGAAAATGAATTCAAATGTCATTCGCTACAATAAAAGAAAGTATTCTTAGTGCTCACAGCGTTCAGCGGGGCCGAGGCAAGGGCGAGGTGCGTTCTCAATGAATCACCTGGTAAAGCAGGAGCGGGGGGCTCTCAATTATTCCCTGCCAGCGTCAGCCCGATGCGTCGTAATCACCGGGATTATTTTTACAAGTGAAGCCGAGGGCTGCGTGCGTGTGTGCACGTGTGCCACAGTGATGGGGGCCAGGCGTGTGCAAACGGGCGCCTGGGGCACGCATGCCTGTGTACGTGTGTGCCTGGAGGAGAGGGTGAGACTGGGCTTGTGCTCGTGTGCAAGTGCACATGTGACACTCACAGGTGTGGGCGTATCGTGTGACGTCTCCCCCTCCCCCAGACAGCCAGCCCCACGAGGACCAGATTCCTTCCCAGTGTCACTCATTGAGGTTTCCTTGGTGCCTAGCCTGAGGTCTGGTACACAGTAGGTGCTTAATAAATACCTGTCAACTGCATACACAAGTCACCCAACCCTGCTGCTCCTTCCTCCAGTATCACCCTCAGGTCTGACTGCTTTCTGGCACCTGCTGGCACCTCCCCACCCCCACAGACAAAGCCCCCTCATCTCGACCTCCTTTTCTCCATGGTGGCCGCTGCAAGTCCATGATCTGAACACTGGCTAGGGGGTCTGCTTAAAACTCAAATGGGAGCAAGCCACTCTCCTGATTAAGAAAACAACAAAAGAGGCTCCCCATTATACCCAGAAGTGAAGCGAAGTGTCAGTCGCTCAGTGGCATCTGACTCTCTGCAACCCCATGGACTGCAGCCCACCAGGCTTCTCTGTCCATGGGATTCTCCAGGCAGGAATACTGGAGTGGGTTGCCATGCCCTCCTCCAGGGGATCTTCCCGAACCAGGGATTGAACCCAGGTCTCCTGATCAAACTTCAGGCAGATTCTTTACTGTCTGAGCCACCAGGGAAGCCCAAATAATACCCAGAACAAAGCCCCAAATCCTCTCTGGAAACTTCCAGTTCTGGAGTGGGCTGGGACCTGCCTACCTTCTCTCTCACTGCCCCACCCCCTGCCGCCTTCAATTCTTCTGGGGGAGAGGGTGGTGGTGTTCTTCCTGCCTCAGGGCCTTTGTATCTGCTGTTTCCTCTGCTCTCAGCATACCCTGCACCTTCTCGTCTCTTGGGGTCCCCCTTAAGTATGGCAAGGCTTCCTGCCCATCCCCCCACCACGTCCCACTCACCCTTTGCTTTTCTCTAGCACAGCTTGGGGTCCTCAGGACATTCATCACCATCCACGAGGATCTGATGCACTGGTTCCTCTGCTGGACTGTAAGGTCCAGAGGGCAGGGCCTGGTCTGTTCGCAGAGTATCGTGAGCAGCCAGCCCAGCACTGGGCACGTGGCTGGTACGTGTTACCTGTTAGCTGATGACTGATGAACGGGCTGGGTGCGGGTGCCCTCTGGGGGAGGGGCAGGCCCGGAAGCTGCCCATCTATTGAGCTGGGAAGAAACAGGCTTCCCCAGCTGCCTCGCGTGCTTCCTCACTGCGCCCATTCCACTACTGCATCTGCACTGTTTCTTACTTCATGTGTATTTAAAGGGACTTGCTTTTCATTTCACTTTGAAACTTTCTAACATTGCTTTGAATTGACAACTTGCCGGAAGAGAAAACTCACTCCTCAGTTAGAAGTGCGAGCGCATTTCAGACTAGCTGGCCGGGGGTGGGGCTTGTCCTCTGGGCCCGGGTTGACAAGTCCCTCCGTTAGATGTTTAAGACCCAGCAGCCTTGGGTGCGGTTTTCTGTGCCTTTATCAGGCGAGCTGGAAGATGACCGTGAGGGCTGGCATTGTCCTGCCCTTTGGTGGTGTTTGCCTCGCTGCCTGCGAATAGTCCCCAGCCCACTCTGCGGCATCTGAATCCACAGTCCAGTCCCCAGGAAGGCGCTCAGCACATTTCAGCTCCCTCCTGGTCACCCTTGCGACCCCTCAGTGTCCTTACATCACACTCCAGGGGACAACTCTGGGTCTCGGGGGCCAGACTGGGGGCCACTGGCTCTGGTCTCAGGGCCTCACTTTTCTCTTCCACGAATGGGGGTTCCCCACCCTGGACCATTTTGCCTGGCTCTCCACCAGCTGTGAGGATGAACGGGGGTCCCGAAGGCCCAGCCCCCATGCCCTGGGGGAGGAGGGGTCTCGGCTGAGGTCTTTCCTGAACCTCCAGCTGCCTCCTGGGACAGTGTGGAATTTTTATTTTTCAGTCTTTGTCTGCAAGGGAGAAGTGTGGGCCTCTACATAATTTTCATTCCATGGGGCCAGGGAAGGGGATCTGCACAGGTGTTCTCAAGAGGGAGGGGGGAGCTGGGAGCCCCTGGGGCGGCTGTTCCTGGCAAGAGGCCAGATGTGCCTGTTTTTCAGAAGGACAGAGGGAAGGGAGCATGACTGAGCGCCGACTGTCTACTCATCTGTGTTTGAGATGTCACACAGCCCCCAGCTGTTAACTCCTTCCAGCAGCCCACAGGCAGGGACTGCTGCCACCCATTTTACAGATCTGGAAACTGAGACTCAGGGAAGGAATGTGCTCAAGGTCACACAGTTGGCAAGCGGCAGAGCCAGGCTTGCACCCAGGTCTGTATGGCTCCAAAGCTGTGCCCTTAACTATGGTGCTTTCAGTCTTGTTGTCTTTTTTTCTCAAAGGACTGACAGGAACCTTCATCCCCCTTCATCTGCAGTTTGCTCAGCTCCAGTCCCTGGCTGCCTGCTGCAGGTGATCTGAGCCTGAGGATCAGAGAGATTAAGTGGCTGGCCCCGAGTCACACAGCAGGTTGTCAGGGGGCCTGGCGTGAGCCTGGCGGGGGCCTGGGAGTGGGGGGCTGAGTCTGAGCTAGCTGAGATTCCTCTGGGGGGCCCCTTGTCCACTCTCTGCCTTGGGCCCCATCGGGTCATGGGGCGGTGCCCGTGACATTGGCTGGAGCATCCTGGCCCGTATTTTAGCCGGCCGCTGCCAGGGGTGCGCGCAGTTAATTAGCGGGGCTCAGAAAGTTCATCAATTATAGATCTGGCGGCTGCGGCTGATTGCCGGTGCGCGGCGGGTGGGGAGGGCCCGTAAATCAGCCTGACGGGTCCTGACCACGCAGCCCCGCGCCACCAGAGCGCCACCTCGAAGCCAGAGCATGGCAGGGCTGGTGGAGGAAGCGGGTTCCCAGCCTGACCTGGGAAGGGGCCGCCCCCCAGCCCTGCCCGCCCCCTCCCAGGCTCTCTTAGTCTCTGGTCCTTCTCATTCCCCTCCCCACCGTCAGCCCGGTCCCGGGCGGTCCCCCCACTCCCTGCTTTTTCTCCATGCAGCCTCCACACTGGCAGTGATGGGGGGCTGGAGCCCCCTTAGAACTCTTCCTTAGCCCATCCAGCTTTGGGTGGGGGTGCTGAACCCCCTCTACAGTCAGGGTTCAGATCCCCTGGCCAGATCTTGGGTGCCTAGGTTTCTGCCTCTGTGAAACGCAGATTAAACGAGTAACCCTGATGTCAGGTTAATGGGCTCACGCACACAAGGGCCGTGCAGTGCTGGGGAACTGTCATCCCCTACAAATGCGGGTGCTGCCCCCTTTCCCTCCCACCTGGGGCCACACCCAGCACTTGCCACACATGCATGCATCCCCACCACCTAGCCCTCTGGTTTTCCTGTTCATGAGACATGCCACAGGCATCAGAAATCCACTCATTCACGTAAGCATCATGCACATGTGTGCCCACCCGTGTCAGCTCTACACGTGCGTTCTGGCTGACTACACAAATCATAGTTTGGGGAGAAGGTGTCCTGGCAGAGGAATCAGCATGTGCAAAGGCCCTGGGGTGGGGGGAAAAGATGTATTCAGGGACTATAAGAGACACTTGTGGCTGCTGTGGCCACATGCCTGTTTTTCCCAAAGGGATCTTAGATAAGAGCCTGTTTAGGAACCTCATGTAGGGTGTGACAGTCTTTTGCACAATCTTGACAAGTGAATGCTTCTCAGATCCAGGTCTTTCAGCTTGCCTCTGTCCTGCCTTTGACCACAGTGTTTCAGCCTCTCCTAATTCAGCCCCTCTTCCCCTGCCCCACTGAGGGGCTCAGTGGGCCCTGTGGCTAAGCCCAGAGCCTGCAGTTTTGGTGAGAGCTGGGCTGAGGAAGGGTGGGCCAGGAGGGAGGAGGCCAGTCATAAATTTCCAGCGAGTTGCTGCTGGCAGCTCTCTGCCTGTTCTCAGAGGCCATAAAATTTTACTAGAGTGAGAGCTTCTGCCCATGAGTGAAGCCACGCGGGATTAGAGCCCGCCAGGGTGTCGGGCCTCAGGACCTCCATCACCTGCCAGGCTATACCACCCCAAGCCTCATTCTCTCTGCCTGCCTCCCCAGGAGACTCAGGACTGGCCACCACCTGCCCAGGGCAGAGCACTTTACAGTTTAGGAAGGAATTTCCACCAGCCTCATGAGGAATCTTCCGGACCTCCCAGGGAGCTAGCTGCCAGAGCAGAGTCACCAAGTTCCTTTGATAAATGAGGAAACAGGCTCAGAGAGGGCGACTTCACTGTCCAGGGCTACACAGCAGAATAAGTTGAGGTGGCAGACTTGAATCTAGGACTCCTGAGTCCTCTAGACAAAGAGTGCTTTTTCACCCTTGGTTTCTTTTTATTTATCCGCTATCCATTCACTCACCCACTCATTCTTTTTGTTTGTTTGAAAATTTAATTTCGTAGCTTTGGTGTGAACCCCACAGATTTATTCACATCTTTTCTTCAAGTATAATTTGATTGAAAAAGTAACATATTCTTATTGTAAAAGATCCACCTACAGATAAATGTCTACCGCACAATGCCATCCCTCGTTTTCTTTCCAGCTCCCTGTCCACCTATTCTCCTATCCACCCGTCCATCCGTCCATGCATCCTTCCATCTGCCATCCATTCAATAAATACACATGCATATTTGCAAAGCACAAAGGTAAATAAAACACAGCCCTGCCTTCAAGGGAAACAAACAAACGGTGACAAGGTGATAAGGGAAAAGGTCAGCACACACCCCAGAGGCACTGTTCACAGAGCCGTGTGTTCCATGCCGAGGATGGGAGCGTAAATACAGCAATGGGAGCCACTGGCATCCACCATTGCTCTAATACTCCCTTGTGTTTGAGACTTGCTGTGTGCTAGCAAGTGTGAGACATACTGACAGTCAAGCCACTGATTTGAAGCATGAACCTGCCACGTGCCAGGCCTTACTTGGTTGATGTTATTTACTGAGCGTCCCAGCCTCGTGAGGTCTGGGTGTTCTGACTCTGGTTGGGGCACGGGGGAACTGAGGCTGGAGGGATGGAACGGTTGAGGGGTGCAGCGGGAGCCAGGCGGGCTGTGCGGGGCTTGGTCCCAAGGTGGCCGCAAAGCAGAGGCTTCTGGGAAGAGCCTGCGGTGGGCACCCGGCAGGTTCAGCCTGGCTGTGGCCAGCACAGGAAACATCTTTGCCTGGCAAACAGGATGGTCGTTTGCCGTCTGAGCATGGGTGCATGGATGCGGGGAGGAAGAGGGGCCCAGAATAGCTCCTGCCCTTCCCCTGCCCCTGCTTTCTGCCTGGCCCCCCGCCAGCTTTTCTGCAACCCCATTACCCTGCCCCAGTGCCCATAGCTGGGAACCTTCACGAGTGAGGCATCATCCTCTGAGCCTCCCATGAGCCTGAGTTTGCAGAAGGGAAACAGGCTCAGAGAGGGGAAGTGGCTGGCCCGGCAAGACCCTGCTTCCAGCTCCAGGCCTGGGGCTCTTTTAGGATCTGGAGTGGGGGGAGAAGGAACTGCTTTTGGGGGTCTTCCCTCCCTCTGACAGAGCTGCCATCTGAGCAGATCTAGGTTCCCTTGCTCTGGGCGCCCCCAGCCCTGTTCTCTGCATCCTGCTCCCCCAGGTACTGCTCCCAGCAAGCTCTCACCCCTGAGAGGAGCCAGGGACAGGCCTTCTGCAGGTATTTCAAAGACCCTTCCTAAAGGTAGGGACACCAATGGGAGATTCTGGCAGAGTGCAGCTCTGTCCAGATTCTGGGGTGCACTGACCACCACCCCAAACTGCACCTGTGGTGCCAGGAAGCCCGACCTCGCCTGCTGTGTGATCTTGAGCTGAGCACACAACCACTCTGGGCTTCATGATAGCTCTGGAGTTGGATGTCTCTTCTTGTTCTTGAAATTCCTGATTTTAAGATTCTGTCACCTTCAATATTCTAAGACTCTGGGATTCTCAGACTTGGTCTTTCCAGAATTCTCTCCACCATGTGCACAGTGAGTGTTTCGAGAAGCATCGCAGGGTGAGCTAAGACTCCGGGAGGGTTAACAGTCCCCTAAAGTCACACTTCCTAAGTGTCTCCACTTCTTAAGTGTCCCCACTTCCGCCTTGCTCCCACACCCTAGAGGGGTTTGTACTATGGCTGGTCGGTCAGCAGGGCTTCCTGAGAAAAGAAGGACTGCGTTGATGTGACTGATGTTAAACCAATTTCTTCTTCCATGACTCTTTTCCAGCAAGGTGTGATCCACTGTGAGAGGGAGGTTCTTTGGAGTCATCCAGCTCACCTAAATCCCCGCTCCACTTTTTCAGGCTGTGTGAGCTTGGGTGAATTACTTCATCTTTCTGGGCCTCAGTTTCCTCATCTAACAGATGGGGATAATGTGCCCACTTTGCTCCCTTCCGCAGCCTGCAGGGGGAGTGCTGATGTCACTGGGGGTGTTTCTCTTCTGTGGGAGACTGGGCCTTATAAAAGCATTTGCACCAGAGCTACTATTTTAGTGGGGAGGATGGGCATCAGTTGGGCACTGGACAGTCCTGGGAGCCCAGCAAGGGGCCTGAGGTCCCAGGAGGCACCTTGGAGACCCCAGCCCAGCCTCAAAGGCCCACGTGGGCGTGAACTGCAGAGCCTCTGTGCTGCAGCCGCCTCGAAGCCAGGCGTGAAATCTGGGCGCACGCGGTGCGGCGAAGCAAGGGCTGGGCGGATGCAGACCGTCCTTTGATGTGCTTTTGGGGTGTGTAATTAACTGTAACTGAAATATTATTTGATCTTTTATGTGGAAAATCAAATTGTGTTGTGTCAGACATGAATAAATACACACCGGTCTGTTTCTGTGGCTGCCGCAGCTCCTCCCCAGGCCCAGCTCCCCTGCTCCCGCGCCCCACCCCCTTTGCCTTGGTGGAAACATAATTCTCGCCTTTTAAACTTTTTCCCTTTGTCTGGTTGTGAAAGGCCCTATTGTTCTGGGGGAAAGGAGGGGGCTGGGGCCCGAACCGAGAGCTGGGGAGGGGGGTGTCCTGCCCATGGACAGGGCTGGGGCTCAGGGACCTGGGCCCTGGGACTCCACATCTCTGTCTCCGGACATTGGGCGACCTTGGGCAAAGCCTTCAGCAGCCTGAGCCTCAGTTTTCCCACCTGGGTTCTCTCTGGACCCCTTGGGGTGGGGGTATCATGTTTTATAGGTGATGGACCTCATGACTCTGCTAGAGGCATTTGAGGAGTTGGCTGTTGCTTTTACACAGAGGTAATGGTCTCTCAGAAGACCCTAAAACCAGTCCCCGTAGGTGATTTGGGTTCTGACCTTTTCCTCCAGTGAGGCTGGTTGAGGATGGGGATGTTGGAAGGGTGGAGGATGTTGTAAGGAGGGGAAGAGCATAGCCTAGTGGTTACCAACCAGCTTTGGAACCAGGCAGCCCTGAGTACAAGTCGGGCCTCTGGCAATTACCAGCTACGTGACGTCTCTGAGCCTCAGTTTCCTCATCTGGAGAATGGGATGGAAAGCACCTCCCTCGTTGGGCTGGAAAGCACCTTAATCTTTGCACATTCTGTTCCACCTGCCTTGGGTGCCCTTCCTTCCCCGTCGGCCTAGTTAACAGCTGTGCATGCATCAGTGATGTTTAACCATCACTCACTTTTAGGGGCGACATTTGCAGACTCATCTGCACTTGTCTTCTTAGGTGTTTCCTTGTTCCTCTTCCCCTGCTTTCCCCAGCCCCCCTCTCATGAGGGGGAGCACTTTACTTGCTCTATATCTGCCTTACTCTCTGCCTTGAGAGTGGAGGAAACCCCCCTCTCCACCCCCCATCAGAGATGCCTCTCATCTTCACAGCTGAATCCCAGGGCCTGGAACAGCATCAGGCACAGTGTGGGTGCTCGGGGAGTGATCACCTTGGTTACACTCTGCAGACTCCATCAGGAGCCTCTCCCAGCCCAGACCGTGCCTACCAGCCCCCCCGGAAGATGCTTGACCCATTCCTACAGGGAGCTCCGATGACGGGAGAGGGAATCAGAGATGGCCCAGGTGAAAACACCAGGCCCTGGGCCCCAGCCAAGTCAAACATCCGGGAATTAGAAAAAAATAAACAAAAAAAAAGAGAAGCTGCAATTATTGTCTGAGCCTGTAATATTTACCTGGCTGGAGGGACGAGACGATTTTGAAGAGTGGGCCGTCCCGCTGCTGCCGCCAGCTGGTCTGCCTCCCCCGGGGGTGGGCTGGGGCTGGGGCTGGGGCTTCGCACTTGCCCAGGCGGAAAGGCAGTGAAGAAGCACAAAGAGGCTGCCAGACTTCAGGACCCTCACTGAGCAGTGGGGGAAACTGAGGCCAGCCCAGGGACAGCTTCCTGAGGTCGCACAGAGCGGGACAGATCTTCCACCCGAGCGCGCACCACTCTAAGGACAACACGGAAGAGAAGAACAATAGAAGCGTCTGTTGGATCCACCCCAGGTGCTGGGTCTCCGGCCAAAGGCTTTCCACCAGGTGCTTTTATTCTTCCTCGTTTTACAGAGGCCACATCATTATTATTATTCGTGGGTCTCTTTCTCTGTTGAAAAAAATTAAAAGTTACATTATGATTGTTGGTATAAAGATGAAAATGTTAATTTTAGATATTAAAACATGATCTTCAGAAAGCCTCCTCCCCCCTTTGGATTAAAAAAAAAAAAAAAGAAGAAAACATTTAAAAATAGTTTTTGAAAAACTAAACCCTAAAACTGTTGTGGGCCCGAGGCTTTGGGACTATTGAGGCAGGAGGTAGATGAACCCCCCTTCCCTCCCCCAGGGTAAAGCGATTGGAGATTCATTTCCCGTGGATCCAAACTCCAGGCTGAGAATCAGATCAGATCAGTCGCTCAGTCGTGTCCGACTCTTTGCGACCCCATGAACCGCAGCACGCCAGGCCTCCCTGTCCATCACCAGCTCCCGGAGGTCACTCAGACTCGCATCCATCGAGTCAGTGATGCCATCCAGCCATCTCATCCTCTGTCGTCCCCTTCTCCTCCTGCCCTCAATCCCTCCCAGCATCAGAGTCTTCTCCAATGAGTCAACTCTTCGCATGAGGTGGCCAAAATACTGGAGTTTCAGCTTGAGAATAGCAGGACAATTAAGGAGAGGAGGGTGGGCCCTGCCCAGATCGCATATTTCTTTTCCGGAAGTCAGGGGACCTCCCCCACCACACGTGCGCAGAAAAGGCCTCTTGGAGGCCAAAGGGGAGTTAGGTCAAGGGATGTTCTACCCAGATGCCTTTGCGGTAAAATCCATCTTGACTTGGGAGGACTGTGAGCTATACCAAATACGGACTGTGAACCGGGCAAATCAAAATGATTGGCCAAGGAGAACCCGGAAGAAATACCCCGTAAAAGTAATTCAAACTGCCGCGAGGGTGCGACTCAGGAATTCTCCGAGTCTGCCCGTGCGTGTCTATCCACACGCACTGTTCTCTTTTTCCCTCTTAAGAAACACTTTACTTGTTTCAGTACCTTCCGTCTTGGTGAGAATTCTTATCCACAAAGCCGAAGGGCCAGGGCCCTGGTCACTGACCCCTGGTCTCGTGGCTAGGGTCTGGTGCTTTTACTGCTGGGACCTGGCCTCACTCTCTGGCTGGGAACCCAAGCCCCGCTCCACGCCGTTTCAGGCCGAGACCACCTGAGATCACTACCGTGCCTGACGGATAAATTGGTTCTGTGCGGAAGGGAAACTGACAGGGAGAGAATTGAGTTTCAAAGAGGAACGAGAGACACACATCCTGTTAACAAAGGAGCTGGATAAACCGAGCCCCACTGAGTGCCTAGGTGGAGGGTGGGGATGGGAGGTGCTTGCCAGGTTCAGCCCCTCGCGGTCCCCTGGGCTTGCCCCTGTCCAAAGCCTCCGCTGCCCCCTTGTTCTCCTGGAGCCGGGCTGTAGCCATGCTGACTGGTGGCCAGTGCCTGTGTGGCCTATAGCTGTCCATAGGGTGATACATCCCCACTGTCCCCAGGAAGTCATTCTTGATTTCTGCAGCTTGGGGACCTTCTGCCCCTGCTTGGACTGTTGGGAGGGGGCGGTTGGGGCAAAAAGCCGTTATTATGACCCCTTAGATCAGCTGCTCCCTGCCTCTGTCACCGTAGGTCAGGACCTCAGGGCTTCCAAAGGCTGGACCACCTGCCCTGGCCAGGAGGGGTGCAGCTGCTTCCCAAACCAGTGATGAGAGAGTGGTTTCCTGCAACCTTCCCTTAGCACCAGAGAGAGTCCCCGTTGGGTGCTAATGTGTCTTTAACATTTCTTTCAAAGGTTTGCTAATCTCTCTTTGAAAAGCCTTGTTGAGGGGGAGCGGGGAGAGGGCGGCAGGGTTTGTCTCTAACTCAACAGCATCATTGTTTTTTTTTTAATTTTTAGGGTACCTTTTGATTTATGGCATCTAATGTTCATTTCCCATTTAAAGTGGTGATTAAAAGTATCTTTAAAAATGTTTATTGCTGCAGAAGGAGGAGATCAACTTAGAGAAAAAATACTAAGTAGGTCACCTCAGATAAGAAGGAGGGAGAAGGCAGAAATTAACCTGCAGATACACGAACTGGTGAAGTTTGGAAAAGCTGCTGGAGGCCACAAGTGCATGCTTGTCATTTTGGTATTGACTGCTCAGAGAGGGTCGGTGACTTGCTGAGGTCACACAGGAAGTGCGTGTCCCTTAGAAGGGACTCAAACTCTAGGTCTTCATGACTCTAAAGCATTTATTTTGGGAGTCGTTCCCATTTAGGGGTGAGGTGGAAGTAAGGAGCTCCTTGGTGAGCTGTTCCCACAAAAGAACTTGTGACCATGTTGGCATGATTTTGCTACAATTTCTGCCAAACCGTGGTGACTGAGGCTCAGAAGCTCTATTCTGCTTACACTCCCGCCATGTGACCACCGTTACCTCCACCCCCAAGTGATGACAAATGTCCTCCCTGACTGTGACTCCACCGCTTCCTGAACACACTCATGGCTTCCAGTGGTCCCCCCAGCTCTGTTCTCTAAGGACCACCATGGATGTAGGTGGAGCTGGAGGTGATCAGGGGGACGTGTGTCCCTGTCTTGTGTTCACAAGGCCCCAGAGGGCAGTGCAGGGAGGCAGGGCTCCCTTGGTGGAAAGGAGCTCATTCCTACAGCCTGTTCCAGCATGGCTGCCTGGGCTAGGGAGTGATCTCCCCATCTCTGGGAGTATGCAAGCCAAGGCTGGGGGCTTTGGGGTTGGAAATTTGCATTCTGGGAGTGAGACTACTTGTAAGCTCCTCCTTCCTCAGCTCACATGTTCCCAGCGTGTCCATGGGGTTGGTGAACACATCTTGGCCACTGGGGCCAGGCAGGGCTGGAATGGAGGTTCAGCTTTGCCAGGCTCCACCTCCCCCTGCTTCTCATCTTGACTCTCCTTATCTCCTCGCTCAGTCTGATTCTTCTTTCTGGCACTCATCACTACTCCCCACTCATTGTTTCATAAAGCGGAGTTGCTCAGTTGTGTCCGACTCTTTGCGACCCCATGGACTGTAGCCTACCAGGCTTCTCAGTGTGTGGAATTTTCCAGGCAAGAGTACTGGAGTGGGTTGCCATTTCCTTCTCCAGGGGATCTTCCCAACCCAGGGATTGAACCTAAGTCTCCCGCATTGCAGGCAGACGCTTTACCGTCTGAGCCACCAGGCAAGTCCATTATTTCATAGGCTGCTCTCATTATCTGCAGCTGTGTAACAAACTACCCCATAACTGAGTGGTTTAAAACAGCAAGGATCATTTATTTGGCTCACAACTTTGTCATCTGGGTAGGACTCAGCAGAAAAGACACCTGTCTGCTCTACATGGGGTTGGCTACAGTAGTTTGGAGACTGGAAGTTTCCTGTCCAAGCTTGCTCACTTGTGTGTCTGACCAGATGACCATTGTCTGGGGACTTCTCCTCCCCTCCATATGGGGGCCTCCATGAGCTGCTTGGGCTTCCTCCTAGCATGGTGGCTGGGCTCCAGGACGAGTCTTCCCAAAGAACTCGGTGCAACTTGTGATGCTGCTATGACCCCACCTTGGAAGTAACACAGCAAAACTTCAGCCGTACTCTGTGGGTCAGGCCGTCACGAAGGCCTGGCCAGTTTCAAGGAGAAAGGAGACAAAAGACTCACCTCTTAAGAGACAGAGGAGATTGTGTGACCCTCTTTGGAAAATATAATCCACTCCATATATGCATTTGCTTCTTCGTTTACTGCCTGTCTTAGAACCACAGGGACCTGGTCTTACTCTCTGCAGAGCCTCAGCTTCTTGAAAGTAAAAGTTGCTCAGTCGTGTCCAACTCTTTGTGACCCCATAGAGTATACAGTCCATGGAATTCTTCAGGCCAGAATACTGGAGTAGGTAGCCTTTCCCTTCTCCAGGGGATCTTCCCAATCCAGGGATCGAACCCAGGTCTCCCACATTGCAGGCAGATTCTTTACCAGCTGAGCCACAAGGGAAGCCCAAGAATACTGGAGTCGGTAGCCTATCCCTTCTCCAGTGGGTCTTGTAGACCCAGGAATCAAACCCAGGTTTCCTGCATCGCAGCTTCTTCAAAGTGTCCGGCAAGTACTAAATGCTCAAGTGGGTTTCCCAGGTGGCCCTAGTGGTTAAGAACCCACCTGCCAGTGCAGAAGTCATAAGAGACGCAGGTTCCGTCCCTGAGTCGGGAAGATCCCCTGGAGGAGGGATGGCCATCCACTCCAATATTCCTGCCTGGAGAATCCCATGGACGGAGGAGCCTGGTGGGCTTCATAGGGTCTCACACAGTCGGACACAACGGAAGTGACTTAGCCCAAGTGTTCAATGCATATTTGTTGAATACACAAGTGGAGAGATGAATGAAAAAAGAGGCAGAGATGGAGACAGACAGATAGGTTTGGCAAGATGTGGTCAGGGCTGGGCGGAGGGGGAAGCTGATGTCCACCGGCCCGAAGGCAGGGGCTTCTGGGGGGCTTCAGCTGGGTTTGTCACAGGGAGGTGGGAGTTGAGTGGGGCTCTACAGCTGGGTGGGGGTTGCCAGCCCGAGCAGGGTGACAATCAGGGTGAAGAAGCCCACGTCCAGGAGGGACCAGCCCGCCAGCTGGGGCCAGATCTCGCGGTGGCCAGCGGTTGCAGGCCGCCGCCCTCCGCTAACAATTACCCTGTGGCCAGAGCCTCGGAGACCAAGAGTAATGAAACAGAAGAATGTCGGTGACATTTTTCTAAAGAGGAAAAATGTAGGGTTTCAAGTCAAACCGAAAGACTTATTGGGTTCGCAGCGAGGCTAGAGCTCCCTTTCGAGAACAAACTGCCAGATAAGGGGCACGATTGAGTCCCCGGTAATGTTCACTCCGGCCAGCCCGACGCCTGCCGACACTGTTTTGACTACATTGTTCACATTGATTTTCCTCCAGTTCCTCACAAATGGAGGCTCTGGCATCTCTGGGGAGCGTCGTCATCGGGGAGGCTGAGGAGGTTCTCCGTGGAGCCAAGCCAAGGGTGCTGGGGCACCGGGGGGCCGCTGGGTTGCAGCCTGGCTGGGTGCTCACAGGCCTGGCACCTGGGAGGGGGGTCATTGACAACACTGATAACTGTACTCGCATGATTCACCCAGCGTTTTCCACGACGCCCCTGAGAAAGTTTCTTTTTCCCTCTCACACATCCCCCATTTTACTTCTGATCCTCCTAGCAACCCCAGGAGGCTCAGAGAACTAAAGGGACTCGCCCCGTGACACAGGCAACCCAACTCAGCCCAGGTGAGCCAAGGTCTCTGGTTGAAAGCAGGGCCTCCTGGCCAGTCTTGGGGGCTTAGATGCCCAGATTCCAGAATCTTCACGGACCCCCTGTCCCAGTCTCTCCTCTTGCATACGCCCATCCTTCACCTACTGAGTCATCTGATGACGATGATGTCAGCGTCTTCGTGTTTGTTCTGGAGCGTCTGCTGTGTTTAGCTGTGGACAGATTCCAAACTGAACCCACCGTCCCCTCCCTTCCCTCCTCCACCTCCTCTGGGGGTCGCTGCTTGTCTCCTGAATAGAGGGTCCTAGAGGCTGCCCAGGACTCCTTCCTCCCATCACCCCCAGACCCTAACAACTGTCCCCAAGGCGTAGAGAGTTTACCTTCCAAGTCTCCCCTGAGTCCATATGCATCTCCATACCCCCACTGCCCCCAGCCCCTTGAGGCCTCTGCCTTCTCCCTCTACATTGGTCTCCCCGGTCCTTCTCCGCCCCCCACAGCCCGTGTTCCCCGCAGCAGCCAGAGGCATCGCTGCGAAATGCAGCTCACTCCCTGCTTCACACCTGTCCTCTGGTTTCTCAGGAGCCGCGGTGTCTGTCTGGACCATCAGCACCTGCCTCTTCTATAGCCCCCGCCCTCACCTGCCCACCCTTACGACTAAGCCACTTTCACCTTCCCACCGCTTTTCCTGTGCTTCTGCCTGTCCACTGCGCCCTTTCTGCCTGGAAAGCCGCGATGTGTTGGAATGATCTGCTTTCCTGTCCTCCTGCCCCAGGCTGGGCGCTCCTTGGACACTGGGCTGGGCTTTACCCTATTTTGTACCCCTGGTCCCCCGATCCACACCTTAGCACATCACTCAGACTATGTGTAGTCTCTGAAGGATGGAATGACTCCAGCTTGCTGGTCAACCAAGCCCTCAGAAGAGGTGGTCTCAGGCACAGGGGACTTGCCCAAGTACATGGTAATCCCAGGGGTCTGGAGATCCAGCCTAGGAGTGTTGCTTGCCCGCCCATGCAGAGATGGTCTTAGAAGGGATGGCTGCCCCTTAGATGTTGGGGCTCTTCATCTGGGAGCATAAGGTTGTTTAGGGGTGATTCTCAGGCAAAGGTGGGTGGAATCTTGTTTGGGGGTGGAGGAGACAACGTTGCCTGGGGAAGGTGTTCTTTGGAAGGTGTGGTGGCCTTTGCAAAGACACAGAGGCCTGAAAGGGAAATCTCTCCGGGCTGGGAGGTGGGAGGTAGCCAATGCTGGGGTTGTCTGAGCCAAGACCAGTGTAGTATCAGAAAGGCAGACTCAGAGATGAGAGGACTTGTCTGTCGTCGTACAGCAGAGCTGGGTTGAAAGCCAGGAATTCTGACTCCGAGTCCAGCTCCTTTCCTTTGGGACTGGCCTTGTGATACATTCTGGGGAGGAAAACGAGAGATTCTTGGCTGACAAAGAGGCATACAGGGCCAGGTAGGGAGACGCCAGTTCTCAGACCTGTTCAGGTCACCTCAATTTTTCTTGAAGGGTGGGGGTCACAGATGCACAGACGGCAATTTCCTCTTAGGAAACAAGCTGCCATCTAAGGGGAAAATGTCTGAGGCTGAACGCTTGGAGACTGGACAGGTAGGAAGGGGGGACAAAGGGAGGTGAACCTTGAAAATATCTAGGTCACATCTCCTGCCAGCAGCTGCCCAGCCCTCTGTCCATAGCCAGGTTGGGAAAATGCTTTCTTTCTGATCCCCTTCCAACCCTGTCTTGAAGAACGGGGTGGAGCTGATGTCTGGTCCTTTCATCAGCTGAGGCTCTGATATAATAATGTTAAGAATAAATAATAAATGGTACCATCCATGGAACGCTTGCTCCAAGCCCTGCATTCATTATACATTGCCTGTTTTACTTCACTGAATCCTTAAGAGTTAGGAACCGTGGTTCTACCCGATTCACAGATGAGGAAACTGAGGTTCAGTCATTGTCTGGATTTACACCCAGTTCTGCTGGCTTCAGAGCTCTGAGGTTTTTTTTTTTTTTCTTTCAGTTTGGCCAGGGTCTTGGTTGTAGCATGTGGGATCTTCCATCTTCGTTGCAGGATGCAGGATCTTTAGTTGAGTCATGTGAACTCTTAGTCTGAGTATGTGGGATCTAGTTCCCTGACCAGGAATTGAACCCGGGCCCTCCTGCTTTGGGAGCTCGGAGTCTTAGCCACTGGACCACCAGGGAAGTCCCAGCTCTGCGGTATTTAACTGAGTGTTGTGGAGAGTCCCAGGTACCGGGCTCGGTGTCATGTTCGAAGCTGGCCGGCCCCAGCCTCTGTTGGCAGGTGTCTGAGTTCTGTGGTCTGAGATGTCTGATAAGCCACAGTATGTGCCCCTAGACGCTTGGTCTGGTGGGGAGGCAAGGTGGCCCTGTAATGCACCTTACGGAACACCCCCAGGGATGCCTCCCCGGAGCCCCTAGCACTGCACAGCTGGGCAGGGTGCTCTGCACCCCCCAATAGCTCTGGCCCACAGTGGTTTGCAAGATTTGCCTGGTGCCTGTCCCTTCCATTGGATCTGAAATTCTAGAAGGCCGAGATGCATCCCTGGCACAACCCCTGGCCCCTGTGGGTCCTCCAGCAGTGCGTATTCACTACCATCACACATACACACGCACCAGAGCCAGCCAGGGCATGTAGTGGAATAAGCCAGCGTAGGTCATAAGTGGGTCACAGCAGGAAAGCGCGAAGAAAAAGTATTATTTTTACACAAGTGAACCATGTTCATTACAGAAATACTAGAGAATGATGACAAACATGAAAAAAATCACCCCTCCGCAATAGCCACTATTACCATTTTGGTAAACAACCCGTCATGGTTTTTAAGTTATATGCAGGGATGGGGCACCATCCAGTTCCACTGGGCACCATTCATATTGCGTTCTGAGTGACTGGAGTTGTCCAGTGCACAACCTGGGCAGCCATGTATGGCAACCTTGGGTGTATATATATGTGTGTGTGTCTTCTGCTATTTGTTCTTTATAGAATTGACACCAAGCAACATATGCTGTTTGAAAAGCTGTGTCTCTCACTAAAAACATACCATGATCAATTTTTTTATGTTAACAAATACCTCATTTTAAATGCATGCTCAGTTGTGTCCAACTCTTTGTGACTCCACGGACTGTAGCCTGCCAGGCCCCTCTGTTCATGGAATTTTCTGGGCAAGAATACTGAATTAGATTGCCATTTCCTACTCTTGGGCTCTTCTTGAACCAGGGTTTAAACCGGCGTCTCTTGTGTCTCCTTGATTGGCAAGCAAATTCTTACCATTGAGCCACCTGGGAAGTCCAAATGTTTTTAAAGCAATAAGTTAAATTATTAGGCTATTTCCATTTTATTTAAAAACATAGCATGATGAACATGCTTTGGGGACATTTGTATATTTAAGTTCTTGGGATAAATTCTAGGAATTTCAAGCAAGAGCATATTTGATGTATGAGTCTTTTGAAACACAAACTGCAAAATTGTTCTCCAGGAGATTTCCAGCAATAATGCAGAGAAGAAAAGGGTTAGTGTAAATTGGATAAAATTGCAGGAGGAGGAAAAAGAGAGGGGATATTGGGATATTTGATCCACTAGTGGCCTGTAGCTCAGACGTTCTCTTTAGGAGGTTGAAAGAGGAACAGTTTGTCAGTGAGAGGTCAGCCTCCCGGCCTTAGCAATAAAGCCACATCATCCCAGCTTCTACCTCAGACTCCAGCCTGAATCTCCATCTGACTTTGACTAAGTCATTTCCCTCTCTGCAGCCTAGTTTCTCTCCCTGTAAGCTAGTGAGATTGGACTAAATCGCAGTCACTAGTATCCTGTGATTGATTGGTAATTCCTGCCTGGCAGGACTGTGTTGAGTTTCCAAGCTATCTACACTTGGCAGGAAAGAGTGCTGTGATCAATTAGTAATGTCTGCCATGGGTGTGGGAAGTGAGGTGATGGTACTTTTGCCATGTACTAGCTATTCCAGGACTGGACACTTCGGGAGACTATTCGAGCTCTGAAAAGGAAGGGAATTTCTCCTGCCATCTTGTTCCTCATAGATGTCTAGATTTTGAGAAATGCCTCATTGAGTTAGCCAGGTGCTCTCACCCTGGTCTGTCTCACGCTGAGTGTGTTGCAGTGTATGTGGCTAAGAGGCAGATGACTTTCAATTTCTGTCTCTCGACCTTACTCAGCATCTCGTGACATTGTCTTCAGCCTTCAGAGGGAGGATTGGGAATTTCCTATGATTTCAGTATTCCATTCGGTTTTTATCATTTTAAGGTTCATGCGTTTCTAATTGTTATGAATACCATGGCAAAATTAATAGTTCTATGGTTGGTTTATTACATTTAGTAAAACTATGTGCGTGCAGTGTTTGCCAAGAGAAGATGCGGCAGGCTCCTTAATCATGTAAAGATGATAATTTAGTTGTTACACTTGTTGAAATGATGGGATTAATTTTTAAAAAGTTTGCAAACTGGTGGAGAAATGTAAAACATTAATTTAGTTAGACAAGCAAGCCGACAACTGACAAATCCTTTCAGCCAAACCCGGTATGGAGACGCTACAGACCCAGAGTGGGAGGAGATTCATCCAGGACGCAGTAGGCACTTTCAAGGAATTGGGACTGTGATGTTGAAAAGTGCTATGTGACTTTTGGGGAGCCACTTTCCCTCTCTGGGCCTTCAATTTTTTCCTATAAAATAATATTAGATCCATGATTTTCAAATCATGTCCTGCAGAAGTCCTAAGGGTTCAGAACATGTCTTCCAGGCTAAAAGAAAGGCAGATGGATGAGAAAGGCTGAGGTTTCAGTGGAGTGGGTATCAGTTTGGAGGAACCTGTCCACGTTCCTTCTTCCCTGATTTTACCTTGGGCAATCTCTCTTCCCCCTTATCATCAGTTCATGTCGTTCTGAAGGGATTAACCAACCCCTGGCTCCAGATGGTGGCCAGTGACACAGGATGGGCTGGTGAGATCAGCATAATGACCTGACAGTGACTGGTTTGGACGAATCCCGTGACTCAAATCTGGCCAATCAGAACCAATAAAACTTTCTCATGGTACCTTTGCCGGAACTTCAGAATGAGACTCTTTTTCCCTTGGAGTGGCTGAGCCAGGGGATGGGAGACCAGGCTTTGGAGACCATTCTTGATCACGGTTTGGAGAAAAGCCTGTCTGAGAACGAAGCCAATGGAAAGAAAGTCAAAGTGTTACTTGCTCAGCTGTGTCTGACTCTTTGTGACCCCATGGACTTTTGCCCACCAGACTCCCCTGTCTATGGAATTCTCCAAGCAAGAATACTGGAGTAGGTAGCCATTCCCTTCTCCAGAGGATCTCCCTGAACCAGGGATGGAACCCAGGTCTCCTGCAGAAGGTAGAACCAAAATACAAAACAGATTCCCAGTCATCCTTTCAGCTCCTGGATCCAGCCATATCTGACATCTTGGATTTTTTTTTTTTTTCAGTTGTATGGGCCTATACATTTCTATTTTAGCTTTAGCAAGTTCGAGTTGAGTTTCTGTAGCTTATGACCCAAAGAGCTGCAGCTAATGTGGGACTAGGGCCAAGCTATGTTTATCCATTCTATATGTTTGAATTCCATATAAAAATTTTGTTTGAACAAAAGATTCTGTTGCTAAAAAGTAGGCCTAAGACTCGATGATTCCTAAGGGCCCTCTTAGCTGTGATATCTTGCATCTCCATGGGTGCTGCTGTAGGTGTGCCTGTCCTCGGGTGCATGAAGCAGGTGAAGGCACGTGCAGAAGGAGGAGGCTGCCTCTGGGCCAAGGTCACTGAGCAGGCACCACTGGGAGTCTGTCTGGAAGGCTTAGTGAGAGTTCTCCAGAGCGTAAGGGAAAGAATGGAATATAAGGCAGAGGGAAGAGCCTGTGCAGGTGGCCTGGAGGTGTAAAGACTGGGAGGCCTTTGGGGGAAGACTGGAGAACTTGATGTGGCTAAAGCAGGAGGTTTGTGGGTGGTGAGAGGGAGGAGGCTTAAGGAAATGAAGTGGAAAAGCAAAGGGAGACGCCTGGGAAGGGTCTCGAGTGTCAGCATGAAGAGTCTGCCAGTGGTTGGCAGGCAGTGGGCAGCCGTGGAACGTTCTCGAGCAGGAGAGAAGCAGGGCCCAGTGGGGGCTGGTTGCTGGGAACGGGACAGACGATGGAAGAGAAATCGGTCTCCCGGGGTGGTTATGCCGAGACTGTCAATGCTTCCGTCTGAGGCAGGAGGCGAGGAGGGGTCTCAGGTCCCCCCGCCTGCATTCCAGAGCCAGCAGGGCCTCACGGTTCCCAGCCCTGGAATCTGGGCGCTATTTTGAGGAGGGAGGCCTGGGAGGCGGCTTGGTGGAAATTGAGAACGAGTCCTCAACTCTGCTGGCTCCATTTAGCAGGGGTGATTTACGGGAATTTTGCCCTGGTTCCTGGGGGAAACCGATCTCTCATCATGTTGCAGGCCTTGATCATTCTTACAAGTTCTGAGGGGCCTCAATGGTCCCTTCCTCAGATGCACCGTACACGCCGTGTTCCATTACTCTTCGGGACTTTCACCCTCACTGTTCCATCTTCCTGGATCACCCTTCCCAACTTTTTCTTGCTTGAAGGTACTAGTAACAAAAATGTACTAAGTCACTTCAGTTGTCTCCGACTCTTTGCAACCCCATGGACTGTAGCCCTCCAGGCTCCCCTGTCTATGGGATTTCTCAGGCAAGAATACTGGAGTGGGTTGTCATTTCCTCCTCCAAGGGATCTTCCCAACCCAGGGGTCAAACCTGCGTCTCATGTGTCTCCTGCCTTGGCTGGTGGATCCTTTACCACTGAGCCACCTGGGAAGCCCCAGTAATAATAATAGTAACAATACTAAAAGCAGGAGAACCAGCAACCACAAGCACAGCCATAGATGTGTATTGCACACTCATTGGGCACAGGTACATAGCTAAAATCCTCATGTACACCTTCTCAAGAAATTGTCTCAACAATTGGAAAAGGTACAGACTTTTAATATCCTGAGTTTAGAGAGAAGGAGGCCTAGAGAGATGAAGTCATCTGCCTAAGTAAGGTCTATCCCTGAGCAAAGGAGGAGGTGGGATTTGAACCCAGGGCTCTTGGAGAGAGGACAGGCCTTGGATTTGGGGAGGCCTGGCTGGGAATCTGGGAGAGGGGCAGAATGAAGAGAAGGGAGCAATGACACACAGAGGTGAGTAGAGTGGAAGAGGCAGAGAGAGAAACAAAGACGTTTCTTGGCAGCCCTGACTGAGAGAGTTCGAGAAGCTGCAGCAGAACCACGTGCAAAAACGCCACGAGGCTCCAGGTCGAAAGCAAGAGGGAAAGATAGAGACTGGAGAGGAAAGACTTGGGGACTCTGTGTTAGCAGTGACTGAGGTTTTCCAGTGCACAACCTGGGCAACTGTGAATGGCAACTCTGGATATGTATCTGTCTACTTGTGTTTATTCTTTATAGAAACGACACTAAATGACACATGCTGTTTAAAAAGCTGGGAGTGGGGGACCCACTGCAGATGAGTGGTGGGGAGCAGTGAACTGCAGTTCCTGGGGACTCCACTCTAGGAAGAGGCAGAGGGCATCAGGAAGAGGTGGAGGCCCATCCTGGCTGCTTCAGCCATCTGAGCCTCCTGGTCTATATTATCAACCACGGGTGCCATGAAATTATAAGTGCCCAGGCATCTTTTCCATATTCACCTGCACCGAGGTACAGTTTGTGATTCAGAGAGGCTTTGAGGGAAATGGCAACCCACTCCAGTATTCTTGCCTGGAAAATCCCATGGACGGAGGAGCCTGGTAGGCTACAGTCCATGGGGTTGCAAAGAGTCAGACACGACTTCACTTTCACTTTCATTTCGAGGCAGGGAGATCGAGTTGTTGCGGAAAAATCATTTCATTAAAAAAAAAAACAGACAAAATTTGCAAGGCACCATGGGCATGTGGTCTGGGTACCAGGTAAAGTTGAACACATTCTGCATTCAGCTCTGGTCACGTGTTTCCATGACAGATCTCCGAGCTCTGTGGGAGGCATTGTCCAAATCAAGTCATCATTTGAGGCCCTTTGGGCTTGGGAGGGGGTGCATGTGGCCGATGGTCAATAAACCACCCTGATCCCAATGGGCACAGACACACAGGGTGACCTCCAGCCAGTGCTGGGGCGAGTACTAACACCAGTCCCATTTTAGAGATGAGGAAACTGAGGCTCAGAGATGGCAGGTGGGACTCTGAGCTGCCCTCCTGCTTCGCCCGGGGCCTGAGGACTCCAGCGCCTGGTTTCCCGTGGTGGTGGGTGCTGTTTGGTTGTTTCAGAAGGAACTCCCTTCCCACTGTCCCCCTCTAGTCCTTTGTGGGTCCCCATTCTGGGTGCAGAGGATGAGATGGTTGAATGGTATCACCGACTCCATGGACACGAAGTCGGGCAAACTCTGGAAGGCGGTGAGGGACAGGGAGGCCCGGTGTGCTGCAGTCCATGGGGTCGCAAAGAGCTGGGCACAACTTTGCGAATGAAAAACAACAACAAATTAGCTGGGTGCAGCTAAGAGTTTGAAAGCCACTGTCACCGATGCCTCCAAGGAACCGCAGGCCGTATTTGCCCCCAGGCCTGCCTCTTGCCTAGAGGGGCCCCAGAAGCTGCAAAGCACCGATAAGCTGGGGAAAGAGAGAGAGAGAGAGGGAGAAGGGGAAAGGATGGGAAAGGCTGGCACTAAATTCACGGGAAGGGAAAATGGAATTACATCCACGAACGACAGATATAATAATAATAATAATAAAATAATAATAGCAGCTGGGCCTTCTCTGAGCACCACTCACATGGCGAATGCTTTTCGCGGGTTCCCTTACTGACTCCAGACGCAAGCCTCAGGAGGCAGTACCTATAGGAACCTGTGGTTTCCGGGGGATGCGGTGTCAGTTCTGATGAAGCGGGCCGGGCCAGGTGGGTCCCCTTCCCCCCAGATCTGAGCTGGTTTCCATGGCAAAGAAGAGGGAACACGGGCTGTGCTCCGACTCTGTGCCCTGTGCAGGGCCAGACCCTAGCTGTGTGATCTCATCTGATTCCGTAACATCCCAGTGAAGTGAGACCAGTATCCCGGTAGACCAAGACTCAGAGAGGTCAAAGGACCTGCCTCAAGACACACAGTGGACAGCAGCAGGCCTGCGGTGTAAACACCGGTCTCTCCCTCCCTCAGTCTCTGCCTTCCTTGGTCCTCTGGGCGCCTGTCGACCCCGACTTCACTAGCCCCCCAGCACTTGCCTCTTGGGGAGCGGCTGAGCAGGGCTCCTGGCCCAGGCCCGACACACCTGGAGAGGAGAGTGACCCACTCGGGCTGCTCTTACACGACCTGCCCTGGTCCAGCCTGGCCCAAAGCAAATGTGTGTGATTGATGCCGAAACAAGCCACTGGGTGTGTTTAATCCTGAGGCTGTGATGACGGCAGCTTCGACCTGATGGATGAGGCTGTCGTGTTTTTATATGAAAATCACTACCTGAACGCACTCCGGTCCTCCCAGTATTGACGGAGTCCAGCCTTTGCTTGGGAGGCACTGGGAAGAAAGACGAGGCCCGGTTTGTGGCCTCTGGGGATTTCGGTTGAGGCTGCCCAGGCAAGGCAATGCACACGTGTGCGGGTCCCTCCGCAACACGCGTTCACATCTACACACAAGTGGACACCCATGGATGGGTGCACTGCAGCACACACACGAGTGCATTCACACCCAGCTGTGGTGCACACACACCTACACACACGTTCACAGGGATGCACCCACCGTGTATGACCATGCACCACCAGCCTTAGTGCACGCGTGTCAAACACCCACAAGGGTACACAGCGGGCGTGTCAACATGTCCACACACATGCACCAGGACGCCTACACAGTGTGTCCACACTGCGGGCTGCTCACACGCACTCATAGGGACACATGCATACACTTGCACACACACACGCACCTCTACTACACGTATGCACGCATGTTGTTGCTGTTCGGTCCTCCAGGTCATGTCCGATTCTTCATGTCCCCCTGGACCGCAGCACGCCAGGCTTCCCAATCCTTCACCATCTCCCAGAGTTTGCTCAAACTCATGTCATTTGAGTCGGTGCTGCCATCCAACCATCTCATCCTCTGTCGCCCTCTTATCCTTCCTTCAATATTTCCCAGGTTCAGGGTCGTTTCCAATGAGTGAGCTGTTCGCATCAGGTGGCCAAAGTATTGGAGCTTCAGCACACTGAAACACACGTACAATTTGCTTATCACACCCACACACTGCCCCAGCCCAGGCCTGAAGGTGTGGAGGAGGCTGAATGAGAAGATACAGGGAACCACGACTGAGTCCTGCCTCTTTCCCATCCTACCTGGGTGGTTTCGGATGGTTACTTAACTCTCTGGGCCTCGGTTTTCCCATCTGTCCACAGGGTGACGTTAGAGCCAGCCTGCAGAGCGGCTGTGGGAGGCAACGTTTATAAAGAGCCTGGTACACAGTAGGGTGGAGGAAATGGGGGCTCTTAGACCCCGTGGCTGGAGCACCAGGACCCAGGGATCTGGCAGGTATCCCTGCTTCTCTGTTCTGTTCTTTAGGTCTGATCAGCAGGCACTGTGGCCCCTCCCCAGCCAGGTGACCAGGGGCCCTGGGCAGCCTTTGATCCCTGACAGGCTCCCCTCAGGTCCCAGCCCAAGCCCGCAGCTCCAATCCTTCCATCTAGATGACGGGTGCCACAGGGCATGGCACCCATGGGCAGGTGGCTCTGGGTCTGAGCATGGGCAGGGCCCAGTCTGGCATCACCCCAGTGCCCAGCCCTCCTGCAGCCACTGGACAGGAGTGGTCCACCGGGAGCTGAGACCCTCCTGGGCACAGTCTGCGGCCTCCTGATGGGCAAAGAAAAGGAAGCAGGTCAGCGGGAATCTGTGATGCTGGCCCATAATTCACATGGGGAGGGTGTCAGGGGTGTATTTTGACTACAGTCGGAAGCTCCAGGATTCGGGCCTGTGAGTGCCGTCCTGACAGATAAATTGGTTGAAATTCAATTGGCTGTGATGAGAGGGCCCGTTTACTTGACAGCTCTCCAACTGGGATGGCGTGGCTCACGGGACGGAGACTTGCGAGTCCGGGCTTGCGTTATCCTGGCCCTGGCCGGCCACCGGCCACTGTGTCTCCCCAGGCCCCGGCTCAGGGCCGGTGCAGGCCATCCTGGTGTGTTGTGGAAGACGGGGGACCAGGCGGACAGATGGGCTTTGTGTGGAGAGACTGCAATATCCAGCGGCCTGGTTGCTGCCTTGCTGTGTGACCTTGTGCAAATCTCTTTCCCTCTCTGGGCTTCAGTCTATTTTAGAATGTGATGATGACTCAAGCAAGAGAGTTCCAGAAAAACATCTATTTCTGCTTTATTGACTATGCCAAAGCCTTTTACTGTGTAGATCACAATAAACTCTGGAAAATTCTGAGAGAGATGGGAATACCAGACCACCTGATCTGCCTCTTGAGAAATCTGTATGCAGGTCAGGAAGCAACAGTTAGAACTGGTCATGGAACAACAGACTGGTTCCAAATAGAAAAAGGAGTACGTCAAGGCTGTATATTGTCACCATGTTTATTTAACTTATATGCAGAGTACATCATGAGAAATGCTGGACTGGAGGAAACACAAGCTGGAATCAAGATTGCCGGGAAAAATATCAATAACCTCAGATATGCAGATGATACCACCCTTATGGCAGAAAGTGAAGAGGAACTCAAAAGCCTCTTGATGAAAGTGAAAGTGGAGAGTGAAAAGGTTGGCTTAAAGCTCAAAATTCAGAAAACGAAGATCATGGCATCTGGTCCCATCACTACATGGGAAATAGATGGAGAAACAGTGGAAACAGTGTCAGACTTTATTTTTCTGGGCTCCAAAATCACTGCAGATGGTGACTGCAGCCATGAAATTAAAAGACGCTTACTCCTTGGAAGGAAGGTTATGACCAACCTAGATAGCATATTCAAAAGCAGAGACATCACTTTGCCGACAAAGGTTCGCCTAGTCAAGGCTATGGTCTTTCCTGTGGTCATGTATGGATGTGAGAGCTGGGCTGTGAAGAAGGCTGAGCACCGAAGAATTGATGCTTTTGAACTGTGGTGTTGGAGAAGACTCTTGAGAGTCCCTTGGACTGCAAGGAGATCCAACCGGTCCATTCTGAAGGAGATCAGACCTGGGATTTCTTTGGAAGGAATGATGCTCAAGCTGAAACTCCAGTATTTTGGCCACCTCATGCGAAGAGTTGACTCATTGGAGAAGACTCTGATGCTGGGAGGGATTGAGGGCAGGAGGAGAAGGGGACGACAGAGGATGAGATGGCTGGATGGCATCACTGACTCGATGAATGTGAGTCTGAGTGACCTCCGAGAGCTGGTGATGGATAGGGAGGCCTGGCGTGCTGCGGTTCATGGGGTCGCAAAGAGTCGGACACAACTGAGCGACTGATCTGATCTGATGACTCACCGTCTCTTTTTCCTTCCTTCTCTCTCTCCTTTCTGCTTTCTCTGCAGACCCTCATGGAATTCCTATGGGTCACACACTGTTTTGAGTGCTGAGTATAGCGCTGGGGAAGGACCTGTGCGGCTGTGGGGGTGGGATGAGGGTGCTGGGCATCAGGGTCTGCCCACTGGGGCCTCAGCTTCTGTATCTGTAAAGTGGGAGCAATGCTGATGGAGTACCTGCTTTTGCCTCTAATAATCTATAACTACTGAATAGATGTTAAAGCCTCCTGGCATGTTTGACTTCTAGAAGCAACCAAAGGAGGAGCTTTGAGCTGACCCTTGGATTCACACAAACCCTCCTCTGTATCCTGGCTCTGTCTCTCCTGGGCCAGTTGACCAAGCTACTCCTAGTCCTTGTTTAATTACCTCCAAGAATCAGTTTGCTTCATCTGTGAAATGGGCACAGTCTACCAACCATGAAGGGTCATTGTGAGGATTAAACAAAAGGACTGGGCATTTGCCAGAGGGTGGTCTGCATTTCACTGGGAAGCAGGACAGGAGATGAGCCAAGTTTCAATTTTTCATGTTTATGTATTTGTTTTAATAAATACTAGACACAGATCTAACAAGTACATCTTACCAGTGGTTTCATGGATGTCATTGCTTCAGATGAGGCTGAGGTTGAAAAAACAAGGTAATATTTTTTTAAGAAAAGATGAATAAATAGTTGGGAGGAGTATTTGGGGAAGGTAGACGCAGGGAGATGGCCCAATGGTGTTGGATTCAGAAGAAGCTCATGAAAAGTAATTAGCACTGTGTGGGGGCTTAGCCAGGGTCCCAGGATGGTCTATGTCTGTGATGATGGTGACAACGTGGTGGTAACGATTTTTGTTGTCGAGGTGATCACGGCCATCTCCTGTATGACTGGGGAACTGCTCTGATTGGATTGCTGCGTGGCCTCAGGTACGGGCAGAGGCGCCTAACTTTAAGGCTTTGTTGAGGCACTTCTGTCCCCAGGTTCCTGGGAAACCTGTGGTGTCCCTAGCCAGGCAGAGTCCATGCACGGGAGCATGTGATTGAGACCCCGCAGGGTTGGCCTCTGCCTCCCAGCCAGAGGTGACAGGGACACAGCAGTGCTTCTGCCAAACCCCGGTGATTTATGGGCCTGCTCCATGGGCCGCGATGTTTGCACTTTTTCAGCTTGGGAAGCAGGGAGGCCAGGAGGGTGACGGGAAGAGGGTGTTTAATGAGGCAGGTAAATATTAGGTGAGCACAGGGGTGATGACCACAGGCTGGGGGCAGGGTGGGAAGCTGTCTCCTGGCTAGGAAGCCTGAAGGAGGGGTCCTGAGCCTGACCGTGTCGGGGGACCCTGACAGCTGCTTCAACCCCCAGCCCCCAACTCCAGAGCCTGAGTCTGGGTGAGGAGCCCCCTGGATGAGCAACCTCAGCCCTGAAATGGCTTTGACTAAACCAAGTTTTCTTCCTGTCCTCCTCCAAGCAGTGAGTAGAGTGGCTCCCAGGAAGGAGGCTGGACCTAAGGGTCAGAATCTTTTTTCTTTTTTTTTTCTTTCTCTTTTAGTTTTTTATTTTACATTGAAAGAAAAGTGAAAGTGAAGTCGCTCAGTCGTGTCTGACTCTTTGTGACCCCATGGACTCTAACCCGCCAGGCTCCTCTGTCCATGGAATTCCCCAGGCAAGGATACTAGAGTGGGTTGCCATTCCCTTCTCCAGGGGATCTTCCTGACAACCCAGGGATCGAACCCCGGTCTCCCGCATTGAAGGTAGAAGCTTTACTGTCTGAGCCACCAGTGAATCATTATAGTTAATTAACAATGTTGTGATAATTCCAGGTGGAGAGCAAAAGGACTCAGTGGTACATATGCATGTATCCATTTTCCTCCAAACGCCCCTCCCATCCAGGCTGCCACATGACACTGAGCAGAGTTCCCTGTGCTGTACAGTAGGTCCTGGCTGGTTATTCGTTTTAAACGGAGCAGTGTGTCCATGTCGATCCCAGTCTCCCTAACTCTCTAAGGGTCAGTGTCTTGGATGCAAAGCCTACCTCCCCATCTGTGTGATCCTGGACACATGAACTTGCCCCTCTGAACCTCAGTTTCCTCCTCAGCCTGTGGTCATCACCCCTGTGCTCACCTAATATTTACCTGCCTCACTAAACACCCTCTTCCCTGCACCCTCCTGGCCTCCCTGCCTGCCAAGCTGAAAAACTGCAAACTGGAGTGAATGATGAGGCAGGGCTGAGAGTCTAGAAAGGGTGTCCAGCTTGGATGGATGGGTCAGCGCTTGGCGAGAACGATGCTCAGTGGAGCAGAGAAGAACAGAGCTGGGGCCGCGCGGGGACGAAGCCGGCGAGCCTGCTCTCCAAGCCCACCGCACAGCTGGTCCACGGTAGGTGCTCAACCATGTAGTCTTGAGGCTCGAAGAGCATCTCTCGGGGACCCTCTGAAAGAAGCCACGATGTGATGTGGCTGCAGACAAGGGCATCCAGGACAGAGGGGAAGGCAGGAGGAAGGCTGGGGTGGGCAGAGTCTGGGCGTGCTCAGGACACCAAGATGTTGCAGGTGACGAGGAGGTTGGGGAGGGGAGGAGCGGTGGGGGGCAGATTAACGTTTTCTGTCTCTTCAGTCTCTATGTTTAATTGTTTTATACGCTACCCACGTGTGTAATTTTATGTACCTGCGTGAATGTCCTGTCGCGGAGGCCTTCCTTTAGCGCTGACAGTTTTATTTCCTTCTTTTTTTTCCTTTCTCTTTGGCTTCCTCCTCCCCTCCTCCCAACCGGGTCACCCAAGTTAACAACCTGGTCTTAATCTCCCCACAACTGTCACGCCTGTCCCCCGCGCTCCCATCAGCATCGTTGGCCACGTGCGAACACGCACTTGAGGCCCCGTGATTGATTTCCTTTCACAGCGATGGGACCGTGTTGCGAACACGTCTCTCCGCCTTGTTGTGCTCACTCACAACGTCTCCTGGGCGTCTCCCGAGCTGGTTGGCACAGCTCTGCTCCCTCCCGTCGAGGGCTGCGTAATGTTCTGTGGCACAGAGGCGCCCTCGAGCGCTCCCCATTCCCTGGCCAAAGGGCTCTGGTTTGGTTTTGCCTGTCTGATTTTTGGTCGTGACAAAGAATGTTGTGGGCGACGTTCTCAAACACGTAGTCTTCGGTGCTCTGCATTTGTTTCTGGGGGACAGACTCTCAGGAGGGGTATTTGCTGGTCTCTAAGGTAGGTTTTACATTTTCAGGGATGAAGCATGTGATTGCTTTTCTAAAAGCCTCTGACCCTTTACATTTGGGGCAGTGATGGTTGACAGGGGATTTTTCCCCCAGTCTAGTGAGTGGGGTGGGGGGCAGGGCAAGGATCTGGTGTTCTCAGGCTCTTTCTGGGCTCAGAGGGAGGAATGGGTTAGAGCTGAGAGGCACTGACCCAGTTCATTATTTGAGGAATACCTGCCCGATTGTAAACCCACTTAGGGTAGAGCTTGGTCTATCTTGTTCAGTCATGGATTTTGTACGTCACCTCCTGTATGTCACCTCAGCTCCATTCAAAGCGAGATCTGAGCATTTTCCAGCCTTTGCTCAGTGTGGTCCAAGGGATGGAGGAGGGAGTGCAAGCTGATGAAGCTCCATATTCCACAGGTTTGTCTGTATCTGAAACGGGGAGTGAGCTCCACGTCACTGGAGGCATGCAACCAGATTCTAGACAAATCATTGACATGGCTCCTGGCACCAGTGAGAGGGTCTGACTGAGGGACTTCTAACACCCCTCCCAGCCCTGAGTGTCTGGCACTGCTGCCTGGACCCTGGCCAGGATCCTCTCCCAAGGAATTGCCCTGAGCCTGATGGCTCTGGGCCCATTTGTGTTCAGGCTTCCTTGCTCTCAGCCTCACACTGGCTTCTGGCTCCTCAAACCTGTCAGGTTCTGCCAGGCACCCTGCACGCTCGGCCTCGGAAGGCCCCCCTCTCTGCCTGGCTCCTCCCGGCCCGTCCTGCTTGTGAGGCTGTTGTCTGGGGTTGCCGGGGCAACGCTGGATCTGGGCCGCACTCCGAGCCCACTGACTTTTGGCCCTTTCCACGCTCTTTGGGCCCAGCAGCTGCTTCTGTCTCCTGTCTGGGCGGGTCCCTTGGGTGGAAACCCATCCCTGTGGTGTCTGCAAGAGCCCTGGGCCCACCCGAGCTCCGGGGTTTTCCCTCTGGCACTGGCCAGGGGACCTTCCTCCCTGCTGTGCTGCTGTTGGTCTCTAAGTCGTGTCTGACTCTCCGCAGCCCCATGGACTATAGCCCGCCATGCTCCTCTGTCCCTGGGCTTCTCCAGGCAAGAATACTGGAGTGGGTTGCCATTTTCTTCTCCAGGGGATCTTTCCAACCCAGGGATAGAACCCACATCTCCTGCATTGCAGGTGGTCTCCTGCTTTGCAGATGGATTCTCTACCATTGAGCCATCAGGGAAGCCCCCTGCCCCCGTCCGGCTGTGGATGGTGGAGTAAAAACCCAGGCTCTGTGGCTGGCTGCCTGGGTTTGAATCCTGCCCCATCAGCCGTGCCTTAATCCTCTCCTAGCAGATGCTTCTCTTCACAGAGTCTGGACTCTTCCTGCGTCTACCTGAATGTGATGACGTTTTCCGCCCTGAGGGAACCTGGATGGGCCTGGGTGATGAGGAAGTCCCCTTTGATGAGGGAACAGAGCCCACCACGCCTACCCTGACACTCCCAACCTAGAGACTGTCTTTCTGACTCCTGGCAGTAGGCTGGGTGTCGGTAGTGACCGATGGGCATGCTTATTCCCTGAGATCTCCCACGATTCTGGGAATTCCTCTCCCGCCCGTCACCTGACCCTGTGTCTAAAGTGGGGCAGGCGTCCCCGAGGCCTTGTCCTTCCAAAGCCCCTCTTCCTCCGGTACCCTGTGGTAGCACGGGTAGCACGCATCCCTTTCCCCACCTTCGGTGAGACAAATTTACGAGAGCTGAAAGCCTCCCTCCTTCACTAAAGATTCACCGTTTCGCTTTAGGTAGGTCACATCCCTTCTCTGGGCCCGGGTTTCCCATCAGATCAGTGAATTTATTATTTATTTTTGGCCACGCCTCTCGGCACGTGGGATCTTAGTTCCTGGAACTGGGATCGAGCTTGTGACCTTTGCATCAGAAGTACCGAGTCTTAACCACTGGACCTCCAGGGAAGTCCGGATCGGTGATCTCAGAGAAGGTGAAATCTTAGGTGGGATAAGTGGGACACGGGTGGGGAATCTCGAAAACTCTACCACGGAGGCGAAGGCAGGGGTCAGGGCTGGGGAGGCAAGAGACTGAGCAGGCAGGGTTTACCATCATCTGGCCAGGCCCAGGGGCCTAGTTTTGTATCCTGACTCCTACCCTTTGGGGCCCTGGGTTCACTTCTGTAAGTTGAGGGTGCCTCATGGGACCCACCTCTGGGAGGGAGCAGGGAAGGTGAAAGCAGTCTCTGCACCAGGATATTGGGGGCCCAGGAACGGGGGGGCACCTTCCTCTCCTGCACCTGGGGCTTCTACACAGAGTGATGGAACCAGGAAGCCTGAGCAGGGCAGGGGTGTGGTTGGGGGGCTGGCAGGGAGGCACCTCCCGGACTCCAGCCAGTGGATTCAGTTCTGGAGCATCTTCCACTAATGCACACACTCACTCTCCCACACATGGGACATCTCACAGGTCGAGATGGAGACGCTGGATGTGGACGCCAGCAGGTGAGCACACAGCTGGCCCCCCCCCCTCCACACACACACTCACAGTCAGTCAGTTTAGTCATGTCCCACTCTTGGCCACCCTATGGACGGTAGCCTGCCAGGCTCTTCTGTCCATGGAAATTTCCAGGCAAGAATACTGGGAGCGGGTTGCTGTGCCCTCCTCCAGGGGACCTTTCCAACCCAGGGATCGAACCTAGGTCTCCGGCATTGCAGGCAGATTCTTCACTGCTGAGCCACCAGGGAAGACCCCCTGTCCCCCCCAACATGCATAGTACCCACCACAGCACGCACGAGTGTAAGCTGTTGAAAACATACCCAATACACACAGGGGCACACCCACTCCTGCTGCTGGGGTCCACCCTGGTAGGGCAGACCGAGGCTCAAAGACGTGGTGGCTGGCTCCTGATTTTGAAGCTGGGAAAGGAAGAAGCCAGGATTTGAACCAGACTCCTTTTCCCACTACTCGGGGAGTGTGTCCCCAAACCTCAAACCTTTCTGTACCACCCAATGTCTTGCTCTAGTATTTATCCAATGTCATGTTTCAAATCAACTTTACGTTAAGTCACTTAAAAAAGATGTTAGCCTCAGCCTTAGCAACAAGATCCATAACTTTCCACGACTTAAGGGGTGATATTTTTAAGATGTATTAAAACAAATATTTGAGAATTAAAAATAAAAGGCTTTTTTTTTTTTTTGCCTGTTTGCCACCTACCACCATCTCTCGGCCACTTCGATGTTTAAAACTCATTTGGGGACTTGCTGATCCTGTTCAACCATCTTATTTCATGGAGGCACAGAGAGGGTCAGGAGTTTACCCAAAGCCACACAACCAGTGCAGCTCAGGCCTCCTGCCTCCCAGGTCTGGGGGCATCCCCTACCATGTACGCATCAGGAAAGGCAGAGCTCCCCGCAGGGTAGGTCCTGCCTGACTCTGAAATGAGAGCAAGCAGAGATTCACAGACACCATCTCTGTTCATCCTTAGAGGCATGCCTTCTTGGTCCCATTTAAAATTTATTTTTTATTTTCATAGTTTTAATTATTTATTTTCACTATTTTTTTAATGTTTAAAACTTTTATTCTCTATTAGAGTATGGTGAATTTACACTGTTGCTTCAGGCACACAGCAAAGTGATTCAGTTATACACATACCTGCACCTCTTCTTTTTAAAAATCTTTTTCCATTTAGGTTATTACAGAACAGCAGAATTCCCTGTGCTGGACAGTAGGTCCTTGTTGGTTATCTATTGGTCCCATTTTAAAGTGAAGGGAACTGGGGCTCAGAGAGGTACAGCCACTGTCCAGAGGGCACACAGCAAGCAAGGAGTGGAGCTGGGATTTGAACCCCGGAACTGGGTGTCGTGTGGCAGAGAGAGTGGCTGAGGATACGAGGACCCGGTGGAAAGAATGCTGCTGCCAGGGGTGTTGCTATCAGGGTGGACACGGGCCAGCTGGGGGCCTGCAGTTTTGGGAGCCAACCCCCCTTCCTTTGCTCCCCAGGCTAAAGTGTAGACGCTGCTGTACCTCGCTGCTTTCTGGAATGGGTTTAGTTCACAGCGGCTGTGCTGCAGATGACAAGCTGCATGTTTTTAACTCGGGGAAGAATGTCCTGGCCTTTCAGAGCCTCCCGCCAGCCTGGCCATACCTCCTCGGGACCAGGAATCCGGCTTGCTTCCTGCTTTCAGTAGCCTCGAGTTTTCTCTCTGGCCCCAGCAGCCCTGTCTTCTCAAGTCCAGACGGCAAAAGGTCTTGGGAATTTTTGTAAAACTCTTAAACCTGGCTGTAGGCCAAAGGGAAACAGCTCTGAAAAGGCTGACGCTGTCTGGGAGATGATAGAAATACGGCATTCCTATAGCAAGCAGTTCTTGAATTTACGGGGGAGCGGTGGACAGACTCACAAGCAAATGGGCTGGCCCTGCCGTGGGGAACGTCGAAGCCCCCAGACGCACAGCAGGCAGGAGAGAAAAGAGGACTAATGTGGCCAGCTGTGCAGCTCTTGGAATGGGCTGGTGTTAATCGGTCTCTGTGCATTAACTCAGCAAACCTCACCAGCTGGAGGAGGTAATGGTTTAAGTCAGCCACCCAACATCTCGGATGTAGAGGCTCAGAGAGGTGAAGCGACTGGCCTGAGGTCACACAGCCAGCAAGTGATGGAGCTGGTTTCTGAGCTCAGTCTTACCACTACGTCACCTGGACATGCATGCGTCCACACACATGCAATCACATGGACACAATACATGCACATAAGCAGACGTGCACGCACACACACACACGTGCACACATGTTCATACTTGCGCTCACTCAGACACACATTCTGAGACCTGAAACCAAAGTACTCACCTGGCTCGCTGGAGCAGGGCCAGGGCTCCATCCCTCAGACCCTGGGAGCATCAGCTTCCTTCCGCCCCTTCCTCCTTCTCTCCCCCAGATGTTTGCTGCGGCTCCCGCCAGCCGGCCAGATGTGCGTGACGCCCCAGGATGTCTCAGAGACCCAGAGGCCAAGGAGGCTGCCAGATGACCCCCAGATGTCCCCGTGACACTGCACACAGCCCTGGGTTAGGGGACCCAGACACCCACAAGGGATCCACTGCCCTGCAAGGTCCCAGGGCTCTCACCGGGTGGGGACCAAAGACCAGGGGACTCAGCTTTGTTCCCCAACTAGGAGCTCTAAGCCTGAGTCCAGCTCAAAACCACTGTGGGCTCAAGGCTGACCCTCTGCCGTCTCTGAGCCTCAGGTTCCACATCTGTGCAACGGGCTCAGCACGGTCAGCTGGGTCACATGGGGTGTCCTGGGGACTGTTGACACTTAGAAATGGAAAGGATTCCTAATGATTTCCTAGTTCCCAATTTGCAGATGGGGAAAGTGAGGCCCGCGATCACGCTGCCAGGCAAATGGCAAAATAGGTCTCAGAAACCAGGTCCTACAAATCTTGGCCAGATAACTTTTTATATTTAACGTAACCAGCTCCTGTAGCGGCGACATATAATAGAACACGGCAATGGAAAGATTGTTCTGTCTTCTCGCTAGCAGGCTTGTTCTGACATTTCCTTTCTGCACAAAGATATTTTTCTCAGGGATTACTGACCAGCAAGATGGAATTTCTCCAAGAAACGTTCAATTGGCCCCAATACTAACACCCTGGATAGAACATTTCACCCTCGGTTCTCCTGTCCAGTTTGGGGATTTCAGTGGCAAGTCAACAGGGCCAGTGAGCTGTGTACAGACAGGTCGTGGATCCTGCACAAGGCTGGCCCTCTCCTCAGAAGAAGGCACCTGGAAGACAGAGCATCACAGTCTCAGGACTGTGGGCTCCTGAGTGAGCCAGAGGTGTGCTCAAATGCCTGTCAAGGCTCTCACCAGCTGGGTGACCTTGGGCACATTGCTTGATCTCTCTGAGCCTCGGTTTTCTCATCTGTAAAATGGGAATGATCACATTTTGTGACACTTCATAGAAATAACAGATGTGCGGTGCTTGGGGAAGATGCCGCTGGAAGCTCTTGGCTCTTGGATGTTAAGCCCATTTTGCAGAGAGACAAGGGATGCACCAAGGTAGCCCAGCTTCTTTCAAGGGCAAGTGGCCAGGTCAGAGCCGGGGGCAGGCTGCCCCTTGCCTCAGCTCTGCCTGCAGGCCAGCCTGCTGGATGCTGAGTGACGCGGCCCTCCAGGCCTTCCCTCCAGAACTGACGCAGGGTCCTCTGCAGACACCCGCTGGCCTGTCTTAATATCTCTTCTCGACAGGGATCCCTGCGGTTGGCCTCTGTATCACCCGCTCAGGCCCAGATCTGTAAAAACGTGATCAGGCTGTTATCTTAAGGACGGTCACTGTGTTTTCCACAAAGGGTCCTCTCTGGAATTGGCCTCTGGTTCCCATGGCTGGTGACAGAACTCAGAGCCAGCTTTCAAGGGTGAGGAATAGACAGATGGTGGCAGATGCAGCGAGGGTGGGGTGTGTGTTTGTCCATGTGTGGTAGTTGCTCAGTGATGTCCAGCTCTTTTTGACCCCTGAAAAGAGTGCTATGGACTGTAGCATGCCAGGCTTCTCTCTCGGTGGGATTTCCCGGGCAAGCCTTCTGGAGTGAGTTGCCATTCCCTCTCCAGGGGATCTTCTTGACCAAGGGATACAAACCCAGGGAGGTGGTGGTTGTTAAACGTGTGCTCTGAGGAAAGGTGCCCCCGCCCTGGCCCTTCTCCTCCTCTCCTCCTTCAGCAGCCTGCACACCTACTATGTGCACCCTGGGCCTCCCTGATAATCCTTTTATAGACAAGGAAGCCACAGCTCAGAGAGGGACAGTGCTTTTCCCAAGACCACACAGTGCAAGAGCGAACAGTGCTTCTGGACAGCCAACGCCGCATCTGGGGCCCCACTGCCTCTTCTCTTCCCTAATTTTCTCCTCTTCCCTTTGCTGCATTTCCCCCTCCTCCTTCCTCCTCTTCCCTTTCTCTCTTCTCTTCCTGTTCTTTCTCTGGACATCTCCTGACCCCACCTGCTCTGCCTGTGATGGTCATCATAACACACAAAACAAACAGCAGGAGAGAGTGAAGACTCTTAGCTGCATTTTGTGGCTTTTCCATCCCGTGAGCTAAGTCCATCCCGGGGTAACATCCTCTGCCCCCCTAGGATGTCAGCACGTTATTGGATCACTTTACAGGTAAGGACCCGGAGGAGGAAGCTGGGCAGGGAGAAGCTACAGTCTGAGTGCTGGTCTAGCTGACAGCCGAGACCCCACACTTCATCTTCGTGTGGCATTAGGCGTCCACCCACCACCCCCCCCACACAAACACGTTTTAAAAATTAAGGTTTAATTTATGAACTATCAAATGCACAAAGTTTAAGCTAGAGCGCGATGCATTTTTACATCCAGACATTGCCTATGACAACAGAGAACACGTCCCCAGCACCCTGGAAAGTTCCCTTATGCCCCACTCAGAGTCCACGATCGTAACCCCAATCAGTGGCCCTGGAGGTAACTGAGCTGGAATCCCTACTGCGTCACTTTGAACAGGTTGCTTCACCTGGCCGAGCCTCAGTTTCCTGATCTGTACAATGGAGCCACTGTTCCCTCTCTCCTAGGCAGGGACAGAGAAATCCTGTCCTAGAGAAACACACGCAGAGTAAAGGGGGCTTGTGTTAATATTATGAATATGCCAGAGCCTCGGGTCCCCTGCCCGATCCCCACAGTTCATGAAGCTGATGCCACCCCCAGGCCCCCCAGCCCTTCTCTGCATCCCCAGACCTCAGCCTAAGAAGAAACCCCCACCTAGCCCAAGCCAGGCCTGCTTCTCTGGGGAGAGGAGGCACGGTGGAGCCTGACCCTAGCCGCTGCCCGACCCCCAGACCACAGCCTGCAAGAGGCTAACCCCTCTCTACCGCCCCATGGCCCGCGCCCCCACCCCTTGGTTGACGAGGCCGCCCCTGCCCGCACCCATTCGTGTATTTTGTATGATAAAATGACTGCCGTCGCCATGGCAACATAAAAGGAGCCGATCTCATTACTGGGGCCCGGACACATTATTTTCTCCAAGGAATTTCTTCTTTTCATTATTTCCCTCCAAAGGTCAGTTATCCTCTCAGGCGGGGCGGGGGGCGGTGGGGGGAGTCCGCGAAAGGTGAGCCGGATTCATGGCAGAATTCCCCTGGCGGAATTTACAATCATTTTGCCTTTTTCCCCTGCTCTAACACCGTTGGAGAGATTTTCTTGCAGCCGAGCGGTTCTCTTTAACCCCTGCAGCCCTGGCAGGCAGGCTGGGCAGGCAGGCTGTGCCGGCAGCGGACGGGGCCGTTCCTACTGGGAATCTGTGTCTCCTCCACACTGTCCCCTGACGACACCTGACTTTAAGCCCCAGGACCGGAGAGTTTGGGGTGTGTCCCATTTGCCATGGAGGACCACGGAGGCTCGGAGATAATCTGTTTTTTTCTCTTAGTCCTCTCTCTGGGGAAAACAAAAACACCCCAGTCAACAGTCAATAATTGTGATAATAATGACAATTCACATTGAGCTCTGGAATGTGATATGAAGAATGGCGAAGAATGTGGTTTCAGAAGCAGACAGGCCTAGGTTCAAATCCTGGCTCTGCCACTTCCAGGCTGTGTGAATGATCTCTGGCAAGCAGTTCCATGCCTCTGAAACGTCTCTAAAATAAGCCTCGTGCTGGAGTCTACCTTTCAGGCTTCGGGCGGGGATGGTGCGAGATATGTAAATGTATGTAAAGGAGCAAGCAGTGTGTCTGCGGCTGCACTGGAGGCAGGAAGTATTGGCAACAAAAATCTTGAGGTAGAGGTATATGCCAAATCTTGTATATCCAGTTACTCTGTGTATCGGTTACCTAGTGCTGTGTAATAAATCACCCCGAGATTTAGTAGCTTAAAACCGTGTGTGTGTGTGTGTGAAAACCGTCATGATTATTTATTATCTTTCATGGTTTCTGTGGATCAGGAATGTGGGAGCTGCTGGGTTAAGGCGGTTTTGGCTCAGGATTGCTCTTCCTGGTTGCAGTCAGATGTTTGGGGCTGTCATCTCTGAAGTATTGACTGGGACAGGGAAGTCCAGTTCCAAGGTGGCTCCTTCATGGTTGGCTGGCTGTCAGGGGTTTCAGTACCTCTGGTCTCCACACAGCACTATCCTCAGGGACGCTCGAGCATCCTTACAACATGGTGCTTGGCTTCCCCCAGAAGGAGTGGTCCAAAAGCTACGATGGCGTTTGTGACCTAGACTCAGAAGTCACACAGCGTTGCACCCACCGGATTGTCTTGATCATGCAGGCTGACTCTGATTCCACGTGGGAGGGCACTACACTGAGGCATGGCTAGCAGAAACCAAGGATTACTGGGCGCCTTCTTGGAGGCTGGCTCCCACACACACTACGTCCTGTACATAGATGATCTAGCTTAACCCTCACAATGAATGTTGGAGGCTGATTTCCACTTTACAGAGGACAGAATTGAGGCTTAGAGAAGCAAAGTGACTCGTCTAAGTCTTAAAGATGTTACAGTACAATTTCAGGCCTAGTGTCCTGAATCCCACCCATTTCTCATGGACCCACTAGGTCTGTTGGTCAGATTCTGCTGGCCTGAAGGGGTGGAGATCTGTTGGGAAGAGAAGGCTTGAGGCGGCCTCAATCTCTCTTGCAGTTGGTCGGGGCAGAGCAGCACACAGACACTCAACAAGTGAAGCCAGTCAAAACACTCCCTCCTGACGAAGCCAGTGGAATTGGTGTGTTTGTAAAACTGACGGCATTTTTGTTGACAGGCAAATGTCTATATCACATGGCAACAAATGGCTGGAAGATGCAAAAACGCAGTCAATCATCAGAGATTTTTTTCTCCCCCTCTTCTTTAAAAAATAAAAGCTCTCCAACCACCAAACAGGATGAGTGATGTTTGCATCTTGTTTGCAGATCTTTCTGCCTGAGCTAGCAAGTTCCTGGGGCTCCACGTGGAGACCTGGGAGAAGCCCAAGTCAGTTTGAACCAACAAGGTGGGGTTGTCAGGGAAGAGGGGAGTTATTGACCTGAGGGAGCAAGGGCTGACCTGAGATGTACCGATGCTCAAGAGTAGAGAGACCGGGAGTAGCGATGACAGAACATCAAGCTGGTTGTAAGAGACTGGCTTCATGGCTCAGTTTGGCTCTGAATGCCTGGCTGGCTTTGTGAAATGTTGTTCAGTGGCTCAGTCGTGTCCGACTCTTTGCGACCCCACTGACTGCAGCACACCAGGCTTCCCTGTCCATCACTGTCTCCCAGAGTTTGCTCGCACTCACGTCCATTGAGTCAGTGATGCCATCCAACCATCTCATCTTCTGCTGTCCCCTTCTCCTCCTGCCTTCAATCTTTCCCAGCATCAGGGTTTTTTCCAATGAGTCAGCTCTTTGCGTCAGGTGGCCAAAGTATTGGAGCTTCAGCTTCAGCACCATTCTTTCCAATGCATATTCAGGGTTGATTGCCTTTAGGGTTGACTGGTTTGATCTCCTTGCTCTCCAAGGGACTGTCAAGAGTCTTCTCCAGCACCATAGTTTGAAAGGATCAATTCTTCGGCGCTCAGCCTTCTTTATGGTCCAATTCTCACATCCGTACACGACTACTGGAAAAACCATAGCTGCGACTATGTGAACCTTTGTAGCATTTCCCAAACTCTGATGTACTTAGGATCTCCTACAATAGCTGGTAAGAACACAGATGCCCAGGTGCCAGTCCTGGAGGCTCTGATTCAGCAGGATGGGGAGGGTGGCCAGTGGATCTGTATTTTTAATACATGATTTCACTTCCCAGAGATATTGATGAGGGTGTTTCTGGGGCCACTCTGAAAAACAGAGTGGTGTGGAGGAAAGACTGTGCCCACTACTGCCCTGACCCAGCACACTCCTGGTTGTGCATCTGGGCCTAGCTGGGCAAGGTCTCCCAGACGGCTCAGCAGTAAAGAATCTACCTGCCAATTCAGGAGATGCAAGAGATGCAGGTTTGATCCCTGGGTCGGGAAGATCTCCTGGAGGAGGAAATGGCCACAAATCCCAGTATTCTTGTTGGAGAATCCCATGGACAGAGGAGCGTGGTAGGCTACCGTCCAGGGGGTCACAAGGAGCTGGATGCGACCGAGTGACTGAGCACAGGGCAAGGTTTCCAGGAGCCATCTCTGACGCTCTCATAGGCTAGGTCACCCTTGTAACCATCTGTGTCTACCCTCCTCATTTTCTTTTCTGGCTCAGTCTTCAAGAGCCACATAAGGGATGTCTGATGTTTGATTCCTCTGCTTGACACCAGTGTTTCAAATTTGGAAGCTGTCGGTTCCCTCATTCATTCATTCATCTGATGTCTTTTTTTTTTTTTTTTCTTTTTGCCATGCTCCACAACGTGTGAGATCTTAATCTCGGACCAGGGTGTAATCCCTGCCCCCTTGGACTCCACAGTCCAGCGGGGGAGATGGATCAAATGAGTCAAGAGACAAGTGGGTAAAATATCTGGAAGTTATAAGTGTCCTAGAAGGGAAAAAGAAGGGGCTTAGATGGTGCATGAGGGGATAGCAACTGTACACTAGAGGGCTGGTCAGGGAAGACTTCTCTGAGGACAGGGCTCTCAGTCTGAGATCCAAAGATGAGAGAAGGCTGGTTACATGAGAAGTGGAAGAAAGTTACTTCTGGCATGAAGAACAGCGTGTGCAAAGGTCCTGGGGCTGGCAAGAGCTGAGAGTAGTCAAGGCATGGGCAGAAGCCCAGTGTGGCTGGAATCAAGTGGGTGAAGGGCCGAGAGCATGGGCTGGTCAGGGGCCTGACCACACATGGGCTACTGCAGAGTTTGAGTTGTATTCTGCGTCTGATGGGAAGTTTTTGGAGGGTGTTATGGTTAGAAGTTGAAGGGCTCAAAGGAGACCATTCCTTGGCTTAAATATCTTTTTTAAATTAATTAATTAAATTATTTAATTAAGGCCCTGGCTGCACTGGGTCTTTGTTGCAGCACATGGACTCTTTAGTCTCAGCATGTGGGACCTAGTTCCCTGACTGGAGATTGAATGGGGGTCCCTTGAACTGGGAACGTGGAGTCTTAGCCACTGGACCACCAGAGAAGCCTCTCAAATATCTTTTGGCAGGGAAACTAATACCATTTTGCCCATTTCCTGGGAAACTTCCGGTAAATGTGTCCGTTTACTACTGAGTATGACTTAGACCTTAGATGCCACCTCCTCCAGGAAGCCTTCCTTGCTTTTGCTTGGGCAACTTCACATGCATTTCCGCCAAAGCATCCATGATGGATATGTGAGTATACCACAACACACCAACATTTGTGGAACTGTAACCAATGCCCATGTTCCTGGATGGCACCCTCCATGGGGGCTCAACATCATCTTACACCTATGTCTCCTCAGAAGTCTCCTTAACCTCCCGTGCCTCAGTTTCCCCTCATGGGCTGTAAGGAAGAGCAGCCTTTGCCAAGCTGGATTGCTGTGGTACCTGGGTAAGTGGATGCACCAAACTGCTCACCAAGTGCTTGGTACCCAGTGATGCTATCAGGTCGGCTGCACTTCTTACATACATACTCAGAGGATACCTACTGAGTGAAGGTTTAGGGGGATGCCCCCACTGCACCTGCCAGCCCACCCTCGATAGAAGTTTGGCTCATCAAACACTCCAGCATTGGCTGGGGATGTGTTTAGATTTGCTATCTGGCTGTTCTTTTCATTTCTCACATTCAGTGTTGGCAGGATACACCCATATATACACTTTGGGGGTCCAGGTGGGGATTTATGGCGTCCTGGCCCCTTTGTGGAAGAGCCAGAAGGATCTGGGAGAGGGTCTGGGTCGGGGGAGCAGTGATTCCTGAGATTTTTTTTTTTTTTTTAGATTTTTTTTTGATGTGGATCATTTTTAAAGTCTTTATTGAATTTGTTACAATATGGTTTCTGTTTTATGTTTTGTTTTTTTTGGCCATGAGTCACGTGGGAATCTCAGCTCCCTGATCAGGGACTGAACCCACATCCCTTGCACTGAACGTGAACATGAAGTCACTCAGTCGTGTCGGACTCTTTGCGACCCCGTGGACTGTAGCCTACCAGGCTCCTCTGTCCATGGGATTTTCCAGGCAATAGTACTGGAGTGGATTGCCATTTCCTTCTCCAAGGGATCTTCCCAACCCAGGGATCGAACCCGGGTTTCCCACATCGTAGACAGATGCTTTACCGTCTGAGCCACACTGGAAGGTGAAATTTTAACCACTGAACTGCTGGGGAAGTCCCACTCCTGGCTCTTGATTTGAAGGGGCAGAGTGTTTCCCTTGGGAGGGGACAGGGTTGCAGAAACACTTAGTTTTCACAGAGCTTGGTACTCTCTATATCCATCTGTCCATCTATTAGACAAATATTCTCTGAGCACTGATTGCATCCGGCACTGAGGACCCAGCAGTGAACAATGCAGATGCTGCCCCTGACCTCACAGAGCTGAATTCCCACCCAGGATGGAAAAAGAGCCAGTGTTTTGTGAGCATCTATAACATATCGGGAGTTACTGACATGGTTTTTCTGCTTGTAACCACCCAGGGTTGGTTTGATCGCCTTACTTTCTAACATCAACATGAGAGCATCTGAGAGGTGAAGGCTATTGCCCAAGGTCACCAGCTTGATCACACTGGAACTTGGACCAGGCTTGTTGGATCTTCCTGCTCATTTCTTCTACAGAGAAAATTATCTTCCTTACCTCCACCTTCTCTTCGGGGAGGACCCCCCTCCACCCACACTGATCCAGCCCACAGAAAAGTATCTGCTCATCAGGAGAGACCCTCAGGTCTGCCTCTTCTTGGAGGAGACCTGTCGTTGCTGAAGGGCAAGTTTCCCACGTGGTAGTCCCAGCTCCGCGTGCCAGGAGCCCCGAGCTGGTCAGCTGAGGGAAGTAGAGGGTCTTCTGTGGGACTACAGACGGGGTTCTGGGTGACATCCCCGGTGGTCCAGTGGTTAAGACTTCACCTTCCAGAGCAGAGGGTGTGAGTTCAATCCCTGGTCTGGGGAGTCAAGATCCCACTTGGCTCATGGCCAAAAACCAAAACATAAAACAGAAGCAATGTTGTAACAAATTCAGTAAAGACTTTAAAAATGGTCCACAACAACAACAACAACAACGAAAAAAAACAAGAAAAACAGTACCTTTAAAACAAAAAAACAAGTTCAGTTCAGTTCAGTCACTCAGTCGTATCCAACTCTTTGAGACCCCATGAATTGCAGCACGCCAGGCCTCCCTGTCCATCACCGACTCCCAGAGTTCACACAAACTCATGTGCATCGAGGTGGTGATGCCATCCAGCCATCTCATCCTCTGTCGTCCCCTTCTCCTCCTGCCCCCAATCCCTCCCAGCATCAGAGTCTTTTTCAATGAGTCAACTCTTTGCATGAAGTGGCCAAAGTATTGGAGTTTCAGCATTAGCATCAGTCCTTCCAAAGAACACCCAGGACTGATCTCCTTTAGAATGGACTGGTTGGATCTCCTTGCAGTCCAAGGGACTCTCAAGAGTCTTCTCCAACACCACAGTTCAAGAGCATCAATTCTTTGGTGCTCAGCCTTCTTCACAGTCCAACTCTCACATCCATACATGATTGCCATTCTCCCCCTCCCTGTGGTAACCTTAGTCCAGACCTTGAAGGCAGAACCAATGTCTCCTCATCCTGGTTCGCTACAGATCCCACGTGCTGCCTAATTAGTAGCAAGGGCATCGCATAAGGCCATCAGGCAGAACCCACTCCACTATCTTCCCCCTTCTGCACACTGGTTAATCCTCCTCTCCCAGGAAACCTACACTGATTGCCCCAAGCCCTGGGACCTCACCTTCTTCTCTTTGACTCCAAGGAGCCCAGACCATTTGTAGCACCATCTGTATCACCATCCTTCTCCTTTCCTCCCCCTCCCCATCTCTCACTGGCAAATATGATTTAAATATCTACTGGGATAAAATGTACAATGGTTAAGGGCATAATCTCTAAGTTAGGAGCGCCTGGGCTTGAACCTCAGCTCTGCCTCTAGGATGTGGCCCTGAACAAGCCCCCTTCCTGCCCTGAGCCTCACTTTCTCCATCTCTAACATCAGAGGGTTATTCTGATGTTATAACAAATGTTATTCCATTTGTTGTTCACTTCCTCAGTCATGTCTGCTTCTTTACATCCCCACAAAAGGCAGTGCACCAGGCTTCCCTGTCCTTCATTATCTCCCAGAGTTTGCTCAAACTCATGTCCATGGAGTCTGTGATGCCATCCAACCATCTCATCCTCTGTCGCCCCCTTCTCCTCCTGTCCTCAATCTTTCCCAGCATCAGGGTCTTTCCCGTTGAGTCAGCTGTTCGCATCAGGTGGCCAAAGTATTGGAATATTCCATAAGATAGAATTTAGACATTTCTCCTATTTAAACTACGAATAGAGAGAAGCCGGGGAACTTTAGAAGCCAGGAAGAAACTTGCTTTCCCAAGTAGAGCTCCTGATGACCGCTAAGAGCAGGTGAAGAGCTGTGAACAATCCCTCTTATTTTGGCATCAGGGGAAACTTTGCAGGAATGCCTGTTGCATATTTACTGCCAGAGAAGGGATCAAGGCACCATGAAAGACAGTTTCATGAGGTGTGTGTCTGGGCCTTTTCTCCTGAGCCCAAGTGTCTCCCCTGTGTAGTCTGAGACATTCTTGGGGCACAGACCTCAGGTCCCTAAGAACTTTTGTTAGATAGGTCTTGTTAACCGCCCTCTGTTCCTTAGTATTCCTGACAGGGCCCATCTGTCCCCATTCATGAGGAAGTTGTATCAATAATCCAGATACTTCTTTGGAGTAGTTTTTTTTTTTTTTTGGTTTGTAATGGATGTTGAGAATTTGTTCTCATTAAAGTCCGTGCTGGAGCAGTCAGCTTACAAAAGAGACCATGAGTGCTAAAATTTTCTTCTTTTTGATTTAGTGTCTTGCTAGCTTGAAGGACTGGATTTTATAACAGGTCAATTTCAGACCATTTGATATTGATATATGAAGATCCTTAGGGATTACTGAATGCATTTTTCATCCAGCTGCGATAGCATCATATAAGGAAAATGGGATTGACTGTTAAGTACAAATTGAAAAAGACATGGTCATTTAAGATAACTCCTTATCTGTATACAAGGAAATAGTATCAGGGAAATAGACCACCAGTTGACAGAAATAAATTTCACCTTGGACTCCCCCTCCACTTGCCTCCTTCACTGCTGTTCACACTTGTCGGGATTATTCAATTATTCTGAGAGCCCTTTCCCGGGGCCCCTTTTAGAGGATGTGTCTGTGAGGAGGATTCCCTGCTGCTTTATTCTAGAAGAAAGTGTTAGATAGGAGGAGCTGGGACCGTTCACAGAGCAAGCTTTGGAGAGTTTGGAATGGGTAGCTTCAGCCCCGGGTGAGCTAAGAGCTGAGAACAATGATTGCTTTTCTTCTCATTCTCCAGGTTCACTCACAAGACCCCTGGAGGGGTCTTTAGCCAAGCAGGGCCCCTCTCCAGGTGATATATCCAGCACTGGGAAACTTCCTGAATTTTACCCAAGCAGAGTGGGTGTGAAGGTCACTTGGAAAACACCTCAGATTTTCAAATATCCCCTTTGCCGTGGGAGTGGCAGCTGGGAGCTTCTGTCTGATCTTCTAGACATCAGCATGTAGACCTACTTCTGCTCTGGCTTCTCCCCCTTCTCCAATTCCTGGGCTGGAGGCTGGAGAAATGGGGTCCCTGCTTCTTTTGCTTCCTTGGGTCCCCGCTGTGAGGCTGGGCTGGAACCTTCCAAATCGGTGGATTCCTGAGAAGGACAAGCTTGGGGCAGGTGTCTACCTTGCCCTCAGGTGAGCAGAGGCTGTGTCCCAGCCCTGCTCCCCTCACTCCTCAGTGGGAGTCAACATCAGAGATTCCCTTTGATTCCACTGAGGAAAGGGCTTTCAGAGCCCCAAAGAAAGCCAGGTGACCTTAGGCCTAAAAGTGAGCCCCAACCCCAAGGCGTCCTGAGGACCTACTATGTGTCAGATGAGTCACTGCCGGGAGACTCTGCAAACGATGTGATGAAAGTCAAACCAGTCCCTTTATATGTATGATTTTTGTTAGAACTTACAGCAAGCTAAACATCACCACCCCCAGTTTACAGTTAAGGAATGTGAGGCTCAAAGACAAAAGGCAACTTGGACAAATCACACAGATTCTGAAAGAATCCATCCACTCATCCCTTTGTCTACTCATTCATCTGTCCATCCTCCTATCCTCCCTTCCTTCTTCTCTTCTTCCCATCCATCCATCCTTCCACCCATCCATCCATCCATCTATTCATCTATCCATCCATCTGCCCATCTGCCATCCATCCATCAGTCTGCCTATCCATCTGCCTGTCCCTCCCTCCCTCCCTCCCTCCAGCCATCAATCTATCTGGCCATCCATCCATCCATTCATACATCCTTCCATCCATCCATCCCTCCATCCCTCCATTCATCCATCCATCCCTCCCTCCCTCTCTCCCTCCCTTCCTCCATCCATCCCTCCCTCTTTCCCTCCCTCCATCCATCCATCTATCTGCCCATCCACCCACCCATCCATCCATCCATCTATCCATCCATCCCTCATCCATCCATTCATCCCTCCATCACTCCCTCCTTCCATCCATCCATGCATCTATCTGCCCATCCATCCATCCATTCATACATCCTTCCATTCATCCATCCCTTCATCCATCCATCCCTCTTTCCATCCATCCCTCCATCCATCCATTCATCCATCCATCTCTCCCTCTCTCCCTCCTCCATCCATCCATCCATCCATCTGCCTATCCATCCATCCATCTATCTGCCCATCCATCCATCCATCCATCCTTCCATCCATCCATCCATCCACCCACCCATCCATCCATCCATTCATCCATTTATCCTTCCATTCATTCATCCATCCTTCTATCCATCTATTCCTCCAGTGTCTTTCAAGTACCTGCCAGGCAATAATCATCCTTAATCATTACAGAAGGGACCCTAGGGATGTTCCCAGGCCCACAGCATCCCAGGTCTGACCATCAGTCACCACAACTGGACCTAGTTTAAACTTGCCAACAGGAAGCAGTGGGGAAGAGACAAGGGAGTGCCTGCCCAGCGCCCCCCCCCCAGCATGGGGACCAGGGCTGGGTAGCAGGACTTTCACCTGGAAGCGGGGTATGTGGGAAGTGGGGTGGGGAGAGGCTGGTAGGAGTTCATTCCCCCCTCCCAAGAAACCTACATGCAAACTCTTCACCAGCCTGTAATTCCCATCTACCTGTCAATACGCCTGGGCCACGGAGCCAGTTATTCCTGAGGCCCATGAATCACAGCACTCAACTTTCCGGTACTAATAAAATGCAGCCTGTCTCAGAGGTGGCCTGGGACCATAGCCGTAGGGCCAGTCTGTACGGTGCGGAGCATGGACGGGAAGGGTAGGGGGGTAGTGCAGGTGGCCCTTCTGGGAGCTGGCAGCATCTCAAGAGGCTCTGAGGGGACTTGCCTGGTGGCCCACTGGTTGAGAATTCGCCTTGCAATGCAGGCAATGTGGGTTCAATTCCTAGTTGGGAAACTAAGATCCCATATGCTGGGGAAGCAGCTAAGCCCATGTGCCACAATTAGAGAGTCCCTGCGCCACAAGGGAAGATTTGGCATGATTTGACGAAGATCCCACGTACTGCAACTAAGGCCTGATGCAACCAAAAAAATAAATAAATATTAAGGGAAAAGAGGCTCTGGGCCCTCAGTGAGGGGGGATCCCAGATCCATCAAAGATGAGTCCTAAATCTACTCAGAGGCTGGCCGACGACCATGGGGGAATACCCTGTGGGGAAGCATGCTTTCAAAGCATTCATGAGCTCAGCCCCTCTGATGACAAGACTCCTCCCCATCCTGGTGCCCCCGTATCTCTCCTGTGATGCTGCCCTGGCTCTGTCCATCCCAGGGACACTGCCTTGTCCATTCTGATAGGGGAGTGATGACATCTCACTGTGGTTTGAATTTGCATTTTCCTAACTGCTAATGATCTCCTGCTCTGGGGTTTTAAAAAATGTGTGGAGCCACTACTGGGTCCCACTGGCCCATTTCGCAGATGAGAAAAATAAGAGGCCCAGGAATTGAGACAGACTTGCCCAGCTGCAGCTGGACCCTTCAGGCTTCATCCTGATTCCTGGTCAGATCAGATCAGATCAGATGAGATCATTCGCTCAGTCGTGTCCGACTCTTTGCGACCCCATGAATCGCAGCACACCAGGTCTCCCTGTCCATCACCAACTCACGGAGTTCACTCAGACTCACGTCCATCCAGTCAGTGATGCCATCCAGCCATCTCATCCTCTGTCGTCCCCTTCTTCTCCTGCCCCCGATCCCTCCCAGCATCAGAGTCTTCTCCAATGAGTCAACTCTTCGCATGAGGTGGCCAAAGTACTGGAGTTTCAGCTTTAGCATCATTCCTTCCAAAGAAATCCCAGGGCTGATCTCCTTCAGAATGGACTGGTTGAATCTCCTTGCAGTCCAAGGGACTCTCAAGAGTCTTCTCCAACACCACAGTTCAAAAGCATCAATTCTTTGGCTCTCAGCCTTCTTCACAGGGTATGATTCCTGGTCATACCCTCTTAAAAGAGCTCTTTAAAAGGATGCTTGGACTTCCCTGGTGGTCCAATGGTTGAGACTCTGCCTTCCAATGCAGGGGGGACTTCGATTCGATCCCTGGTCAGGGAACTAAGCCCCCACAGGCCAAAATAAAAAAAAAATAGAAAAACAAAGTGATGCTTGCTTTCACTGGGAGGTGCAGAGGGTGCTCTTCCGATGTTGTAACTGATTGTGTGTGCCATATCCTGTCCCTCTGTATCCTTGCCTATCTGGAGAGCTGACGACGGGGGACAGGCAGTCACAACAGGACTTTCCTGGACGGCCATCGGACCGCAGCCTGTGGCACACCATCTTTACAGACCTAGGGCCCTCGTAAGCCATCCTGATTACAATGCTGTGGGCTGGACAGCGAGGGGGCTGCTGGGCACTAATTCCCAGAGGAAGAGAGGACAAGGATGGGTCACTAATCTCCACCCTGAGAAAGACAGGTGGCCACCAGTGAGGTCCGAGGCCAGAGCTGAGCAGGCTGAGCCCCAGGTCAATCTTAACATCCCCAGAGGTCCCCTCTGGCCTCCACTCAGACCCCTGCCCTCTGTTCCCCACCTCCAAACTATCCACTCCCCACACAACGTCTTCTCCCCTCCTTGGCCTCCCAGATCTGTTGTGTGTCTTTTTTAATCTTATTTTATTTGGGGAGAAAGTCGCATCCAGAAGACCCAGGAAGGGTGGAAACGCAGCATCTGTGAAGGAAGGATGACTGCAAAGAGAACACACACAAAAAATTTTTTAAAGCATGGTAATAAATGCTATTCAAAAAGAAAGGAGAAAAGAAAAACTCACCCCACAATCTCTGAAAAACACAGCCCATTGAAATGACAAGCCGAAAATCATTTGCTAAGCGCCGAAACTGGCCCCTTTGTCACCCAAATCCCTCTCTTGACAGTTACCTTTCAATCCTGCGATTGTGGGGAAAGGCTGATTTTTATTCAATGTTCTATTCACCCTGCGTATTAATGAAAAGGGGGAAGGAAAAAAAAAAACTTGTAAGAATGGTGTTTAATAGGCTGATGGACAAGCCGTCTGGATCCGCTGGCCGAGCGCCTCTTATCAGTGGCTCACAGTGGGGCTGACGCGGGCGCCCTGTCCCAGTGCGCCTTGGCACACCCACCCAGACTCTCGGCCCCTGCCGCCGAAACCCCGGGATGGATGGGTTGGCTTTTATCTTTAATATTTTTCGAAAGTGGGGAGCTTGATGATCTTTTCTCCTTACCAGGGAGGAGGGGACAGGACATGACCTCTCTCCGTGATTCAGACGTGCATTAATTGAGCACCTACTATGTGCCGAGGGCCATGCTGGACGCTGGGTATGGCACAAACGAGGCAGTGTCCCCAGGCTGGGGCAGAGACTGGCAAACCAGGCATTTTTCCTGAGCTGGATCAGGTGTCAGAAAAGGTCAGGGTGGCCCTCACTAGCTCCGAGGAAACCGTGTACCCCAAATCATTTCCTCACATGCCTTCAAGGCAGAGGCCTCAGGCTCACCCCAGCAGGCTGGATTTGGGGCATCACTGTGCCTGGTGGGTTGCAGGAGGTGGGGGCAGAGGAACTTACCTGTTCAGTTCTGTACTGAGACCATGGGGGATGCTAAGACTGAACTGTACAGGTGGGATCCCGGCCTTGGTTTGAATCTTGACTCTTCCACGCACTTCCTGCAGGCTTTGGGCGAGTCCATCCTCTCCTCTGAGCCGCTGTCTCCCAACCTGTCACTTGGGGGATGGTGACATCACTGAAGTCAAGTCATTGGGAGGATGTTACCGATTCAAGGTTTACGTCTCTCCTCCCAGATTCTCATGCTGAAGCCCTGTGCTCCAGGGTTTGGAAAACTTCACCCTCTCCCGTCTTAGGCTGCCTTCCTCCCTTCCTCTTTTCATTTCTTGGTTTTCTGTCATGGATTAAACTGGTGGAGTTTAAGAAGGAGAACGTTTGTGACAAGGAAACTGGCTCCCTGGCTGGGTGGTGAGCTCCCCGTCACTGCAGGGCTGTAAGTGGAAGATGGACAGCAGACGTTCTGGTGACATGGGGATGGGCCACAGGGGTTTAAGGGGCCCGTACCTGCTGGCCAGCCTGTTTGTCCAGACTGAAAGCTGGGTGTGCACTGGCCAGGCCTGTTTTGTCCCCCACGTGCCATGCCCAGCTCTCAGGCCCCATACCCTGGGTCACCCTGGAATCCTCTCCATCCACACTCGGCCCTTTGGCGAACTCCAACAACTCTGCCTTTAAAGCACCCCAAGCCCGCCAGCTCCCCTCCATCGCCCTTTCATCTGCAGTGGCCCGTTCACTCGGCTCGCTGCTTCTCCCTGGGGCCCCTTCAGCCTTTTCTCTTCACAGAGCAGAGTGCAGCCTGGAATCTGTTTGTCCGATCCCCTGGGTCTGCTTTGTCCTCTGCAGCGGCTTCTACCGTGGAGCCCTTCTCAAAACCCCGCCCCTGTCATAGAATCTCCTGCCTGGCCCCATGCTGGTCCCTCCGCTCTTCCACCCTGGAACTCTCACCGTTTCTTGAACATGCCAGCTGTGTTCCCTTTGGCTGGGCTAATCCCTCTGCCTGGGACACAGTCTCTCTGGTCCCCACAGGTCTGCCCTCTCTCCATCTGGGCTTCTGCCGGAAGCATTCTCTCCTTCCCTGATACTGCCCGTGCCCCCAGCACTATCTAACCCCTCCTCCAGCTCAACTTCCCTGCTCAGCACATGTCACCACTTCATACCATATATTTGATCCATCACTGTCTGCCTCCCGTGCTGGCCGTGAGAGCAGGGGCTGTGTCCACCTGGCTGCCATGGTGTCTCCAGATGGACTCGGGTGGCCTCCCCCACTGTAGTGGGGATCATCTCTGAACCTCATCCCAGGACTTGTATCCTCCCACCTCCTGATTCAGAACACAGGGCTATTGCATCCTTTCCCCGTGTCTTCTGAAAACCAGCATGTCCTAGGCAGCAATGGCAAGTAACAGCCACTGCTCATCTTGATCACTCACTTAGTCACTCAACAAACACCTACTGTTAGGTATCAGGTAGGCCATGGACGGATGTATGGAACTCAGCTATGAAAATGATAGACACAGAGCTGACATTTTTAATGGAGAGAGAGAGATAAGAAAAAGTTAAATTAATTTAAATGATATTATCAGGGATGATGAAGAAATACAGATGCTGTGGTCAAGAGGATGACAGTCAGGGAGGACTTCTTGGAGGTGGCATCAGAAGTGGAGAAGGCCTGAATGAGGTGCTTTGCTGTCAGGGGACAGGCGGGGGCGCTGCTGAGGCAAGGGAAGCAGGAGCCAGATGGTGAAGAAGCTTCACCCATGTGAGGCACTGCAAGGGACCTCGGATACTTTTAAGAAGGACTTAACACAACCATAAATTTGAGTGGGTGCCCAGGGAATGCCGAATGGATGAAAGAATGAATGAGCTATTTCAGTTGGTGAACAAGCACCACTTCAACTTCGTGGTCCACTGGGGTTCAGGGTCCTGCCCTCTTTTATCCACCTCCCGCAAATCAACCTCACCTGGCAGGTGACCCCCTTTGAAAGATACTGCCTGCATCATTTTGGAGGCAGGCATTGTCTTCTGCTAATGCCTCAACTCCACAGCCAGGATGAGCTCGGCCCCAGTGGTGTCTCTTCAGGGAGCTAAGCAGGAAACCCTCCTGGGACAGAGGAGGTACCCGCTCCCAGCCTCCCTGGAATAGAGCTATCATCCAGACAGTCATTCGTGTTTTGGGTCCCCCTCAGCCCCATTCCCTCCCCTCCCCTCCACTGCGATAGCTGACAACACAGATTTTAATATAATCACATTGGCAGAGCTATTTGCGTTCAGATGCAATTATGAGACAAGACACAGACTCCTCAGGGGGGTTGTGGAGTGGGGGGAGGATATGCCAATACTCTTGGGGGTGGGGGGCTATGGGAAATGTGGTCCAGGCTGGGCTGAGCTCTGTACTTCTGCTTTCCAGACATCAATGTCTGCGCTGGTACAGCACCCTCTCCCCGACTCTGAGCTGGAAGTGAACTGGATTACTTTGTTGATCCCAGGATGGGGAGAGGTGCGGGTGTTGGTTGAAAGGGGACCAGGACAGTGTTTTTCCAGCTCCCACTATTTGTCAGGCTCTGTGTCAGGCCCCCGGGAGTTTACATTTTCGTGGAAGACTTAGACAAGAACAAATTAACAACTAAATAAACAAGAGCACACTGGAAAAAGTGTAGCATGAGAAACCACACAGATGAAGTGACAACCTTTGGGAATGTTTCCCTGGATACTGTACAGAAGGGGGGTGGAGAAAGTTGATTGCAAAAATGTGCCCAGTCTTTTATTGTTCCCTGTAGCCATTTCCCCTCTCAATACATCTTTGCATCTCAATCCCTCAAGAGCGGCATCTATTTCCTACCCCTGCAATCTGGGCTTGGTCATGGGACTTGCTTTGGTCAGTAGGATGTGGTATCAGCAATACAGGACCAGCTCCAACCAGAGGCCTCCAGGGACCTTGCACATTTCTGCTTCCTCTCTTGGAACCCTGCCACCACCTTGAGTATTAGCCTGGACCCTCTGCTGGAGGCTGGAAGTCTGACGGAGCAGAGAAAAGCAATCCCAGTCAAGGTTAGCCTAGACAAGACAGAACCAGTTGATCTCAAATGCAGTGATCATTTTATCAGTCCAGATCAGTAGGACTACCCACGTAACCTGCTGACGTGTGGGTTAAACAAATGCCTGCTGTTTGAAGCCATGACATTTGAGATGTTTTGTTATGCAGCAGTAGCTAACTGATGCAAAAGGTCCCTCTGAATAACATTTCATCTGAGATCCAAAAGATAAGAGATGCAGTGAGATAGCTAACCCTCAATGAAGGAAAAACTTAAACTCATTCTAGAAAGAAGTATTCCCAGTGTGGAAAGGCAATGAACGAACCCCTAAGCTAACAATGAGCTTAAAGTCTCCCCCACAATGGGTTAGCCCACCCTGGAGGCTGGTGGTGGAAGTCCAGAACCCATCCTGATTAACCCATGCCAACTCTCACCCCACTGTTGAGGAGGATGAGCCTTTTAGTTCATTCTCTCCAGAGAATGAATATGGTCTTTGCACTTGTTATCCTTTCTGCCTGGGATTCCTGTTGTCTAACAGTCTGGCCTGCCTCCTCTTGTTTAAAAACTCCATTTTTGAATCAATATCACATTCAGGATCAAGACCATCAAGGTACAGAACATGCTGAAGAGCTCCCTCCCAGTGCTGTCCTCCAGCCTCCAAGGCCCCTCCTCCCAGGCAAACTCTGTTCAATTGGCATGAGTCCTTTCCGAGGCATTTTTTGCAAATGTACTCAAATACTTAAGAAGATTACACTTGATACCTTTTCCACAAAATCTGCTATACTCAGTGTGTCTTTCTTCACTCTCCATGACTTGGGAATCTTCCATGTCAGTAAATAAAGGGCCTCTGCATTCATTTTGTGCGGCTGTATAGTATTCCATGGTATCATTGCATCATCATCTGTGTGTCTAGTCCCTCTGATGGACATCTAGGTGGTTTCCATGACTATTTTGCCATTACTTAAAAGGTTCATAGGGTGACCTTATATATCCATGTGTGCATATGGGAGAAACTCTCTAGCATAAGTGCCAATTTACTGTATCGATAGATTTTATCTAATTATTCCCCATAGAGGATGCCAATGGATACCCTTCCACCAGAATATGAGAAAAGCCTGGCTGACCCCTCATCATATTTAAGATTATGAACAGCTGTCATCTCCTCCAGGAAGGCTTCTCAGACCTTGCATTCAGCTCACTGGCCTCGGTGCCAAGTTGGCGGCACCCTGTACTGCAGTGGTCTGTTTCCTTTTTTGTCCCCATCATCAGACTGGGAGCTCCCTGGGACCAACCTTTATTTATTAAAAAGTCCTCAGGCCCACTCAGGTCCCAGCACAGGGCTGAGGTCTGAGTAAACACCAGTTTCCTTTCTGTATGCCCCAGGGGCTGGAGTCCCCAGGGTGGGCCACCTCTGTTTACCCCTTGGCTACAATGCCTCTGGGATAGAGGTTCAGCCTCTGCCCCTGACATTTGCAGGCCACCCTGTGTGCTGGCACTGAGCCCCTTCCCCCATCGCTGGGGCCTCCGCCCTCTCCCTTGAACAAATAATAATTGTTAGAAAAAGGCTGGTGGATAAATTATTATCCTGACCCTCATTCCAGTGCAAAAAACTTTTGCTAGCTGCCAAGCGAAAAGTCAAAATTTGCATTTAAATAGAAAACGTTAGGCCAGCTGAACAGGGAGGCCAGTGCCCCCAAGAGGCCCCTCCCAGATGGATGGGGAACGCAGTCACCCACCCCCTCCCCAGGAACCCAGCAAGCGGCAGGGGAAACCTTCAGGGTCTGAGTCAATCTGATTTTTTTTCTGTGGTTTGTGGCCCCTTGGGGTCTACTCTTTACAGTTCCCGCCAAGGTTCTGCAAAGGCCTTGTGGTCCAGCCAGATAGACCTCTTTGATGCCCTCTGTTCAACCCACCATGAACTTGAGTCTCCTTTCTCCCACCCCACAGTAAGCAGGTAACCACAAACATGAAGGGCAGGTAGAGACTTCATGGGTCACGTGACACAGAATGTTTAGAGCATGGCTCTGGAGCTGCACAGGCAGGGCTCGGGCTTGGCTATTTGCTAAAACGTAGTTTCTCTGAGCCTCAGTTCCTCTGTTTGCCAATGATAGGTAATAATGCCTTCTTGGCTGGGAACTTCCCTGGTGGTCCAGTCGCTTAAGACTCCGTGCTCTCAATGCAAGGGGCCCAGGTTTGATCCTTGGTCAGGGAACTAGATCCCACATGCCGCAACTAGGAGTTTCCATGCCGCAGCTAAAATCTTGCATGACACAACAAAGACCCGGCGTAGCCGAATAAATAATAAAATAAATAAAAATAAAATGTTGAGTTATTTTATTTTTATTATTTATTTACTTTTGACCATGCCATGGGGCACGAGGGATCTTAGTTTCTGGAACCAGGATCAAACCCATACCCCGTGCTGTGTTAGTGCAGAGTCTCAACAACTGGACCACCAGGGAAGTCCTCTGGGAACAGATTTCTAAGTCGAGGGAACAGCATGGGTGAGGCTCTAAGAAGAGAGAGAAGCTGAGTGTCTAAGGAACGGCCTGGACCCCAGAGGGGCTGGTCGGATGGCAGGTGGGGAGGCAGGGAGGAGGGAAGTGGGAGGAGGGCAGGGCCGGGTCAGGAAAGCCTGTGGGACTTCGTCTCAGGAGGACGAGATCAGAGCCCCGGAAGCCAGGGTCCTGGGGAGCCCTAAGCCAGGAGGGGAAGCAGGAGCTCTGGAGTGCCCATTAGGGTCAAGGAGAGATGCTTAACATCCCCCCTGCCCCGGGGGGCAGGACGGACCTTGTGAGAGACACACAAACGAGCCGAGTCCCACGGAAAGGTTAACGAGGTCCCCCTTGTCCCTCACTAATGTCGCTTCGCACGTTTACAGCATACCAGTCAAACCAATTAGCTGTGAAAGTGTCACAGGGCCTGCATTTGATTGGATTCTGGTCAACTCGGAATTGCTTAAATAACGTCTGCACGGAAACATGAAAGAGCTGCACGTGGAGTGGGATGGGCGGCACTGGGTGGTCCCTAGAGGCCCGAAACACAGAGAGGAGTGTAGGGCTGGGCTGGGGGCCTTGGCCGAGCTTCTGCGAGGAAGACTCTGCCCAGAAAGGGGCGGGGTGGGGGATGATTTCTCATGATCTTTATGCTCCCAGCAGTCTCGACTCTCTAGCATCATTAGAATCATCCTGGGAACTTAAAAAAAAAAAAAAAAATATATATATATATATATATATATCCTTGGCATCTGGTGGATAGAGGGTGCTGAATATTCTACAATGCACAGGACAGCCTCACCACAAAGATATATTCGGTTCCAAAGATCCATAGTGCTGAGGTTAAGAGATCCTCCTCTAGTCTAATCCACCCACTAGACAGATAAGGAAACTGAGGCCCAGACTGGCTGATGAGGTGTGTCTGGGGTCATACAGGGAATACATGCAGGGTTGGGCAAGCAGGAGGACCATGAACTTCTGTCTCTGGACTGTGTGCCTGATACTAGGCTGCGGGCTATCGCTTAGAGATTGTTCCATCAGATTCCGTAAGGGCCAAGTTGATCAGGTTGAATTCTGGGGGCTTGGCCTCACCCAGACTAGGGTTTGTCTGAGGGCCTGTACAACTTCTAGGAATTGCTCATCTTCCCCCCGGCAAACCCCTGACAGAGTCCATCTCTTTAGCAGAAGTTAGTGAAAGTTTTAGTCGCTCAGTTGTGTCTGACTCTTTGCGACCCCATGGACTGTAGCCCACCAGATTCCTCTGTCCATGGAATTCTCCAGGCAAGAAATGGGTTGCCATTCTCTTCTCCAGGGGTCTGAGAAAGGCTCAGTTCTGCCCTGCCGGTCTTGGACCACTGACGGTCTGTCCGTTAGTCCATTCATCCATCCCATGGCAGTAATCCGAGCCGTGTGCAGGGCCGGGGGACCAGGCTAATTGCGGGCTTGGGGAAGGCCAGGCAGAGATTAGCCCACAGTGAGGAGTGGCGGCGGGCGGGCGTCTGGGGCCAGGATGGTACCTGATTAGTTAAATTGCCAGCACCTGCTTGCTTTTATTGCAAACATAAACACGGGCGTGCAGACCATCGCTGGCCGGCCTAATGCATTCCTCGTTTTGCCACATCTGCAAGGTTTTTGGGGTTGGGCAGCGCGGAGGCTCAGGCCTGGACAAAATAGGGAGGCAGACGGGTTTGGGTGAAAAGACGCCGGATTAGGAATCAGGGGAGGGAATTTACACTCGGTGAGCCCTCCTCTGTGGCAGGCACTGCATGAGGCCTTTATATCCCCGTGCAAAGCTGTCGGGCCCTCAGAATGCTCCTGCGAAATATTATGACTTTTCTGATTGAGACTCGGAGCAGTTAAGCAATGTCCTCCAAGTGATCCAGCCGGGAGGTAGCCTCTGTGGAATCTGAACCCGTGCTTCCCACCCCCTAAGCCCATGCTCTTTCCGCTCACTAGGTGTAGGGACGCCAGGGGTTCCTGCTGCAATTTACTGAATTTTATATCTGCGGCATTCAGTTACCAGCTGGCAGTGGCACGTGTGTTCAGGGAAGGACAGCACAGTTTCCAGGACTCCAGACAGTTTGCTAGGGGACCACAGGCTTCTGTTTCCTCTCCCCGTGCCTCAGTTTCCACATCTGTAAAATGGACATCTAGTTGCCCGCCTTCTGCTATTAAACTCCAGGGCAAAGAGGTGAGTGAGAGTGTAAGAGTTAGGCCCTTGACCGTGTCTGAGGTCAAGTCCAGCGTGCCAGCTGAAATCACCTACTTGGGCTCCTTAGAGCTTCATTGCACAGGGTCGTGATGCCCCATCCCCATGGACATGAGTCCTGCAGGACCCCGCCAGGCATGGGCAGTATTGACTCTAGCCATCGCGTAGCGATGGGCCAACAAGAAAAACGGCCGAGGAAACCCTTTCAAATTAACTCCGTCTCCATCACCAGCGTTTTTATTAAGATAAACTATTTTGGGGGATGTTTGCTGAAGACAGCCCTCCTTGAGGGCGGAAGGTCAGAGAGGTGCTTGGAGGGAACCGTGCACTTGTTGTTCGAAAGCTTGGGGCGCTTCTCTCGCGCTCAAATGCGCGTCTCTTCCCCTTGGTGACAGATGCTTCAAGCCTGTGACACGTTTTGTCAGAATTCCATTTGTTGGCACGGCTTCAGCCTCATTCTTGGCAGATGCAGACGATAGGGGAGAGGTACGAGTCTAAATTCCCTTCTGCGGTCCTTGAGAATGAAGTGGCAGTGCTTTTCCACCACCAACACCGAGTTTCACCCAAGGCGGAGAAAGCAAAATGTGCCTTAGAGCCCATGAGAAGGGCAAATGTATATTCACCATCCATCCATCCATCCAACTGTGCCTCTCCTCACTTCTCAAATCACTGGTTTATTAAATGGCTCACATCATCCCTTTATTCATTTCCATAATCACTTTGGGTTTTTTGTTGATAACTTTTTTTATTGACGTATAGCTGATGTACAATACTACATAAGCTGTAGGTATATAATACAGTCATTCACAGATTTTAAAGGTTAAAAATATACTCCATTTATAGTTATTGTGGAATCTAAAAAGTACAACAAACCAGCAAATCCCACAAAAGAGAAGCAGACTCACCGATGCACAGGATGAATTAGGGGGTACCAGTGGGGAGAGGGGAGGAAGAAGGGTAATACAGAGGTTGCGGGGTGGGTAAGAAGCACCAGCTATTGTCTACAATAGGCTACTGTTTGGGTTTCTCATTGGAATCTTGACTTCTCATGTGTCCTTATGTCCACCAGAGCCTCAGTTTCTACACCTGAGAAATGGGACAATGATAGCCCAGGACTGTACTAGAGCTAAACGGGTTAAGTTGAACACTTGGTTTGCAGGAAGGGGCTGGTGCTGCGAGGGTGGTGGTGGAAATGCACTCCATCCCATAAAGGTCAGTTTGTTGTTCACGGCCACACAGGCAGCAAGCACGTCAAGCAGGTGGGATACGAGCCCAGCGGGTCTGCTTCCTTCCCTTTGCTCTGCTCTTCTGCTAAATCTTAGCGCACGTGTCCCCTGGGACTACAGACCCAGCCTGGGGCCACTGGCCCTGTGTTTGAGCGGTGTTTGCCGAGCTCGGATCCAAACTCAGATTCTTTGTATCTCCTCTCGGACCTGTCCAAGGTGGGCTGTCTTCTCTGGGGGCCCCAGCAGTGGGTACCAGCCACCAGTGGTGTTCATTGCCATCTTTTCCCAAAAGCAACGTCGGGTGAAGACCCTCCTGGTCCCAAAGGACCACCTTGCTCTCCAGCCTCGGGCAAGGTCTTCTCTTCTCTCTGGGCCTCAGCTTTCTCCTCTGCACAATGGGTACTTGGGTGCTCCTGGAGCCCCCACTCAAACTCTGAAACTATGATTTTTTTTTTTTTTTTTTTTTTTGCTGCATGGTGTGGCATGAGGGATCTTAATTCCCAGATGAGGCATCTAACCCGCACTTCCTGCTATGGAAGCACAGAGTCCTAACCACTGAACCACCAGGGAATTCTCCAGAAACTATGATTTTTTTTTTTTTTTTTTTGAGTAGAGATAGTAAGTGTCTCTTCAGACTGTTCATGGGGTTCTCAAGACAAGAATACTGAAGTGGTTTGCCATTCCCTTCTCCCCGATTCTAGGAAAGACTGAGGGCAAGAGGAGAGGGAGCCATTGAGGATGAGATGGCTGGATGGCATCACCGACTCTATGGACATGAGTTTGAGCCAACTCTAGGAGACAGTGGAGGACAGGGAAGCCTGGCATGCTGCAGTCCATGGATCTCAAAGAGCCGGACACGACTTAGCGACCGAACAAGGACAAAGTGTCATTACAACCCATGGCCTTTCTTTCTGGAATGCCCTGGGGGACCTGGCCACACACAGTTGACACCAACCACTGCTGGAGATTCCCCCCACCACCCTTCTGTCCCCAAGCGTCTTGCCCTCCATGGAGCCCTGGGTGCCTGAGAGCACCTCTCCCACCAGAACCCGGAGATTTGTCCCAGATCCCTCATCCAAAGAAGCAACAAAGACCTTTTCTTCCTCTGGGATCCTCCAAGGATGGCCAACACCTCCATTTCTTCTGCGTCAAATTCCTTCTTCTTGGCCCGGGGAGCCCAACCAAGCTGGAAAGGCCCCTTTGCTATGGGCGACATGTCACTCACACGAGGGCACAGGAGGGGTGAGGGCAGTGGGGGAACATATTCATGCATCACGACGGGCTTCTGCTCATGCGAAACACAGCAAGGGTGAGGGTCGGGGGGAGTGGGATGTGACCGGCAGAGGGGGAAGCTCTGGGTGACTTTCCTGGTCCTGCTGAAGAGGGGTTTCCTTTGGCTTTGCCAGAGCACGGCCGTCCGCCTAGAGAGAGGTAGAGAATTCCTGGGAGTCGTGGCAGCAAATGACAAAGTCAACGGCAGAGGAAAGAACAGCATTTTCCACTATCCAGATTCAGGAGGAGGCTGAAGAAGGGAAGGCGGGCGGAATTGAGTTAGTTCTAAAGAGTTCGACCTCAGCAGGTCCCTGAGGCCCCCGGAGAGGTTGTGGGATCCAGATGTGGACAGGGAAGGTTGGGGGGAGGGGAGGCAGGGCAGGGGGGTGGGGGGAGGGGAGGCAGGGCAAGGGGGTGGAGGAGGTCTGTTCACAATTAGCCTTGATTTTGTGTGATGACATTGAAATTGTGGGCTAACATGAAAGCAGAGTGGTGAGGACATGTCTGTCCGAGCAGCCCAGGGATTAATCCGACGTGAAGGACGCAGGCCGAGGGCTGGCAGCACATGGAAGCAGTTTGCGTGGGTTTTGATGTCCCGCCAGCTGAAGGGGGCTTCACCGCTCAGGCTGATCGGGCCCTCCACCCCCCCGAACCCAGCCCAGCCCCCTGAAGCCCGGCCGACTCTGGCCGAGAGGTTAAGTCGAGAGCACGAGAGAAGGTTCTGCCTCCTGCAGGGCCCGCCCAGAGCTGAAACCAGTATGGCGGCCCGCCCGTCTGCACAAAGCCAGGCGCTGGGGGTACCCTGCCAGCGGCCAGGGCAGTGCCCAAGGGGCCGCAGAGGGGAGAGTCTGTGAGTTTGTTTCCCTGCCTGCATGCAAGCTCAGTCTCTTCAGTTGTGTCTGACTCTTTGTGACCCCATGGACTGTAGCCCATCAGACTCCTCTGTCCGTGGGTTCTCCAGGCAAGAATACTGGAGTGGATTGCCATGCCCGCTTCCAGGGGATTTTCCTGACTCAGCAATCGAACCCAAGTCTCCTGCATCTCCTGCATTGCAGGCAGATTCTTTACCGCTGAGCCATCGGGGAAGCCCTGAGTTAGTTTCCATATTTCTGATATCACAAGTGTTGGGCTGATGCATATGCTGGGGTGTTTGGCAAGTGACGGTCCGGTAACAGGGCTTTGCTGGGATGAACCTTGATGGAGAATCTTAGAATTTTTAATGAGGCCGTAAGGGGCCAGGAGGGCAGGTGGGAGTCTGGGTCACAGGCTCCAGCTCTGAGGGAGCCTGCTTGTCGAGCCTAATCCAGGAATAAATGTCATTTTGGCATCTCCATGCTGCAGTGAGTGTTCGGAATAGAGAGAAAGGCAGAGCCCCAGGTATGATGCCAGGTGCCACCCTGTACCATGTGGGTGCCCTTGGACAAGGGAGCCCGTCTCTCCTGAGCCTTGATTTCCTCATCTGTAAAATGGGAAGAATAATCCACCCTCCTTGAATAAGATCCTTGTGAGAACTGGATACCAAAATGTTTATAATATGTCAGCATCTAATGTGTGTGAGTGTGTGAGTGAGTGTGTGTGTGTGTGTGTGTGTGTGCCTGGTCACTCAGTCGTGTCTGACTCTTTGCAACCCCATGGACCCAGCCATGCCCCTGTGGGATTTCCCAGGCAAGAATACTGGAGTGAGTTGCCATTTCCTCCTTTAGGGGATCCTCCTGACCCAAGGATGGAACCCACGTCTCCTGCATTGGCAGGCAAAATTTTAACCACTGTGCCACCTGGGAAGCCCCTTGCATCTAACAGACACCCAAGAAATAGCTGTCAGGGTTTCCATCTTTATCAGAGACAGTGAACACGCATAGAGCTGGTGCGGTGATCAGTGTTATTATCGATGTCCCATGTATTAGTATTCTGGAACAGTTGTGTTAACGATGCAGAGTGTGTCTGTGGCTGAAATCAGGACAAGGATTCCTTCCCGTCAGCGCAGACAGTGGCTCTCAGCATCAGCCCTCGGCCCTGCTGTTCGTGACCTGGGGCCCTATCACGTGCCGGCGGGCGGACTGCCAGGCATCTGCAGCCGTCTGGAAGCCCGGAGCCCCACAGATCCGAGCCGAGGGGTGTGTTTCACGCATAGCCTGTGATCCCTGGGGGTCCTTGGGGAGGCAGGAAGGAAAAGGGCTCTGTTTTGGTGGGGGAGGGGTCAGGAGAGGCTCTTTGTGGTGGTGGGGGATGCAGGGGGGAAGGAGTTGATGAAATTTCAGGATGTACCGAGGTCAGCTTCCAGCCGACTCGTCTACGTTAGAGAAAAGTGATCGCCACCCCAAACACGCTTCTTAATGAAGCACAGCCCGTGCTTACAAGCCTTTCCCTTCCTGCCTTTTCCCTCTAGGAGGAAATTCTAAATCCTGAACACAAACGGCCACAGAATTATATTTACATATATTTATATTTTCTATTCATGCATGTTTAGAGAGCTGGAAGCAGGAAGAAAAAAAAAAAAAGACTGAGTTTGATTCTAAATAGAAGTAATGTTTCACACCTGAGTCTCTGACCATGTACTAAGAGCAGGTGAAGAGAGGTGACGAGTGGTCAAACTTGCCTTAGTTGGTGTTTGGGCTTTTAGTCAATGCAGAACCACGTCTGTCCTCCTGAGGAGCAGAATTAAATTGTGCAACGGGATAAATATGACAACATTTGTAAAGGAGAGATGGATGGGAAGAGGGGCATTAGAAAGTGAATTTCATATGGCTGTTAGTGAGTTTGACCTGGCTAGGCTGGGCCACAGGATCTGTGTGTCGGGTCTAAGGGGCTCATTGCTTGACCACATCAAATGCTGAAGCTGGCCTTCCTCTAGCTTGCTATGGATGAGGAAGGTGCATGAGAGAAAGCCAACAAGGTCTGCCTCCACATGGATAAATCAGAGAAGAGAGAAAACAAGGCAGCTTGGCGATGAGGTCTCAACTCTTGTAGAGGAAGGGAAGATGGTCCCAGGGACCCTGCCCACTAGCATCCTGTCCAAGCCTCTGCTCCAAATCTAAGCAACTCAGGGTGCCTCCTCCTTCTTGGTGGAGGAAACAAGCCGGTGGAGGGTGGTGCTGAAAGAGCGTGCGCATCGGCCTCCCGGCAGAAACCTTCAGTGACACTGGTGGTGTCAGCACAGGGCCCTGTAATCCGGGGAAGTGGTCGCCGCAGGCCTTGCTCAGCATCCCAGGGAAAAGAGAGGCTAGAAGCACCGGGGGGCGTCGCCCCAGGAAAGGCACCCTGGGAATCTGTCTTCCTGCCCATCAGGCTCCACAAGGAAGACCCCTTGAAGACCGTGGGATTCGGAATTGAATGGAGCTGCTGGGGATATTTCTGAGTGGCCGTTTGATGCCCTGCTCTGCTAAGCCATCACACACATGTAGCTGAGTTTAAGCTTCCTCGGAACACAATGGGGTGTCTGGAGGCCCCTGGAGGTGAGGTGCCTTGGCCAAGGTCACCGTGGACTGCTGAAGGGCAAAACAACGCTGGACCCAGGCCTTCCTGACCCAATGATCAAACACTTAAAACAATTTTTTTTTACCGAGGTATTTTAATGCCCATGAAATAAAACACATAATGTTGGCCTGATGTTGTTTAGTCGATAAGTCGTGTCTGACTCTTTTGCGACCCCACAGACTGTAGATCGCCAGGCTCCTCTGTCCATGGGATTTCCCAGGCAAGAATGCTGGGTTGGGCTGTCATTTCTTTCTCCAGGGGATCTTCCTGACCCAGGGACTGAGGCTGAATCTCCTGAACTGGCCCGTGGACTCCTTACCATTGAGCCACCAGGGAAGCCCAACGTCAGCCTATGATGATATAAAGCAAAGCAACTCAAGGTGCAAAGTCCAGGCTGCAGATTCCAGACTTGTGATCTTTCCAATGATGAGAAAATCCATGCTTGTTTAGTTCTTACTATGGATCAGCGACTGTCTTAAGGGCTTCCTGTGTATTAACTCAGTTTAATCTTCATAATAATCCTATGAGGTAGGTATGCATTATTTTACTCATTTTATATGAAGAAACAGAGGTATGGACGGGGAGGTTAAGACCACCCATTCAGGAATGATGATTCGTGAGTTTGAACCCAGGTGGCCCCCTTGGTATCTTGTCTGTTCAACCTTCTGCTCAGAGATGCACCACCATCCTCCTGGGGTGTGATTTCCAAGGGACCCTGCATTTTCATTTTGCCTTGGGTGTAGCAGTTGAGAAGAAGGACTCTGGACTTGGTTCAGACCCCTTGCTTGGGCCCTGCTCAGCTGGGGACTCTAAGCAATTCACAGCCACTCTCTGAGCCTTCATGTAGCCCTAGTCAGGTACCCAGTGATATACTGCAGCAATGGGAACACAGTTTCACTGGGTAGGGGAGACACCAGCCCTCCCTGGTCCTTTATTGGTACCGGGTGGGTACCTGAAGCTGGGCGCTGAGCGCCTGCCCTGAGCATCCCATAGGGATGCGGGGAGCATGTGGAAGGCTCGATCCTATTACACTTGGGCGTTCTGGGGTTGCGCTCTGGGCCAACTTGATGAAACCCAGCCTCTGAGTGGAGCTCTGATCTCTTTAACCTTGACGTACAAGAATTGAGCTTGTACGTCAAGCGGCTTCTCCGTGATGACTGGCTTAGTCCTGCTGGAGAGCCAACAGCAATAAATACGCCACCAATTTGCTCTATGAATGTTCTTATTTGCAGCACACCATGCAGAAAAAATATTAACAAAAAACAAACTCCTCACTCATAACAGGCTGACGAGGGCCTCTTTAGAGAGGCATGTTTGCTTCTGTCTCCTCTCTCCTTTTTGTTCTTTCTGAAGAAGCTATCACTGGAGTTAAGCGACCTCTGGTAACGTCTCCTGGGGCACTGAGCTAAGAGAGGCGGATGGCTTGGGAGAAGGGGGGGCCCTCGAGGGGGACAGGGGAGGGAAGAATCGCCCTAGGGAGCCAGAGGCAGAGGAATGGGGGAGGCTTGTCCATTGAACGAGGACAGCCTGGGACCCAGAGAATCGACTTCAGTTCATGAAGGGGGATCTGGGGGTCCTGGGTACCAGGAAAGCCACTCCTACTTTCTGGGGCTCAGCTTCCACATCTGTAAAATGGGTTGATTCAATGACCTCTTCCAGCTCCAACACTCTGTATATGCCAGTCCATTCTGCATCCTTTCTGATCTTCGGAGTCCTGATCTAGCAAGGATCTGAGGGCACGGGTACTGTTCTGTAATTCTAGCATCGCCAAGATCCTTGAGACTCCAGAATTCAGTTGTTCTGTTGTTCCCTGACTTGAAGACTCCAGGCACATAGGAGTAGGAAACAGGAATAAGAGTAACATGAGCTAACACCATGTAGACAATGCCAGCTTCGTGGGCACGTGACTTGTGCTGTCACAGACAGCCTTGAGTTCCATTTAATGCTTAACTGTCACTGACTTGAAATTCACAAATTTTGAACAAGGGTCCCTGCATTTTCATTTTGCACTGGGATCCACAAAGGACACAGCCAGTCTCGTGGGCGTAGCATTTCAGAGAAAAGATGCTAGAGGTAAGAGGACTTTCTTCTGATCCTGACTCGGCCCCTTCCCAGCTATGGGACTTTGGACAAATGACAGCCCCTCTGTGTATTTCACTGTGTCTGTGAGTCAGGAGTCCCGACATGGGTTAGTTGAGGCCTTGACTGAGGGTCTCAGAAAGCTGCCATCAAAGTGTCACTCTTTGGCTGTGGTCTCACTGAGGGTCAGCTGGGAGAGGTCTGCCTCCAAGATCACTCAGGCTGTTCGTAGAATTCATTTCTTCCTGCTTGTGGGACAGAGGGCTTCAGCATGTCGTGTCAGTCAGAGACCACCTTCAGCTCCTAGACACCATCCACAGTCCCATGCCGTGTGGGCCTCCCCCCATGGCAGCTTGCTTCTCTAAAGCCAGTTTACAAGCTGGAGATTACAGCAAGATGGGCGTTACAGTCCTGTAGGTAATTATATACATTGTGTCAATTTCGCTGTGTTTTACCGGTTAGAAACAAGTTAGAGGTCCCACTCACACTCCGGGAGAGGGTACTGTGCAGAAGAACAATATTAGAAGGTATGGATCTTGGGATGGGGGCACCCTAGAGTCTGTTGCCACAGTGGTTCATTTATTCATTCATTCAACTAGCTCTTACTGCTGGCTTGCTGTCTACCAGGCATGGAGGCAAACACATTGAGCAAGACAGATGAAGCCCCAGACCTTGGAAAAGTATGGAGCGAGGGAAGGATGGGCCAGTGCCTGACTGTGGGGGTGGGGGTGGGGGAGGGCGGACCCAGCTCTGGCCGTGCTGCCAGTCTTCTGACTTGACCCTGGCCCACCTGGGCCTCGCTGGGCTCTTCTGTCCAGTGGAATGCACGTGGGGCCTCAAATGGCTGTACAGGTATGAATGCACCGGCACTTGGAGACATTTGCGTCCAAGATCAAGTTCTCAAAGAGCTAGAGTCGGGCCCCAGAGTGGATCTCCACTCAAGCACCTCCCTTCTCTGTCCCTCTCTTCTTTCCACACCCAGGGTACCCCAAAGTCACTCCTTTGACTCTTTCCAGGGCCTATTTGCATATGTATCCTCGTGGGTGACAGAATGGAATCACATGCCACAGAATGTGGCTCATGCCACAGGGCCCTCCTTGACTCAGAGGTGAGACGAGCTTATCATCGCTGTGAGAATATGTTGAGTGAGTGTATCGTGTCACACATTAGCTGTGGTACCAACTCACCCTCACCATGGCCAGCCCCCAGGAACTGTGAGCCTGCTCTCAGCTGTGATTCCATTCTGTCACCCACGAGGATACATATGCAAATAGGCTCTGGAAAGAGTCAAAGGAGTGACTTTGGGGGTGCCCTGGGTGTGGAAAGAAGAAGGGGACAGAGAAGGGAGGTGCTTGAGTGGAGATCCACTCTGGGGCCCGACTCTAGCTCTTTGAGAACTTGATCTTGGACGCAAATGTCTCCAAGTGCCGGTGTATTCATACCTGTACAGCCATTTGAGGCCTCGCCTGCAAGAGGGCCTGATGTGTGGCTTAATGCTCCACTGTTGCCATCTTGCTGTTTTTGATAATTTTTGAGTCTGGAGCCCTGCATTTCATTTTGCACTGAGTTCCCCCAAACTGTGTAGCCAGTCTAGTGGCCATGAGACCTTGGACAAGCCACTTAAGCCCCTGTGACTAATCCCTGCTTTGGAAAGAGAGATAACCAGATCATCCTAAACTCAAAGATCATTGCAACAACAATAACCTCACTGGCAGAAATAATGACTCTAAGTTGCATAAACAGAACCCGGGCTTGTCCCTGGCTCTGGGCTAAGTGTGTGAGTGATTTCACTTCCTGCCTCAGTTATTCCACCACGAAGGAACTATTGTCACGTCCATTTTACAGATGAGGAAACTGAGGCTCAGAGTGGCAGAGTCGTCAGCGAAGTCTGGAGTGGAGCCGTGAATGCAACAGGATTAGAGCCACCTCTGATCCTGGCTCGGCTGCTGCTGCTCTGAGGGTCCGCAGAGCGCAGTGGGTGCGCCTCCCACCCCCCACCCCCACCCCCGACCCCGCACCGCCTCCTTCTTGGACGCAGCTATCTACAAGTAACGTTTCCCCTACCCAGCTGTCTCCCTTCTTTCCTTTCAGAACCTGGAGCATGAACAATATTTTCAACAAGCCGTCCGCAGAACAAACTGTCTCTAAGGAGGAGGAAGGCTTTGTTTCTCTCCATCCCCTTCCCCAGCACCGCCCCCGACCTCCAGCCTCCCCAGCAGACTCCAGCCAAGACCTGAACGATTTCAGCTGCTTTGGCAAGAGTCATATTGAGAGCAGGGGCTGGTCTGGGTATAGAGTAAGGGCTTGGGGGAAATGGGGGCGGGGCCTGCGGCGATGGGGGCGGGGCTTGTGGGGACGGCACATCCTCCTTGGAGACTCCAGGAAGAACACCTGGGGCAGGTGGTTGTGGCGGGGAGCCACGCGGGCGCCCTCTTTTACGGTGCCCTGAGATGCGGAGGAGCTGCAAGTTGCCCCCTGCCCACCTCACCAGCTGGAGGGCATGGAGCGAGAAGACCCGCCCCCAGGTCCAGCCTCCGCCAATCAGTTGGCTGGGTGATCTCACTGCAAGGCCCTCCCCTCTTTGGGCCTCAGTTTCCTCTTCAGAAAACAGAGCGAGTGGGCCCATCTTTCTTCTCCTGCAGGCTGTTGACATGAAAACCGAAGAGGAAAATGGAGAAACCACACTATCGGTAGATCAATACCTTCCCCTCGCCGCCTTCTGCCCGTTGGCCTTGACCTGGGGCCCGGCCCTGTCCTCAAGGCTAAGAAGTGACCTGCTGGAATCGCCATCACCCTGGACTGTAAGCTCCCCAAAGGCAGGCACCATGTCTGGCCTGGCTCCCTTCTGGCTTCTAGCATGGAACCTGGTGTAGGGATGGTACTCAATGAATATTTGTGAAATAAACGACTCAGAGATCCTCTAGGTAGGACCATGAGAACACTGGCCAAGAGAGAACTAGCCTGGGAGTCAAGGAACGTGGTTTTGAAACCTGACTGTGCCTCCCCGTTTCACTCTTTGAGCTTGGGCCAGTCCACTTCCCCCTCTGGGCCTCAGTGTCCTCACCTGTAGAATGGGGGCACTGGAGTAGCTGAAATTGAAACCCTCTCCAGCTCTACTGGGCCTGAGGTTGCTGTCATCAGCCAGAGAAACCGGCCTTGGAAGGGGACACCAGACAGCCCCTTTCTGTCTGTCCCAGGAGAGGTAATCAAGGCGTTCTCCATTTTCATTTGTGAAATTGCGAGGGACGTCTGGGCATGCAGGGAATATGCATTGTCCCTGGAGCCTGACCTCCGGCCTCTGATCGATCAAGATGTATTTTCAATGCACATTTCCTGGCAGAGGAGCTCAGAGCGCTCTGTGCTGGTCCCAGCCCCCCAGCCGCTCCGTCCAGAGCTCTGTGAAGGCGCACTCCACCTCCCTGAACCAGGCTTGGAGTGGCCCATGCATGTTGGTCCAGATGGTCAAATAGACCTCGGAAGAGAGTCTGGAGGCTCTGGGAGGACAGACGCCAGGGTTCTGGGCTCTGGCGTGTGGACCCCACCTTGGCCTGTTGGCTCCCAGGCCATGGGCCTCTGTCTCTACACTCCCTTAAAAGGCTGGATACGCCACTGATCATGAGGCCGGGCTGTCCATTCTATATCGCTTGCTAGAAAAGTCCTACCACTATTATTAATGATAATAACTAACTTGGATTGGGGGCTTCCCAGGTGGCGCTGGTGGTAAAGAACAGGCTTCTCAATGCAGGAGACGTAAGAGAGGTGGATTTGATGCCTGGGTCGGGAAGATCCCCTGGAGGAGGGCATGGCAACCCACTCCAGTATTCTTGCCTGGAGAATCCCATGGACAGAGGAGCCTGGCGGGCTACAGTCCTTAGGGTTGCACTGAGTTGGACATGAACGACTAAAGTGACTTAGCACACATGCGAAATGTGGACTGAGCGCCTGCTGAGTGCTTAGATCAGATCAGATCAGATCAGTTGCTCAGTCGTGTCCGACTCTTTGCGACCCCATGAACCGCAGCACGCCAGGCCTCCCTGTCCATCTCCAGCTCCCGGAGGTCACCCAGACTCATACCCATCGAGTCAGTGATGCCATCCAGCCATCTCATCCTCTATCGTCCCCTTCTCCTCCTGCCCTCAATCCCTCCCAGCATCAGAGTCTTCTCCAATGAGTCAACTCTTCTCATGAGGTGGCCAAAATACTGGAGTTTCAGCTTTAGCATCATTCCTTCTAAAGAAATTCCAGGATTGATCTCCTTCAGAATGGACCGGTTGGATCTTCTTGCAGTCCAAGGGACTCTCAAGAGTCTTCTCCAGCACCACAGTTCAAAAGCATCAATTCTTCGGCGCTCAGCCTTCTTCACAGTCCAGCTCTCACATCCATACATGACCACAGGAAAGACCATAGCCTTGACTAGGCGAACCTTTGTTGGCAAAGTGATATCTCTGCTTTTGAATATGCTATCTAGGTTGGTCATAACTTTCCTTCCAAGGAGTAAGCGTCTTTTAATTTCATGACTGCAGTCACCATCTGCAGTGATTTTGGAGCCCAGAAAAATAAAGTCTGACACAGTTTCCACTGTTTCCCCATCTATTTCCCATGTAGTGATGGGACCAGATGCCATGATCTTCGTTTTCTGAATGTTGAGCTTTAAGCCAACCTTTTGACTCTCCACTTTCACTTTCATCAAGAGGCTTTTTAGCCCTTCTTCACTTTCTGCCATAAGAGTCATGTCATCTGCATATCTGAGGTTATTGATATTTCTCCCAGCAATCTTGAATCCAACTTGTGTTTCTTCCAGTCCAGCATTTCTCATGATGTACTCTGCATATAAGTTAAATAAACATGGTGACAATATGCAGCCTTGACATACTCCTTTTCCTATTTGGAACCAGTCTGTTGTTCCATGACCAGTTCTAACTGTTGCTTCCTGACCTGCATACAGATTTCTTAAGAGGCAGATCAGGTGGTCTGGTATTCCCATCTCTTTCAGAATTTTCCATAGTTTATTGTGATCTACACAGTCAAAGGCTTTGGCATAGTCAATAAAGCAGAAATAGATGTTTTTCTGGAACTCTCTTGCTTTTTCCATGATCCAGCGGATGTTGGCAATTTGATCTCTAGTTCCTCGGCCTTTTCTAAAACCAGCTTGAACATCAGGAAGTTCACGGTTCACATATTGCTGAAGCTGAGTGCTTAGTCTTTTATAAAATACTCAAACTTAGAATGGAGGGGTTAAGAGCATGGGGCTTTGGTTTCAGGAAGGCTCAGGGTCCAGGTCCCACTTAGAGGTTCTTACAAGTCTTTGAACAAGTCCCCCTAGTGTTTTAAGTCCCCAGAACCAAGCACAACTGCATTCAAACCTCAACCTGCCACTTAGCTCCTAGCCTTACCTCGAGCACAAGCCTTCAGTCCTCAGTGCCCCAGCTTCCTCATCTGTGAAATGGGTATAAAAAATTTGGGGGTTTCGTGCACACAGAGTGTTTGTCATTTTGCATGGCTGCAGGAAACACTCAAAAGCACCCCATCCATGAATACTTTTCTCTTTTTCTAGTCACTCCTGGCCTTCAGCAGGTGTAAGTTACTGGCATCTTGACTTGTAAGGTTCCCCGTTCTTGAACTTTACCAGGGCAGAGTTGTGCATGCTCTTTGTTGCCTGGTTTCTTTGGCTCACACTGTATGTTTGAGATTCGCCCCTGTGATTGTGGGTATTAGTAGTGTGTTCGTTTCATGGCTGGGGAGTTCTCAGTTCTGTGAATCTCCCAGAGTCTGTGCTCCATCCATTACTGATGGGCATCTGGGTAGTTTCTGGTCTGGGGTTATTAAGAAGAGCAGGCTGCTAGCATCCGCCTATGGGTCTCTGGGGCCCACGAGCAGCTCTTTGTCCAGTTTCAGTAGATCTTGCTGAGCAGCCCTTTAGGGTGCACCAAGGATCCTCTTCCATTTTTGATTTTTTTTTGGAATTGAAGTGAAATTTACATAACATAAAGTTCACTATTTTAACGTGAACACTTTGGTGGCATTTAGTACATTCATAGTGTGGTACAACCACCACCTCTATCTAGTCCAAAACACTGTTTTCACCCTAAAATTAAACCCTGTACCCCTGATACAGTCTGGAGGTTAAACTCTGCGTTCTCCCTTCGCACCCAGCCCCTGGCAACCATCAATCTGTTCTATATCTCTATGGATTTACCTATTCTTATTATTTCATATCAGTGGAATCATACAATACATGGCCTGTTGCTTCTGGCTTATTTCACTCAGCATCATACTTGGAGGTTTATCCATGTTGTAGCATGTATCAACACTTTGTTCCTTTTAACGACTGAGTAATATTCCATTGAATGAATGTACGACATTCCATTTATCCTTTCATCAGTTAATAGTTTAACAACTTAAGCTAAAGCTCCAGATCACATGTATTCTTAGAAAAACTCTTGCCGTGGGGGCAGGTTTAGTGCCAATAACAAAAATCACCCTCTCCCACCCCTTCCCCAGATAACCATGATCAATGGACCAGTGTCCTGAACACACACACACACGTCAGACGCACACACCCATGGCCTAATGACACAAGTGAGAGGCTGCTGGATGTCTTGTCTTGCAGCTGGCTTTGGTCCCCTCCCTTCACAGTCCCTGGAAAGAAGATGGCAACTCTATATACTCTCTGCTGGAAATCTGCTAGGTGGTGGCTTCATTCAGGGCCCCAGCTCATACACGGCCTGGAACACTCTCCGTGTCACCTGACTTTGGGGACAAAGGGGTCTCTGCTGGGGAGGAGAGGGGTCCTCTCCTGGGACGCCCTTGTCCTTTTCTCTCTCCCCTCTTGACTTTGAACGATGCCAACCCAGACTGTGCTGCTCTGGGAATTTCAGCAAAGCATCACTCAACCCTCACTTCATTCTATAAAAACCACTCCATTCTTCAGCGATTCCTCAGGGCTATATCTCCTTGGTCTGTGACTTTTAAAATCATTTTCTCCCCCTTTTTGGCCCAGCTGGCCCTCCCCCTGGCTCACAAAGCTTTCTAAAATCCTCAAGAATAAGATGCAGACTGGAGGGGAGGGCAGGAGGGGAGGGGGTCTGGGCAGGGGGGCCTGGGGGGTGGGTGGTGCTGGGAGCCAGGCTGGGGCAGGCCAAATTCTTCAGGGGTTGGATTTCCTCCAGGTCGGCTTCCCGTGGTGTCTCTCCACCTAAAGAAAACAAACTGAAATCCAGTCCAGGCGGCCACCTCCTGGGGTCCTTTCACCTGGAGGACGGATGGTGCAGACCGCTCCCTGGGAAGGCAGCTGTGGCCAGGAGCTGGGGCGGGGGGGTGGTGTCCCGTGACCCCCACGGTGCCTCCAGACTCTCAGCTGGGGACTCAGTACAGGGTGAAGCCAGAGATGAGGGGACAGGCCAGTCCATGGCATGGGACCCCTTGTACTTGCCCAGAACTCTGTGCTCCAAAGGGCCCCATGCTTTGTTTCATGCTCTGCCATTGCTATCGTGAAATTCTTTATTTTTTTAAAAAATTAATTTATGTATTTGGCTGTGTCCGGTCTCGGGTGTGGAATCCTTGTCGTGGCGTTCGGGCTCCGTTGCTCTGTGGCATGTGGGATCCTAGTTCCTGGACCAGAGATCGAACCAGTGTCCCTTGTGTTGCTACATAACTTCTCAACCACTGGACTGCCAGGAAGTCCCCTGAAATTCCTAATACATTTTAACACAAGGAATGCCGCGTTTGCATGTTGCCCTGAGCCCAGCAATCACACCATCTTTTTTGTTTCTTTCCTGGGGGGCTTTAGTCACAGCCTCAGCCAGGCCACCTTGGGCCTGGCACATTCTCTCTATGAGCCTCAGTTTTCCCAACTGCAAAATGGGGGGACCCAGTTGCAACTGGCTGTATGGAATGACTTTTGGGGGCATGACCATCCCTAACCCCAAATCTGTTCTTTTGAACTCCTCAGGTCCTGGGCCAGTGGCATCAGCTTCACCTGGGAACTTGTTAGAAATGTAATTTCTTGGGTCCACTTAGACCTTCTGACTCAGATACTCTGAGCGTGGACCCAGCAGTCTGTGTTGTAACAAAAGCCTTCCCAGTGAGTACAGACGTTGACAGCCTCTGCTGGACCGTGGGATCCCAGCCTGGGGACTGAAGTCTCCTTCTGCTCTGGATAACCACACTGTGACCCCAACCAATTCCCTTCCCATCTAGGTCTCAGCTTCCTCATCTGTAAACTGGGCAAGTCAGATCTACCTTGCCAGTGGCCTTGTGGACAGTTTAAAGCATTCCAAGCACAGATCAGTTTTAAACCACTTTTAAGGAATAAGGAATGAGTGACTCTGACCCCTCTGGTTACCTGTGTGGGCTGTCTGCACTGACTTTGGCACCTGCAGGTCACCTCTCCCTTGGTGCAGCCTGGAAGCTTCTCTAACCTCTAGACAAGGATTTTGTTTCTTTGTTCTTGGCAACTGATAAATGATGAGGATGGTAGAGAGAAAGCTGGACTTTTGAGTCCTTTTTTTCTTCTTTAAGGAGAATGCAGTTGGGCACATTTTAAAACTTCTCTGAGCCTCAGTTTCCTCATCTGTAAAATGGGGAGAGTATCAACCTCCTTTCAGAGTTATCATGCAGATACGTGAAATAATGTACAGGAAGGAAGGGCTCCGTGCAGGGACTGGGGTGCAAGTGTGGATCAATAAGATATTCATATGATTACTATTCCTAAAAGATCAATCATTAAGTCCTACCTGCCCTTGTGTTAAAGAGGTAGAGATCCGGAATTAGAATCCCCTTCCTCTTAGAGTCATCTGAGCAAGAGAGCATGAAAGTAGAGACACAAAGATGCTGAGACCCCCATGGGTCGCCCCTGCCCACCCAAGGTCTCCCTCCATGCTCACAGAGGCCCCGAGGAAGGCCGGGCACCCACGATGCTACAGTCCCAGGAAAAGGCTGCAGTCACCCAGCCAGGAGGTACAGACCAATCTTAGCTGCTGTCAGCCTAACTCTTGCCAGATTCTCCATGAGTTGGGGCTGGGGGGTGGTGCTATGTGGATGGCTTGATGCCTGTATTTCAAGGGTACCGCCACTCTCATACTCAATGGAGGTTGCAAAGCTGACCCCAGAATGAGCTGGTCCTACAGCAGAGGGATGGAGGCGAGTCCATGGGTGGGGAGGGCGGGTGGGGGCAAGGCCTGGGGAGGCTGAGAGTGTCTAGGAGGTCAGCTGGTGGCCCTGGGGCCTCCACTCTCAGCAGGAACAGGTTGCAGATGATAAAGATGGAGGGAGGGAAGGGGGAACAGGGGAGGCAGAGTCCCTAGGACTTGAGGGGCAGGGGTGAAGGGGTAGGGGAGGGAGACACAAAGACAGCCCTGGGGGAGGGGAGGGCGAGAGGAGGGGCCTGGCTCCCCATGTGTTTTGAGTTCGGGGCTGGCTGCAGCTCTGAGCCCTGTTTGCTTTGAAAGGGCCTCCAGTTAACTCCTTCCTGCCCAGTGGGGCGCCCGAGGCTGGTTGGAGATGGAGGGGCTTGGATGCTGAGAGGTGGTGGCCAGGCCGGGAGGCTCCGGCTCATTTTTCATACCCAGTGATCCAGGGGGTGCTGGGGTGATGGCAACAAGGACCCCCAGCCAGGGCTGGGACTGGGCGCCTCCCTCGCTGGTCTCACCCCGGTCCTGCTCTGGTCCACACACAAGCTCAAATCTCTGCCCATGCTGTGCACACTTACCTACATGTAGTCACACTCATTTTCTCTCCTGGTCTGCACCACACTCCCCAAGGGATGGGGAAACTGAGGCTTGGAGGGGAGTAGCGACTTGTCCTCAGTCACTCTGTAAGTGGCTGAGCCATTTAAACTCAGATCTCTTGGGCATCAGGGGCTGATTTAAAAGATCCACCCCCTCCTCCACACTGGAGTGTGGCCATGGGTCCTACTGGAGGCCCAGAGGGGCTGGGTCCTCATCCCCTTCTCCCACCTTCCTTCTGTTGGGGTCAGGCCGCCACTCCCGTGTCTTTTGTCCACACTTTGCTGGAGCTCAGCCTCTGCAGTGAATCTTTTGAGCTAGAAGAATTGCAATGCAGACTTGGGGCTTGGAGGAGTACATGGAGGGGGACCCTCCACCCTGGAAGGCCTCAGGGACAGGGGGACCCCAGTGGCTATCTTTTTGCACATTTAAAATTTTATTTTCATATTAACGGATTGATAGGAGGTGACTGAGGCCCCAGTGTTGTAATAATAAGAGCTAATATTTAAGAAGTGTCTACTATGTGCTAGGGTCCACCATCCACATTTCACAGATGTGCAAACAGAGGCCCCAAAATGTGCTGCTGTTCAGCCCAGCTCTCTTGTGGCCAAGCTGGAGTTTGAGCCTGGGATGGACTAGATTGTTAGTAACTCCTACAGCTGCATCCCACATTTTGGGTTTTTCCCGGCACCCCTGGGACCTCTTAGGAGCTCTGCATGGGGTTTGATGGAGTCAAGGTTTGTTGATTGAATCATGACACAGAAGGGCCAATGGCTGAAGATTTTTCTTCTGCAGTTTGGGTGATTCCCAAGGTTACCATTGGTAGTTACTGAAGCAGAGGGACTGGATTTTAGAGTTCTTCCCCCTTCTTATCTCAAAAGTCACAGTTTTCCTTGCCTCTGAAAAACAGTTCTGAGGGCTTTGCTGTTTGAAGAGAACTGAGAAGGGCTTTTTTTTTTTTTCTTTCTTTCTTTTTAACTTTTTGACCACACTCTGTGACATGCAGGACCTTAATTTCCCATCCAGGAATCGAACCCCTGCAGTGGAAGCACCGCGTCTTAACCACTGGACAGCCATGGCAGTCCCAGGAAGGGCGCTCTTAACCCATAAGAAACAGCATGATCTGGGGAAAAGAATCCTTTCTCAGGAGTCAGGTGCCATGGGCTCCTGTTCTGAGCTCCCCCTTCTGTAGCTTTGGGCAAGGTGGTCAAGATCTCTGAACTTGGGGGGTTCCCACCTATACCTGGGGGACCCTCACTTCAAGGAAAGAACACATCTTGAAGAGCCTGCTGAAGCTTGGAATAGAGTCCAGTTTGCTCGCTTGGAAACGAGTCCGGGAACCCTGGGGCAGGAGGGCCCTCGTGAGTCTTCCTGAATCTTTGTGGCCTCAGTTTCCTTCTCTGAACATTGAGGCAATAGTTCCCGCCCCAATAGGGCTGGTGAGCAAATGAACGGAGGGCCCCTGGCACAGACTGGTAGCCAGCAGGCTTGCAGAGACTCTGAGCAATCAGCTAAATGGCATTTCTCCAGCTGTTAGGGCGGGAAGGTTCTTAGAGAATCTCGGTCTTATTTGTGATGGGGGAAAGAGGCTGTGTGGCAGGGACTTTTGCGGACTCAGAGGGATGAGGCACACTGTCCAGGCCGACATGCCCGTCTCCTAAGTCTCAGGCCCCCAGTCTCATACCCCACCAGGCTGGAGCCCCTGAAGGAGGATGAGAAAGACGCTCAGTGACACCCACACCGTTGAACACTTAGCTTGTGTACGTGAAACCTCATCTCATTGAGGTTTGACAACACCCTACGAGGCAGGTGCTGTGGTTACTGCCATTTCACAGGAATGTGATCTGAGGCTTGGAGGTCTAAAGTGGCGGGACATTTGGGTAGTGGGACTCTGCTAATTCCTGCAGTGGGTCAGCTGCCACTCTCAGCCTTTCCCTTGCCTGGAACAAATCCACTGGGAGGCCAGGGAGGGAGGGTGATGTCACTAGAATCCACACTCAATGGAAACGAAAAGGATCTAAGTCAGTCATGAGTGTCAGCACTTGGACGGTTACTGGTGGCAAAAGTCTCAGGACGTAGTTCACAGCCAAGGGTACCAGGGTGGGCCTTAGTTATCAGCTTCTGCTGAGAGTCAGAAGTGATGCTGACGTCTGCAGGGTCCCAGAACCACGGGAAAGGTCTTTGGGAAAAGCTTTGGGGCATATAGGACAGCGATGCCGGCTGTGAGGCGGGCTTCTCTGTGACCTCGGGGGAGTCACTCGGCTTCCTCTGGTCTTCATCTCCTCATTTGTGAAACGAAAGGGTTTGCATCTAATAATAACCCAAGTTCCCTTCTGACTCCAGTGCCCTGGACAGGGTAGCCTATATGTTGGTTAAGAGAATGGGTGTCGGAATTTAGCAGATCTGGGCTTAAGTCCGGATGAAAAACCCATCCTCTAAGAGGCTTAAGCAAAACAAGCCAAAACATATTTTAAAAATTAGAAAAAAAAGAAAACATACACACCAAAAAATAGGGGGAATGGGGAATGAAAAAATACTGGCTGCAGTAATTGGCATCAGCTTCAGGAATGGATTGATCCAGATACTCAAATGGGGTCACCAGGGCTCCATTCCCCTGCCTCTCTAGCCTTATTCTGTGTTGACATCAATCAATAAGAATGAATATAGAGTGAAATTAGAATTATTGTGTCCTGGCCCATTAATTCCAATTCTATTCCCCTCCCCAGAGATCAATTCATTCAATACCTTGATTTGTCCTTCCAGATCCTTTCTGAAGTATTTTCATCCATTTCCCACACTCCCCAGCAGAGTTTAGCTTTAACTTTTTTCTCATACACGAGACTGTGCTCTACATGTGATCATTATATTTGACTGAGTCATTTTTTGTCCACCTGATATCTACATACTCCCCCAATTTCCTTGCTTTTGGTGGAGCAACTGATCTTCAGCCAAAGGTCATTGCACCCTAGAGTGGTCCTTGATGCCCATTCTTCCCGTGCACAAGTGATTGTGTGTGTGTGCACGTGTGTGAGCGTGTGAACGCTCAGTTGTATCCAACTCTTTGTCTTCCCGTGGACTGTAGCCCATCAGAATCCTCTGTCCAGAGAATTTTCCAGGCAAGAATACTGGAGTGGGTTGCTGTTCCCTTCTCTAAGTGATGATGGGGCCCCAGTATAAGAGAGTATACTTACACTGGTAGACTCAACCTGGATCCCTGAGTCACTGTATTGAGGGAGCGCTCCTGGAGGGACTGAACTTCCATCACACTTTGTGTGAACAAGAAATGAACCATTTTTTGTGTTAAGCCCCTGAAGTTCTGGGGCATATTTGTTATCGCTGCATAACCTGACCTATGCCAATTAACATGTCATATTCAGCTCACTTGCTTGGTCATGTCTGACTCTTTGTGGCCCCGTGGACTGCAGCATGCCAGGCTTCCCTGTCCTTCACAAACTCATGTCCATTGATGGCATTGGTGATGACATCCAACCATCTCATCCTCTGTCATCCCCTTCTGCTCCTGCCTTCAGTCTTTCCCAGGATCAGGGTATTTTCTAATGAATCAGCTCTTTGCATCAGGTGGCCAAAGTTTTTGGAGCTTCAGCTTCAGCACAAGTCCTTCTGGTGAATATGCAGGATTGATATCTTTAGGATTGACTAGTTTGATCTCCTTGCCGTCCAAGGAACTCTCAAGAGTCTTCTCCAACACCACAGTTCAAAAGCATCAATTCTTCAGTGCTCAGCTTTCTTTGGTCCAACTCTCACATCATGACTACTGGAAAAAACAGCTTTGACTAGATGGGCCTTTGTTAGCAAAGGAATGTCTCTGCCAGGTTGTCTAGGTTGGTCATAGCTTTTCCTTCAAGGATCAAGCATCAATTAATTTCATGGCTGCAGTCACCATCTGCAGTGATTTTGGAGTCCAAGAAAATAAAGTCTCTCACTGTTTCCAATGGTTCCCTGTTTATTTGCCATGAAATGATAGAACCAGTTGCCATGATCTTCATTTTTTGAATGTTGAGCTTTAAGCCAGCTTTTTCACTCTCCTTTTTCACTTTTATCAAGAGGATTTTTAGTTCCTCTTCACTTTCTGCCATAAGGGTAGTGTCATCTGCCATGTCTGAGGTTACTGATATTTCTCCCGGCAATCTTGATTCCAGCTTGTGTTTCATCCAGCCCTGCATTTCTCATGATGTACTCTGCATATAAGTTAAATAAGCAGGGTGACAATATACAGCCTTGACATACTCCTTTCCCAATTTGAAAAAGTCCATTATTCCATGTCTGGTTCTAACTGTTGCTTCTTAACCTGCATACAGATTTCTCAGGAGGCAGGTAAGGTGGTCTGGTATTCCCATCTCTTGAAGAATTTTCCTCAGTTTGTTGTGATCCACACAGTCAAAGGCTTTAGCATAGTCAATGAAGCAGAAGTAGATGTTTTTCTGGAACCCTCTTGCTTTTTCAATGATCCAACGGATGTTGGCAATTTGATCTCTGATTCCTCTGTCTTTTCTAAATCCAGCTTGAACATCTGGAAGTTCTCAGTCCACGTACTGTTGAAGCCTCGCTTGGAGAATTTTGACCATTACTTTGCTAGAGTGTGAGATAAGTGCAATTGTGCGGTAGTTTGAACATTCTTTGGGATTGCCTTTCTTTGGGATGGGAGAAAACTGACCTTTTCCAGTCCTGTGGCCACTGCTGAATTTTCCAAAATTGCTGGCATATTGAGTGCAGCACTTTCACAGCATCATCTTTTAGGATTTGAAATAGCTCCACTGGAATTCCATCACCTCCACTAGCTTTGTTCATAGTGCTGCTTCCTAAGGCCCACTTGACTTCACATTCCAGGATGTCTGGCTTTAGGTGAGTGATCACACCATCATGGCTATCTGGGTCATGAAGATCTTTTTTGTATAGTTCTCCTTAATATCTTCTGGTTCTGTTAGGTCCATACCAATTTCTGTCACTTTCTTTATTTTGTGGACATCTTTCCCTGCCCTGACTCGTAGCTCGCGCTCCCTCTTTTTAATATCTGCCCAATGTCCACAGCTCCCGCAGCATGGCTTCACCTTGACTTATTTGACCTGTCCTCATTAAGTGGCTTGTCGGTTGTTTCCATATTTTGTGCTGTTGCACGCAGTGGTGTGTTAGCAGTACTCTGATGGCCTTGTGCATCCTCATACGTTTTTGTGCACATTGATTGGTGGGTCAGTGGGCACGTGCTGTTTGCTGCTGTTCAGTCGCCAAGCCCTGATCGACTCTTTGTGACCCCATGGACTGCAGCACGCCAGACTCCTCTGTCCTTCAGTCTGTCCTGGAGTTTGCCCAAATTCATGTCCCTTGAGTTGGTGGTGCTATCTAACTATCTCATCCTCTGTTGTCCCCTTCTCCTCCTGCCTTCAATCTTTCCCAGCATCGGGGTCTTTTCCAATGAGTTGGCTCTTTGCATGAGGTGGCCAGAGTATTGAAACTTCAGCTTCAGCATCAGTCCTTCCATTGAGTATTCAGGGTTGATCTCCTTTAGGATGGACTGGTTTGATCTCCTTCAGAGTACATACATTTAACATTTCTATAGATATTGCCAAATGACTCTCCCCACACACACAAAAATAATACTGGGTCTTACTCCCTTCAGTGGTTTTTGAGAGGGCCTGTTTGCTCTGTCTTTAATATAATGTCCCAAATAAAGGATATCGCTGATCTTTTCATTTTTGTCAATGTGGTAGAAGAGGGTGTCTCATAGCATGTTTTGTTTTTTTTTTTTTGGTAGAGTTGGAATTTTCCAGCTATCCTGGAGGCGACCCCCTACTTGTTTGGGAAAGAAAGAGATTCCGCCTCTCAGAGATTAGGCACTGGACACACACAGATCCGCAAGGACCGGGAAATGAGACAGAGATGGAGGTGATGAGAGATGCTGAGATGCAGATATAAAGGTAGATTCCAAGTCCCTTACATGGTGGAGCTGGAGACACCCAAAGAAGAGAGAGAGAGAGACAGAGCACAATGCACCGGTCTCCTTCTCCTCAGCTTCCCACACCAGCTCCCCCATCAGTCTCACTCAAGAATCAGGGCTCAGATCCTGGACTCCCATCACCTCTGTGGCTGATAACAGGGGGACCAGCCAGCGTCTGGATGTGGGCTGGGTCTGGGGAGAATGGTTGGCTCTGTTCCTGTTGGCCTGAAGTCACGAGCCTGGCTTGTTTGTGTCGTTCTGCATGCTTCTTCCCCATATCTTGGTGGTTTTGGCTCTGAAGTAGCCCCCTCCCAGCCAGGGAGGAGATAACCGCGCACTCAGTCTGGGCCTCTGGGGGCACTGGGAAGGACGTCAGGAAATAGCCAGAGCGTTACACACCTCCCCGCCCTCCGCTGTCCCATCTCATCTTCCTAAAGTGTGGAAAAAGAACGTGGCTGCTGAGGGAGCCTTGAACATTTGGAGTTGCTTGCTGTTTTCTCTCCAATTAATCCTTTTCCCTGAGACGCCGTCTCTGGGCCTGTCGAACCCTGTCTTCTGGAGAGTGTGTCCTGCGTGTCTACACTGGCCCGTGCAGATGTGCACACTTGTGTGCTCCGGATTCAGTGAGCCGGTTGACAAGCAGGCCTCAGGAACCCTCGAGGTGGACCCCTTTTCTTTTTAAAATCTTGCAGCCTCCCAAGAAAGAGAGGAGTCATCCAAATGCCTCTTCTTCCAGGAAGCCTTCCCAGATACTACAGTAACTCTCTTTGTTTCATTCATTTCTGCACCTACCATGTTGAATGCAGGGCCCAGTAGTATATAATGGAAATCAATGATTGAATCAGGGCTACCCTTCTGTCATAGAACTGGGAGCAACTGTGGTCCAGAGAGAAAGGGCTTGCTGGAAGTCCTGCAGAGGGTCCGTGGCAGAATGAAAAAGTGGAACTTAGCGTTCCTGGAGCCCTCGTGCAAAGTTGATCTAAGGATATTCAAAGAAACTGACAAATATCAAACAATGACTTCACATATTTATTTCTTAGGAACAATCTATTAAAGAAAAAAAGAGCCATTATTTCTCCAACATTGTTGGTGGAGAAACTGAAGTGATAGGAGGTTAGAGCTGGCCCAGTGGCATGCTATGGATGATCCAGGATTTGACAGTCAAGTTTCCCAAAACTGGTTATTTTGTTCAGGAGCCTGGAGGACAGGACAGAGCTGCCAGGCCATGGTGCCTAGGCTGCAAACAGCACTTTCTGTCTTGGTGTCAACAGCAATTACTGGTTGAGCCCAGGTGGCCCTGTCAATGGGAAACGGAAGAAACATGAAGAGGTTCCCAGAGGGGTGGGGAGCCCATTACAGCTGCATTGAGGGCCACGGCTGTTGTGAATCCCCAGTCCTCCTTGTGCCCTCTCTTCTGGCTGATACCCATGGGCTTGTGCACACACACACACTCTCACACACATGCACACATGTGGATGGGCACCCGTAGGCTGGAGGACTTTGGAACCCAGACCTCATCTTTATCTCTGGGGTCATTTGGTGATCCTTCCAATCACAATTGCTCCCCTGGTAGCTCAGATGATAAAGAACTTGCCTGCAATGCAGCAGAGCCTGGTTTTATCCCTGGGTAGGGAAGATGCCCTGGAGAAGGCAATGACATCTCACTGCAGTATTCTTGCCTGGAGAATTCCTTGGACAGACCATGGGGTCGCAAAGAGTTAGACATGAGTTGTGAGCGATTAACCCAACTGATAGCAGTTACTTTCATCTGTAAAAGGGGGTGAAATTCCTATGGATGAGTTAAGGATGCGGTGTGTGCCATGTCCCACTGGTCCCTAACATCAGCTGGCCTCTCTGTGTCACTGTGTTGTCGCCCCATCCCCCTCTCTTCTCGATTGGGTCTATTCCACCCTTCCCTTAGGAAGCTTGCTCACTGCACGTTCTCCTAGGAGACCCGAGTGGTCCAGTTCGTCCTTCCCAGCCAGACGCTGTAAGTCTCTTATCAGCCAGTGAGCAGTTCACTTTAGATGATGCTACTGCTTTTGCCCAGTCAGTGTGGCCAGGGGCAGGTTGGATGACCCCAAACGAAGGCTGCTTAGGGAGGTAGAGGGGGTGGCTGAGGATCCTCCTAGAAATGGATGAGGGTGGTCTGGCTCCCTGAAATGAGCCAGGAGCAGCTGGGGAAAAGCAGAGGCTCAAACCCTGCTCCATCATTTGGGTGCCTTTGGACAAGTCCCTGGAATGAAGCTCTTTGGCATCAATCTCCAGGCAGGATAATAAGTGATCATGCTCCTTCCCAGCTCCACTGTGTACATCGAGCTGCAGAATGCAAGCCAGGCTGTTGGCACAGGCTTGGCCCCAGGTAGACTGTCGGTACACATCCATTCCCTTTGAGTCATCCGAGGGGTTCTGGTATGGAGGGCTTTGGACTAACTCCTCTCAATCCTTTATGGAAGACAACTTGCCCAACACCGACAGCCTCTTGGACCCAGAGGCTTCATCTAATTTTAAGTCCCAGTGAGCCACTGATTTATTTTGGTCCCTGAACTGTTGCTTGGCACCTGTTGGCATCTTGGAATGCAAAGTCCTTCTAATTTTAAGCGCCCGCAGGGGCAGGTCTAATTTTAGATGGCTCCTACTCTGGGGGCTCTCCCAAGGGGATGCAGGCTCTGTCTTTTGGAGCGCCTGAGGCGAGACGGGTACAGATCGAGGTGGTGATGTGTCTCAGAGGGACTCACGCAGCTTGTGCCCACACATTAATGGCTATTTCTTCAGATCTTTTCTTTTGGAGGGTTTTGTACCAAGCCAAGCACTTTTCATGTAGCATCAGATTTGCTTTTCCTTTCTAGCTCAGATCGGCTGATGCTTCCTGAGTGCTGACTATGTGCTCAGCGCTGGGGATGCCCACAGGAATCTGGTCTAGCCCCGCCTATGGAGCCCTCACGGTCCAGTGCTCACAAGCAAGTCAAGAACGGTTACGATGCAGTGTGATCAGGGGCCCTTGTGGTGCCTGGCACCCAGCTGTCTTTGAAGAAACATCTGGCAAATGAATGAAAGCAATTCTCACGAAAGAGACAAGACAAAGTTGCTGCAAGAAGACACATTCCAGTTCTCCTTAGGGCATTTGGAGAGGGTTGACTGGAGGAAAACTTATACTCCAAGCTGGGTCTTGAAATAGATAAAGCGTTTCTCCTCATGGAGAAGGAAGGAGGGTGTGGCTTGTACTGGGGACCCCACCTGTCCCCCCTTGGCACACCAGCCCCATCCAATGGCTAGCACCAAAAGTTCTTTGTCTGAGGGTTTGGCCACTAGTATCTGCTCTGCCCTCTCTAGGGGCAGGCAAGAAGGGGCTGGGAATTAACAACCCTGGGAAGCCCTCAACCAGTGACACACAGGAGTTGGTGCATCAACACCCCAGCTCCCTCCCGTCTTAGGCAGGATACCCCTGAGGCATGTGTCTATAGAAGCTCCAACGTGCCCCAGAGAGATGGAGCCCCTGGTGGTACCTGCCCGTGATAACACATCCTTTGCAGGTGCCTCCTTCTCTCGCTCTTCTGCTCCTCAACAAGGGTTACCTTGCACATTCCAAGCAAATGACTCATCTCAAAGCCTGCCTCTGGGGGAATCTGAAGACAGTGGAATAGTTAGTGAAAACTTTTTTTTAAAGACGAGCTACAACTAGAGAATCCACGCACCGCAACGAAGGACCCTGCATGCCACGACTAAGACTCGACACAGCCAAAGAAATAAATAAGATAGGGTAGTTATTACCCCAAATAAAAAAAAAAAAAGGCAGACAGAAGGACGGTTGGGGATGGTGAACAAGCCACATTTCTGAAAAGTGATGTGGGACCCACATCAGTGATTAGGATTAGACTCCGTCATCACTGGTCATCTCCATTCTGGTTTGGATCAAGCCAGTAGGGGAATATCATTATTCTCATGTTGCAGACAAAGACTCCAGTGCCTAGAGGAAGGCAGTGACTTGCCCAGAAACACAGAGCTGGTGGGCCGTAGAGTGCGGACTGGAGGCCAGGAGGCCATGACTGCAGGCCCAGCATAGTTCCACACCCAACTTGCCAGATGTCTTTCGGGTCCTGTGACTCAGTTTCTCCATGTGTCACTTTATGGTGCTGTGGAGTGGCCTGCAATGCCTGTGGGCAGATGAATGCCCTCTGTCCCTCAGCTGCAAACCACCTCCATCCCTCGGGGCAGCTGCCAAGCCCCGTGGTCCCCTGGAATGAGGTAGACCAGCAAAGAGAGAGTGTGTGAGTGTTGGGAGGGGTCCACGTTAGTGCAGATAACTCAGCCCTGCTGGGTCGGGTCTGGGTGCTTGCAGAGTCCTCCCTGACGTGCTCAGACAGTGATGTTTCCACTGAGGGGATCAGATCTGGAGGAAGACGTGTCTTGGACCAATCACCTGGCAAGGATCAAATTCAGCTTCTCCTTGCATACCTCCTTCCGATGCACCTGTTCTAGGGGCCCACAGTGCTGGGAACCCCTTCCTTCTCCCTGGAGGAAATCTGCTCTTCTCCAGCTACAGCCGTTTGAATTCCTGCTTCATTAGATCAGGGCTTCCTTGATGGTTCAGACAGTAAAGAATCTGCCTGAAATGCAGGAGACCCAGGTTCGATCACTGGGTCTGGGAAGATCTAGAAAAGGGCATGGCAACCCACTCCAGTATTTTGCCTGGAGAATTCCATGGACGGAGGATCCTAGTGGGCTATAGTCCATGGGATCGCAAAGAGTCAGATACCACTGAGCAACTAACACTACTTCTCAAAGCCCAAGAACATGCATTTAGAGACCAAGGCTGCTGGTCTGGGGACCACGCTTTGAGAACCGGGCGGGATGAACGCACATCCTTGTGAGCCGAGTGGTGTCTTCGATGTCCTGCTGTGCCCTCTCCTTTTCCCCAAGGTCCATAAGACCCCCAGGGGCTGGCAAACCCAGAAGAAGGGCCCAGAGCATTGCCCTGAGTTGGCTTTGAACAAATTCAGACGCAGCACAGGTGAGATGACTTAGAACGTCTGGGATCAATATATCTATGGAGACTAGGAGCACAGGGCTGGGAGGCGGTGGGGGTCGAGGTGACAGCTCCCGGAAGCCTCCGCTGTGCCCCGCCCACCAGGTCCCAGGATTCGCCCTGCCTCTGCCAGGCTGTTCTGATATATGGGCTCTCCCCTGAGTGCCTCCCCACTTGCAGTTGGTAAACAAAGCCTTTATTTCCTGGGCCGGTAGGGGAAAATTTCAGGCCTTTATAATTAAGTGTCCCGGTGAAGGGCAGCTGCCGAATTCTGGCGCTGGGTGCCCGTCAGGTGGTGATGGATGGTCACAACACATCATTCCAGCGCCAGCCCGGCTGTGAGCTATGGGGGGTCGTAATTCACCGCAGGGCCGGCCGATCTGCACTGTACAGGAGTGTGGGAAGCTTGGGCTCTGGCTGGGGAGGGGGGTGAAGAGAGGCCTGGGCTGGCCGGAGGGGCTCCCCTGACCTCTCATGGTGCAGAAGAGGAAGTCGAGAGGCCAGAGAAAGCTGGGGTGAGCCCCCATGTCTCGTCTCTTCTGCCTCCTATAGACGTCCCCATCTAGCTCCACTCTGGGAGAAAATCAGAAGCCCAACTTGATTCCACCCTTTTCCTTACCTCTAATCCATCAGCGACATTCCTATTGCTTCTGCCTTTAGATGGCTCTGGATTTCCTCTACTTCTCTCCGCCACAGCCATCATCCTCATCTGAGCCACCTCCTCTGTCCCTTGCGATGTCCTCCCACTGTTGGGGGGACGTCATTCCCCAGCCCTGAAGGAGATGGGCAGCTTGCTTTGGTCAATAGAATGGAACAGAAGTAAAACAGCCTATCAGTTCTAAGTCTGAGCCCCGAGAAGCCTCTCAGCTCCTGCTTCTCTCTCGCCCTCCCACCATCACTATGAGAAGGGGACCACCAGGCTAGTCCCCCAAGTCTAAGGAGGAGGAGGAGGAGGAGGAGGAATGTGTGGATCAAGGCTTCTTCAGCCTGATGTAGAGCACCCTCAGACACCCTCTGACCCCCAGAGTGTGAGCTATAACAATTGATGGTACTTCCTACACACCACTAAGTTTAGGGCTTGTTTGTTATGCAGCTGTAGCTGGCTGATACATACAGCCCACAGCTCCTATACGATTTGAGCCCTTCTGACCTCTTCAATCTCATCTTAAGGTATCCTCCGTGATTATTGCTCTTCCCTGCCTCAGAGCCCTTGCCCATGCAGTGCCGTCTACCTGGACAGCTTTCTCATGGTTCTTTTGTTCTCACACTTGAAGTCTCAGGTATAAATAACAACTTCTTAGAGATACTTCTCCTGAACCCATCAAGAGCAGGTTTCCCAGCTCATTGCTCTGCCTCAGTGTCTAGTTTATGTCTTTTGAGAAACTTGAAATGCCTCCTTGGAACTGTGTGTTTTCTCTCCCACTGTCTCCCCAGCCCCCTTGGTTTTTTTCTGCTTGCTTCTCTGTACTGCTGGCCTGATGATGACAGGGGCCGAGTCTTGAGGTCTCTCTCACTTGCAGCGCTGCCCCCGGCACTGAGCTCGCTGCCTGGACTGAGTCGGTGCTCAGTCAGTTGTTGTTCAGTCGCTCAGCCGTGTCTGATTCTTTGCGACCCCATGGACTGCAGCACGCCAGGCTTCCCTGTCCTTCACCATCTCCCGGAGCTTGCTCAAACTCATGTCCATTGCGTCAATGATGCCGTCCAACCATCTCATCCTCTGTCACCTTCTTCTCCTCTTGGCCTCAATCTTTCCCAGCAACAGGGTCTTTTCCAGTGAGTCAGCTCTTTGCACCGGGAGGCCAAAGTATTAGAGCTTCAGCAACAGTCCTTCCAGTGAATGTTCAGGGTTGATTTCCTTTAGGATGGACTGGTTGGATCTCCTTGCAGTCCAAGGGACTCTCAATAGTCTACTCCAGCACCACAATTCGAAAACATCAGTTCTTGGGCGCTCAGCTTTATTTATGGTTCAACTTCACATCCGTACACAACTACTGGAAAAACCATAGCTTTGACTCTGCGGACCTTTATTGGTAAAATATCTCTGCTTTTTAACGTGCTGTCTGGGTTTGTCGTAGCTTTCCTTCCAAGGAGCACGCATCTTTTAATTTCATCTTCCAATCTCCTTTGATTTTGCTCAGTCAGTACTGTTGATTAAACTCTGTCTCGAGGTGCCACAGTGTTTGCCAAGTAGCCCTGGGCTAGAACCAGGTCTCGGTGACTTGTCCCCAGTTCCTGTCTTTGGCTGACAAAGGCTTTATGTTTACATAAAGTGCTTCAGTGCTGTGTGATGGGAAGCCCAGAGTTGCTGAAGGGGGCAAACCTGGACAAAGGGCCAGTTGTGTGTGGGCTCCACGAGGCAGGGCAGGGACACAAGCGTCAGGTCCCTGGAGTTCACACCAAGCCTGGCCCAGCACAATCTCCATAGCTATTGTTGGGCCAGCAGATAAGGAAGGAGCTTCCTAACTCAGGGCTCAGATGGACCCCAGGGGCCTGTGAACCTTTGAGTTGGTGAGCACGTCGCAGAAGTCGCAGCTCTAGGCTGTGACTCAGGACAGGCCCTGTGGATCACTCATGCTCTCCTGGGCTTCACAGAGTTCATCAGGTCTGGTTCCTGCAGACCTTTTCAGAGCCTTTAATATGCTAATGCACACTGGGACACCCAGAGGGGATTTAAAATGCTTTTGTTTCCCAGAAATATTGACAAGGGAACTCTTTAATCAGGGATCATTTTGTAGATTCCTGGTCTGCAGAACACACTAGCCTGAAATAGGGTCAGGAATTATGACCTTCCTGGCTGTATCTAGTCCTCAGCAATTTTTCATTTGGTCCACATAGGGTTTAGAAGGTCAGTAACTCTTACTTTAAACAAAGAAAATTCTAAATTTCCAGCTTCTCTCAAAGAACTAAGAGTGGATACTGTGGGCGCACATTTCTGCCTGGCAGTAGCGCCTAGAGGCTGGAGCAGTACTCTACAGTTGGCCCCAGTCCCCATCACTCCCCACTGTCTTGCATTCTGATTTTAGGCACTTCCCTTCCTTCTTAGGCTCTAGGCCTTCTGATGAGTTACCTGTGGCCCAGGATGTCACGTGCAGCCCAGAAAGCTGGCCTTTGCCCAGAAGGAGAGTATGAATGTCCAAATCTCCTAACTGGTTGGCACATTTCCTAGGGGAAAGGCTCTGAGCCCGTCTGGGGAGAGAAGATGGTCCAGTGACAGCCCCACCCTGGGCGGGACAAAGGGAAAGAGAGAAAGCCATTTCTTTTCAGAGGTCTTTGGGCCATGGGGTAGAGGGGGTTCAGGGGGGTTGAGGGCAGGTGGGAGGGGATGGGACCTGGAACCAGCTCGCATTTCCCCAGCAGCTTGTTGTTTAGCCTCCTTCTTGCCTGCGGCTTCCCTGGCGGCTCAGATGGTAAATCGTCCGCCTGTAAAGCGGAAGACCCAGGTTCGATCCCTGGGTCAGGAAGATCTCCTGGAGAAGGAAATGGCAACCCACTCCAGTATTCTTGCCTGGAGAATTCCGTGGATTGAGGAGCCTGGTAGGCTACAGTCCATGGACTCGTAAAGAGTTGGACACAACTGAGCCGCTTCACTTCTTCACTTCTTATCTGGGGATGGGGGAGAGGGGGGCTTCCCTGGTGGCTCAGATGGTAAAGAATCTGCCTGCAGTGCAGGAAGTGAGAGTCGCTCAGTCCAACTCTTTGCAACTGTACGGCCCATGGCATTCTCCAGGCCAGAACACTGCAGTGGGTAGCCTTTCCCTTCTCCAGGGGATCTTTCCAACCCAGGGATCGAACCCAGGTCTCCCACATTGACCAGCTGACCCACAAGGGAAGCCCAAGAATACTGGAGTGGGTAGCCTATCCCTTCTCCAGCGGATCTTCCCAACCCAGGAATCGAACCGGGGTTTCCTGAATTGCAGGCAGATTCTTTACCAACTGTGAGCTATCGGGGAAGCCCCAGTGCAGGAAACTCAGGTCCAATCCCTGAGGCAGAAGATCTCCTGGAGAAAGAGAATGGCTACCCACTGCAGTATTCTTGCCTGGAGAATTTCATGGACAGAGGAACCTGGCAGGCTGCGGTCTATGGGGTTGCAAAGAGTCAGGCATGACTGAGCAACTAAACACACACAGCACACGCTTGTCTGAGAGGTTTAAGCTGGAGTCCTAGCAGTCCAGGTGGGGGAGTCCTGGGAAGGTCAGGGCTGGCCCTGCTGATATGGGGGCCTGGGCCTGGTATAACACTGGGAACCAGCATTTGGGTCAAATTCCAGAGTCTGCTTGGCCAGAAGTGCTTGCTGGAGGGAGACAGTTATTACTCTTATAATTTGTTAATAGCATGACCAGAGCTATAATCTGGAGGGATGGGCCCCATGTCCTCGGCATCAGGTCCAGCCTTTACGTGCACAAGACCAGTGGATTTCCACGTGGGTCCTGGCCTGCCAGCATCAGTATGACTGAACGAGCCCCCTTAGTCAGGGGCCCAGGGGCTGAGGAGCCCCATAGCCCCGTGTGGTCCAGTTCATTTCACCCACAACACACCTTGGTGGGCGAGGTGCTGCCATGGCCTTGATCTTACAGGTGAGAGACACCTGGGGACACGGAGAGGCAAACTACATGCCGTGAGGTCTTGAACCCAGGCTGGTTCCAACCCCAAGCCCCAGGTTGGGCCCCAGTAGTCACAGAAATTCCCCTACTGGCAATGCATCTTCTGATTGCTCATCCCAGGCTGGTCACTGAGGATGCTGAGGAGCAAGGGAACAGTCTGACCTCAGACATGAGAAATCAAGGGCTGGAGAGACTGCAGGTGTGGTTCCACGGGGCAGGACTGGAGTCCAGTCTCTGAACCCTGCCTCAGTGCCTCGAATGGAGACCCAGAATTTCACAAGAGGGAGGCCCGTGGGTTCATGACTGCCTACTGTGAGTCAGAAACTCTTCATTGTATCTGCAGTCCAATGACTGTGCCCATTGTACAGATGCCAAAACCGAGGCAAGATGAAATGGCTTGCCGGAGGTCTCATGGAAGCAGACCCCCTGAGACCCCAGTGCCCTGCAGGGAAACTCCTTCCCCCACCTCCCTCCCACTCAAAAGACCACAATGCCCCAGGTAAGGTCTTGCATGGCTGAACCTTTGCTCACATGGTTCCCTCTACCTGGAGGACCTTCCTCTTCTTAGTCTGGTGGGCCAGCTCCTTTCCATCCCTCAACAGCCAGACCACATGTCCCGTTGGCTCTGCAGCCTCTGTGATGCTCCCCAAAGTGGGACAAGCTCCTGAATGGGCTCAGCCTCCTGCTTCCCACCCCCAGGGAGGGCCCTCAGTGAAGCCCTGTTTCCAGGGGCTTAGGTGAGAGAGGGGCAGCTCTCCCCACTCCTAAGTCACCCCGTACTTCCCATCCCCCATGACGTCACATGTCCTTCCTGGCCAGAAGCTCTGTGTGGGGCGCCTGGCTGGGTTTGCCCTGCTCCTTACCCCCACTGGGTGCCCTTTGTTCCTGGCACCCCCTCCTTTGCCCAGTGCCCAGGGCTGTGTCTGAGCCAGGCTGAGGGCGGCTCTGTGAATGGCCACCCTGTCTGGGCCACGTGCACCCCCTCATCCTGGGCCATGTGGTCATGTCCTGTATGGGGCTTAGGTAATGGGGTGGCAGGAGGTGGCGCGGGGACCCCAGCGAGGAGACTGGCCTGGCCCAGCTGTGAGATGAGCAGACTTTTCCAGGCCCTGCCGGGCGGCGATTCATCCCACCGCTGGCCCAGCTGCCAACGCAAACATGAGGGCTCTTCTTTTCAGGGCTCTGGCGGCTGAAACTGGGGTCTGGAGGTGGTACCTGGGGCCCTTTCACCTGGCCTGCAGGCGGTTAACCCTTTGCACCCTGCCCTGGCTTTGCAGCCGGGTTGCCACAGAGGAGCGAGTGGACGCCGGTGACTCCGTTTCCCCCAGAGCTCCCGTCTGGGACCCTGGTGAGGTCACAGTGTACGCACAGGGCTCTGTGCTTCTTCCCCCTTCTCACTCGGCAGAGGGGGAAGCCGAGGCCCAGGAAGGAGGAGGTGGGCTTCTGTGGGTTCTGGGAGCTCCACTGTCTATCCCTTCTGTCTGTGCTTTGGGTCTGGAAGGATGAACTGTGGACACAACTGAGCTGTTAGAGGCCATCAGGGATCATTCTGCCAGTGGGGAAACTGAGGCCCAGAGGGGGAGAGAGGACTTGCCCGAGGCCCCACTGCCGGTCAGCAGCAGGGCTGGGATGATAACAGTGATGATAATAGGCAGTTGTTCTCCTGCTTGCCACGTGCCAGGCCCTGAGTGATTTATGTTTATTAACTCATCTCATCCTTACCGTAACTCCAAGAGGTAGGAACTTCTTAGTATCCCATTTGACAGACGAGCAAATAAAGGCACAGGGAGGCTAAGCCACTTACTGAATGTCACACAGCTCATCCACAGCCAACCCAGGATGTGATCCTCTGAGACAGGGCTTGTAGCAGCTTCCCCTGCCTCCTGCCTAACACCTTTCTCACCTGAGTCCTGGTTCTCTCTGAACCTCAGAAGCCTCATCTGTTGAGTGGGGATGAGAATTCCTGTCCTTCCTGCCTTGGGAAGCTGCTCAGAAGAGCCAGGGAGCTTTCATGAAGGAAGGAAAAACATGTTGCAAACTATGAAGGGCTGTGGGCCAGGCTTCGTACGGTGGGCTTTGCCATTCATGTGCATATACGTGTGAGGCTGATTTTCAGGGTGTTGCCTTCACACTCCCCGATATGCTGAGCCAGCATTAGAATCTCCCGGGGCCCCTTTTCACAGTACTGATCCTGACAGCCACCTAGACCCGGGGTCCACTTCACAGCCCCAGAGTCCTCCCATCAGCCCAACTTTGTAACTGTGATGGTCCCTGCTGGCAGAGGCTCAGAAGTAGCTGGTGGGGAAACTGCTGAAACAGAAGTGGTCCAGAGAATCTGGGAAGCACCAGCTCCTGGTGGAAGGAGCTTCCAAGTGGGGTGATAGACACACAGGTAGGAACTGAGGTCGTTGCTTTGGTCCAGGAGTGGGAGGGCTGGCTTGATCAGGAACACAGTTTTGTTGGGCGGGAAGATGCAGTGAGTCCAAGGACCCTGAGGGTGGCTGGCGGTATAGCCTCCCTCTAAAAGCACTGGGAAGGGGGTCCCATGGTTAGTGAGCCAGGCCCCGGGCACTGTGCAGAAGCAAAGATCACACACGTGCCATGATACGAGGAAGGAGCCCCAGGCCAGGGCTGACCTCTGAGGGGTCTTCTCATCATTTCCAACCTTGAGAATGTCACTGGGGGCAATAAGACAGTGTACTTGTCCTGGGGAGGCGGGGTCTCAGGTCCCAGGAGGAGCCATCACCCCATTTTTCCTCCCAAGCACTGGAGCTTGGTTCCTGAGGATTGGTCAGTAGAGGTGAGTTTGAAACATCTCATTGTTGGAGGAGACCCTGGGCCACCTGGTTCTGCGGGAGGCAGGAAGCAAGAGGGGACCAGGCGTCTCCCAAATGGAGGAAAGATGATTGTCGTTGCTTTTGCCAGCTCAGCGCTGTTCCCAGGGGAGTTGGTACCCTCAGTAGATCCCTGGGACAGGCTGATGGGGAAACGGGCTCATCAAGGCAGAAGTGGCCTCCCTCAGAGCCTGTTTGAGAGCCTGGGTCTGGAAGGCACAGCATCAGCAGCCTGCCTGGAGGGTTTTCAGGATGATGAAATTGCCCCGAGAGGGTAGATGGCCCAACACCTCTCCCCAGCGTTCCATCCCCTTGTTCCCCATCCTGCCCGGGAATTTGTGGGGATTTGCTGCCTAAGGAGGGCGAGGAGATGAGGCTTCATGGACTGCCCTGCCCCTGGTGAGACCCCACAGTCACACCCCTGTGAATTCACCTTGCATCACGCGCTGCTGGGATACTTCCCGCTCACCCTGCTAGACTGAGCCAAGGCCAGAACTCGTCGCTGCAAATGTTTATTCTCTGTAGGGAGAAAGACAACCTTTCTTTCTGCATTTCTTAACTTTTTAGGCACACCCCCTCCTCCCATTTTCTATAGTGGAATGATGCTTGTGACTCACCTTGAAGGGCTGGACCAAGTTATCTGGTCAAAGTGCCCCCTGGAGAAGGTGAGTGCGGAGCACGGGGGGCTGGGTATAAGGTGATGCTAGGGGTTCATTCACTGACATGTGGTGTGCGCCCCAGGCCTCAGTGTCCCCCTGGAAAGAACATTTCGACAAATCGTTCTCTTGAGTTTTCATTTGAGCCCCTCCACGGTGCAAGGTTAGCCCTTCCTTCTGGGTCTGGGTCCTCTCCTGTCCCCAGTGGGCCCTCGTCTGCTCAGCCCCGGTCCCTCAGTCTTCCCCGCCTCCACCGTCACCAGCTCAGAGCATCTGGTCCTTGAGTGCCCTTGCCTGGTGTCACCATCTGAGTGGATGGCCCAGATCTAGGAGCAGATCCCAGTTGACATCTAGGAAATAGGCCCAGAGAGGTATAGACAGCTGTTCAAGGTCGCCCAGCCATCGATAGCTAAGCATGGACTTGTACCATGACACCCCAGTCCATGTCTATTCCCCTGTTGCAAATGGTCATGAAAAATTCCCAGCTTTCACTATGACACATCACTTGTGCTTCCAGTTGAACATTTGGTGGCAAAACTCAACAGACCAAACCAACATTGAGGAAAAAAAAAATATATCATAGCTAAACCTCCCTCCTCTGTTCCTCCTAGACCTGGGGGTTCTTTCTGGGCGTATCTGTAGGAGGTGGGGGGCCAGCGAGAGAGGAGGGGTCACCCTTCGACTCTTTGTGACTCAGGGGAGCGTTTCTGAGGCCCCTGTGCACCCCCCCAGGACCCCTCCCCTTCCTCAGGTCTCCGGGCAGGGCCAAGGGGGGCCTGGGCTCTTGTCAATGCATCTTAGCAATCGGAATGTGCCCTTTGACCCCGCCTTCGCCTCCCTGTGAGTTACAGAGAAGGTTCTTTTTTTCCAAACCGCTGCCCCTCGGCCTTCTGGAAACAAATGAAGCTTGATTCAGTCTGTGTGTGGCTTGAAAAGCCACTGTTTGGGGGGTTACTTTGGGAAAAAAAAAAGCCTTCGGAACCCCTGCAAGGTTGGAAGGACTTTTCTTTTCGGCCGAGAGGATCCAACTGGTGCTCGGAATGCGACGTCTGAAAGGGGGCAAGAGGATCCGACCTGTCTGCAGGCCAGAAAGGAGACCCCTCCGCTGAGCTGCCCACCTGATAGCCCCAGATTGGGTTTCTCACCGACTTCATTGTCTCCCGAGTCAGGGCTCCCTTGGGGGCTGGAGGGCCCTGGTGACTTAGAAGGGCAGGGGCTACATTTTCTAGAATGCAAAGAAGCCTCGGAAGAAGCCAGGGGCTGGAGAGGAGGAAAACGGGGGTGGGGGAAACGGCGGGCTTGAAAAGTCAGAGGCAGCTGAGAGCCTTGGGCTTTCCCCTTCGTCTAGAAACTAGAGACGTTTCTGCAGCAGGAAATGAGTCTTTCTCGGCTGTCCCTGCCCTCCCACCCAGGCACACCTGTCCTGGCCCCCCCCCGCCCGCAGCCCCTCATCTCAGCAGCGTTCCTTGGGAGTCCATGGGCTCCAGGGGTAAGGGGCCCCACTATGGGCATCAGTCTTCTACCTTAAATTGTATGAAGCCAGGATCCAATCATCCTTAACTCCAGAGTGGGGCTCAGCAAACTTTTTTCTGTAAGTGAAGTGAAGCAAGAGTCGCTCAGCTGGGTCTGACTCTTTGTGACCCCACGGACTATACAGTCCGTGGAATTCTCCAGGCCGGAATACTGGTGTGGGTAGCCTTTCCCTTCTCCAGGGGATCTCTCCAACCCAGGGATGGAACCCAGGTCTCCCACATTGCAGGCAGATTCTTTGCCAGCTGAGCCACAAGGGAAACTCTTTTACCTGTAAAGGGCCAGTTAATCTGTTCGGTTTCACAGTCTCCGTATTACTCAGTTCTGCCACTAGAACATGGAAGGAGTCAAAGACAATATGTAACAGGACAGGGGTGGCTGTGTTCCAATAAAACTTTAATTTTTAAACAACAGGTGTTGGGGGACTTCCCTGGTGGTCCATTGGTTAAGACTTTCCAATTCTAGTGCCGCCTTTGCAGGGGGCACAGGTTAGATCTCTGGCCGAGGAACTAAGATTCCACGTTTCACATGCGGCCGTGGCTTAAAACAGAATAGAATGAAATAAACTGATAGCTCTGTTAAAACCAAAAGAGCAAAGCAGGTGGTGGGCTGGATTGGGCGCACGGTGGGCGGTGCCAACCTCCACCAACCATCACGGTGTGATGCTTGGGTCACAGTCCTTGGGGTGGGCGTGTCCTGAGTCCAGAACAAGAATACGATTGGGTCGAAGATGTGACCATCAATTTGTGAACAAATGAAAGTTGGGGTTTAGGATTGGGAGGCCTGGGTTCTAGTTCCATCTCTGAGGCATGACTGCTGTGTGACCCCGGGTCACTCACTTCCCCTCTCTGAGCCCCATTTTCCTCCTTTGTTAACTGCAGACAAGAAGAGTACCTACTCTTAGCAATGCCTGGTGCATGATGGGACCTCAACAAAGGCTGTGTGTGTGCTCAGTTGGGTCCAAGTCTTTTGTGACCCTGTGGACAGTGTAGCATGTCAGGCTCCTCTGTCCACAGAGTTCTCCAGGCAGGAATTCTGGAGTGAGTTGCCATTTCATCTTCCAGGGGAATCTTCCTGACCCAGGGATCAAACCCACATCTCCTGTGTCTCCTGCATTGCCGGTGGATTTTCTTTACCCACTGAGCCATCAGGGAAGCCGTGGACTGCTTGAGTGGGCCCTAAATCCAAGGACAAACATCTTTATAACAGACACAGAGAAAAGGAGGCCAGGTGAAGATGGAGACAGAGGGATGCTGACATGAGTCCAGGAGAACCTGGAACCCCCAGAAGCTGGAAGAGGACAGAAGGATCCTCCCCTGGAGACTGTGGGGGCATCGCTGCCCTGCCAGCTCCTTGATTTCAGATTTCCAGTCTCTAAAACTGTGAGAGACTATGTTTGTGTTATTGTAAGCCACACAGTTTGTTATGACAGCCAGAAGACAGTAATACAGGGCCCCGCCCAGCAGTAGAGGGTCATCCAGGCCACACAGACATGAATGGGTCAGGCTGTCTGGGGAGCTAGAAACATCCCAACCTGGAGAAGATGTGGAATCTGAGCAGGAAGCCCCCCACCTAGAATTTTGTGAGATAAAACCTGAGGCCAGAGAGGGAGGAGCTCTTCCCAGGCATCCAGCGCACAGCGGCAGGTTGGCGACTAGGACCCGAGGCTCCTCGGCCGCTGACTCCTGCGTTCACAGCCTCTGGTGAAACTGTCTCGTTTGTTTGGACACCTCCTTGTCCTGGCCCTTGACCTCCATCACAATGGCTCATGGGTGAACGTGAGGTGGGCAGGGCTGCTCAGCACTAGAGCCACCCTGGACAGCTGCCAGGACCCCAGACAGGGTCATCCGTCATCCCACTGTCCCTCGTGTCTGCCAGGACCCCCTCGGAGAGTGAACAGGCCCGAGGGGCTGACACTGGGCACTGGGTTCAAGTTTCAGCTTGGTTGGTGTGACCTTGGAGAGCGCGGTGAGGAACAGGAGTCTTGCATTTAAGGCTGCCTGCAAGATGCCTTGCCTGGTGTCAGGCCTCACTGAATAGAAGCTGTCGGCGTCACTGTTTCTGTGGTCACTACTACGATCATCTCTGCTTCCGCTAGTTCCCCTCTCACGCTGCCATCACTGAGACTCCCTTGTTTTTATTTTGCCAAATGCCTGCCCATCCTGTCATTCTAGGAAAGATCAGTAAGAACCTGGCTCTTAGGACACCTGGGTGTTAACTCTAGCTTCATTCTCGATTTGCTGGGTGGCGTTGGACACATTCATGACCCTCTCTCAACTTTTTCTTGAAACTTTTCATTTCGAAATGAGAAGTTGTGAAAATAATACAGAGAGTCCTTCACCCAGCTTCCCCCAGTGCTGACACCTTACAGAGATGGAGCTTGATACTACAGTCAGGAAACTGACCTCAGTACAAGCTGTTAACTACACCCCGGGACCTTACTGAAGACCTTCCCTGGTGGCTCAGATGGTAAAGAATCTGCCTTCAATGCAGAAGACCTGGATTCGATCCCTGGGTCAGGAAGATCTCCTGGAGGGGGCCATGGCAACCCACACCAGTATTCTTGCCTGGAGAATCCCTTGCCCACAGAGGAGCCTGGTGGGCTACAGCCCATGAGGTTGCAAAGAGTTGGACACAACTGAGCAACTGACACTTACCGAGTTTTCACTGGTTTGTACTTGAATGTGTGAATGGAGTTCTGTGCAACTTGCTCTCACGTATGGACACACAAGCTACGATAAACCTAGACAGCGTGTTGAAAAGCAGAGACATCACTTTGCTGACAAAGGTCTGTATAGTCAAAGCTATGGTTTTTTTCCTGTGCCAAAAAATTCATGCTTTTGAATTGTGCTGCTAGAGAAGACTCTTGATAGTCCCTTGGACAGCCCGGAGATCAAACCAGTCATTCCTAAAGGAAATCAACACTGAATATTCATTGGAAGGACTGTTGCTGAAGCTGAAGCGCCAGTACTTTGGCCACCTGATGCGAAGAGCCGATTCATTGGAAAAAGACCCTGATGCTGGGAAAGATTGAGGGTGGGAGGAGAAGGGGACAACAGAGGATGAGATGGTTGGATGGCATCGCTGACTCAATGGGCATGAGTTTGAGCAAGCTCTGGGAGATGGTGAAGGACAGGGAAGCCTGGCATGCTGCAGTCCATGGGTTTGCAAAGAGTCAGACATGACTTAATGACTGAACAACAACAATGGATACCCAGGCCCACCCCTTCCCCCATCCCCACAGTCAAGATGACCCATCCCCATGGAGGAGCTCTGTGTGACCTCCCGTTAGGGATGGGCCCTTCCTCACCTTCTTCCAGTCCCCAGGCCACCCTCATCTGTGCTCCAGAGCTGTAGTTTCATCATTTCAAGAATGCCGCGCAAACTGTCCTCTCTGAACTTTGGATTTCTGTTCTCAAATATTCCTCTTTAAAGGTCCCACGGTCCTCTGTGATGCCATCGGATATGCTGCATCCTTGTCCACAGCACAGCAGGGCTGTGAGACAGATGGGGACGCTGAGGACCAGCAAGAGAAACCAACCCACATAGCCAGCCGCCTGCGAGCCCGGCTGGCTCCCTCTCCATTCCCAAGGACCCTGTCAGTCCGGTGCAAAGGCAAACAAACAACCCGTCCAGGTGACAGGCCCTCAGACGGCCCCGCCGACCTCCTGCCCGCCTGGTTCCCTGGGTGGCATCTGGTTTCTGGGTGCTCCCTCTCGGGCGTGGGGTGTGGGTCCCTCCCCGCTCACCACGGTTTTCGCAGATGCTTACTCCCTGGGGGTCCAGTAGGAAAATCAAGATGCTGGTGCCAGTTTGGAGAGAGCTGACAGGTAGGACCATGCCCATCTGGGTCCAGGTGAGTTGGGGCCACCAGGCCGGCCACAGACAGGCCACTCAAACTCGGGCGCTGGGCGAAAGCTCAGACACGAATGTCAATAAACGCCACTGTCAGAGAGCTGACCCACGCCCTCCCTGGAATTAAGAGCTTATTCATAACTCTCTCCCACCACCAAAACACACTTTGGAGAGGGTTAAAGTAAATAGCGCCGCTTAACCTGACCTCCTCGGGGTTCGTGGCCCTGCCCAGGTCCTGCCACTCAGAGGGGAAATTTGGCACCTCACCCCCAGACCGCTTGGACCACCCCCAAAGTCTCCCCCCTTAGAGAAATAATCAGATCATCTCCATGGTCCAGCGGGGGTGGGTTGAGGGGGGTGCTGAGAGTTGCGGGGGGGGTGCGGGTGGTGATGGATGGGGCTGGAGAGGAGGTGACAGGCCACTATTGATCGAGGGCGCACTGAGGAAACTGGATCCCATTCCGAGAGCAGTGGGAAGCTCTGGAAAGGGTTTTAAGTGGGGGGATGATGTGAGATGATTTATGTTTTTGAAAATATTGCTCTGGCCGCCGTGTGGAGAATTGACTGCAGAGGGCGGGCGTGGGAGCTGGGAGGCTACCGAAGGTGCTCATGGAGGAGGTGACGGTGGATCGGGCCGGGTGGGAGCTCAGGAGATGGAAGGAGGTGGCCAGACCCAGGTGAGGTGACCGTGGGCATAGGGTGGGAGACCCACCTCTTGTTAGAGGCAGATGATGGATGGGGGTCCTTGATGGGGGGCGGTGGAATCAAGCCCCAATGCTGTGCGGTTGTGTTGTCCAAGCTGGCCATGAATCTGCTGCGTGGAGTTTAACAAGCCACTGGCTATGCCAACGTGGAGATCCTGGAAGCTTCCAGCCTGGGATGGGGACTGAGCCCCTCCGCCTGAAGATGGCCTTCAGTTCCAATGCACAGGGGAGATTACCTGGAAATGAACAAAGGGTGAATGACCTCTAGGGCTTCCGTGTCAGGTGGGAGAGACAGCTGGTGGAGGAGATCCATGTCAAGGTACCTCAAACCTGGAGAGGATGATTCAGGAGGGAGAGAAAGGTCCCTGGTATCCAGTAGGATGACAGAGGATGAGATGGTTGGATGGCATCACTGACTCAAATGGACATGAGTTTGAGCAGACTCTGGAAGATGGTGAAGGACAGGGAAGCCTGGCAGGCTGCAGTCCTTGGGGTCACAAAGAGTTGCGCACGACTGAGCCACTGAACAGCAATAACCCAGTGTCTGTGAGGGGTCTTGCCGGGTGAGGTCTGGAAAGATCCAGTATGATTCGACAGCATGGTACTCTTGATGACCCCATACTAGAGCATATTCAGGCGGATGGTAGGAGCAGGAAGCCCACTACAGCAACGACAATCACAAAGGAGCCCAGAAATAGACTTCTGTGTCTCGGGAAACTTCGTATGTGATGAAGAAAGCGTTACCGGTCAGTAGAAAAGAGGTTGGGCCATCTATAAAAGAACACTGGTGGGTATTATCCATCACAAGAAAGGAATGAGCTATCAGACCATGAAAAGACATGGAGGAAACGCAAATGCAAATGACTAGGTGAAAGAAGCCAGTCTGGAAAAGCTTCATACTGTATGATTCCAACTCTACGACATTCTGGAAAAAAAGCAAAACTATGGAGACAGTAAAAAGATCCGTGGTTGCCAGGAACTGGAGGAGGGTGATGAACAGGCAGAGAATCGAGGATTTTTCAGGGCAATGGAAGCATTTTGGATGATATCATAACGATGGATACATATGATTATACATTGGTCCTAAAGAACGGGCTTGCTGGGTAGCTCCACTGGTAAAGAATCCACCTGCAATGCAGGAAACACGGGTTCAATTCCTGGGTTGGGAAGTTCCCCTGGAGAAGAGATAGGCTACCCACACCAGTGTTCTTGGCCTTCCCTGGTGGCTCAGCTGGTAAAGAATCTGCCCGCAGTGTGGGAGACCTGGGTTCAATCCCTGGGCTGGGAAATCCCCTGGAGAAGGGAAAGGCTACCCACTCCAGTATTCTGGCCTGGAGAATTCCATGGACTGTATATATAGTCCATGGGGTTGCAAAGAGTTGGACACGACTGCGAGACTTTCACTTTCCAAACAAATAGAATGTACACCACCAAGACTGAGCTGCTAGAACGTAAACTGGGGGCCTTGGTAGATAATGACATGTCATTATAAGTGCATCACTTCCAACAAAGGTGCCCTTTGGGTGGGGGAATGTTGAGAGTGGGGGAGGCTATGCATATGGGGGTATTTATAAAAATTTTTTGAAATTGTATGAAAAAAATTTATGAAAGATCTCTGTATTTTCCCCTGTTTTGCTGTGAACCTAAATCGCTCTAAAAATAGAAAGCTTTAACCAAAGAATACTGGCAAAGGATGGGCAACATGCGCAAGATGCCGATAGCCTCAGACGATGCCGTGATCCCGCCTCCTGATTTTCAGGTCCTTGTGCAGCCCCTGCCTCTTGAGTGTGGGCAGGACTGGCAACTTAGTTTCTAACCGATAGAATACGGCAAAGGGGATGAACGTCACTGCTCCCACCACCTTACATCATGTAAGACTCTGTCTTACTGGGGGTCTGTCTCTCTCTCTCTCCCACTCTTTCTTTCCATAGCTGGCTTTGAGGACACAAGCTGCCATGAATCCTACAGCTACAATCCTTTCCCCCAGCTACCACAAGTTCGATGAACTTCTATTTAAATTGAAGTCCCCATGTTTGGCTAGACGTGAATTCTGCCAACAACCTGAGGAGCTTGAATTGGATCATTCCCCAGTCAAGCCTCTGGATGAGAACTCAGCCCCAGTCAACTCCTTGACTATGGCATTGGGTCAGACTCTAAGTGGAGGCTCTTGCTAAGTGGTGTCCAGACTGCAGACCCAAAGAAACTGTGAGAGAATAAATGTGTGCTGTTTTAAATCATCAATTTTGTGCACAACTTTATCATGCAGTGTTGACAGCTAATATAAACATTATTAAATTAGATACCAAACTGCATAGCACAATACAAACAAATAAATTCAAGATGCAGTAATGATCTAAATACAAAAAGGGGGAAAAATTAAGTTACACATGGAAATATAAGATGTCTTTATAACCCTGGGATAAAAGATTTCTTATCATAGCACAGAAAACAAACCTTAAAGACAGAGTGGATAAATTTGACTGCCTTAAAATTAAGAACTTCTTTTCAATCAAAGTCATCATAAGTAAGTTAACGGAGTAGACAAAACTAGAAAACAATTGTGTTGTTGTTTAGTCACTAAGTCATGTCCAGCTCTTTCGTGGCCCCGTGGACTGTAGCTTTCCAGGCTCCTCTGTCCATGGGATTTCCCAGGCAAGAATACTGGAGTGGGTTTCCTTCTCCCAGATAGCTTTTCCAGAGGATCTTCCCAATGTGGGATAAAACCTGCATTGCAGGCAGAGCCACCTTTATCACTGAGCCACCTGGGAAGCCCAGAGAGCAATATTTGAGCACATATAACTAAAAGAGAATTGAATCCACAATATGTAAAGAGCACTTGCAAATCAAGAAGAATGACACCAATCAGCCAGGAGAAACATAGGCAATAGGTACAACCAGATGGTTCTCAAAAGAGAAAACCCAAATGACTGATTGTCATGGAAGACATTTAACTTCACCAGTAATCAGGAAATACTAATGGAAAGAACTGTTAGATGCCACCCATCTGCTTAACAGAAAACTTAAAACTCGAGAATACCAAGTGTCAATGAGCCCACAGAGCAGCCAGGCCTCTCCCCTGCCACTGGTGGGAGTGTGGGTTGGTACAAATGTCTTGGAGAGCTATCTGGGAGCATCTAGTCAAGTTAAAGCTTTGTAACTTGACCGAACTATTGCTTCTTGGTGAATATTCTCTAGAAACATTAGCCTGTTGCCCGGAGGAATATGTCCCAAGATGTTCATCACAATGTTGTTAGTAACACACTTCTCAAGATGAGAACTAAACAGCAGGCTGCTTATGCAGTAGGATCCTATAGTTTGGTAAAAATGAGCTAGTATGATGCTGATTTGGGGGAAAAAAAAAAAGCAAGTTACAGAATGATGCATAGAATAATTTACCATGTATACAAAGTATTAAAATGTGAAAAATATGCTATGTATTGCTTGTGGAACCATATATAGTAAAAGCATAAAAACACGAATGGGAAGGATAAACACTGAGATGTAAACATTCGAGACAGTGGGTTAACTCAACAGAGGAAAAGGGGGAAACAGATCCGTAACATCTAATTACATTAAAAAAAAAAAAGATCAGAAGCAGATATGATAAAAATGTAGACATTCGATAAAGCTGATGGGTGGTGAGTATGCAGCGTTGATTGTGTGACTCTCTAAAGTTGAGTGGTTCTATGCCGTGGTCTCTTGCCCATCATGGGGACTTCAATGTAAATAGAAGTTAATCGAACTTATGGTTTTTGGGGGAAGGATGTGGGGAAGGGATAGTTAGGGAATTTGGGATGGACATGGACACACTGCTCTATTTAAAATGGATAGTCAACAAGGACCTACCGTATAACACAGGGAGCTCTGCCCAAGATCATGTGGCAGCCTGGATGGGAGGGGCGTTTGGGGGAGAATGGATACACGCGTACGTATGGCTGAGTCCCTTCCCTATTCATCTGAAACTATCACAGCATTGTTCATCGGCTGGCTATACCCCAATACAAAATAAAAAGTTTAAAATTAACTATGTAGAAGTTCACTAAAAGTAAATGAAATTTAAAATTTTATTTTCAATAGGGCCTCGACAGGCAGATGTGGCTCGTGGCTCCCATATTGGACGACGGAGATAAGAGAACATTCCCATTATCACAGTACCTTCTTTTGGACGGTGCTGTTCTAGAAGGTTCTGTGTGCTTTTCCTATCTCAGAATGATTTCTTAAAAGCCGGGACTGGAAGGTGAATAAAGGAGGTAGGGAGGGTTCTTTGGAAGAGTTTGGAGAAAAGGAGGAAGACAGCTAAAGAGCTGGAGGATGTGGGGGTTCAGAGGAACTGATGGAGAAGGGGTCGTGGGGTCTTTATCTGTTGCATTGAGAGACGCCCTTGAGTGCTGATGAGAATGGTCCGTAGAGCCAGGAGTTCAAGGCTGGCTTGGGGGGCTGGGACTGGGGACAGTGGAAGGGGTGAGGCTTGAGCAGGGAGGGGGAGGTGGACACTGTCCCCAGCGGTCCCCCGAGGCCCCTACCTGGAGCCCCTCTCCGAGGACTCTCACCCGGCACCCTTCCAGGCTCCAGGCGGTGGAGATAAATAACACCTGCCACGCCTGTCACAGATATTTGAAAAACATATTAATCACTTTAACAAATATTAGCTCAGAACAGCAATAAACAGTCTCTAGAATCTCTTCTTTGCGGCTGTATCACAATGAAAAATATGCTAATATGGGTGCCTAATTGATTGTGTTTGAATAACTTCCTTTATGACAATAAGAGTTGGAGCTGGCATCACTCAGAGTCGTAAACGGCGTCTCCCCAACCCGGAACGCCTCCACTCTGTTCCCGCAGAGTCACCTCTGGGGAAAATGTCTCCAAATCAACAAAACAGTAGAACTCTTGGCTGCCCATCTACAGAGACCTTTCTGAAGGCCCCAAAGGGGCTGGCATTTGGGCTGTGGCTCCAATGAGCCATCAGCTCACACACAAGCATCTCCTTTAATCTTCATGGTACTTCTACAAAGTCAAGATTACAGTCCCATTTCACAGAAGGGAAAACTGAGGATTTAAGAGGTGAAGAGAACTTACCCAGCGTTCCTGAGTGATGTGGCCAGAATTCTCCTGCAGGCTTTACACTGCAGCCTGTGTACACTGTCTTCACTCTCAAGCCAGAAGAAACCTCTAGAAACATCCCATGGCCACTATTCGATATTAATCCCACAATTCTCTGTTCAATTGGATGGGCAACTGGGCCAGGTGATTTCTCAAATGTCCTGAGGTGCCCAGCACAAATAACCAGCCCCGGTGCTTGTGTGGGGTCTTCTCTCCCCCACACACACCTCCGGCAATCAACAGTGTTGTTTCTCTCCCTGTTTCTCTCCCTTAATTCCTTCCCTTGGTTAAATGTATTCCGGACACCTGTGCCATGCACAGGATCAGAGGATTCCTGGGGTGATGAAGCCATTAAGTGCTTCTCCCAAATAGTTCCAGAATCCTCTTGTCCTCCCTTCTTTCAGTCTGCACGTCCCTCAGCAGCTTACGGCTGCTGCTGTAACCTCTAGACTTGCTCGAGTTCAGTTCCTCTTCTCCATCCTTGCTGCCTTTAGAGCAAATCCAGGCTGCAGCATCCGTCACCTGGGCTCTGGTTGCACCCCCTGCAGCCCCAGTGGGTGGAGGGGTGCTTGGATCCTGTTGCAGCTCCAGCCCCAAATGGGACAGCATCTAGGTCCTACCTAAGGAGAGATGATGCTTTGGTTATGGACTGGCGAACATTTTCTGCAAAGGGCCAGATAGCAAATATTTTCAGCCTTGTGAGCACAGGGTCTCTGTAGTAACTCCTCGACAGCTGTTGTGACCGGAAGGCGATCAGAGACAATCCATACATGAAGGACATGCCTCCCTTCCAATAAAACTTTATTTATGGGGTGCTGGAGTTTGAATTTGATAAAATGTTTATGTGCCACAAATTATTCTTCTGTGAGTTTCTCTATAAACCATTTAAAAATGGTTAACGAAGGTCATCCTTTTAAGACTGCGGACCATACAAAAAAAGGGCTATGAACTGGATTTGACTGACCTTTGTTCTGATTGATTTATCTTTCCTTTAAAACAAAGGCTTTTTTTTTTTTTTTTTAAAAAAGTTTTCTGGCTTATGCTTGAGGTGATGCTGGTGTGGCCACTGTGGTGAAGCAGGTTGGGTACAGGAGGGTTTTTTAATGAGCAGAAAGGGCTGACCAAACATCAGGGTGATGTTGGGAAGGATGTGACCAGTAGGCTCTGGGAGCTGGGAATGTTCTGGGTCTTGAGCTGGGTGTTGGTTACAAAGGGTGTTGACTTGGTGAAAATTCACCAAGCTGGACTCTGAGGACGGATGTGCTCTTTTATACAGAAGAAGTAAAGAACAGAAGAGCTGGTGCCATCCTGTGCTGGTGGGGTGCTGGGCACCCAGGGGCCCCCACGCCATGCTGGGGAGAGTGTGAAGTCTGCCCCCACCCTCCACAGAGAAGCAAAACAATGGCCCATCTCACACATGCCCAGGGCGTTCTCGCCCTTGTGTGCCAAGATCCGTGTGCAAGACTGGCGTGTCAGTCCCTTCTCCAGGGGATCTTCCCAACCCAGGGACTGAACCCAGGTCTCCTGCATTGCAGGTGGATTCTTTACCAGCTGAGCTATCAGGGAAGCCCAGTAGGAAGACTAGGAAAGCTTCAGTGCAGCTTCACTGAATAAAGGATGTTGCTTCTCTAGACAGAGTACCGCAGTCACTGAGAAGAAGGCAAGGGCTGGTCTTGGGACAGGATCATCTCCAGGTGCCACACACACACACACAAAATGGGATGGATGTGAAAAAAAAATCAAGCAGATACACACATACACATGTGCAAATGCTTTCCTCTACAAGCAAGGACAATTTTCTGGAAAGATACACAAGAGATATGGATATGGCTGCGGGCTCAGCGTGGAAGGCTGAACGTACCCCTCCTTGGGGCTGTTTGGTTTTCTGTGCTTGCGTGTGTCCCGGGGACTTTACATCAAGGACAGAAGGCAAGTGAAAAAAATCAGGGCAATGGTTTCCCATACACTGGGTATCTACTAATCCCCCAATATTTCCCAAGCCCCTAATGAATCTTCAGGCCCATCCCAGGGGGCCCCCTGGAGAACTTGAGACAGCCCAGCTGCTCTGCAGACCCAGCGCGTCCCTTGTTGGTCCGAGGGGTGTGGCAAGACTGGCTGGCCGACTGAACAATGGGCAGGACAAAGAACCCTTTATGCCTTCTCTCCTGCCCCAGCAGAGCCCCAGGGCCGGCCTCTTCAGTTACAGCCCCCGAGGGCTTTCGCTCTCAGCCGGTTAAGCCCCAGGGTAAATGCTCTCCAGGATCACCTGGCAGGCATGGGGGAGGAGTCCGTGTTGGAGTCTCGTCTGCACCCCACCACCCCCCCGATTTCTCACATCAGCCTCCAAGGTCCTGTCAGCTCCTTGACGGCTGGGTCCGAGGCCAGCCGGTTGGCTGGAATCCCGGACACAGGCTGGTGACCTGGGCCAGTGGATCAGCCTTGCTAAGCCTCAGTTTCTTCATCTGGAAGATGGGCTGAAAGTCGAGTTCCACCTCCTCCTCAGCTTGTGGGGAAGATTCGGTAAGATCATTTGTGTGAGCTTCTGGCTCAAGAAACGGCCGCCTTGTCTGGAGAATGAAGAAAAAAAAAAAAGGTGCAGCTGCGTTGGAAAAGAGTCCAGCGGTTCCTCAAACAATGACATCTGGAGTTACTGTGTGATCCTGCAGTTCCATTCCCAGGCATTCACCCAAGAGAGATGAACACATATGTCCACACAAAAAAACTGCAAATGAATGTTCATAGCAGCGTTATTCGCCACAGCCAAAAAGTGCAAATAACCCACCTGTACCTCAACAGAGAAATAGATAAATCCAATGCGGGTCTAGGCACATGGTGGACTACTATTCAGCCGTGAAAAGGGACACAGCATTGACAAACGCTACAACGTGGGTGAACCCTGGAAACGTGACACTAAGGGAAAGAATCCAGACACACCAAAAAATCGCATCTTTTATCACTGTCTTTCGGTGAAAGGTCCAGAGTTGGGAAAGCTCTGCTCAGCTTTCCTCTTCAGCTGGCAAGTGGAAGTAACTATTGCTGCTCAGTATGTGGTGGTGAAGTTTGAAACAGATGTGAGAATGGTTGCAAGTAGTGGGTGCTTATTGAATGTCACAGGGAGGGATAAAGAGAGAGATTCAGTACTTTTATTTTGGCAGCATCATTTTTTTTTTTTTTTTTCAGATCCACCCAAGTCTAAAGAAGGAATGGATGGGGCAGAAGAGAATAGGCCCTCTATAGAGCTGTCTCCGGGATAGCAGAGTGGTACCTGGGTGAGGAGGGTAGGAGGAGGGAGACTTTTTCTTTTTTCAGCAGTTGTGTTGAGATATAACTCACTTACCATACTATTCGCCTTATGGGTACAATTCAGTGGTTTAGATATACTGACAGTCTGGGAGCCTGGACCAATCAGTGCCCTGAAGGGAGACTCTTCAGGATACAGTCGGTCAGCCCTCCGTGGGTCCGGCATCCACCCACGGTCCCACCAACCTCAGATGGAAAATATTCAGGAAAAAGAACTCCAGTAAATGCCAGTAAAAAGCAAGACTAGGATTTGCTCTTTGCAGGCAACTATTCTCATAGCATTCCCGTTGTCTTTATAACTATTCCCAGAGCACTGACATTGTGTTAGGTATCATTAAAAAATCCAGGAATAATTATAAAGATGGGCATAGGTTATAGGCAAACACTATGTCCATTTTCTGTAAAAAAACTCGAGTATCCGTGGACTTTAGTGCCTAAGGGAGTCTGGATCAATCAGTGTCCTGCAAATAGTGAGGAATAACTGTACTAATAGACTTTTCAGTGTACAACCTTTTGAATTATGAACCGTAATAGTGTATCCCTTGCACAACTGCAAAAAATCAAACCGAAGCAAAACAATCCAACACAAGCAAGAACAGTGAACGTGTTAGAGTCCCTCAGTCGTGTCTGACTCTTTGGGATACAATGGACTGTAGCCCACCAGGTTCCTCTGTCCAAGGGATTCTTCAGGCAAGAATCCTGGAGTGGGTAGCCATTCCCTTCTCCAGGGGATCTTCCCAACCCAGGGATCGAGCCTGGGTCTCCTGCACTGCAGGCGGCTTCTTCACCACCTGAGCCACCAGGAAAGCCCCAGCAAGAACAGAGGCTCAGGTTAGTTTGAATGCTCAGTGGCACCCACTCCAGTACTCTTGCCTGGAAAATCCCACGGATGGAGAAGCCTGGTAGGCTCCAGTCCATGGGGTCGCTAAGAGTCAGGCAGACTGAGTGACTTCACTTTCACTTTTCACTTTCATGCATTGGAGAAGGAAATGCAACCCACTCCAGTATTCTTGCCTGGAGAATCCCAGGGACAGAGGAGCCTAGTGGGTTGCTGTCTATGGGGTCGCACAGAGTCGGACACGACTGAAGCGACTTAGCAGCAGCAGCAGTAGCAGCTGTGAGGATGTACATTTTGAAACAACCTCTCAAATGTGTTTTCCTTTGCTGGGCCCATTGTCTGACTTAGGGATCCTTGCGTACTCAGTGGGTCCCCTGTTGGTCTTTGGAGAAGCCTCCAACCTGATTTGGGAGTTCAAGGCTCCTCACTGCTTTGAGAAGACACAGGTAATGGGAGGTCCCTCTGACAATCAGACAATGGATAAATGGATCTAGGTGCCTGCCAGAGAGCCTGGGGACTGGGTGGGTACATCTCCAAAAAAGTCCTTCCCACCATCTTTTATCTACATTTTTTACCAGACAAGGGATTATTGCCCAGGTCTCTTTACTCTGCTGGCCTCTGGTTTCTCTCAGCAAGAGCTGGGTCTCAGAGCTCGTCCTGGAGGAGAACGGTCTGTGTATCCGCTGATGGAAGAAATGGGTGGCAGCCCCAGCAAGTTGGACCAGAAAGAAGGCTGAGCACCAAAGAACTGATGCTTTCGAATTGTGCTGCTGGAGAAGACTCTTGAGAGTCCCTTGGACTGCAAGGAGTTCAAACCAGTCAATCCTAAAGGAAATCAACTCTGAATATTCCTTGGAAGGACTGATGCTAAAGGTGAAGCTCCAATACTTTGGCCACGTGATGCGAAGAGCTGACTCATTGGAAAAGACCCTGATGCTGGGAAAGACTGAGGCCAAGAGGAAAAGGAGGTGATGGAGAATTAGATGGTTGGATGGCATCACTGACTTAATGGACATGAATTTAAGCAAACTCTGGGAGACAGTGATGGACAGGGAAGCCCGGTGTGCTACAGTCCATACGGTTGCAGAGTTGGACACGACTTAGCGACTGAACAACAACAAGCAAGTTAGTGACTATGGAGCCGAGGGAAGCGGAGGGTCCAGGGGGCCACAGTCACAGCCCCAAGGTGCATGAAGGGTGTGGGGCCCACGGGGTGGAGCTTTGGGTCTTGGGACAATCTGAGCAGGGTCAGCTGAGGTCCTGGGACCTCAGGGTCCCAAATGAAAGCTGTTCTTGACGCCTCCTGACTGCCCTTCCTGCCTCCCCAAGGACCTACCTGGCGCTGGCACTGCAGCAGCTCTGCCCACCTCCCCACTGCAGTCCCAGGCCAGGCCAGGCCATCATCTTTGCTCATCTTTGTTAAGAGATGATCCTTCTTGGTCAGCTCCGATCAGCATCCATGCAAACAGCCATAGGTGTTTAGAAGTCTGACCCTGCCACCTCTAGCTTTCAGCCTTCCACCCTGCTCCCACCTCAGGCTGCCTCCAGACCTGGCTGGCTATTTGGCCTTTGCCGTGACCTCACTTGTCCCCAGCCTCCTCCACGCCTCCTGACTCTCCTCGGGGCGACTCCATTTGTCCTTTCCAGGCCTCCTACTCAGGAGGGTGTGCAGGCCTCCCACTCAGAAGGGTGTGCAGCCCTCCCCATGTTGCTCAAGTCTCTCTTTACCTGCCTGTCTCCCACTAGGGCAGGGTCCCGGGCTGTCTTGTTCATAAATAGCACTATCACGGGAACAGTGCAACCTCAGGGGCTCAGTAAGTGTTGGCTGGATTAACCGTAGCCTGGCCCTGAGTCCCAGAGTGCCTTGAGGGGAGCAGACTGAGGCTAAAGGGGTCTGGAGAGAATTGATGGCTGAGCAGCTACTGTGCGCTGGGCCTGCTCCTGTCTGTCTGCACGTGTCCCCTTGTTGGATCCTGACGTCGACTTTGCGAGGGGACCTGATCTTGTCTCTACTTCACAGTTGATGAAACAGAGGCCAAAGGGAAGTTAAGTCTACAACTCTGCTCTGTATGGTGAAAGCCAGGAGAGGTAGACCAGGATCTGAACCCAGAGCCAGGGCTAACCCTGGAGCTGGTTCTCTTGGATCTAGAAGCCAGTTGCTTGGATTCTTGGCCCCTTCTTGGCCTCTTACCAGTGAGCCATTCCCCTGGTCCAGGCCTCAACTTCCTCATTTGTAATAAGGGGGTGGAACCAATGTCTGCAAGTGATGCTAGGAAGTCACAGGTGAGTGCCATGTAAATGGCAAAGCTCTGAGGACAGGCTGGGGGCTAGTATTCCTAGCTGAGTGAGTGTGGCAGACACCGCTGATGCTCACCCACTACTCCTTGGCTCTCACCTTTCCTATGCTGGCCCCCCAACGTCTTCCAAATGTCAGTCCTTCCCTAATGAAGTTGATACTGACCTGGGGGCTTGGCCGTCCTCCATGAACAGAAATTGACTAAAGGCCAGTCAATCCTAAAGGAAATCAACCCTGACTATTCACTGGAGGGACTGATGCTGAAGCTCCAATACTTTGGCCACCTGATGTGAAGAGCTGGCTCATTGGAAAAGACCCTGATGCTGGCAAAGATGGAAGGCAGGAGGAGAAGGGACAACAGAGGATGAGATGGTTGGAGGGTATCACCGACTCAATGGATACGAATTTGAGAAAGCTCCAGGAGATGGTGAAGGACAGGGAAGCCTGGCATGCTGCAGTCCTTGGGGTCGCAGAGTCGGACACCACTGAGCGACTGAACAACAAAAAGGCCAGACAGGAAATTCAGGCAAGGCTTCTGGGGCTCATGTGCCGGCTGCCCGGGGAGCTAAAACAAGTCATTCAGGTTCCCTTGCTTGCTTCTCAAGGACTGGGGTGAGCTCAGTCTTCTATGGGGTGAAGGTGAGTCCAGGGGTTGGCTGGAGGGGTGTCTGAGGTGGTTTGCCCACTCCTCTGTGATGGTGAGTGCAGATGTCATGAACAATACCCCACTTTTGCTCCCAACACCCAGCTTTTTTTTTTTTTTTTTTTTGCTCCTGGCTCTTCAGAAGTGATAGCAGGGCATTTTTTTCTTCCTTTTTTGATATCTTTTGATCCAGAATTTGCCCCAACTGTGCCGGCACACAGTCCTGTGTAGTTTCTCTGAGTTTTGTAGCTTGAGGGGAGGTGCATCCAGGGGCAAGCTTTGCCGCACTGCAGCAAAGAGTCCCAGGTCCCAGGTCCCAGGCCTGTCTCATGGGGACAGAGGTTAGCGCACCAGGGGAGTACCCCTCAGCCAATGGCAGACCCTACGGGAGATAGAGGATCAGTACCCCAGCTCCCCCTCCCTTGGGTGAGACACTCCCAGGCGTGGCTCAAGGTCTCCCAGAGGTCCCCAGGGAGCTGGAGCCCTAGGTGCTTCTTCTAACTTCTTCCTTGCTTCTCCCCCCAACCCTCTTACATCCTTTGCACCACCGTGCTTGTTGGCAGAGGTGTGCTTTTGGGGCATCCCACCCTGGATGGGCAGGAGAGACATGCTCCTTTGAAACAAGACCCAGAGCTTTTGCTTCTAGGGTTCCTGTAAGCCGTCCCTCACCCCCCAATCAGGGCAACATGGCGGGGGAAGCGTCCTGCATTTATTACCTGGAGGAGGGAAAGATACTTCTGGGGCATGAGGAGGGACGATCTCTTCACAGGTCAGAACCTCAGACACAAGCAATTCATTGGGAAGAACTAGTGACCCCTGACCCACCCCACCCTCAACGAGACAGAGACCTCCTGCGGGCCCCGCCCCGCCCCAGCCGTGAGGCTGCCAGAAAAGAAGAGAAGCCGGAGGTCACCCCATGACAGGAGTCACAGGGCAGGTGCAATCAGAACCGAGCTCCGGTAGCTTCGGTCCTGCAAGTTCAGTGACAGGAAACCAACATTTGTGCTCTGTAGACTTGAGTTCAGGCCAAGAGATTCTTGCTATTATTTTGGAGAGAAGCTTGCCTGCCTGACTCACTTACAAAGCACTCTCTCCCTCCCTACATCCCCAGGCTCTTTCTCCCTGCACTTCCCCCTCAGCTGGCTCTGACTCACTTTGCTCCTTCTGGCCTGGAGGCCCCAGGGTGTTTTCTGGGGCCCGGCCCTTCTGGGGAAGGAGACACCTGAGGGGGACACCTGGCTTGGGGGTGGTATCTCTCCCTCCAGACAGGAAAAGGCGCTACATGTTGGGATCAGCCTGGGCGGGGTTGGGCTGCCGGGGAGCCAGAGGCTGGCTGGAGAGTCTGGGGAGGCACCCTTGGCAGGGGGCTATTTAGCCAGGCTCTGCTGTGCGACCCTGGGGAAGTCAGAGCCTCCCTCTGAGCTCTGTCTCTGCAGAGTGAAGGCCTTAAGATTGGTCTTCTGTCTCCTGATCTAAATGTGCTTTGATTCACTAGCAGCTGGGCTGTCAGTGTCAGAAAGACCCCTGAGCTTCTTCCCTCCCTTCCTCTGTCCCTTCCTTCATCCCCCACTCCTCCGCCGCCCACGCCTGGCCTCATGCAGGATGCTGAAGGCACAGGGACCATCCGCACTGGCCCTGCCTTAGGGGCCCAGTGTGGCAGCGGACAGATGTATTAAGAGCTAGCTGCAAGAGAAGGCAGGACGGGCATGTTACGAATGACCTGCACCTCTGCCCGAGCCTCTCTCTGGTGCCAGGTGCTGGGCACGGTTGACTGCACTGAGTCTCAGAGCCTTCCCAGAGTCAGCGTCCTTTGTCATCTCCACTTTCCAGGTGAAGAAACTGACTGGTAAGAGATGAGGGTCCCACATGTAAGAAGGGAGGCTTGAGATTGTTTTAGTTTTTTAAGATTTTATTTTTTTTAATGTGGACCATTTTTAAAGTCTTGTTGAATTTGACACCATCCTGTTTCTGTTTTATGTTTTGGTTTCTTGGCTGCGAGGCATGTGAGATCTTAGTTCCCCAACTAGGGATTGAACACACACCCCCTGCACTGGAAGGCCAAGTCTTAACCATTGGACTACCAGCGATGTCCCGGGATCGAGGTTTGAATCGGGCCTACCAGGCCCAAGGCCCACACTCAGAATGACCAGTTTTATTTCATTTTACCATAGGAGATAGCAGGAGCCTTGAGCACCAGGAGAAAAGGCTGCCAACCCAGCTCTGCTGTGGAGCAGAGGGGGAAAGGGCACAGACATTCTGCACCCAAGGATCCCAAAGCTCTTAGTTGCCTTGTCTCTCTCACCCTCTAGACAGACGCAACTTGGAGAGCCAACATTTGTCACAATTACATAACAGCCATACTAGCTGATAATCTCTGATGAAGAGCCTCCTTAGCTCTGATTGATGGGCTTCAGGTAAGGGTTTTTCATACTGTTCATGGGGTTCTCAAGGCAAGAATACTGAAGTGGCTTGCCATTCCCTTCTCCGGTGGACCATGTTTTGTCAGAACTCTCCAAAATCACCCTTCCGTCTTGGGTGGCCCTACACGGCATGGCTCATAGTTCATTGAGCTGGACAATCCTGGAATGTGAAGTCAAGTGGGCCTTAGGTTGCATCACTACGAACAAAGCTAGGGGAGGTGATGGAATTCCAGCTGAGCTATTTCAAATCCTAAATGATGATGCTGTGAAAGTGCTGCACTCAACATGCCCCCAAATTTGGAAAACTCAGCAGTGGTCACAGGACTGGAAATGGTCAGTTTTCAATCCAATCCCAAAGAAAGGCAATGCCAAAGAATGTTCAAACTACCGCACAATTGTACTCATCTCACATGCTAGCAAAATAATGCTCAAAATTCTCCAAGCTAGGCTTCAACAGTATGTGGACTGTGAACTTCCAGATGTTCAAGATGGACTTAGAAAAGGCAGAGGAACCAGAGATCAAATTGCCAATATTCTTTGGATCATCAAAAAAGCAAGAAAGTTACAGAAAAACATCTCAGTTCAGTTCAGTTCAGTCACTCAGTTGTGTCCGATTCTTTGCGACCCCATGAATTGCAGCACACCAAGCCTCCCTATCCATGACCAACTCCCAGAGTTCACTCAGACTCATGTCCATCGAGTCAATGAAAAACATCTACTTCTGCTTTATTGCCTACGCCAAAGCCTTTGACTATGTGGATCATAACAAACTGGAAAATTCTTCCAAGAGATGGGAATACCAGACCACCTGACCTGTCTCCTGAGAAATCTGTATGCAGGTCAAGAAGCAACAGTTAGAACTGGACATGGAACAACCAATTGGTTCCAAATAGGAAAAGGAGTACTTCAAGGCTGTATATTGTCACCTTGCTTATTTAACTTATATACAAAGTACATCATGCGAAATGCAGGGCTGGATGAAGACAATCTGGAATCAAGATAGCTGGGAGAAATATCAATAACCTCAGATATGCAGATGACACCACCATTATGGCAGAAAGCGAATAGAGCTACAGAGCCTCTTGATGAAAGTGAAAGAGGAGAGTGGAAAAGTTGGCCTAAAAGTCAACATTCAGAAAACTAAAACCATGGCATCCGGTCCCATCACGTCATGGCAAGTAGAAGGGGAAACAATGGAAATAGTGAGAGACTTTATTTTGGGGGCTCCAACATCACTGCAGATAGTGACTGTGGCCATGAAATTAAAAGATGTTTGCTCCTTGAAAGAATAGTTATGACCAACCTAGATAGCATATTAAAAAGCAGAGACATTGTTTTGCCAACAAAGATCCATCTAGTCAAAGCTATGTTTTTTCCAGTAGTCATGCATGGATGTGAGAGTTGGACTATAAAGAAAGCTGAGTGCTAAAGAATTGATCCTTTTGAACTGTGGTGTTGGAGAAGACTCTTGAGAGTCCCTTGGACTGCAAGGAGATCCAACCAGTCCATCCTAAAGGAAATCCATCCTGAATATTCACTGGAAGAACTGATGCTGAAGCTGAAACTCCAATACTTGGGCCACCTGATGGGAAGAACTGACTCACTGGAAAAGAACCTGATGCTGGGAAATATTGAAGGTGGGAGGATAAGGGGATGACAGAGGATGAGATGGTTGGATGGCATCACAGACTTGATGGACATGAGGTTGAGCAAGCTCTGGGAGTTGGTGATAGACAGGGAAGCCTGGCGTGCTGCAGTCCATGGGGTCGCAAAGAGTTGGACATGACTGAGTGACTGGACTGGACTGAACTGAACTGACGGTAAGGGTCTGATCCTGACCAATCTCTGTAGTACAGAGGAATGGACTTTGCTGATTGGCTGGTTATGGGGGATGGGCTTAAGTCCTGGCACTGGTGGGTGGGGCCAGTACTTTCCAGTCTACACTGAGAGTCAGGGAAGGGCATTGCACATGAAGGTGCTCTTAACAGAGGAGGTGAGAACAGAGACATCCCCTAATCCAGCATTGAGGAAAATCAGCTCATTACTCCCCACAAGTGGCCCTGAGTTACAGAGAGGCTAAGAGACTCACCCAAGGTCACACAGCTCCTAAGTGGCCGTGCTGGAGTTTGAACCCTAAAAGTCAGGCTCTGGAGTCTGTGTTTTTAACAGCAGTGTTATGGTGCCTCTCAAAATAAAGCTCAGAGCTTGAATCAATAGATCCTGTTTGGACGTGGGGAGTGGAGGAAGAGGGTGGGAGGTGGTGATACTTTGAGGTTACCAAACTCCTGCACGGTAGCCTCCCTCCCACCCCCAGAAACCTGACCGTTGGTTCACAGATGATAAAGGTGGCCAAACCCGGCTGGCTTCTGCAGTTCACACTTGGCTCCATGGTTACTGGCAGTGGGATCGCCATGGCCTTAAGAAACAGATCTTAATCGCACCGGTTGCAGCCCCAGCTGCCGCTTGTCAGCTCTGCACAGGGGACCTGCTTTGGGCAGTGTCTGCATAAGTTCAAGTAGCTTCTTGAGGACACGTCTTAGAGAGGGACCTCGGGGTCAATTGCCCAGGTTTCTTGACTGTGTGGGGCGGATTGAGGGGGAGGATGGTGGTTTAGAATACCAATCTGCTGGCATTAGCATTCTTTGTCCTCTTGAGAAGATGTCTCTTGTTTTCCTGTGTCTAATTTTGTTGCAGCTTAAATATCCAAGAGATGTCCCTAAACAAGTATTTTTAAACCCAAATGTCCTTTCAGAGGCCTTGGCTAAATGCACTCTGGAAATAACTCCAGAACCAACTTTTTTGTTTATTTCCCTTCTTTGCTCTTGTTCCTCCCTCCCAGTCCACCATCTGGCCTTGAATAAACCTATATTATGCATTTACTCTTTGTTAGCCCCCCATGTTAACATCCCAGGGAGACACAATGAACTTGCCCTTGGCCTAAAGGAGCTCCAATCTTTTTGGAGGAGACAGAGAAGCAATCACCATGTAGTGGGAGCCCTTGAGGGCAGGAGGAAAGGAGATCACCCCTGCTGGGAGGATTTTAAGGTTGAGTGTGGGGAAGGGAAGGCACCCTGAGCAGAGGGCACAGCACAGTGAAAAGCAGAGAGGTGTGTAGAAGTCAAAGTTCATGAGCAACACGTGGTTTGGTTGTACGGACAGGGAGTCTCAGGGATTGAGGCAGGAGTCATAGCTAAGACACTGAGAGCTGTATTGTGGCCGAAGGAGGAGAGTGTATGTTCCAGGGCCAAGAGAACACTGGACTAGGAGTCCAGAGACACAGTCCAGGCTCTCTATGTTAAGGATGCCTTGGTGAGTCAGGGTGCCTCTCTGACTTCAGTCTCTTCCTCTATAAGAGCAGACACTTGTTCAGTTGACCTTTAGAGCACTTTGTGACTCAAACATCTGATGTATTTCAGTAATGTTCCTTTCCTTGTCCTTCCTGGAATCCCTCCCCAGCTCAAGCATCCAGCAAAGGCCTTAACTCCCCAGGCCTCATCTGGTTCCAGAGATAAGTGGTTCTTCCTCACCCTGGTGGGTCTCTCTACTGAAGCTTTGAGGGGTGCTCCTGGGGTGTCATTGCATACCACCTAATTGATTTTGATTTTAGTTCCACAGCCGTGCTGTAATTATGAACGCCTGCTGCAATTATCAAAACACAGTTCCAAATATTTCATTATTAAAATACCCCTATGGTCTATTATTAATTAACTAGATAAATTTGGATTATATGACTCAATAATTCATGTGCAGGCATGAACCTGGGGAGCTTGGCCACTGTGAGTCATGCGACAAGTGAAGGAAGAAATGGAAAGCTGGGAGAACGAAGGTGGAGATAGGAGAGAAAGGGATAAGCAAGAGGAAAAACAGATGCTTATGGAGGGTTAATGGCCAGTTGCCCTCTGACACTCATTTAACCATCCGTCTAATCAACATTTATTGCTGGTCTACTCTATACTCGGAATTTCAAGTACCTTACCATCCAAGTATTAATGGTTATGAGATGGTTTCTGGGGTTTGCTTTCATCCATCTGTATATTTATCTACCCATCTATTCACCATTCTATGCATCTATCCACCCACCCACCCATCTACCACCCGATCCACTCTCCTATCCATCCTTCCATTCACCAACCCATCCACCGTCCCATGCCTCCATCCAGCCAGCCACCGTTCATCCATCCATCCTGATGGATTCCACCAGGACAGGTTGGTTCAGTTCAGCAAAGTTTTCTAGAATACCGGTGTGCCAGGCTCTGTGTCGGGAACCAGTGGTCCCTAACTTGACAAATCAAGAAGCGGCCTGATGTGTGCAGAGATCTAACTGCAGATAATCTAGAAGGTGGGAGCATGGAGAGCCAGGGGACAATGAAGCTGTGGAGATCAGTAGCGATCATACCGTGGAGGGTCTCAATGGTCAGATGAAGGAGGTTAGATGTTTCTTGTGGTTCCTGAGGGCCATGGGAGGGTTTGTCACTAGAAAGTGGCATAACGAAAGGTTATGGGAGATACATGGCTCTGGTTACTGTGCTGAGGATGGGCTGGGAGGGGTTAGCTCAGAGGTCAGGACCTGTTGAGAAAGTTGCTGCTGGCATGTAGGGGAGAGGTCCAGAAGGCCTCATAGGAAAGCATGGCTTTTCTACTTGCTTGCTGTGTGATTTTGAGTAAGTTACCTAACTTCTCTGCACCTCTGGAAAAAGAGAATCATAGTAGTTCCCTTCTCACAGGGTTAGATGAGGTGACCCAAAACAGTGTTTGGAATGGTGCCTAATGCACAACAGCTCCTACTGGGATGGGGGCGGGGGTGGTGGTGGTGGGTGGGAATGATGATGATCCTCGACCTCTGATCTCTTGGGACTCAGTTTCCTTATGTGTAAAACATATCACCACCGTGTGTTTAAAGGGTTGCCTGGGGATTCAACGGTTTGATACACACCATGTGCTAGATAGAATAGAGACTGGCCGGAACAGAATTCCAAGGAATCTGCCATGGAATCCAAGGATCCAGTTGCAAAATGAAAATGCCAGGCTTCTTGTTCAAAATTACATATGAACTTCAAGACGGCAACCGCAGAGTTTCACATTGAGCACGGGCCCCTTCGCGTCAACTTGACAGCTCGACAAAGGGGAAATTCCAGGCAAAGGTAACAGCTTGTACGAAGGCTCACAAGGACCCTGGAACCAAAAATCTGAAGCTGGGGTTGTTTCAGAAAATGAAAACCCGTGGCCGTCATGATCCCAGGATATTTGCAGGATGCCTCAGACACACGATGCCTGTCCTGATCCTCCATCCCTCAGTTTTGGGCGGGGCCCCAGCTGGACCAAGTGTGCCCCTGCACTAAGTCCCCAGAGACTTGCGCTGAGTTTTCCAAGGATGCACAGCCTGTTTGGGGGCAGGGCCTGAGCTGGAGCCGGTTATTCAGGGCCCTTCACTAGAACCCCCTCTGCCTCTAGGCGCTCCACAGACACCAGGAGTGGAAACAATTCAGAGACATTTGGGAAAAAAACCCCAAAACCCGAGCTGGCTTGTCGTTTCTGTCACTGTCATTCTTCAGAAGGATCTACTGGGGGCAATCAGAGAAGAATAGGTCTGTAAAACTCAGCGTTTCCCTGTTAGCTTTCAAAAGTTTTGCACAACATACTTTATGTGTGTTTATAGAAAAGAAAAAAAAAAAAAACCAAGACCCACATTGATTGAAAAAATGTGTTGTTATTGAAAGGGCCGAGTTGAACTCTGCAGAGCGTGGTGCTCGACAAGACTTGGAAGGCGAAGATTTCACATAAATAGTTGTGCCGAGTTGTTATGGCAACTGAAATTTGAAAAGTAAATAGGTTTAGGGGAAATATTTTCCCTTGTCTCTGGAGGAGTTTTCTGTTGCGGATCATTTGCAAAAGGAGGAGGTACTTCGATGCCCAGTGGATTTGGTGTACGTTATTGAAGGACAGACGTGTGGGGTTCCTGTGCTGGGGGCGGAATCCATGCCCATGGAGCAGCTGCCTTCCTTTCATCAAGTAGGGGTTGAGCTGGATGACAGGGTCGCGCATGCTGGGTGACCGTGCACCAATGACTTGCCCTCTCTGGGCGTCCAGTTTTCTCTCTATGGAATAGTTTGGTTGTTTTGGGGATAGGCACCTACTTGTGGTTTGGACCATCACCACAGGGTGCTGGGGAAGGTGTGTGTGCTCCTCTCCATTGGGTAAGAATTGGGGAAATAGGCTCAGGGCAGAAGAGAGGCTCGTCGGCCATAACACAGCAGCCAATGCAGTGCTTGCATTCCTGCCCAGAGTATCTTCTTCTGCCGTGTTCCTGAGCAGCCTTGCTCACGAATGCTGGCTGCTGGCTCATCGTGGTGAGACCCCAACGACCACCCATCTCTGGGGAGCCCTGGCCAGCAGCCATTCACTTGTGGGAGCCTTGTGAGGGCTGGAGACACTCCTGGGTGGAATCAGGGTGGATACCAGGACACAGCACAACCCCTCCTATTTGCAGAGAGGCCCCAGGTCCTCTTAATTTTCCCTTCTCCATAGTGGGGACGCTCTGCTTCAAACAGGGAAGGGCCCACTGGCTTTGGAGGAGGCAGCAATGAAGAATGATTACTCTCACATTCTCGTCTCCTCAGAGAAGAGCTGTACATGCCTCATGGCATATAAGCTTCATGGCGGCAGAAACCAGGTTGGTGGTGGGTACAATGACTCCATTCGTGGTTGCTGACCGAGGCGCAGGGCAGTACAAGGTGGGGGGAGGTCTCTTCAACTCACGTGGCTGACAAGTGAGGCTTCTTCTGATGTCCTGAGTGGCCTGGCACTGGGGTGAATGCCTAGGAATGTAAAGAGCTCCCCACCACCAGGGGCATTCAAGCTCATAGGCTGGACTTGGGAGAAGGTTCTGTAAGCAGGAGGCTAAACTGGATGACTCCAAAATATTCCCAAAGACCCCCACGAGGGGGCCTGAAGGGTTGAGTTTGGATCAGGGAACCAGATCTCGGGGACTGACCGACTTCAGCTCTGGGGTCTTCGCTTTCTCCACCCTTGGCTGAGCAGTCTCCAGTGTGCACCAGGCCACAGACAGGAGTGTCTGGAGACTGTCCCCCTCCCCGCCCCATACTGGGGTCAGAGAGACTGGGTCCCTGTTTGGAATATGGGCCATGTGCACATATGCGTGTGTGAGCATGCGCGCATGTGTGTAAGCGTGCATGTCTGTGTGTGTGCATGGTTCATTGTGTCCGCATGTTTTCATTTGTGCGTGTCTGTGCTTGCACGTGTCCACACGTGTGCCTGACACATATGTGCTTTTGTGCATCCACATGCATGCCTCTATGTGTGTACGTGTGGAATCACCAGCAAAAACTCCCCCTCTTCTACAACTTGTGTCTGGACCACCTGGTCCTTGGCTGGGCCCTCAGGTCACTGTGGATTTGAGGACCCAGCACCTGAGGTGGGGGCGGGGGTGGGGCCGTGAGGATTCTCTTAAGGGCTGGGATGATGGAGCCATCCGATGTGAATCCTGCCCTTTTCTGTCTGGGAGGCTGTGGCTTGAGCAGGGTAGCCCCTAAATCCCAGTCCCCAGCAGGGAGCCGGGACACTGTCAGGGCACGCCTGCCGGGCCGTGGCCAAGGTTCAGTGACGTCTGTCTGCCGGGCCCACTTGCCCCTCTCCCCAGGCTGGCGTCCTCAACAGGTCTGCCTCCGCAGCCCTTGATGGCACCAGATGCTCGGGGCTGGCACAGACACTCCCCCAAACCCAGAGACAGTCAGCTCCAGCTCTTCCCTGAAGAGGCCAGGCCTGGCTCCCCCAGTGGGGATCTAAAAACATGCCATGGGCTGGGGGTCCTATTTGGGGAGTCCCCTGCCGGGCTCATCGGGAGCCTCTTATTCAGGAAGGGTGAGCTTTGATAAACTGAAGTTCTGAATTGTTTTTAAAAAATGCAAGAGGAAAGGAGAGAGACAGACATGGAGACAGAGAGACATAGGTATCCATCTCAAGGTATGTATATGTGTGTGTGTCTCTCTCCTTCCATCTCTGTCTCTCAGAGTCAAGACGGGAAATGAACATATTCCCAACAGCTCGGGGTGAGCTTTATTGGAAAGTGGTCGGAGGTTGGCCTCCAAGAATCCAGAACCCAGCCCTGTCCCTGGCCAGCTGGGTGACCTTGGGGAGGCTGTCCCCCTCCGACCCTGGACTTGCTCATCTTCTGCTTCACAGCATGAGGACGGAGGGAAGGCAGGGTGCCTGGGATGTTGCAAAACGTCACCTGAATATATCTGTTCCTTCTTACCAGGTCTGGAAGCCTCCAAAGATAATCCTCCCGTAGGTGGGTTCCAGGCTGCCTTCAGAGACCACTTGCACCCCCACCCCCACAAATAATAAGGGCAGCATCGCCTATGAGTCACCTACACTGAATGTGTTTGTTCCCTCTTACTGATGGAACTTGCAATTTTTGGCTGGGTACGTGACCTCCCAAAATAAAGACTGTATTTCTCAACCTCCCTTGTGACTACATTTTGGTCATTGAGAGGCAAACAGAGTGATGTGGAAAGAGTTTCAGGGAAACCTCTTTAAAACATCGTGGGTGGGCACCCTGCTGCCTTTTCCTCCTCGGTGCCCATTTTCTGCTGGCTGGAAGGTGGATATGATGGCTGACGCTCATGCAGCCATATTGGACTGTGAAGGCAAAGTTCTGTACAGGGAGTCTCCCTCTGGACTTCTGTTATATCAGTGAGAAACAGCCTATCTTGTTGAAGCCACTGTTATTTGACTTCTCTCTCAGTCGGTCTTAACCCTAATGGATAGAATAGGAAAAAGGTAATTTCTCTTATCTGGTCTTGTCTTCTAGGATGATGGAATTTGGGCTGTTCAGCATTGGCAGAAACTGGAAAAGTCTACTTATCTTGAAGTGGTAGTCTGGCAGAAAAATACTGTCAGCAGCCGTGCTCGTAGTCCAGTATTAATAACGACAATAAATGCAGTGCTGTTTATCGAAGCACTCACTCTGACCCAAAGTCATAGAGAGGTGGGGCCCAGATCCACACCCACACGGTGCCAGGCCAACGCCAAGGCCTGCGGGTTTCTCCACTTGGCATTCACGCCCCTTCTTAGGCCGATGATTCCCAGCATGTCACGGGTCACACTGACCACAGTGGGTCTTTGCCTGGCTCACAGTGGGTCTACAACGTTGCAGCCAGTCCCAGGTCCACGGCCTTCTGACTTAGCACTGACCCCCATCTCCGCCTCCCATCAGCCACTTGGGTCCACATTTGCCTCCCTCGCCAGGCTCTCCGCTCCTTGGGGGAGGAAAGAAGCACTTTGTTCGTGTTTTTATTTCCAGCCAAGAGCCTGGCACACAGTGGGTGCTTGGGGAGGTCTGATCGTGGACCCAGGGTCCTGTGTCCAGCTGAAGGCAGGACATGGAGTGGCACAGAGTGGGTCCCTTGCCAGCAGCTCTGACCACAGGTTCGTTTTCCAAGCATCGGAGTCAATGAGCATCTGTGTGTTCTCCAGGAGGGGACCCGAGCATGGAGAAGAAGGGCAGGGCCACGGAGGACTGGGGCGTGGGGCGGTGCATGGGCTAGACAGAGGGCAGGACAGGGGTGGGGGCCACAGGGCCTGGCCAGAGAGCGCTGGGCCGAATGCCCGGGGGCTCCACTGCCCTTCCCCAGGGGGCCCCGCCTTCCAGGAAACCAGACCAGTGCACGGCAGGCTGACAGGTCTCTCCAAGCAGAGAAGCTGCTGGCAGAGAGTGAGTTCTACTCACCCCGGGGTCTCTGCACAGTCCCTCAGGCTGACGGAAGCAACCACACCCCGGTCCCTTCTTTCCCTGGAAGTCAAGAGCATGGGCTCTGAACTTGGGTGCAAATCCTGACTCTGCCACCCTTGGCTCATGTCCTTGGGCAGCTGACCTCTCTCTGAGCCTCGGTTTTCTCACCTGTCACATGACGTGGAATCTCAAATGCAAGAGAGCAAGTCACCCCTCTCTTTGTGCAGACCAGGCCTTCCCAGACTTCGCCCGGGAATTTATTAAATGAGACAGCGGTTCGGGGGCGGAGTCTGAGCTTCTGCATTTCTAACGAGGGGACGCCCAGGTTACAGGTCCGTCCGGAGACCGCACTTTGAGTAGCGAGGCTACCGATGATCAGCCAAGTCCCGCCTGCTGCCTGCTTTTGTAAATAAAGATTTTAGGGACACAGCCACCCATGCATTCACATATTGTCTACACAAACGGGGTCGAGGGAGCGATGGAGACCCTGTGGGTGGCAAAACTGAAAGCGTTTACTCTAGGGTCTTTTCACAGCCCAGGTTGGCTGACCCCTAGGTGGGATGTTGGTTGCAAGAATGAGCAGGTAGGCTGGGGGCGTCCCCTCTGCGTCCACCATGGGGGTATTTCTGGCTGTGAGCTGCCCTCCGTGGGCATCTCCTCCTGACTCAGGAAGACCCCTCCCCAAGGCTGAGACAACAAGAAAGCGGGAGGCAGGCAGAAGGCTCAGAAAGAGGAAAAGCTGGAAGAGAAAGTCGCTCCAGAAAGCCCTTCCCCGCCAGCCCCAGGGCCCCTCCAGCCCGCCCCGCTTCCCCGCACCCCCCGACCTCGGAGAGAGGCCAGCGCTGCCCTCGCAGGACCGGCTCCAGGAAGCTCATCTCAGGATGCACAGTCGGGTTGCATCCAATTTCCCCGGCTTCCTCATCAAAATGAGAAATCTGAGGCCCGGGCAGCCACGGAGAGCTGATAACACTCTCCCAGGTGAACCTCCCCACTTATCACCGTCGGGGTCACCTCTGTCTCGAAAGACTTGTTTTCTTAAAAAAAAATTAAAAAATAAAAGATTCCCTGGGATGCGTGATGGGGTTGCCGGTGATGGGGGCGGGGAGGGGGAAAGGGAAGGATAAAAAGAGACAAGGCACACTTATTTTTCCAGACTTGAGGGAAGCAGGCATGCCCCCCCTCCCTGCTCCCTCGCCCCGACTGGGTCGGGGGGGGGGGGGCACTGAACTCAGGATTCGGGGAGGAAAGGCATGTAGGGTTATTTAGATGGTTGGGGGGGTCTCTCCACGTGGCAACAGTTGCCACCAGAAAGTGATGTAGCTCAGACTCCGCCCAGGTTTGTTTAGCCAACAAAGCAGGTGCTTGTACAGGAAGCAGGGTGACAGGCGGCAGCGAAGGGGCCGTTCTAAGTCCCCCTCTTGCCGGTGGCCTGTGGGTCCTCGCCTGCCTCGTCACGCTGGCCTCTCCCTGGTCTCTCTCAGCTGCAGGCTCCCTGTCCCCTGGTTTTCCACCCCCGGGTCTCCTGTCTCTCTCCTTTGTCTCTGTGCCTCGGTGACCCCGCGTCCCTCTGGCTGTCCCTGTCTCCAGCGGTTTGTGTCGCGCTCCACCCCCCACCCACTCCCGGCCATTCCCTCCCTCCTGGCTCTTCTCTCCCCTCTCAACTCTCCTCTCTCTCGTTCGCTCTCTCTGTCTCTCGTCTCTCTCCCCCTCTGTGCTCCTCTCTCCCTCTGTGTCTGTCTTCCTCATCTCTGTCTGCTTCCCCATCCTCTGTCTGGGCGTCTCCCCTCCCGTGTCTGCCTCCTCCATCTCCCCACTCATTTGGAAGAAATTCTCTCTCCACTGGCCTCTCTGCTTTCCCACACCACAGGCTGGACCCTGCAGGCCCCAGTGTGGACTCTCTCTGATGCTCGGAGTCCCCACCCTGCCCTGCAAGGTCTGAGGAGTGCCTTAGCCTGCCAGAGCCGCCCCCGTCCCAGGTCCCAGGATGCCTCCACCCTAGGACTCTGCCTGGTGAAGGGACAAGTGTCGCAAACGGGACCAGAGTCCCCAGGAGTGAGGGTGGACCCTAGGGATAGGAGGGAAGACAGAGCTTTTGGTGGCAGGAGAGTTAGGAGGCCCAGAGTTAAGTCAGACCGGCTCAGAGACCCATGAGACACAGTACCAACTGCCTGGTAAAGGGGCAAGGACTGATTGCTTAGGGCTCCAATCCTGGCTGTGCCACGTCCTAACTGGGAGACTGTGAGCAAGTCATTTTATCTTTTTGGGTCTCATTTTCTCATCTGCAAAGTGGGGATCACAATAATACCTGCCTCATGAATCAATGTGAGCATGAGAATTATTCAAATTGTGTAATACTCTTAGAACACCCCCTGACACACAGTAGGCATTCAATAAATATTAGCTTTTGTTATTATTATTGAGGCTTCCCTGGTGGCTCAGATGGTAAAGAATCTGCCTATAATAGAGGAGACCCGGCTTCAATTCCTGGGTTGGGAAGATTCCCCTGGAGAAGGGAATGGCTACCCACTCCAGTATTCTTATCTGGAGTGTTCCATGGACAGAGGAGTCTGGTGGGTTACAGTCCATAGGGATTATTTAAATTGTGTAATACTCTTAGAACACCCCCTGACATATAGTAGGCATTCATTAAATATTAACTTTTATTATTATTATAGAGTAATCACAAGATAGGGGAGTTCCTATATTCTATGTGAGATCAGAGGGGGTAAGGGCATTTTAGCTGGGGTCTTGAGTGTTGAGTAAGAGTTTTCTTCCCCCCTCCCCATGCCCCATTCTTTCTCTTTTCACTGTTTCTATGCAACAAAGAGTACTCAGGTCATAAGAAATGTTTTTCCTTCTCCTTGCTGCCTGGGATAGCTGCTCAGCCCTAAGGTTTGCCACACACCCTTTATTCACACTGCCTGAATTCGAATCCTAGTTACCCAGAGTTCTCAGCTTACTATGCCATTCCCCTCTTCTATTGCTATATAACCAGCCACCCCAAAACTGAGTGTTAAAACAACACCATTTATTTTGTTCACAGATCTGCAATCTGGGAAGAGCTCAGCGGGACAGCTTGTCTCTGCTCCACTTGGCATTACCTATAGTGACTCAAAGGCTTGGGGCTGGAGCCATCGACAGTCTCCTTTGCTCACATGTCTGACAGTTCATGCTGGCTCTTGGCTGGGAGCTCAGCTGGGGCTGGAACATCAAACGTGTGGCCCTCTCCATGTGGCTTGGGCTTCCTTACAACATGGTGGCCGGGTTCCAAGGATGAGTGCCCCGAGAGAGGGGGGGCCAGGTGGAAGCTGAGTCATACTTTGTAACCTAGCCTTAGAGGTCATGCAGCATCTCCTGCTATATTCTGTTCACTGCAGCACTTACAAAAGGCCATCCAAATCCAAGGAGAAGAGAGCTAGGTTCTGCCTTTTTGTTGGGAGCAGGCAGAGTCAATGAATTTGCTGCCATGTTTCAAAGCCACTGCACAGCCTCTGCTCTGGGATCACTGAATGCACTTGCTTGGGTCCTGAGTGCACTCCTTGAACCAGTCCATTTTGTTGTGGAAGGGGATGTTGTGACTGTCCAGGCCTGGGTCACACCCCGGTTTCTGGGGCCAGTGTGCACATTGGCGGGGCGCAGGAGCAGGGCAGGGAGGATGAGTCTGTGACTGCAGCCAGGCTAGAGCCACATGCAATGAGAGGCTGAGATTTCTCCAGAGAAGGGAGGGTAGGAAAACAAAAACAACATATGTCCTTTTCGGAGAATAAACAAATAAACACTCAAGGACATAATTACCCAGGGTGATAAATGCTCTGTCGGCAAAAGACAGGATGCTCCAAAGAGCAATTCATGCTGAAGCAGGCTGTGGGGATGGTCAGGGACAGTCATCAGGGGAGTGATTTACACTGAGGCTGGAAGGGTGTGAGGGAGCCAGTGGGTAGAGGGCATTTCAGGCAGACAGTTTAGCCTGTGCAAAGGCCCTGTGGTCCAGAAGCTTGGCATATTCAAGGACCTGAGTAGTCATGTGGCTGAAGCAGGGCGAGTGGGCTGGGGGTGTGTCAGAGGTGAGGCCCAATCACAATGTGTCTCAAAGGCTATCCACGGCCAAGCTTCGCACCTTGGGAGCGAAGGTGCTGGTGAGGTCAAGCTCAAGTTTACACATTGCTTGTTGTTAGTCGCTCAGTCGTGTCTGACTCTTTTGCAACCCCATGGACTGTAGCCCATCAGGCTCGTCTGTCCATGGGATTCTCCAGGCAAGGATACTGGAGTGGGTTTCCATGCCCTCCTCCAGGGGATCTTCCAGACCCAGGGATCAAACCTGCATCTCTTATGTCTCCTCCATTGACAGGCAGATTCTTTACCATGGGGCCATCATGCCACAAATGCTTGGCAAGGGGTTATTTTATAACAAGGCACGTCTTCCAAGGCTGTTGGTTCCTTTCCCCACTTCCTTTTGGCCCCTCGCTGTGATTCTTCTCTAAAATCACTACCCGTGTGGATGTGACATTTCCTGCACCCCACGTTACCCAACATCTTTCTCGTGACTCCCTCTTCCTCCAGCTTCCTGCGGTCGCTCCACCCGCTCCATCTGCCATTAGTCATCGGGGCCGGCCGATCCCGCTGAACCCGAGACACGCGTGACGTCAACAGGTGGCTGCCGGAAGGCGATTTCTCCCGCAGCCGCCGCCCACGCTGCCTGCAGCGCGTCCAACGCTCCCTGGCGCACCCAGTCCGTCCAATTTAAATAAGCAAATCTCCCAAACAGGGCCCTGTAATAGAAACGCTGACAGGCCCTTATCTACAGCGTCTCGGGGTGTGCACGGGTCCATGATAATTTGGGTCTCACCGAGGCGGAGGAGTTATTGCGATTGTGCTACGTCTATGACAGTTTAATCAGATCTTGAAAATCAGGGGCATTACACTGTGCACCTGCTCATGGATACAAAAAGAGGGGAAAAATGAGTGGTGGAGTTTTCTATTACGGGTTGTTTTTTTTTTTTTTTAATACCTAGGCAGGACCCCACCATTCCACCCACACCCCCACCCCCACCCCCAGGGATATAATTCACTGCACATGTGTGTGAGGGTGGTGAGCAAGAGAAGGGGGAACTAGAGTTCTTCTGAATGGTGATAAGTATGAGGGAGCGTGTCCACCCCATGGGTTTCTTTTGTCTACACTGGCTGAACCTGGGGATGATGCGATGTGTCTGGGATATGACGCAAGACACACCCGGGTTCGAGCTGTTTGTTTCTCTACCTCCCTCCCTCTCCCCCTCTGTCCTTGCCTTTTCTCTCCCTTTCCTCCCCTCTCTCCAGGGTCATTTGTTGGCCAGGTCCTAGGCACAGGATGCGGTAAAGACCCCAGAGTGTCGAGGCTCTGCCTTCAAAGAAATGGCAAGTATGGTCAGCGAGAAACAGCTGTTCATCGAATGTCTTAACTTGGTTCCTAAGAAAACGGGACTCGAGACACAGACTTAGGGATAAGGAGATGTATTTGGAGTTGATTACAGGAAGCAGGAGTGAGGGAACTGAGGCTGAGATGGAGAGGAAGAAAATTCCATCGAAGGGTGTATTACTGGTCCGGGAACCACTTAGGGTGTGGCATAACATAACACGGACAGCTCCCACACTTGGACAATGGTGGGCTTCCTGGAAGAAGTGAGGTACCAGATGAAATCTGACAGCTGAGACACAGATATGTAGGCTGCAGAGTAGGGTGGGGGAGGAGGAAAGAGCGTTTCAGGAAGGCAGAATGCACACACTAAGAGCCAGAGGCAAGAAGTGTGGTGCTTTGGAGGACTGAAGCCGTATGACTGATCAGCGGCAATAGAAAGAGGGCGCCACTGGCCTTGGCGTGGAGACAGTCCCTTCGTTGCAGGATGGGATGTGTCTGCCCAGCCACGCCATGCAAACTGTTGAGTGCAGCGCACAGGAGAATGCGCTGAGATGTCTGCACCCAACACAGAACAGTAGACTCCTGACTCCTTGGTGCTTTCTCCCCCTCCCCCAAGCCAGTCTCTTATGTAGACGGGGCTTTCCAGAAGCCCCTCCAGCCCTGACCCCCTCCATCACGCCACCCCCCACTGAGATCTTGTCTCAAGTGTTTCCTTAATTAGGTTTCTCTGTCTCAATCCGGGAGGGCTCTGCCAGAAAGATCCTGGGGTTCAGCACCTTTCATTTTCAGAAGATGACTCCCCGGGGGGCAGGGTATCCAGTCATTCACACCTTGGTGTGAACCGGGCTGAAAGTTGTGAATGTGCTAAATGCTGAAGGCAAGTGGCCAACTTAGTGGCCTGATCAGTCAAGAGAGCTAGGCTGCCCTCTCCCAGGCTGGAGGGCGGAGGGAAGCTGGAGGTGGGGGGACGGCGGAGGGGATAGAACCAGAGACCCCACTCTCTTCCTCTCTCTGCCCCGCCCTTTCCCCCTTTGTGTAATTGGCAAGTTGGGCTATGAAACCCTGAAGACTTGGCACCTTGGAGCCCCAAATGGGATTTGTGTCACCTAGCACCGGAGTGGTACCCAGCAGGTAGCAAGCACCAAATACGTATCAGACAAATAGGTAGATGGGCAGATGGACAGACAGATGGACAAACAGCTGATTGGATGAATACGTCCGTGGTTGGATGAGCAGCTGTACCAGGACATCACTGATCAGACTCTGGTGAAACTCTTTGGGGCTGGTGGTTCGCATCCCAGAGCCCAGGGCCAGGGTGCTTGTGTTTCAAGCCTGTTTTACAAGTGGGCTCCCAGCTCCACGATCTGTAGAGCATCCTATTTTGCCTCTGAGGCACTTGGGAGAATCCTGGGATAGGGATGGTTCTGTACCCCAGGCTACCGGGTGTTAAGTGGCCGTGACATGTCCTCAAGTACAAGGAATACAGCAAGGACCTCCTGTTCTGTTGGGTGGTGGGATGGGGGATGGGAGGACCTAAAACATGGGTGGGAAACCAGGCTTATTTACACTGTGGCCATCCCAGGAACATCCCAGAGAGGCGCTAGGGCTCCAGAAACAGAGTTTGGATAGACTTGGAGAGAAGGTGAAGGACTGCTCTCTTACTAGAAAATCTTCGGGGTTTTCATTCTTCACTTAGCTGTTTCATTGATGTCCCTTTTAAGCATTCGCTCATTCACCTGTTTATTTTTTCATGCACCCATCTTTTGTCCATCCAACTATCCTTCTACCCAGCCTCCTGACTACCTGTCTACCCAGGTACCCACTCACCTATCTTTCTATCCACTATCTGTCTAACTCAAAAGTGGCTTTGGAAGTCCTTGCTGCCCCCTGGAAGGACCGAAGCAGTGGGTCCTTACCACATTGTGGCCAGTAGTTAGGGAGCAGCGGGACCTGCCCAGGGGAACTTGTGCAAAGTTAACAGCCAGCCTCGGTTATAGTAAATTCTGACACTGTCTCATTTCTGCTAGCTTCAAGAGGGCTGCAAAGTCACCCTCAAATCCCTCAATGTCATTCATCTGATGATTCTCAGTGGCTGGCCATTCCTATGAACCACAATGAAGGGGAGGAGATATGATCAGAGGACTTTCCTCTCCCATAGAAATAATCATGGTTAACCGTCTTTACCTCCTCAATTTACAAACCTGGAAAGTGAGGCTCAGAGGAGAGTTGCACCCTGCTAAAGATCACTGAATGTGGTGTGACTGGGCTCCCCGGCTTGGAACTCAAGAGTTCCCAGCTCCCCACCCCTAACCCCGATTAGGTACTGTCTGAAATATCTGTGAAAGAGGTACAGTTAAAACTGGATATCTGTGAGTAAAACACATCTTTTCCTATAGAAAGTGGCAAGTTGCTGTAATGAAGATAGGAAACATAATTCGAGTATGGAGCCATGAAAGAGAGCCTTTATCTAGCTCCTACTGTATTTTTGGGGCTCCAAAATCACTGCAGATAGTGATTGCAGCCATGAAATTAAAAGATGCTTGCTCCTTGGAAGAAAAGCTATGACCAGCCTAGAGAGCATATTAAAAAGCAGAGACATTACTTTACCAACAAAAGTCCATCTAATTAAAGCTATGGTTTTTCCAATACTCACGTATGGATGTGAGAGTTGACCTATAAAGAAAGCTGAGCGCGAAAATTGATGCTTTTGAACTGTGGTGTTGGAGAAGACCCTTGAGAGTCCCCTGGCCAGCAAGGAGGTCCAACAGTGCACCCTGAAGGAGATCAGTCCTGAATACTCATTGGAAGGAAGCTGAAACTCCAATACTCTGTCCACCTGATGCAAAGAACCGACTCACTGGAAAAAACCCTGATGCTGGGAAAGATTGAAAGCGGGAGGAGAAGGGGACGGCAGAAGATGAGATGGTTGGATGGCATCACCGATGTGATGGACGTGTTTGTGTACACTCCGGAAGTTGGTGATGAACAGGGAAGCCTGGCATACTGCAGTCCATGGGGTAGCAAAAAATCAGACATGACTGAGCGACTGAACTGAACTGTATACCAGGATGGTTCTGACATCTATAAGAACATTCTTCAACCTTTCTGAGGTGGGGATGCTCTGCACATTTCACAGATGGGGAAAGTAACTCAGAGAGGTCAGCAGGCTTCACAGAGCTGCGAGGGCCAGGCAGAAGATGTGAACCTAGGCCAGGCCTGGTCCGGAGACCACACTCTTGCCATTTCTCCCCTTCACCCTGAGCTGCTCAGCCTGGGGCTCCTCTAAACACTGCTGAGTCTTTGACTGACTCGTAAATCCAGGCACAAGAGATAAACAGTGTTGTTGAGGGTCTGGAGACTAAAGCAGTGGTTCACGTGCCTGCTGATTCTGTAACAACACTAACGCCTTCTGTTTTCCGAGCGCTTGTGGGTACCCAGCACGACCCGAGCTATTGCACACTTACTAGTCCTGAGTGTGATCCTCATTTTACCCATGAGAAACCTGAGGTCCAGAGAAAGGAGGCCTTGCAGCAAGAAGGAGGCAAAGCCAGGATCTGAACCCACACCAATGACGCCCGTCTTCTTCCTGGCTGTCCTCAGTGGGAACACCCCATCCCCGGGGCCCTAAAGAAAGGCCTTGTCTCTAAATCTTCCCTTGCTGGGATGCAGGAGACAGCTGGGACGTGATGCAGCTCCCAGACAGATGAGCAGCATTATCGGATCTTCACGGTGCTAATAACCATGCTGGCACGTGGAGCAGGCCCGGAAGATGGATGGTGTCTCCGGCCTTCCCCGCCACACCCAGCCCTGTCTCCAACCTTCCTTTGGGGAATGTGGCCTTTGATTGGAGGCTGCCTCCGGCTCCTCTGTCATATCCAGGGAGGGCATGTCAGGGCTGGGGCACTTGACCTTGGCCAAAGCCTTCTCCCCATTGTGCAGCAGAGAGAACTGAGTCCACACTAATTTAGAAGGGTGTTACCCGAGGATGAGAACCAGCTAGGAGGCACCATCATATTAGGTCCTAGGAGAACCAGCAGTGTACCGAGGGCCGGGAATTTAAGTAAAACAACAATGTGAAAAAAATCTAGTTGCAACAGAGACTTTGACCATAAACTCCGACAGTCAGAGCCTTGTGAGATCACTAGGGAAACTAGTGATGCTGGCTCTCGTCCCATTTTGCAGGTGTGAAAACAGAGGCTCAGCCTCAGGAGTCATTTGCTGGGGACACGAGAGTGCAAGAAGTGGAGACTGAGTAGGAATCCAAGCCCAGCTGAGCCCAATCCCTTGTATTTTCATCGGCCACACGTGCTGCCTCTCTCCTAGTGGTTTGATCTCCAATGACCTCCTTGACCTTGAACTCTCTGTGCTAAAAGTGAAGCTCAGAGGTGCATGGTGGGGTGAATACAGTCAGCCCTTGAATCCACACATCTGCAGATTCAACTCACTTTGGATTATAAATGTTGGAGAGAAAAAAATTCCAGAAAGTTCCAAAAAGCAAAACTTAAATTTGCCACATGCAGGCAACTGTTTGTATAGCATTTACGTGGTCTTTACAATGATTTGCATCATATGGGCATTGTATTAGGGATTATAAGTGATCTAGGGATGATGGAGAAGACTCTTGAGGGTCTCTTGGACAGCAAGGAGATCAAACCAGTCAATCCTAAAGGGAATCAACCCTGAATATTCATTGGAAGGACTGATGCAGAAGCTGAAACCCCAATACTTTGGCCACCTGATGTGAAGAGCTGACTCATTGGAAAAGACCCTGATGCGGGGAAAGATTGAGGGCAGGAGGAGAAGGGGACAAAGGAATGACAGAGGATGAGATGGTTGGATGGCATCATCAACTCAATGGACATGAGTTTGAACAAACTCGAGGAGATAGTGAAGAACAGGGAAGCCTGGTGGGCTGCAGTCCATGGGGTCACAAAGAGTCGGACATGACTGAGGGACTGAACTGAACTGAGAGATGATTTACGTATTCCAGAGGATGTACCATAGGTTATATACAAATGCTGTACCATTTTATATAAATCCGGGGATCTTGTGCATCTGGGGATTTTGGTATCAGCCAGGGGGCCCTGGAACCAATGCCCCAGGGATACTGAGGAATGACTGTCTTTCTGGTTAAAAGTAGTAATATTGGCAGTGACTGCTTACTGAGCACTCACCCTGAGCCTGGTAGGGTCAGTGCCTCCAGAGTCTATGAATGGAGTCTTATTGTCCCCAGTTTGTAGATGAGGGACCCGAGGTGGCCCGCCCTGCCCCCCAGAGAAGCACGTTCATGCTTCTCCCCACTTTTGCTTCTTGCTTGTGTGGGCAGATCTAGGCTTGGGGCCTCCTGGGGGGAGACCCAACACAGGCGTTCTCGAGGGGCCCCTCTCCCCCACGGCCCATCTGTGGTTCTGGAAGCCGGCAGCCAGATGTTTGGTGTCCACGAAGCAGGCTCCAGCTGTGGCCCTGGATGCTGAGGACCTCCTTGGCTGACCCCGTGAGGCTGGGAGGGGTGCTTTCTATGACGGGGTTCAGCCCGCTGTCGAGGGCGGGCTGGGAAAGCATTTGTGCAGGGGTGCGTGCTTGCAGGAACCTTCTGGGTCCTTCTTCTGGGACTGGGGAGATCCCACGGACCCACGTTCTCCAGCCCCCCAACACCCATGCCCGTGGGGATCACCCTGGGGTTGGCTTCCTGGGGCCAAGCAGGAGGTCCCAGCTGGGGCCTCCCTCAGTCACCCAGTGGGTGTGTAAGGTGGGGTCAGACCACTGGGATCATCCAATTCCCACCGCTTGTCTGAACCAAGGGCCCTGGACGCTGGCCTGGGACAGCCGGCCCCTTACTCAGCCTTCCCCAGACTCCCCCAGCCTGAGGTCCCAAGAAAGGCATGTCCCCTCCCAGTGCCATAGCATTTGCATCTGTAAAAATGGGCCCATGGATAGTGCCTGCCTTGGGGGTTATGTGGGGCTTTCCTGGTGGCTCAGTGGTAAAGAATCCACCTGCCAGGCAGGAGACCCAGGGGACACAAGTTTGATCCCTGGGTCAGAAAGATCCCTTGGAGGAGGGCATGGCAGCCCACTCCAGTATTCTTGTCTGGGGAATCCCATGGACAGAGGAGCCTGGCAGACTACAGTCCATGGGGTCACAAAGAGTTGGACACGACCGAGCCACTAAACAACGAGGGGGCTAAGTGAGGTGGGGACCTCAGCACTCGGTCCACGCTGAGTGAGTAGAAATACAGCCTGATAGGAGAGGGTAGCTCTCTGCTCCTGGGGGAGAGGGTGTGGGTGGCATCTGTTGGCTCTGTTGTGATTTTTGGGGTGCTGATGGCACTCATTGACCAGCCCTCCAAACTGGGGGCTGGTACCTGGGATTTTCAAATCCACCATGATCACAGCTCACTGTGCCCCGGGGGTTGCTGGGAGAGTGGGTTAAAATTCAGACTCTGACTGAGCAGGCTTGACTCTCTGATTTGTAGGGCCCAGGGCAGAATGGCGACATGAGATCCTGGTCCAGAAATTGTTGAAAACAATTTCAAGATGTCGATGGCGGAGCATTAAGTTAAACATACGGGCTGCATGGATCTGAGAAGCTGGCCTGGGATCTGTGTTTCCAGTAAGCTCCAGGGGAGGCAGTGGCTGTGGCCTGGGGTTGCACTTGGAGGAGCTGGGTTTGGGGTGTCAGCGGCAGCCCTGTGAAGTGAAAGTCACTCAGAAAGTCCTTGGGACCCCGTGGACTATGCAGTCCATGTAATTCTCCAGGCCAGAATCCTAAAGTAGGTAGCTTTTCCCTTCTCCAGGGAATCTTTCCAACCCAGGGATTGAACCCAGGTCTCCTGCATTGCGGGCAGATTCTTTACCAGCTGAGCCACCAGGGAAGCCCAGGAATACCGGAGTGGGTGACCTATCCCTTCTCTAGCGGATCTTCCCAAACCAGGAATCAAACCAGGATCACCTGCATTGCAGGCAGATTCTTTACCAACTGAGCTATGAGGGGCAGCCCTGAGGAGCATTAAAAGCTCAGCTGGTTGTCAGTTTTGGTCCTCCGCCATGCGCTGTGAACTCGGGCAACCAGTCTGGCCTCTCTGGACCTCAGTCTCCCCAGCTGGAAGATGAGGGTGTCAGAGGGGGTGGTCTGGAAGCTTCCCTCTGGCACCCTGTCCCCCCCATGAAGCCCCCAACTCATAGACCCCCAAACCCCCGACCAGAATCAAATCACCACAGTCACCTCGTCCATTCAGCCCAGCTGGAAGTGACTTTTAAACAAAGCCCACGTTCCTTCCCAGCCTATCAGTTCACCACATTTTCAAGCCCACCACCACACCTGCAATTTCCTTGCCAAGTCAATGTCTCAGGGTAAACAAATGGTGAAACCCTCGCAAGCAAATAAATAAGCAAATCCCCGCCACACCCCACATATGTCCCACCTCGCTCGCTCCAGCATCTTTCTGAACAAGCGTTCTGGTGACAATGTTGAGACATTAGGGGCCCAGCAGTGGGGGAGGCGGGAGTTGGTTGGCGGGGGAGGGCCTGGAGAGGGCAACTGGAATTAAACAGGTCAGACCCCCGCCCCCAGGAAAGAGCAGCCAACTTTAATCCCATAATGGGAGATGGGGAGGGTTTTGCCTTCGAAGGCTCCCAGTGGACTTTTGTCGTGAAGACAACATGCGCTGTACGTGGAGAAGGTGGCTTTTAGAACTATTAGAAAGTGGGTGTGCTGGGAATGGTAGAGGGGAGGGGGTGGCCAGGACGACGGGAAAATTAAAATTCCGCTCCTGCCGAAGGTTCCTGGGCTCCTGCTCGCCGCGCGAGCATCGATCTGTTCCAGCACTTGACTTTCAACCATGACAAAACTGTGGGCAAATTAATTGTTCTCCAGGATATTAAGCATCAGACTCCATTAATCCTTTCTGAGCGAGATGCTCGCTGAATACTAATCGGAAGGGTTCCGAGCTGCCATGGGGTGTTTTTCCTGCCCACCGAGGCCCCACCGGGTCCCGCCTTCCACTGCCTCCCCTGGGTGTGGGTACCAGAGGCTGAGCCTCCGCCACCCCCCTGGATCTCCCTTTGTGGTGGAGGACAGACTGGGGACAGGTGGGCCTGACCTGAACTTCCCCTCCCCCACCTGGGCGTCTTCTTCCCCAGGAAGCAGGGTTGGTGGTGGTGGTGGGGGGGGCGGTGAGGGGAGGACTGGTAGCAAGATTGTTTTATGCAAATTCCAATATCTGTATGCAGGCGCGGCCCTGAGGATGAACAGCAAGAAATAATTACTAAATTATGCACGTTGAGTTGGTTTTCCTGAATCTGGGGCCCTTTTAAAAAGAAGAAGCGAAAACACAGAGATGCGAGAGTGTGAAACAGACAAACCACCCGTGGTCCTGGTCCTGGTCACCCGGTGGATGGGGTGGGCTGCTGCTCTGAGTGGGGGTCCCCCTGTGGATTTGGAGGGGGGTGGAGAGAAAAGGACCAGGGCCAGGAGTCAAGGTTCTGTACTCTAGGCTGCCACCTGATGGCAAAGGGACCCTTGAGAGAGTCCCTTCCCTTCCTGGGGCCTTGGTTTCCTCGTGTGTGGAAGGGGAGGAAGGCATGAGGTCTGATGATGCTGGGGGACACTCATTGAGGTCAGGAAGGACCCTGGCGACCTCCATTGCCCTACAGATCCCTCGTCTCTTTGCCAATGTCAACATAATTCTTATTCCAGTAAGGTTTCTTGCAGTCAGCTACAGAAACTTTGGGGTTTCCCAAGTAGCTGAGATGGTAAAGAATCTGCCTGCAATGCAGGAGACCTGAGTTTGATCCCTGGGTCGGAAAGATGCCCTGGAGAAGGAAATGGAAACCTACTCCGATATTCTTGCCTGGAGAATTCCATAGACAGAGAAGCCTGGCAGGCTACAGTCCCTGGGATCATTGAGTCAGACACAACAGAGCGACTAACACAGAATTATGGTCCCGTGTTGATGACTGCAGCTCAGAGCAGAAGAGGGACCGAGCCCACATCACATCCTACAAGAGCCAAAAGGGGGACGAGATGGCATATCTGTATCCCCATCCTGCGACAATTCTAGCCTCTTCCCACCCCGGGGCTGCCTCTCCCAGGTAGCTGCTGCAGCTGCTTGCTTCCCTCCCACGCGGAGAGTTCAGTACTGCACCGAGCTGGGGACCGTTCTCTCCTCTTGCAGTCTCCTCTCTGCCTGGAGTGTCCTGAATGCACAGAACTCACCTGGGGCCAGACCCCAACTTTGAGACGCCCAGATCTCATCCCCAAACGAGGCTCGAATCACCCCTGCCCATCTTGAAGTGATTTGCGCTGTGCACTTTTCACTCGCTCATTCTCTGGGCCTCTTACAACCGCTCCGTGAGGGGGTCCTATTGTGCTCCTGTTTTCTGGTTAAGGAAACAACCTCAGAGAGCCCAAGCCACTTGCTCAAGGTCACACAGCAAGTCTGGGACAGTGCTGGGCTTCGAATGTGCATCTGCCTGACTTCAGAGCGTACCGGTTACCCGATGTATGGAGCTTATCTTCTGTTTCTCTTTCCCCCCGCTGTCCTGGGCCATGGAGAGGCTTTCCTCGCTCCTCGCACCCCCTACTGGCTCCACTACCCCCCATTTCCCCAAAATGCCTTCTCTGACTGCGATGGGCACAGAGAAAAAGCACGCCAGCCGCTTGGTAACTGAACGGATATTTATGCCCGTGCAAACACCACACAAGCCTTCTGCATGATTTGAAGCCAAATGCACTGTGACTTAATTAATGCACATGTAACACATGAGAATATTACACCTATTAGGACTCACAGACAATTAACACTCCCGGGCCAGTGCTGCCACCATGTCCTATGGGAAAGGCTCCGACATCACCCTGGCGTTGAGTCGGTAGCTCAGAGTTATGCCTCTCCCCACCTGTGCCCCAGTCCACTTCACCCTGGAGTCTTTCTCTCTCGCCCTTCTATTTATTTCAGTTTGTTTTTGTTTTTTCAGCTTTACTGAGATGTAACTGACAGATAACATTGTATAAGTTTAAGATGTACAACATAATAATTTGATCCATGTATATACTGCAAAATGATTGCCACCGTAAATTTAGTTAACATATCCACCACCTCATCTAGTTACACATTTTTTCTTGTGTTTTCATTCCCTTTTATTTTAGACTTTTTGGCATTTAATCTCCCAGCTTCAGCAATCTGGAATCATTACATATTAAAAATCATTACCTGTAAAGCGTGTCATTATATATTATATTTGCTGTTGTTCTTGTTTAGTCGCTAAGTCGTGTCTGACTCTTTGCGACCCCACAGACTGTAGCCCATCAGACTCCCCTGTCCACGAGATTTCCCAGGCAAGAGTACTGGAGTGAGTTGGCCTTTCCTTCTCCAAGGGATCTTCCTGATCCAGGGATCAAATTCGCATTTCCTGCATTAGCAGGCAGATTCTTTAACACTGAGCCATACATATTTTAAAAGTTCCAATTAGGAAGTATGTTGTGCATAAAAGTTTCTATACTGCTGGGATTAATGGGTCATCAAAATTTTTAATTTCCTCCTTCTTCAAGCCTCAAGAGACTTTCTTATTTGACTGCTTATAAGAGAGAGAAAAAAGCCACCTCTTCCAGGGAGCATCCCTTGATTGCTTCAGCCCTTTTGAATACTTTTCTCCACTGTTCTCCTCCAGCACTTGATCTTATAGGCTAGTGGAGGGCTTTATCTTCCCCGCTCCCTGCCCCAAGAACCTCAGCTCTCCTGGTTGTGAAATGAGGTCTGGAAGACTTTTCTACCTGTTCTTTGGGGCTGCAGGGAAGAAGCAGCAAGATGTGGGCATTATGTAAGCCTGCAGCTGAGTGTGATGCAGTGTCCCCTCTGCACATTCATCTTTCCATCTGTCAAATGGGCATTCCACTCCCTTCCTGGAAAGCTTGGCTTGAGTGTTAAAGAATCTGTCGTCACATGTGAGAAAGCCAAGCCGGATGCTCAGTGCTGGGATCAATGACCTCTGGCCTGGAATGTGGCCTGTCAGCCTTTCCCTACCCCTTCCACAGTGTTTGTTGTGCAGCTAGGTTGTGCAAGGGGTAATGATGGAAATTGTTAGACACAACTCCCCGCTTCAGGAGGCTTCCAGTCTAGGAGGCTGATGGACAATAAACCCACCAACAAATACATGGAGGATCATGGCTTGTGATACAGGTTAAGAAAGAACTATCTGATGACAAGGTCACGGTCTCTCTCTTGGGCTGGTCAGGGAGGGCTTCCTGGAGGAGATGCCCTTGAAGAACAAGGAGGAGTTGATAGGGGACAAGGGGGATGGACAGACTTGCGTGTGAGGTTAGTGCCCCACCTTCCCATGCCCGGCGCCCCCCACCCCCTGCATCCCCCCCCCCCACACACACACACACACAAACTGTCAGGGTGGCTGCAGGTTCAGTTTGGTCTAAATGTGGGGCAGGAGAGAAGTATTGGGGAAGGACTGCCCCTCCCCCTGGGGAAGCAGCCTCACCTGAAGGCAGATGGGGGCTGGAATACAAACTCCCCACCTTCTGGGCCCTTGGGTGGATGACCCTGAGATGCGTGTTCTATGCAATCTCCCAGCACACCAGAGCCCCAGGTGCCCACGGTGGAAACCTGCTCACTTATGTGTCTTGATTTGACTGCCGGCGCTTCATCCTTTCCTATCTCAATTCCTCCATCTCCTCGGATGCTTCCTGGGATCTGTTCTCAGATAAACACCCTGGAGTGCTTACTGCGGAGTCTGTGGCTAACACCTTCCGTGCAAAGACCATCAAGGGTCAGGAGGTGGCAGGTACCCCATCTTGAAGTACCCCTAGAATCTTCCCAAGAGACCCCTTCCCTCAGTGGTCCTCAAGGCCCACCTGCCCAGGCTAATGGAATTAGAAGGGTCCCCAGAGCTGCCCATCAGATCCCTCACCAGACACTTTCAAAAAGGATTAAATAAATATGTCCAATGGGAGGGGGAGCCCCGGCTCTCACTGCCCGCTGGCGGGAAATTAAATAATGTTCATTTCTGCCTCTGTGAGCCGGAACAAGGCTGGCCGAGCCGCAGGGCCGGGCCGGGAGGCGGCTGCGATTGGCAGCTCGTGGCAAGCCCTAAATCAGAGGAGCCGATGAAATTTCTAATAGCAGGAGCGCGACTGGCATCGGCGTATAAATAAAGTTCCCCTCTTGAAAGGCAGCTTATTCCAGCCTTGCCGCCAAGGATATTAAGCCTGGAGGACTGGCGGCTGCGGCCAGGCTGGACCCAGGCCAGAAGCCAGCTGGGTCTGGGAGGCGCGAGTCCTTCAGGAGGTTCTGCTGCTCCTGAAACATTGACTGGAGTGGAGCACCCCCCGCGTGCCCGGACCCGAACTGGGTGGGCATGTGTTTGCAACAGGAGCGTGTTAATTTGCAGAGCAGGTTTTATCATTCCCATTGCTCAGATGGGTAAACCAAGCCTCAAAAAAATTAGGTGTCCTGCCCAAGGTCATAGGTGGCTCAATGGTAAAGCACTGGCCTGTGACGCAGGAGACGAGACGCAGGAGACAGGGGTTTGATCCCTGGGTTGGGAAGATCCCTGGAGGAGGAAATGGCAACCCACTCCAATATTCTTGCCCAGAGAATCCCATGGACAGAGGAGCCTGACGGGCTACCATCCACAGAGTTGCAGAGAGTCAGACAGGACTGAACACCCTCACACGCAGCCCAAGGTCAGACAGCCGGTAATCGCTTGCTTTGTGTCAGTAGGGTGGGAGTGAGGGAGGGATTCAAAGCCAGGTCTAATTCCACAATCCCTCACAGATGTAAGTGAAGTCGCTCACTTGGTTCCGATTCTTTGCGAACCCATGGACTGTAGCCTACCAGGCTCCTCCGTCCATGGGATTTTCCAGGCTAGAGTACTGGAGTCGGTTGCCATTTCCTTCTCCAGAGGATCTTCCCGACCCAGGGATCGAACTCTGGTCTCCTGCATTGTAAGCAGATGCTTTACTGTCTGAGCCATCAGGGAAGTCCTTCATAGATGTACAAAGAGCCCCAAACACCCTCCCTGGGATCTGGAGCTTCCCAGGCTGGTCTCACCCTGCCTCTCTGTTCTACATCCAGACTGCTCCTTGTAGAGGTAAGCCACCCCATGCCTGCTCCCAGGGACCCACAGTCCAGTGGGGTGGGGGACAGACATCTCTGCAGATAACCCTCATGATCGCTTCAAGCTGGGCCCAGTCTAGCCGAGTGATTGAACCCATGTGGTCTGGAACCTGCGGCCAGGGAGTGAATCTTGTCTCCACCACACTGGCCATGCGGCCTTGAGCAAGTTACCTAATCTGTCTGGGCTTCTTCAGCTGTAGAACGGGGAGAATGGTTGATGTGAGAATCAAACTGGATGATTTGTGTAGAGCTTGGCACGGGCTTGGCATAAGTGCCTCCTAAGCATGTGTTTTATTTTTCACTAACCATTCATCCATCCATTCATCCAACCATCCATGCGTCCTTCCATCCACTCACACATCCATCCATCCATCCATCCATCCACCCACTCATCTATCCATCTGTCCATCCACCCACCACCCCATCCATCCATCCTTTCATCCACCCATCCATCCATTCATTTGCTATTATGGCTAAAGTGCCTGGCACATAACTGGTGCCCTATATGTATTCAATTTCTTATAATTAGACAAGCCACTGTATTGCTGGGTACTATGGGCTCTGTGCAGGGGAAATTTTCTATTTCTTCATAAAAGGATTGTGCAGGGTTACACTCATGCAATCTGTGACTCCAGGGGGCTGAGATTCAGAAAGGACTTCCCTAGCAGGAATCACCTCCCCTAGGGCCTATAGGTGAGGGGAAGAGCCTTCCAGGCAAAGGCGGTAAAGCAGGGAGAAATGGCAGGAGAAGTCCTGTGAGCCTCTCTGTGGGCCAGGCTCTAGGGCAGGTCACGACACTAGAAGGAGGACGTGAGAGCGCGCAGGTCCTGCCTGCCCATTTTACAGATGGGCAAACTGAGGCCTGGGAGTCACCTGAGAGAGATGAAAGCCAGAGCCAGGGTGGATCTTGGGTTTGCCGCCTTCCAGCCCGGTGCTTTCCTCCTAGGAGGAAGAGCTCCCTCCAGCTGGAAGATGTCTAGGCCATCAGCCAAGCAGGGTTCAGGTCCCAGCTCAAGTAGATCCTCCCCACAGCCCCAGGAAGGAGGCACACGGGTCCATTTCACAAGGCAGGAAGCTAGGACTCGGTGGGCTCAGCACAGCTGTGGGTGAAGGAGCTGGGATTCAAACCAGGAGCCAATGCTGGAGTCTGGGTTCATGGCCTTGGGCTCGCCTACCTGGGAAGGAGGTGGACAGACAGCAGCGGGTGGACCGTGGGGGCAGTGCTGGCGGGGAAGGCCGGGTGGCAGAGGCTTGCACTCTGTCCGGCTTGGGCCGGGAGGGTCTCAGGCCCGACCACGGCCCCTCCGCCTCCCTTTGTGCCTGGGCTATTGTCTCCTGACCCTGGTTCCATTTCAGAATCTGACTTCACAGGGCTCCAGGCCCTTTTGTGCAGACTGCAAAGCCCTTTTCTTTGTGATTGTAATTTTTTTTCTTTCTTTCTTTTTTTTTTTCTTTCCTTCTGGAATCCAGAAATCTCTTGACAGGAAAATCGGTGCTTGAGCTTGGAGAAGTTTGTTTCCTCTTCCATGCGAAAGCCATTACGGGGCTGTCCGGGCTGGAGCCCACGCATGTGTGCACACAGACGGTCCAACTCCCTTCCCCGCACCCTGGAAAAGTGTGTCCAGCTGTCAGGCTGGAGCCGGCCCGGCCGGGGGTAATGCAAACCAGGCCGCCCCGGGAAGCGCATTCTTTAATCAGGACTTGAGCTCCCCACACCCCAGCCCTCTCCCGGCCCTGCATCCTCAGGTGTTTGCTCTTTCACTTGGGGTGGGGGCTCCTTCGTGGCTGCAGATACAGCCCGAGCCGGGGCCTGGTGGTCCTGGGCTGGAGGGGGTGGTGGGAGGGGTAGGGCAGGGAAGCTTCCTGGCTTCTGCGGAGCTCGGGCTGGGGGATGGGGCAGAGCGGTGCTGATGCTGGTGGGAAGGGTGGGCAGAGAGGCAGAGGGTACCCTCTAAAGGTGGGAATGGGGAAGGGGTGCAGGGGAGAGGAAATGGGGGTCTTGGGAGAAAAACGGAGGACAGGGAGAGGATTAAGGAGGATAGAGACGAGTGGAATGGGAAAGGAAGTGGTGAAAGGGACAAAGTTAGCCAGAGAGAGGGGAGGGGGCCGAGGAGAGAGAGGAAAGAAAGGAAGAGACAGAAGGGGAGGGCAGGTGGACACCCCTTTCCACCCAAGGGGGTGGAAAGGAAAAATGGGCAGGTAACAGAGGGGCAAAGTTGTTCTTGTAGCTGCTCAGTCGCTCAGTCGTGTCCGACTCTCCGCGACCCCACGGACTGCAGCACACCAGCCTTCCCTGTCTTTCACTGTCTCCCGGAATTTGCTCAGACTCATGTCCATTGAGTCAGCGGTGCAATCCAACCATCCCAACCTCTGCCGCACTCTCTCCCTTTGCCTTCAAGTACAGGGAAAGAAAAGGGGAAAAAAAAAAGATGTCGAGATTATTTTCCAGAAGTCTAAGGGCAAGTGGATGGACCCTTGGGCCTGGCCTCAGACAGGCCTAGGTTTGAGTCGCTTCCAGACCACATGACCCTGGTGTGTTCTTGCCACGACCCCCCCGCAGCCCCACCCAGACCTCAGGCTCCACATGTGTGAAGTCAATGTGCCGGGGCTGAGGTGTCTGAGCCTTCTCCTGGGGGAGGGTGAAAACCCAGCAGGAAGAAGGGGGAGGCTTGTATCTGTCAGGTACTCGGCCTCTTGAAGCCCCTGAGATGGGAGGATTTCTTGGCCCCGCAAGAACGGGGTTGCAAGTCCTCTGGAGAGAAGTTTGATTTCTGTATTTACTTTGGGGCTGATCCTGACATCTAGCAGCTAGAGATTAGCTGCTTCCAAGGCCAACGAGATTGCATCTGTGTGTATGCTGTGTGTGTGTGTGTGTGAGTGAGTTCACTCCGTGGTCCTGGGGGCTGGACTCTGGACCCAACCAGGAGGCCCAGCCTCAGGCTCCCAAGGTGATTGGTGATGCTGGTGCATGCCCAGGGCCTGCGGTGGCCCAGCCACACCTCTGCCATCTCCCACGGGGACCAGCAAAGAGAGTCCAGACCCAGGATGGTCCTGAGAGTGAGGAGGGTGGTGAGATGATGGGAAAGGGAGCCTGAGGTCAGTTGGGCTCAAGGCACCATCCCAGCTCTAAGCCCCTCTTCCTCATCTGTGAAATGGGCGCGGTGTCACCCTGGGGTCTGTCTCATAGGCGCTGACCCCCGCCCTCCTGGGTCCCTGCCCCTGCCGGGCCAGCTGTGGGCTGTGAAGGGGCAGGGGCCACGCCTGCCTGGCTCGCTGGTCACCCGGTGTCCAGCGCAGGGGAGGTGCCAGCCAACATTAGTGTCCTCGTTCACACCTTCCTACTGTGTGCGTCTGCCTCGACCTGGAGGCATCAGCCCCAGGGGGGTTTTATCCCAGCCCCTTCACCGTGTCTCTGTGAGACTGGGGGTACAACACCCGGGGCCTCAATTTTTCCATCTGTGAAATGGGTCTAAGTATGCCCATGTTGCCTGCCTCTCCGGGTTGTTGGGAGGCTAAGGGAAAGGAGAGGTCTCTCTGATGTTGGTTGGGTGGAGTAGCAGGCTGGTTTGCAGGAGCACTGGATTGGGAGTCTGGGGGTCTGTGTTCAGACTGGCAACTAGGACCTGGTGGGATACAGGGCCTCAGGTTTCCCACCTGTGACTAGCCCAGCCCGGGGTCCCTCTCACTCCCAGGTCCCCTGGCTCCTGACTCTGGCTCCACCCCCCAGCTGTCTTTTATTCTCCTATCTCCCCACTCTGCTAGGCAGGCTTGTCTCTGTCCCCTCTGCCCGCCTCCTGCCCCCATTCATCCCTGGTCAGAGGTCATGGTGGGGGAAGGGCCTCCCCAGCCTCCGCTCCTGCCTGCCCGGCAGAGCTTTATCTGTAATCTAACGCCAGCCTCAGGGACAAGGGGTCAGGGGCGCCGCTGGAATGAAAGAGGAGGCTGAGAGGGACTCCTGCAAGAAGTAGCTGGGGGGAAGGGAAGCTGGTGGTGGGAGGGTCTGGGCTGCTCCCTCTCTATTCTTTGAAGGCCCCCTGAGGGGGTGCACCTCCAACTCCCCGGGCAACCCATCCATCCTCTCAAAGCCTCAGTTTTCTCCCCTGTGCAGTTTCCTCACCTCTGCTGACGAGCAGAGGATCCAATGAGCCCCTGTACTCCTTACAGGTCTCTAGGGGTCCTTGGCTCTCACACCCCAACAGCCACTCTCCTGCCTGCAGGGAACACAGGCTCCGAAAGCTGCTGTTCTAGGCAAGGGGAGGGTGAGCTGGGATTTAAAACCAGTTCTCTGTGTCTCCAGGGCCATGCATGCACTTCTGACGGCAGACTGGCTGAAGTCAAAATCCTGAGCTCATCTTTCCTGAATTTCCGGGAGGAGAGTGAACTGTCTCTTACTCCCACTCCTCTGCACTGTGGCACCTCTTCCCCGTGGCAGCTTGCAACTTTCTGGAGGAGGTGACAGAATATTTATGAAGGAGTTTCATAGGAGGTGCCAACCTGAAAGAGGCAGAGAAGGGTATCTTTGGTGGCTGGAACAGCACCTGCGAAGGCACAGCGTCATGAAACAGGACAGTGTTTGCAGAGAAGGGGCAGAGTGTGGGAGGCTTGGAGGAGACAGTAGGAGTCCTCGTCTGGAGAGGCGAACCGGGCTGGGGTGCATCTCTGGCTGTCGCTGGACACTTTCAAGCAGATTCCCTTTTAGAAAATTCTTCCTGGGGGTGGGGCCGGCCGGATACCCAGTTGACAAGGACAAGTCTGGATAGGGGAGACTAGTTCAGAGGTAGGTGTCTGTGGGAATCAGCCAAGCGTAAGAGTCAAATGTTCAGGTGAGATGAATCCAAGTTCAGAGATGTTCAGGGCTGGAATTTGCAGCATAGCATCTGTCTGTGGGGGCAGGGTGAGGAAGAGGGAGAAGTCGAAGGTAAAGCCTAGATCTCTAATTTGGGCACCTCAATGGAAGGTGGGGGCGTTCCATAAAACGGGGGTCAGTGGGCAGTTTGGGGGCAAAGAAAAAGAGTTTAGGTGGACCCACGTCATATCTAAAGAGTTGGAGAGTGTATCAGTTACCTACGACCACAATTATGCTGCCTAACAAATAGTCGCTTACTCCTTGGAAGAAAAGTTATGACCAACCTAGATAGCATATTGAAAAGCAGAGACATTACTTTGCCACCAAAGGTCTGTCTAGTCAAGGCTATGGTTTTTCCAGTGGTCGTGTATGGATGTGAGAGTTGGACTGTGAAGAAAGCTGAGTGCCGAAGAATTGATGCTTTTGAACTGAGGTGTTGGAGAAGACTCTTGAGAGTCCCTTGGACTGCAAGGAGATCCAACCAGTCCATTCTGAAGGAGATCAGCCCTGGGATTTCTTGAGGGAATGATGCTGAAGCTGAAACTCCAGTACTTTGGCCACCTCATGTGAAGAGTTGACTCATTGGAGAAGACTCTGATGCTGGGAGGGATTGGGGGCAGGAAGAGAAGGGGATGACAGAGGATGAGATGGCTGGATGGCATCACTGACTGGATGGACGTGAATCTGAGTGAACTCTGGGAGTTGGTGATGGACAGGGAGGCCTGGCGTGCTGTGATTCATGGGGTCACAAAGAGTTGGACACGACTGAGAGACTGAACTGAACCGAACTGAACAAATAGCAGCTAAAGCTCAGTGGAATTTAGTGATCGATAATTATTCAGCTTGTGTGTCCATGGCACTCAGGGGCTCTGAAATGGGCTGGGCTGATCTCAGACGGTCCTGGAGGGGTCAGGCTGCCAGCTGATCTAGGTTCGGCTCCACATAGCCTATCCTGCAGCAGGCTGGCACCAGCGTATCCTCACAGCCTCCGCAGAGATGCAGAAAGCCCCATCACACGAGCCCTTTCCAAGCCTCTGCTTGCGTAGTGATTGCTAGCGTCCCTTTGGCCAAAGCAGGTGACTGAGCCCAGAGTCAGAGAGGAAAGGGCTCTGCCAGTCCCGTGGTCAAAGCCATGGATACAGAGAGAGGGAAAGATGGCAGTCAAGAGGGGGTGTCCAGCCAGCCACATGGAGGAACTGGAGAACTGTTGTGTACCCATGACTTGAGATTTGAGGCTGTGGACTGTCCCTGAAGCCAGGGGAGGGAGGGGTTTCCCAGACCAGTGTTGTAGCTGAGAGGGGAGCCAGACCTCTTCTTCCTTGACACCTCCCCATCCTCCTCAGCTTCTCATAGAAGAGAAAACCCCGGAGCTCAGACGGCCACGGAGACCTTGCCTGGCATGCGTGTAGTAGGTGCGCAACAAAATACCAGCAGAAGGAGCACAGCCAGGCAGGCTGGGCAATTAACCCCTGTGGGTCGGCAGGTAGATGCCAGGGCCCATGTGCGTTGTGGGGGGCTACAGAAGCAGGGCTGGCTGAGAGACCCCCACCCCATACCCTCAGCGAGGAAGCACCCACTCCAGGTCCTGCTTTGAACAAAAATCGGCGGCGCATTTTCAGACCAGAAAGGCATTTGACCTGAATGAGTTCCCTCATTGTTTCCAAGGTTCTAGACCCTTCTGCTCTGTTTCCTTCCCTCCTCCCAGCAGTCCCAGGAAGAGGCAAACTTGTAAACTGCCAACCCTGCCTCCCGCCTCCCTATGTAGGTGGAGAGCCTGGAGGAACAGCAAAGCCCAAGCTCAGACATGCTCCCAGTGGCCGGGGTTGGAGACCCGTGCCTAGGTGCCAATAGTGGTAAAGAACCAGCCTGCCAATGCAGGGAACATGAGAGACACAGGTTCGATCCCTGGGCCGGGAAGATCCCCTGGAGGAGGGCATGGCACCCCACTCCAGTATTCTTGCCTGGAGAAGTCTATGGACAGAGGAGCCTGGCGGGCTACAGTCCATGGGGTCGCAAAGAGCTGGACACGACTGAAACACACACGCATGCCACATGCCCAAGCCTCAGCTCTCCCCACCGCAGTCCCCGGGCCCGCTCTAGGGGGCTTCCTCCTTTATTCTGCGGCACGAAATCCGTGGTTTGGTGACAGGGGAGTGTTTAGTCGGGCAGCTTGCCTGGTTGACGACCCCCCACGGAGCCACCCAGCCCTCCCCTCCTCAGCCAAGACTGGCTCCCTTGGAGGGATTTTTTTTTTTTTTTAAGGCAAGAAACAGCAGGAAAATCTCTCTCCCGCTGCTTCTTGTATTTCCTTTATAGTTTCCTTTGTTCTATATTTAATTTTTTGTTTTAAACCCGGTTGAAGAGAGATGGGCGAATCACCGGTGGTTATTGATTTATTATTTATGGCGACTCCTACGTTGCTTTAATCGTGTCTTCTGTCCCTTTCCTATTCTACATAGTTGAAGGACAACCCAAGGAAATCGTCCAAGGCGTCAGAGGCTCCTGTTTATTTCTATGTGGCAACCTGTTGGAAGAAAGCAAGACTCGTTTGCAGGAGGGCTGGCGGGGTGGGAGCGGGTATGCAGGCTCTTGGCTTTGCTCACAGGGTGGAGATGTGACCTGGGCCTCAGGGGAGCCAGAGGAATGAGCCTGGAGTAACCTCCCCTTGACTCCCCTGGTGGTCCAGTGGGTAAGATTCCACCCTCCCAATGCAGGGCCCCAGGTTCCATCCCTGGTTGGGGGATTAGATGCCACGTGTGGCAGCTAAGATCCTGCAGGCAGCCAGATCAATAGATAAAATAAAGAACTTAATACTTTGGGCTTCCCTGGTGGCTCAGACAGTCAAGACTCTGCCTGCAATGTGGCAGACCTGGGTTCGATCCCTGGGACAGGAAGATCCCCTGGAGAAGGAAATGGCAACCCACTCCAGTGTTCTTACCTGGAGAGTTCCACGGACAGAAGAACCTGGTGGGTTATAGTCCACGGGGTCACAAAGAGTCAGACACGACTGAGCGACTAACACACCCTCTCCTTGGTGAGTCGGTGTGGCCTTCAGGCAGCACTGAATGGTGTCACAAGGCTGCTTGTTGATTCCATGACTAACTGGTCCCCCATTTTCTGTGCTCTGGTTACCTTGGCCTCTTCCCCTCCGATTTCTACGAACACCCGGCTCCCTGCCACACCTCCAATAGCACTTATGCAGAATAGCATCCCTCTTCCAAGATCCTAATACAAATTATAATGATCAGCAACGCATGTGTGTGCATGCTAAGTCATGCTAAGTCACTCAGTCCTGTCCAACTCTTTGTGACGCCATGGACTGTAGCCTGCCAGGCTCTTCTGTCCATGGGGATTCTCCAGGCAAGAATCCTGGACTGCATGGCCATGCCCTCCTCCAGCGGATCTTCCCAACCCAGGGATCAAACTGGAGTCTCTAGTGTCTGCCCACATTGGCGGGTGGGTTCTTTACCACTCACACCACCTGGGAAGCTCAACAGTGCATAAGAGCTGATATTTATGGAGAACTTTGCCGTAGACAAGTGCCAAGGGCTTTACATGAATCATGTTATTTAGACTCAGCCCCCTGAGGTTGTTGTCGTGTCTGACTCTTTGTGACCCCATGGACTGCAGCACACCAGGCTTCCCTGTCCCTCACCATCTTTTGGAGCTTGCACAAACTCATGTCCATTGAGTTGGTGATGCCATCCAACCATCTCATCCTCTGCTATTCCCCTTCTCCTCCTGCCTTCAATCTTTCCCAGCATCAGGGTCTTTTCCAATGAGTTGGCTCTTCGCTTCAGGTGGCCAAAGTATTGGAGCTTCAGCATCAGTCCTTCCAAGGAATATTCAGGATTGATTTCCTTGAGAATAGACTAGTTTGATCTCCCTTCAGTCCAAGGGACTCTGAAGAATCTTCTCCAACACCACAGCTCAAAGGCATCTATTTTTTATAGGTGAAAATACTGAGGCCCCATGGAGGTAAGGAACTTGCTGGAGAAAGCAGTGAAGCTGGATGGGAACCTGCCACTGCCCCTGAGGCCTGAGCTCTTATCTAGGAGACCATCTACTTCCTGGGACCAGAGCAGCCAGGCAGGAAGGCAGAGGGAGGTTCCCCGATGCAGGAGCCCAGAACCCGGATGCTGGGCTCTGGGACCAAGGGGGCTTCCTCCCCGCTTCCCAGAGTGACGGTGCCACCAGCTTTAGGTCAGGGCTCTGGCACGTGGCTCTCTCTGGGATCCTGCTGTCTGTAGCCAGGGCTGCCTATGCTGGACACCTCAAGGCCAGGCAAACTGCAGCTTGTGATTCTGGCAGAGCATGCTTCCGGATGCTGTGTAACCAAGAGTGAGTGTGAACACTGGAGAGTGTGTGAGTGTGTATGAGACTGTGAACACGTGACTGATGGGTGAGCGGAGGTACATACAGGGACAGCAGTCAACAAAGACCCACTTCAGGGAGTTCCCTGGTGGTCCAGTGGCCAAGACTCCAGACTGCCAATGCAGGGGGCGGCGGTTCGGTCCCCAGTCAGGGAACTCGATCCCACATGCTGCAACTAAGCGTTCACACACCAAAGTAGAGACCCCGCATGCCTCAACGAGGACAGAAGATCCTGTGTGTTGTGATTGAGACCTGGAGCAGCCAGATAAATACGTAAAAATATAAACATAAAAAAGGAAAGAAAAGGACCCGCTGCAGTGCCCAAGGAAGCCCCTGATGCTGGCTTCTGCTATGTGCTGCAGGGCACAGGTCCCGGGCTTACCCCAGCCCATTCTCCTCAGCCTGGCATGCAGGGATCTCGCCGCCCGACTCCCTGTTCTCCCACTGCCACCTTCCCTCTGCCGCCCTCTAAACGCCCATCTGCCTCTTCTCACGCGACACCTTTTATGTTCCCACTTCCACCTTTTTCCACTGCCCTTGCCCTCGAAGCTAGCTTTCCCACGGTCTCCTCCTTCCCAAATGCTTTCCGCTCTGCAAAATCCTGTTCAGTTACCACCTCCTCCATGAGATGCACATGGCGGGATGCTCGCTCTGAGGCTCTCAAAACACAACCTCCAACCCTAAACATGGTCCTCTCGAGGGTAGGATTTTGTCTCTGGTTCACCGCTGTGTCCCATGTCTGGGATGCCACCCGGCACAGCAGATGTGCCCAAGATAAATTAGATGAATCAGTGAGTAAAATCCCTTTTCTCCCCTGCTGCACCTTCAGGAGGTCAGAGACTATTGGGAAAAGGAAAGAGAGCAAGGGCTGGAGTCAACAGATTGGGTTGGAATCCTGGCCTCCCCATCTATTTAAGCTGTAGGACCCTGAGCAAAATACCCTCTCTGAACTGCTCTTTCTATTTCTGTGAAATGGCAATAATGATACATTCCTGAACAATGGCATGGCATTCGGTCCACACCTTTGGTATAACGGATGGAGAAGAGCCAGGAGTCAAGAATGCCTCACCTGGAGCAATAAGAGGAGGTTCCAAGGCAGGGTCTGCATCTCTTAGCACCCACAGGGCCACGGGACAGCCCCCTACCCTTGCCAGTGACTGGTTTGCACATGTGCTGGAGAAAACAGTGCTGAAAACGGTGATTACAGGCAGTCTATCAATTAGCCGATGTTCAGGAATCCGATCATAGCCGTCAATCGGTGATTGCCAATCTGCATATTTATTCGGTATCATTAATTATGCATCATGCAGCATTAATCCCCATCATATGCATGTGTGAATGCTGTGGAGCAAGGCTTCGGGTCCTGTCGGTGGGAGGATGCTGGAGGAAGCTGCTGGGATGGTGTGTGTTTGGGATGGGGGTTGGCAGCAGCCAACTGGCATGGAGGCAGCCTGAGCGCTGCCTTGGTATCAGCTCTGGACACTGGGTCTGGTCCTGCTCTTTATTGAAATCTGGGGTTGCAAACTGGTGGATGGCAGGACTGATCCAGCCCACAGGTGTGGTTTTTTGGCCTGAACGGTAATGAAAAAAAAAAAAAAAAGGAAATGCTGCATTTAATGTGGGTGTGCCTGTTTGCCACAGTCCCTACCCTTCCTTATTGCCTCATATACCACTCACTGGATCCCCTCAGTTTCCGGCCTGGCCCCTGGGGCATTTGAATTGGGCATCTACAGATCATGGAGCCCTCAGCCTTTAAAACATTATTGCCCCCGTAAGAAACCGTTCTAGACATTTCTCCCTACTTGTCCCTTCTCCCTCTGGTGAAATTTTAATACCACAGATATATTGGAAAAGTATTCTTGTGCTGTATGTATAGCTGTGAGGTTTTTTTTTGTTGCTGTTCCCTGATGGGCAAAGTTCACCCTTGCTGAGAATGCACCCTCTAGGCTATGAGGTTGCAAGCCTGTCTCTTAGTGGCTCCCGATGATGGTGGGGTAAGGATGGAAGGGGGTGTCAAGGAGGTGATTTGATTTGTGCAACTCATTTCTCTTTCATTTTCCACTGGATGAACCCTCCATACATGCCCCCAGCCTCCTCTTACTTCCCCCTGAACTAGCTCCTGATGCTGGGAAAGATTGAGAGCAGGAGGAGAAGGGGGCGACAGAGGATGAGATGGTATCATCGACTCAATGGGCTCGAGTTTGAGCAAACTTTGGAGATAGTGAAGGACAGGGAAGCCTGGCGTGCTGCAGTCCATGGTGTTGCAGACTCAGACACGACTGAGTAACTGAACAGCAACAACAAGCTCGCTCCAGGAGGTCCATACTCTACTCGTGTGGTCTTGCTGCCCCGACCCGACCCCTATCCAAATACTCAAGGCGCAGGTCAGATGTCCCCTCCGCCAGGGTTTGATCAGTTAAAACGGTGAACAATTGGTCAGTTAAAACAGTGAACAGTGAACAAGAATTCATGTGAAAAAAAATTGTACATGAGTATTTTAGTGTCAGAGGGGGAAGTCTCTTAGGGAATCACAATTTCTCAACTTGTATTTTGCAAATGAATAAATCGAAGCTCAGAGAGGGCAAGGGATTTGCCCAAACCTGCACAGCAAACCAGGAAGAGACCAGATTTTGAAGCCAATACTTTCAATCCACCCCATTTACTCACTAAGGCAGGTTTATTCACCTTTGCATCATCTGGGCCTGGCACAGAGACGGTCCTTCTGGAGAGCCATAGAGCATGTCAACACACTAATACATTGAAGGCTCTGACAAGTCCTGCAGGGAACAACTGACTTTAGTTTCTCATATACGGCAGCTTTCTTTGGTCTTGTGTTTGATCACAGAGTATAAAACTTCTACATGCCATGTACTCAGGCACAAGAAGATAAAACTACAGTCTTCAACTAGTCCCAAACGGGGAACAACACAAAATCTAACAATAGTGAAACAGATAAAGAAATTCTGCTATGCTTACACAGGGGAATGTTATACAGCAGTGAAAAATGAACGGCCCTTAGCTCCTGGCAACAAGATGAATGGGTCTTCTGCACAACATTGAAGGCAAGAGCCAGACACAAAATAACACTGACATTATTGGTAAGAATAATAGTAATAATACTATTATTCCATTTATATAAAATCCAGAAACAGGCAATAGGAAACCATGCTTTTCTCTGATCTAAAGAAAACCCAGGAAGGGATGATCATCAGAGTCAGGAGGAGGGGAAGGAGAGGTATGGAAGAGGGGCAAGCAGGTGTTTCTGAGATCTCGTGTCTTGTCTGGTACGTAGATGTTTGCTGGATAACTAATCATGAAATTGTGTAAAACTATATTTTCTGTGCTTTGCCGTATGTTAGTTATGTTTCACGATTGAGAGAATAAAAAAGCTTCTGATGGCTTGGGCTCTAGGGACAGGGTGGAGGCTGGGAGACCAGAGGGGAGGCTGCCACAGCCGCCCAGGTATAAGACGATGGTCACCTGGACTGGGGGGGTGGGGGCGTGGCGGCAATGGGGACAGAGAGGAGCACAGGGATTCCAAGGGACTTAGCAGATAATTTGGTGACTCCTGTGCTCGCCGGTGCTTTAGGCTTCTGGCTTTTAACCACACCTTCGAGGACCTCTTTACCACTGTCCTCGGTCATCAGGCCAGATGGGGTGCCTGGTGGCGGCAGGACAGGGCGGATGTGGAGAGCATCAGAGAAGCCCATGGAAAGGTAGCCAGGGAAAGAGATGGGGACTGAGTGCAAAGAGAGAGTGGTGAAGAGAGAGGTGCTCAGAGCTGTCAGCATGGGGCCCCCAGGCACCGAGCCCTCCAGGAGCCATGTCTAGGGGTCGATTTATCAGCCAGCGTGCACAGGTGGGGTGGAGGGCTGGCCGGGATGACCCGTGCCGATGCAGCTGGAGAAGGGGGCGGAGGTCAAGGATGGACCTCACCCGGGCCCCCAGCCCTCCCTGCTCCGTCCTCATTTTCTAGCCCCTTCTCTCCTACCCCCTGGGGCCGGCCACAGTGTTTTCTGTCTGGCCGGCGTGCCTGGCTGTGCTCGGGAACACAGGCCCCTTCAGAGGTGGCCCCCGAGCCAGCCGAGCTGTCCGGGCCCTGACAAACTCTTGAGGGAAGCGGGCGTCGCAGCCCCAGCTGTGTAAATGTTTTTGGTTTTCCTGCTGAGGCTGGGGGTTGAGTCAGCGCCAAGACAAGCCTCGCTTGAGTTTTCTTTGGCAAGGCGTCCCGGCTCAGGAATGTCAGGCGAACTTTCCAAATGGGATGGTTTGTCGGTGGGACCTCAGGCTGAAAGCTGAGCCCGGGTACACTCTACCATCATCTAATTACTGCATCCCAATTAGAGCTGGAGAAGCGGTGGCCCCGGCGGCTCAGATGGGAGCTATTTTCTCTGTTCACCCTCCTCCTGCGGGCGGGGCTGGGGCCCTTCAGGGGGGTTTTCCTGTGGGCTCCTCGAGTGGGCATGGGTGTGAAGGTGGCTTTCACCATCCACAGGGTGATGAGCTCTTGGGGACAGGGGTGGGATACGTTTGTGAAGCTGGGAGAAAAGCCCATGAAATCACTGGGAGGTGTAGGTTTTCCTTCTCGTTGTTGAATCCCCCTTGGTTCAAGATAACTTGGACCTTGCTTGGGATATCTTACAGAAGAGAAAACCTAGAGCGGGCCTTCTAAATGCAGAATCCTCCCGGGGCGGGTGAATTACCTAAATGAGCGAAGCTGGCCGGGAGTGAGGCAATATGGAGGGGTGGGGACTGGGGCAGATTGGCGATCTCATCTCCAGGATGGATGCTTCTCGGCTGAGGCTGACCTTGGCTCCGGGTGAATGTGATTCTGATGTGGCTCAAACTTCTAAAGTTCCAAGAGAGACCAAAAAAAAAAAAAAAAAAATTCTGTATTTTATGTGAAATCCCTCAATCTTGAAATGTTGGCAACTAATTCAATTAGAAAAAAAAAAAATTGAACGGAAGGCCAAACTAAACACATCTGGGAGCCGAATGGAGCCTCTAGACCACGCATGTGTGACCTCTGGGCTCTAACTTCCTGACCCGTGACTGCAAGCCGAGGGGACAGATGGAAACAGCAACCTCAGCCACAACAATAGCAAGAACAAAAGTCTTTGGTCCCTGCTCTGGGCTCACCCGGCAGTGCTGAGCTCTGTCTATGCTGAGCTTTGCTTCATTCTCATGCCCATCTGCTGGGCAGGTATCACCATGCCCATTTTACAGATGGGAAGACTCAAGTCCTCAGGAAGGTGTGTATCTCAGGCAAGGTCACACAGTTGACAAGACAAGAGGCAGAGCAAGGATTCAATCCCGGGTCTGTCTGACTCCCAGCCCTGGGCTGAGGCCATGAGATTTGCTTCTTTGCTGCTATTGTTGCATTCATTCATTCACTCGCTCATTCATTCATTCATCCCTTCTGTCAGGCTTTATTGAGCTCTTACTGTGTGCCAGGCACTGTGCTCAGGGCTTTGCAAGGATTCAGTGAAGGCGCAGAGCATGCAGTAAGTGTCCAGGTTATTAGCTCCTATTATTACTATTATCTACCTACGTGGGGTGTGTCTTGCACAGGCTATGGGGACCTGGAGTGTGGAGGAGGTCATAACAATACAGGTAATGTGTAGCCTCCTTTTTTTTTTTTTTTAAACAAAACTGAAGTCTAGTTGATTTACATTATTGCATTAGTTTCAGGTTACAGCCAAGTGGTTTAATATATGTATATATTAAAATAATATATATTATTTACATACAGAACATATGTAGTAAATATGTACGCTTTTCATATTCTTTTCCATTATAGGTTATTACAAAATATTGAACATAGTTCCTTGTGCTCTAAAGTAAATCCTTGTTTATCTAGGCTATATATAGTGTGTGTGTCTGTTAATTCTCTACTCCTAATTTGCCCCTCACTCCTGTCTTTCCCTTTGGTAACCATAAGTTTGTCTGTTCTCTATGTCTGTGAATCTGTTTTCATTTTGTAAATAACTTCATTTGTTTGTTTTTTTTTTTTTAGATTCCACATCTAAGTGATATCAGATGATATTTGACTTCCTCTGTCTGATTTATTTCACTTACTGTGATCATCTCTAGGTCCATCTGTGTTGCTGAAAATGGCATTATTTCATTCTTTTTAATTAGCCTCTTCTTTTGAAGATGCCCAGCCCCATGGGTCTCAGCTGAATGCTTCCATTGACTCCATGAACCCAGGATTGACTCATGTCTAATCTGTGAAATGGGTACAGTAGGGACCCAGTCAGAGTCACTGGACACAGAAGTTGAGCTCACGGTGGCAAAGCTCTAGACGAGGAGTGCTAGGAAGAGGCCTGGCCCAGCTTGGTCCTCCGAGGGGGCAACGGCCATGTTTGTGAAGATGCCTAGACAATCTGGGAAGCTAGCAGGCTTGGCCCGAAGCCAGCCAGCCAGCCCTGCAAAACTGAGGAGGAAAGTCAGGAAGCAAAGGCGGCACCAGCTGAGCCTCTGAGTCTTTCTCTGTGGGGTCAGAGGAGTCTGGACAAAGGTCCCCAGAGAAACCTGACATTTATAATTTGCAAAGTCAAATTCTGCATCCAACTCTCCCCGGCTCTCAAGCGTTCACTGGCTCCCCACAGCCTCCTACATCACCCACAGGGAGCCCAGGACAAGAGTTCGAACGCGTGGGTACGCGTGAGCCGGGCAGTCTCGGGCTGGGCCCGTTCTTTGCCTGCTCACAGCTTCAGTTCCACGGAGAGAAGGCAGCTTGGGTGGGGTCAAGGTGGAGAGAGTCTAGAACTTGGCCTTCTGGTACAGTTACAGGGGGATCCAGGAGTTGAGGATGCCCAGCAGAGAGGCAGGGCTGACCCAAGTGCTGACTTTTTTTTTTTTGTTCTAATTTTTAAATTTTTGGTTGCGCTGGGTCTTCATGGCTGCACCTGGGCTTTCTCTAGTTACGGCAAGCAGGGACCACTTTTTGTTGTGATGCGTGGTCTTCTCCTTGCAGTGGCTTCTCTTAACGTGGCACACGGGCTTTCATTGTCCCATGGCATGCGGGAAAGATCCAGACCAGGGATTGAACCAGTGTCTCCTGCTCTGGCAGGCGGATTCTTAACCACTGGGCCACCAAGTAAGTCCCAAGTCCTGGGTTTTATTTTGGTCCCATTTCATGACGAAGATTCCTGCTGGAAGCATATACCTTCCTCAGCTTGGGCTGCCGTGACAGCAATACTGCAGACTGGGGGTTATAAAAAAGACATGTCCTTCTCACGTTCTCGAGCTGAGAAGTCGAAGATCAGGGTGTTGGCATGGTCAGGTTCTGGGGAGAGCCTTCTTCCAGGTTACATACCTTTTGCTGTATCCTCACGGAGCTGAGAAGAAGGGCTCCTACATTAATAAAGAGTGTAATCCCATCATGAGGACGCACCCTCACAAACTCATTGAATCCTAATTACCTTCCAGAGGCACCACCTCCACCTCCTAATACCATCCCAGGGAGGGTAGGGTTTCAATACACAAATTTGCGAGGGTACAAACATTTAGTCCATCACAAAGAGTGACGTCCCTCAGACTAAGGCGTAAACACCCGTCTTCACAAAGACACCTGCAATAACTGATGTTTACTGAGTGTTTATTATACGATGTGAGCACAGTGGAACTTCACTGGATCCTCCCACTTGCCTGGTCATACCCATTCTACAGAAGGGGAAACTGAGGCTCGGAGTGACATCATGTCGCAGAGGAGTGGTGAAGCCATATCATGAACCCAAGTCTGTTTGCATCCGGACCCTGCTTTTCCGAGCACATCCTGTGTACCCACCATCCTCCACAAAACAGATAGTATCGCCATGCCCATTTCACAGAGGGAGAGGAGGCCTGTCCGCAGGCCCACGATGGTGCAGAGTGAACCCAGGACTCAGGTCCTCTTCCTAGCCTCACTATTCCACCGCCCCAACCCCCCGCCATGGCCGGTTCAACCAATGGTTCCCATCAACCCACTGGATGAGGTGAAAGGCTGATCAGACCTGAGCTCTCCATCCAGCAGGGTCACTAGGGGCTCCCTGAAGCCCCTTCCCCCAGGCCAAGGGTGTGCAGGATAGACTTGCAACCTCTCCCCAGGGGCTGTTCCAGAGCCCGGAGCCCAGCCAGCCTCCAGAGGTGGGTGATTTGGAATCAGAGCACATGGCTCTTGCTGGTATGTAATGAGCGGGGAGTGAGCTGGTAGATATGCTAATTTCATTATTCACGTACATAATTACAATCTAGAAGTTGGCAGCTTTCTAGGTAATGACAGGAGGGAAGGCGAAATTTACCTAACTTTTGTAATATATGTGTGGTATTATTTAACTCTTAAATTCAGATCAGGGACTTAATTCATTGCCCATGGATGTGAGGCACCGATGTGGAACTTCACCGTGTCTCTCCACCCCATAATCCTCCCTTCCTTCAACAAATATCCACCGTTTGCTAGGTCTTGTGCCAGTTTGCGGGTTGCTATAGTGATGGAAGCCCAGTCCCTGCCCTTGGCAGCTCACGGTCCAGGACATGGATGAGTGAAACAAGAAATTGACAATGTGGTGTGAGCGGGGCAAGATGCTGGAAGAGTCAGAGCAGACTTCCTGGAGGAGGAGGCATCAGTGCTGGTCTTGAACGGTGATGAGCAAGAGTTGTCCGGGCTCAGAGAAGAGGAAAGACGTCTGAGATGGGTGGTGGGAGGTGGGGAACAACTTGGGGCAAGGCCAGGGGTTGAAGACAGTGCATCATTTTCATGGATGATCGGCTGGAAAAATGAGAGGGAGAGCGGGAGTGTGGTTCTGAGACTATAGGCCTCTCCAGATTCAAATGTTAAAAGCAGCCATGCTCAGCCGCACTGGGAATAACAGCCTGCTGGAGGCTGGTGTGTCTGGAGGCCACCACCTCCCCCTTCACTGATAAGGCCTGGGAAACGGCCAGGGGCGGAGGGCTCTCTGAGGCCCATTTGGGGCCTGCTGGCCACCCTCGACAGGGCCCCCAGCTGCGGGGAGCAGGACTCGGGGCTGGAAGAGGCCCGAGATGGGCGAGTCTGGGCCCGGGCCTCTGAACTCTGTCCCGGCAAGGGGCCCCGGCCGTCAGCAGCCGTGAACAAAGCCAGCTTTGGGCTTTCCCCCAGCTGCATGCGGGCTTTGCACAGGGGCCTGGTCCTGATGGGGGTGTGAAATTTTTGATTAGGGCCAGTTGCGGCCCTCCCCCTCCCCTGCGTGGCTCTTCCTGCCCCCTCCCCACGCTGGGAGCGGGTGGGGGGCCAGCAGGAGCAGCTGCACAAACAGAGGTGCCGGCAGGGGGGCGGCCGGGGTGTGAGATGCTGCCCGTCCGGCAGCCCCTGCACCCCACGCTGGCGCCCATGGACACTTTCCTGGGAGAATCTACGTGTGTGTGTGTGTGTTGCGCTCAGGCGTGCTTTCCAACAGCCAGGATGGTGGGGGGAGGGGGTGGGGAGAAGGGGGAGGGAAGTTGCCACCTGGGTATTCGTGTGTGCACGTGTGTGGAGCAAATGTCAGGATATGGGTATGTCGACTGTGTGTGCACACAAGTATGTAAAGGCAAATGACTGGGAGCACGCGTGAGTGTGGGTGTGTGCACTAAACACACACGTATACCTACATGCCCGTGGACAATCATGCAGACATGCACATATACACGCGTGTGTGATGGGGCATGTGTGCACATGTGTGCTTATATTGGCTCACGTGTATACGAAGTGGATGTGCATGTGACCACATGTGTGATTGTTTTGGTGTGTGTGGGTAAGTTATGTTGTGTGCACGCGCCTGCTTGTGTGTGTGTGTGCTTGTGTGTGTGTGTGTGCATGGCTTGTGTGTGTGGAAGGCATAGGTGTGTGAGACTGTATTGTCTGTGTGTCATGTGTGAGATTGTGTGTGTTGGCCTGTGTGTATGTAAATTATAGTGTGTGTGCGTGCGTGCATACTTGCCCTGGAAGGAGAAGGGGCTTCTTTGGAATGTCACAGCAGGTGAAGGTCTGAGTCAGGGTTCCGGGCCTGAGTGACAACCTCATGGACTGTCCCTGCCTTCCTGGGTGCCCCCCTGCCCAGTCCTTCTCCTCAGCAGCTGGCATCTCCCCCAAGGCTAGTCCTCCCCCTGGTTGGTCCTCCCCTTGGCTAGTCCTTTGTGGCTGCGTTCCTTTGAGGGAACGGTTTGTTTTCCCTTCCAGTCCATCCTTCTGTAATTGTTTCCATGTATTTCCCTCGGATTGTAGTTTGCAATCCATCCCCGTGCTCCTCCGCTCCCCCGCCCCAGACCCGGCTCAGTTCCGGACCCAGCTCAGTTCTGGGTCCGCAGATGGAGGGCTGGCTGCTGGGCAGGGAGGTGAGGCTAGGTGAGGACCGCTGTGTACCTGGTCCCTTTCCCAGCCATGGTCTTCTCAAGTCTGCTGGAAAGCTAAGACTTTTACCTGAAACGGCGGGACCCTGGGATTTATTACATCCATTGATTAGGCAACTCGTTTAGGCTCACAGAAGTTGGGCAGCTGACAAAGCCCCCCAGGAACCCCAGCTGGGAAGGGAATGTAGATCTGATATCCTAATCCACCCCATCAATGCCTTCCCCACCGCCTCATGGAGCCACCTCACTGCACTCTTCCTGGCCACCCTTTCTCCATCAGATCTTCCTCTCCAGGAAAGAGGAAGGGATTCAGGATGAGTTTGCAGTTCCCCAGGTTAAAATGGAGACCGAGGAAAATTTATACGAGTTCACTTTTCGCTTCTCTGTGGATCCCTCATCGAGCCTGTAATGTATTCCCCCTTCTTGCTAACACACTTTTTAAAATGTTAATAGACTGTAAATTACTTTTCTTTTTATACTTCTTAAAATAAGCGTTTCCTCTTGTAGATGGCAAGGCGACGCTGGAGTTACGGGCTTGGTTTTATTACTGTCGAGATGAGATGGACTGGAGAGAGCTCATACAGCTTTTATAGGAACTATTTTATTTATAAGAATTTTCCTAATGTCAGATGGATGTGACATGCCTGGTTTCTTTCTGCCCAGCCTTGAGAGAAGAGGGGAATATAGCGTGGCTGGGGCCTAGGTCAGTATGTCCCTGCCTTGGAAACTCCAGAATGATAGAATGAATCTGTTCTTTACTAGCCCTTTACTGGCCAGTGGTCTTCTAGTTGCTCTTTGTACCCTTCTGGTGATGGGAAACTCAGTTTCTACCAAGACAGTTGGTCTCCAGTGAAAGCTCCAACTCCTTTCCTACTTTAGCATCAGTTACTGGTCCTAGCTCTGCTCTCTGAATTTAGAGAGGAATTCCCGTCCCTCACTCCCCTGAATACTTGGGAGCCTCCAGTGGGTTTGATGGTGGCCACCATGGCCATCATCCCCTATTCTGGGTCTTTGTTTCTCTGTATGAAATACCCCCTTGGTTCTTTAAATATTTCTCCATCACTTCATCATTTCACTTGCCCTCCAAACCAGATTTTTTTTTCCCTCCAAGGTCAGAAGGACTAGTTTAGCTTCTCTTAGTTATCAACACCAGTGTTTGCCATTACCACTCCTGGCTAATTCCAATTCTGATCATGTTTGTAAAGATGACATGCTCTAACGAATTTGGGAAATGCTGGGCTAAGGAAATGGAAACAGGTTCCTTTGCAGCAGCCCTTATCAGAGCCTTTATATGATGAATCACACACACACACACACACACACACACACACAGCGATTCTCCACTGTGGGTACAGTCAGCATCATATTCCAAGTTCAAATGGCTTGGAACCATAGATTTTTAAAAGACATCTCAGAGAGTCTGTGTGCCCAAAACTATTTGGGAATGCTCTAGGGTGGTGAATTTCAAAGAAAAGGAAAATGCCTGTTGGCTCACAGAAAACCAGTGTGCTGGCTCTGTCTTAACAGTTCCCCACGGTGGTGTCTGCTTTACTGTGCTGCTACTGCTGCTAAGTCGCTTCAGTCGTGTCCGACTCTGTGCGACCCCATAGACGGAAGCTCATCAGGCTCCCTTGTCCCTGGGATTCTCCAGGCAAGAATACTGGAGTGGGTTGCCATTTCCTTCTCCAATGCATGAAAGTGAAAAGTCAAAGTGAAGTCGCTCAGTCGTGTCCGACTCGTAGCGACCCCACGGACTGGAGTCTACCAGGCTCCTCCGTCCATGGGATTCTCCAGGCATAAGTACTGGGGTGGGGTGCCATTGCCTTCCCCGCTGCTTTACTGTGGCTGCCTCCAAATGGCACTTGTGGGGGCCAATGCAAGGATGGCAGGTTCTCAGCCTGGCAGCGGGCACCTTACCTCCCCCCGTCGTGTTCAGTTTTCCCATTCCTGGCCTTTCAAGGTCACCTTCAGGCTCTGTCCTGTTGGAAAGCTATGGTTTGGGGCAAGTAGGCTTGGCCTCATGGGACAAGTCGTGTTAGAAAAGGAATCCACTTCTGCCATGTATTACCCATGGGACCTTGGTGATGACTTCACCTCTGTGACATTCAGACTCATCTATGACCTGTGATTCATTTCAGAGCCTTTCTGTGGGGCAGATGGAGCCCAATGCCACGCACAGAGGAAATCCTCAGAAACGCCAATGGCTCATTCACAGCTTTTAAAAGAAGCTCATCTGGTTCCGTCGTCTCCCAAGCATCCTTGCTCCAACCAAGCTGAACTTCCTGCATGGCCTCAAGTACGTCCAAGCCTGCCTCTACCTCAGGGCCTTTGCACACACTGCCCTTTCTGCTTAGAAGACACTTTCAGGCTGTCATGGTGAATAAGAGATGCTTGATAAACACTGCAGAGTGGCTGTGAGTTGACGGCCCTAACCTATCTTCCCCTCCCTGAGGCCACCCAGCTCATGTCCCTGGGCTGGCAGGCTGTTGTCCTGCCTTGAGGGAGCAAGCAGGCCCTTGCTCATACATCCACCCCGAATGCACACTAGAGCAACTCTCAGGAACCCCTGGGGCAGGGAGCGCATTGGCTGGGGGTTGGCAGTCACCCACCCTGGCCATCCAGCCCAGCCCATGGCCCCTGCCACGTGCAGGTCATGTGATCAGGGGCAGACTGCGCTCCCTTATCTCCGTTGCCCCTGCTGGCCACCGACTGGATCAGTCCTGAACAATTGGCCACAGGCTTGTGTCCTTAAAAGTGATGTTACCTCTAATTATCTCCGACAGCATGTGACGCAGGCTCCTCATTTTCCCTTTTCAGCTCATCAGAGCACGTGTGTGCACCACGGCTGAGATAATTGGATCTTCTTTAAACCAACAGGCTGGGGAGAGGTGGTGGTCTGGCCTCCCCTTGGCCAAACAGGCCTCCTAACATGACCCCGTGAGGTCCATCTGGGGCATCTTTAGAGAACAGGGCAGTGTCTGCGACAGCAAAGGCTCTCCCTACCCAAATGGCACCTGCCATCCGTCTGTCGCATGCCTGATATTCCGTTGTTTGTTGGCGGGAGCGTTGGGGTTGAGGACCTGATGGCCGGGGTTCAAATCCCAGCTGGGTTACTTTTGAGCTGTGTGATCCTGAGGAAGTTGCTTAACCTCTCTGTGCCCTTGTAAAATGGAGGCCCTGGTTGTACCTCACGGCTGTATATAGAACAGTGCCTGGCACACAGTAGGTGCTGGGTTACTGTGGCTGCTTTTTCTGTCGAGGGGCCTTTTGGAGGGGCGATCATGGGCAGAGTGGGAAAGGGGAGGATCTCTCTCCTTTGGGAATTATATTTTCAAGATAACCTTTTGACCCTTTGGGCTGATGCTTGTGGGAAATGCGTGAATTCAATCGTGGCTGCAGAGAAACATAGAATTCAAGAGACAGAACTTGAGACTGTAAATGGTAAAATACTGAGTCCCAGGGGATCATCTGGACAAGCCCCCGCTCTTTACGTATTCAAATGGGGAAACTGAGTCCCAGAGCAAGTAAGAACTTACCCAGTCACATGGGGAGATGGTGATCAACCCAGTGGACACCTAAGACATCATGCTAATTGTCACGATACAGGAGATCCACTCATGGAGCTCTCACTGTGTGCAGAGCTGCCTGCACGTTTAACTCCCGCCCCAGCCCCATGAATGAAGTAAGTCTGAGTGCCTTCCCCATTTCTCAGATGGGAAAACTGAGGCTCTGGGGGTGGTTCTGAGCAGCGCTTGGTTTGCAAATGCAGAAGCGGGATTGGTGTGTCCAGAACTGACATTCACGTCCACGCAGAGGGGCTTGGAGGATGGGGTGAGGCTGAAGCCCTCTCTTTTATATTTTATTATTATATTTTAATTTGGCCATGCCATGCAGCATGTCATGTGGGATCTTAGTTCCTGACCAAGACTCGAACCTGTGGCCTTTGAAAGAGCAGCCTTTTTTTTTTTTCAGTGTGGACCTCTTATTGAATTTGTTACCATATTGCTTCTGTTTTACGTTTTGGTTTTTCGGCCCTGAGGCATGTGGGATCTTAGCTTCCCAACCAGGGATCAAACCCACACCCCCTGCACTGGAAGGTGAAGTGTTAACTACTGGGCCTCTAGGGAAGTCCCCCGGAACCCCTCTGTAGTTCCACAAAAGACCCCCTGCTTCCTTCAGCTGAAAAGATTGAGGCTCCAGATATGAGGAACCATGACTACCAGGTGGAAACCTTACAAGAAAGGATCTCCTCCAAGGCAGACCTGGGGATCGCTCCAGCCCACACAAGCAGATGCCCTTGTGTCGACTGGACTGGGGTGGGGCGTCCGTCTTCTCCCCCAACATCCCGATGTCTGCTGGGAAGAGCAGGACGCAGCAGGCTGGAGTAACATCGCCTGTCAGCACCTTCCTCCCCACCACACCCTCCTCTAGCGCCTTTGTCCAGACCTAGCCCTATCCACAGAAGGCAATGGCACCCCACTCCAGTACTCTTGCCTGGAAAATCCCACGGATGGAGGAGCCTGGTGGGCTGCAGTCCATGGGGTCGCTACGAGTCGGACGCAACTGAGTGACTTCACTTTCACTTTTCACTTTCACACAATGGAGAAGGCAATGGCAACCCACTCCAGTGTTCTTGCCTGGAGAATCCCAGGGACTGCAGGGCCTGGTGGGCTGCCGTCTATGGGGTCACACAGAGTCAGACACGACTGAAGTGACTTAGCAGCAGCAACAGCAGCCCTATCCACCTCCCAATCACAGATGTCTGCATGCAGAGCACACTGGCCCCCACGAAAATCCAGCCAGGCTGACCCCTGACCTGCCTGATGAGCGTCTCCTAATAATTAAACAGGTATTGGTTTGTTGAACAGGAGAGACCTTTGATGTCAAGGATAGAATTTTCTGGAAAGAAAACACTTCATTTTCAGGACAAGTGTGGCTCAGTTGCGCTGAGACTCAGACTTGTTCTGAGCCTCATTCTTGTCTACGAGGCTGCAGGATAGGAACCACGGAAGGAGAAGGCAGCGTGGATGTGTTCTGTTTCTTGGGCGGTGCAGGGGATTGGACCAAACTCCTGACACCTAAACAAGAAAGAGCAACAACAGCAACAACAATAATAACAGAAAGCGTGCGTGCGTGCTAAGTTGCTACAGTTGTGTAGGACTGTGAGTCCATGGGATTCTCCAGGCAAGAATACTGGAGTGGATTGCCATGCCCTCCTCTGGGGGATCTTCCTGATGTAGGGATCAGACCCGAGTCTCTTACGTCTCCTGCACTAGTGCCAACCTGGGAAGGCCAATAATAACAGAATATCTGTCTGTTTATTGACGGCTCACTATATACCAGGCACTGTGGCTGCATCTGGTATACACAGCCCTTGGAAGAAGAAATTTTCTACTGCTCCCAGTTTGCAGAAGGGGAAATATCTTTCAGGAGGTTGGAGATGACGGGAAGGCTTCCCCGAGGAAGTGGTACTCTGCTGGAGTCTGAAGGATGAATAGATGTAAGTAAGTGAAGAGGGGAAGAAAAACACATTGCAGCCAGCAGGGATGGCACGTGCAAAGGGCCTGTGGTGGACAAAAGCCTGGAGAGGGTGGGCAGGAGGAAGCTCCATGTGTCTGGAGGGAGGGGGAGTGTGGGTTAGGGGCAGGGGCTGGTGGGGTCTCATCCCTGTGGCTCTAGTGGGGTTTGAGCCTTTATTCTAAGACCTCAGAAGCCATGAAAGCTTTCAAGAAAGATGTGACGTGCGCAGATCTGGGTTTTTGAAAGCTCCCTCTGGCTACCTGAAACCTGGTGGGCAGTGGCCTCAGGATGGGAGAGGCACACAACGGAGCCTTCATGGCAACCAGTCTTGCCAGGGCAGCCCCAGGGGTGCGGGTGGGTGGTGGCTGAGGCCTCTGCAGCCTGTAGGGCAGCAAGGAGCCAGGAGCCTCCCTCACCCCCGAGCTGGTGGGCTCATTTACATGATCCCGGCTTAATTCTCCCAGGGTATGCAAATATATGCAAACCACGATCCAGGAGAGGCAAAAATAGCAGGGCCCATTAGCATCCCCCACAGGAATATTGTTTTATGCAAACGACATGCTTGGGGCCTGCTGAGTGGGCGGAAATGGAAGATGTCAGGGTGTCCATTCTCCCAGGCTGTGCCGTCCAGGGTCCGGGCCAGGCCCCCGCTGCCGGGGGAGGCTCCAGGGTGCAGGGGCAGGTGGTGAGCAGAGGGCCCTGGCCGCCCAGCATCCAAGGCCCGGGTAGGGTCTCCAGGCTGCCAGGATCCCTGGCTGCAGGGCCAGCCCTGCCCTGCCCTGGCCTCCACCCTCGGACTATCTCATCTTCCTCCCTCCCATCTTCCCCATCCAGACTTCCCCTTCCTCTGCTCTCTGCACAGTCTCACCTTCCTCTTGGCTTCTCTCAGATCTCTTTTTCTTGGCTCCTCTCAGCCTCCTCCAGCCCTTCTTTTTCAGTGGCTTTCTCCCTGCCCAACCTCCTGGTCCCTCTCACCTGAGAATTCCCCCTGGGGTCCTTCTCTTGGAGCTTGTCTCTCTCTGGGTCTGCATCTCGAGCACGTCCCTCTCTGCCACTGTGACTCTGTCCCTTGGTCCTTATCTGTCTCTGAGAATGCCCGCCTCTCCTTGTCTCTGTCTCTGTCTCCCTCTCTCTGTTCTGTCTGTCTGTCCTGATAAGCATCTTTCCTTGCCCCTATCTCTCTGGCTCGGCTGGTTCCCCTCTGTTTTGTTTGAATCTGTTCCTCTCTCTCTTTGGCTCTCTTGTTCTCTTTCTGTTGCTGCCTCTACACTGCCTCTGTTCTGTTTATGGCACCATCTTTCCGTGGCTTTTTCTCTGTGGCTCTCACCCCAGCACCCTCTTCCTTTAGGGCACCCTGGAGAGAATTCTCACATAGACAGCAGCACCCCTGAGCTCATGTCTGGTCCAGGGACTGTGGGGCCATGTGGAGAGGTGTAGGGACTCCTCCACACACCTCCAAGCTCCAATGGGCACCAGGCAGTTGGTGGCAGCCCAGTTCAACCAGCTGTGGAGCCCAATCTGGACAGCTCTGGGTTTGGGGAAGGGGCTTGGTCTTCCCAGAGCCCTGAAAGGATAGGTCTGGCCTAGGTCTTGTCACGCTGGACGGGAGTTGCCCGACACTGGGGTACTGGGGGGAGAGGACAAGAATCAGCGAAATCCTCTCTTGATAGGAGCAAGTCCTGGCAACAGATACTCCCCGGCTGTGCGACCTCTGCAAAGGCCTTCCTCTCTCTGAGCCTCAGTTTCCATCTCTTTAAAATAGGTTGATCCTGGAGTCCAAGCCTCGGCCTTGTGGTGGGACAGGCCAGCTGCACTGACAACATTTAGGACAGGTGGCGCTCAGTAAATATTATTCACAACTGTTGTTATTATCATCCCTGCTCCTGTAGGTCCATGTAAGCTCTCTGTGCCTCAGTGTCCTCATCTGGAAAATGGGAGAATAGTTCTCATGTCCTTGGGTAGATATGAGATCTGGATGAGAGAGTTGCAGACTGGGAACATAGTGTGTGTGTGTGCATGCATGTGTGTGCACGTGAGTGTGCATGTGTGTGTGCACGCACATGTGTGTGCATGCGCATGCGTGTGTATATGTGCATGCACATGTGTATGTGTGTGTGTGCGCGCACATGTGCTCAGTTGTGTCTGACTCTTTGTGACCCCATGAACCATAGCCCACCAGGCTCCTCTGTCCATGGGACTGACCAGGGAAGAATACTGGAGTGGGTTGCCATTTTCTCCTCCAAGTGATCTTCCCAACCCAGGGATCCAACCCATATCCCTTGCATTTCCTGCCTTGGCCGGCAGATTCTTTACCACTAGCGCCACCTGGGTACATAGTAGGTGTTCACTAAAAGGCTTTTTTTCCTTTCTTTCTTTCTTTCTTCTCAGACTAGCTGTGTGATTTTGGCAAGCCGCCTGTCCCTCTCTAGGCTTTGGTTTCCTTGTCTGAAATGAGGGCAGCACAGAACACCCTTTGAGACCCGGGTTTGGCTCCTCTGAGGTCTTTTGGGCAATCTCCACTAGACTGGATTTCCTGGGGCGGCTGCCAGCTGGCAGTGACTCCACAGTGCCACCCAGTGGCCACCCGGGTCACCGTGGTGCAGGCTTTGGGGTCGGGGCTGAGGGCAGGGGTGGGCCTGACCTCTGTGACCTTGGCAGAGCCCCCCAGGTCCATTACACAGAGGGGAAGAGATCTGCTTAAGGGTACACTGCCAGGAGTTCTGGGTTGTGGTCCTCGCGCTGCCTCAGACTTGCTGGGTGACCCTGGGTCCGTGTATTCCCCTCTCTGAGTCATGCTTTCTTCTCCACATCAGACCACCTTGGACGCTTCCTCCGGCAGCCATGTCCTCCATCTTCATGGCTCGTCCAAGGCCACCTGACTTTGACAGTTCATGTTTTTATCAGGTGCCTACTCTGTGCTGTGGACAGGGTAAACAACAACAACAGTAGCCATGACAATAATAGTAAGTCGTCATTATTACTGTGAGCTTATTCTAGGTCTGACTTTACACTAGGCATCTGATCTGCACTAACGCATTTGATTAACATGAAGTAGAACTTCCTAGGCAGTTTACAGAAATGAACTCATTTACTTCTTCCAGCAAAGTGAGGCTCGGGGAGGAGAACTGACTTTTTTGTCATTAAAGTCATTCACTCTCTATTTGTTGAAAACCTGCGACGTTCTTAGCCCTGGGACCCAGTGGTGAAGAACACAGACTTCACTGTGGCCCCTGCGGGTTTGCAGTTTGGTGGGGAAACACCCAGTAAGTAAGGAAAACAGCCAAGAATACAATATTTTAAAATACTGTAAGAGATCTACAGGAAAAGAACAGGGGATGGTGAGAGAGGGGGAAGCAAGGCAGGAGAATCAGGACGAGGCAGCCTGGGGAAGGTGCTGTTTAAGCTGAGGTTGGACGGAGGATTCGGAACCTGCAAAGGGTGGCGGGTGGAGGCCACAGGAGCCGTCTGTGCAAAGGTCCTGTGGCAGGCAGCAACAAGCTTGCCCCATTGAGAAACTGACAGGAGGCCCTTGACCCCAGGGCCCTCTCTGTACCTCCAGCTTCCCACTGAGGTTCGTGTCGGGGTTCTCAGACTCTGAGAAAATCTCCAGGGAGCTTTAAAGAAAAACCCAGGCAATCCCATGGGACGCTTGGAAGTTGGAACCAGCTCAAAGTAATTATTTTAATCCTCTGTATGATTCCAACAAGCAGACTGGGGGTCATTCAGACTCCAAGGCTGAGGTCTTGCTAAACTTTCCTGACCCAGTGGCTGGGGAGAAGTGATCTTCTTGAGGGCAACATTTAATCCATAATTTTTCCCATAGTAGGCCCAGGTCTGCACCCTGGACAAGTCTCTGTGTAGAATCCTAGCTTATCTCACAAATGCCATGTCACCATAATGCTGATGAGTTAATCAGAAGGGCCTCCTGGAGTAATATTTTCACCATAGGAACCTGCACAGAAGGCTTGCCTGGTGGTTCAAAACAAGAAGAATCCACCTGCCAATGCAGGAGACACAGGTTCTGTCCCTGGGTCAGGAAGATCCCCTGGAAATGGTGACCCACTCCAGTGTTCTTGCCTGGAGAAGCCCATGGACTGAGGATCCTGACCAAGTGACTAAACAACCCATTCAGGGTCTGACCAGCACCTCTAAAGGGTTACCCAGATAGAGCAGCCGTAGGCAGGCCACTCTGAGCTGCGCCTAGGACTGTCTATCTTCCTCTGGCCATTCCTGGCCCCCACGGGACTGCCTGGCTGCAGAAGGAGACTTAGGCCACTTCCGGGCTGGGGGATGGAGTGCTGGGATGGACTGGCAATGCCTGCCCTGGGTGCAGCTTGGGGTTCTGCGTGACCCCTGCTGGTTTACTCTGTCTAGCTCCATTCAGACCTAGCACGTGAGGCCACACCCCTTCCCCTTTAGGTGTAGGGAGGATCCAAGCCCATTTCATTGCTGGCTGGCTGGGCAGACTAGTGACGCATGAATGCTTAGAGCTTTGTTTTCCCATCTGTAAAGTGGGCTCACTGATTATCTTCATTTTCTAGGGCCGCCATAAAGAACACCACACACGTGGTGGCTTACACAACAGAAATGTATTTTTTTAACTGTTCTGAAGGCTGGAAGTCCCAGATCAAGGTGTCAGCAGGGTCGCTGTCTTCTGAGGCCTCTCTCCTTGACTTGTAAGTAGTTACCTTGTCCTACTGTCGTCACAGGCTCTGTCCTCTGAGAATGTCTGTGTCCCAGTAAGGACCCTTCCTCTTCCTATAAGGACCCCAGTGCACTGGATTAGGGTCCCCGCTCTCATGACCTTCTTTTAGCTTGATTGCTTCTATAATGATCACATCTGTAAATACCGTCTCATTCTGAGCTACTAGGGGTTAGGATTTCAACATGAAAGAAATGTGAGATTTGGAGAGAGGGGGGACATATTATGAATTTGTTGGTGGGCACAGTTCAGCCCATAACAATGATGGAGCAGGACTTCCCTGGTGGTTTAGCGGCCAAGACTCCATGCTCCTAATGCAGGGGCCACAGGTTCGATCCCTGATTGGGGAATTAGATCCCATGTTCCACAGCTAAGAGTTCGCATGCTGCAGATAAGATCAAAGATCCTGCATGCCACAACTAAGACTTGGTACAGCCAAATAAATATCAATAAAGGAAATAAATGAAATTTAAAAAACGATGGAGCGTTTGCCTTGTGGGGGAGGTGGTGGTCCTCTGAGTGCTGCCCGTTCGTCTGTAGCAAATATCTCGGGAGCGATAGCAATGCATCAGGCACTCTGCTTTTCCTTCCAGGTGCCTGCTGGGTGTAACAGACCATCCCAAACTTAGTGGCCTAAAACAATGATATTTATTTTGTTCATGGATCTGTGAGTGGGGCAGACTTCAGCACAGAGAGTTGGTCTCTGCTTCATAGGGTGTCAGATGAGATGGCTCAAAGTCTGAGAGTGGGGGCTTCTGAAGTCTTGTCCACTCATACACACGTGGTTGACGTTGGATTGGGGGCTGTAGGCTGAGACCTCAGCTGGGGTCACTGGGGGAAACGCCTGCCCACAGCCGTGTCCTCTCTCTGTGTGGTCTGGGCTTCCTCACAGCATGGCGGCCAGGTTCCAAGGGCAAGTGCCCACATGACTTTTCCTGGCCTCGTCTCAGAATCCATAGAGCATCTGCCACCTTCTTTCAAGCCCATGCAGTTGCAAAGACCTGCCCACTTTCAGAGGGAGGGGAAATCAGTCGGCACTTCTTGTTTGGCAAGTTCTGCAAATGTTGCTGTCGTCATTTTTGGAAAACACAATTTGCTCTAATTGCAGCTGAGGCCGGCGAGGCTCAGAGGAGGAGAGAGTCCCCAGGCCCACATCGCATAGGAAGCCCACCCTCGCATCATCCCCAAGGGCCCCTTGGAATGTGTCCACTCCCCACCCCGCCCCCCAGCCGGTGGGGGCCAGCGAGGTGGCCTTCCCTCCCCAGGCCCCACACAAAAGCCTGTGGCTGAGCCTCCATCTGGCTTGTGGGATGGATTTGTCACTGGGAGGGAAGAAAAAAAAAAAAAAAACGGATTTTCTGCTTATTTTTTCTCAGCTCCTTATTCACATGTTGCCCAGCGGGGAGTAATCAGGGCTCTGTGGTCCTCCTGGCTTGCTTAATTCATCCAAGACCCTCCCTCTCCTCTGTTCCTCCCTGAGTTTCTCTCTTCAGGGTTTTGTTTCGCTCGCTCTCTTTCCAGGTCTCTCCCTCTTTCTCCCTGTCTCTCCCTCCTCCACCTCCTCCAGAATGTGCACCCCACTGACCTCCCACATTTCATTTCTGCCCCCTTGAAGGGATTACCCTCCAGGAAGACAGGTTGCTTAGTGCCGGGTACATTTGCTCAGGATTCCTGCCCTGCCCCAGCTTTCAGCCCACCATCCTGCCCCCCAGAAGGAAGCCAGGAAGGAATGTGCCAGCTGCCTTTCCTAGCTTCTTTTATTAAAAAAAAAAAAAATTTTTTTAAAATTAAGGTGAAATTCGCATGGCGTTGAACTAATTGTTTTCAAGTGAACACTTTGGTGGCTTTGTGCTGTTCTCAGTGTGGTGCAACCACCACATCTATCTAGTTCCAGAACACGCTCATCGCTCCAAAATTATCCATCAATGGTTCATTCTTTGGGAGTTCCTTGGTGGTCCAGTGGTTAGGACTGTGGCTGTGACCCTGATTCAATCCCTGGTCGGGGAACTGAGATCTCACAAGCCAAGTAAAGAGGTTAAAAAAAAAAAAAAAAAGCAAAACAAAACAACCAGCCAACGGTTGATTCTCCATCCCACCCACCCACCACCCCTGCCCGGGCATCCACTAACCTACTTTCTGCTTCTTTAGATTTCCTTATTTAGCACATTTCATGTGAATGGAATGGTATAATAGATGCCCTTTTGTGTCTGGTTTATTTCCCTTAGCCTGCTGTTTTCCAGATTCATCTACATCATAGCACGTGTTAGCACTTCATTCTTTTTTACAGCTGCATAGTATTCCATCGGAGAAGGCAATGGCACCCCACTCCAGTACTCTTGCCTGGAAAATCCCACGGATGGAGGAGCCTGGTAGGCTGCAGTCCATGGGGTCGCTAAGAGTCGGACATGACTGAGCAACTTCACTTTCTCTTTTCACTTTCATGCATTGGAGAAGGAAATGGCAACCCACTCCAGTGTTCTTGCCTGGAGAATCCCAGGGACGGGGGAGCCTGGTGGGCTGCAGTCTATGGGGTCACACAGAGTCGGACACGACTGAAGTGACTTAGCATAGCATAGTATTCCATTGTATGGCTAGACCATATTGTACTTACCTATTTATCCATTGATGGATATTTATTTCTACCTTTTGGTGATTGTGAATAATCTCACTATGGACATGGGTGAGCAAGGATTGTTTGAACATATGTTTACAAATCTTTTGGTTCTATATCTAGGAGTGGAATTGCTGGGTCGTGTGGTGATTCCACGTTGAACTTTTTGAAGACCTGTTAAATTGCCTTATCATCTTACTGCCCAGACCATAATGACGTCTTCAGAGGAATTGTGCTGGCAACCTGAAACCTGTCTACCATCACTGTCCTATCCATTCTATCTGAGAGTTGGCAGGGAAACCTTGAATCAGGGACGAGCTGTCCAGCAATGAGATCCTAGAAGGGCTGTGGAAAGAGAGACCAGAGCGGTTAGTGGACAAGCCTAGAAGGTCAAGGTCATGGATTCACTGATTCATTTATCCATCCATTCACTAATTCACTGATATCAGTAATTCATGGGTAAAACGTTTACCTAGAACCCGCCATATGCCACACCCTGGGCTGGACATTAGGGAGAGATATGCTATTAAGGGGATTACAGCCTGGGGGTCGGCAAAATGGTCACACAAATAAGCAGTTAGGAAAGGGTGTAATTCTGTCCCACTTGGAGGCTGTTTAAGGTGCTGAGGAAGCAGCTGCCTGGGAGGACCAGACAAGGCTCAACAAACAGGCAGCTCTTTAAACTGGCTATTGAAAGATAAGTAGGAGTTCACCCTGAGGCAGGAAGGGACACTCAGGCCTAGGGAACAGCATGGATGAAATTGTAGAATCCATAGTTATGGTGAATCTTAGGTATGGCTGGGGCACAAGGTAAATCTGGTGGAAATAATACCGTAATGATTGGTATGCTGTGATAAAATAATCAAAGCCTATTAATAACGTACTAAGGAGCCTGAGTTCTAATCTGAGGGTGGTGGGGCGCCCTAAAAATATTTAAACTCGAAGGATTAGAGGCAATAAACGTAGCTTTCATTTTCCCATCTGTAACCTTGGTGGGTGGAGCAGTCACTTTCCACAGTATGGCCAGCCGCAGTGACAGAAGGAAAAAGAGAGGGAGAATCTCAGTCCCAAAGTGATCATGCAAGAAAAATATGACATTGGACACTGAAGGCAGGTCCATGACGCATCTGTCTCTAAGTGGGCAAGGAAGCATAGTCCTACCATGGCCTCAGAGAAGAACAAGACATATGAGGTGGGCAGTGTGAGTGACCACCACGCAGATCCTCTCCGAGTTCCTTCTATATTTGCGAAAACAAACTTTGCTCAGGGATGTTCACTGCAGCATTGGTTGCAATAGCCTAAAGCTGGAAGCAACCAAAGGTAAAGAATCCGCCTGCCAGTGCAGAAGATGCAAGAGACACGGGTTTGATCCCTGGGTGGGGGAAGATCCCCTGGAGTAGGAAATGGCAACCCACTCCAGTATTCTTGCCTGGAGAATCCCATGGAGATAGGAGCCTGGCAGTCTACTGTCCATGCGGTCGCAAAGAGTCGGATGTGACTGAACATGCATGCGCCCAGAAACATAAACTACAGAATTTGATTGTTTCTTTTTAAAAAGAAAATAGGTTAATGCCGTTTTCTGATCTTCCTCCCCCACCCGCTCCATGGAGAAAAGACTTGGAGTCACATTTCTCTGAAGATGCACAAAGAGCAGTAAATAAGTGTAGCTTCTGAAAAATCAGGGGGAAAAACTGCCACGTCAGTTCTATAAGAAAAAGAATCCCGAAGAACAAACGAGGGCTCCTGCGAGCTGTCCCTCGTGTTGCGGGGATATTCGTCTTGGAAGGCGCTCGACAAGGCCTCCCTGGTCCGCCTCCCGAACGATCCTGCCAGGGGAGATGGATCACTCCTGAGATCCCCCCGCACCTCTCACTACATGGGGGTTCAATTAGCCGAATCCATTCCTACATCCCCGGACAGAAAAGCACAGGGCGTCTGTGCAACCTTCCGTCAGGATCCGCAGCCCGCCCATGCGGAGGAAGCAATATATTTTTAAAAATCTTACACGCCTTTTAATTGCTTATGTGTTGATTTCTTGCCCGCCGCCCCTTCCCTTGCCCATCCCATCCCCCCAGCATCAGACCCTCGCTTCCCTGCAAGAATAATGTTCTTGCCGGGAAGCTGCTCAGCTTCACTGAATCACAGGAGAGGGAGTAACTAACTGTTAGGTGGGGTGGGGGGCTTCTCTCTGGGAGGGTGTCAGGAGATGGGAGTTGATGGCTGGTGGTTCCATGACCTCCATCCTCTCAAAGGTGGAAAGACTGTACCCCGGTTACCCTGGAGCCTAGTCATTGGGTTCAGACAGTCAGAGTTCAAACCCTGACTCTGCCCAGACACAAGGGTGCAATCATGGGCCGCATGACTCTACTGCTCTGGCCTCACTTTTCTCATCTGAAAAATGGGTATGGATAATAGCAGCTGCCTAAAAGGGTATTGTGAGCAATTAAGGATATAGGGATTGTCAAATAAACATTGAAATGTGCTTATTACAAAGCATACTGGTATTTCATGGTAAAGTCACTATGGGACTTCCCCTGTGGCTCAGTGGTAAATAATCCACCTGGCAATGCAGGAGACATGGGTTTGATCCCTGGGTTGGAAAGATCCCTTGGAGAAGGAAATGGTTGGCTGGGAAATCCCGCGGACAGAGGAGCCTGATGGGCTACAGTCGATGAGGTCGCAAAGAGTAGGACACGACTTAGTGACTAAACAACAACGGAATCACTTTAGGCCAGTCTGGTCAGAGAAGGAAGTGAGATTTTGCTTTGATAAAATCAAGGACCCCGTCTTAGAAGATTTATATTCAGAAAGACAACAACCAGCTCTGTCTTTCTCCCAAGTCTGATGGATGAGCTTCCTAAAGTGGAAGTAATATTGGATGAATGACCTCAACTGTTCTTCCTGTAACTTAAATTTCAGTGGAAAAAGAGAAAATGAACATTGACTGAGGGCCTATGTGCCAGGTACGGTGCAACTGGTGTGTGTATTGGGGGCTGCAAGCCACCCATCTGTTTTGGCGGGATCTGTGGGCTAAAAATAATGTTTTACATTTCTAAATCATTGAAAAAAATCAAAAGAAGAATACTATTCTGTGACACATGAAAATTATCTGAAATTCAAATTTCAGTGTCCAGAAATAAAGTTTTATTGGCACACGCCCATTCGCTCACATTTTGTCTGAGGCTGCTTTGACGTTGCAATGGCGGCGTTGAGTAGTTGCAACAGAGACCATCTGGCCTGGAAAGCTGAAAGCATTTAATATCTGGCCTTTTAAAGAAAGTGTTTGCTGACCTCTGGTGTCTCTCATGGCACTGAAGACTCAAGGCTTCTCTGTGATCATTGTTATTACTGACCCATTTTATAGGTGAATAAACTGAGACTTTGGAAAAAGCCTCTTTTCAAAGTAAAGTGATTTTATGCCAGGGTTGTAGGAAAGGTGTCTATGGATTGACATACGATTATTATACCCATTTTGCAGATGAGGAGACTGAGGCCTGTACAGGATAAGGCAACTTGCTCAACGCTCTCAGTGAAATAAGGGCAGTGTGGGCGCCAGAATCTTGCTCTTAAGACGGGGGGCTATTTTTCTTTGCTCCTGCCTCTTTTCCATGGGACTTAAGGTGACTCTCCCAGAGTAACCACGAGGGGCTGTCACTGATGGATGGCTGGTCCTGCCTCTGGGAGCCCCTGCAAGCTGGGGCCTGAGGCAGGGTTGCTGATGGGTTGGGAGGGGGTAGGGGTTCTGGGCTAGGCTCCCAGGACGGGGGATGGGGAGAGAGGAGTTGGAGCTGTGTATTTCCTCCCCAGTTTCCTCCCCGGACCTGTCATATCTCAGCCTATAGTTGCCACAGAGGAAGCAGGTAGTACTGAGATGCTAGAACACGTGTTCTTGTCACCACTTGGTAAACAGCTAGTCCCCTGTATTGTAAGTTACAGTCTCCAAACACAGGCTCTAAAAAGACAGCTCTCTTGGGAGGAACCACACGATATTTTGGCCTTAAAATGCTTTTCATTTGGGGTCCTCCTTGAGTGCCCATGTGGAGGGACCCCTCCCTCCAACGCCCTGCACATTGAGATTGATGTGCGAAGCCAGAGAGTGCAGCAAACGTGTATTTCCAAGTATACACGTTTTAACAGCAAGGGGAATCTGTTAGGGATACAGGTTCTGGTGTCAGACAGACAGGGTCTGAGTGTGGACTCTGCCTGTGAGCCATTGACCTTCACCTCCTGAGCCTTCTCGGTTTTGTGACCTTGAACTGGTGATGGCCCCTACTTCACGCCTGGCGTAAGGAAGAACTGGGGCAGCTACCTGCAAGGTGCTACACGTAGGGCTGGGCGTGAGGAATGTACTCATATATGCCTTCTCTGATTATTTGTTGAGCATTTACTATATGCCCAGGGTACCGTACGCGTGCTCTTTCACCATGGTCGTGTGTGCGCGTGCTAAGCTGCTTCAGTCGTGTCGAACTATTTGTGACCCCGTGGACTCAGGCCCACCAGGCTCCTCTGTCCATGGGATTCTCCAGGCAAGAGTACTGGAGTGGGTTGCCATGCCCTCCTCCAGGGGATATTCCCCACCCAGGCATTGAACCTGCATCTTTTGTGTCTCCTGCATTGGCAGGTGGGTTCTTTACCACCGGAGCCACAGGGGAAGCCCCTTCATTGTGTTTACGTTGGGGCTATTACTCTCCTCACTCTATAGATGAGACGACTGAGTCTCTCAGGGCCCAAGCAAAAGAGCAGAACTCAGGACCCCGAACCAGGGTGGTGGGTCTGTAAATTCCACCTTTCCTGCACTCCCACCACTTGGATGCTTCCCAGAAGAGTGTGAGCCTCCTGACTCTTTCTTTCTTATAATTCTCCCTTAGTTTAACAATCTGCATTTCAAAATCATGTCCCCACGTCCCAAGGCCCCCAGGTACCAGGTGTATTTCTCCAAATCCCAGTACATAAATACAGTAAATCCCCATGTGTTTCGGGGATTTTTATGGGCCAGCCTGCCAGAGAAATGGGCTGCTTGCCTCTGAGGGCTGAGCCGACCGAGTGGGTGAGGTAATTAGCTACTGAGTTATGGGGGCCCCTTGAAGTCTGCTTATTGAGAGATCTCAGGTGCCTGCCTCACCTGGGTCCAGATTTACAGTTCTCGGTGGCCTTCTCGCATAGGTGTATCCTTGGGCACACAGACGGAAGGGCAGCCGGGGGCTCTCAGGGAGGAGGGACTTGGAGGTCCAGAGGGACACCTAGAATGGGGTGTGTCTGAGCCAGCGTGGCAGGGCCTCCTCGGGGAGTCGTCTGGATTCTTCCAGTGGGCTCCTGCTGCACTTTCACACCTGTGATTCTGTTTCGTGCCTCTGGTTAGAGCTACCTCGTGACATCTGTTTGTTCACAAGTCTCTCTCCCATCTTCATCTCATTCATTCAGTCATTCCATAAAGAGATCAGGAGAGTCCCTCATGCATCAGGATTGGATATAAAAGGTTCAGGAGGTGAGACAGCATCTCTTTTTAAACCAGGAGCTGGACAAAGAGTTGGTTTGTATCATGTACGTTTTTTGCAAGAAGGAAAGTGTGCTCACTCAGGGTCACCTTGCTCTGCTTACTGGTTAAATTCTAGGCTATACAAAGTAGATCATGTATGCATGTGTGTGTGCGCACATGCACACTCAGACACACACCAAAACTGAAAGGCTGCCATGCACAGGTGCTTGTTAGGTGCTCAGGACATTCGGGGTTCCTAACTGGTCACTCTCTGGCCTGGGAGGGATGACAGCCCCTCTCGAATCCCTCCCTTTCTCCCCTCCCGGCTTAAATCTGCCCCCGCCCCTGCCCCCGGCAGCTCAGGATGCGCTGCAGACAGTAAGCAGGTCTAGTCACCCCTCTGTCCTCATCCTTCAGTTCCCGCCCCTCCCAGGGGAGAACCGAGACTCCTAGAATAGTCTACAAGGTCCTGCGTGACTTTCCAAAAACGCTTATTTATTTGGCTGTGCCGGGTCCTCGTTGCAGCACGTGGGATCTTTAGTTACAACATGCAAACTCTTGGTTGCAGCCCGTGGCATCTAGTTCCCCGACCAGGGATCGAACCCAGGCCCCCAGCACTGGGAGCATGGAGTCTTACCCACTGGACCACCAGGGAAACCCTGGATCCTTGTGATTTGACCCACCCTCTCTGGCCAGCCCCAGTCATACTGAAGGGTCTCCTTCCGCACCCCAGACTCAGTCTCACCTCACCGCACCCCAGACTCAGTCTCACCTCAGGGCCTTTGCATGCACCAGGTCGACTGCCAGGAGTGCTGGTGCCCCAGTTAAACGCCTGCCTCCTTCCCTCCTCTCTTTGAGTCTCTGCTCAGGCCTAATCTCTCTACCCTTCTCTGCTCTACTACTATTGTATCCCTTGTCACTGCCTCTCATGACCAACATTTGTTTGTTCCTTGATTATCATCTGTCACCTCCCCTCCCCGTAGAACTTCTGCTTCACAAAGATCTTTTGTCTCTTTATGTCCCTGTTACTTCTGCAGCACTTGGATCAGTGACCAGAACATGATCGATGCTCCATAAACATATCCTTGAATGAATGAACCTATCTTTGCACCACAACAGCCCGTGCAGTAGCTGGCATTCAGTGGGGGCTAAACAGTTGTTCAACGAAATGTGGAGACGAGTGATACAGAAAATACGCTCAGATGGAATAAGTATCATGAGGCATAGATGACCAGTGAGTCATAGGAGAGTGAGAGTGCCATGGGGGCCCTAGGGAGTGGGGCATCTGTTGGGGGCATTTTCCAAAAGCTTTGATGCGCACGTTGACAGATGAAGGGTGAGCAGGAGTTTGTCAGACTGCTCGTGTGGCAAAAGGGTCGAGGGGAGAGAAACATCGTGTCCCTTAGGAAGACCTGAGAGTGCTGAGTGTCTGTATTTTGAAAGAAGGATGAACGGACCCAGGGCTGAGACAGGGACCCAATCTTTCAGAAGCTTGAATGTCAGGCTAGGAATTAGGATTTAGACTTAAGGGCCCTGGGGAGACCCTGCAGTGGGATGCTGGAGCATCTTTTTTTTTTTTAATTAATTTATTTTTTATTGGAGGATAATTGCTTTACAGAATTTTGCTGTTTTCTGTCAAACCTCAACATGAATCAGCCATAGGTATACATGTATCTGATGCTTATGAAGGCAGCACAGTAGGAACGGGGCAGCCCAGGAAAGAGACAATAAGGGCTGAACTGAGTCGGTGACATTAGGGACCAGTGGGTGGGGATGGTCGGGGGGAAGCAGGGTGGTACAGATGGGATCCTTCCATGGCTGCAGAGACCGTACGTGGAGAGACTAAAATCTCATCGTTTCCAAATCCGCAGGACGCAAAGAAAGCCCGACCACCTGGTTCCAAACTCAATTAACCAGATTTTTAAAAAATTGTAATTGCAGCTCTCATCTCTCCCCCCTCCTTCCTCTTCTGTTAAAAATTTTTATTATATATGCCTTTTGACAGCCAAAGACTCTCAGATGCTTGACGCGCTGTATATTAAGCAGAGTGGCAGCTGTGGTATTGCCAAGCGAAACAAAATACAAAATTTACAGCAGTAAATTCTTCTCTCTTCAGGGTGGTTAATTATCTTAATTACTTTTATTATCTTTTATCTTTTAAGATCCTAAATTGCTTATTTTTTTGCCTCTCCCGCCAAAGGCGACCACATATCTTTTATTGGTGCACGCTGAGTGAGGAGTCAGCCGCTTTTCTTTCTCGTGAAATGTAAAGGAACTTTGATTTCTACCTGACTCCTGCTTGTGATTTTAATTGTGCTAACTAGTGAAAACAAAGTTCTGTGAAATGTCGGAGCAGGAAACACACAGACAGACACGCGCAGACGCGCGCGTGCATACACACTCTCCAAAGCTGACAAATGCCTCCCTTTTCTTTTTTTATATCTCCTCCTCTCTCCCTTGCATTCTTTGTGCGATGTGGAGAAATCCATTTCTCTCCAGCAAATCTTAACTCGGAAGAAAAGAATTACAGGCCTTGCAAACTGTCACACTTTCCCCGGGAAACGGGGAAAGGTGATTTGGTTTGAAATAAATCCGTTCACGGTTAACATTTGAAAGCAAAGGGAAAAAAGGGGGGGAAAATCACCCGGCACCTAGACCCGGGGATATTTCAAGCTGGGGGGTTTTGCGACAGCTCAACCAGCTGAAGATGGAGGGGCTATAGCCTGAGTTGGGGGAGCGGTGGGGGGCGTCCGAGGTCAGATGCTCAGCAAGTGACTTCATCAAGACTCGATTTTGGAAGAGGTGGCTCAGAGGCCACCATCCGAAGCCAGAGCCTTGGGTCCAGATGTGTCCTGGGCTGTAGAATCGGTGTCAGCGGGTAGACAGGACTGCTTCCTCTGTGGCTCAGTAGTAAAGAATCGATCTGCCAATGCAGGAGACGCCGGTTCGATCCCTGGGCCAGGAAGATCCCCTGGAAAAGCGAATGACAACCCTCCCCAGTATTCTTGCCTGGGAAATCCCACAAGCCTGGTGGATTATAGTCCATGGGGTTGCAAAAGAGTCAGACACGACTGAGCTATTAAGCACACACGAAAGAAAAGAGTAGCTCTCTGGGAAGGTCAGCTTTGTGAGCGTTTGAGGGAAGTTTCTTTGAGTTTTGCCTGTGGGCTTGGGGTCGTGTTGCCCCAAGCAACTCTCCAGGGCTGCCCAGCGACGGACCCCATCCTGGCCTGGGGGGCAGGGCCCCTGCCAGCCCCTTTCTGACCATCAGCTTCTCTTCCACCACCCTCCGCATCTCTCAGGCTCACCGCTCAGTGTCTGTGGCTCTTGGTGAGGTCCCCCCTCCGCCCCTGCACAGGAAGTCCCACATATATATATATAACATGCCCTTTTGGTGCCAGGCAGACTGGGATGGTCGGTCACCCTATGTCTCGAGACTTTCCCTCTCAAGGATTCTCTGGTCCTTTCTCTGTTCCTGTCTCTCTGTCTGAGTCTGTCATTCTGTCTGTCTGTCTCCTACCACCCTGCCTTTCTCATATCCACCCGTGCTCCCCCCGGCATCCCTCCTCCCTTTCCTCTGGACGCCCCACCTTGTACTCTTCTGCCAGAAAAGGACAGCATTTGCATCTCCAGAAGGGCTGGGCAGTCGAATCCAGAGATGGACACACGGCCGGGGGGGAATGAGGGGAGGCGGGGGAGGACCAGTGGTCTGGGAGGAGAGAGGGGGAACCCTGTGACCTCCAGTCCCCCAGAGAGACTTTCTGAAAGCTCCCAGTTCTGCACATAGGTCTCCTTCCCCACAATCTTCTTTTCTACACTGCGCCACGGAGAGAGGGGTGTGTGTGTGTGTGTGTGTGTGTGTGTGTGTGTGTGTGTGTGTGCACAGGCCCTGAGTGGAAGGGCCACTGGAGAGGCCTTTCCTCCGGGGGTGGGGGGCCTGACCCTCTCCTGCCAGACGCCGTGCTGTGAATCTCTCCAGGCTTTGGAGGGAACCTGCAGCAGGAGACGCTGGGGACGAGAAAAGCAGGATTCAGGATGGAGGGGCCAGGGCTGCCGCTGACCCCTTTACTTTCTCTGGGGTCACAGCTTGCCCCATGTGGCTGTTGAGTGTTCTCCATGTGGCTAGTGGGACCGAAGGTCTGAATTTTAAATTGCATGAGATTTTAAGGATAGCAAAATCTAAAACCAGATACTCTTTCAGTTACTGGAAATTGTTTAAGTGTACTTGGAATAACGTGGCCATGTGAGTTTACACTCTCAGATGAACTGGGATGTGCCATAAGTGTAAAATACCCTCTGGGTTTCAAGGACTGGGACCCAAGAATGACACATTATGTGAAAATTATGCGATGAAACATTTTTCATGTTGGTTGCAGGTTGGAACTGTGTTTCTGATGCAATGGGTTAAGGAGGATATTATTATAATTAATTTCCCAGGTTTTTTTCTTCAAAAGATGGCTTCTAGAAAGTTTAAATGCTTTGCTTGCGTTATGTCCCTCTGGGGCTGGGTCACTGTAGGACTTGAGGTCTGCCCCTGCCACCCAGGAAGTATTCTCTGACCTTGTTGCACTGAGATGTGAAGCCAGCTTGTTTGTGATTGCTTTTAGCCTCTGGACTGTTCTCTTACTGTAGAGACAAGGAAACACTCCACCCAGCCGAAATCCACAATTTTTAGAACGGAAAAATTAATGAAACATCAGACCGGAAATCCACCTTGGATATTCACTGGAAGGACTGATGCTAAAGCTGAAGCTCCAATATTTTGGCCATCTGTAGTTCCAATATTTTGGCCACCGGATGCAAAGAGCCGACTCATTGGAAAAGACTCTGATGCTGGGAAAGACTGAGGGCAGGAAGAGACGGGGGCGACAGAGGATGAGATGGTTGGATGGCATCACCAACTCAATGGATATGAATTTGAGCAAATTCAGGGAGATAGTGAAGGACAGAGGGGCCCGGTGTGCTGCAGTCGAAAAGAGTCCGACACGACTTAGCAACCGAACGATGACACCGATAGAATGGAAACGTTAGTTTCAAGCCCCAACCCCCCGCTCACCCATCCCCCACTCCATTCCTGCTACTCCTTGGGGATTAGACTGCGAAGGGTGATGTCTGTCTGGATTAGACAGATTAGTCTGTCTGGATTAAGAGTCCTTTTTATTATATTTTTGTTTGTAAATTTTTATTTTTTTTAATTAAAAAATTTGATTTTGTGTTGGAGTATAGTTGATTAGCGATGTTGTGTTTCCGGCGTGCAGCCAAGTGACTCGTGCATATCCATGTACCTATTCTTTCTCAAGTTATTTTCCCATTTAGGTTTTTACAGAATATTGAGATTATGGATATTCTCTAAGGGCCTATGGTGGGTCCTAGTTGGTTCCCTATTTTAAATACAGCAGTGTGTATATGTCTAGACTTCTAGGCCTCTAGCTTTTTCCTCTGACTCTGGCTGGCGGCTCTTTGTTCGGGCTGGCTGGGTGGTTCCCTGGGCTGGTAGGACTTTGCTAGGATGGCTGTAGCTCCCTGAGGAAGCAGAAGGGGGTGAATCCGGCTCCCACGTAGATGCGCTCAGCCATGCAGGAGGCTGACATGTAGCTCAGCCAATATTTTTCCTATGTGTCAGGCACCAGCTGGGCAGAGAGGGGCCTCTGACACTTCCTGGTGTTGGAGGGAAGACAGACATTGACCAAACGCCTGTGTAGCCAAGTGTGCTTGGCTGCATCCGTTATCCCATCTGATCATCTCTCCGCTGCCATAGGGTGAGGCTCGTGCTTTCCCTGTTTCACAGAAGAAGAGCCTGCAGTCAGAGAGGTGGAAGACGTGCCCGCGGTGTACGCAAGCTGGAGCTGGGGCTGCAACCCGGGCTTGCGTGGCTCCAGAGTCCCGTAAACCCCTCCTCTGAGCTGCCTCCCACATGCTCCCAGAGAGGTTGGGGTTGGAGGCGACCCCTGCCCTCTGTGACCTCGCCTCCTTCTAGTCCTGCCTCCTCACCAAGCTGCCTCGCTTCCCTTCATAACATGCCCCGAATCCATCATCCCTACTTCTAGTTGAAACCCACCACAAACCAGCATGTATTTTTAGTCTGCACCACCTCTTGGGATAATGAATCTCATATGTTTACTTCCCACTGAGTAAAGCACTACAGCACTTTAATTTTTTCCTAAAATGCCTTGGAGCATCCCCATGAGATGGAGGTGAGGGGAGGGGCACACTGATTAAGCTTCTCTCTGAGGGCTGGCCCTGCCATGGAGCCCTTTAGACTTGAGTTGGCATCTTCAACACCCCCTCCACCAGGATGTGTGAGGCGGTGGGCGAGAGACTTTGCCAAGCTTGCTTTGCCCCTCTGTACATGGGGAACAAGGAGACTGACCCTGCAGAGGGTGGGTACCACTGAAGGGGCTGCCTGAGGTGTAGAGCAGAAGGAAGCCTGTCTGTATTGTACACCTTTGGCATGGTGGAGTTTCTCAGACACAGGTGAGGTGAGAGAGATGTGGGATGAGAGCCCTGTTTCTAGTTCCTGAACTGTAGAGTGCTTAGAACGCCGGCCAGTGTCCTTGTAGTGGCCCGGACACCTCTCTGTCCTCGCCTTCCCAGATCTCCCTTGCTCACTCTGCTCCAGCCCCACTCACCTCTTCCAAGCCATGCATATTCCTGCCCCAGGGCCTTTGCACTGGCTGCTCTTCCTGCCTGAAACTCTCTTCCTTGCAGTAAATGCCTCAATACCTCCCTCTGTTCCTTCCAGCTGTTCTTCAAATGTCAACTTCTCCATGAAGCAACGTGGATGACGCTATCGAAAATCAAAACCCCTCCCTCTGGTCCTTTAATTTCCCCTACTTTTCCCTTCTATTTTTTTTCTATAGCATATAGCACCTTCTATCAAACTCTGTTTGCCATCACTTCATGGCATATACATGGGGAAACAATGGAATTGGTGACAGACTTTATTTTCTTGGGCTCCAAAATCACTGCAGATGGTGACGGCAGCCATGAAATTAAAAGATGCTTACTCCTTGGAAGAAAGGCTATGACCAACCTAGACAGCATATTAAGAAGAAGAGACATCACTTTACCTACAAAGGTCCGTCTAGTCAAAGCTATGGTTTTCCCAGTAGTCATGTATGGATGTTAGAGTTGGACCATAAAAAGGCTGAGCACTGAAGAATTGATGCTTTCAAACTGTGGTGTTAGAGAAGACTCTTGAGAATCCCCTGGACTGCAAGGAGATCAAACCAGTCGATTCTAAAGGAAATCAACCCTGAATACTCATTGGAAGGACGGATGCTGAAGCTGGAGCTCCAATATTTTGGCCACCTGATGTAAAGAGCCAACTCACTGGAAAAGACCCTGATGCTGGGAAAGATTGAAGGCAGGAGGAGAAGGGGACGACAGAGGATGAGATGGTTGGGTGGCATCACTGACTCAATGGACATGAATTTGAGCAAGCTCTGGGAGTTGGTGATGGACAGGGAAGCCTGGCGTGCTGCAGTCCATGGGGTCTCAAAGAGTCGGACACGACTGAGTGACTGAACAACAACAATCACGCCCTATAACCTACCTACTTATGAGGTTCATTTTGTCTGTCTCTGCAAGGGCAGGAATTTTTCTTTGTGTTGCTGCCTGCTGTGTCCTCAACACCCATGTTGCTGCTGGACACACATCAGGTTCTCAATAGATGTGAAATGAATGCATCGTCTTTATTCTCAGCTTCCCAAGTGGTGTTTGCAGGTTGGTAAATGTTATTATGCCACAAAAGCAACAGTGAGAATGCAGCTGGGGGGAATGTCCATGGTCAAATGCATTTAGTAATAAACTGATGTCTTAGAAGATGCATCAGACTCATGTGGTCCTTGATGGGAAAAGCTAAGCTCAGTTCACCCACTCATCCTTTTCATAGGTCAGGAAACTGAGGGTCTCGGTCTCTGAGTCTTGACCCAGATCTCTGACTTTCTAACAGCTCTACCTCGTTCTCCACACCCACCCTGTCTCTCTGGTCCTGCCCACCCCATTCAAAGAAGGATTCTCAAAGATCTCATGTGGATGGCCAAAGTCTGTAGAAAAGGGGGGTCCTCCCACAGCACATGCAGGAGCCCTGACAAATGTGGGTCACAGACCCTTGGATTCAGGTGTAACTTCCTTTATTAATTTGTGGCCCAGATTTGGGGGGCTATTTAATTTAAGAGAGATTTGTAAATTTTTTTAATGTACAAAACAGAAAGGACTATCGCTCACCAGGTTCCTCTGCCTGTGGAATTTTCCAGGCAAGCATACTGGAGTGGGTGACTATTTCCTCCTCCGGGTGATCTTCCTGATCCAGGTATTGAATCCAAGTCTCTTGCATCTCCTGCATTGGCAGGAGGGTTCTTTACCACTAGTGCCACATGAGATGCTCTACAAAATTGAATGACCTTTGATTAAAAATAATCTCTGTCATGAAAATAATTTCTCTTGTGAAAATAATCATGACACTGATCTATGCTGACTAATACTTAGGCTGACTCTGAAGGCTTTACACCTTGATTTTGTTAAGTTCCCAATGATGGTCTCACAAGGCACGAATGGGCCCATTTTACAGATTAGGAGACTGAGTTTCAGAGGAGATGGTTTACCTAAAGTCACAGGATTGGTGAATGGAGGAGCAGGAATCCAGCCTAGCCTAGCCTATCCTGGCCTATTCCGGAGACTGAGATGTCTACCTCTGTGTGCAAATGGGGCTAAATGATGAAAAAAACCTCTATAATTCTTAGCAGAGAAGAACAGACTCTGGTAAACCCTTCCCCCTTCCCTCCAAAGCAAAACAAACAAGATGCCTTAATTTCCATTTCCAGCAATGTAACCAGAGGCTATTTTATTGTTTTATGGTTTTATCTGGAGTCTTTGCCCTGAGCCTTTCTTTTCTCTTTTTTGTGCTTGACACATTTGCTATGTAATTTTGTCTTTTTTCCTTTTCAATTACTATTATGTTACAATTATGTTTCCATGTTGTTACTCATTTTTGTAAACATTTCAATGGCTGCATAATATTCTGCCTTCAGATAAGTCATAATTCATTTTTCATTTTCCCTTGGGTAGACATTTAGGTCAATGCCCATTTGGGGGCTCATACGCAATAGTACAGGGAGCACTGTTGTTTTCGATCTCAAAGGCATCCCCTTAGGAGCTGGAGCCCAGGGCTGGGCATGTTGTTTTGGGAAGTTTAGTTGGTTGCCTCATATACTCCGAAGACGTCCTGCCCTCGTGTTACGTCCCCACCGGGAATGTGCGAGGGGCCCTTCTCACCGCATCCCGATTTTCATGGACAGGTCACCTTAGCAACAACAACAACAATTTTTTTTTTTTAATTAAAGGCTTTATATGTTAATTGTTTTAATGTCTTTTCCTTTGATTCCCATTGAAGTTGAGCTTTCCGCCTGTGTTTGCCAACCAGGCCCATCTTTACTTTTGTAAAGACTCTGTGTATGGGAGGAATAGTCTTAAAGTTAGAATTTGAAACAGAATCACATGCAAGAAACGAAGATGGGGAAGCAGGCGGCAGACCCAGAGACTCTCCCACGAAGTCTGACTTCACTCTCCTCCTTAGATAGAAGCCGTGTATGTGATGCCCCTGCAGTGTGTTCTGGGTCTAGGATGGGACAAGGGCTGGGAAGACAAAAATCTGGACAGGGTCCCACACGGAGACGGCCCTTCTGTTGGACGGCTCATCCAGGCTTGTGACCCACTTGCCATCCAGAATCCAGCCCCCTCCTCAGTCCAGGTATAGACAGACACAGCCAATAATGCTCCACTGTCCTCTGGGCTGTGATGGGTCGCTTGGGGGCTAAGGGAATACAGAGCTGGATCCTGGTCCAGACTAGGGGGCTGGAGGTGGCGGGAGAGAGGCAGCCAGCCCAGGAAGCACCTTCCCCCCTCCCCGACCCTCAGCATAAACACCCACTTTTCTGTGCATCAAACACACCCATCTAGCCCTGGTAGAGCCTTCACATATGCTGTTCCCGGCGCTTGGAACACTCTTCCTCAGACCCACACAGGGTCCTGACCATGGATGTCACCACCCCCAGGAGGCCACCCTGATTGCTCCTCAGATTCTCCCTTCTGAAACCTTCTCTTCCCTTCACAGCTCTGAGCTGAGTTGAAAATATCCATAAATCCTATATACCTCCATGATCCTCTGGGGAGCTTTCAAAAAAAAAAAAGTACTGATGTCTGGACTCCACCCCAGACTAATTAAATCAAGACCTCCAAGGGGTAGGTGGGGGGCTGGGTTTGTGCTAAAAGCTCCCCTGGGGGTTCTAATGTGCAGCTAGGGTTGAAACCAGGGCTGAAGGAGGTCACTTGTGTATTGCACATTTATTGCCTGCTCCCCCCACCCGGCGACCAGAGGCTCACAGATGCCAGGAGCTGTGAAGCAAGCCCTGGAGTCTACTGAGCACCTTGCCTGGCACGTCCACCCTCAGTTTGTTTCGAAGGAACCATCTTTCAAAAGAGTTCCTGACACCGTTACCATCCAGTCACATCATAGTCATGGCCCCATTTTCCAGATTAGGAATCTGAAGGTTGCAAACAGGAAGCGACGTGGCCGCGGTACCTGGGGTGGATCGGAGGAGACTCTCAAGTCGCTGTTGGGGTAGGGAGGGGACTGCAGGGAGGGGACCATGCCTGTGTCACTTCAGAGACTGACAAGACTTGAAAAACACGGAAGGGAAATGCGCGAGCTTTGCATCTATCTTTCATGGAAAGAATAAAAAGACTGCGTGTCTTTAAGGCAATGAATGTGGAAAGAAAAGAAAAAAGCCTAAGTCACCTCGTTCTCTGCCCGCTGCTCGGCTTGTCTATATTCCTGGGGCAGCCTGGCCCGCATAAACATTCGGCACACAGCGCTTGCAGACACTTTTTAATAGAATCGCTTAAAACAATTAATTACCAGAGTTTTCATTCAAGCTGCAGTGCAAAAGATACGCCAGCAATAAAAGGCATTTATCCGCGGGTTTCTCGAGGCCTGTTTGTTATTAAGATGTAAATTAAATCATCACAGATGTTCCATTTTTTAATCTAGGCCTGGGAAGATCAGGGCCAAGCGCGGCCTAAACGGGTTTATTTCATTATCCATACATTCATTAGAAACCCACCGTCTTAGTGGGTATCATTTTTCTTGGGTGCCTTCCCCCCGCCCCTTTCTTAAACAAATTATCAGGATAATTTGTTCATTTCCCTTTCTGTTTGTTCTTAGCGCTCACCAGTCCCGGGGGGCAGGGTCCCAGGGCTGCAGGGTGCTGGGAGGCTCCATTGGGTTCCCCTGGGGAGTGGTTGCCCCCCCACCCCATATCCCACTTGGACGTGGGGAGACGCAGTTTCTTCTCCAGGCGTAGAGTTGGGGGCGAGTTGTCTGGAAATTCCTAGAAAATATTTCCCTCTCCTAGCCATGCTGCATACCTCATGGTAGCTCAGGTGGTAAAGATTCCGCCTGCAGGGCAGGAGACCCGGGTTCGATCCCTGGTCTGGAAGATCCCCTGGAGGAGGGCATGGCAACCCACTCCAGTATTCTTGCCTGGAGAATCCCGTGGACAGAGGAGCCTGGCGGGCTGCAGTCCATGGGGTTGGACACGACTGAGCGACTAATGCTTTTGAATGGTGCTGCGCCATGGATAGGGTTGAAAGCCTCAGCTCTAGCTCATGACCAGTTCAACTCTGAAGTTGGAAGGCACTGTCCCATGATTAATCACCTCCTCCACATGGCAGAGCCCTCCCTCCCTGCTGGCCACCACGTAAAATTACCCGGCAGCCTCTGCTTCTTTATCTGCTGCCCTCCATCTGGGCTGTCAACCCACTGAGGGTCAGGGCTGAATTAGCTCGCCACTGTGTGGTCAGAGCCCACCCCAGAGCAGGTCCTCAGTTAATAAATACATGCATCTTAAGGGTTGCTATTAAAATACCCAGCTTGCCGCTCAACACACATAATCTCATTTAACCCCCCAGTAACTTCAAAAAGAGGTAGTGTTATCACCCCCATGGTAAACCATGACATTGCGGAGCAGGGTAGGGTTTTGCCCAAGGTCATGACTGCCGGGTAGAGGGGTTAGGATGTGAACCCAGGTCCGGCTGGTTCCAATTTCCTGTGACTGAACTCCTTGCTGTCCTACAAGTGGGCACTGGGCATTGAGTCCCAAACTCACCAGAGCGTTTAACACGTCTTTATTCGGTGCCAAGCACGGTGCAAGGCATGGGGAGCGCTTGGCACAGCTCAGGAGGCCCCCAGAAGAGCACAGGCATTGTTTTGTCACCTGTAGCCTCATGCCCCCACCATCCGGCATGCCTGTTTTGTAGATGTCGCAGCTGACACGCAGCCATAGGACGACGACATGGGCTGAAACTCAGGAGAGGCCACATCATTTGCAGGGTGAACTGCAAACGGACAAATGGGGCCCCTTCTTCAAAATGTATATGAATTTCAGGAGCATGACAGCAGAGTATGAAGTACCAGGGTCACTCTGCGTGACGGCAGAGGTGGCATGCTCACAAAGGTGGTCCTGCAGAGACCCCTCCCCCCAGCTCGGTTGCCCAGTTCTTTCCACCACGTACACAAAAGCCAGATAATCCTTGGCAACGCAATGTTTGGGCTGTCCCCACCCCACCTCCTTGACCACCGGCCTTCCTGCCTTTCCTGTGTCTTCATCCTAGTTATGGTTGAATTAACCCATCAGAGCTTAGGTAACAGTTATCAATGGGAGAGAATCTCCTAATGTGTTCACAGGCTGTTATGCTATTAGGTCTTGCATTTCTCCAACAGCCAGATGAGGTATAGCCCGTTGTGTAGTGCCGGAACCAGAGAGCGTGAGTGACTTGCTCAAGGTCACACAGCCAGCAGATATCAATTCTGTTCTTTGTGTCATCAGGGTCTGTTGGACTTGCTTCTTTTTAACAATAACCTTTTGCAGAAAAGTGAAAGTGTTAGTCGCTCAGTTGTGTCTGACTCTTTGCGACCTCATGGACTGTAACCCACCAGGCTCCTCTCTCCATGGGATTCTCCAGGCAAGAATACTGGAGAGGTAGCCATTTCCTTGTCCAGGGGATCTTCCCCACCAAGGGATCAAACCCAGGTCTCCTGCATCGCGGGCATTTTCTTAACCATCTGAGTTACCGGGGAAGCTGAAGCCTAGCACAACCACAAAGCAGAACCCTGGGCGATTTGTCGGAGGTGGAAATGGATATTGTCCCCTCATCCCAACCCCCAGCAGCATCAGGATTAGGAAGAATGTTCTTTTCCAGAGGTACATTCTTTGCCAAGTGTAAACAGCAACAGGCGCATAAATTTGCCAGTCCTCCTGAAGATCTCCCAGAAGTCAGAAGGTATTTACTGGACCACTTCAACATTTCAGGCCACCCCTTGGAGTGGGGGCTACAGCAGAACACTGGGCTTGGGCAGCCCCTGACTTCACCCAGTGAACCTGGAGCGTGGGAGACCATCAGAGCAGGGGGGCAGCAGAGGGGGTACCCCAAGAGGGGAAGGGCCCCCACCGGGCAGCAGAGAGAAGACCATCCCTCAGAGGCACCAGCCTGGTACCCCCCTCCCGTTCGACAGTGCCCTGTGTATAGGCGCGGCGGCCGCCTGCTGGGAAATGATCGTTTTCTGCTTCCTGCCTGTGCATGGTCTCATGTTTTCATCAAGTCCTGAAGAAAAAGAATGGGAAAATATCGTGGCTTTTATCCCCCGCTGTGTGCTGAAGAAATTGCCTTTTTATGAAAGTCCTTTTGCTTTCACGAGCATTTCATGCACTCCCAGGGCTGGGGGAAACCCTTAAACACCTAGCTTCACAACCCCAAACTGCAGAGACTTTGGGTTGGGGTCTGGGGATCAAACAGGGCCAACGGGAGAAATGAGAGGGAGACACTTTTGGAAAAGGGAGTTGAAACCAGAGAGTTGGAAAAGAGAGCTGAGAGTTGTATCACTCAGCTTCCCAGGAGGCTGTTAGGAGTCAGGGCAGCCATCTTTGGCATCCAGAAAAAACCTGGTGTCGGGCTTTGTGAGCACACGGACCAGGGCTCCAGACCTATCGACACAGGCTGAGTGATCTCGGGCAACGGTCTGGACCTCTCTGAGCCTGTTTCCTCATCCCTGAAACGTGATGGCAATCCCCATCACGTAGGGGCGTTATGAGGATTAAATGAGGGGCTGTTTATGAAGCCCCCAGTGTGATGCCCAGCACATGGCACACTCTCCATACGGGACAATTTGCCACCCCCCACCTCATTTCCCTTTAAGTCATTTTACGACAAAATCAATCTCATGAGATTAAAATCTCTCTCTCTTTTTTTTTTAACCTGTCCCTCCCTCTGCCAATTGGGTACTGCTGAATGTATAAATAGTTGGGAAGAAAAGCTTGGCCACATTCCTGCATAATTGCTCCTCAGAGTTATTAAAGGTACAACACCCAGCGGAAGACACCTGGTCGCTTCTGCTCACACTTCTTTGGGGGTCGAGGATGACTCATGTGTGGCCAGTAACCGGAGAAGAAGCGTCCAGTGTGGCTAGGCCAAAGGCCTCCATTGTGGAGCAGAGGTCACTGAAGGATTCTTATGTCTTCTCATTGCGTTTTTCTTCTTTTTTTTCAAAATTGAGATTCTCACAGTGGTTTGAGTTGTAAGTACGCACACAAACATACATATGCAGACACGCACACGTATGTATATGCAATGCACACATACACTTGTGTACACATATGTGTGCGCTTGTATGTATGCACATATACACATCTAGTTTATAACAGGTATGTAATAAAGTATATTTTAAATCCTTAAGTAAGATTTTGGTGCACATAGATATCTTTCTCACTGTTCTTAGTCAAATGGTTTAGCTTCCGAGACCCCGCAAACGTCAGGTGTTGGATGTACGGAATACGTTTTTAACACAGCAGCAAGAGTCTACTTAAAAAAATACTAGGATTCTTCAGCAGCTAAGAACAAAGCAGTGAGTAGAAGCAAATAGCAAGGACTAATAAGAAATAAAATTAGACCACACAAGCAGACATTTTCGTAGAATTGTCTTTCCGGAATGTTGTCAATATAGGCTTTGACCATTTGAGGTACTGCTCCTGAATCATTCTTTTGGTTTGTAAATAAAGTCCCATTCGATAGATTTCTTTCAGAGTTCAGAGTAAGGAGCTACTTGGTCAACATTAAGAAACCTACTTAGAAAGTTTTTTCATCTTGTTTTTTATTTCTTTTCGCCACGTGGCATGTGGGATCTTAGTTCCCTGACTAGGGCCTGAACCTGACCTCCCAGCAGTGGAAGCTCCAGTCTTAACCACTGGACAAGCAGGGAAGCCCCTCATCTTGTTTTAAAAATTAATTTTATTTTGTTCTTTTCTGGCCTTCTAGAATGTTCCAAAAAGATTTTACTTCCAATGTTAGAAATTTATTATTTGGGTTAAAGTTTTCTTTCTTTTGGATTCTCATAATTATTAGTCCTATGATACGATTCTTTTCACTGTTCTAAAGAAGTTTCAGAAATATTTTCCCCCAAAATAATGGGGTTCAAATTTTTTTATAAAGCTGGAGACAAGGAGTTGAATTTCTGTTTGCTTTCTAACGTTCTATTTAGTTGGTGTTTACGGTACAGGTACAGGTCTTCTGCACCCTGCCACACGCAATGCAGTAAGAGATTCGGTAGCAAGAACTCTGTGCCCAAGCATCTTTCTTTGAGGAGATCATCTGGAAGGGGACATATTATGCCTTTGAAGTCATTCGACATTCACCTAATATACATATATTGATATAGAAATAGCATTAACTCTCTGAGAAGCTGGGAGTCTGCCTGCACCATAAGCATGAAATATCCTTTGGCTTCATTTGGGCCCACGGGATGGGGTGGGGGCACAGACGGATGGACTGGGGTGCTGGGCCCAGCTGACTTGGGGACACTCAGGCTTCTGTGCAAAGGGGATGAGCCAGGCTCCCTCTGCAGCTGAAGCACTGCTTCCGCTCCTCTCTGGGGCCACTGGGGAGCTCGCAGTCAATTTGCAGCCACATTTCAAGACATCTGAATTCCATTCTGAAGGGCAGAGAGGACAAACTCAGGGGTACCTGGGCACCCCAGCACCACCACCACACTGCTGTTTGGGTCTCTGGTTTCCCCTGGATCTGTCTGTCACCCACAAGCAGTAACACTCATGAGAAATCCTGAACTTCCCTGGAGGTCCAGCGGTGAAGACTCCGAGCTTCCACTGCAGGGGCCGAGGGTTCAGTCCCCGGTGCTGCCAAAAAAACAGAAGCATGCTGGGGACTTCTTGATCATTCAGCAGTGAAGACTGAGCTTCCAAAATGCAGAGGACACAGGTTCCATCTTTGGTCAGGGAACTAAGACCTTACATGCTGCGTGGTACGGTCAATAAATGAAAATAAATAAATTCAATGAAAAGAAAACCCCTGAGTGTCCCTGACTCGCTCGGCGGGGCTCTGAGAACACTGCTGGCCTCTCTCCCCTTTTTCATTCTGTGTCTTCCTCCCGCTTCTCTCGCCTTTCCCCCTTTCTCTCTCCCAAATCCCATCTCCATTTTATTTCCTCTCCTTTCTCTCTTTCTTTTCATCTCTCTTGTCTCATAATTGTTTCCTTTTTTCCTTTTTCTCCTTTTTCTCTGGCTATTCTGCTCGGCCCTCTCTCCTTCTCTGTCTCCTTCCCTCCCCCCACCTCCTCTCATCTCCCCACCCTTTCTTCCTCCCCTTTTTACCTCCCTTTTCTTATATCTGACCTTCTAGCACCTTCTACTTTCTTTTAATGTCCTTACCCTCTGTCACTCTTGGCTGCTGTTTCCTTCTCCACTCTTCTTTGCCCTGAATCCTACCCCCTCCCAGGTTCCTCTGTGCGGTGTGTGTGTGTGTGTGTGTGTGTGTGTGTGTGTGACAGACACTCCTCCCCGCCCCCCTCCCCCAACACACACTTCCCAGAGAACACCGTAGAGAACTCAGGACTCAAACATTTTGTGGCCTTGGTCTGTACTGAAGGCAGTGTCCTTATCAACCTGACAGGCCAAAACAGAAGACCCCAAAATCCAAAATGAAACAATAACAGTGCAGCCAAGCCACCCTGATGACGCACGTCCTGCGTCTGACACGGGAACGTGGCCCCAGGAGGCTCTCACGTCGGTTTTTCTCTAAGGGGGCATCACCTCCTCTCTCGGGCCTGTCAGTGTCTCTGATGGTTCTTTTCCTTTTTTTTCAGCCATGCTGTGCAACGTGTAGAATCTTAGTTCTTCCCTCAGGGAGGGAATCCGCACCCCGGCATTAGGAGAGCAGGGTCTTAACCACTGGACCTCCAGGGAAGTCCCTGAGATGGTTATGGAGGTGCCAGGAGCCTGGGAACCAAAAGGCCTCTCCGGGCTGCCTGAGAGCCCACGTTAAGCAAGGAGACAAAGCTGGTTGGATTTTCCAGGCCTCCTGGGTGGCTGAAGGTCATGTGTTTTGTGATTTCAGAAGATGGGTAGTGGAGAAGGAAATGACAACCCACTCCAGTATTGTTGCCTGGGAAATCCCACCCAGAGGAGCCTGGCGGGCTACAGTCCACAGGGTTGCAAGAGAGTTGGACACGACTTAGCAACTAAACAACAAGAAGCACCGAATCCGAATCCACATTTCTTTCTAGGGCAGTTCGGGAAACAGACACCTTTATAAGCCATGGGTATTCCAAACTTCCCAAAACATGAGAGCTACATTTCACAACTTACATTCTTCTCAACACCAAGAGGCTCCAAATAAAAAGAAGAAGATGGGTGGGGCGGGGCAAACGGTGGGAGGTGGCTGACCCAGATGGAAAGGTGAGCATTTCCCGTGGGGACCATGCCAGAGGCGGGAGACCCAAGCCCCCAGGGCTGGGCTGGGTGAGCAAGCTCTCTGTCCCTCCCACCCTTCTCACACGCAGAGCTGGCAACTCCCCTGCATCCAAGTGGGACCCCCCTCTCCGCCCCAGGGACCTTCCAGGTGTCAGAGAGAAGGGAGGGGTGGGGGAAGATGAACCGGCAAGCCTGGATCTGCCGTCTGGGCTCCTTGTCAATTGCCTCATTCATTCCTCCACTTATTCGATAAGCGCTCATTAGGTGCCTGTGGTGTACAATGCACTGGGCAGACAGTGAATGATGACGGGGACCCATCACTCAAGGACAGCTGAGCAGATGATTTCAAGAGGGTGGGATTGAGCTTAGCAAGTAGATCTGCCTGCGGGCTTACCTATGAGCTCACAGTTTACTGAGATCCTTTTACACAGATGATGCTTGCTTCTTAAAAATATTTATTTTGGGCTGCACTGGGTCTCCATCACTGTGCTTCGGCTTTTCTCTAGTTGGGCCAGCAGGGACTACTCTCTTGCTGTGGAGCACAGGCTCTAGGCGAGCAAGCTTGGTAATTGTGGGGCACGGGCTTAGTTGCTCCCCAGTACGTGGGATCTTCCCGGACCAGGGATCGAACCTGTGTCTCCTGCATTGGCAGGCGGGTTCTTAACTACTGGACCACCAGGGAAGTCCACCATATGTTATCTTAACATTAGTTCCAGAATAACCTGCATGAGAGAAAGTCATTCAGTCGTGTCTGACTCTTTGTGACCCCATAGACTATACAGTCCATGGAATTCTCCAGGCCAGAATACTGGATTAGGTAGCCTTTCCTTTCTCCAGGGCATCTTCCCAACCAAGGGATTGAACACAGATCTCCCTCACTGCAGGTAGATTCTTTACCAGCTGAGCCACAAGGGAAGCCCAAGAATACCAGAGTGGGTAGCCTATCCCTTCTCCAGGGGATCTTCCTGACCCAGGAATCGATCCAGGGTCTCCTGCATTGCAAGCAGATTCTTTACCAACTGAGATATACTAACCTGCATAGTAAGTACAATTATCTAGACACCTGTTGGGTCTACAGACCTTTCAAGAGAAGAGGGTGGGGGGAGCTCACCTTCTTGCAGGTGCCCTGTTCTGCTGTAGCCTGGGGAGGAGCTGGAGGAGTCTGGGCCCTCCTCCTTTTTTTAGATGCTAAACCCTGGAGCTAGCAGGCTTGGTACAACTTTCTCACTTTGTAAAAACCTGTGTCGGCCAAGAAGTCACAAGAAGAGAAGGATAAAAGGCCAAGCGGATTGCTTTATTATCTGAGCTAAAAGGCCCAGTCGGTCAGAGAACCTTGTTACCTATCAGGTAATTAGCCATCCTGGAAACCTGCTTTATCCAGGGACTCAGAGAGGAAAAGTCCCCCTTCGTCATGGGGAAGTAGCTGGCTTTCCAGCCAGCAAGCAAATTGCCGATCAGCAGCTCACACATCTGCTGGGGTAGACTTGCGGGTTGGGAGGTTGAGTACAGACACGTGGCCCCAGGCGATCTGGTTGGCTGGGTCAGTGGGGATTGAATGGGTACCCTGGGCTGAGCAGTCAAAAGTATTGGCAGCCGGGATACAGAAGGGGATTGGGTCCTTTAAGAGGGTGTCGCTTTTGCTCACAGCTCTCCCTGGCTCCTCAGGTCCAGCTGAAACATCGACAGCCACACTCTCTCAGAGTGAATGTGCTTTCCCAGGGTGTTTTGCTAAAATGCAGATTCTGATGCGGTAGGTCTGGATGAAGCCACAATTCTGATTTTTAGCAAGCTGCCAAGTGACAAGGATGTTGCTCGCTCATGGACCACACCTTAAGAAGCAGGGCTTAGAGGTTCCCATTCACGGACTGGGAAAGTGGGTCAAAATGGGCTCAGTGCCTGACCATCCTTCAGTCTTGGCTCAGAAGCCCCTGTTCCTGGCATCCTAGGCTGCTGGGTGGCCCTTTGGTGCTTTCATGACCTCCCTGAAGCCCATCACGGTGGAGACCATGCAGTGTTGTAAATATTTACTTACTTGTCATGGCTGGGCTCCTCCGGAGGGCCGCCTGGGTCTATACATCATCACCCCATGGTCTAGCATCCCTCAGAAGTGGCACCAAAGTTCAGCTGGACGGCACACCCTGCTCTGCCACTGTATCCATGCCGTCCTTCAGCATTCCCAGCTTCCCTTTCCTCGTTAGCCAAATGGGCACAAGAAATGGCAACTTGCATCACCCACTCACCAGCTGGGGGGTACAAATGAGGTCAGGCTGCCCTTTCTCTTTCTTTTTTGCTGACTTTGGTATGAGATTCACTTTATAGAAAGTAAAAGTTACAAATTGCTGGAAACAAATTTCTATATTGCTGGAGAAGACTCTTGAGAGTTCTTTGGATAGCAAGATCAAACCAGTCCATCCTAAAGGAAATCAACCCTGAATATTCATTGGAAGGACTGATGCTGAAGCTGAAACTCCAATACTTTGTCCACCACTTGTGAAGAGCCACCTCATTGGCAAAGACTGTGATGCTCAGAAAGATTGAAGGCAGGAGAAGAAGGGGATGACAGAGGATGAGATGGTTACATGGACCTCCGACTCAATGGACATGAATTTGAGCAAGCTCTGGAAGTTGGTGAAGGACAAGGAAGCCTGAGGTGCTGCAGTCCATGGAGTCTCAAAGAGTTGGACATGACTTAGTGACTGAATAACACCTGTCTTCATCATCTTGGGCTGTCATAACAAAATACCCCAAAGGGGGTGGCTTAAACAACAGATTTGTAGGCGGGAAAATTCAAGATCAAAGTGGGGCTGATTCTGTTCCTAGTGAGGACTCTCTTCTTGGCTTGCAGAAGGCCACCCTCTCACATGACCTTCCCTTGGTGCTGTGTTAAAAAACAAAATTTAATTGTGGCGATTTGAAGACCTAATTGGCCTTATTAAATGATTCCCGAATGGGACAGCATCTCATATGACAAGCAGGGAGATGCTCTGTAGGTTACACATCGTGGAGGGCTATTTTAGTAAAGAGCACGGGATGCAGACGGAAGGTATCAGCCAGGAAAAAAGTGTAAGTTCACTGAAGGAAAGTAAGAATTCCAGTGACTCTTAATTTATTCTTTCAAAAGAGATAAGGGAAGCCTCTACAAGCCAATAAGAGAAGCCAAATCTGCTACACCCTGACCTTGGACTTCCAGGTTTCAGACTGTGGGAAAATTATTTCCCATTGTTTCAGCCCTTCAGTCCATGGTACTCTGTTACGACAGCCCAGGTTGAGTGATAGGGATGCCCAGGAGGCTGCAGCCCTGCCTCAGAGATGCTGCTGCTGACTAGCATGTAGGAGAGCCAGCCCGGGGTCTGGGGCGTCTTCTCCCATCACTCTGAGCCCAGAACATCAGCCTCGGCTCTTTGAGCATCAACAGATCTGGGTGCCCTGAAGGAGAAAGCTAAAAGGAGCAGACTGTAGCCAGAGGACTCACTTGGAGGCATCTCACTGCCTCCTTTACCCTTCAGTGCCGGCAAGTTCAAATTACACATCACCTCCCAGGGCCCACGTCTGTGCAATTCACAGACCCCACGATGGCATCTCATGAATATTCACTGAGCTGCTCAGATATGCAGCGGGGAGCACAACTATTAAAGAGGAGAGAGAAAGAGACAGGGAGAGAGAGACAGAGAGAGGGAGGGTGAGAGGGAGAAGAACCCATCTTCCCCTTTGCATCTCATAGACAGGGTAGAGTGGAGGATGCTGGTACAAGGGGAGTCTAGTTTGAGAGCCTGAGCTTTTCCAGGGGGATCAAGGGAACAGCTTCTTGTATAATGAGATTGACTCTTAAAATGAAAGTGCTTGTGCTTGTGCTGCAGCTCAGATTCCCCTGCTGTGCGTTTATTCCCAAGGCTCTAACATTAAGACATCGTACATACAAGCTGGGAGCATTCAATTAGGGTTTCTGTTATTAATCAGTCAATTAAGCCACAATCTTGGGGATATACATTTTCACTCTTAAAGAGGTGAGGAGCGTGCCGGGGCCTCCAGTCTGGTTTGGAATGCCAGGCTGGTCCAGAGGGAGAGGTCAGGGACCTGAGGATGCCAAGAGGGGAGAGGTGATGGGATGGGGTGGTAAGGGCGAGTGGGGCCTCTGAGCAGTGTGGGTCTTTCGGTTCAGGAGGCATCTAAGAGTATGGCTGTTGGAAGTTCTCTTGTGGAAGAAATGACACCAGGAGACCACTCAGGAGGATCACGGGCTGTAGAGTCTGGCCGACTTTGGAATTAGGTCAAAGACGGCTTTGCTATTCTGAGCCTCAGTTTTCCCGTCTGTAAAACTGGGAAGTCTAATCCCGGTTCTGGATTTCTCCCTCTTTCATGAGATCTAAGTCAAAATAGCTAATGGGTATGGAAAGTTTCCATCAGCTATGACATGCTAGATGACACATAAAGAGACAGAAGTGGTGGTGACAGACAACAGGACATTTATGTATAAACAGAAGGAGGACAGCAAGAGCCCCCTTGAATGTGAAAGATGATTATATAGACCGAGGGGCAAATAAACACCTGTGCTTCAGTTCTTTGGATGGTTCCAAACAGACATGGGGAAAAGCATATTCTTACCTTGGATAATATCTGCGAGCTCGTTCTAAGAGACGGTTCCTCAGATTCACAACACCCCCAAAATGTGATCAGACTGCAATGACTGGGCAGGATTAAGGGAGGAGTGGGGGATAAAAAGAGGGTCCTAAACTCTTTTCATTATGGACTCAAATTTTATTTGTATATATAATGAGTATCAACCAGGAGAAAGCTGTCAATCTGTCGATGACAATGAGCCTTTAAAGGAAACAGATAAGCACAGCTAATAATTAGTACATAAATCAATTGCAAGTAAGCATTTGGATTTGTGATTAGCATACAAGTAATTTGTTGTTTGACATTTTTGAGATTAAGTGTTGGTGTAATTAGCACATAAATCATTTGCACATGGATGTTCCTGAAGTGTCTGGTGTGTAATTACATATAAATCATTTGTACTTGGGGGTTCCTAAGGTGTTTGGTGTGTCAAGGGCACATAAATCATTTGTACATTAGTGTTTTTAAAGTGTTTGTTGTGTAATTAGCACATGGCTTGTTTGCAAATATGTGCTTCAAATTACTTGCTGTGTAATCAGCATAAAAACCATTGGTGCATAGAATTTTCTAAATTATTTAGTGGACAGTGAGCATATATTTAATTTGTAAATGAGAACATCGAAAGTGTCTCTTGTAATTAGCACATATACCAGTTGTATATGGGTATGTTTAAGTTGCTTGGTTTGTGATTAGCACACAGATCTTTTTGTGAATGAGCTCTCTTAAGTGATTTAGAATTTGCATAGGAATCATTTATTAATGGGCTTTTGTAGGGTACTTGATTTATAATTAACATATATGCAATTTGTAGATGGGTCTTTAACAACTGTCTTAAAGTTCTTCCTTTCTTAAGAGATACTCTTTTATCCTGCTTACATTTGCTTAGCTGGCTTAATTGCACTGTGGAAAGAAAGAATTTATCAGTTGCTGAAGCTGTATGCTTTCTCACTCACAGAAAGTTCAGAATGCACATCTGTAACCTCAAACGGTTTCATGAGAGTCTGCTGTTAGTTTGTATGAGACTGAAAGACTGGTGCTTCTCTAGAGATGCAGGTCAAACCTCAAAAGTCTCTTTCATTGAGATGAAGGTATCTCTTGTGTTCTAGGAGATCAGAAAGCACTTTGTTCTGGATCTAATAAAAGGAATCTGGCAAAACATAATCATGAGAAACAACAATTTACGAATAAACACAAAATTTATCCAAATGAGAAGCCCAACTATTCCCCAAATGAGTATGAAGAAAACAGGTCAGGGGGTTAAAATTTTGAGTACTTAGCAGATGCTAGAAATCACCCTAATTGCTACATTAGGGGAGGAATTTCTAGTTAAAATGGTCATCTAATCAGCAACCATCTTTGATTAATGCTGGAACATTTCAATTCCAGCATTAATCAGAGATGCAATGGAAAGAAACATCTTGAGAAAGTATTTGAAAAGCAGCATCACATATACACATATGCAATGGTACATGTGCTAATTACAAAAGACATTATAGATAAATTAATGAAAAGGTGACCGTGACTAGATGAAATCTGACTTTGCATTCCAAAAGGCACATTAAAGAATCCTATAAGAATCTAGACAGGAAAAAAAAAATGAAACATTACAAAGAATCATTTTATCTTTGAAAGACCATGATTTATCCTCCACAATAATGAATTCTCCCTGAAAGGAATATTAAAAGAACAAAAGTTGTGGCCCAAGAATTTTATACCCAGCCCAACTGCTTTTAACGTATGAAAACAGCAGAAGGAATCATCCACGGAAGGGTTTGAAAAATAACGTATTCTCATGTACCCTTCTGGAAAAACAAATAATTGAGGAAGTAGTCCAGCCAAGGAAAAGATGAATCAAAATCTAGGACTCAAGAATGTCTAAGTAGTGGTGAGAAAGGACTTGCACATAACCCACTTTTTGGTTTGGACCCAGCAAGAGATTCTCTCTGAATAACATAGTGAATAGTAAGGCTTGGAGGTTGGTCCTAAGAAGGAAGAGGAGAAGACATACAACTGAGTTGAACTGAACTTACATTTCTTCCTCTCCAGCCACAGTTTCCCCATCTATCAGAAAGATGAAAATGTGTCAAGTGTTCATTTAGGGTGTCTCCAGTCAGAGGGGACTCTCTTCCCTATATTCAGAAAGGTTTGATGATTACACAGCATCCACATTTTGCCAAACCATCTGTAGTGGGTTTTCCCAACCTTTAGTTGTTCATTAACCAGCCTGTAGTATCTGTATCAGGATTGCTGTGATTTACTTAATATTTTCCTTTAAATAAATCTATAAGCTTATTTCATACACATATTTAATTTTAAATTCATGCATTTAATTAAATAAAATGAAATTTAATGATCAAAAGTAAACAATTTAAATATTTTATTTAATAAATATATTTATTCCCAAAACTAGTTTATGTAACCACATTAAATGGAAAACCCTCATCACCAGTCATAAATAGAAGGCAAATGTGAATATAAAAAGAGAAAAAATACTGAATTTTGTTATTAACAGGATTACATAGGTTATTTAGTTGTTGTTAGTTTGTATTCATTGTGTCTCTCTTTTATTTTCACATTTTAGCAACTGAGTGTTGCTAAATGTAAATTCATTTTAGCTATTGGGATGGAACTTTTTTACAATGAATGGTCTTTTACAATTCATTGGCATTTTTTTCTCTTGCATGAGTGCTGGGTTATTTCAGTCGTGTCCGACTCTTTTGCAGCCTCATGGACTATAGTCTGCCAGGCTCCTCTGTCCATGGGATTTTTCAGACAAGAATACTGAAGTGGGTTGCCATTTCCTTCTCCAGAGGATCTTCCTGACCCAGAGATTGAGCCCACGTCTCCTGCAGTAGGATTCTTTACCAGTGAGCCACCTGGGAAGCCCCTTCATCATGTATTCTACTTCATTTTTTAAAACACTTTTTATTTTGTTTTGGGGTATAGCCGATTAACAAACAACCTTGTGACAGTGTCAGGTGAACAGCAAAAGGGACTCAGCTATACATATATATGTACATTCTCTCCCAGACTCCCCTCCCACCCAGGCTGCCACATAACACTGAGCAGAGTTCCATATACAGCACTTTTAAAATACATTAAACAGTACTTTTTCTAAAATGACCACGATCCACTTTGTAATGGCAACAAATAACGTTATTTTAAAAGGGGACAAAAGCTGTTGGATTCAGCTTACCTGAAAGCATTCCATCCCAGACTTTTCAGTTACATGAACACATTACATGACACATAATACAGAAATGCATTTATATGTATTCACATACATATTTATTAATTGAGTTTAATTTGGATCATATAATTTACAACAGAAAGAGTCCTAATTAATATCTGGTTGGAACCCAGATTGGACTTTATCTCATTCCAAACTCATGTTCATCCCTACGTGCCTCTTAGCCTGAACCAAAAGGCTCCGTAAAGCAAGGCATTTTCAAAGGTTTTGTTTCCAAACTGGTTCTCTAAGAAGAACAGTCCTGGCGGTTCGACGGGTGGCATGTAGCCTGGGATGATTCTGGGAAGAGAGCCCTCCAGATTAAGTTCCTAGCTGCAGGGGAAAGTGAACTGAGCGTGTTTGCTAAACAAGCCTCGACACAGCCTAACCAAGTAGCCCTGCTTTCTTTCTCCTTTTAGCGCTGACCTCTGTCCCCTCACCCAGAGCTCCGCCGTGCACTCAAACCTCATTTGTCCAAATAAAACCTGACTGCTTGCAAGCCAAGGTGAGAGATATAGCTGTGCACATCTTTAAAGCCAAATATTGTATGTGAATATATATATATATATATATATATATATATATATATATATATATATATAAATTGGAATACAGTTCTTGCTTTAGAAGCCTCAACTGGAAAAGAAGAAGGGGAGAGGAGATTTTTTTTTTTGGGGGGGGGATGAATGATTCTCTGGCTGTATGGCCTTAGGTAAATGCCTTGCCTTACCCGAGCCTCTGAAATGGCTCACTATAACCTGCACAGGAAGTTTTGATTCCTTGTGAGAAACAGAGGGGCCCGCAGACATGCTAACGCATGTGCTCACTCACTTCATCCTCCCATGTCCTTCATTCATTCAGTGAACAAGCCAGGTGGTGAGCTAAGACAGGAAGCCTAATCAGACAGACTTGTATTCAAGTCCCTGTTCTGGGACCTTGGACAGCTCTTCCCGAGTCCTGGAATCTAGGTTGGTTGTTGTTGTTTAGTCGCTAAATTGTATCCAACTCTTTGTGAACCCTGGGACTGTAGCCTGCCAGGCTCCTCTGTCCATGGGTTGGACAAAATTCTGGAGTGGGTTGCCATTTTCTTCTCCAGGGGATCTTCTCAACTCAGGGATAGAACCCATGTCTCCTGCTTGGCAGGCAGGTTCTTACCGCTGAGCCACCTGGGAAGCCCTTGGGATCTAGGTTACCTGCTCTCTGAGTGTCAGAATTTGAATGGGCAAGTGAGGAAAGAAGACATACAGGTGGCAAAGAAGCAGATGGAAAGATGCTCAACAATCATCATTAAGAAAATGTAAATTCTCCGTCCCTTATGGTAGAGGCTCAGTTGACTCCCAAGCCCCTTGAGGAAGCAAATTTTGCATCTTTTTGCACATTCATGTCAATATTCGTATAAATAGGTTGCTGTCTTTCCAATTCTCTTTTGAACCACCTGTAACATCTGCCTATTCCCCTCATTGATTGAATTAGAAAAAATCACTAATGGGTGTTCATTTAAAAAAAAAAGAAAATGCAAACTCAAATCCCATTGAGATACCATTGCATACTTCTTTGAAAGTCGAACACTTAAAAAACTGTTCACACCAGGTACTGGTGAAATAAACGGAAACATTCATTCACTGCTGCTGGGAATGTAAATGGCACAGCCTCCTCAGTTTGCAGTTTTAAAAATACTTAAACATCCCACTACCAGATAGTCCAGGCTTTCCTCTCCTGAGTCCTCACCCAGGATAACTGAAAACGTGTGCTCATAAAAAGACAACACCAACCTTCATCGCAGCTTTCTCTGAAATAGCTCAAAAACTAGAAGCAATCTAAACGATTCCCATCAGCAGGTGAATGGATCAACAGACTAGCGTAGTCACACAACGGAATACTATTCAGCAATAAAAAGGAATGAGCTATTGACGTTTCCAAAAACTTGGATGAACTTCAAGGGTATTGTTCTGAATGAAAGAAGCCAGACACCAAAGATTACATGTTGTAGGATTCCATTCACACAGAATTCTAGAAGAGGCGAAGTCATCTGCGGTGACAGAAAGCAGATGAGTGGTTGCCTGGGTGGGAGGCTGGAGGGAGGGCGTGATTACAGAGGGGCCAGATGAGACTTCTGGGGGTAACTGATACGCTCATGAACTTGAGGGTGGTGATGGTTTTATGGTGTGTACATATGTCAACACCCGTGAAATAAGAAAGAATTAAAAAAGTAAACATAATCACAGACTCCTGCTCCTGGCAATTTGATTCCACTGTCAGCCTCTGAGCATCGAGACAACACCAGTCTCCTCTCCTCCCCCTACCCAGGGCCCAACCGCTGGGCACATGGGAGGCGGTTGCGAAGGCCTGGACCATTCACGTCGATCAGTTCAAGTCCCCACCCAACCTCATGCTGGCTTGCTTACTATGAGGATGAGAACGAGTTGCTAAACTCTTGGAGTCTCAGTTTGCCTTTCTGTAAAGTGGGCACATGAGCAGACACGCACATGCATAATGACCAGTCTACACATCAACCCTCCCCCCAAGCTGGCACTAGGTCCAGCAGATGGTGAGGGAGGCTTTCAATGTCCATTCACCATCCCAAGTGGAAGGTGATATCACGTGTCATCAGGCACAGAGCCACTCATGGATGACCAGAGGCTACTGCCCAAACCCCAGAGACTCTGTCCCAATCTGCTCTGGTCCACAGTGGGTGTGTAGGGCTGAAAAGCGCTCCCTCTATGGTGAGCAGTCATTAAAGGATCCTCCCTCCTACTTGGGCCTCCATGAGCACATGGCCTGGCACAGGGAAGAGGCCACCCCTGCTCCCTGGGCAGTGATCCCTTCTCTCCTGGGTACCCCAACCTGTCCTGCCTCTGAGTCAGGGACCTGGGGATGTGTGGGCAGGTGGTCAGGGCTCAGCTGTTACGAGATAGAGATTGGAAAGTATTGGACAGTGCTTATAGCAAGCGTTCAGTAAAGATCTCTCATTTTTATCACCGTGGCATTTAGGATGCTGAGTTCTTGAGGGCAGGCTGAGGTTGGCTGTCATCCCCTGCCTCCCTGCTCCCAGCACACTGCCTACACATAGTGTGTGCCTTGTTCCTACTTAGCAAATGGAATGAATGAATGAATAAATGAATGACGCAGGCCTGATTTTACAAAGGTTCTGACAAACTGGCCACACTCACCTGGACCTGTAAGAAGGGGCTTGGGTGAAGGCAGCTTGTGCCAGCCTGCTGTGTCCTGGGTACCACACAGCAAAGTCCGCGGGGTGGAAGGATGGGGGCGGGGGAGGAGAAATCCTGAATCCACAGCAGGAAATAGGACGTTACTTGTACTCTCATATTCTAATATCTTGAATCCTTAATCAAACCTATAATCTAAAATTCAAAAGAGGGTTTGGGGAAAACACAGTCAGCTGCATACTAAACAGAAGCTTGGGCCCTGGCTGAAATGCACGAGTGGGTTTTTTTTTCTGTGAAGAGTCAGGAAGAGGGGATGGGAGTGAAGGATAAAGCCAAAACAAAATAGTACTGGCCACCCTCTGGCTCCGTGTATCCAGCGTGCCTTGTACTGTATCAGCCAGGCGTCATTCTCACTTCCAAGGGGATGACGAGGCTCAGGGAGATGAAATGACATGCAGACAGTCATAAAGCAAGTAAGTGGAGGGTCCAGGGGAAGCCACCTCTAAGCCCACTGCTTCTCTTCCATCCCAGGCTGCTCCCGAATCACACTGGGTGGCTCCTGTCACTAACCTATTAGAAACATTGACTAATGCCTTTACAAGAGCTATTCCAGCTGGTCTGTGTGGCTGAAGTATCTTTGCCTTTATACCTGGCTGGCTTGTCTCTGGAAAATGTCATAACCCCTAGCAGACCCCTCCGGAGACCCCTGACCTCCCAGTAATAGCTCCGGGAAAATAGGAAGCTTTTATGGAACCAAATTGCCACCATCGGGATGAGGCGATGGGGATCACACACAAGTTCATTGCTGTGCCCCCCTGAGATTTTGTAGCTATTTGTTACACAGCATCAGGACATCAATAGATAACTGATATACTAGGCATTATAACGAACCACTTGGTCTAGAATCCTATGGTTCCACCCACCCAGGGGCTTTGGTGGTGACCCTATACAGGCCTGGACATATTCTAAGATAACTCAATTGGTATGGACATTTGCAAAAATTTTGGATCTGCTCATCAACTGGGGAGCTTGCCATTGCTTCTAACATGAGGCAGAGGTAAGATTTTAAAGGAGAGAAGAGGTCAGAGACCCTGGAAGGGGCACAACGTGACAAACGACTTCAAACCCATGAGCACCAAATTGTGTTCCAAAACTCCCCACCATCCAGACATACCTTGCACGGGCAGGGATTTCTGATGAGAGCGCAGAAAGTCACTTACAAAAATCAAGTGTTAACCTTGAAATAAACTTGCATGGGAATGAATGGAGCATGTTAGTTACTGGCATGTAGGACACGGCATAACAAAGCAGGTGGATTCACAGACCTCAGCTTTGCAAAGAGCCTGCAGTGATGTGGTAAAGCAGCCATGTTGTGAGGTGAAGCAGTCTCAGTGTGAATTCCAGGTCTACTATTGGTTTCCAGCAGGGCTCAGAGATGGACTTCCTTTCCTTTCTGCTCAGCGGTGGTTTCAGCTCTCAGCCTCAGCCTGGGGTACTTGACTTTGCACTTCCCTGCTTGCTGGGATTCCTGGCAGACCTCTTCCTTGCTGGGTGCTCCCTTTTCTAAATGTTCCTTTGGAGCAAGTCCTCAGACGGGTTCGCCCTGACCTCATGGATGACGCTCAGAGGGATCAGACAGAGAAGTCAGCTTTGGAGGAAGCTGAACGCTATTAGTCAAGCACAAACCTTAATAATAATAGCTACTGGTGTCTCAGTCGGTAAAAAAACCTGCCTGCAGTGCAGGAGACTGTGTTCAATCCCTGGGTCAGGAAGATCTCCTGGAGAAGGGCATGGCTACCCACTCAATTATTCTTGCCTGGAGAATCCCCATGAACAAAGGAGCCTGGCAGGCTACAGTCCGTAGGATCTCAGAGTTGATCATGACTGAAGCAACTTAGCATGCATCATTACCTGGGGAGGGGCTTACTCAGGTGGTGATAGCGGTAAAGAATCTACCTGCCGAGTCAGGAGACACAGGGGACATGGGTTCAATCCCTGGCTCAGAAAGATCCCCTGGAGGAGGGCATGGCAGCCCACTCCAGTATTCTTGCCTGGGAAAATTCCATGGACAGAGGAGCCTGGCGGGCTACACTCCCTGGGGTCACAAAGAGTCGGACACGACTAAATAACTGAGCACACGTGCACACCGTTATCTGAGCACTTACTTGGATCGTTACAGCTGCTGCTGGAGAAAGTGCCGCCTTTACCTGGGTTCTACAGGCGAGGCATTTGAGTCTTGGAAAGACTGCCATCACCTGACCAAGGTCACAGAGTCAGTAATGGGACTCAAATCTGTCTAACCTAAGTCTGAGAGCTTTTAGCCAGTGCCTACACCAATGTAGCACAGACAAAGAAGTGCGGCTGCTCTTGAGGTGAGAACAAAAGCCACCCCAAACAAATCTCGCCTAGAGCTTGGAGCTCAGGCAGAGTAGGGTATGCTTGCGCATGGCTTAGTTCTTTCCTCTCCATGTTCCTTCTTCTCTCCAGAAGCCCTGGGCCCTGAGGTTGCCTCCTGGAGCTGTTGTGATAGGCTGATATTGTAGTAACAAAATAACCCATTCTGTCTTATTTGCTTTTCTATCTCAGGGCCTCGCACAGTGACTCTCTTGGAGTAGGTGCTTAGTGAACACCTGCTGTTTGATCAAATGAGTGGTGCTCATCCCTGGACCTGTAACTCCTTGCCAAGATGTGTGTGAATGTATAAATATATATGTTAGGAATAATTACAATGCATATAATAATATAATTATACATATATTTATATACACATATGAATTAGACTTTACAATATACATGAAAGAAGTCAGAGCTCGCTTCAAGGATGATGTTCCTCTATATTTCCTTGGCCTTCATCTTTTATTTATTTGTTAGCACCTGTCAAGTGATGGGTTGAATTAGACCATCTCTAAGTTTCCCCTTCTATTCTAGTCTTTGAAGGAGGGTCATGGAAATGGTTAGTTTTCCACCTGCGAGATCCATTTTGGGGGCTGGCCTCAAAACAAGTAAGATTTTTCAACTTAATATAATTAAAATAAAGAGAGAAAGAGAGAGGAGCCAAGTCAGACCGCCCGTCCTGGCTGAAGTCTGGCGGGGTGCTTATTTAATATTACGAGAAGGGTGAACAATTAGGACATCCTCTCCTTGTGTCTGCAGACTCCATCGCCGAGACTAATAGGTATTTACTTAGTCTTGTCGGTCGTGCTGTGTTTAATATTTATCCATCACAGGAAGCTGCTGCATGTTAAATGTCAGCCTCTTGATTTCGACAGCTCGCAGCTCCGCGCAGCCGGAATTTCACAAACAGCCCCGGAGGCCCCTGGCCTCAAGCCTGCCGGTTTCCTGGAGCAGCTGTGCCCTGTGTCAGCGCAGAGCCCAGAACTGGCAACTTGGTGGGTCCGCCCGCCCCCCGACCAGCTCCAAAGGGGAGGACCTAAGGTGCCTCCAGCCAGGTATTCTACTTAGAGTTTTTGGTCAGTACCAAGAGCAGCAGGAACTTTCCAGTTGGCCCAGCAGTAAAGAATCTGCTTGCCCAGCGGGAGACACGGGTTCAATCCCTGGGTCGGGAATATCTCCTGAAGAAGGGAGTGGCAAGCCACTCCAGTCTTCTTGCCTGGGAAATCCCACGGACAGAGGAGCCTGGTGGGCTACGGTCCATGGGGTCGCAAAGAGTGGGACACTACTGAGCGACTACACAAAAAAGCAAAGAGCAGCCGAGGTGGGAAAGTGGCAGAGGACTTAAGTTTCCGTGGCCGAGTATGCCCTGGGGACCACACCAACTTCTGCAGTCCATGCTCTCCTTAAATCTGCAGCACAGATGCGCTCAAAGATTGTTCATTTGCCCTTTTGGGTCCTCTCTGCACCCTCTCCCTCCTGCTACAGACCCAAGGAAGCTGTCTTCCATGGGCTGCAAGGAGTCTCCCTCCCTTAGCTGCCAGTGGGGTCAGCCAATAGGAAGTCCCGGTGGGAGATCCGAGGGCGGGACTAGGGAGAGGCATGGGTACTTCCTCCCGGCCTGGTCCTTCCTCCCCGCAGAGCTGGTACAGGCATCTTCACTTGTCCGAAAATTTCGGCCACTCTTGCAGCACAGCCCTTCCCACTTAGCTGCTCTCTCTCTCTCTCTCCAGATGCCTGGAATCCCTCCTTAGTTCACCCTTTCATGTCTGGGGTGGGAATAGCTTCCTGCTGTTAGTAATCTCGGGTCCCGCTCCACCCCTGGTGTTTTCCTATACTCTGCCCCCAACGTGATAAATATGTCCCCTTATTCAGTGGTTCCCATCTGCAACATGGCATCCTTTTCCTGCAGGGACTCAGCCTATACACCCTTGAGATGTAGTCTTTATTTGTTACCTTGTTCAGAAGAGGGAAGGGAGGCTCAGAGAGGGTGAGCAAATCACCTGAGGTCACAGGAAATGATGGCAGAGCCAGAATCTCCTGACCGCCCATCTGGAGGACTATGCCTGACGTCATCTAACCCACGGGTCACGCGGGCACATGTGCAGTGGCGCTACGTCTGAAGCCCCATTCCCATCCGTTTACCTGAGTGATAATTCTCAAATGAATTAGAGTATGGCTCCAGCCTCTTGTCACACACGCACATACTTGTCTGATCTGCCCTCCATCAAGTTAACCTGTAAAGGAGCAATCGCTCCTTTTGCAAGGCTCCAGAGATCAGTGGAGAAGGAAATGTCAACCCCCTCCAGTAGTCTTGCCTGGAAAATTCCATGGATGGAGGAGTCTGGTAGGCTGCAGTCCATGGTGTCGCTAAGAGTCAGATACGACTGAACGACTTCACTTTCACTTTTCACTTTCATGAATTGGAGAAGGAAATGGCAACCCACTCCAATGTTCTTGCCTGGAGAATCCCAGGGCGGGGGAGCCTGATGGGCTGCCATCTATGGGGTTGCACAGAGTCGGACACAGCTGAAGCGACTTAGCAGCAGCAGCAGAGATCAGTGGAGAAGGAAATGTCAATCCCCTCCAGTAGTCTTGCCTGGAAAATTCCATGGACAGAGAAGCCTGGTAGGTGGTCTATAATTCCTGGGGTCTCAAATAGTCGGACACGACTGAGCCATTGAGCAAGTACGTATGCTAGAGATCAGCACTGGGGTGCTTCATCAGGTTCAAGCAGGGGCTTAAAAGCTATGAGAGTGAGTGAGCTTCTTGTCATCAGATCAGATCAGATCAGTCGCTCAGTCGTGTCCGACTCTGCGACCCCATGAACTGCAGCACACCAGGCCTCCCTGTCCATCACCAGCTCTCGGAGGTCACCCAGACTCACATTCATCGAGTCAGTGATGCCATCCAGCCATCTCATCCTCTGTCGTCCCCTTCTCCTCCTGCCCTCAATCCCTCCCAGCATCAGAGTCTTCTCCAATGAGTCAACTCTTCGCATGAGGTGGCCAAAATACTGGAGTTTCAGCTTTAGCATCATTCCTTCCAAAGAAATCCCAGGGCTGATCTCCTTCAGAATGGACTGGTTGGATCTCCTTGCAGTCCAAGGGACTCTCAAAAGTCTTCTCCAACACCACAGTTCAAAAGCATCAATTCTTCGGTGCTCAGCCTTCTTCACAGTCCAGCTCTCACATCCATACATGACCACAGGAAAGACCTTGACTAGGCGAACCTTTGTTGGAGGTATGCAAATAAAACAAGCCAAGCATCTCTGTCAGGGAGGCTGAACTGAAGATTAATACAAACGATGGAGACAGAGTGGGGATTGAGGTGATTAAGCTGCAGAATGCCAGCCCAGGAGCTGAGGTGCTCACCATCAGATCATGAAGGAGGTGTCAATACCGAAAATGCAGATTCCTGGGCCACACCCTGGATTCCACCAGTCTGAGTGGGGCTCAGAGAGCAGCATTTTGTATGAAAACCTCCCCAAGGTTTGAACTGTAGATCCCATAACATCTGAGGTCCCCCTCCAGCTCAGTAATTAGATAACTTCAAGGTCATCCTTTCAGGGTGCAAGTTGTGAGGTTCCTTAGCCAGTCAACAAACACTCTGGCCAGCGAGCTGAACAGGGAAAGGGAAGGGGCAATAAGGCTGAGTCCTGGGTCTGGTCCTACTTGGGGCCCTCAGCCTCCTGCCAGGACAGAGGAAGGAGAAATATGTCTGTGAAGGACCATCACGGCCGCTGCTTTGAACAGTGTAACGGGAAGTGGTATCGGTGGTGACAGTTTACTCACGCAGTCCTGCCGACTCTGTGCAACCTCATGGACTGTAGCCCACCAGGCTCCTCTGTCCATGGGATTCTCCAGGCAAGAATGCTGGAATGGGTTGCCTTTTCCTTCTCCAGGGGATCTTCCTGACTCAGGGATCAAATCCCGGTCTCCTGCATCGGCAGGCAGATGCTTTACTACTGAGCCACCTGGGAAGCCCCTAGGAAGCCAGATGTGGGTTTGAATCCACACTTCTGAGCTGTATGACTCTGGGGTGAGTTATTTCACCACTCGACCTGAATCCTCACCTGTGAAATAGAAAGAAAAGCCATGCAGGTGCACAATCCCTCGTCCAAATCTCTTGAGGGGACCAGAGCCTGTTCAGACTTCAGAGATTTCACCTGCCGGCTGGGCCAGTGTCCAGGACCATCCCAGGGGTGTTGGGGCTGCAGAGCTTGTGGGCTCCCAGCAGGCACGATCCTGAGGTCAGGATGGCTGCCAGGTGCGTTACTGAAAAGACTTAAAGTTTCCAGAGCTTTTTGGATTATAGAATTGAGGCGGAGGCATTGAAATCTACCTTAAAAAGTTTCTTGCAAGGATTAAAACAAATCCTACACACAAAGTGCCTGGCATATGGCAACTGCTCAGTAAACGTTAGCTGATTATAATCATTAGCAGTGGCGTTTGGAGTAGTAAAGTGCTTAGCATAAGTGCCTTAGAAATAGTAAACGCTAAAAATTTTTTTTTGAGTTCGCTGTGATTATAAGTTTTAACTAGCATTCACTTCTGTATTTTCTCCATGGCTTCTCTGATGACCAGAGGAAAGACTGGCTCCAGAGTTATGAGTTTTGATCTGGCGGGGGGATAGTTTCGGATCTCCACAGAGCCCAGACCCCTTCCCTGGATCACCCGATGGACCCAGCAAAGCCCCCCACCCCTTCTCCAATCATTACTAGAGAGGTCTTTCTGTTTAGTAAACTGGATATTAAAAACAAATGTACCTAATTAGAAATAAAACGTTTCCAACCAGCTCAAAATAAAATAAAATGTAATTACTAATGATATTTAAATGTTGTAGATATTTTATTTTTAAAAAATCCCCTTAATTTAAAATGAAGTACGACTTTAATTTAGCAGAGAATTCATTAAGCTGGGAGCTGGGAGGGAAGTGGCCTGGCTCATGGCTCAGTGTCTCCTCCTGGAGAGTGGGAGGAAGATTGGGAATTCCCAGCGCATCCTCTGACCTGGCACATTGGCATGAGGGGTTTTTTGGGGGCGGGGGACAGGAGTGGGAGGTGTTGTCCAAGGACCCCAGTGTTTCCTGTAAGGGTCTTAGTGCATTCCTTCACTGGGAAGGAAGCTGCCATGCAGATTTTAGCAAATCCAGACTTTTGTCCCGGCTCTGTCATTAACACACCATTTGGGCAGGTCTCTGCAACTTTCCCCGCCTCAGTTTCCTCCTCCATGAAGGGAGCATGCCAATTTTCTTGAAGAAAATTCAATGAAGTTAAAAGATATGAACATCTCAGAGTCGCCTGCCACAATGTCCTTAACAGAGTGAATGTTTCCAAAATACTCATGCTATAATTTTCACTGTAAGCCTTGTGAGGACAGGGGCCATGTTGATTATGCTTTTCTTGTGTCTTTGCTAAAAGCCCAGTGTTGGTGCATAGTAGATGCTCAATGATTGAACAAGTGTATGTATGGATGAGTGAATGACCTTTGCTCTGGCTATTACTATAATACAGATAATCTAGTATACTCACTACTTGAAGCCTATAGGTGTGCAGTGATTGATTTACTTTTTCTTGTTTGCATCCAGGGATGGGGAACTCACTACCACACATCCACAGCTAATTACATCCCTTTTCTCTTGCCCACCTCACTCCAGCTGTAATAGCTCCCCTGTTCCTTGTCTGTGCCGGGCTCTGTCCTGCCACAGGGCCTTTGCACTTGCCATACCTGCTACCTGGAATACTCCCTGTATTTCTCCACATGGTGTTCTCTTTCACTCATGTCTCACACTTCACACTTTCTATCTAAACTGGCCCCCATGCACATCCGTCACCCTTTGCCTTTCACCCCACTGGTTTTCTTCCACAAAACTTTCCACAGCATGACATTATTTTTATCTTTTCATCGTCTCTTCTTTGCCTCCTCTCTCTGAATGAATGTAATTGCAAAGAGAAAGCAGGTCTCAGAGAGGGAGGGTGAAGAGGGTGGCCTTGAAGGTGTGACCACGGGCTCTTGCTCTGCCACATCTGTTCCACGTGTCCTTGGGCAGGCTCCCTGGCCTCTCTGAGCCTGCGTCTCCTGGCTGGTGTAATGCACACAGGCCTGGTCTCGTGGACTGGCTTGAGGTCAGTCTCTGTGATGAATGTCGGGACCCTGGCATGGAATCAGGACTCCACGGATGCTAGGCGCTCTTCTTACCCCCTGCCTGGGCAAACAAGGGTGACAGTCCAGCTACTCAGGCTTGAGACCTAACAAAATACACGCTCCCAGCAAAGAGAGTCTTTTGCAGCCCATGGGCCTACCCAGCGCATAGTAGGTACTCAGCAGACGTGTAGTGGCGAACGAAGGCACTGTTTCCACGGACAAACAGATCTGTCTCTTGAGCCTTTTAATACTGCTCTGCTCGGAGGGACACACGTGTTCATGAGAACTGAAAAAGGAGCAACTTCAGGCTGAGAATATTTTTGACTTGATTGTCATTATTACATCACTGACACCGTCATTATGTTTTAGAGCAAATTCCCTTTTTCTTTTTTCTTGAAGTTGGCAAAACAGGAATGGCCTTTCTTTGTCAGATAACTAAAGCTCTCTGTTGTCACTGCGTGATGGTTAGTGCAGAATATGTAACAAAGCAGAAAACAAAATTATCCTGCCACTTAGGGAAAGCCGCAAGGAATGCCTCCACGTGATGTTTTTCTAAGTTCTTTCTTAAAAAAAACCCACTAATGTTAGTGCTTTTATATGGTATAACTACTTTTATATACTAATTATTTTATTTTGCCCTTTTTCCCCATCCTAAACATCTTCTCATGTCATTGACGACATTTTTTGCCTTGTCCTATGTGAAAAAAAATGAAAGTTGGTTGCTCAGTCATGTCTGACTCTTTATGACCCCATGGACTTTAGCCCACCAGGCTCCCCTGTCCATGGGATTCTCCAGGCAAGAATATTGGAGCAGGTAACTATTTCCTTCTCCAGGGGATATTCCCCACCCAGGGATCGAACCTGGGTCTCCTGCATTGCAGGCAGATTCTTTACTGTCTGAGGCACCAGGGAAGCTCTCTGTTGAGCTCATATTCCTGTGTGGCTGCATCTAGCCCCCCTGTCGTTACCTTTCGGGGGTTGTTGCCACCTAACCTGTGCCATTATAAATAAAGCCACAACAAACCCCTTGTTCCACGGTCTTTCTTGCATCCCTGATTATTCTGTAGGCTGGATCTGAGCAAGAAGATGTTCAGATCCAAAAGAAGCTCAAAATGTTTAAGATTCTTGCCTAGTTACCTTGCTATAAGCCGTGCTAGAGAAACTGGAACATATCGGATTCATTTACTTGCTCACTCAACATCTAATTAAACATGTACTATGTGTAAGGCAATTTCAACTTTCAAGGAGTAAAATAAAATCCCCATCCATCCCTGCTTCCTTCCTTCCCTCCATCCCTCCATCCATCCCTCTATCCATCCATCCATTTCTCTATCCACCCACCCATCCATCCCTCTATCCACACATACATACATCCATTCCTCTATCCACCCATACATCCATCCATCCCTCTATCCACCCATCCATCTTTCTATCCACCCATCCATCCATTCCTCTATCACCCATCCATTCCTCTATACATTCATCCATCCCTCTATCCATCCATTCATCCATTCCTCTATTCATCCATCCATTTCTCTATCCACCCATCCACCCATCCATCCCTCTATCCACCCATCCATTCCTCTATCCATCCATCCCTCTATCACCCATCCATTCCTCTATCCATCCATCCATCTCTCTATCCATCCATCCATCCCTCTATCCACCCATCCATCCCTCTATCCACCCATCCATCTTTCTATCCACCCATCCATCCATTCCTCTATCACCCATCCATTCCTCTATACATTTATCCATCCCTCTATCCATCCATTCATCCATTCCTCTATTCATCCATCCATTTCTCTATCCACCCATCCACCCATCCATCCCTCTATCACCCATCCATTCCTCTATCCATCCATCCATCTCTCTATCCATCCATCCATCCACTCCTCTATTCATCCATCCATTTCTCTATCCACCCATCCATCTATCTATTCATCCATCCATCCCTCTATCCATCCATCCAGACAGCCAACCAGCCGTCCCTCTATCTATCCATCCATTATTCCTCTATTCATCCATCCATCCCTCTATCCACCCACCTGTCCATCCCTCTATCCATCCATCCATCCCTCTATCCATCCATCCATTCCTCTATTCATCCATCCATTTCTCTATCCACCCATCCATCCATCTATTTATCCATCCATCCCTCTATCCATCCATCCAGACAGCCAACCAGCCATCCCTCTATCTATCCATCCATTATCCCTCTATTCATCCATCCATCCCTCTATCCACCCATCTGTCCATCCCTCTATCCATCCATCCATCCATCCTTTCCTCTATCCACCCACCTATCCATTTCTATTTTTCACATTTCTTTCTGCACGGGATTCTGTTTTTAGTCTAATTCTGTGTTTTCATCCCATTCTGCCCATCTGATGCTCTTGGCAAATATTTCCCTCTCCTCTGGTCCAGCCCCTCCCTTCTTTTCAACCACGGCCCTCCTGTTGTTTTGTTGCGCTGCCTGCCTGCGTGCACCTGTCTCCCGGTCGGTCCGACTGTGAGTTCTTTGGAAGAAAAGGCTGAGACTGGTTTGTCTCTGGGCACCCCCAAAATACCACAGAGTCTCGCTCACATGAAGAGTCCATACATATCCACTAAATGAGTATCTGTCCTTTGTCCATCCACCCATCCGTTTTCTGTCTTGTTATCCACTTTTAAAAAGTGATGGAGCTCTAAATGTACTCTAAATAGGAACGTGTATTCTGAAGTCCACCCATCTTTATGTTACAACTCAATAGACTCTCACATTCGTGGCTGCCCCCTGAACCATCAGCGAGATCAAGATTGTAGAATATTCCCAACACCCTCCTGCGTCCCCAGTTACTACCTGACCCCAGGGGTGGCCATTCTTCTGACTGTTCCTGCAGAGCCTGCTGCTGCCTGGTTTCACACCCACACAGCTGGGGTCGTATAGTCTCTCCCTTTTGTGTCTGGCTTTTTGCAACTGTGTCTTCTGTGAGATTCGGGCTGGGGAGCAGCAGGAGATGGTTTTCTGCTGTGTGAGAGGTTGTGCTGTTTCTATCGAGACCGAATTCTCTCCCTTCACCTCCTCTGCTTTCTTTCTCTCCCGGCTCTCTCCCTGTTTCTGCTCTCCACTCGGATATGGGTCCGTGTCAGGCCCCATGCTCAGCCCCAGCCGCAGGGAGTCTGGGGAGGCTCACCCCCTTAGAGGACAGGAAAGGGGGTCTTCCTCGTCCGGGGAGGTGAGTGTGATGACAAGGACACAGAGGGGATGGTGGGTCCTGGTCTTATTCTGACCACACTGCCGGCTCTGTGCCTCTGTGTTAGCACTTCCATCCATCCGCACAGCCACATCCCCACCCCCGATGACCCTGCCTGAGGTCTTGCCTCCCTCTTCCCCAACTATATTTCCCCTCCCTGGTCCCCCTGAGTGAGTCCCTCTCACGCGGGCAAAACAGCCAACTGCTCCAGGGTCGGGCGCCAGAAGCCCGCGATGGAGCCGCATTTGCTTTGGGGTAAGGAGGAAAAAAAAAATCGGCCAAATGTTGGGAATTGGGCGTTTGAAGTTCGCACTCCAGGACGCCGAGCTGGGGGGTAGATCACACCTCCCTTGGCGGGAAGCCCCTTAGTCTGCCCGGCAGGCTGCCGAGCGGAGCGCAACTGCGGCGCGACCCTCCCCCGCCCCGCCACCTCCCGGCTCCCCCAGAAGGAGGGCGGGTGTGGGTGCGGAGGCTCAGCTGCAGAGCCGACACCCCACGTGGGGACCTTCTGTCTGGGGCGCGCGGGCAACACTCCCGCCCACTGCGGGCTGCCCCCTCCCCCGCCCAGGGGATGCCCGGAGGAGGGGAGGATGAGCAGGGCCCTGAACACCAAGTGCCCGGCTCTGAAATTCTACTTGCTCTTATTTCTAAGATGTTCCCGACTTCCCGACATTCCTGTTGCCCTCGCAATGCAATCCCAGCCCTTCTTGGACCGCTCTGAGACATGGCCGGCAGCCTCCTCTCCAGGCTCACCTCTTGTCCTTCCTTTGGCCGCCCCTCCAGATCTTAAAGCGACTTTCCATTCTGAAACCTGCCTCCTCTTTCCTAACTCCTAGCCTGTGATTGTTTTCTGATATTCAGCCTTCAGAGCCTAGTTTAAAGATCACCTTCTCAAGGAAGCCTTCCAGGGGTCCTCCTCACCATCCCCACAACCTCGGCCTTGATTTGGACCACAGCCCCCATGGCACAGGGTCCCATAATATGCTTCCTTGGCCATTCTCCTCCAGGTGTGGCTACACAGGGCCCACCATGCTCCCTGGCACATAATGTGTGCTCATTAAATACTGAATGGATGAATAAAGAAAGAGATTACTGGAAAACTTGTTTTCAGCCTTTCTTAAAGTGTCTTTAGTAAAGCAAAATTCTTTCATCTTGATGAAGTCCAATATATGGATTTATTTTTGCTTTTATAGTTTATGTGTTTTCATTCTTTTCATGTCTTATTTAAGAAGGGACTTTCCTGGTGGTCCAGTGGTTAAGAATCCCTGCCAGTGCAGGGAACATAGGTTCAACCCCTGGTCCAGGAAGATCTCACATGCCACAGGGCATCTGAGCCTGTGCTCGGCAACAAGAAAAGGCATCACAATGAGAAGCCCATGCTCTGCAACAGAGACCCAATACAGCCAAAAATAAATAACTAAAAATTAAAAAAAAAAATCTTTACCAAACTCAAGGTCACTATGAATTTAATCCTATGTTTCTTTCTGGGAATTTTATATTTCTTGAGGTCATGAACTATGTCTGCTGTATTCATTTGTGAGACTCAAGTTATTAGACGCACAGTGCCTGGCACTCAAATCTCCATAACTGAGTAAATGGATGGATAGACGGATGCACAGTGAATGAATAATTTACCATAATCTTTACTCACTGGATCCATGTGCACCAAGTGGAGGCGGTGGATTAATAGTTGGGGCAAAAAAAACATCCCACAAAATGCCCAACGGATTTGTTCTCTTAGAAGCTTAACTAAAATTTATTTCGAGCAGATTCCTCTTTTTAAAGAGGATCAAAATTCTGTACTGCACAGAAAAAGCACTGCTGTAAAAGCCAATCTTTGCAAATTGGACTGGATTGAAATTTGAAAATCTCTCTTCACCAAAAGACCATAACAGAATGAAAAGGCAAGTTGCACAGCAGAGCGGGAGAAGACGTTTGCAATCCTTCCAACCAACAAAGATTTGTATCCAGAGAAAGACAAGGAAAAACACCCCAACAGAATGGACAAAACACTAGAACAAGCCCTTCACCGCTAAGGACAGACAAACGGCCAGTGAACGTGCATAAAGGTGGGCGACCTCACTAGCCACCTCCTTGTCATTGTTCAGTTGCTAAGTCACGTCTTGCAGCACGCCAGGCTTCCCTGTCCTTCACGACGTCCCTTCATGAGTTCGATCAAACTCATGTCCATTGTGTCAGTGATGCCATCCAGCCATCTCATCCTCTGTCATCCGCTTCCCCTCCTGCCCTCAATATTTCCCAGCATCAGGGTCTTTTCCAATGAGTTAGCTCTTCCCATCAGGTGGCCAAAATATTGGAGCTTCAGCTTCACTATCAGTCCTTCCCATGAATAATCAGGGTTGATTTCCTTTAGGATTGACGGGTTTGATTTCCCTGCAGTCCAAGGGCCTCTCAAGAATCTTCTTCACCACTACAATCAGTACTTAGGTGCTCAGCCTTATTAATGGTCCAACTGTCACATCTGTACATGACTACTGGAAACACCACAGCTTTGACTAGAAGGACCTTTGCTAGCAAAGTGATGTGTCTGCTTTTTCATACTGTCTAGATTGGTCATAGCTTTCCTCCCAGGGATCAGGCATCTTTTAATTTCATGACCGCAGTCACCACCCAGAATGACAATCTTCCTAGTCACCAGGAGAAAGTGAATGAAGACACACCCAGATCTTACTACACACCCACCTGAATGCTGGAAGCCAACAAGACGGGTCCGTCAAGTGTTGGTGAGGATGTGGAGCACTCAGAATGCTCGTAGACTGCCGCTGGGAAAGCGGAACGGTCCAGCCACCCTGGAATGCTATCTGGCCACGTCTATTAAACATGCACCCTCCCTGGAGACCTCCTCCCAGGCCCACACCCCTGAGGACCGTCTACACACATTTGTCAAAAGAATGTCTGTAGCAGCTACAAGTAAGAGCCCTAAACTGAGAACTCTGCCCAGATGTCCAATCAAGGGACAGATAAATAAACCACGGTGCATTCCCAAGGTTGAGTAGTATCTAGAAATGGAAACGAAGCACTTCCACACGCAGGAGTATGGCTGAAATGCACAAAATAAAACCGAGCGAAAGAAGCCAGACACAAGAGAGAGCACTGTCTGATTCCGTTTCTGCAGAGTTGGAAAAAGAGCAAACATAATCTGTGGAGGAGGAAATCAGGAGAGGTTATCTTGGCTGTGCCAGGAGAGGGTGATGTCTGGAGGGGGATTTCTGGGGAGGGGGTTGTTTACCCAGCTGCTAATCCTAGGGTGCATCCATTTTGTAGAAAGTCGCCCAGCTGCACTCTCACTCACAACTAACTCACTTTTCTGTGGACTTGTCACACATCAAAAAAAAAAAAAAATTTTTTTTTTAAAGTATTCCCTGCCAAGTTGGTGGCTCAGTGGTAGAGAACCTTCCTGTCAGTTCAGGAGACATGGGTTCTATCCCTGGATTGGGAACATCCCTTGGAGAAGGGAATGGCAACCCACTCCAGTATTCTGGCCTGGAGAATCCCATGGACAGAGAAGTCTGGTGGGCTACAGTCCACTGGGTCACAAAGAGTCAGACCCGACAGAGTGTTAAGTTTAGGACAATTTCAGCAGCTGTCCTGCTGGGTCTCAGCACACTCTGGGTCAGGGGAAGCTGCTTCCACTTGCCACCCTCAGAGCCAGTACCAGGGAGAAAAGAAAATCTTTTTTTTCCTCTCTTCTTATTCTTTTCTCTGCCTTGGCCTGGAGCTATTGTACATATGCAAATGAGGCGATGTCAGCTATTGAGGCAAACTCGGCTATTTATAGCTGGAGTCTTGCAACACTTATCACAGCCGCTGCAGACTTCAGAAAGCTGAAACACACACGCGTGCGCGCACACACACACACACATGCACACACACATACGCACGCACGCACACGCACACACACTACACAGAGTATATTTTTTTTCCCCAGGATATAAATTTCCCATCCCATTGCAGTCTGGGCCGTCGCATGCAACATTGATTGTCTGTTATATTACATTTATTAAGAAGTGATAACTTGTAATAATTGGATGTTAAATTAAAGAACTCTCTCCTAGTTATTGCCGTCTCAATTATAACTGTCGTTGGCTGGCAGTTATAATGATATATGAGGGTTGTATTTTACGCAGCCGACCATGACCTGGTGAGTAATATTCCCCCAGCTATGGGGGCATTCATGCACTCCTTGGCTTCTAATGCCTTGCTTGGGTGCTGATTGGAATATTAAGTTTCTGCGAGGCGGCGGCTCCGAAATCCACACAGAGAACCGCGGCTCCGCAGCTAAGAGGCCCCTCCGGCAATTTCCACCCCCTCCCCCCACTTCTCCTGGCTGGTACATGTCCAACTCATTTCTGCTTTGTTTTATGGTTATAGGAATCAGGTTTATTTGGTGAGTTATAAAGTCGTAAAACGTGGGTGAGAGCGTGTTTGTGGTTTCCTTTTAGATGAAGCCGCTGCAATTAGCTTTGGGGTCCAAATGTCAGTGGATGGAGGTGGGCTGCGGTGGTGGGCGGCGGGGAGGGGGGTGCAGTGGATGGATAGACTGGGTTTGTTTAGCAGAATCCGATGGAGAATCTGGCTGTGTTTCTGTTGGGGCCGCTGGGGAGGAGGCATGGTTCTGAGGGTCCAGAGTAGAGATTTCAGTGGAGATTTGAGTGCTCGCAAGGGTTGCTGCTTATCTGGCCCCTTTGCAGGTGAGAAGGGCCTGCTGCCAGAGTCTGCGGGTCCCCTGTGTGCCCAGAGCTTGGGGACCCTGTGATCAGACAGCAGCTTCAGGCTGTCACTCAAGCATCTTCCTCCTCATCGTCCACCCCCTTCCCTTCCTCAGATCTGGCAGAAGGGGCGTCCGGCATGTCAGAGGGGCCAAGGGACACTCAGAGAGGGGACACTCGGAGAGGGGCTGCTGTGACCTGAGCCCTTGGGGGCCCTCGGTGCATCTGCAGACCTTAGCAACGTGGGGGTGTCATTCTTCATTTCTGTCCTGTATCTGTCGCAACAAAATGCCACCAACTGGGTGCCTCCAAACAGCGGGAGTCTCGTCTCACGGTTCTACAGGCTAGAAGAACAAAGCCAAGGCGTCTGGAGTGCCATGTTCACTCTGAGGTCTCCAGGGGAGGATCGTGCCTAGCCTCCTCCAGCCCCTGGTAGCCTCAGGTGTCCGTGACTTGAGGCAGCACCCCTCTGAGCTCTGTCTCCCTCTTCCCACGCTGTCTTCTGCGTGCGTGTGCTTCCAAATTTCCCCCTTTTATAAACTTATCAGCCAGAGGATTCAGGGCCCACTTGAGCCCAGTATGACCTCAGTTTTTAGCTACTTATATCTGCAAAAAAATTCTATTTCCAAATAAAGTCCCATTCCCAGAGGTTAGGACTTATGTGTGCACTCAGTTGCTCAATCATGTCCTGTTCCCTGTGACCCCATGGACTGTAGCCCGCCAGGCTCCTCTGTCCACAGGATTTTCCAGGCGAGAATACTGGATTGGGTCACCATTATCCTACTCTAGGGGATCTCTCCGACCCAAGGATCAAACCCGTGGCTTCTGCATTGCAGGCTTTTTTTTTTTTTTTTTTAAACCACTTACTTCCTTGGTGGAAGCCAGCATATCTTTATGGGGGGGACGCAATTTAGTCCCCAAGATGCTCCATTTTATGGATGAGAACATGAGTATCAGGTACCTGGAGGGAGTTCCCAAGGCTGGAATTTGCGTGGGTTCTGCCTGAAGCATGATTCTCCATCACCTCTTTCCCTCTCTGGTCAGCCTCTAGACATCTCGGTCAAGCTCAGGGGAAGCCAGACCCCTGGCAGATGGGATGCTCTGGGTCTCACTAGAAGCTGCCTCTTGCCATCTTTCTAAGATCCAGGGGCCAGTGAATCAATCATTGAGTCACAGACATCATCCACTCAACAAATATTTATTCAGTGGCACCCCCCACAACCAATAAACTTCAAGAACGCAGCCTTCAGGTGGACAGAAGGAAGGAGACCATGAGTGATTAAACAGATACTGAAGGTCAGAAGGGGCTGAGTGCCCTGTAGACCATACAGTAGGGGAACCGGGTTTAGGGAGTGTTTTAATTTTATCATCCTCTCTGAGCTGACAGCCCAGAGAGATCTGGAAAGGGTGAGGGAGTGGCCACGCTGGGGAGAAGCATTTCAGGCTGCAAGTGCAAAGGCCCTAGGGCCAACCATGCCGGTGAGGTTGTGATGGGAGAACTGGACACAGGCTTCTACTCTGAGGGAGCCAGGATGCATTGAAGGGGCCTGGAGGGGAGGAGTAACCTGATCTGATGTATGTCTTAGGTTTCAGTTAGACCATGGTAAGGTGGTAACGCAGAAAGCAGCAAGGTGTTTGGGGGCTGCCGCAATAACCTTGTCAAGACAGTGGCCAGGGCTTGGGAAGTAGCTCTGAGGCTAGTGAGACGTGCCTGGACTCCAGACAGATGATGAAGTTGGAACCAAGAGTACTAGCTCAATGTGGAGTGTGAGCAAAAGAGAGGCATCTGGGGTGAGGCCAAGGGTTTTTCTTGAAACGGGGACAGAAGAAGGTTGGCACCATCCTTCGCTGAAAGGAGGGCATGGTGTGGTGGAAGAGGGTGGGGGCAGGTCAGGTGTGGTCAGGATTGGCTTTGATGGTGTTAAGCGTGTGTGTCATTTAGACGTCAGAGTGGAGGTGAGACGGGGGCAGCTGAGACAGCGAGGCTGAAGTTGAAGGAGTCCAGGCAGAGAGAGGCAAGGACCACAGGATCACCCTGGAGTCAGGAGGAGATGGCAGGGGGGCAGAGCTGGTGATGGAGGGGGCGTGGGCAGAGCAAATACGGACCTGCCAGGGAAGCCAGCCAGGGACACCTCCCAAGAAGGCGGAAGTGACCTGACCCTAATCCGACTGGACGGGGTGAGGCTTGGACTGGGGAATCAGTGACTGGCTGAGTGAAGGGGCATGTGGAGAATCACCTAGGATTTGTCTCTGTGGTCACTGGATGGACATAAGTCACTCATGCCGACCTTGACCGAAACTGGCACCAGGTCATCTTAGCTCCTGAGTCCACTGGTGGGCACCTGGGGGGCACTTGATCAATGTCCATTCTGTGGATTGAATGTTATTTTCCTGAGACAGTGACGGGGACCCCTCATTCTTGGTGCGGGACATCACAGGAGGTGATGTCAGCACAGGACAGGGGACAGCACAGGATCTGGATGCTGGGTGTCCGGACCGCCGCCTGAACCCCGCCCCCACCCCCAGATCTGATCATTCTGCAAGAAGCCCAGCTTGGTTTAGGACTTAACTCTGCTAAACGCTTCCCTCCCTCAGGTCCTCAGGACAGCCCCGTGGAGTCTCAGCGAGGCCCCACTTTACAGGTGAGAACTGTGAGGCTCAGAGACCCCGAGTTACCTGCCCAAAGTCACACAGGTTGGGGGCGGCAGGGCAGGCACTTGAACTGGAGCCCGTGGGTCTCGTTTTCCCACCGGCATGGCCCATGCACACGCTGTTCCCTCCCTCAAGGATGCCCTTCCCTCTCGCACCTCCTGCCACCCCCCGACCTCCTACTCATCTTTCCAAGTTCACGTCTGTTGCCACTTCCGGTAGGCCCCTGTTGCAGGTCCCAGAGCTCACGCCTCTTCACTGAGGGCCCTGCCAGAGTATGTGAGGATGTCGCCACAGGGTCTGGGCTAGTTTACAGTGTGATCCCCAGCCCCGCACAGCTCCAAGTGTCTGGAGGCAAGAGCCACGCCTGCTCTCCTTGTGGCTGTATCCCCACAACCAAGCACAACCCCTGGCACATAGCAGGTGCTCAGAATATACATACATATTTTTGAAATAGAACATTCACTGAGTGTGTCCTGATCTTTTTTTTTTTTTTTTTGACTCCTGAAGTATGTCTCAGTTGCTTACGCACAACTGTCTCTCCCTGCTCTTTCGGGACTTGTTAAGTGTATTTTTAGGAAAGATGAAAGCGACTGAGAAAGATATCAACAAAATTCACCATTCACCCTTTGCCTGTGCTCAAGTCTGTGCTCAAGTCCCCTGCCTGTCCCCACCCTGACTCCATCCCCGCCACCATCCACGGTCTGATGGAGCCCACCAGGACATTTTTATTTGCTTATTGTGTTGTGGTTTTCGGCGAGCATTGGTCACTATAGGAAACATCACAGTTTTAGAGGCTTAGAGTTTCTGACTCCCATTCAGAGATCATCAGCTCAACACAAGCAGGGACTGGTACATCCTTCTTGGCATCTCACCCTCAGAATCCAGCCTGGGGATTGATCCAGAGGAGGTGGTCCATAAACACATTAGTGAACATGGAACCAGCTCATTCTCGTATGCCTATGTGCCAGGCATCCAACTAAGCCCTTGATAGACATTTTTCTCTTGAATGATCACAGCCATCCTGGGGGGCAGGGGGGGGGGCTTAGTTTCCCATTTTGCAGATGAGTAAACTGAGGTTAGGCCTAGACAGCATATTAAAAAGCAGAGACATTACTTTGCCAGCAAAGGTCTGTCTAGTCAAGGCTATGGTTTTTCCAATAGTCATGCATGGATGTAAGAGTTGGACTATAAAGAAAGCTGAGGGCCGAAGAATTGATACTTTTGAACTGTGGTGTTGGAGAAGACTCTTGAGAGTCCCTTGGACCGAAAGGAGATCCAACCAATCCATACTAAAGGAGATCAGTCCTGGGTCTTCATTGGAAGGACTGATGTTGAAGCTGAAACTCCAATACTTTGGCCACCTGATATAAAGAGCTGCTGCTGCTGCTGCTAAGTCACTTCAGTTGTGTCCGACTCTGTGCGACCCCATAGATGGCAGCCCGCTAGGCTCCTCTGTCCCTGGGATTCTCCAGGCAGGAACACTGGAGTGGGTTGCCATTTCCTTCTTCAATGTATGAAAGTGAAAAGTGAAAAGTGAAAGTGAAGTCGCTCAGTCGTGCCCGACTCTTAGCGACCCCATGGACTGGAGCCTACCAGTGGGGTGCCATTGGGGTGCCATTGGGGTGCCATTGCCTTCTCTGCAAAGAGCTGACTCATTTGAAAAGACCCTGATGCTGGGAAAGATCGAAGGCTGGAGGAAAAGGGGACAACAGAGGATGAGATAGTTGGATGGCATCACTGACTCGATGGACATGAGTTTGGGTAAACTCCAGGAGTTGGTGATGGACAGGGAGGCCTGGCGTGCCACAGTTCATGGGGTCGCAAAGAGTCAGGCACGACTGAGCAACTGAACTGAACTGAACTGAAAACTGAGGTTCCCCGGGTGATGCAGTGGTAAAAAGAATCTGCTGGCCAATGCAGGAGACACAAGAGGTGCGAGCTTGATCCCTGGGTCAGGAAGATCCCCTGGAGAAGGAAATGGCAACCCACTCCAGTATTCTTGCCTAGGAAATCCCATGGGGAAAGGAGTCTGGCTGGCTACAGTCCATGGAGTCGCAGTCAGACATGACGAGTATGTAACCCCTAAACTGAAGTTCAGAGGAAGTAGGTGCCTTATCTAGAGGTGGAACTTCCACTCTAGCTAGAATATCCCCCCTCCCACCTGTTCTCTGTGGTTCCCTCCAGTGACCAGCCCAGGATCGGGCTTAATCACAAGTGGTTGACACCCAGCCTTTCGATGACCAAGTATCTGCTGGACAATACCTTTCCAATGGTTTACAGGAGACATCACTGCCCTGTAAGGACACTTCTGACAAATATCTGTTTTCTTTCTTGCTTTTCTGTAAACAGAGCATCCATTGTCTCCCACACTCTTGTATCTTTTTTTTTTTAAGAATTAATTGCCCTTTTTATGGTTTTGGTGTGTTTGTACTTGCGAGAACTCTGGCACCCTTAATCACAACAACAGCATTCTCGATGAAGAGAGAAAATTTGAACAGTCATTAAGCACCAGCGAATGTGGAGCGTATTAATGGGCAAACAGTAAGTCGGGGAAGAGGGAAATGTTTTTCTCTCACAAAGTACATATGAAAAGTTCATCCAAACCAACACGCTGCCATAAATCTGTTAATTTTGGCAAATTAGTGAAAGGGAGGAAGTGAGGCTAAAGGGCTAAAGGTAGGCTGGAAGCTGCCCACCTAATGCAGAAGGAGACTCTGGGGAGCCTACCATGGCCCAGACTGCCTGCTCTCTGCAGAGCTGTTCCTGCCTCTTGAGCTGGGGTCCTACAGTCCTCTCTAGGTACTGGGGGGCCATGGCCCGTTAAGATTGGACCCTGATGCTGGGTGAAGGGGGACAAGTCTGGGCGGGGGCCTGGGGGTGCTCCAGGCTCTCTTTTCTTCTGTGTGCATTTCTGTCCTGTCTGGGCCCCTGACCCGGGCTGCCTCCTCCGCCCTCCCCTCCCCTCCACCCAGCCCCCATCTGGTTTTAGCCTGTTTCCTTTAGCTAGAACCACTTACTGCTCTTTCTGCTCTGGGACTGAATTGCCTTCAGAGCTGGGGTGGGGGTGGTGGGCGGGGATGGGCTATGGGTTGTGTGTCAGTGTGTGTGTGTGGTGTGTGTGTATTGTGTGTGTGTGTGTCAGTGTGTGTGTATTAGTGTATGTGTGTGTCAGTGTGTGTGTATCAGTGTATGTGTGTGTCAGTGTGTGTGTATATCAGTGTGTATGTGTGTCAGTGCGTGCATGCTCACACTAGTCTGGGTGCTGCTGTGTTGGAGAAGGGGTCCGAGGGTCTGCTGGTGTCACTCAAGGCTTTTGATAACAAAGAATGATGTTTCTTCTCAGTGGAAACAAAACCCAGCTTGCAGAGCAGACCTTTGCCCTCTCCACCTCTCTTTCTCCCTCCCTGCACGTTCCCTGACTCTCCATCCTCTTCTTCCATCTCCTCCAGCATGTTTTCCTTCTGGGTTTTTTTTTTTTTTTTTTTTTGCAGCTAAAAATAAGTTTAGAAAAAATAAAGAAATCCTAATATTTATCAATGACAATCACAAGGTATATTATAATATGATTTAACCAATTCCCTGATTAACTCGCAGTTTAAGGTGACAATGTTGATAACCCATGACCATAATTTTGACAAATAGTCCATAACATGGGAAAAATACATCAAATCCTGTACTTTGAGATTGGGAAAAGTTGACAGAAATATTCTGTAAAAGGAATATAAAATGCTTTAATAGGTCTGCTTTTTATTGCAGTGAAACACATGTAATATAAATCTTGCAATTTTCATGATTTTTTCATTTTACTTATTTTATTTTTAAATTTTGATTTTTTAAATGAAGTATAGTTGATTTACAATGTTGTGCCAATCTCTGCTGTACAGCAAAGTGATTCAGTTATACACGTGTAGACATTCTTTCTACCCTTTTCCGATATGGTTTATCACTGCGAACCTATGTACAAAACAGTGCCAGACTTCTAGAGGCACAGAACACACTTGTGCCTGTCAAGGGGAAGGTGGGGGGATGGACTGGGAGTGTGGGGTTGGTAGACGCAAACTATTGTTAATGTATTGAGAATGGACACACAAGGCCCTGCTGTTCAGCTCAGGGAACTAGACATCCTGTGTGATATTAAGTATAGTTCCCTGTGCTGAACAGCAACTTATGGTTTTGTCCATAAACCATCATGGAAAAGAATATAACAAAGAATCTTTCCTTTCCATATCACTTTTTCTGGTCATCCTTCTTCCCATCTTCAAACCACTTCTCCATGCTTTCGCCTGTTTCTCATTCACGTTTCTGCTTCTCACCGTCACTCTTTCCTTCCCTCCCATCCTTCTTTCTTTCTTGCTCTCCTCCCCTTCCCCACACCCCTCCCCAACACACTTGTCCAGCAGAGTTCGGAGGTGCCACACCACTGATGTCCACGTGAGCAGGAAGACACACGGACGCTTCTTTCCCCGATCCAGTCTTAATTCACAGATTCCAGGGGGTGCAGAGCAACAGCACCAAGCAAAATCACAAGTCCCCTTCTAGTGAGATCTCCCCGGCGATGGGCCTCAGGACCAGCAGTGGGTTCTTCCATGCAGGGCGCCTCTGCTTACCTCTTCCTCTTCCTGGCTGACAAATTCCTCCCACTCACCGTCTGCTCCCTCGCAGGCTGGCTGGGGTTTGCTCTCTGCTGCCTGCGGAGCCGGCTCCCAGGCCATGAGCACGAATAAGTTAATGTATTTACAGTGACCGTGTTCTTGGTTATGCTGGAGGAAGGGGCCGCTTTGGTTAACCATTCATTACGGAGGCCGCTATTTTCAATGTGTTCCACGTGATTATTCGGCAAAGCTGCAATTTGGCACTTGTTCTGGGCTTGAAGGAATCGCTTCCCCAGAGGTGACCCTCGGCGGGAGATTGCATGTCACCGCGTGAGGAATGGCCGTGGCGGCCGTGATGGGTAGGCTGTCTGCCTCCCCTGACCTCAATCGCTTTCCCCCGGCATGCCTGCTGGGGTTGACACAAAGTGCTTATAATTTCCATCAGCAGGCAGTGGAATGATAATGGGGTGCTGGGCCCCACTGGTTGGCCAGGGTGTGAGGCCAGAAGTCCTGTTGAGACTGGCTATCCTAAGAGGGACAGAGCGAGGCTGTGGTTAAATTACAAGATGCCCAGGACTTCCCTAGGCAGTGGTTAAGTGGTTAAGTCCAGTGGTTAAGACTTTGGCCTTCCAGTGCAGGGCAGGTATGTGATCAATCCCAGGGCAGGGAGCCAAGGTGCCACGTGCCTCATGGCCAAAAAGCCAAAACGTAAAACAGAAGCAATATTGTGACAAATTCAATAAAGATTTTTTTTAAAAAATGGTCCATATTAAAAAAAAAACTTGAAAAAAATTAAAAGACGCCCTGGGAGTGGGGTGTATGCTTAGTAATGTCTGACTCTTTGAGACCCCATGGACTGCAGTCCACCAGGCTCCTCTGTCCATGGGATTCTCCAGGCAAGAACACTGGAGTAGGTCGCCATGCCCTCCTCCAAGGGGTCTTCCCGATCCAGGGATCGAACCTGGGTCTCCTGTATTGTAGGTGGACTCCATACTGTCCCAGTGGCCACAAACCCCAGCCTGTGCTCATTTTCCAATGCAGCCACCCCAAGCCCTGTGGCCCTGCATATGCGGCTTGAGCACACTTGTGTCCTAGTGTGTAAAGGAGACAAGGTTAGGGTTAGCGTGACATAGCGTTAGCTTAGCGATTCTCTCCCAGGGTCATCTTGAGCCGCTAGTGAACCAAGATCACAAAGTGCTTAGAACAGGGCCAGACATAGAGCAGACTCTGCAGAAGCGCTATTATGTCACTGATGCTGCAGCTATTGTTGTTCAGGAATAAATTAAGCAGGCTCCCACTGGGCAAATGAGAAACTCTAAACGTTGAGACATGGAGGGAACTGTGACCAGATGCAAAGTTCTCAGGAGTTTGGAACCAGGGATAAAAAACTGACTCACGGACTTCCCTGGTGTTCCAGTGGTGAGAGTCCACCTGCCAAAGCAGAGGACTTGGGTTCAGTCCCTGGTCTGGGAAAGTTCCACATGCCACGGGGGTAACTAAGCCTGTGAGCCACAGCTACTGATCCCACGTGCCCCAGAGCTCATACCCCGCAACAAGAGAAGCCATCGCCCTGAGAAGCCCCCAGGCCGCAACTAGAGAGTAGCCCCCACTCGCCTCAACTAGAGAAAAGTCCACAGCAGCAACAAGGACCCAGCACAGACAAAAGTAAATAAATAACATCATTTCTCTTTAAAAAAAAATCCTGCTCATTCACATTCTGATTCACTTGCCAGGGGCCCTGGCTCTTCTGAGATTTCTTTCCCTTACTCTGTCCTTCCCTTCCTGCCCCTCTTTCTACTCTCCCCTTCTTTCTTCCTCTCTGTTAACCGTTAGGGGATTCCCTGGTGGCTCTTGTGGTAAAGAATCGGCCTGCAATGCAGGAGACCTGGGTTCGATCCCTGGGTCTGGAAGCTCCCTTGGAGAAGGAAGTGGCAACCACTCCGGTATTCTTGCCTGGAGAATCCCATGGACAGAGGAGCCTGGAGGGCTGCAGTCCAAGGGGTCACAAAGGGTCGGACATGACTGAGCAACTAACACACACACATAACAGTTAATTTTACACACACTTTAACTGTTAATTTTCCTTTTAAATCATGAAACACACTGGGGACCTGGTGTGTGAAGGACACCAGAGAATAGCAGCTGGGGATATGCACTGTCATCCTTGGCATGTGTGTGATAGAGCAGGCGCTCAGGGCCCACCAGACTCTGAGTAGCCCTGGGTCCAGACATCCCCTGGAGTAGATCACTCCCTTCTCTGGGCCAGAGTCCCTGTCTCAGAACGTGCCAGTCCAGCTGCCCGAATACTGGGTCTTCCTGGCCACAGTCCTGTCTCTACCCAGAGATGGCAGAGTCACCGTGAGCCAGTCACCTGCTCCCTAACCCCCACACCTCAGGGTTTCCATCTGCAGAAACTGCCTCCTGGGGATTGTGAGGTTTAAGGAGGAAAGGAATGCTCTCCGGGACACATAGGGGGAATATTCGCAGCATTTCCAGGTCTGGAAGGTCAGGCTTCATCCTGGTGTCCAGGCAGATCATAACCTGCTGTCTTGTCTCACCTGTCCGCTCTGAGACTCCTCCCAGCCACGTGCATAAAAAGAGCAACTCTTCTCAGAAACCCAGACCTGACCACATCGCTCTCCTCCCCGCACACTTAGTTTGAATCTCCCCAGAAGCCAACATGGAGGATTCAACGGCAGGGAGAGTTTTGGGAAAGGGACTCCAAGGTGTTCACATAGGGGAACGAACAACTGAGGCAGGTCAAAAGGGTATATCATAGAGCCAGTTATCACAGAGGGTGGCTGGAGCTTGATCCTGCAGAGAAAGTCTAGAAACACCATAAAACACAAGCTTCAGCATCATCTCACAGGAGGGGTGAGGCAGCTTGGGTATTAACGTACCATCTCCCGAGAATCAGGGCTCTTCTGTGTTGGGGTTGATGAATTAACTCTTGAGTACTTGTAACCTATGGATCTCTGGAACAACCTCTCAGACCCAAAGATGCCTGCAGCAGCCGGCACACTGAATTGATAAGGTTCGAGGGGTGCAGGGAGGTTCCGAGAGAGATGCTCTGCTGGATCCCCTCTGCGCACGCAACCTTCCCTAACTCTCCAGGCTGTGCTAATGTCTCTTCTCATGCTGTTGCGTGCCCCTGCCTCCAGTGTCACGCTTCCTACCACTGTGTTTAACTGTCTGTTTATTTGTTCACTTGCCCCCATCCTGTGTTCCAGCTGTGAGCTCCGCGAGACAGGGCTGTGTCTCATTCAACTCTGCATTGCCAGAATAAATGTTCAACCTTAAAAAAAAAATAATAATAAATGAGTCAGTGGAGATGGGAGCAGGCAGGGGCCCTCAGGAGAGATCTGATTGTGTGAGAGGAGAGCCACACAAGGAGAGATGCCAAAACCCTTGTAGGTAGCAGACGTCACCAGCTGCCAACACGAGGGCACTTTTCTCTGGATTCGCCTCAGTTCTGACCATCAACATCCCCACACCCAGCCCAGTTTCAGAAACAGGAGAATGGGAGCCACACCCTTATTAAAATCAAGGCCTTTGCTCACTGTGAACGGGAACAGATGAATCTGAGATCATCTTTGGCAAGAAATGCTGGGAAGCCGAATGCTCCTTTTTGGATCTCAACAGCAGAATCTCGGCACAGCTTCTGGCTTAATTTCCATCCTGTTGACACCTGTAATAATTGTGAAAACTTTGAGATCATCCACTGCGCTGTGACACCCAGAGGTGGTCCCGGGTTGCTGGGTGTGAGGCAGTGAGGGGTGGCCCTTGCCTAGCACTCTGCTGAGGGGAGTGTTTATGTTTATAGCTCCTTGGCCAAGATGCCCAAGAGATGGGAGGTGATCACTTCCTGTTTCAACACTGCCTGTGAAGCAGGAAGTGGAGGGAAAGCTACAGGAAGTGAAGAGAGATGTACAGGGAAGACTTTTTTTTTTTTTTTCACAGCAAGCATGGCTTGCGGATTCAGAAAAGTTCTTAATATTTTCCATCCTGAGATGTTAAGAAAGCAGGACATGTTGTCCCTTACTAGGTCTTAGTTGAAACACCTTCTCACCTCCCAGTGTTGCAAGGACTTTGAGGGCAAAGGAAGGAAAAAGATAGATGGGCATGGAGGCACAATCAGGGAGTTCAGGGAACTTCCAGACCCTTCAGAGACACGTGTTTCACAACAACCTGCTATCAGATCAGATCGGATCAGATCAGTCGCTCAGTCGTGTCCGACTCTTTGCGACCCCATGAACTGCAGCACGCCAGGCCTCCCTGTCCATCACCAGCTCCCAGAGGTCACTCAGACTCGCATCCATCGAGTCAGTGATGCCATCCAGCCATCTCATCCTCTGTCATCCCCTTCTCCTCCTGCCCTCAATCCCTCCCAGCATCAGAGTCTTCTCCAATGAGTCAACTCTTCGCATGAGGTGGCCAAAGTACTGGAGTTTCAGCTTTAGCATCATTCCTTCCAAAGAAGTCTCAGGGCTGATCTCTTTCAGAATGGACTGGTTGCAGTCCAAGGGACTCTCAAGAGTGTTCTCCAACACCACAGTTTAAAAGCATCAATTCTTCGGCACTCAGCCTTCTTAACAGTCCAGCTCTCACAAGCTGGTTTTAGAAAAGGCAGAGGAACCAGAGATCAAATTGCCAACATCCGCTAGATCATGGAAAAAGCAAGAGAGTTCCAGAAAAAAATCTATTTCTGCTTTATTGACTATGCCAAAGCCTTTGACTGTGTGGATCACAATAAACTGTGGAAAATTCTGAAAGAGATGGGAATACCAGACCACCTGATCTGCCTCTTGAGAAATTTGTATGCAGGTCAGGAAGCAACAGTTAGAACTGGTCATGGAACAACAGACTGGTTCCAAATAGGAAAAGGAGTACGTCAAGGCTGTATATTGTCACCCTGTTTATTTAACTTATATGCAGAGTACATCATGAGAAACGCTGGACTGGAAGAAACACAAGTTGGAATCAAGATTGCTGGGAGAAATATCAATAACCTCAGATATGCAGATGACACCACCCTTATGGCAGAAAGTGAAGAGGAACTAAAAAGCCTCTTGATGAAAGTGAAAGAGGAGAGTGAAAAAGTTGGCTTAAAGCTCAACATTCAGAAAACGAAGATCATGGCATCCGGTCCCATCACTTCATGGGAAATAGATGGGGAAACAGTGGAAACAGTGTCAGACTTTATTTTTCTGGGCTCCAAAATCACTACAGATGGTGACTGCAGCCATGAAATTAAAAGACGCTTACTCCTTGGAAGGAAAGTTATGACCAACCTAGATCACATATTCAAAAGCAGAGACATTACTTTGCCAACAAAGGTCCGTCTAGTCAAGGCTATGGTTTTTCCTGTGGTCATGTATGGATACCTCCTAGCAAAGTTCCTTTCCCGCCCCTGTCAGAAGCCGGCAGCATGACTCCTTCACTCTTAGCAAATTCAACACACGGCTACCCAAGTTATTCCCCTTGTAAAATGAATCCCCTATGGCAATCATGGAACAAGCAAAGCAATCTGGTTTTAAAATGGATTTTATTTTCGAGTAACTGTTTCAAAAGTAAGCTTTGTGATTTAGCTAACAAAGACTTAACAAGACTTGTGTTTCAGACATTGTTCTAAGTGCTCTGCCAATTTTCATTAATTCTTGTAACAACCCAATGAGGTCAATAGTGTTTTTACTCCCATTCGACAGATCAAGAAACTGAGGTGTGCAGAAAAGAGGCAACTTGCTCAAGGCAATCAGCTAGGAGATCCACAAACATGATGCAAACCCAGGCTGCTTGGGACAGAGTCCATAGTCTTGACTCATGCATTTTTCTGCATCTATAAGGGATGAAGGAAACTGACTGGTCCCTGACCAGGTTGGAAAGAACCACGCTGCTATTTGTCACCTAAAGACCTTTCAACAAGAACGGTCTGCGCTGGGTCATTAAGAGAATGCGCATGCGTGCTAAGTCGCTTCTGACTCTTTGAGACCCTAGGGACTGTAGTCCATCAGGCTCCTCTGTCCATGGGATTCTCCAGGCAATAATACTGGAGTGGGCTTCCATGTGCTCCTCCAGAGGATCTTCCCAACCCAGGATTGAACTCACATCTCTATGTCTCCTGCATTGGCAGGTGGGTTCTTTACCACCAGCACCATCTGGGAAGCCCCAGTAAGAAAACGCACATGTGAATTTCTTGGCAGTGATGCTAGCCACTCACAGGGGATGCATGCAGGCAGAGCTCAGAGGGAAACAGGCTGTTCTCTGAAAGCTCAGGTCAAACCCTTCCCTAACTTTGACAATCTTCACCTTTGCCTTTATTATCTGGGAAATTTCACATGAAGACTGAAAGCTCCTCGAATGCAAAAATCCACATCTGCCTTATCACTGGATGCCCAATACCTGGGCCAGTGTTAGGCTCCTAGGAAGGACAATCAGTATGGCGAAGCCATGAGCAACTGGCAGAATGAGTGAGTGAATGAATGGATTGTTGGCCAAGAGATCCATGTATATGTAAATATCCATTCCCTACTCTGACACGGGCCAGCTCAGCGGCCCCCAAAGTTGTTCCAACATGTGAATTGCTTGAAACATGACAGACCACACCAACCACACCAGAAGTGTGCAATGAGGTCAGTCACACCTAAAGCAGGTCTGGACAGGAGGAGGGCCCAGGAATCTGCATTTCTAACAAGGTCCCTGATGGTGCTGCTGCTGGTGTGGGGACTCACTCTGAGAACCGCTGGTCCAGCAGCCTCGCTCACTGGTTCTCCATCTTGGTTGCACAGTGGAACCACCTGCAGGAATTAAAGACCAAACAAAACTCTGATTCCCGGATCCTTCCCGGAGATTCTGACATAACTGATCAGGGATTTGGCTGAGACTCATCTGCATTAGGCATCTTTTTAAAAAAAATGTATTTATAGTACTTTTATTCATAATCCCTCCAAACTTGGACGCAACCAAGATAACACAAAATTGTAAATCAACTATACTCCAATAAAAAAATTTAAAAGGGGAAGCAACCAAGATTCTCTCTGTAGTTGAAGAGATAAATAAACTCTGGTACATCCACAGAGTAGAGTATTATTCAGCACTAAACAAACAAGTTATCAAGCCATGAAAAAAATATGAAAAAAACCCCCCTTAGATGTATACTTATACGTGAAAGAAGCCAATATGAAAAGACTATATACCATATGATTCCAACTGTTTAACATTCTGGAAAAAGAAAAAATCTTATGGAGACAATAAAAAGATCAGTGGTTGCCATGGATTAAAAGAGGAGTAATAAACAGGAAGAGCACAGACGATTTTTAGGGCATTGAAAATAATCTGTATGGGATGATAAGAATGGGTGTATCATTATAAATTTTTCTAAATCCATAGACTGTACAAACATCAAGATTGAATCTTAATTTGAACTATGGACTTCGGGTGATAATTAGGTCAGAGAAGGCAATGGCAACCCACCCCAGTACTCTTGCCTGGAAAATCCCATGGACGGAGAAGCCTGGTGGGCTGCAGTCCATGGGGTGGGTCGCAAAGAGTCGGACACGACTGAGCGACTTCACTTTCACTTTTCACTTTCATGCATTGGAGAGGGAAATGGCAACCCACTCCAGTGTTCTTGCCTGGAGAATTCCAGGGACAGAGGAGCCTGGTGGGCTGCCATCTATGGGGTCACACAGAGTCGGACACGACTGAAGCGACTTAGCAGCAGCAGCAGCAGGCTTATCAATTGTACAAAGTATTCCATTCTGAGGGGGGATGTTGATAGTGGGAAAAGTTATGCATCTGTGGGGACAGAGAGTATTATGGGAACCCTCTATGTTTCATTAAATTTCAGCATCGGGCATCTTAATTTTTAAAAGCTCTCCCTGCATTATCTGAAGGTGCGGCACAATAGGGAAACCTTTTCTTGTGGCTTCATGGGTAGGTTGAAGGGCTCAAGTGTGGCTTAGCTCCACCCTGAGGGCCTCCACTCCTTGTGCCATGGGTGCCCCCAGATCCAACCCCCGCCCCAAGAGCTGATGTTTGTCTCCTCATGTGTCCTCATTTAGCCCTTGCCCGTCTCGTCTATTAAGAGCAGATGCTAAACTATTTCCAACAGGCCTTGAAGCTAATGCGTTGCCGAATGGATTCGGAAGGGCCTATTTCTTTGAGCGCTGAGAGGGAGAGTGAATTAATGCTCGATGAAAACCTCCGGAGAACCAGAGTCAGGGCTGGCGGGGTAAGGGGGGAGTCTGGTGGCTAAATCAACAGTTATAAACTTGCCCAGTCATTTTTCATTATTTGGTACATTGGAAAGATATTTTCCTTTTCAAATGCAGTTGGAAATCCGTTTGGTCAAAAGTCGGTTGGAAACCTCATCACCATTGCCCATGAAAACTCCCAGCCTCTGTCAGGGGATGGAAGAAAAATGGCCCAGGTCTCCAGCAGAAGTCGAGGCGACAGGGCCACAAAGGGGCGTTATGAGGCAGCTTTGGGCAAAGCCTGTGCTACTTTTTTAAAATGTTGCCCGGGGGTCCAGATTTCTATATGGACCTGCACAATTGGCAGTTTAAGCTATGGATTTGGAAGGCAAAGCCACACATCTCCTCCGGTTTCAAGAAGAGATCTAATCTAGGATCTGACTGCTCATGCTCCATCCTCATGGGACCTTTTCTGAGCTGAGGTGTGAGCAAAGCCTCAGCTAAAATATGCACCCTGAGGAGCAAATAGAAACCTAGGTGGGGCCCCATCCTCCTTACATGGCTGCAGGGGTAGTGTTTGAATGGGCTGTCCTTCCTGACTGATGGCCACTGTCAGAGGGAAATCTCTGAAAGCAAACAGATACCAGTTTGAGCCACGGCTCTGCCCTCTCTGGGCTGTGTGACCTCAGATAAGTCACTGCGCGTCTCTGAGACCCATTTCTCTTTTTTGTGAAGAGGAGAAAGTCAGGGCTATGGCGAGGTGTTCCAGAGAAGGTGGGTTTGCACACACCTGGCACTTGTGCTGGACAGCAAAGGATGCATGGGAACCTGAACCTGGGTTGGGGTCAGGGGGCTGGGGAAGAGGAGAGCGGGGAGAGAGGGGAGAAGGGAGAATGAGCTGCAGACCCAGAAATAGAGCAACGATGGCTCTGTGAGACCTGGGATGCTCCAGGGGGCAAAGATCTTGAGTCATCCAAAAGGTTGGGTTCAGCGGAGGTCCCAAAGGCGCTGCCTTCCCTGTGAGCTGGGCTGGGTCAGCTTCCCCACTGAGCAGAGACGCTAGGTGCCAGGGTTCCTGAGGGTGGAGAGCTGGGGGGTGACCTCCTCAGAGTCCAGGGCCATTGGCACAGCCTCCTGTAGGGGTCGGTTAGTGCATCGAGTTCCAGACTAGCGGGATCAGAAAACGGGGTTGCTTCCTATCGTGCTAGACACAGTCCACACAGGACACCTGGAAAAAGGAAACCCCTTCTTCAAGCCCTGCCTCAGGGTCTGTGACTCTGCAAGGCCCAATGCCATCAGCAACTTGAACAGCAGTACTTGACATCCTTTCTTCTTGCATCCTTTCGTTTATTCCTTCTGGGCAATGAATGAAACGGCCTCACAGGGTCATCCCTTTGCTTCCATCACAACCCCCTCTAACCCTTTCCCTGTATTAATTTTCTCAGGCTGCCCCCCTGCCTCTGAATTAAATGTTCCATTACTGTTGAGAAGAAGACCCAACTACACTCTGAGATTGGATATCTGTTCAACAAATATGCTATGGCAAGCTGAGCGGACAGAGTTCCTGCCCTGGGAGAACTTGACTGAATGTTAGAGGTTGGGCTTATGATGTGGCTCTGACTCCAGGCTCTTTCTCAGCCCACATTTCAGCCAATGCCAAACCTCAGGAAACCGTACCTCCATTCTCCAAGGTATCCAGGCCCAAATCTTGGCCTCATCAACTGACTGGAGAATCCCTGGGACTGAGGAGCCTGGTGGGTTACAGTCCTTGGGGTCGCAAAGAGTCAGACATGACTGAGCAACTAACACTTTCACTTTCTAATCTAGTGTGACCTCATATTTATTATTACCCTATTTTTGAATAAGGTCACATTCTGTGATTCCAGGCCGACGTGGCTTTTGCTGGGATTCAACCAATAATAAATAGTAGGGATACCTTCTAAGGGCAAGCAGTCAGTTCTGGATTATATTTGCTGATGCCCTAATATTTATAATCACCAAGAAGTGAAGGGAAGTGAAAGTGTTAGTTGGGTCCAACTCTTTGCGACCTCATGGACTGTAGTCCCGCCAGGCTCCTCTGTCCATGGGATTCTCCAGGCAAGAATACTGGAGTGGATAGCCGCTCCCTTCCCCAAGGAATCTTCCCACCCAGGGACTGAACCCACATCTCCTGCATGGAAGGTAGACTGTCTACCGTCTGAGCCACCAGGGAAGCCTATAATGACCATGATTATGTGTATAAAGCACCTACCATATGCCAGGCACTGTTTTAAGCATTTACACATACCCCAATTAAATATTTAATGGCTCCATTAGCTGACACATTCATCCGATTTTACAGATGAGAAGACCGAGGACTGCACAATGATTTGCCCAAGGTCCCCCAGCGCCTAAGGGTTTCCCAGCCGCAGTTGGCACTGACCACAAGCCCTGACATGCATGCAAAGGCCAAGTCTTTCTCTCTTGAGCCTGGTTGGGGGCAGGCAGGGCTGTCACTTGTCCCGTGGCCCACAGGCGCCAGGAACTGCCTTAATGGAAGGAACGAGACTCAAAGACCTGGGTGCAGAGCCTTGGGGGGTGGGGTGGGGTCAGGGGGACACCATCACCGGGGGGGGGGGGGGGGTGCTCGTGGCCCACGCTAGGCCGTCCTCCCAGGCACGTTCCTCCCGTCGCCGCTGCCTTGGCCAGGCGTAGGCAGCCCGCAAGTAAACAGTGTCTGAAACCTATTCTCATTAGGCTAATTTACGAATAAATTACCATATTCAATGGCCTTATTTTTACTGCTCGTTAACAGGCCCATGATAGGATGATAATTACGGGATTTTAAGTGCCTAATGGCAGCTGGGGCGTCAAAAGCAGTTTTTACGAATCTGTTTATGGCAGAGAAGGTGACAGGAGGGGAGGGACATTGAAATGTTGAAATCACACTTTGGGAAAAAAAGCTTTAATTGTTGAGTATTTATTAGAGAGGAGGGAAGGCTGTAATTTAAAAAATGAAACTCTGAAAAACAAAGGAAATTAATTAGTCTTCCCCCCACCCCTCACCCCCATCCAGGGCCCTGACCTTCAGGGAACGGGCAAGGGGCGGGATCCCAGGAGGGGGGGCCCCAAGTTCAGGGGAGAATCTGGGCTGAGTCCTCCTCCCCTCCTGGCTTCTGTGGCCCCTGCAGAGAAGGAATCCCCAAGGCCCTGGGGCGTCCTGGGAAGTCTGACCCTCTCTGCCTGGGCTGGAGGCCCTGCTGATGGAGATCCAGGAAGGGATGCAGGAGAAAAAGGAAGGGGAGTAAGGGCGCTCGGGGCTTAGCATCCTTTGAACAGTGGCAGTGTTAGCCACCCATTCATCCTTTCATCTCGATTACCACCGTCATCAGACCTCCTCTGTTCCAGTTCCCCTGCTAAATTCTCCATGTGTTATTTCAACGCTTGCGAGAATGTTAAGAGCTGACAGTTATTCTTAACATCCATTGAGGGCGCCCCGTATGCTTTCTGTCTAATAACTCCCTTACAAGTCGCAATAGATAACCCCATGGGATTGGCACTCCTGACATCCCCCGCTTTATAAAAGAAGAAACTGAGGCACAGAGAGGTGAAGTCCCGCGGGCAAAGTCACTCAGCCAAGGCTGAGCTCTGCAATCAGCTCCTGCTTCTTGTCTCACCTCCCGGTCATCGAATCTGAATCCTGACAGAGTCGGAGGGGTTCCAGGGCCTCATATAACAGAGGCGGGAATGGAAGGAAGTTCAGAGAGGGTAAGCCACCTGCCAGGGGTCACACAGCCCGAGTTGCAGGGCAGGTCTCTCTGAGTCCGAACTGGCAGCTGACTCACCCTGACACGGGACTCCTGAGAACGCAGATGGGCGGGTGCAAGGCTGCCCAGGACACGATGCCTGGGACCAGCTGTTTAGAGGCCGCTTCCCCAGCTCCCGTGGGTGCTTCTGGTGGCTCCCTCCCTCTCCTGCCTGCACCCACCCCGACCCCTACCTCCTTCTGACCAACCGTGGCTCCTCAGCCCCTTGCCACTGGCCAGAGCCATCTCGCCTCCTCAGTTTTAGTATGCAGACCTCGGAAAACAAACACGCAGCAGCCTGACAGTGGGAATAAATATCGCCGCGATGTTGATTAGCATTTGATCCCAGCTGGGGCTCTGGAAGCTAAAGTACTGGAATGTCTTGGCAGTTTTTTAATGCTGAATAATTTGATTAGATCAGTGACTGAGCCTGCTGCTCCTGGTGAGATAAACCTCCCCCCATTGCAGGGGAGGGAGGGCACACATCCCCGCCCCCCACCCCACTTCACTGGGCCCCTTCCACCCTCTGCTGCCTGCAGCCTCTCTCCCCATCTTTCTCGCCTCTCTCCGTCTCTCTCCACCCCCTACTCCCCCTACCTCCTCATCTTGCTCCCTCTTCCTTCATCTCTCCAACTCTCCACCCGCCCCCCCACCCGACCCCCACCCCACCCCCTCCTTTTATGAAGCCTTAAATACATCATTTAATCAACTCCACAATTTCAATTTCGCACCGCTGTCAGCTCGAATGTCTGATGAGGTGGTGAAGACCCCACAGATTGCGGGCAGGGGTGACAGGGCCACCAGGTCTCCTCCAACCCCCCCTCCCCCCGCAATCGCCACCACCCCCTCCTTCAAAGAGCTCTCAGCCTCCGCCCCACCCCCTCCCCAGCCAGCCCAGGAGCCTTTCCAGAAGGTTCTGTTTCCTACATGGCAACTGTCAGTGTCAGTCGCATAAGCTGTTTCTCTTGTCACCTGTGTGAAATTACCAGACTGGCCTCTTATCCGTTTCCCCCAAATTTGGAGGCAATGTCTCTGTTTCAAGGCGCCTGCTCTCCATTTAAAGCAAAAATAACAGGTAGAGGAGCAGTGGGGGAGGGGAGGTGACCGCTGGCACGACCCAAGGCAAGACGGATTATCTGGGTTTTTCCGACAGAGACCTGTATAGGTAGAGTCCTCTGCTGACCTGACCCTGATACAGAGCCTGTCTTTCCTCAACACTGTTTTTTCCAGCCCCACGTGACTTTGAAACATGTGTCCTCCCACCACCCCCATCGCCTTCATCTCCCCTGCACCATCCAAGAGACAGCGCTGCCGTAAGGGGAGCAAATGGACAGGAAGGAATGGGGAAGGTTGAGTTCTTTGCAGATTCAGTGGCAGGCACTTCTCCCGGCTTCCCCGTGCCGTGCTGCCTGAATCCCACAAGCCACCAGGAAAGGGTGTGTGTTCTCACCAGTGCCGATGCAAAGCCAGCTGACCTCCTCCTGCGTCCACTGCTGTCATCTCATCACCAGAGAGTCCAGCCCCAGCTTGCTTTATTTATCTCAGATGGATCCAGAAATGGCTGGGGGGAGCCACTTCCCAATAATTGAGGGCTGGCTTTGTCGGGAAAAGCCACACTTGGGGCTCAAAGTGTCCTCAGGCTGCTGTGGGTGGAATGAATCTGAACTGACTCGTGTGTGTGTGTGTGTGTGTGTGTGTGTGTGTGTGTGAAAGACAGAGAGAGACGGGAACATGAGTTGGAGGGAGCATTGAAACGAATCCAGGGGTAGGTTTTCTTACTGCTGTGTGACCTTAAGCAAATTGAGAGCCTCTCTGAGCCTAAATATCCTCATTTGCAAAACAGGGACAATGAGAAAACCTACTCCACCCTCCTCGTGGGACTGCATGACTCCAGTCCTTAGGAGCAAAATGAGATGAAGTTGGGGACCCCCCTTCACACGCCATCCCACCCTGCTGTGAACTTGTGTGAACTTGGCCATTTACTGACCCACGTGAGGACCCCTGCCCACCTTCCTGCTGCGTGAGCTTAGTCCTGCCTGTTCATCTCTCCAGGCCTCAGTTTTCCCATTGGCAAGGGTTGTAAAATGGGAATATTCATGCCTACTTGCCAGGTAACAGGTGAGGCCTGAACCAAACATGCCTGGTGCTTCTGGCTCCTTGGCCCCCACCCTCATCTCCTCCTCCAATTTTTCCCTACAAGCATTCAAACGGTTCTTTGGGCTTGCCTTTACTAATGGAGCTTTTCAACTAGCTTTCCTGTTAGAAGATAAACTAGGGTTCACACCCGCAAGATGAAGGGTGGTGTCCTTGAAGCTGGCTTCATTGCAACACGCGTCCGTGTTCCTGGTGCCTAGGACACAGAGCCAGGCCCAGGGTAGGAGCTCAGTGAATGAATGAATGAATGGGTGAATGGAAACCCCATCCACAAGCCTTGTCTTGTTTTCCACAGGACCCAGCCTTGCTTCCCCATGTGGCATTCTGAAGTCCCAGAACACAGGCACCTACAAGAAACTGGGAATAAAGGGGTTTGATCTGCACGCCGCAAACACCTCTTGCAAAAAGACGAATAAAAAAAAAAAAAAAAGCCAGTTCCTTCTTTGGGGGAAGAGAAGGCGTCAAGACATGTTAAATGGTTAGGAAGAAGGCGGCTGCTTGTTTTCCTTCTGCCTTTTGCAGGCTGGAGGGGAGGTGATGGGGGGACGTTCATTATTTTTCGGCTCTCTGAAGGCAGGTGAACGGGAAAGGCAAACTGCAGCCTGGCACCAGGTTCGGTGGCTTTGAAAAATGTAGCGCTCTCAAGGCAAGGGAAGGGTTTGATGCAATTTAAAAAAGACAGACTCCCACACCTCTCAGATCCATATGTTTTCATGCAGATCTAGGGCGCTACCGCGGGCTTTGCAGCCTGGCCCGGCTGTTCTGCTGGTGCTTGGAGGACCCGCGGCTCTCGGCGCAGGAGGCAGACGGGCTGAGCAACCACCCGGGTGGGTTCGAGGTGCCAACAGCAGACTTCGGGCCTGGCTGTGGCTGCAAAACCGTGACATGGTGCCATGTGGTGCCCAGTGCGTGCGTGTAATCAGCTTGCCGCTGTCTGGGGGAAGGTAAGAAGCTGGAATTTTTTTTGTTTTTAAAGTGAATCAATCGGATGGTGTATGTATACTGTCTAGCGCTAAAGCAGACCAGCGCTATGACTGCTGCTGGTCACTTCCCTCTGTAACAGGGTCAGCCCGCCACCGCCTGTGGGTTTTGTTTTCTGTCTCAAGTGGCATTCCTAGTGCAATAAACACGTGTGTGGCAAAAAAAAGTTCAGGAACCACCTGAGTGTGAAACACCAGTTCTTCTAATCTCCCTCCCTCTCCCTTTTCCCACCTTGCCTGGCTCCTTCCTTCCATCTTTCCATCCTGTTTTCTGTTTCCCCCTTCTCTCTTCTTCATTCAACCAATGATTTTTAAACACCCAGGAATCACGTAGTTGTTAAGATAGACCGTGTCCCTGTCCGTATGGTGCTCACCTTCTGGAAGAGAAGGCATGAAACCGGTAAACAAATGAACAAGCAAGTTAAGTTCACCTCATGACCAGTGCTATGAAGGAGAAAGCCCTGGGTGGCAGAAAAGAAGATGACGGGGAGACAAGAGGAAGGGCACTTTAGGGAAGGTCTGGAGAGGCTCCCTGAGCAGCGGGCCTATTTCTGCTACCCTCCTGCACCTGGAGGTCAAACCAGCCTTGCTTCTCTAACAAGAAAGTTCTTGACTGTAGGACTTGTCAGAGCCTTCAGCGCACAGACACGCCTTTGCAGTTTTGACCAACGGGAGAACCACGGTGTCTTTGGAAGCCCTGTGTTAAGGAGCAACTGGACGGGGTGTCTGTGGGGACACGCCGGACTGCGGCCTTTCCTCTTCAGTGGCCTGACTCTCATATCACCCTGAACTCAGACCCGCAGCCCGGCAGCCATCGGCTCCGTTTGCTTCCCCTGGGGCCATCCTCAGGCTTGGCGCCGACCCTCTGCATCTCAGGCTTCTCAATTCTCACGGTGTGCTGAGGTCGGAAGCCTCCTGAGCCCATTTTACTAAGAAGACAGCTGAGGTCACACGGCCCGAAAAAACGAATTGCTTCTCTCTCCTGCAGCTGCTCGCTCGCCGGGCCCCGCCCTGTGCCCGCCCCTGCTCAAGCAGGTCCACCCCGCTGTTCTCCTTTCCTCTCCTGTTTCCGGGGGAAACAGGACAAACCCTAGTGACTTCTGAGCCTTTTGCTTCTGCTTCTTCTCCGCTCCCCGCCTCCCAACTGAAAAACTGTCCTGGTAGCTGAAATTGCTAGTTTTCAACACTGAGTGCACGTTAGAACCTTCTGTAAAGCTTTTTTAAAATGCTGATGCCCAGGCCCTGCCCCAAAGGGATTACATCAGACCCCCCGGGGCTGGAGCCTGTGCGTGAGTATTTCTGAGCTCACTGGGTTGATTACGGGGTGTCTCCAGCACTGAGAACACAAGCGCCCTCATCCACTTACCTTGTCCTTCATTTTTCCCGGTTTCATCTCCGTCATGACGGCCTCGCAGAGACCCACGTGTAAAGCAGTGGTCCCGCCCACAGCCGTTCTCCACCTCTTTGCTGAGTTTCTGTTCTTCTGAGTGCGTATCACCATCAGCAGCTTTCTAGACGGGTCATTCATTGTCTGAGCCCTGACTTCAACCTGGACATGAGCTGCTGGGGAGCAGCGGTTATTGGTTCAGTTTTGCACCCCAGCCCCCAAAGCACTGTCCACCCACACACAGTGGAGCACCCTTAAACCTCTGTTGACCTACAAAAGGTTCAGAGAGGTTAAGCTACTTTCCTAAGATGTCCCAGCTGGAACTTGGGATTCATGCCCAGAAAGCCTCACCCCCAGCATTGCCAGTAACTGCACACCACGCTCCATCTGAATTTGGGAAAACTGAAGTCTAGAGCAGTGGCACCCCACTCCAGTACTCCTGCCTGGAGAATCCCACAGATGGAGGAGCCTGGTAGGCTGCAGTCCATGGGGTCGCACAGAGTCGGACACGACTGAAGCGACTTAGCAGCAGTAGCAGAAGTCTGGGGCAAGAGCATACCCTCAGCCTCTGGCAAGGTCTCAGGTGCCCTTTGGGACAGAGCTTTCTGTCCATCAGCAGAATCCCAGTGGGCACAGCTTGTCTGATTGCCTGAACAGCTTGTGCGTCTGACAAGGGATTCTCAGGCAACACCCCTCTAGCTGGCAGGAGACCTCTGGGCTGGGGTGGAAGGGTGAGACACTTTTATTTGGACCAGTTCTCTCTGTTGGCCTCTCCAGGCCCATAAGCAGGATGGGAACACAGAATTAAAAGCCACGTCGTTAATTCACACCTCCCTCTCTCTCTGCCCAATCCTCCCCTCCTCATAGGATTCCAGAGGCTGTTGGGTTGGTTTTTCCTCTGATGGTACGAGACCCAGGTGGACCTGTGAGAGGGAAGATTTGGGGTGGACGACGCAGGAAACCTGGCTCGGTTCTGGGAATCTCAACTAGCCGTTTTTCCTCTTGTGAAGTGAGGATCATGCCTCCTGCCCTTAGAGCCTTTCCCTTTGGCTATTCTTTGACTTAATGATGTTACTTAGCAAGGATGGAGTGGTAAAGAAAATGAATGTGAATATGCACAGCATGGATGTGGCCATGACGATCTCCCATGCAGCGTCATTTACGTTAGGAGAAAACTACGGGAAACAGCCTAGTTGCCCAACACTAGGGGATTCGTCGGATGAAGTATGCACAGAATGGCAAAGCCCAGAGCCATTTAAAGACTGGCCGCAGAAAAATGTAGAATGATATGGAGAGATATTCTGGGTTATAATTTTTGAAAGAGCCGGTTATCACGACATGGAAACTTTTTCTTTTTCAAACAAACTACACATGCACCAAAGGAGAGACCTTGGAGGATATACATTGAACCATTAACCTTGGATATGTTGGGGGTGGGAACTATCACTTGCTTGTATTTTTTAAAGCGTGGTACGCTTTACTTTTGTAATAAAATATCACAATAGGAAAGTTCTAACCATTCTCACCTCACCACACTGTTTTGAGAAGCAACTGAAAGAGATCATATAAAACTACTGACCTGAAGATGAGACACAATCATACTTGCTTGGAAACGGTATTTCTGATGGATTTGAATACATATAAAAGATGATTTTCTCAAGGAGAATTTCTAAGTGGTGAACTCCTATTAATCTCACAAGACCCAGCTCACATTGCCCTTCTTCAGGGAAGTCTCTTTACCCAGCATGCGTGGAGAGAAGGCGCCTTTGTTTTCCCAAAACATCAGTCTGTTCCTCCACTGGAACATTCATCTGTTTATTTCTCTGCCTTTCCCACCAGACTTGGTGTTCCTTGAGGGCTGGGGCCATGATGTTTACCACCGAACCCCCGGTTTGCTGCAGAATTCTGGTACATAGTAGGCGCTCAGTAGTTTCTTGTTGAAAAGCTAGATGCATGAATGACGTTCAAGCCAGATTCCATTACTCAAGTGAGGGCTTCAGAAAGTTTACGTGTAATCCTGTGCTATAAATTGAATCATATTTTTAAAAGCACTGGAGGACTTGCTATTTAAAGGATCTCTGATGTAAATCGTTTTTATAAAATGAAGACATCTTGAGTAATGTGAATAATTGCTCCCTGACATATCTGTTTATAAGTTGAGATTTTTTTAAAAGATCAGGAGACTGGTGCATTTTTTTAAATTCATTTGATAAATATTTTCAAAGTGTATGCTCTATGCCAGGCTCTGCGTTGGATGTGGGCATGATGGCAGAGCCATCCCAACCCTCGAAGACTTACAGTCCTGGCTACACTCACTGTTGCTGTAGTCTCAGGGGCCCAGGGACCAGCATCAACCTCTAAGTTGAATCCTGCCTTCCTTGCTTTCCAGCGGTGTATCCCTCAGCTACTTATTTAACCTCTCAGAACCTCAGCTGTCACGGATGTAAGGCTGAGGGGAATAAAAATTACCCACCTCCTAGCAGTCATGGAAATTAAAATGTGACCATATATATAAAGTGCTTGGAAAATTGCCTGGCAGGACACGTATTTGCTGCTATCATTAGAAGACAAGGTGGGAAAATGTCCATGGCGAGGGGCGTACACATCATGAGACATGCTCTGCTGTTAAAATCTCCCAGATCTGTGTGGCTTTGCTTTTTCCTAACAGCTAGTTATGCCTCAAAAACTCGTGCTTTGGTTTCTCCATCTTCAGAATGAGAGCAATAATAATCTATGAAAGGAAGATAGTTGGATTGTTAAAAAAAAAAAGGTACCCTAAGTGTTTCAGAGATAACTAATAACTGTGTTCCTTGATGTTTTAGAAAAGCACAGAAGATGATTAATTCATGCTTGTTCCCATCTGCCCCTCAACCCCTTGCTCCCTGCTCACCAAGAGCGTTTTAGTTTGGGAGGGTGACGGTCCTCTCCTCCCCGAGGCATGCCTTTGGGCAGAACTCCTCCAGACGCGCTCAGCTCTGAGACTGAGGCCCGTGGGCACCTGTGCCTCTTCAGTGCACAGACCAGACACACAGGGAAAGGGGGTGGCATGCTGTCACTTGTCCCCGTAGGGACCACAGGCCCTGGTTTTAGATATAGGATTACAATGTTAGAGGTAGATAATGATTTTTGCCCCCATTTTGCAGATGAGGAGACTGAGGCTGGGGGGCTGGCTGTCTTATAGCCATTGAGAAGATGCAGAGCCGCACTGATCTTCAATATAAGAGAATTCCAGTTTGGAACACAGCTTCGACAGTGACTGTTTTTCTTTTCAAAATGCCAGCTGCCTTTGAGAAACGTTTCACGCCGGGCCAGGATGAAGTCTTGCCAAGCGCTGCCCTCCAGAGAGCAGAGCCCTGGACTGGGGTTGGCAGATGGGCTGGGGGTGTTAGGAAGTCAGAGGGGAATGCAGGATGCTACAAGTCTTGCTGAGCCCTGTGCATGGGAGAATGTGGCCTGTCCAGGAGAGACTGGCCAGGGCCATCCATTCAGTGAGGTCAGACACCCAGGGCTCCCACCACACCTTCTCGCTGTGCACCCTCATGATGAGATAACACGTGGGGTGGATTTAGTCCTTATTCATGTATTTTCTCAATAAACCCAGAGAGAACACTTAACATTTGCCAGCTCTTGTGCTTTCCAGATATTAGGTCATTTCATCCTGGTTGGATCAATCCTTATAGTATAATATGCCAAAGCCTTTGACTGTGTAGATCACAATAAACTGTGGAAAATTCTGAAAGAGATGGGAATACCAGACCACCTGATCTGCCTCTTGAGAAATCTGTATGCAGGTCAGGAAGCAACAGTTAGAACTGGTCATGGAACAACAGACTGGTTCCAAATAGGAAAAGGAGTACGTCAAGGCTGTATATTGTCACCATGTTTATTTAACTTATATGCAGAGTACATCATGAGAAATGCTGGACTGGAAGAAACACAAGTTGGAATCAAGATTGCTGGGAGAAATATCAATAACCTCAGGTATGCGGATGACACCACCCTTATGGCAGAAAGTGAAGAGGAACTAAAAAGCCTCTTGATGAAAGTGAAAGTGGAGAGTGAAAAGGTTGGCTTAAAGCTCAACATTCAGAAAACGAAGATCATGGCATCTGGTCCCATCACTGCATGGGAAATAGATGGGGAAACAGTGGAAACAGTGTCAGACTTTATTTTTCTGGGCTCCAAAATCACTGCAGATGGTGACTGCAGCCATGAAATTAAAAGACGCTTACTCCTTGGAAGGAAAGTTATGACCAACCTAGCTAGCATATTCAAAAGCAGAGACATCACTTTGCCAACAAAGGTTCACCTAGTCAAGGCTATGGTCTTTCCTGTGGTCATGTATGGATGTGAGAGGTGGACTGTGAAGAAGGCTGAGTGTCGAAGAATTGATGCTTTTGAACTGTGGTGTTGGAGAAGACTCTTGAGAGTCCCTTGGACTGCAAAGAGATCCAACCAGTCCATTCTGAAGGAGATCAACCCTGGGATTTCTTTGGAAGGAATGATGCTAAAGCTGGAACTCCAGTATTTTGGCCACCTCATGTGAAGAGTTGACTCATTGGAGAAGACTCTGATGCTGGGAGGGATTGGGGGCAAGAGGAGAAGGGGTCGACAGAGGATGAGATGGCTGGATGGCATCACTGACTCGATGGATGTGAATCTGAGTGACCTCCGGGAGTTGGTGATGGACAGGGAGGCCTGACGTGCTGCGATTCATGGGGTCGCAAAGAGTCGGACATGACTGAGCGACTGATCTGATCTGATCTGATCTGAACAGATATAACTATTGTCCCCATTTCACAGATGCATTAACTGAGGCCTTGAGAGTAAAGTCCTTGGTCAAGGTCATCCACAGTTAATGAACCATAAACAGCCCCGCCTACCCCACCCCCACCCCTACCCCAGGCCAGCATCTCCATCCCAACCACCGCATGCTGTTCTGTGTGGCTTCCTGCGATCGGAAGTAAACTCATTCCATGTTGACTTCGCTTCCGCTTTCATTTTCTTCCGACTTCATCAAGGAGAAAGCTTCAACTCGATGTCGATCTGCCTCTAACACCTCTCCAATGCTTACTAATATTTTTTAACAAAGAGAGAGCGAGTCTCGGGCTCCTTGCCTTCACAGCAACTGAGTTTAATGGGAAGCGTTATTAAGGTGGTTACATCCGGAATGAAATTTACAAAGGCGACCCTTTGTAGAAATGGATTCTAGGTGATTCAGAGACTTGGCTCAGGACCTCAGAAAAGGCAGGTCACTCGGCAAGAACTAAAAAAATAAAAAAATAAAAATAAAAAAATTGGTCTTTTGACCCCCTGCCATCTTGAGCCTTTTCAATCCAATTCAGTTCCCAAACGATTTGGCAAACAGCTTGAGAGAGGCAAGCAAGAGCCATAACGATGTGCAGACCCGGTTAGAATCCTCAATGTGACAGAAATGGACTGTATCATGGTTTTATTTTAACTGGGCGAACAATTCCTTGCACTCTCCTTCTCTGCCCTCAGTCACTTGAGCCTGAAAGGGTTACAATCCCAAGAAGGACCTTTTTTTTCCATAAGCACAAAGAACTAATATTAGCAGATTGGGGTTTCTGTAAATATTCATTGTAATCTGTGACTTGGTGAGCATCGAATTCCACCCTCCCGAGTGCTGCACATTTATAACTTGTGAATTCATAAATATTTACGAATTCACACAATCATCACTGACAAATTATTTCATCTGACAGCTCCACACAGGCTCTGCCTGGTTTCGTGAAATTCTGATCAAATCTCGCGTAAACTTCCCGGGTGACAGGCAGAGACTGAGCATGGCAAAAAAAAAAAAAAAAAAAAAATCACCACCAGATCCTACAGATCCCAGCGGGTTCGTGACCGATATTTACAACCACCACCTCCGCACCCCGCGCGCAAGAGAGTTTTGTTGTCTGATGGGCCGCCAGATGTTCTCAACCCCTGTACATATATTTATGGCAACACATCTTTGAGGGCATCAAAGAATGAGCCCTTGTTGGGAGGGATACAAGGGTGAAAAGAGACCAGGCTGGGGGCTGGCCGGGCTGGGCTGGAATCTGGAGTCGGCGGGTGGTTTCTGTGTGGTTGTTATCAGGTTTGCTGTCCTTGCCGAACTCAATTTCTTAGCTTCAAATTTGGGATCATATTACTAAAAGCGGAAACACAAGGCTGTTGTCACAATTGTAGACACTGCCCATGAAACCCCAGGCCCACAACCTGCCACAGAGCAAGGGGATTCAGCAAGTCCTGGCTTTATTATTACTGTTGCAAATCGTCGTCTGAATAATCACGGTCTCTGGCATGACCACATTGTCAGTGATTTTTGAACACAGAATGGTTCTGCTCCCCAACCCTTTTCCTATTTGTCATCTAAACATCCTTGACAGGGACATTTCTGTGTGTGGCTTTCATTTTTGACCCCTCCCCACCCCCCAGAAAGAAATGATGTACTGCTAACCTGGACTGCAGGTCACCCTAAGTGTTCATCTACCCCTTGGAGTTCTTCCATTTACCCTCCTTTTGCATGAACAAGAAATAACTTGCTTCCCTCCTCCCTTCCTCTCTGATTCAGTGGTTGAATGGCCCTGGTAAAAATGAGTTTACCTCTAGATGAGTGGGAATAAATCCCTGCCATCATTCCACGGGGCTGAGTCAGGCTGCTCCAAGCCATGTATGGGCAAGAAAATCCGATTTTGGTGACAGGAGCCGGGCCTGCCTTCTGCTCTGTCTGACGCAGGCCAATCTATTAACAGAGATTATGGGATTTCATTGGGGCTTCCCAGGTGGCTCAGTCACAAAGAATCTGCCTGCCAATGCAGAAGACGCGGGAGGTGCGGGTTCGATCCCTGGGTCGGGAAGATCTCCTGGAGTAAAAAATGACCACCCACTCCAGTATTCTTGCCTGGAGAATCCTATGGACAGAGGAGCCTGGCAGGCTGTAGTCCATGGGGTCACAAAGAGACAGACATGACAAAGCACACAAGTACACACAGCTTTCATTGACTCAATGCCAACACAGTATTTCCACAGGGGCAGTTATAGAGGCTAAATGCTATCCCCTGGCTGAAGACTCCCTGCCAGCTTCCCTTAGCACCCCAGTAAGCCCTGTCCCTCCCATACTGCCCTCCAACTGCTCTGGACGCCAACTGTTATTTGAACACACTCAAGCTCACATCCACCCCAGGGCCTTTGCACTTCCTGTTCCTTCTGTCTGAATGCCCTCCTGCCTCTCAATCTCCAAGGAACTGACTCTTTCTTGTCACCAAGGTCTCTTCCTTCACCATCTTTTCAGAGAGTCCTTCCTGACCCCTTGCTTAGAGGCATCACTTTTCATGAAATCATCCTCTTTTTTCACTAACTCTATATGGTTTTTTTTCCAAAGCACTTATTCACAGAAACCATCTCATTCCTTTCTTCTTTTCCACCGCCCTCCACTCACTGTGAGTCCCCTCAGGAAGAAGCTTCTCTGTTACCTTCAGCTGCATCCCTATGACCCAGAACAACACCTGGCACACGTGAGGCATTCAAAAAATATCTGTTTGGCTGAACAAGTAAATGCATGTGGTTGCAGAGAGGACAGTCACAGGATGCAAACCAGATGACAGGAGAACTCTAGGCTCCACCTCACGCTTGGGCAATGTAAACCTGGATGAGCCTCAATTTCTCCATCTGTAAAATGGGCAGAGTAATTGGACATCTTTCATAGTATGGAGGGACTTTCGAGACCTCAGACACATAAATGGTCTAGCTCTTCCCACGGGGAAGAGTCGCTGACGACTATTTAGTGATTCAGATGAATACTATGTAACTGATGGAGTCCTGCATTTGGAGAAGCATGGAGACTGAAAAGACTTCCTTTGGGGACTTCCAAGGAAGCCCACATGCCCTAGAGCCCACGCTCTGCAACTAGAGGAAGCTTGTGGCCAACGGTGAAGACTCAACATGGCCAAAAATAAATAAATGAAATTTTTAAAAATAATAAAGTACATGAATTAAAAAAAAACAAACAAACAAACTGCATTTGTTTTAGCCCCTCTGAACTCTCCTTCCAGGTCAGACTTCCAGTACTTTCCATCTGTGTTTCTGGGGATACCCTGAACTATTTTGAGAAAACAAGCTTGCATCTTAACTGCAGGAGCGGGGGCCCCGTGGGCGTGGAGGTAAGGGCAGAGTGCTGTTGCCAGAGAGATGCTGACAACAGGGATGAAGACAACATTGTGTAAAAATCCCACCGAGTTGAAGTTTTGCAGCATGAACTTTCCAACTGCAAAGTCTCCACCCACCTGGGGTGTGTTTAGTGTCACATCTAAGTACAAGGACACATGAGTGTGTATACACGCTTGCACACATGCACACACACACGTTTCACAGTTGCTTTCAGCAGAAATTAAGGGGAAAAAGAAAAGATTTGTTTCTTTCTGAACTTTCACAGTTTCAACATCTGCCTGTTTGGGTAAATTTGACAAGGATGATCTCTTTTGTCTTCTCTCTCCTTTATGATTTTTTTTTTCCCTCCCAAACCCAGAAATTCCGTGAGAAGTGTTTTTTAAGAGTGCTCACTGACAAGTGTACACATGCCGTCCGCAGCCAGGGAGCAAGCGGTACAGTCGCTAACTCGTGAGACAGGAGCTAGATTACAATCATAAATAAATGATTTGCTGTCTCCTCGCATTCAGACTTGTAGCTTTTAAAGTGTGCCTGTCATCGCGGAATCAGATTTAGTCAAATGCTGTGTAACTACAAAATTATCCTATCCTTACCTTTTTATTCTCCCTATAATGGACAGTTAAATTGGATTTTCAAATTTGAAGTGCATATGTTTTTCAAATCCCCAGAGGCTGTCTATTTTTTCATTTCTAAAGCAACTCGCTAATGTTTATCATTACCACACAGAAATATTACAATTCTTAAGGGGCGCCTTACAAAATCAGCGCGGGAGAAATGTGCTTTATCGTCTCAAAATGAAACCAATTTCTCAGCTGATTTGCAATTTATTTACATGTTAGCATTTGATTTCCGGCTGATTTATAACCCCACACGGCTCTGTCTCGGGGGTTTATTTAGAAAGCAGATGATGGTGGTCGGGGGAGGTGGCTGTGGCGCTCGGGTAACATGGGACCTCTCCTTCCCCCTCCAGGAGCTGGCGATGCCCGTCTTGAGTCTCTTGGTTTTGTTCTATCTCCAGCGAATTCAGCGTCCCAGCCAGTGCAAATACACAGGGTACTAGGCCCAGCCACTGCATGGAGATGAGATGCCGAAAGACAGCCTTTCCAAAAGAATCCATTGCCTCCTCTGTTCTGAGCAGGGATCTGGGTAGAAGAAGGGGAGAAGATGGCTGGGAAACAGCAGGCTTGCATCCCTCAGCTCATTCACAAAGCTCCAATGGCAACTGCAGTATCTGATTCAGAGAAGTGTTAGAGTGGACAGTGGGGAGTTTACAAGAGTTTGTTGCTTCATCTGTCTGACCATTTGTCCACAGATTCATTCTTTCCTCCATCCATCCATCCAACCCTTCATCCTTCTAACCATTCACACATCCATTCCTCCCTAACTCCCCCCAGTCCATCCCTCTATCCATCCATCTATCCACTCATCTACCCACCCACTCATTACCCACCCACATACCCACCTACTCAACTATCCATCCATCCATCTAACGTACACTGATATAGACATTCAAGACGAATGCTATGGTTACAAAGATGTCTAAGAAACTGACATTGTCCTCACAAAGCTCATGGTTAAGTGAAGGAGACGAACAGGTTCCTCCTCCCTGGGTCATCATGAAGCTCAAATTATTTTATACATGTAAGAGTGCTTAATAAACTGTAAATCATCTTAAAAATATAACCTACAGGTGGAATCACGTTAGAAAACAGGCCCTGCTTCCTTCTAGCTGTGGAACCACAGGCAAAATAACTTTATCTCACCAAGCCATGATTTTCTTGTCTGTAAAATGGCAGAAAGCGGTAATAATTATTATGATGTCTACTTGGCAGGGATATGGGGAGGATTTGATGAGACAGATAACCCATATCAAATGCTCAGCGTCATGCTGGGGCCAAAGTGAGCACTTCTTACTATTATGATTGTTACGTATTATTGTATTATTACATATTAATGTATATTATTATATACGGGAAGAAAGAGTCAGTATGTCCGAGAAGATGAGAAAAGATGCTACAGCAGAAATGACTTCTGAAGTGGATTTGTAGAGGGGGCAAGTTTTTTCTCAGGAGCCAAAAGGAATGGCTTTTCTAGCAGGGAGAGCGGCGTGCACAGAAGTCTTGTGGCTTGAGGATTCACCCAAAGACTCTACAAAAGGAGAGGGACCTGTGGCTGGAGCTCGGATCTGTGGGGCCGAGAGGAAGAAGCGCCTTTGCACGTTAGGATGCAGCTTGGCTTTTGTGCTGGTGGGGTCGGGGGTGGGGGAACAGGCAGCCATTGGAAGCTCTTTGTCAAGGGCATGGTCCCCCCAAGCAGCACCTTATGAAGCTCTGCTGTGCAGAGAAGAAATCTGCACACAGGAAGCCAAGGGCCCGGACTAGGGGAATAGCTCCCTGAGAGCACAGCAGATTGGACCCAGCACACTGGTGCAGGGCTCATGAGGAGGGGCGGATTCAAGAGGTGGGTCTTTAAGTAGAATCAGCCAGGACCTGGGGACCAACTGGAGAAAAGAGGAGGAATAATGAGGGTTTCACTGGCATCCACAGGAGCACCCTATCGGAGGCAGAATCTCTGGGACTGAGATGAATCTTGCTCCTCACTTTGCTTGTATCTGCCCATGCCATGCAGAGTTTCTCTGAATACATTTGCATTCATTTATGCTACAGGCAGCCAGGGCTCACTCCTGCAAAAGGAGCATCTCTCTCTCTCACTCTCTCTCTTCCCTTTTCACTCCTTCCCTCCCTCCCTCCCTCTCTAAATATGTGCTCACATCCAGCACGATTCCCCTTCTGGGCAGAAAGTCAGGAGCCAGGAACTTCCTGGGACTTCCTGAGTGAACTTGGATGCATCCTGTATCTCTCCTGGCTTCAGACAAGATAATCTCGTTACCTCTGGGGACTCTAACTCTAGGATCCTGGGGAGAGCGTGGACTGACAGAGGTCTAGTCCTCTGATGTATGCAATGCATCCAATTAGGACAATTGATTTTGTAACAGAAAATCTGATTCCGGTTAGCTCAAAAATGAAGGGTCCTGGATTCATGAAGCAGACAAGTTGGAGATTTCAGGTACTGGGTGAAACTTGGTCCAGCAGTTCAGTGATGTCACCATGAAGAACATCACTATTTTCTGTCATCTGTCTCCCACAGAGTCATTCTAAGACTGATTTCCCCCAGGCTCCTTGCAGGGCTCATAACCGTCTGCTCTTGTGTTCCCACTCAGTGAGGAGGAAAGGGAATGTCTTAGCCCCGCAAAGTCCTGAGATCCACTCTGATTGGAGAGCTCAGTTCCCACGCCCACCTCTGAGCCAGTCGCTTTGGTCAGGTAGAGGAGCATCTGATAACCTCTTCCTGGGTCACATGCTCCTGCCCCTAATTGTGGTGACTTGAGCATCTCCATACAGAAGAACCCAGGGCTTTCTGGGAAAGTGTGGATGCTGGGAAAGAACCAGAACATGCCCAGGACACATTCATTGAAAAGAACTTTCTTCCCTCTTCATTCCCAAAAAGAGAGGTTCGGTTCAGTGCAGTTGCTCAGTTGTGTCTGATTCTTTGCGACCCCATGGACTGCAGCACACCAGGCTTCCCTGTCCATCACCAACTCCCCGAGCTTACTCAAACTCACGTCCATCGTGTCTGTGCTGCTCTCCAACCATCTCATCCTCTGTCGTCCCCTTCTCCTCCCACCTTCAATCCCAGCATCAGGGTCTTTTCCAGTGAATTGGTTCTTTGTATCAGGTGGCCAGTTTCAGCTTCAACATCAGTCCTTCCAATGAACACCCAGGACTGATATCCTTTAGAATGGACTGGTTGGATCTCCTTGCAGTCCAAAGGAACCCTCAAGAGTCTTCTCCAATACCACAGTTCAAAAGCATCAATTCTTTATAGTCAGCTTTCTTTATAGTCCAAGTCTCACATCCATATGTGACTACTGGAAAAAAACCATAGCTTTGACTAGACGGACTGACAAAGGAGAGAGGTGATAGCTTCAAAAACAGACATGGTCTCTGAAAACTTCCTGGCTATCCATATAAAGTGCATGGAAAAACTCAAACAGTAGTGCTGGACCCAGTGACTTTAAGTATCCAAGGTACAGCTGCTTATGAGGAGACAAAAAGAGTCAGGGTCCCTTCCAATGATCTAGGCTTTGTAGTGTCCACTTGATGGCCCAGTCCAGACCACCTGAGACTCTCTCCATCAGCCACAGGCATCAACCATCCTATGCTGGAGAGTTGGAGTGCCGGATGGGAGCACCCTAGGAGTTGGGGAGGATGAAACAGATTCAAAGTTGATTATATTAGACAGAACAGGTCAGATTTGCTGCAGCAACAAACAATCCCCCAAACCTTACCTAACAAAACAGTGCTTATTTCTCATTCTCACAAAGTTCATGGTGAGTTTGAGAGGCTCTCCGGGAGCTGTCCACAAAGCAAGTCAGTAATCCAGGGAGCTTCAATTTTATGGCACCTCCATAGCATATGTGCTTGGCAGTGAGGTAAAAAAAAAAAAAAAGAGTGGAGAGCCGTTCTTAATTTCTCCTGCCTGGAAGTCACACACATTCCATCTGCTTGACCATGCCCACTTTCAAGTAATTTTCCCTTGTTCCCTATAGGAGCCGTGAATTTGGAGATAACAAGGGAGAAGTAAAACTGTTTCCCTCCCTTGCGAGAGGGAAAGTGTTGGCTCCTCAGTCGGACTCACCTTCGTGTTGCCCCGCCAAAGGTGAGAAGGAGAAACTGTTATTATCTGTTCTCAACCAGGTGTTCCGGATTAAAGGATGAACTGCCTTCTAGCAGTTCATGTTCAACTTGGGGAGACAGGGCCAATCATTTAAAAAAAAATGGGGGTGGTGGGAGAGCGACAGGGAGAAAAGTAATTTTAGAACTTGCTTCCTGAGTTTATTGTGAGAATAAAAAAGCAGATGAAGCATATGACATCCTTGGCAAGTCGCCCGGTGGGAACAAGAGCTCTATAAATATTCGCTATTATTGCCATTTTACAGATGAGGTGATCAAGGCTCCTGGTGGTGGAGTGACTCTCTTGAGGTCATCTAGGGATGGTCACCCTGTGATCGGGTAATGCAGAGTCCTCTGTCAGCCATCTTGCCCTTGACCTCATTCACATGAGAAAACTCTTCCTCTGCCTTTCTCATTCAAAACCTGTTAAGTGTTTCCTGACCAGCTCTGGGCACCATGTCTTCTAATTAATGTGGAGGGAGGCTGACCCTTATGGATCCAAAGGTGAGACGCTCTGCCACGAACTGGCTTCTTCATCCAAGTTTGGATCCTGCTGTGACCCCCTCCCCCATCCCCACCTTGTGGGCAGCCACGGTTTAATGGTAACATTTGTCACTTCAAGGTAACAGGAGAAGCACTGTCCTACTTCATGACCAAGACTATCTCGGGAATTCATCACACCAAGATGCCAACATTCTAAGGTGATGTATCCCATCTTTTTAAGACCCCCACTATTTCTCAGTTCTAGGGTTCTGGATTCAACCAGTACTGGCCACGAGAACTTCCTACAACAGTGGAAATATTCTGTATCAGTACCATCCAACACGGGCTTCCCTTAAAGAATCTACCTGCCAATGCAGGAGATGCGGGTTTGATTCCTGGGTCGGGAAGATCCTCTGGAGAAGAAAATGGCAACTCACTCCAGGATTCTTGCCTGGGAAATCTCATGGACAGAGGAGCCAGGCAGGCTAGAGTCTCTGGGGTCACAGAAGAGGCAGACATGACTTCAACTATCCAGCAGGGCAGGCACTAGCTTTACGTGGCTACAAAGTACTGAAATGTGGCTTGCGGAAAGAAGGAGCTGAAGTTTAATTTCATTTAATTGTAATTCATTTGAGTCTAAGTAGCCACACGTGGCCAGTGGCGACTGTATTGGGAAATACATAAGTTGAAATCCTATTATTCCAACTTTCTGTGTGTTTTGGTTCCTGTTTGCCCACAAGAAGCACAGCTGAAGAAATTCTCAACAGCACCACAGACCTGGTTTGGGTCACTTAATCTGGAATTCAGTGAAAGAAACAGGACTCTTAGGTGTATTCTTCAGGTAAAAGATGTGACATCACAGTAAGCATCCTTGAGCTCTCAGGAACAGCAAGAGTTTGTTTCTTGCTCATTCTGTGTTCATCTCCCGTTGGCAAGAAGCCTGCTCACCATACCCCTCTGGGTATCCAGTCTAACGGGACATCACCTTCTTGAAAGCTGCTGATCAGAGTGCCAAAGGGGAAAGTGAGCTATGAGGGGTCTGGTGTTGGTTATTATATCTGCCCAGAATTGACAAATGTCAATCCTTGCCCCAGTTCACTGACCAGCACCATTCACATGCCCTTACCCCGCTGCACGGATGCAGAAAGTGTTACCCCACATATTTTGGAAGCGAGGAAAACCAGAACTGCTCGGTCATCTACACTAATGATTACATTGTATACAAGGCTCAAAAACCCAGATAGTCATGGAAGGAAAGCACCACGTTAGGAGAAAAAAAAAAAGCAACCTGGGATACTTCAAAGAGCCCTGGACTCTGAGTCCAGAGACAAAGACCCAGGTCCTGGGGTTGGTACTTGTTTACTCTGTGATTCTCAATGTGCAGCTCCTTCTCCCTGGGCCTCTAACACTTTTATATTTTGAATATAATTGAATATATATAATAATTCAATATATATCTGTTACATGTATCTATCACACACACATAGGACCACAGGGCTTATTGTGACTTTATAGTTACTATCCTTTTCTTTATTGTTGGTTCGTTGGCTCAGTCGTGTCTGAATTTTTGCAACCCCTTGGACTGCAGCACGCCAGGCTTCCCTGTCCTTCACTATCTTCCAGAGTTTGCTCAAACTCATGTCCAGTGAGTCAGTGATGCCATCCAACCATCTCATCCTCTGCCGACCCTTTTTCCTCCTGCCCTCAATCTTTCCCAGCATCAGGGTCTTTTCTAATGAGTCAGCTTTTTGCATCAGGTGGCTGAAGTACTGGAGCTTTAGCTTCAGCATTAGTCCTTCCAATGAATATTCAGGGTTGATTTTCTTTAGGACTGACTGGTTCTACGCCTAATTAAACAAAAACTCTGGATCCCTGGGTTAATATTTGTGCTTTGGGCTACAGTTGGCCACATATATCCAATCACCTCTTCTATCTAGAGAAGATTTATTTTTCAGAGGATAAGGAATAACTTTCTCAATTGAAAGACTACCTTTTCCACCTTCCTTGCATGTAAGATAGCCATGCAACAGCTTCAGACTAAAAATCTGTCAGTAGATGTTGTTGTTGGGTGTATCTTCCAGAAAAGCTCCCTTTGTAAAGGAGGCAATCTGAGCTATCACTTTTCATCAGCAGACTCTCCCTTTCTTCTAGTCTGAATGGAGGGTGTGATGGCTGGAACTCCAGCAGTCATTTTGAGAGCATTTGGATGCAAGTCACACTTTAAAGATGGTAGCACAACAGCTAGAGAGAGCCTGAATCTCTGAGGGCATCATGGAGCTACTATTCTTCTGACTTCATTTACATGAGGAAGAAGTAATTCTCTACCATGATGATGTCATTTATATTTGGATTTTCAATTATGTCTAATCAATTCCTGATGATAAAACATTGCAAAAGATTGTTTTATTGATGACCAAGAAGCAGCTCTCCTCCAGGTCTGAAAAGGAGAATACAGACCTTGGAACCACATAGACCTGAGTTCCCATTCCACTGTTCAGCTGTGTGACCTGAGGCAGGGGACTTAGCCTCTCTGAATTCAAGTTTCCTCATTTCGAGAACAGAGATGTTAACAAAGTTCCCCTTCCTCACATGCACAGATTGTATACATGGATACATGAGACAATATCCATAGAATTCTTATTGTCTGGCACATAGTAGGTGTTTAAAAAAGCAGCGACAACCATAATAGCTTACATTATTTTGCACTGACTCTGTGCCTTGTGGTGTTCTAAGAGCTTCACATGCACCAACTCATTTCAACCTCACTAAACCCCAGGAGGGCGTATTTCATCATCCTCATTTTACAGATAAGAGAACTAAAACAATGAAGTATGTGTTGAAAAATGATTTGAATATCGTGCTGAATAAATGATTGAGGACTCCAGGGGTCCCTGAATATCAGCCACTTGCTGCCTCCACGGCCTCTGTCACATCTCACTGTGACCTTATTCACCAATACTATTATTGACTTAATATTTTTTCAAGTTAATTTTAGATAGAATCACTTTTAAAAATATATTCTCACTCTAAGCAATAAAATATGCCTGGAGCCACTGCAGATATATATATATATATATATATATATATATATATATATATATATATACACTTCACAAAGCATATGGTACTACCTACTAGAGCTAAACACACATTTATGCTATATGCTCATGTGCTATACTTTGGCCCAGCGATTCCAGTCCTGGATATATAAACTATAGGGAAAAAATGATCATAACCACCCAAAGACACAAGATAGAATTTTATAGCAGCTCCTTATTCGGATAACTCAAATGCTCATCAGCAGTACAACGGTGACATAAATTGTGATATATTCATTCAATGGAATACTACTCAACAGTACAAAGTACAAACTCCTGATTCATGCAACAGGATGAAGACATAACACGAAGGGGAAGTTTGATACCAAGGGGTAAATCTATTCGTTTGAGGTTCAGAAGTGGGACAGAAGATACAGAGGTCAGGACAGTGGTTACATCAGGGCAGGTGTTAACAGGAAGGAACACGAGAGTCCTCCCTAGGGGTCTGGAAATGGGCTGCATCTTGAGCTGGGCGGTGGGCATGCACGTGCAAAATTTAATTGAGTTCTTAGCTGCATCTTGGTGCCCTTTACTATAATTAAGTTACACCTCAATAAAAAGTCTATTAAAACTTGTTCAAAAGGATCAAGTGAGTCATGGGGCTGCATGCAATCATCCCACCCACAGGGAAGCAGAGTGTTCCCCACAAGAGGCAGAATGTTCTTGGTAAATGTCAACAGGAGATGTGGTGGCCCCCAGGACCAATACCTACAGGAGAACCAGCCAGTTCTGTGCCACATCCCCAGTCATCCTCAGGTTCCCAGAAAAGGACTGGGCTCTTGGCCGCCGAACCCTCTGTCTCAAGGCTCTGCTGGTCACACCCCAGCTCCTGACCTAGCAGCTGCCAGCTCCTTGCTGCTTCCCCCTTGACACTGGCTTTTGTTCAATCTGCCTCTTTCTCCCTCCTCGGCTCCATTATCTTGCAGCAAACTTCCAATGGCCACATGTTAAAACTAAAGCATATCCCGGCCTACAAGGGGAACCTTCTCCTTTGCAGAGCCCAGTGGGTGGAGAAGCAAAAGAGGAGAAAGGGAAGGTGGAAGACGGGGAGGTAGGATCCTGATGCATACCACGCCACTTTAGGAAGGATGGAGAAAGTTGTTGAGAAGGGGTTATGTCGGGAGCAAGGTCATGTACCTCATTCACCTCTAAAGCCTCTGTGCGCACGTACACATGTGCATGTGTGTGGACAGAAAGGGAGAGAGAGAGAGACAGTAAGACAGAAAAAGGAGGAGACGCTGACAAAGGCAGGCAGAGAGAAGATGCAGAGAAAGGCGGAGCACACGTTTTTCTCTGATACACGACCTCTTTCCCACTGCTTTTCAAAGACTCACAAAAATATCTGAGACCACTCCCCCCAAGTCAGCAAATTCATTGGCTACAAAATATTAAAAGGCAGCTGAAGAATTTAAATAAGACAAGGTTAACCAACAGTCTACAGTTCTATGTCAATTTGTCCCCACCTTCCCCCTCAGCATGAGCTTTGTGAGGCCAAAAGAGAGAGAGAGCCAAAGAGGAGGCTGATCAGTGTGGCATCCCCGGTCTGTGCCCCCCGGAGTTGGGGATTTCCCACCTCCACAGCCAGGTCACCTCTAAGTCTATGTATGGGCTGAATGCCAAACATCAGGCCCAGAGAGGGGCTGAGGTTGCTCAGAGACACACAGCAAATCATTCCTTCCTTCATTCAACACACCCTTCCTGGATCTCTTCCAAGTGTCAATCTCTATCCTGTCTGCTGGGGACAAAGAGGTGACAGTCTATCCCCTGGCCCTCTGATCTAGTCAGGAAGCGGAAGAACAAATTAAATCGGTCATTCATTTCTGAGCATGCACAGCAAATGTAAAACTAGAGCGGATGTGTGAGTGGAGAAGCGTAACTTACTCTGCACAGACTTGAGATGGTTCGCTCCAAAAGGCTCCCAGGGGAAGGTGGCATTCGGCCTGGGGTGGCATTAGTAAGGGAAGAAGGGACACGCCAGGCTGTAGGAATGACGTGTGCCAAGGAGATCTAGAGTCTGAAAGAGTGAGATGGACTGAGGGAGCTCGTTTGGCAGGGAGCTCTGTGTTTGGCATGCTGTGTCTCACTGGACTCTGCTTGATGAGTTAGTATTATACCCATTTCCTGGATGTCAAAACTGAGGCCTTAGTCCTGGAGGAATTTGCCCAAGATCACGAAACTGCTAAGTTCTCTCTGGGGCTCACATTCTTATTTCTCTAATCCAAAATTTGTGATCTTTAAAAACAAGATTTAACTCTGTTGTTTTTTTTTCTTCTTCTTCTTTTCTTTGCCACACCTTGAGGCATGTAGGATCTTAGTTCCCTGACTAGGAATCAAGCCCATGCCCCCTGCATTGGAAGCACAGAGTCTTAACCACTGGACCACTAGGGAAGTCCCTAACTCTGTACCCTGGGACATTCTGGCCTTCTTCCCTTAAAGGACACGCCCCTTCCCAAACCCAGGTGTGCTGACGAGAGTTCTCATTGCTCCAGTTCCAGTGCTTAATTCTGCGTGCTACGTGGCTGCCTGGTATATTCAAGATGGCTGCCCTGGGTTAAGTTCTAGGGTTGATTAGCAATGTCTGCCCTGGGCACTGGGTGAAGGAACAGTGGTATACACACCACACACTTACTAAATCTGGGCTAGGGGCTTCATGAGAGAATTTCATTTCTGTCTGGGCTTTCAGGACAAGATCTTCCATCCACCAGTGGCCCTCATTACACAGGAAGGAAGCTGAGATTTTTATAAGGAAGGGTGACTTGTTTACTAGCTGGGAATCCTACAGGGAGAGCCTTGCCTCTCACTGGGACCTGATTGTGAAAGTCCTTCGGTATCACCCAGCCTGATACCCTTTCTCAAGCCCTGCTTCCTCCCACCACCTCTCTCTGACTCTTCTCATACAAGGCATTTTTTCCCCATTCCATCTACTGGGGTTTCACGCAGTCAGAACTGCAGAAAGGAACAGTCCTACGCAAAGGTAACCACCTCGTTTCTAACGGGAAGCACAGCCATGAATCAAGCCAGCAAATATCCTCAATCCAATCCCCCCCAACTTCTTCCAAGGGAAAAGGGAGGGGGAAATCTTTGAGAAAACTGGCCCAGCCATCAACACGTTTCAGACCCTCTCTCGTCTGGCTCGACACCCCAAGTGGCAAACCAATCGGCACACACCACCAGAAAAAAAAAAAAAAAAAAAAGAAATTCTAACAAGACATTAATAGATAAATAAAAATAGCTTCCACAAGAAATGATGAGGAGTCACGCAACAAAATGATTTCTTTCTGTACGCGTAAACTCATGAATAATCAAATCGCACAGTCCCCAAAGGAGCCAGGCGCAGGTCTTGTCAACCTCATCCCGTTCTCCTTCTGGAAGGTCACCTCAAACCTTGGCGGGCCTGGGTGGTTCTGCTCCTCACATCTCCTCCCCACCCCTCACCTTCTCCCAGCAGCACCCCCACCTCTTCCTGAGAGGGGAGAAATTAATTCCCAGTGCTATGGAAACGTGCAGAAAATCTGAATGGAAGGCCGGGGCCAGTGCTCATGAATCATGAAGCAGAAAGGGGAGTTTGATAAAATATTGGGGGGGGGGGTCCCCAGGCCACAGATTTTTTGAGACAAACCAGAGCCCTTGCTTCAAGCTTCTTGAGTGTCACATTTTAACCTACCAGCTGCCTCAAGAAGATCTTCCCTGCCTTTTTTCTTCTCTCTTAAAAAAAAAAAATTTTTTTTTTTATTTTTTTATTTTCCCTCATGTGTTAAGGGAGGGAACAGTGACAGGGACAAGTGACAGCTCGCTAATTATTCCCTTACTGCCACTGCTGTTCTGGCTTTGGACACATTGCTCATTTCTGCCCGTCTTTGCACTGAATAATGCATGGGTCCCTATCTGTATTCAAGCGGCACCTCCGGGGACCGCCAGCCTAACTAGCTGATAACTGATTCAGTTTGTAAGCAGGGCCTCTGGGAGTTGCAAGGAAAAGTAGCCAAGAACAAATTTAACACTTCTTTCTCATTTCTTCAGAACATCAAGAAGAGGCAGGTGGGGAAGCGGCTGGGGATGCATGCTGGGTCCTTGAAAGGTACTTGACCTCGAGTTAGGGGGAAAGAGAACCTTGGCCCCAGCTGGGGGAGAGGTTATACTGGTGAAGATGATGATAATGTGATGAAAATAGTCAAGGGTAGTTGAAGGCTTACTGTGTGTCTACCTTTGTACTAAACACTTTGCATGCACCCTCTCATTTATCATCACAAGAATCCCTTGCTGGCAATGCACTGGCAGGTGTATCGGTTAGCTATTAGCATGATAATGCTGTATAACAAATGGCCTCCCCCTTCCCAATCACAGAGAGGGGCAAACACATTTCCAGCCTTTGCCTGCATCACGTCTGCTAATAGCCCACTGGCCAGAGCAAATCACAGGGGCGTGCCCAGAGTCTAGGAGGAGAGAGGAAGCCAATGCTGCCCACATGAGTCCGTGGCTAGGGTGTGAGTGTCTAATACTGTTATAGGGAAGTAAAGAGTTAAGTACCGAGAGGGAGACTCCGGAACAATCCCTCCTGGGAATCAATACCTCTCAACCCACAGCCCCAAGCAAATTCAACTTTTGCAAAAAGACTTATAGCCTTTGATCTCCAGCCTGGGCTCTTCATTAAATGATGTCAGATGCCTACGACGCAAATGACGATGACCATCAAAATGGCAAATCCTTGGCCACTGTCTCAGTGCTTTACATGTATTGACTCCTTTTCTCCTCTCAATAACCCATTAAGGTAGGTGCTATTATTATCCCTGTTTTACAGGCAAAGAAACAAGCAGAGAGAGGCTAAGCAATTTGCCTGAGGTCACACAGCCAGTAGGTGGCAAAGCCAGGATTGGAACCCAGGGTGGCGGCAGAGAGCAAGCTCTGATCCATGATAGGTGAAAATGGGTTGTCACGTGGGAGGGTGAGTTTTGGACGCAATGGATGCTGTAGGTGCAATGGCAGAGTGCAGTCAGCTCTGAGACATATAAATGGGCAGGGTCAGGTTGGTGCCTGAGCCAAGGCCAACCGGTCTCTCACGCTGCTGGTCTCTTCCAACGGGTGACGTGTTCCGAAACCTGCTGGTGGAATTGCTGGCCCCCGGCCACCTGGCCAGGTGGGCCCAGGCGCCCTCAGAAACCATGGGCACTGGAAGCACAGCCGACTCTCCACCATCTAATGCTCCTCTCACAGTACCTCACTAGGGACCACCATACTCCTCTATCCCCGCTTCTTCCCCAACTAGATCCAGTGACGGCAGACAACAGAAGTAAGGCCGGCTATTATTTCATGAAGGGTGATGAGACTGGGTATAGATCCACCTGCTTGGATGTCAACTAATCGCGGATATGGTCCACTTTGAGAACTAAGAATTTACTCCTTAACCAGATGAAAAGATACCCAGTCCAGAGGTCATGGGCCATTCACACCGGCACAGCTTTGGTCCTTGGAGCTGCGCACAGTGCCTGGTGCATTGCAGGGGCTCAGAGATTCACAGGTGAATGACTGGGTGAATGGACGCTCACTCGTGCAACGCATGCCTTCCAGATGAGAAGCAAAGGCTTGGAGAACTGACGCTATTTAACGAGAACCATTCCCTTTGTGGAGGGTTTATTTATGAGCACCTACTATGTGTCAGGCATGGTTAGAGGCTGTGGATCCAAAATCTTTGCCGTCGCGGTCCAGTGAACATTCAACCCAACGTCAGGTGGAGAGGAATAAGACGGAGAAAGGGGGATGGGGAGTGATGGGGGTTGGTATAGGTGTTCTCAGGCTTCCCAGGTGCTGTTAGTGGTAAAGAACCCGCCTGCCAATGCAGGAGACATGGGTTGTTCCCTGGGTTGGGAAGATCCCCTGGAGGAGGGCATGGCAACCCCCTCCAGTATTCTTGCCTAGAGAATCTCATGGACACAGGAGCCTGGCCAGTTACAATCCATAGGGTCGCAAAGAGTCAGACATGACTGAAGCGACCTAACACACACACGCGCGCGCACACACAGAAGTTCTCACCCCTAACCTGTGCCAAGCACCAAGCTGGTCCCTTACATATCTGATCACCTGAAGAGCTCCCCCAGCATCCTGTGAGGCAGCTTATTTCATCATTATACCCATTTTACAGATAAGGAACAACCAAGGCTCTAAGTGAGATGTCTTCCCACATACAAGAGACCAGAGGTTAGCACCCAGGTTGGCCTAAGCTGTCTGAGCAGGGCAGGACGTGGGTACCCCTCAGCACCACCACCACCACCCCCCACCAGGCTAGTGGGTCAAGAATGCAGGACTCTAGCTGGGAAGCTGCTCAAGGATCCCGCAGCTGTCACCTGCCCAGGAGCGCATCTGCATTTAGTCGCCAAGGCCTGTCTGCTGGGGCGACACGGGGTTCGCTGTCAGAAGCCGCATGTCAAGGCGGCAGCGGGGGAGGCAGGCGGGCTGTTGGCAGGTGGCTTAAAATAGCAGCGTCCTCACGGCGGCAGGAGCTCCATTCTCCCGGCCGAGAACACTCGGGAAGAAGATTTCTCAGGCTGGCAGCCACCCCTTGCTGGGGGGCTCCTGGCAGAAAAACTGTGTTCGATGCAAGGTGCCCCCTTGCTCCTAGGATGAAAGCCAAACTCCAGAACTTTTCTGAGTTGCCCCTCACTCCCAGCTCTGTTCTTCTCACACCCCTTCCTCTGGTCACCCCCACCAAGCTGCATCCAAGATACCCCTTGTCCCTAGCTGCCTAAAAGGCCCTCCCTGATATCTTCTCCGCCTGGAAAATGTACGGAATACAATGGATTCAATAGACTTGAGCTTAATCAAACTCCAGGAGATAGCGAAGGACAGGGAAGCCTGGAGTACTGCAGTCCATGGGCTCGCAGAGTCGGACAGGACTTAGAGATTGAACAACAACAACAATATATGTCCGTGGGAATCACTTACAAGGTACTGAAATCTTTTCCTTCAAGCTCAGCTCACTTGCCAGGGGTTGGGAACCTTCTAGATTCTCCCAGGAGCAGAAATCCTTCCTTCCTCCAAGGCATACAGCCCGTGCTCAGATCAGAATTGGAAAAATCCTGGTTTATGGCTCCCTCCAACCTTCCTGACTGGATAGGCTGCTACACCTAGAAAGAGTAACATTGTTCACCCTGGGTTGGCAGGTAATTGGCACATGGGGCAGACCTCTCCTAGCCATGTACATGGCAGACATTGCTAATCAATCATAGCATCCTTTCTTTCCCAGCCCTGGAGCGCCGAGGCGACCGTGAGCAATTGGCTAGAGTTGGCACCAAGATGATGCCTTAATGGCTTCTCACTTCCAAGTGCCATTAACTACAGCCTTTCGATAAATGGCCTCCAGAAGCTTGTCTTCAGGGCTGCCTCGGCCATCTGACTGGGAGGCTCTTGAGGGCATGACACTGACATTTATTTCAGCATCTCCTCCTCTCGGCACAGAGCCTGGCAAAAACTAGGCTCTGAAGAAATGTCTGCTCAGAGAGGGAACCAGGGGACAGGGGAGAATGCATTCAGGCAGTGCTGATGGACACAGAAACACCTCGCTGAGGCTCCTCCAGGCCCTGGGACTCTCCTGGGTCCTCCTTTCTGCTCTCTGTCCTCCGGTCTCCAGGGAGCAGAGTCCAGAGCCCAGGAAACCCAAACCACAGGCTCGTCAAGATCAGCCCCAACTCAAACAATGGTTTCCCCGTGACTGACCGCACAGAGATTCCAGGTCAAAGATCTTTGGAAGAAAACAGTGGGAAGGAGAGGAAGCATCTCACCAGATCCTGCACCGTCCCTGCACCTCGGTGTCTTTATTCTGAAACGCGGATGATACCTCTACCTGGCAGGAGGGCTGGAGATACTGAGCAGAAAGTCCTCTCTGGCGTCCAATGGGAATTAGGGTGAGAATGCTGATGGCGATGATGATTTTACCAAGTCATTCACAGAGACTCCCTAGGGAGACAGAAATGCCTTCGGAGAAACCCGAGCTCCAGCTTCCCCCGGTTCCCACCTCCGTGCGACCTCCCACTCCTGGAAAAGGTGCCAGGAAGAAGGAGGAAGCCCTGACCCCATTTCCAGAGGAGGAGGGCTGTGAGTCCCTCAGCGGAGAAAAGGGAGGGAGCCCTTTCTCTGGAGATAGCATGTCCTGCCAAGATCACTCTTGGTCTCGTTTCATAGCTGGGAAAAGTTAAGACCCATGAGACAATGGAACTAGCCTAATCCCATGGAGTAACAATCCTCTGCATCTGCACCTGGGATCTGTTGATTCCAGAGACCTTGGTTTTTGCATAGAACCATTCTACCTTGTTGGAAAGGTACCCACCCTGATCACTTCCTCACCCATTTACCTTCTTGAGTTTTACCAAGCATGCTCTGGAGGACTTCACAGTCTAGTGGTGGCCGGGGGAGGGGTGGAGATGGAGGGTGACCTGACATGCCATTAAATTATTTCAGCATCATAGGAAGAGTGTTTGAGCTGAGTTTGGGGAAAATTTTGCAGAAGGACTGTGTAGGTTGGGTTTTGCAGTATGAACAGGAGTTCATTAGAGGGCCCTAACTGGAGGAAGAGCATGTTGGGCAGAGGAGATGGGGTAGGAGGAAAGGCAGGGAATCCATGAAAAAGCATGATGTGCTTGGGGACCATTTAGCAGAACTGAGCATCCCATCTTAGAGTGTATGGTGGTGCAGCTGCAGGAGGCAAGGCCAGGAGATAGATCAAACTGGAGCCTAGAGGTCCTCCCACGGCATTTACGCTTTTCCCTGTGGGCAGGGGAGTCATGAAGGTGTGCTCCAGTTCCACTGTTTATGACACAGCTTCCATGTCCACTTCCACTCAGCTGCCTGGCAGCGGGCTGCTCTCACCAAGGCCAAGGGGAAACGTGGCATGGGGCAAGGATCAGCATGGACCTTCCCGCAAGGACCACTGCTCTCCCAGAGAAACTGTGCCCACCTGGAATTTAAACCACAGAGACTCAGAATCCCACCATTTGATCTCTCCAACTCATAGATGCCACAATTAAAAGGAATGGTAGCATTCACCTATTTGTCCCATCATTTGGTTAATAAAGTTGAAAAGCCCCCAGCAGATAATGTGCTGTGCTGAGTCATTCAATCGTGTCTGACTCTTTGCAACCTCATGGCTCCTCTGTCCGTGGGATGCTCCAGGCAAGATCACTGGAGTGGGTTACCATGTCCTCCTCCAGGGGATCTTCCCGACCCAGGGGTTGAACCCGCGTCTTCTGCGTCTCCAGCACTGGCAGGCAGACTCTTTACTGCTAAGCTTCCTGGGAGGCCCATAGAAGACAGTGTATCCGTCAGTTATTGCTGTGAAACAAACCACCCCAAATCAGTGAGTTATATCCGCAATCACCTAGTGATTGGCTACTTGCCTGGGACTCATCTTGGCTGGACTCACTGGTGCCTCTGCTGGTCACCCGGGGTTCTGCTCTAGACTGGGCTTGTCTCTTCCTCCTCTTGGGACCAGCAGGGAGTTAGCAGTGGGTTGGGGGTGGGGGGAGGTGAAGGAGCAAGGGAGTCTAGGTGACCTTCTGGAGAAGTTTGGCCCTGAGGACACAGAATCTGGGAAAAGAGCCACTGTGCTCCCTCAGGGGTTCCTGAGGGGTGAGCCAGGGCTTGCGCTAGTAGGGTCCCCAGCCCTGATTGGGGTGGGGAGGATCAGGAGCACCTAGACACAGTCGTGTCTGGGTGGGAGAAGTCTCATTTGGATTGGCGGGTCCCTGTGGTCCAATGGATGCTTGAGGCTGTGGCCACCTCATCCAGAGGTCAAGACCCCACCCCAGGTCCACTTTGCTCAGCGGCCCTACCCTCAGGGCCACTCACCCAGCTGCGAGAGGAAGCGAGCTCCCCGCTTCCCTCAGCAGCAACCCCCTTGGGGAGGAGAGAGCAGATAGCAGAACCGTGCTATTTACAAGCTTTCAAATGGGTTATTGAATCATAAACCGAAATCACAGGCTGTAACCAAATCAGCAAGGACCAGATTCAATAAAGTGAAAAGGGAGGGGGAATAAAAATCCCACCTAGAAGCTTGTTAAAGCCTTCTCTGCCTCTCCTGGCCCCGCTTTCTGAACGTCTCATTGTTTCTGGTGAATAAACCCAGCCTGGTCTGGTTTGATGCTGGTGCTATTAATTCCATATGTGGTTTATGAGTGGAGGAAAAGGCCGTCATTACGCGCCATTGGAACTTGAAAAGAACCCAACAGGCGCTTCATCTCCGCCTTGCTGGGGTGGCTGCAGCCTCTGCCGAGTTGGGAGTGTCTCAAATTCTAACGCATGAAAACTTTTAGGGTGGGGGGCATGTACCCCACCATTCTGTGGTGACTGTAAAGTCTCCATGTATGGGGGGGGGTCTCCATTTCAGGAAGTCCTGGGGTCAGTCAATGACCTGTGAGGCCATATATATATGTATAGGACTTAATACTGTATAAAGCATCTTTGTGTGTCTTTCGGAATTATAATGAAAACTCAGAGTGCACGGGCTTCCCAGGTGGCGCCAGTGGTAAATAACCTGCCTGCCAATGCAAGAGACATGAGTTCGATCCCTGGGTCGGGAAGATCCCCTGGAGGAGGGCATGGCAACCCACTTGCATATTCTTGCCTGGAGAATCCCATGGACAGAGGAGCCTGGCAGGCTACGGTCCACAGGGTCACAAAGAGTCGGACACGACTGAGCAACTGAGCACTCAGGCACACGGTGTTGGAGTCTGTACCCGCCTGCACCACAGCCCCATTGTTCACGCTGACCCTGCCTCTCCACTAAGTGAAGTAATGAGATAGTCAGATGTGGGAAAAACGAATTACCATCACATCTTTGGGTATTCCGGAGGATGTTAATACTTTATCGTGCAAAAGGAGGACTCCGGTTAACAGTGACAAAAGCCATCCCCCGCAGGGCTGGTAAGTTGCCTGAGCGCTGAGATCCACCCCAACAGCACGTCCACCTGACCCAGGCCTCTGCTTCCTGCACTTCTTCTCCTCTTTGGTTGGTGAATATCCTCCACGCACTTTCATGCCCCTGGGCTTTAGCACAAAGCCTTCCTGATGCCTGATTTTCTTTCCTTCCTTTGGACTACTAGCAAACAGATACTTAGAGATTCGGCTCAAAAACCACCTCCTTCTTGAAGCCTCTCAGGACTCCCCCTGCGAGCAGAATGAATTCTTTCTCTGTGCTTCCTGCAGTTGGAGGGAATTCTCCTTGTATCTTTCCCAACCCTGGGTTCTCATGACAGGTCTGTGTGTCTGTCTCCTTCACCAAGAACTCTTTGAAGACAAGAACACGGATGTATTCATTTCCACGGGATCTGAAAAAATGGTGACGGAAGGAGTGAATGACTGCAATTTCTACCCTGGCTGGACTAGGGGGAGACCTGAATGCTGGTCCAGGCTGGGCCACGGCCTCCCCATGTTCTCTTAGAAAAGGCATGTTGCTTTTGAGCACCTCAGTTTCCCCATCTGTCAGTTGACAGGTGTGGATGCGTCAGCCTCCAAGAGCTTTCCGTGGCTGCTGATTCTTCCTCATCCTTCCCCTGCCTCCACGCCCTCTCGCAGGAACCCCATTGCAGTGATCCAGCTCCCCCTGTACCCTTCTCTCCGTTACCCCCATCTCCCCACCACCCAGCAGGTCCTGGAGGTTTTCCTGCCAAAAGCTCTTTCGAATCTGTCTTCTCCTCCCCCATTTCCCTCTGCCTCCCTGGTGCCAGCTGCCCTCATCTCTTGCCTGGAGGCTTGCAGTAGCCTTAACTTGCCAGCCCCCTTCAGCCACTGCACACTCAGCAATATGTGTGATGTTTTCAAAACACACGCTCAGTCGTGTCTCAGCCCTGACGAACCCCTCCCATGCCTCCTCTGGCCCCCAGGCTGTGGACCAGAGACCTTCTGGAAGGGGATGGCCAGCCCCCTCCACCACAGCATGCCCCTGCCCAAACTCTCCATGGCTCCGGCCACGTGGACTTTCTTCCTGTGATCTGTCTTACCCTGCTTGGTCCACATGCCAGCCTCCGAACATGGCGTTCCCTCTGTCTGGAAAGTTCTCAGCCCTCTCCCCATGATCAGATTTCAGCCTGATTATCAGAAGCACTAATCTGAGGAAGCTCAGGGAAGCCCACAGGACCTCCCCAGACCACACGGGCTGTTCCAAGCTCTCTTTCATCCCCCGTCGCAGTCCTTATCCCAGTTTCCAGTTTAATTTTACTCTGGAGATTTTGCCGCACATGTGTCTCCACCCCTGGACTGCGAGCCAAAGGAATGACACCCTCCCCAGACATCCACAACCCCCCATCTCATGACATCTGCATCATCCAGCCCTGTGCCTGGCAAGAACTCACAAATATTTGCAAAATAAATGACTGTGTTCTCTAGCGCCAGGAACTGGGCTTAAGGAAGGCGTCACACTGTCTGTCCTGCTTGGACCTCAGTTTCACCAACTCTGAAATGGGCTCGTGAGCGTTCACCCCTCAGCAACTGATTCCAAGACCACCCGGAGCAGAGTGAGATGCTCCAAGGTCTGAGAGGCAGGAGAGCTGAGGGCTGGTGTCGGAAGGGACCCCAGACACTGTCAGGATGACTGGGCCACCCCTGGTTTTTGTGACCATCTGCTCGGCTCACTGAGAGCTGGGCAGCAGAGCCTGGGCCGTGAGTCCTGCGAAGGGTCACAGAAATAGGTGTTCAGTTTGCAGACCTGGTGGGAGGAACAGAACTGGGTCACTGTGTCCTGGACGTGGGCTCCTGCTCCGTGGAGTCAAGGTCAGGAGGAAGCAGGGACTTCTGTGGGAGCAGGCTTGTTGGAGGGGGTGAATGGGGAGTCCCAAATATCTCCATAAAGTAGTGATTCTTAAAAAAAATTATAGAAAAACAAACATAAAATTTAGCCATTTAGCCATTTTTAAGCGTGCAGTTCAGAGGCACTAAACACACTCACTGCCTTGCACAAACATCACTACCATCGTCTCCAGAATCTTTTCATCACCCTCAATTGAACTCTGTACCCAGGCAGTGATAACTCTTGATCATCCCCTCCCTTCAGCCCCTGGCAGCCTCCTCTCTGCTTCCTGTGTCTACAAAGCTGACTGCTCTTTGTACCCCCTATAAGTGGACACGTACAGTACTTGCCCTCTTGTGCCTGGTTGACTTCACTCACCATCATGTCGTCAAGGGTCATCCACATTGTATGTGTCTGAACGTCCTTCCTTTCTGAGGCCAGATCGTATTCCATTGTACAGATGGACCACTCTGTGTTTATCTATGTATCCTTTGATAGATGGATAGATGGGAGGTTTTGCTCTTTGGTTCCTGTGAACTGTTTTTGCTGCAAGCATTAGAAGGAAATATTAATGTTCGTGGTAACAAGACTACAAGGGGTTGTAGAAAGGGCGTTAGGGTTAGACCTGAGTTCCAATCTTGATGCTGCCATTTACCAGCTGTGTGACCTCAGGCAAGTTACTTGACCTCTCTGAGCCTTCATTTCCTTATCTCCAAGAAGAGGGAAAGAACCAACACCTCCTCGTGTTGATGGGACTGAGGGTGGTGACAGGCCTAGAACAGGTGCTCAGTAATGTGCCGGGAGTCCTCGTTCACGCCCCTGCCCAGGACTGCCATGTGCGGTTACGCATGTTGTTCACTGCCCAAGGGCGCCTGGTCCAAGTTCTGGACTTGCTGGTCTGAATCCAGGGCACAGCTTCTGCCAGGAGGGGGCAGCTGTGTCCCACTCCCACAAAGGCACCTCTGTGTTTCTGCAGCCCCCAGCCTCAATCAGCCCAGACACCTGCTTGACGAGTGAGGGCTGGCAAAGCACAGAGAGGCTAATTAACCAGCCCGAGGCCACACAGTGGCCCTTGGACCCCTTCAGGTGTGAGAACCTGGCTCCCAGCCCGGAGAACAGGGTGAAGCGTGCAGCCCTGAGCCTCAGGCAGGCAAGCAGACAGGAGGGCCCATGGGCTGCCCCTTGGCCTCCCACCCCTCCCCCGCTCCTATTAAGGAGCGGAAACAGAAATGAAAAACTTCAAGCCTCCGTCTGGTTCACGGTGAGGCCCCACCTTGGGGAGGTGGCCTTGGAGCGGCCGCTGATACGGGGCTCCGCGTGCTGACTGTGCCCCCTCCCGCCCCTCCCTGACTGGCGCGTTCCATCCTGGAATCATTTTTCAGACAGCCCACAGCCCGGCCCGCCAGACTATTTAGTCTGGGTTTGGTGACCCCCGTCTGACTGCAGGCAGGACGTGCTCAGGTTTCGGGCCTCCTCGGTACAATCACTGCGGCACCCCCCTCCTTCCTGCCCCCGCCCCGACTTCTTACACAAACACTTACCTTCAGGCCCAGGAGTTTCTGGCACGCTTGCGTCAGACCCGGCCACCAGCTTCCAGAAGGGCGCTCCGAAGCCTGACAACACAGCCCTCTGTCCAGGGGTCTGTGGGCTCTGACCTTCCAACGCGTCATGTCAGCTTAGCTGGATGGCACTCCCCTCGCTGCTCCTCCTCCTCGACTCTCTCTGACCCTGTCCAGCAGATAAACAAGTTCAAAGGAAAAAAAGATGGTGGGAATTCAAAATATTTTTTCTGCCCATCCATGGGCGCTGGATTAGCAAATTGTTCTGGCTGCACATCTCAGGTGGGGAAACTGAGGCCTCAAAGGATGAGAGAAAGAAAAGAGTCAAGCCCAAGAGGAGGGAAGGGGCAAAACCCAGGAACCGAAGTCAGATCTCTGGCTCCCAGGTCATCTCCATGTCGGCGAAATTCAGCTTTCGTCTGTTCTCCCTCTGTGTCCTGCATCGCCTTTCAACAACACTTTCTGAGGATCTTCTGACACTTCCTGAGATGCTAAAAAATTGGGTGTCCTGGAAACAGAACTGCCTTATTTATTGGCATCTTGCGGGCATGTGTGCTGCGTTGCTTCCGTTGTGTCTGACTCTGTGCGACTCCATGGACCGTAGTCCGCCAGGCTCCTCTGTCCACGGGATTCTCCAGGCAAGAATACTGGAGTGGCTTGCCATGCCCTCTTTCAGGGGATCTTCCCAAGAAGATTGAACCCGCCTCTCTTATCTCTTCTGCACTGGCAGGAGGGCTCTTTAACGCTAGCGCCACCTGGGAAGCCCTTATGTCATGCCAGTTGGGCACAGTGAAGTCAGGAAAGAGTGTGTCAGTGGTCTCTGCATCCTAAGGGGTTTTGATGCCATAAGTCAAGTTCCTTTAAAATCTGCAAGCTCGGGCTTCCCTCTCAGTCCAGTGGTTAAGACTCCATGCTCCTGATGCAGGGGGTGCAGGTTTGATCCCTGGCTGGAGAACTAGGATCCCACATACCGTGTGGTGAGCCCAAAATAAATAATTAATTAACTTAAATAATTAAAAAAAAAAAAAAAAAACACAACCCCGCATGCTTGGCACCCTGCCAGAAGGGTGGACAGTAACCAGGACTAATGATGCCTATGTGTTGAGCCCTCGCGCGTGCCAGGCACTGTGGCACGTTCTCTGTGTGCAGTTCTCAGAAGGTTGAGGGAAGGGTTCTGTCTACAGCCCATTTTACAGATAAAGAAACTGAGGCCCAGAGTAGGCAAATAACTTGGAGAAGATCACACAGCCAGTGGAGAGAGGAGCCTGAATTCAGGTGTCTTTGACATCTTCCTGTATTTCTTTCCTCACCAGGAACATGTTTGGATTTTTTTAATCATACAAAATCAAAACAGTATCACCCACAGTAACAATAGCAGGAAGCAATATGATCCACCTTGGTGTCCACATACATTACATGTTACCTAGCCTCCTTCAACCCTCCACCTTCACACACACACACACACACACACACACACACACACCCCAGGGCTAACTGCTGTGGGCATTTTGGTGGCTATTTCTGCTGATTCCCCCACACCATCAAATACTCATTTATATGCAGATGTATAATTTTATAGGGCTTTCTAAGCCATACATATGTGCAAGATTTGATTTTTAAAAATCAATAGGAAATGTATTGCTTTTGCTATGGGGGGAAGAGAATAGAGATATTAAAAATTAAATCAAATTTCCAAAGAGGATGGAGTTGAGCATTTCGAAGTTGCCAAGGCAAAGTTCTACTCCAGAAAGTTCCGCACCAGCGAAGCTGGCATCCCCACGGAGATGCTCACATCCCAATCGCTAGCCGTTGTACTCAGCGGGGGTGGGGAGGGAGGGAACGTCTCTAATTCCCACCAGCTCATCTCGCCACTCCCTCCCCACTGCCCCTGGTCGATGAGCATTGTGTTCAGTTTGTGGACTCAGCAAAACACGAAGGCCCTGCTCGCTCCCTGCTCGGATTGGAAGGTGATTGCCTGCTAGCCAATTAATTCTGCTTTAATTGCTCCGGCTCTCTAACGCAGGCCTGAAGAGCTAATCTGACCGGGGGTGGTTCGCCTGGCAGATGCTGTTCTACCAGCTCTGGGGAGATGCTCAAAGAGGCTGAGAAGAAGCCACGATTCTCTGCGGGGGTCCTCTGGGTGGTCTGGAGGGGAGGCCCAGAAAACGGTCCCGAGAAGAGGCCACCAGCAAGAGAAGCCAAAGGTGGGGGGTGGATGGGGGGACGGATGAGGGTAAGTGGTAGGGTCTAGTCACCATCCACCACGACCCCTCTGGCATTTATCATTGTCTGACATGATCTTTGTTCTTTTCTTCCAGGGGTCTGCTTTCCCCATTCAAACGACAGCTGTATCAGTGTTCACCCAACACCCGGTGTACAGTAGGTGCTCAATAAACAGAGACTAAATAAACAAGTGCGTGCTCAGTTGCCTCCGACTCTGCAACCCCACGGAAGGTAGCTCACAGGCTCCTCTGTCCATGGGATTTTCCGGACAAGAACACTGGGGTGGGTTGCCATTTCCTTTTCCAGGGGATTGTCCCGACACAGGGATGGAAGCCACATCTCCCACGTCTCCTCTCCAGCATTGGCAGGTGGATTCCTTACCATCAGCCCTACCTGGGAAGCCCCTAAGAAACATATTCTCCTCTTTCCAAATTCTGCCCCTTTTTTCATCTTCTGCCTGCGACCGCTAAAGAAGTTCCAGGAGAATCTCAAGAGACGCATGGGGAAAGTGAGGCCTGGAGAAAGGGTTGCTTGGTTTGTTCAGGCTAGTGCGCGGCTCAGGCTGCCTTTCGACTTTGCTCCTATGAATGGCCCTTTTCCAAATCGTTCTCACTCCTCTTTCCCGGAGTGGTGTGGCCGGTCCACCTGGTTATTGGCTGCACCAGGTGGGAAGGAGTGGGGAGCATGCACGCTACTTTCTTTCGAAAGTGACTTCTGTATCAAATCCTTCCGTGCTGTGGAAACAGCCCCATGACACCAAGAAGAGAATTCTCTGTCTGTGCCTGGGGAGCAGCTATGCCCCTCCTCTCCAAGGGACAAGCAGTGCAGGCCCTGGAGGGGAAAATGATATGCATCTAATCTCTGACCTTCAGATGAAGGCAGGAATTCATCAAGGGTCTCAGATGGAGGAGCGGGCCGGCTGCACTCGGTGGGGTCTTGCCTAATTCTGTCCTCACCTCAAGCCACTCCTGGCTGCTGCAGACGCCCTCCAGGGAGGTAGGTCAGGGAGGAAAGTGGGTCTGGGATGGAGGAAGGTGGAGGTGAGGTGGGGGCTCAAGGGACCAGTGAAGCAGGGTGGGAACAAAGATGGGAGGGAGTAGAGGAAGAAAAAAAAAGAGAAAAGGACAATAGGCAAGATGCCAGCCTGTTCAGGGCGCAGGAGGAAACCCGCAAAGGAAATACAAAGAGGAAGAAATAAAGGGGAAGAAGGAACTTAACAGGGCCTGAAACAAAGCCACGGAGAAAACAAAGGGGAAGAAAAAAATGAAGGCATAGGAAGAAGCAGCCATGCAAACAAGGAGAGAAGCCTGCGGAGGCCTCCGAAATGCCACGTGCGCATCCTGCAGGGGCGCGCCTGGGCCACGAGTGCGGCCTCCACCTCGTTCAGGTCCCTCACCTCGGACCTGGTACCCACCGGCTCCCAGGAGCCTCTGGGGCAGACAGCTGGGCCTCCTCGGGCCTCTCCAGCCCAGCGTGCTCTGATTGGCCAGTCTTCTAGGGCCAGGGAGGCAGGCCACGCCCATCCATCTTTGCTCCTCCACCAAGGCAGAGGCCCAGGAGACCCACGGGCTTCCTGAAGTGTTCTGAGCCACCCCAAGCCCTCCCTCCCCCTCTTCCCCACCACCTAGAAAGCTGTCCAAGTGGAACAGCCTGCAGCTACTACAATAAACACCTCAGCCGCAACCTGTCTCTCATTTGCATATTAGCAGCCTTAATTCTGATGAAATATGCAAATATATGCAAAATGAAATTCATCTCATAATGACACAAGGCGATTAAACAATTTTTATGCTTAAATATTCTGTTTAATGAAATCAAACAGACCTGCGCGTGTGACAAATTCTCCACCGCATGGAGAAATTAGTGGGGATATATATATAAAAAAAAGAATACCAAACCAGTAGCTCCCCCACCCCCTAGCACGACCCAGATCTGCTTCACCTTTTTGGTGAGAAGAAAGGGGGGAAACGTGTGTTCTTGATAACCAAGTGAACTGAAAATTGTATTACTGAAAACAGCGTAAAATAAGTTCAAAGCAAGATGCCCGTTTCTGACTTTTGAGAGGAGCCCCCCAAGCCTCACCCCATACCTCCACAATATGGTCATAATATATTTATCCTCTGGGCTGATTGAAGAAAAAGAGGTGCATGTGGACTGCAGGGAGGCCAATTCAGCCAACACCTCAGTGCCCAGGAAGTGGAGTGAGGAGCCCTTTGCCCATTTACCACCAGGAGGCTGGCTGGCAGGCAGTGTCTCTCAGCCAAACTTTCTTGTTTTGTTCAACTGGGCAGAACGTGTTCTTGCTTTGGGCACTGGGAGATGGTTTGAGGGCACCGGCATTCTTGGCCTCGCTCAGGTAAAATTTGTTCTGATATTTACCTGGAGGAGAAGAAGATGGCGAGTCAAGAAAGAGAAGGAGGAGGAAGAAGGAGAACAGATAGCAGAGAAAAGAAACAGGTGACAAGAAAGAAGTGTAAGATGGGAGATAGAGTGCAGACGGTTTATAGAAAAGAAGAGTAAATGCAGAAGGAGGTGAGATGGTAAAGAAAAAGAATAAAGGGTGGTTAACATCTTTGAATCATTGGTGTGTGTTTTCTTATATAGGATCTCCTTGAATTTTCCTATCAACTCTCTGTGTTTGGTGTTATATCATCATCATGTATAAACAATGAGGAAGTTAAGACTCAGAGAGGTTAAGTAAGTGATCTGAAGTCACACAGCAGGAATGAGGGAGGGGGATGCAAGATTTGAAAGGCAGATGCTTTGAGCTGTGGAAGAATTCTCCAAAGGGTTTGAGTATGGGGATCTGGTCTACAAATTCTTATTAGGAACTCTGGGATATTTGGGCAAATCTCCCAGTGTTAATTTGCATATGAACCCTTACGCTCTAGGAAAAAGCCATTTGGAGATTGAATGGAGGGCCTGGGCCCTGCGTGTGAGCATTAATAGCACCACTTTCTCCGATCTCCTCATCTAGAGGGCCTGGCACCCAATTCCCTCCAGGTCATCATTATTTTAATAGTGACCTGTTTGTTGCCATATCCCGAATAGAATGTGCTTTCCAGGAGGGCAGGGGCTCTGGCTGTCCCTGTCTGGACTACACTGAGCCATTGTGAACGCTTATGTCTTGTCTTGCCTTCCAGAAGCAAAGTCACCTTCAGAGTGTCTAGGAGTGTTCCCCCAGGACCCCTACGAATCCCCCATTTACGACTGTGATTTACCAAGCACTGCTTATGTGCCTGTCACTATCAGAGAGCGAGTTCACATTGCTATCTCATTTAATCCTCACAACAACCCCGTGAGGTTGGAACTATTATTATCCCCTTTGGCAAATGAGAAAACATACACTCAGAAACATCAGGTTACTTGTCTGAGATTTCCCAGCTTGGTGAGGCCAAAACTGAAACCCAGTCTGTCAGACTCCAGCTGCCCTAATGATAACAACACCAACAGTAATAACTGCTATGATTTGGTACATGTCTAGCACTGCATAGAGCCCTCTCATAGCAGCCTTGTAAGATAAATAGTTTATTTATTTCCATGTTATCATTGAAGAGACAGAGGCTCAGAGGAGGTCATTGATATGTCCGAGTTCATAAAGCACGTTGCTGGCTGTGGAGACAAATACCCAGCTATTCAGGCTTGAGGTCAACATCAGTGGTGGTAAGGAAGCCACTTTGAATCCCCCAAGGGATTTCTAGAGCGTCTTGGCCATTTATCATCTCTGTCTCCTGGTTCTAAGGTTGATGGAGTTTGAGACAGGGACATTTCATTAGGAAATTAGGAGAAGTATTTATAATTAATATTTCAATTATAACAGAGATCACTGATGAGCCAGCAGCTTCATCACACCGCTGGCGGCAGCCCAGGGAAGAGAGGGCACAGTGCTCTCCCGGAAGCGGAGCAGCTGGCTGCGCCCTTCCCGTCTGTTTAGTGGGGGTGGGGGGTAGCCACAAGTGCTGGAATAGAATAAAGAGCATTGTTATCTTCATATGAGCACTTCATGATAAGAAACTGTGATTAAATGTCTCTGTTTCTGTGCCTGGCGCTGAAGGAGACAGCTTAGTATCATGGTTGTCATTTCAGCATAAAGTTATAAGAATGTCTACAAATTCAAATTCATTCATTCATTCAGCAAATGCTTATCTATGTGACGCTCTAGTGAAGCAGTGCTAAATAGGACTTGGTTACTACTTTCAAGCGTGTGGGGAGACACACTAGAAGATTACAACAATAAATGTAAATGGCACAAATACAGTGCAGGTGCCGGGCAGGCATGTCTTCCCTGTGGGCTATCAGGGAAGGCGGCCTGGAAGACGTCTGAACTACCTCCAAATACAGCTTGGAACTCACCAAAACAGGACAAAGGACGTCCAAAGAGAGGAAATAGCACAGCCAACAGTGTGGAGTTGAGGAACGGCAGAGTGGAAGGCATGCATGACTCTCAGCTGGCGCTGGACAAAGCCTTGGGGGAGAATAAAGTGGGGAAGGAAGCTGGAGAAATAAGAGCAAAGACCAGATTTGAGATGATCTGTGTACTGATCCTTCCTCTGCCACAGAATAAACTTGTGACCTTGAGGAGGTCACTTCCAGTCCCAGAGCCTCCATTTTCTCCATTTTGAGAAGGAAGAAGGATTAAGCCCTCAGCTTTGGCGAACATCAAGCATACCCAGGAGTGCTCTGCCACCGAACACTCTCCTTCCGTGTAACTGAGCATCTCAGGTTCTAATTGGGAGATTGTCATCATAGTCAGAAACATGGAGGAGGAAACTATCCCCTGTTTGGGCATCCGGGTGCTTCTGACCCTTCCAAGCACCCAGAACAAGCGGTACCAGCATGCCTAGGGCATGAATGAAAGGTAAAGCCCTCTATCCTCATCTCCCACTCCTGCTCTTCTCCTCTCAACAGTTGCTTCTGTGAAGCTCAGAAACCACACTCTAACTGTTTTCTCTCTCCCAGGAAGCTCCCAAAGCTACACAGGAAGTGGACCCAGGTGCAATGACCACCTTCAGGAAAGAGCAGCAGATCCAGGAATATGGGCAAACTGGGATCCTGCCTCTCTCTATGCTGGGCTTGGTTTCCAACCAACTGGGTGTGAATAGCCCTCCTAGGAAAATCCTAATCGCACCATATTTTCCCCTATAGGATCATCTTCCCCTTAATTAAGACCCTGGGGGGAAAAGTGGGAAATATTTCTCCTCACCTTGGCCTCAAGTCTAGAAGGTCTAGCTCAGAAGCCCTAATGCTGACTTTGATTTTCTTCCTTGCACTTTTCAATGTCTGTTCTTCCTCTCTTCATCCCTCTGTCTCTCCTTCCCTCCTTCTTATTTTCTTACACAAGTGGATAGTGTCAATTTTACAAAAACAGTAAGTCTACTTCCAAAAACAATATCTGTCGTCATCACACACTGGGACATTTTTGCCAAGTTCCCCATCTCCAGCCAGCGGCGGGCTGTCAGGATCCTGGCCCTTTTGGCCGGACAATGTCCCAGTGGAACTTCCAACTCTCTCTTCCGAACCCTGGATCTTAGCAGTTGCTATCAACACCTCCTGTTCACTCAGGCTCTTCTTTGAACTCTGCGCCTTCGAGGTGACCACACGACAGAACCAAGTGTTCGGAACATCCATCGTCCCTCTGCCCTGCCCTCCTCCCAGCTGGGAAGAGCCTTTTCTCCCCAAAGTGATGCAAGGAAATCTGGATAGAGTCCCACTTTAATGGAGGCCCACCCTTCCTTTCATTGGGTCTGTTGAAAGCCAATGTTTCTTCTGGAATTGACCACACACACAAAAAAAAGAAGTAGAAGAGGAAGAAAATCCCCAGCAAACCCCAAACTCCCACCCGCCACCATGATTCTGGACAGGCAGAAATCCAGTCCCAGTGTTTCATGGGGCCACAGTAACTCCCTGTGGATGGTCAGTGAGGAGGGCTGGGCCCCAGGCTGAGCATCTTGCCCGGCGGGGGTGGGGGTGGGTGGACAGGTGGGGAGGATGCTTAACGACTTGTGCAGACCTGTGCCCGCGGCTCCAGCTGGGGCCCAAAGGGCTGGGTGCTGATCTGGGAGACTGAAAACTCCCACACCCATGCCCTCAGGTGTTGTTGCAGTATTTGCTGCTGGATAGTCCTCCCTGCCCCCTGCCCACCGCCGCCCACCCCAAGACTTCCGAGAAGCATGAAGAAAGCTGAGGTGGAGACAATCACTTTCCCAGGCCTTAATGAATTTGGTGTCATTTGCTAATTAGCTGTAGGCATCATTCATTGTGGGGGCTTCCCTGGTGGCTCAGACGGTAAAGAATCTGCCTGCAATGCAGGAGGCCTCTGCCTGATCCCTGGGTTGGAAAGACCCCCTGGAGAAGGAAATGGCTACCCACTTCACTATTCTTGCCTGGGAAATCCCATGGACAGAGGAGCCTGGTGGGCTACAGTCCATGAGGTCGCAGTTAGATACAGCTAAGCAACTAACACTTTCACTTTCTTCTTCATTCACTGCTTTGGAGACTTGGGGGTTGCTTAAGGTAGAAGGGTTCTCAGGACCCACTTCAGTTCATAAAAGGGAACCCTGGGCCATGGAGGAAAGGAAATGGCCTGGCACTACCCTGTGAGTGAGGAGCTCACCTGGAATTTGAGGCTGGGTCTCCTGAGTTCGGGTCCTGTGTTCCTAGCTCTGATTCTCACTCGTTTCATTTCGTTCTGTGTCACTGTGCACCACATTTGTTCATCTTGTCACCTCATTCTCCCTCTGTTTAATATACTCCAGTCATACCTGGCTTTTAAACCTTTCTACAAACTCATATCTACCTCAAGGCCTTTGCACTTGCCATTCCCAGCTGTTTCCCCATGTCTTTGCACAACTGGCTCCTAGTTACTCTTTTAACAAAATCTGTGTAGCAGACAAATCCTAGGGTGCTAGGATGGTCCCTAGGATGGCCCCTCATAATCTTTTTCTAAAAAAATTGATATATAATTGACATATAACACTGTATTAGTTTCAGGTGTACAACATTAATAATTCAAAATTGGTATATATTGCAAAATGATCACTACAATAAGTCTAGTTGTCCCACAACTCCACCACCACAATAGTTACAAAATTTTATTCTTGGGATGAGAACTTGTATGATCTATGCAACTTTCATATATGCAACACAGCCTTCCCAAATGGCTCAGTGGTAAAGAATCTGTTTGCCAAGCAGGAGATGTGGGTTCGATTCCTGGGTCAGGAAGCTCTCCTGGAGGAGGGCATGGCCCACTCCAGTATTCTTACCTGGGAAATCTATGGGCAGAGGGGCCTGGTGGGCTACAGTCCATCGGGTCATAAAGAGTTGGACATGACTGAGCGACTGGATATCAACAGCATATTATTAACTACAGTCATCGTGCTGTGTATTATACTAGAGCCGTGCCGTCATTCTCTCTGAGGGAACGTCAGCAGTGTGCTGACGCCATGTTGGTGAGGATGCTGGGAGCAAGTCCTGGTCACCTGGAGAAGCGTGTGCTATGATGCAGCCAGCCCAGGGAAGTCAGGAGAAGTGCTGGGCAGCATCCAGAGACCCCGGCCACCTCCCAGGACCTGCCTCTGCTCAAATTCCCTGTATCCTACCTCACTTCCTCCTGAGTGCCAGCTCTCAGTTCAGATCTGAACGAAGACACTTCTGGCTACCCAACAGCCAACTGAGGTGAGCAAATCAATCGGGCAGAGTGGACCCCAGGCTCACCATCAGATGTGGTTAACAACCCACCTGTCCTCAGGTCTGCGGAGGGAGGGACATAGGTCTGTAGAGTGGGAAGATGAGGTCTTCCACTGGACGAGGCAAAATATCCTGCAAAGGGTGGGGCCATTCCTCCTGGAGCCGGAAGATACAGAGTTAGAGGCCAGACCTGAGCTCCAGCGTCCCCTGTGCTCTGTCGTGTCTGTCTCTTTGCAACCCCATAGACTGTAGCCCACCAGGCTCCTCTGTCCATGGGATTCTCCAGGCAAGAGTACTAGAATGAGTTGCCATATCCTCCTCCAGGGGATCTTCCTGATCCAGGGATTGAACCGGAGTCCCCTGTGTCTCCTGCATTGGCAGGTGGATTCTTTACCTGCTGGGCCATCAGTTTCAATGGTGGCTCTGCAACTAATCAACAGTGCAACTAACCAGTGTGTGGGGTGGACACAGGCTTGTGCTCACCAACCCTCAGTGTATATGAAACGGGGTCCCCAGACGTGGGTCTCCCTGAGGCTCCTCTCAGCTGGGGAGATTCAGTGGTTTCCTGAAATCCCAGTGGTTTCCTGGGAGTTCACTCCAGGCCCCTTGATCGCAGACAGACGTAGACGAGTTGGCTTGGGGCCAGCACACTCTGGCTGCCATGATTAAGGGGCAGGGGAGATTGGCGCCAGGGAAGATTAAAGGCACTGACACCTCTCTGCTTGGCCAGGCTGCAGTAAAAAGGTGGCTGACAAATATCTGGGACAGGAGGACAGGAGATGCAACATTGGCTGGGGGTGTGGGGAGGCCACTGCAGGCAGGATGGGCGATCGAGGGGGAGGCTGTGCCTACTGTGAGGCCCCAGGCGAGACACATTGGCAATAGCTTGATAAGCTGGGCAACGATAATATCCACCCCTCGGCATCCATCGTCACCATCACCACCAACTCTTGCCTGGACCACGGCCTCTTAATGGCATCCCTGGGTCCAATGTTACCCCTTTAGTCTGTACTTAACACATCAGTTAAGGTGCTTTTCTCAGAACATGTCATATCACATAATTGCTGTGTTCAAAATCCTCTGATAGCTCCTGTTTCACTCCGAAAAAAGCCCTTATGATATCCACAAGGATCTGCCCAGTCGTCTCCCTGACTCCATCCTCCTCTTCTCTCCTCATCTCCCAGGATGCACCACGGGGCCTTTGCACTGATGGTACCTCTGCCTGGACCACTTTTACCCCCGGTAATGCCCTGCCTCGTGCCCTGCTGCCTTTGGCTCTCTACCCAACACCATCTTTCCACCACTTCCTCCCCTGGCTACCCCACCAAGATGTCAACCTCTCAACACTCTGTCCCCTCTGCCTGCCTTATTTTCTCCCTTTATCAGCTTACTCTATAGTGTATTTCATCATATCTGTGCCTGTCTCTCCTGTTTGATCCTAAGATCCAGGAGAGCTGTTTTCTTCCCTGCCCTATCACAAGTACCTAGAAAGGTGATCGGGACTTAGTAGATGCTTAAAAAACACTAAAACAAAGAAAACCACTCACAAAGCACCTTAAGTAGGTGCTTAAAAAACTTTGAAGGGACTTCCCTGGTGGTCCAGTGGCTAAGACTCTGTGCTCCCCATGCACGGGGCCCACGTTTCATCCCTGGTCAGGGAACTAGATCCCGTGTGCCACAGCTAAGACCTGGTGTGGCCAAATACATTTTTTCAAAAAGGGAGGACTTCCCTGGGAGGTCCATGCTTCCTATGCAGGGCATGCGGTTCAGTCCCTGGCTGGGGAGCTAAGGCTGCACAGGGCACACGGTGAGGCCCAAACAAACAAGCAACCTACTGACCATCTGTTACCTATCACTTAGAGAGCCCTTCCTCCCTTCCAGGTTCTGCGTTGTATGGTTTCGATCTAGTATTTTTTTTCTCACCCTCACTGAAGACGCAGAGATGGTTTCCATTCTCCCTGTTTGACAGATGGGTAAGCTGAGGCCTGGAGAGGTGAGGTCTGGGATGTTCCCAGTGCCTCATGGTTGGGAACTGGGTTTGAAGCCAGCTCAGCACCACTCCAGAGCCTGGTCTGGCCCCTTGGTGACATGCTCTCCCACCTTTGATGAAGGGCCACTCAACCACTGGCCTTTGTCTACGGTTCATTTCACCAGTCCTCAAAAAGGTTCTGGGACGTGAGATACTCTACTGTAGGGATAGGGAAGGGCTTCTCCGGTAGCTCAGTGGTAAAGAATCCTCCTGCAATGCAAAAGACTTGGGTTTGGTCCCTGGGTCAAGAAGATCGCCTGGAGAAGGAACCCACTCCAGTATTCTTGCCTGGGAAATCCATGGACAGAGGAGCCTGGTGGGCTACAGTCCATGGGGTCGCAAGGAGTTGGACACGACCAAGCCTCTAAAGAACAACAGAAGGATGGAGAAACTGAAGACAGAGAAGTCGCTTCTCAGATCGCGGAGTCAGCAAGGAACCTGGGACTCTCTGAGACGTCCAGGCTTGCTGTCCACCGGGCCTCTTTCCCTGGCTGACCTGTAGGACACAGACATGCCTAGAGCATCCTCCCTATACCCTCGGAGGCCTGCAGCTTGCCTGAGAGTCACAGAAGTGGAAGCAGAGGCCAGAGAGGGCCTCAGCTGGACAAGAGGCTGTGATTCCCAGGTGGGGAGGGGGCGGGCTGAGTCTCCCTCCAGGCCTTTCCAGCTCAACCCCTGCCGCTCGGACATGCGCTTCCCGGGTGAGGGTTGAGGCCTCTGCCTGAAGTCATGTGAGCGCATGGGCCAAGAGCACCTGCAGGTACCAGCACAACGAGCCTTTGTATTGTGAGACCGGGCAGCCTGGGGGCCACGCGGGACCCGCGGGGACTGCAGTCACACCTCACCCCAGGCCTTTCCCTGGAGTCGCAATTACAGAGGCATCTGGGCCATTGGCCCTCCACATCCAGGTGTGCGTCTGGGAATGCACTTGGGGACTACTTCAGTCTTGTTCACTCCAGTAACCAACATTTGCTGGATGTTCGAATCATGTCTGTTGAATGGATATTAAACTGGAAGGATTCTCCTTCTCCATTAAACAGACTTCCTGAGAACATCTTATTTGCCAGATCCTGTGCTAAAACGCTCAAGTGTACTCTCGATGGAACTCTCACACGATCCTATGAGGTCCATCCACAGCTCTCCACTTCACTGTTGAAGACACTGGAGCACAGAGAAGTTAAGTAACACGCTTAAGATCACACAGCCTGGGGAATGGGGGTAGGCAGCTGAAGCCAAGCATTCAGACTTCATAGTCGTTGCTCTTGACTGCCTCCTCCCGATACCACTAGGCCACCCCTCGGCATCTTCACCTGGAGTCAGGGACCCCAGCACAGGGTGTCCCCGAAACACGTTCCCCTTACAGCCGGGACAGAGCCTCCAGCAGCAGCGGTGAATGGAGTCAGGCTTCCCTAGGCCACCACATGCTCATATTTGTTCCATAAAGGCCATTTGAGAAATGAATAACTAAATGCAATGTCAGTTTTATACCTCTGGAAGATGTTGCCCATAAAGAAATTCACAAATCAGGGGAATAGCCCTCATCCCATTCTTGCATCGTGAGATGAGGTCTCTGTAGGCCTCCATCCTTTCCTCCAGGGCTGTGATCAGCCGCTCACTGCGAGCAGGCCGTCCCTGGACCCAGGGAGCCAGCAGTGCACGGGACAATGGTCACGTTCTCATGTGCTGAGCTGTGGCTTCGCCTGTGGGTTCGGGAACGAAGAGAAAGGATTTTTTAAAATATTTATTTATTTGGCTGAGTTGGGTCTTAGCTGTGGCACTTGGGCTTAGTCACTCTGTGGCATTGTGGGATCTTAGTTCCTCGACCAAGGATCGAACCCAGATCCCCTGCATTGGAAGGAGGATTCTTAACTACTGGATACCATGGAAGTCCCAAGAGGAAGTTGTTACTAAAAGTAACCACAGGGGTTACAAGCTCTAAGGGGCTCACCCTGGGCCAGGCACAGTTAACCACTTACTCCTTATGCACATTTCACAGATGGGAACACTGAGGCTTAGTTTAAATCCTGGCCTGAAGGTAGACTGCACAGCTGTGGGGTGGGCAGCAGAGACAGCCTCCTGCTTGCTCTCCCCTTGGCCACCGCCATTAGCCGGCGTGCCTCAGGGGACCAGGCCCTTCTTCCAGCCACGCTTCTGCCAGGACTGCCCATGGGGGGGCTCGGCAGTGGCCCGAGACAGTGTCTGCACACAGCTTGGGAGAAACCCAAATGCCATTTCCACCTGATAATAAATATGTGTCAGAGAGGACTCGATCCAAGTGACCTTGGGCTATGGGGCCACTGGACCGTGAAAAGCTTTTGACAAAATCCTTTTGCCTCGAGAGGCTGAGCGCAAATTACAGGCGATTATGGACGGTTGGCACGACTTCCCCGGTTGGCCTTTTATTTCTCGTGGGCTGATGGCTCCTCTGCGTTGGAAAGGATCCCAGCCAGGCTGGGGACCGGCCTCCTCACCCTCTATGGCAGCGTCCACTTCCTCCAGAGCCAGAGGGGATGCCCCCTGCAACCCTGCTTCTCAGGTCCATTGTATAACCGCAACTGGTGGTCACCCTAGCACCACAAAATCCAACCACACCTCCACAACATTCACCACTTACTGAGCACCGACTGTCTACCAGGTTTTGGCCAGGCCCACGGATTCTCTCAATCAGTCTATGAGGAAGGTCTCTGCTGGTTCTTTTTCTCTGGAGGATCCAGGCTAATCCGTGGTATATTTGTGTACCCATTTAGCAGATGCGAAAACTGAGGCCCGCCCAACTGGAGGGACATCCTGCAAGACCACAGCTGGCACAGGGCTGAGGAGGCTTATGAATCTATCCTGAGAGAGACTGAATGACTAAGGGTTGGGAGCATTCGGGCACATTGTCCCCGGGGAGGTGAGGTTGGTCTGGCTTTCCAGGCCTCCCCCAGAGTGACCTCCGAGTTTCCTGCCTTCTCCACACCTGCTTTCACGGTCCCTCCGTGAATACTTCCCACCCTGCAGTCACCCCGCTGCCCTCCTGCCCTTTCCTCCTTGCACTTGACTGTGCGGTCCCTGCCTCCAGGACGACGTCCTTCTGGTGTCCTGGCTTGAGCCCCACCTTTTCCCAGAAGCCTTGACTGGCCCCCACTCCCTTTGCTGGCTCTGACACTGCCATATCTCCACATGCCCACATCTCCCCAGATGCTCTATCCCCTACACCCTCGCCTCACTTTTCCCCCGGGGTGAGAGCCCCTCTCAAGTGCAAACACATCTTATTAATAGATGACTTAAGCGATGGATGAGGAGCCATGCCCTCCCAGAAACCACACTGTAACTCCATCTCCCTTCTGGAGACCAGCCTACTGGTCCAGTGCCCCAGGGCTATGTGTGTTATCGGCTGTGTGTTGGCGGCAGAGAGAGACCGAGAGGGAGAGACAGGAAGAATTCCCTATGTCACGAGAAGCTCTGAGCTCCCCCAAATGCTTCACCAAGATAAGGGGGATGTAGCTGGTGTCGGAAGGGTTGTTGGAAGATTAACACAAGATTCCGAGGTGAGGGAGAGAGGGGAGGAGACCCAGAGAGACGTGGGAGAGAGAAGAGGTGGGGAGGAGGCAGGACTTGGGAGGGACTTGGAGAGAGACCCAGAAGAGGATGGATGAGGACTTTTTAGGCCAAGAAAGGCAGCCATTGACCCCTCAGCCCCAGAGGAAGGGAAATCAGTGGTGGCAGGGAACTGCAACATTGAAGCAAGAACAGAGACGGGGGCCAGAAGTGAGCCAAGAAGGACCTCGGGGGCAGTGCTCCAGACCCCAGGTGCCCACGCAAGCTTGGCGTCCACCGCCCTCTCTTGCCAACCCTCTGGGAAAACGTGCAAGGCAGGAGTTGTGACACCCATTTTATAGATGCAGAAACTGAGGCTCAGAGAGCGGCAAACTCTACTTAGGCGACCCAGCCTGCAGTCGGCAGAGCCAGGAACGAACCCAGGTCTCTGTGGCCCCATGCCCAGGCTGCTTCTGCGAGGGATGCAGAGCTGACAGGGAAAAGGGTTAGAGGGGAGGGCGTGGGGACAGGGTGATGGGTGAGTGGACCCAAGGGGAAGAAACTCCGGGGGCAGTGCGTCCTCTCCAGGGTTCCTCACATGCCTGCCTGAACCCTCCTGCCTCAGCTAGGACAGAGTTAAGGGCCTGCCACTGCCCCTCCTGGCCTGGATGAGGGTTGAGGGTTCCCCCTCCCCTAGAGCCTGGTAGAAATGGAGCTGCCAGACCCTTCTGCTTGCCCAGCTAATGAGCCCATGTGAGAGCCGATCCCACCCCGTAAAGCAGGACGTGGGGCGGTGGGCAGGAGGGAGCCAGAGCCGCTGGGCCGCTCACCTCTGGACCTGGTGGGATGCCTGCTGAGGCCAGAAGGTCCCCAGGACCTTGGCAGACGAGGGAGCTTTATCAGTCCAGCTCCTAGGCCTCTCTCCCCGCTCTTCACTCAGACCATCTCCATCCTGCCTTGAGATACCACATGATGCTGAAGGAAGGACAAAAGTTCAGTTAGAGCTGACAGGACCCCCGGAAAGCAACAGTTCCCTTTTTTGTTGTTGTTGATGAGATGGGGCAACTATGGCCCAGAGATAGCAAGCTACCTGGGTTAGGTCACACAGCAAGATGGGGCAGGACTGGGGTTCAAGCTCGCACACATTGTCCTCCTAGACTCCCAGAGGTTCTTTGCAGCCTTAGGCATGTCTCTCTTGGGGAGGACGTGACTCCATTTGCCCCTGGAGTGATTGGAGCATGTGATGTGGTTTGCTCTTAAAACGGCAGAAGATGATACAGTTGGGAACAGAACTTACATAAGGCTCTGCCAGGCATTGTTCTAAGAAACTGCTGTGTGTTATTTACTCCCCCCCCAATCCTACTATTATAATCCCAATAATCCTACTATTATCCCAATTTTCAACTGAAGAATATGAAGCCCAGAGAGGTTAAGCAACTTGCCCAAGGTCACACAGCCAATTAATGGCAGAGTTGGCGTTTGATCCTGAGTCCACACTTTATTATCCTCCTCTCCCCATGGAGGATGGAGCAAGCTTCCCTTGGGGTGGGCAGAGCCAGGCCCTGAGTTAAATGCCTTCTGGGTGGGAAAGACTCTGGGGGAGCTCACGGCCTGGGGTGGTGGTTAGTGGTCATGAATTACCATCTGGTATGATATTCTGATGACTGCCAAGGCTGGGCACAGAGTCGATCGCACTGTCCAATACCTAATGTGCAAACTGTTTGGGATGGTTAAGCCCCAGTCTCAGGTCTGCTCATCACCGAGAGCCTGTCCTGGACCCCTGGTCTTGCAGAGGGTGATAACATCAGGGGCTCGGAGTCCAGCCTGCCCAGATTTGTCTTTGTCCAGCTGTGTGCCCTTGGCCAAGTTACTTAACCTCTCTGGGCTTTGCTTCCCTCATTGGTAAACTGGAGATAAGACTACATGTCTCACAGGATGAAGATGAAAGCAGTGATTAAATATAAAGTGCTTAGAACAATGCCAGCCCATCATGGTGCTCAATGCATCACTCTGACTATCGTCAACAGGGGTCAAATCTCCCAGCCCAAAAGGGAAAGGGAATTGGACTTTCCAAGTCCAAAAGGGAAAGGAAAGGCAATACGGAGCCGTCGAAGGTTGTAGTCAGAGGAAGGATGCGGTCAGATGAGGGTGTGAGAAAGACTGTGCGGCCTGGAGAACATATTGGGGTTCTGCGTGGCCCTCACATTCAGAAAACAAGCAGGAAGTGGACAGGGGATGTCTCCTGGAGTGTGGAGGTCCTTGTATTCCTGGGCAGGGGACCATGGCCCTGAAGCTTAAGTTGTCTTTGATGAGCAGCCCCAAGCCCAGTCTCCTGAGCCCTGGCCTCCCCAGGGTGGGGAGGTGTCAGAGCCTCCTGGAGCATGGGAGCATCGCTGATCTGGGGTTGGGGGGGCTCCTCAGAAGGCCACAGGCTGCTTGGAGGGGCCGGGGAAGCAGGGGTCACGCAACCGCCTCCCCCACAGCGGCGTCACTGACCAGGAATGCAGGGGTGCCCGGAGGCCTCGCTTATCGCTCTCCCAGAGCGTCTGGAGCAGCCTGGTTCCTGCCGGCTGTCCATCCAGATGGGCTCTAAATCAGCGGACTCGTCTCTCCCCCGGCCACAGTCGGCACACAGCCTGGACCCCGGCCAACGCTGTAGCCCCGCAGCCCATCCCCTGGTGTGTCTGCCTCCTGGGCTCACAGACTGTGGATTCTGAGAGGGACCCTCCCTCGGGTGCCAGGGGCGGCTGGACACTTGGCCTGGCTCGTGTCAGCCCAGAGATGCTGCAGCCTGGGAAACGGCGTGGGTCAGATAGGCCTGGGTTTGAAGTCAGACTCTCTCGATTTGGAAGCCTGGCCTCAGTTTCCCCATCTGGAAAATGGGTCCTAGTCAGAGGACAGGTCTCCTCGGGTAGTTGAGGATTCAGTGAGGTGATGGACAGGGCCACACCTGTAGACTCTGATGTATCCTGCCTCTCTTTAAATCCATAGTCTCCAGCTCTAAAGCTTGTTTTATGGGATCAATGCAATTGCCCATAGACAGCTTTGGACAGAATCCACTTCTGGGTTAGTGCCTCCAGATTATTCCATAAACAGCTCAGGCTTCCGTCTATGGGGTCGCACAGAGTTGGACACGACTGAAGCGACTTAGCAGCAGCAGCATACCCTTTTCATGGGTCTGTATTTGTTTGCCGGTTTTACAGGAACCTGTTTATTTAGAAGCAGAGGAGGAACCCCAGCTCTAGAGGTATCGGACTGGATCTTCCCGTCCCTCTAGCCTGCTCTCTCAGCCCCAGAGAATGCAGACATGTCAAATCACAAGTTATGGAATATGTCTGAAGGTGACCAGAGTCATAGGAAAGAATCGGGCACAGGAGGGCGAGGAGCATCGGTCGGCCCGAGGGTGGGAGGGTGTGTTAGAATTTTAACAGCACGACTCTAAATATCCCATGAACAGAGGAGCCTGGGGGGCTGCAGTCCATGAGGTCACAGAGTCAGACACGACTGAGCGACTAACAGCTTCACATAGAGTTCAGGGTTTTCCAGGTGGCTCAGCGGTACAGAATCCATCTGCTAACGCAGGAGGCACCGTGGACGCGGTTTGATCCCTGGGTCAGGAAGATCCCCTGGAGAGGGGAATGGGAACCCACTCTAGTGTCTTGCCTGGAAAATTCAATGCACATAGGAGCCTGGCAGGCTACAGTCCAGGGGGTCACAAAGAGTCAGACACGACTAAGCGACTGAGCACACATGCATATATAGTTTAGCTCTTCCTTTAAAAATTTCCACTTTGGTCATCTCATAATGTTCATAAACCGTGAATATGGTAATCCACAATCACAGCTTATAAACGTGTGTTTATGTTTATACACGTGTATGTACACACGTGTATATGTCCATGCATGTATTTATTGGGGTTGAGTTTGAACAATTCGGACACCCTTGAATTATACAGACTCAACAGGATGACTCTGATGGTTGGGAGAGCTGGAAGAGCTGGAAGACTTCATCTCTAGGGCACTGTTTTCCCCTTCAAGGTGGTCTTAGAAATCAGCCCCCTCCTCTCAAATTCTGGATCATTGCTGAGCCCACTTTGAAGGCACTGATCCTCAGCCTCCCCATTTCACAGGATAATCGGGGTCCAGCAATGAGCCACGCCTCCCCCGAGGACACAGAGCCAGTGAGTGGCTTGACGGGGACTATAACCCTGTCTTTGGATTCCCAGCGGTGGAGGGGGGTCTCTCTCCCGAGTCAGAACCCTGTAACGCTGCCTGGAAACGCTGGTCCAAGAGTGAGGCGGTAGAGATGTGGGTAGGAAGACGGAGACCTAGCCCGGGCCCGAGATTTTTCTTCTCGTCCCTCGCCTGCCCGAGAGGCCACTTAAGCGGAGTATAACCGCCCCATGATGTATCGAACTCTCTCTCTGCGCATAAATGCAGCGGGTCAAGCGCCAGGCAGAAATGCCACATATATTTCCTCCCATTAGATGAAATATGCCCCTAATTTGGCTGGGGTTTTGTTTTATTAGACCTGTGGCAGCGAGGGGGCCCCGCTGCAGAATAACCTTCTCCTGATCGCTTAGTTCTCTCTTGAGGATGCGGAGGGCCCGAGCAAGGGGGAAAAGAAATGTCCCTGCCTACTATTTCTCAGGACGCATTCCCAGAACAAAGATCTTTTCCAGCCAAGGAGATGTCGGTGCGGCAATTCAGAGGACCCCGCCTGGAAGAATGGTCTCGGGGCTGGGGGCTGGGAGAGACTGCCTTCCCGCACCAACTCTCTCAGTTACAGATGGGGGACGGAGCACGCGGCTTCTACCCCCTCTTCCCGCCCCCATTCCCCGCCTCAGTTTCTCCATCAATATGCTTGACAACAGAAATCCTGCCTCCCCCCTACACTTGCCTGGAGGGTTAAATACAGGAAAGAATGCACTGGACTGGGCCAGTGAATGGCCCAGAGTGGGTATTCATATACCTCCAAAGAGAACGTCATTGTTTGCAAAGAGACATATTTCTTGACCTTGTTATTGGTGAATTCTGCTTGACAGGGTGACTTTTTTTCTCCTACACTCTCTTAGGCTGGCCTTATACTAACTAGTTTTAACACCAATGCGTGTGCCTCAGGGCCCTTATCTATAGCAGGAGGGAGGGAGATGTGAGTCACTGGGCTGGTCCCATTCAGCTCTGGCGCATCCTTCCTGGAGTCCCGCGCCAGTAGCCATGATCAGAGGGCTCAGGTGTTAGGATAGCTGCTCAGTGATGCCAGGTGGGCTCAGGTGGGCTGCGTCCGTCACGCTGAGGTTTGGTGGAGTCGGAGGGTGGGGGGGACACTGGTCACCTTTCTTTGTTTAACTCCAAGGCCCTCACCCTCTGCCGCACATTAAATCACCTGGGGAGCTATAAAAAATATCCACCCCCACCCCAGATCAATTAAGATTAAGTCAGACTCGGGTTGTGGGGAAGGAGCGGGGTCCTACTTTCTTGGGTGAGTCTAATGAATGGCAGGATAGACAGTCACAGCTTGGCCCCGTTAATGTGATTAAGCAGGTGGTGGTGGTGGTGGTTTAGTCACTAAGTCGTGTCTGACTCTTTGCGACCCCATGGACTGTAGCCCACCAGGCTCCTCTGTCCATGAGATTCCCCAGGCAAGGATACTGGAGTGGGTAGCCGTTTCCTCCTGCAGGGAATCTTCTTGACCCAAGGATTGAACCCGCAGCTGTATTGGAGTCAGATTCTTTACCGCTGAGCCAGCAGGGAAGCCCTACGATTCAGGCCGCGGGTGATCTGGTACCAACTCCGCGTCATCACTTTAATTATTTAATTCTCACAGCGACCCTACAAATATCATCTTTATCCAGCTGGGGCACTGATGCTTCGAGAGGCACAGACTTGCCCAAAGTGACAGGCAGGCAGGATTCGACTAAATCTGTGTAAGCTCCTCTGAGCCTCCCCTCTGCTATCAGCTGAGGGCCCCGCGTGTGCACCAGCAGAAGAAGCCAGGATGCTTTATCACGCCTGGTTCAGTTCAGTTCAGTCTCTCAGCTGTGACTCTTTGCAACTCCATGGACTGTAGCACGCCAGGCCTCCCTGTCCATCCCCGACTCCCCGAGCTTACTCAAACTCATGTCCATTGAGTCAGTGATGCCATCCAACCATCTCATCCTCTGTCGTCCCCTTCTCCTCCCACCTTCAATCTTTCCCAGCATCAGGGTCTTTTCAAATGAGTCAGTTCTTCAAATCAGGTGGCCAGAGTACTGGAGTTTCAGCTTCAGCATCAGTCCTTCCAGTCCACACCTGGAGGACGCAGTAAACGAGTCAACCACCAAGGAACAAGGCTCTCTCTCTGCCCCCTCAGAGTCCCTCCTGCAGGAAGCTGGGGCTTCCAAATGGTTCTCCAGCGAGCATCTCATGTGGGATCTGAGAAGGGGAAACTGTTTTTGAATTCCCTCTTCACCATCCCAAATCAACCCTCTATTTTTCAAAAGCCTCATGGAACCCAAACTGGCAGGGAGATGCTACTCATCAGAATAAGGCTCCCCAGCAACAACCTGACTATTTCTCGTTGTGAGCAGTAAGGATAATCCAGAGGGATATTTTTCCTCTATGCAATTCCATTTTTGTCTCGACTTATCTGATCCTCTAATTCTACTAGGAACTTTATTTCCTTATGGAGTTAAAGCCCCAGAGCTCAAATTCTTTTTCTTTTAAGCTTCCAGAAACTGAAGACCCTATTCGGAGCTGAGCCAAAGACCCATGAACCCTGGTGGAGGAGAATTGACCCTGAATCATCACACTTGCTTACAAATCAGCTGGGAAGGTTTTTTCTCTACTTAAAAAGAAATTATTGGAGTATAGTTGTTTTATAATGCTGTATTGTTCAGTATCCTTTTTTTTTTTTCTTTTAAGAAGTTGGATGACAGATAGCAGCCAAGGAGGGATGGTGGGTCCTTAAAGAACGAACTACGGGGACCGGGTCTGGGGCTCACTGCCAATCGCTGGCTGGCTGCTGTGGGCCTCAGTTTCCCCTGCCGTGAATCTAAGCTACATGTTGTCCTCTTTCTCTAATCAGAGGACCTCTTAGCCCCAGCTGAGGGCATGAGCTCTTGAAAGCAGAGAGCTCGGGTCTCTGGCCCTCCGCCCGCTCATCGGTGAGCCCAGTCCCCCCAACTGCACCTCCCTGTTCCTGTGCCTCGTGGTCCACATTCAACCCCGCCGTGGGCAGGATTGACGGAGTCTACCTCTACACTCATTCCCAATGTATCTAGTTTTCCCCACCCCTGCTGCCACCCCCAGATCAGGCCCTTCTCTCCTGGACACTATGGCAACCTCCTGAGGGGTTTCTGGGCTCCCCACCCCCACCGTGGCTCAATTCCTTCTCCAGCCTGAGGGCATTTTCAGATGTTCTCTCAGCTCCTGCATGCATCCATGCTAAGTTGCTTCAGTCGTGTCTGACTCTTTGCAAACTATGGACTGTAGCGGGTCAGGCTCCTCTGTCCATGGGATTCCCCAGGCCAGAACACTGGAGTAGGTTGCCCTGCCCTCCTTCAGGGCATCTTCTCAACCCAGGGACCCAACCCACATCTCTTCTGTCTCCTGCATTGGCAGGCGGGTTCTTTACCACTAGCGCCACCTGGGACCGGCCTAAAATCTTCTAATAGCTTCTCCATACACTTAGAACCAGGGCTAGCAAACCACCGCCGGTGGGCCCAGTCCAGCCCTGCCGCCTGTTTTAGCAAACAAACTTTCATTGGATCAGAGCCACGCTCATTTGTCTGTGATTTTTATCCACCTGCCTTCAGGCTTCAAAGGCAGAGCTGAGCACAGAGAGACCATATGATCCGTCAAACCTGAAATATTCATTATCTGGCCCTTCACAGAAAATGCTCGAAGAGCCCTGACTTGGAATAATACCCAAACTCCTCAACGAGGCCTTCCTTAGTAGGGTGATCCCACGTGCTAAATTGCTTTTGTCGAAGATTCTACTTTTCCAAATGTTCCAGTTCTCCACGCACCCACAGCAGCCTGATTTTGTAACAACTCCTCTTATCTTGAAGTTAGTCTGCTTCCCCACCCTTGGAAACTCAACCAGCCACGTAACTTACGTTGACCAATGGAATTCAGCAGAAGCAATGTCCCGTCAATTCCAAGCTTAGGACTCGAGAGGACTGGATTACTTCCTGTCTCTCTGTGGGACTCTGCTGCTGCCATGAAAACCAGGCCGAGTAGCTTCCTGGAAGATGAGACGTGTGGGGTCTAGTCCCTCCCAGTATCCCAGCCAAGCCCTACCCGCCCCCACCCGCCCCCCCATGTAGAGCATCCCTGCTGACCTGCGGCTGATCAAAGACACAGCCCCGCTCAGCAAAAACCCCACTGAGTTACAGACTCAGGAGCAGAATAACTGCTTATCATTTGAAGCCACTACGATTATGGGATATGAATTTGTAAAAGAAAAACAAAACTGGTAGTTTTCACTTCTGGTTGAAAATGACTAGAACAGGAGGTGAATGGGAAGAAGGTGATAGAATGGAGATAGGCGTGAATGCCCCTTGGGAGTTCTTTTTGTATACTCTTGAACCATATAAATATGTTACAGAGTCAAAGAAAAAAATCAAAAAGGTTGAAAAGGACAACAAACCCCCCAAATTGAATACAAACAGAAACAAAGAAATCTAACTATATAAGACTCAATGGAAAAGATTGACGCTGGGAAATATTGAGGGCAGGAGGAGAAGGGGGCGAGAGCGCATGAGACGGGTTGGATGGTATCACTGACTTGATGGACATTAGTTTGAACAAGCTCCAGGAGTTGGTGATGGACAGGGAAGCCTGGCGTGCTGCAGTTCATGCAGTCACAGAGAATTGGACGTGATGACTTAGCAACGACTATATAAGAAAGCTGAGCACCGAAGAATCGATGCTTTTGAACTGTGGTGCTGGAGAAGACTCTTGAGAGTCCCTTGGATGGCAAGGAGATCCAACCAGTTAATCCTAAAGGAAATCAACCCTGAATACTCATTGGACAGACTGGTGCTGGGGCTCCAATACTTTGGCCACCTGATTCGAAGGACTGATTTATTGGAAAAGACCCTGATGTTGGGAAAGATTGAGGACAGGAGGAGGAGGGGACAAAGGGATGACAGAGGATGAGATGGCTGGATGGCATCATCGACTCAATGGACATGAGTTTGAACAAACTCGGGGAGGTAGTGAAGAACAGGGAAGCCTGGTGTGTTGCAGTCCACGGGGTCCCAAGCAGTTGGACATGACGACTTAGTGACTGAACAACAACTTAATTGAATATACTCTAAAGGCAAGACAAACTGCAAAAACACTTTAAACTTTAAAGAAGAGGTTGGCCTTGATAGTTGGACTAGTGTGATTTTGAAACTATTTTGTGTAGTATATAGGACAGAAGAGATGAACATATATTTTGATATTTGGGGAAAACGGTGGAATCAGAGAGAAGGCGAGAGGGAATCTGTGAAGTGTGAGGAAGAACCCGATGATGACAGATTTGAACTGATGGTGTCACCGTGAGTTCGTGCCTCTTCTCTCTTCTGGGAGATCCTAGCAGCAGTGGCATCCCGGAAGGAATGAGCACATCTCAGACAGGTATCATAGTTTCTAAACACCATTCTCCACTGAAAGGAGGTGCGTGGTCTTAGATAAAGGGCTGATTTCAGGACTGATGGAAAGAAAATGAAAGATGAGCCTGGAACATTCTTTTACATCAGGAAGTAAGAACGTGCTCCAAGAATGAGGAAGACATGCAAACAGACCCAAAGGCCAGCTTGGAAGAGTTCCTGCTGACCGTATCTGAGACCATCTGAGCATGATAAAAAGCTAACGGATAACATAAGAAATGAAAGAGGGGAGAGGCAGTGGGGAACTCTTCTTTACCAAAAAAATATTAAAGAATAAGTACAAGAAAAAGACTGATACATTCAAAAAAAAAAATCTCCATGTGGCAACCACTACAATATTTGATTCTGGCAAGGATTATTTAATGGATAAAAAAAGAAAAAACTCTACTGGGTAAAGGGTTACCAATTTATGAGAATGTTGACCCAGTCCCCAAGTGTCACTTAACAGACCCTGTCACCTTTAACAGGGTAGACCAGGAAGACCCCACCTTGACCAGCTGACCATCATAGCACCCTCAGTGACGGGCCCAAGTGGCATCACGCGTTCCTGGAAGACAGGAAGTGGGAGGCGCACGTGCACCTTTGCGACAAGACTGCCTGAAAGGTTTGCCCTGCATCTGACAGCAAGGAAGCAACCGGACACACCCAGACTGTGAGACGGCCAACAACACAATTGGTCTGGACAGTTCAAAAATGTCCATGTCATAACAAAGGAAGGAAAAACAGTGAGGTTCTGTTCCAGATAAAAGGAGATGAAAGAGGCATAAAAAGCAAGTGAACCAAGTGTCATGTGTGATCCTGGAGTTTAAAACAAATAATCGCTTCAAGGATGTGTTTGGGACAACTAGATACAAGTGGAAGTGAGCTGCATGTTAGGCAATGTTGCAGTCGCATTGGTGTGAAGGTTCTTGGGCATGGTGACTGTGCTGTGATTACAGGAGATGCTCCTTGTTCTGAGTTCGTGCCTGTTGAAGTACTTAGGAGTAAGTACCCTGAGGTCTTCGGGGCTTCCCTGGAGGTTCAGATCGTAAAGAATCTTACTGCAATGCAGGAGACTCGGGTTCAATCCCTAGCTTGGGAAGATCCCCTGGAGAGGGGAATGACAACCTGCTCCAGTATTCTTGCCTGGAGAATCCCAGGGATTCTCCAAATTTGGACACAACTGAATGACTAACACTTCACTGGACCCTGAGGTCTGCAGTTTACTTTTAAATGTGGGGGAGGGTTGGGGAGGGAAAAAAAGGAGGAAAGAGAAAGCATGAAGGTCAAAATAAAGTGAAGGTAAATATGAGCACTGTTCTCCCAACTTTTCTGTACATTTCATCTGGAGGAGAGATGGTGTCTTCTGCATCCCTGGAACGTAAGGGCTCAATTAAGATGCTCAGGGTAGCATTGTCTGAGGGCTTAAGGCTGCTTGGACGCTCACTGCCACTTTCCAGCTGGGTGACAGTGGGCTGGTGACTGGCCCTCTCTAAGCCCCACCTTTTCTGGCTGCAAATGATGACCTTACTGAGCACCTAATGCTGTGGGGGGGATGCAAGGGAGGGGAGTGAACGAGACAAGGTGCAGATGGTATGAGGAGCATGGGTAAGCACTGGTTGAGCCAAGAGGAAATGGACCCATCATGCCCCGAGTAGGCATCCATGCACACAGTAGGTGTCCACGCACACAGTAGGAATCCGTGCCCACAGTAGGTGTCCACGCACATAGTAGGTGTCCATGCACACAGTAGGTGTCTAGGGAGGATCAGATCCCCCGTTTCTTCCACCACACTCCACTCTCCTTCACACAAGGTGAGCTACAGTTTGAAGCCACTTTCTGCTACCCTCTGGGCCCCTGCCAGGGCACCTGGGGAGCCTCCAGCCTCCCGTAGGCTGGTGGAGACAGGTGTCCGCCGGTCACTGGGCACTGCTGTCCTTCCTCCAGTCCAAGCTCAGAACCACCCTCTCCACCGCCACATCTAGGTCTCCTGGCGATAAGCAGGAGGGAATCGGAAAGCTATTTGCTAAACTTTTCTCTGGCCATCCCCTCCCTCTCCCTGGCCGCTCGGTCCGACTTCCTGGCAGGCCAGCGCTCTGGCTGCTATTTCATCTGGAATTACTGGAATCGCACTGTCTCCTGTCAGCTTCCTCTCCTCCCTCCCCCAGCCCCCCTGGAAGGCGGGAGGGCCGAGTGGTGGAGCTGTCAGGGCCCTGGCACCGCCCAGCGCAGGCCCCGCGCACGCACACCCCAGGCATGCAGACCCCCTCCGCCTCCCTCTGTCTCCTGTCTGTGTCTTCTTTCCCCCTCCTCCTCCGTGTGCCTGTGGTCCTCAAGATTCCCCGTCCCTCATCCCCCTCCCTCTCCCCGCCGTCCTTCTCCGTCACTGTATCTCTGGGTCCCCATCTAGCACTTTGTATCTTCCTCTCTTGGTCTCCGTTTTTCTTTGCCTTTGTCTTTTCAAGGGCAATTTCACTCCAATTTCTACATATGCTAAAGGCAACGTTCCCTGTATAGGATTTAGGATCATTGCCTCGGTGGCCACCGCCTGAATTCAGATCCCCAGCTCTGGATTCACCAATGGGTGTGTGATCTGCCTTAACTTCTCTGTTGCTCAGCACCCTCACTTCCACCCTGAGAATAACAAGAGAACCTCCCACATCAGGGTCCTGAGTTGTTACAAAGTGACATAGGCGAGCACTCAATGCAGATTGGGGGAAGGCAATGGCACCCCACCCCAGTACTCTTGCCTGGAAAATCCCATGGACGGAGGAGCCTGGTGGGCTCCAGTCCATGGGGTCGCTAAGAGTCAGACACGACTGGGCGACTTCGCTTTCACTTTTCACTTTCATGCATTGGAGAAGGAAATGGCAACCCACTCCAGTATTCTTGCCTGGAGAATCCCAGGGACAGAGGAGCCTGGTGGGCTGCCGTCTATGGGATCGCACAGAGTCGGACACAACTGAAGCGACTCAGCAGCAGCAGCAACAGCCGGTCAGAGTCCACCCTATGCACCTCCGTCTACAGAGCTTTGCTCTGCCTCTCTTCAACCCCCATCTCCTTCAACACCCTTTTCTTCCAAAGGCAAAGCTCCATTCCCCTCCCCGTCGAGTGTGGGCTAGACTCTGCAATGTACTACTAAGGAAAAAAAAGGTGGCAAAAGGAACAGTGGGTCACTTCCTGAGACTGGGTCACAGAGGTACTGGAGCTTCCCTCTGCTCTCTTCTGGGTCATTCACAAGAGGGGGACCAGCAGCCATGCTGTGAGGATGCTCAAGCAGCTTCCTGGAGATGCATAACGTGGAAGAAACAGAGGCCCCCTGCCCACGGCTGGCATGAATTTGCCAGGCATGGTTGTGTACCACCTTGGAAGCGAACCCTTCAGCCCTGGTTGAGCCTTCAGATGAGAAGGCAGCCCTGGCTGACATCTTGACTGCAACTTCACGGGAAACCCTCAGTCAGAGAGTCACACGGTGGCACAGAAACCAGGCCACAATCTTAGGTAATTCCTTCCAATGCAGGGGGCCTGGGTTCAATCCCTGGTCTGGGAACTAGATCCCACACGCCGCAACTCAGAATTCACAAGCTGCAACTAAAGAGCCCGCATACCACAATGGAGGTTGAAAATCCCACCTGTCATGACTAAGATCCCCACAGCCAAATAAAGAAAAAGAAATACATTTTTTTTTTAAAGAAAATAGATAATTAACACATTCTCGATTCCTTTACTCTGAGACCATACTTAATTTTGTTCACAGATTCTTGTCCTTCTTTCCGACTAGAGGGCAGTTTCCATGCGGACAGAGGCTGTATCTGTGCAGGTCCCTGGTGTCCCCCTACAGCCCTGCACACAGAGTTCACTCAGTAACAGAGGGATTATGACTGGAGGTCAGCGATTTCAGGCTCAATCCCAGCAGCCTCTCTCCTGTGGATCTTGGTCTCCGAAGGGAAGGCAGGAATGCCTGCCCAAATTTCTTTTCTTTCTGTGGTGGGTTTCTTGCACTTTCTGTGGCTTTCTGCTCGGTTTTATTCCTGGATACCTGACAGAGAAGGGACAGCACAGCTAAGGAGCCACCCGTGAGAGGAAGGGCTCAGTGTGCTTTCTCCTCTAACAAGCTGTGTCCAAGAAAGATAGCTCCCCTTCACAGCGGGGACAAAAACAGCCTGAGCGCAGGATTCTGCTGGAGGTGGGAGGCGGGTGCTGCATGGCTGAGGACCAGGGACACTCCGCTCTCTCTGGGCGGCAGAAGGTGGCCACTCTGATACCTCACCCCCATGTGAACCACACCCTCTTGTTCATTTATACATCCTTCCAGCCCATCAGCTGTTAATGCATTGTCTACTGATGGCTGCTGATCTGTTTATGTCTCTATGAATTCATTCATTCATCCTACACCTTTATATCAATGTGTGTGTGTGTGTGTGTGTGTGTGTGTGTGTTAGTAGCTCAGCCATGTCTGACTCTTTGCAACCCCATGGACTGTAGCTTGCCAGGCTCCTCTGTCCGTGGAATTTACTAGGCAAGAATATTGGAGTGGGTAGCCATTCCCTTCTCCAGGGGATCTTCCTGACCCAGGGATTGAACCTGATTCTCCTGCATTGCAGACAGACTCTTTACTCTCCGAGCCACCAGGGAAGGCCCTTGATATCAATACTTATTAATAAATCTAGGCATCCACCCATCCTGAATTCCTCTGTTACCATCCATATATTTTATTTATTTATTTTAAATATGTATTTATTTTTGGCTGTGGTGGGTCTTTGTTGCTTGGCGAGGGGAGACTACTGCCTAGCTGTAGTGTGCGGACTTCTCACGATGGTGGCTTCTCTTGTTGTGGAGCACAGGCCCCAGGGTGTGGTCTCGGCAGTCGTGGCTCCCAGGCTCGCTAGGGGCGGTGCACGGGCTTAGCTGCCCCTCGGCATGTGGGATCCTCCTGGACCAGGAGTCGAACCCATGTCCCCTGCGTTGGCAGGTGGATTCTTCACCACTGAGCCACCAGGGAAGCCCGCCATCCATATATTTTTAATTTCATCCAAGAATCTTAGTGCCCTTAATGTTAACTGATGACAGGATTCACCCAACCCTGTGTCTATTTATCATATATTTTCATCCACGCACTATTCTCAATAAGCCTGAGATTCAGTTCAGACTCCCAAGTGTTCACTCTGAGCCTCCTCTGCATGAGGTGCTGGGTCAGGCTCTGGGATCATGGGGTGGACAAGACAGACCTGGTCCCTACCCACACACAAGTTACCCAAACAATTTCCTTGGATGCGTGTTGAGATGCCGGTCGTGGGGGATCCGGCAGTGAGAACAATATCGCCTCGCTCTGAAGAGTCATGATGTGCGGGGCCTGCAGGGTGAACACAGTGCAGGGCCCCAGATGCGTTGCCAGTGCTCCCACCAGAATCCTCAACACTGCTGAACCTCAGTTTCTTCCTCTGGGAAGTGGAGACATCACACACACAGACATCACACGTGACCTCCTGGTGAACATGTGAGTGCAGCGAGGCAGTGCCTTTGAAAACTCTAAGGTGCGCTGCATTTGTGAGAGTGTGTATGTGTGTGAGTGTGTGATCCCTTGGGTTTCCTGTCACATAAGCACCACCCCAGCTGGGGTCATCACTGGCTTTTTGCAGATGGTAGCTGGCATCCCGCTTCTGTAGCGCTGAGGTTATTGACTGTGACTCCAGGGGCCCCTAGGGAACTCAGAGTCCTTCCTCCTCAGGGGGCCAGGAGATATTTCTTATCTATTTCATCAGGGAACTTATTTAGATGCCTTTAAACTTCCCAGGTGGCGCTAGTGGTAAAAGAACCTAACTACCAATGCAGGAGACATAAGAGATGCGGGTTGGATCCCTGGGTTGGGAAGATCCCTTGGAGGAGGGCAGGGCACCCCGCTCCAGTATTCTTGCCTGGAGAATCCCATGGACAGAGAAGCTTGGCGGGCTACAGTCCATGGGATCTCAAAGAGTCTGACACGTTTAAGCAACTTAGACTTTGTGGTTTATGAAGCAAGCTCAGGGCTTCAGCTCATGTGTGTGATTGAGGGTGGGGAGCCCCACTGTCCACCAAGGCCCGAGCCTTGAAGCAGAAGGAGTTCCTAGAGCTGGTCTAGCCCAGGGGCCTCCAATTGAGCGCTGCAGGCTGGCAACTCTGATCTGGTCCAAATCGATTTTGAAGATTCCAGACCCAGTGAAGCCACGTGGAGAAGCTGGTGAGAAAGCTGGGGGCCTGGGGCCCTCTGGAGGGAGCCAAAGGGGGTTGGCAATCCCACTGCTCTGTTCATCCCCCTGTCACCTGCTTCCTCCTTCCCAGCCCATCCTGGACCCCGCACATGTTCCAGAATAAGCCCACAGTGGTTCACACAAGTGTTAGTCACTCATTTGTGTCCGACTCTTCATGACCCCACAAACTGTAGCCCGCCAGGCTTCTTTGCCCATGGGATGCTTCAGGCAAGAATACGGGAGTAGATTGCCATTGCTTTCTCCAGAGGATCTTCCCGACCCAGGGTTCGAACCCAGATCTCCTACACTGTAGGCAGACTCTTTACCATTTGAGCTACAGGGAAGTCTGCTTTGCACAAGTGAAGTCATTCAGTCGTATCCGACTCTTTGTGACTGCATGGACTATAGCCTATCGGGCTCCTCCATCCATGGGATTTTCCAGGCAAGACTGCTGGAGTGGACTGCCATTTCCTTCTCCAGGGGATTTTCCCGACCCAGGAATCGAACTCGGGTCTCCCACATTGCAGGCAGACGCTTTACTGTCTGACCCACCAGGGAAGCCCAGGCTGTTCTTTATTCCTAAAATTCCCTTCCCCTCACTTCCTACCCAGATAATCCTGAGTCATCTCTCAAGTCTCCATCTAAGATGACATTCTGGGAAAGGCTCCCCTGACCCATCCAGGGACTGAGAGAGAGGCGGGTATTCCTCCTTGTCGTCCCACAGACCACCAAACTCCCCATGAAGAGCCCTCACAGGTCTGCCTCGAGGCTGTCTGTATCTGCTTGCTTCTCTGCTTCTCCCTCTGGACTGCGGGGCAGGGGGGTGGCGGCGCTGGAGACTTGGTGTGGGCCCCATTCACTCCAGGTCCTTAGGTCCTAGGATAACAAGAGCATAAAGATGCGTTCAGAGGTGTTTTTTTGAGTGAATGAGGAAAGTGGGAGAGAAAGAAAGAAATACAAGAAGGAAGGACGGGAGGGGCAGGGAGGGAGGGAGGACTGGGAAATAAAGAAAGAAATAAATTTGATGCACAAAACCATGGGTCTCATTTCTTTCCAGCCAGGGTACCTTTTACAGCACCATCATTAGAATAAGCCTCAAAAAAATCAAGATATTTCCCTGAGGTTCCCCCGGCAGGTGAGAAGCAGGGCCCACCCTCAGTGCTCTTTTGCTGTCAAATAGACCACGTTTGGCAAAGAGGAGGGACCCGGAGTTGGAGTCCAGAGATCCGGCTTGCAGGTCCCTCCGGGGCCACAGAGAAAACCCATTCTCCTCTCTGGGCCTCAGTTTCTGCATCTGTAAAGTGGAAGCAAGCAGTATCCAGATGCCCTGTTGTGGGGATGGCCGGGGACACATTCACAGAGGAGGGGAGCCGGTGCGGGAGACAGGACACATTCTAGGAGAGCTGGACCCAGGGGCCGGGGGGACAGAGGGGAAAGGGGCTGGAGCACCAGCAGCAGGAAGTGGATGCCGGGGGGAGCCCTGCATGTCCAGGTGGGGCCCATTCCTCTCTTCAACCTTGGCTCTGACCTCAAGATGTTTCCCCACCTCGAGGGATCTGAACGCACAATTCCATCCCTCCAGGTTTGCGAAAACGACTCCTGGCCCCGGTTGCATTGCACTCTCCCAGCCAAATCTCTGAGCTTAGTTCACTCGAGGCGAAATATTTGGACACCGGGAAAGCATTAAGTAATTGGTGGTTTTTTTTTTTTTCCGCCTTTTCCACTTGCGTCTGTTTGTTTCCTGCAGGGTTGCCTGACACCAGCCAGCCTTGAACTTGGTCCTGCTCCCGCCACAACAGGGACGGGGGGCTCAGCCCAGCGTGTGCACTGTGGATCAGCGGCCTGCCTGACAACCACGGTATACAGACGGCAGGGGGTGCTGGAGAGACTCTGAGGGTCTTTAGGGGAAAGAGCTCCACCTCAGAAAGGTGGAGCAGGGCCCTCAAAACCCCAGCAGACTGTACCCCCATCATGACATACGGAGCGTGGTTCAGCGGATCAAAAGAGCAACTTAACTCTGAGAAAACACCCCGTGCTAGCTCCACCCAGGAAAGTGGTGAGCCGGGGGGGTCCTGGACCTGAGAGACCCCGCCAGGCTCTGCCTCTTCCAGCCTTGCACAGATCACTTCATCTCTTTTGCATCTCTGATTTTGGATTGTTGTTATGGCTGCTCGGTGGAGCAAATAAAAACACGTGTTTGAATTTCAGAGACTTGATGAATAATGTTTTTAGAGTAAGTATATCTCACCCAACGTTTGGGATATACTTACACTAAAAAAAAATTACTCTTTGTTGCTCTGAAATGCAAACTTAATGGCGCATCCTGTATTTTATCTGGCTCCTCCAGCCTGCTATAACAATAAAGCGAAATGAAGTGCACACAAACTTCCTGATGTGCCCAGCTCCATAGCAAGTGATCTGAACCCTGGTAGCCATTTCTATGACAGTCAGATCAGGAACACTAAGTATTAAACATGAATGCTAATTAGTATTAGCTAGCTGTTAATTAGCGAGTTGTTAAATATTAGACAGATCAAACTGGTCGATCCTAAAGGAAATCAACCCTGAATATTCACTGGGAGGACTATTGCTGAAGCTGAAGCTCCAATATTTTGGCCACCTGATGCAGAGCCAACTCATTGGAAAAGCCCCTGATGCTGGGAAAGATGGAAGGCGAAAGGAGAAGGGGGTCAACAGAGGATGAGAAGATTAGACAGCGTCACTTATTCCATGGACATGAATGTGGGCAAACTCCAGGAGATAGCGGAGGACAGTGGAGCCTGGCGTGCTGCAGTCCATGGGGTTGCAGAGAGTCGCACATGGCTTAGAGCCTGAACAACAACAACAGTTATTCTCAGTTCATATTAGCTAATATTAATGAATTAGTTCCAATATTAAGACACATCATTTACTGAGTAGTTACTACCTTTGAGACACACCCCTTGCATTATTTTCTTTTCACCAGAGCATGGTGCCTCTGGGGCAGTGAGTGACAGCACTGTCTCCATCTTACTGCCGTGAATCCCAAGACCTGGAAAGATGAAGTGCTGCACAAGCTGTGGCTGGGACTGTTAACAGTTTGGAGTGCTGTTCTGAGTGCCTTGCCAAGGTCACCTCCTCGATGACCTCACTAACTCTATAGACCATTAGTCTCCTGTGACAAATGTCTCTATTTTGCAAACAGGGGGACGGAGCCCTAAGACTCGCCCAAGGTCACACAGCTCATCAGTGGCTGAATAAAGCTTCACCCCCAGGCAGCCTGGCTCCATCTTGACCCTAGGCTGCCTCTCCAGCCTCCTGTATAGATAGGATGAGGGCTTCCCTGGGGGCTCAGGGGTAAAGAAGCCGCTGGCCAATGCAGGAGACTCCGATTTGGTCCCTGGATTGGGAAGGCCCCCTGGAGTAGGAAGTGGCAACCCACTCCAGTAGTCTTGCCTGGGAAATCCCATAGACAGAGGAGCCTGGTGGGCTACAGTCCATGGGATCGCAAAAAGTTAGATGCGACTTATCAATTAAACAACAACAAACTGGGAAGTAGGTTCCAAGACAGAGACGGGTATGCGGCACAAGCACATGGGGCATGTCACTAGCTGTATCTCATTTAATCCTCCCCCTTCCCACTTGAGATGGGGCCAGAGGTGGGCACTGGAGGGACCTGGGGTCGCTCAAAGGATAGAGGAAGTGGGAAGGGGTCAGCAGGTGGAGTCCAGGTACTCGCTTTTGCTTCCAACAGAGAAATTCTAACACTTCCTGGCTGTGTGACCTTGGGCAAGTTACTTGGCCTCTCTGGGCCTGGATCTCCTGTCTATAAAGGGGGTGTGCTAGTCAGACTTTCCATTAGGACTGCTGTAGTCATTAAAGGGTTCAGTCCATGAAAATTGCTTAGCACCATGCCTCCCGGCACATAGACTGCTGCTGCTGCTGCTGCTAAGTCGCTTCAGTCGTGTCCGACTCTGTGCGACTCCATAGACGGAAGCTCACCAGGCTCCCCTGTCCTTGGGATTCTCCAGGCAAGAATACTGGAGTGGGTTGCTATTTCCTTCTCCAATGCATGAAAGTGAAAAGTGAAAGTGAAGTCGCTCAGTCGTGTCCGACTCTTAGCGACCCCATGGACTGGAGCCTACCAGGATCCTCCATCCATGGGATTTTCCAGGCAAAAGTATTGGGGTGGGGTGCCATTGCCTTCCCCGCAGCACATAGACACTGCTAAGTAAATGTGAGCAGTTGTGGTCATTTTTATGCATCGGTCTTGGTTTGGGCTCCTTCAGGACAGAGCTTGAGAGGAGGACTCCAGTGCAGGTGGCTTCTGTAGGTGGTGACCTCAGGAAGGCCAAATAGAGGGATGGGCAGGGGGACAGAGAAGGGAAGAAACCAACACAGGTGTGGTAATCAGCAGAGATGTGCTTGGGACAACTGGAGGCGCAGGTCCTGCTGGGGACTGCCTGTGCATTTGAGGGCATACCTCAGAGCTGTCCCACCCTGGGCCAAGGAAGCTGGGGTATTCATCCTCCAGCTCCTGTTAGTTACTGGTCGAGGGCTGCTCCCGGGAACATGAGCGCCCCAACATCCCTGGCCTGACCTGCTCAGGCTGTGAGCCTGGAGAGTGCTTGGGCAAAGGCAACACCCGGCTGTAGGCCCAGAGGGCTTGGGGACAGTGAGTGACCAGCAGATCTGGGCAGGGCACTGACCACATCTATACAGCATCCCTGGATGGCTTGATTTAATTCAAATTAAAAAGGACACTCTAAATTTGGCAATTTTAACAAAATGAAGAGACAAAAGAATACCCAGCAGCTAAAGGAACAGGATAGATCCCCACCAATCCAAACCAAAGAGGAAGAGATAGGGAATCTACCTGATAAAGAATTCCGAATAATGATAGCAAAATTAATTCAAAATCTCGAAATCAAAATAGAATCACAGTTAAAGAGTCTGGAGACAAGGATTGAGAAGATGCAAGAAAGGTTTAACAAGGACCTAGAAGAAATAAAAAAGAGTCAACACATAATGAATAATGCAATAAATGAGATCCAAAACACCCTGGAGGCAACAAATAGTAGAATAACAGAGGCAGAAGATAGGATTAGTGAACTAGAAGATAGAATCCTAGAAATAAATGAATCAGACGAGAAAAAAGAAAAACGTATCAAAAGAAATGAGGACAATTTCAGAAACCTCCAGGATAACATCAAACGCTACAACATTCAAATCATAGGAGTTCCAGAAGAAGAAGATAAAAAGAAAGATCATGAGGAAATCCTTGAGGAGATAATAGTTGAAAACTTCCCTAAAATGGAGAAGGAAATTACCACTCAAGTTCAAGAAATCCAGAGAGTCCCTAACAGGATAAACCCAAAGCGAAACACCCCAAGACACATATTAATCAAATTAACAAAGATTAAACATAAAGAACAAATATTAAAAGCAGCAAGGGAAAAACATCAAATAACTCACAAGGGAATTCCCATAAGGATAACAGCTGATCTTTCAATAGAAACTCTCCAAGCCAGGAGGGAATGGCAAGACGTAATTAAAGTGATGAAGGAAAATAATTTACAGCCTAGATTATTGTATCCAGCAAGGATCTCATTCAAATATGAAGGAGAAATCAAAAGCTTCACAGATAAGCAAAAGTTGAGAGAATTTTGCACCACTAAACCATTTCTCCAACAAAAACTAAAGGACATTCTCTAGAGCAATACAATAATAGTGGGAGACTTTAACACCCCACTCATATAATCTGGCTGTAATAGACAAAGTAAAGAGGAAAACATATTTACCTATGAGCCTCCAAAAATTCAGTTCACTCAGGAGAGCTAAAAAAAAAAAAAAAAGACTTATTTTCTCACTCTGTGGAGGTTTATTGACTATTTTGTGGGTTTGGTACCACTTTGGGAAGTAGGCAGGAAGAGGTGACAAATGTGATCCTGTCCTAAATAATATATTGTGGTAAAGATAGACTTACCAATACAATACCAAGATGTGCCTAAAGATGAGGACACCCAAACTGGACTTTTTGTTTCCTGAACTTTTCATTTCGAGAACAAACCTCCTAATATAAGATGAACTCACCATGATTTTTTTTAAGTGTTCTTTGTGATTAAAAACAGAAAGCCATTGGTTAAGAAATTACATATACTCCTCCCCACCATCACTCCCCTTCTTTCTTCCCATTTCCCTCCCACCCTCATTGATCCTTTCCCTTGTCCATTTTCCCCTGCAAAAAAAAAAAAAAAAAAACAAATTAAAGACATCTTTGGGACTTCCTGGGTGGTCCAGTGGTTAAAAATTCACCTGCCAGTGCAAGGGACATGGGTTCAATCCCTGGTCCAGGAAGATCCCACTTGCCATGGAGTGGCTGAGGCCTTGCATCACAACTACTGAAGCCCTGGGGCCTGGAGCCCACGGTGTGCCACCAGAGAAACCACCACAGTGAGAAAACTGCTCTCCATAACTAGAGGGTAGGCTCTGCTTGCTGCAACTAGAGAAAGCCCCTGTGTAGCAACAAAGACCCAGGGCAACCAGAAATAAAAATACAAAAACGAGATTTAAAAAGCATCCTCTGCTAAAACGGTAACAAGACCACGACGATAACACAAGTTCAGGCTGAAAACCAGGGACTTGATTTGACACCCAACCCAGTGCTCTTTTCCAAAGATGGGGTGCCTAGCTGTCCAGAGACGCACCCCAGACCTACCTCTGCTGCAAGAAGGATGTGCGGCAGCTGTCGGGGTTCTAGGAGTCAGAGCCGCTGAGGGTAGAGGACAAGGCCTGGCCTGCACATCCCACCGAGGCAGAGGCGCGCCCATAACGCGGGCCGGATGTGCACCGGCGGCTGGTGAAGGCAGGGCCTGTCGGGGACCAGCGCTCAGCTTTGATTCAGCTTCTGAGCCAAGGTTTAAAAGCAAAATGAGGGAGGCACCTCCAGCCGGTTGGACAAAAGTATTCTCTAAGTGGCTGGGCCACAAGTGAATCCATCCACCCTGGAAAAAGAAGAGGATTACTATTTAGGTTACTTATTACAGTATCTTCCACGAGTCTGTTGCTTTTATATGGATCATCTCATTATGTCCCTCCACCCACTTAAACATAGGTATTGCCTGTATGCCCATTTTCATAACGGGTGAGTGAACCCTCAGAGAGAGAAAGCAACTTGCTTAAGATCACACCGCAAGCAATGGTCAGATCAGGGATGAGAACCCAGAAGTGATAATAAGCAGCCTCCCCCAACACAGGCGATGGGAATAAAAGTTGCTTGAGGACACTCTGGGGGGCAGTGAAGCTCAGTGGTCGGCCTGGAGCCTCTGGGATCAGATGACTTACCTTATTTCCAGACTCTCTGGTTTTCACTGGCTACGTGCTTCATCAAGTGATATAAACTCTCTGGGACTCAGTTTCCTTCCCTCTTAAATCAGAACATGAAGAGTAGGTGCTTTCCTGGGTGGTTATCAGAGCAGTCAAGTCTCTAGAGTGACTGATGGTCCAAAAATATTCCATCCCTCTAGCAGGGGGAACTGGTATTTTGCAGGGGATCTCGGAGGCAGAAAAAAATGAACTTTCAATGATGGGAACCCAGTCGTAGTGAAGGTCAGATGTGAGAGGCCAGCTAAGCCCACCTGTGGACCTGCCCCAGCTCGCCACCAACCCCTTTCAGAGGCTCCTTTCTCCCAGGGCTACTTAGAGGGAATCCCAGGGTACCACCCAGAGCAGGGTGGTGGACAGCTTCCTTGGCATCCTGTCACCCACTGGGCTCTCGCTGCATGGCATGCAGGTTCTGTCCTAAGCACCTCCCTGGATTTTATCTACAACCCTTGAGTGAGAGCCTCCTAGCGTTGCCATTTTACACGGGAGCAAGCTGAGGCTCAGAGAGGCAAGGTTCTATCAGCTACAAATTGGCACTTGCCTTTGGCACTTGCCATCTCTACAAGGATTAAATCATGAGCTGCTGCAGCTGCTGACTTTCAACACCCCTGATAGGAGTTCAGGGTGGGGAGCAGAAATGAGGCACCCCATGCTCTAGGAAAACTTGGCAGAACAGATCTCCAGATAGTTGGATATTTTCAGGAGATGATTTTTGAGTCCAGTTCTTGTATCTCCTCGTATCTAGAAAAATGCTGAAATCTTTCATAGTGATGTCTGCTACTCATGACTCACAGCAACCTTCATGGGACCAGCAGAAACTTGCAAAAAAAAAATATGTGCTTGGGACTTCCCTGGCTGTTCCATAGTTAAGATTTCTCACTTCCAAAGCAAAGAAGATGGGTTGAATTCCTGGTCAGGGAACTAAGATCCCACATGCCACTTGGCAACAAAGAAATAAATAAAGATCATCATAGATCACTCCTATCTTTTTTTAAAAAAGATATTGATTGCATGTACTGCCCCTTCACCAAAATCACATACATACTGACCTCTCCCCTCAACCTCTTTGGAGCAGTTTCTCAATTATCTGAAATGCTGTCTGCTGGGTTATAGTTCTCATTTTGCCCCAAATAAAACATAACTCACAAATTCTCATGTTGAGTATCTATTTTTTTTTTTTTTTTAAGTCAGCAGTCCCTTGCCCAAGTCACACAGCTGGTAAACACTGGAGTCAGAGATCCAGCCCAGGACCACCCCTCTCCAGAGCCCAAGAGTCTATGCACCACCAGCTAAACTAGTAAATGTGGATCTGCTCCTGCCAATAGCTGGTGAAGACACACCAGAGGTGCCATCTTGCAAGGGCAGATGGCGACCCCATGATCTTGCCAGGCAGGGCCAAGGAGATGCTGGTCACAGCTCATCAGCTGGACTGGATGTCCCTTGTCGTCCTGCTGGACGTTTAGTGTCTCAGTGGAAACCAAACTCACAGGCCTCACAATTCCCAGAGCCTTTGGCCTAGTCAGTCCCCACCCTCTCCCCGCCCCACCCCCCGCCCCTGCAAGCCCCAACCTAAGTACAACCCTGTTCAAAACATTCTGTCTCCATGAGCACATCACCCAGATGCTCAGACCTTGCAAGATTCAGGAAGCCATCTGTACGTGAAGAGAAAGAGAGAGAGAACTAAAAAAAAAAAAGAAAGAAAGAAAGAAAAAGAGAGCAAGTGATTTCATCCTGGACACCGGGCCATGTTAGCTCATGGCCCAGTTTTCTGGGTCAAGGATGGAAGTGCATGATACTCTTATGCAAGGCATTTGGCCACTGAGAGGCTTGAGTTCCTAAAGATTATTATTTTAACAAACCCAGCTTTGACGTGTCCAAAGGCAGCGGGAGGCTCTGAAGGGTTTTCCAAGAAAGCGTGTGTTTCTTGGGGTTATTATTTCAGACTCAAGTTCAGGGAGGGAGACTGTTTTGCTCAACTCGTGTTTCTGGAAAAACAGGCTCTTGGAAAGTGTTGGACGAGGTGGGCAGGATGTGGACTGGAGAGCTGCTGGCCTGGGGAACGGGGGGACAGGAGGAGCGTGGGAGGAGAAGGGCCAGTCCTCCTCAGCTGCCTCTTCTCGGGCTGGGACTCGGGAACCTGGCCTCCGTCCGAGGGTCTGAAGGTCTGAGGGAGGAGGTGCTTGAAGAGAAGAGTTGGTTGATGTCTCTGCTGCCTCAGTCTTGAGGAATATGCTGCGTCCAGCCAGCCTTCCCTCTCTGGAGCAGGGACGATGGGCGAGGAGCAGACAGTGGAAGCAAACTGCCATCTTGGTTAGCTTTGCAAGGCATAAGCTGAGGCCTTGGGGTGCTGCCCACAGCCCTGGCCCACTGTGGGCCTCAGTTTCCCCACTGGAATCAAGACCTTGGAGAGTGTCTGTGGTCCAGTCCCTCCAACTTCTCCCCAGTCTCTTCCTCGTGCACTGGGCTCCAACCTTCCACACTTCATTCAGATCCAGGAAGTCCCATGGTCCTACCAGATTCAGGGCATTTGCTCCTGCCTAGAGCCCTCCTCTTTGTCTTAACTCACTCCTGTCTCATCCTCTGGGTGTTACTTAGATCTCACCTCCTCGGGAAAGTCTTCCTCAATCCCCCAAGCTATGTCTGGGACCGCCTGCATTAATTACTTGGCCAGTGTATGTCTCACCCACTCTGGGGTCACGAACCACAGTCACTTCATTCACTGTAGCCTCCCTGGCATCTGGCCTGATGCACAGTAGGTGCTCAACAAGCCAATGGGAACATTCCCGTTTGTGCATGTCCCAGCCCAAGGGTGCGGCAGAGCTCAGACTGGGTCTGCCAGACCCCAGGCCTGTGGTCAGCACGACCCCAGGCAGGTACCAGACAGACTGAAGGACAGAGGGAGACACCTTCAGTTTAGGAATGTGTGAAAGGCCACGCGCCAAGGAACGATGCTTTTTCACCGAAGGGGCATCCGTGGAGGCCACCAGCCAATCAAAACACGAGCTTCAAAAGACAAGGCGTGATTGGCCGAGGGTGGACCAGTCGTGCCGGCTCATGGACTCCCTTCGCCCGTAGCTTCCTGCGCTTTTTCTTGTTCCCAGGCTTCATTCCAGGCATCACCCGAATCCGCGGGGCGGAGATTCCTCCAACAATCTCCCCGCCTAGGCCAGGATCCCACCCGGGGACCGCGTGTTTTCGCTCCTTTCTTGCTCCTGGAGCCGGCTCCTCGCGGGACCCGCCATGCTTTCAAGCCCAGAGGTGAGTCATCGCCCCGTCACGTGTCCCCATGAATGTCAAGCGTCTCCCTCTTCAGAGCCTCGCGCCCTGGACTTTGTTTTATGGGACTGGGCTGTCTGGGGCGGCCGCCGATTTCATCCATCAACCCGGGACCGTTCCAACAGTAATGCTGAATTTATAGAAGTGGTTAAGCAAAGTGTTGACAATATGGACGGCGTGTTTCTGATTAACACGGCGATTCCGAGGGAAACTGCCAACTGTGGGGAAGTCAGTAAAACACAGCAGCGATTTCCCAGGCTCGGTGAGCTCCGGCCTCGACATCACGGGATTAACAGATGTTGCGCAAGGAACTTGCAAAACGTTTGGAGGCGTCGCTTGACGGAGAATGGAGGCTTATACACAAACCAGAGCTCCTCTCTCTCCCCTCCTCTGTCTGTCTCTTTCTCTCTCTCCTTCTTTAGAGATTAAATCTGGATTCTCTTTCGGCCTAATAAGAATTTCCACTGAGAAATGCCGTCAGCTTCGGCGATGCTCCCAGAACAGTGCCTCTAACACCCCGCCCCCTTTCCGAAAAGCCAACATATGTAGAATATTTCCTGGGTCCCAGATATCTTACACAAATCATCTCGTGTCATCCACATCGCAAGGTAGAAAACGTGACTATCTGCATTTTAAAAATAACTTTTTAGCTTGAAACAGTTTGACTCAGAAGAAGTTACCAGAAAAGGCCAGAGAATTCCCATGCACACCTCCCTTCCTCTCCCACGATGATGATAATATCTTAGTCACAGTACATTGTCCAAACCGGGACACTGATTTTGCTACACACCTTATTGGGAGTTTATCAGTTTGGACATGCATTCTTTACATCTGTATCTATGTTTCTACGACCTCTCTCTCCACCTATCTCATGTGTGTTTGTGTGTATATGTATGGACAGATAATATCATCTATATCTATTTTCTGCCTAGCTACCTACCTATCTCACAGTGTGAGTGTATATGTATGTATAGATAATGTCATCTATCTATTCATCCACCCATTCATCCATCCAATTACTTATCTATCTCACATTGTGTGTCTGTGTGTTTGTGTGTGCATTTGTATAGAGAGATAGATACTATCATCTTATCTATCATCTACATCTATCCAATTCAATGACATTTTATCACAGCTATAGAATAAAAGAACTTCTCAGGTGGCTCAGTGGTAAAGAATCCATCTGCCAATGCAGGAGACACCAGAGACTTGGATTTGATCCCTGGTTGGGAAGATCCTCTGGAGGAGGAAATGGCGACCCACTCCAGCATTCTTGCCTGAGAAAGCCCATCGGCAGAGGAGGCTGGTGGGCTACAGTCCATGGGGTCACAAAAAAGTCGGACAGCACTGAGCGTCTAAGCACACAGAGAATAAAAGCACCATCTCACTGAGATTGCATACGGCTTTGCCCCGACAAGGAAGCACTCTCAGACCACCCTGCAACAGTCACACACTCCCTTTGGCCCTCATCCCTGGAAGACACTGTAATGTTGTCATTTTTAAAATGTTATGCAAATGAAACCACACAGCGTAAAGCTCTGAGTGGCTTTCTGCCCTCAGCAAAATGCCCCCGATGTCCATTCAAGTTTATGTGGGTATCCATAGTTCTTCCTTTTTGTTGCTGAGTAGTATTCCAATGGAGATATACCTCCATTTATCCATTCACCCGACGAAGGATGACCCGGTTTTTCCCAGTCTGGGGTTTTGATGCATAAAGTGCTGCAAACACCTAAGCACAGGTTTTTATGTGCTTGTTTTCACTTGACAGATGAGGTAACTGATTCGAGCAAGGTGAAACGATTTGGCCAAGGACATGCAGCCAGCAGTTTGAGGGAAGATTTGAACTCAGATGGGAACTCCAGAGGCTGCAAGGCTGCAAATAAACAGTACTTATAAATAATTAACCCTAAGAAGGTAATGAACGCTCCAGGAAGATGCACTGTGTTTATCCTCTGGCTTCATATTCCTGTAAGAATATGCCATGAGCCCCTCCAGGCCTGTAAGACAAGTTGGAGAGTCAAATGTCACAGGGTCAAAATCCATCCCTTGGCTTTGACCCGCACGGGTTTCCCAGTAGAGCCTCCAGTTCTCCTCCACCCTTCTCTGGCTCATCAGAAAGCCACTCTCTGTTTCCTCTGGAACAGCCTCTGAATTTCCAGTCACTTTGGTTGGGCTCACAGGGTCCCTCTGCCCCTCCCTCCATGGCCACCATGCTGGCTGCAGCTCACACCTCTCTCTTCCTTTAGTGAGTACCTCTCCTTGGAGAGGCTGCTTCATCCTCATCCCCTGAACCACCGCCCCCCCCCCCAACAGAGACATTCTTGGCTCCATGAAAATTTATCTGCTTCTATAAACATGCATCTATTCATTGAGCAAAGCTCCCTGAAGACCAAGGCTGTGCCAGGCATTGAGTTGAACCCTGGGAAGCAGAAATAATCTATAACCTCTGAGCCCAGCCTTGGATAAGTCGGTCTACAGATAGAAATACACATCAGACAGAGGGATGAATGGATAAAAATGGAGAGGGGAAAAAGCACTGGGCTTGGAAATGTGGAGCCCTGAGTTCAAGTCCTGGATGGGCTGTATTTAATCTGCTCAGATTGCGCTAACCAAACACCATACAAAGGGTGGCCGAAAGAATAGAAACGTGTCCTCTTGTGGTTCTGGAGGCCGGAAGTCCAAGGTCAAGGTTCCAGCTGACTCGGTTTCTGGTGTGTGGACTGAGTCCTGGCTCATAGATGGTCACCTTCTTGCTAAGTGCTCACATGGCCTTTCTTTGCTGCAAGTGCATGGAGAGAGAGAGGGAGAGAGAAAAAGGAAGACAGAGAGAGAGGGGGGAAGAGAAAAAAGGAATAGAAAGAGGGAGAGAGAGAGCGCGAGGAAGAGAGAAAGAGAGAGAGGAAGAGAAATAGAGAGGGAGATAGAGAAAGAGAGAGGGAGAGAGGTAGGGGGAGGGGTAGAATGAGGGAGAGAAAGAGACAGAGAGGGAGAGAGGGGAGGAAGAGAGAGACAGCGGGCGAGGCAGGGAGTACTGGGATCTCTTCCCATAAGGACACAAACCATCAGATCAGGGCCCCACCCTGACCACCTCCTTTGGCTTTATCACCTCCTTACAGGCCTATCTCCAACAACCCTCATGATAAGGGTTAAAATTTCAACATATGAATTTGGGCAGGGTCAGTCTTCAGTGGTGGGACTTCCGTGGGCTCCTTTCCCGCTGTCTGCCCCGCCTTCTTTCACGAGTTCTATGAAGAGGCATGTTGATGATTGATGACTCAGATGTGCTTTCTCCCCAGACCAGCTCCACAAAGTAAGGGGCTGCCCCCCGCCCTCCCCTCGATCTCCTGGGGTAGCCAGACCTCAGATGCCTGAGTCACCGGGAGCAGGTGTCCTGTTTCCTTCCCGCCGCAAGGGAGGGAGTCCAGGTGCCTCGCAGAGTCTGCAGCCTGGACCCCTGGAGAGTAGAGCATCCGACTGGAGTTGGGAGGGTAGGCGGAGGGGGGCGACAGCAGAGGGCCCCCCGGGAGGGACTGACCTGAGGTTCTGCGCCTCCATAAACAGCAGAGGCAGCCCACACTCCCACCTGCGGCTGAGCTTCCTCCCGGAACCTTTCATGCTTGTTCTGCGTCTGACTCCGCCTCCCCTCCTGTGGCCTCCCGCTCCCCATAAAACTCAATCTCCTTTTGTTTTCAATTCAATTAAGGGCCAATAATTCCACCCACAAGGCCACACATTGAAAGTGCTGTCAATAAACCAGCTGTGGGCAAAGGCAGGGCTGCCTGAGCGGGGGAGGGATGCAGAGACATCTCTGGGGTCCTAGTCCAGGGGAGTATAGCAAAGGAGAAGGAGAAAAGAGCCCCTGGTGGGAGTCTTTCCCGACTTCTAGACGTGGCAGTGGCACTTGTTTGCTGTGTGACCTTGGCCAGCAGTGGCCCTCCCTGAGCCTCAGTTCCTCCATCTGTAAAATGGGACCAAGACGTACTATTGTGAGTTTTTTTTTAGCTCTTTTCTTCTACTCACCTAGACTGTATGATTATTTCAGTGCTAATTTAATAACTAACTAAAAACCAGCCACATTCACTGACCCAGCCAGAGGGGCCTGTTTGTAGAATCTGTCCTCCAAAATGTTTGCACAGATATGCAAAGACATTTGTTTAAGGATGTCCCTCACTATGGGGTTAAGTAAATCATGCTACAGCTGCCCCTTGGAATACCTTGCAACTGTTAGCAAGAATTGGCGTAGGGCTTCCCTGGGGGTCCAGTGGTTAAGAATCCTCTTGCAAACGCAGGGGACACAGATTCGATCCCTGGTCTGGGAAATTCCCACACGCCGCAGAGCACCTAAGCCCGTGTGTCACTACTGAGCCTGCGCTCTAGAGCCTGGGAATCGCGCCTGAGGAGCCCAGGCCCTGAAGCTACTGAAGCCCGCACAGTCCAGAGCCTGTGCTCCACACCCAGAGAAAGCCAGCAAGCATCAACGAGGGCCCACCACAGTCAAAACTAAAAACAAATAAAGTTTTAAAAATAATTGGGGAAGATCTACATGTGGGATTATGAAAAGATGGTCAAAATATAGTTAAGGAAAAGTTGCAGAAATCTTATATACATATGTGTGTGCTAAGTTGCCTAAGTTGTGTCTGACTCTTGGCAGCCCTATGGACTGTAAGCCCTCCAGGCTCCTCCGTTCATGGGATTCTCCAGGCAAGAATACTGGAGTGGGCTGCCATGCCCTCCTCCAGGGGATCTTAGCTACATAGGGATGGAACCCGCTTCTCTTATGTTTTCTGCAATGGCAGGTAGGTTCTTTACCACTAGTGCCACCTGGGAAGCCCCCATATACACATATATGTGAACATAAATACGATGTAAATGTGTATTTCTTTAATTAGGAAACAAGTCGTATTATAAACAGAATACAAGTCAAAACAGAAACAAAAGTGATACTATCAGAGTGCAGTACTTGTGTGTGTATGTGTGTGTGTGTGTGTGTGTGTGTGTGTGTCCTGAAGAATGCAAGATCGCATTTTAAGATAATGGGGCTTCCAGTGGGGAGAGAGGAGGTAGGGACTTGCAAGTTTTCCAGTGAGTATAAATTACTTTATAATTAAAATCTATATAAACCTATAAAGCGAAATGAATACCTGCTTGTGGTTTGAGAACTGGAGTCTCCTGTTAAGGTAAAAGGAAGAATATTTAATTCCCACAACTCTGCAATAACCGCTGTTGACATTTTTATGCATTTCCTTATGAGTCTCTTTCCCTATTCATGTACGCATATATTTTTATAGTAAAGTTGGAATTACGCTCCATGAGAAATTTCGTGGCCTGCTTTTTCACTTAATGTTTTAGCATAAGGATTTTCCCAGGTCATTAAATTCACCCTGTAATCGTGCTAGAAAGCCCCATGATGGGATGGCCACCTGTATGCTCCCTAGCCCTGTGTGTGTTGGAAGTACACATGCATGAATCTCCACTCTGCTCTGAGGGACTGATGCTCTTCCAGGCCTGGGAAGCCACGATCCCATCCTCTGGTGCATCACCAGGGTAGTAGGCTGTCAATAAATATTTGATGATGAGTAAATGAATCAACAGAACATAAACGAATGCACCTCTGTATAGCCAAAGGTACTTTTTTTCCAGGAGTCATGTACGGATGCAAGAGTTGGACCATAAAGAAGGCTGAGCGCCAAAGAATTGATGCTTTCGAATTGCAGTGCTAGAGAAGACTCTTGAGAGTCCCTTGAACTACAAGGAGAGCAAACCAGTCCATCCTAAAGGAAATAGACTCTGAATATTTACTGGAAGGACTGTTGCTGAAGCTGAAGCTTCCAATACTTTGGCCACCTGAGGCGAAGAGCCAACTCACTGAAAAACTCCCTGATGCTGAGAAAGACTGAAGGCAAAAGGAGAAGGGGGCGGCGGAGACGAGATGGCTGGATAGCATCATCGACTCAATGGACATGAATGTGAGCAGACTCCGGGATAGTGAAGGACAAGGAAGCCTGGAGTGCTGCAGTCCACAGGGTTGCAAAGAGTCAGACATGACTTAGTAACTGAACAATAACAAGAACATTTTTAAAATCGCTGCCAAAGAGTGGCTGATGTGGAAACACTTCCTTGTTGTCAGGCTCCAAGGCTGGCTCCCATTCTTCATCTTTAGAACGCAGGGCGATAAATTTCCCCAGATCACAAACCTGAATGTAGCCAGGGCTCCATCTTCTCTCCTTCCAAACCTTTCATTTCATCTCTGATGCTCTGAGTCACTCCAGGGTGTGGGAAACCAGGCCCTCACCACCAAGCCTGGCTCTGAACACCGCCAAGACAAATTGCTGCACTGGTCCCTGGAGGGGAGTGTCGTTTCATCCACGTAAGAGGCTCTGATGGAAGCTGGGGAGCCACACAGCTGGGAAGTCACTGTTTCCCAAGGCAGCCGCCCTGTGGGAAGAGTCCACAGGAGGGACTGTGGGTGAGTTCGGGTGGGATTTGGCATGCCCCACGGTATCCCTGTGCAAACCCCAAAGTCCTTGACTCCCAGGGCTGAGCAGACGGCAGCCAACATCTAATAAAAGCCTCTGAGTCAGACATGATTTACGTCTTGGGTTGAAAGCTTTAACTTAACAGAGCTGTGTTCAGATCCCACTTGACCACTTCCTGTGTGACTTTGCCCTCCATGAGCCTCAATTTCTTATCCTTAAAATGGGGACAATGATAGAAGCCATCTCTCAGGTCCTTGTGAGGTTTAAATGAGATAAGGCATGTCAAATCCTAAGCAAAATCCACGGAACATGGGCGTGATCAAGGTTGGCCATGACGGGAGCCTCTCTGGGGACTTTGGGGTCAAATCTGTGCTCCTTCTTTGCTTGGTTAGTGAGGCCAACTCCATTTAATCAGATGTGTTTAGCTCCCCTGCTTTTGCCTTTGTGGAAATGTAGCTGCTATCAGAAGGAACCATGTGGCTCTGCCTTGGCCATGGACTTCTGTTTTCTTGATGGTTTGGGCAGAGATACCGGTCCCCATGATCAAATGTGGGAGGCGGGGCTCCTGAATGGCAATGGACTCAGGTCCCCAAAGGATCAGGTCTCCAAATGATCTCCAGTGATTGGAGTTTATACCGAATCTTACAAAGTGAAATTTAACAGACAGCTATGAAAATACTAGCTCTAGGTCCAAATTTTCAGCTCTGCAAAGAACAACAATAGTTCACAATCTCACACTCTATGCCAAATATTGTGCCCATGGCTTTGCGTACTTATTCAACTTTCACAGTTCCTCTCTTGCCACAAGTTTTACAATTATCCCCGTTTGCAGAGGAGGAAGCTGAGGCTTGGTTTCCATACCCAAGGATGTCCAGCTGGTAGACTGGTCGAGCAGATTGCAAGCCAGTGGAAGGGCGCCTCTCAGCCCATACTCTTGGCCCATGTGCCATTCCAGGTGACAGGGCTTGTTATGTTTTGAATCGCACCGGAACAGAGGTTGGTCTGGAAATAGCAGAGAGGTTAGTATTCCACTAAAGGCCTGGTGCTTTTGAATTGTGGTGCTGGAGAAAACTCCTTGGACAGCAAGGAGATCAAACCAGTAAATCCTAAAGAACATCAACCCTGAATAGTCACTACAAGGACTGTTGTTGAAGCTGCAGCTCCAATACTTTGGCCACTTGATGCAAAGAGCCAACTCATTGGAAAAGACCCTGATGCCAGGAAAGACTGAGGACAGGAAGAGAAGGGGACAACAGAGAATGAGATGATTGGAGGGCATCACGGACTCAATGGATTTAAGTTTGAGCAAACTATGGGAGATAGTTAAGGACAAAGGAGCCTGGCGTGCTGCAGTTTATGGGGTCGCAGAGTCAGACACGGCTTAGCGACTGAACAAGAACAAAAAGCCTGAATCTCTGCCAAGAGGCTGGCTTTCATTCATTCCTGCATTTGTGCATGTAACCAGCATGAACTCAGAAGCTCCGTGTGCCAGGTGCCCTGCTAAGCAGTGGATTTAGGGTGGGCCAGCCAGAAACAGCTCTGTCCTCATGGGGCTCACAGTCTAACAGGAGAGATGGATAATAAATAAATGACTCCAGGTGAGTCCAGAACTCTAGGGGCTGTTACAGGGACTCAGTATTCATCCAGACTTCTCTAGGCACCCTGGAGCCTAACAGGACTCAGCCCCTTGTTGGAGGAATCCAGGCCTCTTTGCAATGATGTCACACATACAGATGCTTAGCAATGGCACACAGCAGGTACCCAATGTCAGCTCGAATAGTAGTTAAAAATGCTGCCACTACAACTTATACAAATTGAGATTTTGGACTCAGCAGGACAACTTTAAGGTTTATTTCTGTTCAACTTTAATGCCTTAGAATCAGCACACAGCTCTGCACGCTCATAACTCCTCAGAACAAAGACCCTCTGCCCTAACCTTGACGATGAGTGGGAGAGATTTGTTCTGGGTTATTTCTCATGATTCCCCTGATTCCAGGTCTCCAGGTCTCTTTCACCTCTGAACTTGTTTCTGGACGCAGCCTCTGATTCCTGCATCCGTCTGCACTCAGGCACCGCTAGCCCAAGGCTTTGCTCACATTCATCTGAATGTGACTGGGGACCTGGAAATGTCATTTGCAACCAAAAGGATAAATAAATATCCCTTTGGAAGGAAACGAAATACCTTAAACAAACTCGGTTAACTCTTAACAAGTGTCCTTGCCCGTCGGGGGTCTCTCGCGCATGAGCACCACGGGTTGTCCTGTTCTTTCCGTCAATGGACGCCCCTGGGATGCTCTGCAGGTCTCATGGTCCCGTTCCGCGGATGAAGACAAGGGGCGGACGCTGAGGGACGTGATTTGGGCCGCTCGAAGTCCTGGCCTGATGTGTGATGAATTTGTTCTTGGTCACAGGGCTCCACCTGCTTCGAGCTGGGAATCTCATCAGGCAGGGTTTCCCTGGGAGTCCCGGCCTTCCCCTGTAACCTCCCCCTCGCCAGCACTTGCAGGGGACGCTATAAAAACTGCTTCTCACAAGGCGCTTCAGGGTTTCTGCTTTCCGGCCTTGCCTCGGGCCAGGAAACCCTGAGAAGACAAATACTGCTGGGCCTTGTCTTGGGTGGGAAAACTTTTAAGAACTCAAGAAAGCACTTCTTTTATTCCCCAACCTCAGTTCAGTTCAGTTCAGCGGCTCAGTCGTGTCTGACTCTTTTGCGACCCCATGAACCGCAGCACACCAGGCCTCCCTGTCCATCACCAACTCCCAGACTTTACCCAAACTCATGTCCATTGAGTCGGTGATGCCATTCAATCATCTCATACTCTGTCATCCCCTTCTCCTGTCCTCAATCTTTCCCAGCATCAGGGTCTTTTCAAATGAGTTAGCTCTTCGCATCAGGTGGCCAAAGTATTGGAGTTTCAGCTTCAACATCAGTCCTTCCAATGAACACCCAGGACTGATGTCCTTTAGGATGGACTGGCTGGATCTCCTTGCAGTCCAAGGGACTCTCAAGAGACTTCTCCAACACCACAGTTCAAAAGCATCAATTCTTCAGCACTCAGCTTTCTTTATACTCCAACTCTCACATCCATACATGACCGCTGGAAAAACCATAGTCTTGACTAGACAGACCTTTGTTGGCAAAGTAATGTCTCTGCTTTTGAATATGCTATTTGGGTTGGTCATAACTTTCCTTCCAAGGAGTAAACGTCTTTTAATTTCATGGCTGAAGTCACCATCTGCAGTGATTTTGGAGCCCCTCAAAATGAAGTCAGCCACTATTTCCACTGTTTCCCCATCTATTTCCCATGAAGTGATGGGACCAGATGCCATGATCTTAGTTTTCTGAATGTTGAGGTTTAAGCCAACTTTCTCACTCTCCTCTTTCATTTTTACCAAGAGGCTCTTTAGTTCTTCACTTTCTGCCATAAGGGTGGTACCATCTGCATATCTGAGGTTATTGATATTTCTCCTGGCAATCTTGATTCCAGCTTGTGCTTCTTCCAGCCCAGCGTTTCTCATGATGTACTCTGCATATAAGTTAAATAAGCAAGGTGACAATATACAGCCTTGACGTACTCCTTTTCCTATTTGGCACCAGTCTGTTGTTCCATGTCCAGTTCTAACTGTTGCTTCCTGACCTACATACAGATTTCTCGGGATGCAGGTCAGGTGGTCTGGTATTCTCATCTCTTTCAGAATTTTCCACAGTTTATTGTGATCCACACAGTCAAAGGCTTTGGCATAGTCAATAAAGTAGAAATAGATGTTTTTCTAGAACTCTCTTGCTTTTTCCATGATCCAGCAGATGTTGGAATTTGGTCTCTGGTTCCTCTGCCTTTTCTAAAACCAGCTTAAATGTCTGGAAGTTCACAGTTCACGTATTGCTGAAGCCTGGCTTGGAAATTTTGAGCATTACTTTACTATTGTGTGAGATGAGTGCAGTTGTGTGGTAGTTTGAGCATTCTTTGGCATTGCCTTTCTTTGGGATTGGAATGAAAACTGACCTTTTCCAGTCCTGTGGCCACTGCTAGTTTTCCAAATTTGCTGGCATATTGAGTGCAGCACTTTCACAGCATCATCTTTTAGGATTTGAAATAGCTCAACTGGAATTCCATCACCTCAGCTAGCTTTGTTTGTAGTGATGCTTCCTAAGGCCCACTTGACTTCACATTCCAGGATGTCTGGCTCTAGGTGAGTGATCACACCATTGTGATTACCTTGGTCATGAAGATCTTTTTTTGTACAGTTCTTCTGTGTATTCTTGCCACCTCTTCTTAATATCTTCTGCTTCTGTTAGGTCCATACCATTTCTGTCCTTTATCGAGCCCATCTTTGCATGAAATGTTCCCTTGGTATCTCTAATTTTCTTGAAGAGATCTCTAGTCTTTCCCATTCTATTGTTTTCCTCTATTCTTTGCATTGATCGCTGAAGAAGGCTTTCTTATCTCTCTCCTTGCTCTTCTTTGGAACTCTGTATTCAAATGGGTATATTTTTCTTTTTGTCCTTTGCTTTTCACTTCTCTTCTCTTCACAGCTATTTGTAAGGCCTTCTCAGACAGCCATTTTGCTTTTTTGCATTTCTTTTTCTTGGGGATGGTCTAGATCCCCGTCTCCTGTACAGTGTCACGAACCTCCGTCCATAGTTCATCAGGCACTCTGTCTAGCAGATCTAGTCCCTTAAATCTATTTCTCACTTCCACTGTATAATCATAAGGGATTTGATTTAGGTCATACCTGAATGGTCTAGTGACTTTCCCCACTTTCTTCAATTTAAGTCTGAATTTGGCAATAAGGAGTTCATGATCTGAGCCACAGTCAGCTTCTGGTCTAGTTTTTGCTGACTGAATAGAGCTTCTCCATCTTTGGCTGCAAAGAATATAATCGATCTGATTTTGGTGTTGACCATCTGGTGATGTCCATGTGTAGAGTCTTCTCTTGTGTTGTTGGAAGAGGGTATTTGCTATGACTGGTGCGTTCTCTTGGCAAAACTCTATTAGCCTTTGCCCTGCTTCATTCCGTACTCCAAGGCCAAATTTGCCTGTTACTCCAAGTGTTTCTTGACTTCCTACTTTTACATTCCAGTCCCCTATAATGAAAAGGACATCTTTTGGGGGTGTTAGTTCTAAAAGGTCTCATAGGTCTTCATAGAACCATTCAACTTCAGCTTCTTCAGCGTTACTGGTTGAGGCATAGCCTTGGATCACTGTGATATTGAATGGTTTGCCTTGGAAACGAACAGAGATCATTCTGTCGTTTTTGAGATCTCATCCAAGTCCTGCGTTTCAGACTCTTTTCTTGACTCCTCACCCTCGCTTCAAGTCAGACCAGCTTGAGTTCTCACCTGCTAGTGGGAATTCCTGATTCATCTGCTTCACTTTCTCCAACGAGACAGCGTGTAAGAGAGGAATTCTGGCCACAACTGTAGGCAAGCTCCAGGCCTAGCATTTCTCGAGCTCAAATAATGGATGGGCCTCTTTTTAAGGACTGAAAATGAAGAGGTTCCTAATATTTAACTTAAATCACTTTATTTTAAAATTGACTTAAAACTAATATAAATGTAAAATAACCCCTAAATTTCTTATCTTTTACTTTTGTAGGAAGCCCCTTCACCTTATAACTATGAAACCACAACATTTCAATTACCAACATTATTTTAATATGGCAGAAAAGGCCATTTCTTTGAATATAAACCACTTATGCTTGGTCTAATACAGAAAGGTGACATTCTCCATCAGAGAATGGAAGAATAGAAGCACATATTTATATTTGCTTCTAAATATAAATCACTTGAGAATGGCAATGAGGACTAATAAAGGGGACCCAGAATGACAATGAATTAAATGAATTGAGGTTTTATTTTTCACTTGTATCAAAGAAATGAGGGAATGCCCAGTTTTTCTGTACTGATGTTCTTAGCACATGTTAACCTAGGGCAAGGTGCCTCACGGTCACAATATGGCTGCTGTGACTCCGACTATCCCATCTGTGTTCTCTGCAAAAAGGAAACAGGAGGAAGCATGCCTCTTAAGTACATCTACCCTACTTAAACAACCTGGTCAAAAATACCACCTAACGACTTCAGCTTATGATTCACTGGCAAATTTATATCTAGGGGAAGCAAGGAATAAAACCTTTTAGCTGGGCATACCAGTACCTTAAATAAAAGAGGCCTGCCACTAAGAAAGAAAGGGAGAATGGACTTTGGATAGGAGAGTAGTAGTGCTTACCACATTCTAGGTCTGTCGGCTAATTTGTATACTTCCAAAACCGAGAGTGACTTTTAGGATTGAGGCATGATTATTATTTGACTGCCTTAGGCCTTAGCTGCAGCACACAGGATCTTCATTCTGTCATATGGGATCTTCCATCACAGCCCATGGACTCTAGTTGTGGCAGGCAGGCCCAATACCTGCGGTGCACACAGGCTGAGTTGCCCTGAGGCAGGTGAGATCTGAGTTCCCTGACCAGGGATGGAACCCACATCCCCTGGGTTGCAAGGCAGACTCTTAGCCACTGGACCAAGGAAGTCCCTGTAGTGTTGTTTAAAATGTCAAACTCTACTTGTTAGCTCGGGATAACCAGACCTCACATTTAACTCAATCTATTGATCTTATGCACTGGGATTTCTTTGGAAGAAATGATGTTAAAGCTGAAACTCCAGTACTTTGGCCACTTCATGCGAAGAGTTGACTCATTGGAGAAGACTCTGATGCTGGGAGGGATTGGGGGCAGGAGGAGAAGGGGACAACAGAGGATGAGATGGCTGGATGGCATCACTGACTCAATGGATGTGAGTCTCAGTGACCTCCGGGAGTTGGTGATGGACAGGGAGGCCTGGCATGCTGCGATTCAAGGGGTTGCAAAGAGTCGGACACGACTGAGCGACTGAACTGAACTGATCTTAATGCTGCATCACTTGAGTAGACAAGATGCTGGTCTGCTTTGCATGGAACAGATTTTTTAAGTCATTAAACAAGAACCTACTACGATTCCTGTCCGTATCAGAAACAGAGAGAGGTCCTCATTGCCTAGTCCCATCACCCTCACTGTCCATGAATGACTGCACATCGGTCATGCAGAACTGGGGTCTACTGACATGCCCACTCACATGCGTGTCTAAGGCTATGTTGTGAGGCTGAGATGAGACCCCTGGTCCCCGAAGACCACCCTGCTGGTATCTGCCATGTGATGAGTCAACTTTGCATCCTTGGAACCACACTGTGAGGCTGTTTGGTCTTTATGCGGCAAGCTCACAATTGTGAAGGCACACAGCAATCTGGGCTCTGAAGTCCCATAGAAGTCCTTGGCTATAAAATGATCATTCGTGTTATAAGGCATTCTTTCCAGGTTATAATACGAATGGGAAAACAAAATCAAATAGGAAAGTGGACACTTCAGGGTATATTTGTGGGTCCAAGTTTGGGAAACAGTGGCTTCTGCCACCAGGCAGACAGTTTTCAAGGGACCTTACTGCCCCTGAGCCTGTTCAGATGGCTCACAGCAGTCATTGGAGAGGTGAAGGGTCTGTGCCTCAGAGAGGGCAAGCCACTTGGTATAGGTCACACAGCTTCTGAAGATCAGAGCTGAGACTCTGAAACTTGCTGTGGCTCAGGGCTCTGCAAGGCTGGGCTCTGAAGCCTTCTGTGTTATTGCACCTAACAGCCACGGTCCTCTAATGACCACCATCATTCTTGTAGTCCCCCAAAACAGGGGAGACATCCCTTGCTCCCAAAACCCTCAAGCATCAGACAGAGACTGAGAGATGATCCACATCAATCTACCCATTATACAGATGGGATAAGTGCATCAGTGGTGAGTGAGAAATGTTGAGTCAGGAAGACTGCAACAGAGGGGGCTGTTTCTGAAGCCCAAGACCATGATCAGAGAGCAGGCAGCTCCAGGGCGTGAAGGACCACAGCAAAACCAGGCAGAAGAGACACCAGGGGATTCACTGTACATAGCCACGAGGGAGTCTGACCACAACCTGGACAAATAAGCTATTACTATTGTCATTAATATGATGGGTATGTGCAGCAGCAGCACAGTGCCTACAGAAGCCAGTTCCCAATAACTATTATCTGTTCCTAGTCATCATAATGTTACTCACCAGGCTTCCCAGCATGGTGCCTGGCAGGATTATTATTGGTATCATTCACTATACACTCTGGCTCTTAGAGGTGCTCCATGAACACGTGAATGAGTGAGTGAATGAACGAATGATTCCATCTCAGCTGCCTGCGGAGTCCCTACTCTATTCCCCAGGCTGGATCCTCGTCCGCTCGCCCCCGCCCCCGATCCGAAGGCACCCGTTACATCACCAGTGCAAACTGGACTCCTAATCCCCCCTTCTTTGGTTTAAGAGTCATTACAAAGTGCTTAATTAAGTAAGCCTCGCTTAATCACCAAATGTTTGCATGCAAAACGAGTTCCCGGGAAGCAGAAGCACTTCATGCATTCAGTCCAGAAATAATGACTGGGAGCCGGGGGAGGACGGCAGCCTGGACACAGAGCCTCGACAGTTCATTTGAGAGCCTCGCCCATTCATCACCGAGGGGGAATTAAAAGGCTTCAGTTCAAGCCACGTGAGAACTCCCGCATTCCAGTCGGATGAATCACAGGAGGGGGCCACCGTCTGGACTTCTGAAGGCGAAGCGGGAGGAGAAGGGGCAATCTGTGAGGCAGATGGGGGAGGGGGCTTGTGGGGCCAGGAGCGGTGCATCGAGGCCCCGGGGATCTGCCTCCCGCAGCCCAGAGACTTGACAGCCCCTCCCCAGGGCAGCCTTTGGTCTCTGCTTCTAGGTACTGCCTTCGATGGGATTTCATTTGCCCCAGCCCCCGCCCCGCTTTATTTCAGGAGAGGGTTTGCCAGTTGTAAACTGGTTTGTAGAGCTCGGTGGTGCTTGGTGGTGATGTGTATGTATGTCAGACTGCGAGCCAGCTGCTATTTCTTTTGTTCCTGGACATCTTCCTAACCCAGGGCTTCCCCTGGAGCCCTGGACGAGTTGGTACAAGGATGAACTTCCTTTTCTTTTCTCAATGGCTATATGTCTACTTGTATATGTATTAGAAAAAAGTAAATAGGACCAGGACCTCATCCTCTGATTTCGTGTGTCTGCTCCAATCAGAGTGGGTGTAAAGGAAATAGTAACTCTTCTAAGGTAGAGCCAGGATGTGGCCTAAACCATGCATGACGAGGACTGAAGACCCTTTTGTGACATGATTCTTCTCGCCCACTGTGCTTGTCACAGCCAGGCTCCTGTCCCTGCGCTGTCAAGAAAGTGTTAGTCACTCAGTCATGTCTGACTCTTTGTGACCCCATGAACTGTAGCCCACTGGGCTCCTCTGGCCATGGAATTCTCCAGGCAAGAATACTGGAGTGGGTAACCATTCCCTTCTTTAGAGGATCTTCCCCACCCAGGGACTGAACCCAGGTCTCCCACATGGCAGGCAGATTCTTCACCATCTGAGCCACCAAGGGAGGCCCCTGGGCTGTCTAGGGCTCTCACCAAACCCATTTTGCAGATGAAGAAACAGAAGCTTGGGAGACACAAAACCTCTCTCCTCTCTTCTGGTATGGTGGTGACAGTATTGTAAGGTCAGGAAAAATTGTGAATGATGGTGATACAGGTAAAAAATAAATAAAAGCTGGCTGGATGTTCTGCCTTAAACAACCCTCCGTGTTATTGTGCCTTTCACTGTCTTTGAGCTATTTTATGACTAAGTTAAAAAAAAAAAAAACTGATAGTAATACAAATGATTCATGCCATAGAAATGCAAATGAATTTTGTCCAGCAGAATGCAATTGATTATTGCTGTAAAGTTATCGACCAATTTTGCATCTCCTTGTAAATTAATCCCAGCCTTTCTGATTGCCTGTATATGTGTGTGTTGTCTGAAACCTCCTTTGAACCAGTGTTGCCATCTTTCTGGTTCCCTCATTAATTAATGAGCTAACTACAGTCTTTGACAGATTCATTTCATAATTGCACAAAAGTCATGCTTCTACCTTTATTTTAAAATTATCCTTCAACAACACGCACCCAATAAGACCCTGTGTGTATTTTGGGAAAGGTCAGACCCAATAGGCATTGAGGGGTGTGTGTGTGGAGGGGGTGGCCAGATAAAATTCTGAATCTAAATTGCTGGGTGTATGCGTGTGTTTCTGTTTTGGGGAGCAGCCCATCGTTTTTGTCTCCTCATTGAATTCAAGCTGGCCACCAGCTCCAGTGTCATCATTCGGGGGTGGGCAAAGCCAGTGCAGAAACTGAACAGATTCATGGTTTCCTGGTGTCTCATCACCAACACCCTAGCTGAGGCCACACCCCAGGTATGGCAGGGGCTGGGCTTTCATCACGTCTGTCCAAGGGTATGTTTTCCTCCAGCCCAGTGGGATGGGGGCTGCAAATAGGAATTAAGTTGATTTATAGAAAATAAGCAGCTGTGACGTCTCACACACTCCTGAGCCTGTTCGCAGGACTCAGACCTGCCATAAAGATGGCCAGGATAGCCTGAATTTGCTGACAGCTTCAAACACAGCGTTTCCTTGAAGCCTCAAGGTAGGGCATACAGTGTGCTCCATTTTTGTGATAGAAACAGGAATCAGAGACAATAGCTGATTCCCCAAAGCCACACAGCAAGTCAGAGACACCAGCCTGAGCCTGCAGCCCACGCACTAAATCACGACCACTGGGGTTTCCAAAATCAGCAGTTTCAGCGGCCCCAGGGGCACTTGCTGAAATGCAGATGCTCGGGCCCTCCTGCCCCGACAGTCCCACTCATGGGTCTTGAGGTGGGGCCCAGGACTCTGCATTTAACCAACAACCAGGTGACTGCAGATGCATAAGCCGACATGGAGATACTTCACGGCACTGGGTTAATTCTAGTGCATGAAGGAAAGCAAAAGTGTGACAGAGAAGCTATCTCCAGACATGCACTGTGAACACTGAAAGGGGGATAAAAAACCTGGAGGGCCCAGGAGACAAACCAAAGTCATCAGAACCACCCAACAGTCAGGCCTGGGACAGTCTGGAATGAGGCAAGAAAGCCATCGATCTCCAAGGTGGAAGGACTCCTAGAAATGTGTTATTTCACAGAGGCGCAGACTTGTGACAGGGACTTGCTGAAGGCCCCACAGCTGGCAACAGGCAAAGACTAGAACTCGGGGATCTATGCTCAGTTGGTCTTAGTCTCAGCTCTTAAGTCTATAAATACCCCGGCTCCCTCTTGCCTCACGGGTTCACAATCCACAGCACTCCCAGAACCCTCAGAGCTCTATCTACCCAGAATGGTCATCTGTTCGCACTGCCCCCCTTAAAGGTCACCTCCCTTCCTCACCTCGCTTCCTCTCTGCCTTAAGGCTGCTTCCGGAGATCACCTCTGAAACTCCTCGCACAGCTTCCTTGTCTCAGGGTTGCTCCCGGAGACCCCTCACTTGAGATAGAACCCACTATCAACTGATCAATCCATACGATCCACAGGGTCCAGACTCAAATCTTTAAAATATCTCTTAACTGTGTCTAGAGTGTAGGATTCATCTTCTTAAAATAGAGGGTGGATTACCACACTCTTGTGTCTCCAGTTCTCTCGCACGCGTGTGAGGACCAGCAAACTTTCTGCAAATGGCCAGCTATTAAATATTTTTGGCTTCGTGGGCCAGATGGTCCCCCTTACAGCTACTCAGCTCTGCAGGTGGAGTGTGAAGTCAGCCGTAAGCAATATGTGCATGGCTATGTTACAATAAAACTTTATTTACAAACACAGATGGCCATCTCGAGGGCCAGACTGTGCTGAACGACAGGCTCAGGCCTCTTGCAGTATCATTCATGGTCTTTCACACTCTGCCCTGCCTACCTCTCCGGCCTCTGGTCTAAGTATTTGATGGCTGTCCACCGAGTACAGTTCATAACCTAGTATAGGCCCTGAGCACGAGGACTTTCAGAATCTCTCCTTCTGGGGAAAATCACCAGTTATTCCACAAAGCAACCAGATAGTTTGGTTTAACCGGTTTTTCCCCCAAGACTGAACTACACTGCTCGTGGTTCAGATCCACTCTCTCTCTCTCTGTCTCAGTTACCTCATCCACATGAGCCACGGAAACCTCTCCTGTGGGAAACCTATGGCCTGTGGTCCCGCGGTGGCTGACCCCACTCCTAGCCATGGGAACCACACCGGACCCAGATCCAGCCAATCAGAGATATCTTTTCCCCAGATCATGTGATGCTTTGGGGAGAAACACATGACCCAGTCTGGACCAATAAGAATCTTCCCTAGTTTTCTTTCTCATGGTAGACTGCTAGGCATGTGAGTCCAGGGAAGTTGATAACCATCCCCACCACCATTTGAAGCCTGTTTGAAGAATGAAGTCAAGAGATGGAGAGAGAGGGGAAACTCGCATGGACTCGGGCAGTGACAAAGCACGTACTATGTGCCAAGCTCTACGCTAACTTCTGGTGACCCCAGGATGAGTCAAACCTGGCAGCCCCTGCTTTTAAATGGCTCAGAGATAGGAGATAAAAGGTGACAGGTTAACCCATAGTTGTATTTCACAGTGACAAGGTCTAAGGCAGGGGCACTAAAACCCTGGGGCTGGCCAGGATGCTTCTTGGGCAGGCAGGGGCCAGACCTTCTGGAAGTTGTGTAGGCTTGCAAGCCTGTCACAACTTGAGCTGCCTACAGGAGTGCTCCCCCAGCTGAAGCTTCAAAGTTGGGGCCAGTTTCCTGCACTCTACCCTCCCCACCACCACTGCACACACACAGCTCTGTCCATCCTCTCTCTGGCTCCCCCTGACTCCCAGAACCTGGGTTTTTCCAGGAATCTGATTGCTGCCACTGAGCCATGACCCTCAAAGACTCCTCCCCAGGTTGAGAAAGCTCCTTGGTGTTGCCAGGAAAAAAGATCTGGGTGAGAGGTGCCTGAGCACAGGACAGGGCTTCCTCAGGGGGCAGATGCTTCAGCCTATGAAGTGAGGCGGCAGGATGAGTAAGACGACTTTGGCTCCGATTCCTGGAAGGAGAGGCTGACCGCTCACCAGGAGACAAGCAGAGGGAAGAGAGTGCTCAAGGTCTCTTCCAAACTTGGTCATCTTGCTTCGGGAGAAACTGGGTTTTCTCAGCCTTGCTGGGGGGAGAAGGGAACGCTGGTTTCTCGGCTGCAAAGAGGGTGGGGGCATTGCAGGGGGCTCTTAGGCTGGCTCTTAAGCAGAGCTAGGGAGAAACCAGGGAGCAGCTCAGAACCCAGCCTCTCTAATATACCCTTCTTGAATATAGATTTAGCTGCTGGTGCAGAGTTGGTAGACTTGAATTCCAGTTCTGTTCTGTGATTAATCCAGGTGCTTTTGGGTCCCTCACGTCAACCCCAGATCACATCCTGCATCTGTCAATCATCACTGGTCTTACACATTTGTCACTATCATGGCTCGGTCCATCATGTGTCTTCCTCACCTCTGAGCTCTGTGAAGGGCCCAGCATTCAGTATTTTCTTAACAGGTGAATATGATCATAGCAGACACTCTGTCAAGTTGTAGGTCATGGTTTAGTCGCTCAGTCATGTCCGACTCTTTGCGACCCCACGGACTATAGCTCATCAGCCTCCTCTGTCCATGGGATTTCCCAGGCAAGCATACTGGAGTGGGTTGCCATTCCCTTCTTCAGGGGATCTTCCTGACTCAGGTATTGAATCTGCATCTCCTGCATTGGCAGGCGGATTCTTTACCGCTGAGCCACCAGGGAAGCCCTGAGTTCTAGGTACATCACTTTATTTCTCTTGGCCTTGGTCTTCACATCTGTCAAATGGGAACAATGATCCCTTTGGGGTTTTTTGCATGTTCAGTGCACAGCCTGGCTCCAATGATGTGACAGTCAAGAAGTGCAAATGCCCCTGTGGATACCAGCAGAGGGAAGAGGAGACAAGGGCAGCCGCGCTGTTGATGTACTTGCTTCTTTGTCTTTGAGATCAAGAGGAATCTGGACACACTGAAGTAGTTCTTGCTGTCATTCTCATCTTCCCTTGGTTTCTTTGCATGTGCTGAATCCCAACTACACCGGGGGCACTTGCCAAACATTACTTATCAAGCAAATAGCCCCAAGTCGGGAGCGCAGGGCGCTATAGGACAGAATTCAGCGTGCATGCCATCTGTGAGCAAGACTCTTTGGGAAGGGAAGAGAGAAAGTGGATGGAGGGAGAAGCTGAACCTTGATGCTGGCAGGATGATCACCTCAGTCAACTCCACAGGCAGCTCTGGAGCAAGGCTGGCTCTTCAGAATCGTACAGACCTCTCCACCTTACAGTGGTCGGTCCCTGGACCTGACCCTGGGGAGGCGGGTCTCTGGAGCCCCATTGTCCTGTGCTGATGGCAGTTGGCTGTTGACACTGGTACCCCAGAGGAGCAACAAGGATTTCCTTGAAGGGGGATTTGGGCGGTGCCCCCTGCTGTCCACTGCATGACTGTCCCCAAAGGTTGATGCCACTGTCTACACTTGTGGAGGGGCTTCCCAGGTGGTTCAGATGGTAAAGAATCTGCCTGCAATGCAGGAGTCCCGGGTTCGATCCCTGGATCAGGACACTCCAGTATTCTTGCCTGGAGAATTCCATGGACAGAGGAGTCTGGTGAGCTACAGTCCATGGGGTTGCAAAGAGTCGGACACGACTGAGTGACTGACACACTTATGGGTGATGACACTGAGCTCATAAGGAGGAACCCTCTCGCCCAAAGACGCACAGACAGGAAGTGCCAGGGCTTTCTGCCTCCGGGAGCCGCCCACCTCTCTCGCTTCCGCCCCGGTGTTGCGCAGACCTGCGCCAAGCAGCCAAAAGCACAAAGCGCCTGCAGTCACTTCCCGTCGGCTGGCAGGCCTGTCATCCCGGCGCGTCTCGGTTTTGCCTGAAGCCGGAGCGAGGCGAGGTGGCTTCCCAGCCTGAACCCAGCCATCCGTTTGTGTTGATTCCGTGCGCAGCCAACAGCTGCCGGGAACCGGGGCTGCCAACACGCCGCGCCTTCAACACGCATCTCTCCACCCATTTCAGAGTCCTCCTCTGCTGGCTTTCTCTGGGAAGCCTAGCTTTCCACCCCCACCCCGCTTTCTCCTTCCCAGCAACGTGGCTGGATTTCAGAGGAGCCTCGGGATGGGGGGAACTGGAAAAAACAACATTCAGGATGTGGAGCGTGGGGGGGGGGGGGGGGGGGGGGGGGGGGACAACGAGGAGTGGCTGCAAAAATCCTTTGGATTCTAGCCTAGTTTATATCATTTTTTTCCCCTTTCTTTTTTACCAATGCGTGTCTGTATAAAATTGCAGGATATGGGCAGTGAAATGCCAGGGTTTATTGCTGTGAGTTTGGAACATGAATTTTTTGAGCAATGCCGTCTGGGGTTCTGATCTGTCTGGCTGTGTGACCTTGACCAGGTGTCTGCACTTCTCTGAGCTCCTGATTCCTCATCTGTGACGTGGACTAATGATCTCAACACTCAGGCCCTTTTGGAGGACTGAATGTGAGACGATTAGGGGAACTACCGTGGACCTAATAATTTCTTCATGAATGAGACCTATCACTATTACTCTCGTCGTCCTTTCTCCAGTCAGGTTGTTGATGGACATGTCCTCACTATTCCAAATCATCTAGTTGGCACGGCGCTTTGCAGCTTACCGCATGGCACTTCTATCAGCCTTGAAAGATGCTAGGCCTTTTCTCCAGCTCGCAGAGCAGACCTCTCCTTGCCCCTTCCAACGAGCCCCAGCTGACTATTTCTGCCCATCCTTCAGCTCTTGGCTCATACCTCACTTCCCCTCGGACAACAGTTGCCAAACATTCTGTACAGAGTCAAACTAAGTATTTCAGGCCTTGTGGGACCCATGGTCTCTGTTGCCACCACTCAGCTCTGCCATCATAGCTCAAAACGGGCTGTGGGCAATTCATATACGAATGGGCATGGCTGGCTTTCAATAAAGCTTTATCTATGGACACTGGCATTTGAATTTTCCCATAGCTTTCCAAATAGGAAAAGGAGTACGTCAAGGCTGCATATTGACACCATGAACATATGAGAGACACAGAGAAATGTGACGGAAGAAACACAAGTGGAAAAGAGGGAGAAAACAAAACCCAGAATGAGATGACACCACTCATGGAGAAAGTGAAGAGGGGCAAAAGCCGGAAAGGAAAGGGAGAGGAAAAGGGGCAAGCCCAAAGACAGGACGCCACTGAGGAAGAGGAAAGGAAAGGAGACGCGCAACACGAGAGGACGAGAGAAGAGCGCGGAGGAAGGAGACCGAGAAAGAGAGACAACAGGGCGGAGGGAGGAGGAGAGCGAGGAAGAAGGCGAGGGGAGAGGAAGTGGTGGGAGAAGACAGAGTCCGACACAAGAAGACAACAGTCACGAAGGAGAAACTGAAGAAGGAGAGCAAGCGAACCCAGATTGGCCACCAGGAAGAGTGAAGGAGAAGACGAGCGGGAGGGAGAGGGAGGAGGAGAAGGGGACGACAGAGGAGAGAGGCGGAGGACACGACAAGGAGGAGGAGGACCCGGGAGCGGGAGGACAGGGAGGCCGGCGGCGGGAGGGGCGCAAAGAGCGGACACGACTGAGCGACTGATCTGATCTGATAGCTTTCATGTGGTATGAAATATTATTTTGACTTTAAGAAGAAGCATTTAAAATGTAAAAACTATCCTTAACTTGGGAACTGAAGAAAAGCAGGCTGGATTTGACCCGTGTGCTGATCTCTGCTCTGTGAGGTCTATGACCCCATCCCCCAGCCAGGCTACATTAAGGGCCCTGCGTCGAGGCTTCCACCGTGTCCCTAAGCTACCCCATCACAGCGCTGACCACAGGCCATTGAATTTCCCTAACTCTCAGCAGACTAGGAAAAATGCAGCAGAGGCACAGATCTCAATCAAAGACACAGCAAAGTGCCTGAGCTCGGGGGCGTCCAACTCACTGTGACCCCACGGACAGTAGTCCATCAGCCTCCTGTGTCCATGGGACCCACCAGGCAAGAACACTGGAGTGGGTTGTCATTTCCTCCTCCAAGGGATCTTCCCGACCCAGGAATGAGTCTCTCAGGTTCTTTACCCCTAAAGTACCTGCAAGGCCCATCTCAATCAAACCCTTGGCTTAACCCCTCAGCACCCTGTACACAGTCAGTGCTCCATAACGTGTGCCACACAAGTCCACCTGTGAGTAAGCACACCCTTTCAACAGCTCCATGTGGGGCACTTTATGACAAGCCCCATTTTACAGATGGGGAAACTGAGGCTCAGAGAGGGAAAGGGAGGATCTCAGTGTCACACAGCTGCAAAATAAGACTCACCAGGGACTCTGACCCCCAAAGAGAGAATGAAAGAGACAGCGTTAATCGAGCAATCACTATGTGCCCGACACAGTGCCAGGGGCTCTGTGTCACCTCTCCCCAGGGTTACTGAGCTCCTCCACCCACCGCTGGACTCTGCCCTGCCGGAGCTCTAGACTGTGAGCTGGTGAGGCAGGGGCTAAACTTGTCTTGCTCGCTGCTGGGTTTCCAGAGCCACGACCGGCGCTTGGCATGGAGTAGAGGGTTCAGAGGTCAGTTGTGGCACACTGGATGTCCACGGCCAGCCAGGCCTGGAACTGCGTCGTGCAATTTCCATATTTAAGTCCTCCATCTTCTGTTGCCATCTCCCAGGAGTGCAACCTGCAAATCAGCTGAAAAGAGCAATTGATTAATTTTTTTTTTTTTTTTAAGAAGAAAAAAGGAAAGCAAAAAAAGCAGTGAGAGCCGTGCCAGCCGCAGCGGCATCTGCAGAGTCAGATAGGTTATCCATCCGCCATAATCGATGGCTCATCACAGAGCGATTTCCCTCCTCCAGATATATAAATGAATAAGGAAAGGCGTGCAGAAGAAAGGACTGCCAAGGCACAGAGGCCTCCGGCTGGGCAAAGTTGCCTTCCCAGATCCCGATGCCCAGATCTGCAGGGGAGGCGCAAGATGCGCGCGCCAGACCCCAGCCTCCCCGCCACGTGCACGCTGCAGTCCCCCGCGAGGCCCCCACCCCAGAACGAGCGGGTCCAGCGTGCGCACCAGCTGTCCAAGGCAGGCCCTGGCTCCCAGGGCTCCCCACAGTGTGTTTGATTCTCAGCCCAAATCGTGCCCCCGCGGCCGCTGCGTTAAGCGGGCCAGAGTGGCAAGAGGCTTCTGTGCGGGGAACCAGGCCCTTTATCGCTGTGCTGGCTTCTTGGCGGAGCCCCTTGGCCGCACTTCACAGGCGCCCCGCCTAGCCCCCTCGGAGCAACCATCGTGAATCCCGCTTGTTGACGGCGGCCCTGTAGCAGGATTTAATGGTGGAATAATATTTACACAGCAGACTCCTCTGGAGGTGTCCTAAACACCGTAAAAGGGATTTTCGGAGCTTAATGAGCGTTAGTGAAGTCAAGACAGGATAAAGTGGTAACTGGTGGCTCTAATGTGATCTGGCACCTTTAAGGCAGTAAGACTTAGTGGGCGGGACCCTTTGGAGAGCTGGGGAAAGTGGTTTTTTCCCTCGGCCTCCCGCTTCTTTCCCCCGCTGAACTCTGTAATACAATTAGCCGCACTTGGCCGCCGGTGGCCCGCATCTCAGCCGTTGTGGATAGCAACAGAGTCCAGACCCGGGCCCATAGGTCCGTGGACAGACTTCCTAAGTGTTAAGGAAGGAGTGGGCAGTGGGGGAAAGAGACCTCATCCCCTCGTCTTCCTTTGATGTGAAGGCAGCCCAGAACTTGTAAGCCTTAAAAAAATAAAAATAAAACTTGAATTTTAAGATGTTGATAAGAAAGACTTCCCTGGTGGTCCACTGGTTAAAACTCCCTGCTTCTAGTGCAGGGGGATGGGGGGTTCAATCCCTGGTTAGGGAACTAAGATCCTGCATGCCATAAATAAATTAAAAAAAAAATTTTTTTTTTTTTAAACGTCAAGAAGAGATTCAGTTCTGTGCCCTGTGGGTCAGAAAGACTGCAGCCACAATCCAGTCCTTTGTCTAAACCAGCAGAGCTACTCCTGGGAAGGTGAACTAGGCCTCAGGCACATAGGCTCTAGAGTTGTAACTTCACATCAAGGCTCTGCCACCTCCTGGCAAGCCTCAGTTTTGTCATCTGTAAAATGGGAATGATGGGCTGTAACTATCACAGGGCAAGAATGTGAGTCAAATACGTAGAAAGCCCAGCACTGGAGCTTACACAGAGTCAAGAGCTCATAAAGACAAGTTTAAAAGCCTTTTCTGACCTCAGTTTTCTCATCTGTAAAATGGGATTGCTATTATCTGCTCCTGAGAATCAAAAGAGATAAGCTGGCATAGACTAGCTTGGATTCAGAACTAAGATTCCAGCCCTCCAACACCAATTTCTGTTAGCTCTTTTGCCTTCAGTTTACTGTGATTGGCATCCAAGATGCTGCCTTAGAGAAAAAAAAATGCCCCCAGAATTGAGAAGTGGTCATCAATGGCCAGAGAATCTACCCCTTCACTTCCCCATAATCTCAGGCAGATACAGGAAGGGAATCTGTCTGCACAGAAGCAACAGCAGCCTGGGTTTCTAATATTGGAGAACCAGAGAGATCCTTCAGAGGTCTCTAGCTGGGACGTTCCGGGTACTGGGAGATAAGCAGTTGCTTGGTGATGTGAAGTTGAGGGTCTGGGCTGGAGGCAATGGTAGCTCTGACCAACGCAGTTTCACGTGGGGAGGACTCGTGAGCTCCAGGCCAGCCCTATGGATCCATAGGGGGGTCCTCTGGCCCTATCACATGATGACTAAGCCTGGTTTTGAATCTCTCCCCCACCCCATTAGCTGTGTTCCCTTGGGAAATTGAATTACCCTCTCTGATCTTCAGCCTCCTCTTTTACAAGGGGAAAGGAAAGTTCTCATCTCATAGGGGTTCCTGCAAGGTTTGAATTGGACACTTCATATAGAGATCCTGGCATAAAGTATTCCTCACATCAAGGACTCCTGACCCCCACTGTCCTCAAACCTAGAAACTTGGATTTATAAGAAGGAGCCAGACCTCCATTTACTGCTCCAACTTAGAAAGTCCCAGAGGAGGCCTCTGATTGACCTTTCTCTGTCCTTCAGCCAGAGGCACACCTCAGAGATGATGCAGGTTCAGTTCCAGACCACCGTAATAAAGTGAACATCACGACAAAATGAGTCGCATGTATTTTTGTTGCATGCATAAACATCACTTTGCTGACAAAGGTCCATATAGTCAAAGCTATGGTTTTTCCAGTAGTCATGTACAGATAGGAGAGTCAGACCATAAAGAAGGCTAAGTGCCAAAGAATTGATGCTTTCAAACTGTGGTGCTAAAAAAGACTCTTGACAGTCCCTTGGACAGCCAGGAGATCCAGTCAATCCTCACGGAAACCAGCCCTGAATATTTCTTTGGAAGGACTGATGCTGAAGTTGAAGCTCCAATACTTTGGCCATCCGAGATGAAGAGCCAGCTCTTCGGAAAAGACCCTGATGTGAGAAAGACTGATGGCAGGAGGAGAAGGGGGCGACAGAGGTGAGATGGTTGGCTGGCATCTCCAACTCAATGGACATGAGTTTGAGCAAGTTCCAGGAGATAGTGAAGGACAGGAAAGCCTGGCAGGCTGCAGTCCATGAGGTCTCAAAGAGTCAGACAGGACTTACTGACTGAACAACAACAATACATATAAAAGCTATGTTTACATTATATACTGTAGTCTGTTCAGGGTGCAATAGCATTAGGTCTAAAAAACAGTGTACATCCCTTAATTCAAAAGTACTTGATCTCTAAGAACTGCTAGCTATCATCTGACACAGGAACTGCCACAAACCTTCATTTGTAAAAAATGCCCTCTGTGAAGTGTCATAACGTGACGCACAATAAATGGATATGCCTGTAACTGCTGTGTCCAAAGGACTGGCTCTGGTTACATGATAGGGTTGTATCTTACGACAGGGAGAGTGGGTACGTTTTCTGGAAGGAGATAAATAATTATCACTAAAGACCATTCTAGTGGCTCTATGACCGCAGGTAAACTTCTAAATACCTCTGAGCTCGGTTTGGAGTCTGTAAAATCGTCACAAAGATGCCTAGTTTCTGCTGAGCTGTTTTGAAGATGAAGCCAAAGGGACCATGTGGTACAATGCCTGGCACGCGTGGTTCAGTTCAGTGAGTGAGTGCTGAATCTTGATTTTTTTAATACTATTAGTCCCGGGGCATCTTTAATGATTAGTAATCATATGAATATATAAGTGAAAGTGTTAGTCACTCAGTTGTGTCTGAGTCTTTGAGACCCCATGGACTGTAGCCCACCAGGCTCCTCTGTCCATGGGATTCTCCAGGCAAGAGTACTGGAGTGGGTTGCCATGCCCTCCTCTAGGATCGTCCCGACCCAGGGATCAAACCTGAGTTTCTTACATCTCCTGCATTGGAAGGCGGGTCCTTTACCACTAGCGCCACCTCGGAAGCCTGAAGCCAATATAAGAAAGAGGAAAGCCACACACGGAAGTGGCTGGGTCTGAATCCAAGATGCCAGCCCGGCCTCTCCCGATGCAGCTGCCCGCTCCCAAGACGAGGGTCTGTACCCTGCTGCAGCGACTGCCATCACGGAGGAGCAGCCGTCAGCTCCTTCCAGGGCCCGGCCCTGGCAGGAACGATAGCTGGACGCCCATCTGGGCGCCTGAGGACGGTGGCCCGGAAGGACCAGCAGAACACAGTGGGGAGGCCTGATCAGCCTGCCTGGCAGCCGGACCCGGACCTGGCTGGCTGCACCATATTGCTCACCGTCTGGCAAATCGACAGATTTTCACAAACCAGATTCCTCTTCGCATGCCTGGGCCCTTCCTGTCCAACTGTTCCGGCATCTGTTTCTCTTAAAATGTATTTATTACACCAAGAGGGATAATAATGGGCCAGGTCTGAGGCCTCGGGGACTGTGTGGTGGTTTTCTCCCAGGCCCTCCTTTGGAAGCGATTTCATGGGGAGACCCGGTGCCCTGCTCAACCTGGCCGCAGCCTGCCTTCGTCCCTAGGGTCTGGAGCCACTGGACATGGGCCCAGAGTCCGCAGGGGAAAGGCCGTGATGGTAGTCAGGGGCTTGGACTGGAGTCTATTTGAGAGCGGTGTGGACTTGGGCAACTTCCTGCACTTCTCAGAGCCTTTGTGAAATGGGGATGAAGCGACGTGATCTCCAGGGTGATTAATTTCCTGTTTGGCCTCTGCATGCTTCAAAGGACTCCCGCTTGCAGAACTCAGTCTTACCTGGACTCCTGAGAACATGCATTTCTCCACTCATTCGTTCATGCAGTCATTCACTCATCAGATTGTTCAACAAACAAGCTACATCTGCAAGACCCCCATGCTACAACGGGGCTTAAAAAACAAAACAAAAGCCTGTTTCTTACCATTCAGATAATTCGCATACAGATGCAAATACTCAGGGTAACTAGGATTCCTAGGGCTGTCTGCCAGGTGCCAGGCATGGCCCTCAACTCCTGACAAACATCACAGCAAGCCTGCAAGATGCATCTCTGCCTCTCTAGGGGAGACGAGGGAAACTGAGGCTCAGGATGGTGGAGCAACTGGTCCAAAGTCACACAGCGAACACACCGCCAGCAAGCACCTTTGGACGAGGATTCACGGCTGGTTGCCATCTCGGGTTCTCATTGAAATGTCTTGGCAGCTACAGAGGTTTGTCACCCCCGTGATTCTGATTTCTACAGCGGGCCTTATGTAGCTGGAGAGGAAAGTGGGTCCCGGGGTGGAATGTGACTTCTCCAAGGTGACAAAGCAGGTCGGAGGCAGCACCACCTGTACATGTAATAAAACAGAAACAGGAAAATGAGCCCATTGTTTTGTTTTATTAAGCCTGCTACCACTCGCCCACTGGTTCCAAACTGCACTTGTTTAGATTTTAATATATTTGAATCAGGATTCATCTGACAGTGAATGACGTGCCATATTCTAATTGGTAGCATTTTTTTTTTTTTCTTAGCAAGACATCAGATAACAGTGCGTATTCCAGTCAAGGGCACATTTGACGAAATGAAACATGGTGTTTCCTGAGCACCTGATGTGCTGGGTGGTCGTCCCCCTTCTCCTCCTCACCAAGGAAGGAGGCTGCAGATAAGCTGAGGTCCCAGGGGGGGCCCTGGGGATGTCTCTGTGAGGGGCCAGTGTTTCAGTCCCTTCCCCATGAGCCGGCCCTCCAGTTCTGTCCACAGGAGAGTTTGCAGACAGATCTCATTGCAGGAGGCAATGGGGGAGGTAGTAGTAACCATCTCCAGATTCTCCGAAGCCTTCACTGGGTGGGTTGGGGGGCGGGGGGAGGGTTTTGAGCCTCAGTCAAGCTTCCGGGTCCTCAGTCTTCACCTGGAGACCTTCCCAAGCCTCCCAGGTGCGGGCAGCTCCAGCGGAGGCCACAGCAGTCCCCGCCAGGAACACGGCAGTGGTGAATCTAGAGTTGCCACTCAGAGCTTGGGGAATAACTGGGGTGGAACGATTTTGCCTGTTCAGCCACCACCACTGAGTCCTGAGAGACAGGGAAGGGACGAGAGCAGGAGGAGCAGCTGACTACAGTCAAAACACAGGGACGTGCTGGTCTGCTCTGGGCGGGCACCAAGCTGGGAGCAGAGCAGCAGCAGCGTTGGGAGCCGACAGCCCCTGCCAGGGTGGGCCCCACCCCCTTCGCGCTGCCAGGACCTGGGGAGCCCGACATGGAAAATTAAGTCACAGCACCAAGGTATCTAAACATTGGGAGTACATGGGGGTAATTTAGCCTCTCCTGGCACATCTGTCCCTTAAACAAATGGAGTGGGTAGGCATCTCAGGAAGGAGGGAAGCCCAGGGAGGCATACAGCAGGTGATCCATACATGCATGCCTCCTTTGGGAGGCAGGCAGGACTGCAGGGTAGAGCCAGGCAGGAGCTGGAAGGGAGCTGAGTCCATCATATTCTTCCTTTTAACAATGACAGAGAAGCATCACGGTCACACAGCAAGTTCCATCACTGGCAAGGTGGGTGTGCAGTCTCTCCCTTCTCCTAGTATAGTGTTTTGAAGCCCACACCATCAAAACACACACACACACACACACACACACACACACACACACACACACAGGCTTTCTAATCACAGAAGCATCTCAAGTTAAAGGACTGCCAAGTAAAAAAAGTCCAAAGATCTTTTCTTACATTTACCATGTTGTACCATAGAGGGGTAGATCCTCAGAGAAAGTAAAGCCTGTCATTGACTATAATCAATAAACTATGGGTTAAATGAAGGGGAAAGTTTCTTCATCGCAGGACTTTTCAGAGCATTTAAGATGATGTGGTGTAGTTCCAAGCAGCAAGTGGGAAAGAGAGGGTAGGATGAACTGAAGCTCAAAATAAATGGATTTGAACACCAAGGACATTATTTTCACTCCACTAAGAATTTTCTTAAAAATCATTAAAAATTTTTTTATTTGTAATGTTAGGATGACGACGAATGAAACTAAATAGACAAAACCAGAGCATCTCTCCTTCCATCCATCCATCCAGTCATCAAATCAACCACCTATCCATCCGCCTATCAATCCTCTCATCTACTAATTAATCAGTTAATCCACCCACTCATGCATACATCTGTCCATCCAGGCATCTAAACATCTGCCTTTCCAACCATCCTTCTATCCATCCATCCGTTCTCCAAGTATTCAACGATCACCTCCTACATGCCGGCGACTGTACTAATGAATACCTGCAGCCGGCCATGGGAATGGGGTACAGATATGAAACAGACACACATCTTGCTAAAGAAGGTACTTAGAGTTTGTGAGGGAGAGTCAAGGAGCAAAGGTGCCTGGTGTGTGCTAACCTAACTCACTGTGTGAACTGACTCCAATAGTCATGACACTACCCTGGGAGCCAGGAATTCTCCCCATTTTACAGATCAACAAACTGAGGCTCAGAAGAGAAACAAGGTGCCAAAGGGCCCTGGCTACTGAACGGCAGACTTAGGGCACAGGCTGTTCCTTCAGCCCATGTGCCCCACTCGGCTTATGTTCGAAGAGTGGGGGATGACAGTTCGCCGCACACTCATGAGTTTCATGGTTTTGTTCACGTGTTCAATAAGCATTTATTGTATGTCTGCTGTGGGTGAGGCTGTGAGCGCTAGGGCTATGGCTGTGAGCCAGACAGAGTGTCTGTCTGCTCTCAGGAGTTCGGAGGACACTCTCCGTAGAGGGTGACGCAGGTCATGCTGGGGATGGGGGACAGGGAGGTGACTCCCCAACCAGTCCCAAGTCCTCCTCACTCACCAGCTGCCCTGGTGGCTCCATGAGGCTTTCTTTCTCTGCCTTGGGGTCTCAGAGCTTATGCTGAACTCCGGAAGCAGCTGCATGTGAATCAGCCTTGTGGTGAGACCACGCCCAGGTCTCTTTTGAGGGCTTGACAGAACTTTCCAGCATGAGCTAATGCAGTGGTGGCTACAGAAAAGTGAGGAAGCCGCCATCCTAACATTAAGTCAATTACCCTCTCTTTCATGTTGGAGCCATGATGTCAACGGCACAAACAGCCTCATGGCATTCTCCATTTATGAGCTGGTCCAGGCCACCCACAGCCTTACGGGTGACCCAGCTCAGGTCCCAGCCCTGGGCTTCAGGCAGGGGCCTGAGGTCCTCCTTGGGCCAACTTGCTGTTTAGCTTGGACTGGGGTGTGCCCGGCGAGGCTGTTTGGGGGAGACTCATCTGGAGCATCTGAACCACCACCAGGGGTGGCTAAGTAGGAGAAACCTGGAGCCAGCCTGGCAGCGTGCATAGCACAGTTGGGCTGCTTCCCAGCTGTGCGCCTTGGGCTGGACACGTCCCTCTCTGAGCCTCTGTTTTCTCATCCATTAAATGAGAAAGATAGGGGCAATAATAGCAGTACCTCATTCATAGAATGAATGCACATGTTAATAAAATTCTACTGTAGAGAGTGCTCAGTGCTCTATCTGGCACTCACAGGCATTCAGTGCAGATGGACTAATGTATTATTCCCGTTGCCTATTTTAGGTGGATGGGAGACAATGGTTCCTCAACAGAGAGCAATGTTTGGGAGTCCTGAAGGATCACCAGCCCCTCTCTGAACCTCAGATGCTGCTCTAGGGAGTGGGTACAATAATAGCTCTCACCTTGGAGGATAATATTATGCAAGGATTAGATGAGAAGGCTTATAAACCTCAGGGCCTGGCACAGAGTAGGTGCTCAGTATATTTGCTTCTTATCACCCATTCAAAAAATGGGCAGAAGATCTAAGTATACAGTCCTCCAAAGAGGACATACCCATGGCCAACCGGCACGTGAAAAGATGTCCCATGTGGCTGATTATAAGAGAAATACAAATCAAAACTACAATGAGGTATCACCTCAAACCAGTCATAATGGCCATCATTTAAAAAATCTACAAACAACAAATGCTGGAGAGGATATGGAGAAAAGGGGACCCTCCTACACTGGTGGTGGGAATGTAAATTGGTGAGCCACTATGGAGAACAGTGTGGAGGTTCCTTTAAACGCTAAACATATGAGCCAGCAATCCCACTCCTAGGCATATATCTGGAAAAGATGAAAGCTCTAATTCAAAAAGATGCATGCACCCCAGTGTTCATAGCAGCACTATTTACAATAGCCCAGACATGGAAGCAACCCAAGTGCCCATCAACAGAAGAACAGAAAAAGAATATGTGGTTTACACACACATACGGGCACACACAGGGTTTCCCTGGTAGCTCAGCTGGTAAAGAATCCCCCTGCAATGCAGGAGACCCCAGTTCAATTCCTGGGTCGGGAAGATCCCCTGGAGAAGGGAATGGCTACCCACTCCAGTATTCTTGGGCTTCCCTGGTGGCTCAGACAGTAAAGAATCTGCCTGCAATGTAGGAGACCTGGGTTCTATCCCTCAGTTGGAAAGATCCCCTGGAGGAGGGCATGGCAACCCACTCCAGTATTCTGGTCTGGAGAATCCCCTTTGACAGAGGAGATGGGCAGGCTACAGTGCATAGGGTCACAAAGAGTCGGACACGATTAAGTGACTGAGCCCAGCACAGCACAGCATACGCAGCGGAATATTACTCAGCCGTCAGAGCAACATGGACAGACCTAGAGATTATCATACTAAGTAACACAAGTCTGACAGAGAGGCACACGTGTCATAGGGCATCACTCACATGTGGGATCTCAAAAGCAGCACAAATGAACTTGTTTACAAAACAGAAACAGATTCACAGACAAAAGGTTAACAAAGGGGATGGGGAAGGATAGAAATCATAAACAAGCAAATAGACGTGGCTTTCATGAGCTCGTGTCCTCTCTGCCTTCCTCAGTCCTCACCGCATAAGGATGTGCGGTTTCCCCTAGGGTCAGGCTCGTATGTGACCCTTGGCTCAGCTGTCTCCCTCTGCTCTGTGCATTTCTCTCTCCAGGCCTTTACCATCTCAGCACACACATCCCTCTTCTAGAAAGCACTCCCTATCACCTCCAGGCAGAATGGGGAGCCCTCTCAGTCTCCCTGAAGTTGACGTGTCCCCTTGATCATGACGCTTGCTCTCAGCATCCTGCCTGCCTGTCTGCCTACCTCTGTCCTTAGACTGTGTCTTCAAGAATGGCCCCTCTACCCCAGTCGTCACCCATCCCACCGCTAGCCAGTAAAACCCTCTTGCCTCCATCAACAACAGCACTTCACTCTGCTACTAACAAGCTGTGTAACGCTGAAAAGTCCCTTCACCTCTCCGATCTTCAGCTTCTCCCCTGCAGTTTGGAAACAACATCAACAAGCTCACAGGCTCCCAACAGGGCTTGACACAGACACGGACTTCAATTGCTTACCCATCACAGGACCTGGATAAATACCAGCTCCTCTGCCTCTGATAACCTGTGTGAGCTTGCAGCAAGTTCTCTCAGCTCTCAATTAACTCCTCTGAAAAAGGCAGATAGCAACAGTACTAACATCAGACTGTGCTTTCAGGATTAAATGAATTAAATATGTAAAGCCCTTGGAAGCATGGACAGAACACAGTAAGTGATTACTGCCTCTTATCTGTGATGATAATATGACGATGTTTTCCCCCTGCTTCTTCTTGGCTATTTCTTGCCTGGGTCTAGCCCTGGGCCTGTTGTACGGCAGGTGCTTAATCAATATTTGTGGTTGACTCCATGAGAAACACTTAAAATCTGGGCCAGGAAAGAGCCGCTCTGGATCTGAACCTCTGCTGACAGCAGCTGCTGGAAATGCATCGTCTACGATTGAGAGTCCCAACAACATCCAAGGTGAAGTCATGTCAAAACATGCTAAACACCCATGTGTGTGCATGTGTGTGTACTCAGTCGCCTCAGCCGTGTCCGACTCTTTGCAACCCCATAGACTGCAGCCCTCCAGGCTCCTCTCTCCATGAGATTCTCCAGGCAAGAATACTGGAATGGGTTGCCATGCCCTCCCCCAGGGCATCTTCCCAACTCAAGGATCGAATCTGAGTCTTCTGCGTCTTCCGCATATCCTGCATTGCAGGCAGATTCTTTACCACTGAGCCACCGGGAAACCCTTAAACATCCATACACAGATCGTATTTCTAAGCACTGCAAGATGGACAGGGTTTAGTATAACAGAAAGACAGAGAAAGTGGGTGGAGGGATCAAAGGAGAGAGAGAGGGGTAGCTTATGACCACAGGGCAGCATCAGGGAAGACTTCCTTGGTTCTTTCATTCACACAATGTTACTGAGCACTGCTCCAGGCCGGAGCCAGGTGACCGCGGGACACAAGCACCCTTGGCCGGGATGTCCAGCCAAGGCACGATGGAGCCACGGCAGGCCTGAGAGCAAGGGTGTGGAGCTGAGATCAGGCACTTGACGCCTTCACAGCCCTGCTCGGAGGTCCTGCTCGCTCGCCAGGGGCCTCTCGCCCACATACCTGCGTGGTGGACAGAGTCTAAGTCTTCCGTTTGTCAGCAGACTGACCACGGTCACATCCCTACTCTGGGAACCAGCAGGAAGGATGGCCTAATAGATCCCCTTGGGAAGGGAGTTGCAGTGGAAAAGCGGTCCCCAATCATGTAAGTGTCAGTCCAACCACATGACAGGGACACTCTCCATCGGGGGTTGATGAGAGGCAGAGCTGACATGGGATGGGGTCTGGTGCCCACAGCATCCTTTGGGGAGGAAAAAAAAGTGTGTTCCAGAAACTGGGGAGGAAAAAAAGCAAGTTCCAAAGGATACAGCAGGAAGATTCTGTTTATTGAAAGTTCAAAAAGAGGCAAAAGTAGGCAATGTAATGTCCAACTTAGCAATCAAAAAGAAAAGCAAGAGGGCTTCCCAGTGGCTCAGTGGTAAGGAATCCGCCTGCCAATGCAGGAGACACAGGTTGCATCTCTGCTTCAGGAAGATCCCACATGCTGCAGAGCAACTAAGCCCCTGCTCTCTACAGCCCACGAGCCGCAACTGCTGAGCCAACAAGCAGTGGCTGTGGAAGTCCGGGTGTCTAAAGCCGGTGCTCCACAACGAGAGAAGCCACTGCAGTGAGAAGCCTCTACACCGCAAGTAGAGAGAAGCGTCCGCTCGCCGCCACTGGAGAAAGCCCACACGGCAGTGAAGACTCGGCACAGCCAATAAATAATGCAAAAGAAAAGAAAAGCAGGAGCTGATCAATACGGAATTCAGAACGGCAGTCACTCTGGTTGGGAGGCAGGGTGTGAGTGAGCCCCGGGGAGCCTGTGATGGTGACACAGACCACCAGGCTGCTCTTTTTCTTAAACTGGGTGCTGGGTTCAAGAGGGATTTACACTCTGCACACACTTTATACATCATCACCATCTGCCCAATATTTTAATTTTTTTTTTTTTTTTTTTCGACCATGCCTCATGGCATGTGGGATCTTAATTCCCCGACCAGATATCGAACCCACAGCCCTTAACCCCTGCAGTGGGAGAGCAGAGTTTTAACCACTGGCCTGTGAGGGAATTCCCTAATTTTGTTTCTTAAAAGAAAAAAAAAAAAGTGTTATGATATCTTACATGAAAAGAATGAGCTTCAAAACAGGAGTCCAGTATGATTCCATTTCTCTTTCATCTTTTTTTCTCATCCATCAAGCTTGCAAAATAGTAGTATTCATTTCCAGGACAAACAAGGATAAATCACTTCCCCTCTCCGGACCTCAGTTTCCTGGTCTAAAATGAGGCTAATGAAAGGAGGAAACATTTTTGAAGCGTTTATGCTGGTGCTTGAAATAATAAGTACTTAATAAATAAATTGTCCCAAAGGGTTGGGGACTGTGGGATTTCAGGAAGGTCTTCCCTCCTCCCTCATCCATTCACCACTGACCCAGCTGCTCTTTGAACTGATTTCCTCTTGCCAAACTGGCTGGATGGACCAATGTCCTCCACCCCTTCCATCAAACATATGGGAAATGCCTATGACCCCAAAAAGCACTCTTGGTGAATGGCTGCCCCTCATCTCACCTGGGCACATCTCCTCCCACCAGCTAAGGCACTAACTTACTGGAAACCAGACATGTTTGCTCCAAAACTTATTTATTCCACTTGTACTTGTTAGCATAACTAGATCACTCAATTACACTTTAGGGAAACCAGTCACTTAATGAGTGTGCAAGAAAATGCTGCTGTTTCCAAGGAAGTTAAGCTGAATTCTTGGAAAGGCCAGATAAAGGTGAATTGTTTTAATGATACACATACATACGGTTTCCAGGTGGCTCGGTGGTAAGGAATCCGCCTGCCAACGCAGGAGATGCAGGTTCAATACCGGGCTAAGAAGATCCCCTGCAGAAGGAAGCGGCAGCCCACTCCAGTGTTCTTGCCTGGGAAATCCCATGGACAGAGGAGCCTGGCGGGCCACAGTCCATGGGGTCACAAAGAGCCTAACACAACTAAGCAAGCACACGTGATATATGGGCTTCCCTGGTGGCTCAGTGAAGGAGACCTGGGTTCAATCCCTGAGTCAGGAAGATCCCTTAGAGAAGGGAATGGCTACCTACTCCAGTATGCTTGCTTGGAGAAGCCCACGGAGAGAGGAGCCTGAGGGCTTATCCACCAGGATCCTCTGTCCATGGGAATCACAAAGAGTTGGATATGAATGAGCGACTAAGCATGCATGCACACATATTATATATAATAATATACATTATGTTGCATACAATATTATTATTAATATAAATCAATATAATACATAATAATATGTGAACCGTGAACTTCCTGATGTTCAAGCTGGTTTTAGAAAAGGCAGAGGAACCAGAGATCAAATTGCCAACATCCGCTGGATCATGGAAAAAGCAAGAGAGTTCCAGAAAAACATCTATTTCTGCTTTATTGACTATGCCAAAGCCTTTGACTGTGTGGATCACAATAAACTATGGAAAATTCTGAAAGAGATGGGAATACCAGATCACCTGATCTGCCTCTTAAGAAATCTATATGCAGGTCAGGAAGCAACAGTTAGAACTGGACATGGAACAACAGACTGGTTCCAAATAGGAAAAGGAGTACGTCAAGGCTGCATATTGTCACCATGTTTATTTAACTTATATGCAGAGTATATCATGAGAAATGCTGGACTGGAAGAAACACAAGCTGGAATCAAGATTGCTGGGAGAAATATCAATAACCTCAGATATGCAGATGACACCACTCTTATGGCAGAAAGTGAAGAGGGGCTAAAAAGCCTCTTGATGAAAGTGAAAGTGGAGAGTGAAAAGGTTGGCTTAAAGCTCAACATTCAGAAAACGAAGATCATGGCATCTGGTCCCATCACTACATGGGAAATAGATGGGGAAACAGTGGAAACAGTGTCAGACTTTGTTTTTCTGGGCTCCAAAATCACTGCAGATGGTGACTGCAGCCATGAAATTAGAAGACGCTTACTCCTTGGAAGGAAAGTTATGACCAACCTAGATAGCATATTCAAAAGCAGAGACATTACTTTACCAACAAAGGTTCGCCTAGTCAAGGCTATGGTCTTTCCTGTGGTCATGTATGGATGTGAGAGCTGGACTGTGAAGAAGGCTGAGCGCCGAAGAATTGATGCTTTTGAACTGTGGTGTTGGAGAAGACTCTTGAGAGTCCCTTGGACTGCAAGAAGATCCAACCAGTCCATTCTGAAGGAGATCAATCCTGGAATTTCTTTAGAAGGAATGATGCTAAAGCTGAAACTCCAGTATTTTGGCCACCTCATGCGAAGAGTTGACTCATTGGAGAAGACTCTGATGCTGGGAGGGATTGAGGGCAGGAGGAGAAGGGGACGACAGAGGATGAGATGACTGGATGGCATCACTGACTCGATGGGTATGAGTCTGGGTGACCTCCGGGAGCTGGTGATGGACAGGGAGGCCTGGCGTACTGCGGTTCATGGGGTCGCAAAGAGTCGGACACGACTGAGCGACTGATCTGATCTGATCTGATCTGATATATTATAGTGTATAATAATGAAATATAATATAAGTTTATGCTATATATTAATATAGGTATATATTAATATATGAAAATAGAGACTCTAGAATATAATATTAGGTTAGTACAATTGAGGCTTCAGACTGTGACTTTTAAATCTATATATTATCAGATCAGATCAGATCAGATCAGTCGCTCAGTCGTGTCCGACTCTTTGCGACCCCATGAACCGCAGCATGCCAGGCCTCCCTGTCCATCACCAGCTCCCGGAGGTCACTCAGACTCGCATCCATCGAGTCAGTGATGCCATCCAGCCATCTCATCCTCTGTTGTCCCCTTCTCCTCCTGCCCTCAATCCCTCCCAGCATCAGAGTCTTCTCCAATGAGTCAACTCTTCGCATGAGGTGGCCAAAATACTGGAGTTTCAGATTTAGCATCATTCCTTCTAAAGAAATTCCAGGATTGATCTCCTTCAGAATGGACTGGTTGGATCTTCTTGCAGTCCAAGGGACTCTCAAGAGTCTTCTCCAACACCACAGTTCAAAAGCATCAATTCTTCGGCGCTCAGCCTTCTTCACAGTCGAGCTCTCACATCCATACATGACCACAGGAAAGACCATAGCCTTGACTAGGCGAACCTTTGTTGGTAAAGTAATGTCTCTGCTTTTGAATATGCTATCTAGGTTGGTCATAACTTTCCTTCCAAGGAGCAAGCGTCTTTTAATTTCATGGCTGCAGTCACCATCTGCAGTGATTTTGGAGCCCAGAAAAACAAAGTCTGACACTGTTTCCACTGTTACCCCATCTATTTCCCATGCAGTGATGGGACCAGATGCCATGATCTTCGTTTTCTGAATGTTGAGCTTTAAGCCAACCTTTTCACTCTCCACTTTCACTTTCATCAGGAGGCTTTTTAGCCCCTCTTCACTTTCTGCCATAAGAGTGGTGTCATCTGCATATCTGAGGTTATTGATATTTCTCCCGGCAATCTTGATTCCAACTTGTGTTTCTTCCAGTCCAGCATTTCTCATGATGTACTCTGCATATAAGTTAAATAAACATGGTGACAATATGCAGCCTTGAGGTACTCCTTTTCCTATTTGGAACCAGTCTGTTGTTCCATGACCAGTTCTAACTGTTGCTTCCTGACCTGCATACAGATTTCTCAAGAGGCAGATCAGGTGGTCTGGTATTCCCATCTCTTTCAGAATTTTCCATAGTTTATTGTGATCCACACAGTCAAAGGCTTTGGCATAGTCAATAAAGCAGAAATAGATGTTTTTCTGGAACTCTCTTGCTTTTTCCATGATCCAGCGGATGTTGGCAATTTGATCTCTGGTTCCTCTGCCTTTTCTAAAACCAGCTTGCACATCAGGAAGTTCACGGTTCACATATTGCTGAAGCCTGGCTTGGAGAATTTTGAGCATTACTTTACTAGCGTGTGAGATGAGTGCAATTGTTCGGTAGTTTGAGCACTCCTTGGCATTGCCTTTCTTTGGGATTGGGATGAAAACTGACCTTTTCCAATCTTGTGGCCACTGCTGAGTTTTCCAAATTTGCTGGCATATTGAGTGTAGCACTTTCACAGCATCATCATTCAGGACTTGGAATAGCTCCACTGGAATTCCATCACCTCCACTAGCTTTGTTCGTAGTGATGCTTTCTAAGGCCCATTTGACTTCACATTCCAAGATGTCTGGCTCTAGGTCAGTGATCACATCATCATGATTATCTAGGTCTTGAAGCTCTTTTTTATACAGTTCTTCTGTGTATTCTTGCCACCTCTTCTTAATATCTTCTGCTTCTGTTAGGTCCGCACCATCTCTGTCCTTTATCGTGCCCATCTTTGCATGAAATGTTCCTTTGGTATCTCTGATTTTCTTGAAGAGATCCCTAGTCTTTCCCATTCTGTTGTTTTCCTCTATTTCTTTGCATTGATCACTGAAGAAGGCTTTCTTATCTCTTCTTGCTATTAACTAGGTTCAAATACATCTTTATTAATCAAAATAGGAACCATTACAGTCAACACATTTTTGCCAACAAGAAATAAGTTTCCTTATTCCTGTAGCATAAAAATCTGTGCCTCGGGATTCGACACACTCTTGGAAAGCATTTTTCTGCATCCTGGTTGCAGAAATGTTTTCCCTGCAAAAAGTTGTTGCGATGCTTGAAGAAGTGGGTTTGTTAGTGAGAGGTCAGGTGAATATGGCAGATGGGGCAGAACTTTGTAGCCCAATTTGTCCAACTTCTGAAGCATTGGTTGTGCAACGTGTGGTCGGGCATTGTCGTGGAGAAGAATCGGATCCTTTCTGTTGACCAATGCCAGCTGCAGGCGTTGATGTTTTGGGTGCATCTCACTGATTTGCTGAGCATACTTCTCAGCTGTAATGGTTTTGCTGGGATTCAGAAAGCTGCAGTGGATCAGACTGGCAGCAGACCACCAAAGTGACCATGACCTTTTCTTGGTAAAGGCTGACTGGGAAGAGCTTTGGAGCTTCTTCGCAGTCCAACCACTGAGTTGGTTTTCTGGTTGTCATATACAATCCACTTTTCGTCACACATTTACAATCCAATTAAGAAATGGTTTGTTATTGTTGCATAGAATAAGAGAAGACGATACTTCAAAATGGTGATTTTTTTTTTTTTTTTATTTTTCGTCAGCTCACGAGGTAGCCATGTATTGAGCTTTTTCATCTTTCCAATTAGCTTCAAATGTCGAATGACCATAGACTGGCTGACACTGAGTTCTTCAGCAACTTCTCGTGTAGTTGTAAGAGATCAGTTTCAGCGATGCTCTAAATTGGTCGCTGTCACCTTCTGATGGCCGGCCACTGCACTCGTTATCTTCAAGGCCCTGTCACCTTTGCAGAACTTCTTTAATCCCCACTGCACAGTACATTCATTAGCAGTTCTTGGGCCAAATGTGTTGTGATATTGCAAATTGTCTCTGCTGCTTTATGACCCATTTTGAACTCAAATAAAAAAATCAATCAAATTTGCTTTTTGTCCAACATAATACCTATAGTCTAAATTAAATATAAAATAAACAGCAAGTAATGTCATTAGCAGGGTGACAATATTTAACTTAATTTATTTAACTTATGTGCAGAGTACATCATGAGAAACGCTGGGTTGGAAGAAGCACAAACTGGATTCAAGAGTGCCGGGAAAAATATCAATAACCACAGATATGAAGATGACACCATCCTTATGGCAGAAAGTGAAGAGGAACTAAAAAGCCTCTTGATGAAAGTAAAAGAGGAGAGTGAAAAAGTTGGCTTAAAGCTCAACATTCAGAAAACGAAGATCATGGCATCTGGTCCCATCACTTCATGGGAACTAGATGGGGAAACAGTGGAAACAGTGTCAGACTTTATTTTGGGGGCTCCAAAATCACTGCAGATGGTGATTGCAGCCATGAAATTAAAAGATGCTTACTCCTTGGAAGGAAAGTTATGACCAACCTGGATAGCATATTCAAAAGCAGAGTCATTACTTTGCCAACAAAGGTCCGTCTAGTCAAGGCTATGATTTTTCCAGTAGTCATGTATGGATGTGAGAGGTGGACTGTGAAGAAAGCTGAACACCGAACAATTGATGCTTTTGAACTGTGGTGTTGGAGAAGACTCTTGAGAGTCCTTTGGACTGTGAGGAGATCCAACCAGTCCATTCTAAAGGAGATCAGTCTTGGGTGTTCTTTGGAAGGAATGATACTAAAGCTGAAACTCTAGTACTTTGGCCACCTCATGCGAAGAGTTGACTCATTGGAAAAGACTCTGATGCTGGGAGGGATTGGGGGCAGGAGGACAAGGGGACAACAAAGGATGAGATGGCTGGATGGCATCACCGACTTGATGGACGTGAGTTTGAGTGAACTCCGGGAGTTGGTGATGGACAGGGAGGCCGGGCGTGTTGCAATTCACGGTGTTGCAAAGAGTCGGACACGACTGAGCGACTGAACTTAATGTCATTAGCAAAATACTAAACTGAGAAATGTATATTAAAATGATGTACAACATAACCACATTTATTTAAAAATGTATTCCAGTATCAAAAGGCACAGTTCAACAACACAAAACTGAAATTACTTTTGCACTAACCTAAATATATATATATAATATAAGACATAAGCAAGAAAACTTCAAGCAATAGGAGAGGGAAATCATCAAAGACTGAGAAAAATCCTGTGCTCAGATGGCTTTTTAAATGCTTTAAATTCTTGCTCCACTGGAAGAAATCAAGTTCAGCCCTTGGTAACCAGAGAGGAGGCTTTGTTGCTGTGTGTTTAGTCAAGAAACACGGGCTGGAAGTGACCTCCAGGCAGAGAAGCTAAATGCGAAGATAAAGCCTTGGCCCGGCATCAAAAGTTTGGTAAGTGTCTATCGATATGCTTTAAGTAAACTGTACTATTCTTTTGTTTTACCTGTAACCATAAAGCCCCAAGACAAACAGAAAACCGGGGGAAATCCCAGGACTTCATATTAGAGAGAAGGAGCTATTTTCTTAGCCCTTAAAGAGCTCTATTAACCAATCAATAAGAAAAACTCATGGCAGAACAGTGGAAAAAGGAATGAACAGAGAGGAAACAGACCACACGGATAGCTCTGAACTGCAAGGAAGAGGAAACGCTCGGCTTCACTTCTGAGAAAAGAAATGCCAACTGAACCTCTAAGGAGACACCTACCAGGTTAGTGAAGATTCAGAAGTTTAACCACTAGCTCTTTTGGCAAGGCTGTGGGCAGGTGGGTGCTCTGGGTACCCAGTGGGAGCAGATGCTGATGGGAACGATTGGTGACAGTCTTCATCACCGACCTGCTAAGCCAGCTGCTCCACCTCTAGGACTCTCCTCTGAGGATCATTCCCTACACCTTCGAGATATCACACGGACAAGGGTTTTGTTTTAGTTTTGTATCGGCTGAAATAGCTGAAGAAATAGGACGCAACTGGAAAGTCCATCAATGGGGCATTAAGAAGAAGGAAACAACAGCATACCATGAGCAAGTCCACAGGGCAGGGAGGGTCTTCACGGACAATCACCGAGACTTTTTATTAAGGGACCACAGATGCAAAACTCTTATACGTGGTAACCTCCGCTTGCAGAAGAGCATATATGCATTGTATAAGCGTCTACAATATGTATGTGGGCTTTCCTGGTGGCTCAGAGGGTAAGGAATCTGCCTGCAATATGGGAGACTCAGGTTCAATATACTTATACGTATGTATTTATATAGGGCTTCCCAGGTAGCTCAGTGGTAAAGAATCCGCCCACAAATGCAGGAGATGCAGAGGACATGGGTTCAATCCCTCAGGAAGATCCCCTGGAGATGGAAATGGCAATCCACTTGCTGTTTTATTTTATTTATTTATAATGCAATATTCTTACCTGGGAAATCCCATGGACAGAGGAGCCTGGTGAGCTATAGTCCATGGGGTCACAAAAGAGTCAAACACGACTGAGCAGTTAACACTTTCATGTACTTATATATTATAAAATCGGGGAAGGCAATGACACCCCACCCCAGTACTTTTGCCTGGAAAACCCCATGGACGGAGGAGCCTGGTAGGCTCCAGTCCATGGGGTCGCTAAGAGTCGGACACGACTGAGCGACTTCACTTTCACTTTTCACTTTCCACTTTCATGCATTGGAGAAGGAAATGGCAACCCACTCCAGTGTTCTTGCCTGGAGAATCCCAGGGACAGGGGAGCCTGGTGAGCTTCCGTCTATGGGGTCACACAGGGTCGGACACGACTGAAGCGACTGAGAGCAGCAGCAGCAGCAGCAGCATTGTTGCCTCTAAGGAAGAGGACTTGGTGACAGGCATATGGAAAAGGAGGCCTGGAGATACACGGCTGACTGTCTCCTCTTTTTCATTTTCTTTCTTTAACTTTATAATCTGACATATATGCCTATATCCCTGATTGAAGAGCCAACTAATTTAAGATGAAGAACAATATTTAACATAGGAACACAGCACTTAAAAAATGATTCCTGGCTTCCAGCAACTTTTTAATTTGACTTAAGTTTTGGTTCTGATTTGGTTCTAACCCAAGATAACGTGGGGGCTTTCCTGGTAGCTCAGTGGTAAAGAATCCACCTGGAATACAGTAGATGCAGGCTTGATCCCCAAGTCGGGATAATCCCCTGGAGAAGGAAATGGCAACCCACCCCAGTATTCTTGCCTGAAGAATCCCATAGACAGAAGGGCCTGGCAGGCTACAGTCCATAGAGTCTCATAGAGGTTGGACACAACTTAGCCACTAAACCACCAGATAACTAAGCTTTGACTGTTTCTTCATATTTCTGGATGAACATATATTGCTTAAGGAGTGTGGAGCGCCGAAGAATTGATGCTTTTGAACTGTGGTGTTGGAGAAGACTCTTGAGAGTCCCTTGGACTGCAAGGAGATCCAACCAGTCCATTCTGAAGGAGATCAGCCCTGGGATTTCTTTGGAAGGAATGATGCTAAAGCTGAAACTCCAGTATTTTGGCCACCTCATGTGAAGAGTTGACTCAATGGAGAAGACTCTGATGCTGGGAGGGATTGGGGGCAGGAGGAGAAGGGGACGACAGAGGATGAGATGGCTGGATGGCATCACTGACTCGATGGATGTGAGTCTGAGTGACCTCCGGGAGTTGGTGATGGACAGGGAGGCCTGGCGTGCTGCAGTTCATGGGGTCGCAAAGAGTCGGACACGACTGAGCGACTGATTTGATCTGATATATATATACATGCATATACACACACGTAAATGTTTGTGTGTATACACACATGGGCTTCCCTATACATATATATATATATATTATATAAGTATATATAATACATATATGGGCTTCCCTGGTGGCTCAGATGGTAAAGAATCTGCCTGCAATGCAGGAGACCTGGGTTCAATCTCTGGGTTGGGAAGATCCCTTGGAGAAGAGAATGGCAACTCACTCCAGTATTCTTGCCTGGAGAATCCCACGGACAGAGGAGCCTGGTGAGCTACAGTCCACGGGGTCACAGAGAATTGGACACGACTGAGCAACTCACACACACACACACATATAATTGAATATATATTTTGAAATAAATATATAAAATATGTTGAAATAAAGCAAGCACACGCACAAATGAAAAAATTTAAATAGCCCAACCCAAACAGACCCTCTTGCCCACCAGCAAGTCTGCCAGGGAGCAACTCCCAGTGAAAAAGCAAATCTTACCCTCCGCCACCCCGGGGAATCGAGTTCCCCCACTTTGCCTCACTTACTCTAACACATGTTTGCAGGCTGATAAAGGTGTGCTGTGTCCCTGCAGCTGCTTTTAATTAATTTCTGACATGAAAGCTCCGGGTCTCTCCTACCTTAGAGACCCACACTCACACGCCTTGCCCCTCCCTTTCACAGGGAGCAGCTGCCCATGGATAGCCGAATTTAAAAAAAAAAAAAAAAAGTGTGCATGTGTGGGGAAATCACACTTTTTTTTTTTTTTTTCATTTGCACTGATTTGCATATTAATAGTTTGCATATTAACCAGCAACTTCAGAGGGTGGGCGGGCTAATGAATGCAGCAATCTCCTCAATTTTAACTCAATTTGCCTCATCCATATTCCAATGACTTTGGGGATTGGTGTTCAGCGTTCATTGAAATTATCCGAGCCAGACCCAGTGTGGGCTGCTCTACCATTAATCCAATTAATTAGCCCCATGGATATGGCCGCCTTGGCGAGGGCCCTTTGTTCAGCGCTGGGGGCTAATGACAGCCCCGATCTGATGGGATAATGAGGGAAGCTAAGGAGGGTTTGACCCCCAGCCTGGGTCCTGGGTGGTGCTTGGAGTAGGAAGGGCAGGGTGGCTTCTAGGGAGAGGGGGGTCTGGATCCCAGGGAGACAGCTGCTTTCCTCCACCAGTCCTTCGTGAGCTCACTCCTAAGCGCTGCGGGATGAGTCCCATTTCCCCTCAACCACCCCCATCCATCTCTTCCCTGCTCTGCGCCCAGGGAGGCCGAGCTGCTTGGAGGTGCTCTGGTCCCATCCCTCCTGCTCCCAGGTCAGCCCAGCCCATGAGAGGCATAGCAGAGAGGAGACAGCGGACTGGCTCCCTGGCTGCAGGTCGGCTGTGGGCTGTGCTCCAGCACCTGTCTGACGGCTTGTCGATGGCTTTTGTTCAATCGCTCAGTCCTGTCTGTCTCTTTGCGACCCCACGGACCGCAGCACGCCAGGCCTCCCTGTCCACTCTTCCCAGTTCTCTGCGGCTGGCACCCCTTGGCCTTGTCCCCTTTGGTCCAGGGATGGTGACAGCTCTCTGGTTATTTCTACCTCTTCTCCACCATCTTAGCTCCTTTGAGTGAGCCATCCAATCCCTGCTGGGACCCTGAATGATGCCCACCCCTCACTGCTTCACTCTTGCACAATCATTCACTAGTTCAGGCATCTTGTGTGTGTGTGTACTCAGTCGCTCAGTCACGTCTGACTCTTTGTGACTCCATGAGTTACAGCCCACCAGGTTCCTCTGTCTATGGGATTTCCCAGGCAAGAATATTGACATTTCCTTCTCCAGGAGATCTTCCTGACCCGGGGATCAAAGCCACATCCCTTGAGTGTCCTGTACTGGCAGGTGGAGTCTTTACCACTGTGCCGCTGGGCCGTCCTCAGGCGCCTCCTAAGGATTAAGTAACAAGCTTCATGTATAGAGTGCTCAGCACAATGCCTGGCCTCGCCCAAGAGTTCCATTAGTGTCAAGGATAGTTACGTATGGGGATAGGTGCCTGGCTACAGTGTCCCTTAAAGGAATCCCATGAGATAACAGCTCCATAAGATGTTTTTTGATAAAAAGATTCCCTGGGGCTTCGCTGGTGACCCAGATGGTAAAGAATCTGCCTGCAATGCAGGAGATCCAGGTTTGATCCCTGGAAGATCCCTTGGAGAAGGGAATGGCTACCCACTCCAGTATTCTTGCCTGGAGGAGTCCATGAACAAAGAAGCCTGCGGGGCTACAGTCCACAGGGTTGCAAAGAGTCAGATATGATAATTTAGCACGTATGCACACACAAGAATAGGCGCACAAATATGTTCCTTTTAGAGTTGTTTAAATTAGCAACAAATTAGAAACAGCCTAAGCTTCCAATAGAAGGGCATCGACGAAGTAAGGAAACGGGGCTTCCATGCATTAAAATCCTTCATAACCCTTTGGGATCAGGAAAACCTTCAGAATTCCTCCTTTAAAAAAACCCCCAAATTCTTCTTTTTCCTAAAACCAAATTTTACATACAAAGTTCAAATATATTGAGTAGATTTTTTTAAATGGTAACCATGGTTACATAGGAGAAACAGGGGTCCTGCCTTCTAAGCCCTTCCCCACTCTTAGCAGCCAGCACACCTCGTGTACCTTCCCAGACCTCTGAGATGTGAAGGGACGAGACAAACATAAAATCCTATGTGCACAGATGGTATCTGCTTCTTCTAAACACTTTGTGTGGGTCATGCACTGTGCATCATATTATTTAATTTTCACAAGCCTGCCATCAGATAATGCTTCATTTATCAATCCATTTTGCAGATTGGAAAGTAAAGTCTCATGACCAAGACCCCACAGGTAGAAAGGGGCAGAACCAGGATTTAATCTAACGGGAAAGTGTTAAGTGGACAAGGCAGATAATAAAGCGCTTCCTGGTTGTAATCAAGTATGTACGGTAGTTACACAGATGTCACCATGAGGAGAAGGAAACACAAGGACCCTCTGTAACCTTCTTGCAACCTCCTGTGAGTCTAAAGTTTTATTTCAGGATCAGATCTAAATTAGTATGTGAAACAGGATCCCACTTGGTTGCACATGCTTGCACAGTGTTTCTGCTTCTGCTGCTGCTAAGTCACTTCAGTTGTGTCCGACTCTGTGTGACTCCATAGACATCAGCCCACCAGGCTCCGCTGTCCCTGGGATTCTCCAGGCAAGAACACTGGAGTGGGTTGCCATTTCCTTCTCCAATGCATGAAAGTGAAAAGCGAAAGTGAAGTCGCTCAGTTGTGTCTGACTCTTCGAGACCCCATGGACTGCAGCCTACCAGGCTCCACCGTCCATGGGATTTTCCAGGTAAGAGTACCGGAGTTGGGTGCCATCGCCTTCTCTGGCACAGTGTTTCTAAACCACTTTAAAAGCATACACGTGTAACCAAATGTTAACAAAACTCATCTTCATCACTAGGTGAGAATTTGTAGGTGCTTTCTTCTTTTGTTCTTATTATCTTAAATTTTTTTCTTCAATGCCTAGGCATATCTATTTGTGTAACCTTTTTAAATAGGCTGAAGACAGAATTACCCTTGGACTTCCTGGTGGTCCAGTGGTTAAGAATCCACCCGCCAATGCAGGGGCTGCAGGTTCGATCCCTGGTCCTGGATGATCCTACGTGGCCTCTCGGCAACCAAACCCACATCCCACAACTAGTGAAGCCCGGGCTCTGCAACAAGGGAGGCCGCCACAAGGATAAGCCGGAGCACCGCAGTGAAGACCCAGTGTGGCCAAAAATAAATAAATGAATGTTGTTGTTCAGTCCCTAAGTTTTGCCCAGTGCGTTGTGATTCCATGGCCTGCAGCACACCAGGCTTCCCTGACTCTCACCATCTCCCAGAGTTTGCTCAAACTCACGTCCACCGAGTCGGTGATGCCATCCAGCCATCGCATCCTCTGTCGCCCCTGTAGTGTTTTGTTTTTTTTTTTTTTTAAAGAATTATCCTTTATCAGCAATGCCCCTGCCCAAACCTCAGGGCCTGCTGCTGTCATTCCAGTGGCAAAGGCATTCCCGGGTCTACTGGTTTTCTCCAAACTCTTTGGAGCGTCAGAAAGTCAGAGGCCACGGCAGGGCCTGTCAACGTACCATCTCCACCTGATGCGGCAGAGATCCCCGTTTTCTGGCCTCTCCTCCCCGAAGGTGCGGTGAAACCCCCAGACTGCACGGGGGCTGGCGGGCACTTACAAATTACCGCAGCGAAATGGATCGCCTTGACAAAATGTAATGTTTTGTGACAGAGCCCAAATATGCGTTTCATTCTTGAGAAGCGGCTCAAGGAACCCGTTGGAAATATTAAATTAAGCAGTGTAACAGCTGAGAATAATTGGGTTTTCTGCCCTGTTGCCTGCGATTTTGTGTAGTGTTTGAGGCTCGCCAGGCGGTTCTGTGTGACTGGGAGATGGCGAGCGCCCAGAGTCTCAGCGGGCTGTGTGAGTGGCTTCCAGGAGGTTCCCTGAGGTGGGAGGGTGGGTACGGTACAACCCCACGTGGAGATGGAAGAGGCCCCTGGCACATTCCCTCGGCAATCCTAGAATCAGAACTTCTAGGCCCCATTTGACAGATGAGGAAAATCGAGTCCTAGAGAAACATCATAGCAAGTTGGTGGCAGAGTTGAGCCACTGACAAAGCTGGTTCCACTATGCTGTCTTTCTCTGGTATGGTCCTGAAAACACAGAACTCACAGCCTTTCTGCATGCAAGGTGACCCAAAGACCACAGACTCTGCAGTCAGATAGAGTCAAGGGCAGATGGCGGTGCAGCCTCTTCCTCCCTGGGAGACCTTCAGAAATTCTCACAGCTCTAAGCTCAGTTTCCCCCTAAAACAAGGGTTTGGAGGGCTTACATTGCAAGGGAGACAATGAGGATTTTTAACAGGGAGGATGAGCACATGACTCACCAGGGGTCTTGTTAAAATGAAGATTCTGATTCAACAGGTCTGGGACCTGGAATTTCTGCATTGCTAACCAGCTCTGTGGAGCTCTGGGATGAGCCTCTGAAGAGCAGGCTGTTATAACACGTGTGACTCACTCAGCCAGGGCTTGGAATGTTGTGGGCACCCTGTTGATGTTCCTTTCTCTTTGTTCTCTCATTATTTCTGCCAGGACCCTGCCTCAGCCATACGTCTCTGAAAACTCTATGGGAGAGAAGATACAGTCATAGGAGAGGTGTCCAGGTGGCAACTCCGACAGGTCCTTTGGAAGGCAGAAATGCCACGTTCAACCCGTGCACTCCTGGCCCCACCCGGAATGACCAGGCCAGCCTTGTGGAGGGGGTGAGTCACGGCTGACGAGCCCTGCAGGATTCCACAGCTGAGCAACTCCCGTCTGCACACTGTGCGGCTCTGCAGGGCAAACAGTTCTGTGTTTGCACATTTTCCAGCAGTGGGTCCAGGAACGTACACTCGGGTGCCCTCGGCACACACAGGCCCAGCAGAGCACCACCTCTGTGATATCAATCAAGGGAGCTTCCTTTTTATATCCAACCTCAAGTATACCTCCTTGGTCCCCCTGAAACCAGCTTCTATCTCCATGTCTTCCCCCTGCACCGAGATTTCCTCTCATCTCACAGAGCTGATAATATCTACAGGAAGCTGACTCTGCCATTTATCCGCTGTGTGATGGCAGGCAACATGCCTCCCTTCTCTGAGCCTGAGTTTCCTCATCCGTAAAGTATGTGGAAATCTTTAGCTGTAAGCATGGAGCTTAAGGTGGTGCAGTTTCCATCAACTGCAATCCCAGCTCCACCACTTCTTATCTAGGGGAATTAGCTCTCTGAACCTCACTCTCTTTATCTACAGATAGACTAGTTCCAGGTGGCACAGTGGTAGAGAATCTGCCTGCCAAAGCAGGAGATGTAGGAAACTTGGGTTCAATATTTGGGTTGGGAAGATCCCCTGGAGGAAGAAATGCCAACCTACTTCAATAGTCTTGCCTGTCAAGTCCCATGGACAGAGGAACCTGGGAGGCTACAGTCCGTGGGGTTGCAAAGAGTTGGACATGACTGAGTGATTGAGCATGCATACAAGACTAGTTCTAATGATTCAACAAAATGATAACTTCTATAATATTTGGCTCAGGGCTGGGCACAAGAGAAGCCTCAGTAAATGCAATCATTACTTGCAAACATAAAGTAAATCCATCTCCTTCAACTGGAATACTGTCAGACTCTGATTGTGATTAAAACCTATCTGGATTTCCTCTCCCAATGTAAGTGGCATTTTTCATGGTTTCACATATGATGATGTTGACGATAATTAGGATATTAACTTGCCCAAAGTTTTTGGACACTTACTACATGACAGGCACAATTCTAAATTCTGGATTTGTGTTACTACATTATAATTCTCATAACAACTCTGGAAGATTGATTATAGTGGATAAAGTATTCTTCCCTATTTTACTAATGAGGAAAGTGAGGCGGAAGAAGCTTAAGTGACTTGCCGAAGGTCACACAGCAGGCGTATGAGTCAGCTACGGCCACAGTACTGCTGCATAACAAACAATCACAGACATCTCAGTGGCAAACAACAAGTGGCAATTTCTCATTTGTGCATCTAAGGGTTGGTTTGGGGTAGTGTAGGCTGCTGATGCCTGGGGGCTCAGCTCTGGGTCTGCCCCAAATGCCTCCCAAGCTCCTAAAACCATCAAGTACTCATAGCAAAAGGCTGGTGTCACGAGTGGTAATAATAGCCCATGCTGCTGCTGCTGCTGCTAAGTCGCTTCAGTCGTGTCCGACTCTGTGCGACCCCGTAGACAGAAGCTCACCAGGCTCCCCCATCCCTGGGATTCTCCAGGCAAGAACACTGGAGCGGGTTGCCATTTCCTTCTCCAATGAATGAAAGTGAAAAGTGAAAGTGAAGTCGCTCAGTCGTGTCCGACTCTTAGCGACCCCATGGACTGGAGCCTACCAGGATCCTCCGTCCATGGGATTTTCCAGGCAAAAGTACTGGGGTGGGGTGCCACTGCCCATGAGCTGAAGCAATTCACACGGTCAAGTTTGGTTGGAGAAGTACCCTTCCCCACTATGAAGTCCCGGCAACCGTGTGAATATACCAGTACAGGAGTGTTGAGACTTGAAACCAGTAATTCAGTATTCCACAACCGATGCAGGAGGCGGTGAACCCAGTGAGACTGGTGAGGGAAGAACTTGCCACCTAAACTGCTGTCCAAACTTGCAATTTATTGGGATTTTTTGGTTTTTTTTTTTTTTTTTTGGTTACACTGTATGACTTGTGGGTTGTGGGATCTTAATTCCCTGACCAGGGATCAAACCCTTGCCCTCCGCAAAGGAAGCTCATAGTCCTAACCACTTCACCACCAGGGAATTCTTTGAAATTCAGTTAAAAAGGAAACTATCCCAGTACTAAAACTAGCACTAGGAGCTGGAAAGGCAGTCCTTTCTAAGCTCCTGCTGCAGGCACAGCCCCCTTCAGACTGTCCTTGGAATGTGCTCTCCAACACTGATCCATTCGTTCCTACAAATTTGGTGCCAAGCGCACCCACAGCATGGATACACTGTCTTCCATTCTCTTATGATTTCTCCTCTCCCAAATCAAAGTGTGATTTTCCTCCTCCTTCATTTTATTATATATTCATTTATTTATTATGTGTTTGGTTTCAAACCCCAAAGCCTTTCAATTTAGCATATGTGCCTGCAAACTTCCCCAAACACAGTTTTGTGTGTGACATTGACAGAAATAGCTTCTGATCAATTCCAAGGGCCCCACTGGTCTTTTTTTAATAAGGTGCTGCTGCGGTTCCACAGCAAAGTACGCCGTTGTGATTTCACAAAGTACTCGCTGTGAAATCCCGAGCCCCCACCCCGCTTCCCTTCTTCTCAACTTGAAACAACTGTTCCTCCTTTGGGGAATGTCTATTAGTGCGTTTGAATCCCTGGTGTGGGTGCTGCAACATAAAGAATTCTGTCCCTGTGGGCCCCTTGGGCAGGGTCTGCGGGGAGTGGTGTTTCTTCAGGAGTGGTCCAGGGGCCACCAGGACCAGAATCTCTGGAGGTGTGGCCCAGGAATCTGCATTTCCACACATGCCCTAGGCGATTTCTGTCTGCTGAAGTGTAGAGCTCTCTCTTACCATCTAAGGGAAAAGAGGTTTTGAAAGGGAGGGAAATAATCTTTACAGTCCTACATGCTTGTGCATTTCAGCTAATTAGCTTCAGATTTGGAAAAGGCAGTTTGGGGCACATGGCATCTGGACTCTGTCTTCAGCACCACCCACAAGTAAACTAAGGTTTCTTAGGGGGCGCTAGTGGTAAAGAACCCATCTGCCAATGCATGAGACGTAAGAGACGGGGGTTCAACCCCTGGGTCAGGAAGATCCCCTGGAGGAGGAAATGGCAACCCACTTCAGTATTCTTGCCTGGAGAATCCCACAGACAGAGGAGCCTTGTGAGCGATAGTCCATAGTGTCGCAAAGAGTTGGATGCAACTGGCATGGTACCTAACCAAAGAAGGTCTCCTAACATATCTTTCATTCTTTCTTCACTGCCACCTGGCAAACCATGGAACACCTCCTTCCTAAATTACATGATTCCCCAACATGCCATTCTTCCTGTCATTCTGTTCACTAACCTGTTTTCCTGGAATGCCTACAACCAAAGTCCTATGAGTGTGTCAAAATCCAGTGTGAACCTCACGGCTTCATCCCAGCTCAGTGAATTACTCTCTTTTGTGCTGCTATGGTTGAACATTCCTATACAGAAGCAACAATCTGCGTGCCCAGTTACTTAACCCCACTATTATTCTGGCACTGTACTCTATACTTCAGATACTAGAGGATTTCTGATTTAATGAAAGCACAACATGCTCCTCTGTTTACAGGTATTAGGAGAGACTTAATCTAATTTCCATAAGCAGAGTATGTGCTCAGGTTGCTTTGGAGTCCCAATAATTCACATGGGCATCTCACCAGCTTGGATCCACCAGGAAAATGAGGCCATGTGACTTCAAGAGAGGAGCTGCTTAGACATGACAGAGAAAGGGTCCGGGCAAGACAGAGTGAGCCCTCTGGTTGACAGCCACCTCCGTCTGCCTCCAAGCCCCAGCATAAGCAGAGCTGGGGGACTAGCTAGGGCCATAAGTCCAGGACGGGCTTGCCAACCATGAACCCTCCCCTTGGTGCAAAGTCAAACTCCTACTCAGCACCAATGTAAATTCAAGTTGTGGGCAGAGCATCAGACTTCCCTATGGAGGGCAATGACTCTCCCTGGAGCCATCACAACGTATATGCCACTCATTTATAGACCCAAAGGACCATACGGCTGGAAGGAACATTCAGAGCAGCCATCCCTCCTTGGCGAGAGCATGAGATGTGGGTGTTCTAGTGTTTCCGGTAAGTTTCTAAGCCTTTCAGAAAATCAACTATACTGTTTACATCTGACCAAGAAACAGGCCTCAGTTCATCCACACACCTGATGCTTTTGGTTCCCCCATCAGCAGATCCAACTTTGAATCCTGGCTCTGCTGCTAAATGGCTGTGTGACTTTGGGGAACGCACTTAGCCTCTCTGAGCCTTGGTTGTCTTACCATAAAATGGGAATAATAAAAACCTGTCTCATGTGGTTGGTGCAGGTCTCAGTAGAGGGAACGCTGCTGACATTTCTGTCCTCTGTTCTCTTCTAATTATTAATATGTTTCTTTGTTTTCCGGTTGAATCTCATTATTGGTGTAATTTTCCTGGTTTGGGGATTCCTGCACTGTTGAGCTTTCTAAATCCCATCTCTGATTATGAAAACTCCCTCTAAGCTTTTGCTCTTTCTTGGCTTTATGTATTTTCTCAAGTGAGATCTCTCCACTAAAATTCATTTCCCTGCCAATCTCCAATTTGATGCATCGTCCCGATCATGCTATATTATGTTTGGCAACATAATGTGATGTGACTCTGGCTGCCAATGACGGATGGGGTACCCGTCAGCAGATGGAACAGCACCCAATTTTCTAAAGAGCATTGTTACAGAAACAAACAGGATGGCCTTTTAACTTGTATTGATTTATTTCTGAAGAATGAGCCCCTCTCTTACTTTTACAAGTGCTGTAATTAGAGGGTAGAATTACCTTTCTGGGGTGAGGGCTCAGCAAGCTTAACAGCATGGGGGCTTGGGGGAGTGGTGCAGGGGCGGGGCGGGGTGCTGACGGGCCAGTGGGCCAGATTTAAAGCAGGAAGCGTGGAGGTTAAACACACTCACGATTCCTTCCTTCTTTCCTTCTTCCTTCCTTTTCCCCTTTCTTCCTTCTTTCCTGCCTGCTATGCATCAATCTATCCATCATCTTCTATTTCTTTCCATCCTTCCACTTTTCCACCCATCCATATATCCATTCATATATTCAACCATCCTTCCTTCCTGTCTTTATTCTTTCCTCCTTATTCGTCCCTTCCTGCTCTCTGTCCATTGATCCATCCATCCATTTATTCATCCACCTTACATCTGTCTATCCACTTAACCATTTATCCATACATATATCCAACCATTTATCCATTCATCCTTTCATCCATCTGTCTGTCCATCAACCATCTAACCTTTTATCCATCCATCCATCCACCCATCCATTCATCTTGCCTTCCTACCATCCATCCATCCATCATCTTTCCTTTCTTCCTTATTGCACACCATCTTTCCGCTTACCTCTTCAACCATCCATCATCTACCCTTATATCCATCCATTCATCTACCCCTTCATCCATTGATCCGTCTCCCCTCCCTGCCTTCCTCCTGCTCTGCCTCCCTTCCTCCTGCTCTGCCTCCCTGCCTCCTTCTGTCTTTTTTTCATTCAACATTTTTGAGGTCCGTGCTTGGTATGATGCAAAAGAGTGAGTCTGAAAGATCCCGGTTCTGAGCCTTAAGCCCTGCTGTGTAGTCTTGGGGAAGTCAGCTCACCTCTTTCACACTAGAATCCCTCGTCTTTCCCCTCACTCGCCCCCTTGCTCCCTGCCTCCCCGCAGCCGCTCTGGAGCACTGCTCACAGTCCAGGTGACCTTAGGGCTGTTTGCATTCATTTTCCTTCTGCCTAGGACCCTCTCCTCCTTCCTCTCCGGTCTCTGTTCACGTGCCTTCTCATCAGAGGCTTTCCCTGGCCACCCTCTCCAGAACAGCAGTTCCTGTCACTCTCCACCCCACACACTCAGCTTCATTTTATCCTCAGCTGCTAGCACCATCTGGCATACTATGCATATTACTTATTTAAGGAGGCTCTACCTTTTTTAATGTCCGCTCAGCGAGACAGGGACAAGGCAGGGCCACTTTGAGGGTGGTTGTCATGGTCACTGCTGTGGACAGGGGCCCAGTCCTCCTGGGAGCTCCCAGAATGGCTCGTCCAAGGAACAGAGTCCCAGCTCCAGTGCCCCACTGCTGAGGCTTGACCTTGGACTGAGGACAGCCCCAGGGGTCGGAACTGTTGTCGCAGGCAGAGGGCAAATGTCTCAGCCCTTGTGCCTGGCATGGGCTCTGCAGCCCGAGCCTCAGCTGTCTGGAACCATCCACCCTGGCCCGGCTCCCATCTGCAGATGTTTCCATGGGATCTTCCTTTCTGAGGATATGGGTTTGCGGGGAGAGGTGGGGTCTATGCAGAATCCCAGTCTCGGCCCTTCCCCTCATGCAGTGACCTCGAGCTCTGGGAGACACTGCTGCTGCACCTAGTGGGCAGGTAAGCACCAGAGCAACAAGGGCGTCATCATCTCTGTTTACGGATGGGGCGGCATGACCCGCCTTCGGTCAGCCCCCATTGTATTAGCCTGCTAGTGCTGCTATAACAAACGCCACAGACCGCGCGGCTTTAACAACAGACATGTTTTATTCTTTTTGCTTCCAGAGGCTGGAAGTCCCGCATCAAATTGTCAGCAGGGCTGGTTTCTCCTGAGGCCTCCCTCCTTGGCTTGTAGACGGCCTCCGACTCTGTGTCCTTACGTAGCTCTGCCTCCTAGTGCACCACGGGCTCGCTGTGTGTCCAGATTTCCTCTTCTTAAAAAGACAATGGTCAGACTGGATCAGAGCCCACCCGCACTGCCCTGTTTTAACTTAATCATTGCTTTAGAGATCCTATCTCTAAATACAGTCACATTCTGAGGGGACAGCGGGCGGGGTTAAGACTTCAGCATAGGAATTTTGAGGGAGGGGGATGAGACACAACTCAGCACACACTCAGCGTGTAAGTGGTGAAATGAGGCGGGCTGCCCTAGAGCCGTACCCTTTCCCTCTGGCTCGGCCCCCTCACCCTACACCCTTGGCAAATCCTGCTCTAAAGCACTCAAGTCTTGGCTCACCCAGACCTTCAGGATTCGCCATTGCAGCCGGCCTGCAGCACACTTCAGGCTCCAGAGCTGCAAGCAGTGATCGGCCTCAATCCCCACATGGAAACGCCAGCCAAGAAGCCTCAGTCCTTCCATCTCATGCACGAGAGGCGTTTGCTCTCAGCAAAGGTCTTCAGAGGAAGTGTGGTCCACACACAGGTTCTTTGAAGCTGCTGTTTGGTTTCAGCTATTTATTCTGGCTTTGGTTCAGAGTCATCTCCCTTCAGACTGGAAGGGCTCCGAGTCCACTTGTCGCCATGCCTCTGGGTTTTTTGCAAGCTAAGGAGACATTGTCACCCTCCCAACCACCCTGTCACTTCCCCCATCGCCTCTCCTTTCCTTTTTTTTTCTCTCTCAATCTTTTCTTTTATTTGAGGAGCCTGGAATCACAAATATGTTGGGGATAGGACAACGTCTTCAGCAGAGGGGGGTGGATACTGGGGTCATCTTTTACTAAGAACAAAGCTATGGAAGTGACGCACTCAAACATATTGCTATTAGAGACTTGAAAAGTATTTCCCTCATTAGCGTAAAAGGGAAGAAGGGAGCTAGCAATCTTGTTGATCAGCAGTGGCAATTTATTTTAAACTGTCCATTTTCTGGGTGTCAGAGGACGACTTTTATGTATAATCTTATTTCCAATTTCAACAAAGAACACTTCACTCATGTTCTGTGTGGATTTTTTTTTTCTTCATAGACAATAACCGATTATAAAAGCGGTTCTCAACCGCCCCCCTCCCATCTCAGAGTGGTGTTGACATATGGAAATGAATCAAAATGTAATACGCATAATTACCAGCACTGTAAGCAGGGTACAATTAGTGTCTCTTCAAACCAATGTTGTAATCAAAAGACACCAGTAAAACAGTCCAAAAAGCGAGAAGACGATCGTGGAATGAGACACGGATTGGAAGGAAGTTTCTTTCTTTCTCTCTCTCTCTTCTGCCGTGTACAGAGATGCAAGTTGCCTTCTATTCTTTCCCTTAGCGGGTGCAGAGAAATCAATTCTAATTATTTTCTCCACCCATCGAGTTGAACGCAGACAAGGAAACCTTGCTTTAAAAACAAACCCAGCCGTGTGGAAGGTCCTTATCTTTTCTGAAGCTTGTATCTGGAGGGTATGTTAGAAGGTCACATAACCCTCAGGCGGCGTCAGGGGACCAGCTCGTCAACCAGGGCCCACTGGGTAGAATCTTGTTGCCAGGATGCCTTCTGTTGGATCTGCAAGGCATTTTGCAGAGCTGTTGGTTTGGAGCTTGTTTTCATGGTTTTTGATGTTTCATTGGGTTTTCAGAGTGGATCCCTTGCCAATGTTTAAAGATCAGGAGGGGTTCACATCAAAGATAAGATATTCCCCTCCTCCTAAAAAATTGTGTCAGCTGTCCACATACGACCACACCCTCCCAGGACACTGTCCCCTGGTGGCCAGCAGAGTCTAGACACAAGGCAGACCCTCCTGATCTCCACATCCTGACCTCTGATCCTGCCCCAGGTCTGCAGGCACCTTATCCCCACGCTGTCACTGACTGTAAAGCATCAGAGCAGCTCATTTACCTGCCATTTGCAAGAAAACCACCACGGACCAGCCACACTGTCTTTGCTTCATCCACCGCCTTTTCGACTCTCTACCACCCCGCTGAAGTGCGCGTCCCACCCACAAACTCCCATTAACCCCCCACAAGCCCCATCTTGGTGTTTCTGATGCCAGAGAGTGTCTCCCGACCATGCCCACCCATTCCCCCTAAACCAAGCCCATCAGTCACTCTTGACCCTGTTCACGCCTCCTCGCGTGAACTCTTCGCGCTGCTGCTAAATCCCACTGCACCCTTGATCTGGGCACTTCTCCCTGGCCTGGAGCCCCTGGAAAGTGAGGTCCTCGCCTTTTCCATGGCCATATCCCAAATGCCGAGCATAGAGTCTGGCGCAGGGGAGGTGTGAAGTCCTTGTTTGGATTTCTGAATGAATTATTCAGTGAAGGCTGCCTCTTTCTTGTCTCCAAAGTGAGCCTGGCAGGAGACAGAAGGGGAAGGGGACGATCACTGAGAACCTACTATGCGTCTGCCCCTCAGCCTGTGTTTTGCCTTAAGAGAGGAAAAAAAAAGACCCTTTCTAGCTTCCACCTCAATATTGACCAGCTATCAAGCTATTTACCCCTCAAAAAAGCAAGTCTTCATGGTAAAATAAACTGCTACCAGTGATTAAAACTCATACTGATATCCCTATGTACCAATAGGTATCAATGCCAATTCCTACACCTACGTCTGCATCTGCATTTACAGCTTTATCACCACTATCTGCCATCTAGATATCATCTCAGCTCTGGGTTGCTCAGAATAGCAAACATTTGGAAACCACTTACGCATCCATCAACAGGGCACCAGTTCAACAAACTGCAATGTATTCAAATACTGGAAAACGCTGAAACCATCAATATAAGGATAGTCACTTACAGACAGGGACAAAGACTCCAGCTTGCAGAGGCCAGGTCACGCCACGACCAGAGACAAGGGTGATACACATTTGCAAACTGGTTTTCATCTAGAAATGCAAACATGCAGAGAGACGTTTGGAACCGCATCAGCCGAACACTGAATGGACTTCCAAGGCAGGAAGTTCTTTGCTGAATTTTGCTTGTAAGTTTCCATTCTTCTCACATTGAAAAAACATTAATTGTGATTTTTTCCCCCTAAAGCAACGCATTCATTGTAAATGCACTGCTGTGGCATCTCCCTTCTCTCCTGGTTTGACTGACCAGCACTTTCTGCCAGGCACCATACTGCTCCACTGCCCTCCACCTCTAGCATGTGATGGGTTGGGTCTGGGCCAGTCTCTCCCATTTTAGTAAATTCACACTTGACCCTGTTCATGTTTTCAGGTCCAGGAGTCAAGGCCCCTTTCTGAGGCGAATCTTGACAATATTTGATCCTGAAACACGGGCATCAAAAGTTCAAAGGAAAAGGAGACATTGACAGGGTCTAGATTAATCCGCCCTCTGTACCGAAGAGGAAACTCACATCTCGGCGTGTCGGAAGGAGCAGGAAGTCAGAAGCCCTAGCTCCGCCCCTTCCTGGCTGTGTGACTCTGAGTCGGCTCTTGGACCTCTCTGTGTCTGCCTCTTCTTTCTCATCTATAAACCTGAAATAGTAACTGCAACCATGGGAAGGGTCGTTTCAAAGCTTAAATGTGACAGTGACTGGACCAGAGCTTTTGAAAATGGAGAAACACTAGCAGATCAGAATTGTGACCATTAACTTGAATCAATTTCCCCGACTATGGGGGAAAATGTACACACACACACACACACACACACACATAACACATGTAGTAAAAATCACAGTCATCAGGACCAGGGCTCCTGAGGGGATAAAGCCATCATCAGATACTCCCAGATTTGCAGTCTCTGCTGTGGGGCCCGAGAGGGGGCAGGTGGGCTCTCATAACCTCTAGAGTCCACTCTCCCCTCACCAATGACCTGACCATCATCGCCAAGGCCTCCCAGCCCAGGGGCTTCTAGAGAGATCTGGGACAACCTCAGAGGGTGTCCATCTGGAGCTCAGTACCTCGGCAGGTCATTTCTGTTCAGCCCGGAGCTTCCTTTAAGCTTGGGGAGGCGAGGAAGAGAAGGCTGAGAAGACAAGTTAAAATCAACTCCGGGTCAGCAGGGCAGCTGGCCCCGGGCCCAGTTGGGGAACCTCTCAGGAAGGGCCCCCACCCAGCCAACCCTCCCACAATGCACCAGGTGCTCCTGCTGATAAGACTGGGCGGCTCGGCCTCTGGGCGCATGACGGGAACAGAGGAGAAGCCTGTCTATCCTTGAAGGCTGTGAGAGGAAACTCCTGCTCCGTAAAGTGCAGGCAGATAAGACAGAAGCAGCTGAGGCCTGGGGCGTCCTTTCCCCCTCTGGTTTTTTCTGTTGTTTTGTTTCAGTTCCCTTCTTAATAAAGGAGAGAGAAAACCTGATGCCCACCCCACCAGTCAAGCATGGATTTGACTTGTAGACGTTTAATGAAGATGGTGAGATTCCAGCACTGAAATCTCAAGAGTGGTTTCACGCAGAGCACGAGTTTGTGGGAGATTTTTAGTTCTTCTTTCCCTTTTGCTGAATTTTCCAAATGCAGGCATACCTCATTCTTCTGAGCTTCTCAGATACTGTGTTTTTTTACAGACTGAAAGTTTGTGGCAACCCCTCATCGAGCAAGTCTGGTGACACCATTTCCCCAACAGCATTATTTTGAATTATGGACATTGGTTTTTAGACATAATGCCACCACACACCTATTAAGATAGACCACTGCTGCTGCTGCTGCTGCTGCTAAGTTGCTTCAGTCGTGTCTGACTCTGTGCGACCCCATAGACGGCAGCCCACCAGGCTCCACCGTCCCTGGGATTCTTCAGGCAAGAACACTGGAGTGGGTTGCCATTTCCTTCTCCAATGCAGGAAAGTGAAAAGTGAAAGTGAAGTCGCTCAGTCATGTCCGACTCTTAGCGACCCCATGGACTGGAGCCTACCATGCTCCTCCGTCCATGGGATTTTCCAGGCAAAAGTACTGGGGTGGGGTGCCATTGCCTTCCCCTAAGATAGACCACAGTGTAGTGTAAACATAATATTTGTAGGCACTGGAAAACCAAAAATTTCTGTGTGACTCAAATCGTTGCAGTGTTGACTGTATTGCCGTGATCTAGAATTGAACCCACAGAATCTCTGAGCTCTGCCTGTACTTTTGCCATGACCAAGCATTGTGTTTATAATCATAAAAAGTAAAAGTCCTTTTTGAATGCAAGGTTTGAATCTCATTTCATATTGGCTCCAAAGCACAGTCACTAAAGAGGGAGAATGTATGTGTTCTGTGATCCAGGGACAAATGTGGTGTTGCTTATCAGGAGAACAGTGGCAAGAAGAAGGTCATATGCTCCCCAGTCTGCTACTAGGGGATCGTTCTGGAAAACAGTTTGACAGTTTCTTATAAAGTTAAAATACACTTAGCACATAATCCAACAGTCTGACTCCTGGGTATTTATTGTAGAGAAATGAAACTTATCTTCGCCTAAAAACCTATACATGGATGTTCATAGCAGCTTTGCTCCTAATAGCCCCAAACAGGAAATAACTTGGCCACCAGTTGGTGAAGAGTTAAACCATGGTATGTCCATTCAAAGGAATACTATTCAGCAACAAAAGGAGCAAACTCTGGATATATGTGACACCTTGCCTGGATCTCAAGGGCATTGTGCTGAGTGATAAAAAGCCATTTTTGAAAGTCACTGTGCTATACTATTCACCTAGAATATGAAAATGTTCAAAGATGAAGAATGGAGTGTTATAGATGAATATCCTCAGAGCAACATAGTCATAGCTCTAAAGAATAGGTCAGGGGTTGCCAGACATTAAGAGTCGGGTGGGATGTGACCATCTGGGGGTTGTTTGAAGGGGTTTCTTTTTGATGATGGATCAGTTCTTGCTCTTGGTGATAGTGACTCAAATCTGCACACCTGGTAGAATTTTGTAGAACTATACACCCACCCTCCAAAAGTTCACCTGCAGTTAGTGACCAAATTAAGGTTGCATTCAAGTTAATCGTATTGTACTAACGTTAATTTCCTGGTCTTGATCATTTTATTTTGATTCTGTAAAGTATTATCATTGGAGGGAACTGGGTGAAGTGTACCAGGGAACCCTCATTACTGTTTTAGCAATTCCTTGTGAACAACTGTAAAGCATTTTAAAACGAAACTATTAAAAACAAGCTGACTCATCTCCACTCTGGTTTCTTTGTGTTGGTTTCATCCTTACCTCATGGTGACCAAAAGGGTGCCAGCAGCTCCAAACCCTCTCTGTCTAGCAGTTGTCACTAAAGGACCGTCGCTTTCTCAGTAGTTCCGGCTAACATCACATGTTCATCTCTGTCCATTGTTGGCACGAGATGAATGGAACACACTGACTGGTCAGCCCTAAGTCATGGCCAGACCCCTGCTCTCCCATAGCAGGCAGAGGATAGCCTAGTCAGAAGCACATGCGGACTTTACTCCGGAATAAAATGTATAAATGTATCTTCAGCAGAAAAAAGGAAAATTGGAAGCTGGGCTGGTAAAACCAACAGATGTCCAGCAGAGAGGAAAATGGCATCATTATAAGGATAAAATATTACATGAGACAGTGAGTGTAGAGCACGCCAAAGGTGTTAGGTGCTTATTAGGAGATTCACAAAGAGCTCTCCTCTGCTCCCTCTGCTCATCGCTGCTGATGGAAGAGTCAGGCACGTTGGAGAATTCAGCCTGGTTTGCCTTTTACACCACCTCCAACTGCATTCCAGACAAGCGCCCAGCAGCACTGGCTGCCTTTCTTACAGAGCGCTCTGCAATCCTGAATTCTTTTCTGCTGGTCTCAGTTGGATGCGATGTTGTTCCTACCAGACTGCCTATGGTAGAGAGTCTGAATCTTTCTTTCCTCTAAAAATAAGAGCCAGTCAGCATCAGTGGCATTGTGCCAGGCATGGTGCTAGACGTTCTTCATTATAATTGGTGCCCTAACCCAGGGCATTGCTCCACTTTGCAGATGAATGAACTGAGTTTTGGGGGAGGCCGTCACATGGTTTGGAAGTGGCAGAGCCAGATCTCAAACCCAAAGGTTCTAAATGCCTTTCACTTTGGGCAGAAGAAACCTCTCTGTGTCCCTAAGATTTCACTGGAAAAAGTCAACCGGCAGAGCCAACCCTAGTCCAGAGCTTCCATCCACCTGCTCCCCAGCATCCTTCATTCATAACGGGCTGCCATCTCTCTCTCTTTTTATGATGCCGATCTACTGGAGGCCAGGGCATTAATATCACTGTAAACCAAGCCCGCTGTGGAGCAATTAGCAGCACCATCGCTTCTCTGCTCCACTTTCACCAGAGCCCGGAAATAACATTCCATCCTCCACACCACATGTCATGCCAGGGCAGGCCACCCGTTCTGCTAGGCCCAAGAAACCCCTGTTTTGCCTAAGACATATATTAAAATAAACTCTGTGTTTATTCTCCCCAACTGGCTTGTGGAATGCAAGTCAAGAAGCATCTTTCTGGTGGCTGGATTGGGGGTTGGGGGGCTAAGGAAGTCCCCTCGTCTCCCAAGCTAAGTACTTTGTTATCTCTCCACTTAATTTCTCCCCTTTCAATTTACACACACACACACACACACACACACACACACACACACACACACACACACGCATGCCTGGGGGCTATTTTGTTCCTCTTAACTGAAGTGATACAGAAAAGCTTCTTTTGTTTATCTTCATCTTTTCCATTTTTTTGTCCCCCCTGGGAAGGGTGGTTGCTATTGGCTTATTCTCTGTGTGTATGTGAGTGTGTATGTGTATGCATTGTATATATGTATGTGTTTCCTGGTTATTTCATTTTTTGCAACTGCATGTCCACAATGAATCAAAATTCAACCACATTTGGAAAATAAGTAGTGCCAGCATCACAGTTGTTAAAGCCAGAGCCTGTTGTCAAGGGCAGCCTGGCTGTTAGGTTCCCTGTGCAGGTCTTAAAAGAAACAGAATGGCTCACCCAGCCAGGTTCTCTGGCTGAGCCGGAAGCATGCATTCCACAGCTCCTGCCAAAGCACAGATTTCCTGGGGTCTTTGTTTCCTAGTGTGATTGGACATATTTAGTCAAAACCACCAAGCTTCATGACTTCTGATCTTTTTTTTTTTTTTTTTTAATGTCCAAAGCTAGTGAAGGACCAGGAAGCCTGGAGTGCTGCGGTCCACGGGGTCGCAAAGAGTCGGACACAACTAAGCGACGGAACAACAGCAAGGGTTTACTTAGGGCCTCCTTCACACCAGGAGCTCGGCAAGAGCTGGGTCTGCATTGGATCTAGTTTTCCAGGTGTGATTCACCCAGGGCCCAATATAGCATTTCAGGTACAACGGGCTCTCAGTATTAATGGTAATAATAGCTAACGTTTGTTTGTATACTGTATCCTATGCAGCTTTCAAACCATTATATAGTATTAATATTTTGGAGCCCCAAATTACATATTTAACAATATTTTTTAATGAAAATATTTTGAACATATAGGCAAGAACACAGAAAATACAATAAACACCAGTTTTTTTTAAAAAAGTCTTAACTGCATGCTCTATTTGCTCCAGATCTTTTTCACCTAGAACAAGCCATCACAGCTGTAGCAGAGATCCCCACGCACCTACCCTGATCCCAGTTTTCTCTTCTATGTTCCAATCAGGAATGTACAGGAAAACCACATTTGGAGTTTATTATCTCAATGTTGTGGTTGCTTAGTTGCTAAGTCGTGTCCCACTCTTTGAGAACCCAACTACTATAGCCCCCGGCTCCTCTGCCCATGGGATTTCCCAGGTAAGAATACTAGAATGGGTTGCCATTCCCTTCTCCAGGGGATCTTCCTGACCCAGAGATCGAACCGAAATCTCTTGCTTGGCAGGCAGATTCTTTACCACCAAGCCCCCTGGGAAGCCCATTTATTACGTCAATAGATATTTTTAAATGTTTAGTACGTGATTACATATCTGTAAACATCATAGTTTGTTGTTTAAGCAGGTTTTGAAATTTTAATTAATTGGTATCTAGCTGTACATTTCATCCTATATTCTCCTGTTTTCTTTCCACTTTATATAGATTATCACATTTAATCCTCACAATGGCCGTAAGAGGCTGGCACCATTTTACAGATGAGGAAGGCGAGGCACGGAAGAAATTAAAGCCTTAGGCTAACATTTCCTTATGCTAACCATGAGTCTAAACTGTGATTCAGCTGTTTGACTCCAAAGTGCAGATGCCAAAGAAATGAGTGGTTAGGGACCCCAAAGAAGAATGTTAATAGGATCTTTTTCATAAGAACTGAAAGTTAGAAATAACCCAAATGTCCATCAAGAGCAGGATGGATAAACACACCGTGGTGAGGTCACACCATGGACTATTACACATCAGTGAAAAAGAATGAGCTTGTATGGCTGCAGGAGCATGGACGCATCTCAGACATGATGCTGAGAGAAAGACAGACACAAAGGAATGTGCTGCGTGCTCCCATCTGAATGAAGTTCAGAAGCAGAACTGTATGATTACAGCAGAGCAGTGATTATTTCTGAGGACAGAGGGCAGGGTTGACTGGGAGGGCCAAGAGTGGGGGCTTCTGGGCTGCCCAAAGTGTTTCTAGAACCTGATCTTGGAGGTGGTTACACAAGGGGAGGATGATGTGCAAACTCTCAGGCTTTGTGCTCAGATTTATGTCTTGTATTGTATGTGCTATACCTTGATGCTGCTGGTGGTGACGATGGTGGCAGTGAGGATGAGGACGTGAATGGCGATGATGGTGATGACCATGATGATAAATCATGCTGTGAGGTCATACGGATTGTCCGAGGTAGAGCCATCTGGACACCAGACAGCCCAACTTCTGGATCGGCCTTGACTATGGCTCTCTGGATATTTATAAAGTGAAAATAGACGAGCAGATAGAGTTATCCACCCAAGTTCGCACACTGGTCACGTAGAAAAGATAGGACCTGATCCTGTTATAGTTCTGTCTGACTCCCACATCCAACCCTCTTTGCTTTGCCTCTGACCTCTGCCAGGGACAGAGGCAGGGTCCCTCTGGGTACCCTATTCTCTGTCAGGGTGCTGAGGACTCACTTTTCCACTCTTTGTGCAGCTTATTTCATTTCCAAAACTTGTATGCTCCCATTTCACAGATGGAGAAACAAAGGCTCAGTCATGCGCCCCCAGACGGCCAGAACCCCAGGCTCCTGTGAGGCCCTGTGGACAGAGCATGGAGCCTGTGGTCAGCCAGCTCAGATCCTGCTGAGAATCCCAGCTGGGCGACCCAGGCCGGCCATCACCCTGTGCCTCGGTTTTCCCATCTGCCAGGTGGATTTCACAACCCTGGCTCTGCAAGGCGAGGTGGGCATGAAGTGAGGTGACACCTGAAGGGCGTGTATGCCCATCAGCCGCTCATCTCTCTTCCTGACTCCTTGGCTTCCTGGCCATTCAGTCTTTCTTGTTCACCGCTTGGTTGACCTCTGTGCTTTCTTGCAGCTTTAAGATTCTATGATTTATGGCATTTTATGCAAGTGTTGATTAAGCACTCCGCTCTGCGGACTGCAGAGGAAAAGGGGGTGGGGCTGGCATGGTCTCTAATTCCACATGGGTAACAATAATGTTGACGGGAGAAGTGGCGAGTGGCAGGTCCGCTATCCCTTCTTCTCCCAGAACATCCAGGGAACCACACTGTGTTCCTGCATGCGGTTCACGCAGGATATGAAAAGGATGGCCCAGCCTGGGATGGGGTGGGTCCCCGATAGGAATTAGCACAGGGGGCCTGGGCTTTGGGGAGCCAGGATGGCCAGCCCTCTGTAGCAGGTCTTTATTGAATATTCTATTCTACAGTGCCCCATAAAACCAGGAGGGAAAACAAGAGATCTCACTTCTCAGAGCTACATATAATAACCTTAAAACAGGCATCCATAAACGTGGAGCTAGTAATTATTCGGATCTAGTTAAGCATGCGGCAAAATGGAATAAACGCAGCTCCATTAACCTTATTTTAAAAGCACTTTTTGGTGATTCATGTTTATTACACTGTTAACATTTAGAAGAGTGGACACCCACCACTGTTTCTGCACCCTGTGCAGAAGAAAACATGTACTTGTGGGGAAGGGAAGTAGGCCCAGCAGAAAGTGTTTCTGTTTTACCAATGCCTGCCCTAAAGAGACATTCTCTGTCCATCCCCTCGTTCAGTATTCAGGTAAGTATTGATGTGTCTCGGATACTCGGAGAAGTGATGGAGCTGCAGCAGCCAGAGAACAGCCACCGGTCTCGGGGAGCTGATGTTTCCAGGGGCGAGACCTGAGGAACCCAATCACTTCTACTGGGAAGCGACTTGGGACCCTGATGGAAATCTCTACCCGGGGACTTCCCACCAGGGCCAAGACTGTTGTTCCCTACCGCACCCCTTCAGACCGGGTCTGGCAGATAATAGATGTGCAATCAGATTATTAAATGACTACCAGAATGAGGGGCTGGGGTGGAAGGAGGAGGCTGTGAAGTTTCCCAAGGAAAATAACCGAGTGGGGCTGGCCACTGGGTTCCCCGAGGCCCAGCCCAGTGCTTGCATCCCACACCCCCACCCCCCACCGTCACTTTGCCATCTTCTTTCTAGAAGAGCTACTTTGCGGGCTCTTTAAAGGCACCCCCAGCAAACCTTACTGAGAGATTCAACTGCAACCTCTCAGAAGAAGGAGACACGCTGTTGCTGTTTTCTTTTATAAGGGGACGTGTTTATAGAGATAAATTCAAGCTCAGTTTGAACACCTCCAGAGAGAAGCCAGAACGTTCTCTAGCAGGGAAGTGGAGAGTGAAGTTGGCTATGTAGGTGAACTGAGAAATCCATATGGGAGGCATGTAGAGGAGTCTTTAACGGAAGGATATTTTGAAGTTACAAACATGCGGATGACCCAAATTCTCACTCTTTTTTACCTATAGAGTTAGATATATATACATGCTATGCTATGCTAGGTCACTTCAGTCGTGTCCGACTCTGTGCGACCCCACAGACGGCAGCCCACCAGGCTCCCCCGTCCCTGGGATTCTCCAGGCAAGAACACTGGAGTGGGTTGCCATTTCCTTCTCAATGCATGAAAGTGAAAAGAGAAAGTGAAGTAGCTCAGTCGTGCCTGACTCTTAGCGACCCCATGGACTGCAGCCTAACAGGCTCCTCCGTCCATGGGATTTTCCAAGCAAGAGTACTGGAGTGGGATGCCATTGCCTTCTCCGAGATATATATACATACATACAAAGGTATTAACAAAGGCAATCTCTGGGAAATAGGAACATGATGTTTTTACCTTATATTTTGCCTATCTCTTTTCTCTAACCTTCATGGTGCCTATTTACTGACTTTTTTTTTTTTTAATACAACATGAGTGCAGATGTGAGCTTCCCAGGTGGCACTAGGGGTAAAGAACATGCCTGACAATGCAGGAAACATAGGCGACATGGGTTTGATCCCTGGGTGGGGAAGATCCCCTGGAGGAGGGCATGGCAACCCCCTCCAGTATTCCTGCCTGAAGAATCCCATGGACCGAGGAAACTGGCAGGCTATGGTCTATAGGGTAGCAAAGAGTTGGACACGACGAAAGTGACTCAGCGTGCACACACGTGCAGCTAAACTGATGGCATTTAATTCCTGGCATCTGAAGTAGCTGTTTAGTCATTCACTCACTTATGTATTCGCTCATTCATCCAGGAACACAGTTCAAGTCGACTATGATGTCATAAGCCTCGGGATGGGGTTTAACTAACCAAGATAAATGACTAGCATCTCAGCCCTTCAGGGCTTCCCAGACAGCTCGGTGGTAGAGAATTCACCTGACGATGCAGGAGACCCTAGTTCAATCCCTGGGTTGGGAAGATCCCCTGGAGGAGGAAATGCCAACTCACTGCAGGACTCTTGCCTGGGAAATCCCATGGACAGAGGAGCCTGGCGGGCTACAGCCCACGGGGTCACAAAGAGTCGGACTCGGCTGAGAGACGAAGGGTGCACGCGTTCCACCTCTGCCCTTCAGTTGGTCCTCTTCCGGGCAGAGATGCAGATTGAGGGCAGGATGGGCACGGAAGTAGAGAGGTGTACTGACTGTGGAGGATGGAGTCCTGCTCCATGGATGCCAGGAAGGGAAGGCGGGTGGGGATGGGGTGGGAGGGGGCATGGCAGGGCTCAGCCACTCCTTTGTCTCCCCTCTCTTAGCTCCCTTACTCAGACTTTCAAACTTGTGAGATGCACCAAACTGCTACCTACCTCAGGACCTTTGCACATGCTGCTGAGTATGGAAGGCTCAGACCTATCCTCAAACACACATACACACACACACATGCATACGCTTTATTTCTACCAGTATCACACCTACTCATCTCCCAGGTCTCAAATTTAATCACTTCCTATGGGGTTCACTCCTTGACTCCCGAGGAAAAGCCTCCAATCATTTATCTGCACAGAATCTGTCCTTCGGCACTTGTAGGATAGTCTTATTCATCTGTCTGTTTACTTTGTAATTCATTGCGCGAAGTCATGAAGACAACCCCATGCCTTATTCATTTCTATAACCCTACATCTTAGGACAGAGCCTAGCACAGAGTGATCGTTTCATAAATATTTGCTGCCTAGTCAAAGAACAAATTGTTTTAATAGCGTGATGCTGGAAAAATCTGTTCTCATGGTTTGGTTTCTTTAGTTCATTCTTATTAAAACAGGAGTAACAGAGACTTCTCCAGTGGTCCATTGCTTAAGACTCTGTGCTCCCAATGCAGGGGCCCAGGTTAGATCTCTGGTCAGGAAACTAGATCCTGTGTGCTGGGCAGCCGAATAAATAAAAACAACAAGAATAACAGCACCCACCGGCGTTTATGAAGGACTTGCCATGTGCTTGAATCACTGCTAATAATTATACAGGCATTATCTTGGCTGAACATCAGCAACAGCAACCTGTAAGGTAAATAATGGTAATATACCCATTTTCCAGAGGAGAAAATAAAGGCATTTATAGGGAAGTCTCCATTTCTTGTGAACCGGAGGCTCTTTGCAAGTCAGCTCATCTCTGTGAACCTCAGTTATTTAAAGAGATGAGTTTAGTAGCCCACATATACACGTACATACAGTAGCGCACAGAATACAGAACCCAGCCCACCTCTGAGACATCCACAATGCTGAACACAATGATGCCGACACCTTTGCAGCGGGTAAGCTGGCTGTTTATGCCTGGTATCTCATGAGCACTCGGGACACACTTGGATGAGGACTCCCCTGCTCTTTTAACTTGCAAAGCTGAATCTCTGGCAGACAGCCACGCTCTGAAATTCCGTGGCATAATAACCATGAATCGCCCCCGGAGTCTCCAGGACACAAAGCTGGTTGGCTTCCCTGGCCCAGGCTCATCGTGTGGGAAGCCAGGGAGGCCTTGGACACGGCCACCAACTCAGGGGTCTCGGCTACAGACAGAGCCTGCCGCCAAAGGGCCCTCCCGCCGACCTTGCTGAAAAGACCGGTAAATTCAGCAGCCAGCGTGTCTGGCCTTCCCACTTGCTCCCTCTAAATCTCCCTCTAAGTGGCAGGACTCTGGCCCGGCTGCCCAGTCTGGGCATATTTGCTTCATGTCAGGGCAGAGCTGTGCCAGGGACCTCCCCGGGGCTGGCGGGGACCTTGTTTTTCCCACATGGCAACCCTCTCAGGAGCTACTGCTCGACTCAGCGTGACCCAGACACCCAGCTGCAAATGCCAGGGACTGGAGGGGACTCGAAAGCTTCCCACTTTCTAAGTTGCTCTGTCAGTCTTAACTAAGAGTTCAAGGACAGCTCCTGGGGATAACATTCCAGGAGCCCAGTTTTCCTTGGGGCCTCAAGGAACCAGTTTGCAAAGGAGCAGACAGGGAGGTCTGGTGACCCTGGCTCAAAACTAAGGCCAGGATGCCTCAGACAAGTCCTGCCGCCCTCCAGCCTCAGTTTCCTTGTCTACACTGGGTTAGTCTCTTGGTGCCTGACTGTCTCCTTATCCATCTGAGTTGGCCCTTCCTAGACTCAACCAGGTCCTGGGGGCTCACGATGGAAGCTGGGGGTCTGATGCACTTCCTCCCCTTGCAAGGAGCCTCCATATCCAGCCTCTTTTGTCTCTTGTCACCTGAACACAGCTAAGGGCACACAGCTGGCCCCAAAACTGGTGCACAGCATCCTTCGCCACGTGCCCTGGAAGCCAAGCTCGCCTGAGGAGTGAAGGTATCCATAGCCCCAGGGTGGACCTCATGCCTCCCTTGGAGCCCACTGCTGAAAAAGGAGGTATGGCCACTCCAGGCTCCTGTCTGTTATTCTAGAAGCCCAAAGCAGCCTGGAGTCTTCTCGGAAAGGCATGCTGGAAAGCACCTTGCATGGGAATCCCAGTAATTTCTTGGCCAAGTGCTTCCCCACTCATTGCCTCTCTCAGCCCCATCACCAGAAGCGTCATCGTCCCCAGCATACAGGTGGGAAAGCTGAGCTCAGCGAGCAGGTTGACATCATCAGGATTGTTCAGCTCCTACATAACCTCCCTGCCCCACCCTCCAACACGCTCTGACTTCCTTACGATGCCCGATTCCCATCCCGCACAGTATGACCGAACTCGCTGATGAAAGGAAAGATGAAAGTCGCCCAGTCCTGTCCAACTCTTTTCGACCCCACGGACTGTAGCCAACCAGGCTCCTCTGTCCATGGAATTCTCCAGGCGAGAATACTGGAGTGGGTAGCCATTCCCTTCTCTAGGGGATCTTCCCAACCCAGGGATCGACCCTGGGTCTCCCGCACTGTGGGCAGATGCTTTATCTTCTGAGCTACCACCAGGGAGTTTTCACTGATGAATCTTGACCCAAAATTCAGGCCCTCGGGACATTCCTTAAACTCTTCTGGGCATTCCCAGAAGGAAACTATCATTTGACCATATACACATGCGTGTGTGTGTGTGTGTGTGTGTGTGTGTGTGTGTGTGTGTGTGTGTGTATGACACAGGGGACCTTATCCAGTATCTAAGATGAGGTTAAGCCAGGATTCCATTTGCGCCCCTGCTGAGACCGTGGTGTTAGACACCAGCAAGACTGAGGACTTCAAATCAAGGAGACAGGCCTAGTACAGAGGGTGCAGGAGGATTTTCCCACTGGTGGTCCCTTCACTATCTTTTTTGAGAAGCCTTAATCCCTTAATCACTTTTATTAATCTCATAACAATCTTTCCAACATCGGTTACATCCTTCTTATCTCGCTTAAGCATTTTGGTGAACTCAGAGCTTCTTGTCACTTAGGGAATTTTCCCATCAGCTTAAGGCACCTGTTCTTACACACACTCTCTCTCCTTTCTCTTTCTCTCTCTCCCTCCTGCCCTCCATCCCCCTTCCTCATCTCCCCCCTCCAGCTATCTTGTTAGAATCTAAGAGCCCTTGAATTTCAGAGCTAAGAGGAAACTTTCAGAATCTCCAGCAGACATTTTGCATTTTACAGCTGGAAAGTCAGGGCTCTGAGATGTTACTGAACTCATTCAAGTTCACACCATGGGCACAAGCGGGTATTTGTACCCCTCAGGAACAACAACACATCTTATAGGCGTAAGCGCTTACCCAACCTCTTGCCTTCGATCCTCACAAACACCTCTTGGATAGGTTCTACCATTGAACCCATTTTAGAGATGAGGAAGCTAAGGCAAAGCCAGGGAAATCAGTAGGTCATGGGCACATTGTGAGGGAGACATGGCCAGGAGACTGGAACCCAGGCTGCCGCACTTCAGAGCCTGAGCTCCCAAGCGCTGGGCCCTTTCACGATGTCTGGGTACCACTCTGTCATCCACCCCTTCAGGGACAGTGGGTTGGGGCACAAAGAGGAGTGAAGCAGCCCCCTTATCAAGTGAAATAAAGGTACTGAGGCCTCAGAATGTGGCTGTTGCCCCTCTCTTGGATTAAGAGCTCAGAACATTCACCCATGTGGGGTCCCTACAGCCCAGCCTGGGGTCTTCTTGTCATGAGAGCCCATGACAGCAGCCTCTACTACCAGGGAGCCATGAGCCCCGCTGGGCATCTCACACCCGGGCCAGCCCCGGCGACACCCCAGACTCACTCACAGCAGAGCCCCCACCTCTCAACTGGAGGTGTCCGCCAACAGCGCCAGCTGCAGAGGCTTTTCTGGAAGAGGTGAATAATGGGAGAAGCCAAGAAGGAAGGCTAACTGGAAGCTATTGGCGGAAGTGGGGGTTTTGAAGGGGAAAAAAAGTGAAAGTCTTAGTTGCTCTTTGCAACCCCATGGGCTGTAGCCTGCCAGCCTCCTCTGTCCATGGAATTCTCCAGGCAAGAAGACTGGAATGGGTTGCCATTTCCTTCTCCAGGGGATCTTCTTGAACCAGGATTCAAACCTGGGTCTCCTGCACTGGCAGTTAGAGTCTTTACTGCTGAGCCACCAGGGAGGGCCTTCCCAATTCCAATCTCCACTGGGAAACTCTGGAAGCCAGTGGGGATCTCAAATAGCACAATTTCAAAGCTACCAAAGAGATATCTCTGTGTATCCCCCAGGTCTGATCTTCTGTGGGCTTAGAAACATCCTCCATCCTCCTCCGAGCCCTGTGTGAAGAGGGTGCGCCCAAGGGAACTGGTCTTAAATCCCTAGAGTCAACACAGACACCAACGTGGGATCTCAAGGCTGCTCCTGGGGAGTCCCTCCTGCCCTGCCAGGCGCCTGGCGTGCCTCCCTTTTCATCGCCCATCACCTCTGCTCTCTCCCTCTCCCTCCCCTTCCCCCTTTGTCTGCCTGACAAGTAGCTGCTTGGGGGGTGAAGATGGGAAACCAATCACCGAACTTAGAAAATAAAAACACCCTAGTCGGCTTTATTAATCTCCTGAAATATGCTCTCCAATTGCTGCTGAGCAGAAAGGGCCCGTGTTTTCCCCAAGAACGTCGTAAAAAAATTTTTTTTTAAAAAGTAGAAATGTTTACAAGGATGGCTGGGAAAAAGTGCAGTCGATCTTCCTGGTAATGTACAAGGTGATGCAGTAATTGCTATGGAAACTAGTCATTATAATTCAATAAAAAGGGAGGGGGAAAAGTTAACTTCATTGTGTTACCTATGACTCTATAGTCATGTTCTTTACATATATTAGCATAAAATCAAGCCCCACTTTTATTCTCAGGGTTTTCACTAGCTCTGCCTTCACAAAAGGGTGTGTAGGATTCACCGCAGATGAAGCCTTAAAGAGGAGATGAAAATTCACTTTGCAAGAAATCTCTATTTTATTCCCCTGGGTACAATATTTAATGTTTCTGCATAATGTGTGTGCAGGTTCTGGAAGAGAATATAGCCGGTACACGAGGAGTTTTGCCCAGCGCGTTAGAGGAAGAGCCTTCCCTCTCTACAGGCTCTGAGATGTGACAGAAAGGTAATTCTTCTTCTAGGAGAGATGCAACTTGAAAACCATCACTGCTGTCCCCCAGGAGCTTGCAAATCTCCATGTAATTGGGAGTCCAGAAACAGGGCACCAGAGTTAGAAGGCAGGGGGCGCTCGTCCAGCTCTGGACAAGTCACTTGGTGACTTGGTTCTTCTCTCTGAGCGTCCCAAATGGTACAGGCTATTCAAGTACTGTCTCTCCCCTCCGCACCTGCTCTTCTATCCTCTGCCTTCTGGGGCCAGAGCTGGAGGCTGCACGCCGCACTTCTGCTTTGCCTGCTGGACTTATGATAGCTTCTGCCCATAAGAGGCGCCAGTGAGAGGTGGTCAGCAGGAAAGTGAAAGCCGCTCAGTCTCATCTGACTCTTTGCGACCCTGTGGACTATACAGTCCATGAATTCTCCAGGCCAGAATACTGGAGTAGCTAGCCATTCCCTTCTCCAGGGGATCTTCCCAAGCCAGGGATCGAGCCCAAGTCTCCCACACTGTGGGTTGATTCTTTACCAGCTGAGCTACCAGGGAAGCCATCACCTCAGCAGTGGTTCCAAGGCAGGTCTTCCTCACAGTGATAACCACCAGCCTCTTAACCCTTAGGCAGCTAAGTCTGTGCCCAAGCTCTGCATGGTCCCTCCCAAGAGCAGAGTTCTGGTCCCTCCTCCAAGTTTTGGGGTTTTTTTCCCCCCAACTTTTCCCCTTGCTCCCTGAGCTCAAGGATGGTTGACAGCTGCTTCCTGCAATCCTGCTTCTGCATCTCTCCAGTGTCCCCTTTCTGCCTTTCCAGTTTATCAATGCCAGATCAACTGATTTTCTATACTCAATTCTCTCTGCTACAGTACCTGGTACAGTTTTTGTCTCTAACTTTAGATCTTGCCCTTCCTAAATCCAGCCTTCGATTGGTAGTCCAAATGAGCTTTCTTCCCATGAGTTTGATCAGGATACTGCTTGGAGCGGGTGAATTCCTGGCCTTAAGGCTGTCAGAGCCTCTACTTGATCCACAGCAGAAACCCTCCACCAATCACATTTCTCCTGAGCATGGACACATCCTCAGAGTCCTTCTGAACAGTGTGCCTCAGGACAGTACTAGCCATGGTTCAAAGTGTGTGAAAGTGAATGTGTTAGTCGCTCAGTCGCGTCCAGCTCTTTATGACCCCGTGAACTGTAGCCCACTAGGCTTCTCTGTCCATGGAATTCTCCAGGCAGGAATAGTGGAGTGGGTTGCCATGCCCTTCTCCAGGGGATCTTCCCAACCCAGGGTTTGAATTTAGGCCTCCTGCATTACAGGTAGATTCTTTACTGTCTGAGCCACTGGGGAAGCCCCTTCATGGCTCAAAACTGGCAGGTAAAATGAAATCTGACCTTGAAGGGTAAGTCCCATCTCTGAGATATGATCCATAGGAATTACTTCTTACTTTATCTCACGTTTATAGAGTGCTTGTTATCAGGCATTCTTTATTGCCATGTAGAGTCTTCAAAGAGAAATTCATCCAGTGAATGCAATCTCTGATAAGGGCAGTTTCATATTTGTTTTTGATCCAGAGGAACCCACCTTGCATACTTGGATCCACTGTAATAGCCAAACAATTCTTTAACTGAGACTTAATAAAGTCACCACAAAGAATTCTTTGAGAATGACTGAATCCCCTCCCTGGAAGGAGAACTCTACTGACAATTTCATAATTACACATAACAAACTCTAAGTCACATACAGTAGAATTCTGATATGAATTGCTAATTATGTTCACATTAGGGTATAGATGAAAATTCTTATCTGGATGTAGCTAAGAGTAACAGGCTTTCTTTTTGGGTAACCTGGAATCTTTTCCCCAGGTTCTGCATTTGGCAATGTTTGAGGACATTTTTGATTGTTGAAATCGAGGGTGGAGTGCTTTTAGCATCTAGCGGCTAGACACCAGGAATCCAAGGATATTGCCCACAGTGTGGAGACCAGTCTAGAGCAAAGAATTAACTGGCCCCAAATGTCAACAGTGTTGACAGTGAGGGCTTCCCTCCAATTTTGACCCGTGTGCTGGCTGTGGCTTCCTGGGGTTAGGATCCCCCATTTTTTATCTATAGAGAAACTTCCCTATTTATGGATGTAATGGCCAAACGCTGGCACGGAGCATTTGCAGTGACAACGCTGGTAAGATGTGTTCCCTCCGAGGCACGGTGCAGAATGTCTGCCCGCGGTGCCCTAGGGGGTACGTCCACTCTCAGTTTAGCCCTATCACGTCCTCTCTCTCCAGCCTGGCCGTCTGTCCCTAGCCAGCTGCTTCTGTGGCCCATCCATGCCAGGTCTAAAGGCACTGGGGAGAGTCACCTCCAACTTAAGACTGAACGGAAAATCTGTCTCCTGGTGGTCTGACTCATGGATATCATGACCTTTCCAATGTCATGCTCAAAGGTAAAGTGAAATCCTCTCATGCCCCAAATCCTTCCTTCCACATCCCTCATCCTGAGGTCACACTGCCTTTAATCTATTTAGGCTTTCTATTCAACACAGGTTCTCTTTCATTAAATACACCCTGATGAAGGGATGAGTGTAAGGCTAACAAACACACAATCCCTACAGTTTGTTTCTTAACTTGGGGTATTTACATATTGGCTTTGTTCAAAATGAGATCGAGACTTCCACATCTCCTTCTTGGTGGCACTGATCGTGTTAGGAAAACGAAGTAGCAGTCACATCAGATTAACTGCTGGAAGGAAAAGCCCCAACCTACCTTGTAACAGGACAACAACCAGACTGCCTCATTAGTCAACTATTGTTCGGTTAAGTGTTGATTAGCTTCTCCCTGACTTTGCAGAGTAGATAATGCCTGAAGCACGGAATCGTGAGGTCTTAGCAATAGGGAGCCATAGCATTCCAGTGCTCTTCCTTCTCAGCTGGCTGTCCCCCACCCCACCTTATCCACAAGGGATGAGTTCAGAGAGCCAGAGACCGTCTAAAACCGCAGATAGCACTGAGCCCTACGAACAGGCAGGCCAGGCAGCATGTGCAGCATAGATGCGATGGACAAAGAGCTGAATCACGTCCAGGACGAAGTAAGATTTCATCACACGCTTCAGAACTGCACACAGTTTAAAACCTACGAATTGTTTCTTTCCAAAACTTCCCATTTAATGTTTTCAGATGGTGGCTGACCTTGGGGAAACTGAAACTGGGGAAAGCAAAACCACAGATAAGAAGGCATCACTGCATCCCACTTTCTACAAAGTGAGTGCACTTGAATCGTGAGATTTTAGGATCAGAGAAACAGTGCAAATAGTTTGAGTTTGAAAGGCATGAAATACTAGAACTTAGAAGAGATCTTAGAACTATCAACTACTTGGATCGCCAAATCTCAGAATTTCATGATTATAAATTTGCTTTCAAATTTGATATTTTTCAGTCACAGCTTTTTGGAATTATCGATAGAGGACCGTGGAAACCCAAAGCTTACTGAAGCTTACTGTAAGCTCATCTCAAGGGCCTAACTTTCCTCTAGGTTCCTTTGTTCTATTCCCTCCCGTAAAATTAATTGTTCCTTCCACCTACGGTGCTACCCACAGAGGGGACCCTGCGTAGAAAGCCACAGGAAGGAAGACGTCTGCCTCCATAAACAGACCCGTGCCAGCGCCAGCGTTAGTCATTCGGTCGTGTCCATCCCTTTGGGATCCCATGGACTGTAGCCCTCTAGGTTCCTCTGTCCACGGAGTTCTCCAGGCAAGAACACTGGAGTGGGTTGCTGTGCCCTCCTTCAGGGGATCTTCCCAACCCAGGGATCAAACCTGGGTCTCCCACACTGCAGGCAGATTCCTTACCAACTGGTAAGGAATCTTACCCTGGAAAGTCACCAGGGAAGCCCAATTTTTTTTTTAGCTGCACATGTGAATGCTTGGCTGCAGCACACGGGACCTAGTTCCCTGACCAGGGATCCTGCCTGGGCCCCCTACATCGGGAGCAAGGAGTCTTAGCCTCTGGGCCACCAGGGAAGTACCACCCACGGGAAGGGGCCAAAAGCTGAGATTCCCCAGGGGCTAGGCAGGTGACATATGTGAGGGCAATGGGTGGATGCAGTCAAACAATACGGAAATGGACTCTGAACATCAGTGTCAGGAAGACAATAGGGAGCTGTGCGGACTGGAGCAGATGGGGGATCTTTGTCATGTAGGTACAAGAGCTGGTCTTCACCACAGCATCTACCAGATGCTGGAACTCTATGTTTTCCTGTAGAATTCCCAAGGTTCTTTTTCAGCATTGGCAACTGATTCCATTTCACAGGGCACGCTGACACTGTGCAGAAATACCAGTCAAAAATGCTCTGTGGGCTGATTTTAGTGCTGATGTTGCACCTCCTCTAGGAGGAGACATCAAAGAACTAGACACAGTCCCGTGCAGAGTTTAGGAGCCAGCACTCAGCAGCCAGAGGGCAAAGTTCAAACTCTTTCTCTGCTGTGCTCTGGCGGTGCAACCTTGGCCAGGGTGCTTGGCCTCTCTGTGCTTAACTCGCCCATCTGTAAAATAAGGGTGTCTATAGTAGTATCTCCCTCATGAGGTTATTGTGAGGTTTACATGAATGAGAACATGCAAAGTCTTCGGTAAGCATACATTAGTTACTTTTGATATAGAACATGTGTAAAGAGCCTGATACATGCAAGCAATAGGCAAGTATTATCTGTTATTCTTCCTATGCTGTGTTAGGTCACTTCGGTCGTGTCCAACTCTTTGCTGCCCCATGGACCATAGCCCTCCAGGCTCCTCTCTGTCCATGGGATTCTCCAGGCAAGAATACTGGAGGGGGTTGCTGGGCCCTCCTCCAAGGGATCTTCCCAACTCGGGGATTGAACCCCCATCTCTTATGCTTCTTGCATTGGCAGGTGGGTTCTTTACCATTAGCACCACTAATAGAAGCTCATCTATTATTTTCAGTGTTTTGCAGATCCTCATTTTTCTTAAAACTTAGGTTTTCCCCAGCAGTCTTATCAGGAGAGGGGAAGCAGGAAATAAGGCTGGCATTAGTATCTCCATTTTGCAGATGAGAAAGCTGAGGCAGAGAAGGGTCATATTCACTTGCCCCAAGGCCCACACACGACAGACACACGGCAGGATCTGGCTCAGGAACCAGCTCTCTGAATCTGGCTTTATCACCTGAGACACTGCCTGCCATTGGAGCCCAAGGCCTGGCTGGGCCGTGGACGCCACCACCGCCCAACCAGCCAGCCACTCCGCCACATTGCCAGATGTCCCTTGCCGCACTCCAGACGCAAAACGACAATGAAGTGGGGTTAAAAAAAAAAAAGAGAAAGAAACAGAGAGAGAGAAGGGAGCAGAGGGTGGGAGAAGACTGTTCTCATCACAAATTTCTCTCTGGCCCTCTTCCCAGATTTGAAGATTCTGGCACGGCTGGCAAAATTGGGAGCAGGAGAGGAGAGAATGCTGGCTGGCAGCGGGGTGGCTAAGGGTCCAGAACGGGCTGCCCAAACTTCCCCATCAGACCCGCCCCCAAGGACAAGCTACATGATTGAGACGCTGCTACAAAATGAAAAGGCAGGACCCCTTGGGCAAACATTATTAAGGATTTTCAGACGGTATGCATTGAGCATAAAGCCAAGTGCGGGGCCCTTCTGAGCACCGGGCCCTGTGTGGCTGCAGAGGTCATGTGCCCTGGACACCTCCTCCCTCATCCAAGGGACACCCCAGTGTTACACAGCAGGGGTGCAAAGAGGGTTAACAGACACCTCCCCTCTCTCCGTGTCCTGGTGAGATAAAACCACCATTGGGAGACCCAGGACAATTTTTATATAGGATTAGAAAACAAAAATCAATATTTAATTATCTGTAAGCTTTTTGTGTCACTGAATCTTTAGCACCCTAACGGGGAACACAGGCTGCCACGGCGAGAGTAAGTCATTAAAGACGCAACGTGGCTGGACATCCCTTTTTAGAGTCGGGCCATAAATAGAGTACATTATCGGTCCTCCCATGCTGGTATTGTTATTTATCTTTACAATCTCTATTTACCTCTATTTATAGTGGATTTCCCCCATATATTACGAGGCCAGGTTAACTTTAACGGACTTCATGAAAAGAGGTACTTAAAACTTTGGAACATGCTTATGTGGACAGATGGTGAGGTTTTCAGAAGCTATGGGGCCCAGAAGGCCGATTTGAAGGGTGTTGATTTTTTTTTTTTTTTTTCCTGCTTCTTTCCTTATTGCCTATGCTCTCTCTCATGCAGGCTGCTCAGAGTCCTCCATCCCCAGCTTGGTAGCTGCATCCAGGGTGCAAAAGGAAAGGAGATAAGGGGAGCTGGAAAATCCTGGCCCTGGACCTCCAGGCCTTACCTGTAAACAGGTTTTTTAATTTCCCAGGCTGACAGCAAAGTCATGTTTCCAGACACTGGAAGCCTTTGCTTTGCCAAGGAAACCCTCACCAGGGTTTGTATTTTGCCATCGTATTTTGGCCTTTGCTAAGTACCAGATTATACTCTTCTGTTCAACGACCTGCCTCCTCCATCAGACCGCCGTCTCCTCTGGGCAGGGACGGAGTCGGGGCCGCCTGGGGGTGCCCATGCCCTAGAACCATTTCCAGCACAGAATAGAGGCGAAAGAAATGGGAGCAGCCATCCTGCAAGAAAAGCAGCAAAGTTAGAGCTAAAACCGCCACCAGGCTAACCTGGGTTGAATGTCTTCTCTGAAACTTACTACCTAGGGGATTTGGGGCAAGTTAATTAGCCTCTCTGAGCCTCGGTTTCTTCATCTGTAATGTGGGGCATTCCCTGTGGTCCAGGGGTGAAGAATCCACTCGCAATGCAGAGGACATGGATTTGAGCCCAGTTTGGGGAACGAAGATCCCACAGGCCACGTAGCAACTAAGCTCTTGTGCCCAGGAGCCGGTGTTCAGTTCAGTTCAGTCGCTCAGTCGTGTCCAACTCTTTGCCACCCCATGAACTGCAGCACGCCGGGCTTCCCTGTCCATCACAAACTCCCAGAGCTTACTCAAACTCATGTCCTTAGGGTCAGTGATGCCATCCAACCATCTCATCCTCTGTTGTCCCCTTCTCCTCCTGCCCTCAATCTTTCCCAGCATCAGGGTCTTTTCCAGTGAGTCAGTTCTTCTCATCAGGTGGCCAAACTATTGGAGTTTCAGCTTCAGCATCAGTCCTTCCAATGAATATATGTAGGACTGATTTCCTTTAGAATTAACTGGTTAGATATCCTTGCAGTCCAAGGGACTCTCAAGAGTCTTCTCCAACACCACAGATCAAAAGCATCAGTTTTTTGGTGCTCAGCTTTCTTTATAGTACAACTCTCACATCCATATTTGACTACTGGAAAAATCATAGCTTTGACTAGATAGACCTTTGTCAGCAAGGTAACATTTCTGCTTTTTTAATATGCTGTCTATGTTGGTCATAGCTTTTCTTCCAAGGAGCAAGCATCTTTTAATTTCAAGTCTGCAGTCACCATCTGCAGTGATTTTGGAGCCCAAGAAATTAAACTCTGTCACTGTTTCCATTGTTTCCCCATCTATTTGCCATGAAGTGATGGGACTGGATGCCATGATCTTAGTTTTCTGAATGTTGAGCTTTAAGCCAACTTTGTCACTCTCCTCTTTCACTTTCATCAAGAGGCTCTTTAGTTTCTCTTCATTTTCTGCCATAACAGTGGTGTCATCTTCGTATCTGAGGTTATTAATAGACTGGTTCCAAATTGGGAAAGAAGTACGTCAGGGCTGTATGTTATCACCTTGCTTATTTAACTTCTATGCAGATTCAGTTCAGTTGCTCAGTCATGTCCAACTGTTTGTGACCCCATGGACTGTAGCATGACAGGCTTCCCTGTCCTTCTCAGAGTTTACTCAAACTCATGTCCATTAAGTCCGTGATGCCATCCAACCATCTCATCCTCTATGCAGAGTGCATCATGCAAAATGCCAGGCTGGATGAAACACAAGCTGGAATCAAGATTGCCGGGAGAAATATCAATAACCTCAGGAGCCAGTGAACCACAGCTAAAGAGCCCATGTGCCACAACTAAAGAACTCACATGATGCAACTAAGACCTGATGCAGCAAATAAACAAGTAAATGAAAATATTTTAAAAAGTTAAAAAATAAAAGGAGCGCCCACTTCACAGTAGTCATGTATGGATGTGAGAGTTGGACTATAAAGAAAGCTGCTGCTGCTGCTGTTAAGTCACTTCAGCTGAGTACCGAAGAATTGATGCTTTTGAACTGTGGTGTTGGAGAAGACTCTTGAGAGTTCCTTGGACTGCAAGGAGATCCAACCAGTCCACCCTAAAGGAGATCAGTCCTGAGTGTTCATTAGAAGAACTGATGTTGAAGCTGAAACTCCGATACTTTGGCCACCTGATGCAAAGAGCTGACTCATTTGAAAAGACCCTGATGCTGGGAAAGATGGAGGGCAGGAGGAGAAGGGGATGACAGAGGATGAGATGATTGGATGGCATCACCGACTCAATGGACACGAGTTTGGGTAGACTCCGGGAGTTGGTGATGGACAGGGAGGCCTGGCGTGCTGTGGTTTACGGTGTCACAAAGAGTCAGACACCACTGAGCAACTCAACTGAACTGAGCGACTTCACAGGGCTGTTGGGAGAAGTCAGTACATTGGAGCAGGTAACCTGCAGAGCTTCGTATGATTGTGTGTCATGAATCCTGGGACTGACACATCTGTTTGGAACTCACGGGAAAGAGTAAAAGTGTGTGAGTGTATGTCCAGATGGATGAATGAGTGAGTGAAAACAGGGGAAAAGCCTTCCTCAGAAGCAGAGCTGGGACCAGGAAATGTAACCGAGGGAAGGTTAGAGGCATTTCTGCTTATTAATCTAAAAGGTAAGACAATCAAGGAACACACGAGGATTTGTGAAAAGTCTGCACGTACTTGTTGTGCAGTCACTAAGTTGGGTCCAGCTCTTTGCGACCCCATGGACTGCAGCACAACCAGGCTTCTCTGTCCTTCACCAACTCCCGGAGTTTACCCAAACTCATGTCATTGAGTCGGTGATGGACTCACCATCCATCCAGTCATCTCGTCCTCTGTCATCCCCTTCTCCTCCTGCCCTCAATCTTCACTATCTCCTGGACTTGGCTCAAACTCATGTCCATTGAGTCGGTGATGCCATCCAACCATCTCATCCTCTGTCACCCTCTTCTCCTCATGCATGTACTATAGGTAGCTTTACAACTCAGTTGGGCAAAGACTGTCCCACAAACAGCATTTGTACAATTGTTTGACCATAAAAGGGCAAAATTAGAGTAAATTGTTGCTTCACAGCCATTCAGCAAAATCAGTTCCTGATGGATTGGAGTTAATAGTAAAACACAAAACTCTATGACCCCCCCCCCAAATAAAAATGTGGATTAGCAATCTGTGACCTTAAGCAGAGAGAATGCTTTTAAGTATAAAAACAAAATAATGAGCTATAATAGAAAGCATAGATTGATTAAACTCCATAAAAATGAAAATATTTACAGTTTCAAAAACTACAAGACATAAAATGCACTGGGGAAATCACTTGCTTCATATACATGGGGCGAAGGGTTAACAGGCACATTTTATAAAGAGTTCTTGGACGCTATCAAGGAAATAAAGAACAAAAGTAAATAGGGGGGGAAATGAAGCTAAGTATGTAAATGTGAAATTAATCAAAGAAGGCACAGCAATGGCCAAATAGGCACATAACACAAGCTAAACTTCACTCACAATAAAATATAATTTACAAGAACAGAGACAATTTTAAATGGTCTGATCAGCACATTTTTCCTTAATGATAACACCCATTGCCTGTGTGGGTGTTGCAAAACAGGCACTTTTGAACACTCTGGGGATCATCTTTACAGTGCATACGAGTAAATACTTCTGTTGGGAAGCCTGAAGAGTCTGTGGTCCTTTATTATGCAGTATCTTTGTGTGAGTGCTGAGAGATGCAGCGTTGATACAGTTTCCCTGTTCAGTTTATCCTCACTGGGAGTGTACATGGATGACTTTGCTTTTCTCAGAGAACACTTGGCAGCACCCATCACATTTTTAAATAAGGTCCACCCTTTGAGTAATACTTGCACAGATGCTAAGAGGCTTATCTTCAGTGAGGGCCTCTGCAATATTGCTAAGTGCAGCATGGAAGAAAACTGGGGGAAAGCCTGATTACCCATCAAGAAAGGTTCAGTAAGCCAGAATGGCTATTTATGTAAGTCAAAAATGGTGGCATGTCTATAATTTCAACTGAATATAGCCATCTAATAGAACACGATGCAGCCATTAAAAAGAATGAGACAGTGTAACGGGTGCGGTATTACAGGAAAGCGTTTGTTGTAAATTGTCAAGAGAAAAAAGTCATTTCTAGAAAGCATATAACATCATGCTCCAAGGCATGTGGCTCATTTACTGATGTATATTACAAAGGCCTCAGACAGGGTGGTTTAGGGAAGTGCCTCCTTTGCCTCTATGAATTTCTGCAGTACTTAACTTCAGGCTTTGTTTCATTAGAATTAGCTACTGTGCCTCGTGTGCCTGCCTGCCCAGTCAAGTCCTTGTGGGTCAGCCTGTGCTTCTGAACACAACCTCATCAAACACCCCTTGAGGACACCCAGGGTCATCAAGACACCTCTGCACACCTCAGCCTGGCTGGTGAGGCCGCCTGTGCGCTGGCCCCTACGTCTCACCTGTGCCCCTGCCTCCGGCCGAGCCCCATATTAATAGTTTTCCATATTTGCACGTTGTCTGTTGTTCCAAATTGTCCCCGTGTGCTGTACCCTCTACCTGGAAGGCCCTCCCTAGCCCTGCCCACCCGGAAATCTCCATGGAGACTTGGGTAGCATCTTTCATGGGAAGTCTTGCTTAACGTTCTAGTCTGTGGTGTGTAACCCACTGAAGTGATTTATTTTCTTTAATCAAGGTGAAATTTGCATAACATAAAATTAACCAGGTTAAAGTGTCTGGTTCAGGAGCATTTTTTAACATCTAGATTCCCAAGCCTTGACCTAAACCTTCCGCATTGAAAGCTCTGGTATTGGCACCAGCGATCTATATTTTTAATAAAGCTCCCAGATAATTCTTGCATACACGGAAGTTTAATAACCACTGCCGTGCTGTCCTCCTACCAGCACAGGACTGTTTGTTTTCCTGCCTCTTAATTTATAAGCCAGAAACTGAGAATCTGCGTAAGGATGTCGATAGAACAATAGACATTTAGATGTGTAGATATGTGCTTAAAAAAACGTGTGTATGTAATTGTTATTATGAGGGCTTCTGTGGTGTCTTAGTGGTAAAGAATCTTCTTGCAATGCAGAAGATGTGGGTTTGACCCCTGGGTCGGGAGGATCCCCTGCAGAAGGAACTGGCGACACTCCAGTGTTCTTGCCTGGGAAATCCCACAGACAGAGAAGCCTGTCGGGCTGCCATCTATGGGGTCGCACAGAGTCAGACACCACTGAGGGACTGAGCATGCACACGCGCAAAGGTTAATATGACCACACTGGGTACGGTGTATTGCATCCCCATAATAACAAGTTTTGCAAACTATAAAGCCCTATCTGGGTAGAAGGAGGAGGTAGGAAAAATGCCCCTGCCTCTTACCCCACTGTCAAAGTGAGCCCGGAGCCAGCAGCCAGTGCCTCAGCCCTTTCAGGAGCCTGAGACATGCTCTCAGCTGGGATGTGTTCCTCCCTCTTCCTGGCACTGGCTGGTGATGCCTGTTGCCAGGAAGAAACGGTCTCGGGCAACCCTGCTGCCCTGGCTCCAGAAGATCAGAGCTATGCCTTAGGTGCGGGGGCGTCTGCCGTCAGTGCTTTCCAAAATCCCACGCAGAGATGCGGCTGAGCTGCGCCTGGAGGCCCGGGATGTTGACAGGTCCGGCGTGGCTCCCTGGATAGAGAGACTGGGACTGTCTCTGATGAGGAGGCTCACTCTCCGTCTCAGGAGCCCCGTCCATCTGGCTGCTCTCCACCCGCAGCCAAGGACCTGCTGCCTTCTGGGGGCCTTCAGGGTGCAAGTGAGAGAAGCAGAGGAGGAAGGCAACAGCTGGGAATGGGGCGGGGAGAGGGGAGATAGGCCCCCTCCCCAGGAGCCATTGATCAATCTTGAAACTGGGACGCTTTCATTTCTCTGCAAACTGGAGCTCCACGTGTAGGGAACTGCAGCACGCACAGCATGAGCAGGAGGGCACCATGAATAAGAGCATCGGACCCGGGCAGAATCAGGTTCGGATCCCAGCTGTACCACTTCCTGGCTGTGTTATCTGGGGCAATCAACCTGCCATTTCTGAGTCCACTCTTTGTCCATGAAATACACCTCACAGAATTTCTTAATAAGGTTTAAATTACAAAATATCGGTGAAAGGCTTTGTGCAGTGCTTGGAGAAAAAAAAAGAAAAGAAAACAGCAGATCGATACATGCTAATTATCTTCGGGAGCATCTCTCTCCTTGGAAGGACGGCTTTGTTTTACAAGACTGTGAAATGCCCAAGCAAGGCAACGCGGAGGCAGCTCTGAAAGCGGAACCGGAGACCTGGGCTCCATGTCTGGATGTGCACCGCCACCTCGGGCAAGTCCTTTCCATTCCTCCTTCTGTAAATCCAAGGAAGAATCCAGTGGGGCGAGGAGGACCACAGCCCTGTGCCTCTCAACGGTCAGATCTGCTTGGTTTTAAACCCCCTCCTGGCGTTCTTAGCCCCATTTCTCAGATGAGTGCACTGAGGCTCAGAGAGGTGAAGTTAGTCGTGTAAAGCAGTGTGACACCAGAAGGAACTGGGGTTCCACCTGGGAGTGTCATTAGTCAGGAGTCAGCCTTAATCCACCCGCTTTGAATGTCCCTCCCTTTCGCCTCTCAGTGATGATGACAATCATCACCACCACGGTGATGGCTCTTGACCTGTGTCCAGCGCTGTTTTAAAGACTCTGCTCATCTTCTTTCATTCCCACAAGCCTGTGAGGCAGGCTCTGTGATTCCCCACTTCCCGGATGAGGACATGGAGGGCCAGGACTTGAACCCAGGTCTGAGTCTGCATCCAGAAAGGCTGCCCTGTATTTGTGTCTCTCCTCTCTTTCTCCTACCCCTAGGGACTCACCAGGTGTTAAGACAGCACTGAAGATGCTGAGTGAGTCAATCAAGGCAAGAAATAGCTGCACCTCCCATCCTTTCTGCAGACAGGAAAGGAGGGAGAGCAAAGTGACTTTGGAAAGAAACGCGCACCTTGTCACATGTTCCCTGCAGCCTTGACTTTTTTCTTATTTAACCAGCCACCTCTCTCGTGCTTCCCCAGTCATCCCAGTCAGGAACGACCACCAGAAGCTTACACCATATATAAGTCACACAAATTTCTCAGATGCTCCCCTCCAAGGAAACTCGAGCTGGGAAATGGCTCAGCATATGTCTAAATGGTTAATTGACTTAATTGCTGGGAGCTGGGCGATTAGCTCACTTGATCCACCCCAGTGGCCACAAAACGTCCTTAATGCTGCACAGTTTATTTGTATGTTAAGCTCTAGTTACTATTATGGGGAACTTTTCCATTGCTGATCACCCCATAAATATATAATGTAGTTGTAGGATGGAGGCAGTCTGGCAGCCTTTCATGAAGGGCTCTTCAGGGAACCAAGGAGGGCGCTCTTCTTTCACTCACTTGACAGGTACTTATTGTGCACCTACTGTGTACCGACTCCTCCACGAAGAGACCGAGTCCTGTCTCCTCCAGGAGACAGAGTCCTGAGCAAACCAGACAAAACCAGTGCCCTCCTTGGGTATACATTCCACCAGGAGGACATGTAGAGTAACCGAGTAAATACATGCACACCTACAGTGATTCTGTGCTCCCCTGGTGGCTTAGACAGAAAAGAAACTGCCCGCAGTGCAGGAGATCCAGGTCCAATTCCTGGGTCGGGAAGAGCCCCTGGAGGAGGGCATGGCAACCCACCCAGTATTCTTACCTGGAAAATCCCCAAAGACAGAGGAGCCTGGTGGGCTACAGTCCACGGGGTCGCAAAAAGTTGGACACGATTGAAGCGACTTAGCCCAAGCACACAGGAAGAAAATAAAACTGAATGATGGGGTTGGATGAGCAGGGAAAGACTGCTTGGGTGAGGGTGGTCAAAGAAAGTCTCGCTAAGTCTGGCTAAGACACAAATGAGAAGTAGATACTCTATCAAGACATGTGGCAACAGTGCTGGAGGCGGGTGTGGGGCATCAGTAAAGGCAAAGACCCTGAGGTTGAAAGGGGCTTATCTTGCCTGAGGATGGGAAGAGAGGCCCGCCCGCCTGGAGCCCAGCGTGTGAAGGTGAGACTGGCACAGGCGAGAAGCGGAGGCGGAGGCAGAGGCCAGGCAGGCGGGGTCAGGGCAAGGAATTTGGATTTTTTTTTTTTCTAAGTGCAATGGAAGGGCATCGAGTGATTTATGTGTAAAACATTCCCTCTGGCTGCTGGGGCAAAGGGTGGATTGTGAGCAAGGGCAGGAAGAGGCAGAGAAGAGAAGAGGAAGGACCAAAAAGGAAGCTGGCAGCCAGTGGGAGAGCATCTTCAGCTCCTCAGGTGAGAGAAGACGCCTTGGAACCAGGAGAGACTGGAGTCAGTGGAGAACCGAGGCTATTTGTGGGAAGGGATGTCTGGGACTGAGTTTGGAATAACAGAGCCTCCGGGAATTTTAGCTGATGCCGGGATACCAGTGGCGCCATGGAGCTAGACACTGAACACCTGGGAAGGAGTGATCAGGCAGAAAGATTCATGTTTTCCGAAAGAATCATTTGGTCCCAGCCAAAGGAAAGACACTGGAGTCCAGGAGACCAGAGGAGAAATATCGCTGAGATGCAGACGAGACGTGAGGGCAGTGTGGGCCGGGCCCAGCCGTGGAATGATGGGTTGTCACCACTTGGGGATTTAACCTAACACGGGCTGGAAGGTCTGCAGTCCAATCTGTGCAGTACAAGACCTGCGAGTAGAAGCCTCGATTCTGTCACAGTCCCGACGATCAGCTGTAGCCCCATCTTAATCCTTCATGAAGTTGGGTGGAGGTGAGGGGAGGGTGGATCAAAATTAGAATTATATCAAGCAGAAAATAATCTTCAGTCTGGGTTGCACTGATAAAAAAAAAAAAAAAAAACAGGCAGAATTCATAATCACCATATAAAACTGTTTATGTTTGTGATTATATGTTACTGCCACCTCCAGGTCCCGGCAGCAAATGACTTAATTGCTTTAGGCTGGAGCTGGGGCGAGGGAGCAGCAGAAGGGCGAGCAGGATGGGAGGAGCAACCCTCTAATCTCTACTTCCCCGCCCCGCCCCAGGTGGGCCCTGCGTGTGGCCCTGGTTTCTGTGGGAGCCCCTGTCCAACAGGGTCACTACTGCCTTTGTCCTGGTCAAAAAGCTGCTGCCCTGGGACATCTTGGGGTTGAGTGAGATGTCAGGTTCTGGGCTGAGAAGGGAAGGAAAAACATGCTGGTTCCAATGCAATAGGATATCAGGAACGGGCTCATCTTTAGATTATCATGTGTCACAATTACCAGTCATCCAGCCCTGAATCCTGGGTACCCTAAGAGCACTAAATCTCACCAATTTGCTCACCAACTTATATTGGTGCCTAGTGCCTGGCATGGGGTGTGCGTGCCTGAGTTTGAGCATCCCTAGAGACACCCCGCATAGAAGGCAATGGCAACCCACTCCAGTACTCTTGCCTGGAAAATCCCAAGGGCTGCTTTCTATGGGGTCGCACAGAGTCGGACACGACTGAAGCGACTTAGCAGCAGCAGAGACAGCCCTGAGACGAGGACCTGAGTGCACGTGGGTGATTCCAGGAGGCACCTACCTGGGAGTGGGGAAACAGAACAGGATGAAAAGGACCCCATGAGCAGATTACCCCAGGAGCCCAATCATGCTGGGAACCTCCAGGAGACAGCACGGAACTGGGTGAAGAAGAGAGTTGTACATCAATTCTCAAATTGTAGGGTGAAGGCAGGGGCAGAAGAGGAGGCTTGTTAATCCCTAATCACCACGTTCACGGGCAGAGAAAGCCTCAGTGGACACAGAAACCCTGAGCAATCAGACACACGTGTTGGCAGTTGGAAATTGGGCTGGAATGTCCTGAAAGGGTCAAGCCATGGAGACCCAGACAGGACAGCAGCCTCAGCTCAACAGAGCCCAATAAGCAGTATTAAATTAAATGAGGGAACAGGAATAAGTGAATTCCCTGTGAGTTTAGGACCATCCAACAACACCGCACCCAGCTAACTTATCTCTGTCAGTGCTGACTCCTGGAAGTCCCCACCTTCAGGCCGGTGGGGACGTATTTCAGCCTCTTCGTGCCTCAATTTCCTCATTGTCAAAACAGTGGGTATAGTGTTCACTTTATATGATGGTTAAGGACGTTCATTAGGACATGCCATTTCACTCACTCATGAGGGCGACCCATTCCTTTTTATCGTTAAACAACATTCCATTGTACGGAAAGACCACGGTTTGTGTGTTTGTCCATTCTTCAGCTGACGGACACGTGAGCTGTTTCCACCTTTTGGCTACAGTGAAGAGTGCTGCTGTGAACGTTCCTGTCGAAGTCTGGAGATGGATCTGTGTCGTCATTTCTGTTGGGTGGATTCCCAGAAGTGGAATTGCTGGGCCATGTGGTAAGGTTATGGTTGATATTGTGAGGAAATGCCAGGCTGCTTTACAAAGGGCTGTGCCAGTCCGCGTTCCCACCAGCAGCGTGTGCGTGTTCCGACTTCTCCGTATCCTCACCAGCACTTATCCCTCTCTTGGATCAGGGCCATCTTCGTGGTTTTGATTTGTATTTTCCTACTGAATTAATAATGCTGAGTATCTTTTCGTGGTCTTACAGGCCATTCGGCTGTGTTCTTTGGGAAATTTGTCTATTCAAATCTTTTGCTCATTTTTCAATTGGATTGTCTTTTTCTCATGGAAGTTTTAAGCATTTTTACATATACTAGATACAGATTCCTTCTAAGACATATGATTTGCAACGAACTTCTTTCCTCTATGAATTACCTGTGCACTTTATTTTTTTTTCTGTTGCATTTCTTTTTTAATTGAGGTATCATGGACATAACGTTGTATTAGTTTCACGCGTAAAACGGAATGGTTCAGTGTTGGTATACATTGCGAAATGGTCTTGACAGTAAGTTTAGTTAACATCCATCACCATCCTTCTTGATAATATTATTTGTAGCATAAAGGTTCCAATTTTGATGAAGTCTAATTTGTCTGTTTTTAATTTTATCCCTTGTGCTTTTAGCATCCTAAGAAACAACTGCCTTGTCCAGGGTTATAAAGACTTACTTCTATATTTTCTTCTAGGCATTTTATAATTTTGAATCTTACATTTAGGTCTATGGTCCATTTTGAGTTAAGTTTTATTCTTTTGCATGTATATATCCATTTGTCCGAAAAGACTACTTTACCCATTTAGTTTTCTTGGCATCTTTGTTAGAAATAAATTGACCATCAATGTTTATTTCTGAGCTGTCATTTCTATTCCATCAATCAATATTTGCATCGTTGGGCCAGTACCATACTTTTCATATCTCTTTTTTTTTCCCCTTTGGCCACACCACACAGCACATGGGATCTTCGTTTCCCAACCAGGGATTGAACCTGTGCTCCCCGCGTTGGAAACACAGAGTTGTAACCAGAGAACCACCAGGAAAGGCTCCACCCTTCTTCAGTCAGATCAGTCGCTCGGTCGTGTCCGACTCTCTGCGACCCCAAGAATCGCAGCACGCCAGGCCTGCCTGTCCATCACCAGCTCCCGGAGGTCACTCAGACTCACATCCATTGAGTCAGTGATGCCATCCAGCCATCTCATCCTCTGTCGTCCCCTTCTCCTCCTGCCCCCAATCCCTCCCAGCATCAGAGTCTTCTCCAATGAGTCAACTCTTCGCATGAGGTGGCCAAAGTACTGGAGTTTCAGCTTTGTCAAATCCTATCTCCAAACGCTATTTTGCATGCCAGCATTTGAGCACTCAAATTAGAGCACGAATGGGCATCCCTGGTGGCTCAGATGGTAAAGTGTCTGCCTGTGATGTGGCAGACCTGAGCTCGATCCCTCGGTGGGGAAGATCCCATGGAGGAGGAAATGGCAACCCACTCCAGTACTCTTGCCTGGAAAATTCCATGATGGAGGAGCCTGGTAGGCTACAATCCATGGGATCGCAAAGAGTTGGACACAACTGAGCAACTTCACTGGATGCCCCCACACAGGGGTATAAGTGATTGTCTTGATAGTGAGTCATGATCTAGCTTCTTAGATGCTGGGTGACTGGGTCATTTACCTAACCTCTCTGCAACTGTTTCGCGGAGCTTTATTTGTAAGAATAAGCATAGTGCCAGCTTCCTTCCTGCCTCTCATCCTTCTTCCTCTCTTCCCTCTCCCACCTTTGGAGGCAGAGTATCTGCCTCATTTATCACGGTATCAGCTTGGTGTCTGACACAGAATAAACACCAAAGACTCTTTCATGGAATGAGCCAGCCCACCCCACCCCCCGCCCCTCCGTCTCACTGGGGAAGTGGGAGGACACGGTCCCCACTTTACTCACGGAGCTGGTTCTAAATGAACACAGGCCTGGTAGCAGCTGGGAGACTGGGTTTCCTGCTCCTGCTTTGTCTTGTTTGCAAGGCCTTAACCTCCCTCGCTCAGGTCTCAGTCCTGGATGGAGGCTCGGAGCTGCCTGCCTCCTTCCCTCCAAGCTTAGAGCCTTTTCTCGGGGAGCAGAGGTCCTTAGACTTTCTGAGTTTCCAGCAGTCTGAGTGTTCCTACATTGTTTCACCAAAAGAAACCCCTCAAACTTCTGTTTATTAGGTATTTAGGTGCAAATTTAATGAGCATGTATGCCCTAACTACTTAGCAGCAGTTTGAAAAAACAATTCATATAAGTTGATAGAAGAATAATATTTTTATTTCAATCTTACATAAGCACAGTTACTATCGAAATGTATATGCCTGTTGGGCTCTGCACAGCTTCTGAAACCTCGGAATCAGATTGGACTCCAGCAACCTCATTTCCTGTTCCACGCTGATTTTGGCCCAGACTTTGCTTTTTATCACAGCAACCACCGAAAACCCAGGGTCACAGAGATATGACATCATCAAAAGGAATGCGGTTTGCTCTGGTGCTGGAACTGGGAATGACCTCAAGCTAGTAGTTTACATGACATTGGACAGAGTCCAAGTATTGCTAGGATGACCTAGACAATTAAAGGTATCTTGCAGCATGGTCGGGAAGCAGCAGTGGCGCCCAGGGTGCCTCAGTTCACAGTTTGGGAACTGCAGTCCCAGAGGAAAGAGTAGGGGAATTGGTTTTTGAGAATTTCCCTGGGATTTTAGCTCTGCTAGTGATTCCCTGTGTGATCTTGAGCCAGTCACTTCCCATTTGGACTTCAGTTACCCTCCTTCCCTGCAAAACCAGACCTCTACCAGCTCCAGTATCTCATCATCATCAGCATCATCCCCTCACCCTCACCACCATCATCACCACCATCACCATCACCACCACCATCACCATCAAATCATCATCATCACCATCATCCCCTCACCATCACCACCATCATCCCCTCACCACCACCATCATCACCATCACCATCACCACCATCACCATCACTGCTATCATCACCACCATCATCATCACCATCACCATCATCCCCTCACCATCACCACCATCACCACCATCACCATCATCCCCTCACCATCACCACCATCATCACCATCACTGCTATCATCACCACCATCATCACCACCATCACCATCATCCCCTCACCATCACCATCATCACCATCACCACCATCACCACCATCATCATCACCACCACCATCACCATCATCCCCTCACCATCACCACCATCACCACCATCATCACCATCACCATCATCACCATCATCCCCTCACCATCACCACCATCATCACCATCACTGGTATCATCACCACCATCATCACCACCATCACCATCATCCCCTCACCATCACCATCATCCCCTCACCATCACCACCATCATCACCATCACTGCTATCATCACCACCATCATCACCACCATCACCATCGTCCCCTCACCATCACCATCATCCCCTCACCATCACCACCATCATCACCATCACTGCTATCATCACCACCATCATCACCACCATCACCATCGTCCCCTCACCATCACCATCATCCCCTCACCATCACCACCATCATCACCATCACTGCTATCATCACCACCATCATCATCACCATCACCATCATCCCCTCACCATCACCATCGCCACCATCACCACCATCATCATCACCACCACCATCACTATCACCATCATCCCCTCACCATCACCACCATCACCACCATCATCACCATCACCATCATCACTGTAACTTTGATGATGAGCTCTCAGTGTATGTTCAGGCAACTTCCTCCTCACGATCACTCTGAGGGAATCCCTCTCACTGACCCTGTTTGACACATGAGGAACTGAGGCGCCAGGGGTTTCAGGAACCCTGGCATCACAGCAGAAAGTGGCACCTTTTGTTTCCCTCTCCACTGCCTGCCTTGGAAACTCTTCTTTGCCTCAATGGGTAGAAAACACTTTAAGAGGATCAAAGTGACTCTACAATTTAAGACAAATCACATTACATATTGACACTCCAGAGGTGCAAACCCATCCATCAGTATTCAAATCTGTGTTGCTTGTTCTTGTGCTTTGAGATGAAGTTCTCAGAGACCAGAGCCTACATGTGAACTGAAAATTAAACCCCATTCATTACAGATTAGCTAATAATTGGATATTAGTGTGGGTGGTTCACCCTTGTGTTCATCTGCAGAGACTAAACTGTTTCTTTTTTTCCTTTCACTTGATTACATTAAAAACCTTCAGGACAAAGTGAAAACTCTGGTGTAGTTACAAGTCAGTCATCCGCCTTTATGTCTCTCACAGTCTACACCCCATGCTCACCTCCCGCTTTTTAATAACTGCAACTAATTGAACCCAGGCCCTATGCCAGGCACTGTTCTAGGCACTGGGGATGTGGCAGGAAACAAAAAAAGGATGCAGGATCTGCCCTCACAGAGTCTGTAATCTAAGAGGGAAAGAGAGAGAGGGAGAAAAGAAGATTCCAGAAGGGGCACTCATTGCACAATATTGAAAGTAATTCACATAATCTCACAACTCACTCCAGCATCCTAACCCTGAAGAATCTCATGGAGAAGAAACACAGGGGCAGTGAGGTCTGAGCACGTCCCCATGGGCTTTGTCCCAACCTTATCACTTTGCATAGTAATTGCCTTTTCAACTAGGCAACGACACACGTCTTGATCATCCTTGCACCCTCAGCACAGGACCGGCACATAATAGATGCTCAAAGAACACAAGCATCAAATGAGTAGATACTCAGTGTAGAGGCAACACAAAAGAGAAAAAAGAACTTTGCAATCTTGCCCCTCCCCTTCCCACACCCCCGTGAGATATCACTTTCCTGCATTTACCATTTGCACTGACAAACTTGCTTTCTCTTTTGAAGAACTAGTTTATGCCGCACTTACCATCATGCTTCTTTCTGCTCAGCTTATATCATGAGCATTTCCTCATGTAATGCGTTCAGTCTGATGTGCCAGTTCCCATCCGTTGATAGTATCTGGCTGGCGTTCTTTACTGGAAAAGATGCAAAAGGGAAGTCAGGCTGTGATTGATTATTGATGTCTGCCGCGGGCAGGGAAGTAGGGCATTTCAGGGTGGAGATTTGCTTTTCGAGACAAGGCTAAGAGTTTAGCTAAGAGAAGCTTGTGCGACATGACCAAGCAGAAGCAAGGACAAAGGATAGAAACCATGTCTCTCATAGTTTGGCATGCAATACGGTCATGTTCAGCGGTGGCCTCAGAGCTGGGGGGACTACAGCATTTGCCCACCTCAACCCTGTCTCCAGTCGGGGACATTAACTCGCTGGCACCTCCAGCCTACCCTCTGTTGGGCTATGCAGGGTGCCAAGGCCAGGACAGCACTCAGAAGCAAAGGATCATGGGCATTCATAGCAAGTAGACGTGAGAGTGAGAGTGGACAGGACTCGGTGAGGTGCTGACAATTTCAGTTCACAGTGACCCTGTTCACTTTCTTAGAGTAAATCCCCAACAGCAAAGAAATTTTCCTTTAAAGGGATAAAATGTAAATATTTGGGGCTCTGCAAGCCATTCAGTCTCTGCTGCAACTGCTCAACTCTGCCCTTGTGGTGCAAAAACAGCCAAAGATGATATGTAAATGAAGGAGCATGGATGTGTTCTAATGAAACTTTATTAACAAAAACAAGCAGAGGGCCAGGTGTAGCTCACATAGTTGGATGGTTGATCCCTAAACTAAGGCTGGGATGGTGTCTGTTTATAACTTGGGTACCAGTTTCAATCATGTGTGTGTGACTGCCAGAAGCAAAGAATCTTTCTCGGGCCCAATACAAAAGAGGATAGGGCTCACTTACTGATGTCTGTCTTGGCCCAGTGTGGGATTCAAGAGAACGCATACTGCACATTGTGCATCCCTGTCCTTAGGAAACCTCAGCAATCAGAAAGAGCTCAAGCAATGTGTCACTAATAGCCTCTATTATTATGGAGAGGGCTCATCTGGGAAGCCTGGCCTCTGTCTAGACAGGTGGCAAAACTCTGGGACCTTCAGAATCTATACCTTTGCAGAGATTGCTCCGTCAACCCTCTGGACCATGAGCGACTTGAAGGTAGAAACCATGCCTTTGTTTCTCCAGGCCTAACAGAGGTTGGCACAGTGTTTAGTGAATGCCTCTGATATTAATAAATGAATGAATGAATTGGAGATTCAACGGAGGCGCCTACTGTGTTAACAGGTTAAGACACTGCATGCCTACTACTGCATCTCCAACACAAGAGTCACATGGAGCAGAAACCATCCAATCTGTTTTCCAGACTAAATGGCTTCTGCATTATGACATCATCCTCATCACCACTTGACATTCACGGACTGGACATTGCACCATGTGCTTTACTTACATCATTAAATGAATTAAATGTGAGAGAAGAGATGTCTTTAACTCTCATTCCTTTTTTAAAAAATGTATTTGTTCATTTATTTGGCTTCATTGCATCTTAGTTGTGACTCATGGGCTTTCCCACAGCATGTGGGATCTTAGTGCCCCAACCAGGGATTGAACCCACATCCCCGGCATTAGAAGGTGGATCCTTAACCACTGGCCACCAGGGAAGGCCCTTTAACTCTCATTTTGTAGATGGAGAAATCAAGGCTCCGATGGGAAAGGCTTGCCTGAGACGAAGCCGTGAAATGTTGCTGAGCCAAAATGTTGGCAGCGCATCCAACCTGTCTGCCTTTGAGGCTCGTGATCACAGCACTGAATCCAAGTGCTGCCTGCCTGCTGGGTCTCGCGTGCATCAATGGAGGGGGCTCTGCAGGAATGGCCTGGCCCCCGCTTCGTCTGGGACGGATCACAGGCTTGAGCAGGACTGGGGAGCAGGGGCGGGCAACTGTGGGCAGGGGTTGGCCACCACCCCACCCACCAGGGGTCCGCCCCCCACCCCGCTCCTCCGCAGCGGCGGGCTGGGAGCCCTGGTGAGCCCCATGCTCTGTGATTGGCGGCCTGCAGATGGCGGGGGTGCCCTGGAATTTATTATCCAAGCATGCCTTCCTGAGGGTGCCTCACTGCCTGACACTGCTTTATCGGAAAGCTGGGAACGGTTAGCCGAGCCCATCTGTTAACCAAAGAGGGGAGCTCGGTGGGTGGGAAGGTCTGCAGAGTCATTTAAAAGGAATTTCTCTGAAGCGGAGGCCAGGGTGGAAGGTTATCTGCCCGTGGGCCGCAGGCTGCCCGGTTTCGGGGTTTGGAGGCTTTAAGGAGTGGTGCGTCTGGGTTGGGTAAGGGGGCTCTCCTTTCTTGTTCTCAAGCAAAAATTGCTGGGGTCCTTCCTCCTTCCGAGCAACAACTTTAACCTGTGAGACCTCATAGCTGAAACCCTCCACATTAGCATCATCGGTGTCTCAGTGATGAATCTGGGACAGATGGGGATAAATGCGACAATCTGAATTAATACCGGGGTCGCTAATGAATCTGGGAGCTGGGAAATAATTAGGAGAAGTTACCGCTCCCGCCAGGGCGATGCTGTGTTGGCTGCTTGCTCCTCTGCCCCCTCCTCCCAGCCAGGGTGCCCCAGAAGAGAGCCGTGCCGCCACCCAGGGCACGTGGGTCTCAAGACTTGACCTTGGGCTTGATTTCTGGTGTGTCTGTGACAGGCGAGTGAACGGCAGGAGGAGGGTAGCTCTCCCCGGGGCATGCAGAGTTCATCGGAGCTGGGGCAAAGTGCTGCACTGACAGCTGGGAGACCTGGGTTCAAGTGCGGACTCCGGGTGAGTGACCTTGGGGCAGATGGTTCCCCTCTTCTCAACAGAGATAAACCATCACAAGGGGTGACACGAACCACTTGCAGATCTGCGCTGGACCCACACTAAGTGGTTCACTGGCAGCATCTCATTTAATCTGCCCCCATGGCTCTAGAACTCTGTTCGTCCTCAGATGCTTACTCCTCCTTTCCGAAACTTAGCACAGTTGTGACTGGATACTTGAGTATTTCATTTTTTAATGGCTATCTACCCTGCTAGACTGGAGATTCCACAAAGATATCCCCTATTTTGCTCACTGTTATATCCCAGCTACCGAGAAGAGTGGCAGGCACGTCACATTTTTTCAATGAGTGTGAAATGAATGAATGAAGCTGAAAGGTCAGGCTCGACCCTTGTGAGCAGAAGCCCGCTGACGATGCTAACCCGTGGTGGTCAGTTCAACTCTCGAGAGCTGCTGCTTCCTGGTTAGGGAGCTCAGAAGCAGGCTTAGCACCCAGCATCCTTGCCAGGGCAGTGGGCTCTGACAGGGGCTCCGCTGGCGTGGTGTGAGGGGGCCGTGTCCAAGGCTGACTTCAGCCCCCGCCTGTCCCCCTTGTGGGAGCTGTGCTCACTGGAGCCGCTTCACGTGGACATGCTTGAATAGCCACCAGGGCTGTCTGGGCATCATGTGACCACCACCCCCGGCTGCCAGGGGGGCTGGAGGTAGCCAGGGGGTTCGGGGGTCACCTCCGCAGTTAAGCCATGTACCTGGCAGAGACTGTGTTTGTGGAGAACGTTTCAAGGAACAAAGCGTTCTTCATTTTCTTCTTCCCCCTTTTCTTACTTCTCTTTTCTTGGCCGTCTGGACTGAGAATACTTCCATGCGGGGTGGCCAAGGTGAGAAGAGCATTGGGGCAAGAGGAGGAGGAGGAGAGGATCTGCTTTCTGACCCCCGGGGCAGGATGTCTCGTGACTGAGAGCCGAGATGCTGAACTGAGAGTTCCCGGGGTTCAAACTGCGGTTTCTCCCCGACCAGGCATGGAGAATGACCTCAAGCTACTTAATCAACCCCTCTGAGCTTTACTTTCCTCGTCTGTTACGTGAAAGGCATGGCGGCACCGAGGTTATTTCAAGGATTCGAGAGAGAGTTCAGAGGAAATACTCCGTTCATCCTTCTCCCCCAGTTCGGTTAATGCAGCTAAGAGAACAACAATAACCACCGTAGCGTTATCTGTAGAAACAATAAACTAGTCCTGAGGTTTCTTCTTGCCAAGGATGCATGCAAATCAGACAGGAGACAGTGGCATCTTTGCCACTGGCTTTTCCAGACAAGGGAGCAAAGACGGACGAGTTGAAGGAGATGCCCCTGGGTCTTTGCAATTATCTGCCCACTGCTTGAGCCTAACAGATTCCTAGAGGTCACAGAGTTTAAGCCCCTGGAGATGCTGAGGACCAGAGAGGGGAAGGAATGTGCCCAAGGTCACATAGCAGCAGATGGGCAAAGACTGGACCAATTCTTCTCTTTCCTGAATTAATTATCTCAGTCTAGTTCTTCTGACATAAACATCAGCCTGTGCTCTCGGCAGACGAGAATGACCGGCTGACCATGCTTGATGGAGACCAGGGGTAATGGTCACCACCTTCCACGTACCCAGCATGTATATAGGCAGGCAGGTGTTCTGGTCCTCGTCCTTTTGAGAGGTGAGCACTAGCATACCGATGAGTACTTTTGAAATGGGGTCTCCACAAGCGTGCTGCTTGACCCAGGGTGGTGTGTAGGTGGCCAGTTGGGTCGGTGGACGGAGCTGAATCCCCTGCACATCACATAGGGTCCTCCAGACAGGAAGAGCACTCTCTCCTCCCGAGACCCACAAGACCTCATATTTTGGTGTCTAGCAATGACTGACCTTGAGCAAGTGGCTTCTGCTCTTTGGGTCTCAGTATTCTCATCTGTAAAACAGGAGAACCATGGTATCTACCACACTGGCGATCCTCTTTCAGATTAAACAAGTCCATTCATTTAAAGCTCTTAGAACAGCCTCTGGCACATAGTAATAAATGTGGTCCACTAAGTCACCTAGATGTCACAGCTCATGCAAGGGGGTGATGCCACTCCCTTCTGAGACTAGCACACAGGAATGAAAGGTGCATGACCCTCGGTCATGGACTCCATGGGCGTGTGGTCATTCTCAGGTCCAGGGGGTGAACGAGCACGGCAGCGACGTACCGTGCCCAGACCCAAAGGCAGAAACAAGTCAGAGCCTCCTGCAAATATCTGCCCGGTGCCCACAAATGAGGGCCAGTGGTATCCGAGCGCCTGGGCTTGGGGCCACCAGCATGTGCTGACCCTTCTTTTCTCAGGCTCACTGCCAAGTGACCAGAGCTGTCTCCAGCTTCTCCCAGGACGTGGAGGCCAACTCCCTGCTTGTCAATAGAAGCTTCTAGAGAAAAGGGAGCTCCCCACCCCTTCCCCCCTGGGAGAAGCGTCTGTTCTGGAGGGGAGGACAGGCCTACCCAATTAGCATCCCATCACAGCCGCTGACCAGCTGTGTGACCCCAGGCAAGCCCCTTCACCTCTCTGAGCCTCAGTTGCCTCGTTCATCAAATGCGGCTTCCTTGAGAATTTAATGGGATGGGCTTCCTCCGGGTGGGTTCTGCTTTGCTTAGAGCTGACGCCTTAGTGTCAAGCGCAAAGCTTCACACCAAAAGAAGGCTTAACAAGCTGGTGGCAAACGGGTGCCTATCAATAGTACATGGATCAAGGGCTTAACAAGAAGCCCGCCACTGTTCTCAACCCTTCCCACATATCAGTTCATTTAATTTTTACGGTGACTGTCATGACCCCTATCTCACAGGTGAGCACACTGAGACTCGGCAAGAAGAAAAAAAAAAAAAAAATTGAATCACTTGTCCGTATTCACCCAACTCGTAAGTGGCCGAACCAGGACTTGAACCCAGACAATCTGAAACTAGAGCCTGAGCTTATAAACACCGGGTCTCAGCTGAAGAGGAGGCAGGGAACCAAGAGGTACAAGGGAAGTGCCGATCGCTCAGAGCGGCACAGTCCTGAGGGGCGGATCTGTATCTGCAAAGCCCATGATTTCATTAAAAGCAGAGCAAGCACCTGACTGTCTCTTTTGCTTCCCATCTGCGAGCAGCGAGTGGCATCTCTGGCATTCAGGGATGCAGAGAGGGCCCCTGACCGCAGGGAACAGACATCCCAGTTGGTACCCAGAGAGTCAGCGACTCTCTGGGAGAAGCATCTGGCAGAGGCCCCCGCCAGTGGTTCTCTCGTCAGGACATCCCTCTGCACAATGGCGTGGCCTGCGTAGAATGTTTAAAGATATATCTGAATTGGTTTCCAGAATTTAAAAAATGGGAGATTTCATTTTTTAAAAAAAAAAAAAATCCAGATTCCCGGTGTTCTCCATTTGGCTCTGTGCTGGCCACACTTTTCATTGCATGTTTCTGACCTGCTGCCCCCGCCCCGCCCCGCCCCCACCCCAGGGGCATCTGAGTTTGCTATCTCCTGGAGGCCAAGGCTGCGGGATGCTGGAGGCAGGGGCACGACCTTGCTGGCTGACGGCTTCGAGAGAGGCCCAGGCCTGGGAGGGCTTTCTCGCCCTTGCTCGAGATAGAGATGACGCAGGGGCCAGTGTGGGCCTCACGCAGAGCCAGCTCTCCTCCCCTGCTTTGTTTTTGTAAAGCAGAAATGGAAGTTTCCATAACGTGGTGCGACTCCACCCAGCCCTGGCAGGCTTGGGGAGTCACTGCTGTTCGCGAGCGTCCAAGGGAGAGCTTAGGCAGGCAGCCTGCTGTGGCTCCTGGGTTCACAAGCCGCACAGTGGGGCAGCGTGTGCTTATCTGCAAGCCGGGGCCCCACTCCCGAGAAGACAGGGACTCCCCACTGGGTCCTCCCTGGGGGAGATCAAGATCAAAGGGCCACGAGAGGCAGGGGGCAGGAGAACCAGAGACCGAGGCCAGGTTCTATAAGCCATCTACACATCCAGCTATCCATCCTTCCATTCATCCTTCTTCCTTTCCTTCCTTCCTTCATCCACCCATTCGAGGACTATTTACTGAGAACTTGCTGTATTCAAGACTTTCCATGCTATACTCTGAAGAGATAGGAAATAGAACACAAAAACCGTTCCGTGCCCACAAAGCCTACAGTCACTTCGGAGAGACAGGCATGCAAAAGGTAGGGACAAATGAAGCGTAGGAAAAGGGTCCCTGGATAGATCTAGTTTGGCTCATCACAGAACGGGACACCTTGCGGCCCTTTAAAGGAAGTTGATGCCTATACGGTGACACAAAGCATCCTCTAGGTGAAAACAGCCAGGGCTCAGACAATGATTACCATGCGTCCATCCGTCAAGGACAGAGACCTTGGCTGGGCTTCCGTGGACTTGAACTTGCCAAAAAGACCTCTGAGAGAATCCACGAGGAGTCAGGAAAAACGGATGTCTCAGGGATAAAGCTAGGTGCTGGGGTACAAGGAGGTGAGAGAGCTTTTGTGCTGTGTAAACATTTGCTTTTCTGAATATGTAGCTTTTTTTTTTTTTTGTCACTAAAAATGGCTGGGAAATGTAAGGTAGATGGATGGATAGATTGATAGATGCATGAGAGTTAAGAGAGAGAGGAAGGGGAAGAAAGAAGTGGGGGAAGAAGAAAGCAGCACCAGGAGAAAAGAAAAACCCTTCACAAGTTCGGTGGTTTGATACAGAGCTAGAACAGGAAATCCACACTGCCACGGGACATTCTGAGAACGCTTCCCTGACGACGGGGTGCTCGGCCTAGCACACGATGGATGAACAGGAGTTGCCTATTGATGGGTGTTTCCCTCGTGGCTCAGCTGGTAAAGAATCCGCCTGCAATGTGGGAGACCTCGGTTCGATCCCTGGGTTGGGAAGATCTCCCGGAGAAGGGAACAGCTACCCATTCCCATATTCTGGCCTGGAGGATTCCACGGACTGTACAGTCCATGGGGTCCCAAAGAGTCGGACACGACTGAGCAACTTGCACTTTCACTTTCTAACGATGGGCACAGAGATGGGCAGAGACCTCTCAACACTGCAAGGAGCAGTAGGTCCTCAGGCCCACCCTCTCCCCACCGCCAGACCTCAGGTGCTGCGTCTGCGAAGAAAAGAAGGCGCCGCTCAGTCAAGATCTGGGAGATTCTAGGAATCAACAGAGGGACATGTGAATACAGGCCGTCTTAACCTCTGCAGGCGGTAACCTGCCTCCCCGGGGCCCCCTCCCTGCCTCCTCCTATTCCAGTAGATAGGACTGACCAGAACTGGGACAAGCAAGAAAAAGAAAGAAAGTCTGCCTGTGTATCAGACTTTGAGGTCTCTAAACTCTAAAGACGCTCTTTGTATCTCTCTAGGGGGTGGGTGAGGCCAGGAAGCTTAGTTTATCTGAGTGGATGGATGCTGGCTGCTCCTTGTATGGGCGTATCATAGTAGTAAGAGCACATATTTCATGAAAGTCAGGGACTTAAGCACATAAGAGCCCACTGTGTCCCCCAGGCAAGTCCATGAGATGGGTAGCCACGTGGCTATTGATCCCTGTTCATGAGATGACAATCCTGGGGCTCAGAGAAGCTTAATTGTTTGTTCCAGGCTGCAGAGGGAGTCTGAATCCAGGATATGTTGACCCCAGAGTTCGTTCTCTTAACCGCCAACCTGGATTGCTGCCCATCCACAAGGGGGTCCTTCCTCCCCAGGCGTCGAGGCCAGGGAGGGCTGCCTGGAAGAGGGGCTATTTGGGTGGTGTCTGAGGGGAGCCAGAGGGCTCTAAACCATCCCCCACAGTCTAAGAGAATCAGTCCTCTTCCACAAGGAGATTTCCTTAAGAATAAAGGGCCCCGGAGACATTAAAAGGAAAACTCATAAAAAATTCATCTCTGAGTAGTAATTGCATCATAAAAAGTATTGAGTTGGAGTGCAAATGCAAATCGGGCCATGTGAATTAATGATGTAAACAGTTGGAATGAGGGCACGCATCCACAGACTGTCCTGCTCCAGGCTCCTCCATGTGCCAGGCAAAGTGGGCGGTGGGGGGAGGGGAGTGCACCCTGAGGTTTGAAGGACATTTTCAGACCACCAGTGACCACTGTCTCTTACTCTGAATCATTCTTCAGCACCTCCCTGAGATGTGGGTTCGCTCTCTGTGTCCCTCAAGCAGCACATTCTGAGCACCTACTGTGTGCAGGCATGGAGCGACACCACCCCTCCTCCCCACCCTCTCCCAGTTCACCCCACATGAACTTGACCATCCTGGAAGATGAAGACAGATGTTTATGAACTTTGGGTCTACATTGCCATTCACGTTTTTCCTGGTTTGTTGTGGGGGATGGAGGGAAGTACATGCAACAAGCATATATTGAGCACCAACTGCATACAGCGTGGCCCCTGACCTCAGCTCTCAGAGCTGGTCGTGGGAGGTCTGCAGGGACCCAAGACAAGACTGGAGGGATGGGGAGCCATTCCCGGCAGAGGCAGGCTGGATTCCACCTAGTCTGGAAACTACATGTAGTTGGAAATGGCTGGCAAGTGGGGGCTGAGTGTGGTGGCGATGAGCCCCAGTTGGGTTAGACCATACTGGAGGACCTTCTGTGTCTCCCCAAGGAGCTGGGACTTGATTTCCACTTGGAGGAAACACAGCCTTCACTGTCTCCCCCTAAAACTCTGATTCTTGGACATGCAAGAGGCGGAACCTGCAGTCTGTGGGTCTCATCGAAGTCCAGACGGAATAACCAGTTCATAACCTTCCTGTGGTTTTTAAAACTGTGTTTCATGGCACGCCGAGGTTCTGGAAGACCCGTGGTGGAGAGTAAGTGTGAGCTTTAAGTGGGCAATGTTCTGGAACCTCCCCTGCCTAAGCCAGATTAGCCCCACCTGCGTCATCTTTTTTTGTGGTTTGAAATTCCACAGAAGATTTCGTGGAGAAAGGGATTCTGATGCTTAAATAAGAATGACTCCCACTTTAAGCAGAGCAAAGTCCAGATTCTTCCCCAAGCTTTCATGATCCAGACCAAATCCATGTCTCCAGGCTCAGCTCAACCATTTGCCACCCCCTGCGTCTCACCGTCCGGCACCCCAGCCTCCGGCTATGCCTACACAGAAACTTACTGCTCCTCTGTGACTCCATCCCTCTTCTTAACCTGACCTTTTCCCAAGGCTGATTTCAAATTCTTCCTCCTCCAGGAAGCCTGCTCTGACCCTTTCAAGTATCTCTAACCCACCCAGAGTCAGAGCCTCTTTCGACTGACCGCGAAGTCCATGAGGGCAGAATCGTTGGGGTCCAGTACCACACTGGGCTTTTGGCAGATCCCCAGAAATGTGAGCAAACGGGTACTGGGAAAGAGCGGGAAAGGGGTGAGCTTGGGAATATGTAAATTAAAGGATGTAGGGTCAGACAAATGGATGGGAGGGAGGGAAGATGGGAGGTGGGGGGCGGGGGATGAAAGGAGGAGACAAGGAAAGGAGGACGGGAGGATGGAGGGATGGGAGGAAGGAAGGAACAAGGAAAGACCACAGGACGGACGGTGGACGAGTGCCCACGTGTGCAGTGGGGGCAGCCCCGGCTTCCACTCTCCCAGGAGGCCACGGAGCCTGGTCTCCCCCACGTCGCCTCGGCCCTCACCGCCCGCCCCCCACCCCGCCCTCCGTCACACAGCCAGCCCCTGACATGCCCTCGCCCTGCACGGTGATTACTCCTTGAGCAGCCTCCCGTATCCTGTTCCTGCTCTTCCTACAAGCACAGAAGCAGAAAAATCCATCCTGATGAGGAGGAGGCTGCCCGCCCCCGGCCCCCCTCCGCCCCCCGTCTCTGCAGCCTGTAACTCTCGAGCAGTCAGGCAGAAACAGGCAGTCAATTTTTTCCAGGGTCGAGCGCCGGCTGTAAGGCAGAGCCCTGCAGGGTGACAGGGGAGGCGGTGGGGGCTGGGGGGAGGTTGGGGGGTGGGCAGCACTTGGATGGCACGACCGTTTCTCCTCCATCCTGGGGGCAGTGCTTCCTGCCTGGCTCGCCCCAGATGCGGCCAGCTGTGTGATTCAGGGTGCATACTACCTCCCTGACGCTCCCCCAGCACCACCGTGCAACCATCTCACCTAAGACCCCAGCCCCGTGAGACATCACAGGCAGGGCAGAATTCCCTCACCCCTTCTCCCCCAGCCCGGCTTCCTGCTCACATGGAAGGCAGCCTCCTGTCCCCACCTGCCTCTGCCCCTTGGTGCCTTCACGGCAGGCTCCCTGGCAAAGGGAAAGGCAAGCGATGTGCTTGGACCCACCCCGGTGTCAAGTGGCGCTTTGCTGCAGTGGCCACTGAGACGTCAGCCCCGCTGCTGTGAGGGCAGACGGCTCCCAGCTGAGCCCCTGCCCCCAGGAACTGCCCTTTGCTGGAGCAAGAGCTGCCTTGTCCAAGGTCAAGCCTCCTTCCAGTGTCTGCTCAGTGACGGGGGTGCAAGGGCCTGGTCTCCTTGCCTCTGGGCAGGATGACTTGAAGAGCCTTCTTGGCTCTGGAGCGCCCATGGATCAGCTGAGACCCTGGGGGAGCCTGAATCGCACCCCAACTTCTCTCTGCCTCGCTCTGCTTGTTTCCCTTCTCCCAGAGGTGTTGATCCTGATGGTCTCCCCAACTGCATCCCAATAAACCCCGGGCACGCAAAGTCCCAGAGTCTCAGGATCTGTGTCCGGAGGAGCCAACCTCCCACATTCACTATTTAATCTCGGCGGCATCTCTGCCTGGCATAGCCCTGATTCACGGGTCAGGAGCCCGAGGCTCAGAGAGGCCGCCTGTCTGGTCTCGGATGCCCTGAGCGGGTCTGGGCTGCAATTCCCCCACAGGGGTTCAGGACAGGAGGTCAGGACGCTGACTCCTGCTGTCTCTGCCCTTCGGAGACAACCCGAGGGAGATTCACCATTGCTTTCAGACTTCCTTGGGCCAGTGCTTCCTGCCTCAGCTGTCAGGGCACCTTTCAGACATCAGGGAACCCCCCCCCACCAACCCAAGACCAGGGCTTCCTGCCTCAGCTGCCAGGGCACCCAGGTGGGGACCTCCAGCCTCTGCCCCAGGATCAGGCTCTCTCGTTTTCAACTCTGGATACTGTTATTCTCCACCTGCTACGCTCACCAGGGTCACCAGTGTCCGGGGGGCAGGAGGCGGGACACGTGGAACAACTGGAAGGACCAGAGGCATCAGGCCTCTGTCCTGGGCTCAAGGTGGAGCAGGCCACGCTGTACTTCTCTGAGCCTCTTCGTCCTCATCTTTGAAACAGGCTGCTGTGAGGATGGTGCGGGACAGTATATACCAAAGATGCAGCCCCCAGCCTGGCTCACAGCCACTGCTGAGTTATCATTTCCTCCCTTTATCACTCGTGAGAAAATCTAGTCTGCTGAAGATCCACGCTGAGCCCCGTGTCAAGCACGTGAATCTCAGCATCTCACTGAATCCCAGCAACACCTCGGTGCAGCGGGTAGCACTTTCATCCCCACTTCCCAGGTGAGAACACAGAGGCTTAGAGAGGTGCGGTCAAGAGTCCAGGTTCCCAGGTTCTTCAAGTGGCTGAAACTTGAACCCCGCCCCCGCTGCTGTACGGCTCCAAAGCCCACCTTATTCACCACCTGGACTCCCCTCTTCTCCTTCTGGGAGCCTCTTGGACCCCCAGCCCTTCCACATGCGTCCCCCCATCCCAGCGGGGTCGCTGCAATCTGGAACCTCGTCCCCGGGCGTCCTGCTAAGAAAACCAATGGAAATCATGTGTTGTGCGTATCGGGTTGCTCACACCTTCGCTACCCCCCTGGCTTCCGTGCTGAAACTGACCCTCCAAAAACAGGAAAACCCTGTCCCTGGGCTGGAGCTCAAGTTCTCACAGGGCCTCTGTCGCCAGGAAAGCCGCTCGCATCCTCTTGCAGCTCTAATGCCTTCCAGCCGCGCGGAGGAGAGCGCTGGCCGGCCCTGGCGGCGGCCATAAATCCGTAATTGAACAACGTCTGGGACTACCAGTCTCCATAAAGAGGAACCAGAAGAATGTGGTAAAACCGTTCACAAGGCCATGGGGACTTCTGCTGTGGCGGGGCGCTCCACGCAGGCCCCTTTCCATGGCCGCCCCTGTGCCAGCTCCCGCTAAGGAAGAACTCGGGACTAGCGGTCGGTCAGCCAGCCCTGGGTTCGGATCCAGCTCTGTCTGCCAGGGGCTTTGAGATGCCCTGAAACTTCTTGCCTCGGTTTCTGCCTTCAAGCTGAGCATCTTGCTCCCAAGGCAGAATTTTGTGACAGTTCAGTGAGATTAAGTCTCCTCTAGTACAGATGGAGCAGGTCTAACTATGGTTATGAGCTTTGGAGACATGGCTGGGATTAACTAGCAACCTGGGGGACCAGGGACACGCAGATCAAACCTCCAAGGGGGTCTCCACGCATCTCTTCCCGATTCCATCCGGGCGGCGTATTTGGGTCTTTGGCCAGCTTCCTTTGCCCCGTCTCTGGCCAGCTTAAAAAGAGGCTATGGGATTTACCAAGTAGATTACCTGGCACTTAGCTGATGAAATAACACTCTCCCCCCAGCCCACCCCTCACCTCCCACCAAGATATTGATCAGCCACTGCAACCGTGGAGCTTACAGCAGCCTCCAGACAGTTTAAAAAGAAAATCAACCATTAATAAAATTGAATGGTTGGGGGGGCAGGGGGGAAGGGAAAGAGGATGAGGGGGGAGCTGGAGGGAGGGGGCTGGGGAAAAGCTAACACACAAGAAAGAAAACTGGGAGAAAAAGTGCCCTGCGATTCAAAACCTGCGTCGCAGAGGCACACGGGATCATTCCATGAGACAAGGCCAGCCATGTGCGTCTGCTGAATTAAAAGTGAGGGGACGACATTTATTTGCATGACACAAAGAACACAGGTCACAAATGCAGGATGGCCCCACAGGGTGGGTTTTTTTTTGGTCCCACATATGCTTTATTTAAAAGGAATTTGCTGCAATATGTTTAAATGGGAGCTTTCATATAAAAGTCTAGATTTCTGGAATTTCTTGGAGAATGGGAACACACAGTAACGCTGAGCCTGCATTCCTGCGAGGCAGCAGCCAGGCAGAGCAATAGCAGCTGTCCCCGCGGGTGGGACACGGGGAGCCTAGCTGGCTCGGCCCCCGTTAGACCCCTGCACTCTTTCTTGTGGGCTGCCTGGGGCTGGCGAGTTTGAGACCCTGAGCCAAAGTCAGAACCGAAGGATATCAAAAATATAAATGTGTAGGACTTCCTGGCAGAATGGTGAGGACTCTGTGCCTCCGGCGCAGGAGGTACACGTTCAATCCCTGGTCAGGGAATTAAGATCCCACATGCCGCTTGACGAAGCCAGAAAACAATTTTTTTAAATACATATATATGCATGGAGGGGCTTCCCTGGTGGCTCAGATGGTAAAGCGTATGCCTGCAATGCGGGAGACCCAGGTTCGATCCCTGGATTGGGAAGATCCCCTGGAGAAGGAAACGGTAACCCACTCCAGTACTCTTGCCTGGAAAATTCCATGGACTGAGGAGCCTGGTGGGCTACAGTCCATGGGATCACAAAGAGTCGGACACGACTGATGATGGTGTGTGTGTTTTGAGCGCTACACCATGGGTAAGTCCATGCCAAACATTGAAGCAAGTGCCTTTCCTTAAATAGAACTTGATTGTCTCATCCTTTTGTACTTACTATCCTCATCAATAGAAAACAATAGACTTGGCTTTAAGGGGGAAAAAATCAATACATGCAGAGCGGAGTACTCTGCTTGCTCGCAATGATAGCCATCGTTATCAAGAAGGAGCAAACAACAAAATGCCAAGCTGCGGTCTTCTCCAAACAGGGGAGTCGGGGCAACCAGAATCGCCGTCTCTCTATCTTCTCCACCACACATGCCTCTCTTAACTCTCCTCAGGCAACTACAGGCCAGCTATGCGGAAATTTCAAAGCAAATCCTGGTTCACTCACCTTAACAGAGATGCGATTCCACCGGGAAGAAGTCCTGTTGGAGGCGGGGCCTGGAGCCTGATGGGAGGGCTTTGTCGGGCATTTATGAGCCCTTTTCTCCAGGGTCTGGAGCCTGGCATGGAAGCCAATGCTGTCAGATGGCTGAGGCACGGGGTTGTGGCCCCGGACTGCAAAGCCCCACATACAGAGGCAGAGGAGTAAAGCAAATTCCTCAGAGGAGGGGAAAGGGGAAGCTAGCCTTTTTTTAAAAAAAAAATCCTAAGTGGTAGGCACACAGAGGAACACGATTTCATGTATGTGTGTTAACTAAAGAGCCTAGAGGTTGATAAACTGGGCTCAGCTCCACCGTCCCCCTAGTTGTGCGGCCTCACGCGGGCAACCTCTCTGAGCCTCATTCTTTCTACACAATAGGGATCAAACAGACCTCGTAGGCTTGCAGGGCAGATTAAGTAAGGGAAGAAAACCATGTAAAGAGCAGTAGACAGTCAGAAATAATTACAGGTTATCAATGAGCATGCATGCATTTGCGATATACTATCAATATTATTTAAAAAAAAAAAAAAAAACACCTACAGTGTGCCTGCCAGTGATGGAAAAGGTTTCTCACCCATATCCAGTCAGCCTCCCTCGACAACCCAACAAGTCTGGGGCCGTTTTGCTCCACTCTAACTAGAGGAAATGGAGCCTCGGTAAGGGAGGGTGACCCATCAGGGATGACCATCCACACGGAGATCAGGTCTGTGTGGCTCACAGAGGACTCGCTGGCTCTGACCACCGCCCCCTACCCCTAGGAGCATCTGGTCTACCCAGCTTTTAAACCGAGGTCGTCCGGAACGTCTCCTGTGTGCCTGTGTAAACCAAGGGCAGGAATTCTGGAAACAGACCAGATTCAAGCGATTCTCCCCCCATCATCACGCTACAGCTCAGGCCAGCGCTTTCCCCTCCAAGCCTCAGTTTTATGGTCTGTGCAATGGGCACTTTCCCCTCCAAGCCTCAGTTTTATGGTCTGTGCAATGGGCACTTTCCCCTCCAAGCCTCAGTTTTATGGTCTGTGCAATGGGCATGCCCTTGGGATCCTCCTGAGATTTCATTAAGACGGTTAATGCGTGTAAGGACCTCATGGAACAGAGGGAGTGGCAGGCTGTGGTGTGACTATCCCCATTTTACAGAAAAGGAGAGCTGGACCCTGTGCCGTCCTCACTCCCTCACTCACCCATCCATCCATTCTCCCTTGGCCTGTGGACCGGAGAAGCACACCCCTCTACCCAGGTCTCCAGGGGTGTCAGCACCCCCTGAAATGCATGTGGGGGAGAGGGAGGCGGGGAGCAGGTCATCCCGCTCCCCAGGCCTTCTTGTCTCTCCCTGCCGAGGAGGCAGCTGCAGCCAGACATTTGGAAACCATTACGAACATCCCCGCCTGACTCTGTTCCCCCCAGTGCGTAGCTTAGAGCAACAGATTCCAAGGAATTTTGGCTGTGTTCCTTGGCAGAGGGAGACCCAGGAGGAATGGTGGAGAGAGCTATCTCCTCTCCGCCCCGTCCACACATGGTCCTCTTCATGTCAGGGTCTGGGGCAGCTCACAGCAGACCCAGAGGGGGGCGGGCAGGAGCTGATGCCAGGAGGAGGACTCGGGTCTCCGCCCAGACTCGGCGAGGTCCTGGTGGAGCCCCCGTTCTGAGCCTCAGTTTCTCCATCTGAACCTGGAAGTCATCCCAGCATGAAGACTCCCTAGCCTTACTTCGAGGGACCCAGCATTCGATGTCAATTAAATGCCCGATGCGTAGTAGGTGATGGAGAAATTCTGTCTCTCCTGTTCTCTTTTCAAGGTTGTTTGTTGATATGACTAAGAAAACAGGAAGGTGGATTAAGTGAGAGCCTGGTGAAGCTGTGAGGCCCCCAGACTGCCGGATGCCCTTGACAAAGCCACTTCCCCTTCCTCTGCCGCCGTCTCCCCAGTCTTCCAGCTCTGGCACCCTGGCTTTCCTAGCTGGGCACCCTGCCCGCCTCGGGGGCTCCCAGCACAACCCTTGCCCGGATGGCCCCCCAAAGCCTCTCACATCTCCCTCTCTCGTGACCTCCCTCCATCATTTTCTCTCATTTCTTTCTGTTTCCTTGTTCTCTCTCTTCTGCTGCTTTGGTTACATCTTCTCATGTGTTTCCTTTGCTCCTCGCTCTCTCCAGCCTCTCCCTTCAATCTCCATGTGTTTTTGCCTCTCTGTCTCCTTGAATGTCCCTCTCTGCCTGTCCCTCGTTCCTGTCTGTGCCTCTCTCCCTCCCTCCCTCCTTTCTCCCTCTCTCCGCCTCTTTCCCTCTCCCTCTCTCTCTGACTCCCGCCCTCCACCCCATCACTTTGTTCCCTGCCCCTCCACACCTCTCCGTCTCTCTCCCCCCACCGCCTCCTGTCTACTTCCATCCGCTTCATCCACAGAAGCCCATTCATCCCAGAAGCCGCCAGGACTCTGTCGGGAGCCCCAGCATTCCCTGATGAGGCTCCCGTGAGTGATTTCTCTCCCCACTGAGTCACTGAGCCCTGTCAGACTGCTTTCTGCAGGGCTGCACTGTCTGTTCCCCGTCTGCCCCCTCCAGCTTCTCCCCGAGCCCTCTGCTCTGAGAATGGACCTTCTGCAGGCATCATCACCAGCTTGTTCCACCCTGGCTTCCAGATGCAGGTCCTTAAGGGGTTCAGGGTGCAGAAGGCAAGATCGGCTGGAGACCCTGTGGTTTTGACTCCACCCCAGGGTCCAGGTCCTGGTGGGTGGCCAGTTCCTGCAGCCACGCCTGTCTCCAGGTCCCAGGAACTGCCCCTTCTCTGTCCCAGGCCTGGGGTGCTGACGGCTCCCCACTGTTGCCAGCCCAGAGGTGCCGCACCTTGCCTTTGGCTCCCCTAACCCTGGCCACGCTCTGATCACTCTGGCCTTCATTACGCGTTCCTTTGGTCATCCCAGGTTGAATTGCCGCTTCTGTCGTTATGTGACCGAGATGGATGCAAATTTCCCCCCCTCCTGCCATCTCCCCACCCTCTTCTCTCCTTCGACACCTCTCCACCCCTCTGCTCTCAGCCACCCTCCTGCACGGGGCCCAGATCCACTCCCTAGACATACTGGGAGCTCCGCAAGGGGCAGATCTTGTCTAGACCTCCAGGGCACCCCTGCCCAGGGCCCTGCATCTAGGCAGCTCTCAGAGGCTGTTGAAGTATCGCCGAATGAGTCTGGGCAGTGGAGGGGCAAGACTGTGACCAGCATGCCAGCAAGTGAGGTGTGTCTGCAGCACTGCGTGGCACGCTCAGAGGCATCCACTCTGGGGCTGTCCCTCCCCTTCCCAGGCGTCCGGTCAGAGTCCCTGAAGCCGTCTGGTGGGGAGGGGTGTACCAACAATGGGACGCGGCCATGCTCCAGCACCCCCAATTCCGCAGCACCTCTCTGCATGCCCTGAGCTCACAGATGGGAGGGCTCCCCTGCTCCTGGCGCCCGTTCAAGCTGCCTGGTGAACTAAATTGATTTTTTATCGTTGCTCTGGAGCGAGCTTAATGAATCTGTTAGTGACGGCTGCCTGCCCCAAATGTCTCCCAACGCCTGAGCCTCCAGAACCGCTCTTCCTACAAAAGAAAAGGCGTTATTTAAGGTTCAGCCTCCACCCCTGAGAGCATCCGGGCATCAACTGTGTCATGCCTCATCCTTCCTGGGTGTTTCCCGTCCTGGGGTGAGGCTCTAACACGGGTTAGGAATGGAAAGGCAATTGAAGAGGTTAGTACACATGGGCCTAGGGACCAATGGTCCATCTGTGCATCCATCCACCCATTCATCTATCCACTTATTCACATGTTTATCCACCCATCCACCCAACCATTCATCCACCCACCCAGCCATCTGTTTACCTATTCATCCATCCGTTCATGCGTCCATGCTTCCATCCATTCACCTATCCTGCAATCCATCCAACCATTCTTTCATCTATCCATACATTGAACCACCTACTTGTCCAACCATCCATCCATACATCCTTCCATGAACTAATCCACCCATTCATCTATCCACGTGTCCACCCACTCATCCATCTGTCCACCCACCCACCTTTCATCCACCCATGCATTCACTTACCTACCTATCCATCCATATGGGCGTCCACTCATCCACCTATCTTTCCATCCATTCACCCATCCCTTCATCTAACCATACATCTATTCATTCATTCATCAAGCCACCTGTGCATCCACTCTTCCATCCATCCTTCCATTCACCTATCCATCCATCCATAAACCCATCCATCTCTCCACTGTTTCACTTATTTCTTCATTCATTTGACTTTATGCATACTGATTATGAAACCCAATATCCTTACGGTGGTCTGCAGGGTAACACACAACTGCCCCTCAAGCTGTGTCCCTCTACTCTCCCCTCTACCTCCACTGCAATCTCTCTGACACTGCTGCTGCAGACCCTGTGTATCTGCTCTCCTCTCTACCAGAAACTGTCCTTCCTGGACACCGCCATGGCTTACCCCTCCCTTGTCTAGGCCTCTGCTCAAACTTTATCCCTCAACATATCACTCTTTATCCTTTGTGCCACATGTGCTCAGGTGTGCCCGACTCTTTGTGACCCCATGAACTGTAGCCCGCCAGGCTCTATTGTCCACGGAATTCTCCAGGCAAGAACACTGGAGTGGGTTGCCATTCCCTCCTCCAGAGAGTCTCCCCAACCCATGTCTCCTATGTCTCCTGCATTGCAGGCAGATTCTTTACCCTCTGAGCCCCCTTTTAATTTCCCAGAGTTCTCCTTGCCCTCTGACATTACACGATAAATTAACTTATCTTGTTCAGTGTCTACTGTCTCCCACTGGAATGAAGCTCCATGAAGATAAGGGCTGTCCCAGTTCTGGCCACGGCATCCCACCTCCTAGAACCATGCCTGGTCTGTAATCAGGACTCAGGACAGTTGACTTATTGAATCAATTATTTCATTAGCTAATACGCATTCCGTTACTTCTGTCACATACGAAGGCCTGTCCCAGTTCTCCTGGCCATGGCATCCCACCTCATAGTCCATGCCCGCTCTGTAATCAGGACTCAGGACAGTTGATTTATTGAATCAATTATTTCATTAGCTAATACACGTTCCGTTCCTTCTGTCACATACGAAGCCCTGAAATGAATGGTCAGCGAAACCAGGCAGAGTCCTTCCCCCTACAGGACACCAGCTCCCTGGAAACGCAGGATGGAAGAGGAGACTGAGCCAACCACACACGTGATAGTAAAACTCCCTCTGGGCTAACAGCCTTGATGACGGTCACATGGGGTCTATAAACATTTTTAGGTTGTTTGAGTTGTATTTTTTTCTTTTTTGCTCATACCCGTGGCATCCTGTCTGCCCACATCACCCATGTAGATTCTGGTTGAACCTAGAACCTGCTCTTCTCAAGGCTCATCTCTGTCGCTCCAGGCCCTCTGTCAGCAAGGAGAGAGGGCACTGTGGAGCGGAGGGTGGGGGCAGCGCTCCCGCCTCTCTGAGCTGGGCCTGGGCCTGGCTTAGAGCATAGATACGACTGGGTTTGCTCCCTCTTTTCCCTTCTTCCACCCAAGGCAGGAGCCAGGCCCGCGGTGCTGCCCTGCCTCAGGGAAGAGGTGTTTAAGTAAGCCAGAGGCCCTTCCCATGTTTTATGAAGTGTCTGCTTATATTAGTCGCTCAGCCATGTGTGACCCTTTGTAAGTCTTTGCAACTGTAGCCCGCCAGGATCCTCTGTCCATGGGATTCTCTAGGTGAGAATACTGGAGTAAGTAGCCATTCTCTTCTCCGAGGTATCTTCCTGACCCAGGGATTGAACCTGAGTCTCCTTCGTTGCAGGCAGATTTTTTACACTCTGAGCCACCTGGGAAGTGTCTGAGTCCCCCTAAATGTGATCCTGGGTAGCCTGAAGGGTGAAGGGACTGAAGCCCACCTTTGGTGACAACAGGTATGCAGGAGGAGCACCCCAAGACCAAAATGAGGTTGGGGCTGGATGGTAGGGAAGGTGGGGACCTGAGGGTATTGAAGATGTTACCAGACCTCAGAAGGCACAGTTGTGGGTGCACCAAGGGAGGTGTAATCTTGGCCACAGAAGCTCCCTGAGACCTCCTTCCCCAAGATCCCCATGCCTGCAGCTTGAGGGTGGTGAGTCATGGCTATAGCAGTTCATTTTCCTCCAAAAGAGCCACGGCAACATTTCCAGTCCTCTCTGCTCTTTGCCAGCCTTGCCATACCCCACCAAGAAGCAGAGTCTATTCCCCTTCCCTTTGATCCTGGGAGGGCTTGTGACTGCTCTGATAAATAAAGTGCATTAATAGTGATAACATGTGACTTTGGTGGTGGGGTGGGAAGGGTAGATCTAAAAGAGCCTGACATGCTGCAGTCCATGCGGTCCCAAAGAGTCGGGCATGACTCAGCAACTGAAGGACAACAACAGTGGTGCTAAAAGAGACACGGCTTCTATCCAGTCCTCTTCTGCTTGGGATGCCCAGGCTCGGAACCAGCCGCCATGCTGTGAGGAAGCCCAGGCTCCCCGGGGAGGCTGTGGACGGATGTGCAGGCCTGTGGCCCCAGCTAAGGTCTCAGCTTACAACCCTCATCAGCCATCAAATAGGCAAGTAAGTGAGACTCCAGATGACTCTAGTTCCTGGCCTTCGAGTCTTCCAGTTGAGGTCCTAGATAAGCCAGCCCCACTGTGGCCTCTCTGAAGTTCTGACGCACAGACACTCTGAGCATCATAAATGCTCAGTACTGTATGCCAGTGGGTTTTGGGGTGTTTTTTTCCTAACACAGCCAGGTTAACTGGGACACCAAGTACATAGAATATAGCTCTCAGTGGGCCAATCACTGTGCTAAGCAATTTGCAAATATTCACTCCCTTAATCTTCAAGGTGTCTCCTAGAAGTCCTATTCACATCTCCATTTTACAGGTGAGGACCTGAGGCACACAGAGGTAAAGTAACTTGCCCAAGGCTGCAGAATAAGAGGTTGAACTGGGCTTGAACCCAAGCAGTTTGACTCCAGGGCTCACATTCTTAATGACTGGCCAGGGCAGCCTAATGCAATTTGCATCCTTAGGGAAGTGGTAGAAATTTAAGGGTGATCAATGGAGTTCCACCTTGTAGATGCACAACCTCAGGGGATTACTGTCTCTTGTAATCAAAACTGGAGCTCTTTCCAACTCTACAGGATAAGACTTCACTGTTGAATGCAAGTTGATAAATAGAATCCAGAAACTAGGGATGGGTGAATGGATGGATGGATAAATGAATAGATGAATGGATGAGTGGATGGATGAATGGATAGATAGATGAATGGATGGATGGATGAATGGATAGATAGATGGATGGATGAATGGATAGATAGATGGATGGATGAATGGATGGATAAATGGACAGATGGATAAATGAATAGATGAATGGATGAGTGGATGGCTGAATGGATAGACAGATGAATGGATGGATGGATAGATAGATGGATGGATGAATGGATGGATAAATGGACAGATGGATAAATGAATAGATGAATGGATGAGTGGATGGATGAATGGATAGACAGATGAATGGATGGATGGATGGATAGATGGATGGATGAATGGATGGATAAATGGACAGATGGATAAATGAATAGATGAATGGATGAGTGGATGGATGAATGGATAGACAGATGAATGGATGGATGGATGATGAATGAATGGGTGGATGGATGGATAAATGAATAGATGAATGAGTGCATGGATAGATAGATAATGGTAGTCAGTGGTGAGTAGTTTATTTTTTGTGGCTTTTTAACATTCAGTTCAGTTCAGTCACTTAGTCGTGTCTGACTCTTTGCGACCCCATGGACTGCAGCATGCCAGGCCTTCCTGTCCATCACCAACTCCCAGAGTTTACTCAAACTCATGTCCGTTGAGTCAGTGATGCCATCCAACTATCTCATCCTCTGTTGTCCCCTTCTCCTTCCTCCTCAAATCTTTCCCAGAATCAGGGTCTTTTCAAATGAGGCAGTTCTTTGTATCAGGTGGCCAAAGTATTGGAGCTTCAAGTTCAACATCAGTCCTTCCAATGAATATTCAGGACTGATTTCCTTTAGGATGGACTGGTTGGATCTCCTTGCAGTCCAAGGGACTCTTAAGAGTCTTCTCCAACACCACAGTTCAAAAGCATCAATTCTTCGGCGCTCAGCTTTTTTTATAGTCCCACTCTCACATCCATACATGACCACTGGAAAAACCATAGCTTTGACTAGACGGACCTTTATTGGCAAAGTGATGCCTCTGCTTTTTACATATATAGGAGTTATAGCTTAATGACAAGGCTTGTTCTGCAGTATTTGAGAAGGACAAATGAGAGATGAAGTCCCAGCTCCATGTTTCACCAACTCTCTCAGAGCCTCAGTTCCTCATCTGTAAAATGGTCATGACCTTATCCCTCTCAGGGGATGTGACAAAGACCCATGGAGATAACACTTTTAAAGCACTTTTCATGACACCAGCACCTCATAAATGCTAGATTCCTCCTCTGGTCCCATCCCTCTGTCCATCCCCTTTGCTCACCCTGGCCCAGCTCCCACAAGCCCCCAGCTGGCCTGCGGCTCCCTGAGATGTCTCAGGCAGCAGGGGTCCCTCCCCAGCCCCCGCTCCCCTCGAGCTGGTGGTCACAGAAGTGTGTCTCCCTCTAACGTACAATGCCAGGCTGCTGGCAGCCTCCAGCGCCAAGCACAGCTGCCAGGCCGGCACGCCTCCTTCCACACAGCTGCTGGGATGCGACCTTGTCTATCAGGCGGCCCCAGGAAACCTGCTGAGTGTGCTCCCAGCTTGGGAGGTGACATAAATATTTTCCAACATGCAGGCAACAGTCTGATTGGTGCCTTCCCCAGAGTGCCAAACTCCAAGCTTGGGGCCGCAGAAGCAAAAAGGGAAAAAAGAAATTCCTTTTGCCAGTGAAGTCTGGCTCCTTCCTTCACTGAAGTGTTTAACTCTTCCTATCTCCCATTTGTTTCCTTGTTTACTCCAAGTTCTAAGCCAAACTGCTGACATGCAGCAGGATTCGGCGAAATACTCCCAGTGACGAGGACAGCCCTGGCCCTCTCCTCACGGAGCCAACATACCATCTGGGGCAGCATCTCAGGCCTGAGTGTGCATTAGAACCACCCAACGTGAGAATAACGTGCTGGCTTGAAACTTAATATACGTTTTAGAGTCCTTGTCTCTCACAGATAGGTGCAGGGCAATCCAAAGATATCATGACAGGGCGTCTAGATTTGCTCCAAAACAATACAAGAGGCAGTCACACAGGGAAAATAGTATTATCGCCTTTAAATTCCAGATAACAAAACTGAGTCTCGGAGAGACTGGTGCCCCAGCCGGGGAGTGCTGGCAGGGCACTTGAACCCAGGGAATGTGTCTTCAGAACCTCTAACCCTGAGCTCTGGTAAGACATTATGTGAGCGTTTTCACTGACCGCTTCCCCAGGTGACGTGCCCCTGGAAACCCAGAAAGTCACATGCAGGGAGTTCTGTAATTCTATCTCATGTGCTTACCCAACTCTTTGTGACCCCATGGACTGTAGCCCACCAGGCTCCTCTGTCCATGGGATTTTTCAGGCAAGAGTACTGGAGTAAGTTGCCATTTTTCTTCTCCAGGGGATCTTCCCGACCCAGGGATGGAACCCATGTCTTCTGTGTCTCCCGCATTGCAGTTGGATTCTTTACCCGCTGAGACATCAGGGGAGCCCCAATTCTATCTCATCAGATCAGATCAGATCATTCGCTCAGTTGTGTCCGACTGTTTGCAACCCCATGAATAGCAGCACGCCAGGCCTCCCTGTCCATCACCAACTCCCAGAGGTCACTCAGACTCACATCCATCGAGTCAGTGATGCCATCCAGCCATCTCATCCTCTGTCGTCCCCTTCTCCTCCTGCCCCCAATCCCTCCCAGCATCAGAGTCTTCTCCAATGAGTCAACTCTTCGCATGAGGTGGCCAAAATACTGGAGTTTCAGCTTTAGCATCATTCCTTCCAAAGAAATCCCAGGGCTGATCTTCTTCAGAATGGACTGGTTGGATCTCCTTGCAGTCCAAGGGACTCTCAAGAGTCTTCTCCAACACCACAGTTCAAAAGCATCAATTCTTCGGTGCTCAGCCTTCTTCACAGTCCAGCTCTCGCATCCATACATGACCACAGGAAAGACCATAGGCGAACCTTTGTTGGCAAAGTGATGTCTGCTTTTGAATATGCTATCTAGGTTGGTCATAACTTTCCTTCCAAGGAGTAAGCGTCTTTTAATTTCATGGCTGCACTCACCATCTGCAGTGATTTTGGAGCCCAGAAAAATAAAGTCTGACAGTGTTTCCACTGTTTCTCCATCTATTTCCCATGTAGTGATGGGACCAGATGCCATGATCTTCGTTTTCTGAATGTTGAGCTTTAAGCCAACCTTTTCACTCTGCACTTTCACTTTCATCAAGAGGCTTTTTAGTTCCTCTTCACTTTCTGCCATAAGGGTGGTGTCATCTGCATATCTGAGGTTATTGATATTTCTCCCAGCAATCTTGATTCCAACTTGTGTTTCTTCCAGTCCAGCATTTCTCATGATGTACTCTGCATATAAGTTAAATAATAAACAGATGCAAATCAGGTCCTTGAGTGAGATGGGAATGTTCCTGTTTTGAAAATGAAAAACAGTGGTGTGGTTTTCTTTGCAGCTACCATCTCCCGAGCCTCGGTGTCACAGTCACAGTGGAGTGCGATCCATACCTGTCCTGTCATCGGAGGCTGGCGACTCCTGCAGGGAGACGTGCAGTCCTCAGCAAGGTGTGGGGAGAGCCCTGCCTGAGGTCACACACAGGCGTCTGAGGGTGAAGGGAAGTCGGCCTGACAGCCAAACCCACCCCAATCCCCTTCTGGCCACTGAGCTGCCTGGAGATGAACACAGCAGCTCACCCTGAGGATACAGGACACTGTAGGGAAGAACGTGGTCGGTGCATTTTTTTACAGAAAAGCTCAGAAGGTGCCTCGCCAAAGCAGCATCTTGCATCCCACTTGATCTGGTTTTGAGGGCAAAGCGTTCCAAAAGTGAATGAACACAGGCAGGACTACTGCAGTGTACCAGCTGAGGAGTGCTGAGCACCCGAGCTTTCGGTGGCCTGATCTGCTACGACGTGAGCCTCACGATCCCCCGGAAGAGAGAGGCCGGTGAGCTTTCCTCACCCCCTGGGGCCCCTGGGGCGCTGAGCCCTCTCTGTTCTCTGAGAAGATGGGGAGGGGTCCCAGTAGAGGTCCCAGAGAAGACCCTTTCTGTGCCTTGACATCCTCCCCCAAGGAGAGTGGCCTTATTTTGGGGGGACGGGGTGGGAAGGGAAGAATACCAACATAGATTCTTCCTTTATATGACAATATTAATTCCAGATGGGTCTTGTGAACACAGAGCCAAATGTAAAAATTAATAAAAATTTGAAGACAAAAATGGAAAGTTAATGACACTAGGGAAGGGAAGGTATTTCTTAAGCAGAAAAAAACAAAGAAATGAATCACAAAGGAAGGGAAAATTGGATAGATTTGTGTACCTGAAATGAAACAGAAGGGGAAAAAAAGATTTAACTAAAGACATCATAAATGAAATTAAAATCTGGCTGACAAATGGATGAAGAATATTTGCAACCCTCATGATAAACAAACGGCCAGTGCCCCATATTTTTTTTTAAACCGGATCTTGCATATCAAATAGAAAACACTAAAACCCTAAGAGAAAAAAAGTCAAAGGAAATAAACAGACAGTTCCTAGAAGAAGAAATGTAATTGACAGATAAACCCATGGGGGAAAAAAAAAAAAAACGTATCTAGCCAATCTCATGAGAAATAAATTGTTGGTTGGGCAAAGATTTGAAGAAGTGGATTCTATACTGGTGAGAGGCAGCTGAGAGAGGGCCCTTCACCACTGGTGGAGAGGGAACTCACCCTTCTAGAAGGCATCTACTTGTGTGGCTTCCCAGGATGAGCTAGTGGTAAAGAACCCACCTGCCAACGCAGGAGACAGAAGAGACGTGGGTTCGATCCCTGGATTGGGAAGATCCCCTGGACTGGGGCATGGCAACCCACTCCAGTATTCTTGCCTGGAGAATCCCATGGACAGAGGAAGCTGGTGGGCTACAGATAGGGTTGCAAATCAAGAGACCTAAAACTTCCATTTCTGGCCTATGAAAACCACTTCCAAGAACCTATCCTCAGGGAAAATCATGTGTACAAAGGTAGGAACCATCCCAAGTATTCACTCTACATCATGGATTGTACATATGATGGGATTCTGTACACCTCTTTAGAAAGTAGTTAAAGACTAACAATTAAGACAGAATGTGGTAAAATATCTCGTACACAAAAACTGCATTTTATTAAAGTCGGTGTGAGCCTGTGGCTGTACAGACCTGTGTAAATGCAGAAATACTAGGTGGAAGGATATTCATCATAAAACACCATAAAATTAACAGCGGGTTTGGGAATTGGGGACGATGTTTAATTATCTTCCTTATATTTTTATATGTTACAATGTTCTATTACAAGCACATATTATTTTTGTAATAAGGGAAAATTTTAAGCCAATCCAGTAAAATTAGAAAAGCTGCCCTCCACTTGGGGCCATCTGTGCAGGTAGAGGCCTCGAAAGATGTGTAAGGGAAGGCGGGGTTGCTCGGCCTTGGGGCTGGAGGCGTTCCAGGTCAAGTAATTCTTTGTGGTGGAGGCTGTGCTGTGCATCATGGGATGTGCAGCAGCAGCCCTGGCCTCTACCCATCAAATGCAAGCAGCAAACTTCCCAAGCTGTGACAAGCAAATATGCCTCCAGACACGGCCAGATGGGGGAGGACCGAAAAATCACCTCTGGGTGAGAACCACTGCAGCCAGGAGTAAGGAAGGAGCAGTTTACCTCTGAGGTATTTATTTCTTTTTGGTTGTGCTGGGTCTTCACTGCTATGCAGGCTGTTCTCTAGTTGCAGCGAGTGGAGGCTACTCTTCCTTGCGGTGCGGGAATTTCTCATCGTGGTGGCTTCTCTTGTTGCAGGGCTCTGGAGCACAGGCTCAGTAGTTGTGGCACACGGGCTCTGTTTGTTGTTCCACAGCATGTGCAATCTTCCCGGATCAGGGATCGAACCCATGTCTCCTGCGTTGGCAGGAGGATTCTTTACCACTGAGCCAGAGGGAAACCCAGGAAGGAGCACTTATCATCTCTTGGTCCTGGGGATGATTCTCATGCAACCCTGTGTTCACTCATTCATTCATTTAATGGACGTTTTCATATCCTAGCTCTGAGTGCTGGGGAACCACCGTGCTGGTCCCACATCACAGTCTCACGGTGTGGACTCGGCAAAGTCACCCAAGGCTCCTGTATTGGTAAAACCCTCCCTGAGCCCTTCCAGAGCTGCTAGTCCAGCCACGAGGAGCATGCAGCCAGGGACGGTGCCACGGGACTCGAGGCTCTGCTCTCCAGAGGTCACAGTCTGGGAGAGACAGCCACGAGTCCACTACACAAACAGCTATGTTTGTGGAGAGGGATGGGTGTTAACAGGTGATGTCAGTGGTCTTGGAAGAATGGAAGAGAGACTGTCAGGGAGGGTAACAATGGTGGCCATGCCTTTAAAGATAGCCCTTTACACGTGCACTGCACTTTACAGTTTATAAAGTGAGACAGAGTATTAAAAGGCAGCAACATCACTTTGCCAACTAAGGTCAGTATAGTCAAAGCTACAGTTTTTCCAGTAGTCATGTATGGATGTGAGAGCTGAACTATAAAGAAAGCTGAGCACCAAAGAACTGATGCTTTTGAACTGTGGTGCTGGAGAAGACTCTTGAGAGTCCCTAGGACTGCAAGGAGATCCAACCAGTCCATCCTAAAGGAAATCAGTCCTGAATATTCATTGGAAGGACTGATGCTGAAGCTGAAGCTCCAGTACTTTGACCACCTAATGCAAAGACCTGACTCATTGGAAAAGACCCTGATGCTGGAAAAGATTGAGGGCAGGAGGAGAAGGGGATGACAGAGGGTGAGATGGTTGCATGGCATCACGGACTCGATGGACGTGCATTTGAGCAAACTCCGGAAGACAGTGAAGGACAGGGAAGCCTGGCATGCTGCGGTCTGTGGGGTCGCGAAGAGTCGGACACGACTGAGCGGCTGAACAACAATGAAAGGAGATCCTCAGGGTTTTGGCAGGAAACCAATAGTGCCTTTTGTGGAGTTTACCTGAGGGAGTTTAAGGATGGGGTACTTTGAAAGCAAGGGAGGGGGAGAGGAAAAGCCGTCAGGGATGATGCAGCAGCACTTGAGGGTAACCAACAGCCAAGAACCCCTCCATCCTTTCGGCTTAAAGGAGCCTCAGGATGGTGCTGGGTCCTGGGGAGAGCTGTGGCTGCCACTGGGGGAGACAGCCTCCCCGCAGAAAGGGAGGGAGCAGGGGGAAGGAATATCTCAATGTCACTCTCTTCCTGCCCTCTAGACTCCTGACATCGCCTCCCACTGGCCAGACCCTACAGGACACCCGAGAGCAAGGGAGCCTGATACCAGTGTGGGTCAGACATGTGAGTCGAACCACAGCCGGAGAAGGTAAAGGAGATCGTGAGGGGCATACAGAAAAAGTCAGGACAGAAAGCATTGTCTCTTGTCTTCTCATTCCACTGCCACAGCAATCCTACGAGGTAGATTTTATGTTCCTTTTATATAAGGTTCAGAGAGGTATAGTGATTTTCCCAAAGTCACACAGCTAAAGAGGATGGAGGCAGGACTGAAAGCATGGTTTGCCTGGGTTTCTGAGTTCCAGGCTTTATTGTTAGGAGAAATCTGGGTTCAAATCCCCGCCCCTCCACTTATTAGCTTTTGGCCTTGGGCGACACCTCTGTATCACTGAATGTGGATGCACCTACGAAGCGGGGTTAGTGGCGCCTACACCAGCGGGCTGCTGAGGGCTAGATCAGAAGTGTAGGTTGTAGGGCCCCTGCTGAGAGGGAAGGAAGCTGACTCAGGCAGAGGCCTGCCCACTTCCCACTGGGCAGCTATTAACCAGCGCATCAGACTCTGCATTAGGCAGGGGGCAATTTATCCGCCTTCTCCTCCACCTGCAGAATCGATCTCCATGCTCAGCTGCCTCATTGAGATTCAGGTCCTCCGCTCCGGGACTCCATCCCAGTGTCTGGTCAATAGCTTATATTTTTAATTTGTCAATAATCAGTCGGGACCTTGGCCAGTGCCCCGCAGAGGGAGGGCTCAGCAAGATCACTCCACAGTAGGGGGAGAGGAGGGCAGAGTGCGTGAAGGGGAACAGATCCTTGAGCTGGGCTAACAAACCCGAGTGGGGATGGCAAACAGCTGGGGTACCCACAACAGCCATGGCCTGGGTGTCGCGAGACCTCAGACACGAGCCTGAAGTGGACAAAACCTGGGTTCAACGCCAGCTCTGCCACTTTAAGGATAGGTGGCCTTGACCAAGGTCAAAAACTGGTCAAGGTGGCTCTGGCCAAGAGACTGACCTCTCTGAGCCTTCATTTCCACATTTGTCAGGCAGCCGCTGTAATACCAATAACCTGCAGAGTTCTAGAACAGCCAGTGACGTCACACACGCAAAGTTGCCGAGGAAAATGCCTGGCCCATTATGCCCATTAACTGCAGTGATTTTTTTTAAAGCCAAACAAAAGACAAAGTTTATAAATAAAGCAGTAATTATCAGTATCCTTGATGTACTCGTTTTCCTATTTGGAACCAGTCTGTTGTTCCATGTCCAGTTCTAACTGTTGCTTCCTGACTTGCATACAGATTTCTCAATAGGCAGATCAGGTGGACTGGTATTCCCATCTCTTGAAGAATTTTCCACAGTTTATTGTGACCCACACAGTCAAAGGCTTTGGCATAGTCAATAAAGCAGAAATAGATGTTTTTCTGGAACTCTCTTGCTTTTTCCATGATCCAGCGGATGTTGGCAATTTGATCTCTGGTTCCTCTGCCTTTTCTAAAACCAGCTTGAACATCAGGAAGTTCACGGTTCACATATTGCTGAAGCCTGGCTTGGAGAATTTTGAGCATTACTTTACTAGCATGTGAGATGAGTGCAATTGTGCGGTAGTTTGAGCATTCTTTGGCATTGCCTTTCTTTGGGATTGGAATGAAAACTGACCTTTTCCAATCTTGTGGCCACTGCTGAGTTTTCCAAATTTGCTGGCATATTGAGTGCAGCACTTTCACAGCATCATCTTTCAGGATTTGGAATAGCTCCACTGGAATTCCATCACCTCCACTAGCTTTGTTCGTAGTGATGCTTTCTAAGGCCCACTTGACTTCACATTCCAGGATGTCTGGCTCTAGGTCAGTGATCATACCATCGTGATTATCTGAGTCATGAAGATCTTTTTTGTACAGTTCTTCTGTGTAGAAGAAATGCAGAAAGTGCAGAGGAGTGCAGAAAGTGAAGAGGAACTAAAAAGCCTCTTGATGAAAGTGAAAGTGCAGAGTGAAAAGGTTGGCTTAAAGCTCAACATTCAGAAAACGAAGATCATGGCATCTGGTCCCATCACTACATGGGAAATAGATGGGGAAACAGTGGAAACAGTGTCAGACTTTATTTTGGGGGGCTCCAAAATCACTGCAGATGGTGACTGCAGCCATGAAATTAAAAGACGCTTACTCCTTGGAAGGAAAGTTATGACCAACCTAGATAGCATATTCAAAAGCAGAGACATTACTTTGCCAACAAAGGTTCACCTAGTCAAGGCTATGGTCTTTCCTGTGGTCATGTATGGATGTGAGAGCTGGACTGTGAAGAAGGCTGAGCACCGAAAAATTCATGCTTTTGAACTGTGGTGTTGGAGAAGACTCTTGAGAGTCCCTTGGACTACAAGGAGATCCAACCAGTCCATTCTGAAGGAGATCAGCCCTGGGATTTCTTTGGAAGGAATGATGCTAAAGCTGAAACTTCAGTATTTTGGCCACCTCATGCAAAGAGTTGACTCATTGGAGAAGACTCTGATGCTGGGAGGGATTGGGGGCAGGAGGAGAAGGGGACGACAGAGGATGAGATGGCTGGATGGCATCACTGACTCGATGGATGTGAGTCTGAGTGACCTCCGGGAGCTGGTGATGGACAGGGAGGCCTGGCGTGCTGCTACTCATGGGGTCGCAAACAGTCGGACACGACTGAGTGACTGATCTGATCTGATCTATCAGTATCCTTGCTGATTCTCAATACAGATGGGGAACCAGCCACCCACAGGGCAGAAATGATCGTTCCTGTTTTACAGAGGAGGAGACTGAGGCTCAGAGAAGAGAAATTATTCGCTGCGAGTCACACAGCTGGAGGGTGGGAGAGCTGCAGTTGCAAAGCCAAACCTCCGGCTTCTAATCATCATGCAGAGGTCAGAGTCTGCAGTGTAAGTGCCCAGAACAGACGCAGCTTCACCTCCCTCCCTCCAGTCTTGCCATGTTTTCTCCTCTCCCGCTTTTTTTTGTGAATAAGTACATTGCTTCCTTCTCTCTGAGGAGCAAGCATAGTGCCCACCAGAGGATAAGAAAGTGAGAACAGCAGGAAAATCTGTTTTTTTTTTTTTTTTTTTATGAGTCTTTACCCATCCTGTCATCTAAAAAAAAAAAAAAAGAAAAACTCAATTCCTACCTGTCCTGTGCCCCTCCCAAATAAAGAGCTCAGGAGAGACCAAGAGCACTGGAATGGGGGGTGGGGGGTGGCTGAAGAAATCAGCACTGCCCAGGAGGGAGCAGGGGTCTTCCCAAGGTCAAAGGGCAGACAGCGTTAGAGCCAGGACATGAATACAGCACGTCGATGGCCGCCCTAGGCGTTCTTGGCTGTCCTGGTCCTTTGCCTCTAACTTCATGGGAGCCTGGCTCCCCATCGCTATTGATGCCTCTTCTTGTGGACTCCACCGTCAGGCTCCATGGGACAGGCAGATTCCCTAACATAAGCCAGGCAGACGCTCCAGTTTTCTATGGGCTCTCCAGCAGACTCACAAGACACACGTGCCTGCCCAGCTTTCCCCACTGCAGCCTCCAAGTCCCACCCGGCCCTGGAGATTTCTCCCCTCTTCATCCTGCCTGGCTCCCCAGTCTCCAGAGAACCTACCCTCCTGAGTCTGCATCTATTGAAAGATGCTTTTCCACCAGAACACTCCCCAGACACCAGCAGAATCCCCCATAGGTAGCATCCAGAAGCTGTTAAAGGCCCCCCAGGGACTCCTGGAGCTCCTGGGACCCACCACAAAGTGTCACTCACAGGCAGGATCTCAGGGAGCCCCAGAGCATTGGTTTCTCAGGAACCTCTATGGCTGCCTAACCCCTTTCCTATTGGACAGGGGGGACACAGAGCCAGCTGGCAAAGAGCCGGGATTCTGCTCTTTGAGCGTGGCACCCCTCACCTCCTCACCAGTGCTGGGAGTGGTAAGTGGGTCAGAACCACCCCGTCTTCAGGGCTGCAGACAACTCCAAGAGAAACAGGCTCTCTTGAGAGCCTCCTAGTGGGCTCATTGTCTCAGGCTGGTGGATGGAGTAAGGGGGGTGAGTTTGTCTACTCTTTGCTGTGTGAACCCAGGGAAGTCGCTTTCCCTCTCTGAATTTTGCTTGCTCCATCTACAATGGATCATAACAAGTTATCTAAGTGATCAGAAGGATGAGGTATCATCCACAGCATCACTTTCCCCCCCACCCCGCTCCCTTCCCTCCTAACCTCCTCTTTTTTCTTCTTTTTCTTTGCAGCTCTCCTTTATTAAACATTTGCACCATATACAAGACATATTTCAAAAAATGTTTGTAAGAAGTTTAGGAAGAAGTTCTTGTTACCCTGTTTTCCAGGTGATGAGACTGAGGGTTGGAAAGATTTATTTGCTTGTCCTGCGTCACTATAAAGTCCCCAGAGAGGCAACCAGCATTTGGACCTGGGCGGCCGGAAAGACAGCGACCTTAACCCCTGCCCAACCCTCCTCCCACACAGAAGAACTTGGCCAAGGAGACCCTGCAAACACCAGTGATGATTCTTCGCCTGGTGTTCTTTTTGGTTTCACAATCCAGAGCAGTCATGTTTGAGCCCAAGCATGAAGCATTGGCCAGCATCCCTGGAGGCCCAGATTTAATTCTTTCTGCCTTTCCCACGGCTCGGACTGAGGACAGCAGGTGGGTTTGCTGAGGAGCAGTCAGATGTGAAATGGGTCAGAGAACAAATGGAGAAGGAGCATTTAGCGTGTTTGGGTTCCTCGGTGGCTGGGAGTCATCCATGCAGGAAGTGCCTTGAATCTATAGATTTCCCCTGGGGCTGGGAGGGGTCAGCCAGCCTGGTGACAGGGAGGCCCTGGGGCAGGGAGGTGACGCTGCTAAGCCTTTGCACCAGTAAAAGGTCCCTTCCAGATTTTTCTCACCATCTGACATGCCTGCCCACTAGCTGTGTAGTCTTGGACAGGCTATGTCCCTCTTCGGGCACCAGTTTCTCATTCAGTGTAACATATACACTGGGGCTGAGGAATAGCGGTGTCGGCTACAGCTACTTCTTCAAAAGTTCCTATCTTCTGGTTAGAGCTTCTAACTTCTACCATCTGAACATTAGAATTACTCGGGCTGGGGCAGCAGGGCATCTTAGAAATGTCGATGACCATGCCCTGTCCCAAAAAAAGTGAAGAAAAGTACCTGGGGATTGGCTCAGCCATCAATATTCTCTAAGACTCTCCCGGTGGCTCTAGCTAGTAGCTGCTCTGTACCATCCCTGGAGCAATGCCTCTTAGTGGCAGGTGGTAAGTAGCGGCATTTGACTGCTAAGACACGGAGGCCCAGACAGGGAAATGAGCTGCCCAAGGTCACAGGTATAGGCCCAAGGGTCTCTGTCCAGAGTGCTGAAATGGGAGGTCTGGTGACTCTGGCCTGAGTCTAGCGCGTGCACTCCTGGGATTTCACTCTCACCTTCTTACAGACTGCTTGTCCTATAAAAGACATTTTTCTCTTGTCTTCTCTCTTTCTTTTTCTCCACATGTAATTTGCTCTCTCCCTCAGTTCCCCACCTCTATCGTTTCATAGATGTATCTCTTCCTCCCTGGGGAAGCAGGGTGTGCTGCAGTCCTTGGGATCACAGAGTCAGATAACACAACTTAGCAACTGAACAACAGATCTCTTGCTCCTCCTCTCTCTTTTTCTGTCTTTCTCTGCGCTCTCTCTCTCTCTCTCTCTCTCTCTTTCCTCCATCTCTTCCTTGTTTTATCTTTCTCTCCATCTCTCTCTTTCCTTCTGCATTTCCTCTACTTTCTCTTCATTTTGCCTCCCTCTCCTCCTCCTCCTCCTATCGCTTTCTCTCCCTCTCTCTTGGCTCAAATCTCCATCTTTCCAGCTGCTCCCCAGGACCCTTGACTTGAGTCTCTTCCTCAGCTAGTCCTTGTCCCTCTGCCTGCCTCCCCAACAGCAAACACTGACCTCCAGCCCAAGTTCTCCCTCCCTAGCCTTACCCAGCCCTTAGGGGAAGTCTAGCTTCTCCATATGATTCTAGAAGGGGATTGGGAACCAGAGATGTCCCTTCCTTCTCAATCCTCCACTGTAGAGAGACCACTGGGGAAAGTGGCTTTGCATAATCCAGTGAGGCAATAGCTTCCCAGCAGCTCCTCCCAATGGGGACACATTCCTTCAATTGAAAAGCCTCTTGCTGAGCATCTGTGTCCAAGATTCTGGGAACACAACAAACATGAAGGTGACCTGATCTCTTCTCCCCTCTTTCCAGTGAGGGGAACACAAAATGAGCAAAGAATTTAGACAATGATTTCAATTCTTTGTCACTAAGATAATGGCCAAGATATCAGGATAGCAGATGACTTGGGGTGGAACCAGGGTTACTTTAGGTTGAAAGACCAAGGAAAAGTATCTCCAAAGAACTGACATTTACACTAAGACCTACAAGATGAGAAGGAATCAGCTATGCTGAGGGGCAGGAAAAGAGGATTTCAAGCAGAAGGTACAGCAAATGCAAAGATCCTGCCCCTGGAAAGAAATTTATACAGTCAGACAACAGGAATGAGGCTCATGTAAATGGAGAAAGAGAAATAAGGACTAAAAATCAAGAGATGAGGTTGGAGACATCAACTACCAGACTCTGAGTATCCTTGGAGTAGGCAAAAAGGAATTTGTATTTTATTTTTTATGTCATGGGTTTGGGGCTGGGGCATGCCTGTCATCTCATTCACATGGTCACTGGTTCCTGAGGTCAGGAGGATGGGGAAGAGTGGACATCAGGACATAGATCACTTCATGGTTGTGGCTTGGATTTAGAGGTTCATTTAAAAGTGGTACCTTTCCCCTTCTCTTTTCCAATTTCCCCCCACCAGGGCTTCAGCAGTTCTGACTCACCTAGTCCCCCTCACAGGGCCCACATCTAGGGTCCTACCTCAGGTATACTGACTGTCATCTCTACAGTCACCATCACCGCCATCACCATCATTATCACCATCCTCCTTATCGTCATCATCACCATTATCATTGCCACCACCACCACCAGCACTGTCCTCACTGCTGGGGGCTCTAGCTGACGTAGGGATGAGCACGAGGAACAAACTACAGTGTCCTTAAAGCTCTAGCTCAAATTTTTGCCAAAAAGTCAAGAATAAGTGTATCGAATCCCATAACCATTTACAGAATGCCTACTACATGCAATACAGAGAGAAACAGACCCCCCAGAGTAAGCTAATATGGATGCAAACATCAAGAGCTGCTGTCGTTTATTGGACATTTGCTAAGGGCCAGTCCCCTTGCTAAGGGTTTTACATGAATTATCTCCCTAAATCCTTATGATAATCCTATGAGCCTTTCCACTTTTCTGATGAGAAAATTGAGACACGGGGAGTTGAAGCAATCAATTAGGCAAATTAAAAGCTGTCTACTCCATCCCTACCCTGGAGGCACCTGTTGGTTACTCGGCTTGCCCCCAACCCCCTAAAACTCTGTACTAAGGGATTGACATGTTACCTTAAAGGGAACATATAGTTAAGCCTGGGGGAATAAAAGGTCAATTTGCCCAAGCGAATTCCAATCTGAGCACCTCTAATTTATTTATACTTGTTTTCTGTGAAACTGTTTCTTTATGAGCAAAAAAAAGAAAAATGAATCATTGCTCAAAAATTGGTGACTAGTGGAATAGTAATAGTAGTTTTAGAACTCATATCCATGTTAGCCCTTATGGGTACCTTCTCAAGCCCAAGAAGGATGACCTAATGTAGAGTTTCAGGCGTGCTGTCAAGAAGCATGAGTGCGTGTGTAGTTGTTCAGTTGTCTCTGACTCCTCGAGACCATTTGGACCGTAGTCTGCCAGGCTCCTCTGTCCATGGAATTTTCTAGGCAAGAACAGTGGAGTGGGTTACCATTTTCCTCCTCCAGGGAAACTTCCTGACCCAAGGATTGAACCTACATCTCCTGTGTCTCCTGCATTGCAGGCAGATTCCATACCCAGTGAACCATCAGGGAAGCCCGTTGTCAAGAAGAGGGGATAGTATATTTTTGAGTGAAAATCTGAGAGTGATGGCTGATTCAGGAGCAAACGGTTTCAGTAGGGACAACCTGTCCCTCTGGGCTAAGTGTTCTTCCTTCTCCATAGTGATACTAAAGGGGAACCTCCTTACTGCACACCAACACTGACAATCCTCTCCCACAAGCCCTTCCTCTGAATCACAAGCTATTTCACCCCTTCTGGAATGCATGACTAATCAGCGCCTCATCGAAGGCAATACTCAGTCGTGCTGTGGCGTGAAGGGACTAGCGCACCATATATCACCCCAGCTGCTCTTACAAGCAGGAGATCAATAGTCCAGCAATAGACATTTCATAATTAAAAGTAGACGAAGAAGATGAAGAAGAAGGGGATGAAGAGGGAGGAGGGGAAGGAGGAGGGGGGTGGGGAAGGCAAGGACCCTGGCGGATGGTCCTTCCTCTTCCTTAGCCCTCTGGTTCCCAGGCTCTGGCGGATTTGCTAGAACAGTAAGTCCTGTTTGGAGCCGCCCCAAAAGCCTGGCTGGGAGAGGACTTCAGTAAACTCACGTAAACTCATTCAGTAAACTCATGTTTAGGCTTGCTGAAGTGCCATTTAAGGACCTCTCAATGCCTTTCTGCATCACCCGAAGCTGGCTGGAGTGGCCGTCTGTTCCTATTCTCTGCCCACCAGATCCGTCTCCATCCTTAAGCCTTCAGCTCTTCCTCTGGGAAAATCTTCACCTCAGGGTCATTCGGTCCAGCATGGAATGAACGTGACCTCCCCAATCCGGAGGTGGGCATGTGGACAGATCTGACCAGTAAGAGCAACCTATTAATTCTCAAGCCCAGAAGGACTGGTTGACGGATGCACATGTGACCTGAATTAAGTCAATCTGGGTAAATTCTGGGACTTCTGCTACAACTGTTCCTCTCTTAGCTGGAGTTGGACAACAGACACCTGAAGCTACTGTGGACCATCTTGTCACCATGGATTTAAAAAATGACTTCCAGCCAGCATGCTGGAAAACAAAGCTGACAAATAGAAATGTGGGGGAAAGGAAATCAATCAAGTCTCAGCAAAATTGGTGGACCTCTGAATACGGCCATGCAAAACTCCAGGTTAGGCTCTTAATTATGAGACCCCATAAATCCTCTTTTGTCTAAATTATTTTGAATGAAATTTTCTTCCTTGTATATTCAAGAGTCCTGAAAAATTCATTTTTGTCTTTCTGGGTCCACCCTTCCAATCAATGAGTTGCTTAATGTAAAGGGGAAAAGCACAGATGGATATGGATTCAGAGCCCAGCTTCCAACTCCACTTTCTACAGGCTGTGTGATCTTGAGCAAATTGCCTCAGCTTTTTGAAACTCAGTTTCCTCATCTGGAAAGTGGGTATGGTGCCACCACTGTAAGAGTTGTTGTAAGGATTAAATAAGACAGTATCTAGATGTCATTGCAAAGACCCATCACTTACCTTCATCACCATTTGCAACAGCAAACCAGATCTGCTAGCCTGATCCGGTGTGGAGAAAAAAAGGTGTGGCAGCATAAACTGGCCCCATCATGCAAAACAGAAATTTATGAAGTTTAATTGAGGTAACAGTTTTTCTTCAAGTACAGAATTAGCTGGAGGTAGTCATGATGCGAAAGTGTTAGTTGCTCAGTCGTAGCCGACTCTTTGTGACCCCATGGACTGTAGCCCACTAGGCTCCTCTGTCCATGGAACTCTCCAGGCAAGAACACTGGAGTGGGTAGCAATTCCATTCTCCAGGGGATCTTCCCAAACCAGGGATCAAATCCGGGTCTCCTGCATGGCAGGTGGATTCTTTACCCTCTGAGCCACCAGGGAAGCCATGATGCTAAAATGAAGATTAACTATTGGTTGAACATCCAAATGCCACCATCTGCTTTCTTTGTGTTATCTTACATAAGTTTCACAATTCTGAGGAAACCAAGGTTCGGAGAGGTGCAGCAACTGTCCTAAGGTCACGCAGCCGGCAAGCCTGAGTCCAGAGTCTGGACCCCTCTTCTGGCACTGGGCTGTGCCAGTTCCCATAATGAAGCCCAGGTCTTGGATGCTGACCATGTACTGAGCAAGCCTCGCTAAGCATCTCCCCATCGAATCTTCTTACCATCCTTTTGAAAACTGCACGGGACCCATTTCATGGGGGCAAAAAACAGTAGTGCTAGGTGTCAAGTATGCTTAAAGTGGGAATCCAAGACCCCACTGCTCAATTTGGTATACATTGCGATTTCATATTACATAGATTTTACCACGATGTAAAAATGGTAGAAAAATAACATTTTAAGAGCACATATGAACACATCCTTTGACCCACTGCTGGAAGGTACTCTGAGAAAAATCAAGCTGATGTCTTCAAACTGGAAACAACGGGTCTACCAGTGTGGCCCCGATGTTAAAATAAGGGACGTACACGCATAAGAAATTATTAATTGTTCCGAAGACTGAAGTAGAACTGTTTGTGCTCACCATGAAAAGATATCCAACTATGTTAGCAAATGAAACAAGATGCAGAACAACAACAAAACACCCTGAAGCAAAAAGCTCTCCACGGTCCACCACCTCCTCCCTGTCAGCTTCACCTGCACCCCTCTCCCACACCCCAGCCCTGGGAAACCCTCCTCATCACCCAGCCCCTCTGCTGGAAATGTGCTTCTTTTCCACATTCTTTAAAGGCACGCTCATCAGCCTCTCTGTCCCAGCCCCAGTCCTGCCCGACACAGATGGAAGGGCAGTGGACCTGTTCCAGATGCCCAGTGCTATGATCGGTGGGGTCTGTGACCAGCGTCAGTCCCTGACCTTGAGTCTTGTCCTTGGTCATCCTCTGCTGACCCTGTGAATTCATGTGGGGTGGGAGACGGAGGGGACAGAAGTGACGTGGTCAGGCATCTCCTCGGTTCCAGATGCCATGCTGGGTTATTTCCCTTCGGTGTGTTTTTCTCTGCATCTTTCGTTTTGTCCTTGTATTCTCCCATTTTACACGTAAGAAAAACTGAGGTCTTGGAAGAGAAAGGATTTACTCTGACGAGCTTGCCAGCTGCTTGTTGCTGGGTTCAGTGTACAAACCTAGACTGGGAGAAGAGTGCAGCGGAGCAGCTGGCACGCTCAGCAGTGCACCACGCCCGTAGCATCAAGACCCAGTGCTGTGGCGGGGTTCTTACATCTGATCTGTAATGTGTCACTCAGGCAACGTCAATACACAGGCACTGGTCGCTGGCAAACTGACCCTGAGATGACTCCTCGTTCACCACTGAAAGGGACGCCCACTTGTTAAGAAGCCTGTGGGCTGTTCCAAGAGCTGTCACCCTGTGACAATATTGACAGAGCCGTGCCCCCACCTCATAAAACCCCAGTGTACACACTCGGGAAAGCAAGCCCATCCTCTCTTGCTGAGAGAGTGAGTGTAAGGCATTAAGGAGACTCTGATTAAACAAACAGATGTTTTTAGTCGGCAATAGAAGTGTCAACACGATCCTAATTAATGAATGTGTTAATGGCTGTTCTCTGTTGGAAGACAATAGTCGCCGCCTTCTAGACTTATCCACAATGACTCACGGGGCACACACAAAGATGCGTGCACAGAGACTGCACGGGGTGAGGGGTTGCAAGCTGATAAGCCCGCAGGCAGTACCAGGGAGCATGCCCTGAGCTCACGAAAGGGACACACAGCGGTTCAGAGTCACATACAGGGAATGTGCACCTAATCTGCAGGGACTGGGTGAGACATTCGGGATGCAGGCTGTCGGAGGACACACGTGAATACACGTTACTCAAAATGCACACGCAACACACAATATTTGGGCCATTACAATCCCCTACAGCAACACACAGTGCACACAGAGCAGCCACATCGGCCACACAACATCGCACAAAACACACGCACCATATATAGTGTTCACAGGATACTCCCACATCAGCCATATGACACATGTCCAACGCACACAAAACATCCATACTTGCAGCACACAGTGAATACAGAACACACTCACTCAGTACACACACACACACACACACACACAATTCCAGAATAGAGCTCCTGGTTCCCAGAGTTCTCGCCTGACACACAGCACACACACCATGCACACACACACTTTGCATCAATAGTAATAACACTCTGTGTACCCACCATGTTAAAGACTCTGTAATAAGACATGAAAACAGAGATGAAGCGTGTGGAGTCTCTTTCCTCCAGCCTATCCTAAGACCACAGAGAAGCCTGGGTACCTCCCTGTGAGAGGGATCAAGAGAACTCCTCTACCTCATTCACATGTCTGCGTTTTGGCATTTATGCATATTTTCGTGTGTTTCAACAAGGTGAAACGTGGGGAGGAGCTTGCTATGCAGAAACAGAACTGGAGAATGTCAAGGTTAAGGCGAGCTGCAGCCACTCAGTGATCTTTTTAACAAAGATGTTGAGGGAAAAAATGTTCTGTAACTCTTATCGTATTTGTCCTGAGCAATGGTGCTTTTATTTATCTCAAAGGCTATGGACAGTATATAACTGAACAGCACTTCCTTTTCACCCTGGCTGCTAGGAAGCTCTGAGCTGTATTTCTGACCCGCACACAGTAGGGATCTTGGTTTCCACAACACACATTTCTGAGTGTTATAGCTGGTGCTGTCTTATGTCCCCTCAAGTCTTATTCTTTCCTTCTATTTTATATATATATATATTTAAATGAATACATTCTTTCTGGAGCAATATGGGGATAGGAAGAAAGATAGATTTTAACTAGATAGATACGTTAGGGAAGTTTAGCTGCTGTAACAAAGAACCTCTGATTCTCAATGGCCGAGCATGCCAAAGGTTGATTTCTTGTTCGCAGCACAGTCATGAGAGTCGGCATGATGCAAACCATTGTTCCACACGATTGGGAAGCCAGGCTTCTTTCCATCAAGTGGCAGTTAAAGAAAGTAGGACCATGTCCTGTAGCTGTATCTTTATCCCCAACTCATGGTAGGACCTCAGGAATGACATGCACTAGGATCCAAGGTCTTGTCCAAAGGAAGACGACACAGCCTTCAATGGGCAAGAAAGACAAGATTCCAGGTCGGGTCAGTCTCTAAACTAGGCATTGAGGACAAGCCAATCCTGGATCTGCAGGGAAGGTGAACAGCAGATGGGCAGACAGATATCTGGACAAACCAACAGAAAAGAGAAGTGGTGGGGAGACTGTGGAGACCAGAGGGAGCTCCCTTCTAGTCAAAGATCAGGACACAAGATGTTGGTTGAGGGCCCTCGTGGAGGAAAGAAAGGCAGAGCCTGGTCAAGAGAACCCTGAGTGTCAGACATCAGAACCCCTTCTTCACAGCCCAAGCTTCTAATAACCCAACTTCTCTTGGGTGCTGAGAACTATGCTGAGTGCTTTGCTTGCGATCATGGCATCCAATTCCATAGTAGCACCGTATGGCTCAATACAATCTTACCACAGTGGACAGTGAGGCTCAGAGAGATGAAGAGACTCACCTGAATTCACACAGGCAGAAAAGAGCATGGTCAGAGGCTGAAACGGGACACCCTCCAGGCCCTCCCCTGTGTTGTGATCATTGCTGCGGTGGGCTGGGCTACATGGGTTAATCAGGGGGCAGAAGTAACTAGCCTAATTCTCAGAATCAGCCACGGATCACGGATCATAAGCTCAGCCCCCAGCTCTGTGTAATGCACTGAAGCTCGGAGCCTCATTTTTCCCACCCATAGAATGGGGCTAATGATGCTTTCTGTTGCAGAGCTCTGCAAGATGCAACATCCTCCAGCCCAGTGCCTACCATACAGTAGGGGCCACTGTTATTACTGTTGTGTTGCTGTTGAAGGGATGGAGGAATCAAGGATCAGGCTGCTAACCCCAGCCAGGAGACAAGTAATTTGGGAATGCTGTAGCAGAGGCCATGGAGAGGGACAGCTGTGAAGGAGATTAAGGAAATTCACGCGGAATATATGTACGTCTGGTACGTATGGCACTTTGGCAAAGGCAGAGTGGGGATGGATGCACTTCTCCCCAGAAAGATGTGAACGGCATTTGGCATCGCGTGTTGTTCAAGCCAGGAGCAGTCCTGCGTGTGTTTCTGTGTGTTTCATGCAAATGTGGGCGTGTGTAGATGTAAATTGCACACATCTCGGAGACACAGGGGCGGGTGGGGAACAAAAGAAAAGCACAAGCACTCACCTCCCCTTACACACAAGAAACCAGGTTCATGGGAGTCCGGAGGGGCTGTAATGTGGATCTCAGTCCCCTCTTACACTGTGGGTCAGAAGCAGGCACTTGGCCTCAGTGGACTTGTCTATAAAATGAGATCAAGATCACTTTGCCTTGATGCTGGGGCTGGATTAGATCTATCTCGGAGGTTCCTTGTGGCTCAAGATCCAAGGCCAATGAGAGGGGAGGATATGTCCAAACAGGAGAGGAAGAACAAGTTCTAAGACGGGATCATGGCTTCTTCATGTCAGGGCACGTGGGAGAGAAAGAGGGTAGACAGTGGCAAAAAAAATCCAATGTCTCAAGGAGATGGCAGAGAAGGCAATGGCACCACGCTCCAGTACTCTCGCCTGGAAAATTCCACGGATGGAGGAGCCTGGTAGGCTGCAGTCCATGGGGTCGCTAAGAGTCGAACAAGTCTGAGCAACTTCATTATCACTTTTCACTTTCATGCATTGGAGGAAATGGCAACCCACTCTGGTGTTCTTGCCTGGAGAATCCCGGGGACAGGGGAGCCTGGTGGGCTGCCGTCTATGGGGTCGCACAGAGTTGGACACGACTGAAGCGACTTAGCAGTAGCAGCAGCAAGGAGATGGGGAAAGAAAAAGGAAGAACTCTAAGAAATATTGAGAAAAACATACTAGGACTTGGAATATCGATAGCCGGTCTTTCACCTATAACCATGCCCACTCTCTGAGGTCTCCTGCCCAAAAGGTATTTAGTCCCCAGAGACTCATCCCCCTTGCAGAGGGGACATGATCCTTGCAGTGAAAGTGATCAGCAGAGACAACTGGAGAGGAACCAGAGACAGCATCTCCGTCTCCAAGACCCTGCCCTTGAGAGAGGAACCCCTGCTTTAAGACCCTTGTGTGCATGCGTGCTAAGTTGCTTCCATCATGTCTGACTGTTTGGGACCCTGTGGACTGTAGCCTGCCAGGCTCCTCTGTCCATGGGAGTCTCCAGGCAAGAATACTGGAGTGAGTTGCCATGCCCTCCTCCAGGGGATCTTCCCAACCCAGGGATCAAACCCGGGTCTCTCATGTGTCCTGCATTGGCAGGTGGGTTCTTTACCACTAGTGACACCTGGAGAGCCCGTTTTTAAGCCCCTTAATGGTCCCCAAACAAAAGACCAGCATCAAAACTCAGGGAAACTAATCTGGAAGCTGGAAGAAGGACTCCATTATCAGCCTGGCTTGGGTGGCTGGTCCTGGGATCAACTTGTGCAGATCACATGTCCTTGGCCCAGAGCTTTTGTCTCCTGGGGCCTCAATTTCCCCATCTGTGAAATGGGGCTGAAAATAGAACCTATTTTCTATTTTCAAGAATGAATGTGAGGGTTTTTGTCAAGTGCCTAGCAGAGATTGTGGCAGAGAATCAAAATACTGTATTGGTCATTCACTGCCCAGCCCCCTGGCTTTTGTTGGAGGTCAAGGAGGACACGGCCTCATTCAAACTTCTTTGCCACATGTTTGATTTTACGAGATCATAAATGTCCTTAATGTCCTTAAGAAAGTCCTTCCTTTAGCCAAACACACCCAAACATTTTCTTTTTCTAAAATGTTTGTCTCCTCCAGCTGCCTTTCCACTTATGTATTGATTTAGAAGAAGATCAAAATAAAACCTGGGAAGCCGTAAGCTGTAACACTATTTTTTTCCCCGCTCGGTACACTCTGATTATGTGTAAACAGCAAATTGCAAATTATTTCCTCTTTATTTGTCAACTCCTCAAGCCACCTCTGGGTCCCTCGGAATGAGTAATGGGCTCTGGGACATCGTGTGACAATTGGCTTCATGTAGATATTTATCTCCAGGGAGTCTGCTCTTGGGTATTCCAGCAGAGAGTACCAGGTTGGGGGAGGGGGTCAGACCTACATGATCTGGGGGCTTTTTACTCCCTCTGCAGAGCCTCTTTTGGGGAGAGGGGTGGCAGCGAAGACCACAGACCCATGATACAAAGAGAGACTGGTTGAAAAAAGGTCAATTGGATTGATCTTTGAGTTTCATTTGCTATCTCAGAATCTCTCTTGATTCCTATTACACAAAGCAGAGAATACCTGCTCCCAGGAACCCCCAAACCTTGCACCCCCAGATTCCATCCTTAGAATCTTGTGAAACTCAACAGTCTTTGGGGACAAGACAAGGAGTACAGGCGGCTATGTGTTAGTCACTCAGTTGTATCCAACTCTTTGCAGTCTCATGGACTGTAGCCTGCCAGGCTCCTCTGTCCATGAAATTCTCCAGGCAAGAATACTGGAGTCAGTTGCCATTCCCTTCTCCAGGGGATCTTCCTGACCCAGGGATTGAACCCAGATCTCCTGCATTGCAGTCAGATTCTTTACCATCTGAGCCACCAGCTGCAAATTCTAAGCCGTGGAGTTTTACAACCTGTGGTTCAAATTTTGGTTCTGCCCCTGAAAGAGCAGCAGGATGCTGGGCAAGAAATCTAACTTCCCTGTGCCTCTGTTTCTTCATCTTTAAAATGGACACAACCCTGAAGCTACCCTGGAGGCTGTGGGAGGATGCGATCACATGTGCAGACTGGGTAGCAGTTTGCACGGAGCGCCTTTGCAGGAATTAGGAAAAGGCAGACCTTTCTGGCAGAGAAGATTAGAGAGCAGCTGCCCCTCCCCCAAGTGAGTGCAAGCCTGCCCCAGGGTCTAGGGAGCAGTGTACAGACAGGGTCAGCTCTCCCTGTCCCTTTGGTGGGAGCTCTTCTGTGGGACACAGCCCGCACAGCTGGAGCTGGCAGCCCGGCTTGTAGAGCGCCCACAGGAGCCAGGCTTGAGGGTGAGCACTCAGTATCGGGCAGCAGTTATATGCAAGTTATGTTATTACTTGAGTGATTTTGATTCTTAAGATCCACAGAAAGCTAGGCACTCTGAAACTTTGTCATCTCTTTAACATGTGGAGAAAAAGTATTACCCATTCAGTTGTGTCCAAGTCTTTGCGACCCGATGGACTGTAGCCCGCCAGGCTCCAGTGTCCTTGGGACTCTCCAGGCAAGATTACTGGAGGGGATTGCCATGCCCTTCTCCAGGGGATCGTCCCAACCCAGGGATCAAACCCGCATCTCTTATGTCTCTTGCACTGGCAGGCAAGTTCTTTACCACTGCTGCTGCTGCTGCTACTGCGGCTAAGTCGCTTCAGTCATGCCCGACTCGGTGCGACCCCAGAGACGGCAGCCCACCAGGCTCCCCCGCCCCTGGGATTCTCCACGCAAGAACACTGGAGTGGGCTGCCATTTCCTTCTGCAATGCATGAAAGTGAAAAGTCAAAATGAAGTCGCTCAGTCTTGTCCGACTCTTAGAGACCCCATGGACTGCAGCCCACCAGGCTCCTCCATCCATGGGATTTTCCAGGCAAGAGTACTGGAGTGGGGTGCCATTGCCTGGAAACAGTAATTCCCAGCTGGTGCTGGGCTTCTAGTTAGACAACGTATATGTCAAGTACCTGCAGTTCAGTGCCTGGCACAGGCTAGGTGCTCAGCAAATATTAGTTCCTTCACAGCAAGGAGACCTCCTCATCGTGGCTTTTTCCCCTTTAGCACAAGCTTCCACGGTCAATGTTCGTAGAAGACATATCGGACCATTTTGATGAAAATACTCAGCAGTGTGAGGCACAACGTGGTTGCAAGCCAAAAGCATCAAGTCCGGAATCAGGACACTGGGGGTCTAGTCCCCGGGTCCCCCCCACCCACAACTCTGCAACTTTGGATAAATCACAGACTCTCTGAGATTTGGTTTCCCTTTCTGTGAACCCAGGGGTAGAGGAAGCAGTGGTTATTGAATATTTTGTACAGAAGTGGCTGCCTTAATTCCAGATAAGCCTGTGTATAATCATAGTGTATGGATCATGCAAAACAGAGATACTCTGATTGAAGCAAGGTCCATGGAAGAGCGTAACATCCCACCACCTCCACCCCCAAACACACACACTTTTTCTCACCCTGCAGCACCCTCTGATGCTATTTTGAGGAAGAACAGGGCTCTGGGAATGCAACGTGGCAGCCATCGGACTCAGATCCCCTTCCTGCTGGGATATTCCAAGATGCTGTGTTTGTGCGTTGACATCCACTGCCTTGCCACCCAATTCATCCTGACTTGGAGTGGGGTGTGTGTGTGTGTGTGTGTGTGTGTGTGTGTGTGTGTGTGCCACAAACAAATGCTCAGAAAGAAAGCAAAAAGAAGTTCCACCAGCCATTAAGGGGAAATTACAAATGCATTTTTCTCTGCCTCCGGCACATTAATAAAAGAGATTATAAAACTGGAAGTGAGTCGAAGCTGGGCAGCCTCACAACAATTGGAAGGCGGGAGGCGGGGCGGGTTGGGGGGCGGGGGACGGCTGCTTCCTGTACAGTCATCTGATTTCATGGCCGTTCCCATGCTGAGAGAATCTGTCTGTGGCGGCTGCAGGGAGGACAAGGAGCTCATGCATTAAACATCAGGGGACCCTCACAACAAGCGCTATGGGCTGGGAGGACAGGGAGGAGGGCCAGCTGAGGGGTGTGCTTGTGACGTGGCCCGGCATGGTAGTGCCGACGGGCAGAGACCCAGAGATTGTTTAGGGTGGCTTCCAGAAATATTGCTGAAAACTGCAGGGTGGGAGATGAAAGAGGGTGTCAGATACAAAAAGTGCAAAGATGTTTTAGTGCCTTGAAGACAGGGGCGGGTCCCCATGGTCACTTTGTCTCCGAAGTCATAGGGAGGGGCATCTGTGTGCCATGAGCTCGAAGCTAGATGCCGGAGGTGGTCACTGGAGTAGACAGATTTATGGACCCTGATCCTTCACCCTTCGATATGTCCATACCTTCTACCCTGACACTTTGAAACCTCTCCTCTTAGAGGGTACATCCTTGTCCACTGACTGAGCTTGACCGCATGCCTAGCTTTGGCCAATGATACTGGAATAGAAGGGCCAAGGCACTAGTTGAGGGATGAGACCTTAAGAAACCACGTGTGTATCCACTTTTCCTCTTGTACCTCTGCCCTCACTATATTCTGGCCCATAGCGGATGACACTCATGTGGAGCTGAGCCAGACACCACCTGTAGCTCGGAGCTCTCCCAGCTGACTCGCAGGATAAGGCTAGATGAAAAACAAATGCTTATTGTTGCATGCAACTGAGATTCAGTGGCTGTTGGTTACACAGCAACAGCTGACTGATACAGTTATATATGTAGTCATGCATTTTATTTACCTATTCATTCATTCAGTAACTATTTCCTGACCATGTCCGTGCCAGGCATGTGGTAGGCTGCAGGGATAGAATGGTTAATAAGAAATCTGTGAAAATGGGTAGAGATTTCAGATTTATTAATCCAAGGATTAAACACCTACAATGTGCCAGGCATGAAAATAAGAGCAGCAATTCCAGCGGCAAGCAAAAATATAGAAGGCCCTGTACTCAAGATGTACAAGACAGCAGATCAAACAAACAACAAGACAGAAAAACTCCCAAGACCCGTGATTAAGAAGTTTATCTCTTCCTTTTAAGCTAGCCACTGTCCAGGGGAAAAGCCTTTACACTAGAAAGCATTAAGTACCAGGACGAGATACCTCCAGGCAACTCAGAGGAAGGACATCCAGGAGCCTGGGGCTGGAGACAGGAAGAAAGTGGGTTAGTGATGGTTTCTCAGGGCCCAACGTATCTGAGTTGAGCACTGAAGTTCAACTAGTTTACAAACAAAGAGAGAAAGGGAAGGGGCAGAGCACCAGGCAGAAGGCAGCAGGAACAAAGGTAGGAAAGAGCATGGTGCCTGAGGGTTGACACAAACTTGTCCATTTTGCTGGAAAACAGAGTGTAAGAAGCAGACGCAGAAGATGAGGGGCTGAGAGGAACCAGAGCGTGCAGGAGTTCGGACGTCAGGCTGAGATGCTTAGACTTGATCCAAAGAAGGGAAATAGCCACTGAAGGGTTTGAGTATCAGATTGCCCTCTGAGACTTTTGGAAAAGTGGAGGTAGGGTGAGACTGGAGGCAAGGAGGTCAGGAGGAGGCTGAGCAACAGTCCGGGAGAAGGAGGACACCCATGCTGGGGCAACATGGGGGTGAGCGCTGGCCCCAGCTTTGGAATGATGGAATCAAGGATAGTACAGCTGGGCGTGTCCTGGGACCCCCAAGCTCCATCCACTCTTTTTGCAAAAGCTGGATCTTAGAGAAGAGGAGTGTCCTACACTCAAGTCTCATAACAGGCAAGTTTGGGGCTTGGGACTGTACACAAGATCCTCATTCCTATTCCCAAGCTCACTCCATGACCCCACTCTATGCCCCAGTCTCCATCATCCAATTAATAACAATAATTAAAGAACAATAATGATGAGTATAATCCAGTAACTGAGCCCCTTCTGTAATGCTAGGCTCTGTGCCCAGCACATTGTGCGTAAAATCTCACTGAGTCCTCCCAACAGTCTGGTCACAAGTCCCCATTTTACAGATAAGAAACCTGTGGATCCAGAGGTGAAGCCACTTAAACTCAAGCCTCAGCAATGGTCTTAGTCTGTTTGTGCTGCTACAACAAATACCAAAGGCTGAGTGGTTCAAAGGGTAAATTTACTTCTTGCAACTCTGGAGCCTTGGGAATTCAAGATCAAGATACCGGAAGATTCTGTCTCTGGTGAGGCCTCTCATTCTGGCCTCTAGACGCCTGCCTCCTCACTGTGTGTGACCTCCCTTCCCCTGTGCGTGCGTGCATGGAGAGAGAACGTGCGTGTGTATGTGTATGTATGAGACAGCCATCTGTACCTTTTTTACCACTATTAGGGCACTAATCCCATTATAGGGTCCCCACCCTCATGACCTCATCAAAACCTATTTACCAGGACTTCCCTGGAGGTCCAGGGGTTAGGACGTTACCTTCCAGTGCAGGGCGTGTAGGTTCGATCCCTGGTTGGGGGAGCTAAGATCCTACGTGCTTCAAGGCCAAACAAAACCCAAAACATAAAACAGAAGAAATATTGTAACACATTCAAATAAATACTTTTTAAAAAAAGAATCTCAAATAAATATTTAAAAAAACATTAAGAATAAACCTATTGACCTCTCAAAGGTCCCACCTCCTAGGGGTTATGGCTTCAACACTGGAATTTGAAGGTGGAACACAAGCATTCTGTCTATAACAGTAACCTCGTTAGGAATAATTGTGCAGCTCCTGTGTAGCATTAGAGCCAAGGGCTAACTGAAGTAAGGAATGTATGTGCCTGGCACATGGAAAGCTCTCAGCAGAGAAGAGTGACCGCAAAGATGAAGACAGTGACAGTGATGAGGATGAAAAAGCCAGCCCTGCACCCCGGTCTTGTCTTCACTGGGTGACTTGCGGCCAGTCGCCTAACTCTTTGGGCCCCCGCCTTTCCAATAAAGACTCCCGTCTAGAGCAGTGACTCTCGGGGTGTCTCCCGGGGCCAGTGGCATCACCATCCCCCAGGAGCTTGTTGGAAATGAGCATTTCTGAGCCCTCCCTGGACCATCGTTGAGACTCTGGGAGGCGCACTCAGCAGTCTGTGTTTAACAAGCCCTCCCGGTAAGTCTGATGCGTGTTCAAGCTTGATCTGGTCTACATGAATGATTTTTCAATTTTTTTAAAATGACGTAAATGCTTTCTTGTAGACAAAACCGGGAGAAGGCAGGTACATAAAGCAGATAAAAAGCAGTGGTGCTAGCCTGGAGCAGAAGCCAGGTCCATCCTCCCACTCTTGCCCACGGCCAGAGGGAGGTGGCCGCTCTCCCCACCTTGTGTCAGTTCCTCCTGCCAACCACAGCCCGAGGCTCCCCACTGCCCGCCTCCCTCCTCCCAGCCTCCCTTCCTGTTGACATGCTCCGTGAAGTATGGATTTGCTGTGGCCTCGTGCAACCTGGTCTATTTCTTCTCTCCTTCTTTATTTATTTATTTTTTCTTTTGGGGGGAAAATAGGTTTGAGCCTGTAATTCAGTTAATTATTTCCCTGAGCACCGGTTTGGTGGCTACGGCACAGCACGAAGCAGGAGAACAGGAGACGGGTCCTCGGAAGCTTCTTTCCAGAAAATCTAATTTCATCATTGAGAAATCTTCTGTCTTAAGCAGCCTCCTCCGCCGCCGCCACCATAAATTTACATATTCTATATGCCGCTGCCGCGGGAACGCACTGGGCCCGATTTGCATAATGCTGCTGGAGGGGCTGGCGCTTCTCTTGAACCCGAATGCAGCGGGAGCAAGGAAGCAATTATTAAGCTGTAGACACTGGCAGGGAGAGAGGCCTCAGATGGATTTCGACTCCAAACCTCATGCGCAGCCTAGGCTGCTCATTACCCGAGGCTGACAGTGGACCCGAGGGCCCGGAACACCACTGAGGTGCTCTCTTCAGGTTACATCTACAGCCAGGCCAAGGCTGGGTGAGGATGGGTGGCTTTGGCTTTTCCAGTCTCGATGGCTGGAGCAATCTTGACCCTTCTCCCACAGGCAAATTTGTTCCTTGGATGGTTTCGTGGAGTTGCCTTTGCCAACACATCCCTGCGCCTTTCTGTAACACCCTTTCAAACAGCTTCAAGATGAGCTGGCAAGGGTTTGCCCACCTCCATGCGGACAGCCCACCAGAAATGATTAAGAAAATGATCTTCAACAAAATCCCAGGTGGGAAAGGGTGGTTGGAAGCAGGGATTCTTGCATGACACAGTGGTCCTGCTTCACATCTATCCGAACTCGGGCGGCCTGAGAAGGGGAGGTCTTCCCCACCGTTGGCCTCTGGTTGGCGGACAGTCCATGTATACTTGGGCTCTGGGTCTCAGACTAGGGGTTCTTTGATGTTCCAGGATCCACAGGCCACTCTCTGTAGTTTCAAGACCTGCCAGAGCTCTGAGGTTGACCTCCAAGTCACTCCATGACCCACCAGTCCCAACCTCAGTAGTCTGTGGATGAACATGGCCACTTCCGAGTGTGGGGTGCCATTTTGGTTGTACTCCAGCATTGATGTAAAGGCTTCCTTATGTGCTCGATGCTCAAAGAACGAGTCTCAAGCACAGGGTGATCTCTTGGTCAGACTTCAAACCCAGCCCTTCCCGACAGTTTTTTCAACCAGATTAATTCACAAAAACAACCAGACAGAAAACCACCTGCCAACTTGCTGCGGGTAAATTCCATGGGCACACTTTTCAGGTGATGCCAACAAAAGCACTAGACCCACTTGATAAGTTTACCGACAGAACAAAACACCGTCAGGGGGAAAGTGGAGGACTGGCTGAGGACAGCCAGTGCTTTGCTTCTGATAGTTCATAATCGACTAGGCAACCTTAATTTTTTCCAGCAAACATCTGTTATTTCTGAGGAAGTGGAAATGCATTTGCAAATACCAGTTTCACTCCTGGCTGCCTTGATGCTCAAAATTGGTGGAGTTCATCAGAAAAGCCATGACACCAGAGATGGCACATGGCATGAAAATCCTGCTCCGTGCCAGTATGTGAACAGAAAGTCAGTTGTTGGAAATTTGAAACAGCAGGTTTTTCCACTGAGGGAAAAAAAAAAAAAAAAGCATCTCCACTTACTAAGAGGCACCGTCTCCTCAAAAGACCTCAACATTTTGTCCTCAGCGCTGACTGTCTTATTGCAAGAATTTGGAGGGGACTCACTTTTTCCATGATTGCATCCAACACTGAATTATTTCTCCAAGAAAAGGAGATTGCTCCTGATTAGCCAAACCCAGGACTTCAAAAGCACAAATGGTGACTTTTCCAAAGGAAACCATTTTGGCGCATAACTGGGGTTAGCGCTTCAGAGCAACAGATGGTCTCTAACATGAGAGTCCAGGGTGCAGACATGCGTGTGTCCTCCAGCAAGTCTTTGCTGTTTCTAAACCCTCCATTTCTGGATCTGTCAAGTGAGGGTGGTAACAGTGCCTGCTGCGTAATTGTCGCTGGGAGAATCAGATGAGCTAATGTATAGTAGTGGAGTTGCAGGAAGACTAAATAATCTGCCCACAGTTACAGAACCTTGAGGGTCCAGGCAGAGTCTGAGCTCAAATGAGTTTGTTTTTAGCCATCCAGTTGCATGCTGGTCCCTACCATAGCCAAGGAATGCTGGAAAGCTAGTGCTTACAAAAACCCAGTCATATCCGTCGGCTTTCTGGGCTGAGCTGAGAGGGGCTAGGTTAGGAGGTCTTTGAAGGAAGATACTCAAGGGAACATGGGCTTCACTAGACAGGTCACCTTGTTTAGAAACAGAGATCAGAGCTGTTTCCAACTAGCCTTCTTAAAGACCCAGACTTTCTTTCATTTTATAGATAAGGCCCTCTTTGCTTGCCATGAAATGCAGGCTATTGCGGTCAAGGAAATGGGAGATGAAATGGCAGGAAAAGGAAATGTACCAAAGAGAAGAGCTGAGCTTATAAAACCTGTCACCTGAGCTGTTCCCTTGAGCTTCTGGGTCGTTGTGTTGCCAGTCCTTCAGTCCCAGGCTGCACCACGGATCCGCAGTGTTTCATGCAAGCTGGCGACTGCCTTCCCTGTGTCTCTGCAGTGATGCTGCAGCCCCTGAGGGCAGGTCCTGGGGCAGAAATAAGCGGTGCCTGGTGGCTCAGTCGGTGAAGAATCTGCCTGCAAGACAGGTTTGATCCCTGAGTCAGGAAGATCCCCTGGAGAAGAGAATGGCCACCCACTGAGGCATTCTTCCCTGGAGAATTTCATGGACAGAGGAGCCTGGAGGGCTACAGTCCATGGGGTCGCAAAGAGTTGGACAGGACCGAGTGACTAACACTTTCACTGCTTTAATACAAAGCAACAGCAAGCAGGAAGGGGAGGAAACAGCTGCACAGTCAAAAACCAAGAGCTCACCTAACAGAGGATCATCAGCTCTACTGTTCCTCATCTAACAGTGCCTCCTAGGACCAGAGATCCCACATCTAGGTATGCACACAGCAAAAATGAGAATATACATGTGCCAAAAGATAGGTGAGAGCACATTCACAACAGCATTCTTTGTAACAACCTAAAACTGACAACTACCCAAATCTCCATCAACCATTTAAACAGAAGGATTGCACCATACGCCCAGAAAGGTATGCCACATGACGAGATGGGCAAACCCAGCCCACTGTCATAGCCCGCCACTTCCTGTCTTGTAAATAAAGTTTTATTAGAATGCAGCCACATCTATTCACTACATACTGTCTACGGCGGCTTTTGCACTAACTGGCAAAGATGACTGTTACAGAAGAAATAGTATAGCCTGCAGAGCCCCAGGTATTTACTCTCTGGCTCTTTCCAGAACAAATTTGCCAAACCTTGCCACATAAAAATGAAAATAAACAGTCTACAACTTCCCTTGGGCAATGTGGCTGATTTTCACAAACATAATATTGAGTGAAAGAAGCCAACACAGATGAGTACCAGTTGCACAATTGCATTAATATGGGAGATAAGCAGCAGAGCTAGTCCACGTTGCTGGAAGACAGGTTACTCGGGGAGCGTAGTCACTAGACAGGGCCCGTGGCAGCTTACGGGCACTGAAAACGTGCTTATTCCTCATCTTGGGTGCTCATTCTGTGACAGTCCATTAGGAAGTACACAGGTGATGTGCACACTTTCATGTATGTATGTTGTTCATCGATAAAATTTTTTTAAATAAATAAAAAAAGAGAAATGGTGGGTGTGGACCACGATGCCAAGTATTTTCTCAATGTATTTCCTGGGCAGAAAGCTCAAATAACAGATTGTCAAGTTAGAAAACAGATAACTTTAACTTTTCCACGCAAGCACACATTTATGCATTCACTCTACAAATGTTTATTGATCTCACACCACACACCAGGTGCTGGGGATTCAGCCGGGAGGGAGCTAGACTCAGCCCCCCACCCTTCCTGGCATTTGCATTCACTCTCACACAGGCCCAGGGAGTCATACATGTGTGTCTGCACCAACACACACATCTCCATCCCCCAGACGGAGCTGCACACATGTGCACTCCCGACCTTCAGGTCGTGTCATTCTCAGGCGAATGCTTTTCTGAGTTTTGCTCTCTCTCCCCTCACATCCGTAACTACCACCTCCCTCTCCACTCAGACACAAAGACTCATGGATGGAGCTCAGTTTAGCTGGCATCGCTCAGAAGGCCTGCATCCTCCGGGGGCCATGGGCCTGTGCTGGTTCCCCAGGTGAGATGGGTCAGACCAACTGGTTTCCCCAGGGTCATACCTGGCATCTGAGACACCTCAGTTCAGTTCAGTCACTCTAGTCGTGTCCGACTCTTCGCCACCCCATGGACTGCAGCACACCAGGCTTTCCTGTCCATCACCAACTCCCAGAGCTTGCTCAAACTCATGTCCATCAAGTCAGTAATGACATCAAAATGTCTCATCCTCTGTTGTCCCATTCTCCTCCTGCCTTCAATCTTTCCCAACATCAGGGTCTTTTCAGATGAGTCAGTTCTAAGCATCAGGTGGCCAAAGTACTGGAGTTTCAGCTTCAGCATCAGTCCTTCCAATGAATATTCAGGACTGATCTCCTTTAGGATGGACTGGTTGGATCTCCTTGCAGCCCAAGGGACTCTCAAGAGTCTTCTCCAACACCACAGTTCAAAAGCATCAGTTTTTCAGCGCTCAGCTTTCTTTATAGTCCAATTTTCTCATCCATACATGGAAAAACCATAGCTTTGACTAGATGGACCTTCGTTGGCAAAGTAATGTCTCTGCTTTTTAATATACTGTCTAGGTTGGTCATAGCTTTTCTTCCAAGGAGCGAGCATCTTCTAATTTCATGGCTGAGACACCTAAGGATCAGACAAGTGGAGACCTGGCACTGAGGGGGTGGGTGACCTTGACCCCGAGGATGCCCTCTGACATTCCCTGGGTTTTCTGTTGGGCCTCCTGCTATCGGTGTGGTCACCTGCCACCCACAGAGCGTGGTCACCAGAGCCTCATGGTCTAGTGGTCAAGGCTTTCCTACATGTGGATTAGTGACTGATACATGTAGAGGTTATATATTTGCATCTCATATTCTTGGAAGAGCTTCCCAGGTAGCTCAGTGGTAAAGAACCTGCCTGCCCAGGCAGGGGGCTCAGGAGAGATGGGTTTCTTTCCTGGGTTGGGAAGAGTCCCCTGGAGGAGGAAACGGCAACCCACTCCAGTATTCTTGCCCAAAGAATCCCATGGACTGAGGAGCCTGGCAGGCTACCATCCATAGAGTCCCAAAAGATTCAGACATGACTAAGCGACTAAGCGTGCATGCACACGTCTATAGAAGAAGGCCAGAACATCAACGATGGAAAGTCAGAGCCCATGCCCTGTGTGTTGTGAATAAGGAAACAGAGGTTCCATAATGGGAGAAGCTGGAACAGAGCTCCACACTCAAGCAGGACTGGGTCTGCCAGACTCCAGCCAGAAGCCTGTGCCTGACGCCAGGTGACTGAATGCCTCCTTGCTAAGGGGCCTTCACTGAAAGGGGCTGGCTGATCACCCTCATGGCCTCATCACTTAGAACAAAACCAACCCCTTATTCCTTTCTGTTCCTCCACCATCCCAAGCTCTTCCCCATCCCAGGGCCTTCGCACATACTGTTCCCTAAACCTGAAGCACCCTTCGCTCTGTGTTCACCAGGCTGGTTCCTTCTCCTCGTTAGGATCTCAGCACAGAGGTCACCTTCTCAGAGAGCTGTTCCCTGAGCATCCGGTCTCAGCGAGATGCCACCTCCTTCCACCTGCTCTTCGTCTACCTCTGTCTGTGATTCTTTGCGGCACTCAGCAATATCTGAAAAGTATTTGTTTGTCTAGTCTGTGAGCCCCACTGTGGCAAGGACTGCCTTCTTTCCCACTGCTCTATCCTAGTACCTCCAAGCAGCTTGGTATGCAGGAAGCATGGAGAGCATGTTGAATGAATGAATGAATGAACAAATGCATGAATAGAGCCTACAGTAGAGCAGCTCCCAATGCAGACACGTCCCCGAGGGGCCGGGTGACCCCGCGAGGTGAGAGCTCTCTCGACTGCCCTGACTAAGACCTCCCCAGGATCAGCAACAGCTCCCGGCGTATTTATACATGGAAGCATATTGACCCAGGGCTGACGGGACCCTGGCGGCGATTTGTGTTTACCTCTCTGATCAATAGGCATCTCAGTGCTCACCCCAACACAATCTACCACTGAGCGTTATTAATTACTCGCGCCTGCCTTTTCTTGCATCTCTTGACCCCTCGTGAAGTTTGTCTTTGTCCATCCTCTGCCCTGTGGATTTCCCGGGCCTGCAGCTGAGGTCAGGAGGGGGCCCAAGAGTGTTGCTTATTTTCTTCTCCTTCTGAACTAAGTGTCTGGACCACAGGTGCTGCTCTCTTCTCTCCTGTGCATTTTCAGGAAAACCCCTGTGGAGAGGCTGGGGTGGCCACGTGGTAGGAAAAAGGGCACCTTGATTCCAACCTCAGTCCTGCCCTTCACTTACTGTGTGTCCTTGGCCCCATCCCTTTCCCTCTCTGGGCCTTGATTCTACTCCCCTTCAGAATGAAAAGGCTCTCAAAGACTCCCTCAGTTCCTGATAGCATGGGATTCTTCAAGTTCGGGACTCTTCATGAACAGCCTCCGCACTTTTAATACCCAAAGGGTCAAGCAGCGCAAGTCCTGTGGACTTTCTTGACTGGGGACACTGTCCACCCTGGTAACCTGTGAATGGCAGAGCTTCAATTATTCATTCAACAATCGCTCGTGCATCTAGACACACTTCCAAAAGACACTTTGGGGAGTCTGCATATGTACCTGGCATATGCCTAGTCACCATCTGCCCCCCCGGCCATACAGAATAAAGCTCTATGACCCCTACTACACGGATGAGGACAGAGTCCCTGCATGGCCGAGGACTCGCCCAAGGTCACACGGCTAGTGGGTGGCTGAACCAGGACTGCAGCCCAGAGCTGTCTGGCTTAAGGCTTGCCATCTGACCATTCCAGCTGAGAACCCCAGCCCTAAAATTCTTATCTCCTCTGCCCTCCTTGAAGAGAGATCCCTGGAGGTGAGCTTGGCCATGAACCACTGCTTTTCATCAAAGGTGGAAGCTCTTCAGAAAAGAACTGTGGTCATTACAACCCTGACCCAAGTGTGGGTGGCTTTTGGCCTGGAGGAGTTCACACACGAGGTCCAATTAGTTGACACCAATTAACACTGCACCACAGACCCCTCCCTCCCAGTACCAAAGTCCTTTCAGGATTGAAAAGACAGACGACCCAGGTCATACTTTAAGAAAGAAGCTACGCAGCAAACACCATTTACTATGCAAAGCAATTCCTCTCTCCTAGAATGCGCTGGTGTTGAGACATGGAAATACATTCAAATTAACCCCTGAGCTATTCCTCTTCCAAATTCCTCATTTAGGGTTGACTCCCTGGCACATGATATTACTAATTCAGACCTCCAGCACACTGATTCCCTTGAATGCATATGAGGGCTCCACAAAAACCATTTGGTTCAGGGTGGAAATTAGAGTTCAAGGTACAAGTTCCAGCCCCCTGTGCAACATCAAAGGGCCCCCCCAGGACCTGGCTGCAACCAGATTTGTTCATGAACCCATTAAACAAATATTTATTGAGCACCTATTCTATGCCAGGCACTGTTCCCAGTGCTGGAGATACAGCAGTGAATAAAACAATTGGAAAGTCCCTGCCCTCCAGGAATTTACATTTTAGTGGGAGAGAAAGTTAACAATAAGAATAAATTCTAGAGTATAGTAGGTGAAGAGAAGTGTCCTGAAGAAAAACAAAGCAGGGGACTTCCCTGGTGGTCCAGTGGTTAAGACTCCGCCTCCCTTGGGGAGCTTCAGGGGGAGGAGCTTAGGAAAAAAAAAAAAAAAAAAAGACTCTGCCTCCCAATGCAGGGCACACAGGTTCAATCCCTGGTTGGGGAGCTAAAATCCCACACACATTGAGGCCCAAAACGTAAAACAGAAGCAGTGTTATAATAAATGCAATAAAGACTTTAAAAATACTCCGCATTTTTAAAAATCTTAAAAGAGAGCAGAGTCAGGCAGGAGACAGTGCTGTGAGGCGAGGATGTTGATTTTTCACAGGGTTACCAGGGAAGATCTTCTAAGAAGGAGAAAGCTGGACAAAGACTTTACTCCCAGGCGCACTGACATGATCTAAGGAGAGCTGGTGGGGGCTTCATGCAGAGTAGAAACAGTGAAACACAACCGGAGCTCAGAGTCTCTCAAAATGTATGAAAAGGGTGGCCCACTGTGTTAACAGTGGTTTAAAAGTGGAGGGGGGCGGCGCTTCCCTGCTGATCCAGGGGCTGAGACCCCATGCTCCCAATGCAGGCGGCATGGGTTTGATTCTTGGGCGGGGAACTAGATCCCACACGCCACGAATAAGAGCTCACGTGCCTCAACCAAAGATCCCTCATTGTTGTTTAGTCACTCAGTCGTGTCCTGACTCTCTGTCACCCCAAGGACTGCAACCCGCCAGGCTCCTTGGTCCATGGGACTTCCCAGGCAAGAATACTGGGATGGGTTGCCATTTCCTTCTCCACGGGATCTCCCCTACCCAGGGATCAAAGACCTGGGTCTCCTGGAATGCAGGCGGATTCTTTATCACTGAGCCATGTGGGAAGCCAAAAGATCCCACATGCCACAACTCATAAAAGGGACCCCACATGCCACAACCACAGAGCCTGCACGTGGCAGTGAATATATATATACACACACATTTATACATCAATTTGGGGGAAGACTTGATCGAAGATGACCCCAAGGCATTCTGAGCCTCTGGGAAGGTGGGTCTGTTGACTCCTGCAACAGACACGTCTGCAAATTAAATTAGAGGGGATCAGTTTGGGTTAAGGGTAGCACAGTACATATTCAACGCTCAAGTGTAGTCAGCAAGCAGGCTGGATCGTTTCCTCACAGATCTCCTCCAGGAGGAGTCTCTGCTGTCTCTCTTTGTTCTCACCGAGCCTCTACCTGAAGGGCACTCCCTCCCCATCTCTCAGCAGGAGCAGCCCCCACCTTCAATGCCAACTTGTCCAAGAACTGGAATACTGCCCCTCTTTGGAAATCTCCCAGTCCCTCTCCCTACAGCATTTCCAGGCACTTGCTCTTTCCTACCAGAACCTAGCAGGCTGATGAAAGAGGGAATATTTAAGAGTTGAGCAGGGAATAGAGGGAATTGCTGCCTCATATCTCATGAATGACCGACTCCCTCCCCGGGAGTAAGTTGACCTGCCTTCTCCCCCTGCCTCCTGAGGACCCCCTGTCTCTTCTTAAGAGTCACAGGCCTTTTCACAATATGCCTTTATCAATATGATTCCAATAAACGTTTCAGTTCCGCATATAAATTCCAGGGCCCGGCTGCCCAGCAGAGGCAACCTGCTCAATCAGCAGACCATAAAGATGTAATAATGCAATTAAAAGGTATGGCCTGTCACCCTCATAAAGCTGAAGATCAATGCAGGAGGAGCAGAGGACATCGGGGAGTGGAATCTGGCTTCTCGGCAACATCTGTAGGATGAGGAAACTGGGTGATTCAACAAAACCAGGGAACAAGGTACCCAAACCTGGAGAGGTTCTAGTTCCAGATTAGGGTCCCATCTTGATCTCTGGTCTCCTTCAGTGGGCTGGAGGTCAAGAGATGTGGACTCTGTCTCCAGGTCATACACAAAGACCCTGAAATTTCAAACAAGTCCCTTCAATTCTTTAAGCCTCAGTCGCCTCACCAGTAAAGTGGGTGTAATGCTAATACTACCTTCTTCACAAAATTGTTGAGACAGACCAGGAACAGAAAAAATTAATGCTGGAGGGATCCTAAGTCCATAGACTGCAAAAATCAAATGCCTACAGGGCCCAGGCAAATGATAGTATGGACCACCGGGGCTGGAGAATCTCTTACCATTCATAGAATCACAAAGAATTTGAGTGGAAAGAAATTCAGATCAAATCTTCTTCATCTTATTTGTTGCACAGAAATAACACTGAAATCCAAGGAGGGTGACAAATTCCATGAAGCCCAAAAGAGCATCAATGAGGGAAGTGGGAGCATAACTCAAATATACTGACTCTGAACTTAGTGCTTAAAGCACTGTCCCACCCAGATGTCCTAGGATGAAAGGGGGAGTAAGAACCACTGGAAGAGGGAAGAGATGAGCCATAATTTACCTGAAGACAGAAGATAGAGTGTTGTTCAGTCACTAAATCATGTCCAACTCTTTGTGACCCCATGGACTGCAGTACACTAGGCTCCTCTGGCTTCCACTATCTCCCAGAGCTTACTCAAATTCATGTCCACTGAGTGTGATGTTATTAAACTTTTCCTCTTCTGGTGCCCTCTTCTCCTCCTTTTGCCTTCAATCTTTCCCAGCATCGGAGTCTTTCCCAACGAGTTTGTGCTTCGTGACAAGTGGCCAAAGTATTGGAGCTTCAGCAACAGATCTTCCAGTGAATATTCAGGACTGATTTACTTGAGGATTAACTGATTTGCTCTCCTTAAAGTCCAAGGGACATTCAAGAATCTTCTCCAGCATCACGATTCAAAAGCACCAATTCTTTGGCACTCAGCCTTTTTTGTGGTCCAACTCTCATATCCATACATGACTACTGGAAAAAACATAGGTTTGACGATATGGACCCTCATTGACTAAGGGATGTCTCTGCTTTTTGATACACTGCCTAGGTTTGTCATAGCTTTTCTTCCAAGGAGCAAGTGCTTTTAATTTCACGGCTGCACCTGGAAGGTGATGCAGTTAAGGTGAGATGAACCATAAAAGGCCTATTTGCCCCTGGAATGATGGACTCCCTTGGATGACCTTGGAAATCATGGGCTGGGAACACTCTAAGTTGAAGTCTTATGTAATACATTGCTTACAAAACTGGCCCTATTCTCTATTCCTCTCTGCGTGTTTGCCATCTGCAATGTGTCTTTACAGTTCCTTCAGTTGGGAAGTGGAATCTATTTCTCTAGCTCTTTAGTTCGGATTAGCCATCTGGTAGAGGAGGAGATTGCATGTCTTTTCCAAACCGGAGCCTCAAGAGGCCTTATGCAGTTCTGTTCTTTACTTTGGAACTTGCCCATCTACCATGAGTCTGCTAGAGGATGGAAAACACTTGGTTCTTAATCCCCATCAGCCCAGCGCAATAGTTAGCCAAACAACAGACTTAGGGAAGGCTATCCTACAGCATCCAGAAGCAGGAGTGAGCCAAGTCATGACTAGCCGAGTCCAGACAAGACCAGAAGAACCACCCAGCTGACCCAAAGGCTTGTAAACAATACTAAGTACTTATTGTTTGAAGCCAGTGAGCTTTGGCATTGTTTGTTACTCAGCAACAGCTAACTGATACTTACTTTCCCTTACTTCCTAGCCTTATAATCTTGGGCGAAATTCCTTTACTGCTTCAAGCCTCAGTTTGCAAATGGTGGCAATGATAACGATAAGGATAATGCCAACCTGCCAGGGTCTTTGTGGAGATTAAACAAGAGACGGTCCCTGCCATACAGTGAGTGCTCAGTATACATCAACATATATATTTCTTTCTTTCAGGAAGCCATACCATAGCCTTGGTTCACCAAGGGATTCAAGGATGTGTGGTTTGCTCCCAGGAACCATTTCTAGAAGACCTATAATTAAATTGAAACCGGGCTAACAGGTCTTGGAATTCCAAGCCCAAGTCCTTAGGCACCCCTGGACTTCTCTGGAACCCTTGGTCTGTCGGGCAGTCAGGGCAGGGGCAGTGCCAGGGCAGGCGGCCTCCATGCCGGCTGAGTTCAGCAGTGCAGTTTGCTCTGCTTGCCAGAGCTTGCATGTTTACATACATCCCATAATTACCATCTGCACAGCCAGCGGCATTTGCTGCAAATGGGCCGTTTCCATCTGTTGAAGCAATTTCCTCAGAGGAATTTGCATTGATCACTTTTTTATGCAAAGCTTTTGTATAGATCATTTTTCCCCCCAATGGTTTTTAATAGGTCTAAATATCTGAAGGGCAGGGATGGGCCTCAGAAGGAAGGAGGTAGAGGGCTGGGGAGACTAGTGGTGAGGGGAGGAGAAAGGGGGGACTGTTCTTCCACAAAACTCCACCTGTATTCCTCATCTGCAGCGACCCAACTCAACTGCTGCTCAGGACCCCAGCCCAGGCAATGCCATTTCAAATATTTATTGTTTGCCTTTACACTTGAGCTGGTAGCTGATGGTTAATGGAGGAGCCTCCCTCGGAATGAGGGAAAATGGGGCGTGGTAATTAACCAAGCAACTGGTTGACTCCAGCTCAGAGCTTCGTACCTGAGAGGACCAGATGGACAACTTTGCATATTTTTGACAGCTTTAATGAACAGGGCAGCTCCGTATTGATTAAATGTCTGGGAAATTAGTGCAACCCTCTGGAGCTTCATTATTTACTATTTCTGCTCAAATTCTCAGCAAAGTTTACACAAGCAGAAGTCTGCAGTAAGAGAAGGGGAAAAAGAGGAGACAGTTGAATGAGATGATAAATGCATTCTAAGGGCTCCAGCCCAACAGATGCAGAATGGGGGGACTGACTGTGGTTTTGACATTGAGCTCCCGGGGGGGACAAAAATCCAGGTTGATTCACTTCAGCATCCCCAGTGTCCAAGCATGGTATCTGGTACAAAGCAGGCTCTTGGGAGATGACTGGCCCTACACAGAGCATTTGACTAGAAATAAAAATCTAGTTTCTGGACTCAAGCAGAAATCTGAGGCTCAATAGGTAGATGGCGGACTGTGCCTTTAAAGCAGATGACATCACATCCTTGAAAATATAACTAAATCTTTACTAAACAGCAACCAAAAAAATCATGTGCATTTAAGTGATGTTCATGCCAATACCCCAGCCCCACCTTAATTCTCTTTTAAGCATCACAGTACTGAATGGCTATGAGATGCTGGATGAACAAAACAAGACAGGTCTAAACAGGCCCAGCCAACACTCAGGTGGAATTTCTGAAAGCATGGTCTGCCGAACATCTGCATCAGAATCAGTTGGGAAATGGATTACAAATGCAGATTCTTGGGCCCTTGTTAAAGAAAAGGCTATTCAGACACTTGTTAAAAGTGGTGAGGAAGACTTCATTCAAGGGGGTAGGAGGTGCATAGTTACTATACCAGGAATCTTGCAATAGGCGAGAGACTGGGCTCAATTGTAAATGAATACAACAAGCAGAAGTGGAAATTTATAGTCAAGGAGCAGAGTTGGGGGGTGGGGGGTGCTGTATGTGGGATCTGTGGATGGAAAATTACTAAGAGGTAGGGTAATTCTTTGCTAGACTGACTTAATAGGATTCTTGCTGAAGGCAGGCCACAGTGACAAGATATCAAGTGTCAGGGGCTTGGGAAATCAATCAGATATCAAGGGTGATCAGGCCAAGGATGGGGGATTTTTGGCTAAATCTGACCCAGCAAGATTCTTGCTAAAACTGGGAAAAGTAAGTCAGAGTCCATGGCCCAAGTCTAATCAGAAAGAGGACTCAGTGGAGCCTAACTCAAAGGAAAAAGTCTTTGTCAACCTCAAGAATAAGCAGGTTATAGTGATTGGGTTTGTGGGGGGGGGGGGTAAGCTTCTGTCTGATCTGATCTGATAAGTCTAGGGATTCCGACGTGTTGAAGCTGGAGGATCACTGCAGGCTCTGGATACTGGGTTAGAATCCTAGCTCCGCCTCTTACCAGTCATGTGACCTGGACAGGTCTGAGTTGCCCAATCGGAAGGCCTTGGAGCTGTCCCTGGTGCTGCCCTGGGCTTCAGTGCCTAAATCTACTAGTCTATTTTTCCATCTTAATTCACAACCTCTCTTCATTCAGGAAGTCATCTTCTGTCACTTCCACTGATGTCTAGTCTCCTGTGTGCACCCTAATGCTAGGAAAACACACTCTGAAATTCCTACACACACACACACACACACACATATATATATATGCCTTTACCCTTCTCTTTTGCTTTTTTAGAGATCTCACCTACCTCTGATTCCACAGGTCTGAATGGCACCCCACTCCAGTACTCTTGCCTGGAAAATCCCATGAACGGAGGAGCCTTCAAAGCTGAGGTCCATGGGGTTGCTGGGGGCTGGACATGACTGAGCAACTTCACTTTCACTTTTCACTTTCATGCATTGGAGAAGGAAATGGCAACCCACTCCAGTGTTCTTGCCTGGGGAATCCCAGGGACGGGGGAGCCTGGTGGGCTGCCGTCTATGGGGTCACACAGAGTCGGACACGACTGAAGCAACTTAGCAGCAGCAGACCACAGTTCACCTAACACCTGTTGATTCCAGTCTTTGGCAAATGTGATCATTGCAACAGAATCTCAATGCTTCCACCAGAAGAAGAGAGAGAAAATCCTGGGTGGGAGTCTAGGTGTCAAACAGATACACGGACTGGTCTAAGGGCCTTCTTTGCTATACTTTTTGTCTTTTGTCATATTCACAGAAGGTGAATCTTGGATCTTGACTAGCATAATAAGCCTTCAATAAGTGTTGAAAGGACAGAGGGAAAGTGGACAGATTCGATAAGTGACAGATACGATGGGAACTATGATAATGATGACACAATGTTGACAATGAGAATGTTAATCATGGAGCTAGTGGTGTTGGTGATGGTTCTATTTTGTCACAGGGCCACAAATATTTACTCATTTATATCAAATATTTACAAACATTTATATCAAAGATTTACTCCTGAAGATATTTGGGTTTGAGACCCTGGTTTATTACATGGATGAAGAAATGGATGGATGGGTGGATGGATATAGGGTACAGGGAGGAGCTGAGTGATAGATGTATGAATGGGTGGAAAGAAGGACTAAAAGAAAGGCTGGAGGAAGAAAGGAAAGAAAACGAGATATTAAAAAAAAGAAAGAAAAGGAAGACAAGTGAAGATTAAAGAAAGAAAAGAAAAACGTGGTGGGGGGCGGGTCGTGGGATGAGGGAGACCACGAATTCTATTGTGCTGTAAACACTCATCAAGCAAGACTGAGAGAAAATGGAGTAAATTCGTCCAATGCATCACAGAATATTTCTGTACTTCATTTACTTTCCCTTTAATTAGGTAAAAAGCCTATTCTATTAACAGCTACCCTTGCAGATCCAGACAAAATTAACTCCTGGTGCCTCATCCAGGCAGCAGGGCAATTGATTCTTCCCCCTAATCCGTTTATTTCATTAGCAATACATTTATTTGGTACATGCATTTTGCCATACTGCAGCAATGAAATGTCCCTGCAAGGTGTGGGGCATGGGGGTAGCGTTTGGAATATTAACCAAATCGCTATTACCGCCATGGCAGTGCTTAAAGATCATATGTAAATCAAATGTCAAGGAAGAAAATTGTAGCGAGGGCTGTCAGGAAACAATTTAGCGGTGGTTAAAGGCACAGCTCATGGCTGGGTGAATTGTGAACTTAGCAAATGGAAAACCAAGCCAGCTTCCACTGTGGAGGCGGATGAGACCCAGAAGAAAAAGCACGGGGAGGCTGGGGAAGCGTTGGATAGTTGCACCGTACAAAAATGGAAACAAGCAAACACTGCGTCCACTCTTCAATGTTCACAGCCAGCTGCTGTGGTGAGTGCCCGTTGAAAGTGAACTTGGTCTGTTGAAGAATTTCACCACCTTTTCTGCCCTTTTTATTTAGAAGGAGGATTTAATCACATGAAAAGAGCAGTTGTTTAACAACAACAACAAATAGTGTGGGCTCTTTCTTTTCTCAGACTCTTAGAGATTGGTTTCCATGTTGCAAAACAGATGATGATGATGATGATGATAATTTTAGTATCACATGCACCAAGGATGTTTGATATAGACTTCTTTTCTTGGAAAGTTATCCTTATAAGGTGATTCTCTGTGTGTGTGTGTGTGTGTTTATAAAGTGACTGGTGGGTTACTCTGTTGAGGGTGAGTCACTGCTCAATTGTGTGTGTGTGTTTATAAAATGACGGATGGGTTACTCTATCAGGGCTGAGTCACCGTTCAAGGTATTTCAAGCAGGAAGGGATTTAATACAGGGAGTTAATTGTTGGAAAGACAGAAGGGAACACAGCTCAGGAAATCCAGAAGCACAGGAATCACGGGTACTAACATTGGAAACTTGGACTGCAAGGAGATCCACCCAGTCCATTCTGAAGGAGATCAGCCCTGGGGTTTCTTTGGAAGGAATGATGCTGAAGCTGAAACTCCAGTACTTTGGTCACCTCATGTGAAGAGTTGACTCATTGGAGAAGACTCTGATGCTGGGAGGGATTAGGGGCAAGAGGTGAAGGGGACAACAGAGGATGAGATGGCTGGATGGCATCAGTGACTCGATGGATGTGAGTGTGAGTCACCTCCGGGAGTTGGTGATAGACAGGGAGGCCTGGCGTGCTGCGATTCATGGGGTCGCAAAGAGTCGGACACAACTGAGTGACTGATCTGATCTGATCTTAACATGGGAAATGTTGGTTTGCATGTCTCCTGGAAACTGACGATCCCCAATGTTAAAGCAGATGCTGTCTGCCTTCCTTTGCCGATGCCTTGCACCTCCCTGCAGTGCTCTCTCGAGTATCGTGGCTTCTCCTTCCCCACCTTCAAATCTCACCAAAGCGCTTCTCCTTCTTTCACACCACTCCCCTCTCCAGAAACTGCATCTCTTGGGAAGAAGTTTGCTTTGGAGTTCAAATCATAGCTCCAACAGCAGTACTGAGATCTCAGATCAACTCACCTCTTGGAGTCTCCAACCTCCCATCTCTGATATGGGCTTACCAGTACCTGGTCACCACAGAGACGTTGCTGGGACAAAGTATAAAATATCCAGGTACCCAGCACACAGAGGGGGCCGCACTAACACCAGGTGCTTTCTGCCCTCTTCCTTTTACCCTTGTGTCTCCCTGGGAGGTTCATTTGAAGCCAGTTTCCTCCACAGAGACCTTGCCGGGGCACAGGGGGCGAATTCCCAAGGTTCCGGGTCCCCCTGGGAAAAGTCTGCCTTTAAAGAAAGCCATTAAGGATTTAATTTCTTATCATCTTCCATTCCAACTAGCCAGAGTGTTATGAATAATATCCTATTAGCTGGAGACATTCAAACAATCACCCGTTAACATGTTCTCACGGCGAAATGATGAAGCATCCTCCGAAATCACGGGCGCTTATCTGCGGCCCACTCAGCAGGCACTCCATCACGCCCACCAACGACACTTGTATTGCTGTCTTGGATTCCAACTAATCATTACAGGGCAGCAGGAGAGCTGGGAGCTTCCTTCGGCTGGCTACAGGCTCCCGGGGCAGGGCCCTGCTTCACCTTGGCCAGCCCCCTGCTGTCTGGATAAGCACCTGCCCCAGAGGGGATTGAAGCAACTTCTCATTAGGGAAATCACCAACATGCAATGATTTTTTAAGATTTTTTTTTGATGTGGACTACTTTTAGCATCTTTATCCAACTTGTTACAATATTGTTTCTGTTTTGTGTTTGGGTTTTTTGGCTGGGAGGCATGTGGGACCTTACTTCCCTGACCAGGGGTTGAACCCTTCCAACCCCTCTGCATTGGAAGGCAGAGTCTTAACCACTGGACCACCAGGAAGTCCTTCCATGCAGTGACTTTGCAAGAGGGAAATTAAATCAGGAAAACCACTGGTTACGAAATGCGTTAAGCCAAGAACAGACAAAGAGGAAAATGACACAAAGGCGCTATTTAAAATAAAGATACAGATGAAACACAAAATGGAGACATCAACTTTCAAGAGTAAGAAGGGGCTCCAGAGAAGGGCGGTTCCAATTTTTAGTCCTCTCCCCCCAAATGCCAGGAAATGCGACCCCAAGGACTACATAGTCCCTGGAATTCTCTAGGCCAGAATACTGGAGTGGGTAGCCTTTCCCTTCTCCAGGGGATCTTCCCAACTCAGGGATCAAACCCAGGTGTCCTGCATTACAGGCAGATTCTTTACCAGCTGAACCACAAGGGAAGCCCAAGAATACTGGAGTGAGTAGCCTATCCCTTCTCCAGTGGATCTTCCCAACTCAGGAATCGAACCAGGGTCTCCTGCATTGCAGGCAGATTCTTTACCAACTGAGCTATGAGGGAAGCCACTTAAAATAAAGATATACATGAAACAGCTAAAATGGAGACATCAACTTTCAAGAGTAAGAAGGGGGCCCAGAGAAGGGCAGTTTCAGTTTTTATTCCTCTCCCCCCAAATGCCAGAAAAACGCGTCTTACAGAATCTAAGCCCAGCAAAGCATCCTCTGGCCATGTAACTGAGGGAAACATTGAGTAATCAAAGCCCAGCTTGCTGCTTCAAAGTACACATCACACACTAAGGACGGCAACCTGCCCTGCAGCAAAGACAGTCACTTAGTTCTTTCTTTACAATGCTCACCAAACCTGTTTAATCAGAGCATCTCTCTCTTCGTTCCTGCATCTGCCAGAAACATTCCTTGGTAGGGATGGGGCTTTCTGTGAGACAAGGAGCCTTCGTTCTCTAAGTTCTCTTTGTTTTCACACTCTCTCTTAATTAAGAGAGAGAGTGTTTTTCCTGTATTTATATTGATCCGCGACCAAAAGGAACTGTGACAGGTATTCCACAGAATGGTTCCCTTTGAGAATTTGGATGGTGATGGTGACTCCACTGAGGTCAAGGAAAGAGGAAAAGGAGTTAATAGATACCGTGTTCCTACTATGTGCTAAGCCCTTCAGAGGCATTGTTCCGCTAACCCTCCCAATAATCCTATGAAGTACATCCCACTGTTTCCCCCTTTATAGATGAGAACACTGAGGCCCACATAGCTGGCGAAAGAGTCCCATTTCCCCGGGCCAGGGATAGCCCACGTCTGGATTCTGAGTCCTGGCCCAGAGCACTTCTACCTGGAACAAGACACTCCTTAGTCCTCTGGGTGCCAGGACTCACTTGAAAAATATGATGCATCTGGGTGTTCAAATTCATGGACTCATTAAGGTCCAGGATTAAGGCTGCTATGCTTTTACACTAACACATCCAAGGGCGGAACACTGCCCAGATGCAGCTGTGAAAGAAAGGGTCTACCTATCCCCACTGCCAACCTCTGCTGTGAAAAGACAAAACCATTATGACAGGTGAGACCCTGTCCTCCCAGCATGCAACAGCTCCAAACATTTCACTCACCCCCACACTCAATTTGTGAGTCGTTCCTGTTACTGTACCCACTTTACAGATGAGCAAACTCGAGGCCTGGGGAGACTGCTTGCCTTGCCAAGAAGTGAAGTCACTTAGAATTTAGAAAACAAAACAAAAAAAGGTGGAAAGGAAGAAGCTCCAAGAAGGACAATCATTTCTGAGCACTTTGTCTATGGCCTTCCAGGTTCCTCATTTAGCCTTCCCAGAAATGAGAACTAAGCCGGTGCCCGGCTCCCATCTTACGGATGATGCTGTTGAGGTCAGAACTTTTTTAGTAAGTCCTTCCACACCACGGTGGGGTAAGACTTGAACACGCTCCTCTTCCCAGCCCAGACCTGTTCTCTTTCCTCTCCCCTTCCCTCAGCTCCCTAAGGAATTTCAGGGGCTGTTCTTATCCTTGGGGTTATAGATACAGAGGACAGCGGATCAGGCACTTGGTGGGTGGGAGGGAGGAGCGGCTTGAGGAAGGCTACTCCTATTTAGGGAACTTCCATGCTTAAATGCTTCCCTTCCCTTTCTCTCTGACCTTGGGTGGCTGCCTTAACCTTAAATGCACAGTAATACACTCTCAGTCACTGTTCAATGCCCAGGGGAATGGTTTAAGGCCCTCCACTGGAGTGAATATTTTTATGCAGGCTATAATTTCTTTTAAGACCTTCACAGCGTTCCTGCAGCCTCCACCATGCCCTCTCCTCCGGGGAGCACACGGCAGAAAGAAAAACCGCTCTCTAATGAGGGGGCGGCGAGCTGTAGGCAGAGGAGCCCAGGCTGCGTCACCCCTGGGCCGAGCATAGGGTCTGCTTTCCTATTATCTTCTCTTTTACCCCCTAAAATCCATCCTCAGTAATAATAATTAAGACCAACATTTACAGAGCGCTTGCTAGGTGTCAGGCCCATTGTAGAGACCAATACTTATCCTCTGACTTAATCCTAACAGCACTGAGAGGCTGGTACCCCATTTTACAGATGGGCAGCTGAAACACAAAGAAGACAAGTGCTGTATGAGTCATCCACGGTCACACAGCAAGAAACGGGGAAGCCAGACTAGAAGCCTAGGGAGTCGGGGTTCCATATACAACACCGAAGTACACCCCATCAAAGGTGGCACAGTGGTAAAGAACCTGCCTGCTAATGAGGGAGACACAAGAGACGAAGTTTAGATCCCTGGGTCGGGAAGATTCCCATGGAGGATGGCAACCCGCTCCAGTATTCTTGCCTGGGAAATCCCATGGACAGAGGACCCTGGGGGGCCACAGTCCATGGGGTGGCAGAGAGTCGGACACAACTGAGAGACTGATCGCACACGCAGACTCCATCCAGCAACCAAGGGGACGACACCAGGAACAAACCTGGCCATGTCACTCCCAGCTGCAAATCGTCCAGTAGCTCCCTGCTGCCCTTGGGCTGGAGAGCAAATCCTTCCCCACTGCGTCTTCAGACCCTGCCACCGCTTCATGCTTGTTTTGCCTCCACACCCTCCTGGCTCTCAGTGTGATGCTGGATTGGCCTCTTGTGTCTCTAGATGCCCCATCCACACTCCTGCTTTGCTACAGGGCCTTTGCCCCTGCCTTTCCTCTGCCTGGAACACTCTCAGCCACACACCTTCAATCCATTCCCATCTGGTTATCTCCATCGCATCTAAATATCACCTCCTCGGGGAAGCCTGCTCTGATTGCCACTCTGGGTCAACACCCTCATTGGTTCCCTTTGCTGCAGCTGCCACACTTCTATTTGTAATTTGTTTACAGGATTATTTGACCCACATTTGCTGCTCCAGTTAAACTGTCCATGCCAGGAAGCCAGAAACCATGATTATCTTGTACAGTGCTTGCTATTTTTCTGGCTCCTGGAATCATGGACATCCAGAATATATGCTGAATGACTGAGTAAATGAGCAGGTGAATGAGTGAGTGAACAGACATAGGAAAGGAACAAGGTGTCCAGGTTGGCAGAGCAAGTCCAGGAGGGCCAGGACTAGGGTGAGGTAAGTGAGGCATCCGCGTCTGGGACTTACAAAGTTCAGTAATCAAGAGAAGCGCTTTCATGCAGCATTTTTAACATTCAAATTTAATGCAAACAAAAATCCATGATGAACAAAGTCTAAACATTTTAAATAAAATGCTGTGTGAGTCACACTGGAGCCTGAGGCAAAAGGGAAAAAAAATCAGTCATTCTAATTCTGTCTTTGTTTAAAATTTTGATATTTTGTTCATCAGAGATTTGTTTGCACTGACTTTTGCTTTTTAAAAAAATACTTCACTGAAGCTTTTTTTTTTTTTTTTTTTATAAATCTCAACTACTGGGATCATTGATAACCTTCCTTTCAATTCTGTGACCAATACTTTCCTCTTTCTAGTCCTGGCTGGCTCCAGCCTTTGCTTTGTCATCAGACAGCTCTGCAACCTCAAGCAAGCTATGTGACGTCTCTGGTCTTCTCCTTTCTCATCCATAAAGGTGGAGTCAGGACCATGAGGCAGCCCCCACAGTCAGGGCCTTCATCAGGGAGGTGGTGAACATAAGCTTGCCACAGGACCTTTGTAGTTTCCTTTGCCTGGAACATGCTAGGAACTCGTAAATGGCAGCTGCCCAGTGAGTTGTGTCATTTCTAGCTCATAAATGAGGAAACTGAGGCTCAGGGAGATTACGTGGGTTATTTCCAGTTGCAAATTTTGTAAGGTTCAAGATGAGTCTTGAACCTCAGCCTTGTGTTCTCCACGGTCTCTCCAAGTTCAACCCTCCTCAGTGAACAGAGGCAGAGGCTGAGAACAGAGCCGGGAAGAAGAGGCAGCAAGCAAGGGGCAGAGACGGGACTGGACCCAGGTCTTCTTTCCCCAGCTCAGGCACTTTCCTCAACCCCGTGGCGCATTTGGAGTTTGCAAAGACTCGTAAGGCTACATGGTGCATGTTGTTCTAAGTCGCTTCAGTCACGTCCAACTCTTTGTGACTCCGTGGACCTAGCGCACCAGGCTTCTCTGTCTATGGGATTCTCCAGGCAAAAATACTGGGCTGGGTTGCCATGCCCTCTATCAAGGGATCTTCCCAACCCAGGGATCAAACCCTGGTCTCCTACATCTCCTGAACTGGCAGGCGAGTTCTTTACCACTAGCGCCACCCAGGAAAGCTATATGCAGTGCCCAGCAAGGAGACCAGGAGGCCATGTAGCTCAGTCTCAGGGCATTTGAGGCATCTCCCAGTGGCCAGCCGCTGGAGGCATCCTCCCTTCGCAGCGGCCTCATATTTCACGAAGCCCAGAACTCTCTCATCTCCGACCTCATGCTGTTACCTATGCCCTCTGAGATGCATAGAGTCGTGCAAACGGGGTACTTGGAGAGGCCAATGGTTCTCAGAAGATGCACTTTGGGTAAACTCTTTAAAAACAGCCCCTCCTCAACTCTTTGGTTCAGTTCACTCTGCTGTCACCTGAAGAAAAATGTGCGAACACCACAAGCTGCGCAGTTAGACAGAGTTGGACTTGAACCCAGCTGCCTGGCAGTGGAAAGTCCCTTCACCTCTATGTCATACCATTTATTTATCAAAAGTGGATAAGGGATGGTGTAAGAGTGACAGAGATCATAAATTCATTTAGGTACCTTCAGATACATTTTCATTTTTTGTATAGATGGGATTATATTTTGTACTGCTGCTGTTAAGTCTCTTCAGTCGTGTCCGACTCTGTGCGATCCCATAGACGGCAGCCCACCAGGCTTCCCCGTCCCTGGGATTCTCCAGGCAAGAACACTGGAGTGGGTTGCCATTTCCTTCTCCAATGCATGAAAGTGAAAAGGGAAAGTGAAGTCGCTCAGTCGTGTCCTACTCTTAGCGACCCCATGGACTGCAGCCTACCAGGCTCCTCCATCCATGGGATTTTCTAGGCAAAAGTACTGGAGTGGGGTGCCATTGCCTTCTCTGTCATCTGCAAAGATGTGTTTTTTTCTCTTACTTTTTTTTTTCTCTTATTGTTTTCTCTCTTATTGCCTCTTGAATATCTTAGTACTGGGGCTTAGGAATGCAGGCTTTAGAGACAGATCTCCTGTTTTGAATCTCAGATCTGGACCATGCTGGCTGGACAAATGTCCTAATGTCCTCCTCTCACCTTTCCTGAGTGTTCACTTCTATAAAATGGGGTGTCGACATTGTTTACAGTGTAGCTGAGAAGATTAAGTGAGGGGCTGCAGGGAGAGTGTGTGACCCCTGGGCTCAGTAGATCAGATCAGATCAGATCAGTCGTTCAGTCGTGTCCGACTCTTTGCGACCCCATGAACTGCAGCACGCCAGGCCTCCCTATGCATCACCAGCTCTCAGGGCTCAGTAAAAGCTGGCTGATATTGCTCCAACACCAACTTTGGTTCTCTTAGGCTATTGCCAATAAGATTGTAATCCAGAATGTGCTTAGCCTTTATTCTGGTGATGGACGTCAAGGCTCTCTTCCTACACTTGCCGTACAAGTGCATGTCAAATTGGGAGATGCAGGTTCCACTCGGCACTGACCACAGTCATCATTGCTAAGAAACCGAGTGGCCACAAGGCAGGAGATACAAAAGGGAAGGTGTGTATTGTCAGGACCGTGCTGATGCTTTACAGTGAAAAAGTACCCACATACATCACTTGTAGGAGATGAAAATTAAAAGAAAGAAAACAGAAGCAAGGGAAAGGAAGAAAAAGGAACAATGGAATGGGAAGAAAAAGGTAGAAAGGTTGGTGGATGGGATGTAAGATGTCAGGCATAGGTCTGCAATAGACCAGCCAGGTGACCCAGAAATGGTAGCAGTGACTTTGTATCATCAATCCTGTGTGATTATCATGACCCTGGAATCATTTGGGGTCTGACCAACCCAAGATAGGGAACACAGCCTTCAGATTCATTGTTTGAAAGACTGGAAGAGTGCGTGCGTGCCTGAATGTGTCTGTGCACTCGTGTGTGCGTGTGTATCTCTGCATAAGTGTGTGTCTAAGTGCATGTGTTCTGTGTAAAGGCACGTCTGTGTGTGTGTGTGTCCTCTGTGTGGGCATGCCTGATGTCTGTGCATTTGTGTATGTGTGTGTCTCTCTGTGTGTAAACGTATGTAAGCACCTGTGCGTTTGTGTATATGCATGTCTGCATGTGTTTGTGGCACACATGTGTGAATGTATGTGCGTGCATGTATGTGCATAAGGATGTGTATGAGCATGTGTCCTTATGCACAGCTGCACGTCCTTGTGCGTGTCTGTTTACATATGTGCTTGTGTCTCCTCTTAGCAGGCAAGAAGCCCAGTAAATGGGGTGAAATACAGATGTGAAATAGTTCTGAACACCACCCGATCCTTCACACAGGTATTGAGGGAGGGTTAGCATTCCCGTTCAGGATGAAACGCCATTCTGATTGATCTCCCCCACACCGTCCCCTCTCCCTTGTCTTCCCTTAAGTTCTCTAATTGTCAGCTCTGTCCACACAAAGAGCAGCGGATCCCAGCAGCATGTGTAACCTGCCCTGACCGAGCTGTTTGAGAAAGCCAAGCTTTCTGGTTGATGGACGATTATCTCTCTTTAATTATCGTTTTGAAAATTACATTTTGGATGGGGATCTTGGCAAAATGCACTCTGCTCTTTGGTCGTTTGGATGGGGGCCCTTGAACTGAATCTCAGCTCCATCATTAGGAGCATCACTAATTTTCCAGAGAGAGATGCAAGTGTGTGCATGTGTCGGGGGGTTTCCCCGACACAAAGTGACTCAGGATGGCTCAGGCTTTGACATTAAGCAAAGCATTTTCCAAACAGTCCTTTCTCTTCCTGGCCCACAAAAGCATCTGCAGCCACCTTTATCTGCTTTTACCTGACGGTGTTCACTTCCTTCTCCCTTCTATTTGTTGCATCCAACCTGCAGACCAAACCGGCTAACTGCCTTTGTTAATACTGTGTGCAAAATCAGGGTAACAAGGCTCTGAGTGAGAGTCAAGAGCAGCTAGCTAGGATGAAGGATTTAGAACATGAAGATCCTTGCTCTTATTGGTTGGCAGACGGACAGTAAGAGTGCTGATTCATCAAACTCAAAGAGTTGTACCAGGTCGTATAAAGGCTCTGTCTGCTTCACTCATTCATTCATCACAGATTTATAGATCTCCAGCTACAACAGGAATTGTTCTCAGCACGCGGGCTCAGGGATACCAGAGTCTTTCTTGATATCTGAGGCTTTCAAAGAGGTGAGCTGTGGATACCTGAGGTTCCTGAATTAGACACGAGTTGTTCTTCAATCGCTGAGTTGTGTCCAACTCTTTGCAACCCCATGGACTGCTGCACACCAGGTTTCCCTGCCCTCCACTATATCCAGGAGTTTGCTCAAGTTCATGTCCATAGAGTCAGTGACGCTATCTAACCATCTCATCCTCTGATGATGGGAAAGATTGAAGGCAAAAGGAGAAGAGGGCAGCTGAGGATGAGACCTGAGACCTGTCCTTAAGACTTGGGTCATCTAAGTGTCTTATTTAATCCTCACTGTAACCCAATGAAAGTGTTGGTGCTACTTTCCCATTTTACAGATGAGAAAGCTGAGGCTATAAGCAATGAAGTGGCCTGCCCAAGATAGCACAGCAAATTCATGTCAGACCTGGGATTCAGATCCAGGGCATCCAAGCCCAGAGTCCATGTTTTTAACCACCGTTCTGCTGGGCTTCTAACATTCTGTGATTTTACAGTTCTGGGGGCCCATGTTCCTAGCCATCCATGCCCTGCTGCGTGTTTCCCCATGCCTTCCCTTCGGGCCTTTGGAATAACATCTCAGATCTCAGGAGGGAGTGTGGGAGAGAGGGAAGAGAAGAGAGAGCCAGGGCCTCCAATGCCTTGGAACTCCAGGCGGGCTGGCACCCCGAGGTCCCTGGGCCCGGATGCCTTGCACATTCATCTGGCAACGGCTGGCAGATGGGGACGCTGGTCAGTCTTGCCAGCTTGCCAGCTGGCCCAGGACGCCCGGTGGCTGGCACCTCGGCCACTTGGACGGGCTGCCGGCCCGCCTCCCACAGGCATGCAGCTGGCAACGAGGAGCAGATGGGCCGGCCGGCCGGGCCCTTGGCTCTCCAATAAGCTGCCAGCTGGCTTTCCTGCGCCTGTGCCTTGGCACCTCTGGGCTGGCACTGCTGGGCTGGAGGGCCGACACACTGGCTTCCTACGGATGGGCAGCCGGCACGGGCAGCAGCGAGGAGGGCCCTCTTAAATGTCAGGGGGCCTTGGCCAGTGGGAATTGAAGCCAGAGCCCACCCCGCATCACCATCACCTTGAAGCGTCTGCAAGGAGAGCAGGCTGCCTCTCCCACGCTTTCCATGACTTGCGTAGTTTCGCCAGGTCCAGCCTCCCCGGGATGCGCCACATTCCTGCACTCTGACTACCGCTGCTGTAGCCTCCTTCGTCTGCTCGGGTCGGGGTGGACCCTGGCAGGCACCCCACTCACCACCAGCTCCCGTCTGCCTCCCTCAAAGTCTGCCCACCTGTCCTCTTTCAGCTCGGCTCAGTTTCTGCAGCCGCCAGAGGACGGGACCTGTAGAGGGCTGGGATCCGGGAGAGATGCCATGGGAATGCCCAGGAGATGCGGGCCCCCAGTCCTGGCATGTCCCCAGGACTGCATTCCCACGACCTGGACCCAAGCCTTTCATTCTCTGGGCCTCGGTTTTCCTTTCCCTTTAAAGTGAAGAAGTCATATGGTAAAGTTCATGGAGCTCTGCTCAATGTTATGTGGCAGCCTGGATGGGAGGGGAGATAGGAGAGAATGAAAGTGAAAGTTAGTCACACTGTCGTGTCCAGCTCTTTGCGATCCCATGGACTATAGCCAGCCTGGCTCCTCTGTGCACAGAATTCTCCAGGCAAGAATACTGGAGTGGGTTGCCACTGGGGGAGACTGGATACATGTATGGGTGTAGCTGAGTTCCTTTCCTGTTCACCTGAAATTAGCACAACATAATTAATTGGCTAAACCCCAATACAAAACATCTTTGGTGTCAAAAATAAAAAAAATAAAGAGGTCAGAATAGAATAGAATCTCACCTTGGAGTCCCTAGTAAACCTGAGTTGGTTTTATTCACAAACTTGTGTGTTTGGATGGCGTTATGGGTTGAATTGTATTCCGCATCCCCCCGCCTCACTGCACCTCAAAAGATGCTGAAGTCCTGGCCCCCAGGAACTGTGGATGTGATCTTATTTGGAAATTGGGTCTTTGCAGATGATCGAGTTAAGATGAGGTCATAACGATGGGCCTCATCCAAGATGACCGTGTCCTTGTAAAAGGGGAAGTCTGGACACAGAGACAGATGGAGGGAAGATGATGGAAGATACGAGGAGAAGGCCATCTATGAGCCAAGGATGCCTGAGGCCAGTGGAAGCAGAGAGAGAGCGCAATGGAGCAGACTCTCCCTCCCCAACGCCCTCTCCCTCCCCAACGCCCTTGCCCTTAAGGCACCAACCTGCCGGACACACTGGTTTCAAACTTCCAGTCAGATTTCCAGCCACCAGGACAGAGAGGATACCTTTCTATCCTAATCCCTCCTGTTTGTGGTACTTTGTTACAGCCCCTGGTTGCTAATATGTACAGGCACAAACTTGTCTAAGAGATGGTCCTTACATTGCATGAGGTTCTTGATGGGGTTCTAGACCCACCCCACCCCCAACTCGGATCGTTACAGTCCTCCCCAATCCTGGCATTCTAGAATCCTCCACAATGAAGTGGGAGGCCCAGCAAAGCATGAGAGGAGCCAGGCTTGGCTCCCCAAGGGAAGCTTTATTCAGGCAAACTGAATGCCATTACCTGTGATTTCAGATTTGAAGGAACTTCAGCAGGACTAAAGGCCAGCTCCCCCTTAATATCTAGCTTTGCATGTGGGATCAGATATTAAAGGGGATAAAGCTCCCCTTTAATATCTAGCTTTGCATGTGAACTTTGCCTTGGTTCAAACCCCTGTTCCCTAATTTCTGGCTGGGAGACTGACTAAGCCTGTAGAGCCGCCAACTGGAAGGCAGATGAAAATATGAAAATGAAGCTACTTTAAAAATTAATACTCTCTCATCCTGTAATTCCACTTCTGGGAATTTATCTGAGGATATGTGTCAAATTACAGAAAAAGTTTTATTTAAAAAGGTATCAATATTTATGGAAGTGGCTGGCTTATACATTTTTTAAAAACAAACAAACAAGGAAATAGCTGCCTCTGATCTGGTTTAGAATACTCTCAGCTTTAGGCAATAGGCAACCAACCTAGATGCCTGTAAAGCTCAGGGCATCTGTTATCTCACCTCACGGGAAACCCAGGGGAAGGGTGCACTGATGGGATGCCTCCAGGGGTCTGGATCTGATCCTCGGCATCCTTTCCTGCATGTCCACTCTGTCCCTGTTCTGGCTCTCCTGATGGATACAAGATGGCTGCAGGGGTCCTGACATCACTCTCTGATCCAGCCACCTGAAGAGAAAGAACAGGGTGAATGCCTCTTTGTAAAAGTCAAGCAACCCTTCCCAGAGGCTCCTAGCAAACTTTCCTTCATAGCTCATCACCTGTGACTGTTGTGTACCAGGTCCTAAGCAACCCTGAAAAGACAAACAGCATGACTGTGCTTGGCATGGTCAGTTAGGGCCCGCCTGTGAAGTTGGAGGCAATTTCCCTGCAGGACAGGAAGGTGAACTTGGACTCTACTAGGAAGAAAAAGGTGGGAGTAGAATGGAATAGGGCTTCTCAGGTGGCTCAGATGGTAAAAAAAAAAAAAAAAATCTGCCTGCAATGCAGGAGATGTGGGTTCAATCCCTCGATCAGCAAGATCCCCTGGAGGAGAGAATGGCAACCCACTCCAGTATTCTTGCCTGGAGAAGTCCATGGACAGAGGAGCTTCAGGCTACAGTCAATGGGGTCACAAAGAGTTGTACATGACCAAGCAACTAACCCAAGAAAGGACTGACTATCTGGTAGGCAATCAACCAAGCGACTAACCCAAGAAAGGACTGACTAGCTGGTAGGCAATCAACAAGGAGATGATCAGTCGTGGGACAGTGTGGTAGTCACTGGTTGGTAGATTAGCAGCAATTAAAAAATTAGAATTATGTTAAAATTAAAAGGCAAAACAATACAAAGGTGTAAAGTCTAAGATGTACATGACAAGGGTGAATATCAGTGGAGAATGTATTCTAGCAAATCAGCAAGACCAACACTCCAAGATGATGGGCAAATATATGAGTCAAATACTCACTAGTCCAGGGGAAAAAGTAAAACTGGTATCACTGATAATCAACACACTTTGTCTGTTAACCTGCTCAGGTATATAGAAACTTGCCAGTGCTACTGAATTTTTGAGGAAATGATCACTTAAATGTATTGTTGGTGGATGCATGAATCAGCAAAGCAAGTTGGCCTTGAGATTGTGTCTGCTTTAGTCTTCTTAATTGAGGCAAAATTCATATAATAACATAAAATGAAGCTTTTTGGAGTGAACAGTTTAGAGGCACTTGGTACATTCACAATGCGGTGTGACCATCGCCTTTATCTGGTTCCAAAGCATGTTCAACAGCCCCCAAAGAAAACCCCACACTCATTAATCAATCACTCCCCTAACCCCTAGACTACAGCCCCTAGAAACCACTAACGTGCTCTCTTATTTCTGTGGATTTACCTATTCTGGATTTTTAATATAAATGGAACTCTGCAATATGAGGTATTTCGTGTCTGGCTTCTTTCATTAGCATCGTGTTTTCTAGGCTCATCCATGCTAGTATTGTTGTTGCATCACTGTTCAGCTGCTAAGTTGTGGCCAACTCTTTGCGACCCCATGGACTGCAGCATGCCAGGCTCCTCTGTCCTCTGCTATCTCCTGGAGTTTGCTCAAATTCACGTCCACTCAGTCACTGGTGCTATCTTCTGCCACTCCCTTGTCCTCCTGCCCTCAATCTGGCCCAGCATCAGTGTCTTTTCCAGTAAGTTGGCTCTTCGCATCAAGCGGCCAAATACTGGAGTTTCAGCTTCAGCATCAGTCCTTCCAATGAATATTCATAGTTGATGTCCTTTGGGATTAACTGGTTTGATCTCCTTGCTGTTCAAGGGACTCTTAAGGGTCTTCTCCAGTACCCTAATTCAAAAACATCAATTTTTTGGCATTCAGCCTTCTTTATGGTCCAAGTCTCACATCTGTACTTGACTCCTGGGAAAACCATGGCTTTCACTCTACGGAGTTTTATCAGCAAAGTGGTATCTCTGCATTTTAATACATTATCTAGGTTCATCATAGCCCTCCTTCCAAGGAGCAAGTGTCCTGTAATTTCATGGCTGCAGTCACTGTCATCAATGCTATAGTACATATCAGTACCTCATTCCTTTTTATGGCCGAATAATATTCCATTATATATGCTGGGTTTTGACTCATCAATTTCACCTCTGGAAATCTATGCCCAGAAAATTATCACAAGGTGTGCAAATAACAACCACCAGGATCTTCCTGGAGATGTTATTTGGATGGCTACAAGATGAGACTAAAGCAGTTATTTATGACCCATCCATGTGACGGGATACTATGCAGGGCACATCAGTTGTAGCTCAGTAGAATGTTTTCGTAATACTAGTAAACACTTATGACACACTGATACTTTTTGGAAACACAAATTGCACATCCTAGGTGGCCCCATTTTCATTCTTTCTTTACATCATATACAATAGCTGCTACTTCTGGAGCATCCGCTGTGTGTCAGGCACTGTTCTAAGCGCTAAATATAAAGCAGTGATAGAAAGTACTGACCTCAAGTAGCTTTCTATGTCCTAGCTGAGTAAGTCCGGTAGTTGTGGCAGGGTGGAGGGAGGATGAATAGGAAGTCAGGGGTCTTAGGAAGTAAGGTTAGAAGCAGGTTATCCTCATATGTGTTGGGAGTCTGGACACATAAATAGAAAACAGCCTGGGTGGTGGATTACAAGCAGTCTTTCTTTCTTTCTTATGTGCCCGTAACGTCCGCATCTTCTTTGATAAATGTCTGCTACCTTTAAACTCAAGGAAAAGAAAGCTGACTTGAAAGTGGTAGGCGGATTGAAAACTAGCTGCATCACAACATTAAAATGAATATAATAGAAATATAGATAAAATTGTACAATTTAAATGTTACAGAATCTATGCTTACAAATATATATCTATATATATTTAAAAACTGCTTGGAAAGCCAGTTTTCTTTGTATAGTGATTGGCACATAGTGGGTGTTCAATAAATACCTATGAGAAGAGAGATTTATTTTCCCTTTTACATCTTTTTTTCCCCACATATTCCTCTGGAGCATGCAGTTCCTTTCTTTGTGAAACAAAATATCACAGTTTGTTTTTTTTTTTAATTTAGGCATATAATATATTTACAAGGTAAATAAAGTTTAGTAAAGGAGATAAATGAAACCAGGTTTGTACAGAGTGACTTCTGCCTCATAGTAGGCCTTCTGGAAATGTTTGTTCCTACTCTTCTCCCTGGATTGCTTTAAAAAAGATCCTATTTACAAGAGAAAATTGATTCCCACACAACTGTTTTTCTCCTGCACATCTGTGACATAAATCACAGCCTTCCTGAAGAACATCTTTAGAGTTCTCAAACTCTCAGAATCAGAAAAAATCCAGACAATTTCCCCATTTTAACCCTTGATCCTCCTGATCCCAGCTTACAGATGAGGAAACTGAGGCCCAGAGAGGGACACAAGCTATCCAAGGTCACACTGGCGGCCGGTGACAGAGCAGCGATGGGAGCTGTCGTAGCTCGACCAGGCTCCCGTAACAAAAGACTACAGATGGGGCAGCTTCAGCAACAGAAATTTATCTTCCCATTGCTCTGGAGGCTGAAAGTCCAAGATCGAGGTATCAGCAGAGCTGACTTCTGGTGAGGGCGCTCTTCCTGGCTTGCAGACGGCCGCCTCCTCGCTGAGTCCCCACACGGCCTTTCTTCTGTGTGCACATGGGGAGAGTCAGCTCTCTGGTGACTCTGCCTCTTCTTATAAGGCACCAGGCATATTGGATCAGGGCCCCACCCTTATGACCCCATTAAGCATTTTATCATAATGACCTCCCCAGAGGCCCCATCTCCAAATACAGTCACTAATATTAGGGGTTGCAGGTTCAACATAGGAACTTTGAGGGCACATATCTCAGCCCATAACCGGAACCCACTCCCCACTCCTCCCAGTTCAGTTCTCTCTACCAAGTCTGGCTGCCGACTAGAGAATGCAGGATGCTCAGGGTATCATAAAACTTGACACCCATCAGGGAAGAATGGGATGTCTGTCCCAAATCTTCGCCTTCCCTACCCCAAATCCACACTTCTGCTCAAGGCTGCCTTCATCCTTGCACAGAGACAAGAACCAGCTTCTAGGAGAAAAGCTCTAGAAGGCTCCCACTCCTCCGTCACACTCCGACAGTGGACTTGACTGAAGGAGACATGCCTACTAGTACATTTAACATTTCCTGAGGGCCCTCCCAGGCCAGCTCCTACATGGAGCTCCAGGGGACAGAAAGAAGCCCCAGTTTTCCTTCCTGGATCCAGACACCGTGGAGGAGAAAGACACATAAACAGATGACCCACCAACTTGATGGAACAAGGGCCTGAGTCTTGGGGAGGCTGGTCTTGGTGGGGGTGGAATTAGGGGGGAAGCAGGTGTTAGTTAGGGTGAAGCTGGGGAGTAGCTTCCATAAAGGCAGTGACTGTGGGCCCATGTTCTTGAACTACAGATCCCTGAACCAGAGTCCAGGATGGGATTCACTGAGGGCTGGATGCCAGTGAGATTCTATGCAGAATGGTAGGAATGTGCTTTGTTCTTGAGAGACTGTGCAATTTTTCATCTGACTGTCCAAAGGCATTTTAAGTCTCTCTCATCTTCTAAGAACTGAAGAACCACTGCCTCATTGGAGGAGGAGCCATTTCTAGTTGCAGAAGGTCGAGTCCTTAACAGTGGAGTGAGAAAGATGGGGGCAAACTAAGAGAACAGACAGAGCCCACAACACTCACCCCCAGCCCTCTTCAGTCTGGGTAAGGGATTGATCTTGTAGACGTATCAGGAAGGGTTACTGAAGCTCAGGGTTGTCCTGCTCTTGGGTCCTGTTAACTCCAGAGATGCCCTTTGGTTTGTCATGCTCTCCTTGAAGCTACTGATGACCCAAGCATCCTTAGAGCCCTGTGTCCAGAGAATGGCTGCTTTCTCTGGACATGAGGTTGGAAATGCAGCATCTCAGGCCCCACCCCAGACTTGCTGGATCTGAATCTGCATGTTGCCAAGATCCCCAGGGACACGCTGAGTCTGACAAGTACTACCCTGGAGACCCCCTATCAGAAAGTTCACCACCTTGATGGCTTCCCCTGGCCCAGGTCAGATTAGCCCATCTCACCTCCAAATGGGCATGACAAGCATTGGGCTTCCCAGGTGGCACAGTGGGAAAGAATCTGCCTGCCAATACAAGAGATGAAGGAGATGCAGGTTCGATCACTCAGTCAGGAAGATCCCCTGGATGAGAAAATGGTAACCCACTCCAGTACTCTTGTCTGGGAAATCCCATGGACAGAGGAGCCTGGCAGGCTGCAGTCCATTGAGTCGCGAAGAGTAGGACATAAATGAGCACGTACATACAAGGAGCATGCCACTTTGCAGAGGAAAAAACTGAGGCTTGGAGAGAGGGGACTCCAGGCGTTTTGCCCCATCATGGGGCCGGTGGATCCTGGCCACACCAACTTGTCCACTGCCCTATAACCTCAAGAGAAGAGCCACCAGCTCAGACCGCTTGCCCGTGGCCCTCACCATGGAGGCCCTGCCCGGGAGACCCAAGGATGGAGTGGTCCACGCCCTCCATCCTTCCTGCCCACCCCCCAAATCCTCCCAACTCCCCAGTCATGTATAAAACATTCCCAGAAACCTCTTACTCCTCATGCATTTTCCATGAAGCCGGGCCCAAGTTAAAACATATAAACATAAAAATATCAAGGAGCACTTAAAAAAAAAAAAAAAGGACATGTTTCATAAAACACCAGGAGACCCATCTCGGTGCTCACCCTCCCCCCAGGGCTACTGCCCAGGGTTGCCGCTCAGCTCCCCCTTCCACTCCCCTGCTTTTTCCTCCTCCCTTCACACAGTCCCTTTCCTTCCCAGCTTCTGTACTTTCATCTGTCTTCCTTTCCTTCCTCTCTTCTCGCCTCTTTCTCTCTTTCTGTCTCTCCCCTCTCTGCCTGGGCCATTGTCCCTCCTTCCATCCCTGTCTCTCTGGGTTTCCGCCTGCGAGTCTCTGCTTCTTCCTGCCTCTATCCCTCTTTCTCTCTCTCACTGCCTTCCTGGATCTGCTTCTCAGCATTGCTCCAAGTTAGCACCTCCTCCTTTCTCCCTGCTAAGTGTCTGCCAGAGTCTCCTCTTGTCCCACACTCATGAAAATGGCTAAAAATTAAAAGGAATGACAACCCCACCAGCAGTTGGTGAAAACATGGAGTAATCAGAGTCTTAGGCATTGCTGGTGGGCGTGTAAAAATGGATGCAGCCACTTTGAAAATGCTTTGGCAGTTTCTACTAAGGCTAAAAGAACATTCACCCTATGACCAGATATTCTACGCCCGGGCGTTCCAGGGAGAAAGGAGGGCTTATGCCCGCCCCCTCCCCACCACAAGGCACGTAGATGAATGTGCATGCCAGCATTATTCAGAACAGCCCAAACCAGAAACAACGCATGTGGCCATGGACAGGAGAGTGGATAACTGGGTTCTGGTTTATTTATATACTGGAGCATGGCACAGCAATTTAGAAAAAAAAGAATGAATGAATGAACTACCATTACACATCACAATATGGACCAATCTTCAAAATTTTAGATTTTGAGAAAGAAGTCTGAACACAAAAGAGTGCATCATGTGTCATTTTTCTTAAAGGAAGTTCAAGAACAAGCAAAACTCATTGGTAGTCCAAGAATTCAGAAGAGTGGCTGTCCTTGAGGAGGGCTGTGGGACTGGAGAGGTTCCAGGGGGTGTTGGGAATGCTCTGTGTCTTGACTAGGGTGGGGTATGAACCTGGGTAAAGCATTTATCAATATCACACCCTATATTTAGTGTTCATGTGGCTTATTGTATGTGAACTTGACCTTGATGTGAAAACATAAAGAAAATGTTACCTACACAATAGAATACTACTCAACCATAAAAAAGAATGAAACATTTGCAGCAACATGCATGGACTTTGGAGGGCATTATGCTAAAGTGCAACAAGGCAGAGAGAGAAAGATAAATGTTACATAGTATCCCTTATATGTGAGATTCTTTGAAAATATAACGAACTAGTGAATATAACCAAAAAAGATGCAGACTCATAGATATAGAGAATAAAACTACCAGTGGAATGGGGAGGGGCCATGTAGGGGGAGGGGCAACATAGGGGAAGGGAAGTGGGAGAAACTTTTGGGTGTAAGTGAGGTTCAAGGAGATGACCTTCCCTGGCTCAGATGGTAAAGAATCTGCCTGCAACGCAGGAGACCTAGGTTCAATCCCTGGGTTTGGAAGATCCCCTGGAGAAGGGAATGGCCACCCACCCCAGTATTCTTGCCTGGAGAAGTCCATGGACATAGGAGCCTGGCGGGCTATAGTCCACAGGGTCCCAAAGAGTTGGACACAACTGAGCAACTAACCCTTTGACTTTTTCACTTTAGGCTCAAGGATGTCTTGTACAACACAGGGAAATACAGCCAATATTTTGCCATAACGGTAAATGGAAAGTAACCTTTTAAATTGTATTTAAAATTTTTAATATACATAGAAACAAAATAATGGTAATGGTAATTATTATTATTGGAGAAGGCAATGGCACCCCACTCTAGTACTCTTGCCTGGAAAATCCCACAGATGGAGGAGCCTGGTGGGCTGCAGTCCATGGGGTTGCTGAGGGTCGGACACAACTGAGCGACTTCACTTTCACTTTTCACTTTCATGCAAGAACACTCCAGTGTTCTTGCCTGGAGAATCCCAGGGATGGGGGAGCCTGGTGGGCTGCTGTCTATGGGGTCACACAGAGTCGGACACGACTGAAGTGACTTAGCAGTAGCAGCAGTAGCAATTATTATTATTATTGCCACAATAGGCAAACGGCTTGTACCCAGGCCCAGAAACTCAGACATGTTTCCAATTCCATTGACTACAATTGCTGTCATTGTTGTTGAGTCCCTCAGGTGTGTCCAACTCTTTGCGACCCCATGGACTGTAGCCCGCCAGGCTCCTCTGTCCATGGGGATTCTCCAAGCAAGAATACTGGAGTGGGTTGCCATTTCCTCATCCAGGGGATCTTCCCAACCCAGGAATTGAACCCATGTCTGCTGCACTGACGGGGGGATTTTTTTACTGCTAAGCTCATTGATTAAAATGGGAACAGGAATCTGTGTCCCAGCCAGGGTCCCAAATGGCTGGAAACCCACCTTCCTACCAGCCAGACTCAGATCCTGGACCCCCACCACCAAACATCACCAACCCTGGGAGGGCCAACCACCCCCGAGAACCTTTACAAAGACCTGCCCCAGAGAGAAAACCTATTTTCACTCAGTTCTCACACCAGGCATCTTTCTGATGCTTTGGGGTTTTTTAATCCCCCTGCTTCATCTTAAACCAGTATGACTGTGGTTTAAGTCAGTACTTACTCTGATAAACAACTAGTTAATTAACAGCCCCAAACCTGAATCCAAGCTAATAAGCAGAGGGTACCTTGCTGGAAACCTTGGGGAAATCTTTCTGACCATGGAGCCATCGGAACGCTATTACAGCCAATGGGGAAACTGGGAGAGATCCAAACTCCAGCTTGGGGACTCCAAAAAGGCCTTTATTTATGTTTTTCTTCTTTATTCGCATCTTCCCAGGAGGGGAGGAAACACAGAACCCGGTTCTTCTGTTTCAGCTGCGTGGGTGTCAGCCCAACACACACAACCCTTGGAGGCAAACTAAAACCCGCTTATTTTCATTGAAGGGGAGGAACGGGGACCAGAGGGACTCGAGCACTATTAGTTAAATAATGGTGCTTAAAAATGCATTGAATTTAGCTGCCTCCCTCCCCCTAAAAAAAATCTGGAATTTTCCTATTGAGGGTACTTTTTTCTCCTGGTCCATGAATATTAATGCTTCTCTCAGAGAGATCTACTTGAAAAAAAAAAAAAAAACAAGAATAAATTAAATACCTACAGATTTTTCTAATTCCTCTTTTTGGTGACATGCCGTCATTACATCAAATTATACTGAGATGGGCCCGCTCCCCTTTTTTTTCTTTTCTTTTTGGGTGAAAATTATGGAATATAAAGTATATGTAAATGGAGCAAAGGAGGGGAAAAAAACCTGTGAAGGAAGAATAGGGGAAGGAGAGGCATTAGGTATTCCGCCGGCGTAGTAGTCAGCCAATTAATCAAGCAGTGGCGAGAAAAAGATGCAGAAAGGATGAGTTCGCCCTTCACGTTGATGGGGCCGGCGCAGGGCGACACCGCGGCACCTGAGCTCACGGTTAGGCATGCAGAAAGGGATCATGGGAATATCTTCCTGTCTTTGTCTTTCTCGTGAAGGATGGAAAATGTCAAGCTGTTGTTTGGCTGGATTGAGGGGGGTGGGGGAGAGTCGAGGCGAATTCACAGTCTGGCAAGGCAAGGTTTTTAACTCTTTGAGGTTACCTCTGCCCCCCTATCCCTCCCCAGCCTCCAGCTCCACCTTCCTCTCCTTCTCCCAGCCCACCTCCCCCCAGCACATCTGTAGGGAACTCTGTCTGCAAACAGCAAGTGGGAGCGAGCTGATTGATGGTGACATGCAGGCTGGGGCAGGTGTGTGTGTGTGTGTGTGTGTGTGTATTCTGTGCACATGTGTCAGGAGAAGGGGAGCAGGAGGCAGTTTTCCTCTCCCCCAAAGCGTTCTTTGTTTACCCTGGAAATGAGCATGCATGACCCCTTCGTTCTCTAGCCCTGCCCCGTCCCCTTGGAAGTGAGCATTGTCTCCAAATCCGAGAGTGACTGTAAAAGGATAATGGGAGGAAGAAGGATCTGAGGCTTTGAGACTCCCTCTCTATGGCCCTCAATGGACTGAGCCCACCCAGGGGGCTGGCCTGATGGGGTTCCCTGGAGCTGTCAGAGTTCCAGTGTGACTCTGAAGAGTGCACCAGCTCTGGGAGAGCCCCAGTCCAGGGCTTATCACCTGCGCCAATAACACAGAGGATGCTAACAATAATAGTAATAACCCGTCAACTTCCATCAGCATCTTCTTGCCCTGACTCCTTTAAATTCTTCCCAAGTCATTTCACTATTCTTAAAATCTGGCAAATCCACAATTCCAAGGAAAGGCATGTCATCAAATCACTCATTGAGAAAATGACTGCTTGATTCTCCTCACCTGCCCTGGGAAAGGGCGTCGAGTGTTCCACATGGCAGATGAGATGCTGAGAGAGGAGATGGGAGGGGCTTGGTCTGGACTGCTAAGTGGCCACAGAAGGGGTTCAAGACCACATCTCTGATTCTCACTCCAAAGACTGCTGTAATTCTGGCCAGAGATAAATAGTCAAAATGCCCCACACCCTGCTCCGCCAGCCTCATCAGGACCAGCCCGTGACCACTGCCATTATGCGAGCCTGGTATGAGCCTCAGATACGGGATGCAATCCCTACTCAAAGTGTGGTCCATGGACCAGCTGCACCCTTCTACCTGTGGGCTTGCTTGGAAAGCAGAATCTCTGGCCCCAGCCCTACCTAGTTGCAACTTGCATCCCAACATCTTAGGTGATATGTGAGCACACTGAAGTTTGAAATACACTGTTCCAATCAAAGGCCGCGTCTACTCCGTGAAATATGCTAACAGGTGGCACTGGCTTGGATGGGAGCTATGCTGGTGCTCACCACCTGTGAGGGGGTACTGTTGATAGCGCACATTACAGGTGGGGTCATGGAGGTGCAGAGGAGGTGAGCGGCTTGCCTGAGGACACATGGCCAGTGCGTGGCATGCCCAGATTTCGAGGCAAAGCACCAGAAGCCACAGGGTCAGCCTCTGAGGCAGCGTTTGTCACACTGGAGCACACGACGCAATCACCCAGCCCACCTGTTGAAACATGGATTTCTGGGTCCCACCCCCAAAGTTTCTGAGGGTCAGCCCAAGAATCTGCATTTCTAACAAGTTCCCAGATAGCGATGCTGGTGTTGCAAATCAGGGGACCACGTCTCGAGAACTGCTGCTCACGGCAGGGTCATTACCTCTGTTGAGAAGCCAACTGGTTTAATTATGAACTTCAACCAAATACGCCCAAGAGGTGAATCAGTGCCCCTTCCCTAAAAATAATGTTTTTTTAAAGGGCGGTGGTGAGCAGGAAATCTTAAACAAGTAAAATACAAACAAACAAAGTGCATGGCGCCCCAGAGAAAGTCCAGTTGCCTCTAGTGATCCCTTATTTGGTAGCAGACGCTCCTCATGGTCGTGGCTAATTGCGGGTACATTGCAGCATCATTGCTGTAATAATCCTGTCCCTTATTTAACCTGGACGATACATGGTGTTATAATGAGTTTCCTTCCTCTGTTCATTAAACAGACATTTACAAGGCTCATTCTGTCCTGGCGGGCTCTGTGCAGGTCACTGGAGACCGAGACAGATGGGACACGGGCCCTGTCCTCTGACAACTCCCCATGGCTGGGCTCACCCCTCCATCCCAGGGGAAAGTGAACACATTCTAAGGAAGTGGAGAGGGGGCGGGTCTTCAAAGGGAGTCACTGCTGAATGCTGCTTTCTTATGGTCGTAGGCAGTCTGGAAAAATTATATTTATTAATGGACTAAAACAGTAATAATTGTAAAATTCAAAATTGAGATTAAAACCCAGAAGTCTCTCTCCCCAAGGGTAATCACTTAATAAAAAATTTGATGGGGGGTAGCAAACAATTCTTTTAGATATCAATTTCTGTCTCTGTCTTTCTCTCTCTCCCTCCCTCCCAGCTTCCTTCTCTCGCTCACTCCACCTCTCCCCGTCTCCCTCTCTCCCTCCACAATACAGATTTATAACTAGACACAGACCTCCACATCTGAAAGCACTGGTGGGAAAAGGCTCAGAAGTCCACCAGCCACTTTTGGCCCACTGAGGTGTCAGGGCAGAGGGGAAGATGCGTGCTGAGTCCCAGGGGTATAAAAGGATGGGGGAGTGTCGGTGCTGAAGCCGTGGTCTGGGGCTGGAGGTGGGAGGGTCAACAGCAAGTGAGGCTGGGCTCAGGAGCTCTGTAAGCGCAGTTGGGGCATTTGTTTGCTCCTGCTCCTCAGATTGTCCCGGGCTAGACTGTCAAGAATGCACTTGGTAACCGAGGCAGCTGCCTACTTAGGGTGTGTTATCATCCTGGGAGCAGTTCTCCCTCGTTAAAACAGCAATGTCCCTGGAACTTCCCTGGTGGTCCAGTGGTTAAGACTCTAAGCTTCCAATGCAAGAGCTGTGGGTTTGATCCCTGGTCAGGAAACTAAGATCCCACATGCTGCCTGGTGTGGCCAAATATATATAATATATATATATATATATATATATTTAAATTTTTAAAAAATGAAAAGAAAAGCAGCAACGCCCCCATCAGAGGATAACAGTACCCGCTTGAAGGTGTGGCGGAGCCCTTGGGTGTGTGGGGAAGGGACCAGATCTTGAACAGGAGGGGTCCCAAATGTCATGGGGCGGCCGATACTAAAGGGGGACGGTTCCCTCTATTCCCACCCACAATCACACTTGTCCTCATTTTTTTTTTTTTTCAAGAACAGAAATAACTGGTCCTGGAACCGCTGAGTCTTGGAAAAATGTCTCCCGCCTCTTCTTGGCATTTTGTGAGGGATTTTATAGAAGATGTATGGATGTGACATGACGTTCACAATCAATTCTTAAGTGAAAAAATTACTAAGTGAAGAAAGAAAGTTACGGGGTAATATGTAAGGTATGGTGCTATATTTTAAAGATATATATACCATTTAAACATATATTTATATGTATAAGTATAAACTTTATGGGGAAATGATCCTGGAGGCACATACAGCAAAATGCTAATGGTCGATTTCTCTGGGAAATAGGAAAAAATAATATTTTTAAATGTTCTTCCCCCATTTCTGTGACCTGCAGTCACTGCAGCAAGAATGGCATGATGGTTTACTTGCCTCTGTGTATACAGCATCTGGCATAACTCCAACACAGAGTAGGTGCACAATAAAAACTTATTGACTGGATGGAGAGGACTTCTGCTACACATTTTCTACAATGTACAATGACCTTATTCTTATAGAGAGCAAATGTTAACTGCTTCATTGTTGAGTATTGGGTTGGCCAAAAAGTTCATTTGGGCTGTTATGCAAAAATCCAAACAAGCTTGCTGGCCAGCACAGTACTTTTTCAAACGGGCAGATGACTGGTCTAACACGTTGGCTTCGGTCGTGTCTCCGACTCTTTGCAACCCCATGGACTGTAGCCCGCCAGGCTCCTCTGTCCATGGGATTCTCCAGGCAAGAATACTGGAGAGGGCTGCTGTGTCCCCCTCCAGGGGATTTCCCCCGACCCAGGGACGAACCTGTGTCTCTTACATCTCCTGCGCTGGCAGGCAGGTTCTTTACCACTAGCGCCACCTGGAAAGCACAACTGGCCTAAATGGAGTGCTATTATGAGGGTCTGGAGAGAAAAAGGAGGAGGGTTGCTTGGAGCAACAGGGTGGAGACTGGAGAGAGAAGAATGATGCTATGGGGGGTGGCAGGCATGTGATGGGCAGAAGAGGCTTCTGGGGGCAGACGGTGGCCAAGCTGGGAGAGCTCTGATGAGCCAGCAAGAGTGAATCAGAGAGAGACTTAGGAAGAAAGTGGCCCGCGCAAAGGTCCTGGGGCACTGATGAGAATTACCAGTAGAGTCCACCAATTTTCAAATGGGGTCCGTTTTACCCCTACGAGACATTTAGTAATGTCTGGGGATATTTCTGCTTATCACAAGTGTCGGGGGAGATGCTGCTGCCAACTGATGATAGAAGAAGCCAAGGATGCCACCAAACCTCCTACAGTGCACAAGACAGGCCCCACCATGAAAGAGTACTGAGCCCAAGTATCACCAGTACTGAGGGTGAGAAGCTGGGGCAACACCAGCAGCAGGAGCATCACTTGGGAGCTTATTAGAAACGCAGGTTCTCTGGCCCTGCCCAGCCCTGCCCAGCCCTGCTGAATCAGAAATTGGGAGGTGGGCTATTAGAAAGCCCCCTCAGGGTTCTAAGTCTCCCAGTGTGAGAACCACTTGTACAGCATTGGTTCTCAGCCCTGACTTTGTAATGCAATCACCCAGGAGCTCTTCACAGGGAGATCTGGACACACGCACACACACTGAGTGAAGACAGCCATGTGAAGGCAGAGCTGAGGGATGCAGCTACAAGCTGAGGAACACCAAGCACTGCTGGCAACCACCAGAAGCTGGGAAGAGGCAAGAAAGGATCTCCCTTGGAGCAAATTGGTGGGGGCATCACCCTGACAACAGAAGCGGTCCAAAGCCCAGAGCAATGAGACAGGGGCATCAGGCCTCAGCCACCCTCTTCTCCAGGCCAACTGCTGGTCCCTGAGGGTAGCTGTGGGCCAGGTACTGGTGGAGGGAAGCCCAGGTGCCCACAGACTGCTGAGCCTGGCTGGGATTGGCAGGGCAGAGGGGATGGTCAGGGTGGGATGGACAGAACTGGAGCCTGGTGGGAGAAACTGTCAGTGTCCTTCAGGGCTAAGGAGCTTCAGGAAGCCGTGTTACCCATCCTTAAATTGGGCACAGCCCCACAGCCACTCTGAGGGCTGCCTGCTGAGTGCCTTGGCCAAAAATAAAGGCTTCTCATTCTTCATCCCCAAGAGAAGGAACTTGGGGCAGACGTGCTGAGGGTCACCCAGCCTCTGTGGCCCCTCACCAGGGTCACTTCAGTGACCTCCTAATGAATCTCCCTGCTTCTGCCCTCAATCCCCTCTGATGCATCCTCCAGGTAGCAGCCCGAGAAACATTTTTAAATGTTAAGTCCAGTCTTTTCACTCCTCTGCTCAAGAGCCCACCATGGCTCCCATCAGACTTAGAGTAAAAGCCATCTCAGAGGTTCTGTAGGATCTGGACCCATGTTAACCCACTGACCTCATCTGCCTCTCCAGTTCACTCTGCCGCAGAAACACTGACTTTCCTGCCGTTACTTAAACAAACACAGACCAACCTCAGAGCCTTTGCACACGCTGTTGCCTCTTCCTGAAATGCCTTTCCCACTGAGACTGGGAAATATCGCACCCTTGCCTTCTTCAGGTCTTTGTTCAAATGGCATCTTCCTCCTGGAGTGCTCACCTGGCCACATGTAACCCTCTGCTCCACTGTTTCCAGTCCCCTCAACCTTGTTCTTTTTAAAAAAGGTCCATATAGTCCAAGGTATTGTTTTTCCAGTAGTCATGTACGGATGTGAGAGTTGGACCATAAAGAAAGCTGAGCACTGAAGAATTGATACTTTCCAACTGTGGTGCTGGAGAAGACTCTTGAGAGTCCCTCGGACTGCAAGGAGATCAAATGAGGCAATCCTAAAGGAAATCAATCATGACTATTCATTGGAAGGACTGATGCTGAAGCTCCAATATTTTGGCCACCTAATACAAAGAACCAGCTCACTGGAAAAGACCCTGATGCTGGGAAAGATTGAGGGCAGGAGGAGAAGGGGGTGACAGGATGAGATGGATGGCATCACGGACTCAATGGACATGAGTTTGAACAAACTCCAGGAGACAGTGAAGGACAGGAAAGCCTGGTGTGCTGCAGCCCATGGGGTCGCAGAGTCAGACACGACTAAGCAACTGAACAGTAAGAACAACATCTGGTATTTCTTGCTCTTCCCTGGAATGAGAGCCCCGCAATCAGGGGTGTGGTCACCAGTGTGAATTCAGCTCCCAGTCCTTGTACCACTTAATCCTTCCAGGCCCCCTCCCCACCTTGAGGTGGGCACTATTATGATCCCTAATGAGCAGATGAGGAAATGGAGGCACAGAGAGGGATAGGAGCTTGCCCAAGGCTACACAGCTGGTAAGTGGGAGGGGAGCCAAGAATCCTACCCAGGCTGTCTGACTGCACTCACTCAGCCCAGGGCTTTCCCCGAGGCGTGTGTGCGCGGCAACAGAGCACACAGCCCAACCCACTGCAGAGTTATTTGCAGTGATAAATAACACGTGTAACAGAAGTTTATACAAATCGTTAGTGGAGGATTTACGTGGCGAAGGTTGGAGGCAATGGCCTGTGACCAGTACCTGTAGCTGTTAGCACTCCACAAAGTGACAGCATCGCTGCCCACTGCAGCCAGCGGTTCTTTGCCTTGGGCACTGGCAGCTGGAGGCCAGCTCACTCTGGGGCTGTGGACACCATGGTCCCCGGAAGGATACTCATGCACCCATCCAAGGGGGAGGAGGAGGCAGTAAGTCCCCTCATGGCAATGCAACCAAATGCAGAGGTGGTGGGTACAGAGGAAAAAACATATACCTTCCTTCCTTCCCTCCTTCCTTCTTCCTTCCTTCCTGATCAAACATTTACTTAGTACCTACTATGTGCTATACATTAAGCAAAGTGATGGGATCTAATATGAGCAAAGCATGCTGAGTTGTTGTCATCAGGAAACTTACACTCTAGTGGAGAAAACCAGCTTGATATCTAACCATGGAGGTAAGAGAAGAACATTGTCGCATGTGTATATAATGAACAGACCTGACCCAGACAAGGGGAGGCATGGAGGGGGCTTGGGAGAGACTTGCAGGAAGAAGGGATGGTTCATCTGAGGTGTGAGAGAGCAGGAGGTGAAAAATCACCTGAAGTAGGCAACGTGAACAGCATATGCAAAGGTCCTGTGGCAGGATGAAGTTGCCAAGGGATGGATTGTCCACCTGAAGCTCAGAGACGGAGGGAGGAAAGGGTAGAGAGGTGGGCAAGGCGAATATCTTTCAGGTCCTTTAGCCCTAAAGCAGTGTAAAGGGCAGATATGTGTTACCTTGATCAGTTCTGCACTTTTAAAAATCCCTCTACCATGGAGTGGAGGGCCTATAGGTCCTATAGTGTGACCAGCATGGACTCAAGGAAACCAATAAGGGGAGCCCTGTGGTTATCAGTGGTGCTTTGGACATCCTTGGAGAGTTTGGTTCAAATTTCAGCTTTGACACCAGCTTAATGGTGTTGAGCAACCAACTTTCTATCCCTGAGGCTCAGTGTCATCATCTGCAAAATGGGAATACTACTAGTCACCATGCAAGGCTACTAAGAAGATGTTATAGTATGCTAAAGCTCAGCTCCCAGCAGAGGAGAGGAAATAAGAAGTTCCCAGAATCTCAGTTCAGCTCTGACCCTCTACTCTCTGATTTCCTCTTGAAAAAACCTAAATTCCAACTTTATTTTTTTCCTTTTCAAAGGAGCTGCCAGACACAACATCTCCTCAGAAGATGATCTGACCTTGGTGGACACAGCCATTGGCTGACGAAATGCTCTGTAATGGTCAACGGTTGAGGTTTGATCACTCAGCTTGACATTCAAGACTTTTTGAAATCCAGCCCCGGCTTGCAACCCCATGGGCAAAAATAATAAAGCAGCAAGATAGGACTAGCAGGTGGGAACCTTGTTTTGGCTTTCACTTTGTCCTAAGAGCAATGAAAATCCAGTGAAGAGTTCTAAGTAGGAGAGTGCCAGAACCAAATTTCTGAACTTGTGATTACTCTATCCACAGAGTAGATAACAGATTGAAGGGAAGCAGGGCTGGAAAGAAGGAATGGGGATGGAGAGAAGTGGACAGATTCAAGACTAAATCTGTGGTTAGTATGAATGGTGTGGGAAATGGGCAGGGGGTGTAGAGTGAGGACATTATGGACAGAGAGATACAGGGGAGATTTCCAGGATGGAGCCTGAGCAACTTGGACTCAAATTAGAGGACTGTCACATTCATCGTGGTGTCCCTGACACCTGGGATATGGGAGGTGCTCAGTGTCGGTTCTTGGAATAAAATTAGAGTGAAACCCAGGGCTTCCCAGACAATTGGTTCTTTTTTTTAAAACTAATTTTTATTGGTGTATAGTTATTTTACAGTGTTGTGTTAGTTTCTGCTGTACAGCAAAGTAAAAAAAAAAAATATATATATATATATATATATATATATAGGCTTCCCAGGTGGCGCTAGTGGTAAAGAACCTGCTGCCAATGCAGAAGATGTAAGAGACATAGGTTTGATCCCTGAGTCAGGAAGATCCCTGGAGGAGGGCATGGCAATCACTCTAGCATTCTTGCCTAGAGAATCCCGTGGACAGAGGAGCCTGGCAGACCAAAGTCCATAGGGTTGCAAAGAGTTTGACACAACTAAAGCAACTTAGCTTCATATACATATATGACTTAGGTATATATATATATATATATATATATATATATATATATATGTATATGTATTTGTATATGTATATGTATGTGTATATATATAATGAGCCTAGCTCAGTTGGTAAAGAATCCACCTGCAATGCAGGAGACCCCAGTTTGATTCCTGGGTGGGGAAGATCCGCTGGAGAAGGGATAGGCTACCCACTCCAGTATCCTGAGCCAACAAATGTTCGTCTAGTCAAGGCTATGGTTTTTCCTGTGATCATGTATGGATGTGAGAGTTGGACTGTGAAGAAGGCTGAGCGCCAAAGAATTGATGCTTTTGAACTGTGGTGTTGGAGAAGACTCTTGAGAGTCCCTTGGACTGCAAGGAGGTCCAACCAGTCCATTCTGAAGGAGATCAGCCCTGGGATTTCTTTGGAAGGAATGATGCTAAAGCTGAAACTCCAGTTACTTTGGCCACCTCATGCGAAGAGTTGATTCATTGGAAAAGACTCTGATGCTGGGAGGAATTGGGGGCAAGAGGAGAAGGGGATGACAGAGGATGAGATGGCTGGATGGTATCACTGACTCGATGGACGTGAGTCTCAGTGAACTCTGGGAGTTGGTGATGGATAGGGAGGCCTGGCGTGCTATCATGGGGTCGCAAAAAGTCGATTCATGGGGTCGCAAAAAGTCGGACATGACTGAGCAACTGATCTGATCTGATCTGATCTGATCTGTGTGTGTGTGTGTGTGTGTGTGTGTGTGTGTATATATATATATATATATATATCCCCTATTTTTTTATTTCCTTCCCATTTTGGTCACCATAGAGCACTGAGTAGAAACCCCTCAGCTATACATTGGTTCTCACTGGTTATCTATTTTATACATAATATCAATGGTGTATATATGTTGATGCTTTAAAAATCTGCAAGCAATAAATGCTGGAGAGGGTGTGGAGAAAAAAAGGACCCTCTTGCACTGTTGGTGGGAGTATAAATTGACACAGTAACTAGGGAGAACAATATGGAGGTGCTTTAAAAAACTAAAATGGACAAGTGTTTCTTAAGGGAGGTAGTGCCATCTCCCCGGGGAATTTGAGGAACATAGGGCAATGGGGTATTATTCTGGCCCACTGTTTCTCAACAGAGGGTTATTTTGCACCCCCAGGGGACACTTGGAAGTATCTGGAGATATTTTTGGTTGTCACAACTTGGAGGGGAAGAGGGTACTACTGGCATCCAATGGGTCAAAGCCAGAGATGCTGCTAATTAGCCTACGATGCACAGATCAGCCTCCCCACCACAAATAACTATCCAACCCAAAACATCAATTGTTTCAAGGCTGAGAAACCCAGCCTAGAGATTGGAAGGACTCAAATCATCCATGCTGGATCTGCAATGCCCAGGACAGTTCCATGTCAAGAAGAATGATCCCAAGTCTTTGATTCGGGGATTGCAAATGCCCTTTTGGGCAATCATGCTGGTAAATTGTCTACTTAGTAATGATCTGAGCCTGGAATTTAAATCCATTTTAAATGCAGCAAAATCTTCTTTTGAACAGCTTCACTTTGCATGGGGTTATTCCTGGAATGAAGCTGAAGTATAAATTGGGGGAGGGCGGTGCTTGACTTTATCCAAAACTCTATCAATTTGGTTTCCATTTTGGATAATCCAGGCATTGACCTCAAAGCTGCTCCTGGAATGTGAGTTGCTACATGCCTGCATCAATCGATATTTGCAGCAGACCACAATGATGCCACCCATACATATGAATGTACTAATTTAGCTCTTATTTCAAGATGTCAAATATAGAGAAAGAATGTCGACAATACTCAACTGAATATTTGTCCGAAATTTCAACTTACTCATTGTAAGTAGGTACAAGCATCAGGCTGCCTCATTATGTCTCCTGGCAGAGAATGGTTTCCCGATAATTTACATATTGAAATAGATATTATTTTATTATAAATTGCTTTCATTTTATTCCCCCTTTATATTGCAGTTAGGGCATTATATTGATTTTTTTTCGAAATTACGTGTGTATGAAGATGAAAGGCATGAATTTCATTTCAGGATGGTAAAATGGGTGTTATAAAATAGACATAATGGAAAGAGAGTGTTGGGTCTGTTGGAGTAGAGATCTGCAGTCCTAGACTAGTTCCCATGTTGACGGAAACATTAAGGAACAGAAGACAGAGACTCTAGGTATATTACAATTCATGAAACAATCCCACTTGGTAAAGAACTACCTGGAGTCTCACATGAATCTTACATCTTCTGCAGAGTATTCATGAAGTCAAACCTCTGTTTATAATAATTCGAGTTCAGCTACTTAATAAGTCAGTTTTTGCTGTGTAACAAACAATCCCCAAAAATCTCACTGAATAACCACAAGCATTTACTTTCCTTACTCACAGATCTGTGGGTTAGCTCAACTTGACTCTTGGCTGCTCTATCTGTCTCTCTTCCTCCACAGGCCAGCATCTACCAAGAGCAGGCTATTCTTCAGCAAATAGCAGGAATGCAAGGGGCAATGGCACCCCACTCCAGTACTCTTGCCTGGAAAATCCCATGGATGGAGGAGCCTGGTAGGCTGCAGTCCATTGGGTCGCTAAGAGTCGGACACGACTGAGCGACTTCACTTTCCCTTTTCACTTTCATGCATTGGAGAAGGAAATGGCAACCCACTCCAGTATTCTTGCCTGGAGAATCCCAGGGATGGTGGAGCCTGATGGGCTGCCATCTATGGGGTCGCACAGAGTCGGACACAACTGAAGCAACTTAGCAGCAGCAGCAGCAAGGGGCCAAGCCGCTCCTGTATCACCTGCTCACAGACCATTGGTTGAAATAAGTCACATGGCCAGGTCCACTAACAATTGGATGATGAAATAAGCCCCACCTCCAGAGGGAGGGGCTGCAAAGTCACATGACAGAGTATGGGTACATGAACGTTGGAAAAACCAGAAGTAATGTTTAACCCAGCTGTGTTTTATGTCTAAACGCAAGTTACTGTCACAGTTTTCTTTTCCATGCTCAATAAAAAGCTCGTTGGGTAAATGCTTTCACTACAGAATGTAAAAATGACACAAAAACTTTGAAAGAAGAAAGAAAAGGGTGGGTAAACTGACTTGTCTCAACACTCATGATTCCTCTATTGAAACCTACTATGTGCCAGACACTACATGAGATATTTTTGTCCTCGCAGTAACCTAGGATTGTCTTTATTTGATGGATGGTAAAATGGAAGTTCAGAGAGGTTAAGAGACTCACTTGATGTCACACAGCTCACTAGTGTTGGCCACCTTCAGACTTACATGCATCGGACTCCAAAGCCTGCATGCTTTCTATTTCATCAGGGCATCACTCTATGGGTTTGAAGAATCAACCCTGACCCAAGCCCTCCCAGGAACCCTCAGCTACTGGCCCTGGGTTCTAACGTTGGCTTGAGTCATTTCTAGCTGCTGGAAGGCAAGTTGAGTAACAGGGACATGTGACATTTATTTAGTTACGTATCTCCGGTGGGAGGTTTCGGGGGCCATTAATGCAGTGTGTCTGCATGGCTAGTTGACATGCTACTTCTTGTTATTGCTGTCTCTATTCCATGGCCCTCACACTCAATTTCAATTCAAAGTTTGGCAGTCAAGGTGTCAGAGCTAAAAAATGGAATGGCCTCCCTCCGAAATGAAATAATTTTGTTGTTCAGTTCCGAGCGATTTTGTAATTTCATGCTTGTGTATGATAATTTTATGCTGTCCTGCCTCACGTAACTCAGTTCTGGCAGATCCTGACAGGTGATAAATACAATCTTTTCCGCCCCGCATGCGACAGGCCGGTGCGAGCGGGGGGAGGGAAAACGGCAATTTCACGTCTGAGGCCAGGTCACAACTGGAGGCGGTGGCAGGCCCAATTCTTTCATAATTTCACGCTTGGATTCCAGCCGGCGCCACCTCTGTTGTGGCTGAAGGACCCACGGGTCAAGGGAACCTTCTTGGAAATGGAATGGCGTTGGGCAGGGGCCGAGGCACTGGCGGTCGAGGAGGGGATGAAGAGAAAGTTATGACTTCGGGCCCGCCCCAAGCTGGCGCATCGTGGGCTGGCGAGGCTCAATTTATGGTCCCGCTCCCTGCTTGTGTACTGTCCTCTGTGTACTCCTATGGGGTGAATTCCTCCTGGAGGAATTATTTTTACAAATCTGTTAAACATCTGAAAGACAGCCATTTTCAGTAAAAAAAAAAAAAAAAAGGAGGAGGAGGTTGTATCTTTACAGATAGAGGAAGAGGGGGAAAGGAGGGAGAAACTGAGATAGCATAGGACATGACTAGGCTTCTCTGGTGGCTCAGTGGTTAAAAAAAAAAAAAAAAGCTCCTGTCAATTCAGGAGCCACAGGAGACCTGGGTTCGATCCTTGGGTCTGGAAGATCCCCTGAAGAAGGAAATGGCAACCCAGTCCAGTATGCTTGCCTGGAGAATCCCATGGACACAGGAGCCTGGAGGGCTACAGTCAATGGGGTCAAAGAGAGGCACAACTTAGTAACTGAACAAACAACTGATGCTTACTGAGACTCTTCTGTGGCCAGTTCTGAAGCTCCATCAACTACCCTGAAAGACAGGAGGCATGATCTCTGTTTTAGCACGTGAGAAAACAGGCTCAGTGACGTGGACCCTTTCCTCGTAGGTCATGAGAAAGCAAAAAACAACCTAGACACGTGTGTATCTGACTCCAGAGTCCAGGCGCGTTTCCTCCCCCTCCCTCACAATAAGCTTATTTTCTTGAGCTCAGAGCTTCCCAGACAAATAGAGGATCCAGAGTCACTATGTTCTCAGAAAGTCTACCTGGACCTCCCCCTCTTCCCATGCACCATTCCAGTTTGTGAAGATATTTCCACAGCTATGACTCCATCTGGACCCTGGGAACATTAGCTTGCTTTACAAAGATGACAGTGATCATTGTTCCAAAGGCTTGGAGACTGGAGTAGGGGAGACAGCACTGGCCACAGTGGACCTGGTCCCCACCTTCATGGAGTTTACAGTCTACAGGGGAAGATGGAAGGTAAAGAATAAACAAAAAAATACAGTTCTAAATTATGATATATTCTATAAAAGATTTATGAACTAGAAGCTGCTACAGGGAATACACCTGAGGGGGTGTTTGGAGGAAGACTCTCTGCTGAATGATGATCAAGTTAAGACTTGAAAGATGAGGCTGTAGCCAGGGCACATTCCTTCCCAAAGCAAAGAGCTTTTGAGAGGGTCCCAGGGTGGGACAGGGCTTGGTCTATTTAAGGAAATAAAAGAAGTCTTGTGTAGCAGAGCATAGTGTGAGTAAGGAGAAGATGATTCTTAGGGGATCAGTGATGGGCAGACTTAGCCTTTAGGTCAAGGAAAGGAGCTGGAACCCCATCCGTGGAAGCCAATGAAGCATTTCCACAAGGGAAGATGGGATTTGACTTAGATTTTTTTAAGAAGAGTATTCCACCATGCTGGTGGAAAAAAAGATTGGGAAGGACAGAGAAGCAGGACTGGAATAAGTGCAGGGACCAGATGGGATCTCACTGCTCTCCGGGGGTGAGAGGACAGTGGTCTGGGCCAAAGTAGAGTGCCAGAGGTAGCCAGATGTGGTCAGACTCCAAAGAGATAAATGGATCTATCTTGAACCAAAATTGTAGGACCTGCTGATGGGTTTATTAGAGGGACAAAGAGGGAATAATTCAGATGAAAGTCCTCTCCTTATGCTTTTGAGTTTCTTAGAAAACTTTATTTTTTCCAGATACTGGAACTTTCATGAGGAAGTTTTTGCTCCAAGACACCTTGTGGGCATGCTGCGTGCTCAGTTTCCTGAGTCGTGTCTGACTCTTTGCAACCCTATGGACTACAGGCCACCAGGCTCCTCTGTCCATGGATTCTCCAGGCAAGAATACTGGAGTGGGTTTCCATAGCCTCCTCCAGGGGATCTTCATGACCCAGGGATCGAACCCTCATCTCGTGTGTCTCCAGCACTGCAGGTGGATTCTTTATCCCCTGCGCCACCTGGGAAGCCTTCCAAGACACCTTACTCGTGTGTAAAGAGAGTATCACATGTTGTGCACGGCAATCACAAGGAGGTCTCTGGTAGGTCGTGGCCAAGTGCTGTGTGAACCTTAAGCCTGGACAGAGAGGCTTCCCTCTTGGTCAGAAGGGCAGCCACAAATTTGCCAGAGATGCTGGCAGGATCTATCTCAGGGATGAATTATTTGGAAGCTTCCCTTACAAATGAGATTTCAGATGTCTGGGCATGTTGCCTACAAACTGGCTTTATCCTTCCTTTTGGGACAATCACATATAAATTCCTCCTTGTCAGCTATATTTTGGGACAGTCAGCTCCTGCAGGATTAGAGGTTCCTGCGGGAATCCCCCAAGATCCATTTTATGATCATTAAGTAGGCTTGCCCCTCTGCCAGAGCTCTGGAAACCTGTAGGCACATGAGCCACAATGTCCCATGCCATCACAGGGTCATGTGGACTCAGGCAATCTTGAGTGCCTGACCCAAGAGATCATTGAGAATATGAGGAAACTGGGGTCCCAAATGGCCCAGTGATTTGCCCAAAGTTACAATCATGGGCTCTGACACAGAGAAGACAAGGGGCCATCTGCCTTGGAAACGATCAGGGAGACAGGTGTTCTGGAGAGCTCATAAATGTGTATAAATAAAAATAATATCTTAGTCATCATTGTATCCCCAGGTCATAGTATAGAGGCTGGATGGAGAAGATTCCACCAGCATTTGTTGAGGGAAACACTACATTTACTGAGGACTTACTCATGGGTGTTGGGTCTCCATTCTACTTTCAAGTAAGTGAATCTAAGCATAAAGAGAACAGGAGGTGGAGCTTGAATTGAACCTGTTTACTTGACCCCAGACTCTGTGTCCACACATTACCCCTGTCACCAGTACACAAAGCACTCAATGGTCATTTTGACTCATCTGAGAGAGGAAAGCACTACTGTCTGAGGATTATATAGAGCCCCACACCAGTGACCATGACGGTACATGGCGGGGTCATGTAGCCAACCAGCCCTGCAGTCCAGACATGACTTCCTGGAAACCCAACTTTGCTGGGACCTCAGTTTCTATATCTGAAAATAAGAGGGGGAACCGGTTGCTTTGCTACATAAATGTGCTGTGAATAAGAAAGAATAGCATGGAGGAGAAAATTGATCTACCAACTAGAGAGTGTTATGTCCTCAGGTAGAATTTGACTAAATTAAAAGTTCTTTGGAACTCAAAGCTTTTGCACTTGCTCTTCCCTGGGCCGCGTCCCACCCTGACACCTTCACCTAGCAAACTCTGACCCCCTCCTTCAGGACTCCAGTGAAGTATGTCTTCCTCCAGGAAGCCCTCCTGAAACTTCCAGACTGACTCAAATTCCCTCCTGTTGTACACTGCATGTCCACCCTCCCAACTGACACACATTTCTGATCACTCAGTCATCGTCTAAGTCCCCAAGACACCATAAGCTTGCCAGGCCAAGATCGCATCACAAGAACACATCTCCATCCACCCCACATATTCATTTTCCCATTGGTTCAGGTATAGTGTATTGGGCAGACGCTCTTCTAGAATGAGAGATGCAGTGGTCATAGAACAAAACGAGCCAACATGTGAAGAGACAGACTGCACACAGAAAACATCACGGTGCACTGGCAGGTTGCAATAAATGCCATGATGGGAAAGGAAAGCCAGATGACATAAATCTGTGTTGACCAGGAAGTGATCACAATGATTTGTTCATTCAGTCAATGAGTCTACTTTTCTGTGATCTCCTTCAAAGCAGGGACTGTGTCTGACCTCATTTCTGTGACCCTGGTGCCTAGCACAGTGCCTGGTACAAGCGAGGTATTAAAGAATATTCGATAACTTAATGAATAACTGAATGAATGAAATAGATAAAGGAATAAATGAAAAGATAGATGGATGGGTGAATGGACAGGTGAGTGGGTGGGTGAATATGGGGATCGCTGGGTGAACTGATCGATGGATAATGGAGAGATGGTTCCAGACATGACTAGATGGTTTGATGACTATCTGTGGTACATTCAGATGGGCCAATGAAACAGAGAATAGAAATAGGAACCTGATATTGGGCCACCAGAATCCTGGAGCTTAGAGATTGGTGTTGAAGTAAACAAGAGATGAATCTTCCCCATAAGAGGAAAACCAGAGCAAGGTGGTCAAGGCACGTTCACAGGCACACAGGGATAAAGGTTTACATTAAGGCCTGGGTGCCGGCTTCAGAGCCATGTTCAAGCAGCTGTGTGTTCTCACAGTTGAAGGCTTGTCTCTCACAGAGGACTATCCATGTACAGCTGTCATCAATGTTCCATTTTTTCTCGGGTCCACCTTGCTGACATCAACCTGAGGAGCAGTGTGATGTTAAAAAAAAAAAAAAAAGAGGCCAGCTTTGGTGTCAGATGGTCGGGTGACTCCCAGCTCTGCCATCTGCCAGCTGTGCAGACTGGGTGATTTTTTCTCTCTCTCTCTCTCTCTAAGCTTCGTTTCCCTGGGGCCAAACTATAAGTACTGATTGCAACCTAACTGGGGGACCGGGTGAGTGAGGGTTACTCACAGTGTCAAGTGCTCCTCCGAGCCTAGGCATACGGGAAGTGCTCAGTTGGTCACAGACATTCTACTGCCATGGCACTGTTTATTTAACCTGTCCCCACTTCTGTTTCCATTTGGGTCACTTCCAATTTTCCCTCTATTTTCAACGCCACAACAGAAATGTTTGCAGTTACTGTTTTGCGTACACCTGTGATTAATCCCCTAAGGGGAAAGCTCTAGAAGTGAAAGTTGCTGAGCCAAAGGAAATGAATGCTTTTATGGTCTTCAATACACAGAGCCAAAGAGACGATGGGACCCCTTGTAAATATTGTTCCACAAGCATTAGCGAATGTAAGAGTTGCCAGATTTAGGAATCCTCTTCTTAAAACCCAAGACACAATCCCGTCCCTTATTGTACAGATGGGAAAACTGAGAATCGGAGAGTGGTAAGAACTTACCCAGGATGCTCCATGCTCAGTCATGTCCAATTCTTTGTGACCCCGTGGACTGTAGGCAGCCAGGCTCCTCTGTCTGTGGGATTTTCCAGGCAAGAATACTAGAATGGGTTGCCATGCCCTCCTCCAGGGGATCTTCCAGACCCAGAGGTTGAACCCGCATCTCTTACATCTCCTACACTGTCAAGCAGGTTCTTTACCACTGTGTTACCTGCAAAGCCTCCCACGGTAGGATAGGTAGGATAACAATAGTGATGAAAATCAACATGTGTGAAGACTAGGGATGCTGTGATAAAACCAGCTACACGTGGACCATCCACTGCTCACAGCACTACTTCTCCAGGCTAAGTGTCATCATCCTCTCCACACATATGGGGAAATGAGACCCCTAGAGAAGTTAAACACAGAGCCTAAGGTCACAGAACTCATATGCGGTGAGGCTGGGATTGGAACCCGGGAAGTCTGGCTCTAGATCCTGTGCTCTAACCACGAGGCTCCAGGTGCTCCCTGGAATCACCAACTCAGAAACTAAGAGCTTCTAGTCTTGGAAGGCAGAGTTTGGACCATTTAGCAGGGCATGGGTGGAAGCATTCCGAGAGACAGAGTTTGTTTCTGTGTGACTGCTCTGAATCCCTCCACCCTGCAGGTGCTTAATGAGCCAACATCCCAAGCCCAGTGCCATGTGTAAATTAATGCCTGCCTAGACCATAACGTGGATGGCAGTGCTAGCTTACAGGTCCCTGGTCACCCCTCCCCTATGTGGATTCCCAAAGCCACCAGTGTAAACTTCAGCTCCAGCACACCTCAGTTCTGCTCTGCCCTGCACAGTGTCCTAGCAGAGGGTCATGGACGGAAACTTCACAAAGTTACTAGCTTGCTTTGTTTGCCTGCTCTGGAGTTGCCCCATGTCTTCCTGCAACCTGGAGGCCACCAGGTCGTGAAATCTGTGACAGACTCTTAAGCAGCTTTCTGACAACCCAAGGAGGGGCCACAAAAGGGCTTATCATCCCAACTCTGCCACTCGCCTCCTGTGTGACTTTAGAAAACCGCCTTAACCTCTCTGAGCATCCCCCTTTCCCATCTGCAACAGCAACATTCCCACTGGCTGGCTCTATATCACTTCCTCAAAAATGCTACAGACCCATGAGCATCCCTATGACCTACTCTCCACCAAACCCAGCCTTTGTCAGAGTTGATACACCCTTGGCCACTCCTGCAGGCCACAGTCCTCCCCAATTATTTCCATCTCCACGCATCTGGAAATTAACTTCATAACTTCCCATTTTGCCATCACTCGGTGAGTAACCACAAATCAGCATCGGTTTGGGTTGCGTATTTTTATACATTGCCCTTTTAATGTCTCTCAGAAAATATAAACAAAGCATACATAACCATTAGAACACTCTGGATCCTGAAAAGTACATAAGAATTTATTTGTCTCCGTGTGGATCATACATATTGTATTAAAACCACATAAAGGGGTTTAATAAAATGGCAGAAAGAGAGGCAGGAGAGCAGCATCTCAGGCAGCGGGGAGAGGAGGAAGCGATCTTTCTTTGATGCCTGTTAAATGTTCCAGCAGATGAACCCTATATTCTGCCAGGAAATGAGTTTGCCACCGGCCTATTGGGTCTGTCGTAAGAGGTTGGTCTCACCACGGTCATCCCTCTTCCGCGCCCAGCAATACATTACGCCGCCTCAATTTTTCATTCCTTGCTGCCCGAAATGCAAATTTCTTCTCTGTTGTTTATATTAGGTTTTCAAATATATGGAAATCCAGGGATCTAGAGGGAAATGCCAGGGCCATGGAGGCACTCAATCTGTCTTTTTCCTCTGACTGACTTCTTTCCATCACTTACATGATGCGTGATGGGGGCCGAGCGTGCGGTACAGGGTACCAGGATAGAAAAGAGCTCCCCGGGGTAAAGAATGGCAGAGGGGAGCTTTTGAACTGGGGGCTGCACTTTGAGCCACAAAGGTCTGAAGGGGCCTCATTAATTGAGTGCCCAAGGGACTGGCAACTCCTCCAGACACAGCGGGCACCAAACTCTGTCTAAACCTTGAAGATGGAAACCTTCCTGCATTTGGCCACAGGAATATATTGAGCACCTACTGCATACCAACAAATGTGACACGCTAATGAGATTCTCTTCTTTTCTTTGCTTGTGCTCAGTCACTCTGTCGTGTCCGACTCTTTCGTGACCTCATAGACTGTAGGTAGCCCTCCAGATTCCTCTGTCCATGGGATTTTCCAGGCAAGAATACTGCAGTAGTTTTCTATTTCCTCCTCCAGGGGCTCTTCCCAACCCAGGGACTGAACCTGCACCCCTTGGGTCTCCTGCATTGGCAGGCAGATTTTCCACCACTCTGCTACCTGGGAAGCCAATACCTATGGTCAAAAGCTTGACTGAGCTCTTGCTGCAAGCAGACACAAGGAGAGCTTGTCACATGAGCATCTCGTTATCCCAATCATCCTGTGGCTTAAGTTTATCCCTTCGATGTGGCAAATTGGAAATGGTGCTTTCACATAACAGACATTAATCACACAGCAATGAAGTGCAAAGGTTGAGATTTAAACTCTGCTCTTATAAATACCAATCCCCATGTTTTTCTATTCCAGGGATCTGCAACTTCTTTCCACAATAAATATTTTAGGCTTTGTGGATGATGTGGTCACTGTAGCAATGATTCAACTCTGCTCTTGTATTTCAAAAACAGCCCTAGCCAATGCGTGAACCAATGGATGTGTTTCAATAAAACTTTATTTACAGAAATAGGCAGTGGGTTGGATTTGGCTGACAGGCTGTGCTTTCTGCTGCTGCTCTCCCAAGGCTACCCCTGACATGATCACAGAACTTGATGTTTTACTGTGACTCACCAAGATCACACATTGCACATGCCGATCTTCTGGGGACCAACTGGGTCTCCCAGGAAACTTCATCATTGTCATCATGACATACATAATCTTTTTCCAACCTCACAGCAACCCAAAGAGGCAGGGATTTTAATCTTCCCTATTTAAAAGGGAGGAAGCAGAGGTTCAGAGAGCACCCACGCTCGAGTTCACAGTCGAAACACTGGGCTACAGACCTTTAGCAGGTCAGGAGGGTTCAGAGGCAGTGTGACTGGGAGCAAAGGCTGCTCCTGGTGGTAGCCTGGACTCCTCTGGGAGTCAGAGGTGGGACCGAGTCAGACATCAAAGAGGGATGGGCCTCAGCGGCCAGTCTGTGTGACCCCTTCCCACTCAGCCTTCTCACGCATGACCACACTCAGGGACTTCCCTGGTGGTCCAGTGGCTAAGACTCCATGCTTCCAACCCAGAGGACCCAGGTTCGATCCCTGGTCCGGGAACGAGATCCCACAGGACAGAACTAAGAGATCCCACATGCCAGGATGAAGACTGAAGATACCACGTGCTGCAACCACGCCCTGCAGAGCCAAGTCAATAAATAAACACAAAACGAGAAAAGGAAACAATGGCCACCCTCGAGGAGAACACCATGTGGGTGAAGATGGGATCAGAGATGGAGGTGATGCTTCCATCAGAAGCTAGGTGAGAGGCATGGGATGCCCTCTCCCTGACAGCCTCGGAAGGAACCCACCCTGTCGGCACCTTGGTCTCAGACTACTCCCAGCCTCCAGAACTAAGAGGATAATTTCTCTTCTATAAGCCACCCAGTTGGTGGCACTTTGGTATGGCAGCCCTGGGAAACTGATACAGCTTTGTGTGTGGGATGATACAGCATCCCACACATCAGCTCTGAAAATCCTTCAAGTGTCCAACCCATACGCCAGCTCTGAGAGGCTGATTCTCCTTCCTCTGAACCATGAACTGGTTCTACTCGTAGTTTGAACTTGGGACCTTGACAAGGAAATTGGAACCCAGAGAGCAGAAGCCACACGTCTAAAGTCACACAGCAAAAAGGCTGAGAGGTTCAGGCATCTTTTAGGCCAAGATCTGTTGGACTGCAAAGAACCCAGGCCTTTCTCTGTATCACATGAAAGAGAGATATACAAATGGCCAATGAGCACTTGGAAAGATGTTCAACGTCACTAAGGAACGTCAACGTCATTCAGGAAATGCAAATCAAAACTACAATGAGATATCACCTCACGCCCATCAGGATGGACAATCAAAAACAGAAACAAAAATTCTTCAGAAAACTACAAATGTTGGTGAGGAAGTGAAGGAATTGGCATCACTGGTGGGATATAAAATGGTGCAACCACCACGGAAAAGAGTATGGTAGTTCTAGAAAATATTAAAAATAGAATTACTGTCAGTTCAGTTCAGTCACTCAGTTGTGTCCAACTCTTTGTAATCCCATGAATTGCAGCACACCAGGCCTCCCTGTCCATCACCGTCTCCCAGAGTTCACCCAAACTCTTGTCCATCGAGTCGGTGATGCCATCCAGACATCTCATTCTCTGTGATCCCCTTCTCCTCCTGCCCCCAATCCCTCCCAGCATCAGAGTCTTTTCCAATGAGTCAACTCTTCACATGAGGTGACCAAAGTACTGGAGTTTCAGCTTTAGTATCATTCCTTCCAATGAACACCCAGGACTGATCTCCTTTAGAATGGACCAGTTGGATCTCCTTATGATCTAGGAATTCTGGGCTTCCCAGGTGGCGCTAGTGGTAAAGAATCCTCCTGCCACGTCAGGAAACAAAAGAGACGTAAGTTTGATCCCTGGGTCGGGAAGATCCCCTGGAGGAGGGCGCAGCAACTCACTCCGGTATTCTTGCCTAGAGAATCCCCGTGGACAGAAGAGCCTGGTGGGCTACAGTTCATAGGGCTGCAAAGAGTCAGACATGACTAAAGAGACCTAGCAGGTGCCCACTAGGAATTCTACTTCTGAGTATATACCCAAAAGAATGGAAAACAGGGTCTTGAAGGGACGGTAGTCAGCCTATGTTCATAGGTCATTACCCACAATCGTTCAAACATGGGAACAACCCAAATGCCCACCAACCAATGAACGGATGAACAAAACATGGTATGAATGCATGATGGAATATTGCTCAGCCCTGAAAAGGGAGGAACTTCTGACACCTGAGGCAACATGGATAACTTAGAGGATGTTATTTTGAGTGAAAAAAGCCAGCCGCAAAAGTACAAAACACTGTGATTCCACTCACAGAGGCCCCTGGAGCAGCCAGATTTATGGAGCCAGAGAGCAGAATGGTGGTCACCAGGGAGGGGGGAGATGGTGGGGTTAGTGTCTAATGGGGACAGAGTTTCAGCCCAGGAAGATGAAAACTTCAGGAGGTGGATGGTGGTAAGGGTCACATAACAATGTGCATGTACTTAATACCACTGAACTAAATGCTTAAGAATGGTTAGAATGTAAATGGTCAATTTTGTAAGGGTATTTTGCCACAATTTAAAAAAAAAAAAAAAAACAGAGAGAGAGATGGGACACTCCCTGGAAAGCTAGCAGTTCCAGCGGGGGTGGGGTGGTGGCAGGGGCCGCAGGTGAGGAAGCAGTCAAGAATCCCTGGTTAGTCTCACGGTTTCCCAGCTCCGGGCCTGCTGCTTTCTCCAAGCAGCATTTAGCTCCTCCATCAAATAGGAACATCAATCATCTCTTCTTCCTCCCAGAGATGAATCTGAAAATGCTCTATAAACCCTAAAGCGCTGTGCTCTGCTGTATTGCCATTTTCTGTACACCTCCTGGTCATCAGAAGTCCATAAGTCTTTGACCTTAGATGCCTTCCCTCCCTGCCAAAGGCCCCCACGACCCTCCGGGAAACTTGTCATCAGAATTCCATTTCTGCCATTCATGCCCTTGGCAACTGTGATGTGCCCCATGAGGGCATGACAGGGCCCCTCGAGTTCCTCTCTGCACCCAGACATTGCTCAGCAGAGATGTGAAGACCCCTAGGGTCTTACCACCACCCTCTACCCACACCTCAGGGCCACACATTACAGCAGCAACTCTTTTAAATAGAGTCCTCTCCCCCTTAGGAGGGAAATGAGGGATTGGATCTTTGGTGGGTGAGACACTGGAGTCGGGGGAGTGAAGGAGGTGACCTCAGACTGCGCTTAGGGATATAGAGATCCTCCCTACCCCCGCCCCCCACAACCTCACCAGAGCCAAAGGCAGGAGCAGAGGGGGAAGGTGGTACCCACCTGTGCCCCACCCCCTGAACCCCTGTCCACCCTGCAGCCTGTGGGACCCTCCTTCCATTCTGTTCCCCTTCAAAGAGCCCCTGAGGCCTTTTACTTATTCACTCACCATCCGACAGATATGTACTGAGTTCCCAGCATGTCAGGATGCTGGGTAAGAGCGGCTCCTGACGCCACTCTGAAGCTCTCTGTAAAGTGTTCATCAGAGCCTGGCCTGTGGTGAGCCCATGACACTTGCATGGGTTTCCCCCGGGAAAAGCACATCATCAGAATTCCCTGGGAGCCACCCCCACCCTCTGAGATTGCATTCCAGGGCTGCAAACATCTCTTTTCCCTTCCTTCCACCTGGACTCTCTAGACAGATGCTCCAGCCCCTGGGTCTTTGGCTCCTGATCTCCGTGTGGATCTATCTATCATTAGCCAAGGTCAAGTCGCCAGGTGCCTCCTATCATTTCTCAATTATGGGTGGCCCCTGGGCCAGCACCATAAAGTGGGCTCTGCTTGGCTCATATTAATTAAATATCACAGGCCCCAGGGAAAAGAGCCAGGGAGGGAGGCTTGGCAGCTGGCCTCTCCGGAGCAGCAGCTTTTTCTCAAGGTAGAAACGCATGCATTCACTCGTATGGCAGGTCTTCACTAAGCCCCAACTCTGTGTGTGCCAGGCACTGTGCTAGTTTCAGGTCACCCAGCAGCAAAAGCAACCAACACCGATTATGTCCCTTGGTGCATATGCACCGGTGGTGGTTTAGTTGCAAAGTCATGTCTGACTATCAGCGACCCCGAGGACTGTAGCCTGCCAGGCTCCTCTGTCCATGGATTTCTCTAGGCAAGAATACTGGAGTGGGTTGCCATTTCCTCCTCCAGGGGATCTTCCCAACCCAGGGATGGAACCCAGGTCTCCTGCATTGGCAGGTGGATTCTTTACCACTGAGCCACCAGGGAAGTCTACACACCAGTGGAAAGGTCCCCAAACTTCAATACACGTATTTATGAACTGGTGTGTTAACCCAGAGAGGAGAACCTCCAGGCTAAGTAACCAGAAAGAGAAGATTCAGGGTGAGAATTGCCTCTTCATTTATGAATTCGATTAGCATAAATCCTGGAGTTCCAAGGCAGCCTGGCTCAGGACAGGAGCCCCAGGAGTAAAGAGAGCTGTTTTCTGAGGCTTTCTTCAGCCTTATGACTCTGATTCTGTGACTTTCAAGTTCTCTGGGGCACTTCACTTACCACTGTCCAGGAAAAAAAATACTAATATTTATAAAAAGTATAACCAAAATATACTTTAAAAAAGTACTAACTTGAGCACTCACTAAGTGTCATCTCACAGAACCATCATCACCAAAATGCAGAGATCCAGCTCTTCCTGCTTGATGCTAAAAAAAAAAAAAAAGATCTGAGGGTCAGTGCAGTGAAGTTACTTGCCCCAAACCTCAGTGAAAGCAGGAACATTGCAGGGCTACTGCTTATAAATAAAAGTCTGTTTTGTATCCTTGGGTTCCCATAGGTGAAACCTACCTGTTTCTCAACCTTATTTCTTTCTTCCTTTCTTCACTCAGTTAGTGGCATATAGCACGCCAAGTCCCTAAAGCATGCCCTGTCCAGCACACAGGAGACACTCGGCAAGGTCTCCCAGAGAGGCATCCATGCACCTCTCCAGGGACAGTGACTACTGAAGTCGAGGTCCTAGCATGGGCCAGATACCAGACACACACTTGCTCATTTGATTCTCCCAGCCACCAGTAAGCTGGGTGCACCTGCCCCATTTACAGATGACACTCAGACTCAGACACAAGGAGCCACTTCCTAAAGGTCTCTTGGTTCACAGTGGACAGTATGGTGGCCCCAGCCCAGGTCTCCCAGACTCCAAAGCCCTGGTTCTTTCCACCATACTGTTCAGAGGAAAGATCTGGGTGGAGACCGGAATGGCAATGGGAAAATCACAGTGTAGGCTGCTGGAAGAAATGCTTTGGAGAAAGGCCTCCCCGCACTGTGATCTCACGATGGGTAAAGAAGATGTTTCAGTTCCTATTCTGGACATCTCAAGGTTTAGGATATTAGCGATGCCCTGGCTATCCAAATATCATAGAAATGCAGATCAAGCTCCGCCCCTTCAGACATCCCTCACCCAATCATGCATAGTCAACAACCAGGAAGTAATAATGAACATTTACTGGGTGCCAGATACTGTTCTATGTACTTATACTGATTTCATCCACATAATAACCCCATAAGCTATTACCCTTGTTTACAAATGAGGAAACTGAGGCACCGTGAAGTTCTATCACTTGTCTGTAACTGTATGTCACAAGATGGTAGCACAACACTTACCTGAATGCTGGTGCGTGGGGATGGAACCAGAGCCTTCACCTACAGGAAACATCATCTCCCCAAATGCGTGCTGGTAGGAAATTAGTTGAGTAAGTTAGGAAGCATCTACCCAATGGAGTACTGTGCAGTCATCAAAGATGCTGACGGTTGTTGACACATAGAAAAATGCAGAATAAAAAAGATATAAATTTACATGTGTATTATTTCAACAGCATCTAAAAATGCAAAGGAAAGATTGGAGAATATTCTGAAATAAGTTCAGCTACCCAGTCATCCATCCACCCACCTACTCATCCATTCATCTATCCCTCCATTCGTCTATCCATCCATCTATCTGTTCATCTGTCCATCCATCCATCCATTCATTCATCCACTCATCCATCCATCCATCCATCCGATCACCCATCCATCCATCCATCCGATCACCCGTCCATCCACCCATCCATCCATCCATCCATCCATTCATTCATCCACTCATCCATCCATCCATCCATCTGATCACCCATCCATCCATCCATCCGATCACCCATCCATCCATCCATCCATCCATCCAATCACCCATCCGTCCATTCATTCATCCATCATCCATCCATCCATCCATTCATTCATCTACCATCCATCTATCCATCCGTCATCACCCATCCATCCATCCATCCATCCAATCACCCATCCATCCATCCATCCATCCATCCATCCATTCATTCATCCACTCATCCATCCATCCATCCATCCGATCACCCATCCATCCATCCATCCGATCACCCGTCCATCCACCCACCCATCCATCCATCCATCTATCCATCCATTCATTCATCCACTCATCCATCCATCCATCCATCTGATCACCCATCCATCCATCCATCCGATCACCTGTCCATCCATCCACCCATCCATCCATCCATCCATCCATCCATCCAATCACCCATCCATCCACTCACTAAGTACTTACTGATGCCTCTTTATACTGACTGCCCCTGAGATGACCACTGGGGACTATAAGGTTAGTGAGCCAAATAGGGTTGTTCCTTGACCACCTGGAGCAATCTGCCTGTTCAGGAAGACAGCAACCAGACAATTAGTGTTACATGTAGACAAGTTCATGGAGATTATGACATGTGTGTGTGTAGGACATGGAACTGGCCTCAAATGGCAGAACTACAACCTTCAATGGAGGAAGGAAGAGAGGGGCCTCCTAGAGGAAGTGCTGTTTAGGCTGTCCACCCTGGAGAGAGAGTAGCAGTCATCCAAGGGCAGAGAAGAGAGGTAAATGAGTTGGGCAAAGGGAACAGCATTGTCCAAAGAACCCTAAAGGGGAGAAACTCGGCCCAATCCAGTGACAAAGTAAAAGCCAGAATCACAGGAGGGGGTGAGGTGAACAAGAAGTGGGGAGAGGATCATTTAGCTGGGGGTCTGAGATTAATGGTAATTTTTTCTTCCTGTCTTTGTAATGAGCATGCATTTCTTTAATAATGCAAAAAAAAAAAAAAAAAAAGGTTTAAATAAGGTTAAAATTAAAAGAGTGAAGCTTCCTGAGGATGACAGAGAAAATCTAGGGAAAGGGTTGTCATTACAGAAAAGACACTGGGGCCAGAAACAGACCTGAGGCTGGTGAGGGAGGCAAAGACCCAGCCCTTCTTGACCCCCACTCTAGACTTCCTTCCTTGCTGGACCTCCTCTGGGGGCTTGGAGCAGAGAAGGCAGGGAAGTGGGGAGAGCTGGAAGAATCTGGCATGTGGAATAGATATTAATGTCACAGAAGGGGGAGCCGGGGGGAGGGCAGACTATTAAAATTCTGTAGTCCTGAAAAATACATAAGTCTAAAATAAGACTAATGAGACATTTACTGGTGTGGTTGCCTTGCATTAATGACCCTGCTGAGGATAAGATCGCAGAAGGCTTTCAATGTAATTACCAGGCTAATGATTAGCTGTGACATCACTGGAGACTAGAATGCAGACCTCGCTTTGGATCGCTTTCAAAGTCAGGACGCTGCTGACCGCCCCGACGGTGGCTGAGCAATCTTGGGGTGCCGGCACCCCACCCTCTACACCCACCTCTGGCTGCTGCGGCTTTTGGCTTCCAGCCAACACCTCCCCAGTCTCCCTCTTCACCCCTCCCCATGCCTGCATTCCTGGACATTTTAAGGAGGCCTCTGGGACCATGGACTTCAAGCAGCAATTTGTCAACACCGGTGGGGGCTGGGGGGTTGAATGCCTGGAAAAGTAGGAGCTACGAGGATATCCAGAAAGAATCTTTAATGAACAAGTGATGCATTAACTGATGAATGCTTTCAAAACCCTCGTGCCCCGTGAGACCGGAGCAAGACACAACAGGAAGCATGTAATGCTCCATCCCAGAGAGTGCTTGGCTCTGAGCCCACCCAGGCCACCCATTTGAACAGACGGGGAATGCTGAGGCCCAGAGAGGAGAATCGGCTTCCTGAACATCACCCAGCAAGCCTTTTATTCGCCATGTGGATTATAGGAAAATAAAACTGCAGAGCGACGATCGTATCCTGCCATCCCCCTTCTGGAATCCACAGCGCTCTAAACTTCTAATTGCATCCTTGTCATCAAAACTCAGAAGGGGTTCTTACTAGCTGCTGACCTTTGATCGGGATTTTGATTAGGACTTGTCCTTCCAATGTGGGATTAGGCAGGACTGTCTGGACAGTGGCATGGAGATGGGAAAGGTTCAGTGAAGCTCGTTGTAGTGTGGCTGCAAGGCTCAGGCCTTTATTTATATTGATGCTGAGGAGCCAGGGAAGGGGTAAAGTATAGGGGTACAGCTCCTGGTCTTCAGACTAGCTGACACCGCTAGGGGCATACAGATCTTCATACAAGGGCAGAGTGTCCTCATTATCAAGAATCTGTGAGAATCAGGTAGCATGGAAACATCTGTCAGGAAGAAAACTCTCATTCTCACACAAGTGCATGGTCAGACCCTGAGAAGAAGTGCCTCCTTTACTTTTGTACCCCGAATTCTTGCCTCACCCCAGTCCTTTTCCTAAGGCCTGGATAAGGACTCTTGTACAAGAGATTAAAAGACACTTGCTCCTTGGAAGAAAAGCTATGACAAATCTACGCAGCATATTAAAAAGCAGAGACATCACTTTGCCGACAAAGCTCAATATAGTCAAAGCTATGGTTTTTCCAGTAGTCATATATGGATGTGAGAATTGGACTATAAAGAAAGCTGAGCGCCAAAGAATTGATGCTTTTGAACTGTAGTGCTGGAGAAGACTCTTGAGAGTCCCTTGGGCTGCAAGGAGATCAAACCAGTTAATCCTAAAGGAAACCCACCCTGAATATTCTACTGGAAGGACCGATGCTGAAGCTGAAGCTCCAATACTTGGCCACCTGATGTGAAGACCCAACTTGTTGGAAAAGACCCTGATGCTGGGAAAGATTGAGGGCATGAGGAGAAGAGGGCTACAGAGGATGAGATGGTTTGATCGCACCATCGACTCAATGGATGAGAGTTTGAGCAAACTCTGGGAGATAATGAAGGAAAAGGAAACCTGGCAGGCTGCAGTCCATGGGGTCACAAAGAGTCAGACATGACTGAGTGACTGAACAATAACAAGAGATTAATTGCAGGAGAGTTCTAGAGAAAACTTGTAAGGATGGGGTGAGCCAGCCAGCAAAGGAGAATAAGAAGTGAAACAAAGATGTGGTTTTGGTTGAGGTCCAGATTCTGCCTGACCTGACCTGGAGCATCAGTGGCACCAAAATGTTTGCCCCACAGGAAGCCAGAGGAGTTCCATAAGAGTTCGTCATCAAGTAAAGACTGTCCCTGGGTGTGCATATCTCCCCAGGCATTTCTAAGCAAGGCAGCTCCAGGATGTATCTTCAGAAGTGCGGAAGACGAGGGCTATCAGCAGCCTATACTCACAGAAGCTGGAGGCTTGGCACCCTGGTCAGGTAATGGGACCAGCAATGTCTCTTACAAGTTCTTACCCCCACAGAACGGCTCTGAGGTTTAAAAAAGGGGATGTGCACACAGTTCATCTTGCTTCAATGGTGCAAAAAGCAGGTTCTCAGCAAAGTATAGCTCATACCACCCTGGACAAAACTGTAAGCTCCAGTGGGGCTGCCTCCATCTCCACCTTCTCTGTTGTAACCCTAGTGCCTAGTTCAGGGTGAGGCTTAGGGTAGTGTTCATTTATTTGCCAAATGAATGCATTGCTACTAATGATCTCTATCATTGTAATTTTTGCTGAATCTGAGACTGCAGATATGTGGCAGGTGAATCGGATTACCCTTTCCAAACCTGAGCTGACAAGATGTTTCCAGGGGTAGAGGATCTCTGCTTTTATTTATTTATTTATTTTGAATTTACAGTGGATGGATGCTAGAGGCAGCGTCTCTACCTCCCAAGCCCCAGAATGAACAGCCCATGATGGCCCCTTCTCTGCTCTGTCTGGCTGAGGTATCTGGCTCTCTGCATACCCTTGGCACTCTCAGATGGTTCCCATTAGCCACCCCCAAGCCAGACTCCCATGCAGGTCATGGCGACACTGGGTTCTTTCTCCAAGCTGTCTATACATGGCTGCTAAATTCTGATCTGAGCTTTCCAGCCTTTGTCAGATTCCCACCAAAGGTACGTCTGGGGGATTGAGTTCTCCTTCCATATTTTGTAATCTAAACCTTCTTTTTCAGCAGCAAGTCCAGAACGCTGGGCTAGAGAATGTGTGCTCAGTCGTTCACTGTCTTTGGGATACAGCGGGCCCAGGGTGCCACTCTTTTTCTGTGTGATTTTAGGCAAATTTCTGCCTGAGCTGCAGTTTCCTCACTCAAATAAGAGGGAAAGGTTATATTTACCTGATCAGGCTACAGTGAGGATTTGATGAGATACCTTGAGAAAGGAGACCCTAATCAGTAACTCTCCTCATTTAGAATATTCGGTGGCTCCATATTGCTCTATGATGAAGTCCAATCACTTCAATTCGCATAAGGCCATATCTAGCCTGGCTTCTGTCTAAATCTCAAATATATGTTGAGCCCTGTCCTACTTCTGTTGTTACATGTTCCAAACACAACTTAAGAGCCTCTATGTGACTCTTCTCTGTCCCCTACTCCCTGCTTCATAAATACACAACTTTAATTCATCTTTCAGCTCTCATTCAAATGTCACCTCTTCCAGGCAGTCCTCCATGACCTCTACATCAGCCTCTAAGTTCTCACCACTCTATGCTTTTATTCCTAATGCACTTTTTATGCAATAGCCATGATGGTTTGCTTAGTTCTGTCTGCCCCACCAGGCTATGATCAATGTGAAGGCAGAAATATGTTTGGATGTTCAGCCCTGAACCCCAGTGCCTGGCACTGAGTAGGTGCTCAATAAACACATGATAAATGAGTGATGGGTGCCACTGCAGGTGGGTAAGTGCCCTAGGCATCATCCTGTGAGCCTCGTGCAGTGGGTTCTAGCCATCATAACTGCAAACAGATGCCACCTCCCCCCCATCATCCCCCTTACCCCTGCCTTCAGCTGCCTGCCTGCTGAATGCTATATATTTTCAAGATATTACCTTGCATGGTGTGTATTCGCACCACCTCCGGCAGCTCAATCTTCCCCTCCCCGGCATCCATTGGCATAATCAACCAGGAGCCTGCCCAGAACCTGCCAAGCTTGTATTAATGTTGGCTCATGAAGAGATTTATTCCTTCCCAGCACAGCTAACACTGGTCTGGGCTCAGTTAGGACTTTCCCCACCCTTCCCCACCCCCACCACATACATGCACATGAGCTCAGTGTTGAGTTAGTTCTGATTAGCTTTGGGGAGGGGAAGCTCCTCCGCCTTCATCCAATGTTAACCCCAGAGGGTTTCAGAACGTTTGCATCATCGGGACAGAAAACCCGCTTCCTGCTTTGCTGAGGGTCACAAACACATTGGGAAGGTGGTCTTACCTGGAGGTTTAAATGCCAACCATGGGGTCAGACAGCTGTGTGATGTGAGTGGATAATTTACCTCTCCAACAGTCAGTTTGTTCATTGATAAAATGGGGATGATGTTAGTGGGATAATGTCATAAAGTTGCATGTGTATTAAATTATAATTCAGAAAGGAAAAGCAAGCCCACCCTGCCCATGGAGCTGGGAGCAAATTAAGGTAGAGCACTGACTCCCACCTCAGTCCACGATGGAATTACTCTGCAGTCTCTGAACTCTCCTAGCTCTAATAACACAACCCACAGATAGAGAGACAAGAGCATTTGCCCTAGACTCAGATCACAGCCCTGCTCATCTGATTCTGTCCTCACCCCATGTCCCTGAGCTCCGTTCACATCAAACTTTTCACTGATCCCAAGACACATCACATTAGCACATGCTGTTCCATGTGCCTGGGTTTCCCTTTCACCTGTTCTCTGCCCAAAAAACTTGTATGCATCCCCTTCAAAGCCCAGATCTAAAATCCCCATTTGTTTGTAGTTTTTCCTGATCCCTTCCCTTCCTCTTCAGATCCAAGCAGAGATCATTTCCTGGTTTCCTGCAGAATCTCATTTAATGTTTTATTTTTCAGTTTTTGCACTGCACCGCCATGACCTACATCTTCCCTGGTGGTTCAGATGGTAAAGAATCTGCCTGCAGTGCAGGAGACCTGGATTTGATCCCTGGGTTGGGAAGATCCCCTGGGAAAGGGCATGGCAACCCACTCCAGTATTCTTGCCTAGAGAGTCCTGTGGACAGAGGAGCCTGGCAGGCTGGAGTCAATGTGGTCACAAAGAGTAGGACACAACTGAGTGACTAACACTCCCACTTTCACCATGACCTGGCTCTTCCACCGAGTGGTGAACCTCCTGAGGATAAGAACTGTTCATCTTTAATCCCCAAATGCTGAGTGTTTAGCATGTGGCAGAAAATTAATCCATGTTTGAATGAATTATTCTTTGTATCCCCAGCGTTTAATGCCAAGACCAGAGCATACTGCTTATCTACTTAATGTTTGTGGAAATAATCAATTGATTATTATTTATTTATCATGTAGCCCTATAATTTCAGGGCCAGGTACTTGAATGAATGAACTGTTATTCACATTCCTGGAGCTTAGCGTGCTGCCTGGACCATAGCAAATGGCAAGGAAAGGCTCTCATCAATGTTTATGCCACCAATACCTCGTATAGTGTCTAGATAACCAGAGTAACCATCTTTCTGCAGCTCAAAAAGCATGGGTATATTTTGCTCACATGATGACACAATATAGTCTTAGGTCAGCAGAGGCTTAGCATAGGGGAGGGGTTATGCTCCACTTGCTCATTCAGGAACCCCATATACTGATGGCTCTGCCAGTTTCAACAAGAGACCTTCTAGGACTGCCCTGGGTGTTGACCCCCAGCTGGCAGGTTGGGGAAAGAGCATGGAAGAGCACTTGTAAGAGGATTTTAAGGGCCAGGCCAGGGAGCGGCCTGCATCACTTCGGTTCACATCCTACTGGTTAGAATTCCATTACACATCCATACCTAACTTCAAGGAATTTTGGGAAATGCAACCTAACTGTGTGTTCAGGAGGAAATGGGTTTGACAAGGAGTTTAGCAGTCCTATGAACTAGTCAATCAGCAATAAGTATTTGAATGAATAATGTAACAAGTTTTTCTGTATCTGGACCCCATCACAATGTTTGCACACAGCATGTGTTCATTAGACAGTTGAAATAATTCATCTTTGCATCCTCAAAGCTTTACATAGTGTCTGACATGAAGATGATACTCCATAATTTCAGATCCTGATATAATGATCACCATATGTTGAGAATTTAGGAAATTGTGACCTCCGTAAACCTGGGCAATCAGCAACTCTTGCAGACTCCTGCCTTCTGGACTTTAGATCTTGACCCTAAAGACCTATTGGATCTGTCCTGATCCTTTGGGTCCATACCAGCCCCATCCCTCATATAATCTTTCACAGGGACCTGGCCGATTCCAGCTCCTGGGCAGGAGTGAGGTTACCTCCCATGTTTCCCAGGCTTTGTGTATTCTACAGTCCCGAGCAGGAGAACTAAAAGGAAGGGGGTGGGGAGAGAGAGCAGGGTTTTCGATTCAAGGTCTGCTCCCTGCTTGAGTGATCAACATCATTTCCATACTATAATTACATTGCCCAATCCTCTCCTGATTTTACTGCTATCTTGTAAGCCGTCCCAGTTGTGAGTAATTTAAAGCTATATGAGATGTCAGACTCCGTGAAACAATCACCCCTCAAAGAAATATGGCCCTAGATCATAATTGATAAGTCCCATTAGGCAATGGGGCCTCTTATTTCCTATTTGGTCTTTTCTGAGATGGCCTTGTTGATTCGCCTAATGTAGACTGTGTCCCCAGCATTGCTGAGGGAGAAAGATTCATCCAGCTTTGGGGGATAAGGGTTCAGGAGCCCCAGGCCAGGGAGTAGGAGGAAAGGAAGCTGGGACTTGGGAGGGGGTGGGGGCTCCTGGCTAGGCCAAATACACCCTGGCTGGATTTTCTCCATAATCATCATTCTGATTTGTCTGGTACAGAGAACTTCTACAAGGACAGTTTACCACTTCTGGGGTTTAGATCAGCAGCCAGAGGAGCTGCTTTTATGAAGCTTGATTAGGATGAAAGGAAGAAGGGGGGCATCTGGCCCTGATCCCAAAGGCCTCCCCGAGGGATGTCCCAGGACTCTGCATGTGGTCCAGAAGAGGCACTCATCTTTTCAAAGGCATTTCTGACCCTCTAATACCGCTGTCTCCTTTCCTAGGCCTCTGTCCCTTAGGCCTGGCACTTCAGCTGAGCTAGGATGTGTTGAAATAATTGTGGCTATATTGTGCTGTTCCAACATTCAGGATTGATTTGCTCAAATATCTTCCCCTGTATTTTATCGCTTCACCTGCACTACCTAGGCCCAGGGCTCATAGAGGAGAGGCCTCTCCTGTCAAACAGGAGAGCAAACTGAAGTGGAGGGAAAGTCACTGAACCAGGAGTCAGGCACTGAGGCTCTAGGCCCCACCCTGTCATCAACATGCTGAGAAGCTTTGAACATGTCCCTTCCTCTCTCTGGAGCCCAAGATCTCTATCTTTAAATAAGGGGCTAATCAAGAATGTCTTTGGATTCGCTTCAAGCATTTAAAACTCAGAGTCCATCGAAAAGAGATTTACGGCTCCTCTTTGAAATTCTGATGGAAAACGCTCTTCACACAGCCCCCACGTGGCCTCCAATTCATTTGGAACAAGAGGAGGCTGCTCTGTTTAGATGGGGCATGTGCCATCTAGTTAACCACAGTTCCTATTGTCTTAAACCACAGTCCCCACCATTCCCTATCGTTTTACAAACTTGTCTCCCTTGTTTGTGTTATCAGCTGGCTCATGTAGGCTTATGTGTTTGGGATTTCTGAGTATCTGTCCCCCAACTCCAGCTTCATCAACCCACAATAAGCTCACTCTCACACAGGAGTGAATGACTGATAATTATCCCCTGGGACTGCTTCTCTCCAACACTAATTAACACTGAGTAGTATGATTCAGCACCATGGACAGATCACCAACCAAGGTACTGGAGGCAAGAGACCTGCCCTATGGGCAGCCACCCATTTGCTTGTGATTGAGATATGCTGGCATGCCATCCTGTTACTACCACCCGAGCCCTGAGTCTCTGCTGCTTCTGTTCTCTGCCTGATTGATTTGTTTGTAATTCTGTCATTCCCTGTGATTTGGCCTGGAGGGTGGGGGGACGGGGGTGGGGTGGGTGACTCTTCTCTGGCAAGACATGTCAAAACTGCCTGTCTATCTTTTGGGTGCAACTGCTGTTTTCCAAGCGCCATCGTCCATGTTGCTGTAAAGAATGACGGATCTGATATCATATATTACTGTTTGTGCACTTTCGTTTTTGATATCTGTTTTTCCTTCCAAAAAGTGCTGAGTGATTGAGAGGCCATGGTTGCTTTTTTGAGATGCATCATAAGGCCTTCTTCATGAACAACTTGGCCAGGCAACATGGATCATCATAGATGGGGGAAATTGTCAAGTGCCTCCAAGCTGTCTCTCACAGGCATCTCTTTGTGAGTTCCACCCCCCCAAACACACACACACAGTGACTCCCCGAGAGTCCACAGCTGTCAAGAGGACATTGGTTGGTGAAGCTGGTTTAAACTCCTTGTAATTACTTAGCACAGTGCTTGAAACCCACCACAATTTGGAGCCCACTGAGTGACTTCTCTGTGCCAAACCCCATGCTAGGAAGTGAAAAAGGAATGTCTCTAGTCTCAGTAGTTCATATTCCAGTGGGCAAGACAGGCAAAAGAAATATATAAAATAGCAAGAAGTGGTAAGTGTTTGGAAGAAAAATTAATCTGAGTAAAAGAAGGATGATGGTGGTGGATGTTTTAAATTAAGTCAAGCAATCTCTCCCAGGATGTGGCAGTTAAGCAGAGATCTGGACCAAATGGCAGTACGAGGCCATTCATGTACCTAGGGGAGGAGTGTTTCAATGGGGGAAAAGCACAAACATCAAGGTCTGGCAGCTACTATCATGCCTGGCACATCTGAGGACTGGGAAAGTCTTTGCGGCTAGAGCAGTGAAGGGAAGAATGGAAAAGGCTGGTCCTCCTCTCCTGCTCCTCCCACCGACCCTGGTCCTAAGTTCTCACCTGGGGCTCTGTACCCATCAGGGGTCTCCAGAGAAAGAGAACCAGTTTGGACACCTAGATAAAGGCATAGACCCAGACCTATGGAGAGATTTATTCCAAGACCTTGGCTTCTGCAATTGTGGGGCTGGCAAGTCTAAAATCTGTAGGGCAATTCCACAGAAAGAAAGTGTTCAGGTAAGAGCTCAGGCTGCAGCCTTGGGGCAGAATTTCTTCTTCTTCAAAGAAACCTCTCAGTTCAGTCCTTAAAAGCCTTTCAAATGACTGGATGAGACCCACTCTTACTCTCAAGGATAACTTCTTTTCTCTAAAGACAACTGATAGTGTATGTTAACCACATCTGCAAAATACCTTCATGGAAACAGAATAGGGTTTGACTGAATCACTGGATGCCAGAGAACAGCCACATTGACACACGACTCACCATCACAGGCTCTTTGAGTCCTCCATACTATTGCCCACCCTGTGCCTCTGCTCCAGCCCCTCTGCGCACATCTTCAAGTGCATCTCCTACACAGTGGCCAGCACTCTGCCCAGAGGATGTACGTTGCCATTATCTTGTCAGCCACCTTAGTGGGACCAAAGAATATGTTACCAATGAAAAGAGATCATTTCAATGTCCATATCTGGGGTTTAAGATGTTTGGATATAGGAAAGGGGAAGCTGGCATTGGCAACCAAGTCTTGGTAATGTAGGAAGTAAGGAAGTGCTGGTAACAAACACCTTTGATTCTGGGTAAGGTCTAGCAATACTGGCTCCTTAGAGCCACCTCTGGCATAATTGTTAGCAAGCTAAATGCAGAGTTCTCTGACTCCCTAGTTCCTGGGAGCAGGGGACTCAGCAATCCTTGATATTTGTGAAGTATTGGTCACAAAGCATTTCATGCCCTTGAGCTCATCTGAGTCTGCATCCTTCTCTGTGGATAAAGACACCAAGGTCCAGAGAGGGGAAGGGACCTCCCCAAGGACACACAGCCATGAGCTGAGGCTCATAATCCGGGTCTCCTGCCCATACCCCCCCAGTTCTTCTCAGGCCTCTGCCGTGTCTTTCATCTCAGAGATACAAGATTCTTCCCAGACACAGGACAGGCAGCTTTGCCCCTTCCCTTCTGAGGCTCTCAGATGGCTGATAGATTAAGGACTGGTCTGTGACCCTCTGAGTCATCTGCTTGTTCTCCAAGCTTTTACTTAAGAGCAGAACAATAGCCCCAGACTGTCAGGAGCTGAGAGCGCTGTGACGCTAGCCTTAAGGATGTCATCCATGAGTGCATCTCCACGCCACATCTTCAGTCAACACCCATCTGTGAGGAAGCAATGCCAAGCCCTGTCTATGTCCAGGCTGGGTCCTCCGAGCCCCCTCCCCCACATCCCTGCCTTCCCCAGCTTCCCCTCACCCCTCCACCTGCATCCCGAAACTCAATGCTGGATTAATATTCCTAATACCTGCTCTGGTCTTGGCAGCCCTTAATCAAAACTTCATCCCCTGTGGACTTCAGGAAGGAAGTCCGAACTCCACACCCTGACATCACAAAGCCCCTGTGATTAGTACCCACCACCTCCTCCAACCTCACCCCATCCCCACATTCTTCCACCCCCTTGAATGTCAGGCCACAGCTAATGCGCTTGTTTTCCCCAAGGCTCCAAAGTTCCTGCCTCCCCACCTCTGCCCACACCCCTCTCCCCACTGGAAAAGTCTGCTTTCTGCATTCAAATATACTTGAGAAAATAAATAAATAAAATGCACTACATTAAATGTAAAAACACCCTATCCATCAAATGTCACCACTAAGAGGGGGAGACGGCAACCCACTCCCACAGAATGGGAGAACTCTTCTCCATAGTATATTCTATCAAGGACGCATGTCCAGAATATGTAAAAAGCGCCATGCAACTAATAAGAAAAAGTAGATAACCCAAAAAGAGAAAAAATAGGCAAAAGCCTTGATCAAGCACTTCACCCAAAGAAGGTCAGTAAATGACCAAAAAAAAAAAAAAAAACACATAAAAACATGCCCAGCTGTGTTAGTCATCAAGATGATGAAAATTAAAACCAAAATGGAATATCATCTCACCCTCACCAGGAATGAAAATAAAAGGAAATGAAACGAAATGAAAATGACAGAAAATACCAAGTGTTAGCAAAGATAAGTTGCTCAGACACACGCTTCTGGTGGGAGTGTTAATTGGTGCAACCATTTTGGAAACCCACTTGGCAGCATTACGAAAGCTCAACATATGCACACCCCTTGACCCAGCAAGTTTACTCCTAGATCACACCCAACAGAAATGCACACATATGTTCACCAAAAGACACGTACCAGAATGTCATAGCAGCAACACCCGGGAGGGCCAAAAATGGAAACAACTCAAAACTCCAGCAATAGCGAAGCGAGCAAAAAAGTAAACCACGGCATATTCACACATTGGGATTCTGCATAGTAATGAGAATAAATGAGATACAATTACACACAACATGGATGAATCTTGCAAACATAGTCTCAAACAAGAGAAGCCATGCATAAGAGAGGATGCACTATGTAAAAACAGACAACATTAATCCAGGTTGCTAGAAGCCAGGCTAGGGACAACCTGGGTGTAGTTGAAAGGGATTTAAGGGACTTCTGGGGAGCTGGTCATTCTGATTCTTGATTAAGCTGCCGGTTACATGAGGGCATTCATCTTGTGAAAGTTTATCAAGCTGTGCACTGTCTGGTGTATTTACACTGTTAAGACAAAGGGTTTAAGGAAATTCCACTTGGCCTTGAAATCCAGGGAAAGTCCTTCCCTGAGCAGACTAGCCCTTCCCCTTCCTATTTTATGTCATCCTTTCTGTATCTGCCTGGGACCATAAGGTTGTGTCCACCACAAGTCTGCCTCCCCTGCCCAGTCTGTGAACCCCCTGAGGGCAGAGACTGTGTCTAGTAGACTCTATGATCTCCTCTGCTCTCTGACCCATGCCACCCACCCATTAGGTGCTTGGTAAAGCATATGCTGAGTGGAATGGCATCGTTGGAAAAGAATGTGAAGCATAGGGAGATCTGAGTTTCAGACCCACCTCAGGGCCTTTGTACCTGCTGTTTCCATTGCCCAGAGGATATTCCCTGATGTCTAGGTGGCTTCTTTCTGCCTCACTTCATCCAGATCTCTGCTCAAAGTCATTTAATCAAAATATCCTTCTCTGGACCATCCCTGTAAAATAACACTATCCTCTTCATTCTCCCGGACCCTCTGGAGCCTGCAGAAACCTCAAACACCATACAGCAAAGCTGAGCCCAGCATCTTCTCCCAACCTGTTCCACTGCCCCTGCATTCATCACGGCGGACTTGGGAATAATTTTTGAATCTTCCCTCACATCTTCATCCAGTCAATACCAGATTTGCCCACTCGAGTCCCCCAGTGTCTCTGGGGGTCCATTCATTTCTCTCCTCCTCAACCACTTCTGCCTAGTTCAGACTGCCACCATCTTCCAGATGCGTCAATGCAACTATTACTGAGTCTTTCTATTAGATGGGGAACCCACTGAGTTGCCACCACAACAAAAAGTGTCACTATCTAAAGCCAGAGAAAAGTTCATTTTTCTCTCATCTCTCACTCTTGATACAGATAGATTGCCAAGGTGGGTAGGTGTCTCTGCTCCATGAAACCACCCAGGAACCCAGTTTCCTTCCATATTGTTACTCTGCCATCCACTAGAGCAGAGTTGAGCTAGTTTCCAGAAGCAAACATACAGTCAGTTTGGCTTTGAAAGTCACGTCAATCTCGGTCACAACCATTCCACTCTGTTATTGTAGCAAGAAAACAGCCACAGACACTAGGTAAATGAATATACATGTCTGTTTCCTAATTATACTTTATTTACAAAAGCAAATGGGATGTCCTTGGTGGTCCAAATGGCTAAGACTCTGCACTTCCAAGGTAGGCAGCCCGGGACTGATTCCTGGTCGGGAAACTAGATCCCACAATACAACTAAAGATCCTGCATGCCACAGCAAAGACCCAACACAGCTTAATTACTTAAAGCATTAAAAACAACAACAAATGGCCAGCCATTACCAGTTCATAGGGGCTTCTCACGTGGCTCAGTGGTAAAGAATCCACACAGGAGACTTGGGTTAGACCCCTGGGTTGGAAACACCCCTTGGAGAAGGAAATGGCAATGCACTCCAGTATTCTTGCCTGGAAAATCCTGTGGACAGAGGAGCCTGGCAAGCTACAGTTTACCGGGTCACAAAAGAGTCAGACACTACTTAACGACTAAACAACATTGGTTCATAGAATTTGCCCATCTCTGCATTCATCACTATGGTTGAAGCTGTCTCCCCTTCATCAGGACCACATTCAGATTTTTTTTTAAAGGAGGAAAATAGGGTAAACAGCTTCCTTCTTAGGGAGGTAGTGTAAAAGTTGCACCCACATTTCATTGGTTAGAGCCTAGTTACATGGCCACACCTAGATGCAAGGGAGGCTGGGAAATGTAGTCTCTAGATAAGCAGTGTGGTGCCCTTTTCAGCTTCAGGGGAATCTATCACCAAGAAGGAGAAGGGGGACTTGGAGAATGGGAGACTGTTAACCACGTTGACCACAAGTCCACCAGCTCCCTTCTTCCTCCAAGTCATTGTTCACCCCTCACTTGTCCAGAAGGGCCTTCCTAGAATGCAAACATAATCTGTTGTTCCTGCATTCAAGATTCTTTCATGTCTCCCCAAAGACTTTTGGAATCCAAAAGCCAGTCAACAAATACCTGCTGTGTCCTGTTTTGTGATGAACAAAGGGCTAGGAAATGAGGCCTCACTGGTGAGAGAATAGAAGACATAGTCCCTGCCCTCAAGGAACCTTCAGTTTAGTAGGAGCTGAGTACCTGAGCCCTGCCTAGGGAATCTGATCCCTGCCTCACTCCCCACACCTCCTCCCACTTAGTCACTACGTCACTTCAGTCATGTCCGACTCTGTGCAACCCCATGGACTGCAGCCCGCCAGGCTCCTCTGTCCATGGGATTCTCCAGGCAAGAATACTAGAGTGGGTTGCCATTTCCTTCTCCAACTCAGTATATATCCCCTGCAAATACACACCATACCCCATGGTGCCTCTGAGCCTTTGCAAATGTTGCTCACTCCTATGTGGAATGTCAGTCGTCACTCCATCTCCTATCACTGGATTAATACCTATGTCTTCCTTAAGAATCAGCTAGGGACATCCCTAGCTGTCCAGTGGTTAAGGCTTCAACTTCCAATGCAGGGAGTGCATGTTTGATCCCTGGTCCAGGAGCTGAGATCCCACATGCTTTGGGACCCAAAACCCAAAACATAAAAAGAAAGCAATCCTGTAACAAATTCAATAAAGACTTTAAAAGTGATCCACATCAATAACAAATCTTTTTTTAAAAAAAAAAAAAAAAGAAGAAGAACCAACTCGAGCATCCCTTTTCTTTTAGGAGCATCCCTGACCATTTTCTGGCTGGGTCAGGGGTCCCTTCTGGTCCACACAGCTCCCACCATCAGACCACTGATCACTCGGGGCTGTAAACCTCTTTTCTCCAAATAGCCTGCCAGGCCTTTATCAATATAGGACTCTGATTTATTAGTTTCGTATGCCAAGGACTTTACAATGTGGCTTGTAAAGAGCAGGGACTTAAAATTTTGGAACACAAAAAGAGAGAGGAGTGGAGAGAAGAGGTGAAGGAAGGAAATAGGGAGAAAGGAAGGATGGAGGGAGAGAAGACAGGAAGGAATCAGGATCCCTTCTGAGTGCCTGAGCCTTGACCACTGGAGAGAAGAAATTAGTGATGTTTCCACTGACAACCTTAAGTCCAAGAAATGACAAGTCACCAGCGAGGTTTTGTTTTGTTTTTTTTTTTTTTTTTTTCTCATTGTCTCCCTTTGCTTTCCTTTTTCCCCCCAAGTTTCCTCTTCCAATGCTTTATTTATCTCTGTCTACTTAATGAGATACAACTCACATCCTCCTTTTTTTTTTTTTGTCCTTAAACTTCTGAATTTTTAATCAAGCAATGTAAACTTAATTTTCTGTGTCTACCAGATATGAGAGGTCTTAGACCCTGACAGGAAACCGAGTGATGAATTATGTAGGCAGCAAGCGCCAATCTGACTTCTGTGATGTGTTGGGTTATAATTGTGCAAACTATTGCATCCCCAGATCCGGGAAATGTGCTTTTACACTTTCTCAGACATCTTTACAAAAGGGTGACAGTGGATTCCTCAAGTAGAGAAAAACAAGGAAACTGGACTGCTTTTTCCAGGAATGGCACGGACTGGGATGCCCACCTTCTCCTGGTCCTTCAGAGTGTGGACTCAGCTCCCTTGCCCATGTTTGGCAGGAGGCCCCTGGTGTCCCGTCCAGCTGAGAAATAAGGCCTCATGCCTTCCCACAAGGGTGGCCATTTATCAGCTGTGACGCTTGGTGACTCAAGGGACTGGAAATGGGATATGGCATCTCCTCACTGAGACTGAGTCAGAGTCTACCCATTACACGCGGACCCCAAGTAACATGGGACAGAATTCACTTATTCAGCGTTTCACCCCACTGCTGCTTGTTAAAAGCCTTTTTTTTTTTTTTTTTTTGCCAGTCACTTATTTGGACATTGGAAATACCCCAATGATCAAGACAGACACAGCCCAGCTTTCACGGGGCATATGTCTTCATGGAGACAGAGAAAAGAGTAAACTCACTACGTAATTCCAGCTGGTTTGGTGAAAGCTCAAGAAGCAGAGAACAGTGTAGGGTGTGGGTATGGGGGACGGGGCGGCTGGCATATTTCAGACAGATGAACAGGAAAGCTTCTTTGTGGAGGTGAGGTCTGAACTGACACCCCAGTGAGTGGAGGAGAAAGCCAGTTCCAGACAGAGGAAGCAGCCAGTGCAAAAGCCCTGAGGCGGGCCTGAAAATGGACTGTTGTTGCTGGACAGGAAGTCTAGCCAGGCGGCTGGAGCACAGCAGGGAAGGGGGTTTTCTTATAAATCTAACCAACATTGAGGTTCAGATTTAGACATGTTTTTTTTTTTTTTTTTTTCGGTTTTTGAAGAAAGCATTTGATGTTGCTACTTGGGAGTCACTGGGTGCAGGAGCAAGGACCTCAGAGGTAGGTGATGCATTTAAGCTGCAAAACTGACCACACAAAACGCGTGGAGATGTTGACTTATCAAGGCACTGGGACTGACAGCATCCAACGGGACAGACATCACGGTTCACGAATCGCTTTTGTACCTGTGATTTCAGTAAAACCTCATCCCCTCCCAGTGAAGTGGGCCTCTTTGCTCCCATTTCACCTGGAAGAAAGCCAAGTTTGTGTGAGACACAGTGGCACAACCCCATTCACGCGGCGAGAAGGAGGTGATGCTGGAATGAGGATCTGAGTGTCCTGCCTCTATGATCCCTTCTGTTTCCAGACGCCCACGTCTCTGAGTCTCAACCTATAATGGGGAAACTTTCACGCTGGAGATAAGAACAGTGGGATTTTGGTTCCAGCGCTGCTTCTCTTGGGCTCTGTGACCTTGACCAGGGCCTTTCCCTCTCTGAAGCCCTTTCATAACCTATATTGATAATAATGACTGCCTTATCACAGCAATGAGATTAGTTGAGTCCTTGGCCACACACACACAAAAAAGCGTTAGAGGGGGGTGAGATGAATTGGGAGATTGGGATGGACATATACACACTACTGATGCTACGTGTAAAACAGACAGTCAATGAGAGCCTACTGTATAGGTAGGCATTACTCTATTCTTCTCAGCACTCTGCGGTGACCTAAACGAGAAGGAAATCCAGAAAAGAGGGGGTATATGTAAACAGATAGCTGACTCACTTTGCTGTACAGCAGAAACTACCACAGCATTGTAAAACAACCATACTGCAGTAACGAGTGCTGCGAAATCATTAGCATTTCGTGGGTGAGAGCATAGTTAGGCAGGCTTGAGTTCTGCTCCTTACCTGATGGATCACTTTAGGAAAAGACTTCAGTTTCATTCCTTCATATGTAAAATGGAAATGATAGTAAGTAAATGTATAGTTATACAAGTGGAAATAATAAGTGTAGAGCTATTGCAAGAATCATGTGAAATAATGCATGTGAACTACCTGGAAAATAATAAAAGTTCTAGAAACGGTTATCATCGCCATCATCATCACCGCCACCATCACCCATCACCATCATCTCCATCACGGGCACCATCTTCATCACCGGTATTCTCCTCATCGCCACCGTCATCTCACCATCACCATCTTCACCATGAAGGTGTGTTATTCTCTCCCTCACCACCGTCATCTCACCATCACCATCTTCACCATGAAGGTGTGTTATTCTCTCCATCACCACCGTCATCTCACCGTCACCATCTTCACCATGAAGGTGTGTTATTCTCTCCGTCACCACCATCATCTCACCGTCACCATCTTCACCATGAAGGTGTGTTATTCTCTCCCTCACCACCATCATCTCACCGTCACCATCTTCACCATGAAGGTGTGTTATTCTCTCCATCACCACCGTCATCTCACCGTCACCATCTTCACCAGGAAGGTGTGTTATTCTCTGCCTCACCACCGTCATCTCACCGTCACCATCTTCACCATGAAGGTGTGTTATTCTCTCCATCACCACCGTCATCTCACCGTCACCATCTTCACCAGGAAGGTGTGTTATTCTCTGCCTCACCACCGTCATCTCACCGTCACCATCTTCACCATGAAGGTGTGTTATTCTCTCCATCACCACCGTCATCTCACCGTCACCATCTTCACCATGAAGGTGTGTTATTCTCTCCATCACCACCGTCATCTCACCATCACCATCTTCACCAGGAAGGTGTGTTATTCTCTCCCTCACCACCGTCATCTCACTGTCACCATCTTCACCATGAAGGTGTGTTATTCTCTCCCTCACCACCATCATCTCACCGTCACCATCTTCACCATGAAGGTGTGTTATTCTCTCCATCACCACCGTCATCTCACCGTCACCATCTTCACCATGAAGGTGTGTTATTCTCTCCATCACCACCGTCATCTCACCGTCACCATCTTCACCATGAAGGTGTGTTATTCTCTCCATCACCACCGTCATCTCACCGTCACCATCTTCACCATGAAGGTGTGTTATTCTCTCCCTCACCACCGTCATCTCACCGTCACCATCTTCACCAGGAAGGTGTGTTATTCTCTCCATCACCACCGTCATCTCACCGTCACCATCTTCACCATGAAGGTGTGTTATTCTCTCCATCACCACCGTCATCTCACCGTCACCATCTTCACCAGGAAGGTGTGTTATTCTCTCCGTCACCACCGTCATCTCACCGTCACCATCTTCACCAGGAAGGTGTGTTATTCTCTCCCTCACCACCATCATCTCACCATCACCATCTTCACCATGAAGGTGTGTTATTCTCTCCCTCACCACCGTCATCTCACCGTCACCATCTTCACCATGAAGGTGTGTTATTCTCTCCATCACCACCGTCATCTCACCGTCACCATCTTCACCATGAAGGTGTGTTATTCTCTCCGTCACCACCGTCATCTCACTGTCACCATCTTCACCATGAAGGTGTGTTATTCTCTCCGTCACCACCGTCATCTCACCGTCACCGTCTTCACCATGAAGGTGTGTTATTCTCTCCGTCACCACCGTCATCTCACCGTCACCGTCTTCACCATGAAGGTGTGTTATTCTCTCCCTCACCACCGTCATCTCACCGTCACCGTCTTCACCATGAAGGTGTGTTATTCTCTCCCTCACCACCGTCATCTCACCGTCACCATCTTCACCATGAAGGTGTGTTATTCTCTTCATCACCACCGTCATCTCACCGTCATCATCTTTACCATGAGCACTTCTCAGTATTAAGTGCTGTCTGAGTTGTGACGTGCAGTCCAAACACAAATAATCATTTTGACTGTGTTCCTTCGCTAACTGCCATCCCTCCTCTCATACTGAGTGTAATACCTGAGAGAATCTTGGCCGTGAACTCCTGTATCCACTCATTCCTTTATTCAACCGACGTTTATTGAAAATCATCTATGTGCCAAGAGCCGGGGCAGGCAACAGAGACCCAGCTGTGAATAAAGATGAACACAGTCCTTGCCCTCATGAAGCTCACAGGCTGAAGGGAGAACCCACGAGTAAACAATTAAACCCACAAATCAATACCCTAATTACAGGTTGCTGTGTTATTTAATTACAGAGGGTGATTAATGACTGGACTGGGAGGAACTTCTCAGAACGTGTAATGCCTTGGAGGTGACAGGCACACCGAGTCCTTAAATCAACAAAACATTGGCATGTAGTCAAACGGCCTCTCTTGGGGGTAAGGAAAAGACCTGTATTAAGAGCTGGTGAGTGTGGCTTTGGTTTTGGAGCCAAATATACTACATTCACAAGATGCACATTAAAAGAAACCCATTTGCCTCACTCCAGCGCTGCAGGAAAAAGAAAGAAGGGCAAGAATTAAGTGTATCCTTGGAACTGTGTGTGCTGCTTCATTTAATGTTCATTAAGAAGTATTAACCCTATTTAACAAAGCAAAGAACTGAAGTGGGGTAGACACCACCCCAGGCTCACACAGCTAGGCCAGCCAGTGGAAGAAGCACATCCTTCTGTAAATCGGGGGTTCCAGACTATAATCACCAAGCAATGCAGCCCCCTTTCCTGAAAGTCCTGGATGGGTTAGTAAAGGAAACTTGCAAGAAATTCACAAGCGTACCTTTCTTCTGAGCTAGACAGTGGCTTGCGGATCTGGAATGGATGATTCTCCAGAAAAATCTTGTGGAGTTGGTGGAAGTAACGTCAGTCTTCTCTAAAGACACACGTCCTAAATATTGCCTGACCAGGATGAGCATGAGAAAGCAGGTATGAGTGTTCCTGGGGCATGGAGGGCTCGTAGGGCTGCTGGTCAGATGCTATCACCACACACGCATCACCTGGGGCCATCACCAGCCACCCTCTGCTGGAAGAAAGGGAAGCCCTTGGGCCTCAGTACTGGATGACAGTGGGCGTGGTAGACCAGAGCTCCCTGTATCATCAGCTGAAGCCTCAGTAGCAACTGCAAGGTGGACCAAAGTCTTGTCTCCACTAATCTTTCCTTACTTCCTTCTTCCATCTATACCCTCATTCCTTGTTTCCTCCCTTCCGTGTTTATCCCCTGAGAGCACTCTTCAGTAAACCTTCCACATATAATCTTCCATCTCAGAATCTGTTTTCTGGTAACCCAATCCAAGATAACTCCATGAGCTTCAGATGAAAACTGGGGGCGATGAGTGTGTGGCTTAAACATAATTGGTGCTCAGGTGATATATATTAAATGACACCATTTTTAAGTGTCCCTCCTGCAATGGGTTCATTCTCTTGGGTTGAATGAGGTTGGTATGAACATTTCCATTTAGCTTACAAATACCAGGTTGGGCTCCAGGCTGGGGCCTTGGATACATGATAGTCCTAGTTCTCAGTCTAAAACACTAGTCTCTCCTGCTGCAGAAAGTCTGCCCTGGTTCACTGAGATCTTATCCAATATTCATATGGACGAGCTCACCCATATTCATATGATGAGCATTCACTGAGCACCTACTGTAGATCCTGCCCTGTGCTGGAGATTTGAGATATGACAGTGAAGAATAAAAACTCTTGAGCAGCTTATGTGCCATGGAGGAAATGGACAATGACAGCACTGTGTGGTACATGTAGGACAAGAAAGATTGTATCGGGTGGGAAGCCCATATGCTTTGCTCTAAGTTGCCTGGGTTCAAATCCCACACCTAAAAACCTTCCAACATCCCACCTTCAGGGCACATTACAAATATTTATGAGCACAGAAGACCTGTGCCAACATAGGAGAGAAAATACTGAGCAAAATAAGTGTAGGGGAAAAAAAATGGTTCTTCCCCACCTGGAGCAAATAATCTAATGCCTGATGCTGCCTTTTATGACTTACCCAAGGTGGCAGCTCTTAGTCGCAGAGCACCCACAGGGTGTGGGTTTCCTGTTTGCCCACAGATAACAATGGGCCCGGAGACCCTTCTTCCAAGGCCCAGCTGTGGGTCTCCAGCCCTAGACTAGATCCCTAAACTCAGAGAGTGAGCACAGTGGATCTCCCTGAATGCCGAGTAGATTCCCCTTTTCCCCACTGACACGCACAACATAGCCCGTTAACACGGTCCTCAGGTCAATAGTGGGGCTCCCTTGCTGGAGTGTTGATGAATGTCTAATTAGACACTGCTCACCACGTGCTCCGTTTTAACAGAAATAAATGTGGACAGTCTTAGCTTGTCAAAATGGGTCTTGATGAGGAGCTACCAAAGAGAAACTCTGAATTCTAGGTGCTAGTAGAGACCACAGCGGGGATCTAATGGAACTATCTGCCTGGAGAGCCATTGACCAGACTGCTGACAGATGGGTCCTGTTCATGAGCGTTGGTTTTTTAACTCAAGTGTGACTAATCCCAGGCCCATCAGCGCGCTGGCTGGGAAGAGCTGCAGAAATGCTGGCTCCATTACACTTAGCGTGTAATTCACAGGAGCATAGAACTAAGTGTAATTCAACACTACCCTTCTCTCTCTGCACAGAGAAATGCTGAGGCCCTCTGTCTCTGTCCCCCGTAAGCCTGATATGTGAAGGGACATCTGACAAAATAGACTTCTGATATTCCTAAGCAGAGTGTCCTTCAGATGTGTTTGTGTTCAGCTGCTCCGTTGTGTCCAACTCTGTGACCCCGTGAACTACAACACGTCAGGCTTCCCTGTCCTTCACTGTCTCCCAGTGAGTGAAGTGAAAGGCGCTCACTCATGTCCGACTCTTTGCAACCCCATGGACTATACAGTCCCTGGAATTCTCTAGGCCAGGATACTGGAGTGGGTAGCCTTTCCCTTCTCCAGGGGAACTTCTCAGCCCAGGGATCGAACTCAGGTCTCCTGCATTGCAGGCAGATTCTTTACCAGCTGAGCCACAAGGGAAGCCCAAGAATACTCTCAGAGTTTGCTCAAATTCATGTCCATCAAGTCAGTGATGCCATCCAACCATCTCATCCCCTGTCTCCTCCTGCCTTCAATCTTTCCCAGCATCGTGGACTTTTCCAATGAGTCAGCTATTCACATCACATGGCCAAAGTATTGGAGCTTCAACTTCAGCATCAGTCCTTCCAAGGAATATTCATGGTTGATTTCCTTTAGGATTGACTGGTTTGATCTCCTTGCAGTCCAAGGGACTCTCAAGAGTCTTCTCCAACACTATAATTCAAAAGCATCATTCTTCAATGCTCAGCCTTCTTTATGATCCAGCTCTTACATCTGAACATAACTACTGGATGGAAAAATCCAGAGACATCTAGAACAGTGGAATGTTAAGGCAGGAGGTAACTAGGAAATCATCTCTACCAACCCCCATTTTACAGATGAGAAAACTGAGGCCAAGAGCAGGGAAAGGAGAGTTCCAAGGTCACACAGTCCAGGACTCCTGACTTCAGTCCAGAGTTCTACCCAGCAAACTCCATTATCCTGTATTGACTTTTCATTCTAAATCCAGTGTGCTTCCTACGAATCAATTGGAATTAAGCTTCACCCTTTATTCAAAGGAGAGAAGAGAGTGCCTTCAAAAATTCTAATAGAGAATGTACTGGGTGAGGAACGGTTAAACAAAATGTGGCACAGCTGTACAGTGGAATATGATTCAGCCACAAAAAGGAGCAAAGCGTTGAACGTGCTACCATATGGCTAAACCTCAGAAACCTGATGCTGAGTGAGAGAAGCCAGACACAGAAGGCCACGTGTTATATAAGTCCATTCATATGAAATAGTCAAAGTAGGTCAGTCCATAGAGACGGAAAGCAGAGAAGCGATTGCCAGGGGCTGGGGGAAGAGGAGTGGGGACTGAGTGCCTGAGATTCCCCTTTGGGGTGATGAGAGTGTTGTGGAACTGGATAAAGTGCAAGATGCACGTGACTGTACAGCATTGTGGATACACTAGGTGCCACTGACCTGTGCACTCTAAAATGCCCAATTCTATGCTGTGTGAAGGAGAAGGCAATGGCACCCCACTCCAGTACTCTTGCCTGGGAAATCCCATGGACCGAGGACCCTGGTAGGCTATAGTCCATGGGGCCGCTAAGAGTCAGACATGACTAAGTGACTTCACTTTCGCTTTTCACTTTCATGCATTGGAGAAGGAAATGGCAACCCACTCCAGTATTCTTGCCTGGAGAATCCCAGGGACAGAGGAGCCTTGTGGGCTTCCGTCTATGGGGTCACACAGAGTCGGACACGACTGATGCGACTTAGCAGCAGCAGCATGCTGTGTGAGACTTACCTTGACAAACACACACACACACACACACACACACACACACACACACCAGAAAGTACTGAGACCCTTCAGAAGCCCCATATTTTGGGGACCTGGAAGGTGGGTGTCAAGATCCTATTCAACATGGGAATAAACTGAGTCATAGAGTTTTAGCATTGAGTCCAGGAAGGCCCAGCCATCAAGTGGCGGAGCTGCAATTGGCACTTGTGTCTGACAGCCAAGCAGTCTCCATCCTCTTAGTCCCTGCCATTAAGGACTATGCAGCCAGAGGCAAACTCTGAAGAGGTGACTGTGATCATTATCTGGAGGGTCTCTAATTCATTTCTTCTGGGTACAGATGAGGGGTACACTTGGGAAGCTGGTGAATCTGAGAAGATGGAACATAGAAAGGATCTTTAAAAATAGAAGAAAATAAAAGAGCAAGTAGTCTTTTGATTGACAAAGAAGGAGCAGTGTGGGGAGAAAGCCCACTTAGATAAGGCTAATACTTCCTGAAAGAGTTCATTCTTTGTAGCACCTGGCTAGTGGATCTGCTCAAAAATCTTTGGATGAAGCAACGTTCAACAGACTTCATCACTGCAGGCCTTCTCAGAGCCTTTAACTTCCTAATGGGCTCTGTGATTCTCCAACAGCCCCCTACATCGTGTGCAGTATTTCCCAACTTATTAGACCTCAGGCCCCTCTCTTCCCATTCCCTGATCAAGAATCCCTAGGGCTGGGGCTGTCACGCATTTGGGGAAACACTGGGTTAATGGCTGCTGTGGTTTCAAGGGAAGAAAATAGGGCCAACAGGCAGGCAGTGGTGGGGACGGTCAGAGTGCACATAGATCCCAGCTGGCCCCTCTGAGCTGCAATAGCATATTCCATTTTCCTGCCAGAATCTCATGTTTAAGCTATTCGTTCAACTAGCTCTCTTTTTTAGGAAAAGAGGAGCTGCTGAGTGAGGGAGATACAAGCAAAGAGCGAGAGAGAGAAAGAGGCAGAGAGAAAGGGAGAAAGAGGAGAGGGCAGCAGAGGGGAAAGAAGGGTGGAGTCTTACAGATCAACAGGAGGATGAGAGAGAGAAGAGGCCCCCGAAAACCCCAAGTCGACTGGGTCCCCTCCAAGTCCAGCATCATCAATCCGCTGCAGAAAAAGACCGCAACAGCTATGGCTACTCGAGGAGGCAGGCAGCCATTAAATTAATGAGGTATTACCCAAGACGAAGGAAACAATTAGGATATTTAGCACCAGAGATAAAGCAAACACTTTTTCCATCAAAAAAATATATATATATATATATATATATATATATATATATAAACTAATTCAATTGGAAAAGAGGCAATGAGGAAAAAGTCTTGGAAGCCCAGGGACGGGGGACAAAGGGCTTGGTGATGAGCATGAAGAAGAGATTTATCCAAACTCAAATATGTGCGCAAGGAGGACAGGGGAGGGGGTTCAGGGGCCTCCCCAGCTGTGTTTGAATAAACAAGTCGATGTCAGCTTTTCCTTTCGATAAGTGAGAGGGTGATGGGCAAACCACACTTCCCCCAGCTGGCAGACTTGAAATGAGTGATCGATAGGGCAGTATCACTGAGCTAATTAAATCAGAGCACCACGGGGCTGAGTTCTTTATAGCCCAGGACCAGTGAGAGACGGATGTGCAGGGCAGGATGGTGCTTGAAGATCTAGTCCCATCTCCTGCCTCCAGTTCTATATAGTTGAGGCTCTCCCGCCTCCTACCAGGTTTACCTTTTGCCTTTCTTCCCTGCACCATCCAAGGAAGCTCATCCTGCAATTTGGAAACACCGAGAATAACAGTCATAAATAGCCTTACCCTGGGTAGCTCTGAGCATCAGACTTTGAGTTTAGTGCCCCTTTATCTCATTTTATCCCTAAGACAACTCCCTGCAGGGGCTACAATGATTCCCACCATCTTACTGAGAAGATGCTGAGAGCCAGAGAGGTAAAGGAACTGAATCAAGGTCACACAACTGGAGAGCATTAGAATTTGAATCCAGATTTCCCAAAATTCCCAACCAGGAGGTCTTGACCTCTGATTCTGCAAAAGTCCAGTCAAAGTGGCTTTCTGGCAGCTTTAACCCACCAGTATGTCAGTTGTTCAGTCATGCCCAAGTCTTTGCGACCCCATGAATTATAGCCCACCAGGCTCCTCTCTCCATGGAATTCTCAAGGAAAGAATACTGGAATGGCTGGCCATTCCCTTCTCCAGGGAATCTTTCCGACCCAAGAACTGAACCCAGGTCTCCTGCATCCCCGGCAGATTCTTTAGTGCCTGAGCCACCAGGGAAGGCCAGTGTACAATGGACTAACTCTAACTTGCCAGGCCCATATTTTATCCATTTTTTCATTCCACTCAATTTATAACTAGAGCAGGCCCCACTGCGATTTGGCAGTGGGAACAAAATAGGGGAAAAGCAGACAGGATCCTTGCCCTCAAACTAGAGTGGGAAGATGGAGCAGGGCAAAGGGGTAGCGAATTAGTAAAAGGTGATTACAAAGTGAGGTAGGCACTGCACGGAACAGAAAGGACTGTGACAGGGGGCAGAAGGCCCTGGCAGAGACAGTGCAATCAGGGAAGACTTCTCGGAAGAGGTAGTGCTCACAGTGAGGCCCAAAGGAGGAGAAGAAGCCAGTCAGGTGCAAAGTGGAGGAAGCATCTGTGAGCACCTCAGGGTGGGAATGACCTCAGAGTTTACAAGAGCAGAAGGAAGCCTGGAGCAGAGAGATTGGGGTGGGCAGTGATGGGAGATTAGGAGGGAGTGGTGTGGGGCACCGTTCTGCAGGAATGCCTGGGTGAACCTTTGAATGTACTCCCAAATGTGGTGGCAAGAACTTGGAGGGCCTCTAAGCTAGCTAGTGACAAGATTCAATTTGTGGTTTTTCATCTTCACTCTCGGCTTCAAAGAGAAGAGACTCAGACATGACAAGTGATTTTCTCGGAATAACAGTGCAAATTCCTGGCTGCACCAGTCCAGAGTCCAGGCTTCCTGATGTCCAGCCCTCAGCTCTTTCCTCTGGCCCTGCAGCCTCTCCTGCTGGATGGTAAGTGCCATGGGAACAGCCACCATGTCTCCTTTATTTGTCAGCATATCCCCTGCATGGACTCCTCAGTCTGGTACATACAAAGCACTCATTGAATGTTTGCTGAGTGAATTAATGACGTGAAAAGGAGGACTGAAGAGATGGACTCAACACCTATTGAGCACCTGTTGTGTGCAAGGCATCATAATCATTACAGCGGATTGGAAGTGATGAAAGATCCTCTTTTTTTTTTTTAACGGGATTCTTAGTTTTATCATCTGCCACTTCCTGACTCACAGGCTCCACTCTAGCCATGCTGCCTCCACTCCAGCAGTACTCTCTCTCAGATGTGTGTCTCACACATGAATCTCCTTTCCACAGTTGCCTTTGCCCTTGCTGTACCCCCACCTGACCTTTAGTTGTTGTTCAGTCACTAAGTCATGTCTGACTCTTTATAACCTCATGGACTGCAGCATGCCAGGCTTTCCTGTCCTTCACCATCTCCCAGAGTTTGCTCCAACTCCTGTCCATCATGTCAGTGATGCCATCCAACCATCTCATCCTCTGTTGCCCTCTTCTCTTGCCCTCAATCTTTCACAGAATCAGGATCTTTTCCAGTGAGTCAGCTCTTCGCATCAGGTGGCCAAAGTATTGGAGCTTTAGCTTCAGCATCAGTCCTTCCAATGACTATTCAAGGTTGATTTCCTTTAGGATTGACTGCTTTGATCTCCTTGCTGTCCAAGGGACTCTCGGGAGTCTTCTCCAGGACAACAGTTGGAAAGCACCAATTCTTCAGTGCTCAACCTTCTTTATGGTCCAAGTCTCACATCAGTACATGACTACTTGTAAAACCATAGCTCTGACTATATGACCTTTGTTGGCAAAGTGATGGCTCTGCTTTTTAATACACTGTCTAGATTTGTCATAGATTTTCTTCCAAATAGCAAGCATCTTTTATTTCATGGTTATAGTCACCATCAACAGTGATTTTGGAGCTCAAGAAAATAAAATATGCCACTGTTTCCTCTTTTTCCCCATCTATTTGCCATGAAGTGATGGAAACCAGATGCCATGGTCTTCATCTTTTTGAATGTTGAGTTTCAAGCTAGCGTTTTTGGTAAAGTATCTGCTTGCAATTTGGGAGACCTGGGTTCGATCCCTCGGTCAGGAAGATTCCCTGGAGAAGGAAATGGAAACCCACTCCAGTAACCTTGCCTGGAAAATCCCATGGACGGAAGAGCCTGGTAGGCTACAGTCCATGGGATTGCAAAGAGTCAAACACGACTGAGAGACTTCACTTTCTACTTTCTTTCTTTTTCACTCTCTTTTACCTTCATCAAGAGGTTCTTTAGTTCTCCTTTACTTTCTGCCTCTAGGGTGGTATCATTTACATATTTAAGTTTATTGATATTTCTCTTGGCAATCTTGATTCCAACTTGTGCTTCAACCATCCCAGCATTTCACATGATGTACTCTGCATATACATTAAATAAATAGGGTGACAATAAACAAGCTTGATGTACTCTTTTCCCAATTTTAAACCTGTCCATTATTCTATGTCTGGTTCTATTGGTTCTTGACCTGCATACAGGTTTCTCAGGAGTCAGGTAAGGTGGTCTGGTATTCTTATCTCTTTAAGAATTTTCCATAATCTGTTGTGATCCACACAAAAGTTTTAGGGTAGTCAATGAAGCAGAAGTAAATGTTTTTCTGGAATTCTCTTGCTTTTTCTATGATCCAATGGATGTTAGCAATTTGAGTTCTGGTTCCCCTGCCTTTTCTAAATCCAGCTTGTACATCTGGAAGTTCTTAGTTCATGTACTGCTAAAGACTATCTTGAAGGATTTTGAGCATTACCTTCCTAGCGTGTGAAATGATAGTAATTGTATGACAGTTTGACCATTCCTTGGCATTATGCTTCTTTGGGTCTGGAATGAAAACTAACTTTTCCAGTCCTGTGGCTCACTGCTGATTTTTCCAAATTGCTGGCATACTGAATGCAGAACTTTAACAGCATCATCTTTTAGGATCTGAAATAGATCAGTTGGAATTCCATCACCTCCACTAGCTTTGTTTGTACAAATGCTTCCTAAGGCCCACTTGACCTCACACTCTAGAATTTCTGGCTCTAGGTGAGTGACCACACCATCATGGTTATCCAGGACACTGAGACCTTTTTGTGCAGTTTTCCTGTGTATTCTTGCCACCTCTTCTTAATATCTTCTGCTTCTGTTAGGTCATTGCTGTTTCTGTCCTTTATTGTGCCTATCTTTGCAAGAAATGTTCCCTTGGTATCTCTGATTTCCTTGAAGGGATTGCTAGCCTCATTCTATTGCTTTCCTCTATTTCTTTGTGTTGTTCACTCAAGAAGGCTTTCTTATCTCTCCTTGCTATTCTTTGACTCTGCATTCAGATGGGTATATCTTTCTCTTTCTCCTTTGCCTTTCACTTCTCTTCTTTTCTCAGCTATTTGTAAGGTTTCCTCAGACAACCATTCTGCCTTCTTGCATTTTTTTTTTTTCTTTGGGATGATTTTGGTCTCTGCCTCCTATACAATGTCATGAACCTCTGTCCGGAGTTCTTCGGGCACTCTGTCCATCAGATATAATCCCTTGAATCTATCTGTCACTTTCACTGTATAGTCTTAAGGGATTTGATTTAGGTCATACCTGAGTGATCTAGTGGTTTTCCCTACTTTCTTCAATTTAAACCTGAATTTTGCAATAAGGTGTTCATGGTCTAAGCCACAGTAAGCTCCAGGTCTTGTTTCTGCTGACCGTGTAGAGCTTCTCCATCTTTGGCTGCAAAGAATATAATCAGTTTGATTTCGGTATTGACCATCTGGTGATGTCCATGTGTAGAGTCATCCCTCATGTTGTAGGAAGAGAGTATTTGCTATGATGAATATGTTCTCTTGGCAAAACTCTGTCAGCCTTTGACCTGCTTCATTTGTACTCCAAGGCCAGGTACCTCTTGACCTCCTACTTTTGCATTCTAGTCCACCATGATGAAAAGGACATCTTTTTTCAGAGTTAGTTCTAGAAGGTTTTGTAGGTCTTTATAGAACCATTCAACTTCAGCTTCTTCAGCATTAGTGGTTGGGGAATAGAGTTGGATTACTGTAATGCTAAGTGATTTGCCTTGGAAATGAACTGAGATCATTCTGTCATTTTTGAGAGAGTATGGAGACCTCGGAGAAGGCAATGGCACCCCATTCCAGTACTCTTACCTGGAAAATCCCATAGATGGAGGAGCCTGCTAGGCTGCAGTCCATGGGGTCGTGAAGAGTTGGACATGACTGAGCGACTTCCCTTTCCCTTTTGACTTTCATGCACTGGAGAAGGAAATGGCAACCTACTCCAGTGTTCTTGCCTGGAGAATCCCAGGGATGGGGGAATCTGGTGGGCTTCCATCTATGGGGTCGCACAGAGTCGGACATGACTGAAGCAACTCAGCAGCAGCATGGAGACCTACTTTCCCTCAGTATACTCAGGGGAACAAATTAGTTCAGTCCTCCATGACCCTCCTCCTCAGTGAAGCCCTCCCTTCACCATTTCTCTGGACTGTCTCTGCATACACCATGTCTCTGTAACATGTGAGGTCACCAAGAGCCCAAGCCAAGGATCCTATTTTTTTTTTTTTTTTTTTGCAGTACTGGGCCTAGGAATGTAGATGGATAAATCCTTGCTCAACTGACTCCTAAGGATCTTGAGCAAGTCACATCCATTCTTTAGAATGGATGTGACTTGCCCAGGGCCCTTAGGAAACCAGAGGCTTCCATAACTGAGAGATAGGGCCAAATTGTAACAAGGATGGCAAATCTGTGGTATCTGTACCACTGCATCTTATCCCTGAGTCAAAGCAGACATTACTAATCAATCACTGACAATTTTCCCCCCTGTGACTGGATACACATTTAGAATACTAATTCCAAGCAGCCCTTACTAAGAAATGAAAACTTTGTGAGCCAGATGAAACCTACTTGTCACTTCTTAATACAATAAACTCTCAAGTATTTTTCTGTTTGATCTTTGGTCATCTACTATGAACCTGATGCAGAGAATATGAGATGAGAAGACTGAAACATAACTTACATAAGCCTCAATTTCCTTTTCTGTGATGGGGCGTATCTTATAAGATGTGTTCTGTACACATAGCATTGCTTTTTACCTGTGGTAATAAGAAATATCAGGCTGTAACAAGGTTATTATACTTATTATAATTGTGCATAACTATGACTTTATTTTGGCCACCTCATGCGAAGAGTTGACTCATTGGAGAAGTCTCTGATGCTGGGAGGGATTGAGGGCAGGAGGAGGAGGGGACGACAGAGGATGAGATGGCTGGATGGCATCACTGACTTGATGGGTGTGAGTCTGGGTGACCTCCAGGAGCTGGTGATGGACAGGGAGGCCTGGCGTGCTGCGGTTCATGGGGTCGCAAAGAGTCGGACACGACTGAGCGACTGATGTGATCTGATCTGATCTGATGACTTTATTTGGGCTTCTCAGATGGTGCTAGCAGTAAAGAACCCACCTGTCAATGCAGGAGACATAAGAGACATGGATTTGACTCCTGGGTTGGGAAGATCCCCTGGAGGAGGGCACGGCAACCCACTCCAGTATTCTTGCTTGGAGAATCCCATGGACAGAGGAGCCTGTGGGCTACAGTTCATAGGGTCACAAAGAGTTGGACATGACTGACGCAAGTAAGCATGCATGCATGCATGAGATTATTAGGCTCTAAGGCAGGAAGCCTGAAGATTCCTCTCAGTAAGTTCCTGTGCCGCGCTTTGTGTGTGTGCTCAGTCATGTCCAACTATTTGTGACCCCATGGACTGTAGCCCACCAAGCTCCTCTGTCCATGGGATGTTCCAAGCAAGCATAATGGAGCAGGTTGTCACTTCCTTCTCCCAGGGAACTTCCCAACCCAGGGGTTGAACCCATGTCTCCACTGCCTCTTGCATTAGCAGGTGGATTCTTTACCACTGAGCTACCTGGAAACCCAGGAAGCTCCTAGAAGTCCTCTAATAAGTGTCAGTTGCTTCTGCTGCCTTGGCAGAAGTACACTGAATAGCAGAACTCCACACCTCAGGGTGGAAAAACTTCACACCTCAGTGTGAAAAAACTCCACACCTCAGTGAAGAAAAGCTATGACCAACCTAGATAGCACATTAAAAAACAAAGACATCACTTTGCCGACAAAGGTCCATCTAATCAAAGCTATGGTTTTTCCAGTAGTCATGTGTGGATGTGAGAGTTGGACTATAAAGAAAGCTGAGCGCTGAAGAACTGATGCTTTTGAACTGTGGTGTTGGAGAAGACTCTTGAGAGTCCCTGCAAGGAGATGCAACCAGTCAATCCTAAAGGAAATCAACCATGAATATTCATTGAAAGGACTGATGCTAAAGCTGAAACTGCAATACTTTGGCCACCTGATGTGAAGAACTGACTCATTGGAAAAGACCCTGATGCTGGGAAAGATTGAAGGCAGGAGGAGAAGGGGACAATAGAGGATGAGATAGTTGGCTGGCATCACTGATTTGATGGACAGGAGTTTGAGCAAGCTTCGGGAGTTGGTGATGGACAGGGAAGCCTGGTGTGCTGCAGTCCATGGGGTCTCAAAGAGTCAGACACGACTAAGTGACTGAACTGAATTGAGCTGAATATCTTAGTCTCCTAAGCCCACCAGGCAGCAAGCCCCTTGAGGGCAGGGGTTCTGTCTCATGCACAGCTGTATCCCTAGCACCCAGCCCTGGGCCAGAAGCTTCATGGATGCTCAGTCAACATTTGTTGAATGAATGGATGGAGGGAGGAAAGATAACGACACCATTTAATTCCCCTACACCGTGCATTCCACATGCGGAGCCTGTGAGCACATACTACTCTCACTCGGACACAATTATGTTAAAAGAGCAATTAGCAACCTTTTAAGCCTGATTGCCAACTCCTCCATTAATCACTTGCAATTATAAACCCCAAATCTTCAAAACAATTGGTCCCAGACGCCCACTAGAGAGAATCGCTAATAACCTTCCTTCTTCGTTTGGAAAGCTCTGCTCAGCTGGAGTCTCTGGGTCACAGAAGGATGGAGAGGCCAGGAGCAGCTGAATAGTCTGATGTGGGAGCAGCCACCCTGCAGAAGGGGGCAGAAAAGTCACCCTACGGGGACCAGAGGACATTCTGGGAGACTGCCCCATTGTCCCCCTGCCTGCTTCCACCCTGTTACCAGGGCCAGCCTGGGCCATATATCTCCCCGTGCTTTCACCAAGCCACTCTAATTCCACATTATGAAGACACTCTCTCTAATTACTGCAGCTAATTAGCTCCTTACAGCCACCCCAGTTGAGGTGCATGAGAGACAGAGCAGCCCGCAAGGCCTCGGACGTGGCTGGCTGCCTCCAGCCACTGGCCGCCACTTTGCTACCACAATGACACCCCATGAGCTGACCCCCATGTTTCAGGAGAAAAGGAGGAGGAGGGTGAGAGATGGTGGGAGGCTGCTCGGTCAATCTGAACCCCCTCTCTCCGCCAGTCCCCTGCTGCGGGCAGCAGGCAATTCAGACCTGAGTGCAGCAGCTAATTAAATCAATATGAGATAATGAACGGCAATTAGAGGTCCGGCTAGGCACATCTTCTCTTGTAAATACTGTTTCTCTCCCAATGGGGAGCTCTTTTTTAATAATCTGTTTGTGTTTCATTTCCAGGAGCCCTAATTCCCCCAAGAAGCACTTTGGGAGAGTGATTTGTTTGTCTGTATAATCGCCAAAGCATTCTGGTAGACTTGTTTGTTTTGCTGAGCGACTGCTACTACTGGAGAGACACAATTTGCATCCCTCCTCTTATTTTTTTTTTTTAAATTTCTATTTCCTGTCTAAGAATCCTGATGTCGGATCAGGTCAACGGAATGCATTCTAGAAGTCTAATGAGCTGCTTCCTCTCCACCTCCCTGGCTCCCTCACCACCATTTTGAGGGATGAATAATAAAACTTGAAACCTTAAATGATCACAGAAGGACTGGAGGAAGCCTGGTGATTCTCATTCTATAGATGGAAAGACTGAGGGTGAGGGTGGTCACCAATGATTGACTGACCAACAAGCTAACCATTCTCCTCTTCTCCATTCAAATATCTCATAAATTTAATGTGGTGCCCAGGGAGATGCTTGGGAGGGCATTGCATGGAACCCTCTGCCCTCAAGAAGCTTGCAAATGTGTCTGGCGAGACAGGCTGAGGCACATATCAATTAGAAAGCAATTAAGTGCCTAATTGTGTGGCACCAACAAGCTCAAAGTGTTCAGGGAAGAAAAACACCCTTTGGGGAATAGAGTATAGAAAGAGAGGGCATCATAACCATTTGCATCTTAACTCTATCTTTATCCTTCATCAATTCCTGTTTTCTCAGCTCTGGACTTTTGTGTCTTCATTTGGATTCCCCGTGGCCCCACAAGGTTCAAAATACCCTCAAACCAAAGCATTACCTCTGCCTCCAGTTCCACTTGTTCCCATGTCTGTGCTCTTTGCTCATAAGTGGACCTCTAGACATCCTGTTTCCCAGTCTAGAAAACTCAATTCCTTTTCTCTTGGCATCTACATCCAGTAGTAGACAGGACCATGAAAATCTCTCTCAATTTTATTTGTTTCATTGCACCCCCTTATCACTACCCCAGCCCAGCCACTAACACTGGGCACTTGCATTCTTACAACATTCACCATACTGGTCTCCAAGTCTAGTCTTTTCTTGCACATTTCTTTCCAACAAATACCCATGCTGCAACCAGGGCCACTTTCTGCAATGCAACCTGACCAAGTCATTTCTCCTGATCAAAACCCCTTCAGGACTTCCCCAGTGGTCCAGTGGTTAAGAATTCACCTTGCAATTCAGGGTGCATGGGTTCAACCCCAGGTCAAGAAACTAGGATTCCACATGCCATGGAGCAACTAAGCCCAGGAAGGATGAAGCATGACAAACTCCAAGTGAAACTCAGTTTACATATCACTCCGATTCTTTTCAACAAATTTTCTCCTCCACACAGTCCACAGGTTATGAATGGAAAGGACTTTCACCACCAAAACTATCATCATCACCTCCAGTTTTCAGATCAGGGAATAGGGGCACAGATGAATAAGGAGGAAATGTTGGGTGAGCATTTTTGAGGAAGAAGAGTGAAAGGGAAACTTTGGGGTTAAAAGATCCCTTATACTAACATTTATAAACATGCTGTTTATGGAACCTGTTTTCCTTAAATATCCTATACACAGCCATATTGCTTATCTCTTCAACTGCCCCCTTCTATTTACAGATGTGGAGACTGGGGCTCAGAGAAAGTGAACAATTTGTGCAAGAAACATATCTGGTCTATATTGAAACAATGATTCAATTCAAGTCTTTATGCTACCCTAAGCCTCTCTTTTATGCAGAACACAGCCTTCTTTAAAGAAGGTTTGAAGAAGTCTGCCAGACATATCCTGGTACAGAATAACTGAGTCTCATGTGAGGTTTGGAATATAAACTTGGGAACTATGTCAGAGGTTCAAACTGCTCATTCACCTTCCAGTAAGAGCTGATGACAAAAGCTGTTGGTAGATGATTCTAGACAAAGCTTGGGGCTGTGATATGGTTTCAGATTATTCTTGAGCATATAGGACATGCGTCATAACCTTCAGATTGTATCATGGAGAGAAAATCAAGAGGATTTCTCAGAGTAGAGGCCATGGGCCAGAGCCACAAATGGGCTCCCCTCCACAATGTGAGCACTAAGACAAATATTTCAGAACCACGGACAGCTCCCTAGACGTAGGCTCGCTTACTGGCTTGCAGTAAATGTGCAGTGAATGATTGTTCAATTAATTTTAAAAGAAAAGGGAAATAAGTAAGATCTTAGTGGACTTTTCTCCACAGAGGGTCATAATTTCTCCTTTTTGTGGAAGGACATTTACAGTCGGACACGACTGAGTGACTTCACGTTCATGTTCACGTTCAACCACCCACAAAGCCACACCATCAACCTCATAGCCTCAGTTCTTCCATGGGGCCTCAGCCTAGATAAAGATTTCCCACAAAGTGCTTGGCTTGGGTTTCCTCTGAAACATTCCTGACCTCCAGAGAATCTGGAACACCAAACCACCCTTTGAGGAAAGGTGGATCAACGATAATCTGTCATCCTTGGGATCCAGTCCATAAAAGGCAAATGTGGAGAAAATACCACTAGCTCTGTTAGCCTCCGCATGAGGGAAAGCAAGGTCCACAGGGAGACATCAATTTGTCTTGTATTAGGAACTGGGGAAGCCTTAAATTATAACTGCTGCTGCTAAGTCGCTTTCAGTCATGTCCGACTCTGTGTGACCCCATAGATGGCAGCCCACCAGACTCCCCCATTGCTTGGATTCTCCAGGCAAGAACACTGGAGTGGGTTGCCATTTCCTTCTCCAATGCATGAAAGTGAAAAGTGAAAATGAAGTCGCTCAGTCATGTCCGACTCTTAGTGACCCCATGGACTGCAGCCCACCAGGCTCCTCTGTCCATGGGATTTTTATGACATTGTTAATGCCTACTGCTGGCATTTTAAACTGTTTATTTATGTATTTACTTAGTCAACTGTTCTGGGTCTCCATTGCTGCTCAGCTTTTCTCTAGTTGCAACGAGTGGGCCTATTCTCTAGCTGTGGTGCACGGTCTTCTCACTATAGGGGCTTCTCTTGTTGCAGAGCACAGGCTGTATAGCATCCAGGCTTCAGTAGTTGTGGGGCACAGGCATAATTGCTTGGGTGACATGTGGGATCATCCCAGACCAGGGACTGACTCTGTGTCTCCTGCATTTATTATCACATTTTTTAAAATGCATTTACCACTGAGCCACCAGGGAAGCCCCTACTGCCATTTTCTATTGAAACTTTTCAAGCACACTTATAAACATAATCTCATTTGGTTACTTAGTCACCCTGTGATTAAGATGCCATTAACTCCATTTTGTGGATGAGAAATCTAAGGCTCAGAGAAGGGCACTAATGGGACCCAAGTCACATAACCAGGAACTGGACCCAAGTCCACGATGTTTCTACCCTATTACACTGTCTTTGGTGGACCTCTTTGATCTTTGAGCCAGTAAAACCTGTAACTCTTGACCTAGGAGCAGGACACAGCTAAGTAAAACACAAGTCACTCAGTCATGTCAGACTCTTTGTGACCCCATGGACTATACAGTCCGTGGTATTCTCCAGGCCAGAATACTGGAATGGGTAGCCTTTCCCTTCTCCAGGGGATCTTCCCAACCCAGGAATTGAACCGGGGTCTCCTGCATTGCAGGTGGATTCTTTACCAACTGAGCTATCAGGGAAGCCCTTCAGATCAGATCAGATCAGTCGCTCAGTCGTGTCCGACTCTTTGCGACCCCATGAACCGCAGCACGCCAGGCCTCCCTGTCCATCACCAGCTCTCGGAGGTCACTCAGACTCGCATCCATCGAGTCAGTGATGCCATCCAGCCATCTCATCCTCTGTCGTCCCCTTCTCCTCCTGCCCTCAATCCCTCCCAGCATCAGAGTCTTCTCCAATGAGTCAACTCTTCGCATGAGGTGGCCAAAATACTGGAGTTTCAGCTTTAGCATCATTCCTTCCAAAGAAATTCCAGGATTGATCTCCTTTAGAAGCCCCTAGGACACAGCTAACCTTTTCCAGATGAAAGTTGGGACATTCCCTCTGGTCCTGTGGGATACTGAATTATTTTTTCTCTCTTCATTATTGTCCATGATGCCTGGAAAAAACCAGGCCAAATTTCACTGTTTTTTAACCATTCCTTCTTCCTTTCTGCTGTGATCATAGCTCAAAAACATGAAACCTAATTTTCTCAGGACAGCAAAAAGCCCCAGATAGGAAGGCTTTCATCCACAATGCACTGTTGACAAAATGCTAAATTCACCTTCCCTTCTTACTTTATTTCCTATTTGTGTGCCAAGGTCCAGGGTAAATCTGTAAATTCAGACTTTTGATCACACTCTCCAACCTACAATAGTAGACACACGTGCTGTACACTTATTATTTTCTGTATTCAATTTCTTCCTTCTCCTTTCCCTTACAAAACTCTAAGTCACTTTTGACTTGGAAAAAACTGCCTGAGCCTGATGCGATGGAATAAAATGGGCTTTGGAATCAGGTATAGAAGGATTCAAAAGTATGCTCATTTCTTCTAGCTCTGTGACCTTGGGCAAGCTTCTAAGGTTTAATTATCTCACTTGTAAACTGGAGATGACACCTATCTTTACCATGCCATAGAAACTAGCAATGATGTACATATACATCACAGAATCTCTAGTAATAATAAATTTAACATTAATAATAAAAATAATAATTACTAACTCATTAAATGCTCACCATTTACCAGGCACTATTTTAAATGTTTTATATATAATAATTAAGTCCTCATAAAAACTCCATGTGGTTATACTAGAAATACCTTCACTTTCTCATAAGGAAACTGAGGCATATGGAAGTTAAATAGCAAGCATAAAACTACATACCTACTAATTTTCAGTGCTTGTAAAGAGTAGGTGTTACAAACAGCAACTCTATATCCCACTTCTCCCTCAACTTCCATCGTGCAACTCCTTTCTTCCACTGTCAAGGATCGATTACAGTTTGTCCTCCTAAATACTATGAGTTCCATTTTCCCCATCCATAAAATAGGTACCATTACTTACTTTTAGGAATGCACTGAAGACCTAATGGTGTAAATGGGAAAGTGCACCACACATAAAATGTGTTTAATATTTCTCAAAAACTAATCATACTAACTACCCCACATCAGAGGTAAGGAGCAGCGGCTGCACTTTGCTGGAGCAGCCGTGAAGAGAGACCCCACGTCCAAGGTAAGAGAAACCCAAGTAAGACGGTAGGCACTAAGAGAGGGGATCAGAGGGCAGACAGACTACAACTATAATCACAGGCAACTATCCAATCTTATCACATGGAGCACAGCCTTGTCTAACTCAATGAAACTAAGCCATGTCGTTTGGGGCCACCCAAGACAGCTGGGTCATGGTGGAGAGGTCTGACAGAATGTTGTCCACTGGAGAAGGGAATGGCAAACCACTTCAGTATGCTTGCCTTGAGAATCCCATGAACAGTGTGAAAAGGTAAAAGGTAGGACGGTGAAAGATGAACTTCCCAGGTTGGTAGGTGCCCAATATGCTACTGGAGATCAGTGGAGAAATAACTCCAGAAAGAATGAAGGGATGGAGCCAAAGCAAAAACAATACCCAGTTGGGAATGGGACTGGTGATGGAAGCAGGGTCTCATGCTGTAAAGAGCAATATTGCATAGGAACCTGGAATGTTAGGTCCATGAATCAAGGCTAATTGGAAGTGGTCAAACAGGAGATGGCTAGAGTGAACGTCAACTTTCTAGGAATCAGTGAACTAAAATGGACTGGGATGGGTGAATTTAACTCAGATGACCATTACATCTACTACTATGGGCAGGAATCCCTTAGAAGAAATGGAGCAGCCATCACAGTCAACAAAAGAGTCCAAAATGCAGTACTTGGATGCAATCTCAAAAACGACAGAATGACCTCTGTTCATTTCCAAGGCAAACCATTCAATATCACGGTAATCCAAGTCTATTCCCTGACTATTAATGCTGAAGAAGCTGAAGTTGAATGGATCTATGAAGACCTACAAGACCTTCTAGAACTAACACCCAAAAAAGATGTCTTTTTCATTATAGGGGACTACAATGCAAAAGTAGGAATTTAAGAAACACCTGGAGTAACAGGCAAATTTGGCCTTGGAGTACAGAATGCAGCAGGGCAAAGGCTAATAGAGTTCTGCCAAGAGAACATACTGGCCATAGCAAAAACCCTCTTCCAACAACACAAGAGTAGACTCATGGACATCACCAGATGGTCAACACTGAAATCAGATTGATTATATTCTTTGCAGCCAAAGATGGAGAAGCTCTATACAGTCAGCAAAAACAAGACCAGGAGCTGACTGTGGCTCAGATCATGAACTTATTATTGCCAAATTCAAAGTGAAATTGAAGAAAGTAGAGAAAACCACTAGGCCATTCAGGTATTACCTAAATCAAATCCCTTATGATTATATAGTGGAAGCGAGAAATAGATTTAAGTGACTAGATCTGATAGACAGAGTGCCTGATGAACTATGAATGGAGGTTCATGACATTGTACAGGAGACAGGAATCAAAACCATCCCCAAGAAAAATAAATGCAAAAAAGCAAAATGGCTGTCTGAGGAGACCTTACAAATAGCTGTGAAAAGAAGGGAAGCAAAAAAGCAAAGGAGAAAAGGAAAGATATACCGATTTGAATGCAGAGTTCCAAAGAATAGCAAGGAGAGATAAGAAAGACTTCCTCAGCGATCAATGCAAAGAAATAAAGGAAAACAATAGAATGGGAAAGACTAGAGATCTCTTCAAGAAAATTAGAGATACCAAGGGAACATTTCATGCAAAGATGGGCACAATAAAGGACAGAAATGGTAGGGACCTAACAGAAGCAGAAGATATTAAGAAGAGGTGGCAAGAATACACAGAAGAACTGTACAAAAAAAGATTTTCATGACCCAGATAATCACGATGGTGTGATCACTCACCTAAAGCCAGTCATCCTGGAATGTGAAGTCAAGTGGGCCTTAGAAAGCATCACTAAGAACAAAGCTAGTGGAAGTGATGGAATTCCAGTTGAGCTATTTCAAATCCTGAAAGATGACGCTGTGAAAGTGTTGCACTCAATATGCCAGCAAATTTGGAAAACTCAGCAGTGGCCACAGGATTGGAAAAGGTCAGTTTTCATCCCAATCCCAAAGAAAGGCAATGCCAAAGAATTCTCCAACTACCACACAATTGCACTCATCTCACAATTCCACTCGCTAGTAAAGTAAAGCTCAAAATTCTCCAAGCCAGGCTTTAGCAATATGTGAACCATGAACTTCCAGATGTTCAAGCTGGTTTTAGAAAAGGCAGAGGAACCAGAGATAAAATTGCCAACATCCACTGGATCATTGAAAAAGCAAGAGAGTTCCAGAAAAACATCTATTTCTTCTTTGTTGATTATGCCAAAGCCTTTGACTGTGTGGATCACAATAAACTGTGGAAAATTCTGAAAGGGCTGGGAATACCAGACCACCTGACCTGCCTCTTGAGAAACCTGTATGAATGTCAGGAAGCAACAGTTAGAAGTGGACATGGAACAACAGACTGGTTCCAAATAGGAAAAGGAGTATGTCAAGGCTGTATATTGTCACCCTGCTTATTTAACTTCTATGCAGAGTACATCATGAGAAATGCTGGGCTGGAAGAAGCACAAGCTGGAATCAAGATTGCTGGGAGAAATATCAATAACCTCAGATATGCAGATGACACCACCCTTATGAAGAAAGTGAAGAACTAAAGAGCCTCTTGATGAAAGTGAAAGAGGAGAGTGAAAAGTTGGCTTAAAGCTCAACATTCAGAAAACTAAGATCATGGCATCTGGTTCCATAACTTCATGGAAAATAGATAGGAAACAGTGGAAACAGTGTCAGACTTTATTTTGGGGGCTCCAAAATCACTGCAGATGGTGCTGCAGCCATGAAATTAAAAGACGCTTACTCCTTGGAAGGAAAGTTATGACCAACCTAGATAGCATATTCAAAAGCAGAGACATTACTTTGCCAACAAAGGTTCACCTAGTCAAGGCTATGGTTTTTCCTGTGGTCATGTATGGATGTGAGAGCTGGACTGTGAAGAAGGCTGAGCACCAAAGAAATGATGCTTTTGAACTGTGGTGTTGGAGAAGACTCTTGAGAGTCCCTTGGACGGCAAGGAGAGCCAGCCAGTCCATTCTGAAGGAGATCAATCCTAGGATTTCTTTGGAAGGAATGATGCTAAAGCTGAAACTCCAGTATTTTGGCCACCTCATGCGAAGAGTTGACTCATTGGAGAAGACTCTGATGCTGGGAGGGATTGGGGGCAGGAGGAGAAGGGGACGACAGAGGATGAGATGGCTGGATGGCATCACTGACTCGATGGATGTGAGTCTGAGTGACCTCCGAGAGCTGGTGATGGACAGGGAGGCCTGGCGTGCTGCAGTTCGTGGGGTCGCAAAGAGTCAGACACGACTGAGCAACTGATCTGATCTGATCTGATTGCTTGGAAGGAAAGTTATAACCAACCTAGACAGCATATTAAAAAGCAGAGATATTACGTTGCCAACAAAGGTCCATCTAGTCAAGGTTATGGTTTTTCCAGTGGTCATGTATGGATGTGAGAGTTGGACTATAAAGAAAGCTGAGCGCCAAAGAATTGATGCTTTTGAACTGTGGTGTTGGAGAAGACTCTTGAGAGTCCCTTGGACTGGAAGGTGATCCAACCAGTCCATCCTAAAGGAGATCAGTCCTTTAGGTGTTCATTGGAAGGACTGATGTTGAAGCTGAAATTCCAATACTTTGGCCACCTGATGCGAAGAGCTGATTCATTTGAAAAGACCCTGATGCTAGGAAAGATTGATGGCAGGAGGAGAAGGGGACGACAGAGGATAAGATGGTTGGATGGCATCACCGACTCGATGGACATGGGTTTGGGTGAACTCCAGGAGTTGGTGATGGACAGGGAGGCCTGGCGTGCTGCAGTTCATGGGGTCACAAAGAGTCAGACATGACTGAGCGACTGAACTGAACTGAATTGAATCATACTCACTTGTGTTTTGTTCCACCTCCCTCTACTTCTGGAAATCTAGTTCTGTTCTCACCATATCACACTTGCTCTGCAAATAATGGTGAATGATAAAATTGCTATGTCTGAGAGTCTATTCCAGTTCTATCAGAGGTAGAGACCATGGGCCAGAGCCACAGGTAGACTCCCCTCCCCAATATGATGTGCTTCAAGGATGCGCTTAGTCGCTCACTCATGTCTGACTCTTTGTGACTCCATGGACTGTAGGCTGTCCATGGGGATTCTTCAGGTGAGAATGGGTAGCCTTTCCCTTCTCCAGGGGATCTTCCCAACCCAGGGATTGAACCCAGATCTCCTGCATGGAAGGCAGATTCTTTACCATCTGAGCCACCAGGGAAGTCCAAGAATACTAGAGTGGGTAGCCTATCCCCCAGAGAATCTTTCTGACCCTGGAATTGAACCAGGGTCTCCTGCATTGCAGGTGAATTCTTTACCATCTGAGCTACAAGGGAAACCCAGGCAATTTCACCACCACAGACAGCTCCTAGGAGGCCCTGCTACTATGTGACCAACACACCTAAACCCCTCACCTTCCTGGCTCCCAGAATCTCCCCTTCTCTGTTTTCTCCTTCCCTCTGACCTCCCTTCCCAATTCTGCATGTTTTTACCCAAGATTAAATTCTGACTACTTGACTAGCTTCTCTCTTCCCTCTAGCCCTGAGCTTCAGGATCCGGTTCTGTGGGAAGGACCCTCGTTTTAGTTTGAGTTCCCCCATAAGCAGAAAGTTTTGAGTGTAAGCAAGAAACAGTGGGAAGAAGTAGGCAGACGTGAAACAGGGAAGGGAAGGCAGCTGACCAAAGGTACAAAGTCAAGCCAGACACCACTATGCGCTGTTGCTGCGGCTAAGTCGCTTTAGTCGTGTCCGACTCTGTGCGACCCCATAGACAGCAGCCCACCAGGCTCCCCCGTCCCTGGGATTCTCCAGGCAAGAACACTGGAGTGGGTTGCCATTTCCTTCTCCAATGCGTGAAAGTGAAAAGTGAAAGTGAAGTCGTTCAGTAGTGTCCAACTCTTCGCAACCCCATGGACTGCAGCCTATCAGGCTCCTCTGTCCATGGGATTTTCCAGGCAAGAGTAACCACTATAGGCAACTAGAGCCAAATCCCACTGGAGAAGTAGTGTAGAAATGCTCTACAGGGTTATCCCACTTGAGGAACCAGGGGGCTGAGGCAATTTATTCATGAACTCCCTCCAATCATCGATTGAAAGTTACTCCTGGGTTGTTAATTCTCAGACACATTTAGCTTACTTGCCTGCAAGCAGAGCAGGCTCCAGCCAACAGCGACAGCCTCAGGCTGTTGGCGTTCATCCCAGCCAGCTCTATAAAGGTAAGTCTATGGGGATGTGAGTAAGGACACCAACAGTGTCTACTATAACCCTCATATTTTAATCTCCATCCATCTACATATCCTCTCCCAAGGGTTTTACTTGGGAGTGTCTCTGGTCCCAGGACACTGAGACGCCTCTCTGGAGAGGCTGTGATGGAGTGTAGAATGGCCAGCATACAATGCCAGGAGCATTGTAGATCCTCCAGTGGCATCTGAGGGAGTGTGGGTAGGAGGGGAGCAGCTCAGGTTCCCTTGGTCTTTGCAGCGCACCATGCTTGCTTCCTCACCTGAGTATCATGTACTATCAGTGTCACATGTATCTTGAAAGACGCTTACATATCTTAGCACAGGAAATTGTTGTAAATGGGGACCTGGGAGCTTTCTTGTATGTAATGTCTAGGATTGAACATCATTTCAAAGGTAAAGACACAGAGGCCCAAGGAGATTATCGGAGTTGCTCAAGCTCGCGAAAAAAAGATCACAGCAGTGCGAGAAATGCAAGCCCAGTAGTCCTGCCTCCTGGCCCAGTGCTCTGCCTTAAGCTGCCTGCACCCCCATTCCCAGGACCTTACACAGTAGCAGCCACTAGCCCCGGAGAAGTCAGATCCCCAGCCCAATCACTGGGGTCTCCATGGAGGGCACCCGTAGTCCCTCTCCCAAAAGACATGACGAGGGGAGAAGCCTGGCTGGGAAGAAATGGTAATTTCCTGTAAGTCCATGAAGGGATGAAAAATAGTGCCAAGATAAAATATGCCCCATCTCCAACTCAGCTTGGATGCAAGCCCAGGAGATGTGGTATGTGGGGACTGGGCTGAGGTATATGGATGGGTAAGGGGAGGGGGGACGGGCAGGCAGCAGAGAAGGTGGGAGGGTGGAAAAGTTCTCCAAGTCACCAAGATGTTTGAACGTGAGACCCAACACTCTTGATGAGTGTAAGAAAGCCCTGGTTCCACTCTGAGCTCTGGCAGATGGAATGGGCCTGTCTCAGTCACTGCAGCATCCCTACTGCCTAGAGTGGTGCCTGGTGCAACATATATACTCAATAAATTCCAGCGGAATGGAAAAACTTGGAGTTGGGACACCTAGAGCCCCACAGTCCCTGAACTGGGAATCCTCGATGACACCTCAACTGTCTGGGCCTCTGTTTCACCATCTGCAAATCTACCTGCCAGATAACTGGTTAAAAAATTAACTAGAGCAAGTGTCGGTTGAACTTAAACACCTAGACTCTAGAGTCGGAAGCCTTGTGCTTAAATCCCCTCTCTGTTGCTGCTGCTGCTGCTGCTAAGTCGCTTCAGTTGTGTCCGACTCTGTGCGACCCCATAGACGGAAGCTCACCAGGCTCCCCTGTCCTTGGGATTCTCCAGGCAAGAACACTGGAGTGGGTTGCCATTTCTTTCTCCAATGCATGAAAGTGAAAAGTGAAAGTGAAGTCGCTCAGTTGTGTCTGACTCTTAGCGACCCCATGGACTGGAGCCTACCAGGATCCTCCATCCATGGGATTTTCCAGGCAAAAGTACTGGGGTGGGGTGCCATTGCCTTCCCCAATCCCCTCTCTACTCCCTTCTAAAAACGGAGAAGTTTTGCACACAATTAACCTGTGTAAGAATCTTTAACATGTTGACTACCAGTTGACTTTTCAGTCACTCAGTCTTTAGTACGAATGAAGAGCCCACATGCAGGCTTTTTAAGAGCTGATGAAGGGACTTGCGATTTGTTGAGTTGTCTGCCATGTGTCATACACTCTACGTGTAAAAGCATTTTGCATGTAAGAGTGTATTTGATTTTTCACAACAACCTTACAGGAATCAAAGCAGAGAAGGAAAGCGCATAAAGCCCACAGCTTGGTAAGTGGCCAAGTCATGATTTAACCCAATGTCTGTGTAAGTCCAGACCCTGGATTTCTTTTTTTTTTCCTAATATTTATTTATTTACCTGGCTGTGTCAGGTCTGAGTTGCCACACACAGGGTCTCCGATCTTCGTGGCAGCTTGCAGGATCTTTCGTTGTGGCACACAAACACTCTGGCTGTGGCGCACAGGCTCAGCAGTTGTGGCACATGGGCTTCGTTTGCTCCATGGCCCGTGGGATCTTAGTTCCCTGACCAGGGATTGAGCCCGTGTTCCCTGCATTGAAAGGCAGATTCTTAACCATTGAACCACCAGGAAAGTCCCAGAGCCTGGATTCTTAATACTGCAATACCTTCAGATCAAAATTGCATATATGCCGTGAAAACTAGCTTAGAATTTATCCTGTAGTTCAGTGCTTCTCAGACTTTATTGTGCACAGGAATCAGATTCCTTAAACAGTAGGTCTTGGGGTGAAAGGCCCAAGAATCTACATTTCTAACTAGCTCCCAGGGGCAGTTGAAGCTGCTGATTCACAATGAGTGGCGAGGTTCTAAGCATGGGGACCACAATGACGGTTTTTAAGCAGGAACGTGATATAGTCAGATCAAGCCTGTAGGAGCTTGTCTGGCTACTGTCAGAGGGCGAATTAGAGCAGGTGAGGTTAAAGGTGGGTGTTGATGCCCTAAGGTTCCTTCAAGCTCAAACACCTCACAATTTGATTCTAAGAGATGGTCTAAGCCTCTTAGGGAAACTGAAGAATGGGGGAACCTTCCCACTCCATCCGCTCCCCAGGCCCAGAAAGAACATCAGCTTTGAGGCAGCTTCTGCTTAAAAATGATGCTCTGAGCAGCCACTCAGTATTCCAGGGACCACGCTGGATTCAATACATCAAAGATTGAAGGATCATATAGCCCCATTAGCTGCAAAGTTTAATTTCCCTTCGGGGCTGGTGGTTACAATGAAACTACAGCAGCAATTACAACTTCCCCTTTGCCAACAACCTGCTTAGATCAATAACGGCCGCGTCGCAGGGATCAGCCTCATTCGTCAGGAGACTCTGGGCCACCCAAGGCCTATCACTGCCCACCACACACCCTCCCTCGTGGTGTGATGGGTGACAGAGCACGGGGACCCCTTCCAAGATGCCAAGACTACCTCCCTGATTTTGCAGAGTGGGGGAGCCCGAGGCCAAGAGAGTGAGAAACCACATTAATTAATTAATCCACTGTATAGTTAATAAGTGTCAACCATTCTAGGCCCTGAGGGCACCTCTGTGCATGAGGCAGATGTGGTCCTCGTCTTCAAAAGGAGACCATGGTAAACAAGGGAATGAACAAGTGCAAAAACTAAAGAGTGGGATGCATGCCTGGTTGAGTCAAGGATGGGATTGTGGTGACTTTGGAGCAGGGCCCTAGGGAAGCCAAGGAGTGAGCTGTCTGCAGATCTGGGAAGGGCATTCCAGGAAGGGGAGAATTCAGGTGCAAAGGTCCTGCAGTGGGAACATATTCAACTGGGAAAGCACAGAAGGGAAATCAGAATGGAGCTTCAGGAGGAAGGGGGAGAGAGGTTGAAGATGAGGCCAGAGAGGTGGCAGGGCTCAGCAAGGACCCTGGATTTCATTCTGGGCACAGCGGAATCAAAGGGGGGTTTCTGCAAAGGAATGGCTTAGGTGAGGCCTCACGTGGAGCCCAGCCAACCTGAGATAGAACCAACATCCCCCAAAGCCTTAGATCAGGGTTCTCGTCCCCCAGGCCATGCTGGGCTCTGTTTTGCAGGAACATCACCCAAAGTCAAAGGTGCTCTGGTCATTCATGGACTCACAGTCAGATGTGTGGAGTCAGCAGTTACTGTTCCCAGGGTCTGGGGTGGGGCAAACAGACCTTATGAACCCCTACAATGTCTTCAGGACATGAACTAGAGTCTTCAGAATCCATACCCCCTGTGGTTTAGTGTGGTCATCATTTTCTAAGGCCGTCCCTTCCCTCATCAGAACCTCACAGCAAGCCTGCGACTCCAGGGGCCGCGGGGCATGTTTCATTTCAACAAAAGAAGAAACCTGAGGCCAGTGCAGCTGCAGAGGTATCACTGCCCACCTGGAGGCTGGTCTTAAACAGTCTCCTCTGTCCCACAGCCCTGGTTTCTCCATCTGCTGCTACTGCTACTACTAAGTCACTTCAGTCGTGTCCGACTCTGCGTGACCCCATAGACGTCAGCCCACCAGGCTCTTCTGCCCCTGGGATTCTCCAGGCAAGAAAACTGGAGTGGGTTGCCATTTCCTTCTCCAATGCATGAAAGCGAAAAAGTGAAAGTGAAGTCGCTCAGTCGTGTCCAACTCTTAGCAACCCCATGGACTGCAGCCCACCAGGCTCCTCCATCCATGGGATTTTCCAGGCAAGAGTACTAGAGTGGGGTGCCATTGCCTTCTCCGGGTTTCTCCATCTACACCCAGCTAAAGCCCAGCCCACCAACGCACTGCCAGGATTTCCCTGAGGCTGGAGCCAGTTCTTCTCTCTTCTCTTCCTCGGTGTCTTCCTTCTCTTTTCAATACGGCCATTCCTCCCTTGATGCATTAATACAACCATGATCAAACTCCTGCTCTAGGCTGGGCACTAGGAAACTGATAAACAGAGACACAAGAAAAGATTAGAGGGAAAAAAAGGAAAGATCGGGGCAGGGTGGGGGGGGGGCACTTGGGGGGCAAAGAACACAGAGCAAAGGAAGCCAAAGGTCAAATCAAATGACGTTCTATTTGTCCCAGGCATTATCCCCTCTGGGCTTGATTAGCAATGCCTTTCCTGCACTGACACAGTAACCCAGCTCTTTGGTAGTCTCCTGAGGGCAAGCGCAGTCTCAGTCTGAGATGCAGTGCTGACTGAAGCGTCCTGCACAGACTGACTGTTCAAATGCAGCACTGTGTGCCTGTTGAAAGCACACACTCTGGGGCCAGTTTACCAGGGTATAACTCCCAGCTTCAAGAGGTGCCCGCTGTGTGACACTGGGCGGTTGGCTTAACCTCTCTGGGCATCACGGTCTTCACCTCAGAAATGGGGATTTGTCTAGGGTCTCTCTCAATGCATATCGGTAAGACTTGGCAGAAAGTGCTGCGTGGAGGACGATTTCAATTGCAAGGAAACTGTTACCTGGTCGCTCTGCTGCCCTGAGCAATCCTGTCCTCTCCCTGAGCTTTGGCTTCCCCTTTCGTTCATCCTGATGGGACGACAGTCTAGGTGGGGCACGGCGGCCAGAAACAAGGGCAGCTCCAGCCTCCCACAAGGCTTGGCAGGAAGGCAGGAGTCGGGGGACATACAAGGCAGCCCCCACTGCCCCGCCGGTCCTGGACTGACAGGGCTCTTTCCTGGCAAGCTGGATGGAACCTGAGAGCCAGCTCAGCAGGGGGATTTGGGGAGGAGTATGTGGCCTGGGGAGAGGGATTAGGCAGGGCACGCACCACACTGACGGAGACAGGCAATGGCACCCCACTCCCTTATTTTGCCTGGAAAATCCATGGGGGGGGGGCCTGGTGGGTTACAGCCATGGAGTAAGAGAGACAGGACAGGACTTCCCTTTCACTTTTCACTTTCACGCATTGGAGAAGGAAATGGCAACCCACTCCAGTGTCTGCCTGGAGAATCCCAGGGACGGCGGAGCCTGGTGGGCTGTCATCAGGGGCGCCGGGGGTGTAGAGCATAGCACCACACTGACAGGCCCAGGTGGTTGTGATAAGACAGGAATGGAGCCATTCTCTGGCGTGAAATAGGCCCCTAGCCAATGTAAACGCCTTGGCAGAATTAATGCACAGCACTTTGATCCCTAGTTCATCTGCCAGGTGGAGGCATGTGTGGGAGAAAGACAGGGTCTGTGAATGGATTCCTAACACCTTCCAAATTCCCAGGAAACCGAGGGCACATTTCCTACGTCACAGAGGAAAAACCCACTCTTGCAGAGAAACCACAAGTGGGCAGAACTTCTCTGCCCTTACCTGGCTCTGTGGGGAGGATATGGGGCGAGAGTCAGCAGGGCACTTTGTGCTGTGGGGGTGCCTCGACATGTCACCTCCAAGGATCCTCTCCCTGACTCAGAGGGAGGGTGAAGTCCATTCTGCAGATGGGAAAGTTGAGGATATCAGTATTACACAGCAGAACAGAATTTGAGCTGAGGTTTTTCTCCCCCTCAAATGAAGTGAAGTGAAAGTGAAAGTTGCTCAGTCATGTCCACCTCTTTGCGACTCTGTGACTATCCAGTCCATGGAATTCCCTAGGCCAGAATACCTGAGTGGGTAGCCTTTCCCTTCTCCAGGGGATCTTCCCAACCCAGGGATCGAACCCAGGTCTCCCACATTGCGGGCAGATTCTTTACCAGCTGAGCCACAAGGGAACCCTGCCTCTAATGAGAAATTCGGGAAGAAAGGGACATTAGAGTCTATGCAACTTAACCTCCCATTCCAAGGTGAGAATCCTGCAACCAGGCATCTTTCTGAAAAGATTTTGCATGCCTCTGAAGGTGGCTAGTTCACTCCTGGCAACACAGCTGAAGTCAGATCCCTTGCCAGTCTTAGTGGTTCTTACCTATTTATTTATCAAACATTTATTGAAAAAGGAGGAGGAGGAGGAAAAGAAGTTTATGGAAGCAGGATTTTCTTGATCAATGAAGTCATTAGGCTAAAGAGGAAGAGCAGTAAATATAAGCATTATAACTACACCCTGAATTGGGGATCAGGTCTGGGATAGACCCTTTAAAAAAAAAAAATTTTTAATTAATTTATTTATTTTAATTGGAGGCTAATTATCTTACAATATTGTGGTTTTCAACATACATTGACATGAATCAGCCATGGGTGTACATGTGTCCCAGACCCTTCTTAGCTGAGTGACATTCACTCTTCACTTCGAGTCTCAGTTTTCTTCTCCTTAAAGTGGGCATAATGTATCCACCCAAAAGATAATTGCAATGTCCACAGAAGAATGGATAAACAAACTATGATGTATCTGTACAATGGAACACTGCTGTTGCTGCTAAGTCGCTTTAGTCGTGTCCGACTCTGCGACCCCATAGATGGCAGCCCACCAGGCTCCCCCGTTCCTGGGATTCTCCAGGCAAGAACACTGGAGTGGGTTGCCATTTTCTTCTCCAATGCATGAAAGTGAAAAGTGAAAGTGAAGTCGCTCAGTCGTGTGAGACTCTTAGCAACCCCATGGACTGCAGCCCACCAGCATCCTCCGCCTATGGGATTTTCCAGGCAAGAGTACTGGAACACTACTCAGCAATAAAAAAGAGTGAACTATTTACTGATACAGAAAATAATGCAGAAAAATCACAAAAGCATTATAAGAAATGGAATAAGCTAACAACACAAGGCTGCATACTGTGTGGTTCCAGTGTATGATGTTCTGGAACAGACAAAACCACAGGCTGGTCATCTAATCAGTCCTGTCTGGAGGCTGAGTGTGCGAGCAGAGAAATGACCATGCTAGGAGAAAATTTGGGGGACAGGCGAGAAAAATAGTCTATATCTTGATAGTGTTGGCAGTTACACTACGTTATACATCTGTCAAAGTTCAAGAAACTGCACACTTTTAGAAGGGTAAATTGTTCTACAGATAAGTCATACCTCAATAAGCATAGCTTTAAAGGGAAACTATGATGATCAAATTGCCAACATTCGCCGGATCATCGAAAAAGCAAGAGAGTTCCAGAAAAACATCTATTTCTGCTTTATTGACTATGCCAAAGCCTTTGACTGTGTAGATCACAAGAAACTGTGGAAAATTCTGAAAGAGATGGGAATACCAGACCACCTGATCTGCCTCTTGAGAAATCTGTATGCAGGTCAGGAAGCAACAGTTAGAACTGGTCATGGAACAACAGACTGGTTCCAAATAGGAAAAGGAGTACGTCAAGGCTGTATATTGTCACCATGTTTATTTAACTTATATGCAGAGTACATCATGAGAAATGCTGGACTGGAAGAAACACAAGCTGGAATCAAGATTGCCGGGAGAAATATCAATAATCTCAGATATGCAGATGACACCACCCTTATGGTAGAAAGTGAAGAGGAACTAAAAAGCCTCTTGATGAAAGTGAAAGTGGAGAGTGAAAAGGTTGGCTTAAAGTTCAACATTCAGAAAATGAAGATCATGGCATCTGGTCCCATCACTACATGGGAAATAGATGGAGAAACAGTGGAAATGGTGTCAGACTTTATTTTTCTGGGCTCCAAAATCACTGCAGATGGTGACTGCAGCCATGAAATTAAAAGACGCTTACTCCTTGGAAGGAAAGTTATGACCAACCTAGATAGCATATTCAAAAGCAGAGACATTGCTTTGCCAACAAAGGTTCGCCTAGTCAAGGCTATAGTCTTTCCTGTGGCCATGTACGGATGTGAGAGCTGGACTGTGAAGAAGGCTGAGCACCGAAGAATTGATGCTTTTGAACTGTGGTGTTGGAGAAGACTCTTGAGAGTCCCTTGGACTGCAAGGAGATCCAACCAGTCCATTCTGAAGGAGATCAGCCCTGGGATTTCTTTGGAAGGAATGATGCTAAAGCTGAAACTCCAGTATTTTGGCCACCTCATGCGAAGAGTTGACTCATTGGAGAAGACTCTGATGCTGGGAGGGATTGGGGGCAGGAGGAGAAGGGGACGACAGAGGATGAGATGGCTGGATGGCATCAGTGACTCGATGGATGTGAGTCTGAGTGACCTCCGAGAGCTGGTGATGGACAGGGAGGCCTGGCATGCTGCAGTTCGTGGGGTCGCAAAGAGTCAGACACGACTGAGCAACTGATCTGATCTGATCTGATGATGATTTAGTGTTTACTAAAGTAAGTGGGGCTTCCCTCATAGCTCAGTTGGTAAAGAACCTGCCTGCAATGCACGAGACCCAGGGTTGATTCCTGGGTTGGGAAGATCCGCTGGAGAGGGGATAGGCTACCCACTCCAGTAGTCTTGGGCTTCCCTTATGGCTCAGCTGGTAAAGAATCTGCCTGCAATGCAGGAGACCTGGGTTCAATCCCTGGGTTGGGAAGATCCCCTGGAGAAGGGAAAGGCTCCAGTATTCAGAACTGGAGAATTCCATGGACTGTATAGTCCACAAGGTCACAAAGAGTCGGACACGACTGGGTGACTTTCCCTTTCACTACGTGAGTGAGTGAGTGATGCACACTGCTTGTTTTTCAGTTGCTAAGTCGTGTCTGACTCTTTGCAACCCTGTGTAGCCCACCAGGCTTCTCTGTCCTCCACTATCTCCCAGAGTTTGCTCAAATGCGTGTTCCTTGAGTCAATGATGCCATCTAACTATCTCATCCTCTGACACCCCCTTCCTCTTTTGCCTTCAATCCTTCCCAGCACCAGGGTCTTTTCCAATGAGTCGGCTCTGCATCAGGTGGCCAAAGTATTGGAGCTTCAGCTTCAGCATCAGTCCTTCCATTGAATATTCTGAGTTGATTTCATTTAGGACTGACTGGTTTGATCTCCATGCAGTCCAGGGGACTCTCAAGAGTCTTCTGCAGACAGTTAAGTGTAGATTTCTTTTGCCTCAGGGACGTAGTAAATCAGGTAGAGCTAGGTTGCTATATCCCATTCTGCCAGTAGGTGTCGCTAACACAGTATGCTGTTTTACAGTTTGACAGACCCATTCACTCACACTTGCAGCCCCAAATAAGATAAAAGTACCTTCTAATTGTAACCTGAACAATTTGTGTTGCAAGGCTGTCTGCATGCCTCTGATAAACTGCCTGTAGATGGTAAGTTAGGTCCTCTCCCCCATCCAAATGAATGATGTAATAGAATTGGTCCCATTCCATGCCCCAAGCAGTGGAGGTGAGAACCAAGACGGCAGTGGGCAGGATGACATTTGAAGTCCTTTTCTGGCTACCCCACTGAGCATGGATTGATATTTCTTGAAATCTTCCAGTCCACAATTGAATCCAGCTCTTTGGAATGCTGAGGTCTCGCCAGACCTGTAGGCAGCAGCAAACTTTGAGCTTATGTGGACACGCTCCCCCGCCAAACCCCTCACGGCTGTGCTTCTTCCAATAACAATATTTTCTCTGCTCCCTCTGAAGAGAAAGTCATGTGTTAAATGGAAGATTTGCTTGAGTGAGTCACTGGGAACCTAAGCAAAATCATATTAAGGAAGTAATATTTATTATATCCATAAAGCAACCCGTACAGCCAATGTGCGGGGGCCAGATGGGAGGCCCAGATGTGCAGGGAGCCAAATCAAGGCTGTCAAGAGGGGAGCCTTGGCCTGTGAGTTAAAGCCCTTCAACTAGGGGGGAATTGGAGGTGGATTCGGTCAACGGAGGGGTCCTCCGGTGGCCTCAGAGGTGGGGGCTCCCAGAGGAAGGTGAAGGGGTCAAGGGTTCCCTGCAATGACAGTGACTGGTGAGACGGTTCAGGGTAACAGAGGGGAGAAGTGGCATGAAGGCCAAAAATGAGAGTGGCCAGGTCTGCATGACGTGCATAATAAGAACCAGGGCTGCGGGGTGGAGAGACGGAAGGAAGAATGGAAAGGGTGGCAGAAGGAAGAAGACCCTTGGGGACAATTGTTTGAGTCACTGCTTGTTCAAGGATGCTCAGCCAATGGGACAGGTAAGGGCTGAAATCCAATTTACAGTGTAGTTCAAAGCTGTTTATCTTGGGCAGGAGTAGGCTCTATCGGGAGGAGGAGCCCTTCACTCATGTGCACAGAGGTGCCAAGTGAATGAACCACAGTCCTAGATGGAAGGATGAAAGGAAGGTAAGAGAGAGGAGGGATCTTTTCACTCTGCATCTCTCTAAGATGATCCACGTAGTCTCAAGATGAACATTCTTCTTTTCAGTTGCTTTCTCCTTGGTCCACGCTAATCCCACTGATAAATCAAAGCCCAGCTCAGTCATCGCCAACTCCCAGGAGCCTTTCCAGTTGCTCACATCTTCCAAAGGCAGCTCCTGATTCCTGCTGAGCAAACTGAAATTTCATCTATAAGCTGAGTCAACCTTGAGCATGGCTGAGGTGCCTTCATCGCTATTGGTGTCAACGGCCCTTTTGATGGCACCTTTCTCCCTATCCAGAGCTCACTGAGCTCAAACTACCCTAGTCTTGGGTGCAAGGAATTAAATGTTCCCCTTTTATTATTCTTTGTATTCCTGTTTTGATGAAGACCACACAGTGGCAATTCAGATGCCAGATGAGTGGACAGGGCAATTGTGAGCCCTGACCTGGGCAATTGTTAATATTTGCCCAGCAAACATCTGTTATTCTTGACTAACATCCAGTCCCCTGGCTTCTGGGAACAAGGTGCTTACAGTCCTGTAGGCACCCGCCCTCCCTCCAGTCTCAGTGCTTGGGGCTCTAGTTGCACAAATCCCTCTCCCTGATTGGCTTAGGAATGGGCACGTGACTCAGTCCACCGAATGAGAGCCAGTCCTTTGACTTTTGCTGCAGCTTAAAGGGAACACTTTCTGGGAATGGGTTGGGGCAAATAATATAGATGGAGTTGCAGGCACTGCTGGTCCTGCAGAGAGAAATCCTTGCCCCAAGAATGGAGTCAACTCAGAGAAAAGCCAAGCCAAAGAGAGGAAAACACAAATATTCTTGATATCACTTGAGCAGCTGGAACCAGCCATATCTGAATCTGGTGCCCCTGTCACTTCTTTTCATATAAACCAACACATTCCTTTTCTAGATGAGGACAATTTCATTTGGATTCCTGGCATTTGTTACTGAAAGAGCCTTGATCAATAAAGGAAGCTTCCCAAATCTGCTGCTGCTGCTGCTGCTGCTAAGTCACTTCAGTCGTGTCCGACTCCGTGCAACCCCATAGATGGCAGCCCACCAGGCTCCCCCGTCCCTGGGATTCTCCAGGCAAGAATACTGGAGTGGGTTGCCATTTCCTTCTCCAATGCATGAAAGTGAAAAGTGAAAGTGAAGTCACTCAGTCATGTCGGACTCTTGGCGACCCCATGGACTGCAGCCCACCAGGTTCCTTCATCCATAGGATTTTCCAGGCAAGAGTACTGGAGTGGGGTGCCACCGCCTTCTCCGTCCCAAATCTAGCTCTTTGTAAATCATCTCTGAAATACAGAAATGTGGGACTTTGAGCTGGAGGTTCTTAGATCTGAGATTTTACTCTAGTTCTTAGATTAAGCAGATAGGTGATCCTAAGACACTCATTTCCCACCTTACCAGGACTAATTTTCTCATATGTGAAAGAAAACCTGTCTTTTGTTTGGTTAAATTTTTCTCTTTTTTAACAAAATGTGTTCTTTAAACTTTTGTGCAGAACAGTGATGTCTTTGGGTATAGGAGGACAATATCGCCACAAACACGTTTCATCCATAAGCTACTCCCTGTAGTCTCTGGACTACCTCTAACTATTGGGCATGGCAATCTTCCCCATCCTGTCAGAAGCAGGGCTTCAAGAGATGGGTGTCCACAGTAACAGAAAGTTCCTACAACTTTGGCACCAGGCAGACCCTGGCTCAAATCCCAGGGTGCCTGCTCAAGGCATGAGAGCCTTGACAAGCTTTATCCTCTGAATGCCAGCTTCCTCCTCGTGGAATGGGGACCCTTGCCTAATCTTCACAGACAAGAGATTACACTAAATGCTTTCTGTGTATCCGAACCCTTTACCTTCACAATGCCCTTTTGAGGGCCTACTATTATCTTCATTTTGCGGAAGACAAAACCCAGCTGCTGACAGGTTAAGGCTCACACATAAAGTCAAGTCCTGAACGAGGATTTGAATCCACATCTGCTTGAAACCAGAACTGTCCACAGATCTAAGACACAGCCCAACACAGAGTTGACACTCAAAACGAGTAGACATAAATGCACTATTGTCCAGCAGAATGTCCTGCAAGGATGAAAATGCTTTAGTGCTGATCTACCCTCTAGTAGCCTGCACGTGGCACCTAACACTGGGGGTTTTTAAATTTTATTTAAAGAGCCACACGTGGCTAGTGGCTAGCATATTGGACAGCATGAGACTAGACACTGTGCTCCCTGAGGGAAAGATGGAATATGTTTGTAAGATAAATATATCTGGGGTCCGGCTGATCTGTGTTCAAATGCCAGTTGGCCACTGACTGGCATTTTGAGTTTACCCAGTGATTTCAATTTCTAGTGACAAAAACTCAACCTCCTAGGATCGTCATGACAGGCACTCACTCACATATTCTTTCGACAACAGTCAGCCTCTCCTGCAGCTGGAGCCCTTTGCTAAACGTCAGGAATCTCATGAAGAACAGAACAGAAAAGAATCCAGCTCTCGAAAAAAAATGTCCAGCTTCAGGATGCTGTAAGTGCAAATACAAATCACACACTTGAGGCAAGGAGCACAGCCTGGCACACAACACCCGCATGCTCAAGAGAGGGGAGTGGATTTCAAGCAGCAGGCATCTTAAACTTAACACAATGTTATATGTCAATTATATCTCAATGAAGCTGGGGGTGGGGAGTAGGAAAGCTAAAAAAAAAAAAAAAAAGAAGAAGAAGAAAAAGAAGCAGACGTCTTCTGGAAGAGACTTGGCAATGTCTCCAGAGCATTTTGTGTTAACTCAAGGAAGTTGGGAGGGTTATGCAAATAGGCCTGTTGAATAAAGAATATTCCTAGGTGAAATCATTATGCAGAACGGTTTCCCCTTTGCATAAGGTGGCAAAAATTATCTCCCCGGTGCCAATTATGTGCTTGTTAGCACTGACATTCTCAGAGTCATTACACCGAATGGGTGCCGTTTATGTAAGACCTACACTGGATTCTATTGTAATTTTTCCTCTGTTTACAACTCAGTATAATAAATGTCATTTTTTCAAATGTTAAGGTATTTGGTATTTAATTTAACATTAAGGCTTGGAATATGTTTGCCCCTAAAAGGCACTCGCATCCAAACACCCTCAGGAGTCACGAAAGGGAACAAATATTCAGAAATGCTTGATGAGAGTGGGGGTCAGGACACAAGAATTCCATTTCTGACTGTGTCCTTGAATGTGGAGCTGCCATCCTCTGAGCCTAATTGCCCCATGTGTGATACGACGTGATCAGACAAAGTAATTTCTAAAGTCCTTTTGCAAACTCGACTTCCTATAACCCTACTGAGATGCTTAGCTTTTGTCCCTGTTGATTACAACCATTTTAAGAGTATATTTTTTAAAAGAGAAATGGAGCAAATAGAGAGCAGAGATAAAGCAGATAGATACAACCATATTAATAGTATGTTTTTTAAAAGACAAATGGAGCAAAATGGAGAGCAAAGTAAACTAGATGGATAGATAGATAATAGAAAGGCAGGCAGAATCACAGACAGTGGGGAAATGATGAATTACTGAGTAAGATATTGAGACAACTCAACTACTCAAGAGGGAAAAATCAAGGCGGATTCCTACCTCACACCATATACAAAAATAAAATCTAAATGCATTAAATACCTCGACCTGAAAAGCAAAAAGCAGAAAGCAAACCAAAGAAAATAACAGGAGAATATTTTGTGACCTTCAACAGGGGGGATTAGAATTTCTTGAAGACATATCAACATTAGAGATGATAACATAGGTAAAGGATGGAATTCAGTACATCAAAATTAAAGATATCCATCCCAAGAACACCATACATGAAGTCAGCACAAGGCCAATGGAATGAAACAAAGATATTTGCAAAGGATAACTCTCCAGGAAACACCGAGATCTATAAATCAGAAAAAAAAAAAAAAATCTTTAAAAATCCAATAGTGAAATGGACAAAATATATTAATAAATAACTCACAGAAAGGGAAAAAAATTCTAATAAGTATATTACATGTTCAAGATTACCAGTGATGACTGACATGGAAATTAAATTAACCATGAGGTACCACATTATCCCCATTTGACTGGCAAAAGTCAAAGGGAAAGATAGTACTGTGTCTTGGCAAAAATGTGGTGAAAGAGCCATTCTCACTCACAGCTGGAGAGAGTGTGAAGGACGCAGCCGTCTGAGAACAGTCTGGCCAGACTTGGCGAAATTAAATGTGCAGACACTCAAGAGCTCAGCAAAGCCATCATTGGTGACAGAGCCGAAACACATTCTCAGTCGGGGCCACAGGAAGATATGCAGAAGGGTATTCATTGCATTCTCCTTATACGGACACAAGGTGGCTGTACTCCTTCCCTGGAGAAGCAGGTGAGTCAACATGTGGTGGGAGCAAACTGAGAAATGGGAAATACTCTACAACTGTCGGGAAAAAAGAAGTCAGACCTGAATGCAGCAGCTGCAGCAGATCTCAGAAATGATGCTGAGGACTTTCCTGGTGGTCCAGTGGTTAACAGTCTGCCTGCCCTTGCAGGAGACACGGGTTTGACCCCTGGTCTGGGAAGATTCACATGTCACAGAGCAACAAACCCCATGCGCCACAACTACTGAGCCTGTGCGCCCTAGAGACCACGTTCCCCAACAAGAGGAAGTCACCACAGTGAGCAGCCTGGGCACCACAACAGAGAGTGGCCCCCAGTCTCCGCAACTAGAGAAAGCCTGCGTGCAGCAACAAAGACCCAGCACAGCCATAAGTAAATAAACAAATAAAAATTTAAATGATGTTGAGAAAGAATAAAATCCAGAAAAAGAACCCAATCAATTTACAAAGCTACACACACCATACATTTTCCAAAGACACAAGTATGTATGAACGGCCAAACTGTGGGCTGGCGGGCATGAAAACTAGGATGCATGCCAACGTGGTCAAGAGGAGGGGCATCCGGGTGGAAGACAGGGGTGGGCAATTTAAAACAAGAATCCTTTCAGCGAGGGTCTACGCACTTCTGTGAACCTAGGCGCCCACTGCCCAAATAATCGTGGTATCCACACGTTAAGTTCTCGGGCACTGTGTTAAAAGATGCGAGATCAGCTATAGAGTGCTGCTGTTGTTCAGTCAGTAAAAAAAGGAAAAAAAAAGTCACTCAGTCATGTCCAGCTCTTTGTGAGCCCATGGACTGTAGCCCACCAGGCTCCTCCATCCATGGGACTCTACAGGCAAGAATACTGGAGTGACTTGCCATTTCCTTCTCCAGGGGATCTTCCCGACCCAGGGATGGAACCCAGGTCTCCTGCACAACAGGCAGACTCTTTACCATCTGAGCCACCAGGGAAGAGGCACTAAGTCGTGTCCAGCTCTCTGCAACCACAAGACCTATACAGCCAACCAGGCTTCACTGTCCTTCACTATGTCCCAGAGTTTCCATATCTAACATTGATGTCATTTAATACAGATACTTTAATCCTCACTTTCCTCACCATTCAGAACTGGGCAGATTTATGCATCTCAGATTGGACTGAAACCCACTTCTCCAGAGTGGGTAACACATGTGAGGCATGGCTATACACCCAGCCCCAAGCAGACACGAGACAGGAGTGCATGGTCAAGAACAGGATATTCAGATGCTGTTCTGAAGCACAAAGCATGCTGGCACCCCATCTGCTGATAAAGCAGAAGTGTTGGTCCTGACTCCTGACATCAAGATTATGGTGGTCCTCTTCCTTTCCTCTCTCTCTGCCCCAAAGGACAGAGTCTTACACCTCTGTGCGACCTTGGGCTCACTGAATACGCTGCATTGTGTCCATTGCTATTTGCTGAGAGCCTACCAGATGCCAGGAACTGTGCTAAGTAATACTGGACCCCTTGCCTAAGGACCCACCAAGAGCAGTGGCTCCTACCCTTCAGACATCAGCCCGTGGATCGCACAGCTCCAGGGTGGACCCCAGTACCTGAGTGTTTCCACGGCTCACTTTTCAGTGATCCTATCGTGATTCTACTGCAGCCATTAGAAGGGCTCCCTGCCCAGAGGAGAACAACAAACCAGAACAGAGGTGCCAGAAACGAGGTTCAGTGAAGGAAGATGAGGACCCAGAAGGAAACCAACCCTGTGCCTCACAGAGGGAATAGTCTCACTTTTATTCACAATCCATACTTTGGCTTTCCATTGTACGTTTTCTGATGAAAAGAAGAGACACCCCAAGGGCTGAGATGGAGGGAAACGCCAAAACACAAAAAGGGGGGACGCGTAAGAAAAGGACAGGCCGCTGGTCAAAGGTCCAGCAGGTTGAATTCCTGTGTCTGACTCAGTTGTCAGGGTGCTGTGTGACTTTAAGCAGGTCAGGCGTCCTCTCTGGGCTTCAGCTTCTGCATCCATAAAACAGGCAGGGGGTGGGTAGATGATCCATTAACAGGTATCTGTTGAATTCTCTAGTAGGATCTGGAAATTCGAGTGACGGCCAGGACAAGGTTGGTGCCTGTGAGAAGCTGACAGAGTGAGAGGTCAGTATCAGCTGGAACAACGACTATCCAAGTGGAGTGAGCAAGGGGGAGAGAGGTGAGGGGTGAAGGTGAAGGGCGACACAGAGACAGAGCTTGGAGGATTTTGCTCCTGATGTCTGTGAGGCCCTGTATATATCAACCTTACACTTCTTTTGTCTCCACATTAAGAAAGAAAGCATCACTCAACAGTCAGACCCGGGATCACCAGTGTAGGACACTGCCCCTCCCCCAGGCTCTGCGTCCAAGATGGTGCCTCCTGTTTCATCGGGCCCACCAACCTAATGAGCCCCTTCCATCCCCACCCCCATGCCACTGGACCCTGATCCCCCCAACTTCCATTTCGCCCATTTTTCTCTCTGCACTTCTCGCCTTTCATTTCTGACCAAACTTCAGATGACGGGAACACTGATAAATTAATGATTGTAATTAATAAAAATTGACTCTGTGCTAATAAATTATTATGAAATGGCCTGTCAGGTTTTTTAATGAAATGCAAAAAGCTGCAGTAATGAGATGAGTGTGTGCACTTTTTTTTTCAGCCAAGACGTGAGGAAATACATCCATGGGGGTACTCAAGAGGTTTTTTTATAAGGAAAGAATCCAGGAGAAGAAAAGCGCAATTGTAGCAATGCTCAGAGGAGAACAGGAGGAATTACCACCATATGAGTACCTACTGTGTTAGACACATCGCCTATGTTGTTCCATATTATCTTATCAGTCCCATGAAGTGGATACTATTATTACTGCTTATTCTCACTGATGGGGGCTTCCCAGGTAGTGCGGTGGTAATAAAGCCACCTGCCAATGCAGGAGACACAAGAGACAAGAGTTCAGTCCCTGGGTCAGGAAGATCCCCTGGAGCAGGAAATGGCAACCCAAGACAGTATTCTTGCCTGAGAAATTCCATGGACAGAGGGGCTTGCAGGCAGGCTGCCGTCCATGAGGTCGCAGAGAGTTAGACACGACTGAGCGACTGAGCACACACACACGTGCTCACTGATGGGGAAACAGGTCTGGAGAGTGTAAGGAGTCATCCGAGGTCACTTGGTAATTATGTTATAGAGCTAGGATTGAACCCGGATATTTTAGATTCCAGACTCATCCCAAGATCTCAACCACTCAATCATACTACCTTTCAAAAACTCTGGATTTGGAGACAAAAGGCATGAGTTCAGAGTCTGAATTCGTTCACTTGACGTTGTGACCTGCAGCAGGTTCCTAACCTCTCTGCGCCTCGGGTGAGCCATCTATTTAATGGAGACAACAACACTTCTTTGACATGCTCTTGTGTGTGTACAGATAAGAAGGAAGCAGGATAAAGAATGTGAACACACGTAGCCCTAAGCATCCTTCCTCTCTTTTTCTAAGAGTTTGGCATAAGAAGTTCTGTCCATGAGCAGGTGAAGCATCACAGGAAATGCGGTCCAAAGTCAAGGAGAGGAGGCTTGGCGGCCTTCTCATTCACACCCCATCCCAGCTCTGTGGAGTGTTTAATATTACAAGGTTGTCCCAGTTCTTTGTAAACTATAGCCATGAATGTAAAACAACTGATTTTTACAACAGAATTGTTTAACCCTGCACCAATTAAAAGTACCTGTTATTAAAAAAGGTAATTATGCTGTAATTAGTTTGACACAAGACATTAAGCAGATTATTATCAAAGCCAGGGAAATAGTAACTTCAAAGCAATTTCCCTTCTTGAAAGAGGCATTTACATGCCACCATTGGAACACAATCCTCACTCGAGGCACTTTTTAATGCAGGGAAACATAGTTCCAAATTCTGCCGAGCAGCTTGGAGCTTTATGGCAGGGAAAGCCCGCATTACAGATGAACTTAGGTGGCTGGGCTGCAGAAATTCTTCCCAGGAAATCCATGTTTTGGGTGGGTAATCACTGGCCAGGATGCAGCGTGGCCAGAGCAAATTTTGGCAGAGGATACTTACTGATAAAAGCAGGAGAAGGACTAAAGACAGAGCACCCAGGTGTGCCAGGCGTCACATTTGGACTTTTCACTATTCTATGAGGCAAGAATAAAGAGACCCCACTTGTGAGGGACAGAAAATAGGCTACCAACCACTAATGAGACAAGCGGGGTGAAGATCAGCTGTCTCAAAAAGCACATCCCCCAGCAATGTTGGTTTCATATATATACATATATATATATATATATATATATACAAAATCAAGTCACTTTTATTTCTCCTCAGCAATCTTTCATGAAATACCTCCTTGCAAAAGGCCCTGATTCTCTCTCTCACTGACTTCTTGTGTACTTTCCTTTCTATATTCTTTCCCCAAGGTGTCCTCTCTTACCTATCAGATTTCTAGCAGAGGCAGGACAGGGGGCACTGATGAACAGGCATTCTAAGGAATAGCTCAGCCCTGTCGGCCACTAAGGTTTCAGGACCAAGGTCAGCAGCATCAGCCCTTACTGCCCTCTCTTTCTCAAGAATAAGCATACACCTGTGGCTGAGGTCCCATCTCTGCCACTTACCAGCTCTGTGACCTTGAATGATAAATGTAACCTCTCTGAGCCTCAGCTTCCTCTCTTCTAAAATGGAAAAATAAGAGCACCTAACAAAGAATCATTGTGAAGAATTCATCCCAAACATTTAGCAAGGAGCCTGGCACATAGTAAGCTCCCAATAAATGAGAATTGTTATTTACTTTTAACCTATATTTACTGACTACTGACCTATGGGCTTTTCCTAGCAAATAGAGCTCTGCTCTCCAAGAGACAGAAAAATATAGCTATAAATGTAAGGCAGGCAAAGAGGCAAAACCAGATGGTTCAAGAAGTAAAGTAGATCCTGCCTCTCATGAAGCTACACAAATACAGTGGATATTTTTTTCCAGCCAGCAAAATGTGAAGCTTCTTCTTTCTGGCTAACCTTGTAATATTATTATTATAGGGATATTTATTGAGCATTTATACTTTACCTAGCACCATATGAAGCATTTTATATTAGTTATGTCATTCAAAAATTTCAACCACTCTATGAGACAGACAATATTATAAATCATAAACTCCATCCATTTTGTAGATGAGGAAACTGAGACTCAGGGGAGCTAATGGGCACCACCCCCCACTGGGTAAGTGGCCAAGCAAGAATTTGAAACCAGGTCTATCTGACACCTAACCCATAACCAAGATGCTCCCCTGCCCTCCCAAATCACACAGTCAGGTGGCAAAGAGAGATTCGTCATTAGAAGTGAGATGAAAGTACCAGTTACCTACTATGTGCTTAGAAAACACTGTCCTCACCACTTTCCTCCTTAATACTCAGTCTCCTCATCTTTCAGTTCAGGGATGTGGACAGATCTTCTCTAAGAGCCCATTGATTTGGCAGGTCCCAGAGCCTCCTTCTCCCTGGCTGTCACCCTGAGAACCCCCACGTGTGTTCTCTGGGCCCCCACCTGAGCCTCCTGCCTCCCCTCAAAGGCTCTGGAATCCAGGAAGAGCTGGAGGAGCTGCTCCCGGCAGTGGGGCCTCAAGCCTATCCTGTCGTTGCCATGACGACAATGCCGGCATCAATCTTCTTCAAGCCCCTCTCTCCAGCTCTGCCTCACTCCCTCTCCTGTAGTGTCTGTGCCTTCTGGGTGCCCCTGCAGTAGGATTCAGGGCTCAGGGCCAGGACCAAGCATGGGTGCAGCGATGGGGCAAGAGGGAGAGGCAGGAAGAGGAGAAGCCTCAGGACTAAGGTGGATCAGACTCAAGGAGTCTCAGGGGAGGACTGGATCCCCCAGCAACCTCATTTCTTATTCTCTTCCTTTTCCTTTATAAGCATATAATCCACCTCAGGTATTATACTAAGCTTTGCACATACCTTGTTGCCACTTAAAGTTCAGCTTAGGTATAACCTTCTACAATCATCATCCCCCACTGGAAGGGTTAACACTACCCCTGCCTCCTGTGGATCATAGCAATTATCATACCACTTTACCTCAATTAATATACTGGTTATCACAATGACTTTATGAGGTTGAATCTACTTTAGTCTAATGTTGCCTATTATTAGGGAACATTACCCCATTTTCCAGGTGGGTAAACTAAGGCTCATGGGAGTTGAGCAATTTGCTCACAAGCAAGTGGCCCAGCCACCACTGAAACCGACCTCAGCTCAACTGCCTCAGGAGGCCTCAGGAATTGACTTGGCTGAGGGGACAGAGTGATATTACGTGTTAAACTGTTGGTTTGCTTTGTGAGTTTGGGGAGGAATTGATGTGCCTGAGGACATGGACTGGACATCAGCAGAGACCAGTCAACTTGGCCTGTGGTCTCAGGATGCTCCCCGACCCTAGGCCCTATTCACGATGCAGGGAGAAGCGAGTGCATTGGGGTGACCACCATCAACCCTGAGGTCTCAGGAACATGATGGGCGGTGCACTTTCTCAGAAAACCAAACTAAGGGCTTCAAGTGAGCTACCAAACCCCCTACCCCTGCCCCACAGTCTGAATCCTCATAAGAAGGTCACAGCTGGAAGGATGCTTATGGGCCATCTCTCCCCACACCCATCACACAGACGGGAAAACTAAGACCTGGATCACAGTAAGAACGAGTCTGAGATCATCTGTCTATTAGTGAGAGACAGAGCCATGACCTGTGCCCAGTCCTCCCGATCCCTAGTCCAAGATTCTTTCCTCCAGCCCCTCAATGGAGTAGCCAAACACATCTAAGCCAGTAGACCTGAACTCCATCCACCTACAGCCTCACTAGAAAAGAGCACATATTGTGGGCCCTGCTAAGTCACTTCAGTCATGTCCGACTCTGTGCGACCCCATAGACGGCAGCCCACCAGGCTCCCCTGTCCCTGGGATTTTCCAGGCAAGAACACTGGAGTGGGTTGCCATTTCCTTTTCCAATGCATAAAAGTGAAAAGTGAAAGTGAAGTCGCTCAGTCTTGTCCAACTCTTAGCGACCCCATGGACAGCGGCCCACCAGGGTCCTCTGTCTCTGGGATTTTCCAGGCAAGAGTACTGGGGTGGGGTGCCATTGTGGGCCCTGATCTGTGCTAAATGTTTGATGTCCATTAATTCAATTTTCAATACACAATGAGGCATGATTATTAAACTCATTTCTCAGATGAAGAAATGGGGGTCTGGATGAGTTTCCTACTGTTGCTGTGATGAATAACCACATACACCATAGCTTCAAACAACACAGACTTACTGTATTACAGTTCTGGGGATCGGAAGCCCAAAATGGGTCTCACTAGGCTAGTCACTGGGGCTAGGTTCCACCTGGAGACTGTAAGGGAGAACCAGTTTCCCTGCCTTTTAAGGCTTCTTTCTAGAGGCTGCCTCATTCCTAAACTCAAGGCCCCTTCCTCCATCTACAAAGCCAGAAATGCTGGGCCGATTCCTCCTTGTGCTGCCGTCTCTCTAGTTCTCTCTCTTCCACTTTTAGGAACTCCTATGCTCATACTGAAGGAGATCAGCCCTGGGATTTCTTTGGAAGGAATGATGCTAAAGCTGAAACTCCAGTACTTTGGCCACCTCATGCGAAGAGTTGACTCATTGGAAAAGACTCTGATGCTGGGAGGGATTGAGGGCAAGAGGAGAAGGGGATGACAGAGGATGAGATGGCTGGATGGCATCACTGACTCAATGGACGTGAGTCTGAGTGAACTCCGGGAGTTGGTGATGGACAGGGAGGCCTGGTGTGCTGCGATTCACAGGGTCGCAAAGAGTCAGACACGACTGAGTGACTGAACTGAACTGAACTGATGCTAATACTGGGCCCACTCACAGAATCCATGATGATCTCTCCATTTCAAGGTCAGTAGATTTGCAGGCTTAATTCCATAAGCAACCTTAATTCCCTTTTTCCATGTAACCTGACATAGTCAGGAGTCCACAGGGTGGTGGAGATGTCTACAATCCTAAAAGGAGGTCAGTGATGATGGGGTCAAGAAGCCAGGCCTCCAAGCCAATTGTCAGAGGTGTGGTAGGGATCGGGGTAAAAGCTTGCTTCTGCTGAGTGTCCGAGGAAAAGCAGACTGCAGGGTAAGAATTCTCAGACCTTCCCCAACTAGCTGCATCTCTTGACCTCCCCATTTCATATACTCCCAGCTCCTGCCACTGAAATTTGCCCCGACACCCAATACAACTGGGCTCCTCGTGGCCCCATGGATTTGCAAGTGTTGTTCCTGCCTTCCCAACTTTCCCACTTCCTCTACTAATGAACTTTATCTCATCTTCTGAGGGTCTTCTGTGATGCAAGTGAGACCTGGCTCCTCTTAACCACACTCTTCTCTCTCACTTCCAAGTTTAAAGGCTATACAGATATTGCAACCAATACACATCTCCACTTGGGTTAAGAATCACTGTCGTTACATTAGAAATTTCTGGTGTGATTCTAAAGAAACAGAACTGTCTTTGAACGTAAATTTTTAGCCAGTATCCATTCTAGACTCAGAAAACGTTAAGTTACTGTCTGACAAAGACAGGGAACAACCTATTCCTGTCTCAGAACGTTTCTAAAATTAGACCAAACGTTGTGTTCACCACCACGGCTAAAATCAAAGTGATGGATTCCTCTTAGCAAACCAATCCTAAAATGTTTTTCCTCCTGGCAGTCAGAAAACTCACTCTCCATTTGGACTATTGTGAACCCTGTAATTGCTTTTCACAATTACGTTGTGACTACCCTTCACCTTGAAGGAAATCTGAGAAACACTGACCTCACCTGAGTCACTTCCTGTCTCAGCTCCAAGACCCGTAGATGCTTCCGGCGAGGCGGAGGGCTGTGCTGAACATTTCCGGGTTGAAGAAGGAGGGGGAAGCGGGAAAGCGGAGGGAGGGCGCAGCTCTGATAAGTCAAGGCAGAAGACTTTGTGTGTCCCACCGCTCACTGTCTGGTTTCCCGCTGGCTCATCCAGATTGCATCTAAAAGAAGGAAGAAATGTTTGCCTACATGAGTGTTTGGAGTAATCCGAATGCCAAGGATTTAATTGCTGGCCACTTCCACTCAGATCTAAGTCATTTTGGAATGACTGGAATCCTGCAAAACCTGGAGCGCCTCTTGTGTTGGCAGCCAGAAAACTTAAATATTGAAACTTCCATCCTTTTCTCCATAGAATACTGTACCCCCGCCCTCCACAACCCTGATTTTGAGTCCTGTCATCTCCACTTGCAAATTGTTTTACGTCTTCAGACCTCACTTTTCTTGTCCTCTGAAGGGGGAATCATAGGAATTCCTGCATCAGGGTGTCGGATCAAGTTAAGAAAATCATATGCCTACTGTTGTTGTTTAGTCACTAAGTTGTGTCCAGCTCTTTTGCGACCCCATGAACCCAGAGCTCACCAGACTTCTCTGTCCATGGGATTTCCCAGGCAATAATACTGGAGTGGGTGGTCATGGCCTTCTCCAGAGGATCTTCCCAATCCAGGGATCAAGCCCACATCTCTTATGTGTCCTGAACTGGCAGTGGGTTCTTTTCCACTAGCTCAACAAGGAATTTGGGCCAGGGGAAATGCCAAAGTCAGCTATGGGCAGGAATTTAATATGAAATACCAAGGTTTGGTTCCTACCCTGCCCCCAACTTCCTGAATTAGTCTGGGACATTAGTTCTCAACTTGGGCTGATTCTACCCAGGAGGTTTTTATTTAGTTATTTTGAGATTAGGGCATTTCTGCTGGCATCTTCAGAGTAGAGTCCAAGGTTGCTGCTCAACATCCCTCAATGGACACGACAGCCCCCGACCACAAAGACTTATTCAGCCCAATATGTCAATAGCGGTGAGCTGGAGGAAGGAAGACTGGTCTGGGATGAGGCCCAGGCATTGGTATGTTTAGAAAGCTCTTCAGGTGATTCTAATGAGAGCCACTGGGTTAATCAAATGCTCAGCAATTAGCCTTGGGGAATTAGAGTCTTTTAGATGGAGCCTCTATAATCAGCCAGCTGTTATTAAATCATCAATAGCTGTGGCCAAATTAAACCCAGAGTTGAGAGTGCTTCAAGCATTGACTTATCCATTCCTGCTAGGGAAGCTAACCATTCAGTTTTCCCAGGACAAAGGGAGTTCCCAGGGAGTGAGACCTTGAGGTTTCCAAACTGGGACAGTCCAGGGAACACCTGAGGTGGGAGAGGGCTCGCCTCATTTCTGCCTCTCTTTTGTTTCCCCTACTAGCCATCTGTCCATTGTTTATTGACTGTACAACATGTCAGGCCTATACAAACACTTCATCCACATCAGCTTGAACCCTAAGAGGCAGATGTTAAGATCATCCCACAGGGGGACTTCCCTGGTGGGCCACTGGCTGACTTTGTGCTTCCAATGCAGTGGGACATGGTTTCAATCACTGGCTGGAGAACTAAGATCTTACATACCACGTGGCACAGCCAAAAAATAAATAATTCAGGGGGGTCGAGGGGAAGGTTTACATTTAATCTTTAAAACAAAGTATCATTCCCCAAGAATTCAGCAGTTAAAATGCTTGACCAGAGATCACTCCGACAGTCAAGTGTTAGAGTCAGGACTTAAACCCTGGTCTCTGGCCTCTGTGGTCCTCACCACGAGACCACGCTGTCTGTCTCCTTTGTTGTGACTTGATTCCCATGGTAAGTTCAAGGAAGCGGACCCCCACTTGGCAGGAATACCACCTCCAGCTTCTGCATCACTTCTGCTGCTTCCATTAATCCTATCTTACCGTCTTTTATTTCCAGATGGGGGCCCCGCCAATTAAACAGAAAAGAAGGAAGACTCTGAAGATGACCTGCAGCCAAAACTGATTAGCAAAGGCCTTTCAGCGCTGAGCAATGCTGCAGACGGGCAGGTGAGTGAAACAGCATAGAAAGCCATCTTGGTTCCCCACTCTGGTCCTCCCGCATTTCACATCACAGATCTCTGTACCACGATAATACCTATGGTCCAGAGAAGGAACCTGAGGTCAGAGACATGAATACCATGGCCATCTCCCTGGTTAGGGGCAAATCTGGTGTTAGAACCCACGTCTGTTTCCTCCAGTGCCCGTGCTTTGGGCATTTTATTCCACAACATGTGGGGAAGCCTGACTTCTGGTTGATTTAACAGCCCAGCTTGGGCAAAGCGCCCCTAACAAATCCCAGAAGATTGGCTCAGGGAGGTGTTCTTGTTGTGCAAACAGCTTTACACATGTCCTGGGCCTTGTAGCATGGTTTCAAATATTGACGAGGCCCATTAAGGAATTCCGAGAGAACAGGCCGGCATTAAGTGGAACAGGTTCTGAGTTCAGAATGGCTGGTGTGATAACAGACCACACGGCTATCCGGGCACCAGGCGACTGACTGCTCCACCCGGGTGCCTGGTGTTCTGTGCACGCCCGTGTGCGCACGCCCATGTTCACACGCCCACCATCCTCTGCAAACCTCACTTCACCCCCCTCCCCATGCACGCCCACCGAGGTGCGAACCCCGCAGTGCCCTGTGCATTTCTATGAAATGATATTTTATTAAATAAACAAACTGGAGCCGTTCCAGTAGATTTATGAACAGTTCCTCAAGTCTCACTTGTTCGACCCACTGCGGATTTACGGCCCTGCATTAACCTCGTGAGCGCTCATAACGTTTACTAAGATAATGTTGGCAGGAGGAGAAGGGATTTTTATAGCCTAGTAATAATTACGAAATGCAGGGAGTGCTCCGCTCAGGAACCTGTTTATTAGTTATGCGGGGTGCGTGGTCAACAGTGGGACTGCACATTCCACGCCGGTGGAGATCAACCCCTTCCTGGCAAGCTAGCTTTACATCCCTGGCTCCTCTGGAGCCTGCTGTACCCTTTGAGAGACTATGTCACCAATGTGTTAGAAACCACCGAAGACCATCAAGCATCAAGGGGCCCTTGATTCACACTTTCCTCGCCTCTCCAGAGAGTGGACCCTTAGAACCTGAAAGCGGGTGCTGGCCCTGGAGAGAGGTCAGTCCCCTGGGATGCATTCTCTCCCCTCCTCTGCACCGCCCTGAGAGCAAACGAGCGGGTCGTTGGGCTCCTTCTTGCAAACAATATTATTTAGCGAGAAGGAAACAAATGCATCTCCCCCAACACACACACACACACACACACACACACACACACACACACACAATGTAAGGTGGCATTGGAGGCTGAAGGGGAGTTGGGAAAGACAGGGTCTTGGAAAATGGTCAGGAAATATGATGGCAATGAACAGTAAAGTATTAATAATAGGGACTGCCATAATCTGGCTGCATATGAGAACCAAGAGGGGTCGGGGTTAAAACTTCAGATGCCTCAGTCAATCAGCAGTCAGTTCAGTCGCTCAGTCTTGTCTGACTCTTTGCGACCCCATGAATCACAGCACGCCAGGCCTCCCTGTCCATCACCAACTCCCGGAGTTCACTCAGACTCATGTCCATCGAGTCGGTGATGCCATCCAGCCATCTCATCCTCTGTTGTCACCTTCTCCTCCCGCCCTCAATCCTTCTGAGCATCAGAGTCTTTTCCAGTGAGTCAGCTCTTTGCATGAGGTGGACAAAGTACTGGAGTTTCACCTTCAACATCAATCCTTCCAATGAACACCCAGGACTGATCTCCTTTAGGATGGACTGGTTGGATCTCTTTGCAGTCCAAGGGACTCTCAAGAGTCTTCTCCAGCACCACAGTTCAAAAGCATCAATTCTTCGGCGCTCAGCTTTCTTCACAGTCCAAGTCTCACATCCATACATGACCACTGGAAAAACCATAGCCTTGACTAGACGGACCTTTGTTGGCAAAGTAATGTCTCTGCTTTTCGATATACTATCTAGGTTGGTCATAACTTTCCTTCCAAGAAGTAAACGTCTTTTAATTTCATGGCTGCAGTCACCATCTGCAGTGATTTTGAAGCCCCCAAAAAATAAAGTCTGACACTGTTTCCACTGTTTCCCCATCTATTTCCCATGAACTGATGGGACCAGATGCCATGATCTGGGCCCAACCAATTAAAATCAACCTTCAAGGGATGCTGTGGGCATCACACCTTTCCAAACTGCCCAGGGAGGTGGATACAAAGCAGAAAGCCTTGAGGACCAGCAGATCCACCCTACAGAGTGCTTCCCTGTTAGCATGGCCTTGCTAGAGCCTCTGAGGCTAGGGTCCACACACCAGAGGCCCGTCTCACTCAGGAGCTAGCTGGGGATGCAGAATCTCAGGCCCCACCCCTGACTTGGCGGCATTGGACTCTCCATCCAGCAAGATCCCTGTGTGATTTCTAAGGATGCAAGTGTAAGACACAGCCTCTGAACCTCAGACGTTCCATTCTCCCTCCACCCTGGCAAAGTAGGCAGAAGGGCTGCTAATGGGCTTCCCTGTTTTGCACACTCAGAGAGAGGTTTCGCCACCAGCCGGAGCTCGCACAGTGCCAGGACCGGAAGCCAGCCGCGCATGCCCACCTCCGCCCGTTGGCCCTCTCCAGTTGACACACAGCACAAGGGCCGCGGATGGGGGCGATCTAGCAGCGAGGCAGGTGCTTGTGGGCAGGAGCTGAAAATGAGAGCTGGAAGAGAGGGCGCCCTGGGGAAGGGGCTCTGTGAGAACTTGTCAATTAGTCACCCGACCTAGTGCAGCTGGCAGAGCGGCCGTCTCCCGCCACCCCCTCCGCTGCCTCTGCCCTCTCTCCCTTCCCCTTCCAGAGCCTCCTTGAGATATGAAACTCAGACAAGAGGGTATGAATAATGTAGCGCCATTGCTCCTCTCGTCTACCCCAATCCTCAGAGGGTGCGCAAGGCTCCTTGTCTGCCTCATTAGTGGCCGTTCAAGCATTTGATTTCGGTAACAATGAGTGTGCCTTCCTCGGAATTTTCATACCTATTTGCGTCACTGGAGTCAACACTGAATTTTTGAATCCACATGAAATTTTAATGGGGCGATCTGCATACCGTGCGCTCTCTCGGTCTCCGTGGTCGTGGCTGCCACCTCAGCCCTGGGGCCCGGCAGGCACGGAGAGGGGTTGAAGACAGACCAGTTCCAGAAGAGTGGCTGAGAACCTGGTAGACACCCAGCGTGGAGAGCCTGTGGCGGGGGCAGGGGGCCACGGGGAGGCCACCCAGGGTAGGGAGGGTCCTTCCATCTAAGCACCCCGCACCCAAGGTGAGCAGTTTCCAATATCAGCTTAAGGGTTAAGTCAGTTTGGAGCCCTGAAGCTTCACCATTTGCTGGCTGTGCGACTCAGGGTAAGCTGCTTTACCACTCTGAGCCTCTGTTTGCTCATTTGTCAAATAGGGATTATAACAGAGTGTTGTTGCAGGGGTCTTAAACCCTGTGCCTGGCACATGACAGGTACCCAGTGCTAAGTAGACATTATTATTATCATTATTATCAGTTTTCCTCCTTCTCTCCCCCTCTGCACATATGACTGGAATTTGGTACTTTGCAAAACATGGTCAGCTCTGCTTTTTTCCATCTGCACATTGGACTTGGCAGCAGAGAGACCGGGGTTGATCCTAGCTTCACCTCTTACAAAGGTTCAGATATAACATAGAGGAAGTGGCTTCACCTCCATGAGCCTCAGTCTTCTCAGCTTGTAATGGGGAGAATAAACTGTGCCTTTTAGGATTATTGTCAGGAAATGTATGTAAGGTGCCTATTCTTATGTCCCACATGCGGCAGGCACCACATGCAGGAGGAAAGTTCTTGATTCTAAGCACACTTTATATATATATGTTAGCATCTCTGAATTCAGGGTACATCTTGCCATCACGACAGCAACTTAGATTGGATGAAATATGATGATAGTCTTTCAGTCGAGAGCATTTATTGAGCTCCCGCTCATGTGCCAAGTATGTGCTAAAAGGTACATGAGCGCTAGCTCACGGAATCTTTGCAATAATACGGAGGGACCCATGGCACCTCTAAACATGCTTTGGTGGGGGGTTGGGGCCCAGAGAGGCAATGCCACCTCCGCTGGGTGGGTGGCACAGGTGGTGAAGGGAGAAGCCTGGGTTTGCATTACAGAGCTCCTACTCTTGGGGGCCGGGTTCTCCCAGCTCTATACCGTTCTGATTGGACAGCTAAGGAGAAGGAAGGGCAGGGAGAGGAGCAACTGCCCAGAGCATCGTGACCAGTAAGTGCAGGGCTGGGACTGCAACCAAGCCCGTGGGCCCACAAATGCCGAGCTCTCTCTGCCAGGACCACGCCAGGGCAGGGAGGTGGCTGGAGCAGTCCCTTTACTGACCAGCAGTTCAGGACACCCAGCCAGAGCCTGCAGACCCACTTCTCGCTCCCAGGTGTCTCGCACGGGGCTCCATGACTCCGAGCCTCACTTTTTCACCTGTGCAATGGAGGTGACGATCCCAACCTTGAAGAAGCAGTGTGGAGATTAAAAGGAGCGATGCAAACAGGCGGCTCTGTAAACCACAGGAAGTCCTCAAAATGCAAGTGATGATTGAGGACAGGGAAGGGCAGAGGGGCTGAGAGCTGGAGAGGGCTGGGGGCAGGACCCTCAGGGTTTGGAAAGAGCATCAAAAGGGCACCCACTCCCTCTCACACCACTGACCTCCCTCCTTGGGGGAGCCCAATGTGGAAGCTCTCCCCTCCCCGCCTCACCTGACACAGAGACGGGAGTGAAATGAAACACAGCCCCCAGCCCACCCCCTGCGGTCCAGTATTTCTCACCCAGTGTAATGAAATGGAAGGAATTTCTGCTGAGAAGGGTGATTACTAACCTGCCAAGATGAGTGAGAAAAATCAATTCAGAGAGTGTGCGGGAAGGTAGGGACTCTGCTGAGTGGGGGAAACATTGGTGGGGGTGCGGGCGGGGAGACGGCGGGAAGGGGAGACAGACAGAGCAACCAGAAGGGGAGAGAGACGGACAGACAGACAGACCACAGGTCCTGTTCAGTGACAACAGACTTCAGGGGGATTTATCCTCAATCCTCTCCCACCGTTTCTCTCTTCAGTGATAAGCAAAGAAGATTCAGGGAGCAGGTTCAAGAGGCAAACACACGGGGACTTCTCTGGTGGTCTAATGTTTAAGACTTTGCCTACCGATGCAGGGGTTGGGAGTTTGATGCCTGGTCTGGATCGAACTGAGATCCAGATCTGGGCAGCTGAGATCCCACCTGCCTCAGGGCCAAAAAGCCATAACACAAAACTGAAACAATATTGGAACAAATTCAATAAAGACTTTTTTAAAAAATGGTCCACATCAGAAAAAAAAAATCTTAAAAAAAAGAGGCAAAGGTGTGTTTCATACAGAGGTTCAGTGGGAGGGGATTGGGACCAAGGTCCTGCACTTCTAACCAGCTCGGGGGGTCTGATGACACTGTTCTGGGGACCAGACTTGGCTGAAGATAGAAACAATCCACACGACAGTCTGTGAATGGACACCACAAATCTTTCCCAAGTGCCCACTATGTTTTCACACCAAGAGCCTGACACTTGGCAAATGTGCAGTTGGGCCTGACTGAAGGTTACTTGTGTGAAGTGTTGGTAATTAATTGTTTGATGGAGGTGAAATCCACCTGACATAAAATTAACCATTTTAAAGTGTCCGATTTGGCGGTGTCTTGCACCTTCTCAATGCTGTGCCACCATCATCTGTATCTAGTTCCAAAACACTTTGTATCACCCCCACAATGAGCCCACTTCCCATTCCTTCCGCCCCAGGCCCTGGCAACCACCAGTCTTCTTACTTTTTGCATGGATGCACTTATTCCAGGTATTTCATTCTATGTTAACTATAACCCGTGACCTTCAGTATCTGGCTTCTTTCAGTTAGCATCAGATAAACTTGCACAGGAATGTTCACAGTAGCAATATCCATCAAGTGGAAACAACCCAAATGTCCATCGGCTGATGAATGAACAAAAGGTAGTGTATGTTTACACAATGGAATATCATTCAGCCATAAAAAGGAGCAAAGTGCTAACGCATTCTATAATGCAGATGGACCTAAAAAACTTCATGCTGTATAATTAATTATTTCTTGGGCTGTGCCATACAGCATTTGGAATCTTAGTTCCCTGACCAGGGACAGAACGTGTGCCTCTTCCAGTAGAAGCACAGAGTCTTATCCACTGGACAATCAGGGAAGTCCCATGCTGCATGATTCATTTTTAAATGATGTTTCTTGCCCTTATGGCTCCTTTGTGACCCAACCCAAGAGTCATCACTTCCCACTCCAAATAAACAGAAGCTGAGCATCCATGACAGGCGAGATGCTGGACACACCAGGGTCAAAGGTCAGTCAGACCAAGGCTGGCACTTGGCTCCTCATTGATTTACCCGATGACCTTAGGCAAGTCCCTTGCCTTTCCCGAGGCTTGGATTTCTCATCTGTAAGATGGGATTCAAGATTTCTCACTGGGTTGGCCCCAGAGCCCCACTAGGTGAGGGTAAGTGCTCTGGGTAAGCTGCAGAACTGGATGAGAGTCGGTGTCTGTCAGGGGTTGAATAAGGGGGGACTTCAAATCCATCCACTACCCGCAGTGTTTGAGAGGCAGGACACCAGTGACAGAAAGAGAATTCGAAGCACAAGGAGAGTGCTGGTCATCACAAAGGATCTCAGTGGGTGGCTGCTCTCACATAAAATCCAAACCCCTGTTCACCACCCATCAAGCACGTCTGACCAGCACTGTCCCCCTCCAATACTTTGGCTGGACCCTAGCACTCATCCAGCCCAACTCCCTCCTTTCATAGGTGAAGAATTGGAGACCCAAGGAAGAGAAGCAATTTGCCCCACATCTAAACTTCCAGTTCCCTTGTTACTGACGTCCAGTGCAGATGGTGAACTGAACAAACCCCTTGAATATATTTCCCTCCACGAAACCCAATAAAATTACAGTAAAAGAATTTTTCAAGGCATAAACATCTAAGGACAGGGTGCACTGCGGGAAAAGACAATAGCCATGAGGTTCAGAAATTGGAAAGAAGGATCAGATCAGATCAGATCAGTCGCTCAGTCGTGTCCGACTCTCTGCGACCCCATGAACCGCAGCACGCCAGGCCTCCCTGTCCATCACCAGCTCCCGGAGGTCACTCAGACTCACATCCATCGAGTCAGTGATGCCATCCAGCCATCTCATCCTCTGTCATCCCCTTCTCCTCCTGCCCTCAATCCCTCCCAGCATCAGAGTCTTCTCCAATGAGTCAACTCTTCGCATGAGGTGGCCAAAGTACTGGAGTTTCAGCTTTAGCATCATTCCTTCTAAAGAAATTCCAGGATTGATCTCCTTCAGAATGGACTGGTTGGATCTTCTTGCAGTCCAAGGGACTCTCAAGAGTCTTCTCCAACACCACAGTTCAAAAGCATCAATTCTTCGGTGCTCAGCCTTCTTCACAGTCCAGCTCTCAGGACAAGGGTAACTGACTTAGCAGATCCAACACAGCTGAATCCTAAGTCAGCCATGGGAATGCTGGAGACCAACCTGATTGGAACCCATTTGTTATGGCATCCAATTATCTTTCCTTTGTCAGATTCTCTGTGCAGACCCAGCATAAGATGAATACATCTCCCCAGACCATTCTTTGGGGAGGAAGCAACAGAGAGCAAAGCCAACAAGGTATTGTGAAAAGTCCTTCAGTGAAGATATAGATAATAGACACTAGAGGAGGACATGGCAACCCATTCCAATATTCTTGCTGGACAATCCTACAAACAGAGGAGCATGATAGGCCATAGTCCACGGGGTCGCAAAGAGTCGGACACAACTTAGGAACTAAACAACAACAAAAATATCTAGATACATACCTGGCTACCTATTAATATGTCTAGATAGATAGACAGGGCAGGAGATTCCCCAAAGAGGGAGCAATCAATTCTCTTTGGGAAGACAGAGGGGTGAAGGTTGCAAAGGACAGAGGAGTAGGAGCTGGTTACTGAAGAATAACCAGCAGAAGAAGGATCGGGGGCACTTCCAACTGCAGAACAGCAAAAGCAAGATGCAGTAAGAATACGAACGTTTCAGAGCATGGCAAGTAACTCAGAGAAGGTGAGACAGAGACACCCTCAGCTGCCAGGTCTTACCAGACCTGCTGAGCTAGAACTCAAGGGTCCTGGGGAGCCACTGAAAGGTTTAGAGCAGTGGAGTGACTAGGATCTAAAAGATCACTCTTATGAGAGTGGAATAGAGGAGTCACAAGAATTCCCATTTATGTCTCAAATTCCTCCTCTTCATTATTTCTTCCACATGCTTTAATTGAGCCCTACTGTGTGCACAGCCCCACGCTGGGTACCAAAGACTGGGGCAAGTATCCGCATACACACACACACACACACACACACACAAGAGCATGGCGTGATCAGGCCAGAGCAGCGGTAATTGGGCTCCGTCTGCATCTGCCATCTCCTGTTGCTTGGAAAAGACATCCCACTGAGTGTCAAATGTGCACCTGCCGGCTGGCCAGCACACTCGCATAAAAGTCTGTGAAAAAAAAAAAAATGGATTATATTCATTCTCTTAACCTCACCCCAACCCGAACATAAATCGTCTCTGTTTATAACACTTCTGGCGTTTTGTGCATTTTGCCGAGTGACATAAAATGACAATAAATTTCGGCCCCACCAGCAGAAAAGTACCTAAAATGCCACATGTCACTAATATTGACAGGTTCTAAAAGTAAAACTTGGAAATGGTTCAGGCGACATAAATTAAAATAAAAATATATACTTTGTCCTTGAGAGAGAATCAGCTAAAATTAAACCTTCGTGTGGGAGGGATGTCCAGGAATGTGAGGGAGAGAAACACCAGGGACGCTGTTTCAGAACAGAGTCGCAGAGCGGGGGGCCGAGAAGGACGCGAAGGAAACCCCAGCTGGACCCCTGATAGAAGCAAGGACTGTTCTCAGGGCAGGACTTCAGATATGCAGCCACCACCTTCAGACGACCGTTCACCTTTAAAAATAAATTAATACATCTAAATACATGGCTGTTTGTATTTAAATTTAAATGCAGTTAAACTCCAGTTCCTCGGTTCTGTGGCCACATTTCAAGGGCTCAGTGGCCACAGAAGGCGAGGGGCTATTGCGTTGGACCTTGGATGGAGAAGTCTGTCACAGAAGGTTCTATCAGACTGGCCTGTCCAGGACCAAAAGCATCCCTACTGCTCTCCCCAGGGGCAACTGACGCCTGTGAATTTCCTCCTTTCCCCTGACTTTCTCAGCCACCTCCCCTTAATTTCCTCCTTACCTCCTCTCTCTGACCATCTGCCTGCCTGCCTCTCTCTGACCCCTTTCTTGGCCTCTCTCCTCTAGTTCCTTTTTTTTTTTTTTTCATACTTCTCTAATACACAAATAAACCCGGAAGGCTGACTAGGATTTGAAACCAGAGCTCAAAGCCCTGCTTGACCACTGTGGGATCCTGGTGAATGAGGACAGCATGCCTGCCCCCCAAGCTGGTAGTTATGAGGGGAATGACACCTACTGTGTGCATTTGTGAAATGGAATCACACTGAGTGGCACATCAGCTCGGTGCCACGCTCTTCTTTCTTCTCCTTGAACACAGATCTTCAGAGGCATAGAAAAATCGACCAGATCTATGTCAGCCTCTTTAGCTCAGAACGGAAGACTTCACAAAATTTTTCCCGTTTCACCTCTGGCTCCAGCCCACTCATCCCTCTTCCTGTGTTCTAAATACTCCGTGTGTTTCTCAACCTCCCTATCTCCCCAGCCTGGGATGTACCTTGGCCCTTCTGTCTCCCTTTTATTATCCTACTTCCAGTGGAGGGTCCAGTTCAGAAAACACCTATTCTCCTGGGTAACTTCACCTTGTCCACTGAGGCTCAAACACAGGACTGGTTGATGATTACAAGAAAGGAGGTTGGGGGGGAAACCCTAGAGAAATTAGAGAGCTGGTCTGTTTCATTTCGGGCACACAGGAGCCTGCTTGCTCTCCATCTGCGGCTGAGCGGACTTCTCTTATTCCTCCAGTCAACATTTGCTGGGTGCCCACTGTTGCATGGGCCTCCCAGGTGGCGCCAGTGGTAAAGAAGCCACCTGCCAATGCAGGAGACACAAGAGACTTGGGATCAATCCCTGGGTAGGGAAGATCCCCTGGAGGAGGAAATGGCGACCCATTCCAGTATTCTAGCCTGGAAAATCCCACAGAGAGAGGAGACTGGCAGGCTGCAGTGCGTGGGGTGCAAAGAGTAGGACACAACTGACTATGCACGCCTAACACCACTGTTTGCCTGGCCCTGCCCTGCGGGATACAGGATGTTTCAAGCACATCCCTTTCCTGGAGGAGTCCCAGCCTGATGGGGTAAGGGCCCCTCCCTAGAGCAAGAACTAGGCAGCAGGATGAGTTCTGGCCATGCCAGAGGGGCTTCCATCCAGAGCAGGAGGCCACAGGATGTGAGGAAATGCCCCAAGAGCCAGGGAGGGGTGGGGGGAGTGTTTGGAACCAGGGGGAGGGGTTTGTCACAAAGAGGATGGCCTTTGTAGGAGGACATTCCAAGATAGGAGCAGAGGCCAGGAAGAGAAAAATACGCTCAAGGACCCAGGGGTCCTTCAGGGGGACTGAGAATAGGTATGAAGAGGGAACATAAAGTATGATCTGGTCAGGGGAGCAGGAGGGGTCAGTAGACTGGTTATGGGTAAGGCGACTTCATCCTGGAGGAGCCCACAACAAGCGTTAAGCAAGGGAGAGCTGTGATCACAGAGGTGCTTGAGAACTCGACTGCCCTGGGGAGGTGGGATGGTGTGGGGGCAGTTCAGGGCTGGGACATGCCCTGGGGAGGCCTGGGGGAAGGTTGCTGTAGGGTGGGCCATGGTAGGGACAGATGGGGCAAGCAGGAGGCCCTGTCTGGGGTCTTGGGCCTTGCCCGTCCCCTTTGGCTGCTGCCGCCTCGGGCATCTAACCAGTGCAGCACGACCCACCACCCCCAGCCGCCCCCAGCACCTTCCTGCCAGCCCTGAAGCCTTCTGGGCTGCACAATTTGAGAAGAACATTATGTAAATGGGCTTTATGCAAATCCAGCCTCCCCCTGCTCGCTGGACTCCTGAACCCTAATTAACTTGCCAGAGCCTCGCGTTGCCGTCCCCTCTACGCCAGCCCAGCCCCCCAGCCCGCTCCCCCAACCAAGAAATCCATCTTCAGAGGCAAGCCCGGTCTAATCGCTCCCTCATTTGGATGTGCGGGCTGCCACCCACCCGTTAGCCGGCAGGAGAAGGCGGCATTTCAGCCAGTTGACACTTCTGCTTCCGATACAGCTCCAAAATAAATGCCTGTGTGTGTGTGTGTGTGTGTGTGTGTGTGTGTGTGTGTGTTATCTTTTCTCTCCCTCCTGCTTTATTTTTGCTTGCTTCCAGAGCCAGAAACAGCTCTGGGGAAAGTTGATGCAATTTCTCATTATCTTCAAGTCTTTCTTCTGCCATCATGGGCCATCCTCCCCTCCCCGACCCCCGAGTCAGGGATCCCATAACCCTCTCCCCTGCCTCTCTCCAAAGATACACTCTGGGAAGGAGCAGGCATCTGTTGTTTTTGAAATCAGACCTTCAAGGATTTATTCCTCAAGGTCCTGACGGTGAACGTGTGTATCCCTCAAGGTATGTTTCCAAACTAGAAAGAAACTCAGGAGCACCTCACCCGGCCTCCTGGATTCTGAGACAGTGGAACCTAGGTTCAGGGAGCACCAGGGATGCATCCAGGGTCAGGCAGCAGGGATGGAGTCACACCCAGCACCCTCGCCCACCCCACCCCCTGCCCCCACCACAAGGCTGGCTTCCGTCCCCCTCCCCCACCCAACCTAACGTCCCCTGTGTCCCAAGCAGCGCAGAGAAAGGAGCTGCTCTTGACAGTCTTGTGCCTGCTCACTTTCAAGTGCAGAACAAAGCAAAATAAAGGCTGTCCCAGGAAACAGGAAGAATTGTGTTGTCAGCCGGTTCCTGCTGCTGCAGCAGATTCCCTGGATACCATTCTAAAGGCAGAAATGGGTGGGGTGGGGAAGTGGGGAGGGCCGTTTGTGCCTCTGGAGCTCAGAGGGCAGAGCAGGCATGATGTTTAAGGCTCAACACTGTAAAGGGGTGCTTTTTTTAAGATGTAGTGTATAGGATATTTACTCGAGTTTGGTCGGACAACACAGAGCGGGAACAAGCAGAGTGACTGTTCAATCATTCATTCATTCAGCCATCATGCATTCTGGAAGCATTTATTACCGGTAGCTCCTGGACCAGAGTGGACCCTCCAAATTAATTTCTGCCTGCCGAGCCTGGTAACCAACCCACTTGTCGCCCACGAGGAGCCCAAGATCACCATATGGAGGCAGCCGTCTGACACCACGTCTGTCCCAGTGGCCAAGTCTCTCTCCCTCCACCCTCGGCATCTGTGCACATGAATTTTTAAAGGGTCCATGTTTGGAAATCCCCAAAATCATCTTGTCCTTTCATTTTCGTTTCTGAGAAGGAATGATGTCTGCTTGTACTTAACCCTGAGAGGACGTTTATCACAGAAGAAGGAATCTGGAGTGAACATACACAGAGGGTTCAAATCTTATGACCTTAGGCAAGGCACTGCTTCCAAAATCTCGTTTTCTCGTCTGTAAAAGGAGGACCATAACAGTGCTTACTTCACAGTGATTAAAGAGGCAATAGATAAATGTAGAAAATCACCTTCTGTCTGAGATGAAAGTCTGCTCACATGCCCTCTGTTAAAGCCATCATCAGCTTCTCATCAGTGTTTCAAAAACAAATGTAGGGAATCAGAATCCTTTTAAGAATTTTATGATTAGAATCTTATTACATCAGAGATGCCATTGAAGATGTCTCCAGAAAACACGTGGGTCTAATTAATTCACCTCTTCGAGCCTCAATTTTCTAGCTATAAAATGGGAATAATAAAATTAGCTACCTCCTAAGGCTGTTCGAAGGAAGAGTCTTAGTACTTACTGCATGAGTCATAGAGCTAGGGCTCAGTGAATCCTGGACAAAAAAATATACACAGGCTTCCCTGGTGGTTCAGTGGTTTAAAAAAAAAAAAAATCTGTCTGCCAATGCAGGAGACATGGGTTCAATCTCTGGTCTGGGAAGATCCCACGTGCTGCCAGCAACTACGCCCGTAGTCTGTGCTCTAGAGCCCGGGGGTCACGACCCCTGAGGCTGTGTGCCAAAGATACTGAAGCCCGTGCACCCCAGAGCCCTGTGCTCCACAACAAGAGCAGACTCCCCAGTGAGGAGCCCACGCGCAGCAACTAGAGAGCAGACCTCACTTGTGGCAACTCAAGAAAACCCGAGCAGCAACGAAGACTCAGCACCACCAGCACTAAATAAATAAAATTTTAAACAAGAACATAGACATAAGTACATGCGTAAGCTATGTGGAGTGACAGAGAGTTCTCTAATCAATTAATTTAAAAGTAATTACCCTAGGCTGTCTATAAAGGAAAGTTTCTCCCTCCAGACTTCATGATAGATGATTTGAATAGAAATACTGGGTTACGTTCCTATTTCTATTTGGAAAGAAAACACACAAAAATGTTTTGAAGACTGAAGAAATTAAATGAGTTTGCTTATTCCAACAGAAGACAAATCTATCTCTGAGAATAAGCATTCAGACTTGGATAGGTGGCAATTCTTTATATCTCAGGTTTCCAAACTCTCATCTTAAATACACGGCAGGCATGGTCCAAATGCCATTCTTGATGATGTATTCAATGACAAATGCCAGGATATGTGTGGCGCACTTTACAATTATTATAGAGCTTTTCAACCCTCCTCTGCTTTGGAATATTTTCTTGGGGGCACTGGAATGTTGCTACAGAGACTACCACAGCTCAAGTTCATGGCCTGCCATCAGTCTCACTCTGAGATATCATTTAGTCCTATAAGGTGAGAAGATCTCATTTAGCACACCAGCTCCTGTCAATCTGTAGCTGCAGCCTTAAGTGCTGTGTTCAGAAGGATTCTGAGGTCTTATCTAAGCTTAATGCCAAAGAGTGCCTTATGGGTTAGTGATGTCTGCTGAGGACCTAGGTGATGGTAGCACGTGTGTGCCTAATATGTGCTCACCCTGAGTTAGTGTAACTCTCTGTGTATGACAGTCCAAGAAACTGAAGCTCGGAGAGGGGAACTGATTCGCCAGGGTCACACAGCTATTTAGTGGCAGAGGGAGAAATAGAATAAGTATCTCCTGGCTCTGTGCCCAGGTCCATTTCCTCTCCATGGTGACACACGCAAGTTCCTAGGAGACCCAGTGGTATCTATGAGGCAGTCATACATCTGGCATTTGCTATCCTATTTACCACCCCCATATGGTTCCAAAAAGATCTGCGGTGATTACACTCCAGAAATATACACATTTGAGAGAAATGCACACATTAACAGAGGACTCAAATAAAATAGGCCAGGTAAACAGGGGAAAGGAACCAAGAAAATGAGAATAAAAAATAAGAGGGAGCCAAGGGTAAGTTTGACACACAAAAATGCATCCCTACACAGGTGCCAGGCAACTCGTGGCCAATGCAAAGAAGTAACCAGGAACCCAGGAGTTTGGAAAAGGGGGATTCAGTCATTCAGAAGAAAGAGATTTCTGTGAAGTTCTCCTGGGAGAAATACCTCCATGGGTGCTCATGCCTAGGCAGCTGTGAAGCATTGCAGGGTGTTCCTCAAAGATACGTCTCCAAGAAACAAAGCAATTTTGATACCACTGACTCTTGGAATGTCTCCTGGTGAAGGTCAATGATGAAATGTCAAAGTGTGGCCCAAGAACTCAAGATTTTTAGTGCTGACAGCCATGTTTCCAAAGCCAGCAGTCAGGTGCTATTGTTCCTCTTACTTGACCCCCTGGCAGTCTTTGATATAGTTGGTGGCCTCACCCTTGGTTTTATGCTCACCTGCAGGACACCACATTCTCTTGCATCTCCTTCTATGTCGACGACAGCTGCTTCCCCATATCCTGTATGGCACATTTATCCTCCCCTCCAGTGTCTAAATGTTGCAGGCTCCAAGACTCAGCCTACAGGCCTTCTCTTACACTTCTGTGTCCTCAGCTCTTGGTGATCTCATGGCTTTAAAACCATCCTCGGGCTGATGACTTCAAAATTTATATCTCCAGCCTGACCTCTCTCCTAGACTCCAGACTCATACATCCACCGGCCCCCTTGACATCCCCAGCTGGACACTAATGGCATCTCAAACTTCAGACGTCCATCGCCAGAGACTCGATGCCACGCCACCCTTTCTCTAACCTGGCACCACTCCCTCATCCTCCCCATTTCAGGGAATGCCAACACTGTTCCCCCAGTTGCTCAGGCCAGAAAGCTGGGACTTGACCTTTACTCCTGTCTTCTTGTCTCATCCGATATCCAATTCATCAACAAGTGCTGACAACGCAATTACAAAAACCACTTCAAATGCAACCCTCTTTCCCCGTCTCAACCACAGTCTCCCCGTTTGAGACACCTTACCCTCACAGTTTACAGCTAGTGGATGGGAAATTCGCCAACCTCACCTTTCTGATTCCACTCCTGCCCCCTACAGTCTGTTCTCCAGACAGCAGTCAGAACAACCATTATTTCAAATGTTGATCTGATCAGATCTGGCTCAGAGACCTCCATCACTCTACTCCAGTCACACTGGGCTCCTGCTGGGGACACTCTTCTCTCAATAACTCTGCATTGCCTGGTCCCTCCTCTTGAGATGCTCTTTCCCTAGACAGCCCATAGTTTAGTCCCTTACCCATGACTCTGATGAAAACCACCTCCTGCAGGTCTTCCCTGACCACTCTGTTTTAAATGGACCTTACCAGCCTCCCTCCCAACTTCCTCCAGCATCTCTCCCCATTCCACACCAGCATCCCTCCCACCTCTTATTATCAACCATCGCACCCTACTGACTTCCCTCCCACTCCCCCTCAACCTGCATCCCCACCACCACCACCACCAGGAAGAGGTCTTGTCTGTCTCTTGCCCACACTGCTCTATGAGAGCAGGGACATTTGCCTCATTTTCAAACCACTGTAGCCCCATATCCTGCACTTAATGCATGCTAAGTCGCTTCAGTCATGTCCTACTGTTTGTGACCCTATGGACTGTAGCCTGGCAGACTCCTCTGTCCATGGGATTCTCCAGGCAGGAATACTGGAGTGGGTTGCTGTGCCCTCCTCCAGAGGATATGCACATAATAGGTGCTCAATAAACACATTTTGCACCAATGACTCTCTACACATCGGACTTATTCAAAATAAATCCCTGAACTGAAAATTCCAAGGTGATCAGCCCATGGGGGAAGCAGAGTAGACTCGGGTCCCTCATCGACGGCTAAGTTGGCAGGAAAGTTTTGCCTTCGAAGATGGCACATGGAGTCACATCTGTCCCCTTGACTGATGCCACTAGGGATGTCCCGATGATTTCCACAGCATCCCCCTACTCATAAATATCTCCCCTTGGTGTCAGCTGACCCCTTGGATCTCACCAGAGGGAATACTGTCATCAAACCCCAATAAATTGCTAAAAGCCTAAGCAGATCGGGCCAATTTACAGCAGGTTTTGACTTTAATAATGTTTTGTCTTGGATTTGGCCCTAATTATAAATCATTTGCAACTGTGCTTTAAACCATAAGCAAATCTTACATGGCATTCTTATTATCTACTTAATATCGCAGGAAGAAAGATTTACGGAATCGCATTCTGGGAATTAAGCAAACGAGGAAACTTTTAGGTGAAGGTGAAACACATGAAAATTATAGTTTTGTCGTAAAACGCTGATTGATCAATGATTATTGTAAAACTGTGGTAACCACGCTGGCATCAACATAAATCTGTAATTGGCTGGATTTATTCTTTTTCAAAATACTGTATTTCCTACAGTTTTGACCATCGTGTTAATCTGAGCCTGTCAGATTTACTGTAGTTTTAACTTAATTAACTCCATTGAGCTGATGCATATATGTGTGTATGCAAGTGTGAACGTAGTGTGTGCGTGGGCATGCGTATGGTTTAGATAGATAGGTAGACAGATTGGATGGACGGATAGAGATTGAGAGATTAAATGAAGGATAAAGAGATAGGGAGAGAGAGACTAGGAGGATGGACAGAGAGAGATGGAAAGATAGAGCAACAGATAGACTAGACGCATGGACAAGTAGAGAAACAGATGCATTACCACCAGTTGTTTGTACTTTTCAACGCTGTGTGTTTTTTCTTTAAATCTAACTTTTGAAATATTTGAAGATAATCGCTTCTTGGCCTTCTGGCTAAGATCAAGTGTGGTATCTGTTCTTATCAGTTTAAAATATTTGAAGATAACACCCTAAGCTATGTGAAGCCAATCCTGCTGCAGAAATGGGTCCAAAGCACTCCTTCCTACATCATCCTCCTGAGGGGTGACCACCTCGGGTCATAATATTGCATCTTAGGAGGCAGGGAGGACTGCAGAAAGCTCATGACTGACTCAGATCTTGGCTCTGCTGTTTGCTGGCTGTATCACTCTAAAGAACCTACATCATCTCCCTGAACCTCAGACTCCTGCATCTGTAAAATGGGAATAATTACAGCTACTTTAGCGGCTACTCTGAGGCTTAAATGAAATGACAGATGTGAAGTGGTTAGCCTTGGGGCTTGCACATTGTGGATGCTCACCTGCTGTGGAAGCTCCCTTTTCCTCTCCCTGGTCAGAGGATGGACTTGTGATGTAGGGGCAAGGGGAGCGTGCCTTAAGTAACGAGGCCCAGGAAGCACTCTAACCCTCAGAGGGACCCTCACAGAGACAGTTGTCCTCACACCAGGGGGAAACCGACTGGACCTCAGAATCATCTTCTATCCCCACAGGACCAGGGAGATGGTAGGTCCAGATCAAAACCACACAGGGACATGCTAATGCAAAATTAAGTGAGTGAAAGTCGCTCAGTCGTGTCTGACTCTTTGTGACCCCATGGACTACACAGTCCATGGAATTCTCCAGGCCAGAATACTGGAGTGGGTAGTCTTTCCCTTCTCCAGGGGATCTTCCCAACCCAGGGATCAAACCCAGGTCTCCCGCTCTGTGGGCGGATTCTTTACCAGCTGAGCCACAAGGGAAACAGTGGTAGCCCCCACTCAGTCCTTCAGTTCAGTTCAGTTCAGTCGCTCAGTCGTGTCTGACTCTTTGTGACCCCACGGACTGCAGCACACCAGGCTTCCCTGTCTATCACCAACTCCCGGAACTTGCTCAAACTCATGTCCATTGACTCGGTGATGCCATCCAACCATCTCCTCCTCTGTCATTCCCTTCTCCTCCAGCCTTCAATCTTTCCCAGCATCAGGGTCTTTTCAAATGAGTCAGTTCTTCGCATCAGGTGGCCAAAGTCCTTACAGTCATACTTTTGTGAAATCTCCGCAGAGCCAGCCACCTCTGAGCTAAGAATGAGGATGTCAGAGGTGTGACTTGCCCAAGCAAACAGCAAACAGTGGCAGAACCAAGACTCCAAACCCACAAGCTGAGCTCTGAGCTTTGCTGCTTCCAAGAGTCACTGGGCTTACACATCCCTTTGGGGGCGGCACTCTTGGAGGGAAAGGGAGACCCAGCGGAGCCATTTCGGTCTCTTCTCAGCTAATTGCTGGGGACAGACCTGAGAAGTAGTCAGTCTGAGGCGGAACCTCCCCCTCTCTTCTCACAGAGTAGTGCACTTGGGTTGAATAGTGCTCTTTTTCTTGACGCAGCCAGTGAAAAATATTTTCTGAAACTATTCTGAGTCACTGATTCACACTGTCTGTTTTCATGTTACCCAGGGTCAAGAGAGTCAACCGTGGCTAAATGAGCCCAGACATTGAACTTCACCAAAAGGTAAATATTCTGAGCCATGGAAAAAAAAAGTTGGTTTCCAATATAACCTTCATGTGCAATCTCCCTTCCTCTCGTCCCCATCTCCCTCTCCCAACCTCTCTCCCTCCTTCCTTCCTTTTCACCTTGATTTCTTCTCCTCTTTTCTCCACCTCTCTGTTCTTCAGTCTTTCTCTTCCTCCTTTTTTTAATCTCTCCTTCTTTCTCCTGTTCCATTTTCCCATTTATTTCCCTCTCTTCCTTCCTCTATTCTCTTCTATCCTCCTTCCTTCTCTTTTGTGTTAAAATATGCACAGGAGTTTTTTTGTTTGTTTGACAGTGGTGATCAGGAGATGACTGCCATTGAAAAGATGGTTTGGACTTCCCTGGTGGGTCAGTGACTAAGAATCTGTCTGCCGAAGAAGGGGACAGGGGCTCAACCTCTGGTCTGGGAGGATCCCGTAGGCTGTGAGTAACTAACCTGGGGACCACAGCAACTGAGCTGGAGCCGTAGAGCCCAAGAGCTGAAACTACTGAGGCCAGTGTGCTCTACAGCTTGTGCTTCGCAACAAGGGCAGTCACTGCGATGAGAAGCTCGAGCACCGCAACTAGAGTGGAGCCCCAGCTCGCTGCAACTAGAAAGAGCCCGAGAACAGCAACGAAGACCCAGGGCAGCAAAATATGTTCTGATTTTTTTTTTTTAATTAGAAAAAAAACATGGTTGTTGCTCACATTTCCCAAGAGGACGGGACACAACAGGCTGGGCCATGTGAAGAAACACCAGGAGGAGATTCTGGTAGGGAGGCAGAAGGAACAAGAAGAAAACACGTGCCAGAGACCTGATTGTGGTTTTTGCAAGAAGGACAGGTGAGGCAAGAGTAAGCTAATCTAGTATTGGCTAGTTGCAGAATTTCAGCAGACTTAGGGCTTCCCTGGTGGCTCAGCCAGTAAAGAATCTGCACGATGTGGGAGACCTGGGTTCCATCCCTGGAATAGGAAGATCCCCTGGAGAAGGGAACAGCTACCCACTCCAGTATTCTTGCCTGGAGAATTCCATGGGCAGAGGAGCACTGCTGCCAGTTGCAGGGCTTCCCTTGTGGCTCAGATGGTAAAGAATCCACCTGCCAATGCAGGAGACCCAAGTTCGATCCCTGGGTTAGGAAGATCTCCTGGAGAAGGAAATGGCAACTCACTCCAGTATTCTTGCCTGGAGAATTCCGTAGACAGAGGAGCCTGGCAGGCTACAACTTCGGGGCTGAGCATTTTTGGGGCTTCCTTAGTGGCTCAGATAGTAAAGAATCTACCTGCAATGTGGGAGACCTGGGTTCAATCCCTGGGTTGGGAAGATCCCCTGGAGGAGGGCATGACAACCCACTTCAGTATTCTTGCCTGGAGATCCCCGTGGACTGAGGAGCCTGGAGGGCTACAGTCCATGGGGCTGCAAAGAGTTGGATACAACTGAGCAACTGAGCACAGCTGGACTATAGAGCTGATGGTTGCCCTGTCGTCTAGGACCTGGCCCCAGGGTGACCCAGACAGAGAGGTGGTATCCTGAGCTGCAAAAGGCTGATAAAAGGAGGTGGAGGAGTGTGTGGCCTTTGCATTGGCCAGTTTGTGTATCAAAGGTGTGCTGAAAGGCAATGTGTGCTCCCTCTAGGAAACAGGTAACCCTGGGAGGGGCAGTTAGGGGGTCTGCAAGGTGCTACCGCCATGTCAAAGCATCATGACATCCAGAAAATGTTTTAAAACCTTTCTCCCTTCTTCTTTCTCCTCCCTTCTGCCTCCCCCGAGTCTGCAAAGAACTCACCACAAATGTTGGGGTGAGTATGAATAAAGGGCTGGATTGGGTGAGCAACCAGGAGCCAGGCGAGGAACACACAGTCTCAAGAATGACTGGGGAGACAGAGCTCTGGTTTTCAGAGACTGAAGGTGCCTCCACCAGCCAGTGGAGGAAAGAGCTTCATGCAGCTCCCAGCGGCCTGAGCCCTACCCCTCTGCTTCTCAGAAGCCGTCCCCTGTCCTGACAGCCGTGGCCACCACTTCCTCACCCTGCCACCGTCCCATGGGCTGGTTGTTTTGCCCAGTCCTGGAATTACCCAAATCCCCTTAAATACATGGCTGCAAATGAGGACACTGGAAAAAAAGGCAATAATTGTGACAGTAACTCACGGGGCCAGGCCTGACACGTCTCTAATTGCCTGCTAAAATTGTCGCTGTCTCCTAAAGTGCAAATTATCACCCGAAATGACAAGAATAATGAATGAGTAACTCTGATGTAATGCAACAATTAGTCCTCAAAGACACTGTCTAATATGGTAATTCAGAACACCCACTCCTTGTTATTAAGTGCCTGATAATTATTTAATTATCTATCTGCCATCATGATTTACTTGGTTTATTTAGCTGCAGATGTGGGCAGGAGCATTTGGGTTTAAGGTCAGGACGAGCTGGCCCCTCTGTCGGCCGCCACATCACTTTGCTTGGGTGCTGGAGGCCACCGTCTGTCTGACGCCCCTAATTGACTCTGGCAGTCTGGACCCAGAGTCAGAAAATCCTCCTCTCTCCACTCCTGGCTCTGGCCTGCGGTCACTCAGGGACTTAGGTCCGTGAAGACCAGGACTGAAGGTGTCTACTTGCCTCTTGCCCAGTGGACCCCCCAACAAGTGATAAGGTTATTTAGGGTAAACAGCTGCCCCACCAAGATCAAGGTGAGTGTCCACTCTGTGCAGGCTCAGGGCCATGTGTTTGCCCAAACGTTAGCTCGTGTAATCTTCTCAGTAATGCTGGGAGGTATCAGCATGTGACAGAGGAGGTCACTTGCCCAAGTTCCCACCGTAAACAAGTGATGAGGCCAGGACCGCTGGCCCAGAGCCACTGGGGGCTCCTGGACCCCAACACCTGCCACAGTGAGGCTGGCCCCAGAGCTCCTGGCCACAGCTTAGTCCAGGGCCAGGGCACAAACAGAAGAGTCTGTGTCAGGATTCAGGAGGTCAGGTCTTGGTCTCCAAACCACAAAATGACTGATAGGAGAAGAAGGAAGAAGGTTTAGTCTGTGTTGGTTCAAAGAACTCAGAATCAAGAAGTAGAGCCTGCTATAGAGAGACAGGCTTGAGATCTAAAACTGGACCACTTACTAGCTGAATGCACTTGGGCACATTACTGAACTTCTCAAAGCCTCAGTTTCCTTGTCTATAAAATGGGTATGATCAGAAAGTCTCTCTATGACCAGCCGGTCAAAAGTACCCCTCATTATCATCAGATACTCTCCATTCAGCACCCTGTTGGTTTCCTTTACCACATGTGTGTGTATCTGAAATTATCTTATTTATCTAATTACCTACTACACACACACACACACACACACACAGCATATAAGCTCCAAGGACAGGGATCTTTTCTGTCTTATTTTTTTTATCTTGTTTATACTGCTGTATTTTGAGTCTTTGTTACAGAGTTTAAGTATTATAATTATCCTCCAATTAAAATAAATAATTTTTTAAAACTATGTTAACTACCACAGTATACATAGATTGAAATGATTCTTTTTCCTAAAACTTTACTTATAATACATTGCTTACAAAAATTGAATCAGAGATTCGAACTAGCTATATCTTGGGGCACATTTAAAATAAAAACTGTACAAAATAGTCATAGTCCACAAATTTATAAAAATCTAATTGTTCTCAAAATATTGTTTCAGAGAACACTTACTTTGTCTGCCTTATTTATTCATCATAGTCCCTGCACCTAAGGTAAGGTAAGTAAGTCGTTTCAGTCGTGTCCGACTCTGTGCGACTCCAAAGACGACAGCCCATCAGGCTCCCCCTTCCCTGGGATTCTCCAGGCAAGAACACTGGAGAGGGTTGCCATTTCCTTCTCCAATGCATGAAAGTGAAAAGTGAGAGTGAAGTTGCTCAGTCTTCGACTTAGCGACCTCATGGACTGCAGCCTACCAGGCTCCTCTGGCCATGGGATTTTCCAGGCAAGAGTACTGGAGTGGGGTGCCATTGCCTTCTCTGAGTCCCTGCACCTAGCACAATGCTATACACGATATGAATCCTGGCATATTATAGGCCCTCTACAAATACCTGCAGAATAAATGAATGAGTGAGTGATCAGCATCCAGACGTGTTCTCGGGCCACCAGCATAACCCTCTCTGAGTGACATTCCAGCGTCTGCACACATGGCTCTCTGCCCTACTCTCTTCGCAGCCATCCCCTCTAATGATGCCCCAACTTCACACCCACACAAGGCCACGTGCAAAAGGCCTTGATGGTCACCCAGCTGGGACCCTGTGATTCTCCTGGGTGCTCCAGCCAATGGGGCCCGTGCTTCCAGCAGCTTCCCAAGTCCACACATCTGAGAAGTAAGTGTGGTTGGCCCAGGCCATCTGCAGTGGATGATCTTGGTTCTCACACACCCGTGTTTCCTCAACGCTTCCCATTTCTGGGCACATTTGCCCAACTCCCATGCTCCCCCACACAGGGTCTCATTGCAAAGGACTTCCTGTCTGCTGGAGCTCTCCACAGCCCCACACAGGTCAAGCCGTGCTCCTTCAGGCTGGGAATCAAGCTCCCAGGGAAGCAGCCTTCAGGAGGACTGATGGGAGTCGGTGGATAGAGAGCCTGCTCTCACGGGGACGTGCAAGTTTCTCACTGTCTCTGTCAGTTTCCCAGGGGATGAAGCTCCAGTTTCCCAGCAACACGTACTATCAGTGCCCCACTCAGGCCCCTTGGAAAGACCAGTCCATCCAGTCCCACCTACTTCGAACGCTGACTGTCCATGCTCACAGCTGCACCTGCAGCTAAGAATTGCCCTCAGCCAGCAAGAGCCAGCTTGCCTGGAAATACCCGGGAGACTACACCCTCCCTGAGGGGTGTCTCACTGCTGCTAACTAAGTAGTGTAAGGTACAAAAGGCCAGGCCCCTTGCTCCAGGGTGGGACAACTCTACAGTGCTATTCATGCTCCATAGACCTTGGGGGTCATCTGGAGGGTGGACGTCAACTGAACCACACCTTTTCCTAGGTTCTCAAAGGCAGGACATGTCTGACTTGTTGACAAAGCACCGTATTTCTTCACTTAGTGAATCAATGAATATGCACATAATACATTCAGATATACATACACAAATGATTGAATCAGAGCCATAGGATTCCCAAATCATGACCAGAACCCTCTTTTTTAAATCATCAGATTGTGCTCTGAAGTGGTAGGAGGCGGCGAAGGGGAGGTCTGGGTTGGGAGTCCGAAGATCTCAGGTCTTGTCTTTGACTCACTGGGTAACTTGAGACCCCATGCTCTGGGTCTCCATTTTTCCATCTGTCCAAGGAGAAAAAGAACATTTTTCTCCACATTCTCTTCCGGCCAAACATAGTGTACGTTTTGCGATATATTTTTAATGTTCTATTTTGAAACAATTTTAGACAAAAGGTTAAAAAAAATAATAAAGGAAGAAAACCAGTAGCACAGAGAGCTTCCTCTATCCTTCACCCAGCTTCCCTGAATGTTGATGGTCTGTGATCTTTAAGCCTTCAGTTCAAATGTCCGGGCAATTGTCTTAAGGGTGGAGATGTGGCGGAAGGGCCAGAAGGAAGCTCCCCTGAGCAAACGCAGGATGAAAACGCACCGTGCTGGGCAGCCTTGGAAAGCCAGGCGGCAGCAGACAGACCAAACGCCTTCCCTTTTCACTTCTCTCTGCCGCGCGTGGCGCATCCACTGCTTCTTTTTATTTGTGGTCTCTCACCTCCTATGCCATGGCAAACAAGGGACTTTATAAATATTTCAAGCACTAATAATTTGTGCTGTCCCTGCTTAGACTTTTAAATGAATCTAAGAGCATTTCTCTCTGAGAAATCTGCCAAAATGAAGGCGGGTGAAAGAAATACCACCACCGGTCGCTGCCTGAGCTGGGTTCTTGATGGAGAGATGGCACCAGGGGCTGTGGCCAAGGATGTAAGATACCCGTCTTTTCTCCCACCCCCATCCCTTACCCCAGCGTCTGCTCTGGGGAAGCTCTGCCTGGCAGGGGAAATAGCCAGTCTAAATCCCCGGTCCACAGGGTGGGGAGACCCCCACTGCTCCAGCTGACAAAGAGAGAGAGGACTGGTTAATTCTGTGATTGGTTTTAGAATCAGATATTCTTGGGTGATGCTGGAAAAGATTGAAGGCAGGAGGAGAAGGGGGCAGCAGAGAATGAGATGGCTGGATGCCATCACTGGCTCAATGGACGTGAGTTTCGAGCAAACTTCAGGAGACTGTGAAGGACAGGGACACCTGGTGTGCTGCAGTCCAGGGGGCCACAAAGAGTCAGACACAACTGAGCGACTGCGCAACAGCAACAATTGCTGGGCTCAGATCTCAGCTCGTCTACTCATTAGCTGTGTGGCCTTGGGCAAGTAACTCCACCTCTCTAAGTCTTTGTTTCTTAATCTATAAAGTGGATACCGTCAGGAATAAATGAAAGTATGCATATAGAGTGTACAGAGTCTGGCTTATGCCATGCACTCAATGCTCAGTAGCTGGTATTTTCCCTTTTGATATTTCCAAGATTTATTTCCAATATTTATAATGGTTCAGACATAATATGTTAGTTTCTCGTTCACACAGACTACTCGATGAGGTTCTAGGTTGGCTCGGGAGAGTGAGTAGGGGGGATATTATTCTACTTTGCCCAAGTTAATGGAGATTCTGCCATAGCTTCAAGATTTTCCGGGGGGCTCACCACCCAGCCAGCAGAGAGGAAAAGAATCAGAGGGAGGGTCACAGAGAGTTCCTCCTGCCCCTCTGAAGCTCACACACAGTCTAGGAGCAGGAGAGCTATGGAAACCACAGCCTATAAGATGCAGGGCCGATCTTCAAGGGAGGAGGGCCCAGGGCACTCAGGAGAACAGAGAAGAAGATGTTTTCAGGAGACAAACCCAATCCTGGCACACCTGCCTGAACCCCTTCAGAGGTTCACCTTGTTCTCAGGATGGAGACTGGACTCCTTCTCCAGCTTTCAAGCCCACCTGATCCAGTCCTCTCCAGCCTTGGCCCCTCCTCTTCTTGCAGTCCCAACACTCTGGGCTTCTTTTTATTCCCCGAACAGGCCACAATCACAGGGCAACCATATAATTTATCTTTCAAGCTAGGCCACTTTGGAGAGAGAAAGAGGATGCTACTAATTAATAACCCAGGACAGCTGGGGTTGTCTAGGACAGACACGAATATGTGGTCACTATACTGCACTGGTCCTGCCACAGGACCTTTGCATGGGCTGCTCTTCCTATTCCTTACTCACCTGGCTAACTTGCCCTGATGCTTCAGCATCACTGCCTCAAGGAAGCCTCTTCTGATCACCAACTGAAGTCAGATCCCTTTGCTATATGTTCTCCTAGAACCTGTTTCTTTCTCTCTCTCTCTCTCTCTCTCTGGCTATGCTGGGTCTTCAGTGCTGTGCACAGGACTTCTCCAGTTGCTGTGTGCGGGCTTCTCATTGTGGTGGCTTCTCTTGTTGCAGAGTGTGGGCTCTAGAGTGCACAGACTTCAGTAGTTATGATACGCGGGTTCGGTAGTTTTCGCTCACAGGCTCTAGAGCATGGGCTCAGTAGCTGTGGCACACAAGCTTAGTTGCCTCACAGCATGAGAAATCTTCCCAGACCAGGGATTGAACCCATGTCCCCTGCCTTGGGGGGACTTCCCTGATAGCTCAGTTGGTAAAGAATTCATCTGAATGCAGTAGACCCAGGTTCAATTCCTGGGCTGGGAAGATTCAGTGGAGAAGGGATAGGCTACCCACTCCAGTATTCTTGGGCTTCCCTTGTGCCTCAACTGGTAAAGAATTCACCTGCAATGCAGGAGACCCCGGTTCGATCCCTGGGTTGGGAAGACCCCCCTGGAGAAGGGAAAGGCTACCCACTCCAGTATTCTGACCTGGAGAATTCCAGGACTGTATAGTCCATGGGGTCACAAAGAGTCAGACACGACTGAGCAACTTTCACTTTCCCCTGCAATGGCAGGCAGATTCTTAAACATGGAGCCACCAGGGAAGCCCTAGAACCCTTTCATTTCATTAGGGGCACTAATTTAAATTCCTACATATATGTTCAATCGTTTATGTATCTGATAGTTGTCTCTCTCTTCCCATCAGGACTGTAAGCTCCATGAAGGTAGGGACCATCTCTTTTTTGGCTCATGCTTTGCCTCCAATGTCCAGCGCAAAGTAAGCATTCAATAAACATTGGAATACATGAATAATTGCCTACTTCTGCTCAGAGGCATCAAAAGAGAAACCTACTGACGCGAAAGGACACTGCAGCATGGGTAAGAAGGGTAAGTATAAGATGTGAGGACATGGAGAAGCAGATGAACGGCATTGCAGATGGGGGAGACCCAGTGAACAGATGCTGGGCCACATTTAATATATCCAGAGAGTGTCCCAGAGTTTAATACCTGGAGCACAAAGGTGTAGAGGAAATGTTGGAGTTAGCCGGCCGAGGGGCAGGGTCAGGCTGGGAGACTCCCAATGCCAAGGAATGGCACTTGGAAGAGGACTCACCCTCAGATGTGTTTGAGAGTGACATCACTGGAGAGGGGTTATAGTCCTCTGAGCAAACCAAGGGACTACTGGCTACAGTAGCAACTCTCCGATTTTTCTTGGAGCTTAAATCTATTTTTAATGGCATTTTGAGACACAAAATCAGATGTCAGGAGTGTGTCCTGGGGCTGGGCATGGGGGTGGGGGGATTAAACAGAGCCTCATTCATAGCCCGTGAGGCACCTCTGTTTCCTGCAGCATCAGCTGATATACTGAGTCTTGGGACTTGAGTCCTGTAACGTCCCTTTAAGCTCCTCTACCTCCTGGATAATAAAATAGACCTGGGAGATGGGTAAACAGGCCCCAGAGTGGTGCTTCAGATGGGGGTCTTACTTAGTCCCCAGATCCAGAAAGAACTGCCCTCAGTGATGTTGGAAGATACAGGAAGGGAGGGAGCTGAGTAATTGTTTTCACTAAACTGGAACCCTATATATAGGTTTCTTGAGAAACCTATATGCAGGTCAGGAAGCAACAGTTAGAACTGGACATGGAACAACAGACTGGTTCCAAATAGGAAAAGAAGTACATCAAGGCTGTATATTGTCACCCTGCTTACTTAACTTATGTGCAGAGTACATTATGAGAAATGCTGGGCTGGAAGAAGCACAAGCTGGAATCAAGATTGCCGGGAGAAATATCAATAACCTCAGATATGCAGATGATACCACCCTTATGGCAGAAAGGTAAGAGGAACTAAAAAGCCTTTTGATGAAGGTGAAAGAGGAGAGTGAAAAAGTTGGCTTAAAGCTCAACATTCAGAAAACGAAGATCATGGCATCTGGTCCCATCACTTCATGGGAAATAGATGGGGAAACAGTGGAAGCAGTGTCAGACTTTATTTTTTTCGACTCCAAAATCACTGCAGATGGTGAGCGCAGCCATGAAATTAAAAGACGCTTACTCCTTGGAAGGAAAGTTATGACCAACCTAGATAGCATATTGAAAAGCAGAGACATTACTTTGCCAACAAGGGTTCGTCTAGTCAAGGCTATGGTTTTTCCAGTAGTCATGTATGGATGTGAGACTTGGACTGTGAAGAAAGATGAGCGCTGAAGAACTGATGCTTTTAAACTGTAGTGTTGGAGAAGACTCTTGAGAGTCCCTTGGACTGCAAAGAGATCCAACCAGTCCATTCTAAAGGAGATCGGTCCTGGGATTTCTTTGGAAGGAATGATGCTAAAGCTGAAAGTCCAGTACTTTGGCCACCTGATTCAAAGAGCTGACTCATTGGAAAAGACTCTGATGCTGGGAGGGATTGGGGGCAGGAGGAGAAGGGGACAACAGAGGATGAGATGGCTGGATGGCATCACCAACTCGATGGACATGAGTCTGAGTGAACTCCGGGAGTTGGTGATGGACAGGGAGGCCTGGTGTGCTGCAAATCATGGGGTCGCAAAGAGTTGGATATGACTGAGCGATTGAACTGAACTGAACTGAACCTGGAACCCTGAATGCTCACTGGAAGCATTGATGTTGAAGCTGAAGCTCCAATACTTTGACCACCTGATGGGAAGAGCTGACTCATTGGAAAAGACCCTGATGCTGGGAAAGACTGAAGGTGGGAGGAGAAGGGGACGACAGAGGATGAGATGGTCGGATGGCATGTACGACTCAGTGGACATGAATTTGAGCAAACTCCAGGAGAGAGTGGAGGACAGAGGAGCCTGGCGGGCTACAGTCCATGGGGTCAAAGGAGGCAGACACGACCAAGCAACTGAACAACAGCAACCTGGTGCAGTTCCCATTTCCTAAGCGTTTACTCAGAGAAGGCAATGGCACCCCACTCCAGAACTCTTGCCTGGAGAATCCCATGGACAGAGAAGCCTGGAAGGCTGCAGTCCATGGAGTCGCTAGAGTCCGACACGACTGAGCGACTTCACTTTCACTTTTCACTTTCATGCATTGGAGAAGGAAATGGCAACCCACTGCAGTGTTCTTGCCTGGAGAATCCCAGGGACGGGGGAGCCTGGAAGGCTGTAGTCCACGGGGTCGCTAGAGTCGGACACGACTGAGCGACTTGGCAGCAGCAAGCATTTACTATGACCCTGTTCCTGTCCTTAAAGCCCATGGCAACCTTTAAGCTGGGTGCTATTCTCATCTTTCATCTTAGTGGTGAGGGAACCATTAACTTGCCTGAGGTCACACAGCTTGTGAGTGACTTGACCAGGATTTAAGCCCAGATCTTACCCCAGAACATTTTCACACTGTATTCACCATGACCAAAAGAAAAAAAGTAGAAGAGGTCTGAGTAGATTTTCCTTTCTTTGCAGAGATTTCTAAGCAAGAGAACAGGCAGGCACCTTCCTGGATGAGATGAGCTAGGAGGGTTCCCACTAAACCCAAGCAAAGGACACGGTCACTCTGTGGGTCCTGCCTAGTCTCTCAGACGCTATTTTCAGGGCCATCTCTGCTGGGACAGATGAAGCGGCCCCCAGTTAGGCATGCTGTCCATCTGGCTGTCTGCATGATGTTATTTATAATGCCTCACCCACAGCCAGGCTATAATGAAGAATTCAGTTCCAGCTCCTTAGCAGGGGAGGCAGCTGACTTTGGAGCCAGCTGTCCTGGCAGCCCAGTGCAGCAAATGGGACTTAGATGTGAGCCCCGATATGGGACAGCCTGGCATCCAGAGAGAAGGTGGAGACCACGCTGTTCAGACGGGGCCATTTGTGTGTCTGACAGCCGCAAGGGCTTATCCAGAAGTGCGGGTCTCTCATGTGGAGTCAGATGAACGTATTTTTCACGACTCGATGGATGGGTATTGCTTCAGGAAGGGAGACATACTTTCTGAACCCAGAACTCTTGTTGAGTCTGTTTTACTTTCGGTGTCCTAACTGCGCTTAATAAATATGCAGGGATACTTGTGTGCATATGTGTGTGTGCACACACAAATGTGTGGTGTCACCAGGGTGCATGGTAACCCCTGTAAATGAAGGAGGGACCAATGTGGATTTCACACCTTCCGTAAGCCAGGGAACTGGTCAGTCTCCTATTGAATCCCCTCAGCAATCAATGAGGTATGTACTGTGATTCCCTCTACAGAGAGGAAGAAATGAAACTCAGAGGGGGAAAAGGCCTGGCCATAGCAACCCTGAATATACCATCTTCCCAAACACCAACCCACTGCCCAGCACACATGGCCGCCACATCTGAAGTTCTCAATGTTAGCTCCCATCAACCTCATTTCTACATCATCTTCTCTCTAAACTGTAAGTTCCTCTGGCACAGGAATCATGTGCCATTAGCTGTGAATCCACGGCAAACAGTGGATTCAAATGACTGTAGCTGCCATAAAGTCCTGTGCCCTAATCCCTAACTGTTTAAGCATATATATCCACTCTTCTACCAGACTGATCATTCTCAAGCCTATTTTAACAAAGGAATCATAGTGAAATACCAAAAAAATGGTGGTTATTCAATAATTATGCCACTGAAACCATGGCAAAAGAAGATGTTATTCTACAAGGAATCTGGAAGAGACTTTTTTGAGTTTTCCTGGTCCACAGAGGGAGTGTCCCCAAACTACAAAGGTAAAATGCCAAATAAAGATTCAGAGAAAAATTCTAGTCACTATTTATTAATCCTCAATTATATGTTAGACATAGTATGAGATGCTTTACACGTATCAACTCACTATTTATCCTCAAAACACCCCTGGAGTTGGTATTACATCCGTCGCTCTATGGGCAAGTCCAGAGAGGTGATGTGACTTGCCCAAGCTAGTAAGTGGCAGAGCCACGATTTAGATATAGGCTTGCCTATGCCTTCTGCCTTAGCATCCTCCTCAATAGGCCCCCCAAATAGATAAACTCTACGGATGCTTCAAAAGAGAATGAGCTTCTCAGATTTCTTCCTCTGGTCATTCATTTAAACCACATTTTTCAAGGCCCTTTGAAAGGTGCCGAGTGTGGACAGGTGAATAAGACACGGTCCCTGCCCCCAAGTGCTCACAGTCTGGGGCAGATGAGACCGGAAAGTAAGATAAAGTGTTGTGAGGATTCTGGGGGCCAGAAAGGCGAGGGAGATGAATAGAGAGAATTTTCTAATTTATGAGATTCGGTTTCCTCATACCTACACTGAGGAGGTTTGAAAAGGCTATAGTTTCAAGGGCTTGTTCAAAAACTAACTGTAAACAACTACACATTTTATAGATATTATTTTGGTATAGCATGCAAAGTACCCTTCAGCCGAAAAGATGCTAAACCAGTTTATTAAATTGCACTCCACTGAATTTCATTACATTGTGGGGACATCTTGTGCAGGAAGTTTTTCTTATTTGAATTTACTTGTGTTGGGTTGTCAGGTTGGTAGACTGATAAGCAGTTATTGTATTGTGTTGAGTTTTATAATTTGCTGGGTTGGGTTGTTTTTGTTAAATAATATCTGGTCAAATTGGGTTGCATTTTGTTAGTAGAGTTGGGCTGGGCTGGGTCATTATATTGGTGTGTTTCAATGGAATTAATGTGAATTAAGTTGGGTACATTTTGTAGGATTCGTTTGGCTTGGTGTGAGTGAAACAGCTTTGTATTCATCTATTTTAGAAAGTCTTTCTGATATGGAAGCACTTCCTGTCCAACAACTAGAATTGTTCTTGAAAGCTCTGTATTCGTGGCCAAAACCACAGTGGACAGGGTGTTTTGTATTAGGGAGGCCTGATGCAAATAAATAGCCTGAGAAGATTGGGTCTTCCTATCTCTGCTAAAGTCCAGTTTACTTTCTAGAAAGATTGCAATAAGGGTGTCAGAAGTGGGATACTGCAAAGGTAAAAAGGCTTTTACTCATTTCTGGCATCTCCATGGGATGAATTCCATTCATCCATTTGCCAAGCATTATGGAGCACTTCTACGTGAGATGCTCTGTTCTGGGTACTGAAGATTGAGAATGAACAATGCCCTTTTAATGTCCCTTTTAAGGAATTAATCATGTCAAGCAATTACTATCCACTATACCATTGTCTTCCTTGGGCAAACTCTTTATCCTTGAACCCGACTACAAGCATACCTTGTTTTATTGCACTTCACAGATAATGCACTCTGTTTTTACTTTACAAATGGAAGGCTTTTGGCAACGCAGCATTGATCAAATCTATTGATGTCACTTTCCAACAGCATTTGCTCACTTCATGTCTGTGTCATATCTTGGCAATTCTTACAGTATTTCAAACTTTTTCATTATCATTGTATTTGTTGTGGTTACTACAACCTGCTGAAGTCTCAGTGCGTAACATTTTTTAGCAACAAAGTTTGTTTTTTTTTTTTCATTAAGGGGTATAAAATTTTTAGACATGGTGCTATTGCACACTTAATGGACAATAGTATAGTGTAAATATAACTTTTTTATGCACTGGGAAACCAAAACATGTAAATGACTTGATTTATAGCAATATTTATTTTACTGTGGTGGTCTGGAAACAAACCCGCAGTTTCTTCAAGGTATGTCTGTACCAGCAGGGCTGCCAAAATTCTAGCCCCAAGACCTCAGAACAATAGAGAGAATCAACAAACACAAAAGCCACTGTTAAACAAAACAAATAAACAAAAACATCTCGCAAGTCTGGATTACATTAAAAGGGAGAGGGGAACACAAAAATACATAACATGATAATTTTTCAACCCACAGAAACAGTAAATTTAAAATAGCAGGAATCTTCCTCAATCTGATCTTTTAAATTTAAATATATCAAAGTTTATTCCTAATGGTGAAAACTACTGAAAACTTTTCCCATGAAATAAGAAACTAGATAAGAATGCTTGCTGTCAACAGGTCTATTTAGCATTGTACTACAGGACCTAGTCAGAGCAATTGGAAAGAAAAAGAAAGTAAAAGATTAAGGATTGAGAATGAAGAAATAAAACTGTCTTTATTCACTGGTGACATGAGTAAGTAAGTAGAAGATCCAAAAGAATCTATAGCGGATTCATGTTGATGTATGGCAAAACCAATACAATATTGTAAAGTAAAAAAATAAAAATAAAAAAAGATTAAAATGCTAAAAAAAAAAAAAAGAATCTATAAACTATTCAGTCAATTCAGTTGCTCAATCATGTCTGACTCTTTGTGACCCCCATGGACTGCAGCATGCCAGACCTCCCTGTCCATCACCAACTCCCGGAGCTTGCTCAAACTCATGTCCATCGAGTCCGTGATGCCATCCAACCATCTCATCCTCTGTCATCCCCTTCTCCTCCCGCCTTCAATCTTTCACAGCATCATTCAGTATTAATACTTTTAGTTTAACAATGTCACTGGATACAAGACCAATATACACAACAATCGATTTTATTTCTGTATACAAACAATGAACAAATAGAAAAAATTTTTAAGAAAATTACAAAACTATAATAGTATCAAATATTTCAAATACCTAAGAAATAAAAGCAAAAACAATAAGAAAATTTATTACACTAAAAACTGTAAGACATTACTGAGAATCAGAGATGAAAAGATGGACTATTTCTTAAATTGTGGTGGGACAATTGGGTACATACATGTAAAACAAAGAAAATTAGATTCCTCTCTAACATATTATGCAAAAATAAATTCTGGGTTAAAGACCTAATAGGGAAAAATAAAACTTTTAAAATTATACAATAAATTGTAAGAATATATCTTATAACCTCAGGATGGACTATCTATATTAAACTGGACTCAAAGCACAAATCCTAAAAGATTAAAAACTGTAATTAATTAAACTTGAAAACTTCTACACAAAGATATCCCTCACAGTACTGAAAAACAAGATTCATATTGGTAGGAAAAAAATTTCACTCACTTCATACAATCACAAAGTATTAAGAATCAGAATACATTTTTAATTGATTTACAAAAAAGATAAACAATACTTTGGGGGAAATGGCATAAGAAACGAATAGATAATTCACAAAACAGAAAAATAAATGTCCATTGAACATATGTAAAGATGCGCAATCTTGCTAGTAATCAGGAAAATGCAAATTAAACCCACAAAGAGATATCATTTTACACCCATCAGATTGGAAAATATTAAGCCATCTGACAATGCCAATTGTTGGCAAGAACTCTTACCCACTGCTAGTGGGAGTGTAAATTTGTACAACCATTTTGGGGAGCAACTTGGCAAACCTAGCAGAGATTAAGATATGCATATTCTTGCACCTAGAAATTTCACTTCTAAGTATATACCTTAAAAATTCTTACATATGTGCACCAGGAGATGTGTACAAAAATTGGAAACAGCCTACATGTCCATCAGTGGAGAAAAGAATAAATTAATGTTAGTATATTTATACAATGGAACACCATATAGAAATTAAAATGAATGAACTAGAATTACATACATCAACATGTATAAATCTTTTAAAAAAAACATAAAATGTATTTTAAAATAAAAGTTGTGGAATGATGCATATGGTAGAATACGACGGATATAAATCTAAGAATATGCAAAACAATACCATGTATTATTTATGGACACATATGTAGTAAAAATATTTTTAAAACATGATAAACACCAAGTTTGGGATGGGACTATATTTCTGGATCAGGAAGCAAATGAATGAGATTGTGGGGAGTAATACAGATGGAGCCAACTGTTTTTGTATTATTTTATCCCTTAAAAGAAAAATGAAAGGTCTGAAACAAATACATACAGCCAAATGTCAAGATTTACTGAAGCTGGGTGGTGGGTATATAAGCATTATTATATTAGTCTAGTGGCATGCTGGTAAATATTTAACAACTGACTCTCCTAGGGGAAAACTCTGATTCACAGTGTTGGCCAATCGTCTTGGTGTAAGTAGTCCCACCACGGCCAATTTCAAGCTACCAACACAACTTCACTGAATAGAGTTGGGAAGAGATGGACACAATAGGCTCTTAGGAGCCAGCAGAAGTGGGCTCCAACGTACCACAGTCTAAGCTTTCTGTGTGAAGCAGAGCAAAATAAAACACTAAACAGAAATAACTTTACCTTTTTTTTTTTGGCCACACCGCGCAGCATGGTGTGTTAGCATAGCTAGTACAGACAGCTAGTGAGAGGCTGCTCTACGGCACAGGGGGCTCAGCGCTGTGCTCTGTGATGACCTGGAGGTGTGGGATGAGGGGCTGAGAGGCTCGAGAGGGAAGTCCGTGCGTGCTAAGTCACTTCAGTCCTGTCCAGCTCTTTGTAACCCCACAGACTATAGCCCATCAGGCTCCTCTGTCCACAGGACTCTCTAGGCAAGAACACTGGAGTGGATTGCCATTTCCTCCTCCAGGGGATCTTCCCAACTCAAGGATGGAACCCGCTTCTCTTATGTCTCCTGCATTGGCAGGCGGGTTCTTTACCACTGGCACCACCTGCTAAGCCCTTAGGAGGAAGGGGATAGATGTATACATATAGCTGATTCACATTGTTGTACTGCAGCAACTAACACAACATTTTAAAGCACTTATACTCTGATTTTTTTAAAAAATACTATTTTAGAAGCGTACATGGAAAGCAGTCAGAGTGCCGGTGCTCTGGTGAGGGAAGGGGTGGTGGGCGGACTCTGCCTTTCCTTTCCTCCCCCAGGAGAACCACAGAGACACCTTTCCTAACGGCATGTAGACCACTACCCTAAACTACATCTGATGTGCTAGAATTCACAACGACATCCTCATCCCCTTTGTGGATGGTGACACTTCTTCACTCAGCAAAGAAGAAAGGAGACATCCGAAGAGGGAGTGGGAGTTCTCCCACAAGACTTGAGGCACAGGCAAGCTTGTGACTGGGAGGAAACTGCAGACCCATATTCCAAAGCCAGATAGAAATCAATGGCCAAGGCCACAGCACCCTCTCTGCTCAGACTCTCAGGATGTTAGACAGGCTCACTTTGCTCCACTGAGAAGTTCTAAGCTGAATTGTTTAGGATGATAAGAGACATAGGATGTTGGAGGAATAAATATCTTTAGGGACCATTTGGCCACCTCTTTTCAAACAGTGTCTTATGGCACACTGGTGTTCACTGTGGGTGCCTTGGGTGGCACTGGGGTGCTGAGGGACAGGATCAACACCCCCATTCCCTCTCCACCCACTTGAGTGTAAGCTTTCCTCATAACAATTTCATCTGAGCATCTGGTTCAACTGCTTCACAAACTAAAACAGCATGGAAGCCACATAAACGATAATACAACTCGCATGCTTCGGCAACTGTAGGAAAGGATGTCCACGGAGAGAAGGACTGTCCCCAGAGTCACATAGATAGCAGGGCCAGAACTCAAGCCCTTGTGTCCAGGCCCAATCTTTCCCACCCACCTGCACCCTCGATCTAGAAGCTACTCTTGCCATCACTGGGACATCAGGACCTCCTCCTGCTTTATTGGGAAGAAAGACCATGAAGACCAGCAAAAAGACAAGTGGGAGTAGGTACAGAATCAATGCAACTCATGAGAATCTCCCCAGGAAAACAACTGCTTCCCTGCCTGACTCGTACAGACAATGGCCCTACCTCCCTGGCCAAGGTCCAAAGACAAAACAGGTATTGCCGGGAGACTCCTCCCAAATATTCTTCACTGAGCTTCTGGAGAAAAGCACAGAGAAGATAAACCCATGGTCCTCCTCCGTCAGCAGCACAGACCCAGGCTTTCCCGTCTCAGCGTGAATCCCAGAACCAGCACACACCATCCCTATAACTATGAGTAGGAAGACTAACCTGAGACTCAGTCTCCTCCTCTGAAGCACGGGATAATCATCGGCTCAGAGGGTGGTTATAAGGGCCAAGTGACGTCACAAACATAAAGCCTTCAGTACAGAGGTTGACCCCACAGCAAATGCCCAGGAGATAACTGACCCTCATGTTCTAACCCACAAAAACATTCAGTAGGAAAGATAGGACATACCCATGGATAACTAACATTACAAGTCAGAACAGCAGTCAATATTTATTGAGCACCAACTGCGTATGAGGCACCTTACTAGGCTCCCCTTGAGCACCTCCCTTAATCCTCACAACAATCCTATGAGACAGCCTGTTTTACAGATGAGAAAGCTGAGGCTCAAATGACATGACTAACTCAAGTTCACTGCACTGAAGCAAGGTTCCAGCCCAACATCTGATCCCATGCGCCATGCTTTTGGGTGGTTTACCAGATGCCCGCCATCCCATTGCCTGGTGCCAAAGCTGTAATGTTTTAAAGAGTGGAGCAATCACTCCTAATTGTCACAGAGCACAATTGAAGGTTCCTTGGAAGAGAGGACCTTGTAGGATGAATGGGAAGGGAAGACCTGCTGGGCTGAACAAGCGGTGCCCACAAAGGCAGAAGACAGGCCAGAGCTGGGCCATCTGGGATGCTGTCTAGCAATAGACTTACCTGCAAGTGTGCTCACTTGCACTTCCATGCACTGCCTAATCCACAGCATTCCAGGTGAGGACAAAAGAACCACCGACAGGGACTTCCCTGGCCGTCCAGTGGTTAAGACTCCATGTTTCCAATGCAGGGGGCGTGGGTTCGATCCCTGGTCAGGGAACTAAGATCCCACATACTGTGGGGTGTGGCCAAAAAAGAAGGAACCATCAACAGTATCTTGAGATGGGATACTTAGATTCTACACTTATGGGATTGAACACAGGCTGCCTGAGCTTAAAGCTTAACCCTGCCACTTACCAGCTGTGTGTTCTTGAACATGTTATTCAACCCTTCTGTGCTTCAGTTTACCCAGCTGTGTAATGGGGTTAATCAAGAGTTTCAGGGGATGTGAAGATTAAATGAGGTGATGCATAGGAAGCACTTAGCACCATGCCTGCACATAATAAGCTCTTAATAAATGCTAGCTATTATTGTGGCTCTTGTCAATATTATTCTAATTCTGAGAGACAACACTTCTTAGCAGAACTGAATCTTGGACTGTTGGATTAATTTATCCTAAAAATCAAGTGCCTTGGGAACTTGGACACACGGAATTTCAATATCTCAGAACTGTTAAAAATTAGATTCCGAGAATTATAGAACCTTCAAATCTTAGAATAAAAATACAGTTCGAGCCAATAAAAGTTACAACATAAATTTTCCCCTCAATTCTGCTCTCCTCCTCGCTCGTTGGGGGATTAGAACTATTATTTTGTCACCTGGATCTCTGACTTTTTTTCCCCAGAAATACATGTATTATTATTTTTTTTGTTTCAAGGAGAAGCAGTTATGTTCTTTCCCCCCCCCCCCACTCCTCTTTTTCGCTCTCTTGTGCTGAGAATATGATGTGATGGGTAAAATATCAAGCGCAATAAGTCAAAATTTCTGACAGAAATAATAGAGCCCACATCCATTTCCAGCCGTTCTCCCAGTGATAACAATTAAGCTCCGGACAGTTTGAACTTTTTACAAAGAATTAATGATGCATGTGAACACGGGGGGAGAACAATTGCTAATAATTTATGAAGTCTTCACCAGCTCCAAGTAGTAAGTTTGGTAAAGTGAAGGGGGGAAGCTTTGAAAGGTAAACACTTTGAAAAGCCATTCTAAGGATCTGCCCTGTCAATTGAGAATTTACTACATTCCATTAAACAACCTAAAATAACTTCTATGGTAATCACCCTTCAGATACAGGCGCCGGTGCCGACAAAGGTATTATTAAGTTAAATTACCCTAAAAGTGTTGGATTGACAGAAAGGTTCAGTCAATGGTTTGGAAAGCCGGGGTCCCTAAGTGACACCGACAAACAGATACTGATGTTCTGGGGCTGGGAAGCTTGGCTTTCCAAGACCTGACGCTAACAGGATTTCAATTTAAGCTTTTAAATATTTCATGCTCCCCCTGCAGATCTCAGGAGGAGGGCTGTGGGATTCATGGAGGTGGAAGCCAGGGCCCCTCCTTGCCTTGCCTTTCAGGACCACGATTTGATAGGTGGCTCTGAGTGGAAATAAACAAAGAGACATATGGTGAGGAGGGCTTGTCTCTTTGAGGGCAGGAGGGAGTGATGAAAAGGGAATTCGCCAGCTGAGTGTGATTGGGGAAAAGAGTTAGGAGTCTCAACTTACAGATGGGGAAATGAGACCCAGTTCTCCTATCTCTAAGGGAAATGGGGTCTCTCGCCTGAGGCCACCCAGCAAGTCCACGTTATCCATTGGCACGTCTAATAAACTTCGTCTCATGATGGGGAGGGTTTCCTCTCCATTGATTTTGGATGACTCCCTAGAGTCAAGTCTGGTTTGCACAATGCAGGACCCCATAAATACGTTTAAATAAACTCTATTAATACATAACATACTTGTGGAAAGATGTTGCAACCAATGAAATTTTGCAACCCAAACACGTGTGCAACTAGTACTTTAACTCAAGACACACAACATTCCCAGCCTTCTCTACCCCATGACCCCAGAAGGTTGTCATATTCCCCCAAGTCATCCCCCCCAACTTCAAAGAATAACTACCCTCCCAACTCCCAACACACAGACAAGTCTGTCTAACTGTTGAACTTCAGATAGGTAGACTCACAGGGCACATGTTCCTTTGGGGTCTGCCTTCTTTCACCTGAAATCATGTTTGTGAGATTCGCCATGAGATTCATCCATGTTTTTGTATGTATCTGTGGTTTGTTCATGGTCTTGGGTGCTTGGTTTTCAACTGCATAAATGTACCATAATTTATTTAGCCATGCTTCTGTTGTCAGCATTTACGTTGTTTCTGCTTGGGACTAATGCAAATAGTGCTGCTATAAACTTCCTTTTACAAGTCTCCTGGTGCATATCTGTATGTATTTCAGTTGGATTTATACCAAGAAATGGAATTACTAGGTCATAGGATATACATAAGCTTGGCTTTAGTAGATGCCAGCAAACAGATTTCCCAAATGGTTATCTCAATTTATTCTCCCACAAGCAACGCAAAATTGTTGCAGTTATTCCATATTCTCACCAACATTCAGAATTCCCTCGCTTTTAAAACATTTTAACCATTATGTAGTGTGTGCAGTAGTATCACATGGTGATTTTAATCCGCATTATTCTGTTGACTTCTGAAAATGAACACATACATGTATCGCTCGTTTCAATGTCCATTTTGGTGAACTGCCTATTCAAGCCTTTTGCCCATTTCTCTATAGGATTATCTGCCATTCTCGTGTGGATGGTGGGAGTCCTTTTATTTGGTCTACGTATGAGCTCTTCATCAAGTATACACATTTCAAATATCTCCTCCCACTCAATTTCTTACCTTTTCCCTCTGACCTTTCCTGACACTTTCCACTCTGTTAATGTCTTTCAATGAACACACATTCTCAATTTTAAGTTTAATGGGATTGGTCTATTTTTGGCCCCCACAAACATCTGTCCCATGAATAAATGCTGCTGGATGGGGTGGACTTCCCTAGTGGCCAGTGGTTAAGAATCCACCTCGCAATGCAGGGGACTCAGGTTTGATCCCTGAATCAGGAACTAAGATCCCACATGCCGAGGAGCCGCTGAGCCCACAAGAGCGCCACAACTACCGCGCCTGTGGGAGGCAACTAGAGCGTCCGTGAGCCACCGTGAAAAATCCCACATGACACAATGAAGATTCCAGTGCCACAACCAAGACCTAACACAGCCAAATAAATAAATAAAAAGAGTGCTGCTGGGAATAGAGCCAAGGTGTCTTGGAAGCCTGGCTATTCTTATTTCACATGCCTAAAAGGAGGACGTCCAATAGTGGCTGGTGTATTTTAAAAGGATTTCCTATATAAAGTGTGATGTTCTTTGCACATAGCCAACCGCTGCCGAAGGAAGCTGTGGCAACAGCTGGGAAGAGGTGAAGGTGACTCTGGTTACAGTTTCAGAGAGCGGCTGCAAGTACAGACCAGAATGCTTTCAAGGGCTGGAGAGGAACTGTGAGACAGTAAGGCATCCGTCCCCCTGCAGTTGTGCAAATCATAGTCAAGGCTCCTCAAGACAGGGACAGCAAAGACAAGAGTGTTTCCTCCTCAAGACAGGGACAGCAAAGATGTGAGTGTTTCCCACTGTTTGTAAAAGGCTTTCATAGAAGATCATGTCTGCCTCTCTAAAACCACAGGATCTTGGAACTGGAGGGATTTCAGAGGTCTCCTAGTCCAATTTCTCATACTTCTTTTCCCCTGACTTCTTTTCTTCTCTAATTTATCTATCTATTTCTGGCTGCACTGGGTCTTCATTGCTTTTTGCACAGGCTTTCTCTAGTTGCAGCAAGCGGGGGCTACTCTCTCGCTGGCAGTACATGGGCTTCCCATTGGGGTAGCTTCTCTTGTTGCAGAGCACAAGCTCTAAGGTACATGGGCTTCAGCAGTTGTGGCTCGCAGACTCCAGAATGTGGGAGCTCAGAAGTTGCAGAGCACGGGCTTAGTTGCCCCAAGGCATGTGGAATTTTCCCAGACCAGAGATTGAACTCATGTCCCCTGCAATGGCAGGTGGATTCTTTACCACTGGACCACCAGCGAAGTCCCTGACTTCTCTCTGGCTGCTCTCAAAACATCTCCAGTGAGGAATTAGCCAGGTTAACATTTGCATATCCCCCTAACAGGGAGCTTACTACCTCTTAGAGCTCTGTACAATCATCCTTTGACTGAGCTAAACCTGTTTCCTTAATATATCTGTCTCAATTTGACCCTCCAGGAAACAAAGAAAGAACCTGTCTAGACCATTCATGTTGCCAAGGGTAACCCTGCAGAAACAGAGCATCTCTTCTGAGATAGAACAGAAAATTCCTCCACAACGCTACCCTCAATTCCTCACCAGTGTGAGTGGCCCACACAGTGCTGGATGTCAAGTCAGGCAACATCACCAAATGAGTAGATAGTATTTTATCATGTCAGCCACACGTCGTTGTCTGGCAAAGCACCGCCTCCCTCTGCGTTTGTGGTCATTGTTGTTATTATCTCCATTGTTATTGTTATTAAGAATAGCAGCATTGTCTTATTCTTTTTTTCAAGAAATGAAAGCTTTATCCTGTAATGTCTATATGGTGTTGTCTTAATAAAGCTTGATTTGTGTGAACATCTGCTCCATGTGACCATCTGAATTTCTTCAGGTATCAACCAACAGATGACATTCTCTCTCATATTTTAATCACTTTGCACTTGCTGTTCCTTCTACTTCCAACACTCTTCCCTCCTTCATTCTCTTGAGCAGTATTAACTGTTTAGGACGTGGCCCAGGCACCACCTTCTCCGTGCAACCCTCTTCCTCTTTCTCTCTCTCTGCCCCCTTCTCTTTTATACACATCAGATCAGATCAGATCAGATCAGTTGCTCAGTCGTGTCCAACTCTTCCCGACCCCATGAACCGCAGCACGCCAGGCCTCCCTGTCCATCACCAGCTCCCGGAGGTCACCCAGACTCACACCCATCAAGTCAGTGATGCCATCCAGCCATCTCATCCTCTGTCATCCCCTTCTCCTCCTGCCCTCAATCCCTCCCAGCATCAGAGTCTTCTCCAATGAGTCAACTCTTCTCATGAGGTGGCCAAAATACTGGAGTTTCAGCTTTAGCATCATTCCTTCTAAAGAAATTCCAGGATTGATCTCCTTCAGAATGGACTGGTTGGATCTTCTTGCAGTCCAAGGGACTCTCAAGAGTCTTCTCCAACACCACAGTTCAAAAGCATCATTTTATACACATACACACACACAAATGCACATACTGCAGAGAGAGACCCTTCCTCTTCTATGTTTCATCATCAAAGCATTTCATGCAGCGGTCTTGCACTTTTCAGCCCCTCGGACCAGCAAGCAGTTCCCAGGTCAAAGGTGAAACTTCCAACCTACGGTGGCTTCACATGGAAGTGTGCTATGATATGTGCTAACTAAGGACCATCTGTGTACCATCCATTTCCCTGTCTCGTGGCATTTCATCCTCACAAATGTCCTAGAATGTTGCTGCCACTGTTATCTCATTTTACAGACAAGAAAACTGAGGCTTCAAGACGTGAAGTGATTCTTCACCTGGTTATCCTTTGGTCCTGGTGCCAATGTCACACCCTCAGGAAAGCCCTTCCTGGCCAATCCCCCAGTGAAGCCAGTCCCTGCTGCAGAGAGACGTGTGACTCCCTGACATAACCCTCTCAGTGTGTAAACATGCCTTTCTTTGTGCCAGTTATCTGATGGTTTCTGTCTTCCCCACTTAGACCCAGCATGGAGTTGGAGACTGGGTCTACCTCATTCTTCCTGAGCATAATACACAGTCAGATCAGATCAGATCAGTCGCTCAGTCGTGTCCAACTCCTTGCGACCCCATGAACTGCAGCACACCAGGCCTCCCTGTCCATCACCAACTCCCGGAGGTCACTCAGACTCGCATCCATCGAGTCAGTGATGCCATCCAGCCATCTCATCCTCTGTCATCCCCTTCTCCTCCTGCCCTCAATCCCTCCCAGCATCAGAGTCTTCTCCAATGAGTCAACTCTTCGCATGAGGTGGCCAAAATATTGGACTTTCAGCTTCAGCATCATTCCTTCCAAAGAAATCCCAGGGCTGATCTCTTTCAGAATGGACTGGTTGGATCTCCTTGCAGTCCAAGGGACTCTCAAGAGTCTTCTCCAACACCACAGTTCAAAAGCATCAATTCTTTGGCGCTCAGCCTTCTTCACAGTCCAGCTCTCACATCCATACATGACCACAGGAAAGACCATAGCCTTGACTAGGCAATAATACACAGTAGGTGCCCCAAAATAACTATGGAAGAAGAAGAGAGAGAAAGACAGGGATGAAGACTACATTGAAAGAATTAAGAAAGTGAAAACAGATCCTTCTGGGGCTCCTTTTCCAGCTGTGTAATTCCAGAATTGTATGGGAGAAGAGGACTTTGGGGTCTGACATCATCCCCCTGGAAGAAGCGAGGCCCTCCATGGTCTTCCCTACCTGCCATGAGCCTTTCTCTGCCCACATAGGTTCTCCGGCCTGCAGAACAGAGCCCCTAAGTCATGGAGGTCTTCTCTCTGCCACCTGGGTGGCTTCCCTTCAGTCTGAACAAGGCTGAGCTGTCTCAGCCCCTCGCTTCCCCACTGGGAGCTGGAGATGCAACTAATCCTGCAGGGTCCCCCACTGCTCTTGGGATCCAGAGTCTCCCGGGAGCCTGATGGCTGCGTGTACTCACATCTGGGAGATGTGGAGGACCCTCCAGGGCTGCTCTGAGCACAGGCTGACCAGTCAGGGTTCTCAGGAGGGGATGCCCCCTGGGGAAGGAGCAGAGACAATTCTGAGAGAAGGCATTTGTCTTCCTACTCCCACGATTGTCTCGTCGGGGGAGCCAGCATGCACCCCTCCAAGAGAAGACCACTGTCCTAAAGGCACAGTGAAGGAGACAGAAGCCCCGCTGGAATTCCAAAGACCAGGGGCTAGAGCCTGGCTTGAGTGTTCCTGTCCTGTGTGATCTCAGGCAGTGCACTTAACCTCTCTGAATCTGGGAAATGATGGTAAATCTGGGAAATAAGAGTAACTCCTTTCCAAAACTGCTGAGGACCTCAACTGAGATAATTCACATAAATGTCTAATGTAATGCCTAGTGCATACAACACTCAATAAATGATAGCTATTATTATTTTATGTATTGTTACCTATAACTTTCAGGGCTGTAAAAGGACTAAATGAGATCATGTAACTAAAGCTTCTAGACAGAGCCCAGCACAGGGTAGTTGCCCAGTAATCATTCATTCCCATCCCAAATCTGAAGTGCCACCAGTTTAATGGGCCTGGAGTCTCCACCCTTCATATCACACACAGTTAACCTTCTAAATGTTCTTAATAGTTAGATGGATGGAAGGATGATGGGTGGATGGACAGATGGATGGATGAATGGAAGGATAAATCTCAAGAAACATGATACACATCTTCATGGTATAATCACCATGGTGACATGGTGTAATTTCAACCTATTTTTCAGAACAACACAAAGCTCTCACAAACGCCAAAATTTAAGCACCATTTTTTCTAGACCTTCTCATTATCTCATTCTTTTTCTTCCCCTGATATTATACTTTCCATCAAACTTGCACGTAGTCCTTCTTTGAGCTAATTCAGCACTGCTTACAGACAAGGGACACTATTATTACTGTCATTTGACATATGAGGAAACATAAGCCCAGAGAGGTAAGGAGGAAGCCCTACAGTTAGCAAGCAGCACAACAGAGATTCTAACCCAAATGTTTGATTCCAAAACAACCACCAACTCTTTCACAAAACCTCTATCTTAAATGAGGAAAATGAGACCGAATAAGGGCAGGTGGCTTGCCCAAGGTTATACACATAGTTGAGGTCCAGAACCCAGGTTAGAATGCCCTTTCTTGGCTCCTTCCACCAGCGAGATTCAAGGCAATGTTTTCAAAGATTCTCTTGGCATCCTCTCTCCCTGGTGTGGCAATCTCTCCAACCTTGGGGGAGCCCTGGGCACACTTTGTGGCCAGCAGCAACATAAAATGGGTGAAAATGTTTCAGTTAAATTTTTTCCTCTTGATGGGTGAGAATTTTTCAGGTCTGGGCACCTTTGAAATCTCTCAACGTCAGCCATCATCAGCTGTAACTGGCACCTCTGCTAATAAATTGAGAATGTCACATCTCCCAAACTGCATTATTACCGTTTATAATTTTGATTGTTCATTTGCATACGAAAATTAGTCCTGTGACATGCGTGAATTTTATTTTATTCTTGAACTAATTATAAACAAGAATGCCACATTATTTACATAACTAATTATTGTTCCGTATGTTCCCCTGCTTTTAAATCGGGGGCCCATTCTCCATTGGTTAACTACGCAGATGAAAAATCCAAGAACATTTCTAAAGTTTAGGAACTTGTTCTATTTGCATCAAATACAAATTCCTTTGAATGAGAGATAATATGCTTTCCATTTTAATAGGCCTAAATTAGGTTGATCTTAATTTATAGTTAATTTGAATGAATAATTCCTGTCTACCTGAGTCTATTTTTTCAGCGGCTCATTGTAAATGTTTATTAACCCATAAATCTGCTGCCTTCCTTTAGGAGGCAATTTTAAGCGCCCCCCCCCAAAAAAAAAAAACTAGAAGGAATATGGTGCAGAAAGGAAAAAAGCACAAGAGCATTTAAGAAACCCTGGTACAAGTCCCTGTGCCGTAAGTCACCTGCTGTGTGCCTTCGGGCAAACACCTAACCCTCTCTGAACCTCAGGTTTCTCAGGCATTACATAAGTGGATTGAATGAGGTGGTTACTAAGATTTTGACCTCGCTAAGGTTATGTTACTAAGATTTTGACTTCTCTAAGACTATGGGGTTGTGGGGAGGTGAAGAGGAGGCAGAGAGGTCTAGGTATCTTCTTCATCTTGCCTTTGATTATGCATGCATACACAGACTTCAGTTGCGTACAGCTCTTTGGGACTGTAACCCACCAGGCTCCTCTGTCTATGGGATTTTCCCAACAAGAATACTAGAGTGGGTCACCATGCCCTCCTCCAGGGGATCTTCCCAATCTAGGGATCGAACCCTCGTCTCCTGCATCTCCTGCCTTGCAAGCAGATTCTTCACCACTGTCGCCACCTAGGAAGCCCACCTTTAAATGTACCTGCTCCCAAATCTCTCTTTTAATCAACATCTTAAATTTGTCTCTCCTCATGGGGAGTTGACCCATTTTGTTGTCCATTATAAATAATGAGGAAAAATTCTACCCGAAAGAGGACTGTAAGGGCTGCCAAGATAATGGTGGGGTTCCAGGCACAGTGAACCTTTGGGAAGACAAATGCTCTGCAAACCTAATTGCTGGGACTCTGTGCAGACTCCTGCCTGACTCCTTGTGACCCCATGGACTGTAGCTTGCCAGGCTCCTCTGTCCATGGAATTCTCCAGACAAGAATACTGTAGTGGGTAGCCATTCCCTTCTCCAGGGGATCTTCCCAACCCAGGAATCGAACCAGGATCTCCTGCACTGCAGGCAGATTCTTTACCAGCTGAGCTAAACTGACCCCTGAAGGTGAGAAAGAAGAAGACAATGATACATACACTGAATGCTTTCTAGGTGCTGCTTCTTTGGATTTTTGCCCAAGAGTCACTATTTCAGGGAAGCTTTCTCTGACCTCCCAGACAAGGCTGAACTCCTCCCTGGAGACTCTCAGAGATCCGTGCAACTCCACTCACAGAAGTGATCACAACAGCAATTTCACATTTCTCTGTGTGATTTTTAACTTGACCATTACTACCACCAGCCTACTACCAACAGAGGCAGGCCCTGTATCTTTTTTTGTCTCCATTATATCTCTCGAGTCCTGGCACCAAGCTAGCCCTCAATACATATTTGAGGAAGTCAGAACTAAGTACTTGTCCTAGACTACTGTTAAGGAGAAGGCAATGGCACCCCACTCCAGCACTCCTGCCTGGAAAATCCCATGGACGGAGGAGCCTGGAAGGCTGCAGTCCATGGGGTCGCTGAGGGTTGGACACAACTGAGCGACTTCACTTTCACTTTTCACTTTCATGCATTGGAGAAGGAAATGGCAACCCACTTCAGTGTTCTTGCCTGGAGAATCCCAGGGATGGGGGAGCCTGGTGGGCTTCCGTCTATGGGGGTCACACAGGGTCGGACACGACTGAAGTGACTTAGCAGCAGCAGCAGCACCTTACTGAATCTTCACAAGAATGGGTTCTGCTACTATCATACCCATTTACAGATGAGGAAACCAAGGCTCAGAGAAAGGACATTCATTCCCTGCCCAAAATTACACGTAGAGCAAATGGTAGACCCTGGATCTGAACTCAGACCTGTTTGATACTGAAGAAGCTCAATCTCTTTAACTGTTTATCCCTGATCCAGAGATAGAAGAAAAGAGAGAGGCAACAAGGCTAGAATGAGCAGGTCCTACCTCCAAAAGCCATCCAAAGTTTCTTATTTTGCCCAGTTGCTTAAAAGGATGCTGACTGGCCCGTGAGGCACTTTTCAGCTGGTAGGGCGAGGGGTGTCTCTGCAGCCCCCAGGCCAAAGGTACGCAAGTTAAATGGTACTGACACTGGGTAACATTTCTCCATGACTAGTAGCTAAAGACCTGCTTTCCCTGGGGAGAGGTGTAGTCACGGTGCCAACAGCCCAATCCTCCTGCCTCTGACCACCCCATTTCTGGTTTTACATTTCCCCTGTTGGAAAAGATGACCCTCCCCAGGGCAGACCGTCATGCTGATTCATGCATTTACTGAGTACCCCTGCTTCAGATGCCCCACTGGTTGCTGAGGACAGGAGTAAATAAGATAAAATTCTTAAAGTCCACAGCTTAGACGGGGAGTTCTAGGAGAGGGGCCGGATAACCTTCTGCCAGACCCTTCTACCTCCCAGACCCTGTGTCCCCCTCCCCTCCCCCACCCCTGTTGAGGCCACTTGACCCTGAACACCCATCCTCTCAGACATGGCCCCCACCGGTGTTTCCTCCAGAGCATCTATTTTAACTGGTGAGGAGAGGAGAACAAATCCCTTTACCTCATCCTAGATTCTGGGGTTCTTTTTGGCCTAAGGCAGGGAAAAACTACCGCAGTCCTGGGACTGAGCACTTTTAGGCAGTCAAGTTCATCATCCTGATGGCTGTAAGGAAATAGCTCATTGTGATGTTTTAATATGTATTTATTGGCTGCTTTGGATCGTAATTACGGCACACGGGCTCTTCCCTGCAATGTGTGGCCTTCCCTCTAGTTATGGCAGATGGGCTCAGAACACACAGGTTTTGTAGCTTATGGTGCAAGGGCCCAGGAGTTGTGGTGTGCTGGCTTAGTTGACCCTCGGCCTGTGGGACCTTGGGTCCCAGACCAGAGATCAAACCTGCGTCCTCTGAATTGGAAGGCGGATTCTTAACCCCTGGACCGCCAGGGAAGTCCCCTCACTGTAGTTTTGACTTGCGTTTCCCTGATGGCTAGTCGTGTTGAGCACCTTTTCGTGTACCTTTCACAGCATTATTGTGCCTGTGGGTAACCAATACACATGTGTATATTATGGTATACTTGAGCAAGCAACGTCACATAAGTCACTTCTTCCCCATAACTTCATCCACGAAGACAGATGAATTCCTTTCTCTAGTTCACACAATTAGCAAAGAAAAGCAGCCTTTGTTCTCATATTCATTCCTATGCTGACACAGTACAGTAAGCAATTAGCAGGCACCTACTCTGTGCCAAACACTGTTCCAGGAAAAAGATAAAAGACATAAATCCCTGCCCTCAGTGAGCTTAAATTCATTCATTCAGTCCATCAGTTAGTCAGTCAGTCATACACTCACTGAACACTCACTGTGTCCAGCTCTGCTCAGAGAAGTCAGGTCTGTTCCTTGCCCTTGAGGGTCTGAGAGTCTCAAGGGGGCAGATACAGCTTAGGCTATTGCCCGTCACATCCACAAGGCTTCTAAAGAAAGGAATAACAGAGACGTGAACTACAAATAAGTCACGAATGTGTGATGAAAATGACACAGGTTTGGCTGAGGGCAGAGGTGAAAGTTAAATCCTTGTTCTCCTGGCCTGGGAGGGATTTTGCATTCACACGACCACCTTTCTGCTAAACTGTTATATTAATTTGGTCGAACAATCATTTCTGTAATTAAACAGAGGGTGCTGAGGAGAAACTCTGCAAAGGTGTCTTATTTAGTTCTATAAGTGGGACTCTGGTGACTTCTCCCCCAGTCTGTTCTGTGATCAGACAGTGGAAATAGGACCATTAATTGGGTGTTTTAGGTACCAATACAGTTGTCCAGGCAGTCATGGAGCTAAGTGGCCCCAAAGTTGCTGATGAACTGTGGTCCACAGCTTAAGGACACAGCCTTTGTTTTTCTGAGTCCCATTATCTATTTATTATTCAAAGAGGTTTGGAATTGGAAGGGACCCTAATTAGAACAAGCAGCAACTCTCACTTAGACAACCTTCCTAGAGTGCTTTGGAGAGATGAGGGCCCTCCAAGCATGTCATAAAAAAAGAAAGAAATGTCCATCAGCACCGTACTTATCACTTCATGAGGAAGTGGAACCAAGAAGCAATGAAATACCCACATAAGGAGTTAAGCTCATCAGATCTCGGACATTAATTAGCTGCTACCCTTCTCGGCACTAGAGCTCAGCTAAGGGTATTGGGGTGGAGGGGTGGGCAGCGGCAGGGAGGCTTATGCGCCTCTGTCCAAGGTCCTTAACTAAGATCTTTGCTCTCTCCATCACCCTGCAGTTTCTTTGGCCCTGTGAACACTAGTTAAGAAAGAAAGGAGGGAGGGGGAAAAGAGAGAGTAAGAGAGAGACAGCACTGGAGAAAAACGACTGTTTTGACATGGTTTTCAAGTAATTGCAGTTACCAAGAAAGAAAATTGTTTTCCTTCAGAAAGTCAAGAGAGCACTTACTTCCCCTTCACCTCCCTCAACACTGTTTGTGAGTACAAGGCTGTCAGCCCGTGGTTTTGTTACGAGCAAACTCCCCTGTTGGGATTTGGCCCTGCACGGGCCTTGGGTTGAAGGGACCATCCCAGGGTCCCTGCTTCAGAGACTCAGGAAGGCTGCTTCTGGTCTCATCAGCAGGGCTGGGACAATGGCCAGCTGCCATACTGCCATCACCCCCTAGAAAGAGTACGAGGGCTGAGTGAGTGCTCATCTTGGCTCTGCGTTTACAGCTGTGTGACCACAGACAAGCACTCTTCCCTCTCTGGCCCTCAGCTATTACAAGTTCAATGTGAGGAGATAAGGCTGAATGGACTTGAGGTCATCCAGCCCTCTGCTGACATTCTGAAATTCCTCAAACCAACTTTTTTCCAGGAGTGAAAGAAAAGACCACATTTCTCACTTAAGGTGGCCCAAGAAAGCATTTCTCCACTATTAGGCAACCACTGGGCCAAGCAGCAGAAATGGAAGAATATAAGTCCCTCAGCATAAGAAATATGTCTTTGCCTCCCTTAAGGCAAAATGTTGGCTTTCTAGGACCTTCTGTGTTCACTACTTTACTCACTTACTGCTCACAGCAACTCTAAGAGGTAAACACCGTTGCAATCCCCAGGTTACAGACAAGAAAACTGAAGCCCAAGAGATGAACTGACTTCTTCAAGGTCACCTAGAGGAGCTGGAGTTCTAAACCCTAGCTGCTTGAGTCCACATTATTTTCACTAGGCTTCCACACGAGGGTCACTGTGAACATACGTCCTGCTCTGATGAGCCCCACTGAGCTCAGGGAGACTGTCCAGGCTCCCTCAGCCCCTCTGAACTGGCTCTGTCCTGACCTCCTGGGTAGCAAGTTCTCACTAAAGACCTCTGCCAACTGGCTTTCCATCTTGGATAAGGTAATGCCAAGCTGCAGTCCCAAGTACAGGGACCAAACGAAGGCTGGTTTTTAATTAGGAGGCCCATGACTGTTTGTTGTGACTTGGATAATAAGCACTGTGAGACCTGGGGAAATCATTACACAAGCAGAGAGGTAACAAGGCTTGCTCAGGACTCGTGCTTGAGGACCTACAGAGGCAGAAGGAGGAGGAGGTCCCGTCTCAAGGAGTGTAGTGCTGCTTCCAGACCCAGGGCTAAGACCAACAGGACCAGACTCCGGTCCAGGAGTGAAGCACTGATCTGTTCCCAGCCCGCTCCACCCAGTGCTCCCAATGGAGAAAAGGAAAGCTACTCTACCTTCTGCCCAGGTCTGCCCAGCCTGGAAAAGGTCTCTTAGAGCATGGAGTCTCAGAGCTGGAAGGGATTTGAAGACTCAGGTGAAGGCCACCCACTCTCCCCACAAGCATGTGCCAGCTCCAAACATGACAAAGAATTTTCCTTGATTGAGACAAGGTCTGTGCCCCTGTATTCTGTCTGTAGACGCCCACTGAGCATCACTCAAGTTAAGGTTCTGTATCAGAAATGGGGCTAGATCCTGGGGACATCCTAGGGAACAGAGATAGTCTTGTCTTCACAGGGTAGGGACATGTCTCTCGTTCCCCAGGTCTGTTCCTTGCCAGATTTAACACATGTAGTTTAGCCACTTGTTTCTTTTAAAACACAGTTCTGGTCACTCACCAACTTATCATCTCAGAGTTACAAATATGATACATATGTCAGTTCCCTGAGAAAAACAACCACACCCAACCCATCCCATGCATACCCCAGACCCACACTCACACCTGTACAATTCAACCTTTCAAATGACAGTTACTGAGTTCCTACCAGGTGCCCAGGGGCCAATTGTGAATTCTAAAAAAGTACGAGTTTTGCTTCCCTGGAACTTTCAGTCTACTGAGAATGAGAGGCATTCATCAAACAGGCACAGAATAAACATGATCATGCCACTGGTGCTATGTGTGATAGTGGAAATAAAACAGCACAGTAAGGGTAATACTCAGGGGTGGAGACTGACCCAGTTCAGAGGCACTGGGGGTGGGGGAGTGGGGACCTCTAGGATAAAGTGAGCTTTAGATCCAGGCCTGAAGGGTGAGAAGTTGCTGTCACGTGATGCTCAGACAGAAGGATGAGCAGAGGGCGGCCCCAAGGTGATCATAGGAATGGTCCATCTGAAGACAGGAAGAGGCCTTGAGGTTGGCGTGAGGTTGTTTAGGGTGGAATATCCCAGGATGGGGTTGGCGAAGGAACCAGAGTCACGAGGGTCCTTGTCTGCCAAGCAAAGGCCTTTGGGATTATTTTCCAAGGGCAATGGGAATCCACTGAAAGTCAGAAGCAGGGAATGGTGTGAGCTAATTCACGTGTTAGGCCATAGCGAGAAAGAGGCAAGCGTGGAAGGACAGAGAGACAGGAAGAGGGGGCTGCTGCGGTGTGCCGTGTCCCCACATGTCACCCACCCTCCCCCTTCACCCTTTCCACAGTCATAGTACAGTTGATTCACAATGTCATGTTAATTTCTGATGCACAGCAAAGTGATTCAGTTTTACCTATACACACACGTGCATTCTTTCTCATACTCTTTTATACTATTATTACAGGATACTGAAGAGAGTTCTGTATGCTATATAGTAGGGCCTTGTTGTCTATCCATTCTCTATACAGTAGTTTGTATCCGCTCATCTCAAACTCCCGTCCAGCCCTCTCGCACTCCCCCCACCGTGGTAACCACAGGTCTACTCTCTGTGAGGCTGTTTCTGTTCCGTAGGTAAATGCATTTGTGTCACACTTAAGCTCCATATACAAGTGGTGTCACGTGGTATTTGTCTTTCTCTTTCTGACTTACTTCACTTAGTATGATCATCTCTGTGTGTGCTAAGTCACTTTAATCGTGTCCAGCTCTTTCTGACCCGCCAGGCTTCTCTGCCTATGGGATTCTCCAGGCAAGATTACTGGAGTGGGTTGCCATTTCCTCCTCCAGGGGATCTTCCCAAGGCAGGGATGGAACTTGCATTGGCAGGCGGGCTCTTTACCAGCAGCGCCACCTGACAACCTCTAGGTCCATCCTACTGCTGCAGATATTATTTCATCCTTCTCTGTGGCCAAGTGGTGCTCCACTGTATATGCTGCCCACGTCTTCTTCATCCACTCACATGCTGACGGCCATTTAGGTTGTTTCCAGTCTTGGCTGCTGTGAACACCAGGGTGCCCGCATCTTCTTGAATTAGAGTTTTATTTGGATATATGCCCAGGAGTGGGATTTCTGAATTATATGGCAACTCTATTTTTAGTTTTCTGAGAAGCCTCCATACCACTTTTCATAGTTGGTGCACCAATCCACCTCCCCACCAGTAGTGCAGGAGGGTTCCCTTTCCAGAGACCTCATTTCTAATCTTTCTGTTTGGCTCCTGGGCCTCAGCCCCTTCATGTATAAAGTGGAGTCTTGAAGAGAAAGAGTAACACATGATGGGACCTTAGAAAGTCTCCTTGAATCAGGATTCTCTGTGTGAGGCTTCTATTCCCTATAGAATTGAACATTATAAAACATAAGGAGCTGCCCATTCCTAGAGGTATTCAAGCAGAAGCTGAGCAACTACATAGGTGGGAAACGTAAATGGAAAGAATGAGGCTAATAATTATTTATCTCTTACTATCTGCCAGTTACTGGAACAAGTGATTGTATACCTTCTTTATGCTTTTAACAAAAATGTGAGGACAAAATTATTAGCCCTCTTTTACAAATGAGAAAACTAAGGTCTATACAAGCCAAGTGACTAAGTTCACTCAGCTAGCAATGAGGAAAGCTAACATGGTCTATATGCTATTTGCTTCTCAAGTGTTATATCATTTCATCTCCCAACAATATTACAAGGACAGTGATATGTTGTCCCTATTTCACAGAAGAGAAAACTGAGGCCCAGAGAAGTCAGACCTGGTGTCCCACAGGGAGGAAGTAAGGATGTCTTCATTCTATCTCCAGAGCCCCAATTCTGACTCTCAACACCAAATTCCCTTCTAAAACTTCAACTCTCATTTTCAAAGTCAATTCTGGCTGACCCCAGAGTTCATCCTCTATGTCCTGCCCACGTAGTACCTCCTTGGACCCCTAGGAATCTGTGAACTCCCTTCCTGGATTATTTTCCTAGGCTGCTGTAACAAACCATCACAAATTGGGCACCTTAGAATCACAGAAATCCATTGTCTCACAGTTCTGGAGGCCAGAAGTCCAAAGTCAAGATGTGGGTAGGGCCAGGGTCCCTCTGATGACTTTAGGAAAGGGTCTCTTCCAGGCTTCTCTCCCAGCTTCTGGCAGTCCCCAGGCTTGTGGCGGCACAACTGCAGTATTCACAGAGTTCCCTGTGTGTGTCTCCAAACCTCCCCACTTTATGGGGACATCAGACACACTGGATTAGGGACCCGCCCTACTCCAGTACGACCTCATCTTGACTACTCACATCTGCAGTTGCACTATTTCTGAATAATGTCACCTTCTGAATACTGGAGGTTAGGGCTTCAACACAGAGATTGGAGATGGAGACACACAATTCAACCCATAGCTCCTTCCAATCCCAAGTGTCTCTGCCTATGGGGAAGAGGTGAATAACGAGGCTCTGATGGACCCTGGACCATTACAGACAACAGGTCCCCTCCGTCTCCTCTGCACCACCCACCAGCCTCACCCCTCTGTCCCAGATGCCCAGGGCTCTGCTTTGGGTCCTGGTGTCATCCTGTGTTGGTGACAGCCTGGAGCTTGGCTCCCTCCATGGTGGAGCGGCCAGGAAGCAGGGAGAAGCTCTCATCCTTTCCAGGGGAGGCGGTTGAGTATTTCATATGGCACAGGAGAGCCACCTCCTGCAAATGCAACATGACACCTCATAATGGGGCGATATCAGTACAAATCCGGCCTCGCGGCAGCCCGGAGCCTCCTGGTAATTCCTCACATATTGTGCTCGTGTTACTGTAAATACAATCGCCAAGCTCAAGCCAGCTGATCAGAAAGGATCACCCCCATTCCTGCAGCTGAGAAGACCGAGACCCACAGAAGGTAACTAGCCCTAGATCACGCAGTGGGTGAATGGTGTCCAGCTGGACAAGAGCCAAAGAAGCAGAGAAGGAATGAGGAAGGTTGGTCCCTGATGCCACATCTGGAAAGATGTGGGAGCAGGACAGAGGGGGCTTAATGTACCAAGCCCTGAGCGGGGCTTAATGTACCAAGCCCTGAGGGGGTGGGATGAGGGAGGGGCAAGGAACGACATGGTTGGACAGAAAAAGAGCTAAGTACCAGGGTACAATCAAGAAAGAAATGGAGCCCAAGGAGGCTACTGGAGTTGGGTGGACTTGGACAAGAAGTGAGTGGGGTGGTGGGGGAAGGAGGAATCCAAGGTCAGGCATGGAGCAGTGGGACCCGGGTCTTGACAGAGACCAAGCCAGAGGGAGGTTGTTTCATGCTTCCTCCCGACTGGCCCACCAGGAGGAGGGCCAGCCAATGCCTGGGCATGTAAAGAGCATCCAATCCCTAGGATAAAAACCAAGCTTCAGGGCAGTCTCCTCTTTTGGCAGAAAATCTGTGGCACTTAAGAAGGCATCAAGACTGGATCCTAGAGATGGGGAGTAGGAAAGAGTGTTGGCTGTATTCCTTCCAACCTCCATCTCAGTCCCATTCTCCTTCACCCCCTGCTCTGCTCTGAGACCCAGGAGGAGGCTGACCCACAGGAATCATGTCACCTCGTTGTCTAACTTGGGGTGAGATAATGAAGCCAATGGTGGGAGGTGGGGGGAAAGCAGACTGTGCCAGATACCATAAAGCCAGTGGAAATCTCACTACAAAGAGGAGAGGGGCTTCTTGAAGATGACGACATCACAGAGGAAAGAGAGGCTAACAGATGAAGGCCTACGTGCTCTGTTCAGGCACCTGGATTCAGCCTTGCCTGAAAGCCTGCTTCGAAAGCTTTCAATTTGATGATCCAACAAATTTCTTTCTTCCCTTAAGGTAACCTCTGCATTTAAAAAGAGTTCTGATGGGACTTAAACTTCCAATGTTTTTCAGGTTTTATATTAACATGCTATAAATGGTATACGTAAACAAAGAGAACAGAGTCCTGATGGGCTCGGGTGATCTTGTGATATTATAAAATGAGCAGCTCACTTGGGATTGGTCTGTCCAGTGTTTTAATCATAGCTCTGCATAACCCTGGACAAAAGACATCAATCTCCGAGTCTATTCTTTCACACCCACAAACTCCTGGAGAAGAATTAAGAAAATAACACCTATACAAGCATCTAGATTATACTAGATGTGCCCAGTAAATGAGTTTACTGCAAACTCTCTCCCCTTTCTCCTAGGACCCTAACAAGACAAAGTGTGGACCCCAGCACTGATGAGTTTGTAAATTTCATGAGACAACCCCATACACTGTCTTACACCGTCATGCTCTCTCCACCCCTTGGAATGTTAGTGAAAAGCTACCATCTTGTGTGATTTCTGTGCAAATGGCATGACATCGCTGGGTCTCAGTTTTCTCAAGTATGTTGCTTACCAACTGTTGTGAAAATGAAATGTGTACCGTATTAGAACAGGGTCTGGTACATAATACACGCTCAATAAATGCTGATTATTTTCTTGGAGGAGGAGGTGGTTTTACTAATAAGTACTGTTACTGTCTCTGAGCACCTGCTCTGGTTTTGTGTTTACACCATCTCATCATCTAGATCTTGATAACACGACCCTGTGAGGTCGGTAATGATGTTCCAACTGCACAGATGGGCTACAGTGCAAAGAAACTGAATTACTTACCTGGGATTTGAATATTTGTGCCCTAACCCAAGCACAATGTATTTAAAGACTACAGGCATCGCCTTCCCAGAGTCCCCACTCACGTTTCACATTCAGCCAGCCACAATCTCTGAACTTAGAAAGGCATCTTTCTGGCACTCGGCAGGTGCAAGCCCTCCAGAGAAGCTTCCCAAGTCTGCTCCTCCAGCCATCATCTCCCTTTGCAAACACACTTTCTGTTCATGTGAATGAAACCCGCTAACTGGTATGGTGTCTGCTCTAATTATAGGCTCTCCAGCCTGTGCCAAGAGGAAGCTGGTTAGTGTACACTTGAGTAGATTTCAAATCGGATTTTGTGAGTCCCCGGCATGAGGGAAGGAGGCCAAGTTCTCCTCCGGAAGAAAATAACGGGAAATGCTGGCCCATGTGAGCGTCCCCGGCTCCTCGCCTGCTGGAGCAGGTGATGCCTTTGCTTCCCGGGTTACAGAGTCCTCTTTCCAGCTCCTTTTCCTCTGTTTCTAGCCTTTTTCAGGAGCTGGGAAGCTGGGGGAAGGAATGGGAGAGGAAACCCACGGTGCTGAAATGGAGGAAGTACAGCAAAGGGCAAACAATGCCTTGGAATCAGAGGAAACTGAATTCTGAACACAGCTTTGCCTCATTTCAGCTTTAGCTGCCTTTCTGAGTCTCAAGCTCCTCATCTATCAAACAGTACTTTCTCTACAACAATCCAGGTATATGTGTTGCTGTGTTTATTCAACATTTATTCAATATTTACACTGTGACCTATTTCATGCTGCATTGTACCCATTAAGCTATGAATATGATGCTTTCCTGGGAGCTTTTAGAACTCCTGGTCCAGCAAGAAGCAAGCCATTGATACTAATCACACACTGTGATAAGAGAAGGACAAGGCTCTACAGGAAGGAGGGGCACTTGACCCAGAACTGGTGCATCCCGGAAGACTTCCTGGAGGAGGCACATCTAGAATGCAACCTCAAGGATGACTCGAATTAAAGGACAGGACAGAATGCTCTCCTTCATGGGGGCCAAGAGAGGAAAAAAAAAAATAGCACATTCCAGAAGCATCATTTAGAATAGCCAAATATCAGGGGTGGAGTGTAGACAGGAATGGTCAAAATAAAGAAACATTTTTTCAAAAATCATGGAATTCAAAAGAGCCAATCAAAACAACATTGACAAAGAACTCTTTCTTCTCTAGTCTCTTTTCTCAACTGTCTTAACTATATTTGCTAGTACTATAGTACATTTTTAGTATAAGTTTATTTTGTATTGAAGTATGGTTGCTGCACAGTATTATATGTTACAGATGTATAATATAGTGGGTCACAATTTTTAGACACCACACTCCATTTACAGTTACTGTCACACTTTGGCTATATTCCCCATGGTGCACAATATATCCTTGTAGCTTATTTTATACTTAACAGTTTGCACCAGTTACTTCCCTGCCCCTATGTGGCTCCTTACCCTTTCCTTCTCCCCACTGCTAACTGCTAGTTTGTTCTCTATATCCATGAGTCTGCTTTTGTGTTTATTCACTAGTTTTCTTTATACATGTAAGTGATATTATATAGTATTTGTCTTTCTCTGTCTGACTTACTTCACTCAATACGATAATCTCTAGGTCACCCATGTTGCTACAAATGGCAATATTTCCTTCTTTTTTATGGCTGAGTAGTATTCCACCTATTGATGAATTCCTAGGTTGCTTCATACCTTGGCAATTGCAAATAATGCTGCTAGGGACATAGAGGTGCATGCATCTTTTTGTACTGTGGGGTTTTTTAATATATACCTTTTTTTTTTCAGACACATGCCACATTTCTCCTTCTCAAATGTTCTAAAGAAGGGCAGATGGGCCTTGATGAAAACAAAGGGGAAAAAAAAAACATGACGTCTCTGCAGCGTTATTGGCACCATTATTCTGTTGAGAGCAATTGCACTTATCACCGGTTTGGGGATTTCAGAAACATCTTCACAGCCACACCCAGAACGTCTTACCAAATGTCCAGACTCTCCGTAATCCAGTCAAGTTGACACATAAAATTAACCATCAAAGCGTTGATAGAAGCAATCAGCTGTGGTGATAGGGTAGAAAAATTTTTTGAACACACCAAACTCCTCTCATGAACACACCAAAATCACAACTGCGCACAACAACCACGGATGAAAAAGGCCGGAACTCTCCAGAAAAGACCTACAACTGAAGAAGGAACCACAGTGAGACGGGCAAGAGGGACCGGTGACGCAGCCAAATCCCGCACCCCAGGAGAGTGACCCACACGCAGCGCTTCTCCCACAGGAGTGAGGGGTCTGGGTCCCTCCTCGGGGGTCCCCAGCCCGGGGGTCCTGTACCAGGAAGATGAGCCCCCAGAGCACGTGGCTTTGAAGGTTAGCAGGGCATTATTTCTGGAGCCCCTGGGAGCCGGGGGATATAGAGGCTTTACTCTTAAAGCTGTGCAGACAACCTCACACACGCCAGGGCACAGGGCACAAGTGCCTGGGCCACACCTAACTGCTGGTCTTGGAGGGTCTCTGGGTGAGGCCGGGAGACGGGCTCATCCTGACAGAAGCCATACTTGGGAGCTCCTTCCATTGAAGGAAGCTGACGCGGCCTCCAGCTTCTTAGGGCCAAAGACCTGGCCTGGCCCTGCCAGTGCGGCCACATTTCAGGCCAAGCAGTTAACTGTGCGGGACGCAGCCTCACTCACCTGCTGTCGAGCGAGCTGTCAAATGGGCCTGAACCCACAGCTGCCTCTGACAAGAACCTGTCAGCTCACAATCCCAGAATCCCCTGCGCCCAGGACCCAGCTCCGCCACGGTCCCAGAATCCCTTGCGCCCAGGGCCCAGCTCCGCCACGGTCCCAGAACCCCCTGCCCCCAGGACCCAACTCTCCACGGTCCCAGAATCCCCTGTGCCTAGGGCCCAGCTCCGCCACAGTCCTAGAATGTCCTGAGACCAAGACTCAGCTCCCCCACGGTCCTAGAATCCCCTGCGCCCAGGGCCCAGCTCCACCATGTTCCCAGAATCCCCTGCACCCAGCCCCGCCTCTGAGGAGCCTGTGAACCAGCCCCACCCACCTGGGACGGACACCAGACTCAGAAAAGCCACGATCCCCTTTCCTGCAGACCCAGTCTGCTCCGGGCAAACCAGACCCTACCCTGGGACCAGCTTGGCCCCAGCCCTGCCCTCTGGTGAAAGTGAAAGTGAAGTCGTTCAGTCATGTCTGACTCTTTGCAACCCCTTGGACTGTAGCCCACCGGGCTCCTCCATCCATGGGATTTTCTAGGCAAGAGTACTGGAGTGGGGTGCCATTTCCTTCTCCAGGGGATCTTCCCAACCTGGAGATCGAACCCGGGTCTCCTGCATTGCGGGCAAATGCTTTACCATATGAGCCATAGGCCAACACAACTTTCAGGACACCACAGACCCCGTACCCAAATGTGTCTGGAACCTCAGCCCCACACACCCAGCGGACAATCTGACACCAGGTCTGGGACCCCTGGTCCCTGCAGCCAGACTCCCAAGACCAGCTCTGCCTGCCAGTAGTGTGGCAGCAACCCCAGGACCCGACTTCACCCACCACTGGGCGGGCAATAGCCTGAGTCTTCTGGACCCTGACTCAGCCCAGCAGTGAGCCAGCACTAGCGCCAGGGTCCCCTACATTTGTGTAGTCAGGCACCTCATGACTCAGGTTTGCCAACCAGTTGCTGGCAGCCTCCACACAGGAAAAGCCTGGATCGGGGGCCTGTCAAGCCTACCAGACGGCCCATAGCCAGCCCACCACCACAGAAGGACCCAAGCAGCCCTCATAGGGGAGCCCCTAGAGCATACAGCTCGCGGGTAACGAGAGGGGAATGTGCTGCTGGGACCCACGGGACATCCCCATAGTGAACGTTTGTCCTACTCAGACCACCTGTCCCTCCTGTTCTTGGCCCCTCAGTCCTTGCAGTTCACTTGTTTCTCAGTCACCCTGGCTTCGATAACCTGCTCACCAGAAAACCCCTGAACAGCCATTGCTAAATGTGCTAGACTACACGGTAGGCATTTTGCATTCATGTCACCTTGTTTAAGCCTCACAGGAACCCTTCACATGAGAATAAGGGGCCAAGAAAGGGCTCTGTAGACTTAACAGGATGAGAACTGTTTAATTATAGTTGAATTGAGCATTAATTATTGTCAGACATTGTGATGAGCACTGTACGTACACTATTTCATTTAACCTAAATATTAACCCTACAAGGCATTGTTGTCATCCCTATTTTACATGTAGGAAAAATGAGGTCCAAAGAGGTGAACCATATGCCAAATGAGGGTAACAGTGGGGACCGGTGATTGCTTCTGGACATAAATCCAATTAAAAACAAAAAGCCCTTAATCTGAGGAAAGGAGCTTTACAGGCTCATGTAGCAGAAAAATGTAAAGGAACAGCATCAGGCATGGCTGGATCCAGGCACTTAGGTATCTGTCTCCATCTCTTGGTATACTTTGTTTTATGATAGTTTTACTCGCAGGAAAGTTCTCCTTCATTGAGGTAAGATGACCAAAAGCAGCTCTAGGTGTACCCCAAAGCAACTCAGCAACCACCATCAAAATGCAAGTCTCACTGGACCAAACCTGGGGTCACATGACCATCTAACCTGCTCTCTGTGGTCAAAAGGGTTGGAAGGTACTATTGTCCAAGCCAGGGTTGGGGTTGCCTGCCCACTCTTGAGACTGGGAGGGGTGTAAGGTGCAGGAGAGGAGCCTTCTCACAAAGGAAGACCAAGAATCTGTTATTAAAACCCACGGAGCAGAACAAGGCAGCTGAGCGGCAGTGACCGCCACGCAGGGATCTGACCCAGAGCCGCCTCGCTCACAGCCTGCGTGTTAAGCAGTATGCGCCAGCCCCTCTGTTTTGATTGCCTCTTTCTAATTCCCTGGCCCTGGGCTGACCCCTCGCAGAGACCCCTCCTTCAGCCCTCGGCGCTGAGCGCTGGTACTTAACGGTCATGCCAAGCAGGTGATGGATGGCAGCTGCCCAGGACGTTCTACAAAGGGGACAGGCAGCTGCTGGCTTTGCAATAACTCTTCTGTAGGGACGGAACCCAAATGCAATCACGACACTGTGGGGCTGCCTCAGCTTTTTGTGGATTCTCCCCATTTGGGCCCCCTGCCTCTGTTTCCAGTTTACATCCCAGGCTGCTCTGAGGCAGAAAAATCTTAACAGAAATGGAAGCATGTGACCATCCTAGTGGCCAAATAATTGTTCCTTTGTGTTGTCAGAACATCAGCCCTGGAAGATACCCCGGGTGGTTCCCTATCCCACCTTCCCATCAAGCAGAGGAGGTTCAGAGAGGCTGAGACCTTATCCAGAGGCTGCACAGCCAGGGAGTGGAGGCAGAGCTAGGACACATGAAAGAGAACTCAGACTAACTGTGCACCTACTGTGTGCCGAGCTCACACTGGGGGCTTCAGCCAAGTTTTAGCTGCTTGTTCAAACCACGGGGTCAAACTTTAGGGATGAACCCTCAGTGTGTAAGGCAGGGAAGCCTGAATTCCACACCAAGGCCCTGCTGTGCAGGGCATCCATGGTCCAATCTTGTCTGGGATTTGGTTTCTCCACTTAGAAAACAGGATTGATGACCTCAAGGATGATTCTACCTCAACATTCCAGATTGTGTGGTAAAGGCCATCCTGAGGGGAAGGGGGGCCCTCAGGGCAACTTTTTAGCCACGAGAGGGAGAGGCCACAGACTCTTCTGTGAGCAGCTGTGACATTGAAGCAGGCCCCCATGGACTAAGAGGATGAAGTTCTAAGTCATAGACCACGCCCTTCCTGATCCAGTCCCCGCCAGCCCCTTCTCCCTCCAACCTCCAGTCTTACCTGCCACACTCCAGCACTCGCCGCTCTGAAACACGTGAACTTCCAGGAGCCACCCCGCTGTCCCTCCCCTCCAGGACTCTGCCATGCTGTCCCCTCCCTGGCTAATTCCCAGTCACGCTTCTGTTCCTACTAGAACACCACCCCGTCTTCCCTTACTCGCTCCCCAGATTAATTTAGGAGCCTCCCCAACATATCTCAGGCCCCTCTGCTCCCCATCAGAGTGCTTTTTATTAGGTTGCAACCTGCCACTTGTCTGTCTCCCCTCCTGGATCATAAAATCAAGGACAGGACTGACTCTGGTCACAGCCGTATCCCCGACACCCAGGATGGAACTGGCCCAACAAGCGGTAAAGAGGGAACCCTAACTAAATTCGAGTGGTCATGAGCATCCCAAGGGTCCTGGGAAGACTGTGCCCCAGAGGACCTTTCTGAGCATCAAACAGAAGAGATTTTCCCCCCTATTTACCAGGAGGACTTCTGTCCCCGCCTGCGTGGTTTATCGGCAGTAACAGCAGTAGTGCCTGTTGGCAGTGATTGTATTTCTGGCTGTGAGACCTGAGAGGGGGACTTGTCTCCTTGCTCCTGAACGGCACTGCAAGCCTCCCAATACCTAGAGGCCAGGAGTCCACTGTATTCTCCGCACAGCAGCCGGGGAGCATCCTTCCAAAAGGCAGATCAGATCACGGCCGTTCTGGGAGCACGAACTTCTGAGCCTTTACCGTTTCACTAAAAGCCCAAATCCTTAGAATTCCCTGCAAGGCTGTAGCAGGTTGGATTTCAGGAAAAGGCACAAAAGGCCACCTCGGACCCCAGCCAGAAGGGCCTTTTGTCACACAGCCCAGGGCGCTGAGATGGAGGGATCTTTGGGGCCATCAGTGCCATTTTCTAAAAGGAAGAACTGAGATGGGATTAGACATCATGCACCCTTGGATGAGTGCAGTCAGAAGGGAGGTGGGAAGGGCTGGGCAGGGGGAGGACCCAGGCCAAAAGGCGGGTCCAGGAGAGCCCCGTAGCCAGAATGGCCCATCGGAGTTAGCCCACACTGGGGGAGACATGACCAGGCTCCTACGCCCGCCGTTGTCAGTCACTGGATGTGGACAGCAAGGAAGGGCAAGGTGGCCCCTGGGGCTGGCCCGTCCCTGGGGTTGACAGCTGAAGGCCAGAGGCCAGTGACGCTGCAAGGCCTCCCCCCAAGGAGAGTCCACCCACCCTGGCCCCCGTCACCTCTCTGGCCTCACCTCTCCCCCCGTGGCTCTGGCCACCCTGACGCCCCTCCTTCCTCAAACCCACCCTCGCCTTCCCGCCTCAGGGCCTGTCCTCTTGCTGACCTGCCCGCCTGGAGTGCTTTTCCTCCAGTCACATCCATGCCTCGTCCCCTCAGTCTCTGCAAAGGTCACCTTATTAGAGCATCCTTCCTTGAGCTCCCCCCAATAAAAGAGCAGCACACACTTCGCCCTGCCCTTCTTCCCTGCCGCTCTCTGACCCACTGCGTTGTTGTTACGTAGTGGCTGAGTCTTATCCAACTCTTTGTAGGCCCCATGGATTGTCGCCCTCCAGGCTCCTCTGGCCATGGGATTTCCTAGGCAAGAAGACTGGAGTGGGTTGACATGCTCGCCTCCAGGGGATCTTCCCGGCCCAGGGATCGAACCCTTGTGTCCTGAGTCTCCTGCTTGGCAGGTGGATTCTTTCCCACTGAGCCACCTGGATAAGCCTCATTTATTTATTTGTTATGTCCATCTCCTTCCTCTCAAACCGAGGTGCAGGGGATTTGTCTGGTGCAGTGCACACAAGCAGCGCCAAGCTGAGAACTCAGTGCATCACAGGAACTCAGTAAATACCTGGGGGCTGAATCAATAAGCCTCCAGTCCTTCACCTGCAACAGAAGAGATCCTGGCTTTGAACTGTTTAGAGGAGACTGCCTGTACTGGCCCTCCACAGGACACCAGGCTTCAGCACCATAGCGCATCCAGGATGTGGGTGCCATAGCTGTTTAATTCCCCTTTCCCCACTGTACAGAGGAGGCAGCCATGAGCCAGAAGCCACACACCCCAGGTCACAGACCAGGGGACAGCTGAGCCATTGCAGGCAGCAAGGACTGTCTGACATTGTGTGGGTGGTGGGGGCGGAGGGCGGGGATGTTCCAGGCGCAGCTGCTCCTCAGCTCAGGGGTCCTGCCGCCCCCTGGCTATTTCTCTTATTTCGTACTCAAGTCTGCCGTTGCTCTCTGAGTACAATGATGTTTATTAACTTCCCACTGAGCTCATTACGGTGCAGCCACCCTATCGCAGACCACCTGCATTCGGAGCTGGGCAGGATCACACTCAGCTTATAAACAGCCTCAGTCTCCACCCCAAGGGTAGCCATAGACTCAGGGGCACCAGCTTCACTCGGAAGTTCGAGTCCAAGGGCAAAGAGCTGGCCCCTCCTCTGTGCCCAGCCCTCACCACCACTCTGGGACCAGGAGTCAAGCAGGAATCCATGGGAGTCTCCCACTCTCTGTCCCGTCTGCCATCCCTGCGCCAGACACACATTCATCTTGACACTGTGACGGGTTCACTGCCACATGGCTGTCATCCTCAGCGCGGCCCAAGAGAACTGTCATTGGAACTTCCCGTGGCGACATGGCAAACCTCAGGCAGGCGTGAACTTTGCCGTGGATTCACTCTGTGCTCCTGGGCCAGATCTCTGCGAGCCTCAGCTTTCCCATCTCTGTAATGGACGTAATCCCGCCCCCTATGAATGCTTGTGTGCAATTTACATGTAATAACAAATGCTTAGAGTTCAGTCCTGACTACTCCGCTATGCACAGTCAGCTGAGTGTTTAGGGATCACGACATTTTACAGGCCCATGAAAAGGTTTTAATTTCTTTTAAAACCAAAAGCCAAGTTGTAACATAATCCAGTGGGAGATAATATTCCTTCTTGTACCAAAGCAGTCATAAAATACAATTTTAATTCTTTTTCTTTAATGGAGAAAGAGGCCCATAAAGGCAGAAATGCGTAGAGCCCAGGAACTCTGTGATACAGTCCGGGAACGCCGCAGTGCAGCTCTGCAGCCATGTTTGTTCCGGGAGTGGGAGGCGCAGACCAGGACCCAGGGAAGGCACTTGATTAGTTCAACCTGTACTTGACCGGCATGACTTGAACTTTGGTAACTTGATGAACCACAAGGCTTGACAAGCAATCGGCTCACAGTCTAGCTCACAGTCTAACAAAACCCATTCCTTATTCTTGCCACAAATATTTGTGGAGTTCCTATTCTAAGGGCTTCCCAGGTAGCCCTAGTGGTAAAGAATCCACCCACCAATGCAGGAGACTCGGGTTCGATCCCTGGGTTGGGAAGATCCCCTGGAGAAGGGCATGGCAACCCACTCGAGTATTCTTGCCTGGAGAATCCCATGGACAGAGGAGTCCTCTGTGCTGCAGTCCATGGGGTCGAAAAGAGTTGGACACGACTGAATGACTTAGCATGCACATACTCCGAGCTAGGCTTGGTCTGGGTTCAAGTATTGGTGTGAGTACTGTCTGGCTGTGTGAACTTGGGAAAGTGAGTTTACGTCCGTGTGCCACTGATAAAATGGGAGTGATGGGTTGTCAGAATTCAGACAATCCAGTGAAAACTTTTAGAAGATAGCCCAGTGTATAATAATCACTCCAAAATGTTAGCCCAAGGTAACCATCACAGACATGGTCCCCGCCCCAAGGGAGCCTGCAAAACACAGTCGATGAACAAGCAATGAACAAGCATGTTAATAAAGGGTTTGGCCTTGGTGGTCATCAGTGCTATGAAGGAAATAAGGGAGTGGTGTTAGAGCAACCCCCTTTGATGGCCTTCGGTCAAAGGCCACATCCAGCCCAGGGAGGCCAGGTGGACAAACACCCAACCCTCCTCTCCTCCTGCCCCCGATCTCCTGCTGGGCTCCTCATTGGCTGAACCCAGCAAGGGCCAGGCATGGGAATCTGTGGATGTGTCCAGTCAGGTCAGCTTCCCAGGCTCAGGGCAGGATGATGAAGGATGGACCTCAGTCTGGAGGGTCAAGCAGGATACCTCCCACATAGAGCCCCACCCCTCCGCAAAGCTGAAATCATTCATTAGCTCATCTTTGCCCACAGGTTCCCAAGGATGCCCCCACGGCCCCTCGGTCCCTACACCTGCTCCCACTCCCATCTCACCCTCAAGTTTCGGGAACTCCTCATGGTTCCCCCAAAGCATAAGGCCATTTTTCATCTCTAGAGCTTTACCCCAGCTGTTGCCATCCCCTGGAATGCCCTCCCCACACCCACACCTGGGCAAATCCCAACAGGACAGTGGGATAGTGCAGAGCCTGGAAACCTGGCTTCCAGCTCTGTTTCTGCCACTTCTTAGCTGTATGACCTGGGGGAAGTCGGTTCATCCGGTGGAACCTCTGTGTCTCACCTGTAACATGCGAAGGATACTAGTCCACATTGTGAAGTTACTATGAGAACCAAATGAAATAATGCTTACAAAGGACTGGGCAGGAGGTCCCTCAGTGAGTCATATTAGAGGCAATTTTTTTAAATTTATTTATTTGGCTGTGTATGGTCTAATTGTGGCACATGGGACCCTTTTAGTTGAGGCACATGAGCTCTTAGTTGTGGCATGTGGGATCTAGTTCCCCGACTAGGAATCGAACCCAGGCCCCCTGCATTGGGAGCGCAGAGTCTTAGCCACTGGACCACCAGGGATGTCCCCAGAGGCAATTTTTAAGAAGTACATCATTTACGAAGCCGTTCCTGACCATCTGTCCCTCGAGTATCAGGGCCCCACTGTTCTGTGAGCATCAGTGGACCTGGACAGCTCTTGGGGCCCCTAGAATGCTTTCCTCTGCATCTCCATCCATGCCCTGTGAGCTCCAAGAGAGTCTATCTGTGTCCTCAGCATCCAATGCACGGCAGACACTCAATGAATATGGAATGAATGAATGAATGAATGAATGAACAAGTGTTCAAACCAGTGGACCAGTCTGCCTGCCCCTCCACCTGAATAAAGCTTGAACTACTTCAGTCCCCACCCGGACTACTAAACAGGGCACGGGGTGACCTCTTGAGGAAGCCCAGGCCCAAGGTCATGGCAGGGGGAGGGGTACTAAGGGCAGTACGGGGGCTGGGAGGAGGTGGCAGGCCCCAGCTCATTGGAAATGCAGAGAGAATCCCAGCGCGGCCGCCTTCTCTGGCAGGGAGCGCGCGGGAAAAGACAAGAAAAATGAAGCCGCCACAATCTCATTTTCTGAGGCCTGCAAGTCAGCCAGGAAATAGCTATTATTCCATCGCACTGTCGGTATTAAGTTATTTCCTTCACTAAATACGGGAATGTTCATGAATATCTATTGAGTCCCAGGTACAGACACCTCCTGGCTCTGTGGCTCAGCCACTCTGCCTTTACATTCCTCCAACAACACCCCTCAATCTTGCTCTGAAGTGAAAGACAATAGTATTTTAAATTGGTTAATAAATCTCGGAATTGATGCTCCTCGAAGGCCCGGGAACTTCGTCTCTATTACTTGAATAAAAGGGATCACATTTTAACCACTGCTGGGCTAGGAACTCAGGAGAGGGACCTGAACCAGCCTCTCCTTCGTGGTGGGAAGGGGAGGGTCAGAGGCTTCAGGACCCCGGGTCCGACGGAACCCTTTGGACAGCCAGGAAATTCTCATTTTTCTGGTCGACTCAGGCCAGCGGGACATCTTGGACCACTTTGGTTTTGATGGCTTTGTGTTTGGCCAGTTCCCCTGGATTCAAATAAAAGAGACTTGGAAGCAGAGCTCCAGGGAGAAGATGGGTAGCTGACATCCTTAAAAAGGATGGGGACTTCCCTGGCTGTCCAGTGGTTAAGACTCTGAGTTTCCGATACGGGGGCTGTGGGTTCAATCCCTGGTCAGGGAACTAAGATCTAGCATGCTGCACGGTGTAGCCAAATTTTAAAAAATAGTTAAAAATAAAAACCACCTGGATGCAGATAAGGAAAGTGGGGGAGGAAAGCATAAATAATACTGTTTGGAACACCATTCCAGGTGTTGATTCTTTGATCACCTTCCTCCTGGGCACAGGTGACCTTGAGTATCCTTGTTGGGGTGGAGAAAGCTTTGAAAAGCCCAGATGCAGGAGAATGAGAAGTAGGATTAAAATGTCTCCTGTTTGTTCAGTTTCTTGCCATCTGCTTCACATGGTTCCCCAACCCATCCTCGCAGCCACCCTAGGAAATGCAAAGTCCAGACATTGTCAACGGGCCAGAAAACCCACAGGTCACAATCATCTCTATATACCCAGCACCCAACACATGGCCTGGCCTCAGAGTTGTTGCCTTTGTGTACTAGCTCAGTCATGTCCAGTTCTTTGCGACCCCATGGCTCGTAGCCCACCAGGCTCCTCTGTGGAATTTTCCAGGCAAGAATACTGGAGTGGATTGTCATTTCCTTCTCCAGAGGATCTTTCCAACCCAGGGATCAAACCCTTGTCTTCTTCGTTGGCAGCCAGGTTCTTTACCCCTGAGCCCCGAGCCCGGTGTATCAGCTTCAAAAATAGTGGGGAAATGGGCTATTGTACAATATCCCCAATTTATAGATGTGCCAACTGAGGCTTGGGGCAGGCAAAGGCTTGCTCAGCAACTCATAGTGAAACGGACCATCAATGATTCAACTAAGACAGTCTGCGCACCCACTATGCCCAGGCCCTGAGCTGGGTACTACAGATACGGGTGTAAACAAAAAAAAGGTGCTCGATGGGGCTCGTCATCTTGGAGTGAGGTGGGGGGTGGGGGGCGGCGGGGCAGAGAGCACTTGAGTGACTAAAGAGAGAACCAGAACAACTTCAGGTGTACTACGTATGACAAGTTCCATTCTGAGTGAGCTAGTAAGTCCAATTGGTTCATACGTCCAGCAAAGTTAGCCTAGATACCCAACTAACACAATTGGCTATGAGTAAAGTACTGTAATAAGTTTCTACTACTTTTCACACAATTAATACATCAGTGAAAGTGAAAGTCGCTCAGTTGTGTCCAACTCCTTGCAACTCCATGGATATACAGTCCATGGAATTCTCCAGGCCAGAATACTGGAGTGGATAGCCTTTCCCTTCTTCAGGGGATCTTCCCAACCCAGGGATCGAACCCAGGTCTCCCACATTGCAGGTGGATTCTTTACCAGCCGAGCCTCAGTGGAAGCCTAAGAATACTGGAGTGGGTAGCCTATCCCTTCTCCAGCAGATCTTCCCAACCAAGGAATCGAACCCAGGTCTCCTGCATTTCAGGCGGATTCCTTACCGGCTGAGCCACAAGGGAAGCCTAAGAACACTGGAGTGGGTAGCCTATCTCTTCTCCAACGGATCTTCCTGACCCAGGAATCGAACCCAGGTCTCCTGCACTGCAGGTGGATTCTTTACCAACTGAGCTATCAGAACAAACACAAAAAGAAAACATTTTTAATCTTACAGGACAGTCCCAGGTTCGTTTCTGGAAACTGGGTCCCAACCACAGGACTTGGGATATCCTGGTCTCTTCAAGATTCATCAAAGCACACATCCCACGGCTGTCACTGGCAGAGCAGGTGGAGAGTGACCCCGGCTAACCAAGGGACCTCTCGTCACCGGTGGGTCGGAGAAGCCAAGCTCCGAGGCACTTTCAGAAAATCTCACAGTCTGGCAAGGGCCTTGTCCAGAGTGCTGAACTCCATCTGGGGAATAAAGCCAGACACATCACTCTTTTGGACAAGCAATTTTTTTTTGCATAATTGACAATTCTTGGCATATTCTCCCCTTCTCTGCTCACAGCCTTCTTTTCATGTCACTCATGCACGTACCAGACACTCCGAGGTGACTTCCCTTGAAAGGAGAACGCCAGAGAGACCTCTGTCTCCCTACCCTTAAATATTCCACTTGTTATAAATTCCCCGAGGAGTCTTCTCAGCTCCAAATATCAGGGGAACAGAAAGGGGGAGGAAATGGGGGAAAAACACATTCTCAGAACAGTTCTTTGTACTTGAGATTCTTTGGTTTGTATTAAAATATTCTCTTCTCCCCATAATTTATGAACACTCCTGGCACTAAGAGGCTTCGCTTTGTCCCTGATCCTCCGTTCTAGAAATAAAATGAAGAATGTCAGTGCGGACATCTCCCGGAGGGAGGGGACGACTGGCCAGACACTTCCAGAGCATCTGATTTGAGTGGTCAGGGAAAGGCAGACTCATTTCCTGACCCCTTTTATCAGGGAGGAGACTCAGCAGTAGGCACTTTCCTGTCCGTGATCTCATTTGATTTTCCCAACTGTCCTACCATGCTACTATTATAATTATTATGATACCACTCTCTCAAAGGAAACAGTGAGACTCTAAGGGGTAAAGTGTCCTCTCAAGAGCCAGAGCTGGCAAAATATGGGCCTTGGATTTAAATCCAGATGTGGCTGACGTCCCAGTGTGCCTACCAGTTCGCTATACCTTCTGGAGAAGGAGTAATCAAGGCAGGCTGCCTGGAAGAGGCAGGATTTAAACTGAGTCTCAGAGCTGCTGGTGTCTCAGCTTGCTGTGTTTTCTGGTGGCAGAGATGCAGCTGTCCTCAGTCGTTCAGTCTCTATAACACCCTGAAGGAGGCAGGATCTGTAATTTATTCAGCATCATTTTTGAAAATACATGGTTTTGATATTTTCTCCCTCATATGAAAACGTCTGCTTCTCCTACCCCTGTGACAGCTGAGCAAAATTTAACATCCTGATCATGACATTCAAGGTTCTTAATAATTTGTCCTAACCTACCTTTTTAGCTTTCTGCCTCATTACCATCACACACACACACACACACACACACACACACACACACACACACACACACACAGATATGCCCTTAAAGATATCCCATGTGCTGTTAAATAACACTTTGTCCTCATACAGGAGGATACAGACTTATTCCTCTATATTGCTCGTGGGATTCCCACTTCTTGCAATGCCTTTCTCTGCCTAGTGAACTCCTATGCATCCCTCAGAGCCCAAGTCAAATGCCCCATCAGCAAGGAAGCTTTTGCTTCATCCCTCCACATACAGTTCTTTGTACATGTATCTGGTAAGAACCAGCCCAGAACTAACTAGCCCATAGTGAGACATCTGTCCCCCTTACAATGAACTTTGCAGAAAGGAGTTCAGGTCTTATATTTCTCTGAATCCCCACAGCTTTAGCCCAGAGCCTGGCCTTTCGTCTAGGGGGTCAATAACCACAGATGCTGATGGATGAATAAATGAATGAGTGAATGAATGAATGAATGTATTGCAGACTTTCAGGAGTTGCCTGTTGGATGAACCTAAGCCTCTGCTTCACACACACACACAAGAAAGTCTGCCTCATGACCTTACATACAGTTGGTCCTCAAACAGCACCTTTGGTGCACAAGACTTCACTCTTCTCACCTGAAACTGCTGTTTAGGGGAGAATTAAGACAACGAAAATGGACTTCCCTGGTGGCCCAATGGTTAACAATCTGCCTGCCAACACAGAGGACATGGGCTCCATCCCTGGTTCTGGAAGATTCCAAATGCCTGGGAGCAACTAAGCCCATGCACCACAACTACTGAGCCCACACACGCCAGAGCCCGCTCTCTGCAACAAGAGAAGCTGCTGCGATGAGAAGCCTGCACACCGCAATGAAGACCCAGCGCAGCCAAAAAAGAATAAGTTAATTTAAAAAGCAACAACAGGGCTTCCCTGGTGGTCCAGTGGTTAAGAATCTGTCTGCCAATGCAGGGGACACGGGTTCAGTCCCTGACCTGGGACGATTCCACGTGCCACGGGGCATTAAACCCATGCACCAAAACTGCTGAGTCTGTGCTCTAGAGCCCCTGTGCCGCAACTACCGAAGCCCACACGCCCTAGAGCCCGTGCTTTACGAGAGAAGCTACGGCAGTGAGAAGCCCCCTGCACTGCATCTGGAGGGTAGCCCCCGCTCACCTTGACTAGAAAAAGCCCATGTGCAGCCATGCAGACCCAGTGCAGCCAAAATAAAATAAATAAATTTTTTTAAAATAAATGAATAAAAAGCAACCACAAAAATAAGGCCTGGGTGGCAGTCTGAGCCCTCAGTGGCCCTACTGGAAGGAAATAGAGCAGCTTCCGGGGTCCGGCTCCTCTCCCTCTCTCCAAGCTCCAGATCCATCTTTTACTGATCAGTGGCCTATCTCGCCTAACATCCTCCCCGAGAAGAGAAACCGGGGGTTTTCAGACCCACAGTCCAGTCGAGGGGCTGAGACTGGAGACAGAGCTGACCGAGCGGTACAATGGCATCTCACGCGAGGTAGCTCTCATCCCGAGTGTCTGGGCCTGGGGAGTGGATGGAGGAGGCATCACACGCACGGTAGCTCTCATCCCGAGTGTCTGGGCCTGGGGAGTGGATGGAGGAGGCATCACACTCGTGGTAGCTCTCATCCCAAGTGTCCGGACCTGGGGAGTGGATGGAGGAGCCCTGATTTATAACACGGGCCAATTTCCATGGTGCAAATATTCCCATCATGACAGATTTCAAGCTGACGGTTTAACAAGTGGCTTAGAAAACTCCTGAATTTTTAACAACCAGCTCTCATGAACCGGGGTGAATCAGCTCCAGGATTTCAGGGTTACCTGTTATGGTCCTTATTATTATTACAGTCCAACCAAATTACGGTCCAACCAAGCAGTGTTATTTTCAGTGTCGTCCTTTCACAAATCTACGTGAGATTTCCCTTCAATATTGGAATGTGCAGGCTAAAAATAGGTTGAAAGTCATCAAAGCAAATGGTAAGGTCTTAAAAACCTTTCAGAAGTTCAGCACCCAAGTCCTCCCCATGGAAGATAACTCCCCAGACTCCCTCCAAGACACAAGAATCCCACCCCTTGCCCTTTTTTCCCATAGCCCTACAATGGGCAAGTCAGAAAGCGCACCTCAAAGGAGTACTGTGTGGGCTCAGACAAATCACCCAACCTCTCTGAGCCTCGGTTTCCTCATCTGGTTCCCAGAGATGCTGTGAAGGGTTAATGAGGTAACCTATGTGGAACATATGTGAAATACTCATCAAGGAGAAATGCCCAATAAAACACAGCTATTATTAAGAATACTCATCATAATACAAGCAGCAGTCCCGGGGCCCCTGCTCCTCTGCAGAGGGTCCGGGGGCTCCCAGGACCCCCACTAGTTATGCAAACAGCAGGACAGAGCTGGATCCTTGGAGCTGAGCGAACCTCCCCATCTCCTGCCCCCACCACCCCCTCACTTCCAGTCCCCCTCCAGGACTAATTTATCTATTTCCTTCTGAATCCTCCGAGTCCAGCAAGCTGTGGAGTGGTCAGATGGATTTTTTTTAATTAATTGACAGGAAATCAATGAAGCAGTGATCGTTTTGGCCCTGGCTTGGGAGGGTGGGGCCATCTCGGCCATGGGAGACAAATGGGTGGCTTCAGGCAGCACAGGGGTGGGGGCTTTGTTGAGCTGTGGTTGGGCTGTGGGTCCTAAGGCCCAGGAGGCCAGCACCTGCCTTGGGAGGCAGGATGGAGAAGTAAAAGGCGGTCAACCTGCCCGCCGAGGAGCCAGGAGATCCGAGTTCAGGCACCGACACCCCCACCTACCGGCCATGTCACTATGGACAGGTCACCACGCCTCCCAGAGCCTCAGTCTCCTCCGAGGGTGGCGGTAAGGATTTGCCTCTGACACATCTGGAGGGTCTGGGGGCGTTATTCAATCCACCACAACAGTGAGACTATAGCAAGTGTGACACAGGCTTGGGAGCGCTTATGCCACAGGGCTGGCCCTCTCGGGCTTTGCTGGGAACCCTTCACCAGGAGTGCCAGCCCAAGCTAGCCCGCTGGGAAAGGAGAGAGAGACGTGGCCCAGGCACCCCAGCCAACCCCCAGTGATGGAGCTGCCTTGCTGACCAACAGCCGATGGCCGACTCTTGTGTGAGCCCAGGTAGCATCTCTGGTGGCTCAGATGATGAAGAATCTGCCTGCAATGTGGGAGGCCTGGGTTCGATCCCTGGGTTGGGAAGATCCCCTGGGGAAGGGCATGGCAACCCACTCCAGTGTTACTGCCTGGAGAATCCCGTGGACAGAGGAGCCTGGCAGAGGAGCGTGGACAGAGAATCCCGTGGACAGAGGGGTCCCAAAGAGTTGGACACGGCTGAGAGGCTGAGCACACATACTACAGATAAAGAAACCGAGGCTCAAGCAGGGGAAACCACTGGCTTAAGACCTCATGGCTAGGACCAGTGCCACCCTCTGACCTGCCTGACCCCAAAGCCATGGGTCTTCCAACAGCCCCACTCGGTTCTCAAACCATGCTGAGTCAGCACGATTATCCATGACTGGTTCCCTCTTCCCCAGTCACCTTTCCAACAAACTGTTACACATTACCCCCACCTCACCCACCCAGCGCCCCTCCACTCATTCGGCAGTTATTTGTTGAAGCAGGAGAGCACAACAGTTAAGCATTCAGACTCTGATATCAGAGTCAAATTCCAGCTCTGTTTCTTCCCAGCCGTGTGACCTAGGACAAGTTAACTCACCTCTCTGATCCATGTCTTCCTCATCAGTAATAGGGAGAATACAAGAATGTCTGCTACTGCTGCTGCTACTAAGTCACTTCAGTCATATCTGACTCTGTGCAACCCCATAGACAGCAGCCCACCAGGCTCCCCCGTCCCTGGGATTCTCCAGGCAAGAACACTGGAGTGGGTTGCCATTTCCTTCTCCAATGCATGAAAGTGAAAAGTGAAAGTGAAGTCGCTCAGTCATGTCCGATTCTTAGCGATCCCATGGACTGCAGCCTACCAGGCTCCTCCTTCCATGGGATTTTCCAGGCAAGAGTACTAGAGAGGGGTGCAATTGCCTTCTCCCAAGAACGTCTACTTGGTGGAATTCTTTGCAGATGAAATAGGAAAGGCATGGAAAGCACTATGACAGTGCCTGGCATGGAGTGTGTGCTCAGCAAATGCCGGTGTTATATCTGTGGCCATTGCTCCTGACAGCCTGCCACAGGCCAGGCACTGAAGTGGTCCCTTTGGAAGACCATGAAGATGGTCTCTACCCAACAGGGGCAGAGCCTCCTGCTGACTGAACTGGGCAGTACTGAACCATTTCAGAACTTGCTTCTTTCACTTACTGCTTTTTCTGGACAACAGGAAGATGTCAGAAAGCAGTAGAAAGAAGAGGCAATCTTTACTTGGGATGCCAGGGTCCCAACTCTGCCTGCAACCCACTCTGAATGATGCCTCCCTTGTCTGGCCTTCAGTTTTCCCATCATATCATGAAGGAATGAACTTCCAAACTGTCCCATCTCTTCCTGCCATTCTGTCATCTTGGCATCTCCAGCTGTTCATCCCCATTCTGCCTAACCTGACATCAGAACAAACCTCCTTCCAAATACATTCAATGCCAAGCAGGTTTCGATAATCCGAGGAATTCTGGCTTTTATTGATGATGTCCACCCACCCCCTTCCTTCCACAGCCCAGGATAAATTTGCATTAGGGGCTGGATTCAAAAAGAGGGGGGAAAAAAAGCAAGCAAGAAAGAGGGCTGTCTTTGAAGTGAATGACATGAATTATTTCGACCTAACTTACTAATTAAGACCTCATTAGCAGCCCAAATTTGTGATAGATCAGCGGAGGACTTGGCACAATGGTTTAATTTAATGATTTCTTGCATTACTTTGTTAATCATCTTTAGTCTGATTTAATTTATGCCAATGTGACTGTCCTAATTTCTAATTAAGGCATTGATGGCGGGGACGCCCGCCACAGCATAAGAATTTCAATCAAGGCTGATACAAAAGCAGATATTCGTTTTTAAGGCCTGTGAGATAGCAATTTGCTAAGCCTTCTGCTTATTGTTTTATTCACCCCCACCGAAAGGTTGGGGAGGGTCTGGTCTTCGCCTGGGGCAGACGGATTCTCACTAATCACAGACCTTTACAGTCATCGATTTTTTTTAAGGCTCTGAAAAAGACCTTGGAGATTAACCAGACTAAGTTCCTCATTTCACGCATGAGGCAACAGGGGCCAGAGAGGGTGAGAGGCTCACCCAAGGTCACACAGCAAGTTAGCAAGATTAGTGGGGGGAGACCCCAGGCACGTGCTGTCCTCCACGGTCACCGGCTTGACGGCAGTGGTGGTTTCCGCAGGCAGGGGTTGCAACTGACTGGGGTTTGAGGCTCACCCAAGGTCACACAGCAAGTTAGCAAGATTAGTGGGGGGAGACCCCAGGCACGTGCTGTCCTCCACGGTCACCGGCTTGACGGCAGTGGTGGTTTCCGCAGGCAGGGGTTGCAACTGACTGGGGTTTGAGTCAGTGAATTAAAGTTGACATAATAATTCGAATAACTTCCAGCACTTGAGGGCCAGACCCTGAGCTTGAAGTGTGATGCACATTTTTCTCATATCCACAAACCAACACCCACGCCTGCCCTCCCATTTTATAGAGGCTCAGAGAGGTACAATGCCTCCCCAGCGTTCCACGGCAAAAATAATGGGATTTGAACCCAGATCTGCCTGACTCCCAAGTCCACGCTACTATCACAGCTCCGGCCCGCCTCCCTAGGTCACCATTAGGTATCCATAGTAATTTGTATCAATATTATAGCTAATGTGTATTTAGGACTTACCAAGTGCCAAGAGCTGTACTAAGCCCCTCACACCACTTGATCCTCCCAACACCCTGTGAAGAAGGCATCACTCTTAGGACAAATCATACCTAGAAAAGCCAAGGATCAGAGAGGTCACTTGAGCTGCTCAACGATGCACAGCTAGATGGCAGTGCCTAAAGGCTGAACCACCCTCAGCTGCCTCTAATCTAAAACTTCCCACACCCCACTTCTGTCCTGAGCATTTCTGAGCTTGGCTGAGCCAGAATGCCTGGGCTTTGCCTCCCCAGGGCACTAGAATATGCCTTTGGGCTCCTTTAAGGATGCCAGAGGCAGCCTGAGCCACAGAGGAGACGCGCGCCGAGCCAAGAGCCGGGAGGAACATCCTTCCATCCTAGTTCCAGCACCAATTTGCAAATCCTGTCTCCTCCCCGGGCCTCATTTTCCCACTCTGAAAATGAGGGGACTGGAAAAGCAATTGTCCAACGTGGCTGCACGTTGGAATCACCAGAGGCCACCCTCCCCCTAAGTAAACCCAGGTCAATAAACCCAGCCCAGACCTGATGAATCAGAATCTCTAGGGACAAGGTCCAGGACTCTGGATGGCAACCAGCATCCTTGGTGATTCCAATACACTTAACATTTGAGAATGTGTCCTACTGGCCCCTTCAACACTGACAGGACCAAAAATATACTCTTGACCTGCTACTCAAGCTGTTCCTCCCCACATCCTCTTCCCCAGAACAGGAAGTGGTACCCAGATGCTCAGATCAAGGCTGGAAGCATCCTTGGCTCCTCTCTCCCTGTCTCCAGATCTCTGATCCATCACCGTGTCCTGTCAACTCGACCTCCACAAAATCCTGAGTGTCAGCTCCTCTCCCTCCCCCTACCTACCCTTAATAACTGCTCCTGCTTCCCCTCTGCTCCTCCATGCCCATCCTGGCCCCCTGCAATCCACTCTCCTCCCAGCATCCTAGTGACCTTGGCAAAATATAAAGTCTTTGCACCTGCTATTCCGTCTGCCTGGAAGTCCATGTCTTTGGCTGTTCGTCTTCTTGCCATTCTCTCTGACTTTCCAATCTAAAGGAACCCTGTGCGGCACATTCCCCAGTCTGCATTACTCCCTTCCTAACAAGCATCGCTATTTAAAATTATCTCATTTTTCTTTTGTCCATTGTCTCCCCGTGATGTTGTGATATAATAATACTTATATATTTGGTCTTTGTTCCCAGTTCCTGGCACGGAGCTCCTAAAACCCTTGGAATTTCCTGAGTGACAGGGGTGAGAGGAATATCTTTTGTTATTCATAATCAGCCTCTTTCAACTCTAGTGAGTTTATGTTAATGAGGTGACTTGGGGGAAACCCCTAAGGATGGGGGCTGGTTGCCAAGGGAACCAGCTCTGCGATTAGAGGGTTGGAACTTTCAGTCCCACCCCACCCCCAATTCTGGGGACGTGAGAGGGGCCGGAGATTGAGGTCAGTCACCGATGACAATCACTGCAATGGAGGTAATGAAGCCTCAGTAGAAATCCCAGGCAAAGGTGGGGATAGCTTTGGGGTTGGAGCTGGGAGGGCAGGGGGCCCCATGCCACCTCCCACATACCAAGCCCTATGCACCTCTTCATTCGGCTCTTCTTGAGTTGTATCCTTCACCATCAACAAATAATAGCGTGCAAAGGACTTTCCTGTGTCTGCTAGGTTGTTTCAGCAAATTATTGAACCCATGCAGGGGCCTGTGGGAATCTGAAACGTATGGGGGCCAGTCTGTCCTCAACTGAGTCCTCAACCAGTGGGGTCTGCACTAAGCCCAGGCGGTGAGTGTCAGAACTGAGAAAGAGGACACCCAGGTGGTGTCCAGAGCATTGGAGAACTGGCTGGTGTGGGGGGGGAAACCCACATATTTGGTATCAGAAGCATTGTAAATAGTAGAAGAAAAATGTGCTCTTTCCTTTGCGTTGCTATTCACAGTCGTAGCAGAGAAAGAGAGCTTCGTTTTTAATTGTACCTTTTTTAGCATGCCAGGTCCATGGGAGCAGGGCCCCTACCTGACTAGGGCACTCCAGTGTCCCTAGGAGGCAACACCTGACACAGAGCAGACACCCCAAAGTCTCATCACATGAACAAATGCAGGATGACATCTGTGCTCCTGGAAGAGCTGGGTCTGAACCCCAGTCCTTGGCAATGCCCCAGAAGAGGAACACCTTAAGAAAGGACATCTTGGGGACTTCCCCCACCCCGGGCAGTCCAGTGGTTAGCACTCTGCCTTCCAATGCAGGGGGCGAGGGTTCGATCCTGGTCAGGGATCTAAGGTCCCACATGCCACCGGGTGTAGCCAAAAAAAAATTTTTTTAAAAAAAAGAAAGGACATCCTGGGAACCTTTAATGCACAGGACAGCCTCGGGCCACAATGAGGGGAACCGAAGGCAACGTTCAGTGACCACTCTCTCCTGGAGATCCAGCCTCCACTATGCCCTTGAGCGCAATCATAGAGAATTTAAAAGTTTGCAAGAAAGTGCATCTGCTAATGTGCAACATTTATGTTAGTCAATATAGATTTATTTAATGCAATAAATGACATAATTGGACTTTTATTTCCATAATATATTTTTCCAAGATAACTAATATTATGAGTACCCCTGGCTTGCTGATGTCTCCTGAACGAACATATTTCCTGTATTATTACTCTTGTATAAAACTGACATTTAAACAGTTTAATAAATGAGCAGTTGTTTGACTTGTATCAGTTTCAATACATTCTGGGATATTAATAAAATATATTTCATAAGCCAGCTCAATAGACCATGCCGTAAAAATTCAATGATTTATTAGCAACATACTGGCTATTAGTTGGGACAGATACTCAAAATGCCATTAAGGTTAAAATAATAATCAATCAAACTAATTAGACCCTATTTTTCATATGCAAATATAATTAAGCATACATTTCTCCCGTAACTTTAAAGAGAATTATTGAAGCTCAACCTCATATGAAGAGCCCCTCACTTGAGTTAATGAAATGACAGGGTCTGAAGTTGGATATACAAATGAAATTGATGAACTGTCTTGGGCTTTGAGGATCATAGGGAGGTAGAACAGGAAAAGAACGGCTGAAAAAAGACCCCCCTGTACACCTGAGTCTATTCATCCTACAAAGCTGATTCGGGGAAAGTTTCAAGACTCAAAGTGGGCATCGGATGACAAAGCCAAAATGGTGCCATGAGTTAGAACATGGACTGAACTCACACCACTGAGTTCAAACCTTAGCTTCACCAGCAGAGTGGACCTTGGCTTCCTCTGCCCCAGTTTCACCATCTATGAAACAGGAGTGATGATGATAGCACAGTGAAATTTGCTGAAAAGAGTAATGTGGGCCTCACTCATAACAAGCACCCCAAAAACATTAGCTGTTTTTATCCAGAGGTAGTTTATTTGACCCCTCAGCTTTTTCTGCAAGACCTCTCAGCTGCTTACCGGCTGAGTGATCCTGGCAAAAGTCTAATCGTTTCTCTCTGGGTGTTGGCTTCCAAGTCTAGAGAGTCAATGGGTTAGACTAGGTGATTCAGAAGGTCAGAGCTAACAGGTGAAGAAGTTGAAGAATGATGACCCCTAATCATTCTTTTCTGTCTCTGTTTGGGTCTAAGTCACAAAGCCTAGCTGTGCTTGTGGACCAGGGCCAAATGGGCCAAGGAAACCAGAACCAAGTCAGGGCAGGAAGTCAGAGCATCTGGGAGTGGTGTCTTCAAAGAAACCAGTACTGGAGAGCACGAGAAGACTCTGGACTGCTTCTTCCAGCCTAGATGCTTGGCGCATTAGCAAAGACCAGGATCAGTAAATGATTTCTGTAAAAGGCCAGAGAGTACATATTTCAGGCTCTGCAGACCATACAGTCTGTCACAACTTCTCAACTCTGCTGGTACAGCTTCAAAGCAGCCACAGACTGTGTTCCAACAAAACAATTTACAGACACAGGGGACAGGAGAGTTGAGGCTCCTGAATTCAGGTAATGTTATCTGATGTAACAACAAACAAACCCTGAATTGTGCAATGACTTAACCATGGCAGAGGTGTCTTTCTAGCTCTCTCAAAGTGCACTACAGACACTCCTGGTTGGGTAGCTCTCTAGGGTGACTTTCCTACAAGAGGTAGTGGAGACCCAGGTTCTTGCCATATTGTGGCTCCTCCATCCTCAGCTCAAGAGTCTCCCGACTCACTGGACTGATGTGAATAAAATTAGTGGAAGGGAAAGGGCATGTAAGATCACACCTGGGAGAGTTTATGACCAGGACTGGGGGTAGAGCCCATCTCCTCCACTCACGTTTGACTAGAACTTGGTCTCAGGGTCACTGCGAGGGAGGCTGAGACCTGAGCTGTGTGTCCTGAAAGAGAACAAAACAGATTTGGGGACAAGCTAGTCATCTCTGCCACAGGAGAGGGGAAAAAACCTCAATATGTCTGGATGTGACAGGATGCATTCACCATCTCCATCCTACCTTTTTGCTTCTGATTTCAATCTGGACAAATAACATAATTATTCTGCTTGGGGACCTCCCCAAGACTTCTGGGGTTATTTGCCCATCCCTCCCCTTTTCCATATTCCCTCCCCATGTCTCCCTGTAAGAATCTGCCCCCCCATCCCTGTCTCTCCTCCTGGCAGGTTCTGTCTTTCTCGAGGGCAAGGTCAGGTTTGTCTGACTCACCACTGTGCCTGTCTTCATACTGACCACGTGGGAGATTCTCAATAAAAATTAATGCGTGCATAAATAAATCTAAGATGAGTCATAATGATCAAGCACATGTAAAATTGGGTTAAAAATAACAGAAAATAATTAAGAAGAGGGAAAGAAATTGATGTGACATATCCCTGAGAAAAATCCCATGAATGTCCAGGAAAAGAAGAAACCTGAAAAATTCAGAAGAAAGCCCAGAGTTAAAAGTAGGAAAACAGGGACTTGCAGTGGTCCAGTGGGTAAGACTTCACTTTCCAACACAGAGGGAGCAGGTTGGTTCATCCGTGAATCAGGGGCTAAGATTCCCTCATGCCTCTTGGCCAAAAATCCAAAACATAAAACAGAAGCGCTATGGTAACAAAGTCAATGAAGAGTTTTAAAATGTTCCATATTACCTGAAACCATGACAGTATTATTAATAGGTTATACCCCAATACAAAATAAAAAGCTTTAAAAAAAAATGGCCCACAGAAATGTAGCAAACAGCTGCAGCCATACAGCCCTAAATAGGAAAGAATGAACTGTGTGTCCGTGTGTGAGCATGTATGTGTGTGTTTGTGTGTGGGGTTACGCCAGTCCCTTTGTCTAAGACAGGAGCTCATGCCGCAGACACTAACTTGGTCTGGTTTTTCCAGCCCTTTCTTTCCACCTTAGGTCAGAACATGCACAGGGCTCTGGAGAGGAGAAAGGTAATTATGCCCAATGGGTGGAGAGCAAACTCAGCATTTTTCGCAAAAAGGCTGTGGGCTCTCCAAGGGACATCCGTGGCCAGAAACCTGGCTTCAACCACAAGATGTATTTCCAGCCTCAGGGAGGAAGAAGAATGAGATGGTTGGGGCTTCTGCGCCAGCCGTCTTTTTTAAAAAATCATTTCGAAATTAAATTAAATGCTATTAAATTAGCGAAAGTGCCAGGGGAGCCTGGGAAGAGAGTCACTCAGATAAATGGTCCGGGCTGGGCATCTTAAAATCATGGAGGTGTCAGACGCTGGGGCTGGATGAGGGGGCCCCAGTTTTCTGGCTCTGAACCATGCCCTGCGTCCAGATGACCCGGGGAGTTTTCACAAAAGCACAGCGCAGGGCACATGCCCTTATAGAGAAGCTGGCTCTGCAGGTGTGTGTGGAGTAGGGCTTTGTCTCTTAGGAAAAGTCCAAGAAGGTGATTCTGACATACATCCCTGGTGACAAAGCGTGGATATACCCCAGTGCCTTCATTTTGCAGAGAAGGGAGAGAAAGGGACTTGCAAGTTTCTCCCAAGGTACAACATCAGTGCAGAGGGAGATCAGAGGTTTTTCAGTACTGAAACAGTCTCCATACTGGAGGAAGGGGATTTGGGAAGATTCCAAAGAAGGAGAGGTAAGCGTCTGGGGCAGGAAATACTTTCCCATTCTCCAACGCTCGCTGACATGTTCAGCAAATATTCACAGCACATCCCCTCTGTCCTGGGGACCCCGTGATGGCTAAGCCCCAGCTCGTGATAAACAAAATGACTTCAGCTACTGATAAATGCTCTGATGGAAATGAAACAGGAGGAGAGAGAGAGGAGGGAGGCCACTTTAGCCATGACATTTGACCAGAAATGGGAGCAATGGACAACGAAATCCAAGGATAAGAAACAAGGAACAAATATGACCAAAGTGTCTAATAGCAGGGGCAGAGGGGAACCCCAGTGGCTCAGCGGTAAAGGACCCGCCTGCAATGAAGGAGACACAGGAGACATGGGTTCGATCCCTGGGTTGGGAAGATCTCCTGGAGGCGGGCATGGCAGCCCACTCCAGTATTTTTGCCTGGAGAATCCTGTGGACAGAGGAGCCTGGTGGGCTACAGTTCATGGGGTCGCAAAGAGTCGCACATACCTGAAGCAACTGAGCACTTATGCACCAGTTCAGGCTTTTTCAACCCTGAAAAAGCAGCCTTTGACCTGGGAACAAAAGGATAGGTCAGAAGGGGCAGGGCAGTGTGTCCATGCATTCATTCGACCTTTTAGCAAATCCCTATTGAAGACCTACTGTGCGCCAAGCACTAGAATGAGTGATAAAATTCAGTGGTGAGCAAGACAGCACGTGCTAGCTTTCCAAGAGGACAGCAGACACGGAACAAGGAATCCCGATAAAGCTGGGCTTCTCAGTCTCACCACAGTGGACATGTGGGGCTGGATCATTCTTTGAGATGGTGGCGGGGCTGGGGGGCTCTCTTGTGCATTAGGGGACGTTGGCCAGCACCCCTGGCCTCCACCCACCAGGTGCCAGCAGCGTCTCCCAGTTGTGACAACCAAAAACCTCTGCAGACAGCGCTGTGTGTTCACGGGGGGCAAAATCAGCACCGGTGAGTGGTTAGAATCCCTGTACTGAAGTGTAATGAGAGAGAGAATAGAAATACAATGCATAATATTTTTAAGAGGAGATGGGAAATATGGAGAGTTTGGGGAGGAATCTACCTAATCCAGACCCCCAAGCGCTCCTGAAGCACAGAGGTCTATGGAGTACATTTCTACAAACCCAAGCCCCTCATTTTGACAAAGAATCATCTGTGACCCTTTCACACCCAAAGGGAGGGGCCAGGTAGAGAAGGCTGGGAGCACATGAAGGGTAGTGGGCACCAAGGGACCCTTGGAAGGCGATTCTGTTTCCTCCCACTGGGGCATAAAACCCCTACTCCCGGCTGAATCTCAGTGGCTCTGCCCACCGGGCTCAGAAAGGGTTAACCCGCAATGTTTATTTATGAACTTGGCCTATTACTGTAGCATAATTTGAATACAGTGCCTATGAGGTTTTTTATTGCCGGCTATAATTTCATTTTTAAAGCTATCCCTATGCCATACTTTAAAAATGATATCTCAAACAAGAAATAAATTCTGTTTTGCAGCTGTGTTAACTATATTTACCCATGGGACACACTATTTTGTCCTTGACACAAACCCCTAGGGGTTTCACTGAGAATTACTTTGGCAGCTCCATCTCTTTTTCTCTCTCTCTTCCCCCATACTGCTGCTCTTCCCTGAAACACCCCACAGCACCCCAACTGCATTCCTGGGAGGCCTGAGTCCTGGACAGAGGAAGACCTGGGCAGCTTTAGGTCCAAGAGTGGCCTCCACCCCCTCGCCAGCCAACTGTATGGACAGGGCAGCATTCCTGAGCCTTTCTGAGCTTTTGGATCAGAAAAGAGGGACTTGGGGCACAACACTGTCACCTCTCCGTGCCTGCACGCCCCTCACCCCCTCCTCGGCCACAGCTGGAAGCCAGCGGAATCTCTCCCTCCTTCTTGCCTGCACTCCTGGTGCTGGGGATGGAGTTCAGATAATCTCTGCATCTGCAGAGTGATGGATCGGAAACCTAAGTCATCCAGCTTCCATAATTTTAAGCTTTCCCCCCGCATCTCGGAGCAGAAAAAAAAATATGGCAGGGCCCAACTGACAGTAACAATAGCTTACATTTATGGACTGCTTCCTCTCTCCCAGACGCTGTGCTAGAACCAGACGTAAGCATATTTTGATACTGACAATAGGCCTTGGAGTGTGTGTGACTCTTCCCATTCTCCAGAGGAGGCAACTGAGGCTCAGAGAGTCAGAGGGAATGTTCACTCGGGTTAGCTCGGGGTGGGGACAGTCAGGAGAAGAGGCTGAGATACCATCCTCAGCCCTGCTCCCCGGGGTGGCTCACATCAGCTAATCAGATGAGCGCCTGTCCCCAGAGGACCGGAGGCAACAGGAACAGAAGGGCGAAGAGAAAAGGGTGTGGGAGGCAGGGAGCCTGCTGGATGCAGACGCTCATTGCAGAAAGGCCTCAATTGATCAGATGGAGACTAGGACAGGTGGGGAGCAGGAGAGAGCGGCCAGAGATGGCCAGTTAACTGCACAACACACAGCAACTGATCCTTCTCTGCACCTCAGCCCTGCAGAGACACGAATACTGCAGCTTTGATGGCAGGCAATTCAAGTGCTGGTTCCGTGCTGCAAAACCACCTCTGGCTCTGTGACCCGAGCGAGAGACCCCACTTCTCCGCAAGGCAGTTTCCCCATCCTTAAAATGGGGGCAGCACCACTGTCCTTCTGAGAGTCCATTATTGACTATAATTTATTGAGCACACTATTTTGATGGACAGTCTGGTTACAGAAAAGACACAGCGGGAGAGAGAGAGAGAGACATGCCAGGCAGAGGAAACCTCGGATACAAAGACGCGCTGGTATGGAGTTCGAGAGACCTGTGTTCCAGTCCTGAGTTTGTTGCCATTCACTTATTAGTCATTAGCGCTTGGACAAGTTCCTTAGCCTGAGTCTCAACTTCCTCATCTGTAAAATGGGAATATAAATGCCTTCATCTGAAAGTCGTTTTGGACTGGTGAGAAGTCAAGCAGAGCCCTTGGGGTTTTTGTTTGTTTGCTGGCTGTAGTGGGTCATTATTGCTCTGTGCTGGCTTTTCTCTAGCTGTGGCAAGAGGAGGCTCCTCTCTAGTTTTGGCTCACAGGTGTCTCACCGCAATGGCTCCTCTTGTTTCAGAGCACGGGCTCCAGGCCACGTGGGCGCGATGGTTGTGGCTCACGAGCTCTGCGGTGCAGTCTCAGGAGTTGTGGCACACAGGCTTATGTGTGTGCAGGCTTAGTTGCCCTGCATCATGTGGGATCTTCCTGGATCGGGAATCAAACCCATGTCCCCTGCATCGGCAAGCCAATTCTCAACCGCTGAACCACCAGGGAAGTCCTAGGAGCAGTTTACTAAATGGTACCTGCCACTGTGATTCAAGGTGGATCAGAGTACCTGGTGATTGAGAGGGACACGGCCTTTGAAGTGTTAAGCTCTTAGCTCCACCATCGTTGACTTGCTGAGTCCAAATCTCAGTTTCCTCATCAGGAAAATGGGAATAATTTCTCCTTCACAGGAACATCACGAGGAAGGACAAACGATCATCTTGCATGCTTCTGTCTCTGCCACGCGAGGAACATGCACCGCCCAGCACTGGTCCCAGAAAGAGGAGAGAGCCATGTGGACAGAGATCTGTGCACCCAGCCTGGATGATCCAAGCCTCAGCTGCTAGAGCAAGTCCGACCAAGATTAGCAGGGCCACCCAGCTGAGCCCACTCTAGGGGAACCAACCCTCAACTTACCCCACAAATCTGAGAGAATACATTAGTGCTGTTTTAAGCCACCAAGATTGGGGCTGATTTGTTATGCAGCGTCAGTGAGTCCATAGCTAACTGACACTGGGGAATGCCATTCCACAAAGTAATAGCTATAGATTCATACACACAGCTACTGCTCACTGAGCACGGCTATGCGCCAGGCTTTATAGAAAGCACTTTGCATGTTTTCCCTTATTGGACCTTCACAACAACCACAGCAGGGAGGGAAATGACTACCACCGTTTTATAGACAAAGGAACTGAGGCTCAGAGAGGCGTGGTCACCTGCCCAAGGGCACTTAGCCCAGAAGAAATCCATTGTGGATTAAATGCTCAGGTCTCCGACACTGGAACCCCCACCTTGAACTACTAGGCCCCAGGGCCCTCCAGGCTGGCTGGGTTTGATCCCCAGGGCCCAGCACCCAGTTAGTGCAACATAGATGGATGCCCTCTGTGCCTCAGGAAGGCGCCAGGGACAGACCAGATGGCCAAGCAGGACCCTGAACGCAGGCCGACTCTCACCAGTTCAGTGGCCCCCACCGGGGCCCCCCCACCCCCTCCCTCCCTCCCGCCCGAAGCCATTCAGGCTGAACACCTCCCTTGCAGCCCCTCTGGCACCAACCCTATAAATATTAAACCAGCGGTAATTAGGGGGAAATCAGTCAGTCACCGCACTCCGGAGCACTGCCACGTCTCCCCACCAGGCCTGGGCTGCCTTTGACTAGGGAGCTCTGTTTCTTTTAATTTGGGGACCTCAGACAAGGCATGTGTCAGGCTCCGGGACATCAAACCCATCCCCACGTGAGCTGCAGCCCCCCCAGCAGACCCCACCCCCGCGGGGCCTGGCAGATTCTGCCAAGATCCAGCAGAGGGGCTCTGAGTTGAAGGTGGGGGGCACGGGGGACCGCAGGGCTCCTGTCAAGGCCCGAGACGCACCCCCCAGGGGGCCCACGTCGTTTTTGTGTCGTTCGTGTGGCATCAGGCTCTGGTGTCACCACTTTGCAGGGCTGATGACACATAATGCACGGTGACAAGGTGTCACATCAGAAAACACAGCCCCACGTGTGCTCGAGTGGGACCACAAGCCCCAGGGGTGCCAAGGAAACCAAAGGCAGGACTCCTCTCCCGCGGCAGCCGCGAGGATAAGAAGACACCAGCCCACCCATCCCCCTCTCTCTTGGGAAATAAACAGCCAACTTCCCACCAGGCCTCACGGAGTCAGGGTGGGTGGGAGGACGGAAAAGTGCCCATGCATCTCCCAATCCACATACATTCACAAAGAAGGCGAGTAATTGATCTTGTCCAATTCTAGCACCTCTTTGCCTGGAATAAGTTAACAGGAACCCCTTATACAGATGGAGAGACTGAGGCAACTGGAGACAGGGAGGTGTAGCAGCGACAGGCATCGGCTCTGGAATCCCAGGGAACCGGACCCAAGTCCCGGTTCTGATGATCCCTGGTTGTATGACCTCAGGAAACTTACTTGACCTCGCTGAGTAGGAGTTTCCTCATCTGTAAAATGGGCAAAAAAAGAATACCTACAGCCTAGAGGGTTTAATATGACCACATAGTACCCAGTACACTGCAAGCACCGATGAGTCATTATTCCTGTCATTATTATACTGCTGCTGCTGCTAACTCGCTTCAGTCGTGTCTGACTCTGTGCGACCCCATAGATGGCAGCCCACCAGGCTCCCCTGTCCCTGGGGTTCTCCAGGCAAGAACACTGGAGTGGGTTGCCAATTCCTTCTCCATTGCATGAAAGTAAAAAGTGAAAGTGAAGTTGCTCAGTTGTGTCCGACTCCTAGCGACCCCATGGACGGCAGCCTACCAGGCTCCTCTGTCCATGGGATTTTCCAGGCAAGAGTACTGGAGTGGGTTGCCATTGCCTCCTCCTATTATACTGAAGACCACGTAACTCACAAGAGTTGAAAGTGATCAGTTTCACTTGAAAGCCAATGGCCTTTCTCCTGCCTCTCCACTCCCACCCAGCACCTGGCACCCAAACCACCCCCCCCCGTAGAGTTTCCCTTGCCCGACACAGCAAGTCGTCACTCAACTCATTACCACCACGGGACAATCACAGCCTCCGTCTTCACTGGCCAAGTACTACTGGCCAGGCTCCCATGCAGGCATGAGACAGGGAAGGAGCAATCATTCCCATTTTGCAGATGGGGAAACTGTGGCCCAGAAACATGAAGGCCTTGTCCCATGACTCACAGCAAACCAAGAGGTGGCCCCAAGATGGAGAACCCTAGTATCCTGACCATGCCCCCAGCCACTGTCCTGCCATTTCTAGTAAAAATTCTAAGGCTAGATGGAGTTACACTCAATCCTATGAAATGCTCGTGGTAACACTAAAATGGGCATGCACCTTATTTTTTGCATGAGGAAACCAAGAATCAGGCTGGAGGTGTGTCTTGCCAAGGACCTCAGGGCTCGTCCAAGGCAGAACAGAGACTGGCAAATGGAAGTCACATCCCCCAGCTGTCCCCACCCTCCAAGAAGGAGGCAGTCCCCGCCGGGCCGAGGTCTGACAGGGCACCCCTCTCCCGAAAATGACAATACCTGGGGAATAAATCCCTGCTCTCCCCAGCCAGTGGCCTAGAGGAACTCTGGGGACCCACAGTGGCCGCACAGGCCCATGGTGTCTGCACACCCGCGGAGGAAGGGAGCCAAACCTCAAACTCGACAGACCCACACGAGTGGCAGGTATTAATTGGTGCAATTAGGCAGCCCTTTCCCAAGGCCATAGAAGCTGCAGCATCAATAATTAGACTCAGATTGGAATTCCTTCGGCTCTGCGTGTAAACAGGACACTCTCTCTGCAGTTGCGGTAAATGATTTGTTCAAGGGGGGAAACATTTACTGTAATTTGAAAGGAGCAATTGACTGTATTATTAGTGAATGTGAGTGCCCAGCTGGTGACAGACTCCACATTATTCTGTCTTCTTTCCCGGGCTCGAGGACGGAAACCTGTGTCCCAGGGATTGGGGTGGCCCAGTTCCAGAGGCAGAAAATCCAAGACTAGGGTTCAAGTCTTAACTCCCCCAAATGCTTGTGCGCTGTGTGACCTTGGGTAAGTAAGACAACATCTCTGAGCCTCCCTGTCCTCAGGATGATACCAGCGCACATCTTATAAGGATTCTGTGAGGACGAGATGAGCCAAGCACACAGAAAGTGTTCGGTGAAATGAGCTGTTCGTCATTACTGTCGTTAAGTAATGATAGTTATTGTCATCTCTGAAGCACTCCTGAGACCTCCAAGGAGCTTGTACTCCACTACCTACCTGCAAAGGGCATAAAGCAAAAAGACAAAAGCTATCATCCACCCAACAGATCATGCCTTTGTCACTTATTGAGCACCCGCTGTGTACATGGTTGAATCAGTCAAGGAATCAGCTCTCAAGGTGCTGAGTCTCTAGTGAAAGTGGATAATAGCCAAACTTCCCAACAGATGGCACTTTACAGTTTACAAAGCATGCAAACCTCTATTAGCCCCACACCTCCCACAACACGTGGAAGCTGGTATCTTGGTATCCATTTTACTGATGAGAACTCTGAGGTTTTAACTTGCTTTTCCAGAATCTCATGGCAAGAAGAGGCAGAACTAGGATTTGAACTCAGGTCTGTCCACCCCGACACCCACTAGAATCACTTAGCAAATTCCCTCCGTGGAGGGAGTGGGTGGAGATGGGCTGAGATCATCCACTGCCTGGAAAGGAACCTGCCGTGGGGACCTCAGGATCAAGCGTGAATCTGGCCAACCCCATCCCAGCTGGTGGTGGTGCTTTAATCACCAAGTCCTGTCTGACTCTTTGCAGCCCTGTGGACTGTAGCCAGTGTCCTCTGGGCACGGGATTTCCCGGGCAAGAATACTGGAGAAGGTTGCCATTTCCTCCTCTAGGTCATCTTCCCTACCCAGAGATCGAACCCAAGTCTCTTGCATTGCAGGCAGTCTCCTGCATTGTAGATGGAATCTTTACTGATTGAGCCCATCCCAGGGGTCCCTCCAAAAGCCAAGATGCCCTTGCCATCTCTCTGCCTCCTTGCCTGGGCCCACCTGGCTGCTTTCCCAGGACTGTCTTCATACCTCATGGGTGCCCACTCGCCCACACTTTTCTTGGTGACCTCATTCCTTCTGGGGGCACCTGCGTTAGTCCCTGCAGGCAGCCCTCTAAGACAGAGATGAGTCAAAAGTCAGATGGAGCTGAGTCTCCATCCTTCATCTTCCTTGGACCAGCTGGGCAGCCTTTCCCAAGTGATCGAAGCCTCAGTTTCCACATCTGCTAAATGGGGGTAAGGATGGGGCTGTTGCGGGTGAAGCTGTGAGCCCCAAGAGGACAACAGCATCCTCTTCCATCTCCCATCGCTGCATTCCTGGGACAAAGGAGACACTCAGCAATGGAAGGGAGGGAGGGGAGGAGGGAGGAAAGGAGAGAGGAGGGAGGAAGGAAGGAAAGGAAGAAGGGAGGACAGGAGGGCAAGATGGTAGGAGGTGACCGGAGGGTCCTACCTAGTCCCAGGAGTCCTGCTAGGGGAGAAGGGTGCTCTGTGAGCTGTCCTTTACCCCTCCCACCCCAAGTTGGGCTCTAGGAAAGAGAAGGGCGAGGAACCCTATGCCATGAACTACCCTCCCCTTGATTCCCGCCACTATCCAAGCACAGAACCTGTTTACCCTCAGCTCAGCAGGCCTGGGTGGGATTCAGAACTGTGTCTCCTTGGGGCCCAGAACCCAGCCTATTCCCAGGCCCAGGCTGGTCCCCACCCCCCGAGGGAGACAGCAGAGGAGCCCAGCGCCTCCTGACTCCTGTGTGATGGGAAAGCCCGCCTGGGCCAGGGAGGAGGGAGAAGGGGAGGAGGAAGGGGCGGCGAGCAGTGGCCGGGAGGATATTTAGTGCCCCGTGAAAACCTGAATAAATAGTGTCTAACCTTTCCCGCTCCCACTTCCTTATCTCAATATTCCATTTAATAGCACCTCTCAGGCCTCACTAAAAGAAAACGAGGGTGTTATATCAGCTCTAAGTCACTGTTACAACGGGCCTGCCTGCCACGCTCGGGGCTCCCAGCTTCCCTGTTCCTCACAGGGGATGAGGATCTTGGTCTTCTGGGAATGCCCAGTGCCCCGACCAGAGACCCACCAGGGCCTGGAGATGATGCTGGCTGGGGATGGGGCTCTGCCAGCAGCCCCCCTTGGAATTGTGATGGAGCAAAACACAATAGACCAAAATCTGCATTAGGGTCCAAGGACTGCCATAACAAAGTACCAAAAGCTAGGCAGCTTAAATCATCAAAATGTATCACCCCAAAGTTCTGGAGACTAGAAGTCCAAAGTCAAGGTGTGGGCAGGGTGGGTTGCTTCCGAGGACTGCGGGGGAAGGGTTGGCCCCCAGCTTCTCTCCTTGGCTTGTTGGTGGCCGTCTTTTCCTGCATCCTTACATCACCTCTCTCTGCGGGGGTACCATTAGGATAACAGTATAATGGTAGGATAAGGGTCCCTTGGACTGCAAGGAGATCCAACCAATCCATCCTAAAGGCAATCAGTCCTGAATATTCATTGGAAGGACTGATGCTGAAGCTGAAGCTCCAATACTTGGACCACCTGATGCGAAGAACTGACTCATTGGAAAAGACCCTGAACCTGGGAAAGATTGAAGGGGGAGAAGAGGGTGACAGAGGATGAGATGGTTGGATGGCATCACCGACTCAATGCATGTGAGTTTGAGTAAACTCTGGGACTTGGTGATGGACAGGGAGTCCTGCCATGCCACAGTCCATGGGGTCGCAAAGAGTCGGACATGACTAAACTGAACTGAATGTAGAGATGACTTCTGCTTACTGTTTACAGGGCACCCCTCACCGAGCCTGTCCCTCCACATCGGTTCTCCCCTTGGTCCTACCCCAGATGCCACAAAGCAGCTGCTGTCCTTCCCCATTTCAGGAGCAAGCTCAAAATCTCCCAGACTTACCCTAGACCACACAGCTGGTGAGCGGCGGAGCCAGGACTCAAACCCAGGTTTGTGCCTGGCTCCCCATGATACAGCCTGTCCTGGGATGTAATCAAGGCTCCACCCACTTCCAGCCTGAGTGAGTCCCAGCTGCAACTCAGCGTCCTCCTCTGTGAAATGGGCGTATGTAACGCCCGGCCCACAAGAAGGCAGTGGGAACCGAAGGAGCTTTTGTCTGTTGACAGAGCCTGCAAGCACCACTCACCAGTAGGTGAGTAGAGCTTCACACAGACTCAGAAACAGTACAGACAGACACACACACACAGTGCCAGTGCATACAAAGATCTGTGGGGCCCTCGTGTATCAGGGTGAGTGTGTTTGTGAATTGCAATGACTGTCCATGAACTGCAGTGTCTGTACAATGGCACGTGTGTGTGTGTGTGTGTGTGTGTGTGTGTGTGTGTGATACGTGTGTGTTCAGTGGGTATGCATTCCTGGAGGCCTCCTGCATTTGGAGGCCTCCACGTGTGTGTGTGTGTGTTTCAGAGCACACATGTTGACCATCCTCACTATGCCTGGGTGAACAGACAGAAGCTCTGTGTCCCATGCACTTGGGCACCTATTGTGCATACTGTGTGCAAAGAAGTGAGCTTGCGTGTGTTTGCACAAGCATACACCATATCTGCCCACCTTTGTACACCCAGATGCCTATGTGTGTCCGTGATGTGTGGACGTGAGCACATCCCTGCAGTTCTGTATCTGAGGGCACCTCTGGGCACGCGTGTATACACCTGCCTGAGCATGTAAGCCTGGCTGTGTATACTCTGGGCCCGTGACCGTGTTGACTCAGGGCCTGAGGTGTGTGTATGTGGGGGGGAGCCGCATGCATGTACCTCTGGGAGCTCCACCTGGTGCGCATGCAGCCGCCAGGCACAGGATCCAGCACTGGGGTAAATGAGGCCTTTTCCGCCCCCGGCTGCACCCAGGGCCTGTGGGCGGCTGCGCTAATAAGGCTGCTTTCCCCGAGGCGGTGGCTGCCGGGAGCAGGTCGGAGAGCCTGAGCCTCCGGGCTGGGCTCTGCAGCCCCCCACCGAGGCTGCCTCGTCAGCGAGACCACGGCCCACCGTGACCCTGTGCCCTGCAGTAGCTGGGGGCCAGCTGCGGCCCAGGAGTGACCCCTGGGGACACCTGCCCTTCCCTAGTCTGCATGTCTCCTTCTCTGAGACAGTGGCCCAGAGTCCTAGAGGGTCCTGGAAGGGACCAGGCCCACCCACCTACATGGGACCCCTCTGATTGGGACTTTGACCAGCCTTGAACATGGCCTGTTGAGGACTCAGCCTTCCTGTCTGTAAAATGGGGCAAGGCTCTTCTAGATGGGCCACCTCCCTCAAAGCCTCCTGACAAGATAGCTGGAGTGGGGAGGACTTCCCTGATGGTCCAGTGGTTAAGACTCCGAGCTCTCAGTGCAGAGAGCACAGGTTTGATCCCTGGTCAGGGAACTAAGTTCCCACGTGCCGCATGGCCAAAAAAAAAAATTACAAAAAGATCACTGGGGTGAGGATGGAGCAGGAGGAGAAGGTCTCACCCCTCAGTACAACCCTAACAGTGATCAGGAAATATTCCAGGAATGCTAATCATGGCCCAGAGCCAGGTGGCTAATGATGATAATAATAATAAAGGCAGTTACTGTTTACAGCTCACCTAAGCTGTGATGGTTACTATTATTATTATCATAGGTGTTCTTATTATTGTTCTCTCTCTGCTATGCAGCTCAGGATCCATGGCTGCCCCACCACCCATCTCCCCCATCCAGGGACCTGAATGCCAAGAGCTGACACTCCGACCTCCTCACCAGGGCTTAATTAGATCCCTTAGAAGGCAGAACTGGCTCAGGCCCTGCAGGGAGCTTGGAGCAGAGGAAGCTGCGAGGAGCTAAGGAGGTGGCTACAGGCAAAGACAAAGCGGGGTTGGGCTGGGCTGGGTGAGGTGGTCTCCCCTAACCCAGGGAATGCCCCTATTCACCACTAGAGACCCTCTCTGCAGTGAAGGCCAGGCCTGAGTGACCTAAACACACACACACACACAGATATACGGGCATTGTTCTCCAAGCTCCTCATCCATCCTTTAGCCGTGAGCAAAAGCTCCCCGCAAGCTTCATCAGGGCAGAATAGTGCTGGGATCAATTCCTCAGAGTCAGACCCACCTGGGCTTGAATGCAGTTGCATGAAACCTTGACCTCGAGCTACTGGCTTTCCCTCTCTGAGTCTCTGCTGCCTCTTCTTGAAAATCATCGTGCCCATTCCACAAGGCAGCTCCGAGGATCAAACAGTAAAGTGCAACTGAAGGGTTGAGCCCCATCCCTGGGCCAGAGTCAAGTCCCTCGTGGTGCCTGTCCCATTATTAGTGCTGCTATTATTGTATCAGTCAGGATGGGATAAGGCATGCTGCTGTAACAAGTAACCCCCACATCTTTATAGGTTTATTTCAAACTTTGCACTGCGTGCCTCCTAGGTTTTTGGATCCCCACAGCCTGAAATGGATAAGCACACCAGTATCTGTGGAATGAATTGATGAATTGATTGAATTTCCTACATGGGCCAGGGGTCAGGCTAAGCCTTATCTGTGCCCTTGCAAGGAAGCACCCCAGAGGCTGCACAGGTGAGTGTGGCAGAAACACTGCAACAGGCTGTATGTCCACATTCTAGCCCAGCATCGGCACTGCTAGCATTCTGCTGCAGCAAGACAAGCTGAAAGCAAGACTCAACATTAGCCAGTCTCCCTGTTAACCCAATTTCTAGGCTGTAAGCCCTTTGAGGGCAGTGATGGTTTTTGAGAAGTGTCTGTCCACTTGGATGAGACCTGGGTCCTGCAGAGGGGTGGGTTTCCAGGGCTCCTCACACCAGATGGCTCTCCCAGGCCCCGCATCTATCACGGCAAGCTGGTCTTGGAGAAAACAGAAACAGTGCTTGAGAGATGGATGTCGATGGCAAATCGGCTGTGATGATCGTGCGTCTCCATTTTCCCCTTAATATACATGATGAATAAACTTAATTACATGGAAAATTGCTGCCTTTGAAGAATGGGGCACATGTGGCTTTCTCAAGTTGCTTAGTGCTTCCTCTCTCTCAAAGGTCCAAAGGCAGGGACCCAGAGTCACCACCACGGACTCCGGGACTTGTCTTCACGGGATAGCCATGCTCAGGCAGAGGTCGAGCCAGCTCGCAACGAAGCGATACAGTGTTGGCTCTGAGAAGACCTGGAGTGTTCACTTCACCCAACCACCCATTTTACAGATGGGGATGATTGAGTCCCGGAGAAATGGACATGATGACTTGAATCAGGGCTCCATCTCTTCCTTCTCCAAGCCTGAATACTGTCCTGATCCAAAAGACTCATAAGTCAAATTCCTCTTGATTTCAATATTTCCCAAAGCAGACATTTGGGAGACTGACCCATGCCAAGGACATACTCTCTAAAGGGCAAAATTCTGAGCACAGGGCCAGACCAAAACCAATACATAACAGAAGTTAGCTGTCATTTTTGTTTTTGTGGTTATTATTATTACAAATTTTAGGCATTGAATAAAACCAGCTCCCCCAGAAGGAAAGAGAGATAAAGTCAGGACCTGGGAAGGAAGAAACCTTGATGGCGGTACAGCCTCTGTTACTAATCATGCGCAATTTAGCAAAGCCACACCAACCTCTGAGTCTGTTTCATGTCCTGTAAAATGAACGTAGTAATCTTTTCTGTTAACCATCAGCAGCCTATTAGAGGCTCCGGATACCTAATGAGTGTCTGAGCTGCACGGACTTGTGAGTGGTCGTGTAATAGTTATTAACGGGAGACTTCTGTACCGTATCACTGCTCAGCTGTTCACTGACAGAGCCAAGGCTTGGGCAAGCGTCCTGCGGTCTTCTGGACTCTGCTGAGATGGAGATAAGCTTGCCTGAAGCCAGATGGGCAGAGGCAGGATGGAAGGGAGGAACTAAGAACACCTGAGGTCTGTGTTCAGCCTTCATCTTTATTCAGCAGACCTCTACTCTGGGACAGTGATGTGCCGAGGCAGGAGCACAGAGCTGAGCAAGACACGGGATCAGCTCTCAAGAAACACACAGTGGGGACTTCCCTGGTGGTCCAGTGGTCTGCCTTCCAAAGCAGGCCACACGGGTTCGATCCCTAGTCAGAGAACTAAGACAGCACATGCCATAGTGCAGCTGAGCCCATGTGTCTCAACCAGGGAACCCACGAGCCGAAAATTACAGAGCCCATGCACCCTGCAGCCCACACGCCGCAACTAGAGAGCAGCCCGCGTGACAAAACAAAAGATCCTGCCTGCTGCAACTAAACCCCAAAGCAGCCAGAAATAAATAAATAAATATTTTTACAAAGAGGAAGCACACACACAGTTTAGTAGAAGAGACACAACACACAGCATCAGTTAGAGTCGTGACTGAAAAACAGCCAGAAGTGGATGCAAAGCCCAGGAGGCAGTTGAGGCGGACTCTCTGAGGAGTGTGGGATTGAATGCATCGTGTATTCATTCATTTGTGCAGGTCGGCAGGCAGGGTGTCTCATGCGCTGGATATCCCCAAATGAATAAAACCCACGTGGTCCCTGCTTTCACTGACCCCACAGTCTACAAAATGAGACTGAGCCAGGCCAACAGGAAGCAGTGGGAAGCCCACTTGGAGCAGAAGGGACAGCATGGGCAAAGGCTGAAGGTGGGAGGCAACTTGGTATTCTCAGACCAACAGCCCTACACAGGAGATGAAGCTCGGGGACTGTTAGTGTTAGTCACTCAGTCATGTCCGACTCTTTGTGACCCCATGGCCTGCAGCAGCCCACCAGGCTCCTCTGTGCATGGAATTCTCCAGGCAAGAGTACTGGAGTGGGTTGCCACTTCCTTCCCAACCAGGGAAGGAAGTTATCTTCCCAACCCAGGGATCGAACCCAGGTCTCTTGCATCAGGGGGCAGATTCTTTACCATCTGAGCTAACAGGGAAGTTCTAGGAGAACCCTCTCTTGTTCTGCAGGCTGCCAAGGAGCTGAACTATCTAATCCCTCACCTTGGAACACCTACTCTTCTCTCAAAATTACCCTGTACAACAGATAAGTGGAAAAACAATTGGGATCTATTTCTATAACGAAACATTACCCAGCCATAAAAAAAAGGGACAAAGAATTGACACATTTCATGACATGGGCAAACCCTGAGGACGCTGCTGCTGACGCTACACTAAATGAAACATGCCACACGCGAAAGGACAAATAGTGCATGATTCCATTCACATGAATCACGTAAAACAGGCAAGTTCATTGACGTAGAAAGTGGAATAGTGGGTATCCAAAAATGCAGGGAGGAGGAAACGGGGGTTATTGTTTAATGAGTACAAGAGCTTCTGTTTGGGATGATGAAAAGTTCTGGAAATGGTTGGTGATGGTTGTATCGTACGGTGTTAGAGATGTAACATCGCTAAAATATATCCTTAGAAATGGCTAAAATGATAAATATTATATATGCTATGTGTATTTTGCCACAATAATTTTTTTAAAACTTTTATTGAAGTATAATTGATTTACAATGTTGTGTTTATTTATTTGTTTTTGGCCACACCCTGCAGCACGTGGGGTCTTAGTTTCCCAACCAGGTATCGAATCTGTACCCCTTGCATTGACTGAAAGGCAAACTCTTAACCACTAGACCACCAGCTGCTACTGCTGCTGCTAAGTCGCTTCAGTCATGTCTGACTCTGTGCGACCCCATAGACGGCAGCCCACCAGGCTCCCCCGTCCCTGGGATTCTCCAGGCAAGAACACTGGAGTGGGTTGCCATTTCCTTCTCCAGTGCATGAAAGTGAAAAGTGAAATTGAAGTCTCTCAGTCAGGTCAGACTCTTAGCGACGCCATGGACAGTGGCCCACCAGGGACCTCTGTCCATGGGATTTTCCAGGCAAGAGTACTGGGGTGAGACCACCAGAGAAGTCCCTAAAAAAATGTTTGACGAGGGGGGCGGGGCGCGCGATGGGGGCTTCCTTAGTGGTTCAGTGGTTAAGAATCCACCTGCCAATGCAGGAGATGCGGGTTCAGTCCCCGTTCCAGGAGGACCTCACATGTTGTGGAGCAGCTAAGCCCTTGTGCCATAACTACTGAGCCTGCACTCTAGAGCCGCTGCTCAGAAACAAGAGAATCCAGCGCAAATAAGGAGCCTGTGCGCTGCAACTAAAGAGTAGTCCCCACTCACCACAGCTAGAGAAAAGCCCGCACAGCAACAAAGACCCAGCACAGCCGTAAATAAACATCCCTGCCCCAAAATGTTTTCAAGTGTACTAAACTACTCTGGGGCTTCCCTGGTGGCTCAGACAATAAAGAATCTGTATGCATGCAGGAGACCCAGGTTCAATCCCTGGGCTGGGAAGATCCCCTGGAGAAGGGAATGTCTACCCACTCCAGTATTCTTGCCTGCAGAATCTCATGGATAGAGGAGGCTGGTGGGCTACAGTCCACAGGGTCGCAAAGGGTAGGACAAAACTGAGTAACTAACACTTTCACACAAGCTACTCTGAGCTACCGGTGTATCTTTTAAATACTCACAAGTTCATTCACTCATTCATTCCATAAATACTTATTAAGCACAGACGACAGACTAGACATGGTTCTAAGCTCCGGGGAAGCAGAGGCAAAAAAAAGAGAGAGCGAGAAAGACAAAGACCCCTGCGAGCACGGAGGTGACAGGCTTGCAGGAGCCAGACAGTAAACAAGTAAATGCATTAATACACCAGATAATTATAGATGGCAATGAACTAGGGAGGATCCAAACAGGGCGATGTGCTGGGAAGAGATGGGGAGGGAGGTTTTCTACTTTGAGACTGAGTTCTGGGCTGGGCTCTCTGCAGAGGCAGCTACTCCCCTGAGTCCTACCGGAAGCAGCCATACAAACAGCTGGGAGAAGAGCAAATCTTAAGATAGGCTAGACGCCCTGTGTATAATATGTGTTTCCCTGTCTCTCTCTCTCCCTCACCTGCCCCAGTCTTTCTGATGCTGGCCCCACTCTGGGAGGGCAGGAGGGTCTGGGGCTGGATGCAGACACAGCTGAGACTCAGGACCCTTACATAAGCATCTTCCAAGCCTCCCCATCAGAAAGGACTTCCCTGAGTCTAACTTCCTTCTCTCCTGCTGCAGGCAGGAAGAGAGACACTCTCCAGAGAGGTAGCCCTCGCTCTGACCCTCCCAGCCATCACACCCTCTACAATCTCCAACTCTGTCACCTGAGACACACAATGGGAGAAAGGAGCCCGATCACTAATACCAAGCAGTTGTTGGCGGTGCAGCTCGCGAACCGTGATATAATTAAGTCCCAAGCTGGGGCTGGCCCATTAGCGCCTTTTAGATCATTCAGAGACAGTGGTTTCCTTAATGAAAGGCTCTTCAGGACAAAATTGGGCTTCCATCCATCTCCATTATGGGGGGCAGTTTACCTGCTTATTCACACGCCACTCGCACTCCCTGGCAGGGGGTGGCGGTGGCTTGAGGGTGCGGAATGGCTTTGCAGGCACCAGGATGCTGATAAACAGCCTGTCCCCGCCGCTGAGACAGACAGAACATCCAATTCTCCCAGGGCCGGCTGTCTGCCAGTGTCTGGAGGATGAGGGCAGACGGAGATTTCTTGGGATGGGGCAAATGCTGGCCAAGACTAGAAGGTTCCTGCCTTGGGGAGTAGGTTCAGCCAAAGTGACGAGCGGGGCGACTTTGGCACAGCAACTGGGAGATGGGGTTTCCATCCCAGCCTGGTGGGGACACGTGCTGGGCACTGGGTGGGCCTCACTCCAGCTTTTGCATTCATGAAACGAGGCATCTACACTTCCTTGTGACTCCCCTGACTGCAAACTCACCACCCACTGATTCTACCGTTAAGATACTACCAGGATCTGGACGCCACCCCCCATCACCTCCATCGTGAACGAGTTATCATTACCTTCATCATGATCTTCCCACCAAATTCCCAGCTTCTACTCGTGCCCTCTTCCAGGCAGTTGTTCAGTCACTAAGTTGTGTCCGACTCTTTGCGACCCCATGAATCGCAGCACGCCAGGCCTCCCTGTCCATCACCAACTCCCGGAGTTCACTCAATCTCATGTCCATCGAGTCAGTGATGCCATCCAGCCATCTCATCCTCTGTCGTCCCCTTCTCATCTTGCCCTCCATCTTTCCCAGCATCAGGGTCTTTTCCAATGAGTCTTCTCTTCTCATCAGGTGGCCAAAGTGTTGGAGCTTCAGCTTCAGCATCAGTCCTTCCAATGGATATTCAGGGTTGATTTCCTTTTGGATGGACTGGTTGGATCTCCTTGTAGTCCAAGGGACTCTCAAGAGTCTTCTCCAACACCACAGTTCAAAAGCGTCAATTCTTCAGCGCTCAGCCTTCTTTATGGTCCAACTCTCACATCCATACATGACTCCCGGAAAAGCCACCAGAGGAAACTTTTGTTTTTTTAAACTTCATTGCGGCGAAATTCACATAATGGAGCAATTTCACTTCTAAGTATACACCCAAACGAACTGAAAAGAGGTGTTTCAGCAAATTCTCATACACGAATACTCCTAGTAGCACCATCCACAATAATCCAAAGGTGGAGACCATCCAAACGTCTATCAGGAGGTGAATGGATAAACAAATGGAGTCTATCCATATATGTTACTTTTTTTTTTTTTGGCCAGGTGATGCAGCTTATGGGATCTCAGTTTCCTAACCAGGGACCAAACCCAGGCCGAGGCAGCAAAAGCCCAGAACAAGGGAACTGTAAGCTAACAGGGGACTCCCCATCTATCCATGCTGCTGCTGCTGCTGCTAAGTCACTTCAGTTGTGTCTGACTCTGTACGACCCCATAGATGGCAGCCCACCAGGCTCCCCCATCCCTGGGATTCTCCAGGCAAGAACACTGGAGTGGGTTGCCATTTCCTTCTCCAATGCATGAAAGTGAAAAGGAAGTCACTCAGTCGTGTCCAACTCTTAGCGACCCCATGGACTGCAGCCTACCAGGCTCCTCCATCCGTGGGATTTTCCAGGCAAGAGTACTGGAGTGTGGTGCCATCGCCTTCTCCGCCATCTATCCGTATGATGGAATATTACTTAGCTGTAAAAAGGATGCAAGTTGTGATACAGGCTACAATGTGGATGAAGAGGGGCCTTTTTAAAAGTAGATCATGTGCCTCCTCTGCGTGGAACTACCCACTGGTTTCTTTGAATGACCTCCAGACTCTGTGTGAAGGTCTGTGAGGTCCTAATGCCCCCATTTCCTCTCTGACTTTTTTTCTATGCCTGCCCAACCCCCTACACATCCCTCAGGTCCATCTAGCCAAAGCTATGGCTCTTCCAGTAGTCACGTATGGATGTGAGAGTTGGACCATAAAGAAAGCTGAGTGCCAAAGAATTGATGTTTTTCAACTGTGGTGTTGGAGAAGACTCTTGAGAGTCCCTTGGACTGCAAGGAGATCCAACCAGTCCATCCTAAAGGAGATCAGTCTTAATTATTCATTGGAAGGATTGATGCTGAAGCTGAAGCTCCAATACTTGGGCCACCTGATGTGAAGAACTGACTCACTGGAAAAGACCCTGATGCTGGGAAAGATCGAAGGCAGGAAGAGAGGGCAAGGATGAGATGGTTGGATGGCATCACCAACTCGATGGACGTGAGTTTGAGCAAGTTCTGGGATTTAGTGATGGACAGGGAAGCCTGGCGAGCCGCAGCCCATGGGGTCACAAAGAGTCGGACATGATTGAGCAACTGAACTGATGCAGACTTTTCTTCTTAGCCAGCCCCTCCCTTTTTCCCAATCTTCTGTCAGCTCCCCCCACCAACACAGCCCCCTTTTGGGCATCAAGGGGTTAGCCTCTCCACCCCCCTGTTTGCCCAGACTCAAGTTCATTACACTGACTAATTGTTTCAAAGTCAGTGATTCCACCATCACTAATGGAAAATGTATCTGCAAGTAATAGATTAATTGGCCACTTGTGATCAGCTCTGAACCAGAGGATCACTGGGCACGCTGGACCCACCCAGCCCCTCCTTCCAGATCCAGGAGAGGAAACTAGAAGCTGGACTCAAGGGGACTTTGGGGGCATCCGGTTTCACTGACCATCCCCCTGAGAAAAGCCTGCCAGTCAGTTCTGCCCCTAAGGAGACACATCCTCCATCCTTTGCAAAACATTAAAATGCAAGTGTATTAACTTGAAAAAAAAATGAAAATTTTATCAGTGTAATTAGCCACCAAATATCAGAACTACAGCTTCCCCTTACCCCAGAAGGGAGGGGGCTTTCCTCAGAAGGTTTAAAGTCATTAATTAGAAAGTAACAGTTACCCGTTTGCACACTAGGTATGTCCCATCGCTGCCTTTTCTCACTGAATCCTAGACACAGCTCAGTTGTTGCTGGTGTAAAATTATCCCATTTTACAGTAGGGAAACTGGACGCAGAGAGAGGCAGCAATCTGCCCAAGGTCACAGTGAAGAAGTAAAAGAAGTGACCCAGGGGAAACTGCGGGTCTGCGTGACCTCCAAACCAGAACTTTCTCTTTTTTGGGCACACTACATGGCATGCAGGACCCTAGTCCCCTGACCAGGGTTGGAAGCTGTACCCTCTGCAGTGGAAGCACGGAGTCTTAACCACTGAACTGCCCAAGAACTTCTCCAAACCAGATCTTTTCTCCTCTGCCCTAAGGACAGCAGATAAAGGCCATGCATGGGCTAAATCTGGCCCAGGGCTTGTGTTTGTAAATAAAGTTTTATTGGAACACAGCCACACTCATTTACATACTCTCTCTGCATCACAATAGCTGAGTGAGTTCAGTTCAGTTCAGTGGTTCAGTTGTGTTCGACTCTGCCACACCATGGATTGCAGCACACCAGGCTTCCCTGTCCTTCATTATCTCCCTGAGTTTGCGCAAACTCACGTCCATGGCGTCAGTGATGCCATCCAACCATCTCATCCTCTGTCGTCCCCTTCTCCGGCCTTCAATCTTTCCCAGCATCAGGGGCTTTACCAATGAGTCAGTTCTTCGAATCAGGTGGCCAAAGTATTGGAGTTTCAGCGTCAGCGTGAGTAGTTAGGACAAAGTCTGAAATATGTATTATCTGCCCTTTGCAGTGGAGAAGGCAATGGCACCCCACTCCAGTACTCCTGCCTGGAAAACCCCATGGACGGAGGAGCCTGGTAGGCTGCAGTCCATGAGGTCGCTAAGAGTCGGACACGACTGAGCGACTTCACTTTGGCTTTTCACTTTCATGCATTGGAGAAGGCAATGGCAACCCACTCCAGTGTTCTTGCCTGGAGAATTCCAGGCATGGGGGAGCCTGGTGGGCTGCCGTCTATGGGGTCGCACAGAGTCAGACACAACTGAAGTGACTTAGCAGCAGCAGCAGCAGCAGCCCTTTGCAGAAAAAGCTTGCAGACCAATGCCAGACTCAGTTACCCTTCCCTGTAGATGGGATTTGCACCTTAGCAAAGTGAGGGGGAAGAAAGCTGAGACAAGGAGCCAACATGAACCTGGTGATGCAGAGGGAAACCAGTCTGCAGGAAGGTCTCTGTGAGCCTGGAAGCAGAGAGGGGAGCTTAGAATTGGGGAGAAGCAGAGGGAGACAAAGGAGGGCTTAGCAGGCACACAGCAGGCACTCAGTAGATGTTTTGGAGATGGGGGGTGAACAAGGCTGGCATCTGAGAGGTGGAACTTGGCAGAGTTTGCCCCTCTTCCTGCCTGGTAACTGAGCACTCCCCACCTCCTTGCTGGTCGAGGGAGTTTTACAGGCTGCAGAGTTGCTGGAGGCTGTAAAAACACAAGGGCTTTTTTCCTTAAGTCTCCCCTGTAAGTCACCTCAAAGCATTTCCCTGATCGATTGGCTCTTCTCCTCCTTGTAGGAACCCTCCCCGGGGAACTGTTTGCTGAAAGGAATTGGCCAGTTTGCATTTAGTCACCTTTATCTGACCCAGGAGATAAATCTCTCTTAGTTTAGTTTTTCCACAGGGAGGGGGGATTCTTGGAGGCCCTTTGGGCACCAAGGCGAAAGCTGGAGATCGCACTAATTCAGATGCTGATCATTCCAAATGGGAGCTGATAGGAGGGCCTGAGAGAGCTTTGTGTCCCTGGGAAAAGCAGGTTTCTCTAAAAAAAGGGAAAGGGTTTATATCAATGTGCATCTGAGCTGCCTTGAAGCATCGAGCTTCCCTCTGGGGATTCAAGAACATGGAAGGTGGCCCCTGAATGGGCCACCAGTGGCAGCACTGTGGTCAGGGAGAAAATGGGTCCCCTCTGTGAGAGTGATTTGAACCTGGGCGGAGAAGCTATACATGTACACAGTGTATCCAGGGCTGTGTGTCTGAGTCACAGGCTCCAGGTTTCCAGCCCAGCCACAGGATCTTGGGTGAACAGCTTCCCTTCTGAGCTCAGTTTCTTCCCCTGTGAAATGGACATAATGATACCAACCTCATAGCCCCTGACCTCCTAAAATGGTCTTGAAGATTCAACAAACTTCTGCATTTAAATAAAGGGCTCAGTTCAGTTCAGTTGCTCAGTCATGCCTGACTCTTTACGACCCCATGGACTGCAGCATGCCGGCTTCTCTGTCCTTCACTGTCTCCCGGAGTTTGCTCAAACTCATGTCCATTGAGTCAGTGATGCCATCCAACCATCTCATCCTCTGTCATTCCCTTCTCCCGCCTTCAATCTTTCCCAGCATCAGGGTCTTTTCCAGTGAGTCAGTTCTTCTCATCAGGTGGCCAAAATATTGAAGCTTCAGCTTCAGCATCAGTCCTTCCAATGAATAATCAGGACTGATTTCCTTTAGGATGGACTGGTTGCATCTCCTTGCAGTCCAAGGGACTCTCAAGAGTCTTCTCCAACACCACAGTTCAAAAGCATCAATTCTTCGGCGCTCAGCTTTCTTCACAGTCCAACTCTCACATCCATACATGACCACTGGAAAAACCATAGCCTTGACTAAACAGACCTTTGTTGGCAAAGTAATGTCTCTGCTTTTTAATAAGCTATCTAGGTTGGTCATAGTTTTACTTTCAAGGAGCAAGCATCTATTAATTTCATGGCTGCAGTCACCATCTGCAGTGATTTTGAAGCCCAACAAAATAAAGTCTGTCACTCTTCCCACTGTTTCCCCATCTATTTGCCATGAAGTGATGGGATCAGATGCCATGATCTTAGTTTTCTGAATGTTGAGCTTTAAGCCAACTTTTTCACACTCCTCTTTCACTTTCATCAAGAAGCTTTTTAGTTCCTCTTCACTTTCTGCCATAAGGGCAATGTCATCTGCATATCTGAGGTTATGATATTTCTCCCGGCCATCTTGATTCCAGCTTGTGCTTCATCCAACCCGGCATTTCGCATGATGTACTCTGCATATAAGTTATACAAGCAGGATGACAATATACAGCTTTGATGTACTCCTTTCCCAATTTGGAACCAGTCTGCTCAGCACATGGCAAACTCTGAATAAAGGTTGCTATTCCTGCTCCTGGGCTTCCCAAATGTCTCAGTGGTAAAGAATCCCCCTGCCAATGCAGGAGATGCAGGAGACATGGGTTCAATCCCTGGATCAGGAAGATCCCCTGGAGGAGGAAATGGCAGCCCACTTCAGTATTCTTGCCTGGAGAATCCCATGGACAGAGGAGCCTGGCGGGCTACAGTCTATATAGGTCACAAAGAATTAGAGATGATTTAGCGACTAAACAACATTCCTACTCCTATTACTATTGTTGCTGTTATTTGGCTGATGCAAAAAAGCAGAGGCTGTTATTCATGCACGTACACTGCTAGATCCCCTCCCACCAGCACACATGGTTGATGTTGACCACCACTCCCAGCTTCTGCATCCCCTAGAGAAAGTTATTCCTCTGGTGGCCAGATCTATCAGAAAGAACCCACAGGCATCCCCAAAGATGCAGATTTTGTATCCAGAGATCCGGAACCCCTTCATGAATAAATTTCCTTCCATTCAAAGACCGTCCCCTTCCCATAAGGCTTTTCTGGGCTCAGGGCAGATCCTTTGAGATGCTGTGACGTCAGCCTTTATGAGAAGGATAAAACTCTTGAACCTCTGCCTCCCCTTGGGGACAATCCATAGGTGCCAACGCTTAACCCAAGGAAACCACCACAAAGTGACAGTGTAGGTACCGCCCAGCATCAGACAGACCACCTTTCCAATCTCAGATGTGTCCCTTTTTAGCCTGGTATTTAAATCTCTATAAGCCTCAGTTTCCTTGTCAGGAGAATGGGACCACTAGTTGCATCAACCTCGTGGGACTATCAAGAGGTCAACAGAGACAATACATCACAAAACCCTGAACCTAGAGGCTATCATACTGCGCATGCTCTGGAAAGGGTATGATTATGAAGGATATCATTATTAACAAAGAGCTCCTGACTGCAGATAGAACACCATGACTTTTAATCCCAGTTTGGCCACAAAATAACTGATGACCTTGGGCAAGTCCCTCTTGGCCTCAGTTTACCCCTCCTGCTCACCAACGCCTCCCTCCCCTCTGGAAATCCACCACACTACCGCCAAACTCCATCCCCACCCGGTGTCAACACCAAATCTAAGCATCTTTGCTCCTGTATCTCTGCAAATCTCTGAAGAGAAGAGCTGCTTACTCACTGTGTCTTTTTCACCAAGAGCAAAAAATCAGGGGTTTTCGAAGCCAGGACTCACCCCATGTCCTCTGCCTCTTTGAAACACACACACACACACACACACACACACCTTGGCAGAAGAGCCATCGGCGGCTGCCTTCATCCTCCCCCTGCCCCCATCACGTGTTCATCCAGAAGTCCTTGTCAGAATATCCCCCCCGGGACCAGCAGGTGGGAAATGTCATTTTGGATCCATTACTAGAGCTCTAAGGTGCTTAGAGATGATCAACACCAATTCCGACTTCCATCCAGGGAGGAGGGGCGGCCGGAAGCAGCCCGCATCTCGGGCAGGCTGTCCTGCCGCGGCCACCCCAGCTGCTGGGTACCGCCCCCTGGGGAGGGCAGGCAAAGGGGGCTCTCCGGAGGCCGGGAACCCTCGCCACTCTGTGTCCTCAGACTTCCCTGCCACAGCTGATTTGAATAATTCAGCAATGCCAGGTCTCCTGGGCACTATTGTCTTCAGTGAAGGCAAATCAGTCGCCTGCTTGGCCTGTTAAGAGGGCCCCTGCCTGCTGCCTTTTTCTGTAAATCAGGATTAACGAGATGGCGAGGGGAAGCACCGGGCCCTGGGCAGAGATGCTGGCAACCGGCTCTCCTGGAGCTGCGGCTTCTGCCTCCGTGTCCTCGGGCGGCCTTCTGAGGCAGTCATCAACCTGTCGATCACAAGCTATCACCCGCCCTGCCAGCCCTCGCCTCGGCCCCTCTGCCAGCCCCCAGGGCTCCAGGGGAAAGAGAAGGCAAGAGAGAGAGCTGTCTGCAAGGGGCTTTGCCCCCTCACCCCCGGCTGCCCGGCAGGCTAGGCTGGTGTCAGGGGCTGGGCTCCTTTCCCGCTGGCTGCACCCAAGAGAGAGGCGTGGGGGAGATTCTCCCAGCCTGGGCTGGCAGACAGCTTGTTATGCTCTGAGACAGTGAGCATCCTGGGCCTGGCTCTTTGACAGCTGTCACTCACACCGGGGACAAAAACCTCGTGCCTCTCCCTGGTGACACCCTCCTCCCCCTCCTCCTGCCTTGTAGCAGCTAAACAGGTGGACTCTGGTTACCCCACTGCTAGGCTGTGTGATCTTGGGCAAGTCACTTAGCTTCTCTGGGCCTCAACTGCATTATTTGGAAAGTGGAGATAAAAACATTTATTTGCTGCACAGGTGGTCAAGAGGATTCCACAGTGTGTGAAACGGAAAGTGTTAGTAGCTCGGGGTGTCCGACTCTTTGTGACACCATGGACTGCAGCCCTCCAGGCTCCTCTGTCCATGGGATTCTCCAGGCAAGAATGCCGGAGTGGGTAGCCATTCCCTTCTCCAGCGGATCTTCCCAACCCAGGGATCGAACCCAGGTCTCCTACATTGCAGGCAGATTCTTTTCTGTCTGAGCCCCCAGGGAACCCCATTCCAAGGTACACAGGCTTGTAAATTCCTACCACCAGCCAATGTCCAGCCCACAATCATGTATCATCATATTGTATTCATATCATTTTCATTATTTACTCTAGAATCGTGCTACTCAAAGTATGGTCCACACACTGTGGCAGGTCACAAACTATCACCTTTGCATAATGAGGTATACACAGAGAAAGAGAGTAAATGTAAAACTTTTATGATAATTCAACAGGAATTGTACATCTCTTGAATCTAATGATTAAAAAAGCAAGGGCTTGGACTTTGTAGTTCTTTTTGATTTTTAATGTAATCTTTATAAAATTCATTTTTTACTGGATTTTACAAGTGTCAGTCTGCAACAAATAGGAAATTTTGTTAAGAAGAACACTAGTCCTTCAGCACAGGTAGCCTGAGAAGCAAGATTCTAGATACTCTCATGTCACACAGATCCCCTAGAGAGCTTGTTAAAATAGTTTCTGATTCAGCAGATCTGGGTGGCACCTAAGAGTTTGTAGGTTTTTTTTTTTTCCTTCCTGGGGGAGGACAGGGAAAGGGATTTCCAGCTTTCCAAGTGGGGTTAGTGGTAAAGAACCTCCTTGCCAATGCAGGAGACATTAGAGACATGGGTTTGATCCCTGGGTCAGGAAGATCCCCTGGAGGAGCACACGGCAACCCACTCCAGTATTCTTGCCTGAAGACTCCCATGGACAGAGGAGCCTGGTGGGCTACAGTCCATGAGGCCGCACAGAGTAAGACACGTCTAAAGCGACATAGCATGCATGCACATTTTGGGGGCTTTGACTGCCCTATGCAGTATGCGGGACTTCCCCAACCAGGGATCCAACCCATGCCCCGTGCAGTAGAAGCTCCAAGTCTCAACCACTGGACCACTGGGGAAGTCCGAATGTGCATCTCTAACAAGAGCCCAGAGGGTGCTGAGCAAGCTGGTTCAGGGACCGCATGGGGGGAGTGTTGGGGGGAAAGTATGGAGCATCCTGGCTGATGCTTTATCCCCTACCTGACCCAACTTCACTCCCTCAGGTTCCCCCAACACCCAGAGATGCTGCCCCCTAGTCTTTTCACAGATGAGTACTCACCAAGGCCTCCAGACCCAGAGACTACAGCTCAGAACCCACTGCGGAACCAGAGGCACTTGTCAGAACTCCCAGCAGCAGCAGCAGCCACCGACTAACACACACCAGGCTCTGTGTGAGGCTCCAGGATGCCCCACCCCAGCTGCAAGTCTGTCTCTGCACGTCCTCGAGACGTGGGCGTGTACACACGTGGTTGCTCAGTCATGTCCGATTCTTTGCAGCCCCATGGCCTCCTCATGTAGTCCACCAGGCTCCTCTGTCCACGGGATTTCCCAGGCAAGAATATTGGAGTGGGTTGCCATTTCCTCCTCCACGGGATCTTCCCCACCCAGGGATCAAACCTGCATCTCCTCTGCCTCCTGGATTCCAGGCAGATTCTTTACCCACTGAGCCATCAGGGAAGCCCTTGAGACACTGCCTGTCAAACCCCAACAGGCTGCCAGGCAATCTGCACACAACCAATAGCAGTTACTGTCACTCTCCTGTACGACCGCTTCCACCTCATAGTAACTCTCCAAGGTAAAGGTGTACGTGTTAGCTATTGCTGTGTAACAAATCAACACAAAAGCTAGCAACTGAAATTCTGGGCTTCCCTGGTGGCTCAGTGGTAAAGAACCTGCCTGTCATTGCAGGAGACACAAGGCTGATCCCTGAGTCGGGAAGATCTCCTGGAGAAGGAAACGGCAACCCACTCTAGGATTCTTGCCTGGGAAATTCCATGCACAGAGGCGCCTGGTGGGGCTGCAGTCCATAGGGTTGCAAAAGAGTCAGACACAATTTAGCGACTAAACAACAGCAAAGGAAAGTCCACTGTTTCCCTCGAGTCTGTGAGTCGGCTGGCGCTTCTGCTTGTCCAGTCTGCCTGGACATACCCCGGCTGGCCCTCTTATGCCTCTGTGGTCACCTGCTCCCGGGCGTTTTAGAGCAGTCTCAGCTGGGACAGCTCATGTCTGCTCCGAGTGGCCTCTCAGCCTCTAACAGGTTAGCCTGATTCTCCTTTGAAGGTTCAAGGAACAGAGTGAACACAGCCTCTTGGGACCTGGGCTCAGAACTATCAGACCAGCACTTTCACTATATCCTATTGGCCAAAATAAGTCACATGGACAGCTCGAAACCTAGGGGTGGGAGGAAAGACTCCACCTTGAGACGGGAGCTGTAAAGTCACGTTGCAAGGAACATAAACACAAAGACAGAGGGCGGTTCAGGGCCATCTTTTGTAGGTTTATCCTTATCTCTCTTTTTAGAGGAAGATACTGAGGTCAGAGAGGCTCAGAGACTCACTTGAGGTCAGACAGCAGTGAGAAAGGAACCGAGCCGAGCTCTCCCAGACTCGAAAATGTGCTCTGAACCACAGCCAGACTGCTCTGTGTGCAAAATGGGAGAGAGAGAGGAAAAAAAATACATTTTGGTAACTCAATTCACCAAAGGAAGAGGATTTTCAAATATTTTGACATCTCCAGTGGAGGTTTCTGCCTGCTCGGGCTCCTGTGCCACCCCCTGCCCTCTAATCACAGGCCTGTTTTCCATCACCTGCTCTCCTCTTCCCTCCTGGGCCTTGCAGCTTCAGGCAATTTATCTTTCCCTCTCTTTTTTAATGGTCTCTTTAACACAAGGGTTTTCTAACGAGACAAATTGAAGGGCTTGGGCAGAGCTCGTGTGTGCTCGTGGGAAGGTGCGCAGTGAGGAGCAGAAGGGAGTCCAGAGAAGGGACCGGCACAGACTGGGTGGTCCCCAACTCGAAGAACTGGGGAATTATGTCTTGTCAGGCACCTTGCCCATCCTTGTCCCAAAAGTCTAGGGCTCTTGTCCTAGCTTCCCCAGATTCCCACGGTCACAGAAATGTCCTCTGGGGTAAGCTGCAGCAGATGGCTAATCTAGAAACTCAAGCAGTCCAGAAAGCTTTATTTTTTTTGTAATTGAGTATAATATCTATAGGGCTTCCCTGGCGGTTCAGTGGTAAAGAATCTGCCTGCCAATGCAGGAGACTCTGGCTCAATCCGTGGGTGGGGAAGATCCCCTGGAGTAGGAAATGGCAACCAACTCCAGTATTCTTGCCTGGAAAATCCCATGGACCGAGGAGCCTGGTGGGCTACAGTCCGGGGGCTGCACAAGAGTCAGACATGACTTAGCGACTAAGCACAGCACATATAATTTCTGTATAAGCCTATGCTCTACCAAGTGACAGAAATACAGTTACTGTTGGTTTAGGGTCCTCTGCCTCCTTTCTCCAGGGCTATGTCTAAATTCTGGAGAAAATCTTCCCTGGCGGTCCAGTAGCTAAGACTCCACACTCCCAATGCAGGGGGCCTGGGTTCAATCCCTGGTCAGGGAACTAGATCCCACATCCCAGGCAAGAATACTGGAGAAGGGGGTTGCCATTTCCTTTTCCAGGAGATCCTCCCAACCCAGGGATCAAACACACGTCTCCTGCATCTCTTGCCTCGGCGGGCGGGTTCTTTACCACTGAGCCACCTGGGAAGCCTCTCCACGTTCCCTTTACTTCCCACCTAACTCTATTGTGTAGCCCATGGAGTCTTTTCCAGCCTCAGAGATAGGACCACTTCACTCTTCCATCCTCCCAAATCTTTTGTCATATGCCCAGTCCTTGGCCGGCTTTTAAAACTCAAAAGCCAAGACTGGATTCCTTCCTTATCTGAGTTCTGCTGTGTCATTCTTTTTCCCTGAGGCATGCCACGTTGTCCGGCTGCTGCCTGAGTGAGGAGACAGGCCACAGGACATAAATAAATGCACAGAATTTTTTTTTTTTTAAGAGGAACTAAGTTAATATTGTCCTACCAGGCTGTGAAACACTGGGTCCGTGTGAGTTGCCTTTTTCATCGCTCACGATTTTCTCAGTGACCCTACAAGAAATACATCAAATGTCCCCATTTTATAGATGAAACAAAATCAGAGAGGTTGGATGACTTGCTAGACCCAAACTCAAGGATGGTGGCATTACGTGGCACACAACCCCATGTTTTCTTCTTTTTCTTTTAACGGAAGGGATTTTTTTTGGACTGCTCTGGGTCTTTGTTACTGTGTGGGCTTTCTCTATTTGCAGAGCACGGGATCTAGAGCACAAGGGCTTCAGTAGGTGCAGCTCACGGGCTCTTGAGCTTGGATTCAGCGGCGGTGGCACTCAGGCATAGTTGCCCTGTGGCATGTGGGGTCTTAGTTCCCAGACCAGGGATTGAACCCACGTCTCCTGCATTGGAAGGCAGATTCTTAACCACTGAACCACCAAGAAAGCCCACACCCCCGTGTTTTCTGACCCCAAGTCAGCACTCTGCCCACAACTGTATTATTTCCTTGTGTCTTCCTTACCTTCTGAAATCTGTTTTCTTCAAGAGTTTTCCCCCTGCCACTGGAAGGGTACAGTATTGCGACACAATTAGCTTTCTTTGGGCATCTTGACCAGACATAAGAATTCTCCTAAGCTAAAGGAAAAGTTCTTGAATGAGAGAATTTTAGGCACAGGCATAAGTGGGTGAAAAGTCAGTAAACTAATCAAATATTCCTGAAATGATACACCAAAGTTTCACCCACAGGTGAGTTGGACCTTCTGGATGAGAAGGATCAGATACAGAAGGTAAGAGAAACAGATGCACACGCAGACAGAAGGCCAAGCCGGAGACAACAACCAGAGTGACCCAACCCACCCCCTCCCGGCACAGGAGCTCCCCAGGGAGTGTCAGCTTCAAATTCAATACCAGCTCTAGAAGCGTATTAAATCTGAACTCCCGATGAAGAACAGATGGGAAATGGAAGGAAAGCAAAGTTCAAAATATGCTTTCCATAGTTCTTGCCTAAATGAAAAAAAAAAAAAAAGTTGTCAGGAACCACTGATTGCCTGTTGTAAGGGGTTATCTGTACTCAGTGAATTCCCAAGCCAGCAAACGGAATCTCCCCTCTCGGATCCAGGCTTGTCTACCACAAGCAGACGCCTGAGAGTGCAGGCAGCCACCCCACCCGGTCCCCCGGACTCGGGGGGTCCACCACGTGAGAAGGGAAGGGTGCAGACTTCAGAGGCATGCAAATGTGGGTTCAGATATTAATTTTTACATACTTGTTTGCGCTGGGTCTTTGCTGCCGAGTGAGATCTTTGGGTGTGGCATGTGACCTCTCAGTGGAGCCACGTCCCTGACCGAGGATTGAACCCCAGCCCCCTGCCCTGGGAGTGTGGAGCCTCAGCCGCTAGAACACCAGAGAAGCCCCTGGGTTAGATTCGCCTAGTCAAGGCTATGGTCTTTCCTGTGGTCATGTATGGATGTGAGGGCTGGACTGTGAAGAAGGCTGAGCGCCGAAGAATTGATGCTTTTGAACTGTGGTGTTGGAGAAGACTCTTGAGAGTCCGTTGGACTGCAAGATCCAACCAATCCATTCTGAAGGAGATCAGCCCTAGAATTTCTTTGGAAGGAATGATGCTGAGGCTGAAACTCCAGTATTTTGGCCACCTCATGCGAAGAGTTGACTCATTGGAGAAGACTCTGATGCTGGGAGGGATTGAGGGCAGGAGGAGAAGGGGACGACAGAGGATGAGATGGCTGGATGGCATCACTGACTCGATGGATGTGAGTCTGAGTGACCTCCGGGAGCTGGTGATGGACAGGGAGGCCTGGCGTGCTGCGGTTCATGGGGTCGCAAAGAGTCGGACACGACTGAGCGACTGATCTGATCTGATCTGATCAGATTCTGAACCTGCCATTCTCTGTGTGACTTTGAGCAAGTCGTTCAACCTCTCTGGGCTTTGGTTTCCTTATCTGTAAAGTCTGCTTTTTTTAAAATATTTATCTATTTGGCTGCGCTGGGTTGCCGTCACAGCATGCAGGACCTTAGCTGAGTCATGCAAGCCCTAAGTTGAAGCATGTGGGTCTAGTTCCCCAACCAGGGCTCAAACCCAGGCCCCCTGCATTGGGAGCACACAGTCTTAGCCACTGGACCATCAGGGAAGCCCCTGTAGGGATCTTTAATGATTTAAATAAATTAATGTAGAGTCATGGTCGTATAGCAAGTGAAGTCGCTCAGTCGTGTCGGACTCTTTGCGACCCCACGGACTGTAGCCTACCAGGCTCCTCTGTCCATGGGATTTTCCAGGCAATAGTACTGTAGTGGATTGCCATTTGCTTCTCCAGCGGATCTTCCCGACCCAGGGATCGAACCCGGGTCTCCCGCGTTGTAGACAGACGCTTTGCGTCTGAGCCACCTGGGAAATCGGTCGCTACTAAAATAAGACATGGTGGTTGTAGCAGAAACAGTATGATGTGCTCACCAAGGCTACTTCATATGACTTCATCTTTCCTGGACACGTAGAAAATCACCCTTCCTAGCCTTCCTAGCTTCCTTCCAGGTAGCTAGGGTCACGTGACTGGTTCTGAGGTCACAAGCATCACTTTCAAACGGAGGAACTTCCCTTGCCCCCTGTTAATATAGGAAGCCTCCTGTTGAAATGCAGAAACACATTCAAGGAGCCTAGCTCACTGAGTCACCATGTGGAACACAGCTGCCCAGGCCCACGGTGGACTTCACAGGGGCAAAAAGTGAACTTGCTTATGATGCGTTTTTGTTGCAGCAACCTAGCCTTTCCTGACTCACTCGGCTGTCGTTGGTATCAATGTTGTGTCGTATCAAAGTTTATGCACGCTCGTGTGCGTGCTCAGTTGCTCAATTGTGTCCAACTCTTTGCGGCGGCCATGGACTGACCGCAGCCCGCCAGGCTCCTCTGTCCATGGGATTTCCCAGGCAAGAATATTGGAGTGGGTAGCCATTCCCTTCTCCAGGGGGTCTTCCTGACGCAGAGATTGAACCCGGGTCTCCTTCACTGCAGGCAGACTCTTTACTGTCTGAACCACCAAGGAAGACCAAAGGCTCCCATTTAAATTCCAACAGGTTAACTGACTAACAGATCCACATGGAATGTATGGATGGCTTTATTCAGATCCCTGTTGGGAGCAGGGGGATGATATGGCAGGTTGATTTGGAGGGAAAAGGAGTAGAAAGAGTTTATCGCAGGGAACCATAAGCATCTGTCCAAACCCAATCATTTCAGAGCAGCCCAGGTCTCTCATATCGAATAGATGATGCTTGCCTAATATCCATTTCTGCTCCTCAACCCCACTCCATCCTTTGTACCCACAATTCTTAATCGCCTGGCATTATTTTGTTCTTCTTAGCCACACTCTGGCCCCTCATACCTGATGGCAGAGGTGTAGCTGCTCTAGTTTTGACCTTGGACACGGCCAACATGTAAGACTCTATCTCAGTCAGCAACTGCCCCACCACATTCCCATCCTTGGTGCCTTGCTGTGGCATGGACCGGTATCTCACAAGTGGGGCTTGGACACATTGGTTCAAAAAAAAATTTTTTTTTCTTGGCATAATTGAGCCCGAAAGTCTACATCCCAGGATCATCATGTCTAGAATCAAAGAGGTGCAAAATCAAAGTGCTATAGTAGTTGAGGACAGAGTGCTAAAACATCAAAGAATACTAAACCCCCTGAATCATAAAGAAACCACAGAACTACAGATCCCAGCTGAGCCTAAGTGGAAATTTAACATGTTAGGCCTGCTCTACCCTCAGGCAGCTATTTGCATGAACTGCAGTGCTCGAGGGCTGGGAGCTGGAGGAGGTGCAAGATGAAGTGTGCTCAGGATCCAGGAGGACAGTAGACAAGGCGGGGTGGTCCCTGACTCCTCTGGTACCTAGAACCATACCTGGAGAGCTGTGCGGTCTTTCTCGTGAAGCTTCCCTTGAGTCAGGCTCCTCTGAGCCCTCTTCTCAGCTAGATCTTGTCCTTAGCGCCCATTCTTGCTGGACCCGCATCACCCAGTTGTAGTAAGAATCCTGTCAAGTCATTGAGAGAACCCCTTATCCTTGATATCTGGCCCCCTGGCCTGCCTTCAGCAAGAACCCCCTCTACCATTGGGACTTCCTTGGTGGTCCAGTGGCTAAAACCCCACAGTCCCATTGCAGGGGTCCCAGGGTTCAGTCCTTGATCAGGAAACTAGATCTCGCATGCCTCAACTAAAGATCTCCCACGTGGTAGTGAAGAACCTGAAGGCCGCAATTAAGGCTCCCTGGTGGTTCAGATGGTAAAGCGTCTGTCTACAATGCAGGAGACCTGGGTCAGGAAGATCCTCTGGAGAAGGAAATGGCAACCCACTCCAGTACTCTTGCCTGGAAAATCCGACAGACCGAGGAGCCTGGTAGGCCACAGTCCATGGGGTCACAAAGACTCGGACACGACTGAGCGACTTGACTCCCTTTCACATAGCCAAAAACAGAATCCCCTCTATCCTTGATGTCTTTTCTCAGTCACTGACCATTCACACCACTACCCCCAAACTACTCCTTGGCTAAAAATTCTCACTGTGCTTTCCGTCTCCCCTATCAGAAGAGCTTGAATAAAGTCTTACTTACTACTTGCACCAGTGTCAGAATAATTTTTTCTTTGACATTCTTCAACGAGTGCACTGTGAGAGTCAAACCTTGTGTGTGTGGAATAGATTTTCAGACAAAATCCAGTAAGTAGAATGGATGGAGTTGTTCAGCTTGAACACAGGAGGGGAACGTGAAGTCCTTCAATTCTTATGTAATCCAAAAATAATACATGCTGGAGAGGATGTGGAAAAAGGGAACCCTTCTACAGTGTTGGTAGGAATGTAAATTGGTGCAGGCACCATGGAGAACAGTATGCAGGTTCCTTAAGAAACTAAAATAGAGCTACCATATGATCCAGCAATCCCACACATGGACATATATCCAGAGGAAACTGTGCATTGAAAGGATGTATGCACCCCAATGTTCACAGCACTATTTACAACAGCCAAGACAGGGAAGCAACCTAAGCGTCCATTGACAGAGGGATGGGACAAGAAGATGTGGCATATATATATAGTGGAATATTACTCTGTCGTTAAAAATAATGAACCAGTGCCATCTGCAGCAATACAGATGGACCTAGAGATGATCATGCCAAGTGAACCAAGTCAGAGAAGGAGGAATAGCCCACATCCTTTACATGTGGAATCTAAAAATCAGTGATACAAATGAACTCATTTACAAGTCAGAAACAGACTCACTGATTTAGAGAATAAACTTAACGGTTGTGGGAGGGGTGGGGAATGGGGGGAAGAGATAGGGATTTGGGAATGGACGTGTACACACTGCTATGTTTAAAATAGATAACCAACAAGGACCTACTGTGTTAACACAGGGAACTCTGCTCAAGTCATATGGCAGCCCGGATGGGAGGGGAGCTTGGGGGAGAAGGGACACGTATATGTAGGCGTGTGTCCCCTTGCCGTCCACCTGGAATTATCACAACATTGTTAATCGACTATAGTCCAGTGTAAAATAAAAAGGTTTTTTTTAAAAAAAAAAAAAATAAAGTTGCTGACAGTCCGCCTGCCACAGTGCCAACGAGCAATACTGATGAGTCAGGAGCCGGGCCTGGAACTGGATGTGGGTCCAAGCACCTAGAATATTCACGCGCTCCCTTGCTTCACTGATGCCATCACTCGGCTTTACCCCGTGATTCTTCTACTGCGGGGCCCTTGTGCCAACGTGAATTTCCACTGCCGCCCGCACACCGCAACCTGGGCAGACAAGCCTCCTGCCTAGAACCAGATTCCAGGCCCCAGTGAGGACAAACAGGCCCCCACCACTACACAGAGACATCGTGGGACAAATGAAGGACCTGCACACCCACCAACATCTGGAAGGAGGCAGCCTTCAATCTCCACTCTCCTCCTATCAGAGGCAAGAGCCGCTTCTTACTCAAGCCGATTGAAAAGAGCAACATTTTGCTAACCTCCAGTCCCCCAAAGCCCAACCTGGACATTTGGGGAACCAGGGACATTTTTCTCAATAAATATCTTCTCCCCAGAGCGAGACAGCCTGCCCGTCCTCATTGCCCTTGGAAAAGCTTGTCTGTTAGATGTTCTGAGCTGCCGAGTGCCTTCCTGGTTAAACATTTATTCTGCAGCTTTTGTGGATAAATAGATCCATACATGTGTCTGCATGGTTAGGATTAAATATTAAGAAGATGCACAGGCAGGAACCTGGTCAGCCTGAATGAGATGAAACTTGGGGCACAAATGGCAGATCTGAGTGGGGAGGAAGGGGAAGTGATTAAGAGCATCACTGTGGCCTGTCAGGTCCTGGGCTGCCCAGGTAGAAAGAAGCCCTGACGTGGCTCTTCCCTCCTTCTTTTCCTCTCTTCCCGCCTTTTCCCTCCTTGCTTTCTCCTCCCTCCAAGGCGTGGAGGAGCTGCCTTCCCTTCCAGCATTCACAGCACCACTCCAAATCTGACTGCCTTTTACAATTTTATTTGATTAGGTTTTACGAGCTGACTCGCTTGACGATGTGGTGCAAGTTGCCGGATATGTCAGAGGCCTGGTGGAGACCGGAATTGAAATGATTCTAATTACATGTGATAATTTTTGCATTCTAACATAAAACAGTTACCCCCCCCCCCCCAAAAAAAATCCCATTACAATGGTTAAAAGACAAATCATTTAGCAAGTCTCTTTCTTTATTACTTTATTAGACAATTTACAAGGCAACATTTTGAACATTGGGATCGGGTGATGGCCCAAGGCTATCCAACTGTAAGTTGCACTAAGAAAGGGAGTTCATCTCTTGTCATTAGTCAGAAAGTCAAATGCAATCATGGGGACTCCATTTGGCTTGTCAAATTAGCCGCTGTTTCAAGTCATTAGCATGGCGGAGCATTGCAGGCGTGGAGAGCAGGCCCCCAGCTCTGGAAAGCAGCATTGAGAAGCCACCCAAGATGCTTTGGATCACCTCCTCCAAGCAGCCTCCAAACATCCCAAATCCCAGCCTCCGCAACTATGGGAACACCACTGTCTATTGTCTAAGCCCCCCGTCTATGGTGTTCTGTTACGGCAGCCTGAGCAGACTAGGACACTGACCGATACACCCTCACTTTACAGATGAGGAAACCAAAGCTCAGAGAGTCAGAGATGCTTGACCAAGGCAGCGTGGCGTGAGAGCAGCACGGAGACTTCACTGGCACCAGGGGGACCAGCACTTGTTTTCTGGCTGCGACGGTCACTGTTATGTGTCAGCTTGACAAGGCTTCAGGGATGCCCAGACAGCTGGTCAGACACTACTTTTGGGGATGTCTGTGAGGGTGTTTCCAGAAGACACTGGCATTTGAATCGACAGGGTGAGTAAAGCTCATCCTCACCCACCCAGGTGGGCATCACCCGACCCACCGAGGGCCAGAAGAGAACAAAGGGGCAGAGGGAGGCCAGCTCACTCTCTCTGCTTGAACCAGGGTGTCCACCTTCTCCTACCCTGGGATATCAGCCCTCATGGTTCTTGGGCCTTCAGACTTGGACCTGGACTCGTACCATTGGCTCCCCTGGTTCTTAGGACCTTTGGGTTTGGACTAGAACCATACTGCCAGCTTTTCTGGGCCTCAGTCTTGCAGACAGCAGACTAGGGGACTTCTCAGCCTCCATAATCATGTGAGCCAATCCTTCATAATAAATCCCTATCTATCTAGTTATCTATAAATCTATTAATATATCTAATCCATACCACCTACCTACCCCTATCTAGCTCATCTATCTATCTATATATAGATTTATTCCCCAACGGCTCAGTGGGTAAAGAATCTCCCTGCAATGCAGGAGACACTGGAGATGTGGGTTCTATCCCTGAGTGGGAAAGATCCCCTGGAGAAGGAAATGGCAACCCACTCAAGGATTATTTCCTGGGAAGTTCCATGTACAGAGGAGCCTAGCAGGCTACAGTCCAAAGGGTTGCAAAGAGTCAGACATGACTGAACAACTAAACAGACACATATAGATCTATTGATCTAGCTATTGATCTGATTGATCTATTGATTGAGCTATTGATCTATTGATCTAATCTATATACCTACCTACCTACCTACCTATCCATCTATCTACCCTATTGGTTCTCTTTCTCTGGAGATCCCTGACTAACACACGAGCTCTGCTGATCACTAGCTGTACCCCTTTGGGGCAAGTGTCACAGGTGGGTCCCCAGCAAGCAGACATTACCATGCAGGCTGTTCAGTAGAAAGTGCTCTTGGGGTCAGAACTCAAGGACAAGGGGAGAAGAGAGCAGAATTGGGAAGAGGAAGAAGGTGAGCTCTGACGATGGTCCAACAAAGGTCTCAGTGGACCCCACAGAGAGCTCTGGAGCCAGCATGGCCTCTCAGAATCATCTTGAATTAGGACAAGGGGTCAGGACTTTATCTTCCTGCATCTATCGGTGACTGGATGATGTTCACCCCCAGAAGGGAGTGACCTTGCTGAGTCAGCTCCTAAAGAGGGCACCACTCTTGAAGTGAAAGAATAAACCCTTCCTTCCCTCAAGTGGAGCAGGTTGTACACCCCAGTATCCAACGTGGCAAGTTACTTAAATGGTCTGGACCTCAGTTTTCAGCCGCAACATGGGGCAAGCAGCACATACAGATCGCTAATACGATGGAGGTGATTGGTTAATACTTACGATACACCGGGCCCAAGGTTACAAGCTTTACATGCACTTCAGCTCACGGGGATGTTTGAGGAGTGAATGAGATAAAACATGTAAATGCTTAGAATACTGCCTGGTATACTAATATTGTCATATATATTGTAATAACTATTATATATATATATATCTGGGAGGCCCTGCACTGGGTCCCTTGCAGTGCATGGGTTTCTCTAGTTACAGTGTCCTGTGGTACATGGGACCCTAGTTTCCCAACCAGGGATCGAACCTGCATCCCTTGCATTGGAAAGAGGATTTTTAACCACTGGACCACCAGAGAAGTCCATCCTCTATTATTATATTAAATATCATGGCAACCCACTCCAGTGTTCTTGCCTGGAGAATCCCAGGGACGGGGGAGCCTGGTGGGCTGCCGTCTATGGGGTCACACAGAGTCGGACACAACTGAAGCAACTTAGCAGCAGCATCATGCACTTATACGACTGCAGCCATCTCTTCACCAGCCTCACAGCAACCAGAAAGAGCTCTCAAAAAGGCCACTATTGCTAGGTTACTCCCCAGCTCTGAATCCTTCCAAATACAACCCTATGACTTTCTAGACACAGCCCATCCCCAAAGGCGTTTGCTAACCTCAGCCCCTCTATGCGTCACACTTCCCCAGCCTTGTGGCCAAGTGGATTTAATAACGTTCTATAATCTTATACCTCTGAGCCTTCGCACATGCCATTCCACCCGGAATACATACCTGATTGCCTGCCACATATGATGAATCTCAACTTCTTTCTCAAGACTCAACTCAGGTCTCACCGTCTTTCAGAAGCCCTCTCCACGCTCCAGGCTGGTCGGACGCTCTTCCCGGACCCCTGCCGCCCCCTGGGCTTGCTCCAATCACGCCACCTGGTTTCTTTTTCTTTTTTTTTTTTAACATATGCACACTGCTGTGTTTGTTTTTATTTGTTTTCGGCTGTGCTGGGTCTTTGTTGCTGCACGCAGGCTTTCTCTGATTGCAGATAGTCTGGGCTCCTCTCTAGCTGCAGCGTGTGGGCTTCTCGTTGTGGTGGTTTCTTTTGTTGCGGGTTGCAGGCTCTAGGTACATGGGCTTCAGTAGCTGTTTCTTGCTGGCCCTTGAGCGTGCAGGCTCCAGTCATTCTGACTCGCAGGCTCAGTAAGTTGCAGTGCACAGGGTTAGTCGCTCCACGGCCTGTGGAATTTCCCCAGGCCAGGGATCGAACCCAAGTCTCCTGCACTGGTAGGTGGATTCTTATCTTCTGACCCACCAGGAAAGTCCTACCTGGATTCTGATTATCCACTGGACACCATTCTGTCTATTCCACTGGACACTGGGTTCTATGAGGTCAAGGCAGCAACACTGTTTTTGGATTCCAAAAGAACTGGCCACGAATTAAAAAAAAAAAACAAACTCTCTGTTCCCAGCCCTCATTTCGGGGTTGGGGGATGGGAGGCTGGCACACAGAGTGGGTGATCAGGAAACACTCACTGCATGAGGGAATCTTTCTAGGAAAAGCCCAGCCCTTTCTAGGATAAGTGTGGGGACTTTTCTCCATGTCTCAATGGAACCTACCTAGAAATTCAATTTGAAACCCATGAAAATTGGCTGCAAATTTACTAACCCCTAGAGATGCAGATGAGCGAAACCAGGCAAATGTCTTCTATTGTCATCGGTAACGGCTGTTGTGTTTTGAATAAGCATTTTTATAACTTGCAGACTGGGCCACGTGCTCGCAGGACCTGGAAGCAAGGAGGTCTGCCGTCCAGTGTCCCTCCTGGCTCCTGCGGGCTGCGTGTCCCTGAGAGAGTCACCTTCCCGCTCAGAATCTAGGATTCTTCCCACGTAAAATGAGAGCTGGAGCTGAGCTCAGCTCTAAACACAGACCTCCCGCTCCAAATAAACATGCAACTTCCCCACGGTCCAGTGGTTAAGAATCTGCCTTCCAATGCAGGCGACATGGGTTCCATCCTTGTTTCCAGGAAGATCCCACATGCTGAGGGGCCACTAAGCCTGTGATCCATAACTACTGAGCCAGTGCACCCAGAGCCCGTGCTCTGCAACAAGAGAAACCACCGCAGTGAGAAGCCTGCACACCGCAACAGAGAGGAGCCCAGCTCACTGCAACTACAGAAAAGCCTGAACGCAGGAACGAAGACCCAGGGCAGCCAAAAAAATTAATTAAAAAAAAAAAAAAAGAATGGAATTTCTTTAAAAAAAAAAAAAGAGCATGTTTTCTACAGCTCTTTAGCTCTTCAAGTCTAAGACTTCCTGTCTACACCTTAGAGCTTGTTAGTGGTTCAATCCCCAAGTCTTGCATCTGGTTGGTACTCAGCCACCAGCAGCATCGGTCCCAGCTTTCTGTCTTGACGCATCTCCGAAAGCGCCCCCTGCAGGCCCAGAGACATAGGCCACCTCCCGCCTCGCAGCCACACCCCCTCCCTGGTCCTCACTTCTATAGTTTCTCCTCCCTAACCCCCTACCTCTCTCCCTTGCACCCTGGGCACCATGTGCCAGGTATACAGTTGGCACTCAAAAAGCACTGCATGCTGTTTATTTCATGGCAGGCCAAGTATGGGCTGAACTGTGTGTCCGCAAAATATGTTGAAATCCTAACCCTTGGTACCTGGGTCAAGCACCCATCTACCCATTCAATGTTCCCCCAAGTGCCCGCTGTGTACCAGGTACTGTTACTGGCAGGGGGAGAGGATGCTTACCCAGACAGATGCAGCTCCTGTCCCCGGGGCACTCCATCTGGGGCTTAACAGACATGCAGCTTGTCTTTGCTCACCAGGTATCAGAGAAGCAGGCAGGGATGAGCCCCACTGTGAGCCAGACTTCATCGAGGGGACCTGGCCGCATGAGTGGGCTATGAACCTCCCCGGGGGACTAAGCACTGGCTTGTAAGACTGGGTCTGTGATGATCAAAACAGAATCACGTCCAGCTTCCCCTGTGGAGTGGACATGGGCCCGTCCACCGGCTATCTGTCTACCTGGAGAAGTGGGCAAGGCTGAGTCCCAGTCCTGGGCCCCCCAGCACCGCAGCCCCCAGAGGCTTTAGCACAGAGGCGCAGCCGGCCAGCCAGCCAGCCAGCCAGATCCACCGCCTCGGGGGTCAGCAGAGCTGTGACCTGAGGGCGTCTCATCTCCGGCAGCTTGGCAGTGGGTAATTGCTCAGCCACCTGCGGCCGCTGGGCCAGAATCAATTTTATCCACTCCATCCATCCACCAGCAGACAGCGCCCCCCGCTTCCTGTTGCCCTGAAAATACCTCGTCTGGGGGTTCAGGCGATGGGAGAGCAATCTGGCCACCACTTCCCAGTCCGGCCAGTGTGGTGCCCAGTCTGGATCTGTTCCAAAACCCTCATCTGGGTTATTGATACTCATAATAAATAGTTGTCATTACCCAATGCTCATGATGGCCAGGTCCACACTCAGCTCATACAAGGCTCAGCTTTCATTCCATCCTCGCAGCAACTCTACAGGCAGGAACAAGTGTTCCCACTGAACAGATGAAGATACTGAGGATCAGAGAGTAGATAATGTTGCTGGATTCTGCTCCATGTAGTTCCAAAGCCTCATATCCTAACTAGGAGCCACGGAGGTGCCCTGTGGGCAGGGCGTCATCTCAAGGTCCCGACTCCAAGAGAAGTGGGGCATGTTCCAGGGTGATGCCTGAAGGTTCTTGGGCCCAGAGGCAAGAAGCTCTTCTTCATATTGCTTTTCAGGATGGGGCTGTGTGACCTCCACCAAGTGGCTTCACCTCTCTGAACCTCCGTTTCCTTGTCGGTAACAGGGTTGAAAGGTGATGGGAGAAAGGGCAGGGTGGGGAGCCTCCACCTCCCTCTGCCCAACAGTCTAATGGTTCCTTCTGGTCCCTTCTGCTTGCCCTCATGGTTTTCAGCAGGACACAGGGGAACTATGCTTGATGTTCAGGTTCCAGAGAAAAGTTCACTGGGACAGAGGCTGAGGGACTCCGGGCCATGTGCCTTGGTCAGTGCTGAGGGTGGGGGACCAGGGGGTCTTCATGGTGAACCTAGAGGCCCTGTCACCCCAGCTATGCCTAGAAAGTATCTTCCATGTGCTTGACGCCTCCTTTCTTTAACCTCACAGCAACCTCGAAGTGGGTGTGGTTATCTCCATGGTACAGATAAGTAAACTGAGGTTCAAAGGCACTGGATGACCTGCCCACGTCATCAGAAGAAAGCAACAACCTGGCTGGGATTGGAACTCAATTCTGTTCGATTCCAGGGTCATTATTTTTCACAGCTCCACACCCTCCCCCAAGCCTACAATGACCACCAAACCCTGATCAGCTCTTTCCACATCCCCCATGGACAACTGAAGGCAAAAAGACCACCAACTTCAGAGTCACACGTTGCTGGCTCTTCATTCAACATGAAAAGCATAAGCAACAAAAGGAAAAATAGCAACTTGGACATTTACCAAAATTTTAAACTGCTGCAAACAGTACCATAAAGAAAGCGAAAAGACAAGTCACTAAATGAGAGAAAGTATTTGCGGATCATATATCGGATAAGGTATCTGTATCCAGAATATATAAAGAACCCCAACAACTCAATAACAGACAACTCTTTTTAACGGAAAGGATCTGAATAAACATTCCTCCAAAGAAAATATACAAATGGCCAATAAGGACACTTAAAGATGTTTGACACCATTAACTATCAGGGAAATGAAATGCAAGTCAAAACCACAATGAGGTACCACTTCACACCCACTAGGATGACTAGAATCGAAAAGTCAGATAGTAACAAGCATTGGCTAAAATGTGGAAAAATAATCAAAACACTCATGTACTGTGGGCAGGAATGTAAAATGATGCAGTCACTTGAAAACAGTCTAGCAGCTCCTCAAGTTTTGGTAAACATCATGTTCTTATATGACCCAGCAATTTCGGCAAAGGAATTGAAAACATACATCCACACAAAATTCCACAAATGCTCATAGCAGCTCTATTCACACGAGTCAAAAAGTGGAAGCAATCCAAATGTCCACTAACAGATGAATGGATACACAAATGTGATATATCCGTACAATGGAATATTATTCAGCAATAACAAGGAAGAACTTACACAGACCACAACATGGATGAACTCTGAAAACACTCTGCTAAGTGAAACAATCCAGTTACAAAAGGTCACACATGGTAGGATTCCACTTATATGAAATGTCCAGAAGAGGCAAATCTATAGAGACAGAAAGTAGATTGGTGGTTACCAGGAGCTAGGGGGAGAGAGGAATTAAGAATGACTGCTGGAGCCTCCCTGGTGGCTCAGTGGTAAAGAATCTGCGTGCCGATGTTGGAGACACGGGTTCCATCCCTGGTCTGGGAAAATCCCACATGACGTGGGGAGCAACCAAGTCCATGCACTACAACTACTGCACCTGTGCTCCAGAGCCCAGGAGCCAGAACCACTGAGTCCATGCACTTCAGAGCTTGTGCTCCACAGCAAAAGAAGCTGCTGCGAGGAGAAGGACGTGTACTGCGACTAGAGAGCAGCCAGTGCAGCAATGGAGATCCAGTGCAGCCAAAAGTAAATAAAAAAAAACCTGCTCACAGGTTTAGGGGCAGGGGGCAGTGGGAGTGGGCTTTAAAATGTTCTAATATTGACTCATGGGGATAGTTGCACAACTCTGTGAAGAGACTAAAGCTCACTGAAATGTACATCTGAATGTGTGAATATTATAATCAGTGAGTTATATCTCCATAAAGCTGCAAAGGAAAAAAACCATTTTAAGCAAACTCTAGACCTGTGTGACCTTAGAATAAAGATTTCCCAGCTCCAAGCCTCAGTTTCCTCCTCTGTGAAATGGGTTAATAACCCAAACACCAGCTTACACGGAAATCAAGGATAGAGTGGCTGGGACCCAGCACACAGTAGGTGCTCACCCCGCAGGAGGTTCCTTCCCGAGAGTGACAGGTCACTGGGGTCGTCCAGGCAGAAAGCATCAAACGAAGTCCAGCCTGGCCCAGACGGCAGGACTCTGGACACAGGAGGATGCTCATTGCCCATGACATAATTTAGATGGATGGCTCGGGCCATCCGTCAGGCTGGGGAGCGGGCGGCCCGCAAAGAGGCCGTGGGGGAGCCCATTACCGTACACGTGTTAACAGCGCATCCTTTGTACCGACAGCCACGCGGGCGCGGGCAAGGGCCGCTCCCCGCATTGTCTGCGCGCCGCGGCTCCGCGGTGATGAATGGGCCGCGCGCGCCCGGCCGGCCCCTCCCGGGTACCGCGGGCCGAGGGTGACACTGCGTGGCCGTGCTGGGAACTGCGAGCAGAGGCTGCTGACAGCGGGCGACCGGCCCCTTCCTTCAGAGCTCCAGAGACAGGGTATGTCAAGCCCTTAGGACACAGCCTGGCACATAGTAGGTCCTCAAGAAACCCAGATTATAATGATCACTACCTTTACTTTCAGGGGTGAAAACAGGCATAACCAAGTTCAAAAACTGGATAGGTTTGCCAAGTACAAGGCACTCCATTCAGTTTCAGAGAAACAGCAAATACTTTTTTAAAGTCCCAAATATTTCATATACTTAGCCTTCAAAAAACTCATTCATTGTTTACCTGAAATTTGAATTTAACAGGGCTCCTAGTTTCTTTTGTTTTTGTAAGCCCAGCAGCCCTACAACGGGGTGACTTAGGACATAACACTTCACTTTTCTGGGCATCTGTAAAATAAAGTCATCCTCTATCCCTGTACTAACAGGATTGTTTTTCAGATTAAATGAGATGATGGTCAGGACTTGCCTGCTGGTCAAGTGGGTAAGACTCCGTGCTCCTAATACAGGGGACCCGGGTTTGATCCTTGATCAAGGAACTAGATTCTACATGCCACAACTAAGACCCAGCACAGCCAAATAAATAAATATTTTTAAATGAATAAATTAAAAATAAAAATACATGATATATGAAAAGAAAGTAAAGAGAATCAAGGTTAAAGCTAGCAAGGGTTAAAGTTCTCATGTTCAGCCACAGTTCACCGAGTTTAGGGATGAAATGGCCAAATGTTAGTGGAGGGGTCTTGTTCAGTTGCTAAATCATGTCCAGCTCTTTGCAACCCCACAGACTGTAGCGTGCCAGGCTTCCCTATCCTTCACTATCTCCCAGAGTTTGTTCAAACTCATATCCATTGAGCCGATGATGACATCCAACCATCTCATCCTCTGTCGTCCCCTTCTCCTCCTGCCCTCATCTGGGGCTTTTCCAATGAGCCAGCTCTTCGTGTCACACTGGAGGACTCTAACAACCACAAGATTTAACCAGAGTCAGCAAGACAGCTCCGTGCCTGTGCTGTGCCAGCCCGTAGATCACCCTCCCAGCCTAAATCCTGTCGGTCCTCCAGGACCCAGCCTGGTGCAGGCTCTCTGACTCTCCTTCCCTCTTCGTAATCCCATCCACATGCTTCCTTGGAGAAGCAGCACCTTATTCCTCTTTGCCTGGCCAAGTACACAGTAGGTACTCAATATTTGTTGAATGGATGAATATATATGCGTAGTAGTTCGAGGCTCACAGATTATTATCTTATACTTCCGTGGCACTGTCAAAAATGTAAGTGCTGGAGGGTGGATGGGGTCTGTTCTGCTTCCCTACTGTAGCGCCAGCATCCAGGTTTGTTTGAATCAAGATTTGTTGAATTCATCTGGATTGCACAGTGCATCTAGCGCTGTCCCCAGTACTTTAGCTAAACACAGTCTAAACTATTAATTTCTCACAAGCCAGTGAAGTGGGTGTTTTTATTATGCCCATTCTACAGATGAGGACGCTGAGGCACAGAGAAGTCAAGTAAAGCCCTTTGCCCAAGATGACACAGCTTCGTGGGCAGAAACCACACCTAAACTAGGGCAGGACGCGGGCTGCAGTGCCCTCCTGCCACGGTGGCTACGCTCAGGGCCTTCAGAGTGGGGAAGACCTGGGTGTGAACACCGGCTCCAAACTTCTCCAGGGAGTGACCTCAGCAAATCTCTCCTCTTCTCTGAGTTCCACTTCCTTCCGTTCACAAAGTGGAGTGAATGAATTTCCCAACCATATAGAAACTGTTCGTAGCAAAGGCACACAGCTGGCGCTCAGTAATTGAGGATCTCCCCGGTGGCTGCAAAAACCATGGTAAGGCTGGGTGTAGAGAAAAGGGAACTCTCTTACACTGTTGGTGGGAAGGCATAGTAACACAGCTACTATGGAGGACAATATGGAGATCCCTTAAAAAACTAAAAATAAAACCAGCATGGTGGTGTTTGTGCGTGCTCAGCCATGTCCAACTCTGTGTCCCCATGAACTATAGCCCGCCAAGCTCCTCTGCCCATGGAATTTTCCAGGCAAGAATTCTGGAGTAGGTGGCCATTCCCTTCTCCAGGGGAATCTTCCCAACCCAGGGATCAAACTCCAGTCTCTTGCATCTCCTGCACTGGCAGGTAGATTCTTTATTAGTAGTGCCACCTGGGAAACCCCAGAACTAGCATATGGCCCAGCACTCCCACTCCTTGGGCACATATTAAGAGAAAACTATAATTCCAAAAGATACATGAACCCAGTGTTCATTGTAGCACTATTTACAATAGCCAGGACATGGGAGCAACCTAGATGTCTATCCACATAGGAATGGATACAGAAGATGTGGTACATACATACAGTGGGATATTACTCAGCCACGAAAAGGAATGAAATTGTGCCATTTGCGGAGGTATGGATGAACCCAGAGACTCTCATCGAGTGAAGGAAATCAGAAAGGAAAACATATCGTATATTAACACAAATACGTGGGATCTAGAAAAATAGTACAGATGAACCTATTTGCAAAGAAGAAACAGAACAGAGACCCAGAGAATAAACATATGAACACCAAAAGAGGAAAGGCAGGGGTGGGATGAAGCGGGAGATCGGGATTGACATATATACACTGCTGCTGCTGCTGCTGCTAAGTTGCTTCAGTCGTGTCCGACTCTGCGCAACCCCATAGACGGCAGCCCACCAGGCTCCGTCGTCCCCGGGATTCTCCAGGCAAGAACACTGGAGTGGGTTGCCATTTCCTTCTCCAATACATAAAAGTGAAAGGTGAAAGTGAAGTCGCTCAGTCGTGTCCGACTCTTAGCGACCCCATGGACTGCGGCCCACCAGGGTCCTCCGTCCACGGGATTTTCCAGGCAAGAGTACTGGGGTGAGGTGCCATTGCCTTCCCCAATATATACACTACTATGTATAAAATAGCTAACCCATGAGAACCCACTGTGCAGCACAGGGAACTCTACTCAACGCTCTGTGAGGACCTCAGGGGGAAGGACATGGGGAAAAAAAGAGGGGATGCATGTATACGTGTGGCTGATGCACTTTTCTGTACAGCAGAAACTAACACGACATTGTAAAGTGACTATACTCAAAAAAAAAATTTTTTTAAGCCATGGTAAGGGGAGGAGAGAGCAGCTCCTTAGCTGCCTATTCGCTCCACTTCTGGGGCAAAAGAAGATTTTGTGGTTGCTAATTCCTCCTAGAGACAGAAAAATAGCTGGAGAGATTTCCATTAAGATTGCCTGCAGAAATCTGTGTCCTTGGCTGGCTCCAGGGCAGGGAAGTGACTCCAAGGTGACTTGTTCAGTGGTCCACCAGCAGAGGCTGGGAGTGGGGCAGGCAGGGAATTCTCCAGGGCCCCCAGGAAGCCTCCTCCTCACACACAGGTCAGAGGGAGAAGGATGGGATCGGGGCATAGTCGGGTGGCATCCTCTCTGCCCCAGATCCTGCTCCAACACCAGCCAATTTCTGCCAGTTTGCTCATCCACCAGAAGCCGAGGATTTTAGCCCTGGCGCTGGGGTGTCCAGTGGGCTGGACCATGGACACACAATGCAGAGGCAGAGCAATGTTGGTGCCCTACGGCTGGTCTCCTCTCCCAGGCCTCTCCCTCAAAGGCATCTCAGACTTACGCCCAAGTCTGAGCTTCAGTCTCCCCATCGACATAATCATGACCCATAAGACACAACAATAACACCTCTCCTCCATACCCCACTCCCAAGGTCAAGAAACTGCCAGAAACATCCGTCATCATCAATAATCAATAGTTACTGGGAGCTCCCACTTAGCATGTTACCGGAGAAGTGCCCCACCCTTATTTCAAGGTAATCAGTTGTCTGGAGCATTCAGGTGGCTCTGTGGTAATCATCTGCCAATGCAGGAAATGTGGGAGACTTGGGTTTGATCCCTGGCTCAGGAAGATCTCCTGGAGGTGGAAATGGCAACCTGCTCCTAGAAAATTCCATGGACAGAGGCGCCTGGCAGGCTACAGTCCACGGGGTGACAAAGAGTTAGACACAACTGAGCACGAAGGCAGTCACTTGCCTAAATCCACGTGGTCAATATGAGGCAATCAAATGAATAACAGCTCCCCAGCACTGCTCCACACTTTAAAACAAACAATCACCTAACCCTCACTGCCACGCTGTGGATGATTATCCCCATTTTATAAGAGGAAATTGAGGTTGAGAGAGGGAGGGAACTTTCACAAGGTAACACGGCAAGTCGGAACACCAACTTTCTCTCCATGTTCTCAGGCCAGCTGGAAGGGTTTCTAGAGAGGCTGGAGGAGGAGAAGCAGGGCATTCCACCCTGACCAGCCTCCCTCCTGCAGCGGGAAGACCCCTTCCTTCAGTTTGTTCAGAAGGCAGACACCAAGTCATTCCCCTCTTTTAAAGGGGAACGTCCCCCCTGCATTGCCCTCTCCCCCTGCAGCTGCCCCCTTCCCTCCATTTCCTCCTTTCACCTCTCTCTCCCACTCTCCAGCACAAAGGGTTGCCAAGGTAACCGCATCACCAATGACTTCCCTCTTTGTCTGGGGCCCTCTGAGGAAATTCATAAGCCAAGTTGCTGCTCACTGACCCCTGATGACCTGCGCAGGGCAGTGCAGCCCTGGACCACCCCTTCAAGGCCCCCTCACCCCACCCCACTCATTTCAGCATATATGCCCTGGTAGCAACAAACTCCAGGTCCCAAGATGCAGGAGGAGGGAGTTTTGAGGAGTAACCTTTGAAAAAGACACTGCTAGAAACACTGCAGGAAGAGATACAAGGAAAAAACACATTATGTGCTTGACACTGGCTGGACATTGTGGACAGTTCAACTAATAACACCTACTACATGCCTAACATGGCAAAACACCGAGAATACCACTTATACTAAGTTCTTGGGTCTTTGCTGGATACTGACAAGGCACAGCAGGTGCTCAGCAGGTACAGAATCCTCCTGCAAAGCAGGAGATGTGGGTTCGATCCCTGGGTCAGAAAGATCCCCTGGAGGTGGGCATGGCAACCCACTCCAGTATTCTTGCCTGGAAAATTCCACGGACAGAGAAGCCTGGCAGGCTACAGTCCTTGGGGTCGTAAAGAGTCAGACACGACTGAAGTGACTGAGCATGCAAGCACAAAACTTCCCTGGTAACTCAGTGGTAAAGAATCTGCCTGCCAAGCAAGAGAGGAAGGTTCCCTCCCCGGGCAGGGAAGACCCCCGGGAGGAGAAAAAGGCAACCTACTCCAGTATTCTTGCCTGGAGAATCCCACAGACAGCGGAGTCCCGCGGGCTACAGTCCATAGGTCACAGAAGTGAAGTGAAAGTCACTCAGTCGTGTCCGACTCTGCAACTCCATGGACTATACGGTCCATGGAATTCTCCAGGCCAGAATACTGGAGTGGGCAGCTTTCCCTTCTCCAGGGGATTTTCTCAACCCAGGGATCGAACTCAGGTCTCCTGCATTGCAGGTGGATTCTTCACCAGTTGAGCCTCAAGGGAAGCCCATAGGTCACAGAGTCAGACACAACTGAAGTGACTTAGCACACAAGTGCTTAGGTCTTTGCTAGACACCAGCAGGGCGCAGACTACAGTCCCTACTGTGTACTTTCCACTGTGCTAAGATGATGAACAGGTGCTGGGAAATGAGGCGGGTCTCAGAAATCATGCTGGAGGGACAGGCATTTGAGCCTAGCTCTGGAAATCCAACTTGGACTTACAGAAAATAAGGGTTGGAGAAACTGGATGAGGGGGAAATTGATACTCTCTGAGAAATAACTGAGTACCAGGCAGGCCCCTTGCTTCAAGCAACAAGGTCAGGACTTGAAGTCAGATGCATCTAATTCCCCTGTGCTCTTCCTCCCTGCTATGATATTTGATGATGTTCCCAGCGGTAGAAGCTCCACCAGCCTGTATCTCTGAATGAGGGAGATAGGAGCAGAGCCCCCATCAGCCTGAGACAAACAAGGGGCATGAACAAGAAATCAACTTGTGCCCCTGTTTTGCGTCACTAAGATTTGCATCACCGTAATTATGACGGAGGGGCTGGAGTCTATCCCAGACCCTTTCTTGACTGTTATACCAACAGTCCAAATCAAAATCCCGAGTCTGGCTCTCATTGGCTAGATTGGGTCATGAGTCCCAACACTGAGCCAATCACTGACAGCAGAGGGCAGGAGTGTTCTGATTGGCTTAGGCCTGGTCCACATGCCCACCACCAGATGTGGAGGTGCCTCAGTCAGCCCCGTTCAAACTGGTGGAATGGGGATGACAAAGGACTCGTTCAGAAAGTAGGGTGTGGTTGGAAATTTCCTGGCAGTCCGATGGTTAGGACTCCAAGCTTCCTCTGCAAGGTGCAGGAGTTCCACGCGTGGTCGGAGAACTAAGATCCCAAATGTCACGGTGGAGCAGCAAAAAAAAAAAAAAAAAATTAAAATAGGAGGGGGCTGTTACCAGGAAAAGGAAAAGATGCTAATAAGGCAAAACCCACTACTGTCCACGTCAGGGGCCTCGTTGGAGGTGACACTGTGCAGGAAATGTCTCAGGTGAAGGTGAAAAGATTCCCCCCGCTCCTGCTTAGGTAAAGACCTTCCAGGGCTCTACAATTTGCCTGGAAGAAGATGCCACTGAGCTCCACTGGGCGATTTGGTTTCTCCCCTCGGTCTCAGCAAGTCCTTCAATTTCTGAGCGACCTGCGGGGCAGGTGACTGGTTTTCCCCTAGGAAAGTATAGGGTACTAGGCTGGGGTAGGGGTGTGTTGAGGGAGAAGGGATAGTTAACCAGCTCCCAGCTGCCCAGGAGGGTAAAGGGGGCTGGGCCTGCTCAGAGCAGCCAGTGAAGGCTAGTGCAGGCGTCTGTCTCCATAAAGCCCAGGTCCTTCCCCATCAGGTCTCTCCTTAAGAAACTTACACGGCTCCTCACTGATTAAAATCAATGCGAACCAGACACTACACTTAATCGTCCCAAGACCCTAATGAGCAGGTGTGAAAGGACTACCTCATCATAAAACAAGCAATGGACACTCGGAAAAGCATGACCTACACGAGGTCAGTCTTTATCCATTCAACACATCTTTCTAAAAAATAATAATTTGACAGTACAAAAAAGATAAGAAATAAAAGAAGAAATTGCCCTTTACTCATCACACCCATTCTAGTCTCCAAAGGAAGCACCATTGACTGTTTGCTGACCATCCACCCAGATGTCTCTCTATGCTCATCTAATATATTTGAGTGTTTGTCACATGCCAGGAATGTGCAAGGGCATTACAGGTGACTGTCAGAAAGATCGGTTCTCTAGGGTCCATGGCCCCTGTCCAGCAGGACGAAGTTTCAGAAGAGACCTTCAGCCGCTTGTTGCTGTTGTTAAGTCACCAAGTCCTGTCCGACTCTGTGACCCCATGGACCGCAGCAGGCCACGCTTCCCTGTCCCTCACCATCTCCCAGAGTTTGCCCAAGTTTGAGTCCACTGAATCGGTGATGCCATCCAACCATCGCATCCTCTGTTGGCCCTTTATCCCTTAATAATAATAGGGTAGAGTCTCTCAGGGAGCAATGAGGGACCTGGGACCCTTTGCTGCAGTGTTGCAATGCTTGCAGCTGGACACAGCTCTCCTTGAGCAACAAAATACAAACAAACTATATAGGACTAAAAATAATTTTGTGTAAGTGTGGTTAGGGCAAATTATGGACCCAGAAGATACGAAGAGACCAAAACACCCAATTGCCACTTTTGAAGAGCCTGGAGAAAAAAAATGGGGTGTCTGGAGCAAAAGCAGGGTACTACACATGCCCTCTGCACACAACACCACCAGTTCAGTTCAGTTCAGCCGCTCAGCCGTGTCCGACTCTTTGCGACCCCATGGACTGCTTCGTGCCAGGCCTCCCTGTCCATCACCAACTCCCGGAGTTTACTCAAACTCATGTCTATTGAGTCGGTGATGCCATCCAACCATCTCATCCTCTGTTGTCCCCTTCTCCTCCTGCTCTCAATCTTTCCCAGCATCAGGGTTTTTCAAATGAATCAGTTCTTCACATCAAGTGGTCGAAGTATTGAGGTTTCAGCTTCAGCATCAGTCCTTCCAATGAATATGCAAGACTAATTTCCTTTAGGATGGACTAGTTGGATCTCCTTGCAGTCCAAGTGTCTCTCAAGAGTCTTCTCCAACACCACAGTTCAAAAGCATCAATTCTTCAGCACTCAGCTTTCTTTATAGTCCAACTCTCACATCCATATCTGACTACTGGAAAAACCATAGCTCAACACCACCAGAGGGGTGGGCAAACCGCCCAGTCAACCCTCTGGCCCCACCCCTGGACACACCCCTGCCCTCACCCCACATAAGGAGCAAGCTCCCCTCCTTCACCCTCAGAGAACCAGCGAGCAAGGCAAACTGTTACTTGTTCTCGATTCCCACTGCTGTCTCAGGGACCCCAGTAAAACCTTGCTTGAAAAAAAAAAAAAAGAAAGATGGGTTCTCAGTGGTGTACAAGTTGCCGTATAAATCCATCTAGATTTTTTTAATGACTGATCTGATCTGATCTCTGATCAGTCAGGATATAGGAGTGAGGGACTGACAAGAAGTTGAAAACCGCATTAGATTAGATCTCTCCTCAGCTCCAAGTTCCCCAACAATCCCTTTCGACCCAGAAGAAGCCCATTTCACTTCTGCCCAGATGCCCTGCCTGTTCTGGCCCTTGGTCACATCTCCAACCTCAGCTGCACCAGCCATCACCCTCCCCTATCTCCCCTCCAGCCCTCCCTCCTCATTTCTCAAACACCCCTGACACATCGTGCCTCGGGACCTTTGCACCTGCTGCCTAGAACACCCTTCTCCACTTTCTGAAGGGCTCACATGTTCATCTGCTTTAAGTCTGTCCTCAAACATCCCCTTACCATAATTAAACCTGACTCCTCCCACCCAAAGCGCGCTATATCTCTTTTATTTCCTTTGTTTTTTGTTTTAACATCTATTACCCTCCAACATACTATACAAGAGCTTCTCCATCTTTGGCTGCAAAGAATATAATCGATCTGATTTCGGTGTTGACCATCTGGTGATGTCCATGTATAGAGTCTTCTCTTGTGTTGTTGGAAGAGGGTATTTGCTATGACGAGTGCATTTTCTTGGCAAAACTCTATTAGTCTTTGCCCTGCTTCATTCCGTATTCCAAGGCCAAATTTGCCTGTTACTCCAGGTGTTTCTTGACTTCCTACTTTTGCATTCCAGTCCCCTATAATGAAAAGGACATCTTTTTTGGGTGTTAGTTCTAAAAGGTCTTGTAGGTCTTCATAGAACCTTTCAACTTCAGCTTCTTCGGCGTTACTGGTTGGGGCATAGACTTGGATTACTGTGACATTGAATGGTTTGCCTTGGAAACGAACAGAGATCATTCTATCGTTTTTGAGATTGCATCCAAGTACTGCATTTCGGACTCTTTTGTTGACCATGATGGCCACTCCATTTCTTCTGAGGGATTCCTGCCCACAGTAGTAGATATAATGGTCATCTGAGTTAAATTCACCCATTCCAGTCCATTTTAGTTCGCTAATTCCTAGAATGTCAACATTCACTCTTGCCATCTCTTGTTTGACCACTTCCAATTTGCCTTGATTCATGGACCTGACATTCCAGGTTCCTATGCAATATTGCTCTTTACAGCATCGGACTTTGCTTCTATCACCAGACACATCCACAGCTGGGTATTCTTTTTGTTTTGGCTCCATCCTTTCATTCTTTCTGGAGTTATTTCTCCACTGATCTCCAGTAGCATATTGGGCCCCTACTGACCTGGGGAGTTTCTCTTTCAGTATCCTATCATTTTGTCTTTTCATACTGTTCATGGGGTTCTCAAGGCAAGAATACTGAAGTGGTTTGCCATTCCCTTCTCCAGCGGACCACACCCTGTCATATCTCTCCACCATGACCCACCTATCCCAGGTTGCCCCTCGGGCATGGCTGAATCTCATTGAGTTAGACAAGGGTGTGGTCCTTGTGTGGTTAGATTGACTAGTTATCTGTGAGAATGGTTTTAGTGTATTTGCCCTCTGATGCCCTCTTTCAAGACCTACTGTCTTACTTGGGTTTCTCTTACCTTGGGCGTGGGGTATCTCATCCCGGCTGCTCCCGGCTGTTCCCGGCCAGCGAAGCACAGCCATCGCACCTTACCTTGGACGAGGGGTCTCTCCTCACCGCCGCCCTTCCTGACCTCGGTCGTGGGGTAGCTCCTCTCGGCCGCGCTCTTAGTGCGCGACGCAGCCGGCGGGGCGCTCTTAGTGCGCGCCGCAGCCGGCGGGGCGCTCTTAGTGCGCGCCGCAGCCGGCGGGGCGCTCTTAGTGCGCGCCGCAGCCGGCGGGGCGCTCTTAAATGGCGCGCCGGTCGCGGGCAGGCGAGGGCGCTCTTAAATGGCGCGCCGGTCGCGGGCAGGCGAGGGCGCTCTTAAATGGCGCGCCGGTCGCGGGCAGGCGAGGGCGCTCTTAAATGGCGCGCCGGTCGCGGGCAGGCGAGGGCGCTCTTAAATGGCACGCCGGTCGCGGGCAGGCGAGGGCGCTCTTAAATGGCGCGCCGGTCGCGGGCAGGCGAGGGCGCTCTTAAATGGCGCGCCGGTCGCGGGCAGGCGAGGGCGCTCTTAAATGGCGCGCCGGTCGCGGGCAGGCGAGGGCGCTCTTAAATGGCGCGCCGGTCGCGGGCAGGCGAGGGCGCTCTTAAATGGCGCGCCGGTCGCGGGCAGGCGAGGGCGCTCTTAAATGGCCATGGAACAACAGACTGGTTCCAAATAGAAAAAGGAGTACGTCAAGGCTGCATATTGTCACCATGTTTATTTAACTTATATGCAGAGTACATCATGAGAAATGCTGGACTGGAAGAAACACAAGTTGGAATCAAGATTGCCGGGAGAAATATCAATAACCTCAGATATGCAGATGACACCACTCTTATGGCAGAAAGTGAAGAGGGGCTAAAAAGCCTCTTGATGAAAGTGAAAGTGGAGAGTGAAAAGGTTGGCTTAAAGCTCAACATTCAGAAAACAAAGATCATGGCATCTGGTCCCATCACTGCATGGGAAATAGATGGGGAAACAGTGGAAACAGTGTCAGACTTTGTTTTTCTGGGCTCCAAAATCACTGCAGATGGTGACTGCAGCCATGAAATTAAAAGACGCTTGCTCCTTGGAAGGAAAGTGATGACCAACCTAGATAGCATATTCAAAAGCAGAGACATTACTTTACCAAAAAAGGTTCGCCTAGTCAAGGCTATGGTCTTTCCTGTGGTCATGTATGGATGTGAGAGCTGGACTGTGAAGAAGGCTGAGCGCCGAAGAATTGATGCTTTTGAACTGTGGTGTTGGAGAAGACTCTTGAGAGTCCCTTGGACTGCAAGAAGATCCAACCAGTCCATTCTGAAGGAGATCAATCCTGGAATTTCTTTGGAAGGAATGATGCTAAAGCTGAAACTCCAGTATTTTGGCCACCTCATGCGAAGAGTTGACTCATTGGAGAAGACTCTGATGCTGGGAGGGATTGAGGGCAGGAGGAGAAGGGGACGACAGAGGATGAGATGGCTGGATGGCATCACTGACTCGATGGATGCGAGTCTGAGTGACCTCCGGGAGCTTGTGATGGACAGGGAGGCCTGGCGTGCTGCGGTTCATGGGGTCGCAAAGAGTCGGACACGACTGAGCGACTGATCTGATCTGATCTGATACTATACAAATCTTAATTATCTTATCTCTCCCATCATTAACTAAACTGTAGCTTCAGGGAAGTCGGGAATGTGTTTCTATTTTGTCCATGGCTGAATCCCCAGGGCCTTTGGGCAATGCCTGGCACACAGTGGGTGCTTCATAAAAATTTATTGAATAGCTACATTCCTGGTGGCTTAAACAGTAAAGAATCTGCCTGCAATGAAGGAAACCCAGGTTCAATCCCTGGGTCGGGAAGATCCCCTGGAGAAGGGAATGGCTAGCCACTTCAGTATTCTTGTCTGGGAAATTCCATGGGCAGAGGAGCCTGATGGGCTATGGTCCATGGAGTCGCAAAGAGTCAGACACGACTGAGTGACTAACACTTTCACTTTTCCCGTCCTGTACATTTATGAAGGGAGGCTGCAGGTCAATGGGCAACATGTCTCAGACATGGCTGAAATTTTTTTAGAACATTTGCACCTCCTACTTTTTGGAGCCAGCACTCTGAGCTATGAAATCTTACAGGATGGCGTGTATGGAAGGATGAAGGGCTGACGCAGAGAGGGGGCAGCTTTCTCCCCCAAAGCTCTGTCCTACAGACGTCCCTTCTCAACTGAGACTGGGGTTGTGCAGTGAGGCCCCAAATCAAGACCTCAAATCAGAATCCCAAGCCCTGGCTCTGGTGGCCTCTCATCCTCTGGATCTACCAGGAATTGGGGTCCAAGAAACTCAGACACTGAAAGCAGAGGTGCTGGGAGCCAGCTCGCCGGGGCGGCTAAGGCTCAACGCCATTGCTGCTGCCGCTGCGGGTTCTCTTCCCCAGGCATGATTTATGCTTCTGGCTGAACCTTCTTTTTCTCTCTCCCTCTCTACTTTTTTGGATTCTTCTCTGGAATTTTTTTTCTCCTTGGCCTTTTCCTGGGTCAGTGCAGCCCTGATATTTGATTTACTGTTAACAGTATTGACTGCATAGGATTGAGCCAAGAAATGGAAGAAATTGCTTTTTATTTTTTTTTTTTTTTTTTTTCTATCTGCTGGTTGACAACTCAGTCTCAGCCCTGGGTTGGCCAGGCTTTGCGAATGCACTTAACATGGCAAAGGGAGCGGGATTTTGTGCCTCTGTGGCTGGAAGGTGACGGACGCTGGGAAGGAAATGAGCAAAGGGTTGCCAGCTAAACAGGGTCCCGCATCTGCCTCCCATCCAGGTTTTCCCTCCCACATAAGATAAAGGCTTTGAGAGGAGGTGCTTCAGAGTCAACTAGTCTTGGATTGAAGCTATTTGGGCTTCCCTGGTGACTCAGTGGTAAAGAATCCGCCTGCCAGGGCAGGAGACGCAGGTCTGATCCCTGGATTAAAAAGATCCCCTGGAGAAGGAAATAGCAACTCACTCCAGTATTCTTGCAAGATAACCCTCTGGACAGAGGAGCCTAGTGGGCTACAGTCAATGGGGTCACAAAGAATCGGACACGACTGAGCGATTAAACAGCAGCAGCAGCAGCAGACCTTGGAGGAGTCACTTAACCTCTCTGAGCCTGTTTCCACATTCATAAGTTTGAGGTAATAATACCCTCCTCACAGGTGAACTGTAAAGTAATCAAGCATGAGAAATCCTTTGAATTGAGCCTGTCACCATAAGAGCACAATTTCTTGTACCTGCCAGGATCACCACCATCGTCATCACAATCATGACTATTACTGTGTAATTTCTTTTCCATCCAAATACAGAAACAAACAGTCTCTCCCATGAAAACGATGTGGGAAGACTGGAGGTGTCCTTATATTTACTTATATATGCGGGGTATTTTTTTGGCCATGCCACAAGCGTGTGGGATCTTACTTCCCTGACCAGGGATTGAACCCGTGGCCCTTGCAGTGGAAGCATGGAGTCTTAACCATTGACTGCCAGGGAAGTCCCTGATATTCCTCCACTGTGGTCGTCACATGGTTACAAACTTTGTTAAGGGCTATGAAAGAAACAAGAGGAGGCTGTGAGAGGAGGGCATTGCTTGATCCGAACCGGAAGGATGCTCTTAGAAGGAACTTCCATGATAAGCTTGTCCCTAGTAAAAGAAGAAGAAAGCCCACTTGAACAATGGCAGGTATTTTTTGCCATTCAACATCCAGTCATCAGAGAGTCGGAGAGTATCACTCTATCACGGTCACAGAGATCTGTGGCAGGGCCCTGGACCAGCTCGTGCCAGCTCAGGAGAGCTAATGGCTAAATTTTCAGGAATTTTTTGAGCCAGTTATATACTGTGGCCATGATTAATGATTAAATTAAGTGGAAATATATGTCCCAAACTGTATTTTTTAAGTTCACTTTTGTTTCCTTATACAAGATAATTTTAAAAGATCTTGAAAGACTGAAATACAACTTTTTTGTTCATTTATAGTCTCTTCATGGCAATTTTAAATAAATTTTTTTAAATAAAATGTGTTTGGATCAACTCCCCAAATAATTATATAAGCATACAATTAAATAACATTAAAAATGACTTAAAACTCATCACTTCCTAATTGTTTGACCCCCTTTTTATTACCTATGCTTCTGAAGTTATTTGCACCCATTACATCTATCTGATGGACGTATGCATAATAATGTCTGTGCATCTCAACTTCACTTTCAGTGACATCAGGTTGATAGGTTGAAATCAGCCCCAATGAAAATATTTACAGACACTCGTAAATGCTCCAAGCCAGGGTTTAATTTACTATTGTTTTGTTGATTCTCTAAAAAGTGATGTGAAAAATGTTAATAAAGCAGATTAAACTTAAAGATATGCTGTGTTCATAGTCATTCTATTGTAGAAGCACAAACAACTGAGGGACTATTCTTCCAGTATTTGAAAACCATGATTCAATTCAGAAAGAAGTTGCCCACGTCACTAACAAGTGAAGTCCAAACCATATGCCTTTGTTGCTTTATTTTGTCTTACTCATTAAGGTAAACAAAAATATTCACCAAGATTCATGTCAGAACCACACATGTTAAATGCTAAACATGTACTAGCACATCACTGAGTCATCCTAGTGCCTTCCAAGTTAAAAATCAAGAGCTATGGCTATAGTGTTTTTTTTAATTATTTCTGGACATGGAAACGCATTTCAGGAAAGGTGGTTTGTCACTTCAAATTAGTAAGCCATACAGGTGGTCTGTGAGGATACTGGGACAGTGTATCTGAAATTGAGGCTGATCCAGAAAATTCTCAGAATCACCGGTCTTAGAATAATAGTTTAACAGCATCACCTTGTTGATAAAAGGATAAGTTGATTCCAGCGCTGCCACTATGATGCATAAACGTAGGCAACTCTGTGAGTCCCAGAGTCCCCGTCCACTATAAAATTAGGATAAGATAGCTCCATTGACTACATCCCAGATAGGTAAGGGGATCAGGTGTGCCATGAATGAGTTGGGACTCATTTGACTGTAAATGATAAACGTCTAATGTAAGCTAGCTTAGTGGAGAAAGGGGAGTCATTGGTTCTCCACAGACACTGGAGCATGTTGGAAGTAAAAGCTCTCATTTCTCCCTTTTTCTTCATCTTATGACGGAGGCTTCACCCTCCACACACACCTTCTACTTTCTTCGTGTGGCTGGGACTGGCTGGACAAATTAAGTAAGGAGGAGAAACTTCCTCCAACCAAGTCCATAGTCCAATCCCATGGAAGGACTCTGATTGGCCCTACTGAGGTCACGTGCTTGCCTCCTGCACCAATCACTGTCACCAGAGGGATCAAATGCTGTGATTGGTCAGGCCGGGGTCATGGGACCACTTCTGCAGCCAGGGTGAGCAGAATATGTTTCCAGAAGAAGGGCACTGAGAAAGCTTTCTAGGCAGATACAATTCATCAGTCCTCTCTAGGAGGCAAATGTGTGTGCTGGAAAGATTAAAGCAACAAGCATGAAGGATGAGAATAATTATTCTCAGAATAAAGGGACAAGGTTGTCTATATCTTGCACATGGACTTAATTCATTCAACAAACCATCTTTTTCACTGTGTAAAATTGATCTTGTAGCTCCAAGCTGAAAACCCTGCAAGGGCCTCATGATCCGAGTCGTTGTCCACATCTTGGGGCTCATTTTGGACCCCTCCTCATTTCTCGCAGTGCCCCAGCCCCACTAGGCTTCTGTTTCAATGTGTCTCTCCCCTCCTTTCCTCCCTCAAGATCTTTTGCATGTATTTCCTCTGCCTAGAATGTTCCTCCCCTAATTCCTTAACCCCAATCCATCTTTCTAATCTATTTTCCCCATAAGTGCCGTGGACAGTAGAGACTTATTTGTCTTGCTCCTGGCATCCCCATGGCTGAGCACAGCACAAGGCACAAAGCAGACAGCCAACACATACTTCTGAAAAGTATAAATGAATATTTATTATTCCGAGAGGAAAGGAATCACAAGTTCATGGCCTTTACACACAGATTCATTCTTCGTTTCATTCTGGCAATACTACACCATGTGACAGTTAAACGAGAAAGTCTTCTTGCCTTCAAGGAGATCCTGGTTTGATGGAGGCAATAGCAGAGAGTCACATACAGAACACAGAGTGAGTGTGGGGGCCAGAGATGCCCACGGAGCAGATGTCACGATTCAGAAAGATGGCAAGCACTTCCTGGAGAAGGTGCAGCCCAAGATAAGTGACAGATGGATAGAAATCAGGGGGTGAAGAAGGCAGTGTTCAGGGGGATGGTACTGGGGTGGGAAGGAGATCATTGCAGCCAGAGGGAAGAGTAATGCAAAGAGCTGGGGGCACTACTTGCTGTCAGAAAGGGACAGAGAGAGTGCATATTGTTGGGGGCAGAGGGAATATTTGTGAGGATTCAGGAGGCTGATTCTGGAGAGAATGAGGCACAAGGCAAGCCCAGAATGGCTTTGAAGCCATCCTAAAGAGATTGGACTTGACCCTCATGGGGCCGTGGGACCCCACTGAAATATCTTAAGCATCAGCATGGACACAGAGAAGTCTTCACCTGGCCCGCCCCCTAGGGGACAAAAGCTAAGATTAAGGTCGGTTTAAGGGTTTCAATTTAGACAAATTCATGACTCCATGGGAGGGACTGGTGGGCAGGTCTGACCATGTCCCCCCGCCCCACCCTTTTAAGGTTGAGGTTATTAATATAATCTCTGGTTTTTAGAATCCTCACATTCCAGAAGCATAGATGCATAAATAAGAGAAACTCTGGCTCTTAGACCCGGGGGAAACGGAGGCATGGCACCTCGGTCTTGCAGAGAACAGGAGGATACCAGGGGGAGCCCTATAACCACAGCATCGCAGAGACTTGGAGTCACACAATGACAAGCCAATAACATTCCTCTTTCCAGGTGGTGCCAGTGGTAAGGAACCCGCCTGCCAAAGCAGGAGACATGAGTCACGGGTTCGATCCCTGGGCTGGGAAGATCCTCTGGAGGAGGGCACGGCAACCCGCTCCGGTATTCTTGCCTGGAGAACCCCATGGACAGAGGAGCCTGGCGGGCTACAGTCCATGGGGTCACAAAGAGTCAGACACGACTGAAGCTTCTGAGCGCACACACAGCACATCGCTCTTCGCCAGCACAGGGGATTCGGTGGGGTTAGGTCGCCCGAGCACAGGAAGCCTCTCGGGAAGGTGGCCTTGGCCTCCCTAAACCTCCTTCCTCCAGGTCCCACTGGGGCATCTGCTCACCCTCCCAGGGCTGTCTCCTAGGAGGCCCCCCACACCATCTCTGCTGTATTCTTGTTGCTGCTCCCCACCCCCCACCCTCTGACCTCTGACCCACTCCTTCCTGCCCAGAGTCTGAATATTTTCTTAGCTAGCATCAGTCCTTAAAGATAAATGCTGTTTCATTTCTCCCCCCGACACTCTATCGCCCCTCCTCCCAAGGTGCCAGAGTTCAACTCAATTTTCTCAGATTAAATAAAATTTCAAAGTGTCAGTCTCCAGCAAACGACGAGTTGGAAGGTGGTTGATTTTCCTAACCCGATCGCCAGTCCAATTACAATTTTTAATCTATATGTAGATAATGGTGAACAAAACCCCATAGAAATGTCAAGAGTGAGGAGGTTATTAGCTTAGTTTTAATTACTGTCCATCATTCTTAGCAACTGGAGAGACCCGGCAAATTAGGGGAAGGCGGCATTCCTCCGGAAGAGTTCAGCCAGGCCTCTGGGCTACGAGTCCACGAAAGCACCCCCAGGGAGACAGTTCAGGGTGCAGGCAGTGCACACCCTCCCACCCAGCCCCGCCAAGAGTTCCTGGCCAGAGAGGCCTGCGGACCTGAACTTGGGCGGAATCAGTCACATCAGCTGATTCGATGTGACTGCAGACCTCCCTTCTCCAGCATCCCTCTGGGCAGCTGGCCTCTCCTCCACTCCTCCACCCACTTGGTGTCTGAAACATCCCTCGAGGTTCTTCTTTTGTCTTGACGAGAAGAGTAATTCATGCTCATTGTAGGAAGATGTTTGGAAAATGGGGAAAGACGAAATGGAGGACAGAAGAAAAAACTTACCCTAATCTTGCCACCTAAAACAACCGCTAATATTTGAGGTTATTCCCAGTCTTGTGAATATGTGTGTGTACATACATATATTCACACATAGGTATGTACACACACATATAAATAAGATAAAATGTAAAAATTAATAAAATACCCCTGTATAATATATAATAAAATAAATATTTAATATTAAATTTATGCAGAATGTATAAATACAATATATTAATTTAAAATATCTATATATATTATTACAGATATAATTAAATTACCACACATAGTGTTAGGGTTATATACACACAGATTCGATTATACTGCACATGCCTTTTTCTGTCTTTATCATAAACAGTTTCTCATATCGTGAATGTTATTGGCAAACATCATTTCAGTAGCTGCAGAAAAGTCTATAGCCTGGATATGTATTTCACTAAACCACCCTCAGGGCTTCCCTGGTGGCTCAGTGGTAAAGAATCTGCCTGCAATGAGGAAGACTCAGAGGATGAGGGCTTGATCCCTGGGTTTGGAAGATCCCCGAGAGGAGGAAATGACAACCCACTTCAGTACTCTTGGTCACAAAGAGTAGGATGCAACTGAGCGTGCTTGCGATCCACCCTTTATTTTGGCATGTGCAAAGCCAGTGCATATTTTTAATGTTTATTTCATTGATTAATGTGGCCACATTGGGTCTTAGTGTGGCATGGGAACTCCCAGTTGTGGCATGTGGGATCTAGTTCCCCGACCAGGAATCGAACATGGGCCCCCTGTACTAGAACTACAGAGTCTTAGTCACTGGACCGCAAGGGAAGCCCCAAAACATATTTTAATAGAGATGTGACAATACATTGTGTTTACTATTGCACCCTGATTTTTTCACTTACTAAACAGTTTTTTGTGTGTGTTATTATAAATTCTGTGACTAGGATTTTAATAAATCACTCAGCCTCTAACAAGTATTTTTGAGGGTCTCATCTGTGCCAAGCACTGTGCTAAGTGGTAAAGATACAGAAATTAGAATCCAATAAACATTAAAGTCTTCAAGGGTCCTGATCTGATAAACCACATCCTTCATTAAATTGAATACATATGTATATACATTACTATGTATTCATTATATGCTAATTGAATTAGTCCCACTGTTATTGGAGATTTGGGTGGATTAATGTTTCTCGCAATTGTACAGAACAGTGCCTTGAACGTTTTGTATATAAACTATTATCACTATATTGAATTTTTTCATTCTTATATATGCCCCAGAATGCAATGAATGGGTCTAAGGGTATTAATATTTTTTAAATTCTTAATGAGAAATCTGGTTTCTACTTAAATGAAGTTTTAGGAGTGAAACTGATTTGTGACCTAGAGCAAATACCAAGCAAAAGAAAGAAAGTAAGTCACACAAAATTAGACCCCCAGGGGGCTCTATTTTAATTAATTAGAAACAGTGCTATTTTTAATATCTCAAAGGCTGTCAGAAGGATGTAATGAAAGAATAACAATGTCTTATTCATGGAGAGAGACAGGAGTTTTTAAAAGTGCTCACCCTCATCCTTTCAGTTGTGGAACAGTTTCGGAAGCTATAAAACAGTGTTTTTCCATAGAGTAGGGTAAGCACAACGAGCTGCTGGCCACGTGATTTTAGGGGCAGAGACATGAACCTGTGTTTAATTTTTCATCCTTTCATGTTTATGGTTTCGTGTGTTAGGGGGAAAAAATATCAGTGGAATATCAAACCCACACTCTTGCAAGATTAGTTTAGAATGGACTAGGGAAGGAACACGAGAAGGGTTAAACTGCAATCTGAAGAAAGATACTATGCAAAGAAGCACATAGGTTGCATGAATGTGGCGACCAGCAGGTGCCTGGGAGGGTCACAGGAGGTGCCATGTGTATCAGCGTGACCCAGGACGACGATGACAAGAGACTAGCAACAGGGCCAAGCTGATGGGACCAGAAAGTCCCAGATGTCAGGGAACTTGCTATTAATATTCATCGAGCATCCCCATATGGCAAAGCTGTGATGGCCAAATTTGGGGGCTTTCTTCACTAGAGAGATTAAAAATAATATTCCAGACCTCCTTGGCAGCACATTAAACTGGCCTGGGGGCAGGGTGGCCTTCTGAACCACCAGTGGCCAATGGCTGAAGCCCTCCCTTAGAGGTTCAGCATCCGTACCTCTGGGCAGCATGTGGGCATCGGTATTTATAAACCTTCCCCCGTGGGTCTGACATGCATCCAGGGATGAACACTCCTGGTCAGATGGCCTTCCTTCTGGGTGTTCATACATGGGGGCTGGCCACACCCCCTCATGATTACGCCCCTCTTTGGCATTCTAGAATTTCCCCCAGCCCTCTGCTCACAGGATAATGAGGCTAACAGCCAATCAAGCCTTAACGAGGATTGATTCTTTATTAAGCCGCCATTAGGTGCCAGGTGCTTCCCTCTCCGGAGCCCAGGAGACTCAAGGGCAAGCAGGATACGGCCCTGGAAAGGCTGGGGATGCAAGAGGAGAGAGAAACAAGAGCGACTTCAGGCCTTGAGGGTGGACTTGAGGTCCAAGCCACAGGGGAATCTCAGCGGCAGATCAAATAAAAGACCCTGAAAAGACCCTGATTCTGGAAAAGATTGAAAGTGGGAGGAGAAGGGGATGACAGAGGATGAGATGGTTGGATGGCATCACTGACTCGATGGACATGAGTTTGAGCAAGCTCCAGGAGTTGCTGATGGACAAGGAGGCCTGTTGTGCTGCAGTCCATGGAGTCACAAAGAGTTGGACACGACTGAGTGACTGATCTGATCTGATTGACTGAGTCTGGGCCAACTCAAGTATAGATCATATGCCTGGGTGGGAGTACCATCAGAGCATGGACTATGAGGTTCTGGGTGGAGGATGTGCTGGAAGACAGGTGGGGAGTGTGGCTGGCATTTTGCTCAGTGAGGGACAATAACCAGTAAATGCCAGAGCAGGCAGGAGTGAGTCATCCTTGGTTGTGGGGATAGAGATTGAACCTGATGGAATAAAGTGTCTCCTCCTTTTCCCAGGATGCCTTTCCACATCCAATGCACCAAAGGACATGAGTCACGCACACCGTCATGGAATGAGTTGTCCTCGTCTCCTCCTGCTCCCCCTGCCCCTTGCACTGGACAAATGGATGGACTTGTGGGTGGCTCACCTTATTAATTCAAACACAGGTCAGCCGAGATCACCTCCTGTTGCCATCTATGAGCCAGCCCAGACAGTCCAAAATTCCATAGCTCCAGCATCATGCCCCGGAGGGGGAAAAAAATAAAAAATCAACAACCACCACCACCTCCCAGGCCCTGAACCATCAGCCACTTTTCAAAGAAAGTCAAGACTCTGTCACATTTTTTTCTTCCCTCCCAAAATTAAAATGTGCTTCCAGTATAACTTGTTATCAAAAATAGAAGCATTTTATCTATCTTTATTGCAGAACAGAGATTACATGGAGACATTCAATTTGGAGTCAATTTAAATTTCAATTGTCTGTGAAATCTAAATCAATAGGGTATAGTTCAATGACGCTTTAATAAAACAGGACATAACAGAGAAATCATTAGGAATTACATATGATAAGAGATTGGAGCCAAGCCTCCGTAATGGCGGAAGGGACATTAGAAAATTACCCCTAAGCATTCACAAGTAAACCAACTGCTTCCTTTCCCCATGAGATGCCTGAGAAAGCTTCATTTTGCCGGGAGCCCTGAGAATCCATCTCTGTCAGCCCAGTGATTGGGGAACAATTTACAGTGAGTGACAAAGGCAGGGGGTTTGTCTCACATGGAAGGTGCCCGTCACGTGTCTCCATCCGAACACTGTGAACACGTGTTATGCCTTCTCCGAATTCTTGACCTTCCTCTCCTCATCACTGGCCTCCTCTCCTTGAGATTTGTCCCCCAGGGGGCCCCCAGGAGGGTCTGCCTTGGGATAGGAGGCTCAGAGGCAGGGAGAAGGGACAGCTGGATACAATGGATCAAAGCCCAGGCTTTGGAGAAAGACAATCCAGGAAGAAACCCCAGCTCCTCTCCTGGGTCCAGAGCAAGTGGTTTCACCTCCGTGAGCCTCCCCTTTCTCATCTTAAAAACAGAGATATGACTCTGCGCCTCACAGGCGGGAGCTTCATTCATTCAACACATATTTGTTGAAGAAAGAGACTCACAGACTTAGAGAACAAACTTAAGGTTGCCGGGGGAAAGGATAGTTAGGGAGTTTTGGGACGGACAGGCACACATCGCCGTGCTTAAAATGGATAGCGAACCAGGGACTGTACAGCACTAGGAACTCTGCTCCGCGTCCCGTGGCAGCCCGGAGGGGAGGGGCCGCTGGGGAGAGGATGGGTCCAGGTACGTGTTTGGCTGAGTTCCTTCAATGTTCCCCTGAAACTATCACAACACTCTTAATCAGCCGTGCGTGCGTGCTAAGTCGCTTCAGTCGTGTCTGACTCTTTACGACCCTGTGGACTGTAGCTCGCCAGGGTCCCCCGTCCATGGGATTCTCCAGGCACCAACAGTGGAGTGGGTTGCCATGCCCGCCTCCAGGGGATCTTCCCGACCCAGGGATCAAACCCACATCTTTTAAGTCTCCTGCATTATCAGGCGGGCGCTTTACCACTGGTGCCACCCGGGAAGCCCCTAATCAGCTTTATCCTGATACGAAATAAAAAGTTCAAACAAAGAAATATTTGTTGACGGCCTACCATGGGGGAGCAACAGGGCCAGAATGAGGGTGAGGCAAAGCGAGGCATTTTCTCTGAGTACAAAATTTAAGGGGGCACCAAAACAGCCCTCAACATAATATCTTTTTCTAATTAATTAATTTATTTCTGGCTGCGCTGAGTCTTCGTCACTGTGCCCAGGCTTTCTCTGGTTGGGGCAAGCAGGGGCTACTCTCTACTCATGGTGCACAGGCTTCTTGTGGTGGTTTCTCTTGTCACAGAACACAGCCCCTAGAGCTCGGGCTCAGTTGTGGCCTATGGGCTTGGTTGCCCCTCAGCATGTGGAATCTTCCAGGGCCAGGGATTGAACCTGTGTCCTCTGCAATGGCAGGCAGAGCCTTAATCACTGGACCACCAGGGAAGTCCTCAAAATAGCTTCTTGATGCAGTATTTTTTCAAATGCAAATGAACACCTCAAATCCATCATGAACAAAATATCAAAACTGTGTAGAGACAAGGCCACAAACAGTGCCACGCCCTGGTAGAGTTGGGGGTCGAAAAGTATCAGCACCAGCACTGATCCTGTTTTTGTTTAAAAGTCTAAGACTTTGCTTCTTGTATTAACTTTGATTTTTTTTTAATATTGCATTAAAACACTGTTTATCTTGATGACTGAGATTGTATACATCCACCACTCTTAAATTTTGCACCCCAGAGGGGACTTCCCTATTGGCCCCATGGCTAAGACTCCAAGCTCCCAACACAGGGGGCCTGAGTTCAATCCCTGGTCAGGGAACTAGATCTCACATGTTGCAACTAAAGATCCTATATGCCGAAACTAGGACTCAGCACAGCCAAGGAAATGTGTGTGCTCAGTCATGTCCAACTCTTTGCAGCCCCGTGGACTGTAGCCCACCAGCCTCCTCTGCCCATGGGATTCTCCAGGCAAGAATACTGGAGTGAGTGGGTAGCCATTCCTTTCTCCAGGGGATCTTCCCAACCCAGGGATCAAACCTGGGTACCCTGTATTGTAGGCAGATTCTTTACTGTCTGAGCCACCAGGGAAGCCCCTGAAATTAAAATAAATACTAAAAATGTTTTGCTTCACCCTAGTCCTGGCTCTGGAGAAGGCAATGGCACCCCACTCCAGTACTCTTGCCTGGAAAATCCCATGGATGGAGGAGCCTGGTGGGCTGCAGTCCATGGGGTCACTAAGAGTCGGACACTACTGAGCGACTTCACTTTCACTTTTTCGCTTTCATGCATTGGAGAAGGAAATGGCAACCCACTCCAGTTTTCTTGCCTGGAGAATCCCAGGGGCAGGAGAACCTGGTGGGCTGACGTCTATGGGGTCACGCGGAGTCGGACACGACTGAAGTGACTTAGCAGCAGCAGTCCTGGCTCTGCATGTAAAGTGTGTTAAGTATTAGGGAAAACAGCAGAAACCAGGCTCAGGCATTACCCCATGGTTTAGCAAATGAGGCAAAGTAAACTAGTAAATAAGGTAACTGTAAGTTACCATTAGTCTAATGGTAGGAACACGGCACTAAGAAGGGCAGTCACCTGCTCAGATCACGATCACTGACACCTTCTCCAAATTTCCAAGCTTGAAAAGCCCTTGTCGTTCTTACCTGTAGAATCCTGCTGTGCATTAAAGGGTTAACTCAGCAGGTTTAGCCTCTTCAACCCTGAACCATCCAAAGAAAGGACTGCACTGGCTCTTGGGAGATTACCTGTAAGCCCCTGAGTCATTCCCACTAATGGGAGTGTCTGTGTATACTTGGGACCCTGGGCCACACCTGGCCAGATAATCTATGCTAATAATGTGATTTATGGGGGACAGCCTTGAACCCTGCTATATCACTGGGTTTTTGAAGGGGCTGGAGACCAAATACTTAGGGTCAGTTTGTAGGTGCTCCGTGCCTATGTGACTGATGCCCAATAAAAGTGCAGGACCCCAAGGATCCAGTGAGCCTCCCTGGGTGTGTCATTGCACCCCGCTGCTGGGAGGGTGAAGCTCTGTCCCCACGACACCACTGGGAGGAGACAACACTGTGCTTGCTCCTGGTCTCTCCTGCACTCCGCTCTGCTATCAGGTCTCCTGGGACCACCCCTAGGACCGTCCCCCCAAACAACCCCAAAGGGAAAGCACCACCCCCCGCCCCCCACCAAGAGCCTATATTTTTTCCTCACTCAGTGCTAAGCTTGTCGAGATTTCTGAAATTTCCCAGGCCTCAGAGAAGACCCTGAAGTTCATCTGCTCTTGACACACCCACAACCCAGGTGATGAAACCGGCCAGGGCAGGGCGTTCATAGAGGTGAACGTTTACTGAGAGGTCTCACCCCCTGCTATGAGCTGAGCTGCCATATAAGAGCATCGTTTCATCGGTTCCTCGTGCAACCTGTGAGGCAGGGCTGCTGTTGATCCCGTGGTCCTGGAGGAACATTAGGCCCAAAGTGGTGGAGCCACACCCGCCTGTGGGGATGCCTGGAGTCCCGCAGCTGCCAGTGGAAGAGCCAGAATCAAGCCCAGACTTGACTGACTTCAAAACAGGTTGTGAGTTCCCCGTTGCTGGAGGTATCCACGAGTCTCCACAATCATATAGCAAGAAGGCAGTAGAGGGAATTCAAGAAAAGGGAGACTACAATATCAGAGTCACAAGAAGAGGCTCCCTCAACCAAAGAGTTTCTCAACCTCAGCGCCACTGACAGTTTGGACTAGATAATTCTTTGGGGGCAGGGGGTTGCTGTCCTGGGCACAGGAAGATGTTGAGCACCACCCCTGGCTTCTACCCCCTGGATGCCAGCAGCAAACCCCTAATTATGGCAACCAAAAATGTCTCCAATCAAAAGGGCAAATTCCTTTTGCCCCACCTGCATCCCCTCTCCAAACCCTTCTCCCCTGACTCTCTGCCCCAGAGGCTGACATAGTGTCAATGTGTCCTCCAGGAAAACGGGGCAGGGTGTGGGCACAACCTCTCCCCTGTTTGAGAAACTCTGCTCTGCAAGAATTTCTGGAAAAGTCAGTCGACATCCATGAAGACCAGCGCTGACAAGGAAGTGCAGTTTTATACCCAGGCAGCGCCATCGCGGGAGACAGCCATGCACTGCAGCAGCCCTTATATCATGGCCGAGATGCTGTATATCTGCTCCCCCTGTCAGCATCCCAGAGCAGCAGGAGGAATATCTGTGTGTGTAGAAAATACAGAGAGTTGGGAGGAAGGGAGAAGGAGAGGGTAGAGGAAAAGGGGGAGGGAGAGAGGAAGAAAGGAAGGAGGGAGGGAAAATGCCATGACCCAAAAAGTGAATCCAGGCATTATTTGACCTGATGCAACAGAATTGTGCCGTTTTTACCAGAACAACCCTGAGCTGCTACAATAGGATCTTGGCAAGGCTGGACCCATTGAAGAACCTGTGCACGACCAACCTGGAAGGACCCTTAGAAAGTGGCAATCTGAGAGCTAACCCTGGCTTGTGTATTGCAGGCTGGGGGTGGATGTTGGTCTCGGGCATCTTCCTTTTGCTCCACCCCCATTTCCTCTCTAAACCCACTCCCCTGACTCTCTGCCCCAGAGGCTGACACGTGTGCACTGCAGTGGACTGTCTTGCCTTCTGCCTTCCGGCTGGACTCTGCCAATGGGAGGTCCATTCAGAAAACTAAGATCATGGCCTCTGGTCCCATCACGTCATGGCAAATAGATGGGGAAACAATGGAAACAGTGACAGACTTTATTTTTTTGGGCTCCAAAATCACTGCAGATGGTGACTGCAGCCATGAAATTAAAAGATGCTTGCTCCTTGGAAGAAAAGCTATGACCAACCTAAATAGCATATTAAAAAGCAGAGACATTACTTTACCGACAAAGGTCTGTCTAGTCAAGGCTATGGTTTTTCCAGTGGTGATGTATGGATGTGAGAGTTGGACTCTAAAGAAAGCTGAGCATTTTAGAAGAAGAATTGATGCTTTTGAACTGTGGTGTTGGAGAAGACTCTTGAGAGTCCCTTGGAGAAGACTCTTGAGAGTCCCTTGGAGAAGACTCTTGAGAGTCCCTTGGAGAAGACTCTTGAGAGTCCCTTGGAGAAGACTCTTGAGTTCCTTGGAGAAGACTCTTGAGAGTCCCTTGGAGAAGACTCTTGAGAGTCCCTTGGAGAAGACTCTTGAGAGTCCCTTGGAGAAGACTCTTGAGAGTTCCTTGGAGAAGACTCTTGAGAGTTCCTTGGAGAAGACTCTTGAGAGTTCCTTGGGCAGCAAGGAGATCAACAAGTCAGTCCTAAAGGCAATCAGTCCAGAGTACTGGACTGATGCTGAAGCCGAAACTCCAATACTTTGGCCATCTGATTCAAAGAACTGAATTGGAAAAGACCCTGATATTGGGAAAGATTGAAGGCAGGAGGAGAAGGGGCCGACAGAGGATGATATGGCTGGATGGCATCACCGACTCGATGGACGTGGGTTTGGGTGAACTCTGGGAGTTGGTGATGGACAGGGAGGTCTGATGTGCTGCAGTCCATGGGGTCGCAAAGAGTCAGACACGACTGAGCAACTGAACTGAATGGGAGGTCCAGAAGGAAATGAGAGGGAGGAGGGTGATGGAGGGAGGTGGGTGTTTATCGCCCCCTGCTCCTGCCTGCCAGGGGCTCTGATGGGGTGGCTGTATCTTTTCACAAAAGATTTCAACCCCTGCTCGGAGACCACATAACCCTTAACCCTCCCTGGTCCCATCTCCTGGTGTAGGAGTGATGCTGGTACCCTCTGTACCTAGACCCCAGAGACTTGGCTATCCTGTGTGGTTTTCCTATGCCCTGCCCACACCTTTGTAAGCAATTCCTTTATTAAACTCTCCTTAAGTTATTCCAATTTATCTGTGCTGTGTGTTTCCTGCTGGGTCCTAACTGATGAACCATGCGATTCATTGTTCAAACAAAATCGTATGCAAAAACCCAGTAGATGAAACAGACTAAGGCAGGGCTCCTCCTGCAACACGCATCTGTTTGGTGTCCACACGTGGCCAGCTTGCCCCATGGCTGTTAGAGGCAGAGGCTTACTTCTCTGAACACATCAGTTCTCTCCAAGACCACTTTGATGATCTAATTATCCTTGGCTCACTGTTCTATGTTATGTAAGGAAGCCAACTGGTATTTCTAAAGAATTAAAACATTCCTCCAGGCGCGGCTCACCGGTGAGTACAATGTTATCCCTCCTTCTATACGTGTACCCAAAACGTCCTCACTTTCCAAGCCCAAACACGGTCAGTGTAACTTGGATGTCTCCTATTCTGAGAGTGTCATCAAACAGTAATTTGTGGGAAATTCCCCACAGGCAGGCTGTTCGTGACACTATCACAAAGGGACATTTTTTTAATTTTTTTTAAATTAAGCTCCGCTATGGTATGAGTCTAGGCTTCCCTGGTGGCTCAGTGGTAAAAAAATTCGTCTCCCATTGTAAGAGACATGGGTTTGATCCCTGGGTCAGGAAGATTCCCTGGAGAAGTAAATGGTAACCCACTCCAGTATCTTTGCCTGGGGAATCCCATGAACAGAGGAGCCTGGTGGGCTACAGTCCATGAGGTTGCAAAGAGTCAGACACAACTGAAGCAACTTAGCACACACACACGCACAGTGTGAGTCTGTGCCGTCCAAGAAGGGATAAATCAGTAAGAGAAAGCGATACAAAGAAAAAAGAAGTTTGATCTGACCTTTAAACTGTCGGTAGGGTTTGGTAGTTAAACAAAAGAAGAGGGGATATGCCCAGAAGGGAGAACACCAGAGCAAAGGTGTGAAGTTAGGAGGTGGTGATACGACAGAAGAGTGAGAAAGAGGAGCCAGGCCCAGGGAGGAAGGGGATGGCCCCAGGAGTTAAGGGAAATGTATTTTAATAGACCGAACAGGGCCAGATTACTAAAACCTTTGAAAGGCAGGCAGGTGAAGTTTCTCTTTAGTTATTTGATACAGTAGGTAGTAGGAAGCCTTAGATGATATTTGAGTGGGTAAGTAATACAAGATACCATCAATCCTCACTATTCACGGATTTTGTAACCGTAACCCCCAAACCTATCTCCACAGTCATTCTTGGGCACGGGCAGAGTGGTTAAAAAAAAGTATCACCCATCGTCAACATTCACAGCTGGGGCTGAGCGAGGTGGCACTCTGCTTCCCGTTTCAGCTCACATCCTGTGAACAAGTGTCCTTCTGTGGTCTAAATGGAGCCACTTTTTTTTTTTTTTCCTTTGCATCTGTATGCTTTTCATTGGTGGTTTTGCTGTGCTTGTTTTACTTTGTTCATTTCATTTTGCTGTTTGGCTACATAGGGTTCCTAAGTGCAAGCAGGCTGTGAGGTACCTTACGGAGTAAAACACACATGTTGGAGAATGTTTATTCAGACACAAGCTGTAGTGCTATCAGCTGTGAGTTCACTGTGAATGAATCAACAATGCATATTAACTCAGGTATCTTTAAACAGAAACACACAGAAAACAAGTTTATGTGTTCATCAGTTGACAAAAACGTCATGTCCAGAGGCTTTCAGGAACCTAACCCTGCATGTCCCCTAGGAGCCACGGTTCAATATTCACCAGCTCAGTGTTTGTGGCTAGTTTATAAAGCATAAGTAGCTGCAATAACAAGAATCAACTTGTGGCAGCATTTGGGAACTGGGTGGAGGCCACAAGACCATCAAGAGGAACCACCTCTTGGGACTTCCCTGGTGATCCACAGGGAAGTATCACAACGGGACATTTGTTAAGACTCCACATTTCCAACGCAAGGGGCACGTGTTCAATCCCTGGTCAGGGAACTAAATCCCACATGCCAACCGATGTGGCCAAAAAAAAAAAAAAAAAAAAGAGGAACCGCCTCTTGAGAGCATGAGCGCTGGAGCGAGTGCCTGGGCCTAAATCCCTGCTCTCCTGCTTGCTAGCTGTGTGTCCTTGGACAAGTCACTCTGCCTCTCTGGGCCACGGTTTCCTCATCTGTAAACCCTTCTCATAGGGTGGCTAGGAGGATCTCGATGTGTTAGTGTTGCAAAATATTTAGGACACTATTTGGGACACCAAGAACACTCTGCATGTTTCAAGTTATTAAATAAATGGAGAAAGGAACAAAAAGGGAAACCAACTTATTTCTCAGAGGAGGAAACTGAGTCGGGCCTGGGAAGAACCTGCCACACCTGAGTTATTAGCAGAGCTGCTGAGCTCTTTCCAACGATGGCATGGGGTGATGCCGGGTCCAGGGAACCTGCTCCCAGCCTGTTATGATGACTCAGCTGCAGAGAGGCAAGGTGGAGCTGACCCCAGAGGTCACAGGTGCAAACCCACCGTGTGGCCCAGGGAAACCCCCCACCACCAAGTCCCCCTCCTGGGAGCCCCTCCCCCTCCACCCTCCTCCAGCAAGCCCCCACGTGCCACTTCCAGGCATGGGCCAGACGGATTCTAGAACGCTCTAAAGGAGTACCTCTCCATCTCGCGGTTTAAGAATTACTAGTGATCTCCAGCGTGTGCCTGCGGAGGAACAAGAAATACTACCACGCCCGGGCAGAAACCTAATGAGAAACCGAACATGGCCAGACAGAAGCTTAACAAGAAATACTGGCCTGGGCTCCCAAGAAGAACAGCGGGCTCGGGAGGCCGGGGCAGGCGGCCTGCCATCTTCCCCCGCCCACGAATCGATTGCGCACAAGGCTATCGAGAGCAAGGAAGTAGATAAACGGGAAGATATACGACAGGAGGGGCCCAGGGCTGATGAAAGGGGAAGAGAAGGCAGCTTAAATCAAGGGGCAAGTGCTGCGAGAGAGGGGAGATAACAGGATTTGTGTTTATGGTTAACTAGGAGAATCGGCTGAGGTGCTGGGGCCGCGAGATGGGTGAGCACCCCAGGGAGGGATGGGTGGAGAGTGCGCCATGCTCCCGGTGAATCACCAATGCTCTGGGTGGCGGGCAGGCAACGCAAGCCAGAAACAGATACTTAAAATCGCAAAGTCCCTCCGGGTCCATTTGGTTGTGGCCCTAAACTGCCTTTCACCCTCTGTCCTTTGTTTCCAGGCTTGCCTGGACATCGCAGGGCACTCTCAAAGGTATCCACAGGCGCCACATCCTCCCACCATGGGGATGATCAGGATAGAAGGCAAGGCCCACATTGAGACAATCCAGACATCAGCAAATGCTTACTGGGAAGCTCCTCTGTTCCTGTGGCTGAGCACAGGGCCTCCTGTGTCTTGTTCCAGCCAACATTCACTCCAAACACTGGGGTTGTTCCCGTTTTACAGAGGCGGAAACTGAGGCTCATGGGGAACTGTCCCAACGCAGTCGAGTGGTGCTGGAATTCCAGCCCAGGCAGTCTGGCTTCAGAGCCCACCTGGATTCTAGAGTGACTCCATTGCCATCGTTAGTATCCACGTAAAGGGAGACAATATGCCCCCATCCCATTCTCTCAGTGTCTCTGTGCAAGACAGCTCCTATTTGGTGGGAAAGAAGAGAAGTGAGACAGGAAAGGGTGTGTTACCCAGCAGGTCACCACCATGGGCGACAGAGCTCAGTCCCGTCACGCAAAGGACACAGGTGGTCCCTGTCACCCAGAGGGGAGGGAGCTGGGCTTTCTCCACACCAGCTTCTACTAAGTCGTTGGTTGCTGTTGCTTAGTCGCTCTGCTGCTGCTAAGTCGCTTCAGTCGTGTCCGACTCTGTGCGACCCCATAGACGGCAGCCCACCAGGCTCCTCTGTCCCTGGGATTCTCCAGGCAAGAACACTGGAGTGGGTTGCCATTTCCTTCTCCTGGCCAACTCTGTGACCCCGCGGCTGTAACCTGCCCAGCTCCTCTGTCCGTGGGACTGTCCAGGCAAGAATGCAGCAGGAGTGGATTGCCATTTCCTCCTCCAGGGGATCTTCCTGCCCGAGGGGTGGAAGTCACTTCTCCTGCATTGGCAGGCAGGTTCTTTACCACCGAGGCACCAGGGCAGCCCATGAGTCATTGGTTGGGGCATAATTCACCAGCCCTTTTAACTGGCCAGAGTGTGGGCAGCACAGGTCCAGTGGCCAGAACCAGCCTTCCCCCACCCAGTCCTACCACACCCCATGCCCAGGGAAAGAAATTCAGGACAAGGGACTGTGAGCGTGGCTACCGCAGCCTCTGCTGCATACCGCCTATAGCCTGCTGCACGCATATTTATCCCACAGGAGTAGAAAGTGATGATTAAAAGCTCAGGTGGTAGAATGAGGCAGACCGGACCTCAAATTTCAGCTCTGTCACTTTCTACATGACAGCTTAAGCAAATTGTTCTTCTACAAAACAGGGGTCTTGCATGGTTGAGGGCACTCAATGGGTTCATCCCGATTTCATGCTTACCACAGCGCCTGGCACATCGGAGAAACTTCCAATAAACGCTAATAGCAATGAGCAGTATTGTTACCATCTCATTCACTGTTTTCCAAAAAAAAAAAATTCCACATTAACATTTTCCCATTGTTTTTCTTTTTGATTATTTTTAAGGTTTAATTGCATCCAAGTACTGCATTTCGGACTCTTTTGTTGACCATGATGGCCACTCCATTTCTTCTGAGGGATTCCTGCCCGCAGTAGTAGATATAATGGTCCTCTGAGTTAAATTCACCCATTCCAGTCCATTTTAGTTCGATAATTCCTAGAATGTCAACATTCACTCTTGCCATCTCTTGTTTGACCACTTCCAATTTGCCTTGATTCATGGACCTGACATTCCAGGTTCCTATGCAATATTGCTCTTTACAGCATCAGACTTTGCTTCTATCACCAGACACATCTACAGCTGGGTATTCTTTTTGCTTTGGTTCCATCCCTTCATTCTTTCTGAAGTTATTTCTCCATTGATCCCCAGTAGCATATTGGGCCCCTACTGACCTGGGGAGTTTCTCTTTCAGTACCCTATCATTTTGCCTTTTCATACTGTTATGGCAGAAAGTGAAGAGGAACTAAAAAGCCTCTTGATGAAAGTGAAAGTGGAGAGTGAAAAGGTTGACTTAAAGCTCAACATTCAGAAAACGAAGATCATGGCATCTGGTCCCATCACTACATAGGAAATAGATGGAGAAACAGTGGAAACAGTATCAGACTTTATTTTTCTGGGCTCCAAAATCATTGCAGATGGTGACTGCAGCCATGAAATTAAAAGACGCTTACTCCTTGGAAGGAAAGTTATGACCAACCTAGATAGCATATTCAAAAGCACAGACATCACTTTGCAAACAAAGGTTCGCCTAGTCAAGGCTATGGTCTTTCCTGTGGTCATGTATGGATGTGAGAGCTAGACTGTGAAGAAGGCTGAGGGCGGAAGAATTGATGCTTTTGAACTGTGGTGTTGGAGAAGACTCTTGAGAGTCCCTTGGACTGCAAGGAGATCCAACCAGTCCATTCTGAAGGAGATCAGCCCTGGGATTTCTTTGGAAGGAATGATGCTGAAGCTGAAACTCCAGTACTTTGGCCACCTCATGCGAAGAGCTGACTCATTGGAAAAGACTGATGCTGGGAGGGATTGGGGGCAGGAGGAGAAGGGGACGACAGAGGATGAGATGGCTGGATGGCATCACTGACTCGATGGATGTGAGTCTGAGTGACCTCCGGGAGTTGGTGATAGACAGGGAGGCCTGGCGTGCTGGGGTTCATGGGGTCGCAAAGAGTCGGACACGACTGAGTGACTGAGCGACTGATCTGATCTGAAGGTTTAATTGTTGAAAGAGAATATGTTGGCCAAGAAGTCCATTCAAGTTTTTCTGTAATGTCATCTGGAAACATTCGAATGAACTTTTTGGCCAACCCAATGCATAGTTCAAAATCCAAAAGGTATTAAATAATAAACTGTGAAAAGTCTCCCCTTCTTCTGCACTAGCCACCCAGGGGCCCTCCTCCCAAGTAACCAAGATCAGCATGTTTGTGAATTTTCCCAAAGACATTTTCATACAGCATTCTAACATGTATTTTGGGCTTGCTTTTGTTTTTCTATGGCTGAATCCAATACAGGATGGTGTTGTAAATAATATAAACAAATTTTTAAACTTCCTGTTTAGAAATAATTTTTGGATTTATGTAAGAGCTGCAAAGATAACACAGAGAGTTCTGGTATATCTGTCACCCAGCACCCCGAGTGCTAACATCCTACATAACCATCGTGCATCAACCAAACCTAAGAACCTGACGTTGGTGCCATACTACTCCTTACACTACAGATTTACTTTGGATTTCACCCGTTTTCTCCCTGAAGTGGACCCACTCAGGATAGTGTGTGGCACTGAGCTGCCAGGTCTCCTGAGTCCCCTTCAGTCTGTGACAGTTTCTTACCTTCGCCTTGTTTTTGTGATCGTCACACTTTTGAAGAATCCTATGCAATTATTCCACAATGAACGAATCTATATGGCTTGGTGCCCCTGAAGGGCATTCAGTTCAGTTCAGTTCAGTCACTCAGTCGTGTCCGACTCTTTGCAACCCCATGAATCGCAGCACACCAGGCCTCCCTGTCCATCACCAGCTCCCGGAGTCCACCCAAATCCACATCCATCGAGTCAGTGATGCCATCCAGCCATCTCATCCTCTGTCGTCCCCTTCTCCTCCTGCCCTCAATCCCTCCCAGCATCAGAGTCTTTTCCAATGAGTCAACTCTTCGCATGAGGTGGCCAAAGTACTGGAGTTTCAGCTTTAGCATCATTCCTTCCAAAGAACACCCAGGACTGAGCTCCTTTAGAATGGACTGGTTGGATCTCCTTGCAGTCCAAGGGACTTTCAAGAGTCTTCTCCAACACCACAGGTCAAAAGCATCCATTCTTCGGGGCTCGCCTCAGTGCTCCACGATGAGAGCTGGCAGTGCCAGGAAAGGGCTTTGAGCACTTCATTGTTGTCGCTGTCACAAGAAGCCTGGGAATCCAGATCTCCACCATGGCTGTGTGATCTCGGGCAAGTGCACTCCCTCTCTGGGCTTCAGACTCCCCCTCAGGACAATAAAGCCGTGAAATCGTGTTGGCGAGCGGTAACTGTGTAGTCAAAGCAGTCTACACCATGTATGTACAGACCCCACTATATACTAGCATGTTAAAGGCACTGAAAAGTCCTGCAGGAAAGACTGAAATAATAGTCTCTAAAAAATGAACACATTTTTATTTATCCATGCAGTGGAATGCTGGCTATCTGCAGTTATTTTATTAAAAAAAGAAAAAGAAGGAAGGAAGGAGTGAGGAAATTGTTTATGTACAAAAATGAAAATATCTCCAAAATACACATATAGAGTGTATCACTCATGAGTAAAAAAGAGGGGCAAAGTAAGAATATAAATATATTCAGGATATATATATATATGGAAAGATGTAAATAAAACTAAGAATCATGGTTATTTATAGAGGAGGGAGTTGCATAGAAGTAGGAAGGAGATGTTTCACAGTCTTCTTTCAAATATGTTTATATATTTTATACATAAATCACTTAATTATTTTATTATATATTTTAACAATGAATATATGACTTCAAAATTAAATAAATAACTATGAACATGGGATGTCTATGTGGACTGAGGTATAACAATTTTCCAGGTAAATTATTAAATGAAAAAGAAGCAAGTTTATAGCAGTGTGTATAGTATAACTTATGTGCCCAAAATGCATGTTTGTATATATGTATGTCTGTGTGTATATACATCATGTGTATGTGTGTGTGTGTGTGTGTGTGTGTGTATCCACATACTTGACGCACTATCTCTCTGGAAGGTTCCAGGAGAAACTGCTAACAATGGTTTCACCTGTCAAGGAGACCCGGAGACACATGGGCACTGTTCACTCTTGAAAACTATTTGAATATTCAACATGTGCATAAAACATCTTTTAAATGTTTTTTTAAGGGATCTGTGAAAGACTGGTCACCTTAGCAAGGTTTTTCAAGCAAAAATTTAGAAATAATTTTCACATTTCTCCTCTGGAGCTGGTTTATATACATTTTAGCCCAACCATACTCTAGAATACTCTTCAAACATTAAAATAGTTGAAAAATTAAACATGCATCTATTTACAGAGAACTTCAGAGATGCCCACAATATATTATGAAGTGAAGAAAAGTTGAAGAACCAAAAATATACTGTAACCCAATTTTGTGGGGGAAAAAAATGTCTAAGTGTATACATGCATCTGGAAGAAACACAAGTTGGAATCAAGATTGCCGGGAGAAATATCAATAACCTCAGATATGCAGATGACACCACTCTTATGGCAGAAAGTGAAGAGGGGCTAAAAAGCCTCTTGATGAAAGTGAAAGTGGTGAGTGAAAAGGTTGGCTTAAAGCTCAACATTCAGAAAACGAAGATCATGGCATCTGGCCCCATCACTGCATGGGAAATAGATGGGGAAACAGTGGAAACAGTGTCAGACTTTGTTTTTCTGGGCTCCAAAATCACTGCAGATGGTGACTGCAGCCATGAAATTAAAAGACGCTTACTCCTTGGAAGGAAAGTTATGACCAACCTAGATAGCATATTCAAAAGCAGAGACATTACTTTACCAACAAAGGTTCGCCTAGTCAAGGCTATGGTCTTTCCTGTGGTCATGTATGGATGTGAGAGCTGGACTGTGAGGAAGGCTGAACGCCGAAGAATTGATGCTTTTGAACTGTGGTGTTGGAGAAGACTCTTGAGAGTCCCTTGGACTGCAACAAGATCCAACCAGTCCATTGTGAAGGAGATCAGCCCTGGGATTTCTTGGGAAGGAATGATGCTAAAGCTGAAACTCCAGTATTTTGGCCACCTCATGCGAAGAGTTGACTCATTGGAGAAGACTCTGAAGCTGGGAGGGATTGAGGGCAGGAGGAGAAGGGGACGACAGAGGATGAGATGGCTGGATGGCATCACTGACTCGATGGATGTGAGTCTGAGTGACCTCCGGGAGCTGGTGATGGACAGGGAGGCCTGGCGTGCTGCGGTTCATGGGGTCGCAAAGAGTCGGACACGACTGAGCGACTGATCTGATCTGATAGTGTGCTATGCAGACAGACATGCAGGGGACTCAAGTCCTGACTCTGTCACTTACTGGCTGTGTGATTTTGGACAAGCCTCTTAAAATCAATGGTCTCAGTTTCCCCATTTGTAAAATTAGTGCAAGCAGTCTGGTATTTCCAGGTGGCGCAGGGGTAAAGAATCTGCTTGCTGATGCAGGAAATATGGGATTGATCCATGGGTCAGGAAGATCCCCGGGTCAGGAAGATCCCCTGGAGTAGGAAATGGCAACCCACTCCAATATTCTTGATAGAAATTTCCATGGACAGAGGAGCCTGGTGGGCTACAGTCCACGGGGTTCTCAAAGAGTTGGACACAACAGCACAGCATGCACGCACAACTGTTCTACTCGCCTTGAATTAACCCCTTTGAGCAACTTAGAGCACAATGCCCATCCCACAGTCAGCACTCTGTAATTAATAGGTGCTGCTATCACATACTGGAGCAGGCAATGGCACCCCACTCCAGTTCTCTTGCCTGGAAAATCCCATGGATGAAGGAGCCTGGTGGGCTGCAGTCCATGGGGTCGCAAAGAGTCAGACACCACTGAATGACTTCACTTTCACTTTTCACTTTCATGCATTGGAGAGGGAAATGGCAACCCACTCCAGTGTTCTTACCTAGTGGGCTGCCGTCTATGGGGTCGCACAGAGTTGGACACGACTGTCGCAACTTAGCAGCAGCAGCAGCAGCAATCTCATACAGGTCGTTTGTTGCCATTGTTGTTTTTGCGGAAGTATAGTTGAGTTACAATGTTGTGTTGGTAACAGAATCTTCTTTATACTAGGTAGTAATATATGTTTTTTCGTATTCTTTTCCATTATGATTTGCTATAGAATACTGAATATGGTTCCCTGTGCTATACAATCGGGCTGTGTTGCTTACCCATTCTGTGGATAATAGTTTGCTTCTGCTAATCCCAAACTCCCAATCCAACCCTCCCCCTCCCTGGTCCCCCTTGGCAACCACCTGGCTGCGGTGGGTTGTTTGTTTCATAAATAGGTTCATTCGTGTCTGTGAGTCTGTTTCTGTCGATAAGTTCATTTGTGCCATAGTTTAGATTTCACATGTAAGTGATATAAAATATTTGTCTTTCTCTGTCTTACTTCACTTTGCATGTAGTCTCTAGGTCCATCCATGTAGCTGCAAATGGCATTACTTCATTTTCGTGGCTGAGTAGTACTTCACTGTGTGTATTGCTACATCTTCTTCATCCATTCATCTGTGGATGGACATTTAGGTTGTATCCATGTCTTGGCTATTGTGAATCGTGCTTCTGAAAACACAGGGATGCAAGTATCTTTTAGAATTAGAGTTTTGTCCAGATACATGCCCAGGAGTGGGATTGCTGGATCATATGACAACTCTAGTTTTTATTTTTCAAGCTAATGGAAAATAATAATTTTCCATATTATTTTCCATAACGGTGGCACCAATGTGAATTTCCACCAACAGTGTAGGACAGTTCCCTTTTCTCTACACCATCTCTAGCATTTCACATACAGGTTTTAAGAGCGTCATGGAGACAAGGGCTGGTAGTACCCACAATACATGTTGAACTGGTTACCCGAGAATATAGGATTCGAGTGGGCAGAGAGAACTTTCACCTTCTATTATTTGAAAACTTTTTTAAATAGCAAGCATGCATTCTGTTATAGTTAAGAGAAAAGAAAAAAATAGTTGGTGGTCGAGGGTGGGGGAAACTCCATAAGAACCCGCAGCAGGGGAGAGAGGAGCTGCGTGCACCTCACCATGCTCAGACCTTGCACCCATAAAGCAAGAAGACAAGACCCAAAGCAGCTGCCGACAATCCCACCACTAAATCTGTCCACGTCCTCCCGACTGTGAGACAGAGGTGACCAGACTCAGGAATTACATCCGGGGTGTTCAGATTTGTGGTCACACAGCCCAGTACTCAGGACAATGGGAAATTGGGCCACTGCCACTGTTCATCAAGCATCTCAGACGGAAGATGGGAAATGCTGAAGCCCTGGTCTCTGGAGGCCCACCCAGAATGGGGTTCACCCACCAAAATCTGAACTGCCAATCTCTGCCAATCAGTGTGGAGGGACACTGAGGAATGTGGGGTTTCTCCCAGAGTATTCCTGAGTGGCTTTGGTTAACAGAAGGCTTTGAAATCATCTGCTATGAAATACTCTTTGGAGCCCCCAGTGAAGACCCCCCTCCCAGTTGACAGACCAAGAAATGGTCTCTGAGAATGAAAAGACGTGCCTGAAGTCACAGCTGGGAAGTAGAAGCTGCATCCAAACCCTGGTCTGTCCACCCCAGAGCCATGCCAGTGACCCTACCAAGAAGCAGGGATGGACCCACCAGACCACAGAGAACCCATTGATTTGTTTTGCACACATGGAACCAGTTATTTTGCACTTGCCATGTGCCAGGCCCTGGCTCTGAGAGCACAAAGATTCCATCACCATTTGACATAACTAATGTCCACTCGGCTCCAGGAATTCGGCAAGACTCTGGGGCTTCAAGGGGGAACGAAGAGGCGTGGTCCCTGCTCTCAGGCCCTCTGCAAGCGGAGACGATTGCTTACCCAATCTCAATAGCAACAACTAGTCTACAAAGGCAAGATCCTCAGAACTGATAACAAGAGTTTGACCTAATCTCTGGAGAACTAAAGCTTGCGCTGAAATCTGAAGGATCAAGGGGTACAATTAAGGGGCAGTGGGGGCTAGGAAAGAAAGAGCATCCAGGGAAGAGAATGGCATGCACCAAGGCCCTGGCGTAGGAAGCATACAGGACCTGAAGGTGACTGTTGTGGCTGGAACAGAGGGGGAACACCACTCAAGGTCACACAGAAGAGGGAGACGATGCAAAGCCATGCAGAGAGTTGAGGCCAGATATGGATTTGGTCTTCACTCAGATGGTTAAATAGCATCAGCAGCTCAATGGATATGAACTTGAGCAAACTCTAGGAGACAGTGGAAGATGGGAAAGCTTGGCAAAGGTTTGGACACGACTTAGCAACTGAACAACAACTAAAGCAATGAAGTCTTTGAAGAGCTCTGAGCAGGAAGTGATGTGATCCATTCTTATCCTCGAAGTGGTGACAGTCCAATGAGAGATATGTAACAGGCAACCACAACCAAATAAAGACACAGATGACGAGGTAATCCAGGAAGCTGGGCAGTTGCCTGATGCAATCTGAGGGGTCTTGAGGCTTCCTGGAGGACATGATGTCCTGAAAGGGATGGTTCTTGAATCTACTCCAGAATCCAGATGGAAAAGCTTTAAACCAACTCCTTCCAACAGGGATGCAGGCCCATTTCCAAGACAAGGCCCAAGGACTCCAGATGACTCTGGTGAAGCCATACAGCCTCATGGTGGCAGACCAGAGACCAATAGCCATTGGGGGCTCTCAGGGTCTCCTGGCTGGATTAGCTTCGTAATTGGCCCCTGAGCTCCTCGGAGAGGCATGATGTCACAGAGACCTGATGCAGGCAGAATTCCAGAGTCTGAGTCTCTAATCCACCAGGTGGGAGGAGACAGGAGTTGAGCACTCACATGGCTCCCCAGAGAAACCCCTTCTCTCCACTGGAGAGCTCCCCACAAAGCTGGCCAAGCAGTCCCCAGAGAGGAGGTGCATTAAGGTGAGAGGAACTTCAAGGAACCATCAGAGTAAATTTCAAGGACGGCCGAGGGCTGACGGGGAAGGGATTATTGGATCTGCTCTCTGCAGGGAGATGGAGACAACCAGACAGGTCAGCGAGTGAGCAGCTCGAGGAAGAGTCACCGCGTGACTGTTGACCTGGGACCCCAGTCTTCACAATCCGGGAAGTAAGAGAGCGTGTCTCCTGCTGGGCTCGAAGGAGCAGACATCCATGCCGTGAGCTCTCTATGGAAGGGGACACATGACAAAGACCTGAGAGTGGTCCCAATGACACCTGGATTTCAACCTCGGGAGATACTAAGCAGAAAATCTAACTACACCATGCCTGGACTATGACCTACAGGCCTGTGAGCTAACAGATGGATGCTGTTTAAAGTCACGAAGCTAGCGGCTTTTTTTTATGCAGCAGTAGAAAATGAGGGACTTCCGTGATGGTCCAATGGTTAAGACTCTCTGTTTCCAATGCAGAGGGTCCAGGTTCTATCCTTGGTCAGGGAACTAGATCCCAAGTGCCACAACTAAGACCCAGTACAAATTTAAAAAAAAAAAAAACAGAGACTTCCCTGGCAGCCCAGTAATTAAGACTTTGCCTTCCAATGCAGTGGGTGTGGGTTCATCCTTGATCAGGCAGCTAAGATCCCGCATGCCTTCTGACCAAAAATCCGAAACATGAAACAGAAACAATATTGTAACAAATTCAATAAAGACTTATAAAAAAGAAACAAATGCACTAAAAATGTTTTTTAAAAAAATAGAAAATGAATCCACTACCCTGAAATTTGTAAATAGCACCTTTATTAAAGTAGGTTCATTTGACTGTGCCACCTGTCTCCAGTGGGGCCCTGCATTATTTGACTTCTCTGGGCTTTGGTTTCTTCACCTATAATAGGAGATAACTATAACAAAGCTATAACAAGGATGCAATGAGATGGTGACCAGGCCAGCTCTCTGTACCTCCCTCCCCTGCTCCATCAGCCCCTGCTTCAGCTGCACAGACTCATGGACCATGCACATGCCTGCCTTCTGCCCCAGCCGAGTGATGGTTCTAAAACTGAGGGCAGCACGGCTTCGTCTGCTGCTGCTAAGTCACTTCAGTCGTGTCCGAGTCTGCGCGACCCTATAGACGGAAGCCCACCAGGCTCCCCCGTCCCTGGGATTCTCCAGGCAAGAACACTGGAGTGGGTTGCCATTTCCTTTTCCAGTGCATGGAAGTGAAAAGTGAAAGTGAAGTCGCTTAGTTGTGTTCGACTCTTCGCGACCCCATGGACTGCAGCCCACCAGGCTCCTCCATCCATGGGATTTTCCAGGCAAGAGTACTGGAGTGGGTTGCCATTGAGAAACACACACCACCGCGATGGTGGTAAACCTGAGGGCCTGTGAGGGGCGTGCTCAAACCGCTGGTTTCCCTGGTAACCAATAACCACGTGACATCAGTTCCTCCAATCAACGCCTCTCTCCCTCCCTCTAGTGGTGAAGAGTGCCGCCATGTTGTGCTCACTGCCAGCTGTGCAAAGTGCAGCTGTTACCTCAGGACCCTTTCCTTCTGACCTCAATGTCTCCAGATTCGAGGCTGGGCAACTACAAGGCTCACAGTCCAATGGGTGCAGCCAAAAACTGGCCACAGAAGGCTGAGGAAACTCCCCTCAGCGGGAAGAAGTTGGGAAGTGAGGACGGGGACGAAAAATTGTGGGGGATGACCTCAAGTGTCATCCGCTAGCACGAGGGGCCCTAGGCAGCTGACCACCACGAGAGGAGTCTTTCTCTTCCATGTCACTAAGGATGTCCTACTCAATTCAGAGTCTCTTTCCCGTTTAAAAGTGGCATTTCTGCGCTCTGGGTTCCTCTAACTGCTCAGGGTTGGCTGGTGAATACAGACGAAAGACGAGGATCTGGATTATTTGTCAGATCAGATCAGATCAGTCGCTCAGTCGTGTCCGACTCTTTGCGACCTCATGAATCGCAGCACACCAGGCCTCCCTGTCCATCACCAACTCCCGGAGTTCACCCAGACTCACGTCCATCGAGTCAGTGATGCTATCCAGCCATCTCATCCTCTGGCATCCCCTTCTCCTCTTGCCCCCAATCCCTCCCAGCATCAGAGTCTTTTCCAATGAATCAACTCTTCGCATGAGGTGGCCAAAGTACTGGAGTTTCAGCTTTAGCATCATTCCTTCCAAAGAAATCCCAGGGCTGATCTCCTTCAGAATGGACTGGTTGGATCTCCTTGCAGTCCAAGGGACTCTCAAGAGTCTTCTCCAACACCACAGGTCAAAAGCATCTATTCTTCGGCATTCAGCCTTCTTCACAGTCCAACTCTCACATCCATACATGACCACAGGAAAGACCATAGCCTTGACTAGGTGAACCTTTGTTGGCAAAGTAATGTCTCTGCTTTTGAATATGCCATCTAGGTTGGTCATAACTTTCCTTCCAAGGAGTAAGCGTCTTTTAATTTCATGGCTGCAGTCACCATCTGCAGTGATTTTGGAGCCCAGAAAAATAAAGTCTGACACTGTTTCCACTGTTTCCCCATCTATTTCCCATGAACTCATGGGACCGGATGCCATGATCTTCATTTTCTCAATGTTGAGCTTTAAGCCAACCTTTTCACTCTCCAGTTTCACCTTCATCAAGAGGCTTTTTAGTTCCTCTTCACTTTCTGCCATAGGGGTGGTGTCATCTGCATATCTGAGGTTATTGATATTTCTCCCGGCAATCTTGATTCCAGCTTATGTTTCTTCCAGTCCAGCATTTCTCATGATGTACTCTGCATATAAGTTAAATAAACAGGGTGACAATATTCAGCCTTGATGTACTCCTTTTCCTATTTGGAACCAGTCTGTTGTTCCATGTCCAGTTCTAACTGTTGCTTCCTGACCTGCATACACATTTCTCAAGAGGCAGATCAGGTGGTCTGGTATTCCCATCTCTTTCAGAATTTTCCAGTTTATTGTGATCCACACAGTCAAAAGCTTTGGCATAGTCAATAAAGCAGAAATAGATGTTTTTCTGGAACTCTCTTGCTTTTTCCATGATCCATATCTGAGGTTATTGATATTTCTCCTGGCAATCTTGATTCCAGCTTGTGTTTCTTCCAGTCCAGCATTTCTCATGATGTACTCTGCATAGAAGTTAAATAAACAGGGTGACAATATACAGACTTGACGTACTCCTTTTCCTATTTGGAACCAGTCTGTTGTTCCATGTCCAGTTCTAACTGTTGCTTCCTGACCTGCATACACATTTCTCAAGAGACAGATCAGGTGGTCTGGTATTCCCATCTCTTTCAGAATTTTCCACAGTTTATTGTGATCCACACAGTCAAAAGCTTTGGCATAGTCAATAAAGCAGAAATAGATGTTTTTCTGGAACTCTCTTGCTTTTTCCATGATCCAGAGGATGTTGGCAATTTGAACTCTGGTTCCTCTGCCTTTTCTAAAACCAGCTTGAACATCAGGAAGTTCACGGTTCACATATTGCTGAAGCTTGGCTTGGAGAATTTTGAGCATTACTTTACTAGCATGTGAGATGAGTGCAATTGTGCGGTAGTTTGAGCATTCTTTGGCATTGCCTTTCTTTGGGATTGGAATGAAAACTGACCTTTTCCAGTCCTGTGGCCACTGCTAAGTTTTCCAAATTTGCTGGCATATTGAGTGTAGCACTTTCACAGCATCATCTTTCAGGATTTGGAATAGCTCAACTGGAATTCTATCACCTCACTAGCTTTGTTCGTAGTGATGCTTTCTAATGCCCACTTGACTTCCCATTCCAGGATGTCTGGCTCTAGGTCAATGATCACACCATCGTGATTATCTGGGTCATGAAGATCTTTTTTGTACATTTCTTCTGTGTATTCTTGCCATCTCTTCTTAATATCTTCTGCTTCTGTTAGGTCCATACCATTTCTGTCCTTTATCGAGCCCATCTTTGCATGAAATATTCCTTTGGTATCTCTGATTTTCTTGAAGAGATCCCTAGTCTTTCCCATTCTGTTGTTTTCCTCCATTTCTTTGCATTGATCACTGAAGAAGGCTTTCTTATCTTTTCTTGCTATTCTTTGGAACTCTGCATTCAGATGTTTATTTCTTTCCTTTTCTCCTTTGCTTTTTGCTTCTCTTCTTTTCACAGCTATTTGTAAGGCCTCCCCAGACAGCCATTTTGCTTTTTTGCATTTCTTTTCCATGGGGTTACCTGGTTGGGTAAGACCAGCCCACTCCCTAAACCAACCCCCCACCTCGGTCCCGGCTACAGGAGGGGGCAGAGCAACGAATTTGGGGGACGGGATCATAGCTGCACACCGGCTCCGACACGCTACCACCGGTGGGAGACATTACAGAATATTGACAAATTCTTCCAGCATCACAACCACTGTTCAGGATCTAGAACAGCTGTGAGTGACCTATGGGACCCCTTTTGGACATGGATAGGGAATAATGCCCATTAAGTCCAGGAAAAGGGCAATAAAAATGCCATACACTCGCTTTTCTACCTGCTTTACAACCCCACTAATGACGGGCTATGGAAGGACCACTTAAACATTGAGAGAGGAACTCGTTCTCAACATATGGTTGTCTCGAGCCCTGCGAACTCTCTCCAAACAGTCCAGGAGCATCTTCCCAGTGCCCACGCTGTGTTGATCCAGAGGAGACTGGTCAACACCGTCCCCCTCAACTGTTGACAACCAGGAACCAAAGGACCGTTGCCAAACATGGGTCAGGACAATGACTCGCTTTTACCTTGACATGGGATCCACTTCCAGGGAACATGTTGTAAAATGGCCTGGGACTGGCAGGTAAGTCCGGTGGTTTGTGTTTGCCAAATAGGATTAGAAAGGGGCTTACGTGGACTTCTCTGGTGAGCCAGTGGTTAAGACTCTGCACTGCCAATGCAGGTGGCACCAGTTCGATCCCTGGTTGGGGAACGAAGATCCCACATGCCACTCAGTGTGGCCAAGAGATAAATGAATCAAAGCTTCCTGCTCGGGTCGATTCTTCAGGTCTTCATTATCTTGTGAAGAATTAAATTTTAAAAGTTACATTTTAAAAAGCCGGGGGGATGGGGGGGAGCTTACAGGGTGGGATAAATACATCACCCTTTGGCTCCCTGGTTGCTCAGACGGTAAAGTGTCTGTCTACAATGTGAGAGACCCAGGTTCGATCCCTGGGTTGGGAAGATTCCCTGGAGAAGGAAATGGCAGCCCACTCCAGTACTCTTGCCTTGAAAATCCCATGGACGGAGGAGCTTGGTGCAGGCTACTATCCACGGGGTTGCAAAGAGTTGGACAGGACTGAGCAACTTCACTTTCACTTTCAGTTCAGTTCAGTCACTCAGTCACGTCCGACTCTTTTCTACTCCATGGACGGCAGCACACCAGGCTTCCCTGTTCATCGCCAGCTCCTGGACCTTACTCAAACTCCTGTCCATCAAGTCAGTGATGCAGTCCAACCATCTCACCCTCTGTCATTCCCCTCTGCTCCCTCCTTCAGTCTTTCCCAGCATCAGTGAGTCAGTTCTTCACATCAGGTGGCCAAAAGTATTGGAGTTTCAGCTTCAGCATCAGTCCTTCCAATGAATAATCAGGACTGATTTCCTTTAGGATGGACTGGTGAGAGCTCCTTGCTGTCCAAGGGACTCTCAAGAGTCTTCGCCAACATCACAGTTCAAAACCATCAATTCTTCAGCACTCAGCTGTCTTTAGAGTCCAACTCTCACATCCATACATGACTACTGGAAAAACCATAACCTTGACTAGATGGACCTTTGTTGGCAAAGTAATGTCTCTGCTTTTTTAATATGCTGTCTAGGTTGTTATAGCTTTTCTTCCAAGGAGCAAGCATCTTTTAATTACATGGCTGCAGTCACCATCTGCAGTGATTTTGGAGCCCAAAAAATAAAGTCTGACACTGTTTTCACTGTTTCCCCATCTATTTCCCATGAAGTGATGGGACCAGATGCCATGATCTTCATTTTCTGAATGTTGAGCTTTAAGCCAACTTTTTCACTCTCCTCTTTCACTTTCATCAAGAAGCTTTTTAGTTCCTCTTCACTTTCTGCCATAAGTGTAGTGTCATCTGCATATCTGAGGTTATTGATATTTCTCCCAGCAATCTTGATTCCAGCCTGTGCTTCTTCCAGCCCAGCATTTCTCATGATGCACTCTGCATATAAGTTAAATAAGCAGGGTTACAATGTACAGCCTTGACGTACTTCTTCCCCGATTTGGATTCTTTACCAGCTAAGCCACAAAGGAAGCCCTTCTTTCCCAATTTGGAACCAGTCTGTTGTTCCGTGTCCAATTCTAACTGTTGCTTTTTGACCTGTGTACACATTTCTATTTTGATTATTAGTGGGATCTTGGTCCTCCTGGGATGCAAGAAGCCACTGTGAATGGTTTATGCATGCTGAATTTAACGCGATTCCCAACCCAAGTGCTCCCTTCACAGAGAAACCCATTTCAGTAGCCTCAGCACTTCTCTCTTCAGTCCCCTGGTGGCTTGAAGGCAGAGGAAACTGAGCAATGGGAAATGTCTTGCCTTAACCAATTGTTTCAGGAGGGCTCATACCTGGGAACCAGTTTGTTAAGAGGGAAAGACACAGCAGTGAGAGAAGAGCTTGGAGAAGGAGGTGAGCGGCCAGCACCCAGCACCCAACACCCATACCCACAACTGCCCACCAAAAGCAGTTCAATAGGCTTCCTGGTTGTGACCACCTGTCGGGTGGAAATCAGATTCAGATCCTAGAAGACAGAAGGGAAATCACCATCTCTTAAGTTTTAAAGTTTTAAAACTATCTTCCCAAAATCAGTGTTGCCGTTGGTGGGATGATGGGGAGGGGTCATGTCTCCTGTTCAGAGATGATTTCAAGAGACATTCATTTACTCAGGCTCTAGGGGGGAACATTGTTGTTACCCGCCAGAACTGGAACTGAACTCGAATTCAGCTGCTTGTTACTGAAAAGTCAAATGTTCGAGAGACAAAGATTGGTGGGAAAAGATGCTTCATTCAAGAAGTCTGTGACCTGGGGAGATGGTGAACTAGCAACCCCCAAAAAAGTCTCCCCATTGCCAATCAGAAGGCAAGAGTTTTTAAAGGAAAGCTTCACGGGTGCACAGGTTGGGGTTCCATGCAGAACGGCCAGTTAGCTGACTCCATCGATCATATTGAAACTGGTCACATGGTGGTCTGGTCAGCACCATCTTGACTGTCTCAAGCACAGTTCATCTTCAGCTCCAGGGTTGATCGGTTCCCATTTCCTAGAGGCCAGTTCTTAAAATTGTGCAAGATGGAGCAGCTTGTGTCATGGCTACTGTTTGCTGATCATGCAATTAGCTTTTTCCCTCTGGTGGTAGTTCTAGTATCTGCAAAACAACTCAGAAGTGGTCATCAGACATGTAACCTCTGTCCTTCAGGGAGGAACTACAGATGATGTGATTTGCCCTAATTATTAACTGCTAGAGCCTGCTCTTTTGTGACTCAGAGGAGGTCTGGCAGACTACAGCTTTTCAACAAATAAAAGATGGAGGACTCTGAAGACCTTTTGTACCTGGGAGGGCCCTGAAGGGTCCTTCTCGGTTTTATTATAAGGCAGATACTATCCTTGCCCTTAGGGAGAAAACAGCCCAGTGAATTCCGTAAAAAGGTGGCAGAGGCATGAAAGAATCACCGGAGTTGTGATATGCGTGTGAAATTATTAAGGAAACATGTTGGTAGACGCTCCAAGCAGTGGACCTTGTACAAACAGGTGTTATGCAATAAATAAAGTATATGAAGGGATACATGTTAAGTAACTTTGGTAAACTGGGTTCAGTGAAACTAATAGGTGTTCTCAGTGCCTTTAATGTAAGGGTGTGCCCTGAGCTTCTCTGAATCTGATTGATTGTCACAGTCCTCAGGGAAGCATCTGAAAAGGACAAATGTAGCACAGACCTATGAAATCAGAATCCCCTAGAAGTGAGGCTAAGGAAACTGCAGTGTTACAAGGTCTCCAGGTTGATTTTTTTTTAATAATCAGTCAAAATAATTTGGAGATTAGAATTTGGGGCTGTTGGGGGGACTTCCCTGGTGGTCCAGTGGCTGAGGCTCCAAATTCCTAACGCAGGGGGCCTGGGTTTGGTCCTTGGTCAAGAAACCAGATCTTGCATACCGAAATGAAGATCCCTTGTGTGGAAATTAAGACCTGGAACTGCCAAATAAATTTAAAAAAAAAAAAAGAATTTGGGGCTATTAGGGACTGGAATGTCTGTGGTCCTTTCGCCCCACCACCCTCCACTGCCAATTCACCTGTTGAAATCTAATCCCCACTGGGATGATATTTGGACATAGAGCTTTGGAAGGTAATTAAGTGATGAGGGTGGGGCCCTCACGAATGGAATTAATACCTCTAGAGAAAAAAAAAAAAAAAGAATAATAGCTCACCTTCCTCATGTGAAGATGTGAGAAGGGGACTTTCCGCCACCCTGAACTTACCAAGACCCCACTATGCTAGCACCCTGATCATAGACTTCCAGCCCCCAGAATTATGAGAAATTTCCATTTGTACACCATCCAGTCTGTGACACTTTGTTTATAACAGCCCAAGTTAAGACAGGGACTACAGGAATTCCCGTCTTCTTAGTCTCCTAGATATATCTGCTGAAACATTCTTCAGTATATGCTAGTCTGGATACCTGGTCCTAGCTGTGTTGATTTCTCTATTGCCATCCCTTCATTAGGAAATGTGCTGGCATCCCAGTGGAATCCAGGGGTGCATATTAAAGGGAGCCTGGCACACAACCCCAGCCAAGGGTCTAGAGACAAATGTTAAAGGGAGCCTGGCACACAACCCCAGTCAGGGGTCTAGAGACAAAGTCAGAGGAGCTCATGGTCCTCCGGGATCTCCCCTTGGCAGAGCCTCTTTGGGAAGATCTGGTTTTGCTCTTTTCCCAACACACAGGAGGTGCAGATGCTGGAATGATCTCAGTGGCCACAAATGAGCCATCCAGAAGCTGGAGGTGGGGTGGTCTGGATGGTTCCTGAGGGGGTCCTGAAGCACTCACAGCAATGACTGGGTTCTAGGAGTTGGTCTTTAAAGGTAGAAGTCTTCCAGAGGGATGGGATGGGGGGATAAGAGGGAGGGAACATATATATATATATATAATTGCTGATTCACATTGTCTACAGCAGAAACCAATACAACATTATAAAGCAGTTATTTGCCACTTAAAAATAAACAAAAATGAATAAGTTTTTTTAACAGGTAAGGGGCCTTGCCCATATCTGGACTTGTGACCCTGCCTCTCCTCTGCAGGATTTCAAGAGGCTGACCGTGACTCTTTTGACTGATTTACTCCTGATGTTCCCATTGGCTATCTCCCAACAGCCTCATGGTCATATTTATAGCAAAGCAGCACACCTCTTTTAAACAAGCAGCTTAGGGTGCTGAACAGTCACAAAATTAATGAAAGTAATTAAACCCTCAGTTCTTCCTGGACAAGTTGTTCACTTCCACGCCTCAGTTTCCTCATCTACAAACAGAGAAAATAGAATATAATCTCCCTCCCAGGACGGAAGAAATGAAATAGATGCCATTACAAAGCATGTGGCACAGAGTAGATCTTCAACAAATGGAAGTTCTTCCTTCCTTCCTTATTTCCTTCTTCCTCGAAAGGGCTTTTTGTTAAGAGTCAGGAGAAAGAGGATGGTTCTGCCACCAGCTTGTGTGTGACATTGGTTCTCTCTTGGGCTCTGAATTTGGGGGAGAGTTTAGTTGGAAAGGAGCTAACATTCTAATTAATTCAAGCAGGGGAAGTAGGAGGAAAGAATACATATTATTAAGATGCAGGGGCAACTCAGAGCATGAGCTGAAGTGCAGGCAGGTCTCAGGGAAATAGGGACCTGACTGTGCTAGGAAACCTGAGGTGCTCCTCCTCTCTGCCTTTGTCCTTTCTCCTCTCTTGACGTGGCTTTCATTTGTTGCTACTTCCCAGCCCACAGTACAGATCACGGCAGTCAACACTCCCTGGAATGCACACACTGAGCCAAGGGCCCACTTCCCTTAAAAAATAAAAGTGTTAGCCAATCCTGTCCGACTCTTTGTGACACCATGTAGCCCTCCAGACTCTTCCATCCATTGGATTCTCCAGGCAAGAATACTGGAATGGGTTGCCTTTCCCTTCTCCAGGGGATCTTCCTCACCCAGGGATCAAACCCAGGTAACCCACACTACAGGAGGATTCTTTATCATTTGAGTCACCAGGGAAGCCCTTAAACTACTTCCAAATCTCCAGAGGCTTTCATTGGCCCAGCCTGAGTTGGGCCCTACCCCTGATCTAATCCACAGTGTCCATACCTGGGTCCAGAGAAGGAGAACTGGGATTGCCAAAGGCTAAGAGTCTCTGAGATGAATGAAACACTCTAGCTGGCCTCACAGAGCTCGGTGTGAAGAGGGAGACAGACCCAGGGACAAACTCCATTCCTACTTAGGAAAGGTCATCAAATGATGGGATTGAAAGGACCACACAACCAGCTGGCGGTGGGAAAAGTTCCCAGAAGCTGCACCAACCACTGCCCCAAAGCCGCTCTAGGACGCGATGAGTCAATTAATCACAATTATTATTTATGGCAGTGCCAATCCACCTGCTTGTGTCACAAGACATTAGTTATTGCCAGGAATGATGAATCCCAGGATGTAGAACATGCTAAAAATATTAATCTACAAGTGAAAATGATTTTAATTGGATTTCGCCCTTGGGGTCGTGTCAGGGTCCCGCTTTCAATCAGACTTGTCCAGTCAGCAAAGCAGACCCCAGCCTTTCAAATTGAAACTGTGATTGGCTGGCAGAGGTTAATAGAAATGTTGGGAAATAAATAGGTTATTGATTGATCATAACAATCAGCTGGCTCCGGCTTACCTTGCTGACCTCGCCCACCCAATTTTACAGCCAAACTCAGTTAGCATCTAATTATAGATCACTTTTACAATACTGTGTATTAATGAGTAGATTAAAGGGGGTGGTGGGTAGGGGAATTCTTACTGGAGAAGTTTCCCCCTGGCAGAAAAATGTGGTGAGACCTCCTGTCTTACTTGGGGACTGTGGCTGAGAGAAGGGAGGATCCTAAGAGGAATAGTTACTCTCCCCACTTGCCTGACAAAACCTCATTCTTTCACTCAACACACATTTGGAAGCTTTGTGCCGGGAGTCTGGGGACCATATTTGATACAACCCCTCTGCTCAGGCCCTCATTCCAGCTTCTAAAACATCTGTGAGCAATAAGAATTACTTGGCAGGGGGCTTCCCTGCTGGCTCAAGTGGTAAGGAATCTGTCTGCCAGCGCAGGAGACATGAGTTCAATCCCTGATCCGGGAAGATCCCCCATGCCTCGGGGCAACTAAACCCACGTGCCATAACTACTGAGCCCACATGCCCTGGAACCCGGGCTCTGCAACAAGAGAAGCCACCACAGTCAGAAACGCGTGCAGCATAACCAGAGAACAGCCCCCACTCTCCACAACTACAGAAAGCTCACACAGCCATGAAGACCCAGCACAGCCAAAAATAGTCAATTTCTTTAAAGGAATTATTTGGCAGGCAGCTTGTTAGAAAGGCAGATTCTTGAACCCACCCCTGAGGTGCTGATTCAGAGGAGTCTGCATTTTTAGCAAGCCCACCCAGCCTCAGAAATCCAGAGGCAGTGGGGGAAGCTCATTTTGAGACAGAATGGCCTGATTGGAAATAAGATCCACACAAGGAAACACAAGTCAGAGCTCTGGGTGCCTGGCTGGAAACTGCTCCAGGGTCCCATGGGACACATGGAAAGCCAGGGTCAGCTGAACCTGGGAGTCTTCAGAGAGCAGGTGATGCTGGCGTTGAGCAGGAATTCCCCAGTTGAGCCCGAAGAGCAGTTTGTCCCCATAAAGGGTCATTTTTAACAGGCACCAGTGGTGCGGCTGGCAGTCCTCACCAGGGAGATAATCAGCGTCTGCTTTTTGGCTGGGAAGACAAGCGTATAAATAACTTTGAATTGCCTCCTCTATTCCAAATGACTCTCTGCTTGCCGACCCCCTGCCTCACGGCCCGACCCCCAGCCTCTTGCACCTCAGTCTTTTCCCCCCAGCACACCGACATACTTCTACCTCAGGGCCTTTGCCCTCTCTGCCGCCCATGCCAGACACTCCCTTCCTCCTGACATCATGCGCTCAGCTCCTTCACAGCAGCTCAAAGTGCCACCTCCTCCCACCACCAGCCTCAGCCACCCCCAGGCCACAGTGCCCAGTTGCTCTCCTCAACTTCTTCCACAGCAGTGAATGGCAGGAGGTACCTCACGTGAAATTAAAAGACGCTTACTCCTTGGAAGGAAAGTTATGACCAACCTAGACAACATATTCAAAAGCAGAAACATTACTTTGCCAACCAAGGTCTGTTTAGTCAAGGCTATGGTTTTTCCAGTGGTCATGCGAGAGTTGGACTCTAAAGAAAGCTGAGCGCTGAAGAATTGATGCTTTTGAACTGTGGTGCTGGAGTAGACTTTTGAGAGTCCCTTGGACTGCAAGGAGATCAAACCAGTCCATCCTAAAGGAGATCAGTCCTGGATATTCATTGGAAGAACTGATTCTGAAGCTGAAACTCCAATACTTTGGCCACCTGATGCAAAGAACTGACTCATTTGAAAAGACCCTGATGCTGGGAAAGATTGAAGGCGGGAGGAGAAGGGGACCACCGAGGATGAGATGGTTGGATGGCATCACTGACTCAATGGACATGAGTTTGAGTGAACTCCGGGAGTTGGTGATGGACAGGGAGACCTGGCATGCTGCAGTCCATGGGGTCGCAAAGAGTTGGACACGACCGAACGACTGAACTGAACTGACCTGACCTCACATGTTAGGTTCCATGTCTGTGACCCCTACTGGCCTCAGAGGACGCTGTGCACAGGCAGGGCATGGTTGCCAGAGGGGCCTCATCATGAACTCTCAGGAACAAAGAGGAGAGGCCAGGAAAAGACAGACGAAGTTCATAAGCTGAGAACCAGCACTCCAGGCAGGTGAAGTTGTGAGCCCGTGACTTACCTGCTCTGCACATCATTTATGTATCAAGATTCCTGTTCTGCAAGAGAAGGGGGGTGGGCAGGAAAGGGAAGGATCTGGCACAGCCACCCCAGATGCAAGCGAACCGCTAGAGGCTTGGACGAAAGGAATGGCAGAGAATCAGAGGAAAACGGACAGAATCAAGAGATACCTGTGATTTCTCCCCAGTTTTGCCTTTGGGCAACCAGAGATGAGATGTGGGGCTCTTCACTGAGATGGAAGACGCTGGCAGAGGACTAGGATGGAGCGGGGTGGGGGAAACATCGTGAGTTCAGGAGAGAGAGAAACAAAGACTTTTTTTAAAAAGGAATTATATCTGTTGTCTGTTTCTGCACAAGGATCCACTCCAAGACCTACTGACTTAGAACTAGAATCATTTCTCCTGAACCTGCAGTTTGGGAAGGGTTATCCGCGCTCCATGCGGCATCGGCTAGAGCAGCCCAATTAGAGCTGAAGGATCGGCCCTTTGAGATGGCGCAGTTGCTGCAGCCTGGGGGCTGAGCCAGGGCTCGGGATGGGGAAGGGGTTGGGGCTTAGGTCCTCCACATGTCCCTTCACAGCTGCTTTGGCTTCCTCACAGCATGGTGGCTGGGCTCCCGGTGAGCTGCACTTGGCCTTGGAAGTCACGTACCATCACATCTGCCATAGTCACAAACCTGCCGAGCTTCTGAGGGGATGGGAAAGACTGCTGCTGCCGTTTCTGGAAAATACAGCCAGCCACAGCGACAATAATGGCAAACGCTTGTGGCACAATTACTCTACACCAGGACCTCCGCACACGTGGGGTCCTTTCACAACAGCCCCAAGGAGGAGGCTCTGTTATCAACCCCATCTCACATGTGGGCACATGAAGGCCCAGACAGGGGAAGTGACTTGCCCCAGGTGACCCACTGTCTGAGTCCTGGTGGCTCCGAGCAGAGCTCAGCCTGACTTCTCTGTACGCCTCGGTGCCCAGTGCAGGGCCCGGGCCCAGACCCCGGGGCGCTGGCTGGGTGAGAAGGCACAGATGGCGTGAGTCCCGCAGGAGCCCCATCACTGCCACACTGAGAACCTGGGAGCGCTTGGAGGTGGCTGAGGCCTGACCCCAGTGCCAAAATGTGTTGTCTGGTATGAGCTCCCCGGTGGCCCAGCGGCCCTGAGATCCTCCCTGGGAAAGAGCCTCCACAGTCCTGAGCTTCCAGGGCGCTCCTGTCCTGGGGCCCCAGTGGGAGGCTCCAGAGCATTCCTTACATTCCAGGGCTTTTCTCTGGGAGGAGGCCTCCTTCCCACAGGACAGGACTCTCTGCAAGGGCTGGGAAGCTTGTTGTGTTTCAGGCACAACAGTACCAGCTCTCCATAGGGCCTCTGTACCCCCAGCTGTGTGGCTTTGACCCTAGTGTGGCCACTTGGGGTAAAAGAATCTGTTTATCTGCCACGGGGCCTGGTGAGAAATGCCCACAGTGAGTTGGCCACCAGGACCACAGCCCCTGGGGCGCCTGCGTTCAGGCGCTAGGGGGACAGGGTGGCCTGAGCGCCAGCTGGGCTGCCCGTCTGTCCGCTCGGTGACATGCTCCGGTTGCTCCCCTGTCCAGTCCTCAGGCTGCTCCCCCTTCCACCTAGATTCCCTGCCGAGCGGCAAGAGAAACCACAGGTGTAGGAAACGGGATTGGAGACCCGTCGAGTACTGATTATATTCTGCATCTCTTTTCGAGTCCTCACAATCTCTTAGACGGAAACAGTATTATCTCCATTTTGCAGATGAAGAAACTGAGGCTTTAAAAGGGGAGATCACTAGCTCGAGGTCATGTAGCCAGCAAGGGGTGGATCTGGTTGCTCCTGAGTCAGCTTGGGTACTGCCCACTCACAGATTGCACTGGCTCCCCTTTTCACTCACCAATATCTTCTGGATCCCTGGCTCTGTGCCCAGCATGAGGCTGGGTGCAGCACAGGGCGCAGACACGCAGCAGGCAGGCATCATCTCCGCCCTGTGGGATCACAGACCCGAGGGGGCACCACGTGAGCAAAACAGGTATGAAGCACAAACTCCGTTCAGCTCTCCAAGGACAGAGCACCTCACAGGGAGGAGCAGAAACAGAAGGGAAGCTGGTGTAGAGACAGCGACTGGGCTGTCTCACTGGGAAGATGAACCTGGAGTCTGGGAATGGTGCATCCCCCCATTGCCATGGTAACCACCTGGGACCCAGCATTCCCAATCCTCCAACTGTGCATCCCTGGGCAAGTGTCTTCACCTCCCTGAGGCTCAGTGTCCCCCTCCTGTAAAAATGGGGACAAGGAAACTCACCTCTCCAATATTGTGAGCACTCCAGGAACCAACATGTAGGAACGATTTAGCACAGAGCCTGGCATGCAGCTAGCACACGGAAAATGGCAACAGCCATTTTATATTTGAAAGTGGGATGAGGAGAAATGGTCTTACCTACAGGCAGAGCCCACAACATAGGCTTAGTTCTCAAAATTCTTTAAGGGGAGTAAGTTAGAGGACCCTGAATTGCCAGAAACATCAGTGGTATCAAAATAAAGTGACCCTTGCCAAGACAACCGTGGTGAAATGGAAGCAAAAGTCATAGTCTGCCCATTTAGCAGAGAAGAAAAACTGAGGCTTCGAGAGGAGAAGCCATTTGGCTTGACATCTGTTAAGAACAGAAGCCCTCAGTAGACATGAACAGAACTTTCCCAAAGCTTCTGTTCAAAACCTCATTCTCTCTAGCGTGTTCCTTTCCCCCACCCACCCAGGCCCATCCAATTCCGTGAAGCTGGAATCCAAAGAGGATCCCCACAGAGCCTCCTCTTGAAACCCCAGAGAGTAACCAAAGTTTCCAACAGAGAATGCGGGGGTCTTGGTGCGACACCACCATCTGCTGGCTATGCCCGAGAACTGCAGCTCTGGCTTGACCACTTAAAAGTGCCTGCAGTGGGCTCTGGGACCCTGCCTCCCGCGAATGTACAATAAATAAGACCAGAGACAGACAATAAATAAGGAATCAGACGAGTAAGCAAGGTAATTTCAGATGGGTGCAAGTTTTAAGCAGGAAATAAACAGGTTTATGTGATAGAGCGGCCGGTCTCAGGTGTGGTCCTGAGATCTGGGGACCCAAAGAGAAATTAATCCTTCCGTTTCATCTTCCCTCACAAGTGCATGGTGGGATTTTGCAACAGACTGAATGCAGAAGCAGACAGCAGAATCCAAGGCTCGCTCTTCAGTTCAGTTCAGTTCAGTCACTCCATCATGTCCAGTTCTTTTTGACCCCATGGACTGCAGCACGCCAGGCCTCACTGTCCATCACCAACTCCCGGAGTTTACCCAAACTCATGTCCATTGAGTCAGTGATGCCATCCAACCATCTCACCCTCTGTTGGCCCCTTCTCCTCCCACCTTCAATCTTTCCCAGCATCAGGGCCTTTTCAAATGAGTCAACTTTTCACATCAGGTGGCCAAAGTATTGGAGTTTCAGCTTCAACAACAGTCCTTCCAATGAACACTCAGGACTGATCTTCTTTAGGATGGACTGGTTGGATCTCCTTGCAGTCCAACGGACTCTCAAGAGTCTTCTCCAACACCACAGTTCAAAAGCATCAATTTTTTGGCACTCAGCTTTCTTTATAGTCCAACTCTCACATCCATACATGACCACTGGAAAAACCATAGCTTTGACTAGATGGACCTTGGTTGGCAAAGTAATGTCTCTGCTTTTTAATATGCTATCTTGGTTGGTCATAGCTTTTCTTCCAAGGAGCGTCTTTTAATTTCATGGCTGCGTTCACCATCTGCAGTGATTCTGGAGCCCAAAAAATAAAGTCTGCCACTGTTTCCACTGTTTCCCCATCTATTTGCCATGAAGTGATGGGACCAGATGCCATGATCTTAGTTTTCTGAATGTTAAGCTTTAAGCCAACTTTTTAACTTTCCTCTTTCACTTTCATCAAGAGACTCTTTAGTTCTTCTTCGCTTTCTGCTATAAGTATGGTGTCATATGCATATCTGAGGTTATTGCTATTTTTCTCAGCAATCTTGATTCCAGCTTGTGCTTCATCCAGCCCGGCATTTCACATGATGTACTCTGCATATAAGTTAAACAAGCAGGGTGACAATATACAGCCTTGACACACTTCTTTCCCAATTTGGAACCAGTCTGCTGTTCCATGTTCAGTTCTAACTGTTGCTTCCTGACCTGCATACAGATTTCTCAAGAGGCAGTTCAGGTGGTCTGGTATTCCCATCTCTTTCAGAATTTTCCACAGTTTGTTGTGATCCACACAGTCTTCTATTAAGCCAGACTTTAAAGAGATTTACCAAGAAAATAATAATGCTGTCTCCTTTTTTTTTTGGAAAGTTATTTTTCATGGAGAATGTGTTATTTTCATAAGCATGCAATGCTTACTTTTATTGTCTTTTTTTTTTCAAGAATTAATAAGTCCTTTTAAAATCTCAGTTTTCATTTCTGTTGTAATGAATTGGATAAACAAGACTCTAAAACATCTCAGTTCCAACTTCTAATATGGTAGACTCCATGCCAATTTCCATCTCCTCTTTTTGTCCTTCTGAGGTAGTCCCTGTCCTTGGAGAGCTGAGAAGAGCTGCGCCCCCAGGGCTGTAAGCTCCACAAAGGCAGGCCAATGGCTGTCTGCCCTGGGCACTCTGTGTGGTACTTCACACAGAGTAGGGATAAGAAGTTTGTTTTGTTTTTTTTAATTGGGGTATAACTGATTTACAATGTTGTATTAGTTTCTGTTATACAACAAAGTGCATCTGTTATACATTATCCACTCTTTTAGATTATTTTCCTATATAGGTCTTTACAGAGTGTTGAGTAGAGCTCCCTTTACTATACAGTATGTCCTTATTAGTTATCTTTCTGCATATAGTAGTGTGTATATTTCAATCTCAAACTCCCAATTTATTCCTCATCCCCTACCCCCTTGATAATCATAAATTTTTTCCTATATCTATGGCACTGTATTTCTGTTTTGTAAAGTTCATTGGTACCATTTTTTAATATTCTACATATAAGTGATAACAATCTCTAGGCCCATCCATGTTGCTGCAGATGGCATTATTTCATTCTTTTCATGGCTGAGTAATATTCCATTTTACATAAGTGCCTCATCTTCCTTATTCTTCTGTCTATGGACATTTAAGTTGCTTCCATGCCCAAGCTATTGTAAATAGTGCCACTGTGAACATTGGGATGCATGTATCTTTTCAAGTTATGGTTTTCTCCAGATATGCGCCCAGGAGCAGGATTGCTGGACGATAGAGTAATTCTGGTTTTAGTTTTTTAAGGAATCTCTATACTGTTCTCCATAGTGGTTGCATCAGTTTGCAGTTTCCCGCCAACAGTGAAAGATTTTTCTTTTCTCCACGTTCTCTCCAGCATTTATTGTTTGTAGATTTTTTGACGGTGGCCATTATGACCTGTCCCTGGAGAAGGAAATGGCAGTCCACTCCAGTATTCCTGCCTGGAGAACCCCATGGACAGAGGAGTCTGGCAGGCTACAGTCCATGGTGTCGCAAGAGTTGGATACGACTCAGTGACTAAACCACCACCACCACCATTCTGCCCTGTGTGAGGTGATAACTCATTGTAGTTTTGGTTTGCATTTTTATGACAATTAGTGATATTGAGCATGTTCTCACATGCATTTTGGTCATCAGGAGATGCTTAATGAATGAAATGGGGAGCAACTGTGACTGAGCAGTGCCCAGGTGCCCTGGAGGGTGACCTCTTACTATATAGTAGGATGTAAAGGGGCCCTAGGACCAAAATATTTGAGAACGGAAATGACAGAACCACTGTGGATGCGATGGTCAGGGGAGGTGACTCTGAGGTGACATTCAGCTGAGACCTGAGGGCCCCAAAGAAGGGCCCTCAGCCATGCAAAAAGGAACAGCCAGTGCAAAAATCTACAGGACAGGATAAGACAGTTGCTTTAGAGAAACGGAAGGGTGGGTAGCCTGGCATCCCCGAGAGGAGGGCTGTGCCTGGTATTCAGGATGGACTCAGTACATGGTTTCCAGGTGAACAGAGGGAGAGAAGCAAAGAGACGGAAGTTGAGAAGAGACATGGGTTTTCTCTGACGTGCTGTCCTAGACAGAAAGTAGTGCTATCTTAAAAATATAGCAGTAGGGACCGCCCTGGGGGTCCAGTGGCCGAGACTCTGCACTCCCAATGCAGCAGGCCAGGGTTCGATCCCTGGTCAGGGAACTAGATCCTGCATACCACAACTAAAGATCCCATACACCGCAGCCAAGACCTGGTGCAGCCAAATAAAACGACTCGTTTCTCCAGAATAAACAGATAATAAATCCCAAAACATAGAGCAGTGGGCTTCCCTGGTGGCTCAGTGGTAGAGAATCTGCCTGCCAATGCAGGAGAGGCAGGCTCAACCCCTGGGTCGGGAATCCCCTTGAGAAGGAAATGGCAGCTCACTCCGGTATTCTTGCCTGGAGAATCCCACAGGCAGAGGGGTCTGGCGGGCTACAGTCCATGGGGTCGCAAAGCTGGACATGACCTAGAGACTAAGCAGCAACAGCAGATGGCGATGATGCTGGCACCTGTGGGCGCACCGGACCCCACTGCACTGTGGACCTGAAACTGGCCAGGATGGAAACCTTTGATAATGTGCATTTTCCCACAATTACAAGTGAAATCTATATTGTACTGACTTTTTAGGTCACGGTCTTGAGAAAAGGTTAGCAGAGTCCACTCTGGTTCCTGGAAAATGCCACAGGTTCCCCCTCCCCACAAATTACGCACCCCTCTGCCTTTTAAGCCACAGTGATCCTCTGTGTGAGAGTTAGTCTTTAATATCAAAATGGTCTTTTCCACTAAAGAAGCTGCATTTATGCGTGAAAGCAAAAGGCCAAGTTCACATTCATTGCTGGATACACATAAAAGTATGTTTAATAACAGCAGAATTTCCGTCCCCACAGTTAGCATCCCCGGGAGGCAGTAACATGGAAAGTGGTTACTCTCTGGTCTGTTCAAGCAAAACAGTGGGTTCCCTGGGTAGATGCTCAAGAGGGCCTTTGGGGTCTTTTGTGTGGATGGGACCAGTCCCCCCCCCCAGGGAATCCCCCCAGCTCAATATTGCAATATCAATATCTACATAAGCACACCCCCCCCGCAGCAGGGACCACCGTGGCCTCTCCCCCACACTGGCTGTTAAAGGATTGAGTCGCCTCTTCCAGCTGGGAGGCCAGCTCCTGGGCTCCTGAGGTATAGCTCCTAGCGAGCTTGATGCTCAGAGGAGTCCAGGCCAGAGTGAGCATTGGCAGGCCAGGCTCCGGGGTGGAGAACAGAATTGCCTTCCCGGGCTCGGCTTCCTCTAGTAGTTAAGTCAAGCACACACACACACTCACACACAAAATCTCAGAATCCCACCACCCATCAGTCTCAAAGGTGGCCTACTCCCAATCATTCTGTCTCCATAAGGTTCATTACCCACCAAGACGCATTTTTCCCTCCCTGGGACCAGCCTCTTGGAAGCTTCCTCCAAGCCTGCGTGCCCCCTTGCACATGGGACTAACAGGGTCTCTCTCCAGCGAAAATCTCCTGTGGACTTCCAGCCCCGGGACCACATCCCCTCAGGTCTTCCCCCAGACCAGCATGACCATTCCAGGGGCTTGGGACGACATGCTTTTAAGACTGTTCCTCCAACCTGTCATTGTCCCCTCGGCCAGGCCCCTGCCTGGCAGGAACATGGCCCTCTTTATTTATCTTAACATGGATCTGAGCATCCACCACCTTTCCAGAAGTTCTAACCAGTTTCCTAAAATTTGGCCAGAACATGTTATCAGCATCTCACAATTCCACCTAGGCTGAAACAGTCACGTTGTCAGCCTAGAACTGAAATCTAACATCTCCCCTCCTCAGATCACATCCACAACCACCCCCACCACCACCACCACCCTCCTCCCCGCCACTGCCCTTAGGATAAACTCCCTGGCAACGCCATCTGGTATGTGTCCATTTCCCCTCTGTCTCCTGCTTCGTCCCCTACACCCTTCCAGAACTTCTTTGGTCCTGTCTGACCCCCAGAACTCTGTGTCCGCCCTTCTTGCCACCACACTCTGCCCAGCCAGGGCTCCGCTTAGATGCCTTCCTCTTCAGAAAATCTACTGGAGGCCCGCAGCCCACTCTACCCACACCCGCTCGAAACGCTAGCATTAAAGTTCCTGAAGGTTGTATGATGTTTAATCACCACTCATCCCTGATGCCTAGCACCGCCCCTGGCACGCAGCAGGTGTTTCTCATCCTTTGCCTCCTGAGCATTTCCACAGGCCCATCCACCCCTATCATGGTGCCCACCTCACTGCATTACCTGTTTTATTTCTGTCTCCCCCACCAAGCTAGCCAAGCACTATGGAAAAACCTGTGCGTGGGTCCAAGACCCAGAGCAGTGCTGGGCACATAGCAGGTCCTCAGCATCATCAGGGTTTGCAGTTGAATAAAGAGGCCCCCCAGAATGGGAAATGTTACCAGTGAAATGAAGCGAGGCGGCCACTAGAGGGCAGCAGGCATGTGCTTCCTCCGTGCAGGCTCCCCCTCATCCCAGGTTCTGATGTGTCCTCCTCTCTCCTTCCCTTTGCAGCTCAGGCCTCTGGATCACCCTTCAGACCTCACCAGCGGCTCCACGAGTTTAGCTCTGAGTCTCTGACTGTTAGAGAGGCTCTCAACCCCACAGCAGTATTCAATGACTCAAGCAAGCTGCCTGCAAAGCCTCCAGGCAGGACTCTGCCTCTGCCTCGAGCTGATCCAATCCTCCAGGCCCTGCTATAAGCTGTCCTCTCCCACAGACCCTGACTACCAGACCAAACCAGCAAAACAGCCCCCCTTAGCCTCCCTCCCCAGCCGCCTGGTTTCCCCTCTTACACCCACCCAGGAACCCCCGGACTCCAGCTTCTCCTCTCTGATCCCAGAGGAGCCTCCCCCAGCTCTGAAGAGATCCAGACTCCCTTCCAGCCACATTCTGGTCCTCCCAGAGCAGCTACTTGTACAGCAGTTATAAGAGAAAGCTGAGCTAATTTACACCAAGGTGTCAATGGATGAACCCATATGACTATCCAAAGTTTTATGTCTTAAGGCTTCCAAACTCTGAAGTCCCCAAATCAAGGACTCTAGGCTCTCACCTGGTGACTGATGATTCCAATTACAATGGCATCTCCTCTCTACACACTAGACAGGCCTTGGGCGGGGGTGGCTACAAAAGCTGCGTGCACTAATACAATTATCAGCCTATTGTTTAAAAGAGCCAGAATCTGAATGCAGATTATAAGGGGTTAATAGGATATGTCTAGCGGCCAAAATCTTAGAAGGCTGAGTATGCTTCTGACCACCCACCACCACCCCACCCGCCCCACAGCAGACACCACTCCTCCATTCGGCCTGAGCCACAGCCCAGCCCCGGCATCTCCTTTTGAGCACCGAGGTCTTTCCTGACTTCAGCTGGCTCTTCCCCAGAGCCGTCACCACGGCCCACACAACTAGCTCCGCCTCTCCCCGTGTTAGTCAAGTCCCAGCCATGCCGACACCAAGCTGTTAACAGTAATAGTGACGAGGAGTGTTAGACCTGTTGTTAGTCAGAAAGAAATCCACAAGCCGTTAGTTTCTGCTGAAAGGAACAGATCGGGGCGGGCAGGGGTTAGTCAGGTGAAGGAGAGGTTAATTAAGAGCAGATCAGAGCCAGGCCAGGAGCCTGGAGCCCCCCAGGATGGGCAGGGCTGGCTGTTAATGGTCAGCCCCTGGGGCAGCCAGGGCGAGGCAGGGATTAGCTGGGTGAGAGCAAGAGTTAGTGCAGAGGAGCCAGAGATTAGCCCAAAGAGACCAAGGTGCCTACTGGAGGTGAGGCATAAAATCACCCCCAGGTGTGGCCCTGGCTTAGCGGCTGGCGGGCTCTGGGGTAGACAGGCTGGGGTAGGGACGTGGGGGTGAAAAGAACAAGGAGCCAGGGGTGAATTTCTGACTGGCCCAAGGCGTACAGGGGGCCCTGTGGGCGCCTGGGGTTCATTGGTTGCTTCCCACTTTCTCCCGCAAACCCCCTACCCAAGATCTGCTTTCTTCTCAAACTTCAGATCTGCTGTTTTCTCAAACTTCCCAGTGTGGACTGCCCTTTCCCAGTGTGGACTGCCCTTCTCAAAGGCATCTGTAGGGGAAATGGACCACATCTACTTCTGGCGTGGGAAACCGGGATCTCGCAGCTCCAGGGATGGGGAAGGGCCCCTCTAGCCAACTTCCTGTCGTATGAACGGCCCCTCTCACTCATCTCTTTGGTCATTCCACTTCACCGCCTTGCGATAAGGTAGAAATCCCCCTCTCACTGACTAACGATGTAACAAATACCCCTCCTCGCATTCTTCAAATATAGGAAATGCCCCCTTTGTCTGACTTCCTGTACCAAAGCTGCCCTCAGTGATTTCCACCGCGGTTAAGACCCTTTCAGTGACTTCCAAAGAGGAGGAAGCCTTCACTTAGTGACTTCTGGCGTGGGACACGCCCCTTTACTAACTCCCTTGAGGGACACGCCCCCTTTGTTGACTTCCTGTGCAGGACACGCCCCCCAGTGGCGCCCCGCCTCTATCAGCCACTTGCCCAATAAGAACCTTTGCCCCCACTTCCCTCCGAAGGACGACCCAGAGGCCCCTTCTCTCCACTCTCTTGGCTGGAAGGCGACATGCAGGCCTCCACCTTCACACCGCAGAGGTTGCCCTGCTCCGGCCAACTCCCAGTGGCCCCCAGACTCTGCGCAGAGGAGAGACGCTGTGCTCAGAGGCCGGCCTCCCTCTAGACCCGCAGGAGCACCTCTTCCTCCAGGCCTTCACCTGACCCAGGGGACTCTGAACTCACAGCCAATCGGGGCAGCAAAGTAGGGCATCTGTCTGCAGGACCAGCCTAGGACGTCTGCTTGCCAAAAGGAGAGGGGAACTAGCCCCCCACGGGAGCCCAGAGCTCGGCAGGGCTGGGGTTAGTAAGAAGAGAAAACGGGGTTAGTAGGGACTGGGTTAGTAAGTCAGCACAGCACCAGCGCACAGGGGCACCTCAGCAGACACACACAGGAGTCGCTAGGAGAAAAGGAAGAACACACTCGGGTCCGTTAGTTGGTTAGGGGAGGGTGGTCGGGGTGCAGTTGAGGCCCCCCGCCCCGGGGTTAGACGGGTTAGTAATTGAACAAAAGAACTGCCTATGGGGAAAAAGCTGAGGAAAGGAAGAGTGTGGGGAAAGACACAGTTAAGGGTTCAAAGCAAGTGTCTGGCCCCAGGCAGAGGGGTCTGTGTGCAAACCACCTAGAGGGACCAGGGCCTGCCAGGGGACCCAGTGGGTCCAGTTTTCTGGGCTCCCGCCCCCACCTCGCATAAATGTGGATTAAGTATCTGCCATGTGTCAAGAACTCTATCCTCCTGGGAATGCTCACGGCCGCCTGGGAGGTGGCCTCCCATTCCACTGCCGAGGAAACGGACTCAGGGACTCAGGCGAGATGACTCGCTCTCCAAGTCCGCCCCCCCCACACCCCCGCCACAGCAGGAAGCGGCAGAGTTGGCAAGTCCTGTTTGCGCGCCCGGTCCTGGAATGTGGGTCTGCACAGAGATCCCAGGCCACGGGCAGGGCCTTCCGGAGCCTCGTCTGCCCCCACATCCCCACCCCCTGGGAAGGCCCGTGAGCTGCGAGGTTAGTAGGGTCTGCTGCGGGGGGGTTAGTAGGGCATGCTCGGGCCTGGTTAGTGGGTTAGTCGGTTGGCAGAAGGCCAGGCACCTCGCCACACGCCACAGCGTCCCGGCCGAGCCCTGGGTTAGTAGGTTAATCCCACCATGCAACACTGCCCCAGCCACATCTCCAGAGACCGCCCGCCCCCACCAGCCAGGGAGCCGAGCCTGACCAGGACAGGGGGTCTGCCGCCAGCGCCTCAGCCCCGCCCCCAGGATAAGACTGTCCATGTGGACCCTGCCCAAAAGAATCGGCGTCCCTGCTTCTGGGCGGTGGGCTTCAGGGCCCCTCCCCCAGCCACTTCAGATCCCCCAAAAATGGACCCTGCTGGTCCTGGCTGGAAAGACTCCCTGCCTGGTCCTGGTCACCACTTCCCAGAAGGCTGGATCCTGTCACACTCAGGCACACGCACACACGCACATATCAGCATCTTCTCACAAAAGGTCTGATACCCCAGAGTCACTGGCTCCAGTGGACAGGTCCCTCTGTCCCCCACCACCGCCAGGCATCTGGCTACCCCAACCGCTGGCCGGCCCTTCCTGCAAACGCTCTAGCCGTGTAGAGCTCCCCTGACTCCTGCAGCCGAGTTCAGACTTGCCGGCCCCAGGGACAGAGCTGCCGTGCCAGCCACTGCTCCGGAGCACCTCAGTGTGCCCTAGTATCATCTCCTATCACGGTTATTCTCCCCCGGAAACCCCAGCCTAGACTCTCTGCAGTTCTAAATGATGCTCCATAAGAAAAGGGTTTTGTTGCCAGTACAGCTTGGGGGAAAACACTTAGTCCCCTGTCCTTGAGTATTCACAATTCCCATCATGCTTTTACAGGCTCTGATAAGTCTTGCACTACAGAAACCTGCTGTATTTTAATTTTTTTTTTTTTTTTTTTAAGACCAATGACATCTCTTATAACTTACTTTGGGAATCTCTTACCTAATTTCCCTTGGAAAACTCTCAGCTAAGCCACATCTTTCTCATCCTCCCAAGGTCCTGACTGGTTCAGCCTCCCTGGGAAGCCTTTCCAGCCTACTCTGGGGTCTCCCTCCCACCCACCCACCCATACCCTCAGAACCTGTGCCTCAGGAGACTCTTTTCTGCCCCATCCGCTCATTCTCTGTGTGGACTGGTTTTCTCCCACTTGGCATGGCTGTGAAACCCTGCCAGCTTGAATTGTGGCCATGTCTGCACTTACATCCCCCTCAAATGAGCAGCACAGGGAAGGACTCACAGTAGGTGCTCAATTCTGATGAGAAAGGTAGATACTAAATTCCCCAGGAAGCACTCAGAGCTACTGTGGAGGCCATGCCATGCAGTAGATTCCTTGACCTGATTAGAGAGGGATATTAAAAATATAAGAGGGAAAGGCTTCCCTGGCAGTCCAGGGGTTAAGACTCTGCACTCTCAGCACCAGGGGCACAGGTTCGACCCCTGGTCCAGGAACTAAGATCCCACATGCCACCCCGTACAGCCAAAAACAAACAAACAAAAAGATACAGCTGGGGAAGCACTGGGCAGAAACACCTCTGGATCAAATATGTGGAGTTTACAGTCCAGGGTGCCCAAAAGAGAGAAGCCCTAAATCCAAACTCCCAGATGAACGGGAGTGTTTATTGAGCACCTACTAAGGGTCAGGCACTGTGCCAGCCATGAGACCTCACTGACTTCTCCCTGTGCCCCTCTCCCCGGGTGAGCTGATGCTTCCTGCTTCTGAGTGGCAATTGGACTTCAGGGGTGAGGTGACTTGCCCAAGGTTGCACGTCAGAGCATAACCCTCGGGCTCCAAAGCCCAGGCTCTTCACAGGACCCTCCTCTCCCGGGGGCTCCTCTCCACTGCTCTGGGTTTGGCCAATTCTGTGTCTCTCCAAGGGTCCCAGGACCCCTCTCGCACAGGACCTGCCACACCGTTTCTGCTTCTCCTTCCCCTCCCCATTGGGGGTGGGAATTTTAAAGGGTAGATGGCTCCAGCTTCCAGGTTTGTGGTGACCACCTGCTATGGACTGAATTGTATCTCCCTCTAAATTCATAGCCCCAATGTGACTATATTTGGAGGTAGGGCTTTGGCATAGGCAATTAAGGCTAAATGAGGTCATAAGGATGAGGCCCTAACCCCATAGGACCAGTACCCTTATAGGAACGGGACGAGATGCCTGATATCTATTTCTTTCCTCTCACACACACCATCTCTCTCTGCATATGCACAGAGAGAAGGCCATGTAAGAATGCAGCGAGAAGGTTCTGTCTGCCGGCCAAGGAGATATGCCTCACAACAAACCATCCCTGCCACCTTGGTCTTGGACTTCCAGCCTCCAGAACTATAAGAAAATACATTTCTGCAGTTCAGCCATCCAGGAGTGGAGTTCTGTTATGGCAGCGTCCCTTCCTGCCCCAGGAAAAGGACGTCAGGCTCTTGAGCTTCTCTAAGGAAGGCCATGGCTGCCCTCCTGCAAGCACTGAGGCCAGCCCCTCGGGGGGACTGGAGAAGGGGAGGGCGTGTGAGTGAGCCCACAGCCCTGTGATGGGGAAGCTGTACCTGTATGTAGCCTACCCTGCCTGCCTCTGCTTCCCAGGGATGGGGGTGATCAGGAGGAGGAGTCTGAGACTGGCCCAGGGTGAGGCTGATTCCAGACTGTTCCTTTTGGATGTCAGGAGCCAGGCCCAGGGTCTGTCTCCTCACAAGCCCCCTTGCTGGGGTCTTCTCCTCTCTTGGAAAACCTCTCCTTTCAGGATAAGCCCTCCCAGAGCTCCACAGCATTAGAGGAAGGCCCAAGCTCCCCCGAGGCCTAGACTGCCTCCTCCTGGTGACCATCAGGGAGAGAAGCAAGAAAGAAGAACCCCAGAAGCCCCCAGAAAAATGGGAATCACTCACACACAAAGGGCACAAGACAGACTCCAGCCCACTGACTCCCCGAGCTGTGTCCACCCTCCAGCCCGCTGGCAGCTCGTCCCCGATGCCCATCCACAGGTTCCCGCCCCCATCCTGCAGGTCCTGTGAGACCCAGCCGTGCCGAGGGTGTGGTCAGTGGGGCCTGGGCCCAGGCCAAGCTTCGCCCGGTCACCGGTGGGGATGGGAGGAGCAGTGAGGTCCTCACAGGGTCAGAAGGGCCCCCAGTCCTGGACAGGGGCGGGGACAGGCAGGCAGGTCCAGGCAGATGCAGAGGGGATGGATGGTGGGCTGCCAGCCTCCCTCACGCTCCGCCACTGTCCTCAGCCGAGCACCAACCAGGAGGGGCCTTTATCCAGGGGAGGCCCAGGAGTCAGGAAGGATGAGATCTTCAGGGAGCTGTCCAGGGTTCCAGAAAACCAGCGAAGACTGGTCCCTGCGTCACCACCACCAGAGTCCAAGAGGAGAGCGGGCCAGGAGTCCTAGAGACGCCGCCTGGAGGGGGCACAGCAAGTGAGGAGGGGGGCCCAGCCTCCACCCGAGGCTAACCCACACCTGGGGTGACACCCTCAGAGACCCCGTCTCCCTCCCGTGCCGCCAATGCTGAGACAGGGTAGGGCGGGGGCCTTGGATGCTATTAACGCATAGAGAGGGCACCCCGCCTTTACAGGGCCAGCAGGGGGTATGGAAGCAACAGAGAGAGCCCAGAGCTGGCCCTGTGGGCATCACAGGCAGATGAGAAACAAGGGTCCGGGTGGGCAGAAAGGGCCTTCAGAGTCCTCGGGAGGCTTGACATTCCTGCTGGGGGAGGGAGGCTCTGCACCACCCTCTGCCAGCACACACACACACACACACACACACACACACACACACATGCACACCTCCCAGGACAGGGAGCTCATTCCCTCACAGAGATGGTGACAAAGCACATTCTTACACCAAGATCTGAGGGGGCAGGACCACGTCGCACGTTGACCTCTGAATCCTCAGTTTCTATCCAGGAGAAGGTGCTCGGTCCACATCTACACTGAACGAAGGCACGTGCTGAAATCTGTGCCGTGGACCTGCCCACTGTGTGCGTGACTCAGTCTCACCACCTCCACCAAGACCCCACACAACAAGCCTTCCAGCCCCCAGCTCCTGGCAGGAGCATTTAGGCCGGGCTTGGGTACCCGGGGAAGGGCCCGGGTCGGGGGAACAGTCATCCGCCAGGAAACTAAACTCAGTGGAACCCCCTCCCCAACCCCCTGCCCAGGCTTACCTGCCAGTGCCCTGATCCCAGCTCCTACCCCACGGAGACCCCCACAGGCCATCCTGGAAGACAAAAGAGCCGACCGCAACACAGGGGAAAACCACACCCAGGCCCCCTCCCCAGCCCGGGCCAGACATCTCTGCTAAGGAGACAGCCCCGCCCGGGACCCAGGGGGGCTGGGCCCAGGCGCACCACCCCCACCTCCCTTCCCCCACACCAGAAAACCTTTCGCTTCCCGGAACACCTCCCTGTTCCCTGCCAACAGCAGCTTGGGACCCCGGAGAGAGTAGGGCAAGCTCAGCCTGAATGAGAGCGTGGAGCAGGGCGAGAAGCTGGACATCTAATCCCAGCTCTGCCATCCCGTGTCATGCTGAACCGGCAGCCCCTCCCTCCGGGTCCTAGGGTCCTCCTAGTCCAGACATTCACTGGAAGTGCAGTAACCACCAGAAGCTTGAGGCAGAGGATGGGAAGCAGAGGGCCCAACCTCAATTATCTTTCTGCCCAACAGCCCCCCACCCTCATGTCCTATCCTCTTTTCTGATGCCCCAGAAAAAGAAAACATGGGGAGCCAGATGGTGGGCTGGGGCTCTTTAGCGACATCCCCATGTGTCCAGTGTGGAGAAAACCAGAGAATGCCCACAAATCCTGAGCCAGAACCATCTCCCAGGCTTTTCCGCTGGTGACAACTAAGCTATCTTAGGGCTTCCCTGGTGGCTCAGTGGTAAAGAATCCGCCTGCAGGTTGGATCCCTGGGTCAGGAGGATTCCCTGAAAAAGGAAATGGCAACCCACTCCGGTATTCCTGACTGGGAAATCCCATGGACAGAGGAGGTACAGTCCATGGGATGGCAGAGTCAGACATGACTTAGGGACTAAACAACAAACAGCGACAAAGTCATCTTCACCACTGGCAGGCCCGGCCCATTCACCGCATCTTCAGAGCTTGCTGTCAGCACCTGGACTTGGGGGCCCGGGCTCGGGCCCAGGGCTGGAGATGTTCTCAGACCCTTAAACCAAGAAGCCTGTGCCCAGGAATCACAGTGCCGAGGTCCCCACTTGACTGTCAGGCAAGAAAAGGAGCCCTAGCCAAGTTTTAAAAATAAGAACAGAGGACAAGAACCAAGAAGGGAGGGGCCAGCCCAAATCACCCGGAGTCCCCAGTCTCCTCCTGACACCAGATCTACAGGTGCTCAAGATGAAGTTACTAAACTCAGCTCCTCAGAAGTCCTTGAGGGTGGAGTTTGTAAAATACTAGCCTTGATGTCAAAAGTGGAGTAGGAAAATTACTCTCTGGGGCCCCATAAAATGGGGACAAGCTTTTTCTGTGTGTCTTGGGGATAGGAAGGCGAATGAGCTGGAGCCCTGAGTTCAGGGATGCTGTACTTTGCTCCACAGACCAGTAGAGGGCAGGAGAGGGCAGGCTGGTAGGCTGTGGGCTGGGAAGTTTGAATACTTATCTGCAAGGCTGCTTCCCAGCGTGGTCCCGAACATCTCCAGGAACCCAGAAATTCCCTTCCTTCTCTTCTGTCTCAGAAACTTGCTTGCACTCTGTGAACAGACCCTGCACCACTCAGAGGAACATTGTTTAAACACAATAACAACCCTTTCCCCTGACCCTGTGAACCCAGACTCCCTGATATGAATGAATCAACCGAGGTTTCAATGGAAACTTCAGCTCCTGCATCAAGCTGACAGTTGTTTAGGAGGGTATAAAGGGCTCTGAGGTCAAACAAACATGAGTGAGACGATGGCTTCCAGACCCCTCGTCCCCAACGTGTGACTCAAGGCTAATGATTTTCAAAGGCTCAGCCAGTGTCTGGTGCACAAGGCATGTTTCCAAAAATTATCCTCCCCAGTTAATGATTTAAACTTTGAATAAATCTTTCAGTAACACTGATGGGCCATATTTATCCTGCAGGGTTAATAAGCCTGCCGGGGAGGCGGGTGTATATACCCCACTTAGGAAGCACAGATCAAATATAAATCCCATCTTGGTGGACGGATAAGGGAGCTTGTAGTTGTTGGTAGTCCAGACATATAGTATTAATAAAATCTCAGCGATAAAAAGGAACGAGCTATTGCTACAGACTATGACAAGGACAAATTTTAAAAATAGTACAACTAGGTGAAGGAAGCCAGGCCCAAGATGGGCTGTATGATTTCCGTTTGCATGAAACGTCCAGAAAAGGCGAACCTACACAGACAAAGCAGACCAGAGGCTGCCCAGGATTAAGAGTGGGCCGGGGATTAGCACTAAATGGGGTGAGGGATCTTATGGGGCCAGTGGAAGTGTTTTAAAATGGAGCTGTAGTGACGGGGGCAGAACTTGGTAAAATGACGAAAACTCACTGAACTGTGCGCTCAAAGTGGGTGAGTTATACGATATGCCTCCCTGACGTTAGACCCAGAAAAAGGGGCTGAATTTCTGACAACAGACAATGGCAAGTTTAAACCTCAAAAACATTATACTGAGCAAAAAAATAAAATAAAAAAGCCAAGCACAAAAGAGTCCCTAATGATGAACCTTTAGGGAAAACGTCAACTCTGTAGACATAGGAAGCAGCTCAGTGGTTTCCTAAGGCTAGGAGGTGATTTAACAGGGGAACTTTCAGGGGGATGCAACTGTCTGATATTTTGATTGTGGTGGTGGCCACACAGATGTGTACCTTTATCAATATCGAAATGTATGCTTTAAATGATTGCATTTTATGGCGTATAAATGATATGGCCTCAGCATAGTTCACTTTTCAAAAATCATCTAGAAGTGAGGACAGAGGGCAGGACTCAAGGGTCAGGCCAAAGGCCACATAGAGACCTGGTGGTGGGCTCCCAGGTCCCAGCGTCTCAGGTCCCATTACTCCACAACAGACCCCACCCCACCCCTACTTCAGGGTCAGGAGTCCCATCAGGGAGCCTTGATTGAGGGACTGGACCTACAAGTTTTGAAATGTACAAGTTTTCTCCCACACGTGTGGGTTTCGTGGTAGACCTGACCACACAGCTTGAGACTGGCCTCCTCCACCCCCAGGAGCACACAGAAGGAGCGGAAGGGTCACCTTGGTTACTCCTTTGATGCTGGTAGGGTCACGGCGGCCACGTGAATGTGTCTGGAACCACACGGGTAGGCAGGGAGATGCCTCCAGCTGTCATCAAGAGAGAAGGAAATATGGGGTGGGAAATGTAGCCATGGGTGCTGTGGGGAGTAGAGGCCAAAGATGGTGGGAAATGTAGCCATGGGTGCGCTGGAGAGTAGATGCTAGCCTGTGTTCTGAAATCACAGCATTTGCCAAAATGCTCTCCTGGGACGCAGATGGGAAGAGAAATGAGAAACCACAAGGTGTCTTGGTGGGGCCAGTGCCAACCAGAACATCCAAAGGTGCTGGAAAGGACATGGGCTTCCGGTCCTGCTCTGGCACCTTGAGCCGCTGCATCGCTTCTCAAGCTGGTCCCCTCATCCACACAGTGGGGATACTAATGGCACCCGCCATACAGGGGCTGTCGTGAGGATTACATGAGGTTGTAACTAGTATCTCTTAGCTTGCATTCTCTTCTTTCCTTACATTATTATGACTACCGTTGTCCACACTGCTCATTAATTCGATCCACAGATACTCAATTTCCCCCCTACACTCTGCGCTGATCGTTGTAATGGAGGAAAAGCTGCCAGGGAAACACATTTGGTTGCATTTTAGGATCCCTCTGGGTTTGAGGGCTTTTTTTTTCCCTGACTCTGGAATAAAATAGCTGCTCAGAGAGCTGAGGCATCAGAGAGACGCTGGCCTACATTGCTGTGGATGAGTGAGTGCTGGGAGATGATGGCAGCTCCTGGGAATAAGAGGGTGTGAAAGGCGCCTTGCGGCAGACTTGCGGAGGAAGAGAGGCTTCTGCACACGCGCACAACACCATCTCACGACACATTCCAATACAAACCTACACAAAAGGGGAGCTTCAGTATCCACACCTCTCTCAAACAAGGGGACCCCTGAGCTGCAGGTACGGGAGATTGCCTTTACCTGACAAAACAATGGGTTGGATTTTTTTACTCCCATTTTACAGATGAGGACACTGAGGTTCAAAGTCCAGTGCCTTGCTCCAAGATCACCCAGCAAGAAAATGATGCAGCTGGATTCTAACCAAGCCTGTTGAGGCCCTAAGGGAGAGAAGGCTTCTGTTCAGATATGGGGTGGGGGTTAAAAGAGGAAAGACCCGGAAGGGCTGTATCAAATGCAAACACTGATCATCAGTGTTACTGTGAGAGAACTCATGATAACTGCTAAACCATCTGGGTCAGTTTATTCCAGTGGCTTCCATGGTCTTGAGGCAACTGATTATGTTCCCTTTTAGGAGAAGAGGTGGCATACTGTAGTAGTTTCAAATACACGCTTCAGAGCCAGACTAGTTCTAGATTCAAATCCTGACTCTACAACTAACCTGCTGTCTGACCCTGAGCTGATCACTTCACCTCTCTGAGCCTCCGGTTCCTATCTGTAGTGCTCAATTCTCAGCCTTTCTGTGGGGTCTCCAAGCGGCAACTCCCAGCAAGAACTTTGGTTAACAAATGGTAGCTGGAGTCAGTTACCATTAATCGTCTACTCCACACCTCTGAGCACAGGTTAGCTCAGCCCCTCCCTCCCCTCCATGACTCACCCAGTAGCTTCCAGAGGGGCCCACCTGGCACCCCAGGGGAGCAAGGGACACCTGCCTCGTCTGATCCGGTCAGCCTGGCGAGGGACGAGGGGACAGATGTCACCCTCAGCCAGCCTTTGCCTCTACTGAGCATCGCTGGCTATTGTTCCACGGAGCTCCAGCTGACAGATGAGCTGTGCCTCAGAGATGAGGGAAGGATCCCTTCCAAACAAAGGACTAGCCTTTAAGTTGTTCCCCAGCCCATTGAGCCTGCACAATGGCCCCAATGCCCCAGAAACACCACTGTTCAAACAGCCTGAGGTCCACCCAGGAGAGAAACCAACAAGCCCAATACAAATGAAAGCAAATAACTAGATGTCTCTACAAGATTCAGGGGCAGTAGAAGTGACCTGAGCTGAGAGCGGATGCACTAAAGCAGCCATGTCTCTCCTGGGTGTTGGGCACTTTACACACACAGGTTCAGAGCTTCACAATCACCTTTTAAGGGCAAGTATTATGATTCCCACTTTGCAGATGAGGAGACTGAGGCTCAGAAAGGGAACCGACTTTCTCCTGAAACTGACACAGAGAGTAGGGTGGGGGGAGGATTCGCACACAGATTCCCGTAACTTGGTGTCTTCTATTTCTACCACACTAGGCTGCCTGGAGGAGGGATCAACTCAAAGAGCAGAATCCTGCCCTGGGCAGGAGCAGGGATGAGGTCCATCCTTAAGAGGAAGATTTTTAAAAACAACTGGCAGGACCAATAAAAAGGAGACACCAACCCTGTTAACAGTGATTTCTGCCAAGGGCATAAAAATATGGAGAAACTCCTCGGATGAAACCTTTTAAAAGCATTATACACAGAGCACAAATTCACTTAGTATTTTCAAGAACAGAAAATATACCGCAGGGAAATATGTGAAAATGGTAGAGAGTAGTTCTTCTTGGATGACGAAATTTTGGACTTTTCATCCCTTTTGTTTTCAGTGTTCCAAATCTTCTACAATTATTGCGCATTCTTTTAAACTTTCTGTGTTCATCTTAAAGATCACCAAAAAAATTTTATGTTTGAATTCATTCTGAATACCAGTAGAGAGAGTGGTCCTTCTAAATCTCGTGGTAAGTTACGGTTCCTTTGAGCGACTCCAAAGAATTCACCTCTCTCCTCCCTGAAGGAGTGGAGAGATGGACCAAAAATGCAGCAAGAAGGTGTAGGGTAGATTTCAGAGACTTTCTCAATGGCCAGCATCATTAAATAACAAAATAGGTGGGCAAGGGAGCCATAGGGATGTTACCCTTAAAAACGGGCTTCCCAGGTGGCTCAGACAGTAAAGACTAAGCCTGCAATGCGGGAGACCGGGGTTCGATCCCTGGGTGGGGAATTCAATACTTGGGTCAGGAATTTGGTCCTCGGGTTGGAAATGAGTCAGGAAGATCCCCTGGAGAAGAGAATGGCAACCCACACTCCAGTATTCTTGCCTGGAGAATTCCATGGACAGAGGAGCCTGGCGGGCTACACAGTCCACGGGTTTGCAAAGAGTTGGATACCCTCAAAATTTTTTCAACATGAAATTAACCAACCTCAGTGTGGGATGAGCTTGAGGCCACCCAACGCTAACCTCTGCCCAGGTGTCCCCGGGGATACCTTTTTACCCAGAGTGGTTCTGGGCCGGGGGTGAGGGGAGAGGTCTGACCATCTGCACGATGAACAGAAGGAGGGGGTCTGAGTAAACCTCCAGATGCCCAGCCCCACCCTAGCCCTGCTGACTCATCCCCTGGCCACGTGTCCCGGACATCTGCCGTACCTGAAGCAACGCCCCTAAAGTCTGAGAACCGCTGTCCTCAGGTTTCCCAGTCTGTCGAGTGGAATTACTCATCCCTCCCCTCCCCCACCAGCCCCGGCAATCGCGAAGCTCCCCGGCTCTCCCAGATGGGGACCGCGCTTTTGGTCGCCCGAAGGAGCCGCTGGGCCCTGGGTCTCACTCGGTCTGAGGCTGAGTACCGAGAAAAACAAAGCCGTTCTCTCCCTGCCCCTCCCCGCACTACCACCTCCTCCCTCCCCCCGCCCCACCCCCAGCAGCAGGTGGGGGCGGTTTCCCCGCGCCCGCACTGCAGTGGGGTGAGCGCGCCAGCAGTCCCGGCGCAGGGCAGCCACGGGTCTGGAGCCCCCGAGGATGAGGGTGGGGGCATATGGAGCCCCCAGCCTCCCTCACAGCCGAGAAGCAGTGTCTCCAGCCGAGGGTCCTCCAGTGGGGGAGAGCAGAGATCGGGCGCCCTCCCTCCCAAATCCCCAGCCTCTCTAGAGAATGAATGGGAGAGATGTGGGGGGAACTGGGGGTTCTGGGGTCTCTGCAGACCCATTTAAGGATACAACGTGGGCTTTAGAGTTGCACCTATCTGGATTCAAAAATACCTGGCTGTGTGACCTTGGACCTGTCGCTAACCTTCTCCGGAGCTCAGTTTCCTCATCTTTAAAATGGGACGCTTACCACCTCCGGGGACTGTTGTGAACACGCATGCAAAGCACTAAGCTGTTGCTGGCAGAGAGGTCTCCTAGACCTGATGTATTATTATCATTATGGATACCATTATTCTTCTCGGTGAAGAGGTTTTCCGGCCCTCTGCATCCCTTTGGACACCGGACATCTGGCATTTGAGTCCCGAAGTTGAATTGGCAGGCGCCAGGATGGGGGGGTTGGGAGGGTGGCTAGGTATGAAACAACGGGGTGGGGGGCTCAAGAACCCTGCATCCCATCCCATCCCCCACCTCCAGCTCTGAGACCGCGGAGGGGCCCTCCAAGGCTTGGCTGGTTCTGGCGGGCGGAAAGGTTCAGGGGGACTGACGCCTCCTGTTCTGTCCGGTAGCGGGGAGGGGGGAAGGGAGGGTCTTTGTTTCCCCTCAGACCATGATTGCAAGACCCCCATGGGCGCTAGAGTCGCATTGCAAACTCCCCCATTCTTGCCCAAGCCCCACCCAGCCCGGGGTCGGCTGCATTTGACAACAGCGGACTGGTGAGGCTCTTCGTCCAACAAATGAGGGCAGCTTCAAGCAAGGTTTGCCACCCCAGGCGAGGTTTGTCCCAGCCCGGGACCCTGGGTCCTATCCTCGACGCCAGCCTCGGGGAAATTAGGCTGTTTCCGGCGCGCAGACAAGGATGCTTGGGCAGGGAGGGCTGTTAGAACGGGTCGGCGGCTTACCTCGGATCCGCGGTCTTGCGGCGCCAGTGCAGAGAGCTCTTTGTGCCCCGGCTCACAGCGCAGAACTGGGGGAGCCCCTGCAGGCGCCTCCCATCGCAAACTCCTCCCAGCCCTCGTCCGCAGCCTCCCTCCCGCCGGTCCCCCGAGCGCAGCCGGCGTAGTCTTTGTAGCTGCTGCAGCGCCCATGAAATTTTAATGCGGGAGCGGCTGGCGGGCGGAGGCGCCCCACCCCCGGCCCTCCCCTCGGCCCTCCTCGCGTCTCCCCGCGCCCCTGCAACCCCACACCCTACCCTTCACCCCGTCCCGGGGGGTCGGGGTCTGAGTGGCGGGTGCGGCAGGGTGTTGGGGGAGGGCACCGACACCCCCGCGTCACAAAGCGCCGAGAGGGGCAGCGCGCTCGGCCTCCCGCATCCCAGCCCGCGGCGCTGCCATGGCAACGCTTGCCAGGCTGAACTGGACCAGGGATGGAGAGGCGAGCGGCGCGCGACTGCGGACCGGGGGAGTAGACGCCTGGAGCCGGGGCGGGGGGAAGGGGGTGGAGTGCCTCTCGGTTGACCTGCACGGCTTGGCTGTGTGCCTCTGTATTAACCCCGCCCGTGGTCGTGGTGGAGTCACGACCTGAACCCCCGTCTGAGACCTCACAGGCTTGTTCGTTCCACTACACCACTTGGCCTAACAACTTAAGAGGTGTGGCTTTTTTCCCCTCTCCTGCCCTCTCCTTCCCATCTACTGTGTTTTTTCTAGAGCCGTAAGCGGTAAAAAATTTGCGGCAATGCGGGAGAACCGGGTTCGATCCCTGGGTGGGGAAGAGCCCCTGGAGAAGGAAATGACAACCCATTCCAGTATTCTTGCCTGGGAAATCCCGTGGACAGAGGAGCCTGGCGGGCTACAGTCCATGGGGTCACAAAAGTGTCGACATGACTTAGCGACTAGGCAACAGCAAGAGTGTTAGGAAATGGTCCCAGAGCAGTCGCTCTAGACCCGTCCCAGAGAAGCACCATTACATCACCTGGAAACTCGTTAGGAATGGAGGTTTTCTGGCCTCTCCGCAGAGCTACTGAATCAAAAACGCAGGCATAGAGGCCCACAGATCTGTGTTTTAACAAGCCCTCCAGGAGATGCTGACGCTTGAGAACCACTGTGCCAGGCCATTCCGGTGGCCTCTACAGCTGGCTATCCTGTGTCAGCTTTATCCATGCCCCTTGGTGGATGACCTGAGGCAAGTCACTCCCTTTCTGAGACTCAGTTTCCTAGACTCCGAAGTAGAGGTAATATTGGAACTCACCTCATATAGGGTCGTGTGGGCTAAATGCAGGAATACCTGTGGGGAGAGAAGCATAGGACTGCCTGGCACTTAGTAAGGGCTCAAAACACATTTTAATTCCTACAATACTATGATATCTCCTTTCATTTTCACACCTCTGCATATATTATTTATCATCTCCACGGCTCCGAAAAGGATGTTAAGGCTCAGAGAGGCAGCGAGAGCTGCCCAGTTTCCTGGTAAGGGATCCAGGTGGGATTTGAACCCACCAGCTCAGGTCCCAGATTAAATAGTGATTAACTAAACTACACATGTCTTGCTGGGACCATCTCCTCCCCGCCAGCCTTGATTTTCAGAAAATCCAGACCCAACTCAACAAAACCTAGAGCACATTTCCAATGTGCACAGCCAAGGCCACTGCAGGAACTATGCAGATGCCAGGGCAGGACCCAGATTCTGCCTTCACCCCAACAGAGCCAGCAGTCCCACCGCATAAGCAAGACTCATGTGGAGCCGTTAGAGAAAAGTCAAGATGGGTGTCCGGGCACAGCGTGGCCCCAGCCAAACCCCTGTCATTACAGGTCTACGACTTTGCCCTGAATCACTCGACCACACACGAAAGAGGAAATGGGGGTCAGCATGACCAGCTCTAATGAACACAGGGGATGCATAGGGGTCACTCTTTAAAAAATAAAAAAGTAGTATTCCCAAGCACCACCTTTTCCATAATCAGTTCCCAAATTCTCCTGAGGATCCACCCATCATTTCCAATATTTGGGGGAAAAAAAAGTTGACACTTGCTACTCTCAAATTTTCAATGCTTCTCCTGTTTTCAGGGGCTTCCCAGAGATGAATGATAAAGGATCCATGATTCTATTTCCAAGCAACCTTGTTTCCAGGGATATCTTTCCCAGGAGGGCAGTGGGAGGAAGAGGGGGAGCAAAAGAAATAATCAGAAGCTGCCCTGGGCTCACTGGGAAGACTGTGTCTAAGTGAGGTGGGTTCAGTGTGAGCCACAGACTGAGTGATGCCGTAGAGGACAGACCCTGTGTCCAGCAGATACAGGAACCTGCGAAGCATGGCCCTGCCTGCTGCCCTCAGTCCCTGGTTCTCTGATTTCTTTATCTCAGATAGCTCAAATCGGCTTTCCCGAGGGATTCAGTTGGTCCCTTGCCTTTTCTCTGTCCACCTGCAGAGCACCTTTGCAGTGAACAAAAACTTCTTTGGAATTTGCCATTATCCTGGGAATGGGCGGGACCCACAGCGGCCTCCGTGCTTTCCTTTAATGCTCCAGATACTGCCACCACCTCCTCTGGGGCCCACGTCTAGTCTGATGTCTATGGAGAGCTGGCATCCTTGTCTCCGATCCTCACCTTATCCTGCGGGTAGACCCAGGACGTGGCAGGGTCCACCCCCAAAATGGTCAAATGTCAGTCTCACCACAACTTGCCAAGAGCCCCAGCCTCCAGGGGACATTTACAGTGTTAACCTGGGCCCCTGGGGGGCCCACAAGCAGATAAGAGCACCAGATGGCACGCCAGAGGGAAGTGTCAGTGTCTTCTGCCTCTCTCGAAAGTGGCTTGAGCAGCTTAGAATGAAGTGCCGGTCGCCATGGCAACAGGAAGAGGTGCCATCATCCCAGAGATGCATTTCAGCATATAGTTGCCTCCTGTAAGCTGGCCCAGGTGGTTGGCTCACCTGTTTTCATGAGGCTCTGTGAGCTAGGCAGTTTGGGGCTCATCGAGCCTTCACCCTTCTACTCCGCAGTCCAAGATTTCCCAAGAATTCTGACAGGGGTAACGTGTCCAGGAAAAACTCTGATTTCTCTTTCCCTGGAGAAACTCAGGTAGCCCAGGTGGCCAGTGTTCCAATTCCAACTCTATCTCCAGTCTGCCTGGTGCCTCTGAGTTCTCACCCTACTGTGCCTCCTTTTAAATTAAAAAAAAAAATTTTTTTTATTTTATTGAAGCAGAGTTGATTTGCGATGTTGTGTTAATTTCTGCTGTCCAGCAAAGTGACTCAGTTATAGATCTAAATATTCTTTTTCGTATTTTTTTCTGCTGTGGTTTATCAGAGGATATTGAATCTAGTCTCATGCGCTGTACAGCAAGACTTGATTTTTCACCCATCCTGTATACACAAGTTTGCATCTGCCAATCCCAGACTCCCGATCCTGCCCTCCCACCCCTTGTCAAGCACAAATCTGTTCTCTGTGACTGTGAGTCTGGTTTTGGTTCATAACTATATTCATTTATGTCATATTTTAGATTTCACACACACGTGATATCATATATTTTTGTCTTTCTCTGTTTGACTTGTTTCACTTAATATGATCATCTCTAGGTCTATGCATGTTGCTGCAAATAGCCTTATTTCTTTTTCGTGGCTGAGTAGTATTCCATTTAACTATGTACTGCACCTTTATCCGTGCATCTGCTGGTGGACCTTGAAGTTGCTTCCATCTTGGCTCTTGTGAATAGTGCTGCTGTGAACATAGGGGCGCATATATCTTTTTGAATTACAGTTTTGTCTGGGTGTGTGCCCAGGAATGGGATTGCTGGATCATATGGAAACCCTATTTTTAGCTTGTTTCAGAAACCTCCATACTGTTTTCCATAGTGGCTGCACCTAAAAAAAAAAAAAAATGGGTGAATTTCACATAACTAAAACCAATCGCTTTAAAGCAAGCAGTTCAGTGGCATTTGTTTTTTATTTTTCACTGTGCCGGTCTTCACTGCTGCATGCAGGCTCTCCGCCAGCAGGGGCTACTGTTTGTCGTGGTGGCTCCTCTCGCCGGGAAGCACTGGCTCTGCGGCACCAGTTCAGTGGCTGGTGCCTGGGCTTGCTTGCTCCACGGTAGGTGGGATCTTCTCAGACCAGGGATCGAGCCCATGTCTCCCACATTGGCAGACGGATTCTTTACCCCCGAGCCACCGGGGAAGTCCAGTTCAGTGGCATTCAGCACTTTCCCAGTGTTATGCAATGACCGCCTCTATCTAGTTCCAAACCATGTTCATCCCCTCCAAGTAATAACCTGCACCTGTTAAGTAGTCCCTCCCCACCCTCCCCTCTGCCCCAGGCCCTGGCAACCCTGAATCTATGTCCTGTCTCTTATGGATGTGCCTTTTCTGGTTATTTCAAATAAATGGAAGCATAAGATATGTGTCCTTTAGGTTTCAGCTTATTTCACCCAGCATAATGTTTTTGAGGTTTACCCACGTCGTCACACATAGCATCACTGGGTTTCTTGTTGTGGTTGAGTCATATTCCATTGTATGGCTACACCATAATCTGTGTGCCCATCCGTCCGTTGATGGACACGTGGGTTATTTCCACCTTTCGGCAATTGTGGATACTGCTGCTGTGAACATGTGTAGACAGGATTTGTCTGAGTCCCTCTTTCCAAGCCTCTTAGATTCACGCTTCTCTGCACCTTGTTTTCTTTCATATGCTCCCCCAAGCCGTGCACATGACCCCCCGACCCTGCACCCTGACCCCCCGACCCTGCACCTGACCCCCGACCCTGCACTGACCCCCGACCCTGAACTGACCCCCCGACCCCTGCACCTGAGCCCCCGACCCTGCACCTGACCCCCCCAGCTGTGCACCTGACCCCCTGACCCTGCACTGACTCCCCGATCCTGCACCTGGTCAGGGCATCCTGGAGATGGGGTGAGGTGGGCTTCACCACCTTGTTACCTAAACTAGTCACACAAACCCTCCTCCCCCAGTGCCGCCTCTCCGCCTGGCCACACCTGCCGTATCCTCTAAGGAAGGGCTCTGGGAAGAGCCAGATTTCATCTGCCCTCCGGCCAAGCTATTAACGGAGCCTGTGTGCCTCCATCCGGGCCTCGGGGGAGCTTCTCTCTGACAGCTGTTCCCCGAGCCAGCAGCTCAGCTCCCAGGCTCACTCAGAGAGAAATTGCATTTTGACTCATCAAAGCAGCTATTGTCACTGGGATGAGGGTGCTGCTGCTGCTGCTGCTAAGTCACTTCAGTCGTGTCCGACTCTGTGCGACCCTAGAGATGGCAGCCCACCAGTCTCCTCCGTCCCTGGGATTCTCCAGGCAAGAACACTGGAATGGGTTGCCATTTCGTTCTCCAATGCATGAAAGTGAAAAGTGAAAGTGAAGTCACTCAGTCGTGTCTGACTCTTTGCAATCCCATGGACTGGAGCCTACCAGGATCCTCCATCCATGGGATTTTCCAGGCAAGAGGGATGAGGGTGGAGCTCCCTAAATTCAGGGGAAAGTGCCCGTACTGCAGAGGAGAGCCGCGTGTGGCATGGCCCCAAAAGCGAAAAGCATGCCCTTCAACGTTCCCAGCGACCTCCCTCTCCGCGCCCCGACCACCTGTCATCACCTTCAGAAGCAATGAACTTACCCTGCCCCACTAACTTGACACTGTTCAAGGGCTTTACCCACATCCCCCACCCCCAGTATCCTCTGAGGAAATGTTAATATCATCTCCATCTGATAAGGAGAGGGAGGCTCAGAGAAGGGGCGTGATTTACCCGAGGTCAGCCAGCTAGAAAGTGCTGAAGCAGAGATTCAGGCTCAGCGCTGTTTCCAAAAGCTGCACTCAGAATCACTGAATAAAAACCATCTGCATTCACGCTCACCCAGTCCTTCCCCTAGAAAGGATGCGCTGGCCCGCGGTCAGCTGAACGCCACCACCTTGCTAGGGACACTTTGGGGTCCATTCACTGCCCTGCCCTGGGCATGCACAGCAGTGGTTAATATCTCCCTCAGTCCAGGAGGGACATTATTGGCTCAGCATCATTGCCACAGATGAGTAGAGTTCCATGTTTTCCAGTCTTGTCTCTGTTCTGCCCCCAGGGGCTGCCTTCAAGTGCAAAGGCCAGCGGTGCCGCTAGATAAAGCGTGGACAGGAGTATGAGCCTGGACTGCCCAAGACAGAGACTCTGAGACAAGGATTCACGTGCTCGTAGTTGACTTGGGAGCTGATCCCAGGATGAAGCGGATGAGTTAGAGTGGACTAGCGGAGGAAGACGAGGAAGACCGAAGAGCCAGACTGGGTGGATCGGTGAGGGCATCGCTCTGCTAGGGCTGCTGTAACAGAATGCCACAGACAGGGGCTTCAGCCGCAGGAACTTCTCTTCTCACCGTTCTGGAGGCTAGAAGGCCAAGTTCAAGGTGGCACCAGGGCTGGTGTTTCCCGAGGCCTCTCCCCACAGCTTGCAGAAGGCCGCCTTCTCCCCGTGTCCCCAGCGGGCCGCTCGTCTGCGTGTACAGCCCTGGTCTTATCCGAATCCCAGTCCTGTGGGATCAGGGCCCCACTCTCTGGCCTCACTTAATCTCTGTGACCTCCATAAGGGCCCGATCTCCAGACACAGTCGCACTGGGGTCATACACAATTCCACCTATGACTTTAGGGAGACACACTCCAGTCTGTAACAAGAAGTGAGAGGTTGTGGCCACTGCCCTGCCGAGGCCTCTGACAGGTGGGCACGCCTGAGCTGTCCCACGTGAGGTCCAGGGAATCAGGGTGCCTGCCCCCAACTCTCACCCGGCATGCTTGAAGGAAGCTCCCCGCGCATCAACCCCTCGCCTCCTCCAGGCTGCCCCGGGCTCACATCCAACAGATGCCCTTGGCCAGAGACAGCAGTCAGCAGGGAGTCATGGGGCTCACAGCACAGAGCCACCGGGGTGCCCGGGCACGGTGAGGGTCCCGGGGACCCGCCATGGGGTGTGCTGCCTACTCCCATCACCCACCACTGCCCAATCCTACCCAGCAGAGCCCACCCTGCCCTCCACCAATCCAAGGTCTCCCCGAGAAGCTGCCAACCCAGCATATGCTGGTAATACAGAGCCCCCTCGCCACCCCCGCACCTCCTTGAAGCTCCCACCTAGTCAGGGAAAGAGCAGAAGTGACTGGGAGCAATGCCATCATGACGAAGTTCAGGGGACTTGGGAGAATTTATATTTTAATGACACAACTCATCTTTCAGGTCAGTAAAAGGCCTACTGAGTGCCAGACACTGTACCGGGGACCGAGACCTGAAAGTCACAGGAAGTATAACTATTCCTTTTTAGAACCTTTTCAGTTTCAAGTGGCAGAAACATAAGTCTAGCACGTCAACTGTTTCAGGCATAGCTGTATCCAGGTGTCCAGGCAACATTACCAGGTGTCCATCTTTCTCCAGCAGTGAGGAGACACTCACCAGGCACTGCCAGGCTCTCTGCCACCTGGCTCTTTGTTTCTTTTCTCTACCTTCCTCTCAGCTCCATTGGCAGCCAAGAGATGGATGCAGGAGTCAGGCCGACGTGAGTTGGAATCTGCCCTTTACTCACGATGTGACGTCACTCTGGGCCTCAGTTTCTTCTTCTGTAAAAGGGGCACAGCACAACCTGTCCTGCGGGGCTTTCAGAACAGTTAAGTGATCTGATTGCCAAAAAGACGTGGCATGGTCAGTAAATATCCCCCCGCCCACCTCTCTCCTCTCTCTATTGAAGAACCATTAGAGACTAAGATCAGAGTTCTTAGTCCTGAGAAATTATGATAAACGGATCTCAGAAACTCCACAGACATCAACCCTGTCTGCAGGGCATGTAAGTAGCAAGTCCTGTCCACAGCTCATTTGCTCTTTCACACGTGCACGTCCAAGCTGTTGGTTTAACTCAGTATAGGTTGGTGTGGACCCCACACCACCCTCGTGGTCGCCTTCTTTACCATCACCACCCACAGGACCTGAAGGTGTACCCCTGACTTTATGGACCCCCGATCAGTTATCCTTTGAGGAAGAGACCATCGGACTGGCAAGGTTCAGGGCTAACTGGTGTCCCCCAGCCTCTTTGTTTGCGGTGCCTGGAGCGAGGCTCGGAGACCAAGTGGCCTTACCCGAGGTCACATGAAACTTCCTCACCCTTACCTGGCTCCTTGTTCTGTGAGGGCCAGCCCCTGCCCCCTTCCCCTTTGTCCAGGAGTGTGCGTGTGTGTATGTGCATCTGTGTGTGTGCGTGCGTGTGTGCGCGCGTGTGTGTGTGCGTGTGGGTGTGTGCTGTGCGGGCCTGCCTCTCTGTGTCCTGTCCCTGCTGCTCCTTTGTCTGCGCTTTTGTGTCCAAACAACAGAGAAGGCGGGCAGGCAGCGTGTGCGCCATTCTCACCCAGCGCATCTCGCGATCCATCTGCAAACAGACGCCCCGCACCTGCTCCCCAGCCTCCCCAGCCGCCCCAGCAGGTGCTGCAGCCGGCCAGCCTCTCTCCGTCCTGCCCGCCCTCCCAGCCCATTTCTTGTCCTGTAAGGGCAGATGCTGGCAGAGCCAGGGAGGGGCCGGAAGGAACTGAAAAGAGGGAGACGTTCCCTGCAGATCCTCATGCCCAGACCCGGTGCGCCCGCAGCCCCATCAATGCATGCTCTGCACATTCGCCAAACCCTCCTCACCCCACCCACTGCCATCAGGCTCTCTGCCTCCATCACCCCCGCCTGGGACCTTCGGCTTCTCTCCGGTCTGCTCCCCTCACTCCAGCCAGAAGAGTCTCGAAATGCAAAGCTGACCTCATTACCCACCCAGCCCACAGCCCTTCAGGGTTGCAGGATAAAGAGTAAGTGCCTTGCCTTCCTGGCAAGGCCCTGCCTTGGCCGATTCCTGCTGATGGTCCCACGTCCATCCCTCACCACGCTCCTGGTGGCTCCACTTGCCACCCGGCCCACACCCCAATCCCTGGCCCCACTCGAGTGTCTTTGTCTTGGACAAGGAGCCTTGGAGAAGGGGTGAAACCTTCTCCAGCCTCCTGGTCAAAGTCGAGGCCATTTGTTACACACATTCCTTGACTGACCCATGTCCCGCCCCTTCAGGGCTGCTTTTAGTTTGAGATCACACAGCTATTTGTTTGTCTGTGTGTACACACACACACACACACACACACACACACACACACACACACCAGCTTGTGAGATCCTTTATGGGAGGAACCTGCTGTTTTTCCACCATCACACCACCAATGCTTGCCCCAGGGTCTGTCTCACAGGTAGCCCTCCATGTATGTTGGTCAAAAGAACGTCTAAACCTTCAGGTGTAAACGCTGCGGTTCTGGAACACTTCTCAGAAACCATCTTATAGATGGACAAACAGAGACCCAGAGAAGGAAAGTGACTCACCCAAGGCTTTGTTGCAATGTAGCCATGCTGATGGCATAACCTGTGTCTGCCTTCCAAAGGTCACCCTCTCCTTTAGAAGCCAATCAAACAGCTCAAACGCCCACGCTGAAATGGCTGCAGAGACGCTGTCCCCTTGCCAGAACTTGTCTGCCTTTTTGAGTTAGTTGGTTGTGTCGTCATCCCTTGCTCCAAACACCTGCTACCGTCGGCTTGAGCCCCTCTCGCTGGGTCCTCCCTTTCCTGCAGCCCATCATCTCCTCCCCCGACTCAGAGGCAGTGTGAGCCCCATCCTCACCAATCCCCAGAGCAGAAGCAAATGCAAAGCTCTTGAAGAAGACGACTAAGGAAATTCGGGGCAAATGGTAACAGTCACTGAGCGTTTACTGTGTTCCAGCTCCTGGGCTAAATGCTCGAAGTGCAATGGCCGTAACGGCCCATGGTACCAGTACTGATATTATCCCCATTTTATAGACAAGGAAATTGAAGCTGAGGGACACAGCTAGGAGGTGTCTGAACCAAGACTCAGCCCCAGCAGTCTGCATCCAGATCTGGCCCTGTTACACCTTCGCAGGCTCTCCGATTGGCCCCCCTGGCACTGGTCTGGGACCAGCAGCCCACGCAGCCCTCCCTGCCTCCCCCAGCCCCGTCTCCCTACCTCCCCACCCCCACGCGGCCACGCCGCAGCCATTCTGCAGGAACAGCACATCCTTTATTTATGAGATGCATCTGGACTCTCTGCAGATCGGCTGGGAATGCTGCAGCGTCTGCAGGCAGGAGGCAGAAAGTTCTGGAGGCCAGAAGTCCTCCAGGAGGTATCCAGGGGGTGGAGCTCAGGGCACCAGACTCTATCAGGGACGCCCAGTGGGTCTGCAGAGCACAGAGTGGGGCTGGAGGCAAAGTGATCTGGCTTTGGATCCTCTTTGCATCCTGGCCTGCCCCGAGCAAGCAGCAGAGAGCCCAGGGCGGGGTGGCGGCACAGAGACGGGAAACAGGCAGGCACTGGGCATCTCCGCAGACTCCCACAAAACCCTACAGGGCAGGCGTTCTTGTGCCCACTTTATAGGGGAGGAAACCAAGGCCTGTAGAAGGTAGGAAGCTCTTCCTGAATTTTTAGCCCGCTTTGTCAGCCCACAAAGAAGAGAATTAAAGTAGTTTATTGGGCTTCCCTGGTGGCTCAGATGGCAAAGAATCTGCCTACAATGCAGGAGACCTGGGTTCGATCCCTGGGTCAGGAAGATCCCCTGGAGAAGGGAATGGCTAGCCACTCCAGTATTCTTGCCTGGAGAATTCTATGGACCGAGGAGCCTGGCGGGCTACAGTCCATGAGGTTTCAAAGAGTCAGACGCGACTGAGTGACTAACACACACACACACACAAGGTGGCTTATAAGCATGCCCTCGGGGGCTTCCCTGGTGGGCCAATGTTTAAGAATCTGCCTTGCAATGCAGAGGACACCGTTTGGATCCCTGATCTGGGAAGATCCCGAATGCCGGGCAGTAGCTAAGCCTGTGCGTCACAACTACTGAGCCCACACACTGCAGTTACTGAAGCCTGCACCCCTTAGAGCCCATGCTCCGTAGCAAGAGACACCACTGCAGTGAGAAGCTGTGTCCTGCAACGAAGAGAAGCCCCTGCTCGCTGCAAGTGGAGAAAGCCCTTGTGACGCAATGAAGGCCCACCACAACCAAAAAATAAATAAATAGATTTTTTTAAGTTAAAAATTCTTTAAACAAGATTAAGGATGCCCTCAAGCCCAGGCAGAAAACTAAATATACAATATAGAGAAAATGAGGCTCACAGAAAGGAATATGGAGTCAGGGATTAAGCTCCTCCTCCAAATGCCTGCCACCTGGTCCTGTCTAGTTGCTAGTGGTGGATTGGACTTTGGTCCTGAGCATCCTGGCAGTCAAGGCAAAGAGGGAATGCAGTTCCTTTCGAAGGTATCCAAGGTCTACAAGGAGAAAGGAAGTTAGAGACACAGGTGTGGCAGAGAAACAGAGGAGAAACATCAGGCCCCTAATCAAATCTCAGATTCCAAAATTCCTAGAAATCGTCCCACCAATCTGTATTCCACCATCCCTTTCCCTACTCGACCTGCCCCAGGGTAAAACGGTCTCCTGACAGCCTCTAGGAGGTGTGTTTTCACATGTGACCACCAGGTGGCGGCGCGGCACAGGTCTCGGGTGGAAGTTTGTTAGATTCCCAAGGTGGCCCAGTGGGCTGGAGGGGCCGGGAAGCGCCTGAGCTACCTTGGTGAACTAGTGTGGAGCCTTAGGTTGAACCTCAATGAAGAAATCGGTCTCAGGTCAGACTGCAGTGCTTCCTCAGAGGAAGGAGGAAGAGCCCTGGCCAGAGTGTCACGAGTCCCTGGTTTTGAGTCTCAGCCCTGCTTCCCATTTTCTGTGCAAAAAAGCACATTCATTTGCACGTGCGAACCTGTCTTCTTACCTGAGCAAGGGGCTGATAACGCCTTGCTGGGGGAAGAGGAGACGGAGCCAGCGATGGAGAGATCGTGGTCACTAAGGTCAAGAACAGTCGGGGGGAGGGGGGAGAACAAGAGCTTCTAAGATACAGATGAGAAAAAAGGGGCCCAAAGGGGGCCCAAAAGGAAAGCCACCAGGGCCCCTGGTTAGTGACAAGGAGAGGAAGTGGTCAACGCTTCTGTTTCTTCTCATGGGTTTAGGGGTTTAGGGGAGTTCAGAGAGCCAGGACTTGTTCAAGTGTCAATGATAAACCCATCTTAAAACATCTTGAAAGAAAAAATAAGAACACAAGGTGAAGGTGTTTTTCGGTTCATATAATAAACAGCACAGAGGGTATTTGCATAACAGGATGGTGGGACTCATTTCTGGCCTCTAGGGCTTCCCCTGCCTTGGTTTTGCTTTCATATTGCCTTCGAAGGCAAGTCCCAATCTCACACCTGTCCGTTCACAAGCCTAGCGAGTAGAAAGCGTCTCCTTCCAAATGGTCCCAGAGTTCCAGAGTGGCCTCTCATTGGCTCCCCCTGGATCACATGCCCATCCCTTGGACCAATCACGGTGACTGTTACCTGGCCCGCCGGTGTTCTCCTCACTTGTGGAATCAGGCGAGTCCTCCGCGGACTCGACCCAGAGAGGGAGAAGGGCGATGCTCTAAAGTGAAACTGGGGTGAAAAGGGCAGACTGTCACCTCCAGGAGGAACCAGTCACAACCCGCAGGACTGCCTCCCCCACGTTTTTGTGTCAAGAGAAGATTTAGGAGCATGAGGCAGGAAAAGAGCCTCCTCGCCCTGAGACATTTCCCCTCTACCAGTCAATTAGGCGGTGGGCAAACAGCCCTAGGAAATAGGGATCGGGGGCCACCACCCATCGTGGGGGCTTGTGCCAGACTCGGCTCCCCACCACAGTAGGGCGCGCGGGGTGGAGTGGGGGCTTCTGGGCTCAAGTCCCTCAGTTGGTGAGCTGGGGACGATGGCCTGTGGGGCGAGGGGGCGGCGGTTGAGTGCCTGGCCCTGTGACCAGCTCGAAGCAGACCTCAGTAGGTGCCGTTTCTTAACAAAGGGCTGCAGTGATGAGCTCCGTTACTGGAGCCGTCATTGCTCTGGTCCTTGTTAGTGATGAACAGGTGCTCCACGCAGCCGCTTCTGGCAGGATTCAGGAAAAAGCTCCCTGCCAGGTCTCGCTCACCCTCCTCTCCCTCCTTTCTTCGCCCTCCCTCCAGCCCTCCCTCTCATAGACACACCCGAGACGTGTGACATCTTCCGCTTCTTGCCTCCTTTCATTCTGGGTGGTTTCTTTACTTTCTGTCTGACTGTCCCACCATCATCCTTGTCAGGGCCTCTGTGCTCCTGGGGTGGGGATTTGGGGAGAAAGTGATTCAGTAAGTGTGAGGACCCTGTAGACCAGAGAAAGGACCAGACAGGTAGGCAGGAGGCTTCGGAGCAGCCTCGTGGATGGTGCTTGCTGCAGGGCCTTAGACAAGTCCCTTCCCCTCTCTGGGCCAAAAGGATGTTGGCATGAGACCCACTGTAGTCCCAGACCCTGTGGTGGGTCACGTGCAGCACGTGTGGGGTTCTGCGTGACCGGTGTTCTGTGCATAACACTCACTTCTGAACAAACACCATCAATAATTCAAGTGCCCCTTCCTTTATAACCTAGGAGAATTGGTCTTCTGGCAAGATAGGAAAAATAATTTCACGCTCCCTTTCCTCCCCTCCCGTGACCACCCCTGACAAATTGTCTCTTTATTGCCTGTCACTCCAGCTGTCATCTCACATCTGGGGTTCCATTTTTATAGTTGCCAGCCTCACTCTGGCTCTGACTGGGACTGGCTTTTACAGGGCTGCCGTCAGATTCCAGTGAGGCTCTCCCCATTCTTTCACTCAGCAAATATGGCCTGCTTTGACCCCTAGGGACCCACAGCTTACTTAGGATAGATGAGAAGGTTCCCCCCGGTTATTCATACTAAAGTGTAAGAGGCTACTTTCTTAACTCTTTCAAAAGAGGACATGAACCTAGCAATTTACTGTTTACAAATCCCATTGTGCCTAGTATCTCTTTAATGCCCCCTGAAGCTTTATACAACCCACAGTAAGCTCAAGGCTCTTGAGGGCTGGGTGACCTCAGGCAAGTAGCTTGACTTCTCTGAGCCTCTGAGCCTCAAGTTCTTGATGAGTTTTATGGGGATAATGATAATGTCAAGGAGTTACTGTGAGGTTTAAATTATATCCCAGATGAAAGAAACCAAGGGAATGTATATCATGAATTTTATCATCATTGTTATTGTTATGAGGAAGGTTGTAAGGGGGTTGGGGTAAAGACAGAGGACTCTCAGAGTGAAAAGACAGAGAAAGTTAGAGTATTACTAATAACAATACTGAGAACGATACGACAACTTCCACAAAGTTTTCTTGAGCGATTATCGAGCGCCCTGTGTATGTTCTGGGCACAGGCATATATACTATTTCCTTTAACTTTTCACAAGCAAAGGGGTGGGTGTTGTGTTTCCCCAGTTAACAGACAAGAAAACTGAGGTGACAAGCTGGTAAGCCCAGGATGCGTGTCCATGCTGTGACGGCCTCTGTTCCCAGGGGTGGTACCAATTCAGAACTCTCAGGGTCAGACAATCACTCCCTGTGGAAGGTACAGCTTTAGGGGTACGACTCCCCTACATCCAGTGCTTGCTAGGGGCTCAGAGTGGAGACATTTCGAGGTGGAAAATGGTGACCAGACCCAACCCTCATCCAAGGCCTCAGCAAAACCTCAGAATCCGCAGAGATCGACTTCAGGCCCCTTCTCTAAATTTTCCTCATCCCTATGTCTTCCTAATGCCCGTTCCCTAGGATTCACCATGAGACCACGTCCTGGACCGTATCCCTGCTCCCATAGCAACACTTAGCATCTCCGCAGTGCCCTTCCTAAAGTCCTGGCAAACGCCAGCACCTGAACACGCCAACCTAATTCACACTAGGCTGTGAATGACTATATCACACTTAACTGCCCCATTTACCACTACATTCCTCAAGTCATTCATGATGCAAGATGCTCCACCAAAAAAAAAAAAAAAAGATAATAACAGCTGTGTGTCAGGTACTTGTGAAAAACTCCAAATACTCTATTCTCCCTTCTAGAGGGTCATTTGCTATTGTTCTTCAGTCACTCAGCCGTGTCTGACTCTTTGCAACCCCATGGACTGAGAGAGTCAAAATTCACATTAAACTCTGACAAGCTGTGAGTATTCCTGCACTGTAGACACCAACAGTACCCAAAGCCACAGGACATAATTTTTTTTCAAGGAACCAAGTAAAAATACCGTAAAACAATACTTCAGATAAATCTGAAATGAGGACCGAGGTTCAATCCCTGGTCTTAGAACTAAGATCCCACAAGCCACGTGGTACAGCCAAAAAAATTAAACAAATAAATTTAATTAAATAATAAAAAGAGACGTGACTCTGTTATACATTGGAAATGGGGCTTCCCCAATGGTTCAGCAGATAAAGAATCCTCCTGCAATGTAGGAAACGCATGTTCCAGCCCTAGGTTGGGAAGATGTCCTGGAGAAATAGCAGCCCACTCCAGTATTCTTGCCTGGAGAATTCCATGGACAGAGGAGTGTGGTGGGCTGCACTCCAGGTGATCACAAGGAGTCAGACAGGATTGAGCACTGGCACGGTAGAACGGGGGCAGTGGTGCCCCAACGAAGTGAAAATTGCTACTTGAGCAAACCAAACCAAAAAAAAAAAAAAAACCAACCCAAGCATTATTCTTTTTATGTATGAAGCACAGATATACATATATGATGGACATGGATCTATATTATATTAATATCTGTGGCATTAAGATTCCGTTGGCAAAAGGGGAGGCAGTTTGGAAAACAATGTCTGAAAAGACACTGGAGGGGTGGCAATAAAGGAAAAAAACTTGAGAAACACTGGACTTGATAGAGAAGTTCCTTCCAAGTCTGACAGTCTATGAACACCTGATTCTAAGTGAAAGGGTCAGCAGGAGTGCAAGAGGCCCAGGTTCCATCCCTGGTCAGGGAACGACATCCCACATGCCTCAACGAAGACCTGGCACCACCAAATACATTTTAAAAAACCGAACCCACAGGTGGGAATGAACCTGGTCTCATGGACTGAAACGTTTCCGCTCAAAATTCACAAGTTTAAGTCCAAACCCCAATATCCCAGAATATAAGGATATTTGGAGAAAAGGTGTGTCAAGAGATCATTAAGTCAGGCTGTTAGGGTGAGGCTCTCATCCAAGAAGACTGGGGTCCTTATAAGAAGAGGAAGAAGCACCAGGGGTTCACACGCAGAGGAACATCCACATGAGGACTCAGGGAGAAGGCGGCCGTCTGCAAGCCCAGTAGAGAGCCCTCCACGGAAACCAACCCAGGTGGCACCTTGATCATCAACTTCCGGCCTCCAGAACCATGAGAAAGTAGATTTCAGTTGTTTAAGCTGCCCTTGCCTGTGCTATCTGGTTTTAACAAACGTGGCTAATGAATACACTCAGGATGTTTAAGGAAAGCATCACTAAGAAATATAAGGAAATACACCTGGGACATGAGGTCAGAGAGACCACAGGGGAGGCAGACCATGGCCAGCCTCCTTGGACTAGGAAATACTGGTTTGTTTTGTTCTTGGGGTGGGGTTGGAAGTGTGGGAGGGTTTTAGCAGGGCAGCAAAGGTCAAACTTATTATTATTTTTTTTACCCACACTTGCAGCCTATGGGATCATAATTCCCCAACCAGGGATGGAACCCACGCTGCCTGCACTGAGAGCACGGCGTCTTAACCACTGGACTGCCAGGGAAGTCCCCGTGTTACCTGTTTAACGGGGCCACTCTGGCTGCTAGGTGCAGAGCAAATTTGTCACCCCACCCCAGTACTTTTGCCTGGAAAATCCCATGGACAGAGGAGCCTGGTAGGCTCCAGTCCATGGGGTCGCTAAGAGTCGGACACGACTAAGCGACTTCACTTTCATTTTTCACTTTCATGCATTGGAGAAGGAAATGGCAACCCACTCCAGTGTTCTTGCCTGGAGAATCCCAGGGACGGGGGAGCTTGGTGAGCTTCCGTCTATGGGGTCGCACAGAGTCGGACACGACTGAAGCGACTTAGCAGCAGCAGTAGCAGCAGCCACTAAGTCACGTCTGACTCTTTGCGGACCCCATGGAGTGCAGCCTGCCAGGCTCCTCTGTCCATGGGATTTCCCAGGCAAAAATACTGGAGGGGGTAGCCATTTCCATCTACAAGGAGTCGTTCCGACCCAGGGATAAAACCTGGATCTCCTGCATTGCAGGCAGGTTCTTGACCACTGAGCGACCAGGGAAGCCTGAAGAACAGGTTGTTCGGAGGCGAGGTGGGATCAGGGAGATCGAGGGGGATGGAGAGAGAACGGCTTGGACCAATGTAGGAGCAACAGAGATGGTGACAAGAGGTGGGATTCTAGCACATTCTGAAGGTGCAGACACCACGATTTGCCAGTGCATTGGACTGTGGGGCGTGAGAGAGTTTGGATTATTCCAAAGGTTTGGGCCCACACAGCTGGAAACGTGTAGCTTTGGTTGTGGATGGATTCTGTTTGAGATGTACATCAGACGTCCACGTGGAGGTGTCGAGAAAGGAGCTCAGGGATAGAGTCCAGAGGAGAGGTCAGAGCAGTGATAAACTCCAGGGAAGGACTGCCTCCTGGCCCTCTCCCATCATCTGACTGAGGTCCTTGCTTATCCACCCTACACACCCAAACCCCCCATCACAGCACCTATCACAGGAGATTATAGCCCACTGTGGACTTGTCTGCCTTCCCCACCCAACTGCGTGAGAGAAAAGGTTTTGTGTCTCTTGTTTACCATTTGCCAGAGCGTGGGTGCACAGGAGGGCCCAGGCACATGGCTGTTTGAATGAACAGGATACTACAAAGAGGGGTTAAAAAAATGACTAAAAAGTGCCAGTGCTCCCAAATACTGTCCTCCCCTTCCTGAGCCAGATAATGTTATCTTTTCCAGCAGGCTGTTCAGAACCCCGCCCCTTCCTGACTCTATCAGACTTACTTATGACAGAGGAAGATAGTCCGGAAAACAGCCAGATGGCTTATGATTGTTAAGACAATCTATATACAAAGAACCAGGAGAGAGAGTAAGGGCGGGGCGGGGCGAGGAACGTTTGTACAGATCTGGCCGCTCAAGCTGCAAATGGAATGGGAGTTCCTTTCCTTGTTTTAAAAACCTTTAAGGTGGAAGGTGTTAAATGTGACTCCAGGGTAGTACGTGTGAGGAAGAATTGGGGAGAGAAAAAAGGAAGGTGTGAAGCTTTAGGGGAGAGAACTGGCTCCCTCCATGCATGGCTTTAAAAAAACACATGCTTGGCACAGTTTATTGGGAAGACCGCAATCATAAACATACGTGTGCCTGAGTCTGGGGAGAACGGATACATATGTATGTATGACTGAGACCCTTAGAACTGTCCACCTAGAACTATCACAACATTATTCATTAACTACATCCCAATATAAAAGAAAACATTTAAAAATAAATATATGTGCACCTTCCCTGGTAACTCAGCCAGTAAAGAATCCTCCTGCAATGCCGGAGACCTAGGTTCGATCCCCGGGTTGGGAAGATCCACTGGAGAAGGGATACACTACCCACTCTAGAATTCTGGCCTGAAGAATTCCATGGACTGTATAGTCCAAGGGGTCGCAAAGAATCAGACACAACTGAGTGACTTTCACTTTCCATAAAACAGCAGTAAGGTTCTTGAAGGAAAAAAAAAACTCAGGAAGCAATAATGAACAAAACTAAAGATAGAAGCAGATAAAGCCCAAATCATTGTAGGAGATATTAACAGCCCTTTCTGAGTGATTGATTAAAAAAAAAAAAAAAAAACTAATTTTTAAAAAATTGGCAAGGATATACAAAAATCCTACCAAAGTTGTGAGCCAACCTGACCTAATCCACATTTATAGAACACTACACCGAACAACAGCAAGATTTTAAAATTTTCAAGTCTATCAGAAATAGACCATAATCTGGGCCAGGAAATAAGTTTCATTAGAATATTGAAATCTTGAGTATGTTCTCTGATCACAATTAACAAACCAATAACAATAAAATATGTAGGAAATCCCAAATATTCAGATAGCATATCCCTAAGGAACCCATGGATCAAAGAAGAACTCATAAGGGAGACTGGAAAATATCAAACTGAGTGATAATGAAAACGCATCAAATCACAATTTCTGGGAAGCAGCTAATGCAGCGATTGCAGGGAAATTCTTAACTCTGACTATATGGGCGTGCGGGCGAGGGTGCCTGCTAAGTCGCTTCAGTAGTGTGTGTGACTCTTTTCGACCCCATGGACCGTAACCCGCCAGGCTCCTCTGTCCATGGGATTCTCCAGGCAAGAATACTGGAGTGGGTTGCCGTGCCCTCCAGAGATCCTCCCCACCCAGAGAGCCAACCTGTGGTCCTGCACTGCGGGCAGATTCTTTACCATCTGAGCCACCAGGGAAGCCCATATGGGGGGAGGGGCCATAATTAATGACTCAAGGGTCTACCTTTAAAAACCCAAAATAATAGAAGATGAAAAACAGGAAAGATAAGAGCAAAACTCAGTGAAATGAAACACAGACGGACGACAGAGAAAATCAGCAAAGCTACGCGCTGATCCTCTGAAAGGATTCACCAAGTGGAAAACCACAGGCTAATACTAGGCCTTTTATTTTAGTATTACTTTTAGTTTTTCGTGCTGACTGTGCGTGGACTGGCCCACAGGGTTAACGGTGCATACGGGTTACAGGGCGGGCAGAGGAGGGAGCAGGTAGCAGCGTCCGCGGTTCCTCTGTTCCAGACAAGCACACGTCCCCTGCTCAGCGCCGACCCCTCGGCTCACTGCTGGATCCTTCGGATGCTCTGCACCTGGAAGGTCTGGGCGTGAGAGCCCCACTCCCGGAAGTGCTTATAGTCGCCTGAGTGGTGGTCACACTCCAGCACGTACTGAAAACCTCGGTAGCCAGGAAACTGGGAGCAAACCCAGCTGCAAAAGGGAAAGGGGCAGGCCGTTACCTTTCAAGAGGCACCAGCATGGCCACCAAGGCAGAGACACCGGGGGAGCCACGGCTGCGAGCACACTCCAGCCAGCCCGCGTTCCTGCCCAGAACGCGCCCTGCTCTGCCCGCCACCGATCATGCGCTTCCGGCTGCCAGCACCACCCTTCGGGCCCTTTTTTGCCTGGTCGAGTTAATATTTATCGTCCAGGTCTCAGCCCGATCTTCACTGCAACGGGGCGGTCTGACTTCTCGTCCAAATTAGGCCACGGTCCCCCATCATACCTTTGTAGCACTCGCGTAATTAGGTAATTAACATATTATTAAAAAAAAAAAAAGTCAGGCTCCTCTGCCAACAGTGAGCACCTGTGTGCCCTGGTACATTGTTATTTAGTGCCTACACAATGCCTGGCACAATAAATATTTGATGAGGAAAGGGAGGGCGGGGGGAGGAAGGAGGGGGGGAGGGGAGGGGGAGGGAAGAGGAGGGAAGAAGGAAGAGGGAGGAGGGGGAGTGGATGGCGGGAGGAAGGAGGGAGGAGTCTTTCTCTTCATTGACCCTCGCATTGTTCAGGACTAGACAAGGGCTGGTGTCTCCTTCTCTGAGCTTCCCTTCCCCTTTCTGTAAGAGGGAGGCGGACTCGAGATTCCCAAGAAGTCCATCCTCCTCCGGAGGTGTCCCTTCGGCCCTCTCAACCTCCTCTCTGTCCCTGCAGAGCACAGCCTCGATCCACTTACGCCCCCGAGTGGACGTGGAAGGAGCCCACTTCATTGCCATCCCAGCCCATCGCCTGGAGGGAGGGGTAGTCATCACTCAGCTCTCCCTTCCTGCCCAGGAAGTTCTCCTGCTCGAAGATGGTCAGCCTCGAGTCGCGGTGGTTCTGCAGGGAACAGAGTCAGAGTATCGGGGGTGTCAGTCGGAAGCCCCAGCCGGCCCCCACACCCCAGCTCTCCTCTCCAAAAATCAGCCTTCCTCGCCAGCCCTCTGGAAGGACAGTAAGGCAATGGGCACTGGAAACCTTACAAGAGGCAAAACCTTCCGGAAATTTACACAAAATAAACAAGGACAACAAGCCTTGGTGATAAAAGAAAAAAGAAAAGAATCAAAAAAAATCAATATGACATCCAACAGCAGGGGATCAGGGGGTAGCTGGAGTGTTGCACTAGGGTTAAGAGCAGGGTGTGGAGATCTGGGTTCAAATCCTGATTTTCCACACACCAGCTGACTGAGCTTAAAAACATACCCCACATATACACAATGGAATATTACAAAATATTCAATAATACAAAATGGAATACATTTTGAATAATACAAAATGGAATATTTTGTATTGGCTATACCCCAATACAAAATAAAAAGTTTAAATAGACAAAAAACCTGTCCCACAGCATTTCTGAGCCTATTTCTGCACCTATAAAATGAAATTAACCACATCCACTTTTGCAGAACTCTTTAGATATAGGCAGGGATCGCTTCAGTGAGCGCCCGTGTGGGTCCCCATATGGGCGCAGTGGCTGGGCTGTCTGTGGAACAAGTGATCAGCCATAAGACAGTATACTAGGTAGGCACCATGGAAAATGTAATAGGTGAGATTTAATCACCGGAGGGTGACTGGGATATATTTGCAGAGGGGGTAAGGCTGGTTTCCAAGCTTTAGGTTCATTATGATTCAATTTGTATAACCAAATGAGATGCATATGTAGATACAGCCTTAGATGGTATAGATACACAGATCTAGACATCGATATGGACATCAATCACTGCAGATAGAATCTGTGGGTAGCACAGAAACCAAGGAAATCTCAAGTACCGATAACAGTAGGCTTCTGTCTCAGAAGTGTGGGTATAAGTGACTTTTATTTTCTTATTCAGCCATATTGGGTTTTTCCCTGAACTTTAGAGGATACACACATGTGCTGTAGTTATTTAAAATTCATCAAAATTGCTTTTGAAGGAGAAAAATACACCTTTTTGGGCCTCAGTTTTTTCATCTGTAAAATGGGGGTAATAATACTCAACCCCCCCCCCCATACTCTGTAAACAGTAGCTAAAATATAAAACCAGGAACACTGGCAATGAATTAGGAATAAGACATAGGACCCTTCTTTCTTACATCGCCCTGCCATCTCTGGTACCCAGCCTCTCCCAGGGTCCCTGAGTCACGAAAAGAGGGACACAAGGACTTCTCTGGTGGTCCAGAGGTTAAGACTCCATGCTCCCGACACAGGGGGCACGAGTTCAGTCCCCAGTCAGGGCACCAAGATCCCAAAGGCTGCACAGCACGGCCAGAAAAAAGGAAAAGGACGCAAAACAGGAAGGAGTTCGTATCACAGCCAGAGTAGCAATGGGCAGAACGTCTGTGGTGAGCTCTGTCTATATGTACATTTTTTTCCCCCAGAACCTAAGTACCATGGCCCCATTTTCAGATGAAGAAACTGAGGCTCAGAGAGGGGAGGGACCACCACAGCTTGAAGCAGTGATACGAGAATCTGAACTCTGGACATCCAATTCCCAAGCCCCCACTGGAGGGGCTCAGCCCCCCAACCCCTGCCCTCAGGGACCAGGCAGTGTCGGGACTCACAGCGCAGGCCACGGGCCGGAAGGAGGTGAGCCGCTCGGCGGGGTAGGACGTGTTGCCGCTCCACGCGTCCCAGGATGGGTACTCGCCCCGCTCCAGCACATACTGCTGCCCTTGGAAGCCGGCGTGCTCAAAACCCACCCACCTGCCGACAGAGGGTAGAGGGTACAAGGGGTTAGGAGGCCTGCAAACCTGAGCTCTAGACCAGGGGTTGTCATACAGGGGTGACTTTGCCCCCCCCACACCCCACCCAAGGTGGCATTTTGAATGTCTGCAGGCATTTTTAGTTGTCTTGCTGGGAGTCCGGAGGAGAGAGATTTGCAACTGGCATTTGTGAGTAGAGGCTGGGGACGCTGCTAAACATCCTCCCATGCACTGGGCAGCCACCAGCACGAAATCACCTGACCCCAAACATCCGTAGTGCCAACGTGAAGAAGCCCGCTGCCCCCCGAGCATCCTGCAGGCAGGGGACTGGCCCCTTGCAGGCACCTGCCACCCTCGTGCCTGTCACCCTGGGCCATGTAGGTGAGACTTGACCATGCGCTGACTTCAGCTTTGGCCATCTCATTAATCTCCATCTCCCTTTTTACTTTTTTTCAAATTTATTTTTGGCTGCGCTGGGTCTTTGCTGCCGTGCGCGGGCTCTTCTCCAGTTGCAGAGAGCAGGAGTGATCTCTAGCTGCAGTGTGCAGGCTCCTTACTGCGGTGGTTTCTCCTGTTTTGGAGCACAGGCTCTAGGGCACGGGCTTAAGTTGTTGTGGCCCGTGGGCTTAGCTACCTCAAAGCGTGTGGAATCTTCCCCAGCCAGGGATCAAACTCACATCGCCTGCACTGGCAGGCGGATTCTTTACCACTGGGCCACCAGGGAAGTCACCTCTCTCTCTCTTTTTAAACAAAACATATCTCATGCTCAGAGCCTCAGTCAGGCAGCAATGCTTAACTAAAAATTACTAGCATTATTTTTCACTATAGTTTTAGTTACCTTCCACTTTTGGTGAGTGATCTTGACTTTTGATTTTTACCTAACAGAGACATTTCAGACCCAACACTGGATGTTGAAGGTCTGCCCCCACAGGTCTGCCTTATCCAATGTGCGGACTCTGTGAATGGCACCACTGCCCCACCCTCCACGACCCAGCTACATTTGGGCAGTGCACAACCTGTGCAACCTTATAGTGCCATCCTTCACGCTCCCCAGCATCTCAGACCCATGGAGGCACACCGGTACAGTTAGAGCCTGGGAAGATAGGACCTCGAATGTCTAAAAGTCCCAGCACCCCTCTCTAGATACCTTCTTGTCTCCCCAACCCCAACTCCAATCCCCCTGGACTCACGCGCCACTCAGCACTTTCAAAGATCGAACAGTCTCGAAGCCAAGCTCCAGCACGCTGGGGCACTCGGCCGTGAACTCATGCCGCCGGCCCTGGAAGCCCTCCTCATCCCACACCACGATCTATGCCAGAGAGAAAAGGTAGGGACCCACATCAGAGTGCTGGGCAGCGGGGGGGAGGAATGGGGGATGGTGAGGGGTTAGGGATGCACCCCAGGACTCAGTGTGGGGCAGACCAGGTAATGCAGGGACAGCAAACTCAGATGCCTTCAGGGTCCAGGGAGGGGAAGGTGAGAGCTGAGACCCCGGGAGCACAGGCCCTGCTCAGCGCCACCTACTGTTGCCACATGGTAATGCGACCAGCAGTCCAATTTTCCCAAGACAACCCCTGTAACAACCTTTCTGTGAGCTCTCCCAGTGTTCAAAGGCTGACGACAAATTCAGAGGTTTTAGGGTTTTTTTTTTCTTCTTCTTCTTCTTCTTCTTTTTTAACACAGAGGAAACCAAAGGAAGCACGCCCAGAGACTGTGCAACATCACCAGCTGGCCTTTTCTGCCAGCAGTAGTGGTGTTGGTCACTCAGTCCTGTCCGACTCTTTGCGACCCTGTGGACTGTAGCCCACCAGGCTCCTCTGTCCATGGGTTTCTCCAGGCAAGAACACTGGAGTGGGTTGCCATTCCTGTTTCCAGGGGGTCTTCCCAACCCAGGGATCAGACCCGGGTCTCCTGAGTTGCAGGCAGACTCTTTACCGTCTGAGCTACAGGGGAGACCTGTTTTCTGCCAGAGAGATGGTTACATTTGGGGACAGGAAGCCCCAAGTTCAAGTCGAGAACCTCTGTGTGTGACCTCGGGCAAGACCCTCTCCCTCTCGCAGCCTCGACCACATCCTCTGTGAAATGGGCCCTCATTACTGCCCCGCTCCAGGGGTGAGGTGGGAATTCAGTGAAGGTGGGGCATGGGTTTGACCTGTGCCCTCCCCCTCCGACGTTGCCCCCACCCCAGGGCCTCTCCCTACCTTCCAGTGTCCCGCCGACTTGGTGCACTGCAGAGACATGCCGCTCGTTTCCTAGGCAACAGAAGAGGGTGAGGAAGCTTCCACCCCGACTCTGCTCCCCTCCTTGAAGCTGAAGTCTGATTTGAGCAGGTGGGTACCCAGGTGGGGTCCAGAAGTGCCCCAGATGAAGGGCAAAGTGCGGCTTTGGGCTGTCCCCCTCCTCCACTTTCCAGTACCATCTCCTTCTCTTCCATCCTCTCTGTCTCAGAATGAACCCATTCTGGGTCCCGTTCCTCTAAGCCCCCTCGGTGCTGATTTATCTACTCAGTAGGGGGAATTTTCCGTGGCTGCGGGTGGGTGGGTGCTGCGCCCCTGGCAAGCGCCAAGGTGCTCAGCTTGAGAGCCTCCCAAAGATAGTGCCTGACCCAGAAAGGAGGCTCTAAGAGCGGAAGGTGAGGCCACAGGACTGCAGGAATCATTTGGGTTTCAGACGGCGGTCACAGGCCCTGGTCTCGAGGTCCGGGAGCCTGGTTTGATGAGGATGGCATTCGGGATGACTCAGTGGTATACCCCCAGGACTGGGGACAAGGGGCTCCCCTGCCTCCCAGGAGACTCACCCAGAGCTCGAATCCCACCCCCTTCTCCAAGCCGAGGACTTACCGAGATGGACCCAGAGAACATGCCAGACCCGGGAACGGCCGAGGTCAGGCTCTTATAGGCAGGGAGGAGAGAGGGCCCCTGGGGGGACAGAGCCCTGACTCAGCAAGTGAGTGACGAGAACAAAAGCCAACCCTGCCTGTGGCTCCGATGGAGAGGTGTCAGCACCATTGGCCTCATCTGGGAGGGAGAGGCCAGGGTGCCCCCCTCAGGGATCACCCGTGAAGAAGGCAAGAGGAAGATGGTCCCCCCTAAATCAGCTCCACCCTAATCCAGCGGTGGACCAAGAGTCCAAACACCTCAGCCTTCCTAGCGGTGTGACCTGGGGCAGGTCCTCCCCAGTATTTCTTCCTGTAAAACGGAGCAAGGATAAACTATAAAATGGCATGAGAGTATGTCACATGCCTGGCACAGGCGTTCAACAAATACCTATATCTTTCCCCTCTCCCAGCTCCCTTCTTCTTCTTCCTCCAGTGGGGGCAATCAGGGTGGGCTTCGTGGCAGAAACTCAGTTCTGAAGGGTGGCATTGAAACTTCGGTGGCATTGAAACTCAGTTCTGAAGGGTGTGGAGGATTTATAGCGAGTGAGATGCTTTTGCTAGGCAAGCGTGCACAGGTGGGCGTCTGGGGCTGGTGACCCAATGGGGCTGAAGGAGCGCAGAGGGACGCAGGCAGGACAGGTGGCTGGGCCAGGGCCTCCGGGGCCCACAAAGTCCAGAGACGGGTCCAGCTCGCTCCATGGGCAGAAGGAAGGCGCTAGTGGCCTGAACATGCTTTACAAACTGTGCTGCACCACCGAACATCTGGGGTTCATAGAATTCACTTCGTGCACACGTCTCCCCCCATTCCTACCCTCTGAAATTGGCCCAAGAGGGTCCTCTCACGGCATAGGGAAGAGCACGACTGGAAACCAGATCCCTCCAGGTGAGCTGGAGAACATCCACGTCAGCTCACGTAGCTGTGAGCTGTGAAATGGCAACACTAGTGCCCTCTGGGTGGGTTCTATGCACTCCGATCAAAGGCACAGCTTTGAGATCAGGTTGCCAGGAAGGTGAAAGGCCAAGAATGCAGCCTCCGTAGCCAGACGGGCCGGGTTTATGTCCCACTCTTGGTGGCTGGGTAACCTTGAGCCTGTTACTTCGTCTCTCCAGGCCTCAGTTTCCTCCTATATAAAACGGGTATACAGGTAAATTGGGTTCGGCCTAAGAGATACGGTATTGTGAGGGTAAATGTGAATTACACACGAACAGCATCACTGTTCTGGAATGGCTCCTGGAACCTGACATTCATCACATGTCTCCATCATCACTGGCATCATTGCAGCTAATTAAAAAAAAAAAAATACTATTGACACATCTCTACGTCCATGTTTATTGCAGCATTATGCACAATAGCCAGGATGTGAAAATAACCTAATTGCCCATAATATTAGATAACTGAAATAACCTAATTATCCATCCACTCTTTACCCAATGAGTGGATATATAAGATGTGATATGTAGATACAATGGAATATTATTCAGCCTTGAGAAAGAATAAAACCTTGCCGTTCGTGACAACACAGATAGACCCCCGAAGGCGTTACGCTAAACGAAATAAATCAGAGAAAGACAAATGTCGTAGGATCTCACACACGGAACCATAAAAAAGACAAAATCAGAGAAGTGGAGAGTAAGATGGAGGGTACCGGGAGCCAGGAGGTGGAAGAAACAGGGAGATGATGCTCACAGGGCATAAACTTCCAGTCATAAGGTTAACGAGTTTGGGGACCTAATGGACAGCATGGTGATTATAGCTGATGGTGTAACATATACTCTAATGCTGTTTAGGGAACAGATCTTTCGTGTTCTCCCCACAAGGACGTGAACAGTAACTGTGTGGTGGCAGAGAGGTGGCGATCACTTTGCACTTTGTAAATGTATCAGGTCAACGTACGGCACACCTTTACATCTGTTGTGTGCCGGTTATATTTCAGGAAAGCTGGGGGAATGATTCCTCTTAAATGTTTATTAAATACTTAATGAATACCCTTAATTACCTGAAAATACTTACTTGTATGAAAGCAAGAGGGCACAGTTTTTAAGAGCTTGGGTTCAGGAGTTCAAAACGTGTGACTTCCAATTCCGTTCTTACAGATAAGGAAACGGGCTGAGAGAGGGCAAAGGGATTTGCTTCAGTTTCCTCATCTGCAAACAGGATCAATCCCAGCGCCCCCACCGAAATAATGAGGATTACAGGAACCACGTCAGTCAGATGCTCAGAGTGGAGCCACCCAGCATGGGCCGTAGAGGAGGGCATAGGTGGGGCCCCCCTACCTCCGCCCCCCACTGTTTGGCTGAACGCCCATTGCCATAGGGGACACGGAACTGCCCCAGACGTCTTGGCCTTGAAATCCAGACCTGTGGGTGGCCCCCACCACAGGCATCTTGGCCCCCGTTCCAGTGGCTGCCCCGTCCTGCGGTTGCTGCCCCCCACAACAACCAAGGCCTTGGCCCAGGATGAAAGGCTGGGGTGGAGGCTGGGAAGTGAGGGGGTGTGAGGTGGGGGGTGGGCAGACGGCAGAGCTGCCCCTGGGTCATGCGAGGCGGAGCTGGGCTCCGTGGGGAGTCTGGGACCCTGGACCCCCACAGAAGAAACAAGAACCTAAGGAGAATCCTATTCTCCCCCACCCCATCACCACCACCAGGGGCCGGAGAGGCAGGCTGCAGGCCGGCATGGCCCGGCAGCGCCCCGAGGTCCCCCAGCGCTGGCTCGATTGTCAGGTCATTCTGTGTGGCCGTGGTGAAATCCATGGTTCCTCCTGGGCCTCAGTTTCTCCAAGTGTGAAATGTGGGGATTGGATGAGGAGATTTCTGGCATCCGTTCCCTTGTTCCGACTCTTTATTGCTCTATTTGACATCTGTCTCTGTCTGTCTGTCCGTCTCTGTCGCCATCACCCTTCCCTCTCTTCATCCGTATTTTTGTCTCCATCGTCCCTCTTTCTCTGTCACTCTCCACTTCTCCCAACCTGAGTCCCTGTTCTCTCTCTCAACTGGTTTCCCTGGCTCCCCCTGCACCCAGCCCATTCCTGGCTCTGCCCTCTCTGTGCCTTAGTTTTGCTCATCTGACAAATGGGTATAATCAAAGTACCTGATAAGGTGGATTGTCCTGGGGACTGACCCAGATGGCAGGGGTAAGCATTAGTGCTACCCCTTGTCCCCTGCCTTCCTGGGCAGCAACCCCACAGGGACACCTGAGCCATTCTTAACCGCAGACACAGAGGCCCCAAGGGACAGACTTTCCTAAGGCCACACGGCGCAGGGCGGCTGAGCCTGGATTCCAACCCAGGTCTCCAACCAACCTTCTGGAGGCTCCCGCTTTCCCTGATTGGCAGCCAGTGGGGACCCCATCACAGGCCCAGACCCGGTGGGGGTTTGTAAGAGCAGCTTCGGGGCAGGGGCCCGGGAGAGGCGAGGCCACGTGGCTGCCGGCCAGGGTTTCTGCTGTGCGTGCCGGGCTCACAATGGAAAGTGCTGCCCTCCGCAGGAACCCAGCAGGGCTGGGGCTCCGAGGCCCCCCCGACTCTCTGCCCGGGGCCTGCTGAGCCAGCTGCCACTTTGTGCCACAGAAGACAGGATCTGGTGTCTGCCAGACTATAAAATGGGGGGTCGGCCCCTGGTCACCCACTGCACCAAGCCTGCCCGCCTGCCTGTCCTCCAGCAGCAAATAGCAGGGCCCCAGGTAAGAGGGGACCCACCCTCGGCCAAGAGCCCCAAGGGAGGGGGAGGGGAGTGAGAAAGGGAGACAGAAAGCAGGGATAGAAGAGAGTCAGAGAGATGGGGGTAATCAGGAGACAGGTGGGGAGAGAGAGAGAGGAGGCAGAGCAAGGAAGCGAGGGAGGGAAGAAAAGAGAAGAAAGACAAAGAACAGATAGATGCAGAGGTATAAACAGGGCAAGACACTGGGGGAGAGAGAAGCAGAAAGAGACAGGAGGGTAGGCCAGAGAGAGAAGATGGGAATAAACAGGAATACTGAGAGGGAGGGGGAGGGGGAGGAGGAAGGGAGGGGGTGGATAGAGAGAGGGATTGGGGGGGCAGGGCAGGAAGAAACCCAGTGCCAGCCCAGGGGACTGTGGATTCAGAGCCTGACTTTGGGGGCGGGGGAAGCAAGAGCCTGGAAGCCACAGATGTGGCCCAGCTGTCTGGCCTCCCTACAGCCGGGCAGAGCACTCCGGAGCAATGACAGTCCTTCTCAAGAGGCGGCCCAGGGAGGGGTCTGCTTGCCCCCAGCTAGCTCTTCCTCACAGAAAGTGTTCAGAAAGCTGCAGCCAGGGACTCTTGATCTGTGCTGGGGGGGGGGGGGGGTCCTGGAGTCTCTGGGAACGGTCTCCAAAGTTAAAGGGGGCATTTTCCACCCCCTGGGGACAAAGACAAGGTGTTCTTCAAACACTCAAGGCGCCCATGACCCCAAAGTAAGGAGGAACCTCTGGAACTGACCAAAGCTCTCTCCACCCAACGCCTACATGGCCACAGCCCTTCTTTTAGAACCCTGACAGGCGTCTCCTGAGCCTCCCGCAGCCCAGGCCTGTGTCTGCACCCACACACCTGTTCCCAGGCAATGCCAGAGGCACAGTTTCAGAAAAAGGAGAGAGGAAGAGGCATTCATGCAATCTCTGGACAGGTGTTAAGTGAGCCCCTCTCATGTGCCCAGTGCTGAGCCAGGCACTGAGGGCAGAAGGATGAGTCGATCAGGATAAGCAGGTGGCAAAGCCTCGGGGGCACAGACGGTAAAGCGTCTGCCTGCAATGAGGGAGATCCGGGTTCGATCCCTGGGTCAGGAAGATCCTCTGGAGAAGCAAATGGCAACCCACTCCAGTACTCCTGCCTGGAAAATTCCATGGACTGAGGAGCCTGGTAGGCTACAGTCCACGGAGCCGCAAAGAGTCGGACACGACTGAGCGACTTCACTCAAAAAGCCCAGTCTCTGGGTTTGTCTGGTGGTGCTGAAACTGGAGGGAGTCCCATCACTTAGCAGCTATGTGGCCTCAGGCAGGCCCCCTCCCCTCTCTGAGCCTCAGCTTGCTCCGAGGGGATAAGAGGTTATCCGGAGGGAAGGATGCTCCATCCATGAGCCTCATATCTCTCGGGCTTCCTTGAGTGGGACACTCTTGTTACGAATCTGCTGGGGCACATGGAAGGTTCCCTGAGCCAAGAAGCGTGCTAAGTGATGTAAGCGTGAGAAGTGACTCCAGGGGACAGAGAGGAAGGACACGGCAGCCAGAGGGGTGCAGGCAGCTAGGAGGAATAAGGGGGTGCCCCCAGAGGAGATGGGGACAGACAGCTTTCCAGGCGTCCGTCTTAGAAGGAGAAAGAGGGGAGGTGAGTTTGGAGGCGCCTGAGCATACAGGCGGATGGGGTGCGGAACGAGAAGCAGGGAGGCAGCCCCGGGGTTGCCGGGCCTGTCTGAACCCGAGCCAAAGGGTTCTCTTCACCAAACTTCCGCAGGCGGCAACCATGTCTCAGCCCGCGGCCAAGGCCTCGGCCACCGCCGCCGTGAACCCAGGGCCCGATGGGAAGGGGAAGGCGGGCCCGCCCCCAGGCCCCGCCCCGGGCTCCGGCCCCGCCCCCGCCCCGGCCCCCGCCCAGCCGGCGCCCGCGGCCAAAGCGGACCTGCCTCCCGGCAGCTACAAGGTGAGCGCGCGCCTGGGGGCGGGGCGGCGGGGCTGCACCCCCGCGCCTGCGCGCCCCCCCGCCCCGCCCCGCCCCTCCCCCCGCCTCCTCCTCCCCACCTGTCCCCCCACGTCCCCACCAGATGCCCAACAGGCTTGCACCTGCTTTCGAGTTTTTGTCGAAAGCAAGAAACAGAAGGAAAGAAAGCGGGCTGGCTTAGCATCAGGAAACAGCTGTCCCAGAAGGTCCTCTCGGGCAGAAGGCCGCCCTCATCTCCTCCTGAAAAGTGTTTCCAAGCGGCCGGTCAAGCTGAAAGGGCTCCCGGAGAGCCAGGCATCCGGTCCCCTGGGACCGGGTTGGGTTGCAACCGCGGGTATTCAGAATTGGGTCATGACACGCTGTCAGGCGGTCCACCCGCCCCCCCAGCCACCCACCCAGGCCGGCTTTTACTTACGCGGCCCCTTATTTAATGGTTTAATTTCAATTTGATTTTTCCTGAATACAACACACATCTGCAAACCTGCTATTTACACGAAAAGGCAGGACTTGGTAAACAGCCTCTATCTAACTTCAAAGTGTCCCCCGCCCTCACCCCTCCACCCCTCTTACCAGCCCCCCACACCCTCCTGAGAGCCCACCTCCCTCCTCCCCTGGGCGAGGGAACTGCCATCCTCACCCCGCCCCCTCACTTGCTTGCTTGCTGTTTTATGTGCTTTGATGCTTTATTCTTTTAAAAGTATATATTTACACTTCATTTGTTTTTAACTTACTGAAATACACTGTATGTAACCGTTCCAGAGTTTTCGTTTTTCTTTTGTACCTCCTATGAGATTTATAACAGCCACTGATGCTGTCTTGCATTGCTGGGGGTCATTTGTTGTGGCTGCTGCGTGATATTTCAGAGCGTGTCCGTCACTCCTGACGATTGTGGGGTGGGTGCGAGCTTCGCTGTCAGCCATGTCACCTGCAGGAGCTTCTCTCGGGCGGATAAGTGTAGGAGTGGAAGGGCTGGGTCATGGGTGTGTTGAACCTCTCTCCCTTTTACAGCTGGGGAAATTGGGGCTCGGAGAAGGCACACGCTTGCCTCAGTTCAAGCGAATGACAACGTTTTCCCAGCTCCAGACCACGAGCAGACAAAAACCAAAATTGGATGCTTAGTGACAGGAGGGTATTAGCCCATGTAGACACAGGGGCCCCTGCTTCTGGCCTCCCTTGTGGTTTGATGGGTAGACTCATGAATGTTCCCTGAGTATCAGCTCTGTGGCAGAGGCTGGGGCTGGGAGATACAGAAATAGATCCATCCCTTTGGAACCGGTGAGTGAAAGGGGAGAGGGGTACTTAGAGACCCGGAGGAAAAGCACCGGTGACTGTGTCTGTGTTACTTGTGCTGCTGATGGGATGGGCACAGTGGCGGGGTGGTGGTGGGGGGTGGCATTCGACCAAGCTCACTCAGGGAAAGGGTATCCGGGAGGGCTTCCTGGAGGAGGTGACATCTGATCCTAGAACAGGACAGGGGACATGAGTTCCAGGATTGGGGTGTGTGGTGGAGAGGGCATTCCAGGCAGAAAGAACAGCACAGATAAAAAGGCCTAGAAGGAAGATCCATCAGTTCCTAAGGATGGCACAGACATTAAGTTCAGAAGTGGAGGGAAGGCAGGATAGGATCGTTTCACAGACCTCGGCTCCCAGCAAGCTCTCAGTTGATCTGGGCACGGCCTGCTCTTCGGTACATAGGTACTTGATGCATATTTGCCCTGGAGTCTCTCCGCTTTGGAGGTACTCCCCCCTTACTCTGCTCCCTGGGCACGGGGGCTTCTCTCCTACAGCTGGTGGTGTTTGAGCAGGAGAACTTCCAGGGCCGGCGGGTGGAATTCTCCGGGGAATGCTTGAACCTGGGAGACCGTGGCTTCGAACGAGTGCGCAGCATCATTGTCACCTCCGGACCGTGAGTGTTTAGGCGGGGCGGGGTGGGGGACGGCATTCCCACAGCCTTAGTAAAATAGGAATATTACAACAACCATAGCTGCCCTTTACTGCCTTCCCCTGTGCTAGCAGAGACGCATGCACACGGTCATCCCTCAGTACCCTCCACGGGCTGGTTCTGGGACTCCCAGCAGATACCGAAATCCACCGATGCTCAAGTACCTGAATAAGATGGCGTAGTCCTGCCTGACTTCTGTATTCACAGATGCAGGACCCCCCATACTGGGGCCAACTGTGTATTATTTCTAGGGCTTCTTTCAAAGCCAAGAGGGAGGAAAGGGAGGTATGGTTCTCCTTCCCATTTTACAGATGAGGAAACTGAGGCACAGAGAGGAGATCTGATAAGCATAAGGGCACACTGACAGTAAGGCATGATTCCAGGCTCCAGAGAAATATTGTTTCTGCTGCAGAAGGAGCCCCCTGCCCATCACTGATGGCAGGAGCAGGGCAAAGGGCCAGGTGTCCACTAGCCGTCCCCTCTCCTGGGCAGCAAGCAGCCTTTAGGATAGTAACGAGCTTCTGTTGAGTGCCCACGAGGTGCCAGGCGCCGACTGAGGGCTTTACCTAGCTGATCCTACAGTGCTGTGTGGGGGAGGAGTGGTTCTTATTCCCATTTGATGGATGGGGAAACCGAGGCTCAAAGGGTGAGTGGCAGAGCCTGGGCTCGACTCAAGTTGACGAGTTTCACTCACAGTGCCTATATCATCCTGTTCCACAGGCTGCCCCTGACTCTCTGGGCCTAAGGCAGGAATAATTGTCCCTTGGACATAGTGGTTGTGCCAACTTCAACCCCTGGGGACTACGCTCAGGGCGCTGGGCCAACCTCTGGACAAGACCCACAGGGCCCATTTGCCTCATCTCTCCAGCCAAAAAGCCCACAAGGGGTGTGATCAGCCTGTACACCTGGCATCCTGGGGCTCTGGGTGCTACAGAGGGCAGAGATAGGCTTTGAGATCAGACAGGCCTGGGTGTGAGTCCCAACTCCCCTGTTTACTGTGTTCAGTGTCTGAGCCTCAGTTTCCTCATCTCTGAAATGGGCAGAGTAATGGTCCCCACTCCCTCCCACTAGATTATTCTCAAGTCTGAAGGCAATAATGCAGCATAGCACTGGCATTCTGTGGGTGCCCAGATGTTAGCCGGTGGTAACGAGGATTACTGATGCTCTGTGTGTTTAGCCAAGTTACCATGGGCCAGGGTAGGCTGGTAACCTCAGCCCCACCCTCAGATTCAAAGCCCAGCTGAGAAGAGAAGCTGCCAGATGTGGCCAGTTTGGGTTTTCAGGCTTTTTTCATTATCAGTGACTCAAACCCAGAGTATTTCTCCTCCAACAATGATGCAGCTGGTCTTTTCGTGTGTGCTCTGGGACTGTGCCTGGTGGGAGAGATAAGGTCCTGTGTCCCAGGGCCCCGGGCCCGTGTCAGGACCAGCAGGGCCCTGGGAGAAACAGTGGTGGAGAAAGCGACAGAGGGGATGGGGTGAGCAGGGAGAGGGGAGGAGAGGTGTGCCCTCACACAGGTGGGGAGGGGAGGCAAGCCCGCCTGAAACCCAGGAGGCCTCAGCGGACACGCGCCACCTCCGCCGTGTGACTTTAGACCAGTGACTTAATCCCTCTGAGCCTCAGTTTCCCACATCTGTGAACTGAGACTCCTGCCCTACCTCTCTCCTTGCTCATATGAGCCACAGGAGATGAGGAAAGGCACTAAGGTAGACAACTCCTCACTCATATACCAGATCCTCACTGGGCTCTGTGACTCCTGAATAAGACAGTTTTAGGAGAGGGTGTCAGGGTGGCAAGACCTCATCAGTGTCCCTTTCCATAAGCTCAGATTTCCAACTTCCGTTCCTCTTTAATCAGGAACGATCTTGCTGGCTGTGTTTTCTCTTTAGACCCTCATCACCTCCTGACAAGGTAGATGCAATCCTTTCTTCTCCTTGATGGAGGCTTAATGAGCTCAGGTGACTTGTCCAGATCACACAGAAAATAAATTGGAAAGTGGGATTAGAACTGGGGTCTGTCTGTTGCCAAAGTCTATCCTCTTGACTCCTGCACGGCACCATCTTCCAAGGCTCCCTCTCCATGCACCCACTCATCCATCCATAGATCAATCATCCATTCTTCTGCACGCTCATTCTCCATCCATTTATTTATCCCTCTATTCAGCACTCCCTCCATCCGTCCATTCTCTACCAGGCATCCAGTCAGCCAGCATACACTCCTCCACAGACCCATAGATCCAGCCATCTACCCGGCCACCTACCTGTCCATCCACCCATCTGCCCGTTCATTCAACCATCCGTTCACCCATCCACCTGCCCGTCCCTTTCTCACGTGCTCCAGCCTCTGTGGGGCGGAGGCACGTTCGCCTCTATTCTGGAAGAGTAAATCTGCATCGTCACTTCTGTCACTCTGCTATGTGGGCTGGCACCTTCCTCAGACGAGACCCGAGGCTCCTTGGACACATTCTGTTTCAGCCTGTGGCAGTAGCCTCCCCGGCCCCTATCTTCCCCCTCTCATTCTGGGTAGAGGAGGGTCCCAGCCCCCATCAGGGAGATGAGACTAATGTCAGCGTCCCCCAGCCCTCTCTTGTCCCCTGAGAACTCCGGAACACAGAGAGGAAAGTTTAAGGGGCTCCCTCGTCACAGCCTTCTCATCTATGAAATGGACATCATCTTATCTCCTCCAGAATCCCGGTCCTTTTAACAAGCTCACTTCCTATCTTCAATCAGGCTGCGCTGAGAAAGCCCCCATCTGACGTCAAGCTTGTGATTAATCCTTTTAGAGAACTGGACAACTACATATGCACACGCACATTTAATTCTCATAGGCATCTGAGAGGTAAATATTACTCTCATTTCCCCTTCCACTGCTCCCGTACTGATTACTGTATTCTGTATGCCTGGCCAGCCTTTATCAAACATGATTCAAGCACCTATATCAATTTTTCCCTACCCCCAAACCTCCAGGAATATTATTTGTTTAATATACTTATGTGATTTTTAAAAATAGTATCTATGTATTTGGCTGCCCCGGGTCTTAGTTGTGGCACGTGGGATCTTTTAGCTGTGACATGCAAGCTCTTAGTTGCAGCACGTGGGATCTAGTTCCCTGGCCAAGGATCAAACCCGGGCGCCCTGTGTTGGGAGCATGGAGTCTTAGCCACTGGACCACCAGGAAAGTCCCTACTTCATTTTAAAATGACCCTTTTTGACACAAATAAACATATATCAAAAGAACCTTTGCATCACTTTTACAAATGGATAGATAGTATCACCCGCTGTAAGTAAAACGTATCTGTAGCAAAGGTTCCTACTGTGAACACAGTATAATAGCCTGCTCAAGGCTCTGGGCCGGTGGCCTGTTCTTCCTTTGCTACAAAGATAAATTGTTGTTGTTGTTCAGTTGCTAAAATCATGTCCCACTCTTTGCGACTCCATGGACTGCAGCACGCCAGGATCCCCTGTCCTTCACTATCTTCTGGAGTTGACTCATATTCCTGTCCACTGAGTCAGTGATGCTATCTAACCATCTCATCCTCTTACCGCCCCCTTCTCCTCCTGCCCTCAATCTTTCCAGCATCAGGGTCTTTTCCAGTGAGTCAGCTCTTTGCATCTGATGGCCAACGTATTGGAGTTTCAGCTTCAGCATCAGTCCTTCCAATGAGTATTCAGGGTTGACTTCCTTTAGGATGGACTGGTTGGATCTCCTTTCAGTCCAAGGGACTCTCAAGAGTCTTTGGGGTTTTAAAAAAATGTCTTCTGATGTGTTATTTCCCCCAAGTCCTCACAGGGCTAAAATTATGTGTAAATCCTACATCTGGGGAGATATTTGGCTTCTGTAATTATACACACCATCTCATTTAATCCTGCATCAACTTCAAGAAAATAGGCAAATTAGATGAGGAAACTGAGGCTCAGAGAAGTGAAGCATCTTGCCCATAGTCTCCCAGTCAGTGGCATAGCCTGGGATTAACCCCTCCCCACCTCCAGCCTTGGGGCTGCCTTGCAAGGCAAAGATGGGAAGGCAAGTGTGGGGAGGGGCCTTCTACCCATAATGGCTTCTCCTCTCTGCTTTTGCCCCTCCTGACTCTCCCTACCCTGCCCACCTCTCTCCCTGTGCAGCTGGGTCGCATTTGAGCAGTCCAACTTCCGGGGGGAGATGTTCGTCCTGGAGAAAGGCCAGTACCCACGCTGGGACACGTGGTCCAGCAGCTACCGCAGTGACCGGCTCATGTCCTTCCGGCCCGTCAGGATGGTGAGTGGCCCCTGGACCAGGCTCAGGGCCGGGGGGAGATTCTGGGGCAGGAGCAAGCCCGAAGTGTGATGGCCAGGAGACCTGAGTAGTCAGATGAAGAGGAGAAATGAAGAAGGAATGTTGAGCAGTGACTGCTGAGCTCATCCAAGGGCAATGTCTCTATGCTAGTCAATTCACAAGGCACCCATGATACACTCATCACATGCCCTGGGGAGCCCGGGAGCTGCGATGACTGAAGCCTGTGTCCCCTGTTGAAAAACAAAACCCTGTTTTGTTTTTAAATATAGTTTCATTTCTTTCATTTTGGCTTTGCTGGGTTTCCATTGGTCTGCAGGCTTTTCTCTGGTTGCAGAGTGCGGGGACTGCTCTTCGTTACAGCGCACAAGCTGCTCTCTAGTTATGGTGGCTTCTCGCGTTGTGGAGCGCAGGCTCCAGGGGACACAGGCTTCAGTCACTGCAGCTCCCGAGCTCTAGAGCAGGCTCAGCAGTTGTGGGCCTCAGGCTCAGCCGCTCCCGGGCACGTGGGATCTCCCAGATCAGGGATGGAGCCCGTGACTCCTGCGTTGGCAGGCAGACTACCACTGAGCCACCCGAGAAGCCCCCTGGGACCCAGTTTTTTCCTTCTTCACTGCTCTCAAGAGTGTGATCGAACCTGCCAGTTGTTGCCTTCCTTGATTCTGTTTGTAGACTGTTGCTAATTCCTGACTACACTTTAGAGCCTCCTGGGGAGCTTTGAAAAAATCTCGAAGTCCACCCAAAATGTCAGACATACAGGTTGAAGCTTACGTGATGGCTGCAAAAAGGATATTGCAGAAGGGCACGGTGAACTCCCTGACAAAAGTTCTATATACTGAATTAGCCCCTTTGTAATGTTTAACTAAAGTAACATAACTTCAAGAAGATTCAAAGCAGAAACAGGTTGGAGTTATCCCTGAGCCAGTCACAGGGTTTTTTCAGAGTTATGTTGATTGCGATTCATTAGCCAGCCACATCTTCACTCTCCAAGGTCAGTTTCTGATGATGGTACCAACTTCCGCTTTCCGTGGTGGGAATTTTCGTGAAGAGTTGTCGTGCGCGTCCATTTGAGATTATCGGGTGCCCACAGCCAGTTGTTTGGCCTCACCAGATCGATCTTAATGGCTTATCCAATCTGATCATGTTCTTCTCAGAATCTGAGGCTGACTTATCAGCCTTAACAATGGACCCTTTGCGAGAATTCATAGATTCTTCTCTCGGTCAATGGTCCTTATAAGGCAGTCTAGGTCAACAGATGGCTGTTTGATAGAGCAATTAGCTGGGCCACTTGCAGTAACTTCTAGAGCTTTTCCGTCCAATATAGTAGCTACATGTAGCTCTTAAACACTTGCATCTTGGCTAGTCCAAATGGAGATGTGTAACGTACATGCCAGGCTTTGAATACATAGCAAAAAAGAAAAATAAGAATGTAAAACACCTCATTCACCCCTGGTGGCCCAGGATTGAACTCAGGGGTGCCGGTTCAATCCCTGATCTGGGGACTAAGATCCCACATGGCACAGCCAAAAAAATTTTTTTAAGACCTCATTAATATTGCTGTGCTGTCTGCCTATTGATATTAGCATAATTTAGAAATATTTGCTTAAATAAAATATATTATTAGAGAAAAATCCCAATGCCGGGATCCCACCCCAGGCCAATTGAATTCGGATCTCCAGGGCTCATTTGCAGGCACTGATTTCTTTCCATGCCTCTGAGGTCTCTGGGTAGCCAGGGCTAAGAGCCACTGGTCTACTCCCTCCCCCAGACCCCTGCCACCATCCTGGGTGGCCCATTTTCTCTCTTACCTCCAGCTTTCTTCCAGCTGGGTCCCCTGGCTGGGATCTCTGTCTCGACCATCTCCCACATGCAGTCATTCATCCCACCACACACGCGTGGACGTGTTTCTGCCAGGCTCTGTCGCTGGCTCTGGATATGCAAGTGTGCTTACAACAGGCAAGGTCCCTGCCCCCCATGGGAGGCAGCTATTGAAAACCAATCACAGAAATCCACCTGTAATGGCAAACAGCCGTGGTGCTTACTGCACGGGGGTCTTGCAGGGTGTGCTCAGAGAGGGGAAGAGGAAACTGAGGCTCTGGTGTTGGGGAAGGGGGGTGGGAGTGGCTGGGGTTGATCTAGGGAGAGAGCCCCCAAAGGATGGGGACCAAGTCAGCTGTGGGCACAGCCTTCCGAGGGACAGTGGGGGCAGAGTTCCTGGAGTGAAGATGGGCTGGGTGGAACAAGGAGCTAGAAAAGGGGGGCTGCTGTGGCTGCAGCAGAGGCAGTGGAGGGGAGCAGGGTGCAAGATGGGATGAGAGCAGGGACATGCTTCTCTGGAGGGTTCTGCCCCTGGCTGGCTGTGTGACGCCAGTCAAGAAGCTTAACCTCTGAGCCTCTGCACCCCTGATCAGCATAATAAAAATATTGGTGAATTTGTGTGGAGCACTTGGTGTACTCCGGGCATCATGCTAAATGCCCTATAAGAGTTAGCTCTGTGAAGTAGAGGCTAACATCCTTATGTTTCTGGATGAGAAGGGCGCTTCGAGGCTGGATGTTGGCAATCCCATGATGGCCTGAGCAGGCTCAGCTCACTCTCTCTCTCCATGCCTAGGAGGCCCCATTCACCCCTGACCCGTCTCTCCTTCCCCAGGATGCCCAGGAGCACAAGCTCTGCCTGTTTGAAGGGGCAAACTTCAAAGGCAACACCATGGAGATCCAGGATGATGATGTGCCCAGCCTCTGGGTCTATGGCTTCTGTGACCGCGTGGGCAGCGTGAAGGTCTCCAGCGGAACGTAAGCCCTGCTCCTGTGGGCCCTCATCCCCTGCTTCATTTCGAGCTCAGACAGGCTGGCAGGGCCACCCCCCGGGCCTGACAGGATGTGACATCAGATGTGCAGGAAAGGCCGGAGGCCTGGATTCTGCCAGGAAAGTGTCATCGCCCAAGGGGGCGGGGGTGGAGTCACGTGTTGATGAATTACATGTTGGTGTAAATAACGCTAGCAATTGTCCTAAGAAGTAGGAAGATGAGGCGAGTCGGGGCTTCTAGCCCTGTGTTTGGGTTGGAGAAATAGTGAAGCGAGGAGGAGCAGAGTGGATGTGAGTAGACCAGTCTGGGTGGGTCGAGGAAGCGGAAATATCCAGGGAGAGCGGAGGCTCTGGGGACATGAGCAGAGTGACATCTGGGAGGCGAGACCGTGTAACGAAAAGGCCTTGGCCCTGTCACTGATGCGCTGGGGCACCCGGGGGAGCCACAAGCCCTCTCCGTGTCTCAGTGTTGCCCTCTATACATTGGGCACGTCAGAGTTCTTAATCCCAGAGGATTCCTTCTGCTCTGAACTCTAGGATTTGAAGCTTTCAAAACAGAGGCCCCCCTTGACCCCATGTCCATGAGAACACAGGGAAGGGCCAGATACCCAAAGGAGGTCACTTTATCCATCCCCTTGCCTCCAAAGAATCATACAAGTCACCCCTGATCTCCTCGAGGCAAGTGGAAGGCATCTACCTCTCCACCCCAGATGCTTTTCTGAGTTCCTATAACACCATCAGGGCTGTGGTCTTTTTCTTGATCTTTTATCCTTCCCTGAGACCCAGTATTCCAGTACGTAAGCCATCTGAAATTTACCAAACACTGTCAATAAGCCAGGCTCTGTGCTCGGCACACGGCAGGAGGCAGAGGTGAAGAAGGCTCAGCTCCTGCCTTCAGGGGCTTATTCAGTCTAGCAGGGGGATGTCAGTACACCTGTGAGATGATGTCCACCACTAATAGATAAGAGATGGTCCACACAGGAGGTAAGAGGGAGAAGAAAGGTTTCTAGGACTAGGTTCCGTGTGCTGGAGTGGAGGGCACGTCCAAGGTTTGCCTGAGGAGGCTGGAACTTAAGTCAGACCTTGAAAGATGAGCAGGGAGTCTGAGGGAGACCTGGAAAGACCCTCCCAGCAGAGGCAATGACAGAATTAGAAATTAATCATGGATAATAAGTTGTATTAAGTGCTTACGATGGACCAAGCACCACGCTAACTTCTTTCAATGAATCGTCATTGAGTCTTTACAACATCATCCCCATTTCACAGACAGCAAGCTGGGGTTCTGATAAGTCACCTATCTAGTAAATGACAGGGCTAGGATTTGAACTGATTGTCTCTGATACCAGAAGGTGTGTTCCCAGCCACTTCACACAAATTCACTTTCCGACAAAGGAAACCACTTTCTGAACCAAGACTGCCCCTTCTTACTGCTAACCAAGCCCTGTCTGCACTCCCTTGGATCCTGTTCTCTGAGCTCTAGGTCATCACTTTCAGTGGAATGTGTATTACTTTCCCTACCATGTATCTGTAATCCACTTAGCAAAGTACTCTGATTCATTTTCCCCTTTGGCCCCCCAAACCCTCATAAACCAGCTCCCATGACCATCCCCGCTTCACTTAGAGGAGGAAGCCGAGATCTGTCAGAGAGGTGAGATCACTGCCCAGAGCCAGCAGGAAGGGGCCAAGCCTGCCCAGAGGAGCCCAGGTGTCCCTAGCCTGTGAGGACAGGTGGGGGGTGGAGAGCAGGCTGCTGGGCTGGATGGAGGACTTGCGGGTCCAGAGGGGAGTCTGGGTGCCAGGTAGTGAGACAGGCCGCCTCCACACTGTCCTTCTTGCTTTCCCCTCAGCTGGGTTGGCTACCAGTATCCCGGCTACCGTGGGTACCAGTACCTCCTGGAGCCTGGCGAGTTCCGGCACTGGAACGAGTGGGGGGCCTTCCAGCCACAGATGCAGGCTGTGCGCCGCCTGCGTGACCGGCAGTGGCATCGCGAAGGCTGCTTCCCCGTCCTGGCCGCTGAGCCGCCCAAGTGAGTCCACACGCCGCTCGTGCGGCCCGCCCTGCTGCAGGCTCATCGTCCCCCTCCTCCCCACGCAAATAAAAATTCCTGAAGCCAAGCTGTCTCCTGAGTCTATGAACAGATGCAGGCCTCTGTTGGCACGCAACTTCGTCCCTCTTGATAAGTATTGTAATAATCAAAACAGCAAGCACAGGACTTCCCTGGTGGACCAGTGGTTGAGAATCTGCCTTGCAGTGCAGGGGACGTGAGTTTGATCCTTGGTCAGGGAACTAAGATTCCACATGCCGTGGGGCAACTGCACCCTCATGCCTTGACTAGAGAGTCCACGTGCCACAGCAAAACATCCCACATGATGTAACATAGATCCTGCATGCTACAGCTAAGACCTGATACAGCCAAATAAATCAAATAATTTTTTAAGTTTAAAAAACTACAACTCAAAAAAAAAAAAAAAGAACCCAGCCAGTACCACTAAGTTCTTTGCATTCTCTTTGTATATCTTTTGGACAACTCTTCAGTTCAGTTCAGTCACTCAGTCATGTCCGACTCTTTGCAACCCCAAGGACTGTAGCATGCCAGGCCTCCCTGTCCATCACCAACTCCTGGAGTTTACTCAAACTCATGATGAGTCGGTGATACCATCCAACCATCTCATCCTCTGTTGTCCCCTTCTCCTCCTGCCCTCAATCTTTCCCAGCATCAGGGTCTTTTCAAATGAGTCAGCTCTTTGCATCAGGTGGCCAAAGTATTGGAGTTTCAGCCTCAGCATTTGAATGACTCTAGGAGGCCAGTATTGTATAATTATTCCTATTTAACAAGTGAGGAAATTGAAGGTCAGAGAGGGAAAGCGACTTGCCTAAGGTCACACAGCTGTCAAGTCAAGATTTGAACCTAGTCAGGTTCCAGAGTCACAGTCTTAAAAAAAAAAAAATCTGTGTTTTCAAATTCTTCTCTTTCAGGTACTACACTTCTGATTTTTTTTTTTTCCTTCTGTTCTTACCACCTGTCTTGTTACTTATCATTTCTGTTTAAATAGATAGCATTGTGTGCTTAAATGCATTGATCTGTAAGTAAAACTTGATAACACCACAGGATATGGAAAACTGGCATCCTATGCCATAGATAGGAAGCAGTCATTTAAATATATATAATTTACAGAAGGCCAAGCACTGAATTATCAGCAGATACCACTGCTTGCTTAAGCTTTAGCCTGAAGCCTGCTCACTCTTTGATGAAATGGGTGATTAGCAGGTGTCGGAGGGAGGTCTGAAAGAAGTGCTTGCCCAAACTGAGCTGTTTCTCCCTGATTTAATCAAAGAAGAGTCAAAAGAAGGTTATTGTCTTGTATTTGATTCAGTCCTGGGTCCAAGTTCCACCTAGCATCATCTCTCCTGCTACAAATGGCACACGCCCTGTGCTGGAAATCCACCCCAGGCAGTATGACTCCTGTATCAAGTAGCTTTGACCGGTGTTATGAATCATTAATCTCTGCAGGAGGCCTGGGGGAGGTGTTGCCACAGATATCTTCCTGGAGGAGAGGGTATTTGAAGGGGGCCTTGAAGGATGAAGTGGGAGCTTACTTGGTGGTGAACGAGGGAGATGGCATTCCAGGCAAAGCAAACAGCTGGGTCCCAGCTACCCTACATTGCACCTTTGTGCAAATGATAAAAAGATACTTCTTCCTCAAGACATTTGACTGCTGGGACTTCCACTGTGGTCCAGTGGTTAAGAATCCGTCTTGCAATGCAGGGGACGTGGGTTTGATCCCTGGTTGGGGAGCTACGATCCCACACGCCACAGAACAACTAAACCCGTGCACCACAACTAGGGAGCCCGTGTGTCCTAATGAAAAGATCCTGCATGCTGCAACTAAGACCCAATGCAGCCAAATAAAACAAACAAAAGAAGACATTTGTCTGCTATCTGCCAGAAAGTATTGGTATAAATCTGTGATGTCTATGATGTCAGTATGGTACCCTTATGCAGTGCCCAACCTGTACAGCTGTACTCGGCAGCCATGGAGCACTGTGGGCAAAGGCACAGAGGTGGAGAAAGCTTGTGGTGGGTCCAAGTGACACTTATTAAAGTGGGAGGAGGAGCTTGGTGGTTGAGTGGGTGGAGGTCGGGGGTGAGAAGGGAATGCAGAGTGCAGCAGAAGAGGAAGCCGGAAAGAAAAATGGGGCCTCATGACACCCCACTCTGTGGTTTTGCTGAGCTTCAAAGCTGAAGATCTTCCCCTCTGGGACATCATTTTCCTTCTTCCTCCCACCCTAGTTCTCCCACCCTCCAATCTGACCAGCCTCTTGCGTTTGAAGTCAGGGTGTCTTGTCTCGGACCAGAAGGTAGGAGCCCTGGGTAGGAATCAGGAGATATGGTGTTAGTCCTGCTCTACTGCTGCTGCTGCTGCTGCTAAGTCACTTCAGTCGTGTCCGACTCTGTGCTACCCCATAGGTGGCAGCCCACCAGGCTCCCCCGTCCCTGGGATTCTCCAGGCAAGAACACTGGAGTGGGTTGCCATTTCCTTCTCCAATGCATGAAAGTGAAAAGTGAAAGGAAAGTCGCTCAGTCCTGTCCAACTCTTCGCGACCCCATGGACTGCAGCCCACCAGGCTTCTCCATCCATGGGATTTTCCAGGCAAGAGGACTGGAGTGGGGTGCCATTGCCTTCTCCTGCTAGGAGCTACCAAATGTTGGGCAAATGGCTTCTGTACCCAGGACTCATTCTTGCCATCTGTAAAATGTCAGCATAAACAAGTCCATCCAGCCTCAAAATTCTGATGCTGGGATTCTCAATGATCCTGCAATGCGTCTCTAAGTGTCCACGGTCCCCGAAGGCCAGTATCAAGCTACACAGATGGCCATCCTCAGTTCCTAAGGTGTGTGAGTACAGCTCTGAAACTCTGCTGCAGTGGGACTGTACGAGCCATGCAGACCCAACTTTTCACATTTCTTCACTGCTCAGACCTCATCCCAAGATGCCACATGATCTTATGATCCAAGAAAGGCAAAGAGAAATACTCTCCATTTGAATATAACAGTTACTTTCTAATCACTTAGAACTGTTATTTCATACTTACTGAGAGAACTACTTTAACCTTTTCATACTTATATATAAATATATATTATATTTAAATTTATTAATATTTAGAGAAAACTTTTTCAGCGTGTCAATTTTGTGAATCCCATAAAAAGAACACACGCCAGAAATCCATCAGTGAAGTGAGTGCTTAAATTTCTTTGCATTTATAGTCTAAACCTTCCAGATTGCTTTCCACTCAAAGCTGTTGATGTTTTCCTTTTCTCACAGGTGTTATATTTAAAAAAAATGTGCACATTAGCATTGCTGATGCATAATATATACACTTGGCAAAAACAGCTGAAAAAACTTGGAAGAAAATAACAAACTAATTATTTTATATTTAATTTGTTTTTATCAAGACGTTTAACTTTTGCTACTGAATTTATGAGTAAACAAAATGTGGTAATAGAAAACAGAGAACCAATAAAAAGTACAAGCAAAAATAAGTAACAAGATAAAATGAAACAAGGAAAAGAAAAGAACATCTGAAAAGGCCAGGAGTGAGGGTCACATGAGAGTTATAAAGCTATTATTGTTCTTCCCTTGGGTCCTAGTTCCTATGTGTCTCTTGAAATGTGAACATCTCACCACGTGGAACAGGATTTCAGAGCTTACAGATGTCACATTTTTGCCTCGAAACAGAAACTTTCAGTTTCTACTTAATCAGGTGCTCAACAGAAGCGGTTCACGGGCACGATGCTGGGGGATACCAGTGGAGCTGGACTTGGCCACTTGGCCATGTGGCCACGGTGCCCACAGCCTTCTCGGGGGCTTCTCAGCGCTGGTTTGGATTCTGCGTGAGTTTTGCTCTAAACGCCGGCTTTAGGATGCAACACTTGGGCAAGCTGGGACGTCGCTACATTTCCACGCTAGATCCCAGCTCATGAATCTTTGAGTCTCACACTTTTGGGAAGACCAGGCACCTCGGCTATGCAATAGCATCTCCCATCCACAGTGACCGAGGCAGCCCACAGCATTTTGAGCACCGGGACGTCGGTACAAAGTCGCAACGTGTGTGTGCAGGGTGCGGGATGTGGGTGGGAGCACCACCTGAGGCATCATCTCTCCTGTGCCAGGGCCAGATGGTGCAACTGAGTTTTGGGGAAAGAGCATGTTGCTAGAGTGCCCTGCGCAGCTTCTAGAGAGATGAGCATCTTTTTAGGGCCACGTTGCCATGACAGCCATTCACCTGGATCAAAGGCCTCTGTGAAGCCTGGGTACCCAGCTAGTTAGGGTAACCCCACATCCTTCCAGCAAGAGAAGTGAACCTGCCCCTCTGTCCTAGCCTCCTGCCCGCTGCTGGGTCACCTCCCACTGCCCCTTCAGCCTCCCCGCTCCCACCAGCCACCACCTACCACCATCCTGAGTTTGCATCTCAGCTCTGACATGTTCTAGTTGTTGTCCTTGATCAAGCCCAGTTACCTGATAGAACCTCTGTTTCCTCATCTGTAAAGTGGGAGTAATGATAATAAAACCTTAGAGGTTATTGGAAGGACTAAATCACTAGCTTGAATGTCCTTTTTATAAGGTGCTTAGAACATAGCAGGCATCTCAGGAATGGGGGTTTAGAATCCACATGCTTCGTGCCACATTTATTCTTCCTGGTTTCGATGACCATCGACAGAGGGGCTCCTGTGTGCCCGGCTTTGTCTAGATGCTGGGGAGACAGGTTGGGGAAGACAGAAAATGCCCCTGGCCCAGTTGTTCACAAGCTAGAGGAGCAAACAGGAATAAACTCTTTCATCTACACTTTCACAGTCACAACAGTTTCCCAGGCTGCCTTGTCCGGTGTCCATATCATCAGGACATTTGCCAGGGGTGGGGGTTGTGGGTAGGGTTAGGCTTCCTCAAGGAGGAGACAGTCGGCTTGAGACCTGAAGGGGTTTCTGAGTCGGGGGGCTGAGAGAAGACGTCCAACCTAGAAACCAGGCAATCATTCTGGTCCCCTTCTTTAGCGCCACCACTGAGATCTACCAGCTTTGTCTTCCAGATATTTCTAGAACCCAAACACGCCCTCCATGCCCCCAGCCCCGCTGGGTTGACCAGCTTCCTCCAGAGTACCTCAACAGCCTCCAAAACAGTCTCCCTGCCTGTCCTCTTCTGCACAACAGCCAGAGGATCTTTGCGGAAAGCAAAGCCGGCCCCTTCTTCCTCTGTTTCCCGCCTTCCATATCTTTCCATCTCTACCAGACTCCTTCTTCTAGGCCACAAAGCCCTGAAGCATCCACCCCTGCAGACCTCCCTGACCTCCTCTTACCCACCCCACATCCTGTCCACTCTGCACTTTATAACAACAGTCCTTCCTGCTGAATGTTTATACCTGTGGGTCCCTGCAACTGACACAATCTCCTATGACCCTTGAGCCATGTTCAGTCTTCAGTGTAAACACCCCAGCCCTCCCTCCTTGGACCAGGTTGATCGACCTCTTTCCAGCCCCCTAATGCTTGCTGGGAGCTGCAGCAGACACAGGAGACGTAGGTTCTATCCTGGGGTCAGGAAGATCCCTGGAGGAGGAAATGGCAATCCACACCAGTATTCTTGCCTGGAAAATCCCCTGGACAGAGGAGCCTGGAGGGCTACAGTCCACAGGGTTGCAAAGAGTCAGACAAATCTGAGCAACTGAGCAGGCACGCACGCACAAAATGCTTGTTGGAGGGTTCAGGATCCCCCACCTGGATGCAGGACACTTGTTCTTGTGTTACTGGCTGACTCTCATGCCCAGCACAGGGTCACAGGGTGCTCAGGAAAGGCATGTCGCTACAGTCAGACCTCTCTTCCTTTGATCTCCATTTCTCTACCCAGAAAGGGACATTATAAAGCACCCAGCAGGGTCACCATGCAGTGAGTCACACCAAGCCTGTGGTATGTGCACAATAAACACTATATAACATTTAGTAACAGCTGGTTCCATGGAAGCAGGGGATTTCATTTCGCCAGTTCCAGCAGGCAGTTCCTACATGGCAGGCACTACTTATTGGACATATGAATGAATTAATGAACGAGCTACAAATAAACACGTGGTTGGACATGGACAGATTACTTAATATCTATATGTCATTTTTTCTTATCTGTAAGATGGGCATGATAATAGACCTCTGACAAGGTTATTAAAGGTTTAAATGTATAAATAGAGAGTGCTTAGAGCCATGCCTACATAGTATCTAATTATATTACTTATAGAAAGCTAATTATATATGTATATTAGCTTCTCCGGTGGGGCTAGTGGTAAAGAACCCACCTGCCAATGCATTAGACCTAAGAGACCTGGGTTCGATCCCTGGGTCAGGAAGATCCCCTGGAGAAGGAAGTGGCAATCCGCTCCATTATTCTTGCCTGAGAAATCCCATGGACAGAGGAGCCTGGCAGGTTACAGTCCATTGGGTTGCAAAAAGTGGGACACAACTGAGCACACACACAAACAACAACAACAATGTGTGTGTGTGTATGCAGTTATGGTGGTAACTATTATAGAAATTATTTTAAATAGGTAATATATGAAAGAAAGTGAAAGTGAAGTCGCTCAGTAGTGTCCGACTCTTTGCAACCCCATGGATTGCCTGTCAGGCTTGCAGTTCAAATGGAAAAAGAACAAAGGCTCACAGTAAAAAGTAAGCCTGTTCCCCTTCCTCCCTTTCCTTCAAGTATTCAACCCACATGGATGTAACGCACAGATTGGTCTATTATCTGCTGTTTCACAGATGGAGAAACAGGCACAGAGAAGTTAGACTGAGATGAGACCTACCAGCCCAGAGTTTTCGTCTTGTCTGTCAGGGATTTTCCACCTCATACTACTGACATTTTAGGCTGGATGGCACTTGGTTTTGGGGGAAGGAGGTCAGCCCTCCTCCCCTCTATTGTAGGCTATTTAGCAGCATCCCAGGCCTCCACCCACTAGATTCCAGTAGAAACATACTCCCACCTTCAGCGCCCCCCCCCTCCCTCCGCAGCGGTGACAATCTTAAATGTCTTTCTGGGAGCGGGGCGGCCCGCAAGAGAGCGAAATCACACCCTCTTTGAAGACCCCTGATGAATACGGACTGTAGGGCAGCCCTTCCCTCTCGTCTCTTCTGTTTTATGCAAACAGCATTTAAAACACTCTGCCCAGGGTCTAGTTTTCTTCTCTCACACCAATTCCTGGCGATCATTCCACTCCCCGGCATACAGACAGAGGGAAATTCTCTTAAACTGAACTACGGCCGGAGGAAAAGTGGTAAGCTGCCTAGGCCTGGGGGTAAGCCAGCAGGCGGACCAGGGTTGCTCTGGGACGTCTCCTTAGGACGCCCCGCCCCACCGCGCGGTCTGGAGGCGGGACGGGGGTGACAGGGAGCGGCCGTGGGCGGGCCTGAAAGGGGGCGGGACCACGTTCCAGGCACGCCCCCGAGCGACGTCACGGCGCCGCGGCCACGCCTCCCCCGGCCGGGGCGGCTGGCGAGCTGGGAGTCGCTGGGCGCGCGGGGCTGCCGCGGCGAGCCTCTCACGGTAGGTGGCCCCGGGGCGGCGCGGTGGGGGGGGGGCCTGGGCTGCAGCCGCCAGCGGGAGGCCGCCTGCGGGTCGGCCTCGAGCGCCGGGCAGCCCTCGGCCCTCGCGTCTTTTTCCTTGGCCCGGCCCGGCTGCTCCGGGCTCCGGGGCTGGGTGCTGGGAGGAAGGCGGCGCTGGCGGGCGTCTCGCGGATCCGTACCCGCTCCGTGCGCTCTCCGCGGGATGCGGCGGAGACCCGGTCCCCGTGACCCGGATCCCGCGGTGAAACCGGGAGGTGCTCAGCGTTTGTCTGTGTGTGTGTGTATTGCGGGGAGGTGGGGCGGGAAGCAGCGTGTCTCCGCTGTCGGAGCCACCGACCCCTCCCCGGCGCGCGCGGGGACCCCCACGCGGGCGCCGAGACGCGCGGGGCGGGGGCGCGTGGAAGTTAACTTGCAGCCGCTGTGGAGTTGAGAGGCGTGTCTCAAGTGGAGGGATTAGGGGAAGGAAATAGTTGTCTGGAGCGGGGAGTGGGGGGCGCCGAGAGCATGAAATAAGGGGTCAGTTCTGGTGAACCTGGGGGTCACCCACTAGGAGGGGGTTGGAGTTTGACCAGAGGATCCCACTGCCCAGAAACCTCCGTCTCTCGGAGGAGTGAGCTGAATGGGAAATGCCTCGTAAAGCTAGAACTGGGAGTGGCGGCTAGGGAAAGGGGGCATGGTCACTAAGGTTGGGCGCGCCGGACCTGGCAGAGTATGTTATTATTATGTGGGGCAGAGGTCGAGGTCTAGCTTTCCCACTTCAGAGGCCCGCCCCCTCGTGAGGAAGGGTGGGAACCATCCAATTGAGTGCAGTAGTTAGAAAGGCTGATCACTTTGCCTTCTTCCCCTTTTACAGATGGGGAAACTGAGTCTCAGAGAGGTCTTGTGCCCACGGCCTTACATCCCACAGCTAGGATGTGGCAGAGGTGAAACTCGGCCTGAGGCCCCCTGACTCCTTGTATCTTGTAGAGTTGTTGGAAGGGAGGTGCTGGCGTGGGGAGCTGGTAAACTCCTACTCATCCTTCAGAAACCTCCTTGAGCAGCACCTCCTCCTGGAAGCCTTCCCTGGCACTCCACAGGCGTCGTTCAGTTCAGTCCAGTCGCTCAGTCATGTCTGACTCTTTGCAACCCCATGAACCGCAGCATGCCAGGCCTTCCTATCCATCACCAACACCCGGAGTTTACCCAAACCCACGTCCATTGAGTCGGTGATGCCATCCGGCCATCTCATCCTCTGTCGTTCCCTTCTCCTCCTGGCCTCAATCCCTCCCAGCATCAGGGTCTTTTGGCGTCATTGGGCCTTCCAGTTTGGTGTCCCACAGAGTTAACAGGCCCTTGCTTGTTAACCTTTTTTCGCAGCCCTGTCTCCCGTTCTGGGCTGTGGACACTTTTCCCTCTGCTCCATGTCACATGCCTTCATTCAGCTGGGTTGCTTGATGGTTAGGCCAGGCTTCTGGGTTTGGACAAATCTTGGTGTGACTCACTCTGGTTTAGTGGTGATGTGGTCTGGGTGAGTCTTTCCCCTGCACTCAGCCTCAGTTTCCATGACTGTGAAATCGGGTTTATCGTGTCACTTGTGAACCATTTTAACCCACTGACTCCCAACTGTACTATTATTTATTTAATATATGTGTTTATATCACCTTATTTTTTTAAATCTCATGTAATTTTTTAAAATCATAGCCTTATTGAGATATAACTCACATACCATACAATTCACCCATTTAAAGTGTTCAATTTAGTGGTTTTTGAGATAGTCACAGAGTTGTGCAACCGTCGCCAGTGTCTAATTAGAACATTTTCACTGCCCGTAAAGAAACCCTGGGCCTATCAGCGGTCACTGCCAATCCCTCCTTCACCCAGCCCCTGGCAACCACTAATCTACTTTTCATCTCTATGGATTTGCCTATTCTGGACATTTCCTCTAAAGGGAATCATGCACCATGGCCTTTTATGATTGGTGCTTTTCACTTAGAATGTTTACAAGTTTCATCCATGTGCTAGTATGCGGTACTTTATTACTTTTTAATTTTAGTATTAAAAAAATATATTTATTTGGCTGCGCCGGGTCTTAGTTGAGGCATGTGGGATCTTCAATCTTCATTTCAGCAGGATCTTTAGTTGTAACATGTGGGATCTAGTTCCCTGATCAGGGATTGAACCCAAGACTTCTGTGATGGGAACATGGAGTCTTAGCCACTGGCCCACCAAGGAAGGCCCTATTTTAGTAGCTCATTACTTTTTTTTTTTTTGGCTGAGTAGTATTCCATTGCATTGAATAAATCATATTTATCTGTTTATCAGCTGATGGGCATTTGGGTTGTTGCCACTTTGGGACTATTATGAATAGTGCTGCTGTGAACATTCCTGTACAAGTCTTTGTGTGGGTATATGTTTTCAGTTCTCTGGGGTATAGCCCTAGGAGTGGAATTGTGGGGTCATATGGTTGGACTGTGAAGAAGGCTGAGCGCCGAAGAATTGATGCTTTTGAACTGTGGTGTTGGGGAAGACTCTTGAGAGTCCCTTGGACTGCAAGGAGATCCAACCAGTCCATTCTGAAGGAGATCAGCCCTGGGATTTCTTCAGAAGGAATGATGCTCAAGCTGAAACTCCGGTACTTTGGCCACCTCATGCGAAGAGTTGACTCATTGCAGAAGACTCTGATGCTGGGAGGGACTGGGGGCAGGAGGAAAAGGGGACGACAGAGGATGAGATGGCTGGATGGCATCAGTGACTCGATGGATGTGAGTCTGAGTGACCTCCGGGAGTTGGTGATGGACAGGGAGGCCTGGCATGCTGCAGTTCATGGGGTCGCAAAGAGTCGGACACGACTGAGCGACTGATCTGATCTGATGGTAATTCTTCGTTCCACCTTTTGAGGTCCCACCAAACCGTTTTCCAAAGCAGCTTCGCTGTTTTACAATCCTATCAGCAGCAGATGAGGGTTCTAATGCTCTTGAACAAATTTAGTCTTCAGCAGCTGTAATCTTCCAAATCACTGGCTTTGACCCCTGCTAGTTAGAAGTTAACACATGTGAAATTAATGCAGGTGAAACTGAAGCACAGGAAATTAAGCTCTTCCTTAGCAGAGTAACTGGGAACCCCGGCTACTCTGAGGAAGGGAAACAGATCAAGACTGGGGCAGTTAGGTGAGGTCCATGTGCACCATGTCCTCCTGTAACAGTGAGAAATATTTGCTGAGGCTCCTCCTGCCAGATCCTGAGTGGGACCAGGGGAGGCCATGAGGAAAGGAATCCCGGGGCTCGCAATGCCCACCCTAGGACCTGGCACACGATCCGGTGGTGCCTTCAGGGGCCTCTTTGTGGGCTGAAAGGAAAGGGGGATGGCTCAGACCCCCCCACCCTAGGCCGGCAGGAGTGCCTTGACAGCTGAGGCTCCACATGGAAGCCAGGGACACCTCTGGCGGGTTTCCTAGACTGCAGTCCTGGGGCTCAGAAGTGCAGTCTGGCCTGGCCTGTGCTCCACCCCATATCCCCGTGACGTCCCCCGGTGGCCACGAGGTTCCCTTATCTTGCATTCCACTTAGTTGTGTCCGACTCTTTGCAACCACATGAACTGTAGCCCGCCAGGCTCCTCTGTCCATGGGATTTTCCAGGCAAGAATACCGGAGTGGGTTGCCATTTCCTCCTCCAGGGGATCTTCTAAATCAGGTATCGAACTTGTGAATCTGGAGTTTCCTGTACTGCAGGCAGATTCTTGACCGCCTGAGCCATTGGGGAAGTTGGATATACCCTAAGTGGGCCACTGCGTATTTCCTGGGCCTGAGGCCAGCAGTCCTGAGTGATGGCCACCCGTGTCCCTCCTCTCAGTCATTGCTCCCACACCTGGGATGCCCACTGCATTCCTCACGCTCTTTGTCTTTGGATGAGACAGGGCTGCCCAGAAAGAGCCCAGGTCAGAGGGCCCTGGTGTTGTGAGACCACAAGGGGGCTTGAAGGTCACCAGTTCTTCCTGAGGTTCAGCCTGTAATCCACTGGTTCAGGAACCTCAGCTGGCATTGGGCTGTGCATCCCGGGGGCCCAGCCACCGGCCTCGTCCCACCCAGGCAGCTGCTCTTTGGGAGGTCCGTAGAGACCTGGCCTCCTGTTGGCCTGTCCAGTCCCTCCTGCTTTTGTTCACTCGTGCATTCTTTCCCTCCCTCGGCCTTTTAAAATCCTGAATTCTGTGCGTGGAGAAGGCAGCCTGGGGAAATGGAAAAAGGGCTGTGGTGGCTAGGCGAGGGGTTGCCCCTTGCTGGGCCTCAGTGTATCCCACTGGGGAATGGGCGTGGCCTGAATGCAGTAGCACTTTGGGCTCTATAAAGCGCTCAGGTGCGTTATCCACGTGACTTCGTGAATCAATTTATAGCAAGAGTGGCAGTTCAGAAGCAGCTGATATTGACCCGAAAGCCCGGGTGTGGCCGTCATGGCTTTGATCTGCCAGGCAGCGGAGTGGAAACCTGTCTGGGTAGCAGGCTCCAGGCCTCCCTACTTGCCACCTGTCCCAACTGCCTGCAAAGCTCCTTACTCTCCGCAGACACATCTGTTCTGTCTGGTTCCAGGGCAGGTTCCGGGGTGCCTGCCCCTTCCCACGCCCCCTGCTCTGGTCTCCTCCACCCCGGGCTTCCACAGCCCCGAGGAGAATGTCTGGGCCGCCAAGTGAATCCCCGTATCGACCAGACTTTTGACCCGGGCAGCTGTGGCCAGAGAGTGGGCTGGGTTATAGCATCTTTGAGGGCCCGGGCCTGTGTTTGAATCCGTCCAGTTCCACACGAGGGCGATGTGTTCCCTGGCTGACTCCCTAGTGCCTCAGTTTTCTCATCCGCAGAATACAGGTGCAGCTGGGACCTACTTCCTGCGGGTGTTGATGGGAGGGCTTGGTGGGGGGGGGGGGGGCGGGAGGAGTGCCCACCCTGCTACCAGGGGAAACGCCAGGCCCCTGGGGTCAGACGGGCTCTTCAGAGATGCTCGAACGTGTTGCTTTGTGAGACCAGCTTCCCCGTCTGTCCAGAGGCAGTGATTGTAAATACAGTGTCAGCAGGGCTCACTGAGGGCCAGGCAGTGCTCTGGGTACTTTCTGTGCTTGAATTCACTTAATTCTCCCACCCGTCCTCCGATACGCTCACGCAGAGGCACAGAGACGCAAAGTCTTTGGCACAAGGTCACCCAGCTGGGAAGTGGGGAGGGACAGAGTTTGAATCCAGAGTCCACACACTTTTTTTTTTTTTTTATCCTTTTACATGCTGGGTATTGATTGCTACCCAGGCTTTCTTCTAGTTGCAGAGAGTGGCGGCTTCTCTTCATCCCGGTGCGCAGAGTTCTCGCGGTGGGGCACAGGATTGCGGGCTCTAGAGCCACAGGCTCTGCAGCTATGTCGCTGGGGCTTCATTGCTCCGAGGCAGATGGGATCTTCCCAGATCAGGATCGAACTCATGTCTCTTGCATTGGCAGGGGGATTCCTTACCACTGAGCCACCAGGGAAACCCCCGGGGCCTACGCTGTTAGTTACCATCTTACCTGCCTCTCGATAGCCTGTCTTCATGCCTAGCATACAGAAAATCTCTGTTGCTCTTATTACATTATTATAGAATTATTCTTAGATATTTTACCCTAAAATTTGTCATAAAATTACTGTATGTTATTAATTGTCCATCCCTTTTTCTGCCCTTCTGTCCACACTGCTTCCCAGATAGACAGAACATGCAGGGCTTTTGGCTTGTGAGGTCTAGATTTCTCCTCCCCACCCCGGTCTCCCTCTGCTCCCCCCAGTCTCATGAGCAGCTGGGGGCTGGGCAAGAGCTCAGAGGCAGCTGAGTCCCAGCTCTGCTTCCAGAGTGCTGTATGACACCGGACAGAGTGCTTGCCCCCGCTGAGACTCTGTTTCTCACCTGTGAAATGGGTAGGCAGGGCTGTAACAAGCTGCCAGTCAACAGCTTCGCCCCACACGGTGGCTCTTGTATACATCCCATGATGTTTTATTTTACAAGGAGAAAACATTCGAATATTTTTAGAGAATGATGCCAAAGCCTCCCTCCTTAGGGAAACTCAGGTGCTTGGGTCACACTAGAGTGTCCTGAAGCTGCCCCTTCGGTGGCCTGGGCTCTCCTGGTTTCTTCCCGCTGTGCCCCAGCCCTGAGGGTCCCTGGCCGAGTGCACATCTTCCGGGCTCTGAGGACCCCAGGGGCCTGCCTGCGTGTCATTTGACTGAGCACATCTGTTGCTTTAAATACGAATATATATTTTAAACCACTGGTTTCAGTGTTCTTCAGGAGTTCCTCCAGCGCTGCTTTTCTAGGTCATCAGAGACTAAGGCCTCTTACCTCTTCTGCTACTGTAAACCTTCAAGGCTTTTTTTTTTTTTAATGTGGCTGCTTCAGGTCTCAGTTGAGGCTTGTGGGACCTCTAGTTGCGGCATGTGCGATCTAGCTCCCTGACCAGGGATCGAGCCTGAACTCTAAATGGGGAGCATGGAGTCTTAGCTACTGGGCCACCAGGAGGGTCCCCTCAAGGCTTTTAACACAGCCTTGTCCCCATCCCGCAGTCCCTCTCTGGGCCCCAGGGTCCGGCCTTACCTGGTCTAGGTCCCTGACTAGCCCACAGGGTTATTTGGGGGCCAGGCAAGGTCCCTCTAGGGCTTCCCAGGGGGCTCAGTGGTAAAGAATCCACCTGCCAATGCCGGAGATGTGGGTTCGATCCCTGGGTTGGGAAGATCCCCTGGAGGAGGAAATGGCAAGTCATTCCAGTATTCTTGCCTGGGAAGTCCCATGGATAGAGGAGCCTGGCAAGCTACAGACCACAGGGTGGCAAAGAGTCAGACACGATTGACGGAGGCCCCTCTGCCATGAGGACTTGGGAGTGTGTCTGTCCCAGCGCGTCCACACTGCCTCACAGCTGCCAGAGCCCCATCCCGTACCCTCTCCCTTGCCCTCACAGGGTGCCAGAGAGACACTTCTCTATTGACAGCTTCATTTCGCAGAAACTGACACTCCAGTCACTTCCCTGAAGTCACGCAGGCCTGAGGTGACAGCACCGGGATTCGAACCCACTCTCCCCAAGTCCAGTGGCCGCCGTGGCGGGCCAGCCATGCACCTGTCACTGCACGGAGAGCCACGGGGCAATGTCTGCAGTCAGCGCCGTGACCCCTGCACCTGGCCCTGGGCCGCACTGGGCCCTCAGTAACTTTCTAAATAAATAAGGACACGTGGCAAGTCCTCAGCTAGATGCTGGGGTGCAAGATTCAGGAAGCTACCAGGTCCCACTTTTCCCGGAGCACATGTTCCAGTAGAGACGGCAGAAAGAAAAAGAGAAAATGGTATCTCTGACCTGAGCTGCCCAACTGGGAAACTGGGGCTTCCCAGGGTGGCTCAGCGGTAAAGAATCTGCCTGCTAATGCAGGAGACACAAGAGACGCCGGTTCCATCCTTGGGTCAGCAAGACCCCCTGGAGAAGGGAATGACAATCCACTCTGGTATTCTTGCCTGGAGAATCCCATGGGCAGAGGAGCCTGGTGGGCTGCAGTCCACGGGGTCGCAGAGAGTTGGATGTGACTACGTGACTGAGCACACACACACCTCTCAAACTTGAACACTTGCACGAATCCCCTAGAGATCTCGTCAAGGCGCAGATGCTGACTGAGCAGGTTGGGGGCAGGCCCAGCTCTCAGGGGACTCCAGTGCTGTTGTCTAAAGACCACACTTGAAGCAGTGACAACCTAGATCAGAGGTCAGGAAACTGTAGCCCATGGGCCAAATCTGGGCCACAGCTTGCTTTTATAAATAAAGTTTTATTGAAACATGAAATAAAGTTTTATTGAAACCTAGACAGCATATTAAAAAGCAGAGATGTTACTTTGTCAACAAAGGTCTGTCTAGTCAAGGCTATGGTTTTTCCAGTGGTCATATATGGATGTGAGAGTTGGACTATAAAGAAAGCTGAGTGCCAAAGAATTGATGCTTTTGAACTATGGTGTTGGAGAAGACTCTTGAGAGTCCCTTGGACTGCAAGGAGATTTAACCAGTCCATTCTAAAGGAAATCAGTCCTGGGTATTCATTGGAAGGACCGATGCTAAAGCTGAAACTCCAATACGTTGGCCACCTGATGCGAAGAGCTGACTCATTTGAAAAGACCCTGATGTTGGGAAAGATTGAGGGCGGAGGAGAAGGGGACAACAGAGGATGAGATGGCTGGATGGCATAACTGACTCGATGGACATGAGTTTGAGTAAATTCTGGGAGTTGGGGATGGACAGGGAGGCCTGGCGTGCTGCAGTTCATGGGGTCGCAAAGAGTCAGACGCGACTGAGTGATTGAACTGAACTGATTGAAACAGGGCCACACTTCTTCCACCTACCACAGCAGAGTCCAGTAGTTCTAACAGAGACCATATAGTCCACAGACCTGAAAATGCTGCTGCTACTGCTGCTAAGTCACTTCAGTCGTGTCTGACTCTGTGTGATCCCATAGACAGCAGCCCACCAGGCTCTCCCGTCCCTGGGATTCTCCAGGCAAGAACACTGGAGTGGGTTGCCATTTCCTTCTCCAATGCATGAAAGTGAAAAGTCAAAGTGAAGTCACCCAGTCGTGTCTGACTCTTAGCGACCCCATGGACTGCAGCCTACCAGGCTCCTCCATGGGATTTTCCAGGCAAGAGTACTGGAGTGGGGCGCCATCTCCTTCTCTGGACTTGAAAATAGTTTTTTTAAAAAATCACTAGAGCTTTTTTTAGGAAGTCTATTGAATTTGTTACAATGTTGCTACTGTTGTTTATGTTCTGGTTTTTGGCGGAAAGCATCAGGGACCTTAGCTCCCTGACTAGGGATTGAACTCACAGCTCCTGCGTTGAAAGGTGAAGTCTTAACCACTGAACTAGCAGGGAAGTCCTGAAAATAACAATTATTGGGCCTATTATAGGTAGTCTGACAACCTCCATTTACTCATATTACTCAAGTAATAGTATTTTGTGATTTCGTGAATGTAAGGTTGTCATAAAAAGGATTGCGGTTAACATTTGAGGTCCTCCTGGGTACTTAGCTCTTTAGGGGTAGTTCGCTATTGTATCCATTTTATGGGTGAGACAGACTGAGGCTCGGATTGGCTGGGTCACTGATGCAGAGTCTAGGGGGCCAGGAAGTGGGCGAGGCCAACTGGTGCCAGGTGAGTACATTCTTGTTACATCAGAGCTTCTGCCTAGAAAGTCTTCATGGAGCACAGAGAAGGTTTTGTTTTGATTTCAACCCATCCGAGGGCACTTGGCTACCTTTACTTTGTCTGTTTTCCCGTTGAGTCAACAAATAATCCATGCAGCTGGTGTTGGGAGTTGGGGCCTTGCTTAATGTCGAGGGGACGTGGGGAATGCCCAGTCCTGTGCCTTCCAGTGGAGGAGGCAGTGAGCCCGAGAGGCCACCCAGGCTGCTAAGCACCTGGAGGAACCTGACATGGGCTTGGGAGGCAGTCAAGGAAGGCTTCCTGGAGGAGGGGGTACAAATTTTATCAATAGGAGTTAGCTGAGTTGAGGAGGGCAGGAGAGGTTTTCTAGGGGAAGGGAACCACAGACACAAAACTGGCCTTGTTGGTTTGGTACAGCTCACAATACTGAGATTTTTTTCTGTCTGTGTGTGTATGTTGGGGATAAGAGAATGTTAAAAATTGGCTGTGTCAGAAAACCTGGGTTTACCCTGGCGAAGGAAAAAGTTTTCCTCTCCAAGTTCCCCTCTACCTTCTGATGGCTTCCTGGACAGGGTCTGCTGTGGGTGCTAACTCAGTGCTTATCTCCAGGGAGTCCTATGGATGAGCAACGAGCAGATCCCCCGCCGGGCTCCTGGGGGTGGGCTGTGTGGGGTGGTCCTTGGGCTGATGGTAGCCTCAGCCAAGAAGCAGAAGGATCACTTCCTTTTCATGTCTTCTTTGCAGTCACCTTTTAATTGGGGCGTGTCGTTAACTGAAGGTGTGAGGGGGCAGAGTTTCCTTTGAAAATGTTTTTAACGATACTGATTTCATTTAACCAGAGTATCAGGTAGACGGCACCAAAGGGGGTTTGGGGTGTAGCTGTTGTCACCAGGGTGGCCCTCGGCAGGTCGGAATTTGGAGGGGAGCCCCGGGGCAGGAGTAGGGGGAAGCTGGGAGGGGGCCAGACCCACAGCAGCCTTTCCCCCTGATCTGCTCTTTCCCTGAGGTCCCAGGAGCTGGGGCTGAGGGTGGGGGCAGGGAAGGACCCCGTTAGCCGTGGTGGTGCGGGGTGTGCAAACCCGGTCGGTGGCCGCTGGGGAGCCGAGCTTCTGTTCCAGGCTGCTCCCCGTGGCTCTCACTCCCCGCCGTCTGCCTGGGTCTCTATTTCTGCTGTGCCCCGCCTCTCTTTCCCATCCCTGTCTCCCTCTTGGTTTTGGTCTTTCCCCTGACTGTGTCTCCCCTTGTCCCTCTCTCGCCCTCTGTCTCTGGCCCGGCTCTGTCTCTCCGCATCACCCCCCCCCCCCAACCCCCGTCCCTGTCCATCTGTCTGTCCTCTCCCTCCCTGACCTGGGCTACTGGGCTACTTCCCCTTCCCCTCCCCCATGCACACACCCCGATGTGCTCTTCCTCGCTCTCCTCTGTCCCACTTCCTTCGGCCGTGAGTGACATCCTGCCTCAAGGCCCATCAGAACCCCCAGGGGACCAGCCACACATGCCCCGTGGAGGTGCAGGAGCCTTGGGGTGAGCCATGTTGGCTGGGTGAAGAGAGTGGGCACCAGGGAGGTCAGAGGGCGGCTGAGGCTGCTGTCCAGGGTTCACAGTCAGCCCCCCCAACCCCAGAAGGGCCCCCGCCCAGCTGACCCAGGGCTTCAGGGAGGAAGAGGAAGCTTGGGTTGACGGCCTGAGGGCGGATTGCCGCTGTGGGTTTGATTTGGGCTGGGTCTCTGTCCCCTGGGGCAGTGAGGGTTTTGTTACCCTGGCTCCCAAGCAGAGGTGCGTGTCCGTGGGTGGTCCCCTTGGGCTAGGCAGAGGTCATGTGCCCCATCCCCCCACGGCAGGCACCACGTGGCATGTCCCCGGCTCCCCTCCGGCCAGCAGGGCATGTGAAAGTTTGGGGGTGAAGAGCCAGATCAGAGACAGTCCAGCCTCTTCCTTCCACCCATGGGGAAACCTAGGTCCAGAGAGCAGAGGTGATTTGCAATTTGCTCAAGAATGTGCCCACGGACTTGGAACCCAGAGCTGCGTCCGGGGGCCCCCACCCTTGGCAACAGGACAGCGTGGGTGGGTGGTCCTGGTGGCCTTGGGTCGGGGTCACGTGAAAACCATCCCTGAGGAGGTGGGAGACTCGCGTTGAGGCCACCTTGCCCACCTGCTGGGGGCCCTGGACCCTCCAGGGAATGACACACAGCTCCGAGGTTTACAGAAAGGGTCAGGGCTGTGGAGTCTGAGGTCACTGACCTCCCAGCAGGCAGACAGTGGGCTTGCTCTCAGCCTGGGGCTGCAGCTGCCGCAGCCTCGGGAACCTCGGTCCTCTGCTCATGTGTCACCCGCTCTGCCCTTGGGTCGCACAGAGGATGCTGTTGTAGTCACAGGCATTCTGTGGGTTCGCTGGGGAAACCAGAAGGGAGAGACACGGCTCTGCCAAGGAGGGAAGGGGCTCTCCTTGCACGAGACTCCAGTGTCTGGGGATCCGCCCCTGCCCCGCTCCTGCCTCCCCTCCCTTCCTGAGAACGTCGGTGGGAACACAGCGCCTTTGAGCAAGTGGCAGCAACCCTCAACCGCCAAGGGCTCTTCCTCCACAGCTGGCTGCACACCACGCCCAGAACCCCCACCCAGCAGGTCTGGAAGGGGCCCAAGAGATTGCATTGCTCACATGTTCCCAGATGCTGCGTTGGCTAGACAGACCTCTGTGGGCACAGCGATGTCTCTGCTTTTTAGTACGCTGTTTAGGTTTGTCATAGCTTTTCTAACAAGGACCAAGCATTTTTTTAATTTCATGGCCACAGTCACCGTCTTCAGTGATTCTGGAGCCCAGGAAAATAAAATGTGTCTAGCAGTGTCTCCATGAACTTCCTGATGTTCAAGCTGGTTTTAGAAAAGGCAGAGGAACCAGAGATCAAATTGCCAACATCCGCTGGATCATGGAAAAAGCAAGAGAGTTCCAGAAAAACATCTATTTCTGCTTTATTGACTATGCCAAAGCCTTTGACTGTGTAGATCACAATAAACTATGGAAAATTCTGAAAGAGATGGGAATACCAGACCACCTGATCTGCCTCTTGAGAAATCTGTATGCAGGTCAGGAAGCAACAGTTAGAACTGGTCATGGAACAACAGACTGGTTCCAAATAGGAAAAGGAGTACGTCAAGGCTGCATATTTAACTTCTATGCCGAGTACATCATGAGAAATGCTGGACTGGAAGAAACACAAGTTGGAATCAAGACTGCTGGGAGAAATATCAATAACCTCAGATATGCAGATGACACCACCCTTATGGCAGAAAGTGAAGAGGAACTAAAAGCCTCTTGATGAGAGTGAAAGTGGAGAGTGAAAAGGTTGGCTTAAAGCTCAACATTCAGAAAACGAAGATCATGGCATCTGGTCCCATCACTACATGGGAAATAGATGGAGAAACAGTGGAAACAGTGTCAGACTTTCTTTTTCTGGGCTCCAAAATCACTGCAGATGGTGACTGCAGCCATGAAATTAAAAGACGCTTACTCCTTGGAAGGAAAGTTATGACCAACCTAGATAGCATATTCAAAAGCAGAGACATCACTTTGCCAACAAAGGTTCGCCTAGTCAAGGCTATGGTCTTTCCTGTGGTCGTGTATGGATGTGAGAGCTGGACTGTGAAGAAGGCTGAGCGCCGAAGAATTGATGCTTTTGAACTGTGGTGTTGGAGAAGACTCTTGAGAGTGCCTTGGACTGCAAGGAAATCCAACCAGTCCATTCTGAAGGAGATCAGCCCTGGGATTTCTTTGGAAGGAATGATGCTCAAGCTGAAACTCCAGTATTTTGGCCACCTCATGCGAAGAGTTGACTCATTGGAGAAGACTCTGATGCTGGGAGGGATTGAGGGCAGGAGGAGAAGGGGACGACAGAGGATGAGATGTCTGGATGGCATCACTGACTCGATGGACGTGAGTCTGAGTGACCTCCGGGAGTTGGTGATGGACAGGGAGGGCTGGCGTGCTGCGGTTCATGGGGTCGCAAAGAGTTGGACACGACTGAGTGACTGATCTGATCTGATCTTATCTGAGCAGTGTCGGCTCAAGATTCTGCTCCACCACGTACTTGCCGAGAGTTCTGAGGCGAGGCCTTTAGCTCTCTGTGCTTTGGCTTCCTCGTCTGTCAAATAGGATAATAACAGCACTGTTTTCATAGATTAGCTGTGAGGATTAAATGAACTAATACGTGTAAGGTGCCTAGAACAGTGCCCAGGCCCAGAGTAAGCAGTGTACACGTGTTTGCTGTTATTACAGTTACTGCTCTTACTTCTATTACCATTGTCATTTCCATCCACCCCCATATGGTTCTGCAAATGAACTTTTTGGCCAACCCAGTATATATGTAGATGTATTTTGTTTTGTTTTGTTTTTATAGGTACCATCTCACTCTGACTTTAGAATCTTCACAGTATACCTTGATTTTTATTAATATAAAAAAGGAAAGGATCGCTGGTTTATCTAGATAGACTGGGTTGGGCAGTGTTCTTTTTAAGAGGAGATTTATTGAGGGATTTAGCTCACCCAATTACGGGTCAGACACACTTGAGTTAACTTGTGCACAAACCGTGTGACCTTGGGCCGGCCCCTTCTCTTCTCTGGTTTTCAGTTTCCGTCCCTGTAAAATGGGAATCCTCTTAGTTACTGTCTCTTGGGTTCCTGGCAGGATTATACGTGAGTTTATGTGGTGCCTGATGCATAAAAGTGCTCAGTAATTCATAGCAATCTGGATTGTGTTGTTTACCCATTTTACAGATAAGGAAACTGAGGCTCAGAGATGTTCAGGGACTTCTCACACCAGCATGCTCCCTGAGTCTGTTTCTGGTGATGTCTGGGCAAGTCTGCAGATGCAAATACTTCCAACAGAGTCCCAGGCCCCTTCAGTGCCCCAAACCATTTTTCTTTACAGAAAGGCTATTCACTCACTCTGAATCTAGCCCCTAGAAGTCAATGAACCATGAGGAGACGGTTCTCCTCATGGGTTCCTCCCTCTGATTTTTAAAGTGTTCTTGTTCTGAGCAGCTCTTGGAGCTCTTTGAAAGTCTTCCTCTTCTGTCTGCTTTGGGAGCAAGCAAGGGGAAGGAGGGTCTCCCAGTCCTGGACTGTGCTTGTCCACGAGGGAAGCAGGTGGGCAGGTTGATGTCCCGGGGAAAACGAGATTCCCGGGGATGTGCTGCCTGCAAATGGTTCTCTTAAAACCCCCACCCAGGGATTTCCCTGGTGGTCCCGTGGTTAAGCATCTGCCTGCCAATGCGGGGGACACGGGTTCAATCCCTTGTCCAGGAGGATTCCACATGCCTCGAGGCAACTAAGCCCATGAGCCACGACTGCTGAGCCCACGTGCCAGTACTGAAGCCCATGCACCCTGGAGCCCATCCTCTGCAACAAGAGAAGCCCCTGCAATGAGAAGCCTGTGCATAGCGATGAAAACCCAGCATGTGAACGTGAAGTCGCTCAGTCGTGTCCGACTCTTTGCGACCCCATGGACTGTAGCCTCTACCAGGCTCCTCTGTCCATGGGATTTTCCAGGCGTAGTACTGGAGTGGATTGCCATTTCCTTCTCCAAGGGATCTTCTCAACCCAGGGACCGAACCCGGGTCTCCCGCATCATAGACAGATGCTTTACTGTCTGAGCCACCAGGGAAGTGCACAGTGATGAAGACCCAGCACAGCCAGAAAAAAAAAAAAAAAAAAAAACCTCACCCCTGTCCCCCCACTCATACCCCAAAGATCACCTGCGAAAGACTCCTCTTATCTGGGAACTTACATCAGGAAGTGTTCGTGACCTGCTCGCTTTGTTCCTGGTCAAGCCTTTCTACCTCACTGGCTCTTGGCCACGGCAAAACTTGCACAGCGAAGACATGCAATCAGAAAAACCATAAACTACAATTAAGGGGCAGGGGGGAGCTCGTCAAGGACTTTTCTAAGCGTAGAGTATCGGAACAGCCTTCTGACCTTTGGGTAAGGACAGTCTCCGGGTTAGCTTCCCGTGAGGAAAACTCTGATCCACACACCCTTCGGGGCAGAAGTGAGAGTGGTTAGCTGGCTCCACCCGTCGCTGTGAGTTTTCCCGTGAGACTTTGGGAATCAATTTTGCTTAGTTTTATCAAAACAATTTAAAAAAAAAATCATGCTGGGGTCTGGGAGAAGACCACGTGAGTGGTGAGTGTGCCAAGGTCCCAAAGGGCCTCTGATGTGTCTGTATCAGTTGGTTGTGAGTGGTTGAAGCCTGGTTTAAAATAGTTAAAGGTGGTGGGAAGAAAAGGAGGATTGATTGGCTTAGATAAACGGTTAAGTCCGAAAGTAGATTGCCTTCGAGTGTGACTGCGTTTGGGTGCTTCACCCTTGTAGGACACTGTTTCTCTCTCTCTTTAAAATTTTATTTATTTATTTACCTTTGGCCGTGCTGGGTCTTGGTTGCTGCGTGGTCTTTTCTCCAAGGGCAGCAAGCGGAGGCTGCTCTCTGACTGTGGTGTGCGGGCTTCTCGAGCACAGGCTCTCTGTGCATGGACTTCAGCAGTTGCAGCATGCGGGCTCAGCAGTTGTGGCTCCCGGGCCCTAGAGCACAGACTCAGTAGCTGTGACTCACGGGCTGAGTTGTTCCGTGACATGGGGGATCTTCCTGGAGCAGGGATCGAACCCGTCTCTCCTGTCCTGGCAGGTAGATTCTTTACCGCTGAGCCCCCATGGAAGCCCAACACGATGTCGTTCGTTCTCTGTCTCACAGATGGGCTTTTTTTCTGTGGTGGCTTCATTCTCAGGCCTGCTCTCCCCTTTGACGTCTCCAGTCATCCGCCTGCTCATTTAGCTCTAAGAGAACAGGTTCTCTGATTCTTCTTGCAAGCCCTAGGATTGCTTCCTGTTCATCCACCTGGAGTCTCGTGCCTGTCCGTGAGTGTCTGCACCCTTTTGTTGACCAGACCTCAGCACTGGTCTTGGGCACGGGGTCAGCCCGTTCCGGTTACACGGGTGGAGAATGCATGCATCCCAGCAGACAGACGCCCATAGCACCAGTGGTGGAGCAGAAAGGAAAAGGGAAGGCAGGGTTTATGTCCTGGAGGAGAAAGTGGAAGCAGCCGCTGCCCTTAATGGAGGCTTCAATCTGCTCCAATATGGCATGAAGGCCTTTATGTGTATTTATCTGCTCTCCTCTTTCACTGGCAAGGAAATGAGGCTCAGAGAGGTTAAGTGACTCTTCTAAGGTCACAAGGCTGACAGATGGAGAATTCAAACTCAGCTCCATCTTTCTGCAAAGCCCATGTGTTCATGGCTCCCTGATACTTGGGGAAAGTTAGTGATCTGCAGAGAGAGCTCAAAAAATATGAATGCCTGGGGCAGTGCCAAGCTCTGTGTTAAGGCTGGGACTAGAAAAAAATTGTTCTTAAAGACTGCAGTACCCATCAAACCCTGATGGCCCGTCTTCCCTGCCGTAGCCTCTGGCCACCACAGTTACAGTCTCTGTCTTTATGATTGTATTGACTCTGAATACCTCATGTAAATGCGTACAGTATTTGTCTCTTTGCGACTGGCTAATTTCACTTAGCATAATGCCCTCCAGGCTTATCCGTGTTGTAACATGTATCAGGATCACCTTCCTTGTTAACGCTGAGTAACATTACGTTGTGTAAATACCCTACATTGTGTAAATACCCGCCATTGTGCACCTGTATACTTGAACCCTTGGGTGGCTTCCACACTTTAGCTATTGTGAGAATACTGCTATGAACGTAGATGTAGAAATGCCTCTTTGAGACGCTGTGTCCAGTTCTGGGTCTTCGGGGACGTGGGATCCGCGTGGGTCGTGTGCGGATTCTCTATCTTTAGTTTTTTGCAGAGCCTCCGTACTGCTCTCTCTCAGTGCCTGCACCATTTTACATCACCAGCAAGTAGTCAGAGATGTGCTTTTTGACATCCTGGCCAACACTTGTTATTTTCTGTTTTTTCTGTGGTTTTGTTTGTGTGTGGGGTTGTTGGTTTGGTTTGGTTTTACACTAGCCATCCTAATCGGTGTATGGTGGCAACTCATTGTATTTTTGATACGCGTTTCCCTGATGATTTCTGATGTTGAGCATCTTTTCACATTCTTGTTGACCATTTGTCTGTTTTCTTTGGATGAACATGCTTTCAGATTCTTTTCCCATTTTTTAACCAGTCAGTGAGTTTTAGGGGTTCCCTGTAGACTCTGGATATGAACCCCTTTTCAGCTCTGTGATTTGCACATATATTTTCCCGTTCTACGGCTTGCCTTATTACTCTGTGGATAGTGTCTTGTGAAGCACAAAATATTTAATTTTCATGAAGTCCAGTTTTTTTTTTAATTACCTATGCCTTTGGTGTCGGATCCAAGAAATCATCACCCGCCTCTGTTTCAAAGGCGCAGTTGGCAGGTTTTGCTGCCGAGTTGGGTTGGGGTGGGAGAGACAGAGAGGAGTCTGAGGTTCCGGCTGCCTCGGAGGCTTTTGGCCCGAGTGTCTTGAGCTGCCCACAACTGGAGTGGGGTGAGTTAGGGGGAAAAATCAAGAGATGAGCTTTGGACACGTTAAATTTGAGGTCCCAGCTCAACGCAAGCAGACGTGACGTGGACACAGTTTGGCCAAGTCTGGTGTCAGGGAGAGAGATTTGGGCTGGAGACGACAGCCCAGAAGTCACTAGCCTGCAGGGAGCAGAGGAAAGCCTGGTGAGCGAAGTGGAGGAGACAGCGGCAGACAAGTAGCAGAGTATGAGACCCCTGCTGCCTCTGCCAGAGTGCCTGGGATCAGCCCAGCATAAGGAAAATTCAAGTCTCAAACTTGCTTGCACCAAGTCCAGGAGAGAGAGTGGAAAACAGGCCGACATCACCTCCTTGGCCTCTGATCAGAAGCCACCCCAGCCGTGGCGGCTCATTTCTGGCATGTGGGTTTGTGCAGCGGGGGCAGGTATGTGTGCTAGGCACCAGGGTGGGATTGGCACAATCGAGTGCCGAGGCTCAATCCACTTTGATGTCCCGGCACCTGGCACCGAGCCTGGCCCTGGGAGAGCGCCCGGCAGCCAGGGGTGGTTGAATGAATGCATGGAGTCCTGTGTGTGCCTCTGGGACTGCGGGAAAGGTGTGTGGTGGGAGGGTGCCCAGCGGCGTTTGGCAAAGCGTGATTCTCTAAGACTTGTTTCTGTTGGAATCGATCAGACCTCCGGAAAGGTGCACACATCGTAAATAGACTGCTCAATGAATTTTCAAAAGATAATCGTGCTCGTGTGTGTGACAGTACCCAGATCAAGAAAAGCACATGCCCAGCACCCCCCACCCCCACCCCAAGATACCTGTGCCCCGCTCCGGCATGCCTCTTTGCAAAGAGTGATTGCTGTCCCAGAATCTCCTACTGGAGATTAATTTCGCCTGTCTTTGTACTTTATATACATATAAAGTGCTTTGCTGCTGCTGCTGCTAACTCACTTCAGTCGTGTCCGACGCTGTGCGACCCCATAGACGGAAGCTCACCAGGCTCCCCTGTCCCTGGGATTCTCCAGGCAAGAACATTGGAGTGGGTTGCCATTTCCTTCTCCAATGCATGAAAGTGAAAAGTGAAAGTGAAGTCGCTCAGTCGTGTCCAACTCTTAGCGACCCCACGGACTGGAGCCTACCAGGCTCCTCCGTCCATGGGATTTTCCAGGCAAAAGTACTGGGGTGGGGTGCCATTGCCTTCCCTGATAAAGTGCTTTACATGCGCACAAACATATATTGTCTTCTGTATTGGATTTTGGGGGCTAATATCTTGGCATGCTGTCTTGAGAGCGTCACTCATATTATGTGAAGTTTCGGCTTGTTCTTTCTCTTAGCTGTCCAGTATGAATAGATTTATTGTATTTACTTGTTTATCCATCCTCTTGTTTATGAGCATTGGAGTAGTTTCCAGTTGGGGGTGGTTACAAATAGTGCTGCAGGGAACAGGTCAATATGTATCCTTTGGGGGAAGAAGTTAGATGCATTTCTGATGATAAATACTTAACAGTGGAATTGCTGCGTCAGAGAGAAGGTACAGAGCCTCCCTGGTGGTTCAGGGCAGAGAATGAGCCTTCAATGCAGGAAATGTGGGTTCGATCCTTGGGTCAGGAAGATGCCTGGAGAAGAAAATAGCAACCCACACCACTATTCTTGCCCGGGAAACCCCATGGACAGAGAAGAGCCTGGCGGGCTTCAGTCACGGGATCACAAAAGACTCGGACACAACTTAGTGGCACCACAACAGCAACAGCCAGAGAAGGTGCAAATTCAGCTTGTCTCTTATGCCAGAGAATTTTTCCAGAGAGATTGTGCCAGGTCCCTCTCCCACCCATGGAACACAGATGTTCTGATTGCATCACATCCTTGTCAACACTTGGTCTTATCCTCTTTTTTCGTTTTAACCGTTCAGATGTATGTGGCCCCACGTTGTATTTTTATTTTGTATTTATTTCCCTGCTGAGGTGGTGCACCTTTTCAAATGCTTATTGACTATTTGGATAACGTCTTAAATGAAGTATCTCTTCAGATTTGCCCCTTTTCCTAATGGGTGGCCTGTCCTGTTCTTACTGATTTCCCAGAGCGCTTTGCATTACTGAATACAAATATGTTGTTTGCTGTATTGCAAATATCTTCTTCCTTGTGTAACTTTTTTTTTTATCAGTAGGAGGAGGAACCAGAAGTTTTGAGCCTCCAAAGCATTGACTTGAACACAGGTCAAGCCGTCACCTGCCTGAACTTCAGTTTCTCTCTCAACTCTGCAGAGTATTTAGCCTAGTACTTTGTGTATAAATGGAGCAGGGATGGTTATTAGCACCTCTGTAGGAATGAAAGAGCCCTGAACTAAAACAGGCAAAAGCTAGCCCTGTGGGGACTTTTCAACCTAAGTTATCCTTGTTTCTCAGGCCATTTCTATAAATATCTGTTAGGCATATACTTTGTACCAATTGCCAAGCATGGTGGTGAACAAGATGCAGTTCCTACCCTTGGAGGAAGTTGCACTGGGGTGAGTACAGGGGGCTATAGGAGCCCATGAGAACACTAACTGGACTGGAGGCATCAAGGAGGGCTTCCTGGAGGAGGCAAACTTCATGGTACAGAATGCTTGGAAGGCTTCCTGGAGGAGGCAAGCTTCATGGTACAGTATGCTTGGAAGGCTTCCTGGAAGAGGCAAACTTCATGGTGCAGTATGCTTGGAAGGCTTCCTGAAGGAGGCAAGCTTCATGGTACAGTATGCTTGGAAGGCTTCCTGGAAGAGGCAAGCTTCATGGTGCAGTATGCTTGGAAGGCTTCCTGGAGGAGGCAAGCTTCATGGTATAGTATGCTTGGTAAGCCTCTTCTTTTTAGGTGCATGTTTGGGTGCCTTCTGTGTACAGGCACTGGTTCCCGGCCAGGAGCGATTGTGTTCCCAGGGGACACTTGGAAATATTTTTGGCCATCACCACTTGGGGAGGGAACACTACTGACGTTTAGTAAGTTGAGACCAGGGATGCTGCTAAACAAGGTATAGGACAGCCCACAACAAGCCCTCCAGATGTCCATAGCACTGAGGTCAGGGAACCCAGAAGTGGACAATGCTGATGCCATGTGACATGATAATAAGGGGAGTGAGCAGAAGGACCAGGAATGTGATCTCATGTGGGGAATGTCAGAGAAGGCTTCCTGGAGGATGGAGCCTGGAGCTGTATCTAGGAGGAAGGAGTGGGAACTGGCAGAAGGTGGGAGATGCTGGGGAAGGACTCAGATGAATCGTGGAGCTGGGAACTCAGGGCACTCATGGAGATTCCACTCGTGTCCAGGACAGGCCGGGAAAGGAGGTGTGAGAGGGCGGTGGGACCAGACACTGAAGGACCGAACTTGTGTGTCCGCTCCAGGAGCCACGAGCCACGTGTGGCCGTGGAGCCCTTGAAACGTGGCTAGTGCTGCTGAGGCACTGAATTTTTTATATTGATATAATTGAAATGTGGATTTGAAAACAGGTACTCCATCCATTCCATGTCTTGGGAAACTTTATAAATGTGTGTAGAACTTTTCGGGGGCGTGGATGTAAATTTTTCCAGCTGTAACTCTGATGACCTTTAGTTGCGGATTGGGTGTTTCTCCTGACAATTTATCATCCAAATTGAGATGTGCTAATGATGTGCCCTGATATCAAAGAATTAGTACTAAGGAAAAGAAGTCAATTGTCTCATTAATCATTTTCTATATTAATAGAAATACTATTTCTATTATAAATAGAAAATAAATAATATAGAAATAATATTATTAACTAATAATAATATTTTCGGATATACTAGGTAAAATGAAATCTGTTATGAAGTCTAAGGTCACCTTTTTCTTTTTACCTTTCTAATGTGTGGCTGCTGAAAAATTGACTTCCACGTGTGGCTGACCTTGAACTTGTGCTGGGATGTCGCTGTTACAAACCATGGGGAGGAGCTGGAGCAGCCGGCTGGGGCTGAGGGCTCACAGAAGAGTTTAGACAAGAGGGTGACGTGGTCTGGTTCCTGTGGCGGCTCCACCCGCCAGCCACAGGTAGGGAGGAAAGATTCCAGAGCACGGGACAAGACCAGCCATAGAGAGACTGAATAGCCGGGAGGACCTGAGCTCTGGCTGTAGAGAGAAGCCGTGCCGTCCCAGACAGGTAGCATCTGCTGCCGATCCCCGGGCGGATGGCCAGGCTGGGCCCCGAAGGAGGAGGAGGAGGAATGTTTGGGGAGAGGCGGGGACATCCTGGGAATGACCGACCCTTCAAAGGGGCCTCAGCGCTGAGAGCCGGGAGGAAAGACCTCAGCCGGTTCGGGTGTGCCTGCTGCCGGTGGCTACGGCTCTGGACGCCTGCAGCCCCGGCCTGGCAGCTACCTGCGCTCCACACTCAGGTCGGACACCCCCTGACCCCTCACCTCCCCCTGCAACTTGCCGCCTGGCCGTGCTCTCCACTGCTCACCATCTGTGTGACTGTGAGCAAGTGGCTTTCCCTCCCAGGGGGATCGCCAGCTTTGCCTGGGCTCGCCTGTGTCATACCGCGAGCATAGGAGAGAAGGGAGTTGCCCACAGGTGACAGGTCTTCTTGGGAAGGACAGCGTGGAGCCCGGGGGTGGGGCAGGAATGTCCGATACGTTCTGTGGTTTGCAAGGCAGCGTCCCATCTCTGATCCCTGCATCACATCCCCATTTCACAGCTTTGGAAGCTGAGGCTCAGAGAGGCGAAGCAGCTTGCCTGGGGTCACACAAGGGCAACAGGGGCAGGATTTCGACGAAGGATCTGACACCTTGTGAGGTCCAAGGCTCCCGTGGCCACAGCTCAGTGTGCAGTGAAGGGCAGGCAGGGCGGCACCTCTCTGAGCCTCAGTCTCCTCATCTGTCACATGAGCAGGGTGATGAGGAGGTAGGTAGTTGAATGCAGCGGTGCAGCACCTGCCCAAGACGGGGCTCCACATGGCGGCCGCACGTCCTCCTGGGAGCTCTGCAGTGAGGGGCATGAGCCCATTTTTCAGGAGAGGACACTGAGGCTAAGGTGTGCAGCCTGTGAGAGCAAGGCTGGGGTCCCCTCCTCCCCTCAACTCCTTGGCTGTTTTCCCTCCCCCGTCGTTGCTTGTCCCAGAGCCCTGGAGTCACCTCCTGTGCATTAAAGGGCAGGCTGACCCCGGGACACAGCTGTCCTTTGTCCTGGATGACTGGACATGAATGGGGACTTGGCCGACTCCCCCGTGGTGCTTACAGACACTCCCACCCCCATCTCCAGAGCCAGTTCCCTCCCGCAGGACATCGTCTTTTTCCAGGTGAACAACTTCGCTTCCTGAGAGCCAGAGCGCTTGGGGGGGCAGCTGGCCCAGAACACATCCAGGATGTGGCCAGATCCTAAAAGCTGGAGGTGGGAGGAGGCCTTAGAAGTTGTCAGCCCCACCGGGGTTCTGGCCATGCAGGCTCAGTCTCCACATCTGGAAAATGGGAAGACTCATCTGTTCAGGGAAAACAGTGACGTCTGACAATACAAAATTGGTGCAGATGCATAGGGGGGTGGGGGTGGATCACAGACCGCTGGTGGGAGGGTCTTTGGAGGGCACTTTCTGCTGAAACAGGATGTGTGGCTCCCAAGCCAGCTGACTGCCTTTAGGTGACTTCATAGTGTGGAGCCGTGCTTCTCGAGTTTGAACATGCGTGGGCATACCTGCGTGTGTGTGTGCTCGGTCGCTTCAGTCGTGTCTGACGTTGTGTGACCCCGTAGCCACCAGGCTCCTCTGTCCATGGGATTTCCCAGGCAAGAATACTGGAGTGGGTTGCCGTTTCCTTTCCAGGGGATCTTCCCGACCCAGGGGTGGAATCCACATCTCTTACATCTGCATTAGCAGGTGGGTTCTTGACCGCTCGCGCGACCTGGGAAGCCCCAGGATGCCTGGGGGCTGGATAAGATGCAGACTCTGATTCTGCACCTCTGGGGTGGGACTAGCAGGCTTCCAGGGGACCCTGCTGATGCATTGGGGTGCCTCTCGGTCACGGGCAAGGGAGGCATGTTTTTTTGTGATGGGGTGTGTTGTGTCTAGGGTGAAAACAGCCTACATGTCCATCAGGAAGGTTTTGGCCTAATTAATGAATGTCAGCCATCCCTGCCCTGCATGCACTGGAGCCGTTGAAAGGAGGGAGGCCTCTCGGGGTCCTGCACGCTGCTATGTCTGCCTCCCGAGAGGATGGCAGCCGCTTCTGAGTGCTGGGGTTTTGCCTGTGTCGTTAACCGGTGTGGCCCTGGACTAGAGCTGGGCCTGGCGCACAGTGGATGCTCAGGCAGGGTTTACTGAATGACAGACTCCGTATGCTGACATGGGAGGATCTCCCCAACCTGGTGTGGGGTGACCCGAGCTAGTTTCAGGATACGTGTGATCCAGGGCCTCTCAGGCCTGGCTTTACTGGCGTTTGGGGCTGGACGAGTCTTTGTGGTGGGGGCTGGGCATCGGAGCACCTCTGGCCTCTACGCATCTGATGACCCCTCGTTGTGACAGCCCAGACTCTATGTCCAGACACTGCTGTTCGGTCCCTCAGAATCAGCCCCACTGAGGTCCACTGGTGCAGTCGGACAGTGCGTGGCTGGAAGGAGGCAAGTGGGAATGGAAGAATGAAAGGATGGGTGTCTGGGAGGGTGGGGGACAGGCCCCGTGTGGTTTCCATTCAGATAGGACTTTGGCTGTAACCTCACAGAAAGCAGGTGTGTGTGGGGGGGTTCCTCCCCACAGTGATCGACAGCGTTTACCTCTTAAAAGAGGGAAGAGGACGGAATTGCAGAGTTTGCTCCCAGGAGACTTAATCCTTCTCTAGTATTTTTTTGTTAATATTTATTTATTTGGCTGCACCGGGTCTTCACTGTGACATGCAAGATCTAATTCCCCAACCAGGGATCGAACTCGGGCTCCCTGCACTGGGAGCGTGGAGTCTTAGCCACTGGACCACCAGACAAGTCCCGTTCTCTGTTATTGTTAAATATAGAGGTTGTAACTGTGACCTGAGTAATTAACTCAACTTAAAAAACAGAAATAGTCCAAGGACCCACTTCCGGGGTTGCACGGAGTTAGTGAGAGTTCCCACCTGAAGCAGACGGAGAGGAAACCACTGCTGTTTAATTGTGTGACAGCCCCCTGGCAGCCCCTAAGCATATGGAGCAGTCAGGATCTTTGCACAGGGGCACACTTGAACTCAGAGATGGAAAGGGGCTTTTCCGAGGTCACACAGCAGAGTAGGAGCTAGGCTTGACTGGAAATCAGTCTTCATGGCTGTAATACAGGGGCCCTCCTCTGCCACCTTGTGGCCCCTTCCAGGCTTCTGGGCCTCCTGGTCATCACATACGAGGCTGTGTGCGCTGTCTCACACCCCCCAGCTTGTTGATCACTTGGTGTTCACCAGCCCAGCTGGCACCCAGGAAGTGGGCATGGCTGGAGGCGGCAAGACTGTACCCAGTGGTAGTTGTTGTGGTTTGGCCAAGCAGCTCTGGGAGGACTGCCACGGTTGTGGAGCCTGTGATGGAGGCCCTTGGCAGAGACGGTCCCCCTAGGTGGGCGCTGGCCGCCAGCCTTGTGCTCCTGTCCTGCTCAAACACCTGCCATGGCTCCCTAGTACCCAAGTTGAAATTTCCTTCCTGCTCCTGTTGACTTAGCATTCCATGCCCTGCAGAAGATCCTCTGCAACGCTGCTAGATTCCTAACACAAATACTGGTCATGGTAATAATAAGGCCTAAAGTACTTACCATTTGGTACAAAGTTGGTGATGGACAGGGAGGCCTGGCGTGCTGCGGTTCATGGGGTCGCAAAGAGTCGGACACGACTGAGCGACTGATCTGATCTGATCTTTTTTAACTCTTTACAAAAGCCCTTTGGTACTGCTGCACGTTCTGAGCCTTATCATACAGAGGAGGAAACTGATGCTTTTGGAAGTTAAATGTCTTGCCCCAGGTCATGTAGCTCCTGGCTCCAATGGTACCTGCAGCCTGACTCCAGAGCCAGCCTCTTTTTCGGGGTGGGGGGGATGTTTATTTATTTTAAATCTGGCTCTGCTGGGTCTTTGTTGCTGCCTGGGCTTTTTCTCTAGTTGGCATTGAGCGGGGGCTACTCCGTAGTTGTGGTGCGTGGCTTCTTCTTGTGGGGGCCCCTCCTGCTGTGGATCATGGGCCCCAAGGCACCTGGGCTTCAGTAGTTGCCATTCCCGGGCTCAAGAGCACAGGCTCAGAAGGTGTGGCTTACAGGCTTAGTTGCATTTGGGATTTTCCTGGATCAGGGATCGAACCTGTGTCCTCCTGAGCCACCAGGGAAGCCCCAGGGCCAGACTGTTTACCAGGGGGCCAGCCTCCCTCCTCTTACAGGAGAATGAACCAGCTCCTTGGAAGAAAAGTTATGACCAACCTAGACAGCATATTAAAAAGCAGAGACATTACTTTGCCAACAAAGGTCCATCTAATCAAAGCTACGGTTTTTTCAGTAGTCATATATGGATGTGAGAGTTGAACTATAAAGAAAGGTTGAGCACTGAAGAATCAATGCTTTTGAACTGCACTGTTGGAGAAGACTCTTGAGAGTCCCTTGGACTGCAAGGATATCCAACCAGTCAAACCTAAAGGAAATCAGTCCTGAATATTCATTGCAAGGACTGTTGCTGAAACTCCAATACTTGGGCCACCGGATGCAAAGAACTGACTCATTTGAAAAGACCATGATGCTGGGAAAGATTGAAGGCGGGAGGAGAAGGGGACGACAGAGGATGAGATGATTGGATGGCATCACTGACTTGATGGACATGAGTGAGTAAACTCTGGGAGTTGGTGATGGACAGGGAGGCCTGCTGTGCTGCAGGCCATGGGGTTGCAAAGACTTGGACACGACTGAGCGACTGAACTGAACTTACTCAAGTCAGCAGAGAGGAGCCTGGCTCAGGGTGTCTGGAAAGCAAAACCCAGGCCTGGCTGCCCCATGACCTTGCTGTGTGACCTTGGGCAGACTCTCTTCTCTGGGCTTTCACTGGGCTTTCTCCAAGGCCGGCTCAACATTCCAAAGCTCAAAATCTCAATATTATGCAATAAACCTAGAAATCACCCCAATTTCATTTTTCCGTTCTTTTATATCTACTGTAGAATAGTTAGAAAATTCAGAGGGGAGAAAAGGAGAAATAGATGAAGTTCTATTTAGCAGTTTAGGGCATACCTTTCTGGAGTATTTTTCTAACATAAACACTTATCAGAATAGAATCAGATAGCCTTTTTTATCACCAAACATCATGTCCCAGATCACCTGCAGGATAACGAATCCTTCTTTCTTACGGTTGTATACATGTCTATAATGGTTGTACTGTGGAATGTTTAATTGGCGTCTAATTAGAGATGATGATAAATTAAGGGCCGGCATGTGCTGAAATCCTCCTGCTGCCAAGTTTTGCCCTAAGCACTTGCCTCAGTGGTCATCACACCAACTCTCTGAGGCAGGCAGTTCAGCCCCATTTTACAGATGGGAAAACCGAGGCTATTGACGTTACCCTGTCCTAGAACTTCTGGCCCGTCCTTGGCAGAGCTGGACATGGCCCCAGGCCCTTCCCAGCCCTCTACCCAGGGCTATAACCCCCAGGCCACCCTGTCACATGCCTCGCCACCCGTGTTCTCAGATGCCCTGTTTTGTCGAGGGGGCTGTGCCACTACTGTCAAGGAAAGGGAATGAAGGGGCTGCTGGCTGAACCTGGTGTGTGGGGAGGTGACCTGTGACGTATACAGCCTGAGCTCAATAAATGCTCCTCTCAGAGCGGACGTCACAGTGGGGTTTCTCGGGGCAAGTGAAGTTAGAGTCTCTCCAGGGGAGTGGGGCTTAATGGAGCCACTCCGCCACTCCACGTGGATTCTGTCAAGGGGCGCCTCGCAGCCTCTGCTGTCCAGGCTGGGGCCTTTGTGGGTACAGTGTGAACAGAACTGTGCTCTCAACTTGAGGTTTGCAGAAACCTGAGTTTGGTCTAGAGAGAACCCCTAAACCCAGGGCTGAGATTAAGCGTGTGAGGGACTGGACTTGGGTACAGAATTTAAGAAAGCGCCCCAGAGCTCAGCAATCAAGATAAGTACTGTTTTAATGCAAATTTTAAAAACCCAAACTAATGGATGAACCTTGAAAACATTATGCTAAATGCAAAGCAGCTAAAAACCCTGTATTATGTTTTTCCGTTTATCTGAAATGTTCAGAAGAGGAAAAGTCACAGGGTGGCTGCCAGGGGCTTTGGGGGGAGGGGGTCGGCGCTGCTGCTCGAACGTGGGGCTTCTCCTTGGGCTAATGAAGATACTCGAAAACTGATTGTGGAAGTGTTAGCATGACTCCGTAAATGCACTTAAAACCATTGAATTACACACTTTAAGTAGGTGAATTGTATGATATGTGAATTCAATATCAGTGAAGCTATGACACATCCCCCTAAAAAAATCTAAAGTGATTAAAAAAAATCCATGATGAACAATGTCAACATTTTAAATAAAGACAGGATTAGTACTATTGATTTGTTTTCCTTCTGCCTCAGGCTCTAATACAACTTAGCTAGCACCATTATTTATCCTATTTTTAAAATGTGATGTTTCCTTTGTCATTGTGTTTTGCTGGCAGTTTTGTTTTTTTTTTAAAATTGGCATATGGTTGCTTTACAACGTTGTGTTTCTGCTGTACAGCAAAGTGAATCAGCCGTTCACATATATATGTATATCCCACATATATCTATCACATATTTTTATATATATATATGTATATGTATATAAATCCTCTTTTTTGGATTTCCTTCCCATTTAGGACACCACAGAGTACCAAGGAGAGGTCCCAGTGGTCTCACTAGTCACCTATTTTATACAGAGCTGCGTGGCTCAGTGCTAAAGAATCCTCCTGCCAGTGAGGAGTCACGGGAGACTTGGGTTTGAATCCTGGGTCTGAAAGATCCCCTGGAGAAGGAAATGACAACCCACTCCAAATGTTCCTGCCTGGGAAATCCCATGGACAGAGGAGCCTGGTGGGCTACAAGTCCACGGGGTCGCAGAGTCATACACGACTGAGCAGGCACGTGTATATGTCAGTTCCAGTCTCCCAGTTCATTCCTCCCCTCTTCCCCGCTTGGTGTCCACACATTTGTTCTCTGCACCTGCGTCTCTATTTCTGCTTTGCAAATAAGGTCATCTGTACCTCTTCTCTAGATTCCACATACATGTGTTGATATATGATACTTGTTTCTCTCTTTCTGTCTTTCTTTGCTCTCTCTGTTGGTCCCTCGGTCCATCCACGTCTCTGCATATGGCTGGCATTTGTAAATGTTGCATTTAAACATTGTCGATCCTGAATACTGAGTTTGGGGGATGCCCTTGTAAATTCTGTGGTCCAGGGCAGTGGTTTGCTTGTCTCCTCACCCTGCCCTACCTACCACGCAGACCCCTTGCTCTCATTTGACGGAGAGGCCGATGAGGCCCAGGGGAAGAAAGGCTGTGAGCTGAGGCTAGAGTGGGGTCTCCGAGTCACCTCCTGTGGCCCAGACCATCTGGCCTCTGGGCCCCCTCCTCCACTCTTTCCTCCATCACATCTCCTCTGAGGTGGTCCCTGGGCCCCCTGGCACTTCTCGCCTGGCCTCCTGCCCTCAGCTTCTAAGCCATCCTATACTAGAAAAAGCCCAAGCCCCCTCAGTCCCACCAGCAGTCGCCACTTCCCGCTGCCCGCAGGATAAACCCCAAGCTCCTTGCTTGGCCTTCCTGGAGCCTGCTGACCTCCTTTCCCCACCCTCTTGCCCACCTCCCCCCTCACCCCCACCCCCGCCATGGCTGCTTCCTTCTCTTGGATTTGAATGGGACCCATAATCACCAAAGGGCGGCAGCATCACCTGTTCTTATCTTCTCACGAAGAAGCCTCCATCTCACCTAAATCCTCACCACAGCCCTTGCTGGTGAGTTGCTGGCCCCATTTTACAGATGAGGAAACTGAGGGTCGGGGAGGAGAGGATGCCGCTAGGGGTCCGGAGCAGCGGCAGGTGCACACCCAGTGTGTTGGGAGATGTAGACGCCTTATTCTGCTTCCCCTGGGGGCCGTGTGTGCCGAGGTCACCCCCACTCTGGTCCCTGATTGCCCTCTACACTTCCTCTTTTTTAATGTTAACATTTTCTTTTAAAATTTCTTTAAAATATTTACATTTGTTTATTTAACCTGTCTGTGCCGGCTAGGTGACTGCGTCACTGATCTTCATCACTGTCTTAGCCAGAATATAACTGGTTTCCTTCCTGCTTCTCCATACTTGCTTCCTAAGTAAGCCTAGATTGCTCCTGGACCTGTCTGGCTCTTGGCCCCCACACTGGGCCCATTCCAGTGCTCGGCCAGTGAATAGCGCTCAGATGCCGAATCCAGTGCCCCAAGTAGTGATTTGTAGAGCTGGGGGAGGTGCAGAGCTCGAGAACTCTATAACTTCCAAATCAGATTATTTGGGGACAGGCCCCAAGAACCTGTCTTTTAACAATTTCAGGTAATTCTGACGCGTGGAAGTTTTGAACCACCTTAAAGGGAGGAAATAACAGTGATGCAGTAACAAAGCTCAGAGCTGTCAGTTCATTTGTTTAATCCTCAGTGCGGGTGTTAGCATCCCCAGTTCACAGGTGAGCAGACTGAGGCCCGCTTTAGGCCTCAGTTATGTAACACGGCTGTCTACTTCCTCTGCCCTAGCCAGGGCTGCGTTGCTAGTGATCATCAGAACCAGGACACAGAGCCTGGTGTGCTGATCCTCCCACCCCACTTCCCCTACTTCTGGACGCTTCCAGGCAGAGGAGTGCAGACAGGCTTGGGTGTGGGTGTGTAGGTGTGTGTGTGCCGTGCGGGCGCAGGAAGCCCCGGGCCCTGCAAGGTCACCCTGGCCTTTTCCTGTTTATACTCTTTATCAAGCTGGGCCTGTGTGTTCCCGAACAGGAAGCACAGAGCCGAGCCGGGGCTGCGCGAGATGCTGGAGGCAAGGCTGCAGCCCGGGAGCTGGGAGGCCGGGCCAGTCACTGCCCCAGGCAGCTGCCTGACCGTGGACACGCATGGTCCCTATCTCTGTGTTGAGCAGGGTAGGGCTTTGGGGGTGATGGTTAAGGAGCTTGGCCTCTGGGATCAGACAGAGCTGGCTCCACTGCAGGCTGGGCTCGTTGCTCTCTGACCTTTCCCTGAGCTCTTTACTTCTCCGAGCCTCAGTTTCCCCCTCTGTCGACTGGGGCTAATAAGAGTGCCTCCCTCAACTCCCCAGGTTGTTGTTAGAGGCAAAATGCACATCGAAGGGCCAGGCACACACAGGTCTCTCTCCTTAAATCTTTACTTGGTGACAGACCAGACGGCGGATGATCCCATATACGTGCATGCATCTCTTTTAAAAAATACTTTCTCGAGTTGTCCATTTTTCTCACCAGAGGCTGGCTGCCTGAGTCCTCCCCTTGGCTGTTCCAGCCCAAATATACACCAGCTTCCACGGTGACCCACTGCATCTGCGTTTTGTGGGTTTGTCCCAGTTCCCCTGGGAGTTCAGACAGAGCCGGGCCTTCGCACACGATTGTCTGAGGGGCACATCAAGGTCGCCGCCTGATGCTGTAAATAGTCTTGCCTGGAACCCAGCCACGTGTATTTCTCTGGCTGCTTTCATAGCGCAGAGGCCAAGTGGTCTGTCGAGCCCTGACAGACCCTCTGGCCCTTGGGGCCAAAATCATTGGCTTTCCTGGCCCTTCACAGAAGTGTGCCGACCCCGCCACACCAAACCACTGGCCTGTTTGTCTCCAGGTTCCCTCCAGTCTTCCTCCCTGTGCGGTGATGACAGTGATCACAGTCAATGCTGGTGTTTTTACACATGTGTGCTGGGTGCGGTGATGCTAAGGAATTCTTCGTGACTCTTTGTTCCAGGTGTTAAAGCCCATTTCTCAGATGGCAGTACTGAAGCTCCGCGAGCAGGACCCCTGACGTCTGAGTGCAAGAGCTGGGATGTGACCCCCCCACCCTAAGCTTGTGCCAACAGGGTGCTGAACTCTCCAAGATTGAGGCAGGGTGGCAGGCGTGGGCCCTGCTGTGATTGTTTTAGGTTAAAAAAAAAAAAAAAAAAAGGAAAGCTCAGTAAACATTTGTGGAATGAATGAGGAAACTCAGGTCTGGGAGAACAGGCTCTGGAGAGAGATTTGGGTTTTCCTGTTAGCTCCTGTGCTAACCTACTGTGTGGCCTTGGCCAGATGAACTCACCTCTCTGAGGATCAGTGAAGAGATGGTTAATACGGGAGAGTCAGATGGGGCCGTGGACAGGGCTAGTAAGGACAAAACCTCCGTGGTATATGTGAGGCTCTCAGCTCGGTACTCAAACAGTAAGGGCTTGTATGAGCCGATATTTCTAAGGCCGCTCACCTGCTTGCCTTTTCTTCTCTCTTGAATCACCCCACCTGTTTCTTATGCTCAAGCCTCACCCCTTAAAGCCTCAGAATTATCCTTTTTGCCTCCTCTTCTTGCCCCGCTGGATTCTGGCAGGCTCTTCTTGGCTGGCTTCCCTCCAGAGCAGGTCAGAGGTCTCTAATCCCCAGGAATCCTGAAGGGGGAACCCCAGTCTCCCTGAATCTCCTTGGAGGCTTGGGGTGGCGAGGTCAGTGGACCGCAGAGAGGGGTAGGTGGTCTCCATGGTGATGGAATGCTTGGGAGCTGGTTCCCACAGAGAGGGCTTGCAAGGCTGATGGCTGAGCTCCGGCATGGGGGTACCAGGTACCCCTCCAAGGCTCCTCTTGTAAGTGCCATGACCTGCCCCCTGAGCTGGCATCCTGTGCTCCAGCCCTGTCCTCACCCCCAGTTTGGGAACCTCTTGATCTGCTGGGCTTTGTGCCTTGGGGCACATCTCCCCCTCCCACCTCGGGTATCGCCGTTTATCACAGTCACGGATGCAGTTAATCTGGCATGCTGGTTTCCTGGCTCTGTGCCAAAACGTCACGGATGCAGTTATCTGGCATGCTGGTTTCCTGGCTCTGTGCCAAAACGTCATCTCCGTGAGGGCAGGGGCCCTGGGGTGCTGCCCCTGATGTGTTGCAACATCTACTTCCAAGCATAGTAGGTGCTCAGTAAACATTTGTGGGATGAATGAGTCCAGGCCTGAAGGTGTCTTGAAGATGGTCCATCACCGCCCCCTCTCCTTGCTTCTGGTGGTCGCTCAGGGCAGCCCATGCGTCAGTGGAAAGAGAGTGATGTGAAGTCCTTGCTCATCCTCACTGCTGGCTTATCTTCTGAGCCATGTCATCATGAAGACAGAGTCAGATTTAGAAACTGGCTTTCCCTCTTAGTAAAGTACACTTTCTACGTGCCAGCCTCTGTTCTGACATTTTCTAACGTATTTATACTTCCTAGGACTCCTATGAGACGACTTCCACATTTACACTGGCCACATTTCAAGGGCCTGGGTGCTTCACGTGAGCCTCCTAGAAGGTATTGTTGTCGTCCCCATTTTACAGATGAGGAAACTGAGGCTCAGAGACGTTAAGTGACTTGCCGAGGTCACACGGCCAGTAACTGGTGGAGCCAGGATTGGAGCCCCTTCAGTCTGACCCCCCTACTGTGGCTGGTATAGGATTAAAAAAAAATACTGCTTGTTTTATTATTCTCAAGACCATAGAACAGCACCATGGAAGTATGTGTTCGGGGAAAAATATTATCGCCTACCACCCCTGTCTTCTTACCCGGAGTTTGTGTTTGCTGATTGGCCCGATTGATTTGGCGGATTTGCTTTTTGGTGTAGTTGTGCTTACCCTGCACCCCCATGGGCCTTTGTCATCGTAAATTGGAGAACCCCCGCCCTGCTCCACTCTGCCACTGAGCTGTTGTGAGGCTAAAATGAGGTAGAGGCGTGGAAAGCCCTGGGTCTCGTGTTAGGTATACAGTGGTGCACAATAAATTCTGATGTTCTTCCTACGAGAAAAGGAGGGCTCATTGACTCCTCCCCACCCTCTCCTGTGTCTTCTTTATGTAATTTTATTCATTTGTCTTTGGCTGAGCTGGGCTTTGCTGCTGCGAGGGCTTTTCTCTAGTTGCGGTGAGCGGGGGCTACTCTTCCTTGCGGGGTGCAGGCTTCTTGTAACAGTGGCTTCTTTGCTGTGGAGCACGGGGTCTAGACGCACGGGCTTCAGAAGTTGCGGCTGGTGGGCTCTAGAGCATAGGCTCTGGAGTTGCGGCCGGCAGACTTAGTTGCTCCGCAGCAAGTGGGATCTTCCCGGATCAGAACCTCTGTCTCCTGCACTGGCGGGCGGATTCTTCACCCCTGAACCACCAAGGAAGCTCTCACTGTGTCTCCCGAGTCTCCACTGTGCCCGACAGCAAGTCCCCTACAGACGAACTTCCACGCTTTCAGAGATGTGAACCATGTTCGCGTGTCCAGCCACTTAAGTTAGTGTCTGGCGTACACTGTCACGTGTGTGCATCCTTTACACATGGTTGTGCTTTTGTTCACTTTACCGTTCAGTACTGTACAGAGTCCAGGGGTACAGCATCTCTGTTTCAAGCCCAGGATGTCTGGAAGCAAGTGGTATAGCTGATTGTATGAGCTGGGATACAGAGGCTAACTTTGTTGGACTTTTGAATGCGTACTGGGAATGGAAGTTATATGTAGGGGCGTGACTGTAGACCTTTGGGTGAATGGTAGGAATAGTCTAGCTCAGCAAACTGTTTCTGTAAATGCATGCGTGCATGCGTGCGTGCCAAGTCACTTCAGTCGTGTCCAACTCTCTGCAGCCCTATGGACTGTAGCCCGCCAGGCTCCCCTGTCAATGGGATTCTACAGGCAAGAATACTGGAGTGGGTTGCCATGCCCTCCTCCAAGGGGCTCTTCCCAACCCAGGGATCGAACCCACGTCTCTTAGGTCTTCTGCCTTGGCAGACGGGTTCCTTACCACTTGCACCACCTGGGAAGCCCTTTTTAATAAATAACCAGATAGTAAATATTTCAGGTTTTGCAAAACGGTTTTTCTTATTGCTGCTGCTTCTCCTCTCCCCTCCCAACTCATCCTTTTCCTCCTCTTTCCCTTAAAAAAAAAGTCGAGATCACTCCTTGCTCACAGGCCTCACAAAACAGGCTGACAGGTGGATTCGACCCAAGGGTCATCATGCGCTGACCCCATCCTAAATCTGCCGTGGCCAGTATGGTAGCCCCCAGGGGGCCTCTGGGCTCTGGAAATGTGACCAGTGTCAACAAGGAGCTGAGTTTTAAATTTTATTTCATTTTATCTTAAATTGTGACCCGTGGATGGCTAGTGCGTCGTGGTGGAGTGGCAACTCTTCAGGGATCAGAGGCCCCAACTGCCAGTCCCCCAATCCTGAAGGGGGCCGTGGGAGCTGCCCTCCTGGCAGGTCTCTCGAACTCTCTCGGCCTTTCAAGGGCCGCCTGAGGGCAGCTGGGCCGGAGCCATCTGGTCTCCGGAAGAGCTTCAAGGGCCCTCATCCCTAATGGTGCCTTTGTTGTTGCTGTTGTTCCAGGAGCCAGGCCTCTCTTCACTGGCCACCCATGCCTCGGAATGCCAGGCCTGTGTGTTCAGTGGCTGGGAGGAGGGGCAGGGGCTGGGAACCGTCCTCCTTCTGGGTTTAGATACACTAATCAGGTTGGTGTTTCAGGGATAGGAAAAAAAAATGTAGAAGCAAAGAGTAAGTGAATAGGAGGAGAGATAGGCCCCCAAGAACAGAGTCACAGCCTACTCCCAGTGTATTAATAATTGCTGAGATTTTTGAGTATTTGCTATTACCCTGTTTGAACCTCCCAACAGCCCATTTTACAGAAAAGGAAAACTGAGGCTCAGAAGAACAACAGTCTGCTTCGTCAGAGAGTCATCCAACTCCAGAGCTGCGTCCTTAACCACCACCAACCCTCTTCCCTCCTCCCCCACCTCCTGGGATGGGACTAAGAAGAGAAGTGAGTCTGTGAAGTGATAGCTGCTCCTGAGCCTCAGTTTTCCCATCTGTAAAATGGGAGGAGGTGAGAATTGGACCAACGATCTGCCTCCCCCCACCCCCCCCAAGTGATACAGCAGTGAGGTGTAAAACAGGATTCCCTTGGTTGCATGTCAGCCAGGCTTCACCCCAGACCCCCAATGAGTCCATGGCCCATTCGTTTAATGCAGTTAAGAGCTGGGCGTTGGAGTCTCAGAGACCTGGATGGTCACCCTGGTTCCCCAAGTCAGTTGCTCTTCCTCTGGCTGTCATTTTCTCACTTTACAAAGTTGGGAGCATCATCCTTTCCTCGTTGGGGGATTAAATGGCACAAGTACTCACATAGTACCTTGTGGCAGGCTATAGTCCACAGGATCACAAAGAGTTGGACACAACTGAGCGACTGAACACACACACACTCACAAAGTAGGCGTTTAGTTCATGTTAGGTGGTGAGAGCAAGGCATTGTTCAACTCCAGGGGGCGCTGTACCATAGACGGGGTGCGCAGTGCCCTTTGGAGTTGAGCAGTGCACAGCCTGTTCGACTGTACCCAGCAGTCCCAGATGGTGATTAGAGGTAGGTATAGGTGGTGGTGGTTGCGTCTTGTGATATTTACTTCCCCTGAAGTCCAAGGCCCCTGGGCCAGGAAGAAGAGAGGGCCTGGTAGGCAGAGACCCACTGCTGCTGAGATTCTCAGCCCACACCTTGCTGCCTGAGAAGTGGGCCAGTTCATTCCCGAGCTGAATCGGTGAATTTAGACCCCAGCTTCAACATCTTGGCCTGCGGTGGCTTGCCAGGGTACTTCCCCGCTGCCCCAGATCACTGTGGGGTGAAGCCCAGCACCCCTCCTCCGCCCCTCTGGGGGGCCCAGCCCCTCCCCATAGCACACACGCCTAATGCAGCATCTCCTCTGCCTCCGTAGGGCTCAGCTGGTGGACCGTCCTGGCGAGCAGCCACGAGCAGTAGAGCCCAGGGATGAGCATGTCCAGGGAAGGTGAGTGCTCCCCCAAGGGCCCCCAGAGTCCCGGCTTCTGAGAAAACCCTTGGCACCCTCACAGCCCAGCCTCCACGATCAGGCAGCTGATCAGACTCTGCCAGGTCACTCTGTCAGAAACCCAGTGCCTACCAAGCGGGACCCCGGCAGCGTGGAGAGGGCAGGCCTCATTGCTTAGGGAAATTTTACTGCTGGGCAGGCAGGGACTTACCTGGCATCACTGAGCCGATTCAAGGCGCGGCCAGAATCTAAACACCTCCCCCTCTCTGGTGCCCAGCGCCAGCATTCTTGGCACGCTTTCTCAGCCCCTCACACAAAAGCTCCCCACATCTCATAATAGCTCCCCGAGAAAAGGTTCTTATCAGCCCACCTTTGCTAGAGGAGAAAACCGAAGTTCAGAGGGCTGAGATCCTTCGTCCGGCTGTCCAGCTCCAAGTGGTGGGGGCTGGATTTGAACCCGGGGTTGCAGGACTCTGAGTCTGAGGCTCTTAGCCACCAACTTCACTGCCCTTGATGGAGTTTGGCTGCGTGGTGGGGAGTGGAGGGCAGGCCTTGGTCCCTGGGCCGGGCCTGCTGGCCCCTCCTGGAGTGGATGGGATCTGTGGTTCTGGGTGGTTTGGAAGCTACCGTTTGCTCTTAGGTTCCCAGCAGCTTTCTCTCTGCCAAGTCGCGCTGCCTTTGCTTCTCAAGCTGCCCTGCTGGTCTTTGCTGTCTCCTGCTCATGTCTAACCTGCCCGCTTTGAGCTGTTTTCTCCCAGTGGCAGAGACGGGCCCAGAGATGAGCCCCTTCCTGGGTCCTCTCTGAGGACCGTGAACAGCGCAGCCTCAGCCCCTAATCTGACCCTGACCCTCTTGGGCAAGTGGCCTCCCCTTTCTGAGCTGCTTGCTGAGCGGGAGGCATGCTCCGCCCCGAGGTGGCAGAGAGGATCCCACTAGGTGATGCGTGAAATAAACTTTAGCTGAGGATGTGCTCAGTAAGTGTAAAAAAATACACAACTCCGGGCTTTGTTTTAAAGTGCTATAGCCAGATGACTGCTCAGCATTAAGCAAAACTCGGGAGTTGGTAACAGCTTAAAAATTCTGTCTGTCCCTTCATACAGGCTTTCCCCCCTGGTATTTAGTATCTGGATCACTTCCAACTCCACACGTAAGCTCAAGAGGACACACACATGCATGCGTGCACACACACACCCACACTCACAGTGGCAGGCACACCGTGTCTGTCTTTTCTGGAAACCACTTTCCTAAATCGTCCCCTCTTCTGTTCCCTAAGCTGCAGCCTCTCCCTCCCCACCAAGTGTCAGGAAGAAAAAGTGGTCGCACTAATTCTCGCTAAAGTGTGACTGACACTCCAGCAGGGCCATTGACACTGAAGTAATCCTCTTTGGCAGATTTCTAGTCTCAGGGCTACAGACAGAATTTCACTGAGCATTTAATGAAGCTGAGGGCACCTCAGAGAGATTTCTGAGTGACTTTGTGTCCTGTCCAGCCTGCCTCTGCCCAGAAAGTAGCCTTGGTGTTCGATTTCCCTACCCCAACCCTGAATCCAGTGTACCCATGAACTGCCAAAAATTTACAGTAGGCTCGTGTTTCTTGGAAGAGGGTCCCCAGCTATTTTCCAGTGCTCAGTGAAGCCAGCGACCCCCAGATGAGACTCACTTTGTCAGTTGCTTCTAGAACCCTCAGAGCAGCCTTTGAGGTCAGTGGACCCACCTTCTTTGCAGCTGAGGAAACTGTGGCTTAGATGGGGGAAGTGACTCTCCCAAAGCCACATGGCCAGGAAATGCCAGGGCCTCTCAGCAGTTTCGAGCCCCGGCCTGAGATGGTGTGTTTTTTTCACCTTTGATGTCTGTTTTCCACTTGCTCTGGCCTGAGGGGCCCCAGGTAGTCCAAGCCCTTGCGGGAGGGTTGGTCCAGCTGCACACCGGGGCCTTCAGTGGTTTCGGCTGAACACCCACCCAAACCCCACCCCACCTCCCGCCATGCTAGTTTCTCTCCTGCCTGTGACTTTGCCCTGGCTATTCCCTTCTCTCTCTGCTCCACCCAGCTATTCAAAACACCACCTGTCCACTGCTCATAACGCGGCAGGAAGGCTGCCTCCTATAGGCAGCCCTCCCGCACCTACACAGGCAGAACCCATCACCCCCTGCCTGATGTGGGTCCATAGTCCAAGTAGACTTGAAGAGCTGAGTCTGTGTCTCTTAGCTCCATAGCCCGACTCCCGCACACAGTAGGAACTCATGAAGTGTTGGAATGAATGAATAACCAGTGATCATGGCTAATATTCCTTCAAATGCTCCTTATATGCTGGGCACATTCTTAAGTTCTTAGAGGCTGTTTAGTGTTCAGCCCTTTGAGGCAGACACTCTTAGATCCATTTTACAGATTAGGCTCCGAGAGGTGGAGTCTGTTGCCCGAGCTCACACAGCCACAAAGGAAGTGGCAGAGCTGGGATCTGAACCCAGGTCTGTTTGACTCCTCGAATGCCCAGAGGCCTCGAGCTTCACTTTGATTCTAGAAAGAGGTGAGAGAGGAAACAAAGGCTCTGAAACCCAATGGGGGCGACACGGAGAAGAGCTGGGGTGGCTGGAGGAGGGCTGCCTCTCCAGCATCTGAGTCTGCACCTTCTGAGCTGAGTTTGCATAATCAAAGGACCTTGAGAGTGAACGGGGGAGGAGGGTAGATGTGACATTTGAGTGACTGGAGAAGGAGGAGGGGCTGGGCTGGGTATACCTCTGCTTTTCAAGACCAGTGCCTAACCTAAAGCATTGGCGTTGGGTCTGATCAACTTTCACAGTGACATTTACAAGGGGTAAGGAGCTAGGTTCAGGTCCCATATCATCCCCTGCCCCTGTTCCCACATCACCCGCACAGTCTACACATCCCTGAGTCTCCCTGGAATGCGGGCAGGGCCCTCCTGACTGACCTCCTTGCCTCCATTCTCACCACTGCAGGCCCTCTCTGCAGGGGCTGCCCTGAGAGTAAGTCCACCTCCTTCCCCATCTCCCCCTCCCTCCCCTCTGGCCCCAGCAGCCTCCTCTCCTAGATTCTTGAGCACCCTAAATCCTCCCCAGTCCTGGAGTTTTGCTGTCTCTGTTCCCCCTGCCTGGAGCCCCCCGCCCCTTCCCTCACATCTTCACATAGCCAGGTCCCCCTCATCCGGGTCTCAGCTTGAACATCGCCTCCTCCAAGAAAGTCCTCCTTGACCTCCTTCCTCCTGCCCCTTCTTGATCCTGCTCATGGTGTCCAGCTCATTTCCTTGGAAGTTTGTATCGTAGTCTGGCCGGAGCTTGTGAATCATCTCCGTCCACTGCTAGGACACAGGCTCCTTGAGGCCAGAGGCCCAGCTGTCTGGTCCAGTGTTCTGCCTCTGGCCTCCAGCCTGGCACCTTTCATTGTTTCCTAAGCATTGATTGAGGGAAGGCTGAATGAATGGACAGCGACTCTGGAAGAAGCCCAGGCCCCAGGATATTTTGCAGCTTCTGAAAAGCATCTCCTGCACAGGCAGGTGGCGGTCGCTCAGAGCAGACACAGACCTGGCTCCTAACCCCTGCCCTGGGTCCCGATGACGGACCGCAGCTTGGCCGCTTCCCAGCTGGGTGACTGTGAATAGCCCCTCCATACCTTGGCTTCCTCCTGTCTCTACTGATATCACTTCCTAGCACTCGCTCTACCCCGGGCCCCACTCATTCCACCCAGGCACGTTCCATACATATTTACTGGGCACCCACCAGGAGCCAGGCACTGCTCTAGGGGCTGAGAAGACAGCTGTGAGTAAAAACAGGCAAAACCCTCTTCCTTATCAAATGACTGTGCTCCTGAAATGTGATATTCTAGGGCTTTTATTACGTTCACATTTTGAAGAATTTCACATAACTGTCTTTCAAGAAACTCCATTTTTAAAAGAACGATTCCTCTTTCCATTTGTTCCTGCCGGGAAAATCCCATGGGTAGAGGAACCTGCCAGGCTATATATAGTCCGTGGGGTCGCAAAGAGTCGGACATGAGGGAGCGACTGTCACTCACTTGCCATGTATCAGATGGGGAAACTGAGGCCTTGAGTGGTTACGGGGACTGGGCCGGGTCCCCCAGCTAGGAAGTGGGGAGGAGGGATTTGAACCTAGGCCTTCAGGGCCCCTGGGGGTAATAATAGCTACTCCCTTGAGGGTTGTTGGATCTCGGGAATTAAGAGGGAGGGCCTACCCAGCACAGAGCGGGGCTCATCAAACTTTCCTCTTGTGGGTGTCAGCATCCTCTCGGGCTGTTGTCAGGGTCTGGATGGCAAAGCGCCGGCCTCCCTGACGGCCACCCTCCCCGCCCCCGTATCTCTCTGTCTCCCCAGATGTGAGCGCCGCGGGGCTCCCGCCGGCCTGCCCCTGAAGCGCGCCCCCCGCCCCGGGCCCAGCATGCGCCTGTCGGTGCGGAGGGCGCTGCTGGCAGCTGGCCTGGCCCTGGCCCTGGTGCTGGCCGTCCACCTGGCGCAGCGGGTGCTGGAGTGCCAGGCAGTGCTGGGGGGCCCGCGGGGCCCCGGCGGACCATGCGGCCCGAGCAGGAGGACCTGATGATGGTGGGCGCGGACCACGTGGAGTACCGCTACGGCAAGGCCATGCCGCTCATCTTTGTCGGGGGCGTGCCCCGGAGCGGCACCACGCTGATGCGGGCCATGTTGGACGCGCACCCCGAGGTGCGCTGCGGCGAGGAGACCCGCATCATCCCGCGCGTGCTGGCCATGCGCCAGGCCTGGTCCAAGTCGGGCCGGGAGAAGCTGCGGCTGGACGAGGCGGGTGTGACGGACGAGGTGCTGGACGCCGCCATGCAGGCCTTCATCCTGGAGGTGATCGCCAAACACGGTGAGCCGGCCCGCGTCCTCTGCAACAAGGACCCCTTCACGCTCAAGTCCTCCGTCTACCTGTCGCGCCTCTTCCCCAACTCTAAGTTCCTGCTCATGGTGCGCGACGGCCGGGCCTCAGTGCACTCAATGATCACCCGCAAGGTCACCATCGCTGGCTTCGACCTCAGCAGCTACCGAGACTGCCTCACGAAGTGGAACAAGGCCATCGAGGTGATGTATGCGCAGTGCATGGAGGTGGGCAAGGACAAGTGCCTGCCCGTGTACTACGAGCAGCTGGTGCTGCACCCCCGGCGCTCCCTCAAGGTCATCCTGGACTTCCTGGGCATCGCCTGGAGCGACGCTGTCCTGCACCATGAGGACCTCATTGGCAAGCCGGGCGGCGTCTCCCTGTCCAAGTGAGTGGAGCCCCCACTTTCTGCTGTGTGGCCTGGGGCCGATCACTGTGCCTCTCCGAGCCTCCTCTGTTGTAACGGAGATTTGAGATGACTAGTGGTTAAGAGCAGAGCTCTGACCCACATCTCCCTCCCGGTAGCTCTGTGGCATTGAGCAAGTTGCTGGACTTCTCTGGAACCCCAGTTTTATTAGCCCCCTCCAAAAGGGGGCAGTCCCTCCTCACCACGTCCATGGGCTTTGTGTAATCAGCTGCTGTTGATAAAGGTTGAGAGGACAGGTTCTGGGACCGGGCTGTCTGGCTTCAAGTCCCAGCCCCGTTCCTTTTTAGCTGTGTGACCTAGAGCAGGGGATTCAACCTCTCTGTGCCTCCGTTTCCTCATGGGTAGCGTGGGGATAGAATCCGTCCACCTTTCCGCATGTGTGAACTTCAGATGGGGTGGTACCTCTTAGGTGCTGTTAATCCCCATTCATTTTAGTGTTGATCTTGCTTTTGGTGGCATCCCCACTGGCCTTGCCTTTGCATTCTTATTGAGCACCTGCCTTGTGTCCAGCACTGAGTTAAGCCCCCAACCACCATTATTGCCCTCATCTTCACAGCAAACTCGGACATAAGAACTTTTTATAGTTCGCATTTTATAGATCAAGAAACGGAATCTCAGGAAAGTTACTGGCCTAGCAAGAGGTGGTGCCAGGGTTCAAACTCACGCCTGTTGGACTCTCAGGTTCTCTCAAGCTCTCCATGACTGGGACCCTCTTCCCTCTCCTGAGACCCTGGGACAGGGCAGGGCTAGAAGGTGCCATTCCCGCGCCTGCATCCTGCTCCGCTGTGAGCATCCCTAAGAGCCCAGTGGAAGAGCGGTCCTTCCTGGGACGACGCTTCCTGTTTCTCTAACGTCTGGGCCCTCCCAGGCCCCGTCCCCAGGAGCTCCGGAGCCCTGAGCAGAGCCGAGCAGCTCTCCTTCTGGCAGCAAAGTGCCCATGGACTGGATACCCTGGCCAGCTGGTGCTGGAGCTGGGATTTTGTAAATCATCCTGAGATATCAGATGACCAAAGGAATACATCCTAACGGCAGGAAGTTGGGAACATACATAAAACAGGAAAGGAAAACCACCCATAATCTGCCCCCCACCCCGATTTTGACCTGTGGCCTGCTGGTCCTTGGTCAGGGAATGAAACTAGAGTCCTGCTGGGCAGGTTCCTCTGTAAACTTTCTTCACCTTGTGTCCGGGACACTTGCCCATGAGCCCCCAGCACTCTGCAGTGACATCACTTTGAATGGCTGTATAATATTCCACTGCACAATCACCATATTCTGTTCAACATCTCCCTTTCTGGGACACCTTGGTTACTGACTCAGGTTAAGCGTGGCTCCCATCCCTGTCCTGGGATGCGTCTGTGTGATTGTCCCGTAACGTCCTGTAGACACAAGGGTTGTGGGGGAGGCCAGGCACACGTTGGATCGGGCTGGGTTCCTTTGCCGTAAACATCTCTGCAGCGAGTATTTTGCTGTAAAAGATGAAATAACTGGTGGATTGACAGTTTTGGTTTCATTATACTAGGAAATGATAACATATCAGTTTCTGAAGATCCCTCCCACCTGTCAAAACCAGAAGGGTGCCGAGCTGTGGCTCATAGGAAAGCGGCAGCTGCTGATTCACAGCAGCCTTTGGGAGCGTTACCGATGGGTCTTTAGCTAGTTTAGGTACAGTGGTTTGCTCCCTCCTGCCATCTTTACCAGGTTTATCATAGTATGGGACACTGGGGGCCGTGTTCACAGCAGCACTATTCACAGCACCCGAGATGTGGAAGCAACTTAAGCGTCCATAAGTAGATGGGTGGGTGGAAAAGATGTGGCACATATATACAGTGGAATACTACTCGGACATAAAAGAAGAATGAAATGATGCCATTTGCGGCAACCCAGTTAGACCTCCATATGATCATAGGAGGTGAAGTAAGTCAGACAGAAAGACAAACATTGTATGAGATCACTTGTATGTGGAATCTAAACTATGGCACACGTGAGCCTGGAAACAAACAGACTCACAGACAGAAAATAAGCATGAGCACCGAAGGGGAGACGGGAGGGGTAAATTAAGAGTTTGGGATTAGCAGAAACAAGCTACTCTATATAAAAGAAGCAACAGGGACCTACTGTATAGTGCAGGGAACTATACTCAATATCCTGTAAAAAACCATAGTAAAAGAATATGAAAAAGAATATGTATATAATAATATACATGTAAGTGAATCACTTTGCTGTGCACCAAAAATTAATACAACATTGTGAATCAACTATACTTCAATTTAAAAAAAAGAGAGAAAGGCAAAAGAAGAATCAAGCTCCTCCTATCCCCCCCCCCAAAAAAGGGACGGTTACTTGATTCCTGATCTGTCTTGAACATGGTGAAAATTCTAACAGAATCTGGCTTAGATTAGCTCACCCAAGGACCTGTAGAAACGGATACAGTATCATTTTCTCTTGTCGTATAACTGTCAGCATGTGATTTTATCTTTTTTGGCAAAACAGCCTTTGTGGGTGATCGTCATAGGGCGAGACTGCTTGTGGCAGAGATGTTTATATGGTGGAAATACTTAGAACCATGTTTGAGATCTTTTGACACGCTGGCTAGAGCTGAGCCTTGGATCCGGCCTGTAGCCTCCAGCTCCATGCCCCGCCCCCGTCAGCCCACACTGTTTCCCTCCCCCATCGCCCTCCGTCCCCATCCCCGTTCCTTTTGCTCCATCTTTTTGTACTGTTTTTTGTTCCCAAGTTATCTCTTGGTTGGGATGGAAGCATCTAGAAATAGGTCCTCGATCCTTCCCCACCCTCCAGCTTGTGAAACCCCTGAACTATATAATCAGTAAGACCATCATGATCAGATGAGGTGGTAACCCTGTCATCTGGGAGATTGAGAAAGTGTGTGTAAGACGACGGCATTTTCATCCTAACAGCAAACTGGAAACAACCTCCAGGGCCACCTTTCGGGGATGGAAAAAGAAGGAGGTATTGAGTAAGTGGAAAAAAAAAAAAAAAAGCCTACAGAGCAATACTATATATAGCATATAACTTCTGTGTTTAAATCTGCAAGCAAAACCATAGATTTTCTATGTATACACGTGCGGGGAGAGAGAGAGAGCGTGCACACCAACACTGAGACTTTAGAATGTACCCGATGCTCTTTTATTATTAACCTGTTTACTCCTCAGAACAGCCCAGCAGGGTAGGTACTGTTAATGATTCCCGTTTTACAGGTGAGGACACTGGGGCTCAGAGAGGCTCGATCACTCTGCCGAGGTCACACAGCTGTCACCCACCCCCAGGCCGTCTGGCCCCTTAGCCACTCTGCTTTTCAAAGCACAGAAAGCAGACCGAGAGAAGAGGCAGACTCCAGAAGGCCACGGTTGGGCCCCTGCAGGCAGCTGATGGACCGGGAGCGGCGACCACAGGGGTTCTTCACCTTACTGTTAGTGCTTTAGAATTACTTCTCAAGAACAAAATCTTAGTCCATCTTAGGTAAATAAAAAGTCGTAGAGGTCAAGGAAGAAGTCAAGGTCATGTCCAGCTTAGTCATATAAATAAAAAGTCACAGAGGTCAAGAATCTGACCCCCACTGAAATGGTGTTTCTGCCAGCTTCCCACACTGTGCTCTTAAACCCACTGTACAGAGCAGGTATGCTGAGGCCAGATGACTCGCCCACTTTCTTAGAGGTTAGGGGAGCCGAGTGGGTTCCAAGAACCCGGTCCCCCCAGCCTTCCCTGCTGCCCCAGTGCCACCTGGGTCTGCCCACACCCCATCCAGTTCGCCCTCTCTCCCCAGGATTGAACGATCCACAGACCAGGTCATCAAGCCCGTGAACCTAGAAGCTCTCTCCAAGTGGACTGGCCACATCCCTGGGGATGTGTTGAGGGACATGGCCCAGATTGCGCCCATGCTGGCCCGGCTCGGCTATGACCCCTATGCAAACCCGCCCAACTACGGCAACCCCGACCCCATTGTCATCAACAACACACACCGGGTGAGTGCGCTGCCCCTGGGTAGATGCGGCCGGGGGTGGGGGCTCCTGCTACCTGAGAAGACACTCAGTCCCTTGATTCCTAAGCAGCTGGTTTGTGTCTGTCTTCGTATGACTGTTTGTATTCCCATTTTCGCTTGGGCCACCAGGAAGCTCAAAACCAGTGGGTATTCTGCCTCTCACACTCCGTAGCATCTCCTGGCGGGCCTGCCTGTGTGCTGATTTCATCCTCTTCTCCTCTTGGCCTTGTCCTTTCCCCTCTGCTTCCCTAGCTGTCAGTTCATCTGTTTGTAAAGCCCTTCAAGTCTTTGTTGAGGTAGGGTGTGAATAAATCAAGGATGGGTCCCTTTATTGCCCCCGTAAGGTTTCATTTCTATTTATTTACTCATTCCCAGTTGTGCTGCGTGGCATGCAGATTCTTAGCTTCCCAACCAGGGAAGAGAGAGAGAATTTACTCACACAGCGAGTTGGCAGCTCTGCCCTTGTTCTTGAAGTGTAAGCCCATTTATTGATCTCCTTCCTTCTTCTTCCCCTGACATCGGCTGATTCTGTAAACTTGTGAAAATGCTCAGAGATCCAAGGTAGACACCCAGACTGCATGGAGAGAGTGGGTGTTGGCAGCCTGGATACGGCTGATTATCACCATGTTATTGTTTTTGGTTTGATATTTACTATTCATTTTAACGTTTACTATTTAACCATAGTTATTATCCTTTACACTGTACTTAGGGGTTTTAGATACTTTCCTGTATATATGTGTATTTCATAATACAGAAGTCATTAAGGGATTAAAAAGAAGCCACAGTGGCTGGTGGTGACCTTGAAATGCAGCCCCCAAGTGCTTCTCAGGAGAGAGAGGTGGCTGGGATGGGACGAGGGCCTCAGAGAAAGCTGGCCTCTCCTTTCTTGCATTCTGAGCCCGGGGCAGCAGCTCCTCTGGAGTCTCTTTAAAAAGCAGAGCCCCCGGCAGGTCCCAGACTGTGGGTCAGAAGCTACCAGAGTCAAACCTGACCTTGGGTGTTGTATAAAAAGATGTTGACGAGCAGTGATGGTTAAGGTCAGCTCTTTGGAGCGCTGCTGTTTGTGTGTTTAAAATAGAGAAAGTTCTCTAGATCTCTGCCAAAGAGGTTGACTCCCCAAAGAAGAACTCTTTTGTTTTCTACGAACTTAGTTAATGACACAAGTGTTACGAGAACCACAATTCACTGATTCACTTCACCTCATTCCTAACTGTGAATTCTTGTGACAGATACACTTGTGCTTCTGAGAAGAAGTATTTTGACCCTTCACATATGCAAGTAGAGAGTTGAGTGGGTCAGTTTCAAGTATGATTTTTTTTTTTTTTTTGTATTTCAAGTTTCTGGCTTACATATCCAATGGTGCAGATTTTGATGTAAGAACAGAATTAGGTTAAAAAAATAAAAAAGCTTGCTCTAGTTTTGTGGCCTTGTGTACTTTTAAAATATAATCAAGATGACAAAAAACAAAAACACAAAGAGGTTTATTCCCTGAACATGTTGAATGTGTTTGTAGCTCAGTCGTGTCTGACTCTTGGCGACCCCGTGGCCCATAGCCCACCAGGCTCCTCTGTCCGTGGAATTCTCCAGGCAAGAATACTAGAGTGGGTTGCCATGCCCTTCTCCAGGGCATCTTCCCAGCCCAGGGATGGAACCCGGGTCTCCCTGCATTGCAGGCAGATTCTTCACCATCTGAGCCACCAGGGAAGCCCATTATTCCTTGGGGTTCCATAAGTCTTGACCAGTGCCAGACACCATGTTTAGTCTTTACAGTGGTTTTGCTGTGGCTGGGAAGATAAATCCCCTCATTGCAAGCTCTGTGTGTGTGTGCGCTGAAGGCACAGAATGTTCCTGTCCTGGGTCCTGGCAGTACACTCAGTTCTGAAAGGACCCCAGTGCTAATGAGACCATCTATCCCCAAGCCGTACATTACAGCCACTAGGCTTGTGCGGCCATTGAGCTGTGACGAGTCCATATGGGAAGGTGCTGTGTAAGTGTGAGACTCACACTGCATTTGAGGTCCTCATCAGTTCAGTTCAGTCACTCAGTCGTGTCCAACTCTTCGTGACCTGGACTGCAGCACGCCAGGCCTCCCTGTCTATCACCAACTCCCGAAGTTTGCTCAAACTCATGTTCATCAAGTTGGTGATGCCATCCAACCATCTCGTTCTCTGTTGCCCCCTTCTCCTCCCACCTTCAGTCTTTCCCAGCATCAGGGTCTTTTCCAGTGAGTCAGCTCTTGGCATCAGGGGCCAGAGTATTGGAGCTTCAGCGTCAGACCTTCCAATGAATATTCAGGGTTGATTTCCTTTAGGGTTGACTGGTTGGATCTCCTTGCAGTCCAAGGGACTCTCAAGAGTCTTCTCCAACACCACAGTTCAAAAGCATCAATTCTCTGGTGCTCATCTTTCTTTATAGTCCAACTCTCACAGCCATACATGACCACTGGAAAAACCATAGCCTTGACCAGACGGACTCATACCCGCCCCCTCCCCCCGCCCAAAGCATGTAGAATTTCTCACAAATCATTTTTATATTCACTGTGTAGGGGAGGAAAACTTTCCCCTTTTTCTCTCCTAGGCTCTTTGGCTGACCTGATAATGAAATTGACATAAGACAGATTAATAGGAGAGAAAACAAATTTAATATCGTACATACAAGGGCTCATAAAAACAGGAGATTCACAGGAAGGCACCATAGCAGGCATCTTTCATCCCTTTTAGGCAAAGAAACATTATGTTTGTGAAGAGCTGACAAGACAGACACACTTGGGCTTGGGGGGAGTAAGTTAGCGAAGAAGAGACAAGGTCTGGTCACACAGCCTTCTTGGCCCCAGATTCTCCTTGTCTGGTGATACAGATGTCTCTCCACCTCCTGGGGATAGGAGGGCGTCTTTCACTGGCGAGATTTATTCCCTGCTCCCAGGGGCTCAAAGGAGGATCTGAGTGTCCTTCTGGCACTGTTGCTGCTGTTGCTGTTTAGTCGCTCAGTCGTGTCCGGCTCTTTGCAACCCCATGGACCCCAGCCCGCCAGGCTTCCCTCTCCTTCACTATCTCCCAGAGCTTGCTCAAGCTCGTGTCCATTGAATCAGTGATGCCATCCAACCATCTCATCCTCCTGCCTTCGGTCTTTCCCAGCATCAGGTTATTGTCCAGGGAGTCAGCTCTTCGCATCAGGTAGCCAGGGTATTGGAGCTTCAGCATCAGTCCTTCCAATGAATATTCAGGGTTGATTTCCTTCAGGGTTGACTGGTTGGATCTCCTTGCAGTCAAAGGGACTCTCAAGAGTCTTCTCCAGCATGACTGTTTCTTAAATAATTTTAATTCAAAACAATGAATATGCCAGAGTGGTGCATTGAGGAGTGACCTGCCCTGAACCCCATCAATTACATGTTGAAGTATTAATTTTTGGATGTATCTGGTTAAGTTAAAAAAAAAAAAAAAAAAAAAAGCACCACTAGAGGGAATTCCCTGGCAGTCCAGAGGTTAGGACTTCACACTCTCCCTGCTGAGGGTGTGACTTCAATTCCTGGTCAGGGAACTGAGACCACAAGCCCCACCCCCTGCCACCTGCCCCCCCACAAAAAAACCCCACTAGAATTAATTTCACTTAAAAAAAAAATTTTAATACTGTGGCTACTGAAATATTTAAAATTACAGGGGTTGTTCACATTCTGTTCTGTTGGACAGCACTGGTCTATCCAGTGCCTTATATTTCCAGAGAACAGTGGGGAAGGCCTAGAACTTTCTGGTTCCCACCGCAGGGCCTTTGCCCCACTGTGCCCTCCGTCTGAAAGCTTGTCCTTCAGAGCTCAGCCTGGCAGGGTTTCCTTGGAACACGGGGCTCAGCTCAGAGGCCGTGTGTGCCAAGAGGCCCTGTTGGACCACTCGCTCACAAGCAGCCCCTGGGCACTCCAAGTCGCACCGCTTACTTCCCGTGTTCTACTTCCCAGGGTTTGGTCTGTTCTTGTTTCCTTGTGTTCTGTTGTTACTTGTGGATTGTCTGGCCCTCCCTCCTCTAGAATGGAAGCTGCAGGAGAATGGGAATTTCAATTTGTCTTGTTAATGTAGTAAAACCCCTGCACACCTCCACCCCTACCCCCAACCCCAGAGCTTAGAATAATGTCCAGAGCATTGTTAAACGTTTAGGAGGAGCTTATTAATAAATGTTTCTTGGATGGATGCATAGATGAGCAGATGAATAAGTGAATGGGTGCATTTGGTGGATAGATGGTTGGATGGGTGGGTAGATGGGTGGGTGGGGATGTGGATGGGGGATGGAGGGTAGGTGGATGGATAGGTATATGCATAAAAGGGTGTGTGGGTGGGTGGGTGGGAGTCTGGATGGATGGAAAAATGGTTAGTTGGGAGGGTGGATGGGTAGGTGGGTGGGTGTGGAAGTGACGGGCTAAATTTTATTTTTTGATCATTTCTAAAAATAGTGATTTTTTTTTTCTCTTTCCTAGGTATTGAAAGGGGACTATAAAACACCAGCCAATCTGAAAGGCTATTTTCAGGTCAGAAACCCCAGGGGGAATTCTGTAGTACCAGGCGTTGGCTCTGTGCTCTCAAACTCTTCACTGCTCTAGTGCAGCTGATGGTTTTCCCATCAGAACACTGAGTGGGGGATGGGGAACCGCTCAGGGGCTCTTGAGCATCTGACCCACCCCGGGCCACATCTCAGCAGCCCTTCCACTTGAGCCGCGTCCTTCCCCTTGCCCCTTGGCTTGGATGTGGTTAAAGGGATTTGGTGGGGGCTGTCAAACTTGATGCCTCCAGTCTTAAATTCAGCTTCATTTTAAGTGGCCATTCCCAAACACAGCCACAACCCAGAGCACAAAGTTCATCAGTCTACCCAAAAACGAGAGTCCCATGATGCAGGTATGTGTGCGGATGTAGACGTGATACAGTCCTGGGTCCCCACATGCGTCCCCCACACCCGGCCTTCCCTGCATCCTGCGTGTGTCCGTGGGAGTCTGTCCCGGGATCTTGTCAGAAAAAACCGCTCCTGGGACTGACATTAAGCCATCCAGCCATCCTCCTTTGGGTGCAAGGCTGTTCCTTTAAAAAAAAAAATTTTTTTTTTAAATTGACTGATTCTTGGCCGTGCCAACACACGTGAGATCTTAGTTCCCAGACCAGGGATCTAACCTGAACCCCCTGCAGTGAGAGTGCGGAGTGTTACCCACGGGAATGCCAGGGAAGTCCCCAAAGTGCTTCTTTTTTTTTTCAAAAACTGTCCTGATGCTAAAATCAGTAGTTTCAGAGAGAGTGAGGTGTGTGTGTGTGTGTGTGTGTGCGCGCCCGTGCGTGTGTGTGTGTTGGCCAATAAAAGGCGAACCACCCTGTACCAGTTCCCACTTTAGTTATCAAACTCACACATGTTCACTGCCCGAGGACCCGAACATGTCGACCCTCTGGCACTGAGTTCAGTGCTCCCTGCCTGGGAACCAGGAAGCCATCTCATGCCACTGTTAAAAAAAAATGTTGCCAGAATTAGTCAGTACTAATTTGTTATTTGTTTTAACTCAAAAAAGATGTAACAAGAACAACAAACAGAAGTGGACTGAGGGGGATTAACCACAGTCTGAAATTCTTTTCCTTTTTACATATAGTTTTTTGGGGGGCCCACCTGGATATTCGTTTTTGTATCCCTTGCAGTTGCATGGTGTGAGCTGCTTTGTCTTGCTTTCTTAGTGTTTTTCCATCCTGGGGGTTTTACTGTGGCCATTTTGGGTGACTCCATGGTTTCCTCTGGAATGCGTTCTCTGCCACCAGTTACTTAACTGTTGTCCTAAGATGGCTTGTGATTTTTGCAATATTTTGAATGGTGTCACATACCGGTTTTGCCTGTCTTCTGTGAGGTGAGGGGTGGAGGGCTCTGTGGACTCACTCCCTTAGAATACGTTTTTAGGGAGTGGAATGGGTGGACGGTTTTTAAAGTCTTTATTGAATTTTGTTACAATATTGCTTCTCTTTTATGGTTTGGATTTTTGGCCGCAAGGCATTTGATCTTAGCTTCTCAACCAGTGATGAAATCTGCACTGTTGGAAGGCGAAGTCTTAACCACTGGGCCGCCAGGGAAGTCCCCAGGAGAGTCCTTTTTAAAACTCTTCAACTACAAGGCTAAAATTGTCTTACAAAAGAGTTGGACCAGTTTACACTCTCTTGTACTGTGTGGGACTATTTTTTTTTTTTTTTTTTTTTTGCTCTATTAGGACCAAAAATAAAGGGATGGTATATGCTTTGTCATCATGGGCAGTCCCGCCCTCAGGAGAGCTACCCCGTGAGTTATATCACAGTCCTACTTCCCGCCCTGTTCTCCTCCACTGTCCCCGCCCCCCATACACACATGACCTCATCCAGGGTACTGTAAGACTTGGAAACAGCCTTAAGCAACAGCTGAGTAATGGTGGTGTGTACATTGTACAGAATACTAGGATACTGTGTAGCCATCCAAAATGTCCTTGTGCAATGAAAAAAAATGGGAGAATTGGAAGCCAGCAAAACAAAGCAGCTCACACATCAGACTTGCAGCTCATGCAAAAAATGAGTACTCACTTCCTAAACTCCACACACCCTCTCCTTCCCAGGGCTTTGCTGTTGCCTCTGCTGGGAATGCTTGGCTATCCACATCCGTGCACGGCTGGCCTCATTTCATCACCCAGGTCTTTGCTCATGGGGTGATTTCCAACACCAACAACCTGACTGTCCAGACACCAGCAAGTTGTTGCACAACTCAGTTCAATTCTGACACTGATTTCCAGACACAGCCTCTAACCCCCCAGGTTAAGGGCCCCCACCTCACAAGAGTGCCCCCTCTTCAGATGCCCAGACTACCCACCTTTCTGTCACTTGTCCACCAGCCCTGAAGCTCTCTGAGCCTCATCCTTTAGGGATGTTTCTGAAGGTTTCATTAAGTAGTAGGCATGTGGGCTCCCCAGGTGGCACAGTGGTAAGGAATCCACCTGCCTGTGCAGGAGACACCAGAGACGTGGGTTTGATCCCTGGGTAGGGAAGATTCCCCGGGAGGTGGAAATAGCAACCCACTCCAGTATTCTTGCCTGAAAAACTGCATGGACAGAGGAGCTTGGAGGACTACAGTCTATGAGATTGCAAAGAGTCAGACACGACTGAGCATGCACGCATTAAGTAGGCATGGTTGATTAAATCGTTGCTGCTAAGTCGCTTCAGTCGTGTCCGACTCTGTGCGACCCCATAGACGGCAGCCCACCAGGCTCGCCTGTCCCTGGGATTCTCCAGGCAAGAACACTGGAGTGGGTTGCCATTTCCTTCTCCAGATTAAATCGTTGACCGTTCATTATTCATTGCTCTCCAGAGGTTTGGGTAGGGGCGGCAGGCACTGCAATTCCAACCCCTTAATCATGGGTGAGCAAGCCCCCACCCTGAAGCTTAGGGGCCCTAACCATCCCGTCATCTCATTTGCAGACAAAAGATGCTTTTTATCACTAGGGAGATTGCAAGGGTTCTAGGAGCTTGGTGCCTGGACCAAGGTAAAGATATAGGTTTCTTATTACGTATATGTGTACTAAGTCACTTTAGTCGTGTCTTACTCCTTGCCCGCCAGGCTCCTCTGCCCATGGGATTCTCCAGGCAGGAATACTGCAGTGGGTTGTGGCGCCCTCCTGGGCAACCTGGATCTTGGGAAGATTCAGGGGATCTTCCAAGGATGGAACCCGTGTCTCTCATGCCTGCTTGCGTTGGCAGGCATGTTCTTGGCCACCAGTACCGCCTGGGCAGCCCAGATCTTTCATCACACTACACCTGAAACGTCATCCCTCTGCAGGGGCCTCTGTGAACCACTTTGTTTGAAGGTGCCCTAGCACCCGTCACTCATCAGCCCACTGTGTTGCCTGGACTTAATAATTCTGTACAAACGCGTTTCCTGAGCAGGCAGGCTCTCCCCACTAGAATGTGAGGCAGAGGGGAATAGGAGGGGGTCTGTCAGGTCATGTTCTTCGATGCTGGAGAAGACTGAAGGCGGGAGGACGTGGGGATGACAGAAAATGAGGTGGTTGGATGGCATCACCAGCTCGATGGACATGAGTTTGAGCAAGCTCTGGAAGATGGTGAAGGACACGAGAGCCTGGTGTGCTGCGGTTGATGGGGTCGCAGAGTGTTGGACACGACTGAGTGGCTGAACAAGTCATGTTCACAGCAGCTCAGTGAGGGAGTGTGCTCAAAATTCAGTGGCGCTAAGAGCTGAACCTCAGGGCAGCGAGACCCTGGCACTCCCACCTGGCCATGACCCTTCATCTGTGTGTTGTCTTCCTCCAGGTAAACCCGAACAGCACCTCCTCCCACCTAGGAAGCTCATGATTTCCAGGTAGGTCTGTGGACTTCCCGGGGCCTCCCACCACTTCTGAGACCAGCCACTTTTCTGAAAAGCTTGTTCCTTCCTGAGCTCCCCTGGGTCTGGGAGAGGCTACCAAGGTGGACTAACCCAGCCCGTCTAGGTTCCTATGGCGATGGCTTGGGGAACTATTTATAGAATCAAGGCTTGGTCTCCTAGCTCGGGATCTGGGTGGCAGCAGGGATCAATGGTGAACCAACAAGAAACAGGTTCCTCTGTCATTGGGCAGGGGGCTACAGAGGGCCAGTGTGATGGGGGCACGCTAGACCGATTTACACAGGCTGTTGTTTGGCAGCCTGGCTTCTATAAACAGCATCAGGTTGGCCCAAAGCAATTAGCCTTCTAATAATAGTCACAGGCGGCTCTGGTCTAAGAATAGCCCCCATTGCACTGGCCCAAGTGGCCCTCGGCCATTACTCCTCTTACCCTCAGCATCCCTGGGAGGCAGGTCCCCGATTTAATGGAGGAGAAAAACCAAAGCCCAGAGAAGGGCTTGGACCTGCTCAAGGTAACACAGCTGCCAAAAGTCATCTCCCCAGAGTTTGCTTTTAACAGATGATTTTAATCCGTGTTTTGCCAGGGGCGGGGGCAGGAAAACAGGTTCTGATCTCGGCAAGTCGAATATTTCAGAACGGACTCCAGGCTGGACTCCTCCTGGCCTCTTTTCCCCTGTCTGGAGAATGGGGATTCGTCCCTGTTCCACTTGCAAGGGTGGTTGTGAGTTGAAGTGAGCTGGCCCGGGTGGGAGCACTAGGCCCCGGCCATGGGCCCCAGAGCTAAGGCTCCAGCCACTGAACTTGCTTCTTTATACTCCTGCTTCTCTGGTCAGGTTCAAGGAAACCTGGTGGGGCTCGGAGGCCAGGACCAACTTGCCTTGGTATTTATTCTGCTGCTACTTTTAAACTGTAACACAGCTTCCAGCCTTGAGCCTGTTTTTAGTCTCCTTGCCTTCTTTTTAAATAATCAGCATGTTTTTTGGTTTTTCTTGAAATCCCCTTTGCACCAGCCCCCAGGGCTGAAGAGACACTTAAGTCACCGTTGTTACCAGAGTTCCCATCTTTGAGTTGTGCTAAAATCCAGGACTTCTGCTTTGTCCCTAAGAAGCCTCGCGTTGAAAGCAGCCTTTTCCGGGTTTCTCCCCAACTTGATTCCCCTCGCTCTCTTTCTGCGGGTTCCTTAGTAGAATCCTGAACCTTTGATGCAAGCCAGATCTGTTCCCCGCTTTACTGTTCAGACGAGGTACCAGAGACAGAGTGCTTTAGCTAATTCCTGGTAGGGAGCTGCCCTTGAACACACACTTCCTCCCCTGCCCTCCAGAAATTCAGTGGCACCTTTCATTACGGCCATTTGCTCCTCACTAAGTCAGGAAAGTGTACCTTCGAGGTTGGGAGGCAGCCGCAGGCTGAGCTGTGGGTAAGAACCCAGGAGACATTTTTAAACGTAGATTCTCTCAGCCATCTGGGATGCTATAGGAAAATCCCACAGGCTTATGTGAGTGCACGCAGACCATCCATCCAGCCGTCACACGTATAAATATACAAGAGCTATTTCAGAATCATGACTCTGGGGCCTAACGCCCATTTTCTCCCCCCTTTCAGATCTCGGCACATGGTTTTGTTTGCCAGAAGAGGAGAAAATTCGCATTCGAGTGGAAATCGGACCTCTAATCCAAGCATATTGCTTGCTATTAACCGCCAAAACAGGACTGCTCATGAGGAACGTCTTTGCATATATGTTTGCAAAAGCTGTGTCATTGGAAACTTAACCTTGAGATACTCTGTCTTAGGACAGTCCGGGGTAGACAGCCAAGGGTGTAAAAGTAGTCCAGCTTTTGAAACTTAGGTTATTTTATATTTTTCCCCCTCAAGAACTTTTTTTTTTTTGGTTTTTTAAGAAATGGATTTGCCATCCTCCTCAATCCGCAGGAGTGCCGTGGTGGGTTTGTGTCTGGGTCAGGGCCCACCGCCTGTGCCTCTCCTGTTGACCCTTACTTTTGAAGTCAAAGAATCTATTTAAGAATTTAATATATGAGGCTTTCTTTTATTCCTCGGTTCTACTCAGTTTCACAGAGAAAAAAAAAATTATATATATATTATTTGAATAAACTGAACAGGGATTCATTTGTCTGTGCCATGCTTTACAGAGAGCTTCCCTGGTAGCTCAGATGGTCAGGAATCCGCCTGCCAATGCAGGGACCCGTGTGGCATCCCAGGGTTGGGAAGATCCCCTGGAGAAGGGAATGGCTACCCGCTCCAGTCTTCTTGCCTGGGAAATCTCGTGGACAGAGGAGCCTGGCGGGCTACCATCCACAGGGTCGCAGAGTCGGACACGACTGAGCAACTGTAACACTTACTTTACGAGTGAATAGATTTTTTTCCCCTGTGTTGAGTTTTGTCAGGTGGGCCGATGAGGAGCAAAAGCTGGAGAATAGATCCATGCAAGGGCACAGCTGAACTCCCATGTCGGGGATCCCAGGGCCACCCTCAGGCTTTGCAGTTGGCTAGAAGAACTCATGGAATTCAGCAAACCTGGTGGACTCACAGTCAGTGGTTTATCACAGTGAAAGGACGTGGATTAAAATCAGCAAGGAGGGACTTCCCCTGCTGGTCCAGTGGTTAGGAATCCGCCTTGGGATCCAGGGAAGGCGGGTTGGATCTGTGGGAACTCGAGGACCTAAGATCCCACATATCTCAGGATAGGTACTGAGCCTGCGCACTCTAGAGCCCGGCACTGCAGTGACAGATCCTGCCTGCTGCAGTGAAGGCCTGACACAGCCAAAGAAATACTCAGAACTAAAGTCAGCAAAGGGGGAGAAGGCGCAGAGGTCAGAGTCCAGGAGAGCCTATACACACGCCCTCAGATACCCTCCCCTAGTGGAGTCTTAACGAACACCCTCACCTCTCCCCCCAAGGATGTGTGATGACGTGTGAAGTGTTGCCAGCCAAGAAGGCTCGCCTGCAGCTTCGTGGCCAGCATTTTTTTTTACTGGCCACCAGTCACGAAGGTATGGGGCAACTGACTTTGGTTACTCTTGTCTCCAGCCCTTCCAAAGGCCAAATGATAATAGCATGACCCCAGACCGTCCCCCCATAAATCACAGGATTAACAGACTCTCTGGTCTTCTGTGGGCCGGGGTCCTAGGTATTCAAAGACACTCCTTTTAGTAAAGGACATTCCATTTTAGGAGGCCAGCTCCCAGGAGCTGGTCCCCTCCTTTCTTTGACATCTGCAGCATTTGAATCTCTAAACCTGCTGAGTTGGTCCTTGGCTTGACAGTCCCCCAAATGCTTAGGGATCGACCAGGCCCAGAACAGTTTCTTATCCTTAAGGGTTAAATGTTTTACTCACACCTGGTTCCCTTCATTCCCATGACAGTAGTGTGGCTTCGGGAAGGCAGTGACTCACGGTGGTGTGGCGTGTGGCTTTTTGGAGTCGGGCCAGAGTACCAGCTATGAGGCTTGCGCCCCTGTTTCTTCATCTGTAAAAGGGGGAAGTTAGAACTTCCTGGGTTTATTGGGAGGGGCTGGTGGGTGAGGTGGGTGTGATGCCTGGTGAGTGAGGAGCTCACAGAGGGAAGCAGCTCCCGTCTTCCTGGTCTTGAGACAGCAGTGGGATGGGCTGCTGCCGGAGTCGTGGGCGCAGGAAGCTCATGACCTTCAAGGGGCGTGATCTCAGCTACTTTTTGCTTATCTCAGGCTGGTCTGGATCTTCCCTTCTGTCAAGCTCAGGCCACGGTACATGTTCTTCTGTGACAAAAACTGAAAATCAGACTAAGCCATGTACCGCTGTGGAATGTCAGCATCCCAGAAGGCATCCAGGCTCACTCATGGTTCTGCCCATCCCTCGCTGTGTGACTAACTGGTCCCCGGCTTTGGAACTTAAAACCATGCCTTGTGCAACCTCTCAGTTCTGGGAGTCAACTAGAGCGACCCCGGCGGTCCTCGTAGTCAGATGGTGGCCGGGGCTTGTCACCCTAGTCAGATGGTCCACTGTGGGCTCCTGCATTCGAGTGTCTGGTGCCTGGGCTCAGGTGTTGGATCATCTGCAGGTGTCACTAAAAGGTGCCCTCTCCATGTGCCAGTCCGGACTTCTTGCGGCATGGCCGTCTCAAGATAGCCAGACTTGTTACGTGACAGCTGCCTCTGTCAGCAGATGCCACACAGTTGAGGGACATACCTAGAGCCAGCACAGTGTCATTTCCCCTCACCTCACATGTATCACCTTTTGAGGATGCTTGCTACACAGTAACGCCCCAGGCCTGCAGAACCTCGTCTCAGCTATCTCAGGACAGTGCTCACAGATTCTTGAAAGATAAGTAGGGAAGAAACCATCTGTAAGAGACACTTAAAAGGAAAGCACATTTGCTAGTCTCAGCTCATCTGGGCCTTCGGTTCTGCCAAGCTCAGGACATGATATATATATTTTTGTGACAGAACTCAAATTAAGACTCAGCCATGTGCCGCTGTAGAATGTCAGTGTCCCAGAAAAAGTACTTGTGCTAGACTTTAAATATATCGTCTTTGAAATGCCGCTCACAGATTGTTTCTATGGTACCAACCTATTTAAAGTTGTAACTCAGGATCCCCCCCGCAACCCTGAAATCTTTTGAAGACAATGTAGAAGCGGTGCTGTATGGTGTGAGCGGCCTAAGCGGGTGATGAGGAGTGTGGACCCCCTGTGGAAATATTACAGAAATTACCTTGGAAGGCTGGGGAATCGAAGAGATGACATATGCAGAGCTTTTTTTCTTTGTGACCCTGGACAGACAGGAGTCAGTCTATACATTATTCGCTCAAGTAAGTGGACAGAATTGATGGGATGGGGCAGGCACGGTTCAGCAGAGAAAGCACTTGTCCGGCACCGCCCTTAAACACCCTGTGTGACCCTGGCACCTCCCTGTGGCGTGGCCTCCTCTGTTGCCTGTTCTGTGAAAAGGGAAGAAATGTACCAATGAGTGTCCAAGAGCCCTGCCAGGCTTCTGCTGAGGAGCCCTTGTTGCCTGGCAACCCCTCCTGGGAAGGCTACATGTCTGAGCACCTCATTGGGAATCTATAGACGTGGGCCTGGATGCCCCCAGGCCCCAAGTGAAGGGTTTTATCTGGGGAATTCTGGGAGACCAGGCTGGATCTGAGAATCCTCAAACTAAACCTCTGGCCACCTCCCTCCTGGCTTTTCCAGAGGCTGTGTGCACTTGAGTCCAAAAATCTGGAAAAACCACTTGTCCTTGAGGCTCGAGACCGTCCATGCAGGGATACGTGATTGTCTTCTAAATCAAAGTAGATCTGACTGAGCCAGGAGCTTAACATGCATTACTTAGCACTCTCTCCCACTTTTTATTTTGGCCCTGGGAACCGCCTTTCAGAGCAGTACCAGCTTTATCCCTATTTTCGAGATGGGAGGGACTTCCCTGGTTGTCCAGAGATTAAGACTTTGTGCTTCTACCCCAGGGGGTGCACGTTCGATCCTTGGTCGAGGAACTAAGATACCACTTGCTATCCAGCCAAACAAAAATAATATGCCAATAGATATGGGAAACAGGTGTAGAGAAGTGAAACAACCTGCCCAGGTCTAAGAAGAAGCTAAGTGCAGATTATTTGGGTCCTTGAAGTTTTACTCCAGAACCTTCACTTTAAAAAAAAATTCTAAGAGCATTGCTGTCGTGGTGTCCAGTCGCTCAGCCATGTCCGACTCTGTGACCCCATGGACTGCAGTGTGCCAGGCTTCCCTGTCCACCATCTGCCAGAGTTTGCTCAGACTCATGTCCCTTGAGTTGATGATGCGATCCAACCATCTCATCCTCTGTCGCCCCCTTCTCCTGCCCTCCATCTTTCCCAGCATCCAGGTATTTTCCTTTGAGTTGGCTCTGCCCATCAGGTTGCCAAAATATTGCAGCTTCAGCACTAGCCCTTCCAATGAATATTCAGGGAGAAAACATTTTTTCTTTTAATCATTTGAGAATAAGTTGCCTACGTGACGTCCTGTCACCCCCTAAATACTCAAGTATTTCTAACTGACAAAGACCTTCTCCAGTGTAACCACAGGACAGTCGTCAAAAGCAGGAAAGGAACGTGGACGCATCACCACCGTGGAGCCCTCAGACCCCACTGGGGTTTTGACAGCTGCCCCAATAACTTGCTTTATCGCAAAAAGATCCAGTTCAGAAGCATCGGTTGCGTTTGGTTGTCATGTCTCTTCAGTCTCCTTTGGTCTGGAACAGTTCTAGGGTTTTTCTTTACCTTTCACTGCCTTGGCGGTTTTGGAGATTGCAGACCAGTTCTTTGAAAAACTTGATTTATTTTTGGCGGTGCTGGGTCTGTCCTTCGAGGGCTTTTCTCATGTGTAGAGCGGGGGCTACTCTAACTGAGGTGTGCCGGCTTCTCATTTCCATGGCTTCTCTTGCTCTAGAGCACAGGCTCTGGGGCTTGTGAACTTATGGAGACGCAGCTCCCAGGCTCCGAGCACAAGCTGAGCAGTTGTGATGCCAAGTGCTTAGGTGCTCCACTACATGTGGGATCTTCCCGGATCAGGACCAGGGATCGAACTGGCGTCTCCTGCATTGGCAGGCGGATGCTTTACCACTGGACCACCAGGGAAGCCCCAGAGCAGTTGTTTTATACAAATCCTCTTACCAGGGTTTGTCTTATGTATCCTCATGGGTCCATTCAGGTTATGCACCTTGGCAGAAATCAGAGGATTGATGCTTTGATCTTCTCAGGACATCCTATTGAAGATTTCCATTCGCCCCATTCTAGGGGACACATTCACTTGATCAAAGCCTGTATTCTCAATGACCCCATGACCATCCACAAAGTTTCCTTCTCCAGAAGCCACGTGGTAGGGTCCATTTGTTGAAGTAAATCCAGTGGTATCAATCCCTCGAGATCAAAGTAACTACAGATTCATAAAGTCTGCTGTAAAGCTGTGGACATGGCTACAGAGAAGCCAGGCTTAAGTTTATTTTTGGCTTTGACCTATAAACAGAAGCAAGTACATTTTCAGACCCAGGCTCAAAATGGTTTATCTTGTCTCCGTGTTTCCCTCACTCTGCTCCATAGTGGACCTTCAGTCTCTAAGACTTGCTCCCTCTGGCCTTCTCCTCTACTAAAACCTCACTTTCTAGATCCTTTCCTGAGTACATGTTATGTAGTATCTATCTGTCAGGCACATGGACAAGACATGTCATTGGAGATACAGAGACACAGACCCCTTTCCCAAGTAATTGGCTTCCTGTAGGTTCTCGTTTAATTCAGGACCACGGGAATTTAGACCCACATCTTTTGACTCCAAGTCCATTGTTCTGTGTATACATTAACAATGCCTCTTGGGTCTTTACTGGAGAAGGGAATGGCAAACCAGTATTCTTGCCTTGAGAACACCATAAACAGTATGAAATGGCAAAAAGATAGGACACTGAAAGATGAACTCCCCAGGTCGGTAGGTGCCCAATATGTTACTGGAGATCAGTGGAGAATAACTCCAGAAAGAGTGAAGAGATGGAGCCAAAGCAAAAATAACACCCAGTTGTGGATGTGACCGATGATGAAAGTAGTCTGATGCTGTAAAGAGCAATACAGCATGGGAACCTGGAATGTTAGCTTCATGAATCAAGGCAAATTGGAAGTGGTCTAACAGGAGATGGCAAGAGTGAACATTGACATTTTAGGAATCAGCGAACTAAAATGGACTGGAATGGGTGAATTTAACCCAGATGACCATTATATCTACTACTGTGGGCAAGAATCCCTTAGAAGAAATGGAGTAGCCATCACAGTCAACAAAAAGAGTCTGAAATGCAGTACTTGGATGCAACCTCAAAAATGACAGAATGATCTCTGTTCGTTTCCAAGGCAAACCATTCAATATCACAGTAATCCAGGTCTGTGCCCTGACCAGTAATGTTGAAAAAGCTGAAGTTCAATGGCTCTATGAAGACCTACAAGACGTTCTAGAACTAACACCCCAAAAAGATGTCCTTTTCATTATAGCGGACTGAAATGCAAAAGTAGTAAGTCAAGAAACACCTGGAGTAACAGGCAAATTTGGCCTTGGAGTACAGAATGAAGCAGGGCAGAGGCTAGTAGAGTTTTGCCAAGAGAACACACTGGTCATAGCAAATGCCCTCTTCCAACAACACAAGAGAATATTCTGCACATGGACATCACCAGATGGTCAATACCGAAATCCGATGGATTATATTCTTTGCATCCAAAGATGGAGAAGCTCTATACAGTCAGTAAAAACAAGACTGGAAGCTGACTGTGGCTCAGATCATGAACTCCTTATTGCCAAATTCAGACTTAAATTGAAGAAAGTAGGGAAAACCACTAGACCATTCAGGTATGACCTAAATCAAATCCCTTACAATTATACAGTGGAAGTGACAAATAGATTCAAGGGATTAGATCTGATAGAGTGCCTGAAGAATTATAGATGGAGGTTTGTGACATTCTACAGGAGGCAGTGGTTAAAGCCATCCCCAAGAAAAAGAAAAGCAAAAAGGCAAAATGGTTGTCTGAGGAAGCCTTACAAACAGCTATGAAAAGAAGAGAAGTGAAAGGCAAAGGAGAAAAGGAAAGATATACCTATTTGAATGCAGAGTTCCAAAGAATAGCAAGGAGAGATAAGAATGCCCTCCTCAGTGATCAGTGCAAAGGAGTAGAGGAAAACAATATAATGAGAAAGATTAGATATCTCTTCAAGAAAATTAGAGATACCAAGGGAAATTTTCATGCACAGATGAGCACAATAAAGGACAGAAATGATGTGGACCTAATGGAAGCAGAAGATATTAAGAAGAGGTGGCAAGAATACACAAGAACTATACAAAAAAGATTTTAATGACCCAGATTTACACAATGGTGTGATCACTCACCTAGAGCCAGACATTCTGGAATGTGAAGTCAAGTGGGCCTTAGGAAGCATTACTATGAACAAAGCTAGTGGAGGTGATGAAATTCCAGTTGAGTTATTTCAAATCCTAAAAGATGATGCTGTTAAAGTGCTGTACTGAATATGCCAACAAATTTGGAAAACTCAGCAGTAATCACGGGACTGGAAAAGGTCGGTTTTCATTGCAATCCCAAAGAAAGACAATGCCAAAGAATGTTCAAACTACCGCACAATTACACTCATCTCACACACCTGCAAAGTAATGCTCAAAATTCTCCAAGCCAGGCTTCAACAATACATGACTGGTGAACTTCCAGATGTTCAAGCTGGGTTTAGAAAAGGCAGAGGAACCAGAAAGCAAATGGTCAACATCTGTTGGATCATTGAAAAAGCAAGAGAGTTCCAGAAAAACATCTGCTTCTGCTTTATTGAGAGTGCAAAAGACTTTGTGTGGGTCACAACAAACTGTGGAAAATTCTTCAAGAGATGGGAATACCAGACCACCTGACCTGCCTCCTGATAAATCTACATGCAGGTCAAGAAGTAACAGTTAGAACTAGACATGAAACAAGACACTGGTTCCAAATCAGGAAAGGAGTACATCAAAGCTGTATATTGCCACCCTGCTTATTTAACTTATATGCAGAGTACATCGTGAGAAATGCTGGGCTGGATGAAGCACAAGCTGGAATCTGCTGGGAGAAATAGCAATAACCTCAGATATGCAGATGACACCACCCTATGGCAGAAAGCAAAGAAGAACTAAAGAGCCTCTTGATGAAAGTGAAAGAGGAAAGTGAAAAAGTTGGCTTAAAACTCAGCATTCAGAAAACTAAGATCATGGCATCCGGTCCCATTACTTCATGGCAAGTAGTTGGAGAAACAGTGGAAACAGTGACAGACTTTATTTTGGGGGCTCCAAAATCACTGCTGATGGTGACTGAAGCCATGAAATTAAAAGATGCTTACTCCTTGGAAGGAAAGTTATGACCAACCTAGATAGCATATTCAAAAGCAGAGACATTACTTTGCCAACAAAAGTCCGTCTAGTCAAGGCTATGGTTTTTCCAGTGGTCATGTATGGATGTGAGAGTTGGACTGTGAAGAAGGCTGAGTGCCAAAGAACTGATGTTTTTGAACTGTGGTGTTGGAGAAGACTCTTGAGAGTCCCTTGGACTGCAAGGAGATCCAACCAGTCCATTGTGAAGGAGATCAGCCCTGGGATTTCTTTGGAAGGACTGATGCTAAAGCTGAAACTCCAGTACTTTGGCCACCTGATGCGAAGAGTTGACTCATTGGAAAAGACTCTAATGCTGGGAGGGATTGGGGGCAGGAAGAGAAGGGGACGACAGAGGATGAGATGGCTGGATGGCATCACTGACTCAATGGACGTGAGTCTCAGTGACCTCTGGGAGTTGGTGATGGACAGGGAGGCCTGGCGTGCTGCGATTCACGGGGTCGCAAAGAGTCAGACACGACTGAGTGACTGAACTGAACTGAGCTTCGGTCTTTACATCATACAGATAGAGTGAGAGAAAATAAAAGGTATAACTAGCAGCTAACACTCCCTAAGCATCTGTTATGTTCCAGGTACAGTTTTAATTGCTTACCTATTTTATCACAACCATTTTGCTTCAAGAAAGGTAATCAAAGCCTTGCCTGGGTTCACAGTTGTTAAGTGGTGGAGCTGAGATTGGAACTCTAGAGCCTGTGTGCTCACGCGGAATCCAGAGCTGGTGTGGGGTTCTCTAGGAGTGTCCCTGCTCGTCAGTTCCTTTGATCCCTGGAGCCTAGCACATTGTAGGCACTCGGTTCATTTTTATTAGATCAGTGGACGGATTTATTTACCAACCTGTTGGAAAGGAAGAGAATGCAGAGATTGCCTGGCAGAATACTTGGGAGTTCTAGAGTTTGCCCATTTAATCCTTCACTTAATCAAACTCTTGTATAAGGCAACCACTCCCGGCCCACGACGGTGCTTATATTGAGAGACCCGAAGATCTAGGAGACAGTCTTGACCTTCATTATTCCTTTTTGAATGTCATGTCCCGTCCCCACCCCACCGCAAATGTCTCATGCACAACTCTCCCAGGAGCTAGTCTTATATCCCCATTTTGCAGATTTAGAATCTCAGGCTGACAAAGGAGTCTCCCTCGGCCAGGATGGCTCGGCGACGTCCGTACCAGTCGTCAGAGGCGGGCGTCACCACGAAGTGGGCGCGACAAACAACAACAACAAAACCAGCCCTTAGCCGTTCTCGGCCGCGAAAACCTTCACCGTATCAATAACTCAAATGCTCTAAATCCAAAGCCGCCCTAGCGTCCCACTGTTGCCATGGCAAAGGAGCGCGTCATATCCGCTGACGTGATGTCATTTCTGGTGCGCCGCATCCGCGTTCCGGCGCCTTGGTGGCGCGTTTCTCGCACCGAGCCGGGCGCTGAGTTTGGTCCGCTGAGCCGGAGAGAGGTGAGCTGGGCCCGGGAGTGGACCGACAGGGGACGCGGGGGAGTCTGTGCTAGTAGGAGAGGGGGGCTCTGGCTCGCGGAAGCGGGCCTCGGCCGCGGCGGGGAGGGAGCGGGGCCGCTCGGGGTCTCAGGGCCGACTTGGACACCGAACGTCCACCGCGGGGCCTGGACGGCGCGGCACGGAGACTCCGAGCCCTGGCTGCAGTTCCACCTGGTTTGAAGCCTCACCAGCCGTGGAACCTAGGGAAGTTAATTTCTCAGCCTCTTTTTATTTAAGTCTGAAGTTCGAAGGCGCTAGCAGTACCTCCCTCGTAGAGGTGTCTTGATGCCTATATTAGATTATCGGCCTGAAGCGTCCAGCAAGGGCTTACTTAGCACCTCCTGGGGGATCTGTAACTCGTGACAGCTCCGTGCTTTTTACCATGCCCTGTGCCCGAGGAGGCAGTGGTGATCTGCGGCTCCCATGTATCTGGGACACCCCGCCTCCTCTGAGAATATTTCCCCCTTTTTTGCGCCCGGATGATGTTGGGACCCGCAGGACCCAACCATTGCACCATTGAGTTGAGTAGAGTAAGTAGGGAAAACTTTCCCACAGAGCTGACCAGAGTTTGAACTCGCCTTCGAAGTGTTGCGAGTTGGCCGTTCCTGAAGTCTGCTTTTGGCGGCTGCTAGATGGAGGTCACAGCGCTGTCACGCATGTAATGCATTGCGTTGTGGTGCCCCATGCTTGGCACTTGGTCTGCGTTTAATATTCATGCATTGAGTACCAGGTAGAGCGGGGATTTGAACTCGGGCTATGTGATTTCAGCACCTGCTTCTACAATCACTTTGCTCCATGCTAATCCAGTAATAGGAGGGGCCATAGACCTAATCCTGGGACTAGCGTAACAAGCGGTTACTGTGAGCTAAGTGTTTTGAAAGAGCCATCTCGTTGATTCTGCCTCACAAGCCTTCTCAAAGGTTGGTACTGTAGTAAATCCACTTAAGAGACAGCTGAATCTCATCACCCAGCTAACCTGAGTTGATTGCTGCATTCAGGTTCACAGATGTGTGCTGTTTTAAGGTTATGTTCATAATCACTACTGTCTTCTAGCGCCTCAAAAGAGGTTCCTATCTGGGGAGGAAAACCTGAGGGTCATATTTAAGTGTTTTCTAAAAAAAAGGAATTCACTTTGCTCAACTGTTATAAGTCCAGATGAAACTCTTTACTCAGCAATAGAAAAAAATAATATCCAGGAAGATGTTTGCCTCGTTTGTGAGGCAGTCATCCGTAGAATAACATCCTTAAGTTGTTTTTACGTGGTTTGTGTGTATGTGAGTGTGGGTGATGTTTGACAACATAGAGAAGGAAATATCTGCCTAACCACATGGACTGTTGGGACTGGTCTTTTTTATTCGGTTTTGGTACCTGTTTTCTAAAATACGTTTTTAGCGTCTGCTTTATTGAATTGTAACAGTGACTTCAGTGGATATTCGTTTGGGGGAAGTTGTGAGGGCAGCAGGGAGTGGCAGCTGCCAGGGCAGCCTGCTGCCGCCGCCCCAGGACTTGTCACAGACTGTGCCTTTTCTCTGCCTCCCTTCAGTGACGGGCCATGTCGCTGTCCCACCTGTACCGGGACGGGGAAGGCCACATGGACGAGGACGAGGACGAGCGGGAGAACTTCGAGATCACCGACTGGGATCTCCAGAATGAATTCAACCCCAACCGGCAGCGCCACTGGCAGACCAAGGAAGAGGCCACCTACGGAGTGTGGGCAGAGCGAGACTCGGATGAGGAGAGGCCCAGCTTTGGGGGCAAACGGTATGGCTGGCGCGGACCGCTTTCCCCAGGCGCTGGGGACTAGACCGCTTAGTACGCTTCTCTCCAGTCCTCCTTGAGCCCCTTAGCTGCGACCTCAGCCAGGGAGCCCAGTTCCTCCTCCGGACAGAGTGCTGCTCTCTCACTGACCGATCATGAATGAGCGATCATATATCTAAAGCCTTGTGCTGCAGCCCCAGTCCTTCCCTTCCAGGAGCCCAGACCCCGGAGGATGGAGGCAGGCTCACAAATGGAAGTTTGTAACTGACGTAGGACTGGAGAGGGAGTACTTTTCCTCGTGTTTGACCTGTTCTGGGAGGTCAGGGAAGATTGAGTGGTGGGGGGCAGGAGGGAGCAGAGCCCCTTGATGGGAGGAGCAGGGCATCCAGGAGGGTGTGAGTGGTCTTGTGGGTAGACGGGGGAGAAGGAGAGGAGGGGACTGTGGTCCGTGCAGAGGGGGCGAGATGTGGTGGGGGGAGTATGTGTGCAGAGGACCCTGTGAAGCCACAGTGCAAGCGGGGCTGTGTGAGGAGGCCCGGGCGGTGGTCTGGGGAGAGGTGATGGAGACTGGGCCAGGAGGGCAGCCTCGGGCGGGGGATTCAGGCTGAAAGCCGCCTCCTCCTTGGCGTGAAGTCTTATGTGGGGGCTGCGGCGCGCTTGAGCAGTGTGTGTAGCAGACTGAGGTTTGTCTGCGTGTCCCCACCTGAAGCCTGGATGCTCCAGTCCGTTGAGACCATACATTTTTCACAAAAGAGACTGGGGAGAAAGAGCAGAGATCCGTTCAGGCTCTTTTCATCTGGCAAGAAATGTTAACAGCGGACAGTGTGGATCACAGGGCGGGAATGTACGATTGTAAGATAGTAACAGCAGCCAGGACCTGCGGGTTCCTCACAGGCCTGGTCTCACTGACCTTCTGAGAGAGGCACCAGGTGTAAAACGGGGTAAGTTTCACAGATTAGGGAACAGCGGCGAGTCACGCAGCTGAGCTGTGAGAATCGGGGTCTGTCCGATCTGGAGTTGGGCTCTCATATGGCATCTCTTAGGGAAAAATTCCTCTGTGGATCTTACTGCCACAGGGATGTTTATTTACTAGGTTAGTCATTTTAGAAAGCATCACCTTATGTTGCAGTATTCCCAGGCTTTTTCACTGGATTCTTTTCTCTCTTCCTTTAACCACACAGTACAGAGCTATCAGCTCCAGTTTATACACAGGGGAGCTGTGATTAAGAACTTGCTGTAAGTACTGTTTTTGAGGCGATCGGATAAAATCAGTACTTTCCGTCTCAGAGTTAATTTCTTAGCTATTTTAGTTTTCATAAATACATTTAATAAACACAAGCTTTTCTAAGAATGATTGATAAGATTGCTAATGTACTTTCCATTCATATAATCTCCCTTAAATGTATTGTATTTATGATTTTGATGTATGAAAGTGTCTTTTCTTATTTGATTTTTGTACTTGAAATAGTGTCTGAAACAAATTTTTTTTGCGAGGGGGGGTGGGGCAGATAGTATTGTTTACTTAAATGTTGTGTTTCATGTGTAGAGCAAAGTGAATCAGTTATATGCATATATTTCTATTTATAAATATACACATATAAATACATGGGGAGACACTCTTCTTCAGACACCTTTCCTATATAGGTTGTTACACAGTATTGAGTAGAGTTCTCTGTGCTACACAGGAGGTCCTTGTCTGTTTCATGCGTGTGTGTGTGTGTGTGTTGACCCTGATCTCTCTCATTGATCTCCTCCCCCCTCATTGTCCCTTCGGCAGCCATGAGTTTGATTTCGAGATCTGTGAGTCTGTTTCTGTCTTGGAAACAAGTTCATTTGTGTCATTTTAAAAACTAGATTCCACAGATGAGTGACACCACACGTTTGTCTTTCTCTGTCGTGGTTCACGTAGTAATGCGGTTGCTGGGTCCGTATATGTTGCTGCAGGTGGCATTATTTCATTATTTTTAATGACCAAGTAATATTCCCTCATATATATGATTATACCACGTCTTTATCCGTTCATCTGTTGACGGACATGTAGGTTGCTTCCGTGTCCTGGCTGTGGTACATAGTGCTGCACTGGATACTGGGATGCCTGTATCTTTCTTTTTCAGTATTGATTTGGCTGCCTTGGGTCTTAGTTGCGGCACACGAGCTCTGTAGTTGTGGTGTGAGGATTGACTTGGCCTGCATCTTACGGGATTTAAGTTTCCCCAGCTAAGGATGAAACCTGCGTCCCGTGCATCGCAAGGCTGATTGTTAACCACGGGACCACCCGGGAGGTCCTGGGGTGCACGTATCTTTTCGAATTATGGTTCCCACGGTATGTACCCAGGTGTGGTACTGCTGGATCGAATGCTGGCTCTGCTTTTAGTCTTGGAGGGCATCTCGTACCGTCTCCATAGTGGCGGCACCAGCAGTGCAGGAGGGCGCCCCTTTCCTCCGCGCCCTCTCTAGTGTTTATTGTGTGTAGAATTTTTGATGATGGCCATTCTGATTGGTGTGAGGTGATACTTTTTGAAGTTTCCCCTACTAGCAGTGTTGGGCATCTTTTCAGTTGCCTCCTGGCCAGCTGTGTGTCTTTGGGGGAAATGTCTATCTGGGCCTCCTGCCCATTTTGTGATTGGGTTTTTTTAAACAACATTGAGCCGCCTGAGCTATTTGTAGATTTTGGAGATTAATCCCTTGTTGGTCCCATCTTTTGCAAATACTTTCTCCCAGTTTGTGAGCTGTCTTTTAATTTTGTTTATGGTTTCCTTTGCTGTGCAAAAGCTTTTGGGATGAATTGGGTCCCATTTGTTTATTTTTGTTTCTATTTCCATTACTCCTAAGAGCTGATTGTTGAGTTTTAAGCTTTGAAACTGGAGTTTTAAGCCAACTTTTTCACTCCTTTTTCACCTTCATCAAGAGGCTCTTTAGTTCCTCTTCACTTTCTGCCACAAGGGTGGTGTCAGCTGCATATCTGAGGTTATTGATACTTCTTCCAGCAATCTTGATTCCAGCTTGTGCTTCATCCAGCCTGGCATTTTGCATGATGTGCTCTGCACATAAGTTAAATAAGCAGGGTGACAATATACAGCCTTGACATAGTCCTTTCCCAGTTTGGAACCAGTCCACTGTTCCATGTCCAGTTCTAACTGTTGCTTATTGTCCTGCATACGGATTTCTCAGGAGGCAGGTTGGGTGGTCTGGTATTCCTATCTCTTAGGAATTTTCCAGAGTTTGTCGTGATCCACAACAAAGGATTTAGTGTAATCAATAATGTTGAAGTAGATGGTTTTTTTGGAACTCTCTTGGTTTTTTTATAATCCAGCGGATGTCAGCAATTTGATTTCTGGTTCCTCTGCCTTTTCTAAATCAAGCTTGAATATCTGGAAGTTCACGGTTCACCTATTGCTGAAGCCTGGCTTTGAGAATTTTGAGCATTACTTTGCTATCATGTGAAATGAGAGCAATTGTGCGGTAGTTTGAGAATGCTTTGGCATTGCCTTTCTTTGGAATTGGAATGAAAACCGACCTTTTCCAGTCCTATGGCCACTGCTGAGTTTTCCAAATTTGTTGGCATATAGAGTGCAGCACTTTCAAAGCATCATCTTTTAGCATTTGAAATAACTCAACTGGAATTCCATCACCTCCACTAACTTTGCTCGTAGTGATGCTTCCTAAGGCCCACTTGGTTTTGCATTCCAGGATGTCTGGCTCTAGGTGAGTGATCACACCATCATGATTATCTGGGTCGTGAAGATCCTTTTTGTATAGTTCTTTTGTGTATTCTTGTCACCTCTTCTTAATATCTTTTGCTTCTGTTAGGTCCATACCATTTCTGTCCTTTATTGTGGCCATCTTTGCACAAAAATTTCCTTTGGTATCTCCAATTTTCTTGACGAGATCTCTAGTCTTTCCCATTCTATTGTTTTCTTCTATTTCTTTTGCATTGTTCACTTAGGAAGGCTATCTTATCTCTCCTTGCTATTTTTTGGAACTCTGCATTCAGATGGGTGTACCTTTCCTTTTCTCCTTTGCCTTTTGCTTCTTGTCTTTTCTCAGCTATTTGTAAGCCCTCCTCAGACAACAATTTTGTCTTTTTGCATTTCTTTTTCTTGGGGACGGTCTTGATCACTGCCTCCTGTTCAGCATTACGAACCTCCATCCATAGTTCTTGAGGCTATTGGAGATCTAATAGATCTAATTAGATCTGTGGCAATCCATAGATCTAATCTGTGGCAATCCATAGATCTAATCCATGGAGATTAGATTTTCAGATCTAATCCTTTGAATCTTTGTCACTTGCACTGTATAATCATTAAGGGATTTGATTTAGGTCATACTGAATGGTTTTCCCTACTTTCTTCAATCTAAGTCTGAATTTTGTAATGTGTTCATGATCTGAGCCACAGTCAGCTCCTGGTCGTGTTTTTGCTAACTGTATACAGCTTCTCCATCTTCAGCTGCAAAGAATATAATCCATCTGATTTTGGTTTTGACCATTTGGTGGTGTCCATGTGTAGAGTCATCTCTTGTGTTGTTGAAAACGGATGTTTGCTATGATCAGTGCGTTCTCTTGGCAGAATTCTGTTAGCCTTTGCCTTGCTTCATTTTGTACTCCAAGGCCAAACTTGGCTGCTACTCTGGGTGTCTCTTGTCTTCCTACCTTTGCATTCCAGTCCCCTATGGTGAAAAAGACATCTTTTTTTTTGGTGTTAGTTCTAGGTCTTCTAGGTCCTCATAGAACTGTTCAACTTCAGCTTCTTCAGCATTACTGGTCGAGGCATAGACTTGGATAATGTGATATTGAATGGTTTGCCTTGGAAACGAACAGATCATTCTGTCACTTTAGAGGCTGTACCCAAGTACTGCATTTCGGACTCCTTTGTTGACTCTGATGGCTACTTCATTTCTTTTAAGGGATTCCTGCCCACAGTAGTAGATATAATGGTCATCTGAATTAAATACACCATTCCAGTCCATTTTAGTTCATTGATTCCTGAAATGTCAGTGTTCACTCTTGCTATCTCCTGTTTGACGACTTCCGATTTATGTTTATTATCATCAGTTATTATGATTACTGATGTTTGAATGTGTTCCTCCATTTTACTAGTAATATTAACAGGCTTTATTTCTTAAACCTTTCCTGCCTTAACTGAATTTACCCAGTTATTGTTTTTTAATATTAATTAACTTTTGGCCACACTGGGTCTTTGTTGCATGGGCTTTCTCTAGCTGAGACGGGGGCTGCTCTCTAGTTGCGGTGTATGGGCTTCTCATCGTGCTGGCTTCTTTAGTTGTGGAGCATGGGCTAGAAGGTGCATGGGCTTAGTTGCCCATGGCGTGTGGGATCTTCCCAGACCAGAGATTGAACCTCTGTCCCCTGTGTGGGCAGGCAGATTCTTAACCACTGGACCGCCAGGTAAGTCCTCAAGTTATAGTTGTTGGTTTTTTTGTTTTTTTTTTTTAATGTATTAAATGAGAGGTGGACAGTCACATCATACTTAGAATTTTTAGTCAACTCTGTGGTGTCATTGGTAAGTCTGAAGTCACAGAGTTGAGGCATCAGGTCAAAGTGTCGAATGTGATTACAGGGGAGCCGGGTCTGGGGCACTGACAATAGGAGTCGGCGCTGCTCTTTTAAAATGGATCCCACGAGGTCCGCTCTAAGGAGCTCTCGGGCCAGTGACGTTGGCCTGAGAGAGTTCTTACAGACCGCCTGGACCTTCTCTTTGCCCGCAGGGCCCGTGACTACTCGGCCCCTGTCAACTTCATCAGCGCGGGGCTCAAGAAAGGGGCGGCAGAGGAGGCGGAGCTGGAGGACTCCGACGAGGAAGAGAAACCTGTGAAGCAGGATGAATTTCCTAAGGATTTCGGACCAAAGAAGTTGAAAACGGTAGCATCTTTATTGAAGGGCTGTGACCTTAGTAATGTCCCCAGAAGGTCGCTGTGGCCCTGGCATCGGCTGGGGGGCGGGGGCTTTCACTGGCATTGGCTGGGGGGCGGGGGCTTTCAGCTGGAGGCCGGTCATGTGGGCCTCTCCCTGTGGAGCAGATTTCCTGCGGGGTGGCTGTGCCAGGCAGTCTTTGCTCTGTCCGGAGACATCACTGGTGTCCTTGTGGTTTCTAGGATACTTCTCACAGTATTCTGTGACTGCCCAGACATGGTCCCATCAGCCAAGCTTGCTCGCTTAGGTTTTTCCTTCTTTGTTTGCAGGGTGGCAATTTTAAGCCCAGCCAGAAGGGTTTTGCAGGAGGAACTAAGTCTTTCATGGATTTCGGCAGCTGGGAAAGACACACAAAAGGAATCGGACAGAAGCTTCTTCAGAAAATGGGCTACGTGCCCGGAAGGGGCCTGGGGAAGAACGCTCAAGGTGTGGTGCCCTGCCCGTGGGCACTCGGGGTGGGCAGCAGGGGCAGGGAGGGGCACGCTCTGCCTTTTCTCTGCTTTGTTGCTTTCCTGCCAGCATGTGACAGTTGTGCTCTAAGCTCTGCGCTTTATCAAAACTCAAGTTACATAAAATGCCATATTTCAGCATGAGGGAGTGGTCAGGCTTAATACAGCCTGATGGGCTGAAAACAAGCTTCTTTCTGGCCTGCCCAGTGTTTCTAAAAAGTCAGATCAGTTGCCAGTGTTTAAAAATCAGAGTTTCTCCTAGCTTGTAGATAAGCTACAGTTTAGGAGATTGGCAGGGATTGGGTTAGCTGACAATTCCTGCCCCAGTCAGCCCGCACAGCTTCCTTATTCTGGAAGCTGTCTCCACACCACAGCCCACTCTCCTTGTTCATGTTACTGTCCCTGGGCTCTGCTCACAAAGGGGCAGGATAGCTAACTTAGCTGCATGAAACATCCATGGACCTGAGTGAAGATTGGAAAGGTGGCCTGGCATGAGAGTGAAGGCTGTTCTAATTTGGGAGCTCAACAGTACGAGCTGGAAAGGGTGTGGTGGGAAGTTCGGGGTGGGGGCAGTTCTTCACAGAAATGCTGTAGTCCTGTTTGTAAACTTTTTAAAAAGAAAAAATGCATTTATTTCCAAAGCGCATAGTGTAGAGCAAAGCAAGCGTAGGAGATAGGAAGTGCCAGTATGAAATATTATACGAATGTAATACACAAGTGATGAGCGATCGTCGCTCAGTCGTGTCCGACTCTGTGACCCCATGGACTGTGGCCACCAGGCTCCTTTGTGTCTGGAATTCTCCAGGCAAGCATACTGGAGTGCGTTGCCATGCCCTTCTCCAGGGGATCTTCCCGACCCAGGGATTGAACCCTGGTCTCCTGCATTGCAGGCAGATTCTTTACCAGCTGAGCCACCAGGGAAGCGTGTGTATATATACAATATAATAAGAAAACAGATGGAGTTTCAATGGCGGCTCCTCCTCTCTCCAGTCAGAACCAGCACATCCTTCCCGTAGTAATCGGCTTCCAGGTGAACAGGGTAGGCCAGAGTCGGTTATAAGTACTCCCGTCCGCTAAGTAAGTGACCGCGGTGAAGCGGACCCGCGCTCAGGGCCCGCATGCGCTCCTGTTGGCACACTGCTCTGTCGTATCGGCAGCAGGACCACGTGGGGCAGGCAGGAGCGGCTGCCCTTCCGGGCGGCGTGCTGTCCCGTGGAAGGACCAGGGAGCGGGTCTCCGTGCGTGGCGCACCCACACGACGGCAGTGACCGCAAGTCTGTCTCTCTGAAATTCATCAGGCATCATTAACCCAATCGAAGCCAAGCAGAGGAAGGGCAAAGGTGCGGTGGGGGCGTACGGCTCGGAGCGCACCACCCAGTCCCTGCAGGACTTCCCCGTGGTCGACTCGGAAGAAGAGGCCGAGGAGGTGGGTCGGGAGGCGGCCCGGCCGGCCTGTGCGCCTGTCGGCCGGGGTTGGTCTGTCTGCTCGTTCGTTAGCTCAGCCAGCATCCGGGGGTTCAGGGGTCGGTCTCACACTGTGCACCAGTACGGGCCAGAGGCTGGTGGCCTGCCATCAACAGGGACAACAGGGAACACGGTACACGAGTAACCAGTATGGTCAGAAATGGGGGTGTGGGGACAGGGCCTCGCCTTTGTAGGAGGGAGTGGGTGTCAGGCAACCTCCTCGGAGGGGTCAGTATCAGACAGCACCGTCCTCAGCACAGAACCGTGTGGAGGTCTCAGCGGCCCTTTCATCTTCTGATGGACCCTGTCCCTCTGACTCAGGAATTTCAGAAGGAGCTGAGCCAGTGGAGGAAAGACCCCAGCGGAAGCAAGAAGAAGCCCAAGTATTCTTATAAGACTGTGGAAGAGCTGAAAGCCAAGGGCAGGATTAGCAAGAAGCTCACCGCCCCCCAGAAGGAGCTCTCTCAGGTCAAGGTAGGTGCGCATAGATGCCAGCCCTGGATGGGGGTCTGGGAGACACGCAGTCACCCCAAACGGCAGAGGCGGTCACCGAGCACTTGCCCGTAAGGTTCCTGCAGGCCTTCTGTGCAGGGGCGGGAGGGTGTGTGCGTGTGCTTTAATCGTGCAGCAGCCTCTGTCCGTTCCCGCACTCAGGCTCGTCATCGTCCCCCCACCCCGACAGGACAGTGCTGAACTGACTGACGCTCCCGGCTTTCTGGGGCTGCCAGTTCCTGCTGTTCTATTGCTAGACCTTGAACACCTCTGGGTCCGTCTGGGGCAGGTTGCTCTGCGCATAAAGCCTTGTCTGTGCTGGGGACAGTTCTTAAGGCTCGATTCCTGGAAGTGGAGTCGCCAGGTTCAAGCACTGGAAGATCTTTCAGTCTCTGACCAGGAGGGGCCCTCCAGGCATCCCCGCGTGGCCTCTTATGGTGACTTGATTTTCAGCCCCGGGCATATGCAGACTGAGAGGCTTTCCCGTCACCGCCCCAGGGGACAGAGGTGACAGGTGTCTGCTGCAGGAGGTCAGTGTGTGTCACAGAACTGAGAGTTCAGTGGGTTCTCCAGGGTCAGGTGTCAGGTCAGCTGGGGGCCTGGCAGGAAATGTGGCGTCCAGGTCGCAGCTGGAGCCTTTGCGGCCATGGGTGTGGGCGGGCCCAAGGGCTGGAGCGGAGGTGAACGTCTTCCCGGGTGTTCCAGTTCAGGTGGTCCCTGGTTGCGGACTTGGCTCAAGTGATGGCGATACTTCCGTTTCAGTACCATCCTGTTCTCATTCCTCAGTCATCCCCAGACACTGACATTACCTCATTTCCTTGGTTGCCTTTGTGGGTTTTGTGTGTGTCATGTTTTTACATTGAAAAACAGAACAGAACAACTCTTACTACGTGAGCACGCAGTACCTGTTAAGGCAATTGCAAAATGGAGGCAAAAGTACTAACATTATTTCCCATAAATGACCAGTTTTCACACCTGTGATGTAGATCTTTTCAGGTCTTTTTGTTGAAATGTGCATTTCTTACCAAGATATTTTTGACTGTTTGTTGTTTTATTGCCTGCTTTAATCGGTACAGCCTCTACCCTTGTATGAAAAGAGTTTTATCTCAACAGCATAGTCCCATTCGTATGTCATCAGTTTTCCTCTAGTCTGTCCAGAGGCCCCAGGGCAGGGCTTGTCCGTCTGTCCCTGGTGGTTGGTCCCGGGCCTCTGCTGAGCCCTTCCCCAGCTCCGCAGAGCAGTGCTCACAGGCTCCCTCAAGCGTGACGCCCTCCCTGGGCTTCGGTGCGCGTCCTATGGGGCGGCGGTGGCACGCGTTCACCCGCGGGCCCCTCCACCCTCCCCAGGTCATAGACATGACGGGCCGGGAGCAGAAGGTCTACTACAGCTACAGCCAGATCAGCCACAAGCACAGCGTCCCCGACGACGGGCTCCCGCCGCAGGCGCAGCCACCGCCCCCGCCCGGCAAGGAGGCCCGGGCGCCCGGCTTCGCGCTGCCCGAGCTGGAGCACAACCTGCAGCTGCTCATCGAGCTTACGGAGCAGGAGATCATCCGCAACGACCGGCAGCTGCAGTACGAGCGGGACGTGGTGGTGAACTTGACGCACGAGCTGGAGAAGGCGGCGGGCGCGCTGCAGCAGGAGCAGCGGGCCATCGCCAGCCTGAGCGAGGTGCTGGCGCTCGTGGAGGAGTGCGAGCGGCGCCTGCAGCCCGGCTGCGGCGACCCGCTCACCCTGGACGAGTGCGCCCGCGTCTTCCAGACGCTGCGGGACAAGTACTACGAGGAGTACCGGATGTCCGACCGCGTGGACCTGGCCGTGGCCATTGTCTACCCGCTCATGAAGGACTACTTCAAGGAGTGGGACCCCCTCAAGGTGAGTGGGCGGGGGAGACGGCTGCGCCGCCTCTCGCCGGGGGCGCCCGGGCTCCACACGGTCCGGAGGGCGAGGGGCCGGACGGCCACGCTCAGCCGCCGTGTCTTCCTCCTCAGGACTGCACCTACGGCACCGAGACCATCTCCCAGTGGAAGAGCCTCCTGGAGAACGACCAGCTGCTGTCGCACGGCGGGCAGGACCTCTCTGCGGACGCCTTCCACAGGTGCTTCTGGGGGCGGCGGGGCTCAGCTGTGTGGGCCCCAGGCGCCTGCGGGTGCCACTCTGGGAACTTAGATTCGCTCATCTGAGTGCTCCCGGGAGCAACGGAGGAGCGCTCCCAGCCGGGCGGAGGGGTCAGCCCTGTGGGCCCTGGGCGCCACTCTGGGAACTTAAGATTCGCCCGCCCGCTCAGGCTCCCCTTGTGTGTGCTGAGGATCTGCCTGTCCTCGCTGGGCTCGCCGGGGAGTGAGGCAGGGCTGGTCTCCAGGAAAGGACAAGGCGGGTGTTAACAGAGTGGACAGATACAGCCGGGCTGAGAATGAATGGCAAGGGTGCCACCTGTGTGCGCACGTATGGGTGCAGGTGGAGGTACAGGTCTCGGTGTAGCCCAGAGACCTGAAGCCCAGACCCAAGCGAGGGGTCGGCTCTGCAGTAGAGCTCCATGTGGGGAAGTGCACGACCCCTGGGGGGCTTGTGAGCCTGCAACTGCCCGACCAGGGAGGCGGGGACACCCAGGAAACGCCCCGAGGCTGAGTGGGAGCCACGAGAGCTGTGGGTCGGTCGATGGTTTCCTGATGGGAGGGCCGGGCTGTTGGGGGTCCGCAGTCCTGCCCCAGAGGTGGGGGGGGGGGGGTGCCCTGGGTAGTGGGACCAGCCGGGTGTAACAACCCCCTCCTGCCCACCTGCCTGCAGGCTGATCTGGGAGGTCTGGATGCCTTTTGTCCGGAGCATCGTGGCGCAGTGGCAGCCGAGGAACTGCGACCCGATGGTGGACTTCCTGGACAGCTGGGCGCCCCTCATCCCCGTGTGGGTGCTGGACAACATCCTGGAGCAGCTCATCTTCCCCAAGCTGCAGAAGGAGGTGGGCCCTCGGGGGATGGGGGGCCGGGGCTCAGGCAGCACTTGTCTTCAGTGGCTGTGAGCTCCAGCCTCGAAGCTGTTCCTCGAAGCCCCCTTTGTAGGGAATTCATTTACTTGGTTTCTTCAATGACTTAGAATTGTACCGTTTCGGAAATTTAATACAAATAGTGTAGGTATGTTGGTGGGGGAATGTAATGGAGACTGTGGCCCCCCACACCCTTGCTCAGCCAGGAGGGCATCGTCTGCCCGCCCAACAGGCCGCGTGAACTCAGGCCTCCCGCGCTCCCCCTGCAGGTGGAGAGCTGGAACCCACTGACGGACACTGTGCCCATCCACTCGTGGGTCCACCCATGGCTGCCGCTCATGCAGGCGCGCCTGGAGCCACTCTACTCCCCCATCCGCAGCAAGCTGGCCAGTGCCCTGCAGAAGTGGCATCCCAGTGACTCCTCGGCCAAGCTCATCCTACAGCCCTGGAAAGACGTTTTCACCCCTGGCTCCTGGGAGGCCTTCATGGTCAAGAACATCGTGCCAAAGCTGGGTAAGGAGCCAGGGAAACACACCCGCAGCACAGCCACGTCCAGCACAGACTTCTCCCCTGAGAGGTGCCCGGAGCCCAAGTGTACCCAGGCCTTTCTGCCTCGTCCGGGTCAGCCTCTGCCTGCCTCCCGAGCTCTGGTTTGGGCCTTTGGTGACAGGGCAGACACAGGGGTCCTCAGACTTTTGTCCCACTGGATTCTAAACTTAGAGCTAGTTCTGGGTTAGGGAAGGAAATGGTTTTTAAGAATTGCCGTATCAGGAGCTTAAACTCGACCTTGAGCAGCAGCTCGAAGGCGGACACAGTGGCTGTGCCTGAGAGGCTGGGTTTCTCTTGCAGGGATGTGCCTCGGGGAGCTGGTCATCAACCCCCACCAGCAGCACATGGACGCCTTCTACTGGGTCATCGACTGGGAAGGGATGGTCTCTGTCTCCAGCCTGGTGGGCCTTCTTGAAAAGCACTTCTTCCCCAAGTGGCTGCAGGTGAGCCCCGTGTCAGCCTGTGGGGTGCGGGGGACAGCTGGGGGGACTGGGTCACACAAGAAGGAGCTACACAGGCAGGACCACAGTACGCACCCTTTATTGAACACTTGCCACATGGGGGCCCGAAGGTGGGGGGTGGGAGGCCCAGGCGCAGAGTCTACGTGCAGGGCCCTTCACTGCCAGGCCGACCCCATTCAGCCCCTGAAACCCTGCAAGCGTCACCATCTTGCAGACCAGGACCCAGACGAACAGGGGGGTGCTGTGCTCCCGCTCGCCGCCGTGGTGGGCCCGTGTCTCACCTGCCGCTTCTGGGCAGGTGCTATGCTCCTGGCTGAGCAACAGCCCCAATTACGAGGAGATCACCAAGTGGTACCTGGGCTGGAAGTCCATGTTCTCGGACCAAGTGCTGGCGCACCCGTCCGTCAAGGACAAGTTCAACGAGGCTCTCGACATCATGAACAGGGCGGTGTCCTCCAATGTCGGTGAGTAGGGGCCCCACACTGAGTCAGAGTTCACACCTGGGGCCCCGGGACGCAGCCCCTCCACGTGGTTACTAGCCCACAGCTGCCTCCCGTTTCCTGCAGCTGGGAGGAGCGCTGTCCCTAAACGAGGCTCACATAAGCCGGGTCCACCTCTGTGGACACCACTGTGCTGGCAGCTCCTCAGTGCACCTGCCTGGCCAGAGCTGGGCGGCCCCTCTAACATTTAGGAGTTAACCCATCGTCCCTCCTGTAAAACAGGGGCGAGGCCCTACTTCCAGGTCTCGGTAAGGACCCAGGGCGCCGGGTTAGTGTTTGTGGACTGCGCTCAGTGTAGGCGGTGTCTCCAGTGTCAGGAGGCAGCAGCTCACTTCAGTTACTACCTTCCCCTGGGTGATACTCAGGTCTCGGGAGGTCCCTCTGGGTGGTGGGTCTGGGGCCCCCTCAGCCAGTCCCGAGTTAGAGTGCGCTCACCTTGCAAGGCAAAGCCACCAGAGCACCTGGTCTAACCGTCTTTCACAGACAAGGCCACAGAGTGGCAGGTGGGACTGTACTTTGTATTCAGTTCTTTCTGCTTAGCCTATTACAGGCTGGCACAGACCCTATACTGTGTTTAGTGAGGTGAACGTGTGTATGACCTCTGCTCACCCAGGCCTCCAGGGGACACTGGTGGGCATCTTTCTTCTCACACCCCAGACCTCCTCAGCCACCCTGACCGTGAGCCCCTGGAACAGCCTCCGCTCTGGACCCCTCGGTTACCACTGGGCATTTGGGGACCCTTCATCATCTCTGTTTCAGCCCCCAGATACATCCATTGATCGTGCTGGCCTTATGTTCAGGGATCTGAAATCTGCCAAGTGGGGAACTGAGGGCGATGACTCTCAGGGCTGTTGAGTGTTTAATAACCTCTGGTCATTAGGCACGAACCAGAAACTCTTAACGCGGCTGCAGCCAGCTGTCCACGCCCCCACCCCCCACCAGCCCCTGCCCAGGTCGTGCCTGGGCGTCTGTGGGTGGGCCTGGCCCCCGCCCTGCCCCTGACCCCACCCCTATGCCTCGCAGGTGCCTACATGCAGCCCGGCGCGCGCGAGCACATCGCCTACCTCACGCACACAGAGCGGAGGAAGGACTTCCAGTACGAGGCCATGCAGGAGAGGCGCGAGGCTGAGAACATGGCCCAGCGGGGCATCGGCGTGGCCGCCAGCGCTGTGCCCATGAACTTCAAGGACCTCATCGAGACCAAGGCCGAGGAGCACAACATCGTCTTCATGCCGGTCATCGGGAAGCGGCACGAGGGCAAGCAGCTGTACACCTTCGGCCGCATCGTCATCTACATTGACCGAGGCGTGGTGTTCGTGCAGGGCGAGAAGACCTGGGTGCCCACCTCCCTGCAGAGCCTCATCGACATGGCCAAGTAGGCCACGCGCCTGCTGGGGGCGCGCTGGGGAATAAACAGCGTCTTACAGCAGAGCCGACGTCCTCCCTGCTCCGTGAGAGGGCGCCCTGCAGTCCCTACGCCACGGGCCCCTCACAGCGAGCTCAGGTCAGCGCGGGGAGGCTCCTCTGTCTTCTTCCTGATGATCTCGAGGTCCTCACAGTCCTGGTAATCTGGCTCTTCCCTAAACGCCCAAGTGTCCGTGGGGAGCTGCGTTAGCTTTTGTACAGGAAACCAGTGGATGGAGGTGTCGTTAAATACATCCATGTACCTTGGGGCCTGAGGGAATGCCAGCTCCTCCAGGCTTGTCAGAATCTGAGCAGAAAGATGCAAAAGTGAAACAACCCTTACAGGCCCAGTAAGCCCCGCCCTCCCGGGTTAGAGTCCTGGTCTACTCATCACTCCAACGTTACTAAGGAATAAGGTATTTTTAGTACTTAGTGCAATGAGTTGGAGTCCCCAAGGACAGTACATAAGTTGGATCAGATACTGAGAACAGAGGAAATTAAGAAAAAATGAGGAGATGCACTCAAACAGCTTTCTGGACCACAGACCCTCACAAGCACCCACCACTACAGGTGAAGGCGGGATTCTCCACAGTAACAGACAGTACGACTTCCCAGGCTGTCCACCCCAGCCCCTCCACTCAGGCAGATACCTTTGCAACGTATGGGTAATGTTTATGCAGAATCCTCGTCAACAACCTAGAAACCAAAATTGTTGAAAACATGATTAGGCAGTATGAGACCAGGTTCATTGCCCTCACGACACAGAAAGGCAAGATGACTTAACGGGGATGTGGGTACATGCCCCCGTCACTGCCCGTCTCATTAGGGAGAAACGACAGTGCGTGTGAAGCAGGCCAAGGATACCGTGTGAGTTGTAAGAAACGACTGTTGTCCCCCATTTAGAAAAGCCGTCTCTGCCGCCCAAAGGGAAGGGAGAAATTATTTGCAGAAAGACACCCTGCTTCCCAGCGTAACCCAGACTGACATTTCGCAGCCCAGCCCTCTGTCCAGGGGGGACTTGAGGACCGGGTTCACCCAGGCACCCCCTGCTCACCTCTCCTCGAGCCCCCTGAAGCTGTTGCCGATGATGACCACCTTGGAAAGGGCGTCCACTGACCAGTTCTTCCACAGCAGGTTGTTGTAGAGTGCCGTCCCGCAGTGCGGCATGTAGAAGACGGTGGGCTCTCCGCACACGCTCCGCTTCCCTTCCTGGGGTCCAACATGCGTGGGGTGAGCATGCGTCTTACAGCAAGGGGGTGGGGGGGGGCAGTCCACGCTCAGCAGTCCACGCTCAGCGCCAGATGAGTGCAGTAGTGTGCGGGCGCTCACCCCACAACACAGCCGTGCCCAGTCCGCCGTGTGCCTCACGCCTGCACACGTTCCCCGTCCCCGGGGTTAACGCAGCTGGGAGGACTGGAGGCGGAGGGGGCGGCGACCTCAAGCACCAAAGGGAGAAACACTCCTGCGTTGCCCTGTGCACCATCCCCAGTGCCGGCGACAGCTGCAGAATTACACGGGACTAAATCGGGACATCGGAAACCCGGAAAACTGACGTCTGCTGAACACACGTGTCCCGTGAACACGGATGGCTCTGGACTGAGGCAGGGGTAGGGCCCTCGGGGACTGTGTCCCTTGTCACTCTGCAGCTCCCCATCGTGACTCGGGCCTTTTCAAACGTTACCTTGGGGTCCAGCCACCCCCTCTGGAGAGCCGTCTTTCCGGAGGTCTCAGAGATCCCCACTACTTGATTCAGCCACAACTCAGCCCGGAGCTGGGCTGCGGCCTCCCGCCCCCGGAACGGGGCACCTCCCGGCAGAAGGGCCTCATGAGGTGCAGATACTGCACCCTCTTCCCCTCGTGCAGCGACACGCCCCCCACTGAGCACAGCGGCACACAGCTCTCAGGAGGACCGTGCAAACCGCACACGTGCCGTCACCTACAGGACAGCACAGGTCCACGTGGGGGCGACACGCCAGCCCCGTGTGAGAGGCCCCGAGTGCAGGGCCCCGCACGCCCCAACCACGTACCTCGTTCTCCCCGAGAACCACCATGCCCAGGGCGTCGAGGACCGCGATTTCTAGTGGACTAAACAGAGGGTCGTAGGCCCAGCAGTGGCTCTTGGGAATCTGCAGAGGGCAACGAGTGGCTCAGTCAACGTGCGCACGAGACCGAGGGGGGCGGTAAGGAGGACACAGACTCACCTGGCACCGCTCCAGAAGGAGGAGCAGAAACGCCAGCTGGCTTCTCGCTATGGCGCAGCTGGCGAAGTTCCCGACGCCGTAACACACACACTTGAAGCAGCAGGTCCCTGGGGCCAGGGTCTCTTCCGGGACGGAGCCAGGGGCCGCATCTGCCTCCACCGGAGGGGCCTCGAGATGCAGGTGTCCCAGAGCTTCCAAGAGAGACCCCTCGGGGGCCCTCAGCTGTTCCAAGTGTTTCTGGAGACACCCAGTGATGGTTTCTGAAAGAGCGAGCCCTGCACAGTCAGAGGGCATGCTGTGACCCAGGAACTAAACCATCCATGGCCTGGGGAGCAGGGCGCAGAAGCCTTCACTCCCCAGAGAAGGGGCTGCCAGCCACACGTGGGGCGTGCAGTGGCGCCTGCCCCAAGCTGACAGCGGCCTCAACTAAGGGAATGTTTTAGGCAAAACCCGCGGCCACGATGTCCATCTAATGCTTGTGTTAACTCATCCTAGTTTAGTAAGAGGTAACCAGTACGTGCAATTGTGATCTGAAATACTACTTTTGTAATCAAAGAAGAACTGAAGAGCAGAGCTCTCAAAATGATCTTGAGTAAGAACATTTAACATGTAAAAAATTAAAAAAAAAAGGCTGGGGCGTCCAGAGACTAAGGAAAAATAAATTGTTTCACAGGGTGATGAGTTCTCATCTCTCCTTTTCTGTCTCTAGTACTGAATTCAGTAGAACAGACTGCAGAACAAAACAAAAAGCAAACAGCCATATATCTATTCCCATTAGTAAGATACCAACGTTGACTGTAACTATGGTATACTTGTGTTATCACCCATCATGCTTAGGAAGAGACTATGACAGCCACGTAAGGTCAGGTCGCTGAGAGTCGGACACGACTGAGCGACTTCACTTTCACTTTTCACTTTCGTGCATTGTAGAAGGAAATGGCAGCCCACTCCAGTGTTCTTGCCTGGAGAATCCCAGGGATGGGGGAGCCTGGTGGGCTGCTGTCTATGGGGTCGCAGAGTCGGACACGACTGAAGCGACTTAGCAGCAGCAAGGTCAGGGAAGAGAGTGGGATAAACCTAAATTTCAACAACACAATGACAAGTAACATCCACTGCCTCCGGTGCAGCAGGCAAGCACTGCTGTGAGCACGTTAGGAAGTACTTCATTTATACAACACGCTACAGAATATGTACATTTCCATGTCCATTCCACAGATACAGAAGCCGAGGACCAGGGTTAATGCTGGAAGACACACAGTTGTAAGGGGGGTTGGAGTCAGCATTAGAACCCAGCATGGACACCCCGCCGTGAAGCAGACGTCCTGCTCTGCCCACCACCAGGCCCCCCTCCCGCCCCAGCCGCCTCCAGCCTGAGCCCCTTGGCACCCACCTAGTGCTGAGCTCCAGAAATCGGAGATCACCAGGTCCTCCCTGTTGAGAAAAAAAGTGGCATGGTCACCTCTTGCCCTTTTCAGGGCTCCCTAACAGGGACTGCCTCCTGACTGGGATCAGGAGGTGGGGAGGGGACGCACGCTCCGACGCGGAGTCCACCCCTGAGCCTGGAGCAGGGTGCCCGGGGGACACGGCCGGAGCGGAGCCGCTGGGACCCAGAGAGGGCGGGGAGAGGGCTTCCCGGAGGAGGCCCCCGCTTCACAGGGACACGTCTGGGTCTTGGCACACGGGGGCAGCTCCACAAACAGTGGCTAAACTTGGAGATTTAGCCTCTCCACACTTCTGTGTCCTCATCTCTAAAACGGGGTGAGAACTGCACCCACCACAGAGGCTTACGGCAGGGATGAGATGGGAAACACCTAGCACAGTGCCTTGTACAGACAGCAGGCCTCAGTCAGCGACCTTTGTTGCTACGGATAACCCCAAGGTGAAAGTACAAGAAGTGGCAAAACCAAGTGTCGAGGCTTTCTCTAAAGTCAACTGTTTCCCACAAACCAGAGCAAAACAGTTGATCATTAAATGAACTGAACAGATTCTCCAATCAAAAGACAGAGTGGCTGAATGGATTGAGAGCATCCATCTACGTGCTGCCGACAAGAGTATCATTTCTGACATAACGGTGCACAGAGCGACAACAAGGGACAGGAGAAGATACCCCGTGCAAATGTAAACCAGAGGAAAGTGGGAGGAGCTATACTTCTGTTAGAAAAAACAGAGTTTAAAACGGATATAACAAGACTTCATGGGCCGCAGCAAAAGCTATTCTGAGAGGGATGTTCACAGCCAGAAACCTCAAGAAACAAAGTCTCAAACAACTTTACATCTCAAGGAACTAGAAAAAGAACAAAGTAGAAGGAAAGAAAGAGCAGAGCAGATGTGAAGGAAACACAGATTAAGAAGACAAGTGAGGGCTTCCCTGGTGGCTCGGTGTAAAGAACCGCCTGCCGATGCAGGAGACACAGGTTCCATCCCTGATCCAGGAAGATCCCATGTATCGTGGGGCAACTCCAGGACTGAACTGTGATCCAGGGCCCTCGAGCCGCAAGTCCTGAGCCCACACACCTGAAAGCCTGCGCTCCAGCCCAGGAGAGGCCACCGCGGTGAGAGGCCCGCACAGCACACTGGGGAGCAGCCACCGCGGTGAGAGGCCCGCACAGCACACCCGGGGAGCAGCCACCGCGGTGAGAGGCCCGCACAGCACACAGGGGAGCAGCCACCGCGGTGAGAGGCCCGCACGGCACACTGAGGAGCAGCCACCGCGGGGAGAGGCCCGCACGGCACACTGAGGAGCAGCCACCGCGGGGAGAGGCCCGCACGGCACACTGAGGAGCAGCCACCGCGGTGAGAGGCCCGCACGGCACACTGAGGAGCAGCCACCGCGGGGAGAGGCCCGCACGGCACACTGAGGAGCAGCCACCGCGGGGAGAGGCCCGCACGGCACACTGAGGAGCAGCCACCGCAGTGAGAGGCCCGCACAGCACACCCGGGAGCAGCTCGCTCTCCGCCAACTAGAGAAAAGCCCAAGCAGCAAAGGGACCCATCACAGCTGATATATACACAATAAAACTATTTTTAAAAAAGACATTAGAGAAGATCAGTAAAACTAAGAGCTGGTTCTTTGAAAAGATAAACAAAATTGACAAACCATTAGCTAGACTCACCAAGAAAAAAAAAAAGGCTCAAATAAAAATCAGAAATGAAAGAGGCTACATTACAACTGGTACCACAGAAATACACAGAATCATGAGAGACTGCTATGAACAGTTAAATGCCAACAAACTGGACGATCCAAAAGAAACGGATAGATGCCTAGAAATATATTTTTTCCAAGACTTAATTATGAACAAACAGAAAATCTGAACTGACTGATCACTAGTGAGCAAGTTGAATCAGTAAGGAAAAACCTCCCAACCAAAGAGGTCCAGGACCAGTTAGACTGGCTGGTGAATTCTACCAGACATTCAAAGAATTGATAGGGATCCTTCTCAAACCCTCCCAAAAAATACAGGAGAAGGGAACGCACCAAACTCACTTCACGAGGCCAGCATAACCCTGATACCATAACCAGACAAGGATGCCATAAGGAAAGGAAATCACAGGCCAACACCCCGATGAACGCAGACACAAAAATGCTCATCAAAAACACGAGGAGACCAAACTCAGCAACACATTACAAGGAGCAGACACCACGATTAGCTGGGGTTTGTGCCAGGAACGCAAAGCCAACGTAATAATACAGCACACTACCAAAGCGAGGGATAAATCCTATGACCATCTCCACAGATGCAGAAAGAGCGTTCGACAAAATCCAGCCTCCACTACGATGGTAAACTATCAACAGAGCAGGTGTAGACGGAACAGAACTCAATAAAGGCTATAGACAGACGGCGTGGTCACCAGAGAGAAAAGCGCCTTCATGATGAAGAATGCACTGGGTGTATTTTAAAGTCTTCTCCTCCTTCTGCCAGAGGCACCAGGTGATTTTCCCTGGCTCTTCACCATAAGATCCTGGTGGGGTTCCTGGAGGTAGGGGCCAGGGAAGTTTGGGGGTTCCCCTCGGATGGCAGCCCCAGGAGTCTCTGAGACTCACACACTAGTCCTCACTCAGCCAGAAGCAACTCATTGAAACAGTCCCTGAAGTGTTTCCACCAGCTCGTGGCTCTCGTGGCTTCCGCTCCTGAAGTGGGGCAGCTCTCCCAGGCAACAGGAGAACCCTGCCAGCTGTTCAGAATGACCTCTGACCTCTGATGCTTGCTCAGTGGCAGCTTTGTGTCCTCTGACTCCAAAAGATGGCCTTGCCCTTCCAGAGAAATGACATCCTGCAAGGCTGCATTGACTGCCCTTTCTCTCCTTGCGTTTACGGTTCTGTGCCTCTCATTAGAAGAGTGGCAGGAGGACCTCTCTGGTGGTCAGTGGTTAAGAACCCATCTGCCAATGCAGGGGACTTGGGGTTTGATCCCTGGTCTGGGAAGATCCAACACGCCGCAGGGCAGCTAGCCTGCCCACCGCAACCAGAGAGTAGCCCCGGCAGCAACGAGGCCCCAGTGCGGCCAAAAATAAATAAATATTAAAACAAAAACAATAGTGGCAGGAGATGAAATAAAAGAGCATGTGTACAACGCATCAGTAGAAACTATGTCTCTGAAAAAAAGCACGTTTGGAACGGAAATAAAAGGAGAAATGAAACAGTGATGGCTAAAAGATTGAGAACATTCTCAGACACTGAAAAATATAACTTTAACTCAAGGTCCTCTGGACCCTCAGGTGAAAAAGGAGAGAGAGGGCCCAGTGGAGGTGGTGGGCCACGAGGCATGCCAGGTCCAATAGCTCCTCCAGCTCCAAAAAGTGACTGAAGACCAACTGGCTTTCAGGGAATCGAGGATTCCCAGGACCAAAGGGGGCTTTAAGGAAGGGCCCTTTTAAGATCGAGTGGGTTGGGCGGGACACCCCGTGCTACCATCTCACTGAAGGCCCTTCACCTCTGGACAAGCCATCAGCAAGGCTGACTCCAAGATGCCACAGTGGCACCTCCAAATGCCCCGTGTCCTGCACGGTACCCAGCTTCCACACGGCCTCCTCTCCTGGTTGCTGGTGCTGTCTGGGCCTCTACTCCCATCCAGTACCCTGCCATCACCACAGCCCCTCGCAACCTGCGCTAGGCTGCCTCCTGCGCCGCCCCTACCAGGCCTCAGAGCAGCCCCAAGCCCTTTGCCACGCACTCCTCTGGTGTTCCCCTGACCCTGATGTAACCCCCTGGGTTCTGGGAGAAACTCCATGGGCAGCGACTATACGTGCATTTTTTACATCGGAAATACTAGGCTCGGGACTCCCCTGGTGGTCCAGTGAAAGATTCTGCCTTGCAATGCACAGGATTTGGGTTCAATCCCTGGTCCGGGATCTAAGACCCCACGCGCCTCGGGGGAAGGTAAGCCCGCTCAAAACAACTAGTGAGCCCGTGCTCAGACCGCACAACCTGAGAGAGCCCACGCGACACAGGGCAAAACGCAGCCAAACAAACAAATGAATGTTACAAAAAAAGCCGCAAAGCAAGCAAGCACACAAACCACTAAGTCTCCAGTGGAGACAGACGCTGGAAAAGAAAACTTGTTCATTCATTCATTCATTCATTCATTCAACCTGCATGGGTTCATTAGTGTACCTTCTGGAACTGGACTTAGCCATTAAGAGAACTATGTCTCTGGCCTTACAGATCTGTCTCTGAAAGACACAGATGGGAAAACAGGCAATGATACAACACAGCAGAGCTGCAGGGAGGAAGAACAGGGCTCTACAGGTGTGCACAGGAAGTCAAGATGTTTAAATTCCTTAGAATATCAACAAGGTAAAAGCGACTTGCTTAGTTTACCTTCTTGTCTTATTCTCCAAAGTGTAGCGCATCTTTTTCAAGTCTTACAGTGAGATCAGGTGGAGCTGGGGCGGTCCATTCAACACATTTAGACCAAACATAAGAAAAAGCAAACAACAAAACCTGGTTTCCTTAACTGTCCACTGAAAGCAGTAATATTTTGATCATAAAAAGCGTTAACATTTTATTATTCTAAAAAGTTATTTATATTTCATGCTTCAAATATCCAGCATAGATCATGGAAATAAAGAAATATTTCAGTAGAGCTGGCAACATTAAGGCAACCATACATTTTAAAAATTGAAAAAAATTAGAAAGGAAAAACCTTGGGATTCCACATTACTTTTTAAATGTCTATTAATAAACAGATTACATTCTCACAACTGTCCTCTCCTTCAGGAATTAACACACAGCCCCGGGAGTCACAGTATTAAGGTTTTTGCAGGGTTCTAAACAGTGTGTCTGTGTGTCTCACCACTTCCACTCTCTCCCCATAAGACGAGCATCGTAACCCCTACCACGCAGGGTCACTGTGAGGGTCACATAAGATGCTGCGTCTGTGAAGATGCTCTGCAAAACCATAAGGTGCTTTAAACACATTGAAAAAAAAACCCAAAAGCCATATACGACAAATCCGCAGCTAACCTTATTCTCAACAATGTAGAACTGAAAGCCTTTCCTCTACAATCAGGAACAAGACAAGGGTGCCCACCCATTCTAACCACTTTTGTTCAACAAGGTGCTGGAAGCGAACCAGCAAAGTCCGCAACACCGCAGCGGACAAAACTCAACACTGAGCCACGCTGCGTCTCCACACGCTGAGAACGAACGGGGCTTCCTGGGGGCGCCAGTGACACAGGATCTACCTGCCAGTGAGGACATGTGAGCAACGTGGGGTCAATCCCTGGGTTGGGAGATCCCCTGGAGGAGGGCATGGCACCCCACTCCAGTATTCTCGCCTGAGGAGTCCCATGGACAGGGGAGCCCGCCGGGCTATGGTCCACAGGGTCGCCAAGAGTCGGACCCGACTGAAGTGACAGTGCAGCACAGAATACTGAACTGTCAAAAACAGAAACCAAGAAAGCAGCCTTGGGGAGGATGAAGATGACAGAGCAGCCGGATGGGAAGCTCGCCTTCTCCCACAAATACATCAAAAATACACGCCGAACGAGTCTCGCAGAGTATCTACTGAACGCTGGCAGAAGACGTCAGACTGCGGAAAGGGCAAGCATGCAAATCTCCATGCAACTGGGTAGAACAAAAGATAAAAAAAATCCCTGCACCCTGGGAAGCCCCCTTCCCCGGCCTGGAGCTCTGTCAGAGCCTCGGAGAAGAACGCGGTGGCCTGCAGCAGCCAGGGTGGACAGAGAGCTACACGGGCGGTCAGTGCTGCTGCCCTGCGCCTGAGGCACGGGTCTGGGCTGGGTGCCGGGACATGGGCTTTGAGATCAGACTTGGGGAGGACTGGGGTTGGCTGTGTGGGAACAGCTGGGACGGGGCTGGAATCGGGTGCACCCACAGCTAAGGGTGTGCCAGGCCACGTCGTGGGGGGTGCATAAGGGGAGAGGCAGGTCCCCCCTCCACTGTAGCCTTTTTCCCTATGCGCATACTCACAAAAAGCCAACTGAGAAAAAACACCAATATAAAAGACTTATGGAATAATACAAAGCATGCATAATAGGGATTTCAGAAGGGGAAGAAAGAGAAAAGGGGATCAAAAATGTATTTCAAGAGATTATGGCTGAGAACTTCGCAAACCTACAGAAGGAAGCAGATATCCAGGTACAGGGAGGAATCGATCCCATGTTTCCTGCACCACAGGCAGATTCTTCACTGATGAGCCACCAGGGAAGCCCCAAGACATACTATAATTTTAAAAATGGCAAAAGTGAAAGACAGCTAAAGATAAAGAGAAATTCTAAAGGCAGCAAGAGAAAAACTGGCAGGTCAGTGATAAAGAACCTGCCTGCCAATGTAAGAGACGTGAGTTTGATCCCTGGGTCAGGAAGGTCCTCTGGAGAAGGATGTGGCAACCCGCTCCAGTGTTCTTGCCTAGGAAATCCCATGGACAGAGAAGCCTGGTGGGCTACAGTCCATGGGGTCGCAAAGACTAGGACACGACTCAGCAACTGAACAACAAATTTTAAGGGAACCCCCGCTTCCCCCAACAAGGCCATCAGACAGTTTCTCTACAGAAATGTTACAAGCCAGAAATCTATCTTACAGTGGTAAGATAGATTCAAAGTCCTTAAAGGGAAAGATCTGTAACCAAGGATTGTCTATCCAGCAAGATTATCTCTATTAGAACAGAGAATTTCTTAAATAAGCAAAAACTAAAAAAATACAGCAATACTAAACCTGTCCTAAAGGAAATGTTAATAAAGAGGAAATCACAATGGGAAAGTAAATCACATAAATAAGCCAGTAAATAGACTTTAAAAAAAATTTAAAAATCTTCTGTGACTGTGATAACCACAGAGAATGGAGCATGAACATGAAGATATAAAAGAGAAAATCAAAACCGTAAGACGTGGGGAAGGAGAGTAAGCAAGTAGGTTATTTCCCCCCTATAATGCATCTGAGCCAATATGATTACCAGTCTAAGACAAGCAAATACAGGAAGGGGTTCACATACTTGAAAAGCAGGGTAACCACAAATCAAAAACATACAACGGAGTCACAAGAACCGAAGAGAAGAGAACATAAACAAGACGGAAGAAAATCATCAAACCACAAAAAAGGAAAAGGGACAAGAAGAAACAAAATCAAAGGGAAAACAAGATTTAAAATGGCAGTAAATACACATCTATCGATAACTGCCTTAAATGTCAATGGACTAAACGCTGCAATTAGAAGACACAGAGTGGCAGATTGGATTAAAAAAACAAACAAGACCAGAGCCTACGATACACCGGTCACAAAAGACCCACTTTAGGGCAAAGGACACGTACAGACGGAACGTGGGGATAGAAAGACATTTCATGCAAATGGAAGTGACAAGAAAGCAGGGGTTGCAATACTAATATCAGACAAAGGAGATAAAGAAGGACACTATGTGATGATATAGGGACCAACAGAAGAAGATCTTACACTCCTCAGCACGTGCGCACCTAACACACGGGGGCACCCATACACAGAACAAACACTATCAGACACAAAGGGAGAAACTGAGAGAAATCCAGAACAGTCGGAGACGTCAGCAACCACTTACATCAATGAAGTAACAGATACGAAATAATACAAAAAGAACAGTTAAGACTTAATGGGTATTTTTAGAACATTACATCCAAAAAATACCCAGAATACACATTCTTTTCAATTGCACATGGAACATGCTCTAGGATTCACTGCACACTAGGGTGCAAAACAAGCCTCAACAAATTTAAGAGCATGGAAATTATCTCAAGCATCTTTCCTGACCAAAACGGCATGAAACTAGGAATTAATCACAGAAAAAGAAATGAGAAAAAAACCACATGATTACACGAGGACTAAGCAACAAGCTGCTAAAACTAGTGGGTAGTGGGTCAGTGATGAAATCAAAGAGGAGATTAAGAAAGGCTTTTAGACACATGGAAATGAAAGCACAAAATCTATGTGATGCGGGAAAAGCAGTTCTTAGAGGGAAGTTCACAGCAATACAAGCCTTCCTCAAAAAACAAGAAAAATCTCAAATAAAGAACCTAATTTATCACTTAAGAGAATTAGAAAAAGAACAAACAAAACCTAAAAGCAGAAGGAAGAAAGTAATAAATGTCAGAGAGGAAATAAACAAGAGAGATTAGAAAACATAGATAAACTCAGTAAAACCAGAAACTGGTTCTGTGAAAGGATAAACGCAGCTGACAAAGCTCGAGCCAGGCTCAGATGGAGAGTGACGCCCCACATCAACAAGCAAGAGATTAAGGAGACACGACAGAAACACAGAGCAGAACACCAGGAACAACTACGAGCCAGCACTGCTGACAACCTGGAAGAAGCGGCTAAGCCTCTAAAAACACACAGCCCAGCAAAACTGAATCAAGAAGAAATCCTCTGATCACCAGAAGTGAAATACAGTCTGTAATTTAAAAACTCCCTACAAAGAAAAGTCCAGGACCAGAGGGCTTCAGAGGTAACCTGTACCAAACATGAGAAGAAGAACTGATACCAATCCTTAAGTGAAGTGAAAGTGAAGCGAAAGTCGCTCAGTCGTGTCCGACTCTCTGCAACTCCAGAGACTATACGGTCGACCATGGCATTCTCCGGCCAGAACACTGAAGTGGGCAGCCCTTCCCTTCCCCAGGGGATCTTCCAACCCAGGGATGGAACTCAGGTCTCCCGCATTGCAGGCAGATTCTTTACCAGCTGAGCCACCAGGGAAGCCCAATCCTTCTCAAACTCTTCCCCAAAAAATGGAGAGGAAGCAACACTCCCAAAGACATTCTATGAAACCATCATTACCCTGATACGAAAACCAGACAGAAACATCATGAAAAAGAAAAGAAGAAAATTATAGGCCAATATTTTTGATGAATATAGATGCAAAACGTCTCAACAAAATATTAACTGAATCCAATAACACATAAAAAGATTACACACTGCATCCAAGTGAGAGTCATCCCAAGTTCACAAAGATGGCCCAGCATATGCACAATCAATCAATGGGATAAACCACATAAAGACAAAAACACGTTATCATCATGTTAGACACAGAAAAAGCATTTGACAAAATTCAATATACGTTCATGATTTTTTTTAAAGCTCTTACTAAAGTGGGTATAGAGGGAAACATCTCAGTATAATGAAAGCTATTTATGACAAGTGAAAGTGTTACTCACTCAGTCCTGTCTGACTCTCTGTGATCCCATGGACTGTAGCCCACCAGGCTCCTCTGTCCGTGGAATTCTCCAGGCAAGAATACTGGAGTGGGTTGTCATGACCTCCTCCAGGGATTGAACCCATGTCTCTAATGTCCTCTGCACTGGCAGGTGGATTCTCTACCATGAGTGCCACCTGGGGAACCCATGTATGACAAACCCAAAGGCAACATGATATTAACTGGTGAAAAGCTGAAACCGTTCCCCTTAATATCTGGAAGAAGATAAGGATGCCCACTCTCACTTCTTCTTTTACAGCACTGGAAGTGCTAGCCACAGCAATCAAACAAGGAAAAGAAACAAAAGATACTCAAATTGGGAAGGAAGAAATAAAACTGTCATTATATGCAGATAATACAATACTATATATAGAAAATATATATATTTCTCACACAAAAACTACTAGAACTGATAAATTCAGCACAGCAGCAGGATACAAGATTAACATACAGAAATTGACTGCATTTCTTTACACACATAAACATCATAAAAGGAATGAAGGAAAAAAAAAACCCTCTTAAAATCACATCCTTGCCCCTCCTCCCACCACCAAAATAAAATACTTTGGAGTAGACCTGATCAAGGAAGTGAAACACACACTGAGAACCATAAAACATTAATAAAGGAAATTCAAGATAACTCATGTCCCATGCTCTTGGATTGGAAGAATGTTATTAAAATGTCCATACTACCCAAAGTAATACACAGATTTAAAGTGATCCCTATCAAGTTACCCATGACATTTTTTCACATAACTAGAACAAATAATCCGAAAATTTAAACAGAATCATAAAAGATCCAGAATTGCCAAAGTAACGCAGAAGAAAAAGAACAAAGCTGGAGGCACAACCCTCCCAGATGTCAGATAACGCTACAAAGCTACGGTAATCAAACCAGTGTCACACTGGCGCAAAACCAGACATATGGATCAATGGAACAGAACAGACAGCCCAGAGATACGGCAACACGTCTGGGGTAAATCAATACTTACAGAGGAGGCAATGATACACAATGGGAAAAAGACCGCTTCTTCAGCAAGTGGTGTGGGGAAAGCCAGACAGCCTCCTGTAAATCAGCGATGCTGGAACACACCATCTCACCATACACAAAAAGAACCCAAAATGGATTAAAGACTTAAATATAATGCATGGCATCATAAAAGTCCTAGAAGATACCATAGGCAAGATATTCTCTGAGATAAGTTATACCAATGTTTTCTTAGGTCAATTTCTCAAGGCAATAGAAATAAAAAATAAATGAAGTGAAGTAAAGTGAAAGTCGCTAAGTCATGTCCGACTCTTTGAGACCCCAGGGACTATACAGTCCATGGAATTCTCCAGGCCAGAATACTGGAGTGGGTAGCCTTTCCCTTCTCCAGAGGATCTTCTCAACCCAGCAATTGAACCCAGGTCTCCAGCACTGCAGGTAGATTCTTCGCCAGCTGAGCCACAAGGGAAGGCCTAAATGGGATCTAATCAAACTTAAAAACTCAAGCTTCTGCAAAGCAAAGGAAACCACAAACAAATGAAAAGACAACCTAAAGAATGGGATAAAATATCTGTGAACAATGCAACTGACAAGGGTTTAATTTACAAAATATACAAGGAGCTCACAAAACAACAAAAAACGAAACCAACTGAAAAATGGGCATAAGACCTAAACAGACCTTTTTTCAAAGAAGAAATACAGATGGCCAATAGGCACGTGAGAAGATGCTCATCACAGCTAATTACCAGAGAAGTGCACATCAAAACTACAACGAGCTATCTATCACCTCACATCAATCAGAATGGCTTTAAAAAGTCTACCGATATCAAATGCTGGAGAATGGCATAGAGAAAGGGAGTCCTCCTACACTGCTGGTGGGAATATAAGTTGGTGCAGCCACTGTGGAAAACACTTACAAAGGTTCCTCAGAAAACTTAAAATAGAATAACCATATGATATGGCAATCCCACTCCTGGGCATATATCCGAACAAAGCTATAATTTAAAAAGATACACGCAAACCTATATTCACAGCAGCACTATTCACGACAGCCAAGACATGGGAACAACCTAAGCATTAATTGACAGATGAATAAAGAAGGCGTGCATGTGTGCGTGTGTGTGTGTGATGGAATACTACTTAGCCATAAAAAGACACCATTTGCAGCAACACAGCTGGAAGCAGGGATTACCATACCAAGTGAAGCACGTCAGAAAGACAAAGACCATATGGTACCAGCTACATGTGCAATCTAAAATGTGATACAAATGGACTTGTTGATAAATCCAAGTCAGACTCATGGACACAGAGAGCAGGCTGGTGGCCCCCAGAGCAGAGGGGGAGAGGGCCGGAGTGGGAGGCTGGGCTCAGCAGATGCACACTCTCATATAGAGAATGGACAAACCACATGGTCCTACTGTACAGTGCAGAGAAGTACAGCCAATATCCTGTGAGAAACCACAGCGAAAAGAATATATAAAAAAGAATGCATATGTTAATATACGATAAATGAATCACTTTGCTGTACAACAGAAATGAACAGACTTTAAATCAACTACACTTCAATAAAAAATACTGATCAGAAAAAAAAAAGAAACAACCTCATGTACAAGTGCATCAAAAAGATTTTTATACCTAAAAAAGAATAAAATACCTAATAATAAATGCAACCAAGGAAGTGAAAGACTTGCATACTGAAAAAGACAAGATATTAAAGAAAGAAAACTGAAGAAGACACAAATAAGTGGAAACATATTTCCTGATCATGGACTGCAATTAATGTTGTTAAAATGTCCATGCTACCCAAAGAAATCTACAGATTCAATGCATTCCTCATCAAAATTCCCATGGCATTTTTAATGAAACAGGACAAACAATTTCAAAATTTGTATGGAACCACAAAAGACTCCACATAGCCAAAGCAATCTTGAGAAAGAAGAACAAAGTTAGAGCTACCATGCCCTCTGATTTCAAATCTATCACAAAGCTATAGCAATTAAAACAGTATAGTTTTGGCTTAAAAACAGACACACAGATCAGTGGAACAGAACAGAGCCTAGAAATAAATCCACTCCATCTACAGTCAGTTAATTTACAACAAAGGAGCCAAGAATGTAAAATGGAAAAGACAGTCTCTTCAATAAATTGCATTTGGAAAAACTGACATTCACATTTAAAAAAGAAGAATAAAACTAGGCCACTATCTTACACCATACACAAAGCTTAACTCAAAGTGGATTTAGACTTAAATGTAAGACTCGAGACCAGGACTTCCTTGGTGGTCTAGCTGCTAAGACCCCACACTCCCAATGCAGGGGGCATGGGTCTGACGCCTGGCCGGCGAACTAGATCTCACATGCCGCAATTAGAAGATGGAGCGTGCCGCAACCAAGAACCGCTGCAGCCAGACAGACAGACAAAACTGCGGTACCTTTAGAAAGGCCGGAGACCATAACACTCCTGGAAGAAAACACAGGCAGTAAACGTGACACAAGTATCTGCGATGCTTGTTTGTTTCTATTTATTAGAAGTCTTTTGATGATGATAGTTTAAATCTAACACCAAAAGCACAAGTAACAAAAGTAGAAATAAACAAGTGGAACTACATCAAACTAAAAAGCTTCTGCATGGCAACTGTAACCATGGACAAAATGAAAAGGCAACATACCGAATGGGAGACGATATGTGCAAATCATGTATCTGATAAGGGCTTAATATCCAAAACATACAGAGAACACACAACAGCAAAAAACCTCAAACAATTCAATTAAAATATGGGCAGGAGATCTGAACACACCTTTTTTCCAAAGAAGACCTACAGATGGCCGATAGGTTCAGGAAAAGATGCTCAATATCACTGAACAGTAGGGAAGTGCGAGTCAAAGCCACCATGAGTTACACCTCACACCTCTCAGGATGGCTACATCAAGGAGAGAGAGCAATAACAAGTGTTGGTGAGGATGCAGACAGAGGAGAACTCTGGCATACTGCTGGTAGAAATGGCAACTGGCAAGGCCATTACGGGAAACAGTATCAAAAAATTAAAAACAGAACTACCATTGGAGGGGTCCCCGACAGGCCAGCGGCTAAGACTTCACGTTCCAACACAGGGGGTGTGGGCTCCATCCCTGGTTGGGGAGTTAAGATCCCATATGCGACTTGGCCAAAACAAAAACAAAACCGCCAAAATGTACAACAGAAACCATGCTGTAACAAACCCAATGAAGACTTTAAAGATGGTCCACATCAAAAAAAAAAGTCTTAAAAAAAAAAGAACTACCATTTGAGCCAACAACTCTGAAGAAAATGAAAATGCTATTTTGAAAACACATGCGCATTCACGGCATTCATGCCCCATGCTCACTGCAGCACTATCTGCAACAGCCCAAAATGTGGAAGCAACGTATGTGTTCATCACGAGTGAAAGGGCAAAGGAACTGTGAGAACACACACACTCCAAGATACCAGATCCTCACAAAAACTCTATAAAAAGGCAAAAGATACGACACCGACAGATGAGCCCCCAGGTCGGAAGGGGTCCAACATGCTACCGGGGAAGAGCGGAGGACAGCTACTAACAGCTCCAGAAACAATGAAGCGGCTGGGCCAAAGCAGAAACGACGCTCAGGGTGGATGTCTGGTGATGAAAGTAAAATCCGATGCTGCAAAGAACAATATTGCAAAGAATCCTGGAATGTTAGGTCCGTGCATCAAGGTAAACTGGACGTGGTCAAGCAGGAGATGGCAAGAGTAAACATCGACATCTTAGGAATCAGTGAACTAGAATGGAGGGGAATAGGCAAAGTTAATTCAGCTGACCACTGTATCTCCTCTGTGGGCAAGAACCCCATAGAAGAACTGGAGTAGCCCAGAGTCAACAAAACAGTCTGAAATGCAGTACTTGGGTGCAACTTCAAGAATGACAGAATGATCTCCGTCCGCTCCCAAGGGAAACCATTCAGTATCATAGTAATCCAAGTCTGATGCAGAAAAAGTCAATAAAGACCTAGAAGAACTCCTAGAACTAACACCAAAAAGAGATGTCCTATTCATCAGAGGGGAGAAGGCAATGGCACCCCACTCCAGTACTCTTGCCTGGAGAGTCCCACAGAGGGAGGAGCCTGGTAGGCTGCAGTCCGTGGGGTCGCTGAGAGTCGGACATGACTGAGCGACTTCACTTTCTCTTTTCACTTTCATGCACTGGAGAAGGAAATGGCAACCCACTCCAGTGTTCTTGCCTGGAGAATCCCAGGGACGGGGAAGCCTGGTGGGCTGCCGTCTATGGGGTCACAGAGTCGGACACGACTGAAGTGACTTAGCATAGCATAGCATAGCATAGCATTCATCAGAGGGGGCTGGAATGCAAAAGTAGGAAGTCAAGAGATACCTGAAGTATCAACAGGCAATTTTGGCCTTGGAGTACAAAATGAAGCAGGGCAAAGGCTAACAGAATTCTGCCAAGAGAACGCACTGGTCACAGCTAACACCCTTTTCAACAACACAAGAGACGACTTTACATATGGACATCACCAAATGGTCAATGTCAAAATCAGACTGATTACATTCTTTGTAGCCAAAGATGGAGAAGCTGTATACCGTCAGCAAAAACAAGACCGGGAGTTGACTATGGCTCAGATCATCAGCTCCTTATGGCAAAATTTAGGATTAAATTAATGAAAGTGGGGAAAACCACCAGGCCAGTCAGGTACGATTTAAATCCAATCCCCTATGAATATACAGTGGAGATGACAAATAGATTCAAGGGATTAGATCTAGCAAACAAACTCCCTGAAGAACGATGGACAGAGGTCCGTAATACTGTACAGGAGGCAGCGAACAAAACCATTCCAAAGAAAAAGAAATGCAAGAAGGCAAAGTGGTTGTCTGAGGAGGCTTTACAAACAGCTGAGGAAAGAAGAGAAGCGAAAAGCAAGGGAGAAAGGGAAAGGTTCAGCCAACTAAACGTGGAGTTCCAGAGGACAGCAAGGAGGGGCAGAAGGCCTTCTTCAATGACCAGCGCAGAGAAACAGAAGAAGACAACAGAGGGGAAAGACGAGAGAGCTCCTCCAGAAAATGAGAAACATCAAAGGAGCACTTCATCCATCCAAAGATGGGCACCATAAAGGACAGAAACGGTAAAGACCTAAGAGAAGCAGGAAAGATAGACGAGATGGAAAGAATACACAGAACTGTACAAAAAAGATCTTAACTACCCAGATAACCACAGTGGTACAGTCTCTCACTCAGAACCAGACATTCTGGAGTGTGAAGTCAAGTGGGCCTTGGGAAGCACTGCTGTCAAGAACGGAGAAGGCATGACTCAGTCGGACATGACTGAGCGACTTCACTTTCTCTTTTCACTTTCATGCATTGGAGAAGGAAATGGCATCCCACTCCAGTGTTCTTGCCTGGAGAATCCCATGGACGGAGGAGCCTGGTGGGCTGCAGTCCATGGGGTCACTAGAGTCGGACACGACTGAGCGACTTCACTTTCACTTTTCACTTTCATGCATTGGAGAAGGAAATGGCAACTCACTCCAGTGTTCTTGCCTGGAGAATCCCAGGGACAGGTGGGGCCTGGTGGGCTGCCATCTCTGGGGTCGCACAGAGTCAGACACGACTGAAGTGACTTAGCAGCAGCAGCAGCAGCTGTCAAGAAAGCTAGAGGTGATGGAATTCCAGCAGAGTTACTTAGAATCCTAAAAGATGATGCTATCAAAGTGCTGCACTCAATAGGTGAGCAAATCTGGAAAACCCAGCAGTGGGCACAGGACTGGAAAAGGTCAATCCTCATTCAAACTCCCAAGAAGGGCAGTACTACAGAATGTTCAAACCACTGGACAATTGCACTCACCTCCCATGCTAGTAAGGTTAGGCTCAAAATCCTCCAAGCTAGGCTTCAACATCAGATGAACCAAGAACTTCCAGATGTTCAAACTGGGGTTTAGAAAAGGCAGAGGAACCAGAGATCATATTGTCAACATTCGCTGGATCACAGAGGAAGCAAAGAATTCCAGAAAAACACCTACCTCTGTTTCAATGACTACGCTAAAGCCTTTGACTGTGTGGATCATAACAAACTGTGGAAAACTCTTATAAAGATAGGAATACCAGATCATCTTACTTGTCTCCTGAGAAACCTGTATGCAGGTCAAAAAAAACAGTTAGAATCCTGTATGGAACAACTGACTGACTCGGAATTGAGAAAGGAGTACAAGGCTGTTTATTGTCACCCTGTTTATTTAACTTATACACAGAGCACATCATGCAAAATGCTGGCCTGGGTGAGTTACAAGCAGGAATCAAGATCGCTGGGAGAAGTATCAACAACTTCAGATAAGATATGCAGATGATACCATTCATACGGCAGAAAGCAAAGAGGAACTGAAGAGCCTCTTGATGAGGGTGAAGGAGACTAAAAAAGCCAGCTTAAAACTCAATATTAAAAAAACTAAGATTACGGCATCCGGTCCCATCACTTCATGGCAAATAGAAGGGGAAAAGGTGGAAGTATGACAGATTTCCGCTTCTTAGGCTGTAAAATCACTGCCGATGGTGACTGTAACTATAAAATTAGAGGACAATTGCTTCTTGGCAGGAAAGCTATGACAAACCTAGACAGAATATTAAAAAGCAGAGACCATTTTGCTAACAAGTCAAAGTCACTCAGTCATGTCCAGCTCTTTGTGATCCCATGGACTACACAGTCCATGTATTCTCCAGGCCAAAATACTGGAGTGGGGAGCCATTCCCTTCTCCAGCAGATCTTCCCAATCCAGGGATCGAACCCAGATCTCCTGCATTGCAGGTGGACTCTTTACCAACTGAGCCACAAGAGAAGCCCAATAAAGGTCCATATAGTCAAAGCCATGGTTTTCCAGCAGTCATGTACCGACGTGAGAGTTGGACCATAAAGAAGGTTCAGCACCAAAGAACTGATGTTTTCAAAGTCCGGTGCTGAAGAAGACTCTTTAGAGTCCCTTGGACTGCAAGGAGATCAAACCAGTCAATCCTAAAGGAAATCAACCCTGAATATTCATTGGAAGTACTGATGCTGAAGCTCCAATACCTTGGAAAAGACCCTGAGGATAGGAGAAGGGGACGAGAGAGGATGAGATGGCTGGATGGCAAGATGGCATCACCAACTCAATGGACATGAGTCTGGGCAAACTCAGGGACACGGTGCAGGCGTGCCGCAGTTCATGGGGTCCCAAAGAGTCAGACATGACAATGTGTCTTGTGTCAATCTGATTATTAGAGCAGCCAGAAGAACCTAGAAGAGTAGACTTTTCCTCCTCAGCACTGTGTCAAGTACACAGCAAAGCATGGAGGGGTGGGGGTAGGATAAACCAGAATAATGGAGAGCTCTGAAATTACCAAAGTTTTGAAGGAAGTTCTGAAGCTCCCTGGTTCCAAAAGGGAAAGGAGAACGTCAAGGCTGTATATTGTCACCCTGCTTATTTAACTTATATGCAGAGTACATCATGAGAAACGCTGGACTGGATGAAGCACAAGCTGGAATCAAGATTGCCGGGAGAAATATCAATAACCTCAGATATGCAGATGACACCACTCTTATGGCAGAAAGTGAAGAACTAAAGAGCCTCTTGATGAAAGTGAAAGAGGAGAGTGAAAAAGTTGGTTTAAAACTCAACATTCAGAAAACTAAGATCATGGCATCTGGTCCCATCACTTCATGGCAAACAGATGGGGAAACAGTGGCGGATTTTATTCTGGGGGGCTCCAAAATCACTGCAGATGGTGACTGCATAGCAAACAGATGGGGAAACAGTGGAAAAGTGACAGACTTTATTTTGTTGGGCTCCAAAATCACTGCAGATGGTGACTGCAGCCATGAAATTAAAAGACACTTGCTCCTTGGAAGAAAAGTGATGACCAACCTAGACAGCATATTAAAAAGCAGAGACATTACTTTGCCAACAAAGGTCCATCTAGTCAAGGCTATGGTTTTTCCAGTGGTCATGTATGGATGTGAGAGTTGGACTATAAAGAAAGCTGAGCACCGAAGAACTGATGCTTTTGAACCTTGGACAGCAAGGAGATCCAACCAGTCCATCCTAAAGGAAATCAGTCCTCAATATTCATTGGAAGGACTGATGCTGAAGCTGAAACTCCAATACTTTGGCCACCTGACGTGAAGAACTGACTCAGGGGACGACAGAGGATGAGATGGTTGGATGGCATCACCGACTCAATGGACATGAGTTTAAGTAAACTCGGGGAGTTGGTGATGGAGAGCGAAGCCTGGCGTGCGGCAGTCCATGGGGTCGCAAAGAGTCCGACATGACTAAGTTGAAATGAACTTGAAGTTAGCAAAGACAAAGGTTTGAAACCTGGCTCTATACACATCTAGAAACCGTTTTTCTTCGAGACTCGGCGCCCCATCGGGACCCGAGCGTGGCTGAGATGTTCATCTCGATAAAGAGCGCTTAAGCCAGTGTCAGCCACAGAGCAGCAGCTCCTCAATTAACCAATGATGAGACTCGTGAAAATGACTATCACGCGTGCAGGCTGCGGCCCTGGTGTGAGCAAAACCACTGATGACCGATATCAGCATTATATTCATACCGAACACGGGCAGCGCGCTTACAACGCGCCAGATACTGTTTGGAATGGTGCAACCATTTACTAATCCACTGAACCCTCGAAACAAGCTTGCTGCTGCTGCTGCTGCTGCTAAGTCGCTTCAGTCGTGTCCGACTCTGTGCGACCCCACAGACGGAAGCTCACCAGGCTCCCCCGTCCCTGGGATTCTCCAGGCAAGAACACTGGAGTGGGTTGCCATTTCCTTCTCCAATGCATGAAAGTGAAAAGTGAAAGTGAAGTCGCTCAGTCATGTCAGACTCTTAGCGACCCCATGGACTGGAGCCTACCAGGATCTTCCGTCCATGGGATTTTCCAGGCAAAAGTACTGGGGTGGGGTGCCATTGCCTTCCCCGCGAAACAAGCCTATATAGGTACTATTACTATTTTCACGCCCATTGGCCACGCAGTTGCAACTGCCATAAGAGACGTTATTGCGTGCTTATTACAATAATGAGCTCTTTACCTCCGTTACCTCCACCCATAACCCTTAAACCCTGAGCGTTAAAGGGGACAAACGGCGAGCCTGGGGGTCGGGGAGACTCCCACGGGCGTGAAGTCTGGACCCAGGACCGAGTCCGTCCTTACCTGGCCTCTTGGATGCGACGAAGCACGACTCTGCCGTCCACCTCGGGCTCGGCTCCCGGGGTCCCAGCGGCCGCCGCAGCCTCCCTCCGCTTCGGACGCCGAGCCGCTGAGCGCCTTCTCCGCGGAGACGCCGTCCGCCAAGCTTCTCGCGCCGCCGCCGCCGCAGCCGCCGCCATGGGCCTCCGACGTCACGGCGCGCTCGACCCTACGTCATCGGCGCGCGCCAGCCCTGCGGGAACTTCACGGGGGCGGTAGGCTCAGGTGGCGCGTGACCTGGGACTACTCTGCCGCGCGCGTAGGTACCGGGCGAGAGTCGCGGGGACCACCAGGTCCGAAAGCCCGATCGCCGACCCTAAGGCTGCCTGGCGACTCCGGTGGGTGGGCAGTGCCCGGCGGCGCAGGGACACCGTAGCGGGGGAGGGGGGAGCCCGGGCGAGAGCGCCTTCTGGGCGCCCCTCCGCGCTGTGACCCGGGCCCCGATTGACTCCTGCGCCTTTTTGTCCACCAATGCCAGCTCCCTGAAGCTGAGGCCAGATACGTCCCCCTGCCACCTGCGGATAACCATCGCTTCCCGGCCCATCGCGGTGGGTCGCGCCCCTTTGCCTGCTCTGCAGACCCTGAGGCTACACATCACCGCTTCCCCCTCACCGCCCCCGACCAGGGACTTCTGCCGCCGCATCCCAACAGTTGCCCTACCCTTGGACCATTACCGGCTCCTTCTGGACCTTTCAGATAAGCGAGTGGACCTTGGCAGAGGACGGCCCAGTCATCTGGGAACAAGGGATGGGGGTTTCAGGATGCAGTCCTTAGCCCCAGGAGGCTTAGATACCACCTCCATAGGCATCCGAATATGCTTCACAGATGCCATGAGTATGACCATAGTGAGGCCAACCCCAAGATAGCAAGAGCTGAGAAAAGACAGGTTTTACAGGCCACCAAAGACTCAGTAGTGTCCTCTCTAGGGACTTCTACCAAAGGAGCTTAAAAAAGAAAAAACAAAACTGCCTTGTGTACCCAGGAGGATGGCAGATGCTGAGCAAGCAGTTGAAACCATGTCCCTGGGGACACTGAGCTTGGAGAAAGTGACAGTTGGTAATACAGGTTAGAAGTGACCAAAGGCTCAGACCTTGTTTTGTTTTCCTGGAGAGTGTGGAGTTTACCTGAAGGCCAGTTTCAGCTTGGTGGAAGGATAAGTTTAACACTGACATGTCTCTGGAGGGAGGAGGCCAGAGACAGTCAAGGTGGTTACTGAAGGAGAGTATGAGAGGATTAAAGTGACGCCCTCACCCTTTCTGAGTTTGAAATTTCGTGAGTTTTCTCTCTTCTTGTGGGAGTTTGAATGTCTCTTGTTAAGTTCTCTGTCTTCTGGAAACACACCCAGCTCTGGGATTCTACATGTTTAGATTACTGTTGGGGCTGTCGAGGTGACAGTTCCTTAATCTGAGTTCCATTATTACTACAGCAGCTGCTTCATTTGTATCGCTGTGCTCAACACCCAAAGCTTTTTCACACCGGTTAATTTTATCTTATGTGTGACATAACTTTTACAAGTTAACTGTGGGACTTACTCTGAGGTTTTGCTCCCCTCTCTTTTGGATCTTGAAACACACTTTTCAACTTTCTGGAAAGCTCTTTTGAAGCACACCATTTGCTTAACTCTGCTGGGTCACATGCTCACTCATGGGATTCTGAAATAATCTACGCCTTGTGTTTATTTCAGGGCCAAGGGACTGATCTTTGAACGGGAAGCTTCAAACTTTAAAAAGAAGCCTTCAGAATGGCTTTGAAGAAGACAAGCTAGACACTGCTTCAGGGCACCGCCTCCAGCATGCATCTCGCCTGTCCAGGGGCGTCCCTGGTGAGGAGCTCTTTGAAGGGTTCGTTCTGCAGAGGGCCAGAGAGCTGATGCTCATGGATCCAGATTAGTGGATTTGACTTTCTGGGAACAATCGTCTTGCTTTATTTTATTCTTTCTGAGAGGCTGGAGGTACTGATGGGACCGAAGGGCCTCCGGGAAAGGGAAGCAGCACTTTCATGCTGAATGAAAACTAGACAAGTGACTGCTGGCGACTGAAGACACCTAAACGCCCCCATCCGGATTCAGCAGACTGGGGACCCAGAGGAATTGCCACTGCTGGGGAGAATAAAGCCAGACTGGAAAGGAAAACCCAAATGAAGAGAATGAGGGCCCGCAGAGCGTAAATGGCGGCCTCCACCTCCACAGAGAGCAAGTTGGCCTCCTGGTGAGTAGCAGGGCCTGTGGGGGTTTAGTTCCTGCCAGGCTGCTGGACTGATGTTTTGGGTGAACTGAAAATCCCCGACTGGATCTTCTAGATTTAATTACGTGGGGGGGGAACCATTTTCCTCAGAGCCATTAATCAAGGGCCATTTCTCTCTGAAGCTGATGTGTTGTGACCGCACAAGCCTCTTGCAGGATCTAGCGCTGCCGGTAGATTGCAGAACGGATAGCTGTGGCTGGGTTCTGCAGCTGGGCTGTGACAGTGCCACAGGCGATCGAGTCCTCGCTTTTGAGAGACAAGCAGAGGTGGCCGTGCAGAATTTCGCCACGAGAAGAAGTTTGGCCAGACTGGCTCTTGAAGGGTATTACACAACACCTGCCTGAAACTCTGCTTAACCCTAAATGGGTTAAGCCTGTCTGAATTTGGTTCAGCGAATGTTAAATCGAGGAGAGGAAAGTGAGAGGCGTGGTTTCAAAAGAATGAGCAGAGTTTATGACATTTATATGTGTGCAGTTCAAAATGACATTCAAGTGTTTCTTTGTGGGCCTGTCAAGAGTCGGGGCACTTTCACCCAGGGAACGTGAGGGAAAGGTGGAAAGGTGGGGAAAAGGTGGAGCCCAGCAGTGGGGTCTCATCCATTCATTCATGTATTTATCTACCTACAGGCTTCCAGTTCACTGATATATAATTGACGTTCAGCACTGTAACTCACATAATCATGAAAAGATTACAGGAAGTTTAGTGAGCATCCATCATCTCACACAGATACAAAATAAAAGGAAAATTTTTTCCTTGTAATGAGAGCTCAGGATTTACTCTGTTTAACAACTTTCATATATAACGTACGGCAGTGTTACTTACATTTATCATACTATACGTTACACAAGGCCTTTGCTGGTGGCTCAGCAGTAAAGAATCCTCCTGCCAACGCAGGGTACGTAAGAGACGCGGGATCGATCCCTAGGCCGGGAAGATCCCCTGGAGGAAGAAATGGCAACCCACTCCAGTACTCTTGCCTTGAAAATCCCATGGACAGAGGAGCCTGGTGGGCTACAGTCCATGGGGCCACAAAAGGTTGGACACAACAAGCAACTGAGCACACACTCAGTGGTAAAGAGTCCACCGGCCAATGCAGGAGACGCGGGTTCGATCCCTGGGTCGGGAAGATCCCCTGGAGGAGGAAATGGCAACCCACTCCAGTATTCTTGCCTGGAGAATCCCTCGGACAGAGGAGACTGGCGGGCTACAGTCCACGGGGTTGTAAGAGTCGGAGACGATTCAAGTAAACAACAGCAACAACACGTTACAACCCTGGCACTACGTCTGACTGGAAGGTTGTACCTTTGACTACCTGCGTCCAACCCCCATGTCCCCCACCCCCTGCCTCTGATAACCACAAGGCACATCTTTTTCTGTGACATTTTGTCTGAAGCATAACTGACGGATAACACCGTACCCAACACAGTGATGTGCTATTTCTGTACGTTACATTACAAGAGGCTCACCACCCGGCAACGGGGTTTCTGAGCTGTGTCCGAGGCATTTTTGATCTGCTCTTGCTCTGAAGCCGGTGGCACATCGAAATCTAGAACTTGGGCAGGCGGAATGTGCTGGAAACAGAGTTACTGCTTGTCACGGGAGGATAAGGTGGGGGCCAGGGAGGGCGGCAGGGGGAGGGTGTAGATCGGGGGAAAGAGTGCAGTCTCTCCTCTGGCCTGAAGGGTGTACTTTCAGAGACTGAGAGGCTGAACCCAGGGCCGGCCTGGGGAGTTTGCCTTGTGGTCTTAAGGAGATAATTATACCGCAGAGGAGACCCCGAGTCTTTAGGGAAGAGCAGAGGGTTGTGGGAATTGAGAAGAGAGCTTCCTCTGCAGAGAGGAAATCAGAAGTTTGATGAGGGGTCCTGTCAGAGGAGGGGCGAGGCTTTTAGTTTTTGTTTTGTAGTGTTTTTGGCCGAGCCAGGCAGCATGCGGGATCTTAACTTCCTCAGCCAGGGGTTGAACCTGCACCCCTGCAGTGGAAGTGCGGCGTCTTCACCAGCGGACCACCGCGGAAGTCCTCGGGACTCAGGTTTCCTCGGGCAGAGAGGGGCGCGGCACCCCCACTTTCCCGTTACAGACGTGCTCTCCTGCCTGCAGACTGCCCGTTTCCTGTGCCCCTCTGCTCACCGTGGCCCCAGGGCTGGCGAACTCAGCGCACGCCACAAGCCCTCGGCAAGTGTGTGTTAAACGACACAGTGGCAGGAGGTCTCGTGCCCAGCAGTTGTGAGGGCAGCTAAGACATCCCTAACTTACTTCGTTATCAGCACCTTAGAAGACACGTTACCAAACCACGTGGGTACGGAGTTAAGGCGCAGTGTCTCAAGTCAGGCATCATTGTGGGCGCCCTGTGTTTCCTTAGCTGTTTGCTGTGTTTTGGGGCAGAGGGTCGGACGGCTGGATGGAGGCGTGTTTTTAGCTTGAGTCGGCCGCACTTACGAAATGGTCTTATCTCTTTGTAGCTCTCAGCTTCCTTCTCCTCTGGGGCCCCCAGAAGGCTTTTCAGATACCGAGGCGTGAGTCCCTCTTGGGCTGGGCCACCAGAAGCTGCATGTTACAAGGCCCTGCTCACAGGATGGAAGGGAACACGGCTCCTTTCTCTTCTCTTGGCAGGTGGAACTATTTCTTCCTCTATGATGGTTCCCAGGTGAAGGGAGAAGGAGATCCAACCCGAGCTGGCATCTGTTACTTTTATCCCCCGCAGGTAAGCCACTCTCGGTGGGGACCCCGTGACCTTTCAGAGGGTTTATATCTGGACAGTTTTCTTTGCATAATCCAGGCATTTGCCACTTTTACTCTCATTCTTTCTTTATCATGATTATGATTTTGGCTACACGGGGTCTTTCTTCCGCACACAGGCTTTCTCCATCTGCATCAGTGGCGGCTACCCTCTCGCTGTGGCACATAGGCCACTCATTTCGGTGGCTTCTCTTGCTGCAGAGCGCGGGCTCTAGAGCACGGGCTTCAGTAGCTGTGGCACATGGGCTTAGTTGCTCCGAGATGTGTGGGATCTTCCCAGGCCAGGGATCACACCCGCGTCCCCTGCGTTGGCAGGCAGACTCGTAACCCCTGGACCACCAGGGAAGCCCTGCTCCCTTACCCGTAGCTGTATTCTGTGTTGCTGTTCTGATGTTGAAATGCCCAAGCCAGCGGCCCCGCACTTCTGCCTTCTCTACCTCTCTGTTACTGTCACAATTTCTGTCTGCTCTGTTGGAAAAAAAAAACAAAAAACTTCTCTCCAAACATATGCCAGAGTAAAGAGGAGTGAGTCATCAGCCCTCATATGCCTGACTTCAACAAAGATCACCACCTGACCAGTGTGTTATGAGCTAGCCTAACTCCTCCCTACTCTTTTTGTTCCCCCTGGAGTATTTGAAGCAGATCCTAGACGTGGTGTCATCTCACCAGCATCAGGGAACATCTCTAACTGGAAAGGGTATATTTTGTTAACATTGCACTTGGCCAAAGTTGCCATTTGTGGCAATAATACCATCCTATATAGTCTGTGTTCCCATTTCGCCTTTATTATCTGAGATGTTACTCAGCCCTTCCTTCCCTCTCCCTTTCTCTCTCTCCCTTCCTTTTCTCCTAATCAGCATCCAAACAAGATCCACAAACCCTGTGTGGTTGTGTTTCAAGTCCCTCTTATCGTGTGACACTGCTCACCCACTCCCCCCGTCCTTTCTCCCCTGCGCCACTGAATTACTGAAGTCACCGGGTCACTGATGCAGGGGAGCGTCAGCATGTGTCCTGCTCTGGACTGAAATGGTCCCTTCCTCACAACGGGGTCATTCAGTGCTTTCTGCCCAGAGCCTTTCCTTTAAACTAAAGGATCTAGAGCCTTGACTGGGTCCAAGTTCAGCCCTTTGAGGCAGAGTGCTCCATTCTCTGTGGCATCACATGCTGTCTCCCGGGGGTTTAGTTAGTGTGAAGGTGGGTCGGGAGGTGTGTGTGTTTGCTCACGTGATTATGCTCTGACTTGCAGAGTGGGGATTAGTCTGCACCGCTCAGGTCTCTCCACGGGGATCTGAATGGGGATAAATGCACAGGCCTGTAATCCTGGGAACAGGAATGCCATTCTGGGCCATCATCTCCTGCATTCACTGTGGGTGTTCTGTGACACTCCGGGCAAGGTTCGGCCAACTTGACCTCAAAAGGGCCAATGCTTTAGGCTTTGTAAGCCAGGCAAGGTCTCTGTCATGTGTTCTTCCTTGTTATTTTGACAACCCTTACAAAACTGTAAAAGCCATCCTGGGCTCACAGATTATAGAGAGAAACAGGCAGCAGAGTCAATCTGGCCTCCGGGCTGCTGCCAACCCTGACTCTGAGGAACGACCCGGGAGTTCAGGCCCTTCAGCCTCATGTCTGGACTGGCTCCTCTCCCTAGACCCTGCTGGACCAACAGGAGCTGCTGTGTGGACAGATCGCCGGGGTTGTCCACTGCATTTCCCACATTTCCGGCTCGCCTCCCGCCCTTGTCCGCCTGCGAAAACTGAAGTTCGCCATAAAGGTTGACGGTGATTACCTCTGGGTGAGTTTGCCAGGCTGAACCAGTGCCAGCGAGGTCGCCTCTACCAAGAGGTGCTTGTCTTGCTGAGAGGTGTCGTGACAGCGGGGTTTACAGGGTAACCCTTGCCGTGGCTCCTGAGCCTGCAGCCTCGTCCCCTGCCTCTGTCATCCACGATGCCCACGTCCCTCTCTGCGGGTGCCATCGGAGCTGAGTGCTTTCCCAGACATCACTATCACAGCCTGCTTTGCACAAGGCGGCGTTCACCTTGCTTTTGAAAGACTTTGGTCGTCCTGTGGACGTCTTTTTGCTCTGTGATGCAAACTGAGTTTTTAATCTCCATCTTTTCTTGTTTCTCCTCTATTCTTCCCTGTACTTTCCACACTTACTGGGGAAGGGAGCTCGAAACTTGAAGACACTGGTGCATATAGGTTAGGTTTCCAAGGACCATTAAGGGAACAAAACAAAACAAACCCACTTACAGCTAGTAGTGCCCTTTACTCCCAAGTCCCTTTGTCTCCTGCCTAATCTTATTTTAAATTTATTCCCGAGGGAAAGGGATGCTTACATGTGAGGAAGTATCTTCGCCTTTATAGGTATTATTTCCAGTGTTTTATTGTGAAAATTTCCTCACATACCAAACAGTTGACAGAACTGTACGGTGAATACCCACATACCTCTTAGATTCTGCAGTGAACCCTTCATTGTTGTTGCTTTATCACATACTATCTATTCGTCCCTTTATCCTCTGTTTTAACGCTTTCTGAAGTTGCACCTATGAGTATCTACCTTACCGCCTGGCCCCAAATACGTCATCGTGCTACACGTTAACTAGAGTTCAATGTGTGTGTGTGGTTCTTCTGCTCTTTTTTGAGGTAAAATTCATTTGCATGCAATGAAATACACAAATCTTAAATGTAGTTGGTGCATTTGGATAAATGGTGCACCTGTGTAACACAAGTCCCTATCAAGACACAGGATATGTTAGCGTCACGCCAGGAAGCTCCCGTATGTCCTTAATTCCAGCCCCTCCTCCTGCATCCCAGGTAACACTGTTCGGAGTGTTCCCACCAAAGAAGAACTCTGCCTGTTCTAGGGTGTCATGTAAGTGGAATAATACTCGCATTGTTCCTCTGTACAGGGTCCTGTCCTGCTGCTTAACATTTGTGGGGTTCATCCACGTTGTTGCACGGCCCCACGGTACATTCCTGTTTATCACTGAGCAGTATTCCACAGTCTAAATGTACTGGTCTACTTACTCAGTCTCCTTTTTCTGGACACAGGGACTTTGTCCAGTTTGGGGCACTTAAGATTAATAAGGGTCTAGAGACTGCTACTGCTAAGTCGCTTCAGTCGTGTCTGACTCTGTGTGACCCCATAGACAGCCTCCTACCAGGCTCCCCTGTCCCTGGGATTCTCCAGGCAAGAACACTGGAGTGGGTTGCCATTTCCTTCTCCAATGCATGAAAGTGAAAAGTCAAAGTGAAGTTGCTCACTCGTGTCTGACTCTTAGCGGCCCCATGGACTACAGCCCACCAGGCTCCTCCGTCCATGGGATTTTCCAGGCAAGAGTACTGGAGTGGGGTGCCATTGCCTTCTCCAAAGGGTCTAGAGAAATGAGTATCAAAACTACAATGAGGTATCCCCTCACACCAGTCAGAACAGCCATCATCAAGTCTACCGATAGTAAATGCTGGTGAGGGTGTGGAGAAAAGGAAAGCTTCCTACACTGTCGGTGGGACATAAATTGGTGCAGCCACTGTGGAAAACAGGGCTTCCCAGGTGGCGCTAGTGGTAAACAACCCGCCTGCCAGTGCAAGAGACGGAAGAGATGTGGTTTGATCCCTGGGTTGGGCACATCCCCTGGAGGAGGGTATGGCAGTATTCTTGCCTTGAGAACGCCATGGACAGAGGAGTCTGGTGGGCTACAGTCTATAGGGATGCAAAGAGTCAGACACGAATGAAGAGACTTGGCACGCACGCACTGTGTAAAAACAGCACAGGGGTTCCTCAGAAAACTGAAAATAGAGCTACCAGATGATCCAGCAATCCTACTCCTGGGCATATACCCATACAAAACTAATTAAGAAAGATACTTGACTTCCCTGGTGGTCCAGGGGCTAAGACTCCACACTCCCAATGTAGGGGGCCTGGGTTCGATCCCTGGTCAGGGAACTAGATCCCACAGGCTGCAGCTAGAGATTCCACACGCCACAACAAAGATTGAAGATCCCACATGCCACAACTAAGGCCTGGTGCAGCCAAATCAATAAAATATCGGGGTGGGGCGGGGGGAGCACATGCACCACTGTGTTCACAGCAGCCAAGGTGGATGGGCAAAGAGGATGCAGCGCATTGTATACCGTGGCACACTGCTCAGCCATAAAAAAGAACAGATTAATGCCATTTGAAGTGACATGGATCAAACTAGAGACTATCATACTAAGTGAAGGAAGTCAGAAACGAAAGTTGGAAAGACAAATAATACATGATATCACTTACACGTGGAATCTAAAATCTGACACAGATGAACAGCTCCAAAACAGAAAACGTCTCACAGCTGTAGGGAACGAACCTGTGGTTGCCAAGGGAGACGTTAGGGGAGGGAAGGACCGGGAGTTTGCAAGGAGCAGGTGCAAACATACAGGGTAGACAAACAAGGTCCTGCTGTACAGTAAAGGGGACTAGATCCCATATCCTGTGATAAACCATAATGGAAAACAATCTGAAAAAGAATATATATGGCTTCCCAGGTAGCACTGGTGGTAAAGAACCTGCTTGCCAATGCACAAGACATTTGTTTGATCCCCAGTTGGGAAGATCCCCTGGAGGAGGGCATGGCAACTCACTCCACTATTCTTGCCTGGAGAATCCCATGAACAGAGGAGCCTGGCAGGCTACAGTCCACAGGGTCACAAAGAGTCAGACATGAATGAAGCGACTTAGCATGCACACACACATGTATAACTGAATCACTTTGCTGCAATAGCAGAAATTAACAACACTGTAAATAAACGAAAAGAGTAAGGCTCTAAAAACATTGCTATACAAGTCTTTCTGTGGACATACATTTCCTTTTCTCATGGGTAAATACCTAGGCGTGGAATTGCTGGGTCATAGGATAGGTGTGGGAGAAGGCAATGGCACCCTGCTCCAGTACTCTTGCCTGGAAAATCCCACGGATGGAGGAGCCTGGTTGGCTGCAGTCCATGGGGTCGCTAAGAGGTGGACACGACTGAGCGACTTCACTTTCACTTTTCACTTTCTTGCATTGGAGAAGGAAATGGCAACCCACTCCAGTGTTCTTGCCTGGAGAATCCCAGGGACGGGGGAGCCTGATGGGCTGCCGTCTATGGGGTCGCACAGAGTTGGACACGACTGAAGTGACTTAGCAGCAGCTTGGCAGCAGGGTAGATGTGTGTTGATTTTGTAAGAAACCGCCAGACTTTTGCCCAAAGTGGTTCACCATCTTGCATTCCCACCAACAGTCTGTGAGAAGGCCAGGTACTTCACACTCTCATCAGCAGGCATGTCAGTCTGTTTATTCACAGTTTTAGCCACTGAGCTGGATATGAAGTGGTATCTCAGTAGGTGTTAATTTGCACTTTCCCCGTGACTAGTGATAGGGCTTCTTCGTGTGCTTCGTGGACATTTGGGTATCTTCCTTTGAGATATTTTCCCCGAGTCTCTGGGTGTGCTTAAGTTTCTTGGTAATGTCTTTTGATGAGGCGGTTTTTGCTTTTAATGAAGTCTATCAGTTTTATCTTTTACGGTTATTGCTTTCTGTATCCTGTCTAAAACCACTGCCTACCTCATTAGAGAAGACATTCTCCAATTCTGGGGGGCGGCAGCAGGGGGAGCATGTTTCATAGTGTTAGCTTTTAAATTTAGGTCTGTAATCCACCTTGGATAAATCCTTGTGAATAGTATAAGCAGAGGTCAAAGGGCCTTTTCTCCTGTGGATGTCCCATTGTTCTAGCACCACTACTGAAAAACTTGCTTTTCCTATTTGCTTCCTGGGGCTCCTTTGTTGGAGCTCAAATGACCATTTAAGTGCAGCTCTGCTTCTGGGCTTGCTGTTCTTGCCCACTGGCCCTTCTGAAGATTCTGTACACGTACTGCTCCGTCTTGATGTCTGCAGCTTTAGAATAAGTCTTAAAGTCAGCTGGGGGAAGTCCTCCAAACTTACTCTTCTCAGAGACAGCATTTGATATTTTCAGTCCTTTGTATTTCTGTTGCAGAATCAGTTTGGCAGTCTCTGAAGGAAAGTTGGTGAGATTATTAGGATTTCTTTCAATCTGTAGAATGACTGGGGGAGATTAACTGGGTGCCAGACTGTTGACGGCACTTGAATGGCGCTTACATTCAGAGAGCATTTGTTTATGTGTTTTCGTTCAGAGTTGGTTTGTTAAGTTTCTGATGGTTCCCCTAGGAGAGATTCCTCCAGGTAGAATTAGTGAGTCAAAGAAGATGAAGTCTTTTTCAAGCTCCATAAATAGGGGGCCAGATTACTTCCTAACTGAGCAAGTGTCTATCGTCTGTGGAAAGGAACACCGCCGACACTCCGCGCAGGCGTGCCGGTGCTCTGGGTGCAGGTTCTGGAAGCACCCCGTCCGGCTGGAGAAGGGATGGCCACTCCTAACAGTCTGGATCCCATGTTTGCTGTGAAACCCAAATGAAACATCCAGTGTCCAAATAACAGTGGTGACTATACAGGGGTTCAGGGGAGGGGTCACGGTTGGCTGGAGTGATGAGAGCAGGCAGCCTGCGGGCACTGGAATCTCTGTGTTGGGCGTGGGGGACTGAGCGGGGTGGGGATGCCTGGGCAGATGAACAGGAAGCAGCGATGATGATGATTCCAGCTCGGGCAGCATGAGTGGGTTCAAAACACACCCGTTTCCTGTGGAGCGTTGCATGGCTGCACACAGAGGATGATCCCCAGGGGCCTGTGGAGTCTGGCTTAGTGAGCCCTGGGTACCAGGACTTCAGGCTTGGCATCCAAGAACAGGAAAAACACTCTTCTGTAGGTGCTGGGCTGTGCCGTGGAGCTCCCCGACGTCAGCTGCAAGCAGCTTCTGCACCGGCTCATTGGCTTCTTTCATTTTTACAATGGGCCCATGTCTCTGGCCTGCAAGGTATGAGGAGGGCAGCGGGGAGGCTCACGTGGAACCTCTTTAGCAAAACTGATACTGCCAGGGCACATCCGGGCATCGGGAACCCTTTACACAAACACGACGTGTTAGCGCCAGGGTCGTGGGCCCCCGGAGCCCCTCCTGGACGCCTTTCTTCCCTGGTGGCCTGGGGCCCGTTCATCCACCTTTTGTCCTCTCCTTGCCTGGGGGTGTGGGCAGTTCAGAAGACGCCCTCCCTGCCAGCCAGGTCCCTGTGAGGGACAGTTCTGTGGGGGCCTGGAGTCCCTGCTGGAGCATGTGTCTTGGGATCGCGGGTGCTGATGCCGGCTGTTCGGTTTCAGAGCTGCCCGTGGGAAGAACTGCGCTCCGAGTGGGACACGCTCATCGAGCACATCCTGGGGAACACGGGCGACCTGCACAAGATCTTCAACTGCCTCTGGCACCTGGACCAAACCAAAGTAACCGGCTCAGCACTCCCACCCGCTGCATGCGTGGATGGGAACTGGGCTTCTGGATGTGGGTGCTTCCCCTTCGATGAGCTGTCCCTCCATCCCCACGGCTGTTAAGAACTCAGGTTCCAGGCAGCGCTTGCTGGCTGTGTGGGCTAGGACCAGACAGGTCACCTGTCTCAGCCTCGCTTTCCTTACCCATGGAGCGGCGTGCCACCCACCTCCCAGGACTGTTCTGGGGCTGAAACTGGGACAGTTACGTGAAGGACAGATGCCCAGGAAAGAGTGTTATTGCTTTGTTAATGCCCAGATATGCTGAACTCAGTAATCTGAAGGCCCCCTTCTCAGCTTATCATTAGTTATTCTCAGCATCCAGAAAGGCCCAGGTCGGCCGCTGTCTGGGACGGGGGAGCTAGGTGGGGTCTGTCCTTGAGCTGCTGCCTCATCACGTGACGGGAGGCCACCTGCACACTGCGGGCTGGTGGCCTTGGCAGATGTCACATCCTCACTGTCAGACAGCGGGGGAGGTGCGAGCTGGTGCTATGAGGAGCCCTGCCCACGCCCCGAGCATCTTGGGGGTGGGACCTTCCACCACGCATGGCCTGGGTCTCTGCGGGCGGAGACCGTGTCCCTGTCCCTGGGGTGTGGCACTGGCTCAATGCTAGAAACAGGGATGGGTTTTCCCGCTCCTGTTTGGAGGGCTTCTTGGAAGTTGGCCCAGAGCTTTCCAAGTGGCCGTGAAAGAGCTAACCGCCTGCGGTAAGGGCTCCAGCGTGGCTCCTTAACACTCAGTGCTGACTGCTCGCGGATACCGCAGGTTCTGGCTGCCAGGCAGGAACCTGGAGGAGGCTGGTGGTCACTGCTGGCCCTTCATGAGCAGGTTCAGATACTCTGCCTGTCCCTTTAGGGATGTTTTTTACAAGGACCAAGGACTGAGATATGTACACCCACATGAAAGGCTGTGATGTTTCCATTTCCCCTCCTGGCAGAGTTAGGGACCGGGTCAGACAGCAAGCCAGCTTGTCACAGGGGCTTGGGCTGTAGGGGAGGGTGGGTTCACTGTGAACTGAATCTGAGGGGCGAGCTCTCCCCTGTGGCTGCCTCCTGGTCTCCACATCGCCAGTCAGGGTCTCTTTGGCGATGTGCACGGTCGCCTGTGAAGAGCCATATGCCCAGTTCTCTCTGCCTCCCTGAAGCAGGGAGGCCCCCTGGTCCCAAGCACCTGGCGTTTTGTGGCAGCTGTGCGGGGTGTCAGAGGCGTGACACGGCCGGTGTGCGGCATGCCCTCCCTCCAGGCTCGGGCTCCAAGCGGTCCATCTGCCCTCCACAGGCCCCTTGCCCGTCCCCTCCTGCCCACGGGGGCGTGCCGACCGGGGCTTGCTTCTCACCCCACACAGGTGGAGGCCCTGCTCCTGCTCAAGGCGGCCCTCATCCTGCAGACCTGCCAGCGCGCACCCCATGTGCTCGCCGGCTGCATCCTCTACGCGGGACTGTGAGTAGTACCCCTGCCCCTTCTCCCTCATCCCCAGCCCCTGCTGCAGCCCTGACCACCCGGCTACCTCCTGATCAGGGCTGGGGAGCCGAGAGCTCTGTGCGTGGCCAGTTCCAGCCAGTCTTGTTTGGCAGCTCGAGGGTAGTTTAGATTCGATTGAGGGTCCGTGCCTGTCCCTGGGGAATTGGAAGCTGCTGTGTCCAGAGAAGAGTTAGGAGTGCACGAGGCGGCTTTGCAGAGATCCATGCAGCGCTCAGCTGGGCCACGCCTGCGGAGTGGTCGGTCTCCGGCACCCAGGACCGTCAGGAGAGGGGTGTGAGGCCCACGGCACGCCGCCTGCCGCCCGGGGCCCCAATGCACTGGCTGTGGCTCCTACTTGGGCTCCTGCAGCTGTGTGGCTGGGTCTGCCTCAGGCTAGCCTCACGGAGGTCTCACTGTGCCTCTTCCCCCAGCTGGAGGGCCTCTTAGAGAGCCCGGGAGCCCTCCACGCCTCCTCTGGGCCTCGAGGAGGCTCAGCCATCCCGGCCAGAGGTAGGGGAGCTGGTGCTCTGTGTCCAGTGCTGTGATCCTGGGGGGATGTGCGCTGGAGAAGCCCTCCCGGCACCTCAGGAATATTCTTAGTACAAGTGGGTCCAAGCATTTCGACATTTAAAACTTGGATGGGGAACAGCCAGAGGGCCCCCGTGAGTGCCTCCCCAGGTGACACTCCCACCAGCTGTGTCCCCCAGATCCGAGCTGCTGCGGGCGCTGGGACTGTCTTGATGCCAGGTCCTGACTGTGTTTCTTCTCTGGTGTCCTGGTTCCTGTTGACCTCCCAGGATCGTCAGCACCCAGCTCCCGCCCTCTGTCACGGCCAAGGTCCTGCTTCATCGCGTGGCACGTCGGGACCAGGTATCACCCCCTCCCCGCGCCCCCACCCCCGGCAGGGATGTGTCCCCAGCGCGTCTTTCTTTGTGTCGGGCAAGGCTGATCACCAGCACTGGGTGGGCCGGGGGGGCAGGGGGGCTGCCCTGTCCTTCTTAGGACCTCCCCGTCCATCCGTGTGGTCCCCTTCAAGTGAGGTCCTGGCAAAGCCAGAAGAAAGTGTTTTCTCCTGCGTGGTCAGCTTGGATGGTTGGTTTTTCTTTCCTCCAGGTGGAACTGTGAGAATATGACTTCCCGCAGGGTGGGCTTTATGTCAAAGCCATGTTGGATTTTTTTCAGAGAGAGACTGTAAAAGATGGCTTAGGACAACAGCGGCTTTAAAAATACTTCTCTTATATTTGCCTAATTGTTTTTATAATGAAGGGAAAGTCATAACGTGCTCATTGAGAATAAAACTGCCCACAGCTGGGGCACATAGAGATAATCACTGCTAGCGTTTGTCACGTATCCTTGGAGCTCTTTTTTTCTTTTGTTTTATGAGTTGATTCTTAGTGTGTGAAACTGGTTTTAAATCTGTAGGAAGGCTAGCTTTTTGCACTTGCTAAATCAGCAGACATTTAAAAACGCACGTGGGGCTCTATTCCAGCTCCCTCTTACATGGTGCGGACGGCGTGAGAACACCCCTCTTGGTGAACTGACTGATAAGGAGAGGGCGGAGGGGATCTTTGCGTTTTTCCCCCTTGTTCAGCTCTGCGAATCAATACTAAGGAAGTCATCTGACTGCTGGAAAAGGTTTATATTCAAAAACTCTTGTCACAACAGGATTTATGAAAGTGAAAAATCAGATTCTAAGGTAGGAGCTGCGGGCTGGTTGCCTGCCGTTGTTTTCTTGGCCTGCTTTACCTCCACGGCTGCAGCTTGAGTAGCTGGACAGAGACCTACAGCCGCAGTGCCCAAAACACTGACTAGCCTGCCCTTTCCAGACAGGTTGCTGGTGTTGGTCTCAAGTCAGGGAGTGATGAATTCTCCCGCACCACGGTGAACTCCTATGATTTTAGCCAGCCATTAAAAATGGCCAAAGATGCTTTCATGGCAGAAACTGTGAGTCCCGCTTTCGAGCAGAGAAACAGAACTTTGTGTAATGTGTCCTCAAAGTATTTTAAAAATGCACAGACTTTACAGGAAAATGTGCCCCGTGTTCACAGGATTGGCTTATGGGTGAGGAGATTCTATGTGATTTTTTTGAAAAGAATTTTTGTCTGGAGTTAGCTTCTGTGAAGGAAGCCACATCCTTTCAGAGGAGGGCAAGTCATTTTGGCTAGAAGAGCAGTTTTTGGTTTTCCTTTTGCTTTGCTGGGTCCTTTCGGTGGAGACGGCCAGAAAGCTCTTTTGAGGAGATTCCCCGGGTTTCTCGCCTTCGTTGTAAATGCAGAGGTGAGCTGGCCTTGCCTCGGGTTTAGGCTGAGTCCTTCGCTGTGAGGGTCACAGGCCCCTCACTCTGTTGTCATAATGGGGTCTGTGTGGGCTCCAGCCAGGGCTGTGGGAGACGTGGCCATATTCCAGAAGATGACTCCCCTGGAGGTCTGAAAGCGCAGGAATATTCGCTGTCCTTCCCCAAGAGGAGAAACTGAGAGATTGGAAAGAGGGGAAGCCTGGTATGCGCCTGGGTGGCGTGGCCGCCTTAGCTGGTGTGATCCGAGCCCTGACGGGGAGCAGGCAGCCTGGGGGGATTTGTTCCATCCGCTTTGCTGTGGGGCGAGCGGCTGGGCCCAGCACCCGGGCCTTGGCCACGTTTCAGGAACAGATGGCAATACGCAGTCCCGATGGATAGGTCAGGGGGAGCGTGCGGTGCCCCTCACCCACCCCTGTCTATTTATTTTCAGAGGAAACCTCCGGGAGGGGACGCCCTGCAGGAACGTGGTGAGTAGTCGGGTGTCCTGTCACGTCTTGGAAACGGCCTGTAGCAGCCTGGCCCTGTCCAAGTCACATGGAAGGCCGAGCAGTCCCAAACGGTTATCCTGTCGGCTTGTGAGATCAGGGAAATATTAACAGTGCTGTAAGGGCAAAGTTACTCTTAAAATCCCGGTTGTGAAGCCTCTAATTTTAGGCACAGCTTTTAAATCCCCCCTTTCAGCTCCTCCTTAACCCTCAGCACCATGAGGCTGCTCAGAGGAGTTCCAGAAGGTGACGATGGGGAGAGGGTGACCGCAGGGCCACTGCCAGGAAGACCTTTGGCAGCAGAGTGGGGTTTAGTTTGAAGCCTAAGTTTGGGCAGACCCCTTTGGTCAGTTAGAAGTGCTTTTGATCCAGGTTCTGTCTTAAGTGCCGGTAAGATTTCTTCCACCAAACGTCACTCTGGGAGCAGAGTGGCCCACATGGGCTTTTCCTTGCTGATGGCAGAAACTGTAGCTGCAGCTTTGTGGCTTCTGTTCTGGGGAAAGGAGCCCAGAGCTGCGCGCTGGGCTGGCCTGCGGGCTGGAGGCATCATCCCAAAACACTGCCTGCCCCCCATCTTCTCTGGCCCAGAGAGGGCCCTGGCCATATTGCTCTGCACTTGTAGGAGTGGTGCTCCCTCCCGATGTTCAGATCACGCCTGTTTTCCTGACTGAAGAGGAAGCTGCCAGTCTCCGCGAGTTCCCCCGGGAGCCCTCAGCCAGGTAAGGGGCTCAGAGAGGCTCCTCTGAACCCACATGTTGGGGACTCCCTCCCACAGGCTCATCCAGAAGCCCCGTGCATCCCATCCTCCCACGATTCCCTCTTCTTCACACTCTGCCCTGGCGGGGGTTGGGGATGGGGGATGGACCATTGGACCTTCAGCAGAGATGAGGGTCATCTGGCAGAGTGAGATGAGCGTAGGTTTCAGATCTGAGATCCGTGGCTCACCTGCTGTGTGACCGTGGGAAAGTCCATTCCCTGCCTGAGCCTCAGTTTTTCCATCTGTAAAATGGATCCAGTAATGTCTACGTCTTGGGTTCATCATGAAAGGTGGAAACAGCGTACATGTAGCGCCCATATAGGACCTGACTGGCAGTTAACCCCCAGACGTGGGTGCGTCTGATCCAGGGGGCTCTGCTGTTTCCAGCAGGTGACCCTTGTGTCACCGTGTGGCGCCACGTGGCGCCAGTGCCTGTTATTTGTAAGGAAGCTGCTTTCGTCCCCCGGGCAGGGCCTTGCCCACACTCGGTCGTCTGCCCTTCTCACCAGTGCTCCGGCGCCTCCAGCCAGACTCCAGGAGCCCTCAGCTGCCCGGAAAGAAAACGCCCCCGGACACGCGGGCTCCAGGGTTCAGACCTCGACGACCACACCTGAACCCCCGTCTCCGGATGCCACCTGGGCAAATGGCAGCAGGAAGCACAGACACTGGTCCGGCCCTGACCTGGAGAGCACGCCGCCCGCAGCGCAGCACTGCACTGCTGCGGGCAAGGGCTCAGCTTTGTTCGCAGGGAACGGGGACCTGGACTTGTCTGAAATCCACATCCCAGAGGCTCAGAAAACAGAAGCATCCCCAGGCCATCCTGCTGCAGACAGCGGGGGTCCTGGTTGCGAGGAATCTGTCCACAACCCCGGCAGTCCCGAAGCCAAGTCCCCCGGGGCCCTGTCCCTGGGCTGCCTCCTCGCCTCCGCTCCTGAGGCGGTCCCCCAGAATGGAGCCCTCGAGCAGCCCGCAGACCTTCCTGGCGACCGCAGCCAAGCCCCCATCCCCAGGGAAGACCACGTCCCCAGCAGGACGAGCGGGCCTGGGCGGGCACCTTGCTTGGTTTTGAGGCAGAGGGGCCCTGAGCTGCCCCTGGAGGAACACGATGGGGAGCAGTGCCACAGTGGGGCTCCCAAGGGCTGCTTGACCCCTGGCCCGGACTCCACAGACTCCTCAGACGAAGGCCCCTCTGCAAACAGAACCTCGTCCAGGGTGAGCCTGGCCTCCCACGAGGGGCTCGTGCGGATGAACCTCTACACGCACAGCGTCAAGGGCCTGGTGCTGTCGCTGCTGGCCGAGGAGCCGCTGCTGGGGGACCGCGTGGCCGTGGAGGAGGTGGTGAGTGTGCAGCGGGGTGGGGATGTGGGGCTCAGCCATCAGCTGCATGGCCCGGTACGAATGCCCTTATTTATATGGTGGGGTGCAGGGGGTGCCCACCTCCCTGTTTGTGGGCAGTGAGCGTTCAGTGCCAAGCACAGAGCCAAGTGCAAAGGCAGCCACCGGGGGTGCCCTCTCCAGCTTCCCCACTTTCTTGGGGTCTCTGGTTCGTAGTGAGCTGGGAGGGTGCTGGGCGCTGACCACACATGGCCTCGCCCCGCCCGGCAGCCCTCATCTCTGTGTGGCCGGAGTCCGCACATGTCATCACCTGGGGTGGGTTTCTCTGCGAGCCCCAATTCCCATCCGTCTGAAGCTCCTTCCTAGGAGCCTGGGCTCTCTGAAATGCTGACTGTTTCCAGAAGGCGCCACTCAAACCTGTGCAGCTCTCCCCCCACGCCTAGAGGCTCACTGACCTCCAGGCTGGGGTCCACACTGGATCCAGTTGCCATAGTAACAGCTGTGCTTTAGTCGCCAGGGAAGCAGCGGTGGTAAGAACAGCAGATTGAGACTGCTGCCGGGCGAATGGCGTCCTGGGGCTCGCTGTGTTTCTGTTCTTCAATCTATATTATGCTAAGCCCATCTTATTAGCATGCAGGGCCCGTGACCCTCTGTAAAGGAGCTGGTCCCCCTTGGAGTGCAGTGGAGGAGGGAAGGCGGGTCCCCGCACAGAGCCGTCCCACACCTGCATGGCCCCTCTCCCCTTTTCCCAGGCCCCGGGTCACCCTCTCCACCTCCGTCCCCCTGGCTCTGACCGACATCCCCCCCCACCCTGCCTCATTATAACAGCTCGGGGACCAGGGATGCAGTTCCACACGTCCATCCCCACCCCTCCCCCCACACCTCAGTCTCATGGTCTGTTCGGCTTCGCGTCCAGCTCAGACGAGGCCCGTAAGATAAAAAGAAAAACCAGCACAGGCTGCTCAGAGAGGAGGTAAATTAGGCTTCATGCTGCATTTACTGTATGTAAATAATTTACATCTGCTACTTCCGCCGAGCCTTGAACAGCGCTGGGGCTGGGCACGGTGATGCCCATCTCCCCTGAAGTAGCCATGGAGACCTAGCTAATGCACAGGGCGGGTCCACACCTCTTGCTTGTTTCCCGGCCCCCACCCCGACCCCTCTGTCCCCCGTGGACTTGACCATGGCCTGGCAGGTGGGAAGGTGAAGGACTGAAGGCCTGCCTTCCGTGGCCCTTTATATGTGGACACAGCGCTTGGTCTGTCACGGCCCATCCTGGTGTCAGGACGGTGACCTCCCTGGGCTTTCATGGACAGGAGGGTTTGGGGTCGGGGAGGAGAGAGAACACAGCTTTACAGAAAAGGAGAACCAGTCTTTCCTAAAAAGAGAAGGGTGTAACAGACTTTGATCAGCTTGCTGGTTTGAGAGGAGAGTCAGCTGATCAGACCGGGAGGCTGTCTCCTTTATAACTGGCAGAGAGCTTTCACTGCCTTTCAGTCTGGACCTGCACACAAAACAGTTGACCTGATTTCCCCCCGGACTCTCTGCTGCTGTCAGAAAAGCCAGGCCCCACTCCACCCCCAGCCTGGTGCACGACAGCTCAGACGTGACCATGAGCGCAGTCCCCCTGGGAAGGACATGTTTCCATGGCTCTGTGTCGTTTCGCCATCACGTCTTTGCGTGGACCAGCTGCCACCGTTTCTGCTTGCTGAGGGTGGGTCAGGGCACTGGGTGACCGGGGTGAGCAGGGAGCAGCCAGGGAGAGGGCCCCCTAGTTCAGAGGGAGCAGAGTCGGCTCCCCCCACCAGGGGGCAGCAGAGAGCCACCGACAGTTTCCTGCTCAGAACCTGGAGATCATCTCAGTGACTTTCAGCCACAGTGATGGGATCAATTATTCATTGCTACAGCAGGATGGGGAGCTGTGCACGTAGAGTAGATGAGGCCTGAGGTTAGTATGTTGGCAGAAAATAGGAAAAAATGCTCCTCTCCCCTGAAACTCGTGCTTCTGAGCACATGGGTGTCCCTGCAGCGACGCGACTCTTCTGCATGTTTTGAGCCACTAGCTTTGCCGTGGACTAAAAGGCAGGGGGTCCCGGCACAGCCTCAGCTCCGTGCCCCCTAGCGTGTTGTGCAGGTCACGTATGTGGTAACGTGTCTCGGGGTTGGTAAACTCTAATGTGAAGGGATACACAGCAGATGTTTTCTGCTTTGTGCCGCTCTTTCCCTCTGCTGTTACAGTACAAAAGCAACCATGAACAGTATGTAAACTGGGGCTGTGTTCCAGCACACTGTTATGGACACAAAAATTGGAACTTTATGTAATTTCACATCACAATATTATTCTTTTATTTTTTCTAACCATATAAAAATATAAAAACCAATCTTAGTTCTCAGGCTGTAAAAATAGTCCACAGGCCATGTTTCCCAACCCCTGGTCCAAGCAGGGGATGCTGCCTGTCATTCACACCTGTGACTAAGTCACAGCCTGCAGCTGACGGTGCCTAGTTCATGCTCGCAGTCCAGTCACCAAGTGGCTGTTGACCGGGCACCTCCTGGGAGCCAGGCTGGCTGCTGGGCCCTGGGGATGCCATGTAAACCTTGTAGCCAGACCTAATGCCTGAGTTTCATTTCTGCAACATGGGCCAGAAATGCTAATTTAAGTCCAGGATGCTCCCCAAGATAACAGCTGAGCTTTCTGACAGTCAGCTCAGAACGTTCTCTCTGCATTGCTGTACCTTTCTATTGTGCTTAGTGTTTTGCTCAGCTGTTGTGAAATAACCCACAGACAAGTCTTGTCAGTCAGTCCAGGGACTGGTGCTCATGGAAGAGATACCGCTTCTTCAAGGACGGTGATTTTCCTATTCTTGACTTCAGGAAAATGCCTCCCTCCGGGGAGCACTTTAGAATGGACAGAGCGTACATATATTATTTGACTTCCGCCGGTCAGCAATGATATTCCTATTTTGCAGATGAAAAGAACAAGGTGCAAAAACCTCTGTAACTGGCCCTGGTGGTCTGGCTAGGAAGAGGCTGAGCCATGGGCTCGTTCACCTGGGCGCTAGCCACTGTCTCCTTGTGACTTAAGTAGCCCCCTTGGGGCGGCCCCAGGGGGCCCTATTTCAGGCTGAGTCCATCAGGTGTGACATCCCTGCTTGATGGGCCGCAAACAGAGCTCAGCCGTTGTCATGGGAAAATGTCGTTGTGGGAAAACAGACTGAAGAGTGAAGTTCATGCTATATCGTTAGGTTGCAAAACTAGCCTCAGTCGTCATGTACAGTCTGACGCCCATCTTTAGCTTATAAACAATGACTCATACAAAAGGGGACAGTCCTGTGTTCCCACGGCACCTGCACATGACATCCCCCTGGGAGGCGATGGAACATAGAGGTGCCTGGGCCTCAGCTCCGCACGGCCTTCCTCAGCCGGGTCCTCCCCTGGGCCAGGGAGCGGAGAGCCGCCCGCCCGCGCCCCTCGGTCCCCTCGGGTTCCCGGGAGGGAGGGGGCCGCGCTGCACATGCGGATGACGTCATGACGTTTCGGTCAGGCTGAGACGCACGGAGTGGGGAGGGGACGGGCCGCCTGCCGGCAGCTCTGCCCGGATGCTGAGGTTCTGGGGTGTTCTTGGCTTTTTTTCCTTTTTACCCCTTCTTTTACTTTTCGGCTTCCCTCTATGTTCTCATTTTTCTACAAGTTTGAAGAGGTCTCGCTGGTGGCTCAGACAGTAAAGAATCTGCCTGCAATGTTGTAGACCAGGGTTCGATCCCTGGGTCGGGAAGATCCCCTGGAGAAGGGAATGGCAACCCACTCCGGTGTTCCTGCCTGGAGAATTCCATGGACAGAGGAGCCTGGTGGGCTACAGTCCACGGGGTCGCAAAGAGTCAGACACGACTGAGCGATGAACGCTTTGAAGAGGTTTAGGACCTCAGGGCAGAAGTCGGGACCTTTCCAAACATGGGTCCTAGCACCCGTGGCGCTAAGTCGGGCTGCCAGGCGGCTCTCCCTGGGTGGCCTACTGAGCGGTGGCGGCCTGTCCCTTCCCGCCCCGCAGTACCACGGCAGCCTGGCCTCCCTCAACGGGCTGGAGGTGCACCTGAGCGAGACGCTACCCCGGGACCAGGCGGCCCCCGCAGCCAGAACCTACAGCTTCGCACACTACGACCGCGTCCAGAACTTGCTGGCAGGTAAGGCCCGCCTCCGGGAGGTGGAGGGGGGTCAGCACCCAGGCCCAGGTCCCTGGTTGGTGGGGAGGTGCCCTGTGGTCAGGATGCTCTTTCTCTCTCCGAGCCCAGCTCCCAGCGGGTGTAACTACTCTCGGCAAACTCTTCCCGGCTGGTCTCTTTCTTGCCCTTTCTCCAACATTTTGAGAGAAGCACCCGCGTCCAGACTGTCTGTGATGGGGTTGCCTCCCAACTTGGACATCCTTGTGCTGAGACAAGTGTTGACCACCATCAGGCAGCGAGAGGGCCCAGCACCCCGGCCTCCGTCCCACTGCCACTGGGGCCTCACTTCATCCCAGCTTTTGGTGGTTCTGGGTTTGGGGGTACTGAGGGGCGGCGCTCTGCCACACATGACAACTTCTGTGTCCTCTTCCGGAAGCCAACTTGCCGCAGGTGACCACAGCGCAAGACCGCCGCTTCCTGCAGGCTGTCAGCCTGATGCATTCCGACTTTGCCCGGTTGCCCACTCTGTACGAGGTGACCGTCAGGTGAGTGTTCCCAGGCCGCTCTCAGCCCTGCACCCCAGCTCCCTGGCAGAGCCTCACTCACAACCGGATGAAGACCAGTGCAAGAACCGGCCCAGGCCTCCCCTGACCCGCCCTGCGGGCTGCTGTCCTCCACTCTCGGGCTTCCCTGAGTCCTGTACATGCCGGGTCCCTTCCTGGGGCTCGGGCTGCTGCGGACACTGAGGGACAGTAGGGAGGGGACCCAAGGCCCCCCTACCTCGGTGCTCCCATCAGTCAGTGGGGGCGGAGGAGGGGCTGTCGTCTGTCTTCCAGCTGGACAAGTCCCGCACGCTCCTGACCACCACATCCAGATGTCCCCTCCTCAAAGGTCTCCCAAGGGCAGCATGTCCTCCCCTCACCAGCGCGCCCCTAGGATGCTCACAGTCAGCAGCATGTGCACCTTCCCCCAGGTTTTCTCGGTGTCAGTAAGAGGTGCTGCCGCTCCGTTGTGTCTGACTCTCGTGACCCCGTGGACTGTAGCCACCAGGCTCCTCTGTCCGTGGGGTTCTCCAGGCAGGAATACTGGAGTGGGCTGCCATGCCCTCCAGGGGATCTTCCCAATGCAGGGATTGAACCCCTCATCTTCTGCATTGGCAGGCAAGGATTCTTTACCACTGATCCACTGGGGTAGCCCATATAAAAGACAGATGATCAGTATTTTTTTATTATTTTACTGGTCTTTCTTCTTAAAAAAAAAAAAACTGGAGCACACGCACTTGCTGTTTTTTAAGTTCCTTTTTCAGTTTGTTTCGTGTCTTGAACACCTTCCGGCCAGCAGGTCTAGACCTATATTGCTGCTGCTAAGTCGCTTCAGTCGTGTCCAACTCTGTGCGACCCCATAGAAGGAAGCCCACCAGGCTCCCCCGTCCCTGGGATTCTCCAGGCAAGAACAGTGGAGTGGGTTGCCATTTCCTTCTCCAATGCATGAAAGTGAAAAGTAAAAGTGAAGTCGCTCAGTCGTGTCCGACTCTTAGCGACCCCATGGACTGGAGCCTACCAGGATCCTCCGTCCATGGGATTTTCCAGGCAAAAGTACTGGGGTGGGGTGCCATCGCCTTCCCCGCTAGACCTATTAATTAGTGGCATTTACAGTCTTTAACCAACTAAACTCTACCTTTTCTCTCTACATGCTTCTTATGAAACCAGTAGCAGAAAAGGCAAGTTAGAGGGTCAGAAGGGGCGTGCCTGCTCTGTGTGTTGCGTGTGTGCGCTGTACTGTGGAGTGGGTTGGTCGAGGACCTTCTCTGTAGCCTAATTTCACAGACAAGGAGACTGAAACCCAAGTGCGCAGTATGGTGAATGAGTCTCCCCACATCAGGGGCCGAGTTGGGACTTCTCTGTAGCCTAATTTCACAGACAAGGAGACTGAAACCCAAGTGCGCAGTATGGTGAATGAGTCTCCCCACATCAGGGGCCGAGTTGGGATTTGAGCCCAGGTGTCTCATCTCCGCAGCGCGCGCCCCTGCACACACACGCTTGTGGTTGGGGCGTGTGTGTGTGTGTGTGCAGTGTAGTTGAGAGGCAGGGTGTGGGGTGTGGGCTCTGGGCCTGGCCGACCAGGTTCTACTGTCTGTCAGCTGCCACACAGCAGTGTGGGCGTTTCTGCTGCCCAGCGCTGTCTCCAGCCAATATTTCTGTGTATCTTTCCACAATAAATGTGCCTCCTCTGGCTTTAAGTCAGAGCTGCCCATGCTGGCAACCCAGACCCACCCCCCCACCTGTGGACCTACAGCATCTCACCTTCCTCGGAGCTGAGACTTTTCGTGGTGGGATACGTAGCTCATTTGAGTAACAGTAATAGAAACAACAGCCTCCGTTTCTTAACCATCTCACCACGGGCTAAGCGATTTGTATCCGTTCCTATTCATTTACTCCGTGAAGTCTCAGTGAGGGAATTACTGCTGTCATGTCCCTTCTTCTGGTGAGACAGCTGAGACTCCCACAGCCAGAAGTCTCAGGGCTGGGGTGAGCACCCAGGTTGTGTAGGACCTCCAGACCCATGCTCGGAAACCCGAGCGCCCCTTCTCTGGCCACAGTGACTGGGCCTGGGCTCGTCCTGCTGGGCCAGAGACCTCGCGGGGTCTCTGGGGTCTGAGGTCTGCATGGCAGTGGACTGTGGTCTCCTCTCTCCCCACCCCCCACCAGGAACGCCTCCACGGCTGCATACGCCTGCTGCAGCCCCGTTCAGGAAACCTACTTCCAGCAGCTGGCCACGGCGGCGCGGAGCTCTGGCTTCCCGAACCCGCAGGACGGCGCCTTTGGCCTCCCGGGCAAAGCCAAGCAGAAGCTGCTGAAGCACGGGGTGAACCTGCTCTGAACTGTGCATTGCTCCTGACCCCCGCGGGTGATTCTCAAATCAAACCCCAGCAAAGGCAGTGCTGCCTTGTGAAGTGGAAAAGCTCCTCTGTTTTACTTTCCCTGGAATAGCCCTCTTTTTTAGGACTGCAGTATTTGAGTATTTGTTACTCCTTCTGTGGATCAGGGCTGGAGGGGGTCGTTCCTTGGGTTGGCAGACCTAGAGCTTGTGGTAAAGAACTTGACGGTGTGGGTGGCGTGGGGGCCAGGGTGGGGCCATGGCTCCTTCCACCCCAGGGGCCCGGGGTCAGTCACTCCACCATTACGTGGAGCCCAGGGCGGCTGATGTTTCCTGGGGCTGCTCCACCCTGGCCTGACTCGTACACAGAAACCGAGGCTAGTGTTTCTTCTAGAACCCTGATGTCCCTGGTCTAGAGTGCATGTCCCACACTGTCTGCAGCGGGTGGGTCCAAGGTCACTGCAGAGCCAGGAGATGGATCTGTCTTGTCTCTAAGCAGACCGTGCGCCCACTTCTCAGGCTGTCTTCACTGCGGTCCTCCTGGGGGGTCGGTGCACAGGAAGTGGTCGGGGATGCTGAGACTGCCTTGTCTGGATCTTCTGGATTACCCACAGAGGGGAGGGGGAGATCTTGATGACACAAAAGGAGGCTGGGGCGCCGGGACGTGGAGGTGGGTGATGACTGGCCAGGCCTGCCCGCTGGAAGTGGGTGGTGCTGCTGGTTGCTTTGAGTGAGGGTCCCAAACAGGAGTTTCTAAAAGGTCTTGGAGCAGAAGCAGAGCCGCTTTTCAGGGGGGCGGGATGCTGCATGAGAGGCGACAGCATTCTGCTCTGGCTGTTGCCAGGCCAGGGTAGGACTTAGAACATCGGTTCGGTCACGTTACGGTCCAACGTTCTGTGATACGATGTGAGTCACAGAATGAAAGTATTTATCAAAACCCTAACCAGATCTTTACGAGAAACACGTAGGACCCCGTGTGAAAACTGCAGTGTAACTTCATGCCAGTGGGCCAGTAGCTCCTGTTTATGACATGGGGTCTTTTTCTTGAAACAAGTTGCTAAGGGCTGAAAATAAAGTAGCCAAAAATGCTACTGAGTTCTGAGCACTGAGTTCTGATGGGGATACATACGTATAGACGTACACGCATGCATGTACTCTGCACGGTCACCTTTTTGCCCTGCCCGATCCAGCCAGGCTAGGGAGAAAGGGCGTGTCAGCGTGGTCTGTGTGCGAGGGTCGGGGGCAGACAGCACCAGCTCCAGCGAGGCTGCGCCGCACACCAGGCCCACAGCCCCCTTTTCCGTCACTTCTCTGGCGTCCCTCCTGCCCCTGGCTGGCCTAAGACGGTGAGCTTCCCGAATAAAGGAGGGCTGTAGCTGAAGCTCGGGAAATGCACGTTGTCCCGCTTCTCTGCCGGACTGTCGGAGGAAAACCCCTTCCGAGACCCGGGCGAGCCGCTGCAGGCACCTTCCCCTGACTGACGGACATACAACCCACTCTCTTCCTGTCCTGTGGTATTTCTAAGCAGCCAGACTTGCCGCCGATGCTCTAGAGTTGTGAGATCTGCAAGTCTTGAGGTTGGCGAAAATATGACCTGTTACGTGTTGACGCAGGGACAGAACTCGGAGCCCCCGAGCCCGTGTTCGTATCCCCCGCCCTCAGTAGCTCGGCTGGGTGCCTGGGTTCGAGGACACTTCCACACGAGATCTGCTTCACAAGGCAGCCTCCCGCCTATTCTGGGCCCTTTCCTAGGTATCAGGCTACTGGCAGATCATCATCTTTGCTTTGCTTCCAGAAACCTCTCTTAACACCTCATTTCTTCTGGCTATTATTGTGCTGAAAGCACGTAAGATGCAGAATCCTGGTTCCGAGAGTCTGCGCTCAAGGCAGCCCAGTGCCTCCCTCTGAGTGGAGTCTCCACGTCACAGGAAGAGTGTGAGGTCCACACAGCAAAGTGTGGGAGTAAGCCAACAGGGATTTGCCTGGTGGTCCAGTGGGTTAAGAATCCATCTTGCAGTGACGGGTACACAGGTTTGATCCCTGGTCAGGGAGCTAAGACCCCCACAGAGCAACTGAGCCCGTGCGGCACCGACTCCTGAGCCTGCAAGCCGCAGCGCGAGTCCACGCACGGCAACCAGAGATCTCACAGGCCGCAACCGAGACCGGATGTGGCCAACAACCAGAGATCTCACGGGCCGCAACCAAGGCCTGACGCAGCCAAGTAAGTATGTTAGAAAGTCCGAATTTCTCTGCTACAATTTCAGGACCTGACTCTCGCCCTTGAGTGAGGGCTAGATGGAGTGCTTCATTTTTAATGACCAGAATGTGGCTGTGACTTCTGAGGGTAGGTCACAAAACATCTCAGCTGCCACTTCTCTCTTGGTCCACCTGTCGTGGGGAGATGTCCCCAGGGTGGGGTCTCCTGCCCATGGCCGTGTGAAGTGAGCCTCTTGGAGGCAGGTTGCCCAGCCCCAGTGGCCTCCACCAGAGAACAGCAGGCCCTGCCTGTCCTCATCTGATTCAGCCCTACGAGAAACAGCCAGAACCATCAAGCTAAGCCACTTCAGAATCCGTAGCCCTCAGGAAGCATGGGGGATGATAAATGTGTGTTGTGTTAAGCCGCTCTTGGAGTCATTCATCACAGCAATAGATGGTGTGTATGCGTGTGAGCCTACATCTCACCCGCCCACCAGGCTCCTTACCGGCTTGGACCGTTTGGCCAAATGCCGGACAGTCTCAGTCCCAGATCCCAGCCCTGCCCTTCCCACCTAGAAGTCCTACGCTGCACAACGAAATTGAGCACTCCCTCCCCTTCCTGCTCGTTCCTGCTGGAGCACACCCACACCAGGCAAGTGGCTGAGGCGCTGGGCGAAGGAGAGCCTTGAAGCAGGGCAGTGACTTAATTTGCTCCTTACTGGAAACGTCCCTGGGTCCCGGATAGGTGAGAAGCACGGCAAGATTGGAAACCTCCCCCTCCCCTCCCCACTCCGTCGGAGGCTGTGGACAAACGGAGGGAAACGGGCAACTTCAAGGACGACCTAGATTCCCTCCTCTGCCTGCACTTGGGGCAGGTAGAAGGATGCGCCTGCTGTATGTGGGGCGTGGTCTCCGGAGGGGAGAAGAAGCCCTAAGGGAGAGGGGAGATCCCTGCTCCGAAGGAGTCCACCGCGCAAGCAGGAAACCAACGGCTGATGCCCTCGAGCCGTGCACAACGTTAGCGTCCGTTCACCACCCCCCACCTCCGCCCCGCCACACTACCCGCCCCCCCGCCACCCCCACCCCCCGCCCCCACACCACCCCCCCCCCCCGCCCCACACACCCCCCCCGCCCACCTCCTGGGAAAAGAGCAGCAGGAGGGGAAGCCCCTGTCCCCGACCCTGGAGAGGGCAGGGTGTTAGGGCCACACCTGTCACCCTGGCTCAGAAAACAACAAGCCACGTTGGATCTTTTCTCAACACAGTCACTGAATCTGGGGAGCTTAAGGTTAAGATTCTCAGGGCTTCACGGCTAAAGGACACTTCCTCTCTGTTTATTTTAAATGTCTGAACCACCTGGAACCCAGCTGCAGCTCTCCGGGGAACAAAACCCAGAGAGTCTTTTGAATCCTGTCAAGAGCCAAGAAGAGGCATTTCACGACTGCAGAGTGTGCTTGGGTCAGCTGAGTGCCAGCCCCTCCCCTCTCCTCCCTAGGCCGAGTGCTCCCAGGGAGGGCGTTCCTTGGGCAGGAGAAGGTGAGCCTGGCCTCCCGATTCCGTCTCCTGCACGTGCTCGGAACTGATCCCTACTCTCGACCGGCCCCAACCGGTTCCTGCGGCAGGAGGTGCACGCGGCTTTGGAGTCAAGAGACTAGGGATTCAAATATGGTTCTAGGACTTCGTGCTTCGGAAACTGGTTAATGTAATTCTCTGAACCTCAGCGTCTTCTTTTACATGTAGAGGTGAGGCGATGTATGTGAAAGCGTGGCGTGTCGTGGGCCTTCAGAAAGCTGAACTCAGTGTGTGTCCTGAGAAGGCAAATGCTCTCCCCAGCGAGGTACCTCTTTCTGCCGTGGAGAGAGAGGCCTGAATGCATGACAGAGTTCAAAAGCCTGGGGATGCTGAGCCATGAGTGCAGACAGCTGGCTTCTACATCTGGCTCATCCGCCAGCACAACCTCATCCGTGTCCACTGCCCTCGGACCCTACGTTTTCCCGTGTTTAGTGTGTAGCTGTCCCAGCTACCCCTGGCAGGGCTCCAAGTATTACGGGATAATAATACATGTGACAGGCTCTCCCAGAAGGCACAGTGCCATCTGTACTCAATGACGAAATGCACTCACCTTGCATCCAGGGTGGCAGGAATGGGCATTATGGGGAAGAGTGGGTGATCTGAAGTTAGGACCACTGTGTGCACCTGGGAAGGAGGCAGAGAGTCCGTCAATCTCTGCGTGTGTTGCCTCCTGCCACCCAAAGCTGCACTCTGCTGGAGTATTTTTGCTGCCATCTGTCAGCATCTCTAAAATACAGGGCCTCATTCTCTCCTGTCTTCGGTGTTAACATCTGGTTAGTAAGATTCAAGCGGGGACGAACATGTCATGGGGAGGTGAGGCGTCTGGCAAGCAGGGCGTGATAATCCTTAAACAGCACTCTGCACTGAGCCTTCGCTTATCGTGTTTACATTTTGAGAACACACAGGGAGCGCTTCCCACCCACCCACAGCTCACCAAGATACTATCTTCCTGAAACCTCACTTTAATCCTAGTCCAGGGAGCATCAGGCACAAAGTGGATCTGGACATTTGTGGAGCAACAGACAGAAACAATTTGGACGTGAATTAAAAGAGCATTTATTGGCTCGTGTGATGGAAAAGTTCAGAGGCAGGGCTGCTTCCAGGCAAAGCTCTATTAGGATTCAGGTATCTCCACAAGATGAGACCTGCTCTCCTCTGTGGGTTTCACTCACAGATTTTCTTCACACTGGATTCCCCACTCTCATCCCATCAACAGTTGCCTTTTTCTCAATGGTCCCAGGAGAGAACTGCGGTCCTGTGCCTAGCCCTGACCCAATCCCTGAGGACCTAAGAGTTTGGAAGGCTTTGATTGGTCAGATGTGGGTCATGTACCCAACCCTGACCCAATCCCTGAGGACTTGAGTTTGGAACGCTCTGATTGGGCAGATGTGGGTCACGTGCCCAGCCTTGACCCAATCCTAAGTACCCAGGAATCTGGAAAGCTCTGATTGGTCAGGTATGAGTTATATATGCGCAGTCCTGCAACTGGGATTGCGTCAAGTCCTGGAAACGCAAGGACTGAGAATGGGAATGTTAACACTCTTACAAGAGGCTCCTCAAAGTACCCGTTGGAGGAGGGTGTTAGAAACAGTGGCTGTCCCCTACAGACCAAGGTTAGGAGGCCTGCCCAGCGTCAGGGACACAGCTCAGCCCCGACCCTCCAGCTGGCTGGTTTCACAGGCCTCATCATCTCTGCTACTCAGGGCAAGGACCCTCAGCCCCCAGCTACACAGGAGATTCAGCCCAGGAAATGAGCTGAAACAAAGAACTGGAATGCCTTGGAGGGGGGAGGAGGGGAAGGTACCAGTATTTCTGAACAGTCCCCCAGGTGACCATACTGTGTAAAGTCCAAAACCAGTGAGTGAGGACTAATCTCCCCCTTTCCCGCCACACACTGCAGGGCACTCGATGTCACGAAGGGGAGCTCAGAACCCAATCTAGGTGACTTTGGGGGATGATGAGCAGGTGCACAGAAGACCTGGGAGATGACCTTGTCACACTGAGCAACCGCTCTGGCCTAGCCAGCTGGGGCAGGCTGTCTCCGGGTAGAAGGTAGGGCTTCCCATCCGAAGCTGGGCGGGCAGGCCAGCTCCCCTCTCTCATCTTGGGCATCCCCCGCCACGACGTGTGAATTACTTTAGCAATTGCCAAGTTGGCAACGCACCCTTCAGGGGAGTGAGAAACATCTCGGCCCAGAGCACCAGGCGCTCTTCCCTCTGCTTGCTTGCCATGGCGGCCTGGCCAGCCTTGCTGTGAAGACACCCAGCAGCTGGGCAGCTCCAGGTCACCAGAGCCCTGGTCCCTCTTCTAAGTGGCAAGATTCAAAACGCAGCTGTCAAGGATCCAGGCCCTGAGGTTAGACACAGGCAACGTGGCGCCGCTGGCCACCTCTACCACTGGCCTGGTGAGTTCACCCAGTTTACCTGTTTCTCCCTAACTTCCCAGAACCCCCCGTGGTGTCAGGAAGGGGACCGATGCTGCTGCATCTCCATGAAGGACAGTGACTGGCCCAAGGGGACACAGGAGCGAGTTCTGGCACTGAGTCCCAACTCCTCAGTTTTTCTGAGGCAGGGTAGGGTCCTGGTTCTCTGCCCGGGGCTGAAGTCTGCAGTTCCTGAACATTCCATGGGTCTGCTCCTTCCCCCACCCCCAGGATCAGAACTACACTTTGCTCCCTTCACTGCATGTGACCACCTTCAGGGGCCCCACCCGTCTCTGTGACATGATCCAGGAACCAAGAGCCTCCAGCTCATACGAGCCCCTCCCGGAGCTTCCGCCCAAGTCACGTCACACCACCTTCACCACACACTACCTTCACCACTTCACTCTGGTTTTCAGCAAGATCTTTTATTTACCTCCTGGTCCCCAGCCACGTCACGGGAGCACAGGCAGCTGGGGACAGGTGTGGGCTGCCGGCTTTGTAGACGGACAGCAGTCAGGATGCAGACAGATCATGCACCTCAGTGACTCTTTGACAAGAAACTGGAGGAGGAGAAGAAAGACTTCAGGTGGGGCAGAAATCTCTGCCCTTTCCTGCATCCTAATCGCTGAAAAAGATGTGTAGAAAGTGTACTCAAATGCAGACACGGTTTCTTTATGCTGGACCCGGACACAGGACAAACTGTGTGTTCCATGCCACTCCATGGCTTTATCAGCCCAACTCTGCAATGATACATTATTCCAAAAACGCCTCTCTCGTGTGGCCGGCAGCGACTCCTTTACACAGCTGACATGGGGCCATTTCCACACTTGGCGCCAGAACCCAGCCATGTCCTTCACAGGAGACCAACAAGCCAGGGCTGAGACTGTGGGTTCTTTGGGTCTGCAGGTCGCCCAGGGTCCTCACGAGCGCACGCTGGCTTGAGGGGGGCCAGGGCCACACCCTTGTGCAGTGACAGGCACAAGGCCAACCCCAGTATGATCTCTGAGCCCAGCGTTTGAACGTTTATGTACAGACAGACAAATGGAAAATCACAGGCAGCAGAACTCCAAAGCAAAAAACAGACATGTCCTGGGCGTCGGACCTACGATTCCCAGTTTTGCCAGATAAAGGCTTTTCCAGAACGTCCCTGGAGGAGGGAGACCTTGCTTGCCCCACCTTGGCGCCTGTGGGCTAGCCTGGTGGTCTGAACACTCAGTGCCATGGACTCCACACAGCTCAAGCGGGGGAACCTCCCGGGCCCGGTTTGGCAGTAGGGCTTCTGTAGGCAGTGAGGTAAGCGAATCACGCGTTCAGAGGCTGATCCGAGGGAGCCCCGGCTGGGCTCTCGAAAGAGAAGACGCCAACCCCAGCTCGGTTCGGAAAGCCACGTTTACAGAGAAGCCTCTGGTCCCGCCAGCCCAAGGCTCTTGCCGTAAGAGAGCTCATGGGGCTCGGGGGTGAGATGAGCGATGGTGGGTTGGCCCTGCCCCTAACCAGGGCCACCCTGCCAACGCCACAGCCAGCCGGGGCTGGGTGGCGATGCTAGCGGCAGACTGCCCCCTGCCCCGGGGCAGCAGAAGGGCCCCCAGGTGACTGTAACAGCAGCAGAGGCCGTGTTCGCCAGCTCTCTGCTTTGCAGTTTTTTGGTTGTTTTTTTGTGTGTTTTTTTCCTCTTAAGATGACCACAAGATTTACGTTATTAAATTCAGACAAGTAACCGTTTGGTGACTCTACTTCAGAGCACTGACAAGACCAAGTAGCAGCGCGTGTGACACCAGACGACAGGGACACCGGGTCTCTGGTCGCAGAGCAAAGGAATGCGCTTTTAGGCAGAAAGGAATCGCAGAAGCAAACGATGGGCAGGGGGAAATAAATCTAAGGAAATACAAGCTGGAAATTCCCTATTGTTCAATAACCAAAGGAAAAAGGGACCCAACGTGATCTTAAAAAACAAAAGTCCCAAATGCGAGCTCTCAGTTGAGGCAGGTTTCTGAGCATGGGGTCCAAACGGGGCCAGGGGGCTGGGCCGCACCCCTGTCTGCCCAGGCAGACCCACTGTCTCTCCTGGCAACTCCAGCGCGACCAACGTTCTCATCGTCCCGGAGCAAAGATGAAATCCAAGGCCTGCCGCTCAGCCGCCGCGACGTGTGGGTGCCACAGATCCACCATGAAAACCACCCGCGGGCCGTCCTCCGCCGAACCTGGGGGAGGGTAGGGGAGGGCAGCGAGAGAGGAGAGGGTCAAAGCGCCCTGACTCAGGACCCCGGTGGAGACAGACCCACACGGGCCACGTTCGGGCAGCGACCCCTCCTGCCCCCTTGCACAGAGTGCAGCTCGCCTTCTCTCTGAACAAACCCTAGGAGAGGGCCCCAGAAGGTTCGGAGCAGAGCGCAGAGCACGTTTAGGGCAGGAAGGCTACTGTGTGCGCTCTTCCCGTGGCGGACCCAAGACATCTGTCCAAGCCCACAGAACGGAAGACAGCAAGTGTCAACCTTCGTGTAAACGATGACGCAGCCACGGTTCACAAACGTGCCACAGCCACGCAAAATGTTAATAAAGGGAAAATACATGTGGGGGAAGGCCACATCAAAGGGCAAACATTCTGGGCTTTCTGCTCAGTTTTTCTGGAAACCAGAAACAGCTCTAAAAAGGTAAAATTGAAGTATATATAAACATATATATGTATATATTTAAAGGCGGCCACAGAGCAGACAGGCACTCACCTTCGTGGAACGCGGTATGCAGGAAGGAATCATCGAAGAGGAGGCAGCGGCCTTCTGCCCAGCACTGGGGCTCACCTCCCACAACCAGCTCACAGCCGCTTGGAGTTTTCAGACCTGGGGGAGAGGAGACAGGAGAGGATGAAGAGGGGCAGGACCAGGATGCGGAAGTCAGGAGGGCAGCCTTTGAGGGGGCACTCTACTTCCAAAGCCCCACCTTCTCCCCCTCACCCCTCGGGAGCCCCGATTGGAGGGGGCACAGGGTGCAGTTTGCTAGGACAGAGCCAGGCTATACACCCAGATCCCCACTGTCTTCCTCAGAAAAGCTCCCTCTTCCCGTGGCTTAATCTGCTCTGGGCCAGGGACGCCTCTGATGAAACTACAGACCGACCGAGGCTTTCACCTCACCTCGAGACTCCTGAAGCCCACCCGTGGGACCCCCTAGAGGTCGAGGGAGGTAGGATCAGACCTCCACCTGCACGAGAGGCAAGGGCTGCTCCTGCTGAGAGTAAAGACGCTAAGACCCTCACGGTGCCCCCCGCTTGGGGTCCATCGCATGCCCGAGCATGGCATGTTCACAGGCCAAGTTTCCCCAGCCTCACTCTGGGAAGCCAGAGACATCCCTAAAGAAACACCGAGCTTTGAGAGGTAACATACTGACACCCTCAGAGAGGGAGCCGTTGTGTTCAACACAAGCACAGGGCGGGGGGCTCGGGTATATAACCGCAGATACGGGGTCTGGTTGAAACGCTGCTGTGCGTGAACATTCACGCCCCCATATCCAGCCTGAGGGTCTAAAGGGCGCCAGGCCCCTGGCACTCTGGTTGCCTAGGCACCGCATAGCCACCTAACTGATTTGGAAGAGGGTGAGTGGGCCCGACCTGGGAGGCAGCGGGCCCTGCAAGAAGTGCTGGCATGGTGGGGTTCTGTCTCCAGCATCCCAGCCTGACAATCACTACCCTGGGTTGGTTGGCTCCCACCACTCTGATTTAATGTTCCCCCGACACATAGGAAGGAGAAGGCAATGGCACCTCACTCCAGTACTCTTGCCTGGAAAATCCCATGGACGCAGGAGCCTGGTAGGCTGCAGTCCATGGGGTTGCTAAGGGTCGGACACGACTGAAGTGACTTAGCAGCAGCAGCAGACACACACAGGAAACAGCTTCCAAACAGCCCGAGGATTTCATGTAGCCCCTGAACCACAAATGGATGGCTCCAGGAAGCACGGATGGAGGCAGAATTGAAATAGAGGCCGTGAGGAGGAGAGGGCAAGACAGACGACCTGGGGTCAGACAACCACCTTTACATGCTGGGTGACTTTAAGCAAATCACTCCACCTCTCTGAGCCGTAGCTCTTCATCTGTAAAGAGGGGCCGTGGGCATACTTGCCTTCTAGGCTGTGTGACCTCTGTCCTTGCTACCAACCACTGAAGACTTACTGCGAGCAGAGGTTTGCATTAAACACACACTTTACAGACATCACTTCACATGCTTTCCAGATGCAGCAGCTGAGCCTTAGAGAAGTTCAGTGACCAGCTGGGAGTGCTATTCAGTCCTGCAGGAACTGAAATTCGAACCCCAGTCTGTCTGGCTCCCTGGAACAGGCTGGTCTAACACTAGACAGTATGATGAAGTGTGAGCTGACACGTCAGTAGCAGTGATGCTATGCTATGTTATGCTATGCTAAGTCACTTCAGTCGTGTCCGACTCTGTGTGTTCCCAGACACAGCAGCCCACCAGGCTCCCCCGTCCCTGGGATTCCCCAGGGAAGAACACTGGAGTGGGTTGCCATTTCCTTCTCCAATGCATGAAAGTGAAAAGAGAAAGTGAAGTCTCTCAGTCGTGTCCGACTCTTGGTGACCCCATGGACTGCAGCCTACCAGGCTCCTCCGTCCGTGGGATTTTCCAGGCAAGAGTACTGGAGTGGGGTGCCATTGCCTTCTCCCCAGTGATGCTAAGTGGTTGTCAATTTCCCCACAGACAGTCAGTTTCAGCACTCAACAGTACATTCACTGGATCAGCTGACACAGTCCATTCTGCCTCTGGAACCACCCTCTCCCGCTACCGTGACAACTACTGGGGGGAGGTCAGGGTCATAAAGGGGTTCAGTCTGCCACTCACTGGCCCCGATGGAGAGCCCCGCGGGCCACATCCTTCCATGTGTCCCCTCACTGCTTGGTTGGGTGCAGAAGGCCTTTAGGGATGGGTGGCTCTCTGCAGGGACAGTCTACCCCAGGGTTTCGGAAAGGAGCTCCCCTCTCTCTGGGTAGTGATTCACTACCAGTCCCCACAGTACAACAGAAAGACAGCCTGGCTTGTGCTTCCCAGCCCCAGTTCCTTCTCCTCCGCCTCCCTCCCCTGTTCCCCAGCCTCCCTGCGGCCCACCATCCCCACCGACTGCCAGAGCCAGCCTGGCTGGCAGGAACAGTCAGCACCCCCACAGACAGAGCATCTGGGTGGCTCCTGGGGACAGACAGGTTCCCAGGCTGCCTCGGCGGTCCTGTGTCCCCGGCCTCTCTGGCTCAGGGCTTGCTGCTTTGTCTCCACCGCCCACGAATGGAGACGAGAGACAGGAGAAAGGGCTCTGTCCAGCGAGGCCCTGCCTCAGGAGGCTGGCAGCTGGCCTGCAGGGCGGGCAAGGCAGACACGAGCTGACCCACTTGCACCACCCATCCAGACGGCCAAGAACACCAGCAACACTCACGAAGGGACTAAAGCCTGACTGGGCTTCCTGACGAGAATGTGGACACACACGTGTATTTTCCTCTACTCTTTCCTGCGGGCCAGGCACCTGCCTCCTGGCTAACATCTGCCTAGTTAGTTCCAGAGGCGGTTCCCTGGAGGTCTTTGGTAGTGGCTGGGGACACTGCGGCCCCTACACGCTGCGGGGTGATGGCTGGGCAGCGTGGAGAGGGGTTAAGTGATGCCACGTCTAGTGGAAGCTTGGAGCAGGCTCGGCAAACTTGTGCCAACTGGAGGCGCTGGGGCTGCAGTCACACAGAGAAATGACACCCCCAGTCCCCATGAGGACAGAAGGCAGAAAAGGAGGCAGGCGTGTGTGTGCAGTTCCAGGGCACAGTCCCAGAACCTCAGGGGCCTCCCCACGATGGCCAGGTTAACTGGTGGAGGGGTGGCCACCAGCACGCACCAGGCCCTCCCTGCCTCTGACCTCGTTCTCCGGACCCCCCAGTCAACACACAAGGTCACATGAGTCTCACACGCCCTGTTCCCTTTCTGGGTGGATCATGTAGGCAAGACAGAGAAGAGAAGGAGACAGAGCTACCCAACCCTGGCCACGGCACAGCCCCCACCGGTGGGCCGCCTTCCAGCACCGCCTGATGTCCAGGGTGACCCAGTTTCTCTGGTGGCAGGCGGCACTCGGGGAGGGGAATGACAGGTCATAAAGAGGCCCGTACAGACACGTATTACAAACGTGTGTGTACACAGCACCGATACACAACAGGCATTCATACCCAGGGGGCGGATCCTGGGTGCTCTTGCCACCAGCCCTTCCTACTCACGCTGCCCGGAGTTCTGCCTCAGATGCCCTTCCCTACGCATCACTCTGAAGCTTTCAAAAGACAAGGAGAACCTTTAAGAAGAACAGCATTGCTCCCTGTGCCCACAGCCTCAATTCCTCAGCCTGACAGGGGGCCCCTGTGGTTTGCTCCCACCGACCGGGCCAAGCTCAGCCCACCAGCGGACTTCCCTGCCCCGGGGGATGGCTCTTCCCTCGCTCCACCCGAGTGGTCCCGGGGTCCCACAGGGTCAGACCCTTCTCCCCAGAGCAGCCAACCTGCAGCGCCCGGGTCCCCTGAGGTCAGAGCACATCCCAGTGCGTCACACAGACCATACTGACCACGACCATCACTTAAGATGATCATCTCGCATCTCTGATTAACCAGAGCCCCCTTTACCTGACTGCCCTCCACCTGCCAAGCACTTAACACACAGGACATACTCCTAACTGTCCAAACGGCCCTCCAGCTGGGTACTACCCCCACTGCTGCTGCTGCTGAGTCACTTCAGTCGTGTCCGACTCTGTGCGACCCCATAGATGGCAGCCCACCAGGCTCCCCCGTCCCTGGGATTCTCCAGGCAAGAACACTGGAGTGGGTTGCCATTTCCTTCTCCAATGCATGAAAGTGAAAAGGGAAAGTGAAGTCGCTCAGTCGTGTCCGACTCTGTGCGACCCCATGGACTGCAGCCTACCAGGCTCCTCCATCCATGGGATTTTCCAGGCAAGAGTACTGGAGTGGGGTGCCATTGCCTTCTCTGTAGACAGGAGAAAACAGAGGCGCAACTTCAGAGCCTACCCAAGGCCGCTTGGCAAACGGGCTAAGCCAGCATCGGAGTCCAGGTGTGTGTGCTTCCGGAGTCTGCACATTTTCTGCTGTCTCCTGGGGGCGGGACCACATTCTATGGATTAGCTTTTCACACTGCCCCACACACCATTTGAGCATTAAGGTCCTCGCTGCCCTTTACTGACCGTTGTTACGCGCCAGGCGCGGTGTCAGGTGCCCATGGAAGAGGTCACTCTGTTGAAACCTCTCAACATTCCTGTGAGTACCATCTGCTCATCTTGCAGATGTAGAGACTGAAGCCCAGAGAGATACAATTACTGTGCAAAGTCTCACAGCCGGCCATGAAGCCAGGCCACTCCCTCCAGGGCCCCGATCGTGCCCTGCTTTTACTCTTGAAATACTCAAAATGTCAATTGCCTGAATATAATTTTCTCTTTTTTTGAAGCAGTAAAGCCCTCTGTCCAATCCTCACAGAGCACAGGAGGAGCAGAGGGGCCCGGGGGGAGAGGGGCTCAGGGTCCCCTGGCAGCCCCAAGGTCCCATGCGGAGCCTAGTTCTGATACCCCTGCTCCAGCCCATCCTGGGCTCCTCCACGTGCTTGTCCCCGCTCCGCGCCACAGGGGCGGTCACACCGCTAAGCTGGGCCTCGCCCAGACTCTTCTGGTGTGGGATACTAACCTGTGGCACCGTTGCCCTGGTAACCAACATGTTATCTCGACTCACCAGGGAGGAGGCATTCTGGAGAACTAATATCCCTCTTCACCAAGTACCATCTGAGCCTGCTTTTATCGAGTACTCACTCTCAAGAACACTCCCACTCCAGTGTTCTTGCCTAGGAAATCCCACGGACAGAGGAGCCTGGCGGGCTATAGTCCATGGAGTTGCAAAGAGTTGGACACGACTTAACAACTACACAACAACACTCTCTAGCAGGCTCTGCTTGATCAAAGGCTTCACAGCTCACACTACCAACACAGCTCTGTAAGAGCTACACTTTCCAGTGGGGAAACTGAGGCCCAGAGAGGTGCACTGACTTGCCCAAAAGGAACCCAGCCAGCTCGTGGTGGAGCCAGGACCCAAACACAGGCAACCTGACTTCAGACCCTGTTCTCAAAACCACTGCTATACACACTACGCCTATTACCAACCTCCTTAGAGGCTGAACAAAATCAACGTTACACCAAGCATCACCTCCTCCTTGTGATTAAGGCACTCGGTTATCTTTCAGCCTCCTGGACGTCCTGACAAACCTCCAGAACCACCTCAAGAGCCTCTGGCTCTAGAGCTATCCGTTCCATACAGCAGCCACCACAGATTTTAAATTTTGGATTCAAGTAAAAATCGAGCTCCTTGGTTGCACCGGCCACATGTCAGGCCCTCGACAGTCACATGCGGCTGGCGGCTCCCGCCCCGACAGGGCAGACAGGGCCTCTGATGGAGCACCTGTCACAGGATAGGTTGACACTGACCACGCCTTTCTTTTTTGACTCAGTCTCCGCTGCCAACACTGTGAACACCTGACCCATCGATTTTTGATCAGAGTGCCAGGAAGCGCGCAGCTTTCGTGGGGCCGGACTTAGGACCGGAGGCCCCGCCCCCGCCACCTACCTAAATGGCACCGGACGCGGATGTTGGTGGGGCCGTAGTGCTCCGTGATGACGGTGCCGGGGCTCAGCACGGAGAGGCACGCGTTCCCAAAAACATTGTTGCCAATACAGGTCCGAAGGCTTCCCAGCAAGCGGTACGTCCGTGGGCACTTCCTGCAGTTCCGGGGGACGCAGACCCCCTGGTTGACCAAGTAAAAGGTGACCCACTCCCCGCTGGGGGTGCTGTTCATCTTCCAGCCCTGCGGGAGGCTGCAGTTTGAGAAGGCTTTATACAGGGTCTCGAACTCGCACAGGATGGTCTGGAAGTTGCGCTCCAGCAGCTCCACGTCGTGCTTCTGGGCCTCCCGCGAGAAGTAGGGCGCAGTGGGCAGGTCGGGCAGAAAGAAGACCTCGGGCTTCTGGATGGACGGCCGGCTGCTGAGGTAGCGGCCCTGCTCGCGGATGCCCTTGTGGATGCGGCCCATGCCGGACCACGAGTAGCGCTTGGCGTACTCCTGCAGGTTGTGGTAGAGCTTCTGGTTGAGGCCCTCGCTGTGGCTGCAGCGCACGCACTCGGCCGACTGGCAGTACACGAAGCCGTTCTGCAGCCCCGCCGCGTCGGGACCCTGCATCAGGGCGTTGACGGAGGCGTAGGCCCGGGGCTGCTCGCGGCCCACGTGGTAACAGTACCACACGAACAGGGCCAGCAGGCAGGCCACGCTGACGGCCGCCGTGGTGTCGCAGTCCCGTACCGACTGGATGCCGGCGGCAATGCAGTCCCTCAGGCCATCCAGCGACCAGCCCCAGGCCACCAGCCACTCGAGAGACATTTTGGCGGGGAGCTGACAGGGGGTCCGGAACGAGGTCAGCCGAGGTCAGTCCTCGGGGGTCCCGAGGGCACCCACGCCGTGCAGCCTAGCGCCGGGGGCGGGGGGCGGCGGAGGCCGGCGGGGGCATGGCGGCCGCGGGTCCTGGGCTGCTGCCGTGGGTGGCATGGACCGACCTCTGCGCCCACCGCTCCAGTCCTGGAGGAGTCCCTGCGGGCGGGCGGCGAAGGAGCGGCTTGAGGTCGCCTTAGAACGTGGGGCGGGTCACCGTGCAATGATTCTTTAGGCAATCCAAACCTGGGATTAAAAATAATAATAAACCGGCATCAATTTTTACACTCGGAAGAGTCCTCAACTAAAATGCAAAAAGCCCCAGACGGTTTTATCAGATCCCTGTTGGAAGAGGACACACTTCTCCTCTTGTGCACTCTTCCCCCATTTCCCAAAACGCCGGTGGTGTCTAATCTGGGTCAAGTACTGTTGGATAATTGCAGCAGTCCCATCGGTCTTGTGTCATCCTCAGGAGGAGCTATGATCCCCACTTTATGGATGAGGAAACTGAAGCTCAGAGAGGTCCTATAACTCACCCCAGTTCATGCAGTGGAGGCAGGGACACAAAGCCCATCTCACTTCAAAGCAGGGTCTACTGCTCTACTCTTGTAAAGAAGGCATGTAATAAATGCTGCTTCTCCCTAAATCTCTGTAATGGAAATTGCCCCACCAGGGACTGAACCCTCACCCTCCGCAGTGGAAGCTGGGAATCTTAACCACTGGACCAGTAGGGAAGCCAACTCTCTTGTAGTTTTTACTAAAGAGAAATCTTGATTCAAAAGCATCTTACAAATGGCAAAGGCCCTTAAAACCGCATGTTCTCCATTTTACTTTCTCTTTCACAGCACTTCATCATTCTTGTTTATTTAATCTCTCTTCCCTTTCTGAAACAGGCTGGGCTTAAATCAACCTGGAAAAGCAAGTGGGCTCCCTGGGGTCAGTCTGTGGCAGACACTGGGCATTTTCTGTCTACTCGCTTGGGAGGCTACCTACTGGCCTCACCCATGGTATTATGAAGTGAAATGATGGACAGAATGAGGAGAGAGAAATAGAAACCCTTTCTGGTCTCTGCCTCCAAACCAGACAGAAGCGTTTTACCACCTAGCTCACTTATGTTCCGGGCCAATGTCTAGCACACTTATTATCCTAATGATCTAAAAGATGATCAGAGCCCAGCTGTCTCATTGCCAGTTGACACGTATACGCTATTGATACTATGTATAAAACAAACAGCTGATAGGAACATACTGTATAGCAGGAGAACCCTAACCAATGTACTCTGGTCACCTAAATGGGAGGGGAATCCATAAGAGAGGGGATATATGTGTTAAGTATGGCTGACTCATTTTCCTGTGCAGTAGAAGCTAACACAACATGTAAAGCAACTCTACTCCAATAAAACTAAAAACAAAAAAACCTTGAGATGTTTCCCAATTGAAACTCTTTGTCCACCTTCTTTTTAATCAGATGAGAACAGCCAGGTCTATATTCTACTACATGTGTAGTAACATTCCCTCATCTCGAGAATAATTCAGAAATTTTGTTTGGTACTACCCTCTCTCCGGAGAAGGCAATGGCACCCCACTCCAGTACTTTGCCTCGAAAATCCCATGGACAGAAGAGCCTGGTAGGCTGCAGTCCATGGGGTCGCTAAGAGTTGGACACGACTGAGCGACTTCACTTTCCCTTTTCACTTTCATGCATTGGAGAAGGAAATGGCAACCCACTCCAGTGTTCTTGCCTGGAGAATCCCAGGGACGGGGGAGCCTGATGGGCTGCTGTCTCTGGGGTCACACAGAGTCGGACACGACTGAAGTGACTTAGCAGAAGCAGCAGCAGCACCCTCTCTCCTCTCCCCCAGGAATAGGAGAAGGCAACTAAGAAAAACAGGAAAGCTGTACCCTCCCCTTTCTCTGGGGACTAAAGTTGGCCTAAGCGTTCTTGCTACATAGCAGAAAGGTTAAGAACCCAAACTGGGCAGGTCACTCCTCTCTCTAACTCTCAGTTTGCGCATCTGTGTCGAGGGGAATGACGGGTTGAAAGTGCTTATGATCAGGTCATCATCTAACGACTTCTGTGACATGTGGACTCCCATCTCTATGAGCCAGCAAACCAAAGGTGGGAAAGGTACCTCAGCAGTGAGAATTCCAGCAGCCAGAGGTAAACTCTTGTTGCCACACACCTCAAGAGACTTTCTTTTGTCCCCAGACATGCAGAGCTATTAAAATGAAAGGGAACCCTTGGCTTCTCCTTAACTCCCTACTTTTTATCTTCCTAGCTTAGGTTGAATCACTTGACTATGATATTTAGTAAGTCAGAAACACACATGCTGAATATTCATGGACATTTTTTATGTTTCTAGGAAAAATACAAGAGTGGGGAGGTTAGAAGCTAAATTTTTGTCCTCACGCGTCCTCCATTTCCTCACAGATTCGGGAGAAAGGGAAAGGCTGGGTCCCTGAATGGAAAGAGCCCCTCCCCAGCCCCACCCGGGCTGGCCCTCCCATCTCTGGCAGCTGTTTCCTCTTAAATACCAGGGAAGGAAAATCCTGCAGAAAGGTGTTTTGCTTGCAAGCCTTCTCCCAAACAGAACCCCAGGATTCTTGAAATTCAGTGTGAAACTAACATCTGTGTGATAACAAGCACTTTTACTAAAAGGATTTCCCCCCTCACTGAGCTGAAGCCCTAATTGGAACTTCTACACCGAGTCTCTCAGGAGGAAAGGTTTTTCTTAAAGGTTCCAAGAGTGAGATGATGATCATTTAACAAACACCTGTTAAGTGTTAGTTCCCATCAGCCTGTTAAGTGTTAGTTCCCATCAGCCTTGCCTACGGTTCAAATCAATCAAAATGAAGACCCCCCCGGGACTGGGTGGATGACAGGAGCTTCTCTCCACTGGACACCCACACTGCTAACCCTCCCCACCCAACCCCCAGAAAGCCTCATTCTGTACAACGCCAGCCATGAACGTTTCCTGGGCTGAGCTTGAAACAAAACACGGCAGAGGCTCCTGCTGCCCCAAACCCCAATTTCGGACCCTGCTCACGAATTCACAAACAGTACCGAGAGCTCACGGAAGGACTCTTCACACCTGTCCCTTACTTTTAGCCAAACTATCCTGGCAGAACCTAAGCCTAGAGGTAGATTGACAAGCTCACAGCCGAAACGTGACACTTAAATCAAACCTTTACCTTTGCAGGGTGACTGGCGGTCTATCAGGCACTGGTTTATTAACCATCTGACCCTCCTAGACCCCAGCCCTCCAGCTAGGAGGGCGTGAATGGCACCAAGCTCCTTCCCCCCACCCAGCTCTTGCCTCAGTCATTTCCAGCTTTCTTTGCACATCTGTTCCACCGCTGTCCTCCTCAGGGAGGGGGACACCTCACTGCTGTCCTTAGTTTAATAACTCCAGATCTTAAGTCACTCGGCTCTGGGGAATAGGGTCTGAACTTGTGGCCACTTTTGGGTGAACAAGTCCCATCGAACACAACTTCGGGTACAATGAATATCTAGGAGAGAGACTCAGCTCTAATCCGGTTAGTCCAGTTACATCACCAGTTCAAGAGGCTGCCCAGTGCTAAAGAGCTTTTGCTCACTCTCAGGGTATGGTCAGGCCACCCTAGAAGACCTCCAAGGAGCATGGCAAGAAGCGTGCTGCATGTAACCAGGAGCCTGCCCAGGGCCAGCCCTCTGCTGCGGAGAACCCCAGACCTCTCCTCCTCACTTTCTGGGCCAGCTTTTTCAGTACCCACCCACTCAGGAGACTGGGGGGAAAGGGGAGGACACAGGATAGGTTAAGACAGATGGTGACCACCAGGAGGGCAGGGGCGGGAGAGGATGAGGAATTGGGACGATGACGAGAGTATTGACAGGGAAAGTGGGTGATTAGGGAAGACGGCTTAAGGTGATACCTCATGGGACAGGTGAGGGAGGGTCACCACAGGAAACGGGGAAAGCGGGTGATGCACAGGGGTCGGGGGAGGAGAGCAAGCCCAGCAAAAGGACCGAGGAGGATGGTCACCGAGGAGGGTGATGCGGGTCGGGGGTGTGAACACGGCGGACAGGGTCGCCAGGGGCCACGGGGAGAAAGAGGTGGATGCCCGGGCCGCGAACACTACCGAGGCGGCGGCGCTCAAGCACGTAGCCAGCGCTGGGCGGCGGGGGGCCCCTCCGCGGGTCCAGGATGCGCGGCGCTGAGCATCCTCGGAAGCCGCACCGCCGGGCGTGGGGACCGTGGGCCTGCAGCCGCCCGGCCCCCGCCGCCTCCTCTCCGTCTCGCAGGGATCGGCCCGGCCGCGCCGCCCTCCAGCCCCGCAGCCCCGGGAGACCCCCACTTACCTGTGCCCAGGCGCGCGGGGCAGAGGGGGCGGCCGCAGGGGCCGGGACGACGCCGCCGCCCGAGGGCGCGGACGCCTGGACGCCCCCTGCCCGCGCGGCGGAGCCGCCGGAGCCGGAGCCGAGCCGGTCCCCCCGCCGGTGCCGACGCCGCGCTGCGCTCCGCGGGGACCACAACTCCCACAATGCCGCGCGCGGCCGGGCGGCTCGGGGAAGGGGGCGCGGGCGGGGCGGGCGCGAGGCGGCCTGCGGGGCGGGGCCGAGACCCCCGGAGCCCGGCTGCGCCCCCGTCGGGCGCGCGGTCACCCGGGGCCCCGACCGCGAGGCCCGCCTCGCGTGGCTTTGGCGGACGCGGCCGCGGCCCGGAGCGGGGAGACGCACTGCCCACCCGGCCCCAGGGCGCGCGCAGGCGGGGCAGCCGGGCGTTAATTCCCCGCTGCCGGTTCTCCCTGGGTGCCCCTGTCCGTTCTTCCTCCCTGGTCCCTCTCTCTGCGCTCTGGTTCTCTCCCTCCTACATTGGCCCCTCTCGTCTCTCCCACCTTCCCTCCCTCACTTCCTCATGCCCTGACACGACACCCTTCTTTCCTTGACGTATTGATTCATCATACACTTATAAGGCCTTGCCCTTGGAATGAAACCGCAAATCAGACAAGATCCTTAGTTATCATGGAAAGTGCATTCGTTCTATCATTACTGGGCAACCTCTCTGGAGAATGGCAACCCACTCCAGTACTCTTGCCTGGAGAATCCCATGGACAGAGGAGCCTGGCGGGCTACAGTCCACGGAATCGGAATCGCAAGAGTCTGGACACGACTTAGCGACTAAACCACCACCACCACCACCCTCTATGGGGCTGACCCTGCTGCTGTCCAGGGAGCTCCGACAGGGCCCCTGCCTACAGGGAGTCACCATCTAGCCAGGAGTAGGGGGATGCCCAAGTGATCACAGGGGAAGTGAAAGTCGCTCAGTCGTGTCTGACTCTTTGTGACCCCATGGACTATACAGTCCATGGAATTCTCCAGGTCAGAATACTGGAGTGGGTAGCAGTTCCCTTCTCCTGGGGATCTTCCCAACCCAGGGATCGAACCCCCGTCTCCCACATTGCAGGCGGATTCTTTACCAGCTGAGCCACCGGAGAAGCCCCAAGTAATCATAGGTACAAGCCCACAATCACCTACCAGGCTGAGTGGTACCAAGACAAAGGACAGGACAGGAGGAGGGTGCTTAACAGCAGGGCGGAATGCGGGGGTGTAGGCCCCAGGGACGCCTCTCTGAGCAAGGGGGTGTTTGACGGAAGACCCGTGCAAGACAAATAAGCCTACAGGGGCCACAGGTCAGGTCGTCTGACGGGCACTAGGGAAACTGCGCACAGGTGGGTTGTGGGAACGCCAAATGGGACTGTCAGCCCACCGTCCATCCATTCTGTCCCAGAAACCACCTCTCACCTCACCACCGCCCCAGAATCCACCTCTCCCTGTCCCAGAATCCACCTTGGTCATTCCTAGAACCCACCTCTACTGATTTCCAGAATCTTCACCTCTTTCATGTCCCAGAATCCATCTCACCCTTGTCCAGGAACCTACCTCTACTGTGTCCCAGAATCCACTTGTCTCTCTCAAAAACCACCTCTAACCATCTCTATTAGAGCCCCAAATCCACATCTATTGTGCCCCAGAATTTACCTTTGCCATATCTTAAAATCCACTTCATCCCTGTCACCTCCCCCCTTTTCTTAAGTCCATAGGAGGAAGAACTTTTTTTTCACCTCTTTTATTCTACTAAAATAAACCAAGATGCATACATTGGGAAACTGTAAAATGCATCCAGATTTGCTCCAAGTGTGGGTAATCGACACGGGTATCAGATTTAGAAACATTAAACATGTTGTATCTTTTCACTGCCAGACTCGCAATGGTTGAGCCTGGGCAGGGTGGAGAAGAAGATGGGAGGGTATTTGGTGCCTCTCACGTTCAGAAACGTGGTGCCTCTCACTGCATCACCCTGACAAGGATGAAAAAGAAAACTATTTCTTCATAGTTGTAAATGTGTGTTCCATTACTGGACCACACCATCTGTAGTATATTATGAATTAATATGGTCTATAAATCTCGTAATTATCTTTGACCAGTGCAATTATATAGCTCTGTATTTGTTAAGAGTATTTATTTGTTCAGTGACGACAGTACCATACACACATTTTGCTAACCCGGCTTGCCATTCTTTCCTCTGGGAGATCCTGGAAGGTGAATTCCCCCATGGAAAAGGGTATCAGGCCTTCCAAAGGGGGCTTTTGGGTGAAAGCTCGAGATGAATTGTCACTGCACTAATGGAGGAGTTGAGATGAAGACCAAGTGCATGTAAATTGCCTGTCTTCAGCCTGGCTGTCACCAGCACCCTCCTCCTCTCCCTGTCGTCTCTAGGGCAGTCATTCCCGACCCACTCTCAGGCTGCATACCCTATCATTATGCCATCTCGTACACTTGTGGGGTCCACCCAACTCCCTCCTCCTATAGATGGGAGTCACTAGGGGTCCAGACAGAAAACATGCCTTGCTCAATCAAGGTCACAGCAAGTCAGTAGGGGGATATGTAGACCCTCAACACATACTTGATTGGTGCATGAAACAAATGGGCATAGTCACTTTATAGAGCAATTTGGTAGCATTTGCTCAAACAAATATGTATACCCTAAGAATCAGTAATTTCACCACTCTATGTGTACCCTAGAAAAATCCTACCATAAAGGAACAGTTACATTTTCAAGTTATATAACACTGTGCAGCTATTAAAAAGAGCTACATGTATGTATGAAAATATAAAGCTCCTGAACAAATGATGAAGCCAAAATAAGAATTATATAAGCAGTATAGTTTCATTGACATAATACACACAAACACAACACAAAACATCATGGTGTCTGTGGATACATACACATATTTATGGAAAGGGAGGATAAAAGCACTGGAAGAAAACCCTAGTATCTTTTTAAAACCTGAAATAACAGGACTTCCCTGGTGGTCCAGTGGTTAAGAATCTGCCTGCCAATGCAGGGGACATAGGTCTGATCCCTGGTCCAGGAAGATTCCCACATGTTGCAGGGCAGCTCAGGCCTGTGTGCCTCCAGTACTGAACCAACCCTCCAGAGTCCAAGCGCCACAAAAGAGGCCACCGTAACGAGAAGTCCATGCACCGCAGCCAGAGAGAAGCTCCTGCTTCCCGCAACTAGAGAAAGCCCGCACACAGCAACAATGGCCCCTTTCTTCCCAGGCAAATGCCATGCACTTGCAAATATACACAAGTATTTTAACTTTTAAAAAAGAAAAGACACAGAGGTTCACTCTCATCACTCCTACCCAACACTGTACTGGGCCTTCTCACCAGTGCAATAAGGCAAGAAAAAGAAATAGGAGGTATTGGGAACAGTAATTGGGGAAAAAAAATTATTCATAGTAGCAACAATACAAAACTATAAAGAACTCAGGAATGAATTTAACTAGAATGGGGAAGATGAAAAAAGTGAAATAAAAGTATTGAAGGGCACAGAATAAATCGTGAATAATGACAACATATGCACAAATTCATGGATACCAAAGAGATGACATCATAAAACTGTCAGCTTCCCCGGATGATCTAAACAATTTAAATCAGTTTTTATGACAGTCCCCCTATTTTTCGTGCAACAAGGTAAACTGATCTTAAACAGTTTATAGAGAAAAAAAGCAAAGGGCCAAGAAAGCTGAAGACGAAATGACCTGATAAATGAGAAGCCAGGTATACGAGCAGGCAAGTCACACAAGAGGAAACACAAGCAGCCAGTAACCAGCTGGGAAGGCCGAGCATGCCCTCTGCTCATGAGTGAGAGACAAACTCAAACCACAACGAGACCCGGCGCTGCTTTCATCATGCTGGTTAGAAAAAGGCCAGCTGCTGCCAAGCACTGGTGAGGCTGTGCAGCAACGGTGCTCTTGTGTACTGCCCATGCAGCGTACATTTGTACGCCCACTTGGCCCTCTGTCGGAAACTCTGAAGGTGTGCACAGCCCCCAGGGCTGCCATGCTCCTGCCACGCTCCTTCCTGGTACATATATGCTCCAGGGCACTGATTTTGAAACGGAGGTTTCCACTGGTGGTTGCAGAATTTATACAGTGAGTCATGACCGCAGTTTAAAATGATGAAATAGCTAAGACAGTTGTCTTTTGTTTTTTTCAGCTACGACAGTTTTTGTTTGTTTGTTTGTTTGTTTTGGAAAGCGTCCTAAGAGTATTGTGTATCTGTGTACATGTGAGTGTTGCACCGGGTCTCAGAATAACATGCATTTCTGATAGCTGGTGGCAGTCAGGTCAGCTTGAAAGGCTACCCGCTAGAGAAGTGTTCAGGGTGGGATGTGTACAGGAATGTACACTGCAACATTTTGTGAAAAACTGGAGGCGGCAAGCGTTCATGGGAGGAAAGTGCACACATAAATTCATACAAACAAATATGATGCAGCAGTTAAAGTGTTCGAGACAGAGCTAAATATTTCACCATGGATAAATCTCCAAAATATAAAGTTGAGCTGGAAAAGGAAACTGTAGATAGTATGCATAGGATGATAGAGATGCTAAGTGTGAACTCATGCAAAGAATGCTGCTTCGGAAACATACATATATTTTATATGTTATATATGCATGCATAGATACATATTTGTGTTCACAGAAAATGTATATATTAATATATGTATGAATAGTAAAAATCTTTCATGGGGACAATTAATGCAAATTCAGGGGGAGTTACTTCTGAGGAGGGAGTACAGAGGAGAGGAGAGGGATTGGGGAAAAGGGTACATGGCAAGAAGGGCTTCAACAGTATTTTTAATATGTTATTCCTTTACAAAAACCAAGGGCTTCCCAGGTGGCGCTAGTGGTAAAGAACCTGCCTGCCAATGCAAGGGACATGAGAGGGTTCAATCCCTGGGTCTGGAAGATCCCCTGGAGGAGGGCATGGCAACCCACTCTAGTATTCTTGCCTGGAGACTGATGCTGAAGCTGAAAGCCAACTCATTGGAAAAGATCCTGATGCTGGGAAAGACTGAATGCAGGAGGAGAAGGGCTCAACAGAGGATGAGATGTTTGGATAGCATCACCAACTCAAGGGACATGAGTCTGAGCAAACAAAAGGAGAGCGTGAAGGACAGGGATCGCAAAGAGTCTGATATGACTTAGCGACTGAACAACGCAAAAACCAAAGCAACAAAGCAAAATGTTAACACTTTCTAAAAGTGAGGGGCGGGTCCATAAATGTCCTGTCATTTCCTATGGATGTTTGAACTGTTAGACAATTATAAATTATAAGGAGGCAATCTGATTAGGTAAAACAAACTTTGCTTTTAAATGTTTGAGTTGCAAGTTTCCAAAATGACCTGAGCTACTGGGAGATTTTCCAGAACAGCTATTTCAACTGTGTTTCAGCTTGGAGGTTCCTGGTAACCCAGTAAGGGCCAGAAGAGGGGCCAGAGGGAGTGGGGTGACAGGCACGTGCCCAGGGTGTCTTAGTTACTTGCCTCTGAGCAGCTGGCTTTTCCATTTTTGGGCACCAAAAGATCCTAAGACTAAAATAAGTTTGTAAACCATTGCCCTGCTGCTGCTGCGGCTGCCAAGTCGCTTCAGTCGTGTCCGACTCTGTGTGATCCCATAGACGGCAGCCCACCAGGCTCCCCTGTCCCTGGGATTCTCCAGGCAAGAACACTGGAGTGGGTTGCCATTTCCTTCCCCAATGCATGAAAGTGAAAAGTGAAAGGGAAGTCGCTCAGTCATGTCCGACTCCCAGCGACCCCATGGGCTGCAGCCTACCAGGCTCCTCCGTCTATGGGATTTTCCAGGCAAGAGTACTGGAGTGGGGTGCCATCGCCTTCTCCGCTACCCTAAATAAAACATAGGAAGCACTGGGAGCAGAGTTGGGAGGAAGGATTGGGAGTTAGAGGTTAGCAGATGAAAACTCGTATATGCAGGATGGATGAAGAGAAAGGCCCTACTGTGTAACACAAGGAACTAGATTCAATAAATATCCTGTGATAAGCCACAATGGAAAAGCATAGGAAAAAAGAATATATATGTAAAACTGAATCATTCTGCTGTAGAGCAGAAATTCACCCAACATTGTAAATCAACTGTACTTCAGTGAAAAAAACAAAGCTACAAGGCTTTGCTGTGGACACTATCAGGGTAAGCCTGAGGCAGAAATCCTATAGGAAATGAGCTTGCATCTCCCTAAACAGCTTGATCACACTGGATGGTACACTCTGGTTGGGGAGCATGTACGGAGGAGTAACTCTTATCTGCCCAGAAAGCAGAGCTGCACTTCCGTGTCATCAAATGCCTAATGGGCTCCAAGAACACATCTAAATCACCTTGAGCAGATCCAATAAAGTGCTGCTAACATCTCCTTTGTGTCTGAACAGACGGTGAACTTCCTGCTTACAATGCAAAGAGGGAGAAGCAGATGCGCGCCTGCTGCTTGTGAAGCCCAGGAGAGCTTTCTGTAGACACTGGACTTCCAGTGAATTCATCAGAATTTCTTCCCAAAGCCAACACCTGTTTCCGCCACTGTCTTCCACTGGGTCACCCCGCTCTTGAGCTGGCTCACTGCCTTCATCTGGACCACTCCAGTCATCCCTCCAGCTCCAGAGGCTTTGTAGGGTAGGCGTGAACCTACCGGTCTCTGTGATGGAAAGACAGACATCAGAAGCATGACCAGGTTCATAAGTGCTTTAAGAGAACCAGCCGCTCTACCCAACCTGGAACAGACTTCAACCTCTAAATGGACGTCAGTGGGTTTTGCTCCCTTTCCCACCTTTAAGAGCCCTTCTTGGTGGTCATCGACTGTGATCAACATGGGCTTCCATTTCTGCAGCCAGTGGGGGTTGATACTAAAATTATTTACCAGCCAGCACACCATGGCAGCAACCATCAGAATGGATGCAGACTATCAGAACAACAGGCACAGCCAGACCAGTGCCTACAGACCTGCAGCAGCCTCAGACAAGTGGTAGAGAAACCCTATCTTTGTGGAATTTCATCCAGGCTGCCTCTGAGCTCAGCAGCAGACACATCTTAAAGCTCCCAGCAAGAATGGAGAAGCGTCTTCTTGTTCAGACCCCACTTTTCTCCATCCCCCACAGTAGGAAGCCGTACTGCCCGTCAGCTACTTCCAAGCTCTGAGAAGTCACCTGAGAAGGCTATTCAGCACAGAATTATTGAACATACACCCTGTGCTGTGTCCACTGAGCACTCAGCAGTGATCGAGTATCGGTGGCCTCTGGGTTAAATCCAGCACAAAGGTACGTTCAGTGTGGCCTGCATGGGGCTTTAAAAAAATTGTCAATCTGAAGACAGAAGACCTAAATAGACACTTCTCCAAAGAAGACATACTGATGGCCAACAGGCCCGTGAAAAGATGCTCAGTACTGCTCGTAATTAGAGAAATCAAAACTACAGTGAGGTATCATGTCACACTGGTCAGAATGACCATCATGAAAAAGTCTGTCAAGAACAAATGCTGGAGAGGGCGCAGAGAAAAGGGAAGCCCTCCCACATCGCTGGTGGGAATGTAAATTGGTGCAGCCACTGTGGAGAACAGTGTGAAGGCTCCTTAAAAAATTGAACTCAGAGCTCTCCCATGATCTGGCAGTTTCTCTCCTGGGCATATATCCTGACAAAACTCTTAATTCAAAAAGGAACATGCACCCCAGTGTTCACAGCCGCACTATTCACAACAGCTAAGACAGAGAAGCAACCTAAGTGTCCATCAACAGGTGAATGGATAAAGAATATGTGCCACGTACACACTCACACAATGCAATGTTAATCAGCCACAAAATGAATGGAACAATGTCAACTGCAGCTACATGGATGGACCCAGACATTATCATCCTAAGTCAGTAAGACAGAGGAAGACAAATAACTATACAATGGAATCTAAAACATGATACAACATGGAATCTAAAATATGATACAAATGAACTTATTTACGAAACAGACACGGACTCTCAGACGAAAGCAAACTGAGGAGTCCCAAAGGGGAGGATAAACTAGGAGTTTGAGAGGAACAGATACACACTACTGCCCATAAAATAAACAACAATACCTACTTTATAACACAGGGAACTATACTCAATATCCTGTAATAACCTATAATGGAGAAGAATCTGAAAAAGTGTGTGTGTGTGTATAAATTGCTTTGTTGTACACCAGAAACACTGTAAACAACTACACTTCAATTTAAAAAATTGTCAACCTTAAAATTAGGAGATACCACATGCAAACCTGGATTTCCAGCTTCTTTTGGAAAAAAGGGCAATTTCTGGCCACATGGGGCCAGATTTCAGCAAAACAGCAGATAGGCTGGTAGGAGGCTTGCTGCAGGCGCCCCCCAGTGTCGCTGCTCCCAGGACCAAGGAAGACTGTCACTTGCTCCCATCACTGACTCCGCACTGTGTGTGTTTTTATACTAAGAACTAGTCCCTGCTTTCATGTCTCTGTCAAAAGTGGGAAAACAAGAGCCAGACCAAGAGAGCTGAATGATTTTTATTAGCCTTGGCCTCCTTCCTTGTTTATGTTACCTGACATGTTCTGTAGGCACTTGAGTTTGTAGCTCCCGGAACACAGCGATGCCAAGAAAAAAAAAAAAAACTTTAAAAAATGAATTTCTGCCTCTGAGAACTTGCAGGAGTGAGGATTAGACTTGACAAGCTTCGGAGCCGGCAGAGGGGAGGAAGGAACAGTGAGTGCAAAAGGCTTGCAAGTGTGAACAATCTGGGCATGTTTACAAGTGGACACAGGGTGGGACGAATTGGGAAATTCAGATTGACATGTGTAAAGTAGATAGCTAGTGGGAACTTGCTATAAAGTTCAGGAAGCTCAGCTGGGTGCTCTGTGATGACCTAGATGTATGGGGGGGTGGGGGTGGCAGAGAGGAGCAAGAGGGAGGGGATCTTTTATGCATATGGCTGACTTCACTGTACAGCAGAAATTAACACAACATGGTAAAGTGATGACACTCAAAAAAAGAAAAAGAAAGAAATGGCAGGAAGCCCACGTGGCTGGGGGAAGGGAGGGAGAGTGTGGAGGGAGAGGGGTTTGCAGAGAGAGCAGGCTCAGATCTTTTAAGCCCTGGGAAGGAGCTTGGGTTTTATTCTAAGTGGCCTGACCTGGGTTCTGCTCAACACCACGCAGGCTCTTGAATGAGTCTTGGTTACTGGTCCTTGTAGATTAGGGTAGGTCAGGGTGGTGCCAACAGCAGGGGAAGAGGAGAGGTGGGTCAAAAGATACCCAGTTCACCCTCCAGGAAAAGGAAACCACATCCCAGTGTGGATGAGGAGCCAGGCTCAGGCTCTGGGTCTGCTGACGAGGGCTATCTACGGCCAGATGTCTCCAACTTCAGGGCAGAAACGCCTCCTGGTTCCAGGAAGCCCAGGGATGCAAGCAATAAAAAAAACTTCAGGATCTGGTTTGGAAGATAAGCTACTTGGATGAGGACTCAGAACTGCCAAGATGGAGTGAGAGGCACATTCGATTGGTTGGGAGTCCCTGGAGAGATGGCTCCGATCTGATCTTACTGGAATCTGCAACTCCTGTAAAATGCTGCCCGGGGCATGACTCACAGAGGTGATGTCCAAACCACTGCCTCCATCCCGGCCCCCCAGGCTCCTCCCTCTTTCTGCAGCTGCAACCCGAGAGGCCTCTGCTCCTTCCAGGGAGGCGCCCTGGGACCTGGCGTCAGCTTCCTCGCCTGGCCAGCTGCCTCTGCACACTGCAGGTCACCCGGATGTCCTGGATTTCAGGGCAGAGCTGCATGTTGGGAGAGTCCAGACAGCAGAAGTCTCCTTGTCTCAGGTCAGGTTCCTAGAGGGAGCAGGTGAGCGTGCAGAGACACAGCTGGAAACCACCTGGGTCACTGTTACAGGCTCCTGCTCAGTAAATAAGCCTAGGGTGGCTCCTCAGACCTAAGTCATCTTTGCATTTCTTATTAATGAGTTTGGTTTTCACGCATCTGGGAATTTGCAACAGCCCGAACCAGATGCACAGGGGTTTAGTTTAGGGTTTGTTTTTTTTTTTTTTGTAAGCTTCTATTTTGCTTTTTGCTCTACATTTCCCCCTTGCTTCTACCTGTCTGAGGTAGTCATTTAATAGCCCTACCAGATTCTATCTAGCTGATTCCATGGTGGCGTGGGAGGGTGGCTGGGTCACGACGTGTTATGAACTCAACGTACTGGTCAACACATACACCTTCCCTGGAACTGAAGGGCTGTGTATTCCAAGTTCCTCGGAGTCTTCAGATGGCAAAGTTGTCATGGTTTTTCTTAACCTGAGATGCACTGTTGGGAAATTTTTTTTTTTTTCCTTTACAAACTCACACTGCACTTGGTGGGAAAAAGCAAGGAGCTTTAGACTCAGATCGAACTCCATCCATCACTGGCTGTGTGGCCTTAGACAGGGGCTACCTGAACTCCCTGAGCCTCAGACGTCCACCTGACAGGCTAACTACCAACCTCATGGTATGGCTGTAAGGACTCAGTGGGGTGACATGAATCCCTTATACAGTCAGGTTTAGAGCAGATCCAAAGTATCAGCATCCTACTGCCCCCAGCCTTCTTATTCCCATATTTCAACCCTTTTCATCCAGGCTGCTGCCCTCAGGATCTCGCTTAACCACAAGAGGAGTTGTTGTGATCATGCAGTTCATTGTCCTTCACAAACTCCACTACTCCTCAGCGTTTTAGCCAGCATGGAGCCCTTGCCAGGTCTTTCTAAAGGCTGTGTGCTACAGAGTGCGATGTTTGGAGCGCCATGTTGATTTGAGAAACTGGAAATTCAGAGCGATGGATTGGAAGTACAGGGGGTAGGGGGGACGTGGAAGAGACTTGGGGGATCAGAAAGGGCTGTGAAAAACCATGGGACCTGCTGAGAATAGCAGTGAACAACCCTGATGAGGCTGGACAGCGGGTGCTGGAAAGATCTACCTGGCACAGAAGAAGGAAGCCTTTATACCGGCCAATGAATGAACTTGGGAGGATGAAGAAGAACTTGGGGAATGGGCAAACCAGCCAGCAGCCTCAGGGCAGTTAGAAGGACTGGGTTTTTGCTTAAATGCCACTGATAAAGAGGACCTCCTTGGCCTGGGGCATACAACAGCCCTTGAGTTGATGTTCTGCCTGGCTTCCCCGCAGTGCTTACCACCCTACTACATATTTATTGGTTTGGCTCCTCCGCTAGGATACAAGCTCCAGAAGGGTAGGGACCCTTGGTCTCTCTTGTCCTCTCCTGCATCTCCAGCTCCTAGAACAGAGCTTGGCACACTGCAGAGACTTGGAACCTACATGTGAATACATATGTGACTGAATACATGAGAGCCATCAAGGGGATGGGTGGGGATGGGAGGACCCTGGAGATAGATTTGCCATGGTTCTCAAACTTAGGATGTCTCAAGATCACTGGGGCTGGGTTCTAATGGGGATTGTTTGGCCCCATGCCTGACCAGCTCAGAGTCTGGAGGTCTGCATTCACCAGCTCTTCAGACTGTTCTGAGGACCTCAGATGTTTTGAGGGCCCCACTGAGAAAGCCTGGACTTGCCCTAGAAGCTGCTGGATTTCCCCCGGTCACTCTCCCTCCTGGAACAATCTTCCCTGCACTCATCTCAGAATCACTTTGTGATATCCAGGCTCTCGCCTTAACAGCTCTTCTATATACAAATCTTGATCCATCACCCTGGGGAAGCCCACCCAGAGTAACTTGATGAAGCAGCAGCAAGAGCTTTCTCCAGATGGTTCCATTCCCAGATGATGCTCCTGGGCCCCCCAAACACTCCTTCCTACGAATTCTAGTTGCTGGGCACACTATGAAAATTAGTTATTTTCACCTTTAGCTGTTTGCTATTCAGTACATCATGGTTTCCGGGATCTTATTTCTCAGTGAATTTCTGTGTCTGATCTGCCCATGGTAGAGAGCACCCTTGGAGGACAGGGACTGCCACTTTTATTTTCCGTCTTTCCCTGAGTGCCAGCTGTCTGAGAGGATGCTCCGTGAATGCTCTTCCCTCAGTGGCCGATTAGCAGCCAAGGCCAGGCAGTGCCCAAGTGCCTGGGACGTGAAAATGAGGATAAGAGCAATAACAAGAGCAGCTTCTTAGCTGTGCAGCCTGAGTGCCTTCCTTTCCAGAGGACCCGCGACTTGGTAGAAGAGGAATTTTCCGATTGTTATGTAACTTTCACTGTTTCTTCCCTACTCTTTGGCTTTCTTTCCTGCGCCGATAACGTGATCTGTCCCTAAAGGAATTTAATCATTTAGCCTTAAGAAAAATATGCCCACAGTGTGAATTTTTCGGTGGACGGGGAGAGCTGGAACTTTGCAGGCAGAACAAACGGGGCGCTAATACCTTCACCTCTGCTGACTCACCTCCCACTGACAGCAGAAATCGGCAGGACAGATGGCTCTGGCCCTCTGCATTTGTGGAAATGTGATTTTTCTTCTGTGCCCATTACTCATGATAAAAGCAACAGCAAAAATAATGAAAGGGCCACCATGCCTGGCTGTCAGTTGTTGCTAGTGGGGGTGATGTATGTATGTATACACGCATGCGTGTGTGTGTATGTGTGTGTTGCACCAAACAGTCTGATCTTTCATAAACATGCTTCTGACACTCCTTCAGTTATTCCTCCCAACCCCAAACCAAAGACCTCTCCTGTCTCCATCGCTGGCCCCCACCATCCCCCCAGCACCCTAGTTTTGAACATTAGAAGCCAACTCTGATTTCCTTCCACTTCCAAGTGTTGCTGCAGCCGATGGACATGGCCCCCACCGTCTCTCCCACCAGCATCCCTCTTTCCCATTCTCTTGGTTACCGTGGCAATTCTCAGCTTCACCATTCCCCAGTCAGTATCGGCCCCCCCCTCCCCGATCCATTCACCCCGTATTATCACTGACACCAGAATGCAACCATGCTGGCTCTCTGATCTAGGACTTCCAGACTCCAGAACTAATGGGAAAATAATTTTCTGTCGTTTAAACCACCCAGTCTATGGTACTTTGTTACGAAAGCCTCAGCTGACTAATACATGGAGGCTGACGGAGAAGAAGGAATTAAAGCTGATTCCAAGGTTTCTATCTCGGGTAACTGGAAGGAAAGGTGGCAATTTCAACGTGTGAAATGGAGAAGGCAGAGGTTTTTCCATGATTTGAATCATGGGAAAAACCAAGGGAACAAGGCCACTGGTTTCGAACGACCCAAACAAAACCCAAAGGCCAGAACAGGAGAATGCAGTTGACATGTTTTTATATCACAAGACAAATTTCAAAAATTCTTGTTTGTCCAATTCTTTTTTGAATCTATTTTTGAAAAATTAATTAAAGGAGATGAAAAAAAAAATCTCATCTTCTGGTATGCCAACCTGACAACGGTTAAAGAAAAGCATTATCTTTCATTCCACGTTACCACCTTACAGAGTGGATTTAAAAAATAGATATATAATCATCCCAGTTGCTGAGCTCTTTTTTAGCTCAGAGAGTAGGAGGTAGACAGGCATGCAAGAGGCTCATTTAGCAAGTGTATTCCCAGTTATGTTGCTGCATTGTCCTGTGGAGATTTAAACTCTGAGAACAGCAAATAGGCTTGCTGTCCATAACAAAGCCATGTCTGAAGTCAGGAGCCCGAATCTGCTTCAGCCAGTATCTACCTGGGACTGATTTTCAAAGGGCAGAATCAAGACAGCATGCTGGGATCCACAAACGCTGTCAAGCCATTCTTATTATCATTCCTCTTCCACTGTCTTCTTTGCCAAGTTTCTATTGTTTCTCTTTCAAATCAGGTCTTAGAAAAACACATTACAGGGACAGTTTTGGACATCTTGAAATTTCCAGCAGCTCTTTCAGTAAGCGCTGCTCTGTTCCCATGGCAACCAGCAATGTTTTGAAGAGGTAGTGACAGGTTCAGCACCAACCAGCTACCATGGGGAGTGCGTGTCAAGTCTACCGGCTGAAGTCAAAGGCAGAATTACCACCTTCTAGGGCTTTCCTTGACACAGCCAACCTGACCTTCTAAAGAGAGAGAAACAGAATGATGATGACAAAGTCATTCCCCATCCCCGCTCCCTGGCATTCCAGGTCTGTATTCAGTTTCTCTCTCCATCAGCAAGTCGTTCTGTCTTCGGTACTCCCACTTTGAAGTCACTAACGGAGCAGATGCGGGGATTGTGAAATGTGTGTGATCGCAGTGCTAGGGAGAGGAGACGTGCTCTGGCAGGGGACGTGACTCGCCCATTGGCTGGCATTTCCTTCCTTGTGGAATCCATTCCCAGGAAGCCTAGCCTGTCTTGCTAGGAAATTTCAAGTTGGATTAGTTGTTGTAAGTATTAGTTGTTTTAAGTATCCATGATTTTTATTGCATCAAAAAATAAAATACTTAGGAATAAACCTTACCAAGGAAGTGAAAGACTTAAATGAGAACTACAGTAAAGGAAATTAAAGATGATTCAAAGAAATGGAAAGATACCCCATGCTCTTGGTTTGGAAGAATTATATTCAAATCACCATACTACCCAAAGCAATCTACAGATTTAATGTAATACCGATCAAAATACCCATGGCATTCTTCATAGAACGAGAAATAATCCTAAAATTCATACAGAACAATAAAATACCCAGAACTGCCAAAGCAATCCTGAGGAAAAAGAAAATAGCAGAAGGCATAACCCTCCCAGACTTCAGACAATACCATAAAGCATTACCAGTCAAAACAGTGTGGTATTGGCACAAAAAGAGACATATGGATCAATGGAACAGAATCAGTTCAGTCGCTCAGTTGTGTCTGACTCTTTGGGACCCCACAGACTGCAGCAGGTCAGGCCTCCCTGTCCATCACCAAGTCCTGGAGTTTACTCAAACTTATGTCCATTGAGTCGGTGATGCCATCCAACCATCTCATCCTCTGTCATCCCCTTCTTCTCCTGCCTTCAATCTTTCCCAACACGAGGGTCTTTTCCAATGAGTCAGCTCTTCCACTCAGGTGGCCAAAGTATTGGAGTTTCAGCTTCAGCCTCAGTCCTTCCAATGAATATTCAGGACTGATTTCCTTTAGGATGGACTGGTTGGATCTCCTTGCAGTCCAAGGGACTCTCAAGAGCCTTCTCCAACGCCACAGTTCAAAAGTGTTAATTCTTTGGTGCTCAGCTTTATAGTCCAACTCTCACTCTGTACATGACTATTGGAAAAACCACAGCTTTGACTAAATGGACCTTTGTTGGCAAAGTAATGTCTCTGCTTTTTAATATGTTGTCTACGTTGGTCATAACTTTTCTTCCAAGGAGCAAGCACCTTTTAATTTCATGGCTGCAGTCACCATCTGCAGTGATTTTGGAGCCCCCAAAATGAAGTTTGTCACTTTCCACTGTTTCCCCATCTATTTCCCATGAAGTGATGGGACCAGATGCCATGATTTTAGTTTTCTGAATGTTGAGCTTTAAGCCAACTTTTTCACTCTCCTCTTTCACTTTCATCAAGAGGCTCTTTAGTTCTTTGCTTTCTGCCATAAGGGTGGTGTCATCTGTATATCTCAGATTATGGATATTTCTCCTGGCAATCTTGATTTCAGCTTGTGCTTCACCCAGCCCAGCATTTCTCATGATGCACTCTGCATATAAGTTAAATAAGCAGGGTGACAATATACAGCCTTGACATACTCCTTTCCCTATTTGGAACCAGTCTATTGTTCCATGTCCAGTTCTAACTGTTGCTTCCTGACCTGCATACAAATTTCTCAAGAGGCAGGTCAGGTGGTTTGGTATTCCCATCTCTTGAAGAAATTTCCAAAATTTATTGTGATCTACACAGTCAAAGGCTTTGCCATAATAAATAAAGCAAAAGTAGATGTTTTTCTGGAACTCTCTTGCTTTTTCGATGATCCAACAGATGTTGGCCATTTGATCTCTGGCTCTAAATCCAGCTTGAACATCTGGAAGTTCACGGTTCACATACTGTTGAAGCCTGGCTTGGAGAATTTTGAGCATTACTTTACTAGTATGTGAGATGAGTGCAACTGTGCGGTAGTTTGAGCATTCTTTGGCATTGCCTTTCTTTGGGATTAGAATGAAAACTGACCTTTTCCCATCCTGTGGCTACTGCTGAGTTTTCCAAATTTGCTGGCATACTAAGTGCAGCACTTTCACAGCATCATCTTTTAGGATTTGAAATAGCTCAACTGGAATTCCATCACCTCCACTAGCTCTGTTCATAGTGATGCTTCCTAAGGCCCACTTGACTTCACATTCCAGGATGTCTGGCTCTAGATGAGTGATCCAACCACTGTGATTATCTTGGTCGTGAAGATCTTTTTGTACAGTTCTTCTGTGTATTCTTGCCACCTCTTCTAATATCTTCTGCTTCTGTTAGGTCCATACCATTTCTGTCCTTTATTGAGCCCATCTTTGCATGAAATGTTCCCTTGGTGTCTCTAACTTTCTTGTCTCTAGTCTTTCCCATTATATTGTTTTCCTCTGTTTCTTTGCATTGATCGCTGAGGAAGGCTTTCTTACCTCTCCTTGCTATTCTTTGGAACTTTGCGTTCAAATGGGTATATCTTTCCTTTTCTCCTTTGCCTTTCGCTTCTCTTCCATTCACAGCTATTTGTAGGTAGCTACAAATACACAACTTTGTATTTGTGTAGGTAGTTACTTCCTTTTTAAGGTGAACAGTATTCTATTGTATAGATGCACCCAATTTTGTTTATCCATTTGTCTACTAATAGATATCTGTCTACTAACAGACATTCCACTTTTTAAACTGAGTGAACTCCAGGAGATGGTGATGGGCAGGGAGGCCTGGCGTGCTGTGATTCATGAGGTCGCAAAGAGTCGGACATGACTGAGCGACTGAATTGAACTGAAACTATTATAAATAGTGCTGCTATGAACATCTACATACAAGTATTGGTTTGAGTCCCTGGTTTCAGTTCATTTGAGTCTATATCACCTAGAATTGCAATTGCCTTGTCTTCTGATAATTCAGTGTTTACCCTCTGGAAGACCTGCCCAGCTATTTCCACACTGTTATACCCGAGTTTCAACTTCTCCACAATCTAGCCAACACTTACTATTTTCTGTTTAAAATTATGTCTATCCTAGAGAGTGTGAAGTAACTCAATAAATTTTCCATGTGCTCTTTCCCAAACACACGGAAAAGTTAAAAAAAAAAACAAAAGCACAGCCCAGAACACCTGTGTTCCCTCCGCTTAGCTTCAACAATTTGGATTTGCCCGAGTAGTTTCTTGTGGTGTCTTTCAACCCTTTCGTCCACCCTAAGAATTTTCTGTAAACTAGGAATTTTGTCTAAAAGCTTGATAGGTTCAGGTGAAACATCTCAACATTTTAAATAATAGCAGATGAGAGTACTGAGTACTTACTAGGCTTCTGTTGTTCCACAGACATATTCTTACGGAATCTCAAAACAAACAGCAGTTGTCTCTTTCTGCCTGGAATCCACCGTCTCTCTTCTGACCACAACACTTCGACTTTCTGCTCGGAAACCACCATTCCTTTGCTGGTCCTCCTGCTTAAGGGATGCAGATCCCCAACCCTTAACACCAAAGAAGCACCTGGTTAAGGCCTAACAACAAGAGCCACGGTGATTGGCCAGCCAGAGGCATGTGATCTTCTTGGGCCAATGAGACACACTTGACTAAGGTGTAACAAAACTCTCAGTGATTGGCCAGCTAGAGGCACGTGATCTGCTTGAGTCAATGAGAGCCAGCCTTTGAACTGCTCCAGTTTAATAGAGTAGAAGGCCTTGGCGTTACTGACTCGATGGACGTGAGTCTGGGTGAACTCCGGGAGTTGGTGATGGACAGGGAGGCCTGGCGTGCTGCGATTCATGGGGTCGCAAAGAGTCGGACACGGCTGGGCGACTGAACTGAACTGAACTGTTCTTTTATGTGAAGAAAGTACTGCCAAGTAGTTATGAAAGGGCATCATTTGTCAGATTGACCCTGAGTTCAGAAATATGCACATGTGAAAACAAGGACTTCCCTTGTGGCGGATTGGGTAAGAATCCACCTGCCAATGCAAGGGAAAGGGGTTCAATCCCTGGTCTGGGAAGATTCCGCGGGCAGAGGGGCAACTAAACCCCTGGGACCCAACTACTGAAGCCTGAGTGCCTAGTCTGTGCTCGGCAGTAAGAGAAGCCACTGCAATGAGAAGCCGGTGCATAGAAACACAGAGTAGACCCCATTTGCCCCAAATAGAGAAAAGCCTGTGCAAAAGGAACGAAGACCCAGCACAGCCAAAAATAAAAATAATTTTAACTGTGGAAAGTTAAAATGTCTCAGATTGCTGGCCATCTCAGCCTCCTTAGAAAAGAGATGTCTGCAGAGTGGGGTGGTGTTTTCTGGGGAGAATTGTTTTATTTCCCCACGTCCTCTTTCTTCGTCTCTAGTGACTGGGAGTAGAGAAGGAAATGGCAACCCACTCCAGTGTTCTTGCCTGGAGAATCCCAGGGACGGCGGAGCCTGGTGGGCTGCCGTCTGTGGGGTCGCACAGAGTTGGACAGGACTGAAGCGATGCGGCAGCAGCAGCAGTGACTGTATGGCATGAGCTGGGAGGATGCTGGCTGCAGTTCTGGATGCTCAGAGAACCCATCCAGTCTCCCCCAACATGTGCAGAAAATGCCCTGTACTCACTCATCTTCTCTAATGACCAGGGTCTCTTGGGGCCCCAAATTTTCAGAGACTTCTCAGACTCCATTTTGATGGTGGCAGGATTGGGGAGGGGGCGGAGGCAGCATTAGAAGCAGCTTCACAGTTTCCAAAGGCCGTCTGTGATGGACAAGACATTCCCATGGGGTCTACAGGTGGTGGTTCAGGGCACTGGGAGGGAGGTCCCAGGAGCCACCATACCCCCAGAGATCTCCAGGCACTAGAGAAGTCAGAAATCAGAATGAAGGGTGACCACTCAGCTGTGTGATACTGTGAGAGTTACCCAGCCTCTCTGAACCTCAGCTTCCTTATCTATACTGGTTTGCCACTTACAGGGTTGCTGAGAGGCTTGATCACAAATCCAGACAGACTGTGAGTGCTTACCACTTATTAGCTGTCACTCTGCCCAAGGTCATCCAGACCTTGGTGCTCGGCTAGCCTTGAACCCAGGGAGGTCTGGCTCTCCTGCTGTGTTTTTAACACCGTCCCAGTATCCTTTCACAGTCTAGTTCTCCTCCCCCTTCTCCCCGACTCTTCTCACTACCTTAAACTCAGCTAAATTGTGACAAAAGAAGGTTTTGTGGCAAATGGCTCAGCAAGCTTTAGAAGCAACTTCTGGGAACATCTGCGGCCCAAGTTGACGAACTCCAGGGGACAAAACTGGGATCAACTCAGCTCACTGCCGAGATTTACGGTGGGGGTGGGGAGGGGCGGGGGACTTGGATGGGGGGTAACACCCACCCACCGGGACCTCCAGGGCCCTCCCAGACCCTCCAGATGCATGTCTTTCAAAATCAGGAAGCTTAGGATTGAGGTTTTTGTCCATGCTCTTTCTGCTGGACTCTCAAAGGTCAAAAGATATTTTAACAGAGGTGGACACAGGAGAAATCCAGCGATGGATGTGCGAGGCAGGTTTCCAGGCAGCCGGAGAAATGTGCACTGCCTGACAATCGGCCCGTGGGAGAGGGAGCTGGTGCGGGGGCGATGTGGTGGATGGGGGCGGCGGGGGTCGGGATACAGGCAGACATCAAGAGAGAAACGGGGACAGCCGGAGAAACAGAGAGACACAGAGAAACAGAGAAGAGACAGAGACAGAAACACACAGAGAAGGGCAGAGAGAGAAGCAGAGATGGAGAGACAAAGAGAGACAGAATCAGATGTAGAGGGCAGAAAGAAGGAGAGGAGAGGATATTTATTAACTTCAAGAGAAAGACAAGAGAGAGCCAAGAAAAAGAGGAGGAAAAAAAGGAAAGGGGGAACTTGAGACGAGAAAGAGATAAAGATTAGGGAGAAAAAGGATATAGAGGAGAGAAAAGCTGAGGGGAGGGGAGAAAGAAGGTGGGAGGGATCTGATTTGCCAGAGAGGCCATTTCCCATTATCTGTCTTCTGTGTTTTCCCTCCAGCAGGAGGGCTAAAGGGGGCCCCCCCCCCCCCCCCCCCCCCCCCGCCTCTCTCCTCTTCTCCCCTTCTCCTCCTGCCCTCATCCCTCCCACATCAGAGTCTTCTCCAATGAGTCACTCTTCGCATGAGATGCCTACTGTCAGCTAGCATCATCCCTGAATTCCAGATTCTCCTCAGATGACTGTTGTCCTGCAGTGACTTCCTCAACACCACAGTTCAAAGCATCATCTGGCGCTCAGCCTCTTCCTCCAGCTCTCACTCCTACAGGAAGACATACCTGACAGCGAACTGTTGAGTATCCGCTTGAATATGCTATCTAGTTGTCATCCCAAGAGCAAGTAATTCAGGCTGCAGTCACCATCTATTTGAGAGAAAAAAGTCTGACACTTTTCCACTGTTTCCCCATCTATTCCCATGCAGTATGGGACCAGATGCCATGATCTTCGTTAATGTGAGCAAGCCAACCTTTTCACTCTCCACTTTCACTTTCATCAAGAGGCTTTTAGCCCCTCTTCACTTTCTGCCATAGAGTGGTGTCATCTGCATATCTGAGGTTATTGATATTTCTCCCGCAATCTTGATTCCAACTTGTGTTCTTCCAGTCCAGCATTACTCATTGTACTCTGGATATAAGTTAAATCCCATGGATGGAGGACTCCGCCTAGTTGGCACCAGTCCGTTGTTCCATGACCAGTTCTAACTGTTGCTTCTGACCTGCATACAGATTTTAAGAGGCAGCTCAGGTGGTCGGACACGACTGAGCCACCGAAGGTTCATACTTTCTCTCTTTTCACTTTCATGCATTGGAGATGGAAATGCGCTAAAACCCACTCCAGTGTTCTTGCCTGGAGAATCCGGCGGGAGAGGGATGGGGGAGCCTGGTGGGCTGCTGTCTCTGGGATCGCACAGAGTCAGACACGACTGAAGCGACTTAGCAGCAGCAGCAGGCTTGTGGAAGCTCCATTCTTCTTGTATCTTCCACCTCTTGATATCTTTGCTTCTTAGTCACCTCTTTTTATTGCCCATTTTATTTCATTTTTTTATTTATGAAGCTGCATTTAGAGGTTTAGGGACCTTTCCTTTTCTCCGTTTTGTGCCCCCAGGTAGACCCCTCTCCCAGGCACTCTTTTTTAGTCTCTTTTTGCTGTATCACAGGGCATGACTTTGGGAGGACCCTGAGTGAGTTTGTGTGTGAGAGTTGAGACATCCGTAGCTAAAACTCTTTTTTATTCAAGGCAAATTTGCCGTTACTCCAGTGTTTCTGACTCTACTAATGAAAAGGACATCTTTTTTGTGTTAGTTCTAAAATTTGTGTCGGCATATGATTTGCAAAATGAAAACACAGACCCCTTGTTCAAAAATTAAGACTTTCAAGACATTGGCAGCTGAGCAGTAAACCAAGCACGGGGTTCTTCCAGGTACAGGATACCTACCACCCCCATTTAGGTACTGCAAGTGAGCGGGAGAGGAAGAAGCCCAGGGCCTCGGGGAACAGCAAGAGGCACTTGCTGTAGGCTCCTCTGTTGATTTCATTCATTCAGGAAACAGATATTTAAGACTGCTAGCCTGCGGCTACAGTCTTAACTATAGCAATAAACATCTTCATTTCTCAACTCTTTTCACATGCTAAGCACTTGCATTATTTCATTTCATTCTCATTCATAAAAAGCCAACACGGCTGTTATTACTTCCAGCCCCATTTTACGAATGAGGAAACTGAGGCCACTGGTTGAAGTCCCAGGGCTGTTAAGTGGTAAAGCCACACTCTTTACTGTCGAGGCCAGTCTGTCTCTACTCCTCTTCCAAACAGGACAGGAGATGTAAAGTGAGGCTCAGGAAAAAGTGCTGTCAGCTTCAGGATTTCTGGTGAACAGGGAGACTAGACCGAAGAAAAGGGGAGTAGACTTTGAACAGGGGTAGGCGTTTTCACACCCCGGGGAATGGGCAGGATTGAAAGGAAGCAACAAATTCCACCCCCACCCCCACCCCCACCCACCCCCCGCCCCAAGCACAGCCCTAGGAGCACAGGAATGAGCAGAGTTCATAAATTCAGCATTTGATGTGCAGTGAAACCATCAGGTGCAAGGAGTTGCGGTTTCGTAAGTCTGGTTTGTTTCTTGAAGTCGCTAACACACCATAACAGGTTGCCTTACTGTGGGCACCATTTGATGGACCCCATCCTCCAGAACAGGGTTCTAAGCCTGGGGGTAGGAGTGGGCTCCGGTTCTCCTGTGTTTGGGTGTAGCTTTTCTGGTGGGTACTCTCCCCAAGCAGATCTGGAGTCAAGACCTTTTGGTCCTTCCCTCCCCCTCCCCACCCAAGCCCCCAGCCCTGTCCTCAATGTGTCTTTTGTCTTTGGGAAAAACTTTAGCTAAAGAATAAGTTAATCCGAGGAATGAGAAAAATTCAAGAGCAAATTAAAAGCAGTCAGACAAAACAAAACAGTAATTGTTTAGTCATTAAGCACAGTCAAAGACCCTCATTTCCTCCTCAAGGGCTATAGATAATATTCTGAGCCATATCCTGTGAGCTGTACCCGAAACTGAAACCCACACCTGGCGGAAGAAGTTAACCACAGGATGATCAAACTGTAGCCAGGACACAAGCTGCCACAATTCCAAGACTTGGCCTCAAGGAAATAGGAACAAACCAATCAGTCCTAGAAGTGAAGATTAACTGTACTTAAAACAGTCAAGATGATGCAGGTCAGACCACCATGTGACCAATTTCAAGAAGGCTGTCAGAGCTGACAGTGCTGTTTTTGCATGTGACCCCTTCCCCCAGCCTATAAAAATCCATGCCCACTGATCATCAGTGGAGGGCAGTCTGCCTTTGGACAGGCATCCACCCTCCCCACTGGATGCCAGCATGCAAAATAAAGCAAACTTTCCTTTCCACCAACCTGGTCCCTTCAATGGCTTTTGAGCTGTGAGCAGCCGGACCCTGACTTTCAGTTATCAAAAATGACACTAAAAGGGATTGTTTGGGAGGTGATGACAGGAAGCATCTGAAGGACAATAGGCAAGTAACCTTCAGAGGGGAAAGAAGACCATAGAGAGTGTGTTCTGAGCACTGGGCCACCTGATGCAAAGAGCCAACTCATTGCAAAAGACCCTGTTGCTGGGAAAGAGTGAGGGCAAGAGGAGAAAAAGGCAGCAGAGGATGAGATGGTTAGATAACATCACTGACTCAATGGACATGAGTTTGAGCAAACCCCAGGAGATAGTGAAGGACAGGGAAGCCTGGCGTGCTGCAGTCCATGGGGTCACAATGAGTCAGACGCAACTTAGCCATTGAACAACAACTGAGCACTGGGAACTCTGGGGACAGCACAGAACATACCGCAGTTATTCCTCCCAAGGGAAGTGAGAACTGTGATACTAATCCCTCAACGCCATCCCTCATTGGCTGAGAGCTGCTCCCAGGCGTATCTCTAGCACATCCAGATGTCCTGTAAGCCACATAGAAGCATGTGATTCTTACCTGTGGGTCTTGACATTCAGTATATGAGTTATTACTAAATATAAAATACTACAAATTTTCAGATATATATATATATATATATGCTTTGTGAATATGACTGTCTGAGTATGTTTGGGGGGAGAGGCAGGAACACAAGATCTATTTTCTCAACTACTTGACATAAAAATAATGTTCCATTTAGCACTATATCTTTTGGTTTCAAGGGACAGAACCCAACTCAAGTTGGCTTCATCCCAAAGAGAAGGTTTGGTTCAGAGGATTCCAAAGGCAAAGAAGTGGGTCTGACTTTCAGTCCAATTGGATCCCAGAGACTCAACCACCTCACCAGGAGTCGTGTCTTTTTTCCACTTCTGGGCCTTGTTTTTCTTGTTCTTCTTTTCATTGCCAGCCAAGCTTGTCCCACATGGAAGCAAGATGGGGGCCAGCAGGTCTGGGCATCCCTCTTGCAGCCTGGCAACTCCCCATGGAGATTGAACCTGTTTCCCACTGGCCCCCTTTGGGGTCATGTGATCATCTCTGAGCTAATCCTGGAATCTCTGATTGGCCAGGCTGTGGTCTGCTCCAAGAGTCAGGCTGTAGGATGGCTCTACCCAAGCACATGGACTGAGATCCTCTCTCTCCCAGTGGCTCCCCAAAGCAAAGTGATGGAGCTCTTAGGAAGAGAAGGGAGCCTGTGTTTCTATTACAACCAGCTTTCCACGTAAAAGGAACTTTCCTTTTGGAAAATGTTGGGATATAGACCAAAATGTACCAGCATTTTCTTAAGAGATAAACAGTTGGTTACCCGTGATTTGGGGATAAAATTGTGGTTCTTGTCTCATAATCTGATGAAATCATTTTGATTATATAAACCTCCCAGAGGAACCTCCAGTAGAGAACAGTTGAAAGTCAGGAAGGAGGGACTGTAGGGGAGGGAAACTGAGGCAGATTGAGTACATCTCCATTGTAGAGAAGAGGTTCAGATGGAAGAGTCTCCTACTAGGAGGGATCCCGCAGTACCTCAGGTTAGAGTCCGACTGATAAGAAAAAAAGACTGGAACTGCTGGCAGAGTCTTTCAGATAAATAAGCACAGCAGTTCCCTACTGATTGTCCTTCACATTCTTCTTAGCTTGTGGCACGACATTCTGCTGCAATAAACAACCTTGTAAAAAATCCTCCACCCCTGGTGCCTTGTATTTCTGTGGGATAAGTGGAATAAATTATGATGTCGCACACCATGGGCTATAACTCAGCCTTAGAAAGAATGAGCTGGAGCTTTGTGTAATGACCTGGCGAGATGCTCAGGATAGAGATGTCCTCTCACTATCAAGGGGGATTTTTAAAAAGCAAGATGCAGAATTTTTTCTCTTTTTTGAGGAAAATGAAATCTCTTCTTTGTGTTTTTAGGATCGAAGGAAATGGTGTGGAAGGAAACCCATCGCACAGTGAATATTACTGTTTTAAGGATGTGGGACTAGACTTGAGAAGGTTATTAGCTCACTTGCTAGTCTGGTGGGTTGTGCGAATTGTTTTAATCTGCCTGGGCTACTTTTGTACACATATATTTCACATGCAAGCAAAAATGTAAAGATGGAAATAAATATGTGGCATTTATGAATGACCTCAAAGTAACAAACTCTACCCTTTCTGCTGACCCCCGCTTCTGAAACAGTTGAGGAAGGAGGTCCAGGTTGGGAGTTGGGGAAATGAACAGGGATATCTTGCTTTTGCAGAAGAGGGTGGTAGGGTTGGTAGATAAAATATCCAGTTAAATGTGAATTTCACATACAGGATGAATACATTTAAGTATAAGTATATCCCTAACTGCACTTTCCCACTGGCTCAGCTTCGGTCATGTGACCATCTCGGGACTAATCAAGGAAACTCTGATTGCTCAGAGGGTACTCAGGTGCTCACAGACTCAGAACTTACACTACAGAGTTACATATATTAAAAAATCTCATTTTCAAATTTAACTGGTGTCCTAGGGTTTTATTTTCTAAATTCGGCGACCCGATGTGAAAGGAAGGAAGATGTCCGGTAGGGGGTGGTGAGCAGCGGGGCCTCAGTTCTATGAGAGGGAGAGCACGCTGAAGTTTGGGGAGGGAGAGAGATGAGGACAGGTGCCCAGGAACGTGAGACTCTTGGGGACAGAACTGGAGACAGAGGATTTAAAATAAGTTTCCTTGGCAGATATGCCTCCCCCTCAGTTCCCTTGAGGGACCGTCAATAGAATTTGATTCTCACCAGGATTCCCTGGTGGCTCAGATGGCAAAGAATCCACCTGCAATGAGAAGACCTGGGTTCAATCCCTGGGTTGGGAAGATCCCCTGGAGAAGGAAATGGCTACCCACTCCAGTATTCTTGCCTGGAGAATCCCATGGACAGAAGAGCCTGGCAGGCTAGTCTCTGGGGTCACAAAGAGTAGGACACAACTGAGTGACTAACATTTTGTGAACTTAGAGTGGTTGAGGGTGACTGAGCCCTGGGTCCAAGGTGAGCCCATTTTTAACAATAACCCCTTTGGTCTGGGTCTGTTTCGTGGGCAAGGAGGAAGAACCGGGGACGTTTGTTTCTCTTTCTCTGTCAAGAGTCAAGGGCAGCGCACTCATCCTTCAAATTGAAAACCATTGTATCAGAAACAATGCATCTCATCGGATGACTTTGTCCACAGGGAATGACCCACAGGCAGTGACGCGTGCCTGTGCTTCTTTAGGATTAGGCAGACCTTCAACTAAAGCCAGGCGGAGGTTGCCACCTGGTGGATGAAAGCTACCCAGACCCTTGCAACCAGTCATACTTTGGTTGATGTTCTTTCTTCATAAATATTTAAGAATGCCTGTATGTGTCAGGCAACAATGTTGCCAACAGTAGTATTAATAGCATTGTCTTAAAATTGGAATTTCTGGGACTTTCTGGTGGTCGAGTGGTTAAGACTCTGCACTCCCAATACGGTGGGCCACGGGTTTGATCCTTGGTTGGGAAACTAAGACCCCGCCTGCCACAGGGTGTGGTCAAAAAAAATAGATAAAGGACTTTTATGGTGTTTTTTTTTTAAGTTGTGCATTAAAAAATAAATACAATGGGTATTTCTTAGTTGAATCTAAATAAAAACTTAGAAATGTGAGGAAATAAAAAATAGGTCTTTAAAACTTGTAAGCCATAAAATTCATATTAAAACTCCTTTTTCTGACCTGTGCCATCTTTTGGGTCAGAAGGTTAGTAAATCTTGGACAGACTCATAACAAGGAGAGAGAAAGATGGGGAGAAGAGGGAAGACAAAGGAAGGAGGTGAGAGACTTGGAATGGGAGGTTGGTGGGGGCACAGGAGCTGAAACATTGATAGAACTTTCCAGAAAGTGGCATTCATACCTTATCTTTGCTTTTAGGTTCTGCTTGGGTGAAATATTTTCTCTGTTTATACAGTTTCTGAACATACAGAATCATCCCCTGTGTTCACAGAGCTGGTTTCCTGCATTATTATTCTTGGGACAGGTAGGTGGATGTTGGCGCCATCAGAGGCCCAGAGTTTTCTATCCACTTAGTGTCTGTCCATTCTTAGTGTCTTGCCTTTGTCCTCATGGTGGAGTCTTTCAATGCACGATGGACACTCGAGTCCTGAAGCATCATGACTGGCTTCAGAGAGGAGGAGACAGGGAGCAGGGCTGTTGGTGCTGGATTAGCTGAGTCTGTCCCCTCTTCCCAGGAAGGCAAAGACTTTCGTAGACAACCCTCCCTCCCCAGCAATACACACACACACACACACACACACACACACACACACAGCCAACTTCAGCTAATGCTCATTGACCAGAAGGAGTTAGAGGATCAACCCTAACACCAAAGGAGGCTGGGGAAATGGGTAACAAGATTGTCATAATTGAAACCAACCGTGACCTGTTGTTGGAAGATGGGCTCATGGCTGCTGTTGTTGCTGAGCAAAACTGAAGTTCTGTGAGCAGAGAGCAGAGAAACAGACATTGGATAGGGTAACTTTCGGTATCTGCCCCAACATTCTATCACTTTTAAGACAGTAACGTTTCCTCCCACACAGGGATGTAGAAGCCCCATTCCAGGGAGCTTCACAATGATGTAGAAAGACATCTTCTCCCTATTGGGGTCCCTCACCCCAATACGCTGCTTATCATTGATTGAGTCAAGATTCAGACTCAGAGCTCTAGCTCCTAACCACTGCTGAGTCCAGCCAAACACCTCCTGGGACAAAGCCAAGTGAGGCTGACACTGCGTTCAGGGCGTCCACGGGATAAAAGCCTGCTTGGGTTCTGGGTGCTCCAGGAGGCAGCGGCACTGTTCAGGCTGGCCTGCAGGCGTTCCTACCCTGGACACGGACCAGGAGCCAGACCTCCTGTGTCCCTTCCCTCATGGATGACCTGTGTGGACTTGGGCGAGTGACTTGGCTTCTCTGAGCCTCAGACGCCACATCTGTAGTGACAATAATTTTACTAAGAGTAAAGCCCAAATGAGAGATTAAAGGGCATCAAATAACTAGGAAACCCAAAAGAGAGAGGGCTTCCCTGGTGGTTCAGTGGTAAAGAATCTGCTAGTCGATGCAGGAGACGCAGGTTCGATTCCCGCGTGGGGAAGATCCCTTGCAGAAGGAAGTGGCAACCCACTCCAGTATCCTTGCCTGGCAAATCCCACGGACAGAGGAGTCTGTCGGGCTACGGCCCATGGGATCACAAAAGAGTTGGACAGGACTGAGCGACTAAACAACAACAAGTTTAAAATGTAGAAAAAAGGAAAGGCACGCAGTCAACAAATGTTAGTGACTATGACTATAATGGTTATTGTTGCTGTACTATCCCGGGAGGGGTCTCATTGGCCACTGCCTTAGGTTTCCCTTGCTCCTGGCCCAAGGCAGCCCGTCCGGCTCAGTTTGTCTGAAGCGCATTTACTGGAGCGGGTGGGTTCCAGTCTCAGGGAGAGTTCTTGTCTCTCCACTATTGTTCTAAACCTGCAGGCAGTCGGGCCTGGGAAACAGACTCTCGGTTTCCTAAAGTATCCTAGGCACACTACCTTGTCTTCTTTATTTAGTCTGTCCTTCCTCCGCGTATCCGTTCCAGGACTGATTGAGTGACAGGCCTGTGGGTGAGTCAGCCCCACCCTGGTCCCGCCCGCGGCCCCGCCCCCTAGGAATCTTCTCTCCAGAGGACCTATCAGAAGCCCCGCCCCTTCGTTTCATCGCGGAAGATGATTGGACAGCGGCGAGGAAGGAGCACGCCCCCCTCACCAGAGGGATGCTGTCGCACGTGCCTCCCCAGCCCTTTCTCCATTTGTTGTGAGTTGTCCCTGAGATCTAGAGCGACCTTGGAGACCCTGTTTCCCTAATCCTTGAAAATTACTTAAGCTTTGGATTCGATTCCCCACCTGGCCGCCAGAGAGAACATTAAACATAGAGTCCAGTCCTGTCTCCCTGCTTGGGGTGTGCCCCCTCGCACCCTCTCCGCCCCTCTCTCGTCAAGCAACCCCCTCGCTCCACCTTCCAGCCACACTGGCTTTGTCCTTCAAAGAGGACAAACTCCCATCGGCCTCCCTCTGCCCCGAGGATTCCCCAACAGCCCGGTATGGCTCTATTCCCCTAAAATCACCTCCTTGATCACTCACCCCCAATCCCCCTCCGCACCTGGCTCCTCCCGGCACTTGTCATTCTTGGCACGAATGGTGGCTTGCAGTCATCTATCAGGATTTCTCTACTTTCTTCTGGGTACCACCCGGAGCATCGCTTTGTCAAATGGAGACAGGCTAGTGATGGTTAATTGTATGTGTCAACTTGACTGGGCTAAGGGATTCTCAGCTAGCTGGCCAGACTTCATTTTTAGGTGAGTCTGTAAGGGTGTCTCCCCTAGAGATTAGCATTTGAATTGGGAAACTGAGTTACGAAGATCACCCCCACCTAGGCAGGTGTGCATCCTCCAATCCACAGAGAACAAAAGGTGGAGGATGGAGAATTTGCTGGGCTTGAGATGGAACATCTCTGTTCTCCTGCTCTTGGACATGGATGCTCTTGCTGTGTCCTGGATGGTATTGTGTCTGATGACAGCAGTGGGCACACTGTTTTGCACCTTCCCAGGCCATTCCCGAGCTGGCAGTCCTGCCTTGGCATCTAAGTGTTTGTATGTGACACCCCAATCAAATCCCCAGAAGCAGGAAACAGTTCCCTCGGTGCCATCCTGGAGTGTTTATAACAAAACCCCCATAGTTTTGACTCTTTTTCTTTTGTTTTATTAGCATCAATATATACAAAGTGGAAAATGACTTCATTATTTTAGCTTAGAAAGTTTGTTTTGCATTTAATTTGGGCAAAAAAATGGAAATGAAAACTCCCCAGGAGAAAGCCTACCTACCTTTGGGGGCTCTAAACAACTCAATAAAACCTGACCTCAAATGACCCAGTGACCTCAGAAAGCATAGGAAAGTCAGACCCTTTGGGTCGACCCTAAAGAAAAAGTCATTTTTACCCAAGGCTCACACTCAGCCTTAATCTACCCATGTGTTTGCCAAGTCCTGTCCACTTATACAACCATTTGGGTCACGCAGCCACTTCGTTTCTTGCTGGGCTGTTTGGCAGTTTCCAAAGCTATCAGTCTGAGGTTCTGCAGGCTCTCCAAGGAGCTGGCTTCAAAAGATCATTTTTTAAAGCATGTCTGTGGAACTAAGTAAGGATGGCCATCAAGTAGCGACCGGAATACTTATGTTGGCTAAATAATTCTACCCTCTACCCCTGAAAAAAGCAGAAGGATGAGTTCCAAGCTGAAGAGGACTGAGTATGTGCCTTTTAAAGCACAAGGTGGTAGCTGGCAGATACAGCTTATACGAATTAGCATGTAATACACACCATCACATGCATTCTTTGAAGCTCGAAATCTCTGTAAACGTATTTCCCCGAGGTTTTACAAAGGGTAGCTTGTAGGACGGTTCAGTCCGTTCTCGAGTTTCTCAGGATTGTAGCCTATTCAAAAATATTTAATCCCAGCAGATTTTAACATTGATCTTAGAAAAACAGACATGACAGGAGCTGAAGTGAGATGCCTGGTAAATTTTTGGCACGATTATCATGATTTGTTTCACCTTTACATATTACAAAGACACATTCAGATATTTGAGAAAGAAAAATAGACACCAACCCGTCCTTCAATCACACTATACCTTGTCAAGCTTGCACGATCCAACTTTCGGCTTAAACAAACTTTTAAAACATGGTTCCGGGAGCTGTACTACTAAGACAGAACTGATATATTGGAATCCTGAAAAAAACAAACAAAAAAACAAAACTCCAGCTCTCTATCTCTACTCCTTCCAACAGCCAGTAAGAAAGCCTAGGCCATAGCTTGGCCAGTTTTAGGGAACGGGGTTAGAATGAAGATTTTATTTTTTGTCAGTCTGTATGAAAGGCAAACGTTTAGTGTTCACGTAACCATAGTCTGTTCTAATATTAAATGTCATTAATAGACTTCTTCATTCTGGATGACCCAGGGTTAGGGCTAAATCAGCCAAAAATAGATATCAAAGCAAGGACTGGATTCTGCCTTTTTTTTTTTAAGGGTTTGCATTATTTGCATTGCTGCTGTTTCTCCAGACATAACGTTGCTCACTAACGGTCTGGAACATTTCTCCTCTGGTTCTTTCATGGAATGGGGTGGACTCTGGGCAGCTGGAAGGCAGTGTTTTATGGCCTATTGCTGTGCATCACGAGTGCATGCTGGAAGGAGCAAGTGTGCAGGATCCTTTTCTGGCAGAAGGAAAATAAAGTGGGCCTCAGACCCCCTGAGACTGAGGTCCACGGTCCTGCTGGGAGGACGGTGTATGTGTCTGTGTGTCTGCAAAGCCAACTGCTCTATTCTGTTTCAAAGGCTTTCTAAGCAAGCATCCAAGACATGGACTCCAGGCCATTGCCCCAAAGGCAGGGCAGCGTGAAAAGCTTTTTCATGTTTGAAAACCGGCTCATTTAAAACAATTCTAGAGAGCATGAGAAGGTGCCAAAGAGGACCCCCAAAGCCACCACGCTGGTGCACCTCTCTGAGCCATCAGCCATCACTTGGGAGATGAATTAGCCTCACGTGGGCTATTACTTCCGAGCATCCTTACCCCTTGCCTTCTCTTTACACCCATATATAGAAAAAAAAATCTTCCAGATAATCACATGCTCACTAGTCCTACTGGGGTGGGGCAAAGGACCCTGATAAAATACTAGGATGCTCACAGGATTAATGAGCTGCTGAGAATCCCTTTCTGGCCTGAAACTTCTCCTTCCCTCCTCATTGGAGTGCAAATAGTATGATGGGATGCCATGAGGATTTTAAATCCCCATTCCTATTCCTAAGCACCTCCATGATCAAGCATTCACGCCACCATTCAACATCTGACTAGAGCTTCAGAGAACAGAAAAGCAGTTTCTTCCTATGGGACCCTCCCTCCAAAATACTTAAATGTAAGGGTCTTCTGAAGGTGCCACCTTGCTTGAATCTCCACTATTTTAAGGGCTCTGGCATTCCAGCATCCCGGGAGGGCATCAGAGCTCATCCCTGGATTCCTCCTATGCAACCCCACACCCTTTTAACTATACAGGCAACATTCCTCATGCCTCCAAACCACGCAGATCAATCATCACAGCTTGAGGGTGGCCTTGCTGAACACAGTGATCGATTCTGGCCCTGCGGGCATAAATTACCTGCTCTTTCATCATTGGAAGAGTGTCACGGAAAAGAACATTTTATCCACTCCATTCCCTTACCCGGCGATCCCCCTCATCCAGTTCTTCACTGGAATTCAAATCCCTCATCTTCTCTAAAAACTTTCCTTTGTCATCTGTCACCTTTATAGGAAGAAAACATTTTCTTAGTTTGCCAGCAGCCAGGGAGGCTGATGTGGTGAAAGAGAATGTTCAGGTAACAACTTTGCTGCCCTCAGAGGGGCCAGCGGGGAAGAGGTTGGGGCGAGTCCTTTGAGAAGCCCGGGAAATTGGAAGGAAGGATGCAGACTGATTTTGGAGCAGAGCTGTTTAAGTCTCCATGCCAGATTCCAACCCCAGTTAATCCAACAAGAAATACCCCTTTCCAGCCTAACCTTGGGACTTAGATTTGTACGAAAACACCATGGGCATGGATCCTGAAGATGCATGCAATTTGATGCAGCCATAGTTGCTTATGGGAGAGACAGCCTGTTGTGTTCTGTTTTTTTCCCCTCTTCCCTCAGCTGCTGCTTTTGCCATTTTACAGATCCTCCACCCGCCTTCACGACTGAGGCCATGCCACGAATTTGGCTGCAGCTGCGATACATCCGACCACACATCTAAACTCGATTTTAAATATAATAAATACAGCGAAGAAAACAGTAAGTCTCCAGTAAAGAGTCTAAAGAAAAGCCAGCCGACACTCTGGGGTTTCCATCAAATGCCACATGGTCTCTGGATGAGTCTCTCGAGGAGGTTGTAGTTGAGTTCATATTTGTATGTTCCCATCTCACGTGGAGCTCTCTCTAGATGGATACTTCATACTCTCTGGTTTCCTGTGAGAGAGAGGAGCACAGATCTGGTGACCCCTTGTGTGGCAGAGAGACTCCTGGCATGGTTCTGGATCTCCACTCTTCCCTGCACCCGACACTGGACAGAGGACTTTTCAGTGCTCTTGGCTCTGGCCTTGACCTACTTTTGCCAGTGGGTTATGGTAAAGTGGGGCTTGAAGAGTGCACGTGTGTTTCTGCCTGTGTCTGCCCTTCTGCTGTCAACATAAGCGGAGCATGCCTTGATGGCCTCTAGCACCATCAAGATGCTGATGAGAAGATGAGAGTTCTGGACAGCAGAGTTGGGTCATTGGCCAACAAGCCAGTCGCAGATGTGTACATGAGGGCTGCGGAACCAGGACTACTGCCCAGCTGAAATTAGCCAAAAACATTGTCCCATGGATCAATGAGCAAATTAACACTTTTTGGTTTGAGCAACTGACTTTAGGGGCTGTTTGTTACTCAGCATTATCATAGTTCTAGGTGATTGATACACAAAAGTCTAATACACATAATGATACACAAGAGTCTTAATAAGGTCTACTTTCCAAAGTACTATTTTTCGTCAGCTTGACCTTCTTTGAGAATTCAGAAACAAGCTACAAGTGTGTAAAATAACATATGACTTTGTCTTACCAGTGGCAAATCTAAAATGACCACAACATGTAGGCAGCAATCAGTTCTATTTCTCCAATATTCACTGAGTGTGTGTGATACACTCCAGGCTCCCAGGGCAGAGAAGGGAGATACAGGAAGTCAGAGACTTGGACCTGGAAGGGGTTGCTGTCATATGCTTTAATGGAAGTCTGTATTTCCCATGGGGTCAACACAGATAAGCAATTCTGTCTGCATTTCACAGTAGATGAGACTGTGGTGGGAAGACTCCAAGGTGGTCCTCATGATCCCCACCCTCCTGGTTTTCACATGCTTGTATGATTCCTTCCCCTTAACTGTGGACACAACCTATGATTTGCTTCTAAGCAACAGAATACAGAAAAGGGGTTAGGATGTCATGTCCATATTTTATATTATATAGGACTATGGCTTCCTCTTACAAGGGGACTCTCTCTCTCTGATTTTGAAAAACCAAGATGCTCTGTTGTGAGTCATTCTACGAGAGGGACACATGGAAAAAAACTGAGGTTGACAGCCTACAAGAAACTGAGTCCCTTGGTCCAACAACCTGCAAGGACCTGACTGCCATCAGCAGCCATGTGAGCTTGGATGTGATCCTTCCACAGTCAAGCCTCAGATGAGAACGTAGCCTCGACTGACATCTTGACTGCAGCCTGTGAGTCCTGGAGGAGAGGACATGCATAAGCTATTCCTGGACTCCTTACCCACACAATCTATGGAGTAATAAATGGGTCCCTTTTCGGGTTCCTAAATTTGCAATAATATTGTCACACATCAATCAATAACCAGCGCAGGAGCTCAGATAAGTGGGAGTGCGAGAAGGTCAGCAGGGACAAGGAACAAGTCAAGTTTATGCCTCCCAAATATTGGGAGACGATTGTACACCATCACACAGTGAATTTGAAGGGCTGTGATGCTGCAGACTCACGAGTAGTCTTCTGGGGTCTTGGGGGGGGGGTGGTCAGCCACTGGCCATGCCTTTCTGTTAGCAGCATTGTGAGCAAGAGGAAATGAAGCCTCTTGTTTTGATGTCCATGAGTTCAGAGCAGATCCCGGGGAGAGAAGGGAGACTGACTCACCCCCGTCTCGTAGATGGGGTTGTCGAACTCGGTCTCCACGGTGATCTGGCTGTAGGGGTGGGAATACATCAGAGGCAGGCGGAGGTTGGAGTAGTAGCGGCACCTGGAGAGAGGCCGTCAAGGGAGAGAAGTGACTTTTCCTGGACAAGGAGAATCAGCTTGCTGGTTGTTGAGGGGGTTGAGAGCCCCCATCCCCACCCAGAGCCCTGCCGTACCTGGTGATGTAAATGTAGGCTCCTCCCAGCAGTAAGGAGATGATGAGGACAGGGATGAAGATAGCCAGAGCCATGTTTCCTCCTTCCAGAGATGTCTCTGCTGCCGCTTCTGCTACTAAACACACAACTGGTGAGGGTACCCGGCGCCCAACAAGGGGCCCCGCCCTCCCAGCCCTGCACCCACTCCAGGAGCTAATGCTGGAGTGGGTGAAAACTTTCCTCCCTGGAGAGCTGTATCCAGAAGGGAGAAGAGGCGGAGACTGGAGGAAACGGGGCTGGTTCTTTGCAAGAGAGCCCAGACTCATAGGGTGGTCATAGACACCACCGAGAATTACACACTTTTAACTCAGTTGGTAAAGAATTCGCCTGGAATACAAGAGACCCCTGTTCGATTCCTGGGTCAGGAAGATCCCCTGGAGAAGGGATAGGCTACCCACTGCAGATGGTGACTGCAGCCATGAATTTAAAAGACACTTACTCCTTGGAAGGAAAGTTATGACCAACCTAGAGAGCATATTCAAAAGCAGACACATTACTTTGCCAACAAAGGTTTGTCTAGTCAAGGCTATGGTTTTTCCAGTGGTCATGTATGGATGTAAGAGTTGGACTGTGAAGAAGGCTCAGCGTTGAAGAATTGATGCTTTTGAACTGTGGTGTTGGAGAAGACTCTTGAGAGTCCCTTGGACTGCAAGGAGATCCAACCAGTCCATTCTGAAGGAGATCAGCCCTGGGATTTCTTTGGAAGGAATGATGCTAAAGCTGAAACTCCAGTACTTTGGCCACCTCATGCGAAGAGTTGACTCATTGGAAAAGACTCTGATGCTGGGAGGGATTGGGGGCAGGAGGAGAAGGGGAGGACAGAGGATGAGATGGCTGGATGGCATCACTGACTCTATGGACGTGAGTCTGAGTGAACTCCGGGAGTTGGTGAGGAACACGGAGGCCTGGCATGCTGCGATTCATGGGGTCGCAAAGAGTCAGACACGACTGAGCAACTGAGCTGAACTGAGCTGAACCCACTCCAGTATTCTTGGGCTTCCCTTGTGCCTCAGCTAGTAAACAATCTGCCTTAAATGTGAGAGACCTGGGTTCAATCCCTGGGTTGGGAAGATCCCCTGGAGAAGGGAAAGGCCATCCACTCCAGTATTCTGGCCTGGAAAATTCCATGGACGGTAGAGTCGGAAACAACTCAGCGACTTTCACTTTCAACTCGTTTCTTCCGGGGAGGGGCGAGGTGATTAAAAGTTACAATCTGGTTAAAACCGAATCCAAGGGAAGACTTGGAGAAAACTCGCAACGTGCTAACTGGAAAGACAGATTTGCTCGACTTCAAGAGAGGACAGGGTTGTGTCTAGAATGGCAGGTCCCCCCCAGACCTGCTTACTCAGACTCACCAGCAGAGGGCGCTGGGCAGCCAGGTCAGTGCGCGGTACCCACACGCCCCGTGACACCCCAACTGTGCCAACTCGGGTTTGATTCTCAGAGGCCGCGGCTGCACACTTCCAGGTAACCCTCTCGGCCTCACCTGGAGCCCCCCCACTACCTCCCAGTAGTCTCCAGAAATCACAAGAACTATCAGAACTGACAGAGGACGAGATGGCTGGATGGTATCATCGACTCCACCGACAGGAGTCTGAGCAAACTCGGGGAGAGAGTGAAGGAAGGGGGCCCTGGCGTGCTGCAGTCCATGGGGTTGTGAAGAGTTGGACACGACTGAGCGACTGAACAACGACAAAATGGTAATTCAGTGTGGAGGTGAAGCGGGGATGGGGTATTTTCCCAGCAAAGCCGCGAATCCCTTTTGGACACTTGGCCTCCATTTTCCTCTGCCACTCTCTGTGGCCACGTCTAACAGAGCTCGGCTGCATGCCAATCTATAATCCATTAACTGCCACTGTTTGGGCCTGGAAAATCAATTTTAATACCTATGATAAATGCGTGAACACAGAACATCACAATGGCATCATGCCCTCTGAACATCATGCCCCCAGGCGTTTGAGACGTTCTCAGGGTTCACTGGTTGGTGGAAGACAGCAAAGGAAGGGCCTGAGTTGAGCATCAGTGCCCTCTTTTGCCAGCGGACTGGCTAATACAGGCTCTGTTCCTGTACACACTTGAGCCCCAGTTCCATCTGCTTGGATTAAAATGTCATCTGTTGCGAGACAGGGCAACTCATGACATGTCATTCCTACCGCCCCAGATTCTAAGTGAACTGCCTATAGTTAGAAAGACAAGCTGCTCCAAAAATAATTTAGAAATCATCCAGCTGGTTAAACTTAAAAAGATAGTTAATTTGTTTTGGCCGTGCTGGGTCTCCGCTGCTGCATAGGCTTTTCTCTGGTTGCGGCGTGTGGGTTTCTCACTGTTGTGGCTTCTCCTGTCGTGGAGCATGGGCGTAGGGAGCACCGTCTTCCATAGTCCCAGTGCACAGGCTTGGTTGCTCCATGGCACATGGGGTCTTCCTGGATCAGGAATCGAACCCGTGTCTCCTGCACTGGCAGGCGGATTCTTCACCACGGAGCCACCAGGGAAGCCCTAAAACTTTTTCTTTTTTTTTGAAAAACAAAATATTATTAATTTTTTTTTCTGACTTGAGTGGTTTTGGACCAAACCAGATAAAGGTTATACAGAATAGAACATTTTATGTGTGAGAGGGGTTGAAAAGAGAAAAGAAGACAAAATCCTGTATCACTTTTAACATCTGTTCCCCATTAATAAATCTCGCTTGGTAATTTCTAACAAAAGAATAGAAAACAGGGACTTTCCTGGCAGTCCCTTGGTTAAGAATCTGCCTGCCAGTGCAGGGGCCAGAGTTCAGTCTTGGGTTTGGGAAGATCCCACATGCCGTGGGGCAACAAAGCCCGTGTGCCACAACTGTAAAACTGAGCCTGCAAGGCCTAGAGCTTGTGCCCACAGCAAGAGAAGATACCGCGGTGAGAAGCCTGTGCGCCGCAACCAGAGAGCAGCCTCCGCTCACGGCAACTAGAGAAAGCCTGTGTGCAGCAACAAAGACTCAGCACAGCCAACAGTCAGAAACACACACACACACACAAACAAGGGGCGGGGGTGAGGTGGGGTGGGGGGCCCAGGGATAGTTATATTTGGGGGAAGAGAAAGATGGAGGGAAAACCAGGTCACAGAGCATCCCCCAGGGAAGAGGCTTCCCTCCTGAAACTAGGAGCCTGCTCAGCATGAAAGGTGAGGCGTTCCTGGATTTAGTTCCTCAAATAGCACCACATGATTGAAAAGTTTGACAAGAGGAGCATGTGTCTTTCTCAGGCATGTGGACCCCCAGATGTTTTTTGCTCGGCATCATGAACAGAACTGGAGTCTGATCTCTTTTGGGTCATGGTTAGGACCATAAGTTGCAAACGCAATTTTTTTTTTTTCTTTACAATATCATTTGATTTCAAATTAGCTTCAGCAATGTGAAAGCAGAACTTTTGCTTAATTTTTTTTTAAAGCACCTGGATAAGGATTTCCAAGGGCCTTCCCTTGCTTTCTGCTATTAGCTTGGTTAATGAGGTGTTTTTCTTCGTGGGACTCACCTTCTAAGGCGTGTTCAAAGCTGTCTTGATTAACTGAAAGAGAAAAATTGGAGCACTGGTTGGTGTCAAGTGAATTCACTCTGCTTGTATGAAATGAAGGTGCCCCCTGCCCGCCCTCCCTGGTGCTCCCCTCCCCCGATTAAGTGCATAAGTCCATGCCCTGCTTTGCTGAAGTTAGTGCTGTATTTGTCCATTTGTTTGAAATCTTGGACTACTGGAATTAGTGGGAATGCCTGGCCACATTCCCTCCCTATGTTCCTTAGAGAAGATGAGACATATGAAAGCAACAGGGCAGAAATCACTGAATATTCACCACGTGTCAGATACTGGGCATCAAGGCCTTTACATATATTTGCGCTTAACACGACAGTCCCGTTAGGTGCTTACTATTATCATCTCCGTCTAATAGATGAGCAAACAGAGGTTCAGAGAAGGGAAGTGATTTCTCTGACACCACACAGATTCTAAGCGATGGAGGCAAGATTTGATCCTGCTTGGCTTCCTGGGGCCTCTGCCCTTAACTACATAGTTTTGATCACTTCAGTGTTTTTCAAACTTTGAAACTTTTCAGTTTTCAAAGGCTGATCGATGGTGAGGGGCAAGACAAAAGTCTCCAGTCCTCAGCCCAGCCAGAGGAGACACTGTTCTCCTGCTTGGAAACATGCCTTTATGGGAACCTTTCTAATTCCACTGTTATTTTGTATTGATTTGGAATATAAGATTTATATTCCATATTTTAATGCATTCATTGCCTTAGACTGGAACTCTCTGGACTTTGTTTATTCACTGTCAACTTCTTTGGAGGTTGAGGATGCTGGAGGCTGCCATCTTCATGCTTTGGCATCTAAGTCATCATGATAACTGAGCACAAAAATATACCCACACAGGGACTTCCCTGGTGGTCCAGTGGTTAAAACTTCACCTTCCAATGTAGGGGTTGCAGGTTCGATCCCTGGCTGGCGAGCTAAGATCCCGCGTGCCCCGTGGCCCAAACGCGAGAACATAAAACAGAAGCAAGGTTGTAACAAATTCAATAAAGACTTTAAAAATGGTCCACATCAAAAAACGCTTTAAAAAATATACCCACACAGGTGGGGTTCGAGGATGCAAACCCCCAGAGTGAAGGGCCTTGATGAAAAGATTGTATGATAAGGTAATGAGAAGCAGTGACCCCCCAAAGGCTCAGCGATCCTCACTTCCTACCTAACACAAGGCTTCCTAATTAGAGCTTCGGTCAAAGTGACTCTGACCTCCATCATTACCAAGTGATGATAACAAAACCAGCTGAAAAAATAGTGCCCTGACTCACTCACTGACACCAGCCATCCCTGGAGCCAGGGCTTAGGGAAGCAGAATGATGAAGGCAGATGTGTTCCACCCAAGACATGAATGGGGCCTTGACTGCGTGTCTGGCGGGGGCGAGAGCTTCTATGAGACCTTAGAAATGGAAGGAGATGTGGAGCCAAGTGTGATCAGTGGCCTTGTTGTTGGGGGGGGGGGAACACATGCCAAAAGCAGCTTCCTGGGCTCTTTTCTAGACCTGCCAGTGTGGCATCTTTGGGGGTGCATGTCTGAAACTCCAGGATTCTGAAGCTGCTGACCCAGCCACTGACTCTCCCTTAGAGGCCCTGACCTCAGTTCAGTCCAGTTGAGTCACTCAGTTGGGTCCCACTCTTCGCGACCCCATGGACCGCTGCACGCCAGGCCTCCCTGTCCATCACCAGCTCCCGGAGTTTACTCAAACTCATCTCCATTGAGTTGGTGATGCCATCCAACCTTCTCATCCTCTGTTGTGCCCTTCTCCTCCCGCCTTCAGTCATTCCCAGCATCAGGGTCTTTTCAGATGAGACAGCTCTTTGCATCAGGTGGCCAAAGTATTAGAGCTTCAACTTCAGCATGGGTCTTTCCAAGGACCACTCAGGACTGATCTCCCTTAGAAGCCCTGACCTGGGCTCACCCAATTATCTCACACAAAGGGAAACCGAGGTCGGAGGTGGGGGGAGCGGGGCTCCTCCAAGGCCATACAGGTGGTCCAGGGCAGAGCCAGGCTGGAGCCTGGGGTCCCCAAGTCCCAGGGGGTGGCTTTACATCGGTGCTCAGCCATTTCTCCAACTCCAGACCATAAGCGATGAACCTCACTTATTTGGGGAAGAGGAAATGATTTATTGTTTCCTTACAGAGCTGGTGGGGTAGGTCTCAAGAGTGTCAATGGAGCAGAGAGACCAGGGCAATTATCTCCCAAGGCAGTGTCTTTCCTGATGGGCAGTCTGTCTCAACTGAGGGCCCAGGACCAACTCACACCTGGCGGGGTTTCAAAGGCAAGGAATTCACCATTAGCAGAGGTGGGTGTAAATCCTAGACTTATCTCATTACCAGCTGTGTGGTTTAGGGAAAGTCACTTAACCTCTCTGAGCCTCTCTGTCCCCATTTGTGAAAGGGCTCACCGATCTCAGAGTAGAGTCACGAGGCCTCCATGAGGTGGTTCGGGAGGAAATCTTTTTTATGTGGGTAAAATGCACATAAAATTAACCATTTGAATTCTGCGTCCAATTCAGGGGCACTGATTCCATTCACAGTGCTGTACAACCATCACCTCTGTTAAGTTCTAACACCTTTTCCTCACCTCAAACAGAAATTCAGTATCAATTAAGCAGTTACCTCTCTCTGCGCCCCAGTCCCTGGGGCGTAACTGATACAAGTCCCATCTCTGTGGACTGACTTATTCCGGGTATTTCCCTCGGACTGAGTCCTACACTACGTGACCTTCTGTGTCTGGTTTCTTTCACTGAGAATAACCCCTTGAAGGTGCATCCACACTGTAGCAGATTCGTATTTCATTCCTTTGAATGCCTGAACAGTGTTCCCTTATATTAATATGCCGCATTCTGCTTATCCATTCATCAGCAGATGGACACTTGTGGTGTTTTCATCTTTTGTGAATAACGCTGCTCTGGTCATGCAGTGTTGGTCTGAATACCTGTTTTCACTTACTCTGGGCCCGTACCAAGAAGTGGAAATTCTGGCCGGGAAAGTATTTTTAAGCCCTAATGCTGAACTTCATGAACAGGCATTTGGGGATCTGCTGAAGTTATGGGCTCCCAAGGAGAAATGTAGAACTGTATGTCTCTCTTCCCCTGGGGAGAGAATTCAGAGAATTTCTGCCTGATTCTAAAAAACGGTATTAATATCTTAAAAGGTTAAATCCACTTGCCTACAGCATTGAATGTATTTAGGATACGATTAAGAACATCACACCTCAAAGATGAGAATAAGTGGACCCAAATATCACTAGGTGCGTCATAACTTAATTTCAATGGTTAGAAAGAGTTCACCGATTCTAAAATACATTTCCCCTCTTTTGCCCGTCTCGGAGATGGGGGTGTCATACAATCACACGGGAGTTACAATCAGTGCCACCAGGTGGCGCTCACGATGCATGTGCTTCTGCAGCCGTCAGTCCAGGACCAGCAGCCTTTGGAGATGGGGGTGAGCATCTCAGGAGAACACCCCAGAGATGACAGGGGAATACCCATCACCCTCGGGAAACAGGTGGTTTTGAGAAGGGGCTGCAGGCGGCGGGAAGTGTTTAAGCCATACTGTCCACTGCTAAGTCACTTCAGTCGTGTCCGACTGTGCGACCTCATAGATGGCAGCCCACCAGGCTCTGCCGTCCCTGGGATTCTCCAGGCAAGAACACTGGAGTGGATTGCCATTGCCTTCTCCATTGTGTGAAAGTGAAAAGTGAAAGTGAAGTCGCTCAGTCACGTCTGACTCGTAGCGACCCCATGGACTGCAGCCTACCAGGCTCCTCCATCCATGGGATTTTCTAGGCAAGAGTACTGGAGTGGCTTGCCATTGCCTTCTCCGATACTGTCCAAGCAAGAGTCAAAAACAGGCAGCCTCTCCTTTATGATAAAAATCAAAGCTCATTTAGGAAGTAGAAACAAAAATGCTAAGCACGGAGAAGGCACGGAGTCATGGTTTAATTGGTAGCCATTTCCTTTCTCAGCGGTGCAGAAAATAACGGTGTAGCGAAAGTAGCTAGGCTTTTAAAAGCAAATTTAGAGTCACTGCAAGTCAGCCCCAGCATCTCTGGATCCCTCGGTCCCCAAGACCCTGGGAGGGGGCGGGGTTCTTTACCTTTGCAGACTGGCAGCGGCCCGTTCCAGTGGGATGGCTGTCCCAGGATGCAGCGAATGGTCACTTCGCCCATCAGCTCAAAGCCCTCGTAGCACATGAAGGTGAGGGACTCTCCAGGCAGGTAGAGTCGTTTGTAGAGGATTTGGTACCCGTTCTCCGGTAACCCTGGGTTGTCACACGCCAGGGACTCCTCCGCTGAAGCGCAAGCCAAAAGGAGCTCTGATGAGATGACGCGAACCTTTGGGGCCTCCCGTTCAGAGCACGTGTGATCTGAGGCCAGGCTCTGCAGCCTCGTTTCTTTGCAACCCCACCTCGCACTGAACTGTCTCGAACTCACCTTTCCCTCTCCCACCTCTGGGCCTGGGTTACATGTGGGCACAGTAGAATGTACTAAGCTGTGGAATCTGGGTTAAAAATCTGGGTTCTGCTACTGGCTAGCTGCGTGACCTCCAGCAAGGGCCACAACCCCTCTGAACCTCAGTTTTCTCAATGGTAAAATAGTAGCAGAATCTATCTTACAGGGATTTGGAAGATTCGATAAGATAATGTGTACAAGTGCTCAGCATGCCCTTGAAATGTAGGTAGTCAGTAAATGATGGACTATTCCTCCTGCTTCTCAACTTGCACCTCACCTGCTCAACCAGTCTGGGTAAGTCTTGTCTTTCAACACGCAGTCCTCATGTCTCCTCCTCCAGGAAGCCTTCCCTGATGCCGCCTACCTCTATTTGAGTCACTAGTCTCTTGGGTTCTTCCTCCACAACAACACTGCGTATGCTGTACTATATTTAATAACAGTATCTCTCACTTGAGATGAGCCTGTTAAGGCATGCTTGAACCCTGTTAAAGCATACTTGAAGTTCAGGGCCTGGTATACAGTAGGAGCAGCATAAATAACCTCAAGATATACAGTAGGAGCATCGTAAATGATGCCTACTAGCTTAAGAATTATTGGAGAGTTGAACTGCTGGTTTAACTCATTCCAGGGCCAGTGTGTGATATAGTTCCTTTTCAGCGCCTGGATGGAATGGACACCCAGTGAAAATTGCTTTGCATACAAGACTACAAATCCTGAAACATTAAAATGCTAATTATTTTAAAAATTAAATGGTGATAAAATCTATAATATAAAATGGACCCTCTAAACCATTTTAAGTGTGCAGTTGAGGAGTGTCAAATACATTCTTACTGTTGTGCAATGTCCAGAACTCTTCATCTTCCCAAATGGAAACTGTCCCCATCAAACACTGACGCCCATCGCCGTTCCCAGCCAGCCCTTGGCAACTACCATTCTACTTTCTGTCTCCATGACTTTGACTATTCTAGGAACATTATGTAACTGGAATCACACAGCGTTTGTCTTTTTGTGACTAGCTTATTGCACTTAGCATGATGTCCTCAAGAGTCATCCATGCTGTAGCATGTGTCAGAATCTTCTTTCTTTTTAAGGCTGAGTCATATTCCATGGAATATGATGCTTAAATGATGCTTACTCCTTGGAAGGAAAGTTGTGACCAACCTAGACAGCATATTAAAAAGCAGAGACATTACTTTGCCAACAAAGGTCTGTCTAGTCAAGACTATGGTTTTTCCAGTGGTCATGTATGGATGTGAGAGTTGGACACATCCAAATCTAAAGAACTAAAGAACACTGAGCGCCAAAGAATTGATGTTTTTGAAATGTGGTGTTGGAGAAGACTCTTGAGAGTCCCTTGGACTGCAAGGAGATCCAACTAGTCCATCCTAAAGGGAATCAGTCTTGCATATTCATAGGAAGGACTGATGCTGAACCTGAAACTCCAATACTTTGGCCACTGATGCGAAGAACTGATTCATTGGAAAAGACCCTGATGCTGGGAAAGATTGAGGGCAGGAAGAGAAGGGGATGACAGAGAATGAGATGGTTGGATGGCATCACCAACTCAACGGATATGAGTTTGAGTAAACTCTGGGAGTTGCTGATGGACAGGGGGCCTAGCGTGCTGCAGTTCATGGGTCATAGAGTCGGACACGACTGAACGACTGAACTGAACTGAATGTTCCATTGTATAGAGAACATTGAATAGAATGTTCCATTGCTTATTCATTCACCCATCAATGGCTTCCCCTTTAGTCTACTTTGAGATAATGCTGTTATACAAACACCCATGTTATACAAAACATGGGCGTGCAAACCCCTCTTTGAGACACTGCCTTCAATTCTGTGGGTATATACTCAGAATAGGGATTTCTAGACCCTATAGTAATTCTAGGTTTAACTTTTTGAGGACCCTCCGTTCTGTTTTTGACAGGAGCAGTACCCCTTTGCATTCGCACAGAGAACAAAGGTTTCAGTTTCTCCATGCCAAATGCTAAAACATTTCTTTCCTTCTGGATCTTGCTTTGCTGTACAAAGACCCAGGTCTTCACACATCACAGCTGCACCTGCCATCCGTGTTTCAGAGAAACTAGCTTCTGTCAACAGCTCTCAGTGCTCACTTGATTAGCGAAACTTCTCAGAAGAGATGACATGCTGTCTCTTTTACCTGAAGGATTCCTGTAATATCTGAGTGATTTCTACAACTTAGAGGTATTATTCTCCAGATTGTCATCAACCTGACTCTTCAGGCCCTCAGCTTAGAACATGGAGTAGGCGGGTCTTTTATTATTTCATAGCTGGTGATTCTGTTTCACTGGGGGAAGAGGCAGGTTCTCCTGGTTGGGCTGTTACAGCTGTGTGCATCGGCTTCTTGCCCTCCTCTTGGCTGGTTCCTGGCTTTACATCGAATTGGTCATATTGTGCTAGGTGGGTTGATGCTGATCCCTTTGCCCGAAATGCCCTTCCCCTTCCTATGTAAAGGAGAGTGCAGTGGAAAGGCTAAGACAGACCTCAACAATCTTCACCTGCCACATTAATGCTCTTCGTAGTAGGACCTGTGACTCACTTCCAATCAATAAACTCAGGAAGAAACGCTGTCACTTCTGTGAGGATGTTACCGAAGACTATGGTTTTGTCTTGCTAGCGGACTCTTGTCTTTGGAGCAACAACTGGCCATGTAGCAAGGCACTGAGGGTGACGGTGGCAAGGAACTGAGTCCTTCCATCAACCACGGGAGCTGGGAAGCGACTCCTTCCTATGCCGAGCCTTCAGATGAACCTGGGGAACCCAGTGAAGCCGTTCCAGACTCCAGAGTGTTATCTGCAGTGCAGCAGAGTGGCCAGCAGGGGGCAGTGGCAACTCAGAAGACTCCCCACCCACAAACTTCCCCTGGAATTTTCTTTCATAAATGAACGGATTAATGAATATAACAAAATAATTCACTGAGCACCTTCTATCTGCCTGTCACTGTTCCTGGCTCTGGGGAGATAGAAAGTGACAAAGGACAAATTCTAGGACCTGGAAGCAAAGGACGATACGGTCAGCAGGAAGAGGAGAGGGAGGTGTGGCCAGCTGTTCTCACCTGGCTTCATACGAGAATCACCCTGGGTTATTCAGTGAGCTGGCTCTGCCCCCTGAGGTATTTTAATCAGTCCCCCAGAGCATTCTTTTTAAAGTTCCACAGGTGATTCTAAAATCCAGCCAGCAAAGAAGACGTACTGAGGGCCAAGAGGCACACGAAAAGATGCCTCACATCGCTGATTATTAGATAAATGCAAATCAAAACTATAAGGGACCACCTCACACCAGTCAGAATGACTGTCATCAAAAAGGCTACCAATAATAGATGCTAGAAAGGGGGCGGAGAAAAGGAAGCCCTCCTACCCTGTTGGTGGGAATGTCAACTGGGGCAGCCGCTATGGAGAACAGTATGGAGGGTCCTTAAAAAAACTAAATATGAAGTTACCATGGGACCTAGCAACCCCACTCTCTGAACATACATCTGGAGAAAAGTCTAGTTCAAAAAGATACACGCAGCACTATTTACAACAGCTAAGACATGGAAGCAATCGAAACGTCCATCAGCAGAAGAATGGATAAAGAAGATGTGATGTATTTAGGGCTTCCCAGGTGGTGCAGTAAGTGAAGAATCTGTCTGCCGATGTAGGAGACACAGGTCTGATCCCTGGGTTGGGAAGATCCGCTGGAGAAGGAAATGGCAACCCACTCCAGTATTCTCGCCTGGACAATTCCATGGACAGAGGAGCCTGGTGGGCTATAGTCCACGGGGTCGCAAAGAGTCAGAAGTAACTGAGTGACCGAGCACGCATGCGTACACACATGCCGTGGAATTCTGTGCTGTCTCTCAGGTGTGTCCGATGCTCTGTGACCCCGTGCACTGTAGCCTTTCAGGCTCCTCTATCCATGGATTCTCCAGGCAAGAATACTGGAGTGGGTTGCCATCTCCTCCTCCAGGGGATTTTCTCAACTCAGGGATCGAACCTGAATCTCTCATGTCTCCTGCATTGGCAGGCAGATTCTTTACCATAAGCACCACCTCTTTTAATTATTACAACAACCTCAAGACACACTGTTATGGCCGTCCCCAGTTTATATCTGTGCAAATGAAGAACTGTTGGGGTATCCCACTGGGTAACCTGTCAAGCCAGTTAGTGGAGAGACAGGATTCAGATCCAAGTGGTCCAAGTCCTCTGTTCATCGCTGCACTAGAGAGCCCATTTTGCAGATGAGGAACCTGAGGCTCGGGCAGAGGTCTCTTGTGAAAGGTACACAAGAAGGAAGTGGCTGAGTTGTGGTCTGATTCTCTGCCTGCAGAGTGAGTCCCATTCAATTTTGACCCAATCATCAGTAACAGTGAGAGGAATTCCATGTGGAATTCCATCCCTGGTAGAAACCAACCGTCTTTGAAGGCATCTGTGTTTATCTCCAGTTCCCAGAAGATGGCGGGAAAGTGACACGGGAAGTGACTTGAATTTGAAACTGGAGGCCAGGCTCTGCCGCTCGCTTCGCGTCTCTGGACTTCATTTTTTTCCTGCCTGTTAAGTAAATGGACTGGACCAAGACCTCATCTGTGAGCTGAGATGTGGCTGGACAATGGCATTCCCACTGTGAGGATGTACTCACACTTTGAAATAAGATTGTTTAAGGCAGGTATTTTCCAACCTAGATGCCACTCACATTTTTGGGCTGGGTAATTCTTTGTGGGAGGGGAGTGGCCCTGAGCCTTGCAGGATGTTGGACAGCATCCCTGGCCTCTGCCCACTAGTTGCCAGCATAACCTCTCCCAACGACAACCAAAGATGCCTCTAGAAACTGTCACAGACAGCTGTCCCCTGGGCAGCAAATTCAGCCCGGCTGAGAATCACTTGTCTGAGGTCCAAACAATTCTGATGGTAATCCGTGTGATGTCATCCTGACCTCTCCCAGGAATTCACGTGAGTTGGACTCATGGCTTATAGACATAATCACCAAGCTAGCCTCATTCCCTCCCAGCCACTCCTCTCTCCCCTTTGGTACAGGAAAAAATGTACATTTATGGAGCACATATGAGCAAAATGCTCAAAATCAGGTTGCTTGCTTACTGCTATGAATGGTTTATAACACACTGTACAGTAGTGGAGCATTGAGACTGTGTGGTAATTAGCAACCGGTGTTAACTGAACACCTACTATATGCTAGACACGTGGTTATGAGCATCTGTATCTATGGTTGTCATGGTCGGTTTTTCTGATGAGGACACCAGCTTTGGCTTGTTTAAGTCACGCAGCTGACAAGTGGCAGGGCAAACTTGACCTGCTGGGTTTGAAGTCCTGTGCACTTAATGGTTCTGCTCTAATGAAGGTCTGTTCCAGTCGGAGCTAGTGGTAAAGAACCTGCCTGCCAATGCAGGAGATGTCAGAGATGCAGATTCGATCCATGAGTTGGGAAGATTCCCTGTAGAAAGGAATGGCAACGTGCCCCAGTGTTCTTGCCTGGAAATCCCATGGACAGAGCTTGGCAGGCTATAGTCCGTTGGGTCACAAAGATCTGGACATGACTATAGTGACTTAGCACAGCACACATTGCTTTCTCAGAGACAGGAATTTCTAAATGAAGACGGGCACCCTGCTCAAGCCTGGCATGCTGGCTGAGGGGAGGCTGCTGGGGATGATTCATCAATGGAAACTGTTACTATGGCCAGCGTCTGGCCATGTGGGTTCGGTCCAGGTCGGGAACTCTCCAGGTCTCGTATTTTTGGGTTCTGGGCTGTGAAGGGCCAGGGCCTCTTGGGGGATCCCTTCAAGCCTCCCTGGAGATTCCATCCAGAAAACCCTCACTGACGGTGTCAGATCCTCATGACTTTTCGCTGCCTCCAAAGAAGGGAGGTTGCAACAAAGCCACAAAGCGCAATAAAGACCACGTTAGCACTGCTAACCATAACAGAGACAGCAACAAATACTGTCATTTTTTTGAATCTGCTGGGACCGAGGGATGCAACGACCAAACGGATACATCCCTGGTAAGTGTGTGACTCTCTGAACATAATAGCAGGTCATTTCAATCAGCTGCAGCAAGTGCTGTGCGGCTATAGGAGCCGTGGTAGCACAGAGGAGGGACGCGTGGCCTCGCCGAGGTGGGCAGGGAGGCCTTCCTGGAGGAGGTGATGCTGAAGATTCATTGTTATTCCTTTTACCGATTCGTGTCTCCTCCCACATCTTCAGTAGATCCCAGGCTTCCTGACTGTGCGGATTGTGTCTGTTTATATATCGCTCTGTTTTTTGCTGTATTTTCAGGACCTACCACCACTGCTCCCAAACTATGTACCATGGCACCAGGGGGTGCCACCATGAACTCATGAGGGTGCTGTGAGGTTTTTAAAAATGTGGAGGAGACACGGTGACGCCTTCCACCCCATGTGAACTCCTACTTTGAGGAAGCTCACAATTTTAACATGAGACTGAGCTATGTTCCTTTCGATGATGCTAGGCTTTCTCTGGTTGCTCTGATAAAAAACAAGGGCTGTGATAAAATCAAGGTGGAGCGGGAGACGCAGGTGGCAGAGCCCAGCCTGACGCTAAAAGCCTGAGAAGTTTGGGAGAACCCAAAAGGCACACACATCCCCATAGTAGTAACTGTGCTATTAATTATAGATAAGGATTTCTTTGGAAGGAATGATGCTAAAGCTGAAACTCCAGTACTTTGGCCACCTCATGCGAAGAGTTGACTCATTGGAGAAGACTCTGATGCTGGGAGGGATTGAAGGCAGGAGGAGAAGGGGATGACAGAGGATGAGATGGCTGGATGGCATCACTGACTCGATGAATGTGAGTCTGAGTGACCTCCAAGAGCTGGTGATGGATAGGGAGGCCTGGCATGCTGCAGTTCATGGGGTCGCAAAGAGTCGGACATGACTGAGCGACTGATCTGATCTGATTATTTAAGAATGAAATAAAAATACAACCCTTTCTCTGAATTCATGGGCATTACTTTTTCAAGCAGCTACTAAGTTGTCAGGATATAGCTACTTATTAAGTGGTTTGGAGCTAACTGGTTAATAAGTGTAGCTGCTAAGTGTTCTAGCCTGGGAAATCTATGAAACAATCCTGGCATTCTAGAGGTTCTGTGAGTTGAGAAAGTTTGGGGGCCTCTGTGTCGGCATTTGCTTGCATGTAAGAAGACCCGTTAAATGCCTGAGCTACATCCAATAACACTGCCTGGTAGGAAGTAGTAATCCCCTTTTCACAGATGAGGGCCCGAGGCCCAGAGAGGGCAAGCCACTTGCCCAAGGTCACCCAGCAGAACCGGGGGTGGGTCTGATGGCAAACCCCAGACTCTTCCTTCTCTCCTGATCTGTCTGTTCTTCAAGTGGCCTGGGGTAAAGGAACCAAGAGTGAGAACTCATGGCTTTGAGTCCCAGCCTGACCAAATTATGGCATTGGTAAGTGACTGTGAACAGAGGCTGCAGACATCCTGAGCTTATACAATTTGCCATCTGCTTCCTGATTCTCTTGGTAGAAGATCTTGGTCAACAGCAGAGCCCCAGAGCTCTGCCCAGGAGCTATGATTGCAGAGAGGTGAGGCGGAAAGATGATGCTTTGGGGGGTTAATCAGGATTGAGATGGAATCCCGAGTGCTTCCCTTGCCTGCTGTGTGACTTCAGGAAAGGCGCTCCCCCTCTCTGGGTCTTTTCGGCCTGCTTTCGAGTACACACACGCACACAGCTCATGCAGTTTTGTGAGGGTTAAGCATGTGAATGTTGGGGAAGGGCTGGACACAGCCACAGTGCCCATCAAACTGGGGCTGTTTCCTTGGCTCAGCGGAGGAAATGTCTTAGAGCTGCTTTCGGTTCAATAACCTCATCTTCATCGTGGAATCTGGATGCAACCTCCCCCTCACTCTGGGCACCTCGCTGCTAGACCCTGGCCGTCCTCCCGTCTCGCACGTCATCTCCTGTCGGCCTCGCTGGGCCTGGAACAATGCTGGAACCCCATGCCAGGTTCTCCTGGCGTCTAGGAGGAGGACAGCGTGTCTCCTGACACCAAGCTTGACTCGCGAACTCATTAGCATGGGTGTCAGGGACGCCTTCTCACCAGAGCACTGCGGATCCCTGGAGAGGCAGCGGCCCTGAGGCAGGGGACTGCTTTCTGGGAAGCCCAGCAGCTGCTGCAGCCCAGAGGGTCTTGAAGACTGTGCCTGACAAGTGAGTGGCCTTTCCTTTCTTTTTAAAAAATATCTCCACCCTTCAGTATTTTTAAATCAGCATCTATTTTTAGCTTTTCATCTGTAGGTCTCAGCAGCTTGCATGACTCAAGATGCTTCTGACCACCCCCTCCCACATTGGGTGCAGTTCACCTTCGGGGCTTCCCTGGTGGCTCAACAGTAAAGAATCCGCCTGCTAATGCCGGAGACCTGGGTTCAGTTCCTGGGTCAGGAAGACCCCCTGGAGAAGGGAATGGCAACCCACTCCAGTATTCTTGCCTGGAGAGAATCCCATGGACAGAGGAGCCTGGCGGGCTACAGTCCATGGGGTCGCAAAGAGTCAGACACAACTGAGCATCTTTCACTCACTGAAAGTCACTGGGGGACATGAGATCTGCATCTGCTTCCTGGGCGGCTGTAACGAAGGTCACTAACCAGGGGGCTTAGGACAAAAGTCACTCTTTGTCTTAGCTCTGGAGGTGAGAGGCCTGAAGTCGAGAAGGCAGCAGGGTCCTGCTCCCTCCAAAACCTCCAACGGCGGGTGCTTCCCTGCCTCTCCCCAGCTTCTGGTGGTTACTGGCCATTCCTGGCACTCTCGACTGGCAGATGCGAAACTCCCATCTCTGCTCTGTCATCACGGGACGCTCTCCCAGCGTCTCTGTCTCCATCTCAGACCAAAATCTCCGCTGTATTACAACATTTGCTTTTATCCTGGTTGTCTGGACCCGAACCCACAGTAATCCCCAAGGTCTGCCTGTATCTGTTCATCCAATGGAAGAGGACAAGGACTTTCTGGCTTTCCAATTGTCCTCCGACAGCGACGGCTTTTACCCGTCTGAATGGCAGGACTGCTTGTTTGTGTGACCAAGAAAAAGGTCCATGAAGCCTGTTTGGAAGACTCATGAGAAGTGATAAAACATAGCCGCCGGAGCCGAAAGCCACGTCCTTAAGCTCACTGCATCAGATGTAGATGAAGTGAAGTGAAAGTCGTTCAGTCGTGTCTGACTCTTTGCGATCCCATGGACTATACAGTCATGGAATTCTCCAGGCCAGAATACTGGAGTGGGTAGCCTTTCCCTTCCCCAGGGGATCTTCCCAACCTAGGGACTGAACCCAGGTCTCCTGCATTGGAGGCAGATTCTTTATCAAGGGAAGCCCCCAGATGTAGATGAGTTTACAATAAACATAAATAATCAACATCTACCTTCTTGTTGTTCTAACTCTTGATTCTCCAGCACCATCAGAGGCTTCAGTGTCGCTCTGGGAGCTTGGGCTGGCTGTGGATCTGCTTGAAACACACTCAAGCAAGACAGCGCACAAACAGCAGTGTCGCCGATGCCCCTGAACCCCGGATGTTGTGTGAGGCTTTGAGCCTTCTGCGGAGCCTCAGGCTTTCCTTAAGCAATGGGTCCCATCCCTCGCAGCACAGCAGAATCCCTGGGGAGCTTCTGAAACTCAGGCTGCACCCCAGACCTATGGCATCCAGATCTCCAGGGAGTTTTCAGACATCCTAGACGATTCCCACGCGCTCCTGAGGCTGAGACCTCCAGACCCCTGCTCTCCACCTCCTCTGCCTGGTGAGAATATGGTGTTACTCTTCCATTCTCAGAGTGACCTTAGGAGCCTTTTTGGAGTTTTTATGGTAGAGAAACCCCCAAAGAGTTTTTTTAAAGCCAAACATTTGTTTTGATGGCTCTGTAGAGGAGGCCAAAGAGTTTAAATCCACTCTATTTACTGCCCTGTGGACTGCTTGATTTTAAGCACGTGGGGTCAGGCAGGTCTGGGTTTGCCTCTGGTCTCCTGCATAACTAACTAGGCTGTGTGAGCTGGGGCAACGATTTCACCTCTCTGAACCTTAGTATCTTCTTCAGAAGGTGGAGACAGTACTGGAGAGAGGGAATTCTGGAAAAGGACTCAACCAGTGTGTGTGTGCGTGTGTGTGTGTGTGTGTACGTGTGTATGTTAGTGGCTCAGTCGTGTCCAACTCTTTGGGACACCATGGGCTGTAGCGGTGTGTGTGTGTGTGTGCGTGTATATGTATGTGTTAGCTGCTCACTCATGTCAGGCTCTTTGAGACTCCATGGGCTGTAGCGTGTGTGTGTGTGTGTGTCTGTGTGTGTGTGTGTAGTCGCTCAGTTGTGTCCGACTCTTTGGGATGCCATGGACTGTAGCCTGCCAGGCTCCTCTGTCCATGGAATTCTCCAGGTAAGAATACTGGAGTGGGTTGCCATTCCTTTCTCAGGTGATCTTCCAGAACCAGGGATCGAACCAGGGTCTCCTGCATTGCAGGCAGACTCAGCACAGTGCCTGATAACTCACTGTAAATCTTAACCATATGATAACATTTACCATAAATGTTGGAGTAGCAGCACCCTCAATCCTGTGAGCTGTGGTCATAGGACGGTAATCATAATAAATGCTCCCAACAGTGGGTGCTGCCTCCTCACAGCCCAGCCCTCCACCAGTAAGAAAAGGAAGCCAGCCCTCCCGGCGGAGTCCCCTGGGGGGCTCAAGTCAGTGCAGAGGACTCACAAACACAGTGGGGCAGGCGAGAGGTCCAGATGGGGGTGCCGGTCTCGCGGCTGTAGCAGGTCAGGAGGGAGCTCCCTTCCAGCACGAAGCCCGGGTTGCAGGTGTATTGGATGGTGGTGCCCACCAGCAGCACGGGGTCAGAAATCAAGCGGGTCGAGTGGTCCACTTCCCCGGGGTCAGTGCAGTACATGACTGTGCAAGACAGGTCAGACCAGGCGGGCGTTAGGGCCGCGTGACCATTGGTTTGCTGAGAACTACAGAATGATCTAGAACACTTCCCCACTTGGTTTTTTCCTCATTTGAAAGACAATGCATGTGTCTGGAGAGTAGGTCAGGACAAAAGAGACTTGATTTTAATTTTGCTTTTAAGAATTGGCGCCCTCGAGAAATGTTTGCATCAGGGTCCGAGGACCCGTATACAAGGTTACATGCTGCACCTAATGGTATATTTGTAATGGAGGGATTTACGGTCTGATGACCTAAAGGAAAAAAAGCCAAGATGGCTCTTACTTTTCTCGCAGAATGGGGGGTCGCTGCTCCAGCTGAGGTCCCACTGGCAGGTGAGGGTGTCGCTCCCCACGATGTCATAGCCGGGGTCACACTGGTAGGTGATTCGGGCCCCCCTCACGAGCTCCGTGTGGGAAGTGGTTTTCCAGCCGTTCTGGATCTCGGGCAAATCAGAGCAGGAGTCGTTCCTCGACACCTCTTTAAAACAAAAATGTCATCCTTAGATGCGAAGGTGGCCTCTCTGTTGGGGGTTTGTTTTATGAATGTCAGACGGAAGAGCAAATAGAAGATGAGGGAGCCTCTAGATATAAGCAATACAACTTCTGAAACCTGGCAGGAACTCTTAACCTGCAGGAACTCTTCTAGAGGGGGCTTTTACGATGACATCTTCCCACTGTGGATGTGTGACCTCCGGCCCCAGTCATGCCTTCGGATGACGGCAGCTCCAGCTGACATCCTGATCACAACCTCATGAGAGATCCCAACTCAAGGCCACTCAGTGTGAGCTCCTCAACTCTTGGCTCACAGCAACTGTGAGGCAGTAAACGTTTATGCCTAATTTGGGCACGGGGAGTCATCTGTTACATAGCAGTAGGTTGCTCCTGTCCTCAGCCTTGGGCTTCCCAGGTGGCTCAGTGGTAAAGAATCCGTCTGCCAACGCAGGAGACACAGGTTCCATCCCGGGCTTGGGAAGATGCCCTGGAGAAGGAAATGGCAACCCACTCCAAAATTCTTGCCTGGGAAATCCCATGGACAGAGGAGCCTGGTGGGCTACAGTTCACAGGATCACAACAGTCGGACATGACTAAGCGTACGTACATGCACATGGCCTCAACCTTGTCCTAAGAAATGTCCACAGATCTAGGGGCTTGATGGATTAGTCACATACATTTTTTGTACTGCAGATTGAGACAAACATGTAACTATTAAGATAGAATAACTATTGGTTGCATTCTTCAGATCCCATTGCCTGCCATCAGTGAACATTGACCACACTCCAGAAAATGCTACAAACAGCTTATCGTCACGGAGTCTTCCTCCGGAATAACTCTGTTTTCCTCCTGCCAACCTTTGTTACTAAGGTAGCAATCCAAAGCCCACTACTACGACTCTCGCTTCAGAGTGCCCACTGCACAGATTCTGAGACGAGAGCTAATTACACCATATAATTAATTTGTGGCTCTTCTGTGCTTCTGGGGGAAGCAAAGCACCTCCTCTGTCTGCGGGAAAGTCATTCTGAGAAACAAGCAATGGTTTTTCCCCGGGATTTCATCATGATTTTATTTGAGGGAAGGAGATCTCCTGGGTGTCTGCGAGAAGGAGGGGAGCGGGAAACGGCTTCTAGAATTGCCTGGTGGGGAGCAGAAGCCTCTATTTTTAGGCCTTTGAAAAATCAGCCAAGCCCTGGATTTGGGACACAGCTGCAAAAGCTCAGACTCTGGATGAAAGAGGAGAAATGGGGGCAAAGACGGAATCTGCGGTCTGCCTTGTGCCAGGAGTTTTGAGACTGAGAATGATTTGCTTGCCTGACTTATTTTTTTTTTAAATATTTATACTTTAATTAGAGTACAATTGCTTGACAATGTCATGTTCGTTTCTGCTGTATAACAGCGTGAATCAGCTATATGCACACACATATATCCCTTCCCTCGAGAGCCTCCCTCCTGCTCCCCTCCCGCCCCTCTAGGCTGCCACTGAGCACCAAGCGGAGATCCCTGTGCTAGATGGCAGCTTCCCACTAGCTGTCTATTTCACTCAGTACTCGCTCCGTCCGTGCCTCCCTCTCCTGACCCAACGTGTCCACATGTCTGTTCTATACGTCTGCATGTCTGTTCCTGCCTTGTGAATAGTTTCATCAGTACCTTCCTTCTAGATTCCATATGTGTGTGTGCCTTTTCAGTGAACCGACAGGACTACACACTTCCATAGCACCTCCCGTCTCCTCCGGGCCACTCATCACGTTTGTCATTGCTCAGCGCTGCCACCATGCGGCAGAGCCTTGGCTCAAAGTGTGGCCCCACCGTCCACTAACTGGGTGGCCTTGGCCCACTCATGCAACTTTCTGTTCTTCAGTTTCAGATTCAGGAGACCCCCGTGGAGACCCTGCTTCAGGAATCTACGTGTTCACCAAACACCCCAGGTGAAGGTTCTGGCATGATCTGTTCCTATGAAACTCTGTTAACTTTGCCAAACTTGCCTAGGAGTCACATAACTTCCCTTCTAATTTTTTGTTGTTATCGTTCATTTTTTAGAAGCTGTATGACACCTGTCATGTCAGTAAATATCTCTGAGCCTCGCTGTCCTCATAGAGTGAAGACAAGAATCATGACCCTGACTATCCCCAGAGGCAAGGTGGAAACTAATTAATGTGCAGGATACCAGAATAACACTAATATGAGACATATGCATTCAGTGATTTGTTTTGACTAAGACATGAGTGCCTACCATGTGGCAGGCGCCAGGATTTAGGGATCTGAAGTCATGGTTCCATGTTCATGGTCAAGATCAGCATGATGGTCCAAATTTTGGCCAAATATGTATTGAGTACATGCCACGACTTCCCAGTCTTATGCTCATAGCGAACATCACTAATCAATCACAGCAACTTCTTTCTTTGAGTCAAGCTAAAACCTCCCAATCCTTATCCACACAACACTCCAGGGAGCCACAGTCATTTGATTGGAGCTGACCCACAGTATGGAGCTCATTTATTATCCTGGGATTAGAGGAATAAACACACAAGTGACCAATAACTCTTTGAAAAATACTGTTTACTCATCTCTGCTTTTTAATTCCCTTCCCTCCCATATGCTTGGCCACAGACAATAGCAAAACGTAAGAAGCAATGAGGAGACTGAGTCTTTGCTTCTGTCTGTGCAGAGAATTATGGGAAGTCAGAACCACGTAGGTTCAGGGTTCCCACGGACAGTTCTGACAGCATCCAGGGCAGATAAGCCTTGGCCACCTTGCCAAGCTGGGGTCAGGCCTTGAGATCAGTCCAGGAGCTTCAGAATTCTCTAGATGACAAGAGAAACCCCCAACCCTCCCGTTGGACCCCTCTACTGGATGGGAGTTGCATCTACATCTGGTTAAATCTAGACCCAGTGTAGCAAACACCTCTCCCGTGCCCATGACAGACATCACTAATCAATCATGGCACCCTTTCCCACTGACTTCAGACCCGGCTTCCTCTGAAATCAACATGGTCTTCAGGCCAGGTAGTGATGAGCAATTGATTGACACCAAAATTAAATACAAGGCTTCCTCGGTGGTCCAGTGGTTGAGAATCCACCTTGTAATGCAGGGGACCCCAGTTTGATCCCTGGTCTGGGAAGATCCCACATGTCATGGAGCAACGGAGCCTGTGCGCCACAGCTCCTGAAGGGGTAGTTAGAGGCCATGCTCTGCAATGAGAGAAGAGGCCCCAACAAGAAGCCTGCACCCTGCAATTAGAGAGTAGCCTCTCTAGTAGCCACAGCTAGAGAAAAGCCCATTTGCAGCAACGGAGACCCAGCACAGTAAAAAAAAAAAAAATAAATAAATAACCTGTTAAAAAAATTAAATACAGAAATTAGCTATGTATTTCTTTAACAGAAATAAGAAAACTGGAACTGTTCTCTCTTTTTGTGTTACTTGTAGAGCCAGGCTGTGCACCCCGGGGAAGCACTTGCTGGAATTCTATGCTCATCAGGATATGGTCCTGCTATTGTCTGCTAATGGGACTCTCCCATTTTTACTAACTGGCTCAAGGGCAGGGAGAGAATTCTATTTGTTCTGTATATCGATGCCTCTGCCTCGCACAGGGCCTGGCATGAAAGTGTGTGAACCAAATTCTCTGGAAACAGAGACAATGGGTTTGAAGATGAAATAAAATAATACACATAATAGTGTTGGCCAATCTCAAATTGTCACACGAATCTGAGTTTTTCCAGCATCAATTAACAAGAACACCTCCTCTTGAAGATACTGTCAAACCAAACACTGGCCGGGCTTTCTGGTCAACCTTGGGCAGGCTTGGAGAGAGTCAGATTTCCGTCATCAAGCTGAATGCAATTTTGGAAGACTGACTCGGGTACCAGAGGAGACAAATGACCTCATCTTCCAGGAGGGAAGGAGGTGGGGAAGAAAGGTCTAAGGAGATGGATTGAAGCTGAGTCACCAGAAACTCTCCCTCCAAAGGCAGCAGACTCCGGAGGGCACCTGGCCTGGAAAGCCTCTGCCCAGGGCATTGGCCGGTAAAGAAGAAATGGAAAGTGGCAGCAATAACACTCTGAAGTACTCAGCACTGCAATCAAGGGTAAAAAGGCCCCTGAGACTTGTAAAAAAGAAGACAGACACTTGTGACTGCTTTTCTGAGAGATGCATGCAGAGCAGGGATGGGATGGGGAGTGTCCACCAGCTGGAAACAAAAAGCAGGGGACCAAGAGGGCTATTTTGAGACACTATTCTGCCATCTTCTCTGTCTGCCAGCTTCCCAAATAAAGTCATATTTCCTGCCTCAACAACACCACCAACAAGCAAAGAAAACCAAACAAATGCAAGGGACTTATTTTCAGACGCCTGAAGCTCCTTAAGACAGCCAGTGGTCAGGGGAGTGGCTTGTATTCTGGAGGCCAGAGAAGGTACAAAGAGAACACTTTGCATCGGCTGGATATGGGCAAATCTTCAAGCCAGTGGGAAGAACCAAGACATGGAATCTTGTTCAGGCAAGATTACTGACTGGAGACGTACTATGGCCACAGGAGGAGTTAAATTCTTGCAAAAATCTCCAGGTCAATAACGTGTTAAAGTCATGATCTACTAAGTCCTGGCATCAACCCCGTGGAAGAGGCATCACTATTTCCATTTTACAGATGACAAGAAGGAGCCTCAGAGAGGTTAAGGGCCTTGCCCAAGGTCACACAGCCATTGATGACAGTGCTAGGGCTCGAACCCTGGTCCTTCCGACTAGAGAGCCCACCTCCTAAAAAAGTGAATAAACAATGTATACTTCCTGTGCCAATATATTAAAACAACTCACATAGCACCACACTCCCCAAAGACACATCTGGAGGGAATGGTCTTGGCTTGCATCTAAACACAAACACAGACTGTAACTGGCTAAAACACTTACCGATGTAGTTCATGATGAATCCCTGGCCCTTCCCAAAGATGAGGCCGGCAGGGTCCGAGTGGAACTGGATGGTTAGGTCCGGCGTGGACGAGTACAGCTTCTGGGGGCCGCTGTTTCCCAGGTACTGTCCCAGGATGTGGGGCATGACCTCGTCACCGTCGTAGATGGTCAGGATGTCACTGTTGCTGAGGTTCAGGCTTGGGGGACAGAGAGAAGAGGAGGGGGTCTTGAGAAGCCAAGTTACAGGCATTCAATAAGACTGTTATTTTTTTTCAGGCAGCACTCATTTTCTTGAGATATACTATGTGGTCAGGGCCCAAGCTAAGAAGTGGAGGGTGAGGGAGCCACAGGCTGAACCTGTAAATGGCCCATGCTGGTCCTTCCTGCACACAGGAATGGATCTGTGGATGGACTGGGCTTTTGAAGACTCCTTCATGAAATGACCATTCCTGCTGAGAGGTCACCACAGGGACAAGTGCTGCAGAGCCGGTAGGATTGCCTTCAATACCCCCGTCATTAGCAACCCTTCCCTGGGGGAAACGAGTGCCAGGCCCTTAGCCACCTGCTGGCGGTGTGACATGGGTCTTCCATTTTTCTCTGACGCAGAACAAGCTGACTGCTTGCTAATAATAACTTGCGCCCTCATATAAAGTGAAATGATCTTTCCACTTATTATGTGGCAAATTTCCACTTATTATGTGGCAAATGCCTCAAAATCAGCCAGGTTATCTATTATGTTTAGAGGATGGGACCGTGGGTGGGGTGGAGAAAGATGAAAGATTCATGGAAGATGCTCCAACCTGCCATCACTATTTATAGCGGCATGGGATGACACACTTTTATAGAGACACTGATGTACAGAACAGTCTTTTGGACTCTGTGAGAGAGGGAGAGGGTGGGATGATTTGGGAGAATGGCATTGAAACATGTATAATATCATATATGAAACAAGTCACCAGTCCAGGTTCGATGCCTGATACTGGATGCTTGGGGCTGGTGCACTGGGACGACCCAGAGGGATGGTATGGGGAGGGAGGAGGGAGGAGGGTTCACGATGGGGAACACATGTATACCTGTGGTGGATTCATTTTGATATATGGCAAAACCAATACAATATTGTAAAGTTAAAAAATAAAATAAAATTTAAAAACAATTTAAAAAAAAAAAGACCCAAACACAGGCCAGTCCACTGATGAAGGACAGGTAACAATCCAGGAAGCACTCCAGTAAGGCCCAGAAACCAGGGCTATGGCAGGCGTGCTGGACAAAACTGGTCTCTGATTGTAGGGATGCCAGATAATCAGCTTTGCATCAATCGAGGCAGCCCTGATTGTGTCCCCTCCTTTCCTTGCGTCCCCTCCCGAATATTCCCAGGCATTTACTACGTGTTAGGGCTTCCCAGGTGGCACCAGTGGTAAAGAACCCGCCTGCCAGTGCAGGAGATGTAAGAGACACAGGTTTGATCCCTGGAGGAGGGCAAGGCGGCCCACTCTAGTATTCTTGCCTGGAGAATCCTATGGACAGAGGAGACTGGTGGGCTACAGTCCGTGGGGGTCACACAGAGTCAGACACAACTGAAGCGACTTAGCACGCACATAGCATGTGCCAGGTGCTGTGTGGTGCTCAGAAGACAGGAGGAGCCGCAGAGCAGTGGTCTGTTCAGACTAGAAAGCCAGGGATTGCGGCAGGAGTTATCATCCGTAAGTGCAGAGAAGGGAGTCTAACACAGACGGGGCACAGCATGGAAGCCTCTCTGGAGGAGGTGACACTTGCTCAGGACCCTCAAGAAAGAGAAGGGGACCACAGGCAGGCATGCATGAGAGGTAGAGAGGGCAGTGCCTGTGGCAGAGGGAGGAAGGGAGAAGGGTCATGGCTCCCGAAGGGACACACCTGGCGGCCCCTGCGCCCAGCTTTGGGAACAGACATGGGAATGGAGACTAGACCATAAAGGATTTAGAGAGCCAAGTTTAGGTCCCCTGGGTGTCATCTTGCAGGGGATGGAAGACACGAAAGGATATTAAACAGGAGCATCCTGACGGACCAACTCACTGCCAGAGGAGAGGCATTCCAGGAAACGGCCTTCAGTGAAGTTCTGGGAACTGATGCGGAATGATGACAGCCTCCCTGCCACCAAGCTTCACCCAGTGCCCAAGGGCAGTGTTTGCTGCCACTCTGGGAGCAGGGAGGAGATAAGAAAACTCCCCATGGTGGTGTTTCAAGGAGTAAGAACAAAGCAACACAAACACAAGGCCCGCTGCTGCAGGTCCGCTTCCAGCAGGCAGGGGATGCGTGTCATCCACAATCCCTCATGTCTAGTTGCTCCAATGAGTGGCTTCGGGAGATTCTAACTGCCCCCACACCCTCCATCAGCTTCCCCTGAACCACTCCTCAGAATGTCCTCTCCTGAAAAAAAGGTCTGTGTTCCCAGACTCTGCCTATCCCCTGCCAGTTTCCAACTAGATGACAACCTCTAGACCCTTATTACATTGACATTCTGGAGTCACTACCTTCTTCTGCATACAGTAGGTGCTCAGTAGATGCTATGCTATGAAAGAGCCTGCCGGAGAGTCTATTTGGCAACAGAAATAGTAGGGTTAATGTCAGCTTTTGGACTATGGAAGAGCCTCTTAACTCTAAGTACCATGAAAACATCAATGGCTCGTGAAAGCGCTGGATCAGGCCAGTATGAAATGCAGCAGGGTGGAGACGTTCGTTCCATAAGCCGACTTCACAGCCATTCACTGTAACAGTGGTTTGCAGATATGCATGACTTTGCTTTATTCTATTGTTCATTTCAATGATCTCAGTGCAGCAGAAGCATCTTCTAGGGTGCAAACACCTTTCATTTGAAAACCCAAGAGCAACTGTCTGTTCTTCCTGAAATAGGAAGGAGCAGTGCTCTGAGAATAGCACACAGCCTGGGGAATCAGAAAGGTCTGGTTTGATTCCTGTTTCGACACTTTGATGGAGGGCGTGTGGTTTTTCTGAAGTTCCTTGCCTATGAATTGGGCTTACCATTTCCAGTCTATGTCATGGGCTTTCAGAGTGAGGTAAGGGATGCAGGAGATCTGGGATCAGATTCTAGGTTCACTGATAGCACCCGAGCAAAGTCTGTTCATTTGAATGTCATGTCATGTTGTAATGTTATTATGGGCATCATCACCATCCCCATCATCACCATCACCAACACCCCCACAACCATTATCATCACCATCATCAACATCACAACCATTATCATTACCATCGACATCAACACCACCACCACCACAAACATCATCAACACCATCATCAACATCATCATCACCATCACCAACACCCCCACAACCATTATATCATCACCATCATCAACATCACAACTATTATCATTACCATCGACATCAACACCACCACCACCACAAACATCATCAACACCATCATCAACATCACCACAAACATCAACACCACCACCACCACAAAAATTATCATTATCATCACAACCATTATAATCATCACAACCACTACCACCACCATCATCACTATCATCATCACCACCACCACCAACACCATCATTACCATCACTACCACAACCATTATCATCACCACTATCATGACCAACATCACCACCACCACCAACACCAACACCATCATCACCACCACCACCATCATCACCATCATCAACACCAACACCACCATCATCACCACCACCACCATCATCAACCATCATCACCATCATGACCATCAGTACTATCATCACCACCACCACAATCATCACCATTATCACCACCACCACAATCATCACCATCATCACCACCACCACCGTCATCACCATCATCAACACCAACACCACCATCAACACCACCACCATCGTCACCATCATCAACACCACCATTATCACCATATTACCATCATCAACACCACCACCATCATCACCATCAGTACCATCAACACCACCACCATCATCACCATCATTACCACCATCAACACCACCACCATCATCACCATATTACCATCATCAACACCACCACCATTATCACCATATTACCATCATCAACACCACCACCATCATTACCATCATCAACACCACCACCACCATCAGCACCACCACCATCACCATCATCACAACCACCATCGTCACCATTATTACCATCATCAACACCACCACCATTATCACCACCACCACCATCATCACCATCAGTAGCATCAACACCACCACCATCATCACCATCATTACCATCAACACCACCACCATCAGCACCACCACCATCATCACCATCATCACAACCACCATTGTCACCATTATTACCATCATCAACACCGCCACCATGAACACCACCACCATCATCACCATATTACCATCATCAACACCACCACCATTATCACCATATTACCATCATCAACACCACCATCATTACCATCATCAACACCACCACCACCATCAGCACCACCACCATCATCACCATCATCACAACCACCATTGTCACCATCATTACCATCATCAACACCGCCACCATGAACACCACCACCATCATCACCATATTACCATCATCACCACCACCACCACCATCACCATTTTACCATCAACACCACCACCATCATCACCATCATCACAACCACCATCATCACCATATTACCATCATCAACACCGCCGCCATCATCACCACCACCACCATCACAATCCCCCTTTGATACTTACCAAGAAAACAGTAATGATAAAAATCAGCCTGGAGCTGCTGCCTCCCTGGGGGCAGAACAAAGGAAGAAGGGGAGGTACGGGAGTGAGCCGCCCATCACTGGCAAGAACAGAGATGTTTCCCAGGTCTGGATGTGAACCCTGACGAAGGCAGCCCCTGTGCGTCTCCTTAAAAATGGTCCCACCCTGAAAGGGCAATAGAATCCAGCAGAGGGGGCAAGGTCCAGACCATCCAGGCTCTGCCAATATCAAGTACACCCCATAAGAGTGAGGAAAAAAGATTAGCACTCTATACCTTCCATAGTGTAACAGGGTGGTGGCATTTGGCTGTCCTCTGAGAAAGAAGCAGCCCAGAGCCCCTTTCTCATTGCAGAATTCCCAGCCCAAGAAGCCCTGTAGAGGGAGGGGTGAGCTTTTACAACAAATAATCTTTAGAGCTATATGATTATTAAACTCAACTACACTTGTTGTGACCAGAAGACCCATGAAAACAAAGCTTTCACCCAGAGAAGCAAAACAATGGAGAAGGTGCATGAAGGACAGTGGGAGAAAGAATAAAGATACTCTCTCCTGTATCCTTGTTCAGTTGCTCAGTCATGTCCGACTCTTTGCGACCCCGTGGACTGCAGCACACCAGGCTTCCCTGTCCTTCTGGATCCAGCTTTTTGAGAGGCTGGTTCCAATGATATACACAAGTGCTGGTAATTGATTTTCCCTCCTGATCCAAAGATGAGCCTGTGTTTTTGCTTCCCTATTCAGCTGTTTGATACACTGAGTTCATCCAGGGTCCCTGCCGCTGGGCCACCCCCCAGCAATCGAGAGGAAAACGCAGAGACTTAACAGCGGGCAGATTGGCCACAGGGCAGAGAAGGGCTTTCAGCAGGGGATAGAAGAGAGATGTCAGCTAGATACAATCTGAGGAGGCGCCGAGAAATCAGGATGTCAGTTTGACTCCAGCGCCAACGGGAGATGGAGAGGTGCTGGCAGGCAGGCGGGTTTGATCTGACTGGAATTGGGTGTAGCAGGTCCCCTGCAGGGAGGATTCCACCGGAAGACAGAACTCCCCATGGTCAGCCCCCGCCTGCACCAGTTCCCCTTAGCTGTCAGAGGGAAAGGCTTTCCTTGGGCACAGGGCTCTTGAGCTCTTGCCGGAAGATCGCAGCCTCTGCGTCTCCTTCGACACAACAAGCCATCTCTTTCTCTTTATTCTCTGCCATTGGCTTTTCTCCACCTTTCAGCTGGATTGTGGGGCGATCTGAAGGCTTACTGACTCTGTCCTTCCCTGGCTCCCACCCCTCTCCCAGCAGCGGTCAGATAAATCCTTCCCAAACACAAACCTGGTTGCCTTCCCTCAACAGTTCAAAAGAGGAGCAAACGAGGTCTATTCACCCAATGGAATCTTATTCAACCATGAAAAGTGTCTGGGGACAAGACCTCATTTAGCATTTAAGTAACGTTACCGGCTCAGTATTACCCGTTCAAACAGCAACCCCACAAGCTAAGACGTATTACCATTTCCTCACAGAGAAGGAAATGAAGGTCAGCCAGGAGAAGCCATCTGCCCAAGGTCACATACGAATCAGACCTTGGATCAAACCTGTTTGTCAGAGCGAAAGCCCTAGATAGGAACCACTGTCTCATACAACATCCCATGAAAGTCCCACACAGACGTGCCCCCAAAGTGTACCCAGACAAGGACCCATTGTATAGCCTGGGGAACTATATTCAATATTTTGCAATAATCTATAAGGGAAAAGAATCTGAAAAAAACACTTATAACTGAATCAACTTGCTGTATGCCCGAAACACATACAATGCTGTAAATCAACAACACTTCAATAGAAACAAGAAAGAAAAAAGTATGCTCAGGTTCAGTCTTATCTCAGAAAATGCAAATTAAAAATCACAAATAAAACCTGCAGAATGAGGAAGCCTTGTTTCACTGTTCCCCTGCATCCCAATATGCCTTTGGTTCACATGATGTCATCACTAAAGTTCATTTGAATATTTCTTCTTTCTACAGACTCCCCATGTAAAAAACATTTTGTCTCCTAAACATTTTACATTTCTTGGTCACAAATTTGTTTCATCTTGTTGCTGATGGCGTGTAACAGAGTATGTGATAAAGTCAGTGTTAAACTGATTACTTGGTCTGGGTGGTTTTATTTTAGTAGAATGAGATTTGTTACAGTTTTGCAAATATTTTAAGAGTCTGGAAGCTTAAGAAACGGATATAGCGTTTGCCTCAATGGAGGGGGCTGTTTGCTAGGGAAGGGTACGAAACTTGACTTTCATAGTAGACCCTTCTGTACCTTTGGAGTTTCAATCATGTGGGTATTTTACCTCTTCACAAAGGATAAAAACAGCCTGAGGGACCCTCATCATAGCTTCCACAAGGGTCTAGAGACCCAAAGAGGTGAGGATAGAATGTAAATTTGAATCTAACATATATTAGCAAGTGTACTTTCTCTTGACCAGCAGAGGGCAGTGTGCACCTAAGCAAGACACAGGCATCTCTTTCCCCTGCAGGGCAACCCCATCTCCCCATCCTTACTCCAACAAACCAGGACCCTGCAAGTGAGGAGAAGGCGGTAGGGGAGCTTTGTAATTGCTGAGCTGCAGTTAATATTCCATAGAAGGCGCAGAAAGAAATGATGAGCAAGCCACCTTGCTTTTCTTATTCCTTTCCTAACAAACATCTGACCTTTGCTTAGCAATCTCGCCTTTAAAAGCCTCTCCTGAGTAGTATTCACAAGACGATTTGCGGTAGACAAACATCTTTGGAAATGTCTAATCGTTATGTATTTATTTAAATGTGAATTAGAAAAATATATAAATATATGGTTTGCACATCAAACTTCTCATTTCATGGACATTATCTTGCTTAGAGGAAGCCAAGTGAAAAAGGCAAGCCAATTTAAGGAGGGAAATAAAAAGCAGTTGGTAATAGACTTGGACTGTGGAAATAGCAAAAATTAGCCCACAGAATTCCACTCTGTTTTTCAGCCTTCCAAGACTTCCATGGGGTCCACGGGGCAGGGGAGGGGTGGGCAGCCCACCTCTGCTCTCTCAAACATCTTTGGACACCAGATCCTTTGCAGCCTCAAGACCTGCCAGGCTGGTCCTCTAATCTGGAATGCCTCTCCTCTCCTCTCTGCCTGACGTCATTTTATAGGTCCCTCTGCGCTTCCTACACCCTCCTGCATCTATGGCTGTATGATAGCTAGCCAAGGCTTTCAGAAGGCTTCCTCAGAGCCAGGAGCTGTTCTTAGCACTTCACACGCACCATTCGTTTTATCCTCAGATGAACTCTCCAAGAAGCATCATTCTTACCCATTTCACAGATAAGCAAACTGAGGCACCCAGAAGTGAAGAAACACGATGATGCTCATACAGCCGGTCATATGGGAGAGCCGTGTAGTTAGAAGGCGTGATTCTAGCACTGAACCGTGGGACCCTACCTGCCTATGTCAGCTCTCATACCAGGCCGCGAGCTCCCCGAAGGGATGTGCCCAAGCTTAGGGCTTCACAAAGGTGAAATAAATGATGAATGATGGCGAATTTATTTCTGCTTTTTCCAGGTGAGCAAACTGAGGCTCAGAGGGATTCAATGACTTTCTCAAGAAAACACCACCTTGCAATCAAGGCAGGACCTCCACCGGACTGCAGAGATGGTGTGATTAAACACCATCTCTGTGTTTAACGGTGTGATTAAACACACCGTTGACTTTAATCAAGGGAAAGAAGAGGAGCAGAACCCATAAATGCAGTTGTAAGTGCAATAAAACTTTTATAAAACATTTATATATTTTTTTCTGAAGCCCTTAAGAAAAAGACTTGTTTAGAATTCTTTTGTATCCGTTCTCGCTTCATATCCCCTCAGCCACCTGTGAGGAGACCCGAGAAAATGAAGTCCCATTTCACAGAGGAGAAAACTGAGCCCATGAAGGCCTGGATCCCAAGGCCTCGGCTCATTCACGAAGCCACGCGGCCAGTGCCAGGCGCTCCCTGGAACTGTGGAATTGCTGAGGGACCCTCTGGCCCAGGGCTAATTTGGTTTCAATTTAATTTGATAGAATAGCAGGTGGGACAAGAAACCGTGTCACCTCAGGGGAGGGCAGAGAAAACCAATCTCTCTGGCTCCCTAAAAGACTCATGAAAGCATAAAAAACAAAGTTTTCTCATTTCCTTCTCTGTCCTTCCCTATTTCTCTGCTTTCTTTCCCAGATGCTCACCAAGTGTATGTCTGTATAGGGCTCAGACCCAGTCTTCACCCAGTCCTGGCCACACAAGAAAATCTCTGGGGAGATTTAAAAACTCCCGATGATGTCCAGGCTGCATCCCAGGTCAACGGGACCCTCGGCATCTTGGGGCGCAGGTCCTGGACATCAGTGTCACTGAAGTTCCCCAGGAGGTTGTGTCGGCAGCTGGGACTGACGGCTGCTGCTCTGGAGGTTTCGATGTGGGTAAGACCCCACCTCTGTTCTGCCTCTCTTTCCTCCTTTTCGTCCACTTTTCTCCCTGTCTCGACCAATTCCCCCTCAGATCTCCAATGAGAAGGAGAAGAAAGACACCGCCCCGCCTCACTGGACGTGCCTTTCCTCTGGGGCCACCCCTCGGGCTGACCTGCCTCATCTCTGGGCTGAGCCGATTCACAACACGGCGGGCAAGGCTTCGGCAAGATCAACAACAAGGCGCATCACTCGCAGCGCTGCGGACCAGAGGCAAACCCAGCACTTCTCAGCTGCCTTGCTGGGAAAACAGAGGGAAATCGGTCCATAGCCACCCTGGCGTTTTTTGCTGCGTCTTGAGAGGTAGTGTGAAGAGAATGAACTCTGGGTTCAAATCCTCAATGTGCTGGTTTCTAGCTAGGCGACCTTGAGAAAGTGACTTAACCTCACTGATCCTCAGTGTCCTCACCTGTAAAATGGGGATAATATTGTTGAAAGCTGTCAACATCATAATCAACGCCAGGAATTCAATTAACAGAGCATTTTTTTTTTGTCTGTGAAAAAAATATATTTGTAATGAATTATACAGCCTGCTAAGGGGAGAGGGTTGTGGTGTCAGGAGGTATCATTGAGAGCCCCCTCCCCCTGTTGCTTCTTTGCTTTGTGACTATGGACAAGGCACTTGCCCAGCCTGGGCCTCAGTCTCTCTAGATGAAAATCTCAGAAAGCACCAATTGTAAAAAAAAAAAAAAAAAAAAGAAAAGCAAGAAAGTGTGGCCAGTTTCCTTCTGCTTCACGCTCTCCTCCCCAGGAGGTCAGGCCCCCGTCTTCCCTGCCCTCTCCATCACCAGCAGGTACGGGAGGGGTTGAGAACTCAGGGATTCGGATACAGGCTGGGGAAGCTGGGCTTTTCCACACCCAAGGGTGGCCTCGTGGCCCTTCCCGGACTTTCCTGTGTGATGCCCACATCGCTCCCTCTTTCTGGACAGGAGTTTCTCCACATTTATACAGTTAGTGGGTGGGACCAGAGGCCTTCTTCTTTTTAGGACCTCTGAGTCAGGGGGAAAGAGCTGAACTTGAGAGAGTATAATTAAAGCATAAATTAGAGTTTAGTTAAGGGGGTTGGGACTTATGGTGTGTGAGTAGTGTGTGTGGTCTGTTGTCTGAGTGTGTTGTGTGTATAGTGTGCGTGTGTGTTGTGTGTGTGGTGTGTTGTGTGTGTAGTGTGTGTGTTGTGTTGTGTGTGTATTGTGTATTGTGTGTGGGGTATGTGTGTGTGTGTGTGTTTTGTGTGTTGTGTGTGTAGTGTGTATGGGGTATGTGTGTAGTGTGTGTGTTGTGTGTGTAGGTGTGTGTGTTGTGTTGTGTGTGTTGTGTGTGTGTGGTGTCTGTGTAGTGTGTGTGGTGTGTTATCTGTGTGTGGTGTGTGTGTAGTGTGTATGGGGTGTGTGTGTGTGTAGGTGTGTGTGTGTGTGTGTGTGTGTGTGTGTGTGTGTGTGTAGTGTGTGTGTGTGTGTGTGTGTGTGTAGTGTGTGGGTATTGTGTGTGTGTGTGTTGTGTGTGTGTGTGTGGTGTCTGTGTGTGTGTGTGTGTGTGTGTGTGTGTGGTGTGTTATCTGTGTGTGGTGTGTGTTGGGTATGTGTGGGTTGTGGTGTGTTGTGTGTGTGTGTGTGTATGTGTGTAGTGTGCGGGTGTGTGTTGTGTGTGTAATGTGTGTGGTGTGTTATGTGTGTGTGTAGTGTGTGTGTAGTGTGTTGGGTGTGTGTGTGTGTGTGCGTGTCTGTGTAGTGTGTGTGTGTGTTATCTGTGTGTGGTGTGTTATCTGTGTGTGTGTGTGTGTAGTGTGTATGGGGTAGTGTGTGTAGTGTGTGTTGTGTTGTGTGTGTGTTGTGTTGTGTGTGTGTTGTGTTGTGTGTGTTGTGTGTGTGGTGTCTGTGTAGTGTGTGTGGTGTGTTATCTGTGTGTGGTGTGTATGGGGTATGTGTGTAGTGTGTGTAGTGTGTTGTGTGTGGGGTATGTGTGTAGTGTGTGTGTTGTGTGTGTAGTGTGTGTGGGGTATATGTGATCTGTGTAGTGCACACGTTGTGATCTGTATGTGGTGTTTGACGTTTGTGTTGTGTACGTGTGTGTGATGTGTGGGGTGTAAGATGTGTGGGGTGTGCACATATCTGTGCGGTTTTGCGTGTATGGTGTGTGAATGACACACACACACACACACACACACACACACACACACACTCCTGTGCTGAGAGACGCAGCCCCGGGCCTCGTGGCACTGGAGGAAGGTGCTCCGGGCTGTTGCAGCGGGAGCTGACAGCTGCCGGATCTGTTTGCTGTCACTCTGAGTCCCCATCATGATGCACCCTCTTGAAGCCATCCCCTCGTACAACCTGGTGTGGCTCATCTCAGCTGCCAAAACACATCCCGTGCGACCCAGGGCAGGCTCTAGGAGGGCAGGAACGGTCCTCCAGGAAAAAACCAACCGTTGGGAACCTCGAGGGCTCCCCCGGGCTCCCCCTGGAGGTGTGATGTAGCTGCACAGGGGCCCCCCGGCCGTCACAGGGCTGTGCTTGGAGCCTCTGCCCCCTCCTGGCTGCCAGACCCCACCATGTGAACTCACGGGTTGTTTAGAGAATTAACTAAGTTGACAGAGGTGATGCACTCCAAAGAGTTTAGCATGCAGTAACTGAGTGTTTTCTCCAAGTCTCTGATAAGCTAACGCAATGCCAGGCACGTGGTGGGTCCTCACCGAGCACTGGCTGGAGAGGAAGTGCCAGGGTCACTGCACATCAGACAAGCGGTGCGGCTCACGGGACGTCAGATCTAACTGCGTCTGAGCACCCTGGGCTCCTGGGTGTGCACCAGCAAGGCAGGGGCCAGGCTTGAGATGGGGGGTGGAGGAGGGGCAGTCCCTCCTATGGCTGCAGATGCCAAGGCTGCAAAGAGCTGGCACAGCCAAGGAGTGGAAAAGGGCATGTGCTGGGGAGGACCTGTCCTAGGACTGTGTTTCCTGGTTAGCACTCACACCAATGAGGGGAAGAGGAGTGATCAATCAGGTAGGACGTCTGGGGAGTGCCTTAGGATGAAGCTTCTTCATCCCTCAGTGCCCGAAGTTGGGGGCAACATTTGTGTGTGTGTGTGTGTGTGTGTGTGTGTATAGTTGTATAATAGAGCTCAATTTGTACACACATCATGGAAGGAGTTAATCGTCATCATCATCCCAGCTGCCAAGTAAACTCCTGAGTGTGTGCATGGTGTCAGGCCCTGGGCAAGAGTTCCGTCTTCCCAGGAACTCTAAGAGGTGGGGACTCTGTTATTATCATCCTCCTTTTAAAGACAGGGAACTGAAGCTCACAGAAGTAAAGTGACTCATCCAAGGTCACACAGCCAATGAGGTGCAGAGTCAGGACCTGAACTCAAAACTTCCTTTGTTGTCATTCAGTTGCTGTTATGTCCCACTCTTAGTGATCCCACGGTCTCTAGCACAACAGGCTTCCCTGTCCTTCACCATCTCCTGGAGTTTGCTCAAACTCATGTCCACTGAGTTGGTGATGCCATCCAACCAACTCATCCTCTGTCGTCCCCTTCTCCTCCTGCCTTCTTCAATCTTTCTCAGCATCAGGATCTTTTCCAGTGAGTCGGCTCTTCGCATCTGGTGGCCAAAATATTGGAGCTTCAGCTTCAGCATCAGTCTTCCCAATGAATATTCAGGGCTGATTCCCTTTAGAACCAACGGATTTGATCTCCTTGCAGTTCAAGGAACTCTCAAGAGTCTTCTCCAGCACCATAGTTCAAAAGCATCAACTTTTCAGTGCTTAGCCTTCTTTATGGTCCAGTTCTCACATCCATACATGACTACTGGAAAAACCATAGCTTTAACTACATGGATCTTTGACAGCAAAGTGAGGTCTCTGCTTTTTAATATGCTAGCTAGGTTTGTCATAGCTTTTCTTCCAAGGAGCAAGTGTATTTTTAAATTTCATGGCTGTAGTCACCATCCTCTATGACAGGCAAAAAGAAAGCCTTTTCCTCTTCCTGAAAAAGTCTCAGGATCTTTTGAGAGTGCCTTCCACATGTCAAGAAGCATCAGGTGGAGACAGAAATATTTTCTGATTCTTTATGCCAGGCACTGAGCCCTGGGTAGAATTCATAGCTGTGGGATCATAGGCAAGTTACTTTAGTTCTCTGGGCCTCAGTTTCTTCATCTGTAAAATGGGGACAATGATAGTCATCTCCTAGGGACAGTTGTGCACAGGGATACCATTTGGAGCTTCAGACTGGGACCAGGAGACCTGAGTTCTCACCCCTACTCTTTGTTGGGTGTAGCTTGAGGGCAGAAATGATTTCAAAGCTCTGGGGCCCCCTCTGTGTCCAGACCCTTGGTATGGAGGCTCCCAAACATCTACCACCAAGAAATGGAGTCCACTTCTCCATTCCTCGAATCTGGTCTGGCCCTTACTTTGTGATTTGCCATAGGATACCAATGAGGTGCCAATTCCTGGTCTATGCTCACTCAAGAGGCTGTGAACGCTTCTGCTAATGGCTGTGGAATGCTGGCCAGTCGCTACAGGAAGGAGCCCAAGCCAGCTGTTGGATGATGAGAGACCCATGGAGTAGAGGTGAGCCATCCCAGGCTACGGCTGCCTAGACTGACAGCCAGCCCACCCCAAATATGTAAGGCCAGCCGTGGACCCACGGGGCCACCTACCTAGCCCATAGTTGCTCACAGACACAGGAGGGAGTCAGCTCAGACCAGGAGAATCCCCCTTGCTGACCTGCAGACTCATGAGACATGACACAAACTTGCTGTTTCCCATCACTGAATTTGGGGTGGTTTGTTATACGGCAATAGCTGACTGATAGGGCAATCTTTCCCCATCTCTGGGCTACAGTTTCCTCATGCGAAACAGGATGAAATTTGGGCTCTATGAACTGTGCTGCTCCAGATTCCCTAGAGTGTTTGACTCTGGAAAAAAATCCCTTCTCTCTCCACTAATGGACTGGAGGGCTTTCTTTCTATTGCGGACATTTCTCTTCATGATTTATGCTTGCTGTCTGGATATGGTTTCCCTGGTGGCTCAGATGATAAAGACTCCTCCTGCAATGCAGGAGACCTGAGTTCAATCTCTGGGTTGGGAAGATCCCCTGGAGAAGGGAACGGCAACCCACTCTAGTATTCTTGCCTGGAGAATCCCATGGACAGAGGAGGCTGGTGGGCTACAGTCCATGGGGTTGCAGAGGTGGACACAAATGACTGACTAACACATTGAGTGTCTGTGCTTCTGGGGGGCTGCCCTCAACTCTTTAAAAATATATATTAGTGGCACGCAGGATCTTTGTTTCATCATGCAGGATACTTCATTGCGGCACACGGACTCTCTAGCTGTGGCTGTGGGCTCTCTAGGTGTGGCTGTGGTCTCTCTAGTTGTGGTGTGTGGACTCTATAGTCGTGAGTGGTCTCTCTAGTCATGGCTGTGGGTTCTGTAGTTGTGGCGTGTGGACTCTATAGTCATGAGTGGTCTCTCTAGGTGTGGCTGTGGTCTCTCTACGTGTGGCTGTGGTCTCTCTAGGTGTGGCTGTGGGCTCTCTAGTTGTGACTGTGGGCTCTCTAGTTGTGACTGTGGTCTCTCTAGTTGTGGCTGTGGGCTCTAGTTGTGACTGTGGTCTCTCTAGTTGTGACTGTGGTCTCTCTAGTTGTGGCTGTGGTCTCTCTAGTTGTGGCTGTGGTCTCTCTAGTTGTGGCTGTGGGCTCTCTAGTTGTGGCTGGGTGGGCTGTCTAGTTGTGACTGTGGCCTCTAGTTGCTAGTTGTGACTGTGGGCTCTCTAGTTGTGGCTGTGGGCTCTAGTTGTGACTGTGGGCTCTCTAGTTGTGGCTGTGGTCTCTCTAATTGTGACTGTGGGCTCTCTAGTTGTGGCTGTGGGCTCTAGTTGTGACTGTGGGCTCTCTAGTTGTGACTGTGGTCTCTCTAGTTGTGGCTGTGGTCTCTCTAGTTGTGGCTGTGGGCTCTCTAGTTGTGGCTGTGGCCTCTCTAGTTGTGACTGTGGGCTCTCTAGTTGTGGCTGTGGGCTCTAGTTGTGGCTGTGGGCTATCTAGTTGTGGCTGTGGGCTCTCTAGTTGTGACTGTGGTCTCTCTAGGTGTGGCTGTGGTCTCTCTAGGTATGGCTGTGGGCTCTCTAGTTGTGGCTGTGGGCTCTCTGGTTGTGACTGTGGTCTCTCTGGTTGTGGCTGTGGTCTCTCTGGTTGTGACTGTGGTCTCTCTAGTTGTGACTCTGGTCTCTCTAGTTGTGGCTGTGGTCTCTCTAGGTGTGGCTGTGGTCTCTCTAGGTGTGGCTGTGGGCTCTCTAGGTGTGGCTGTGGGCTCTCTAATTGTGGCTGTGGTCTCTCTAGTTGTGGCTGTGGGCTCTCTAGTTGTGGCTGTGGGCTCTCTAGGTGTGGCTGTGGTCTCTCTAGGTGTGACTGTGGTCTCTCTAGTTGTGATTGTGGTCTCTCTAGGTGTGGCTGTGGTCTCTCTAGGTGTGACTGTGGTCTCTCTAGGTGTGGCTGTGGTCTCTCTAGGTGTGGCTGTGGTCTCTCTAGTTGTGGCTGTGGTCTCTCTAGGTGTGGCTGTGGGCTCTCTAGGTGTGGCTGTGGGCTCTCTAATTGTGGCTGTGGGCTCTCTAGTTGTGGCTGTGGTCTCTCTAGTTGTGACTGTGGTCTCTCTAGGTGTGACTGTGGTCTCTCTAGGTGTGGCTGTGGTCTCTCTAGGTGTGGCTGTGGTCTCTCTAGTTGTGGCTGTGGTCTCTCTAGGTGTGACTGTGGGCTCTCTAGTTGTGACTGTGGGCTCTCTAGGTGTGACTGTGGGCTCTCTAGGTGTGACTGTGGACTCTCTAGGTGTGGTGTGTGGTCTCTCTAGGTGTGACTGTGGTCTCTCTAGTTGTGGCTGTGGTCTCTCTAGTTGTGGCTGTGGTCTCTCTAGTTGTGGCTGTGGTCGCTCTAGTTGTGGCTGTGGGCTCTCTAATTGTGGCTGTGGTCTCTCTAGTTGTGGCTGTGGTCTCTCTAGTTGTGGCTGTGGGCTCTCTAATTGTGGCTGTGGTCTCTCTAGTTGTGGCTGTGGTCTCTCTAGTTGTGGCTGTGGTCTCTCTAGTTGTGGCTGTGGTCTCTCTAGTTGTGGCTGTGGGCTCTCTAGTTGTGGCTGTTGTCTCTCTAGTTGTGGCTGTGGTCTCTCTAGGTGTGGCTGTGGTCTCTCTAGGTGTGACTGTGGTCTCTCTAGGTGTGACTGTGGGCTCTCTAGGTGTGGTGTGTGGTCTCTCTAGTTGTGACTGTGGTCTCTCTAGTTGTGGCTGTGGGCTCTCTAGTTGTGGCTGTGGTCTCTCTAGGTGTGACTGTGGGCTCTCTAGTTGTGGCTGTGGGCTGTCTAGTTGTGACTGTGGGCTCTCTAGGTGTGACTGTGGGCTCTCTAGTTGTGGCTGTGGGCTCTCTAGGTGTGGCTGTGGTCTCTCTAGGTGTGGCTGTGGTCTCTCTAGTTGTGATTGTGGTCTCTCTAGTTGTGGCTGTGGTCTCTCTAGGTGTGACTGTGGTCTCTCTAGGTGTGGTGTGGTCTCTCTAGGTGTGACTGTGGTCTCTCTAGGTGTGGCTGTGGTCTCTCTAGTTGTGGCTGTGGTCTCTCTAGGTGTGGCTGTGGGCTCTCTAGGTGTGGCTGTGGGCTCTCTAATTGTGGCTGTGGGCTCTCTAGTTGTGGCTGTGGTCTCTCTAGTTGTGGCTGTGGTCTCTCTAGTTGTGGCTGTGGTCTCTCTAGTTGTGGCTGTGGGCTCTCTAGTTGTGGCTGTGGTCTCTCTAGTTGTGGCTGTGGTCTCTCTAGTTGTGGCTGTGGGCTCTCTAATTGTGGCTGTGGTCTCTCTAGTTGTGGCTGTGGGCTATCTAGTTGTGGCTCTGGGCTCTCTAGTTGTGACTGTGGTCTCTCTAGGTGTGGCTGTGGTCTCTCTAGGTATGGCTGTGGGCTCTCTAGTTGTGGCTGTGGGCTCTCTGGTTGTGACTGTGGTCTCTCTGGTTGTGGCTGTGGTCTCTCTGGTTGTGATTGTGGTCTCTCTGGTTGTGGCTGTGGTCTCTCTAGGTGTGGCTGTGGGCTCTCTAGGTGTGGCTGTGGGCTCTCTAATTGTGGCTGTGGTCTCTCTAGTTGTGGCTGTGGTCTCTCTAGTTGTGGCTGTGGTCTCTCTAGTTGTGGCTGTGGTCTCTCTAGGTGTGACTGTGGGCTCTCTAGGTGTGACTGTGGGCTCTCTAGGTGTGACTGTGGGCTCTCTAGGTATGACTGTGGGCTCTCTAGGTGTGGTGTGTGGTCTCTCTAGGTGTGACTGTGGTCTCTCTAGGTGTGACTGTGGTCTCTCTAGTTGTGGCTGTGGTCTCTCTAGTTGTGGCTGTGGTCTCTCTAGTTGTGGCTGTGGGCTCTCTAATTGTGGCTGTGGTCTCTCTAGTTGTGGCTGTGGTCTCTCTAGTTGTGGCTGTGGGCTCTCTAATTGTGGCTGTGGTCTCTCTAGTTGTGGCTGTGGTCTCTCTAGGTGTGGCTGTGGTCTCTCTAGGTGTGACTGTGGGCTCTCTAGGTGTGACTGTGGGCTCTCTAGGTGTGGTGTGTGGTCTCTCTAGTTGTGACTGTGGTCTCTCTAGTTGTGGCTGTGGGCTCTCTAGTTGTGGCTGTGGTCTCTCTAGGTGTGACTGTGGGCTCTCTAGTTGTGGCTGTGGGCTGTCTAGTTGTGACTGTGGGCTCTCTAGGTGTGACTGTGGGCTCTCTAGTTGTGACTGTGGGCTCTCTAGTTGTGACTGTGGGCTCTCTAGGTGTGGCTGTGGGCTCTCTAGTTGTGCTGTGCAGGCCCCAGAATGCTTGGGCTCAGCAGTGGTGGCACATGGATCTTAGTTCCCTGACCAGAGACTGAACCCCTGTCCCTCATATTGCAGTGTGGATTCTTAACCACTGGACCACCAGGGAAGTGCCTGCCCTCAACTCTTGGCTCTCCCTTCTGGCCTGGCTTTTGGGCTGAGTTCTCACCACCCAAAGAAGCTATGTCTGTTTGATGGACAGGAGTGCCCCTGGACAGGCACTTAATTTTTAGGGCTTGGAATTAACTTAGCGCAGAACGGGTTGGCAGCAGCTGAAGAGACATATTCCATAGCTATCAATCATATGGTTACTGGGGTTTGTTATTAGGTTCTTTTTTTTTCTTGGCTGATGGATTGTGCTGGGGTCCATAAACAGGGATAGATTTGGGGCTGTGCTCCACAGTGGACCAAAGAAAAGCAAACTGGAGCTTGGCTGAAATTTCATTTTTCCAGAAATATATATATATATATATATAGGAAGTAGGTGTCATATATATATATATGTATATTATATAGGAAGTAGGTGTCCAGGAAAAGGGAGGGGGGCATCTCTTCAAGCCTCAATTTTTCCTTCTGTAAAATGGGTCAAGGGATCTCTCCTTTGCTGAACACCTCATTACCATTTACTGTGTGGGTATAATATTGGATTTTGCCCCCAGAGACCTGGGTTCAAATCCCGCTTGGTTTCTTTCTAGCTGGGTGACCTTGGGCTACTTCACCTCTCTGAGCCTCTTGAGTTTTCCCATCTGTAAAACGGGGGCAATCACAACATGACCCCACAGGTTTCTCAAGTGAGAGTTAAATGGCTTGAAAAGCACTTAGTGGCTGGCAAACAGGAAATGCTCAATGAATTTAGATACTGATTTTGATGCCAATGATAACTGCCATCATCATTCATGAAATAATTCCTGCCAAGGGTTTGCCATAAAGTCTGGCATATAGTAGGGACGATTATCTGCCAATTTGATGCCAGAAACCTTACTGAGAACTTTACATGTTGTTTAATAAACGTACACATTCAAGATCTCTCTCTCTCTTTTATTCAACAGATATTTATTGAGCACTTACTGTGTGCCAGGCCCTGGGGATATAAACAAAATATCCCATTGCAAGGCAGCCACCTTCTGTCACCTGCCTGAAAATGCAGAGTCTGTAAGCAGGAGAGTCAGGCTTCAGAGGAACTCTCTCTGACCCTAAAAGAGCTGATACCCATTCTAATGGCAGAAAGTGAAAAGGAACTAAGAACCTCTTGATGAGGGTGAAAGAGGAGAGTGAAAAAGCTGGTTTCAAACTCAAACTTAAAAAAATGAAGATCATGGCATCTGGTCCCATCACTTCATGGCAAACAGATGGGGAAAAGTGGAAGCAGTGACAGATCTTATTTTCTTGGGCTCCAAAATCACTTTGGATGGTGACTGCAGCCACAAAATTAAAAGACGCTTGCTCCTTGGAAGAAAAGCTGTGACAAACCTAGACAGAGTATTAAAAAGCAGAGACATCACTTTGCCAACAAAGATCCATATAGTATAAGCTATGGTTTTTCCAATAGTCATACATAGATGTGAGAGTTGGACTATGAAGAAGGCTGAGCACCAAATAATTGATGCTTTCACATTGTGGTGCTGGAGAAGACTCTTGAGAGTCCCTTGGACTGCAAGGAGATCCAACCAGTCAATCCTAAAGGAAATCAACCCTCAATATTCACTGGAAGGACTGATGCTAAAGCTCCAATACTTTGGCCACCTGATGCAGAGTCAACTCATTGGAAAATACTCTGATGCTAGGAAAGACTGAGACGGAGGATGAGATGGCTGGATGGCATCACCGACTCGATGGATATGAGTTTGAGCAAACTCCAGGAGATAATGAAGGACAGGGAAGCCTGGTGTGCTGCCGTCCATGGCGTCTCGAAGAGTCAGACACGACTTAGCTACTGAACAACAACTCTTTGACTCTAGAAGCTTCATGTCTGGCAAACGGCATCTCTGAGGTTGTGGCCCCATGGCTCAGCTCTTGCAGCACGCTCAGGCTGTCTTTCAGGGCCTAAGTCTGACTTGCTGAGCAGTGCTGAGCAAGCCACCTTCCCTCTCTGGGCCTCCTGCCAGGTATTCCATTCTCGAGCCTCTTCTCCAAACACTCCTTAGTTTCTTTATTCCCCTTTTTATGCTTTACATTTTGAGAGGGCAGGAATGAGAAAGAAGAGAGATTTAAGACATTCAGAAGGATTCAGGGACTTCCACGGTGGTCCAGTCACTGGGGCTGGTGCTCCCAACGCAGGGGGCCTGGGTCCAATCCCCGCTCAGGGAACTACGTCTTTTAGCTGTGGTAAGACCCTATGTGTTGCAAAGACCATCAAAGATCCCGTGTACTGCAACTAAGACCCTGGCACAGCCAAATAAATAAATAAAGATATTTAAAAAAATAAATTTTGAAGGATTAAAAAGATTCACATCCAGATGCACTTTAGGGTAAGCAGCGGATTTCTGACGGAACTGGGAAGTACGAGGTGGGTCAAGGACTAGGTATTTTGGGTGTGAAGGAGGTACAGTCTGGGGGCTCCTGACTCATCCTACCCACCTTCTTAACTGACAACACAATTAGAGGGTTCTAATTACTGCTGCTCCTTGGAAGAAAAGCTACGACCAACCTAGCTGCTAAGTTGCTTCAGTCGTGTCCGACTCTGTGCGATCCCATAGACAGCAGCCCACCAGGCTCCCCCGTCTCTGGGATTCTCCAGGCAAGAACACTGGAGTGGGTAGACAGCATATTAAAAAGCGGAGACATTACTTTACCAACAAAGGCCCAAATAGTCAAAGCTATGGTTTTTCCAATAGTCATGTATGGATACGAGAGTTGGACCATAAAGGAGGCTGAGCACTGAAGAATTGATGCTTTTGAACTGTGGTGTTGGAGAACACTCTTGAGAGTCCCTTGGACTGCAAGGAGATCCAACCAGTCCATCCTAAAGGAAATCAGTTCTGGGTGTTCATTGGAAGGACTGATACTGAAGCTGAAGCTCCAATAGTTTGGCCACCTGATGCGAAGAGCCAACTCACTGGAAAAGACCCTGATGCTGGGGAAGGTTGAAGGTAGGAGGAGATGCGGACGACAGAAGATGAGAAGCTTGGATGGTATCACTGACTCGATGGACATGAGTTTGAGCAAGCTCTGGGAATTGGTGATGGACAGGGAAGCCTGGTATGCTGCAGTCTCTGGGGTCACAGAGTCAGACAGGACTGAGCCACTGAACTGAACTGAACTGAACAGGGTGACTGCGGCAGTTCAGGGCATCCTCTGCAATGCCTGTAACACTGCTTGAGTCCTTTGTTCACAGGGGCCCCTTGGGCAATGCCTTTCTGCCATTACAGTTTGACTAAAGGACACTCCTCAGAATCCTGCTTGGAGGCCACCCTTTCTGTGACATTTCCATAACCCCAGTGCCTCAACCCACCCCCTCCAGCCACAGCACTGTGCCTGTATTCCACGGAGTTGTCTGTTTATGGTCCTACTTCCCTTCCTGACCTGTGAGTTGCTGGAGGCCTGGGACCCTTCCGGCTTCACCACTGAGACATATAGCTGATGCCCCCAAAAGGTTGTTCAAGTCAAGGCAAGTGGAGGCTACGGTGTGCACACAAACCCTGGCTCTGTCCTTCCCTGGCTGCGTGACCTGAGGCAGCCGCTTCACTCTCTGCGGTGTCATTCCCAAATCCACAAAGTGATGAGAATCAAGATGGACTCACGAGGATCCCTGGCACCTGTAGTCCTCATTTATGAAGCGCCAACTACATGCTGGGCCCATGTGATGCGCTCTGCGTACGTTATCTCTAAATTTGGGTAATTACCCCTCTGCAATTATCTCTGCTCACATTAGCACTAATTTATGTAATTATTATCTCCGTGTAATACTGTTCACATTCATTATTGCTCTCGGGGATGAATGATGCAGCTCTGGGCCCGGCACGCAGTAGGTCTTTCATGAATGATGACTAATTAGAGCCGCTATCCTAATGCCCACAGCATCAAGAGATGGGCCCAGAAGACAAGGGGGAGAAAAGCCCCCTCTCGTGGGCCACAGGTGGCTGAGGTCCTCATGACTCAGCAAACATTCCAGTCCCTACTACAGGCCACCTACCCAGCTGGTCCAGCAGCGCAAACTCCTTCCCCTTCCCCAATGTGATAAATAACAATTGCAAACACTTAGGCCACGTGAGGGGCCCCAAGGATGGAATTATTTTTACTATCAAAGCCAAATTGGTTTACTAAAACTGTCAGCGGAAACCAAGCAAGATAAATTAAAGCCAGCAGCTCCTGGGCTGCGTGGCTTCCTCGCTAGTGAGATGCTATTTTCTCTACCTCTGTGGGAGGAAGTGGGCGCCAGGCCTAGATACTGCTCTGCCAAGTGTGTGCTGGGGTTTGCCGTGGAGAGACCCGGGCTGGTGACCCCGAGGGCTTGGCTCCCTCCTGCGATGCTTTAATCCTGTTAGCTGCTGGAACCCCTTCCCCTGCTGCCCGATTTGGGCACGTCCAGACTCCCTGATGTGGCCTTCAAGGCCCTGCCTGATCCCACGGCTTCCTCATTTGTGTCGTGCCTCCCATATCTCTGAGCTCCAGACACACAGGCTAGCTCCTCTCACAGGCTGGCGAAGACTCCAGACCCTGGAGACATGGCAAGCAGAGTTTGAATCCCAGCCGTGTGATCACAGTCACCGTTCTGCTTCTAAGCACGTGTGTGTGCTCAGGCGCTCAGTTGTGTCTGACTCTTTGTGAACCCTGTGGACTATAGCCTGCCGGGCTCCTCTGTCCATGGGATTTGCCAGGCAAGAATACTAGAGTGGGTTGCCACTGCCTTCTCTAGGAGATCTTCCCGATCCAGGGACTGAACCTGCACCTCCTGCATCAGCAGGAGGATTCTTTACCACTGAGCCACCTGGGAAGCCCTCTACTTCTATGAGTTTATTCATCTGTAAAGTGGAGATAACAACCAGACTTGCTGTCTGTGTTTGCTCACAAGGGATGTGAATGCCTGGGAGGCAGTAAATGCTCAGCATATATTCCATGTTATGGATGAATAAGAGAGTCACTCTTCCTGCTTCTGGACCTTAGCGCATGCTGTTCCTTTTGGCTGGAACAGTGTTCCCTCCATCTTTGCCCATGTTCCGTCTGTTCCAGTTCACAGGCAGTGTGCTGGAACCAGCGGCTCCTTCTGGGTCATATGAGCTGATTGTTAAGGGTCCAGGCATTTGGTGAGCCTGTTGATGTTGTGTTGATTGCTTGAAATTGGTTTCACAGTGTAAGTATTTACACCGAGGAAATTGGCAAATGCTGCAAATCAGGGAGCTGCTCCCCAGCCCACCAGCCAAGAAAAGCCATTGTGGAACCTTGACCAGCATCCTCCTGCTCTAGAATAACCCCATGTCTTTCGGGTCTGAGCAGCTGGCGGGATGGATGACTCCTTTCTGAGATGGGAAGATGAGTTGAAACAGGATTGGAGAAAGAGAATCAAGGGGTTTAAGTCTGGGACATCATTGGAGATGCCTCTTAGATATCGAAGTGAAGAAGTGAGAAAGCAGGTGGAAATAAGGTGAGCATAATAGCTGTATATTCCTCCTGGGATTACTTGGAGGAGCAAATCAATTAACACTTGGGAAGAGCCTTGCAGACAGTAAGTACTCAATGATGAAAATGGCTTTCCTCACCACCTCCATGAGAAATGACCTTAACCACTGTCTAGACTTGCAGTTCCTCAAGTCCGAATCTGGTAGGGAGATACTTCTTATAAAGAGGGGGCATTATTTCTAAAAACTGAATTTATATTAGAGAAATGGAAATCAAAACTACCATGAGGTATTACCTCACACTGGTCAGAATGGCTTCGTTAAAATGTCTACAAATAACAAATGCTGGAGAGGGTGTGGAGAAAGGGAGTGCTCCTATGCTCCCTGCTCCTTTCTACTGCTTTTCTAGCCACCACTGTCTGTCTCTGTACCCTTCCCTGATCCCCGCGGACTGAGAGAGGGAAAGTTCTGGATGGAGCATCTAATAGGTACCCTCACTGAGTACTGGAAAACAGACACATAGCCAGGGAAAGTCCATTCATTATAACATGTCTTTTTCATTTGGCAATCACTGTCTGAGCGTCTGCTGTGTCAGGCTCTGTGTAAGATGCCAGAAGAGAGATAAATCAGACCAGGTCCTGACTGCAAGGACCTTCTGCTCCAGTTGAGTGAGACAGATAGGAAAACAAACTACTGTGGGTGTTAGACTTCCGTCCGCCTCCTGACCATACTGGCCATTCGGTCCTCTGAAAATGCTGTCCTTGCTCTTGGCACAGGGCCTTCAGGGGATTCTGTTCCTTTTGCATATGTTCACTCCAATTCATCTTTACATTCTGAGCCTTCTCAGATCCTCCAGGAAAGGCTTCTCTGACCTTCCTCTTGACATCAGATCCCCATTATAGAATCGCATAGCATCAGGCACCTTTCCTTACAAAGGTGCATTAACAAAGTTACATTGATGCATCTCCTCATTTAGTGCATGCTTCCTGAGCAGACTGAATTTCCTGAGGACAGGGGCTCTTTCTGGGTGTGTACAATGTTGTTTCCCCACCATAGGGACCCCAGTTCTTTGCACAGCCTCTGACACACAGGAGGTGCTTAATTAATAGTGGTTGAAACAATCAAGCAGGAGCAATTTCTTCCTCAACTGGCTAGACCTGGGGTCCACCCATCAGAAACACTCACAACTGGATGTCTAAGAAGATCCGCTTCTCCTCGCCCACGTGGATCTTCCAGACACAGTCTTCACCTTCCACGTAGGGCTCCGGCCAGTTTGGCGACAGCACCACCCCGGCCACGGCAGAGAGCTCCCCACCACACATGGCTGTAAAAGACACAGACCGACAGACATGATGCATAAGGAAACAGATATGGTATAACAGCTAGGAGTGTGGGCTATGAAACCAGACAGTCCATAGTGTGGAAGGATTAAATTCAGACTGGCCACCTGTCTCCTCCAGCTGAAGGCTGGCAAAGGTGGTCTAAGGACATTGTACTGGGGGTTCTGCAGCCCTGGGATTCAACTGAGAAGCAAAAGTCTTTGAAAAAAATTCCAGAAAGTTTCAGAAACCAAGCCTTGAATTTGCCACTCACCAGAAACTGTTCACATAGCATTTAGGACATTCCTGTATCATTTACATTGTGTTTGCAATTGTTTACGTAGTATTTACTTTGTATTATAAGTAATCTAGAAATGATTTAAAGTATATGAGAGGATGTGCCTTTTTATATAAGGGACTTGAGCATCCATAAATTTTTGTATTGGGTTGGGGGTGAGCGATGGAACTACCGCAAGGGACTGGAACCAATCCCTTGCGGATACTAAGGGATGGCGGTTGCTCTTTCAGGACCAAGGACAGAGCCCAAGGTTTCAAGGAACTCTTCAAGAAACAGCCTCCCCTTTGAGCAGGGGGTGTACTGACCAAGAGATGTTGCATCTGACTCACGTGGACCTGAGCTTGAGTCTTGTCTCAGCCACCAAAGGATCTGTTGAGAAGGCATGTAAGTTCTTGGAGCCTCAGCTGTCTCCCTCTGGACAGCAGGGAGAAACACTAGTGTGGACCTCACTGGATAATTCTGAGGCTTAACTGAGCTCATGGATGTCAGACACAGCACAGTGCCAGGCACAAGGTAAGCATTCAGTAATTCTTAGTTAATGTTATTGTGGAGGGTCCTGGCTCTGCACTGGAAGTGGAGATGTGTGGCCGCACCTGGCCCTTTAAATCTCACTCTGCGTTTGCCGCTTTGGAAAGTTCTCAATGTGGCAGAGGCCAAAGCACCAATAAATTCCGCTCTGTTAAACCAGCACATTTAATACAGGGATCAATCCCTCACCACGGCAAGGCTATGACTTCACGCCAACCACCATCTGGGCAGCGGCTGCCAGGAGCCAGGGCTCTGTTCATTATTCCACACTCCCTATGTGAGTTCAGGCTTGGAGCGGCTCAGTGGTCTTAAATATGGAGAAGTAAGGAGGGCAGGGCGCTGGGCACCCACATAGCTGAGGGTTCCAGAGAGCCGACACTGTCCAAAGGGGCAAAGAGCACAGCTTTCGGAGAACAGAGAGACCAGAGTTCCATGCCTGCTTCTGCCAACTACCCTCAGTGTGTACTGAGGCATGACACATCACAGCTGCTATTTCTTTGTCTGTACGTGGGATCAATAATAATATGCACTTCAGGTGGTGGGCTTTTCTAGTGGCTCAGCAGGAAAGACTCCTCCTGCCAATGCAGGAGAGTTCAGTCCTTGGGTTGGGAAGATCCTCTGGAAGAGGAAAGGGCAACCCACTCCAGTATTCTTGCCTGGGAAATCCCATGGATGGAGGAGTCCGGTGGGTAACAAATAGTCCATGGAGTCGCAAAGAGTCAGACATGACTTAGCAACTGAACAAGACAGGACTGTGGTGAGGATTAAATCACATAATGCACAGAGTGCCTGCAACACAGTTTTTTTTTTTTTTTTTTGCACTCCTCTTAACAACTATTATTATCATTAATTAGACTCAGAGTTGCCATGTGCTGTTGGGTGGATTGTGCACTGCACAAGTCTGCATAGTGTATGTAGGAACTGAAATCCATGCAGGGATCTTCTCACCAAGCTATGCACGATGGGGCCTTGTATCTGGAGGAAGGGGCCCCTTTTCAATTTTATCCATCTTGTAATTTTCTCAAGGATCAGCAGCAAACCTGACCCAAAGGAGAGTGATCCCTGGAAACGGTTCCAATCCTAAAATCAGTACACAAGCTGGATCTCTTCATCTGAAGGAGTAGAGGGCCCTGGGACACCCTGGAGGGAGGGCTGTGACCCACTCACCTCTGCACAGGGGCTCCGTGTCATTCCAGTATGGGTCTCGCACATTGATGCACTCAATGATGGCTGGGCCCTGCTCCAGAGAGTGCCCGGGGTCACAGGTAAACTCCACTATGGTCCCGATGTTATAGGTCGGGTCGGACGTGGTGAAGTTCCCATTCTGAATGTAGGGCTCGTAGCAGTGGCCTTTCTCAAAGGCTGGGGGCAGAAAACAAAAGAGGGCAGCTGCTCACGCAAGCCAGGGGAGGCTCACAGGGCTGTGCTCACGGGAGTTAGGGGAGGCCCGCAGGGCTGTGCTCACGGGAATCAGGGGAGGCTCACAGGGCTGTGCTCTAGCGAGTCAGGGGAGGCTCGCGGGGCTGTGCTCACGGGAGTCATGGGCAGCTCCCGCGGCTGTGCTCACGGGAGTCAGGGGAGGCCCGCGGGGCTGTGCTCACGGGAGTCAGGGGCGGCTCGCGGGGCTGTGCTCACGGGAGTCAGGGGAGGCCCGCGGGGCTGTGCTCACGGGAGTCACGGGCGGCTTGGGAGGCTGTGCTCACGGGAGTCAGGGGAGGCTCGGGGCTGTGCTCACGGGAGTCACGGGAGGCCCGCGGGGCTGTGCTCACGGGAGTCAGGGGAGGCTCGGGGCTGTGCCACAAAAGCAGGCGCCCCTCCTGCTGCTCAGTGAAGCCCCATGGAAAACGGGTACCAGACCCCCCACTCCAGCTCCTGCTGACCTGCTGAGGGCCCTTAGGCATTCACCTGGCCTCTCTACCTCTTTATTTTCATATCTGAAATGGGTTGTCTCCCCAACCCCAAAGAGGCAGCCTTTGGAAGTCCAAGGGTCAGTCTAGCCATGGCCTCTTCTCCAGGCTTAGCAGGTCACATTTCTACCTCCCAAGACCCAGCCCTGCCATGCTTCCCTCAATCCCACAGCAACAACCCAGCAGAGGGGGCCGCCCCCCAGGACCCTCACCCTCGAACCGGATGTTGAAGACTGAGGCCGCTGGCGGCTGATTGGATGTGAATTCGATGCGGATGGTGTGGCCATCGCTCAGCAGGCCCTCGAAGGGGACATTCTCGGTTTGGAAGGAGTCATAGAGAAGAGTGGACTTGTTGGTCAACCCGCTGTAGACCATCATCCTGGCAGTGTAGAAGGAGATGGGGGTCAATGAGAGGTCTTCAGGGGCCACTGACACGCAGCAGTGGGAGGCGTGTGCCATGAGCACCCCCTCTGAGACCTCATTCCCTGACTCACATCCTGACTTCACCCCATACTCTCCAGGATACTCTGCATCATCTCACCAAATTTGTCTCCCTTTCTGTACAATGCTTATCCTAGACTCATGGATGGATTCTGAGCTTGTAAGGAAGGTGCTGTGTATGATGTAATCACCAACTGAATTAATAGATACCAATTATTTATTACTAATATGGACTTCCCTAGTGGCTCAGCAATAAATAATCTGCCTGCAATGCAGGAGATGAGAGAGATTTGGGTTCAATCCCTGGGATGGAAAGTAAATGGCAACCCATTCCAGTATTCTTGCCTGGAGAATCTCATGGACAGAGGAGCCGAGCAGGGGGTCCATGTGGTCACAAACAGTCGGACATGACTCAAGCAACTTAGCAGTAGCAGTATTTATTACTAACTAAGAAGTTGGGATGATTGGGCTAATAACATTCTTGAAACACACACACACACACACACACACACACACACACACACACACACAAATACACATGTAATCACAGTCCCAACTTTAAATTCTGAGCTGTGGGATTTTGGACAAAAACACTTTACCCCACCGAGCTTCAGATTCTTCATGTGTAAAATGGGTACAAGAGTGTGGGGATTAGAGGCCGAGGGTGTAGTGTGCAGGATGGAGCAGGTATGCAGGTCAGATGATCAAGCGTTGGACCACTACCAGGGTCTGCCACTGACTCTTGCCTCCTGAGGACACTGTGAGTGCAGTTAGAGGAGTCCCAATTTCCAGTCCCCAATTCACATCCATTGAAGCTACACAAGTCTCAACCCATCTCAGGCCTCACTTTCCACAATCCAGAAAGGAGGGATCACAAAGTCTTTCCTATCTGTCTTATAGGGGGGCTTTGAAAAGATGAAGCACCCTGAAAACCAAAAGGTATCAGACATGTTGGTATTCATTCTTAGTGTTATTAAAACCCTTTGGCACTTGACTCTGCTAGCTGTGGCAGTTTTAAAGAAGTTATGCAAAGATGTGGAAGGAACCAGTACACAAATTGGATCACTTACTTTTATGGATGGAATCATAAATAGGCATTTTTAATTTTTCAAGTTTTTTTTTACCATGACCCATTAAAAGCGTTTATCATATGAATTTCTAATGTCATCAAAATGTAGAAACGTTGGAGTCTCAGTCTGTTTGTTCTGCCTTGTGTCCACTGTGATTCAGATAAGGAGGGGGCTGGGGTAGAGGCCAAGGGCCTCTTCACAATCTTCTAATCCCTCCTGACTTTATTGTGTCTTCAGGGACATGCCCAGGACTCTTCTTTAGGAGAATTTAAGCCTTTGGCAACAAGGGTTGCTCTAGGGCAAAGCCTCAGGATCTCAAAATCTCTACAGTCAATGACTCTTCCCAAGATAGTTTTCTACGTATGTTCTCTAGAATGTCTGAAATAGTGAAGAGTTTTATCTCAAATCTATGTCTAGTCTATGGTCAAATGGGCTTGGAAAATTTAAATGAAAATTAAACATTTTTTTTTCTCTTGCAGGACTTGTCAGTGCCTATGCCAGTGAATGTGCCTTGATACCAAGATAGAGACTGGGTATAGTGTCTCCTAAACATATTTGACCAGAGAACCCACTTTCTATGCTGCATATTATGGGACTGGAGTTTAGAAAGACTTCATTTTGGGGGCTGGAAATCATTTTTAAAATTTCATTTCAGTCCTCTACTCAAAATCCTTCCATGACTCTCTACAGCTTATAGAAGCATCTGGCAGCCAAAGTCCTTCAGAAGATGGTGCACATTTACCTCCTCATCTTTGTCCATCTCCACTCCTATTCTGCCTGCTTGGGCTAGCTACTCCATCCACTCACCGTATTTTGGGTTCCCTGACTGAATCTGTAAGGTTTAGATCAAGGTCCCATATCTTACATGGAGTCTTCTCTAGCTCTAAGCTCTTGCAACTGTGGTATTTAAGCTGTTTTTTTCCTCATAAAGCCCATAGACAGAGAAAGCTCCCCTTTCTTCTTAGCACAGCGAGTATCTTCACTGGTGTGTGTGTGTGCACGTGTGTGCATGTGCGCACCCTGACCTTTGATCCTGATGAACAACTCCAGACTTCTTTCCCCAGAGACACTTGAGCACTGGTTTTCCCTGGTGGTTGTCAACACCTCCCATTCATAAGCCTTTGCAGGGCTCCACAGAAACACCCAGTGAAACTACAGTGTCCCTGTGTCTGTCATTTATCAGGATTTCATAAACTTTCAGAAAATACTCATTTTGGTTAATTTTTCTTTCTCTCTGCTTCTCACTGTCTGGTCCAAACATACACTTGGTTTATTCCCAGCACCATTCAGAAGAGGCAAACCAGAGGTCTGAACATCAAAAAGCATTCATCACTGAGGGCTCCCGGGTCTTGCTTCTCAATGAGTCTCCAGGGGGAAGAGACTGGGCATCTGTTTTTCTTAAAGGTTCCTGAGGTCATTCTGATGCTACAGAGAATCCACCCTCTGAAACCCCTATTCGACACCTTGTACTTTAAGGCAGTGATTTATTGATACAGAGTTGTTCAGGATAAAGCCGGACGGTTTGGAGGGAAGTGGACTCCAGAGTTGGGTAAATTATTCAGTTGTCTGGTATTTTCTCAGAATCCTGTCCCAGAGGTTAATGGTTTAGGTCTGAAGCTTCAAAGAAGCCAGGACACTATAATTCTAAGTTGAAAGTCGGACAGGCTCCAGGACTCGAAGGTGCTGGAATTCTGTGGGTGCCCTACCCATAACCCCTCAGCACTCTTTGCTCACCTAGCTTTGGCTGGTTTCCAGAGTCTCTGAGAATCAGCCAGTTCAGCCAGCTCAAGGGGTGAGAGCAATCGGGGGAGTCAGTGTGTGTCTGGGAGCACCCCTCCTCCAACAGTGGATGAATGAGTAGATAAACACCCCAGCTCCCCTGCCCTCTGACAGGAACTCTTGGAGCCATGCTAAATACAGCTTCCTGGGGTACCCCTGTAGATAAGACACCTGACTATTAACACATACTGTATCTACTCCCTTTCCTTCTTTGCTCATTTTCTTGGTGCTTTCTAGGATCAGCTGCTAAATAAACCACTTTCTCTCACACCATGGTCATCCTGTCTGTTTCCAAGGGAACTCACTCTAACACAGCAATTCTAAACAGTCAAGATCCTAAGTTTCTAGAATGTTCCAGAATATTCTGGAATAAGGTCTCAGCTTATCAAAGTTTTTGGATTCTGGCTTCTGTGCCTGTTACTTAGCATCGACAGATGTGCTCTTAGCTAAATGCTGTCTTGTTATCGAAAGTTCCTTCGTGTGCATACATCTGGTTTTTAAATCTCAATTTCCTGTCACACCAGGAACCAATGTTCTTCTCTCCCATTCTCCATCAAGGCTAATACATGATTTGGGCACAGAGCAGGTGCTCAGGAAACACTCTCTCCTTGCTCCACTGCAAAAAAGGGATGTGCAGGAGAAGGGATGAGGCAGTGCAAGGTAGGGGGGACTCCCTTCCTGCCTCTCCCCCAACCCTGCTGTGTGACCGGGGCAAGTCTCTTCCCCTCTGTATGCCCTGGTTTGCTTATGTGTAAAAGAAGGAGCTCAAAACTGATGGTTTCTAATATCCTTGCCTCCCTCCCCAGCTCTTCCTTTCTTGACCTCCATGAGCCAACAATTTAGCCATTTCCAGACTCCAAATCCCAAGCCACATCCTAACAGTCTGGGAAAGCATGAGGCCACTGGGACCCTCGGGGGCTTACCTGTCCTTCTCGTGCAGCGCCAGCCTCTCAAAGTGCAGGTGCAGCTTCTGGCCCTCCGGTGCTTCGATCGTCCACACGCAGAACTGGCTCCCACTGGCATTTGCAGAGTGACTTGGGGACAGGACGCGGCCAATGGTGGCGTTGTGCACTGCCCCTCCACAAGGGGCTGGAGCCAGACGGTAGGGGTTGGTGGGCAACGAGAGGATAGCAGAGAGAGGTGGAGGGGGGGATAAGTGGGTGTTTTATCCTTCTCTGACCCCAACCCCTTAGGAAGAGGAAGACCGTGGGCAAGTCTCTTCCTCCTGAGATAGGTTTGTCCTGTTTGACAGGAGGTCCAGTCCCACGACTGGAACCCCTGCCACGTGCCTTCCACGGTAGGGGATGAATGACTGTGACTTAACGCACTGGCTGTGCCCTGGTTCTCAGCTACACAATGGTAATGAAGAAGGACATAAATAGGCAGTTCTCCAAAGAAGAAGTCTGCATTTAGTACTTAGCTAAGTGCTCAAAAAATTCAGCTTCACTAACAATAAAAGAAACGCAAATCTAAACTATGTTCTATCTCCATCCACCTAATTGGTCCAGATAAAGAGCAGCAGTAAACGGGAAGCGCCATCTCCAGTGATGAGAAATGGTTGCTCTCATTCAGGTCTGGTTAGAATGCAAATTGCTATGACCTTTCATGAGGGAAATCTGATTAAAAATATGGAAAATGTGTTTAAACAGTTTGACCTGGTGATTAAGGTTCTGGGGACTTATGTCAAAAAAAGATCTAGAGAGTTTCACAAAAATGTATGAATGATGATGCTCACTGTTTGATTGCTTCCAAGAGCAAAACACTGAGAAACAACATGAATGTCCACTTACAGATGCTTGGTCAAGTGCATGCCATTCATATAGTTTTTAAAAACCCTGTTATCAAAGAGTACTTCAGAATATAGGAAGATACTCACTATATTTTAAGTGGGGGGGGAGTTAGAAAATGGTCCGCCATACCTATTTCAATGAGCTATATGCAAAGATAAATTGAGATCAGGGGTATAAAAGTGATTTGTCAGACTCTTCAGCACTTTTGTATTTTTTGGAAATTTTTTTTTTTTTTTTACCAGAGTCATATATTACTTTTATCATAAAAATCTAACATACATGAAAAATGATTTGTGAACTGAGAAGAGTTCTGCAAATGTTGGGAGGCAGTTTTATTCTTAGAAGATATTTGGCTCTCATTAAATGTTTGTTGAATGACATCATGACTAATAAAGAATTGCAGAGATGAGAAAGGCCGATAGCTCCCTCGCCTGCTCTGGACTCTGCTGTGACCTACAGCAAAGATGTTGCTAGGAAGACTGGCACTTTCTTTCAGGACCACGGACAGAGTACCGAGTTGCCCGTCTCCCCACTCTGCCTCCTGTCCCAAAGTGGAGGTTTAAATCTGCCCCGTGTCACTTGTTGTCCACTGTGGCGCTAGGACAAGTCACTGAAGCTCTCTGAACCTCTAGTAAAGCGGTAATAATAATTCCACCCTCCTTATGGGTTGAGGTGAGAAATGAAACACTGCTTGGAGAGGGCTTGGCGCCATCCCTGGCACAGAGTAGGTGCTCAGAACGCAGGCAGCTTTATTGCCCTACAGCTCAGGGGCCGAGGAGATGGACGAGCTGTCCCTGGTGGGGCGCTCCAGCCATCTGTCCTCTCTGAGCGGCTGCTCATTTGCTGCCTCTCTGCTCCCCTTCCTTGCCTTATTAAGCCGACTGATGACTCTGTTTGGCTTCAATTTGCCAGCCGTGGCTCCCCATCCATCTTTCTTAGCATAAATTGAGGCTTAATTTCTCTCTGATTTCATACATAGGTAAAAATTAACTCGAGGGAGGCATGGAGAACAACTGCCCTATGGTTTGGATTCTTTTTTTCTTTGTTTTAAAACACACACACAAAATTCTGAACAGCCTTGAGAGAACAATACTGCAATAATTAAATCTCGGAATTTACCATCAGCTCTCATTTGCATCTTGAATTCTAGTGACTGCAAATGCCTGGAGGGCAGGAACGATGTTTTTCTTATTCCCAGTATCCTGTTTGCACATGGCTCGTGGTCTGGCGCATAGTAGGTGGTCAGTTAATGTGAGCAGCCTGTACTCTCCTGGCCACGGTCAGGACTTCTGAGAATCTAACAGGGTATTACTCTCTCGATAACTGAGGACAGTCAAGGCTGCGGCCACTGGTGCAGAGAGAGTGCAGCATAGTGTGTGTCTCAACCTATGACGTGTAGCACGTGAACCACAAAAAGAGCATGCTAAATGCAGATTTTGATTCACTTGTTTCTGTATGGGGCCCAGGATTATGAATTTCTAATAATCTCACCACTCTGCACTTTAAATAGTGAATGTGTAAGGGAAACAGCTCAAGAGAGAAAGACTCTAGATCCAGGTCAATTTCTATCTGGTGACTTTGAGGAAGAAACTTCACCTCCATGAGCCTCAGTTTCCTCATCTGTGAAATGGGGATAATGGTTCACACCATGTAGGACTGCTGTGAGGATTTATCACAGCCCTGGCGTATGGACTGGGTTCATAATATGGCAGCTGTCACATCAAAAGTTCAAGCAACAACAAACGAGAAAAAAAAGCCCATAAATTAGACTTTGTCAAAATTAAGGACACTAAGGGGGCAACAAAGGATGAGATGGTTGGACAGTATCACCGACTCAATGGACAAGAGTTTGAGCAAACTCTGGGAGATAGCAAAGGACAGGGAATTCTGGTGTACTGCAGTCCGTGGGGTCACAAAGAGTTGGACATGACTTAGCAACTGAACAACAAAAAGCACACTATTGAGAGGTGAAAGGACAACCCACAGAGTGGGAGAAAGTATTTGCAAATCATGTATCTAATAAGAGACTAGTAACCAGAATACATAAAGAATTCTTACAACTCAAGAAAAACACAACTAAATTTTAAAAACGGGCAAAGGACTTGAATAGACTTTTCTCCCAGAAGATAACACAAATTGCCAAGAAGCATATGAAAAGATGATCAATGTCACCAGCCACTGGGAAAATGCAAATCAGAATCACGCTAGGATACCTTCACACTCACTAGGATGGCTGCCATAATAAAAAGAAGACATGGAAAATAAGTGCTGGTGAGGATGTGGAGAAACTGGTACCTTCATATGTGGCTGGAGGGAAAGGAACATGGTGCAGCCAGTGGAAAACACTTGACAGTTCCTTCAAAACTGAAACGTGGATTTACCATGTGACCCAGCAACTCCGCTCACGGGTACATAACCCAAGAGAAATGACAACATGTGTCCACACCAAAACCTTTACACACGTGTTCATAGCAGCACTATTTGTAACACGTCCGAAGTCCAAAACAACTTGAATGTCCCCCAATAAGGGAACAGATAAAATGTGGTCTATATAATGGAATATCATTCAGCCATCAAAAGGAATGAAGTCCTGATACACGCTACTATATGGATGAACCTTGAGAACACCATGCTGAGTGAAAGAAGCTGGATTCAAAATATCACATGATGTATGATCCCAGGCATACGAAGTGTCCAGGATAGGCGAATCTGTAGAGACAGAAAGTGGGGGCTGGGCATAGGGGAAAACAGGGAGTGACGGCTAATGGGTCCAGAGTGTCCTTTAGCGGGTGATGAAAGAAGTGGTGACGGGTGCACAGCAGTGTGATCGTCCTAAATATCGCTAACGGTCACTTTTATGTCACGTGTGTTTTTATCATGTAACAAAACTGGCTGCCACCACATTTTTGGAGCAGTCTCTTTCCTAAGGTCCGTCTTAACACCACGGGCTTCCCTTGTGGCTCAGACAGTAAAGCATCTGCCTGCAATGCGTGAGACCCGGGTCGGGAAGATCCCCTGGAGGACGGCATGGCAACCAGTATGCTTGCCTGGAGAATTCCACGGCCAGAAAAGCCTGGCAGACTATAGCCCATGGGGTTGCAGGGAGTCGGATGTGACTGAGCGACTAACACCTTCCCTTTAACCCCCCGGGGGCTGGTCTCTCCTCTCTTGGGAGACCATCCATGGCGGGTCCGGCTGAGGCTGGCATGTACCTGAGCAGATGGGCTCCCGGCTGCTCCAGTGGGGCTTGGAGGCATTGATGCACGTCAGTGTCTTGGCACCCTGGAGCTCGTAGCCCAGGTGGCAGTGGAAGTGGGCCTCCCCGCCCGAGTGCAGGTCCATCACTGTGACGTCCCCAAAGTCAGGCCGGCGGGGGAAGCTGCAGCTCAGCATGAAGGCTGGGGAGAGATGCCAGGGCAGACAGTCGTCTCTCAGAGCAGGAGACAGAGAACGTGACCCACATCCCGGGAGCCGGTTTGTGCTGAGGAGAAGAGACGAGGCCCCCGGGGACTCCTGAGTGCTAAAGGAGTGTATTTTTGTGACTCGAGTTGATCACGTGCTGCTGAGACTGCTGGATGAGCACTTTTCTCTAGGCTCAAAGCTCAATTCCACTCCCCACCCTGCCTAACCGGAGACAGCAGGTTTGGGGTGGAAGGTGGGTCCCCACGGGTGGGTCCCCACCCTTCCCCGGAGCCTCTCTCCATGTGGAGACAGAACTACCTTCTCCTTGAGCACAGGAGGGGCGGGATCACCCAGGTAGGTTAGTCCCACAGCATGAGCAGCTTAGGTGTTTGTTAAAAATGCAGGCTCTTGGACCAGGGTTAGGAGAACCAGGTCTTTAGGAAATGCCAAGGATGTGAGAGCTGGAACTAAGTCCTGGGAGGTCAGGGCTTGGGCTGTGGAAGAGACTGATGTGAATTTACGTTCTCTTACTCCATCACTTAAAAACCGGGTGACCTTGGGGAAGTGACACAATGCCCTGAACTTCACTCTCCTCCTCCAGGACTGTCCCTATCGCATGGGTGGCGGTAAGGATTAAATGGGAAATGCCAAAGGGCAGCCTCCTTCGGCCAATGTGCAGTGCACAGAGCTTGCCGGATGGAGCGGCAGAAGGGTGCACATGGCCACGTTGAGCTCCTCAAGTTTTATTTTCATGAGAATGCAGAGTCCATCCCCGGACTGTGGTCTGATCCCTCCTGCAGTTGAGGATTTCTGCATTCCCAGTACTCATGAGGAGGACTGAATTCAAGTTCATGGCTCAATGAGCTATTTTTTCCCCCATTTTTTAATTAACAAAGACAACAGACGCTCGTCTGCATACTGAGAAGGTGCAAGGGAACGGATACTCCTGTATACAGTCATCCATCTGTTTCAGAAACATCCAAGGGGAAATTTTTAAATGAAGTATTTTTCCAGACATTTGGTCAATGTGACGTAAACGTGGATGGCTGTTGATTTCCCAAGGTGTGGCGAAGGGCTCCCCCTCCCTGCTTCCCAGGCAGATACTTGGCAAGTATCCAGGGAGAGCTCCCAGGAAGGAAGCATCCCAGGAGGTGGGGGAAAATGGGACGACATTGAAGGAGAGAGAGAAGGAAGAGAGAAGAGGGGGGTGGGAATGAAGCAAGGGAGAGGAGCAAGGAAAGAAATGAAGGAAGCTGGGACTTCCCAGATAGTCCAGTGGTTAAGACTCTGCATTTCCAACGCGGGAGGCCGTGGGCTCAAGCCTTGTTTGGGGAACTAAGGACCCATATGCTTTGCGGTGCAACCAAAGAAATGAAAAGAAAGAAAAGAGGGAAGAGAAGAGAGGGAAAAGGTAAATAGAAAACAAAAGGAGACCAGAAGCAGACAAATACAAAAGAAAGTGGAGAAGACGGGAAAAGAAGCAAGGGACCCTGGCGGCAGAGGCTCCCTCCCAGAAGCCTGTGGGCCTTCATGGGGTTGGTGTCAGATTCAGGGGCCATGAACTTGAATGGGAAAAGGAAGCTTGCTTATTCTTCACTGAACAGGTTCAAGGTTAACTGCAAAGGCAGACGACAAATTGTTACACAGTCGCAGTACCCGTGGCTTTGTCACCAAGGGAATCAGATATGTTCACATCAAAATGAATATCTTGACATATTTCTTATGCTCATTTGAAATTGCAATAATTATCAGAGCCACTGGGAAATATGATTTAATGTGTTAATAAAGAAGCACATAGAATATGATATCATAGATCAGAACAATGTTTTGACAAGTGCTGTTCAATATGAACGGCTTCCTTTTTGAACTGTATATATTTTATTTTATGCTCTTAAAAACACGAATCTAAGTGACTTAACTGGTGGTCCGGTGGTTAAGAATACAGCCTGCAATGCAGGGGAGCTGGGTCTGATCCCTAGTCAGGAAACCAAGACCCCATATGTCTCGCGATAACCAAACTTGCACGCGGCAACTAGAGAGTCCGTGTGTGCCACGGTGAAGGAGACGGCACATCGCAGTGAAGATCCTGCGAGCCGCGGCTCAAGATGCAGCCACTTTAATTAATAACAAGAGGAATCGTGAATCTAAGAAGGGGTCCACGGTGTTACCAAACCGGCACAAAGAGGTTGGCAGTCCTTGGTGCTGGAGGGGAATGGAGGCCAAAGGTACATCTCAACAGCCCCGGCCTGGCCTTACCCTGGTAATGCAGCTGGAAGGTCCCGAGGCCGTCGTCCTGGAAGGTGCGGAAGTACACGGAGATGGTGTTGGTGGGGCTGCGGATCACCTGACCCTCGACCAGGAGCGTGTGGTTGGCCAGGATGGTCAGGGAGGGGCCGTCCACCCCTCGGATGGACAGCAGCTCCCCCTCGGACAGGTTCACGCTCTTCACCTGGGGATGGGCAGGGGCAGACAGGATCTGAGTCATGTTTGAGACCGGGGGTCCTCCCAGGCTCTGAGGCTCCCCAGGCAGCACCCCCCTCAAGGGGCCCCTAGTCCATGGGGTGGACGGAAACCCCAGCCCTGGAAACCCTCGGAGCCCTGGGAACCTCTGGGCCCCCTGCCAGCTCCTGAAGCTGCAGGGGAGGCACTGCAAGGATCTTCAGCCCCCTTCACTGGGTCCCGCAGGAGAGGCTTTCTGGAGGCTGGAAGCTGAGACAGATCCTTCTGGAGCTGGCAGGTGGGGGTAGGGCTTTGATCAGCTTGGGCCTGAAATTCCACCTCCAGGGAGACAGGAGAAGGCATTTCATCTGAAGGTCAGCTCCAGGGAGGAGGGAAAATTTTTGTGCTGCTCAGGGTCCCCAGGGCCTAAAATAGTGCCTGGCACATAGTAGGTATTTGACTATGTGCTCGACTTTGCAGACTGATTGAAGACATTCTTGCCCTTCTGCACAAATTGGGGAGGGAGTGTGGGGTTGGGGGAGGGGGTGGCCATCTCTGGGGCTTTCTCAGGTCCACGTTCTTATCCTCCCCAATGCTGGCTTCAATGGCAGAACCTCCTCAAAGGACTGTGTACTTGGTTTGCCAAGTCCACTTTCCAGGCTTGGGAGAGGAAGAAGGGAGATACTTTACTTACAAGGATGGTGAACAAACGAAGGAGGGGGTGGGGTGGGGACTTTAGTCAGTCCCCAGTGCCCAATTTGAATATTTTCACTTGCTGTAGTGGGGCCAGGGACTCCAGATCCTCTGCCTCTTGTGTAAACAAGGCAAGAATTACCCACGAGCCCTTCCCCTTTCAGCCCATATATATATATATATATATACACCTTACTCTTTTTTCTCTTTGATGAACTACTCATCTGCCAAAGCCCCACTAAAATTGCCCTCCTCTGTGACACCTTCCCTGACTGCCAGGGAGGTTGCCTGTCCCTCCACTGTGATTCTACATCCTCTGTGAACGTCTGTTAGAGGTCATTTCAAATGGCAGCCCAACGTCTTCCATGTGCGTCTGTTTCAACCATAAAACAGTGATCTCCCTTAGGGCAACCCCTGCACCAGTTTTGCACACCACCATGCCCCTCATTGCTACGACTGGAACATTATAGACGCTCGATGAAGGAATTCTGCTGTCCCTGACAGAAAGCGCCACACAGTATTAGACAGAGTGGATCTATTCAAGTGGAGGGAAGTGCTCCTCAAGGGTCAGCATCAGATGAATGGCAACTTTTCTCCAGTTTAACTCCAAGAACATTTATAAAGTACCGACCACATGCTGTGCCAAGCTCTGGGCATACGTTCTGGGGAGAGGCTTATCTTTTATTCTCTCTATAAATCAGAAAACCTTCCTAGGATAGAGTTCTGCTTAGGTTCATGCAGATGACTCTGCTTAAAATCTTTTGGGAGCTCTTTCTTGCCCATAAGAACAAAGCCCACGCCCAGCCTTCTGCCCTTGGCCTGGAGGGGTCTGCCACCACGTGGTACTGGCCTCTGTTTCTGGCTTCAGGGCCGCCCTTTCCTCTCTTGGACGGTGAACCGGACAGGTCACCACTTGTTGGCATGTTGCCTTAGTGCATATAAAAAAGTGCTTCTAAAGATGGGGCGGTGAGTTGGTGATGTCCTGGACCTAGGGTGGGGAGAATGGGTAACAGGCATTGAGCGCCCTCTCTCTCCCCGCTAGACTCTGGCTGAATACTCTGTGCACTGTCATATATATTCCTCCCTGAAGCTCCATAAAGTAGCAACATTTCATCTCTGTTTCACTGATGGGGAAACAGGCTCAGAGAGGTGGAGTCCCTTACCCAAAGTCATGCAGCATTAACTGGGAGAGTTGGGACTTAAAACCCAGGCATTTGAGGATGATGCTACCCTGCTTTTCCCTTCTTAGTTTGCAGCCAAAAGTTTATGAATCAAATGAACCATGTGGGGTTTCCATGAATATGTGTGTGTTCAACAAGCAGGATATCACAGGACTTTCCTTCTGGGTATAACGGCTTACAATTTAGCAATACATCCCCTTCCCTCCACGTGTGCCAAGCTAGTTCTTCTGAGTTGGGAACTCCTATTCAATCGCCAAAGCCCAGCTCAGTTCCCCACTTTGGTTCTCAAAGAGAGAACCAAACTGGTTAAGATGAAAATAAGCCTGACTCAGATGACCCTTCAGAGGAGACCTTCTGCTGGAGGAGGCAGCCAAGGCAGGGCAACCTCGTGGGGTTACCTGGAGCTCCACCCCATAGCCAGTGTAGACTGTCGCATTGTACGTGCACTCCAGGAAGTTGTTGAGGGGCAGCGGCGGGTAATCACTGGAGTCGATGTACCCTTCAGGATCAGAGAAGCTCACACTGCAGAGAGCTGGAGGAAAGGCACTGTCATCAGGACACAGAGAAGAGCTGAGGCGTCACCTCTCAGGTGGGCTGTTGGCTGGAACGGGGCCTCTGAACACTGGTGTTCCCATCCCCGCTCCTTCCCCTGCTGTTCCTTCTCCTTCAGTCCACACTCAACATAATAATCAAATAGCAAGAGCTGACACGGGACTGATGCTTCACGCTTATCTTAGAGACAAGTAAAGCAAAGCTTAGAGAGGGAGCACATTTGGGCCAAGGTCACACAATGAGCAGGGGTCAAAACCCCAGAGCTCCCAGTCTTTCCTGAGCAGCCACATTGTATCTGTCCCAGATCAACGTATGATTGACAGCCAACACCCCTGTGATGCACTTGAAGATGGGATAGAAGACGGAAGAAAAGACTCGAACACGGAAGTGCGTTCGATCAAGTTCACACAGGGGCGAGAGCAAAAGTACCTTGGAAGGCTAGGGCCTTCCAGGCAGGTGAAAGGATTCTGTCCCCAGAGGGGCGGTTTTGAGTCCTGCTCTTCAGCTCTGAGACCTAGGGCAGGTTGTCTGATGTCTGAGGGTCTCAGGGGTCTCATCTCTGAAATGGGGATGCTAGTTTTGAACCCTAGGGTCAAGTTCATAATTAGGGCTGCACAGATGGTAACCAATGGCAGGGCATGAACCTTCCCGGGCCCCGCCCCCACCCCGCGCCCCTCCCCCCATCGCAGAAGCTGCCTCCTCACAGTTGCTGCAGGGCCGGAGGGGCTGGGGGCTGCTTACCTGGGGCCTGCTCGGTGGTGATGACCGTGGTGGTGATGATGGTGGACGTGGTGGTCTCCTGGCTCTCCTCTGAGGCTGACCCGGTCAGCTCGGTCTCCCCTTTGTCCATCAGCGTCACGGGGCTTGCATCCTCAGGGGGAGCCTCCGGGGCCTCCTCGGGCATGGCCGGCGCCCCGGGGTCGGGGCTCCGGGGGAGCGTGTGGGCCACCAGCGGCTGTGACGTGAAGGGGGCAATCTGCAGGGGCGCGGGGGTCGTGGGGACCGCGCCTTCCTTCCGCTCCAGCCAGAGGGGCTCCTCGGAGGACAGAGACAGTGGGCGGGTCTCCTCCCCTGCGGAGGCCATGGGGTCCTGGTCACCGGGTGGGCGGGGCTTCCCCGGGGCGGAGGACAGGAGACCCGGGCCCGGGGATGCTGGCTGGGACGCGGTCCTCTGCGTGGCCGCTGCAGGGGTGGCCTTCGGCCTCAGCTGCTTTCTGGCGGAGTTCACCTGCTTGAGCGAAGGCGGCTTCTTCTTGGGGAGAAAGGCGTGCCTGGTGCCTGGCTCCTCCTGAAGTGGAAGCAGCGTAGACACGGCCGCCGGGTCTTGAGGCGCGAAGGGGACAGTCCCTTCCAACTCCGGCTCGCGAAGCTCATCCCCAGACTGCACTGGATTCAGAGGGGCCGTGGTCACGCTCTCTTCAGGGTTCTCCTTGCTCAGACTGCTGCTCCCCAGGATTTCGGAGGGCAGAAGGTAAGTATCTGATTGGCCGGCATCTCCCTCTGTGGGCTCATCTTAGAAAGAGAACAGAGACCAGTTAGCTTGGGGCCGGGGACTTTGAGTCCTCTACCTGGCCCACGCTGAGGGTGGCCCCTTTAAGGTGGGACCCAAGGCTTGCCAGGATGCTGGCACATTTTGATCCGTAGATGTGGGGCTGCCACCTTTCTTTCCTTCCTTTTGCTGACTATGGAGACTTGGGGGGATCTGGGCCAGTCCCGGTTAAGCATTAGAGCTACAGAAATCGAGGACACAGAATCTCATGGTCCTAATAAGAAAGCAGAAATAATCATATTCAATGTGATAAAAGCTTAGGAAGAGAGCAGCTCTGTGTGCTGAAAGGACAGGCCTCTAGCCCAGTCTCTGGGTGGGACCACCATGAACAGTTGTGCAGGTTGCTCACTGCACAAGGTCATCCCAGTAAGAGGATGAAAGGGGCTGCAACCAACCCACAGTCTCTTCTCCAAGTTGTGTGCCCTGACTCAGGGCTGTGTTGTCCCGGGACTGGGGAAGTTTGGATGTTTTTTGTTTGTGTTTTACTTATTGTTAACTAAAAACTGTACAAGTGACCTTGTAGGAGCTGCAGGAAGATGTGAGGATCCAGAGTTATGAGGCAGAACAGAGGGGTGTGGGAAGATCCCGGAGGCCTGGCTGAGGTGAGTGGAAAAGAGGAACGAAAGAGAACAGGGGACAGAGTTGGGGGGTGATTAGAGAGAAGGCTGGGGAGCAAGGAGGTCAGGGTGAGGCTCTGGTGGGCCTTGGACATCCTGCTGGTTCCTTGAGATTAGTTTCTGTCCTGAAAGTAAAATCTAAAATCGCCTATAATTTTAAATAAGGGCTGGCCCAGGCCACTGTTTGGCAGAATCATGTCTGAAAGCAGCCTCATCATCTCCTTCTTTGATGCTCAGTTCTGCCAAACGGAAGCTGGCAAATGGCTTTGCCTCTCTGAGCCTCAGTTTCCTGAGTTGTGAAGTGGGGCTGTTGTCCCCTGTTTCCTAGGGTGGTCATCCTTCAAGAGGCCCCTCACCCACAGTGAGCGCCTGGCGTCGGCTGCTGTCATGTAATCACCCCTCAGCGGGGGACCTGAGCAGTCAGAACACTCCAGATGAGGAGCTCAAGATAGGGAGGAATTACGTCCTGGGGGACAAAGGACTGATGGCTGTCCTTGTCAGTTTCCCCGCAGAAAGATACTCGTTCAGCCACATGGTCTGGGGCCCTTCCGCACTGTCATTCAAATGGATCTCCCTCAGAACGGTCCATTTGCTTTCATGCAGTCAGCAGTGGCAGTGGCTCTATCTAGACTGCAACAGTGTGCAATTGACATCAACAAATATTCCTGTGGTATAATACTGATTACCAGCCGGTGGGCATTCCAGGCCGATGGGAACACTGGGGTGGAAACGGACATCGGGGAGGAGAGGGTGTGCAGAGGAGCTGAGCACAGATCTAGGTCACTTATGCCAAGCAGGTTGTCTTGGTCCAAGGTGGGATGCATTGAGGCTTTGGGGTTAGACCTGGGTTCAGATCTCGCCTTTGACAGTTGCGAGCTGCATGGACCTGGGAAAGTCCATTAAGCCTCGTTTATGTAACAGATCTTGGGATCAGATCAGACATGGGGCTGCTGGAAAGCTGTAGCTTTTACGCTCACAGTCTCTTTTATTGGGTGATTGGTACTGATCATCTCTGTAGATTGTCGAGTGAGAAGGCTATGGGGCAGAAAGAAGAGAGGATGAGAGTTCAATACACCTGGCTCCCAAGACCCAGCTGTGGTTCGATGCACAGAGCTTGGATGCAGCCAAGGGCTTGGGGGATCTGCATGGTGGTCCTCTCCTGGCTACCACTCCTCATCATAACTGGGTATGTTATGATAGGTAGGTTTCTTCTTCTCTTGGCGTGTCAAACGGACAGCTAGACTGGATGTGGTCTAAGGGTCCTTCCAGCCCTGACATCATTGATTTTTCAATCAGGTGACTGATAAGTATGCTTAGGGCCTGTTGGTAATCTTGCTGAAAAGGGCAAAGTGACAACCTCAGTCCTGACACGGGCTTGTGAGTTTTGTGGGGTCCTGTGGCTACATCAGCCAGTCTTTCCACAAAAATGTCCGCTTGATCACAAGGGACTGGAGGAGAGACAGGAAGAGGAAGAGGGAGTGGGAGACAGAGATGTTAGGAAAACAAGCTGTGTCAAAGGTGATAAAAGATTACAGATGACATAAAGCACGTTGATGTGCCTTGACCGTAACAACGGTGATATTTATAACATTGCCTCCTGATTGCTTTATTGAGTGCCAAATATGTGCCAATATTTAGCTGAATATTTGTTAAACACTTTGTATCCATTACTTCATTTAAGTCGTTCTCGACCTTATTAATTAGACATCAGTATTCTTATTTTACGGATGGGCAGATGGAGGTTTGGGATATTAAATAACTTTCTAAGATCATAGAGCAAAGCTGGGTTTCCTGCCTTGGTTTTCCTGATGGCCCAGACCATGCTGCTGCCTTTAAGAAATATGGGGCATATATATTTTCAGAAAATGCAGGGCTGTCAGCTGCACCCCCCTTGTCTGCTTGAATCAGCCTCTCCCCATTGCAACACGCTTCTCTCTAAACCCTTGTGTTGCATTTCTGCTAAGTGGGCTACAGTGTATTCCAACAGCCCATAGCTGATACCCTCATCCCTCAGTGCATTCCTTCTTAAAATACAAATTTCTGGTCTCCCCTGCCAGACCCATCACATCTGGACCTTCTCTGAGCCCAGTGAGACCCAACACAGCTGGGGAAAGTGGAAGAAAACAGGAGAAAAATGATCCTATAATCAATTCCTGCCTCCCTATCACTGCTCCCACCTCTGAGGTCCCCAGGAAAAAACTGGTGCCAATCTCAGCAGCGATAAAGCATCTTAGGAAGCAAATCCATGGGAATGAGTCAGTCTTTTCCCCCACTGAGCACCTGACTTCCAGGAAGAGTTGTATATTTGCTGTGTCAATTCACCTCCCTGCCCCCAGTGCCCCTTACCCCTCCGAGCTCACACACGCTGGGGTCTGGCTGGCCAGCTGGCTCCAAACTGAAGGCCATGTTCAAGAGAGATGAGTACATATCTGTGGTCTGAGTGTATGCAGCCCTGGAGATGCAGCGTTTGTTCTCGACTGAGACACAGGCCAAATGAGTGCCTCGTGAAACCATATCCCAGTGGGAATTAGTCAAATTGGATTCCATGGCCTCAGAGATCCAGAGACTTCACTTGCTCAAATAGACTGGCTTTTCCCGGGGCTCCAGTGACCACCGAGTTACATTAACTCCTCTTCCCCGAAGCATTTAACTTTTTCAATCCCCGTAGTTACGTTTGGCTGGTCCTCCCTTTAATGCGGGCATTCAGTGCCCCACTGGGATGCTGTCAATCAACTATTGAGTGAAGGGGCTGGGTGCTGACTCTCCCTGCCGGTTGACCCTCAGCATGAGAGAGTCAGCACTTTAGGACATGGTCCCTGCATTCAAGAACTTAGGAAGGCGTAGCAACAGGTCCTACTGTATAGCACAGGAAACTATATTCAATAACCTGGGGTAAACCATAATGGAAAGAATATGAGAAAGCATACGGATAACTGAATTGCTTTGCTGTACAGCAGAAATTAATATAACGTTGTGAATCAACTCTACTTCGATTTGGAAAAAAAAAAAGTTAGGGAGGCAGACAAACAATGAAAACTCAACACGGGTACCAAACAGAAGAGACAGAGTTTTAATTACATCCTTATTCTGTTTTCCTCTCTTGAGACAGCATGGAGCAACATTGAAGGCAACTGAGCATTTGTTCTGCCTTCCAAGTTGGGAGAAACACCTCTCTCTCTCTCTTTACTAACGTTGATGGGGAAATGCAAGATTAGACTTGGAAGCATGCCATTAAAGTCGAAAAAGCACATGTTCGGAAGCCTTGAAGCTGACGATTTTTTGTCTTAAATGCCCAACAGCAGTGGAATGGCCAAGAACGGCCTGGAATCTGAGCAACAGCGCATCATCACGCAGGCACGAAAGGACAGACCGAGAAGTGGAGGAAACAGAAGCCGGATGATGCTTCTGCTATAATGTTCCGTGAAAACAGCAAGATGGAAAGTTCTAGGTGTGGATGCAAACGACTAGACGCAAACAACTCAAGCAAATGGCGATGCAGAGAGTCTTTTTTGACTCGGAGAAATGGCCCCCAAGTGTGGTCCTGGCTGCCTCTGGGTGGTGGGACTTCTGGAGACGTGTTTGCTTCCTCCTATTTGTGGGCATTTCCCAAAATGTGCGTAAGAAGTGTTCAAAACTTCTTAAGAGAAAAAGAATTATGAAAAGAGGAGGGTTTAAATGCTGCCTTTAGCGCCTTGTGATGAGGAGGAGGCGGGAAATCGGACACACATTAGTAATCAGGGATGTGCCTTGTTCACTGAGTCATTGAACCCCGTGGGATGCGGTGTCCTGGTGGGGATGTCATTGGACTGTTCACAGTGGGTACTTTTAAGAGGAGGGGATGGCAGGTGGATCGATGGGTATCTTTTGCTAAACGGCAGTACAAAAATGCTAGTCACTCTTTTCTTCGACATTACTCGTATCTGATTCAGTGGTGCGTTCTCGTACCTTCACTCTCCGCAACGAGAACTTGCTTAGCTCACGCTGGTAGGTTTGCCTGGCCTCATCAAGGGACGAAACTCCAAACTAAATGTCACCTCCTGCAGATGGAACGTTTCCTAGAGTTTCTGATCACAAGGTATCCAGAGGAAGGGCTGGAGGTCTAGAGAGGGAAAACAGACTGCCCAGGGTCACACCGCCTGTTTGTATCCATAACAGAACAAGGAGAAGCCTGCACCCGCAGCTAGAGAGTACTGCCTGCTCGCCACAGCTAGAGGAAGCACGGGTGTGGCAACAAAGACCCAGTGCAGCCAAAAAGAAAGAAAGTAAGACTGTTTGAGACTTGGAAAAAACCACACCCCGGCACATCAGGCAAAACCAGAAACAAGCCCAGGAACATCTGACTGCCCTGAAGAATGTCAGTTGATTCCATGCTTCCTACATCTGGGCTGGGCAGCAAGGGACCATCCCGTGCGTTGCAGAATGTTGAGCTTTATCCCTGGCCTCCACTCGCTGCAGGACAGTAGCACCCTTCCCCCACCCCCTGGGGACAATCAAAAATGACCCCAGACATTGCCAAATGTCTCCTGCTTGGGTGGGTGAGGGGGTAGCCAAAGACCCTCTAGTTGGTATTGCCCCCAGAAGTGAATAGACCTTCCTGCTTCGTTCCCGGAGTTGATATGCTTTGTTTCACTTACATGGTTGACTTTTGGGGCAGAGAAGGTCTTAGGCTTATCCCTACTTCACAGAGAAGGACCCTGACATGAGTGAGGGCAGTGATTCTTCCCCTCACTCACATTTGATCATCCATTCAGCGAGCACCTGCTGTGGTCTAGACACAGGCAACAGGGGCTGGCATGCAGAGGTCCACCCCAGAGGGCAAAGAGCCAGAGCTGATGGGCACAACCCCTTCCTTTCAGCTGGGAGGACCTGGCTCACCTAGCCCACTCAGGCCTGCGGGAATGAGGCCTCTGGGGTGGATTCATGGTTTTGATCACACCTGGACTTGGACAGGAGTTTCTGGGACAGAAGGAGCAGAGATAGATAGAGGGGGTGGGCTTGGGGTTTCATCTAGTGCTTCACTGGCCACCTTCTACCTACAGCCGGGCTAACAATACTGATGTTCAGACTGATTAACACCCTGCAAAGTGCCTTCCCAGCTGTGATCTCCTTCCGGCCTCCAAACAACTCTTTGAGTTTGGTGTTTTGTTTTGTTTTTTTCCATTTTATAGATGAAAAAAAAGTCAAGGCTCAGAAAGAAGTGACCTGTCCAAGATGATTAGAGCAAATTGAGGATAGGGTTAGATACTTTTTGACCTTGTTCCCTGGAGAAGGCACTGGTGACCCACTCCAGTACTCTTGCCTGGAAACTCCCATGGACAGAGGAGCCTGGTAGGCTGCAGTCCCTGGGGTCGCGAAGAGTCAGACGCAAATGAGCGACTTCACTTTCACTTTTCACTTTCATGCATTGGAAAAGGAAATGGCAACCCACTCCAGTGTTCTTGCCTGGAGAATCCCAGGGACGGGGGAGCCTGGTGGGCTGCCGTCTGTGGGGTCACAGAGTCGGACCCGACTGACGTGACTTAGCAGCAGCAGCAGCAGCAGCAGATCTTGTTCCCGATGTTCTTTCCTCTTTCCCACATCTGCAAATATTTTTTCCTCCTATAAAATAGTTTATTTGCAAAATGCAGGAATATTTGAAAGGTATGAAGTCAGAAGGGTCAGCCTTGTACCACCCTCACTCGTCCACCAGTCCTGCCTTCCAGAGGGAACCCCTGTTAATGGGATCTTGCTTAACCTCCAAATAAAATGTATTGATGTAAAAATAATAAAGTATGTTACCTTAGAATGTGGGGCGGCACACAGGAGCGTGGGCTTGGGGTCAGAATCACTGGGGTTCCAGACTTAGCCTGTGGCTAACTGCCCAAGAGACCCTGGACAGCTCCTCCCTTCTCTGGGCCTCCCCTTTCTCATCTGTAAGATGGGGTCACACAGCCTTATCTCGTAGGGTCATGAGAAAGTACAATGAAACCACGAGTGTACAGAACAGCTCACACAGCAGCCGTCAACGCTCATGAGCTCTTTCGTTGCTTTCTATTGATCTGAATATTCACCGGATTATGACATTGTGTATACTGCTCTGTCACTAAGAATGCATTTTGAAACATTTCAGTCAATCAGAAAGAGTTCAAGACTAAGCCAGCAAATACCCATGTGTATACACCTTTAGCTTAAGAAACAGAATGCTCACCAGTATAGTCAAAGCCTCTGTTTGTTCCTCCCTACCATCTTCTCCACCTCCTGGGAGTAACTTTGGTCCTGAACTTGGCCTTCGGCATTCTCACTTATTATGTGCATTACCTATATTTAATATTAGTAGTTATTGTGTGCATTTATTATACATGTCAATACCTCTGAACACTGTACGGCACTGTGCAAACTTTCTGCATGAACCCTCCTGAAGCTTGCTCCTGTCTTCTCTTTTCTTTCCTTGCCCTTTCTCTTATTCAACACTTTGAGATTCATCCACGTTGATAAGTGTGGTTTGGACGGATTCCTTTTCACCGCTGCATACTACTCCATTCTGCTGGTGTTCCACCACCACTTTTTTAACTTAAAGTCCATCATGGCTATCTTTTCATCAGCACCTATGCAGCCACTTCATTCCTTTTTAATGGCTACGTTAAAATATGGGCTTCCCTGGTGGTATAAACACATACATGGGTGAACCAGGCTCTTGATTAACATTCAGGGTGTTGCCATTCTCTACCCTGTCATCCCAAATAACACTGCAGTAGAGATGTATCTTTGGTGAACACGTCCAGGTAATTCTTCAGGAGCATGTCCCTGAAGTTTCACTGCTCGGCCAAAAGATCTACGTATGTAAAATGTTGACACTGAAAAGGCACCTTCCAAAAAGACATGAGCCTGTTTATTTACCCTGCTGCCAACTCTACACAGGACTGCTACTGCCCTCCAGGCTCTGTCTATGCATAATTTCCAATGACTTTTTAAAAAATTTAAATTTATTTATCATTGACTGTGCCGGATCTTCATTGCTGTGCACAGAGGGATGGGATATAGATGGGGAAACAGTGGAAACAGTGTCAGACTTTATTTTTCTGGGCTCCAAAACCACTGCAGATGGTGACTGCAGCCATGAAATTAAATGATACTTACTCCTTGGAAGGAAAGTTATGACCAACCTAGATAGCATATTCAAAAGCAGAGACATTACTTTTCCAACAAAGGTCCATCTAGTCAAGGCTATGGTTTTTCCTGTGGTCATGTACGGATGTGAGAGCTGGACTGTGAAGAAGGCTGAGTGCTGAAGAATTGATGCTTTTGAACTGTGGTGTTGGAGAAGACTCTTGAGAGTCCCTTGGACTGCAAGGAGATCCAATCAGTCCATTCTGAAGGAGATCAGCCCTGGGATTTCCTTAGAAGGAATGATGCTGAAGCTGAAACTCCAGTACTTTTGGCCACCTCATGTGAAGAGTTGACTCATTGGAAAAGACTCTGATGCTGAGAGGGATTGCAGGAGGAGAAGGGGATGACAGAGGATGAGATGGCTGGATGGCATCACTGACTCGATGGACATGAGTCTAAGTGAACTCCGGGAGTTGGTGATGGACAGGGAGGCCTGGCGTGCTGCGATTCATGGGGTCGCAAAGAGTCGGACATGACTGAGCGACTGAACTGAACTGAACTGAACTGTGCTGGGTCTTCATTGCTGTGCACAGACTTTATCTAGTTGTGGTGAACAGGGGCTACTCTTTAGTTGCAGTGCGTGGACTCCAAATTGTGGTGGCTGCTCTTGCTGTGGCACACAGGCTCTACGCACGTGGGCTGCAGCAGCTGTAGCGTGGGGGCATCCGGAGTTGTGGTGCTCAGGCTTAGTTGCCCCGCGGCACGTGGAACCTTCCCAGACCAGAGATCAAACCGGTGTCCCCTGCATTGACAGGTGGATCCTCAACCACTGGACCACCAGGGAAGTCCTTGCAGTTGACTTTTAACTCAACCATCTGAGGTGGAATCTGGGGCAGATGGATCCAGGCACAGTGCGTTTCTAGAATACCACCTTCCAAGGTGATTCTGAGGTGCTCTCTTGCTTTCTCTAGTTGGTGCTGAAGCCGTGTCTAGGTTTGGTCCTGACCTGTTGCCTGCATCATCAGACTTTTACTCCAGAGCATCCACAAAGCCCACCTTTCCACGGGTGCTTCGGAAGCCCGCCCCACCACAGCCAGACTTCATGTCACAGATCAGGCTGGGGATCGGTGGTGGCTCAGGAAAGCTAGGGACACTGTGGACGCTGGGGCAGGACAGCAACAGATGTTGTCCGAACAGCAGTACATTTCCAGGTAGATGAGCTGCTTAGTCAGGTCCCAAAATAGAAGGACAGCTATGGTCATGACACCCACTGGGATGGTACAAAGTATTCACAGTACAAACTACTGTTTCTATTAGCAAAAATGTGCAAACAATTGACCTGCCTGTCTCTAGGGGGCGAGTTAAATGGTTGTAGAAACACACAGTGGAATACAGGCAGGGTTCAAAGAGATGAGATGATGTCATTGGTGAATTATGTGGTGAGTAACCTGGCAAGAACATTCAGAATTACATCTCCCCTTTGACTCAGCAAGCCCACTTCTGGGAATTTATCCTTCAGACACAGGTTTGCCCACATGCAAAATGATGCACGCACAAGGTTAAGCAATGCAGCACTGTCTGTTGTAGCAAAAGACTTGGAGACAAACCAAGTATCCATCCATAAGGTTAAATCAATGACAGAACATCCAGACAGAATGCCATACAGCTGCAAGAAAAGGGTGGCGAGACTGTCTATGGACCACAGGGGAGGGAAGGCGAAAGTCTGTGCCAGGTTAAAGAGCAAAGTGCAGAACAGTGTGCAGTCTATTGCTATTTGTGTAAAAAAAAAAAAGAGAGAGAGAAAATAAAGCTAGATATGTTGGCATTCGTTAATATGTGCATAAAGAAGCTTTGAGGGGGTGGGAGGGAAGTTCACGAAGGAGGAGATATATGTATATGTATAGCTGATTCACGTTGTACAGTAGAAACCAGTACACTGTTGTAAAGCAATTATCCTCCAATTTAAAAAATGAAATAATAATAAAAAGAAACTTCGAAAGTGGTTATGGCGAGATGGGGTATTGGAAACTGGGAGGATGAGCAGAAAGAGCGGGAAGGATAATTTTCACTGTATACCTTTACATTGATACATATATATGTATCTATGCATATGTATATATACATTTATAACTGTATGTCCTACTCAACAACTATGTAACTAATTAAAAAATAGCATGAAGAATGGCAGAGCTATGTGCCAAGGCAATTCAGTATGAGCTGAAAAAAATCAAGGTAGAGTTAGTGGGTATACGAGCTCTCATGGGAGTAAAAGGAATACATTTGAGCAAAGTATTGGAAAGTGCCTTAGCAGAGCAGGAGTAAGGCTTGCAGTGGAAGAGGGAAACACTTTTTACTGCAACTGTTAAATAGTTTAATTCGTAATGTGCATGCTATAACCAGAGACCAAGTTGCCAACATCCATTGGATCATCTGCCTCCTGAGAAATCTGTATGCAGGTCAGCAAACAACAGGTAGAATTGGACATGGAGCAACAGACTGGTTCCAAATAGGAAAAGGCATCCTGTATATTGGCTGTATATCAAGTACTGCATATCAAGGCTGTATATTGTCACCCTGCTTATTTAACTTATATGCAGAGTACATCATGAGAAATGCTGGGCTGGAGGAAGCACAAGCTGGAATCAAGATTGCTGGGAGAAATATCAATAACCTCAGATATGCAGATGACACCACCCTTATGGCAGAAAGTGAAGAAGAACTAAAGAGCCTCTTGATGAAAGTGAAAGAGGAGAGTGAAAAAGTTGGGTTAAAACTCAGCATCCAGAAAACTAAGATAATGGTATCTCGTCCCATCAGTTTATGGCAAATAGATGGGGAAACAGTGGAAACAGTGACAGACTTTATTTCTTTGGGCTCCAAAATCACTGCAGATGTTGACTGCAGCCATAAAATTAAACGATGCTTACTCCTTGGAAGAAAAGTTGTGACCAACCTAGACCGCATATTAAAAGCAGACATTACTTTGCCAACAAAAGTCCATCTAGTCAAAGCTATGGTTTTTCCAATAGTCATGTATGGATGTGAGAGTTGGACTATGAAGAAAGCTGAGCACCAAAGAACTGATGTTTTTGTTTTTGAACTGTGGTGTTGGAGAAGACTCTTGAGAGTCCCTTGGACTGCAAGGAGATCCAACCAGTCCATCCTAAAGGAAATCAGTCCTGGGTGTTCGTTGGAAGGACTGGTGCTGAAGCTGAAATTCCAATACTTTGGCTACCTGATGCGAAGAACTGACTCATTAGAAAAGACCCTGATGCTGGGAAAGATTGAAGGTGGGAGGAGAAGGGGATGACAGAGGATGAGATGGTTGGATGGCATCACTGACTCAATGGACATGAGTTTGAGTAAACTCTGGGAGTTGGTGATGGACAGGGAGGCCTGGTGTGCTGCAGTCCATGGGGTCGCAAAGAGTTGGACACAACTGAGTGACTGAACTGAACTGAACTGAATAATTAGCAATAGTAGTGAACTCCCTGAGGTTTGCCATCCCAGTTTCAAAGGAGAGCAGAGAACAAACCCCAGCTTTTCTTCAGGTTTCCGACAGTTCTCACCTTTCCACAGGCGGTGGGGAAATGTGTATCACTCCAGCAGGGAACCCCCAGCCCCCTTCTGCAGAGTGGAGGGATCATCTGATTGGAGGTGTAAGGGAGGGAGGTTCTCGGGATGTCTGATATCCACAGGATCCCGTATCCAGCGCAATGTCGCTGGACCAAAAAGCCAGCAGTGTGGCTCCCCTTCTTTCCCTCTGTCTTTCCAGACTTCTCTTCTTGGGCCTGGGTACCCGAATCAAAGTCACCTGAGAAGCGCAGGGCGTAGGTGCCCACCTGTGGTCTGCAGCCCAGCATCACTGGTCATCAGACTGGTCCCATCTGGCTCCTGGTGCCCACTTCCCTGCACTTGGTTAAACCAGAGGAGACGACCACTGAAGGGAATGACAACCCAATTAGTCGGTGCAGTCCCCAACTCTGCACCGACTAATCATAGAGTCCAGAGTCTCAGGAGAAACTTCTCCTGCTCTCATGACTTGCTTTTTATATCTTCACCTAGCACTTCACACTCTTCAAGGGAGTATGGAATTTGCAGTTTTATCACATGGCCTGTGGAGGGCTTATACTTTTGTCAAGACAGATGGGACTCTTCATATAGATAGAGCTTTGCGAGGCATTTGGCAGGTGCTTAGGACATAATGAAGTCCCCTTCCAATCCAGAAATTCTAGAATTCTGAATGTGGTCATGCCTGGGTGGTGGGGAGCAGGGTGCGGACATCACTCACACAGGATCAAGTGCCCAGGCCTCATCATGGTACAAGCTACTCTGGTCCAGTTCTCAGCTCTCACAGAGTCATTGCTCTCATTTGCTTTTGAAAAATCTCTATTTCTTCTCTGATCTTAATGATTTCCTTCCTTCTGCTGAGTTTGGGTTTTGTTCCTTCTTCTTTTTCTGGTTTGTTTAGGTGGCAGCTTAGGTTGTTCACCTGAGATTTTTCTTGTTTTTTTTTTTTTTTTTTGAAGGTCTGTATCACTCTGAATTTCCCTCCAAGAACTGCTTTTGCTGCATCCTGTAGATTTTGTATGGTTGCACTTGCAATGTTATTTGTCTCAAGGCATTTTTAAGTTTCCATTTCAATTTTCTTATTGACCCATTGGTGTTTTTAGTAATTTCCTTCCCTTTCAACCAATTTTCTCTTCAAGACTGAAATGGACAGACTTCTATTCCACATCCTCTTTCCACCTGTAGATGGGCTAACTGACAGGGAAATGAACACCAGGAAAAAGCGACCAGGCTGGGATCATGGATTGACCATTCGTGACCCAACACTTCCATGGTGGGGCACAGGAAAGGCCCAGGTCCCCCCTAGGAGGAGAGGCAGGAAAAGCCCTCAGCATGGGATTGGCTGGCATAACTCGGATCATCTAGCCATCCTCTCCACCAGGCTCAGACATTGATCACTCTGAAAAAAAAAATCATCTAAGGAGATTATTTCTGGGAGCACCATGTCGTCGCAGACAGAGCATGGGAAACATCCAGGGCAGGCCAGACCCCGTGGGCGGTCAAGGCACCAGGGTTCCTTTCTACACAGTCCAGTGGGGGAGCTGGATAAATTCAGCTTTTCATTTTCACAAAGCACCGAGGAACCCGAGTGCCACCATGACAGGAGAAGAGACAGCAAGTTGTATCTTACAGAGGTATTTTTAGCTGTCCTGTTATTCCCACAACATGGTTATGCAAACCCCGTTTCTCTTCTGGACTTGACCTCATAAGTCCAGCCCGTTCCACCCACAGCAGGTCAGGGAGATCTTTCCAGACCACCTCCTTGCAGTGGCAGGTGTCTCTCCTGGATTTTTCTGCCGTTCCCTTAACTCCTAACAGTACCAAAGAGATACTCTTTGATTTTCTCACCTTATCTTGATTCCTTCCAAAAAGATAAGCCGCCACATAAATCAGGCTCTCCTATTTGGCTGGCGTCTTCCCTGTTCTTCCTCGCTAGGAGCAAGTTTCCCGAGGACAGCAATCAGGTCTGCTCCATTCATCACTGTCACCCTGGAGCCTCTTCCACGACCATGAGCCTGATACACAGGTGGCCTCGCATCAAAATCTAGTTAATGAATCGTGGTCACGCCTGCAGCACTGCTGAGAATAAGACTTGGGGTCTTAGATCAAGTCCACCTCTTTAAGTGAGGGATTACAGACCAGCAGACTGTTAACACGACTGGCCCCCATGAAGGGAAATCCTGAGGGTTTCCCAGGTGGCTTAGGGGTACAGAATCCACCTGCCAGTGCAGGGGACACGGATCCTTGGGTCGGGAAGATCCCCTGCAGGAAGAAAGGGCAACCCACTCCAGTATTCTTGTCTGGAAAAATCTCTTGGACAGAGGAGCCTGGCAGGCTACTCTCCATGGGGTTGCAGAGTTGAACTCGACTGAGCACACACCCAAATGGAAGTCCTTAATAGATAAAGATGTTTTGGTTTAAGGTTTTGAGGGTGGGAAGCTGGTCTCGGTGAATGTACATACCTACTCGTTCTGATTACAAAGCAGAATTTCATCACATTGCAAGCAGGGAGCAGGAAGGCAGCCCATTCCCATTTAGCAGTGGGAGGGCAAATAGAAACCCAAATCATGAATTTGTTTGACAGTCTCTTCATTTCCCTGGCACTGCTCAATATGCCATAGTCATATGGCTGGAGGGGAGATTTTGGTGTGGTGTAGATATCACCTGAAAAAAAAATCAGCCCTGAATATTCACTGGCGGGACTGATGCTGAAGGTTAAGCTCCAATACTTTGGCCACGTAAAGCAAAGAGCCAACTCACTGGAAAAGACCCTGATGCTGGGAAAGCTTGAAGGCAGGAGAAAGGGATGACAGAGGATGAGATGGTTGGATGGTATCACTGACTCAATGGACATGAGTTTGAGCAAACTCCGGGAGATGGTGAAAGACAGGGAAGCCTGGCGTGCTGCAGTCCATGGGGTGACAAAGAGTCGGACACAACTGAGTGACTGAACAACAACAAACATATCACCGCAAAGAGCACCCCAGCTGTACCTGTGAGCAGACCCCCTGACTCACCCCCATTCCCCCCGACACCCCCCCACCGCCAAGTCTGCAGCAGAAATTCAGGGGACTACAGGGGACTTGGAGCAGGTGTTAAAAGGATAAGCTTGTACAGGCAAGAAAAGACTCAGTGTTTCCGCTACAAGAGTAATTATCTGATAATTGTCCTCTGTGATCTGGCGTCTCCCCCACGAATGGGCCTCCTTTGTAATTCGTGTTGGGTTCAGAAAGCCTTGGACGTTCTTTTATGTCCCGTTACATCTCATCAGAGCAATGCCGGGGGTGCATCCATCTTCCCCGTGAATGAGCCCAGATAGCTGCTGGCATGGGGGTGTGAGCCTGCCTTTGTGTCTTCAACAATCTGATTAACTGTGGGTGACATCAGTGCCAAGTGATTAGCATTTAAACACTCCTCTCCCTTCCCACCTCCATCACCACCGCCCGCCCTCAACCCCGACTTCATTCACATCTCATGGGGCTGCGACATTGTGATTTCTTGCCGGTAGCGAGGGGGAGAGGAACTCAGTGTGATTTATTTGTGAACAGGAAACTCAGTGAGTCATTGAGAGCGGGTTGGGAGACAGACACGCAAGACAGCTCTGAGAGGAAACCCACGGTGGGACATCTGTCTAGATCCAGTTATCTATATAGTCACATAGACAGATATCGGACTTGGGAATGGACCCAGATGGTCCTGAGTGAGTTCAAGAGACATCATCAGGAAGCTTCCAATTTCCCTTCACCTGTTTGCTCAGGTTCACAGACGAGAATAAAGAGCAGATTGCCATCCCGGGATGCTTCTATGACAGGCTCAGAGAAGACCAGGGACTCGGGAGACCTGGATTTGGGCACTGGTTTCATCACCAATTTCCAATCTGCCTTAGGCAAATTCTACCTCTCAAAACCTAGCTTCTTGCTCTGTAAATTCAACAGAGTCATCTTTGCCTGGTCAACCTCAGAGGAACAAAACCGGGACGATGGGAGGGGTGGGGAGTGATGCGTAAGATTAATGTTATAACTGTGAGGCTTAATTTGTTTTATTAAAAAGCTGAAGGCAGGCCTTTCTTCATACAGAATGTGAACAGCAGTGACTTTACTGGCTGGGGAGAAACAAAGCATTTCTTGACTTTACTTGCAACACTGAAATGCTCTCCGGCCCCCATCCCCAGCCCCGCCACTCATTTCCTGAAATGTAGCTATTGTTATCTTCATTTTACTGATGAGGAAACAAGTAAAGAGCTAGGATCTGAACTGGGGCCATCTGACCCTCAAACCTGTATTTGTTCTGTGTCCTTCCTCCAGTTGATTCCTGACCCTGGCCTGGCAGCTTCCAGAGTGAAGTCAAGTGTTACCCACTGCAGAAGATCTGCTCCAGCTGAGAGGTCCCCAGAGATGGAGGACTCTGACTGTGCCCCATGGGTAGCAGAACGCTGATTGCCTCTCCAAAGGCCCAAACTACAGAGAAAAGTGGAAGAATAGCTTCTGCAAAGGTAAAACCTGAACAGGTGGGGGAGGCGGCCCCAAATCCCCATTTTATAGGCAGGTAAGCAGATGCTCATGGCATCTGGTCCCATCACTTCATGGCAAATAGATGGGGAACAATGGAAACAGTGAGAGACTTTACTTTTGGGGGCTCCAAAAATCACTGCAGATGGTGACTGCAGCCATGGAATTAAAAGACGCTTGCTCCTTGGAAGAAAAGTTATGACCAACATAGACAGCATGTTAAAAAGCAGAGACATTACTTTGCCAACAAAGGTCTGCCTAGTCAAAGCTATGTTTTTTCCAGTAGTTATGTATGGATGTGAGAGTTGAACTATAAAGAAAGTTGAATGCCAAAGAATTGGTGCTTTTTTAACTGTGGTGTTGGAGAAGACTCTTCCTTTGGACTGCAAGGAGATCTAACCAGTCCATCCTAAAGGAAATCATTCCTGAATATTTCGTTGGAAGGACTGATGCTGAAACTGAAACTCCAACACTTTAGTCACCTGATGCAAAGAACTGACTCATTTGAAAAGACCCTGATGCTGGGAAAGATTGAAGGCAGGAGGAGAAGGGGATGACAGAGGATGAAATGGTTGGATGGCATCACCAACTCAATGGACATGAGTTTGAGTAAACTCCAGGAGTTGGTGATGGACAGGGAGGCCTGGTGTCCTGTGGTTCATGGGGTCACAAAGAGTCGGACACGACTGAGTGACTCAACTGAACTGAACTGAAACTGAGGCTTATGGTACAAAGGAAAAGGCAGATTAGGAAGGTGAGGGGGCCTTGTTAACTCACCCTACGGCCTTTGGTAAGCCCACTCTCATCTCTGGGCCTCAATTTTATCCTCTCTTTGATGAAATCATCTCTTCAAATAAAACCCTAAGACGGATGACAGTGTACGATGTCATACAGTTAATAAAGAGTTAACTCAGCCAATCTGGGCCATCCCTACCCTGCAGAACCCTTGCCCCTGGCTCCTGGGGTGTGACCTTTAGGCCTGGAGGAAGAAACCATTTCTACCTACCTTGCATTTCTCCCCTGCTCCCTTTCAGATGACTTTGTCCATGCCAGCTCCACACCTGCTAACATCTAGGTCAATTTCAACAGGGACTTAGGCAGAAATTAAAAAGCATAGATGTCATTTGCCAACAAAAGTCTGTATAGTCAAAGCTGTGGTTTTTCTAGTAGTCATGTATGGATATGAGAATTGGACCATAAAGAGGGCTGAGTGCCGAAGAATTGATGCTTCTGAACTGCAGTTCTGGAGAAGACTCTTGCGAGTCCCTTGGACTTCAAGGAGATCCAACCAGTCCATCCTACAGGAAATCAATCTTGAACTTCCAATGAATTCATTGGAAGGGCTGATGATGAAGCTGAAGCTCCAGTATTTTGGCCACCTAATGTGAAGGGTCAACCCCTGATGCTGGGAAAGATGGAGGGCAGGAGGAGAAGGGGATGACAGAGGATGAGATGGTTGGATGGCATCACTGACTCAATGGCCATGAATTTGAGCAAACTCCAGGGGACAGTGAAGGGCAGGGAAGCCTGGTGCACTGTAGTCCATGGGGTCATCAAAAGTTGGACATGACTTAGTGACTGAATGACAACAACAATAGTCCCATTCCATTCTGTCTGGTCGTGTACTATACCTCCTGTCTCATTCCATCCCCTCCCAGCTCACTCATCCCCTCCACCCTACGCCCTCCCATCCCCTTCCGTTCTATCCCATGTGTAGGTCGGGGGAACACAGGAATGCAGGAAACAGCGTTTCTGCCCCCAGCCTCACTCAGGTCAAGGTTCTCACCAGGCATAGATGAGCTCAGCTCATCCCGGGGAGAGGAGTTGGCACCGTCTGATGCCAAGCCCCAGGCTCCTCCATTCTCTAACCCCTGGGCCTTGATGTCTGCCTCCTGGAGTCCAGCCAGCCTCTGCCCAGAGCCTAATGAGCTCTTGCAGCCAACAAGAACACTGCCTCGGGTGTGCAGGGGCCCAGGGCTGAGCCAGCACACAGAGCCGCCCTTCACTCCCAGGCCCGCCCACTGGGCAAGGTGGTGGGTGCAGGACTCCAGGAAAGCTCTGCAGTCGGGGGGTGGATTTGATGGTCTTTGGAGTGGCCATTGTCAGCCCCCACGGCTGGCAGGGACTACACAGAGGGCCTCAGTGCTCTGGTGCCCACCTGGCCCCCTTCATGGGCACTGTGCCTGCCCGCACAGGCGCCAGGCCATCTCCCTAGGCTGGGGGGTGGGGTGGTGGTGGGGGGAAGGATGTCTCCTATTCACTTGGCAGCCGACTCTGCCAAGGTTGGCTCAGCACGTGTGGACTTGTGACATGGAGACAGAGAGAGGGCTGGAGGAGGAAAGGTGCTGGGCTCTCTTGTTCAGGAACAATAACCGCAGCTTCATTCATTTTTACAACAGCCACCACTTTTGGAATGTTATGAGGTACGGCATTTTACGCACACTGTCATTTAATCCTCACCACTGCTCTGCAGCAATGGAACTGTTAGTCTCCCCATTTTGCTGATGGGAAAACTGAGGCTCAGAGAGGGAAACTCACTCAGCCATGAACACACTGGGAGAGGGTGGTAGAGCAAGGACTCAAAACCAGGTGTGTTTGACCTATAGGCCCCTTAACTTCTAGCTCTTCCATTTCAGGGCCTATTCAAAACATTCTAGGTCCATTATCTGACTTAATTTTCACACTAGCAGTTTGTCCCTTCATCCACAACCTCATACCATCCTTCAGCAAACTCACCAAGATCCCACTGGGTGCCAGGCTCTGTGCTCAGAGGTGTGGAAGGAGGAATATTAGACAAAAGAAGTCTCTGTTCTCAGAGCAGGTGGAAATGAAAGGAGAGGCACCTAACTCCAGATCCCTGCTTCTCCTCCAGGTCACCCACACCCTTACTTCTGCTAGGACAGTGTAGGTTTTCCACTTGTCATGAGATAACCAGACGGAGCCTTGCCAGGGAGTAAGAACACTGAGGTGAGAACTCGAGTCTCCTGTGTCCAACACCCAAAGTGAGGATGGTCGTGCAGACTGTGCTTAAGAGTCTCTCGGTCCCAAACATACATTTTCTAACTCCAGATCCCTACTTCTCCTCCAGGTCACCCACACCCTTACTTTTGCTAGGACAGTGTAGGTTTTCCACTTGTCACGAGATAACCAGACGGAGCCTTGCCAGGGAGTAAGAACACTGAGGTGAGAACTCGAGTCTCCTGTGTCCAACACCCAAAGTGAGGATGGTCATGCAGACTGTGCTTAAGAGTCTCTCGGTCCCAAACATACATTTTCATCCTTCTCATAAACCTTATTTGAAGTGTAACCTATGCAGAGAAAAGTTTACTGAAGTCTTTCTCAAAAGTCTACTCAAAAGTCTTTGCCAAGCTGGACACACCTGCACAGCTAGCAAACAGATCTGGAAGCAAAATGCTGCCAGCACACACTGGATCTGCGGGTAACACCTTGCTCCAAGGGGACCCCAGTTTTGCCTTCTGTTGTGGAAGATTTGTTTTGGCTATTAATGAAGTCATTGGGTAATTAGGCACCGTGATCTCTTTTGTATCCAACTTCTTTCATGCTCTTTTCTGCATCTGACTTCTTTCACTCATTATATTTGTGAGATTTATGCACGTGATTGCAGGAAATGACAGGCCATCCCTTTTATATCGCTGCATAGTATTCCATTTGTGACTATATCATATATTATCCATTCTGGACATCTGAGTTGCTTTCAGCATTTGGCTATTATGAGTAGTACAACCATGAACATTGTGTTATGTGTTTGTTCGATTTTGGTGCACATGTGTGTGCATTACTGCTGGGTATATTCCCAATGGAATGCTGGTAGCACAAAATGGCATGTTCATCTCTAGTAGACACTGCCAAAGGTTTAGTCCAAAGCTTCCAACTTTGATGAAAAAATTATCCAGCTGCTTTCCTATGATGCAGTAAACCAGCAGATCAACAGAAACCTAATGTTGTTTATAGAAATACTAATAATGACTATTTTTATTGCTGTTCTGTTGTTCCTATCTTTCAAGGACTTGGGAACAAAAGCCCATGCTAAGCACCAAATGAATGGTTTGGATATAAACCCTACCCAAGCGCACATTCAAAGAGGCTAATCGCACATTATTCCAATGCCAATTTCCAGTTTTCAAGGGTCGGCTGGCCACGCGCCCTCCTCATTTTGGTGTCTGGATCGTTAGTGGACATCTCATTACATCCTCGAATGGGAATTGTTTCTTGCAGCCCCTTACTTAACTAAGTGTAAAATGAATCCAAGCTCAGTGGGAGGAGGCTGGGCTTGCCTGTGATGAGGTTTCAAGATGGCTATGCACGTTGAGGGGTGGGAAGGTGGAGTGGAGGGGAGGGTAGGGGTCCAGGCATGGGGGGAGCCACAAGCAGCCAGGAGACACCAGGGAGGCTTCCCTATGAGAGCCAGTCTTAGAGAAGCAGGCTTTAAGCCGGAGGCAATGCACCCCTGCTGTGTACCCACTTGACCCCCTTTTGAGTGAAGAGATGACATAGGGAGTATAGAGATGGAATTGGACAATTCTACAGAGGTCCAAAATTTAAGTCTTCCCTCTTCAAGGCAAGGCACTGGAGACATCTATTCTATTCAGTACGTGCATGCGTGCCCAGTCACTTCAGTCGTGTCTGACCCTATGGACTGTAGCCCACCAGGCTCCTCTGTCCGTGGGATTCTCCAGGCAAGAATATTGGAGTGTGCTGCCATGCTCTCCTCCAGGGGATCTTCCCAACCCAGGGAGCGAACCCATGTCTCCTGCACTGCCGGCAAAACCTTTACTGCTGAGCCACCAGGGAAGGCCTCCACTCAGCATTCTCGCCCCTTACTACTTTGTTGCCATGTCTTTGCTGGTGTTGTTACTGCCACAAGGAATTCTTAACTTCCCGACACCCAGAAGCTCACACACACATCACAACCATCCACACCAACATCTCTGTTTCCAAAATCTCGGCTGCACCTGCTATATTGCAACGTAAGCCTCTTGCTTTTGCTACTATTGCGTGGTTTTTCTTAGAGAGGCAGAGGAATCCTTATTTTTTTTAGTTGGAGAAACTAAGCTCATGGAGGGAAAGTGACTTATCCAGTGTTACCCAGGAAGTAATGAAGATGACAACATAATAGTAACATATCAATAATAATAATCGAGTCTTTACTATGCGCCAAGAGCTGGCTTCAACATGCCACCACACATCATCTGATTTAATCCTTCTGTGTCAGGCCCTGTGTCTGCTCCATTTTATAGATAGGGAAGAAAAGTTATAACCAAACTAGACAGCATATTAAAAAGCAGAGACATTACTTTGCCAACAAAGGTCTGTCTAGTCAAAGCTATGGTTTTTCCAGTAGTCAGGGATGGATGTGAGAGTTGGACTAAAGAAAGCTGAGCGCTGAAGAATTGATGCTTTTGAACTGTGGTGTTGGAGAAGATTCTTGAGAGTCCCTTAGACTGCAAGGAGATCCAACCAGTCCATCCTAAAGGAGATCAGTCCTGAATATTCATTGGAAGGACTGATGCTGAAGCTGAAACTCCAATACTTTGGCCACCTGATGAGTGAGAAGAGCTGACTCATTTGAAAAGACCCTAACGCTGAGAAAGATTGAAGGCAGGAGGAGAAGGGGACGACAGAGGCTGAGATAGTTGGATGGTATCACTGACTCAATGGACATGAGTTTGGGTAAACTCCAGGAGTTGGTGATGGACAGGGAGGCCTGGCGTGCTGCAGTCCATGGGGCCACAAAGAGTCGGACACGACTGAGTGACTGAACTGAACTGATAAGGAAACTGAGGTTGAGAAAAATGAAATTACTATCCAGAAGCTTCTGAACTCAAACTCAGCACTGTCCCCAGGTTTGCCAACTCTGGAGCAAGTTTTTTTTTTTTTTTTTTTTTAATTTATTGGCTGTGCAGGGATTTAGTTGCAGCATGAGAATTCTTTTAATTGCAGCATGCGGGATCCAGTTCCCTCACCAGGGATCGAACTTGGGCCCCCTGCATTGGGAACGTGGAGTTCTAGCCACAGGGAAGTCCTGGACAATATTTTAAAGCACATCTTGTATTTCCTGGCTCTCTGACACTTTCCCGGGGCTCTCCTTTCTGATAGCATCTTCTCCTTGGATGCCCTCTCCTCCGTCTCTTCCTAGTCCTCACCTTTGTACACTAGGCTTGTAATACAAGAATGACAGCTCACTGGCTACCGAGGGAACAACATTGGTGGGCAAGATAATGCAGTATTGATCTTCCCACGGTAGATTTGGTTCCTTGCAGCCGAGTGGAAGGGAGATTAATGCAGGGCCCCAGCGAATAGCAAACAGCATCTGTAAGGCAGCTTCTGTGACAAGCAGGATAACATGCTTTATTAGCCTCATGACAAGACAATGTTTTACTATAATTTTTGATCAGAGACTGGGTGATGTTAGTATCAAAATGGGTTTGGGAGGCGGTCACGCCGGATAAGTAGCAAATGAAAAATGAAGTTGGTGGTGGGGACTGGCAGGTCGGGGGTAGAAGTTAAACTTTGTTTTCCAAAGCGACACAGAAAATGCAGTGTGATTGCTCAGATCCCCAAACTAGGAGGCTGGGGTTCCAATGCTGACTCTGGGGCACTGACTCTGGGACTTTTATGCCTCCAGTAAAGTCCCTGATTTTCTGCTAGAAAGCCTTGGGCATCGCTCTCTCTGAGACCAGTGTTTCTCAAGAGACCATCTGCATCAGAATCTTCTGGATTGATTTTTTAAAAATGCAGATTCCTAGGTTCATCTCAGACCCTGTAAATTAGAATTTGGGTGTAAGGGTTGGGCCAAAAGGAGTCTGCAATTTTACCAAGTACCCTCAATGAGCCATATGCTGTTTAATCCTGATATTTCAGAATCATTGCCCTGGACTTCCCTGGTGGTGCAGTGGCTAAGAATCTGCCTGCCAATGCAGGGGACACAGGGTCGATCCCTGGTCCTGGGAGATGCTACATGCTGCGGAGCGACAAAGCCTGTGTGCCACAGCTACTGAGCCTGAGTGCCTTAGCGCCTGCGCTCTGCAACGAGAGATGCCATCACACTGAGACGCCTGCACACCTCAGCTGGAGAGTAGCCCCCGCTTGCCACAACTAGAGAAAGCCTGCATGCAGCAACAAAGCCCCAGTGCGCCCCCAAATCAAGAAAATATTTTAAAAAAGAAGCACGGCTTTCAGGAGTTCTGGGCATGGAGAAACTTACATCCCATAACATCACCACAACCGTGCCATCACCCCAGTAAAGCTGAGTTGAACCGCACTGAAATTAAAAGACGCTTACTCCTTGGAAGGAAAGTTATGACCAACCTAGAGAGCATATTCAAAAGCAGAGACATCACTTTGCCAACAAAGGTTCGCCTAGTCAAGGCTATGGTCTTTCCTGTGGTCATGTATGGACGTGAGAGCTGGACTGTGAGGAAGGCTGAGGGCCGAAGAATTGATGCTTTTGAACTGTGGTGTTGGAGAAGACTCTTGAGAGTCCCTTGGACTGCAAGGAGATCCAAGCAGTCCATTCTGAAGGAGATCAGCCCTGGGATTTCTTTGGAAGGAATGATGCTAAAGCTGAAACTCCAGTATTTTGGCCACCTCATGCGAAGAGTTGACTCATTGGAGAAGACTCTGATGCTGGGAGGGATTGGGGGGCAGGAGGAGAAGGGGACGACAGAGGATGAGATGGCTGGATGGCATCACTGACTTGATGGACGTGAGTCTGAGTGACCTCCGGGAGTTGGTGATGTACAGGGAGGCCTGGCGTGCTGCGATTCATGGGGTCACAAAGAGTCAGACACGACTGAGCGACTGATCTGATCTGATCTGATCTGCAGTGAATCATGTAATCTTTAGGCAGCACTTTGCCACGCACACTGCACAGTCACATTCACTGTCCAGTTTGGTTCTGGAAGAATCTTGTGGAGAGAAATAATCTTTCCCATTTTATAGAAGGGAAAACTGAGGCTCAGAGATGCAAAGGGCTGTGCCAAAGGCTTCATTTCCACTACACAAAGCAGCCAGCGTTGATTCCCTTCCTTTCCTTCCAATACATCTTGCTCTCTGGCATTTGCCCAAGGCTGGTGGTTCTCAGGGCTTCAGCTGGGGGTGATTATGCACCCCCCTGCAAGGGGACAGTTAGCAATGTCTGGAGACATTTTTGGTTGCCATGATTGGGGTGGCATCTAGTGGGCAGAGGCCAGCTCCCTCTCCAAGAACCATCTAGCCTAAATTTCAGTAGCGCTGAGGTGGAGAACCAGGAACTACAGGCCCTATGTCATCCCCCCTGATTCTATTCTAAGTTCATCAAGATGCTTCTGGTGAGTTTAGGCTCTGGATCCATCTAGCTGCTGAAGTGAGGGGGACTTTAATAAAGAAAAGGTAAATTCTGGGAGACCAGGTTAGGAAGCTGATTCAATTGTTGCATGATCTTGACCATGACACCCCTCCCCACTGAGCCTCAGTTTCCACTTAGGTAGGACAGGGGTGAAGGGACGAGGCTAAATGAGACCTCTCTCGCTTCAACCTGTCCTGTGATCTAATTATGTCTAATCTTCTGTTAATGCTGGGTAACCTCTTTTGGAAGTTGAGACAAGACCTGAGAGGCTGGCGTTTGTGAAAGGCGAAGTTACAGTGCATTTTGGCTGATCCATCTTCCCACCTCATCAGCCAGATTGGCTCCATGTTCAAAAAGGAACTCCCAAAGCACAGAATGCCTTGGAAGGAAATGGGATTGGAATTTAATTGATGGCCCGGGCGGTACGCCACGGCTGTTAAATTACCCTGAAAAGCCAACCCATTGTTCTATACAGAAGCCTCTCGGCTTTGTTTGGATAATGCCGTGTGTTTGAATTCAGCTTCTTTCCCACTGGACCCACTGTGAGTTAAAGCCTCTCTCTGACGACGCCAGTGGGCCAGATGCAGGCCAGGGTCCCGACGGCCTTCACTCGCATCCTTGTTGGGAGGGTCCTGAATTCAGCAGAGCCTCTGCATCTAAGGCCTGTGCTGTACTCTCTCCAGGCGCCTTCGCCACGGGCCAGGTGGTCTTTGATCTGACCACACCACCCCCTGCCTTAAACGCCCCGCCATGGATCTCTGTCACCTATGCCAGCCACCCCCAGGTTCTGAGGGCTAATGAGAGGTGTGCCACAGGAGTAAGTTTGGAGATACACTCTCCTCCTCCTGGACCATGCCCACTTTCACGGTCAGGCTCTGGCAAATCCTGCAGCAACAGGAAAATGCGTCCAGCTTGACTTGAACCATGTTTCCCAAATCATTTGCATGTGAATCCCCCTCCACTCTCCTTTTTATCCACATGTTACTATTTGTGTCTTATAAAATAGGCTTCCACAGAACTCCCGTCTGAGAAACACTGATCTGTACAGAAGCACCAAAGGCTCTTCGTGGAAGGGTTCTTGGCTGCCGGGCCAGCCTCACGTCCTGTCTTCCCTGCACTCATCCTACGGCCATTTCCAAATCCCTGACATTTCCCCCAAACCCACGTTTTGGAGGGGCAGGCAGTAAAGCACAGTGGTTACAGCCAAGCCTGGAGTCAATGAGTCACTGGATCATGTTTTTGACATTTTGCCATTTCCTAGCAATCTGAGCTGAGAGCATTAACCTCCATGACCTCAGTCTCTTTACCTGTGAAAAGGGTATAAGAGCACCACCTCATAGGTAGCTGTGAAAGTTAAATGAGCAGATTATAGAAAGAGCTTAGGACATAGTGCGCTCAGTCCGTTTAGTCATGTCCAACTCAGCAACATCATGAACTGTAGCCACGATTTTTCAGGCCAGAATACTAGAGTGGGTTGCCATGCCCTCCTCCAAGTAGGACATAGTAGACCCTTAATGCTGGCTGTTGATTTCATTATGGATGGTCCCAGCTTGTGATGGCTTGACTTACAATCTTTCTACTTTATGACAGTACAAGAGCGATATACATTCAGTGGACACCATGCTTAGAAGGTTGGATGTGGATCTTTCCCCAGGTTAGTGATAATGTGGTCCAATCCTCTCTTGATGCTGGGCGGTGGCAGCAGGCTGCAGCTCCCAGTCAGCCATGCAGTCACCATCAGTACACTTAAACCATTTGGTACCCATACAACCATCTGGTTTTCACTTTTAGTACAGTATTCCATAAACTTAATCAACAATTGTAAAATTGTAAAAAGGTTTTGTGTTACATGATTTTGCCCAACTTGAGGCAAATGTTAAATGTTCTGAGCACATTCAAGGGAGGCCAAGCCTTGATGTTCATAATGCATTTAAACTTATGAAATTTTCAACGTAGGATGGGTATACTGCGATATAACCCCATGGTAAGTCAGGAAAGATTTGTATACTGCTCTGACTTTTTACACATTATTCTCTCTGTCAGAAATACCATCACACCTCTTGGCCATCTGGTAAACCTCTTCTCAGTTTCAATATCCCACCCCTGATATCATCTCTCTGTAGAGGCTTATTCTCGCCTCTTTGGAAGAGACAGGTGTTCCCTGCCTTGTTCTGCAGGATTTTGCCGGCCTGCTTGCCTTCCTTCCTGCCTTTATTCATTTAGTTTAACCGAGTGCCTGCTCTGGGCCTGCCGTCCTCGGCATTGGGGACGCATTGGAGGCAGCACTGATCTGGTCTCTGACCTCCTGGCGCTGAAAGTCTAGAAGGAAAGACAGATGTGAAACAAAGGCACAGAAGATCAACTGCCACCAGGATGGGAGTTACGGGGCCACTTACCAGGGCTCTGGTTTCTATTCTTGCTCTTAGTATGCTGCATTTTAATGATTTGTTTTCAGGCGCATCTCTCCCATCAGACAGGGAGCCCCTTCAGGGAGTTTGACTGAATGCCTGGAACACGGAAGATGCGCCTGAAATGTTTACTGAATCGGGGGTGGGGGGCGAGGGCTTGGGAGCAGGAGCGGTTGGGAATGACCCTCATCCCTATGTCCCCTTTGACCAAACATACCTGCCAGCTACTATGACATTTACTACCGGTTATATCATAAACCCAAGCCCTGAAGGAGGACAAGAGAGAATGACCTGGTTTATTCTGTTTGAAGAACTCAGAGTTCCCAGTGCCCTGGGTACCTCTCAGAGCTCCATTTTTATTTCTTAAAGAAAAATAATAAACCAGGTTAGCACTAAAGAAGATGAATAGGAAGAGAAACAGGCTGGCTGGCGGTCCGCTGCTCTCCGAGGCGCCATCCCTGTCAGTTCCAGGGAAAGGGAGGGAGGAAACGTAGGATTCCTCAAATAGCTCTTCTCTTTCTGAGGTGGGGAATAGGTAACCGTCTCAATTAAAATACAGACCAGAATATTTAATGGCACGGAAATTGATTTTGATGCGGTTTAAATAAATTCCCCCTGGGGAAAATGGGTATTACTTGGCCTAATTTGGTGGAAGTGTTCATTTCCTTCCCAGCTCAGAACTCAAGTACGGGAGGTTCTGTTCACACAAACGCAGACCTGAATTTGTGTCTGGCTCAGAGGACTCTTCCAGGGGACGAGACGAGGGAGGAGCCCAAGCACAGGTCCATCAGAGCAGAAAACTCTCCCCAACTATACCATCCTCGGCTCCTCTGAGTGCTTTTCCATGGGAAGGATCTTCTGGAGGGTGGGTCTCATGGTCCGGCAGTACTGTCTATGATGTTACCGAGAGTGGGAGCCAGGTGGAGGAGGGGCCAATGATGCATGGCCCGGTATGATCTCCCCAACCCTAACAAAGCAACTAGTGCAATGTGAACACACCACACCCCGTAGGAAATTCACGTGTCGGTTCTCTCTAAATTGCCTTTCTTGGAAAGAGGGTGTGAGGAAATGAACCTGCGTTTGCTGCTCACCAGACACTGCTGGGCTTCCCTGGTGGCTCACGGGTAAAGAATCTGCCAGGAGACCTGGGTTCAATCCCTGGGTGGGGAAGATCCCCTGGAGAAGGGAATAGCTCTACCCACTCCAGTATTCTTGCCTGGGAAATCCCATGGAGAGAGGAGCCTGGTGGGCTACAGTCCCTGGGGTTACAAAGAGTTGGATACAACGGAGTAAGTAAACAACAACAATAATAAGACGCTCTGCTAGGCCCTTACGGCTCCTCCGTGAGTGTACCACATCAGACATTATCATTGGCAAAGGGGAACTCCTGGGTTGAAAGCAGAGGTAGGCAAACCACAGCCCATGAGCCAGATCTGGCTCACCATCTGTTATGGTGAATAGTTTTATTGAAGCAAAGCCATGTTTTCCCTCTTACAGAGAGTCTATGGCTGTTTTTCTGCTGCTATGGCAGAGTGGAGTAACTGTCTCAGAGACTGGCCAGCAAAGCCTAACATATTTACTATCTGGCTCTTTAAAGGAAAAGTTTGCCAACCTCTGGTTTGAAGTGTGAATACGTGAAATTACCATTTTAGCCATGCAAAGAAGAAAAAGGTAAAATGGTGCCAATTTCATGTTGGTTCGATCTAATGCCGCATTTTGGTGTTAAACCCCATTAAACCCCAAGGTGTTACACCCCAAGGGTGTACAGCGTGTCTCATTCATCCTCCTCACTTGTCTTTGTATCGTAAACAGAACTAATAACGGTCAGAGAGGTTAAGTGACTTGCCCAAGGTCACACAGGTAGAAACTGACAAGGTCAGGATGCACACTCAGGAGCCCAGCTCCAAGATAGCTGCTCCTCCTGCTGCCCATGGCTCCTCCCAGGGAGCCCTGACAAGGTCTGTGCTCTGTTGTCAACCTCTGTGCCCTGGGAGTCACCGAATATTAACACTCTTCCGCGCCATGCTCATTCTAGCAACTGCAGCCTCAGCATCTGCCAAGAACCCAGAAATGAGATGACCCTGAGTTGATTCTTTGTGTTACTAGCAGTAAAATTTGTGATTGGAATCTTTGATCTGAGAGACGGCCAGAAGTCATCTCATCTGTCCAGGTCGAAGGTTTCAGGGTTATCGCGAGAGCGACGAGGGTTTTACACATGGAGGGAGGGTAGAGGGGACACACTAGCTGTGCACAGATCACTCTACTTTCTGGCTGCAGCTTGGAGAAGGGGCAGGGGTGACAGCAAAGAGACCCATCCAGGTGAAAGATGATGAGACGGGTAGCAGTGGAGCCAGAAAGGTGAATTAAATCTAAGACAGATCTGCTTAGAGTCAAGAGGTCTTGGGACTGGTGGGGGTGGGGGGATTGTGTGGATTGAAAGAGAGAAGAGTGGCAAGGGATGGTGCCTGGTGCCAGGCTTGTGCCTGAGCAATCAAGTGGAGACTGAGGAACTGTCCTTCCCTAAGAAGGACCATTCTGAGTGAGGACTAGTGTTGGGAGGAAGGTTGGGTTTGTTACGTAGGTCACTGAAGAAAGGGGAAACTATCTCAGTTGGTTGTTGGAAGAATAACTGAGATAACGTTTGTGCAGAGCTGAACATGTAGTTGGTATTCTATACATGCAAAGTTTGAGAACGTGAAAGGATTTCAACGAAGGCATGGGCAGAGTGAAGAGAACGTGGCTTCTGCAGACAGAGAGACTGGGGTTCGAATCCCTGGGCTGCCGCTTTCTCTCTCATGTGATTCTGGACGCTCTATTTCATTCATCTGAGACTTGGTCCCTCTTCTGGAGACTTGGATGGGTAGACACTGTGCTGATTGACACACCTGTCCACATTGACCCTCACACTTGCCCTGAGAGGTAGAGGCTGCTGCTGCCAGCCTTGTGTTAGAGATGAAGACAGCGGAGCTCAGGAAGGACAAGCCACCTGCCCCAGGTACCACCACAAGCGGCAGAGCTGGACTTGGCATCCAGGCCTGAGGGCTCTGCTGTGATTCTAGTATCCAGGTAATAATGTCCCCGCTCCCTTTTGCACTTGTAAAAATGAGATCAAGGGAAGGGCTAATACGGTGCCTGGCACCTAGTATAGATCTCAGGCTGCACGGCAGTGCTGAACAGTCTCAAGATCTTCCCATAAGAGTTTAGGGGAACAAAGGGTAGGTGGTCTGGGAGGCTTCCTGGAGGAGGTGGTATTAGATCTGAGACAAAATGGTAGTCATTCTGGAGGGCAAGTCTATGGGAAGAGGAGAAGATGCTTATGGATGCTCTAAAATACAAAATCAGTCATTCTGTAGATTGAAAGGGAACCAAAGTTCTTTGCTTTGTGCTCAAACCGTCCCCTCTTCCTTCTGATTTAGCAGCCTCAAGCTGGTCTCTCTTTAGGGACTGAGCTTTGTCAAGATAAGTAAGTCGGTCTTCACACTCTGGGCTCCTGGCACCACCGCCCTCCATCTAACTGCACACGTTCGTCCTCTTTGTCTCCAGTGGTGACTTTTTTCACTCAGATTTCAGGCTCTTTGCTTAAACATCACCTCTGCAGCTTTTTAGACTAGGTCAGCCCCCATTTCATGCTCCCTGAGCTCCTGTGCTTCTAATTACTTGCTCAACATCTGTCTCTCCCCTCGGAAAGAAGCCCAAGAGTGGAAACAATATCTATTTTTACAAAACTAGCCCTTGCAGCAGCTCTGAGTCGGGCGCACACAGGAGGCTAAATAAATGCTTGAATAAACGAATGGGTGGGTGAGTTTGTATACCTCATCTTGGTTCTTTTCCACACCGGGATTAGTAACTCTCCCTTCCTTCCTTCCAGGGATTTCCATAGATTGCCAGGAGATGATATGTGACTGAGTCTCATGTCTACCACAGTGATCCAGGAGGCTCATATTTACCTTCCAACTTAGAAGAGTCCTGCTGCTGCTGTTGCTGCTAAGTCGCTTCAGTCGTGTCCAACTCTGTTCGACCCCATAGACGGAGGCCCACCAGGCTCCCCAGTCCTTGGGATTCTCCAAGCAAGAACACTGGAGTGGGTTGCCATTTCCTTCTCCAATGCATGAAAGTGAAAAGTGAAAGGGAAGTCGCTCAGTCGTGTCTGACTCTTAGCGACTGCATGGACTGCAGCCTACCAGGCTCCTCTATCCATGGGATTTTCCAGGCAAGAGTGCTGGAGTGGAGCGCCATCGCCTTCTCCGAGAAGAGCCATAGCTTCCTTAAAAAAAAAAAAAAAAAAACCTGCCAGCCTAACCCTGGTCACCCTGGAAGGCCTCTTTCTTCCTAGGATAACCCAACTCCCTCCTCCCTGGAGATGAATCCAAATACTCAGCCTAGGCTTTTCAGACCCTCCAGTGCTGGACCAAGCAAGAAAGTGAAAGTGAAAGTCACTCAGTCATGTGGGACTCTTTGCGACCCCATGGACTGTACAGTCCATGGAATTCTCCAGGCCAGAATCCTGGAATGGGTAGCCTTTCCCTTCTCCAGGGGATCTTCCCAAGTCAGGGATCGAACCTAGGTCTCCTGTACTGCAGGCGGATTCTTTACCAGCTGAGAAACCTCCCCAGTATTACCTCCTCCTGACCCCTGATCATTTAGGCTCTCTCGCCCATACCCCTGGAACCCTCACATGATTGAAATCCTGTGGTCCCCTTTGCTGTTCCCCCTTGATCAACCCATCTCCTCCTCAAAGCCATCCCCAATCACCCCAGTCCAAACTGACTGCTCTGAAATAGTTGTATCCATTCTGTCCAAACCCTTCCTTTTTGTCATTTGATCTGTGTCCACTCCAACACCCCACCCATAGTCTCTGAGAGAAGAGGGGGCCTTGTCTTGGCCAACTCTGTTTTCTTAGAGCAACTAGTGCCTTATGCTGAGCGAGGACACGCTACTTAGGGACCACCTCTTTGAAACACACCCGTACCACCGGCAGCTGCTCTTCCAGTGTCTGACTTCCCTACTGGACCATACGTTTTATGAGGGCAGGGTGTCTTCACATCTCCTGGCCCACTGCAGTGGAGCAAGTTCTCAGTAAATGTTGGATGAGTACACCACATACCTGTCTCACCCTGACACTTCTCTCTGCACCGTGTATCTTTCATCCCCTAATTTGATCCCTAATGATGACAAATCAGCATTTGGTGGTGGTGGGGGGATAATTTCCCTCCCCAAATTCTCAGGAGGAAATCATTTTGCAGTCGTTCAAAGCATAATCAAACCTTCATAAAATTACACACCAGGGTCACAGGTAAATCATGGCTCAGCTTTTTTTTTTTTTTTTTTTATCGTTCAATAGGACAGAGATCACAAACTTTTTATTTTTTTTTTCCAATTTTTCAAGAAATTGAGAGAAACTGTGAGTTCTGGGAGAGGGATGACAGACATGATCCGTACTCTTGAATTAAAAGGCATGTTTAAGATCCCCTGGAGAAGGGAATAGCAACCCACTCCAATATTCCTGCCTGGAGAATTCCATGGACAGAGGAGCCTGGCAGACTACAGTCCATGGGGTCTCCAGAGTCAGACACAATTGAACGACCACCACTTTCACTTTTCCTACAGAAGACAGTGATTTGAAGGATTGTGCCCTTAAGAGCTCCTACCCCTGTGTTAAGACACTTCAGGGTGTCTCTCCAAGTCCAGTGTCCTCTTAACTCCCCTGACCCCCTTTCCTGCCATGCTCTCTCCTGTTATCCCATTCCTTACACTCAGTTTTTTTCCTCTTCCCCATGGATCTGTGACTTTTGTCCTTTCTTTGTCAGCTGAGCTAAGAAGGAAAGCCAGTGAGAGCAGAGGGGTCTTGCCGCTGTGAACTCATGGGTTCCTCACCTTTATCTGCACTCCCAGTTGCCTTTTAAGATTAAACTCTATTTTTAAACTCATTACTGTATATACAGATTTCCCCATCCCCCAACTCTCCAAGTCTGTCCAGGACAGAGGGAAATAGTAATCATTTACATCAAGGCTGTATATTGTCACCCTGCTTATTTAACTCATGTGCAGAGTACATCATGAGAAATGCTGGACTGGAGGAAGCACCAGCTGGAATCAAGATTGCTGGGAGAAATATCAATAACCTCAGATATGCAGATGACACCACCCTTATGACAGAAAGTGAAGAACTAAAGAGCCTCTTGATGAAAGTGAAAGAGGAGAGTGAAAAAGTTGGCTTAAAGCTCAACATTCAGAAAACGAAGATCATGGCATCCGGTCCCATCACTTCAAGGGAAATAGATGGAGAAACAGTGGAAACAGTGTCAGACTTTATTTTTGGGGCTCCAAAATCACTGCAGATGGTGATTGCAGCCATGAAATTAAAAGACACTTACTCCTTGGAAGGAAAGTTATGACCAACCTAGACAGTATATTAAAAAGCAGAGACATTACTTTGCCAACAGAGGTTCGTCTAGTCAAGGCTATGGTTTTTCCAGTGGTCATGTATGGATGTGAAAGTTGGACTATAAAGAAAGCTGAGCGCCGAAGAATTGATGCTTTTGAACTGTGGTGTTGGAGAAGACTCTTTAGAGTCCCTTGGACTGCAAGGAAGTCCAACCAGTCCATCCTACAGGAGATCAGTCCTGGGTGTTCATTGGAGGGACTGATGTTGAAGCTGAAACTCCAGTACCTTGGCCACCTGACGGGAAGAGCTGACTCATTGGAAAAGACTCTAATGCTGGGAAAGATTGAGGGCAGGAGGAGAAGGGGATGACAGAGGACGAGATGGTTAGATGGCATCACCAACTCGATGGGCGAGTTTGAGTAAACTCCAGGAGTTGGTGATGGACAGGGAGACCTGGTGTGCTGTGATTCATGGGGTCGCAAAGAGTCGGACACGACTGAGTGACTGAACTGTACTCTGCATGTAAGTTAAATAAGCAGGGTGACAATATACAGCCTCGATGTACTCCTTTTCCTATTTGGAACCAGTCTGTTGTTCCATGTCCAGTTCTAACCCTTTTTTCCTGACCTGCATATAGGTTTCTCAATAGGCAGGTCAGGTGGTCTGGTATTCCATCTCTTTCAGAATTTTCCACAGTTTATTGTGATCCACACAAAGGCTTTGGTATAGTCACCTTCATGCTATGCTAAGTCACTTCAGTCATGTCTGACTCTGTGCGACCCCATAGACAGCAGCCCACCAGGCTCCCCCGTCCCTGGGATTCTCCAGGCAAGAACACTGGAGTGGGTTGCCATTTCCTTCTCCAATGCATGAAAGTGAAAAGTGAAAGTGAAGTGTCTCAGTCTTGTCCGACTCTTAGTGACCCCATGGATTGCAGCCTAACAGGCTCCTCCATCCATGGGATTTTCCAAGCAAGAGTACTGGAGTGGGGTGCCATTGCTTTCTCCTGTCACCTTCATAGTCTAGCCCAAATCGTAACCCAGTGCTGATTTATTTCTCTCATGTGGGGTGAAAATATAATTCCCTCCTCACTTCAGCGACTGTGGGGGTCTGATGGAACCTGTGATTCTAGAAGCCTTCCATTCCTGCTCCCTCCACTTCCAGTCAACCACGGAGTCTTGTAATTGTTCATTCTTTCAGCTTCACTAGGTCCTCTCTACCCGCTGCGCCCTGCCATGCCCACCGGCCCAGCTACCATCATCTCGTGCCTGGACGATTATTATATCCTTCTTATTGGTTGCCCTAGGTCCACTCTCTCCCTCCAAAAGATCCTCCTTTCACGATGATTTTTCTAAAATTCAAATACAGCCATAGTACTCCTCTGCCTAAGAACTTATTGATCAAAAATGTATTAAAACATCTTCTGTTACCTGAACGTTATTGACTGGAGTGTCTCAGTATTCACTTACATAACAAATCGCTGGCCACAGGCATTTGTTTCTGCAAAAATCCCCAGGTCAACAATGTGTTAAAATCCTTCAGATTTTACCCTCAAAATATGGCTTGACTCCTCAGAACACCGTGTGCTGCTGCTGCTGCTGCTAAGTCGCTTCAGTCGTGTCCACCTCTGTGCGACCCCATAGACGGAAGCCCACCAGGCTCCTCTGTCCCTGGGATTCTCCAGGCAAGAACACTGGAGTGGGTTGCCATTTCCTTCTCCAATGCATGAAAGTGAAAAGTGAAAGTGAAGTTGCTCAGTCGTGTCTGACTCTTAGTGACCCCATGGACTGCAGCCTACCAGGCTCCTCCATCCATGGGATTTTCCAGGCAAGAGTACTGGAGTGGGGTGCCATTGCCTTCTCCGAACACCATGTGCAAGGCCTTTCAATTCCCATCCAAGCCTACGTTTAGAGCCTCAACTCCCCTTGGGTCCCTACTCCAGACACTTTATGATTCATTAGCCAATGATACAGCATTACACACACATTTCTAGATACGTGCAGTATAAGCATAGTGGTTAGGAATATAGGTCCACTCGTCAGACTGCCTGGGCCTGGATCCAGTTCTGCAGTTTGCTAGCTGTGTGTCTTGTCGTTGCACTCATTTTCTCATTTAAAAATAGAAAAAGAAAAAAAGAAAACCCAAATCCTGTAGTAGCGCCTACTTCAGAAGGCTGCTGTAGCGTAAATGAGATAATTTACACAGAGGTCTTAACACAGCACACACCTTTTAAGAATGTTATTACACGTGCTGCATTACCTGTGCCTTAGTCCACACTAGAGCTTTTGCCCTCTCTTCACCTGGTTAATTGCTAACTCTTCTTCTTCTTTGTAAAAAAATTATTTATTTTGGTTGTACTGGGTCTTAGTTGCAGCATGTGGGATCTAGTTCCTTGACCCAGGATCAAACCCAGGCCCCTTGCATCAGGAATGTGGAGTCTTAGCCACTGGGCCACCAGGGAAAGTCCCTAACTATTCTTTTTTTTTTTTTTTTAATTTATTTTTATTTTGAACGGTAATTGCTTTACAGAATTTTGTTGTTTTCTGTCAAACCTCAACATGAATCAGCCATAACTATTCCTAATCTCTCAATTCAGAAAGCACCTCCTCCAGGAAGCCCATTTGGATTCTCAGGCCAGGTTAACAACTCCCTGATCCCTGTTCATGTCTCACAATGACCTGTGACGATGTGTGTATCTGACACACGCCATGTGAGTTAGGGGCCGCATCTTCTCTTTCTCCATCCTCAGTGCCTGGCCTCCACTTGGGGAGCATCTGTCAAATGAATGGACGTGTGAGAATCTTACTTTCCTATGAGCCTGTGTGTGTTTCAAGGGTAGAGGCTGCTGCTTCTCTCCCCGCTCCCCCTCCGACAGCTCTCCACCCAGACCTGGGCAGAGTGGATGCTAACAAAAGACTTTTTAGCTCGACTGAATTGGAAATGACAGACTCATTCCAGGAGTCCTTGCGTGGCCATCTTGATGCGGGGAGAGGGCGGCTGGTTGGCAGGAGTGCGCCGATAAAGCGGGCCAGAGTTGGTATAAGCCATTTATTCTGAAAGAACGAAAGCTAATCTTTCACAAGCAGTCTGGTCGGATCCTCGTTTCTAATACAGATGCTATCAGGGTCTTAGATGTGATAAGCTCTCCAGGGTTTCTGTAAGACTCTGAATGTTGGCTGGAGTTAAATGCCTGTTCTCTTCTGAGTCCCAGCAGCTCCCTCTAGACCAGCGAGCTGTGGATGCGCTTGATGGTGGGGACAAATCCAGATTCTCCTTGCAGGCTGGGGTCACGGAAACGGGGGCGGTTCTTGGCACCCCCTGCTCCCTCTCCCCGTGGCTGCCCCTCTTTGGCCTTCAAATCTTATCATGAACACCTTCTCAGAAGGGTCTTCTTCATCCACCTTAAATTAAGAAGTCTTTATGATTTTACCGATGCCCCATTTACTGTGAGTCCATGAGGGCAGGAGTCATTTCTGTCTGGTTTCCCGTTATATCCTTTGTGCCAACACAATACTTAGCACATAGTAAATCCTCAGTAAATATTTATGGGAACAGATTAATGGATAGGAATTAGGAGTGCTGGGAGACCCTGGGGACCATTTCAGTTCTCTGGCTTCTTTCCTCTGTAAAGTGAGAGAGTTGAATGGGATTTTGCCACGTCCCTTCTGAGTCCACTGTCTGTGAGCTTCCAGGAATGAGATCAGGGAGAAAAGCATCTCACATTGGATGTCTCTCTTCTAAAGCTAGAGCCTTGCTAGGAGCATTCACCTAGACAGGGATTTCTCAACATCCGCATTCAGTGTTTGGGCTAGAAAGTCCCCTGTGGCGTGGTGATGATGGCGGGGGTCGCTGCCCAGTGCACTGGAAGGTAATGAGCAAGATCTCTGGCTTCAGCCCATGAGATGCCAGCAGTAGCCCCCCAAACAAGTTGTAATAACCCCAGATCTCCCCAGACATTGCCATACGTCTGTTAAGGGTGAGTTGCTCCCCACCCTCATTGAGAGCTCCTGCTGGGGACCACGGAGGCCTGCCCTGATGTGAGGTCATGCTGAGGTGTCCAGATTCTTTCCTTCACCAGGAGCATATCTTCCCCTTGAAGGACTCTCAGCAGGTGCCAAGCTCCCTCCCTGGCAGTGGCCCTCAGACGTGAGTGGGTATCAGGATTCCCTGGCAGGACCTGTTAAGAGCCAGACTGCTGGTTCCTGCCCATCCCCCTTCCCCGAGCTTCTGAGGCAGCAGGTCTGGGGAGGGGTTGCAGATTCTGCGTTTCTAATAAGCTCCCAGGTAATCCTGCTGCTGCTGGTGGTCCAGGGACCAGACTTGGAGAACCGGTGCCCTAGGGCAGTGGTTCCCTAACCTAGGAGGACACAAGAGTCACGTGAACAGATTCTGCCAGCCCAGGTCACACCCCAGCCCACTACATCAGCATCTTTAGGGTGGCACCACGGCAGCTGTGCTTCCTAAAGCTCCCGGTGTTGCAGACAACCTGGGATCTCTGTCCTTACAGCACAGAGTGAGCCATGAGCACGTTCTCTATGCTTTCTGCATTCTGTTCATTCATAAGGAGCCCTTGGACCATATTGGCCATGGGGAAATACTGCGAGGGGAGAAACCTGCTTTCCATTCGTGTGTCAGTCCCCTCTCCACTCAGTTGGCCTCTTATCCACTTTGTTGATTCACTTATTGGCTCATCTCCCTGTCCCCATGTGTCTTTGTTAGTTGTTTTCTGCACACGCTCCTTTCATCCCTTAATACCGCACCGCTTATCTGCTGCTCACTCCTTACCACCCCTACAGCTTCCACAGATGTCATTTTACAATGACTTTTAAGTTATGTGATCACTGTTTATCATCTGACTTCATTAGGGCAGGGGACCTGTCTATTTTTGCTCTCACTGGATGGCAGTGTCTAGCCCAGTGCCCGCTCTTGTGTTGAATGAATACCGTGAGGCTGCTTGAACACCTGCCGCAGGGCACTTTCCCCTGTCCGCCTCTGCCAAGGCCCTTTGTCCTGGCAATTAGTCGACACAGAAGTGACGGCCCCAAGACTCTTTTTCTAGCAACTGTGGGCCCAAGTGGATTATGAAATCACCTGGAAAAGACAGAGGCAAATCTAATCCCTGTCTTGGCAAAAGTTGTCCTTGGTGGTCAAGAGCGATTTCTCAGGTTGGTCTCAACTGCTGCATTTCAACCCAGGATGTTGAAATGGCATGCTATCTGACATTTACCCTTCAGAGTAACTGATTTTAGGTTTCTCTCTAGGCCTTCCAGGCTTCCCTGGTGGCTTCCAGGCCCCACCTACCAATGCGGGAGATGTGGGTTTGATCTCCGGGTTGGGAAGATGCCTGGGAGAAGGAAATGGCAACCTACTCCAGTATTCTTGCCTGAAAAATACCATGGACAGAGGAGCTTGGTGGGCAACAGTCCATGGGATCAAGAAAGGGTTGGATACAACTTAGTGACTATTCAACAAGAACCAGGCTTTCCAGGCCTCTCTAGGTGGGAAAGCTGTAGGAGCCTAGCATAGACTTCCTGAAGTATTCACCAGACTCCTGGGAGGAGCACAGGGCAAGTTTGTAAATGCAGACGCCTGGGTCTAAGATGGGTAATGCCTTATGATGCCTACATATCCCTAGGCCAACAGGAAATGGGCCATGGGAGAGAATTCCAAAGTTCCATTTTCTAGAACTGGTCTGCATAGCATACCCCAGGCTGGCTCCTTAACCCTAGTTAACCAACACAAGTTAACTTTAGAAACCGGAAGCTCCTGACTTTCTCACCAGCAACGAGCTAGGGGGACCAGGTAACAGAATTCAATTCTGAGGACAGGAAATGAGGGGTGAATGGATCGAGAAGATGAGGTGCACATGTGCACCATGGAATGCTAGTCAGCCATGAAAAAGAATGAAATAATGCCATTTGCAGCAACAGAGATGGATCTGGAGATTATCGCACTACGTGAAGGAAGCGTGCCAGAAAGACACAAATACCACGTGCTATCACATATGTGGAATCTAAAACAGGACATAAATGAACCTATAAAATAGAAACCGAATCACGGATATAGGGAAACACTGGTGATTGTGAATGAAGAGGGAGCTGGGGAGGGAAGGATTGGGAGCCTGGGGTTAGTGGATGCAAACTTTATGTATAGGATGGATAAGCAACAAGGTCCCACAGTAGAGCACAGGTAACTGTATTCCACATCCTGCGATAAACCGTAATGGAAAAGCATATGAAAAGTATATGCACGCCCTACCCAACCTCCATAGGAAAGGCTGGGAGGTTGGGGTTAGCAGATAGAATGTTTTCTATATAGAATGGATAAACAGTAAGGTCTTACTGTATAGCATGGAAAACAGTATTCAATTTCCAATGATAAACCGTAATGGAAAAGAATATAAAAAGAATGTGTGTGTGTATGTGTGTGTGTGTGTATAACTGAATCAATTTGCTGTGCAGCAGAAATTAACACATTATAAACCAATTCTACTTCAACTGAGGAAAAAAAAAAGAATTCTGAGGACAGGAAACAGCCTCATATTCATGCCTGGAGATACCCACTGACTGACAAAAAGCTATGCAGGATGCCCCTCTGCCTGGGCAGCTGTCCAAGGTCCTAGCTTTGCTGGGATTGTAGCAATATTCCATACCTTTGTCCCTCCCTGACTCTGACCCTTTTCCCCAAAGTCCCCTGCTCCACATGGGCCAGGTACATAGTTCTTCCTAGCTGGGGGGCTGGTCCAGGGAAGCCACTGCCTTGGGAGTATTTATCTCATGTTCGGTACTCAGCTAAGGACTTCATCACATGTGTTGGTTTTGGGGGGACATGTCTCCCTCCTCCCCTCTCTTCCATCTCCAGTGCTGACTTTGACTAATGAGCATCTTTGTGCATACAACTTCCGCTCCCATCGGATCCACTTCTAAGTACAAATTCCCCGGGATGAAATTCTGTGGTCAAAGGGCATGCAGATTTTTACAGCTCTAGCTGAACAGAACTGCCACAGTGCTTTCCTAAGGGGTCTTTCAAATTACAAACATCCCCGCTTCCCAATGACACAGTGACCTTGCCAGCACCCAGCCGTATTGGTTTAAACGTCTGGAGCTAATCAGTCAGTGTGCTGCGATCCCTCAAGGACACCACCAGGTGCATGCACTTGACCCCCGTGAAGGTTGAACCTTTCTCATGAGCTTTCCACTCGTGGCTTGTGGTGGTGAATTATTTAATTATGCACTCTATTTGCGTTTTGTGGTCTAGATTTTCAAAAGGATAACTGTGAATAAATTATACTATAAGCCTGTGTTTATAAAATCTTTTCTTTTTCATTATCACCCATCCCAGCAGGCTTTTAAGATAATTTTTTTCCATGAAAATTTAATCCAGCAGCTAGACTATGTATCTCTTTATGTACTGTATGTCGATCTATGCTTTACACATACACAGGAACTCAAGAACTAATTTTTGTCCCACTGGGGGCAATATTGCCATTATTAAGAATGGATGCAACAAACTAAATTCAACTAAATAATTCAGTGAAGCATAATAATGAACTAATGATCCTGAACTAAACAATAATTCAGCTAAAAACATAAATTCCACAAACACTTCTTGGGACTTCCTTGGCGGTCCAGTGGTTAAGATGCCGTACTTCCAAGGCAGGAGGTGCGGGTTTGATCGTTGGTTGGGGAATTAGATTCCACACGATGCGTGGCCAATAAATAAATGAATTAATTTAAAAAATAAACACTTCCTGGGAGGCTGATATGAACCAGCAATGAGTTAATCACTGTGGATTCAAAAATGAAGATGGCAAGGGCTCCGATATCTTTTCTTCTGTTGCTTTTAATGCAGATAGACGAGGCTATTGAGAAAGGGCATTGCAAGGGGGAGGCAGGATGGAGTGCCTGAGAAAGGTCTGGGAACAATCAAAACCAAACAAACAACAACAATAGGAGCCGCAATGCCAATAACGCAGGTGAGAGGTTTGTGGGCAGAAGCATTTCAAGCAGGAGCAGAAGTGCGATCAAAGATTACACAGGAGACATCCTCCCGGTACATAAGGATGGGCAGCCTGGTGGCCAAAGGGGGACCTGGCAGCAGGGGACCGGGTTCCAAGCCCAGCTTGTAACTGACACGCCGTGTGACTCTGAACCCGCCACATCACCTTGGATTCCAACTCTGCAAAATCAGGGAGACTGATAAGACCCACCCCGCCAGGTAGGTCTGAGGGTCGAATAAGATCATGCCGCCTAAACTCTTAGCACAGTGCCTGGCTCAGAGTTAGGGCTCGAAGACAGTTTGCTGTTAATCCCACTGCGTTCATTTTAAGAATGTTGCCTGGAGGCTGTCAGACACTTGCGGGTGAGGAATGACCCTGCCCAAAAGGTTTTTCAAGGGTCTTGGACAGAGTGTGACCTTCTGATGTGGCACTGTAAGTATATAAAGTGGGCTTCCCAGGTGGCACTAGAGGTGAAGGATCCGCCTGTCAATACAGGAGATGCAGGTTCGATCCCTGGGTGGGGAAGATCCCCTAGAGAAGGAAATGGCAACCCACTCCAGTATTCTTGCCTGGGAAATCCCATGGACAGAGGAGCCTGGCAGGCTACAGTCCGTGGGGTCGCCAAGAGTCAGACACCACTGAGTAACACTTTCACTTTTTCCTAATCCAATATGACCTCATCTCAACCAAGCACATCTCCAAAGACCCAAACATCGAAGTCATATCCAGGAAAGGTCAACGTTCTGAGATTCCCGGTTGCCATGAACTTGGCACGGGAGTGATTAACCCAGGAGAGAGGGTGACTCATCTGAGGAAGCAGAGCTCAGGCTCAAACCCAGATTCTGTAAAGCCCACGTCTGCGCTTTCGGCTATTCACTACCGACACAAGCAGGGCCCCTCTGCCCTCCCATGCCCTCGTCCACTTGGGTGTTGGGTGCACATGAGTCAAAAAAAAAAAAAAAAAAAAAGGCTCTGGGCAAAAACAGGAAAGCAAGAGAGTCATTTCACATCATGGGATGAAACTCCGGGCCCCTTTTACCGCTATGATGGGGCTCTCTCTGCCTCTCCATTCAGACCACACAGTCTCAATGCCTGTAAATCCCTCCAGTGTTCATACAATGCATTCACATATGTAGCACCCCAAAGTGACTGGCCTTCTGACAACTTCACGAGGTCTGAGCAGTCACCCCCATTTGTCTGATAAGAAAATGGAGACCCAGACGGTGCCTTCAGGAAATGCATTGGAAAAAATGGGCTCAACGTCCCAAAGTGCTGCGCTAGCAAAGAGGTTTATTAATAACTAATTAAGAGCAGCAACAATGATGCTAATAGTGGCTGCCCGTAACCAATGCAATTCTGGGCAATAAACATTTCCAGGCGTGGTGCTAAGTACTCAACCAATATTATCTCATTTAATTCAATTAACGACAACAACCCAGGAGAAACGTGGTGAGTTAATTGACACTGTTGTGAGAAGAAGTACTAGCAGATCTGCAACGAGGATGCTCTTGCATCCTGGAAATATTTTGTTTTCTTCTTTTGGGCATTGGTGAGTAAAAGGGAAGAGGGACAGACTGGGTCATGGTGGGGGGAATAGTGGACTTTTCCACTGAGAGACATACCAGAGGGTCTGTTTCTATTCCTTCTCCAGATTAACTGTCTCAGAAAGCCACATGCCCCCTCCCGCCTCCCTTCTATTTCCCTCCCTTCCTCTCTTCTAACAAACACCTATGCACCATTGGGGGAGGGTTAGGAATACAGCAGTGAACAAAACCTAGTCTATGAACGTGCTTTTCTTCTACAGGAGGCTGGAGGGAGGGGAGGGGTGTGTCTCATAAGTGTCTGAACTCAGGATTCTCAGTAGAATTTAGCATCACCTTGTTTGGAACTAGATGTACAACCCAGACCAGGCCTGGGAACTCAGGGACAGCGAGAGTTGGGTCAATTATTAAGACTCAGACAAATGAACGCTTGAGGGTTAACCTGCCTAATTATTCTCAATACCCATAAGCAATCCCGTCTTGATGTGTAGATGATATAGTATTTAATTTCCTTGAGCGCTTTACTATAATTATGTCTCAAAAAGAGAAGATGAAAGGGTACTGTGTTGTCTGCTTCAGTCTGATGATCTCACATTCTCCACTAAGTGGACGGTTTACAGGATTTGATCTTTGCCCTCTGCAGCAGAGACCAACAGAGTAAGGGGTTATCATCAGTCAGTCAGTCAGTTCAATTGCTCAGTCATGTCCGACTCTTTGCGACCCCATGAATTGCAGCACTCCAGGCCTCCCTGTCCATCACCAACTCCCGGAGTTCACTCAGACTCACGTCCATCGAGTCAGTGATGCCATCCAGCCATCTCATCCTCTGTCCTCCCCTTCTCCTCCTGCCCCCAATCTCTCCCAGCGTCAGAGTCTTTTCCAATGAGTCAACTCTTCTCATGAGGTGGCCAAAGTACTGGAGTTTCACCTTCAACATCATTCCTTCCAAAGAAATCCCAGGGCCGATCTCCTTCAGAATGGACTGGTTGGATCTCCTTACAGTCCAAGGGACTCTCAAGAGTCTTCTAAGAAGTACTAATACTAGCAGTAATACAGTAAAAATAGTAACAATAACAACAGCAATAATAATCAAGTTTAAGAGCTTGTGGTGCACAGGAAAGAGGTAACATCTCCTTACGGCATAAGGACAGGGAGATCCAGAAGAAGGGAAGCGGCTCCCTCAAGGTCACACTCCAGGCCGTGGCTGGCCTGAGCAGAAGACGTGGTGTCCTGATACCAAGGCCAGCACTCTTTATGGACAATGCCGAAGAAAGCAATAACCACCAGCATTTGGTGCTGTTTCCCCTGGGCCAGGCATTGGGTAGGCTGCTTGGCAAAGTGTACCACAAGTCATCACAAGAACTCTGAAAGAAGGCACCGTCAGCCCATTTTCCAGACTGTCCTAAGCCCCCATGGTATCGGATGCAAACCAAGGAGCAAGGGCAGGCTTGGGAGAATCCCTGCCTGGAAGAGGGAGGAGGGAGGGGTACGGGGGCATCCCAAGGGCTGCCTGGGAGCCTGTATCCCAATTCAGGCTGAACAGTTTTGCCTCAATTCTCCTTACCTCTCCTTCAATCCTACTGCATCCCTGTCTTTCTAAAGTCAAGCTTTCGGCTGCCAGCGATGCTGGCTTCAAGGTCCACAGGAATGATGCCTGGGGAACTGCAGAGCTATCTTCGCTATGGACAAGCAAATGTTGCCATGGAAACCCTTCATCCCTTCGCAGACCTGCAGCCTGTTCTCCCTCCCCTGATGCTCCATCCCTCGCTTCCCCACTACACAGGGGCTGGGTTGACCAGAAAGCCCAGATAAAAGCCGGGCACAATTGTCAGTCTTCTTTTGATGTATACTTGCCTCCCCACCTCTGGCCTCCTTCCAATCCATCTTCTACGTGCTGCCCAAATGATTATCTCCTGTCCAGTTCAAGTCATGTCACCCTCCTGCTTAAAACCTGCCATGGTGCCCCAAAGCCAGAAGAAGCAAGCACAAACTCTTTGTTCTGATATTAAAATGTCCCCCTCCTTCATAATAGAGATATACACGGGAGCATTAAAACCCCACCAGTATGTGGGCTCCAAGAGGGAATAGGTCTGTCTTGCTCATTATTGCTTCCCTGGTGCCTAGCTCCAGGCTTACAGCAGATACTCAGGAAGGAGAGAGAAAGGAAGAAAGTGAAAAATGCTGACTTCTTCTACCCTTAGCAGACCCTCTGCTTCAGTTGTCCATGAGACAAATTCAAGTCTGACATACTTCCTCAAAGTTCTTCCTCCAAGACCAGGCTGGTCTCTTTCACAACTCTCTGCCCAAATCCCACTGATCCTTAGAAAGCTCAGCTCAGCCGCCAGCTCCTCCAGGTAGACTTCCCAGGTAATCCCTTTAGAAACAATGTCTCTCTATTCTAGAGCTCACTGGGGTGAGCTCTGTGTGTTCAAAGCACCTTTGCCTCTCCTTTGTAAGTATATTGAGTTTCTTCATCCCTGCCCGCCCCGCCTGCCTCCCACCTCCCCAACCAGTGACTAGAGTTGAACACCATGAGGTCTCAGGAAGCAAACATATTTTGGATTTATTTGCATCAAAGGCCATTGTGGCTTTCCCTCATTCCGGGGCTTCTTAGCTCATGGAAAGGCAAGGTTCTCAACTTCCACTGGCACTTCACTTGGGTGATGGCCCACTCTGCTGATTTTTCTTCTCTGGGGAGTTTAGTGGGTTAAACAAAGTCACCAGACCAAGTCCTTTGATGAACCTCAGTGTTCTCTCTCTTCTTTTAGTTGCCGTGTTACCATCCTTGACTTCTTTGCAATCTGTTCTCCATGTATCAGCTAGTGATGCTTATAAAACTCCAACCTCAACAAGGTCGCTCCACGGCTCAAAGCCCTCCAATGGCTTCCCTCTTGTTCTGAGTGCCAGCCAAAGCCCTTGGTCTCTAGGATGACAAGCTGTGGCCTGAGACACAGGGGGAAACGGGGCACGGTGGTCCTGGCAGCCCATCTGGGCCGCGAGTCTGAATGCCAGCTTCAGGGATAGCTGTGTGATTCGGGCAACCGACTTCTCCTCTCTGAGCCCCGGGGACACCAGTGAAGGCATCTGAATCCCCCTATTATCGCCCGCCCCCCCACCAAAGTCAATTTTCCTTGAGCTTCTTGGGTATGATGGTTGTCATTGATGTGCATCAATCCCCTAACACCCAGTTAATCATAGCATCTCACTCTTTTTAAAAAGTCTTTCTTGAATTTGTTACAATATTGCTTCTGTTTTATGATTTGTTTTTTTGACTGCAAGGCATGTGGGATCTTAACTCCCCGACCAGCATCCTGCAGGTTGAACCTGCACTCTCTGCGTTGGAAGGCAAAGTCTTAACCACTGGCCCACCAGGAAAGTCCCAGCATCTTACTTCTAATAACCTCGAGGAAGCCAGGCTCAAGCCCTGGGGCTCCCTTGTCCCTTGTGCCTAAGGTACATATGACTTCTGAGCCCATGACGTTGACAGAGAGAATGCCAGCCCGTGGCATGAGACAAAGAACCTCCACTTAAAATAAGACAGAAGCCTGAAAGCCCCAAAAGCTATTTTTAACGGAGTCTAGAAGTGTTTGTTTTAAAAATATCATGAAATGGTTATTACCGACCATTTTTTCCCCTCCTCCCGCCTTCTTCCCAAACAGGTGCAGTAAGATTAGTGGTAATTTAAAAAAGCAGGATTGCCTCTGTGTCAATTTCTTGCTAATGAGCAAAACACGCAGTGTAATTGCTACGTATTGAAGGAGGCAACAATACATCCTCGGCGGCTGTTTAATACACTGGGGCTTGGCGGAGCAGATGTTCTGAGACTCGCTCTCCAAGACGGAGGAGGCAAGCCCAGAGCAAGAAGGTGGTGCTTCTCTTTCTGCTTGGTCCAGCGCTGGGCCCCTTGGAGGGTGTCAGACAAAGCCACGTGTGTGTGACTCAACATGATAGATTTCCGGAGGCAGAGCAGATGAGCTGGAAAACAGGTTGGGGGAGTATGGAAGGAGAGTGAGGTGCCCTGCAACCTCTGGATCATAGCAAATTCTTGTATTTCAACTTGCGACAAGTCAGGGATGTCCCCTGCTAGCTCCATGATCTTCGGCCTCTCTGAGCAGCAGCCTCATCAACTCGTGAATGGGGATCGTAAGACCCTAGTGCATCTGGTGGGGATGAAATGAATGAGGGACTAGGTGGGGATGCCTGTCTCTAAAGTGCCCACGTGGAGTGATTCAGTTTAAAGAATCGGCCTGCCAATGCAGGAGACACGGGTTTGATCCCTGGTCCAGGAAAATCCCACGTAATTGCTGAGGAGCAACCAAGCCCGTGCGCCACAACGATTGAGCCTGTGCTCTGAAGCCTGGGAGCCACAAATACGGAGCCCTCGCACCACAACCACTGAAGCCTGAGCAGCTACAGCCCATGCTCTGCCACAGGAGAAGCCACTGCAAGGAGAAGCCCCGCGCACCGCAGCTACAGAGTAGCCGCCCACTGGCCGCAACTAGAGAAAGCCAGGGCAGCCACCAAGACCCAGCACGGCCGAAAAATAAACAAATAACTGTTCACATGACTCACTCCCTCACTGGGTGCATGGATGCCTGCAGAAGTCACCCTCCTCCGTCTGCAGGTGGCAAGGTCCTTGGTGCTGGGGAATTGGTGGACGTGGACATCAAATGTCACATCTTCACGAGGCCTTCCCTGACTGCCTCCTGGCTCAAAGAGGGTGAGGATTTATCATCTGTATTTTTCTTTTGCTGATGAATTCCAAGCTCATGAAACGGTGCCTGGCACATAGTAAGCGCCCGATTCCTCTTAACTAAATGATGCCTTTGGAATACCTACCCTAGCGCCCATGACACAGCAGTAGCTCTGTAAGTGGCAGCACATGCCATGCTATGCTATGCTAAGTCACTTCAGTCATGTCCGACTCTGTGTGACCCCATAGACGGCAGCCCACCAGGCTCCCCCATCCCTGGAATTCTCCAGGCAAGAACACTGGAGTGGGTTGCCATTTCCTTCTCCAATGCATGAAAGTGAAAAGAGAAAGTGAAGTCGCTCAGTCATGTCCGACTCTTAGCGACCCCATGGACTGCAGCCTACCAGGCTCCTCTGTTCATGGGATTTTCCAGGCAAGAGTAGTGGAGTGGGGTGCCATTGCAGCACATAAGTTATTATTTAAATTGCTCTGGACTTCCTGGTGGTCCAGTGATAAGAGTCAGCCTTGCAACGCAGGGAACACTCGTTTGATCCCTGGTTGCGGAAATAAAATCGCATATGCCACAGGGCAACTAAGCCCATCCTGCAACTGCTGAGCCCTTAAACTGCAAAGAAAGATCCCGCAGGACGCAACGAAGACCTGACGCAGCCAAGTAAATAAATAAATAATATTTTTAAAAGAACTGCTCGGAGCAAAGCGCTTTCACGTTGCATTAAGTGTCTGCCGTCTGCCAGGCCCAGGAGCAGATGCCATTACATGAATTATCTTCCCAGTGCTCCAAACAGCCAAGTAAGGCAGGTACTGTTATCATCCCATTTGACGGAGCTCGGGGAGGGGAGGCAAGGCGCCCACACTCACACAGCTGTCAAGAGGCAGGGGCTGACTGCACATCGCTCTGTCCTGAGTTCCAGGTCCCCTTTTCAGGGCCAGCCCCGTCCGTGGAACAGATGGTCATGGAAGTGCCTGATGAATGCTTCTTCCCTTCCACCAAGGAGGAGGGCTTGTCTGTTGAAGCCTTTCAACAAGGAGCCAAATGTGAGTGAGCGGAGAGGTGCACGAGACACAGGAAACAGCGTGAGCCAAGGAACCAGCATGAGCAAAGGCGCAGGGGGTCAGACCAGATGCGTTTCTCATGCTCCCACTCTGGGTCCCACCCCTGGGGAAGAGGCAGTGATGGGTACCCAAGGAGACACACCCCCCTGGCAGAGCAACAACACCTGGGAGATGCCAGTGGATGATGCGGAAGAAGAGAACAATCCCATGAGTCAGTGTTTGCAGCTCCAGAAGCCCCAGCTCCAGGCTGGTGGAGGGAACCTGCTCTCCCTAGGTTAAACCGAGGCTGAGCTGTGTGTGTGCGTGTGCGTGTGCGTGTGTGTGTGTGTGTGTGTGTGTGTGTATGTGTGTCGGGGGCCGGGCAGCCCGAGGATATGCTGCTGGAGATTGGAGAGGGAAGAGGAGGACATTGAAATGGACGGCTTCCTGCCTGGGCTGCAGCCCAGGCTCACACCGGCGGTTTTAGACGCACTTCTCCAAAGTGGAAAGTGACATGAGTGTTTTGCAGACCTCGGTGGCTCAGGGCGGCAGAACAGCACACGGGCGTTACATTGATAAGGTAACCAAATAGGATCAATTGCCCCTTGGGCCTGAGGAAGAGGCAGCAGGTGGAGCTGGAAGGATCTGGGGGCCGGGATCTCATCTTGTGTCTGTCCCCCTGGGGGATATAAAGCCAAAGAACCTGGGCTGTGGAGTCCTGGGGGCTTGGGTTCCAGTCTGTGTCCCACTTCTCACTTCTCCGTTTCCTCCTCTACAAAGTGAGGGTTTGTGTAGTCCCGCCTCACGGACCGGATAGATGAAACGATGCCTTGTGAACACTTAAGAAACAGGGGGCAGGGACTTCCCTGTGGTCCAGTGGCTAAGACGCCACTGTCCTGATGCAGGGGGCCTGGGTTCGATCCCTGGTCAGGGAACCAGAGCCCACGGGCTGCAACTAAGAGTTCGCATGCCCTAACGAAGACCTGAGGCAGCCAAATGAATATTTTCTAAAAAAAGACAGAAATAGGGGGCAGAGGCTTGCCTGTCAGTGCTTAGAAAGGCTTCGAATCAGCAAGTTCCTGCTGACCACCTACTACGTGCAAGACACTAAGACGTGTGCTGGGGAGAGGGGGTTGCGAAACCCACCGCCAAGGGCTCACTCCAGCCTGCCCTTCAGCTGGGTGCCTACTTTCTGTAGTTGCTACTCAGCAGTTAAGCATGGTGTTCTACAAACAAACGCAGCACCGTGCACTCTAGTTATTTTGAGAGGCGGCTAGCCTAGTGGTTGGCGGCAGGAGGGTCTGGGGTCAGATGGGGCTGCTCTCCTTCGTGATTCCGTCCCGCCTGCCTGGGCCTTCACCCAGAGACTCGCCCTCCTCAGAGCTCTGGGCTCACCATCTGCACACCCAGGGTAAAAATAGGCCCTCTCTCGCGGAGCTATTGTGAGAGTAAATGAAGAGCTGTTTGCGGAGCCTGGCTTACTGTCAGCACCCGATCCACGGCCGCTGCTCCTGCACTAACCATTGTTGTTGTCGTGGGTGCACTTTCATGATCTCGCCTGTTACGTGGCTGCCTCCTGGGAAAGCAGGGCCTGCGTTTTGCTCCCCATTGGAGTCTACAAGTCATCAGAACCATCCTCACCTCATCATAAGGTGCTGAGTTTCTAAGTAAACGAAGGGACGATTGAATGAAAGCATCTTGTCCCAGGGCCTACCTTTATTAACACAGTTCCTGACTTCTCCACTCTTTCAGATGGAGCTGGTATTTTCCGCTCTCATGCTCACGCCTGGGTTTCCTGGGTTTCCTCTTGTGGGTGCTTATGAAACACCAGCCTACGTGCCTGGGCATCACCCTGGGCTACACTGTGTCAAGGATGCAACCTTGACACTGACAGCATGGGGCTCCAAGCCACAGCTAAGCCACCTGAGTTAGTCCCCCGAACTCTCTGACCAGTGCCTGCCCCTTAATTAATAACAGGGACATGGTTTGCTCAAGACCCCACCTCTGCCCATCTACCTACCATCCTGGGTCATCGGGAAGACCCCAGCCCCTGGGGAAGACCCCCGCAGGAAGACCTCCTCCCAAGCCTTTGGGCCCGGTTGCTCCTCCATCGAGAATAATCCCAGGCTGCTGGCCTGAAGTGGAAAATGAATATTCTGGCCGCTTTTCAGTTTCCAGATTGATTGGGGACAAATGGGAACTCGGCCCCCCTCAACCAATCATCCAAGGCAGTCAGCTGTAACTAGGTATACACTTAAACAGCTGGCGTGTGAAATAGCACACCCGCACTCTGCTGATTAAAGAAAAAAATAACCCAAATCCTTATTTCCTGCAGTGGCTGGCTTGGAGGCCGGGCTGTGGGTGGGATGGGTCAGGGGAGAGATGGGGAAACCTCAGTAGCCCCAAATGTTTCATCATTAATGCCCTCTACCCCATTGTATACTGTAAAATATGTTTCGCCTTCCACAGTGCTTTGGTGAAGTAATAAGTCATTCAGTTCCTTGGTTTTATCAATCAAATAATGAGTGACACTTAACCAGTGTTCACTTTGTGCCAAGCTCTTTACATGCATTAACTAATATCCTCCCAGCAACCCCGCAAGGTAGGTACTATCATAATACCCATTTTACAGATGAGGAAACTGAGGCACAGAGTGGGGAAATAACCTGCCCAGGTTCACCCAGCTGGTAAGCAGCTCTGGTTCCCTCTCTGACGTCTTGGGACATCTTCATGCAAACGTGTACCAGGAGTCTCCTATTCCTGAGGTGTTGCGCCAGAAACTGAGGATAAGGGATCCAAGACTGGTCCTGTCCCCTTAGAGGTGCTGCGGGGACAGCAGACCTGTAAATGAAGACAGGGAGCCACTGCCGATTGAAGAAGACCATCTCAGAGGCAAGGCAGCACTGAGAGCCTTCACAATTCCATTTAATCCCCATAACAACCCTACGAGGTAGGAATGCAAGTACAGTATCTGTGTTGGACACGTGGGGAAACAGAGGCCCAGGGAGGTGCATTCATGCCTCTGGGAAGTGGCTGAGCTGGGATGTGAAGCCAGGTCTGTGTAACTTAAGACTCCACTCCCTAGAGGGTCCCCGGAACACAGGTCTAGGTGGTCAGGAGACGCTTCTGGGAGGCAGGATGGTGAGCCAAGGGCTGGGTGAGGCAGAGGGCAAAGGGGGAACTGGGAGGGGTCTCTGGCAGAGTCTGGATGTGAGAGAGACTGGTATCTATGGGCTTCTGTGTGGCAGAGAAGTACTTGATCTCAGCCAAAAGGCGGAGAAGGGATGAGAAGGGAGCAGAGGGAGGCAGGAAGGGATGTGGTGGCAGCGAGGTCCTAGCAGCTGGCAGTGCCCATACCTAGCTGAGCCTCAGAGGTCACAGTTAGGGGGTCATCCTGCAGACAGTATCCATGAATTTTAAACTCAAATAACCTGACCTCCGAGCTAGCAGATTCAGCCTTGGCTTTGTTAAGTAGAGAATCCCCTGCAGGATTTTCAGAACCCTTACCCTAGTTCTCAAACCCTCCCCCATCACCCTTTTCAAAGACCATTAGGGTCTGGGGACCCCAGACCGGGAACTGGCACTTTTGCTGATAAACTACCTTTCTAAAATAAATGTCATGACTGCAATTAATCAGGTCCACAGGCTCAAAACGTTTGACCCCTCCCTCCCCCTCCCAGTTGCATTCCCATTCCTTATTATTTAAAGTTCCCTTCCTGGACAGATCAACCAAACACATAAATGAATGGTCTAAAAGAGCTGCTGGAAATGTGGGGGCCACACTGGGAAGACCATACATCACTCAGACACGAAGAAGTTTCCACACCAAAGTTCTCAAGCAATTAGAGGGTCAGGGCTCTGTTCAGCTCTGGAGACCTAACGGGCTGGTAGCTGTGACTCCACAGAGATGGGCTGGGTACCCAGTCTATCTTCAAACTCCAAGCATAATCAGGCACTGGATGACAGGTCTAAAGGCAGGGTAGCTGAGAACTTTCCCCTCACATCAACCTAGAGGGACTGTGATCACTGGGAAACCACTGCACAGGAAGGTGGCCTTTGCGGAAGGTGGGGGGAGGAGGCGGACTGAGCCACTGAGCGCTGCGTGGAGACCCACACGCCGCCTCTGCAAAGGAGACCTCAAGGGCAGGGCAGGCCTAGGCCCCGGGATGCAGAACTGCCACACTCCCCTAAAAGGGCCAGGTCTGCCCGCCCTTGAAAGCTTCACTTATCCCAGGTGCTTGGTTTAGACTGCCTTCTCTCCCTTTCACTTGGCTAATTTCTATTGATATTTAATACTCAGGATAGGTGTTGCCTCTTTCAGGAAGCCTTCCTGGAATACATCCTCCGCTCATACTCCCACAGCCTCTGTGCTGCCCCCATCATAATTATTGGCTTGTCTCTCTTCCCGTCTGGCCTGGTGACTCCCCGAGGACAGTGGATGTGGCCGTGGCTGCATCTTACACGTCTTAGTGTTCCTAATGCCTACCATGGTTAAGTAGTCAGTAAATGTTTGTTGAATGCAGGAATGAAAAAATGAATGAATGAGTGACTATATGGAGATCCCATGACACTGGTTCTCTAAGTGTGATTTTGCCTCCAGGGGATACTCGTCAATGTCTGGAGACATTTTCTGTTTGTCACAACTGTGGGGGTGCGGGGAGCCAGGGATGCTATTAAATATCTTATAGTGCACAACACAGGACAGGCCCCCAGTCCACTCTTGGCCCAAATAATTACCCAGCCCCAAATGCCAAGAGTTCGGAGGTTGAGAAATTCTGCTCTACAGGTCGGGTCCACTGTGTCCTAGGTCTACAGCTGTAGGAAATCGGAAGGAAAGGGGAAAACACAATCCCTGCCCCTAGTGAGTTTATGATCTGGCAAAGCCCATAAGAGAAACATCTGAGAAAGCACTAGAAAAGAGAACAGGACAGAAACTCACTGAACACTCCCTACTGTCAGGCACTGTGGGTACATCTATCCCGTTGAACTTCTACTCATCCTTCAAAACCCAGCTGAAATATCACCACCTCTAAGCAGCCTTCCCTGATGCCACAACCCAGGCTCCGTATGCCCCTTTTCACTGCTCCTGCAGTTTCCATTGCACCATCCCATAGTCATTCATATATGTGATCATCACCCCTCAAGCCTGAGGACAGAGGCTATGTCCTAATTATCTTTATTTCTCTGGTTCCTGGAGAATAGAGAATAGTTTACTAAATGTTAGAGGACATGAACATAAGAAACGGGACTACTGTAGCCATCAAGCCAATGGTGGGGTTTTGCACCTCCTGGAACCTGGGGGAGGACTGTGTAAGGAACACCACCACTGAGATGCCCAAGAATGCCAGGGAGGTCCACCACCACTGAGATGCCCAAGAATGCCAGGGAGGTCCACCACCACTCTCGACCTGCCATGGAGGAGGAAGGCTGTTTTGGGCTGGCAGTGCTTTGTCATTGACTCGGCTGCCAAGCCAGAGACAAGACGTCCTCCCAGTGAGCCCGTCAACTAACAAGCTATAAATTAAAAAGGAGGGAAAAAAAAAAAAGGTCTGCTAATTCCGACCCACTCTATTTTTTACTCGCAGCTGCTTGGGAGGGAATGCACTGTGACTTTCAGATGGAACATTTCTTTGGCTGAAGTTCCCTCTCTCTGCCTGCCCTGGCATTTCCCTCCTCCAGGGTCCAGGCTGGATGGAGTCGAGCGAGTGTGGGCTTTGAGTTCTGGCCCTGCCGTTTCTTCACCATGTCTCTCTGTGCCTTCCTTTTCTTGCCTGTAGAATCCCAGTATCTCAGCAGTTCCAGGAAGCACTTAGGGGTGAAAGGTTGCCCATCCATTGTCCTCCATCTCCCAAGTGCCCTCAGAGGATCTGAAAATACCTGCAAGATGCTCTTAGTTCAGAAGGAAACCTGGACTTCTGATCCCTGGAAGGAAGCCCTCCCCACCCCAGCTCCCAATCCCCAACACTTCCCCCTCAGTATCCCTTTCCAGCCTTTAGAGAATATTAACACTCTGTCTATGAAAATGGGCTCTCGAGTATCACTGAATCATGCAACTCCGTCACTGCACACATGGGGAAACTGAGGCTCAGAGAGGGGAAAGAGCTTAGCTGGGCCACACAGAGAGGGGCGCAGAGGTGCTGGGCTCCCCCCAGGCCTCTCGCAGGGTACTTCACTTTCCCTTTCAAAGTTATAACAAGGGCATCTGCCATTTATTGGGTACTTGTTAATGTGCCAGGCACTGGATTATCTTAATAGCTTGTAAGGGGGAAAAATACCCATAAAAGGAAAAATTGATAGATTGAACCTCATTACATTTAAGAACTTCTGCTCTTTGATAGACACTGTTAAGAAAATGTAGTCAAGCCACAGATGGGGAGAAACTAACTGCAGATTTCATATCTGATAAAGAATTGTTCCTGGAATACATAAATGATTCTCAAAACTCGATAGTAATAAAATAAGCAATCCCCCAAAGAGGGCAAAATATTTGGACAGGCATTGCAGTACCCTAAAGCTACATGGATGTCAAGTAAACTCATGAAATGATGTTAATCATTCAGATCAGATCAGATCAGTCGCTCAGTCGTGTCCGACTCTTTGCGACCCCGTGAACTGCAGCACGCCAGGCCTCCCTATCCATCACCAGCTCTCGGAGGTCACTCAGACTTAGGGAAATGCAAATTCAAATCGCAATCAGACACCCTGACACACCTATTGGAGTGGCTAAAATAAAGACAGATAGTTGCAAGTGTTGACAGAGGGCAGAAACGCCTGGAACACTCACATAGATGTGGTGGGAGGCAAAACGGTGCCACACTGGTAAAGAGAAAGTTTCTTCATTGTAAACCTGCCCTACGATTAAGGAACTCTACTCCTGGGTATTTACCCGAGAAAAATCAAAACCTATATCCATACAAACACCCGTATACATGTCTACAGCAGCACTGTTCATAAACAGCCCCAAACTGCTGCTGCTGCTGCTAAGTCGCTTCAGTCGTGTCCGACTCTGTGCGACCCCATACACGGAAGCTCACCAGGCTCCCCCGTCCCTGGGATTCTCCAGGCAAGAACACTGGAGTGGGCTGCCATTTCCTTCTCCAATGTATGAAAGTGAAAAGTGAAAGTGAAGTCGCTCAGTTGTGTCCAACTCTCAGCAACCCCATGGACTGGAGCCCACCAGGCTCCTCCGTCCATGGGATTCTCTAGGCAAAAGTACTGGGGTGGGGTGCCATTGCCTTCCCCGAGCCCCAAACTAGAAATATCCAAATATCTCTCAATAGGGGTAATGTATAAACAAACTGTGGTCATTCACGAATGGGATTCTGCCTGGCATAAAAAGGAATGATCTTTTGATATCCGTGAAAACACACACGAATCTCAAAAAACCACTATACTGAGTAAAAGAAGCCAGATTAAAAAACCAGAGTACATATTACATGATTCTATCTATAGAAAACTCTGGGAAAATGCAAAGTAATATGTAATACGGTAGTAGCATGGAGAAGATGAGGGGAGTAGAGAGGGGTAAGAGGGAGGAATTTTTTTCTAAGAGTGCATGAAGACTTTTTAGGTGGATGGATGTGTTCATTGTCTTGATCGTGGGGATGGTTTCATGGGGGTATATGTATCTCAAAATGGATTAACTTGTACATTTTAAACATGTGCAATTTATTGGATGCCAGTTATATTTAAAGAAAGCTGGAATTAAAAAAAAATCCTGTGAGGCGTAAAACAATTTTCCTTCTGTTTTATAAGATAAACTGAGGTTCAGAGAGGTTATGTCCCTTGCACAGGGTCACCCAGCTGGTAAGAGATGGAACTGGGACTCAGAGCCAGGAGGGGGTGAATAAGAAGTCCTACTTCTCAATCGCTAGTCCAATCTGCCGCTAGCTCCCAGTGGGTGGTGTTATCTGTCATATCTCCCATAAGGCGAGAGAGAGAAAGAGACAGAGATGGGAAAGAGAGACAGAGAAACGGAGAGAGACCGTTTGGAGTTCCTCCCTCTCATCCCTCTCCACCCCACTGGCTTCCCCCACACTCTCACGGATCTGCTCACTGTCAGTATGCCTTAGTTTGCATTCTCTACCCCGTTTTATATAACTGGAATCGTGTAGTGTGTAGTCTGGTTTTTTTGGGTCTGGCTTCGTTCACTCAGTATAATGTTCTTTTTTGAGATTCATCCATGCTCTTGACAGAGATGGGGGGAGGGAGAGAAGAAGGGGGAAGAGAAAGAAAGACTCCCCCAGGAGAAGAGGGGAGTTGTCTGAGGTGCCCCCACACCTCTCCTGGGTGATTAGTAACTGGGGGGCTGTGTTCCCCAACGTCTGGACCGACCAGCATCAAAGCCTGTCCCCCAGAGAAGCTTCTTCCCAGGACACCTAGCTGAACACACCAATGCCTCCAGGGGGCGCTTGTCCCAGAAGGACTGGGCTCCCCTCGGGTCCTGTCTGCCTCTCCACCTCCACTCCCGCAACGCACTCTAGCTAGCCTGCCTCCCCTCGATGTCTCCCAGGCTGGGGTGCTTCCCTGCCCTGGGTCCTGACACAGTCTCCCCAAGTGCTGTGTGCACTCAGTCGTGTCTGACTCTTTCAGACCCCATGGACTGTAGCCCACCAGGCTCCTCTGTCCCTGGGATTCTCCAGGCAAGAACACGGGAGAGGGTTGCCATTTCCTGCTCCAGGGGATCTTCCTGACCCAGGAATTGAACCCACATCTTTTGTGTCTACTGCACTGGCAGATGGGTTCTTTACCCGCTGAGTTACCAGGGAAACCAAGGTGGTCAGAGGGGTCCTTAAAGTGTTGAAGGATGGCCTTGGCCCTCTTCGTGGCCTCCAGCTGCGCTAAGACAGGACTCTTTCACTGGCCTCAGAGCCCCACGTGGACTTCTCTCAGCTCCCCAGCCCCGCCTCCCGTAGTCCCATCCTCACTCCCAAGCCTGCTTTTCCTTCCCGGAAAGGAAGATCCCTGCTAGATCCCTGAGCAGCTGGCTACCCCTCACTGCCCCGACTCTCAGCTCAAAGACCATCTTCCATGAGGGGCTCCAGACCACCTTTGTAAGACATCACGTGTACACACGCCCCACGCTCATGGTTACACCCCCTTTGCATTGTATGGTCAGAGTCTGCAGTCACCCTGCTTATTTGAGGGTTTACTCGCTTGTCATCCGTATCCTGTGTTTAGATCAGAGACTTGTATGTACTAAGCACCCAAGAGTTACAGCTACAGGGACTTTCCAGTGGCTGAGACTCCATGCTCCCAATGCAGGGGCCCTGGGTTTGACTCCTGGTCAGGGAGCTGGATCCCACGTGCCGCAACCAAAAGATCTCACATACAAAGATCAAAGATTCTGCCTGCTGCAAATAAGAACTGGCACAGCCAAATAAATAAATAAATAGTAAAAGAAAAAAAGAGAGAGAGAAATACACGTACAGTGAGGAAGGGGTGTCTAATCTAGCACATTCACCCCAGTCTTGGGGAAAAAGCTGTGTGACACTGGTCCGAGTATATAACATCTCCGAGTCTCAGGTGCCTCATCTGTAAAACGGGTATAATAGACTTTCCTTCCTCACGGCGGTGTTGGAAGGGTGGAGCCAGGCACAAAGAGTGCTATTAACACATGATAGCCCCTGTTATAAGTAGTAGTATTTCCTCTTTGGGTGTGAGGAATTGATAGCTGGATTTGGGAAATGACCACAGGACCTTCTGGGCCCCTAGTCCAGGACAAGCATCCACCTTCCGTCTGCAAGACTGTTCAGGGGACAATCACTCCCCGCACGACAGGATGGGGCAGATCCCAGCAGACGCTGCCTCTGAAGAGAGTGAGGGAGACGGCCCTGATGAAGAGGCTCCGCCAGAGACATGGGGAGATTTCAAACAATCTCGCATTTGTATTTGCCACGCGATGCGCAAGGACACTGCATCTCTAAAAAGGGAACAATCGGAGATTAGGGAAGATTGCTGTGAGAGCAAACCTTGTTTAAATCTATTACTGAACAAAAATGGTCTGTGGGTTTTGAATGGAAAATTTGTGTTTCTGTTCCCATCTTAGATTAACCCGTGGCAGAGCGCCGCTGAATCCAGCAAGGGGTGTGGGGGTGTGGGGGTGTGTGGGGGCGGGGTGGACACAGTCTAACGGCTGATATTCAGAAACTATTTCTAAACCCCCTGTGCTGAGAAGGAACCTGCAGGATCCCTCGGAAGCCCCAGACCACCACCTGACATGGTCATCCCTATTTTACAGATGGGGAGACTGAGGCTCACTGGGAGGAAGTGGCTTGGACAAGGTGATACATTCAGGGCAGAGAAGGCTGAGATTTGAATTCGTGTCTCTCTGTTTTAAGTGTCTCAACTCCTAGCATATGCACAGATGTATGTGTGTGTGTATGTGTACATGTGTGTGATTTACTGACTTTTAGGCCAGGAGGGACCTCAGAGGTCAGCTCATAGGGCCACTTCCTTTCACAGATGGGGAAACTGAAGCTGGGCCAGGGAAGGAATTTTCTGGGAACTTGCCCAGCTGATGCTTGGAGGATTTCAGGAATTCCCGATTGAACGAGCACTTATTAGGTACCAGACACCGTGCTAAGGCTTCCTGTTGATCTCATCCACTCCAGGAGGAGGAAGGCACCACATACCCATTTTGATAGCTGAGGAAGCAGGAGAGGTTAAGTGGCCATGCAGCCATCAACAGTGGAGCAGAAATCAGAACCTAGACCTGCTGGACGCCAAGGACAGTGCTCCTTTCATTCAACAGATGTTCGCTGAGTGTATGTGCCAGGCTCCATGCCAGGGGTGTGCAGAGTGCAAAAATATTCACAGTTCATGTCATCAGGGAGCTTGTATTAGTTAGAGTCTTATGGGAACTTCCTTGGTGGTCCTGTGGTTAAGGGTTCGCCTTGCAATGCAGGGAGTATGGGTTCGATTCCTGGTCAGGGAAATAAGATCCCACATACAATATTGTAACAAATTCAATGAAGACTTTAAAAATGGTCCACATTAAAAAAAAATCTTTTTTTTTTTTAAAAAGAGAATCTTATAGAATAAGGTGCAAGTTCTACGGAATTAACTCAGCTATTGCTAGTTACACAGAGCCCCAGCCTGTGGCAACAAGAGGTCAGTGGTAAGTGGACCAAGGCTGACCCAGCCACCGCACTGTGCCAGAGTCATCCTGGCTTCTTCTCTTTCTACTCGCTCATCCTTGTGTGGCTCTTCTCTTCATGGCTGAAAGATGACTGCTATACCAGTCTTCATTGGGTTGGTAATCCAGCCAGGGATAAAGGGAAGAGGCAAAAGGGCAAAGGGCATCCAAATGGAGTCTGTCCTCTTTTGAGAATCTTTCCCAGAAGTCTCAACAGGACCTCCTGCTTGCATCTCATTGGCCAGATAGTGTCACATGGCCATTCTTACCTGCAAGGAATTCTGGGAATTCAACCACACTAAAGGAAGGCTAGTGAGGACGGGAGTGGGTCAAGTGTTGGGTAAATCCATCCGCAGTTTCAGCCACAGAGCTCACAAGGAGGCTGATTTTAACAGAATAATCACAGAAAAATGAAAGTGCAATTACTAGCTGAGATAAGGACTCTGAAGGAATGGAATAAGATCCTCTGAGTATATATTTAAGTTTCTGACCTCAAAGGCAAAGGGCACTGTTGCTTTGCAGAACTGATGCTTGAGTTGGCCTCTGAAGGATGACTATGTGAGCTTGCTGAAGGTAGGAGGGAAGTGTGTTCCAGGCGGATGGAACAGCTTGTGCAGTGGTGAGAGGTGGGCAGGGACTCAGACCCTGCTGGGAACAGTAAATTATATTCATAATTTTGGTCTCTACTCTGAAAGCAATGGGGAGTCATCAAACGGTTTTTAAAAAGGGAGGTGGTGTTGGCAGACACGTGTTTTGCAAAGATGGCTGTGGAGGCAGCATGGAGGGTGGATTGTGAGTTGGAAACCGGAAGACCAGCAAGGGGGCTGCTGCCGTCGGCCTGGTGAAAGCTGATAGAGGCCATGTCTTGGTTGATGGCAGCAGGGATGGAGGGAAGTGAGCCACTTGGAGGAATATTTAGGAGGTAAAATGGACAGGTCTTGGAAATGGACTGGATAAGGGAGTGAGGGACAACAAGGCGTAAGGATGGCTTCCAAGTTTTTGTCTTGCTCAGGCACACACATGGCAACACCGTTCACTAAACCAGCAAATTCTAGAGAGAGGGGGCCAGGTCTGTAGCCTGGGGGAACTGCGGGTGGAGGGGCCCGAGCCAAGGGAAGGGTTGCTGCTGCGTTCAGATTAGAAGCCAGCATTTTTTTGCACATCCTTCACCTTTCAGGCAGCCACACTTAGCCCCGTTTGTTCCCAAATGCAGCTGCTTCAGGGTTCTTGTTCAGTCCCATTTACTTACTTCCTGTCCAGATCACAAATCGCCACTTGGGATGGCAACAATTTTCCTCAAGCGCATCATCCATCTCTCTGTCTCCATAGGAGACGTGACGCATTACCCGGTATGGCGAAAAGCATCTTCCTCTTGGTTCTCTTACTTCCTGGAGACATCCGAATCCTCAACCGTGGATGCTGGGCCTGGGTCACTGTCCAGTTTTCCTTTTATTTGTTCTGCTTGTTCCCCCATCCTCCTTTTCAAAATCAGCCAACCCTGCTGTCTAATGGCTTCTGACAGGCTGAGTGAGACCGCTGCTTGCAGCCGGTAATGTAGGAGCAGGCACTGGCTGGCAGAGGTTGCCATTCTTAGTATTATGTGGATGGCATCGATTAAGGGAAGCAGGCCAATCTCTCAGAGTCAGCTTCTTGACTAGTGACAGGCTTGTCCTGTGTTTGGCCTGACAAGCTACCTGCCCAACAAAGTTCCTGCTAGCTGTGCAAAGCTAATCAGAAAATTGAACTTGCTTCACTCTGGGGTAAACTGGAGCATCCACGGATGTCCTGAGTTGCAAGATGGCTGGAGCAAATCTTTTGAAGTGTTTTTAGAATCATTCCACCACAGATGATTGCGACCCATCTGAATTGGGGCTGATTTGTTATGCGGCATTATCATGGCAATAGCTGACTGATACAGGTACTGGCATCCATTTAGCTACTTAATCCCTAATCTAGGGTAGGGACTGACCTTGATTGCCTCCTTTCTCCCTTACTCTGTTCATCCAATCCCTCAGCACCTCTTGCCAACTTGTCCTTCAAAATATACCTTGCCACTGTATGCCTTCTCCATCAGCCACTGTCACCATGCTAATCCTACATCAAATCTCTCTAAACTCTCATCCAGATGACAGTGATAACCTCCTACTGGTCTCCCACTTTACCCTTCTTCAGCCAATGGCCAGAGTGAGTTTTAAACACTCATATTAAATCACCCCCTTCTCTAAACCCTACAGAGACTTCCCATTTGCACTTAGAAAAAACCTCAGTCTCTTTACCAGGGCTTCGAAGGCACAAGGTGATTTGTCCCTGCCTGCCTCTCTGGTATCTCCTATTTTTCTTCATCCATCACTACCCCTGGTTACAGAGAGCAGTGCTGGGCCAGGGCCCACCATCCTGAGTCCCAGTCTGCTCCCCCTCCTACTCTACAGAATAACTGTGTTGGGGTAACAGGTGTCCTCAGACATCCATTACTTCTCCTGCATTGCAGACTGGCCAAGTGAGAGACATCCGAGAAAGAAAGGGTAAGTCGACTCCTTCCTCACTCCCCTCCCACCATAGTTTCTGCCTCCAAAAGCTTTCTCATGATTTACAGGCTCCTTAGATTAATTGTCAGCAGCAGTCAGGGTTATTAGGGATTTTCCAATTGGATTCAGGATGGCTCACTAATTCAGCTTTTTTTTTCTTTCCCTTGAGACGTTTTTCTCAATGATGATAACCCACTGGGTCTGCCACTGATCCCTCGGTGCTTAATAACAAGGCCACTTTAATAGTAATTAATTCCAATATTGAATATATTTTCACTAAAAGCAGAAATGACAGGTTAGATTTAGTGCGCTGTGAATTATCAGACCTAGACGATACCAGCTTTGTTTTACAAATGCCGAGGATGCCCCAGAGTCTCAATTTCCCACCTTCTTCTAATACTAGAGACTTAATTATAGTGACAATGATGATAACAATAACTATTACTGTCAACATTTATTATTTTCAGCGTACCAAATACTGTGCCAAGCACTTTACCTGCATTATCTGAATTAAAACTCACAGTAATCTTTAATACTGTGGATCCTATCGTCCCCATGTTACAGTTGAGAAAACTGAGTCCCAGAGAAATGAAGGGATTTTTCTCAAGGTCACACAGCCAAGAGTCCTCAGGGCCAGGAATCAAACTCAGGCTAACCATAAAATCTGCATTCTCTCCACTGAAGGGGAGGCCAAGGAGCAGATATTGTACGTCAGAAGTTATGCTTGAAATTCAGCTTGAGAAACTCAAGGTACCATACAATGTAATTAAAATGAATGGATAAAAAAAGACATGGGACATGTGTACACTGGAATATTTGTTATTGTTGTTTAGTTTCTGAGTCACGTCCAGCTCTTTGCAACCCCAGGGACTATAGCCCGCCAGGTCCATCTGTGCATGGGACTCTGCAGGCCAGAATACTGGAGTGAGTTGCCATTTCCTCTTCCAGGGGAATCTTCCTGACCCAGGGATTGAACCCGTGTCTCCTGCATTGGCAGGTGGACTCTTTAACACGGAACCACCAGGGAAGCCCACAATGGAATATTACTCAGCCATAGAAAGGAATGAAAGAGGATCATCTGTAGAGATGTGAAGGGATCTGTCTGTCATACAGAGTGAAGGAGGTCCAAAAGAGAAAAATAAATATATATTAACATGGATATGTGGAATCTGGAAAAATGGTACAGAGGAAAACATTTGCAGGGCAGGAAGAGAGACACAGAGAATGCACTTGCCGACATGGGGTTGGGGGACAGGGAAGGGTGACGTGAATTGGGAGATTGGATGCACATACAGACAGTACCATGTGTAAAATAGGTATTAATAGCTAGTGGGAATCTGGTGTATAGCACAGGGAACTCAGCTCAGGGCTCTGTGGTGACCTAGATGGGGGGAGGGGAGGCCCAAGAGGAAGAGGATAAATATATACTTCAGATCAGATCAGATCAGATCAGTCGCTCAGTCGTGTCCGACTCTTTGCGACCCCATGAACCGCAGCACGCCAGGCCTCCCTGTCCATCACCAGCTTCCGGAGGTCACCCAGACCGCATCCATCGAGTCAGGATGCCATCCAGCCATCTCATCCTCTGTCGTCCCCTTCTCCTCCTGCCCTCAATCCCTCCCAGCACAGAGTCTTCTCCAATGAGTCAACTCTCGCAGAGGGGCCAAATCTGAGAGCGCACACCAAAGAATCCAGGATTGATTTCCCAGAATGGACTGTTGATCTTCTGCAGTCCAAGGGACCTCAAGAGTCTTCTCCAACACCACAGTTCAAAGCATCAACTCGGCGCTCAGCCTCTCACAGTCCAGCCCACATCCAACATGACCACAGGAAAGACCATGCCTTGACTAGGCGAACTTGTTGCAAAGTTGTCTCTGTTGAATATGCTATCTAGGTTGTCATAACTTCCTCCAAGGAGTAAGCGTCAACATGGCACATCACCATCTGCAGTGATCTTGGAGCCCAGAAAACAAAGTCGACACTGTTTCCACTGTTTCCCCATCTATTTCCAGCAGTGATGGGACGATGCCATGATCTTCGTTTTCTGAATGTTGAGCTGCCAACCTTTTCCTCTCCACTTTCACTTTCATCAAGAGGCTTTAGCCCCCTCACTTTCTGCCATAAGGGTGTGTACTGATATCTGAGGTTTATTTTCTCCCGCAATATTCCCTTCTGTTTCTCCAGTCCAGCATTTCTCTATGTACCTGCTATAGTTAATACATGGTGACATTCGCTGACGACTCTTCTATTGGAACCAGTCTTTGTTCTGACATTCTACTGTTGCTTCCTGACCTGCATACAGATTCGAGGAGATCAGGTGGTTCCCCCTAGATTTTCCTAGTTTTGTATCCACAGTCAAAGGTTGGAAGTCAATAAAGAGAAATAGATGGACTCCTGCTTTTCCATGATCCAGCGGATGTTGAATGATCTCGGTTCCTCTGCCTCTAAAACCAGCTTGAACGTCAGGAAGTTCACGGTTCACATATTGCTGAAGCCTGGCTTGGAGATTGAGATACTTTACTAGCGTGTGAGATGAGTGAATTGTGGTAGTTTGAGCACTCCTTGGCATTGCCTTTCTTTGGGATTGGGATGAAAACTGACCTTTTCCAATCTTGTGGCCACGCGAGTTTTCCAAATTTGCTGGCATATTGAGGTAGCCTCACAGCATCATCATTCAGGATTTGGAATAGCTCCACTGGAATTCCTTAGAGCTGATTCATTTCACTTTACAGCAGAAACGAATACAACATTGTAAAGAAATTATACTCCGGTGAAAAATAGACTGTGTTTGATACAAAGGACTTCCAAGGCTTACATCAGAACATCTTGACTAGTGGGGTTCTCATCCATAGGGAGAGAGACAGTACTTGAAACGTCATCTTACCTTTGGATATAGACAGTCCTGGAGTTGACGTCTAACTTCTTAGCAGTTGTGGGATCCCTGCCGAGAGACTTCATTCAGATATAACCTTATTTCCTCTCTTTTTCTGTCCACCTCATCTCATTCCACCCTGATATACCCATTTTGTGGATAGGAGATGGAGCATCCAAGGGAAGGGTTGAGTGCCTCTGGTGTCTGGGGTGAGCCATCAGGACCAGTGATTATACCGCCTCCTAGTGGTGGTGCGTGTGTGCGGTGGCGACTGACTCAGATCTCATGGACGGTAGCCCACCAGGCTCCTCTGTCCACCGGATTCTCCTGGCAAGAATACTGGAGGGAGTTGCTGCTCGCTGCTCCAGAACATCTTTTTTGCCTCCTGCACTAGCAGGCGGGTTCTTTACCACTAGCGCCACCTGGGAGACAACCACAAATGGCATCACAACCAAAGAAGAGTTTCACGTCGTGCAGACCAGGGTTCCTCAGCTCCGGTACTATTGACATTTTGGACCAGGTAATTCTTTGTCTGGGAAGCAAGCCTGGGCACCATAGGATGTTGAACAGCATCCCTGGCCTATACCCACTAGATGCCAGTGGTCCCTGCTCAGCTGTGACAACCAAAAATGTCTCTAGACATTGCCAGATGTTTCCCAGGGGGCCAAAATTGCACCCCCTAGTTGAGAACCACTGCTACGGATAAAATTTGAACAGCAACAACGTGTCATGGGCCAGTGTTCTTAGGGATTCCTATTGGGTTCCAATATGTAGTATATTCTGTTTACATGAATGAAAAAATGGATTTTTTCATATTAAGCCATTTTAAAATCGTTTTCACCACATGGATGATGAAAGGGCTCCCCTCAATTTCTCCTGGAATATTGGAATTGTTCTCATATACCAGCAGGTTTTGTTTCTCTGCAAATACTGTTTCTCTCCGATTCACAGCTTCCTTTTCTAGAATGACAGGTGTGATAATACCTAGCCCTTAGGATTGCTGGAAGGTCCTATGTAAGTGCCTGGTGTACAGTAAAGGTTCAATGAATGCTAATTTCCTTCCTCCCTGGAGCCGGCAAGGACTCCTTACAGAGGAAGAGGTAAGTGGAGCAAAGCAGGGAAGTGAGTGGAAGAGTGAGAACAGGACCCTTGGTCTGTGTCCTGGCCCTGCCACTGCTCTTGCTGTGTGACCTTGCACAGGTTGCCCACCCTCTCTGGGCCTTACTTTCCCAAGTCTGTAAAGTGAGGAAGCTGGATTAGAAACTCTCAAAGGCCCCCAAGCTCTAAACTCTAGGTTCTATAAAGCTGTGCAGGGCAGTAGTTCCTTATCCAAGCATGCACTAGAATCCTCCAAGGAACTGGTTAAAATGGAGTTCCCCAGGCCCTGAGATTAAGGGTTTCTTATCTAGGGAGTTCTTATGGAAGGAGTTTTGGGCCCATGCTCTGGGAAATCTCATCCTCACCTACTGATTATCCAAGAGCATCAGAGGGCCCGAAAGTCTGTTGAGAACACACACTGATTTTTCTGTTTTTCTCTGTAATAAACTCACTTCTGAAAAGTTGGCCTGAATAAAACAGCTGGCAAATCGAAACTCACTTAACATAGATCTTTTGAAATGAAACTTCCTGGACTTTGGGTCCAAGCAGACATCATCCAAAATGTATTCTGGATTCTTAGCCCTGTGCTAGGGGTGGAGGGGTGGGTGGTTTTATGTGTGTGTTTTAAGGGTGGGATGGTGAGTGTATGTGTGTATCCTGGGGAGGAGAGATGGGAGGAGTAGTCATTTTTTTAAAACCTCATAGTGTTATTGGGTAGAAAAGATGTTCACAGATCACAATAACACTGGGTGTCACTAACCCGAGTGAGGGCTTGTTTGCCCGAGTTGCACCTAAGCTCGCTGCATGCATTTTCACGGGCAGTCGTCCTAATACTTCTACAGGGTAGTGGCGGTGTCTCTATTGCACACACAGGACAGTGGAGCCTCCAGACACTGGACTAACATTCTGTCATTTTGTTGGGAAGTGGAAGACCAGGATCCTCCCAGCCCATCTTCCTCCAACAGCCCAGTGATTTAACCATGGCCTGACGCTAACAAGTGCTCCGGTCAGTTTCAATCATGGGAAGTGAAAGTTGTGTAACCAAGATGCTAATTGGCAATTAGACAACTGGGAACACAGCATGTGACAAAAAAGACCAGTCTCTGTGGACTGGAACAGACAGCAGAGGGAGATTTAATTGCGCCTTGAAGGCTGTGGGGAGAATCAGAGGCACAAGGGCAGGGGGTAAGCTGTGGGAGTGAGAGAGGGGATCTGAGTTGCACTTTGTTCTTTTTATTTGTTCAACGTTCATAGACACTATCTCAGGAAGTTTGCCTATTCCTTTCTCTTTCCATTCCTCCTCCTTCTATCTTCCCCTTCTTTTCTTACCTCTCTTTCTTCTTTCATCCACCACTCACCCTACCTCCCAGCCAGCCAGCCAGCCTCTCTTCCACCCGTCTGTCCATCCATCCTGCCACCCTTCCATACATCCACCTATGTGTCCCTCCACCTATTTATCCATCTGTCCCTCCTGTTTCCCTTCCTCCCATCTGTCCATCCATCCTGCCACCCTTCCATACATCCACCTATGTGTCCCTCCACCTATTCGTCCATCTGTCCATCCTGTTTCCCTTCCTCCCATCTGTCCATCCATCCTGCCACCCTTCCATACCTCTACCTATGTGTCCATCCACCTATTCGTCCATCTGTCCATCCTGTTTCCCTTCCTCCCATCTGTCCATCCATCCTGCCTTCCTTTTATCTCTCCATCCATCTAGTCATCTATCCATCAGTCTAAAATTTATTTTGTGATATAAGCCAGAAATCCCCCTTCCCTCCTTATCCCTTCTCCCCTTCCCTCTCTTCCTTCCACCCTCTTTCATCCCTTCTTTCATTTCCACATATATTCCCCTGAGCTCTTGCTGGCTGCCAGACTCCACACTAAGCCCTGAGATACAAGAGCCCCCACCCTGGAGGAGCTCCAAACCTGATGGGGGAGAGAGAGGCAGAGGATTGTGGAATGACAGTGATCCGTTCTGCACATGCTACATAGGGTGGCATCCATCCCAGGGACGAAGTCCAGGTTGAGGAAGAAGCCTGTCCCATGAACTCACCTGGCAGTAAAAGCTGGTTCCCCCAAGACAGCTGGGAGAGTGGAAAGAGCTGGGAGGTCCACGCCCTAATGCCTGGGGCGCTTCTGGGTGCTCAGTTTCCTGGTCTCTACAGTGGAGACGCAATAGCTGCTCCGTCTGCCTCCAAGGGATGTAGGGGGGTTGAGGAGCTCAGAGTCAATGAAGGTCCATTATTAATACTGCATCTGACTCAGGATTCTATGCCAATATCAGCTCCACTGGTGGGGCTTGGGGCTTGCCAGTCTTGATCAGCACTGCAGCCCCCGTATTGTAGAACATACCCTCCACACAACAGGTGATCAGTGAATATTTGTTGAGTTAATGAATGAGTGGGTGAAGATTTCCACTTGGCAGATACGTCATCCGTGGCCCAGAAAGCTGGAGCCACCTGCCCACAGTCCCACAGTGAGTAGGTTGGTGGGCCCAGGGTTCTCGCTAGAGCTGTTAGATGCTGGCATTTGCGCGCTTCCCACTTTCCGCGAGGCTTCATTCTTCCATCAGAGCTCACTGGCAATCACCACCACAGCCTCCTCGTCACCTGCCTGGTACCCTGGTGACCGGACACCATCCTCGTTATCGTCATTGCTGTCACTGGGTACTGCGCGTCCCTCTTCACTGCCAAGGCCAAATCTGCCCTGTTCCCACAGCCAGAAGCCTTAATGAGTCCCCCTTGGGCTTCTGCTCCCTTCTTTCTGCTGGTTTTTCTCACGGCATGTGATTAAGAAAAAAACGCTTTTAGAAAGCGGCAGATTCTAGGTTCCCTGGGCTCAGAAGATGGATTCACAAGAGAATGGTCCTTGACACGGGAGACATGAGTTCATACGGAAAGCAAAGCAGCATGTCATCTGCTCAATGATGAGTTCTAATTGCTTAATTCTTTCAAACAAGCCATATATAGAACAGATTTTGCAAAAAAAAAAAAAAAAAAAATGCACAGAGGACTCTGTCTTGCTTACGTTTCCATTGTGACACTATTTGCATCCTACCTGCCTTCCTGCTGATGTTTGCCAGGAACAAGGAAAACCTGTATTTTTTCAGTATCTTCTATGAAGAAGAACTGGGAACATTCACAAGATTCGCTTCACTGAAACATTCAAACTGCCCTGAGAGGAAGGTGATGGGATCCGTACTCTGTCAGCGGAGGGAAGTGGGGCTTAGAAAAGTCATGTGCTTGTTGGTGCTAGAACCAGGGCTTGAACCCGGGACTTTCCAATACTACAGCACGCTGCCTCCATCAAGACATGGGAGACTTCTGGCTGCAGCCAGGGGATCATCTTTGGCAAAGTAACAGAGCAAAGCTCACTGCTCTTCGTGGGGCCTGGACGCTTACTTCACCACTTTGAGCCTCAATTGCTGCCATCTGTGAAATGGGGATATGACTAGCACTTCAGAGGGCTGTGGTTGGCCTTGAAAAGGGAGGATGAAATGAAATTTACAAAGTGCTTACCACTGCCTGAAACATACAACCTCTGGACAAAGGGGAGACCATGGTTTCCTCTCCTACTTGATGGTTGTTTATATCTTTGCATCTCTTTCCCTTCTCAAGTGTGTGTTCATAAAAGGCAAGGAACACGTCTAAGTGACCTCTGTGCCCCAGCACCCAGGAGACTGACAGGTCTCCAGGAACTGTTTGCTGAAGGAACAATGAAATGAACATCGGTGCTCACTTTTTGTCTTCACCAGTCTTGGAACGCCTCCTGAGTTCAGGATTCAATTCACCTCTTTATGAGAAAAAGCCAGGCTCCTCATTTCCTATCGCAGCAGGTGGTGAAGGGATTTTAGAAGCTGTTCTATGGGAAGTCTAAGTGGAAACCCCTTGGAGTGGGGACGTCCCATGGAAGCACATTTGCCTGGCCCACTTGGGGCCCCAGGAGCCCATCTCAGACCAGCCCTGGAGGCTTGTCACCCATTTTACAGATGAGGAAAGTGAGGCCCAGAAATGAGAGGGCAAGCTCAGGTCCACACAGATAGGGATTGTATGGGTGGGGACTTAACTAATTCCATAATCAAATAATAATATCATTCAAGTGGAATCACAAAAGGATGGATACCCCAGAGGAAGAGAGACAGAGCTTGGGACTGAAAGGTTAAGACTTCGCCTTTCAATGCAGGGTATGCAGGTTCGATCCCTGGTCACTGGAGTTAAGATCCCGCATGCCTCCCAGCCAAAAAACCAAAACATAAGCCAGAAGCAATACTGTAACAAATTCAGAAGACTTTAAACAAAGAGAAAGAGAGGGCTCTGTGGGAGTGACAGGCTGAGAGCTGAAGGAGAAGTTAACAAGGTCAAGAGGCAGGGAGGATCACGTGAAGGGAATGTTGAGGAAGCGAGAATAGCAGGTGCAAAGGCCCTGTGGTGGGAGGAGCCAGTGTGGCCAAAGCAAAGACAGGAAGGGTGGATGTTAGCAATGCAGATGGAGCGTGAGCAGGGCTGGGATCCTGCATGCTTTGAAGTCCCAAGGAGGAGTTTGGGTTTGGTTTTGGGGAGGGTTGTGAGCAGAGGGCCGACACCATCAGGTTAGGTTTTAAAACATCCCCGTGGTAGCTGGGGAGGCAAGAATGGAGAGATTTTGGGTCCCGGCCTGCTGTTTGTTGCCTTGTGGTGTGTGACCCTGGGCGATTGCAGCTTGCAACATCAGTTCACGAGATTGTTGACTAGAGTAAATGAGATAACAGTGAGTTACTAGAATCCTCATTAGGGCTTTCCGGGTGGCTCAGTGGTAAAGTTTGCCTGCCAAGGCAGGAGACACAAGTTCAATCCCTAGAGTGGGAAGACCCCCGGAGAAGGAAATGGCAACCCACTGCAGTATTCTCGCCTGGAGAATGCCATAGACAGAGGAGCCTGGAGGGCTACAGTCCACAGGGTCGCGAAGAGTCAGACACAACTTAGCAACAACAGCAATAACAACAACATAATCCTCATTAGTCAAAAGAGCTAAGAGCCAGGAGCCCTGGGTTCAAATTCTGATTCCGCCCCTTTACCCCTCTGGGCAGGCAGGGGAGTGCAGTGGTTAAGAGCTCTGGCTCTGACACCAGATACCTGGGGTCCAGGACAAACCCTGCCACTCACCTCCTAGTTGCGTGCCCTTGAACAAGTAACCTTTCCTCTTGAAGCCTCAGTTTTCTCATTTGCAAACTGGGGACAACAATGGGAACCGCCTGGTGCTGTGGTTGTGGGAATTTCATGAAAATAAGTAGCAAAGTGTCTGGTAAGGTACGGCAACCATTATTATTATTATTGTTGTGGTCCGTTTCTATTTGCATTAAGGACAATGCGTCTACCTCCCGGATCATCATTCAGAACAATAAAGGAAACATCCAACAGCTTGGGGATGGGTCAGCTATACCCTCAGAGGTCAAGGTCCTGAGAGTGATTTCTCGGGGTAAATTCTAAGATGACTCAACGGACAGACTGTTGTGGCCAAAAGCACTGGGTTCCGTCCCCAGCCCCTCCGCCAGCGGGTCACGAAGCCCAGGCCCCCGCTCGCCCTGGTTCTCTGTTTCCTCCTCTTTGAGCATCGCTCCTGAAAGGAAATGTGTGCTTTTAACTCACTGCCTGATCAGAATGCTGCAGGCTTGGCGGAGAGAGAAAGAAGGATTGGAATCACTCAAGCCCAATTTCCGCAGCTTCACCAAGTGCTCCTGTCACTTGATAAGCAGAAGCCAGGACCTCAGCTTTGCTCGTGTCAGGGAGAAGTCGGGATGGTTCGGCGCCCAGCAAAGCTCGCTCGTGGGATCAGGCTCTGCAGATAAGGTCCAAGCTAATCAGACAAGATGCCCTCCAACCTTCCTCAGATCCTTGCTCATTGCCAGCTGCCAAATGGCCCTTCTTTCTAGAGGCCAAGGTGTTGAAGGTGATCCCTGATGAGGCTCTGGGATTGAAAATTTATCCCAAAGCCCAATACAGCCCCTGGGCCTAAACTTCAGGCTGTGAAATGCACAAGGAATTCCTTTTTATCCGTTCATTTCTCCCTGCCTATTCCAGCTTTGCTCTCTGATTCCCTTTTGGATGGACTCTCACCTTCTCTTCCTTTCCCTCATCCCTTCATATGTCTCCATCAGGGGTCAGTTTGCCTTTTTGGTTCACCAAAGCAAGATGGCGGGAGTCTTGATGGCCTGGAGGCCATCAAGAAAGGCCTCCAGGTAAAGGAAAAGAAAACTAAAGCCTTACCAAGAGAATGCAAAACTTGTCTTAGGCCAAAATTAAACCATATAATGATCTCATTTAACTTTCCAACTTGAAATAATTTAAAATTGAGCCATGCAAATGATCTCACATTCCAATGTAATTTTTTAAAAAAATTATATCTATTTACATATATGAAATACAGTTCTAACCAAATACCACACATGTAGAAATTGATGTGTAAAGCTCAACATTCCGAAAACAAAGATCATGGCATCCAGTCCCATCACTTCATGGGAAATAGATGGGGAAACACTGGAAACAGTGTCAGACTTTATTCTTTTGGGCTCTAAAATCACTGCAGATGGTGACTGCAGCCATGAAATTAAAAGGCGCTTACTCCTTGGAAGGAAAGTTATGACCAACCTAGATAGAATATTCAAAATCAGAGACATTACTTTCCAACAAAGGTTTGTCTAATCAAGGCTATGGTTTTTCCTGTGGTCACGTATGGATGTGAGAATTGGACTGTGAAGAAGGCTGAGTGCTGAAGAATTGATGCTTTTGAACTATGGTGTTGGAGAAGACTCTTGAGAGTCCCTTGGACTGCAAGGAGATCCAAGCAGTCCATTCTGAAGGAGATCGGCCCTGGGATTTCTTTGGAAGGAATGATGCTGAAGCTGAAACTCCAGTACTTTGGCCACCTGATGTGAAGAGTTGACTCACTGAAAAAGACTGTGATGCTGGGAGGGATTGGGGGCAGGAGGAGAAGGGGACGATAGAGGATGAGATGGCTGGATGGCATCACTGACTCGATGGACATGAGTCTGAGTGAACTTGGGAGTTGGTGATGGACAGGGAGGCCTGACGTGCTGAGATTCATGGGGTCACAAAGAGTCGGACACAACTGAGGGACTGATCTGATCTGATCGGCTCTGAGAAATGTTTCTATTGGAACATTTTGCTCTCTTCCTTTAGAGTAACCATTTCTTTAGCTCAATAAACATGTACTGAGGGCCTGCCTAATTTATACCTAGTCACTCACTTGCAGCATTTGTATGTCAGATTCTCTAAATACATCATCTCATTTATCACCCATGCAACCCCATGAAGTGGGCATTTACCATATTTCACTGATTCTCAGGTCCACATTACTTGACATTTTAATGTCTCTGATATGAAACACATTTCTGAAATCGACACACAGCATGTCACAGTCCCATTGATGGAGTTTTTAAATTCCTGAGTGGCCCATAAAATATCAGGTATCTTAGAGTCAATGCAGGCTTCCCTGGTGGCTCAATTGGTAAAGAATTTGCCTGCAGTGCAGGAGACCCAGGTTCAGTCCCTGGGTTGGGAAGATCCCCTGGAGAAGGGGATGGCTACCCACTCCAGTATTCTTGCCTGGAGAATCCCTATGGACAGAGGAGCCTGGCGGGCTACAGTCGATAGGGTCACAAAGAGTCGAACACGACTGAACGACTAAGCACAGAGTCAATGCAGAAATAGAGTCACAGGTGTAGAAAACTAACTTATGGTTACCCAGGGGCTGACGGGGAGGTTCAGTTCAGCTCAGTCACTCAGTCGTGTCCAACTCTTTGCGACCCCATTAACAGCAGCATGCCAGGCCTCCCTGTCCATCACCAACTCCCAGAGTCCACCCAAACCCATGTCCATCGAGTCAGTGACACCATCCAGCCATCTCATCTTCTGTCGCCCCCTTCTCCTCCTGCCTTCGATCTTTCCCAGCATCAGGGTCTTTTCAAATGAGTCAGCTCTCTGCATCAGGTGGCCAAAGTATTGGAGTTTCAGCTTCAATATCAGTCCTTCCAATGAACACCCAAGACTGATCTCCTTTCGGATGGACTGGTTGGATCTCCTTGGAGTCCAAGGGACTCACAAGAGTCTTCTTCAACACCACAGTTCAAAAGCATCAATTCTTCGGCGCTCAGCTTTCTTTATAGTCCAACTCTCACATCCATACATGACTACTGGAAAAACCATAGCCTTAACTAGATGGACCTTTGTTACCAAAGTAATGTCTCTGCTTTTTAATACGCTGTCTAGCTTGGTCATAACTTTCCTTCTAAGGAGTAAGCGTCTTTTAATTTCATGGCTGCAATCACCATCTGCAGTGATTTTGGAGCCCAGAAGAATGTAGTCAGCCACTGTTTCCACTGTTTCCCCATCTATTTGCCATGAAGTGATGGGACCAGATGTCATGATCTTCGTTTTCTGAATGTTGAGTTTTAAGCCAACTTTTTCACTCTCCTCTTTCACTTTCATCAAGAGGCTCTTTAGTTCTTCTTCACTTTCTGCCATAAGGGTGGTGTCATCTGCATATCTGCAGTTATTGATATTTCTCCAGCAATCTTGATTCCAGCTTGTGCTTCATCCAGCCCAGCATTTCTCATGATGTACTCTGCATATAAGTTAAATAAGCAGGATGACAATATACAGCCTTGACGTACTCCTTTTCCTATTTGGAACCAGTCTGTTGTTCATGTCCGGTTCCAACTGTTGCTTCCTGACCTGCATACAGATTTCTCAAGAGGTAGGTCAGGTGGTCTGGTATTCCCATTGGGATGAATTAATTGGGAGATTGGGAGATATGAATTGAGATATACACACTAACTCCTACTCCAGAGGATTTCCTGACTCAGGGATTGAACCCGTGCCTCCTGTGTCTCCTGCATTGCAGGTCAATTCTTTACTCATTGAGGCATCAGCTGAGATACTATATATAAAATAGATAGCTAATATGTACTGTATAGCACAGGGAACTCTACCCAATGCTCTGTAATGACATATATGGGAAAAGAATCTAAAACAGAATATGTGTGTGTGTGTATTTATATATATGTGTGTGTGCACATGTATATATTTATATATGAGTTGACTTTGCTATACAGCACAAACTAACACAATCAGATCAGATCAGTCACTCAGTCGTGTCCGACTCTTTGTGACCCCATGAACTGCAGCACGCCAGGCCTCCCTGTCCATCACCAGCTCTCGGAGGTCACTCAGACTCACATCCATCGAGTCAGTGATGCCATCCAGGCATCTCATCCTCTGGCATCCCCTTCTCCTCCTGCCCCCAATCCCTCCCAGCATCAGAGTCTTCTCCAATGAGTCAACTCTTCACATGAGGTGGCCAAAATACTGGAGTTTCAGCTTTAGCATCATTCCTTACAAAGAAATCCCAGGGCTGATCTCCTTCAGAATGGACTGGTTGGATCTCCTTGCAGTCCAAGGGACTCTCAAGAGTCTTCTCCAACACCACAGTTCAAAAGCATCAATTCTTCGGCCCTCAGCCTTCTTCACAGTCCAGCTCTCACATCCATACATGACCACAGGAAAGACCATAGCCTTGACTAGGCGAACCTTTGTTGGCAAAGTGATGTCTCTGCTTTTGAATATGCTATCTAGGTTGGTCATAACTTTCCTTCCAAGGAGTAAGCGTCTTTTAATTTCTTGGCTGCAGTCACCATCTGCAGTGATTTTGGAGCCCAGAAAAATAAATTCTGACACTGTTTCCACTGTTTCTCCATCTATTTCCCATGAAGTGATGGGACCAGATGCCATGATCTTCGTTTTCTGAATGTTGAGCTTTAAGCCAACCTTTTCACTCTCCACTTTCACTTTCATCAAGAGGCTTTATAGTTCCTCTTCACTTTCTGCCATAAGGGTGGTATCATCTGCATATCTGAGGTTATTGATATTTCTCCCGGTGATCTTGATTCCAGCTTGTGTTTCTTCCAGTCCAGCATTTCTCATGATGTACTCTGCATAGAAGTTAAATAAACAGGGTGACAATATACAGCCTTGACATACTCCTTTTCCTATTTGGAACCAGTCTGTTGTTCCATGACCAGTTCTAACTGTTGCTTCCTGACCTGCGTACAGATTTCTCAAGAGGCAGATCAGGTGGTCTGGTATTCCCATCTCTTTCAGAATTTTCCACAGTTTATTGTGATCCACACAGTCAAAGGCTTTGGCATAGTCAATAAAGCAGAAATAGATGTTTTTCTGGAACTCTCTTGCTTTTTCCATGATCCAGAGGATGTTGGCAATTTGATCTTTGGTTCCTCTGCCTATTCTAAAACCAGCTTGAACATCAGGAAGTTCATGGTTCACATATTGCTGAAGCCTGGCTTGGAGAATTTTGAGCATTACTTTACTAGCGTGTGAGATGAGTGCAATTGTGCGGTAGTTTGAGCACTCTTTGGCATTGCCTTTCTTTGGGATTGGAATGAAAACTGACCTTTTCCAATCTTGTGGCCACTGCTGAGTTTTCCAAATTTGCTGGCATATTGAGTGCAGCACTTTCACAGCATCATCTTTCAGGATTTGGAATAGCTCCAGTGGAATTCCATCACCTCCACTAGCTTTGTTCGTAGTGATGCTTTCTAAGGCCCACTTGACTTCACATTCCAGGATGTCTGGCTCTAGGTCAGTGATCACACTGTCATGATTATCTGGGTTGTGAAGCTCTTTTTTGTACAGTTCTTCTGTGTATTCTTGCCACCTCTTCTTAATATCTTCTGCTTCTGTTAGGTCCATACCATTTCTGTCCTTTATCGAGCCCATTTTTGCATGAAATGTTCCTTTGGTATCTCTGATTTTCTTGAATAGATCCTTAGTCTTTCCCATTCTGTTGTTTTCCTCTATTTCTTTGCATTGATCGCTGAAGAAGGCTTTCTTATCTCTTCTTGCTATTCTTTGGAACTCTGCATTCAGATGTTTATATCTTTCCTTTTCTCCTTTGCTTTTCGCTTCTCTTCTTTTCACAGCTATTTGCAAGGCCTCCCCAGACAGCCATTTTGCTTTTTTGCATTTCTTTTCCATGGGGATGGTCTTGATCCCTGTCTCCTGTACAATGTCACGAACCTCATTCCATAGTTCATCAGGCACTCTATCTATCAGATCTAGGCCCTTAAATCTATTTCTCACTTCCACTGTATAATCATAAGGGATTTGATTTAGGTCATACCTGAATGGTCTAGTAGTTTTCCCTACTTTCTTCAGTTTAAGTCTGAATTTGGCAATAAGGAGTTCATGGTCTGAGCCACAGTCAGCGCCTGGTCTTGTTTTTGCTGATTGTATAGAGCTTCTCCATCTTTGGCTGCAAAGAATATAATCAATCTGATTTCGGTGTTGACCATCTGGTGATGTCCATGTATAGAGTCTTCTCTTGTGTTGTTGGAAGAGGGTATTTGCTATGACCAGTGCATTTTCTTGGCAAAACTCTATTAGTCTTTGCCCTGCTTCATTCCGTATTCCAAGGCCAAATTTGCCTGTTACTCCAGGTGTTTCTTGACTTCCTACTTTTGCATTCCAGTCCCCTATAATGAAAGGACATCTTTTTTGGGTGTTAGTTCTAAAAGGTCTTGTAGGTCTTCATAGAACCGTTCAACTTCATATTTCATATTTCAATAAAATATTTCATATTTCAATAAAAATTAATTTAAAAAATGTCATATGAGAGTCGATGAAATCTTTCACAGTGGAGGAAGCAGAGGCTCAGACAGTGAAGCCACATAGCTGGCTGGTGACAGAGTTGGGATCCAAGCCCACACCTCCCTCCTGCACAGCCCCAGGCCCTCAACCATCTGCATCTCATTCCAACTCTGTATCCACCATCCCTGGGAGCCTGGGGTCAACAGATCCTGCCTCGATCCCGCCTAGACTGTCAGAATTAGTTCTGACAAGTCTGTTCCAAATCTAGATGGCTAGATTTGGGAAAATCTAGCCAAATAACCTTGTGGATGACCTACTTCAAACACTTCCTCTTCCAGATGACTGGCCAGTGGGTTCACAGCAAAATACTGAGAGAGCAGTGGGACCAGGATTCAGACTTGTGACCTCTGGGCATATGATTTTGTTCATCAATGTTAAGAGTTCGATTTCCAACCAGCCCCTGTCTCAGAGGAGACATTTGCCTCTCCTCTGTCTTTCTGTCTGTAAGCTGCCCACTCTCCCTTCACTCTGTTCCAAATCTGGGCCTATTGGCTCCCAACTCCCTTTGTTGAGGTTTTTTATAAAAACAAGGTGTTACTGTCTGTTCACACTTTTCCTCTGGGCAAGCTGCTTCCTCCCTGAAATTCCCTCTGAGCTCCAGCCAGCAAATTCTCATATGTCACCTTCCCAGCGATATTCCTGCTTTGTATGGTTCCACGTTTTATCTCCCTCTTCTCTTCCACCACAGAATCTGTAACCTTGAATCCTGCAGCATATCTGGGCAAACGGGTCTCCATGTGCATAGCTAAGAATAGCCAACAATTACTGTCTCTTTCCTGAGTGCCAGGCCCTGTACTAAGTACTTCGTGTGCATCAGCACATTTCATCCTCAAAACAGCTCTATCGCTGCTTCCATTTTTCAGATGGCCTCAGAGAGGTGAAGTGACCTGCCCAAGGACATACAGCTAAGTTGCACATAAAGTTGATTCCAAAGCCCCTTTCTCAACGTCCAGACTTCACAGCTTTCCCTTCCTTCAGTGCTTCAGGAAGTCACTGACCGCCCCATCCCCACCCCAAAGTTAGCAATTTCTCTTGCAGTTTCTTTTTTGGGTCTCACAATAATGCTGTGAGTACAATTGCATTCCATGCAACTTGTGGGCAGAGAACGGCATTGGGTAGAACCTATCTTGCCTCTGGGCTTTTGCACCACATTGGACTTGTCACATGGGTCCAATCCCAGCTATTGCCCCAATTATTCAATTCTTTCTAATTTAGAAACTTTGAGTCCGCTGTGTGCTGGGTGCTAAGGAGAGAAAGGAAAGTTGAAGTTCTGTTCTCAGGGAAGAAAGTTAAGAAAAAGTAAATAGGAGCTCTTAACCTGGGATGTAGGGATAGGCTTTGGGGGCGGGCGTGGTCTGTGAACCAACTAAATTATACACCCCATAGTGTAGAGAGCGTGCATTTTGGGTGCTGCTGCCCATCCCTTTCAGCTGGTTGTGGTCTTCTTGTTGCTAAGTTATGTCTAACTCTTTCCTGACCCCAGGGACTGTACAGTCTCCAGGTTCCTCTGTCCATGAGATTTCTCAGGCAAGAACACTGGAGTGGGTTGCCATTCCCTTCTCCAGGGGATTTTCCTGACCCAGGGATCGAACCTGGGTCTCCTGCATTGGCAGGTGGGTTCTTTATCGTCTGAGCCACCAGGGAAGCCCCAGATTCTCTAAACAGATACAGACCACATGTGTTATGACAACGGCCATGAAGCTCAAGATGAAGTGGAAAGCATCACTGTTTCCACTCTGCAGATGCCCAGCAAGGTGAGGAGACATGCCCAGGGCCATCCAGCCCCTGCCCGCAGCCAGGAACTCAGTCCATTTCCTAGCTTCCTTGTATCAGGTTTCTGCTATTCTCACCCAATGATAAGTGAAAGACAATTACCCTATGATGAAACAGCTATTTTGCTTTAAAAACAAACAGAATCAAGGAGAGGGCTATGTGGACAAATTAAGCTTCTTCACAGCCACACGATTTACTGCAAGTCATTCTGACCACCGGTGGGAGGGCCTTACGGACCCTCAGCCGGCTCCCACTCTGGGACTGAGGACGTACCCGGATGCCCAAGTAACCGATACTGGGCTTTGGTTCTGGTAACAGGGTTTCTGCCTCCCCTCCAGTTTCAGCCCAGGGCTTGTCGGTTCTGCTGAGTCTTGCCAGTCCATGCCCCAAGGACCAGAGTGCTGACTCCAAGACTGGGGTCCAGCTTCCTGCTCTAATCTTGCCCTGATGTGTGACCACAATGCGCAGCCGTACTCTCCAGGGACTGTACTCTGCCTTTCCTCGCATCTCTAGCTGCTACCGCAGCACCCTGCCTGCCACCTCGCTTTTTCCTTCCAGGGGTACCATCTGCTTCAAAGCCCCCTATATCCTCAGGCTGTGCCTAACTGTATCCCATTCTAAGCCCCAGTTTCCTCATCTCTAAAGGCAGTGGCTGCAAAGATCGTCACTATTGTGGTTTAGTCACTGAGTCCTGTCTGACTCTTTGTGACTCTTTGATGGCAGCCCACCAGGCTCCTCTGTCCGTGGAATTTCCCGGGCAAGAATACTGGAGTGGGTTGCCATTTCCTTCTCCAGTGGCAGGGGATCTTCCTGAGCCAGGGATCAAGCATGCATCTCCTACATTGGCATGCACGTTCTTTACCACTGAACCACCAGGAATGCAGCTGAAAAGATACATCCAGTCCAGTGTTCACTGCAGCACTAATTACAATAGCCAGGACATGGAAGCGATCTAAATGTCCATCAACAGAAAAGCGAATAAAGAAGATGTAGTGTGTGTGTGTGTGTATATGTGTGTGTGTGTGTATATATATATATATATATATATATATATTCAAGGGAATATTACTCAGCCATAAAAAGGAATGACACTGGGTCATTTACAGAGGCGTGGATGGACCTAGAGAGTATCCTACAGAGTAAAATAAGTCAGAAAAAGAAAAATGAATATCATATATTGATGCATATATATGGGATCTAAAAATAGTATAGATGATATTTGCAAAGCAGAAATAGAGAAACAGATATAGAGAACAAACACATGGATGCCAAGGGGTAAGGAGGGTGAGAGGAACTGGGAAATTGGGATTGACATATATAACTATTGGTACTATGTATAAAACAGATAACTATTGAGAGCCTACTGCATAGCACAGGGAACTCTACGCAATGCACTGTGTTGACCTGAATGGGAAGGAAATCCAAAAGGGAGGGGATGTTTATATACGAATGGCTAATTCATTTTGCTGTATAGCAGACACTAACACAACATTACAAAGCAACCATACTCCAGTAAAAATTAATTACAAAAATAAAAGCAGTGGCTGAAGCAGTGATTTTTCCAACTGTTTTTAACTGTAGACCTGTTATTTCAGTGAGAACGTATCATGAAAGATGACATAAATGGGCTTTTCTGGCTGACTCCCTGGGGCTATGAAACCTTTAAGTTTTTCTTAGGGTAAGCCCCGGGACCCATACCATGATTCGAAAAGCCCCACATGGCCTGAAACCTTCCCATTTCTCTGTTTTTTCTCAGCCACTGACCTGTTTCTACTTCCTGACACCACACACATTCCCTCCATCCTGGGCTGTGGAATGCATGCATCGTCCTCCCTCTCTGAAGGACCTCTCTCCTTCACCTCGTGAGTTTCCATCTGTCCTTTGGATTTGATCACTTAATCAGAAAAGCACCGAGCTCAGGCTGGAATCTCTGACACACGAAGGCACGGCCCAGCGCCCTTCCCCTCTCTCTTCTATGTCTGACTTTCTCTCTGAGGACACTGATTCTGTCTACTTTTGCTCCCCTTTGTCTGTCTGTCACAAAGTAGTTTTTGATGAATATTTGATGAATGTCTGAATGTGATGCAAAGCTCAGAAGCCCCCTGGGCTGACCATAGACTTCTCCAATACCCACTGGATCCTGATGGGGGAAAATAAAACCTTCTGCATCACTTGTATTTTTTTGAGGCTAAAGTTTTCTAGAACTATGGCTGCAGTACTAGAGAGGGCTTCCCAGGTGGCTCAGTGGTAAAGAATCCGCCTGCAATGCAGGAGACACAGAAGACGCAGATTTGATCTCTGGGTCAGGCAGATCCCCTGGAGGAGGAAATGGCAACCCACTCCAGTAGTCTTGCCTGCAGAATCCCATGGACAGTGGGGCCTGGTGGGCTACAGTCCATGGGGTTGCAGAGTCAGACAGGATGGAAGCGACTGAGCTCGCATGGCTGCTGTACTGGTGTAGACCCAACGACACCTCAGGATGGCTAGGTGGGCAGAGTGGGTCTTCCTCCCCTCAGACTTTATCTTCTGGGTACTCCCCTGGTGGTCCAGTGGTTAAGACTTTGCCTCCCGATGCAGGGGGTGTGGGTTCGATCCCGGGTTGAGGAGCTAAGCTCCCATATGCCTGGTGGCCAAAAAAAACAAAACATAAAACACAAGCAATACTGTAACAGATTTGATAAAGACTTCCAAAAAAAAGCCCTTTAATTTTTAAAAATTAGACTTTATCTTCTGGGACCAGGATCTAGAGCAGAAGAGGGGCTGGGTTACGTTCTTGTCCACAGCTTTGTTTCTGGATGGCATTGCTCTTCAGTGAAATGGCAAAGGATTTGGCCAATGCAACTCACAGCACAATCTCATTCCAACAGACTCCATCAATGAAATGCCTTGGCAGGACTGAAAGTTGAGTGTAGAGAAACCTCTTGAATGGGGAAAAAAAAAAAATCAGTCTTTGAACTAGTGTTTTCTTTCATGGGGTGGAAATTTCCATCACAACAGTACAGATCCTGTTGGCCTCTGTGGTTCTCTTCTCCAAGAAATGAGGAAAGAAAAGTGAAAGTGTTAGTCTCCCAGTCATGTCCAACTTTCTGCAAGCTCATGGACTGAAGCCTGCCAGGTTCCTCTGTCCATGGGATTCTCCAGGCAAGAACACTGGAGTGTTACCTTCTCCAAGGGATCTTCCTGACCTAGAGATGGAACTCAGGTCTCCTGCATTGGAGGCAGATTCTTCACCATCTGAGCCACCAAGGAAGCCCAAGAAATGGAGAAACCTGGTAATCTGTAGGGGGAGATCAGAGCTTGGGGGATAATAAAGCTTAAAGGCAAGATTCATAAGGTCAGATGCCTATGAAAACTGAGAGAAATTGTGAATGAGTGGACAGCGGGGACCATGTCATCTTATGGGACAACCCATGCCCCAAATTAAGGGGAATGATCAGCTATTCACAGTCTGGTAATGTGGGCCCCGGGTTGTCAAATCTTCTGATTTCTCTAGGGATCCCTGAACTTGGGATCTTTCCTACAAATGTCTTCCCTGTTAAGCGTTGGACTAATTCATCGAAAATGTAAAATATTTCCAGGCTGAAGCTAAAAATGCGTGTGGGTTAGTTTTGGCTTGTAGATTCTCTCTTCTGATTAGATGCTTGGAGAAAAGTCCAACTTCCTCTGCCTCCCCAGTAGTCCTTTGGACTGGAGTCAGAAAACCATGATGAGAAAGGGGGTGGGGAGAGAGGAAATGTGGGTGAGGGCGCTGGGCTGGTGTACGAGGGTGCGGGTACCCACTCTCCCAGGCAAGACACAAAAGAAACCGCCTCCGACTAGAGGCGGACTAGCCCATCACGGCGTGTCACTGACATCGGAATTACATTAAATTATCACCACACGAGTGCCCTCCACACTTGTTGTTTGTGTTCCAAAATGTCCCAGTGAATTCTAAAAGGAGCGCTATGTTCTCTTAAAGGAAAAAAAAAAAAAAAACAAGCCCTAATGTTCTGTCCTTGATCGGAACCCACTCAGGAAAATGAGTGTTCTGAATGAGAGCCTTCCCTCCTCCTCGCTGGGGGAGAGACGGAAACAGCGAGAATCGACCAAGACTTTGGATTAGTTCAAGGAAGTTTTTTTTTTTTCCTTTTATTATTGCTTTGTCTTTCCATCAAGAGAAAGTGACCTGAGATCTCAGAGGAGAACAGAGGGAAAGAAGCAGTCTGTGCATTGGGGCGGAGGGTGGGGTACGTGTAGTCTGTTGCTTGAGTTGCTATGTCGTGTCTGACTCCTTGAGACCCCAGGGACTGTAGCCCACCAGACTCCTCTGCCCATAGGATTTTCTAGGCAAGAATACTGGAGTGGGTTGCCATTTCCTTCTCTGGGAGATCTTCCTGAGCCAGGGGTTAAACCTGCATCTCCTGCATTGGCAGGTGGATTCTTTACCACTGAGCTGCTAGGGAAGCCCAGGGGAAGGGTACATATTTACTGAGAAGCTTTTCAGATGGTGGGACTGGGTTACACTCCCACCTTGGTTCACAAATGGATGATGCCTTTTGCTGATTAGGTGTTCGGTACCTACAGCTTCACAGGACATATTTCCCACTGACTGATCTTCCCTTCCTTCCTTCCTTCCTTCTCCTTCCTCCTCTTTCTCCATCCACATCTTTATTCAGTGAACATTTTTCTTCCTTCTCCTTCCTCCTCCTCTTTCTCCATCCACACCTTTATTCAGTGAACATTTTCTGAGCATTCTTTCCCTCTCAGGCATCATGCTAGGCAGAATGGATAAAATGCATCTAATCCAGTCACATCAGCTGCATAGTTGACAGCTTATCAACCTAAGGTGTATTAACACATCCCAACACACATTATTGACGGGAGACATATCAATATTCACTTACATAACAAATCATTGGCCATAGGCATTAGTTTCTGCAAAAATCCCCCGGTCAATAATGTGTTAAGTGACATGAGTCCATCTCCATGAGCTCACAAAATAAAGTTAAATAATTTGGGCAACTTGCTTTAATGTTCTTCGAGACGAGTGTTGACCAAGGTCATGGACATCTGCCACTCTTGGTCGCTGTCCTCTCATGCCCCTCAAAGGGTTGAATGTCTTGCAAAAAAGTAAGTGGTCTTAGATCATAATGTAAGAAGAGTATGGTGGAGAATATCGGGTTTTCACTAAAACTCACTTCCTGTTTCTCCTGGGCACAAAGTTAGACCTCACATACCAGCCTCCTTTGTCGCTAGTACTGACTGAACCCTGTCTGCTCGTGTCACTTCCAGACCCAAGCCATTAAAAGCCCCAGGGTTACCCTTTGAGAACCCATCAAAGAACTCAAGACCCAAGGTTCTCGGCCAGACCCCCAAGAGAGAAGCAATTTACATGCCTGAATGTCCAAGGGGAGTGTTGCCTGTTGACTACTGAATGTCCTCAGTAGTTCTCAGTCTGTCGTTTTATTTGTCATTCACTTGCTAAAGCGTCTTGCATTACTTGCCCTAATCAGTGCATCAGCTCTTCCACCAAATGAAGAACTGACCACCTGTTGCAAGACTGGATTAAAATCTGGCCAATGGGATGGATAGGGAAGAGGTGTATGGTTCTCCTCTGTGGTTGCAAGCTATGGGATTTTTTTTTTTTTTTTACCTAATGATCCAACTTCAGAGCCTCAACCACAGATCTAAAGGTGTAACTTCTCTACCTGGAGCATCATCTGGGACAGTTCATAGACAAGGCAATTCAAACTGAGGCAATGCTTGGGTCAACTGAAGAAGTAAAACCTCAACTCCCATCCTCCCAACACACATGACCCACAGCGATTTCAGTTACCTGGGCCATTTCTGCACTGGTAGATGTTTACCTGGCCTTCACTGACAAATGATTATAGCGAGGTATGCCCAGGCATGCTTTCAGAAACCCACTCAGTCCTGTCCTGGGTCAGGCGAGAGTGCAGTTCACCCAAACTTCCAGTCCATGTGGCTTTATCACTCATCTTGAAATAGAGACAAAAATAACCAGTCCCAAAGATGGTGGATTACACACACACATGCATGTGTGTGCATGCACACACACACACACACACACACACACACACACACACTGCTACTATGGCTGGTACACATTACCCTTCCTTTAATCAGATCCCAAGAATGACCCTTCAGAGATCAAAGACTAGAACCTTTACAAAATGCTATAATATTATGATGATGGTCATGATGCTGGGTAACTGACGCACCCTCAGATAATAGCTATAAATGCTAGAGCCATTGGAAGATAAACAAAAGTAGGCAGACTTGTAAGAAGACGTGAAGGAAGTAAAATAAACCACAAGGTTCAATTGTTTGTTTTTGTGGCTTTTAGCGTTGGAGCAGGCTCAAGACAGTGCTGCTGGGGAAAGCCAAAACTCCAGGAAAAACGTATGACCTCGGGAGGAGCAGAGGGGGGGAAAAATAAAGAGGGGAGAACCAGACAAACAAATATACACCAGAAGAGAAGGTCACATTCACCTGCATCCACACACACCTTAAATGTTCACATGGGGACTTCCCTGGTGGGCCAGTGGCTAAGACACCAAGCTTCCAGTGCAGGGGGACCAGGTTCGTCCCCTGGTCAGGGAACTAGATCTCACACAGCACAGCTAAGAGTTTGGATGCCACAACTAAAAACCGAAGATGGCATGTGTTGCGGCCAAATCGGACACGGCTGAGTGTCTGAGTACAATATGAGGGTAAGTGCTGTGTACTGTGGGCCTACTATGTGCCTGGTAACTTCCCTGCACTATTTAATCTGGTCCTAACAACAACTTTGTGCGAGAAATATTCAGCTTCATGGTGATGAAGGAATCAAGGGTCAGGGAGATTAAATGTACCACCTAAGGTGATGACGTTAATAATTGATTGAACCAAGACTTCAGGTTTGACTACACAGTTTATGAGAATTCTATAGCACTCTGCCTCTAGGGTGGTTATCAGTACGGTGGTGTTGGAGCAAGAAAAATGGAGGACTGCATTGCCTCTTCATTCTCACCATCTCATGACAATTCCAGTGGGTTTAAGTGATGTGAAAAAACAACAGAAAAAGAGTAGCAGAACAGAAGACACCTTTCCCAATGTCTACCTTTAGCGAGTGGCCTCATGTGCCAACCCCTCGTGGAGCTGATATCAGCATTTGTGCTTTTCACTTTAGGCAAAATTTTAGATGCATTAAGAAGGAAATAAGGGTTGTCAGGGTTCAAGAGACACTGCGTTCATCCCATAGATACCTTTTAGGAATAGGTAGTCCCCAGAGTGTGACAGAACGTGGTCCACTGGAGAAGGGAACGGCAAACCACTTCAGTATTCTTGCCTTGAGAACCCCATGAACAGTATGAAAAGGCAAAATGATAGGATACTGAAAGAGGAACTCCCCAGGTCAGTAGGTGCTCAATATGCTACTAGAGATCAGTGGAGAAATAACTCCACAAAGAAAGAAGGGATGGAGTCAAAGCAAAAAGAATACCCAGCTGTGGATGTGACTGCTGATAGAAGCAAGGTCCGATGCTATAAAGAGCAATATTGCCTAGGAACCTGGAATGTCAGGTCCATGAATCAAGGCAAATTGGAAGTGGTCAAACAAGAGATGGCAAGAGTGAATGCCGACATTCTAGGAATCAGCAAACTTAAAGGGACTGGAATGGGTGAATTTAACTCAGAGGACCATTATATCTACTACTGCGGGCAGGAATCCCTCAGAAGAAATGGAGTAGCCATCATGGGCAACAAAAGAGTCCAAAATACAGTACTTGGATGCAATCTCAAAAACGACAGAATGATCTCTGTTCGTTTCCAAGGCAAACCATTCAATATTACAGTAATCCAAGTCTATGTCCCAACCAGTAACGCTGAAGAAGCTCAAGTTGAACGGTTCTATGAATACCTACAAGACCTTTTAGAACTAACACCCATAAAAGATGTCCTTTTCATTATAGGGGACTGGAATGCAAAAGTAGGAAGTCAAGAAACACCTGGAGTAACAGGCAAATTTGGCCTTGGAATACGGAATGAAGCAGGGCAAAGACTAACAGAGTTTTACCAAGAAAATGCACTGGTCATAGCAAATACCCTCTTCCAACAACACAAGAGAAGACTCTATACATGGACATCACCAGATGGTCAACACCGAAATCAGATCAATTATATTCTTTGCAGCCAAAGATGGAGAAGCTCTATACAATCAGCAAAAACAAGACCAGGCGCTGACTGTGGCTCAGACCATGAACTCCTTATTGCCAAATTCAGACTTAAATTGAAGAAAGTAGGGAAAACCACTAGACCATTCAGGTATGACCTAAATCAAGTCCCTTATGATTATATAGTGGAAGTGAGAAATAGATTTAAGGGCCTAGATCTGATAGATAGAGTGCCTGATGAACTATGGAATGAGGTTCGTGACATTGTACAGGAGACAGGGATCAAGACCACCCCCACGGAAAAGAAATGCAAAAAAGCAAAATGGCTGTCTGGGGAGGCCTTACGAATAGCTGCGAAAAGAAGAGAAGCCAAAAGCAAAGGAGAAAAGGAAAGATATAAATATCTGAATGCAGAGTTCCAAAGAATAGCAAGAAGAGATAAGAAAGCCTTTAGCGATCAATGCAAAGAAATAGAGGAAAACAACAGAATGGGAAAGACTAGAGATCTTTTCAAGAAAATCAGAGATACCAAAGGAACATTTCATGCAAAGATGGGCTCGATAAAGGACAGAAATGGTATGGACCTAACAGAAGCAGAAGATATTAAGAAGAGGTGGCAAGAATACACAGAAGAACTGTACAAAAAAGAGCTTCACAACCCAGATAATCATGACAGTGTGATCACTGACCTAGAGCCAGACATCCTGGAATGTGAAGTCAAGTGGGCCTTAGAACGCATCACTACGAACAAAGCCAGTGGAGGTGATAGAATTCCAGTTGAGCTATTCCAAATCCTGAAAGATGATGCTGTGAAAGTGCTGCACTCAATATGGCAGCAAATTTGGAAAACTCAGCAGTGGCCACAAGATTGGAAAAGGTCAGTTTTCATTCCAATCCCAAAGAAAGGCAATGCCAAAGAATGCTCAAACTACCGCACAACTGCGCTCATCTTACATACGAGTAAAGTAATGCTCAAAATTCTCCAAGCCAGGCTTCAGCAATATGTGAACCATGAACTTCCAGATGTTCAAGCTGGTTTTAGAAAAGGCAGAGGAACCAGAGATCAAATTGCCAACATCCTCTGGATCATGGAAAAAGCAAGAGAGTTCCAGAAAAACATCTATTTCTGCTTTATTGACTATGCCAAAGCCTTTGACTGTGTGGATCACAAAATACTGTGGAAAATTCTGAAAGGGATGGGAATACCAGACCTCCTGACCTGCCTCTTGAGAAATCTGTATGCAGTCAGGAAGCAACAGTTAGAACTGGACATGGAACAACAGACTGGTTCCAAATAGGAAAAGAAGTATGTCAAGGCTGTATATTGTCACCCTGCTTATTTAACTTATATGCAGAGTACATCATGAGAAACGCTGGACTGGAAGAAACACAAGCTGGAATCAAGATTGTCGGGAGAAATATCAATCACCTCTGATATGCAGATGACACCACCCTTATGGCAGAAAGTGAAGAGGAACTAAAAAGTCTCTTGATGAAGGTGAAAGAGCAGAGTGAAAAAGTTGGCTTAAAGCTCAACATTCAGAAAACTAAGATCATGGCATCTGATCCCATCACTTCATGGGAAATAGATGGAGAAACAGTGGAAACAGTGTCAGACTTTATTTTGGGGGGCTCCAAAATCACTGCAGATGGTGATTGTCGCCATGAAATTAAAAAATGCTTACTCCTTGGAAGGAAAGTTATGACCAACCTAGATAGCATATTCAAAAGCAGAGACATTACTTTGCCAACAAAGGTTTGTCTAGTCAAGGCTATGGTCTTTCCTGTGGTCATGTATGGATGTGAGAGCTGGACTGTGAAGAAGGCTGAGTGCCGAAGAATGGATGCTTTTGAACTGTGGTGTTGGAGAAGACTCTTGAGCGTCCCTTGGACTGCAAGGAGATCCAACCAGTCCATTCTGAAGGAGATCAGCCCTGGGATTTCTTTGGAAGGAATGATGCTAAAGCTGAAACTCCAGTACTTTGGCCACCTCATGTGAAGAGTTGACTCATTGGAAAAGACTCTGATGCTGGGAGGGATTGGGGGCAGGAGGAGAAGGGGATGACAGAGGATGAGATGGCTGGATGGCATCGCCGACTCAATAGACGTGAGTCTGAGTGAACTCCGGGAGTTGGTGATGGACAAGGAGGCCTAGTGTGCTGTGATTCATGGGGTCACAAAGAATCGGACACGACCGAGTGATTGAACTGAACTGAACTGAGTCCCCAGAGTCTGCAAAATAAATTACTGTGACTTCACCAGGCATAGGAGATTAGCTCTAAATCCAATGCTTCCATGCCGTTTTTAATTTTCTATTCACAACGAGATGGCCCAGTTTCTCTGGGTTCTTCTACCTTTCTCTGAGAGTTTAGCTTAAAACAGTTTCTCTAGGTAATGTGACAGCACCTCAGATGGGTGCTGCTTCCTACTTCCTGGAGTATTTGATTATCCTCATTCACCATCCAAACAACCCAATGTGGACGGCGGGACCGTCTTGCTGTCTTGACACAGACAGTGTTCAGTCTGTCTGAACACTGTGAGCTTTGTGAGCTTTTGAAGTTTTGGATGTTACTGCTGGATGCTTAGTCCGATGGTGGGAGTTCTGAATCTTGACTCTTCATCCTTTTACCTGTCTAACCTTGGACAAGTCACTTTACCTCTCTGGGTTTCCGCCATCCCACCCCCCACCCCGCTCATTTTCAAAGTGTAGACAGTAAGAGTGCAGGAGACATAAGAGTTGCAGTTTCGATCCCTGGGTCGGGAAGACCCCCTGGAGAAGGAAATGGCAACTCACTCCAGTATTCTCACCTGGGAAATCCTATGGACAGAGGAGCCTGGTAGGCTACAGTCCACGGGGGTTGTAGAGTTGGAGACAACTCAAGCGACTTAGCACATACAGACGATAATAACAGTGCCCTGCATCTGACCTTTGAGAGGTCAGGGGAGATAATGTATGTAGAAGACAGGGAGCGGCTGGCATACAGGACATACTTCATCAAAAGTCCAAAAAATCACACGCTAGGCAGAGCTCCTGACCCATAGACAAGGGGCTGGCATCTGTGTCCTGGGGCAGAAAGGGGAATTGAGAAAAGGACGTGATTCTGTACGTTTTCTCAGGGGAGGGGCAATTTGGGTTCAGTTCTGAAGGGTGAATAGCAGTTTTCTAAGGGGTTGAGTGGAGTAATTATTCCAGATAGTAGTAACAGCATTTTCAAAGGTTTATGTGGTAGGATATTGGCTGGAGGGGTGGGGATAAAGCTGGAAACAGGCTGAGATGAAGCTGTGAGGGGTCCTGTTTGTGCAGTGAAGGGTTTGGGCACTCACTCTTCAGGAGATATGCCAAAGGTAGAGACTGACACTTCACAGGCGCTAAGGGGGGAAATCGCTTCAGCAGGAAGGCGGAAGATGCATTCCAGAGGCATAAAGCGGAGGCTTGAAGAAGTCTGACTTGTCAGCGTAGGACCCACGAAAGAGAATGCTGACCTCAACTGAGCAGTAGCTGTGAGGGTGGACAAGAAAGCGGGGAGTCTCACATCGCTTCAGAGATGACTAACCAGATACCCAAAAATGCTTGAAAAGAAATTAAGGCTTGATTCGCTCTCTCGAAGAGGAAGAGATTCTGCTAAATTGATTTTTGAAAGGACTCTCAGGAGAATTAAAATTAATTCAAGAAGAAAGCAATTTGGTTCAAGCCATGGTTCTTAAATGGCAACGTGATGGGTTTGGAGGAGTTGTTAAAATACTAATTCCAGGTCCCCTCCCCCAAAGGTTCTGGTGCAGAAAGGCTAGGGTGGGGAGCCAGAACCACAGTTTTAGTAGGTACCCAGGAGCTTCTGAGGGCGGGGATGACAAAACTCCCACACTGAGAAACAGGGGCTTAGGGAGAGAAGAGCAATAGGCAGGATGCCCTTAGAGAGCCATGCAAGGGACCTCCCTGGTAATCCACTAGCTAAGACGCTGAGCTTGCATTGCAGGGGGCCCAAGTTCGATCCCTGGTCAGGGAACTAGATCCCACATGCTATAACTAAGGGTTCACATGCTAAAGATGCAGCATGCAGCAACAAAGATCAAAGATCAAAAATCCCACATGCCTCTGCTAAGACCTGGCACAGCCAGACAAAAACATAATAAATATTTTTTTTTAAAGCCAGGCAAGACTAAATTGAAGCAAGGGCTTTGTGGGATAAACAATCAGGGAAGAGTTGAGGAAGAAAGTCCCCTGTGAGCTGAATCTTAAAGGGGAATATGAGCAGCGGGGAACACATCCAGGTAAAGAATTTGGCAAAAGACCATCCTGGCAGATGGTAATTCATTGAAGAAAACCTCAAAGGGCAAAAAGAAATCAGACTGGAAGGCACCTTGACTGGTGGGTAAGCAGTGGTGGTGGTTGACCGGAGGTGACAGCAACAGCCATATAGTTTTGAACAGGAGAGGAAGTGAAATGCAGCAAATAAACAGAGCTCCACCTCTCTTAAGATCGAACACTGAGCTGTCTCTGCCAATTTTATCAATGGGAGGGAAAATGAGGAGGAGGCAGATGAGGGCAAGAGAGAGTCAGGGCTACTGGTTCAGAGGCCTCTTGGTTATGGGATGAGTCTGTTCGTGTGGCGAGCCCAGTGGGCTGCTGGTTGCCACAAGCCACACTGGTGTAAAGTGGTATCTTTCATCAGAAAGAGAGCGAGAGCGTGAGCTGGGCGGAAGCAGGACACAGAACCATGACACGGATTTCTGTGAAGCTTCTTCAGGAAGCTGTCAGAAGGTCCAGGACTTCCCTGGTGGTCCAGTGGTTAAGAATCTGTCTTAACCACAATGCAGAGGATGCTCGTTAGAGCATATGTGCTTCTGTCTCTGGCAAACTCAATGAGCTTCAACCTGCCTGGAGCCTTCTCATATACTGTTCCCTCCGGAAGAACACTCTTCCATGCTCCACCTGGTAAACTGCTTCATATCCTTCCACTCTCAGTAGAAAGACACTTCCTCAAGGAAGCCTTTCCCAGCCCCCAGGCTGGACTAGATAGATGTCTGTTTTAGATGCCCTCCAAGCAATAGACCCAGGTGGTCAAGAACGGGCTCTGGAACCAGATTGCCCAGATGGCCACTTAGCAGCTATGTGACCTTGGGAAAATGTCAGAATCTCCCAGAGCCTGAGTTTCCTCATCTACACATTGAAGACAATATTAATAGCATATACGTCATAACCGAGTGTGATTGTTACTGAGTTAGTGCATATAGTGTGCTAAGAACAATGCGTGTGAATTAGTCGCTCAGTCATGTCCGGCTCTTTTGTGACCTCATGGACTGTAGCCTGCCAGGCTCCTCTGTCCACGGGATTTTCCAGGCAAGAACACTGGACTGGGTAGCCACTTCCTTCTCCAGGAGATCTTCCCCACCCAGGGGTCGAATGCGTCTCCTGCATTGCCAGAAGGATTCTTTACAACTGAGCCACAGTGACTAGCACGTAGCAAATGCTACAGCTGTTGAGAGCCCTCCGTACTGGATTTTTCCCCCACTAAGCAGTCTGTTCTTGGCACAGTGGTAGTGGTGATTATGTGTATGATCATCTGTGTCACGGCTGACTTCCCATGTAGATTAAAGACCCTAAGAGGAATCAAGTCTGTATTGTGTCCTGCTGTGACTCCAATTCTGCCACGTAGCTGATACTAATACGGGTTGGGTGAGCGTATCTAGTCAAACCCCCTTGAGAGCTAGGGATGGGAAGTACTTCCCCGAGGCTGCAGAGGGGGGGGGGGTTCTAGAATTAAGGTGCCTTAAAATTTAAAACCCTTGGGGAAGCACTTTGGAAATTTTTAGAATGCTCTACTCAAATTCTGGCATTAACATCCTTCTTGCCTCATAGTCACAGTGCCCTCCTTGTCAAGAATGAGAAAGAGAAGTTGAAATATTTAATGTTCTCTCTCTGTTTCTATGTCTGTTCCCCCTCAGCTCCTGGGATCTCCATCATGCAGAGAGCCCACTCAGCCTCACCTGGAGGCAGGGCAGGCAGGAGGCTGTGATGGTTTAGGTCTTTAGTTAAGCGTACCAGGTTCCACAGGCTTCCCTGATAGCTCAGTAGGTAAAAAATCTGCCTGCAATGTGGGAGACCTGGGTTCGATCCTTGGGTTGGGAAGATCCCCTGGAGAAGGGAGCAGCTACTCACTCCAATATTCTGGCCTAGAGAATTCCATGGACTGTATAGTCCATGGAGTCCCAAAGAGTCAGACACGCCTGAGTGACTTTCACTTTCACCGGTTCCAATGCTGGCTAGCTGTGGGACCCTGGTTGGATCTCATACCTCTTGGACCTCAGTCCCCACATCATAGCGTGGAGGTGATAGAGTGTGAACATCCTTGAGTTTTGTTGAGAGGTTTAGATGACAAAATCCTGCCTGGCACATAGTATGTGCTTAGTAAGTGTTCCTGTGGTTATGATGGATTCATCCTTATTTTACATTAGGAAACAATCCCAGGGAAGGGAGAGATGTGACTAAGGATAAGAACAAGAGGTTTGAGCATCCATTCAGGAGGCCTGTACCAAGCCTTCTACTTGCCCACTGCTTATCAAGGAGGTGAACAAGAAACTGCTCTCACCTCAAGGGGCTCAGAAACTCCTAGGAGAGAGAAAGAGAGAAGCTAACAGTCACCACAGGTGCTGTCCACAAAGAGACATATCTGGGACTAAGGGAGCACAAAGGTTGCACCTAAGTGAATCTGGAGGTTTCCGGGCAAGGATACACAGACATGTAAGGACAGGCCACCCAGGTGAAGGTGAGAGATGAGAGAGGGGCATTCGGGAGATGGCAGAAAGCAGAGTTGCGGCTGTCAGCTTTGTTTATTCCTCAACAAATGTCTGTGGGACATGCTTTTGTATACAGTGCTCTAGGTCCTACAGAGATGGTCTAGACCCTGACACCTTGACTGTTCGTAAACTGATCACAAGGGCAGGGGCTCTGAGCTGCAGGCGCAATTCACAGCCAGGCTGCTTCTCGCCAGGGCAACTCTAGGAACTGCTCCACTGCAGTGACAGCCTGTCCTTAGCCGTTTGATTAGAAAAACAAAAGTATATAAAGAAATTTTGCATATGTGAAATAGATCGCCAGTCCAGGTGTGATGCATGAGACAGGGCTGGTGCATTGGGATGACCCTGAGGGATGGGAGGGGGAGGGAGGTGAGAGGGAGGGGGGGTTCAGGATGGGGGAACACATGTACACCCATGACTGATTTATGTCAATGTATGGCAAAAACCACTACAATATTGTAAAGTAATTAGCCTCCAATTAAAGTTAATTAATCAATTAAAAAAAGAAATGACAAAAAATTTAAACATTAAATAGTGCTGTACAACAATTAAGGAAAATTATTGCAGCCCACTTAAGTTTTGAATTATTTCTATTAAGCACTAGTTCATGACGATTAACGATTCCTCACATGCAAACTCCGTCACATGGTGAGTAGGTTGAGTATTCTAAATCACCCAGGGGCTGATCGTTTTCACAAAGGTCCGCTCTACTTTTGCGTGATTGCGATTGAAGAACAGATCTGCCCTTCCACCCATGTCATCATGAAACTCTCCTCTCCTCTGCCACTAACCTCATCAGAAAAAAAAAAAAAAGGAAGACATAAAATTGATGAATTGTTTACTGGGAGAAGAATATCAGAGTTAACCCCTGTCACCTCCCTGTCCCTCTCACTCAGGATTCTGTGTCTGACAATGGCCTTGAGGAAGTGTTTTGGGGACGAGATGGGCAGGCCTTCTCATCCATCAATTTCAACAGCCCATGACTCTTTCAATGTCTATTAGAGAAGGTGCTAGCCTGAATTTATGGAAACCCACGAGGACCTCTGTGCCTACCACACCTGTGGCTGAGGAAGTTGGGGGACGGACATTTCTGTTTGCTCACTGGGTTCACAGACAATAGGTTCTACTTTCACCTGAATCAGAAATGTAACCATTTGTTTAAAGGGATCCATGAGGATAAGGACATAGATATGAGGGAGACAGAAAATGGACCCCTCAGGTGTGGAGACAAGGGAACTCTCCTAAACTCTCAGGGGGAATGTAAATTGGTGCAGCCACTATGGAGAACAGGATGGAGGTTCTTTAAAAATAGAACTACTGTATGACCCTGTAGAGTCCCGCTCCTGGGCATATATCCGGAGAAAACCATAATTCAAAAAGAAACATGCACTCCAATGTTCACAGCAGCATTATTGACAAGAGCCACGATGTAGAAGCAATCGAAATGCCCACCAACAAATCAATGGCTAGAGAAGAGGTGCCATATACATACACAGTGGAGTATTACTCAGCCACATAAACACACATACATTCAAAGTTTTAATATTAGAGAAAGGAAAAGAGCTAAAAGAAAGTATGTCCGTTAGGAGGAGGAGATGGTCTGAGGCAGGGAGAAAGAAGAAGAAGGATTCAGGAAGTCTGGGGAGCCAGCGACATTTCAGTCTCACCCCACCATTTACTGTCGGTGCGATCTTGGCTAAGGAACTTAACCATGGGGTCCCAGTTTCTCATCCATGACATGAAAATAACACCAAGTTCAGAGGGCCGTTTTGAGATTTGAAGGACTCCGTCCAGATGAAGTGCATGGTCCAGGACCAGGCTCATAATAAGCACAGATTAAAGGTGATAACAGCGACCTTCCTGGTGGCCTAGTGGTTAAGAGTCCGCCTGCCAATGCAAAAGATACAGGTTCAACCCCTGGTCCGGGAAGATCCCACCTGCCACAGGACAACCAAGCACTTGCACCACAACTCCTGAGCCTGCGAGCCCCCGCTGTGGAAGCCCTCGCACCCTAGAGCCCCTGCTCTGCAACAGGAGGAGCCACCGCAATGAGAAGCCCACACAACACAGCTAGTGAGCAGCCCCCTGCTCGCTGCAGCTGGAAAAAGCCCGCTAGCCACAACAAAGACCCATGCGGCCAAAGATGAACAAATAAATAAATATTAAAAAACGATAAAGGCGGTAACGCACAAAAACTGTCAGGCTCTCAGGTGTGTAGGAAGTGCCCCGTGGACACCAGCTCCCCTTCCTCCGCTTCCAGTGTTTGTTTACGTCTGAAGGCCCATGGGGGCTGAAGCTACAACAACCTTCTTTCTTGCCCCGTGGTAAGACGCTACCTATTTGCTGAGTACAAATTAGCAGAAGGGGATTCACCAAGCTGTGAAAAAGCTACCCTGATGGTTATCCTTACTTTGGGCCCTGGGTGTACCTCTCTTTGCTGAAGTTTTGCCGCATAAAGATGTCTTGGAAACATTCAGAGATAACGGGACTGCAGGAAGAGTACCAATTAAATTAACCTTTCCCCAACAGCATCAAGTAGACGAAACAAGCCCAGATAATTAAAGAGATGGCTTTTGCCTCTCTCTTAAGTTCCCATTTTGTACAAAGTAGCTCCGGACCATCATCACACTGTGGATTTCCTCTTGGATGAATAGACACAAGTTAAATTAGTTCCCAGATATCCTCTTCCTCCCAGGCCTGGCTGTTGTGCAAAGAGTAGGTTTGAGATTAGCCCAGAGGGTGAATGCTACACACAGCCCCTGCTCTGCATCAGGCCCTTAGCAACTTGACACCTGGGTATGGTTCTCCATCTACCTTTTTTTTTTTTTTTTTAAATCACAGGCTCTAACACAGTGATGGTGCAAAAGGTTGGTCAGAGAATAACAAAGGGCTGACTTCTTCCGTCACTAATTTGCAAGTGACTTGTTCCAGTTTTTATCCATTCTCTCTTTTTTTTTTTTTCGTTTACCAATGAGCAGACAACTCTGACTTTAAGGACGCGTCCAGAGTTGATAATCTCTAAATGTCTTCAGTAGTCTAGGCTTGCTATCAAACTTCCAATGACTCTCTGATCACCCCCATTGTCTTTCCAAATTGTTGAGCATAACTCTCCTAGAACTTGGCTGAGATGGCTGGTTTCCCCTAATAGACTTTTCCCTCCTCTTTGTTTAATTATAAAAATCGCCATGTTTTAGCTGGAGACACAGCCATCTAGGATATACTAATGTTCTCAATCTATCTTGTAGTTGTTCTCAACTATCTTGTAGCCCATGGCGCTACGTTATGGCCAACAGGAAGGGAGAGGTATGACTCCCACCGAAAACCCTCAGGAAGAAGTGTCTACCACTCCCTACTGACCCTTTCCCACTGGCTGGAAGGTGGGTATAAGGACATGAGCTGGAATGGCTGTTTGTGACGATGTGAAGAAAGGTCCTTGTTGAGGATACTCTGCATTCTCTAAGCAGGAAGGAGCCTGGGGTCCCTGGGGATTCCAGATTCGTCTTGTTAGCTCTGGACCATCCATATTGATTGAGAAACCAGCCTCTGTCTTAGCTACTCAATCCACAAGTGTATTTTGATTTCTCTGGCATAAGAGTTGACCCAATGTTATTAATAACTTAGCCTGTAGAGGTGAGTCTTGCTTTACCCAGTAATAAGATTCTGGAAAATGTATGAGTAAATGGAATTATTGTGTCTTCTATTCTCCAGCTGCCTGGAGAAGCTGTATGTTGGGGCAGTTAAGAGTAGGATTTTGGAGCCAGCACTGAGGTTTAACTCTATTGCTATCTGTATGGCCTTGGACAAGCTACTTAGCATCCCTAGGCCTCCCTCTGTTTTGTTTTTTCGTTTTTCCATTTACAAAGTGAAGGTGATTATATTCATCTCACAGGTTTCTTGTGAAGATTGATTGAGATGTTGATTATAAAGTCCTTAGCACGGGAACTCACATTGTAGAGAAGCACTCCGTAATAATACACTATGGAATTATGTGGGAAGTGAAAAAAAAAATGTCCCAGAATCCACCAGCACAGATTGCGGTTCCACTGGTCTCGAGTGGGGTCTTGGTAACTATGCATTTTAAAGCTTTTCCAGGGACCTCCCTGGCAGGCCAGTGGTTGGACCCCCGCACTTCCACTGTGGGCATGGGACAGGTTTGATCCCTGGTCAGGGAAGTAGGATTCAGCAAGCCACATGGCATGTCCAAAAAAGTGAAATACAGCTTTCCAGTTCCTTGAGTAGTTGGGAACCACTGAATTAAAGGAATCTAGGGGGAGAACTTTCTAGAAATCAGTTCCTGATTTGTGCTTGCTCCTTGGAAGGAAAGCTATGACAAACCTAGACAGCGTATTAAAAAGCAGAGACATCACTTTGCCAACAAAGGTCCATATAGTCAAAGCTATGGTTTTTCCAGAAGTCATGTATGGATGTGAGAGTTGGACCGTAAAGAAGGTTCACTGCCAAAGAATGATGCTTTTAAATTGTGCTGGAGAAGACTCTTGAGAGTCCCTTGGACTGCAAGGAGATCAAGCCAGTCAATCCTAAAGGAAGTCAACCCTGAATATTCACTGGAAGGACTGATGCTGAAGCTGAAGCTCTAATACTTTGGCCACCTGATGGGAAGAGCTGACTCATTGGAACAGACCCTGATACTGGGAAAGATTGAGGGGAGGGAGAAAAGGGGACGACAGAGATAGTGAAGGGCAGGGAAGCCTGGCATGCCGCAATCTGTGGGGATGCAAAGAGTCTGAGATGACTTAGCAAACGAACAACAGCGAGGGAGAGGGCTTTCTATAAATCAGTTCCTGAGTGGCCCATCACGCGAGTACAGCCACACCTCCTGGGCGAGTTGTCCTTGCAGCCCCTTTCTGTTTTGTTTTCTTCCCCATCATCTCTGGATACACATGTGTTCCTGCCATCACTGTCCATGCATAAGCTTCCAGAGGAATTCCTGAGTCTAAAGTGCAGTCTGGCCCTGATTCCAGTGATAACTAATATCTGTATAGCTTATGGGCTTTCTGGAGTACTTTCATATATATCGTCCCACTAGATCTTGGCCACAGCCCTGTAAAGCATTTAAAACTGGTTTTTACCATCATCATCACTCTCACCTCTATTTTAAAGATGAGAAAACTGAGGAGGCTCAGAGTGGTTAAATAATTTCTCCAATGGGAGCCCAGATTTGAACTAAGTTCTATCTGATTTCAAAGCGTGTGATTCATTCCTGAACCCCTCTGCTTCTCTAATATTGCATTGTGATTACTGAATGAGTCATTTCTTCATTTATTCAATACACGTTTGTAGTCTCAAAGACCAAAGAGATGGATAATTGCAGGAGCTGATGAAACCCTGGGTAGACCAGCAGTTTCTCCCTATTTGCTCAAATCCAGCTGTGAGTTTGGTGAAAGTGTCAAGGAGATCTGAAGCCACTAAAGCCCTCTGGAGAATCCACAGGGGGACACCAGACCATGCCAGAGTTGCCCAGGAATTCCATGTGAGGAAAGAAAGACTGCACAGATGGCTTTTTTATCCTTTTCTCCAAATCCACCCCTTATCGGATGAAGCCATTCTCTTTGGCCAGAGCAGCTTGAAAGCCGCTGTGAGGCCACTCTCACGTCTAACTTCCCCCAAGCCAACTGCAGATCAAAAACATCAAGGTGAAAAGCCCCTGTCATCCAGAAAGCCTGTGTTCCATTTGCCAAAAAAAAAAAAAAAAAAAATGTTTCTCTTACATATTATATAACTCCAGGGAGGCAGTTGCTTAGCAACCAAGCCCAGTTGGCTGGGCTGGGAGGAGTTATTAACTCTTCGTGCAGTCAATCGACATTGTTGAGTCTTCCTGGAAGGCCACCAGCTACCCTATTTTCATAACGGAAAGCTCATGACATTCATCTGTCCCTCCACCAGCACCCCTCCTGGCTTCCTTTTCACCAGCATTGCAGAAGAGACAGCATGAAGCTCACCTAGCAAGACCAGCCTCAGGCTTTCCTCAGCCCATGGAGAGAATCTATCGAGAATCCATTTGGTCATTTGAGTTACATGAAATGAAACACCCAGCAAGCAATAGAAGTTAAATGCCCACATTGCCATACCAACACACATAATTGCATTTTCAACAGGAATTTATAGCGCACCTCTGATGTGCCAGATCCAACGTTAGGTACTGGGGATCAGCAGTAAAAAAGATGGTCAAGGCTCTAGCCTGGTGAACCCACATTCTAGTTGGGCACAGAGATGTTAGCTATGAAAAGAGAGAAATAAACAGGCGAATTCTCTAGCTAAACGGTTAAGTGACAAGCCTCACAGTTGTTCAGAGTGTTTGAATTGACTAATAGAACAACATTTGGATACAGTGTATAAGCATAACATGTGCAAAGTGAAAGTTGTTCAGTTGTGTTGGAGGGACTCTTTGCAACCTCATGGACTATTCAGTCCGTGGAATTTTCCAGGCCAGAAAACTGAAGTGGGTAGCCTTTCCCTTCTCCAGGGGATCTTCCCAATCCAGGGATTGAACCCAGGTCTCCCGCATTGCAGGCAGATTCTTTACCAGCTGAGCCACAAGGGAAGCCCAAGAATACTGGAGTGGGTAGCATATCCCTTCTCCAGGACATCTTCTCCACCCAGGAATTGAACCCAGGTCTCTTGCATTGCAGACGGATTCTTTACCAACTGAGCTATCAGGGAAGCCCAATATGTGTAAACCATGATACATGGTTTGACTGGTAATAAAGACTAAGTCCTATGTAGTATATGTAACTTTTGCCAAGTAAACAGAATCAAACATGAAAAATTTAAGAGTGTTTTAAAAAAGAATGGTTCCAAAAGGCTAAAGACATTGTATAGCTATCTTTGTATCATATTTATTAGAGGATTTTCTCTAGTGTTAAAAAGAAAAACAAGCTAATTCTGTTTATCTGAAGTGCTTTGAAGGAAATAAAATAAGGGGTTGTAACAGAGCCTGGTGCCTGTGTAGGAGGGGGTGTATCTATATCTACAGATATCTGTATGCCCCCACATAAATGTATCCATCTATAAGATGTGTACGTATGCTGGACACATCAACCTGCTGCTGACAGATATCTTCCATTCAGTGGCAGCACTGCAAGAGCCCTAGAGCTGGTCTTATTCACTCTCCAAAATCCTTCCCATCCCTGTGAATGGTACTCCCAGATCCAGCCACTCAGGCAGTAACCTGGAGGGGGAAGCGGTGGGGAGCACCCTTGATTCTGTTTTCTCCCTTTCCGCCACATTTTATCCACCAACAAATCTATTGACTTTGATTTCAAAATAGACCTTCAACCGGCCACTTCTCTCCATCTCCACAGCTCCCACGCAAGTGCAAGCTGCCCCTCTGCCCCTGACTCTTAACAGCTCCCACACCAGTCTCCTCTGACAGTCCTCTCTCCACCCAGCAGCCACAGTGAAGCTTCGACAGTGGAACTCAGACCCCATCACCCCCTCCGCTGCCGGTCACCTCTCCGTGCCTTGCCTTCCACTGTGCTCGGGCTGCCTGCGGGAGCCTAGCTGCTTCTCTTGACCCGACTCTGACCACTCCTGCCTTTGTTTACCGGCCATGATGGCCTTGGTTCTGACTCAAGCAGGGCACGCTCATTCTTTACTCGGGGCCTTTGCACATGCGGATGCCTTTGCTCCAGGGCTGACAAACCCTCACTGCTCCATCAGATCGCAGTTCAAAGGTTGCGTCTTCAGGGAGGCACCCCCAACCACCTGATCCCAGCAACCTGGCTGATGCATTTGCAGCACTCCTGTTTGTAACTATGTTGTAAGCAGCCTTTGGCAGGAAAGAGCTCTCTCCAGGGATCCCCCTTTCATGCTCTCACTAACCTTAGACAAGTCACCCTCCTGCTCTGCCCATCTCAGGCCCTAGCACACCTTTCAAATCTATTGACCACACAACACCTCGCCTAATCAGTTGGTTCTTTTCATAGATCAAAGAAGTAGAAATAAAGAATAAGTAATGAACAGATGATCAGATTTATCCCCTTGCTTCCCTATCAGCAATCTCATGAACAAACTGTAAACAAGCTCCAACATTCATCGCAGCACTGTTTACCATAGCCAGGACACGGCAGTAACCTAAATGTCCATCAGCAGATGAATGGATAGAGAAGATATGGTACATATATACACTGGAATATTGCTCAGCCATAAAAAGGGATGAGACTGGGTCATTTGTAGAGATGTGGATGGACCAAGAGTTTGTCATACAGTGAAGTTAAGTCCAAAAAAGCAAGACAAATATCATATATTAACACATATATGCGTTATGTGTTAATAACGATATCCAGGAAAAAGTGGTACAGATAAACCTATTTTCAGGGCAGGAACAGAGACAAAGATGTAGAGATTGGAAGTGTGAACTTGAGCTGGGGAAGCTGGGTGAGATGAACCAGAAGATTAGGATTGATATGTATTCACCATCATGTGTGAAATAGAAAGCTGGTAGGAAGCCGCTGTAGAGCACGGGCAGCTCAGCTCGGTGCTCCATGATGACCCAGGGGGTGGGACGGGGCTGTGGGGTGGAAAGGAAGCTCAAGAGGGAGGGGATATATGTACACAAGTGCCTGATTCACATCTCTGTACAGCAGAAACTAACACAACACCATGAAGTAGCTATATGCCCCGCCCCCCAAAAAAGATGGCATCTAAGGGAAAATCACAAGAAGTCAACAGCCTGCAAACTGTGGGGAATGGTGATGCCTCCGACCCCTGTCTCCATGATAGCCATCCATGCCATCCAGACTCCAGTTAGCCATCTCCATGACTAACTGAGATTACTTCCTTTTTCTCTTAAAAAACTCACATGGCTGAGCAGACTCTTTGGAGGTAGGTTTTGGGGGACACTGAGTTCACCAGCTCCCCAGATGGCCGGCATTCTGATTAAAAGCAATTTTCCTTTCTACCCACACGTCTGTCTATCTTCTCTCTCTCTCTCTCCCTAGTATTGATTTTTGAGTGGTGAGCAGTTGGACCTGATTCAGTGACAGTGTGTTTCTGTACGGATAAGTATATATGTTTAACTTGCTTGTTGTTTTTCTCCTCTTATAGACTGAGCTTCATGAAGGCAGAGATCATATCTATTTGTTTGCAATTAATCTCCAGCATCTGTCCTGGAGCCATGGCACATAGAGACACTGTTTAGATACTTCTATTTTCCAAATGAATGAATACAACATAATGAAATAGCTAGAATTTACTGAGAGTGTACTACTTTCCAAGAACAGTGCCAAACACTGAACACTTAACATAGTTAAATTAAATCTCATTTAATTTTCATGATAACCCAAAGAGGTAAGTGTTACTATCCCCATTTTACTCATTTATCAATTTTTAAATTAATTTTTCACATTAAAAACAAATTTTTAAAGCCTTTACTGAATTTGTTACAACATTGCTTCTGGTTTTTTCATTCATGTTTCCTTTTTTTTTTTGGCCACAAGGCATGTGGAATCTTAGCTCCCTGACCAGGGATCAAACCTACACCCCCTGAATTGGAAGGTAGAGTCTCAATCACTGGACCACCAGGGGAGTGAGTCCCTGCTGCTGCTGCTGCTGCTGCTAAGTCGCTTCAGTCTACTATCCTCATTTTAGAAATGAGGCAACTAAGGTTCAGAGACAGGAGCCCATAAGACCAAGGTCACACAGCCAGGCAGTAGCTAGGATGAAAACAGAACAAAGCTTACTTTGACTCCCAACGCTGGGCTTTTCAATCAAAGTAGAATTCTTAGTACCTGGAGAAGTTTTATGACACTTTTTTTTTTTTTAACCACCCGCTTTTTTTGGGGCCCCGCACAGCGCAGCCTGCTTTATTGTATGAGGAATATTTCACCCAGAGGCAGCAGGCTTATCAAAGGCAGCTTGAGTCTGAGATGGCACTGTAGGTGGGCTCAGTCAGGCCAGTCTTGCAAAGTCAGGCAGAGTCCAGTTATCTGGACAACCAGACAGAGCAGACAAAGAATGAACCAAAATAACTCCCCACATGGAGTCATTCCCAATTGTGCCTGGGAGGCTTTGCAGGACATCTGAGATGCTCTGTAGCACAGGGCATCTCCCCACTGCTTTATGTCCAGCACAGATCTGGATTATTAAAAAGAATGTGTCAATGGAAGTAGCTGGAGCTCAACAGTTCTGGAGGTGGAGGGAACTTGATTGGGATTAAATAAGATGATGCAAACCGCTCCCCCTTGTTGGGTGTTCGGAGCCCTCAGTCAGGATCCTTACATGCCTCTGGATCCACTTGAAGTCCTTCCAGGTGGGCACTCTTCCCGTCCCAATTTTACAGATTAGAAGAGGAGAGAAACACTGGTCCACTTCAAGTTGTATGGCCTGTAAGTAGTGGATCTGGAGTTCCACCTGAGGTAGGTGAAGATCCAGAGTTCTCTTTCCTATGCCATCAGGAATACCCCATTCTGTGATCTCCCAACCCATCTCTAAGGACCTACTGCGTTGCCCAATGATTGATCCATATACAGATTCCTGTGATGTCATGAGATGGCCAGGAGGAAACTGTTATTGTGGGTCACAGACAGTTGATGCGCCATTCAAGCTTGCCAACTAGTGACTGTAAGGTCAGGCTTTCTGAATTCCGGGGTAGGATTGGATAGTCACTTACACATTTAATTCATACCACCTTTGCTTCAGGGTGTACTCAGTTCAGTTCAGTTGCTCAGTCGTGTCTGACTCTTTGTGACCCCATGGACCGCAGCACACCAGGCCTGCCTGTCCATCACCAACTCCCAGAGTTTACTCAAACTCACGTCCATTGAATCAGTGATGCCATCCAACCATCTCATCCTTTGTTGTCCCCTTCTCCTCCTACCTTCAATCTTTCCCAGCATCAGGGTCTTTTCAAATGAGTCATTTCTTCGTATCAGGTGGCCAAAGTATTGGAGCTTCCGCATCAGTCCTTCCAGTGAATATTCAGGACTGATTTTCTTTAGGATGGACTGGTTGGATTTCCTTGCAGTCTAAGGGACTCTCAAGAATCTTCTCCAACAGTGCAGTTCGAAAGCATCAATTCTTCGGCGCTCAGCTTTCTTCACAGTCCAACTCTCACATCCATACATGACCACTGGAAAAACCATAGCTTTGACTAGATGGACCTTTGTTAATAATGTCTCTACTTTTTAATATGCTGTCTAGGCTGGTCTAGGCGTACTAGTTATAGCAAATATCTGCAGGATAATCATCTTCAATATCATCATCTTCTTCTAAAGGCCAGGATGATCAGCAGAATGAACTAGCCTGTACAATAGCACTCTATCCTCAAAAAACTGCTTGCTTTTCCCATCTGTGAGATAGGTATTTTGGGAGTAGGCCCTGGTTATATATAAGGTTGTTTTTAGTCCCAAAGCTGTCACCTCCAATCTTTGAGTTTGCTCTTCTCTGAGCCTGAAATGCCCTTCTCTTTTCCATCTTTGGGATAAGATCTCCTTACTCATCCTTTGGGATCCAGCTCAGGGATCACCTCCTCCAGGAAGCCTTCCTTAGAACCCTAGTCTGGGTCAGGTGCACCCCTGGAGTTCTGTGGCTGATTTCTCTATTCCAGGACACACTGCTGTTTGTCAAAATTGCCTGCTTATCCATTCAGCTTCCCCATTGGCCTCTGACTCTTTTGGAAGCAAGGATTCTGTCCTAGACAGCTTCTTTCCTTCAACAGCCAGCATGGTTCCTGGCATTCAAGAAACGCCCAGCATGGATTCTCTGTATACGCAGCACTATGATCTCCGATGTGGTTATTATTCCTGGGAGAACTGAACCCAAGCAGCCACAGGGAGCAAAATTGAGTGCTAGGACAAGTCTAAACATCACCGAGACTCAAGAAGCATATAGAAATATAAAGAGAAGATGGCTTTTCAAAGTTGAAAAGAAGGAAAGAAAATTTGCTTTGGCTGTGAGTTCACGTAGGCTTTGTTGGTGTGCTGGGGTAGGGATGGGATAACGAATTTTCTCCATACATCTACCCAGTGTTCAAAAGTGTCCAATAAGGGGGAAAAATCAAACTGGAAAAATAGTACCTTTGTAAAATTCACACTATTTTAAGACAATGTAACGCAATAAGATTGAAGAAGAGCATCAATCCAGGGTCAGCTCTTGGCTTAGACGCACACTTGCTCTGTGATCTTGCATGAGTTACCTTCCTTCTCTGAGTCCTATATGCTGCATCTTTTAAAAAGGGAGATGTACTAGAGTACTCACCAAACGTTCTGATGCATATATATTCCTCAGGCACTGAGCCGTGTTTTTCTCACATGGATTTTCAGGTGACATATTAAGGATTTTTTCTTTCTTTCCCTTGGGGAATTTTCTCATTTTTCCATGTTCAAAGACACACAAATGGCTCACAGTTCCCTGCTATTGTAAGAGCAATTTGCCTTCATTACCCTAAAGCTTTCAGCATTTCTTGAAACCACTTTTTATATGGAAAAAAAATTGTTCGTGATGTGATCACAGGAGATAAATCTGCTATTTCTTGTTTCAAAAAGTAATCAAAATGCTTCCTACTAGAGCAGGTACTCATTACAATTTATGACGAGAGCTGAAAACTGCCTTTATCGTCTCCTTTCATCTGCCCAGAATTATTGTTTCTGTTTAGGACGGGAAAGTCTAGAGGGGTGGAAGGTGGATGTGCTCTTTGGCACGATGTTTATGCTTCATGTTGTGTTTCTTTCATGTATCACAATACCTTGGGTCGACCAGATAGCTCATTTGTATGACCTCCTTCCTTCCATTCAGTTCGGTTCAGTTCAGTTCAGTCGCTCAGTCGTGTCCGATTCTTCGCGACCCCATGAATCGCAGCATGCCAGGCTTCCCTGTCCATCACCAACTCCCAGAGTTCACTCAGACTCACAACCATCAAGTCAGTGATGCCATCCAGCCATCTCATCCTCTGTCATCCCCTTTTTCTCCTGCCCCCAATCCCTCCCAGCATCACAGTCTTTTCCAATGAGTCAACTCTTGGCACATCAGGTGGCCAAAGTACTGGAGTTTCAGCTTTAGCATCATTCTTTCCAAAAAACACCCAGGACCCATCTCCTTTAGAATGGACTGGTTGGATCTCCTTGCAGTCTAAGGGACTCTCAAGAGTCTTCTCCAACACCACAGTTCAAAAGCATCAATTCTTCGGCCCTCAGCCTTCTTCACAGTCCAACTCTCACATCCATACATGACCACTGGAAAAACCATAGCCTTGACTAGATGGACCTTTGTTGGCAAAGTAATGTCTCTGCTTTTGAATATGCTATCTAGGTTGGTCACAACTTTCCTTCCAAGGAGTAAGCATCTTTTAATTTCATGGCTGCAATCACCTCATTCAACTAGGAATCAAAAAAAAAAAAAAAAAAAATAGAGGGAGGAATAAGAGAGAACTTGGGAAACGGACCTATTTTACTCATTAAGGCCTGAGGCCTACAAGCTTTTTAAGAGACCATGAAAATGTCTGGGAGCTAAAAACAATATATTGGCTCACAAATAATAAAACTGCACAAGCAAAATTAATAAAGGCTCAACTTAAATGGCTCCATAACATACCATTATGTCAACCTTAGTATTTTTGAAATTTAGTGTTCATAAAGTTTTATTATATTTGAAAAGAGCTGATGGGTTAAAGTCTCATTTCACAAGGATTCTGAGTTATGCTTGATGATTTTTTCAAGAAATTACAGATAAACGTAAATTGAGAGAGTTACTGTGGTAACAAAATAATTCCAAAAGCATAACTTTAATATTTCCTGTAAAATGTTACAATAAAAATGTATTTAATTTCTATGATACAATGAGAGTTTGGGGCACCAAAGGAAGAATGTCTAGGGCAAATCAAGGTCCTAAAATGGCCTTGCATAGAATGTGCTGATGATCAGGTTGATAGATGAAAAGAGGAATGGATGGACGGATGGATGCATGGGTGGAGAGAGAGATGAGTGGATGGATTCATCAACAGGTGAATGGATGAAAAGATGGTTGGATGGATGAACAGGGCATCACTCCAGCCCCAGTGATGGGGCTGGACCCCAGTGGTCCAAAGATGAAGACATAAATTAAGTCTGACTCTATAGTAAATATATTAGCCTACTTAATCCTTCTTACCACCTTATGAAAATAGGTCCGATGCTGCCGATGCTGCTATGTCACTTCAGTAGTGTCCGACTCTGTGTGAACCCATAGATGGCAGCCCACTAGGCTCCCCCATCCCTGGGATTCTCCAGGCAAGAACACTGGAGTGGATTGCCATTTCCTTCTCTATGCATGAAAGTGAAAAGTGAAAGTGAAGTCACTCAGTCGTGCCCAACTCTTAGCGACCCCATGGACTGCAGCCTACCAGGCTCCTCCGTCCATGGGATTTTCCAGGCAAGAGTACTGGAATGGGGTGCCATTGCCTTCTCGGATGTCCACTAATAAATCTGTTTTAAAGATGAGGAAACTGAGGCATAGATATTATCAATAACTTGCTTGAGATTGTAGAGCTGATAAATGATAGAGATGCAACTTGAAACCAGCTGGCCTAATTTTAAGCTAGCATGCCTAATCGTATAATATCCTGCCTTTTAGCATTTGGTACCTAGTATGTCCTCCGGAAATAACCAGATTTTTCATAGGTGGGTTTTTCATATGATGGGTTTTATCATAGATGCTGAAAAATATATACGTTTGCTCGCATTCAGTGCTTAGTTCACAATTTTAAAGTGACTGAACCCCTAGGCGAATTTGACTGAATGACCTCATGTATTTTTCTACGTATGACATTTTCATTTTTCTGGAACTTTACTTCCTGGCAGCCTTCAGGAAGTGGAAACTGCTAAGAACTAAGAATGGGTGAAAAATGAAAGCTTGCAGTAAAAAAATGCTGCCAAGGGTGGGCTCTAAGGCTAGCAGATACTTTCGTTGGAAGAATCCCTCACTCTGATTCTGCACACGACTTTCACATGAATGTTACCTGTCTTCATAGCTCAAGGTAATTTGGCGATCTGAGAAGAAATGAGTGTAACATTGTGGAAGGAGTCGTTGACTCGTGCATCAGACTGATTAAAGGGTTGGTATCAAGTGCCCAGCACATAGTAGGTCCTTGATAAATCATACCCATTATGATTGACCAGTGATAAGGTTTTCATCCCTTCTCTCAGTTTCCTCACTTATAAACTATGGATTATAAGAAAAGTCCTCCTGGGGTATTTCCCAAGTTTGTTGGATAGAGTAGTAAGATAACAGAAATAAAAATGACTGTTAAGTGGCCAAATGCTGCTTAAGTGTAAGGCAGTATTACAGGTATTACTTCTAGAGCAGTAGGAATTATACTATTGTTAATACTTTCTACAATGAATCATTACGACTACCACTATCATTATTACTGCTGCTACTATAGAAGAATATGATATTAGTCCTTAGGTTCCTGTAATATTTCATGATAATCTTCTGGGTTAAGAGTGGCCACCCTTGGCATGAACACCCAGAGTTATGGGCTCGCTATTGAACCTGAACCAATAGCCCCTCCATGGTACCTGAGATGAATTTAACAAGGGTCCCTTGGCACAAGGAGATATAGACATAAACTAAGTATAGAGAGGTGAGCAGTACCTATCAGAGCAGCTTCCAAGTACATGGTAATTGCACAATAGATTCTCTATTATGAATTAGTACGAGAGGTAGCTAAAAGGTGGCTGCCAAGACTCTGCCATCGAGAGTCTAATTCCTCTCCTCTTGAATCTGAGCTGGCTGTGTGACTTGTTTTGACCAATAGAGAGCAATGTGCAACTTCTAAAGCTGGCCCCTGTGAGATCTAAGCTTTTGCCTCTGTTCTTGCAACACTTCCTCTTAGAACCTAGCTGTCATGCTGGGAGAAACCCAAGTCACATGAAGAAGCCACGTGAGGGAAAGACAGATGCTCTGGTGATAAGACGCTCAAGGTGTCCAACATAAGGTTGAGCCCCTTAGATCTTCCAGACCATGTCAAGCTGCCTGAGGTCTGTGGCTCCATCCAACGCTACACGGACCAGAAGACTCTCCAAGCTGAGTCCTGTCAAACCACTGAATCACTGGAGATAATAGATGGTTGCTATTTTAAGCCACTAAGGTTTAAGGGCTGCTCGTTATGCAGCAATAGCTAACTGAAACAAAGTGGGTGTTGGTGGTCCAGTGAGATGTTCCTAACCCAGTTTCAAGAGGCTCAGATGGCTCCCTGAAAGAGACTCCATGTGGAACGCATATGGGGTTTGTGGATGACGCAGGCATGAAAGGGTTCCAGCTCTCACACATGAGTCAACCCTCTTCTCTAAATGATGCTTTTGAGTCCAAGGCAGATAAGTGACAAGAACCAAAATTTTAAAATCGTTTCTCATCCGAATAATTTTTTCTGCTCTTTAGGGATCAGCCCCACTCCCCTGGCTCTAAATCAAAATGACAGAGTCTCCAAATTGGTTCAGGTGCTCATGCATTTATAAAAATGTCTTTTGCTGGAAAAGTCTTGGTATGTCTAATTTCTGCCCCAAGCATATTTTTATAGTTAAGCTATATTATAAATGTCGTTTAATTTACCCTGCAATGTCGGGCAACCATTAAACCAAGAGCCAGTGATAATATGTATAAGCTCTTTTTTGGACAGTCTGATCAGGGTTTGGGAGGAGGGGATGCGGGGCATTTAATCATCATTTGTCCAAATTTGTATTCTTCTCCTTGCCTCTCTGCTGCCTTTTCTGTATTCTAGCTGCTGCAGGAAGGACAAAGAAAGCCTTTCAAAGCACCTGGCCAGGTTTGAGGGGGCAAGTCTGTGCATTGGTTGGAGGTTTGAAACACAGCTGAAGGGTCAAGGGCTGAGAATCGTGTGGACTTGTGAGTAGGCTCAGAGCATCGGTCCCTTCCATGGCACTTGGAGAGACTGTGCTGGGAGGGGTTGGGTTGCACTGGTTGAAACTCAAATGGTTCCAGACCTTACATAGGAGGCAGGAAACAGGTGAGCCTGTCTCATGGTGGGGAGAGAGGAAGTGGGGTGAATCGTCCCCCACTCCAGCCCTGTCTACAAGGGCTTCCTAAAGAATCCTTCACTTTATCAACAGCTTTGCAAACCAGATCAGGCCATTCCCCCAGCTCACAGTGGCTTCCAAGCATGGAAGAATAAATCCCAACACTGCCACCCTCCCTGCCTTGTGGGTTCTGGCCCCACCACTTCCTAACGCCCTGGGCCCACTTTCTTCTCTTGTTCTCAATACTCTGGCCACTAAGGCTTTTTGCTTGCTCTCTGAATGCCCCCAAACTCTGGCAATTTACCCTGGCCAAGCTCCGAGCTGGATCCTAACATATCCCTGGATCAGCCTGGGCTCCGCAAGAGCAGAAGTGGGCGAGAGGGCTGACGGCAGAGATAATTCATGCCAGGGAGGTCGGCCTGGTGCACAGCAAACCTGAGTCTGGTGCACAGGAGGCTGGGTGTGATCGATCCCCTGCTCCACGGGGCACATTTATTTGGCTCATTAAAGGAGTTAACTAGATTTCCAGGAAGAGAAGAGCTGGGAGACCAGGACTGCCCCTGGGGAGGGAACACAATAGATTCCCACCTCTACTCGTGCATCAGAGAGACGCAGTGGATTCATTTAAAAGTCCTTCAGACACAAATAGAAATCCCAGCTCGGGGTCTTTGTAGAGCTATGTGACCTTGAGCAAGTCCCTTACCCACTCCAAGCCTCAGTGGCAACTGCTGTAAACTGGGCATAACAGTCTATAACGTACACGGGTCTACGACGGGGCTTTAAATGAGATAAGGCGAGTAGAGGTCATAGCGTGTGCCTGGCAGGTAAGTGGTCAGCATAATTATCATGAACAAAGGCATCACTAAAAGTCATGGTTTTGGGTCAAATAACCTGAGCACACTTACTGATGCATCAGAAATCTGTAGATATAGTGAGGTAGTGCTTCCAAGGGACTAAGCAGCGGTGTAGGCCAAGTATTTGTGTCTTTAAAAGCTCCCCATGGGATTTTAACTCCCGTTTAAGTCCATTTTGGAAACTACTGATTGAGCCCAGGGCACTAGATTTAGAGATGCAGAAACTGAGGTCCAGAGAGGGAGAGCAATGGGCCCAAGGTCACATAGTGCATCTCCACACACACACGCTCAGCTCCAGAATGCAGCTCTCCGACTCCTGGCTGGCTGGGCTTTCTGCTAGTCCACGCCAAGAAGTTATGTTAGGGTTAGAGTACCTGGTTGTGTCTAAGCCCCCAAGGGCAGTGTGAGGGATCCGCTCTTGGCTTATACTCTAGAGGTTAGACATGCTCTCAGAGTCCTCAGCTCCTATTTTAAGTCCTGTATGGCACCCCACCCCAGTACTTTTGCCTGGAAAATCCCATGGATGGAGGAGCCTGGTAGGCTCCAGTCCATGGGGTCACTAAGAGTCGGACACGACTGAGCGACTTTTTTTCACTTTCATGCATTGGAGAAGGAAATGGCAACCCACTCCAGTGTTCTTGCCTGGAGAATCCCAGGGACAGGGGAGCCTGGTGAGCTTCCGTCTATGGAGTCGCACAGAGTCAGACACGACTGAAGCGACTTAGCAGCAGCATACTTACACAGCGCCCCGGAGAACATCTAAAGTTCTTTGGAAACTCTTTATCTTGTTTATCATCACACACTGACAAGCTGACTCTTTTCTCCCCCATGGCTGGGCTGGGCCATCCATTTCACCCCCTTGTGCAAATGATGAGTGATGGCTGCACAGGAGGCAGCCCACCCAGCACACGGGCCGTTAACGCATGCTTGATGGAGCAAGGAATGAATGAATGAATGGGCTGAATCAGGGAATGAATGAATGACCACTGAGAGTAAGTTCCTTGAGGGCTGGTACAGTTGGTTTTTGTTCCAGGGCCTGGAGCGGAGCCTGCCCAGCAGACGCTCATTAAATATTTGCTGTCGTGGTTGAATCAAGTGAATTTCTAGCACCTCAGTGGGAAAGGCAGATGCCTAAACAAAACCCAAGTATAGTACAGGCTTATTCCTACAGCAGGGGTGCCAGCCTGAGGCCTTGGCACCGGCAGCAGAGAGGAGGCATCAGAGAAAAGACCCCAGAAGTGGGTACAGGGTATCAAGAGTGGGGAGGGAGCCAGCAAAAGACAGTCTATCTTGGATCAATTCTGGGCCTTGTTCCAATTATAGCAAAGAGACTCAAGGAGCAGAAAAGCAAGTGGCACACCAATGCGGGAAGCACGGTGCCCTGCTGTAAGAATTTAAACTGTATACGCTGGGACTTCCCTGGTGGTCCAGGGGTTAGATTCTGAGCTTCCACTGCAGGTGGTGGGGGTTTGATCCCTGGTTGGGGAACTAAGATCCGGCGTGGTACACAGCATAGCAAAAATAAACAAAACCAAAACCAGTGGATACGCTTAAATTGAAAGCAATGGGTCTGCCAAAATGTCAGTGTCAGGAAAAACCAAGGCCGAGGAACCATTTCTTACATGAAAAATAGGGCTCATTTTCAATATCACTAGCCTCTTGAAGTTGTTTGTGGCCTTCTAATACAGTAATGGGTACTCTCTGCCACACGTGCACAAGTAAATGACTATTTTTATTACTACTTAAAATAAAACTACTCCAGGACCTGAAGGGGGTAATTTGTTTGTGGCCAGACCTCATCAACTGATTGTCCAAGTTTATGTTTTATGGAAATAGTGGGTATCCAATTTACATATATACACAGTCAGGTGCGTCTATGTAATTCTCTGCAATTTGGGATGCATTTTTCCACATGCAAAAGAGAATGTGGTGCCCACGAGCTGCTGTAAGTGAAATCAGTGATGTTGCTTTCAGTACGTCCTGATGGAGGTCTCTTGTCTGTATCTATGAAGTCCGGGATGGTTCTTGAAAGTTCTCTTCGAGTGGCACACTTTTGTGTTTCATGAAAGAGCACCCACTAATTTTTTTTTTCCCTAGAAATGAGGGTAGGTGAGACCAAGGCATTTTGATTTGTGCAGATACTAGCCAGGAATGACAGGCAGCGGCCCTGGGAATTCACGGCTCCCAGGCCTGGTCCCTTGGGGAGAACCTCCTGCTTGCCTGGAAATCATCAGGTCAGCACAAGAGAGGATGGAGGAGAGAAGAAAAAACTTGTATTTTTCTGAGTTACACCTGAGTTTGAAGAATGGTCAGCTGTTAAACTCTTTGAAGGCAAGATTATGTTTTATTCATCTATCTCTAGTCTGTGCCAAGTACCTGGTACAGAGCAGGAGGTCTTGCAGGATGAGAAACTAGGTCTTGAATGAATGAATGAACCCTAACCCACCACTGTTTAGCCAACTGAGCCTGACAGCTTCCTTATCTCTAATCAAATGGCTGCAATATGAAGTTCTGCTAATAATTAAGCAAAATCCTACAAGTGAAGCCACAGCAGGGATTCCCTGTTAGGGCATTAGAGGAGCTTGTTTCCTTCTCAGCCTTTCCAGAGATCTACTTTAGAAATAGGGAAGGGGCATAGTGGAGAGACAGACAGAAAAGACCCAGACTGTGCCCTCTGTAAGCCCCTGATGGCAAGAGGCTCCATGGAGGACCAGGCCATGCCCACCTGGTTCCTCATCTGGGGTTCTGTGGCTGATCTGAAGTGAACCTTGCTCATAAAACACTAGCCAGGGAATGAGGGCTTCACCCACCTGGATCCCCTGCATTCTTCATAGAACCTCAATTTTATGAAATAAGATGATAAAATACCTTACATCAAGGAGCAGCATTTAGAGTCGTCTATTGTAAAGTTGGGGAAGGCAATGGCACCCCACCCCGGTACTCTTGCCTGGAAAATCCCGTAGATAGAGGACCCTGGTGGGCTGCAGTCCATGGGGTCGCTAAGAGTCGGACACGACTGACTTCACTTGACTTTCACTTTCATGCATTGGAGAAGGAAATGGCAACCCACTCCAGTGTTCTTGCCTGGAGAATCCCAGGGATGGGGGAGCCTGGTGGGCTGCCGTCTATGGGGTCACACAGAGTCAGACACGACTGAAGCGACTTAGCAGCAGCAGCAGCAGCATTGTAAAGTCAATATACCTCTGTGAACGAATTCCCCCAAAATGTTTTATCTGTGGGGTTCAGGCAATTGTGAATTCTGTTCCTGCTGGTAATTATATATAAGTCCCTCTTCCTCTGTTGAGACTCTTGGGAAAGGTCATTTATTCATTTATTCATAGCCATATCTAAATCGAGTACATAATTTGCGTCAGGCACTGCGCTACTTCTTGATGGACAATTCTTTATTTCAAATAGATGAAAAGCTTTTTTCCACAAAGCACAAACAACCTCCCGTGGTTATGCACCCAGAAGTGATGAAACTGGGTCTCAGACTCTCATCTCTCTGACCCTAAACTCTGAGCTCTTGGCCACTGCCCTACACCCACAAGCACCAGCTGATGGCCCAACATGCCACTCTCAGATGTTGGTGACACAGACTTGAGGAGTTCTTAGTCTGGGAGGCAGACAACCATGCCTTAGCAGGCATGCTGATACTAAGCATTTCCTGCACACTAATTAAGAAGAATTCCACTTCAGCAGTCATTCAACCAACAACTTTGCGTTGATTGAACTTCTGTTTACTGGAGATGGACTGTTGAGCGGTGGGGATTGAGACAGAAATATGATCTATTCCCTGCCTTGGAGGACCTCATTGTCCAGGAGAGGAGAAAGGCTTCCCAATGCTTGCATCTATGGGGAAGCGACTGATGATGGCTCATCTATGTATCCCACAACCAGACACCTGCTGTGTCCTGACACAAGTCTAGGTCCTGAGCTTGGAATCACTCCCTGTGGGTACACACTATAGTGCATCCTTTTGACTTTTCTGTGATATCAACTGTAGGTCTAATGCAGGAGATGTAAGAGATGCTGGTTTGATCCCTGAATCAGGAAGATCCCCTGGAGGAGGGCATGGCAACCCACTCCAGTATTCTTGCCTGGAGAATCCCATGGACAGAGGAGCCTGGTGGAATTGAATCCATGGGGTCACAAAGAGTGAGACACGGCTGAAGCAACTCAGCACACCTGCAAATGCAGGTCTAGACACATGTTTAATTAATAAGGATGATACATGTTACATACATTATACATATTCCTACATTACTCAGCTCCTACCATGGGAGCCAACCACTATTCTACAAGTTTTTCAGAATTAACTCTTGGCTCCTCAGGACAATCCTATGATATGGGTCCTCCTGCCACTCTCACTTCACAGTTGAGGAAACGGAGACCTAGAGAAGTTAAATTACTTGCCTGAACTTACAAAACTGGCTGAACGAGAGAGGCCTAAGGCTTTTTTAAAAAACAACCACAACAAAAAGTTATTTCTAACTCCAACGCAAGTGAAAGCATGCAAATTAGCTCCAGCACATCATCTTTTATTTATGCCATAAATTAGGCAAATTTCCCTTCCAAAGCCCTGGAAAATGAGGCCTGATTCCACATATTTTGCATTCATTTCCAAGGTGGCTGGCCCCCAATTAGCTTTACAACTTGGTAAACCTGCTTTAAAGTGGGGCACGGAGGTGCAGGCCTGATCAGCCGTCCAGGGAATGAGGAGTAGGAGGCGCACCGGTCCTCTCCCTGGGCACATGGATTTATCATTTGGGGGTGCATGTCCACTTCCAGGGCTGCCATGTACAGTTGCATAGGTCGTGCACTGCTTAACTTCAGGGGCTGTTTCACATACACTGCAGTGTGAATAGCTCCTCCTGCAGTTGTGCAGGTGAGTGGTCTTCTGCACTGTATTCTCACAATCCACCCTGTGGAGGGAGGCAGAGGAAGCACCGTGTTCTCGTTGGGCAGATGGAAACCGAAGCTTAAGCTGACGAGAGCACTTCCTCCAGCATCCCATAATGACACAAAAATGGCAGAGCTGGGGTCCACATTCAGGCCTAACACAGGGCTGAGCTCACCAGCCTCAGAAAGTTGACCCTGAAAACAGTTCTTTTAAACGCTTTCCCCCCATTTCCATAATGTTAAAGCTTTGGAGGGAACACAACCTTCTACAATAGCTGTGTCACTGACACCACGCTTAGAACCACATGTGTGAAAAAGCACATCCTGTTTCCCCACTGGCCTCCGACATTGAAAGGCCCGGTTGTCATTCCGGAGATGGCCTTTCACGGGAATGGGCAGGGCTCCTGGGACCCAATCTTGAAGCTTCTCTTCACTTGCTACCTTAGCCTGATTTCCAAAGAGAATGAGGATCACGTTAAATACCTGAAAGTGAAAATGTTGGTCACTCAGTCGTGAACACTCCTTGTGACCCCGTGGTCTGTAGCCAGCCAGGCTCCTCTGCCCATGGGGTGCTCCAGGCAAGAATACTGGAGTGGGTTGCCATTTCCTTCTCCAGGGGATCTTCCTGATCCAGGGATCAAACCCGAGTCTCCTGCACTGCAGGTGGATTCTTTACCCTCTGAGCTACCAATATACCCGTTTATGAGAATCCATCTCACTGACTTCTTCCTTAGATCATTCTTTCCTAACTTTACCCAAATGTGAAGATTGCGCATTTCCTACAAATGCTCTTCCTTGTGCCCCCAAAATCTGAGCCATTCATGGCCAAAGAATGCCTTTCTCTCTTTTTCTTCGTTGTTTCCTTCCTTTCTCCCCTCCTATCTTCCCCTCACTCATCCGCTCAGCAGAACAGCTGAAAATAGGGAGAGAACCCCTGGCCCCCAGGGTCTCACTGTCCAGTGAAGGGGTGCAGAAAAACCACAGACGCTCAGGACACACTGATTCTCTGGAGCTCTCTGGAGTGTGTTTGTCAGCGAGGCCTCCGCTTGATGAATATGGATGTGTGCGGCAAACGAGTTCCAGAGCCACATCTTCGCAATTAGAAGGGCTGAAGAAGCAGCAGTTGAGGCCAGCGGAGCACGTGTGTGAAATGTCATTAGCGGTGATTACTCAACCCCAAGTGAAGACCTGAATGGCCCAGGGTTATGCCTCATGCAAGCTTATAACCCCAGCGTGCACGACTGGATCAAACACAAACAGCCAAACCTACTGCCTGAGCAGGACAAGCCATGTTCCCCTTAAGAACCTGAACCGGGAAATACGAAGAGGCTGGGTGCTAGTGGTATGTCTACACTGCCAAGACCCAGTATCGTCCAACAGAGCTTTCGGTCAAGATGAAAACATTCTCTCTCCGTGCCATCCAATAAGGGCAGCCGCTGGCCACACATGGCTACTGAGTGTCTGAGATGTGGCTACCAGGACTGAGGCAGTCACATTCTAATTTGATTTATTTTAATGAATTCAAATCTAAAATTAGATAGCCACACATGACTAATGGCCTCCACAGGAGGTGATGCATCTGTAGAGTTTGAGCTGGAAGAAAGGTGGGCGTGAGCTGCTGAATCCGCCCACCACAGTCTCACCTCCAGCCCCAGGGATGATCCCTGGGGGTCCTACTCGCCCAAAGCCAGCCCTGACCACATCAGCTATGCCTCCTGTGACCCTTCCCTGGCTCTCTCTTCCCCAAGCCCCACCCCTGCTGGGTTGCTCAATCAGCCAGCCTCTACAACCCGTGGTGAGAGACAGAAAGCCCAGAGTTGCACCTGGCCTGGGACCTGCATCTCGGAGCCTTCCTGGCTAGCTCTTGCTTGCCTGACTCCAGCTGTCTGCTTGGATGGTTCCACTGTGAAGCCACGATGGTCCATGTGTCAGTGGAGGTGATGAGGGAACTGGACAGTGTGTGAGCAGAAGGGGACACAGGCAGCGGAGGGGCAATAGTTGTACAGAGAGCGGCAGATGCCATGAAAGAGAAACAGACAGAGGAGCCAGGCCCTGGAGCATCCCTGGTCCATTATCTGAGGTGTCTTTTGAGCAAGTCTTCTTGTTCTCAAGCTATCCTGATCAAGTCTTTGATCTATACAGCCCAAAGAAATTGTGGTTCCTCTCCTGGAAGCCAGCCCGAATCTGGGAATTTGAGAATCAGCTCAGAGCAACAACGGCAACAAAGCATCACCATCATTTCAGAGCGACGCAGCTTGTCTGAGACCAGGCAGGTGGGAAGGGATACCTGACTCCAGAGCCTGGGCTCTCTATTTCACTTCACTGCCTTGCCCAGTGGTGCTCTTGATCTTGGGCCACTGTCTCATTTCAGCTGAACTCACCGATTTATGAGCTAAGCTTTGGCATGTGCCTACCCCCAAGCTGGGAATGGGTGAGACCAGACAAGGAAACTGTCCCCCAAGAGCTCAAACCCACTCTTCTTCCCTCTACAACTTGTCACAAGCTCCAGCTCCCGTGTATTAGAATGCATCAGCCCACCTAGCTCTCATCTCCAGCCCCTGGATCATCTCTGGGATCCTAGCTGCCCAAGGCTGGCCCTGACCACATCAGTTCTGCCTCCTGTGGCCCCTCCCTGGCTCTCTCCACCCCACACCCCTGCTGGATTTCTCAACCAGCCAGTCTCTACGACCCGTGGTGAGAGCAAGGAAGCCCAGGAAGGGCACCTAGCCTGGGACCTGCGTCTCTGAGCTGCCCTGGCTTGCTCTTGCTTGCTTGACTTGAGCCATCTGCTTGGATGGCACCCTTCCCAGGTGCAAGCTGGTCCACCGGTGCCTCAAGATTCAGGTGCCAAGTCAGCAGAGGAGGAGGAAGCTACAGTTTGATTTCAGCTTCTGCTGAAGCTCCTTTCATGCAGTCATTCTCCCATGGCCACATAAGATAAATATCCAACGTGGGTAACGGACGCTATTGTTTTAACAGACAGATACTTTCATTGCCTCATCTGTCTGGGTCTCAGAACATACACTTGAGAAGAGCTGGGATTCTGTGGTTCTTAAAAGAGGGAGAGAGTCATTTTAGAATGGGAGTAAGGGGCTTCCCTGATGACTCAGTGGTAAAGAATCTGCCTGCCAATGCAGGAGATATGGGTTCAGTCCCTGGTCTGGGAAGATCCTACATGCTGCAAAGCAACTAAACCCGTGACATGCAAGTTGTTCAGTCGTATTTGACTCTTTGTGACCTCATGAACTGTATAGTCCATGGAATCCTCCAGGCCAGAATGCTGGAGTGGGTAGCCTTTCCCTTCTCCAGGGGATCTTCCCAACCCAGGGATCGAATTCAGGTCTCCCAGTGGATTCTTTTTACCAGCTGAGCCACAAGGGAAGCCCAACTAAACCTGTGTGCCACAGCTATTGAGCCTGTCCTTCAGAGCCTGGGAGCTGCAACTGCCGAAGCCTGGCGTGCTCTAGAGCCTGTGCTCCACAACAAGAGAAGCCACCATGATGAGGAGCCCGCACGCTGCAACTAGAGAGCAGCCCCTGCTCGCCACAACTAGAGCAAGTCTGCACAGCAGCAAAAACCCAGCACAGCCAAACACAAATAATTAAAAAAAAAAAAAAAAAAGAATGGGAGTGAGAAGAAAGGAGTCAGAGGTTCCAGTCCCGCCACTCACTTGCAGTGGGACCTTGAGTCAGTCCCTTTTTGTCTTTGAGTCTCTTTCCTCAATAAAATGAAAACATCAGGAAGAGGATTAAGGCAGGTGGGGGAGCTTGAAGAACTGCTTCGATCTGAAGAATATCGCAGACCCCAGGAAGCATAGCTTATTAACTTCTTTTGCAGAGCATCTCTGTACCAAGCCCCACTCCACCTCCCCTGATCCTCGAGAAGCAGGCAGAGAATAGACTGTCACCCCCAAGAAAGGCCCAGTGTTGGCTCAGAGTGACAAAGCAGTTTGTTCAAGGTCACACATCTAATGGAAATCAACAGAGTCAAACCCAGGTTGTTCTGACTCTGGAGTCTGGGTTTTCATTAACTTTGCTACTTTTTATGTTTTCAGCCGGGCATTTGCTGTTTTCATAGCTGCCAGGGATCTGAGAGAACGCAGATTCTACAACAGCCCTTGTGGTGTCCAGGAAGTTCCTAATGTGAAACGAGCTGAGGCATGGGCTAAATCATTGCATCCAATATTCCCTTTGGAAAGAAAGGCACCCTCAGCAAACGTTCAGTGAGTGGCCCATCTCGTGGCCCATCTTGTGGCCCTGTGTCTGTGCAAGGGTTGTTCTCTCCTCTTTACACAGTTTTTCTCCTTCCTCGTCTTCTAATTTTTCTTCCCCCCTTTTCCTCTTTGTAGAATTCTTCAGTGAGTTCATATCTATTATCTCATTGATTTTCCTCATGGCAATCCTATGAGGTAGACACTATTATCAGCCTCATTTTTCAGAGGAGGAACCAAGTCTTTGCTGCCAAAGACCACACAGATGTAGGAGAAAGAGTCGGGAGCTAAATTCAGATCTCAAGATTCTACCACCTCATCACTAAGATTAAGACGAAAGGTAATTTAACAAAGTAAATGTGCTTGCACTTACACTGGGTTAGATGCAGACTACAAGAGATATGGACGAGTACCATTGAGCTGAGGTTTTTGAAAAGTGGCTCAGACAGTAAAGAATCTGCCTGCAATGCAGGAGACCCAGGTTCGGTCCTTGGTCAGGAAGATCCTCTGTAGAAGGCGATGGCCACCCAACTCCAGTATTCTTGCCTGAAGAATTCCATGGAGGGAGGAGCCTGGTGGGCCACAGTACATGGGGTCGCAGAGAATTGGGCATGATTGAGTGACATACTTTCACTTCAAGAGAGATGTGGATGAGTATGAGTCAGCTGAGGTGTTTGAAAAGGTTATTGTCTAGTGGGAAGGAGGTGTGTAAATTGGTGACTCACTGGAGCATGAGTTACCAGGAATAGGGGAACAGAATATGTTGATGGGGGAGACAGAAGATCATTCATAACTGGTGTAAAGAGGAGAGAGATGAGGGATGGTCTTATAGAAAAAGATAATTAGGGACTGGGTTTTGAAGGATGAATAGAAGTTCACCAAGTGAACCATATTAACAGTAATGGCAACTTTTTATTGAGTGCTTGCTCAGTACATATATCTACATATGTGTATTCTAACAATCTTGCAAAGGAGACATGATCCTCCCATTCTGTGAGTCAGGCCAGAGTAGTTTCAGAACACTAAAGCAAACAGCTTAGATCATGCTGCTGAATCAGCCAGCTGGGGATTTAATCTGGTCCTCTCTGAACTCCTCCAAACTACTAGGATGACAGCACAGGTTGAAGGAAAAGCATGAGGAAAAAATGAAGGGCAGCTTTACCTAGAAGCCATCAGAGTGGGTAGAGAAGGTTCGGATGAACTGTTTCTCCTCTCTGTGATCTGCTGTGAGATATCTGGCACCCACCCCTGGGTTAGAAAACATCTCTCCTCCTGGAGGCCAAGCTGCCTTGATTTCTGGGTTTGCATCAGCTCTTGATGTAGCCGTTGCTATGGGATACCTATATGCTGGGATCCTAGTATTTAGACCAAACTTGTGCTTTGGAATCAACCAGTCTTGGGTTTGAATCCTGACTGCATCATTCATTTGCATGACACCTTGAGCAGCTCCATCATTGTTGCCATGACACCTGTACCTTTCTAAGAATCAGTTTCCTCATCGGTAACATCTAGTTAGCAATATCGCCTGATAAGGTTGGGAGAGGATCAACTAAGTAAATCAAGAGTAAGGACACGGATGATCCTCTGGCACAGAGTAGCCCACACTCAGTGGCAAACAAAAATGTTGTAGTTAGTAATTCTCTTATAAAAAGCCCAGGAAGAAACACACGGGGGTGTTTGGAGTCTTTTGTGCCAGCACCCACCTCCCTGAAGCTTTGCTTTTCTGGCATGCATGAAGCATCTTGCCTCCCATGTCTCATCCAGCCCCTTGAGGACAGCGTTGTATATGGGGTAGTGATCCATTTTACAGATGGGAAAATTGAGGCTCACAGCCAGGAGATGCCTGAGCCCAGGTCCTGAACTCAGGGGCTTACAGAAACCAGTCTTCTACACTGAGAGTTGTCCATGACTGATTGAGTGGCCTGTGAACATGAGAAAATACACACAGCCAAAATTTCAAAAGCAACCAATGAACCAGCTGTATCACTCACCTTCTTTCATGAAGTCTCCTTCCCCTTCCTGGGAAGGAATAACCCTTATGCTTTTTTAAAAAATTTTTTAAGAACTGTTAAGTGCTCGAGACAGAGAAGGCAATGGCACCCCATTCCAGTACTCTTGCCTGGAAAATCCCATGGATGGAGGAGCCTGTTAGGCTGCAGTCCATGGGGTCACTAAGAGTCGGACATGACTGAGTGACTTCACTTTCACTTTTCTCTTTCCTGCATTGGAGAAGGAAATGGCAACCCACTCCAGTGTTCTTGCCTGGAAAATCCCAGGGACGGGGGATCCTGATGGGCTGCCATCTATGGGGTCACACAGAGTCGGACACGACTGAAGTGACTTAGCAGCAGCAGCAGCAGCAGCAGCAGCAGCAAGTGCTCGAGAAAGCTCTAGTTGATTTTGGCTTCTGTCACGTCAGTCTTTGGAGTTGGGTGAGGTGGGGTTTGGGTCCACGCAGCCTGGCTACACACTGATGGTGAAGGAATCTGTACACATTTCACTTGGAAATATAGCAGGACCTAGCTTGGAAGGTGCTATGACCCGCAGTCAAGCTCACAAACTCAGTAGTTGGGTACCTCTAGGACTTCCTTCGTGGTCCAGTGTTCAAGACCCCATGCTTCCACCTCAGGGGGCATGGATTCGATCCCTGGTCAGGGAACTAAGATCCCACATGCTTCATGGCACAGACAGAAAAAAAGAAAGGAACTCTACACCACTACAAATCCTATGTCTGCACCTTCTAGCTGACAACCGTGAGCTTCCAGAATGGATTGCAGCTTCTCTAAGCTTTGGTTTCCTCATCTACACAGTGCAGAGAAAAGGTGATGATTAAATAAAATAACCCATGTAAGAGCCGAACATATGTTAAGTACTCATTAGATATAAAGGCAGTGAATTAATTGCCTACACATTCATTGCAGCCTACTTCACTTTACCACTCACTTCAGTTTGACCAGTTTTACTCGTGTACTTACAACATACCAGAAATTGTGTAGCCAGAGGATAGACACCCCCCACACACACCTGACAAGTATGTATCAGCCTCTCCCAGGAGTCCGCAGAACCGGCACGTTAGCTGGGGGAACAGCAGCAAGTAAGAGGCAGTCGTGGGGGATGGGGTTCTAAAGGCTTCTGGCTCAGGCCTGGGTCTGACGCCAGATTACAACCGCTTCGTGGCTTTGTGACTTTCCATGCGTTGCTTAACCTCTCTGTGCCTCTCTCTCCTTGGTCAGGAAGTAAAGATAATGACGGCATCTATCTCTTGAGGCTGTTGTGAGTATGCTCAGAACAAACCTCCATAAACCAGTTATCACCAGGCTCGGAAGGAAATCAACACTCCATAAATGCTGTTTTCATCACTGACATAGACCCAGTAAATTACATCACTCTGGTCCATTGACCTCACCCCAACACATCAGCCTTTGAGCCTCTCCTAAAGGCAGCCAGTCCTCTCCCTACCTGCACAGTCACCACCAAAGGGCTTCCGGGAACAACAGTAACCAGAGGATTATGTGAATATGCAAGTCCCCATCCCCCCCCCCCCACCCCCGGAAGCAGTGTTTACCCGGGGCTGCGCACTGTTGCCTGTACTCAGGTCTGGGCCTGGGTGTCTTCAGACAGGAGTCCGCCCATTCATCACAGCCTCTAATGGACAACAGTGGACACTGTGGCTCCTGGCCTTTCGTTCCAGCTCTCAGCCCCTCGGCAGTGGAGTCTAAGGGAGTGCAAGGAGGGTGGGCAGGTCCCAGGATCTTTCTGGGCTTCTCACGTGTGAGTGTGTGTGCATGTCTGCCTCCCTACCCCACCCGCTCACTCCTGTTTTCCCTGATTCCACAGGTGTGTGACGTGTTCCGAAAGCAAAGCCTTCTTCAGGATCATCACTGCCCCATCGTAGAAATCTCCCATGTGGCTGCTGCTACTTGGACCAGCTCAGATCCTGCCAGCTCAGGGAAGACCTCACCAGCTGCCTCTGGCCAGAATGAAACATGCCCACCTGTGACATCTCTGCACTTAGATTTACCCCCAACCCCTGACTCCAAAGCGCACATCACGTGGCTAGGACGCTGGCGATTTACCTGCAGGTCTTTCTTGCTAGGCCAGCATTACTGGGATAGGGGCCTCATCCGATCATTCCGTGTCTCCAGCACCCCATGCAGGGCCTGCTACACGCCGAGAGTGCGCGTGTGTCTGTGGCTCAGTCGCTCAGTCGTGCCTGACTGTGACCACACAGGCGGTAGCCTGCTAGGCTCCTCTGTCCATGGAATTTTTCAGGCAAGGATCCTGGTGTGGGTTGCCATTTCCTTCTCCAGGGGATCTTCCCGACCCAAGGATCCAACCCGTGTCTCCTGCATTGGCAGGTGGCTTCTTTACCACTGAGCCACCTGGGAAGCCCATGTAGAAAGTGCTTAGTAGATGTTGAATGAACGGACGGATAACTGGATTTTCCAGGAGACTCTCTCCTTAGGTCTTCTTTCTAACCACTCTTCTGCCATCCTATATCTTTGGTATAATGAACTCTGCTTCCTGGTGGTAATATTGAGGTTCAGAGAGTTATAGGACGAGAGTTTGAAAAGTCTGCACCAGGTGAAGAAAATTTCTCACCTGGGGCTACTCCTTACCCTACCTCCAACTGTCTACTTGGGACTAAATTATGTGGATGTTTATGTCAACGTTTCCTTCACACCAGCCTCAAGGATCTGCTTTGGAGCAGCAGTGTGGTCTTTGGAAAGGAGGGAAGAAAAGAGAGTAAGCATTACTTGAGTACCTACTGTGCGCCAGGAGCTTTACAGGCATACGTGTTATGAAGTCACAGCAACCGTCCTTCTAGTCTGGGAACATTAATCCCCATGCCACCCCCACCCTGCAGGTGGTGGAGTGGGCGCACCCTTCACCTGTTGAAGACAACACGTGAGCAATGAAGCTGGACCTGACCCAGGCCACTCCGACCGCAAAGCCATGTACTTCTTTTCCAGAACTGTTTAAATCTAATTGCAGGGTCCAATCCAATCAAACTCCTCAGAGGCGCCATGCTGTGGTCTCTTCAATATTTTGCAACCTGGCTCTGTGAAGGAAACCACAAACTCGTATAAAAAAGGCAATTGGACTCTGTATTCTAATGATGCCTTCCTTGGAGCATTCTCCCTCCTTATTTTCACCTTTCTTTCCTCTTTATTCACTGCATATGTCAAGTGCCATCAAATAATTTCTCTCATGGAAACAGGAGAGCTCCATTCTACTGACCTTTGGCACTGCACACGCCTGGTGGTTCCAAAGGTCAGAATTTGCCTTGTCTGCCCTCAATCACCAACTGTAGCTTTGAGCGCCCCTAGTGGAAGTCTGTGCCAATAGCATGTCGCAGAAATTGTGGACCAAACATGTGGACCAATAAATTGAGCCCTTTGGAATCACTTTTTGAGTAACAGGAATGAACTTGTGAGCAAAACTAGAAAACAAGCCATTCTGATCAGGAAAAATCCCTTTGCTCTGGAGGAGGAAATAGAGGAATGTAACATTATTTTCCTAACATCCAGCTGAGCCATGAGAACACAAGAATCGTCAGGCTTTGAGGAGCTGGCCCCAGGAAGGGGCCGTTCACACTCCACAGGCCAAAAAAAGAGAAAAGCCATTCCATCATGAAAATAGTCTTTAAGTGAATCTAACAACGGTGTACATTAGAGACTGGAGGAAGCAGCAATTTTGAGTCTTACTAAGCAATACAGAATTTACATTATTAATTCAAGGAAAATGAAAAGAAATTACACTCAGCTCTGCAGTCTTAGCACGTAGTTACAATTATTCCCCATGTGCACATCTTAGACAATAAGAAGCCTCTTCAAAAACAAGTTACACTTTATACTTATTCATGCCTCACAGCAAAATGGCCCAGAGAATCACGTGACCCGCATAAGAATTTAGCAACAAGTTTCTTTCAAGTACTGTATTTACAAATCTCCTCACTGCACCAAAAACAGAAGGACTGGCTTGCAACGCTGAGTTGGATGAATGGTTCTCCAGCTGACATTAGTGGAAGTTGGGCTCCACGTTAAAAACAGAATGTATTGGGGGAGGTCAGTTGTTTCCAAATTCTAATTGGCTACCCTCCCTCCCTTCTTATGACTCAGAGTCTTAGAGTCAGAACCACACTGTTATTAATGAGCCTTCTGAAGTAGCACACCGGTTGACTTTAATTTGGCAATGACCTGAAGTTAATGAAAAATATATGCTGGCTAGCTATAGAGTCGAGCAGATGGAAAAATAATATAAAATGTCTTAAAAATTAAAACACGCACACACATTTTGTGAGTGAAGCCAGGGGAGGAGGCAGGATATAAAATCCTTGCCTTGGATGACGATTCAATATGTACCATTAAGACATTTTTTTTTTTTTCCTGGAGGGGGATATGTTTTAGAGTGCGTCCTCAGAGGTAGAATGACTTTAGAAAAGCCAGCCAGCAAGCTTCCCATTCTTTTGTGTGTGTGCATTAGTCACAACACGGATTCAAAAAGGGGGATGATGGAGAGAGATCTGGACTCCGTTCAAGGCCACCAAGCCATTGTTGGAAAAGACAGCTAATTAAGGAAGGGCATGCGGTGGTGGAAACGATGTATTTAAGCCAGTTCTCTTCCCCCATCCTTCCCAAAGAAACTGTCCAGAACTGGTTTAAACTGTGAATATTACTGCTTCATAAAAGGGGGTTCTTTAATGATATGCTTTGTTAAACAAAAGGTGATGAATTATTTCCTTCGCTCTGGGCTCCACGTTTACAGAGAAGAGGGTGGGGGTAAAATGCCTGATTTATGCTGAGGAGGGCACTCCAGGCTATGGGGAAGAGTTGAAGAGGAGAAGACCCAGAAACAGTGCCCAGGAACGCAGAGCTGTCCACGGCCTTTGGTGCTGAAAGCAGATGTGTGCGCCAGGGGTGTTCAGAAGGCCCCAGGGAGAAAGGGCAGCGTCTGTCCCCTGGGTCAGGTTCTAGACAGCCCAAACCAGACAAGGGGATCGAGATGGACAGAGTGTGCCGAGATGGACAGAGTGTGCGCCCTCCGGCTTGTCTTCAGCCTGGGCAGACCCTGCAGACTGCCTGCTCTTTCCCACCCGAGTTACTGGGAATGGGGGAGTTGGACCTTTCAAGAGGGGAGTTTTACTAAGGCTCCCTCCCCTCTGGGGTCACCGAGTGGCCTGATCAAACCCGAGAACACTCGTGGGGTTAGCTTTGAGTGAGTTAGGCGCTGTACTCGCCTCGATCTCAGCTCCCCCTCCCCAGCCATCCGCTACAACTTTCCCAGTGGGCGCTCAGCCGGGTGGAGGAGAGGCTGCGGCTCCAGGTCTGGGAAGGAGGAGCGACCATCCTCCCCTTTCCAATCTGCAAGCACGTGCTGGGTGAAACTAGCAAGCCCTCCCCCCCTCCCCCCAACCCCCAATTGAAAATAGTGTTCAGAGAGCCGGGCTGTTAAAGGGAGAAAAGGACGAGGGTGGGGGAGTCGCTCAGGTTCCCGCCTGTGATCTAAGATCTCTCCCTCCCTCGTTAAGTTTGGAGATCCCGGAGCCCCCTTCACCGGCCTCCAGGCGAAGGCCACACCCAAGTTCTGTTTCCAGGCACTTGGTTGGGATCGGTCCAGGGACCCAGGCCCCCGGGGGCAGCCTAAACCGAAAGGAAGCACGGGGTCCCACAGTGGGAGGGCGCAGCCCGGGGACGACCCCCAGGCGCACTGTTTAAATCCATCCCTCAGTTGCACGGCGGGTCAGCTACCCCTTCTCGTCCTCTCCCCGAAAGGGTGAGAATTATCTGGCACCCGGCCCCGGGGGTGCGGTTTGCAGAGAGCTCCGGGAATGTGGGGGATTGGAGGCGACCCCACTCCAAGGAGACTCTCTGGGACTGCAAAGGGGAGTGAGCCCCGGAGCCAGGGAGGCAGGCAGGGAGCCCGCGGCCGAGGCAGGAGAGCGCCCGAGTCCTTCAGACACATCCCCGCCTCCACACTCCCCGCAACACGGCCCAAGGGGACGCGGTGCCCAGCCCCGAATGTAGGCAGCCACCCCCTGCTCCGCAGCCCAGCCGATGAGGGGCGAGTCCTCCGGATCAGCCAGGACGAGCCCCTCCACCCCGCAGCCGCCCCAGTACTCGCGGCAACTTTGCCCCCCTCCCCCGCCCCGCCCCTCCGGGCGCTTACCTCCCGCCGGAGCCGCCGCGGGGCTGCCCAGGAGCAGGGCGAGGAGCAGCGCGATCCCGCCGGGTCCCGCGGCTGCCGGCCGGGCCGCGGGCATCGTGGCTGCGGGGCGCTCGGAGCCGCGGGCTGCGGGGCCGGCGGACGGCGCGGGAGCCGGGGAAGGAGGGAGGCGGCGAGCGAGGAAGGGAAAGAGGCGGCAGCCGCGGGGAGGGGGCCGCGGGCCGGGGCAGCCGCCGGAGCCCCCCGGAGCGGACGCGCGCTCAGCCCCGCGATCCCTCTGGCCGAGCTGCGCCGGGCGCGGGCGGGCGAGTGAGGAGGAGCCGGCGAGCGAGCGAGCGAACGAGCGAGGAGCGGGCGGGAGGAGGGAGGGGGCTGGGGCCGACTCGGTGCCGAGCGAGCGCGGGCAGGAAGGGAGGGGGCGGGCGGGCCCCGGGTGCCAGCCTCCTCCCCTGGCCGCCGGCCCGTCGGCCCTGCAAAGTTTGACGCCGGTTCCCCTGGCGTCCTGGGGGCCGAGCGTTTCCTCTCGTTGGATGCTCTCGCAGCCCTGCGCGGGCGCGGCCAAGCTGAAGAGCGTCGGGACCATTTCCCAGAAGGTGAGATGGAGGCCTCCGAGCTGAGCGCAGCCCTCAGCCTGCGCTGCAGCCTAGAGTCTTTTCCATGGCTCACTCTTTCGGACAGATCCCAGTTTCAGTTCTCTCGGCCTCAGCCAGCTCTGTTCCCTGACCGCCCTGCGTGTTTCCGAAGTGAAGTCCCCATAACCTAGAAAGTCTCCGACTCTGGGGACCTGATGAGAGCTGTCCATCTCCCGGCACAGTGCAAAGGACCGCAAAAGCGTGCATCCCCGACCCGAGGGCTTCCCACACCTCGGAAGCCCAAGCTGGGACTGCAAGTTACAATGTAAGCACCCTCTCATCGGGGCACCTCGCTCAGGTTCCCCTCTCTAAGGGGGCTCCGAAGCCGCCGAGGCTTCCTCAGCTCAGTCTCTTCCCCGCAGAGCTGGCGTCCAAGGCCTTCCCTCACCCCTGTGCTCTTGACCAGCTCTGATTCTCACAACTTGTCTTTTCTCCGCAAATTGAGGTGACGAAGGGAGACGGGCAGAGGCTTGGCTGCACCCAGGAGGGGGACAGGCGTGCACCCACTCCTGGAAACTGTGCAGACCACCTTGGCAGACCCCCAGTCAGCCTCCCAGGGCCTTGCACCCCAGTTTAGAGGCGCTCCCTTTCCCTCCCCCCATCCACCTTGCTACACTTTGGCCGCTGTTGCAGCCTGAGCAGGCAGAGGGAGACAGATGGAGAGAAGGTTGCAGGCAGCCGTGGGGAGGGATGTGTCTTCAGCAGAGTGGAGGAGCCCGGAGTCCCTGTAAGGAAAGAGTGGGGGAGGACGGCAGGGGAGAAGGGAGCACTCTGGTCCAGGTTTCCCAAAGACTCTCCCCACCCAAATCTTCCCAGGTCATGCATGCCTTTGGTCCTCTTGTACAGGGCCCTCACTAGCGGTCCAGGTCTCCATCAGGTTCTGGGGGTGTGTGTGTAGAGAACCCCCCAATAAAACCCAGTCCTTGGCTGCAAGAAGTTTCCGTTCTTGGCAGTAAAGCCAAGTGGTTTTGATAAAAGAGGGAGGTTGAAGCACACGGTGCCCAGGAGCTGATTTCTCCTCTGGGGAGGATGCAGCAGCCCCTTGCTTTGCTGGGTTAGGCTGGGGGCTCTGGGAGGGGTGACCTTGCCTGTCCTGCTCATCACCATCCACTCAGCGCCCACACAGCACTAACATACAGCAGGCGCACAACAATGCTTGTCGAGTGGAAACATAAGGACAGAAGATGGACGAAAAGGGAGAAACCAAGGGAGGGGAAAACAAAGAGACAGACCAGCTCTACACCTGGAAGAAGGAAATTCCTGTTTATAAGTAGCTCCTGTTTGCCAGGTGTTACAATGATATAATTTCATGATGATCCTAATGGTGAGATGTGACTGTATCAATCCGACAGGCACGTTCCTGAGCCCTAGAGAGCATCACAATCTATGCTGAAGTCACTTGGCCAGGATTCAATGCCAAGTCTGAGTCCAGAGGTCAGAACCCACTGCATCTCAACAGGCGGTTTGCCAGGTATTTGATGGCTGTGAGTCCATGGATGTTACACTGGGCTTACCCCCCACCCTCGAGCTGTGCAGCATGTGGGATCTTAGTTCCCTGACCAGGGATTGAACCTGTGGCCCCTGAAGTGGAAGCACAGAATCCTAACCTCTAGACTACCAGGGAACTCCCTTCAACACTTCCTTGTTACCAGAAGACAATAGTGAATAAAAGTCCACCATCAGAGACACTCCTTTTGGTAAAGTCAAGGGGCCTCTAGAACATTAATTGCTCGCATGCTGGTGTCTTACGTGGCAGGAGTGACATCGTAAACTATTAACTCATTAAACACACGGGCGGAGATTTACAAAGTCCTGAGAGAAGGAGACAAAGACCCAGTAATCTGAAATTGTGATGGTGGGAATATAAGGGGATTTTCTAACAGCAATATCAACCTCCCCCTCCGCCCCCCAAGAAGTAATACCATGATAGGAAAAGAATTCTGCAAAGAACCAGAGCAACTTGCAGGAGAAAAACTTCCATAGCACAATTTCAATACCCGTTTCACAGATGAGGAAACTGAGGTTCAGGAAGGCAAAATGACTTCCTCAATATCATGTACATGGTCTACCTTTGTCCAGGCTTCTGCTCTGTTGCCCTAGGGCACTTCTGGACTGGATTCTGGTGTCAGGGTGGACTTCCCCACTCCCCACTGCTGCTGAGGGACAGAATCCCAGATTTTCTGCAGACCAGATGATATGTGCTTATAACACTGGCTACTTTATATGATGCCACTTGAGAAATCAGCTCTTAGGCAGCTAAAAGTGGTCCACTGGAAACAAAGTGTTAGATTCTAGCCTCATCTCTTCCTGCTGGGTAAGAAGGGCAAGTTATTAACTTCTCTGAGCCTTACTTTCTTCTTCTGAAGAGTGGGGATAAAAATGACACTTAGCCATCCGGGGTAATTGACACACATGAATAATAACATCACTGGGACATGAAGGGACACAAGAGCATGTATCTTAATGGGGTTCCAGGGAGCATCCCTTGAACCATAAACTGGCACAAACTATAAGGGAAACACTCAAGGTGATTCTCAAATGTTTGGTGTTGTAAGCCAGAGAGTCCTGGGCTAGGCGTCTTCAGCTCTGGTCTCTTTTCTGCTGACATGCTGTGTGATCTTAGGTGAGTCACCAGCCTCTGTGGGACTCTGTTTCCTTATCCACACACCCACCTATCTGTTCATCTATCCATCCATCTGTTCATCCACTGACTTACCTGTTGGCCCATCCATCTATCTATCCCATCTATCTGCAAGTATTGCTTGAGCATCTACCATCTATTGAGTGGTTGTGCTAAGTCACTTCAGTCGTGTCCGACTCTTTGCAACCCCATGGACTGCAGCCCATGGACAGGCTCCTCTGTCCATGGGATTCTCCGGGCAAGAACACTGGAGTGGGTTGCCGTGCCCTCCTTCAGGGGATCTTCTCAACTCAGGGATTGAACCCATGTCTCTTACATCTCCTGCATTGGCAGGCGGGTTCCTTACCACTAGCGCCACCTGGGAAGCCCATTAGTTCAGTAGCTGCCAAACGCTATGCAAGGTGCTGCGGCTACAGCAGACTCTATCTCTCGCTCTCTAGAGCTGATAGTTACGACGTCAGGCAACCTGAGTGCCCCAGTTCTTTCCAAGGTTAACGTTCTATACCAGGGGAAGCAGAGTGGTTAAAAATGGGCTTTGAAACCTGACAGACCTGAGCTTGAATTTGAATTATTTCTCACCTCCTCACAGCAGTGTGCCCTAGAACAACTGTCTTAACTTCTCTGAAACTGTTTCAATGAAAGGTTGCCATTTAAGATGAAATGAAATAATCATTATCAAGCCCTTAGGATAACGCACATAGCACGTAGTCAACTCTTCATCCATCTGTCCTTCTATCCATCCATCTAGCCATCATTTCAACAAATATTTTTTGAGCACCTCCTATGTGCCGGATACTCCCTTAGACCCTGGGGATGCACAGATGCACAAAGTCCTGATCTTTGGAGCTTACCTTGTCAGGTGAGGGATAGACGGTAAAACCTTAATAAGAATTTCAGAAAGTCTAAGTTCTGTGAGGAAGAGAAAACAGCATGAGTTGAGGGTAAAGGAGGCACATTTCTTTCCAGGGGTCAGGAGATGTGTACGCAGAGGAGTGAATGTTGTGGAAAAGGTACCCAGTGAAGATTTGGGGAAGAGCACGGTCTAAGTAGAGGACACAGCAAGTGCAAGGCTCTGAGATGCAAAGGGGCTGTCATAATGCATGCTAGCCATTGTAATAAATGCTAGACATTGTCCTCATAATTCTCTGATGCCATTTTTCTGTCTACAGGGATCATAATTAACTAGGGGATTGACTCAGAGTGCTACAGGAAGTCTATACTCAGCAATTACTCTTGATGTCAACATACAATATAGGAAGTGTCCATTATTATTCACAGTCCTGCCCCACCCAAACCCAGCATCAGTTTCTCCCCCAGGAACATCTGGTATTGGAAAAGTCTTTATCACTGGGGTGAAAAAAAAAAAGAAAAAAAATCTGTTGTTTTGGAGTCAAAATAGGATATGAAGGAGACATCTTGAAAAAGATGGAGTGAGTAAAAAGCATAAAAAGAATTCCCAGCAAGAGTCTAGTCCAGGAGAGAGATCCAGCCTGGGTCACTGATGGGCAGGCAGAGCATCGAACCAGCATCTCATGCGTTTTCAACCCGGGCTGCTGAAGCTATGGAGCCCCCATGCAGGGAGCCCCGTGGCTATCACGTCACCGGTCAGATGCTAACGAGGGAACGGTGACCAGCTGCGACGCAGGCACCCCTGCGATTGTGCCTCTTTGGTTTCCGTGGAAATGCTCCATCTCTGTCTCCTGCCCTGGCTCTTGAGAAATGCCGGCTGCCCGGCAGAGATTCGACCGCGAGACAATGCCTTTGTTTTCAAACTGAAAGTTTACAGAATACAAAGCGAGCCTGCAAGATGGCTTTGCGTTTCCCAGAGGCTTGTCTGAGCAGACAAGACGGGAACCCAAAGCACTGGTAGACACAGAGAAGAGAATGAAGGAGAGGGCCAGACGCACAGGATCTCAAGGGACCCCTACAGTCCCGCTCCTACAAACCCAGCTGGGAGGTTTTCCTGGGCTTAGGTTTTTGAGTCGCAAAGGTGAGGGAAAAAAGTCAGTTAAAGATGCCATGGATATTTATATACTCTGCTGGCGCTATGAATTGTGACACATAACATTTTTCAGACCGTGAAGAACAGCTTATATCTGCATACGAGGACAGACCTGGAGGCTATTCTAAAGACGTTCATATATGGTGACCCTAGGAGCACTTCGGTCCCTTGGAATCAGTTTATGTGTAATGCCTGAGTCCGAGGGAGTTGGTATTCCCTCCTATATGTGTCACCTCTGAACTTCAAGCTCCTTGTCTGTAGAAAGTGAGGGATATTAATAATGACTTCCTAGGGCTTTTGTAATGGTAAGAGACAGGATCTGTGTTTGGTGCTGAATCAAGTACCCATGCTGTCGCAGGTGCTCACGAAACAGGAGGAATTATAATAATGTATTATGCAAATTGTAGTAAGATCCCCCTGGAGAAGGAAGTGGCAATCCCCTCCAGTATTCTTGCCTGGAGAATCCCTTGGACAGAGTAGCCTGGTGGGCTACAGTCCATGGGGTCGCAAAGAGTCAGACATGACTGAGCGACTAACACTTTTTTTTTTTTTTTTCCATTGTAAGTGAAAAGACAGCCCAGATGCCATAAGAAGCTCTTCTCTAGTAGGGTTTATTAAATGTATTTATGTATGCCTACAACCAGAGGTAAGTCCAGCTGGGGCTAAGGGTCTAGAATCAGTAAGACTCCCAAGCCCGTCGGGGACTTTAGCCAATCTGATTCATGTTCCACGTGACTTGTCTCACTTGAAATTAACCAAGGCAGTGCTGCTCTGTTCATTTTTTTTTTAGCTTCGGTTTTTTGGTTGCGCTGCACACACGTACGATGTTAGTTCCCTGACTGGGAATTGAACCCACGCCCCCTGCAGTGGAAGTGCGGGGCCCTAATCGCTGGACTGCCGGACCGCCGGGAAACATCTTCCAGCCTGCTGCCTTCCTCTCCCACCTTGCCACTCTCTTCAGGATGGAGTATTGAAATACCAGTCTGTGTCAGGTCCCACCTGACCCATATCCTGACCTTTCTTCCAGTTCCCCAGCCAAAACCCAGCCTCTGTTCTCACAAGGACAGGAGGATGGGGAGAAGAGGACTAGGGTCTGGTGACCCTCTGAGACTCTGTGTCTTTCCATTACCCTACTCTGCTCCCCAGAAGGAAGCACCACTCAGCATCACAAGAACAGAGACCAAGGAATCTCTCTTCAGAGGTCACGGATGGACTTGAGTCCAGGAGCCCAAGGGAGAGCGGAAGGAAGCTGGGGAGCCCAGAGACTGCCCCTGACTCCTGTGTGATGTCTGTAAATTCCGTGCCCTCTCTGATCCTTCATTAACCCATAGGAAGAAAGAGAATAATAAGGGATCTCTTAAAGCCCTCCCAGGTCTGGAGTGCCATCAATCTATGGTAATAACTTGCACATCCAAGAGATGATGGGCTGCAGATATCCCGGAGAGAATAAAAGAGGATGTTTTAAGGCACTTGCCTTAGTGTTTACCATTCAATACCTCATTTAATCCTTACACCCACCTTAGGAGGTTGAATCATTTTAACCCTAGCTCTTGGTGGTGGTGGTGTTTTAGTTACTCAGTTCAGTTAGTTCAGTTCAGTCACTCAGTTGTGTCCGACTCTTTGTGACCCCATGGACTGCAGCATGCCGGCCTCCCTGTCCATCACCAACGCCTGGAGTTTACTCAAAGTCATGTCCATTGACTCAGTGATGCCATCCAGCCATCTAATCCTCTGTCGTCCCCTTCTCCTCCCGCCCTCAATCTTTCCCAGCATCAGAGTCTTTTCAAATGAGTCAGTTCTTCACATCAGGTGGCCAAAGTATTGGAGTTTCAGCTTCAACATCAGTCCTTCCAATGAACACCCAGGACTGATTTCCTTTAGGATTGATTGGTTGGATTTCCTTGCAGTTCAAGGGACTCTCAAGAGTCTTCTCCAACACTACAGTTCAAAAGCATCAATTTTTCGGTGCTCACCTTTCTTTATAGTCCAACTCTCACATCCATACATGACTACTGGAAAAACCATAGTTTTGACTAGATGGACCTTTGTTGGCAAAGTAATGTCTCTGCTTTTTAATATGCTATCTAGGTTGGTCATAACTTTCCTTCTAAGGAGTAAGCGCCTTTTAATTTCATGGGTGCACTCACCATCTGCAGTGATTTTGGAGCCCCCAAAAATAAAGTCAGCCACTGTTTCCCCATCTATTTGCCATGAAGTAATGGGACCAGATGCCATGATCTTAGTTTTCTGAATGTTGAGCTTTAAGCCAACTTTTTCATTCTCCTCTTTAACTTTCATCAGAGGCTCTTTAGTTCCTCTTCACCTTCTGCCATAAGGGTGGTGTCATCTGCATATCTGAGGTTATTGGTTTCTCCCGGCAATCTTGATTCCAGCTTGTGCTTCCTTCAGCCTAGTGCTTCTCATGATGTACTCTGCATATAAGTTACATGAGCAGGGTGACAATATACAGCCTTGACAGACTCCCTTTCTGCTTCTCAGTCGTGTCTAACTCTGCAACCCCATGAACTGTATAGACCACCATGCTCCTCTGTCCATGGAATTCGCCAGGCAAAAATAGTGGAGCAGGTAGCCATTTCCTTTTCCAGGGGATATTCCTGACCGGGGATCAATCCAGGGACTCCCGCATTGGCAGGTGGATTCTTCACCACTTAGCCACCAGGGAGGTCCAACCCAAACTCCTACCCGAGCCTGGAGGGTCCAGATCTGGCCCCTTGACCTTCTCTGACCTTTTCCTTCTTAAAAAAAAAAAAAGACATTTGTTTGATTATTTGGCTGCCCCAGGTCTTAGCTGTTGGATGTGGGATCTAAGTGACCCGACCTGGGATTGAACCCCAGCTCCCTGCATCGGGAGCGTGGGGTCTTAGTCACTAGTCTCTGACCTTTTCCTGTGCTTCCCTTTATGAAGGTCCAGCTGTCAACAGTCAAAACCTAGGTCTGTCTCTTGTTCCTTGTGCTTGCTCTTCCCTGCTTGGAAGTTCTTCTCCTGACAGGTACACAGGTGGCTCATTCTTACCCGCAGGCAGCTAGCATGGCACCTCCTCAGAAAGAACGTCCTTGGTTTTAAATCCTTTTAGCAAGTATCACTGGAGAAGGCAGTGGCAACCCACTCCTTCTCCAGCCAAGAGTATTGGCTCTTGCCTGGAAAATCCCATGGATGGAAGAGCCTGGTGGGCGGCAGTCCCTGGGGTCGCACAGAGTCGGACACGACTGAAGCGACTTAGCAGCAGCAGCAAGTATCACTCTCCAAAGTCATCTTTCTTATTTCCAGAAGTGTTTCTAAGTATACTATCTATGTTCTCCTCCTAGATTCTAAGCTCCATGAATGAAAGAATTCTTTTCAGCATAAAGCACAGAAGAGGTTTTCAATGAAATCTTGTTCAGTACTGATTGATTGACTGACTGACTGAATTTCCACATTGCAGATGAGTAAACAGTGGCAAGGAGATCAAACCAGTCCATCCTAAAGAAAATCAGCCCTGAATATTCACTGGAAGGACTGATGCTGAAGCTGAAGCTCCAACACTTTGGCCACCTGATGCAAAGAGCCGATTCATTGGAAAAGACCCTGATGCTGGGAAAGATTGAAGGCAGCAGGATAAGGAGACAACAGAGGATGAGATGGTTGGCTGGCATCACTGATTCATGGACATGAATTTGAGCAAACTCTGGAGTAGGGGACAGGGAAGCCTGGCGTGCTGCAGTCCATGGGGTCGCAAAGAGTCTGACACAACTTAGCAACTGAACAACACCAAACAGAGGCTCAGCTGGGGGATGACATTCGCCAACAGTCACCAGTCAGTGACAGAACGGGGACTTGAACCCAGGGCTATCTGACCTCTGCCTGGAGTGTCTAACCACTCGACCACACTGCCTAGGAACAGGGCATACCACCCCCCCCCCCACCCCCCGCCCCCGGCAGTAAGAGTCTAAACCAGCAGGAGTTCCCAGCCGGAGACATGATCTAGGTGCTACCGTCTGAATGTCTGTGAGCATTTCTAGTTGTTTCAAGAAAAGGCGACGTCAGTGGCACCATTAAAGCCTGCTGTTCCCTGTCCCATCCCTGCCATCCCCGCGTATTAGAATAATGGTGTGAGAAATAAACAGCCTTTATGGACAATTTTATACAAATGGCACGCACTGTTTGTTTCTCTTACCGTTACCATGGCAGTGATGGTCTCTGGATAACTTCCTGTTTCTACATGATGGAAGGGAATGGAAGAAAATTGCTTGGGGAAAATGTGCCAAACAAAGGCTGTTTCCTTTTTCTCATGCCCCACCCCCTGGCACTCCACGGCAGCTGCACTCTGAATACCTAAGCCCAGGGCCAAGGCTGCCTCTTAACCGAGAGCCTGCCATGGCTCCCTAGTGCCGTAAGGTGAAGGCCAGGAATCTTGGCTTGGCTGTAAGGTGTCTACTGCCTGCCTCCCTCTCCTGCACTTTGTCTTCCTGTCTGTAGCAACCCCCTCCTCATTTTGCCCCCTCCCCTTGATGCATCGCGCCCCATGCTGTTCCAGCCCCCTGGGCTGGATACTGTCACCCAGACATCAGCCTATTGGCAGGCAGGAATAGTGCCTGACCCTAACAGTGTGCCAGGAACACAGTAGATGCTCAATAAATGTTTGTCGATCCAAATCAGAAAGAGAAAAATCAGCCTGTGTGAGAGGCTGCCTACAGGCGTGTTGTCTGAGTGTACCTCATTCTTTGGGAATAAATGTGTGTTGGGGGCGGGGGAGCTTTAAATCAACACCCTGAGACAAAGCAGTGCTTCTCAACCTTGGCTGCAACTTGGAAGCACCTGGGAGCTTTTGAGGAATTCTGATGCCCAGGCTGCCTCCTAAGTGAATCACAGAGACTCTCTCTGGGAGAGAACCCGGGGCATCTGTGTTCTTTAAGGCTCCCCAGGGGACCCTAGTGGGCAGTCAGGCTGAGAGCCACTAGGCTCAGGGTTCCCAATCAGAGTCCCTAAAGCGGTTCTGTGTGAAAGTGTGGGACCAGGGTCTCCTGCAGACTGAGTGCAAGGACCCGGAGCCCGGACTGAGCCGAGATCCCCATGCTGGCTGCACGGCAGGGAGCTAGGTGCCTTCCACGCAGCACACCAGAACCCTCTCTCTAACCTGTACGGCTGACATCATGACACTGAGACTCAGACAGCTGTGAGATTGCCCACGTCCCCATGTCCAGGTGATGGCAGAGAAAGGATCTGCACCCAGTGCCCAGAGCCTGTGCCCTTGAGCACTTCTCTAATGCAGGCAGGGTGGGGCAGCGGGGAGGAGCTGCAGATGTCAGAGGTAGCCTGGCCACCCAGGACCCGCCCCCTGCAGAGGAGTGCCCTCTGCCTCTTGCTGGCTCGGGCAGTGCCTTCCCCTCCCTGTCCATGCCCTGCTTTCTATTCTCTGCCTTCTCCCTCCCTCTCTCTTTCTCTGTGTGCTTGTGTCTGTCTGTGTCTCTCTCCCTCCCTGCTTCCTTCCTTCTGTCTCTCTCTCTTTCTTCCCCACCCCCAGTTCTTCTGGAGCGGTGGCTGGGAGCAGCAGAAACAGCCAGCCGCTGGGGCTGCCCGGAGGTCCTTAATTAGAGCATCCTGGGAGCTGGGGCGGGGGTGGGAATGGCGGGGGTGGGGGGGATGGAGGGGGTCTGGTGATGGCAAACCACCCTTTGAGGCCACAGCCTCAGCAGTTTCTGGGGCATTTCTGGGATGCGGCATCCCCAGGGCGATGATTTAGGATTGGAGGAGGAGGGCCGGTGCTCCCCACACACTCGGTGCTGACTTGGCATCCACCGGGCTTCTTTGTACTTGTTTTCCAGCTGATGTTTATTGTGTGCTTTTTAAGTGTCAAGTCCCATCCCCACAGCCACCCTATAAACCAAGTCACCTGCACAGTGGAATTTGGAAACAAGAACAAGAGAACACACATTTCCGTTTTCCTGGCGTTGCTCAAATTGCAGTGAAGCCTTCCTTGAACAAAGGGGTTTTAAGTTGTGACCCCTCTTTATCCCACCTCTAACACCACGTGCTACCCCACTTCCTGTCCTGCTTTATCTCTCCACATACTACTCTGAGCATCTGACTACTCTACATTTTTATTGCGTGTGTTATTTACATCTGCCTCCTCCAACCAGAATATCAGCCTCACAAAGGAGAGCTGGGAAAGAATGTCTGGGGATGGCATCTCAGCAGCTGTAGGGACCTAGGAAGCTGGAACCCTCCTGAGCCCTTTAAAGAGGCAGCACTTGGCATGGAATCACTCTATGTCAAGCACATGGCAGGTCATGTGCCCACCTCTTGGACAGAAGAGGGTAAAGTCTTCTGATTGACAAGCCCACCAGGCCTGCATCTGATGAATGGTTCTCAGAACCAAATAGAATTTTCTTCTGTTCTTTTTTTTTTCTTTCTTTCTTCACTCTTGTATTCCCAGCACCTAAATGTGCATTTGCCCATAACTGGAAACCATGGTGCATTTGTGGAATGAATAAATATGTCTACATTTTACTTAACTTTTCTTAGTCCATCAATCATAAATGTCACTCCAAACTTAGAGTAATAGAGTCCGGCATATTACCCAACACATGATGGGGGCTTTGTCAATACTGGATGAAATTCATTACTATATATGGTATCTAAAGGCCTTCCTAGGTGGTGCTACTGGTTAAGAAGCTGTCTGCCAATGCAGGAGATGTAAGAGACGTGTGCTCGATGCCTGGGTCTGGAAGATCCCCTGGAGGAGGGCATGGCAACCCACTCCAATGTTCTTGCCTGGAGAATCCCATGGACAGAGGAGCCTGGCGGGCTACAGTCCATGGAGCTGCATAGTCGCACACTACTGAAGCAACTTCGAACTCACGCATATTTAAGACTCTTGAAAGGAAGAGTCTTGAAAGGAAGCTGATTTTGGCTAAATTCAGCCAGAAACAGGTGGGAGAGCTTTGTCAGATTAGGAGTATCTCACAGACCAAAGAAGAGTTGGGGAAGCAGGTCTGAAGGCCGCATCACCAGGACACACCCACATTCTTTAAAGAGGCTGCACTTTGTCTGAATCACTTCCCAGGTTGGCCCACTTCTCAGACAGAACACAGAGTAAAACCTTTTGATTGACAGGCCCACCAACCCTGCACCAAATACAAGGTCCTCAAAACAAAACGAAGTGTTGATGCCAAAATGATGAGTCCTGTGGCTTTCCCGGTGGCTCAGTAGTGAAGAATCCGCCTGCTGGAGCAGGGGACGTGGGTTCTATCCCTGATCCAGGAAGATCCCACATGCTGCGGAGCAACTAATCTCATGAGTCACAGCTACCGAGTCTGTGATCTAGACCCGGAGAGCCGCAACGACTGAGCCCCGCACCCCAGCTCCTGAAGCCCACACGCCCTCCAGCCCACGCTCCACGAGTCACCGAGCATTGCAACTAGAGAGTAGGTCCCACCCGCCACAACTACAGAAAATCCCACACAGCAATGAAGACCCAGGAAAGCCCTTCCCCCCTGTCAAATAAATTTAAAACTAGAGATGAGTGTGAGTTCTGGTTAGGGGAAAGCAGTGGATGCCCTTGATAACTGACCTACCAAATCCATTGGGTCCCCCAGTAGCAGTCTATGAGGCTGTGAATGATCCACGTAAAGACTGCAGTGTTTTGAATTCTCCATGTTTCTTTGTCCCAGCCACCTGAACTCTCTGGACAGCAAGGGACCAGCTGCAGGTTGCATAAGCATTATGGCAAATCTCTGAACCCAGAAGACCCAGATCCCCTCCAGTCTACTTAAAATCGGTTCTGGAGAAAAGGTCCACCAGTCAGTCTGGGAATGGCCAATGGTCAACAAGCCATTAGTGCCTCTAGAACCGGAAGCACAAACCAAAAATGGACTTGCTGGCAGAGACCAATCACTGCACTGATCTGCATCAGCTGGGTTACACTGCAGTAACAAAGAAGCCTCAAATTTCCAGTAACTTGATGCAATGATGGTTCATTTTTCACTCACAAAGGTCCTATGGGGATTCCACTCCTCTCTAGGACAGCTGTCCTCCCTGCAGGGATGATCTAAATAACTTCCATCTTGTCGTTTTGTTATCCCTACATGTGGTTTTCCAGCTACCACTCTTTAATTGCCTCCAAACAGAAGTGACATATTTCTGCTCTCAGTCTATTGGTCAGAAGGAATCGAATGACCTCATCCCAACTGCAAGGGAGCCTGGGAAATGCAGAGGACCACATGGAATATTTGATGGGCTCTATTATCTCTTCCAAATATACAGATGGCAGAAAAACTTCCTGACCACTAAAGCTATGATGGTGGGACACGAATCTAACAGGAGGCAGCGCAGAAAATCCTCTGAGTGAAGGCCGTGATTTGAAACCTGGAGATTCTTGCTTTTACATTCTAGACATGCCTGAGCCATTCCACCACCACAGCAGTCTGTTGAGCGGATGGAACTAGATATTCAAGTTGGAGAATCAACATGGTTCAAATGGCTAGCTCCATGTCGGGCACAGCCCGCATCCCTCGTCACATTCCCAACATTCCCTCGAAAATTTTGCTCATTTTACAAATAAGGAAAGAAATACAATGACTTGCTTGAGACTGGATATCTTATAAGTGGGACAGATTAGAGGGTTACCTGAAGCAAAACTCGTAGACTTTCCCCTACACCATGAAGCTCACCAGATACATGGCAGGCGTTACAAGAGCCCTCTCTCCACTGGATGGAAATGACAAAGATGATGCTAATGGTGAAAAATATGGTGCCAGTGATGCTGCTACTGCTGATAACAACTCCTAATTATTAATGTGTGATGACTTCCCTGGTGGCTCAGACGGTAAAGCATCTGTCTACGATGCGGGAGACCCGAGTTTGATCCCTGGGTTGGGAAGATCCCTTGGAGAAGGAAATGGCAATCCACTCCAGTACTATTGCCTGGAAAACCCCATGGACAGAGGAGCCTGGTAGGCTACAGTCCATGGTGTCGCAAAGAGTCGGACACAATTGAGCGACTTCACATTCACGTTCAGTTGAAAGATGTATAATCTTGTTAATCCTTAGAGTCACCGTGTGAGATGGGTTCTACAATTATTCCCATTTTGCAGATGAGCAAACTGAGGCTCAGAGAGGCCAAACAAAACTGCTCAATGTCACATGGCTAGTAAATAGAAGAGTTAAGATGTGGATGCATAGCTCACCAAGTTCAAATCCACTCCATCCTACAGAAAAGACAATTCAGTTGGTCGTTTTGTCCACATACTTCCAATCACCAAGTTTAACTAATTATTTTTCTTTAAACCGTCCACTTCCTGCTTAGGAATTTCTTAGATGTCTACACAACTTTCATCCTTTTTTGAAACAGTTCTTAAAAAGGAATGAGAACAGCATGGCCCGCCCCACCTAGGATCCAGAAAAGAAACACAAACACCCTGATTATGTTCCCTGTAAATATATACATCCCCACTTCATTGTCCTTAACAAAAGACAGATGCTAATTAAAATTTTCACTAGCATTTACGGGCTCCATTTTAATTGTAGCAGATCTATCTGAATTTACTGTAGCCCTCCGACTAACAGGGGAAGAAAATCAATAAGCATACCGAAAAATTTGGATGTGTTATACGACTAATTTCAATTTTATGTTATAATCATGTTTTAATGTGGCTCCTAATTACCATAATTAAGCTGCCTGTGACAGCGCTGGCTGGGACAGAAGCCGTTACTATTCTAAGATGACTTGTCGAAGGTTTTTCCCGGATTCCGGGTGCAATTTGCCATTTGGCTGGTTTGGGGTGCGATGGGGGTGGGATATGTGTATCGGTGTGTGTGTGTGTGTGTGTGTGAGATAGTTCTTGGAGCCCTAACTCTTCCCAGGAAAGCCTTGGTTCTAAGGTTAAAGCTGAACCCAGTATCATGCCCACGTCATTTATTGAATATTCACTGAATACTTACTATGTGCTAGGTCTTATTCCCTTTTCTCCAAAAGTTACTTTGGGTTTTTTGTAAATTGTTATGGGAAAACTTGAACAAACTTCTTGGCCAGCCCAGTACCAGGACCCGGACTGTTCTCTTGACTACATTGGGTGGTGCAGCTCTGGCAAGGAAGGCGAATACCACACAGGCAAGCCAAGTTAGCACCTCCCTCCCTAAGAAAGAACACAGGAGCTTGGAGATCAACTGCCAGGATATTCAACCACAGGGCTCACTCATTCCCAACCTTTAAGAGCCTGTGGGATCCCACTGTGAGACTCAATGAACATGCAGACTCCGGGGCCCTTTCCCATGAAGGTTGTGGTTCAATGGGCCGAGGGTGCAGCCTGGGAAACTGCCTTTTAAGCAGTACGATGGTGATTCTGAAGCAGGTGGTCCACAGGGTTCTCTGAGAGGAATGCTGCTCAAGCTTAATAACCATCTTTCACAGATGCAACGACTGAGGCTCAGGGGGAAGTTCAGATCACAGTAACGTGGATGATCGGAACCCAGCCGTCCACCTCGCCGGCCAGAGCTGCCCTCTGCTAGAAGAGGGAAAAGTCAGCGCTCCCAGGTACTTGGTATTTCAGGCACACCCTGTTACTGACAGGCACTCACGGTGGTAACAGACTAAGGTGACCTGAGTTCACTCAATAATTGCAGGTGGGGCTAAAGAGTAAATATAATCCTCATTAACATAAAGCAAACTTCACTATAGAGATCTTATATGAATTTTAAGCACTGGCACAGACGAATCACATCCTTCATTTATTCATTTAACTTACAGGAAAAAAATATTTCAGAATGCTTGTGAAATACATGTGAAATCACCAAAGCTATATCAAGCTCCCCAAATTCAATGTACGTAACTATGTATTTGAATTAAGATGAGAGGTGTGTGGACACAGGCATATACCCAGCTAGCCAGCTTAGATGGTCACCTGGACAGAGAAGCAAGAGGTGAGGAAGAGAAGGCAGGAGAAAAAAAAAAAATGTAGCAGGATGAAATGATACAGATGGCATCATGCTGATTAGATGCAGGGCACCACATTCTATACATACATTCCCATAGAGGTATACAATTTAAAAATGCATCTATACAAGTTCTGAGAAGAACAAAATAAGAAGAAAAGAGAATTTCCAGGTAATTAAGTTTGGTGGTTTGTTTTTTTTTTTAACAATACTCCCTGTCCCTCCTGATAAAAGTAAAGAAATTGGGGAGACAAGGATATAAGAATGTAACAGCAAGAGAGAATGGAAAAGGATTTTCTATTCTATGGGCATTCTCTAGGCAGGGACTCTCCAACTTTCTCAGAATAATACTTACCTGGAGGATTTGTTACAATGCAGATTCCCAGGCTCATCCCTCAGAGATGCTGATTTTAAGGAGATTCTTGTGTAGCTCTGATGTACATTGGGATTAGGACGCAATCTGGTCCCAGACAATAAAGCCTTCCCTCAGCTCCCTTCCACCTGGCACCACTTGATCAGGCCTGAAATTCTGGTTAGAATCTGCTTCCTAAAATAAGCCTATGTTAAAACACAATCTCTATCTGGAGGATCATCTGTTAAAATTGATCTTTATAACACAGTGTGCTAAGGTGAATCAGACCTTTAAAACTTTTCCTGATCCTGGGTTCATGTGCTAAGAAAAGCAAATATTTATCGATTGCTTACATGCCCAATGCTAAGAGCTTTCCATGCTCTTTACAGCTCCAGGAGCTAATACTCTGACGATCACCATTTTCCAAATAAAAAAACTGAAGCACAGAGAGGTTGAGTAATCCACGCAAGGTCACACAGCTAGTAAGTGGAAGAGTCCGGTTTTGAACCCACATTATCTTATATTAATATGTGATCAAACCCAGATCTCTCGCGTCATGGGCAGATTCTTTACCATCTGAGCCACCAGCAAAGCCCCATATAAATGTGGGACCTCTCCCCAAAGGAGACAAAAGGAGAAGATGATATTATGACTCTGGGAATCCAAAATGAGGAAAAAGACACACCACAAGAAGGTAAAGTAGGGATCTAAACCGAGTCTGATAACCATATTTTCCAAGTCAAAATTCCTATGCCTGGTTAGACGAAAAAAAACAAAAACAAAAAACAACAACACCACAAAACATCTTTTTTTCCAATTTAGCAAAGGTTTGAAGATATAAGATCAGATCAGTCGCTCAGTCGTGTCCGACTCTTTGCGACCCCATGAACTGCAGCACGCCAGGCCTCCCTGTCCATCACCAGCTCCCGGAGGTCACTCAGACTCACATCCATCGAGTCAGTGATGCCATCCAGCCATCTCATCCTCTGTCATCCCCTTCTTCTCCTGCCCTCAATCCCTCCCAGCATCAGAGTCTTCTCCAATGAGTCAACTCTTCACATGAGGTGGCCAAAATACTGGAGTTTCAGCTTTAGCATCATTCCTTCCAAAGAAATCCCAGGGCTGATCTCCTTCAGAATGGACTGGTTGGATCTCCTTGCAGTCCAAGGGACTCTCAAGAGTCTTCTCCAACACCACAGTTCAAAAGCATCAATTCTTCGGCGCTCAGCCTTCTTCACAGTCCAGCTCTCACATCCATACATGACCACAGGAAGGACCATAGCCTTGACTAGGCGAACTTTTGTTGGCAAAGTGATGTCTCTGCTTTTGAATATACTATCTAGGTTGGTCACAACTTTCCTTCCAAGGAGTAAGCGTCTTTTAATTTCATGGCTGCAGTCACCATCTGCAGTGATTTTGGAGCCCAGAAAAATAAAGTCTGACACTGTTTCCACTGTTTCTCCATCTATTTCCCATGTAGTGATGGGACCAGATGCCATGATCTTCGTTTTCTGAATGTTGAACTTTAAGCCAACCTTTTCACTCTCCACTTTCACTTTCATCAAGAGGCTTTTGAGTTCCTCTTCACTTTCTGCCATAAGGGTGGTAGCATCTGCATATCTGAGGTTATTGATATTTCTCCCGGCAGTCTTGATTCCAGCTTGTGTTTCCTCCAGCCCAGCATTTCTCATGATGTACTCTGCATATAAGTTAAATAAACATGGTGACAATATAATCATGCTTATTTATCTTCTTAAGAAATAAGGTATATCAAAATGAATAGAATGACCTGATTACACTGGACAGAGAATGGACATGTAAACACAGCGGGGAAGGAGAGGGTGGAATGAATTGGGAGATTAAGGCTGACATACACACACTGCTGCTGCTGCTGCTGCTGCTAAGTCACTTCAGTCATGTCCAACTCTGTGCAACACCCCTGTCCCTGGGATTCACCAGGCAAGAACACTGGAGTACACACACTACCACATGTAAAACAGAGAGCTAGTGGCAACGTATTACAAAGCCCAGGAAGCTCTGTGATAACCTGGGTGGGTGGGATGCGGGGGTGGGTGGGAGGGAGGTCCAAGAAGGAGGAGGTGTATGTATACATACCACTGATTCACTTCCTGTACGGCAGAAACCAACACGACTTTGTCAAGCAATTATGTTCCAGAAACCAGCAAACAAAAAACCCACCTGACTATGGAAGTGTGACCGGATCCCTCAATCAGGATAAAGATATGGGTCCTGGGTATGGAGGGTACCAAGGCCTGGGGTGGGAGTGTTTTATTCTAAATCCTCTGACATCAGGGAGACTTTCCCTGTAATCTGATGCTTCAGGGAAAGTGCTGAAATATACTGGATGAATGAGAAGTATCAATAAACCTATAGTACTGCACTGGTATGGAAACATCACAGTTTTTCTTCATGGACATACCTGTGTGATGGGCATTCGGGTTGTTTACTTTTTGGCTATTACAAATGAAGCTGCTTTAAGAATTTGTTTACAAGGGTTGGTAAGGCACGTTTTCATTTCTCTTAAGTAAATCCTTAGGAGCGGAACGGCTATATCAGACAGTAGGTGTGTGTTTAATTAGGAACAACACGATGGCTTTCCAAAGTGATTGCATCATTCTGCATATCCTCCAGGAGCTTGTAAGAGTCCTTACCATCCATGCCAACACTTGGTATAATTCAGTTTTCTCATTTAAGCCATACAGTGGGTGTGTGGTGGTTTTAATCTTCATTTCCTTAATGACTAATGATGGTGTGTATCCTTCCACATGTTTATTTGCCATCCAAATATCTTCTTTGATGCATGCTTAGTTCTTTTTGCCTACTTAAAGTTTGTTTTTATGTTTTTAAATTATTGTGTTGTAAGAGTTCTTCCTGACCTGCAGTTCATGGGGTCGTGAAGAGTCGGACACAACTGAGCGACTGATCTGATCTGAACTGATCTGAAGAGTTCTTCATATATTCCAGAGGAAGAAACTTTTGCTGGCTGTGTGTTCTCTAAATATTTCCTCTCAGTTTGCGGTGTGGCTTCTCATTTTCATCAGTTCAGTTGCTCAGTCGTGTCCGACTCTTCGAGACCCCACGGACGGCAGCACACCGGGCTTCCCTGTCCATCACCAGCTCCTGGAGCCTGCTCAAACTCACGTCCATCGAGTCGGTGATGCCATCCAACCATCTCATCCTCTGTCGTCCCCTTCTCCTCCTGTCCTCAATCTTTCCCAGCATCAGGGTCTTTTCAAATGAGTCAGTTCTTTGCATCAGGTGGCCAAAGTATTGGAGTTTCAGCTTCAGCATCAGTCCTTCCAGTGAATATTCAGGACTGATTTCCTTCAGGATGGACTGGTTGGATTTCTTTGCAGTCCAAGGGACTCCCAAGAGTCTTCTCCAACACCACAGTTCAAAAGCATCAATTCTTTGACACTCAGCTTTCCTTATAGTCCAACTCTCACATCCATCCATGACTACTGGAAAAACCATAGCTTTGAGTAGATGGACCTTTGTTGGCAAAGTAATGTCTCTGCTTTTTAATATGCTGTCTAGGTTGATCATAGCTTTTCTTCCAAGGAAGAAGACAGATACATTTAAGCATATCTTAAATATTTTTCGAACTTTTGCGAAATTCAAGCCAATAGAGATTTTTTTCTAATTTCTCTCCTGAACATTTTATAATTTCAGCTCTTGCCTTTAGGTCTATGATCTCTTTTGAGTAATTTTTGTATCTGATTTGCACTGAGTCAAGTTTCTTTCACTTATTTATTCTGCATGTAGCTATCCAGTCATTTTAGAACTATTTAATGAAAAGATTGTCCATTCCCCCGTGGAATTTCCTTGGCAACGCCACTGGAAATCAATTAGTCATACATATGTGGGTCTATTTCTCAATGCTCTATTCTGTTCCATTGATCTAAATGTCTATCTTTATGTCAATACCAAACTGATACTGTCTTGATTACTGTAACCTTATAATGCATGTTAAAATCAAGCAATGTAGGTCTTCAACTCTGGTCTTTTTCAAAATGATTTTTGCTCTTCTACATCCTTTGCTTTTCCATATGAGTTATATACTCGCTTTGTAAATTTCTGCAAAAAAGTCCTTCTGAGGTTTTAATTGGGATTGCACTGAATCTATAGATCAATGTGGACAGCGCTGACATCTTGACAATATTGAACGTTCTGACTCATAAATGTGGTTTATCTTCCCGTTTACTCATGCCTTCTTTAATTTCTTTCGGCAATATTTTATAGTTCTCAGAGGTCCTAAATACTTTTTGCTAAACTTATCATGAAGTATTTCACATTTTTTATGCTATAGTGGTGGCATTAATTAACTTCAGCTTCCAAAGAGTTGTTCCTAGTTTTGTTGTTTGTTATTTTTCTGTCACTCAGTTATGTCTGACTCTTTGCAACCCCATGGACTGTAGTGTGACAGGCTTCCTTGTCCTTCACTGTCCCCTGGAGTCTGCTCACATTCATTTCCATTGAGTCTGTGATGCTATCAAACCATCTCATCTCTGCCTCCCCTTTCTCCTCCTGCCTTCAATCTTTCCCAGCATCAGGGCCTTTTCCAATGAGTTGGCTCTTTGCATCATGTGGCCAAATACTGGAGTTTCAGCTTCAGCATCAGTCCTTCCAATGAGTATTCAGGACTGATCTCCTTTAGGATAGACTGGTTTGATCTGCTTGCAGTCCAAGAGTCCTCTCCAGTACCACAATTTGAAAGCACCAATTCTTTGGCACACAGCCTTCTTTACGGCCCAACACTCGCATCCATACGTGACTCCTGGAGAAACCTAGTTTATAGAGATGCAATTCATTTTTTGGATATGAACCTTGTTAATCTCACTTATTACTTCTAGTAGCTTCTTTGAGGATTCCTAAGGATTCCTTTGCAAGATCTTTAGGATTTTCTATTGAGACCAACCTGCCTTCAGCAAATAATATTGGGTTTACTTCCTCCTTTCCAATCCATATGCCTTTAATATTTTTCCCCTTCTTTATTGCCTTGAAGAGAACTTCAGGCAAAATGCTGGATGGACATGATGAGCGTGGACACCTTGCTTCATTCCCCGTCTAGGAAGAGAAGCACTCAGTCTGTCACCATTAAGGGTGCTGTTATTTGTAGGTTTTTTGGGTAGCCACCTTTTATCAGGTTAAAAAAATTTCTTTCTATTCCTGATTCGATGAAGATTTTTTATTAGGAATGGATATTAAGTTTTTTTCAGATGCTTTTCTGCATCAACTGAGTTCATTTAGTTTGCCTTTTTTGAAACAGGATTTATTTATTTGGCTGTGTCCGTCTTAGCTGTGGCACGTGTGATCTTCATTGCATCATGTGGATCTTTCATATGATGAGAGTGTCTCTTTCAGGGAGTCCGTATAACACAGGGACTCTCTAATTGCGGCACAGGGGCTCCTGGGCACATGGGCTTCAGCAGGTGCAGGACTCGGGCTTAAGCTGCTTTCAGCTCATGAGATCTTAGTTCCCTTGCCAGGGATGGAACCAGCGTCTCCTGCATCGCAAGTTGGATTTTTAACCACTGGGCCACCATGGAAGTCCTCTTAATTTTCCTTTTTTAAATTCCTTCATATGGCAAATTCCATTTATTGACTTTTCAAATCTTAAATCAGTCCTGAATATCTAGCACACACCACACTTAGTCACAATGTATTATTCTTTTCATATATATTGTCAGATTTGATTTGCTAGAACCAATCTGCCACTGAAGGAGACATAAGAGACTTGGGTTCGATCCCTGGGTTGGCAAGATCCCCTGGAGGAGGGCATGGCAACCCACTCCAGTGTTCTTTCCTGGAGAATCCCCACGGACAGGGGAGCCTGGAGGGCTACAGTCCATGGGGTTGCAAAGAGTCAGACATGACTAAGAGACTAAGCACGCAGGCACGGTAAATCCATGTTTAAAATTCTGGAAATTGCCAAAGTGTTTTCCAAAGTGTCTGTACCATGTGCCATCCCCACAAGTCATATAGTTCCTGTTTTTTTTTTTTTTTTTTAACATGCTCACTAGTGCTTATTAAAGTTTTTTTTTTTTTTTTTTTTTAAATCATGAACTGCTTTTTTTGGACCCATTAAAAATGGCATCTCAACTTAGGCTCCCCAGGTGGTGCAGTGGTACAAAATCTGCCTGTCAATGCAGGAGAAACAGGAGACTCAGGTTTGATCCCTGGGTTGGGAAGATCCCCTGGAGAATGGAATGACAAACCACTTCAGTATTCTTGCCTGGAAAATCCCATGGACAGAGGAGTCTGGTGGGCTACAGTCCACGGGGCTGCAAAGAGTCAGACATGCCTGAGCACACACGCACGCACATGATTCAACTTAATACCGAGGCAGGAAACAGATGGGACCCAGGCTGAGCCACGGGAGTTCATCCCTGTGGACTGATACTCCAAGACAAAATAGCAAGAGAGAGGCTGAGACCTTCCCAGATATGAGACCGCATATTTCTCCAGGTTGAGGTTAAGGAGAACTTCCCAACTATATGCACGCAGAAAGGCTCTTTAGAGGTCAAAAGGGAGGAGGCCTCCACAGTAGGTGAGGTCAACCAACCCAGAGGCCTCTTCACTAAACTCCATCTTGGCTAAGAAATGCACACTGGGGAGGACCCTGCTGTACTGGCAGCTGGAGGACTCTGAGCCGGACAAAGCAAGACGACCGGTCAAAGGAAACCTGGAAGAAATGCCCCACATAAGTGATTGAAGGGACTTCCCAGGTGGCTCAGTGGAAAAGAATCCGCCTACAACACAGGAGACCCAGGTTTGATCCCTGGGTCAGGAAGATCCCCTGGAGAAGGGAATGGCAACCCAGTCCAACATTCTTGCCTCGGAAATCCCACAGACAGAGGAGCCTGGCAGGCTACAGTCAATGGGGTCACAAAAGAGTCGGATGTGACTTAGCTACTACATTAAGACCACGAAACAATTCGAATGACTGAGGACGTGACTCCTCTCTGAGTCTGCTGGCTTGTGTCTATTCACACATACTCTTTTTCCTCCTAATAAGCGCCTTATCCATTTCACTACTTTCCATTTCTTCATTAAAATTCACGCCTACAAAACCCATGGGCCAGGGCTCCTCATGGGCCATTGGCCCTCGTGGTGTAGGGACTAGGATTCTGCCCTCGCGCTACCACCGCCTAACTTCAGTCTCTGGCCAGGAAACTGAAATCCTGCCTCAAGAGACTTCCCTGGTGGTCCAGTGGTTAAAACACCACCTTCCAGCACAAAGGGTGCAGATTCGATTCCTGATTAGGGAGCTAAGACCCCACACGCCTTGAGGCCCCGAAACCAAAACCAGAAAATAATATTGTAACAAACTCAGTAAGGACTTTAAACATGGTCCACATCAAAATAGACAAATAAGCAAAGCTAAAAAAAAAGGAAAGAAATCCTGCTTCAAGCTGCTGCAGGCTGAGGCCTCAACTAGCAGCCCATTATACAGATGTGGAAGCTGAGCCTCAGAGGTAGGAAGCGGCAGAAATCTGACTCCAACTCACATTGGTCTGTCATGCAGACTCCAGCTTTCTGAGATGTGCATGGCTGCCTCTCTTTCTCATTGGGAACTCAGCCCTGACTTTCCTCTCCAGTCTCCAGGGGACCAGGCTCCAATTTCAGAAACCCTTTCATCTATTCCCTCAGGCCCTCTGGAGGCTGGCTTGGCCTCTGGATTTGTTGCCTCGGCTTGGCTCCAGAAAAAGCCCCGCTCCATGCGTGTTGCCCGTGCAAGACGGATACAGAGAGAAATTAGGGCTCACCTGGGTATGTCTGAGTCCCATGGGCTTATTTTCCAGATTGGTATTCACACCAGGAGTTTCTTAGCTGCGGCTTCATGCATCCCCTATAAATTGTGAGATAAGCTTGTCCGAGCCTGTTACTACATTATTGTTACAAGAAATCCTCTTTCAGGTTTGTTCAGTGTGTGCTATTACCTGGGGAAGAACAGTATAGATATATATATAGTACACAAATATAAAAATTATAATTTTCTCCAGCTACTTATCCACACACAATTTTCTGAAAACACATTGTTTTAGAAACATGCTCTGACACCCCAAACCTCTGTGCTATAGCCCCTCTCCCCGCCCCTACCCAGGGCAGGAAACACTGGAAACCTGGACTGAAAGACCGGGCTGGCTTCTGCTGAGGTCTCCACTGCTCTGTGGGGAAATGAGAAGGGTAATGTTGAGAGAGTGCTCAGAAAGCCACACTTCTGTAATTTAAAGGGCTCTCTTCCGTCCTATGATTATCTGTTTCTCCTACCTTTGCGGGACTAAAATGCCCTTGCTTTATTAAATAATGGTGGTGAGAGATGGTAGTCATTTTTACTGGAAAATGGAATACACTACATCCATCCACATGTGTTTACTTCTTATCTGTTTACTTTTGTAACTGATCAGTGATGTCCCAATGTCTGGGAAGTACTGGCCGGATGACCCAGGGTTGGTAGAAATATACAGACCTGGCTTTCACTGTGGCTTCACCACTCTGTAGCAATCTGATCTTCGGTAATAAAAATAAAAGAAACCATAATAATGGTAGAGATAAACACCAGTCTTTCTACATGCCAAGTACCTTTCTAAATACCGTATGTTCATAAGCTCATTTGGTTTTTATGACACCCAAGTGACGTGCTATGCTATGCTAAGTCGCTTCAGTCGTGTCCGACTCTGTGTGATCCCATAGATGGCAGCCCACCAGGTTCCTCCGTCCCTGGGATTCCCCAGGCAAGAACACTGGAGTGGGTTGCCATCTCCTTCTCCACCCAAGTGACGTAAATAGAATTAAAATTACCAGGATAGTACTGACTCAATTAACAAGAAATTGACAAGAAACCTAGTTGGCTTTTGTGCCTGGTTCCTGGCACAGAGTTCCTAAAACCTTTGCAATTTCCAGAGTGATAAGTGTCTTTAGTTTGAATGATGTACCTTTTAAATGAAGTACCTAGATAACTTCGGGATGGAGGCTGGACCACACAAAGACTTGGATCAGAAGCTTGGAACATTCAGCCCTACCTCTCCAGCAGAGAGGGGCTGAGGAATCACCAGTGGCTAAGCTAATGATTCGGAGAAGGCGATGGCACCCCACTCCAGTGCTCTTGACTGGAAAATCTCACGGATGGAGGCGCCTGGTAGGCTGCAGTCCATGGGGTCCCTAAGAGTTGGACACGACTGAGCGACTTCACTTTCACTTTTCACTTTCATGCATTGGAGAAGGAAATGGCAACCCACTCCAGTGTTCTTGCCTGGAGAATCGCAGGGATGGGGGAGCCTGGTGGGCTTCCGTGTATGGGGTCGCATAGAGTCAGACATGACTGAAGAGACTTAGCAGCAGCAGCAGCAGCAAGCTAATGATTTAATCAGGCTTCTCAGGTGGCTCTCGTGGTAAAGAACCCACCTGCCCATGTAGGAGACATAAAAGATGCAGGTTTGATGCCTGGGAAGGGATGATCCCCTGGAGGCAGGGCATGGCAACCCACTCCAGTAATCCCATGGACAGAGGAGCCTTGACAGAGGAGCCTTGTGGGCTGCAGTCCGTAGGGTTGCAAAGTGTCGGACATGACTGAAGTGAATTAACAGCAGCAGTAGCAGTGACTGAGTCAGTCACACCTCTGAGCTGTTGTTCTTCAGTCGCTCAGTCATGTCCAACTCTTTGTGACCCCATGGACCGCAGCACGCCCAGCTTCCCTGTCCTTCACCATCTACCATAGCTTGCTCAGACTCAGGTCCATTGAGTCGGTAATGTCATGCAACCATCTCATCGTCTGTCATCCCCTTCTCCCCTGCCGTCAATCTTTCCCAGCATCAGGGTCTTTTCAAATGAGTCAGTTCTTCAAATCAGGTGACTGAAGTATTGGAGCTTCAGCTTCAGCATCAGTTCTTCCCATAAATATTCAGGACTGATATCCTTCAGGATAGACTGGTTGGATCTCCTTGCAGTCCAAGGACTCTTAAGAGTCTTCTCCAACATCACAGTTCAAAAGCATCAATTCTTTGGTGTTCAGTTTTCTTTACAGTCCAACTCTCACATCCATACATGACCACTGGAAAAACCATATGCAGAGTACATCATGCAAAATGCTGGGCTGGATGAAGCACAAGCTGGAATCAAGTTTGCTGGGAGAAACATCAATAACCTCAGATATGCAGATGACACCACCCTTGTGGCAGAAAGTGAAGAAGAACTAAAAAGCCTCTTGATGAAAGTGAAAGAGGAGAGTGAAAAAGTTGGCTTAAAACTCAACATTCAGAAAACTAAGACCGTGGCATCTGGTCTCATCACTTCATGGCAAATAGATGGGGAAACAATGGAAACAGTGACAGACTTTATTTTTTGGGGCACCAAAATCACTGCAGATGGTGACTGCAGCCATGAAATTAAAAGACACTTGCTCCTTGGAAGAAAAGCTATGATCAAACTAGACAGCATATTAAAAAGCAGAAACATTACTTTGCTAACAAAGTCCATCTAGTCAAAGCTATGTTTTTTTCAGTAGTCATTTATGGATGTGAGAATTGGACCATAAAGAAAGTTGAGCACTGAAGAATTGATGCTTTTGAAGTATGGTGTTGGACAAGACTCTTGAGAGTCCCTTGAACTGCAAAGAGATCCAACCTGAAGGAAATCAGTCCTGAGTGTTCATTGGAAGGACTGATGCTGAAGCTCAAAGTCCAATATTTTGGCCATCTGATACAAAGAACTGACTCATTTGAAAAGACCCTGACGCTGGGAAAGATTGAAGGCTGAGGGAGAAGGGGACGACAGAGGATGAGATGGTTGGATGGCATCACCAACTCAATGGGTATGAGTTTGAGAAAGCTCCGGGAATTGGTGATGGACAGGGAAGCTGGGCGTGCTGCAGTCCATGGGGTCACAGAGAGTTGGACACGACTGAGCAACTTAACTGATTCCCATCTCTTGAAGAATTTTCCACAGTTTGTTATGATCCACACAGTCAAAGGCTATAGCATAGTCAATGAAGCAGAAGTAGATGTTTTTCTGGAATTCTTTTGCTTTGTCTATGATCCAACGGATGTTGGCAATTTGATCTCTGGTTCCTCTGCCTTTTCTAAATCCAGTTTGAACATCTGGAACTTCTCATTTCACATACTATTAAAGCCTAGCTTGGAGGATTTTGAACATTACCTTGCTAGCATGTGAAATGAGTTCACTTGTGTGGTAGTTTTAACATTCTTTGGCATTGCCTTTCTTTGGGATTAGAATGAAAACTGACCTTTTCCAGTCCTGTGGCCACTGCTGAGTTTTCCAAATTTGCTGGTATATTGAGTGCAGTACTTTAACAACATCATCGTTTAGGATTTGAAATAGCTCAGCTGGAATTCCATCACTTCCACTAGCTTTGTTGATAGTGATGCTTCCTAAGGCCTTCACTTTGCATTCCAGGATGTCTGGCTCTAGGTGAGTGATCACACCATTGTGATTATCTGAGTCATGAAGATCTTTTTTGTATAGTTCTTTTGTGTATTCTTGCCACCTCTTCTTTTTTTTTATTTTTAAAATTTAATTTAATTTAACTTTACAATATTGTATTGGTTTTGCCATATATCAAAATGAATCTGCCACAGGTATACATGTGTTCCCCATCCTGAACCCTCCTCCCTCCTCCTTCCCCATACCATCCCTCTGGGTCGTCCTAGTGCACCAGCCCCAAGCATCCAGTATCGTGCATCGAACCTGGACTGGTGACTCATTTCATATATGATATTATACATATTTCAATGCCATTCTCCCAAATCATCCCACCCTCTCCCTCTCCCAGAGTCCAAAAGACTATTTTATACACCAGCGTCTCTTTTGCTGTCTCGTATACAGGGTTATTGTTACCATCTTTCTAAATTCCATATATATGCGTTAGTATACTGTATTGGTGTTTTTCTTTCTGGCTTACTTCACTCTGTATAATAGGATCCAGTTTTGTCCACCTCATTAGAACTGATTCAAATGTGTTCTTTTTAATGGCTGAGTAATACTCCATTGTGTATATGTACCACAGCTTTCTTATCCATTCATCTGCTGATGGATATCTAGGTTGCTTCCATGTCCTGGCTATTATAAACAGTGCTGTGATGAACATTGGGGTACACGTGTCTCTTTCAATTCTGGTTTTCTCAGTGTTTGTGCCCAGCAGTGGGATTGCTGGATCATAAGGCAGTTCTATTCCCAGTTTTTTAAGGAATCTCCACACTGTTCTCCATTAGTGGCTCTACTAGTTTACATTCCCACCAACAGTGTAAGAGGGTTCCTTTTTCTCCACACCCTCTCCAGCATTTATTGCTTGTAGACTTTTGGATTGCAGCCATTCTGACTGGCATGAAATGGTACCTCATAGTGGTTTTGATTTGCATTTCTCTGATAATGAGTGATGTTGAGCATCTTTTCATGTGTTTGTTAGCCATCTGTATGTCTTCTTTGGAGAAATGTCTATTTAGTTCTTTGGCCCATTTTTTGATTGGGTCATTTATGTTTCTGGAATTGAGCTGTAGGAGTTCCTTGTATATTTTTGAGATTAGTTGTTTGTCTGTTGCTTCATTTGTTATTGTTTTCTCCCATTCTGAAGGCTGTCTTTTCACCTTGCTTATAGTTTCCTTTGTTGTGCAGAAGCTTTTAAGTTTAATTAGGTCCCATTTGTTTATTTTTGATTTTATTTCCAATATTCTGGGAGGTGGGTCATAGAGGATCCTGCTGTGATGTATGTCAGAGAGTGTTTTGCCTAGGTTCTCCTATAAAAAAAAATATGGAACATTTCATGAATTTGCGTGTCATCCTTACACAGGGGCCATGCTAATCTTCTCTGTATCATTCCAATTTTAGTATATGTGCTGCCGAAGCGAGCACTTGCCACCTCTTCTTAATATCTTCTGCTTCTATTGGGTCTATACCATTTCTGTCCTTTATTGTGCCCATCTTTGCATGAAATGTTCCCTTGGTATCTCTAATTTTCTTGAAGAGATCTCTAGTCTTTTGCATTCTACTGTTTTCCTATTTCTTTGCATCGTTCACTTAGGAAGGCTTTCTTATCTCTCCTCTGTACTGAAACCTCCACAAAACACTTGAACGATGGGTATTTGATTGCTGAACATGTCAAAATGCTGGCAGGGTGACACACCCACCTGGAGAGGGCATGGAAGACCTGCACCACTCCCCCACTCCTTGCCCTGTGCATCTCTTCCATTGGGCAGTTCCTGGTAATTTATATTTCATAAAACACCAATAATGAGTGAAACACTCTGCTGAGTTCTCAGAGCCCTTCTAGTGAACTATCCAGCCTTGGTGGTGGGGTTTGCAGGAACCACCCCTGCCCCGGAATGGGTAGCCAAGTTGGGCAGAAGTGTTCATAACCTGGGGAGCCCAGGCTTGTTGACTGGCACTCCAAGCAAGGCAGTCTTGTGGGACTGAGCCCTTAACTTGTGAGGTCTGCATTGACTCTGGGTCATCAGTGTCAGAACTGAATTGAACTATAAAACTCCCAGTTGATTTCAGAGAATCAAGAGAGTTGATTGGTGTCAGGAGGGAAAAAAAAAAAAAAAACCACCTCTCCAGGGTCAGTATGTTGCCTGACCCATAGTAAATGTCCAATTAACAATGATTCCTTCGCTGTTTGTTTTCCTCCGGGCAAACGCTCTACATTTCTCACAAAGGGCATGTTAATCGGTTAAAGACTTGGGTTTGGGGATCTAACAGGCCTGGATGCAAGTCTGGGCTCCCCCCTTTCTGGGTGGGCAACCCCTGGGCAGTTTGCTCACGCCCTGGGCAGCTCAGTGACTGTAGATTGGAGGGCAGTTTGAACTTTATATAGCAATCATCTGCTGTTGGGGGAGAAGACCAGGAATGAGAGACTTGGAGGCAGTGTCTATATGGATTCCGCTTCTCCATTTTCCTCCTCCTGGATGGGATCCATCTCTGATTGCAGTGATGTGTGACTTAGTCTCCTACCCGCCCTCCGCCTGGCAGAGCCAGCTTCCCTCCAGCCCAGTGTCTCCTCCCTGTCATCGGTGCTAACCCCAGTGGATGGAGGTCTGGCCCGCCGCAGCGGAGCGTTAACAAAAGCTTGAGTCAAACTTCATTTCCTCTTGCCCAGGGAGCCTGGCCTGACATGGGCCAGGTGCCAAGCCAGCGCGCTACTGGCAAATGAGCTCATGCTGCCTGAATTCACCACTTGCAGTGTGCGGGCGAGCAGGCACGCACACTGCCACCCTCACCCCTGCCATCGAAGAGCCCCCAAGGAGATCAAGCTCAATGCCCATTGTGCAAATGAGAAAACCGAGGCTTGGGTAGGCAAGGCTGCCTGCAGAACAGCCCAGAGCGGGAAGCAATGGCTGGGGCTCAAGTCCAGGCTTTTTCCAATTCTGACTGTCCTTGCTTTTATGCTGTTTTTCTTGTTTGCTCTTAGGTGCAAATGACTCATTAACCAAGCTCAAAATACAACACTCTCCTTGGAGAGCCTCATGCAAGGCAAGAAATACAGCAGCTGGAGGGGAGGGTATTAGTGGCTGCGGAACTGTCCTGCAGGGTCTTGAATGCTCATTTGGTGAGCATTTAGGAAAGCCAGGGGTTGGACTTTTTGTAAATCAACTCATGTCATCCTCATAATGACCCAGTGGGGGTCAATGTGAACAGTCCCCAATTTGCAGATGCAGAAACTGAGGCTCAGAGAAGAAATGTTAGCTGTCTCAGGACTGCACAGTCAGGAAATGCAGGGTGATGATGTGAACTCAGGATGGTGGCTTCAGAACAAATTTCCTGTTGTTTCTGAATGTTAACCCACATGGCAGCAACCTGTCCCTCCTGGGGCTGGCCCAGGGTGCACTGCACAGACCCGGATGAATCTTTGATATTCTCTGTCCTGCACGCAGCGGGCTGCTGAGCACAGAGGAGTATAAACACAGCACAACAGAACCTTGCGCCTCCAGGGGAAAGTGTCCAGCTGGGGAGCGGGGACACCTGGCTCTGTTCTTGGCACTGTCACTCAGGGCTTACCCTTTTTTTCTTGGAGTCTGAATTCAAATTCAATCCAAGAGGGCAATGAATTCTGACTCGTGTGCCAACTCCTATCCACTGGAACTTGACATCTAGCATTGTATTGAAAAAAATCTTGAGACTCAGCAATCGATTTGTAATGTCTGCCACTACATGGGTGGAGACGGGTGTGTTTCAGGAGCTGCTTCTACCGTATCTGTAAATCCCAAACCAGGAGCTAACACCTGGAAAAAGAACCCTAGTCTCCTATGTTAAAAAGCAGCCTACTTTCACTTCAACACTCGTCAAGTGGGGCCAAGACCTTAGGGTGTGCCAGATAAAACCTGACGTTGGCAGTTTTATTTGTTGACACTGTCTACCCTGCAGGAGTTGCAAGTTCAAGAGTCTCCAGAAGTGTCTCTCCAGCAGCTTGATTTAATCTCAGAGTTAGCCACAGCTGATACACAGACATGATTGGCTGCAGACTTCTGTGAACTTTCTTCTTCATCTTTCACTCAGCCTAGCTCAGGAGCTGTGGATAGAGGTATAGTCATACCCCAGTATCTGCAGGGGATTGGCTCCAGGACCCCACCCCTGGGGGATACCAAAATCATCGATGCTCAAGCCCCTTATATAAAATGGTGTGGTATATATAACCTATGCATGTCCTCCCATATACTTCAAATCATCTCTAGTTTACTTGTAATACTTAGTACAGTATAAATGCTGTATGTGTGCACATGAGTGCTTATTTGCTCAGTCGTGTCTGACTCTGCGATCCCATGGACTGTAGCCCACCAGGCTCCTCTGTCCATGCGATTCTCCAGGAAAGAATACTGGAGTGGGTTGCCATGCCCTCCTCCAGGGGATCTTCCCAACCCAGGGATCCAACACAGGTCTCCTGTGCATTGCAGGTAGATTCTTTACCATCTGAGCCACCAGGAAGCCCCCATGAGGTGCATCCCTCTGGAGAGGGTAACACAGGTCTCCTATCAGGTAGTTCTTTCTCTGCCGGCCTGGGGGGAAACCACCCTCTCCAGGGGAACTTCCCAACCCAGGAATCGAACCAGGGTCTTCTGCATTGCAGGTGGATTCTTTAGCAGCTGAGCTATCTGGACATGCTGTATGAAGAGTTGTAAATACAAAGTAAATGTTATATATATAGTTGTCTGCTGCTGCTGCTGCTAAGTCACTTCAGCTGTGTCTGACTCTGTGGGACCACACAGACGGCAGCCCATCGGGCTCCGCCGTCCCTGGGATTCTCCAGGCAAGAACACTGGAGTGGGTTGCCATTTCCTTCTCCAATGCATGAAAGTGAAAAGGGAAAGTGAAGTCATCACTGCACTACAAATTCAAGTGTTACTTTTTGGAACGTTCTGAGAGGAAGTGTTTTGTTTTGCTTTCTCCAAATACTATTTAATATGGTTCAGTCTTTGGAAATGGAACCTAGAAATACAGAGGGCCGAATGTATCAGCTTTGCTAAGTCAAGGCAACTGAGTTATTTCTGGGGCAGCGGAGGTAGGGTTAAAATTAGAGTTACTTCTTGGGAGAGGGATGTTTAATCAGGGTTTTTGTTTTTCCTTTGGTAATTATTGCAACAGTTCAGGATTCTCCTCCCTCACCCCCTTTGCTTATCCCTGGGTGCTGTCCGAGTCCAGAGAAGGCTTGTGTCCTGGCAGGCCTGTGCTGACCTCATGCCAAGTTTCAGGGGTCATCTTTCACCCAGCTGATGCCCAAAGCGCACCAGGGTCTGCAGGTGTAAAGCCCACACGTCATACTTCTTGGTTCTAGCTGGGGGCGGAGCGGGGCTTGGGATTTGACTGCTACCCTAGGAGCTCTGAGTGGCTGCCTCAAGTCTAGCCAACTCTCTGGGTTATTGCTAGTCTGTGGCCGAGGGCCATGTTGATTTGAGGCTTCTCTGGGAAGCCAGGGTCCCTGGGATGCATCTCAACTTACGGGAGTGTTAGTGGCGCCTGTCTCTTCTTCTGCTCAAATATCAGGACCCTGGGGACCTCTCAGGACCCTGCTGGTTCTCCTTTTCAGCCCACTGCCAGGGAAGAATGGATATTCTGCTTCACACCTTCTTCTGCGCTCTAATTTAGGCCAGCATTCAGATTTTTAGTTTTTTAAAAATGGTCCTTTTTTTTCCCCCTGCTCAAACATTTGCCATTTTCAGTTGAAACCTATGGCTCTCAATACCATGGTTTCTGTTATGGATTCACAAAAGTCTGCCTAAGAACTCTAAGCCAGTACTTGGATTCTCAATTCCTTTTTTTTTGCTTCCTTTCTCTGAGGACTGATTGCTGCTAGAAAGGTAGGGAAAAGGAAGGGGTACAAGGACTTGAATATAAATACAGTTTTTAATATCAATATATTAAGCTGCTATGGATACACTCAGAATAACTTACGAAGTCCACAAACCAAAGGAATTTTACCTCCCATACAAAAGAAGATCGTGAAAACACAGCTGAGCATCTCATGTGGCTTATTTCCGGGGATATTTACGTATTTGTGGCTAGGATCCTACTTTCCAAAGGTATTTCCATCATCCATTGTCACCACACTGCAAAAAGACTCCTCCAGACTATATTTCTAGAGTCTTGGAGTCAATTGTTCATTCATTTTCTCAGTCATAGACTCATCTTTTCATCTGCAGTATTTCTTGCATTTGCACTCAGAGTTAGGGACCCAGTGACACATAGGAGACAGCCTCTGCCCTCATGGAGCGCCCATGTATGTACCAAGCAGTCTCGGAAAATGCCTGGAGAGTGAATGAGCAGGTTCTTCTTGGATATCCCTTGGTTACTGAGTTATCTTACTAGAGCTGCCATGACAAAGGAGCATGACTAGTGGCTTACAACACAATACAGATTTAATGTCCCAAGTTCTGGAGGCTAGAAGCCCAAGATCAAGAAGTCAACAAGGATTGGGACTTTCCTGGTGGTCCAGTGGCTAAAAGACTCTGAACTCCCAATGCAAGGGGCCCAGGTTTGATCCTTGGTCAGGGAACTAGATCCCAAATGCGGCAACTAAGAGTTCATATTCCACAGCTAAAGATCCCACATGCCGAACTAAAGATTAAAGATCCTTAGTGCTGCAACTAAGACTGGCACAGCCTAATAAAATAAATACATAAAAGTAAATATTTTTTAAAAGTCAATGAGATTTGCCTCTTTCTGAGGACCGTGAGGAATAGTCTGTCCCATGCCTCTCATCTTGCCTCTAGTGATTTTCTGGGGACCTTTGGTACTCCTCGGCTGGCAGGAGCATCGTCTTGATCTCTGCCACCATCTGCACATGGCGTTCTCCCTGTATATGTGCCTGTGTCTCAATTTTCTCCTTTTATAAAGACACTAGTCATAATGACTGAGGGCCTGCCCTAAAGACCTCATCTTGAGTAACAACATCTGTAATGGCCCTATTTTCAAATAATGTCACATTCTGAGGTATTGGGGATTGAGACTTCAGCAAATAAATTTTGAGGGTCACAATTCAAGCCATAACAGTTATACAGTAGGCTCACGGTTCTCATATCAGGCTATGGACAAAGAAGGTCTCTTGTCATCTCAGTGAACAAAGGATGCTGCGGCCATGAAGCCATCAGTCCTCGCAGGTCCCTGCCCTCGAAGCATCTCGCAGTCACATCGCTGTAGTAGGGGCTTTAGGGGATTAGGAGTCGGAAGGGGTCACCTGAGAAGCTGATGGGGATGAGGGAGGCTGGGACCACATCCCCCAGCTACTCAGAGCCTGTCTCAGCCATCAATGCATTCCTCATGTGTGAGCAGCCAGGGAAAACCACTCCCCACCCAGGACAGGGCTGCAGCCTCCTGCCACTCCCTGCCGCCCACTCCCTGCCGCCCTCTCTCTCCGCCTCAGGTGCAACGCTTTGCCCCCTCCAAGGGCTCTGCCTTCAGTCTAATGCATGGATATTTCCGCTTCAAAAGCACTGTCACAGCAAATATCCAGCTCATCCCTCTCCTCTCGGCCTCCTGGAGTCAGCCCTCCAAGCCTGGCGGGGGGGACCACTCATCTAGTAACAGTGGTTGGCGTTGCCGTCAAGACTCACGAGCCCCCATTCTGAGCACATGGATCACGAGCCCCCATTCTGAGCACCAAACGCCACATGCGCTCCCCCTCCAGGCCCACAGCTTCCGGGTCTGGCTCTCCTGTAGGAACTCTGGCTCCAGGCAACTTCCCAGGGATTCCAGGGTTTATTTTACTCCCACCCCCCACCCTCTTTTACTCTCTCAAGTTTACGTTCCTGGCAGTCGCTAGAGATGCTCTGGCTTCGCCATGAACTGAAATCTGATTCATCGCAGGGGGAGAAAGAAAGTAAAGTGAAGGCTGCGGCTTCCCATAAAATAGGTTTTTAGTCATCAGGGAAAAGCTGTGGTGAGGAATGGAAGCAAAAGCTTTGAACTCTTGTGGCAACATGCTTCCCACTGGCCTCTAAGAGTCTACTCGTGGTCCAGTCGCTAGCAGGTTTGTAGAGGGGTCTCCAAACAGAACCTGATTCACTGATTCGTTCATTCAATATTTATTGAGCATTTTTAATGTTCAGGCACTGTGCTGGGTGCTTGTAATATACTGATAGAGAAAACAGACTTACTGTCTTGTCTTTGAATTTTATAGTCGTGGGGTAGAGAGACCCTATGACAAATTACCCAACAAGGCCCAGAATGGGAGAAATTTTTGAAAACTGTGTATATAATAGAGGTTAATATCCAGAATACATAAGGAACTCCTACAACTCAATAACAAACAACCTGCTTCAAAAACAGGCTAAGGACTTACACAGATATTTCTCCAAAGACAAAAGACGAATGGTCAATAAGGAAGTGAAAAGATGCTCACGATCACTAGTCACTGGGGAAATGCAAATCAAAACTACAATAAGGGGCTTCCCTGGTGGCTCAGTGGTAAAAAGTCTGCCTGCCAACGGGGTTCAATCCTTAATCTAGGAAGATTCCACATGCCGCGGAACGACTAAGCCCATGCTCCAAACTACCGAGCCTGCGCTCTAGAGCCCGGGGGCTGCAACCACTGAGCCTGCGCGCTAGAGCCTGGGGTCCGCAACCACCGAGTCCACGTGTCACAATCACCGAGCCTGCACTCTAGAGCCCCGGGTCCACAACCACCGAGTCCACGTGTCACAACTGCCAAAGCCTGCACACCCTAGAGCCCGTGCTCAGCAACGAGAGAAGCCACCAGAATGAGAGGCCCGAGAACTGCAACTAGAGAGTAGCCCCCACTCTCCCCAACTAGAGGGAGCCCCACAAAGCAGCAAAACCCAGCACAGCCAAAACAAAAACAAAAACAAAAAACACCCACACACAATAGGGTACCACCTCATACTCAGTCTGACCACTAGGGAGAAACCAGAAACCAAGTGTTGGCTGGTGAAGAGATGGAGAAACTGGAGCCCTTTGGCACTGCTGGTGAATGTAAAGAAAAATAAGCCTGTCACTAAAAGACAAATCCTGCAGGATTCTATGTATATGAGGTAGCCAGAGCAGTCAAATTCATAGAGACAAAAGTAGGATTAAACTGCCAGGGGTTGAGGGGACTTGTTTGACGGGTTGCAGAGCTTTAATTTTGCAAGATGAAAAGAGTTCTAAAGATGGACGGTGGTGAGGGCTACACAGCAGTATGGAGGCACTTGGCACTGCTGAACTGTACACTTAAAAATGGTTAAAATGATCAACTTTATGTGTATTTTAGCACAAGTTAGAAACATTTACCCAAAGGCTTGGTTTAAACTGTAACAAGTGCTTCATGGGAAAAGCCCAGGGAGCTATGACAAGGTCCACCGGGGAGGGACCAAGACCCTGTTTGGTGACTGGTCAGGGAAGTGGTCCCTGAAGAGGTGACATTTAAGCTGAGAGCTGGAGGGGGAGGAGGAGTCCAGAAATCAAAGAGAGAGGAAGGGTCCTGCCGGCAGAGGGAGCAGCTTGGGAGAGGCAGGACGTCTGTGGGTTGAGCAGATTGAGAAAAGATGAGGTATGACGGCAGGAGGTGGGGGGACTCCAGAGTCTAATGGGAAATCACTGGAAGGTTATAACCAGATTCATCATGGCTAGATTCTTACGTTCCAGTGCTGACTCCAACTTCATTAAAAAGAGAACTCGCTTTCGCATGTGGTCTAGCAATCTCCCTCCTGGGCATATATCCAGAAAAGATGAAAACTCGAATTCAGAAAGAGCCATGCATCCCAGTGTTCACTGCAGCGCTATTCACAACAGCCAAGACAGAGAAGCAACCTAAGTTTATCAACAGATGGGTGGATAAAGAAGATGGGGGTCTACATACACAATGGAATATTACTGAGCCATAAAAATGAAATCGTGCCATTTGCAACAACATGGGGTGGACCTAGGCGAAGGGAGTCAGACAAAGACAAACATCAGAGGATATCACGTATACGTGGAATCTAAAAATATGACGTGAATGATCTTATTTACAAAATAGAAACAGACTCACAGACATAGAAAACTGTGGTTACCAAAGGGGAATGTGGTGTGTGGGGATAAATTAAGAGTTTGGGATTAATAGATATGCTTTACTATATATAAAATAAATAACGAAGAAGGACCTACCATATACTGCAGGGAACTATATTCAATATCATAAACTATAATGGAAAAGAATATGAAACAGAATATCCATATATACACACAAGAGCGCTAAGTCTCTTGAGTTGTGTGCAACTCTTTGTGACTCCATGGACTATAGCCAGCCAGGCTCCTCTGCCCATGGGATTCTCCAGGCAAGAATACTGGAGTGGGTTTTGATGCTTTCCCCCAGGGGATCTTCCCAACTCAGGGATAGAGCCCGTGTCTCTTACATCTTCTGCACTGGCAGATTCTTTACCACTAGCCCCACCTGGGAAGTCCATGTATGTACGTGTGTGTGTGTGTGTGTGTGTGTGTGTGTGTATTACTGAATCACTTTGCTTTATACAGGAGACTAATATAACATTGTAAATCAATTTAAAAAAATTAAGACCGCTCTTCCTCTCTTACAGAATGGACTGTGGGGGCAAGAGCGGAGGGAGGGAGACCAGTTAGCCCAGACTAGAGATGGGGGGTGAGGGGCAGTGGGTAAGCAGGGGTGACAGTGGAGGTGGAGGGGAGGGGCAGATTCAAGAGGCAGGTCTGAGCGGAGAGAGGCCAGTAGCTGATGATGAATAAGTGTCCCTCAGGATTAAGTGTCCCGTCCACAGAAGTGGAAGCCAGGTCTCTGATGGAGCACCTGTAGTCTTCGGTGGGCAAGATGGTCAGTGGGAAACAAGTCCCATGGTCAGAATTGGAAGCAAGGAAGGGAGCAGAGACAGGGGCGAGCCTTCAGGACTCAGCACATCTGCAGCCCCGATCCTGCCCACACCCCCCCGATGCTGGAAATTTGCTTGTCCGTGTGGACTTCCTGGCACCGAGGCAGCCCTCAAGCCCAGGAGGACTGGAGCATTTCTGTGTGTTTACTGCACCTCAAAGCAGGAGGACATCCTGGTGGGACCAGCCTGCAGGAGGCTGTTATGGAAAGACTCTAAAGCCTGGTTCTGTTTCAGTGGGTACCCTAAGTATCCTATTCCTATCTTACAACGCTGGGCTTGTGAGAGCTAATGACCACCTGAAGTTTTCTGCGCTGCTATGGTAACCCTTCCAGGCACTGGAAGTGAGACCCTTGCAGAATGGAGGAGACGGAATTGGCAGGATCTGGAAGATGGCTCCCACGACCTTGGGGAAGAAATCTCTATTTAGGCTTATTAAAAAACCTGCATCGCTCTTCTATGACAACCATGTTTTATTTGTGTGGAAAAAAACAAAACTAGAGAAATACAGTGTTTGGGCTCCTTCATTGCCAGAGGCCACTTGTACTGATGCAAAAAGCAGCAGGGGCGGGCAGATATCAAGATTCTTTACATTGTTTATGACTTCAGTTGCAGTAACTGTGCTTCTGAGATTCTTTCTTCATGAGATAATCCTCAGTAGGAAATAAAAGCTTTACAGACACAAGCATGGTCGCTGAGGTGGTACTTGTAACAGGCGAAAAATTGAAAACAGTCTAACTGTCCAAAACAAGGGTCAATAAATCCTGCCCCATTCCACTCATAACGGAATATTATGTAGCCACTTAAGCTGATGATTACAAAGTATGTATGCCAACCTGGGCAATGCTTATACTACAGAGGAATGCCTGGGTAATTGATTTCAACAACTGAACGACAAATCCACGACGACGAGAACAGCATTCTCAACAAAATCAAGGGGACATGTGTAAAATATTAACCTCCCTTCGTGCTGCAGTGATGGAATTACTGACGCTATTCTTTGTTTCACTTTCATTTATACAACAATATTTCTATAATGTGTGTGCTCATGATAACGGGGAGTTATTTTTCATGAGAAAGACCTTTCCCGGTTAGCTTTCTACTGGCTGATGACCTTCCAGCCAGGTCTTCGGAATGGATGCAGGGTTCAAGGCGCTGAAGGAAGTGAAAACAGGACAGGGAGGCGTGTTTCACGGTGATTATGAACTTGGCTTTGGGCTTGGTATTAGACAGGGACCTTGCTGACTGTGTGACCTTGTGTAAAGAAATAACTCAACCTCTGTGATGATTCCTTTCTCATCTGCTGCCTGGAGAGGCTAGCAGTATCCCCCTCCGTAGGGTTTCTGAGGGTTATTTGAAATGAGGAACCGCTTAACGATACACCTGGCACATAGACTGCCCTCCATAAACATTGGCTCTTATTAATATTTTTATTGCCAAGGGACAGGCTTAAAGGGCTATCTGTAGATACTGTTGACAACCAAAGAGTCCAGATTTCATTGGTCCAAGAGAAGCAGGCTGGTAGGCGTTTTTGTTCCGAAAGGAGAGTGACGCTGCTGTCAACTCTCTGTGAAGGGAGGTAATGGGGCATGGCTGAGGCAGCAAGCGGGCTAAGGGTCCCCCACCTTTCCAGGAGTTGTCAAGGGCTCATGGGTGCCGTCAGGCCATGGAGAAACGTCTGGCCAAGGCTGCCTTAGTGTTTCCCTGACTGTGAAAAAGTCTCTTCCTCCAGCTGGTAGGATTCGATCTTGCACGCTTGTAGTGCCACAAAGCTGTCTCCTCCCCTTTGAATGTGCCTCCCTCGGGGCAGTGGTAAAGAATGCGCCTGCCAATGCAGAAGATGCAGAGATGTGCATTCAATCTCCAGGTCAGGATGATCTCCTGGAGTCGGAAATGGCAACCCACTCCAGTATTCTTGCCTGGAAAATTGCATGGACAGAGGAGCCTGGCAAGCTATCGTCCATGGGATCACAAAGAGTTGGATGTGACTGAGTGTGCGCACACACACACACCCACCCGACTCCTTCCACCTACTGTGATCTCCTTCTCTGCCTTCAAGACTTGGCTCAAACGTCACCTCCTCTGGGAAGCCTTCCTGGATTGCACTGCCCTAGAATGACTCACTCCTCACAGATAACACCTCTGTGCCTCGTATACCATTAGAGCTCAATGTACTTCTGTCATAACCCATGCTTTGCTTCTCCTTTTGTAGCTCTTGTCATAACTATTCTAAAAACAATTCATTATGGAATTGTCTGTCTGTAGTCTCTGGGGTATCTCTCATGTCATGAATGTTATCCTTAGCAGTACCTGGAACACAGTGATTGTTTAATCAATATTGAATAGATCAGTCAATGCGTGGATGAATGCTTTTCACTTTTCGGTGTTCAATTTTAGGTGTTCCACAGAAGAGCTTTTCTCAGACAGAAGGGAAGGTCTGGCAGGGCTGGGACTGTGTTTGTCTGGTCCATTACTCTCTCTTGTCATGGAACTCTCATCAGGTGCACCGCCCAGACACCTCTCCCGGTGCCATTGGCAGGCAGCCCTCTGCTCTCAGCCCCATTCAGGGAAGCTTTACTGCAAAGAGCTGCCTCATCCAAGGTCATCGCCTTCCTGGGGCGGGCACACCCAGCTAGTGATTGGCATGGTCCAGTTTGGACTAGTACTGGATGGCCATCCCAGCTCTGTGCCCTTGGGGAGGTGGTCAGGGCTGGCGTTTGTCTGCATGTGGCTGCTCTTCTCTCCGCCCCGCCCTGCATCCTTCTCCATCCTTCGACAGGGTTCCTCTCAAGAGCCCTCTTGACTTCCTGTGAACCCTGTCTCGGGCTCTCCTTCCCCAAGAACCCAACCTGCAGCATCTTCAGTCCCATGAGGATTGGGGGGGCACTGAGCGGAAAGTGAAAGTGTCAGTTGCTCAGTTGTGCCTGACTCTTTGTGACCCCATGGACTACAGCCCACCAGGCTCCTCTGTCCATGGGATTCTCCAGGCAAGAATACTGGAGTGGGTTGCCATTCCCTTTTCCAGGGGATCTTCCCAACCCAGGGATGGAACCTGGCTCTCTCACATTTCCGGCAGATTCTTTACCATCTGAGCCACCAGCTACTTACTAAATATTCCTGAGCAAATAGACGGATGAGTGAATCCCCCTCTGATTGAATGGCTGCTCTGTCTCCTTCTCCTCCTCTCCCTCCAGCCTGTGGGCTGTCTACCGGGGTGACTGTGTTTCCTGCGCCTCTGTTATCTCAGCACCCAGCACCATGCCACCATACAGTAGATGCTCCATGAGTATGGGAGAAATGATGGCTACATGAGCCCCCGAGGAGGACTGATCAGGGCCAGAGAGTGAGGAGGAGTCTCAGATCTTAAAGGACTCTCTCATCAGCTTCCTTGCCAGGGGTGGGCCAGGAGCGCCCTTTCTAGAACAGTCAGGTAGGATTGGTAAGTTTCCTCCTCCGCCTTCCTTCTCCAAGGCTCTTTAAATTCCACTTGTTTGAGGAATAGATGCTGGCTCGGAACACAGCCGAGGTTGGTAACAATAAACACCACTTTAGAAATGACTTCCATTACTTGTGGTCAATTTGAGGCTTGCAGGCCATAGAAACAGGCCTCAGCAGGCTTGGAGTTGTGGGGGATCAGCACAAATTGATTCTGGCAATTAACACGGCAGTTCCCTAAAGCCCAGACCCAGGAGAGGCTGCCTCCGCCCCCTACGCCCTCCCCACAATGCAGCCAGGCTAGTCCAGAAGCAGTCAGAGCAGTGGATGGCATCCAGACTTTGATCACCTATGGGCCATCTCCCAGCTGTGTGATCTCAGGCAAACAACTTCACCCCACAGAACCTCAGTTACTTCTCCTGTAACATGGGGCCAGGCCTCCTCTAGGCCAGAAGAGAACAGTAGCCATCACAAGCTAAAGTTTGATTCAGATGAATGGGATCTGAATTCCAACCTTGCCCCTCGTTCAGCTGTGTGACCTTGAGAAAGATGCTTACCCTCTCTGAGCCTCAACTATTTCACCTGTAAAATGGGGTTGATAATACCTTTTCTTAGAAGTCGTTGTAAGAATTAAGATTGTATTAATCCTGACTGCTAATATGCTAAGTCGCTTCAGTTGTGGCCGACTCTGTGTGACCCCATAGACGGCAGCCCACCAGGCTCCACCGTCCCTGGGATTCTCCAGGCAAGAACACTGGAGTGGGTTGCCATTTCCTTCTCCAATGCATGAAAGTGAAAAGAGAAAGTGAAGTCGCTCAGTCATGTCCGACTCTTAGCGACCCCATGGACTGCAGCCTACCAGGCTCCTCCGTCCATGGGATTTTCCAGGCAAGAGTACTGGAGTGGGGTGCCATTGCCTTCTCTGAATCCTGACTGAGTGCAGGTTTAATACAGGTTTGCTACTATAATAATTCAGGCTGTGAATGTAGTTCTACTGCTGAGGCAACTATTTTTGAGCATCTGTGGAGTCTACAAAGTAGCCGACAGAGGCTGGACCACCTCCCCATTGCTGGCTGGCCCAGTTTTTTCTTGCCAACCTGCATCATTTAATTATTATTCTTTTTTTAATATTACGCTTTCATTTTCTCTGATTATATAAGTAACACATGTTCATTGTAGTATATTTGGAAAGCACAGAAAAGCACAAAGAAGCAAATAAATATCACCCAGAGATAAACATGGCTAACACTTTGGCTTATTTTTCTGCTGTCTGTATTCTGGGCTGCGTTCACATATGCATGTGTGTGTAAATACTGGTGCTTCCTCCCTTAAGTTGAGCCACATGGTCTCATATGGTACAAAACTGATCGTAACCTGCCTTTTTCACTTAACAGGTTATGGACATTTTCCTGTGTCATAAAATAGTCTTCAAAAACGTGATTTTTAACTTTTCATGGCATTCTATTTTATAGGTGTATCCTATATCTTCATTTTCCTATGAATGTTTCTCCTCACCCCAAATTTCATGATTGCAAACACGACTGTGATAAACATCTCTGTGGCTAAATCTTTGTAGGATCTTTAGAAATATTTGTAGGACCGAGTCTTCAAGGGGAATTTCTGGGTGAGAAGATATATTTAATGCAGCATTCATGCAATCATGGTTTCTGTACAATATGATTTATTCGCAGGTTAAAAATTAACATGATTTCTAATTATTTTGTTGCCAAAATGCCCCCCAGAAAGGTGTACCAATATTTATGCTTTCTAATATTGCTTGAGTGTACAATTTCCTCATACCAACATTGGCTACCTGAACTTTTTTTTTTTAAGCTTTGCCTAATGTGTGTTTTGAAAATATAAAAATCAAATCACACTGGATTTCCCCACAAGCTTGCTCTGTGACAGTGGACAAGTGACCACCTCACTTTGGGCCTTCAATATTTTTATCTGTCAAATGAAGGGGTAAACAGTCATAGGATTCTCTTGGTTGCAAGTGACAGATGTCAAATCCAATTGGCTTATGGCAATAATCATCGTTTACCGGTTCACGTAAACTGTGAAGTTTAAGGAGGAGGAATTCAGGCACAGCTGCAACCAGGAACTCAAAGAACATCCTCAAGAAGTGGTTGCTTCTGTCTTGCAGAGGTTCTGTTTTGGTTTGCTTCTTGGGAAGGCACCCTCCAGGGAATCATCTGTGGCACTCTCAAGCTGATATTCTCCCAGCTTAGCAGCACCTCTTTTATAACAGAGTTCCAAGATCCATTCTGATTGGGCCAGCTTGAGTCCTGGGCCCATTATGAGCCAATCAGTGAGGAGAAGGAGGCTGGACCATGCCAACTGACCAGATCTAGATGTTGGATACCCTCTGCAGGAGGGGAATGCTGGCTCCACAGTGACAATAGGAGCAGTGTGACTAGAGCTGGTGGAATCAATGCTGGGCAGGCAAATCAGACCTGACAACCTCTGAAGATCCTCTAACCCTAATCTCTATCCCAGGAGTCCAGGAGGCCCTCGTTTCTCCTGACACATTTCCTGCACAGGTTTTGCATACCTGCTCTCTGCATGGCCAATATGTCCTGCCCATTAAATTCACGGGTGCCTTGTTTAAGCTATCTCTGCTTCTATGGGCAGTGAATCAGAGGGGAGGATAATTATCATATAGATTTATGGACCTCTGCTCAACAAACAGGGCCCTTTCCCTGCAAAGGCACAATGCCAGGCTCATAAATATTAATCAGAAGGAACCCGCAATCAACTCAAGTGGGAGAGGAAATGGCAAATTGCTTTTTCCTCTCTAGGACATAAAAGCAGCGTCTATCTGTTGCATGACCAAAGGCTGTTGACTGGGCTACCCATCTCTCTCAGATTTCAATGATCGTCATAATAGCAATTACCATGTATGAGGCATCTGCTACGTGCTGCCCTTAAATATGGCATTTCACATACATTCATGCTAACTCCTATTTTACAGATGAGGAAACTGAGGGTCTACAAGTTTAAGTCATTTTTCCAGGAAGACACAGGCAATATACAGTTGAGTCGGGATTCAAATCTCATTTACCTGATCTTGGTGTCTGAGTCATTAACGGGCTGCCTTGGGCTTCTCAGGAGGTAGGAATCTAATTATCCTTTGAGTTTTTGGGGGGGGGGGCGTGCCAAAAAATTCAGACTTTTATTTTATATATGCAAACATCAGGGAGAGTAGCAAAGGGCTCCTGGCTGCTTTTGTAAAAAGTTGTCGACATCCGTACTCACAGCCTGAAGGTTCTGGAATAGTCCACTCCAGCTCTGGCTTTCAGCAGGAACCGGGTGCCAGGTGTATATTAACTGCATGTTTAAATAAACACCTCACAGAATTTTAGCCAACTTCCTCTTAACCAACTTTCCATGTTTATAGACTCTGATTCTCTCCATTAAACAGGGTAACGGATGCCCACCACCCACCGACGGCTTACGGACACCGTCCTCATTCGACGGAGCACTGGGCACCCCTTGGCTGAGTTGTATACTTCCTCCCAGTCGGTCGTGTCTGTTCCCAAACCTGTTTTTGCCAGTTGTACTTGTTATTATAATTATACAATTTAATTAAGTAAACCGATTACACTAAATGTAGTGTGAAAGAAACAGAAAACGTTTCTATGAATAGGAAACTTGATGCTGTGCAAAGACTCAGTGAAAAGCAGAGTTCCTGGGGCGGGGGAAACCTGCTATCAAGTTAGGTGTGGGAGGTGACTGAAGGTTCAGAGTCAGGGCATATCACCCAGTGGTGGCATTGCGAGAAAAATTATAGGAAGCTCCAACAGCAAAAACATACTCAGGGAAAGAGCCGTGCCTTTTCTCATAAGGGTATTGAATCTATGCACATGTCTTTGAGTTTAAAGAGTTTAAAAAAAAATGTGAAGGAATTTATCATTCTCCTTCTCAGTTTTTAATCACATTCCTTTTGATTCATGAAATTACTGGGTTTGGTAAGAAGGCACCTCTGTGTACCCAAGATAACTAGTTCCAGAAAGATTTGGGGAGACAGGGGCACGAAGGAAATCAGCACATTGGAAATGAACTCCCAATACTCCTTTTCGCATCATAAACGCTTTCCTTCCTTGGGAAGGAAGAGCTGCCCCTGCATCTGTCAGGATTCTTAAGCCAAAACCAGGTGTCATCCATAGACTTGTCCTCCCCGCTTTCATGCGCAGCCCAAGTCTTGTTGATTCTCCCAAACCCACTCTGCCCTCCTTCCAATCTCCCTTGTTTCTCCCTCTCTTCCTGTCTCAGTCCTTTCCATCCTTCATTATTCCTTCCCTTCTGTTCTCTCTTCCTCTCCTCCTTCCTTTAAAAAAAATTAATTACTGTGTTTGGCTGTGCTGGGTCTTAGCTGCAGCACGTGGGATCTTTAGTTGTGGTGTGTGAACTCTTAGCTGCAGCATGTGGGATCCAGTTCCCTCACCAGGGATGGAACTCCACCATGTACTGTCTACTGGGTTTACTCTGGGGAGGCACTAACAGGCAGAGCTGATGCCATCCCTGCCCTCAAGGAGGTTATAGTCTAGCAGAGACGATTAAAGTAAACCAGAAAACCTATTAATACATGTAAGTTACTTAAAGTGCTGTGAAAAAAGTAAAGAAAACCTGTGGAGGAATCTGCCTTGGAGGAAATCCAGGAAGGCTTTCAGGAGGAGGTGACATTTAAGCTGACATCCAAATGAAGTGAAGGAGCAGAAAAGAAGGGGAAAGAAGTGGTGGGGGTGAGGGGGAATTCCACAGAGAGGGAACACTATTGAGGGAGGCTTGAAATCAGATGAGACAAAAATGAAAGTTGCCCGGGGTGGCTAAAGTCCAGAGAATGGGGCATCGTGGGATAATTTGGGAGGTCAGTGGGGTCTACAGACCAAGATGAGACTCTGGATTTTATCACAAAGTCAAGCAGGAAGCTGTGGATGGTTTTAGGCAGGGAGCCAATACTCTTTTAAAAAAGACATTAAAGTTTTAATTTTGAGAGTTACAGATTTACATGTAGTTATACGAAATAAGACATCCTCTGCACTCTCTGCCTAGCAGTCACGTCTTGAAAAACTAGAGTACAACGTCACAGCCTGGATGTTAACATTGATACTGTCAAGACACGGAACTGGTGCATCACCACAGGGCTTCCTCCTGGTACCCTGTGTACAACACCCACTTCCAGCCCACCACACCTCCTCCTTAGCCTCTGGCAACCATTCATCTGTTCTCTATTTCTATGATTTTGGCATTCAAAAATGTTATATAAACAGAACTATATAGTAATATTTACAATTGGCTCCCCCTACCCTGAAAAGTGGAATTATACAGTAATATTTGTGATTGGCTCCCCCCCCCCCCCACAGATAATTCCCAATAGATTCATCCAAATTTGTTGCAGATATTAACAGCTCTTCCTTTCCATTACGTGGTGGTGTTTCACGTGTGGATGTACCACAGGTGGTTTAACTGCTCATTCACTGAGAGACCTGTTTGTTCTCAGTTTTTGGCGATTACAAATAAAACTACTACAAACATTCACGTGCAGGCTTCTGCGTGGACGTCAATTTTCACTTCCCTGGGACAAATGCCCAAGAAAGCAATTGCTGGGTCTTATATCTGCATACTTTATAAGGAACTGCAAAACTGTTTTCCCGAGTGTCTCTCCCATTTTGTATTCCCACCAGCAGTAGACGAGTGATCCAATCTCTCCACATCTTTGCCAGCACTGGGTGTTGACACTATTTTGTTTTGTTTTGTTTTGTTTTGTTTTTTAATTTCAATCATTCTGATAGGTGTGTAGTGATTCCTCACTGCAGTTTTAATTTGCTTCACCTTAGTGGCTAATGACTGAAGCATCTTTCATGCGCTTGTCTGCCATCTGCATACCCTCTTTAGTAAATCAATGCTCTTTTTACAAACTCATCACTGTGCTTTTACTGACAAGCCCCTCTCCTTTAATAAGACTTGAGAGTGGGGTCTGACCCATGGGTGATGCTTAATACAGGCTCCTTGGATGAAAAAACTCAGGACCAGGGACCTCATGGAAGCCCGGAGCTGGCTCGCACTGAGTCAGTGCTCCTCCTGAGGCTTATAGCACTGATGCCAAGGGTACGAATCTGGTCCCTGCTCAACAAGCATGCAGCTGAGAGCATCAGTAAGCTCCATCTAGTAAGGCCTGGATACCCAGAGACTTCGCTCACTGTATAATTAGGTCTAGCAAAGCTTATGAAAGTAGTCTCAGATCATAATCACTTTTTAATTATATTTACTTTTGTCTGCAGAGAGGTGAGGTATATTATTGGTTCTGGGAGGTAACAATTCAAATCTTCATCCAAAGAGGCAGATGCCCTGAGGAAGATGCCAAGAAATTAAAAATGATCCGCAGATACAGAGCTTTGGCTCCCAGAATGAGTCTGGAATTCTGAGGCCAGGAAGTCAAGGATCTTAATGCACTTCTCTTCTCAGGGCACCTGCAGGGCAGGAGATGAATAACAGGGTTCAGACCTTGAGTGCTACATGCTAAACACTTTCTCTAAATACCTTACTTCATCTGTAAAAGTAACTGGGACGTGGAAACCATTAGTATCATTCCTATTCTACCAAGGAAACTGAGGACCAGAGAGGGTAAGTGGCTTATCCAGGGTCACACAGTCAGCGAGAAGCAGGACCAGAATTCAGGTTCAGCCCTGTTAGATGTCAGAGCCCTTGCAGGGAGCCCCAGTGCTGGGACCCTGAGTTGCCACAGCTGGAGCCTCTGACTCATGCTCTCTGCATTCCCGGCCCGCTTTGTTCAATCTCTCTGGTTCATTAGGTGTCACTCTGAACAGAGTTTTTAATACTCTTTCCTCTTCCCTTCCTTAGGGAACATAGCGGGGGACATAGTGTCTCACACTCCCACAATGGCCATCCTGATTCCTTTGCTGCTAGCAAGATCCAGACCCATTTCCAGAAAGTTCTGAGCTTGCGGGATCATACAATGGTGAGATGAGATCGAGGATGAAGCTGGCAATGACCACCATTTATTGAGCACTTTTTATGTGCTGGGCGCCGTGTTAATTTCCTCATAGGAATTACCGTATCGGGTCTCAGAGTTCAGCGGATCCAACAGCACCATCACTTGGGAATGTATTAGAGAGAAAAGTTCTTCAGTCCCCAAAACCAGACCTGCTGAATTGGAAACTCTGGGGAGGGGCCAGTTCTCCAGAAAGAGAGAGAGAAACATAATTTCACTTCTATGTGGAATGTATAATATGATACACATGAAATTATCCATGAAACAGACTCATAGATGAAGGGAACAGACTCGCGGCTGTCCAAGGGAGGGAGGCGGGGAAGGCTAGATAGGGAGGTTGGGTTTAGCAGATACAAACTATTTTATATAAACTGTTATGTAGAGAGTGGATCGGAGAAGGCAATGGCAACCCACTCCAGTACTCTTGCCTGGAGAGCAGCCAGGGACAGACCCCTGGGACAGAGGGTAGCAACAGCCTGGTGGGCCACAGTCCCTGGGGTCAGAGTCGGACACGACTGAGCCACTGACACACACAGCGTGGATAAACCACAAGGTCCTGTGTATAACACTGGGGGCTATAGTCAATGTCCTGTCATAACCATGATGGAAAAGAATATTTAAAAGGATTATGTGTGTATCCCTGAATCATTTTGCTGAACACCAGAAGCTAACACAGCTTTGTAAATCCACTTTACTTCAAGAAACAAAAATCACTCCAGTATTCATTCATAAAGGATCTCTTGGCCTTTCCTTTCTGTGATGGTTAATTTTTTATATGTCAACTTGACTAGGCCATGGTACCCAAATATTTGGTTAAACACCAGCCTTTGAAGGTATTTTTACAGATGAGATTAACATTTAATCAGTAGATTTGGGGAGCCCTCAGCATGTGGCTGAGGGCAGAAGCCATTTGGTTTGGGTGGGATCATCTAGGCAGAGTTTTGGCTAGTGAGGCTAACGAGCAAAGAAAATCCCTAGAGGACATTGTTATTTAATGATGAAACAACAGACAAGAACCTTGATGGAAAGAGAAATGTGAAGAAAGGTCCAAAACGGTATGAATAAACCCGAGAACTGCTTCAGAGGCTAATGGAGTGATATGAAAGGATGTTATCAAAGGATAAAATGGCATACAGAGGTCAACTCGTAGCTCGGAAGTCCAGTTCAGCTGCGCTAACTTACTTAGATCCCTTCCCTCCTGTGTGCTTCAGTTTAGTCACCTAAAAACGGTAATAACATATGCCTTCTCAGAGCCACTATGAAAACACCGACAGTGTTAATGGTCTAGCACTGCCTGACACATAGCAGGTACTTAATAACTGGTATTTGCCATCCACGCCCCCATGACAGGCTCACCAGTGAATGTTTCCAACCAAAAGAGGACCAGAGTATCCTCTACATGTGCACGTCTAATTTTTTATTCTCACGTGTGAAAATGGGATGAGTTGTGGAAAAGGCAGTGTAGGTGGCTGGGTTGGGTGATCTTTCCCTGCATGGTCTGGGCTGTCAAGAATGGGTGTGTCTGGTTCAGACTCTGTAGCGACTGCCATCTGACACTGCGGAAAGAGTGAACTCTCACGGCGATGAGACTGGCACCCGTGCCCCTGGCATGCACCCTGTCTGCAGCTGACGTGCGGGCTGGGATGTCAGAGCTGTCAGCCTCGCCTCTCATTTGAGCAGTGAACTCCCTGCAAAGTGGGGTGTGTGTATATAATTATCAGAGACGTAGATCCTGACATTAAAACAAACCGACTCGAACCCCCATCGTCTCTAAGGATGGCAGTTGAAGAAGGAAATGACACGCCAGCAATGATTAGGGAAGGCATATAACTCAGTGCGCTGGGGGGATGCATGCAGCAGAAAAATGGAGGAGGCATTTAATAGCACAGATTATGTTTTTAATTGCGTTAGCAAACGAACTGTTCTTGCGCGCTGGGAAAGTTGTCGGCGGAGCCCCCCCGGTGTTCCTGGGCTGCCTCTGAGTCACCACCAGGTTGGGGGCTGGTCTTGGGAAGCCAGAGAGCTTCTCAGGCAGCACAGCTGGACTTGAAAGCCATGTCTTCTGCCCGGAAGACAGAAAATCCTTTGCTCCATCCCGTAATGGGGCATTCAGATCATCACCAGTGGTATGGTCAAGAAGACAGATGCTGGAGGTAGCCCAACTGGTCATTTTTCTTAACTGTGTGATCTTAGATAAGCCAACGGTTAGGTGTTGAATCCTGCCCCCCAACTCCACCAGTTTATGCACTGAATTCCTAACCCTCAGTATCTCAGAATGGAACTTTATTTGGAAATAGGGTCACTGCAGATGTTATTAGTTAAGATGAGATTATGCTGGAGAAGTTGTTGCTCAGTCGCTCGGCCGTATCTGACTCTTTGTGACCCCGTGAACCGCAGCACGTCAGGCTTCCCTGTCATTCTCTATCTCCCGGAGTTTGCTCAAATTCGTGTCCATTGAGTTGGTGATGTCATCCAACCATCTCATCCTCTGTCATCCCCTTCTCCTCCTGCCTTCAGTCTTTCCCAGCATCAGGGTCTTTTCCAGTGAGTCAGTTCTTTGCATCAGGTGGTCAAAGTATTGGAACTTCAGCATCAGCGTCAGTCCTTCCAGTGACTATTCAGGGTTGATTTCATTTAGGATTGACTGGTTGACCTCTCTGCTGTCCAAGGGACTCTCAAGAGTCTCCAGCACCACATTTCTAAAGCATCCATTCTTTGAGGTTCAGCCTTCTTTATGGTCCAACTCTCACTTCCCTGCACAACTACAGGAGAAACCACAGCTTTGATTATACAGACCTGTGTCAGCAAAGTGATATCTCTGCTTTTTAATGCGCTGTCTAGGTTTGTCATTGTGGGTGGGCCCATAATTCAATGCGACTCCTCTCCGTATCAAAAGGGCAAATCTGGACACAGACACACATGGAGAGGATCGTGTGAAGATGCAGGCAGAGACCAGAGTGATGCTTCTACAGCACAGGAAGGCCAAAGAGGGCCGGCAGCTCCCCCAAAGCTAGGAGAGAGGCAGGGAACAGACTCTCTCCCCCAGTCCACGGAAGGGACCACACCTGCTACACTTTGATCTAGACTTCTAGCCTCCAGAACCACGAAACTGTGGTTTCTAGGTCATTTCTAGGTCATTCCTGTTTCTAGGTCACCCAGTTTGTGGTACTTGGTTACAACAGCCCCAGGACCTTAATACAACAAGCTTCTGTCTGTGTGCCTCTGTTTTCTCATCTGTAAAGATAATGATAGTATCTAGACCTCACGGTGTTGCTGTGAGGATTAGATGCAGTTTATGTAAAGCGCGTTAAACCATGCCAACTACACGACAAAGCTCTCAACCGCTGTAGGCTGTCAGTTCGATTATTGAGACCCGTTCGGAAGGGAGTGCTTTGAATGGGGATTAAAAGACTTGGATCAGATCCTTAACGTTTACTGGGAGCCGTTTTTGGTCCCTTATATATCGTGTCTACTTTGATACTTAAAGCAAGAAGGCATTTTTCATCCAATTTTACTCACAAAAATGTTGAGGCTCAAAGAGGTGAAGTGACATCTTACCCCAGAAAACAGGCTGTAAGTAGCAGCAGCCACACCCTCTTCTGACGTAGTACCTCCAGAGTGGGAACACTGGAGACGTCATCTGTGCTCTTGTGATGGCAGAAAGCCAGCCGTGACGGTAAGGAAACAAGAAGCACAAGTTGTGAAGGAAACTGGGACTGGGTGGAGCAGATTTGGGTTCAGAACTGAAGGCTATCACCCGCTGGCTCTCTGACCATGTGCAAGTCACTTCCCCGTCCTCGGGCCTTAATTTCACCATCTGTGGAATGGGGACAATCAGGACTCCATTGAAGAAGTATGGTAAAGCCTACATTTAGCAACACAGACCAAAGCTCCTGATTCATGAGGGGCACTCAGTAGATCCTCACGACTCCTATGATTCTTGCCAGGAGAGAACGCTTACGTTACGTATAGCATGTGCCTGGATGTGGGTGGGTCTCTGCTTGATCATTTCCCCGGGCACTCTCTGCAAGCCTCAGTTTCCACATCTGTAAGACAGGAGTATTATTCGTCTTAATCCTTTAAGTGGCCCCTTGTGATAGTCCCATTTGAAGTATTCCCTGGTGGTTCAGAGGGTAAAGCGTCTGCCTGCAATGCAGGAGACCTGGGGTCGATCCCTGGGTCAGGAAGATCCCCTGGAGAAGGAAATGGCAGCCCACTCCAGTACTCTTGCCTGGAAAATCCCATGGACAGAGAAGCCTGGTAGACTACAGTCCATGGGATCGCAAAGAGTCGGACACGACTGAGCGACGTCACTTTGTGATAGTCCCATTTAGCTGATAAGTTCTGATTTTAAAGCCCTTGCTTATACAGAAATGGGAGGTGGGTGGCATCTGTGACCCAGTTCTCAGCATACACCATTTCTTTGAGTTTCCATATATTTTTGCATTCCAGTCTTGTTTCAAATTTGGTTTCCAGCCTTGTTTCAAATTTTAAAAAATTTCAATTAGAGGAAAATTGCTTTATAATATTGTGTTGGTTTCTGCCATACAACGACGCAAAGCAGCCATAAGTACACATGTGACTCTTCTCTCTTGAGCCTCCCTCCTCCACCGCCCCCGCCCTGCACCCCTTTAGGTCTTCACAGAGCGCCAGGCTGGGATCCCTGTGTCATACAGCAAAGAATCACCAGCGATCTGTTTCACACACGACAGCGTGCATATGTGGGCTTCCCTGATAGCTCAGTTGCTAAAGAATCTGCCAGGAATGTGAGAGATCCCAGTTTGATTCCTGAGTCGGGAAGATCTGCTAGAGAAGGGATAGGCTATCTACTCCAGCATTCTTGGGCTTCTCTTGTGGCTCAGCTGGTAAAGAATCTGCCTGTAATGCAGGAGACCTGGGTTCGATCCCTGGGTCGGGAAGATCCCTTGGAGGAGGGCATGGCAACCCACTCCAGTATTCTGGCCTGGAGAATTCCACAGACTGAATAGTCCATGGGGTCTCAAAGAGTTGAACGCAACTGAGCGGCCTCCGCTTTCACTTTCAGTCTTGTTTCAGTTACTATAGCTGCATAACAAATTACCCCAGAACTCAGCAAAACCACCATTTATTTACATGCGCGTGGATGCTGGGGGCTGGGAATTCAGACCGGGGCACAGCAAGGGTGGCTTGTCCCTGCTCTGCGATGCCTAGGGTCTCAGCTGGAAGACTTGAAAGCTGGAGCTGGAACCATCTCAAGCCTCATTTATTCCTAAGACAAGCGGTTGATGCTGACTGCTGGTAGCAGGCTGGGTTCTCCTCTGCCTGGCCCCACTAGAGGGTCTCTCAGCAGGAGTTGGTTTGGGCTTCCTCCTAGTAAGATGGCTGGATTCCAGAGTGAAGAAGGTGGGGCGAGGGGAGAAGGGAGGGTGAGGAGGAGTGGGGAGGGCAGGAGGAGGGGGAGGGAGAGCTCCAGGAAAGAACTGCATCCTTTCTGACCGTCTCCCCTTGCAAATCCCTTAGCTTTATTTCCATCACACCCTATTGATCCCCTGCCAAGAGATGGGGGAGGAGACATAGACCCTATCTAAGGGACGTCAGTCCCATTATACAAAGGGTTTATGGGAATGTATTTATCTCCATCTTCGGAAAATACAACCTGCCAAGCTCTTTCATGGCTCTTAGGTAAAAACTGTGTCATTAAAGGTCCCAAGAAAAGGCAGTGTTTGGATAACAGTGGGTAGAAACCATCGTACAGCTGTGCAAGAGAATATTATCCTCCTTGGACCAAAACTCCCATGATGGATGATGGCAGGCTCCCCAAAGGAGTTTATAAGAGACAAACTATGCTATGGCAGCATCCCCATGGCCCTAGCAGAGAGAATACTCCCCCAGTGGACCCTTCGCCCAGCCCTGCCTAAACCCCCTGAGGCTTTACCTGTGGAGTCGGTGGATAGCTCTGAGTCCCGTTCATTCGCTCAGTCATGTCTGACTCTTGTGACTCCATGGACTGCAGCATGCCAGGCTTCCCTGTCCATCACCATCTCCCAGAGCTTGCTCAAACTCATGTCTTTGAGTTGGTGATGCCATCCAACCATCTCATCCTCTGTCGTCCCCTTCTCCTCCTGCCTTCAATCTTTCCCAGTATCAGGGTCTTTCCCAATGAGTCAGCACTTTGCATTAGGTGGCCAAAGCATTGGAGCTTCAGTTTCAGCATCAGTCCCTCCAATGAATATTCAGGATTGATTTCCTTGAAGATTGTCTAGTTTGATCTCCTTGCAGTCCAAGGGACTCTCAAGAGTCTTCAACACCACAGTTCCAAGGCATCAATTCTTTGGTGCTCAGCTTTCTTTATGGTCCAGCTCTCACATCCATACATGACTATTGGAAAAACCATAACTTTGACTAGATGGACCTTTGTCGACAAAGTAATATCTCTGCTTTTTAATACATTGTCTAGGTTTGTCATAGCTTTTCTTCCAAGGAGCAAGTGTCTCAGCCCCATGTACTCTGGCTAATCCTGCAGGTGCTGAGGTCAGGAAGGCGGCCTTGGGACCAGGCTGGACAGAAAAGACCATCATCATTGGATTCTCAGCCACATCATCCCTTGTTGTCATGGGAACTTACACATCATGAACCAGAAAACTCTGGCTGTCTCTGGGACATGGGGCATAGTGGGGAAGCGCTCTAAAAAGTCATCCAGAATCACACAGTCATATTTGTTTCACTGCGGGCAGACTGCATTCTTTTCATCATTCATTAAACAAAAACAACACATCAGACCAGGGTGTCCTACGCGCCAAGTCATGGAAAGACTGCGGTGAACAAGCCTGGCTTCACGACCTCACAGTCAGGCAGTGATGATTCAGTATCCTGAATGTGCTGATGGGGGAAACTGAGGCAGCTGGGGGCACCCAGAGGAGGCCCCTGACTCAATCTGGAAAGCAGAGAAGGCTTCCTGGAGGAGGTGATGTCGAGGAAGAGTTTTGAAGTTGGTGGAGGAGTTAGATAAACAAAGTGTGGAAATGAGATTTCTCGGTAGAGAATCCTGCATGTACAAGGTCCAGAAACTCAGGTGAGGGAGACAGCGCGCCAGGGCAGAGCCTTAGCCCTCCTGAGGGGCAGAGTGAAGTTTCGCTCTCAATCCTGCTGAGCGCATCCTGACCGGGGGTGGTGGCGATACTGACAGAGGGCAGCTCTCTCTCGCTGGGGGCTGTGACATTGCCCCTCAAAGACAGAGGGCTGAGGGCTTCTGGAAGTCCCTGGTGCTGGGCTGGTGACGGCAGCGGGCTCAGAAGAGGGTGGGGAGGAACCTGGCACTTGGAAGCGTGGCAGTGGGTTTGGAAAGGATGCGAGATTTTCCTGAGACGACTGACAGGAGATGGCACGGAATTGAGAGGAGGGTGGATGGAGGAGATGCAGCTGTGAGCGGGATGGAGCAGAACCAGCTGAGCCGAGGCTGGCCAGAGCAGAGTGGGGCGAGCACGGGGCACGGTGACTGAGCAGTGTGTGGGGGGTATTCACCAGATGGTGTGTATACACACACACACACACACACACACACACACACTTCTCATCAGTCATTTCAAATGCCCAAGAGGACGCTTGGTTGACCAAAATATATATATATATATATATATTTTTTTTTAATAGCAAGGTGGGTGACCCCAATTCTCAACCCAACCAGACCACTGGGAGATACTTTAAAAAGCAAATAGAAAACAGATCTCTATCACTGTTCTTATGATTAGAAATAGGGAATATTTATAATGCATTCTGGAGAAGGCAATGGCAGCCTACTCCAGTACTCTTGCCTGGAGAATCCCATTGACAGAGGAACCTGGTGGGCTGCTGTCCATGGGGTTGCACAGAGCTGGGCATGGCTAAAGCAACTTAGCATGCACGCATGCATTGGAGAAGGAAATGGCAACCCACTCCAGTATTCTTGCCTGGAGAATCCCAGGGACAGAGGAGCCTGGTGGGCTGCCGTCTATGGGGTCACACAGAGTCGGACACGACTGAAGCGACTTAGCAGCAGCAGCAGCATAAGGCATTCACCTTGTCCTGGGTGCTGTGGACGTGACTTGCCCACCCCCAACAGGCTCCTCAGTAGGTAGCCAGGAACTGACTGGACAAGACTTGCCCACCTCCCCCAACTCCAGCACACACTCTATGAGATCAGACCTGTGTCCTGACAGACCCCAGAGACACTTGCTTTTCATGGCCCCACAAGCCCATTTGTTGTTCAGTCCCTCGGTTGTGTCCAACTCTTAGGGACCCCATGGACTGTAGCCTGCCAGCTTTCTCTGTCCATGAGATTTTCCAGGCAAGACTACTGGAGTGGGTCACCATTTCCTCCTCCAGGGGATCATTCTGTCCCGGGGATCAAACTCACGTCTGGATCTCCTGCATTGGCAGGTGGATCCTTTACTACTGAGCCCCCTGGGAAGCCCACAGGCCTGTTTACTTGGAGGTTTTATCTTTTCAACAGAACCTACATGGTTTACACCCTTGCTAGGAAAATCTCTTGACTCCTAGGCCTCTTCTAGTTCTCAGGCAAATTCAGCCCTACCCTTAGATGAATGGCCGCACCTGGGAGGAAAAGGCAGTGGCCAGGTGAGCCTGGATAACCTCTCTAGCCTCCTCTTGAGTGATCCAGAAAGTCTGACCCTTTGTATCCTTACAATACTGCTGTTAGGGCATGAAGCCCTGTTATCAGACCCATTTCACAGAAGGGCCCACAAAGGCTCAGAAAGGTGAAAATCACTTGAGCAGGGTTATACATATTTACTAAGTAGTTGAGGCTGGATAAGCACCCCACGGTTCTAAATCCACCATCTCTGCCCTCCTCCAATGCCCTAACCAACACAATGTGATGAGGTTAAATCCACGTGTGGATAGAGGACTCTGATAGTGCCCTGACAATGCCCTAAGAAGGGAGTGAAAAATCACCCACGACTTCAGAAGGGACAGGAGAGGGTCTTCAAGCACGCATAGGAGTTTGGGGAGGAAGGCATGGTGGTCAGGGAAAGAAACAGCACATGCAAAGGTGTGCCTGTGACAGGTGGACTGGGGAGTTTGTTGTGGTTGGAGGGTGGGGAGCAGGGTAATAGGTGAAGCAGGAGGGAGCGGCCGGGAGAGGAGTCAGGAACCCGATTTTAAAGGACTGGGATGCCACACTGAAGTGTCTGTGGGCTCTGAGGATGCAAAAGTGTCCAGGGAGGGCAGGGATGGGTCAGGTTTGCTGAGAGGAGGCAGAGCTGCCCAGTGGTTCCGAACCAGCTAGGGAGTTGAGCTGCTGCATTGAAACCCCCCGCAGCTGGGGCTCCTAGTTGCGAGTCCACGGGTGGATCACGGGACTGCCCTAAGCTCTGCTGTCCTCATCTGCACAGTGGGGACGATGGTAACAGAAACACATAACTCAAGAGTTACCTGGAGGTGGAGAGGACACAATTCGTGCCTAGCATCCCTCAGGGTGATCAATTAGTATTTGCTGCCATCATCATTCCTGAAGGAAACCTCTAGCGACAGCATTCGAGAGGCAGAAACAGCGGGGGAGACTGAGGATGGGATTAAAGGGGCTGCAACGGAAGCCCGGACCAGCCAGGAGGACCCCTGGTTCAAGGATGCATCTGTGGGGACAAAGCGTGCACTGCAGATTTGCGGGAAGACTGGTGAGCATCATATAAACAGAGGATTAAATAAATGAACACGTAGGGGATGGTTTTGTAAACCGTACACATTCTGGGATGATTACAATTAAGGCTATTTTCATCAACTTTATTTCTGGACCCATCCAGTTCTCTAGAGAGAAGCTACCATTTACTTCTCCCAATCAAACATTCCACAAGCACAGGGCTGAGTAAGCCCAGCTTTGCCTAGTGAGCATGCTCTTGGTATTTTCAGTTGCCAAGTGCAACGCCCAATGTTTCCCACCTAGGCAGACAGGATTCTCTGCCTGAGACTGTTTCTCTGTAATGGAGACTGTACAGACGTCGTCAAGGCCAAGAACATGGTACCTGGAGCCTGTCTGTGTGGATTTGAGTCCCAGTTCTGCCCTTGGGCTGGTTACTCAAGCTCTCTGTGTCCCCAACAATAAAACGAAAAGAATCTTATAATTACCTTATGGGGCTGTAGTACAGATTCCCCGTGATGGAAATCAGTGTCTGCGATATAAAATATAGGCATCAGCGTTGTCATCAGCATCGTCAATGTCACTCTTTTCAGCATTTCTATTGGTTGTGAAAAATGTAACAATTTTTCAGTAGAACAGGTTATGTATGTTGACTTGCAACGGTTTATGATTGTGATTTGTAAATAAATAAATGTTTTTTAAAATGCGCCTGTTAATTTTTTTACAATTTTATTTATTTATTTGGTTGCACTGGGTTTGGTTTTGTTTTTTGCTGTACGGGCTTTTCTCTAGTTGTGGTGAGCAGAGCCACGCTCTCATTGCAGTGCGTGACCTTCTCGTTGCAGTGACCTCTTCTGTGTTGTGGAGCAGAGCCTGTAGAGCATTCAGACTTCAGTAGCTGCAGCACGTGGGCTCAGTAGCTGTGGATCTGGGCTCTAGAGCACAGGCTCAGCAGCTGTGGCGTATGGGCTGTCCTGCAGCACGTGGGGTCTCTCCGGCCCAGGGATTGAACCCCTGTCTCTTGCATCGGCAGGGGGATTCTTTACCACTGAGCCTCCAGGGAAGTCCTGTGTTAATTTCTAACAGGATGATTTTTACCGATATAGAGCACATATACACACAAACGCTCTTAGGGGATTCTCCATCATTTTTAAGAGTGTGAACAGACTTGAGGCCAGCAAGTTTGAGAAACGAGAGACAGTGAGCAGTTACAACGTATTAATAGCAGGCAGGGAAGCACTGATGTTCTTCTCGGGTAACTGGGATTAGACCGCCCGGGGGTCTCTGGACCCCTCTCTGAAGTGGGGGCTGCCAACCCGGGCCAGATGAGGCTCCCACGCTGGCAGCTGGGTGGGCCAGATGTTAGGGGAGCAGGTCTGACCACCCTCTCCCCCTTCCCCCATCAGATCAGATCAGATCAGATCAGATCAGATCAGTCGCTCAGTCGTGTCCGACTCTTTGCGACCCCATGAACCGCAGCACGCCAGGCCTCCCTGTCCATCACCAACTCCCGGAGGTCACTCAGACTCACACCCATAGAGTCAGTGATTCCATCCAGCCATCTCATCCTCTGTCGTCCCCTTCTCCTCCTGCCCTCAATCCCTCCCAGCATCAGAGTCTTCTCCAATGAGTCAACTCTTCGCATGAGGTGGCCAAAATACTGGAGTTTCAGCTTTAGCATCATTCCTTCCAAAGAAATTCCAGGATTGATCTCCTTCAGAATGGGCTGGTTGGATCTTCTTGCAGCCCAAGGGACTCTCAAGAGTCTTCTCCAACACCACAGTTCAAAAGCATCAATTCTTCGGCGTTCAGCCTTCCTCACAGTCCAGCTCTCACATCCAAACATGACCAAAGGAAAGACCATAGCCTTGACTAGGCGAACCTTTCTTGGCAAAGTGATGTCTCTGCTTTTGAATATGCTATCTAGGTTGGTCATAACTTTCCTTCCAAGAAGTAAGCGTCTTTTAATTTCATGGCTGCAGTCACCATCTGCAGTGATTTTGGAGCCCAGAAAATAAAGTCTGACACTGTTTCCACTGTTTCTCCATCTATTTCCCATGTAGTGATGGGACCAGATGCCATGATCTTCGTTTTCTGAATGTTGAGCTTTAAGCCAACCTTTTCACTCTCCACTTTCACTTTCATCAAGAGGCTTTTTAGCCCCTCTTCTCCCAAACCACCATGGGCTGCCCACCCTCCAGAAGCCGCAGGCTGAACTTCCCAGTTGCTACACCACTTTATGGGCCATTAATCTCCTCTGTGTCAGGACCAAGCGCTTGGCTTCCGTCCACGTGCTTGTCCGCTCTGGGAGTTGTTTATTGTCTCTTTACTTTGGCCCCGGAAGAGCACCATTCTACTAATTACAGGAGACTGTATTCTAGAAGGCCTCTGGAGAAGGTGCAGATAGAGTTATCATGCCACAGACGGGCTGAGTCCTTGTCCTCATGGAGTCACTTTGGGGAGAAGAGTAGGCACAGGAGTCTTCTAAGTATGTAGTAGGCTCAGGGCACTGTATCCTGGCATTTCCATGTGTGGTTCAAGAACGGTTCTGGCGTGCTCTATATTAGCTGTGTGGCCTCGGGCAAGTCGCTGCACCTCTCTGGTCCTCAGCGTTTGCAGCTGTACCACGGATATAATCATCACCCTGACCCTTGCAGAACTGCAGTGGAGATGGAGTGCCACTTGCCCCTGTAGGTGAGCAGGAAGCCTCACCAATGGGTAGCTCATCCCATCACTGATAACAGGGCATCCCTACTGTCTCACAAATCTTCCCAACAACCCCACAGGTGAAGGAGGAGGTAGTCAAGGCTCAGAGCGATGTAACCAGTGTCCGAGGTCACAAAGTCATTAAGTGGCGGAGCTGAGATTGGAACCCAGTGCTGCCTGAGTCCTAAGCAGAGAATTGGGTGCGTGGCTCGAGTTGGGGTGAGCTGAAGCCGGGAGCCGAGAGCGTTGTCTGCTTGGTGACGCCTCTGTCTCCATCCGAGATCTCATTTTCCCTCTCTTTCACCTTGAGGCGGGTTGCTAATATTTGATAGGAAATTCGACATGAAACACGGATTTGTGTATTCATTTTGTCTCCATGTCTATTTCTCTGCCCCTGATGGAGGAGGATGAGGGTGGTCAGAGACAATCTTTTTGACTAGAGCAGCAGTCCTGTCGCAGCTTCAAAATGATCCCCAAATATTTCAAATCATTTAATTGTTTTCTTTCCTGAAGGATATCAATTGTAAGGACAAGGGTTTGGGGGAAGAAAAAAAAAACCTACTTCAATTTGCACTGAATGTCAGGATGCTATTATGGGGACCAGGCGTGGAGGAAGGAGGGAGGGAAAGGAGGGCCAGGAGGGACAGTGAGTGAGTGTTTCCAAGATTGCGCTGCTGAATTAAGGCATCAAGAAAATTTCCCAATTATGGCATCAAATGGAGGAAAGAGAGACATGAAACTTACCTTGAAAATGAACACGGTGGTGGAAAATTGAACAGCTTCCAGATCAAGGGCTTCTACTTATTTGAAGAGAAAGAGCTGCCTTTATTTCCTTGGTATATATCACTTGGGGAAGAAGAGGAAAAACTATCAAGTAGGGCAGCGGTCCCCAATCTTTTTGGCACCAGGGACCGGTTTCATGGAAAACAATTTTTCCATGGACTGGGGCGGGGCGGGGAGGAGGTGATGATTCAGGGGCATTGCATTTACTGTGCACTTTATTTCTATTTGGAGAAGGAAATGGCACCCCACTCCAGTACTCTTGCTTGGAAAATCCCATGGATGGAGGAACCTGGTAGGCTGCAGTCCATGGGGTTGCTAAGAGTTGGACACGACTGAGAGACTTCACTTTCACTTTCCACTTTCATGCATTGGAGAAGGAAATGGCAACCCACGCCAGTGCTCTTGCCTGGAGAATCCCAGGATGGGGGAAGCCTGGTGGGCTGCCGTCTATGGGGTCGCATAGAGTTGGACATGACTGAAGTGACTTAGCAACAGCAGCAGCAGCGTCCAGTCTATAAACTATGGGCTGAACGTCTCGCTGGGAAGTGAATGAATTCCACTTGACCCTCTAGAGAGGATATGGTGAACCGGTGTGGTGAGACGTCTGGGTCCAGGCCTGGCTCTGCTAGGGTTCACTGTGTGATCTTGGACAAACTTACCTAACCACTCTGGGCCTCAGGTTTCCCACTTGAGGTGCGTTCCTCTCCTTCCTCCCTATCAGGGCTAGTGTGAGACTTTAAATGCGATCACGGCTCTGAGGGGGCATCTAAAAGTTAAAAGGAAAAAACATATAGATATACTATATATATGAAATGCTTAATTTTTATTTCTAGGGGTCAAGACCCATTTTGCTGCGTTTCCTAGATAACTCTCTAATTCTACCCTTAATAGTGAGGAATCAGTCTGGGCAGAGAAAGGATCACTGTGTTTCCAGGCAGCGGGAGGAAAGTGTTCGGGAAATTTATTTCTGTTCCAGAGGAAAACCCTTGTAACAGGTCATGAAACTCAATGGGGAGAAGATGGAAATGGTAATAATAATGACAATAAAAAAAAGGGAAAGCAAAGCGACTCGGATCAACTATGGTAATGTACGAGGAGAGCACTGGGTGATTTTTTTCCCTCTCCCGCCAACTTCCTGGCTTCATTTCCATCATCAGCTTCTGGATGGGTGGACAGCGGCTAGGTTTTAATAGTTCCTTTGGGGAGTGGCTTATGGATGTGACCTTCCCTTTCCAGTGTGCCTGGGCTCCTCCTTCCTCTTGGTCTCGAGATGAATTCTGAAAGGAAACAACTCAGCAGCCCCTGGTCCTCCTGATTTCAGGGGGAAGGACCCCTCTCCTGGCGGCCCAGAGACAAGAGGCCACCATCCGGGCAGGAGCCTGTCCACCCTCTCAGGCCTGCAGGCAGCCCTGCGGCAGCAGCTCCAAAACTGCTGGCTAAATCAAGGGGGCTTGGCAGGCAGTGGATTCCTCTGGGCGTTTCCTTCATCACTGCCTGCAATCCTCCAGAAACAGGAAATGGAACTGCTTCATGACCGAGAATCTTTGGGATGAAGTAGCTGAGTTGCAGCCTCATTCACGCTCCATCCTCACACCTGCCCTGGTGGACGAGTTTTATCAACACCCCAGCTTAGCAGGAGGAGCCCGGAAGCATCATGGCGACAGGGAAGGGAAGCTGGGGTGTGGTGACACCTGCCTGGGGCTCCCTGTGTGACCCCCTGCACGCCTGAGTCCATGGAGTCTCTTCATCTATCAAGTAGGGGAAGCAACTCCTACTTCATTTTGTGGAGAAGAGGGAAATGTACATAGAAATGTCCTGTCTTGTATACACCAGATCAGATCAGACGCTCAGTCGTGTCTGACTCTTTGCGACCCCGTGGACTGCAGCCCACTAGGCTCCTCCGTGGACTATACACGCCAGGCCATAGGAAGTTAAAAAAAAAAATAAAAAGATGACGACCTTCGACTCTTGTATTTAGGATAAGGGTCTCAAGGAGAATTAGTAACTTGCCCAGGGAAACAGCTGGAATTGGGTTTGAAGCCTGGTGTTTAGACTGGACTCCAGAGCTCTTCTTTTTTTTTTTAATTAAAAAATTTACTCGTTTATTTGGCTGCACCGTGTCTGTTGCAGCATGCAGGATCCTTTTCTTCTTTTTTTTTTTAAGTTATGGTGTGTGGGCTTTTTAGCTGTGGGGTCCACACTCTTGTGGCGTGTGGAATCTAGTTCCCTGACCAGGGATCGGAGGCAGCCTCCAGCACTGGGAGCCTAGAGTCTTAGCCACTGGCTGTTGCTTAGTCTCTAAGTCGTGTCTGACTCTTTTGCAGCTCCGTGGACTGTAGCCCACCAGGCTCCTCTGTCCGTGGGATTTCCCAGGCAAGAATACTGGAGTAGGTTGCCATTTCCTTCTCCAGGGGATCTTCCTGACCCGGGGATCGAACCTGTGTCTCCTGCACTGGCTGGTGGATTCGTTACTGCCGAGCCACCAGGGAAGCCCTTAGTCCTGCACCGCCAGGGAAGTTCTGACAATCTCTGCCCGCAGGCTGTATCCTGCACCAAAGCAAGGCCACTAGCACTGTGGTGGGAAAGTGACATGGCCTTTCTCCTTGATGTCTCCTGGCTTCTAACTGCATCCCAGAAAACACTCTGTATAGACAGACGTTCTGTCTTCCCCTTCATCAAAACTTACCTGACCAGAGACCCATCCCTTCAGAGCTCAGCCTGCAGCCTGCTCTCATGCCTCAAAATCCAGAGCCATGTTCCCAAACCAGCACCAAAATCAGATAACTTTTGGGGCCAGGGCAGGTGTAACGAATGCGAGAGGCAGCCGTACATAAGGCATCAGGGAACACTGGGGTCTGGAGCAAACCCTAATTGTGTACATTAATTGTCTCAATTCACAATTAAAAATTTAATTATCCTAAGTCAAAAATCATTTGGAAATTTATGGTTTAAATAAATCATTAAATGGAAACATTAAACGTTAAATGTAGTTAAATTATTAAACGTATTGTTCATTTAAAAGTAATTATCCCAATTAAACATTTAAAAAAATTTTAACAGAGATAAAAACAGGCCTTGAGGCTCCACACGTTCTCAGACCACTTGTAAGCTTCATGTAATTCAGCTTCTACGCTCTGCAGAGAAAACGCAGTTTGCCCACGGCCACGTCACCGCCAAGGTGGCTGAAGCCATGGTGGCTTCAAAGCCATGCTTCTCCATTCCCAGTTTAGCACATGCTCTGCTCTGAGCCATAACTAATTCACACTATGGTGTTAATGACTGACGGAGCCTTTGCGTTATTCTTGAAAAGATCAGTCATGGTAGAAACCAATGCACTATGAGTGTTGGGAGACATTCGAGAGCAGAGGCGCCCTAAGAGTTCCTCTCTGCACTTCCAAGGAGGAAGGAGCATCCTGACTGCTCATGGGTAGCGGTGGTGACCATCACTTCCTGTCTGTTTCAGGCAAGAAAGGCTTCTCAGGGTGCGTGGCTCCCTCTTAGGGGCCCAGCTCATCAGTTCCCTGCCAGCCACCTCTGCCCGGCCCAGGGCTTTCCCCTAGCACCGGAACCGGGTCGGTGATGAATGCAAAGCAATGCCAGCTCCTTCTGCGTTCCCGTGCTTTCTGGAGAAGGACGCATGAGGCCCTTTATTTGAATTCTGTGACCTTTGCAAGCACACGCCTGCTTCTCCGATTCTGTTGCAGAGATACGTGTGAAAACCCATGAGATGCGGAAGGCAAATGAGAGACTTTCCCACCCTGAAATTCCCCTGGGTTCTGGCTTGCCGGTGTGGGTACAAGGAGCTGCCCAGTCTTTTTGGACAGAGAGTTGATTTGTGCAATACACAAATTTTGAGGAGACTCTGCTTTTCCCGTCTCAAAGATGGGGGGAATATGGGGATTCCCTGGTGGTCCAAGGGTTAGGAATCAGCTCTTTCACTGCCAAGGGCCCGGCTTCGACCCCTTGTTGGGGAATTAAGATCCCATAAGCTTTGTGCCAAAAGAAAAAAATGGGATGAATGTCAAGACAAAACCAGAAAACACAGCCCAGGGGACCCGCACAGTGCCTCCCATATAGTACGAGCTCAACAGAGAAGAACAACAGAGTCACTCGGAGTTCTCTAGTGACCTAGTGGTTAGGATTCCGGGCTCTCATTGCCATGGCCCGCATTCAGTCCCTGGTCTGGGAGCTGAGATCCTGCAAGCCATGTGGCATGGACAGAAGAAAAAAAAAATAGTTTAACAGTCTTAGGGGAAGTAGCCTAAAGTGCAGGATCACAGACTATGGCTGTGGGCCAAGTAAAGTGATTCAAATTTCATTGGAAACATCATGTCATTTCATTCGGGCATTATAAGTAGCTGCCTCTGTGGCACAGTGATAAAGGTGACTAGTTGCTGACAAAATTTACTACCTGGCCCTTTGCAGAAAAATCTTGATGACCTCTGACCTAGAGGAATCAAACCAGGGCTGGGCTCAGGGTTATGGAACAGGCTGCTTTGCTCCTCTGAGCCTCAGTTTTCCCATCTCTAAAATGGGAATGATAATTAAAATGGGAATGACAAGGCTGTCGCAAGGAGTACACAGTACAGGGCCTGGCGCGTAGAAGGGACTTAGATGTTAGTTCTCTTCCTGCCCCACGTCTGCAGCCTCTTGGTCTCAGGCTGAGGACATCTGAGTCTTGGACTCTCCTCAGGGTTTGGGAGCTGGGCCAGACAAGGCCAGTTGTCCACAACAGTGTGCAAGAGCCATTATTTGGAGAGTGGGGGCCGGGAGCACGTCTCTGCTGAACCCTTGACCTGCGTGGACAGTTTCTTTTCCCACCGCCCTTCGCAGTGGTAGGTATGTCATTCCCATTCTACTGATAGGGAAATTGAGGTTTTAGAGAGGTAAAGCTGAAGAAGAAAAGCGGTTCACCTTGCTTAGGGCAGTGCTTGCACTTAGCAGTAATAGTGACCACAAGTGGTAGTGATTAGTACTGGCAGTACTGTTTCTAAGTGGTGGTACTATGCTGTAGTATTGGGCTTAGCTGTAGTATCACTTACTAGCAGCAGTAGTGCTGCTAAGTAGCAGTACTTAATATTCACAGTAGTGCTCCCAAGTAGTAGCACTTAGTACTTGAGCTGGTGCTTAGTACTACTAGTAGTGCTTACTAGCGTTGTAGCTTAGTAGTGCTGCATTTGGTGCTTGCACTTAGCAGACCTATGCATGTGTGTTGGGTTGAATGAAGTATAATTGACACTGGTAAAGGATACACACACATATATAAAGTCTATTTCAAATACACAAAGATGCTTTTCATGCAGACATATTAAACATGTAGTGTAAGTGCTAAAAGAAGATGTATTAGGAAAAATAATGGCATGGGTGGATAATGAAAGTAGCAAGCACACTTAAAGTGCTTTATTAGACTCTAGGCACTTTACACAAATTGACCTATTTAATCCTCACAACAGTCTATGATTAGCCTCACTGTACAGATGCAGAGACTGAATCACGGAGCAGTGGAGTAACTTGTCCTAGGTCACACAGGAAATTGGGTGAAGCCAGGATTTGCCTTCCAGCAGTTTGAGAACAGAGGCCACGCTTTTAATTGTTTTACTATATCCTGTCTCTTTCAAGGCACTGGCTGAGGAAATTGTGGCTACAAACAAAACGACAAAGAACAACCTAATCAACAAGCATCAGGGCCCATAAAAACATGTAAACAGAGATATTGAAAAGATATAAAGCCTGTCTTGTTTCAGGAGGACAGCCTCGAACACTGGGGAGGGCTCCTCCCCTCTCTGGTCCTCAGTTTCCCAATCTGTAGTGTGGGGAGATGTCCTCCAGTGCCCCTTCCCACTTGGGGTGCCAGGTTTCCTCATAGCCCCTCAGCTGCCAGCTACAAAGCCAGGAGCCCAGAGCTGCCATGAATTCAGGTCACATGGGATGAAACGCGTTGATCATTTCCCAGCAGGACCTGCTCCCCCACAGACTCCCTCTGTGCCCGGCAAAACGGAAACCAGAGAGACTGAACGCTTTTATCAAAGGAGCAACTCGGGGGAAGCTGGGAGGCTCTGAAGCCTCGGGGAAGCAAATCAAAGGCAAGCTTTGAGGGCACACTTTGTGAAGCCAAAGAACATTCCATGGTGCTTGCAACAGCGTGATCGAGTCTACGGAAGGCAGCTTATTTAACACTTGGAGCAGAGCGAGGCTGCGTCTGTTCATGTCTCCAGGCTGAAAACACAGACCCAGAAGGGAAGTCGGACAAGGATGCAGCAATCTGTTTGCAGGATAATTGGCATAAAAATGCTATTTTCCCCTCACCTCTTGAATTATTTGGGTGCTTCAAGGAAAATCTTCCACCCTCAAACTTTACATAGAAATACAGTTGTAAAAAGAGGTTTATTCTTTGTTCTATCTTTACCTGTCTATCTACCCACCCATCCATCTGTCTTGTTATATAGATACCTATCTGAATGGATATTAGATATATATTAGATCCTTACTTCCTCACTTCTTCCTTTCTTTCTTTCTCCCTCCCTCTCTTTCTTTCTTGTCTAGAGAGAAGAACTGATCTCCCCAAGGTCACCAGGAGCTGGAGTTAAAGACCAGGATGTACAGCCAGGGAATAGTCAAAGAAGCGTCCAGTCAAGGCCTTACTATCTTACCACCTTCTGATGAGCCACAGACTCAAACCCTCCAAAGGCCAGGGGGTGGCGACGCATGAGACTAGCAGCCCAAGTGGGGGGCAATAGGGAGTGGTGGGGACTGAGGCAGAGCAGAGGAGTCCCTCCAAGGGAAGGTTGCTACCACTCCACTCCAGCTGATGCTGCTGTGTCGAATTCCAGGCCTGGTGTTGCCAGATCTCTGGACTTTTCATGAGGAACTTTAAATCTACATTTCAAAAAAATTTTTTTTGTCTGTGCTGGGTCTTTATTGTGGCACACGGGCTTCGTTGCAGTGTGTGGGGTCTTAGTTCCCTGACCAGGGATTGAACCCAGGCCCCCTGCATTGGGAGCACAGAGTCTTATCCACCAGAGAAGTCCTGTAATCTAGACCATCAGGGAAGTCCCGTAATCTAGATTCTTATATAAAACCTCTAGATGAATCTTGGCCACAAGTTTACTTTTTTATGGGGGCTTCCACATGTGCTGAAGGACTGAATTTGACTCAGAGGGCACTGGTTAGAAATAGCCCCTAATGAATAAGCTTCTGTCACAGCACTTGGCACCCCTTTATATGCGTATTTATTTACACATCTATTCTCTTGCTCCCCATCTGGGTTGTATCCCCCTTGAGGGGAGGGATTGTGGCTTAATCATTTTGCACTTCCCAGTGCCCTTCGTGGGGCTGGCACGTAAGCGAACATAATAAATGGTTATTGAATGAATGCTTACATTCCGTCCCCCTACAGCAGCTGAAAAATAAATATATAATAGCTTTTAATTAAAAAGAAACAGGATGAAATATGCATGAGAATCCCATTCTTTGACAGGAGGCAGCGTGTTAAGGAGAAAGATTTTCAAATTATGTTTGCCAGCGATGCTCCCACAAGACTAAAAAAGTTTTTGGGGCATGCGGTCTGGGCTGGCAAAGTCTTCTCGGTTCTGCATTGCGACGAAGGTTTCCTCTGCTTGGATGGATCTCAAAGGAGAAGATTGCTTGTTAAAATAGGACTCTGCCCTTGTCAGCCATAGAGTTCTACCAGTGAGGAATCCAAATACCCGCTAGGCTGACCTTGCCACCGTCGCCTGGGCTGTTACTCTCTGAAAATGTCTTCTCTGACAATAACGATGAACTAATTACAAACTGCCTCCACTGAGCGATCTGGTCCGGCTGCCTGAAGGTTTACCCACCAGCTTCAAAATCAGACAGATCTAAGGCTCCCCTGGGGGCTCACGGGTAAAAAATCGGCCTGCCAATGTAGGAGACAGGGGTTCGATTCCTGGTCTGGGAAGATCCCGCATGCTGCAGGGCAACAAAGTGCATGCGCTACAGCTACTGACCCTGCGCTCTAGAGCCCAGGAGCTACAACTCCTGAGCCCACGAGCCTAGAGCGCGTGCTCAGCAACAAGAGGAGCACGCGCAACGAGAATCCCGTGCACCACAGCTGGAGAACTGTCTCCGCTTGCTGCAACTAGAGAAAAGTCCACACAGCGACAAAGACCCAGCACAGACAAAATAAATAAAATTATTAAAAAAATAAGACACATCTAAATTGGAATCCCTGATGTGGTGCCACTACTGAGGTGACCTGGAGTCAGAGACTGAGCCTCTCTGAACCGCAATTTCCTCTTCTTAGAAATGTGCGTAATAAGGCCTGCCATAAGTTTCATTACTGAGGGCTGGGAATAGCGTATGTGAAAGGCTTGGCATATAATAGTGAGGTTGAATAAATGATAACCACCATCATTTAAAGAGATGGTTTCCAAACTTCTTCTAAGCTGCAGGATTCCTCTTCAAGTTTAAGCATGCTTGGAACCCTGACATGGCAAAGAAAGCGGATCTCCATCACTGCCAGGCTTAGCATCCCTCAGCCTTTGAGGGAAACTCTCCAGACCTCTGAAGCTCCAAGGAACACAGCCTGGAAACCATGGGTCTACACTGTCTCTTTCTAGGATGTGGAGATTGAATTCCAGGTGGGGGTGTAGCATCCTCAGGACGCACAGGGATTCGTCAAAGGAACTGGGACTCTGGACCCAGGAAGTTGGTGGGTGGTTCCAAGACTGGTTGATGCCAAGAGATCAACAGAATGGAGATGGAGACCATTGGTTGAGGGGTCTCTGCAGCCTGGTTCAGAACCTGGATCCATCCACGCTGCCAGTGTGGCAGTGAGCTGGTCGCCTCCCCTCTGTGAGACTCAGCTTCCTGCTCTGTGAAATGGAGACGATGATGAATATCTAAGTAGCAGAGTCATTATGAGAAATAAACAAGAATACGTACAGAAAGGCGTCAAGCAGAGTCCTTGCTCCACAGTTGACAAGACACTAAAACCTAATGCTAGAAACAACAGAAATGACTGTAACCATATTAACAACACCTCGTGCCTGTGTAGAAATTCACAAAGGGCACAAATAGTCTTTTTCTCCTCAGATCCATCAATGAGGTCATTATTCTTGCCATTGTGCAGACCAAGAGAAGAAAGAAGGAAAAAGAAGTTCCAAGAGAGGTAGTCATTTGCCCCAGGTCACATGAGTAATAAAGTGGTGGAAGCGAGATTGAGATTTCTCTTCTGGCATGGGTCTACAGACCTGACATGCTGCACGATTACCTTAGAGCCACACTCCCATCTTGCTGGACTGACAGGTTTTCCACAAAACACCCTGGGTCACAGATGGCTGACACATGACCACGGCTCTCCACTTCCACGCTCAGGGCAGACGTTGCTAATCAACCCCCAGTCTTTCCCACTGAGCCACAACATCCTTCCTTGCACAGGGCTGTTGTAAATCAACAGCCATTGATGAGAGATTGCTGCTGGGCCCAGGAGGAGCAACACTTGGCTCGTATCCCACCCTCCCCTACAGCCCCAGTCCCCATGTCCTGGGTAGTTGTGAGCCCTGAAACCTAGGTTGCTATGCCTTACTGCAAAGGCAGGGCTCAGCATTGCTGGGTCACTGGGACGCCTTCCTTTGTCCTCTGGCTCTCTGCCCAGGGACGCCCGAGAAAAGAAACGACTATCACAGAAAAAGCTATTTGTGCTTTAAAAAAAAAAATCCTTTATCTAGGGGTTGGATCACATAATTAGGAGTCCTTTCGAATAAGATCGAAGCTCCCACCTGTACTGACCGCCATTGTCCATGCCATCCCCACCTCTCTGATGGATTAAGCTCCCTGCCTGTTGCCAGTCCCCAGCAATTTTCCTGGACTTAAATTAGATGCCAGTGAGAGCCTGCTTGCCCTGCATGGCCCCCCTTGAGATTTATGCCTTTCCAAGCAGGAGGAGAGAGAGAGAGAGAGTCATTCATGACCCCTGGAGTCCTGGGCACTTTGTTTTAAAGGTACATGGGATTGGAAGAATGGAGGACAGCCTCAGCACACACTGCTGGCTTTGTCATGGCTATTTCCGCTTCCTCCTTCCCTGATGCTCACAGTCGTTCTCTGGTTTGATGGGGGAAATATGATGCAGTGATCCAGAACAGATACAGCAGTCACTTTACGATCACAGTGTAGCTCACTTCACAGTGAGGGGGCTCTCACACAGCTGACAGCTCTGTGGTGTTTCTGGAAGTTACAAAGACCTACTCCCACATCCCCTCAAGGTATCTTGGTGTGTAAATGTGTATTTGTGTCAGAGAGAGAAAGAGAGAGAGAGAGAGGGCCCATTGTTGTAATCACTTCTTTGCATTCGAGTTTCTTGTTGTCAACCTTCCACCTCCTTCCCGCTCACCTGGCCAAGCCTCAGCCCAGGTTAAAGATGGGTCCTGGGGCTTCCCTGGTGGCTCAGTGGTTAAGAATCCATCTGCCAATGCAGGAGACTCGGGTTCGATCCCTGATCCAGGGGGATCTCACGCGCTGCAGAGCAACTAAGCCCACGCGCCACGACTATTCAGCCCTGTGCTCTAGAGTCTGGCAGCCACAGCTTCTAAGCCCACATGATGAAAATACTGAAGCCTGCTCGCCCTAGATCCCGCGCTCCACAAGAGAAACCACTGCAGTGAGAAGCCTGTGGCATGCAACTAGAGAGTAGCCCCGATCACCTCAGCTAGAGAAAGCCTGCACAGCAGCAAAGACCCAGCACAGCCCAAAGTAAAGGAAAAAAAAACCCTCCATGCATCCTGACTTTCCCATACCTGTGGCTCCACAGGCCCACGTGGCTGCGCCGTTTTTCACTTTAAATTCCTGCTGCTGATTCGCCGTCCTGTGGCGTTTCCTTGATCCTGTCTGCCGCACAACTTTCCCAGCTCTGTCTCCAGCCCTGAAGCTTCCCCCTCAGTTGCAGCTAATAACCTCGTATCCTTTCCCCAGCATCAGCAGGAAGTGGTCCCCTGGCGCTGTGCTCCACACCTGCCAAGCTTCTCCAGGTGAGCCTGGGCTCCTTCTCCCGTTCTGTGCCCAGGGAGGCCTGTCTGAGCTGCAGCCCCCGCCCCGGCGCCCTGCGTTCCTCCCCTTTGTCCCTGTGTGAACACTTCACCCCAGCAGCTGACCCCTTTCTCTCTGGGATCATCATCATCAGTTCTTCTATTTCTACGGGGTCATTCCCATCAGTGAGCAAACTTGCTCTAACAGCTCAAACAAACAAAAACCACAAAAAAGAAACTCCCCTTGACTCCTCATCCCATTCCAGCCACATCTGTTGTTCCCTTTACACACACACACACATACACACACACAATTACTCCAAAGAGTTGTCCATACTGCTCTAACTCTTCCCCCATTCTCCCGAGTCCAGTCCAGTTGGGCTGCCCTGAAGCTAGCCCGGGCAAGGTCACTGATGAGCTCCATTTTGCCACATCTGGTGGGCCAGCTTTAGCATTTGTCTTCTTGGAGCTGTCAGTGGCACTTGCTACCGTCGGTTGTTCCCTTGTCTAGAAACACATTCTTGACTTGGGTTCTGGGACACATGTGCTCCTGGTTTTCCAGCCTTCTCTCTGGCTTCTCCTTCCCATTTCATCCTTCCCACCTCTTTCCAAGCTCCTCTTCACTGCCTGCCCAGTGGGGCATCTCGGGCCTCGGGATTCTCTTCTGCAGAATCTCATCCAACCTCTAAGCTTCACATACCAGCTGTTCTCTGCCAACTCCCCACATCAAGCACATCCCCAGCCTCTGTGCCCTCAAGCCCAGACAATCCTGCGGAGGACATCCTGGGTATCTAACAGGCGTTCAGCCTAAGGCGGCCACACTACCCTCCCAACATCATACAGGTGACACCTTTGTCCTTCCAGCTGCTGGGAGTCAATTTCATTGCTTCCTTTTCCTCACTCCCCCACATATCATCTGTCAGGAAATACCAACCTTCTGAATAATCTAGAGTCCGATGGCACCTTAAAACCTCCACTGTCATTATCCTGACCCAAGCCATCATGATCTATACCCTGGATTATCTTGTCCTCATTTTTACTGAAGTATCATTGACACAAAATGTGTAAGTTTAATGTGCACGGCATAATGATTTGAGATATACAGTGGAAAGATTACCACAATAAGATGAGCTACCATTCATCACCTGAAATAGTGAAATATTCTTCCCTTGCGAGGAGAACTTTGAGATTTTTAGCAACTTTCAGATACAGTAGTTGCCGTATTGCAGCAGCAATGCAGTATTGCAGTCGCCTTGCCATGGTCCTCCCTGCCCCTGTAGTCTACTCTTCACATGGCAGCCAGAAGCAGCCTTTTAAAACAAAAGCTAATCCTCACTCTTCTGCCCTCAAAATTCTCCAGTGATTTCCTATCTCACTTGGTGTCAAAGTGGAAATTCTTACCAGCGACTACAAAGCTCCTGCATGATCTGGCCTCCTCCACGTCTCCCGTCCTTGGCCACTCCACTCCAGCACAGAACCTTCTTACTTTCCTTGCACATCCAGGCACAGCCCAGACCCAGGGCCTTTGTACATGACTTACCACTTCCTGGGATGTTCTTTCGCAAGACACGTGCACAGCTCACTCTTTCCCTTCCTTCAGTCTCTTTTCAAAGCTTACTTTATCAGAGAGATCCTCCCTGACTATCTAACAAAATACTGCCTCCATCCACACATGCCCACCCATCCATACCCTGCCACGAGAGGTAGGACTTGGTGGAAGATATTCCAGCTACCTTGCCTCTGAGTGGGCAAATATGAACAGTGTTCTTTGCAGGACTGAACCCCAGTTGCTCGCAGCAAAACTTACTCATGAACATGCTATTTATTGGGTTTCTTCCCTTCCTTGTCTCAGTTTTCCCCTTCCTCGATGGTACTTTCTAGGACTACCTCCTAAATATATGACCTCCCCTTGAATCCCCTACTCAGACTTCTTTAGGGGAAACCACACTGAAACACACTACTTGGCCAGTTGCATTTATATGATGTAATATATATTTATCAATTTATTTTCTTTACTGTCTATTTCTTCCCACTAGAGTATCAGCTCTAAGGGGAACATCAGCTCTCCTCAGGGTGGCTGATGGGCACTCAACAAATGTTAGCCCAGTGGAAGGGTTTATTCATTTACTCAACAAGTAGTAATTAATGCCTGTTATTAAATGACTGCTCTGCGCTAGAAACCCTTCCAGATACTGAGGAGACAGTGGTGAGCAGGACAGGTGACGTTCCTACTCATAAGGAGCTCACTTTCTAAAGGGATGGATAGGTGGGTGGATGGATGAATGAAGAGGTAGATGCATGGTGTTGGGGTGGATGGATGGATGGATGGACAAATGGATGGAAAGATGGATGAATGGATGGATAGATAAATGGACAGAAAGACAGATGGATGGATGGATGGACAAATGGGTAGATGAACATGAATGGATGAGTGGATGATGATGGATGATGGATCATGGATGATGGATGGATGGATGAGTGGATGGATGGACAAATGGATGGAAAGATGGATGGATGGATGGGTAGACAAATGGATGAATGAATATGAATGGATGGGTAGGGAAATGGATGGATGGGTGGATATGAATGGATGGGTAGACAGATGATGGATGGATGGATGGATAGCAAAAATGGGGGGACCAACTGGGACCTGCGGCCACCTTACAACACCTACCATTTGGATGCTAAGGCACCCCGCTCATCCCAAGACTTCATGTATACAGCGTCTTGTGACCTGCTCTTACTTCATCCATTCCGTTGCCCCCGCCTTTCTGTCACATCTTTCCTGCACACAATTTCCTCAGAGATGCCTGTGACCTTCCTCACTTCTGCAGCTGCAAACTGCCTGTTCATTGCCCTTTCAGATTCCATTTCATACCCTCTGATATCTTTCTGTCCCCTATGGCTCTGATTCCATCCTTTTTTGTGGTCCAGGACATTCAAGGCAATTCTGCCCAAACCCTACGTGGAAGGCAGTGATTCTCCCCCATTGACTGTTTGAGTGTGTTGTAGACTGGCATTTGTGCTCATAAGAAAATCATCTTTGCTGTTTATGGAGAAGGAAGGCAGGGTGGGGAGTGGGTCAAGCCTTTCCATTCAGGAGTCAGATGGGGCTCAGATGGAATCCTTTTTCTTCCTAACTGCATCATGTTGGGCTGGACAGTTCATCTTTCTGGGACTCAGTTGACTAATTTGTCAAATAGTTATAGGAATGCCCCTTCTCTCTCAGAAGTGTGCAGCAGTCAAGGAGACCTTGAGTATAAAGGAGATGAACTTGTTTGCCCCCATTCACTGTATGACCTTGAACAAGTGGCTTCACCTCTCTGGCCCTCTGTATAACTATAAGACAGGGATAGACGTGCATTCCCCAGAAAGCTGTTGTGGGGATTACAGGAAATCACGCACACAGGATGCTTGGCTGAGAGCCTGGTGCTCAGCAAGGACTTAATTGATTATTGCCGTTATTATTTTTATAAAGCTTTTGAATTCAAGAGCCGTGGTGGACACACAGCCACCAAGCCTGCTGGGTGAATCCCTGAAATATCAGACTGCTCACATGATGTGATCATAGGTGATAAAATCTTAACCTGGAGATGTTGCTTTTTCCAGGGCTTAGAATCTTCTGTTCTTCCTCGGGCATTTTTGCTTCTCAAATAGCAACTTTAGAAGCAGGCCAAGATTCTTCAGTTCTGTGCTGAAGAGTGAGTGCAGCAAAGCACAGGGTAAAATATGAAAGCCTTCCTCTTCATACTTATCCCGCCAGCAATCTTGAAGAGGGCAGTGCACCGCCCTTTTATCTTCATCTGCAGATGAATGTAAAACACACTGCTTGGGGGATGATGGATGGGGGACGCTGCGGAACAGATCAGTTCCTTTCCAGAAGGTTGAGGCTTTCTTGGTGAAGGCGAATACATCACCCACAGACCTGCAGGAAAGGCCAGATTTCAGCTGGGAGCAGGAGGAGAGAGGTGCTCATCCTTTTCAATAATTAATTCCGTTTAGTCTTTAAAAACTTCTCATTGTTAAACATACCGTACACACCAAACAGTGAGAATCTATATACACAATTAAAGAGCACTAACTGTGTGGATCGCTGTGGCCTTACCACTTGGCTCATGAAACAGAGCAGGATTAATAATTTAGCAGCTCCTGAAAGAAACCACTGCTCTGAATTCCATGTTAATCGTTTCCTCGCTTTCTGCATTGTGTTGCCGTCCTGTGCATGCTCCTAAATGGTGATAGCGACAGTAGGAATGGCCAAGACAGAAATACAATGGGAGCCCCGTTTGTGGGCACTTGCTCTGCGGCAGGCGCCCTTCTAAGCACTTGATACACATTAATTCCTTTCATCTTTGCAAGACCTGTTTGAGGTGGGGGCCGGTGCCATCCTTCTCATTCTGTAAATGTAGAGAGGTGCGTTAACTCACTAGGGCCACACAGCTGAGAGAAGGGAGCATCTGCTCCGGAACCTGCTGTTGGCCCCAAAGTCCATAATGAGCTATTCTGTCTCTCGACACTGTTTCGTTTTGCTGGGTTTTGAACTTTATATACATGGTCTCGTGCGCTATAGATTTTTATGGGGTTTATTTCTCTGGCTCCATACTAACTTTCTGTGTTTCATGGACATTAATTCATGTGGAGTTAAAGTGAAAGTGTGAATCGCTCAGTCGTGTCTGACTCTGCAGCCCCATGGACGGCAGCCCACCAGGCTCCTCTGTCCCTGGGATTCTCCAGGCAAGAGGACTGGAGTGGGTAGCCATTCCTTTTTCCAGGGGATCTTCCTGACCCAGGGATTGAATCTTCATCTCCCATATCACAGGTGGATTCTTTACCATCTGAGCCATCAGGGATGCCCAATAATTCATGTAGCTACAGTTTATTCATTTTCACTGCGTAATATTCCATTATATTCACTCTGTTGATGGAAACGAGTTATTTCCATCTTCTTCTTTAACCTCTGTAGTGATACCACCATGTAGAATAAAATCCTTTTAGTTTTCTGGATGAGGAAACTGAAGTTAGAGAAAAGAAGAGACTTTCCCAGGTTAGAGCAGGGACGTGTAGAGAAAGGCTGAAATCCTGAGACCATCTGACTTGTAAGCTCTAGCTCTTTCTGCTGTTCTGTGCTTAGACTTTAACTGCTAAGCACAGACTTTTAACTTTGAATCTACAGGGCTATTTTTAGCCTTTTTATTCCCTTGGTGGAATTAGCTCTGAAGCCTCCATTCTCTTTCTTCTGGGAGAAGCCGCATCCATCCTTTCACATCCACAATGTAAATGGCAAGCCCTGAGTTAAGTTTTGTGGGTAGAGAGATGAAAATGAGCCACCTCTGGCCTTGAAATAGCACTGAGAGCAGGGAGAAAAGACAGACATTCCTGGCGATAGTTAAAGTGTGCCTTAGATCTTATAGGATAAAGAAGTACAAGTGTCCCAGAAGCAGAGAGGGGAAAGGGAAGTCAGGCAAGGCTTCCCGAGGAGGGGACGTTTAAGTAGGGTCTTGAAAACTGAATAGAAGTTATCCTGTTAGATGAGGGAGGGCACTTTCCCCCAACAAGTCAAGACTTTGAGGCAGGCAGGTCCTGACATACTCAGAGAACAGGCAGAAGTGTGGGGTGGCCTGAGTGTTGGCTGTGGGAGAAAGGGAACAGTGAGACAGGAAAGCCTGATGGTGAGTGGGCTTTGACGCCAAGCTCAAGTGCTTGGGCACGGTCCTACAAGCAATGAGGATGCTGCCACTGAGGTTTCAAGGCACAGTGGTGAGATTGGGACCACTGTTTTTGGTGGACCACCAATGTTTCAGAACTGTTTCCTTTTGTCCAGTGGAAGCTGATCTTGGGGGATAGCTGTGAAATGTCCCTTCTGAGAGAATGGAAGTCCAGACTCCATCCTGGGAAGTACTGAGGATCTCAAAGGGAATGCACAATCCATATCCACACCTTATTCTTTCCTGCACAGTAAGATGCATTTTCCATGTGTCTTAGTTTCCACTCCATTTAGCTGCGTGAGCTGGGATAAATGACTTAAACCCTCTGTGTTGTGGATTCCTCATCTACAAAATGAGCATAATACAGTCTAATAATATGAGGGAATCTTATGACAATTAGAAGAATCCATATACGTAAATTAGCACAATGTCTGTGGCATAATCTTCAATTTTATTGCAAGTTTAATATAATTATCATCACTATTGCCATCATCATCTTATTTTCAGGACACAAAACCAGACTCTGAAATACACCAAATGATACTAAATCTTTTGAATATCTCTGTGAAGTGGGCAGCACAAGCATTTTCCTCCACAGGTTAGAGATCTGAGAGTTTGGAGAACTGCCTGACATCTTGATGAAAGTGAAAGAGGAGAGTGAAAAAGTTGGCTTAAAACTCAACATTCAGAAAACTAATCATGGCCTCTGGTCCCATCACTTCATGGCAAGTAGATGGGGAAACAATGGAAACAGTGACAGACTTTATTTTGGGGAGCTCCAAAATCACTGCAGATGGTGACTGCAGCCATGAAATTAAAAGGCACTTACTCCTTGGAAGGAAAGTTATGATCAACCTAGACAGCATATTAAAAAGCTGAAACATTATTAACAAAGGTCCATCTAGTCAAAGCTATGGTTTTTCCAGTAGTCATGTATGGATGTGAGAGTTGGATTATAAAGAAAGCTGAGTGCTGAAGAATGATGCTTTTGAACTGTGATGTTAGAGAAGACTCTTGAGTCCAACCAGTCAATCCTAAAGGAAATCAGTCTTGAGTGTTCATTGGAAGGACTGACGCTGAAGCTGAAATTCCAGTACTTTGGCCATCTGATGCGAAGAGCTGACTCATTTGAAAAGACCCTGATGCTGGGAAAGACTGAAGGCGGGAGGAGAAGGGGATGACAGAGGATGAGATGGTTGCATGGCATCAACGACTTGATGGACATGAGTTTGAGCAAGCTCTGGGAGTTGGTGACGGACAGGGAGGCCTGGCGTGCTGCAGTTCTTGGGATCGCAAAGAGTCAGACACGACTGAGTGACTGGACTGAACTGAACTGAACCAGAATCAGTAATAGATTTGCAACCTGGATCTTTGTCTTCTTACGGGTTTTCAATCATGGCCCCTTACATGTACTCTCAGATCAGGACACTGCTCCATGAGCAACCTCGAACAGAGACGTCCTTGGAAATGGCCAACTATGTGGACTCTGTGACAGCTCAGTTCAGGACCTTGGACAGTGACAGGAATTTTTAAAGAACTGAGCACCTCTGTGTCAGAGCAACATTCCGCCAACTTCATTCTAGCATGACCACCATCAGTCTTGCAGTGAATTAAACAGCATCTTCAGTGGAAGTCTGGATGCTTTCTTATTCACTTATAGTTCCATAAGTCATTCCCCCCACCCCACACTCTCATTGCTTATCTTCAGGACTAATTCTTTGCTCTGATCACAGTAGGAGGCATGTGTCCGGTTCCTGAACAGTTCATTAAGGTGAAAACTCATTTCCACAAGAAATAGCAGTGAGATTGAGGCTGCAGATTGTTCTGTATCCTTCATTATTCGGAAAACAAGTCTGTGTGTGAGAGGGACTGGGAAGGAGATAAGAGAGAGAGAGAAAGTAGAAATTACAGAGCACTTCGGCAGACTCATGGGTTAGGCCACTAGGATTACAACTCCAAAAGTTTTATGTCTGGGCCGAGAAGTGAGGACTGAGGACAGGTCCCAACTGTGACAAGTCATAGGACCGCAATAAGGACCACTGATGACTTAACCACACGCGTACTGACATCAGGCATGTAATCTTAAATATCCTTCTTTAAAACTAAGGAGGACCCACAAATGAACAGTATAAATGGAGTGATTTCTCTCCACTTAAGCCTTTCCTAATCCTCAGCATTTATCTGGCCACCAGGAGCCTATTTGGAGGTTCCCTGTTGTCTCTTGGAGAGGGAGCCTGAGCTGGATACTGTGGACGTGGGCAGGACACCAACTTGGTCAGTTATCCAAACCAGTCCTTTCTTGGCTTCAGCATCCACAGCTGTCAAAGGCAGATAATACCTATGTTGGGTTTTTTTTGATGGGTCCAAGTAAGAGCAGAGATAGAATGCTGTAAGCACTTTGAAATAAAGTCAGCCAACACAAGGGAACATTTAGCCCCCATATTTAGCTCTGATCACAACTAGTTACTAACAAACAATTTAGTAGTTATCTGTTTCTATCCTTCTTTCTACATGAAAGTAAGCTCCTCGAGGACAGGAGCTGTGTGCCGATCATCTGTGACTCTTTAGCATCTAGCCCAGTGCCTTGCACAGCCTGGTGCCCACTCAGTGTCTGCAGAACAAGAGGCAGGAGAGCCTAACACTTAGGTGCATGAGCTGTGGTGTCAGAAAAACACGTCATGCAATCAGGATCACGTCCTGGTTCTGTTGCATCTCAGCTGCGTGACCCTGGGCAAGTCTCTCAACCTTTCTCATGACCAGTTTGTTCATCTGTAAAAGGGTGATGCCTCCCCTCTGGGTCACTGGGGATGGTGAGCAAGGCCACGAACAGAAAGCATTTGGGAAGGTTTCTGGTAGCTAGGCAACAAACCTTAGCTAACATACTTATCTTCCATGTTCTAATTTTTGCATCGTGGGCCACTGAAGGGTTTCACGAGGGAACCTACCACTGCTAAGTGGGAACGCTGCCACGTTTTGTGTGGCTATTTCAAATCCATTGCAATCTGACCATCTCATCAGCCAGAAGATATCGAGAAATAGCTAGCAAGAATGTCCAGGTGCCATAGGAAGGTGGACAGATTCAAGATCTGCCACTGCACAACACTTTTCCAATTACTCTCTATCTCCCGGCCTTAGTTTTCCTACAGGTAAAGAGGGGGCCAGGATCAATCTCTAAGCCCACTCTGCTGTTCTAAGTGCCATGAATAATCTCTGTGCTAAAATGAGACCACCCATTCAGAAGCCCCTGCAGCTGCTCCCAGGAAAGGGTGGAACCTAAGAGCACAAAGGACGCTTGCCTTGGACAGAGCCAAGGCCATCCCTTGGACCCAGTCCCGGGCTGGGCTGCCTGAAAGACAACAATTCACAGCGGAAGCCAGAGACAGCCGCATCTCACTTGGGGGAAATCTGAGCCCGGGGACTCTCCCGGATCCCACCCCTGCTTCCTCAGGGAGTCGTTTTACTTGGCAATGCATTCCCCTGCTCATTCTCTTTAAAAGAAGTCATCAGTGACCATGATTCAGCAAGGCGACCTTTGCTGCTATGCTGAAAAGGACACGGACCCAGTGTCTGTCAGGAAACGGAATGCTTGCTCGGGGTATTGAGCCAAAAACACACAAAACACAAAGTAAACTCTTCCTTATCCCTTTCAAAAATTAGAGGGAGCATTCCAGTCTTGAGTTTTCAGGAGTCATGGGAGCTGGGATCCTTCTGGATGGCCTCAGTAGACACGGAAAATGTCCCAGACAAGACTTGTGAGCCCTGAGTCAGCTCTGCCTTTGCCATTAACCAGCTTGGTGACTTCGGGCAAATGCTATTATCTCCTCCCTGAGTCTGGTACTCAGCACCTGCTCTGACACTGGCTCTTTTCCCCTCTAACACAGAAGTAAGTAATAGAAGTAGTTCTGGCTGGGTCAGATGTATTGACTCAGAGTCCAGCATTGTCCTAGGTGCTGGGGAATGCCACAGGGTCCGGTTCCTGCCTGCCTGGAGCTGATGATCGCAGGAGGCAGAGGGATGGTAAGGTAAGCGGACAATTGCTTTGCTGCTGTTTAGTTGCTAAGTTGTGTCTGACTCTTTGTGACCCCATGGACCGTAGCCCGCCAGGCTCCTCTGTCCATGGGATCTCCCAGACAAGAGTACTGGAGTGGGTTGCCATTCCCTTCTCCAGGGGATCTTCCTGACCCAGGATCGAGCCCCCATCTCTTGCATTGGCAGGTGTGTTCTTCACCACTGAGCCACCAGAGAGGCCCAGATAACTGCTTTACCATGAGATAAATGCAGAGCTGGAGAAAGTATAGGCACCTTAGGAAGATGTAAGAAGGACTGTGTGTGTGTATCTGTGTGTGTGTGTGTGTATGTGTGTATGTGTTGGGGAAAATCAGAGCTTTCCCAGAGGATCGGTCTCTAAATTGAAATTTGAAGGGAGAATAATCATAGCCACCACTTTTTGAGTACCTACCATGTGACACGTAAAGAACTATTATACCATTTAATGCTTAAAATATTTTTCGAGGCAAGGAGTATTGTTATCCTCATCTTAGGGATAAGGAAGCTGAGGCTCAGAGAGACTAGGTCATTTTCCCAAAACGGCACAGCTAAGAAGTGACAAAGCCGGGTTTGGTCCCCATGCATTCACCGGCCACCACCCCACCTCTCGTAGCTGAAGCTGGCCGAGCGATGAGATGGTGAGAGAGCTCTCAGTAGAACAGAACAAGGCGGAGTGCGTGGGCAGCCGAGCGGTGAGTGTGGGGAGCTCGACTCTGTGTACACTGGCTGGAACGCAGTGGGTGCGGTGGGGAGGGTCAAGGAGGCAGTCGGTGCCACCCGATGAGGCCAAAGAGAAAGGTAAGATCTCTGAGAAGAAATAGTCTTATTTTTCTTTCTTCATTCGGTCCTGTATTTGGTCTTTTCTTCCTTCCTTCATTATGCACTATTTCTAAAATGAAAATTACCATTATGAACAAAAAGAAATACTGTCTTAACCTAAAAGGGAAAAGGATTTGCAAAGGAATAGATTCATGGATGTGTATAACTGAATCACTTTGCTGTACACCTGAAATTAACACAAGATTCCAAATCAATTATACTCCAATACAAAATAAAACTTTAAAAAGAGAGAAATAGTCTGTCTTGAAGCACAAAGAAGCCACTAGAGAGCTTCCAGCATCAGAGAGCTGTTGTCAGGCTTGCTGTCTTTTAAACCCGCTCTGGCTGTCCTGTCGAGAATGGGGCTCCCTGCCTGATGCTGATGGCTGGGGGACTCGGCCACGGGAGGCCGGGAAAGGTCGCCCGCAGGAGAGCGGTGCTCAACCAGCCTCTCCACCCCTCACCCACTGTCATCTCCTCTCTCCCACGACCCCACAAGCTTCTTCATGGCAACGATGTCTCACAATGGGTCAGACTCATCAGTTAGGGGCCCAGGGTTCCATGACAGCCACAGCCAGAGGCCCACTGGCTGTTCAGCAAAAAGGACCACCTACTACTTCCCATCCAATTCCCAGTCCCAGTTTGAGGGAGACTCCCACCAAGAAAGAGCTGACCATACTGTGGAGAAAGAAAGCAATAAGGATACATGTTCGACACCTGCCTCTTTATGCAAACTGTGCTCCCCGCTAGACTGGTGGGTGACGGCTGCTTCGGAGCCTCTATTTTCCCATCTGTAAAATGAACTTGTTCAAGAAGAGTATATTTCAACAAAACGGATTTACAAGAAGCTCCTTGGGGAAAAAGATCTGGTGACCAAATAATTTTGGGCAAAGTTTCCTGCTATGATGCTCTTCAGGAGACTCACGTCACACGGGGGTATGTTAAAGGCTCAGACAAGTCCTGCAGGAAAGATATTTGCTTATAAGGCCCTTATACTTGATAATGGGCTTTTCTGAGATAACATCTCTGGGCATCGTAGCAAAACCAGTGTCCTTTGGCAGCCAGACAGGGAGATTTTGGAATGGATGCTAATTTCCATGGTCCAAGTGTTGCCAGTTTAAGTTACGAGGTCCTGGAGGTGAGAGGTGATACCTCACCCAGTAAGTGCCAATAAAGTAGATTTCACTTTGTGCATCACGCAACAGCTGGTGAAATAATTCATGATTACCTGGCACCTATGCACAATCTGAAGATAATCCTTCATCACTACCCATGCTTCCCCAGGTGCTATAAGATGTGCTGAGTGATTTCTAGAGCTCGTTTCACCTCCCGTGTCCCGGCGTCGGGGGCTGCAGCTATGATTGTCCGCTGACAGTCTCCAGTCTCTGAGGGACCAGAAACACAGAGCCATGGAGAGGCCCACGCAAGGAGGGCGGGAGCGGGGCATCTTCTGTTTGCCTCCGCACTTCAGCCCGCTCTGCCTCCAGAGGCCAGCCCTTACGGACAACATCAGCAGGCCGCCTTGTCTCTGCTGCCAGCTGTGTTCTGCCAACGGAAGGCTCTGACAAGACACGGGACCGCAGGAGGAAAGTGAGGTTGGGGGTTCGTTCTCCAGGCTCCCCTGATAGCATCCCCGGGAGCTAAGACTCTCAGGGAACCCTATATCATTCTGTCCACTGTTGAGTGCTGGGCCCACTCCTTTCTTTGCAGCGTCAGAGCTCAGGGGTGACCATTCCCCAGCGCTGTTAGCCCAGTGTTGCCCTATATCTAATGGGTTTCCAGAAACCCTGCCCACTGTAATGCATATTCCATTGCAAATAGTCCCTTAATGGATCAGATCAGATCAGATCAGATCAGTCGCTCAGTCGTGTCCGACTCTTTGCAACCCCATGAATCGTAGCACCCCAGGCCTCCTGTCCATCACCAACTCCCAGAGTTCACTGAGACTCATGTCCATCGAGTCAGTGATGCCATCCAGCCATCTCATCCTCTGTCGTCCCCTTCTCCTCCTGCCCCCTAATCCCTCCCAGCATCAGAGTCTTTTCCAATGAGTCAACTCTTTGCATGAGGTGGCCAAAGTACTGGAGTTTCAGCTTTAGCATCATTCCTTCCAAAGAAATCCCAGGGCTGATCTCCTTCAGAATGGACTGCTTGGATCTCCTTGCAGTCCAAGGGACTCTCAAGAGGCTTCTCCAACACCACAGTTCAAAGGCATCAGTTCTTTGGCGCTCAGCCTTCTTCACAGTCCAACTCTCACATCCATACATGACCACAGGAAAAACCATAGCCTTGACTAGACAAACCTTTGTTGGCAAAGTAATGTCTCTGCTTTTGAATATGCTATCTAGGTTGGTCATAACTTTCCTTCCAAGGAGTAAGCGTCTTTTAATTTCATGGCTGCAGTCACCATCTGCAGTGATTTTGGAGCCCCCCAAAATAAAGTCTGACACTGTTTCCACTGTTTCTCCATCTATTTCCCATGTAGTGATGGGACCAGATGCCATGATCTTCGTTTTCTGAATGTTGAACTTTAAGCCAACTTTTTCACTCTCCACTTTCACTTTCATCAAGAGGCTTTTGAGTTCCTCTTCACTTTCTGCCATAAGGGTGGTGTCATCTGCATATCTGAGGTTATTGATATTTCTCCCGGCAATCTTGATCCCAGCTTGTGCTTCTTCCAGTCCAACATTTCTCATGATGTACTCTACATATAAGTTAAATAAGCAGGGTGACAATATACAGCCTTGACGTACTCCTTTTCCTATTTGGAACCAGTCTGTTGTTCCATGTCCAGTTCTAACTGTTGCTTCCTGACCTGCATACAAATTTCTCAAGAGGCAGATCAGGTAATCTGGTATTCCCATCTCTTTCCCTCATTAATACATGAGATTAGACTGGTGGGAATGCAGAGTTGCAGCAAGGAATTAAAATCCTTGGGAAAGGAGGGTGATAATCAGTAAAGGCTTCACATAGGAGTGGGCATTGGAGTTGGGTTTTGAAGGCTCAATGCGAATTGTCCAGGTAGCTGTTATTTTGAGGAGGGACACGCCTGAACAAAAGTAAAAGGGGATGAAAAGACCCTGGATTTGGGGGGAATAATAATTAAAACTTCAATCATGCTGGATTTTCTTCTAAATCATCCTCTCATGCCTCTGGAAATGACCATCTTAGAAGATTCAGGGGCAAACCGTGCTCACAAATTTTTCAGGATTTAGTGACAAAGATGCTGCAAATGAGGCCTGCTCAGAGATTGCAAATAGACTACGGGCCAGTTCAGCCACTTGAAGAGCTCTAATGCACTCACAGAGATCTTTAGGAAAATTCAAGCTAACACTTAAAAATGGAAATATTTTACTTTGAATTCTGGCTTCTCTTAAAAAGAGAGAGAGAGACAATCTGGCAGTACCATTGCTGCCTTTCCATCTGGCAGAAACAGTTGGAGCTGGGAGGCTTCCTCTCCAAGGCTCAGCATGGGGTCTGAAGTTTGCCACAGTCCCCACCACTCCCTATCGCCTCCCGAGGAGGCATTCTTCACTTTTGTCCACCAAAGCTCTACAAAAATGATCCACTGAGCTCTGTAAGAACACACTGATGACCCTGGCTGTAGAGAATGCAACCCCACGTGTAAATCCTCTGCCCTCCCTTTCCCCTCTGCCCTTGCCTTCGTGAATGTTCTGGTGCTCTGACCTGTCTTCCTCCAGGACCCCCGTCTGGGAGAGGCTGGAGCTTGTTTCCACCTCACTGCTTTGCACAACATGTACACAGCCATGTTTCTAAGTGGTGGAGGAAAGTTTGATCTGCCACTTATGATCAGCGCTGGTGGGATTTTAAAAGGCTGCTCATTCTTTGATATATGATGCCAGCCCCAGAAGGACTCTGACAGCCCTGAAATCGGCCCCGTCATGTTATAGAGGGGAAACAGGCAGAGACAGTGGTAGGACTCACACAGGGGAGTGAGGCAGAGAGAGGAAGCAGCGATGGATGGCTTTCTAGTAGGCACTTTGGAGTGGGTGCTGTATTCCTCTCACAATCAGTTAGATGCGTGTTAATGCCATTTTACGAACGAAGGGTTAGACGCTTGGAGCAAGGGAGTGGGATGTCGGAGGCCACATGGCCAAGAAATGGTAACGGTTCTGAACTCGGGGACTCCAAAGTCCAATGGGCACAGATGCAAGTATCAACTCTACTACTGACAAGAGGAGCTGAGTCACCCACTGGCTGGTCCCAAAGGAACTGTCCCCCTTTCGAGGTTCAGAGTGCAGTGGTCCTGAGCACTAGAAGGTTATCATCACGGGGTAGCCCTCCTCCTCCCTGTAGGGAAGGATACTCTAGTACGACTTTGGAGCCAGGCACATACACAGGTTCACACAACAATCCCTCCCTTTACTGGCTCTGCATCCTTGGCCAAAACCCATCCCCTCTCTGAGCTTTAGGGTCCTAATCTCTAAAGCAAGAGCATTACCTCCCTCACTAGACGGTTCAAAAGTTGAATGCAAGGGTGTTATAAAAGTGCCGTGTAAACTGTGGGCCCTGCTTGAAAGGTCTGGCCCCGTTCTGGGGGGTTCTTAAGACCATCCACACCCCCAGTGATTCACTGGATGTCCTCACGGGACTCAGCACCTCACTGTCCCCGTGGTTAATGTCCAAAAGGGACACAGGATGTGTGGGCGTCTCAGTAAGGGGAGGAGGCCCTGGAGGAATCCCTGCCCAGGCCCTATGCTCTCTCCCTCCTGGGGGGCGGGGGGTCACACAGGGTGCTCTCTCACTCCAGCAGCAACAATGCAACCACACATTTGTATTACAGGCCCAGAGTAGCCTGTTTGAGACTCACAACTTAAGTCGTTTATTGGGGGCTAGCCACATAGATTTCTCTGCCAGGAATTATCCAAAATCATCCTCCTAGAAGGAAAGCAACCATAAATCACTCTGTATGAACAAGCCAGACCCGGAAAATCAACCTTACCAGGTTGAAGCATTCTGAAAGTCAAGTTCCCAGACGCCAGCTTGGAGACCAGCCTGGCAAAGAGACCTTTCTAAAAGCCACAGCCTCAGGCCTGTTCTGTTCACTCTTTTTCGGCAAAGACCCTGTTTCATTCTATGAATCCTTATGGAGTTTGCATTAAGTTTCTGGGACAACGCGGCTGTGTGTGTCCTGGGGAATCACAGGCACTGATATCAAGGGATGGGCAGTGTAGGTAGTGAGAGGCAAAAAAGGGGGGAAAAACTCAACAAAACAGAAGATAATGATGACACAGGCCTGTGCAGGACACCAGTGGGCTCGGTCTACCGGCATCCCGTCCTTGCTTCTTGAGTAACAGCACCTTCTCTTTCTTTTTGGACAACTTCCTCCCTCCAACCACACCCCTCTTGCCCTGACTCTTCTCGGTGAGGCTGCCAATCACAGATGCCACTTGCGGCCAATCTCAGTCTGCTGCTCACGAATTTAAAGTCTGATCAGAGTCATGCAGAGAGAGAAAGTCGCTGGGACTGTGTCACCCAGGGCAAGGTCTTAAGAGAGACCATCCTCCAACTCCTGCTTTTAGGGTCCCTGAGGTCTGTCTGCATGACCCAGGACCTTCCTGTAACCCCTTGTCTTAGTTCAAAGGAGCCAGGGCTGGTGTCTGATTGTCTGTTTTCAGGGCTGGTCTTTGATGGGCAGGAGAAATATCGTGTCGGAGAAGGACAGTGAGGAGTAACAGACAGCAGGGACAGCTATGTCCTAACAGAGTGTGGGGAGAAGGAGGTGGAAAGCAACCTGCAATTGCCGAGAAGGGCAGGGAGCACCCTCCAGGCACAAGAAGCCAGGGTGAGTCTGAGGACCTGGGAAGTCCAGGGTCCGCAGCCTTGCACAGAAGGCAATAGGAGGAGATGGGTTTGAAGACATCCCACCCTGTGGGTGAGCCAACCCCTCAGCCTTGCGAGCCGTGGGTGGAAGTTCACAGTACATCTTACGGGAAACCATGGAGATGGGAAGATCATCTGACGGCAGGGTGAAGGGTGATCAGTCACTTCCTCTCTCAGATAACTTTCGGGCTCACACTTTCTTCCCACCTTTATCCCATTCCAGAGCGAGGTAGGGCAGGACTTATCTCTGCTTTCTAGATGGGAATGGGAAGACCCTGGTGGCGGGAGAGTGGTGTGCATCCTGCCAAAGTTGAACCTCGGCTCCGTGACTGCAGGCTCTCACTCGGAAGAGGGAGTCAACTGCAGTGGGTGAACCAGGGTCTCTCTAGGTATTAAATGCCAATGATCAGATCAGTCGATCAGTCGTGTCGGACTCTGAGACCCCATGAATTGCAGCACGCCAGGCCTCCCTGTCCATCACCAACTCCCGGAGGTCACTCAGACTCACATCCATTGAGTCAGTGATGCCATCCAGCCATCTCATCCTCTGTCATCCCCTTCTCCTCTTGCCCCCAATCCCTCCCAGCATCAGAGTCTTCTCCAATGAGTCAACTCTTCGCATGAGGTGGCCAAAGTAATGGAGTTTTAGCTTTAGCATCAGTCCTTCCAAAGAAATCCCAGGGCTGATGTCCTTCAGAATGGACTGGTTGGATCTCCTTGCAGTCCAAGGGACTCTCAAGAGGCTTCTCCAACACCACAGTTCAAAAGCATCAATTCTTTGGCGCTCAGCCTTCTTCACAGTCCAGCTCTCACATCCATACATGACCACAGGAAAAACCATAGCCTTGACTAGACAAACCTTTGTTGGCAAAGTAATGCCTCTGCTTTTGAACATGCTATCTAGGTTGGTCATAACTTTCATTCCAAGGAGTAAGTGTCTTTTAATTTCATGGCTGCAGTCACCATCTGTAGTGATTTTGGAGCCCCCCAAAATAAAGTCTGACACTGTTTCCACTGTTTCCCCATCTATTTCCCATGTAGTGATGGGACCAGATGCCATGATCTTAGTTTTCTGAATGTTGAGCTTTAAGCCAACTTGTTCACTCTCCACTTTCACTTTTGTCAAGCGGCTTTTGAGTTCCTCTTCACTTTCTGCCATAAGAGTGGTGTCATCTGCATATCTGAGGTTATTAATATTTCTCCTGGCAATCTTGATTCCAGCTTGTGTTTCTTCCAGTCCAATGTTTCTCATGATGTACTCTGCATATAAGTTAAATAAACATGGTGACAATATACAGCCTTGACATACTCCCTTTCCTATTTGGAACCAGTCTGTTGTTCCATGACCAGTTCTAACTGTTGCTTCCTGACCTGCATACAAATTTCTCAAGAGGCAGGTCAGGTGGTCTGGTATTCCCATCTCTTTCAGAATTTTCCATAGTTTATTGTGATCCACACAGTCAAAGGCTTTGGCATAGTCAATAAAGCAGAAATAGATGTTTTTCTGGAACTCTCTTGCTTTTTCCATGATCCAGAGGATGTTGGCAATTTGATCTCTGGTTCCTCTGCCTTTTCTAAAACCAGCTTGAACATCTGGAAGTTCATGGTTCACATATTGCTGAAGCCTGGCTTGGAGAATTTTGAGCATTACTTTACTAGCGTGTGAGATGAGTGCAATTGTGCGGTAGTTTGAGCATTCTTTGGCATTGCCTTTCTTTGGGATTGGAATGAAAAGTAACTTTTTCCAGTCCTGTGGCCACTGCCGAGTTTTCCAAATTTGCTGGCATATTGAGTGCGGCACTTTCACAGCATCATCTTTCAGGATTTGGAATAGCTCAACTGGAATTCCATCACCTCCACTAGCTTTGTTTGTAGTGATGCTTTCCAAGGCCCACTTGACTTCACATTCCAGGATGTCTGGCTCTAGGTCAGTGATCACACCATCGTTATTATCTGTCATGAAGGTCTTTTTTGTACAGTTCTTCTGTGTATTCTTGCCATCTCTTCTTAATATCTTCTGCTTCTGTTAGGTCCATACCATTTCTGTCCTTTATCGAGCCCATCTTTGCATGAAATGTTCCTTTGGTAACTCTGATTTTCTTGAAGAGAACCCTAGACTTTCCCATTCTGTTGTTTTCCTCTATTTCTTTGCACTGATCGCTGAAGAAGGCTTTCTTATCTCCTCTTGCTATTCTTTGGAACTCTGCATTCATATATATATGAATATATATATTCATATCTATCTGCCAATGATATAAAGACCAGCAAAACAGCAAACTGGGGCCAGGTAGGCAGGTGGGAATAAGGATGGTGGTAAACTGGGGGCCAGGGGGAGGTGTGGCCTTGACCTATGACTTCTCAAGAGAAGGTGGAAGTTGGGGTTTTATGTGAAACGTCTTTTTTCCTTACTGTGCACCAGAGGGGATCTCAGTTCCCAGCCAGGGGACCCAGGGCTCGAGCCCATGCCCTTTGCAGTGCTAACCACTGGATCGCCAGGGTGTTCCTGAGACATCCTTGTTTTTGAAGCAAACCAAAACATTTTACCCTGAAGGTCACAAATCTTCAGTCCCGCCCCTGTATTAAATCTCCACCAAGTTCCCAACTAGGATTGCCAGATCTAGCAAATAAAAGATGCCCAGGTCAATTTTAATTTCAGATAAACAGTGCATTTTTTTTTAGTATAAGTATATCCTAAATATTGGATGGGACAAACTCATGTTAAAAATCGTGGCTTTTTTTTTTTAATTCTGAAATTCAAATTTGGCTGAGATTAGGGTGAGGATTCAGGTTAGGGTTAAGGATGAAGTGTGATTAGTAACCTTATCCCCTAAATGGCCCAACATGGGGAAGTAAACTGGCTGTGTATCCACCTCCTAGCTCATCTGGGGCCCGGGCTAATTGTGCATCTCCGGCAGTAATCCTTGGTGCTCAGCCCAAGCTGAACCTCGGCTGGAGGTTGCCCTGGAGACCATCTCTCATTGCCCTTGATGATGGGGACCCTCAGAGTCTCCTCTGGAACAGCTGGAACAGCCCTGCCATGAGATCACCATTCCCAGGCTCCACAGTGCGTGCCGATGTGCCAGGTATCATATGTCTCCTGATCCGATGGGAGGAGAGGAAATCCTCCTGCCCCTCACAAAGCCAGGGGCTCCAGTTCTCCGGCTCTAAGTAGCGATTCCAGAGCAGTCTCTCTGGGATCCGGCTCCCCCAGGCTGAGGGCAAGATGATACCGTGTCATCTACCCTGGGTGCCTGCTCCGGGAGTGTACAGACAGCTGAATGCAACGTTTTCTTCCTCTGCCCTCCAGGTATATACACAGCCCTGGCAGCACAGAGTCTTTTGTGGATGACTGTGTGATTGGGGTGTCCTGTTTCATGCTTGTAAAGGTCCTCCATGGATGCCCCTGAATGCCCGGCCAGTGAATGGCCTCACTGTCTAGGCAGAGATAAGCCGGTAGTGGGTACTGACTCCCCCACTCAGTTCCCTTCCTTTGCCCATCTGGGAGGCTTGGTTACCACCTGTTCTCCCTACACCTCCAGGGAGAAACTCAAATGCCCCTTTGCACTCAGGAAAAACAAAAAACAAAAAAAGACCAGAGCTTCAGTTTCTTTTGCTGTTGGGCGTCTGCATGCTTCCCCTCTCCGCCAGCCTGGTTCAAGTCTGCTGCTTTTTCTCCCCTGAACTGTTTCGCCAGCCCCTAACGCGCCTTCCTGACACTCTCCCAGACTCAGTCTCAAATGGGCCTCTGCAGAGACCCTAAGGTGGGAAGAAGCAACTTGTCCCTAAACCCCATTTAGAGTCAGCAGTCGGTCAAGCTCAAACTCAGGCTCAGCTGACCCCAGAGCCTCACCCTCTAGGGCTCCAGTGGAGTCCAGCAGAAACCGTCGGCTTATCCACACACCAGCTCTCAGAACCACGATTTAATTACAGCACCAAGGCCAGGGGCTTTGAACATCCTGGGCTAAGAGTTTAGAACACAGGAAGAGGGATTTTCTGTGCCTCGTTTTTCCCTTCAAGGATTGTTCCTGGGGACACATCAAACCCCAGCCTCCTTTCATCCTGCTTTAGCTTCTCCAGCTCTTTAGCTGTGAGCTGGTTTTTTTTTTTTTTTCTCCCCTTCCAGATAATTATTTACACAGAAGTAGAATAATTAACAGCCCAGGAAATGCTTCTTTGTTCTCAGCTCACTGCCCCTGCCTGCCTCTCTTTTCTGAAGTGGTGCCGCTTGGAAGAGGGACATCAAAGCAGCCAGGGAGGCTTTGCACTGAGAGGGATTTTCTTTGTCTGAGAGGCAAAGACAGACCATCTCAGCTTGTTCGTCTCTGCCCCCTGACTGCTGCTGTTTCTCTGGGCCTGAGGATCCTCCAAGGGACCCTGGAGAAGTCAGAATGGCTCATGGCTTCCCGTCCTGGGGGTGTTTCCCTACTTGGTTTCAATCTCTTTCGCTTGACCACAAAGGGTATGTTCTGCCTGCTCAGAAAATGCTAAAACTGAAAGAGAATGGTCTGGACAGCACAAACTCATGTGCTTCTCGTGGTCAGCATCACGTGCTTCTCGTGGTCAGCAGGCCGCAAGCTGAGTGGGGCAGACAAGTGTAAGATGACGAGGCGGGCGGGACCTGGGGTAACGTAGACGTGCCCCTCTTAAAATCTGTCTATCGTTGCTGTGTGGCAATGAGGGGGTTGGTGTGGACTGACTCCCGATTTTTCTAGAGAAGCTGGATATTTGAGTTTGTATGAAATTAAATTATAAAGTACTGCGGAAGCCAAATGAAACACCGAAAGAAGGGTTGTGTCTAGACCACAACCACCAGTTTGCAATGTCTGATCTGTTCCAACCTCAAGCTGTTCTGAACTGAGGCTCAGACAGTGGAAGTAACTTGTCCAAAAGTCATATGAAAGGGATGAAGATGAAGCCAGGACTGGCATCCCAGCCTTCACGTACACGCTGGCCATTTCCAGGACTTAAGACATGAGCTGTGCGCACGCTCAGTTGTGTCTGCCGTTGCAGCCCTATGGACTGAAGCCCCCAGGCTCCTCTGTCGGTGGGATTTCCCAGGCAAGGAGACTGGAGCAGGCCGCCGTTGCCTCTTCCAGGGGGACCTCCCCGACCCAGGATCGCATCTATGTCTCCTGTGGCTTCCTCATCAGCAAGCGGATTCTTTACCACTGCGCCACCCCAGGAAGCCCTACATAGTAGGTTCCAGCTGACAACAATATCAGTGGTCCCCAACCTTTTACCACCAGGGACCAATTTCATGAAAGACAATTTTTCTATGGCCTGGGAGTGGGAGGGATGGTTTCAGGATGATTCAAGCACATCACATTTATTGGGTACCTTATTGCTAATCTAATGCTCACTAGACAGGAGGTACTGGTCTGGGTCCTGGAGGCTGGGGACCCCAGAACTAGATGATTAACGACAACTCTTAGTGAGCACTGAACACCATTATGCTTTAGTGCTATGCTAGATGTTACAGGTCTAAGATATATTCATCAGGTTGCAAATGACAGATACCCAAGTCAAAGTAGTTTAAACAACCAAATGTCCTGGTTGCTACGCATAAAGGTGGACGATCTTCAAGTGTGGCTATATCTAGATGTTCACACTAATCACCCATTGGTTTTGCTTTCCCAACATTCTCTTTTTCTCACTTCTGCTCTCCTGAAGCCAAAATGTTGTCTTCATTCGTAGATACAAGCACGATGGTAACATTGGCTGCAGACACCTGGAAGTTTGCCCTTTCCAGCTAAAGACCCCAGTAGGCAAAAGAGCTCCCTGTCCCAAGACTGGGGCAGACGCCCCAGGGCTGACTTCACTGGACCAACTAAGGTCATCGCTCATCCCTAAACCCATCGTTTTGGCCAAGAGAATGAAATGCTCTGATTGGCCACGCCTGGGTCATGTGACCACACTTGGCACTTGAGTGGACCTGGTTTGCATTTTACATGATTAGGTCTTTGACTCACTTTGAGTTAGTTGTTGTACATGGTCTTAGGTAAATGTCTACTTTCATTCTTTTGCATGTGAATATCCAATTTTATCAGCACTATTTCTTGAAAAATACTGAATGGTCTTGGCGTCCTTACTGGAAACCACTGAACCATAAATGTCAGGATTTCCCTCTGGACTCTCTATTGTATTCCACTGGTCTCTCTGTCATTGAGCCGGTAACACACTATTTTGATTAGTGCCGATTTGCCGTAAGATTTGAAACCAGGAAGTGTGACTCCTGGAGCTTTGTTCTTTTACAGGATCGTTTCAGCTACTTGGGGTCCTTTTGAGATTCCATATGAATTTTAATATGAGTTTTTCTTTTTGTGCAAAAAACACCAGTGCGATTTTGATAAGGATTGCATTAACACTGTAGATGGCTTTGAGTAGTACTGACATCTTAACAAAATTAAGACTTTAAAAAATGTATTTCATATGTATGTACACAGATATATATGTGTTTGTGTGTGTATGTGTGTTAACATGTTTGAATGTCTGTTTGCACGTGATCCATTCTGAAAAGAATATGAGTGAGTGAGTGAGTGAGTGAAGTCGCTCAGTTGTGTCCGACTCTTTGCAACCCCATGGACCAGGCTCCTCCCTCCATGGGATTCTCCAGGCAAGAATACTGAAGTGGGAGATCAGATCAGATCAGTCGCTCAGTCGTGTCCAACTCCTTGCGACCCCATGAATCACAGCACGCCAGGCCTCCCTGTCCATCACCAACTCCCGGAGGTCACTCAAACTCACATCCATCGAGTCAGTGATGCCATCCAGCCATCTCATCCTCTGTCGTCCCCTTCTCCTTCTGCCCCCAATCCCTCCCAGCATCAGAGTCTTCTCCAATGAGTCAACTCTTCGCATGAGGTGGCCAAAGTACTGGAGTTTCAGCTTTAGCATCATTCCTTCCAAAGAAATCCCAGGGCTGATCTCCTTCAGAATGGATTGGTTGGATCTCCTTGCAGTTCAAGGGACTCTCAAGAGTCTTCTCCAACACCACAGTTTAAAAGCATCAGTTCTTCAGCGCTCAGCCTTCTTCACAGTCCAGCTCTCACATCCATACATGACCACGGGAAAGACCATAGCCTTGACTAGGCGAACCTTTGTTGGCAAAGTAATGTCTCTGCTTTTGAATATGCTATCTAGGTTGGTCATAACTTTCCTTCCAAGGAGTAAGCGTCTTTTAATTTCATGGCTGCAGTCACCATCTACAGTGATTTTGGAGCCCAGAAAAATAAAGTCTGACACTGTTTCCACTGTTTCCCCATCTATTTCCCATGTAGTGATGGGACCAGATGCCATGATCTTCGTTTTCTGAATGTTGAGCTTTAAGCCAACCTTTTCACTCTCCACTTTCACTTTCATCAAGAGGCTTTTGAGTTCCTCTTCACTTTCTGCCATAAGGGTGGTGTCATCTGCATATCTGAGGTTATTGATATTTCTCCCGGCAATCTTGATTCCAACTTGTGTTTCTTCCAGTCCAGCGTTTCCCATGATGTACTCTGCATATAAGTTAAATAAACAGGGTGACAATATACAGCCTTGACGTACTCCTTTTCCTATTTGGAACCAGTCTGTTGTTCCATGTCCAGTTCTAACTGTTGCTTCCTGACCTGCATACAAATTTGTCAAGAGGCAGATCAGGTGGTCTGGTATTCCCATCTCTTTCAGAATTTTCCACAGTTTATTGTGATCTACACAGTCAAAGGCTCTAAATCTAAGACATTCCTGGCCCACAGTAAGACATTAGTAGCTACACTGCTGAATGGCGGTGAATAGTACTGACTGAACAGAGAACTTGTTATTGGCCATAACATTTAGGAGCTGATGTTTATCTAGGATCAGCCAATGAGTAAGTTGTTTGTGCTGATTTAATTATCTAATCTTAATGCTTCACTAAAGTGAAAAGGGCTTCCCCTGGGGGCTCAGATGGTAAAGAATCTACCTGCTAATGCAGGAGACTCAGGTTCTATCCCTGGGTTGGGAAGATCTCCTAGAGTAAGAAATAGCAACCCACTCCAGTGTTCTTGCCTGAGAAGTCCCATGAACAGAGGAGCCTTGCGGGCTACAGTCCATAGGGTCGCAAAGAGTCACACCCGACTGAGCATCTAACACTTTAACTTTTTTGTCTTAATGGTTTGTTTATTCATCCAATCATTGTGTTGTTTCCTAATACAAGTGTTTATGATGTGCTCAACCATTTACTACTGCTGAGGAGACAAAGCGATGGACAAGACAGGCACGATTTCTCCTGGAGCTTATGACTGAGCTGAGGAGAGAGACATTAAAGGAAGGATAATTAATGCTTTAACTAATAATTAATGATGGCATGATAATTAATGATGGCAATAAGTTCTGTTTACTCATCTTAATGGAGTTGGTTGAGTCTCTTAAGAATGATAAAATTTACTCAGGTCCATCCTGATATCCAGGATTATCTTCAAAAGACTTTACTGTCCTTAAAAAAAAAAAAATTATTCGATTTGCTAAGATGCCCTAAGAAGCCAGAAGCCACTGAATCCAGACAGGAATGATCGGGGAAAAACCTAAATTGCAGTCACACTGTTCTCAGACTCGGACCCTTTGTGGTCGGAGTTGGCATCTCCAGTCACAGTTCCCGCTGGTGGCAACTGGAAAGGCTGGAGGTGGAAAGAAAATGCAGATATTATAGCAAAATGATGTTTACCACTGGGGGTAAATTTACACCTTGGGGTAAGGATTGAGGGCAGAGTCACTGTATGCAGTGGCTGGGAACGTGGGGAATGAGAGTCCCACCCTGACACAGACGGGAGGCAGCCCACACTGCCTGCAGGGCGGTGCGTGAAGAGAACCGGACCAGGGCCGGAGAGCCCACGTCAAGGCCTGACTGCCTCCCTCGGGCCATGCGATCTTGGGCAAGTCACTTCATATTTTTGGCTCCCCCAGTCATGTCTGCAAAGTGAAATGCCGCACCCTTGCCAGCTCAGAGGGCGGCTGGCGTCATCAGCCAGAGTGTGTGTGGAAGCTCCTGTCCACACCGCGGGGTGCCGCACGCGGTGGTATTTCCACTGTGCTCTTCACACCTCGGATTTCCCCCATTTCTGCTGCTTGTCTACACCTGTATCCTTGGCACTTCTGCCATTCCACGCGAGGACTTTCCAAATTAGAACCACCACTCAGATGGAAGGCCTCAGTCTCTTCTATTAATCTTAATATCATTCAAGTCAACATATGTTGTTTTCTAGCTGCAGCGAGGAAATTAATTATTCCAGAATCAATGATCTGGAATCAATGATGTTTGGTGTCAGAACATTGTAACTGCAGAGAATGTAGACAGTTAGAGCAGAGAATCATGGCATAACCATAGGGAAGGCCCAGGGCTGGGTGACCATTTCCCCAAGAGCCTACCAAGTGGGTTTGCACGTGACCAGTCCCCAGGAGGCTGAGACTGACCTGATGAATTACGCATGGAGGCTACGCTGGGCTCCTGTCTCGTTCCATCTGTCTGCTCCATATTCAGCTACTTACCTCCACACAACCTACCTCTCTTTGGGGAACCTGGAATGGGTAGACCAGAACACCAGCCTTGGAGCTTAATCTTGGGGACAGAACTCTGAGGAGTCAGGGCCAGCAGGGGGATTCTGACCTAAGGTGGCATGGTGCATAAATTGAACCAGAGGAGGCTAGGTTGTCTTCATCAATTAGTCAGATGCATTCCATTTGTGAGAGAGGAAAAAGTGAACTCAAACGAGCTTAAGCAAAAATGCAATTTAAAAAGGGATGGTGGAGTTCATTAACTCATCTAATTAAGAGGTCAAAGGAGTGGAACACGCTTCGGACCTGACTGAGCACAGAGGTGCAGGAAGTCTTTTCAGGGCTCTGCCCTCCCTCTCTCAGTTCTGCTATCTTTCGTGGCTTGGCTTTCTACCCCGCTAGGTTCTCTCCACCTGACAGCCACTTGACTTGCTGGCCCACTAGTAATATCCTAGCAACTCAACAACCCCAGTGGAAGAAAAAAACACAAGTCTTTCCTGAGATTCTTGCCAGAAAGGACCTAGCGATGACTCTGATTGGTCTAGCTCAGACCCCAAATCATCATTCTCAGCAAGCCCTGCAAACAGGATGGGTTACATTCCCAATCTTACTGGTGGAGATGGTGGCAAGGGTGTCCATCCCACCCACACCAGATGGAAAAGGTCTTTGGGGAGAGGTAGCCATCACCTGAAGAAGGCGGGTGGGCAGAGGATGGAAGTTACACAGACAAAAATGACAGAATTTTATAGTATCAAACAATTCGTCATGGATCCCCAGTCCTGTGAGGCCATCCACACAGAAAGAGGAGCTCCATGATTGAATTAGCTTTGAAAACACTACAGGCTCAACTGCTTTGTATTTTAAAAGTTCTGAGACATCCTGCAGTAAAGAAATCTCTTTAAAAATCAGCATTTCCTAAAATGTTTGACCATGGATTTTTTTTTTTTAATGTGGACCCTTTTTGAAGTTTTTATTGCATTTGTTATAATATTGCTTCTGTTTTATTTTATTTTATTTATTTATTTTTGGCCGTTAGAAAGCATGGGGGGATCTGAGCTCCTCAACCAGGGATTGAATCTACAGCCCCCTCACTCTACGTGGGAAGGAGAACTTTTTTTTTTTTTTTTTTTTGAATAGTTTGGTTTTTATTTTTTATTTTTTTTTTAATCAAGAATCTCTTTTATTGATTATCAGAAACATTACAAACATCTAGTATGAACAAATTGTAACATGATAGTGTTTAGTTTGAACAATTAATACATTTCAGATATAATATTATACATATTTCAATGCTATTCTCCCCAATCATCTCCACCCTCTCCTGGTCCCAGAGTCCAAAAGTCTGGTCTATACATCAGTGTCTCTTTTGTTGTCTCGTAAATAGGGTTATTTTTTACCATCTTTCTAAATTCCATATATATGCGTTAGTATACTGTATTTGTGTTTTTGTTTCTGGCTTACTTCACTCTGTATAATAGGCTCCAGTTCCATCCCCCCCCTTTGAATTTTTTTAAATTTTTTTTTTTTTTTTGGTTTTTAAATTTTCTTTTTTTTTTTTTCCCCCCTTTTTTTTTTTCTTTTTTTTTGTGTGTGTATTTTTGTTTTTTCCCCTTTTTGTTTTTTTAAACAGTGGTGTGTTTGATTGTGGGGGTGTGGGTTTTTTTTTTTTTTTTTTTTTTATTGTATATGCCCGGCGGTGGGTTGGTTGTATCATATGTTGTTTTTTTTTTTTTTTTTTGTATTCCCCTTCCTTTCTTCTTGGGTTGTTTTTTCTTTCCCCCCCACCAGCGGAGGGGGTCCCTTCTCTCCCCCCCCCCCCCCTCCATTATTTTTTTTTGATAGCAGCCATACTGATTGGCGTGAAATGGTATCTCATAGTGGTTTTGATTTGCATTTCTCTGATAATGAGTGATATTGAGCATCTTTTCATGTGTTTGTTAGCCATCTGTATGTCTTCTTTGGAGAAATGTCTATTGAGTTCTTTGGCCCATTTTTTGATTGGGTCGTTTATTTTTCTGGAATTGAGTTGTAGAAGTTGCTTGTATATTTTTGAGATTAGTTGTTTGTCAGTTGCTTCATTTGCTATTATTTTCTCCCATTCTGAAGGCTGTCTTTTCACCTTGCTTATAGTTTCCTTTGTTGTGCAAAAGCTTTTTAAGTTTGATTAGGTCCCATTTGTTCATTTTTGATTTTATTTCCAATATTCTGGGAGGTGGGTCATAGAGGATCCTGCTGTGATGTAAGTCAGAGAGTGTTTTGCCTATGTTTTCCTCTAGGAGTTTTATGGTTTCTGGTCTTACATTTAGCTCTTTAATCCATTTTGAGTTTATTTTTTGTATGGTGTTAGAAAGTGTTTAGTTTCATTATATGGAGGGGTCTTTTTTTGTATCCATTCAGCCAGTCTTTCTTTTGTTGGGGCATCAACCCATTTACATTTAAGGTAATTATGATAAATATGATCCGTTCCATTATTTTTTTTTGTTTAATTTATATCTTTTTGTTTTCCTTCTAGAGAATGTCTTTAGTATTTTTGAGAGCTGGTTTGTTGCTGAATTCTTCAGCTTTTCTTTCTTAAAGTTATTTCTCTTATATTTGATGAGATTTCTGGGTACAATAATCTGGCTTAGGTTTTTTTCATCATTTAAGTATGTCTTGCCATTCCCTCTGGCTTGGAGAGTTTTATTGAAAGATAGTTGTTATCCTTATGGGAATTCCTTTTTTTTTTTTTTTCCTTCTCTTTTTTTTTTTATTTTTTATTTATTTTTGGTTTTTTTTATTATTGGGACTTTGGTTTTTGATTATGATTATTTCCTTCCATTTTAGGAATTTTCAACTATTATCTCCTCTAGTATCTTCTCATGGTCTTTTTTTTTCTTCTTCTTCTGGGACTCTATGATTCTATATTTACGTTTAATATTGTCCTGGAGGTCTCTGAGATTTCCTCATTTTTTTAATTTTTTTCTTTTTTCTCCTCTGATTCCTTTAATTCTGCCATTCTATCTTCTAATTCGCTAATTCTATCTTCTCCTCTGTTATTCTACTATTTGTTGCCTCCAGAGTTTTTGGATCTCATTTATTCATTATTCATTATATGTTGATTCTTTTTTATTTCTTCTAGGTCCTTGTTAAATCTTTCTTGCATCTTCTCAATGCTTTTCTCCAGACTATTTATCCATGATTCCATTTTGCTTTCCAGATTTTGGATTAATTTCACGATCATTATTCGAATTCTTTATCAGGTAGGTTCGCTATTTCTTCCTCTTTTGTTTGGTTTGGTGGGCTTTTATCCTGTTCCTTTACCTGCTGGGAATTCTTCTGTCTTTTCATCTTGGTTAAATTGCTAAGTTTGGGGCGTCTTTACTGTATTCTGGTAGTCTGTGGAGTTCTCTTTATTGTGGCGTTTCTGCACTATATGTGGGTTTGTACCGGTGGCTTGTCGAGGTTTCTTGTTTATGGAAGCTTGTATCGGTGTTCTGGTGGGTGGAGCTGGATTTCTTTTCTCTGGGGTGCAGTGGAGTGTCTAGTAGTGAGTTATGAGATGTCTATGCTTTTGGGGTCGCTTTGTGTAGCCTGTGTATTGGAGCTCAGGCTGTGTTCTTGTTTTTCTGGAGAATTTGCTTGGTATGTCTTGTTGTGGAACTTGCTGGTCTTTGTGTGATGCTTGGTTTCAGAGTAGGTATGGAGGCTTTTAATGAGCTCCTGTCAATTAGTGTTTCGTGGGATCAGGGTATGGACTTAAGCCTCCTGGTTCCAGTTATTGGTCTTATTTTTACAGTAGTCTCAAAAACTTCTTCTTCTATAATGCATTCCACAACTGGACTGCTCAGAGATGTTCACGGAATTATACATAGAAGGAAAAAGGGAGGAAGGAGACAGAGGTGGTCAGGAGGATAAAAGGAGGGGAGTGTGAAGGAGAGAGACAGATCTAGTCAGTAATCAGTAAAGAAAAGAAAAAAGGAAAGGAAAAAAGCAAAGGACAAAAAGGAAAAAGGAAAAAAAAAAACAAAACAGGGTCGCAAAAGTTATATCTAAACGTGGAGATTAAAGAAGTACTAGAGGATAAAAAAAATAATAATAATAAAAAATAAAAGAAACAAAACAAACAACAACAAAAAAAAAATTAAAAGGAAAAAAAAATTTTTGTTTTCCTTTTTCCAATTAAAAAATAATAAAAATTTAAAATATATATATATATTAAAAAAAGAAAAGAAAAAAAAAAAGGAAATAATGATGGGAAAAATAGTAACAATATATATAAGAGTTTCTCTATTATTGTTGTGGGTTCAGTTCATTTTCAGCTAGTTCCTTGTTCCGGCTTAAATTTCTCAAGATCTATAGGCCCCTTTCTCTGTGGTTGTTCTGTATAGTTCTTTGTTCTGTGCACGGTTCGGCGGTGTTCTGGGCCAAGGCCCGCCACTCGTGTGGTCGGCGCTGCACAATCTGGATTGCCGGCCCAAACTACTCCAGTTAGGCAGCACTCCAGACAATCAGGCGAACGAAGTCTGCGCTGAGGCCCGCAGAGGGGGAGGGGCCGGCGACGGGAATGGCGGGCGGGCGGGTGGGGGAGGGGATGGGGTGGCCCTCGTGGGAGCCGCCGGCACAGCGGGCGGGGGCACGCCTGCGCGGGAGTGGCCGGCGGGGGAGCGTCCAGTGGGGGAGAGTCCCGCGGGGGAGCGTCCCTCTGGGGAGCGCCGGCAGCGGAGCGTCCCGCGTGGGAACGGCCAAGGCGTCTCCCTGCCCAGCCCCGGCTCCCCAATGGCAGATGCGGGCGTTTGCAGCGGTGCTTTTCCGCTGCGGAAGTTACCGCAGGGCCCGCAGTCTGTGGGTTCTAATTGCTCAACTGTTCTCCTCCCTGTTATGATAGTCTCCGTGTTTCCCAGGTTCGGCGCAGATTCCGCAGGGAGAGTGTTTCCTGGTGTTTGGAAACTTCTCTTTTTAAGACTCCGGGAAGGAGAACTTTTAACCCCTTGACCATCAGGGAAGTCCCCCATGGATTAATTTTTTTCAGAATCCATTTTAAAATCTAAAATACCACCCCAAACAAACAAAACAGATGGGCTAGAGAGGGCTAAGGTCAAATGCCAAGAACTCCATGGCCAAACAATCTGCAGTTGATGTTAACTGGAGCTGGGCAGAGGTGAGTTAAGAGTGTCAACGATGCAGAAACAAGCTAAGAGCCTCAGAGGGATGGCCCTTCCTGGACGACAGGGTGTAGCTTTTGTGGCTGGAAAAGTCAGAAACTGGAAACTCTAACAGTGCCACGCATTTGGGAGTCCGTCTCACTGTGGGTGGGACAGCAGTAGTGGAGGATGGGGAAGGGCACTTACCTGGGGAGGAGAGGCAAGCCCGCCGTCCTAGCCAGGGCTCCCTGGCTGATGCAGCGTCTGCTCCCAACACGTGGCAGAACAGAAGCCCCGAGAATTCAGAGCCAAACTCTTAACAGCTCAACCAAGTAGAAAATCTAAGGCCGCGTCTCCCAGGACTTTCAGGCTCTGGCCTGGGATTCAGTGTCAGGATCGAACAAGGAAAACAGAGACAGTGCGTAGATGCAGAATTCGGGACAGGGAGCTAGTTATCCACCTGACGGAAGGGCCGAGACTTGAAGGGACCCAGGGAGGGATCCGGCCGGAAGCCGCTGCCCACTCTTGGCTGGAGGTAAAGGAGGAAGACAGCGTTACCCAGGCCTGAGGCCCCCCAGCAGAAGCTGGCATCACAGTGGGTGAATCCACCAGGATCTGAGGTCAGAACAGGGGCCACAGTAGCCACTGTGCTGATGCTGGCCCGTGTGTGTGTGTGTGTGTGTGTGTGTGTGTGTGTGTGTGTGTGATTAACCCTCTTCTTCCTCTTTAGTCTCTGGCCTGAACCAGCCAGCGCTGGACCCAGACAGAAACCAGTGACCTAAGAGCCTCAAATGCACTAATAGGAGTCCGCTCCTTTGGCAATTCCCTTAGCAGAAAAAAAAAAAAAAAAAAAAAACAGGCAAGAGAGGTCCCGGACTGGCACAGATTCTCAGCTTCAATACAAGATTCTGTGGCTTCCCAGAGGTCCCCCGGATCAGGGATCGGCAAACTTTTCCTGAGAAGGGAGTAAATATTTGAGGTTCTGCTGGCCATTCAGTCTCTGTTGCAACGAGTCAACTTTGCTATTGTTTTGTGAAGTAGCCACAGACCAAATTTGTATACAAACAAATTTTCTGGGTTCTCTTACATCCCCTGGAGGAGGGCATGGTGACCCACTCCAGTATTCTTGCCTGGAGAATCACACGGACAGAGGAGCCTGGCGGGCCACAGTCTGGGATCGTAGAGCCAGACATGACTGAGCAACTACAACACACAATAAAACTTTATTTGCATGAATGACAAGGGGTCAGATGTGGCCTGCCAGGATGTAGGAGCCTGGCAGTGTAGGCAAGGCAGTTACCATCTTTGCACCTGACACCCAGGAGGTGAACTCTTATCTTCTCTCCACAGAAACTACATCCTGGGCTGTACAGATGGCAAAGCTCAGAAAAAAAAGAAAAATATGCTTGAAATTGTTCCCCCAGATTCTGATGTGCAGAGCCTTTCCTGGGCTGTCACAACAATCTCCTCTACCGTCAACACGTGTCAGATGCGCCAAGACTCTGTTACCTGGACTCACCGCCGTCTGCAGCCTTCTCTAGGACAACGTGCAATTTCTTCTTCCGAGAGCCCCGGCATGAGGAGGAAGCTTGAACAACGGGGGGTTGATTTTGAATCGAACATAATGAATCACCAGGCAGGGGCTGCTCTCTCGTTGGTTTGAAGAGGCTGATTCTGTCTTTGGAATTGTGAGAATAATTCTCCAAGACGCCCTCTGGGGGCTTAAGAGTGGATTTAGGCAGGCGGTGGCTATGTGTTCAAAAAAGAATGGGTCCGGAATGGCGCAGATAGCAGCAGCTGCTGAGCCCTGAGGGGTGGATGCTGGTCCCTTCCCCAAGCTCCAAGGGCAGACAGTTCCTGAGCTCCTCTTGCCTGGGAGAGGGGCTTGACACATTCATGACAAAGAATTCCTTCCTGGAAGACACAGATCTTTAGAAAGCCCTTATGTTTTGGCATCTCAAATGGAAACGGTGTGGCTCATTTCGTACATCTCTGCCCTCCTCCTCTGATCTGGTCACCCCCTTCATTAATGTCCCCACCATCCGTCACCCCAGCAGCCATGGCCCTCGGGCAGGTACAGTAACAACCTATTTGACACAGTCTTGTTTGGCTGAAAGAATCTTGACCCCCGAAATTGTTGACTACATGGCTTCACACTCAGGAAATGTCCTTGTCCAGGGCTACTTCAGAGAGGTCCCAAAGATATTGTGAAGGTCAGTGTTCTAGGACCCTTCTCTCTCAATTCTATTACCTTCCCTGTTATACGACCACCACATAAAACAGGAGGAAAGGAAAAGAGATCTGTTGTCTGGAAATCCTGAAAACGTATACGCTACTGCAGCTGTCAGAATCAGCTTTCCCGTTGGGTTTTAAATCCCTTGTGCTCAGCTTCAGGCACCCACAGACTGACCTCAGGTGGTTGCTGCCTCGTTCTGACCAGCCCGTCAGCGAACCTCTCCCCCATCCACATCCAGTCCCCACCTGGTGGTTCCCCTCCCCGCTCCCCTCAAGTTTTATCACCACCTCTGAGCGCAGTGTGGACATCAGCTTGTGATACCGCTTATCTGTCTCCAAAATTCACCAGAACTGAATCTGGTCTTTCCCAGTATTTCGAAAGACGTGACTTTAGACTGATAAGATTTTCTGAAAGTGATAACAGTTTTGAGAGCACATACTCATTTTGTACTTGTTTTGGTTTGACTGGGAGGCCTTGAACAGCACGTGTGTGCTCAGTCACGTCCAGCTCTTTGTGACCCTGTGGATTGTAGCCCACCAGGCTCCCCGTCCATGGAATTTTCCAAGCAAGAATACTGGAGTGGGTTGCCATTTTGATGATAGTAAATAGGGCTTATCTCATTTTCCCAAATCCAGTTGATTGAGAGGGCCTGCCTCTAGTCACATCCAGACTCAGCAGGAAAGAGTTCCATGATTGATTAGTAATGTCTGCAGCAGACACAGGTCAGGAGGGTGGTGACATACGGGCTACTTCCATGCTGTCCTATGGTAGGTGTTCAACCGGTACTTGCTGATGCTGAGTGGAATAGAAAGAGCTCGGGACTGAGTTAGAAAGGATAGGATTTAAAATGGGTGATGCTGCTAATTAGCTGGGTTGGGCTTCCCTGGTGGCTCAGTTGGTAAAGAATCCCCCTGCAAAGCAAGAAACCACTCGCAATGCAGGAAGCCTGAGTTCAATCCCTCGGCCGTGATGATCCCCTGGAGGAGGAAATGGCAACCCACTCTGGTTTCTTGCCCGGGAAATCCCATGGGCAGAGGAGCCTGGTGGGCTACAGTCCATGGGGTTGCAAGAGTCGGACAGGACTTAGTGACTAAACCACCATCACCATACTCAACAAGCTCCTCATCTTCTCTGGGCCCCCACTGCCTCAACTGTTAAGGGAAAAGTTGAGATCCAAACAAAAATGTTTACCCTGGAGCCTCCAATCTCGCAGAAGCTTATGAAGAAACTAATGAACAGCCCCCAAATGACTGTCCATGTTGCAAAAAGACTCATGAAAATGCCGCAGCATATAATGGTTATGAGTGACTTTACAGTCAGATCAACCCAAGTTCTAGAGCATATTAAAAAGCAGAGACATCACTTTGCTGACATAGGTCTGTATAGTCAAAGCTATGGTTTTTCTAGTAGTCATGTATGGATGTGAGAGTTGGACCACAAAGAAGGCTGAGCACCGAAGTACTGACACTTTTGAACTGTGGTGCTGGAGAACACTCTTGAGAGTCTCTTGCACAGCAAGGAGATCCAACCAGTCAATCCTAAAGGAAATCAGTTCTGAATATTCATTAAAAGGACTGGTCCTGATGCTGAAGCTCCAATACTTTGACCACCTGATGCAAAGAGATGACTCATTGGAAAGGACCCTGATTCTGGGAAAGATTGAGGGCAGAAGGAGATGGGGGTGGCAGAGGATGACATGGTTAGATAGCATCACTGACTCAATGCACATGAATTTGAGCAAACTCGGGGAGATGGTGAAGGACAGAGGAGCCTGGTGTGCTACAGTCCATGGGGTCCCAGAGGGTCAGACAGGACTTTGTGACTGAACAACAACCCCAGTTTGGATCCTTATGGCTCTTACAGAATTCCTTAGATTCCACAGTTCTTCAGCTATGAGGAAGAATCCCACAGTTTCCTCAACTGTGAATTGACCACTCGTGACCATCCAGTAAAAATGAAATATGATAAGGTTTGTCCAGCCCTTGGCTGGGCCCTAGGAGGCACCTAATCTATCTTGTCATTATTGGTTTTGTTACTGTTTTAGAGGGGATGGGCCACTTCTTTTTTAGAAGCATCCTGTTGACTGACTGATTGTTAGTTGCATAGACCCGCAGGTATTCTGCAGGGAAACACACCCTTTTCCTGATGATCAGAGAGGTTTAGTTTCCTGGCTGGATCCTTTAGAACGTGAGGCCCAGGGGAAGTGGTGTGGGGATGGGGGACATATCAAAGAACCCTCTGATGTGGAAAAGGCCAGGGACCCCAGGGATGGTTGTCTTCTACAGCTCTTTCTTCTGCTGAATGTCTGTGCTCCTCTAAATGCCAGCCACGTGTCTCTACAGCGCTCGGCACGCAGGCGGCTCTCCTGGCGGGAGGCAATGCCATTCTGTGATTTTTCTGTTCTATTCTGTGACTTGGTGTTCAGTCCGTGTCCCCTGTTGGGCCAATTACCGACTTAAAGTGTTGTTAGGAAAAGGCAAGCGCATTCATTATGTGGCGGTGAGCACGCGGGCTCTATGATTTCTATTTATGTGTTTGAAAAAAGCCATTCTTTCTTGGTCTTTGTGTGTGTGCGTGTCACCAGAAGGCCTCCAAACCTCAGATTCTTCCCTCGTAGCTGCCTATCTTCTCTGCCCTCGCCCGTCCGTCACCCTGGGCTGCTCGGCGGGGACAGAACAGGTCAGCAAAGAGCTGAGCAGGGAGGGGAGCTGCTGGGAGCAGAGATGTTAAGTACTCAGGGGATGAAGAAAACGGAGGCAGGAATTGACTTATCTGGTCAGCATTCTTGTGGCACAAATGGAGGTGAGATCACGTGATGCCAGGAAACGTGAAGGTGTTAGTTGCTCACTCCTGTCCGACTCTTTGCAACCCCATGGACTGCAGCCCACCAGGCTCCTCTGTCCATGGGAGTCTCCAGGCGAGAATACTGGAGTGGGTAGCCATTCCCTTCTCCAGGGGATCTTCCCAACCCAGGGATTGAACCTGGGTCTCCTGCCTTGGCAGACGGATTCTTTACCATCTGAGCCACCTGGGATGCCATAATGGAGTAAGTTCCACAAAGACACTTGAAACTATGAAAACACCCAACATTCTCTTGGTGTGAAAGACAAGACTAGGAGTGAGGAGACCGGGGTTCTAGTTTGACCTTGAATACCGAAGCAGATCTTTCTGGCTCTCGGCCCTTCCTTCTGCAAACTGAGATTTCTGACATCATCATGTTTCCATTCAGTCCCCACAATCCATGGATTTATGACTCCATGAACCAAAAGCCTGTGGATTCACTGAGTTTTTTGGTAGATTCCTACTTTGGTTTCATAGAGTCTCCGTATTTGCAACAGACTCTCAACTGACTTCAGAGGAGGGTTCTCCAGATCTGGATACACTGTGGAATAATCCGTATCCATCAGAGTACAGAACTCAAATCTCCAGGGAGCTGGAATACTATCTACTCATCTGATCAATCATTTTCATCCTATGATAAATACTTTAATGCAAGGCATGCATCAGATCAGATCAGATCAGTCGCTCAGTCGTGTCCGACTCTTTGCGACCCCATGAACCGCAGCACGCCAGGCCTCCCTGTCCATCACCAGCTCCTGGAGGTCACCCAGACTCATACCCATCGAGTCAGTGATGCCATCCAGCCATCTCATCCTCTGTCGTCCCCTTCTCCTCCTGCCCTCAATCCCTCCCAGCATCAGAGTCTTCTCCAATGAGTCAACTCTTCGCATGAGGTGGCCAAAATACTGGAGTTTCAGCTTTAGCATCATTCCTTCTAAAGAAATTCCAGGATTGATCTCCTTCAGAATGGACTGGTTGGATCTTCTTGCAGTCCAAGGGACTCTCAAGAGTCTTCTCCAACACCACAGTTCAAAAGCATCAATTCTTCAGCGCTCAGCCTTCTTCACAGTCCAGCTCTCACATCCATACATGACCACAGGAAAGACCATAGCCTTGACTAGGCGAACCTTTGTTGGTAAAGTAATGTTTCTGCTTTTGAATATGCTATCTAGGTTGGTCATAACTTTTCTTCCAAGGAGTAAGCGTCTTTTAATTTCATGACTGAAGTCACCATCTGCAGTGATCTTGGAGCCCAGAAAAACAAAGTCTGACACTGTTTCCACTGTTTCCCCATCTATTTCCCATGCAGTGATGGGACCAGATGCCATGATCTTCGTTTTCTGAATGTTGAGCTTTAAGCCAACTTTTTCACTCTCCACTTTCACTTTCATCAAGAGGCTTTTTAGCCCCTCTTCACTTTCTGCCATAAGAGTCGTGTCATCTGCATATCTGAGGTTATTGATATTTCTCCTGGCAATCTTGATTCCAACTTGTGTTTCTTCCAGTCCAGCATTTCTCATGATGTACTCTGCATATAAGTTAAATAAACATGGTGACAATATGCAGCCTTGACGTACTCCTTTTCCTATTTGGAACCAGTCTGTTGTTCCATGACCAGTTCTAACTGTTGCTTCCTGACCTGCATACAGATTTCTTAAGAGGCAGATCAGGTGGTCTGGTATTCCCATCTCTTTCAGAATTTTCCATAGTTTATTGTGATCTACACAGTCAAAGGCTTTGGCATAGTCAATAAAGCAGAAATAGATGTTTTTCTGGAACTCTCTTGCTTTTTCCATGATCCAGCGGATGTTGGCAATTTGATCTCTGGTTCCTCTGCCTTTTCTAAAACCAGCTTGAACATCAGGAAGTTCACGGTTCACATATTGCTGAAGCCTGGCTTGGAGAATTTTGAGCATTACTTTACTAGCGTGTGAGATGAGTGCAATTGTTCGGTAGTTTGAGCATTCTTTGGCATTGCCTTTCTTTGGGATTGGGATGAAAACTGACCTTTTCCAATCTTGTGGCCACTGCTGAGTTTTCCAAATTTGCTGGCATATTGAGTGCAGCACTTTCACAGCATCATCTTTCAGGACTTGGAATAGCTCCACTGGAATTCCATCACCTCCACTGGCTTTGTTCGTAGTGATGCTTTCTAAGGCCCATTTGACTTCACATTCCAAGATGTCTGGCTCTAGGTCAGTGATCACATCATCATGATTATCTGGGTCTTGAAACTCTTTTTTGTACAGTTCTTCTGTGTATTCCTGCCACCTCTTCTTAATATCTTCTGCTTCTGTTAGGTCCACACCATCTCTGTCCTTTATTGTGCCCATCTTTGCATGAAATGTTCTTTTGGTATCTCTGATTTTCTTGAAGAGATCCCTAGTCTTTCCCATTCTGTTGTTTTCCTCTATTTCTTTGCATTGATCACTGAGTTGCTTGCTTAGGCAAAGTAAAGTGAAAGGGTTCATCTGTTCCCAAATTGACAGCAGACTTGGATTAATAAAAAGTGCCTGTGTATGCATGCCTTTCCTTTTCTCCTTTGCTTCTCTTCTTTTCAGCAAAGGAGAAAAGGAAAGGCATGCATACACAGGCACTTTTTATTAATCCAAGTCTGCTGTCAATTTGGGAACAGATGAACCCTTTCACTTTACTTTGGCTAAGCAAGCAACATGAGCTCATCCCAGGCGTAGGGTTAGTCCCTCTGGTGGGGTGGGACCTTTTCTGCATCCTCAAGCCGGCCTGACATCCGCTTGCTTCTCCAACCCAGCTACAAGGAGGCACACATGTTATACCAAAGTGATGCTCCTGATGGCGTTTTCTTTATTTTCTCCCACCTTAAAAAATATAGCTTGCTCCATGCAACAGGCACAGGGTTCTATAGGCAACCTTAGGGAGTCTGCTGCTGCTAAGTCACTTCAGTCGTGTCCGACTCTGTGTGACCCCATAGATGGCAGCCCACCAGGCTCCCCCGTCCCTGGGATTCTCCAGGAAAGAATACTGTTCCTCCTCCAATGCATGAAAGTGAAAAGTGAAAGTGAAGTCGCTCAGTCGTGTCCGACTCTTAGTGACCCCATGGACTGCAGCCCACCAGGCTCCTCCGTCCGTGGGATTTTCCAGGCAGGAGTACTGGAGTGGGGTGCCATTGCCTTAGTTCTTCATTAGCTGAAAGATTACAGTGAAGTTCCTCCATCTCCCCCACAGCCTCCTGACAAACAGACAGACAAAGAGTTGCAAACTGATTTGATCCCCTTTCGCCAACATGATGACAACAATCTCCATGAGAGCTTTTCCGCCTTCATCTAAAGGGAGAGATTTTTCCTTTCTTAAAAGAGAAAGCCTCTCCTCACTAGAGTCATCAGCATCTCAGTGTTTACTGAGTTAATATGACAGTGGTCTCCTTAGCAACCTCTGCTCTCACAGGATTAGAGGAGACAAGTCCTTCTTTAATGCTCCGGGTTACAAAAACCCCATCCTAGACCAGAACACAGCTCTCCCCAACAAAGGCAAACAGAATGTAATGAGGTTACCAAAAAAAAAAAAAAAAAAAAGAGAGAGAGAGAGTGATACAAGATAGCTTCTCCCCGAGTAGCTTAGCAGGCAGAGCTGTTCTGTTACACATGGGTACACTGTGACTAAGGACCTGGGGCACAGGGGGATGGAGCGCTGTCAGCCTCATCCCTAAATGAACTTAGTGCTCTGCCGAGAAAAGAGGTTGGGCGGACACAATGCTCAGCCCTTAGCTTCTGACCGAGGCGCAGAGATGGTAAATGAGCGCTCCTAGCGTAGAGTCTGACACACACCAGGTCAGGAAGCCTGTTGGAGCTGATGAGCTTATGATCTACTAGACTGTCCACTTTATGAAGACAGCACTCCCATCTGCCTTCTTGAGATTGACACTTAGTGGCGCCTGGCACTAACTGATGCTCAGAATTTGTGTTACTTTAATGCATCTTCTCTGTGTTATTTTAATGTCAGATCCTCAAGATACCAGAGGATGTGGGTAACGTCATCAGTTTATATTTTACAGATGAGAAAAATAAGACCCTGAGGTCAAGTCTCTGGACTCAGGCCCCACTGTAAGCTCTGTCAACTGAGCAGTTGGCCCTGGTGCCAAAGCCTTCACTGTGCTGCCTCAACAGAGACGCAGTCTCTGTCTGGGCTCCGTGAAGAGCAGAGCACGGCTCAGTGTCTCTCCAGGGCTCTCAGCCCTGTTTGCCTTCCAACTTGGAAGAAGAGAGTGTGAGATGGATATTCCCCTCAAGGAATTTTAAGCATCCTCGGTGCTTTGAAATTTCATAACTCTGCCCGCCCGCGCTCTCCATCACCCCATGGCCCTTGGAAGTTGTCTCCAGATTTGAAGCTTGAATGATCCAGTTTCTACGTGGCTCATTCTAACTCATCAAGGAGAGCTCACTTTCTGTTGCTTCTCCGACTTATGTTTCTCCAAACTCATCACAGGAACAGGGCCTGTGCGTCCCTGGCAGGAGATTTTCCATGAGTAAGAAAACCTGCCGCACAGACAGATTTTCCTGGCAGGGACACCCAAGTGCCCAGGACTCGGGGGTGGGGTGGACACAAAGCTACAGTTCTGATAGCCCCCTTCCCAAGGCTCGAATTGTAAAGGAGGAGGTAAAATGTAGTTGTCAACGTCTGGGTGAAGCAACATGGTTTATGACACAGGTTTGCCAGGGGGAGCCCCAGGGAGTAGGCACGTCACAGAACTGTCTCTGGGGACTCCCTGCTCTGGGTTGATGCTCACCTATGGCCTGGGGAAGCAGCAGTGAGACCCTCAGAGGCATCCTGGGATCTGCCCCTTTCTCCACTCCCACATTCAATTAGGGTCTGATATCACCTTTTGTATCGCCTCCTTTCTGAGTTCACCCAGCATCATCTGTCACCTGGACATTTGCAATAGCATCTCCACTGTCCCCACCCGCTCCTCGTGCCCCTCCCTGATCTATCTCCTCCTTTGCAGCTGGCGTGATTTTTTTCAGTATGAAAATCTACTCAAAACCCTTCAAAGACTTCTCATATTTTTTTATCATAAAGCCAAACCCATTGCCTGGCATTCAGATGCCTTCATGAGCTTGTCCTTGTCTAAGTCTGTGGCCTCATCTCTTAGCACCTGGACTCACCCTTTCTAAGCATCACTGACTCCTCACCGCCGCATGGCTGCACAGTGGTTTCTATTAGCCCCAAGTGCCCTTCCATCCCTTACGGAGGCAGGAGCCCCTTGTGCAGTTGGCCCTGCCGTCCCTTATGCAGTTCTCAAGCACTGATGCTTCACTGTCTCCCCAAGGGAGCTCTCCAGCTCCCCAGGAAAAATTCCAGAAACCATGAGTTTTGGGTTCACTCCCAAGAGACTGAAAGGCATATTGTACAGACTGAGCAATCTGTCCCCATATTTACACAGAGTACACTAAAACAAGACGCTAGCCAGGATGCCATGGGCGATTAGAGCCTGGGCTTCTGATACTGATACACATGGGTGTGAATCGCAGTCCTGGCCAACCAGCCAGGCGGTGGGCAACATGCGGAACCACATGTACCCTGGGTTTCCTTCTCTGTAAAATACGGGCAGCAGTATTACCTAACTCACTGTTTAAAAAGAAAACTATGTTGAAGACTAATGCTGTATCTTGTACAAATTGTGTTTAATAGGTGGCAGTCACAGGGATGAGAGTAACTGAGAAAGTTGGCAGCGATAACAGCACGACCCAAGTAAATCCTGGCTACCACATGGTCTGGGAGTAGTCTGGCATTCAGAGAAGCACACTCTGCTGCTGCTGCTGCTGCTAAGTCACTTCAGTTGTGTCCGACTCTGCGTGACCCCATAGACGTCAGCCCACCAGGCTCTCCTGCCCCTGGGATTCTCCAGGCAAGAAAACTGGAGTGGGTTGCCATTTCCTTCTCCAATGCATGAAAGCAAAAAAGTGAAAGTGAAGTTGCTCAGTCGTGTCTGACTTTTAGCGACCCCATGGACTGCAGCCCACCAGGCTCCTCCATCCATGGGATTTTCCAGGCAAGAGTACTGGAGTGGGGTGCCATTGCCTTCTCCGGAAGCACACTCTAGCAACCGAAAAGTACAGAAAAGCACTTATTTAGTTTTCTATCTCAAGGAGACACCCAGTTCACAAGTCACAGCATCATGTTTAAAACTCCCTTCCCCAGTTTCTCTTATCCTCCCATCTGGTAGCTGCCCCAACGTGACTTCCTTACTGCAAGCCTCAACTCTCAATCGAACACTCAGCACCCGACTTGTCAACTCTGCCTCTTCTCTTTTCGTCTCCGGCTCACTTTTTTCCCCTCCTAAATAAATCTTTCCAACCCTACCCTCTGGTTCTCCCCCAACTGAATTCTCCTTCCTTCTGCATAATAAATGTCTGAGGACCAGGGAAGAGAGGGTGAGAATGCTGGATGAACAATAGCGAAACTGGGACTTGCCACCTGGTGGGCCAGTGGTTAAGAACCCACCATGCAGTGTAGGGGACACGGGCTTGCTCCCCGGTCTGGGAGTGGAGATCTCACATGCTGTGGGGAAACTAAGCCCTCACACGTCAACTCCTGAGCCCGTGTGCCCCGAACTCCGTGCTCCAGACCAAGAGAAGACAGTGCACTGCCCCTAGAGAGCAGACCCTGCTGGCAGCATGTTGAGAAAGCCTCCGTGCAGCGAGCCCATGCACTGTAGCAAAGGCCCAGGGCAGCCACAAATGAAAATAAATTAATTTTAAAAAATAGCAAAATTGTCCTTGGTCTGTGAGGGGAGGGAATGAGGCTGATAATGTAAACCCACGAGTCCCATTTTCCTGTTAAACCAGCATCAGGGCAACACAGGACATGACAGACAATGAATGAGTCAGCTGCTACCTCTCTCCTTTGTAAGCAGCTGCATCAATGGAGAAATCAATCATTTCTTATTCTGTGAGAAGATAATATGTGAGATGATCAAAACCATCTCAAAATACCCTGCAGCCTCGCTGGAAGGATTCCTATCTTCCAAATTTATGCCTTTAACCCCTAACAAGCCTGCAGTGCAGGAGACAAGGGCTTAATCCCCAGGTCAGGAAGATCCCCTGGAGAAGGAAATGGCAAACCACTCCAGTATCCTCGCCTGGAAAATCACATGGACAGAGGAGCCTGATGGGCTGCAGTCCCTTGGGTTCAAAGAGTCAGGCACAACTGAGCAACTAACAAGCCTGACTCCTGCTCAACCAGCCGCGGAGAAGATGGACCTTTAGAATCCTGGAAAACAACACAGGTTTTAGATTTTACCAAAACCTACTAAAATAGACCCCAAATGCACTTAATCTTTTGATTTAACCTGTAAGTATGTATCCTATAAATGACTGCAAACATATATTCAGAGACATTTTTCAAGGATATTCATTACAGAATCATAGAAGCAAAAGATTGGAAAAGGTATAACTGTCCACCAGGCAGGACTGGTTAAAAATTATGGTTGGTTCATGGAATGACATTTGAGGGTCCTCTTTATGCTGAGTCAGGACCATCTCCAAGGCATATATTTAAGGCCAAAGAATAAAGCAGAGAAGTGTTTATTTAATATATACTCTAGCTGTGTTTTAAAATTACTTTACAATCTGTGTACTTTAGGACTTCCCTTGGTGTTACCGTGGCTAAGAATCTGCCTGCCAATGCAGGTGACACGGGTTCGATCCCGGGTCGGGAAGATTCCAGATGCCACGGAGCAACTGAGCCCACGCACTGCAGCGACTGAGTCTGCATGCTCTAGCACCTTTGAGCCACAGCCGCCGAGCCCATGAGCTCCATCTACTGCAGCCCATGCACCCAGAGCCTGTGCTCCGCAACAAGAGAAGCCACCGCAGTGAGAATTCTGCACACCACAATGATGAGTAGCCTCGGCTCGCCACAACAAAAGCAGCAAAGATCCAGTGCAACCAAAAAAAAAAATTTTTTTTTTTGGTGTACTTTTTACCTTTATGCTTGTCAGTGCATAAAAATATCTCAGGAAAGCTTAACATAGATCATGAGGAGTTTTAACCCCAGGGAATGGGCTCAGGGTGGAAGTAGGGAAGGATACATTTTTTATTGCATATTTTTGGGCAGTTACTCTTTTCCATAGGCAGGTCTTACTTTATAATGAAACAGTTTAGGAAGAAAATAGGCTTGGATTCAAACCACATCTCTTCACCCATGAGCTTTATGAATTTGGCAAAACATTTCACCTCTCAGCCCTCTGCATCCTCCCTTTGAGATGGGAATGGTGATCTGTATCTTACCTGCTATATCTATTTCTGCTTTATTGACTATGCCAAAGCCTTTGTGTGAATCACAATAAACTGCGGAAAATTCTGAAAGAGATGGGAATACCAGACCACCTGACCTGCCTCTTGAGAAACTTGTATGCAGGTCAGGAAGCAACAGTTAGAACTGGACATGGAACAACAGACTGGTTCCAAATAGGAAAAGGAGTACGCCAAGGCTGTATATTGTCACCCTGCTTATTTAACTTATATGCAGAGTACATCATGAGAAACGCTGGGCTGGAAGAAACACAAGCTGGGATCAAGATTGCCAGGAGAAATATCAATAACCTCAGATATGCAGATGACACCACCCTTATGACAGAAAGTGAAGAGGAACTCAAAAGCCTCTTGGTGAAAGTGAAAGAGGAGAGTGAAAAAGTTGGCTTAAAGCTCAATATTCAGAAAACTAAAATCATGGCATCTGGTCCCATCACTTCATGGCAAATAGATGGGGAAACAGTGGAAACAGTGTCAGACTTTATTTTTTTGGACTCAAAAATCACTGCAGATGGTGATTGCAGCCATGAAATTAAAAGACGCTTACTCCTTGGAAGGAAAGTTATGACCAACCTAGATACCATATTCAAAAACAGAGACATTACTTTGCCAACAAAGGTTCATCTAGTCAAGGCTATGGTTTTTCCTGTGGTCATGTATGGATGTGAGAGTTGGACTGTGAAGAAAGCTGAGCACCGAAGAAAGCTGAGCTTTTGAACTGTGGTGTTGGAGAAGACTCTTGAGAGTCCCTTGGACTGCAAGGAGATCCAAGCAGTCCATTCTGAAGGAGATCAGCCCTGGGATTTCTTTGGAAGGAATGATGCTGAAGCTGAAACTCCAGTACTTTGGCCACCTCATGCGAAGAGTTGACTCATTGGAAAAGACTCTGATGCTGGGAGGGATTGGGGGGCAGGAGGAGAAGGGGACGACAGAAGATGAGATGGCTGGATGGCATCACTGACTCAATGGACGTGAGTCTGAGTGAACTCAGGGAGTTGGTGATGGACAGAGAGGCCTGGCGTGCTGCGATTCATGGGGTCGCAAAGAGTCGGACATGACAGAGCGACTGAACTGAACTGAACTGAGGTACACAAAATACCCAGCATGCATTTGGAAGATAGAAGGTGCTCAGCAGATGGGAGTCTTTCTGCTGTGGTCTGTCTCCAAGCCTCGCTAATCACACTCGTCTAGGACACTCTGTTTCTGGGCTTTCATCTTCACCTCCCTTGCTTAGAACGATACCTTCCCTGAACACTCTCTCCTCGACGCAGCTTTTAACTATTTCTGGCAACCTTTCTACCCAAACATCCGAGCTTGGAGGCTACCATGGAGCCCATTAACTGCTGGGCCCTCCCAGAGTCCCCTTTTTATTGCCCATGAGTAAAAATAAGCGTATCTAACATGTGTTGGGAACTTTCTATGAGCCTAGCACTGTCCTAACACTTCATTCATGAGATTACGCAAGAGACTAAGGCTCATTATTAACAACCTCATTTTAGCGACAAGGAAACTCAAGAGGAGGTGCAGTGAGAAATTTGCCAAGAGCTGCAGAGAGCCAAAATCCTGTTGTCCCTCTGCCGAATTCATCCTTGCTGTATCCTGTCCAGAGAATTCAGATATGGTAAGACCTGCAGCTCTTCGTCCCACGACCACTCGGTAACAGCCCTCATCCATTCAAACAGACCTGACACCTGCAGAAGGAGCAGCAGGAGGGAACCTCGGGTAGCTTCTCCTGATGAACTGTGGCCTGTCTGAGCACTGAGAACTCGCCACGTGTTGAAACGCCCCAGGAGGCTACCCGGCCTGATTATGCCGGGGTTCCGATGGGACTCTGGAGCCTGTATGCACTCATCCTTCTGGGCGTGGTGATGACCCACCTCCAGCCTCAGATCAATGGCTTATACTCCCCACGCTGCCAACCGTATTTCTACAGCGGTTCTGCAGGAGGGATTGTGCATTTAATGGTAGCTCATCAATTTCCATGAAACCACTGAGGCGACCAGATGGGTGCGTTCACTCTTGTTTATTCTTTTTATAATTTAATTTCCCATTAGAGATTAACAGGGTTGTTTCTGAGGCCATTTCTTGTAAGAACTGATGTCAACTCAAGCACTGATTCAGAATGACTTTGCAAGAACAGCTGCCCTTTCAATTTAGAAGCTTCAGTGGGTTAAGTCTGGATGGTGGCTTTGAAATGCAAAAGGGGGTCTGCCACTCCTTTGCACTTGCTGTATACCAGGCACAGAGACTGGTACTTATCATGCGTTTTTCCACTGACTCTCCAAGGCAGCTTCATGAAGCCGCTTTTTGGCTATCAGAGAGGGGAAGTGACCTGCGCAAGGCCACCGGGAGGTGTGGTGAGAACACAGACGCACATCTGGTGCTACACGTTTGCGTCAGTGTCTCCCTCCGCTGGGCACAAGGGATTCAGCCTTGACCAAAACCGTCACAACTCTGCATTTACGAAACCTTTATTAGGTTGTGCCAGGAGCACATTATCTTGCTAAATACCCCCAGCCTTTTATTTGCCAAGTGTTTGAAAGTTTACGAAATGCACTCATTACCTCACTGAATAAATGCACCGAACTGCCCCATGCTTCAATAAATGGTAAATGAGACCTGTGACTCTGGAGCGGCCTATTTTGAAAGTGTGTCCTCTCCATTCAATCTTTGTGAATCCAGAGGCTGTGTTTACTGTCCTCAGAGCAATTGCATGGAGATTAAATTAAGGTCCCTCTTTCCCTCACTTCGCTCTTTCTACTGCTCTTAAAAGGCTTCTTGGGTCTCCAGGTCGGTGACTTCTGCTTTCCAAGGCCACTGCATTTGGACGGACATGTAGTTCTCTGGACTGGGAGCAGGGTGTCACCTTGGAGACCTACAGGGTTTGCCTGACAGCTGGGGACAGCCCCTGAGCAGCCAGCTCCCTCATGAAGTCTGCTCTTCCTTATACCATTGTTTCCTTCTTCACAATGTGGAACAACAAGCAAACTCTAACAAACGATTGCACATTGGCTATGTGTGACAGCCCAGAGTGCATGATAAAGAATTCAATTTCTTCTGCCCCCGGGGTGACGGGGAGCCCCTGAATGATATGTCGCAACTACGTGAGAGTCTGTCAGTCTCTGCATTGCCTTCCTTTCTGCGGATGGAGAAAATTGCTGTAAGCAGATAACAGGAGCCCTCCTTTGTCTCTGAGAATTCTCTGTGGCTTTAACCCTCAGCTAATAATAATGATGATAACAACACTAATATCACTACATTTAAATCTAAGCCTTAATTTTAGGATTCAGGGCGGGGGGCCATCATACATTTATCTCATTGGTCTAGAATTTAGGGATTCTTCAGCCTGTGTTTCAAATCCTTTCAGGGCATTCTTTCTAACAATTATCTTTTTTGTTCCTGTTTCGTGCCAGGAAAAACTTCCTCTCCTTGAGGATTTTACTGCCTAGTGGGTGAAACGGATAACACACTGCAGACTAGTGACTAAAGCGCGTGTTGTTACTCAGATCATAAAGAGAATAAACAGGCGGCAAGGTTCAAAGTATCCCAAGGACACCTATTTAGACTCCGAGAGGGGAGGACATTCAAGCAGAGGTCCCTTGTGTCTGGATACCCTCAAAGGCTTTGAAATGCAAAAGGGGGTTTGCCAGGGCCCTCACAGTTCCAGAACCCCCTGCACCCAGAGCCTTGGTCCCCCACAATCCCAGAATCCCCTGCACCCAGGGCCCTTGTTCCCCACAGTCCCAGAATCCCCTGCACCCAGAGCCCTGGTCCCCCACAATCCCAGAATCCCCTGCACCCAGGGCCCTTGTTCCCCATAGTCCCAGAATCCCCTGCACCCAGGGCCCTGGTCCCCCACAATCCCAGAATCCCCTGCACCCAGAGCCCTGGTCCCCCACAATCCCAGAACCCCCGCACCCACAGCCCTGGTCCCCCACAATCCCAGAATCCCCTGCACCCAGGGCCCTTGTTCCCCATAGTCCCAGAATCCCCTGCACCCAGAGCCCTGGTCCCCCACAATCCCAGAACCCCCCACCCACAGCCCTGGTCCCCCACAATCCCAGAATCCCCTGCACCCAGGGCCCTTGTTCCCCACAGTCCCAGAATCCCCTGCACCCAGAGCCCGGTCCCCCACAATCCCAGAATCCCCTGCACCCGGGCCCTTGTTCCCCAGCCCGCCCCTGCACCCAGGGCCCTGGTCCCCCACAATCCCAGAATCCCCTGCACCCAGAGCCCTGGTCCCCCACAATCCCAGAACCCCCGCACCCACAGCCCTGGTCCCCCACAATCCCAGAATCCCCTGCACCCAGGGCCCTTGTTCCCCATAGTCCCAGAATCCCCTGCACCCAGAGCCCTGGTCCCCCACAATCCCAGAATCCCCTGCACCCAGAGCCCTGGTCCCCCACAATCCCAGAACCCCCGCACCCACAGCCCTGGTCCCCCACAATCCCAGAATCCCCTGCACCCAGGGCCCTTGTTCCCCACAGTCCCAGAATCCCCTGCACCCAGAGCCCTGGGCCCCCACAATCCCAGAATCCCCTGTGCCCAGCCCTGCCCTCGGGGAGCCCCTGGGCCAGTCCCACCCACCTGGGCTGACACCAGAGGCGAGAAAACCATTGTCTCCAATCCTGTGGACCCAGAGGGCTCACCACAAGCCACACTCTGCCCTGGTCTAGCTGGGCCCTGGAGAGACTCTGTCAGTTTCTGCATTACCTTCCACTGTCCAGTGTACCTGTCCACTCACAGTACAACATGAGCTTCGAGACACACTGGACCCAACTGTGTCAGGAACTTCCCTGTCACCTGTGAGCCGACGCTAGCCCTGGGATCCCTGGGCCCTGCAGCCAGACTCCAGGAGCTCTGCCTGCCAGCAACTGGAACTAGTCCCCAGGACTTGGCTTCACCCACCAGTGGGCAGGCAACAGCCCCAGAGTCTACTGGACCCTGACTCTGCCCACCAGTGAGGCAGGACTAGCCCCAAAGCCCCCTGGGTTCCACAGTCAGTTGCTTCATGATCCAATCCCACCAACCAGTGGCAGCAGCAGCCACACAAGGGGGCCTGGAAACCAACTGGACTGAGGGGCAACCTAGCCTACGAGATGGCCCACATAGTCATGGTGTGGGGCCACTGAAGGATCCGCACAGCTCTCATGGGGGAAGCCCTAGAGCATACAGCTTGAATGTGGGGTGGGGGGTGGGGGTGTGCTGCTGTGATCCATAGGACATCTCCTACAGAAGGTCACTTTTCCAAGGTCAGGAAATGGAACTACCCTACCAGATACGTCAAAGTACCAACAGCAATTTCGGCAAAATGAAGTGACAGATGCAGACACTACAATAATTGAAATGAAGGATTCACTGGAAGGAATTCACAGTAGAGTAAATGACACAGAGAAATGGGTCAGTTAGCAGGAAGACAGAGACGTGGAAATCATCGAAGCTGAACAGGGGAAAAAAAGAAAGAATGAAAAGAAATGAGGACAGAGACCTCTGGGAAAACATCAAGGACACTAATATTTGCAACAGAGGGTTTCCAGAAGGAGAAAGAGAGAAAGGGTCTGAGAACATATTTGCAGACATAAAAGCTAAAAACCTTCCTAACTGGGGAAGGAAATAGTCACCCAAGTCCAGGAAGCTCAGAGAGTCCCATATAGGATGAACTCAAAGAGGAACACGCCAAGGCACATTGAAAATTAGACAATATTAAAAGCAGCAAGGGCAAAGCAACCAATAACATACAGGAGAACTTCCATAAGACTATCCGCTGAATTTTCAACAGAAAATCTTCAGACCAGAAGGAAGTGGCATGATAAATTTAAGGCAATGAAAGGGGGAAAAAACTACAACCAAGAATACCTAACAAGACTCTCCTTCCGATCTGATGGAGAGATGAAAAGTTTAATGGACCAGAAAGAGGCATGAGGGAGATTTCTGGGGTGACTGTTTCAGTTCAATTGCTCAGTCATGTCCAGCTCTTTGCGACGCATGGACTGCAGCACGCTGGGCCTCCCTGTCCATCACCAATCCTGGAGATTACTCAAACTCATGTCCATCGAGTCAAGTGATGCCATCCAACCATCTCATCCTCTGTTGTCCCCTTCTCCTCCTGCCCTCAATCTTTCCCAGCATCAGGGTCTTTTCCATTGAGTCAGTTCTTCGCATCAGGTGGCCAAAGTATTGGAGTTTCAGCTTCAGCATCAGTTCTTCCAATGAACATGCAGGACTGTTTGACCTCTGTCAAAGAGATTGAACAGCATACTTTATATCTGAGCATTGCATTGCATGTAAAGTTGACATCAGTTTAAAAAGAAATCTGAGCTATTGTTATTATTTTGTCTTTTCTTTTGTTTGTTTGTTTAATGCACCTGGCACTGTGGTTGACACTTGAGAGCCTGGTCTTGTAGTCACTGCACTGTAAGTGCCGTGGGGGCAGGACTTGGTCCTCACTGCCCCTGCCTGGTTTCCCAGTACTCAGCGCAGTACCTGGCACATAATAGGTGCTCAGCAAATGTTTGCTGATTGAATTCACAAATGAACAAATGAGTGTTTGCAGATGGAGACGGCAGGAGAGAAATTTCTGACTGGGACTAACGCAGTCCTGATGTTCGCAGCCCTCGAGCATCCCTGTTCTCGTATGCTGGACAAATAGGGGCTCCGTTAATAGTCACTCAGATCTGTGTATTTACAAGACAGCCTGGAGGCTGCTTGGGAGCTAATTCAGCAAAGAAATTATTGGCTTTTAGAAAAGAAGATGTAAATAATTCCCTACTCAGCTCAACAGAATGGCTCTGCTGGGCTCCCGGGAAATAGTCCTTAAGAACGTTCTTTAATTCACTCAGGAAAGCTTTGTAGGGCGAGGCTGGCAGAAGGATCCGCGGAAAAAAAGAGGAACTGACATTACGGAGGGTCCACTACAGGCCAGGCCTCACACCAAGAGCTTTCACACACAATATCTCCTTTATTTGTTGTGGTGATGAGCTTGACTAGAGTCACTGAGTCCATTTCACAGATGAGAAAATGGAGGCTCAGAAGTGCCCAGGATGAATGACACTTGGAAAGTGCTGGCCCTGAAACCCAGGCCTGCCTGACACCGGGAGGCTTATTATCCCCTGAGCTTCAGTTTCCTCATCCATGAAAAGGGGATCCATGCCTTGCCTGCATCTGCAGTGCACAGCCATGCTGACTGCATCCTGAAAGATGCTGAGAAGGCACAGGTAGTCACTAGCTCTTGGTCCCTTCCAGACAGGAAGAGGAGAGGCAGAGAGGAAGCCCAGGGAAGGCAGAAATGCACCTATTGCTCATCTTACCCAGGGCAGTCGGGCATGTCATCTGCCAGGAGGCCACCTGCCAGGTTGTTAGTGAAGGGAAAGGGCGCTCTTTTCTCCATCAAGCATTTCCCGTTGGCTCTGCCTTCTAATCTGTTCAGAAGCTCAGTGTTTCTCACCTCCATAGTGACCACTCTGGTCTGACCCACCTTCATCCCTCCCCTGGATCAGCTTCCCAAGCTGATCTCAATGATTCAGCTCCCGTCCCTTGGAATCTAGTCTCCATACAGCAAGCAGCGTGACCCTCATCAATTCCAGGTCAGATCACATCACAGCTCTGCTCCAAACCCCACAGTGGCTCTAGGGTGACCACCTTGCCCTGGTTTGCCTGGAACTTGCCTGGTTTTAGCATGGCTAGTCCTGGGTCCCCAGAGTGCTCTAAGTCCAGGTAAGGCAGGATGGGTGGTCTCCCTGAATGGCTCCCAAAGCTGAGTTAAAGCCAACATCTTTACCAAGTCCTACATCATCTGGCCCCCATCACGTCTCTGACCTCATCCATCACCCCTCACTCCTTGCACACCCCATTCTAGCTATACTGGTGACCTCGTCCATCACTCCTCACCCCCTTGCACACCCCATTCTAGCCATACTGGATTTCTCAGAGATGCTTAGACACATCATTCACCATCCCACCCCAGGGCCTTTGCACTGGCTGTTCCCCTCTGCCTAGAATGCTCTTCCCCAAGTTACAGAAGTGGGTGCCTCCCTCACTCCCTTCAGGTCTTTACTTAATGTGTCCTTTTCAAGGGGCCTTGCTCTGCCCACTCTGTCTAAAATCCTCCACACCACTCTCAGTGCCTCCTGGACCCCACTCCTGCTTCCTTTCCCCACACGCTTCATTATCTGAGACATCTGATCTTTTACTCTCTTATTTGTCATTTGCTGGGCATGTCATCTGCCAGGAGGCCACCTGCCAGGCTCACCTTATGAATCGCCTTTCCCCCTACAGCTCTCAGCCACCACTAACTTCCAGGTAGGGTTGCAGGCTCTGCCAGAGTCTCCCCACCCCCGTGTCTCTCTCTGTGGAAAACACCAGGCTCGGGTCTGCTTCCAATCTGCTGTGTTACTTTGAGCAACAGATGCTCCCTCTCTGGCCCTTCTTCTGCTTATGAAAAACAGTGGGCCAGTCCAACGCACTGATACCAGTGAGGTCCTGGCAGCAGTGTCTGCCCCTCGGCCACAGAGAGCACGCCTGCGTGTCCTTCCCTGCTTGTCCCCACCTTCCACTCACACCTGTGGGATTTCCATGCAGGGTTCGGTGGGCAAAAGCCCATGGCCCATAAGCCATGTCATCCACCCAGCTCTGACAGAGATACCCAACGAGCCAGCAGCGGCAAGAATAAATTCAGTTACTGCTCTCTTTCCAGGAGAGGACACTTTTAAATCTGTGTGTTGGCTTATTGGGTCATGACAATTAGGCATAAGTCACTCAACTCATTAGGCATGAAACTGGGTTCCTTCAAAGACAGGAGAGAGGCTGGGCACCCCGGATTCAGCCGTTTTACCCCCCTTGGAGGGAGGTAGCCTGAGATTGGCGCTGACAGCCCAGGTGGACGACTGCTGGGTGGGGGGACCTTGCCGAGGGCGTCCCTCCCTGTGACACAGCCAGAACCCCCTTTTAGACTCTCCCCAAATTGGCCAGATGACCAGGCTGGGACTGGCAGGAGCCAGTGAACCCCGAACTGGAGCTGGACACTCTGAACTCCAATCCCAGCTCTCTCACTGCTAACCTAGCCAGTCACTTGGTTTTGCAGAGCCTCAGTTTCCCCATCTGTAAAATGGGCACAATGGTCCTCATCTTTGTGCTTCTGTGGGCAAGATACGCTCTAAAAGTCAGGCCTAAAGGAGTTCAGCAAACTGCTTGAGATCACAGATTCAAAAGTGGCGAGGATGGGAGTAAACCGAAGCCTATTCCTAGAGTCTGGACCCTATCGTCTTTTAGGTGGAGCAGACAGGGCTGGCTTGGTTTGGCCAGAGGGAGATGTGAAGGTGAAGCGATGGGATCCACAGACCTGTTCTACCAGCTGACTTGTAGGAAAGTACTGTCTACACTGCCAAGCTCAGCCCATGGGTTAGTACCAAGGATGCCTGGGTCTGGAGTCAGAGCCCTGGTTTCAAGTCCCAGCTCCCCTCGTCACCCCCACATCCTCTCTGAACCTCAACACCTGACTCAAGGGGAACCCCCACCCTCTCCTCTCATTTCCACCTTCTCCATGATCCCCCGGTTTCTCTCCACTTGCTGAGCGACAAGGAACCGCTGTTTATTGAGTTCAGTTCAGAGACAGCTGCAGTCACTGGACTCAGCTGACCCGAGACTTGGATACTGTGCCTTAAAGGATGGCATCCCCCTGCCTCCATCCCCCTCGGGCTGCGGACTCCTCTGCAGGATCACCTGGGGGCCGGGTCAGATAAGGGCTGTGGGCATATGCAGCGCGGTTTCCGCCTCCTCTCTGGGCGAGCCTGAGCGAGAAGACCACAAATTAGGCAACAGGGGGTGGGAGACGGGGAGGCTTAGATAAACCACTGCTCTGAGCTCCACACGCAGAAGGCCCGGGCTCTGAGCAGGATTTTGCCTAGGGCTACCGAGTCTTCGTGCAGCTAGTTACAGAGAAGCATTTTGAGTCATTTAACTGATGTTTGAGTCTTGCAGGTGTAGAAGGCGCGGGGTGATGGACAGAGCAGCAGGCCCTCAACACCTGCTCCTTAGCAGTGATGTCTGAGTACTGCCCAGCATAGCTGCTGGCTCCTTGCAGACATACAGGGAGAGGGGGCGGCGATGGCTCTTAATAAAGGGTGACAAGGTCACCGCCTCACCTTGTCACCAGGCTTGCTGCTGTCTCCATGCTCTGAAGGTGGCTGACAGGTAAACAAGCAGTCGGGTCTGTGGGTGGGAACCCCGCTGAGGTGGCCCACCACGCCTGGGAGACGACAGCAGGAGCTCAGCCAGCCCATTCATCACACCCAGAGCCTCCCAGCTACACCTGCCTCCAGCACCTGCCTCCCCCCCAGCTGCCACAAGTGGTCCCTCGCCCGTTCTTCCCGCCTACAATCTTTGGAACTGGGAAAGAATGCAAACCTCAGTTCCTCAGCCCTGAACTGTGCAGACATCCAGGGCAGTTGGGACAGGGGCTGGGTCTTGAGCGGGGGGGCGGTGGGCCCCGGGCTGGGATGGAGCAGGCGCAGGAGGCAGGATAACCCAGAGCAGGTAGGCCTCAGGTGAGTGCACCCAGCCGATGGCTTATCTCCCAGTTTATTACCTGCCTTCTCCAGTAAACTGCAAACTTCATGGTTTACTTCACTGCAGGCCCTCTACCCATCCTGGTCCCAGCTTTATCTTCGGTGCTCTGGACATAGGGTGGCAGAAAGGTCAATACATTTTTTATTAAATTAGAAAATGTTGATTGAGTTCCGAATTCAGACCTGCCTTTGTCTTGGGACAAATCCTTTCTCTGAGCCTCCATTTCCTCACCTGTAAAATTACCTCCAGACCTTCTTCTAGTCCTAAGAGTCCAGGCCTTTTTTTAAGACCTGGGCAGGCTGCTAAAAATGGCCTTGGTGCCTGGAAACAAGAGGAAACGTTTGGGGCAGCTGCTCAAGTCACCTGGATGTGGGGCCTCCAACACCGTGAGCTTTGAAATGACCTTGGTGGTGACGTCAGGAAAGCCAGGCAGGGCCTGGCCGTGCAGATGGTGCCTCTGAGTTGGGCACCGGGGCGGGGGGTGGGGGGTGGGTGAAGCGGTTCTGGGCCCAGCGATCAGCACTGCTACTGCGGACTGCAGGCTGTGTGCCAGGCCCTGTGCTGGGTGCTCTCTGAGTGTGTGATTTTCCACAGGAGGCTGGAGGCTGGGACCCATTACACAGATGAGTAAAGGAGGAGCCAGAAGGAAGTGGACTGGCCGAGGTCAGGCAGGGAGGTGACAGAGCCCAGAGTGTGAGCCGTTCGGTCACCCCGGGAGCAGAGGTCAGAGAAGTGAAGGCTGGCACTGTGCTTCTGCACTGGGTCCTAGGCTGAGCTTGACAGCACACTGGGAAATCCACGCTGGAACTTCTGGAGTCAGTTTGCAGCGAGGAGGACCCAACTGGCTCAGCATCTCCTGTTTCAGGCTGTGCTGGGCTGGGGGATTCGAGAGGCGGGCAGTGGTTATCCTCTAGGATGTGGAGCTGACTTCTTATGAGCATCTTCGGGATTTCTGTTCCCTGCTGCACGCTGAGGAAAGCTCAGCTGTTGTGACTTGGGTTTAACATTTTTGAACACGCCACTCACAAATTAGTGAAGAAAAATGATGGCTTTTTCTTCCTTTACAAAAAGGTACTTTGCAAGATCATTCAGTGGACATGAATTTGAGCAAACTCTCTGGGAGATAGTGGAGGACAGAGGAGCTTGGCGGGCTGTAGTCCATGGGGTCACAAAGAGTGGGACATGACTTATCGCCTGAACAACAACAACTTTGTAAAACCAACACCCAGAATAGGAAACTCACGAGATAATTTCGTCTTTATTTTCCTTTATGGTGTTTCTCGCTTTCTGACAACATATTTATTTTCTCACTCATTGTCTGCCTCCCCAGTGAGGATGTTACCCCTAGAAAAGCAGGTGGGCTCCACCTGCTCCCCATGGATCCCCCATGTGGGGAACGGTGCCTGGCGCCAAGCAGCAGGTGCTTGGCAGATATTGGCTGGATAAGCAATCCTGTTGGCACGGGACGGGCAGCACTCGAAGGTCCCAGGCCTTAAAATGTCTGCAAGACTCCAACGCCAGGAAGGCTGGGTGAACCTTTATTCCGGATTTCCACAGTTGCTTTTGTCTGGGCACCAAGCTGGGTGCTTGGGACCTATTTATACAGTTGATACATGAGTAATAATGGTCATTGTTAATAAACTAACTCACCACCTTCTTTGGCATAGCATGCACTATGGGCTCAGTTGTGACCCCTACACAATTCATATGTTGAAGTCCTAATACCCATAACCTCAGACTGCTGCTGCTACTGCTAAGTCACTTCAGTCGTGTCGGACTCTGTGTGACCCCATGGACTGCAGCCTACCAGGCTCCTCTGTCCATGGGATTTTCTAGGCAAGAGTACTGGAGTGGGGTGCCATTGCCTTCTCCGATAACCTCAGAAGGTGGCTGCATTTGGAGAAGGGGCCTTTAAAGTCGTGACTAAGTTCAAGTGAGGCCTTGAGGTTGGTCCCTGATCCACTCTGACTGGGGTCCTTTTTGAAATGAGGGGAAGTCAAAGTTGCTCAGTCATGTCTGACTCTTTGCAACCCCATGGACTATACGGTCTGCAGAATTCTCCAGGCCAGAATACTAGAGTAGCCTTTCCCTTCTCCAGGCGATCTGCCCAACCCAGGGATTGAACCCAGTTCTCCCACATTGCAGGCGGATTCTTCAGCTGAGCCACAAGGGAAACTGGGGTCCTTTATAAGAGGAGGAAATGTGGACACACAGAGAGATAACCAGGGATGTGTGGGCACAGAGGAAGGGACCATGTTAGGACACGGTGAGGCAGTGGCCTTTTGCAAGCCAAGGAGTAAGGCCTCAGCACCCAGACCTGCTGACACCTTGATCTTGGAGGCCAGCTGCCAGAACTTGGAGAACATAAATTCCTGTTGTTCACACCCCGCTTCCCCCACATCAGCCTGTGGTATTTTGTTATAGCAGCTCTAGCAAACTAGTACAGCCTGCTACACTTGTCCCTCTCTAAACCCCAGTAGATTCTGGTAACTATCATTCCCACTGTAGAGACGCAGAAACAGGCCCACTGAGAGGAGCGACTTTCCCAAGGCCCCATGGGTTCTACTGGAGAAGACACCGGGCCGTGCCTGCTCCCACTCTGACCCCTCACACCCTCACGTCATGAGCTTCGGGCACCCTCTTCCTGGCCAGGGCCTCCGATTCCCTGCAGAGATCCCCTCCACCTGCCCCTCGCTCTCTCTGGTGAGCTGGGGCCACTCCTGTGAGGCAAGGTGGTGGGGGATGCTCCTTAAATATATATAAATATATGACGCGTTCATATTTGTCTACGGACTTACCAAGTGGGAGAAGTGTGAGCATCCGAGAAGGCGCGGTCTGCTCTTCAACTGAAAGCTCCACCAGACAGACGGGGAGATGGCGAGGTCTCCCAGGAGGGTGTCTGGTGAGCTTCCCTCCTGCCCCTTCCCCTCTCTGAGAAAGCGCAGTCTGCTCTTCCACTGAAAGCTCCACCAGACAGACGGGGAGACGGCGAGGTCTCCCGGGAGGGTGTCTGGTCAGCTTCCCCTCCTGCCCCTTTCCCTCTCTTTCCCATTTCTACCCAGACCCCCCGACGAGGATGGGCAGAGATCTCCCCCTCTCAGACTGAGTGCTAACTGGTAAGTTGTTAGGGCTGGAATTGTCTCCTGCCCCTCACCTCCATCTGAGATACCCTAACCCCCAGTAGCTCAGAATATGACTTTATGTGAGGATAAGGTCTCCACACAGGTAATCGGTTAGAAGTCAGGGTGAGGCCTACTGTGTATGACTGGTGTCCTCATAAACGGAAGACACTGAGACACAGAGATGGACACACTCCGGAGGAAGACGGCCACGTACAAGCCAAGGTGAGTCCTTTCAGATACTCTGAAGGAACCTGCCCTGCCAGCACCTTGATTTTGGACTTCTAGCCTCTAGAACTTCAAGACAGGAGTCTGTGTTGTTTGGACCACCCAGTTTGAGGGGCTTTGTTACAGTAGACTAACATGCGGGGGATCCTCAGAGGACTTTCCTTCCTGATGAGAGCTGTGACGGGCTGCACCAGAGTCATCCCAGGAATAGGGGCACACGTAGGGTAGGGCGTGGAGTATATGCCAGTGGGAACTTTCGGAGCAGTGGCACTGGCTACCTGAAGGCGGGCATAAACTAGTTTTGCCTTTGTGAATAGAAAAAAAAAAAAAAAAGTTGCTTGATCTCTTGGGACTTTTATAAAGTAGGAGATTCACCGTGTAAAGTGCCCAGCACGGTGGCCAGCACACAGTATATGGCCAATAAGTATCAGCCCACAGCTTGTTACTGATACTGCAAAGATGCGTGGAAAAGCAGGTGTCCAGGTGGTAAGTGTGCCTGTGCAGGTGTAGTTTCTGGTCCAAGTGCAGAGCTGTGTGGGCGGTAGGATGAGTACGTGAGGAGGTGCACGGGGCTGTGAGAGCAGATGTCACAGTCCATGAATGTTGCCATGGGTGGACGTTTGTAGGGATGCATCTATGTCAGTATGCCACGGGCACTCGGGCTGTGTGAGCTACTGACTGGTTCTGTGGTTCATTCGTTTGTTCTTTATTCATTCATCAGAATTTCCTGAATGCCATACACACAATGGAGACACATAAACAGACAAGGGAAATAGGACAGAGGTAAGCAAGGGAATTAGAGAAGAATGGAGAAAGAGCATTTGTTTCAATTTGATGAGTCTGATGTATCAGGGAAGACTTCCTGGAGGAGGTGACAGCTGAGAGCTGAACTTGGCCAAGTGAAGAGGACCAAAGCCACTGTGTGCAGATATGGAGGGAGAGAAACACCAGTGTGCACCCAAAACTATAAACAGTTTGTGTTGGTTCCCTACTACCTCAAGCTGTACCCCATAAACCCCTCAGAGTTCCAGATAATGTGATCATAGAACAGAGAGACAGTGCAGATGCCAAGGAGCCAACACTTTATTGGGTACAGACCTAGCACGCTGGGAGCCCCACGCCCCTCAGGATGTGCCGTGGCTGGGCCCCCTGGCCTCTCGAGGGTAGCCACACTGGCTGTGGACTTGGGGCCCCCAGGGAGGCCTGGCCGGTCTTTGTCTCTCTCTCCGGACAGTCATGGAATCGGGAAGTCTTCAAGGGCGGTGTGTCCCAGGAGGCTGGAAACAAATGCAGATCAGAGCTGAGAACTGCGGCCTGAGGAGTGGGTTTTGTTGGGTGGAAGCCCTGGAGCCCACATTCCCGGATGGCGTTTTAGAAGCAATGATGCCAGGAGGCACGAGCATGGAGGAGGCAGAAGGGAAACAAGTGGAGGCCACCTGAAACAGATGCGGAAGGGCCACCGCTTCCAAGCTCAGGCGCCTGGCACGCACCTCGGCCACCAGTACTGGCTCTGGGCTGGGGTCTTTCACTCGCATCCCACTCACAGTGCTACTCTGGGTAGCTGGAATCACTACTCCCCTTTCTCAGCTGAGAACACAGATGCTCAGCAAGGTCTCATCACGTGGCTGTTACAGGGCAGACCTGAGCTCTGTGGGCCAAGTGGTTCCAAATCCTATAACACACTTGCGTCTCAGGCAACAGGGCTGTACTGTGAGCTCCCAACACCGTGTGCAAGTCAAAGGTGGAGGAGGGTTTTAGGCAGGCGCTCCGTTATCGCAGAGAGCATTGCTGGGAGTGGGGGAAGGGAGCTGAGCTTTAAAAAGAAAAAAATAAATGGCAGAGACAAGATGTTCTGTGAGGACGTCTGCTAAGGGCTGCTCCGCTTCCGGACGTGCGCCCTTTACTTGGCCTTTGAAACAGAGTTCTATGTCCCCGAGAGCATAATAATGTAAATGAACATCAGATCTTTCCTCGGTAATTGAGAGCAGAGAGAGAGGCCATGTTAAGTCAAATTAATTTGCTCTGATATCATCCAAAGCCCATCTCCATGATGGCTTTTTGATGGGCTGAGGGTGACTCCCGAAGCGGCAGGACGCGTGGCTCGTGTGGGTCCAGGAAGGAGGCAGGTGTGGGATGAACGCCGAGTGCGGCCACGCGGCCGCCTGAGCCTCCGGCCGCTGCAGTCCCGACGTTCAGGGACTTGGAGATGGCAACCCAGCTGTGGGTTGGCACCGTGTCTGACCCCGGAGGGAGGCACTTACTGCTCCTGGCCGGCCTGATGGGGCTTTCCATTTCAGTCAGGAGCCATGAATTCTGAAACATGCCCTGAGAAGGGCAGTGAGGGGCCAGCCCAGCCTCGGGGGAAAGAGCACCAGACTGGGAGTCAGGGTGGCTGGGCTGGTGGCAGACTCACTAGGTGACCTTGATCTTGAGGTCTTCTCCCCCTTTTCCAAGAGCGAGGTTGTGGTCCATGAGTTCCAACCCCCAGTGAGATGTATGACTCTAAGGTCTGCCTCAGTTTGCCCTTGAGAGAGGCAACCCCTTTAGAGACCCAGCTCCTTAGGGTGCCTCTGAGCTGACTCACAAAGAGGCCAGAGCATACGCCTAGGAACAAATGACACCAACAAAAATGCGGGCTCTGTGGAGTTTTGAACCCCAGTTCTGCCTGGGTGAGTCTGTACAAGCGCCTTAACCTGTGCGACTCTGTCTGCCAACCTGGAGGACAGGGATGAATCATACTTACACTCTCGGGGTTACCATGGGCACCAAATGACTATCTGATAAAGTCAACAAACGTCAAACGTGAGCTGCTGCTAGCAGTGAGAGCGTCTCCCCGCTGCTGCTGTGAGTGCCAGAGTCAGGCAGACTGTGACCTCTGCATCTGTGCCCCCGCCCCCTTCTCAGGCCCCTGTTTCTCTTTACACACTTAGTGCAACTGCTGGACTTTGCTGTGTCAAGGCCTCTTCCCACTTCCCACCCTGGCTCTCCTCTGACTCTGTGGACAGACGCCTTCACGCCTCCCGTAGCGCCAGATGAACGGGCGCTGGGAAGAGAATGAGTCGAGGGTGGGGAGCCTTCAGGAGCCCGGGACCACCTTACAGCATCCGCCCACCCCACCCCACCTGACCCTCAGGCTTCCTATCTGTATTTTAAAGAGCTGAGAAACCAATGGCTCCTAGGGAGGGCTTCTAAGTTGTGCCTTTATCAGCAACACATTATTTGCATAAATAGTAACATAGTATTTCCATGAAAATCTCTAAAACCCCTCCTCTCTAGAGAAATGAGTCACACCATTACAGGCAGTGGCAGCAACTGGTTGCGTCCAGGCTGTCAGGCTGGACCTCCTGGTTTCACCCCCTGGGAGGGTGGCACCTGTCTTTGTTACCTGAGCGGGCTCCTACTTCTGCAGGTACTTCCTCATGATGCTCTCCACGGCCTCCTCTTTCCTCCCTGCGCCCGGCTCTCTGTTCTCGGGGGACGCCCGCTCACCGCCATCGCCCTCCAGCCGGGGGGCACTCGGCCGACTCTTGACGCTGTCGGGCCCCTGAAGGACACGATGGAGCTGGAGGAGGAGGACGAGTCGGAGAGGTGAGCAGGGTCCTCCCTGGACTCCGGACTCCTTTTCAAAACGGTGCCGATCCCGGAGACAAAGCCCCGGTCGGCCTCTTCCGTCTCAAAGCGGACGCTCAAATGCTGTGAACTGTCTCGCCCATCTTTGGCCGCTCGGGGCAAGGACGTGGGCGTCTCAGGCCTCCGGATGGCCGGCAGGAAGTCATCGAAATCCACTTTGGTCTTGCGTTCGTAGTTGAGGCTTGGGACCTTCCAGCTGAACGGGTCGCTGCCCAGGGGGTCCCCCATCAGGTGGGCGAACTGGCGGTTCTGGAAGACAAGAGGCTCCTTGCCGAGGTCCGGACAGCCCGCATCGTCCACCGAGGACTCCAGACAGCGCCTCCGCGGGCGCAGCGTGGGCGACGAGAGCGGGTCCCTGCGTGAGGCCGCGGGGGAGCTGGGCGTCCTCAGCGAGCTGGGCCCCGACTCCAAGAGGGACTCGCAGGAGCTGAAGCGGGTCTTCAGCTTCTCGGGGGGCGGGCTGGGGCTCCCCACGCTCTGAGAGGAGATGCACTTGAGGCTGGTGGACCGTGGGAGTGCGGCCGACGCACCCAGGGCTGAGCCCGCATCGGCTCTCAGCGCCAGGGCGCCCTCGTCGCTGCCCGCCCGAGCCCTCCTCAGCGTGGACGCCCCGGTGGTCTGGTAGATGGGGAGCGTGGGCCAGTCCTCCAGGCCCAGCGGCGATCCCCGGCCTCTCTGCGCTCTCTGCCTCCGGAGCCCTTCCACGAACTCCGACAGGGCGGCCGATGGGCTGGGCAGCTTGTCCCGCGGCAGCGGGGACGCGTCTCCACTCCGGGAAGACGGGGAGGGCGGTGCGCCCGGCCTCTCGGGAGCCTTTCTCTGGACGCCGCACTCTTCGCCATCCCCGAAGTGGCCGTACGTTCCCCGGCGGCGGGAGAGCGGGGATGCGGCCTTGTCCCCCGAGTTCCTGCTGCAGACGTCCCGGGCCCCATCGCCGGCCTCCTCGTGGGTCCTGCGGCAAGAAGAGAAGCGTGGTCAGCGCACACTGGGCCAGCCCTACTATCTGTGCCGTCGGGCCTGGAGTGTGGGCACTAATTCTGTTTCGCTTTGGAAACGCGTTCCCGTTCCCGTCCCCATCGGGCTCTCCAATGAACCACGTGCTCTAATGCGCAAACTCCAGCCACAAGTGATTTCTCGTTGCTTTCTGAAATGCAATTTCTGTCTATAATTAAACCCAGCTAAAAACGTTTGAGCAGATTAAAACTGCAGCTCTGATGGATGACTTAGATGGAGGACGCATCACACATGACAGGAAGGACCTACCATCCCACAGCCTGCTGGGAAATAGGTAATTTACTTCTTGAAGACTCAAGGGGGACCTGTGGGAGGTTATTTTCTTATTTAGGGTCAAGCCCGGAGGACAACCCCACCGAGCAGAGCTCCGGAGAGCCCGTGACCCGAATATGCCTCTGAATGAGGTGCTGTAAGCCTCCCAACTGTTTCATGGGAGGAAGGTGGGCAGGGGAAAGAAAAAAAAAAGTTCCTTCAAAAGGGAAAAATTTACATGAAATCAACTTGAAACCAACACTACACAGGAGAGAGGACAGACGCCTTCTATTCTGGGACTGCCAGGCAGAGGCATTTCGCAGCTGCAGCCAACACAGCTCTGCCTTTAAAAGTGGGAATCTTGGCAGTGAGGCCAAATCACAGACTGGAAAGTGAAGGGCGGGCCTTAAAAGCCAGAGACTGGAGTCCATCAACCCGTCCTTTAACAAAATCTATTTGTCCTCCCTGAAGACAAACCACCTCCTTCTCACCCACCAGCAAAGTTGTAATTTATAAAAAGCAAAAAGGGGCATGAAATGTCAGTGTGGGCCTGAGGGGCAGGGCCAGGGCTCAGCCTGAGGTGGGGGATGGGATGCTGATGCAGGTCTCTGCTCGTGGCTCTGTCACCACGAGAACGACTACAGTGGAGCCAGCACCTACACATAAAGGCTGGAATCGTGGAACCAGCCCTGGACCTAGTGCCTGGCACCCAGCTCCTCAAATAATGCTTAACAATTACGCTGAGTGATAAATAATAATCAATGGCTATTAATCATTAATAATTAGCCGTTAGTGCTCATTACAATTACTACTGATAACCTTTGGCTCTCTGGAGCCTCACCCGCACCAGGCCCCCCCCCACTCCAAGGTGCTCCATGAAAGCCTCACGTGATGTCCCAGGAGGACGGACAGGACAGCGCTCGGGCGGGAGACCCGGCATCTCATCGCCCCTGGGAAAGGTTCCAACAAAAGCCACACCGTTTGCCCAGAGCAGCTGCTCCCTTCCCTTTCTTGCCCATCACCTTCCGTCTCCGTCACAGCTGGACTCGGGCCAGGATGGGAGCTGGAGCGCTGCCGTGTGATTACCTGAAGGGCTGTTTGTCAACATCATCCCTTTGGAGTCGCTCCCCTCATACACAGCAAGGTGGCACATTCACATCCCTTTCTTTCTCTCACTCTTTTGTTTTTAATAAACAGCTTGGAGCTGCCAGGGGCAGTGGGCTGCTGCAGAGCTGACAAAAGTCATTTCTGTCCTGTCCTGTCTTGGCTCTGAAGGGAGGCAGACGTGATGAATGTGTCCTGGGTGCTCAGTCTCGGCCGCCGCCTGCCACGTGGGGATTGGCAGCACCTGGGGCACCTGTCGCTGAATCTCCTGGGACTGTGCCATCCCACTGGCCCCAGCTCCCCTTGAGAGTGCTGGCTGCAGAGGCCAGGATGGGGAGGGAAGAGAAGAGAAGCTACAGGAGGAGGAAGGGGGAAGGGCAGGGGAGAGGAGGAGGAGGGGGACCCCAGCTCTCCAGCCCAGGCTGTCAAGCCCCTGCCGAGTCACTTCTGCACCCTGAATCGGCCCCGCGCCCAGCACACAGTAGATGCTCAGTAAGTGCTGTCGGACTGAGTCAAGTCTACCTCCGAAATCAAGTCTCCGGGGAAGGGGAGGAAGGGAGGATGAGCAAGTGGAGGAGGAACAGAGAGAAGTGGGGAGAAGCAGAGGCAGGACCGACTGAGAGGACAAAAGGTGAGCTGAGAATGGACAGAACGACAGAGAGGAAGAGAAAGGTGGCGACGGGGGCGGTGAAGCAAGAGCGGGTGCTGAGGGCAAGGCCAAAGGACAGCGGGGAGGGTCACAGACACGGGGCGCGCTGGAGCTTAGGACTGGCCCTCCTCACCTTTGACCAAAACCTGGGACAGCCCGGGGGCATGCGAAGCTGTGGGCAGCTCAGGAGCCCTCAAGGTCGCAGCCTGAGTGTGCTGGTGTCGGAGCCCAGAGGACACAGACTCTCCAGGCGGGAGCCAAGTCTCCTTGGCTCGGCCAGACCAGCGGAGACCCACCCACCTTCCTAGGCCCACGAGAGCAGCGTCTTTCAGAAGGCAGGCCAATCAGGACGTCTCCATGAAGCCACCTGGCTGTCACCAGATGGTGATCTCAGAGCTCTGCCCAGGGGCCCAAGGGTTGGTTCATGGGCCTGGGGTGGGTGGGGTGTCCCACCTTCCGGAGTGGTCTGGCTGGTGCCTCCAGAGCCTCAACTGGTGGGCTTCAAACTACAACACAGGCCCAGTAGTGTAAACTTGGGCGGGGCTGGGGAGTGGGGTGGGGACGGGGCGAGGAGTCCGAGTGTGGGTAGAGCACGGCTGGGGGGCAGATGGGGAGGGGCGGCAGAAGAAGGAAAGAAAGACGCCTCGTCTTGACTGAGTGCTGCCTCCTGGGTTTACCATGCAGAGGTCCACCCTGTCTCTGCAGCTCTACTTCCTGTCTGCGCTGCCACTCCAAGGGAGAAGTGTGTTGTGTCCCCTCCTTTCTGTGTGGGGACCGCAGAACTGATCTGAATTCAGACGCCCTCTTGCAGATGTCAGGGTGAGGGGCCTAGCTCTGCTGCCCAGGGCCAGGTGAGACTCTCTGTTCCTGCCCTGGCTCTGGACGCTTCGGATACACCCCGGGAAGACTCATTTTCCTCCAGCTGTCCTCCTGGGATAATTCAGCTCAGATGGAACTCCCCTCCACTGGCATTGCATGATGGATGGATGGCGGCTAATCAAGATGTCACTGTGCCTGCCTCCCAGCTTTGGCCAGGGTGAGAGGTGATGGATAGGAAGTGCTCTGAGCACCTCTGAGGAGCTGCTGGGAGACGGGTGTGGACATGAGCTGGGTGGGGCACTGTGATCTCTAAGAAGGGACTCCAGAAATGTGGTGGGAACTTCTGCACCTGCCCCTCCGTCTGTCCAAAGAGGAAGAGGCTTCTCACATACTTGGGAGATAAGGAGCCAGCAGGCAGGTTCCTGGGCACCCAGCCACACGGGGCAGGCTGGGCCCGTAACAGTTGCCCCTGGCCAAGCACCTACTGTGTGCCACGTGCTGTGCACATGGACACAGGTCAGAACAAGCAGATGGGCCACCTGCCTGCATGGAGCTGACCACTATATCCATTATAGTCTCGAGGGCCACCCTGGGGGTAGGTGCTGTGGCTCCGGGCACAGTGAGGCGCAGTGGCCACGGCAAGCACACACAGTTGGGAGTGGCAGAGATGGGATTCCAACCCCACGGCAGGCAGCACCCTTCTCTGGGAACCTCCTCTGGACGCCACTGTGATACAGGCTTAACACTGTCTCTTGGACATCACCTTGCCCAGGTAACATCTGTCCCTTGGAGTCTGGTTTGGTTCTGCCACCCGCTGGCCTTGGGACAGTTGCCTAACTTCTCTAGGCCTCAGTTTCTTTAGCTGTGTGATGGGAGGAAACCGGGTCGACCTGGCAATGATGCAGAAATAAGAGCTGCAGGGGGTAAGTGTTTTTGTCTGTTGCATTCACTACTTTACCCCTGTGCCTAGAACAGGGTCCTAGCACACAGTAGGTGTTCAGAAAACGTTATGTTGAGTGAATGAGTGATGTGGCAGTGCTCTGGCCCATAGGAGGTGCTAAGTATGGGCGCACAGTAGCTATCTTATGAATGTCAATTAAGTGCACTGATGAACAAAAAAATATATGTGAACACTGGAGCTTTGTAGTATCATCTGAGGTCGGAGTCTCAGTCACCCAATCCCATCTGTCTTTCTCAAGACTTCTTCGGTTGGTTGAGGTCTTCTTGTGTTTCCATATAAATTAAATTGTTTTTGCTCTGGTTCTGTGACAAACGCCACTGGTAGTCTGATAGGGGCTGCGATGAATCTGCAGACTGCCTTGGGCAGTACAGTCATTTTGACAATACTGACTCTTCCAGTGCAAGAACATGATCTATCTTTCCATCTGTTTGTGTTTCCTCACCTTCTTCCATCAGCATGTCACAGTTTTCAGAGTGGAGGGCTTCTATCTCCTTGGGTAGGCTCACTGTGAGGTATCCCATTCTTTTTGATGTGATGGTAAATGGGACTGTTCCCTTAATTTCTCTTTCTGATCTTTTGCTGTTAGTGTATAGGAATGCAAGAGATTTCTGGGTGTTAATTTTGTATCCTGCAAGTTTACTGAATTCATTGATAAAGTCTAGTAGTTTTCTGGTAGTGTCTGTAGGATTTTTCACGTGTAGTATCATGCCATCTGCAAACACTGACAGTTTCACTTCTTCTTTTCCAGTTTGGATTCCTTTTTATTTCTTTTCCTGTAAGTATTGGTGACTCAAATTTATGAAGGCTTATTAGAAAAATCAGGATATGATCATGTAAAAAGCTGGAATTTCTACTCTTTGTAACCTGGGAGGCTAAGAATCCAGGCTTTGGGAAGCAGACGCATGGGTTCAGATCTTGGCTCTGTCCCTCCCTTGCCATGTGCCCTGTGCAGCCTGGCTGTGAGGGTGGGCACCGTGACCCTGCTGAACCTCAGAGATGGTGGACATCATCGAGACAGTCAGTACCGCTGAAGAAGGCCCACAGCTGCCTCTGCCTGCCCCCAGCTCTTCATGGGAGGTGGGCCCTGCTGCAACTGAACTTGCATACATTTCTTATTCATTTCAAAACATGACTACTCTTGAATGCATGCCTAAGATCCTCACGATTGCTTTTCAGTTAATGGCCCCTCCCATCAGGGCTACAGAAGGCCCTGGATTGAGGGCAGATGTTCAAGAATAAGCCATTCCTGGGACTTTCCTGGTGGTCCAGCGGCTAAGAATCCACCCTGCAATGCAGGAGATGGGGTTCGACCCCTGGGTGGGGAACAAAGATTCCACGTGCTGTGAAGCTTTGAAGCCCGTGCATCACAACAAAAGATCCGGCACGACCCAACCCATGAGCTGCAACTCAGACCTGACACAGCCACATAAATAAATGTATTTATTTTTAAAAAGAATAAGCAATTTCTATGTCAGAGTCCGCTCTGAGCAGCACAGGAAAGGTGTGAGGCTACTCAGGTCTGTTCAGCCTCAGAGCAAGCCAGCTGCTGACACACGGGTCTGGCTCAGGCCACACCCTCCCCTGCCAGGCCATCCTGTGGCCGCAGCTCCCTTGTTTCCCCTCTGGTGCCGACCATGGAGGAGACGCTCCAGGAACACTGGGTGAAGAATAAAAAGGCATGTCCTCTCATCTCGTCAGGATCTGGATGACCAGCCCACCTTGCAGATGAGGAAACTTGAGGCTCACCGGGGAGAAGCCACCTGCTCGAGGCTCACATTGCTCAGCGGCAGAGCTGGGATCTGAAGCAGGGTTGGCCAGATCTGACACCCTTGCTCTGCCCTTCACAACATCACACGCCCTGGGCATAGAAAGCTAGGAGGAAACCGCAAGCAGCTGAACGCATGTCTACACGCCTGCACTGTTCAAAATCCACTGAGACACAGTGACTAGCACATCATGAGGCCCAAGTCAGGGAGATGCTGGCTTCGCCGGTGTCAGAACAATCACACAGCAAAAACCAGACTCTCCAGGTCTGAGTCGGAGCAGAGCCTGGGCCAGCAGTAGCTACAGGAAACTCGATGCAGATTTAATGACCCCATGAATCATCCCCAGAGACATACTGTCACCCCCATTCTTCATTCACACCCTGAAATTAAAGAGGAAATTAAAAATGTATTGATGTTCTTTAACAGTGAGGCCTGGATGGGAAACCAGATGTCCTTTGAAGATGGCCTGAAGGTTTCATGATCAAGTCCCACATAGAAACTGATGGTCTGTAAGAGAAGCCGGCACGGCGCTCAGACTGTGCCTGACATGGCAGGAAACTCGGCACATTTATTAGGCTCCTACAGTGTGCATGGGAATTCTGCATCACAGGAGTATGTTGTGCCTTTAGGCTTTGCGAACGTTATTCGATTTTCTCTCCATGACAGCCCTCTAAGTCAGCTACTAATAACCTTCCATTTCACAAATGGGCTCAAGAAGGATGAGCAAGTCGTCACAGAGTAAATGGGAGAATGTGGATTTGAACCCAGCTTTGGGAACACGGGTCCTGACTGCCCTGCCCTACTGTTCATTACTGTTGACTGTTCGTTTCACAGAGGGGGAAAGTGAGGGTCAGAGAGGCAGATGGAGAGGGAGGAGCAGAGCCGAGGCTCCCACCTCAATCTGACTGACTCTATAAGACATTCAGCTAAGCTCCTCACAGGAGGAGATGGGCTGCCTCAGCCTTTCAGAGGCACACTGAAGGGTGGATGCTACATCAGCCCATGAAGCAGGGTCAGCAGTGTAAGAAGCTCCAGGAACACCGTGAACCGTGGACTGGGAATGCTACGGGAGGCTGGCAAGCGACCGGGAGGGCTCAGGGCTGGAGAGCACAGCCTTTCTGGAGGTGGGGTGCAGTCAGCCGTTCAGAAGAGGGTAGGATCTGGGGGTGGGGGTGACGCTAGGAAGACTTCTCCAAGGAGAAGAAAGTCCCTCCTACCAGCTAGTAGCTTGTTCACTGGTTTCTGTAAAACCCTGGACCAGCAAGGGCTGGTGTCTACATTTCACAGGCAGAGGCACCAAGGCTTAGAAGCCCCTCAGTTGAAAGGGAAGATTGAAAAAAAAAGGCTGAGCCCAAAGAATTGATGCCTTTGAACTGTGGTGCTAGAGAAGACTCTTGAGAGTCCCCTGGACAGCAAAGAGATCAAACCAGTCCATCCCAAAGGAAAGCAACCCTGAATATTCACTGGAAGGACTGACGCTGAAGCTGAAGCTGCGATACTTTGGCCACCTGATGCGAAGAGCCGACTCACTGGAAAAGACCCTGATGCTGGGAAAGACTGAGGGCAGGAGGAGAAGGGGACGACAGAGGATGAGATGGTTGGATGGCATTGCTGACTCAATGGACATGAGTTTGAGCAAGCTCTGGGAGATGAAGGACAGGGAAGCCTGGCGTGCTTACAGTCCATGGGGTTGCAAAGAGTCGGACACGACTGAGCGACTGAACAACAACAAGAAGCAAGGAGGATGCCATGGGTGTGGACACTGACGGAGGCCTCGACAGCAAGCAGAAGGGATGTGGAAGAAGCCGCAGAGAGGCCCTCAACCTGGTTGTTTCCGGCCTGAAGGTGGAGAGACTTGAGTCAGGAAATACATTCTGGAAATACACTATATTCCTTATAGTAGAATGTTTTTATGAGACAAGACAATGCTTAAGCCGTGCTTGCCGTTTTCTCTGATCTTAAGCAGGTGCTGAGTCCTTGACACTTAAAAAAACCCGATCTGGTGAACTGCCCTCAGTGGACACCGCCTGTGTATCTCCTGCAGGTGGACAGAATCTGCCATGTCTCACCTGTATTTTCTTACTGGCCAACTTGTTACTGGAACCTGGGAGTTTTGAACAGAGCTGCCATCAGAATCAGGTTTGACTCTCTACAAAAAAAACCCAGTCTGTTTCAATGGGAGTGGGGCAGTAGGGGAACCATTCTGGTTTCAGTTCAGTTCAGTCGCTCAGTCGTGTCCAACTCTTTGTGACCCCATGAATCGCAGCACGCCAGGCCTCCCTGTCCATCACCAACTCCCTGAGGTCACTCAGACTCACGTCCATCGAGTCAGTGATGCCCTCCAGCCATCTCATCCTCTGTCGTCCCCTTCTCCTCCTGCCCCAATCCCTCCCATTCTGGTTTAAAAGAGACTAAAGGCTGGGACTTCCCTGGCAGTTCAGTGGTGGTTCAGTGGCTTCCCTGGCGGTTACGACTCTGTGTGTCCACTGTAGGCGACGTGGGTTCAATTCCTGGTCAAGGAACTAAGATCCCACATGCCACGTGGTGCCACCAAAAAAAAAAAAAAAAGACTAATGGAAGATGTTAACAAGAGGGGAAATTGAGGGTAGAAAGACAGGAAAAGGGTGGATATGGGTGCTCTGTTCTTTCATCTCAATTTTTCTTTAAGTCTAAACCTTCCCTAAAATGTAAAGTCTGTTTTTCTTTTTTGTAAATAAAAGAGAGAGACCCGAAGAAACAAAACAACATAATACACTGAGGGTCCTTAACAGGAGCCTTCTTTTTAAAAAACTACAGTGAGGGGACCCCCTTGGCAGTGCCGTGGCTAAGACTCCATGCTCCCAATGCAGGGGCCCGGGTTTGATCCCTTATCAGGAAACTAGATCCCACAGGCTCCAACTAAGGGTTCACGTGTGGCAACTAAGACCCGGTGCAACCAAATAAATAAATTTAAAAAAATTTGAAGTACAGTGATATAACTTCAGAACAACTGGGTTAATGTAAATGTTGGGATCTTGGAGGATATTGTGGATCTGTTCTTTTTCTTAGCAGTGAAAATGGTGTTGCAGTTTGGAAAGCCCTTCTCTGGCGGGACAAAGATGTGAAATTATTTTAAGGAGCACTGGCATGGTGTTTTCAACTTACTTTCATAGTGCTGGGGATAAAATATATGTTCCAATATAGACAGAAGTAGAGAGGAAGGTAAAGATAGAAATAAAATCAATATTAAAAAAATTATCAAATTAAGGTAGAGGCTAGCAGAGTGACAGTGCCCAGTCACCTTCAGTGTTGAGAAGAGAAGACAGACAGAAAAGGAGTGGGGGCGGGTAGGAAGGGACGCTTTACTGGTGATTCTATTATCAATTTTAAAAAAACAAAAAGCAAATATTTCTGCCTGACTTTCAATGTTCAGCCCAAGTACAGCCACCTCCAGAAGTCTGTGCCTCCCTCCCAGGCTGGGCTGGGGTCTCCTCTGATCCCAGAGCCCCTGTGTTTTCCTGTCCTCCGTCCTGTAACTGTTTGCTTACTGGTTCACAACTCTCAACAAGGCTGTTAATTCTGAACTAGACTCTGTTTTTCTTCTGTGAATTCCCAGGATCTAGAACAGTCCATCAAGGGAAGTTCGTGGAATGGGAAGAATGAAAGACAGGAGGAACAGAAGGATGAGAATGAAGAAACAAGGGACAAAAGGCCTCACCTGCCTCATCTGGCAGGTTCATTCAGACCCCAGTAGCCCTACTTACGGGTCAGTCAAAGCCGCTTCTCTGGGCTTAAAACCAAGAGATTCAAAACCAACTTCCAGTGCACAATCTAGAGGGAATTCTTCGTATGTTGAAACCCAATCCAAAGCCTGGTCTTGTTTCTCCAGAATTTCATCCCCTTCAAAATTGAGAGGGAGCTGGAACCACATTCCCTTCCTGGAGAGATGGACACACAGAGAGCCTCCTGGGTCACAGTCTGGGACGGGAGAGCTCCGGCTCTCAAACCTCAGCCTGCCCTTCAGACACAATCTCTACGATGTCCTGAAAGAACATGGGGTGTGGAAAGTGACCAAGTTGGATCAGAGAGTCAACTTGGGGTCAACACAGGTAAGTAAATGCACAGTGCTCTCTTTTGGTTTCCAGGCACAGGCACTGCCTCTGCTGAGTACCATACAACGGCAGTAACCACAGTCTGACTTTTCACAGCACCCAGTTCGTCATAAATGCAGCTTTAAGTGAATGGAAGTTATCTGTCCATCCACCCCTCCTCCTTGCCATTCATAACCTTCTGTGGAGTGCCACGATGCCAGCTCCTGCTGACACTGAGGTGAAGGACCCTTGTGTTCAAGAAGCTGATACTCTAGAGGGGAAGGAGTTGACCAGCCTATGAGTAGAGGGAAGTATGAATGACCCTTCATGTCCTTCTGGGCTCAGACACCAAGGAAGAAATATTTACTGAGTAAAAGGAGTAGAAAAGTCTGATTTTAGCAGATCACATCTGACTCCAGATGTGATCGTCCAGCTTCTATGAGCAAAAACCTCAGAAAAAACAGAAAAGCTATATTTAAACATAAAGGCACCAGAGGGTTCAAACAATAGCCCTATCTAACACAGAACCTAACCAGAGCAGAAGTGAGTGTGGTGGTCGTCTTGAGGAAGGAGGAGGTCATGACTGCAGTGGATACTGGAAGGTGTTGGGGCGCTGGCCATGGGCTGGTTTTGATGTGGGTAGTAATTATTAAGGTATGACCAAGTTTTGAAAATTTCATATAGACACAAGGGTATGTATGTTTGCATAAGCTGACTTAATGAAAGTTTAGCTCAGAGAACCACAGATTCTACAAGAACGTTCTCAAAAGTCAATGATCAAGCCAAATGGTTTTACACCAACTTGCATCTAACTTAAGTGAGCCTCAAAATTCCTGAAGGATTCGCAGATCTACCAAAGATCTAGAGCTCTAGACAGAAAACACCCCTCCTTCCCACGGAAGCCTGTCCAACAGTGATGCTGGCGCCAAGCATGAACCCCAGACAGACACAGACTTCTCCTGCTCCTCACTTGCTCAGGCCTTGGGTCCACGGTTAGTATGTTCGCATTGAACATTTCCACATCTTACCTGCTAATCTTCTTAATACTGATAAAACTGAAAAGCACTCTTTTGTTCCAGGAAGACATAAAACCATTTTCATGAGAGACTCATTCATTAAGTACATTCAGGATGGATTAAAGTGATCCTGAGCTCCAGTTCTAAGAACGCAGAGACCAGTAAATAAATGTGCTATTGAAATAAGATTAGCAGTCAGTGCTTAACCTACTTTGAGAACAAGCTGTTTTCAATGCCAAGTATCTTCCATTCACATTTACATAATTAATGAACTAATTACAAACGAGTCTTATCTAATCATTTAAGCAGGCCTCACGTGACCCAGCCTTGGCCCCACTTCTGCAGGAGAGTAACCGCATTTCCTTGAGAGTAATACAACTTTATTTTAAAACAATACCCTATAATTTAGACCTTTTTACTAATTCAAGCCAGCCTTATCCTACATAAAAATCAACGGGGGCTGATCAAAGGAGGATGGTGGTGTCTAAATTTATTGCTTTTAAGCGAAGAACCACAAGCCAAGAGTATGGGACTGCAAATGTTTACAGAAAGCACATTTTTTCCCTGAAAAGGGAAAAGTCGTAATGCTGCCTTTTAGCCAAACGAAAAGCAGTTGTGTTAAATCGGTACCAAAGCAAATGATACATACAACAGTAATTAGCTAAGATTACACAGTAATTAAAATCACGATGATTATGTGAGTGAGAATAGTTTATACAATAATCCCCACGCTCACACTGCAATATGGTGCTAGTCCAATAGCAACAGAGCAGAGCCATGTTTGGTAATAAATTCAAATCACAGCATCTCTAATTACGTGGTGATAGATCGCGGCCACTAAGATTTAGGGATAAACAAAATCCCTGACCAGGACACACACCATTCTGTTTGGACTTCCCAAGGCTACCAAACGGGGACCCCAGACGCTTCCCCCTCCCCCACAGGGAGCCGCAGACCGTCAGGTGGCCCCACTATACTCCACTAATCCTGGCTCCAGGCTGCGAACAACTTGCTCCGTTGCCCTGTGACACAAGACCGTTAACTCATCCTGCAGAGCCACCCTGGGCCAAAGACAGTCATAAACAATATGGAAAAGTTCTCTTCAAAGGGCATGGCTGTGATCCAATAAAACTTCTATAAAAGCAGGTCAAGGGCCAGTTTTGTTTTTTTTTTTTTTACTGTGTGCAGTCATTGGCTGGCTCCTGCTGTAGGTGACGGAAGCCACTGAAACCAGATTTTCATTGGAGAGAGATCTGAGAGGCTGGAGTGCAGAGAAGGGACTAAGGTGGGTGGGGTTGGAAGGGCTGTGCCAGAGTCTAGGACAGACATGATGGTGGCCTGGCTTCAAGGTGTTGACAGTGAGGATGGAGAGAAGTAAGGAGGTCAGGAGTATTTGCCCAAAGCGCGGAGGCGCAGGATAAACAAGACTTAGCCATCAGTGGGCGATGGGGATGAGCGAGAGGGAAGAGAGCCTCAGAAGGGTGGAGGGCTCCAGCTTGGGTGACTGATGACAGGACCTCCACGTGATTCGGATCACACTGGTGGGGGAGAGGGAGGAGGCTCCCCTCGGACACACTGGGTTTGCATACCACAGAGACAGCCAGGCCGCCAGCTTCTAAAATTCAGGCAGTTACATACAATATACACGTTTGCCACTTGGAAGAACATGAGTTGGAGGGCTAGATTTGGGTATCGCCTGTTTACAGTGATGTTCAAGCTGGTTTTAGAAAAGGCAGAGGAACCAGAGATCAAATTACCAACATCTACTGGACCATGGAAAAAGCAAGAGAGTTCCAGAAAAACATCTATGTCTGCTTTATTGACTATGCCAAAGCCTTTGACTGTGTGGATCACAGTAAACTGTGGAAAATTCTGAAAGAGATGGGAATACCAGACCACCTGACTTGCCTCTTGAGAAACCTATATGCAGGTCAGGAAGCAACAGTTAGAACTGGACACGGAGCAACAGACTGGTTCCAAATAGGAAAAGGTTATATATTGTCACCCTGCTTATTTAACTTATATGCAGAGTACATCATGAGAAACGCTGGGCTGGAAGAAGCACAAGCTGGAATCAAGATTGCCCAGAGAAATATCAATAACCTCAGATATGCAGATGACACCACCCTTATGGCAGAAAGTGAAGAGGAACTAAAAAGCCTCTTGATGAAAGTGAAAGAGGAGAGTGAAAAAGTTGGCTTAAAGCTCAACATTCAGAAAACAAAGATCATGGCATCTGGTCCCATCACTTCATGGGAAATAGATGGGGAAACAGTGGAAACAGTACCAGACTTTATTTTTGGGGGCTCCAAAATCACCACAGATGGTGATTGCAGCCATGAAATTAAAAGATGCTTTCTCCTTGGAAAGAAAGTTATGACCAACCTAGATAGCATATTCAAAAGCAGAGACATTACTTTGCCAACAAAGGTCTGTCTAGTCAAGGCTATAGTTTTTCCAGTGGTCACATATGGACTGTGAAGAAAGCTGAGCACTGAAGAATTGATGCTTTTGAACTGTGGTATTGGAGAAGGCTCTTGAGAGTCCCTTGGACTGCAAGGAGATCCAACCAGTCCATCCTAAAGGAGATCAGTCCTGGGTGTTCTTTGGAAGGAATGATGCTAAAGCTGAAACTCCAGTATTTTGGCCACCTCATGCGAAGAGCTGACTCATTGGAAAAGACTCTGATGCTGGGAGGGATTGGGGACAGGAGGAGAAGGGGATGATGGAGGATGAGATGGCTGGATGGCATCACTGACTCAATGGACATGAGTTTGAGTGACCTCCGGGAGTTGGTGATGGACAGGGAGGCCTGGCGTGCTGCGATTCATGGGGTCGCAGAGTCGGACACGACCGAGCGACTGAACTGAACTGTTTACAGTGACGGGGTTAAAATCACAGGATTGCCTGGGACCCGGTGGACAGAAAAATAGGTGAGAGCAGCATCCTGGGATCCCCAGCAGATGTGGGGAGGAGGGGCTGGGGTGGGAAGGAAAGGAGCAGAAACTCTTCCCTAGTGGCTCAGCAGTAAACAATCTGCCTTCAATGCTGGAGATGCAGGTTGGATCCCTGGGTCGGGAAGATCCCCAGAAAAGGGAATGGCAATTCCTTTTTGCCATTACTCACTCCAGTGAGTATGGCAAATACTCACTCCAGTATTCTTGCCTGGGTATCCCATGGACAGAGGAGCCTGGTGGGCTACAGTCCATGGGGTCGCAGAGAGTGGGACATGACTGATTGAACAGTGACAACAGAAGGAGGAGCAACAGCTGAAAGGCCAGGTGGACGGGGGTTCCAAGAAATGTTTAGTGGGCCAGTGCAGCAGGCAAGTCCAGAAACAGACCAGGACTGGAGAACACGTCCTGGCTTGTCCCTTAGGAAGCAGCTGACACGCCGAGAAACGTTTCAGTGGTGGCACCGGGCTCTGGGCTGGAGGGAACGGAGGCCGAAATGGCAGGGGACTGAAGGCGGTGCGTGGGGACCCCACTCTGGCGAAGCCTGGCTGCAAAGTGGGGAAACGGACTGCAGAGTGCCGGGTGAGGATATAGTTAGGCCGGGAGGACCCCAGGGTGTTCATAACCCGCGGAGGAAGGACAGCTGGAAATGCGGCGCCGAGGCTCGGAGTGAGTGGGCGGCAGGGCGTGGATTCCACGGGACCAAGTCCGGGTCTCATTTTCTGGGACCAGAGGGAAGCTGGGGCAGACGGTGATCAACTCAGAGGTACCGTTCTGAGGCGGCTGTTTTTCCTTTGAATGAACCAGGAGCTGAGGGTGTCTGCTCAGAGTAAGGAGTTGGAGACAGAGGAAAGTCGGGATGGTCTGGAATAACTGGCCAGTAAAATGAAAGAAAACAGGCCAGTGACAAGGCATCAGCGTCTATACAGCCGATTCAGTTAATGCCCGTCTGTGCTTGGACCCTGCAGAGCCATGTAAGTCACCAAGGCTGAGGTTCTGAGGGACGTGGGCATTCTGGACAAAAATGGGGCTTGGCCCCCTGTGGATAGCCCGAGGTGCTGTGAGGACTGGAAGGGAGAGGACAGAACCCTTTACTGCAACACTCTGCGGGCAGGGTGGTGGCCCAGAGGGCAGGAGGGAGAGGCGGGCACCCTGCAGGGCCGGGCACACCACAGGCTGGGCGCCCTGGCACCAGCTGCAGCCGGCTGTCGAGAGAGGCTCTGGAGCCACGCCGGCTGCCACCACCAAGCCCATGAACTCCCTCCCCAGGGGCACGGAGGTAATTTAGTGTCTCTATCTCCAGAAGCTCTTGCATTTATCAGCAGCTTCATGACTCCTGGGCTGTAAATCATCAAGCTTTAGGCATATTTCTCTTGAGTTGACGTCCTCTTATAAATAATACAAGGAATGCTTTTATTTTTTTGGCAGAAGACTGCTTTCTCCCTCTCTTCTTTTTTTAGAGTGACCTTCTTTTTCAGTCAAATTTGGAAACGTCAAGAGCCTCGTTTGCTGAGCCCTGTGATGGGCCAGGTCACACGGGGGTGCGTGCCATAGAGCGCCCCTGGTGCTCTAACCTGCCTCCACCTCCCCAGCACGGAGAGCGCCCAAATGACCCGGTAGCATCTGGTCAAGTCTAAAACGCAAATTCCCTTTGACATACAGAATCATTTGCCCTGTGCACAAGAGTGTGTGTGTATGTGTTTAAAGGCTAACAGGTTAATAGGGCTGGTGTGTGTGTGTGTGTGTTTAAAGGCTAACAGGTTAACAGGGCTGGTGTGTGTGTGTGTGTGTGTGTGTGTGTGTGTGTGTGTTTAAAGGCTAACAGGTTAATAGGGCTGGTGTATTGTGTGTGTGTGTGTGTTTAAAGGCTAACAGGTTAACAGGGCTGGTGTGTGTGTGTGTGTGTGTGTATGTGGTTAGTGTGTGTGTGTGTGTGTGTGTGTGTTTAAAGGCTAACAGGTTAATAGGGCTGGTGTGTGTGTGTGTGTGTGTGTTTAAAGGCTAACAGGTTAATAGGGCTGGGGTGTGTGTGTGTGTGTGTGTGTGTGTGTGTGTGTGTGTGTGTGTGTGTAAAGGCTAACAGGTTAACAGGACTTCCCAGGTGGCTCAGTGACAAAGAATCTGTCTGTCAATTCAGGAGATAAAAGAAAGGAGGGTTCTATCCCTGGGTTAGGAAGATGCCCTGGAGGAGGAAATAGCAGCCCTCTCCAGTATTCCTGCCTGGAAAATTCCACGGACAGAGGAGACTGGCAGGCTACAGTTCATGGGGGTCACGAAGAGTTGGATGTGACTAAGCACATACGCATAACAGATTAATAGCAAATATCCTGAAATCAACTGAAAGTGAAACAGGAGTAGAGTTTAATAAATCCATGGCATCATTTTAAGATTTTCTGCAGGAATTTAAAAGAATGAGATAGACTTATGTGAACAGACAGGGCGTGATCTCTAAAGTATATTATTGAGGGAAAGAAAGAAGCACTTTGAGAATTTAGATACATACATTTAGGGCATGGCAACCCGCTCCAGTATTCTTGCCTGGAGAATCCTATGGACTCAGGAGCCTGGTGGGCTACAGTTAAAAGGGTCACACAGAGTTGGACACAACTGAAACAACTTCACACACACAGATGGAGGACATAATGTAGCATCGTATCACGTATGTGTTCTAAAAGCCCGCAAGTATGCTATGTATTTGCTACAGGTACATGTGTATTTATAAATACATAGAGAAAGATGTGGAAAGATACACACCAAAGATGTGGAAGGAAGACAGTGGATGCCTTTTGGAAGGGAGCTGAGGTTGGGGTGTGGCCCAGAGGACTATCGCCTTCTCAGTTATATTCTAATAAAAGGGAGAAGTATTTAGAGATTATAAAGCTGGATGTCAAGGCACCTGAACTCTGGGTCAGTCTTTACTATAAGCTTAGGTGAGATAGTTACCTCTGTAGACCTCACTTTTTCCTATTTATATAATGAGAGGATTGGACTAATAATAAATAATGGTCCCTTCTAACTCAGAAGTTCTAGAATCTTTAAACTGTAAACACACTCCAAACAGTATGTTTACAGGTTAATAGGTTAAGGGCTCAAAAGTTTCAAGGCTTAACACCATGGAATCTGGCACTCAGTAGGCACTTAGTAAATATCATTTGGATGGATGTTGAATACTGACCCTTATATAGTTTTAATATTAATAACGGGCCAGCTCTTTGCCAGTAAACTTTGCCCGGTGAGTGATTCACCTCCTGGATAAAAGTCAGAGTCATGGCAGCATGGCAAACACAATACAGGCTTTGGAAGGATTTAAAGTGAAAGTGCAAGGAAGGATTTAAACCAGAGTTCAAATCCTGGCTCTTTTGCTTCCCTCCTGATGACATGGAACAAATTACTGACCCTCTCTGAATCACAAAGCTGACTTGTGACCAAGTACAGTTAGCATTTCTGCTCAAGTGTTGCTGTTATGGTCAGTTATTCATTCAACAAACATTTATGGAGCACCATCTGTGTGCCAGCCAGAGAGACACCAACATGAAGAAAATGACAAGGGGCTTCTGGTCCCTTCTTGCCTCCTGCTCCACTGCTGTCCTTGGTGCAGGCCCCTCTGCTCTGAGCTGCAGCTGGACCAGCCTGAGGACTTGGGGGGAGCGGGCAGGGAAAGGGGGGCTGGGCTCTAGTGAGGGCTGCCTGGAGGTGCTGCCCAGGGCGAAGCTACAGGAGCTGGGGTGTGGCTGAGTTTGCCTCAATCAGTTGCTCCTGAACCTCTGGGCCTCGGATCCCTTTTGTGCAGCATGGAGGTGATGGCATCAGTTCCCTGGGGTTACTCTGGGCGTCACATACCAACACCAGGAAAGCGGCTGGTTTTCTGGAGCTCTTTCTAGGAGTTGGGCTCTGAGTGCATCTTCTAGTTAATCCCGACAATAGTTTACTCACAAGAAAACATGGAAAGTTAAGCAACTTGCCCCAGATTTATGGTTACTAGTGGGGGAAGGGAGAAAGGGATGCCCCGGGGAGCTGCACTGACATGTACACACGGCTGCTGTTCAGCCCCTCAGCTGTGTCCGACTCTTTCGCCACCGCACGGCTTGGACCCCTCGAGGCTCCTCTGTCCGTGGGATTCCCCAGGCAAGAATACTGGAGTGGGCTGCCATGTCTTTCTCCAGGGGATCTTCCCAACCCCGGGATTGAATCCAATTCTCCTGCATCAGCAGGCGGATTCTTTACCACTGAGCCACCAGGGAAGCCCCATATACACACTACTATATATAAAATGGATAAGTAATAAGGACCTACTGTATAGCACAGGGAACTCTCATCAATACTCTGTAATGATACAGAGGAAAATAACCTAAAGAAGAGTGGATACATGTATATGCATAACTGATTCACTTTGCTGTACAGCAGAAACTAACACAACGCTGTAAATCAACTACACTCCATTAAAAATTATTAAACAAACAAACAAAACCTTTGCCCCAAGTCTCACAGCTGCAGAGGAGCAGCCATGGGATTGGAAGCCAGATGCTCTGACTTCAGTCCACGTACGGAAATCACTTCAGCCTCTCATCTCCCATTCAGCTCAGGGTGTAATTCCTTATCATGCACCTAATATAATTATGAAACTTTTGGATATTAGGTTAAAGTGCTTGCACATTCAGCTCTGGCCTCTGCTGCCTGATACACTGGCTGATCAGGGAGACCAGAAGTTATTTAGTTATCAGGAGAGAAAAAGTCTTCAGCATTCGGAGTTTGCCGTGGACATGGCTCTTTCTCCACACAGGTTTTTGTTTTTAATTAAGAGTGGTAATCAGATAATCTTGCTTTAATTAACTCCCCTGATGCGCCCCATTCTCAGGGCCTCCCTTTGATATTTTCAACATCAAATCTTCCAGCCTAAGATTATCAGCAGACATTTGCCACTTGCTGAACATGCCCAAAAGCTTGGCAAGAACTCCCACCCACTTCTTTTCGTAAAGACAGCCTCCTGCTTCAGAGCAAACCCGTTTCAAGTCAGCAAGGGCTCGTCTGGGTCTGCTTCATTAGTATGTGATTTTTCTATCTTATCACATCAGCTCTTCTGTTATCACACAAGCAGTGTGCATTTCATCTTAATTACGCATCTGTTTAAACCATAATTTCTGATTTATGGCCACTGGCTCCTCATTACAAGAGGGCTGCCCTTGAAAAGGAAAACCAAATGAGCTGAGAGGAATAGAGCTGGAAAGCAAGAGGGAAGACAGATTGAAGTCCTGCAGCTGAGGCTGAGGCCCATTTGTTGGAGCAAATTATTACTGGCAATCCTACAGACTTGTGAGGGTCCTATCTCAAGGCATGACTGAATTTGTCTCCTTCCATGGTAGGAAACAAAACATAAAATTCTGACATTCAAAGAAAGCTGAGATTTCCAAAGAAGACATCATCCAGCCTAACTGTCTTTATACAGACTTCCCATTAAAAGAAACAAACAAAGCCAAAAAACTTCAGTAAACATGTTTATAAAGAAAATTTAAATACCAAACTATCTATAAATGGAAAATTAGTAGGACTTGCCTTAGATGGAAAGCAAACATACTAAATCTATAGCTATTTTTAAAAATGCTCGCCCCATGCTATTTGAAATCATCTGGAAAACCATGCATTACATGGGCTGTATTAGATCCTCTTCATTTTGACTGTTTGGGGCAGTAAATACAATTATGTTTCCTGTTTCACAGATGAGGAAGTGAAGGCTCAGAGAGGGTAACTGACCTGCCTTGTGTGCTAAGAAGTGGCAGGGTCATCCCTCAAACTGGACCATGCATGTCCTTGTCTAGGACACAGGAAATTGAAGACTTAAACAGCAACATGGGAAGCCTGTGATTGGCAGCAGGGGATACTCTTACCTGGGGCTGAGGATACGGCTGCTGACGGCTGACTGTCGAGAGGGGGTCCTTGCGGTGTCTGTGGCCAGGGACAGAGTACAACTCAGCCAGGACTGCAGACTGCCCCCCGGCTGGGAGCTGAGGGTGGAGACGTTATCTCTAGAACCAGAATGCAAGATGCTGTCAACACGACGACAACCACAGTCACAGCAATAACTAGATGTTCACCCTTGGCGTGAGCCAGGCGTGGTGCTAAGTGCTGAACATGCATCACTTTACCAGCGCTCACAAGACCATCCCTGAGAGGTGGGAGCCAGCACTGCACCTGTGACACAGAGCAGAGTGGGATCTGGGGAGCCCAGTGTGGGTCTTAACCAAGGTCACCTAGTCAGTCAGGGATGAAGCTGGGATGCAAACCCTGGTCCCTCCAAATCCAATGCGCATGTTAAAAATCACTACTATTCCTTGGGAAGATAAATAATATAGATGCCAAGGTATTTTTCAGTTTTGAAGTAAAATTTGGCTTTGGATTTCAGACCAAACATGTTCATGGGATCTATCAGTTGTGAAGGTCTTAACTGCTTGCCTACCTTAGCTGGAATGTCTCTGTGGACAGAGACTGAACTGTCCACCCCCTATTTCTGAAAGCAGCGCAGGGAGAGACCTATAGGAGCCTGTCACTGAGGTGGGTATCGAATGATTATTTCACTTTCTGGTTGATATAGTCACTCGTTTACGATATATAATAAATATGTATATTCACAAATTTTGTTTGTTTATAGAACACTCTATGCCATGGGAAGGAGCTATAAACATGAAGTCAACATTGACACTGTCCTCAAGACCCCATCTGAGCAGAGTAGACATCTATGTAAACAACCATAAAATCAAAAAGAAAACCATCAGTGCCGTAGATGAAGACCGACGATGGGATCTAAGGGGGACAGAGAGGGAGCCCCGATTTGTTTCTTGGAGGCGTAAGGGAAGGAACGCAGTAGTGGCTGCTGGGCTACATCATCTTTGAAGGTTGGAGCTCGGCCACTCAGGCCTGGAGGAGAGAGCGTCAGGTGGAGGGAATCGCACCCACACAGGTACGGAGGGCGCGGGAGATATAGGAAGAGGAGTCCCAAGTGGAGGGTAAGTCAGGACCAGAATGTGCAGGGCTCATGTCAGTCTAGAAACTCTTCTGAGGCAACTGACGTCTGTCCTTCTGACTATGTCTGACCGGTGCGGTAAGTCGGAGGCTTCTCTTCGTCTATGAGAAGCCTACAGTTCAGCAGTATATCCCCGGTGCTGGGTGTTAAGACCATGGAGTCAGAGCTCCTGTGGACACTGCGGTGACTGTCCAGGTGGGTGTTCCTTCTGCACACTGGACACAGCCAGGGGCTCGGCTCTGGCTTCCGTGTCACTGGCTCAGTTCTATTCAGGGCTCACTTACATCTCTTTTCTGCCACTGCCGCCGCCACAGTCCACTGCTGTCTGGACGCTAGGAGGAGGCACAAGAAAGAGTCTGTTATTCTTGGGCTGCCAGGGCCTGGGGAAGGACACAGTCTTTGATGTTAGATAAACTTGGGTTTGAGTCCCGCCTCTGACTTTTGTCACTGTGTGATCTTAGGCAAGTCTCTCATCTTCTTTGAGCCTCCTCAGCTCCTTTGTAAAATGCAGCTAATCATGGGCCTCTGCCCAAGCTCTGTGGAGCTGACCAAGTGAGATCACCCTTATGAACATCTCAGCACGGTTCTTGGCAAATAAGCAGTGTTAATTAAAGGGTAGCAACCATTACCCTTGCTCCTGTTTTAGCAGGACTAGTACTGCTATTAATAGCGTCATAATGGTCAGTGGGCGAGGCACTGGCTTTATGTCCTTTGTGACTGCTTGCAAATCAGACATGGGCTGCAGCGGTCGGCTTTCTCAGTGCGCTCCGGGAAACTCAGAAGCTAATTACAATAGTGGTTCTTCTTTAGGAAGAACGCTTGATTCAACAAACATGCTTCACATGTGATCCCACAAATCACCTTGCTAGTCTCCATCATGGAGCTGAGGAAGCTGACACCCCTGTCCAAGGTCACAGAGCTTTGAACCCCAGGTCTGTAAGAGCTACTCGGCTCATGCTCCTAGCCAGAGTGCAGTTACCCAGTGTACGGGTACAGACAATCAGACCACAAACTTCAAACGCGAGCCTGGCTCCTCAGGTCGGGACCTCCCAGCTTTGTTCTTTAGTGGAATCTGGGCAAGTCCTTCCCAGAAGCCCTGGTCACTTCTTCTGAGAGTTACCTGTAGCCTTGGTCCCTTCCCTCGAGGACCAGTCACTCTCCTGATTTCTACTAACATCGCTTCATCCCCATCAGACTGCAAGGGCCCTTCCCAGGCCAAGAACATAGCTTATTTGTCCCTCTGGCCCCATGGCGCAGGCCAGACTGGACGTTCTCTTGGATGGTGTCTGGTGAATCCAATAGAAGAGGGGTCTGTAAATGACAGCCATGGACTGAATCTACACATCTGTTCTTATTAATAAAGCTTTATTGGAATATAGCCACCGCCACTCATCTGCATTTTATCTGTGACTGCTTTTGCTCCTTAATAGCAGAGTACAGCAGCTACAACAGAGACCACACTGCCTGAGGAGCTGTAATATTTACTATCTGGCCTTTTAAAGAAAAATCTGCTGACTTCCTCAGTATAACGAAAAGCACCTTTTGTGAATCATGCTTTGAGAGGCAGAATAATGACCCCAAAGATGTCAACATCTCAATCTTTTAAGGAATCTGTGACTGTGTTTCCTGAGGTGTTAAAAAGGGCATGCAGATGTGGTTACGATCAAGGATCTTGAGACAGGCAGGCTGTCCTGCATTATTGGGGTGGGCCCCCTCTAATGATTCCAGTCCTTAAAAGCAGAGACCTTTCTCCAGGTTCGGTCAGAGGGACTTGTGACTATGGAACAACAGCCAGAGATGCAATATTTCTGGCTTTGAGGAGGGAAGGGGCCATGAGCCAAGGGATGTGGGTGTCTTCTGGAAGCTTGTGAGGAAATAAGACTCTCCTCCAGAGACTCCAGAAGGAGCGGAGCCCTGCTGACACTTTGATTCTAGCCCAGGGAGACTCAGATTCAAGCCCTGTGTCTTGTCAAGGTCTGTTCGCGACCAAGTCACTGGCCTGTCATGCCGGCGAGCTTGCGTCTGTCACTTTGATGTGAGGCTGGGGCATTCCTGTGTTACGAAATTTGAGCTAATTTGCTATGACAGCAAGAGACAGAATGAAAGTATCTTTGCTAATGACCCTAAACCTTCTTGAGGATATTTTTTTTTGATACAACTTTTTAACAAATTATTTAAAAATACTTCAGAACTTTAACTGAAGTAGTCCAAGTGAGTAGCGCCAGCTCTGTTCCCCCTGGTGTGAGTCTCCTCTAAGGCTCTGTGTGCTGAGGCTGTGGAGGGAGCGCCAGCCTGGAAGAACGGTGACTGAATCCTGTGCCCTCCGTGTGGTCTTGGCCTTCTGTCCCGTCTGGGGTGTCAGGCCTCCCCGTCTGTGAAATGAGGCTTCTGGACCAAGATGCTGAGGCCCTGTCTAGCTTGGATGCTTAAAGACCACGCACAATGAAGAGGACGCACTGAGGTCCTAGAGCAGGAGTCCTGGGCCTTTTATAAGCATCTTTTATGAAGACTGTGGGACTTCCACCTCCCCAGATGCACAAACACAGACTCGAATTTTAGTGCGGTATCTGTGGGTTCATGGTATAATCTCTAGAACTCATGCACGGACACCCCTCACTTGATCTACCAGTTCACAGACCCCAGATAAGGACGCTGGTTCCAGCTGACCAAAGAAGCTAGAATGTGGTAGGCGGGGGCCCTGGAAAGCAGAGGGAAGGGTTTGAGTGAATAGGGCTGCATCTTCTAAAATGCTCATAGAAAAAAAAAAAAAAAAGAACTGAAGAGCCTTGCAGCCCAACCTGTACAGTTCAAAATGGTGTGGCACTCCCCTTAGAAACAGAAGAACAAGGTTTCTCTTGCCCGAGAGCAGGGAGGAAGGGAAAAAACTGGCCACCGTGGGGCTGGAGGCCTGATGACTGAGAGGGAGGAGCTTCAGGCCCACTGTCCACCCGGGAGTCTGTGAGTCTGGGTAAGAGAGGCTGGGCCCAGAGATCCCGGCGGGTGCCTGGACAAGCGAACATCCCCATAACCCTGAGGGCGACTGGCCTTGAACTCTGCAGCAGACAAGGTCTGGGCAACCAGGTGTACTTCCTCACCCACTTCAGTGGACTGAATACTGATCTTTACCTGGATCCTGCAAGGGAACATCTTCAGAGCACAATATAACTAAGCAAGGCACAGCACAACTGGACATCTCAAAGTGCGTCTCTAGTCTGGGGAAAGAGCCCTTTCTGAAGGAGGGCAGATTTAAACAGAGAGTCCACCCACAGGGAACCCTCCTCTCTCACTCCAATCCGAGGAGGACTACACTCCATCCCGAGGTGGAATTTTCTGTAGGTGTTTCCTTTGGTGTAACAGGGGGTTCTTCCTAACCAGAGAGTTTAAAAAGCACTGACCCTTCCACAACATGAAGAAAAAGTCTGACCTCAAGCTCATGAGGCAGATCCATGTTTGCCTGTTCCTGACTGTTCCTTCCGCCCCAACCCAGGAGGGACTCAGTGATGGTGATGGTGATGATGGTGATGATTTTAATCTGCTGGGCAGGCAAGCAGAGGCCCAGGCAGGGCAGGCGACCTGTCCCTGGTCCTGACCTTGGCAGTGCTGCCAGCATTGGTACATGATATGTGGTCCCTGGTTTCTCCCTCATCTCCTGACACGTGCTCAGTGGTTCTTTCTCTTGCCTTGGTTCCTGTGATTTTCAAGAGGAACACGGGCAGGGCACTTGTGGACAGGTGGCCTGCTGGTGAGAACAGAAGTAATTAAATGTCTCCCCTTGTATTCCTTTCCATGGAGCCTTTGCCAGACACCTCTGGTTTGAATACAAACAATGCCCGGGAAGTGACACACGGATCACTGGCCCCGTGTCACAGTGACAGACACAAGTTCACCAGGATGACAGGCCAGTGAATCTGGCAGAGAACCAAGACTTTGACAAGAGAAAGGGGAAAGATGGGGTACGTCTGACATGACAGCAGGGCTTGCTCATTGGAAGTGTGGGTGACAGGGTCAACCTGGAATCAAATTACAGCCCCATCACTTACTGTGTGAGCTGGGGCCAGTTTCCTGACTTGTCTAAGCTGCAGTTTCTTCATCTGTAAACTGGGGGTGATAATGGTTACCACCCTCAGAGGGTTGTTGTGAGAATTATGCACGGAAGGCAGGTAGGCTGTGTAGCCTGGCACAAAGTCAGTCCTCAGGAAAGAGATGCCAGCAGCACGATGGTCAGTGTGTCCTGTAATGCCAGGGCGGATGAAGTGGTTTGGCGCCCTCATTCCCCAAGAAGCCCACTAGCTGGGTATTTGGACCTCCCCGGCAGTCCAGTGGTTAAGAATCTGCCTGCCAATGAAGGGGACACGGGCTCCATCCCTGGTCCGTGAAGGTTCCACACTCTGTGGGGGCAACTAAGCACCACAGTTACTGAGCCCACGCGCCTAGGCCCACGCTCCACAATGAGAGAGGCGGGCGCAATGAGAAGCCCGCACGCCACAAAGAAGAGTAGCTCTCACTCGCCGCAACTAGAGAGAGCCTACGCGCAGCAATGAAGACCCAGTACAGTCAAAAATAAATTTAAGAAAGAAAGAAAGACCAGTGTCCTCCGTGGCGTCATATGAGCCCGCGGTCCTGTACTACGGGCCCGGGATGTAACTTGGAATGTCTCAGAATAATAGAGAAATGTTGTGAGCCACTTCTTCTAAGCAAAATCAGGAGGTCAAGAGCTTTGTGGGAAGAGAGGGGTGGGCAGGCCTCAAGCCTGCCCCACTTGACAGCAGGAACTCTTGCAGTCTGGCTAGAGCCTGGGCCCACGACTGGCTTATGCTGAAGCAGGATGACGCCCTCAGTGGTGGCCGCATCTTTGCTTGGGCCCAGATCTTTCTACTTCTCTCACTGCGGCTCTAATTTGTCAAGTTAGCAGCATGGGTGTTGGAAAAAGTACAACTTACACTCAACACAGCACCAGAGGATGCCTTTTCACAGCCTTCGTCTCAGATGGAGCCAGCTGGCGTGAAAACTCTTGGCTGACCTAGGGGTCAGGGGTCATCCACTGACCTTTCTGAACTCCCCACCAACCCCACCCCAAACTCCCAGCTGAGGTGATGACACCGCAGACCCTGGGCAAGAACAGATGGGGCTGTCGGCTGATGCACGAGTCACGAGCGCTCTCTGAGCCTGGGGGAACAGCTTAAAGTGTTCCTCCGCTAATCTAAGGAGGCTGATGCCCTAGTCTAAGTTATAGCACAAGGGCACCCGTGCTGGCGAGCATGTGCTGAAACGCTGCCGCACCGGCCTCCTGGCTTTCTGAGCACGTAGCCACGTTTCCAGCCTGGAAGGCCTGTTACACTCGGATCTAATTCCCAACATGGGGAAATGCGACTTTTCATAATTTGAACAAGTCTCTCAAAGAGCCTCACCTCCAGCTGAAGCACCGCTCTGTCTCTCTCTCTCCCAGGGTGGGTTTGAATCCTAATTGAGAGCTCAGTTCAGAGACATACCTGGACCAATCCCTCAGGCTCCAATCAACACTGCTGTCCCCAGGCGATGAGGCAATTATGAGGGGCGTGCGGGGCGGAGCTGCTGGGGAGGAACGCCTGCAGCACCTGGGCTTGAGCGGGGCCCTGCTCTGGACGGCGGCTCTCCACCCCAGGGTCCCACACACTTCTTGTTCTCGTTGATAACCAATTTAACTGTGCAGTGACCAGACAGCATGGCTTGGATGGTACTAATCCTCTGGAACTGAGACTTAAGAAGTGTTGAGCCTTCTTTCTGGGCGATTTTTCCCGTTTCCTCCCATGCCTATGCCATTACTGAAACCCACGCTCCGTGGGAGTTATAAGACAGAGAGGCCAAGGCAGCTGAGCATTAGGAGATGCTTCCCAGGAAGCACCCTGGGCTCAGGGCGGCTTCATAGGCTCGCAGCCCGCGCCCAGAGGGGCCTGCGTGTGGTGTAGCTTTGCTGTGACTGCCGTGAAATTCCGAATCCATTCTGAACGAATGGGTATATCTTTCCTTTTCTCCTTTGCTTTTTGCTTCTCTTTTTTTCACAGCTACTCGTAAAGCCTCCTCAGACAACCGTTTTGCCTTTTTGCACTTCTTTTTCTTGGGAATGGTCTTGATCCCTGCCTCCTGTACAATGTCATGAACCTCTGTCCATAGTTCTTCAGGCACCCTATCAGATCTAATCCCTTGAATCTATTTCTCACTTCCACTGTATAATAGTAAAGGATTTGATTTAGGTCATACCTGAATGGTCTAGTGATTTTCCCTACTTTCTTCAATTTAGGTCTGATTTTGGCAATAAGGAGTTGAGGATCTGAGCCACAGTCAGCTCCCGGTCTTGTTTTTGCTGACTGTATAGAGCTTCTCCATCTTTGCTGCAAAGAATGTAATCAATCTGATTTCGGTTTTGACAATCTGGTGATGGAAGAGGGTATTTGCTAAGACCAGTGCATTCTCTTGGAAAACCTCTATTAGCTTTTGCCCTGCTTCATTCTGTACTCCAAGGCCAAATTTGCCTGTTACTCCAGGTATTTCTTGACTTCCTACTTTTGCATTCCAGTCCCCTATAATGAAAAGGACATCTCTTTTGGGTGCAGTTCTAGAAGGTCTTGTAGGTCTTCATAAAACCATTCAACTTCAGCTTCTTCAGCATTACTGGTCAGGGCATAGACTTGGATTACAGAACAGTTTGCCTTGGAAATGAACAGAGATCATTCTGTTGTTTTTGTGACTGTATCCAAGTACTGCATTTTGGACTCTTGTTGATTATGATGGCTACTCCATGTCTTCTAAGGGATTCTTGCCCACAGTAGTAGATATAATGGTCATCTGAGACAAAAGATATACCCATGTGAATGCAGAGTTCCAAAGAATAGCAAGGACAGATAAGAAAGCCTTCTCAGTGATCAGTGCAAAGAAGTAGAGGAAAACAATAGAATGGGAAAGACTGGAGATCTCTTCAAGAAAATTAGAGACACCAAAGGAACATTTCAAGCAAAGATGGGCAAAATAAAGGAAAGAAATGGTATGGACCTAACAGAAGCAAAAGATACTAAAAAGCGGTGGCAAGGATACACAGAACTATACAAAAAAGAGCTTCACGACCCAGATAATCACGATGGTGTGATCACTCACCTAGAGCCAGACATCCTGGAATGTGAAGTCAAGTGAGTCTTAGGAAACATCACTACAAATAAAGCTAGTGGAGGTGATGGAATTCCAGTTGAACTATTTCAAATCCTAAAAGATGACGCTGTGAAAGTGCTGCACTCAATATGTCAGCAAATTTGGAAAACTCAGCAGTGGCCACAGAATTGGAAAAGGTCAGTTTTCATTCCAATCCCAAAGAAAGGCAATGTCAAAGAATGCTCAAACTACCACACAATTGTGCTCATCTCACATGCTATCAAAGTAATGCTCAAAATTCTCCAACTGTTGAATTCTTCAACAGTATGTGAACTGTGAACTTCCAGATGTTCAAGATGGATTTAGAAAAGGAACCAGAGATCAAATTGCTGACATCGGCTGGATCATCAAAAAAAGCAAGCGAGTTCTAGAAAAAAATCTACTTCTGCTTTATTGACTCTGCCAAAGCCTTTGACTGTGTGGATCACAACAAACTGTGGAAAATTCTTAAAGAGATGGGAATACCAGACCACCTGACCTGCCTCCTAAGAAATCTGTATGCAGGTCAGGAAGCAATAGAACTGGACATGGAACAACAGACTGGTTCCAAATCAGGAAAGGAGTACGTCAAGGCTGTATATTGTCACCCTGATAATTGAACTTATATGTAGAGTATATCATGAGAAATGCTGGGCTGGATGAAGCACAAGCTGGGATGAAGACTGCCGGGAGAAATATCAATAACCTCAGATATGCAGATGACACCACCCTTATGGCAGAAAGTGAAGAAGAACTAAAGAGCGTCTTGATGAAAGTGAAAGTGGAGAGTGAAAAAGTTGGCTTAAAACTCAACATTCAGAACACTAAGATCATGGCATCTGGTCCTAAGACTTCATGGCAAATAGATGGGGAAACAATGGAAATAGTGAGAGACTTTATTTTGGGGGGCTCCAAAATCACTGCAGATGGTCATTGCAGCCATGAAATTAAAAGACACCTGCTCCTTGGAAGAAAAGTTATACCAACCTAGACAACATATTAAAAAGCAGAGACATTACTTTGCCAACAAAAGTCCATCTAGTCAAAGCTATGGTTTTTCCAGTAGTCACATCACTGATGTGAGAGTTGGACTATAAAGAAAGCTGAGCGCCAAAGAATTAATGCTTTTGAACTGTGGTGTTGGAGAAGACTCTTGAGAGTTCCTTGGCCTGCTAGGAGGTCCAACTAGTCCATTCTAAAGGAAATCAGTCCTGAATATTCACTGGAAAGACTGATGCTAAAGCTGAAACTCCAATACTTTGGCCACCTGATGCAAAGAGCTGACTCATTTGAAAAGACCCTGATGCTGGGAAAGACCGAAGGCGGGAAGAGAAGGGGACGACAGAGGATAAGATGGTTGGATGGCATCACCGAGTCAATGGACATGAGTTTGAGTAAGCTCTGGCAGTTGGTACTGGAAGGGAAGCCTGGTGTGCTGCAGTCCATGGGGTCGCAAAGAGTTGGACACAACTGAGCGACTGAACTGAACTGAACTGATTCTGAACAAAAAGCCCCAGGTTCTCATTCCTCCGTGGACTCATGGGTTATGGTGCTGATCCTGCCTGGGGTCCTGGGGCGCTTCATGAGGATACAGGGGGCCACTTCAAAAGGCAAAGAAAGGTGGGAGAGAGGGAAGGAAGAACAGCAGGAGACCTTCGCTCTTTCCCATTCATCTCACTTGGGCTGGCTGGTCAGGGTTTACTTCCAGAACACTCCCTGTCGGCCCTGACTCACTTTTCTCTGGAGCTCCTGCCTCTGGCTCCTTCTTTCAACCCGGGTTTCAGTTCAATTCTTCCTCTCAGGGAGGCCAGGTGTATCCCCTTGCTATTCATCAAAGCATCATGTTCTCTGTCTTTGTAACTCCTACTATAGTCTAGTGTTCCATTCATCAATCTGCCCGCTGTATTCACGGGCAGGGACACACACACACACACACACACACACACACACACACACACACACGGAATATGGGCTCCACGGAGGCAGAGGCCTGTGCTCTCCTCCCTCTCTACTCCTCAGGAATTTAACTTCCGCCTGTCCCCGGGCAAGTTTTTCAATCTCCCTGTGTCTCTAAAACAGAGACACATGATGACAAGAAGCAAGCTGACTGAGACAAACACCCAGCTCAGTGTGGCGTGGAACAGGTAAAACTGAACACACGGATGAACGAATGAAAATGACGACGGCTGAGCTCCGCCAAGTACACGGGTCTGTGCCAGGGTCGGATTTTTTCACTTACTTCTTATTATCAACCCATCTTACAGATAAAGAGACTGAGGCTCAGAGAGGTTGAATAACTGGAGGAAAGTAAAAGTGTTAGGTCGCTCAGTCATGCCTGATTCTTTATGACCCCAATGACTGTAGCCAACCAGACCCCTTTGTCCAGGGGATTCTCCAGGTGGTAGTTGGTAAGTTGTATAGGACTCTTTTAACCCCCATGGACTGTAGCCCGTCAGTCTCCATTGCCCATGGGATTCTCCAAGCAAGAAATCTAGGCTGGGTTGCCATTTCCTTCTCTAGGGGTCTTTCCCACCCAAGAATTGAACCCATGTCTCCTGCATCGCAGGCAGATTCTTTACCATCTGAGCCAGCTAGTTAACAAACTTAAACCCCTGGTTCAAGTTTGAAATGAAGCCCCAGATCCCTGATTGGAAATTGGGCTGGATGAAAGGCAGCACCTGCACCCTCCCCAAGCCGCCCCCTCTTCCAGCTGTAAGAATCCCACGCATGGCCTGGGCTTGTCCAGGTCCAAGACGCCATTTTTTCACACGGGGCCTGTGACCACCTCTCCCCTCACACTGTCCTGAACACAGGCTGTTCCACAGGCTGATGTCCCTGGTTCCCTGCCACACCTGCTCGGCCTGTCCCTGTGCCTCCAAGAACAGACTCTGCCTCTTTTCAGTCTTGTTATTTTTAGAACTTTCACTGTTTATTAGAAAAGCAATCTACTTCTGTGCAAGTAAAAATGGTTTAAAAGTTTTGCTCATTTGTAAAAACCTCCAATACTTGTATATACAGTCATTAATTCCCTTTATAATTAATGCAAAAGCTCCAGCATTTCTATTAACTGAGAAGCCAGCCCAAGCATGGAGTGGGTAGTATTGACGCCAGGGGTTTGTAATTACAGACGCTGGTGCTGTCATGACTCTAATAAAACTGGTGGGTGGGGGGTGACGGGGACCCTGAATGTGACCATGAGCAGGAAGCGGCTGCAGGATCAGGATTTGCCATTATACCAGCAATTTCGCAGCTTTGCACATTAGTGGGGCGTCATAGAAATCCTCAGGATATTGGCGTGGAAGCGATTTTAGCACAAACTGAGGATATTTTAGATAAAGCCCTTCATTCAGAGGCCAGAACATGGTGAGTCCACTGGGTCTGTATCACACTGATGTTGAAAATGAACACCTTCCCGGGGGAGTCGGCAGCTACACGCCTCTGAGCAGGGGTCACCAGCCCAGGACCACAGCAAGGACAGTACCACCCGCGGGGAGCATCCCGCCTCTGCTCACCTGAGCTGGCCAGTCATCCTCATACCCGGAGCACGCCTGAATCCCCGGGCAGACTGGAGAGGGGAGCCCTGCCCACTGAAGACCACAGAGCCCCCAGGGCGCAGCCCCCTGCGGGGCCCTGCCCCGCCTGCCCCCCCCCCCCCCGCAGGCACCTCTCTGTGTCCCTGTCGCAGCCCCGCCCCGCCCCACCCCGCCTGCCCCTCGCAGGCACCTCTCCGTGTCCCTGATGCAGTCCCCCCCGCGGGGCCCCGCCCCGCCTGCCCCTCGCAGGCACCTCTCCGTGTCCCTGATGCAGTCCCCCCGCGGGGCCCCGCCCCGCCTGCCCCTCGCAGGCACCTCTCTGTGTCGCTGTCACTGGATGCCACCTCCTCCAAGGCTGCTTGCAGATCGGCGATCCGTCGGATGGACGTCTCCAGGTCAGTCTGCAGGGTCTGTCGTATTGCGGCGAGCTCCTCCACGTACTTCTCCTGGGGACAGAGACCACAGCACACATTGGTCCTGGGCAAGACCCCCACTCACTCACGAGAGCTCTGGGGAGGAGCTCGGTGTTCACCGGGACCCTGTGACGTGGTGGGTACCCACGAGGGGCTCTCCCTAAGGAAGGGCTTATGGAGCCTCAGACAGATGCTGCAGATTTCAGAGGGGGAAACAGATGCCTCAGGAGCTCATACACACCAGAAATGCTGGACCCAGCCTGTGTGACCCCACACACAACACCTTGGATGGATGGCGGACCTAAGACTCAGTGATGTTTCCCAGGAGAGCCGCTGAGGCCGGTTCTGGAGGCTGAGTCCTGCCCTCCGGTGGATGTGGAGCAGGAGGTTGCGGGGAGGGCAGAAGAGCGGGTCCCTTTCAACTCTGCCACCCAGGCTCCCTCAGCCCTCCCGCCACCCTCAAAGGCAGCATGGGCAGACAGAAACCCCAGCTTCCTCTGGAGCCGACCAGCACCGCTGACTTGTACTGAGACCTTTCCATGCCCAGCGCTTCGTTCAGCATTTTGGGCTCCTGCCCTCACTCTGCTCATGAGCCTGGCACACGGCTCTATCACTGTCCCCTTTTCGCAGATGAAGAGCTGAGGCCTGGGGAAGGCCTGAATGGAACTCGAGCTGGAACTGAGGTGGGTGCAGCAGACACCACCTGTGCTCATCCGGTTACTTTCTGCCCTAATCGGATTTCATCCAGACTCTCTGGAAAGCCTCTGACTGCCCTGTGTAACATTTTCCACACACTGCTCCCCGTTTGCACAATGACTGTCGGCTGAGGGTGAGTCTGCCCTCCAGGGGACACCGTGTAGAGGCGTTGCTGGTTGTCACATGGGGGTCTGGTGGCCTCTCGCAGAGCAGAAGCCAAAGGTGCCGTCCAGCATCCTCAGTTCACAGAGCAGCCCCCACCACTGAGGACCGATTACTTCACATGAGTTTCACCAGCGTCCAGCCTGAGAAACTCTGGGTTCAACCCAGAGACCCACCTTCTGGGAGCTAATCTTAGCAGGGGTAAGAGTCAAAAGGCAGAGTAGGGCTTCCCTGCTGGTCCAGAAGTTAAGACTCTGCCTGCCAATGCAGGGGACGCGAGCTCGACTCCTGGTCTGGGAAGATCCCACACGCCGCAGGGCAACTAAGCCCGTGTGTCACAACTACTGAGCCTGCGAGTCACAACTACTGAAGTCTGTGCACCTAGAGACTGTGCTCTGCAACCAGAGGCCACCGCAATTAGTGCACTGCAACTAGAGAAGGCCAGTACGCAGCAGTGAAGACCCAGTGCAACCTACGATAAAATAAACAAGAAACAGTAAAAAGGCGGGGTGCAGAGCAAGGCCCTGGGCCCGAGGACGCTTGGAATGGAGCTACTGATGGCGCCGAGACCCCGAGAGCCGCCCCGTCACCCAGCCTCGGGGCGAGTAGGGAAACTGCGGTGCAGTGCGGCGCTCTGATGCTCAGACAGAAGCCAACACTAGCAATCAGGGTGGCGCCAGCGGGGAACCCTTCGCAAAGTAATGTCAAGCAAGCAGAGAAGAACAGAAAATATGATGCCCAGGTCTCCATGCAAACAGCACATGTGCAGCTGGGGAAGCAGTGGAGACCTGAGAATACTTACAGATAGAAGCAAAGGTAGGTGAAGGATAGGATTTTTTCTTCAAGCTGCTCTTAGGTTAAGTTTCTTTTTGACTGTTGTCTTGGGCAACAGGTATATACCAACTGATGAGAGCGTGAAGGGTGAAAACGTAAGGACTGTGGGTCCATTTAAGTGTGGCTCTCAGCCCCCCCTGAGACTCACCAATAGTACAGCCCTTCTCTGAGCCTGGGATGGCTTTTATTTTGCAGATGAGGAAACTGAGGCCAGGGAAGTCACTTGGGGCAGCAAAGGGCAGACCTCTGGTCTGCCTCACTCATCAGCCAGTGATCTTTCTGGGGCTCTGCCTGCCTGCCCCTGGGGAAGCCAGCGAGGCCCAGGGCTCCCTTTGCAGGGACACATTCAGATCCCTGTAGCAGGCCAGCCGGTCCATCCAGGGTATTGTAAGTCTGTGCCTTTTCCCTGATTGTGTGTCTTTTTCAATTTGAGAGAGAAAGTGAGCAAAGACCAAGGAAGCTGAAGGGTCAAGCCCAGCTGACGAGGGAAGGGGCGGTGTGGAGAGGTAGGGGGTGCACACAGGGGCTGGTGGAACATCGCGGCTGATTGAAACTGCCAGCTGTGAAATCCCTAGCTCGGTGCTGATGAGGTGAGAGGCGGTCTGAGGCGGGGGCCCCGAGGCAGGAGGCTGGCGGACTGTCAGAGGAAATAACACACTGTGGGGCGGTGAGGGGGTGCTTGTCAGCTCATCAAGACACCATGAAGACGGCTGGGCGCACAATCCCAGGAGATAGCAGGAGCATTGCCCGAGCTCAGCTCCTCGCTAGTGGGCCAGGATGACAGCGTCCCTGGGAGGCGAGGCGACAAGGCATCAGTGTGTTGCTAAGACACAGAGATGCTACCCAATGGCCCCATCAGGGCCATGCCAGGCACGTCAGGGCCATGCCAGGCACGTGGTGAATGTTCCTTTTAGAGATGAGGAGACTGAGCACCAGAGCAGCAAAAAGACCCACCCACGGTCACACAGTCAAGAGACCACAAAGTCAGGCAGCCAGGTCTTGGGTTCTCAGATGAGGCCCTTGTGCCACATGAGCGAGAAGCGAGAGGAGCCGAGATGTCCCCTCCCAGTTGTGCTTGGGTGACCTGGGCCCATGTCAACATCATGCAGAGGAGGCCCTCCAACCCCTCCAGGGGCCCTCCTGGAGGATGGGGATGGCACAGGTGCTGGGTCTTAGGGATGGGGGGCTCTGGGCTGGGACTAAGCAGCTGAGCAGAGGAAATGGGGACCTGAGGTGGGTCCGATCCACATTATCATGATCATGAAAGTAGGCTCTGGAGCCAGGATGCCTGGGTTCAAATCCAAGCTATCCCACCCACAGGCTGTGTGACTTTCAGCAAGTTACTCAACCTCTCTGATCCCCATGGGTAAGATGGAAGCAGCAGTGGCCCCTTCACAGGGCTGCTGTGAGCACAGAATGAGCGTGGCAGAGAGGAAAGGCTTGGCCAGCAGTGGCGTTACTATCTTTTGATTCTGAGAGAACAAGTAGCAACCAGGTGGGTGTCCCCACAGCACTGGGGTGGTCCGCCAAGGTCACACAGAGAATAAGGAGGCTGGGATGCAGGCCTCTGAAAGCTTTTCACCATCTGCAGAGGAGAAGCAGGGGTGGAAAGCAAGGGCAGCTTACAGGGTGAGTTAGCAAGACAGCAAAGAGAGTCGAGAGCAAGAAAACCATCCACAGACGGATTAGGCAGGTGGTCCTGGGGACCTGCTGCTACCCCCTCACGCTCCACCACGCCCCTTACCCTCTGGGCTGCACCCTCTGGGCTCCACCCTCCAATTTGCCTGGGGATGCACATCACTGATCAGTGGAAACCTCCCAAGAAGACGGATTTGGGAAATTCAGAGTCTGTGTAATCAGCAATCAGCACACCTTTCCTGCTTCAGCTCGAAAACCAGGTAGTCTGCTGATTGCAGAGACCAAGTCATTAGGCGAAGTGGATGCGGCGGCCCCACCAGTCTCTTGGAGGCAGACAAAACAAGCCCATGCCAGAGACAGCTCGAGAGACACGGGAGGGGGGCACCAGGAGAGGAGGGCATGAGGGAGGGCTGGGCCTTCTTCCACCTCCCAGACCAGCGATCGGTCAAGGACTGCTGCTACACACATGAGGTTGCGTTTTGAGGCCAAGGGTAAGCTTGTGGTCTTCTGAGTTTTTCTCTTTTTAGGGACATGGGGCAGGAAGAAGCTGGAGGAAAAATTAGGTTACAAAACTACTTAGATAGTAAGATGTGTACAGCAGAAACCCACTAACGAATAACCCATATGTCCATATTACGCTGTAGCTGAAACACAGTGATTGTGTGCTCAGTAGCTTCAGTTGTGTCTGACTCTTCACAACCCCATGGACCGCAGTGTGCCAGGCTCCTCTGTCCGTGGGATTCTCCAGGCAATACTGGAGTGGGTTGCCATTTCCTCCTCCAGGGCATCTTCCCGACCCAGGGACTGAACCCGCATTAGCAGGCTGGTTCTTTGCCACTAGCGGCACCCGGGAGTGATACATACATTGTAATAGACATAAAACACTAACATAAAGTAGATATTCATTATATATGTGTAGGTATGTATGTATGCATATTACATATCATTCGTTCAATAAACATTTATTGAGCATGAACTATGTGCCAGCACTGATCCAGGCGCAGGAGGTATAGACAAAATCCTAACTTCCACAGAGCATCACTCTTCTAGGCCCTAATCTACCTGTATTGGTGAGTCTAGAATAGAGCAGGCACTCCAGATGCCTTAGGACTGAGTGAATGGTGTTACTGCATGACTGTACGAGGCGAGTCAAGGAGGGACAGGGTGATCCTCGCTCAGCTGCACACAATACACACTGTGATTACAGACCTCGACACCAGACCACGTGGTGTGCACATGTGCTGGCCGCCCTTGCGTTATGTGAGAGACTCATCAACCCTGGTTAAACGCCCACGCTGCTCCCCCTGGAACATGCTGTGTGGAGCTGCTCATGTAGGGAGCAGTTCATACAATAATTAGTGCCTGCAATTAACATCATCTCCTCTTGTGAGGTTCAATTAGAGGCTAATATTTAAAACCATCGTCTGGTTCCTCTGCCCAGGGCATCTCCACCTTCAGAGGCCCCTCCTCTGTCTACAGACACACGGGACTCTCATAAGTCACTTTCTGTGGCTCTGGAGGTTGCCTTGTTCACCTTTGGGGGTATCCCACAAGGCTTCCCAAAGTTAATTTTACCTCGTTTATAGTATGGGCTTCCCTGGTGACTCAGATGGTAAAGAATCCACCTGCAATGCAGGAGACCTGGATTCGATCCCTAGGTTGGGAAGATCCCCTGGGGAAGGGCATGGCAACCCACTTGAGTATTCCTGGCTGGAGAATCTCATGGACAGAGGAGCCTGGTGGGCTACAGTCCATGGGGGTCACAGAGCTGGACATGACTGAGCAACTAAGCACAGCACAGCACAGTTTATAGGATAGAGCAGACGATCTGGAAACATCCCCAACCCCTGATGAGAAATCATCGCGTTATTTGTTCTTGATGTGCTAAAGACAAACAGAAACTTTATTTACAGAGCCTGGTGTTAAGAAAATTATACACACATACATAAGCTGTAGAAATATATACAAAATGCATGTTTATATAACGCACGCATATAGTTTATGAAAACATAAATGTAAATATATATAAATGTGTATATGTGTGAATGTGTGTGCACATGTGTATTCTGTGAGTAATTAATAAATGAACGCATTTATTTCTGTCTCTCACATGGGCAGGCATGGCGCTAAGTGTCTGAAAAACCTTCTCTCACATCATCTGTATAAGAACCCTTGGAGTCATATACAATAGAAACCCATAAAAAGTAACCCAAGAATACTACAACAAAGTCACAGCAGAATTACTGCCTCTGTGGGGTGAGGTACAAGGAACTACCACAGTTTCACTTAAATTGTGTGAAGGTCACGAGCCTGGGAGGAAGGGCCCCGTGCGTTGTGTCCTGGCAAGAGCTCCCAAGCCATAACGGCAATGGAGTGAGCACTGGCAGGAAGTGTTCAGTCCACTCCGAGAGAGCTGGGGCGCCCCTTAGAAAACCCCAAATGATGCGTCAGATTCCGTTAAGACTGAGGGGATTTCCCTGGTGGTCCAGTGGTTAAGAATCCGCCTTCCAATGCAGGGGACATGGGTTCAATCCCTAGTTGGGGAACTACGCTCCCACCTGCCACTGGGCAACTAAGCCCATGTGCCACAACTAAAGAAGCCCCGTGTGCCACAGCCACTGAGCCCGCATGCTCTAGAGCCCACCCTCCGCAACAGGAGAAGCTCGTGCAGGGCTGAAAAGGAGCCCAAGCTCCACCTGGAAGCAGGACTAGGGAGAAGCTGGTTGTCACTAGGCAATACCCTCTCTTCAAAACAGTCCTGCAAGGTTTTTTTACTGTATTTTAATGATGCGACAGACACAGAGTGACTCATCAGAGATCCCAAAGTCACCCAGCTGGACAGTGACGCACAGGTTCAAGCTCAGGCCTGCCTGTTTCCAAAGGGGCAGGAAATAATCTCACAAGCCCTCCCGTCCCTTTTCTTCGCCTGCGGCAGGCACGTCTAATAGATCGCAGGCAATGTGGGGCCCGAGTCCACTCTCTGAACCGCCCAGCTAAATGCTTCTCCCCAGGGCTGCCCTCCACTCCATCCGCCAGCATCAACTGGAACTGCCAACACTGTCAACACTTCAAATAACCTCAACGTCCTGGAAATGCCTCCTGAATCCTCAAAGAAGTTGGGGTAGGGGCTATTTCTCCTTGAAACTGAGGGGTGCTCTATGGGACCAAGGGAAGCTGAAGCCCACCACACCTAGGGAGCCACCCTGGTGGGCAGGGAGGGGGAGATGCCAACTGCCACCACCGTGGGAGCAGCGGGAGAAGCGCTGGCCTTAGGACAAGGTGAACCTGGAGCGCCGTGTGGCTGCTCAAGAGCCACCAACCCCTTCTGACTTCCAGGCTCTCATCTGTTAAAATGACAGTATTATTCCATGATAAACAGTATTGTGAGGAACAAGTGAAATAGTGTAAAATTGCGTACAGCTGGTATACCTAATACCGTGGCTCGCACTTGATACGTAACAAATGCTCCCGTTTCCTTCTTTCCAAGTGAAGACTTTGAAAATATGAAACCTGCAGTGACTGTATAGTGAGGATAGCCTCATCTTTCAGAAAATGAATTCTATGAATATGATGCTTTTTTTGTTGAAGTCAGAAGATTTAATGTAATGCCTCCAAGGAAGCCTCTATCAGTCAGGAAGATAGAAATTGCTCTAGATCATTCAATTGGAGGAATTTAATATAGGGAATTGGTTTTGCAGGTGATGGGGAAGATGAGAAGCCAGAAGAGATTAGCAACAGCAGGAAGGTACTGCTCACCCAGGGCTGGAAGGAAAAGGCAAGAAGTCAGGCAACGGCAGGGCTGCCCAGCGGGAGCTGCTGTCAGGGAGGAGAGTCCCTCACGGGACATGGGCTTACACAGGCTGAGCTGCGGCCAGGCCTGCCCCGCTCCTCAAGGCAGTGTGAGAGAAGGAGAACACCTTGGTTCTTCTCCTCTCCTCTACTGTCCGCCACTGCCTTCCACTGGCTGAGCCTACCAGAAGGCAAGCCGGGAAAACAGCTTCCTGTGGTTCAGAGCAGAGAAGGGGCGAGAACAAATCTGAGAAGACACAGGAGAATTACCGTACAGAGCACAAAAGCATCTGGGCTACATCCCAGGCTCCGTTATTAAAGACAGACGAGGGTGTTTTCAGACTCATCCAACTGTATACTTTTGCGATTTGCACACTTCTCTACTTGCATATTTCAAGGAAGACACTGCAATAAATCCAGAATTATGAGTGCCAAGTGTTACAACCAAATGCTAGATTACAACCTCCAGTCTGCGTTAGTTATTTATTGCTACATAACAAATTGCCTCAACACCTAGTCGTTTTAAAGTATCAAATATCATTCATTATTTCTCACGGTTTTCTGTGGGCCAGGAATTCAGAGGTGGCTTATCTATGTGGTTCTGGCTCACGGTCTAAGGGAGGATGAATAAGGCCCCTAAAGTTGCCCACGTCCTAATCCTCAAAACATGTGAATATGTTGGATCTGGGTGGCAAGGGGAATTTTGCAGATGTCACTAAATCAAAAATCTTGAAATGAGGGATTATCCTGGATTCTGTGGATATTCTGGGTGGGCCCTAATTGTAACTGAAAGGGTCCTTATATAAGGGAGGCAAGGGGGGTCCATGGGGAAGAAAGCAGTGATGTGATGGAATCCCTGATGGGAGTGATGCAGCCAGGAGCCAGGAAATGCTGGCTGCCCCTACAAGCTGGAGGACGCAAGGAACGGGTCATTCCCTGGGGCCTCCAGAAGGAGCTAGGCCTCTTTTCACCTTGACTTAAACCTCGTGAGACTCATTTTGGACTTCCGACCTTATCATTATCAGAGAATAAACGGTGTCATTCTAAAGCTATGAAGTCTGTGGTAATTTGCTGCAATGGTGATGGGAAACTCATACAGGTTTTACCATGATGTTCTAGTGAAGATGTCAGCCAGGGCTACGCTGGTCTGAAGGCCTCCCTGAAGCTGGAGAGTCCTTCCCAAGAAAGTTCACCAACAAGGCTATCGGCTGGAGGCCTCAGTCCCCTGCCATGAGGGCTCCGCTGAGCTGCTTGAGTGTCCGCATGACGTGGTGGCTGCTGGTTTTACCAGAGCAAGTGATCCAAGGGAGAGCAAGGCAAACACCCAAGATCTTTCAGAACCCAGTCTCAAAGGGACATATCATCGCTGCTGACAATCTACTGGTCACACGAACCAACTCTGACACAACATGGAGGAGGCTGAGACATCCCCTGTGGTTCAGTGGCTAAGACTCCAACGCTCCCAGTGCAGGGGGCCCAGGTTCCATCCCTGGTCAGGGAACTAGATTGCACATGCCACAGCTCAGAATATGGGTGCTGCAACTAAAAAAAGACCCTGCACGCTGCAACTAAAGATGTCATGTGCTGCAAAGAAGCTCAAAGGTCCTGTGTACCACAACCAGAATCGGATGTAGCCAAATAAATACATAAACGCTTAAAAAAAAAAAAAAAGATGGAGGAAGCTACACAGGGGTATGGACTCAGAGATGGGGACCACTGAGAACCCTCCCAGAAGCTGGTTCCCACAGCAACATGGACATTTCTTCACACATAGGCCTCATCTCGATTGACTCACCCATTCTCAGAGGAAAAGCCTGTAGGGATCCTGAAAGTCTTCTCGGAACACATTTGTTTATAGATTCTGTTATGTGTCTTCCCCCCGCCCCAAGATATGTTGAAATCCTAATCCCCAGCGGCTCAGAATGCAATTGTACATGGAGACAAGGTCTTCACAGAGGCAATTCAGTTAAAACGAGGTCATGAGAATGGGCCCCATCTGGTGACTGTGTCCTGACAAGAGGAGGGAGATTTGGAAAAGGTAATGGTCACAAAGAAAGGGGAGATGAAGTGAAGACTCAGAGGGTGAGCACTGCATGGAGACAGAAGGTTGGAGGGACACATTTAGAATCGTAGGAACATCGAGGTTGCCAGCAAACTGCCAGGTCAAAGGCACGAAACAGTTTCTCCTCTGGCACCTTCAGGGGAGCAAGGCCCTGTGAACGTGCTAACTTCAGACTTCTCATGTCCAGAAAGGGAGACAATCTGTTGTTTCACCAGCTCCCTGGTTTGTGCTGCTGGGCTACGGCGAACCGAGCAAACTAATGTTGTGGGATCTTTTTTTTTTTTTTTTGAGACACAATTTCCTTTTTTTTCTTGTTCTAATAGGGTTCACTAAAGAGAATTTAGAAAATATATTAAAAAAAAAAAAACAAAACAAAAACTAAAAATCACCCCTGGGACTTCCCTGGTAATCCAGGGTTGAGATACTGTGCATCCACTGCAGTGGGTGCAGGTTCAATCCGTGGCCAAAAAATAGAGGAAAAATGCCCTTAAGTCTGTTACCTGGGGGACAATCCTTCTTAATGACTGTGTTGCCGTATTTCCATTCTGTGTTCACTTCTACAGGTGTGTACAGACACATCTATCTGATGTACAATCGGGTAAAAGAGTTTTATAGTAAAGACAGAATGGAGTCACATAAGCAGGGGACCTTGGCGCCTGCCCTCTGGCCTCCTACCAGCTGCCTGCCCGGACCCTCCATCAATCTCCAGGCAGAAGAGAGCATGGGGCTCTGGGCACCTGCTTGCCATCTTCCCTTCCCCTTCCCTTCTCTTGTTTCTGGCTGATTGTTTTAAAATGTCCCCAGCTATTGCCCAAGAGTCTTAATCGCTTTCTGGAAAGTTAGTACTTTAGGTGACGTGGGCTGTTCAAAATCCAGGAGATAGAGAGCCGGGCTGTAGACGGTCTCAGGTGCACTCACTATGGACACCCCAAGCAGCACGCAAACATCTGTGGACACGCACATCACACACCAGGGGCCCAGGCTGAGCTCAGGGCAGGACGCCACCTGGCCGGGGCTGCTGGGCCCCAGGGCAGCAGAAGCAGATGCAGAACTTGAGCCAGTCCCACCCAGGTCGTCTCACCGTCAGCAAGCATTCCTCTCTCCTTTCTCTGTTCTCACACTTTAGATAAAGCCACTTTTTGCCTAAGTACCGGCTGCAGCTACTTGAGTTATAACAGCGCCATTCTGAGAAGGAGGCTCTGTACTTGATTCTTTGGGTCCCATGTTTCCCCCGACAGGTGGGGTGTGGCAGGAGGCACAGTTTCCCTGGGAGGGCAGGAGACCCTCACACACAGAAGGGGGATGTGGCTGGGGGTCTCTGGGGCTGGCAGGATGGGGTGGGGGAGGGCAGCATGATCAGGCTTGGAGACACCAGCAGGCAACTCTGCCATGCGTCTTAGGGTCACAAGGTTTGCTAGTAAAACTTCTCTGAAGTTCCTTACAGTTCTAACTGCTCAGAGCTCACAGCCCTCCCAGCCCTAGAATCACCCCCAGCCTCTGACTTCTCCTACAGCGTCTTCAGGAAGGGGCATAGAACTGTCACCGGAGTCCAACCCTCTCAAAGCTGACTCCCGGGGGTCCCTCACAAAGCCCGCTGCTGCAGACAGGCATCCTGACCTGGGCTGAACTCCAAACACCCTGCTCCCCACTTCCCAGAGCCACCCACCCACTGTCTCCTGAAAAAAGCCAACGAGGCTTTTCATTTTTTCTGCTCCAACGCAAATATGACATATCTGTGCCACCCGATTTTCCTGACAGACGAATAATTATATCAACGTAATTAAGTCTCAGATGGAGAAATTCTCTGTACAGAGTACACTGACACTGTGCTTCCCGCATCAGAGAGCCATTGTTCCAGGCAGTAATTATCAGGCCACCTTTGACATGTCTTATTTCAATTTAAATGGAAATGAAGCTCATAGATCTCCCCAGCCCATGATTCCATGTGACTCCAGAAATGGAGAGATCGGACTTTGAGACTTCTCAACCAGCCTCTTGGATTTCCATCCAAAGATGCTGAAATGTGAGAACGACGTATTACTATGTACGCCCGGCCCCTCCTCTGAGCCTCAAGAATCTCATCAACACAGTGGGCTGGTCTCTGCTTCCTTCCCCTGCTCTCCATCCCCTTGTAAATTCAGTGTCCATCACCATCTCCTGAGGCTTGTTCTTAAACTGGCTCCTCTCTCTTCAATCCAGCCCCCTCACCAATCCATATTCCACATAGCATCTAGGGGAGAATATTTTTTAATCTGATCAAGTCCTCTCCTGCTCAAGAGCCTCAGTGTTTCTTCATTTCCTCCAGTCCAGACTGTGCAATTGAGATGAGAAAGCCTTCCAGAGTCTTTCTCTCAACCCATCTTCCAAGGTTCCTCTTCCTCCACCACCCACGCTCTGCACCCACACACCAGTAATCACCACAGTCTTCACCAGCACCCAGTCGTGCTGTGCCCTTTCACACCTCTGTGCTTTCACACCTACCATTCCTCCACCTGGAATGTGCTGCTCTGCTCTGACAAGCGAACTCCTATTCATCCTTCAAGACCCATTTCACAGCCACCTCTTCTGGATGACCTCTCTGGCTCTCCTCAGTAGAATCAGTCACTTTCATCTTTGGGCACTGGGACAGGTCCCTGGGTTAATCACACATCCCACGAGACTGTAATTAATTTCTAATTTCCTGTTATATTGAGCTCCTTTGAGTAAGGCTGTACTCAGCCTAATATCCCAAATGCCTAAAGCAGTACCTGGAACTTAGAAGCCATCCCATAAATGCTTCAGCTTTAAATTCTCCCAGTTCTACATTGACAGTGGGGGCAGTATGCAGTCTTATCACCATGGGTCCTCAACTGACACAAACAAAGGCTTGCAACCCAGCTCCACCACTTCTAGCATGACTGTGAACAGTCTGTCCCCGACCTCCCTGACCCTCAGTCTCCTCATCTGTAAAGTGGGAGTGCTGATTCCATCGCTGGGCTGTGGGTCTAGCTGAGGATTCATAGATGGAAAGTGCTTGAAATGTTGCATAAAACATAGTAAGTTTTATGCTTGATAAACATCATCCCTCTTTCCTGCTCTCAGACAGAACCATTACTGCCAATGTGCCGACCCCTTAGGGGAAGTGGTCTCGTCCCAGTCAGCACCCAGGGGCGTCCAGAACATCCCAGGAAAGATCTGGCTGGGGACTGCAGACACTGCCTACAGATCCAGAAGTCGGAAGACAGGCTGGGAGTAAAGTCACCCAAGCCAGCAGTGACCAAAACATGGGACCACATCCCACCAGCTGTGCCAGGCAGGCACGGCCTGCAAGGGTCAGCACAGGGGAGAGACTGAGCCCCACCTGGGCCTCGAGACCTGGCAACGGGTGCCGCCTCTGCACTGGCTCCCCAGGCACCGAAGAGCACACCCTCGAGTCTGCCCCCTCAGCCTCATGGGAGGCGGCAGTTCAGTTCCTGCCTGATCTTCCACACAGAGCACTGGAGGCTCGGCCCACGTTCAGGTGCTCTGTAAACTGAGAAGGGCTGGGTGCATCCTAGACGTTATTTATCACACTGCTTCCTTCTTCAGGTCTTTTTTCAGACGCATCTGATGGCTTCATCATGACCAAAGCCCCGGCTGGCATTCTCAACAAACCAAAGTACCATCACGAATGAACTGTGGTAAGTAAGTGGGGAAAGCAATTCCCATCCCTCTCCCTAGGTAAATCAACCCTCGTCAGTAGTCTTGTATTATTAGATACCGTCTCCCCAAGAATTGATCAGGAAGAACCGGGACCAGAGCTATTGGTATTGGCGATCAATGCTGGATTCTGGCCCTTCCTGGGCTTGGACCAGAGTCAATGCTGTCTGGCCAAGGAACAGGTGGAGGTTGGGGAGCTACTCTCAGAGAACACGGCGCGGGCGATACAAACAGCAAAAGGCACCGATCAACACTGGGCAGCCAGGTGTGACAATGATCGGAGATTAAGGTAGTCATTTCTAGACCTGACTGACTTCCATCTGCTGAGGCAAGAGCATGTGACAGAGACCCCAACACCCTGGCCTCAATTCAGAGCTGTGGATGGCTCCACCCGCCAACTGGGAAACGGACGTTTTAGTTATGATCCCCACTGGTTCATGCCGCTTTTGTGGGACGCTTTCACATGCTGACTCCGCTAATGCAAGGGCACTGTGCGCTCTCCAGAGAGGGGCTCTGGACGGATTTGATTTTCTGGGCTGAAGGAGGCTGAGCTCAAGCGCAGGGTTTCTCGACGTCACTATGACTGTCGTCCGGGGCCACCCCGCCCTGCAACAAGAATCACGTGGCCCCGGACGACAGTCATAGTGATGTCGAGAAACCCTGCGCTGGAGCTCAGCCTCCTTCAGCCCAGAAAATCAAATCCGTCCAGAGCCCCTCTCTGGAGAGCGCACAGTGCCCTTGCATTAGCGGAGTCAGCATGTGAAAGCGTCCCACAAAAGCGGCATGAACCAGTGGGGATCATAACTAAAACGTCCGTTTCCCAGTTGGCGGGTGGAGCCATCCACAACTCTGAATTGAGGCCAGGGTGTTGGGGTCTCTGTCACATGCTCTTGCCTCAGCAGACTGGAATGCAAAAGTAGGAAGTCAAGAAACACCTGGAGTAACAGGCAAATTTGGCCTTGGAATACGGAATGAAGCAGGGCAAAGACTAACAGAGTTTTGCCAAGAAAATGCACTGGTCATAGCAAATACCCTCTTCCAACAACACAAGAGAAGACTCTATACATGGACATCACCAGATGGTCAACACCGAAATCAGATCGATTACATTCTTTGCAGCCAAAGATGGAGAAGCTCTATACAGTCAGCAAAAACAAGACCAGGAGCTGACTGTGGCTCGGACCATGAACTCCTTATTGCCAAATTCAGACTGAAATTGAAGAAAGTAGGGAAAACTACTAGACCATTCAGGTATGACCTAAATCAAATCCCTTATGATTATACAGTGGAAGTGAGAAATAGATTCAAGGGCCTAGATCTGATAGATAGAGTGCCTGATGAACTATGGAATGAGGTTCGTGACATTGTACAGGAGACAGGGATCAAGACCATCCCCATGGAAAAGAAATGCAAAAAAGCAAAATGGCTGTCTGGGGAGGCCTTACAAATAGCTGTGAAAAGAAGAGAAGCGAAAAGCAAAGGAGAAGAGGAAAGATATAAACATCTAAATGCAGAGTTCCAAAGAATAGCAAGAAGAGATAAGAAAGCCTTCTTCAGTGATCAATGCAAAGAAATAGAGGAAAACAACAGAATGGGAAAGACTAGGGATCTCTTCAAGAAAATCAGACATACCAAAGGAACATTTCATGCAAAGATGGGCACGATAAAGGACAGAGATGGTGTGGACCTAACAGAAGCAGAAGATATTAAGAAGAGGTGGCAAGAATACACAGAAGAACTGTACAAAAAAGATCTTCACGACCCAGATAATCATGATGATGTGATCACTGACCTAGAGCCAGACATCTTGGAATGTGAAGTCAAATGGGCCTTAGAAAGCATCACTACGAACAAAGCTAGTGGAGGTGATGGAATTCCAGTGGAGCTATTCCAAATCCTGAAAGATGATGCTGTGAAAGTGCTGCACTCAATATGCCAGCATATTTGGAAAACTCAGCAGTGGCCACAAGATTGGAAAAGGTCAGTTTTCATCCCAATCCCAAAGAAAGGCAATGCCAAAGAATGCTCAAACTACCGAACAATTGCACTCATCTCACACGCTAGTAAAGTAATGCTCAAAATTCTCCAAGCCAGGCTTCAGCAATATGTGAACCGTGAACTTCCTGATGTTCAAGCTGGTTTTAGAAAAGGCAGAGGAACCAGAGATCAAATTGCCAACATCCGCTGGATCATGGAAAAAGCAAGAGAGTTCCAGAAAAACATCTATTTCTGCTTTATTGACTATGCCAAAGCCTTTGACTGTGTAGATCACAATAAACTATGGAAAATTCTGAGAGAGATGGGAATACCAGACCACCTGATCTGCCTCTTAAGAAATCTGTATGCAGGTCAGGAAGCAACAGTTAGAACTGGTCATGGAACAACAGACTGGTTCCAAATAGGAAAAGGAGTACGTCAAGGCTGCATATTGTCACCATGTTTATTTAACTTATATGCAGAGTACATCATGAGAAATGCTGGACTGGAAGAAACACAAGTTGGAATCAAGATTGCTGGGAGAAATATCAATAACCTCAGATATGCAGATGACACGACTCTTATGGCAGAAAGTGAAGAGGGGCTAAAAAGCCTCTTGATGAAAGTGAAAGTGGAGAGCGAAAAGGTTGGCTTAAAGCTCAACATTCAGAAAACGAAGATCATGGCATCTGGTCCCATCACTACATGGGAAATAGATGGGGAAACAGTGGAAACAGTGTCAGACTTTGTTTTTCTGGGCTCCAAAATCACTGCAGATGGTGACTGCAGCCATGAAATTAAAAGACGCTTACTCCTTGGAAGGAAAGTTATGACCAACCTAGATAGCATATTCAAAAGCAGAGACATTACTTTGCCAACAAAGGTTCGCCTAGTCAAGGCTATGGTCTTTCCTGTGGTCATGTATGGATGTGAGAGCTGGACTGTGAAGAAGGCTGAGCACCGAAGAATTGATGCTTTGGAACTGTGGTGTTGGAGAAGACTCTTGAGAGTCCCTTGGACTGCAAGAAGATCCAACCAGTCCATTCTGAAGGAGATCGATCCTGGAATTTCTTTAGAAGGAATGATGCTAAAGCTGAAACTCCAGTATTTTGGCCACCTCATGCGAAGAGTTGACTCATTGGAGAAGACTCTGATGCTGGGAGGGATTGAGGGCAGGAGGAGAAGGGGACGACAGAGGATGAGATGGCTGGATGGCATCACTGACTTGATGGGTGTGAGTCTGGGTGACCTCCGGGAGCTGGTGATGGACAGGGAGGCCTGGCGTGCTGCGGTTCATGGGGTCGCAAAGAGTCGGACACGACTGAGCGACTGATCTGATCTGATCTGACTGCAAACACTCCACGAGGGGCAAAATCCACCCCAGCTGAGGGCCAAGCTAAAGGTGTAACAGCGGGGAGAGACTTAAGAAGACACAGATTCTGGATGAGATAGATGTGGACTTGAATCCTGAACAAACCACTTCCCACTCGCTGTGTGACCTCATCCTTAAAACATAACAGCTCCCTAGCTGGTGACTCCAGTGGCTCTGGAGTAAGGAGAGGGTGTGATGCGCCGGCAGCCACACTCCCATGAGGTCCGTGCACCGCCAGCAGCGGCTGCATCACCATGCTGCCGGTCAGACACGCAGACTCTCAGGCCCTGCCCCAGATCTGCTGACTCTGGTTGGACATTTTAACAACAGCCCTGGGTGATCCGTGGGCACTCGAGCTTTGAGAAAGACTGGCATTTCGACTGAGAGCACAGGTTTTGGCGCCTAAGAGACTGATTACATGTCCTGTGGCCAAGCCACCCAGCCGTGGGCAAGTCACTCCACCTCTTGCAAGCCTCTTTAAAATGTGTGAGAGAGAGATAAAAAATACCACCTTGCTCATAGGGTTCGAAGTGCCGGTTTAACGAGATGGGGCACGAGGTGGGCCACAGCGCGGACAGGCAGTACATGTCAGCTCCTGGCCTCCCTGCCTTCCGCCCAGACCGTGACAACAGCAAGCCCGGCTCCCAGCGGGGAGACGCGGAGACGTGGAAGCAGCTCCCTCCGTGCACTTCTGGAATCTAATATTACAACAGCCACTTGGCCGCTCATGGTCCATTTACTCATTTATTGACCCAGCAGGAAGGAAACACAACCGCCGAGCTTTTCCCTGTCTCTTTTCCCTGCACATCTCAAGGTTACAGCCCAGCGGCACCAGCCTCTGGGATGAACAGACTCATTACCTCGCAGCGGGGCCCTGGGCTCTCCCAGGTCGGTCTGTTCTGCCCTTGCAGGTGCTTAGGGTCCTGCTTGGCTTGGGGCCAGGACTTCGGGAAGGCAGGTGTGGGTCCAATGCCCTCTTACTGGTTTCCCTCGGTTTTTCTCCCAGCGCCAGGGAACATGTCAGCAGCAGCCCCTTGAAGCTCCTTCCTCCTCTCAATCCCTCTCTGGAGGCCAGATGCTGTCCTGGGAGACATGTGGTCTGAACCAGGCGAAATAGTTCTCAGCGTGGGCCCAAGTCTGAGTGGGGCCCCTTGGAACCTCTAAAGTAGGTCTGTGAGTTTGCTGTGCAAATCCCAACACTTGATGAAACCTTTTCAACTTGTTTCAAACAAGGTGCAAACTCTGGCTCCCTGGGTCAAATCTGGCCTGTGCCTGTGTTTACAAATAAAGTTTTATTGGAACAGGCATTGTTCATTGACTCATTCTCTGGCTGCTTTTCTGCTATAGCAGAGTTGAGTAGTTGTGACAAATATAGTGAGGCCTGCAAAAGTCTCAACTATTTACTACCTTGGCCTTTACAGAAAACATTTGCTGATTAGGTGCCACCTCTTGAAATTTGGGCACACGCTCAGGAAGAAGTGAAAATCTCGTTATTTCCTGAGTTCTTTTCCTTTTGTTTGCTGAGAAGTCACATCGGTCGTCTTTTTTTCCCCACCCATGCAATTAGTTCACAAAGGCTGGAGTCCGAAGGATTCCCCAAGTGTTTGTTTTTAAACAAACAAACAAACACAGCAGGATGCTGTGTGTATAAACCACTGCCAAACTTTAATAACAGCATCAACCGTGTCACCTTCCACCAAAAGCAAACAGGAAGCCCGGCTTGGCTGCCCAGCTGGGTGGATGTCAGCTGTGGACAGCTGAAAATTGTCTGAACAAGGACAGATGGAGCTTGTTTCTGCCTTTCTTCTTCCATTTGAAAACTTTTCGGGAGGGAAGAGGAGAATGCTGTTAGGGAAATGAATGTGTTGCTTCTAATTATCTGAGTGGGAGCGTGCCAGGGGTGACATGCAGCAGGATGGACTCCGTGTCATCTACCTGGAATGCAGGCAAGGCAAGACTGGGCAAAGAACAGCATCCCAATGAGACTGGTGCCCAGGACACTGAGCACAGGAAAGGAGGCGTCTATGGACCCCAGGTCACAAGGGCGACGTAGCATGTCGGGGAGATAATTCCCAGAATTGTCCAACTGGGAATGATTTAACCACTGCCTATGCTTATACCTCTGCTCGGAAGCTCAGAGCCTGTCTGTTCTCCAAGGGGCTCTTCTGTGCTAGGTCTCCCCCTCATGGTGATGCTGGTGGTGGGGATGAGAATGAGGACGGTGGTGGTGGTGATGGTAGTGAAGATGGTGGTGGTGGTGGGGATGGTGGTCATGGTGATGACAAGGTGGTGGTAGTGGTGACCTGATGATGATGGTGCGGGGTGGTGATGAGGATGGCCATTAGGATGCTGATGGTGGTCACGGTGATGATGGAGGTGACAGTGATGCTGACCGCTTGGTCTGAATGTCTGCCTGCACTTCATTCCTCCGTTGAAATCCTAACCCTCGAGGCGATGGTATTCGTAGGTGGGGCCTTTGGAGGTGATTAGGTCATGAGGAGGGGGCCCACATGAATGGGATTAGATGGCAGAGAGAGTCCTCGACCTTTCCACCACTTGAGGACACAGCAAGAAGCACCAGCCATGAACCAGGAAGAGAACCCTCACAAGAGTGCAACCATGCTGGTGAGCTGGCCTTGGACTTCCCAACCTCTGAACTATGAGTGCTAAATTTCTGTTGTTTAGAAGCCACCCGGTCTGCAGTATTTTGTCACAACAGCCAGAACAGATTAAGACAATGGTAATGATGACGTTGTGACAGTACGTCTGCTTTGTGCCTGGCGCTGTGATAAGCATTTAAATGCATTATCTTATTACATCTTCCCTGAAAGGCTGTGAGGGGCTTGCAATAATTACCCTATTTTATAAGATGACAGAGACACAGAAGGTGAGCGTCTGGACCAAAGTCACACAACAGGAAGTGGCGGCACTGAGGTTTGCACCCAGTCTCCGAGTTCTCTGCCACTTCTGTCAGGCTTTGGTCAGTGTGCATTCTTTATGCCCAAAAATGAAAGTGAAAAGTGAAAGTGAAGTCGCTCAGTCATGTCCGACTCTTTGCAACCACATGGACTGTAGCCTACCAGGCTTCTCCATCCATCGGATTTTCCAGGCAAGAGTACTGGAGTGGGTTGCCATTTCCTTCTCCAGGGGATCTTCCCAACCCAGGGATCAAACCCAGGTCTCCCACATTACAGACAGACACTTTACCCTCTGAGCCACCAGGGAAGTTTTTTTTTATGCCTAGTATGTGCCAAGCCATGTTTGAGGGTTCAGTTCATTTGCTCAGTTGGGTCTGACTCTTTATGACCCCATGGACTGCAGCACGCCAGGCCTCCCTGTCCATCACAAACTCCCAGAGCTTGCTCAAACTCATACCCATTGACTTAGTGATGCCACTAACCAGCTCATCCTCTGTTGTCTCCTTCTCCTCCCACCTTTAATCTTTCCCAGCGTCAGGGTCTTTTCCAATGAGTCAGTTCTTCACATCAGGTGGCCAAAGTATTGGAGTTTCAGCTTCAGCATCAGTCCTTCCAATGAATATTCAGGACTGATTTCCTTCAGGATGGACTGGTTGGATCTCCTAGCAGACCAAGGGACTCTCAAGAGTCTTCTCCCACATCACAGTTGAAAGGCATCGATTTTTCTGCACTCAGCTTTCTTTATGGTCCAACTCTCACATCCATACATGACTACTGGAAAAACCATAGCCTTGACTACGGAGCTTTGTTGGCAAAGTAATGTCTCTGGTTTTTAATATGTTGTCTAGGTTGGTCATACTTTTTCTTCCAAGAATCAAGCATCTTTTAATTTCATGTACAAGGGTAAAGGTAAGCAAAATTTCTTTTTTTCTGTAAAGGAGCAGTTCATTAGAGTAAGTGATAAATTCCCTTTTGCTTAAGCCAATTTGAGGTTTGTTTCTTCTACTTAAAACCAAAAGAGCTCTAACTTAGACCAGTTCAGTTCAGTCAGTTCAGTTCAGTTCAGTCGTGTCCGACTCTTTGCGACCCCATGAATCGCAGCACACCAGGCCTCCCTGTCCATCACCAACTCCCGGAGTTCACCCAGACTCACGTCCATCAAGTCAGTGATGCCATCCAGCCAACTCATCCTCTGTCGTCCCCTTCTCCTCTTGCCCCCAATCCCTCCCAGCATCAGAGTCTTTTCCAATGAGTCAACTCTTCGCATGAGGTGGCCAAAGTACTGGAGTTTCAGCTTTAGCATCATTCCTACCAAAGAAATCCCAGGGCTGATCTTCAGAATGGACTGGTTGGATCTCCTTGCAGTCCAAGGGACTCTCAAGAGTCTTCTGCAACACCACAGTTCAAAAGCATCAATTCTTCAGAGCTCAGCCTGCTTCACAGTCCAACTCTCACATCCATACATGACCACAGGAAAGACCATAGCCTTGACTAGACAAACCTTTGTTGGCAAAGTAATGTCTCTGCTTTTCAATATGCTATCTAGGTTGGTCATAACTTTCCTTCCAAGGAGTAAGCGTCTCTTAATTTCATGGCTGTAGTAACCATCTGTAGTGATTTTGGAGCCCAGAAAAATAAAGTCTGACAATGTTTCCACTGTTGCCCCATCTATTTCCCATGAAGTGATGGGACCAGATGCCATGATCTTCGTCTTCTGAATGTTGAGCTTTAAGCCAACTTTTTCACTCTCCTCTTTCACTTTCATCAAGAGGCTTTTGAGTTCCTCTTCACTTTCTGCCATAAGGGTGGTGTCATCTGCATATCTGAGGTTATTGATGTTTTTCCCGGCAATCCTGATTCTAGCTTGTGCTTCTTCCAGTCCAGCGTTTCTCATGATGTAGTTTGCATATAAGTTAAATAAGCAGGGTGACCAGTTCAGTCATCCATTTTTATTCATCTACACTTGCAATTCCAAATCAGCCAATTTTTCTTTACCACTGCTTGCTTTATCCTCAAGTTCTGAGATCTCCTTCTACTTTCTTGCTGTTTCAGTTCAGCCAAATAAGAAAAAAGAAAGCACTAGAAAGAGATGAATTACCTTTCAAACCAAATTACAGTTTTGAAATGAATTTAAAACATGAAGAGTCTGACTGGAGGCTCCCTGGGATCACTTTCTCCTGAAGATGCTCGGCTGGGACAGTGACTGTGCCTTTCTCAGTTGTGAGGACTGCCCTCCCCAAGCCTCTGACATGCAGTTAAGTGTGGCTTAGCCTCATCCAAACAATTTCAATTGGGTTTATTTTAATAACCCAATATACACCTGTACCATTCAACCAGTATCTCCCCCCACTCACCTTTTATAAAGTAATTAACTTTGGGGAGTTAAGTTATTCTAATTTGCAGCAAGTCTAAAGTGACAAGAGTTCAACTGCTGAAGTCTCTGGGGATGAGATTAGTATTTGCTCTTCAGTTTGCCATCTCCAGACTCCACACATTGTGTATAATTGGTATTAGCAACTTTAAATTCTGATTAATTACTGGAGAGCCTGTTTTTGATGCTGAAACAAAGCCATAAGTCAGGGAGTAATAGACCCAATTACTCCTAGGTAGGCTTCCCGTAATAGATTTTATTATCTAGATATCTCATCTCAGAGGCAAATGCAAAGCAACTCATTTCATTAGATGATAACGTCTCTTGAACTGAAGTGCATTCACCACCTGGGATCAGGAGATCTCAGGAAAATTCACGTTTCAGAAATATATCTGGGGCTGGTGACACGAGGTTCTAAGTCCTTTTTAGGAACAAGTTTCTCTCGTATGGAAACCTCTATGTGGAGACAAGCAGGAGGGGCTCTCAGTGCTGGCAGGCCGGGTGACACAAAGGCCCACGTTTTTCCCTGCCAGTTCTCTGAGAATATGGGAGGCCATTCCTAGTGGGGAGAGACATGGCATGTGAACAGGGAGTTTAGGAAATGTGTCAGGTCGTTTTGGATCACGCTGAGATAACAGGGCAGTAATTAGGAGAGCTATCTCCCTGTCAAGAGAGCTATAAAAGGTGTTATTTACACCCTGCTCATGGCCCCAAAGGGAGAAGGCAATGGCACCCCAGTCCAGTACTCTTGCCTGGAAAATCCCATGGACAGAGGAGCCTGGTAGGCTGCAGTCTGTTGCGAAGAGTCAGATACGACTGAGCGACTTCACTTTCACTATTCACTTTCATGCATTGGAGAAGGAAATGGCAACCCACTCCAGTGTTCTTGCCTGGAGAGTCTCAGAGATGGGGGTGCCTGGTGGGCTGCCATCTATGGGGTCGCACAAGAGTCGGACACAACTGAAGTGACTTAGCAGCAGCAGCAGCAGCAGCATGGTCCCAAATGCCTTCCATGTGGAATGCCTTTTTAAATACTCCAGTTCCCAGCCAAAATAGTTCATCTTTATGCTCTGAAATTCAGAGTCATTGGTGGGAGACAAACACTGAGAGCTTTCTAAAATCAAACCCTTAACTCTGGGTTTGGTGGATGTCCCTGGGTGTAGCTGGTGGGAGGGGAGCTGTGATCTGACCTAGAGTTTGGAAACATGGGTGTTTGGGTGGCTTCAAACCAAAACAAAGCAAAAGCTGGCTTTGGGCTTCCAGAGGCCCTTAGCACCTGCGGCCAGAATCTCCGAAGACAGGAAGAAGGGAACTAGAGGGGAAGACAGAGCAGCCAGCGTGCCGGAGGGGCAGTTATATGGCAGGCAGAGCGAGGAGCCTGGCGTGGATTACTCGCTTCAGTCTTTTTGAGTTGATTTGATCACATCCCTTTCATACATGAGGTGAAAGAATGTTCTCAAGAGGACAGAGCTCTCAGACTGGTGTAATCTGGCTTTAAAAAAAAAAAAAGGCAGTCAGCAAGCGATGAGATGTGATTTAAGAGCCTTCTGACTCCCCACTTCTGCTCCTTGTTTTCTCAGGACAGGGTGACCCCACTCCAAGGAGATGCCAAGCCTCCGATGTGCTGGAACTAGTTCCTTACTGCCTGGCAAGAGTTGATGCCTGAATTTTTAGGAATTCTGTGAGCCAGCTGTTATACAGCTACGTATTATTAAAAGTTGAATAATATCAACTTACAAGTAATTAAATAAATCACATTGAAAGCAAAGGTGAGACTTTTCCTGGTGGTGTAGTGGTTAAGAACCCACCTGCCAATGCACGGGATCTGGAGAGCTTTTGCAGCTGTTCATGTCTATCATACCTGTCTGGTGAAGACACCATATAACAGTGCTGCTCTGCGAGGCTTCCCAACGCCACACTCTGTGACGTCACACTGTTGGCTGGGCACCAGCCCCGGGGGAGGATTTACATCAGAGAGGTTGGAAAACACTACCAGCTGGGACTTCATCTACCCCAGAGAGCCCGGTGTTAACATCAGCCAGCACACCACAGCCTCAGCTCTCCTCCTGGTGATCTGAGTCTCCCCAGGTCTAAGTTCACTGGAACCTCCCCACTGCATCCACGTGAGGCTCCCTCCTCAGAGGGAAATTCACCAATACGGAAGAGAGCCATCCCTTCTCTGTTAGGCCTCACACTCTTTTCATTCTTTTCCCCCAAAGGTGGAAAATATACCCCAAAGTAACACCAGATACATAATTCATGAACCACATATAATTGATGTCGGGTTTAACAGAAGTAGAGCCGTAAGTGGTTGTCTATTAACCATTTATGACTCTCCCTGGCTGCTGACGAGCCAGGCTCAGTGCAGAGGTCACACCCACGCTCCCATGTTTTATTTAAACTTTATCAAAAGCACACAGTCTGCAGCGAGGCCTCCCATTCCGCTCTGAATTAGGCCCCACTGTGAAGTCGCCTCTGGGTCTTGGGAAGGTTAGGATTGGGTCTGCTGGCACTGCTTCTGCCTTTTCCCTTTGAGTTTGGGGTTAGGCTGCCTCTTCCTACCCTTGGGATCCCACTGCAGTTCTTCTGTGACCTGGGGTACCTCAGGTCACTCCCCACACCCTGCCCTGAGCCTCAGTTTGATCATCTGTCAAATGAGGGGGGCTTCCCCCGGTGGCTCAGCTGGTAAAGAATCTGCCTGCAATGCAGCAGACCTGGGTTTGATCCCTGGGTTAGGAAGATTCCCCTGGAGAAGGGCATGACAACCCACTCCAGTATTCTTGCCTGGAGAGTCCCATGGACAGAGGAGCCTGGCGTGCAACCTGCTCTCCACAAGGTTGCAGAGTCAGACACAACTGAGTGACTAACACACATACATAGACACACACACACAAAGTGGACAGTATTGTAGGCATTACGTAGGGTTACTGGGAGGCTGAGATTAGAGCAGTGATTATTAACAGAGTGACTCTGTTCCCCAGGGGACAGCTGGCAAGGTCTGGACATATTTTTGTGATGACCTGAGGTGGGGCTACTTGCATGTGCTGGGCAGAGGCCAGGGATACTGCTAAATATCCAACAAGGCACAGGACAGCCAGCATATCAGACAGTATTTGACCCAAAATGTCAGTAATGTCAAGACTGAGAAACCATAGATTATAGAATCAAAAGCAATACTCATTTTTATAACTCACTTGCAAAAAATGTACTTGAATGATTAAATAGCATGTGTCTAAATCTTCCAAAGAAGAGAATAGGTTTGAGCCAGTGCAGATCTGTGTCCAGATTCTATCTCAGCCAATTGACTGGGGTGTAGACCTTGGAGTGGTTGCTCCAGTTCTCTGATCTTGGTTTCTTTATTGGTAAAAGAGGGACAATGACCTCCAAGGGTGAGGCGTAAAGGACAGATCTCAGGTAAAGCCCTTACCCCAATGCCCAGCACGCAGTAAGCTGTAAAGCCCTAGCTCTCCTCAACACGGCCCCCAGCCACTATGCATGCAGGGCGGGATGCACACACAGAGCTGGTGGACTTAGGAGTTGTTTGAGTAGATGAAGACAGAGTCATCACAGAAGTGAAAAGAAAGGAGAAAGAAAACACGGTAGCATCTATTAAGTGCCTACTGTGTGCTATCACTGGGCACTTCTACACACACCATCTCAGTTCATCCTCACAGCCACCCAACGAGATCAGCTGTATCTTGCTCCCATTTTACAGAAGGGGAAACTGAGGTTTTGCACTGTTCACTTAGCCACCGCAGTCTCATACTTCGAGTCCAGTGATCTTTCCACCACCCTGTAGTGAGCTGAGGTGTCCTCTCCAAAAATCATGTCCACTTGGAACCTGAGACTATAACCTTTTTGGAAATAGGGTCTTTGCAGATGTGGTTAAGGCAAGGTCATACTAGATTAAGGGAGCTTTAAATCAGAGGCCCAGTGTCCTTAGGAGAAGTGAGGACACAGAGATGGGGAAGAGACGAAGACCATGTGAAGATGGGGAGTGCGATGGAACGCCTGGAGCCCCCAGAAGCTGGAAGAAGGAAAGAATCTCCCCAGAGCCTGCAGACGGAGTGGGCGTGCTGACACCTTGTCTCAGACTTCCGGCCCCGGGACCGTGCAAGGACACATCTCTGTCTTCAAACCACCAGTTTTTGGTAATCCGTTACGGCAGCTCTGAGAAACTAATGCAGATCCTCCTCCCCAAGATGAGCCAGAACAATTGTGTGAGGAAATGAGAGAGAAAGAGAGACTCCATGTCCACAACCAGACCAGTGAGAGCTGGTCAGGAGGATCCCTTGGAGGAGGGCATGGCAAGCCACTCCAGTATTCTTGCCTGGAGAATCCCCATGGACAGAGGTGCCTGGCGGGGTATAGTCCATGGGGTTGCAACATGGTGGACATGACTGAGCAACTATACACAGCACCCCAAAGCTTCCAGCCTACTCTGACTCATCATTTAAGATGTTCACATGGTACATCCTCTAGGCAAACTTCTCCAGGTCTCCTGGTTCTACCAAACCACTTCCTCTTTTTCACTTGCATATCCCAGCCTGTATCAGAAATATTCAGAGACACACGCATCTCCTCCTCTGGATCCTGAGAGCTCCAGAGGCATAGGCCCTGGTCCATCCATGTCTGCACCTCCCAGAACATCAGGGAGATGGCACAGCCGTGTAGCAGGACGCAAACCAAAGTGTGTTGATCTGAAAGATAATTTTTTGAGCTGTTCTCTTAAAAGGTAAAACTTCAAAATGCTATGGAAACCACTCAGCAAACAATTTCTGAGGATCTATCCTGTGCCTGACCCTGAACTGGAGACCAACAGTTGAATAAACCCATCCCTTATCTCAGAGACTCCCAGTCTAGGAAGACAAGAACACAGGTAATCATAATAACCTATGTAGATGGGGTGAACACAGGCCATGTGGGAACAAAGAGGAGTTATATAACCATGAGGGCTTCCTGGCAGTGAGCACTGATCTGAATCTGAAAGGTTGAGGAGGCAGGCAGAGGGATGCATGAGAACAAAGGTGATGAGTCAAGAAATAATCTGACAAAGAGGCAAGAGCGCTGGGCCTTCCTGCTCGAGTAGATCATGCGAGGTGATAAGAGGCCGACAACCAAAGGCAGAGAAACCCACAGAGGCTCCACCTCTAGGAAGAAGCTGGGGCTCTGTTCTGAAGGCAGTGGAGGAGAGCCATGGAAGATTTCTTAGCAGAAGAGTAACACAGTAAAGATGTACCCCTTCTAGAAGGATCTGCAGGGAGGAGCAGGCATACAGGAACAGTGGGGAGCCAAGATACACGGTAACCGTACAGGCCCAGTCCAGGGGGTGCAGGTAAAATAGAGACAGAGGACGTGGGATGGGGTGGGAACAGGAGTGGGTGGGTTTGAAAACTACCTCAATAGGATAAGATCAGCAGGCGTGGCCGTTAATCTATGTGAACCGGAGAGAGAAGGGCCATTGTGATTTCTGGCTTGGGTCACTGGGGGATGAGCTAAGGGTGAGCAGAGGCGCCAGCTCGTAAAAGAGCCCGAGGCTCAAGGGAAAGTTAAGACTACAGAGTCAGACCCCAGCAATGACGGGTAAACCCGACAGGTGCAGCCTTCAGAGCCGGTGCGTCTAGTTGGAAGCCAGCAGAGGGCTGGCCTTCCAGTCACCCTCAGTTCTTTCAGTTGCCCTTGACCTCCCCTGGCTACATTGTCCTGGGGCTGAGGTGGTTTCGCCCGAGCTCTGTTAACTATGGAAAAACAACAGGACATAACTCCACAGATGAGCTGTCTCGCCGCCCCAATGACAAAGGGACTTGAATGATTTAGAGCCAGAATATTCTTTTTTCCATAATGGCTCCTGGAGTCGCCAGGAATAGTACATTTACGAAAATTAATGGCAAAACCTCATTTTTCTTTTTTTCTGGGAAGAGAAGTTCCACTGGCGGGGTAATTGATCCTGATCTGGACGTGCCGGTGCACCGGCCAGGGGTGTAAATCATTCACACGAAACAACTCACGGCCCTTTAAACCAACACCGGCAGTGACAAATGGGACAGGCTGGGCCAGGTGGGAAGGAACGCGAGGGCAGAGCCATCAACATCCTTCCCGCTTCTCACCGTGGCCCAGGATGCGGGTTCTTTGTGGGGTCTCCTGCAGCAGAGAGACCATCTCTCAGCAGGGGTGGGTTGGGAGGGCAGCGTGCTGTCCCAGTGAGAGCTTTGAGCTGGACATGCAGGGAAGCTGACCCCAGCTCTGCCACCTGACTCTGCGGCCCTGGGGTTGCACTGCGCGTCCACACCTGCTGGGGTGATGGAAGCATGAAAGAAGGTGACACCTGGGACTTCCCTGGCAGTACAGTGACTAAGACTCTGCGGCTGCAATGTGGGGGGCCAGGGTTTGATCCCCGGTCAGGGAACTAGATCCTACCTGCTGCAACTAAGACTTTGCTTACCTCAACTAAAGGTCCTGTGCATCGCAACAGAGATCTGGCAGGCACCAAATACATAAACTTTTTTTTTTTTTTTTTTTTAAAAGATGACATCTGCAAAGAGCCAAAGCCCAGAGTGACCCAATCAACGTGTGTTCAGGGAACAAATGACTGACTGCTTGGCTCGGGGAGTTCAGAAACTCATTACCCCTCAGGGAGGTGTGACCTTTAAACGTAGAAGAGGGCAATGGTTACTCACAGAAAATGACTTGTGAGCAGGAGCATGATGCCAACTGGTCTTCTAAGACCCTCCAGACACCAGGACACGGATCCTTTGTTTTCCCATGGAAGTTTGGAGCCACAACCACAGAGAAACATAGGAAATAGACAAGTAGCAGCCTTGACGGTGTTTCTCCCTGTGGTATACACTTCTGGGGGTGAGGGTCCATCTTGTTCCCTGCTGGTCCCCAACATCCAGCCCTGGGTTTGGCCTGGAGTAAAAACTAGGGATATATATCAACTCAAAGAATGAAAGAACCGGAACCCTGCCTGCCTCGCAGGTGAAGTCTCCCAAGAACACGCGGCACAGAGCAGCCACCCTTGTCTTACGGGGTGGAAGGGGAGGAGGCAAACTGGTGGCACAGCCATAAGCCTGAAAGGTGAGATGCCATCTCCTGGATGCCTGGCAGAGTGCCAGGACGCCATGCCAATGGGAGGGGCCTCAGCAACAGGGCCCTTCTGAGAACTCCCCTCACCCAACTCTCCCACCAGCAGTGCTCTGCCCACACTGTCAGCTTCTACAAAAAGCAGGGACTGTCCGATTCCCTGTCCCTCCCCTCCAATGCCATCTGCATGCCACGCCCAGAGCTGGTGTTCAGTAAATGGATAAATTAGGACATGAGGAAATATGACATCGTCTCCTCCCCCAGGGGAAATATCTATCCTGGGGCTCAAAGGCAAGGTGCCTGTAAGAAGGCAGGTGGGTCAGTGAGCTGAGGACACCCCCTATCAGGACAGGCCTGTGGCGGGATGCTGTCCTTGTGCGCCCTGCCCCCACAGAATCACTGCAGCAACAGCCGGCTGTGCAGCAGTGTCCCCTCCTTCCAGAGGGGCTGGAAGGGAGGCCCCCTGAGAGTTACCTCCTCCCAGAACCTGTCAACATGGCCTTATGTGGAAAATGGGTGTTTATAGATATAACAAAGGTAAAGACCTGAGATGAAATCAGGTTGGATTTAGAGTGGGTCTGAAATCCAGTTACAGGTGGCCTTAGAAGAAAAGGTCAAAGGGCATCTGAGACACACATGCGCAGGAGGAGGACCACGTGAAGACAGAGATAGAGGCTGGAGTGACCCAGCCACACGCCAAGAACCACCTAGAACCACCAGAATTTGGAAGGGCAAACAAGAATTCTACCCTGGAACCATCAGAGGGAACGTGGACCTGCCAATATTTTGATTTCAGACTTTGGCCTTCTGAACTGTGAGAGAATAAATCGCTCTCATTTTAAAGCACCCAGGTTCAATCCCTAGTCAGGGAACTAGACCCCGCATGCCACAACAAAGATCAAAGATCCTGGGAGCTGCAACTAAGATCCAGTGCAGTCAAATAAATATGGATGGGGAGCGAGATGGAGGGCGGTCAGGATGGGGAACACATGTACACCCATGGCGGACTCATGTCAGTGTATGGCAAAACCAATATAATATTGTAAAGTAATTAGCCTCCAATTAAAATAAATAAGTTTATATTAAATAAATAAATAAACAAACCACCCAGTTTGGAGTAAATTTCCAAGGCAGCCCTAGAAAACTAATACACCACCCAACCCCAAAGACGACAAAACACAAAGGACAGTTCAGCCTCGGTAAGCTTATCCAGAACCCTGAGGTAAGAAAACAGAGAAAATGCAGTCTAACCAGCAAACGTGCAAACTCTGTGCTTTATGTAGTTTTGATCTGTATATGGGGGCTGCACTATAACCTCTGCCGTCTTTTAGGGCCTTTATAGATCTTAAGTATACGATGTCCCTGGAAATGGGAGTCATGTTCCTGGGAATGGGGGAGCGGAGAGGGAAGTTAAGAAGAGCGGAAAGGAGAGGAGAAGACAGAGAGGGAAAGAGAAAAAGAGCAGAGGGGAGAGGAAGAAAACCACCACCTGATGTGACCAGAAAGCCTGGGTGTGTGGCCAGTTAACGAAGACATCAGAGGAGAAAGGCCGGGATGCTGTCTGAGTCCAGCCAGACCTGGCAGGAGGGGAGTTGGGCTGCATGAGAAGCAGGGCTGGTCAACGAGGAAGGTAGCCTGTCAGTTGGAAGAAAGAGCCTCACCCCCTCCTGGGGCCACTGGGCGCGAGGTGGAGTGGAGGAGCTGCCAGTCACAGGGTTCGGATTCTGTCTGGGAACCTGGGTCTCTATGCGGAGCCTCACCTCCCCACATGACAGGCGGGCTGCTGGCCTGTCAAGGGCAGAGCTGATAGGAGTGACATTGGCCGCAGGAGGCAGTGGCCCGAGAAATATACTTGCTGCAGGAGGACAAGGTGGTGAGACCTGTCACAGACCCAGAATGGACCGGGCAGGAAGGAGATAATGACGGTGATTTAGAGCCCTCTGGGCTGAACCACAGCACGTTACAGGTTGTGAGGAGGTGCATGGTGGCGGGCCCAGGGGGTGCCGGGTGCCTCCCGGGCCATGCAAGTGGGAACCTGGAGGCTGGGAGACAGCTGAGCTCCTGAGGGAGAGGAGGAGCCGGCTGTCTCAGGTGCTCTGTGATCCCTGCAGGAAACTGTCCTCATGAAAATATAATCAACTATAGAGAAACCTTCCCATTGGGAAGGAAATGCAATTTAAAATGTAGCCTGAGACACAGTAGGGGACAGGCATGGCTCAGTGAATGAAGGCAGAGACGGCAGAGTTGGGCAGAACTGAGTTTAATGTCTTACTTGTGTGTGGCCTTGAGCAAGTGAATGTACCCTTCTGGGCCTCAGTTTGACACCTGTGTGTCCCCGGGCCTCGGTTTTCCCATCTGAAAATGGCAATAAGATCAGTACCTGCCTCACAGGATTGTCACGGAGATTTAAATGAGAAAGCATTAACTCAGAACCTGGCACCTGGCCAGTGCTTAATAAGCGGTGGGCTTAGCACAATTGCTTTTGTCTTTTATCTTTGTGGTGGTTGTTAACAGCCCAGGAAGAGCTCTCATGCTTACTAGGTATGACCTGGACAAGTCTGCTCTGTCAAGCCTCAGTTTCCTCATCTGTAAAGGGGGATAATAATTCTGACTTGGCATGGTTATAACGACTACATGACGATCACATGGTATTATGGGTCTTAGGAGTATGCAAGAGAGAAATTTAATAAATGCTGAGACTCTCCTGTTTGCACAAGGCTGCCCTGCCTCTGGAGGAGAAAGTGTGAGGCAGGAAGAGAAAGTTCGGAGCCTGAGGCACAAAGGTGGCTGGACGCCATGCTGCAGAAGTGAACGGCATTGGCTCACTTTGGACACGCCCCCGGAGTTTGGGGCCAATGGCAGGGTCGGCTCGCAGCCCATCCTCTTCCAGTTTCTTCCCTGCTTTGGGTTTACACCACTTCCCCAGAGGCCTGTGCCTGAGGCCCTTATTCAGAAAGGAGGAGGGCTCCCCTCCTGAACCCCGGTCCCAGGACTGCACTCACCAGTTCCATGCACCGCCGGCTGGCCTCAGCCTCCCGCTGCACCAGCTCTTCCATGTCTGCCTTAAGCTCCTCCAGGCGCCGCTGGTAGTACTGGCTGTTCTCCCGCTGCTGGGACTCGGCCGCAGCCGCCTGCGAGAGCTCCTCGCCCATCTTGATCAGGCTGTCCCGAAGCCGGATCACCAGCACCTGCAGCCCGGGCAGAGAGCACATGCCCAGCCTGGAGTTAGAGGTGCTCAGCCTGGAGTTAGAGGTCTGGGGCCCGACACCGGGGGGCTCCAGGAACAGAAACCCTCTGCTGAGTCTGTGTTTTAATGAAGTAACTAGGGTAACAACCACGATTTCTGGTACAAAAACGAAGGAAACGTAGAAAATGAGAGCTGTTACTCTGGAAGGCAGTGTACATAGTGACTGACGCTGGATTTACGTTCTGGGTTCAAATCCTACCTCTACCTATCTTCCTAGCTGTGTGACCCTGGGCAGGTAATTAACCTTCTGAGAGGCAGGGATGTCTGTACCTATGTCTCAGGGATGCTGTGAGAGTTGAACACATTAAGTTATACAGAAGGCTTGGCTCAGTACCCAGCACATCCTATGCGCTGGGTAAGGGCTGGGAATTAATATTTATCACAGCCTTCATTCAGCTGAAGGTTTGGAAGGTGGAGTGGTGCCATGGAGAAGACATCAGGCAGTGAGGAGAGGGAGAGGTGGGTCCAAACCCCTTCCCCAAGGTGGGTTACTGTTTCCCGATTTGTAAAACAAGGAGGTTTGAGCAAGTCATCTCCCATGAGCCTCAGCTCTCATACTTTATGGCGTTCTTCTTTTTGTGTGTGTGTGGAAAAGTCAGAAGGACATGATGAAAATGATGAAGAGAGAGAAAAGAGCTGTGGGCATCACTGAAGACCTTAACTCAACAGCGGGGGCTGCAAAATTCATGGCCAACAAGTCTGGAACCAATAGATTCTGGTGGGCAAATATTCTAGTGTTGACATAAAATGGAGCCTGCGTGAAGATTTCAAATCAGATCAGATCAGATCAGTCGCTCAGTCATGTCCGACTCTTTGCAACCCCATGAACCGCAGCACACCAGGCCTCCCTATCCATCACCAGACTCACATCCATCAAGTCAGTGATGCCATCCAGCCATCTCATCCTCTGTCGTCCCCTTCTCCTCCTGCCCTCAATCTCTCCTAGCATCAGAGTCTTCTCCAATGAGTCAACTCTTCGCATGAGGTGGCCAAAATACTGGAGTTTCAGCTTTAGCATCATTCCTTCCAAAGAAATTCCAGGATTGATCTCCTTCAGAATGGACTGGTTGGATCTTCTTGCAGTCCAAGGGACTCTCAAGAGTCTTCTCCAACACCACAGTTCAAAAGCATCAATTCTTCGGCACTCAGCCTTCTTCACAGTCCAGCTCTCACATCCATACATGACCACAGGAAAGACCATAGCCTTGACTAGGCGAACCTCAGTCCCTGCTAAAGATTCTGAGCCCCTTTCCAGATCAGAGACTGAATGATGGTCTGAAAGAAAAGCTTCACAACTCGTTTCCTCTTTTCCCCCATTCAATTGGAGTTAGCAACAGTTTCAAAGGGCAACAGGAGGGTCCTAAGAAGAGTGCCCAGCTGTGTCCCCAAGGTATCCTATCTCCAGGACCTGGGGCTCTGCTAAATTCCAACAGTGATGTCAGAGGACAGGTGAATCTGGAGACAGAACCTGCCATTTCAAGTTATTCTACCATGGTTTTTTTCTCTGCTGCTGCTAGAATCAAGCAAAAAATTATATGTGATGCAGCTCAATATTACATATTTAGTCATTTAAAATATCATAGATCAGAGTTCCATCTGCAGAGACAATTATGCCCTGAGGGATCCCGTGAGCAATTCCAAGAACCATGGAGGGTCAAGGCAGAGTTTTTCTCTGGTCTTCATCCAGAGCAGCTTTCCTAGAGACCAGATGCCCAAGAGAGGGTCAGGAGAAAATGTTTCAGAGCGAGAAGAGTAGCCTTCCACTGACCAAACACACAGTCACCCTGTGGGTGAGCCAGCTGGCCACAGGGAGATGAGAACATGAGACCAGAGCAGAGCAAAGGTCAGGAGTCAGGCTTCTCTTATCCCTATTGCTACCTGCTTTATCTTGAATGACTCGACCTTTCCGGGGGCCATCTTCTCATTCTCTCCCACCTGCCCCAAGGGCTGTGATGAACATCAAGTGGAGCAGCTGATGTAGAAGGTTCTGGCAGAGGTGATGGCCTCTGTAAATGTCCCATGCTGTTGGTGTACAGAGCTAACAGTGAAGACAGTCACTGAACCCCACTGCTGCCCATCCAAGTTCTGGAAATGTCCCTGACTCCCTAGCCTGAAAAGACTTCCATCCTCCAAACCTCACAGACCTCTCTCCTTATTATGGGTGTTTCAGTTCAGTTCAGTCACTCAGTCGTGTCCAACTCTTTGCGACCTCATGAATTGCAGCATGCCAGGCCTTCCTGTCCATCACCAACTCCCGGAGGTCATTCAGACTCACATCCATCGAGTCAGTGATGCCATCCAGCCATCTCATCCTCTGTCGTCCCTTTCTCCTCTTGCCCCCAGTCACTCCCAGCATCAGAGTCTTTTCCAATGAGTCAACTCCTCACATGAGGTGGCCAAAGTACTGGAGTTTCAGCTTTAGCATCATTCCTTCCAAAGAAATCCCAGGGCTGATCTCCTTCAGAATGGACTGGTTGGATCTCTTTGCAGTCCAAGAGACTCTCAAGAGTCTTCTCCAACACCACAGTTCAAAAGCATCAATTCTTAGGCACTCAGCTTTCTTCACAGTCCAACTCTCACATCCATACCTGACTACTGGAAAACCCATAACCTTGACTAAATGGAGCTTTGTTGGCAAAGTAATGTCTCTGCTTTTCAATATGCTATCTAGGTTGGTCATAACTTTTCTTCCAAGGAGTAAGCGTCTCTTAATTTCATGGCTGCAATCACCATCTGCAGTGATTTTGGAGCCCCCAAAAATAAAGTCTGATACTGTTTCTACTGTTTCCCCATCTATTTCCCATGAAGTGATGGGACCAGATGCCATGATCTTAGTTTTCTGAATGTTGAGCTTTAAGCCAACTTTTTCACTCTCCTTTATCACTTTCATCAAGAGGCTTTTTAGTTCCTCTTTACTTTCTGCCATAAGAGTGGTGTCATCTGCACACCTGAGGTTATTGATATTTCTCCTGGCAATGTTAATTCCTGTTTGCACTTCCAGCCCAGCATTTCTCATGATGTACTCTGTTCCCACATCTCATACAAAGTTCTGTGCTTCTGGGAAGCAGCATCTGTCTTTCATGCTCTTCAAACAAAGCCTGACACTAGCTACAAAAGAAGTGTCCCCTGCCTGTGTGGATGAGCTGGGTGGGGGGGAGGGTGGTGAATATGGGCAGAAGTGGATCAATGGATAAAAAGATGGATAGAGGGATCAAGGTCTAAAGGGGAGAAAAGCATAGAGGAAGCGAAGAAAAAAGAAAAAGGAAAAAGAATAAATGGAAGGGGGAAGATGGATGGACCAATGCTGGTGGATGGGGATGGAGGAGGTGGACAGGCCAAGTGGATGAGCAGCTAGTGGGCCGGGGAGACTGAAGGAAGGAGGGAGGGAGGGAACTCAGATGGGAGGTGGGTGAGTAATACAGATACAGACAGAGGCATACAGGAGGACAGACGGAGGGTGGGGGAAGGGTGGAGCTGGCACAAAAGCCTGCACAGCTCTAGGTCTGGGCAACATTTACACGCCAACTGGTACCTCAAATCTCTTGATCTGCACTTTCTGGAACTCTGTCTTGTTCTCCAGGTCGCAGATGACCGCCTCCTGCCTGCTGACAATGGCCCGGTCCACGGTGGACTGCTCCAGGTACTCGATGCGCATCTGGGCCACCTGCAGCTGGGGACGCACCGAAGACAGCTACTGACCACGCGGTGGCCTGAGTCCTGGATCGGGGGCCCCGGCCAGACCCAGCTCCGGGGCCATCCACACCGCTCCTTCTCAGCTCAGGTGTGCACACACGAACTGCCAGACCCAGGCTGAGGACCCGCCCCCGGACCCCACCCCCTCCCCGTGCCTTCAGGTCTCACTCGGGCCTTTACCCAGTACTTCTCTCACCTCCGGCTCTTGCCCTGGGGTCTGAGGGCAGCAAAGCTTTCGCATCAAGGACACTACTGAGACTAGGTTTGGGAGCCAAGCGCCTCTCCTGGAGTTCCAAAGCTGGCTCCCCAGTCTAGCTGGCTGAGTCTGTGAAGGTCCGTGTGCCTCCCTGAGCCTGTTTACTCACTCTCATGTGTGAAGACTGAAGGAGATTAATGCTGGCGCATAGTAAGCACCCGCACATGGCCACTCCTGCTATTATTTGGTTCTGCTTGTGGTCATTCTGTGCCCACAGGTACTGCTGGAAACCAAGTCACTCTGATAGCTGCTCTAAGTGGGCACATGCGTGGGTTCTAAGAGAGCTTTGAGAATTTCATGGATGGTAGCAACTCACTAGGTAATGAGGGGAATTTAGGCAACTTAGGAGAAATCAGGGCTTCAAAGGAAGCTTTTCAGAGGATGGTGACCCTGAAAGGAAGCTTCTCAGAGGATGGTGACCCTGTGTCTTGCACTGACCAGCCCTGTTCCTTGGAGCCACTTCTCAGGGGGAGAAATCCTGCTCTGAATGTCTGATAGGCCTCACTGTGTGCGGCATCTATGGGTGTGAACAAGCATGGGCAGTATTATGTGTGTGTGTGTCTATGGGTGTGAACAAGCATGGGCAGCAGGGTGTGTGTGTGTGTCTACAGATGTGAAAAGCATGGGCAGTAGTGTGTGTGTGTGTGTGTGTGTGTGTGCGTGCGTGTCTATGGGTGTGAACAAGCATGGGCAGTATTATGTGTGTGTGTGTGTGTATGTCTATGGGTGTGAACAAGCATGGGCAGCAGTGTGTGTGTGTGTGTCTATGGGTGTGAACAAGCATGGGCAGCAGGTGTGTGTGTGTGTGTCTACAGATGTGAAAAGCATGGGCAGTAGTGTGTGTGTGTGTGTGTGCGCGTGTCTATGGGTGTGAACAAGCATGGGCAGTATTATGTGTGTGTGTATGTCTATGGGTGTGAACAAGCATGGGCAGCAGGTGTGTGTGTCTATAGATGTGAAAAGCATGGGCAGTAGTGTGTGTGTGTGTGTCTATGGGTGTGAACAAGCATGGGCAGTAGTGTGTGTGTGTGTGTCTATGGGTGTGAACAAGCATGGGCAGCAGTGTGTGTGTGTGTCTACAGATGTGAAAAGCATGGGTAGTAGTATGTGTGTGTCTATGGGTGTGAACAAGCATGGGCAGCAGTATGTGTGTCTATGGGTGTGAACAAGCATGGGCAGCAGTGTGTGTATGTGTGTGTGTCTACTGATGTGAAAAGCATGGGCAGCAGTGTGTGTGTGTGTCTATGGGTGAGAACAAGCATGGGCAGCAGGTGTGTGTGTGTGTGTGAGTGAACACCTGAGTGCATGAGCAGCCGCTTCCATGGCCCTCCCCCACTACACGGCGGCTGTGAGCACATACTTGTTCTTGAAGCTTGTTCTTCTCCTTCTTGGCTTCCTCCAGCTGCAGCTGCAGCTCCTGGATCTGCCCAATGTCAGCAGCAGACTGGTGAGATGAAAAGTGTCACCTTGAGACCACAGGCTCTGCTGGAAGTCCCTTGTTCTCCCACCACAGATATGTACACACCACAGAGTGTCTATGACAACAGCTAGTTCTAAAGGGCCCCTCACATCCCCCCAGTATCTCAGCGAGAGCGGTTCATTCCCACGCCATAGCCCATAGCTTCGGTCAACTGTCCAGCACCTTATCATACACCCTTGAGAGCCCAGATGGAATGAGATGGCTGCGGCACTAGGGCCAGAATTCGGAGGGAAGAGTACTATTTGAGCTCAGGTAACTGGGGTTCTAGACGTGGATTCCAGTCATAGCAAGCCGCAGAACCTCTCTGCACCTCAGTGTCCCCATCTGTAAAACTGGCTGATGTTCTCTGCTGAGACCCTCTACATAGGGTCTGTCTGAAGACTAAATGAGGCAATGCAGAGTCCTTAAGAAAGAGTTGAGCCAAATGGCTGAATGTGACTATCCCCAGAGAGGATTCCAGAGGGGGGAGGGCTCCTTGCTTTCTATTTTCCACAGGTATTTATTCTTTTACAGTATTTATAATGGGTGTACCAATTTACTGCCGTTGTAAATCAACAAATAAATGTCCATCTTGAACAAAAGTAAGTTTGAGTCATGATTCCTATTTACCTTTGTGGTTTATCCTCAAAGGTCCTGAGACCAGAGAGTGGCCAGACTGAGTTGCCTTCTCACTGTCTCCGCCCACCCGTCCAAGGCCGCCAAGCCTTCTCTGCCCAAGGCCACTACCTGAGCAATGAGGTCCTTGTGCTTCTGCATGAGATCGTTCAGATCGTCCTGGTCCTCATCAATGCGCTTCAGGAGGTCCGCCCTCTCAAACTGCAGCCGGTACAGCTGCTCATCCACCTGGCAGAGCAGGACGAGGGCAGGTGAGATAGGAGGGGGCGGGAGAGGGTCTGCTGGGGGGAGGGGGTGATGAGCAGCAGGGCGGCTTGCCCGTGGGTGTGTCAGGTGAGTGAATATCTACCTGAAAGGGAGGTCACAGCTGTGTCAATGCCTCCTGTGGGTATGTCACGCGTGTGTGCACACTAGGCAGGCATGCGGCTGGCTGTATGAATGCAGCATGTGTACGTGAATAGATTTGTAAGCCCACTCAGGAATCTACTCATATACAATTTAAGTGTGCATGCTGCATATGTGTGAGTAATCTCAATAACTATGGCTAAACTTAGATGCTTATTTCACCTACAAAGGTCTTTATTTGGAGATGCGTCTGTGACCTTGTATGTGAGTGTGTACATTCATCCCTGTACATGCGTGTGTGTCAATGTTTATGGGCAGCTTCCCCTTGATCTAGCACCATCCAAACCTGGGACAAAAGGGCCAGATATAAGCTTTTGCCGATAAATCTCTAGCTCCACCTAAACTTTAGGGTTTTACATGTGTCTAAATTTAAGCCGACCCTGTACACCCAGAGAGGGCACATAGAAACCACACCCAGTCTTCCCAGCATAATGGATCTGTGACGCATGTTCATTTGTCCCTGTTCAGCACTGAGCTCCCAGATGGCTGGGGTCCTCTTAGGAGTAAATCCAAACGGGCTCTGCCTGGAAGTCTGGACCTGAAGTAGCCCGGCAACAGTGACCACGTGCCCTCCTGGGGTGGTGAGCGCACAGTGGGTCTACCACAGGTGACTGGGGGTGGCTGGCATGGTGTGGGCTCACAATAGATAGCTGCGCTCCCACTTCCGGTTCCGGTGCTGAGCAAACGTGGAAGCGTCCCCCAGGGCTGAGCACCCTGGGTCCACAAGGGGCGCCTTGCCTCCCTTCACACAGCTGACCCTCACACGCACCCCGAAGGCTCGATCACACTCAGCTCGGAGAAGGCTGCCAGTTCTCTCCGAGTGCCGAGCACTCAGTGGGTCTATGAGGAACATCTGGACCTCCTCGTACAGTACAGGGCGTGCCCCGGCCCCTCCCGCTGTGCCCGCGGCAGCCCCGCCCCCGGAGGCACAGGTACCAGGCTCTTGCTGCGGGTCATGCTCTCCAGCTCGCTGTGCATGTTCTCCAGGTCTGCCGTCAGCACCTTCTGGGTCTTCAAGGCATCTTCACACTTGGCTTCACTCTGCTCCAGCTGGACCCGGCAAGAAGGGGAGAGGCGAGGGGAGAGGTCTCATGAAGTGGGCCCCCTTGATCGGCCTGGCCCCGCCCCTTCCAGGAAGGGGGAGTGCGGGGGGGGGGGGGGCGGGGGGTACCCTTCCATCTTCAGGGCTCTTCATCAACCCACAGAGCGGGCAGCAGAGACGTCTGAGATAGAGGCGGCCGGGTTCCAAGCCCACTCAACACTGAGGAAGCCCTGCCCCACAAACTAAGGCCAGGCCACCCCCGATTTAGCGCCAGGGGCAAGCCCCCACCCATTCAGCAGGTATTTGCTGCCACCCACTCAGCACTTGGCACACACAGCACACTCATGGTGGCCCCTGCCCTCCTACAGGGGAGACAGGAAGGGACAGGTAATGACAGCCCCTCTGAAGGTACAAGGAAGAAGAGGGCATGAGGACCCTGGAACACAGGATGGGGGCCGGGAAGGCTTCCTAGAGGAGCTGCTCATAGTTCATTCAGTGGGGACTTGCCAAGCAGATGTTTTTAATCAGAATTGTGAACCCCCTTTTAAATGGTATGCAAAATATTCTATGTGTGAGCACCTCCTGGTACACGACTTCACTAGATTGCTGAAGGTTAAGAGCCACTGACTTCAAGTTTCTCTTTCTCGACCTTTCTTTTCTCTTCCTTCTGTCCACTTGCACACGGCAGGCCCCCTATGCTGGCACAGTGGGGCCAAGTGAGTGGGTACAAGGACCTTTGTGGCCCCAGAGGACAAACATTTTCCACTGGAGAAACCACATTTGTGCATAAACCCTAAGTCTGTTCTGCAATTGAGCATCCCCCCATTCTAGGGTTTCTGAACCCTAGAATCTCTGAGCAGAAAACTGCCTTATAAATCACTGAAGGAAAGCACTTAAGGTTCAGAGAGGGCTGGAGCCTTGTTTGGAGTCACACAGCTGCAAGGAGCAAAGACACCACTTCAATCGTCCAGACTAGCTTGCTTTCTCAACTGCCAGGCCACGGTCCCTCCAAAATAGTAAATGACATTAAGGTTGGTGCCAACAGACGGGGTGGGGGGAGGGGGGAAGCAAGCTAGACTTCTACTGAAATGTCATGCACACAATCAGTTCCCTGAGGCCACCCAGCGGAGAGGCCCCATTGATCACTGTAAGGAAAATGGGGGGCCAGGAAGAGGACGCCCCCAAGACAGCTGGCTAAGGGGGTCTCTGTGGGGATAGGCCGCCTGGGACCACACTCATCTTCCTCAGCACATCCAGGAGCTCAGCCTGACGTTAGTGTCACAATAACGACACTGGAGCTGGGGAGCAGGCAGGCTGCCTTCCTTCCAGTATCACCTGTCAGTCCTGGGGCAGACCTGGGAGGTGTGTGCCACTAATACCCGCAGCGCACAGCCGGGAAACCAAGGCCCCAGCCTCCTCCTGCAGCTTCCTGGCACGGTGCCTCTAATCCTAGCACCATGCCCTGGCAGCAGCCACAGTTCCCCAAAGCTCCATCCTCAAGGCTGTAAGGAAAGTGTGTTTCTGCAGCAGGGCCCCGTGCTGGGCTGGGTGGGGAGGGCTCAGTGGCCCATTTCCCTCAGCAACTGGGAGGGACTGAGACACACTGAGAAAAATGATGTGGAGCAGGGGAGGTAATTGGCGATGTTAGAACATAATCGACAGAGGAAATGAGAAGTCAGGCATGGGCTCATCTCCCCCGCAGGTGACTCTGGGGCCTTTGGGAAGGCAGGGCAGGGGGTGGTGGGGTGGAGGGCTCCTCTGCAGGCTGGCAGGGCAAAGCCAGTCCTCGATTCAGGCACAAGTCAGAGGCCTCGTTAAGGAGAGGCACTTAATGCAACTAACACCTAAAAGATGCAAAGGAAATAGCCAGGTGGAGCTTTTAGTGGGAAGGTTCCCTGAATGGAGGCAACAGGAAGTGCAAAGGTCCTGAGGTAGGAACAGCAAGGAGCCTGGTGCTGCAGAACAGAAAGGCAGCTAGTATGGCTGGTCATACCAACAAAAGTCCGTCTAGTCAAAGCTATGGTTTTTCCATTGGTCATGTACGGATGTGAGAGTTGGACTATAAAGAAAGCTGAGCACTGAAGAATTGATGCGTTTGAACTGTAGTGTTGGAGAAGACCCTTGAGAGTCCCTTGGACTGCAAGGAGATCCAGTCCATCCTAAAGGAGATCAGTCCTGGGTGTTCATTGGAAGGACTGATGCTGAAGCTGAAACTCCAATACTTTGGCCATCTGATGTGAAGAACCGACTCACTGGAAAAGACCCTGATGCTGGGAAAGATTGAAGGCGGGAGGGGACGACAGAGGATGAGATGGTTGGATGGCATCATCAATTCGATGGACATGAGTTTGAGTAAACTCTGGGAGTTGGTGATGGACAGGGAAGCCTGGCATGCTGCAGTCCATGATGTCGTAAGGTCAGACATGACTAAGCAACTGAACTGAACTGAACTGATAGCTGGTCAGCCTCACAGGGAGGGCCAGGAGGCGGTGATGCTGAGGAAGTGGGTGGGAGTCACAGCAGTGAGCCAGGGTGCCAAGCTCGGGTTTGTTTCAGTCTGCAAGAAAACCACACTCTTTAAGGAGGGCGGCGTGATCTACCTCTGGCTGCCATGGTAGGATGCACTTTTGTAGACAAAATTAGCAACAGGGCAGCCAGAGAGGATGCTGCTGTGGTCCTTCAGGAAGAGGTTGGTGGAGTGCTTCAATCAGAGAGGAAGTGGGGAGAAATGGAAGGGTCTACACAGGGTGGCGTACAAGGAACAAAGAAACAGGCAGGCAGGAGCAGATGGGCCAGCATGGGAGATGATGTCAGATAACTAGCAGTGGAAGGAGGTGTCCGGCAGGGGCCCTGCCAGGCCGAGTCGCTCGGCCCAGGGCCAGGAGGCAAGGGAGTCACTGTAAGCGGAGCCCACAGGCGACGCAGTTCCCATCTGCTGAGCCCCGCCTTTGGCTGAAGGAGCGTTTCATCAACATGATGTCGCTGGTCCTCAGAACCCCCACAGAGGGAAGGCTGTATTTTCTGTCCCCTGGTGCTCAGCGATAAAAAATCCACCTGCCAATGCAGGAGACACAGGTTTGATCCCTGGGTAGGGAAGATATCCCAGGGAAGGAAACGGCAACCCACTCCAGTATTCTTGCCTGGACAATCCCATGGACAGAGGAGCCTGGCAGGCTCTAGTCCTCGGGGTCGCAAAGAGTCAGACATGACTTATCCACTGAGCATGCACACAGATCTGACATGCTCCTTCCTTTCCCCCGGCTCCCTGGAGCAAGCCAGGCAAGAGACAGCTCATCCCTCCCCAGGCAGAGAGGGGCAGAAGTGGCATGCAGGCAGCACACGGGGCTGCAGGCATCGGTTTCAGCTCCTGTCGGGCTGGAGAGAGGATTATCTTGCTCCTGATGGTTCAGGAATCAATGGCCACACCTGCTACTGTTGCTTGGGGACCGTGTCTGGTACATGGCCTCTATCTGCCTGACTTCTCAATAGCCCCACGAGGTCCCTAGGAGAAAAAGTGTCGCTGTGAGGACCAACTGACCTCAGAGGAAACAGAGGTTCATGGAGGTGAAGTGACTCACTCCCAGGCACACGGCCAGCAGCGGGGAAACCTGATTGGTCCAACCCCAGAGCCCAAGCCTTTAACCACTGTACTCTGCTGCCCCTCATGGAAAGCCACACTCTGAAAAGAGCAGGATGGATTAAAGTAAAGAGAGAACTCCAACTGCAGAGAATACAGCCCAGAGGCCTGCTGTGACCATGGAAGCCACTCAGTCCGGTCCCCACGGCCTGAGCCAGGTGGGGCCGCAGAATGACAGGGGGACAGATCAGGGAGAATTGACAGGACTCAGATTCTGAATGCACTGAGGGAACATCGAGACCAGAGCCTTCCTGGGAGGAAAGAGTTCACACCAAAGGGAAGCGGCAGGAAACCAAGCCATGCTGGCCCCTCCAAGTGCCAGATGCACCGTGGGTGGGGTCAGACCTGGAGCGTCCGCCTTTCAGCCAGTCACTGAGCTCACCACGCCTCAGTTTCCTCATCTATAGCACGGGCCTGGTCACATTCCAGGACCAGTGCAGAATAAATCAGTGAAAACCCGAGCATGCTTAGCACAGCGCCTGGTGCTGAGACAATGTCCAAACAGGAATGGTGGAGATTGCAGTTGTCTCTTTCATCACTGGGCTTCCCTGATAGCTCAGGTGGTAAAGAATCTGCCCGCAATGTGGGAGACCCCGGTTCAATTCCTGGGTTGGTAAGATTCGCTGGAGAAGCGATAGGCCACCCACTCCAGTATTCTCAGCCTCCCTAGTGGCTCAGCTGGTAAAGAAATCTTCTGCAATGCGGGAGACCCGGGTTCGATCCCTGGGTTGGGAAGATCCCCTGGAGAAGGGAAAGGCTACCCATTCCAGTGTTCTGGCCTGGAGAATTCCATGGATTGTATAGTTCATGGGGTCGCAAATAGTTGGACACAACTGAGCAACTTTCACTTTCATCACTCACTAGCCTGAGAAGTGAGGACGTTCCAACCCCATTTTAGAGGTGAAGAGAGTGCCAGAGAGGCCAAGCTGTCATGGTCATGGGGCCAGTGAGGCAGGGCCTGGACCACAGTCCCAGGGAAGGGTTTTAGGCTTCCTGGCAGACTGGGATGGCTGGAGGGAGTGTGCTGGCCCCAGAGGCAAGCAAGTCAAGCAGGCCCAGGTTTCATCGGGTCTGGACAGGCAACACCGGACATCACCCCAGCTCACGGACTCCCCAGGGGAAGGCCCAGGGATGCTGCTGGCGAGCTGTGTTAATGCCGAGCTTTAAAAATTTCAATTTATTACACTTTAGGGAGTGGGAAGAAATACAGGGCCATCTCAGGCTGATTTTCCATTATGGATGACGTAGTGGAAGAATAACTCACTGCACATTATTTCCATATTGAGGCTGCGTGACTGACGTTTTTATGAAGTCAGGAGGAAGTCACGGCAGGGCTGAGATCAGATCCCTCTGGCTTGCGACATGGCCACCGCCGCTCTGAAGGTGTCTTCCCGGGGGGAGGTCCGGGTGGAGCAGTCAGAGAAGGCTCCCCTGGAAGGCTGCTGGAGTCCCACCGCCAGCCCCACAGCCACGATGGCAACGAGCATCCCGGGGGCAGCAGCCAGCACACCTGTCAGCTCCAAGTCACCACCTGTCCCCGTGGATAAGCCCTCCTGGGTTCCAGGTGGGATCCCACCATGGTGGGGAGGGCTGGCGGAGAAAAGGCCCCCAGGATTTCCACCCGCTCTAGACCTGGGGTAGGGGCGGGACCCACAGCAGGCTCTCAGTGAAATAACCGATTGATTGATCTTCCAAAACAACCAATTGATCTTCCTACAAGTTCATGTTTTCTCTCTTTTCAAATCTTGTTTCTTGCAACATCAATACAATAATGTGCAAAGTTCATGGGTACAAAGCACCAAAATGCCTGTAATGGCCAGAAGCTCCTCTCCCCCTCGAGTAGTCCAGTCACCCCATCATCCACTCGCTGGATCAGCCACCCATCCCAGTGCCTACACAGGGCGGGGTATCAGTTCCTCCCCAGCCGCTGAGCCAGGAGACCTTGACCAGTGGCCACCATGTGCAGGAACACCGGGGGCCGCGGCCCCAGCCTGGGCAGGCGCGGCGAGGTCCTGACTCCTGGACAGTGTGGGAGGACCCGGGAGGACCCTGGAGGCCCTGGAAGCCTGAGCTCTTGGGGGCAAGAGGAGGCGAACAGTACCCAGGATGAGAGTGCCACAGCAGCTCGGGGAGCTGCCGAGCACGTGGGAGAGGCATCTGAGCCCCCGCTCTGGGCCAGGCGTAGCTCTGTGTTCACTCCCTTAACCCTGACAACAACACAGGCGGGTTGTTGTCAGCCGCCATTCTCACTGCTGTTTCTGGGGAAAATGATTGGTGGGGCGGTGAAGCGACTTAGCTTGGGTCACCCTGGCACTAAGTATCAGGCGGCCTGGACACCAGGCTCCCAGGGGCTGAGACTCCTCCCTCACGTGCTCAGCAGCCCCCAGGCACCCACAGCGCTTCCATGCTGGATGCGGCTCATCTCCTCTCACGCCCAGGCCGCTGGTTAACTGCACTCCTCTGTAACAGCGGTCCCCACCACACAGGCTCCAGAAGGGGAATCTGGCGATGTGACTGCACATGTCTACTCTATTTTCTTTGGATAACAGCATCCCTATCTTCTCTGCAAAGAATGTCCATCCCTCAGATGTCTGTGATGGGGCCGACTCCCCTCCCTCGAGCCCAGAGGAGAAGCTCATGACTCAGACTTCCCAGTCAGAGCACCGCCTTCTTTGGCCTCGGTGGTTGGTCGTGGGACAGGAGCAAGACTGACACCAGGATTCTGGCTGTGACTACGGACACAGCTTTTTCTGACATAGGATGTAAGCCTGGAGTGTCCACCCTGCCCCCCAAAAGGAAGAGACTGCCTAAGAACAAAAGCTGACCTCAAGGTGCTGAGCCGAGAGACGCGTTCTTGATGTCATGACTGGAGCACCCAGATTTAGCCAAGCTTGAAGGCAGTCGTAGCCTCAAAACCTTTCAGATATTTTAGCCCGTCACATCCCTTTTTCTGCTTAATGAACTGTGAGCTGTGCAGTGGTTCCCTGGAGCCCAGATACCAGGTGAGTGAGGGAGTCAGAAGAGCTAATACATACAGAGTCAGCCACGGAGTAAACCCCTGGAACCTGGGTGACAGTATTTGCTGCTGTGCCCAAAGCTGGATCCAAGTAGCTCCCTCCAATACCCTTTGACAGCATAACAGCCATGTATTTCCTATTCTGTGTGTAGACCCCTCCTCGTAGGGGGATAAATACTGACAGTCTCCCTTCCCTATTATTCAGTGGGGAGATGAAGACAGGATGAGATTTTTTCGACACCAACCACATCAGACACCGTGCGGGCCTTGAGGTTTATCACGACTGAAGCCCACCACAGCCATGCAGGGGAGGAATCAGCCTGGGCAGGGAAGTGACTTGCCCAAGGTCAGAGTCAAGTCCGTAAGACTCTCAACCCAAGCTGAAGGAAAAAAAAAACCCCCGCTGTTTCTGGGCCACCACCAGCCCCCTCTGCGCACAGCCTTTCTCTGCTGCTGGGTCTGTCTCAGGCATTCTCTCTCCAACACCCACCCTCTCATTTGGTGGGAGGAGGGTGATTGAGATTCCCAGCACACAGGCATCAACTCCAAACCGATGAATAGCAGTGCTTTCCCGTGCGACGCCATCTGCCCGCTCTAAATACCCGAGGTAAAATGTTTGCTTTGGACTTATTAAGCTACGAGACGAGTTGGCTTGACACACAGAAGGAGCTGGGGAAAGAGGAAAAATTCTGATATTTCAGCAGAGTGGTCAGAACCTGGATTTCTGGGTCTGATTGAACAACTCAGAGGATTTAAAAATACTGCGGAGCAAATGCCATGGGAAGTGTTCTAGGAAATGGTGGCTTTGGCAGGCTAATCTTAACACACCCTGGCCCGTGGCGTCCCAGCAGCACGCCCAGAAGAGTTACCCTTTAGTAGAAAGCTTTTCCCTGGAGGCAGTCACCAACATCTCAAATTACAGACAGCCCTGATAGAGAACAAATTTATTAAATGCAAACATACTAAAAATATCAGGTCAGGTCCACCAATGGTCTGTCCAGCTCAGGGGCTGGATGACAGGGGCCTCCAGGGAAATTTCCTAAGACCATATGGTGGTTCCTCTCTGTGTCCTTGATCTCCAATCACTTGGGCATATTCTAAACGTTCTATGACTTTCCTTACATGGTGCTAGAAGACCATCATTTATTGACGCGCTGAAATACTGAGGATTTACTTTCCACCACCCTCATCTCAGAGTAGTAACAATCATCATGATGAGTAGGGCAATAATAGTATCTGCTCTCTGTGGATGCTGACCACATGTCTGTTAATTTGCAACACATACTGACTCTTGTCTTCATTTTACCGATGAGGAAACTGAGGCTCAGAGAGCCTCTGTGATATTCCAGTTAACGTGTCAAGGTCACATAGCTATTAAATGGTGACTGGAGCCAGAAGTGAACCGAGGTCGCTTTTAAACGTGCAGCTTTTCCTTGTGAGCCCTGTGTCCTGTGTTTACCACCTGCTGAGTAAAGCAGGTCTCCTTTCACTTGTTTTAAGTCTGTTTGAGCGTTTAGGAGCCCTTTCTAATTTTGTTGGAGAAGAAAATGGCAACCCACTCCAGTATTCTTTCCTGGAAAACCCCATGGACAGAGGAGCCTGGTGGACTACAGTCCCATGGGGTCGCAAAGAGTCGGACACAACCGAGTGACTTCACTTTCACTTTCACAGTTTGTATTACAGGACCAAAGGACGGCACAGGTCCTACATGACTGAACAGACTTCAAGAATTTCCATCCTGCCTTCCCTCTGGGGACGATGGATTTGTAACAACACACTCCAAAGAGAGAGAGAAAAAAAATACAAACTTGAAAAAGTAGGATAAAATACTCAAAAAAGATCCTCCCTGCCTCCATCCATTCATGCCCCCCTTCTGGTGATATTCCAGGTCCCCAGTGCTCCCCTAAATAGCATAGCATCTGAGCACCTCCACGTCTGTCTTCCCACTGGACAGGGGCTCTGAAGGGTCACTGGGCCTTGCGGTAGGGACTCCACACCTATGCACAGAGGGAGTGAGGCTGCGAGACAAGCTCAGCGCATTGCTGAATCGGCCCCAGTCAGTGGGGCTGCTGTCTGCCCCCTGAGCTGCCCACCGCCTCGTGTGGCTACAGGAGCCTCGGACGCCCCCTCCTGAAGCCACCCACTGCCCGGCCGTTCATAATGGCTCTAAGTCCAGATAACTTACATGCCCATCAGCAGCAAAGGGGCTAAATCGTGATGCAGTTAGAAACCAGCAAGGAGGAGGACCCAATGACCACGCACAGTGTCATCAGCAAGTCTCATGTGCATCAGGGGACCAAGGACAGCGAGACGGGGTGGCGGGGGGCTGCAGCATGGGAACAGGCTGAGGGTGGGAATGCAGGTCAGGAGCCACAGGAGCAGATGATGAACCCAGAAATGGCTCTTAAATCAGCATCTGGCTCATCGGCCTCTCCCTTAAACCTGCGGGAACCTTTTGAGAACAAAAGATCTTAGGGAGAGCCCAGAGGGAGGGCCCTTTTATCTTCCCCAGAATTACTTAGGACTTGAAGCTCTGGCTCTAGGGTGACCAGATCATCCCTGTCTGCCTCGAACTTTTTTGGTTTTAAGATCAGAAGTCTCTTGTCCCAGGAACACCCTCAGACCCACACAAATCCAAGCGGCTTTGAAATGAAAAACACACGGCTTCCAATTCTAGGTCACCCAGGTGGAGGAAGTTTTTACCACACAACTGGCCTGAACTCTTCCAAAATTCTAGCATCATAAAATACAAAGACAGAGGCTCTATGGGCAGTGTCACAAGACTGAACGCAACTGTGACATAGTCTAGGCCGGATCCTGAACAGGGAGAAAAATGGCTACAAAGAATGTGAGTAAAACAAAAGGCAAAATCAGAATAGTCAGCAGATAGTATAAGGGGTCAGCAAAGTTTTCCTTCAAGTGCAAGCTGGAAAGTGTTTTAGGCTCTACAGGCCTAGAGGCAAAATGGAAGGATAAGTGCAGGTACGTATCTAACTTTAAATGTGGCTATTTAGAAACAAAACCTCTCTCAGCTCTCAGGCTGTGATAAAGAAAACAAAGCAAAACAAAACAAAAACGAAAAATCAGGCAGCATGGCTGGACTTGGCCTGTGAGCCTTAGTTCGCTGACCCCTGGGTTAGAATCAGATCAGATCAGATCAGTCGCTCAGTCGTGTCCGACTCTTTGCGACCCCATGAACCGCAGCACGCCAGGCCTCCCTGTCCATCACCAGCTCCCAGAGGTCACTCAAATTCATGTCCATAGAGTCAGTGATGCCATCCAGCCATCTCATCCTCTGTCGTCCCCTTCTCCTCCTGCCCTCAATCCCTCCCAGCATCAGAGTCTTCTCCAATGAGTCAACTCTTCGCATGAGGTGGCCAAAATACTGGAGTTTCAGCTTTAGCATCATTCCTTCTAAAGAAATTCCAGGATTGATCTCCTTCAGAATGGACTGGTTGGATCTTCTTGCAGTCCAAGGGACTCTCAAGAGTCTTCTCCAACACCACAGTTCAAAAGCATCAATTCTTCGGCGTTCAGCCTTCCTCACAGAGAACCCCATGAACAGTATGAAAAGACAAAATGATAGGATACTGAAAGAGAAACTCCCCAGGTCAGTAAGGGCCCAATATGCTACTGGAGATCAGTGGAGAAATAACTCCAGAAAGAATGAAAGGATGGAGCCAAAACAAAAAGAATACCCAGCTGTGGATGTGTCTGGTGATAGAAGCAAAGTCCGATGCTGTAAAGAGCAATATTGCATAGGAACCTGGAATGTCAGGTCCATGAATCAAGGCAAATTGGAAGTGGTCAAACAAGAGATGGCAAGAGTGAACATCAACATTCTAGGAATCAGCGAACTAAAATGGACTGGAATGGGTGAATTTAACTCGGATGACCATTAGATCTACTACTGTGGGCAGGAATCCCTCAGAAGAAATGGAGTGGCCATCATGGTCAACAAAAGAGTCCGAAATGCAGTACTTGGATGCAATCTCAAAAAATGAAAGAATGATCTCTGTTCGTATCCAAGGCAAACCATTCAATGTCACAGTAATCCAAGTCTATGCTCCAACCAGTAACGCCGAAGAAGCTGAAGTTGAAAGGTTCTATGAAGACCTACAAGACCTTTTAGAACTAACACCCAAAAAAGATGTCCTTTTCATTATAGGGGACTGGAAGGCAAAAGTAGGAAGTCAAGAAACACCTGGAGTAACAGGCAAATTTGGCCTTGGAATACGGAATGAAGCAGGGCAAAGACTAATAGAGTTTTGCCAAGAAAATGCACTGGTCATAGCAAATACCCTCTTCCAACAACACAAGAGAAGACTCTATACATGGACATCACCAGATGGTCAACACCGAAATCAGATCGATTATATTCTTTGCAGCCAAAGATGGAGAAGCTCTATACAGTCAGCAAAAACAAGACCAGGAGCTGACTGTAGCTCGGACCATGAACTCCTTATTGCCAAATTCAGACTGAAATTGAAGAAAGTAGGGAAAACTACTAGACCATTCAGGTATGACCTAAATCAAATCCCTTATTATTATACAGTGGAAGTGAGAAATAGATTTAAGGGCCTAGATCTGATAGATAGAGTGCCTGATGAACTATGGAATGAGGTTCGTGACATTGTACAGGAGACAGGGATCAAGACCATCCCCATGGAAAAGAAATGCAAAGAAGCAAAATGGCTGTCTGGGGAGGCCTTACAAATAGCTGTGAAAAGAAGAGAAGCGAAAAGCAAAGGAGAAAAGGAAAGATATAAACATCTGAATGCAGAGTTCCAAAGAATAGCAAGAAGAGATAAGAAAGCCTTCTTCAGCAATCAATGCAAAGAAATAGAGGAAAACAACAGAATGGGAAAGACTAGGGATCTCTTCAAGAAAATCAGAGATACCAAAGGAACATTTCATGCAAAGATGGGCACGATAAAGGACAGAGATGGTGTGGACCTAACAGAAGCAGAAGATATTAAGAAGAGGTGGCAAGAATACACAGAAGAACTGTACAAAAAAGAGCTTCAAGACCTAGACAATCATGATGATGTGATCACTGACCTAGAGCCAGACATCTTGGAATGTGAAGTCAAATGGGCCTTAGAAAGCATCACTACGAACAAAGCTAGTGGAGGTGATGGAATTCCAGTGGAACTATTCCAAGTCCTGAAAGATGATGCTGTGAAAGTGCTGCACTCAATATGCCAGCAAATTTGGAAAACTCAGCAGTGGCCACAGGACTGGAAAAGGTCAGTTTTCATCCCAATCCCAAAGAAAGGCAATGCCAAAGAGTGCTCAAACTACCGAACAATTGCACTCATCTCACACGCTAGTAAAGTAATGCTCAAAATTCTCCAAGCCAGGCTTCAGCAATATGTGAACCGTGAACTTCCTGATGTTCAAGCTGGTTTTAGAAAAGGCAGAGGAACCAGAGATCAAATTGCCAACATCCGCTGGATCATGGAAAAAGCAAGAGAGTTCCAGAAAAACATCTATTTCTGCTTTATTGACTATGCCAAAGCCTTTGACTGTGTAGATCACAATAAACTATGGAAAATTCTGAAAGAGATGGGAATACCAGACCACCTGATCTGCCTCTTGAGAAATCTGTATGCAGGTCAGGAAGCAACAGTTAGAACTGGTCATGGAACAACAGACTGGTTCCAAATAGGAAAAGGAGTACGTCAAGGCTGCATATTGTCACCATGTTTATTTAACTTATATGCAGAGTACATCATGAGAAATGCTGGACTGGAAGAAACACAAGTTGGAATCAAGATTGCTGGGAGAAATATCAATAACCTCAGATATGCAGATGACACCACTCTTATGGCAGAAAGTGAAGAGGGGCTAAAAAGCCTCTTGATGAAAGTGAAAGTGGAGAGTGAAAAGGTTGGCTTAAAGCTCAACATTCAGAAAACGAAGATCATGGCATCTGGTCCCATCACTGCATGGGAAATAGATGGGGAAACAGTGGAAACAGTGTCAGACTTTGTTTTTCTGGGCTCCAAAATCACTGCAGATGGTGACTGCAGTCATGAAATTAAAAGACGCTTACTCCTTGGAAGGAAAGTTATGACCAACCTAGATAGCATATTCAAAAGCAGAGACATTACTTTACCAACAAAGGTTCGCCTAGTCAAGGCTATGGTCTTTCCTGTGGTCATGTATGGATGTGAGAGCTGGACTGTGAGGAAGGCTGAACGCCGAAGAATTGATGCTTTTGAACTGTGGGTTAGAATACCCATGTTAAAATTTCCAATTTTGATAAGGGTAGAGATCTCATGTCTGTAACTTGTTTTCAAATAATTCAGAGGATGTAATTTAGTGATGTAATTCAGTGAGAAAATGATACTGCGAACATGGCAAAAAGTTAAAAACAGGAATCTAGGTGAAGGATTTAAAGGAATCCTTTGAACTACCCTTATAATTTTTTGGTACACTGGAAATTCTTTAAAGATACATTATTTAAAGTACATCCTAGGGACCTTCCTGGTGGCCAGTGGAGGCTCAGGTTGATCTCCGGTCAGGAAACTGAGATCCCCTGTGCTGTGTGGCATGACCAATACACACGTACTAATAAATAAATAAATACAATGCATCCCAGTTGCCCCCCAAACTCTGTGACTTTGGGCGGGATTCTCATATGCTGAGCTTCCTGCTGCAGAGAAGGGACTACTGAATGCTGGCTGCTTCCTGTGGGGACTCTGCCACCCAGTGAGGCCTTGCTCACGCGCAGAGCTCTGGCGCCAGAGGACAGGTCCCTCTACTGGAGGGACTCGCGACATTGAAGTGGGTTGGGGGCACAGAGCTAGGTCATGACCTCTAAGCGCTTGGCCCCATGACTGGCTGAGTGTAAACCATGGGTGTCTGCCATCAGTGTCTGTGTTCCCATGGTAACGATGGCCCCAGGGGCTGGCCGGGCTCTCTGAGGGGCTGGCCCTCCACAGCTGAACAGTTCATCTATGCTTCGAGGGCTAAGCATAGATGGCATTCCCCGTCTGCCATGAAACCAGCCTCTTCCCACTTCATCACAGCCTTGGAAGTGTCAATATTTGTGCAGTGAGCAGACCGCTGATAACCATGTTTTTAACCAATTACAATTTGGTCTTTATCTCTCTCTGATAGGAGGTTATGTTAATATTGAATCAATTCACTCCAACATAATCTTTAAGAAAGTCTCTTCAAATAAAACATCCAGAACCACCAACAAACCACCTGTTCCATGGTTCCGGGCTGGAGAGATGTGCTCCCAAAGTGTTTGCTCACACTAAAGACTCCACTGGGATGACCCTCCGAGAGCCCACTAGTTATTTTCAATGTCTTGTGTAAGCACGGGTGATGCCCGGTGACCACCATCCTGGTTAAGGGCAAAGGGGACCCTCAGTCTTCTGTGCACTGGTGGGGACCACTGGAGTCCAATGTGTGGAAGACGCACCAGGCCCAGTGGGCCTACCCGAGGGCTTAGCTGTATGTGGGATCCCCGTGGGATGTGAGATCTTCCCAGACCAGGGATCAAACCCATGCCCCCTGCACTGGCAGGTGGATTCTTTACCACTGGACCACCAGGGAAGTCCTGGACTGTGAATCTTTAAAGGTCAAACTGAGGGAGGTGGATTGTGCCTCGGACAGATCCCAAATGCAAAGAACCAGATGGCATTTATATTTTAAAAAATCTCTCCTCAAAGATCAGTGGCAGAAAGATTGCTTGTGTAAGACGGGAGGCCGGTAGACTTGAGAGAGTGCTGAATGAGACACACAGGTGGTGTGGGCTGAGAAGTGGGCAGGCGGGCAGGGGCGGGGTGCCAGAGCTCTGCAGGAGGCCCAACGGCTGAGGCCTGGCGACAGCTTTGTCCTCAGCAGGAAGGGGGAATTCAGTAAACAACTGAAGAGCTTCGGGGTGGTGGTGGGGGGGGGGGGGGCACTCTTTTCCGTTTAACCAAAAAAAAAAAAAAAGCAAATGACATATTTCCTTTCTGGAGGAGCAAAGGTCAAAGGCATGAATTTAAAAAAAAAAAAAAAAGGTAGTCACTGCCCAGAGCAGACAGCATCCTCCACTTCCTCCTCGGAGCCAGGTGCAGGCATCTGCTGCTCACAGATGTTATTTATGCAGAGTGATTATCTCAATTATATATCTTGGTGGCTGGGATTGCTTCTGTCTCCAGATTAGTTTGTTTCCAGTGGAAACATTCACTGGGAATTAATTAGTAATTGCTTCTAAAGAACATGTGTCATTAGACCCACCCCACACATTGCCTTGTCTACCTGTTCCACCAGGTCGTATAAAATCCCAGCCCGAATCCAAAGTCCTCCACCGGGCAACTCAGGGTTGGGGGTGGGGGGATGTAGGAGCCAGTAGACAGTCCTGCGTTTAAAAATCCCTGCCTGACAAGTTTCAGTTTAGGGAATTCCTTCCAATCCAGGGTCTAGGGTGCTTTCTCCCAGCCCAGAAGCTGGGAATACCATGACTGTTTTTCTTCAGTAAGAACAAGGAACCTCTGACAGGCAGGGTGACTTACTCAGAATTGTACAACTAACTGGTTAAACAGCAGAGGCGGGATTAGAACTCACGAGGTGTGCGTCTTCCGTGTTTTATCACAGGGTCTTAAACCTCAAGTGTTAACTCAGATAGCACCAAGTCTTCCAATGGAGGGAAACTGAGCAGAAAGAGACAATTTTCTCAGGATTCTAGAAGGTGGGGGAGGGGCAGAGAGGCTGCTTGTCCACATGCAAAGAATCCAAGGGGCCCTGGGAGATGCTCTAAGGCAGGGGTCCTCAGCCTCTGGGGTCTAATGCCTGATGATCTGAGGTGGAGCTGATGTAAAAACAGCAGAAAGAAAATGCACAGTAAATGTAACACGCTTGAATCATCATGAAACCATCCCAGCCTGGTCCCTAAAAAAATTACCTTCCACGAAAGGATCTCCAAGAAGATCCTCCCACGCCTCTAGCTGAGCAGGGCGTGCCACACATCACTGCTTCCTCTGGCCTTAAAGCCTGCCGTTTTTCACAAGCACTTCTGACCGCACTCTTGCCTGCTCTGTAGCTCCCTGTCCCCTTTGGATAAGGCCCAAACTCTTTAGCCAGGCTCAGTAAACCATTCACAGCTGACTCCAGCCTCAAAGAGCAGCATTATCCTCTCTGCCCTTACCTTGGGGAACCAAGGTATACCAGCAATACAATGCACAACCCAGCATGCTCCATCACTCCGCCTGCCTCTGCCCCTGGACGCGCGGGTGCTTCCTCCCAGAACACCCACATGCGCCTTACTCAGCTGGCCGGTCACTTCCATCTTTAGGACGACAGCTGAAGCCACGAGCTCCTTTCCCACAGCGAAATTAGCTAACCCTCCAACACTTCCCCAGGGGCTTCCCTGGTGGCTCAGTGGTAAAGAACCCCCTGCCAATGCAGGAGATGTGGGTTCGATCCCTGGGTGGAGGAGATCCCTTGGAGGGGGGCTTGGTAACCCACTTCAGTATTCTTGTCTGGAGAATCCCATGGACAGTGGAGCCTGGTGGGCTGCAGTCCATGGGGTCGCAGAAGAGTCAGACATGACTTAGTGACTAAACAACGACATTCCCCAGTAAAGATCGCGTCACCCTGCTGGCAACAGTCTCCTGTGAGGCCGGCCTCTCCCTGGACTGGGAGCCCCTGTCGAGAAGGGCACTTCCTTATCCCCACCGCCTGGCCTCAAATCACCCCAGAGTGGACACCGCATCAGCACTCACTGAATGTACACAGTTTGCTCGCTGAGAGGTGCTTTCAAACGCATTCCCTCATATCTGCCCTGAGAGAAAACCTTTCTCTAGGTTACCCGGCGCCAAGGTTAGCAAGCTGTAGAGGCTTTGGAGGGTGTTCAAGGTCTTCAAACCTGTCCTGGCAGCACCTCATCACTGCCCCCGCCCCCAACACATGCCTGGGCCACCAGGAGATGACAATGCTCCGATTTAGGAGATGGGCTCACGGAAGTCTTGGCACATGGTGAAGGTCACAAAAATAGCAAGTGCTGGAACCACTTCCCCTTACTCAATATTTAACGAATTTTAAAACTGGTTGAACTAGGCTCTGTCACACTAATATAATCTCACTGTCAGTCTTCTCATCTGCAAAACGGGCCCGTGCCACGGAACTTGAAAGGGTGTCTGAAGGATAAACAGAACCCACATGTCCCGAGTGGCGGTCCTAAGACCGGCGTCGGATTTCCCTCACGCGACTGTTAAAAACGCAGATGCTGGGTCTCAACAAAGGGAACAAAAGGAGGAAGGGGGTCTAGAAACCTGTGATTTTTTAAACAATGCTTGTTATGTGATGTGCAGCCAAGTCCAGGGAAAAGCCTACACATGGAGGGTGCTAGAAGAATGCTCACATCGTGGCATAGCACTGGCGGCACTAAGACAGACTGCTGTGTGCCCTGGGTAAGTCGCTCAGCCTCTCGGAACCTGTTTCCTAGTTAGTGAAATGGCTCAAAAACAGAAATCGCCACCTCCCAGAGTTCTGGTGAAGATGACCTAAATAAGGACACTTCTCATTGCCACCTGATCCACCAGTCCCATCAGCTTCAAACTAGCCCCCCATGTGCCTCCTTTTGCTGTCTCCATTTAACCCCAGAGACCATTTCCCCCAGCCCAGAGGGGCACACTAGCCTAACGGCACCCACTCAGCCCTCCTGATCCACTCCCCACACAGAGGCGTGAATCAGACTGTGTCACGCCCCGCTCAGGATGCCCCAACGGCTTCTCATCACCGCTGGAATAAAATCCAAACCTTCCGGGCCCCACACGTTATGGCCGCTGCCTGCTTCTCCTTCTCCCAGGGGAGGCTAGCTGACCCATCCAAGCTAAACGAGACCTGCACGATTCCCTATTCCCTTTATTACTGATGGTAACTCTGCGTGTTCCCTTTACTACCTGAATTAAGGTGTGGGAGGTTTCTGCTTATGTGCATCATTATTTGCTGTCGTCTTTCCCATCAGACGTCAGTTGCACGAGGAGAGGACCGCGCCTCTTTTGCTAACCGTAATGCACTTAGATCTAGCACATCACCGGGCACTCGGTGGATGCTGCATAAATACTGAATGAAGGGATGAATGAACAGGTCAGCACCATCCCCAGCACTGAGGATGCAGCAAACTTAGCTCTCTCCTCCCCTCCCGCCCATGCTCCCTGCCTCTGTCCCCCAGAGCCTTCAGGTAAAGGACAACTCCTGTACCTGGGAGAAGAGAGCCAGCAGTGCCCAATGTCATCGCTGCTTTATTTGATTAGCTCTGACTCCGGCATCCAGGACACGTGTGCTGGGAGCCAAAGTAACTGTACCCTGACCTCTGGTCCACGCAATCCCATCCTTATAACGATTTCCATGACAACGGCCACAGAAAGCCAAGGCTGTGAATTCCCTTTGATAGGAGCCAGACGCAGAGACTGGGAAGAAGGACTTTCAGAAGAATGAAGCTCTTTGATTCAGTGCAAGGCGCCTTCATTAAATACCACTATTTTCCAAGAACACACATTTTAACCCTGCAGAGGGAGATTTCTCATGAATACTTTAAGAAAAAGAAAAACAGAAAAGGAGAAGAAACAAAACCACCACGGTTCCTTTTCAAGAACATTCACCTCTGGGGTGAGGAGTGCTTGGATGGCATCAGGAATATTTTGATGGAAGGTGGGCTGAACACAGGGCCCCTGCCAAGGGGGCTGCATGAACCCGAGATGCCTGAGAGATGGCTGAGTGCTTGGACATCCTGCCCGCCTGACAGAGGCAGCTTGGGTCCTCCATCTGCCTGGTCAGTCACACAGACAGGAAGAAACAAGGTAAGACAAAAGAGCTCCCAGATCCTGCACTGGGACTCGTGAGCCCGGGATTTGAATTCCAACCCTGCCACCCACCTGATGTGTTACCTTGGGTACACTGCTTCCCACCTCCAGACAGAATCTTCCCATCTGTAAAATGGGCACAAGACCACTTGCCCTCCCTCAGGGATACCACAAGGATTAAGCGAGGAGGACAAGTTCAAGCACACGTGATTCTAATGTTCGGACACAGCCATAAAGAAAATGACTGACCAACTGTCCCAGTTTCTCTGGGACTGAGGGCTCGCCCAGGACATGGGACTTTTAGCGGTAACTTTTAGGACAGTCCACGCCCATCACGTCTTCTGAGGTGGGCGGGTCCCTCCTGGCCTCACCTTCCATCCACCTCCAGTGCTCCTCTGAGGCAGCCAGGGATGGTGGGGTCTGGAAATCTGGGTTTAAATTCTGATTCTGCATCGTCTAGTTGTGAGACTCAGTGGGTCTCTTCCCCCCTTGCCACCCCGTCCCCTCACTTGTGAATGGAGATGATGATACTCATGTAGGATTTGCATTATCAGCGCTATCTATGTCATACCCAGCTCTGCTGGTCACCATGCATGTGCACACGCAGGCCGACACACACACACACACACACAGTCACACAGACGTGCTGTACTCACCATTCCGCCCAAGGGCCCTGATCTGCCCAAGGCCTCAAAACTCATTTGCTTCAGCCATAAAAAAGGGAACAGGCTCCCCAGTCATTTAGGAACCCCTGTCCTCATGTATCACAGCTACATGACCCACCCAGCGCCCCCATGCCACCCACCTCTCCACAGGTGTGTGAAAGTCAGAGGTCAGGGCTGTGACCGTGGCCACATCTGGGCAGGAGAACCGCTATCCCCCTGCCGGCTGCAGGCCCCTCCCAGCTCTGAGAGGCCCGTGACACCCACCTGGCCCTGCACTTTCTCCAGCTCCTCCTTGCTGACCGACGTCTTGCCGTCCTCCACGGTCCCCAGCAGGAGCTGCACGTCTGACAGCAGCGCGTGAGTCCTCCTGAGGTCCCTCCGAAGACGCTTCTCCACATCAAAGTCCCGATGGCCGATCTGGAAGCCAAGGGAAAGTTCCTGTGAGCTAAGATGGCAAAGCAGTGGCCAGGGTCCAAGGTCTCTGGAACGAGGCTCCCTGAGTTCGGATCCTGCCTGCACCACTCATATTGTGGACCATGGAACAGACCTTTCTCCTTCCCAAGCCTCGGCCTTCTCACCTGCGCAACAGGAGTGGCAGCAACCACACAGGGCTGCTGTGGGAATTAGGTGCTTAGCCCAGAGCATGACCCACAGCAAAGGCACAGCAGTCTGAGCTGCTGTAATGACTGTTTCACACCCTGAAGTGATCCAAGTCATCCTGGCTCACAATGTGTACCAAAGCATCACCTTGTGAGAGCCAACACGTCAGGTGAGGCCCTCTGCTGATAGGATTCAGGACAGCAGTGACCCCCAAGGGGCAGAGACCGGGTAATGCAGGAGGAGCACTGCTAGCGGGGTTATGAGTGGGGCTAATCTGGGTGCTGGCTTTATAAGCTGATGAAAATTCCATGCGCTATACAGGAGGGGTGAAGTGTGCGTCTGTGTGAGTATGTCACACATCAGTGAATGGTATTAGAAACTGCTGTGCTGCTCTTCAAGGTCTAAAAGATGCATTTCTGTTGCTCAAGTTGGTCTCTTCTGCTAGTATCAAGACAGACCAGGGACTTTGCTGGTGGTCCAGTGGCTAAGACTCTGCGCTCCCAATGCAGAGGCCCCGGGTTTGATCCCTAGTTAGGGAAATAGATCCCACATGCCACAATGAAGACTGAAGACCTGGCACAGCCAAATAAATAAATAGATATTTTAAAAATAAAAATCAGATCAGATCAGATCAGTCGCTCAGTCGTGTCCGACTCTTTGCGACCCCATGAACCACAGCACGCCAGGCCTCCCTGTCCATCACCAGCTCCCGGAGGTCACTCAGACTCGCATCCATCGAGTCAGTGATGCCATCCAGCCATCTCATCCTCTGTCGTCCCCTTCTCCTCCTGCCCTCAATCCCTCCCAGCATCAGAGTCTTCTCCAATGAGTCAACTCTTCGCATGAGGTGGCCAAAATACTGGAGTTTCAGCTTTAGCATCATTCCTTCTAAAGAAATTCCAGGATCGATCTCCTTCAGAATGGACTGGTTGGATCTTCTTGCAGTCCAAGGGACTCTCAAGAGTCTTCTCCAACACCACAGTTCAAAAGCATCAATTCTTCGGCGCTCAGCCTTCTTCACAGTCCAGCTCTCACATCCATACATGACCACAGGAAAGACCATAGCCTTGACTAGGCGAACCTTTGTTGGTAAAGTAATGTCTCTGCTTTTGAATATGCTATCTAGGTTGGTCATAACTTTCCTTCCAAGGAGCAAGCGTCTTTTAATTTCATGGCTGCAGTCACCATCTGCAGTGATTTTGGAGCCCAGAAAAACAAAGTCTGACACTGTTTCCACTGTTTCCCCATCTATTTCCCATGCAGTGATGGGACCAGATGCCATGATCTTCGTTTTCTGAATGTTGAGCTTTAAGCCAACCTTTTCACTCTCCACTTTCACTTTCATCAAGAGGCTTTTTAGCCCCTCTTCACTTTCTGCCATAAGAGTCGTGTCATCTGCATATCTGAGGTTATTGATATTTCTCCCGGCAATCTTGATTCCAACTTGTGTTTCTTCCAGTCCAGCATTTCTCATGATGTACTCTGCATATAAGTTAAATAAACATGGTGACAATATGCAGCCTTGACGTACTCCTTTTCCTATTTGGAACCAGTCTGTTGTTCCATGACCATAAAGTCATACAAATTAAAAAAAAAAAGAAAAAGGCCATTTTCTGCAGAGGAACCTTGCCCAGAGGTGAGCACATTCTGTCACCCAGTATCCTGTCCTCCAAGGGACCAGTAGTCAAGTGGCCCCTGAAGAAGCCGCAGCCTGGACTCTGCACCAGGAGGACGGATTAGATTCGGTGACAAGTCCCAGTGGCCAACGACACAGGCTGAGACAAACCAAGGGAGGTGAAGTAACACACAGGGGCCTGATGGAATCCCGACAGCCCCCAGTCTCCCCTAGAGACAGAACGTGACTTCAAAAGCACTGGGGCTAATGTCTCTGAAAGACTCTAAGATCCCGTTCTCTGCAGGAGACCAGAGGGAAGAATGCGGCAGCATTGCTGGGGGGTTTAAAGAAAATGGGGTGCACGTCCGTCCTCCGTGGGACCCAGTTTCTCCACCCCTGGACTCCTGTGCCTCCACACCAAGTGCAACCAACCCCTAGGGTGTTAGAATGCCCCAGCGTATTTTAGATTTAGAATGAGGTGACCCAGGCTTGAAACCCTGCTTCACCACTTGTTGGATGTGGAATTCAGGCCAAGTCATGCCACCTCTCTGAACCTGAGTATTTGTAAAGGAAGAGATTAAAAACACAAACAAAAAAAAACCCCTGTCCTCCTTGTTAAGACAGGGATCAGACGTGATAATGAATCGAAAAGCACTTTGTACGCTGCCTAACGCTTTACAAATATCAAAGATTATGAGCGTTGTCTGATGACCTAGAATGAATTCCTCTAGACTCTGCATGACTATTATTCTACCACCAGTTTTGAATTCTTTGAAAAATGAGTTGGTTCTTAGACTACAGCCTCTTAGTTCTCAGATATATTGCTTTGTTAAGTTTAAAATGCTGATATACAGAGCCGAGCAGCTGCGGACTGGGCATTCATTGTTCCAGGCCCTTTGCCACACATTACCACATTTTACTGCCATGATAGTCTCTTTATAGTGACATTATTATTATTGCCTTTATTAAAATAGTAATAGCTTATACTTAGAGGGTTTGCTAAGTGTCAGGCACTGTTCTAAACACATCTGAACACATGGAGTCCACGTGGTGAATCTATGGGGTGTGAAGTACTATGAGTCCCATCTTACAGATGATGAAACTGAGGTTTACAACAAAAGTGAAGTCATTTGCCCAAGATCATAAGTGGCAGAGTTAGGATATGAACCCAGTTTCGCTGACTGCAAAGAGGTAATTTTAGTAAAATACATGATGAGAGAGGTTATGTGGTACACTCCCCTTTTTTTAAGGGTGTTATGGAGGTGCAGAGGAGTATTCCAGCTCAGGCTGGCATGGGATTGCAGAGAGTCTCAGGTAAGCAGGAGCTGGTGAGCTGAGGTGCAGGAAGGGCCCAGCCGGGAAGCCATCCCGAATGTGCAGTGCTGGGGGGTTAGCCAGGGGGCACAGAGACAGGGCAAGTGACGGTGAGAGAGGCTCTCTGGGGCACGCTCACGCCTCCTGAGGTGTGTGGGGCACTCAAGTAGATACTGGCACAGGGAAACGGAGGCACAGCCAAGAAAACTGGCACAATCACCCCAATGCCACACTGCTCCCAAGTGTCCACCCGGGGATCGGAACCCAGGCAGTCCCTCATTAGCATTCAAGTCTCTACCCACTGCGCCAGAGTACCTGGTACACCAGAGCCTGGACTTATTAACTCCAGAGCCCACATTGTTGGTTGTGATTATACTCAGGCAGCGTGCTTTTGCACTTTCTCATTTTTCTATCTGCCCCTGCTCTGCACACATCCTAAAGTGCTTTTCATTCTCCTGTGGGGCAGGTCAATACCAGGGACATTCCGGGTGACACCGTCTTTGCTGCCAAAAAGACTGAAAATGCTGGCACCATCTCCTCTCCAGAAGGATCACTGCAAACAAAATTCACAACAAAACCTCAGACCAAGTCATCCTCTCCTTCATAATAAATTGCTACACTAGAGGAGGAGACAAAAAAAAGCCCCAAACTCATTAGGTTAATGGGAAATAAATGTCATTCTGCAAGTTTACATTATGCAGCACACAGATTCAAATTTAGATAAAGCCGGTGAATAATTAACCAATAAATCTAAATGATGTTCAGTGTTGTTGTGGGAAACTCTATTCCAACCTCGATAGTCTCACCGTTTATCATAAAGCTGTTAGGGGAAGCTGTTCAATATCTGTCGACAAAGAACTCTCTAAGCACTTTTAACAAATGATCTAAATATTAGGGACAATCAAGCCACTTTACAGACAGGAAAATTGAGGCTTGGAGAGAGAAATGTATGCAGCTGAAGGTTTCACAGCAAATTAATGGCAGATTAATTTGGTAACTTGCTTGATAACATTATGAAAAAAGATGGTTCAAAAAAGATAATTCTAGTTAGCTGAAACTTAATCATTTTTCAAGCAGCAAGGTGTTAGATTTTTTTAAAAAAAGGTTTTCAAATAATATAGATCTTCCTTTGAATCCAGCTACACCATTGGTAAGCTATATGATCTTGGGCAATGGGCTTTTACCTTTTGAGCCTCACTTGTTTCATTTACATGAAGGAACAAATAATATCTATTCCACAGACTTGCTGTGAAAAGTAAAGCATGTCAGAAAAAAATTATGGTTAAGGACTTACTCTAAAAATGTATGGGTAACTACCAAAGGAATAGAAATATGGTTTGTAGTTTTAGACTCAGCAATGGAAGAAAAGGGATCATAGAAGACATTATCGATCTATTCCAGAGCAGGAAAGGGAAAAAGGAACAAGCAAAGAAAAAGAAAAGAGTAATAAACCAACAAAACTACACACAAAAAACAGAAATAATTTAAAATGCACTAGTTATTATATTAATATAAATGAATTAAATTCTCCAATGAAAAGTTACAGATTAAAGTACTACAAGATATTGTTAACAGTATCCAGCTCTTTAAGGTTTACACACACACACACACATACACACGCACACACACACAGAAAGGTTAACAACAAAAGGATAAAAAACAAAAAAAGATCTTGCAGGCAAACTAAAAGAAATCAAGCAAAATAAAATAAGGCAAAAGTAATTCACGGAGAAAAGAGGAACACCATACAGTAAAGGAACAACCTACAACGTGCCAAGGAAATAAAGCGATAAAATAAACTCAGATGCCCTGAAAAACACAACCTCAAAATATAGAAAGAGAAAACAACCATACAGTTATAAGCAAAGCATATTCCCATTTACCATTATAATTAATCAAAGTATAGAAAAATATTCTACTCATAATAGCCATAGAAACTACAAGATTCCTAGAAATAAATCTAACAAAGCAGCTCAGGACTTATACAGAAGAAAATAAAATACATACTATAAGGTTATTTATTTATTATAAATTATTGATTTATAACAAGTAAAATATTTATGAAAGCCACAGATGTATGAAGAGATATAGCATGCTCATGACTGCAATGGTTCACTATTTAAAAAAAAACAACCATGTCACTGGTTCCCAGCTAATCTGCAAACCAATGCACTTGAAAATCCCATCAGGGTATGCTATGCAATCTCCATAAGAAGATTAAAGGATCACAAATAGATAAGCGAATCATAGAGATGAGCTGTTTACAAGTTATCAGACCCAGCCATTAAGGCCACATGATGCAAGAACTGACAAATACACCAATTAAACAGAATGGACAGCCCCCAAATACAGACATACATAAATAAAAATTTTAGGAAAAAAAATCACTAATGAAATAAAATGAAGGTGATTTATATCAGGAAAAAATAGATTCTTACCTCACACATACCAAAATAAAAGCTGAGTGGATTAAAGACTTAAAAGTGCCCAAAACTTTAGAAATTTTCAGAAATATGGTGAATTATCTTTATGAAGTCAGTTAAGGAAAGAAATCGTAAAAGCACCAACCATAACTGGCTAATAAGACTATTTAAAAAACACTTTATTAAGTAAAAAACATTATGTTGCTGTTGTTCAGTCGCTAACGCGTATCTGACTCTGGTGACCTCATGGACTGTAGCCGCCAGGCTCCTCTGTCCATGGGGTTCTCCAGGCAGGATCACTGGAGTAGGCTGCCATTTCCTCCTCTGAGGGATCTTCCCACCCAGGGTTAGGACCTCTGTCTCCTGCACTGATGGGCAGATTCTTTACCACTGAGCCACCAGGGATTCTTCTTCTGGGGGCAGTAGAAATTCTCATACATGATGGGTGCTGGTGGAGTCTGTCCAGTTCTGCGTTGATTCACAAAGTACTCAATGTCCTTCTCGATGCTGCACATCTCTAAACTCTTACAGACTTTTTCATACATCTCATCACTTGTGACGCATTGTTGTGAGAGCTGATTCATATGTAACCACAGTGCATTTCGAAAGAAGAATGCAGCTCCACCAGGAAAGGCTACAGGGCCTAACTCGGCAAGGAGAGGACCTCTACCAAATCCTAAAAGCTTACCAGAAAACAAAGCTTTTTCTGGCTGGCGTTTCTAAGGCATGGAAGGAAGCACTTAAAGCAGCAGAATCTGTAGAAATTATGTCAATCATGAAGACTTTGAAGTGAACCCTTGCTATGATTTTTTAATATTTTTAAGTTTATGGCATTTAGTTCAACTTAATCTAGTAGAGTTCTGCAGTTTTTAAAAGTTTGTAAATTGCCCAAGACTGAAGAATTATCCTTTCCTAATCAAGTTACTAAAATTGTGTGTTTTCTACTTGATTCAGGAAAGTCTTTGGATTTAAAACTTTGACTTGGGGTTTGGAGCAGGGAAGGGTGAAGAGGAGTCTGAGCCAGCAACCCGCTCAAGAAGCTCCTTTGCCTTTGAGGGCAGAGTGGCTATGGAATTTCCATGGTGACACATAACTCTCAGTGGTGCAAGATTCAAAATCACCTTCCTTTTTGGCTGGAAGAAGGCCATCTGATAGCACTTTCTCATTTTGCAGATGAGGAAATGGGGCCCAGAAGTGTGAAATCAATCTCCCTACAGTTAGGGACAAACACAGAAGTAGAAGGCAAGCTCATCTCACGTTATCGTCCTTCTAACATTTCCTGAGGCTGCAATGCTCGTGTTGAAATTTGAGACACCAAACTTTGCTGGCATCTTTTCAGCTGAAGAGATTACCAGGGTTTGAATGTCAGGTTTATTTTTATATGGCTCACTATGTGTACTGAACTGCAGAGCACCGTATTTAATCTAAGAAGCCATTCATTGTAAAACATCCCATTATTTATATGCCACTAAGAAAGTCAGTCGGGGAAGGCAATGGCACCCCACCCCAGTACTTTTGCCTGGAAAATCCCATGGACGGAGGAGCCTGGTAGGCTCCAGTCCGTGGGGTCGCTAAGAGTCGGACACGACTGAGCGACTTCACTTCACTTTGAGCCACCAGGGAAGCCTCGAAAATGTTATAAACAAAGTGAAATGCTTATCCACAGAGCAGGAGCTCCTTCCAAAATACACAACCAAAAGTAGATTAGCATCTTGGATAAGGGTCATGAATAATTAATAGAAAAAAGAGGAAGACCAAACAGTTTATGGGCACAATAAAGGACAGAAATGGTATGGACCTAACAGAAGCAGAAGATATTAAGAAGAGGTGGCAAGAATACACAGAAGAACTATACAAAAAAGATCTTAATAAACCAGATAACCACGATGGTGTGATCACTCACCTAGAGCCGGACATCCTGGAATGTGAAGTCAAGTGGGCCTTAGAAAGCATCACTACTAACAAACCTAGTGGAGGTAATGCAATTCCAGCTGAGCTATTTCAAATCCTGGAAGATGATGCTGTGAAAATGCTACACTCAATATGCCAGCAAATTTGGAAAAGTCAGCAATGGCCACAGGACTGGAAAATGTCAGTTTTCATTCCAATCCCAGAGAAAGGCAATGCCAAAGAGTGCTCAAACTACCGCACAATTGCACTCATCTCACACGCTAGCAAAGTAATGCTCAAAATTCTCCAAGCCAGGCTTCAACAGTACGTGAACCTAGAACTTCCAGATGTTCAAGCTGGATTTAGAAAAGGCAGAGGAACCAGAGATCAAATTGCCAATATCAGGTGGATCATCGAAAAAGCAAGAGAGTTCCAGAAAAACATCTACTTCTGCTTTATTGACTATGCCAAAGCCTTTGACTGTGTGGATCACAATAAACTGTGGAAAATTTTTAAAGTGATGGGAATACCAGACCACCTGACCTGCCTCTTGAGAAATCTGTATGCAGGTCAGGAAGCAACAGTTAGAACTGGACATGGAACAACAGACTGGTTCCAAATAGGAAAAGGAGTACGTCAAGGCTATATATTGTCACCCTGCTTATTTAACTTAAATGCAGGGTATATTATGTGAAATGCTGGGCTGGATGAAGCACAAGCTGGAATCAAGGTTGCCAGGAGAAATATCAATAACCTCAGATATGCAAATGATACCACGCTTATGGCAGAAAGTGAAGAGGAACTAAAGAGTCTCTTGAGGAAAGTGAAAGAGGAGAGTGAAAAAGCTGGCTTAAAACTCAACATTCAAAACACAAAGACCATGGCGTCTGGTCCCATCACTTCATGGCAAATAGATGGGGAAACAATGGAAACAGTGAGAGCCTTTATTTTCTTGGGCTCCAAAATCACTGCAGACAGTGACCTTCAAAGACGTTTGCTCCTTTGAGAAAAGCTATGACCAACCTAAACAGCATACTAAAAAGCTGAGACATTATGTTGCCAATAAGGTCCATCTAGTCAAAGCTGGAGAAGGCAATGGCACCCCACTCCAGTACTCTTGCCTGGAAAATCCCATGGACGGAGGAGCCTGGTAGGCTCCAGTCCATGGGGTCGTAAAGAGTCGGACACGACTGAGCGACTTCACTTTCACTTTTCACTTTTCATGCATTGGAGAAGGAAATGGCAACCCACTCCAGTGGTCTTGCCTGGAGAATCTCAGGGATGGGGGAGCCTAGTGGGCTGCTGTCTATGGGGTCACACAGAGTCGGACACAACTGAAGTGACTTAGCAGCAGCAGCAGTCAAAGCTATGACTTTTCCAGTGGTCATGTATGGATGTGAGAGTTGAGCAAAAAGAAAGCTGAGCACCAAAGAATTGATGCTTTTGAACTGTGGTGTTGGAGAAGACTCTTGAGAGTCCCTTGGATTACAAGGAGATCCAACCAGTCCATCCTAAAGGAAGTCCGTCCTGAACATTCATTGGAAGGACTGATGCTGAAGCTCCAATACTTTGGCCACCTGATTCGAAGAGCTGACTCATTGGAAAAGACTCTGATGCTGGGAAAGATTGGGAGGAGAAGGGTCCGACAGAGGATGAGATGGTTGGATGGCATCACCGACTCAACGAACATGAATTTGAGCAAGCTCCAGGAGTTGGTAACGGACAGGGAAGCCTGGTGTGCTGCAGTCCATGGGGTCGCAGAGTCGAACATGACTGAGTGACTGAACTGAAACACTATAAACAGGTGACTCACATAAGAGAAAATCATAATAAACATGAAAAATGAAGAATTCCACTAGTAAAGAGGGATTAGCAGTACAATTCAACACTCAGTAACTGATAAAGATATTCAGATGTCTGACAGTGCCACGTGTTGGGGGATGTGGGGAAGAAAGAAAAAGCTGCTAATGACGGACTTCTAGTCCAGTGGTTAAGAGTCCACCTGCCAGTGAGAAGGCTCGAGAAGTCCATGCACTGCAACGAAGAGTAGCTCCCGTTCACCGCACCTGGATAAACGACGCGTGCAGCAACGAAGACCCATCAGAACCAAAAATTAAATACATCAACTAATTAATTTAAATATATTTCTAAAATATGCTGGTGATAACACAAACTGCCGCTATCACTTTGAGGAACGATAAGGGCAACACCTGATAATTCCAAAATGGTAATCCCTCACAGCCAGCAGTTCCTCCTCTAGCTTCATACCCTGGAGAAGCTTTTCCCACATGCACAGTGAGACACGTAAATATCCACCAACAGAAGAACAGGGGTGAAAGAAGACGAACACTGTGAGGAGGTTTTCAAGGATGGATCAGAGCTATATGGGCTAGCATGGAGCAATCTCAAAAACAGAGCCCAGTGGGGGACAAAGTCAAGTGGCTCACACACACATGCAGGGGAACTACGGTCCCCAGCCTCAGGAAAGCACGCCCCTCTGGGAGGGAAGAAAGAAACGACGGAAGGGTAGAGACACCAGAGACAAAGAATAGAAACCAAGGGGCCACCAACTGTTCTGGAAATGTTCTGCTTCCTTAAAAAACATCTGAATCCCATGCAGCAGAATGTTAGTTTATGTGAATCCTGCCCTCCCGGTGCACAGACATCAATTACACTGTCTGTTCTACTCTCAGTGTCTCACTGAAACACTTACAAGTATTTAACGTGTAAGTTATTCAAGGGCTCCAGCTTGGTGACTCACACAGAATTAGCATTGCATTCACTGAAGTTATCTTCTCTCTGCATGTAAAATTCAGACTTTAGCAATATTTATAAGAATCTTTCTTTACTGGATTAATGCCTTTGTTTTCTCAAATGGACCATACTGGCAGAAGGTGACCTTCTCCCACGGGTTTTTAAAATATTTATTTTTGTTTATTTGGCCGCACCATGTGCAGAATCGTTAGTTGTGGCCATTCGGGCTCTTAGCTGTGCCATGTGGACTCTAGTTCCCTGACCAGGGGCTGAACCCTGGTCCCTTGCCTTCGGAGCATGGCGTCTTACCCACTGGACCACCAGGGAAGTCCTCTCCCAGGGATTTCTGTCATTGTAGAATCAAATACGGAGGTGTGCTTTCTTGCACGGAAGCCAGAAAGTGGGCAGAGCCTCAACGGCTTGTGCACTCAGTGGCCCCAGTTTGCTTGGCTGAAAATTCAGAAAACCCAGAGAAGGAAGAATGTACGGTGCTCCCCGATGCCCTCAGCTTCCGGCTCTCACTCTCACGACGGCGGCGGTCCCGCACTAGAATTCACTCATTTAGTCAATTAAAAACAACAACAACGATATAGTGAGCACCTATTTGTCCGAGGCCTGGCTGACTACTGGGAGGGGACCCACAACTTTCTGTGAACAAGAGGAATGACTGGGCTGAGGGGTGGAGATACTGACAGCAAGATCGTCACTAATTAAAAGACAATGAACACATTAAGCAGATACATTTAAAAAACACTCCTATGATATTTTAAAAGAAAATCATAGGAGCTGCTGGCACTTCTCTCCAATGTTGGGGTTCAGAGGGCAGCAGCATGGGCGGGGGAAGAGCATCCGGGGGATGCAGGAGTGGTTCCCCAAGCTCCGACACCTGGCGCTGGCTCTGGGCTCTGCTCACTGCTTTCTCTGCAGGAGCGGTTCTCTGTAACGCGGGAGGCTGTGTCCTGGAGGGACACTTGGTCGTGGTGGTAGACGCTGCTGGCTGTCACGGCCAAGGGGCGTGCTTCTGGCCTTTAGGAGGTGGAGGCGAGAGATGCTGCTCAACAGGCTGCAACACACAAGACAGCCCCCTCCCCTCCTTGTCCCCCCTCCACCCCCACCGACTACAAGGAGCGATGCCGCTCCCAACGTCAGGCCGGCAGTGATGCGCTGGGCACCCTGGTCTCCAGCGAGGGCGGCAGCCCCACCAGGCTCTGCTCATCAGGAGCTCAGGGCGCCTCATCAGATCACCCAGCACTGTGCAGACAGAAGCAGCCCAGCCCCGCCAGCCTGACTCTGTGGCCAGCAAAAGTCCGGTTCTCACGAGGGCAGCTGTGAGCATAGCGGCCGTTCAGTCACCCCGCCAAAGCGAAGGCTGTCATCTACACGCTCACCCCGGCAGTGGCTGAAGGCAAGACCACCAGGCCTGGCACTTGTGGCCAGACCCACTCTCTCTGTATTCTCAGGGGTTCTTCCAAGAACCCTGCTGTGTGAAGATCACCCCCCGCCCCGCACCGCCCACACACAGAAGGTCCCCTCTGAAGCGGCGGTGAGTGAGGACAGACAGACTGGTGGAGCAGAAGGCACCTGGGAGGAGCAGGTGGAGGCCAGCTGACAGGTCTATCCCCGGGCCGGGTCCTAAGACCCCCACTCCCCGCTGGCCTCCCCAGGAATCAGCTCTCAACAGGGCTGGGGCAGGGACTGTGCTCTCCTGGCTGTCTGCTGCGGTTCCCTCTTACCTGGTCACAGAGGGTTCCGATCAAGCCTTCCAGGTCCTGCTTCTCGTGGAGGACCATCTGCTTCTCCTCATACTCTTGCTCCAACTGCATTTCCAACTGGCGGAGCTGTGGGCACAAAGGGCAGATGCAAGCGTGGGACACGCGCACTCCATCTGGACGGGACCCCCAAGGCCAGGACCCTCTGGAGGACAGGGCTGGGGGTGCAGAATTCATGGCCACTCGCCCAGTTCCACAAAGGCTGACCTAGCAGTTTGCGCAGGGTGAGGAGGTATTTCTGTTAGAGAATTCAGAAGCCTAAAAGCTCAGGGGCTGGACAATTATGGGGAGAATGGAACAATTATGGGGAGCCCCCTGGCATTCACTGTGGAGTCCCCAGCCCCAGTCCCCTGCCCATTTCCTAACAGCTGTCTCCTTCCTCTGCCGTGGCCTCTCTAGAATAGGTACAAGTCCGGGTGCATTGACTTATTAAGACTCTGTACAGCATCATATCCCACATGTTAAAATGCATTCATCTCTCTTATTAAATACACCTGTTGCTGTTTAGTCACTAAGTCATGTCCGGCTCTTTGCAACCCCATGGACCATAGCCCACCAGGCCCCTTTCTTTTCCAGGCGAGAATACTGGAGTAGGTTGCCATGCCCTCCTCCAGGGGATCTTCCCGATCTGGGGGTTGAACCTGTGTCTTCTGCTTGGCAGTTGTGGATTCTTTATCCTTGAGCTACCTGGGAACTATAATGCAGCAAAAGCTGCATTTGAGATTATTTGGTGTCTAGACTGCAAGTCTGTCTCTCTAAAATTCCTAACGTTGATATCCTAACTCCCAAGGCAAGAATATTTGATGATGAGGCCTTTGGGAGATGGTTAGGGTTAGATGAGGTTGGCGGGGCAGGGGGAGCCCCCATGCTGGAATGAATGCCCTTACAAACAAGAACCTCATTTCCTCTCTCTTCCCTACGTGAGGACACAGTGAGAAGGCAGCCATCTATCTGCAAGTTGGGAGTGGGGCCCTTGCCCCACACCAGATCCACCAGCACCTTGATCTTGGGACTTTCCAGCCTCCAGAACTATGGGAAATAAACCTTTGCAAAGAGTAAGCAAAGCAGTCACTGGACATGCAGTCAAGTGTTAGTATCTGTCAGAGAAGAGGCACACCCTTCTCTGACCTCACTCCCCTCTTTATAAATCTGTCTGTGAAGAAGCCCCAGGAGCATCTGGGTCACATCTCCAGCCCATCAGGGTCCTGGTCGGGGCACTCACAACATGTTGAGGCGCTCCTGGAACACACTAGCAATTGCGCCCCCTTCACCTGAGGGCACATGGGCAGGGACTGGGTTTCCACCTCTTGACCCATGGAGAGGAAAAACCAAGTCCTGATGGACAGTCATTTCAGAAGACAGTTCAAGACTTTAAGAGTGAGAGACACAAGGCAGTCTGCTCACACCTGCAGAAGCTGAAACTCCTTTTGAAAAATATACAAAATAATAAAAGCTATGTGTCAAGTGAGGCAGTTTTCTAGAGGGTATTCTGTAGAACATTTCTATGTGGTAACTCCCAGCACTTTACAGTTATAAAGCACCTTACCATTCTTTGATCTTATTCTTACAGTAGCATAGGAGAAGGAAATCATTTTTTCTTATTGCTCCCATTTCACAGATGAGAAAACTGAGTCTTAGGGAAGTTAGGAGACTAACTAAAGGGCACACAGGTCTGAATGAACCTAAAATCTATGACTTTTTCAACTCGAGGAAGTTCTGGGGAGGATGTACTTGGCCCCTTGGGATGACCAGTGTGAACCCCCAGAAGGGGTGAACTGTAAAGGAGCCCCAAAAGGAGTATTTGGGGAGCAGGCCGGGCAGCAGATGCAGCAGCACCAACCACTGGGAGTGAAGAAGGGCTCAGTTCTTACAGCCCCTCACCCCCAGCAGTGACGGGGTACTGAGGCGGCCCCACCTGCCCAGGACGAGAGGTCCATCTCCCGCCAGGGTCCTGACACCACCATGGCCTCCTCCAGCCCCACCCAGGATGATGCTACTCAGGCAGGAGGTGGGGAGTGCGGGTGGGGGGAGGGGACTCTACAGGACGTCAAGTCCCTGCACCTGCCTTCTCCTGGGATGGAGCAAGCACACCCAAGAGCAGGTCAGCCACCGGGCTGGTTCCCGGGTACCTCTGGGAAGGATCGGCTGCCTGGAAATCCACACACACACCAGTACTGCTTCTAAGTTTCCAGCAAAGGAGGAGGACATTGCAAACTCTGAGCCATGGTTCCACACCTGTGATCTTTTGAATCTTCCCTATAACCCTGAAAGGTGGCCACTGTTATCCTATTTCACAGATGAGAGAAGTGAAGCTTATCAGCAAAGTTACGTGATTTCTCCCACGCCCCACATTTGATAGCTAATGGAGTCTGAATTCAATCCAAGCCTCTATAACTCCAAATAAACTAGCAACATCAGCTTTCTTGTGTGTCTTATAAACTGGCTCCAAGTGACCAGTGGTGGATATGGAGAAAGCAGCTGAGGAAGGGAATGGAGTTTGGGTGGAGCAGAGGGTTTATAATCACTTTCCCAGGATCACACTGTTGTTGCGTTGGGAAGGCAAACACTCATACCAAGAGTCAATGAGTTCCAGCACCCACACTCTCAGCCCCTGCAGTCGGAGGTCTCTGCAGAGATGCTGTTTAGGGAGCTAATATCAGAGTTGACTATGGGAAATGGTACTCGGCCCTTTCTGGGAGATGCGCAATGTACCCAAGCTATGAAAGGATCACAGAAGTCCTGCCCAGATAAAACCTGTTCAGAGAGGCTTAACCTAAAGCTCCTCAGTGCTTCCGTTTTAAAGATTCACCTTATAACTCACATCAGTAAATGCATCCATAAGGAGGTTTGTGTTGGTATTGGTTATAATAACAGAAAATCAGAAGATCCTAGATGTCCAATGATAAGAGACTTGCTTGCTAAGTAAACAAGAGCACAGGCCTTTAGTGGAATACTTTCAAGCCCGTAAACATGTGAATTAGGTCCGCACGTACTGACAGCAGAAGAGGCCCAGAACAAACTTCAGAGGGAAAACAGCAGGCTTCAAAGCAGCACGACCCCATTCAGGTAAAATAGTATCTGTGCATATGCTCGTGTGGGCACAGAAGAAGAAAGAACATTTGAAATAGTAATAATGATGACGTCTTGGTGGTTAAGATTTCAAGTGTTTGTTGCCTTCTTATACACTGTTTGAAATGTCTGCAAAGAGCTTGGATAAAAATGTAAGAAATGATCTGCAAGGCAAACAAACCAGAAGGGACTGGTCCCCTTCTTGAGGCATATACATCCTTATCCACGGCATCAGCCGCATGGCACTCTGGGCTCTTGGTAGAAGTCTAGGGTAATTATACTTGGCAGTTCAGAGGCTTATGGAAGCCCCAGAACTGTAGTTATTAGGACAGGTACTTCTGCTCCAGCACCCTCGACAACACTCCCTGAGGAAGCTGAGCTCATCCCCATGCTGTAGGGACGAGGCGCGCGCACTGGCCGCGCCGGGACCCCAGGGCACAGCTGCGCTCACAGCTCACGTACCCGCCTCTGGCAGGACTGGCGGACGTCCTCCAGCTCCTCCTCCTTGTCCTCACGGTCCTTCTGGTGCATCTGCTTCATCCGTTCAATCTCTAGTTCAAACCTCTGGCGGAGCTGAGGGGGCAAGAACAGCACATGAGGGTGACCCCCACCAACCACGTCACCCTTAGCATTTCAGCTGTGTTTTTTGGACAGCACGGGTAAGAGTCAAGTTATTCCCCCAGGCACCCAGGGAGATCAGAAATGGTAGATAAATGGCCCAAATGCCGCCTCTGTCCCTTCCATGGTCATAACAGAGGTCACTAATAACTGGACTCTTTGCCACTGAGTTGAGATGTGACCTCAGAATACTTCTCAATGCTCTTAAGATGAAACGGGTTTGTCATCCCTGGAGCAGGTACCGGGGAAATTCTTCTGGATGGGTGGCCAGGTGGATGGATAAATGACAGAATACAAGTTGACTTCTGAGGATACAAAACCCTGGAGAGGGAGGTGACGCGCCCAAGACGTAACCCTTGATTAGTTACCTTTCTCTGTAGAAAACAGCCTCCTTAAAACACTGGTGAGAATTAGCACAATGCATGGCACAGAAAGATTCCTTTTTCTTTCCTCCTTACTTTGCAAACAGAGTAAGGACTAGCCCCGCTCTTCCTGGAAGCCTGACATTATTAAGAATTGTGTTCGCGTTAAGGAGAAGGGTCTTTTCAGTGAGACCCTCCAAAACCTGCTCAGGGCAGGAAGAGACCTGTCTGCAATGTTTAAACTGTGTCATTTTAGGTACAAGATTCTAGAATTGGAAGCACAGTGGGATTAAATTATAGTTTAAGAGTTTATTTCCTTTTTCTTTTTTAAAAAATTACCATCAAGCTAACAGCGCCTGGAAATATTTGCAGTGACACTTGCTGCACGGCAAGCAGGACCTTAGTTGCCCAATGAGGGGTGGAACCCGCACCCCCTGCGTTGGAAGCACACGGTCTTAACCACTGGAGCATCAGAGAACTCCCAAGAGTTTACTCTCTTGATTTTCATAATTGAGAGACTGACTCAAGCTCTTGCTTGTCAAGTTTTGTGGCATATTAGAATTACCTGGTACTCTTCTATTTTTTTTTTAAAATTCAGTTCCAAGGCTTCACTCTAGACCTCTAGGGTCAGAACCTCCAGGGTACAGACCCAAGAGCCTGTACTGTAAGCTTTCCATGATCTGCACTCTTCCTTGCTGCAAGCCATGGAGCAGCGTGGAACCCAGCACGGCAGAGGGCCAGACTGCAGGAGCCATCAGGACCTGACCGTCTGCCCTGCACTTCGCAGCAAGCTTTCACGAGGCCACAACTGCTGCCCCTGACATGGACATTCAGCCAAGAAAAAACAACGGTGGTCTTTTCCAATGCTGATGATACTCTCCACGATCATGCTGCTGCTGCGTCGCTTCAGTCACATCTGACTCTGTGCGACCCCACAGATGGCAGCCCATGAGGCTCCTCTGTCCCTGGGATTCTCCAGGTAAGAACACTGGAGTAGGTTGCCATTTCCTTCTCCAATGCATGAAAGTGGAAAGTGAAAGTGAAGTCACTCAGTCGTGTCCAACTCTTAGCGACCACATGGACTGCAGCCCACTAGGCTCCTCCGTCCATGGGATTTTTCCAGGCAAGAGTGGGGTGCCATTGTCTTCTCCAATGCAGGACCATAGTGAAGAGGAAAAAGAACTGAAAGCATCAGGGCCCCGTTAAGAATTCCCCGCAGAAAGCAGGCTCACTTTAAATGCCAACTTCCTTCCCTGCTGCCTTTAAAATGACAAGAGGTTATAGGGAGATAATCCAAAATGAGGAGCTTAAGCAAGTAAATATAATATTCCTTTTTCATTTTTTTCTAGCCTCTTAGATACTCCTGACATCTGCAATACCATTTATGTCAAGCTTATGTGAGTTAACATAAAATTTCCTGGAAAAAGTGTTATGTTGTAATCAATAAATATCTCCTGGATGTCTACAATAACCCAGCGCAGTACCAAGTGATGGGCGAGGCTGAAGATGAATGAGAAGGTGAGTGAGGGGTTGAGTCAGCCTCCTGGGGAAGCTGGGAGGGGAGTGGGGTTGGGCAGCTGCGTTCAGCCCCCTGGGTCCTTGAGGTCAAGGCAGCACATTTCTGCTTCCTAAGCACACAGTGGTGCCCTGGTGGCACCTCCCAGAGTTAACTCAACTTTCCAAAGTGCTTGTTTTACATTTTTAAAGAGTGCTTTTAAAAAAAAATTATTTATTTATTTTTGTTTATTTTGCTGTGCTGTGTCTTAGTTGCAGGACGTGGGATCTAGTTCACTGACCAGGGACTGAACCTGGGCCCTCCACATTGGGAGCAAGAGTCTTAACCGCTGAACAACCAAGGGAGTCCCAGTCTCTTTATTCTTGACTCTGGGCTGCTGCGTAACACTGTTCCATCCTCTACATCTCTGAACGACCCGCCCAGATGGCCCACCTCCGTCACGAACCTTCACAGATTCACAGCTGGGGTTGGAGGGAGGCTGGATGTGGACAAGACTCTGACAAGACTCTGTACAGTTGAGGAGACTGAAGTCTAGAGAAAACAGGGGGCTTGCCAAATGTCCACAGACTCCATCTGCCTGGACCACCTTGCAGCTCCTTAGATGCCATGTGACATGCCATGTGACACCCCTGCCTCTATGCCTTTGCACAGGCTATTCCCCTGCCCAGAACTCCCCTGGTCAGCCAACCCAGGCTCGTCCTTTAGCTTTCAGCTTCAGTAAATGTTACTTCCTCCAGGAAGCCTTCCCTGAGTACTCCAAATCTGTTCCCCAAACCAGACCTGCAGGTTACACCTTCCCGTAACACTCAACATGACTCTAACCTTCAGAAGAGTCGACACCACATCGTCTTGTTTACAGCGACACCCCTAGCATCCGTCCAGTGCTTGACACACAGTAGGTGCTTAATAAACACAGGTTTGATGGACTGAGCAAAGAAGCTCTGTTTTTGTCAACCTCTCCAGACTGTCCCCACACTTGCCACACCCAAGTCACAGTGCTCAGCAGATTCCATCCGGGTGGAGCGGGGATGAGTGAGAAGCAAGGCCAGCATCGGGGCCTATCCCTGACCACCCCGACTCCCCCACCCGCCTTCACCAGAGCAGCTCAGAGTTTATCTGCTTTACGTATTCATGCTGGCTTGGTCAGATATTCTTGAAAAAGGAGTTCCAATCTTAAAACCATTTCAAAATAATTACCCCTTCTGAAGTCCCATGAGAGAAACTGCTTTAGACCTAAGCGTCAAGAAAAGTCTTGCTTCTCCTTGAAAACTTGGCTTATTTTTATCTTGCTGCTGCTGCTAAGTCACTTCAGTCGTGTCCGACTCTGTGCGACCCCATAGACAGCAGCCCACCAGGCTTCCCCGTCCCTGGGATTCTCCAGGCAAGAACAGTGGAGTGGGCTGCCATTTCCTTCTCCAATGCAGGAAAGTGAAAAGTGAAAGTGAAGTCGCTCAGTTGTGTCCAACTCTTAGTGACCCCGTGGACTGTAGCCCACCAGGCTCCTCTGTCCATGGGATTTTCCAGGCAAGAGTACTGGAGTGGGGTGCCATTGCCTTCTCCGAGATTTTTATCTTGGGGATGATACAGGACTTTCCTACCTGCTCCAGCTGCTTGATGGTGTTTTCCTGCTGGCTCTGGACTTTCTCGTGCTCGAGGGCACTGGATTCCAGCTTCCAGAGCCTCTCCTTCAAGCCCGCAACGCAGTTCTCCCCCAGAGAGGGTGACCTCAGCAGCTCCTGCTTCTGGGCCTGCAGCATCTCCACCTCCTGCTTCAGCTGCAAGCTTTCCTGCTCCTTTTGCTGCAGAGACAAAGTGGGCGGGGATCCAGAGTCACATGACCACACTCCCCACCCCTCCCCCACCTCCAGGGACACCTCTAAGACTGGTGGGAGCACACTTTCCACTTTTCAGAGAAGCCCTCACCACCTGGGCCTTGTAGCCCCTCGCTGTGCCCCCACGGGACCCTGAGGGCCCTCCTGGGGCAGCTCAGACAGGCGCGGGTGGGGAGTCGGTGGGAAGCAACACACTGGCCCTAGAGCTAGACCTCAAAATGCAAACAAGAGGTGTTTGCCCCATCTGAAAGCTGTGCACCTGCCAAGGCTGGGCTGGAAATGTTGGAGCCGGGAAGCAAAGTGGCCAGAAATGACTCTTTCAGGTTAGAAGGTTTGGGCACGACCATGCAGGAGTTGCACATCAGGCTCAGGGGCTCTCCCAGGGTAACGGGGGAGCCGCAGCGGGCTGAGGAGCAGCTGAGTGAGGTGAGGTGCCTGTGTCCCATTTTAATAAAATCCCTCTGAGCTGCAGCCTGCAAGGGGCAGGGCCCTGCCCCTACCTGAGTCTACAGCTAACTCCTCTGTGACAGACGGGCACCCAGGTGGGCACCTCAGAACGCAGTCAGGTGCCTGGAGCAAGATCGTGAGGGACATGCAGCTAGGGAGGCCTGCTTATCCACCACCTGGCACCCCTGGTTTGCTGATGCAGGCACGCTGGTCTCCGTGATTCTGGCGGGCTGACAGAGTAGGACAGCCAAACACAGAGCTCTCTTCCTGGCACCACGTGCAGCGAGGGTGTGCGAGGGGTTTCCTGAGACCAAGCAATGGACACCCTGGGTGGCGCCACACCCCCACGCCTCACCTTCAAGAGTTGCTGAAGCTTGCCCAGCTCGCACCGGACGCTGGTGTTCTCCTGGGCCACTTTCTCACGGAGGCCCTTCTCAAACACGCACTCCCCCAGGGCCTGGGCCAGCTGCGCGTCAAACCTGTCCAAGCAGAACATGGGTCATGGCACCCGGGGGTGGGGGGTGCGCCTGGGGCAGGGCAGGGGTGGGACTGGAGAGAGGCTGTTAGCTTGTTGAGAACTGCTAGAGAGACAGTATCAGATGATGGAGAGTTTGTGGATATGGGGTAGGAATACTGAACACCAGAGGGCGACTTTGAGGGTTTACGGTTTCCAGAAAAATGCCCAACACTTATTTAAAATGTGATTAAAAAATTTAAGCAAATATAAGTTGGGTGAGAGGCGCTTCCTGGACTGGGCGTCATTTCACACAGCTCTTTCAGCTCCTGTCCCTCTCACAGGCGAGGAAACCTGCAGAAGGCTCTGCCAAGCCTCAGGAAGATGTGACTCTGGTCACTAAGATGCGGCTTTGGCCACCTGCTCCAGGGAACTGGGTGTGGCCAGAATGGCTGAACTGGGTGAGGGATTTCAGCCTTGGTGAGAAGAAGGTCTTCCTTGTTACAAGATCATCCAGTGTCCCTCAACGGTAGATGGTCAGTCAAAGCCTCAAGACTCCAAAGAAAGCCAACTATGGGTCATATGAGGGAGCCCCTGCTGTCAGAAGGGCCCAGGGGCTTTCTGATTGGCCCCTGGTGACATCATTTGAGAGGTGCTATTGGCTACCTCTGAATGGCAACATTGTGATGATGGTAATGGTCTGGGAGTTTCAAACCGGCTCTGAGCTGGGCTCCATGGAGTCCTCATAGCAATTCAGCAGAAAACACATCTTAGCCATTTCGCAGAAGAGAAGACTGAAGTTCAGAGGCGAAGTGAGTCAGCCAAAATCCTGAAGCAGGTCTGAGCCGGCTTCTCTGCTGACTAAGGTGGTCTGCTATCCACCTGCTCAGGCGCTGCAGCAGGCAGGGAAAGGCAGAGCGGCCAGACAGTGACAGACGTCTTCAAGGAGTCCTTCGGGGCCACTGACTGCCAGGGAGTGCCTCCAACAGACCCCAGCTCTTGGAACACACTGCCCGAACAGCTGTCTGAGGCCAGAAGAACTCACTCACAGCCTTCACCCAACTAGGAGCGGGCCAGGGATCCAGCCTCCCACAGCTCCAGCACAGTCCTTATCCCTAGGGGAGCTCCACTGGCCCTCGGAACTGAGCTTTGTGACCCATGAGTAACCATGGCAACCGGGCCACTCTGAACTGAGAGGCCAAGGTGGGGACAGGAAACCCCAACAGCATGGAGACATCCCTGCACCCAGAGCCCAGTCAATAGGAGGCAACTGCGTTGACCCTGTGATTAAACATAAAGAGGTGTGAGGAAGGATGGCTAACTTCTCCATCTCTCCCTCACCACAGGCATGCTACCTGAGGGTCCACCATGAGAGGCTTCTACCTGCTCACGGGCTCCTGGCTAAAATGCTAACCCACCTAGAAAGGTAATGGCTGCTATTTGCAATTGGCATCAAAACATAAACTAACTTCTGCCAAGAGATGGTCAGGGAGAAGAGGGCATCACAGGGCAGGTGAGTTTTAAGAAGAGATGCAGGTACAATGAAATGCGAACTCTCCGGGGGCAATTATCTGGAGTGAAGGATTCTGTCCAAGGTGGGTGGTCATGGGAAACACCAGAGGGATGGAATTTTCTGGCTGCATAAACTCCAAGGGCAGAGCCCCTCTGCCACCCATCAAAAAGCAGAAACCCTCCTTAAGGCCTCTCAGAACAGGAGTAGAACCCACAGATAAGGGCCAGGATTGTCAGAGCTGGCAGAAACCTCCGGGATGATGGAATTCCATCTCTCGATTAACAGATGGCATCTGTCAGAGCCAGTCTTCAGCACCAGGTAGTCTGCTTAACTTCGAAGACAGCTCTAAAACATCAGTCACACCATCTGGCTCAGAGAGGTAGTGTTACCTGACAAGGTCACACAGCAAACGATCAAGGTGGGACTAAGCCATTTTCTCTGCTGCAAGGACAGGTGTAGCCAGAGCATGCATGGGAAGATGGAAAAGGAAAAAGAGTCAGCTATCAGCCAGAAAAAAACAAACTTCTCTCATCTGGGGAGGCATACTAATAACTCCTCAAAGAACTTTTTTTTTTTTTTTAAACGAAGAAGCTAGTTCAGGAAAGCTCAAAGACAAATGAGAGAAACAATATTTAATGCTGATCAAATTCAAAACCAGTACCACTCCCATGGAAATGTAATTCAGCTGGCTAGCTCTTGGAAAAAAAGGCATTCTTGGCCAAAATCATGTCCTGGCACAGAACAAGGTTTTTCTGTGTTTTCAACTGGGACCTTCTAAAAGAAGCTAAGTTTCATCTATTCGCCTCCTAGGAAGCCTCCAGTAGGGCTTGTCTGGCTCAGAACAGGGCCCCTGCACACCTTTACCCTCACCAGGTGAGCTGAAGAACTTCAGACACAGCCAAGGAGTCCAGGGATGAAGGCATCCCAGGATATGAGGTTCCACGTACGGAGGCTTGTGAGAGAAACCTGAGCGCCAGTCTAGGCTCCTAGACGGGGAAAGCAAGTGCTGGAACCAGTGTGTGGATTCAAGACTGGCATCTTATTCATGCACAGAGCCCAGATCCTGCCAGAACTGCTCATGTGAGCTGAGAGTCTAAACTTTAAATGGAAAGGGCAGTGGCTCAAGTTTTTGGCCATCTCCCCATTTTCACCACGGGGATGGGAACCAGACCCTAGTCCTGTGCCGGAATCTACCAACTGCATCATCTAGTTTCACCACAAGAGGGTGCTCCACCTGAGGAGCAGAATCCTCTCAGGTGGAGAAGGGCTGAAGGACTTGTCCAAGGTCACACAACTGGAAAGAGGCCCAGCTGGGACTTGAACCAGCAATGGACCCCTACCCACCAGGCCAGGCTGACTCTGCCTCCACAACAAACCCTTCACTCTTAGTGGGGATGCTGAGGTTCAGAGAGGCCAAGTAAGCCCCCCAAGCTTACATGGGTGGCTGGCAATAGAGCTGAGACTGGATAGCAGAGAAGAATGATTTCTTGCTGGATCCTTGGAAGAAGCACACAGCCATGTGTGGGGAGGGATGGGGTGAGTGAGGGCAGAGCTAGGAGGCTGAGCTCCAGGGACGAAGAGCCCTGACTGGAGTGATGGGGTTTCAGAGGAGAATCCGGAGACCCCAGTACCCAGGCAGCCCCCCGAGCGCCCAGGTTACGACTCACTTCTTCTGCTTCTTCTCCAAGTCATGGTTTCGGCTCTGCTGGCTCTCCAGCAGAAAGCGTGTGTCCTCCAGGTCGCAGGTCAGAAGGTGGCACTTCCTCTTGAGCTGCTGGGCTGTCCTCTGGGCTCCCTCGTAGGCCCTCTGCAGCTCCCCGAGCTGTGGAGGGGCAGAAGGAACCAGCCCACCCCATCAGCACTGGACGGGCCCCTACTCTCCAGCTGAAGCAGCTGCGCTCCCAGTGAGAGTCTAACAGGAAGAGATCAGGTTCTGGGCCAGAGAGACCCGGTCCTGACCACTTGCCACCTGCATCAGTGTGGGGAGCTATTCCTCCAAGCTTCAGTTTGCTCGGGGGTAATATGGGGGGGTGGTGTGTGTCATTCTCTGCAGGCTTTTAATTTTCCTCAATACTCCTCTGGCCAGCAGATTCTGAACATGCCCTGCCCAACTCGGCAGCCCCTGGAGGACCATGTATAATTGATACCCCCGGTGGCTGCCCCATCTGGGAGGTGTGTGTGGACTAGCTGAGAAGCAGCCAGAACAGTTCAGAGGGATTCTGGCCAGGAGACCCACGGGACGGGCTCTAGACGGCACTTCAGATGGACTGACTCACACAGTAACGCGTGCAGCTGCAAACAAACAGAAGAGCTGCGGCTCTTGCATCTCCCTCTAGGAAACACCCTCCCAATGTCCTAGTTCAGATCTGGGAGAGAGGGTGACTTGGCACGCTCGCTTTGAAGAAATGGGCTCATTAAAGAATTGCTTTAAATAAGCAAAACGCCGAGTTAATGAAGCCTGTAATTCTAAATTCAGTATTTGAAGGCAAATGGGATGTTTTCTTATATTCCGCTGTTCAGAAAAAGGTTGCAGTTTTATTACTTTTTAATGTAGCATGAATATCCCTCCTTCCTTGGGGAGGCTGACCCGACTTGATAATTTGTTACGAAAGAACTGGGCTGTTCCCGGGCGGCCGGCCCTTGGCTGGTTATCTACAGCCCGGATGTCTCCTGAGGATCACGATACAACGTCCACCTTGAAAGTGACCACTAAAACCATCTCCAGGGAGCCTCACTTCCACTGTTTATAAAATCCCATGAGATCTCACCCTGGCCCACTTCTGCAGGATGATTTCATGATGCTTTTTGCCCACAGTGAGGAGATACATAAATAATAATGGGACAGGAAATATGACCTCAACTTTTATGGTACTTAGCTCTACTGGGGGACACCAAGAAGTAAGCAGATAATAACAACATAGCATAATGAGGCTTATACCTGGGGAAATAAATCAGGGGCAATCTCTCCAATCTGTGTTAGGGAAGACTTTCTGGGGGGAAGGATATTTAAGCTGAGAATGTAAGGTTTGTCGGAGATATCTAGGTAGGGAAGAGAAAGAGTGTTCTAGGAAAAGGAAAGAGCATATGCAAAGACCCAGAGGTGAGAAAAAATAAGCCTTTCTTGAAGGAGGGGGTGGAAAACCAGTGCAATGGAACAGAATAGAGTCCAGAAACAGACCCACAGATATATTGTGGGTTGATCTTTTATAAAGGGGCACATGCTATATAGTGGAGGCTTTTTGACAAATGGTGCTAAAAACAACTGGTCATTCACAAGCGAAAAAAAAAAATCTAGACACAGATTTTACACAAAAATTAACTCAACATGGATCACAGATGTAAATATAAAATGCAAAACTATAAAGCTCCTGGAAGATAGCATAGTAGAAAACCTTGATGACCTTGGATTGGGCAATGACTTTTTAGATATAACACCAGAGGCATGGCCCATGAAAAAGAGAATTTATAAGCTGGGTTTTATTAAAACTAAACATTTCTACTCTGCAAAGGACATTTTCAAGAAAATGAAAAACCACAGACAGGAAGAAAACATTTGCAAAAGACATACCTGATAAAGAACTTATCCAAAATATACCAGAAAATCAGAAAACAAACAACTCAATTAAAAAACAGGCTAAAGACCTTAACAGACACTGTGACAAAGAGGGGACCTATTGCCCACATGTCCAGCGACCTCCATGTGCGATGTCAGTGGAGGGGGAACCACATGACACAGGTGATGCCCCCCTCCCTTTCTGGGTTCAGTCAAGACCTAGAAGAGGGAGGGGAGACCCTGCCCTATTTCTGTGGCCTTGACGACCCAGACTATCTTCCCCCCTTACCTTCTGCTCCAGCTCATTCCTAGATGCCAGCTCCGACTCCAGCCTCTCCTCCGACTGCTGGAGACGCTTCCTGAGGAACTCGTTCTCCATCTGAGCACAGTCAAGGCGCATCTGCCACTCGTCCGCTGTTTAAGAGAGTCAGAGAGACCAGTTAGGAAACTCGGTGAACAGGACGGTTCCCTCCCATCCTTAGCCCTTTGTGCACAATTTCACAGTGTTAACAGAATTCCCGAGGTTCGACCCTAGGCTTAGGATCTGGAAATCCCACATTAAGTCCAAGCTTAAAAACACCACTTTCTCCAGGCAGCCTTCCCTGACTACATCCAGGTGTTGAACATTATTGACTGGTCACTATTTTAAGCTTGGTCATTTACAGTGCTCAATTTCTCTACATGTGTCCATATATCTTTCCCCTATGGAAATTCCATAATTTTTGAGGGTAGAGGAGCTGTTTTATACATTTGTGGGTTCTCTACACCCTCTAGAAGAGTCCCTATGCACGGAAGTTTCCCCTGTGTGGCAAAACAAGTTTACCAGCTGGCCATTCTACTGGCCATTCACATTGGGTGATGGAGTACATCATCAGCGATGGCTGAATTAATTAACAAATAAATCAGTGAACAATAATTAAAGTGTCTACTATGCAAAGGGCAACAGAGACAATGGTCACAACATGTCTCTATGTAATAACTAAACAATCCTTGATTTGGTAAAATTCTCCAAAAAAAAAGTCATTTGCTGGTGGTGATGAAAACTCGCTGAATAGAACAGGTTACACTAGGTTGTGATAGCTTATTTTCTGATTGAATAAAAGAGTAACATTGTTTAAGGTAATAGAGATGTGGAAAACGTTGTACAAATGGACGGTGTAAGATAGAGACCATCCATCCATCATCCATCCAAACATCACCCACCCATCCATCCATCCATCCATCCATCCTCCCAACATCCATCATCCAGCCACCATCCATCCATCACCCGTCCACTCATCCATCCACCCACCTATCATCCATCCATCATCCATTCATCCACCCAATATCCATCCATCCATCACCCACCCATGCATCCATCCATCCACCCACCCACCTACTTATCCATCATCCATCCATCATCCATCCATCCATCATCCATTGTTCCATATACCTTCCATCCAACCAAATGCTCACACTACTCCATACCAGGCACAAGAAATCATGAAATGAATAAGAAGCCATTCTGTCTTCCAGAAGCATCCACTTGTGGAGACAAACATGTAAAGTCAGCTTGAACAAAGCATGACCAGGACTCTCATAAAAGGAACTTAAGGAAGTTCAGAAGAGGACTCAAACTCATGAGGGAAGCAAACTTCTGTTTTGTTCATGACCGTATCCATATCCACAGGACTTACTATAATGCCTGCTGCTGTTGCTAAGTCACTTCAGTCATGCCCAACTCTGTGTGACCGCATAGACGGCAGCCCACGAGGCTCCCCCGTCCCTGGGATTCTCCAGGCAAGAACATTGGAGTGGGGTGCCATTGCCTCCTCCAATGCATGAAAGTGAAAAGGGAAAGTGAAGTCGCTCAGTTGTGCCCAACTCTTCACAACCCCATGGACTGCAGCCCACCAGGCTCCTCCGTCCATGGGATTCTCCAGGCAAGAGTACTGGAGTGGGGTGCCACTGCCTTCTCCAATGCATGAAAGTGAAAAGTGAAAGGAAAGTCGCTCAGTCATGCCTGATTCTTCACAACCCCATGGACTGCAGCCCACCAGGCTCCTCCGTCCATGGGATTCTCCAGGCAAGAGTACTGGAGTGGGGTGCCATTGCCTCCTCCAATGCATGAAAGTGAAGAGTGAAAGGAAAGTCGCTCAGTCGTGCCCGACTTTTTGTGACCCCATGGACTGCAGCCCACCAGGCTCCTCCGTCCATAGCATTTCCCAGGCAAGAGTGCTGGAGTGGGGTGCCATCACCTGCTCCAACTATAATGCCTAGCATTTCATAAATGCTCTGTAACTTTCACTTCAGAGGTGGTTAGGTGAGTGAATGGATGGATGGATGGACAGATGGATGGCAGGACTGAGGTCTTGTCGGGGGTGATTCTCACATAACTAACCCAAACAGAAGGATGATATAATTGTAAAAAGGTAAGCTTCTTCAAATTTCCATCAGGGTAAATAATACCATGGTAGGAAAGGAATCCTATCTCTCCATCATGGAAAAAAAAAAAAATCTCAAGTGGCAAATGGCACAGCTTCAAAAAGGAAAGGGCAGCAGAAAGGATTTCTCAGGTGGCCTGTGTGCTCCGCGCTCCAGAGAGGGGTGTGAGTGGGCGCCACAGACCGCTCAGGACCTGCTCCACTGCCCCAGCCTCCCTCCCCGTGGGCGCCATTCTTCACATACGTGTCAGTGAGTCCTTCATTTTCCAGTACCATTTTCCTGGGCTTCCCTGGCCTCCCACTAACATTGCAAATTTCTGGACAGCAAGGCCCAGCTAAAATTCTTCTATAACCCTTGCCCCAGAGTCCAGCTCAGTGCTGAACACATTCCATGAGAGGTCCTCTTTAAAGATTTCACCACGCATAGTGAGAAAACATATATTTTCAGTAATTTCTACCCCAGCTTGATCCATAGGGGAGGTTATGGCGAGATTGCAGTGGTATAATTAAAATGTTTTATTGCTTCTTTCAACTTCCCTATGTCATAGACATCTTCTATAATGAGTATGTACTACTTTCATAATCAAAAACAAAATATTTGTGGATTGGCTTCCTGGAATAAGCATCCTGAGCTGAAAGCCTGCACAGCACTGTGACTAATGTGCTCCTGAGCTCAGCGCATTTCCTCCTCGGCCGACTCCCGTATCTCTGCACAGGAAGACAAATGGCCGGGGAGCATCATTCACACATAAATCACCATCAAGATGGAACCAGGGCTGACGTTCTTCTGGGGAACCTGTGCCGGTTCTGGGCAAACAGGTTCCCTTCTCCCTGAGGCCCCACTTTGTTGGGGTTCGGGTACCTGAGAGTCTCAGACTCCTCAGGATGAACCTCCCTGGCAAACGCCTGCCCTGTGGGTAGCCGGGATGAGAGGATGACAGGAGTGGAGTAGGAAGCCAACGTGCCTTTCCCTCCTCCACCACCTCCTGACCTCGGCCCCTTCAGTGTCCCTGACGTTTCTAGGGCATCGATTCTCTGGGGGCACTAGAGGAGCGATGTCTATGTTTTATAAAGGCTGACAGACACGCCAGGAACCCTCCTCAGCTGATTCATTTCGACTGGGCAGAGGAGATGACAGGGCTGCCTCATGCCCATCCAGCCGTGAGATGTGTCTCCAGGCGACCAAGACGGGCACCACCAGGAATCCCTGGCTCCACTGAGCACATCTTTCATTAGGCAATTCACTCTACCTGCTAACCAAGTGCCTGACATCACTTTAAAACAGGGCAAGGAGTAGTCCCTGCTCCACGGGTGATGAGCAGGAAAAAGGATCCCACTATTAGCGCTACTAGAAACAATAATAAAGTGAGCAACAACTATTCAGCATTCTGTACCATGCGTGTGGCTAAACACCTTCCACTCATCATCTCTGTCTACAGCCATTTGAAAGATGAGGAAACCAAGGCGCGATAATTTCTTTGGCCAAAGTAATAGAGTCTAGATTCAAATCCAGAAACGCGATTTTATAGCTTTCACTTCTTAACCACTGAACTGAGTTCCTCAAAATTGATGTTGTTGGTGTTTACTCGCTCAGTGGTGTCCAAGTCTCTGTGACCCCATGGACTGCAGCACACCAGGCTTCCCTGTCCTTCACCATCTCCCGGAGTTCACTCAAACTCATGTCCATTGAGTGGGTGACACCATCCAACCATCTCAACCCCTGTTGCCCCCTTCTCCTCCTGTTTACAATATTTCCCAGCATCAGGATCTCTTCCAATGACCCTGGTTCAGTGGAATTTAATACAAATTTATATTATGAAAGTGAAAGTTGCTCAGTCATGTCCAACTCTTTGCAACCCCATGGACTATACAGTCCGTGGAATTCTCCAGGCCAGAATACTAGAGTGGGTAGCTTTCCCTTCTCCAGGGAACCTTCCTAACCCAAGGACTGAACCCAGGTCTCCTGCATTGCCGGCGGATTCTTTACCAATTGAGCTATCAGGGAAGCCCAAAAACTTATATTAAAATTACTCATATAAAAAAGATTCTTAAATATAAGGGTGGCTTGCCCATCTACAGGGGATGACACAGGATCAGATGGTTGGGCAGCATCACCAACTTGATGAACGTGAGTTTGAGCAAGCTCCAGGAAATGGTGAAGGACAGGGAAGCTTGATGTGCTGCAGTCCATGGGGTCTCAAAGAGTTGGACACAACTGAGTGACTGAAATGAACCGCCCATCTATAGAACCACTATTTTTTAAATCATCCTTTGCCTTATTAATAAACAGCACCTGTCACATTGGTAATTTATTACCTTAGATATTGTTGGGTTATCTGTTTAGTGCCTGCCTCTTGCACTGAACTGTACACCCTAAGAAGGCAAAATCTGTTCCTGTTTTCTCTGCCAACATCTCAGCCCCTAATGCAGCATCTAGAGCACTGTAAGTGCTCCGGACGTGTGAATGAATGAATGAAAAGAAGGAGAGCTTTTCCACCAGTGTCTGATCCCATGGTTCCCAAGGACTCACCTCCTCCAGTGTGACTCCTCTCCAAATCATTCAACTGAATTTTCTGCTGGGCTTCCTCCAACCGCTTCTCCACTTCTCCTAGATTCTTCTGGACTTGCTCATACTTGCTCTGGAAGAGAGGCCTCGAGGTTTCAAATTGGAGCTAAGACAGTGGCCATCTCACCCAAGGTGCTTTCAAATCAGGACTGGCCCTTATCCCCACCCCTACCCCCAAAATCTTCACCCAGGACACCTCCAAGGCCAAGACTTAGGAAGACTCAGATGTCCTCCAGGACTCCCATCATGGGAGTTAGTAAGCCTGTGCATCCCAGATATGAGCAGAGCAGGGCAGGCCCGACCCTTCTGGCCACTCTTCTCGGGCACTCGCATCCCCAGCGCTCCCGACCACTTGCCTTTAGCTCCTGGACCTCCCGGGAGGCCCGCAGCCGCTCTGCCCGCTCACTCTCCAGCACCTGGCAAGCCACATCCCCTTTGAAGCGTTCATCTGCCAGCTCTGTGATCAGCTCAGCGATCTGGAGGGGGAGGGTTAAGGCAGGGTTACTCGCTGGGGCTGCCAACCCTTCTCCTCCCACCCATGCTCCATGGGACCATCCTTGCACTGATACTAGGTCTTATTGCAAGGCGACCCTGCAGCGTAATAAGGTGGCTAAGAGCATGGGCATCAGGATGTTATGGTCCTGGTGAGTTAGAATTCCTGGCCCAGCACTCACTGTCTGTGTGACTCTCAGCCACACAGGATGCCTCTCTAATGCTCGGTTTTCTCCACTTTAGTAAGGAAGGGGACAGTGGATAGGATTGTTTAGAGAATTAAGTGAGATAATCCACACAATGCTTAGCACAGTGCCAAGCACACAGTAAATGCTCAACTAACTATTATTCTAGTAGCAACTCTCCTTAGCCATCCTTCAGGAAGCCATTTCACTTGACCAAACAGGCTTCCTTGGTAAGACACACACTCACAGATGCCCACCCCCAACAGGCGCTCTCAGCCAGGAAGCCTCCCGATGGCTCCCCGGGGCCCGCTGCCTCAACCAGGTTTCAGCCGTGCTGCCACACAGTGTGTGCTCACAGCCTGTTTATGCCTCACATGCTTTTATGCAATTACCTATACTATTAGCTGTTACACAAACCCATACGATGCGACCAGGCCAAGAGTTTCCAGGAAAACTAGGCTGAATGCTTTGGAGGAAATGAATACAAGCGAGTTGCTTCTTAAAATTCTGTCATATAGGTGCAGGTGCAAAAACTATAAAGGAAAAACTCCAAGTACAAAGTGTAGGCTTCTGCATTCGAATTCCTTTGCCATTTGCTCTGCTTTAAAGAAATTGAAACTGGAAATCACGTAGTTATGTGTGAGGGGTGTGGTTTAAAAAAGAAGTAGATCTTGAGTTTTTGGTCCTACCTCAGTGAGTTGCGGAGAAGGCAATGTCACCCCATTCCAGTACTCTTGCCTGGAAAATCCCATGGACGGAGGAGCCTGGTAGGCTGCAGTCCATGGGGTTGCGAAGAGTTGGACACGACTGAAGTGACTTCACCTTCACTTTTCACTTTCATGCACTGGAGGAGGAAATGGCAACCCACTCCAGTGTTCTTGCCTGGAGAATCCCAGGGATGGGGGAGCCTGGTGGGCTGCTGTCTATGGGGTCACACAGAGTCGGACACGACTGAAGCGACTTAGCAGTAGCAGTGAGTTGTGGCAGACATGTTTTAAGTTAAAAATTAAAATGTTTATTTTTTAAATGAATTTCCACTTGCATTTGCTCCCCCCCCCCCCAAAAAAAAAAAAATAAGTGGGAAACACCAAGGGAGTCAGCGCTTTTGTGGTCTTATTGTTTCAAATACAGCCTTCTGGGTTCAAGGATATGCCAAGGTAAGTGAGAAGAGAAACATACAAGTGGACAGTTCATGACCAAGAAGGACAGAAATGATTCTGCACAGCAGAGTCCTCATGAAACTGGGGCTATGCTGGTGCGAGGCAGCGGTTCAAGTTCAAAGGGAGGGAAGGAAAAGAAAAAAACAAGGCACGGGGCAACACGCAGGGCTCAAGCTCAGAAACAGTGACTAACACACCGTGGGGCCTCGGACGAGCCCCCTCCTCCCTGGGGCTGCGGTCACCTGAGCTGCACAACACTCTGAGTCAGGCCACATCTCCTGTCCTCCTGGCTGCCCCAGGGTCTGAATTCCAACACACTCCAGGGCAGCTAGGCTCATCTCCTAGGTTTAGCCTCACTTGGTTCTAGGTGGGTCAGACAATGTAAAGTGGAAGTCGCTCAATGGTGTTCAACTCTTTGCAACCCCATGGACTGCAGTCTGCCAAGACTCCTCTGTCCATGGGACTTTAGTTCTGTTCAGTCACTCAGTCGTGTCCGTCTCTTTGTGACCCATTGGACTCTGGCACTCCAGGCTTCCCTGTCCATCACCATCTCCTGGAGCTTGCTCAAACCCATATCCATTGAGTTGGTGATGCCATCCAACCATCTCATCCTCTGTCCTCCCCTTCTCCTGCCTTTAATCTTTCCCAGCGCCAGGGTCTTTTCCAGTAAGTCAGTTCTCTGCATCAGGTGGCCTAAGTATAAGAGTTTCAGCTTCAGCATCATTCCTTCTAATAAATATTCAGGACTGATTTCCTTTAGGATTGACTGGTTTGATCTTGCAGTCCAAGGGACTCTCAAGAGTCTGTATAGACAAGAATACTGGGACTTTACAGGCAAGAATACTGGAATGGGTTGCCAGATCCATTCAGGATCTTCCTGACCCAGGGACAGAACCCAGGTCTCTTGCATTGCAGGTAGGTTCTTTACCATGTGAGCCAGTGGGGTGCATAAAGGCATTCAAGTTGGAAAAGCGATCACTTGCAGTGGGCACTGACTACAGGCCAGTGTACTCCAGGAGCACCCCCGATCACAAAACATGGCCTCCATCCCTGCCATCAGCATGGATACCAAACACCAGGAGAGTATTCTCTCTGCCTTAACCATTTAGTATGAAATTCAATTTGTGCTAATCAGCTTGAGCAAAGAGAGCACAGAATTAATTTAATGCATTAATTTTGAATTCCGCAGACCCCAAGTCTCAAAGGACAATTCATCTTTCCAAACTGGGGAAACAATAACCGCTTTTCTCAGAGACAGTAGCCTCTGACTGTCCCCATCCCCACAAAGCCCTTCTCCTTCACACATTTTGGGGTCCAGAGGCTCTGTCCTTGAGCTGAGGGGTGGGCACCACACCCAGGGCTAGCAGGTGGGTGCAAAATGAAGGCCAGTTTAATGAGGGAAAACCGGGCTGCAAACCCAGAAGAATCCTGTGCAGACCACACTAGGACCAATTAACCAGGAATTATTCTGGGATCCTCCCTGGATCCACCGCTTGGCTGAATCATCAGAAATCCTCTTTCTACTCAGGGACAATGACTCCAGGGGTCTGCCAGAGACAGGGAGACAGAAATGAATGAATCTGCTGTACGTTTTGCAGAGTCAAACAGAAATAACATTCCACACAGCCGGACACAGACACCACGCTGCGGGGGAACGGGGGTTGCAGGGACGTGAAGGGCCTTAACTGCTGAGCACACAGGGTCCCCTGGGCTGTCGCGGTCACCTGCCCTGCACGGCGCTGCCTGCCAGACTCTGCTGTGGGGGAGGTGCCGGGAGCCACCACGGGAGATCCCACCCATGACAAAGGTCATGTGGAGGAGGCCTGACAGGCAAAGGCGGATCAGGCCTCGAGGGACCCCCTGAATCTGCTCAAGCATCTACCCCCAAACCAAAATCTATCTGTCTTACTATTTTGTGCCTTTCACCAACTCTTCTGACATTAACAGGGGGCTATCCCCGACCACCTTTCTCTGGAAAAAGTCAGCTTAGGGCTCTAATTAATAAGTCTCCTGGGCATGAAAGGAGTATTTCTATTTTAACCCCTCTGTTGGCACTCTAGCTTGCCTGACAGGTTTATCCATACTCTTGGAATTAACACACATGATTGTTCACAACTCCCCAACCTTGGAAGGCACAGGAAGCCTAAACATTCTAAAAGTCCTAATGAGCATAGAGCCCTTTAAGGGGTGAAAAGTTATTAGAATGGATAGTACTGGTAAAGGGCTTCATTATGGGCCAGTGCTTGCTGCCAAGTGCCCATATCCCTTATCCATTGTGCACCTGGGAGTGCATTGGTTAACATAGTTGGAATGTAAGAAAAACAAGCAGTAGCCTTGGAATTAACCACATCAGACCTTTGAGCTAATTGGTTCTTTCTTTGCTGTGACCCACTGCACCTTTGCTCCTTGAGAATGTAACTCTGTTTAGTACTTTCTGAGGCTGGGAGAAATAAATAACACTTTAAGGGAAAACAAGTTTTCTGGCTAATCAGTCTTTATCAAAAAAGGGTCATAAAATGTCCACAGGCCTCCAAGGCCAGAAGATATTGTATACAACACTGTTTATGGGAAAGGTGTGCAGAAAAAATCCTGGTTTTGATAAAGACAAAACAGATGTAATGTTTGGGCTGACTCTGTATGACTTTGCATCTTTCATTTCCCTCTATGTACAAGTCAAGATGTAAAAGTTCCTTTTGAAAATAAAGGTATGGGCCTTGCTCACTGAAGCTTGGTCTCCCGGTGTCGTTCTTTTTTTCCTTTTCTCTCCTTTTCTCTCTCTGTTGTTCTTTCAGGATGACTCCTTGGAACACAGGAGCTTTATTGGCTTTCTGTGTTAATCAAGGAAGATCAAGCCCTGCTCTCTGCTTTGCTATCCTTATCACCTAAGCCGTCATCCTGAAGGTACCCCTGGATCCTGCTGGGGCTGGACCCTGGCAGGGAGGGAAGAAAAACATGTGTGGAGCACCCACGTCTTGGCCCAACCTTGTCCTTGGCTCTTAAACTTGAGGATTCCTGGACCTCAAATCACCTGTCCTGGAGAGAGCCAGCAGTGCCCTTTCCCCTCTCTCCCTGTGCTTTTCTCATCCACCCTGTGAACAGACACATGAGCCCTGGGCACAGAAGCGTCACCAGGAGGGTGTTTCTGTCACTCGCTGACATAGAACGAGAGACGGCGGCTATGAGAAGTGGGACGAACTGCTCAGATCAGCACTGATTGGTCTCGGAGGCAGTCCCGCCCAGGCAGCCCGACTCGGGGTCCTGGCTGGACCTCTGTCCAGATGCTGTTCCCTATCCAGCTTCCCCCATCCAGCTAGATCCCCTGCCCCCCGGCCCCTGGGGGTGGTCATTCTGGAACAGACCGGGACATGTGGCTCCGGGAGGTGACAGGGAACGGCCAGCGAATGCAGGTCAGTGGCCAGGTAAGACCCGGACTGCAGCCAAAGGGAGCCTTGTGGACCCCTACAGGAAAGAACGCTCCCATCCCCATCAACCGGAGTGACTGAAACAGAAAATGAAAAACATCAGCAGAGAAGAAAGAGAGAGAGAAGACAACGCCCCTTTTCTCCTCTGGGGGCGTGGAGGCACAGACAAGACTTCCCTGCTGTGCCTTCCTCTGCAGGTCCTGGGCTCACCCCGCTGTGGTCATCCTTGCACACACCCGCCCAGCGTCTACAGAGCCTCTGCAGCCACTGTCCGCCAGGAGGATGCCCTCCCCCGTGGCCCCCGGTGAAGGCTCAAGAGACCCTAAACATCAGGGGTCAGGGAGGAAGCCAGGCTGTTTTATTCCCCCGGGGACGAGGGGGCTCCAACATCCCATCCCCACAGAGGCCTGGCGCTGCACTAGAGCACGGAACCAGGTGCTGGGAGACCTGGGACGAGGCCAAGGCTTGGGCGCCATCTGACCACGTGGCCCCCAGTGAGGCACGTCCCTTGCCCACCCTGCTAGTGGACAGCCACGGCCATCGGGAGCCACCTCTCTCAGGGCTCCGCTAATGCACGTCTGCCCGACATCTCCAGTCCCCGCTGTGTCTCGCTGGTTCCCTCAGCGATTCTTCACCCAGAAGTGAAACTTCTTGGGCTAATGAGGCCAGACAGGGGCGCACATGGGCCCCCGTGTTTTGCCATAAAGGAGGTCCTGTGCATATTCCAGAGAGAAGACACCACCCCGCTCTCAGGCATCGCCTCGTGCTCCTGCAGCCTCCCTGGTGCTCCCACCCAGTCGAGCTGCTTCCCTGTAAAAACACAAACCCCACTGGGCATGCAGGCTGATCCTGCACGTTTGAAGAGTATTTATAACTGGCGTCTCAGAGGCCCCTCATCTCCTCTTCGGCTCCTTTGCAAATGAAGCACTTAAATCATTTTGCAGTAACGTTGTCTTTTTAATAAGTCTCGTCAAATGGCATTCTCGCTGATGAGGCACACCACGTTCCAGCCACATTTCTGTGGCTGTTTCCCCGCTGAGATGAGAGGTGGGGTACAGACGCTGAGAACAGTGCTGGGGGGCTGCATGATGCACAGCCCTGAAGGAGTGTCTGCTCCCCGTCAACAGAAGCTCCCTCCAAGACAGAAGAACCGAGTAGAAAAAGACAGTTCGTACCTATTCTGTAACTTGACATTTCTCAAAGTGTGGGCCCTGAACAAGCAGGTTCAGCATCACTTGAGAACTTACTAGAACTACAAAAGCTCCAGGGCCATCCCAAGCCACCGACTCAGAATCTCGAAGGCTGGGATCCAACGATTCACACCCTAAGCCAGCCTCCTGGGGATTCTGACACCCTTTCGAGGAGAACCCCACTACCCTAACACAGCATGGCCCTCTGCACCAGGGTCATCTCGAGGCTTGCTGGAGAAGTGCAGAGGGACTCCGATCTCCAAGATTCCCTCCTGGGCCCAACCTTGAGAGATGGAGCCAGGAAAGCTACAGGGGTAACAGCTCCTCTGGGTGATTCTGAGGGCTTCCCACATGGCACTAGTGGTAAAGAACCCACCTGCCAATGCAGGAGACATAAGAGATGCGGGTTTGATCCCTGGGTTGGGAAGATCCCCTGGAGGAGGAAATGGCAACCCATTACAGTATTCTTGCCTGGGAAATCCCATGGACAGAGGAGCCTGGTAGGCTGCATCCCATGGGGTCACAAAGAACTGGACACAACCGAGTGGACTTAGCACTCATGGGTGATTCTGATGCTGTTTCAAGTGCAAAAGCAACCAATATAAATCAACAGTAGCTTTGTAGGGACGAAGGTCGGAATTAGAGCCCTTTCTCCAAATAGAATCCTACTCGGGCCCCAACATGCTGCATTTCACCAAATCTGAGCTGCCATTGATTGTAAGATGCACAGTTTAGAACATGAGAGAGGAATGCATGGCCAGTTCCTAGTGTGAGAGGCTGCTGACTGGGTTCAGCGAAGTACAAAGGGAGAAGAAAATTCATCTGAGAATCGATAAAAACAGAATCAAAGCACCAACACCACATGTACTGTAACAGATGCAGGTGTGGGAGTTCTGGAGCCCTGGACCCCTTCCTTGCCCTCTGACGAGCCCTGAAGAGACGCAGGGCTTCGGAAAGCACTCCATAAATTACTCCATCAGTGCAGACAAGCCACGGGGTGGAAGGGATCCACACTAATTATATAGTTATCCACAATGAACAATTGACCAGACATCACGGCTTATGAAGAACTGCTACAGATCAACAAGAAAAGCCATAGGAAAGACTGGAAAGACCACTTTGTCATAGAAGATAACCAAATAGCCAAGAACACGTGAAAAGACACAAATTAAAATCATAAGATGGTACAACTGGGCAACAGCCACAGTCGCTAAATGAACAAGGCAGACAATCCCCAGTGCTGGGAAGACATGGAGGAGACAGAAGGCTCACCCGCAGCCGTCGGGGAACAAATGGATCCCAGCACGGTAGTGAGCTATCTGCAGCATCTATGGCAACGGAACACAGAAATAACTTAACACCCAGTGGCTCCATCCCTCAGTGTGTGCTAACGGCCACGCGTGATCTGTGCACCAAAGACACACGTCAGGAGGTCCAGAGCAAGCTAGTTCTTTACAGTTTAAAAATAGAAACAGTCGAATGTTCCTTTAGAGGAAGGGTAAGGACGAGTGTCTGCATGTAATTGACTAGTCTACAGCAGAGGGGGTCTGTGAACCATAGTCACTCACGTCACCAACGATGTCAAATCAAAGAAACCAGGGACAAAGGAACGCACAAATTCAATAAATTTCAGTAAATTTCAGAAAAAAGGCAAACACCATTCTTTAGTGTCAGGAGTCCATTTGTGGTTGATGATGGAGGGCAGTGGCTGGAAGGGGCACGAGGCAGGGGAACCTGGGAGCCAACCGCGCCAACCAGCGCTCGGGGGCTGGCTGCACTGGTGCGTCCACTTTGTGAAAACTCATTAGGCTGCACACTTATGATGTGTACACATTTTTGTATGTTGGACTGTTCAGATCAGATCAGATCAGTCACTCAGTCGTGTCTGACTCTTTGCGACCCCATGAACCGCAGCACGCCAGGCCTCCCTGTCTATCACCAGCTCCTGGAGGTCACTCAGACTCACATCCATCGAGTCAGTGATGCCATCCAGCTATCTCATCCTCTGTCATCCCCTTCTCCTCCTACCTCCAATCCCTCCCAGCATCAGAGTCTTCTCCAATGAGTCAACTCTTCGCATGAGGTAGCCAAAATACTGGAGTTTCAGCTTTAGCATCATTCCTTCCAAAGAAATCCCAGGGCTGATCTCCTTCAGAATGGACTGGTTGGATCTCCTTGTAGTCCAAGGCACTCTCAAGAGTCTTCTCCAACACCACAGTTCAAAAGCATCAATTCTTCAGTGCTCAGCCTTCTTCACAGTCCAGCTCTCACATCCATACATGACCACAGGAAAGACCATAGCTTTGACTAGGCGAACCTTTGTTGGCAAAGTGATGTCTCTGCTTTTGAATATGCTATCTAGGTTGGTCATAACTTTCCTTCCAAGGAGTAAGTGTCTTTTAATTTCATGGCTGCAGTCACCATCTGCAGTGATTTTGGAGCCCAGAAAAATAAAGTCTGACACTGTTTCCACTGTTTCCCCATCTATTTCCCATGTAGTGATGGGACCAGATGCCATGATCTTCGTTTTCTGAATGTTGAGCTTTAAGCCAACCTTTTCACTCTCCACTTTCACTTTCATCAAGAGGCTTTTTAGTTCCTCTTCACTTTCTGCCATAAGAGTGGTATCATCTGCATATCTGAGGTTATTGATATTTCTCCCGGCAATCTTGATTCCAGCTTGTGTTTCTTCCAGTCCAGCATTTCTCATGATGTACTCTGCATATAAGTCAAATAAACATGGTGACAATATACAGCCTTGACGTACTCCTTTTCCTCTTTGGAACCAGTCTGTTGTTCCATGACCAGTTCTAACTGTTGCTTCCTGACCTGCATACAGATTTCTCAAGAGGCAGATCATTTCAGTAAAGTTCAGAAAAATGGCAAACACCATTCTTTAGTGTCAGGATGTCCATTTGTGGTTGATGATAGAGGGCAGTGGCTGGAAGGGGCACGAGGCATAGGCAATAAAGCAGCACCAACCAGCGCTCGGGGGCTGGCTGCACTGGTGCGTCCACTTTGTGAAAACTCCTTAGGCTGCACACCTATGATGTGTTGCCAACCAGCACTCGGGGGGTTGGCTGCACTGGTGCGTCCACTTTGTGAAAACTCATTAGGCTTCACACTTATGATGTGTTGCCAACCAGCGCTCGGGGGCTGGCTGGCTGCACTGGTGCGTCCACTTTGTGAAAACTCATTAGGCTGCACACTTATGATGTGTTGCCAACCAGCACGGGGGGCTGGCTGCACTGGTGCGTCCACTTTGTGAAAACTCCTTTCGTTGCACACTTATGATGTGTACATTTTTTTTGTATGTTGGACTGTTACATAGAGTTTAAAAGGCAGGAGGAAGAAGAGAAGCAGGAGGAAGAAGACGACGATGAAGAGGAGGCGGTGGGGAGGAAGAGGAAGAAATCCCAAAACTTAGTCATCTAAATGTGCTTCCAGCATGAAGCTCAGCTTTGATTCCTGACTAAATTCTCTTTGTGGTAGGGGCATCACGCCCTTGACTTGCAGTTTAATGTTACACTACCAAAAGCATTTCTACAGACCCCTTCTATATTCACTGTGTGAATATAGGTGAGTGCCCTCAGGGCCCTTTTAATGAGGCTTCATGGGAGAAGCTCCTCTAATATCTCGATTATCTCCATATCCTGAAAAGTTACTCTTTGCTCAAGCAACAGAGATGTGTGTGGGTGTGTATGCATATAACCCAGACACAACATGTTTATGGAATATCCTGTTTTTCTTTTTGCTTTGGTTGCTAGGAAGCACTGTGTCAAAATTTCAACCATTTTTAATAGTTCCACACACGTGTTCTGTGTCTATTCTGCACTGGGGGCGGGGCTGATGTGATGAGGCCTCCAGGACAGGGTCTCCCAGTCTAGCTGGGACGCAGGTGATCAGGAGGCACTGATCAATGCTGTGAGGGGAAGCACAGGGCGACTAGTAGCCTGTAGTGGGGGCCTAATGGGCCCGTGGGCTTCCCAGGTGGCTTAGTGGGAAGGAATCCACCTGCCAAGTGGAGACACAGGTTCAATCCCCAGGTCGGGAGGATCCCCTGGAGAAGGAAATGGCAACCCACACCAATGTTCTTGCCTGGGAAACCCCATGGACAGAGGAGACTGGCGGGCTACTGTCCATGGGGTTGCAAAGAGTTGGACTTGACTTAGTGATGGAACAACCAACACCCACCCTTAGAGCATCAAAGAAGGCTTCTTGGAGGAAGCACCACTTGAACTAAGTATGAAGGGATGACCAGACATTTACCAGGTGAGGAGGAGGGAGTGGGAGGTTCTAGGCAGAAGGAACAGCACAGGCAAAGGCATGAATTGAGAGTGAGTCTAAGGCCGATGGTAAAGGTCTATATTCTAACTCTTTCCTTGATTTTGTGTATTCTTCGATTCTTGGTTCCCTTTGCTGATTTTCTTAGCTTTAAATTTTTATCTTATTTTTTCAAGACTTCATGCACCTTTTTGCAACCATGTATGATACAAAAACTAAAGAGCCCAGGCAGGATATTCTGCAGGTGCTGACACGAGCATGTGTAGTTTGGGCCTCAGAAGCCTGGCTCTCTCCTCTACCACCAGTGTCCCATGAGCGGAGCTCCAGATGCTAGAAACGTTCACCTCCTCCTCCTCTCCAAGTCTCCCCCAACAGCTGACACATCGCAAACCCCCAAGTCCAACGTGACAGCTCGTGATGGATTACTGCATAAAATGTCAGCTTGGTGGGAAGGAATTTCTGCCGGGAAGTCACCGATATTCCCCACCAGCCCACAGCTCTCCAACTGCTGCTGCTGCTCTACTCATGGCTACTTCCAGCAAGAGGGGTCAGGTGCTAGCTCTCTGGAGCCTCAGAGGAGGATGTAAGGTATTTAGGTCCATTCCCTCTCACAGTCTCATCCACGAGAGGGGCAGTAGTCCAGCCCAGCTCTCCTCCTGGTGTACCGGAGACCCTCCCTTCCGGGAGCCCCTGCCCCTCGCTGACCGTGAGGGTGGACCACCAGGGCCCGATCTTGATTTCTGCGGTTTTCAGGGCTCCTTTAAATCCTGCACCCTAGGCGAATGCTGGGCTCGCCCTAGTCCCAGCTGCCTGTCTCCAGGAAGCCCTGGTACGTCACAGGGTTCTGCTGAAGTTCAGGTGGAGCTCATTCACTCCCTTCTTCATTCCCTTGCTCATCAGATGTATCTGAGTACCTTCCATGTGACAGACTTTCTACCAGACCCCTCGGATACAGCCAGAGACAAGGCAAAGTCCCTGTCCTCACAAAGTGTCCAGGCCAACAGAGGGAGACAGACTCCACGTAGATAAACGTGCAAGCTAGTTTTCACGTGGTGGAGTGCCACAGGTATTAAAGAGAGGGAGGTGACGGGGAGGGAGGTCAAGGGGGGGGGGGTGATATTATGTAAGTGGTCAGGGAAGATGTCTGTGGACTGAAAAGTCTGAAGCTAGATCTGAAGCATGTATGCCCCCATCTCTGTGCAGATCTGGAGGAAAGGCAGAGGCAGTCAGTGCAAAGGTCCTGAGGCAGCGTGACAGACTGTCTCAGTCCAGAGCAAAACCAGAGCTTCCTGTGCTTGCGCGGCTGGGGAGGTGTCACTGCCAACAGCAGTGCTTGGTTTGGTTGATGGCTAGCAGGGATTGTAATTAGGTTCACCAGCAAAAGCCAACAGTACTCAATTCTTTTTCTTCAGCATTTTGTTTTTTAAGGGCAATCCAAATTGGTTCTTGTATCTCTGGCTGAAAGGCCTTTTCTTCTATAAAGAGCCAGATAGTAAATATTTTTAATCTTTGCAGGTCACACACTCTCTGGCACAAACTGCTCAACTCTGCCTTTGTAGGATGCAAACAGCCAGAGACTGCACACTAATGAATGGGCATGGCTGTGCCAATAAAACTTTATTTATAAAGAACCAGTGGTGACATGGGTTTGCCCTGTGGGCCAAATTAGTGCCCATCTCTTTATTCATTTTCACTGTGGTAACTCAGGTTTTATTTATTTTTTTCCAACCTACTTTATTTTTTTTTATTTTGCTTAACTTTACAATATTGTATTGCTTACAATACATCAAGATGGATCCCCGCCAGTATACACGTTTTCCCCATCCTGCCCCCCCCTCCCCCCCCCCTCCTCCCCCCCTCCCCCGGACAGTCTAACAAGATGTGATTCCTCAAAACTGGGATGTCTGCCTAAGATAGCATCCCACTCTGGTTCCGGTGCCTTATGCTCTTCAACGTGAGACGATACTGCTGCTGAGAGACATTACACAATGGAGTATTACTCAGCCATTAAAAAGAATTCATTTCTGTGGGAGAGGTTCTCGGGCGGAAGAGAGAAGAGAAGAACAGGTGGGGGGGGAGCCTGGAAGTGGAATAGCTGGGCCACAGGGCACAGGCAGCGCCAACTCTCAGAGATAATGCTAGATTGTTCAAGAGCCATGAGACCAACTGACACCCATACCAGCAGCGTGAGTTCCCGCTGCTACGCACTCCTGTCACCAACACTTGGCGACATCAGACTTCAGGATTTTGCCCATTTCAAGCATTAAGTGATACCTGTTGTGCTGTTAATGTACATTTCCTGATTGCTAGTTAGTAGTCTTTTCATGAGTTTATTGGCCATTTGCATTCCTGATCCTTTAAACTCCTAAAATGAGTTTCCCTGCTGAGAACTGCCAATTTCTAATTTTTGCCTCTCCCCCAACTTTTTTTTTTTTTACTGGAATGTTTACCTTTTCCCAATTGATTTGAGGAAGTTCTTTACATATTCTGTTTACTCTCTGTCAGTTGCATTTGTTGTAAATTTCACCTTCAAGAACATGGTGTGTCTTTATTTTATGCTCTGACAATCAGAAGATGACCTTATTGGGGTCACAGTGATCATTCTCCCCTGTGAGCTGTGCTTTTGTGACTTCTTTAAGCAATTCTTCCCTTGGGAGCCACATGACATGGCTTTGAGACTCATCTCTACACTTGCTGGTTGTGGGGCTGGGGGGAAGGCATTTAATACCCCAGAGCCTGCGTTTCCACTTCTGTAAAATGGGGAGTGGAGTGGCATGAACCTCACAGGGTTATTCTGAGGAGTCTTGAAGGGACTGAGCACCACGCCTGGCTCACATCACCTTCCCCATCAACAGACCTCCCCTCCGTGCAGGAGGGATGAGGGTACCTTGCTCTCCAGCAGGTCTGCGTTCTGCCGGAGTTCATTCCGAGACTTCTCTGACTTCTCTAGCTTCTGCCTCAGCATTGTAAGCTCCGCCTACAAAAGCAAACACAGTAACAGAAACCATTTTGGACTGGAGGTGTATGTTCCACATGTGTTAAGAGTGGCCAGCAAATACAGTGGGTGATTCAGCCAGCCCATCTGTGATGATGCCCATTTCTGAATATGATCATCTCTGCTCAGGCAAGCCCGGTCCATACTAGCCTGGACTAGGGTCTGGATGCAAATCCTTGGAACAAGACCACTGTTTATTAAGACAGTGCACACCCAAGTGAGACAGGGCACACCCGAGTGACATGGGGCACCCAGCTCTTCATCTTCCCCAATTACCACTTTTGGCCAGGGGGACGTCATGAGGTTTACAGCACCACGGTCAGGAGCAACTGAAACGCTCACCCACTGCAGGCCAGTGGGGTGGAACATAAAACGCACACCCCAGGGAGGACCACGTGCTCATGAAAGAGAACCAGGAAGACTTCTATAAAAATGGGAACCACGTGACAATACATAAATGCAGCACATTAACATGTTGTATGCCTTAAATTTACAATGCTGTAGGTCAAACATACTTCAACTAAAAAATTTTAAAAGATAATCCAAAAATAGGACGTGGCATGGTTCTTAAAATCTATTTTGAAGTGAAAAATGCAAGTTGCAGAAGAATATACAGTATGCCACCTTTTGTGTAAGAAAGAAACCATTAGTCCTGTGTGTATGTGTGTGTGCACACGCATGTGTACTGCACGTGTGTGCACATGTGCACCCGCGTGTGTTCGTGCATACCTTGCTTCATTGTGCTGGGTTCTGCAGATACTGCATTTTTTACAAATTGAAGGTTGGTGGCAACCCTGCGGTGAGCAAGTCTATTGGTGTATTTTTTCCAAAAGCATTATCTTTTAATTAAGGTATGCAGATTTTGGGGGACCAAATGCTATTACACACTTAACAGACTACAGTACAGCGTCAATATAACTTGTATAGGTCCTGGAAAGTCACCCAGTTCGCGTGACTCACTGTGACATCCAATTTATCTTGGCAGCCTGGAACTGAACCTGCACCATCTCCAAGATATGCCTGTATTTGCTCATTTTTGCCAAAAGGAACAACAGGCAGGATAACCCAGAAACCAGTCAGAACAGTTTCCCTGGTGGCTGAGTGGTAAAGAATCTGCCTGCCAAGGCAGGAAACCCAGTATAATCCCTAGTTTGGGAAGAGCCCCTGGAGAAGGAAATAGCAACCCATTCCAGTATTCTTGCCTGGAGAATCCTATGGACAGCAGAGCCTGGTAGGCTGCAGTCCGTGGAGTCAGACACGACTGAGCGACTAAACAACAATCAGCATAGTTACCTGTATCAAGTGGGTGCTAACGGGGTTGAAGGGAGGGTAGGGGGAGTGTCCTCTGAGAGGCACAAAAATAAACAGCTCACGGACTCTCCCGCAGACCCTCTCTGGGAGGAGAAGTGGAGTGCCAGCCTCAGACCGGCACCCACTCACCTACCAGGGAGCTGGGCACCGGGTGGAGGGAGGCTGTGCCAGCTGGGGCAGAGGGATGTTTGTAAAGGGGCAGTGAGGGCTAGTGGTGGAGCATTTCTGGATGAAGAATATCCAGGGCTGGGGGCACTGGTCTGGATACAAACACGAGGGACAGGGCTGGAGGGGGTTGGGGAGTGGGGATCGCGCCGCCCACCGCGTGGACCCACCTCCTTGGTGCGGAGCTGCTCCTCCCCGATGGTGGCGCTCAGCAGGGGTCGAAGGGAACCCAGGAGCCGCCACCACGGCCAGTCCCTGATCGCCAGGAACACAGCTACGTTCTTCTGGATGCATCGGGCGGCCAGCCGGTGAATCTGCAGGGGATGAGAGTGTAGACTGAGGGCCCTTCCCAGCTCAGCTGAAGGAGGCAGAGGGCAAGGGGGGCAAGGGGGCTGGAGAATATCGGTTTATCCTTAGTGGAAGGGATGGGAAACTTAAAAAAAAAAAAAAAGGCTTCCTTTAATGGAGTCAGGCTCTCAGCATCAGGCCACAATTTAGTCTGGAATAACTAATAACAACAATAGAATAAGGAGTAGAAATATTATACAAGGGGTCACCTCTCACATGCGGATTAGGCGCAAAAGTCACTGTGCAAGGCAAAACTCCTGGAAAATCCCTGAAACCTGCCCACAATAGGCAGCGGCCAGAATGATGCTGTCGGTTGACATTTAAGGAAGAGATACCAGTTCCAGTGCATTTAAACACAAGTCCACGCCTCTCACTCTTGAGTGTGCATCAAATCTCCAGGAGGGCTTGTTAAAACACAGGTGCCTGGGCTCCAGCCCAGAGCATCTGATTAAGTGAGCTTGGGGCAGGGCCCGAGAATCTACATTGTGCACAAACTCCTAGCTGATGTGGATGCTGCTGGTCTGGGGGCCACACTGTGAGAACCGCTGACCTAGGTCATTCTAATCAGAGGTGGGAATCAAGCTAAGTAAGAAGCCACCATACAACAGCCAAGGCTTGCTCAGCTGGCACAGTGCCTCTCACAGGCCAGACACCACCTGGAGCACGTTGTAGCAGCTCAGTCCTCACTATAGCCCTATGAAGGTAGGTGTTATCATCATCCCCGTTTTACAGATGGGAAAACTGAGGCACAGAGCGGTACAGGCACTCGTCCAGTGTCACACAGCTTCTCAGAGGTGGAGTCAGGATCTGACCCCCTGCAGTGTCGCTGCAGGCAGAGCCCAGGCTCTTAATTTAACCTGTTTCAAATTGTTCCACAGCATAAACTACCTGAGTACAATGGGCTGGTGAGACAGCTCACAGTATTTTCATTATTAATCTTATTGCCTTTTTCAATTCTTACCAAGTACGTATTTGTGAGTTTACACGTTCACAGAAGCTGGGGGCCCGTGCAATAAGACTCTGTGCTGGTGGCAGTAATTAGCAACACTAGGGCAGTGGCAGCTGGTACTATTACCGAGCAGTGACATGTGGCATGTCCTGTATTACGTGCACGCTATCTCATGTCACCTCCACTCAGCGACCATGTGGTAGAGGTGAGATTCAAACGTGCGTCCTGTCTGCCTCTAGAGCCCTGCTGAGCCCTCCATCGTGCAGGCTGCAGAGAGGAGACTCAGCTCTGGAGAGCTCTGAGGATGGTGGCCTAGAGTGGCTCAAGACTGCAGACTCTGACCCTGCCCTCTGGTCCTAAAGGCCTCCGTGGACAGATCCTGCCCATGCCCTGTCTGCTGATCCATGGCAGCCAAGTTCTCCAGAGATGGGACAGACTGAAAGCATTTCCAACCCAGGAGGGCTTGGACAACCTCTGGACATCCTGACCAAGGCTCTCATCAGTGGTAATTTGATGTCAGTTCAGTCACTCAGTCGTGTCCAGCTCTTTGTGACCCCATGGACTGCAGCACACCAGGCCTCCCTGTCCATCACCAACTCCCAGAGTTTACTCAAACTCATGTCAACATCCTAGAAACAGCTGTATCATCTTACAAAGTGTCCATTGAAGTCTGATCACCTGGACAGAGCGTGGGCACCAGCATGGGAGATGGGCAGACCTCCTTGCCCACCCCAGACTCACTGGACCATGATCCACACACTAACAACATCCACTGGACATTCATGCACAAGAGCAAGTGTGAGAAGCAGGATGACCAGTGTGGAGGACGCTCTTCCAGATCCCATACCCCTGCTGGGTTCATACGACACTCGGTGCCCCCACCTTCAGCTTCTTGAATTCCTGGCGAGAGAGAAAGCCCCTGCAGGCTGCCTGGAACAGAACGATGCTCTGAGACACCAGCTTCTCCCGTTGATTCTCCAGCCTGGACACCACGCCCGCCTTGAGGAAGACCTGGAGAGGGGGAAGGCTGCAGGTGACTCTCTGCAAATGCATCAGACTGTCTCACGTGGGAGGGGCTGCAGCTCAGCCCCACTTCCCCTGTGACCACCCAAAATGTTTGTGAGCAGCTGCCCTGGACCGGGGTTTTAAATGGTCAAAGCACCTTCTTTCCTGAGGCCTCCTCTTTCCCTTCTCTTGGCCCCTGGGGCTGCACAGCGTGGCCCACACACCTGAGTGTGGTCACTGTCACCACCCAGGGGGTTGTTAGAAATGCAGCATCCCGGGCCCCACCCCAGACCTGCTGAATCCGGACAATCCCTAGGGGGACTCATGCACATTTGCTGAGAAGCATCTCACATCTCCGGGTCCTTGCACTACCCAGGGAGTGTGGTCAATGAGGATTCCCAGGCCCCGCCCCAGGGGGTGCAGAACCAGCAGGCTGGGTGGAATTCCTGGGTATGCATTCTGTTTTGACAAGTGCTGCTGGCCAGGAGAGAAGAGCTGCCCCAGAAACACTCAGTCCTGCCTCAGAAGGAGGGGCAGAGAATACGGGGAAGAGGGGCAGCCCTTTTCAGTCAGAAGAGGCCAGGGCCAGGCTGGAGCCGCCTACAGGAGGCGCACAGACATAGAGCGGAAGACAGCTGGAGGTTCACAGTCCTGGGCCTCAGCTCTCAATAGCAGATGAGGGTTCCCACGGCAAAGTGATCAGTGCGTTCTCAGCTCCCACAGGGCTGCCCCTGAGAGACTGCGGGGAACTGCAGAGGGTTTCAGAGTGAGCCTGACGCTCTGGGGCCAAGGCGCTGGGGTCACTGCGGCTGGTGTCACCTCCCCAGAGGTAAAGGAGAGATGCGCTCATGCTGTTCATTTTCTGAGCACAGTCTCGTGCGTTACTTCGCCAGATGTGGTTTGTAGCCCCAAAGGTGGCCAGCCACTGGAGAGCACCATCTTAATCACTGATACTGCCAGGTAACCTACGGCATTATCCGTTAATGGCTAACACGGATGGAGCCCTCCTACGTTCTGGATCTGAACCAGACGCTTGATATGCAGGCGAAACACCTGACATGGAGAATCTGAGATGGTGGTTACCACAACCCCCGTCCCCCCCGATGGTAGTTACCACAACCTCCCTCCCCCCATTAAAAAATCTTTTTTGGCTGCACCGTGTGGCATGTGGGATCTTAATTCCCCAACCAGGGGTCAACCCCCAGCCCCCTGCACTGGCAGCAAGAAGTCTTAACCACTGGCCCACCAGCAAAGTGTCCAGTCCCCACATTTGATGGAGGGAGAACCTAGGGCTAAAAAAGGCATGTTTCTGCCCAGATCCTCCACTGCCAAATGGTAACACCAGGATTAACTTTCCTCTCTGACTCCAGAGGAGACCATGGTTGTCACTGAATGTGATTAACATTTGCATGGCAGCTGCATTTTGAGAAGCTCTTCTCCTATGTCCCATTTTAACTCGAGTTCACACGGCTAGTGAGCAGCAAAGCTGAGACTTGATCCGGGAACCTCGAGTCCACCTCCTGTGCCCATTCACATCGTCAGCACAAGGAGCTTTCATTTCCTGGCTCACATGGTACAGACATCAGGGGTATGTGGCCGAACAGTAATCTGACTCCAGGTGGGGCCAAGGGTCTCCATCAAACCTGTTTTCTGTAACTATGACCAACCACTCAGCCAGCCCCGCAGCAAACCTTTCCTCGGAGGGAAGGTGGAGATTAGCGTACCCCATTGCTGCTAATTAACTCTGTTCTGTAACCCTCCATCACTTTACACAACACTTCCTATGAGCCAAGCTGCCAAGACAATCAGCCTCGTTGAAACAAAGACACGATTGACTCATTACCTATCAGATTGCCTCAATAATGACTGTATTAATTTCACAAGCTAGTGAGTCCCAAAAGCTGCTGTTAAAAAAAAAAAAATCAATGATCAAAGTGATGACAGCACTAGTCCGTATATTACAGAAGTCGGCAGGCGCTGCCAAAACTGTTATTGATTAAGTATGAAGCTTTCATTAAAAAGATAATTGGAAACGACCATACACAGAATGGGAATAAGTCATCGCCTCTGTAGAATCGTGATTTTTTTTTCCTTTCTCTTTTAAGAGCACATCGCTGTCCAGGAGGCTGACGGCATGTGGAGTCCCACCTTTTTTGTAACTGTCACGGCCCTCGGCACAGGCCTCGATGAGGCACTGGGGGCTGAGAATCACAAAGGAAAATCCAAATGATTCACTCTTTGTGGATCCAGCGGCTTATTGGACCCAAGCAGAGTGTAATGTCCCAACATCCCTTTCCGAATGGGATCTCTGGGAGCCGCTGTTAGGCACACTGCTTTTGCTCTCAAAGTGCTGCAGGCCAGGTTTCAACATCTAATGTGGCCATGGCTCTCCTGTCTAACACTGCCGAGAAATTAGCTATTCTCTCTTAGTAACTTTCCAGACCATAGGCACTTCCCTGGTGGCTCAGACGGTAAAGCATCTGTCTAGAATGTGGGAGACCGGGTCCCTGGGTTGGGAAGATTCCCTGGAGAAGGAAATTTTCCAAATTAGAGAACAATTCTTTAAACATTAAAATGCTACCCTGTTTGACAAGCATCCTGCCCCTGTTGGCAAATGCCTACCACAAACAATGACACATCACCCCTGTCAAATGACAATGTACTGATCCCCACAGCCAACTTGGGAGGTAGAAAGCAGAGGGTCCATTTTAGATTCTCTAGGGGGAACTAGGCTCAGAGAGACTACGTCACTTTTCCACATTCGCACTCTGAGGCAGTGGTGGGGCCTGGGTGTGGACCAGCTCAGCCTGTTCTCTCCTATTCGCAGTCTTCCCACCTATGAAGGGATGAATCTGACAAAGCATGAGACCTGCATCTGCCTTAAAGATGGCAGTCTGTCACCACTCCTGGCTTCCAAAAGAGCACATGGACGCTGACAGGTTCTGGATGGTTTCTTCGTGAACACCAAGCATGACTCAATATTCGTCCTGTTTTATCAGGGGTGTTCTGGCTTGCAGACCTTCTGTCTCACCACCCTGAGACTGTGCAAAGTGACTTCTCATTTGGCTCTTTTCGTCCTTACTCTGCATTAGTTGCTGGGGTCACAAGGACTGACTGTGAAACTCACGAAGTAACTAGGCACTTATCTGAACAGGGCTTCTCCAACCTAAGCATGTACTCGGATCCCCGAGGGAGCCTGTTACAACTCAGACTGTGGGGCTCCCCCTCCAGGATTTCAGAGTCAGTGGTCTGGCTGGGGTGGCGGCGCCTGAGGATGTATGTTTTCAGGAAGCTCTTGGGTGATGCTGAGGTAGCTGGTCCAGGGATCACACTTTGAGAACCGCTGTTAGTCTAAAAGGATGATGTTCTTGGGGCTGAAGAAGAATTCCTCTGATTAAATAATTTGCTGTATATTTCCATGAGTAAACAACAGAACCACAGCATATTGAAAAGAATGTGGGAGGACTTCCCCAGCAGTCCAGTGGTTAAAGCTCCATGCTTCCAATGCAGGGGCCACAGGTTCGATCCCCAGCTGGGCAGCTAAGATCCCATGTACTGTGTGGTGTGACCAAAAAAAAAAAAACATGGAAAAGAACTTGAGCTTTGGACTGGTACACATTTCCATGGGAGCTGTGCTCCTGGATCCTGAGAGGAACTGGAAAACGGGCTGACTTCCCAGAGGTACAGTTTCCTCACTGGTGAAGAAAGGATATTATAATCATCTCAACAGAGACTGTGAGGGGAAAAGAGGAATAACATATGATGTTGCTTAGCACAGCACCAGGCTTGTGGTGGGGCCCAGTAACCCATGGCTTTATCTCTTCTGCTGGAAACGTCCACAGAACGTCCCATGGACCAATCAGGTTGGGACCACAGCAGACTAACAGCTCCTACCACAGGCTTTAGGAGGACCAAGAAGCCTGTGGGGAGAGGCCGGTGTGTCTAGGGCGCACGGACTGGTGTGAATGACTGTGAGCTCTCCGAGGAAAGAGGCATGATGGGGCAGGACACTTCACTCTGGTAAGAGGCATTCAGGGCCAGCAGTGCCCCCAGGATGGGCTTATGGAAACCAGGGTCCTGCCCCAGCACTGTACATGGTACCTGAACATGGAAGGCAATTGACAAGGGTTTCCTGGATGATGTTTTTCACTCAGAAGGTAACTAAGTGGGGAAATGGTCCTCTAGTCTCCTCTGTCTCCAGTTTGTATTCCTAAATGTTGTCCCCACTCTCCTCCCACCAGCTGGTCCTTGAGTCTACAAACTCTGTAGCTCACTCCCCACACTATGACCCACGCACTCTGGGAGGTGGTAATGGGTCTTCTACTGAAACAAGTGGGTGAAGGCCCCAGGGTCAAGTCATCTGGGGAGCCCTGAACACTATGTTCCCTCACGAAAACTTTGAGGATGCCTTGAGCACATTAGGGCTCCATGAAATTCTCTAAGTGTTTAAACTTTTTCTGAAGGGCTGCTGGCTCAACACCCATTTGGAGAAATCTATGTCCCTCAGCTCTGAAATTATACGCCTTCTTCTCATGCCCTCTCCTCTCACTTACTGCTGCTAATCCCTAAGACTACAGCTGTGTTACATGTGGTTGCAAAGTAAAAGTTGCAAGGCTTCGAGTGAAAGTGGGCCTTTCTGAGGTTCAGAAAGTTCTACTAAGGTCCAGATGTGAACTCTTCAGGCCGCGGAGGTCCCTGAGAGTGTCACCTCTAATAAATGATATTCCTCAATGGTCTCTCCACCCACACTTAACATTTTATCTTAACGGCCTTGTCATATAAGGAGGGCAGAGAGTCACTAGCCCTGCGTTCAGCTGGGGGAAAAGGAAACACACAGAAGTAGCAGAAGCCGAGGAGGACAAGAGTCGGGTCTCATGTGGGTCCCTGATGTCATGGGTAGAACGGCAAACAAAGGCACCCTACTCACCTGGCTGTGCCCCACAGCCACGGCCTTCTTCTCCAGGTCCAGCGTCTGCAGGAGCTGCGCCACGGCCTGGGAAGGAGAGGAGAGTTAGAGGGGAAGACAGACGGCGGGCTGGAGACTCCCAGAGTGGATGGTCAGCTTGCTGGAGGGCCGACACCCGGAGAGAGCAGATGTCTCCCATGTCTGTGCACTAACAGAGTTCCACCTCCCCAGGAAAGTGCAGAGATGGGCATGGACTGGGTACTGACTGTGTGCCGTCACCCTGCTGAGACCTTCACAGACACCATCTCACTTCACCCTCGGCAACCTCAGGCGGGTCGTCACACTAGCACACCCATTTCATGGAGGAGAGAACCACAGATGCAAAACAAATAGAGGACATGTCTGCTATGGAAAACAGCATGGTGAAGCCTCAAAAAATGAAACACATAATTTCCATATGATCTACAAATTCCACTTCTGGATATATACCCAAAAGAACTGGAAGCAGGGACTTGAACAGATACTTGTACACACTCAGTTCGCACCGATATCATTCACAGTAGCCAAAAGGTGGAAGTAACCTAAGTGTTACTAAACACAGTGGTGGCTGCAGCCATGAAATTAAGAGACACTTGGTTCTTGGAAGGAAAGCTATGATGAACCTAGGCAGCATATTAAAAAGCAGAGACATCACTTTGCTGACAAAGGTCTGTCCAGTCAAAGCTATGGTTTTTCCACAGTCTGGTACAGATGTGACAGCTGGACAATAAAGAAGGCTGAGCACGGGAGAACTGATGCTTTAGAACTGTGGTGCTGAAGAAGACTCTTGAGAGTCCCTTGGACTGCACAGAGATCAAACCAGTCAATCATAAAGGAAATCCACCCTGAATATTCACTGGGAGGACGGAGGCTGCAGCTGAAGCTCCAATCCTGTGGCCACTGATGTAAAGAGCCAACTCACGGAAAAGACTCTGATGCTGGGAAAGACTGAGGCAGCAGGAGAAGCGGGCAACAGAGGATGAGATGGTTGGACAGCATCACCAACTCTATGGACATGAATTTGAGCAAACTCTGGGCAACAGTGGAGGACAGAGGAGCCTGGCGTGCCACAGTCCACGGGGTCACAAAGACTCAGACATGATTTAGGGACTGAACAATGACCCAAGTGTCTATCAACAGATGGATGGATAAACAAAAATGTGGTGTATATACCCAACAGAATATTAATCATGTTTTAAGGGGAAGGATGTTCTGAAACAAGCTACAACGTGGATGAACCCTAAGGACATTATATTTAGTGAAATAAGCCAGTCACAAAAGGACGAATACCATATCATTCCACTTACATTACATACCTAGAGCAGTCAGATTCATAGAAAGTGTCCATATAATGATGGCTGCCAGGGGCTGGGGTGATGGGGATGGCAAGTTAGTGTCAACGGGCACCGACCTTCTGTCTTGCAGAAAGAAAGAGTTCTAGAGACGGATGGTGGTGATGGCCACACAGGAGTGTGAAAACACTTGATATTGCTAAACTGCATACTTAAAAGTCTCTGTAATGCTAAATTTTATGTTATGTATATTTTGCCACAATTTTTAAAAAATGGAAGGAAGAGAATGCCCTGGTGGTCCAGTGGCTAAGACTGCACACTCCCAAAGCAGGGGCCCGAGTGTGACCCCTAACTAGATCCCACCCGCCATAACTAAGAGTTTGAAACTAAGACCGGGAGCAGCCAAACAAACAAATACTAAAAACCAAAACAGAATGAAGGCATTTCCCCAAGGTTGGAAGTCACACGAGCCAGACTCGAATCAGGGCGTGTCGGGCCACACTGCAACCTCCATGTCTGGACTGCTGCCCAGGCCCAGGCCAGGGGCAGCGGGCCTCAGGCCACTGGGGAATTTACCCCTGTGGCAGCCACCCCAGCGCCCTGTGCTCTCACCCACCGGCCAGGGACGGCCGGACTCCCCCGAACACGGCCACTAACCGCGTGTCCCCGGCCTGGGTGAGGGAGGGAGAGGCCGTGTTTGACTCATCGGTTTCCTCTACCGCAGCTGGTGCGCAGCAGGGGCTCGGTGAGTACGACGAGATCCAGAAAGGGTGGACGCAGGGCAGGCTGGAGTGGGGGAGCGGGGAGAGAGGCAACGCCCGCTTCAGGAGAAACAAATTCACCTGAGACCCCTGCCTTGGCCAGGCCGCCAGCCATTTAACGGAATCTGGCTCAGGCAGTAACAAATGTGCCTGCGATGCGGGAGACTCCGGTTCCATCCCTGGGTCAGGAAGATCCCCTGGAGAAGGGAATGGCTGCCCACTCCAGTACTCCTGCCTGGAGAATCCCATGGACAGGGGAGCCTGGCGGGCCCCAGCCCAAGGGGTCACAGAGAGTCAGACATGACTGAGTGACTAACACTCTCCCTCTCCTCTTGTCACAGAGACCGCAGGCTCTGGAGCAATCCTGTCAAGAGATCTGTGCCCTCAGACAAAGGCAGGTCCAGCTTGGTCCCTTTGTGACTCCAATTCCCCTCCCGCTCCACCCCCACGCCAGCCCTCTTGGACTTCCCATTCACTGAAAACCACCAAGTCTGTCTACAGAATAAACTGTCAGAAAAGTCATTGTGACATTCCACCAAGAAAAAGGTATTCTGAGACAGAGTAATTTGGTAGATGAGTTTCAATTCCACGGATCATAGCATCACAGAAAACTTCCCAAAACACACACACAAAAGAAAATGCTTATTAAAAGTCCAGACCAAGGCTGTAATCTGGGGGGAAGTTTCCTTCTCTGACCTCCGAGAAGAACATTTCATAGCATCCCCTCCAAAAACTCAGTGGTTTCACTTAATATTACATTTTAGCCAAAATTGCTCCCAGGGAGCTATAGGCAGCAAAATGCAAAAAACCAACATATCCAAAAAACGTTTTTTTCTCTCTGCACGGAGGAAAACAAAGTAAAAACTGAGTAGCATTTATTCAAGAGAAACTACTGGGCCTTTAAGAATGGTGGGAAGAGATCAAGACCCTTCCACTCCCACCAGGCTCTGTCACTGCAGGGGTCCCACTGGGGTGAGGCGAGCAGTGAAAACCAGCTGCTTTGCTGCCAGAAGGGGTTCATATACAGGGAACAAAGCGAGCAGAAATCCCACATCCAGAACCACCGTCAGAAACAGTACATGATCTTGGCACCAAACGAATGGAGAAGGTCAACGGCACAGCTAGCCCAAGACTGTTTTCTGAGAGGGGCAAGCAGTGGGGCAGTGATTAGCCAGGTTCCTGTAACAAGGAGATACTGGGAATGGCATGGTCACAGTCGGCCGTGATAACCATGCCCCATACATTCCTGGACATCTGGAAAGCTATCCACACGCACAGGAAGGACTGGGTGGGGGAGAGGCGGCGGTGGGCACTGAGGCATTTATACATTCCTACCTAAACATAAGGCCATGTGCACAGGCGGAAAATACGGAGAAGAGCCACACAGAAAGTGAAATCTGTGGTACAACTATAAATGCCTGAATGCTGCATACACTTTCCAAACCACACAGATCACTGTAAAATCACTGTAGAAATCAGATAAAAGGTCACACATTCAAGATGTTTGACCCCAACCTCTGCTGACCACTAAGCTGTGCTGGCACAGGGTCAACCCTTGAGAATCCACAATTTCTAATAAAAACAAGAATTTTTAAGAAGTGAACAGAGACAGTAGCAGTCTCACACCACAGGGGAGACAGACTCCATGAATCTAGTCCTATTGAGTTACTAATTGGGAAAAGGTTGGGATCTAGAGAAGCAATATTTTATTATTGAAAATGTCCAATTTTCCACAGAAAATTACAAGACATGCAAAGAAATTAGAAAGTGTGACCTATGTTCAAGGAACAAATCCCCAAAATCAGTCGCAGGAAACCCTCTGGGGGTGTAGATGCTGGCCTTAAAAAGACTTCCAGACAGCTCTCACAAGGCACATAACGGGCTTAATTAACTCACCATGTCTGGCACATGCTGAGTCTCCATAAGGACTAGTAGGCAGTGGAGGTTCTGAGGTTATAAGCCCCTCGGGGGCACTGTGGAGTGATGACACACCCTCAACCTCCACCACTCTGGGCTCAAACTGCTAGGCCCTGAATGTACCCAGGAGAGGCACAACTCAGCCTCCAATGACACGGTCGCCGTGTCCTCCAACTGTGCACAGAGGTTTCTCTCCAATATTTAGCGAGGATGCCTCCCTCCCCCCAGCAAAGCACACAGTCTGGGATCTCACATTAAGCTTCACATGCCAGACCGGCTGCAGAAGACTCCAGGAACCACAAAGGGCCATGGCTGGGAAGGGCTCCCTACTCACCCCTCCACAGGTCTCATGATGTAGGGACCCACGGCTGTGGGAACGGACGCTCTCCCGACCACCCTGCTGTCAGGACAGCACCTGCTCTAGGAAACCCACACCGTGGCCGATGGCTGCCATGCGCTGGGCACCTACTATGTGCCAGGCACTGTTATGCCCTGTCATACACTGCCCCTGGCCATATAGCTATCAAGCATCAAGGGGCACAGATGGATGGAAAGAGATGGCAGAAACCAGGATTTGAACCCAAGTCTGTCTCTAAACCACGTGCTTTTAACCACCAAAACTTTTACACACTGATGAAAACATTCCATAAGGGTTAGAACTACGTCCCTGTTCTTTAACTTTACAGTTTCACGATTATAAATAGTATGCCTGGCACGAAGCACAAGCAATATGAACAAACATATAAATAAAAAACACACATATTTGTATAACTGGGTTGGTTAACACTAAACAGAAAACAAGCAGAATCATTAAAACAGAAGACCCAAACTGGAAGAGGATGGCAAAGTGAGAAAGTCAAAAATGATGAATAAATTCCAGAGGGCTAGGGCTAAGTCTATGGGAGCGCTTACCAGGTGGCTCAGTGGCAAAGAAGCCACCTGCCAATGCAGAAGACACAGGTTCGATCCCTGGGTCAGGAAGATCTCCCAGAGAAGGAAATGACAACCCACTCGAGTGTTCTTGTCTGGAGAATCCCATGGACAGAGGAGCCTGGTGGGCTACAGTCCATGGAAGTGAAAGAGTGGACACGACTGAGTGACTAAGCACGCATGCGCACACAAGGCCATGGGGGGCCCTGAGAAAGTCATCTGGCACCCTTAGAATGGACAGCTTCCTCTCTTCCCCTCTCTCCCCCCTCTCTCTACCCAAGGCCCACAGCCACAGGCTCATGGGAACCTCTCAAAAACAGAAAAGGACTCGGAGACAAGTTCAGAGGAAATGAGCAGTATCCACCATGGTCTGAGATGGAACAAGGGTGGCTGCCTTTGAGAAGACAGGCATGCCATAATTATGTTCAGATCAAGTCCCCCAGGGGCAGAGATTTGGTGGCTAGAATCAATCCTCACTGTAGACACTCTGAAGGGAAGAGGGGACCGGGGGTTTCCTGTCATCCATCAGGGAGACCTGGAAATTCCTGCCTCAGCAGCAAAGAAATAAGGGACCAGAATCTTGGACAAAGCCGATGTGAACCTAACAAGCTCTTCCAGTAACCTTTCTGAGACCCCCTCACGGTCACTCTGGGAGGCCTTCAGTGTAGGTTAAGGCATACTCTTAGCCAGATGGGAAAGCCTGGGAGAGAGAAGAACCCACCATGATTAGAGGGTGAGATGGTCATTTTGGAGACCTGAGCACGTGCCTGGGTGTCTAGAAGAGACAGAGGCATCCTCAATGGTCGAGGTCAGCGTGAGGACACTGCTCCCTAGAAAGGACCAGGGGATGGGCAGAGTAGATTTGACTTCCTTTGTAATTTTGCTTAAGCAAGTGAAATAATAAAGATCTGGTCTTTGATGCCATGCCCTTGCTGATAACCTTCTGGTCTGCCATCACTGACCACCTAATGAACCTGATGACCACTAGTCTCTCTGCCCCTGCTGACGATGACCATGGTCTGGCCCTTGCCAACATCCTCAGAGCCTTTTCTTCTACCTGGCAGCATTTATGCGCCAGCCACACTGAATCTGGATCTGACTCTGGACCTCTGCACCTGCTGAACCCAATGTGGCTTGCACTGCACTCTTTCTCTTACTTGATTCCTCCAAACCATTCCAGAAAGCTCTATTCAATCATCACTTGCTCTGTCTTCCCTGTATGTCCTACCCTCAACCCCTGCTGCAAATATTAGAAGCTTTAGAGATATTCCCTGGGACCTCCCAGAGCACCCTCTCTGTCTGGGAATTGCTAGTTTTCATCCTTCTTCCTCAGGAGATTGTCTTCTGTTCATCCTCGTCTCTCTGGTGGCTAGCACAGGGCCTGGTACAAGGCAGGCACTTGGTGACAGCTGGATGGAATCGATAATAATTATTTTAACATCATGATGGCATGTTCTTTGTAAATCTTCACCAATACTCTGCCTGTCTTCAAAGGGCTTCTGTTCGAAAGTCCTGTGTGAACGTGAAAAGATGCTCACCAGCCCTGGCCATCAGAGGACTGCAAGTCAAAACCACAATGAGATACCACCTCACACCTGAAAGGGTGACTACAAAAAACACTCCAGAAAATAACAAATGTTGGCAAGGATGTAGAGAAACTGCAACCCTCATGCACTGTTGAAGGGAATAGAAAATGGTACAGCCATTATGGAAAACAGTTTGGAGGTTCCTCATAAAAGTAAATATAGTATTACCATATGATCCAGCAATTCCACTTTGAGTATGTACCCAAGAGAATCAAAAAACAGGGTCTCAAAAAGAGGCATCCGTACACTGTGTTCACAGCAGGGTCATTCACAACAGCCAAAAGGTGGCAATAGCCACTGACGAGAGGTGTCCACTGACGAGAGGATAGATACACAAAATGCTGCACACAAGGATCCAAGTCGGCCTTCAAGGGAAGGAAGCTCTGACATGTGCCGCTACATGGTGAGCCCTGGGGACACCACGCCAAGTGCCCTCAGCCAGTCACAAGGACAAGCACTGCATGAGTCCACCTACATTCGGTTCCTGGAGCAGCCAGATTCACGGAGACAGAAAGCAGAATGGTGGCTGCCAAGGGCTGGCTGGGAGGCAGGATGGGGACGTCGTGTTTAATGGGGACGCTTCCAGTTTTGGAAAATGAAAGGAGTTCTGGAGCTGGAGGGCCATGATGGTTACACAACATAAATGTACTTATGGCCACTAAACTGTATGCCTAAAAATGGGTTAAGGTGAGTTTTATGTTATGTGTATTTTACCACAATACACAGTAAAGAGCCCTGTGTGAGGAGTTTGAGAGCCTGGGTTCAAACCCCAGCTCTACCACTGCCCCACGGCCTGGCTGGGGTTGGGAGCCTCAGTTGCTTCTGCTGTGAAATCGGGATAATTCCAAGAGCAGGGAGGCTTTATCAATGGAGGGCTATTTCAGGGTGAAAGTCGGTAGGGAATCTTTTCACATTACACCTGATATTTTGTGACGAGAGTTTGTGCATCTGCGGTTAGAAAAAAAAAAAAAAAAAAAAAGGCATATGCTATTTTTGTTTCAGGAGCACAAAATCCAGCAGGGACCCTCCAAATGAGAGTGTTTCACTGAGAGCGAGCCTGGTTTAAGCACCACGAGCATGCTAGGCACACAGGGGATGTGCCGAGGCCGGGTTCACACCCTGCCAGTGAATTCCCTCTGCTGCCGTCTAGTGTCTAATGACAATATTGACCTTTCCTATCTGTCAGACTTGTCTTATTAAATCCTGAGGTCTTAAATGCTTTGCACACAGAGGCTGACAGTTTGCCCACCCAAGCACGTGTTCATGTATAATTCATGGTGTATCGTGCTGCTTGGCAGATGAATATTTATCAGCTTTTTCATAAGAGGCAGGCTGGCATTTCCTTTTGTTGCTACCAAAATCCTATGCTGCAGCAAATGAAATTTGTGAGCAAATAAAAAAAAAAGAAGAACAAGAAGCGAAAACTCCCCAGTCCATTCTGCTTGTAATTTTCCACTTTCCAAGGCCTCCAGCGTGTGTGTGGAGGTGGTTTCGGTCTGGCTACGAGAGAACTGCTGAGTCGTCCAGAATAGAAACACTTCCATATGCTCCCCCCTGCCCCCGCCGAAAACTCCCCCACGCCCCACTTCTGCACTGCCTTCAACAGCAGAGGAGCCCAAGCCCCTTTCGGTGGTTCCAGTCCAGATGCTCTGGATGGAGATCAAGACTGGGGCGTGGGGGCGACCAAGGATAAGGAACCCCGATGAAGCTTGGTACAGAGTGGCTGGTGGCACTGTGCCAGGCAATTTTGTGGTTTCCACAGTGGGATGCCCCCCAGGGAGGGGACAGCCCTGCGCTACACCAGCTGGGGTCTGAGGTCCCCTCCCGGGGGGTGGGACGCAGGAGCGCCGTGAGAAATGCCGCCGTGTCTGCGGAAGAGAGCCTGTGCCCTGGTCCCTGCCGCAGGGGAGAGCCAAGAAAGGGCTGAAGACTTGTGCCTCCGCTGCTGGCTCTTCTCGCCTTGCGACTCACTGACTGAGGAGTCCAGGCTGGGAGGTCAGGTGCGCACGGGCGCACCCACTGGAGGGGAGTTTCAACACCGCTGTGAATGCAGAGTCTGCGTGGCCTGGCTGCCACCTCTCTGGCCTTGGAAGACGGTGATGACGATGACAATGACAAGCACAGCTCATACAAAGTGAGCCCTTACTATGTGCCGGGCCCTGCATCCGCACATCACTTACACTGACATACAATCCACCGAACGCGCCACTGAGCTTGGTATTATCATTGTTCCCATTTCACAAATTAGGAAACTGAGGCAGAAAGATGGATTAACTCATCTAAGTTCACACAGTCCCAGCTGGGAGTCAACCGCAGGTCTGTGTGACTTGAGCCCATGCTTTCTTAACGACCCTCCATGCAATCAAGAAACTTTGAGTTCAAGGCCAAAACCCACGAACGCTTGGCTGTGTGGCCTCAGGCACAGTCGCCTCTACGAGCCTGCATTTCAGCATTCACAAAGGAGGCGTGATGGCTCATTTTGCAGGGCTGTTGTGAGGATGCACTAGGGTTTTGCAAACTGTCAAGAGCTCTGTCATCATTGATCAGCCGGTGGCTGTTCTCAACAGAAACATTTACTGGGGATTTGGCACTAGGAGTGAAGACTTCTGGCTCCCGAAGTTTATGGTAGAGATGGAGAAAGGAGACATACAGGGGCAGCAACACAAGGTTAGGTACGTGTCTTCATTCATTCATCCGACAGGCAATTTACTGAGCACTTGCTCTGAGCACAAAAACACACAGTCCGCCCAAAAAATGCTATTTCAGACATGGCTAAGTGCTACACAGATGTTTAAACAAGAAGATGCGATGGAGAATAACAGAGCAAGATCTGAACTGCAAGATGACACTGGCCCGGCCAGGACAGGGGAGCAGCGACAGCCCTCTGCGCAAAGGCCCTGAGGGGAGCGTGTGGGCCACAAGCCCTCTTTTCACAGACTCTCAGGTGCTAGCGCCGAGTGCAACTCCCCACGGGAATGACGACCTTCCACCCTGCTGGGAGCCCTCCTACCTGGGACCTGCTCTTCCCATGGTTCTAATTCTTTTTCTGCACTTCCTCAGGCAGGGTTTCAGAAGGACCATTCTGGGATGGGCGGTGTTGTAAGTGACACTGCAGGGGGCATGGCCTGGAGTAGGGGTGTGGGGCAAACGCCAGGCCATCCTCATCTCTGCCCCCGAGACCCGGCTCTCAGATCCCAGCTGACCCAGCTGCCCCCGGGCTATCCTCTGCAGAGTAGAAGCATCGGCGCCTCCACACCTCCACCCTACCCCACCGCCCCCCCACCTCCACCCCTGGTTCATGTACCTTCCTCTCGTCCACTCCTTCGGGGGCTGATATGAGCTCCTTCATAAGTGCAGGGTCCAGCACCTGGAATCTTCGGCGGAACTGAGTGAGCCCCATGTGGTCAGCATAGCCTGGGGTGTGGGGAACAGGAAAATAACAAAGAATCCGAATGAGACGCCCAGCCCAGGGGTCTACTACCAGCCTTGCTACTCACCTGCTGTGTGCACTCACTTCTTGGGGCCTCAGTTTCCCTGTTTGCTAATATAAGATACTGGGTTCCATCAGCATTCCCTGTAAGAGGCTTCACTGAAGCCTGAAAAAGCTGCCCTATCCTCCGCCTCTTGGAAGGTCATGATGTGTATCAACACCAAAGTCAAAGGCTCCAGAACCTCTGCACGGACGATGCCTGATTAGTTTGCCTTAACCCAGAGTTCTCCAAACATGCCAGACCATGGGAAAATGTTTTGATCTAAGTTTTTATCACCCCACAGACTGCACGTGGGAAACACTGCATCAGGCCATAGCTAAGGGTTCTTTCAGATCTACAGTAGGATGCACACAGCTGCACCCTTCTATGTGGAAACTGAAAAGCTACGGAGAGAACATGACATTCGAGCTGGCCTCTGAGGGGCTGTGAGAGTCTGCAAGAGGGCTCTGTGTGGAAGGAAGTCCAGGCAGAGGGAGTCAGAGCAGGAAACAGGTCTGTCCCAGTCGCGGTGACACCATTCACAGGGTGCTCACGTGTGCAGACACTAGGAAAATAGCGTCCTTTCCACAGAGACCCTGGGCCTGTGCTGCTCTCCCATCATACAGATGTGTACACTCTGGATCAGAGCAAGTCACGGGGCCCAGAGTGACATGGGTCGTAACTCTCCCTGCGGGGAGACAAACCCCAACAAGATGATGTGATGGAGAATGACAGAAGCCAGGATCTGAACAGCAAGACGACTCTGGCCTGGCGAGGACTGGGGAGATTTGTAGGCAGCGACAGTCACTAATCCAGCAGAGAGGAACCAACAGTGAGGTCACAGATGAGCAGGGACCGGGTGCCCAAGGGACCTAAACTCCCATTCCAGACCTCAAGGCTGACCACGCAGAGACCTAGAGGCTGGGGGGTTAGGGCTGCTGTTGCGAGTCAGACCTACCTAGGTTTACATCTCCTATCTGCCCTGGTTAGCCCTCTGACCAGTGACAGATGACTCTTGTTTCTTTGAGATTCAAGTTCTTCACCTGTTCAATGAGAGTAATAACAACTTATTGACCAGAGACGTATTAATATGTCTTTGGTTACCCAACTGTTATTGACCAGAGTGTTTCAATATTCATTTACATAACAAATCGCCAGCCAGGGGCATTAGTTTCTGCAAAAAACCCCTGGTCAATAATGTGCTAAGATCTCTTGTCACACAGTCATGACAAGGATTGAATCCAATAATGATTACAGGAAAAGAAGCTAACATATTTTGAGCACTTGTCCGTGTCCAGGCACTTTTCTTATTCCCTTATTAATTCACCAGCCCACTCAACAGCTCTCTGAAACTTGAGCTGGTACAGGACAGGGAAGGGAGGCACAACCTAGGGACCTGACAGTGTCAACCACAACCACACACAGGCCAACTGGCTCCAGAGTCTGGGCTGTGCCCGTATGTAACATGTGATGAGCATTTACTGTCTGCCAGGCTCTGTGCTAAGCACTCTGTGAGAACACCACCACTGAGTGTGTGTAACCACACGGTGCCCCGAGCATCTGAAGTGCCCAGCCAACAGCCTGTGCATATGTGCATCGTGTGTGCCTGTGTCTATGCGTACAGGCACATCTCAGAGATACCGTGGGCTCGGTTCCAGACCACTGCAACAAATCAAATATCGTAAAACTTTTTGCTTTCTCAGTGCACATTAAAGTTAAATTTATACTATACTATGGATGTGAGAGCTGGACTGTGAAGAAGGCTGAGCGCCGAAGAATTGATGCTTTTGAACTGTGGTGTTGGAGAAGACTCTTGAGAGTCCCTTGGACTGCAAGGAGATCCAACCGGTCCATTCTGAAGGAGATCAGCCCTGGGATTTCTTTGGAAGGAATGATGCCAAAGCTGAAACTCCAGTATTTTGGCCACCTCATGGGAAGAGTTGACTCATTGGAGAAGACTCTTATGCTGGGAGGGATTGGGGGCAAGAGGAGAAGGGGATGACAGAGGATGAGATGGCTGGATGGCATCACTGACTCGATGAATGTGAGTCTGAGTGACCTCCGAGAGCTGGTGATGGATAGGGAGGCCTGGCATGCTGCAGTTCATGGGGTCGCAAAGAGTCGGACATGACTGAGCGACTGATCTGATCTGATAGTCTATTACGTGTACAATAGCATTATATCTAAAAACCAATGTGCAAACCTTCATTTAAAAAATTTATTACTGAATAAAAAATACTAACCATCATCTCAGCCTTCATCAAGTTATAAGTTTTTGTTGGTGGAGGATTAGAAATACTGCAAGAATGACCAAATGTGACAAAGAGATGCAAAATGAGCAAATGCTGTTGGAAAAAGTGGCACCAACAGACTGGCATGAAACAGGGTTACCACAAACCTTCAATTTATGATAAAAAAAAAAAAAACTGTGCTCTAAGCACAACAGAATAAGGCCTGCTTGTATATCTGTTACACACACACAGTCCAAATCATAAATCTGTGATATCAATAACTATGTATAGATCTTTGTATGCAAGTAAATATTTCTCACACGGTGTGAGAGAGACAGAAGTGATTCAGAGCAGAAAACAATGAGGAAACAAACCAGGTCTCGGAAGCAGAAATTGGCAGGAGACTTCAACCCTTCACAGAGTTGGAAGCCCTTCCTGAGTTGGGCCCTGAGACAGCAGAGGGTGGACACACAGGGAGGAAAGGGACTCGCTGACCGTGCCTACGTGCAAGGGCTCTAACCTGCCAGCCAGGCACGGTCGAGCGGCCTGGGCTGTGACTGGCTCGCGTTTCCCTGTGACAGTGTCTGTCTTCCTATGCCTGTGGTTGTGCAGACAGGAGGGGAAATCAATGCGATGCTGGGGATTTGAGCGGTTCATGGTTGCTGCCGGCTGCTCCCGGCTTCTCCGCCCAGCACCTCGTGCCTAGGACTCAGTATGAGCGCCATGGGAGGAGACAGGGCAGTGACCACAAGCTGGGGGGGCAGTGATCGATGAAATATTAAACAAGTGGGGGCCCACCTAGACTCCCATCAGCCCCAGCCACCCCATCCCCTGACTTCGCCTGAGCGGTTCCTGTCAGGGAGGCGAATCCACAGGGTGGCCAATGGGGTCTCAGAGACAGAAAAGAATGGGAAAATTTCAGATCAAACTCAGCTCAGAAGAAGAGCTAACGGGGGACCCTGGTGCACGCCTACTTTCTAAAATATGGGCCTAAAACTTCATTCCTTTGATGGAAACCCCTCTTCCCCCATCATGCCCATCACCTCCTCTGCTGGACCGGGGAAAGCCAGTCTTCCAAAGATAGGGTTAAGCCTCCCCGGTGGGTCCACCCCTCCTCTACCACATCCACCCAGGTTCACTCATTGTGAACCTGGAAACCCAGGCTCTCCCACACCTCTCTGCCTCTGCACACAGTGCTCCTTTGATCAAGCTTTCCCTCTCCCCACACCACCCAGAGGTGAGCAGTTGCTTTCTTCTAAGACTCAATGAAGATGTTACCTCCAATGGGCATGGTATCTCCCACATCCCTGCGTGACACATGCCCTGGTCACATCATACAATCATCACCTGTTTCCATATGGATCTCCCAAACCAGGCTGAGCATCCTGAAGGCCAAATATTAATGACTGAAAAAATTTCACCCTCAATTCCAAGGCAGATGCTCCTAAGATGTTTGTTGTTGAAAAGGAAGATGGGCAAGACACACTCCAAGCCTTCCAGGTCATTGAAATTGTTGAGTCGCGCAGTTGGTCCAACTCTTTTGCCACCCCATGGACTGTAGCCGACCAAGCTCCTCTGTCCATGGGATTCTCCAGGCTAGAATACTGGAGTGGATTGCCATACCCTCCTCCAGGAGGTCTTCCTGACTCAGGGACTGAACGCCCATCTCCTGCATTGCAGGCGGATTTTTTTTTTTTAACCACTGAGCCACCAGGGAAGCCCTGCCTCCCAGGAGTGCACAACTAATTCAGGAATGGTTAGACTCTGGGCTCAAAGAGCAAGTCCCAGGAGCTAGCGACAAGGTGCTTGCTCCCTGCTCGCCTCTCACCTGCTCTGTGCAGACGCAGCGCCTCCAGGATGTAGGATCCTGCGAGCTGCACCCTCAGTGCGGGGATGTCCAAGGGCAGGGACCTGCCTGCCTCAGGCTTGTCTCCACCAGGCTGTGGTGGAGTCGGAGACCCCTGGACGCCTCTGCTTTCCACCGCTGCGCTCGGCACCAGGCAGTGGATGAAGTGTAACTGAGACCGTCTGATCACGCTGATCAATGCGTCCTAGGACCAAGAAGAAATGGGATCAGGGCCAGGGCAAGACCAACAAGGATCTGGACACTCCCCAAACATATATTCAGTCTGGTCTGGGCATCTCTGGAGGCCCCTGTGTCCTACCACAAGGGCCTCTTATCCACGGCCCGACTTGTACTCATGAGAAATAAAGGACCTCTATAATTATCCTTATTATCATAGATGGAAAAACTGGGACACGGAGAGGACAAACGAGTGGCCGCAAGCAGAGGGGCCCAGTCACCCAAGAAGAAAACTAGAGCCCAGAACCTTGGCTGAGGGCTTTTCCAGGATAAGATGCCACGAGTCAGCTCCTCAAGCCCTCCTTCCCGTGTCCCAACCTCCTGAGCTCAGCCTAATCTCGTTACTGGGTTACCGTGTCCAGGTGGCATCTGCACACCAGGGGGTGGGTCCAGCCGCTCTCTCTAGGGGAGCCTGGAGGTGGGCACGCCGGCCTTTGAGAGGGAGGGGGGAGCGGGGAGAGGGGGAGAGGGGGAGAGGGGGGGGGGAGCGGGGAGACAGGGCTGGCTGCGATGCCTGTCACCTTGGTCGGAAGGCGACCTGTCTCCTGCCAACTTCTTGAAGCTGCTCAAGTGAAACCAAGGAGCTGAGGCTTAGGCCTCAGACTGGGATGGGTCACTGTGCTGCCCTGAGCCTCAGCTTCTTCCTCGGTGGAGCATGGGGGTTGGCTGTTTGTCCCTTCAGGCCCGCTGGGGAGCTCAGAGCTGGTGCGCCTGGATAACTCGCCCTTGGGGCGGGTGGGGAGGCACCCACCCCGTGAGAACAGGGCCCCGCTCACCATCTGCAGCTTGATCTGGGAGCAGGGGGCTTTCCTCTTCACCGCGGCCAGGCTGCTGGCGAACGTCCTCCGCACCGCGCAGCTCCGCTGCTGGGCCTGCTGGGAGGTGCCCTCCAGGCCGGCCACGGCCCGGCACACAGGGGACAGCTTGGCCCGGGACTGGAACAGGGTCCTCAGCTCCTCTCTGGCAGGTAGGCAGGGAGAGAGAGAGGGGCTTTAGGGGTTTGGGGGTGAGCAAAGGGGACCCCCTTGCCTCTGGACATCTGCTTCCTGAAACCATGTCCAAGCTGCAAAGTCTGTTCATAGTCTCTTCTGCCAGATGATCCTTTGTTCAGGGACAAGTGCCAGCATCTTCCTCCATGCCTCTCTCCCTCTCCTAACCTCAGAGCATCTTCTTTCTATTGGATGTTCCCATCACTTACATACCTGCAGGAACTCTACACAGCCAGCACTTTCTTAGAGGGTAAAATCACCTCGGTTATCTCTAGAAGTGGTCTGAGCACAGCAGGTGCTTAGTCTGTCCAACAGACAGTCTGAGCACCAAGGAGACCCTACCAAGCCCCAGGATGAAGCTGGGACCCAGGGAAGGGCTCAGGCTCTCTGGCTGCCCTGGCCTCTCCCCTCCACCAGAAGCCTGTGGGCGACTCCCCTGCAAATCCAGGCCCCACCCAGACCAGCCCTCAAGACCCTTATCCATCTCCCCTCTGGGCCCAACTGACTACACAGCCATTAAGAAAATGAGTCTTGCCAGATGCACTGAGGTTGCTAAAAGCAGTCCCATGCCTTGTGGAGCACGCAGACTGACAATGGTGCAAAGATGCTCGTGTTGCAACAGAAGTCTGGGGGGACAGCCTGGAGAGCCCCCTGGAGGTGGGAGCCCTGAGAAGGCAGGCTGTGGGCACCCTGCCTGGTACAGGGAGAGGAGGTGGTGCCCACAACCCTGACCCTGCATGAGGATGGCCCCATTAGTGGTGCTGGGAGACCCGACCTCTGGTCTGCAGTGTGCAGCGTGGCCTGGGGCAGTCACAGGTCCTCTCTGGACCTCCCGATACACAACACAAAGGCTGAGTGAGCACGAGCACCTAGCGGGAACTCTCCCAGCATCCCCGAGAGACCAGAGGGGCCTGGGAATAACAATGCTCCACAAGCAGTCCTGGCGAATCGGGATCCTGACTGCAGAACCCCGGGCTGAGAAGAAGCGCTGTCTGCCCTCAAACTCACCAGCCCGTGGCTCTCAAGTCTGCAAGACACCCTGCTGGGACTTACTGCCACACCTGCCATACTCTCCTACTCGTGAGCACACACTGCTCCTTGTCCCAGAAGGTTCCACACTCACCAGGCCACCTGGCTAACCAAGGTGTGCCTGCCCTTCCCCAACTCTACACCCCCTCACTCAGCTTGAGGGTTTCTGAGCAGCAGGGGGATTTACACGGAGGCCACAAGATGTGTGTTGAGGGGTAACCATGATCCAGGTTCCTTAATAAGCCATCCACTCTGTTACATCACCAAAGCCTTACATCACACTTGTAAGCTTGGCAGCATCATTCCCACTTCTCAGACTGTGAAACTGAGGCCCAGGTCATGCAGCTTGAAAAAGGCAAAAGCAGAACCTGAGCATCTACCTGACTCCAGAGCTGTGCGATGTGGCCTCACCCAAAACACCCTGAGGTTGCAGAGAAGGAAGCGAGAAACCCTGGAGAAGGAAAGGGGCTGCCACAGTCACCCAGGGGGCACGGGGCTGGGCCGGGCCTGGACTCAGGTCCCCCGGCTCCCCCCACAGCACTCTATGTGCTTGTTACTCTTCTTCCGCCCCATCCTCCGACTCGATCTCCCTCTGGGAGCTGCTTCCTGAGCCCCCACGAGACTTCTGCAATCAGCACTGACCATGGGGCTCTGGGCATGCCTTCCAAGGATCTCTTAGACCCAAAGTGCATCCTGGCTCTGCCACTCTTGTTATGTGGTCAAAAGTGAACCACTTTGTCTCCTGGGGCCTCAGTTTTCTCATTTATAAAATGGGGCTAGGGATACAGTTGTTGTAAGGATTAAAAAGACCCTTATAGGAACTTCCCTGGTGGCCCAGTGGCTAAAAGACTCATTGCTCCCTACGCAGGAGGCCTGGGTTCAATCCCTAGTCAGGGGACGAGATCTGCATGCTGCAACTAAAGACACAGCACAGTCAAATAAATAAGTGGGCAAATACATATGTGTTTAAAGACCCTTATAAAGTGCTTCCTCTGATGCCAGGTGCACAGCAGGGAGTTAGTAAACGTGGTCTCAGCTTCACATGCGCGTGCACACACACACACACACTCCCCCAACAAGCATTTTCCAATAGTTCTCTGATTTCAAGGCAGCCCTCTGCCAGCACGTCTGAGCAGAGCAGTCAAGAAATGCAGTCAGCTTTTTTCAGGCTGCAAAAAGTTATCACTTCAGTTTTATGATCCCCTAGTTGGAGGATGTCCATAAAAGTCCTTCCAGTCACATCGTCTCCCAGATACTTAATGAATAAGAAGTCACAGCTTCCTAGCTTTTGTTCCACCTTCCCAGATGGCCAGCTTTCCTCCTTGGCTGGACTCAGGCCAGTCCCAGGAGATGCTGAATCGCTCCTGTTAGAGTTACAGGTCTTTGTGTCGTTAGGGAAGGGTCCCCGTACCAGCCCTCCATCACTGACTGGGCTGCTATGACTGCACGGCCCCAGCACCTCGAACGCTCCCCGCCCATCCCCAGCCCTGGCTGGGCTCACCTGTTCGAATGCTGTAGGACCTGGGGGGCGTCCAGGGCTGAAAGGTTGGGTTTGGCCCTGTGAAGCCAGCCCGTGAGGTCATAGCGCACAGGGTCGTGTCCCAGCTGGTGGGCAATCTCACACTGGAGGGGCTGCTCACAGGTCCGGAGGGCAGAGGCTCCTGAAAGCAGAAACAGGGCATGAGTGCCGGGGCCTAGCGGGGACACTCTGTCATCGCTTGGCGTCTTTGAGAACACGCTTTTCCCATTTTGATGTGATTCAAACTATCAGTTCTGGGCACTGCGTTTCCCCTGCTTTGTGCATTTACATGCACAGCTTCCAACCTGCATTCCGTTCCTCCTTGCTTCCTCTGTCAGTCTTTCTGATGTGGACTGTTTTTAACATCTTTATCGAATTTGTTACAATACCGTTTCTGTTTTACATTTTGATTTTTCGGTTTCGAGGCACGCAGGGTGTTAGTTCCCCGAACAGACATCTAAGCCACGTCCCCTACATTGGAAGGTGAAGTCTTAACCACTGGACCACCAGGAAAGCCCCTCCTTCTTGCTTTCTTAATCGAAGATACCTGCGTTCCCCAATTACCATTAGCACATACCATCATTGTGATTTTAGCCAGAACCATGAATCACATGGACCGTTTTTTAATGTTTTCTTTCAATCGACTCAGTTTTACAGGTAAAATCCATTTGTAAAGAAGGATTTCTTTATACTGCAGGTTTGGTGTGCCAGCTATATTTACTTTCTAATACTCATGGAAATAAATACACAATTATTAAATATTTTGAAAATATGTGTAGGTACCACTTAAAATTGTCTGGAATACCAGTTGCCAAATAAAAGCACAGCAAATTCTTGGGAGATGCTGGTGGACACCTGGTTCCAAGGGACAGAGTGGGAGAAACAAGGGGCTTGGAGTTAGAGAGGACCTGGGTTCAAATCCTGACCTGACCATTTTTTTATAGTGGGACAGGGGCCAAACCACCTAAACCTCTGAGCCTCGGTCTCTTCCTCCGCCCAGCGTGCACCTTAAGTGAGAGGCAACAGCCAGCGAGCCCCGCGTATTCTGCTTGAGTGAACGTTCTCATTAACTCAGAGCTAATCGGAAAGCCCCAGAGGCAAAAAATAATTTTTTAATACCAAAATGTCTGAGTTAATGTGTCTATCAGTCAGTCCAGGACAAGAATCACTCCTCTGGGACCCAAGAGCCTTCCCGTGTCTTCAGGCCTCACAGAGAGAGGAAAAGGGCTTCGAGTCCTGCCCCCACCACACCCTACAGGACACCTCTGCTTCTGGCCCCGCTTTCTGTGTCTTTAGGCTAAAATTCAGGATCCAGGAAACACTCCATTTGAGAACTCTGGTTCACTCGATTCCGCATCAGAGCAGAGCAGGGGATGGGGGCAATGGCAGGGGTCCACAGGGCCCTGCTCTGGTCCAGGCCCTGGGGAGATGGCAGAGCACAAGACAGGTATCCTCTGACCCCGGGGGATGGGGCGCATATTGGGAGGTCGTCGGGCTGATGAGAAGCAAGCCAAGAGAACAGGTCGCCAAACATCCCAGAACCCAGAAGGGGCCCTGACGGAGATGAGGAGGGCGTCAGGAAGGAAGTAGTGTGGCTACAGAGAGGACAGGGTCAGGGAGGCCTCTGTGGAGGGGCGCCAGGCAGGGAGCCAGAGGAGCAGGACGTACAAACGCCTCTGGGTGCACCCGAGCCCCTCTGTCCTCGCCCCAGGCCCGGGGGTGTCACTGCCTTACAGGCGAGGAAGGAGGTGACTTCCTACAACGCACACGCATTGCAGCTAACTAGTGGAGCATGGGTCCAACCCAGGACGCTCGGGCCCAGTGCCTGGGTAGGCTGCTAACAGCTCTGTCTTTTGGCTTTCTGTGGGTCTGGGTGAGTTCCTCCTCTACAGTCCCCCAGGAAGAAAATAACCGTTCCAGAACCCTGGGGACATTTCCTGAAGATAGGGCCCACAGGGCCCTGGTCAGTCATCGGGCCTCTCCAAGGCCCTAGGTACTCCCCACAGGTGGGGTGTGGCGGTGCCCTCACTGCCTGGCTCAGACTAAGGGCCCCACAAATAGCAGTTCCAACTGCCCCTCCCGATGGCAGAGGCCAGTACCTCAGAAAACAGAGGTGACCTTCTGGAACAGAGAAGATCATGGGCAGCATCACACCAAGCACTATGACCCCCACCTCCAGGGTGAGGGCGGTCCAGGGTTGTGTACATATATACAAGTACACAAAATTATACTTCATGACTATGTCAGTAGAAAGAAGGATTGATATTAATAATACATAAGTATATTACATTGGTTTGCTGCAGCTGCCATTAACAAAGCACTACAGACCACGTGGCTGGAAGCCCAAGGTCAAGGGGTTAGCAGGGTTGGTTTCACTGAGGCCTCTTTCCTTGGCTTGCAGATGGATCCCTTTTCCCTGTGTCTTTCTTTGTGCATGTCTGTGTCCTAATCTCTCCTCCGAGGGACAAGTCATATTAAATTAGGACCCACCACAGTGACCTCCTGAGAAATCTGTATGCACATTGAGAAGCAACAGTCAAAACTGGACATGGAACAACAGACTGATTCCAAATCAGGAAAGGAGTACGTCAAGGCTGCATATTGTCACCCTGCTTATTTAACTTAAATGCAGAGTACATCTGGGGAAGGCAATGGCACCCCACCCCAGTACTTTTGCCTGGAAAATCCCATGGACGGAGGAGCCTGGTAGGCTCCAGTCCATGGGGTCGCTAAGAGTCGGACACGACTGAGCGACTTCACTTTCACTTTTCACTTTTCACTTTCCTGCATTGGAGAAGGAAATGGCAACCCACTCCAGTGTTCTTGCCTGGAGAATCCCAGGGACGGGGAAGCCTGGTGGGCTTCCATCTATGGGGTCGCACAGAGTCAGACACGACTGAAGCGACTTAGCAGCAGCAGCAGCAGCAGAGTATATCATGCGAAATGCTGGGCTGGATGAAGCACAAGCTGGAATCAAGATTGCCGGGAGAAATATCAATAACCTCAGACACACAGATGACATCACCCTTATGGCAGAAAGCAAAGAACTAAAGAGCCTCTTGATGAAAGTGAAAGAGGACAGTGAAAAAGTTGGCTTAAAACTCAATATTCAGAAGACAAAGATCATGGCATCCAGTCCCATCACTTCATGGCAAATAAATGGGGAAACAGTGGAAACAGTGAGAGACTTTATATTTTGGGCTCCAAAATCACTGCAGATGGTGACTGCAGCTGTGAAATTAAAAGACACTTACTCCCTGGAAGAACAGCTATGACCAATCTAGACAGCATATTAAAAAGCAGAGACATTATTTTACCAACAAAGATCCGTCTAGTCAAAGCTATGGTTCTTCCAGTAGTGATGTATGGATGTGAGAGTTGGAGAATAAAGAAAGCTGAGCGCCAAAGAATTTATGCTTTTGAACTGTGGTGCTGGAGAAGACTCTTGAGAGTCCCGTGGACTGCAAGAAGATCTAACCAGTCCATTCTAAAGGAAATCAGTCCTGGATATTCATAAGAAGGACTGATGCTGAAGCTGAAACTTCAATACTCTGGCCACCTGATGCAAAGAACTGACTCATTGGAAAAGACCCTGATGCTGGGAAAGATTGAAGGCGGGAGGAGAAGGGGCCAACAGAGGATGAGATGGTTGGATGGCATTACTGATGCAATGGACGTGAGTTTGAGTAAGTTCCAGGAGGTGGTGATGGACAGGGAAGCCTGGAGTGCTGCAGTCCATGGGTCCGCAAAGAGTCAGACACTACTGAGTGACTGAACAGTGACCTTAGTTAAACTTACTTACCTCTTTAAGGACCCTGTCTCTATAGAAACTCCCATTCTAGGGGGCTAGGGCTTAGAAATTCAACGCACGAATTTTTGAGGAGGGGGAATACAGTTCACTCCACAATTTATACTTAAAACATGTATTTGCCTCAAAGTCCATTTTTTTCGTCTACTTTTAACAGAAATTAAAAGACTGTCATGGACCCCTAAGAGTACTGTGGGCCCCAGGCACAGCCCCTCCTGGGCCCAGGCAAGTCACCACAGAGCCAAGCTCTCGGGAGCCATGCGGATACTAATGCTCTGGGTATGGTCCCGGGAGAGCAGCTGGATCCATCAGGTGCAGAAGCGCTCCATGTCCAGCGGCACTGAGTGCTGTCCACGTCTTTCTCAGCTCCTCCCCCAATTTCTCATAAGCCACTCCAGTCAGAAGGTCACCCCAAATACTCCCATCGGAGCTGCACTTTTCTCGATGGCCAGGGACCTCCACGCAGCCAAGTCACGGCCATTCTTAAGCCACGCCTCACTCAAACTTTCAAGTAGCATTTAACTCGGTTGGTCTGTCCCTCCTCATGTGGCTTCCAGAACGCCACACCCTCTCATCCCCCCTCTGACATCCCCGGCCACTCCTCCCCAGCTACCTTTGCTGGACACAAGCCTTGTCCCTGGGATGTCCCAGGGCTGAATCTCTGGCCATCTTCACTGCCAACCTTCATCCTTTAGTGATCCAAACTAGAAGTGTGGTCCTCAATGTCTTCTTACAGATACTGGCTTTCTTCTTTATCATCCATCTCCTCTGCTGGAATGTCAGCTCCTTGGGTGGGCAGTTTTGTTTTGTTCATAGATGTACTTCTCAGCCTACATTTCAGGTGCTCCAGAAGTATTTGTTGAAGGAACCAGTGAATGAACAAGCCCGCCATGTCAGGTGGGACCTGGAAGACCCCACACTTCATTTGTCTTCTTACAGGCCTGGGGGCATCCGGGTGGAAGGGGGCTTACTCGAGGCTGAGAGGTAGACACGGCTTGTGTTGAATCTGCCTTCTGACATGCACCGTCCGGGTGACCACAGACAAGCATTCTCTACAAGCCTCTCTCTGGAGCTCACTTTCCTCATCCTGGGGACGGGGCCCGGGGGTAAGAATACGGACCTCTAAATACGGGACAGAACTCGACTAAACACTCTACACAAAGCCCTGAGCTCGGCCCCTGCATGGAGTGCACACAGCACTCCTCCAACCCCTGGAAGGACGGGGATGATATTCTTTATTGTGTCACAGCCTCGGCCTCGTCAGTAAAAACTGCAGCACTTGGCAGCTGATGACTGAGTCTGCGGGTACATCCCTCACCCCACCAAGGCAGCAGAAATTCTGGAGAGAAGGCAGGCAGGGCGAGCTCCATCTCCATTGCTCAAAATGCTGTGAGATTGGTTTGGTGCCACATTGGTGAAACTACAAATAGATGGACTTGAACTTAGAGATGATGGGTGCCAAATCCCATGGCCTCTGAACTCAGTTTCAGCTCCAAGCGTCCACTCCTCTGCACTTCTCCTCTCACCAATCCAGCCCAGCAGCCAGCGCTCAGCAACTCCAGAGTCTGCCCATGTCCCCAGGGAGGCGGCTCCTCTCACCTGCCAGCTGCCTTCCTCTTGTGTCTCCACAATGCAGTCTGGAGAACCTTCTAGAACCCGAATCTGACCATAGCTCCCACTGCCTAGAATCCCACATGGCTTCTCATTGCTCTTGGGTTAAAACCAATGTTTTCTGTGAGGCCTGCCAGGGCTGGAGGTCTGAGCCCATACGACATTTCCCTGTTTGTCCTGCACCACTTCCCTGGCTATCCGTCAGATTTACCTGCAGGCCTCTCCCGAGAGGCCCTGGCTGCCGGAGAAATGAGGTCCGCCTGACACCCACCACCAACCCCCAGTCTGCCATCTCAGGCTCAGGAGACCCGCATGCACTTACGCATCAGCTTGTCATCTCCCACCCCTCCCCTCCCCAGCAACGACAGGGGTCCCATCAGGCTGTTCGCCTCCGTGTAGATTAGAGCCCGCTCAGAACACGTGATGGATACATGAATGGATGAGCACACGAATGAATGAAGGCAGGTGCACGGCCCCCCGCGTGCAGGCCTTGTTAGGGCTTCGAGGAGGCAGCGTCCAATTCCCAGGCAGGCCTCGGCAGCCCACCCCCCGCCCCCGGCTCCCTCCCTCACCTTCAGCTCCTTTCTTCTCAGAGGCAGCACAGAGGCGCTCCAGCACCACGCTGTCCTGGGAGCCCTCCACCCGGACCTCCTCATCCAGGATCCAGAAAAGGCCCCTGGCGTCCTCGGCACCTCCTCCGGCTGGCAGGCGCACCTGGCGGGAGACCCAGGATACACTGAGGAGCCCCCTGAGAGAGGCCAGGCCTGGGCTTCTTGTCCCACCTAGGGAGTCGGGGGTCTGTGGCCCAGGCATCATGACTCAGACGTGCTGCTCTGGATCCACGCTCCGCTCACCCCCAGACTCTCAGTGGAGAGGCCACAGGACTACCAATCTCTTGGTTACAAGGGTCTGGATCCTGCCTCTGTCTTCATCTCCTGGATGACCCTGGGCAACTTACTGCCCCTCTCTGAGGCTCATCTTCCCTTCTGCAAAATGGAGACTGACAACACTGTCCTCCAAGGTGAGGATTTAACCAGAGCAAGCCCTCTGTACACCACACATCCCTGGCTCCACACGGGCAGCTGGTCTCCTTGTGCACAGCCTAACATGAAAGGATGAATCCCATCCCCATCACATCCTCTTAGAAGTCTTTGTATTTTTTATAGTAAAATCTTGAGAGGAAAAAGGCACCAAGAACATCTAAGAGAAAGTGAACTTGCCTCAACCACACAGACGTGAAATTTTAAATCCAGTGCCAGCATCAGAGAACCTCCAGGCGACCCTGCATCTCCACACGTGGGAAACGGAGAGAGGCCTGGGGATCTGCAGGGCTTATCCGAGGGTCCCCAGTGAGCTAATGTGTCCAAACATGGTGTCAAACAGTTAAAGAGGAAATGTGATGTGTATGATGGCCAACAGTCCCAGTGTGCCCAGGGTCGGGGCTTCCCAGGACATGAGAATTTCAATGCCAAGGTCAGCAACGTCCCTGGTAAACCAGGACAGTTGCTCACTCTGACACAGGAGTATCAGTCCACACCCCACTGAGAGGGGTCCAGCGAGGGGAAGGGACACGTCCAGGGTCACGTGGAGAGGCCCAGGGCACAAGTGTACCTGCCCCCGGGATCCTGGGTCTTCACCATGGCCTCTCTTGCTGGAGCTGAAATCTATAGCCAGCCCCGCCCAGCTGTTCCAGCCACTGCCCAGGAGTCCTGGGGACAGCAGGATCTTTTCCTCCTCACACTGTCTGGGTGGTCCCTCAGGCTCGCCCCTCCCAGGGAGGGAGGAAGCAGGACAGGGATGGAGACCCAGCCCAAGAGGCACCAGGGAGCAGCAGAAGCAGCTGTGAAGGGCCGGCAAGGCTCACAGTTGAGAGTGCTTTGCAGGACAAGGTGAGGAGCCAGGGAACTGGGAAAAGGTGTCCAAGTGCAGGAGAAACGAGACCAGCAGGACACCTACTGGGTGTCACCCACCCTGTGGGGCTGTTTGTCCCAGATCTCACGGGAGTTCAGGACAACCCAGTGGTACTACCTGTTGTTCACATTTGGGTGATGAGAAAGCCGAGGTTCAGAGAGAAATGACGTGCCCAAGGTCACCAAGATCAGACTGGAGCCCGGCAAGTTCCATGGCCTGAGCCCTTTCTTTTACAGCAGGTTGGGGGGAGTTGGGGGGTGGGGTAATGAGGGAGGGCAAATTCCAGTGTGACGGTCATGGACTGCTGAGAGAGGGCTGAGCAGAGCGGCAGATCAGGGGTCAGCACAGTGGGTTCTTGGGGCAGGGAGAGGGAGGCAAAGACTCAGGGATCCCCAAACTAAAGTCTGTCTGCCTCCAGGGAGCTCAGGGGCCTGGATCCAGCATCACCCCCATTCTCCATCCCCAGGGGCCCCAACTGTCCCGGTCTCTGCTGGGCACAGCATCTTCATCTGAACACCTGACCTTTCCAGGTGACAGTGCCTGGAGGTGACTGAGTACCAGCCCTGGAGCGCCCTAGCTCTGTCCACAGACTCAGACTCTAAACCTGATAGGATTGAAATGCTGGTTGTCTAGGCCAAACCCTCAGACCAATCAACACAGAATCTGGGAGGGGGTCCCCAGGGTCAGTGTTTTGAACAATCCATGGGTCATTTGAGGTGCGAACAGAGCTGTGATCTAGTAGCTCAAAGATTCCAATCTGCCAGTATTTTGATAAAGAGCCCAAGAGGTATCTGAGAGCCTTGGTTCACAGGGCCCTGTGTTACCTGCGAGGGAGTCTGATCCACCACGGCCACTGTGGTCCCTGGGGATGACTCCGGGAGGTCAAACTGCACAGGAACATCTTCCTAGAAAGTAACACAAGTTCAGTATTAGTTCCTTCTGCGAGCTGAGAGGGAAGAAACTTCTGGAGGAGGTTTAAGAGAAGTGAGGGCTTTAATCATCACACCTTGGCCTCTTTTTATTGTTATTTTTAATCGTGGTAATATACACATGGCATAAAATTTACCACTTAAACTATCTATTTATTTGGTGGTGCAGGGTCTTGGTTGCGGCGTGTGGGCTCTAGTTTCCCGGCCCCTGCCCTGTGCTGTGCTCAGTCGTGTCCGACTCTTTGTGGCCCCGAGGACTATAGCCCGCCAGGCTCCTCTGTGCATGGGGATTCTCCAGAGTTCTGGGGCCGGTTACCATGGCCTCCTCCAGGGGATCCGCACTGCAGGTGCATTCTTTACCATCTGAGCCACCAGGGAAGCCCCGAGTCCCTGACGAGGGACCAAACCTGAGTCCCAGCGTTGGGAGTGTGGCGCCTTAGCCTCTGGACCCTCAGGGAAGTCTGCATTTAAATTATTTTTAAGGGCACAGTTCATCAGCATAAAGCACATTGACATTTTTGTGTAACCTTCACCACCATCCAGCTCCAAAACTCTTCATCTTGCAAAGTTGAAACTCGGTGTCCAGTAAACATGAGCTCCTTGCTTCCCTCTCCCCATTTCTGTCTCTATGAACGTGACCACTCTAAGCATCTCACACGAGCAGAATCATACAGGATCTGTCCTTCGGTGACTGACTTGCTGCACTTAGTACAGTGTTCTCAAGGCTCATGTAGTCACAGCCTGTGTCAGAATTTCCTTCCTTTTTATAGTTGAATGACAGCCCCTTGTATGAAAACATCACATTTGTTTATCCATTCATTCACTGATGGACACTTGCGATGCTTCCGCCTTTGGGCTATTACTGTAATGCTGTCATGAACATGGGTGTACAAATCTCTGAGACCTTACTTGGAATCCTTTAGGGTAGATACCTGGAAGTGGAATTTCTGGATCAAATGGTGGTTCTATTTTTAATTTTCTGAGAAAACACCACACTGTTTTCCACGGCAGCTGCACCACGTTTTATTCCCAGCAGTCCACATGGGTTCCATCTCCTCTACATCTTCCCCAGCAGTTCTTACTTTTTGTTTATTTTTCAATTTAGTGGATGTGAAATGGTATCTCAATGTGGTTTCGATTTGTATTTCCTTAAACTAGTGATGTTGAACATCTTTTCATGTGTTTATTGGCCATTTGCTTATCTATTTTGGAGAAATAGGTATTCAATTCCTTTGCCTGTTTAGACATTTTCTTAATTTATTCATCTTCGGTTGTGCTGTCTTTGTTGCTGCGTGGACTTTTCTCAGTTGTGGCAAGCAGGGGCTACTCTCTAGTTGTGCAGGCTTCTCACTGCAGTGGCTTCTGCTGCAGAGCATGGGCTCCAGGGTGTGCGTGTTTCAGCAGTTGCGCCTTACAGGCTCTAGAGCACAGGCTCAGCAGCTGTGGTGCACGGACTTAGCTTCTCCAAGACGTGGGACCTGCCTGGACCAGGGACTGAACCCATGCCTCCTGCATTGGCAGGTGGATTCTTTACCACTGAGCCACCGGAGAAGCCCTTTGCCCATGTTTAATCAGGTTGTTTGTTTTTATCCTTTTAGCCTTGGTACGAGAAGAAAGGATACAGACCAGGATCCCAAGAGCATCCTAATACTGCCCATCCTGCAGGGTTGTCCGCAATCATGGTGAGGTTATCAGGAACTGACGACTCAGTGCAGACCCTTCTAATATTTACTGAGCACCCAATAAGTGCTGGGCTGAGTGAGTGCTGGAGAGAGCAAACAAAGTCTGGAAAATAACAGCTGGCATACAAAAGTAATCAGTAATGTCCAGATCATGCTATGTTCAAAGATACTCATCACGGTGTTGTTTATAACAGCACAGATGTGGAAATCTCCCAGGCAAACTCTGGGAGATGGTAAGGGACAGGAAGCTTGGTGTGCTGCAGTCCATGGGCAGTTATGTCTGCGAAGAGTCACACACGACTTGGCTACTGAACAAATGTGGAAATCACCCAGGGGTCCAAAGGAGAGCTGAGATAGAATCTGACGTAACCAGAGACATGCGTCCTTTCTAAGAGCTGTGAATGCTGGAGGAAATGTGAACAACATCAGGCTATGAGGAAAAAGCAAACAACAGAATCGTATACAGATGAATGTGAGATCTGTAGAGAAGACCATGTACGGGGAAATGGCTGGCATAAGATACGGACAGAGGTAACAGTGGTTGCTTCTGGGTGCTGGGGTAAAGGAGATGGTATTTTCTGCTTCTGGACACTTCTTCGCACTTGCCAGTTTTTAAATAAAGAACATGTTTTACTTTGATAATAAGAAATAAAGTGAAATATTATGGGAAAAAAATATGATGGATGCTACCACATGTGGAATGCCTAATACAGATTAGGCATTTTCTAGACCACTTCATCAAATGTTCAAAACAGTGTCTTTAGAAGGTGTGGTAACACCAGGGAGGAAGGAGGGAGTAGATGCCAGGGGCATCTGGGGTGCTGGCGATACTCTCCTCTCCCCCTGGGTGGTAGCTGCATGAGTGTGCTCAGCTGGACAAATTCACCAAGATGAGACGTACACTCTGGATTTAGGCACTTGTCTGTGTAAACGTTATAGTTCAATTTAACTTTTTTTTTTTTTTTAACGTAAGTAAAGGCAGGCATGGGGGAATGAGCCTGAACAGGCTTCCTGACTTGCAGGCAGAGCCTCCTTGGAGAGCTGCTGCATATTCACCTTCGCTGGATGCTCCCCTGTTATGATCCAGAGACTGTGCAAACCACACGATTTTCACCCACAGCCGGGCATGAAGGGCCTTCCACGGACAGGGTGCAACCTAACTGCTGGAGAACGGTTCAGCTTGGGTGTGTGGATGAAGAGGAACTGATGAGCCCAAACAAGGGATAGCTGTGGGAGCAGGGCCTGAGGAGCCCTGAGCTCTGAACTGTAAGAGACCTGTAAGAGGCCATGGGAGACAGAGGGAGATGGGGGAGGAGCAGAGGCCCTGGCAGCGAGGCCTGCAGTTTGGGTTTTAATCAGTGCTGGACCAGACAGCATGAAGCTAAATCCAGGATGAGCACCAGAAGCCCCAGCCCAGCCCAGCCATACCTCCCGGAATCGCTCCAGCGCCGAGACGAAGGTCCGCTGGTAGAAGAGCAGCTGCAGGCGCTCATGAACGTAATTGTGGCACAGCTCCTCGAAGGTGGCGGCCCGGTCTCTGCCCTGGTGCCGGGGGTTCTGAAAGCCTGGAGAGTCCACCACCATGATGGAGGCCATGGAGAGGTGGTGGGAGGAGAAGGATCTGCAGGGGAAAGGAAAGGGGCCCCGAGAGGACGTGGAATCTTAGAGCCCTAAGATTCCAGGCCCCCCGCTCCCCCATCACAGAGATGGAGAAACAAGGCCAGCATGCTGGGCAGGTCTGCAGACCCAGCAGAATACACTACTTGTGGGCTGTGTGACTTTGGGAAAGTTACTTAACCTCTCTGAGCATGGGTTTCCCCCAATGTTTAATGGTGGGTGGGATGAACAGGAAGACCCAGGGGGCTGCAAATCAAAAAAAAAAAAATGGAGCTGAAGTATGAAAAGTGCCTCCCTTGGACATTGCGGGCCATTAGGACACATGCTCTCTCCACCGGGCCAAGACTGGAGAAAATACTTGCTTAAGGCTGCACCACAAATTTGCTATAATGTTAGGACTAGAGCCTCCTTTTCTTTCTTAGTGACACATGGCATCAGAAAAACAACTTTGTTCAGTATCTGCCTCCGTTTACAAAGTTCTCTCAAGCTTCACCTCCCTGGATCCTCTTGACAAATCTATGAGAGTGGATGGAGAAGGGACTATTTGCATCAGAAACCAAGAGTTAAGAGACTCTACAGAGTCACATGTGGGTTCCAATCCTCGCTCAGCCATAGCGGGGCTGCATGTCTTGGCGGAGTTGCCTAGTGTCTCTGAACGTCCACCGTGGAAGGGCTAACGATGGAGACGAACTCAGAAGGCTGGTGGGAGGGCTGGGTGTGATAAAACGTCCATGGCTCTGAACGTGGTAAACGTTCAGTGTTTTTTGCTATTATTCCCATCAGCATGAGCAGTTATATGCTTTGGAGAGTCCTAAGTTTGAACTCAAGTGCTTCGCTGTTATTTGCTGAGGTTTTCCATCTATAAAATGGGGCCAATAAGACACACCACACAGCCATGCTTGAAGATTAAGTGAATTAATGTTCAGAAAGCCAGACACCTGCTGGGTGCGTGTAAATGGCAGGACGGGCAAGTGTCGTCATCACCAATACACCCATTTCCCGGATTCGGGCTCCCAGAACCCCAGAGCCAACCAGAAAGCAGCCACCCACTTCCTGCAATTCACCGATAAATGCTTCTTCCCCTGAGCACGCACGATCCCCTGGTTTCTAGATAATGTGTCTGTAATCTCAGAGGGTAATTACTCCAGCAGGAAGAGAGGGAGCCGACTCTAGGTCCGCAGAGAACCCCAGCTGCGCTGTTGCTACGCACCAGCCTCATCCCTTCAACAGGATGTCGGAAGCCTAATTATGCCTCCCGCTCTTACACGGTGCGGGGGATGGGGGGAGGAGGGTGTGTGTGTGGTGGGGGTGGGGATGGTGGTGGTGTGCGGGGGTCGGGGAGCGGTGGGGGGGGGTGGGGAGATTGCTTGCGCAAGCTCCGCATCGGCCCCACTGGAACGGCTTAGATTTCCCAGGGTTCAGAGCGGCATCCCCATGATAGAGAACACAGGCTCCCAGTAGTATTACCTGCAGATATCTGCAGTGTTTTATGATCACAATTCACAGACATTTTTAAATTTATCTTTTATTTTTTATTGATTTCTTATTAAATTTATTTTTATTTATTTTATTTTTAGCTGTACCATGCAGCATGCAGGATCTTAGTTCTCTGACCAAGGATTGAACTCGTGCCCTTTGCAATGGAAGCGCGGATTCTTAACCACTGGACCGCCAGCGGAGTCCCTTATTGACTCCTTTTAATCCTTGCAGTGACCCTGGGGAACAGACCTATTGAATATTTCAGATGCACAAAGGGAGGTCGGGGAGGTGAACTGACCTGCCAGCGTCGCACTGCCCGCGGCTGGCCAAGGCGGAGTACACGCCAGCACCGTCCGGCTCCAAGACCCACTCTCCAGCTCAACAGAACCCCACTCTGCTGAACTCCCCAGGCTTGGGCTCACCCACGTGCTGCAAAGAGACCACCTCTATACCAGAGGGAAGGCTGCCGTTACCTGTTGATGAGCGAGACCACGGCGGCAAAGACCTCTTGGTACAGGCCAGAGGCCATGCCCTCCACACACTCCACACCCGTCATCTTGAGCCCTGCAGTGGGGAAGAGAGGAGGGTGGGCATCCCGCGGTCAGGACATTGCCTGGGGCCAGGGACGTCACTGCTGGCCTTAGAGGACCTTCCACCACCCACACACACACACATCACCCTGCTGCTGAAATTACTCATGTCCTTAGGATCAAGTTCAAGTGTTTTGTCAGGTCCTCCAGGGTCCTGTGTGGCCTGACCCTACCTCTCCTCCACTGTGATCTCCTGGTCATCCCTCAGGGCTCAAGCCAATGTCACCTCCTCAGGGAAGCCTGCCATAACCACTGCCACAAACCCATTAGGCCAGTTCTCAGGACTATCTTGCCTGTTTTTTTATTCTATGGAGGTAGATATGCCCATTTCACTGCTAAAGACACTGAGGGCCAAATGGCACTGAGTTAGGTTAAGTCTCACGAGGCTACTTGGAAAGTAAATGGTGTTTGCAGACTTCCTTATTATTATCATTGTTATTATTATTATTATTGGCTGTTACATGCAGCATGTGGGATCTTAGTTCCTCCACCAAGGATCGAACCCATGCCCCCTGTACTGAAAGTAGAGTCTTAACCCACTGGCCCACCAGGGACGTCCCCTTGCTTTTTTTGAAAAATTTACTTTTCAAACTGAGATATGATTGACATACAAAAAAACCTGTACATTTTAAATCGTACATCCTGTTAAGTTTGAAGCATAAACCCATGACATCATCACCATAGATATGCCATAAACATAACCATCACCTCTAAAAGTTTCTTTCTATACATCAGTGTCTCTTTTGCTGTCTCGAAAACAGGGTTATTGTTACACTGGTTATTGTGCACTGGGATGACCCAGAGGGATGGTATGGAGAGGGAGGGGGGACAAGGGTTCAGGATGGGGAACACATGTATACTTGTGGTGGATCCATCTTGATGTATGGAAAAAGCAATACAATATTGTAAAGTTAAACAAAATAAAATTTAATTAAAAAAATAAATAAAAGTTTCTTTCCTCTGTGTGTGTGTGTCTGTGTGTCTGTGAGAGGGGGAGAGAGTGGAACTTTCAACATAAGATTAACAGATTTTTACGTACAAGATACATTACTGCAAACTGCAGGCACTCTGTTGTACAGTGGAGATATCCATCTACTGATCACTTTGTCTGTCCTCTAGGGTTTTCTCATCTTGACTAAATGAAACTATGTACTCTCTGATCAAAATGTCTCATTTCCCTCCCTCTCTACCCCTGTCCCAGTAACCACCATTCTACTCTGTGTCTCTGTAAGGTGGACTACTTTAGATTTCTGATATAAGTACCATATTATTAAAAAGTCAAAAAAGAAGGAAATCCTGTCATTTTCACCAACACGGATGAACCCGGAGGACGTTGTGCTGAGTGAAGTGAATGGGCCACCAGAGGACACGTGGACCCTAGTTTTACAGCACTGACCACAGCTCATCTTTACTTTCTGGTTATTTTGTTAGTGTGTGTCTCCCACCCTGCCCCCCACTGAGAGTGCCCCAAGGATGGGGACTGATTCTGAGTCTGTTGGCTCCAAATTCCAATTTCTGACACACAGTACTCAGTAAATATCTATTGTTCCCTCTTTCTAGGGGGAAACTTGGCAGTTTAACAGCAGAAACCGTTAACATGTTGGACTTAATAACTTTACTCTTAGAATTTTATTGTATTGAAATATGCAGAGAAACAAAGATTTCTAGGTACATACATTCTCCCAATTGTTCATTAAACTGACAAAAAATCACTTTTTCAAAACAGCTCAAATATCCAAAAAATAGCAAATGGGATAGATAATTTGTAGTCCAACCATATAATAGAATACTTCAAGTCAGGTCTAGAAGAATATTGAATGAGATGGAAAAGTGCCTGCATATAGTGTTGCTGCTGCTGCTGCTGCTAAGTCACTTCAGTCGTGTCCGACTCTGTGCGACCCCATAGACGGCAGCCCACTAGGCTCCTCTGTCCCTGGGATTCTCCAGGCAAGAACACTGGAGTGGGTTGCCATTTCCTTCTCCAATGCATGAAAGTGAAAAGTGAAAGTGAAGTCGCTCAGTCGTGTCCGACTCTTAGCGACCCCATGGACGAGCCTACCAGGCTCCTCCGTCCATGGGATTTTCCAGGCAAGAGTACTGGGGTGGGGTGCCATTGCCTTCCCCGGCATATAGTGTTAGGAGGAATAAAAAAAAGCTTAGAAAACTATTACAATGGTAGCCTCAATTTTGTATAAACACACACGGGTCCCATTAGAACACCCAGCCTTGATTAAGGGGCACTGAGCAGAGCGGGGTAAGGAGTGGGGCTTGTATCTCAAATACTGACCCTTAGGTGTTGGTTCCAGCCACGGAACTGGAAACACAGTTTGCAAATTTGCAGGCCCTAGGGCTTGGAGAAATAGTTTTGCTCGTACATTCCAGGAAGCCCGCTGCAGCCCCAAAGCATTTCCCGTCCCTGCTTTAACTCCACCTGCATCCTGGGTCGTTGCTAGGCAACCCACAGCCTCTCAGCATCTCTCTCAAGCCTGCTGGTCCCCTGCCTGCTTAACATCTACCCTTGAGATCTCAGGCTGCGAGGCTGACTCAGCTTCACAAAGCAGTGCATACACGTAACTGTGCTTCTGTGTGTGTGTGTACATATGTGCACTGTGTGCACATGTGTGCTGTGCACGGGACAGTGCAGATGTGTGCACATGTGCATGTGTGCACATGCCTGTACATGGTACAAGCGTGTGCCTGTACATGTGCACCTGTGTCAGAGAGGAGGCGTAACTATTAGGCAGACTCCAGCTTATACCAGAGCACAGAACTGGATGGCAGTGAAGTCTATGACATCAGCCATCAAGCTGAAGTCCCTGGCAGGCGGAGCAGCCCTGTGGATCCAAGGGGCCTCTAACAGATGGTGCTAAAACTACAGTTCAAAACAGTGCTACCTGCTAAGCCCAGACTCTGCAGTCTCTGGATAGCTCCTCTTGGAGAGTTCTCAGAGATCCCCGGGGCTCTGAGGGGTCCTCTGCCCTCACCTTCTACAGCCGAAGCATCTGGCCACCGAGGCTGCAGACCTGGGACTCAGCAGACCCGCTTGCGCAGCTGCAGTGTAAGTGTGCTCCTGCTTGCCCCGCTCCACGTCAGTTCAAAGCACCCCCATTCCTCCAGCTGCTCAGACTCAAGTCCTAGAAGGCGTCCTGACCCCTTGCTTCTGCCCAGGACTCATGCCAACAGCTCTAATTGTAAACTAGACCTTAAACTGGTCCACCTCCGCCCATCTGGCCCACCCATCCCTTGTCCAGCCTCCATCACCTCACCAGGGTGACCTGTATCGGTTCCCACACACTCCTTGCTCTTCATCCAGGCTGAGCTTCACACAGAATAAACTAATCGTGCCATACCCCTGCCTATGCCCCTCCATTGGTTCCCTCAGTCTGAAAAGAAAACTCCATTTATAGACTATTCTGTGAGCTCTCTAACCTTATCTACTGTCCTCCCCGCCAGACCAACCATCTTGGCCTTATTTCTGTTCTGGCAGGTCAGTCTTCCACCTAGAGTAGGGGCTCAGCAAAGACCACATCCAGTGGAAATGCCATGGTCCCTTGGCACCATCCTTAGTGCCCTCTCTTGGCAGCACAGGGCCCCCCTCCCAGGTTTCAGCAGCCTCTGACCAGGACAGAGCACTGAGCAGGAAGGGGCCAAGTCCATTTCCAGAGAAGGAGCTTCGTTTGCACCTAGAAGGTTTACATACAGTAGACCCTCAATAAATCCTTGATGAATAGTGAAAGGATGCTGGTTTGTCCCCAAAGGGTGGCTCCGTAGGGACCCAGCCCACCCAGGGAGGCCATGGTACGGTACCTGAGCTGGCTTCTTCACCCTCCAGGCTCCGCCGGCTCGGCCCAGATGTCACCTGCTCGATGATCTGTCGCAAGTGGTGCTTGAACGTGGCTGTGTTCAGCTCCTCGTACTCGCAGCCCAGGGCCTCTGCTGCGTGGTTGGCCCACTCAAAGCGCATGAACTGCTTCCGGCCCACTGTGCGGGAGACAGAGCAGAGGAGGGTGGTGAGGTCCTGGGCGGGTGATGGGTAGGCATCCAAGAAAACCTCGGAGAATCTCGCCACCTCCCAGCCTCTGGGCCACCCACCCTCAGCAGGAGCCTGAACCACAGAGGCCTGGCCCCAGCTGACGGCCTTGGGCAGGAGCCAGCTTTCCCAAGAGACACATTTGTCCTACTACCCTGCCACCTGCATTGTTCACTTTTCCAAAACAATTAAAAATATCATCCTCTCTATGGGCTATTATAACGCCACTTAACATCAGCAACAAAGCCTATACAACATGGGCAATGCTTATATGGTAACGGTAAATGAAAAGGACTAGAAAAAAATCATACTATAGTATGGCATCCATTGTGTAAATCACTCTAAGCTGCTATATAAATAAGGAAAAGGAGATATATTCAAACGCTTTCTGCAGTGGTTCTGTACTAATTTTGTAATCCAAATTTTAAAATTTAATGATTTACTAAGGCGAACTACAGTTCTACTCTTAAAACAATTTCCCCCCCTTTCCTATCTTCCCATATCTGTGTTTCTTTCTTTGAAATAAGGATCACAGCTGCCAAGAGACTTCTCAATCCATCAGAAAAAGATCATAAGGGTATCATTCTTCAAACAGACATCTTAAAGAATCTGTCTGGCTTAAGAAAAATTTGGAAGTTTGGGAAAAGACTTTATCTGGGGCTTTGACAATATCCACCTGGAGTGGGTTGCCATTTCTTTCTCCAGGGGATCTTCCCCACCCAAGGATTGAACCAAGGCATCCTGCATCGAGGGCGGATTCTTTACCAGCTGAGCCACCAGGGAAGCCCAAGAAGAAGGAGCGCTGGCCACTGCTTATCAAGGTCCTCCTACACACCAGTTACTCAGTACTGATTCTCTCAAGAACAGTCTTTTATTACCTCCATTTTAGAAATAATTCCCATTTTACATATAATAAACCTGAGATCCAGAGAGGTTACATGGCTAGTAAAAAAGTCCTGCCACTTTAAAAAATGATCAAGAAGGTAGGAACGATGGTGGTGATTATGTGGTGAGGATGGTGGAGGGGATGATGTGATAATGGGGATGACAGTAACGAGGGTGGTGGCAGGTGCCACTTACCGACCCCGCTTAGTTCAACATGTCATCTTTGTTCAGCTAGCGGCTTTTGGAGTCAGAACACCTGCCTTAGAGTTCCAGGTATGACACAGAAAAAAATCAGTATGCACAAGCCTTAACTACCTGTTATTATTACTGGATCTTCACAAAATCCCAAAAGCAGTACCATTCCTATTTTATAGATGAGAAAACTGATTCAGAAAAATCACCAGAAATCAGGTCAAATGGAAGAACTATTTCCCCAAAATCAATATGGACTGCAGCCTGCCAGACTCCTCTGTCCATAGGATTCTTCAGGCAAAAATACTGGAGCAGGCAGCCATTCCATTCTCCAGGAGATCTTCCCAACCCAAGGACTGACCCTGGGTCTCCTGCATCGCAGGCAGATTCTTTACCATCTGAGCCACCAGAGAAGTCTCTTCAATATCACCTTGAGAATATTATGAGCCTAGGTAAGACCTTCTTTGACGTGGGATCACTGATCTTTTCACTTTCCATAAGTACCTAGTGAAAGGAAATGTTATATGGCACTATTTTAAATGAGAACCCATTTTTGGTAGGAGGTCACTGAGAGGATGTGGCACCCAGGTGGCCTGTGAGCTGGCCCTGGGCAACTGGAGGGGCCTCACCCTTTGCCCTGCCCCTGGAATGTCCACCCAGCCCTCCCCACTCCCACAGTGGTCACTGTTACAAGGACGCAGCCTTGAGACAGCAGGGTGCTTCTGAGACCGTCCAGAAGGGCTCTGTGACCCAGCCCAGTGCCGGCCTCTCTATAAACCCCTAAGATTCTGGAGGGCAGGGGAGGAGATCCACCCACCTTGCAGCGACGGAGACAAGCCTCATGTGTCAGTTCCCTTGTGTGTTACACCTGCCACCCTCCCATCTAGAAGGGCTGCCTCCTCAGTCTCTCCCTGCCCCCTTACCAGTGTATGGGGGGCTAGTTTTTGAACCAACACTGCCATCATTTGTCACAAACAGAAGGCAGAGATAAATACAATGTGCATACAGAGATACCATTAGACTCTAATTAGATACAGTTACCTGGGAGCCTGAGGTCTGCTTTTTCTTTGCTAAAAATAATGGAGATTAGCAAGCATTACAGAGAGGCATTGCAGGCTAGCAGCCCTGAATGAGACATCCTCTTCCTGGGATGGGGCTGAAAGTGAACTCAATAGAACACGACTGTCCAGGTGGCCGATGCCCTGTCCCTCCCCCACCCCATCGTCTCCACTGCCACCCTCCGAAACGGTCTCCAGACCCTGCCCGCTGTGACCCGTAGCCTTGCGGAGCTACAAGCACTCTCAAAGGGGCTCAGCGACAGCTGCGTCTGAGAGGAGGAGCTGGAAGTGGACAGGGCAGGCCTCTAAGTCCCGCCGGACTCAAGAGGTATATTTCCAAGCACTTTGTGCAGCATCCTGCTGGTGAAACCCAGGAGTCACACGTGAGACTTGCCTTTCTGCTTCCAGCCCCCTGAAGGCTGGCCAAGCGCCAAACCCAACCCCGTGGGTCCCTACGTCTTTGTACAGAGCCGGGTGGAGGCCAGGCCTTCTCAGGAGGGGCTGAGAACCCTGGGCTGGCACCTGTGGTGGGGAGAAGGCAGACTGGACGGGAACACGGGCACCAGAGCAGCCAGGGTCTGCTTATGAGAACACTGAGCCACAAAGAGAGAGACCTTCTGAGGTCTCGTGGCTGGTTAACGGGCAGACGCGAGATCTGAACTCAGAGTCTCCTGACTTCAGCTTTCAGTGTGCTAACCCTGGGCCCATTGCAGAGAAGCCTTCTCTCATACAGCGATATTGTTCTGAAACCAGAATGGAGCGAAAAATCAGAGTCAAAGGCTTAAAATTCCCCTTGAGAATCTCTTAAATTGCCCGTAGCATGTAGTACTGCAGCATACTTACTTCCCTGAGTCCGATGCAGCAAGCCTCCCCTCCAGTGGAACACCAGAGGAAGTGGGTGGCTTGCCTTCAGTGCCCATGACACACAGAAAAACACTTATCTGTAACCCCTGGCCTCACATCTGCCTGTGTGTGGCCGGATTTACATAAATACAACATTGTCTGACGGGGCCACCCACCCTTGAAACAGCTCTCTATGAAAGAACTACCTGCAGACACCAGTTCTGTAGTTATGCTCAGTGAAAAACAGTCCATGCATCTCGCCATGGCCTGGGGGATGCACACCTGGATGTGTCTACACAGTGCGGGAGGACAGCTGAATGACCCTGGCTCATCTCCCAGCTGCCTTGGGAGGTGTGCAGGCTGAAGGCTGTTAGGCCTGATTTATAGCAGAGGCCAAGCCCCAGAGAGGGGAACCGCCCTGCCCTGAGTCACAGCTGTAAATAGCTGAGCCAGCGCTTGAGTCTAGGTCCCTGGACCCTCTGGTCACGGCATGGGGTTAGGGGCAGCTCTGGTATCCCCAATATCTCACATTTCAGACCTGGCCTGAGCACACACGTGGGCTGTAGGTCCATGGTGGCTGGACCAGAGCAGGAAGGCTGCCACTGCGCCACTGTCCGCCCTTCCACTTCTGGAGGCCTTTGCTCGAACGGGCATTTGCTCAAGCACAGGGTGTGGCTGGACGTGCCATGGAACAAACATCCCCAGCCCTCAACCAGTGACTGCAAGTTTGAAAGCATTAGTTGCTCAGTCGTGCCCGACTCTGCGACCCCACGGACTGTAGCCTGCCAGGCTCCTCTGTCCATGGGATTCTCCAGGCAAGAACACTGGAGTGGGTTGCCATGATCTTCCTGACCCAGGAACTGAAGGTAAGGCCTTTTGAGAGCAGTTGCTCCAGGTGGGCTGCCGTCTATGGGGTCGCACAGAGTCGGACACGACTGACGTGTCTTAGTAGCAGTAGCAGCAGCAGCAGCTCCAGGCTATGCTCTATGCTGACCCCCAGAGGCCTCTAGCAGAGTGGAGCCCTGGCTGCCTGCAGAAGTAGCTGGGTTTTTTTCAGTAGCTGGTGACAGGCTCTTAGGGCTGCCTTCCTTCTCCACACCCCTCCCAGGGCTTCCTGGAATCACCTCCCACGCGAGATTCTAGCCCGTGAACCCTCATCTCAGCAGCTGCACCCATTTACAGTGCTAAGGCTCAGAGACAGCCTCAGATGCTGACCCCATGCAACATGATTTGGTTTGGTTTTTCCTTCAGTTGGGCTTCCATGGTGGCTCAGACGGTAAAGAATCTGCCTCCAAAGCAGCAGGTAGACCCAGGTTCGATCCCTGTGTTGGGAAGATTCCCTGGAGAAAGGAATGGCTACTCACTCCAGTATCCTTGGCTGGAGAATTCCATGGACAGGGGAGCCTGGTGGGCTACAGTCCATGGGGTCACAAAGAGCAGAACACGACTGCGAACTAACACATACCTCCCTTCAATTATTGAGGCCAAGAGAAGGTTCTCTGGAAGTGAGCCAAATTCCTGGCATGCTGCTCTTTTGGTTGTGTGCCTCTGTCTATTCCTAGAAACTGTCTGTACATATGGGGCGAGGTCCGGCCCCACCCATCATGCTACCAAGGGCAGAAATTCCCCAGGTGACCAGAGGGCTGTAGAGCAGACAGAGCGGCCACATGGCCAGGTTCAGAGTCTCCCAAAGGGCTCCTCACAGCAGGTATTCCCTGGGGAGAAATGGATGCTGTGTGGTATCACTTTGCCCTTTGTTTGGTAACACAAGTTTCTTAACTGCAGGACATCTCAGAGCCTTTAAGGAATATGGTATGATGCTCCAAGAAAGGGACGTTCTGGGCAGACCGATGTGGCCTGGGAATGCTTTCAGACCAAGATGGTCTAACATCCCATGAGACACCAGTTTAGGAAACAGTGGCTTAGCTGAAAAAGTCCCCCATTAACCAGGTGACCCTGGGCAAATCACTGTACCTGAATCACTTGCCCAAGATCACTCTGCTGGGAAGAAGCAAGCTAGGATTTGAAGAGAAGAATGAACAAAGGGAAAAGAGAGAAAGAAAAGAGAAAAAAGGGAAAGAGTGAGGGAAGGTGATGGAACTGCAGTCTCTGAGATGCGGAGATCCATCTGCAAAGGCAGGTTTTCCTGTTTAAGCACAATACCAAAAAAAGAGGAAAAAAATAACACGACTGTCTTTCCCTTGGGCACCGTCAGTTCAGTTGCTATCAATTACTGTGGCCTCTTGCATGTATTGATGACCAGGTGACTTTTCCGCTGAGTCAATGGCCGTTACATGACCTATCTATCTATAATGCTGGTGCATTTGGCTCACATCTCCTCACACAGAGGTTTACAGTTTGGAGGTCTGTGAAGGAGAGGGCCACCTGCAGGTAAGAGATAAGCCTGAAAGGCCATGGGTGCCCCTGAGAAAAGGTGACATTCCAGAAACAGACTGCTGCTGCTGCTAAGTCACTTCAGTCATGTCCGACTCTGTGCGACCCCATAGACAGCAGCCCATCAGGCTCCCCCATCCCTGGGATTCTCAAGGCAAGAACACTGGAGTGTGTTGCCATTTCCTTCTCCAATGCATGAAAGGGAAAAGTGAAAGTGAAGTCGCTCAGTCGTATCCGACTCTTAGCAACCCCATGGACTGCAGCCTACCAGGCTCCTCCATCCATGGGATTTTCCAGGCAAGAGTACTGGAGTGGGGTGCCATTGCCTTCTCCAGAACAGACTGCTTGGGTTCAAATCCCACCTCCGCTGGCCAAAGCCAGGTTATGTTGGGGAAACCGTGTCACCTCTTTGAGCCTCAGTTTCCTCCTCTGTGAAATGGGCGTCTACCCCCAGGGCGTTCTCATGAAGGGCCAGTGCAATTATAGGTACAGATCGCTAAGCGCAAGACCTGTGGGATAAATGTCAACCTTTGTAACCATGACCACACGCTGAGATTTCTGCCCAGGGATACCAGGTCAGATTCAGTTGTTGGGATCCTGGAAATTGGGGCTGTCTTAGAGGCCAGAACTTTAAGGCTCCTCCTGAGTGTTAGGTTTCCTGCTTGTGCCTGCTGCCCCTGGGCGCCATGCAGCCCCAGAAACCTGGACAGATCTTAGAGAAGGTCATCTGCCCCTCTGCACAGTGAGTGAGCCCCATAAGGCCTGGTCAACAAGTCAATAAATTGTTGCTGAGTTGTTCAGAATCCACCATCAACTGGAAAGACAATGAGTTGACCTCTCCGGATACTATGGTGTTCGGGGCAAAAATGGCTTGCTGGACAAGTCAGCAGCAGTAGCATCTGCTTAAACCAAGCAAAATAGGCCACTCTTATGCAAGACTGCTCAGTACCATGAGTCTGCTGCTGTGCATCACAAGTTGGTAGGAGAAAGGGAGCAAGGGTAGGTGTCTCCTGGACTAACTGATCAAGCAGCTGGTGGGGAAAGACTGGCATAGCATCTTTGGAGTGGTGGGTGGTCATGGGAAGAACCAGATATGGCAGTTTTAGATCAGGCTGCGAGATCTCAAGCAGGACATCTGAGCCTCAGTTTCCACATCCATACAGTGGGGTGGCTCCTCTCCCAGTGGGTCACTATAAGCATGAAACAAGACACTGGATATGCCGCCGCCTGGGAGTGTACCCAGGGCAGCTGATTCGAGCTGAGAAACAGAGTCACCAGGGAGACCTTGGTGGAAGGCATCACTCATCACCTAGGGGAACTGCAGGAGCAATGGCTTGAGGGGTGGGACCGGTAGCTGGTGAGTGACTGACCAGTAGTCTAAGGCCACACAGTTTAAACCAGGATTAAACCTGGCCCTGGCAGGCCCTCAGTCTGATGCTCCTCCTACATTCTGGGGTCCCACAGCAAGGTAGGCTGAGCAGGTGTCCCTCAACTTATCAGACTGTCTCCTTTGAAGCTGGGGCCCAAGGGAAGCCCAGAAAAACAGCGGGTGTTTTCGGAGTACTCACCACATGCCTGGCGCTGTGCTGAGTGCTGAATCCCATCAAGGCAAAAACCACGTGAAAAGGTGTGATTACTAATCCCCCGTGTACTCATGACACCATGGGCCACGCAGCAAAACATGGCATGAATGGGGGGAATCTTCGAAGACAGAACTCCCTGGTCCCAAACTGGGCTCCTCCCCTTTCCAAGTTAGGACCTTCGATAACTTCCTTTGCCTTTCTGAGCCTCCACTGACTCACCATAAAAAGGGTGTAATTCTCCATATCGTTCAGTCATGCCCGACTCTTTGCAACCCGATGGACCGCAGCACACCAGGCTTCCCTCTCCATCACCAGCTCCCAGAGCTTGCTCAAACTCATGTTCATTGAATCGGTGATGCCATCCAACCATCTTATCCTCTCTCGTCCCTTTCTCTTCCTGCCTTCAATCTTTCCCAGCATCAGGGTCTTTTCCAGTGAGTCAGTTCTTCACATCAGGTGGCCAAAGTATTGGAGCTTCAGCTTGTAACCATATCGGGTTACAAGGATTAAATGGAATAACCACGCAAAGCACTTAAGTCATGCCTGGCAGAGAGCGGACTCAGCAAATAGTGACAGGTAATAATTCCATCATCATCATCATCATTGCTGTCAGCAGTATTGCTATGCTCTGACTCTGAATGGTGAGAAGTGCTTTTATGATGGGAGTCCTCAGTGAGCCATAGATTGCTGGAGTCTCTGATGAGCAAGGCTAAAAGAGATCCCATAGAGTGTCTGCTGCTGCTGCTGCTAAATCACTACAGTCGTGTCCGACTCTGTGCGACCCCATAGACGGCAGCCCACCAGGCTCCCCCGTCCCTGGGATTCTCCAGGCAAGAACACTGGAGTGGGTTGCCATTTCCTTCTCCAATGCGTGAAAGTGAAAAGTGAAAGTGAAGTTGCTCAGTCGTGTCCGACTCTTAGCGACCCGATGGACTACAGCCCACCAGCCTCCTCTGTCCATGGGATTTTCCAGGCAAGAGTACTGGAGTGGGGTGCCATTGCCTTCTCCGATAGAGTGTCTATACACCCTCATTAGGCAAGTCCTTTCCCCTCTCTAGCCATGAAATTAAAAGACACTCCTTGGAAGGAAAGTTATGACCAACCTAGATAGCATATTCAAAAGCAGAGACATTACTTTGCCAACAAAGGTTCACCTACTCAAGGCTATGGTCTTTCCTGTGGTCATGTATGGATATGAGAGTTGGACTGTGAAGAAGGCTGAGCGCCAAAGAATTGATGCTTTTGAACTGTGGTGTTGTAGAAGACTCTTGAGAGTCCCTTGGACTGCAAGGAGATCCAACCAGTCCATTCTGAAGGAGATCAGCCCTGGGATTTCTTTGGAAGGAATGATGCTAAAGCTGAAACTCCAATATTTTGGCCACCTCATGCGAAGAGTTGACTCATTGGAAAAGACTCTGATGCTGGGAGGGATTGGGGGCAGGAGGAGAAGGGGACGACAGAGGATGAGATGGCTGGATGGCATCACTGACTCGATGGATGTGAGTCTGAGTGACCTCCGGGAGTTGGTGATGGACAGGGAGGCCTGGTGTGCTGCAATTCATGGGGTCGAGAAGAGTCGGACATGACTGAGCGACTGATCTGATCTCTTCCCCTCTCTGGGCCTGTTTCCTCATCTGTAAAGTGGGGTAACGGTGCCTACTCCATGGAACCACTGAGATGAACAAAGCTTTAGCATACGACCTGCCCCTTGTAAGCACGGGATGAATGTCAGCTGCTGTTATTACTTATGGGAAACAGAGGTCATAAAGAGGGGAGGGGCTTTTGCCAGGCCAACCTGAAGCCGGTCCCTTGGGGGTTCCAGCTGCCTCACACCTCCCTCCCGAAGCCTGGGGCTTGTGGCAGGAATGCCTTCTAGCATCAGCCACTTCAGGGGTTTGTGGCTTTTTAAAATATAATTGTTTACATCCCACAGCAGCCATTCCAGCTTAATGAATGAATTCAATATGCTCAGAAAACGCAGAATAAATCCTTGCTTGTGGCCCAGAATAGGCCGGGCTGCGGCAGCTGCCGGGCAGGGAGCCAAGCCGCCAGCTGGGGCCTGTGGCAGAGCAAGGGTGGGGGCAGGACAGGGCCCAGGGGTGCCAGCCTTAGGGCTGTAGGGCTGCGCTGGGGCTGTGTGGGAAACCTCAATCCCAAGCACCAGTGCTGGGGTCTGAGGCTGGCACCTGGCTGATGGGGACACCGAAGCCCCAGGCCTTGCTCAAGGGGCCACCACACCTCTGCTCACAAGGGGTCTTCTGTCTGACGCACCCTCCCTGACTCCCTCTCAGTTTGGGAGATTCGGTTCAGGGTCCCAGGTCCTAGGACCCCTTGGGGAGAGGACCCTGCTGAACTTCAGGTGTCTCCTGTCTATTTCTCCTGGCATCTCCAATGCGCCTGTCTGGGTCTCCCTCCTTGGATCAGAGGGGCATTGTGTCCTGGAAAGTGAGGATGGTGGTGCCGAGGGTTTGCTATCCGAGGCACGGGAAGACAGGAGACGAGGGGAGGAGGGAGCAGTGGAAAGAGAGGAAGGGGAGAAGTGGAGGGGGCAGGGGGGGCTTGGGGGAGGAGGGGAAGGATGGGGAAGGGGAGCAGCATGAACTCAGCAATAGCCCAGGTATCCAGGGGCCCAGACTCTTGCTCGACATCCCCCACGGGCATGTGAGGATGCCGTGACCAGACCTGCGTGAACAAACACCCAGGGTGGGGAATCGCGATGTGTTCATGGAAGCACCCAACCTGAGACACACCCCTCTGGTCCCACAGGCCCAGGAAACCACGCCTCCAGAATGCTCACCCCCGCACCGCCTCTACAGACAAGGATGCCTACACGGTGCTATTTAAAATCCGCCAAAGTAGGAAACTGCCGGAAGGCTCATCAGCTGGAGAAGTGCGACGGAGACAGAGACCCCTCCCCGGGCAAGCCCCACAGCCAGCGGAGAGAAGACGGACGCCACGGCATCCTGCGAGCAGCGTGGTCCACCCTGCCCAGACACGGAGAAGCAGAGCGTGTCAAACGGAGCCACTGTGGACCTGTTTCTGAACCAGTAACGGCGCCCCGCCCACCCAGACAGGGAGAAGTAGCGTGTGTCAAACGGAGCCGCTGTGGACCTGTTTCTGAGCCAGTAGCGGCGCCCACCTGCCCACTAGGGAAACTGTCACAGGCACAGCTCAAGCTTGATCTCAAGGGCCTGAGGAGCTGGCCTGCAGCTGGGACCACAGCAACGTGGCCAGGGCCATGCACTGGTTTTCAGAGGGACTGCAGCCCTGGCCACGGCCACGGGGAGGAGTCAGGGGACTCAACCTGTTACTGTTTCAACTACTGATGAGTCTATGATGACTTCAAATCAGAATTTTATGGAAAAAAGCCAGCCTGTTGGGACACTGGAACCAGCCTGGAGCACACGGTCATGGTGGACACATGACCCAACACGTCTGTCAAATCCCAGAGAATGTACAACACCGAGCTGAACCTCAGGGTACACCAGGAGGTTCAGTCAATAACTGTATGTCAATCCTGGCTTGTCAGCTGCACTGAACGTCACCTTAACAGCGGTGGCCTTCAAGGGCAGGAGGATCAAGGGAATGGGGAGCAACCCGCTTCCGACATTCTATGTTCATTTGTACTGCTTCCATTTTTCACAGGAAGACAACTTTATGATGTCACTTGTGCAGTTGTTTAAAAACAATAAAAAAAGGATTAAAAGTCTGCACCAAGTGCCTGAATATACACTGACTGCTTCACAGTGACAGCATTGATATTACCACTCCTCTTGGCCTTCTGGGGTCCTGCCTGGGCTTGAGAAGCATCAGGCTGCCTCCTCCTATCCATGAACAGACTGCCCTGGCTGCTGGATGTCGGGGGTCCTGGCAGATAGCGGGGGGCTGGGCCCTTGTCGTTGCTGCCATCGTCTCTCCTTCCTGCGGGCCCCCTGGGGCTCCCCAAGTTACAGCCCCATCTCGTCAGGGTCTGACACCTTTATCGGGGCAGGCAGGAGTGGTGGCCGATCAGCAGCCTCCCTCCATCATCCCGTCATGGGGCCCGTCCTTGGGTTATACACGGGCCCGAGTGTGTTGTATGTCAGGCACTGGGGTCAGTGACAAGGAGACTGGTAAATTCAGTGATTGACAGATAAGTTAAACCTCCCATCAGGCTTTAGAGCAGAAGGAAAGCAGGCAACTCAGTCATCAGGGCAGGCACCACCCGTCCTCGTTATTATAGTCTAGATTCTGAACATTACTGTCATTTTACGGAGTCACGAGGGACAGCAGGCAGAGTGACAGTCTCAGACTTTCCAGGGCGGGTGCACGTCGTCTCTTACAGCTATGGGGCCACAGGGATTGGAGAGGATTGAAGACCAGCCCAAACCAGCGTGGCAGACTCAGGCTTTGAGGGGAGATACTGCAACGGGGGACAGATTTTCCATTAATAATAACAGCAAAAATAACAAGGGTCATTGAGCTATACATATCCAAAATGAGTACTGTAGTCCTCCCAAGGACACGGGGAGGTGACACAATTATTATCCCCAATCTTCAGATGAGGACACTGAGCCTCAGAGGTCAAGAGGGTCACAGATGGCAAAGTAAGACACACGCGGGTCCACCTGCCCCGAGCCCGTGTCGGGAGCTTCGATTCCTAGCTCCGTCTCGGTTTCCCTTCGTGGATGGCCTTGCAGATGAAGGGAGACTGCAGGCTGGAGACGGACCTGAAGCTGCTCTGAGCGGTGAGGTGGAGGTCCCAGGACGGGCCAGGGGAGGTCCAGGCACCAATAAGGCACCCGAGGACTGGGCCAGGTGGGCAGCCTTACAGAGGAGAGGGACACTGGCTGCAGAGGCAGACAGGTGCTGACTAACCGCGGCTGCACCAGGTGATGCCGTCTGACCTTGGCGGTCTCACATAACCTCTCTGAGCCTCAGCAGCCTGCACTGCCAAGTGGGAATTCCCTCCCTACCTGCCAGGCTTGCTGGCCTTTGAAGCTGTGACGCAGACCGTGGCAGTAGTGACCCTGTGTGACCGACTGAGAAGAGGGCAAATAGCTTTCATGGTGCTCTCTGGAAGCTTCCGTGGAGCCACCAGGCCACAAGGAGGCCCAAAGAGGCCCCTGGGAGAGCCCTGAGTTCTGAGAAGCAGAGAGAGAGAGGCGTCTGGCCTCCTGGCCACTCCGCCCCCACTGTTTCTGCGTCACCACCTCTGACCGCAGCCCAGCCAAGCCCTCCTACACTGCAGACCCCTAGGAGCTTGGGGCGACGGTAAGAGGAGACTTGAAGCCATGGGGCTTGCAGCTGATTTTTTCCACAGCACGGTCACCGGCCCAGTCACAGAGTTGGCACATGCTAGAACCCTCACGTCTCTGAGCCCCAGTCTGCGTCACTCCTGACCACTCTGACCACTACCCCCACACAGTCCTTGGCCCTCAGAACCTTCATCAAAGCTGTGGAAAGAGCACTTGACTGAGTGCGGAACTGGACTCCAGCTCTGAAGCTGCCGTTCACTAGCACCGAGAGGTCACCATGTGCCCTAAAGCAAGGAGCCACACCCCTGGAGGCTTCAGTTCTCCACCCTGTATATGGGCCTCGGGATCGCCCCCACCCAACTCCGGCCCACCGCAGGGGCAGGCAGGCACTGCCGCAGTGGAGACCACCGATAACCAAGTGCTCTGCCAAGAGAAATGCTGGGGCTTGTGGCACATCCCATGTGCCAGGTGGGATGCAGTCTTGTGACCAGTGATGTAGAAGGTGGGTGGAGTTTTACCATTTTACAGGCAGAGGTTAAACCACACAGGCTGGTTCCGCCCCCTGCAGGGCCCAGCACGTCCCTCCTTCCCACCTGCCTCCTTGTCAAGTGGGCTCCAGAGAACATCCGTTCGCTGCCATTCAACACCCACAGGGGCTGGCTGATTGCTCCACGGGCCACATTTTGCCAAAGGGAAGAAACTCAAGGTTGGATAAATGGTTCCCTGGTGGCTCCTGAGGGATGGTGATGGCCCGGGCTGTGAGTCCTGGTTAACAGCAAACCGCCCCTGTGTCAAATCACCTGGGGTTTTACGCCTGCCATGCCGATTCGGCCCCCAGGGCCCCTCCCGCTGCCTTCCCAAGGGCTCCATCAGGGACCGTGAGCCTGGGAGACAGAAGAGGAGGAGGCAGCGCAGAAAGACGGAGGGATGTGGCCTCTTGACAACTGACCGTCTGAGCCGGGAGCCACCTGGCCTGTCCGTGGCAGGAGGCCCAGAGCCCCAGCATTTCTAGCACCTCGGCCGTGGGTGAGACCCTAGACGGCTCTACACCACCCTCTCTCCCTCTTGAGGAGGATGTACAGGTGAGCCCTGGAACTTGGCCAAGGTCACACACAGCTAAATAGAGGCTGAGCTGAGATCTGAGCCCAGGACCAGCTGACTTTGAGCCACCAGGGGCCCTCCGCTGCCACATTCTGGGGAGAGAGGTTCTCTCTGATGCTGCCCAGGGCACTGCTGGTGACAAGGTGACCCAGAGCCCCACAGCAGCCAGACTCCTGAGATCAAGAACACCATGTCATAGGGGCTGAAGGGACCGAGGAGGCAGTAGGGGAGGGCCACGGTGGCAGCACCCTACAAGCACTCAGGAGTCAGGGGAGGTTTAAAGGGACTGCCCCAGATGAGGAGGGTCAGAGGAGCCCCCAGGAGTGTGCTGGGACTGGCTCCCTGGGGAGAAGCCAAACTGGGAAGGAACCATGAGTATGCAAGGACCACGTGGCTACCTGAGGGCCTGGCCCCCATTTAGGGGACCACCCCGCCACCACGTGCTCAGTGGCCTCTTATGGGACCACTCAGCCTGGGAGCTGCCGCACAGGGCTGGTGGCTGCACCTGCCGTGAATGTGCCTTTGGTCTTTGCACTTCCAGGCACACTGCTCCTAAAACCCTTGGAATCTCTGAAATGGCAATGGTGTCTTTTGTCTGCTAAGGAGACGACCAGTGGCTGGGGGATCACCCAAAAGACCCAGGCATAACTAAAAACTGGGAACTTTCAGTTCCATTCCCTCCAGGGAGGGGAGAGAAGAAGCTGGAGATGGAGTGAATCGCCAAGGGCCAATGATTTAATCAAGCACACCCATGTAATGAAACCTCCAGAAAATCCCCGATGAGGGGGCTCAGAGAGCTTCTAGGGTGCTGGGAGGCCCACACACCAGTGGGGATGGAAGCCCCTTCTTCTGCCGCCTGCCCCATGCATCTCTTTCACATGGGCGTTCCTGCACTGTGTGCTTTATAGCAGATGCTGGTAAATAAAGCACCCTCTTAACCTCTGCGAGCCATTCCAGCAAGTTATCTACCCGACGAAGGGTCTGTGACCCGTGTTTGAAGTGGTATGGTCTTGTGGGACTGAGCCCTTGACCTACACGAACTCCAGGTAGTATCAGGAGTGGATTCAATTGTAGGACACCCAGCTGGTGTCCAGAGAATCAGAGGGTTGCCTGGTGTGAGTAAAAGCCCACACCTTTGGTGTCAGAATTGTCATAAAACTGCTCAGCGTGCCCCAGAGAAGACCTAGGAGCCTGAGAGGACAGAGGTCTCGGCACATGGGGCCAGTGAGGCAGCGGATGTGGTCCCAGAGGCTGGGCTCAGTGCCTGGACAGACTGGGTCCAAATCCCAGCTCTGGCTTTAGCTGCGTGCCCCAGGGGATGAGGATGAACCTCTCTGGCAGGCCTCGGTCTCCTCATCTGTAAGATGGGTATCTTACAGTTCTCGCTCCTCCCAGGCTGCTCCAAGGTTGTGCAGCGACATCACATCTGTAAGCACGCGGCCTGGGAAAACAGGTCAGTTCTTCAGCAAGGGATGACCCAAGCAGCCTATGCAAAGTCTAGGGCAGGGGAGTGGTCGTGGCAGGGAGACCTCATTCTAGACGTACTAGCTGTCGGAGGGCAGGTGAACTACACTCCTTCTCTTACAAAGCTCCTCACTGTGAGCCAAGTGCTGTGCTCTCAGCATCGGCCCCGACTCATTTAACCCTCATGACAAGCCTGCAATGTGGCTGCCATCACTACCCCATTTTACTGGGGAGGAAACTGAGGTTCAGAGAAGCCAAGCCAGGAGGCTGACGCTTTCCCACTGCACTGTCTTTCTGTACCGGGTTATTCAATGAACCAAATCATATCAAAAGTCGCAAGAGGCACAGGCACTTGTGAAAGCAGCAAACGCTAAACCAGTATTAGTGGTAGCTGTCATTACGGCCATCACAGTTCAAAAATCCCGAGTCCAGTTATAAGGCCTGAAATCTCCCCACAGGGACAGATACGGTTTTAAAAAACAGAATCAGGACTTTCAAAACAAGTTAAGGAAGTCAGGCGTGCTGGGAGGAGAGCATCGTTTTAATGGGGGAGAAAAAACCTGATAAATGGAAATGATTCTTAATATTTTTCAAAATGATCTGTTATGACACAAAGTCAAGACATTTATATACGACTTTGAAATTCTTAATAGCTGATTTCAGAGCAACCTATTATGAAATCTTCCAAAGCAGAATATATTGTAAGTAAATCACTGGGCAGGCCTCCCAGGCAGACTGACGGCAGCTCCTCTTAAAATAATTTATAAGGTGGGGTGGGGGAGGCTGGCAGGAGTTATTGCCATAATCATATATTAATAAAATATTTATTAGTGACTTTCTCTTTTATTGTTATAGGTATGAGTCCCGAGCCCACATCAGAGAGGGTGCCCCGTGAGTCCCAGGGAGATAGAGTCAGGCATCAGACTTCTCTGGTGGCAGCTTAATAGACCAGGGGCTCCCTCAGCCTCAGTCCTGTGGCATCAGAGGCAGAGGGGGCTCCAGTGTGACAGAGGGACCCCTGTCGTGCCCTCTCCCTAGCCTTTGCTGAGTGCCAGGAGGGAAGGAGCCAGCCTGTCTGAGCTGAGTGCAGCCGAGAGGCCCATGGCTGTGACACCCTGGAGAATCAGCTAACCCAGGCTCAACAGCACAACCTGCTGAAGGACCGCCCTGAGCCGGAGTCATGAATGACCTGTCCGCCCCCTCCGGGGCCTCACTCCACATCTACACCCCGTGCACGTCCCCGGGCCGTCGCTGCAGGTACCTGTCTGCACCCCTCTGCGTTCCTGGCTACAGGAACATGCTCAGCTCAGGCATGGGGCAGGCTGGAGGGGCAGGGGTAACACACCCTGGGAGCAACCTTCAAGCAGGCAGAAGCAGGTGGAGGCGGTGGATCAACATCTTGGCTCCCTCGCCCCTTGGGTAATACACAATGAGGAGACTGTATTCAGTCTAAGCAGAGACTGAACCCAGACACCCTGCCTTAGGAGCTTGGAGTCTTAGCCACTGGACCACCAGGGAAGTCCCTAATTCACACCTTAACTTCCCAGCATCACCCACCTTTCCTTCCCTCACTCCCCTCTTGGTTCTGCCTGATATCCCCTCCCCCAAAAGCTACATGTACTCAAATCTTGTCTCAGGGTCTGCCTCAGGATAGCCCAGCCTAATACAGCCTTCTCTTCCTTATTCCATTCAATCCTCACACCAACCTGTCTTAGCCCATTAAAAGAGAAGCCTCTGAAGCTTGGAGAAGTTTGCTTTTTAACTCACATCTGCCTCGCTCAAGAGCCCATACCCTGGGGTTTAGTGCACCTGGACCTTCGGAGCCTCAGTCTTCCGTTCTATAAAACGGGTCTGTTTCCTTCCACACCCTCTTCAACCTACAGATGCCTGTGCCCTAACTCTAAATCTTCAACAGCTCTTCTGGTCTGAACTGTGCAGTGGTGTCTCTAGTCCCAGTCTGTTTACAAAGCTGTCTGATTTACAAACAATCAGGATGTGGAGCATGCCCCACAGCTGATTTGTGGAAAAGGCAAGTGGCATTTGTTTTTTCCATGTTTGTATAGTCAGGCATGCCTGCCCTTGGCCTGGACCAACTGTGGAATTGCCACCTTACCTATTTCTGACTCAGCATAACCCCTAGAAATGTCCAAAATCAAATCGGCGCACCAGTACATGAGGCTCAAGAGTATGATAATCAAAAGGACAGGCCACAGGGCCCAGGGGGATGGCGGTGGAGGAACCATGTGCCGCCATGTTCCAAAGAAGTCCACAGCCTCCCAGAAGGAGGGCCGGACGCCTGCCAGTGTCAGCACACAGCTCCAGAGGACAGGCACTGGGCACACCTGTGTCCACTCCACAAGCCAGTCCCAACTGGATGTTCTCGGCCCAAAGGAAGCCACTCTCGAGAGGAAAGAGCTAGACAAGGACACAGTCGTAACACAGGGCACCACAAGCCCCATGAAGGCAGGGGCTGCACTGCTCTGGATACTGACCATCTCTGTGCGACCTTTCACAGGGACAAGGGAGGTGGCAGAGGAACCTGGCTAGGGAAGCGAGGAGCCTTGAATGCCAAGCCAAGGGATTTTACTCGACGGAGCAGACAAGGCAGCACCTCGGGAGGATTCTAAGCAGGGAACAGCATCACAGGTCTGTGTTCTAGAAAGGAGCCCGGTGGTCACAACAAGAGAGGAGCGAAGGCATCGGCAATGAGGCTACCGTGATAACCCAGGAAAAAAAAGACTGTCAAACTCTTAGTCTAAGGTGATAATAGTAAGAATAGAGAAGTCAGGACAGGAATGCTGTCACGGGAGTATCCACAGGGAAAGGGGAACGACTGGAGGGGCAGGGACAGTCAGAACCCCTTGGGGAGACCAGCGTGAAGGAGGACAGCCAGCACACAGACAGTTCAGGACGGGAGCAAGTCTGGGAGGAGGACAGCTGGGTCGGCTCAGCACACACAGCAGGAGCCTCTCCCAGATGTCTAGACAGAAACACATGACCTTCAGTGCGTGGACCCAGCCTTCTCTCACCTGTTCTAGGGTGTCTCTTTGCAGCACAGTGGCTACTAGCTACACGTGGCTATGTAAATGTATGTTAATTAGAATTTAATACAATGAAAACATTCCTCAGTTGCACCAGCTACAGGTCAAATGCTCGATGGCCACAAGCAGCGAGTGGCCACCCTACTGGACAGAGGAGCTCCCAGGCATCGCAGAAGTCCCACTGGACAGTGCTGGGCTCTGAGGCTTGCTTGAAAATCAGCTCCACCTCCTTCCCAGCATGCCTGCTTCTGTAGACTGGCAGAGAGCAGCCCCAGAGACACAAAGACGACACACTGACACCGTCCCACCTCACAGGCAGAAGGGCCTTGTCAGGCAACCATCGGTGGAGGCAGCTGGCAGTCCAGGTGAGCTCGGCTGGGAAACACATACCTTTGCAGGCCCCCGCCGCGCCCAGGTGGTAGATGGCTGCCAGCACATGCCAAATGGCCCTCTGCTCGCCGTCTGAAATGCCCAGCGTCTCCATGGCGCCCTGGAGCTGGGCGAAGGCGGCCGCTGCCCTCTGCTTGTCTTCAGGCTGAGAACAAGGGGAGAGAGGGAGACAAGCAGACCGTCACGGTGGAGGAGACACAAGCTCACAGCAGGAAGTGGGCTTGATCTCGGGAGACTGTGTGGACATTTTATGACCACAGGAAATTACCCACGATTAGCTGGGGAGTACCGACACAAGAACTCAGAGTGCTGAGAAAGTTATAAAAATCACTTCTGTCTGACTTTGGATAGCGTGTGATTTTTATTCGTTCACGTGTTCATTCAATAAGATTTATTGAGGCTCTGCACTGTGCTGGACTCTGGGGAGGCAGAGATGAGAGAAATCCAGAACTTGACTCTGAGGACCTTTCAAGGTAGAAGTGGAAAGAGATGTAAAAACAACTAAGTGTGAGACAGGGATCTCAGAGGAGGGCCAGGCTGATTAATCCTGCCCAAGAGAGTCAAAGAGACTGTCACAGAAGATGAGACAAAATTGTGAATGAAATCTGAATGGCAAATAGGCAGAGCTGACCAATTTGATAGAACAGAGGCCTGGTGGGCAGGGGCGACAAGGAGAACAAAGGAGGTCTCTGGAGAGAACAGGCAGTCACCTGAACATGGCCAGGGAAGCAGAGATTTCTGGAATGGAGCAGACAGAGGAGGGTAGAGACACACATGAGAAGCTGGCCGGTGCCGACAGGGAAGGCCTCAAATCCGATGTTAAAGGGCACAGGCTTAAAACTCCAGCCACGATAGACAAAAATACACCCACGTTTCCATTCCTGGACCCGAAGCAGACATCTCCAATCAATGAAGATCCCACAGGAAGTCCAGACTCTCCTCAGGACACTCCCTCTTGCAGTCCCCACTAATTGACCTGCCTCAGCAACTGAGATAGATCCTGTCTGCCATCCCCAGGGCAAGCGGCAGGCAACCACCAGAGATTTTTCAGCAGGAGGGGAGAGAAGATGGTATGATCAGATGTTTATAGGTTGCAGAGTATCGCTTTTTCTTTCCCAGATTTACAATCCCAATTATGTCTGATTGAATATTAAAATCAGTCTGAAACTCCTGCACACATACACAGCATCTGGCCAAGGAGACTCAACCCCTGAAGCCTGCTGGGTGGAGAGGAAGTGAGCTGACAATGAGAATTCTTTTATAGATAATCCTCCAGCAGATAATGAGGAACTAACGTGCACCTGGCCTGCTCACAGAGCTTGGATGATGAACCGTAAGCTGTCAAAGCTGGCAAGTCCTTGAATCTTAGGGATTCAGAGAGGGGACAGCGCTTGTCCCAAGTCACACAGCAAATTAGTACCAGATTCAGGGTAAGAATCCGGTTTTTCTGACTCCCCACCCAGGCCACTTGTCCCCTCCACTCAAGCCACTTCTAACTGGGAAAGAAACCTGCAAGGATCATCGACCAATTGGGACGACGTCAAAGCGCACAATGACATTGAAGGATGTGCTGTAGGAATGTTTCAATTAACAGCAAAAGCATGTTCCACTGATCCATCATATTTCTGGGCCACCACAGGACCACAAAATCCCTAGCAACCAGGAACTCAACCTAGCAACCACAGCTGCTCCACTGGAGCAAACGGAAGAAGGGAAGGCATCTTACCAACGTGCTCTTGGTTATTTATGAGATTTCAAAGTAGCAGAGAAAGGACACCAAAAGGACAGTGGCGACACATTTATTACAGCTCCCACCATCAGCCATGAGCATTTGACTTTCAATTAGAGGCAGACTCCATCATCTGCCACTCAGCTCACACGGACAGAAGAATTAGCAAACTTCCACTGCGGCTGGCATGCATCTTCTCTGCTCCCCGCCTCCCCCAGGGGCGGAGGGCTGAATGTATGCGCTTCTGATCTGAGACAGTCAGGATCAGGAGGAGGCTGACTGCCCCCTCAGCTTCCAGGGAGCCAGACACCTCTGCACAATGCCCTGACAAAGAGCCAGTCGTTCCTCAAAATCGAGGAAACGGAAATCAGGCAGGGCGGTGCAGCAGACCGACTCACAGCTGGAACGTCTACCAAGAGGAGGATGGATAAAGAGAGGGTAGTCCAGGCAGGGCAGAGTGGTGGAGCACCACACCACCATGAGAAAGATCACATCACTGATCATGCGAGCATGTGTGTGAACACCATATGAGTCAGAGGAGCCACATACAAAACACCATGCCACGTGTGATTCTGTTCATGTGAAAGCCAAAAGCGGGCAGCACAGCCCTCTGGGAAGAGAAGTCAGGAGGATGACGTGGGTGGGAAGGATGGTTCTGATCCAGTTGGGGCTCCAGGGAGCCTTTGCTGGAATGAGGAATGTTCTAGATGGTGATCCAGGGTGGAGCTGCAGCTGTGTGTAAGGATATAACCATTGCTGAGTGGCACACTGAAAATTAGTGCTTTTGTTCACTTGACCGTGTGGCTCACATGGAGAGAGAAAAACCAGTAAAAAGAATAAAAGCCAACTCAGAAGGCACCCAGGGTTTGTCCAATGACTCAGACTCAAGGTCAACCCAAGATGGCAGGTCACTTAGAAGAATAAAATCCAAGATATTCTCTGCACATTCAACCAGGCTGTGCTGAGAGCACCGGGAGGTTCTGACCATGCAGAGGCCAGACCCGGACCTGGGACCGCATAGAACTGCACCTGCCCCAGCTCTGTGCCCCCAGAAGCGTGACAGCACAGTCTCTTGCCCTTGCCTTGGAGGCTCAGTTTCCACCATGGAGATGGAAAAAACTGCCAACCCTGCTCCTAGGCCACCGTGAGGACTAAATGAGGACATGGTAAAGCACCAGCATGGCGCCCGGCACACAGTGGTGCTCCATAAATGCCAGGCTCAAGGCCATGCCTTTGACCAGGCTATCTAGCCTTCCAGGGACGCCTCCCCCACTGTCCAGCAGCCCTGGCAGGTAGATCACCGCGGCCTGTCCTGGGGGGCTCCTGGTCCAAGGAGCAGAGACATGCAAATGCTGACGGCACAGGCTGGGCGCCAGGCCTGGGGAGAGGCGCAGAGCCGACGCTGGGAAGAAGTGGTGAATCAGAATCAGCTCAGAGAAGTGGGCGCTGGGCCTGGGGAGAGGCGCAGAGCCAATGTTGGGAAGAAGTGGTGAATCAGAATCAGCTCAGAGAAGTGGGTGCTGGGTGGGGAGGCAGGGTGTCCTAGTGGAAGGGCACGGTGGAGGACAGGGCACGCTGGGCATGGAGGACAGGGCACGCTGGGTGCCGAGTACCCCAAAGATGGACGTGCAGGCCTCTCTCATGGGGCCCGGGGCAGCAGGGACCCGGGGTCTGCAACTGGGCGCTGCTCTCTGGGGGAGGGCATGACCCTGGGGGCCTGCAACTTGGTCCCCTGGGGACAAGCACGGGGTGGGGCCCGGGTCCCATTCTGCTTCACGGGGGTGTACACTGCACACCCTCCTCCAGGGCCAGGGTGGGCTCCCCCGTGTCTCCACAGCCCACCAACCCAGGAGGGTCCCCACCCCTCCACCCCTGGATCTGGAACAGCTCTGGAGGGAAACACTGAACACAGCCTCGCTTCATCTGCAAAAGAAACATCAGTGCCTGAAAAAGGGGTGAACCTGGCAGAGACCGCCGGGAGGGCAGGACAGGTCCGTCCAGCCAGGGCTCCCCGTATCTCAGCACTGCCAGGTCTGCATCCTCTCCAGGTGCCAAAAGCACATGTAAAGAGGGAGAGAAGGGCCGCCCAAGGGATTTTGCCCTGCCAGGCAGCCTCAGTCTCTCCAACTGTTGGAGGAGAAAACTGACGCTCAGAGAGGGTGAGACACGTGCCCGAGGCCACGTGGTGGGGATGGGCAGAGTGACCACACCCTAGATTCTCTACTGAGCCCCAACCCTAGGAGCAGACCCAGGAGCTGGGTGCTGCCCTACCCACTCCACAGGGGAGAAACTGAAGCTGACAGAGGAGCAGTGACCCAGGGGTGCACAGCAGGTCACATCCCAGAACACACACGGCCTTCAGCTAGGGCACAGGTCTGAGGCGATGTCATGGGACACATGAGTGCCAGTTTGGAGTCAGGCCAACCTGGATTCAACAGGCATGAACTTGAGCAAACTCTGGGAGATAGTGAAGGACAGGGAAGTCTGGCAGACTGCAGTCCCTGGGGTTGCACAGTCAGACGTGACTCTGACTGAACAACAATGATGACGACCTGGATTCCAGTCCTGCCTCTGCCACTTACAAGCTGTGTGCCCTTGGGCAAGTAGCTTCACCTCTCTGAGCCTGGTTACTCCTCCTGAAAAACAGATGTGATCATAATCCCTTGTGTCAAAGGGCCTTACAAGGATTAAGTAAGAGAAAGCTCCGGGCAGAGCCCCTGGCAGGAGCACCACAGTCCCCAGCCTTCTGTCTGGAGCACATTCCTCCACAGTTGACGCCTGGGTCATAAAAAATAAATGTGCCTCGGGCCGAAGCCTGGCTGCTGACAGCCAGAAGCAAACTGCTGGGAGGCCAGGATTATTACTATTATTATGATGATGACGACCGCTGCTGCTGGTGCTGATTTTTTAAAAAATCAGCCTAGGTTGTGGAAAAACAAATTACAGAGAAGAAGAAAATGATATGAAAGCTTTGTGATTTCAAATGTGTCCTGGTGCCCCAGCAGATCTCAAACAAGTTCCATTTCGGAGCTGAGATGTGGCAGGCGGTGGTGGCGGCGGGGTGGGGTGGGTGGCGCTGCACGGGGCCCAGGAGGGGAAGCTGGCAGTCTGTGAGCAGAGGCAGCCCCAGAGGGCCACTGCCCTGCCCTGCTCCAGCTGACAGCCCCCCATCTCACACACTCACCCTGCACTCCACTGTCTGCCTGCCTCTCTCCCACCGTCACCTCTGCCTCAGGGGCTCAGGAACACCGGCCTCCCTGCACCTGACTCACTTCTCTCTCTCAGTACAAGATCAGCTCATGCTCACCTCCTCCAGGCAGCCTTCTCTGATATGACTTCAATCCTCCAGGACTGCCCATGCAACGTTCAGGACGCAAGTTAAAAAAAAAAAAAAAATCAATGTTTGTCTGAAACTCTGATTTAATTGGGCACCCTATCATGTTCCCAGTTTTCGTGAGTCATACTTGACAAATGAGCATGGTCTGTTTTCAGGTGTGCAGTGTGAGGATGTGATGCATGCACACGTTGTGAAGTAATTGCCACAATGAAGTTAATGCATGTCTCCATCACCTCACAGTCACCATTTCCTGGTGTGTGGTGAGATCACTGAAGATCTACCCTCCCAGGACACTTCAAGCGTACAGTAAGTACAATGTTAGTAACTGCAATCACCACCGTTCTACACCAGTTACAAGATGAATACGTGCAGGCATCCTGCATTTCTATTTGCTGACTCTGGTGACTTTAGGGGCTTCAGGGTGACACAGCAGCTCTCACTCCTGGGGGCATTTCCTGAGCACTGAACTCCTTTACTGAGACAATACCTGGACAGCCCGATCCCAGAAAATGAGCCCAGGCTTGTATCAAAGACCAACAAGCTTCCAGATTCTATTTTTGCTCTTAGAGAACAAAGAAAACACTCTCTCCGTACCTGCCAGGTAGCAGGACGAGAACAAAGAACGACCCTACAAGTTCCCACAGATCTACTGGTCTAAAAAAACAACCCCCAGAAACAGAGAAAAAAGAAAACCGCTTCAAACGCCTCCTTGATATGGGTTCACACTGGGCCCATTCCTGTGCGCACACTGTGAACAAACACGTCAGGCCGGGAAGATCACGGGGGCCTGGCTGGAGCCCTTTCCATTCTCAAAACCAAGAAAACAAACCACTACACTCTTGCTGGTTCAAACGCATGCAATTGGCCCAAACTCATTAGAGGAAGCTCAGCACTGGGGCAGCCACGCATCCTCTGCCATCCAGGGTAGGATCTGAGCTCCCCACACCCCCCAACCAGGGGGAGAAGGAGCCTGAATGAAGAACATACTGCAGGTCCCCTTGAGGCGGGGCGGTGACAGCAAGGTGAGGCTGGGGCAGCTGCATCACCCCACTCCATCTTACTCCACCCACTGTTGAGACAGACTTGCTGACAGTGGTTCTCAAAGTGGGATCCCTGAACCCCCAGCTTCAGCATCACCTGGGGACTTGTTTGAGAAACACAGACTCTTAGGTCCCAGCCCAGGCCTAGTTAATAATTCTGCAGCTAGTACCCAGCAGAGAGAGAGAGGGACAGAGAGAGAGCATGCCTTACTGAGGTATCACTGACAGAACCAAACCACTCATCTCTAAGTACAACGTGACAAGCTTGACACACACACAAATGAAAGCATCAGTGCTAAAGAAGACGGACACGTCCCTCAGCCCCGCGAGCTCCCTTTCACATGGCCCTCTCTCCCGTTCTGCCCTCACCCAGTCCCAGGCACCCCCGACCTGCCTGCTGTCACCCCTCAGCCCCGAGAGCTCCCTTTCACATGGCCCTCTCTCCCGTTCTGCCCTCACCCAGTCCCAGGCACCCCCGACCTGCCTGCTGTCACCCCCAGCCCCGCGAGCCCAGGCCCTCCTCCCCTTCTGCCCCCACCCAGTCCCAGGTACCCCTGACCTGCCTGCTGTCACCCCTCAGCCCCCGAGAGCTCCCTTTCACATGGCCCTCTCTCCCCTCTGCCCTCACCCAGTCCCAGGCACCCCCCGACCTGCCTGCTGTCACCCCTCAGCCCCGAGAGCTCCCTTTCACATGGCCCTCTCTCCCCTCTGCCCTCACCCAGTCCCAGGCACCCCCCGACCTGCCTGCTGTCACCCCTCAGCCCCGCGAGCTCCCTTTCACATGGCCCTCTCTCCCCTCTGCCCTCACCCAGTCCCAGGCACCCCCGATCTGCCTGCTGTCACCCCTCAGCCCTGAGAGCTCCCTTTCACATGGCCCTCTCTCCCCTCTGCCCTCACCCAGTCCCAGGCACCCCCGACCTGCCTGCTGTCACCCCTCAGCCCCGTGAGCTCCCTTTCACATGGCCCTCTCTCCCCTCTGCCCTCACCCAGTCCCAGGCACCCCCGACCTGCCTGCTGTCACCCCTCAGCCCCGCGAGCTCCCTTTCACATGGCCCTCTCCCCCTCTTCTGCCCTCACCCAGTCCCAGGCACCCCCCGACCTGCCTGCTGTCCCGGCAGGTTGAGCTGCACTCTCCAGAGTTTCTCGTAAATGAGATCACACAGCTGTACTCTCTCATCTGAGACTTTTCACTGAGCACAGTTATTTTGATCAGTACTTCATTACTGAGGAGCGTACTGTCTTTATGGATATTCCACAGTGGATTCACCCACTGACAGACATTCTGGATAGTTTCTGGGCTTTGGCTATCACAAATAAAACTGCTAATGCACTCATGTAAAAAAGTGGATGTACACGAGCATTCTCCTGCATAAACACCTAGGAGGAGACTGCCACACCACGTGGGAAGTGTATGCTAAACCTTGTAAGAGACGGTTTGCCAAGATGGGAAGAGCCTATCCTCCACTGGCACCTGCAATTATGAGCGCTCCAGTTACCCCTGATTCTCACCAGCACAGGCTATGCCCCATCGTTTCAAGTGCAGGCACTCTATGTATCATGCAGTGGGATTTGATCGTGCTTTTAAAGTCCTTTAATGACTAACGTATATTGTCCGTGCTTACCTGCCATCTATGTAATCTTCTTTGGTAAAACTATGTTGAAATTCTTCTGCCTATCTTTTTTGTCAGCTTGTTTTATTTATGAGTTCTGAGAGTCATTTATACATTCTGGATTCAGAGACTTCATCCTATATGTGATCTGCAAGTATTTCCTCCCAGTCTGTGGCTTGTATTTTCACATTAACAGTGACACTCCAAGAGCAAAAGTTCTTAATTTCAATGAAGTGCAGTTCATCAACTTGTTCTCTCAGGGGCTGTACTTTTAATGTCATACCTATGAAGTCTCCGCTCAATGCAGTTACAGAAATTTTCCTCCTGTTTTCTAAATTTTACAACTTTAAGTTTTACATTTAGGCCCAGGATCCACTTTGGTTAATTTTTCTATACGGTGTGAGTTCTTGTAGATTGAAATTCTTTTTTTTGCATGAGGATGCCCAATTATTCTAGCACCTTTTGTTTCCCCAACATGTATATTTGGAAAAAAAAGCCTTGGAATAGAAATGATCACTCCCCTCCACCTGGTGGACTACTCATCCTTCAAACCCAGCTCAGACGTCCCCTTGGCTAAGAAGCCTTCCCTGACTGAGGCCAAGTAGCTTTCAACTATCCTCTGTTACAGGCAATCTTCTACAGACTCTGGAATATTCTTATCTCACATGACTGCATTAATTCCCAAGTTGCTCTCTCCTGACTGAGTGAAAATTCACAGATGAGGACCATAATCCCGGCGTTCAGCACAGTCATGACACAGGGGGTGTCGGCAGGAGTGTGGGGGTGGGAGGGAACTCAAAATGGTGTTTAAAATATAAAAAAGTAAATAAAGCACGTGAATAATCTTCTTTCTTAAACAACTGAATACCACCTCTCCAGGCCCTGGTCATAGGCCCCATCTTCCAGGAAGCCATCTCTGACGGCCCCTTCCCACACTAAACACTATTAACAATATTTCTAAGAGAACCACCTCTAACTGATGTAACCCAAGCCCAGGGCAAGGTGCTTTATGCACATCCTTTCCTTTAATCCTCACAACAGATCCATGAGGAGACACCACTTCATCGTCATTTACCAAAGAGGAGACAGATGTCCAGAGAGGCTGGGGCCCATGCCTGAGGTCACACATCCAGTAAGTGTCAGAGCCGGGGTTTCAATCTAGACAGCCTGTCCCAGAGCCCACGCTCTTACCTCTACACGGATCATCTCTTGGTTCCCATTATTTGTACAAGACTCATTTCCCCGACAAGCCCAGGCCCCACAAAGGCAGTTCTGCCTCCCCCATGTGACCAGCCCTGGCCAAGTCTGCACCCCAGTGGCAGAGGGACCCCTCGCTCATGGGGACACAAGACCACTCACACCCAGCAGGGCCTCCCCCTTACCTTAGGCCACAGGCCCATGCCAAAGGAGCTGCTGTCCGCCGTCTGGTGCAGGTGCAGGTCTGTCCTGGAGACAGAAGGGACCATAAGTAAAGGGGGACCCGCCCACACCGGTGGTCTGGGAGGGCAGGCAGTCAGCATGGCGTGGGCTCCACACAATGCCCAGGTGGCCCCAGGGCTGGCCCAGGCCCCGGCCCCACTGCCCAAATACTCCTCACTTGCTGCCCTCACTGGGCCCTTCCTAAGGAAAGGCTTTCCAGAAGCTTCCTTACTCCTTAGTTACCCTGCTCTGAGAACTGAGAGCTTCCTCTCTCATCTCTCTGAAGGGTACAGTGTCCCTCTGGCCTTATCAGGAGGCTCAGGACAGGTGGAGCCGCTCCCTCGACTCGGGGAGGAAGGCAGGAGACAAATAAGGGGGACACAGAGGCTAACCTGGCCTGGGGTAAGCCACCGCTCAAGCCTCATGGGAGCTCCTTCTCTACAGATGAGGAAACCAAGGCTCAGAGACAGGGAGCCATGTGCCCAAGGAGGCCCAGGAGTCAGGGAGGGGCAGAGGACGCCCCGGGCCACCTCCCTCAGGAGGCCCTCCGAGATGAGGCTCCTGGCTTCTCAGGGGCTATTCCACCTGGGGCCTCTATGCCCTGAGGTATCTCAGGTGCAGCCAGGGCTCTCGCAGAGTTGAGGAACTTCTGCAAGGTCGGGGTCTGCTGTTCCTCGCCCACCTCCCATGCTCCTGTCAGAGCCTGGACCGAAATACCAGCACCAGAGTAGACACCCTCCACACCCCAGCATGGATACAGAGCCGTACGTGAATTATCTCACTTAATCCTACAAGGTCAGTCAAGGTACTGCTGCCACGTTACAGAGGAAGAAACTGCAGTCAGAGCAGATGGCACCTGGCCAGGTTCCCCAGCCCGGGAGCAGTCCCAGGCAGCTGGAATCAGAGGCCAGGTTCCTCACCACTGGGCTCTGCTCAGCTCTGGGCAGAGCTGGGGCGGGCCCTGGGAGAGCCAACACCCTCTGTCTCACTGGCCTCAGCTGGTCTCACCCAGCCCAGTCGCTCACCTGAGATCCAGGTCCAACCCAGCTAGCATCTGGGAGAAAACCTCGAAATTGCCTTCCCCTTCTGGCTGCCGGGCCACGCGGCTCTTCTCCAAAAGCATCGTCTGCCGAGCAAAGGACAGACACCCGGTCACCATGGGGCCACTAGGCTGCCCCACCCAGAACCACTCAACTGTTTGAGGCAACATTTCAGGCCCCAACTTGGCTGGACACCTCCAAATCGGAACATCCAGGCCTTGGTCTTATTGATTCAGAATCCATGTAGGGAATTAACAAATGCTCTTTGATTAAGGAACTCATTCTGATTAAGGAATCCAAAGGTAATCACAATTAACATACCTAAGAGCCACCCTCCAACATACTCTCATGTAATGGAAGCCTGTAATAACTCAACCAAAATGGTGATGAATGCGAGAATTTCAGGGCCAGTTCAGAAAGGGGATTTATTTGGCACCAGCGAGTCTGGATATTATCCCAGTTCCACATACAAACAACCCTTCTAGTAACCTAATCCTATTTTCTGTTCAAATAGAATGTTTGCCGGGAGGAAGGGGAGGGGATGGACGGTTTTGGAGATGGGAACAAACAGGCCATGTGCTCGTCACACACGAGCTGCTGCAGAAGGCCGGAGAGCGTCTGTTTAATTTCAGCTTACACTTTTAAGACCCAACTAATGAGTGGCTGAATTATGTATTTACTCATGAATATTTCATCCCTGTGATACTCCAAGATGCAGACAGCCCAGTTCACTCCAGGACGGGATGTGGGGGCACTGAACAAGGTGGGGAGAAGCTGGCCACCGCCTGGGGAGTGATGACCATTTAGACACATTCCAGGGTCCCAGCTGGGGGCATGGGCCCGGCTGAGTGGGGCTGGGGACCCTGCTGCTCTGGAGACTCCCTCCCTCTCCCACCCAGAGGCCTCACCTGGAGCTGGGCAGCCGTGACTCGGCCTGTGGCGTTAAAGTCCAGCGACATCACCATGGCAAACCGAGTGGCACTGCGGCTGTGGCCGGTGGACACGGAGCCGAAGGCCCGGAGGACAGCGAAGGCCGCTCGAATCTTCTCCACTGTGGGGACATGGGTGGGGCATCACCCGTGGCCCAGACACTGCCACCCCCGCCTCTCACAGGACCCCATTCTGGCCCCAGGCCCCAGTGGGACCCCTGCCACCTCCCCAGATCAGCTCTAAGCCACGTCCATTTCACTGCTGGGCTGGCCCCATGCTGAGAGCAGAAGTGCAGGGGGGGCAAGGCTGAGTCAAGACAGGAGCTACACAGACTCCGGATTGGTGCCATCTGAGTGACAAGGGCTGCCCCCGGGCCTCCTGGACCTGGTGGAGTTTAGGAGGAAGGCAGGGCTCTCAGGGAACTCCCCATCACAGCAGGTTTGAGAAGCCCTGCAGTCTTCCCACAACTATTTCCCAAGCTCCTCTCTGGGCCAGGTGCTGTGCCGGGTGCCTGGATACAGCCCAGCCTGACTCCCAGCCTCCGACCCACACACACTTTCGGCAGACCTACATTCTGCAAGGGCCAAGACTGGTGCCTCTCCCGCCAGATGCCAGCTCCTAACCTGCGCCAGATGCAGAGCAGGTGCTCAATAAAGCACTGGCATAACCCCGGGGAGAAGCAGGATAATACCATGATTAAGCAAGTTTGAACATGGGATCTCCCTTTTGATATCTACCTGGTTTGGAGCAAGTTAACCTTCCTGTGTCTCAGACACCCCATCTATAAGATGGGTAAGTACCTACCTACCTCATGTGGTTGTCATGAAGACTAAAAGATTTAATAACGTAAAGTGCTTAGAACAGGCTCCAAGGGGGTACTGTTAGCATTATGTTTGCTATTATACTAAGAAAAGCAGTATTGCTTGGGCCATATATTCTCAGCAGGGTGAATACTGCCCTCAAGAGGGCAGACACTGATTCTTGAAGGTGAGGAAGTTTTCCTTTCTTATGTATAGAGCACACACGTACACACACACACACACACACACACACACCGCTAACTGCATAAACAGATCGTGGTGAACCTCGGCATTAAACTTTCATGGTGGGAGGTGATTAGCAGAAGTAACATCTAGAAAGCCCTCAAAGGGGCAACAGAAGGTTGAGAACTCCGGCCCAGGGGTAACCGCTCTGGAGCCAGTCTGCCTGGCTTTGAGTACTGGCACTAGGGTGTATGAGCCATGTGATCTGGGCAAGCTGGTTAACCTCTCTGTGTCTTACTGGACTCCTCTATAAAATCCAATATAATGATATCTTCTTTACAGGGCTGTTTTAAATAGTGAATAAGTTAACCTGTTTGGAATGGAGTCTGGCTCACGAGTCCTCAGCAAGCACTCACTACAATCACTACCAATACTGAATTACTATTATCGACTGACACTCTCTCTGTAAGGCCCAGCTCACACATCATTTCCTCAAGGCAGCCGCCCGCCACTCCACCGTGAGTCCTCCTTCTCCCCGCAACCCTGCTGCACCACCTCGTGGCACAGACGTGCCACCGAGCCTCCCCTCTGGCCATCGGCTCCTCCTGAGCACAGGCCCTGTCCTGTCTTTACTCGCCAGGTCCTCTGCACAGTCCAGCGGGCCGTGCATAGCACGGGGACCCCACGTCGAAGGGTACAGCATTTGTATCACACACTCATAGGCTTGCACAGTTATCAGGATGCTGGCCCAGGACGTGGCCGTCAGTGCTTGATTCTAACAATGACCAAGTGTTGATGACTGACCTGCAGATGGCAGAGGGTGTCTGGAGGGAGGAGACCTAGCTTCTAATTTACACAGAAGCATCTTAGCAGACCAGAGGCGGCCCTGCCTGGAAGCCAGCACAGGGTCTGCACACACGCACCCAGTGAAAGCTGGCTGATTGGATGTAAGAAAGGGCCACCCAGTGCCTCCTCTGACTCTCCCTTCCCTCTTCCTATGCCCGCCCCGCCCCCGCCCCCCACCACCCATGTCCTGGCTGCATATCACCTGGTGACCACTATACCTGAGACCCTGCCATCCACGCTGCCTGCCATCCCCACCAGGTGCTCCAGGACCTGCTCACAGCAGGTGGTCTTGCCAGCACCGCTCCGGCCCAGGGTCACGATGCTCTGGTCTCTCCGCTGGCTCAGCAGAGCCCAGTACGCCCGCTGGGCCAGGGAGCTGATGTGGGCAGGCAGGCCGTCCCGGCGGTTCCTGGGCACCTGTGGGAAGATCACAGGCATCAGCCTTCCCACCAAGCCAGAGCCCAGGAAGCACTCCACGACCAGCACTGAGCCCAGATCCGTGTTCCTGCTCCCATCCCACTCCAGACTTAACAAAGAAGCTGTGCATTTTTCTGGGGCGAGCCCAGTGTGAAGGTCGCATCCCACCACTGGTCCCCTGTGAGTCCATGCATAGTTTCAGACCCTGAACCGAGCCTGGGCCTGCTCTGCAGCTAATGAGAGGCCTGAACCAGAGCTGCGTTAGCTCGTGGGGTTCACCTCACTACTATGCAAATCACTGGATTGTTCCTGCCTAAACAAAGCAGCTGGATAAACGGCCCGACTGATTAGTGATGCCTGTCATGGAAACAGAATGGGGCCTGGGGAGATGGTGGTACGTGTCCTAAGTATTTGCCATGACAGATTTCGATGATACAGATTTCGTTCATCCATCCACTCATTCTTCACTCAAAAACAAAACGTTCATTGAACGTCTACCATACAGCAGGCACTGGGGACACAACTTTACTCAAAACAAATAAAGGAAACCTTTGTCCACTGTGGGGCTTCCTGCTGGCACCGGTGGGAAAGAATCTGCCTACCAATGCAGGAGATGCAGGAGATGTGGGTACAACCCCTGGCTCGGGAAGACTGCCTGGAGAAAGAAATGGCAACCCACTCCAATGTTCTTGCCTGGAGAATTCCATAGACAGAGGGGCCCGGTGGGCTGCAGTCCACCAGGGGGTCGCAGAGAGTCAGACACGACTGAGCCACTGAGTGTACACACACACTGCCAACTGTGAGGACATACCATTATCACCTGCTAGAATAGCTTAAAACAGGTTTTACTTTTTTTTTTTTTTTGACACTCACTGCCAGGTTCTGGCGAAGAGGCAGAACGACTGGAGCTCCCCACAATGCCAGTAGGAAAGCTCCCCAATCAGGCCTATCTGGAAAACAGCTTCCCGACTTCTTTCACGGCGAGATGTGCATCACACAACAGAGCAAACCCCACGCCTAGGGACTTACCCATAACAAACGAACACCCGTTCTCACCAAAAAGCCCTCTCTGTCACTGACTACATTGACTATGTATTCAAAATCACACACACACACAAAACCTAGAAACAACGCAAATGTCCTTCAACTAAAGAGCGAATAAGGCAACCAATCATCTTAGTTTTAGTCTCGGAAGTCCCATGTCCCAGAAAAACCACTCCAGCCCAGGGAAACTGGGACAGCGGGTTCCCCTCTGAATGAATAAACAAAGCTATACAATAGAATAAAAGAACCAAGGGCTCAGAGCTGCAACAATATGAGTGAATTTCAAATGTGGGTGTTGTGTGCTTGGGCTAAGTGGAAAAAGCCAATTTGAAAGGTTACATGCTGTACGAGTCCATTTATAGGACTTTTCAGAAAAGGCAAAACTAGGGAAAAGGGACAGAGGAACAGATCACAGTGGCTGCCGAGGGCAGGGCATGGGGGAGGGGATATCCACAAGGGTGCAGAAAACTTTGGGGGTGATGGAACTTCCTGTAATTGATGGGTGGAGGCAATTACACAATTGTGTTTGTCAAAAACCTACAGAACTAAAAGAAGTTAAAAGAGGTGACTTTAACTGTATGTAAATTATATCTTTCGAACACATTTTCATATATAAAAAAGCCCTGCCTATAGAACTTGCTTCATTTGGGAGAAGAGAGGTGATAAACAAACTAGCTAATTAAATTATACTGAACGGGAGTCATTTTAAAGCCACAAGCCTGGATGAGATCACCAAGGAAATGGGCCTTTAAAGAGGGAGAGAGAAGAGGTGTCGGGAGGGGGCTGACCTGAAGAGATCAGGGACCAGCTAAGGAGGCTGAGAGGGAGGGCTGGTGGGGACGAGAGGAAAACCAGGAGAGCAGAATCTGGGAGCTAAGGAAGGGAGTGGCAGCAGGAGGAGCGGGGACCAGCCCCTGAAGTGCGCTGAGGGTCAGTTCAGGGGACACCAGGGAACTGACCACAGGGCAGCATGGAGATCACTGGTGACCCTGAGAAACGTCTGCTTGGCATGGTTTTCAAGGAGAATGGAAGACGGAAGCAGAGACAGCAAGGGCAGTGAAGAGGCGCAGAAGGGAGCAGGGGACCAGGCCTGGCCAGAGGAAGCACTGGAAGCCCAGGATGCTAACCGGGTGACTAGTGGACCAGTGAGGCCCCACCCGCCCTTCCCAGTGGCCTGGCAGGACCAGGGGTACAAACCCCAATGGGGCAGCCCTCCCCCAAACCTGGGCCCCCAGTACATTGTTGACCTTTACAGCCCAAGACCCCCAGGAACAGTGATGAGCTCCATTCTGACACAAAGCAGGACCAGCAGGACCCCAAAGCTGGCAAAGGAAGACAGGCCCCTCATGCTGGCTGGGCACGGCCTGGGGGCACAGGCAGGCAGAGGGCCTCAGGGTCTGAGCCCCAAGCTCAGACCATGGAAACATCAAGGCCCAGGCTGTCCCAACCGCCAGCATTCCCAGGCCTGCAGGGGAGAAGGGAGGATCCTGCAGACACACACAGGTACCTTCACACGCTTGACACATGGGCATGGTCAAGGGCACACATACCCAATAGCAGCAGAGGCCTCTGTACACAGGTGTGCCCATCTACATCCCACACAGTCACAGCTACTCACTCCAACAGAGCCCTGCACCCCCCACACATACCCCCAGCTCCCAGCCGCTGGATGAGCCCAGACCCCTAGCGAGAAAGGCCCCTAGCCCTGCCCAGACCCCACCCAGCCCATCTTCAAAGTGGCCCCAGTCCCCTCCTGCAGGTCTCTGCTGCCACCTGGTGGCCACTTGAGGAACCAGATGAGACCCAGCCAAAGAGCAGGTGTGGGAGGCAGGATGACTTAAGCAGGGCCCAGCCCTAACCCAGCAGTTACAGGGGCTTAGCTGGGGCTCACAGGACTCAAGTTCCTCCTACCAGGGTGGGTCCTGATGCCTGCATTATGAGGCTCTTTGACCCAGCCAGAGTAAAGGATGCCACAATCCAGGACAACTAAAAACCGTGAGAACCAAACTTGCAGAGGAGGGACCTGCGACAGACACCTCTCCTGGGGGTTCCTACAGAGCTGGAGCTCAGCTTCTCAGAAGGCTTGGAGCATGGCCTGCCCAGCAAGGGAGGAGGGTGCACGCATGGCCCTTGGCCAGAACAGCCAGGTCAGGGAGGGGCTGGGAGGGTGACTTAGAGGGGGTGCGAAGAGAGTCCTAAGAGAAGTCTTGGGGAGGGGGTCCAGGCTACTGCCCCCTCTTTAATGGACTCAGCATCATTCAGGGGCTACAAATGACTTTGTCCTGTGGGCAAGATGCAGTTTCTCATACCCGAGTTGACAGATAAAAGGCATCATGACCTTTCCAAAGCACTGAGGTGCATTAGCAGGAATCCTAGAGGCCTGACCCCTCCTGGGCCAACAAGCCCTCCGAATGGAGCACAGACAAGATTCTGACCTCCAGTGGACCTCCCTGCCTCCACTTCTGCCCACCTCTCACCTCCACCCCACAGCCAAGAGGATCCTTTCCTAGTATAAGTCACACTACTGGTCACTGCTCTGCTGAAAATCTCCACCAGGCTCAGAGCAGGAGCGAAAGCACTTCGACCCTGTATGAGACCTGGCACCAGCCGTTCCTACCTCCTATAACTTCCTCCACACACTGCTCTTTGTCATGATGGACCTGTCTTCCCCACGAGGACAAGCAGCTCACAAAGGCGGGTTGATCTGCCCACCTTCGCAACGGGACCCTCCATCATTATCTCAGACAGGAGCAGCCAGGTGAACTGAGGCTGAAGTGAAGTGCAAGTCCCTCAGTCGCGTCGGACTCTGTGACCCCGTGGACTACACAGCCCATGGAATTCTCCAGGCCAGAATACTGAGAGGATGGGGCGCAAATGACGGGGTTGCAGCTGCAGGCCCCTCCACAAGGTGGCGCCGAGAGGGTCCTCTCGCTATGACTGTGGTCTTGACAATGAACAGACCATTTCTACACTCCACAGGGTGCAGAAACGAATAAAAGTAAAACGGAGGCTTAGTTTCCCAGTTCATGCGGGTATCTGGGACTCCCAAGGGTCCAGCCTGGGCTTCAGAGCACAGAGGGCCCAGCCATGTGGGTTTCACCCCAGCTCCTCCTGCTCCGAGCCTAAGTCTGGAGCTGGCCCAGCTTCCCATCCGTGAACAGGGCTAGTCTTGGCCCCCGTCCTCTCGTGGACCTGAGGACTGGCTGAGATGACACGCAAAGCTGCCTGAAGCAGAGACTGACAGACCTGACACCAACCGGTACGTTCTCTCCCACTGTCGCTGTCCCTCGCGCTCCCGTTGCTGTCTTCCCCTCCAAGGAGGGGGGACTATGTGGTCCCCAAGGCTCCCCGATGCTCTGACACCCCAGCAGGCACGTCTACAAGATGCTGCTCAGAAAGGCTTGCAGGGGCTCTGGGGGCTCTGCTCCCGAGATGCAGAAGGACCCTGGCCCGGCCCCGCCCCGCCCCGCCCTTGGGCCCCCTCACCTTGCCGGCAGAGGGCGCCATGAGCCCTTGGGGCCGGAGGAAGATCAGGTCCGGCCCGGCGTGGGTGTGAGGTAGCTGAGCCTGGTAGCGCTGCAGAAGCGTGTTCAGGACACTGGACTCGTTGACACTGACCAGGGAGGCCAGGTCCTCAGCCTGGTCCAGCTCCGGGGGGTTGGCCTGCAAACCATCACACAGAGCGTCCTCTGGCCTCCTGGCCCCCACACCATCATGACCACGACCACGACCACCACCACCCCCCCTCCCCCCCCCCTGCCCCCTGCCCCCACACGCGGCCCCGGTGACCCGGTTCCTGGGCAGCAGTGCACTGAAGACTCCCCAGAGAGTGACAAAACCTATGAAACAGCGGCATCGCTTCTCCTGCACTCTGCGCAACTGGCAGCCGCCCCTCTCCACACTGCGCTCAGGGCACCAGGAGGGGAGGTGCTCTGAGGACACGCAGCAAGATTCACGTGCCTTCTGCCTCTCAGACACAGAAAGGTGGGCATGCTCGGAGGACGTGTCCTCTGCTGCTTCCTTCCCTTCTGCGTCTTGTCTGGGAGCTCTGCGTGTGCTCGGGGATGCTCAGGACAAAGGCCAATGCCCTGATTGCCCCATTTCTCTGACAGCCCACCACATACTCATCAGTTGGAAATACTACACCTAGACCCTTTGAGAAGCAAGGAGTGACTGCAGCCTCTCCTTGGGGCATCCATTTGAAAAGCTTTCTAGTACTGTTTCTGGCTCCAGGGAGCTTCCTGGGCCTACTGCTCTGTGGCTCGGGTCAGCCCTGGCCTTCTGTCAGTTTTCCTCCTGAGGACCCTGGCCCTCTACAAACTCCCAGCACTAGTGGGAGGAGCGGGCCTGAGGTGGGCAGAGGAGAGGAGGGGGTGAAGGTGAACGAGGCCAAGGAGAACTCCTGGAAGAAGCTCCTCCTCAGGCAGTAGATGTGAGGGGTGCAAAGCGTGAGGACAAGACTTGTGACTTCTCTCATTAGATTCTGACTTATTCTCACACAGATTCATGGTGCAGTGCAAAAATTATGCAAAACAACCAAAAAAGAAGAACCAAACTAAAGGCTGATACCCAAAAAGCAGGCCACTGGAACCTGTGCCATGCATGGCTAACGACAAGCTGCAAATTTGGCTCTGAGTCTCCTGGCAGCCAGGGTGAAGAAGGAAGCATACCAAAGTCCATACAGAGGAAAACAATCACTTTCTCCAGCAGAAGAATTCCCAGGCCCAAGATCTGACAAACCTCTCTCTTAACGTGTCCTCATAAAGGGGACACCATGGACAGAGCGATGAACCCCTTAACAGGGCATCTCTAGCAGAGCAGTGAGTTCGACGACGGACTTCCCTACAGGTTGCCCCAGGGCGCCGAGGGGAAGTCCTCAGTGCAGTCAAGCCCGAGGAACTCTCTCGCAGTGGGGGTAGAGGGGTGGAGCAGGCAGGGCAGGCCGGGGGCTCACCCGGTGAACGTGCTCCTCGTCCACCTCAGTGACGCTACCATCAGCGTCAATGCACAGTCGCACCCTTCCTGCCGGCAGGTCTTCTGTTCCCTCGTCTGGCTTCAGCACCGTTGCTGGAAGACACCCCAGGGGTGGAAGGGGTACAGCGAGGAGGGTTGGGGAGAGCAGGGAAAGAGGGGAGGAAAGAACATGGAGGTGGGACAGGTGGAGGGGAAAGGAAAAAAGATGAGGAGAGAGAGGCTGTGAGCTGCCGAGTCAGGCCAGGAGCAGGAGAGAGGGCCTGGGACACGGGAAATGGGCGTCATCCTCTGCCTTGGGGGCCTATTTACAGGGAGGGTGCTGAATTGTGACCCCAAACCCATGGAGATTTGGGTCTGATAGGCTGGGTCTGACTCATCTGGGGCTTCTATCAGCTGGCACAGGCACAGAGCTGGCAGCCAGACGGCTGGGCGCACTGTCCACCACATACCTAGACTCGGGACGGCAAATACGGCATATGGGCTGCCGCTCCTCCCGCAAGAGCCCTCCAGACATCACTAATCAATCACTCCTCCCAGCTGTGTTCTGAACGGACTCAGAATCACTTCTCAGGTCACCAGCCAAAAGTAATCAACAAAGGTGGGTTCACGAGATGGGGTCCACCTGCACTAGGCTCCAGACACAACACTGCAGAAGCCAAACAATGCTTGTTGCTTTCATGAATTAGCTAAATAATTAATTACCAAGGCACAAACGCTTTTGAAAATAGCACCCAGCGGACCATCTGCTGAGAGTGAAATGACACCCAACTAGTCCCACTCCAAAGCCATGTCTCCACATCCTAGTCCTGGATGCCCTGACCCCTCCCTTCCCCTCAGTCCCCAAATTGTGATCAGGACCTGGCACATACAGCGACCAGCACTGCGGGGGTGAGAGGGAGACTCAGACCCCAGATGTGCTAACACCCCTAATTACCAAGAGTGAATCCATCCTTCTGAACCAGCCAGACCTTCTCTGCCTCATACCATCTGTCTTCAGAAGCCTGGGGGCAAAGGGCACATAAATTAGCGCAAGGGGATGCACCCTCCCCGCCCCCGTGCGAGGGGCAGACCTCTTACATGGGCATTTCTCATAGTATGTCTGGGACCAGCTAAATCAGAATCCCCCGGTGCAAGGGGGGTGCTTATTTAAATGCAGAGGCCACGGCCCCACCCTAGCTTTCAGAAAGGGAAGCGCAAAGGTGAGGCCTGGGAATCTGCATTGTAAGCAATCTGCCATTTACACAGCTCGAAGAACTATTTTGGGACCTTGTAAGCTCAGTGGCAAGGGGACACCTCTCATGGTTGGGACACTGCCTCACTGTGGAGAATCTCACCTCTGGACAGGTCAGATTCCCCTGTGGGGCCTCCAGACCCCTGTGTGTTGAGGGGAATGTGCCTGGGCCCTCCTCTGGGCTGGCCACCCCTCCACTCCTGTCCATCTCCGGTCTCCGCCTTGTCCACCCCCAGGGACAAGCCTTTCCCATCCCCTTTCTCTGGCCTGTGCCTCCCCACCCCCTGCAGCCCCCTCACCTGCCCCGAGACTCCGCTCTGGCCTCCTCTGCTCCCCTCCTGGCTCTCCGTTGGCCTCTGAGACTTCTCCACGTGGCCATCCAGAGCAGGCTGCCCAGGTCCTCCTGGCTCCAGCTCCAGAGACCCGGCCCCATTGCCTGCTCTGGGGCGGGGCTCCTCTGCTTTCTGTCCTCTGCTCTCAGGCTGGTCCTCCTTACCAGCTGTTGTTGGGGTATCCCCACGTGCATCCACCTCCTTGGGGGCTTTATCATCCTTCTCTGCCTTACCCCTGGCTTTACCTGCCTCTCCAGAGGCGCTTTGAGGTGGCCCCGTCTTTTCCATCTTGCCCCGGGGCTCCCCTGCCATCCCAGTCCTGCTCTGAGGCTCACCTGCCTTGTCCATGGCTCTGGGAGCCTCCCCCGCCTTCCCTGGCACTTTGCCAGTCTTCTCTGCCTTGGTCTGAGGTTCCTCTGTCTTGTCTGCCTTACTCAGGAGCACACCTTCTTTGTCCTTCTTACGCTGGGGACTGTCCCATTTGCCCCTTCTGCCCAGGGAACCTCCCCACCTTCTCACTGGGGCTTGGGCCCCAGCCCACTTCCCTTCACCTGCTACATCCTTGGAGAGACTCCCCTTTGCCCCCTTGTTTGGGGGATCCCCTGCCCCCTTCTCTGCTGTCCCTGGTTGACCCCCATCACCCAGCCTCTCTTGGCCCTGGAGCTCCCCCTTTTCCACCCCATTGCTCTGGGGGGCCTCACCCCCTTTTCCCACTGTGCCTTGCTCCTGCTCCCCTTTCATTGGCAGCACAGTTCCTGGGTGCTCAAGGCCCCCAGTCTGCGTCTTCTCAGCCTTCAGAGATGCATCTGTGGAGCTGGCCTGGGGGCCACGAGGAGTCCCTGGGGTGTCCCCCTTTCTTCCCCCTCCAGGATCCGTGGCTGGGGGTGGGGTCTTGGAAGTAGAGGCATCGCGGGGCTGGGTCCTCTGCTCTGGCTTGGCTGAGTCTGGGTCCAGCTTGGCCACCATCAACAACACGTCACCCCTCCTCACTCCTCTCTTGAAGGGCAGGCTTTTTTTGGCAGATGTCCCACTGGGGCCTGACTCTTGAGGCTTCTCGCCATTGATGGTCATCAGCACAGGGTCCATGGTCCCGGCCTCCTCACCCTTCCTGCCCAGAACGTCTGCACTCAGGGGAGAGCCTGACTGGGCGTTCTGGCTCCCAGGCTTGGTGCCAGTGCTGGGCTGGCCAGCGGAAACCTCTGGGATCTAGAAGAGACACCACAACTGTTCTCAGCTGCGTGCTGACCAGACAGCTTTGTCATTCACTCACTCATTCATTCACTTCTTTAATCACCCAGCCATTCATTCCCTCACATACCCTCAAGCACCTAAGGTCAATGAGCCAAACCTCAAAATCCTACATCCTAGACCTTGGCTCAGAACTTGAAGGCCAAATGACATTATGAAAGGAAAGTGGACTTTGGAGCCCAACAGACCCAAATTCACTCCAAACTCTGCCACTAGCTAGCTGTGCGGCCTTGGGTAAATTACTTTCCCTCTCTGAGCCAGTTTCCTTACCAATAAGATGAGAACCATAATGGCCTCTCAGGGTGGGCGGGCGGCTTCACGGTAATGTATGGATCAGCCCAGCACCTGGCACGTCCTCAGCAACAGGAGCCACTGTTGCTGTTGTCCCTGATCCTGGTGCCATTGCTCTATTATTTACACCCGATTCTTCCTAGTGGGCCAGGGAGGGATGGGAAAGGACGTGGAGCCTGTCATCAGAGGACCTGTCCTAGTCTTGGCTCTGAAGCTCTCCAGCTGAGAGACCTTGGATGACATCACCTATCCCCTCTGAGAACTGGTTTCCTCTCAGTGCAAGCAGATGCCATCTGACCCTCCAGATTCTCTGCATGCCAAGATGTGGAAATTTCAGAGAATTGAACGAAAAGAGCTGCTGCTACTGGTCCTTCTGCACCACGCGAGGGTCCTGCTTTGGCCCCAAGGTCCTCCACTCTTGGTTGGCTGAGACACCTGGGTACCTGACAGCCAGGGGTCTCCACTACCGGTTCCTCCCCTACATCTTTCTACTGCCCAGTGACACCAGCCCTGCCCATCCCACCAACCTCCAGCCAGCCTGGCTGTGGCTAGAACAGCTCCAGGGCCAGCGTGGCCTCTGCAGGAGGGGCCGGCAGGGGCGGTTCTACCCTGAGGCCTGGCCACACACCTGCCCTCGTCTGTATTCTGCCACCTTGGACCCTGCTAGAGCCAGCCTCCCGCACACCTGAGCTTGGGAAGCTGGGCCTCTCAGCCTCCTTGTGCACCCAAACCAGGCCCAGGATTGTGCTGAGTCCACCTGCACACCCGAGTCTCCTCTCCCAGACCCAGGTCTACTCTCTCTCACCTGGGCACTGCCACAGCCACTGAGCTGGTACCCCATCAGTTTGCTGCCAGTCATTTAAAACCTGGTCAAAGATTTTAGCAGTTGCCCAGTCTCCAGGAAAGCCATTCAACACAGCCATCTGCCATTCGAAGCTGTTGAAGAGGAACCCCCCACCCCTCTGCCGTCTGGTCTCACCGTCCCTGCTCGCCTGCACATTTCAGCCACACCTGACATTGCCCAGCTTCTATGTTTTTGTTCACATTGGGCCTGCTGCCTGGAACACCCCTGCCCGTCTCCACTCATCCATGTGCAACTCACCCTTCTATACCCAGCTCAAATGCCCCCTCCTCAAGTCTGTGCCTGAAGACCTGGATCAGAAAAACGGCCTCATGGACCCTGAAGCCCCAGAGCTCTGTGTGCCCATGCAAGTTTGCAGCAGGACCACATTCTGCGTCCCACTCTAGCTCTGACTGGTGTCGCCTCCAGAGCACAGTCTCAGTCCTCATCTTTGTAAAATGACAACAGTAACACACATAACAATAATGACCAGTGCTACTCTCAACCTTGCGGAGAAGGCGATGGCACCCCAATCCAGTACTCTTGCCTGGAAAATCCCATGGACGGAGGAGCCTGGTAGGCTGCGATCCATGAGGTGGCTAAGAGTCGGACACGACTGAGCGACTTCACTTTCACTTTTCACTTTCATGCGTTGGAGAAGGAAACGGCAACCCACTCCAGTGTTCTTGCCTGGAGAATCCCAGGGACGGGTGAGCCTGGTGGGCTACCGTCTATGGGGTCGCACAGAGTCGGACACGACTGAAGTGACTTAGCATAGCACTCTCAACCTTGAGGAGGACCCTGCATGGCCATCCTGCAATATCTGACTTACCCAGTAAAGAAGCCAGTGAAGCAGGTTCTGAACCTCTCCCCATTCCACAGATAAGGGAGCAAACACAAAGATGCTAGGTGGCCCAAGAGACAAACCCGGAACAAAAAGTCACACAGGCCTCTCTGAGTGTAAAGACAGTGCCCTGCTTTAACTGCTGAGCCGTAACAACCTTGCTTGTCTTTCTGGGACTCACTGGAGTCTCCTGGGAGCTTTTAAAAAACATTCTGACCCTTTGGTTCCAATCCCAAAGGATCTGATGCAGCTGGTCTGGGTGGTGGGCCCCTAGGAGACTGCAATATGCAACAGGAGGCTGAGACCCCATGGCCTGGTGGCTCAGTCTAACCTTCTGGGGCCAAGGAGGTCACTACCTTGGAAAGGGATTGGCTGTACCTGGCAAATCTCAGCACTGTCTGCACTGTTTTGAAAAGTGAGTCAGTACTTTATTTTTAAAACCAAACCCCCACAGAGGAGACAGTAATGCAGGGATGCGTCTAACAAGATAACCCATCTCCACCTCCTCCCCTCCATGCTGTGCACTCCCCTCCTGTGAATTTTCTCGGTCACCGAGGCCCTCAGATCCCACCTGCAGCCTCCTAGTCTAAGAGGAAAGCAACACATCTACAATCATGGGGGCCTAGAGGAAGCTCACAGCACAACCATTTTACAGATGGGCAAACTAAAGCTGAGAGAGTGGCTGGGATCCAGCCTGGAGCACACAGAGTGGTGGGGCTAGAGCTAGAACCTGGGTCTCTGACATTTGTTCTCTTCCTGTTGGATATTATTCCTGTCTCTCCCTGCCCCTCGATGACTGGGTGGCCTTAGGAAAACCAGGTCACCTCCCAGAGCCTCATTTCCATTCCTGCAAAATGGTGATGGATGCTAATGACTCCCTGCAAGGACTCTATGAGGACCAAATAAAACCAGCAGTGCTGGGTGAGGGGAGAGGGGCCAGAGTTATTTAGTGATAGAGAAGGAAAATTAAACTGGCAGGAGCAAGCTGGGGCCTGCTGCCTCACAGGAACTTGTCCTGCCCTACTCCAGGCCCAGGAATGTCTTGGCCCATGGTCCAGACACCTGTTGTGGTCTGAGGCCTGTCCATCCTGCTCAGAGGCACCTTCCACACTCTGCAGTGACAGCCTGTCCCCATTCTCTGCTCAGCTTTGCTTCTTAACCTGCACACAGCAACGCTCACACAGCTTACAGGCTCCTGGAACCCTTTCTTCGCCAGGCCACTGTGGCCGCCACACCAGCCATCTCACTCCCCAGACTGGCCCTTTCCCAGGCAGCTTGCCAGAGCAGAAGACACACAGCCTCTGGCTCCGTCTGCCCCCATGTGGCCTCATGACCTTGAGCAAGTAAGTGCTTTAGCCTCTCTGAACCTCAGTTGCCACCTCTGATAAGTGGGTATAATCCCATCTACCCCTGTGTTGTACAGGGTATCAGGCGAGCCCCTGAGCAGTGAGTCCTGTTGAGTGAGAAACAGAACACAGTGACCCTCATAATGACCATTAACAGCAGCCTGTAGGGGGTTGACTTTGGCCCCCACTTACTTACGCCTGGTCAGACAGGTGTGGGAACAGAGTCTCTCTACCCTGACACCTTCCCCCACGAGGATGTGGCAAGGGTATTTCAGCAGTTCAGTGGCTACAGGACTTCCCTGACACAGCACAGTCACTGGGGTTGGACAGGGGCAGGCACATGGGGGACCAGCCCGGCAAGCAACAGCTGAAGGGGTGTGGGAGGCAGAGCCAGGCTGCCCATTGGGCTCAAGCAAGCTCCAGGCTCTGAGGCCACCAGATCACTCTGCCCCATCACCGAAGCATCCACTCTGCCTCAAGAGGGCACAGCAGAGACGCAAGGAGAGGCCCTTCCTGCTAACACTGTGACGTGCTCCAGGTGCACTGCAACCCAAGCCTGCATCCCTGGTGCCAGCTTCACCATCCTGCCAGGGTTTCCTGGCCCAAAGAGCTGGGGGAGGAGGGAGGTGGCCCTGGACACCAACTGGGATCTACCTGCACGTCCTTAAAGCACAGGGACTGCACCTCGTCCACCCACTGCTCCATCTAGCAGTGCTGTTCAGATCAGTGGACACCAGCCAGTAACCCTTTGATTACTGGCTTGTGGCGATTCTGACGGACTTGGGGAAGGGACCCAGGTAAGCATGGCTGCTGGAAGGCGCCTGGGGGACTTGGGCCCATGGCTGTTTACCACCTGGGATAGAAGGGTTTCGGTATGTTAACAACCAATACAGCAAAAACTGGTGAACACCAACTGAATACCTTTCCTGCTTAACTGAAAGCAAACTATACATCCTTAGCTAATATTTAGTTTTCCCTTTCTGCAAAAGTAGTGGTCAGTGATCCCCATCATACGTTAACTGGTACCATTCATTCATTCACTCAACAAAAAATTTTGAGCGTTCACCATGGGCCAAGTTCGATGAGAACTGCTCAAGATACAGAGTTGAATGAGATAGTTGTTGCTCCTAAGGAATTCCTAGTCGATTAAATCACATGATCAAGTAATTACTCTGCTGACCAAAATTAAGACAGGCATAGAGGGTAAAGTGGAAATCAGGAGGAAGGTAATGGGAGAGCTTTCTAGAGATGTACTATCTAAGCTGGGTTTTGACAAATGTATAGGAGTTCAACAGATTATGTTAAAGCTAGGACACTCCTCAACGAGGAGACTGCAGGAACAAAGGCTGGCAAGTGACTCAAGAGGAGGCTCACAGGACAGGAGGGTGGGTGCCGACAGTCACCTGGTCCTTCTCCAGTGGGGCCACTTACCTCTCGTTCTGGAGAGGCAAGAGCTGCCTCTTTCCTCAGTCTAGCTTCTTTGGACTCTTTCTCAGTCTCTCGGACCAGCTGCCTAATGAAGCCCCCTGGGATGACAGAGAAAAGGGGAGGAGGCGAGGATGGTGGAGGGCTCTTGTCCTCTTCCCGAATCTGTTTGGCAGAGGCAAGGAATGAGAGAGCTCAGTGAATGAACCAGCAGGGGCAAGCTGTCCTTTAAGAGTCTCGGACGGAGCTGGGGAGGGGGCCAAGCAGACACCAAGTCCACGTATGAGGCCACAGCGAAGCTGGCAAAGCCCTGGGAAGCCTCGGGACAATAGGTGAAAATGGAATGCTCAACTTTGAGGCTGCTCCAGGCAGTGCCATTTCCGCCTGGATCCAGTTTCCTCATAGTACGGGTTCTCATAGTGGAGCCCACTGATAGCCATCCTTGGTGTGGGACAGCCCCATCTCTGGGAAGACCTGCTTCAAAAGGAGCTTTTCCGGTTTCCAGAAGGGGACAGGTCACAGGGAACCAACCACACTCTCTGGTCCCATCTCAGCTTGCGGTAAATAGATTAAGTAATTTACCACCTTAATCACTTTCTGTGCCAGGAACGTGGTGAGGGAGGGCAGGGCTGGCAGCCACGGTTCATCTAAGGATCCACCCCTATGGCTCTAGCCCACTCCACTGACCCCACGCCCGGACTTCTTGACGGTCCTGGGCAGCCAGGGACTCCCCAGCACTGGGCTGGAAAGCCTGCATTTTACCCCAGAAACACGGTCCAAGCCAGAGCTGGGTGGACTTGGATTGCAGCTGAGACTTGCCACCCTGCAGATGGAGACCTGGGACTGGATGTAATCCACAGGGGTTTGTCTTTATCCAGCATCACTGTGACTGCTCATGAGTTTAAAGGAAAAAAAAAAAAAAAAAACAACCTCCAAGCATTCTATGCATTCTATGGCAGAGCTACACACTGGTTTAAAACAAGCTCCTTTTCAAGGTCCTCCCTGAGAGGCTGGCAAAGACTTGACATCCACAGCCCCATTGATAAAGAGGAACCTAAAGGAGACAGGAAACACCAAGAGACAGAGCAGAGGCCCAGAGATAAGGCAGGCCTCTGCCCAGGAGAGAAGCGGGGACACAGGAGGCTGGGCTCACGTTTCCTCTGCGCCTCTCCACGTGGACTGAAACCCGCACTGTGAGGGTGAAAGGCACGCTCTAGGGCAGGTGTCATTCCGCTCCCTCCAGCATCAGTCTATGCCACGTCAGATCAGCAAGGGGCAGAGGCAGCCAGGAGTTACTTCTCAACCACCCCACCCTTCAGCCTCCAATTCATCAGATCAGTGCACAAGGGTGGGGGCGAGGGACAGGGGAGATAACAGGCATAAAAGAAAGAGGCAGCCCTTTATGGATTCTTACAACAAATACAATGGGGAAAAGAGCCATCAATGGGAAGAAGAGCTTGTTTCCAGTTCTCCGTGGGTGACAGAAGGTAGGGATCTCAGAAACCTATCCCCATGGCATAAGGCTGGCAGCCGGCAGCCCTGCCTCTGGTGCCCCGTTTTCCCACCCACACTCTCCCACACAAAGCCCCGTGCTCATTAGAGCTGCCATGAGGACGGTGCTGGGACAGCTGGTCTACCTTCATTCCCCTGTCGTCACCTCCTGAGGGACAGAGACCAGCAGCCATGGGAGGAGTCAAGGGCATGGTCACTAATGCCTGGCTAGGCTGGAGACACCATGGCTAACAGGCAGAAGATGGAAGGGAGCCTGGACATGCACTAGGGGAGCTCTGGATGTCAGAACCTCTGCCTGAGGTGGGAGGGGGTAGCCTGAGACAGCAGGGCTTGGACGCATCCTCGGAGGGTCCAGCTGGCCCCTGGGGCTGCGGCCTGAGCCCTGAGTGCTACTTTCCTTCTGCTCCCACAGGGCGAGGCGTGATGAGATGGCCATGCTGAGGCAGTGCCAGGACCGTGAGGTGAGATGAGATGAGATGAGCTGGAGCTCTCTGCCAGGCAGCGCGGAATGCAGCTTTATGGACACAGGCAGCGCATGAGGTGATGCGCAGAGACTGACGCATGGAGACAGAGTAGGGAGAGGAGAGAGAGACAGGTTAGCTTGTGGGTGCTGCCCAGATCCACCCCCTCCGATGCCAGGGACCAGGCCAGGCACAACTCACTGTCATTTACATCTGGGAGGAATATGGTCAGCAGAGAGCTGCTGGCTATGGAGTGGACAGTGCCCTGAAATTCTTGCCAACCCTGACCACACACTTTTAACTTTCTCTTGACGTATACAGCCAGAAAAGTATGTACTTGTAAATGTGTAGCTTGATGGCTCTCACATAAAGAACACAACGATAGAACCAGCACTGTGACCAGATCAAAACTATTAAACTTTTAAAATAAAAGCATGGTGTTATTTTAAAATATATTAAATTTCAACTTCAGATCAGATCAGATCAGTCGCTCAGTCGTGTCCGACTCTTTGCGACCCCATGAACCGCAGCATGCCAGGCCTCCCTGTCCATCACCAGCTCCCAGAGGTCACCCAGACTCACACCCATCAAGTCAGTGATGCCATCCAGCCATCTCATCCTCCGTCGTCCCCTTCTCCTCCTGCCCTCAATCCCTCCCAGCATCAGAGTCTTCTCCAATGAGTCAACTCTTCGCATGAGGTGGCCAAAATACTGGAGTTTCAGCTTCAGCATCATTCCTTCTAAAGAAATTCCAGGATTGATCTCCTTCAGAATGGACTGGTTGGATCTTCTTGCAGTCCAAGGGACTCTCAAGAGTCTTCTCCAACACCACAGTTCAAAAGCATCTATTCTTTGGCGCTCAGCCTTCTTCACAGTCCAGCTCTCACATCCATACATGACCACAGGAAAGACCATAGCCTTGACTAGGCGAACCTTTGTTGGCAAAGTGATGTCTCTGCTTTTGAATATGCTATCTAGGTTGGTCATAACTTTCCTTCCAAGGAGTAAGCGTCTTTTAATTTCATGGCTGCAGTCACCATCTGCAGTGATTTTGGAGCCCCGAAAAACAAAGTCTGACACTGTTTCCACTGTTTCTCCATCTATTTCCCATGTAGTGATGGGACCAGATGCCATGATCTTCGTTTTCTGAATGTTGAGCTTTAAGCCAACCTTTTCACTCTCCACTTTCACTTTCATCAAGAGGCTTTTTAGCCCCTCTTCACTTTCTGCCATAAGAGTGGTGTTGATTAAAACTCTTTAAAAGTACATTTTATTTTGAAATATTCTTTTATGTATGACTATAGTATAAAGCCCTTGGACTGCAAGGAGATCCAACCAGTCCATTCTGAAGGAGATCAATCCTGGAATTTCTTTGGAAGGAATGATGCTAAAGCTGAAACTCCAGTACTTTGGCCACCTCATGCGAAGAGTTGACTCATTGGAGAAGACTCTGATGCTGGGAGGGATTGAGGACAAGAGGAGAAGGGGACGACAGAGGATGAGATGGCTGGATGGCATCACTGACTCGACAGATGTGAGTCTCAGTGAGCTCCGGGAGTTGGTGATGGACAGGGAGGCCTGGTGTGCTGCGATTCATGGGGTCGCAAAGAGTTGGACACGACTGAGCGACTGATCTGATCTGATCTGATCTGATAGTATAAAGCTCCAATACTTTGGCTACCTGATGTGAAAAGCCAACTCACTGGCAAAGACTGAGGGCAGGAGGACAAGGGGGCAATAGAGGATGAGATGGTTGGATGGCATCACTGACTCCATGGACATGAGTTTGAGCAAACTCCAGGAGATAGTGAAGGACAGGGAAACCTGGCATGCTGCAGTCCATAGGGGTCAGAGTCAGACAGGACTTAGGGACTGAACAACAACACAGTATATAAATGTTATAAATAAAATAACAAACACGCAAATCTAATCTATAGCGATGGAGGTGAGAGGAGTTGTTAGGGTTCAGCTGGGAAGAAGCACAAGGGGAACTTTCTAGGAAAATGGAAATGTCTTATATCTTGATATGAGCTGTGAAATGTGAAGTTAAATGGAGTCACTCAAGGGGTTTTACAACGTAGCTGGCAGGCCATTAAGGAGGTGGACCTCATACATGTCCTCCCCAACTGCAACCACAAAACTTTCGAACTGGTGCAAATGGCAGGTATTACAAGGACTCTGCAAGAATCCCTGAGGTTTGTTTCAGAGAGGAACTCTGACTTCCCTCAAAGTGACAGCCTCAGTGCTCAGTCACCTTAAGGAAGACCAGCTTTGGCCTCCAACATCAATTACAGTTCTTTGTAATGCACACCTCCCCTTAAGCCTTTAAAAGTCCCTGAATTTTACTCCCCAGCAGGACACTGCTTTGCAATCAGAATCTGTGTATCTCAAAATGCAATTCTTTAATACCAAATAAACTTTTTTATTATTATTTCCTCCTAGGTTTATTTAGGTTGACAGAATGCTGGTTACACTAGTATATCACGTGTAAAAATTCATTCAGCTGTACAACTAAGAATATTTTACTGTATAAAATCATATCAACTTAAAAAAACAGAACATTACCAACTCATGACAATCCCTCGTGCCCCCTTCTAGTAACTATTCCACACTCTCCAGATTTCTGAAATCACAGAAAAGCGTGCGTTTCTTTTGTGAGGGAGTAATTGGCTATATAATTTGACCATGAAAATGAGGAAAGCGCAGGAAACCTTGGCTATTTGACTGAGCGCTTTGAGAAAAAGATTTAGCATTTTTAGCATCATTTTCAAAACCTTAACAAACATACACAACTTTTGACCTAGAAAGTCCTCTTTTGGAAAACAAATTGAGGAAGTGATCCTCAACCAGAAAAATATCATCACTGTGTTGCTTGTAGGACTAAAAATCCTAAAAGTGAGAATTGCTCAGTTGTGTCCAACTCTTTGGGACCCCATGGACTATACAGTCCATGGAATTCTCCAGGCAAGAATACTGGAATGGGTAGCCTTTCCCTTCTCCAGGGCATCTTTCCAACCCAGGGATTGAACTCAGGTTTTCCCCATTGTAGGTGGATTCTTCACCAGCTGAGGCACAAGGGAAGCCCAAGAATACTGGAGTGGGTAGCCTATCTGTTCCCTAGCGGATCTTCCAGATCTTGACCCAGGAATCAAACTAGGGTCTCCTGCTTTGCAGGTGGATTCTTTACCAACTGAGCCTCCAGTAACTAGAGAAGCCAAATAAATTAGCACACATCCGAGTTGAAGGAATGGTATAAATCCCTGAAAAGGATGCTTAACATTTTATTAATAAAACAACTTTATCCATTCCATTGTAAGGCTTCTAGAAGGACAGCATCAATAAGAACCCACTAAAGAGAGTTAAATGGTTTATTTCCATAGTATAAACAGAAGTGTCCAGGGGAAATGTAAATCAGCAAACCCAAAGTGGAAAGAACCTGTCAGCCTCGGATCCAGGTGTCAGTAATAAATTAAACTGTTAAAAATAAAAACCGCTTCACCCAGGCATAACTTCTATGCCTGCCATAAGCTTCATTCATTGTAAGTGCACACTTAGATGCTTTTTGATAAACTTAGTTTTTTAAAATAAATTTACATTGTTTTTCAACCCTGGGCGATTTGACCAGAATCGCCCCCTAAAGCTCCTTCACGCCTATTTGCAGTCACTAGCTGTTCCCACCTTCGGCCCCAGACTTCTGATATAGATGGAATCCTAGAGAATGCAGTATTTTACATGTGGCTTCTTTCATTTTGCATGTTTTTAAGGTTTTTCTGCATTGTTGTGTACAACAGCATTCCATTTTTTATGGACAAACCACATCCTGTTTATCCATTCACGAGCTGATGGGCATTTGGGCTGTTTCCACTTTGGGGCAAGATGAATTCCGCTGCTCTGAGTCCGCCGGTAAGTCTTGGTGTGCTGTGTTTCCACTAGGTGCCCATGGGTTTCCACTTCTCTTCGGGAGATTCCTAGGAGGCGGCATTACTGGGCTGTCTGCTAACTTTACGTTTGACTTTTTAAGAAGCAGCACAACTGTTTCCCCATCCAGCCTGCAGTGTCTCGGGTTCCACTGGGGAACATTTGCAGTAACACTGAAAGGCGCTAGCGTTGGCTTGTAAAGACGGCGGAGGGCAGTATGGGGCATGCGTAGTACACACTCCAAAACGGGCACCTAACAAAGCACTGCACACAGAAAATGAAGAGCCTTCCACATGCCCAGGTTCTGCAACGGAAAATTCCACCAATTTAAAAAACGGGGGGCGGAGGGGGGGGATATCCAGAACGTTCCAAAAAGCAAAAGTTTAATTTGCTGTGCCCTGACAACTATTTACACTGTATTCACATTTACATTGTATTTATATAGCATTTACATCATGTTTATAACTGCTGACAGCATTGCATTCGATATTATTAGCAATCTTGAGATGGTTAAAAGTATACGAGGAAAACTGTGCTGGGTTATACATAAATATTAAGGTAACTATTACTCCTTAGTTACTCCTTAGTTACCTTAATATTAAGGTAACTATTACTCCTTAGTTACTCCTTAGTTACCTTAATATTAAGGTAACTATTACTCCTTAGTTACTCCTTAGTTACCTTAATATTAAGGTAACTATTACTCCTTAGTTACTCCTTAGTTACCTTAATATTAAGGTAACTATTACTCCTTAGTTACTCCTTAGTTACCTTAATATTTATGTATAACCCAGCACAGTTTTCCTCGTATACTTTTAACCATCTCAAGATTGCTAATAATATCGAATGCAATGCTGTCAGCAGTTATAAACATGATGTAAATGCTATATAAATACAATGTAAATGTGAATACAGTGTAAATAGTTGTCAGGGCACAGCAAATTAAACTTTTGCTTTTTGGAACGTTCTGGATATTCCCCCCCCCCTCCGCCCCCCGTTTTTTAAATTGGTGGAATTTTCCGTTGCAGAACCTGGGCATGTGGAAGGCTCTTCATTTTCTGTGTGCAGTGCTTTGTTAGGTGCCCGTTTTGGAGTGTGTACTACGCATGCCCCATACTGCCCTCCGCCGTCTTTACAAGCCAACGCTAGCGCCTTTCAGTGTTACTGCAAATGTTCCCCAGTGGAACCCGAGACACTGCAGGCTGGATGGGGAAACAGTTGCGCTGCTAGGAGAAATATCAATAACCTCAGATATGCAGATAATACCACCCTTATGGCAGAAAGTGAAGAGGAACTCAAAAGCCTCTTGATGAAAGTGAAAGTGGAGAGTGAAAAGGTTGGCTTAAAGCTCAACATTCAGAAAACGAAGATCATGGCATCTGGTCCCATCACTACATGGGAAATAGATGGAGAAACAGTGGAAACAGTGTCAGACTTTATTTTTCTGGGCTCCAAAATCACTGCAGATGGTGACTGGAGCCATGAAATTAAAAGACGCTTACTCCTTGGAAGGAAGGTTATGGCCAACCTAGATAGCATATTCAAAAGCAGAGACATCACTTTGCCAACAAAGGTCCGCCTAGTCAAGGCTATGGTCTTTCCTGTGGTCATGTATGGATGTGAGAGCTGGACTGTGAAGAAGGCTGAGCGCCGAAGAATTGATGCTTTTGAACTGTGGTGTTGGAGAAGACTCTTGAGAGTCCCTTGGACTGCAAGGAGATCCAACCAGTCCATTCTGAAGGAGATCAGCCCTGGGATTTCTTTGGAAGGAATGATGCTAAAGCTGAAACTCCAGTATTTTGGCCACCTCATGCGAAGAGTTGACTCATTGGAGAAGACTCTGATGCTGGGAGGGATTGAGGGCAGGAGGAGAAGGGGACGACGGAGGATGAGATGGCTGGATGGCATCCCTGACTCGATGAATGTGAGTCTGGGTGACCTCCGAGAGCTGGTGATGGATAAGGAGGCCTGGCGTGCTGCAGTTCATGGGGTCGCAAAGAGTCGGACACGACTGAGCGACTGCTCTCTCTCTCTCTACAACCAGACCCCTGGGGATACCCAGATCTTAAACGATACACCAAAATCTTAGTGAAGGGGGTCAGCAGGGGAGGAAAAGGCCTCTTTCCTACCCCTTCGGCTTTTCTCACTTCTAGCTATGAGTAGGGTCCCTCACTGCCCGCTCCTGGAAGAGACCCCAGCCCAGCTCCGACTGTTACCACGGTTCACGAGTTTTCAATGGCCCCTTTGGCCTGCCAGTAGCTGTTGTCAGTAACTTATCCATAAGAAAACAGCCTGAACAGGATTCCAAGCAATCTCTCCTCACACAGTGAGACCTGCACATCCGGGAAGTTGACGGATCCCGCGAGCGCTGAGGAGAACCCATCTCGCGAGACCCCGCCGTAGCCCTTGCTGTATAACCCCGTGCGAGAGGACGTCGACTCCTATCATCTCGCGAGAGCACACTGTGGCCCTAGCTTTCCAGGTGTGTAGCGTGGGGTGACGTCACGCCCACTCCCACCATCTCGTGAGATCCCATCGTGGCTCTCGTTTACCGACCCCGCGTGAGGGAATGTCAAGTGAATTTCATCATCTCGCGAGAGCCTACTGGGGCCCTCGCTTTCCAACTTCTCAGTGGGTTGCTGTCACCTGATAGATTGAAATCCGTGCAGGGAGTGTTTACACTATAGAAAGCAGGAAAAATCATAAATCGGGGCTTTTACTCCTGGAGCCAGTCCGTTAAACACTGTCAGCACAGCACTGGCTGACACCGTAGCGCTCCTGCAGGGCCTGGCAAGGGTGAAGTCACAAGAGCCAAAGACTGAACAAGGGATATTTCAGCTCTGATGAGGTCAGGTGCCCGGGGGAGACCCTGAAAACTCGTTCAGGTGCAACAGCCAAGACTTTGCATAAGAAAAAGACCCCATAGTGTGGGCTCTCCCACTTGCAAAGGCATGGTAAGGTTGAGCTGGACATTAAGCGGGAGGCCAGATCCCTGGGGGAGACGGGCGAGGGGCGAGAAGAGGACAAAATACCCTCCTCCGGATTCATTCCCTTAGGAGACACTGGAGCGTCCCAGAGTGACTCACAGCCGTAATCCGCTCTGCTACAGGCCTGGGCAGCTGGAACCCAGGTTATGAATAGGCCTGACCTGAGGTGGCTGCCCTGGTCACTGCCCTGCCCCGACTCCCAACACTTCCCATCCGGCCCGCCAGGTCAGTGGCTGCCTCCCAAGAATAGCCCTCGGCTTCAAGGCTCCAGGGGGAATCCTGGCTGATGGTCTGGGCTGTCCTCAGCCCGGCCGTGGGCGGGCCCAGAGGGCTGTAGCACATGGGGGCAATGAGAGGGCTGTCTCTGCCTTTAACTCCTCGTGTCCTGCCCCTCAAAGGCACCAGGCCAGCCCCACTGACCCAGGATCAGGATCCAACCCCACTGGGGCGGCTTTGTCAAGCCTTAATTTAAGCAAGTGTTCTTATCACCGCATTCTCATCCAGGCCTGAAACTCACACCTGCCTCATCAGCTGCCGTTTTAAGCCCATGAAGAGGCCCCAGATGCTCTGAATTCATGGGATGAAGTCTCAAGTCTCCCCTTAGGGGTGAGGAGGGCTGGTGAAAGGAAAGGTCACTCCCAAAGCCAGGGATGGCTTGAAACAGTTTTCCATGTAGACATGCTGGTATAAGTGGCCTCAAGGCTTTCCCTCTCACCCCTCAAGGTCCAGCCTTGACCCAGCAGCTAACCTTCCAGTGACTTCACCTGTCTCAAAGGACAAATTCCCGAGCCTGGATGGTGACTCACAGAGCCCTCAGGGTCCCCCTTGTTCCTCTACTTCAGTGACACTGACCTGGTTGCATCCTTCCACATGGGTTCCCAACTCAGGGCCTTTGCACATTCTGCTCCTTCTGCCACACACACTTTTCCTTCCGCCTGGCTCACGTCTTCCCCTCTTTCAAGTCTTTGCTCAGAGTCATCTTCTCGATGATCCTGGCCCCATTCCTCCCTGTCCCAGGGCCGCTTGTCATCTGATTTTGCTCTTTCCCCGCAGCACTTGCTCACTGTCCATCGTGCTGTGTGTTTCTTGTTTAGCTTTTGACCCCTCGTGCAGAATGCGGCCCCTAAGAGGTGCAGCATTTCCACCTATTCTGTTCATGTATGTGGCCCCAGAGCCTAGAACATCGCCTGGCACGTACTTTGCTCTCAATGCATATTTGCTGAATGACCGAATGAAGGAATGCATGGATAATTAGGAGTGTGGCATAGCGAGGGACAGAGCAGGCCATCGCCAGCAAGTCTATGGCAGGGATTTCTGGTGTCTTCTTCTGCCGTCTGTATCTGCATCTCTTATCATGGCCCAAGTCCATGTCCTGCTGCCGCTATCACCTTGTGGGAGCCTAGGAAGTTCTCTGAGACTCAGTTTTCTCAGCCACAAAATGGGAAGAGGACAGCCACGTGCCCACGTGCTTAATCGCTGATAACTGCCTGCAGCCATCTTTTCATCTTCGTTTGACTCCACGGTCAAAGTCAGCCTGGAGACCCCGGCCCAGGACCCAGAACTGGATGGTTCACCCACATTCAGGGAAAACCTACTCTGTGCCAGGCACTGAGATGGAAACCTTACACCTAAACTGCTCTCAGCCCTCTTAAATGCCTGCTGGACCTGAAATTTAATTATCTTAAAATCCATTATCCCATTTCATCCCCAAGACAGCAACCATGTGGTTGGCATCACTCCCGTAGAGCAGAGACTCAGATATGTTGAGGCACTTGCCTGAGCTCACCTGGCAAGAAGGTCGAGCACTTTCCTCTCAGGATCCTGACCAATACAGCTGGGAGGCAAGTAGTTTCAACTCATTGCCTCTGATAGATGAGTAGTTGTGTCTGGAGTGTTATTTGGGAAGGACTCTGAGCTTCCGTCTGGGCTCGGAGGGAAAAGGGTGATCTGATTGATTATTAATGTCTGCCCTGGTGTAGAATGAGGGAATGCTGACTGCTGCTTGCTATCTAGAGGCTAAATGGGCAAAAGTGACTCACGATTTGTACATGGTCCAGCCGGTCTCACTCAGACCTTGTGTCTGGTGGTCACAGAGCCAGGTGGGAATGAAAAGGGACCTGGTCAGCATACAGGCCCCCCTTCCCTAATCGGGGCAAGAGAACCCCACAGCCAACAAGTGGGTGAGGATTCAGGCCACTCACAACAACCCACATCCTCCTAGAAAAGGAGAAGGGGGAGGGGGATAAGTGGGAAAAAAATGTAGGGAAGTTCACAGAAGGAAAGAGAGCGTGAAGAGACAGGGTGGGCTAGAAGGAGGGAGGGCAAAGCAGGTGAGGCCTTGAGATGGAAAAGGATGGACAAGAGAGGACTAGCAGGACTCATCTCTGTAAGAGAGGCTCAGAGGCCCAGCCCTGCTCACAGGGAATTTCCTGGACGGAGGACGGATCAGTGCCCCGCTGGTCACACCCATGCTGGCTCAGGACGAGGGGGACACGCAGGGTCTGCTCTAATTGCTCTTCTCTCAGAGCAGACCTGCACAGCCCTCGCAGGCCAGTAAGCCCACCTTCTCCGGTCCTGGAGTCTGTCAAGCAGGGAAAGAAAGGGACTCAGCTAGGACTCACAGCTCCCACAGCAGCAGAACTAGGGTCCTCATCTCCCAGTGCCCAGGGCCTGCCACTTCTTCCCTCCTATCCAGAGAGCTAACCTGCTGGAATGACCACACCCTGGCCCCCGTTCTCCTCTCTGGAGCCACACATAGGGATCCACCTACAACACCCACGGGACTGACCCCCAATTTTCTCATCAGGAGCCTTCAACCATTTCCCAGGTGAGACATTTCTCATGGCTCCCAGATCCCGCGGAATACCGATTTGGTGTTTCCTGTTGCCAGATTGAAGCGAGAGACTGGTCAGGCTTCTGCTGTGAGGCTCCCCTGACTGTTTTCAGGGTTTGATTGCTCCATCATATGGCTGTCTTTCTATTCCTGCTGTGTTGCTACCTGGAGCTTTGCTGTCTAATACAGCAGCCATTAGCCACACTGCCCCTGCTATTTAGTCCCAAAGTCTTGTCTGACTCTCTGCAACCCTATGGGCTATAGTCCACGACACTCCTCTGTCCATTGGATTCTCCTCCAGGCAAGAATACTGGAGTGGGTTGCCATTTCCTCTTCCCGACCCAGGGATCGAACCCGAGTTTCCTGCATTGGCAGGTGGGATCTTTTACCACTGAGCCACTTGGGAAGCCCCATAGCCACATGGGACTATTTAAATGTAAATGAATGTAAATGTCAGCCTCTCAGTTGCACCAGGCACATTTCATGTGTTTGACACGTGGCTAATGGCTACTATATTGGACAGCACAGATACAGAACATGTCTATTATCAAAGAAAATGCTGTCGGACAGAATGGGATTAGATGAGGGCTTTCAACAGGCGGTGATTGTGTCCACCCACAGGCACTTGGTGGCGCTAGTGGAAAAGGACACTCCTGCCAATGCAGGAGATAGAAGAGAGGCAGGTTCGATCCCTGGGTCGGGAAGATCCCCTGGAGTAGGGCATGGCAACCCACTCCAGTATTCTTGCCTGGAGAATCCCATGGACAGAGGAGCCTGTTGGGCTACAGTCCATGGGGTTGTTGTAAAGAGCTGGACAGGACTGAAGCGACTTGGCATAAAAGCATTTTTGGCTGTCACAACTGGAGATAGGGTACTAGTGGGTGGAGGCCAGGGATGCTGATAAACAGCCTACATTGCTCAGGACAGCTGCCCCCACCCCCACCACAACAAAGACTTATTCAGTCCCAAATGTCAATAGTGCTGAGGCTAAGAAGTCCTGGTCTAGGAGAATCATGTCAAGTGGAGAGGAGCGGTAAGAGGGAGAAAAAAAAAGCAAAATAATCTTGCTTCAAACAATACATAGAGAGGGTGGGATGATTTGGGAGAATGGCATTGAAATATGTATAATATCATATTTGAAATGAGTCGCCAGTCCAGGTTCGATGCCTGATACCGGATGCCTGGGGCTGGTGCACTGGGATGACCCAGAGGGATGGTATGGGGAGGGAGGAGTGTTCAGGATGGGGAACACATGTATACCTGTGGCGGATTCATTTTGATGTATGGCAAAACCAATACAATATTGTAAAGTAAAATAAAATAAAATAAAACTACTGAAAATTAAAAAAAAATACATAGATGTGACATAGAAAGAATTGAGAAAATGAGTCAACCCACTGCTGACAGAACAGGAGGGAAAGTCACTCCTGGATCTGTCACCACGCAGTGGCTCTGTGGCCCCGGGCAAGTCACTAGCCCTCTCTGATTCTCAGATTTCTGGATAAAACTGGGATAGTATCATGCCCCCTCCTAGACTGTCAACGGATTAAATGAGTTTGAACTAGCTTCATCATCTGTGGAACAGCATTGCATAACTGGTTATCTCGGCTCACGATGTTGATTAGACTAGACCAAGTAAGTCTCTGGCAGTAAGGCACCAAGTCCCACTTTCATTTCACTCTGCGTGACCTTGGGTCGCTTAAGCCTCTAAATCTCACTTCCCGATCTGTAAAATGGGGCTAATCGCTCCTGACCAAGCTTACAGCAATACCCAGCATGGAGACATTTAATCCTGGTGAGCAACCATATGTCTCTCTCTCTCGACAGCTAATCCAGTTGCCCTCCATGAAACTGAAACTCAAACCCCAGCTGGTACTCAAGAAACAGCTGAAAATGCACGCAGTCTTTTATGGGCAGAGAAAAATTCCCTTGGGACCCCCGGGCCTTGAACTTCCTGCCTCCCTAGGCGCCAGTGCTGGCCCCATTATTTGGTAAATCCACCTCCCCGATTTCCAAGATCTTTCCTGCCACAAACTGTAGTTCCTCAAGATAATGAAGTTATCAGGGAGAAGCACAGTGTAGCTGAAAGGAAAATTACGGAGCTGCGTGAGTCATGGTTGGGGCAGGCGGAGGTGATTCAGATAAAGCTGATGGTGACTGGGTCCTTTCGAAAGAGTGGTGTGCGTGTGCGTGTACATGTGTGTGAGAGAGAGAGCAAGTGAGGGCAGGAGTGGAAGGAGAGTGGGAATGACACCTGCCTTGACAGTTCTGAGCTCTCATCCCAATGACCTCCTCTGTGTGATGAAAGTTAATTTTTGTCGAAACTAGAACTGAGATTTAATTCTTTCCTTTGAGGTTTGGGGCATGACGGTGGAGGTTTTAGGGGTGGGGGTTATCAGGGAAGTGAAAGTGTTAGTTGCTCCGTCATGTCTGACTCTTTGCAACCCCATGAACTGCAGCCGTGCCTCTGTCCGTGAAATTCTCTGGGCAAGAATACTGGAGTGGGTTGCCATTCCCTTCTCCAGGGGATATTCCTGACCCAGGGATCAAAGCTGCGTCTCCTGCATTGCAGGCAGATTCCTTACCGTCTGAGCCCCCAGGGAAGCCTGTTATTGGGAAAATTGAGTTATTATTCCTAAAATGGGGAGCCTGACTTGAAGGCGGAGGCTGTTGTGAACTCAGTGCTGTCACTGCAAAGCTGTGTGTCCTTGGGCAAGTTGCTAACCCTCTCTGTACCTCAGCTGCCCCATCTGTGAACAGGTGGATTTGACAGCACCCGGGGCCCTCCACTTGCCTCAAACTGACTTTCTCCATTTTTCAAATAATTCAGTTTCACATAGCTTAAAAATTAGGGGTACCATGAAAAGACATGGGGGGAACTTAAATGCATATTGCCAAATGAAAAGTACCCAGTCTGTAAAGACTATATCCTGTAGACTCCAACTATGTACCATTCTGGAAAAGGCAAACCTATAGAGACAATAAAAGAATCAGTGACTGCGGGAGTCGAGGGAGAGGGAAGGATGAATATGCAGGGCACAGAGATTTTCAGAGCTGTGAAACTATTTTATGTGATACGATAATGATGGACACGTATCATGATTCATTTTCCAAACCCACAGAATATACACCACCGAGAGCAAACCCTCGTATGGAATGTGGACTTGGGGTAACAACGATGTGTCAGTATAGGTTCATCAGCTGTTAACAGACATCCCACCCTTGGGCGGTGGTATTTAAGGGAGGCTATGAATGTAGGAAGCAGGGGATATATGGGAAATTTCTGTACCTTCCCCTCAATTTTGCTGTGAATCTAAAATTGCTCTAAAAATATGTTAATTTTAAAAAATTAACGATATGTCACATACCAATGCAACTAACTACCTGTTTAAACTGGACCATTCGTACAGTGGTTTTCATCTCCGAGGTAAACCAGGAGCCGCTGAAGGGCTGTCTCCTGGAGCCCTTGTGGACACCCAGCCCGAGTTCCCATTTTTTTGGCAGTGCCAGGAGGCTCTCTCCGACGTTTGGGGCCTCCTGGTCTCGGCTCAGGAAGCCCTCAGAAGTGCCTGGTCTTGTCCCTGGCTGGCCACGGACCTTATGAAGATTTGCGCTCATCAGACCCTGATAGTGGACGGGTGCAAGTATGTTTTGGAAGTATGTGATACCCTGAGTCTTGACAAGGTGGGTACCCCCTGGGGTTGTATCGGCTCCCACAGAGGAGAAGTGTGCTTCTCCAGTTTTGGTGGGCACCAGTGTTCTTGCCTGAAAAATCCCAGAGGACAGAGGTGCCTGGCGGGCCACAGTCCAAGGGGTCGCAAGGACTGAGCACACAGACCCCTCAATCGGTTTAAACTCTGAGAACCTGCAGGTCCCTTCCCCCCAGGACTGCTGAGTAGTTCTGAGATGGGAATGTGCGTTTTAAAAGCCTTTCCCCCGCCCCAGGGCAGGCCGGTGGAGGTGACCAAAGACCCAACCTTGGAAGAAAGGCTGCCACAGACACTGAATCCTGGTTGCCACCTCCGGGATGATCTCGCCAAGGCCCCTGGGGTTTAGAAGGCGGAACTAAAGCTCGGATCCTGGGAGGGACTGATCGAGGTCACAGTGTCACAGAGCCCACACTGGGCTACTCAAGGTGACCTGGCCCAGGTGCCACCGGATGTCTCATGGGTGACACGCAGCCCCTCCAAAGTCAGGTGACCCGGAGACCCTCCCCCGCCGATCCCTCCCGTCTTGGGCCATTATATTCTAGATCTTATCCACAGCCCACCCAGACCTATCACCCAGATCCGGGAGAGCCTAAATTTAGTAGCAAAGCCAACCCCGAGGGAACCAGGGTCCTGTTGGACACAGGAAGCCCCCGTGGGACCCCCAGCCCCTCCTGAGCTGGGGCGCTGAGCAGGCCAGGCATCTGCTTGGCCGGTCAAGGAGTGAATGCCGCAGCCCAGTTTTCCAAGTCCTGTGGGATGGAAGCCCAGGGTCGAGGCCAGGCTGGGCGGCTTGGAACTGACTGGGCTGTCCCCTCCCGGCCACCTCTATGGAAAAGCTGCTCCAAGGCCCTGACCCTGAGGCCTGACTCCAGGGAGGGAGCTCCGTGTCCCCTCCCCAGCGTCTCCACTGCCCCCCGCCACCCACTGAGGCCAGTGCAGGTCTCCATTCAAAGATATGCCCCTAACGGGTGAGCCAGAGAAAACACCTCCTCTCCGACAGGGGATCAAGTCAGCGCCACATGAAATTCAAACCGTCACCCACCATCCCCTCCCTCCTCCCTTGCCATGCTTATTTGGAATAAATGGAATAAAAAAAACAATTACCATCACGGCTGATACTCAACAGTGTTGGAAACACGAAAGGGGAAGAGTTGGGCTCCCTGAGCATCAGCCGACACTCAGTTAAGCAGAAATCGCTAGTAGCTTTGGGGAAAATACGAACCTTACTGCTGCCAGCCGAGATTCCAAAGTGGTTATCCCGTGACTCTAAATGTATATAGATATTTAAGCATCAGCCAACAGCTGGGGCCTGAGCAGAGTGATCTTTTAACAGTGTCCCCTCGCACCAGCGTGTGGTTGTAAAATTCTTCCGTGAAACACCCAACCAGCAAAGGGGAACAGGCCTCACAGGCTGAAAGGCCCGAAATAGACGAGACCAGCGGTCACCACAGCCCCCAAGGCACATTCCGGACAAGTATGCCCATCCGCTCACCGGGTGCCTGTCGTAAAACCCAGCCCGACGGTACCTTCTCCACCCGCGGCCAAGGGCACAGGATCCACTCGCGTCCGAGGGGCCTCCCCGGGTCGCAGTGCAGAGATCCCACCAAGCTGGGCGAGCAGGGACAGAGGAGAAATGTCCGCGGCTCCCCTCCTCACACCGTCGTTCACATCCCCTCCCGACTGCTCCTCCCGCACCCTCCCCCTGCACCAGTGTGATAGCAGCAGCTGAGTGGACAAGTCATTTCTAAAATTAGCCGCTGAGCTCCAGGTCTGGACAGGGGACGGCAGCCCGGGGTGGCCGCTGACTAGTCAGTCGGAGCGCATGGACATATTTGGTGGCGTGGAGCGGGGGAGGGGACAGCTCCCAACACAAGCACATTCTCCCCCCCAACGCCACCCATCCAGGGCGGGCCACTCAGTCACACTCCCGCCTCCGCTCCACGCAGATAACTGGAGGCTACAGCAGCTGGGCGAGGAGGAGAGCCCGGCTCCATGTCCCAGCTGGTCTCTGGGAGGACATCACTTAACCAAATGCTGGTGTCTCTTTGTAAACAATCAATGTGTGGAAACACAGGTAAGAAGGAGGTGGCCGCCATCACGCACAAACCTGAGGTCTTCTATGAACTCATTTCCTAGTCCCAACAACCCTGGGAAGTAGGGTTTTCCCCAGGCTTGTGTTACCCATGGAGAAACTTTGGCTCGGAAAAATGAACCAACTTACCTTACGCAGCCCACCGACTCAATGGACATGCATCTGAGCAAACTCTGGGAGACCGTGAAGGACAGAGGAGCCTGGCGTGCTGCAGTCCGTGGGGTCGCCAAGAGTTGAATATGACTTAGTGACTGAACAACAACCTTAAAAAGCAGAGAGCCAGGATTTGAACCCACCAAGTTCTTTCTGGCCCCCCCAGAAGGCACAGTCTTAAAACACTGCAGCAAACTAGAGGCTCTAAAGCCTGCCCTGTCCTCTGCCTGTGTTACTGACTCTGGTCCCGGGGCTCTAATCAACAGGAATTGGTAAGTAGCCGGATGAGGAATTCAGGCAAGGCTTTCCTGGGGCTGGTGCTGCAGAGGAGGGAGCGAGAACAAGAAACAGGTGCCCTCGCCTGCTCCCCGAGGAGGGCGGGCTGGTTCTGTACATGAGGGGAGGATGGGGGTGGATGCCTGGGCCAGGCAGGAGGGGTGGCTGGGGTGGTCTGCCCACCCCCGTGGGGAGGCTGGGTGCGTGGATCATGCGCAGTACCGGCTTTGGCTCCCAGCACCTCCACAACGCCAGTCTGCTTGTGGCCTTTTGTATCCTCTGGTTCCCAGGAATTACCCCAACTGTGCATGCATGCAGTTAAGGTTAGTCCCTCACTGTCTCTCTGTACTCCCTCGCTCTAGAAGAAGTTGGTCCAACGTTGGCACAAACACTTGGGTAAAGGACCCCGGGTCCCGGCCTATCTCACCTGGAAGGAGAAAAGTAGGGACTTTCACAGATGATGTAGGTGGTGCTGGCCCACACAGCTAGCAAGGGCTTGTCAGGATGCAAATCCCGGACTTCCTGACTCTGAAGCCCATGGTCATTGGAATGAATGGTCCTTTCAACCATTCGTTTTTGTTTTAATGTGACTGTATCAGATACACATTACATGTAACCCGGACAGACTTCATCACTGAGCCTGACTAGGGGGTGTGCTTGTTCTTCATTAAAGTGTTGTTGGTTTACAATATTATCTTCGTTTCAAGTGTACAAGACGGTGATTCCAAATTTTTATAGGTTACACTCCACTTAAAGTTACAAGAGTTGAGCTTTTTTCAATGGCATATACAAAGGGCAACAATCATGTGTTCAGCTCCAGTAGCTAAGCCTCTAAAAGTGCAGTCAGTATGATCTTATTTTACATTTGTTAGAGGGACCAAACTTTAAGCAAACCAATGGGATATTCGTAATTCTGTTCCTTCCCTTTTCCATTCCTCCTTGGTCAGGAGGGCATTTCAAGGCAGAGAAGCGAAACCATCCTTATCTGTCACACAGGAACAAGGAGGCGCAAGACAGGTTTAAAATAGGATCAGGCTAGTGGCCCAGAGGCATCCTCTAACTTTCACTAATATGCACGTAAAAGGCAGAAAACTTTGGAAATTCCCAACGCAGCAAACTATGACTGACGGTCAGGTAGAGACATGTTTCGCTCAGTTGCGTCACGTCTGACTCTCTGCGACCCCCTGGACTGTAGCCCACCAGACTCCTCTGTTCATGGAGCTTTTCCAGGCAAGAATACTGGAGCCAGTTGCCATTTCCTCCTCCAGGGGATCTTCCTGACCAAAGGATGGAACCCGGGTCTCCTGCACTGGTTGTTGACCACAAGCCTACCTGGCAAGCGGGGCTGTTCAGTGGCTAAGTCATGTCCAGCTCTTTGCGACTCCATGGACTGTGGCCCGCCAGGCTCCTCTGTCCATGGAGTTCTCCACACAAAATCCTGCTGTGGGTTGCCATTCCCTTCTCCAGGAAGCCCTTTTCCAGCTATCAAATCAACTCTATGGACTGGGCATTTTATCCACTTTCCAATGTTATCCTTTAAGAAGAAAAATGCAGAATCCAGTCATTTGGGGTATCTGTAAATCAGGCAAAATGTCTCCTTGCTGTGGCCATCTGCCTCTGTCTCCCATTTCACCTGTTAGGGATGAGTTAATGTGGGCCACTGAGTCCACTTCCCCTCGTGGGCTTTGTTATGTGCGTGTCCAAAGCTGCATACATGAGCAAGAGTGAAGCCTCAGGGGTTACCTGGTTGGTCGCGTCCTTGGAGATAACCAGCCTGAACAACTCGGACTGAAAACCTCATTTCAACCTCTGGTACCTGGATGGTTAGAAAGCAGCCAGGAAAAGAAAGCCTCTCCTTTAGTTCAACACTTGGTTCCTGCCCAGGTAAACCAGCAGGAGCTCTGGGTTCGGAAGGCATGGTCTGAGGGGGAAGACGACATAGAGGAGATACTCAGGCTACGTGGGAGCCGCCCTGGGACTTGCGGGAGAAGAGACTTCCTTTTGCTCTCCAGGTATAGTTGAAGTCCCTCACATTTACCCTTGCATGGAAACTTGGGAGGATGTTTTTGGCTAGAATGGCCCTTCAAAGTCACCTAATTCAACTCTCTTAATTTAGGGATGAGAGAACAGAGGACCAAAGAGGCTGCCCAGTGACCTTGCTGGGAGTAGGGTCCAGGGCTGCTCCCTCTGCTCCTGGGTGCCAAGGGGTGACCGGATCTCTGCAGCTCTCAGGAGTGGGCCTTAGTTATCTACTGCACCAGACCAAGGGCTCCGCCACCAGGGTGCCCTTTGCCCGTGATGATGACCACGTGCTCCACAGCTGGGGCTCCTGTCAACTGTTTTGGGAGAGGTTTTCAAGTTGGCAAATAGAAATACAGTCCATGGGCCAACCGTGATGGCCATCTTTCCTGAACCAGTTAGGGACATGTGTTTCCAGCTCAAGGAGAGAGGCACCTCCCCTCCCCTCGACCTGTGGACCAACAAGCAGGCTGTCATGCCCAGGCATGCCTGTGGCTCTGGGGCCACGACCTCCTTAAATTTCTGGCTTAAACTGACACACGCCACAGGGGTCTCTCCTCAGGTCTTTGTGGGAGCAGGGATGGAGGAGAGGCCTTAACGTCTGGGAGGGACGCCAGGGTCACCCTGAGAGTACACGCGGGAGGCCTGGCTGATCTCCTAAAACTGGAGACGAGACGGACCTCCCGGCTCTCCCAGACTCTTTCCTGGCGCCTTTCCATGCCTTCCGCAAGCAGGTTAGTCTCCCAAACCCTGACACTGAACTTGGCTGTGCTCCAGCAATCCTTGAAATTGGCAGAAAAAGCTTGTTGGCAGTTCCCTTCCTACGATAAAATCTGCCTCTGTGTGAATTTCCCCCCAAATCTGGATTTTTTACAAAGTCACCTCCTGATGACCAGATAGTTTGATGAAGAAATGTAGGTTTTACCTGGGTGGAAAAACAGCACACCAAAGTTAAGTCTCTTTGTATACAGATCCTTTTTATTGAGGTTTATATAAGTAATTTATCAACAAAGAAAACCAGCCTGGCTGACCCCAAATAACCATGAAACATGGCGATACTACCCACTGGTGACACGCCACGCAAGGGGCAGGTGACCTTGGACCTGGCCCAGCATCTCACATGGGAAACGGTTTCAGGCCGGTAAACACACACTGAGAGGAGGCTGTGGCCTCCGCTGGCGCAATCGATGGGAAGAGAAAGAAAACCAGATAACAGGTACAATCTTTAGATTTATAAAATCGAATTCACTGACCTCTTTTGGTATAGCAATGCACGAGAAAAAACAGATTTATTTCTTTAAAGGTGTTACCCTTTGGCCACAAAGAGAACAAATATGTGACCACGTGGATGGTTATGCAGCAGGGGACACAAGGAGAGAGAAACGTCAGTGTGTGAGGACGGACCCGCTCACCCCTCACAGGGACCCATCTTCACTCTATTTCACACGGACCCTCAAAGGTCTGCTTGAAAATAAGACCTCTTGCAAAGTCTTAACGGTGGACAAGCCCATTTCTCAAATCCTTTTGCATCAGCGAGGTGGGAAGAGTCATGTCTGAAGGAGCTGCTCCCAGAAGTGCTGCTTTTAAACCCAGTGGGCCACTTTCTAAAGAACGTGGAGGAAGAGGCTTCCATTTAGGTAGCTGATGAATCAGGTGCTACGGTCAAATCTTGAGGCAATGGCAAGACTGGTTGGGGGATTTGGCACAAGGAAGAATCAGAAGTGATGTTCTGCAGGTGGACTTCAGCTCCCGAAGGCTGGCCATACGAGTACCTACCTGCCCTGCTTGCTGGGGCCCCTACGTGCTGCTGCGAAAACGACATCATGAGGAGAGGACTCCGACATGCTTTCCTGAAGCTCTTCTATGATGGAGCTGGTCTAGAGTGGTGCGTTCGGGGAACCTGTCCACAAGCACAGGGCCTTCAGAAGAGGTAGATGAAAGCAGTACTTCATGGCAAGTTCACGGTCAGATGTTACCCAAGAAGGGCACGTGCCTCTCGGCACAGGTCTGAGGGTTAGCTGTTGTTGATAAAAGTCCGCGGCCGTGAGAAGGGATGTCTGCCCCACACAGCTATAGGCTTTGTTTCCATTTTATTTTGTGAACAAAACAAAACAAAATGAAGCAGAAAGGAGTGTGTTTTCTTAAATAACAAACTATACAAATAAAAAGGAGCAGAAGCAGTAAGCAATGTTTTTGATGAGAACAAAGAGAGGGTTCAATAAATAATATAAAATGCTTTTGTGCTAAAATAGAACTCTTGTTTTTATATATATATATATATGTAGTTTGGCATCTTTATGTTACCCAGAAAAAAGCCACATCTATTAGTTAAAACATAGAAAAATACAAACAATAAAACTTAAAAAAAAATGGCCAGTGCTTAGCTTATAAACCATATATAAAATGTACATCATGGAATATATCAACTAAGAAACAAGAAGTTGAATTTCAAGTCCTTTGAAATATGAATACATGATTAGAAATATTTCTCCCTTCCCTCCCCGCACATGAGACACATTTTATGTTAGGAAAAAAACTAGAATGGAGGCATAGTTATCAGTTTTTCAGAGATGACTTTGAAATTTCTTAGGTATAAGAGAGTTTACTGTAAGAACTTGAGTTATTTAAGTCTAAAATGAAGAATTAAAATTTTCCTATATATGGTTTTGATGAATGCGTATACTGCTAATCCATTTTCTGTAATGTGTGTGTGCGTGTTCTAATAAAGGCAATTTAAAATTCGGGGTGCTACATTTATCAGTAAGCGCTAACCCAGCCATGGCAGTGAAGTGGCCGCTCACTCGTGTCCCCATTGCCAGAGCTGGGCATCTCTGTCACTCTCTTGTCAGAGAATGGCTCTCTTAAGTCTCTGAGGATGAAGGAAGTCTAAAGGCCATTATGATTCGAGGAAACCAAGAAGTATCATTTTAGAGTTCAGTTCATTCACTCTACAGTAAATTTTTAAAAATGTGGCCTGGATACAAAAATTCTTATTAACATGAATTTAAATGATTTATTCTTTAAAGCTTCTCAAGTCAACCCAATGCAGGAGGAAAAATCATGTTAGAACTTTAGGGGAAAAAAAAATGTTTTGAAAAGTTAAAAGCTGTTACAGCTCACTCTGCCTGGCTCAGGCGGCAAGCCTCGTCTTGTTATCGGCGGGGAATTACAGTAACTTCAGAGCTGGGGCGGCCACATCCCCACCTGACCTGCAGGGCAGGGCACTGACAACCCACACCTCCACTCTGGCCTCCTGCTTGGCTGCCGGGCACACACAGCCAGCCGGGCAGCAGCTCTGGGCTCCACGTGCCTTCCCCGTGCCTTCCCCGGGATGCTGGATGACAAACAGGGGCAACCTGAAGTCCTGGTGGAAAGCAAACAGCATGTTGTAAGTCCAACAGCTCCACAGTCAAAGAGATCAAGTCTTACAAGAGTTACTATTCAACTCCTCTTCTTCTAAGAGGAGGTCAACCCTGAAGCCCCAAGTTTAACTGTAACTTTCCCTGGTCCTTGATGGTGTAAAGAGATGGGTTTTTACCAGCAAATACACTCCTTTTTCTCTTTGCCCCACTTCTACCAGGATTTCTCAGCATCTCTCACAAATCTGAATGAAAGCTGACTCCTCTCTGGGTACAAAGAACACACCCATCCCCTGGCAGGCGAGGCGTTCACTCCTCAAGTATCTCTGAATGACACACACACTTCCCTGAACGTAAGTGAGAAAAATCACAACTAATTAAATCACACAAGAGAAGTTTTATCTTACACCAACACATTGCAAAAAAATTTTTAACAGATTTACATCAAGCAAAAAAAGTCCAACTTTGAGAATTTTCTTTTCTTCTTGATGGGTTAAAATTTTGAAACGTTAGAAAAGTCAATTCCACAGAAAAAATCAAAATGTTGTATTGGATTGACTAAACTATAAATTCCAAATGAAATTAAAAAAAAAAATCCTCAGGTGGGGCTGGGGAACACACTTTGATCTTCAGAGTTAAACCACATTGTCAATTGGTCAACGACATTTTAAAAAAATGACCAGTGAGGGCCTTCAAACAACTGTTGCCAGTGTCTGTACGGAGTATTTCAAACTGCAAATCAAAGCGAAACATTGCTTTAAGAAGGTCATTGTCTGTGGCTGTTGCCCTATTTACTTCTCCAGCTTTGTTGCTGTCTTTCTTGAGCAGAACGCTGTCTTTCTTCTCTTTACAGACAGAACTTGAAGCTGTCGTGTCTGTGAATTGCCCAGTTAGAGGCACAAGCAGTGAAACGGTCTCCTTAGCAGTGAAGCAACAGCTTGTTTCTAGCAGTGTTGCTGAAAAATCATACTTAAACATGACAGAGAAGGAAAAAACCATGAGCCCCAATGACATAAGGAGATAAACGCACCAAGGAGAATGTTAACAGGCCAAAAAAATAAATAAATAACCTCGGATTCTCCAAAGCTTTTAATTCACTCCATAGATGTCGCATAGCAGCATAATAAATTTTTAGGCTTTGCTTTAATAATCTCTTTGATTTATGAAATCGAGACACTGTTATCATAATTTTATAAAAATATTAGCTTCGGTGATTTTCTCCAACAACGTTAAAACATCCCAACCATATCTAAAATAATGATAGTACTTGTGCTCAATTCTATCCTTCTGAACGGTCCAAACGTAGTTACAGCCACACATGAAGACCTAAAACAGCCACGTATACCAAGTCTTCCAAAAACAACTGACTTCTTTGGCCATGTGGGTACCAAGTGCTGGCACAGAAGGGTCCCGGAAAAGTCTTCCATCCGGCAGTAGAGACACGTACTCCATCAGAACGGCTGCACGAATGAGTTCAGGAGGAAGACTGGCCTCTCCGGGGGTGTCAAACTAGACCCCAACACAACCCAGGACCCGCCCTAGAAAAGCCACTCATCCTAACCTCACAGAGTACTTTTAACAGATGACGTCCACATGACACTTCTCAGCCCTGTCCTTATCCATCCATCTCGAGTTGAGGAAGTGTGAAAGTCTACTTGGAATAAATCTGAGGCAACAGGGCTGTCGGGGTGTTTCCAATTCATTTTTCTTTTCCAAAGGGAAGATGACCTTATGTTCTGGTCCAGGGCTTAAATGTTATTTTTCAGAGATGCAAACTGGCATAGCTGGTGCCCTGGGTACCCAACGTTGGGATGCTAAGCCCAGACCCCTGAGGAATTCGTGTACCTTCTCCACGAGAGGTTGCATCTCTACTCTGTCCGTCAGAGGCGCGGGGCTCAGCAATTTCTAAACTGTCATTTACTCATCTCTGAACTGTAAGCGCTGAGCACACGCGAGCTTGCAACAGAGCCACTAACAACAGCGGTGACGGCGACAGACAATCGCTTTGGGAAGATGTTCACTCGTCATGAAGTGCTTTTCCATCTCCGTTTTTTTGTTATTTCAACTTTTTTTAAAAAACAGAATTTGAATACTCTTCTTCCCTTTTAAATCAGGAGAATCCATGTAAATAGTAGGCCCCAACTTCTACACTGCAAACAGCAGAGAGCAGAACATGTATATTACACTCCAACTAGCAAGTGAGATAAATAGTAAACCTCGCAGCTTCTTTTCCAAGGTAATTCCTATGAAACACAAGGCTCTTTCAGTAATTATCTTCCCAAACTCTCAAGACGTCGTCTTGTTAAGAAGGACTGACTTTCCCAGTGAGCACGGCACACGAATGTAAACACAGAGATTTGGAACCACTAAAAATATCGAGGACAGGATACAGATAATTACGATGTCAAGTTATTTATATTGTGAGTAGTCGACTTGGAAACAGACAATAAAAGTGCACTAAGAATAGGACCAATATGTTGACTTTGAAAATTACTGCTATTATTTTTATCTGATGACACAGAGGACATCACTGGGAAACACACTGGGTCTCAGAACCCAGCACTTATGTGGGGGCTGACACCAACCCGGGGAGAGGACGGCCGCTGGGCCCCAGCCACTGCTGTCACAGGGCGGCCCGGCCGGCCCGGGGTCACTAATGACAGTTGAACGACAGCATAAGTTCAACATACACAGTTAACCCCATCTGGCACATTCATCTTCGGCATTCCTTTCTCAATAAAATTCATTTTAAATTACACTAAAACACAGTTTCCTTCCTTGACCCATTCATTACCAAGATGCTTCCTGAGGTCAGGCAGAGGGAACCAGAGGTGCTGGGTCACATGACCGCTTCTGTCCAAACCCAAGACAGGCGCCCCCCAAGGCGGTCCTGGGCACCCAGACACAGGAAAGTGCTGTGGACTTGGAGGGTTTTGAAAATAGCTATTGCCTTGAGATATAAACCGCCACTGCCTCTCTTGTAGAGCCACTGCAAACCTTCTGAAGATCTACGATCTGATGCCTAGAGAGTTGAGTGCTCCCACACCCTCAGGGGGTAGGGGTGGGGTCAGGGGCAGGGTCCTCGATCCCCAGCTGCCTAAGCTCCCTGTCACAGGCAGGCTGGTACCCGTGGGTGCAGCACCCATGGGGAGGGCCCAGGTGCAACCCTCTAAGAAAACCTCTGCAGCTTTCAAGCCCTGGAGAATGAGAGACACCCCCCGGGGTAGCCTGCCATCCCCCTAGTAGCGCCGAGCAAAGACAGTCAAACCCAGGAGCAGCTGTTGATGGACAGAGCGTGGCAGTGCAGGGCGGTCTGAACAGCAGACGCTCGGCCCATCTTAGCAAGTCTGAGATGCGCTTGACAGTGGATGTAAAAAGTGCTGTGATCAGCAGGAAGCATTTCAAGTTCTAGGTTCACCCATAACCAAAAGAAATGTATGGCAAAGAAGGAGAATTTCATTTCTTCAGTAGTTTCGAGGACAGAGAGACGCGATGGTGGCAGGAGGCCCTTAGGAGGGAGGAGGCACCCCGGACCTGACGGTGGTCACCACTCCTAGAAGTACCTCGGAGTCCTGGCCCCACCCCAGCCACAGAGCATCCTGGAGGGGAGCGACTCGGCTCCGTCTCTCATCCTCACACTTTTCCCCAAGGCTGCACTCTGAGGACTGAGCAGCTCACGTGGACTGCCCGGAGGAGGTGCTTTCTCTCAGGACCCTCCCCATCGGTCAGGGGTTCAGAGGCCGTTGCTGTTCCTGTGGCAGAGGGGCGGCTTTGAGAGTTCCACGACGGCTGAGCGGGATTTGTTGAGGAACTTGGGGGCTCGCCGTAGCAGCCGCTGGGCTTCCATGAATGTCTCTGTCAGCTCTTTCTTCCACTGCACAAACTCTGGGTCACTCTGAGGGCAAACACACGGAGGGGAGGAGTTGGGACAGGCTGACACATGTGGAAGCCTCTGGCCAGTCCAGATGGCCTTGGAACCCCCTAGGGAAAGCACACCCCATGTCCCTCCCCCAGGCCAGTGAGGAAGAGGGGAGTCACACAGAGACTTCCCCCAGGGGCCCCTTGCTCAGAGGAGGGACGACGCCCTTCAGAGGAGCCTCATACAGCCCCACTAGGAGACTTGCTGCCTTGACTTTGTAGAGCAGTCACCTGTGATCTTTGATGTCTTACCACAACTTAAGTCTAGAAGATACAATGAGGAATTGGCTTCTTCTGGCCGAGCTGCACAGCGCATGGGACTTCAGTTCCCCAGCCAGGGACTGAACCCGCGCCCCTGCAGTAGGTGTGGAGTCTTAACCACGGGGCCACCAGGGAAGTCCCCAGGGAGGAACTGTCACAAATTTAAGAAGCACCTTCACATGTGTAATGATGCCAGGAAGTAATTAAGCATATGTTTTCCTATCAGCTATTGGTTTAGCTCTTTAAACCTGCACTCTCCTTCTACACACACACCCCACACCCCCCGCCCCAGCAGAAAAGTGTTGAAGTCACGAAATAAACACATCTTCGTATCTGCTACTTCTCTCTTTCTCCAAATATGCTCTTTTTTCACACCTCCACACCCTCCCTCAATACCTCAGTAGGTTCGTGTTTAGGAATTAAGTCTGGGCTATGATAGAACTTTGGGGGAAAGAAAAATGGCATTTCCCTGTTCACAGTTATTTGGGGATCTTATGTTTACTTACGAAGAAGGCAATGGCACCCCACTCCAGTACTCTTGCTTGGAAAATCCCATGGACGGAGGAGCCTGCTAGGCTGCAGTCCATGGGGTCGCTAAGAGTCGGACACGACTGAGCGACTTCACTTTCACTTTTCACTTTCATGCATTGGAGAAGGAAATGGCAGCCCACTCCAGTGTTCTTGCCTGGAGAATCCCAGGGACGGGGGAGCCTGGTGGGCTGCTGTCTATGGGGTCACACAGGGTCGAACACGACTGAAGCGACTTAGCAGCAGCAGCATGTTTACTTAAACACAAACCTCAATTTAAACATTCTGAAAGAGCAGAGCAGATCTGGGAAACTGTGGAACAAATGCAATTTGAGGCTCCTATGAATTACTGGGTGGTTTCCAGAGAGAGGGTAACCACGTTATTTCCTGTCCTTCCTTTGTCATCTTCTAAGAACACTTCTTTTCAAATAATTGTTAATCTGCCAAAAACTTGTATCTTCTGATTTTCTTGCTAAGTTTGTGAGTGATGATGCATGGACTGAGAAAATGTTAGATAGGCAGGCAGGCATCTGTGCTGAACGTTTACATAATTGTTGTAACTTTCACCCCTGTGGAAAATACAAGTGAAGACTCACCTCACACTGCAAAACAAACTGCTTCCCTCCTTTGATTCTCAACAAGATGCACTTTTTGTCTTTAATCTGAGTTTCTTCCACAGACACAATCTGCTCCATTGTCAGTAAACTTTGCTGTTGGTAAAAACAAGAGATGATGAGTCACTTCACTTATTATTATGTGAATTTTTAAGTTAATAAATCATATTGAAAACTACCAGCTCAGATAAAGTAAAGGAAAAAAAAAAAAACAGCCATTTTTCTTTCTTTGATGATATTCTAGAAGTGGGGGAGAAACAACTACAAGGGAAACGTACAAAAATTCAAAATATCTCAAAGAAAGCTGCAAAGAGAGAAATGTCTCTATGAGGCAGAAAGCAAAGCTGTTCCCTCAGCACAGTACTGACGTGGGGATGAGTGTGAATCGCACACGCCTCTCCGGTATCACACCATCCCCTGGACACAATCAATCCTGCTGTGAGGGAACAATGATGCGATACACATGATATGCAGGAGCCAGAGCGGTGGCACTGGCTTTGAACCCGCAGCTCAGGAAACGTTTGGGCATGTTAGCTTGTAAGCAACTGCTGTTCTGATCATATCAAAATGATGCTATAAACACAGGCGATGTGCAGAAAAGACGGTCCCTCTGGGTCCATGGCATCACTGCTTCTGGTGAGTGCCACAGTAACTCTGAGCACCTTACCATTTTATGTTTTTTTGGGGTAAATACTCCAGGAATCCTAGATGAAAAACAACACCATCATAAGCTCACATTTCTCTTCTTCTGAGTTAAACTTACGAATCTTTCCAAGCACATGACATAGCTTCATGAATCGACACTAAACATTCTTTTAAAACCAAGGTAATTTGTCACCTTGTCAGCCAATGGTAAACAAAATAAGATTATCTTTTTTTAGTTTTTGAATATTCTGAAAAGTGAGATAATCTCCTTTCAATGTGTACAACAGTGACTTACTAAGGCCACTAACTGCAAATAAACATTATATAATGATATATGTATGGATTAATACTAAAGTGCATTATAGAATTACATTCTGCAATGTAAAAAATACACATGTAATATTATATAAAATATAATTATATACACATATTTTACATGTGTATTTTATATTACACAATACTAGTACCTGAGTTATAACTGAGGATCCTCCCAAAGAGTTTTCTTAATCTCAATTCAGATCCTGGCTGCATTGATTTTTAGACGATGACTTCTATGGGACTAGTAGTAGTGAGAAGATTCTGCTCATTTGTAGAGAATGTAGTCATACTCAGGCAGCAGTCACTCACAATTAAATGGCATCTTCACCAACTGGGATTTGCAAAACTCATTCTGAAGCCAAATACACCAGGTGTGGGCTCACCACTGGTGGACTCCATGCTCCAAGCAAGGGGAAGCCGTACTCCAATATACCCACTACATTTTTCACAGTTGGAACCGCTGTCCTGCTTATGATGACCAACATTCCCTCTCCAAAAGCAGAAACCCTTCCACCTGGGTCACTTCCTTCCATGGACACGAGCCCATGGCTCTTCACACAGCAGACGTTTAATAAATGCTGCCCAGCCTCCTACCAGTAATGGCAGGGATCAGAAATTTCTTTCTTCTCATTCACAAACATCAGCCCTTGAAAGGACCTCACAGGGCTGCCTAGACAGTACCTGTCTTCCTGTCTAATTGGATGAAGTCCACTTCTAGTCTTCCAGACAGGTACAGCAAAGCAGGAGGGTCAGGTGCTCTGACCTCGGTGCCAAGCTTCCTGGGCTACACCAATGACCTTGTTCCACCTGATCCCCACTTGGGAAGGCCTCATCATGGACAGGCAGACCTTGGTCAGAATCACTCCTCATCCAAACCTGTCCCTGGGGCCAGACCTTCCCTCTCTAAGCCCTGGTTCTCTCTTTATAAGGGTGGGACCTCTAAGGGTGCTAAGCAAATTAAATGTGTGTGTGTGTGTGTGTGTGTGTGTGTGTGTGTGTGTGGACAGCACCTGGTCCAAGATAAATATGCAAAAACTGTAGTAGTTGTTGCTATTCCTTTTCTTTTTAATATTAATTTTTATTGGAGTATAGTTTGCTTTATATTGTTACCATTTCCACGTCTCCCCTTTTACAGACGAGGAAACTGAGGCTCAGTCAACATAATGTGCTTCTGAGTCCCAGAGACACGAGCAGTGTGTCTGAACACCTCTGACTCCAAAGTCCCAGTTTTTGTCCCCTTTTGGGATCCACCCACTAGCTCTCTAGCCTTCCACAAACCTGCCTGCTCTGATTTCCCTGGATGGCACATTCTATTTTCAAGGGGTGCCAAATCCTTCTTGATTCAGAGGAGTCTGAGAGTCTGAACGTGAGAGATCTCACGTATACAGGTTAGAAGAGACACACAGAGCACAGGGAGAGATTTTACAAAACATGCCAGCGATACAAAATCACCACGGAAACCGGCACTGGGGCCGATGCTGCAGACTTACTCGCGACTCGCCCTCTCCTCTCCACTCAAGTCTGTTCGGAAAGAGGTAAAAATAGCGGCGCTGCCACTGGGTCAGGAAAGGGTTCCCCAGCTTCAGCATGTACCCATGCATGATGCAGTCTCTTCCCAGGGCATAATCTGAGGCACAGAACACAGCGGAGCGTTCAGCGGGGTCGGAAACAGAATACCCGTAGGCTTCTCAGAAAAAAAGAATGACATGCTTTCTGGAAAAAGAACAAGCTGCTATAAAGAGAACACTCTATGGAAATCATTACTTTCGCTTTCAAGCACACGAAAGAACAAGCTTCTTCAGCTCTCTACTCACATGTTAGACGGCTGTTTCTCCATATTCTGATAAATTCAAGATGCTCCTCTATTGCTCTGAGAGGGTAAAAGCCTGTCTGCTAACTAGTTTTTTCATTAAGCAGGGTGACAATTGGGGAACAGAGGGTGATTTTACTGTGCCTAAAGCACCTTTGCCTTTACACGACACTGGGGTTCTCCCTTTAACGGTCTATTAAAAAGAATAGCAGAGAGGCTTCTTTGTCCAAAGAAACCAAAGTAACACAGGGATCAAAACCATTCTTTCTTCCACTTAAGGTTATAATTACCCTTCAAATACATGGTTATGTAGAAAGACCAAGCTAATTCGGGCTCATGCCAAGTTCTGATTATATTTTTACAGCAAAGTATTGTCTCGAAAAAAAGGTCAATTTTAAGTAGCTTGCTTTGCCTTCCTTAGAGGCTTTGGTGATCACGCTAAAATCATTCATTCATTCATCACTCAGTCAGTCATTCAGCTATGAAGGGAATGGATGCATAGTGCTAGGCACAGCAGTGAATAAGAGAGACAAAAGTCCTTACCTTCAGGGAGCTAACACTCTTAGTTGGAGATTCATGTAATAAATAAGCAAAACCCAGGTTGCGTCACATGGACAAAAGCAGGAAGGGGGTGAATGAAAGAGAGCATGGCCGGAGGAGGGTTCGTGGTGATGAGGTATGGTTCACGGAGTTGCCAGTTTAATGGAAAAGGTGTCTGAACTTCTCAAGTATACTTAAAGTCTTCTATTTTTACTTCAGAGGTCTAAGCCTAGACTATATTTTTGTGTAAGGGTGACCTCTGAGATATTCAGCCAAGACCTAGTTATATCAAAATTACTTACATATATTTGAAGATAAATTCATTGTTCTGTTAGATGTTCTAATTGCAGCTCTAGTTAAAAGACTACACTTCAACAATGTCATTAAGATATGTATTTTTGTTTTTGGGGTCCAATCTGTCAAGATTCTAGTGACATCATGGGTCTCCCTTGAAGAAACTACTGAGGCTGTGATTTCCTGTGTAAAATCCATTCCGGAAAACGTAGTCTAGAGTGATCTCAATGGACCCACTTCTCTAAAGAACAGCTTAGAAATAAAGCCCCTTTCCCTGCAGAGTGGAGGTGAGCAAGGTTAAAGGGCTGACATGCTCCCTTGGTGCAACTGAGGTGACTTTCCGCTAAGGAGTCATTCATCGTGGGATGGAGGACACTTTTCTAAGTAGGTGATAAATCCTACTAGGAACAGCCAACAAGACCCAGGAACCCTGCATCAAGATGCCCCAACCAAAGCAAGCTGCTCATAGATTGAGATGGTTTCTGATCATTCTTACTATATGTTAACTTCAGGAAGGTCTTTTAAAACCAAAGATATCTTAATCACTAACCACAACAAGTTTAAATCCAAAATCCATTAAGTCTTAGAAAAATCAAGACTGCCAATATTTGGTGAATCGAAAATGACCAATTTATTTAATACTGGATGTGATGTATTGTCCTTTGGAAATCCTAGTAGGTCACTCAAATATGGCCAATAAAACTATGGTTTGGCGACTCTTTAATGCTGTTTGTAATATGTATATACTCGTGTCTCTTGACAATAAACATGTAATACTAAATTCCTCACCACCCTTTGTGGGGCCCAGTAGAAAGTGAAAATGCAGGTTCCTTGTTAAAAAATTATTAAGAACCTCAAGATGGTGCCAGCAGAGCATTAACCTGGGGTGGGAGGAGGGGGGTCCTAATGATACCACACAGGCAGGTCACACGCCCATGAAGCTGGCCCTGTTCCTGACACCATCATACTTACTCTTTAAAGGAAAAAAAAAGCTTCCAAATTGGCCCTAAAACACTCCAAGGTAAGAAGGCAAGAGTATTGACAAAATACTGCTGACAACCTCTATACATATTACATGTGCCTGGACTAAAGACTTTGAAATATCAAGAATATATATATTTACATATGCATGTGTAACTGAATCACTTTGCTGTGTACCTGAAGCTAACACAACGTTGTAAATCAACTATATTTCAATAAAAATTAAAAAATAAATAAAATAAAGACAAACAGCTCTGCAATATCATTTCACGCTGAACACTCCCAGGCCAGGTAAAATTCAAACAACTGATGGCATTCCCCCCCCCCCCACCGCTGGAAAGGACTTTATGGCCCAGGTACTGTTTTCTGCTTTACGAGAGATCTTGAAAATTCATTGCGTTAGAAATATCTTGAGACACACCGGCTATTTTACCTTCTTCGTGGCCAAGCTGCTTATTTTTAGCTCTCTTCCTGGCCTCGATTTTATCCGTGTCTGCATTTACTGCTTCATAAACCGTTTCTGCCACTTCCTGCTGCCAGCGCTCAGAGATCACCAGAGGGAAGTTCTTGTAGAGTTCTTGGTCGCAATCAAGAAGCTTGTTATTTTAAGAAATCAAGACATGTATGATTTGACATGCTTACAAAGGCAACAGATTCCATAGCACCGTAACTGTGTGTGAGAAGATAATGAGGCGACAGGCTATAACCATCAGGAGACGACTTCTCAGCTGTCATAAACCTCTGCTGACGACCGTCGAGCAGTCAGGCATATACTATACAACATGGAAAACATTGCCGGTGTTTCGTAAGGACCGCAAGTGGAGTAGAACCTTTCAAAACTGGGAATCACTACAGTGTACAACTCTAAGCTATATAATATTGTACATCAACTATACTTTAATCAAGTTTTTCTTAAAAAAAGGGAAACAAAACAAAGGACAATCCAACCACTGGGGTCCACCAGAGCGATAAATGATAAGGACACTCCACTCCCAACCCCGTGTCAGTCAGATTCAGGCCAGCCTTCTACAGCATCCTTACTTCATTTTTGCCAATGAAAAATTAACATATACAAGGTTTTCTATAAAGTACTACAAGAATCTGGCAATAAAAAGAAAATTTCAATTATAGTGAGGCTATTCTATTCGTGGGATTTCCCAGGTGGCGATAAAGCTAAAGACTCCATCTGCCAATGCAGGAGATGCAAGAGATGCGAGTCCGATCCCTGGGTCGGGAAGATCCCTTGGAGAAGGAAATGGCAACCACTCTAGTATTCCTGCCTGGGAAATCCCAAGGACAGAGGAGCCTGGTGGGCTACAGTCCATGGGGTCACAAAGAGTTGGACATGACTAAGGGACTGAGCACACACACACCTTTTATTTGTAAAGACAGGAAAACAGATCTGTATGGTTTTAGAGATATCAACAAGGGAGAACCCAGGAGGGCTCTCTGCTCTGTACCCACCCTCCATTAATCTGGAAAGTGAGAAATACAAAAAGGTCAACCAGGCTGAATTTACTGTTCAGCCCACGAACCTTCCAATGAATCCACGTTGAATAGCAGGATTAATCTCATCACATGGAGAGTTTAGGCAACTTGGCCTTTTAGAGGCACTATAATAAAAATTACACTTAATGACAGCATCTCTCTGCCGAACTATTACTCAGAATTCTTCATTCTTCCTCCTAAATGAGGCTGTGCTCTGAAAGCGAGCTGAGAAAATGCTTTTTCAGATCTGAGTTACAGTTTTGTGGCAGAAAGACAAGTGACCCTACTGATAGAAAATAATGGGCCTGTCTCTCAAAAGCACAGCTCTTTCTAGAAGCTTGACTCACTCATTTCCTTGCCTGAGAGGTGAGTACGGGAGAGATATTACCATAGGCAAGTCACTTAGAAGGAAAATGGAGAAAGACTGAGGGTGAGGCTCTGACCCACAGGCCTTTGGTGCATCCCTGAACCACCGAACCACTGGATGAATCTGCATCCAGACCCCAACAGGGATGTTCTCCACCTGCTCTTACTGACCTGCTACCCTAAAGTGAAGATTCTGAGGTCAAAATGGGTACCCGTTTTCCCCTTTCTGCTTTCTTCAGATGCCCAAACCAAGCCGGGTGCTGACCTTTTGGGTGTCCTGAGTGTGAACACGTGTGTGTGTGTGTGTGTGTGTGTGTGTGTGTGTAGTGGAGTGTCAGAGCATCAAGGCTAGGCGAGCACCCTGTGATAACACTGGTACAGATTCTGGAGTCTGGCGAAAGTGAAAATACCCTCCTTTCCCAAGCAGTTGCTCCGAAATGGATGCCTCTGCTTTATGTATAAAGGGTTCCAGCTCCTGTAAGGCCAGAGAGCCTTGGTCTTTATGACTCAGCCTATGTGAAAAATGCACCAAACAAAGTCCTGCCAGAAGCAAGCTGTTTTTCCTTAAAGACGATGTGCTATTTTGGCTGCTTTTTAAGGGACACAGCCTTCTCAGCTCTGGCTCAGGAAGAAGCAAAACCAGCACAACGGGAGGTGTTAGTGCCCCTGCCAGGGGGCGGGCACGGATGACCCAACCCCAGAGGAGGCCTGGCAATGCCAGGAGGCAGACACGGGGGACCCAACCCCAGAGGAGGCCTGGCAATGCCAGGGGGCGGACACGGGTGACCCAACCCCAGAGGAGGCCTGGCAATGCCAGGGGGCGGGCACGGGTGACCCAACCCCAGAGGAGGCCTGGCAATGCCAGGGGGCGGACACGGGGGACCCAACCCCAGAGGAGGCCTGGCAATGCCAGGGGGCGGGCACGGATGACCCAACCCCAGAGGAGGCCTGGCAATGCCAGGGGGCGGGCACGGGGGACCCAACCCCAGAGGAGGCCTGGCAATGCCAGGGGGCGGACACGGGTGACCCAACCCCAGAGGAGGCCTGGCAATGCCAGGGGGCGGACACAGGGGACCCAACCCCAGAGGAGGCCTGGCAATGCCAGGGGGCGGGCACGGGGGACCCAACCCCAGAGGAGGCCTGGCAATGCCAGGGGGCGGGCACGGGGGACCCAACCCCAGAGGAGGCCTGGCAATGCCAGGGGGCGGACACGGGTGACCCAACCCCAGAGGAGGCCTGGCAATGCCAGGGGCGGGCAGGGAGACCCAACCCCAGAGGAGGCCTGACAATGCCAGGGGGCGGGCACGGGTGACCCAACCCCAGAGGAGGCCTGGCAATGCCAGGGGATGGGCACGGGGGACCCAACCCCAGAGGAGGCCTGGCAATGCCAGGGGGCGGGCACGGGGGACCCAACCCCAGCGGAGGCCTGGCAATGCCAGGGGGCGGACACGGGGGACCCAACCCCAGAGGAGGCCTGGCAATGAAACCGCTCACTTCATGGGGGAGAAAACCAGCTCTCCCGAGGTTCCCGCAGCAGCCCCGGCTCACTCTGGTAATAAGTGCGGATCTGAGCCCAGGGTGTCTGACTCCAAAGGCCAGACTACAGCTGAGAAAACCAAAAACATAAGAATCCCCTTTGAATATTAAAAATTTCATGGGCTCCCATGGGATATTCACTTTCTTTTTAATGTCCTTTGCTGGAGAGAAATGTGTCTGATGACAAAACTCGTCTGTGACAGCAGTGATCCTTTGAGATAACTCTGTAAAGGGGCTGCTCCCGAAGCTGCAGGGTGCTAGTTATACCCCGACAAGTCCTGTCGTCCAGGCCACAGGAGATGCCGAGCCTCTGGGCAGTGGTCGGCTGTCATCCCCAGGGAAGCCAAGGCTCCCACCAGGGAAGCGGCCATGGCCCTCTCCGCTGTGCTGCTCCTGAGCTCCTCCACCACCCTCCGTCCTCAGAAACTGACCCCGAGAGCACACCAATCACATTTACAGCTGGCTGCCTGGTCGGAAAGACCAGGGAGCAAACACAAGGCCAGGAATGCAGGCCGCTACGGACACGGTGGCGGGGGGGGGGGGGGCGGCTCTGGGGGAAGCTGAGGAAGTGGGAGCAGTGAGAACGTGACATGCAGTGACACGCTTTGACTCAGCAGCCAAAAGAGGGCGACTTTGTCTCGTGACTCATCATCTCTAAATATGCCCTGTCTACTTGGAAAACAATGGTAGGAACCAGAGTTTGAAAAATGCAGAGGATGCTATATGTACAAAAAACAGTGATTATTTCACTTTTGATTGACAAGTGTGAAATGATTCACGCTGTTTGCCCTTTTCATCCTAACACAGGGAGACTGGGAAATTTGGGAGAATTAAGACGGCTGGCTCTCTGGCTTGAGGCCAGGTAATGTTTGCCATCACGTGGTTGTTTTTCCTGCTTCATAATACATCTGAGTTTTCTATCAACCACCAATCTATCCAAATCAATAACAATGTGACTATTTTTCAGTTTATCAAACATGAAATGGGTGGTCAAAGAAAGCTCTCCTACAGGACGTCCATGACGGTCCAGTGGTTAAAAATTTGCCTTCCAGTGCAGAGGATGCAGGGTCCATCCCTGGTCTGGGAACTGAAATCCCACATGCCACGGTGCTACTGAGCCCACACACTGCTAACTAGAGAGAAGCCTGTATGCTGCAACTAAGACTTGACTAAATAAATAAAAAAAAAAGCTTTTGTAGTCTCTAAGTCAGGTCTTGATCTCGTCTACATTCATCAAACATGTGTATATTCATTTGTAAGTTACAGTCCAACACAAATAGGCCAGTACTAAGACAGTTATGAAATATGATTTCCAAAAGAAAGAAAAAAAAATCCCCCTCCCCAAAGCAAGCCTTACAAATGTACCTTGATGCCTTTGGTATCCTCTTCATCAAATGAGCCGATGTCAAAGGCGTCAGCTGCATTGACTTCCCCTCGGGGAGGGATCAAGGGTGGAGGGTACTGGAAGAGCCAGAGAAGAAGGGTTCAGTTACCAGGGGACAGGGCCCTGGGCCCAGCCTGCTATCCTATAAAGAGTTCGCCGTGAAAGACATCAAGGTGCCACGGTCTGTGGAGCACTCATTCAGGCTCACACAATCAGTACATGGTCCACAGTGGCCCCCAAAGCAGATGCACCCTCCATGATCCAGTTGCTAGAGGCTGAACACCTGCAACAGGGCAGGCGAGGGTATCCCACACCCATAAATGCCCCGAGGCTGATGCTGGCCGAACCAGAGCCCGGACTCTATGTCTAAACAGGCGGGACTAACAGAGCATCAGTCCTCAAGTGAGTCTGTACACAGATGAGTCCGAAGCTGATCATCAACGTTGAGAAAAAGAAAAACAACAACTTTAATTTGGGGTATTTTCCTGTATCAGAGAGAACATTAAAAACTATCTTACAATAAGCCAAGGAGCTCATGCTGCTACCCAGTCACGCTAATTCTTAAATTATGTGGGGCTTGGCTTGAAAGTATCTGTAAGTATATGACGTTTCCTGCATATTTTTTACATATAAACAAAGAGGAAGAAGTGGTCCCAAAGGGAATGAGCTAGGAGACAGTGCTTGGATAGAGGAGCAATAAGCTGGGCTGCGGTTGGGAGAGCTGGGGGCGAACTCTGGGGACAGAGCCAGGATGCAGAGCTGCAGACAAAGATGCATCTGGAGGGAGCGCCCGGGGTGGTACCGGGCCGGGGTCCCAGCAGGGGTACCTTCTGCAGGTAGACATGCTGCCAGTCGATGCCTCTGAAGAAGTCGTGCGCTTTTAGCTCCTGTGCGCTGCAGGAGAGACAGAATCACAGCGGCAGTAAGTCTGCACTCGGAAAACTACGAAAGGGTTCGTAAATGTCATCTCCTGTTAAGGACACACAGCAACAACTGTTTCCAGTTCTTTAAGACAGCAGGTAAAATATGCTTCTTTCCAAGCACCCAGGAAACACTGCGCTATTTAGAAATGCTGCATGCTGAGCCTAGGAATATGATCCCATATGATCATTTACAGGGGATGCGTACCCCAGCCTAAGATAACCTACGGTTTTCGCAGACTATCTCTGTGTATCTGTAATCGTGAGAACAAATTTAACTACGAATTGAGTTAGAGCGATCTACGTGTTAAAGAGATTTACAGCAAAGGTCTACAAGTCCTGATAGATCAGATAACAGAGATACCAAGCAACAAGCACTAATTTCGAAGCAAACTAGAATCTAATAGAATGGTGCATGCTAAACCCCTTCATAAACTGAAGAAAACATTTTTTCCAAAGAGCACTGCTGCTGAAGCTCAGTTCACACGGAACAGAAGGAGCTGCAGACTCTGAGGAACACAGACCCATGAAGACACACGGCTCCTACTGATGCTCCCCCACCCACCCCGAGCTGGAATGGCACATTCTTGATAGATGGCAGATTCTTGATACAATGAAAGGAACCGTAGTGCTTTCTGGGGGGAGATGCTGAAATGCAGAAGCGTTGGCCTACCTGCCGCCGTGGCAGCCGAGGCGCTTACTGACGTCTCGCTGAAGCAGGCCTTCCAGAAGGGACTTGAGCTCAGGGGAGAAGACATCTGGAAGTTCCACGTTCTGGGGGGTGGGAGGAGGGGGACACGCCTTCAAAAATGCATCTGTGGCAACAGTGCCATCACCCTTGACCAGATATGAAGGCCATTTCTTCCATAAGGATAGTGTCAAAGAAAACTGCAGATACCTCACAAGCTAACATTGACTCTATAAAGGAACCCAGGGCGGCTGCTTATCTCTTCCAGAGACCACCGGCAGGCTGGAGCCAGAAGAACTGGGTCTCCTCGCTCTTCTGCGCCCCGGTCATTTTGACTTTTTTTTCCTTTAGTTTTGGTCTTGATTTTTCTGTATCTTTCTCTAATTGTCTGTTAGCAAATCTTGTTATCTGCCTTGGCATCTATTTCCATTATTTTAAGAAAGCATTTTCTTATACTAGTTGTAAGAGAATGAGATAGGAAAATTATAATGAGAATAAAAATGGTTTTTGACTTTCTTACCATGGTGAGAGTCATTCGGTCTATCTCATGCTTATCTTTGGTTTTATGTTGTCTGAAAGGGCTGTGACTGTAGAAACAAAGAAAATTCTATTACTAGATGGTTTTGGGTAATAGCAAATATTGTTGACTAATATTTGAGCAAACTATTATATTCTGCCACTGCTCATTCAAAACTGCAGGAATACAAAAGCTGTAAACAAAGACCATTTCCAGAGGAAACCTGATGATCAGGTTGACAATCAGACATATTAGGTCCTGAATGAGCAAGGCTGATGTTTACTTGACCTCTTGATACTCATGTCAATGAAGTCATGCTACCAGAATAAACTTTAGCAAATATATTCCAAATGACAATTTAAAATATCACTTGGAAAAAAAATCAGCCAACAGGTTTTTATGAAAATGAAAGTTATACACATGACATCTGTCACATTAGTGTTCGAGATAATAGTAACGTTCATACAGTTTTTTTTAGAAAAAATGGATGAGTCCCTCAAACAATGGAAAGAGCTGTCACTGAACCAAAATACAAAATGAACACACACCCCTGCCCCAGAACCCAGTAATTTTAAGAAATATATTCCTTTGGTGATAAGAGATACAAACCAACCCTGTGCTCCCAGACCCTCCAAGGGTTCTGAGAACTGCTCACTCATGTTCTAACTTACAAACAGCTCCAGATCTAAGAGTCAGAAGCCCTGGGCTCACGCCGTGACTTGGCTATTGGCTGCAAGTCATTCATGGAAACCTGGTCTCGGTCTCTTCATCTGTGCATGGCATAATGCCACAAGCATCACCGAAACGGTGAAAGGAACCACTAAAATAATGTATATGCCAGCGGCTGAGACAATGGGAGGATACGGTGGGCAACCGATAGACATATGTGACAAATGAATCTAACTTTACAAAATAAATGTCTCCTTGTAAAGATATTATTCTCACTCTTGATTATGTTTTTAAAGTGTAAGCTAAAGTTAATCTTAGATATCGCTTTTGATTATGTTTTTAAAGTGCTGAAGCTAAAGTTAATCTTAGATATCGCTTATACACGGACTCTGCAATACGACACAAATGAACTTATCTACAATAGAGATACCTGCTCACAGACCCAGAGCACAGACCGCTGCTGCCAAGGTGGAGGGGGCTGGGGAGAGGGCTGCACTGGGGGCTTGGCATTAACAGCTGTAAACTCTTGTATACAGAATGGGTGAGCAACAAGGTCCTACTGCTCAGCACAGGGAACTACGATCAATATCCCACGACAAACCATAATGGAAAAGAACAGAAAAAAAGACGTATAACTGAATCACTTTGCTGTACAGTAGAAATTAGCACAACACTATAAATCAATTATGCTTCAGTAAAATATTTTTTAAAACAAAGATGCTCCTAGCATTAAAAGAGACCAGTAAACATACAAACTAGAAAACCCTGGCTTTATTTACTTACTTGAAAATTAAAGAAGGGACATACGTGACAGGTTTCCTGGTAGTAAAGACATGTCTGTTAAACGACCAGTCCTACAGATTTATTTGGGCCTTCCCTGGAGGCTCAGACAGTAAAGAATCTGCCTGCAGTGCAGGAGACCCTGGTTCTATCCCTGGGTTGGGAAGATCTCCTGAGGAAGAGAATGGCAGCATTCGTGCCTGGAGAATTCCACGGACAGGGGAGTCTGCTGGGCTTCAGTCCACAGGGTTGTGAAGAATCAGATATACCTGGGCGACTAACATTTTGACTTTTCACTTTCATAGGTTTATTTTTAAGGTGTATAAAACATAACCTGACACAAGATATTACACAAAATAGTTCTATAAAATAGAGTAGGATGTTGAATACGTAACTCAATGTGATTTAGAAAAAATAAACTAATTAAAACTGCGCCCACCCTTGCAATCTACTTACTGCTACTGAATTAGGTAAACTATGCATTGGACCATCTCTTGAAGAGATGATTCCACTTTAGAGTATTTATTATTTAAATATTTCAGTTTTCATTTTGCACGAGAGGGGGCACTCTAATGCTTATTTTCTTTCTTATGCAATGCAAAACACATTAATTTCCATCTCTTGAAAGCTTTCATTTGGGGGGAAAAAAATCTAAATAAGGTGAATCAGTACCAAGCAAACATACACTAATCTTTCAAACAGATTTTGATTGGAAATATTCTTTGCACCCAAAATGTTTCCAAGGAGAAAAAAATGTAACATTACTGCAGTTAAAAAGCAAATGGGATAGAATCACAAATAATATGTTATTTATGAGACATTATAATTTCTGAAAACTTGACTTGCATCACTTTCTTTTTCAGGTTTATTTTTGGCAGTGCTGGGCCTTTGCTGCTGTGTGGACCTTCTCCAGTTGTGACGAGCGGGGGCCACTCTCCAATTGTGACGAGCGGGGGCCACTCTCTAGTTTCGATGAGCGGGGGCCACTCTCCAATTGTGACGAGCGGGGGCCACTCTCCAATTGTGACGAGTGGGGCCACTCTCCAACTGTGACGAGCGGGGGCCACTCTCTCCATTGCGGTGTGTGGGCTTCCCACTGCAGTGGCTTCTCTTGTTGTGGAGCACGGGTTCTAAATGCGTGGGCTTAGTTGCCGCGGTGCATGTGGGATCTTAGTTCCTTGACCAGGGATTGAACATGTGTCCCCTGCAGCCAAATTCTTAACCCCTGGACCATCAGGTAAGCTCTGGCTTGTATCACTCTTGTATGCAAAACACACAGAGATGTGAACATGTTCATGGTTCAAGAGAAACGGAATACAGACTTAGCAGTGCTTACTAAGACCTCAGTCCATCTGTATGACACGACTGTTGCCACTCCCCAGGGGAGTTCCTTCACATGTAAAAGAGGATGTGGGAAGGTCTCGCCGGTTTGGCAAATCCTCCTGCTCTGGCTCCTGTGTGAAAAGCTGCTCTTGACCCTTGTGCGATGCCGGAAGCAGAGGGCTGTGCCCCACACTTGCAGAGAAGGACGGCTATGTTCTGACAGGGATGCTCTGTGCTAAATTTAAAAACTCTTTCATGAGACCCATGGGAGGGCTTTGCGAGGGGACTGGAGTTAAAGTTAGTGGTGCCAAAAACATTCCCAGCACATGCGCACGGTCGCTACAGACCCTGTTTGATAAATATAGCTCTCTGTGTCTGACTCAATAAGAGACGATCGGAAATGCTTGTCGGTTCTTGGGCTCTGGAGTGTTGTGTGGAGAGGGTTTGGTCTTTCAAGGCCTGATGCGCATCTGTTTCCAATGGCTTCTTGATTATTCTTTGTGAACAAAACCCAAGATTCCATTTCTATTTTGGAAAATGTTAAAGAAAACCTCCGATAGTAATGATCTCCATTCTGAGGGAGGCACGTGGGGCCCACAGATCCTGTGTGATCACAGCTGCTCCCGGACGCAGCCACTTTAAATAGGAGACGGTAACGGGTCTGTCAACAGCTTGCGACACCAGCCAAGCCCTCATGCAACATTCGGGCTGCATCGAAGGACGATGTGGAAACAGGATTCACATGTGCGGTGGTCAGATGTGGCTTTGGAATTACAAGAGAGAGTGCGAGAGCTGTGAATTTCCCCCAGATGAGTTGGGAAATCGTTCAAGACATGACAAACGATGGGGAAACATACAGAGACACACACACGACACATCATATTCACAGTGAAACCGGAGCTCAGAAACAATCCATTTATAAACACAAATGATTAAAAAGTTTTACATCAAAAATTAATTTTAGAATACCAAAAAGATGGCATGCAACACCAAATGTGAGTTTTGAACCTAAGCCAACAGCTGCCAAAATATTTATATAAACATTCCTTTTTTCCCGAGAGGAACAAACTCAGTAACCTCAGACAGAGCTCTGCTCTCCCTAGACCACCCCTGGGACTCTCTCCTCATGTCTGACAATCAATGGGAACAAGTTTAAGATCAAGGCTACGGTCACACCAATTCTTTCTCTTAACAGATACCTAAACTGAACTCTAGCTCGAGGGTGGTGACCACAATTCCACACATTTGCAACATCTTTGTACACAGATGCTCTCCGATATTTGACAGTCAGCTGAAGTGGAAGCAGTGACCCCACCCAACACACGGTCCAGGGACGCAAACCTTCTCCAGCCTCGACAGCATCCTCACGTCCAGGTTCCTATCTCTTGCACCCTGTGGACTCCTTCGAGGGCGTCACGACAGAATGAGAGGTGCAGAGAAATGTTTCAGCCGAGGTGACGGGGCGCACTGGTCAGTGCGGGGAGTGTCTGGTCACAGAGAGCAGGAGCGAAAGGACCCTTGGTGACCCCCGACCACCGTCACTGCACAGACACGGGAAGGGTGGGAAGAGACTGGTCTGCTGCGGAGTTCCTCCTCCTCGGCTGGACGACCCTTTGTGGGGGCAGTGGGGGTGTCCTCTGCAGCACCCCTGGCCTCAACCTGCCAGATACCAGAAGGAGCCCCTCCCCTAGTTGGCACCACCAAAAATGCCCCCAAGCATTGCCAGGAGCTCACAGGGCTGAGGACAAGTGCTGGGGAGGGTCTGGCATGGAGTCTGGTTTATTCCATGAGGACTGAAGCTGCTGCAGCTTACAGTGTGGCTTCCAGAAGCACTGTGCCCAGCTCTCTGAACCTGTCCATCTGAGACGCCATTTCTAGCTGCCACCATTCTCATCTCTTGTTATCCATCCATCCCAGCCCCACTACCATCCTCTGGATGTCTTCCTTTCGGCCTAGACTCCCCACAGGCGTCACAACAACTGCGATGCTTTAACCAAGCCTGATCAAGGACATCACAGAGGAAGTAGCACCTTCCAACTCAGTCCTGCAGACCTGAACTGTGACCAAGGAAGATAGAATTCACTTTTTCAGCCACAAATACATTGTTGGCATAGAATTAACAACTGGACCCATCCTTGAATCTTATAAAAACAGGAATATATGCCAGACTGTCCCTAGTCTATAAATGTGGACATTATCATAGACAGAACATTAGACAGAAATCAATAAACAAAGAAAGCCCTAAACCAAGGCTCTGCCATATTTCACGACTGACTTTCACATCTTGATTTCATCCACAACAGTTTTGCTGTTGTGCAGTTTTTTAAAATTGTCTCATGATTCTGTAACTGTGGCTTCTGACCTCTGACCGCTCCCCCCACAACCAGAGGAGACCTGAGTGAAGACAGTGTGTTTGTATGAGCTCACTGCGCACACAGAGACCCCGTCGGCCGGGGGAAACGTCTCGGGTGGAAAGCGGTTTTCTCTGGTCTGCTTTGCAGAAACTCTCTAATTAGGTCAGCTAGTCTGATTACATGAATTAAGGCCCTCCAGGCTCCACAAACACAATAATTCAATTAAGGACCAACAGGACCTGAGTCTCTGAGCAGTAATACAATTTCAGTTCCCAAGTGAGGCAGTGGGCAGAGAACAACTAGATTACCCAAGTCCTGGGGAAGCAGCCAGGGTGCCTGGAACCTAGTCTGGGGGGAAGACAGGGAATCCAGCCTCTTTCCAGATTGTGTTAAATAATATCTTATGGAAAAACATGAACAAACTTTTTGGCCAACCCAATATAAGAAGAATGTGCTGTGATGCTCAGTAAGGCTTTCCGGGAAAAATGTGGCCAGTTAAACAAACTACCAGGCCTGTGTGTTCATAGGGGAAATGTAACAGGGAGGATCCTGACCAGGAAATTTTAATATAAACTGCTTTTTTGTGGTACCTCTATGAATGGAGAATAATCAAAAACACATCTTAAGCACTTACGCTCTCTATTAAAATTGACTGAAGACTCTTAAAACTAATAGAATGTTAACATAATTTGTAAATGTCAATGTGAGAACATATCTCGAGAGCACTTTCATTCCACCCTCTTCCCACTGTATTTCATCATCTCTGGCAGTTTACACCAAAGGGACAAGTATAGCACAAGTGAAGAATACAGAATTGCACAATTTTATCTTTATGTTTTTTAAAACTGCAAATTTCAGCATGTTCACAAACAAATGAGCACTTTTAACACAGGTTCACTTTGGGTCTTCACCCTCTTGTGTAAGAAGTGCTTTAAGCTCACAAGACAATCATGAGTAATTCATTTATAGGGAAAAGAAATTCTCCTAACCCTCTTCAATTATCTATATTTAAAAATAGCATTCATTCCCCAAATAAGGCTCAACAATGGAAATACTCCAACAGTCTTATTTTACGTCTAAACGTGCTGGAATTTCTTCCTGGAGTGGGACAAAAATACCCAAAGCTTACGGGAAGGAAACTCATTTTTACGGGCAGAAAGAGCTGTGAGCATTGCCTGGATCACTGTGTGGCTTAAAGATGGCTATGTGATCTATACAGATACTAGCACCTAATAACATGTAAACATTTCTCATCCTGATCCAAGGGCACCCCATGGTGATGGACTGAAGGGACACATGTCACTCACCCTCTCAGAAGTTTGAAAAGCATACAGCCCAGGGAGAACCAGTCGGCACTGCTGTCGTAGGCGGTCCCCTTCTGCAGAACTTCGGGCGCCATGTACCCGTGGGTGCCACTGGGGAGAAGAAGGACACGTGCCGTCAGCAGCATGTTCCCGCTCACAGACTATTCCAGCTCGCCCAGAGGCCAGGGCGCCATTCGTCAAACAGCAGCAAGGCCAAACAAGGGGGAGGGACACCGGCACTGCCATCAAGCTTCCACTGGGTGCTTGGCGAACACCCAATAGGAAAACGCTCTTTCCTTCATTAAAATAGGAATGAATATTAATAAATTACCACGAGATAAACGTGAGCCACGTGCATGCTCTGGGCATGCTCCATGGTCTGGGATCTGATCATGCTCCATGATCTGAATCTTGTGAGCCTTCCCCACTACAGCAAGGGGGAGCCAAGGGTCTCCTGCCCACTGGAGAGCTTTTGTGTGGAGACGTGTGGGGCTGGGGAGGTGGTGGTGAACGGGTGACCACACCGCAGTGTTTCGGACCTGGAAGCGATGGGGACAGGTTAGCCTGTCCCCATCTGTGAGGACAGGTGACCACACCGCAGCACTCTGGATCTGGAAGTGATGGGGACAGGTTAGTGCCCATCCCCATCTATGAGGACAGGTGACCACACAGCAGCACTCTGGACCTGAAGTGATGGGATCGGGCACTCCTGTGAGGACAGGTGACCACACCACAGCACTCTGGATCTGGAAGCGACGGGGACAGGTTAGCCTGTCCCCATCTGTGAGGACAGGTGACCACACCACAGCACTCTGGACTTGAAGTGATGGGATCAGGCACTCCTGTGAGGTGCCACCCCCATGCTGAGGACTGGGGTTTGCACAGGCGTCCATGGTGGCCCCCACCCCTCCAGAGTCATGGTGCTCCCCAAGTGGTGGCGGGGAAGCTGACAGGTACAGAGACAGAGAACTCTCAGGTCTCAAAGAGCTGCCAACAGGTCAAAGGATCCAGCTCAGCAAATGTGCAGATAGCTTGTGGGAAGCTGAGGAAAACCACCTGGGAGTACAGCCGCTTACACATAATATGTTCTATCTGCAACTCAAAATCCTTCCCTGTCCTACAATGTGAGCACACCCCATTCCAAGAGCGAGAGAAGGCGCGTGGGAGACTTTCAGAGGTGTGGGCTCAAAAGGGCTCCCCCAAAAGCCGTTATCTGCAGCTGCATTCCCATCCATCATCGATTTTCTTCACTGATAGAATGAGTGATGACGTGATACCTTCACCCTGCAGAACACACGTGGGATGGGCTCAGGGCAGCGCTGGCACTTGAAAAGAACCCCTTGTGGTCTTAGAAGCATTTCTAACTTGCTTATGCTCAGTTTCGGTGAGAATCTGCTCAGACAAGTGACCCTGGATTGTTGATGACTCTGGCTCAAAACTGGTGTCCTCTCAGCCTCATAGTTCCAGCTTGAAAGACTTTTCCGAACAGTGGAAATGGGCACCGGTCCATCTACCGGAAAAGCTCCGCCCCCTGCAAGCCAAAGTCTGCCGGCGTGAGGTCAGCAAGCCACGCTATGAGGACGTCAGAGATTTCCGTAAGGGGCATCCAAGCCATTTTCTGGGAAGGCTTAATTTCAGTGTGGCCAGGAAAACCTTGGTGGCTTTATAACCTGCGATTCTTGGGATCAAAACCCAGTCCTAGGATGGGAAGACCTCGACAAGGAGACATACACGGGGTTAGCACACATCACGCCTCCGGGTGGACACGGCAGGCAAAGCAGAGCACTGGACTGCCTACCACGTGGCTTTCAGCCCCTGCCCCTCGGCAGCACCCGAGGCTGCCTGCGCTTCCCACTGCCGGTCTGTGTTGTCCACGCTGAAAGAACACCCCAGCATTTGAAGGTGTGGCGACTACAGACCCAGAGTTGCATTCTTGAAGAAAATCAGCTGAGACTCAGTGACACTGTCACTGACGATCTGCTCGGTTCCACAATCAGAGTTTTTCTGTGTTGTCTGGTGGCTGCTCCACGGTTCACTTTTAGTTTCTGAGAATCCAGTTCCATCATTAAAAGGACGGAGTCGGGGTCAAGACGGGGAACCAACCACAACACTGCTCTGCCAGCATCAGATGGAATCCTGGGATCACACCTACCACTCTGAAAAGACCCGAGAAGCCCAGTCAAGGGTGAGAGTCTGGCCACAGCCTTCAATCTAGTACCAGGTCCATCCTCTCAAAGCCTCGGGGAGTTCAAATGAGTGTAGGGAGCTCGAGCCTTAGAGCCAGACAGAACTGGATTTTATTCAAGCCCCACGATCTGCCAGGCCTGTGACTTTGCTCAAGTTCCTTAGTTTCTTGGAACCTCAGATTCCACCCCATAAAAAGTCGATGATTATATCCATGCCCTATGTGGGCTTCTAAAGAGCCTCTTGATGGAAGTCTTGAAAGAGGGGAGTGAAAAAGTTGGCTTAAAACTCAACACTCAAAAAACAAAGATCATAGCATCCGGTCCCATCACTTTATGGCAAATAGATAGGGAAACAATGGAAACAGTGACAGACTTTATTTTCTTGGGCTCCAAAATCACTGCAGACGGTGACTGCAGCCACAAAATTAAAAGACGCTTGCTCCTTGGAAGAAAAGCTATGACAAACCTAGACAGCATATAAAAAGCAGAGACATGACTTTGCTGACAAAGATCTGTATAGTTAAAGCTATGGGTTTTTTCAATAGTCATGTATGTATGTGAGAGCCAGACCACAAAGAAAGCTGAGCACCAAAGAATTGATGCTTTTGAACTGTGGTGTTGGAGAAGACTCTGGGGAGTCTCTTGGACTGCAAGGAGATCCAACCAGTTCATCCTAAAGGAACTCCTGAATATTCATTGGAAGGACTGTTGCTGAAGCTGAGGCTCCAATACTTTGGCCACCTGATGTGAAGAACTTACTCATTGGAAAAGACCCTGATGCTGGGAAAGATTGAAGGCAGGAGGAGAAGAGGGTGGCAGAGGATGAGATGGTTGGATGGCATCACTGACTTGACTGACATGAGTTTGAGCAAGCTCTGGAAGTTGATGATCGACAGGGAAGCCTGATGTGCTGCAGTCCATGGGGTTGCAAAGAGTTGGACATGACTGAGCAACCAAACTGAACAGAACTGAATGAAGACACTAACAACATATTCAGGCCGCGAGCCACATGTTCCTGGGATAGCCAATGTTCCACTCACAGCATGAGTGCTGTCCTCACACCAGTCACTTCCTGGACAGTCCCCTGGGTGGCTGTTCTGGGAGGTCAGGGAGCCCTCTGCCTCAGCCCCGCAGCACCGCCAGCACCTGGCACACAGCCAGCGCCAACTAGACCCTTACTATGTGAAGGAGGTGAGCGCCCTCTCAACTGTCACATGCAGTGAGCAGCACGGCGACGGCCTCTTTGCAGAAGAGAAAACGAGGCTGGTGCCACGTGGAAGGATTCAAACCCACACCTGTCTCCAAAGCCTCTGTTCTCTGCCTCCTCCACCTAAAAACACACTTCTTCATTGAGCGTTTATCCTTTTTAAGTAGCGACCTCACTATCGTCATTTAAACATGGAAGCCAAGCTTCCCGACAGGGTCGGAAGGTTGAACCCTTAACGGATGCGGTTCAGATAACGGACAACAGACCACCTTCCAGGCCTGGCGTGTGAATTACAGTAAGATGTGAGCGAGGCCCTGTAAGGGAATGAGTAACCCTGCTTCTGAAAGTTAATTCCTTTGGGAGATTAACTCTTATGAGCTCTTGGGTTCATATTCAGTTGTGACTACCCTAAATTGAAGAAATTAGCATATCAAATAGCTGTGGCATTAAAAATTCAAATGACTCTCTTAAAAATGTCTGATGAACTCCCTGGGAGAGGCTGATATATCCAACCCCAGGTTCTGGCTTCATAATTGTCAAGTGCTGGCAAAATGCTAAGGCTTTTATCACCCTGTCCCACATTCTGCAGGAAGGGAGAGACATCTTTACAGAAACGGCACTAATTGCCATTAATATCTGATCAGAGCTTTAAATGCCAATTTTGATTTAATGCAGCCCCTCGTAAAGTAGTGCAGTTTTAGAACCATTTTACTTCTAGTCTCACACACACAAAAAAGGATTTATAGTTTATTTTATGCATGGATGCATGAAACAAGACCCATGGGAGTTACTTCAAGACCATTCAACACAGCGATGATGCACAATAAGATAGAATATTAAGAGACTCACTGCTAAGACTGACATACTGAAGAAAAAAATGATTGAAGGAATTTTTTCCACAAACTGCACACCTGTCCACACTTTCTACACAGATAAACTGACACCAAAGAAACAGGAATGAAAACCAGTACATATTCTGTTCTGCCTCTGTTGAGCCCCAGGGCAGCCACTACAGGCCTGCTGACACTGCGACGACCTCAGGTTCAGGCAAGCGCTCAGGACAGTGTCAGCACATGGGGAGAAAGCGCAGCCACCGTTAGAAGCTGTTCAGGGTCCATCGAGGCGGGGGGCAGGGATGGCCAAGGGCAGGGGCCTCCGGCAGCTTCCTCTGCATGGAGGACAGATGTAATATTGAAATCTAACAACAGGATCTGTGTGAAACGTTTGAACTGCAAGTAGATGATTCTTTTAATTAAAAAAATTAATAAAAAAAATTAAATTTTTTTTTAGGAAAAAAAAAAGGAAATGTTTTGAAAAAAAAAGAGAGAGTGGATGGAGAGAGAAGCCTGACTTCTGAGCCTTCCCTGGAAAGTTCTATGCAGTTGCCTATGCCCCTTCTTTGGCACATAAGCTGTCATGGTCTACTATGAGCGCTGCCTGGAAGATGAAGACAAAGCGCGTGAGGGTCACAGAGCCAGCGCGGACTCGGCTCTGCTGCGAAAGCCCCCATCCTGCCCTCAGCCTCCCTCTCCCGGGCAGCTAACACTATGATCCCCTGCCCCTCAGCCTCCCTCTCCCGGGCAGCTAACACTGTGGATCCCCTGCGTGCCCCCGTAACAGGGAAAGCAAGCACCCCACCCCACTGCTCTCCTCTCCCTCTGACCCAACATCATCACATGTTGGAAACTACTGCAGACGAGAGAGAACTGGGAGAACAAACGACCACGCTGGGGTCGGAGTGAGAAACCGAGTCAAACTAGGAAACGACAATGAACAGTCAATGTGACTACTCACACGCTCGCGTGCGGCTTCTTTTTGGAAAAATCGCAGGCAAGACCGAGGTCTGATATCCTCACGTGTCCGTGCTCATCCAGGAGGATATTGGCGGGCTAAAATGAAAGGGAAGGTGATTTCTGCGAGTCCCCAAGGCGTCCCGAGGCTTGGAGAACTTTCACAATCACAGGCACCTGCTATCATTATTTTATCACAGTTCATTCCTACACATGAATTCTAGTATTAATTACATCGTCACCTCCAAGTGCGGCATGAGACTGACAAGGACACCTTTCATGTTATCGATAACTTTAGCAGGAGAGTGGCAAGGAGGGATAGAGAAGAGTCTACTCGTTTGGCAATGGAACACAGGGCAGGTAACACAGGAGGGTCACCACCACAGTTCATCGCTGTTACAGTATTTCCCTTCTACAGCAAGAACCGCAATCCAGAGGGATGGGGTGTCTCTGCACAAAGGGAGTGAGTCCACCGGCTCCTCAGCCTCTGCGAACCACTAGGCTTTGAACCGTGGAGCACAGCCCAGAAAGCAATCTTGTAACAATGTGCATGTGATGACCTAGGAAATCAAAACATTCCATGGTGCCACACTAATCCTGATGAACGTCATTTCACTTTATTAGGAGAGAATCTATGGAGGGCCTTACCAAATGACCAGATATGATTTTGACCACAACTCTGCTGACATGTATCCATTAAGATTAGATTTAGTCTGCGTGATCATGGAAAATGAAACTCCCCTCCCTAATATACAGTGAATTACAGTCATCTTGGTATTTTTCTGCTGGAGATCAACTATTGTTTTGCTCGAAATAAAAATAATGGCATGCCATTATAAAACTGAAGCATGAATAATCATGAGTGACTAGAATTAAGTTTGAATAGAAATTAGATAATACCACTGCCTACTAAATAGTTTAGAAAACAGAAATACCACATCAAGATGATTCGAGACCGGTTACAGATTTAAATTAAAATGTATTACAATGGCGCTTCATGGGCTTTCGGCATGCATTTTATTCTTCTGCAAAACTCACCATGAGGAAATAAAATGTCATGTGTCAACCAGGGTCTAATTATTTCTAATTTGATGAAAATATATTTTTTTTGGTCTTCTTTATGCTCCTATGAAGGCTATGGGAGTAATTCTTTAGCTCTGCAGGAGGCTTTGAAAGTTACAAAGTACTTCGTGGAAAAAAAATAATATGCTCAACTGTGAAATACACCATTTCGGATTCTTAGGAGGTAACCTCTTTTAGAAGCCAATGGCACCCCACCCAAGTACTCTTGCCTGGAAAATCCCATGGACGGAGGAGCCTGGTGGGCTCCAGTCCATGGGGTCGCTAAGAGTCGGACACGACTGGGCGATTTCACTTTCACTTTTCACTTTCATGCATTGGAGAAGGAAACGGCAACCCACTTCAGTATTCTTGCCTGGAGAATCCCAGGGACGGGGGGAGCCTGGTGGGCTGCCGTCTATGGGATCGCACAGAGTTGGACACGACTGAAGCGATTCAGCAGCAGCAGCAGCAACAAAACACATGAGTTCCTTCGAGAAGGGGGCATTATTGGTACGCTTGATCTGGTTAACTCGCTTTCAGTTTAAGAAGGAATCGGAGAGAGGAGGCACACAGGCTTCTCCGCGGGTTTCGCATCCTCCGGAAGCTGCCACGCCTATCACATTTCTTCTCACCATTATTTATACCTTTATGTGCCTGCATGATCATCTCTATAATTTGTCACGGTCCCTTTCATCTGCTCCCCCACCTTCATGCTGCTGGCCACATGAATATTACCTCGGAAGTACCGAGCAAACCACCAACTCCCTCTCTCATGAAGGATCCTCGACCAAGCAAGCATCGTGCTCTGGAATGGAAAGACTGAGAAAGCACCTGCTTCGTTCTGTTCAAGTCCAGTAAGACCTTTTAAAAGGGAGCTTGGTAAAGAAGCCTGTGTGGCAGACTGGGGCCATGGAGTTCTGGAACCTGGAAATGTGCTAGTGACTTTTTTAAGGCAATCCCGAAATCGCAGGAGGTTCAGAGAGTGGGGGAAATTCCGCCCGCTTTCAGACACCCCATCCCTACCTGATCAGCCCTGCCTTTGGTGAGTCAGGACTCAGTCTTTCTATGTGCGAGTTCACCAGTAGATATGTCCCGTACGACAGTGGTTCTCTGCGTCTTTACCTCTGCACACCTTCTGCCCTCACACTGAGCCAGGCCCAAATCAGTTGCTTGGTGAACATTAACCGAATTACAATCAATTGTAAAATGGGTGACAACAACAAAAAAACCCACCCTGCTTTTCATAATTAACTAATTAAAATATCTGAGCTGGCGTATGTGCTGCACCAGGCAGGGAGGTGCCAGGGACAAGCGGGAAAGTCTGGAGTCCTCAGAAAAGAGTTCAGTGTCTGGAGGAGACTGAAATCATGAAGGTGATGTTCTGCTCAGGGCTGAGAGGAGGGAAATGACGGGACGCCGTGAAAAAGGGGGAGACGCGCGGGGGACCACGACTACCACACGCCGCCTACTGCACGTCGGACAGACGGCGGCGAGTCCGGCAGACCACCTTACCTTCAAGTCTCTGTAAACAACAAACCGGTTGTGCATGTGTTCCAGCCCCAGGATGATTTCTGTGGCATAAAAGCGCATCTCCTTCTCAGAAAACACCCCGTGCTGCGAAAGGTGATAGTGCAGGTCACCCCCTGGAATCAGAGATGCAGAGTGTAACTCGGTGCGTGAATTCTAGGGAAACCAAAGTCACGGTCATCATGCAGAGTCAGGACACGGTTAACTAACTTTATGCTTTGTCTACATGTATGATATAGATGTATCATTGACTTCTGTAATCTGATGAAACACTTTAAAAAATCCCAGAGAAAACTAAACCATTGAGAAGACTTAGATGTGACAGTGGCCGGGACAATATGAACCCAAGCCTCCGCTCTCGGATGTACATCACAGCTCCCGTGTGTACCACTGCGGGGGAGGTGGGATGGGGGCGAGCTGATCCTTTGATTACTACAGTCCTGTCTCCTAAGTGACTCAACCCATGTAGTGAGGCAGTAGGTGGCTTGGCAACTGTCTCTGTGGATAGTCAATATGGAGATAAAATAAATACACTGCTCATATTGATAGATATTTAAGAAAGCAAATACAGTAAAATTTTAACCGGTAAAAAACCCAGGTGGTTGGGTGTTTGGGTGTCCCTGGTAAAATCCTTTCAATGTTGCTGTATATTTGAATTTTTCATAATGAAGGGTTAGAAAAGGTCAATGATCATATGGCCTCCAGTTACAGAGACAGAGAATGCCACCAACAGGGTAAGGGAATGTTCTCATAAATGATTAAGGCGGAGCCACAGCTGATTTACAGAGGTTCACGTGTGTCCACTTCCATTACCTTTGATTCCCTAAGTATCTTCTGTTCACACACACAGATTCTTGTGTAACTATTTTTGATCAGCATGTAAAAGATTTCCAGCATTGCTGAAGGCTCCCTGTGCCCACCCCAGGCAGCATTATCAGCTCACAGCCCCTCATTACAGCCAGCTGGATTCTACTCTGCCCTCTCCCCTTATCGATTAGCTTTGCCAGTTCAGACAGTGACACAAATCGAGTCACGCAGGAAATATGCTACTGTGTCTGGCTGGTTTGCTCATTATTACATCTGTGAAATTCCTTCATGAAATTCCTTCATTGGTTGGGTCTGGTCTGGTTCTAAATCAAAAACTCAAAACATAACTAAAACTTCAACTGAACTTCAAAACAGGTATTCATTTATGGAAATATATGCTTTTCCATTTCAGCCCCTGTTACTAAAAATGCTTTGAGTTAATTACATCATGTCACTTTCTAGTATTAGAAAACTGAGTGAGTGAGTGAGTCAAAGCTGCTCAGCTGTGTCTGACTCTGCGAACCCATGGACTGCAGCCTGCCAACCTCCTCTGTCCATGGGGATTCTCCAGGCAAGAATACTGGAGTGGGTTGCCATGCCTTCCTCCAGGGGATCGTCCCAACCCAGGGTCTCCCGCATTGCAGGTGGATGCTTTACCATCTGAGCCACCAGGGAAGACAGTTATAAAACTACTTTCTGGCTCAAGTTCTTCCTGCATTCTCCAGTTCATCAGTGACGGTTTAATGATGGATATATGGTGGGTCTAGACTAAAGGTACAGACTACTGGGCTAAAATCTTAGCTGGCCCAGAGTCAGTCCTTCACAGTTGGTTTTTAAATACATTCCTGTCTTTGGCCTATGAACCTTTAGGAGACGTTTCATTTCGAAAGTTGAGGGCCAGTTGACTGCAGTCAACTTTTAAAAATGAAGTTGAATTGGAAATTCAAAAAGTGAAAGGTTTCCTTAAACTTGAGGGGGAATCTAATTATCTGAAAGACCCAAATGGCCAGTCTGTCTGGAGCAATGCAAGCTAAGATCAAACATCCTGAAACAAACAAACAACATCACGGCAGAGTCATTCAGTGTATTCAGACTCTCCAAGTCTTGCTTACCGTTCATCAGATCCAAGATGAAACACAGTTTATCTGGGGTGTGGAAGGCATAGGTCATACAGACGATGAAAGGACAATCCTAGAGTGAAAAAAAAAAAAAAAAAAAAATATATATATATATGTACACACACATATATAAGAAAAGCAAAAGCTGTTCTGGAAAGTATATCTACTACCAAGTGCCACCTATACATTTTTTTTTAAGCCATGACACTGCCCTGTCTATGAAACACAGACACCTGTGTGGTAACTCTAACAGACCCAGGAGAGGGAGCCTGATTCCATGGGGAAAAAATGCACAGAGATACAAACACTGCTAATTGGAGATGAAGTCAGAGATGCTCTGTCACTCTGATTAAATCATGACTCCTCTATCTACATCTTCAAAAGACTCAGATTCTACAGAAAAATATTACTGCCTTGCTAGTCCTCCTGTTGGTCTACACTTTGGTCCTAGTTATAGTCACATATCCATTTCAACGTTTGATTCTGAGCTGGAAGAACCTTTATCATGGGGAGAAATGTTACTGATATTACTGTCTTGAAACACTAACAATAAAAATGGAATTAAATCAACTTTTGAAAGTGGAAAATATACCAGGATGGAGGATAGAGTAACTCAATTAAAGATGAGATAAAGATGTCAGTTTTCTTCCAAATTAATGTATACATTCCATGTAAACAATTAAAATGGAAATTGACAAACTCATCCCCATATTTATATGGAAATGTAAACAGCCATGAAAAGTTCAGATAACTCTTGAAGAAAAATAATGTTGAATCTTCTGTTCTTCAGAAGACACCATTAAGAGAGTAAGAAAGGCAAATAACAGAATGGGAGGAGGTATTTGAAATCCACATATATCTTGAATATATAAAGAACCCTCACCATGTTTATTTAACTTATATGCAGAGTACATCATGAGAAATGCTGGACTGGAGGAAACACAAGCTGGAATCAAGATTGCCGGGACAAATATCAATAACCTCAGATATGCTGATGACACGACTCTTATGGCAGAAAGTGAAGAGGGGCTAAAAAGCCTCTTGATGAAAGTGAAAGTGGAGAGTGAAAAGGTTGGCTTAAAGCTCAACATTCAGAAAACGAAGATCATGGCATCTGGTCCCATCACTACATGGGAAATAGATGGAGAAACAGTGGAAACAGTGTCAGACTTTCTTTTTCTGGGCTCCAAAATCACTGCAGATGGTGACTGCAGCCATGAAATTAAAAGACGTTTACTCCTTGGAAGGAAAGTTATGACCAACCTAGATGATTTCAGATCAGATCAGATCAGATCAGTCGCTCAGTCGTGTCCGACTCTTTGCGACCCCATGAACCGCAGCACGCCAGGCCTCCCTGTCCATCACCAGCTCCCGGAGGTCACTCAGACTCGCATCCATCGAGTCAGTGATGCCATCCAGCCATCTCATCCTCTGTCGTCCCCTTCTCCTCCTGCCCTCAATCCCTCCCAGCATCAGAGTCTTCTCCAATGAGTCAACTCTTCGCATGAGGTGGCCAAAATACTGGAGTTTCAGCTTTAGCATCATTCCTTCTAAAGAAATTCCAGGATTGATCTCCTTCAGAATGGACTGGTTGGATCTCCTTGCAGTCCAAGGGACTCTCAAGAGTCTTCTCCAACACCACAGTTCAAAAGCATCAATTCTTCGGCGCTCAGCCTTCTTCACAGTCCAGCTCTCACATCCATACATGACCACAGGAAAGACCATAGCCTTGACTAGGCGAACCTTTGTTGGTCCTCACAGCACTACTCAAAACAGCCCAAACCAGGAATAATCCCCATGTCTACCAACAGGAGGACAGACACACGAACTGTGGCACATTTATACGACGGAATACTTTAGAGCAGGGGCTGCCAACCGTCTGCAAATGGGCTAGACAGTAAATATGTTAAGCTTTTCGGGCCCCATCCAGTCCCTGTCACATAGTTTTCTCTGCTTCTTTTCTCTTGACAATTTCTTCTCTTCTTTTGCTTAAAAAAAAAAAAAAACATTCTTAGTTCATAGACTGTGAACACAAGCCAGATTTGGTCCCCAGGCTACACACATAGCCTGGTGACCCCTGCTATTTAGCTACAGAAGGTGCTGTTGCTATGAGCAACGACTCAGCTGCATCTCGCAAGCAATACTGAGAGAAGCCAGACACAAAAAGAATACATTTATATAAAGTTCCAACAGGGGCACAGCTAAATTACAGTGTCAGACATCTGGGTAGTAGTTAGCTTGGGTAAAGGGAGACTTCCAGGACGTGGGTGACTTTCTGTCTCTTGACCTAGGTTCTGGATTACACGCATGTGCTCCCTGGTGAAAACCCACTAGATATAGCACTACTTCCCACTGAGGTACATGCTCAGTGAACACCTGCCACTCAACTGAGTCAAATGACAAACGGCATAAGATATCTACATCTACTTTCTTAACAGAAGCCAAGAATTATTACATTCTACAGAATACACTCAACAGAGTACTCTGTGAACAGAATTCACTTCGCTCACACCTATAGATGAAGGGCATACAGATGAATCTGTGTGGACACAGGTCTGTGTGCTCAGGATTCAAGAACTTGAACTCAATTTCCACAAGTCTTCTGGAGGAAATTCATTTTGTGGTTACCTTATTTTCCTCAAGAGTTCAGTTGAGATGGTCTTGGTGTTCACTAATTTCGAGATTTATTTTGTTTTATATAGTCGTAAAATAAAGCTGCTGTCCTTTATCTGTTAAAAGCTATCTGGTTCTTGGGGGCCTGGAGGCACCATCCTAACTGGAGCCCCACCAGTGTTTCACCAGACCTTTTCATAGTCTGCTGGTGACGACTCATTCTGCTCTAAATATCATGCTCCTTCCTTAATGGGGTTCCCCACATACTCTGGTTCCTGATCTAATGAGCAACTCATCCCTAGAGCAGACAAGTGGGTGGACCAGGAACTTAGTAAAGCCTGGGTCTTTTCCCGCTTGAGACAGCAACTCCACTCATTTCACCCAGGGGACCAACAGCTCCTGGAAAGGGGTATTTCTGAACAGACCATGTTCAATCCTTCTAACGAGAGCCCTGAGAAAACAGCAAAAGGTCAAAGTGGAGTTAAGATACTATGTTATTAAGATGGGACATGAATTGGAGATTTAGAGTCATAGGCTACTCCAATAGGAAGTGCTCTTCTAAAAAAAAAAAAAAAAATCACCTGGTCCAAATTCTTTATTTTAAAGATGAGGAAACTAAACACTGCCCCACCCCCTCCTAAAAGGGAAATGACTTGTCTGAGGCCACAAAGAAATCTGATAGCCAGCCAAGATTCAAACCCCAAGTCTCCCACTCTGGACCCTCACCAGACCCTGTCCTATGTCACTCCACTTACAAAAGTAACGTTTCCATAGCAACATAAAATCAAAGCTCGGTTAAAGGGTTATGATGTGGTTATCTCTCAGGAGTTCACTGACCAGGATCCCTCATCTCTTAGGCCCTGAGCAGATGCATCTTGAGTCTCAGGTGGTGTCTGAGACACAACGAACTGAATGCTGACCCACATAGACAAATAGGCAGCAGTTTAATAGTGGTGTTAGCACAGTTTCTAAGATAATTATCGTAAGATGTTCTGTCTTGATTACAAATTCAAGGTGAATAAGAACTAGGAGGTTCTCACAGGTGGATCTTTAAATAAAAGCTCTTAAGCAAGGAATTATCTCCTTTTTTAAGTTACTTTTTGCGGGGCGGGGGGCATGCAGGATCTTAGTTCCCCAACCAGGGACTGAATCTGTGCCTCCTGCACTGGAAGCATGGAGTCCTGACCACTGGACGGGGGAGCCCCTGGAACTGTCTTCTTTGATTTCCTAGTGAGCGAAACAGTCTGCATTTTGCAGGAACTTAAACTGTGATAAAATAGACCACAAAGTAGCCCTCCAGAAAAGTTCTCTACCCTGCAGTCAGAGGAACCCTTTCAGAAGTGCAAGGCTTATTAAATGGCTGTAAAGATTTTTACAAGTCCTCAGTACTGGTCCAGAAAGCTCTTTCTGCTGGTCTGGCTTGACTGCTTCCCTCTCTCCCCAGCTTCCCTGTGTGGGCCTCTCCGCCTCACTTCAGAGCCCAGCAGTGCTGACCTGTGAGTCCCCAGAGCACCCGTGCTCAGGACTCACACACACCCTAGCGTCCCCTCCGACCCCAGAGGACTGCCCTGTTAAATGCCTTCTGAGCACCACAGACCTCTCTTTCACAGCCCTTGTCACGTGTTCCGATAATCGACACATGTCTGAGATGCTCTGAGTAAATACTGCTGTCTCTCATTTTATGCGGCCCTATAAGAGCAAAGACCAAATTTGCATTTCAGGACCCCTGTCTCGTAGCGGAGTACCTGGCACAATCTAGGCCTCAAGGATGATCAGGGAATGAATAAGCAACACTCCTCATGAATAACTGACTGATGTAGAGAAGGTGCTGATGCTCCTCCCAGTAATGGATATACCTGCCCTGATTCCCTTTTCATGACCCAAAAGTTACAGAATAAAACTGGGAACAGTACTTCTTACTGTCTCTTTGGGGGTGAGAAGTGGGAATTCTCAATTTGAGACTGAAACAGTAAAACAACCTCCAAGCAGAAAGAAAACTCTGATGGTGACTCCAGCTTATTTCCATGCTATGCTATGCTATGCTAAGTCACTTCAGTCGTGTCCGACTCTGTGTGACCCCATAGACGGCAGCCCACCAGGCTTCCCCGTCCCTGGGATTCTCCAGGCAAGAACACTGGAGTGGGTTGCCATTTCCTTCTCCAATGCATTAAAGTGAAAAGAGAAAGTGAAGTCGCTCAGTCATGTCCAACTCTTAGCGACCCCATGGACTGCAGCCTACCAGGCTCCTCCTCCATCCGTGGGATTTTCCAGGCCAGAGCACTGGAGTGGGGTGCCACTGCCTTGCCAACACCTTAGGTAATCATATTGACACAGGCCAATCAACATATCACCTAAGGAGGCAATTTTAAACTAAAGGTTACTTAAATCCTACAAACTGTGGCCTTTGATCAACAAAAGTGACTCTAAATAACTTTACTACAATTCTTTTGGTTAAATTATGCACTTACAATGTTTTTTAAAATGCTAAACTGTCTTGATATTTGAATAAAAAGCAGAAACAAGTCTTAAATTAGTTCAAAGCAGTAGCCCAACATAACTGCGATTTTTTATTTACTCTCTTACGGGCAGACCAGTGAGGAATTCTACAACTACTTAATCACATTCTGTTCACCTAAATAAAACAAAAATGCTACAGGAAAATTAAAATTGTTCATATATTTTTCCAACACCCTCAATTTTTTTCCATAGGCTCTCCTGGGAATAAACATCCAAGGCTTTGAGATAAGACATTAAAAATTAATATTTTAATAAAGCACTTAAAGTCTGAAATAAGTACACATTCACATCTGAAATGAAGACAGAGACATTTCCAACAGATACTAGAAACCAACATCATTCACGTTGATTCCAATACAGTGCGCAGGCCACTCAGATTCCATTCCAATCAGTTAAAATCTTGGTCACACACACAGAGTCACTCTTACTTGAAATGTTTAATGTCTGCATGTTGGCTCGTAGAGGTGCATAACTAGACATTATTGTTCATAGTGATGGCATTTTCATCTGTTATAGTTAAACTGAATTATGATATTCATTGACTTCAACAGTAAACAGCCTTTCTAGAAGCACTTAAAACTAACACTAGAATAACATAAACCACAACACAATAAATATATTTGGTGATGAGAAAGCATGGAGCCTACAAAGGGCTGAGAAAAGAACACTGGGCTCGTTTAGGAAATGCAGGGACTCTGGGCAAAGAAATGATGTGCCTGGATCTCAGGTTCCTTGCTTATCAGCTAAAAGGAATGCCTTGAGTGATCATGAAGATCTGAGTCTTTGAATACCTCTAGGTGAAGGTGACCTTACTCAGAACCCAGCTGTGACAGCTGGAGGTACCCGTAGGCTCTGTGCCTCACTTGCCAGGGTACACGAGCAATGCCCAGGTTTCTGGGACTGTGGGTTTTTCTGGGTGTCTTTACATATATCTGCCCGAGTAAATAAAAGCTGAAATTTTGGTCCCGGGTGATGCCATTAATAGGAAAAAAAAATCAGAGCGGGATGTTGCTTTACAAGTCAAGATGACACAGGTGAAGCTGGCTTTGACATGTGATGAGCTCAAAATGACAGCTGGTCCAGTAGGCAGAAACACGGCGCTGGAGACGGAAAGATCAGCATCCACAGCAGGGAAAGGAGGCAAGTGCTGAGAGGACAGGGTCCCCTCCAAATGAAATATGGACTGGCTGCTGCTGTTGCTAAGTCGCTTCAGTTGTGTCCGACTCTGTGCGACCCCACAGACAGCAGCCCACCAGGCTCCTCTGTCCCTGGGATTCTGCGGAGCACTCCAAAGGGATAGTTGGGGGTTGACGAAGCCACATCACTTCCTCTCTGTTTGTGAAGGAGGGAAGTGACATTCCTCTTACTTTTTCTCCTCTGGGTTAGTCCTTCGCTATCATGCAGCCAATTCTTAACTATATTCTGGTGATTTTTTTGGTCACTGATACGATTATATTCTGCCGTCTCTGTCATATTCCACAAAGAAGGAAGTCATAAATGGGCAGTGAAGGGACAAGTGGTCAGTGTGCGTGGCAGTGGCCGGTAGTATGTTCTTAATTCCAAACTCAGACAGAGGTCATCTTGGAATTATTATTTATATTAACTTAGTGCTGCTCCTCCCTGCTATAAATGCTAATCCCCTTAAGAACTGGCTAGCTTCATAATTCACCAGGGGGGAAAAAAAGCTGTATTTTAAATAAATTGTCCTGAAACAAAAAAAAACAAAAAAAACACCAAATAAATAGAAACACACACACACACACACAAATGCAATGTTCAAAACTGAATACTCACTCCTGTGCTCACCAGGGACAACATGATCCTTTCATTTAAGGCTAAGGTTTCTCCCTGTTTCATCTTGATTCTCTTCTTATCCAAGCATTTCATTGCATACCTAGAACCATAAACATTACTGAAGAAAATCTATACAGAAAATATATCTAAGTGGATTTAAATGATACACATCATATTGGGGGAAGTTTCTAAAAATTCGGGAAGTCTTTTATAGCAGCAAAATGCTTCTAAGAGACTAAGGGAATCTGAATAAAGTGGAGACTTCAGTCAGTAACAGCACATCAATATCTGTTCATTCATCGTGACACGTGTCCTGTGCTACAGTAAGAGGGACGTGGACTACAAAGAAACTCTCTGTACTATTATTTTGCTCCTTTTCTACAAACCTAAAATTATTCTGAAGTGAAAAGGCTATTTAAAAAAAAAAATCAAGCAATAATTAAGATATTTCTATTCTTATATGAATTGAGATTTCAGTTAAATAAAAGCAATAAAGTAGATACACAAAAAATTCAGGGCAATAAATTTTGTATGTATCCCTACTGTCTAGTACTGTGTGTGTGTGTGTGTGTGTGTGTTCTGTAGGGGTGTGGCCTGTACTATAACACTTAGTGTGTAGGAATTGTGAATTAAGCACTAGTCAAGACTTTATAAGCATGTAGAGGGTAAGATTCTAAAACACTGATCGTCAAGTAAATGGGATTTTCTTTGAATGTGAGTATAAAACCCTCTTAATATTCCCAGCAAAATATACAAGTGTAGAACGCTTACATCTTTCCAGTGTCGGCTTTCCTGCAACCATATACTTCACCGAATCCTCCTCGTCCAATGATCCGATGCACGCTGAAATCATTCATGGTCAACTGTGAATTTAAAATGCGACACAGGAACGTAAAACTGCATAAGCTATCCAGTTTTCATGCAAAACACACACAGTTATTGAAACACTGCTGCCCTTTCGGCGACTGGCCCCGCCAGCTGAGAGATAAGCACAGGTGGCAGGACATTCTAGAACTGCCTTCAATGTAAACTGCACAGGATGCAAACCGTGGAGGCAACTGGGAAGACGACCTGGCAGGAGCCCATTGTTTTATCCAGTCCCATGAATCTTAGATTATAAGGTATATACTTTCAAGACAAGTGAATGTGAAATTTCCAGGCAAACTACAAAGTGACCTTGGCTACTCTGAAGCTGAAAGTGTGGCAACAGTTCAGCCATTCCAGGAACTTCTGTGGTAGAAAAATAGGTCTGCATCAAGGGCATCTATGCTCTCCTAACAGTTGGGCCATAAGATCAGAAAGCCCAATGAATGCTGGCCATGTGAATTTTTTTTATCAAAAGCATCAGTAGTAGAGAGGACTCATGCTGGGCATGTGAGTGTGAAACCAGACGGAGTGTGAGTAACTCGATGAAGAGGCTTTCATTCATAAGCACTAGGCTTTCATGAATATCATCTCAGCAATGCCTTGCTTCCCAAGAAGTTTTTATAGCATCAGATGGTACAAAGGCAGAGAGACAGTCCTATGTTCATGGTAAGAGGCCGTCAGACAATAACAAATGCTTTTTGTTATGTATCCTGGCAAAAGAAGGGTCAGATGCTTGAAGGGTTTCTCCAGACAACCCTTCAGACATCATGTCTGCAGCCAGGCAGGGGCATCTGGCCCTCGAGCTTCACTTTTGCTGCTCAGAGGACAGAAAGACATGAAGACGTGAGGACACCACGTCTGCTAAAGGCGCACAGGCACAGGAAGATCCACAGCAGAGAGAAGGGTTTTTTGGTTTTGTTTGTTCGTTTTCTGGCGGATGAGTGCAGGATCGAACCCTCGTCCCCTGCGGTAGAAGCACAGGATTTTAACCACTGGACCACTCAGGAAGTCCTGTTATTTTTAAAAATGTCACTGCCTCTTGCTTCTCAATCCTGCCGGAAATGGGGCAGAGAGGGGAAATTAAAATGAAAAAAACAAAAACAAAAACAAAAAACCCACTTCTGTGAATGGTACTGTTCAACTAAAAAAAATTTTTTTTAAAAATCAAAAACAGAATCCAGTTATTTCTTTTTCTCAGTTGCAAACCTTTGTGGAAGGAGAGCACAAGGGAAAGGGGAAGAGAAGCGAACTCTCTAAAAGTGAAGTAAAGAATGTGCCCCAGAATTCCTGACACGGAGAAGCCAAGAGAAGACGCAGTGTTAGGGGATACAAGCTAGGAAGTATCCCGCCTTTGAGGGCTGCTTTCATCATTCTCCAAACAATAAAAAAGATGCAGCTGTGGTCTAGTAAAAGATATCATCATGTTTATTACATGACTGCACCTAATAAGAAAAAAAAAACAAGGAAATTTACCAGGATAGCAAATGACAGGGGCACAGGAATTACATGATGTAGAAGACTTGTATCTTTACTACTATTTCTATTCAAAGCTTAATTATGGCTTAAAATATCCTTCCTTATATAAATAAATAAATGCATTCTTATATTAATATGAAAAAAAGAGGACGAAAACACAAAGTGTTTACAACTGGATATGGGAGGATGGATTTTTCATGTGTAAAGCTGTAAGCAGGACATCTGTTTGGGCAGCATGTTACCCTTGGGAGTATGCTGCTGAATAAAATATTTTCTCACGAAACTGAGCCAAAGGAAGTTTTTATTTAAAAAAATAAAGGCAAAGAGGATACTCACATGGATATTTAATTCCACGTTTTTCCACTGACAAAATCTAGTGAACTTGTCACTGAAAAAGAATGTGAGGAATTACTGAAAAGTTAAATATCACGTTAACTGAGAAACTAGCATTGTATACTTGTGTGACTTCTCCGAGTGAGCTTTTGTAAATATTTTTTTCACAAAGCGTTTGCCTAGCACTCAAGGCTCTATTTTATGATTCAAATTGAAATCTTCATGTTTCTGCTTTAATTGTCATTATGTTATGGTAACAATCTTTATCTGAGTCGGTACTGTCCATCAGACGGGTAACAGATGACTCATAAGTAATTTAATTTTAATAATGTATCTTATTTGAACCAATATATCAAAAATTATCATTTCCACATGTAATCAATATAAAATTTTAATGAGATAGTCTACATTCTTATTTTTGTATTGCTTTGAAAGTGAAAATCACTCAGTCGTGTCCAACTCTTTACGACCCCAAGGACTATGCAGTCCGTGGAATTCTCCAGGCCAGAATATTGGAGTGGGTAGCCTTTCCCTTCTCCAAAAGATCTTCCTAACCCAGGTCTGCCGCATTACAGGTGGATTCTTTACCAGCTGAGCCACAAGGGAAGCCCAAGAATACTACAGTGGGTAGCCTGTCCCTTCTCCAGGGGATCTTCCCAACCCAGGAATCGAACCAGGGTCTCCTGCATTACAGGCGGACTCTTTACCATCTGAGGTATCAGAGAAGCCTCTGAAAGTGGTTTGAATTCATTGCTTTGAAACCCGGTGTGTATTTTGCATTTATAGCCCATTTTTATGTAAATCTTCATATAGAGAACAGACTTAATGGTTCTCTGTGTGAGAGAGGATGAGGGGGTGGGAGAGGGCTCGATTGGGAGTTTGGGATAAGCAGATGTAAACTATTATATATAGGATGGATAAACAACAGAGTCCTACTGTATAGCACAGGGAACCAGATTCAACACCTTGTGATAAACCATAATGGAAAAGAATATGAAAAAGAATATATACATATATGTATAGCTGAATCACTTTGATGTACAGCAGAAATTAACACTGCAAATCAACTATACGTCAACAAAATTTAAAAAAGTGAATGGTCAATTCAGTGGGAGACAATGACTGTGCAGGTCTACTTGGATACACAGTGAAGTTATAAGACCTCTTCCCCAATTTCAATTACCATCCCCATTTCTCCCCTCTCCCCAAGGGTCACAGAACAATGAGCTGACCCAAGAGTTTGGGAAAAGTCAGGTCTTTAGAATCAGCAGCCATGGAGACTGCCCAAGACTCAGCTGAATCTTGGCCCTGAACCGGTGCCCTGGCCTCTCAGTTCCATGCCACTGCTTTTTGGCAAAGTCCCTCTGGTCCTGCTCAGAAAATGTAATCACTTGTATGCAGATTCGTTTCCCACAGTACTGACTCTACTCCAAGATAAAATTATCTCTTGAACTCTGGTAGAATCTTGATATAACTTTTTTTTTTAATTACTTTAGTTCTGTGAACATGTGGAGAACAAGGGAAAAAAACAAAAACACTGAAGCATTTGTCCTTAAAGGGCAATTACTGAACAGCTGTGGGCTGCTCCCACCCTGAGGCTCAATCATCACGACAACTGTCTAGAAATTAGCCAAGTTTACAGAGACGAGCAGAGTCCATGTGAATGCAGATTCAGAGTCAGAAAGTCTGATCCCTAAGGTGCGTCATCACAGAGGAACACTCAAAACACCGAAGGGCTGACTCTCAGGTGCCTGGGAAGCACGTGAACACTGTCATAGGCATCCCTGAAATTTTTAAAATTTACATTTTTTAAAAATGTGATTTTACCTTGGAGCACAGCTGATTCACAATGCTGTGCTAGTTTCAGGCGTGCGGCAAAGGGACTCGGTCACACATACACATGTACCTATTCCTTTTCAGATTCTCTTCCCCTTTAGGTTATTAGAAATATCAAGTCGAATTCCCTGCACTACACAGTAGGTCCTTGTTAATTATCTAGAAAGTTCTCAGGATTTTATGTGACAAACATACTCTATAGTTTGGGTAACCCAAAGGGACACATTTATTGGGTACGTTAAGATGGACATGACAAAAGACATCTGCCAATATACCTAAATTCTACTATGTAAAGAATCAAGAAAAGGGCTGTCTCATTTTTAAGGATATGACTTTAACATATAAACAAATGAACTGAATATAGATTCATGCTTGCATTAGCAAACGTGTCCCAATAAGATACCTTCAATATTGAGGTTCCCTAGTCTATTTACATTTTGGATCATTTGGAAACTAAAAACTAAAAGTCAAAGGGATGTTAATATACACAAATCCTAAACTATAAAGCATAGAGGGTACAAGCTAATACAAAGCCTGGCACAGAGCACATGGATAATAGATGTTTGTTGAATGAATAAATTAACACATTTTAAGGATAGCATTTATGGGGTAAAATGAGGTATACCTACACAGTACAAGATTTAAATATCAGAGCCCAGTTGGTAAAGAATCTGGCTGCAATGCAGGAGACCTGGGTTTGATTCCTGGGTTGGGAAGATCCTCTGGAGAAGGAAATGGCAACCCACTCCAGTATTCTCACCTAGAGAATCCCATGGACAGAGGAGCCTGGCAGGCTACAGTCCATGGGGTCGCAAGGGTCAGACACGACTTAGCAAATAAACCGCCACACTAACATAATGTTACATGACAAACATATCTCAACAAAAAAGGCTTTGTACACAAAATTTCATACCTTTCCATGAATTTTTGAAAAATGCTGCCTCGAAGACTTTCACAAATTTCTTCTATGTATGGCTGGAAAGGATGGAAAAGAAATTCCACACTGCATCAGTAAGAACACAGTAAAGTGAAAAACACAAGTGGATGAGACTCAGATGTGCTGCTGCTGCTGCTAAGGCGCTTCAGTCGTGTTCGACTCTGTGCGACCCCAGAGACGGCAGCCCACCAGGCTCCCCCGTCCCTGGGATTCTCCAGGCAAGAACACTGGAGTGGGTTGCCATTTCCTTCTCCAATGCATGAAAGGGAAAAGTGAAAGTGAAGTCGCTCAGTCGCATCCAACTCTTCGCAACCCCATGGACTGCAGCCCACCAGGCTCCTCCATCCATGGAATTTTCCAGGCAAGAGTACTGGAGTGGGGTGCCACTGCCTTCTCCACAGATGTGGCGAGGTTCCCAACTATGTACTCCCATAATCATCAATAACCTCAGATATGCAGATGACACCACACTTATGGCAGAAAGTAAAGAACCAAAGAGCCTCTTGATGAAAGTGAAAGAGAAGAGTGAAAAAGTTGGCTTAAAATTCAGCATTCAGAAAACTAAGATCATGGCATCCGGTCCCATCACTTCATGGCAAATAGATGGGGAAACAATGGAAACACTGACAGACTTTATTTTGGGGGGCTCCAATCACTGCAGATGGTGACTACAGCCATGAAATTAGGAGACGCTTGCTCCTTGGAAAAAAAGTTATGACCAACTTAGACAGCATATTAAAAGGCAGACACATTACTTTGCCAACAAAGGTCCGTCTAGTCAAAGCTGTGGTTTTTCCAGTAGTCATGTATGGATGTGAGAGCTGGACTATAATAAAGAAAGCTGAGCACCGAAGAATTGATGCTTCTGAACTGTGGTGCTGGAGAAGACTCTTGAGAGTCCCTTGGACTGCAAGGAAATCCAACCAGTCCATCCTAGAGAAAATCAGTTCTGAATATTCATTGGAAGGACTGATACTGAAGCTGAAACTCCAATACTTTGGTCACCGGATGCAAAGAACTGACTCATCTGCAAAGACCCCAATGCTGGGAAAGATTGGAGGCGGGAGGAGAAGGGGATGACAGAGGATGAGATGGTTGGAGTGCATCACCAGTTCAATGGACAGGAGTTTGAGTAAACTCCAGGAGTTGGTGATGGACAGGGAGGCCTGGTGTGCTGTGATTCATGGGGTCCCAAAGAGTCGGACACGACTGAGCGACTGAACTGAAGTGAACCGACAGCACCCAGGGCGCGCCGTCCTCAGCGCCTGTCCAGTTTGCACCAGTGGATTAATGGGCATGACTACCTGCTTAGCAGTCATCTATACCACTCAATGGCATGTTCCCTGAAGGCAAGGACAGGTCTGTCCTGTGTGCCACTGCATCTCTACTGTCTGGCACAGCTCATGGCAAGTCACAGTCAAGTCCACGCCTTAAATGCCTGGAATTAGCTTCATGGGCATGTGACCCGTGCATTCCCACAGAAGAGCCCAGTCCTTGGCATGGTGCCCTACTGTTGCCATCTTGAAGTTTCTGAACAAGGACCCCCATGTCTACATTGTGTACTGAGCCCTGTAGATTACGTAGTGGCAGCCTGTGAACTACAATTAATTATATAATTGCCATTAATTACAATTATCATAAATGATTAGCATTAATATTGAGTTTCAAAGACTAAAAGTGAAGGAACCCATGGAATAAAGCTTTTTTTTTTCATTAGCTATTTGCAAGGTCTTTGAGTGAGTTCACAGCTAAGCCGAGATTAAGGCAAGGACTCCTGGCTCACATGTGTGGGGCTCTTTCCCTATGGAAAACAATCTGCTTCAATTTCATGCCACTTTACACATTACCAAATAAACTGCATAAATTTATTTCCCATGGGGTAGTCTTCAAATCAATAGTGATAAAAATATCAAATCCCAACACTTCACAACTCAGTCTCGGGGCAATTAGCTAGTTTTGGAAAATATCGTGATACCCTACTCTCTCCCTGAATGATAAAGATTTAATGTTTTCTGTGTCTTTGTAGATCATCCTAAAAATGTGCAAAAAAAGAAGGACCAGACGTTAGGAGATGTCCAAGGCAGGTGATCACACGAGGAAACGTACAGAAGCCACAGTCACCAACACGGGCAGTGAGACCCCTGCAGGTCGCCTGGGAGCTCACTTCCTACCAGGGGGCTAAGCTAGCCTCTGCCACTTGGCAGGGCCATCAGTGCCCTGGGCAGGGCACTGGGCGTAGTCACTAAAACCAAGTGGACTTGTTCCCTCCTTAGTAACAGGGGAAGCTGCCCTCTCTCTCTCTGAAGCTTTTTGCAACTCTGAAGTCCTATGTGTCTATAATCAAAGATAATAGTCATCTTTGCCAGGTCTTCTAGATGCTAAACACCAAGGCCACAAGTCTCAAGAGGTTCAAAAGACATCAAGTATGGAAAGATGTATGGAAGACTAAATTTGTATGTAACAGATTTTCTATTTACAGAAACTCTTATGTTAACATTTTTTCATATTTTATAAAACATCCTGTACCAGAATTTCTTAAGACCAGATATGATATACCATACTGCCATTTTCAACATGAAGGACCACAAAATGTGTCAGGTGAGCAATGCAAAAGCCAAAGTCCAATAGTGGGGTCAAAAGCAAACAACCTCACTACTCTGATTCTTGGTTTCCTCAATCTGTAAGATGGGAGAGTTACATCTAATCTGCAAGGCCATTGTGAGGATTTAATAAGATTCAGAACACAGAGCCTTCCCTGGTGGCTCAGACAGTCAAGAATCCGCTTGCAATGTGGGAAACCTGGGTTCGATCCTTGGGTTGGGAAGATCCCCTGGAGGAGGGCATGGCAATCCACTCCAGTATTCTTGCCTGGAGAATCCCATGGACAGAGGAGCCTGGCGGTCTATATTCCATGGGGTTCACAAAGAGTCGGACACGACTGAGCCACTAAGCACAGAACATCCAGAGCCAAACACGGGGCTTGGCACATTCCAGGAACCTAAATGTAAGCCAGGACTCCTCCCAACTCTTGCTACCAAATGTACCTGTGCAATTAATTATTTCTAAAGTCAACTTTGCAAACAAAAAGAATAAAAAGCATTTTGTATTTATTTTCAGAGCATTTTTTTAAGTACTTTGTTCTACTTGACAAGCAACTTCACCTCAGGCATCACAGTTCCCAATGTTTAAATATATAATAAACCTACAGGAATCAAAATAGTATGGTACTGACATAAAAACAGACCTTATGGATCAATGGGACAGAACAGAGTTCAGAAATAAATCCACACACCTACGGTCACCTGATCTTTGACAAGGGCATCAAGGGTTCAGTGGGGAAAGGACAGTCACTTCAATAAATGGAGGATGAGATTGGACCCTTACCTCACACCATATATAAAAATCAACTCAAGATGAATTAAAGACTTAAATATAAGACCTAAAACAATACAACCAGAAGAAAACACGGGAAAAAGCTTCTTGACACTGGTTTGGTGATGATTTTTTGAATATGACATCAAAAGCTCTGGCAACAAAAGCAAAAACAGACAAGTGGGATTGCGTCAGACTCAAAAGCTTCTGCAGAGCAAAGGAAACAATTAACAGAGTGAATAGGCAACCTGTAGAATGAAAGAAGTTATTTGCAAACCATATGATATGAGGTTAATATTCAAAACATATGAGGAACTCAACTCGACAGCAAAAGCCCAAATAACCCAATTCAAAAAGTGGGCTGAAGACCTGAATAGACATTTTTCAGAAGAGATAATAAATGGCCAACAGGCATATGAAAAGGTGCTCAGCATCACTAATTATCCAGGAAATGCAAATCAAAACCACAGAGAGGTATCATCTCACGCCTGTCAGGATGACTGTTATCAGAAAGCCAAGAGGTACGTGTTGGTGAGGATGCGGAGAAAAGGGAATCCTTGTGCACTGTTGGTGGGAATGCAAACTGGGACAGCCATTACAGAAAACAGTATAAAGATTCCCTCTGGTATATATCCAAAGGAAACTGAATCAGCATCTTGAAGAGATACCCACATGCCCATGTTCACTGCGGCATTACTTCACAATGGTAAAGATACGCAGATAACCCAAGGGTCCGTCAATGGATGAATGGATGAAGAAATGGGGGATGGAGATATACATGTATATATACATATATATGTGTACACACACACACACACACAAATGGTATACTCTGTTCTGTTCTTTAAAAAGAAGGAAATCCTGACATTTACAACACCACCGGTGAATCTGGAGAACAATATGCTAAGTGAAACAAGCCAGACACAGAAAGACAATTACAAGCTGATCTCTCCTGCATGTGAAATCTAAAAAAGTCTAACTTATAAAAACAGAGTAGAAAGTTGGTTGCCACGGGTTAGGAAGTGGGGAAAATGGGGGAGATGTTGCTTAAAGGGTACAAAGTTTCAGTTCTGCAGGATAAGTAAGTCTTGGAGAGCTTATGTCCAGTATGGGGATGATAGTTAATAGTACTGTATTATGCACTTGAAATTTGCTAAGAAAGTTGATCTTAACTGTTCTCACCACCCATGCATACAAATATAACTACACAAGGTGATGAGTATGCTGCTTAGTTAGATTACAACAATCATTTCACAATGAATACAAATATCAAAACATCACACTGTACACTTTCAATTATACACAATTTTTATTTCTCAATTATAACTCATTTAAATCCAGGAGGGAAAACTCCAACTCAAAGAATATCAAGTAACTTTAATGTCAGTTAAATGTTATAGAGATCAATGTCCCTCTATAAACAGGGTATCCAAACATATAACTTCTATTTTATACTTTGACCACCATGTTCTAATGGTACGTATTATACCGAATTGCACTAAAATTCTTTCTTATTTAAACCGACATAATAATGACTATTTCCTTCACCACTGAAATAAAAATACCAGCTATTCTATATCTGTTTTATCTGAAAATTACTCAACTATTTTCTTATGAACAAATCAGTAAAGTGCTTTTAAAAGATATACTGGAGACATGGCTTCTAAATCAATGTTTCTTGAAGCCACAAAGATAATTCTGTTGGTCTTTGTATCTCTCATCTGGAACTATCTTTTTAAATGTCATTTATGCTACAGGAAAAACTAACATCAGAGCTATAAAATCTATGTATGTAATTTAGCAATATTAAACGTAACTGACTACACAACTATCTCTGAACCATGTCAAAGTCAGAAAACTGAAATTCCGACATGAAAACATCACAGAGGCAACAAAAAGCAGGTATTCAAACTGCACTTTCTGACTGTGAGGTGTTTGAGAAGATTGACATTTATGGAGTGCTATGACAGGCCTGGTACAAAGCAGCTCATATGCACCGGGTCCTCAAAACCCCATTTACGGGACAGTCTGCTGGCATTTCTACTCCACAGAGGGCTTGCCCAGGGTCTTGAAACTCAGGTCACTGTATTTCACAATGCTTATAATTAACTAGACTATACTAAAAGGTCTGACGTTTTAAGAGATGTCCATCTAAGCATTTTGGCAGACAGGCAGCAGCCGGTTTGGGTACCATGCCCAAATGTTCTCAGAGTCAAACCAGTATCTTTTCTATAGAATAATCAGATTCATTTTGTATGAATCTGTATAAATAAGCCCAACCATAAGGCACTAAGGCAAAAATCAACTTACTTCTCTTCAAATGACTGAATAATCCAAGAAAAGGATAAACTAGTTATTTTCATTTATGAAAACCATTATGTTAATAAATGGTATTTGTTCCTATTTCTTGTAACTCCCAGAAACATAAAAAGTACATGATCCACTTGGAAATGTGACCGTACCCTTGCAAGCTGCCATCTCTACAGAAATCCCACGGGATAACAGAAAAGGCTTTCAGGAAGAAAACCAGTGCTTCCAAAGAGCAGCCAAGACGTGGGCCCATCAGTTGTGGGTCGAGCTTTCTGAGCCTTATAATTTAAATCTATGATTGTGTTGTGTTCAAGATAAGAGCAGCTGAGGCAAAACCCAATTTCTCAGTCATGACTCCAAGGCCATTCATTCCTTCTTGATTGCTGAAAATGAATCTGCTTCATCTGGGGAAGGATGGCCGTGGGGACCAACACCTGTACCACTGGAAAGTAAATCTTGACCAGTCCCTGCTCATCACAGGTGCCTGGGAGTCAAACAGGAAAAGCCTTTTCCCTCCAATGTCTCGTCTTGATTGATTTATAGGGAAAAAAAAAAAACACTAAAAGAATGCTCTAGCAGCCTTTTTCAGGACAGCCTTTATGATGCTGGCATAAGAACACGTTTCAGTGAAAAGACAGGTGGTATTAAACTTTGGTTCTTCCAGATAAACCTCTAGGTAAGAAACAGTCTCGAAATTCCACCAGCACTTCACCCAAGCAAAGAATGCCCCCAAATACAACCATTAAGTGAATTAGAAACATTTATTTGGAGAGCATTTTACCTTACCTGAAAAAGAGTCGATGTCACTTGTTTCTTGGACAGATGACTTTGTACGTGTTCTACAGCTTGCTTTGAGAATGGCTTTAAAAAAACACACACAATGTTTTTTCTTTTTCCCCCACAAATATAAAACAGAGCAAACCTCTGTGCATTTTACAGTATCACAACATATAATTTAACACAACAGTTACTAAGCAGTAACCTATGGTGATCACATCAACATGCATTCTTAAAAAAAATCTGTTGTGTGTTTGTGGGCAAGCCAAACAGATGATTGTTCCTCAGAGCTCACAGAGTTCTTAGAGACTATGCCAAGAAGGGTGATACACACGGGGCATCTAACTGAAATATCTATGCCCACAAGAGATTAAGGCTACTTTGACTTAAAAAGGGTGTAAGGAATCGTATTATCACCGTATTAATATTAAATGCATCATTTCTCAGTTGGCTGATACTGGGGTCCTAAAAATTTTAAATTTCTATTTCATGAGAGAACATGAATGCACAAAGATATACCTAAGAATTAAATGCCAGGATCACAAAGCTAAACCACAGTGTTGAAAAGACTCTAGGTTAAGGAAAGCCTTGCTGTAACCACTGCAAAGAGGAATTGGTTCTAAAAGAACAAAACTCACACTGACAAAAATTAGAAACCCTGTCTTTCCCCTAAATTTCAAATTATGTCTGAAATAATACACAAGAAAAAGAGCTTAAAAAAGCATATCACTCTGCTAAAAACCCTCTGAACTGCTGCCCCACATGAAAGCTATGTCTACAGAGGCTTTCTCGGTGAACACGTGGCATTTTCCAAGGTCCAGCCATCCCCAGCAAGGCAGCGAGGCACAGAGTTTTACGGTAAGCTCTAGTTCAGAAGTTCAGTGAGCACTGTAGACAACACAATAAATGCGCGAAAGTGTATCACTGTCGTGACCAGTGCTGTCCAATTGGACTCGCTGCGATGATGGAAATGCTGTGAATCTGGGCTGATGCAGGAGCCACCAGCCACATGTGGGTATTGCACATCTCAAATGCGGCTCAGGAGGACATCAGGAATTAAAATTTTAGTTCCATTTGATTGCAATTAATATAAACATACTTCCCTTGTGGCTCAGTGGTAAAGAACCCGCCTGCCAATGCAGGAGATGCGGGTTTGATCCCTGGGTCAGGAAGATCCCTTGGAGAAGGGGATGGCAACCCACTCCAGTATTCTTGCCTGGGAAATCCATAGACAGAGGAGGCTGATGGATCACAATCCAGGGGTCGCAAAGAGTTGGACACGACTTAAGAAACTAAGCAACAACAAATGTAAACACAATTAAATACTCGCACATGGCTAGTAGCTACTGCATTGGACACAGCAGTCCAGGGCTCTTAGGACACTTCTCTGGAAAACAGTTTTCATGTAGAGAGATTACAGTGTACGTTTTCGTTATTAATTATTCCACTCACTCCTGGTGGAAGAATTTCCTAGGAACCTCATTTATCCTAATGACTGAATAAGATTGTTTCTCTGATTTACAAGCAAAAAAAAAAAAAGATTTCAACCATCATTCGACTATTAGTGAACTATATTAACATAATAATTATAATTAACCTCATTAACTCAAAGAAAGCATTTAAGATATTTATCAATAAATATTTGATTAGCCTAATCGTTAAAGGGGTGCTAAATGAAAAACAATAAAGCTTAATTTCCTTACAGAGTTGAGAATTGAGCTTAGCCTTTTCTTGGATTGATCTGCATTAGCCATTTTATCAACATCTGTACTGAAAGTATCCACTTTTGGAACCTTATTAAAAGTACAGGGAGCAGCAGATATTGGATCAGTATTGCCAGGAAACAAATGACAAAACTTGAGAAACACGGGTTCCATCCTGGATGGATACCTTTAAATCTTTCCTCCTATTTCAACTTTTATTCTACAAACATGTGAAGCCTGTCTCATTTACTCACACTGAATTAATAAAATAAGAAGAGGCACTTACATGTGAACAAGACAGCAGCTCCTTCATGATGTAAGTATCATAAATTTGTCGACTTCTACAAAGACGATCTTCCTCATTCTCAAGCTTTTCATATTCTTTTATCTAGACAGTTAAAAGTTATGATTGTTAGGTACTGTCTTCCTAGAAACTTACTTTATTAAAAGATATTACTCGACTTGGCAGAAACCACTTCCACATGAAATCAAGCAAATTACTTGAATTGGCCAGTGCACAGGAAACAGCTACTTCTAACGTTGAAATAATGACGCTGGAATAATTTAAATTCAACTTGGGACATACGAGTGGATTTTTTCCTATGATGAACCTCGTAGCTTAAATTTAGAAAGACAATATTAGGAAACAAACACTGCCATGGTTACAATTATCTTATGATATAGCACCCATGGACCATTTATTCTTGCCGATTCTCCTTTCCAAAGCACACACAATTTGAACTTGGCAGTAATCCATTTCTATGAGTTATGATGGGTGTCATTTTCACTTGGCTACAGTGTTACAAGACTCAGGAGGGAAAAATCATAATGAATTGTCAGGATTCCTGCAGGGATTTTTTAAAGTCAACTAAATCTTTTGGAAAGACATTCATCATAGATAAAAGCACTGGTTTTTCACACTGGAACCGTTGCTGCACTCTGAAAGTATTAACAGAAAGGTTCCTTCAAACAGTAACCTGACGGGTGTTAAGATAGACTATTTTAAATAATAAAACAGGCTTAGCAAATATGCTTTGTGAGGACATGGTCTCTATTACTTTAACCTCACAAGTTCTCAGATCAGGGAAGTGTTTTTACTCCTTTACAGAAATATGTTAAAACTAAAAGACAAGAAGAGAATGAAAACAAATGAAATATGGAGTTGGTAGGAAGACTGCAGTGAAGATTTTCAATATAATGACAAATAACTACATAGGACTTATTTCTGAAAAAACAGAAAATTTTCCTTCCAAGTAGCCAGTTGTCATACTTTCATAATATCTGAGTGCTTCTTATTCTGCTTTGATTAAAGAGTAGGGCTGACCACTCCTAGAGGTGAGAATATAAACTGAATAGAAATAAAAGCTACCTTTTTTACTGTATAGTCTCAGCTTGACAGGGCTTCCCTGATAGTTCAGTTGGTAAAGAATCCACCTGCAGGAGACCCCTGTTCGATTCCTGGGTTGGGAAGATCCTCTGGAGAAGGGATAGGCTATCCACTCCAATATTCTTGGGCTTCCCTTGTGGCTCAGCTGGTAAAGAATCCACCTGCAATGCTGGACACCTTCAATCCCTGGGTTGGGAAGATCCCCTGGAGAAGGGAAAGTTTACCCACTCCAGTATTCTGGCCTGGAGAATTCCAAGGACTGCATAGTCCATGGGGTTGCAAAGAGTCAGATATGACTGAGTGACTTTCACTCACTTTGACAAGTTTTGAAATCAAAACCAGTAAATCCTGTGAGAATTTCTGATAATGAAAGGGCATGGTTGGCAGGGAGAAGAGTACGTACAGAGCATGAAGCATATACAGGATTTGTATGAAGGCTAACTGCTTCACACACTCAGAAATTACTGGGGTCATCTTAATTGTCCTTAAGTATCAATGAGATGGCTGAAATTCACAGTCTGTTACTGCCTGGGCTTAGAATTCAGTCTTCTCGGGGCAGACACTGAAATCGAACATAAAGGAAGGAGGCCTAGGAGAGGTTGATACTCCATCCAACAGGAAAACACTTAAAAAAAATTTTTTTTTTTGGACTGGTGACTCATTTAATATATGATATTATACATATTTCAATGCCATTCTCCCAAATCATCCCACCCTCTCCCTCTCCCACAGAGTCCAAAAGACTGTTCTATATATCAGTGTCTCTTTTGCTGTCTCGTATACAGGGTTATTACCATCTTTCTAAATTTTTTTAAATTATTTTTTAAGTGCATTGAAATATAGTTGATTTACAATGTCCTGTTAGTTTCAGATATACAACAGTGACTCACTTTATATATGTGATACACACACACACACACACACACACATTCTTTTTATATTCTCTTCCATAATAAGTTATTATAACATATTGAGTAGAGTTCCCTGTGCCATACAGCAGGTCCTTGTTGGTTACCTATTTCATATGTAGTAATGTGTATATTTTAATCCCAAACTCCTAATTGATCCCTCTCCCTTCCCCTTTGGCAACCATAGCTTGTTTTTTATGTCTAGGAGTCTACTTCTGCTGTGAAAATAAGTTCATTTGTATCATTTGCTTTTAGATCGCACATATAAGTGATATCATATGATATTTGTTTTTCTCGGTCTGGCTCACTTCACTTTAGTATGATCATCTCCTAGGTCCATCCATATTACTGCAAATGACATTATTTTCTTCTTTTTATGACTGAGTAATATTTCATTGTATATACAGACCACATCTTTATCCATCCATCTGTCGATAGACATCTAGGTTGCTTCCATGTCTTAGCTATTATAAACAGCGCTGCTGTGAACATCGGGATATATGGATCTTTTCAAATTATGCTTTTCTCCAGAAGGAAAACATTTTTTTAATGAAGAAGCAAGCCAGCAAGGTTGGCATAACCAAAGGACCTGGGCTTAATCATCCTAAGTTAACTCAGGAGAACATGTCTACAAGGTTCAACACCATCCCAGACGCAAACATGGCAGCTGCAAGGAAACAGAAGCTAGACTCCGAAATCTGAAGGAGAGCCAGAAAATAAACAAAGGACTCTGATTGGCTGATTTCTTTTGTTGTGTTGTTTGGTTCTAGTAAGGTCCAAAAATTAATGTCAGAATGCTAGGATAAAAGAGGTGGACTCTCAGTGAACCAAAGGCAAATGCTTCTGCCTAAACATACAAATAAACTCTAGGAATACTAAATCTGCATGGAATTATTACCCTCAAACACAAGGGTAAGGAAACCTAAGTCTATGTTCTGGGACCTGTAAAGCAAGCTGACACCCGATTCAACGGGAGTTTCCTATGAACTGTGATAGACTGACTGTACAGAAAATCCTAGTTACTTGCACAAACCACTTGCTGAACCACAGTGCTGGCTCTAGTGGGTGCCTTGTGCCTCAGAAACTCCGACTTGAACAGCAGCAAAGGTTAATTCTTAGTAGGCAAAGCAAGAGCTTAAAGCGTCTGGGGCTGTAATTCAAAATTCACTTTCTATTATCAGTCAGACCACTAATTAAAGAACATGCCGTCAACCATCAATTAGCTCTAGACAGGATGTTCTGACCGTAATATACACAGAGAAAACGTCATCCCTAATTCTGGCAGGCAGGTTGTCCAGGGAATGGAGCAGGCAGAGGCCCAGGTTCAAGGTGAAAGGTCGCCCCTAGAGCAGAACAGAAGCATCACCACCAGTGATGAACGTTCACTGACCGTGTGGTTCCCCCTTTCTGCTTTGGTGGTTACAAAGCTCACAGCTCAGCATGTAGCCTCAACATGTAGAGCCCTAAGAGCAAGCCCCTTTGGCCCACAGCTGTCACAGGCCCCCCTCTCTCTGTCTCCCATCTGTCCCACTGTCATTCCAGCCTAGGAAAGTCGCAGCGGCCTCTGCCTTGCCCAGTCAAGGGCCTCTCTTTCGGTCCTCAGCTTCCTGACGCCCCAGCAGCGTTCGGCTCAGTGGTGCACTCCTGGCTCGTCTGAGTTCTGGGATCTATACTCCCCAGGAGGCTGCCGCCCTGCCTCCTCTTCCTCAGTCTCCCTGGGTAATTTTTCCTCTTCTGTTAGGCTTCTAAATTCTGAAGTGCCTCAGAGCATGGTGCTAAGGCACCCCTTTATCATCCACTATATTCTCCTTGGATAAAGCTATTCAGTTGCACAGTTTCAAACACCAGTTCTATTCTAGTTACTAAGTCTGGGTTTTCAGGACTCACTTGTCTCTCAGAGCTCCAGAGTCTGGATACTGAGCTACCTATTGGATATTTCCAGATCCTCTCTACTCCAGCCAAACATGCCCTTCCCCTAGTCTTCTTAATCACAAAAGTGAGCAAAACCATCCTCCCAGCTGTTTATGGAGAAGGAAATGGCAACCCACTCCAGTATTCTTGCCTGGAGAATCCCATGGACAGAGGAGCTTGGCAGGCTACAGTCCATGGGGTCGCAAGAGTCGGACACGACTTAGCGACTAAACCACCACCACCACCACCCAGCTGCCTAAGCCAAAAAAGCAATAATCATCATTGATTTTTCTCTTTTGCTCACCCTGTCCCCATCATCCCCTACATTCAATTCATTAGCCAATCACATTGGTTTGATAATCATAATGTATCACAAACCAGGCCCTGATTCAGGTAACAGTCAACTAATCTCTAACAGAACAATTCTGGACATCTATAAAACCCAACTACACTGGACCACTGAAGAGTGACCAAAAGTACACAGATTATGGGGAAAGGGCATCAAACAGAAGCCAGAAAGAAAGAGAGGATATTCCTGAAAATAAAGAGCCAGAGGAGAGCTCCAAAATTCTGCATATAAAATCTCTGGTGGACCCCTTAATGATGTGAGCATGACAGACCCAAATTAGTCCAGCACAGGTTAAAAGAACTGAACAAGGTTAAACTGCTACCCACTGCATGAGAAGACAGAGCATCAAGTCTGAGTAAGCCAAACTAACTCCTGAGACTATATACATAATATATATATCTCAACACCCTACAGAAAAGCAGTTTTGAGTACCTGCAATACCAATGTACAAGATACAATCTAAAACTATTCTATGTTTGAAGAAACAGAGAAATGTGGGTCATGCCCAAGAGAACAGATCATCAGTGAGGACCTATCCAAGGTAAGTCAGAGACTGGAATTACCAGAAAAGGACTTTAAAACAGCCGTTGTAACTATACTACAAGATGCACAGAAAACATGCATATAATGAACAACAAATTAGGAAATAGCAGCAGACAGATGATAACTACGAAATAAGCCATGTTGGAAATCCCATCTGAAAAAAAATTCAGTGGATGGACATAACAACAGACGAGAGATACCGAAAGAGTCAATGAGTCTGAAGACAGCTCCGTAGAAATTATCTAATCTGAAGAACAGAAAGGAAAAAAAATATTTGGGGAAAAATTGACTAAGGTATCAGTGATATCTAGGATAATGTCCAAAGATCAAGCATACATATGACTGGAGTTCTAAAGGGAGGACAAGAAGAGATTAAGGTAGAAATAACATTTTATAATGGCCCAAATTTTACCCGACATGGTGAAAAATATAAAAAGACAGATTCAAAAAACTAAGTGGCTGCCACAAAGGATAAACGCGTCCGAAATCACTCCACTAAAGTGCACCTCCGTGGTCAGTCTACGACCCAGCAGTCTAAGGTGGTCACCAAATCACAATACATCACATTAAGCTTTGAGTCTGTTGCGAGTCATTATTTCCTAATATCTTTCCTATTTTTTTATCACTTGTTTATTGTCTGTTTCAACAAAAACAGGAGCTCAAAGAGAGCACACACTTTGTCTGTCTCGCTCATCCAAACAATACTGCTGAGCGTTAGTGTTTGACAAATACTGGTTGAATGAGTAAAGAAAACTCTCTTAACTTTACCTCTGATGTTATACTTCCTATTTTCCATGGTTTATGATTAAATCTAGGGTAATATAAATATTGTCATAAGCTTCCTCTAGTCTAACTGGAACAAGGTCAACTGCATGCCAGGTGCTGCTCTTGTGCTGTACACACACGGGACAACCCTAGGATACAGACACTACTATCACCCTGATTTTCAGCTGAGGAAACCCAGGGAGGGCAAAGCAGGCCTGCCCAGCTTCAAGCAGGGATCAGGATCATAAACTAGAAATTAGAGAATCCACTGGGGTGATTAAAGCAAGGAGTCAGACTTACTGATAACCTCAGTCTTAGAAGCTGTACTGACTTGAGAGAACTGTATTTGAAGCCCCAAGGTGGATGACGCCGTGAACAACACAGAGCAAGTTGGTCAGGAGCCCTGAACCATTTTCCTCCAAGGAGATGATCTGACAGGCCAGATCCATCACACAGCCTGGGACAGGCGCTGGGGAGCAAGCCAAGGAAGAGAAGGCCCAGGGTTTAGTGTTCAGACAGAGACACAGCAGCAGGAGTCACCACCACACTGCTGAGAAGTGCTTAAGAAATAACCCAGCAGACTGCCCATCTGTTTCATCTGCTGAAGGACACGGCTTTGTATTTAACAACGCAGTTGAGTACGTGCTGAAACTGAAGAGGTGAAGCTTTTAAGAACACAGGAAAGAAAAATAATTTTTGACAGATCAAGCTGTGATTCTCATACAGATAAAATGCCTGATTCAGATTGAAATAAAAAAGTTATTTTGTACTGAGTGAAACCCTTTCAGATTTACCTTACTTTTTTTTTTCACATGATGCCAAATGTACATCATCATTTCATCATCCTTCCTGGAAATACGTTAACACAATTAAAAAATGTAGAAAAATATCAAGTCTTCATGTATATCAATAAACCAGGGGAAAAAGGAATATCCTTCCAATTTTCAAATGTACAAAGATTACTAACATCACCCCTAATTATGTCATGCTTTCTCTGTACCATTTCAAGTGCTTTAGGGTAAAGATACATCATGCTAATAATACTAGCATATATCATCTCTAAAATATATTTTAATGAATATATTTCCTAACTTCAATTTTAATTTCCTCTGAGACTCATAAATTATTTAGAAGCTATTTATTTCCAGACAGCTAAGGATTTCTTAACACTGTTGTGAAATTTGCGCTTAAGTCCACTGTGATCAGAATACATACTCTGAACAATTTCAATCTTGAAATTTGCAGAAACTTGCTTTAGGGTACAGCATATATTCTATTTTGGTAAATGTTCCATACGTACTTTTAAGAACACAAACTGTTTTTGGTGAAAGCAGCATTCTGGATGTCAAGTTAAGTCAACTGTATTCATTGCTTTATTAAGATCGTCTATATCCTTACTAATTTTTGTCTATTTGTTTCTACAAGCTCTTGAAGCATCTGTGTGTCCCAGGAGGATTGTAGAATTATTTTGGTTTGACCTCCCTGCCAATTATTGCTTGATGTATTTTAAAGTTATGCTATCTGTAACATACAGATTCAAGACAAAGATACTGACTCCTCTATCATGATGAAATCATCTCTATCTCAAAGTAGCACTGCTGGGTACTTTGTCTGATAGGATGCCAGCTCTGCTTCAGTGAGTATATATACTACAAATCCTCTTCCATCCTTCTGTTTAAAGTATGTTACTTCCTTAAACACTGAATCGCTATAATGTACACCTGTAACTTAAATAATATTGTATGAGATCAGATCAGTCGCTCAGTTGTGTCCGACTCTTTGCGACCCCATGAACCGGAGCACGCCAGGCCTCCCTGTCCATCACCAACTCCTGGAGGTCATTCAGACTCACATCCATCGAGTCAGTGATGCCATCCAGCTATCTCATCCTCTGTCGTCCCCTTCTCCTCCTGCCCCCAATCCCTCCCAGCATCAGAGTCTTCTCCAATGAGTCCTCTTCGCATGAGGTGGCAAAAATACTGGACTTTCAGCTTTAGCATCATTCCTTCCAAAGAAATCCCAGGGTTGACCTCCTTCAGAATGGACTGGTTGGATCTCCTTGCAGTCCAAGGGACTCTCAAGAGTCTTCTCCAACACCACAGTTCAAAAGCATCAATTCTTCGGCACTCAGCCTTCTTCACAGTCCAGCTCTCACATCCATACATGACCACAAGAAAGACCATAGCCTTGACAAGGCGAACCTTTGTTGGCAAAGTGATGTCTCTGCTTTTGAATATGCTATCTAGGTTGGTCATAACTTTCCTTCCAAGGAGTAAGCATCTTTTAATTTCATGGCTGCAGTCACCATCTGCAGTGATTTTGGAGCCCAGGAAAATAAAGTCTGACACTGTTTCCACTGTTTCCCCATCTATTTCCCATGTAGTGATGGGACCAGATGCCATGATCTTCGTTTTCTGAATGTTGAGCTTTAAGCCAACCTTTTCACTCTCCACTTTCACCTTCAAGAGGCTTTTTAGTTCCTCTTCACTTTCTGCCATAAGGGTGGTGTCATCTGCATATTTGAGGTTATTGATATTTCTCCCAGCAATCTTGATTCCAACTTGTGTTTCTTCCAGTCCAGCATTTCTCATGACGTACTCTGCATATAAGTTAAATAAACATGGTGACAATATACAGCCTTGACGTACTCCTTTTCCTATTTGGAACCAGTCTGTTGTTCCATGTCCAGTTCTAACTGTTGCTTCCTGACCTGCATACAGATTTCTTAAGAGGCAGATCAGGTGGTCTAGTATTCCCATCTCTTTCAGAATTTTCCACAGTTTATTGTGATCTACACAGTCAAAAGCTTTGGCATAGTCAATAAAGCAGAAATAGATGTTTTTCTGGAACTCTCTTGCTTTTTCCATGATCCAGCAGATGTTGGCAATTTGATCTCTGGTTCCTCTGCCTTTTCTAAAACCAGCTTGAACATCAGGAAGTTCACGGTTCATATATTGCTGAAGCCTGGCTTGGAGAATTTTGAGCATTACTTTAGTAGCGTGTGAGATGAGTGCAATTGTGTGGTAGTTTGAGCACTCTTGGGCATTGCCTTTCTTTGGGATTGGGATGAAAACTGACCTTTTCCAATCTTGTGGCCACTGCTGAGTTTTCCAAATTTGCTGGCATATTGAGTGCAGCACTTTCACAGCATCATCTTTCAGGATTTGGAATAGCTCCACTGGAATTCCATCACCTCCACTAGCTTTGTTCGTAGTGATGCTTTCTAAGGCCCACTTGACTTCACATTCCAGGATGTCTGGCTCTAGGTCAGTGATCACACCATCATGATTATCTGGGTCATGAAGCTCTTTTTTGTACAGTTCTTCTGTGTATTCTTGCCACCTCTTCTTAATATCTTCTGCTTCTGTTAGGTCCATACTATTTCTGTCCTTTATCGAGCCCATTTTTGCATGAAATGTTCCTTTGGTATCTCTGATTTTCTTGAAGAGATCCCTAGTCTTCCCATTCTGTTGTTTTCCTCTATTTCTTTGCATTGATTGCTGAAGAAGGCTTTCTTATCTCTTCTTGCTATTCTTTGGAACTCTGCATTTAGATGTTTATATCTTTCCTTTTCTCCTTTGCTTTTCGCTTCTCTTCTTTTCACAGCTATTTGCAAGGCCTCCTCAGACAGCCATTTTGCTTTTTTGCATTTCTTTTCCATGGGGATGGTCTTGATCCCTGTCTCCTGTACAATGTCACGAACCTCAGTCCATAGTTCATCAGGCACTCTAGCTATCAGATCTAGGCCCTTAAATCTATTTCTCACTTCCACTGTATAATCATAAGGGATTTGATTTAGGTCATACCTGAATGGTCTACTGGTTTTCCCTACTTTCTTCAATTTCAGTCTGAATTTGGCAATAAGGAGTTCATGGTCTGAGCCACAGTCAGCTCCTGGTCTTGTTTTTGCTGATTGTATAGAGCTTCTCCATCTTTGGCTGCAAAGAATATAATCGATCTGATTTCGGTGTTGACCATCTTGTATAGCAATTGTATTTTAATTTAAAAGTAAAGTAAAATACTTTAAATAAAGCATGCCACTTACAAGCAGTATATAACGTGGTTTTGGTTATATATCCAGTCTGACAAACTTAGTCTTTTACTAGGAGTATTTAGTCCATTTATATTAAACATAATCATTTATATAAACGGGTTTTTAGCTACCACACTTCCTCTCTGTTTTCAATTTGACCTCCTACTTTATGTCGACCTTCTATTCTTTTTCTTTTTTTGGATTAATACAATGTGGTTTTATTTCATATTCCCTCTATTTCAAGCTCCTAGATACACATATTTTATTCTTTTAAATGTGGAAAATTCTGAAAGAGATGGGAATACCAGACCACCTGATCTGCCTCTTAAGAAATCTGTATGCAGGTCAGGAAGCAACAGTTAGAACTGGTCATGGAACAACAGACTGGTTCCAAATAGGAAAAGGAATACGTCAAGGCTGTATATTGTCACCATGTTTATTTAACTTACATGCAGAGTACATCATGAGAAATGCTGGACTGGATGAAACACAAGTTGGAATCAAGATTGCTGGGAGAAATATCAATAACCTCAAATATGCAGATGACACCACTCTTATGGCAGAAAGTGAAGAGGGGCTAAAAAGCCTCTTGATGAAAGTGAAAGTGGAGAGTGAAAAGGTTGGCTTAAAGCTCAACATTCAGAAAACGAAGATCATGGCATCTGGTCCCATCACTGCATGGGAAATAGATGGGGAAACAGTGGAAACAGTGTCAGACTTTGTTTTTCTGGGCTCCAAAATCACTGCAGATGGTGACTGCAGCCATGAAATTAAAAGACGCTTACTCCTTGGAAGGAAAGTTATGACCAACCTAGATAGCATATTCAAAAGCAGAGACATCACTTTGCCAACAAAGGTTCGCCTAGTCAAGGCTCTCTTTCCTGTGGTCATGTATGGATGTGAGAGCTGGACTGTGAAGAAGGCTGAGTGCCGAAGAATTGATGCTTTTGAACTGTGGTGTTGGAGAAGACTCTTGAGAGTCCCTTGGACTGCAAGAAGATTCAACCAGTCCATTCTGAAGGAGATCAATCCTGGAATTTCTTTAGAAGGAATGATGCTAAAGCTGAAAGTCCAGTATTTTGGCCACCTCATGTGAAGAGTTGACTCATTGGAGAAGACTCTGATGCTGGGAAGGATTGAGGGCAGGAGGAGAAGGGGACGACAGAGGATGAGATGGCTGGATGGCATCACTGACTTGATGGGTGTGAGTCTGGGTGACCTCCGGGAGCTGGTGATGGACAGGGAGGCCTGGCGTGCTGCGGTTCATGGGGTCGCAAAGAGTCGGACACGACTGAGCGACTGATCTGATCTGATCTAAGAGGTTACAATATGCATTCTTTACAAGTCAATGCAAATTATTACTTTTACTTGTTCCCGGTAATCCTAGAATCTTAAAAAACTTTAACTTTATTAACCCTTCTCCTGCCTCCTGTGATACTCTCATACATTTCAGTTTTACACACACTTGAAACCCTAAGAACATGTAGCAGCTTTATATGGCCAACATGTGTATATTTCACATGCATATTTATGATGTCTTTCATCCCTTCCTGCATTTCCATCCAGGATCATTTCCCTTCTGCTTGAAGTAGCTCCCTTTAATACTGATGGTAATGCAGTTCCACTACTGACAAATTCTCTTGGTTTTTGTCCAAAACCATCTTTATTTCAACTTCATTTTTTAAGGAAGTTTTGGCTGGGAAAATAACTTTAGGTTGGCAGCTTTTCTCTCTCATTACTTTAAAGATGGCCATTTTATTGTCTTTCTTTTTTCTTAATCATTTAAGATGTCATAGTTGTGTTGGTCATGTTGAGCGAAGTCGCTCAGTCGTGTCCAACTCTGCGACCCCGTGGACTGTAACCCAGAAGGCTCTTCCATCCATGGGACTCTCCAGGCAAGAATACTGGCATGGGTTGCCCTTTCCTTCTCCAGGGGATCTTCTTGACCCAGGTATCGAACCTGGGTCTCCCGCACTGCAGGCAGATGCTTTAACCTCTGAGCCACCAGGGAAGCCCATATTACTGCCCCTTTAAAAACGAGGTGCCTTTTTCTAACCTCTGGCTGCTTTTAAAATTTTCTGTCATGGGATTTCAGAGTCTTATATTGATGAGCAAAGATATGTTTCCTTGGTAGTCATCCTGCTTGGGGTTTTCTATGTGTTTTGAGTGTTTAAGCTGCTGTCTTTCATCATTTTGTAACAGTAATGTATCCTCAAGTATTGCTTCTGCCCCATTCTCCCTCCTCTCTTTCTGGGACTCCACCTCTACAGAGACCTTTTTAAGTACTCTCACTTGTCTTTAATGCCCTTATTTCTTTCTTATAGTTTTTTTTTTTTATGTTTCAATTTGAGATGATCTACTGAACTGCCTCCCATTCATTAATCCTGTCTCTCATTGTGACACTCTGCTGTTGGTTCTAGCCACTGGGTTCTCATTTAAATACTGTACTTTATTTTCTAGAATATCTGCTTGGTTTTTCCACAATAAATTCAAATTATGCGAAAACTCTTTATCCCTCCATCTAATTATTTTGTCCAACTTTTCCTCTGTTGTCTTAAACATATTATTTACAGTTATTTTTAGGTACTTGTCAGCTAACTCCAATATCTGACTCATCTGTGGGTCTGATTCTATTGCCTTGTTTATAAGTCATATGATCTTGCTTCTATTGTGTCATATCATTTTTTACTATATTGTGAATGCTGGAGAATCTCTAAGTATTGTTATTTTCCACCTAGAAAAGAGAGAGAGGGCTCCCCTTGCTCTCTGCTGCACAGGCAAGGAGGGAGCTCACTGCCCAACAGGGAGCTGAGCTGAACTGGTCTGGGCTGCCGTTTGTGTAGGACACAGTCTTGAGAGAGTCAATTTCTAGGCAGGTTGATAAGAAGTCCAGGGTCCCCAAGGACGAGAAAGGGGTCTGGGGTTCTCAAGGAGGAGGAAAGGACAACCATCTCTTCTTTTTCTCTACATTCCTTAGTCTTAGTCATATAAAATGTTTTCTCCTTTAAGCCCTAAACTGATGATTCCACAATCAACAACTCAGTTTAAACTCTATACAACAATAATGTGTCCTGCTTGAGGACAGTTTCTCCTTCTTGAAAACTTTTTGACTAAACCCTGTTATCTTAAAATGTATATTATGGGAGTGGGTCTGGTAAGATCTTTCTATTGTTAGTTCTAATCCTGTCATCTTAAAATGTAAATTGTGGGAATAGGTCTAGTAAGATTTTTACAACCTTGAGACATTCTTTTGATTTACTGTAATAACAGAGGATGAGATGGTTGGATGGCATCACTGACTCAGTGGACATGAGTTTGGGTAAACTCCGGGAGTTGGTGATGGACAGGGAGGCCTGGTGTGCTGCAGTTCATGGGGTCACAAAGAGTTGGACACGACTGAACCACTGAACTGAACCGAACAACCAATTAAACAGTATAATATAACTCCCTTGCTTAGATCAGCGAGGGGGGCACTCTCCATCCCCCTTCTGATGTCTGTCAGAAGCTTTCTCTGTTCCTTTTCTTACTTTAATAAAACTCTGCTACACAAAAGCGCTTGAGTGATCAAGCCTGGTTCCTGGTCCCAAAGCTAAATTTTCTTTGGAGATCATGAATCCGACACGTTCACCTTAAGCTATCAGTCTGCCTTTGGATCACCCCCATTCCTAAGGCCTGGCTCTCCCTGGAGTTCAATGAGATTTCTGTCTCCTCCATATTGAACTTGGTTCTGCCCTTAAGAAGTCTTCAGGTTGGCTCTTGTGCCCCTGTCCCATTCAAGCTTCAAAACTTGGCATACCTCTTGAAAAAGGGACACATCATGTTTTGAGGGCCCCACCAGTCTCATCTAGTCTTTACTCCAGACCCAGAAACCTCTTCTGGTTTTTCTATCTTCCAGAAACAGCCTCCTGCCAGGGGCCAAACTTGGATTCTCATCTGCTCACCACACCTATGACCAACCAATGTCCCAGGTGATGAGTGGGTCCAGATCTTCAGTGGGGTTTTCCTCTCCTGCCTGTTCTGTTTTCAGATTCGTGCCACAGCAGGTGGCATATTTAAATATCACGTAATCCTGCAAGGCTGTGAGAGGTTTCAGTGTGTCTTTCAGAAGCTCCTGGCCCATCTCTTCAGCCCCTCCCAATGTTTTGCTGGGAAAACGGGCTGTGGGCTTGAGGCCTCCCTCTCCCACAAGTCTCTGATTTGTCACTCCAATAATGTGTGACCATAAAACTTTGCTAGTTATTCTTTTATCCAATAGCAGCCCTCTACCTCAGCTTCCGTCTCCAGAATCTGCAAGCTTCTGCAGAAAATAAAATGAATGAGAACGCTCCATCGTCTTCCTCTGGAATTTTAGTCCAACTATTCCTCACTGACTCCAGAACACTACAGAATTTTAAAGATATGTTTTTTATAGTTGGTGCCAGCATATCTAATAAACTATATATTATATCTTGTGCTACTAATTACTTTCAATGAATTTCTAAATATTTCTAAATATGTGTAATATCTAGGAGTCTTAGTATTTTCCAAAGAACAGTTTAAATATGCTTTTAAAATAAAAGCATTGATAAAACAGTCACTTCTTACCTCTTCATAAAACTTCACCTGAGGTACAGCTTCATTAATTTCATTCAAACAAAAATCTTTAAATAGCAAGAAACCTAAAGAAAGAGAATAAAAAATTTCAGGGTGGGCAATGGATGGAAACTTTATCCCACAGGGTGTTTTCAAATTCATTTGTTTCAACCTCTTCCTCTCCTACATTAAAAAAGAAATTTTAAAAGGTTTTAAGAGGCTACTTAATGCCTAATACCTACAAGAAAATAATCCAGGTTAGATAAGAGTATCATACATCTGGCTCTTGCACTGGGGTTCATTCTCTCTTGGCAACTCCCCTCCCACTTTTAAAAAATGCACAATTAACAGTGCAAGCAGTCACCACCACTCAGCGTCACTGGTCACTACTGAGAACGTAAGAGAAATCAAAGAAATCAGAGATGAGGGTAGTACAGAGGTGCTGGTAAGAGTCACCATGGAGCTAATAAATCATATGCTCACTGAAACAGAACTAAACTCCCTTAAAAAGAAAACAAAACCAAAGGACCTCCCTAATCTTCCTAGCCTTTTCTCTCACCACATATTAGCTCAAGTCCCACCAAGTCCCCACCAAACACCTTCAGCCTGAGTGGATCATCCATCTCCAGATCATGCTTTTCCCCTTCACAACCCCATGCCTCATCTTCAAGCCATCACGACCTGCTGCCCAGGATACCACTCCCATTGCACAGTGCCCGCTACACAGTGGAAGGCAAATAAATATTTGTTGAATGAATGTTTGCTTGCATGGCCCTTCCAACAAGTCAAAGCACTTGGCACACCCCGGTTAATTATCTGATTTACAAGCTCCCACCCTGTACCAAACCCAGTCAATGCCTCACACCTAGTCAAGTCTCAGCAAATGAGAGAGGCTGGATAGGACAGGCTGACCAAGGGCAGAGATGTTATAAAAAGTCAAAAACAATGAGAAGGTCCAAACAATTAAAGGATCGCTAGGAGAAACAGAAGTCACGGGGGCCAGAGGGAGTGGGAAATGAAGAAACACTCAGAAAAAGTTAAAATGTTGGGTGAGGGTTAGACCAGAACTCCCCAGGTAGGAGAGAGCTGGAAGGAAGCAGCTTTGACATGATTTTCATTCAAGTTAATATAAGAGTAATATGACTTGAGCTTGTCTGTTACTGCCCCGTAAATTCCCCTCCATGGTTCCAGGAACATGACCTTTGAAAATGGTAAATGTTTGTTCACTGGAACTAGAAGAAAAGTATCTGAACTACTTGGTTAAAAAGGCAAGGCCAGAGGATGAGGGCAGGGTGCAGACTACAAGCAGGAGCACAGCCACGCTCCTTGGCCACCTTGTCAACTGCAGCGGGGCCGGCGGGGCTAACGCATGAAGGAGGCCAGGAGTTCAAGCAGCAGCCAAACAGGAAGAATTGAAGATGCCATTCTCCACTGATTCTCATGTTAATATGTTTATTTTAAACATATTAGTTTAGAGTAAGGTAAAGTAAGAGTAAGGTCATCTTTTTGTTCTCATTCCTCCCAAAGTAATTTTACATTTCCCTCGTCATGTCATCTTTGACTCCTGAGTCATTCAGAATGACTGCACCTTCAGAAACATGCAATTTTCAGATATTTGGATTTTTTTAAGGTATTTTGGGGGATATCGATTTCTGTTTAATTCTGTTGTGGTCAGAGAACACATTCGGTAGGATTTCAACACTGTAAAATTTATTGAAATTTGGTTTTGGACCAAAACTGGACCAAATTTGGTCCTTCTAGGTGAATGTTTCAAGGGTACTTGGAAAAAAAAAAAAAAAGACAGTATATAAGATGAAATGTTTCATTAAACAGTAAAAAGGCAATTAAGTTGGTTGACAGGGTTGTCTGGGTCCTCTAAACTCTTACTAAATGTCTGTTTGCTTACTCTCTCCATTATCCATGGAGGACTGTTGAAACGCCCATTTGTAAATTGGAGAGGAGAGGAAAGAAAGGAGGAAGGGGATGGAGAGAGGAGTTGAATGAATAAACAACCAATTTAATATGGAGAAGGAAATGGCAACCTATTCCACTGTTCTTGCCTGAAGAGTCCCAGGGACAGGGGAGCCTGATGGGCTGCCGTCTATAGGGTCACACAGAGTCGGACACGACTGAAGCGACTTAGCAGCAGCAGCAGCACCTACTTTAATGCAACTTCCATCATCAGTGTGTATGATAAGCCAAAGAAGTTTTTTTGATTTTTATTTATTCATTCACCTTGGCTGCACTGGGTCTTTGCCGCTGCACAGATGTTTCCCTAGTTGTGGCGAGCAGGGGCTACTCTCTAGCTGTGGTGCCAGGGTTTCTCACTGCCGTGTTTCTCCTGTTGCAGAGCACAGACTCTAGGGCACACGGGCTCAGTACTTGTGGCACACGGGCCTAGCTGCTCCGTGGCACGTGGGCTCTCCCTGGACCAGGGATCAAACCTTGTCCTCTGCAGCGGCTGGCAGATTCTTTACCACTGAGACACCAGGGAAGTTGCAAAGAAGTATTTTAACATCGTATGTGGGGGACACTGTCCCTCCTGTCTGTATGTAAACTTAAGCGCTACTTTCTATCACAGCAGCTGCTAAAATGGAGCAGCCAGAAGTAAGATATTTTGATATTTTGCCTTTAGGATAAATCCTAGGTCACTGTGTTCCAGGCTAAAAGCAATTTATCTTCATTACACTTAAATTACATTTTTAAAAAAGAGAAATGTTACTGATTAGAACAAAAGCTTAAAGGAAAAGTTAAGAAAATAATTTGCCTCGCTGGTTTGCTTCATCGTGTGATTTCTCCAGATTTCAAAGAATAAAAAACTGTGGCCCAACACCTGCTTACTAGATAACTGTGGAATGTGTTTACCCTTGTTTCTATATTTGAACCACTGCAAACTGTCTGGATACTGATTAACTTGCGAGTGTATGCGACATCCAGGAAAGGCAAACTATCCCAATGTCCCACCAAAATATTTTGCTAAAATCAGGAGAAAGAATTGTATTATCTTTTATAAAACATCAATTAAAAACTTGAAATATTAAATATAAGTGGTCCCTATGGGAAATTTAGCCTCCTAAATTAAAATTCAGCCTCCTAAAAAAATTTTTTAAAAAAGGAAGGAGAAACATGAAAAAGTTTTCTAATAAATAATACCTGGGGTTCCCTGGTGGCTCAGTGGTGACAAATCCTCCTGCCGGTGCAGGAGATATGGCTTCCGTCCCTGAAGACTCCACATGCCACGGAGCAACTGAGCTCATGTGCCGCAACTACCGGACCTGTGCTCTAGAGCCTGGGGGCTGCAGCTATGAGGCCCCTGCGCCCTAGAACCCGTGCTTCGCAACAAGGAAAAGCCACTGCAACGAGAAGCCTGCGCACCACAACCAGAGAGAAGACCCCACTTGCCACAACTAGAGAGAAGCCCGTGCAGCAACAAAGACCCAGCACAGCCCTCCCCGACCCCCCCAACAAAAGAAATAATACTTGTCTTGGGCTTTATCAAGAAAGCTCGATACACTCCTTCAAACACTGGGAAGGAGGACAGATTGCATAACTGCTACAAGTTTCCACCAAAATGTACTGATTTGACAAAGCATTTCCTGTGTCTACTAAGGGTCACTGTGCTGTATGTTGGTGAAGGCAGAGTTCTTCTCATAAGAGACTTACTGGTTGATGTAAGGGGCAGACAACAAAGCAGTAAACAAATAAAATAATTTTAATGTATAGTAATGTATAGTAATGACATAAAGGAATTAAATGTGGTGCTGAGATCAAAGATAAAACAGAATATCAAGACCTCTCTGAGCTGTAGGATGAATAAAGTACAAAGCATTTCAAATTAGAGAAGGCCAGAACACCTAAACTCATACCTTCTATTCAATACTGCATTAGAGGTCTTTGCCAGTGCAATAAGAGAATGAAATGAAAGTTATCAAAATTGAAAAGTTAAAACTACTTTTATTCCTAGACAACCTCGTTAACTATGTAACAAATCCTAGCTGCAAAATAGCTGCTGCTGCTGCTAAGTCGCTTCAGTCGTGTCCAACTCTGTGTGACCCCATAGACGGCAGCCCACCAGGCTCCGCCGTCCCTGGGATTCTCCAGGCAAGAACACTGGAGTGGGTTGCCATTTCCTTCTCCAATGCATGAAAGTGAAAAGTGAAAGTGAAGTTGCTCGGTTGTGTCCGACTCTTCATGACCCCACGGACTGCAGCCTACCAGGCTCCTCCATCCATGGGATTTTCCAGGCAAGAATCCTGGAGTGGGGTGCCATCGCCTTCTCCAACAAAATAGCTACTAGAATATATAAGTGAATTTAGGAAGCTCATAAAATACAAGGTCATTAGCTACGGATCAATGACGTTAGATATACTCACATAACACAGTTTTAAATGGAACTTTGAAACAAGTCCATTTGCGCTAACATCAAAAAATAATCAATGTTTAGGAATAAATAAATAAGAGCTATTCAAGGCCATTATGTGGAAAACTGTAAAATATCACTGAAAGATATTAAAGAAGATCTAAATAAATGGAAAGATATATGGATTGGAAGACTCAGGATTGCTCAGATATTAATTCTCCCCAAACTGATCTATGAGGTCAGTGTAATCCCAATCATAATTCCCGATCACAGGCTTTTTAATGAAACTGACAAGCTGATTCTAAAATGGATATGGAAATGCAAAAAACCTAGAATACTCAAAGCATCTTGAGAAAGAAGAAAAAAAGTTCAAGGATGTACACTGCCTAATTTCAAGACTCATTCATTATACAGCCAAGGTAATCAACAGGGTGGTACTGGCATAAGACTAAATCAGTGAAACACAACAGAGGATCCAGAAATACACTCAACTCATACGTGGTCAACTTATTTTCAACAAAGACAGAAAAGCAACTTATGGGGAAAAGGAAGTCTTTTTAAAAAAAAAAGGTGCTAAGAAAAAACTTAAAACTTATATTGAAATGGGAGAACAAAGAAACTTAACTCTGAAAAAGGCCTATATTCAGTTTACACATACATTAAAAAAAAAAAAAAAAAAACTCCTACAAATCAATCAATTTTTAAAAGGAAACAATCCAATAAAAGTATGGGCAAAGAAATTTGAACATTTCACAAAGGAAAAAATGTGAATAGACAAAAAGCACACGAAAAGGGTTCAACACTGCTGTGTGTGCGCGCTAAGTGGTTTCAGTCGCGTCTGATTCTCTGCGACCCTGTGGACTGCAGCCCGCCAGGCTCCTCTGTCCATGGGATTCTGCAGGAAAGAATACTGGCGTGGGTTGCCATGCCCGCCTCCAGGGGATCTTCCCAAATCAGTGATCAAACCTGCATCTCCTACATCTCCTGTACGGGCAGGCGTAATTTACCATTTACATGGCACCATTTACCACTGGCACCACCTGAGAAGCCCATGACTGCTGGTTATCAGGCAAATATAAAATAAATCACTTTGAGATACCACTTCACAACTACTAGAAGAGCAGAGTTAAGAAGACTGATAATGTCAAATTTTGGCAACCAGAAGCCTTATTCACTTTGAAGAAGATGCAATGCTTTGGACTCCTCATGCCACTGAATCAACAGTCAGAGAAAGAATGACTGTGCTGGCTGGGATGACTGATGCTGATACCAAGGGGAACCTGGGCTGTGACTCCACAGTGGAGGGGAGCGGGAGAAGGGAAGAAGGGGCAAACTCTTCCTTAGCACAAAAACCAGAGGACTGATGGAGTTAGAAAATCAACAGGTGCCAAAATCAGTGGGTATACCTTTAACAAGGAACAGAATATTCACACAGTCTCAAAAGTAATTTCTCAACATTAATTATTACTTACAAAGGGAAAGCAAAGATAGACCACACATTTGGAGAAAAGTAATTGTAAATTAAGTATCTGACAGAGAACTTGTATTCAAAGCATACAATGAAGTCTCAGATTCAATAATGAGAACACAAATAATTCGCTATTTTTTAAAAATGAGACGATTTGAATACTTGCACCAAAGATGATATATAAATGTAAAATAAGTGCATGAGAAGACGCCCAAAATTATTAGTCATTAGAAAAATGCAAATTAACATCATAATAAGGTATCACTATATCCTTAGAATAGCCAAGAAAAAAAGGAGAGAGAGAGAGAGAAACAATACCACTGCTGATTAGGAGAAAATGTGGAGAAACTAGGACTCCACTGGGAAACGTTTCTTTAAAGATCCATTTGCCCTTCAGCCCATCAATCTCACTCCTAGATATTTATCCAAGAGGAATGAAAATTTATGTTCACACAAAAATCTGAACACAGATATTTATGGTAGCTGCATATATAATATCAAAAAATTGAGTATAACCCAAATGTTCTTCAGCTCCTGACTGAATAAAGTGTGACATATCGATACAATGGAACCCTACTCAACAAGACAAAGGAATGAACTACTGATATATCCACCATAAGTGAATCTCTAAGGCACTGTGCTAAGTGAAAGAAACCAGATTCAAAGGCTACATACTGCATGAGTCCACTTGTGTGTCATTCTGGAAAAGGACAAACCACGGGAACAAACAGATCAGTGGCTGTCAGGGGTTAGGGTGGGGAGTGGGAGCTGACTTATTTATGGCCCTAGAAAATCTGGGGAGGCGATGAACTACTCTACACCTTGACTTTTGTAGTTGTTATATTGATACAACTTTAAGCATTTGTCAAAACTGATAGAACTGTCCATTGTAGATGGTGAGTTTTACTTAAATTATACCTCGATTAAACCTGAGTCTGCCTGCCCCTTCAAAAAAAAAAAAAAAAAAACTGATGCTAAAAAAAGAAAGAAAAATAAGATTGAGTGCATATAGTTGAGCCAGGGACAAGGCTCAAAAGGTGTTCCTGAATAGTGGCTTTAAGATGATCGCAAATTGCGATCTAGAATTTCTAGAAGTCGATACCGGATCACTTACATGGTTGTCAATGTCTACAAGATGCTTTTAATAAAGCACAAGTTTCTATGGAAGATAAAAATCATTCAAACACAGAGCCATGGGACTAAAATTAGTAATTACAAAGGTTCTGGGTAACACAGAGGTCAGAAATGACTCTGACACATTCAGGATACACAATATTTTTTAACAGGTGAAAATAAAGGAAATTGTAAATGATAACTCATGAATAAACTCCCAAAGGGTACCATGCCCTTCTAAATGAATATGACTAAGCTAACTTCCCAATGAATAATTCTTTTCATTTCTTCCAAGTCCCAACAGGAATAAATAAATGTATTAAAAAAGAATATTTAGTTAATTATATTTATCTACATCATGAAAATCTTAAAACATATTTTTTTTATTTCAATCTCCTTGTCAAACTAGAACTTTCACCTTCCTGACTTAAAACTTACAGGATAAAATTAGAAAAAAATGTAGTTGAGGAATATTATAAATAGTTAGGTCTTCTAAAAATCCAAGCTAGCATTCCACCTCCAATTTAAATTTGGCACATTCATATTCAATAAAATATTCTTGATTAAAGGGATCACTCATTTAGATAATGGAGAGATTTGGGACCATGAATAGTAACAGTCTAGTAGACAAAAGCACAAATGGTAATGAATCTGGCCAAAGAAAAATTCATAGAAGGTTCTGAGCAACTGGCTCTCAATTCAAAAGGGAACAAAGGAAACTGGGACTGGGAGGAAAATGTGAAATTACAGAGTCAAGAAAAGTGTATCTACATCCTTGCAAGAGTTGGACTACTTTAAGCCTTTACAAACATGGAAATTATTGAAGAGAAAACATATTTATGGCTATGCACACCATGCCAACACTCTTTCCAGACTGGGGTCAACTTTTTTCATCTATCACAGTTTAATGCACATCTAATAGCAAACAAGCAAACTGACAATTAAAATAAAGTTAGATTTAAAGCAACTTAAAACAAATTATCCCAACAATCCACCTGATTTATGTTTCCCAAAGACATCTCAAAGAACAATGATTAAAGCTGGCAGTATGGAAATCAGAGTATGTGTACACATCACAGAATAAACACAACAGGGACAAAGTGCGGAGGGTGCGGCGAACAAGCTGGGTCTAACCACAATTGTATCAAGGAAGAAATAGGAGTCCACCAATTAACGCATGTGCGTTCACTCTGTGATAATTCATGAGGCTATGCACTTGGACTTGAGCACTTTCATATATGTATATTCCAATAAACATTTATTTAAAACAAAGAGGATCAACCAGTAAGTTTTTAGGTCCGGATACCGTAAGCATAAGTGTAAAATGAAGGGGCTCTCAGAGCAACTGTAATCTGACTGGAGGAACTGACCAACGTACATAAAGATAATACCTAACTGCACTGCATCAGTTACGAGCCACGATTGCTTTGCAGGAGAGAGATGTGCTGCTTCCTAGATCACCACTCGGCCACTCACTCGGCTCCCATCATTCGTCCAGTGTCCCTTCTAATCCGTCCTGTGAGCTGCTGCCCCAGACCTGACCATGATGTTCCCTTGTCATCACTGCACAGATACCGGATAAGACCCAGCCTCCATCATCTGCAGCGCAGCGCACACTGCGCTCTCCCCCACCACCTCACCGAGCTACAGCACCCACTTGCCCAGCAAAGCCGGACACAAGCACAGGTCACTCAACATGCCACGAGCCCTCAGTCCCTTCACACAGGCTGACTTCTCAGCACCCGCTCCCTTCTTGCCATCCACCTCTCCCTGGCCCCAGTTCCCCGGCCCCTCTTTCTCACAGCCACCCACCCCCTGCAGACTTGACCTGGTTAACAACCACTTAACCTTCAGGACTTCAACTGAACATCACGAATTACTATAAACTTCCAAGGACCAGCCCTCCTTCCCATCCCAGTGAGGTCGAGAAGCTGTCCCTCTTTTCTGCTCCCACAGCCCTCGGTCCTTAGTGCTTTCAAGGCCACTAAATTACAACTATCTCTTTTTATTTTAGGAATGGACGAAATGGCACAAAATTGTAAAACTGTACTGCTGCTGCTAAGTCTCTTCAGTCGTGTCTGACTCTGTGCGACCCCAGAGACAGCAGCCCACTAGGCTCCTCTGTCCCTGGGATTCTCCAGGCAAGAACACTGGAGTGGATTGCCATTTCCTTCTCCAATGCATGAAAGTGAAAAGTGAAAGGGAAGTCGCTCAGTTGTGCCCAACTCTTAGAGACCCCATGGACTGCAGCCTACCAGGCTCCTCTGTCCATGGGATTTTCCAGGCAAGAGTACTGGAGTGGGGTGCCAGTGCCTTCTCCAAAGCTACAAAGTGAAAAGCTGCCTTCTAGTTCACACCCCTCATGTTCCCAGTAGCACGCCCACCACTATCACCCTTAATGTAACCTCTATTACTGGTTACTATGTCTTTTTGGGGAAAGGGTGCGTGTCACTTCTTGGCCAGGGGCTAGGAAATCCACGTGGCTGTTTCACCCAGCTCGATGCAGGGGACTCTGAGTTCTAAGGGACACCAGTGTCACAACGTGGCACATGGAGGGTGGGCAGGGTGGCCTCTTGCTCACCCTGAACCGTTGTAGATGAGAAATGCCCATGGGTGGGTCTCTGTTGCAGATGCTGTGTCGCCTGCTAACACGCCACAAAGGCAGGTGCAAAGACAAACTCTGACTTCCCTCCATACTGTCTCCATCAGACTTTTTTTCCCATAACCCAAGACCTTATGGATCTTTTTAGACAAGTCACGAAGAGCTACTTGGCCACTCCCTCCAGCTGCATCATTCCGTCGGATGGAATGCGGGAAGTCACGTAACTTGTTTCCTAATGGTGAACATTTGGACTGCAGCAAAGAGTCTGCTTTTACAAAACTGCAGAAATAACCTTCTCCGCACATCATGTCTCATGTGTTCAAGCATATCTGTAGGACACATTCCTCAGAGTGAAATTCCTGAGCTAAAGATTATATAGATGCTTTGTTATTTTATCAATAATAGACTTGGCCAAAGAAGCCCCATCGGATCAGTACCTGTTTGTACACCTACTAGCAATGGATCAACTCCTGTTCTGAAACCCACAGCCATAAGGGGTGTGGGTTTTGATCCCTGGTTGGGGAACTGAAATTCTGCATGCTATGTGGTGCAGCCAAAAAACATAAAAAAAAAAAAAAAAGGAATCCTTTGGGCCCTCCACCTCTCGGGCACTGGCCCCGTCTGGTTCCTTGCTTGCTCCTGGCGTTCAACGGCAGCATCGTGTTAAGAAAGGATGCTCTTCTGACATCACTGAGGAGCTGTTTGCTCGTGGGCTCTGGGAAGGAGAGCCTGCTCTTGGGTGGCTTTCTCTTTATCTTCGGCACAATGGATAGGACTTCATCTGCTCAATAAACATCTGATAGATGTACTAAGGGCAGATCAATATGGCTCACACTACAGTCACAGATGGTTTCAGGAAGACGTGAAGCACAGGCTGGGCAGGGAGAGATTAATGGGAGATGGAGTTCAAGTGGTCAGAGGCAGGAAATTTCCATGGGATAAGGAAGAAGGGGGGCTTAGAATCTGGATGCAGCATGTTTCCAGGAGGAAGAGGTGGGGGGACAGTCTACACCAGTGCTGAAGTCTGAATGGGTGGGGAGGGGCTGGGAGACTGAGGAGCCTTCTAGAAGAGCCTCAGTGTTAGGCACTTCTCCCTTACACATGCTCCACAAGTGCTGAGAGCTCTGAATGCCAACGAGCCTGCTGGGGAATAGTTTTTACTATAAGTGGGCAGTTGTTTCAGAAAAAAATTAAATTCGGCTCTTAAACTGGGAGTGGAGGATTTTACAGTCAGGCCTCTTTCTTAACATGGCAAAGTTGGATCCTTCTTCCCCTCCTCTTCCTCAGGACACTCATCCACCACCGTGTCTGTCCCCAGGTGACCCTTTTATCCACATCCCATCCCCTAAGCTGACCTGTAACCGCTAACAAGTACTGACCTCTATGTACTGTAACAGTGCCTGCCTCCCACCTTTCCTGAATATTTTCACTAGAATTCAATGTTAGCAAAAGCCTTCAAGGCTCAGAAAAGTAGAACCTTGACAGCGGATGCCAGGTGGTGAGGCTGCCACTGCCAACCCTCTGCGGTACAGAAGCCCACAGCCCACTGCCGCGGGCCCTCCAGGGACGCGTGCATGGCTGGAGCTGCTTCTCAGATCTGGGTGTGACATTTAATGAACATGAAATGATTTCTACTAGGGCAATGAGACGGTTTCTATGATTTTCAATCCAAATTCACTTTAACTTATAGCCAGCTGACTCTAGTCATTTCTTAATTAAATGAGGTATTTAATTTTAAAAGTTAGACAGTACCTTTAACTGTTGTGATTTTTGTTCGCTCGGGACCCTATACCTTCTCCCAGGAGTCGGGATGTAGCTGTGAGAAGCTCCCTCCCCTCTCTGAACAGCAGAGACAATCAACCCTGCTGCTCTCCTGGGACCATCTACTCAACACAGCGGCCCCATTGGGGCCTCAATGTCTGTGGACGTTCGTCCTAACACTGGTCCCAGCAGGGCCCAGGTGCCCACGAGGGTCACATGGAGGTGATGGACAGGACACTGGGAGTATCACTGGTGGGCCATTCACCCCTGGAATGCTGTCATCATGCTGAGAAAACCCTCACAGTGTACAAACATACTCCAGCTCCTTACACAAAATGCTACCAGTGAGAGTTTTACAGTAATGGCAGCTGAAAGGATGTCATGCTAAAACAAAAAAGACAACTCCCTTCCCTCAAAAAGGGTCCATTTCCCTGATGCATAAAATACTGAACTAGCAGCTTTTGAGTCACCAAGAGGAAACAGCATCAGAGATTATCTTTGTTCTCCAATCTGGACTCCAGTCAGGGAAACAGAGTGGAAGGGTTAGGGTTAGACTAGACTAACCCTAACACCCTTATGGCAGAAAGTGAAGAGGAACTAAAAAGCCTCTTGATGAAAGTGAAAGTGGAGAGTGAAAAGGTTGGCTTAAAGCTCAACATTCAGAAAACGAAGATCATGGCATCTGGTCCCATCACTACATGGGAAATAGATGGAGAAACAGTGGAAACAGTGTCAGACTTTATTTTTCTGGGCTCCAAAATCACTGCAGATGGTGACTGCAGCCATGAAATTAAAAGACGCTTACTCCTTGGAAGGAAAGTTATGACCAACCTAGATAGCATATTCAAAAGCAGAGACATCACTTTGCCAACAAAGGTTCACCTAGTCAAGGCTATGGTCTTTCCTGTGGTCATGTATGGATGTGAGAGGTGGACTGTGAAGAAGGCTGAGCGCCGAAGAATTGATGCTTTTGAACTGTGGTGTTGGAGAAGACTCTTGAGAGTCCCTTGGACTGCAAGGAGATCCAACCAGTCCATTCTGAAGGAGATCAGCCCTGGGATTTCTTTGGAAGGAATGATGCTAAAGCTGAAACTCCAGTATTTTGGCCACCTCATGCGAAGAGTTGACTCATTGGAGAAGACTCTGATGCTGGGAGGGATTGGGGGCAGGAGGAGAAGGGGACGACAGAGGATGAGATGGCTGGATGGCATCACTGACTCGATGGATGTGAGTCTGAGTGACCTCCGGGAGTTGGTGATGGACAGGGAGGCCTGGCGTGCTGCAGTTCATGGGGTCGCAAAGAGTCGGACACGACTGAGCGACTGATCTGAGACCGTTCACACAGACGAGTTGGGTTTAAATCTCACATCCTATCACTTGCTTCCTTGGACTGTTTTCTTCTCTCATCTTCTTTTGGATGTGGTGCATTCCAAGCACACTGAGCGGGCTGTCGTCATCACTGGCTTATTAGCTCCACAGCTCTTCATTTCACGTGTTTACTGGAGTTTCCAGGCTCCTGCCTTCCCTGGGCTTCTGGAGTCCTTGCCTCGGCAGGACCACCATGTGGGCACATTTTACAAAGTAACTCCAGGCCAAGAGCGGACCCAGCCTGGCTTATTTTTCTTCTTTCAAAGACCGTGGCCCTTTCTGTGTCTGAAAGCAGTTACTTCATATATTTTGTCCAGTTTTCTAGTTGTTATGGTAGGAGGCCAAGTCTGGCTCTGGATACTGTATTATGTCCTGAAGTGCAACTTTATTTTTGAAATAAAGCATTTGGCTCTTCGCAGGAGAATAGGTTAAATGCATGAAACTGGGATTACCTGTAAAACCCTAGACACAGAACACCATCCGTGAAACTTCACAGAGTGATACAAAGATGGTGATGACCAATTTCCGGCTTATAGCAACACAAGTAAACCTCAGAAGCAGAAGCTAACGTCTGAATGACAACAGCCCATAATCAAGCCCTTAGGTGCTCAGTGTCCTACATACAGATCTTACTTAGTCTTCAGAATAACCCCACGCCGAGACAGACCTAGTCTCACCCTCAGGCGAGAGGACCAGCACTCAGAGGTGAAGCCACCTGCCGGGCATCTAGTAAACAGTGATGGCTGAGCTGGAATTGACTTTACAGAGTTGGGATCTGCCGCTCTCCAGAGTGCAGGCTCTCTGTCACTGTCCTGAGCTGACGACCTACATGAACTGATTAGGAGACGGCAGTAGAATTCAGCTTGACTAGTGCCTGAGCATCCACGCATGGTTAGTTTCTTCCTGAAATAACTATGTGCTGCTGGGACAAAGCAGTACAAGCAATTTCCCATAAGAAGCCGTTCCGTAAAAGCCCTCACTCTCTCTTCACCGTCTCTTCCTCCTTTGTTGCCCTCCATCTTTCCTCCTCTGTGCATATGCACTCAGTTATGCCCAACTTTTTGAGACCCCATGGACTTTATTTCGCCAGGTTCCTCTGTCCATGGGATTTTCCAGGCAAGAATACTGGAGTGGGTTACCACTTTCTTCTCCAGGAAATCTTCCTGACCTAGGATGAAACCCGAATCTCCTGCATTGGCAGGTGGATTCTTTACCACTGAGTCACCTGGGAAAGCCCTTTCTTCCTCTACCTTTCTTTTTTATCTCTTTTTTCCCTGTCTCCATCTGTCAAAATAGCAGGAAGGGCAACAGCAAAAAAGAATGAAAGAAAATCAACTCAAATTTAATTTGTGAAACCGTGGAGTGTTAGGCTTAAATGAAACATTAGATTTTATCTATTCCAGTCCCTTTGTTTTGCTGATCAAGAAACTAAGGAGTATGAAAACACCCAGCTCGTTGGCTACCACAGGAGCCAAAGTCTAGGGCCCACTGCTAGCAGAGAGTGAGCAGAATCAGGACAAAGCTCTGGGCTTCAAGGCTGACCTAAAAGCATCAGGTAGAATACAACAATGTGACAACAATCTTCAGCAGATGGCCCACAAAGCAAGCAAGTTAATTCCAAGATGCATGAGCACAATCATTTCCTAGTCCTGACTTGGATTAGAAGTAGGGTTACTAAGAAAAGATCAAAGATAAGGTATAAAACCCTCAGAAAAGGTATTCCCAAAAAAGCTAACTCAAGGGGACATAAACCAGTGCACTGCCACCTGGGATTCTACAGGCAGTGGGGGCTCCTGAAGTCCAAACACCGCCCAACCCCCTCTCCACCGCCAGTTCAAAGAGCCGATCGACAATTTTCCCAGTAGAGGTGATGTTTCCTGGGCCCCTGGAACCATCTGGGAGTATATATTAAGACGTCAGCTTCACTAACATTGCTAGAGCATGTAGTATTTTCCCTGAATTATGTGGACCCTGGCAGCGAGACAGCTTCAAAGCTGACTCAGCTGCAGATGTTGGCTGATTGGCTAGACTTGCCTTTTGGCTAAGAGTGGTTTCCCCATACCTGCCTTGGGGTCTAAACTCATGGCTCAGAAACGTCACCAGTAGCCCCTTCCAAGAAGTTCAGAACTCCTGGGCAGTAATCAGCACTCCTTACAGCTGCCTGATACCGACATGCTAGAGGTCCATGGGTTTCACATCCATCCTTTCGTAGGGTGAGCTAGTGGCAGATGGAAAGTCCCCTGGGGCCTGCGGTCTTAGCCTTCTCCATCTGCCTTTTTGTTTAATGAGACGTTTCCAACGAAGCACTTAAAACACACTTGATTCTCCATGTCTCATTTGGCAAAAGCACACAGAGCTGCCACAGAAAGATCTTTGTGCATTATCCCCAAATTCTGGATGTCAGAATCATGAGACATTAAATAGGAACTGTACAGCTGATATTTTAAAACTCCAGTACTATTTCCAAGAGCCAAGCCAAGCAACCTAAATGCCCATCGATAGATGAATGGTTAAAGAAGATGTGGTGCATAGATACAACAGAATATTAGTCATAAAAAAGAATGAAATAATGCCATTTGTAGCAACATGGATGAACCCAGAGATGATTATACTTAATAAAGTAGATCGGACAGAGAAAGACAAATATCATTGGATATCACTTATATGTGGAATCGAAGAAAAAAGATGCAAATGAACTTATTTCCAAAACAGAAACAAATTTATGGCTACCACAGGGGAGAGTAGGAGGTGGGATAAATTAGGAGTTTGAACTTGACAGATACACACTACTGTGTGTAAATCAGACAGACAAGGGCCTACTATATGGGACAGGAAACAATATTCAATATCTTATAATAATCTATAATGGAAAATAATCTGAGAAGTGTATATATATGTGTGACAATCACTTTGCTATACACCTGAAACTAACACAACACTGTACGTCAACTATACTTCAGCTAAGGAAAAAACTCCATACGCATACGAGTCTCCAAACTAACGTTTCCTGGTAACAGGTAGAAAATAGCAACTGTTGAAGAACCCAAGTTCAGTTCAGGCTCTGCTTTTTGGGGGTTAGGTGAGCTTGGTCACATTATTTTACCTAGCATAGAAAACACTCGGGCCGCGTTAATTAACAGTAAGCAGGTGGCCATTACTGTCTTAAACCAGTAGTTCATTCCAATCAACCATGAGCTCAGAAGAGCTCAAGAAAAATTAAACAGCAACCATCTAAAAGGTACATAGGTTTCCCAGGTGGCACAGTGGTAAAGAACCTGCCTGCCAATGAAGGAGACTCAACAGACACAAGTTTGATCCCTGGGTTGGGAAGATTCCCTGGAGTAGGCAATGGCAATCCATTCCAGTATTCTTGCCTGGAAAATTCCACGGACAGAGGAGCCTGGTGGGTCCAAAGAGTCAGACACAACTGGGTGACTGAGAACACGCACAGCACAAAAAGCAGACAGGGTTGCCGCCTGCAGATCAGGGGTCTGGTGGGCACAAGCCAGCGTTCCTGTAGTTTTAGTGACGAGATGTTAAAGTATTGCGTCTTTCTAGTAAACACTGTAGCTCTTCGAGTTTTTCTGCGAATAGATAATCGTGGCTGATCATAGAACCTGAATGATGGCTTTCAAAAGTAAAACCAGCCCAAGTAAACTAGTTTAAAATGAACAAGAGAAAAAAAGACAACTTAATTTCTCATAGGACTGGGTTAAGCCTTTTTACCCTTTTTAAAGCTGCCACAAATCTCTCAGGTCCCCAATTTTCGGAGCCATTCAGACTGACTCCAACACAAGATGCCAATCCCCAGGATTGTTGGAGCCAAAAAAGATAAGGAGTCAGCCTAAAGGTCTGCCTGCCAGTGGGATTTTAAGTAACAGCCTTTCCCTCTTCTTCAGCCTCTTTCCTCTCTGGGCGCCATTTCTGTTAAGAGATGCAAGCTGGGAAGGGTGCAGAAGCTCTGCCCGTCGTTTCTGTGGGTTCCCCCACCACCGGTGGCCTGTGCCTGCCTGGCCTCTTCAACTGCAAATCCAATTAGCTGTGCTTAGTCAAGTGTTTACCTCTGCCACTGTAAAGTTTAAATAGATGTTTAACTCTTTCCCTCACTAAAAGTCTCCACAAAGACATGGATAATTGAAGCGGAATGGAACAGGGCCCCAGGTTTTTCTTCTCTGTCAGGGCAGGTGGCTGTCAGCCAGAGGAAGCTTTACAGATGAGCTGGGGGGACTGTGGCCGTCTGTGGCTGTCAGTCAAGGAAAATATTTATCTGGGGAAGGCCCCGCAGTGGGACATAAACAAACCCTTCCAAAGAAGGGTGGAAACAAAAAGAGAAAACAAAGCCTGAAGCAGGTTCCCGGGTTAAGACTTCCCGCTCTACAAACACATGCAAGAGGGCTCAACCTGCTATCATTTAACTCTGGTCAGAAGTCGCACGGTTTTAAGTACTTGCAGATAGATTTTAGCCATCTAACATGTTTTGAAGCACAAAGCACCAAGAAATGATTTTATAATTATAAAATAGATTGGTAACTTTGTTTTCTGAAACTGACAAAAAAGTAACCCTAAAATGTTTTCTTTTGTTGCATGTATTTTTTTCATCATTTCTGTGGTTTTGTATAATTACTAAATTAAAAAAATAGGTCTCCATGACATGTGTGTCCAGTTTTCTTTCTATAGCCCTGCTCAAAGAATCCTTTTTAAAAAATTTCTGTCTTTCCAAAATATTCTTTTTATAACAAAACATAACTTTTTCAAAGTCCATGGCAAGTATATTTCTTATGCCTTAACCCCAAATGCCAAATATAATTTATGCATTCTTTTACACAAACGTTTTTTGAAATTTTCAACAAAGGTGCCAAGACAATCCAATGGGGAGGAGGGGGAAAGCTGTCTTCTTCAAATAAGAAAACTTTTTTCAAATAACTAGATATTCATATGTAAAAAAAGACGAATTTAGACCCTTACCTCATATTACATATGACAATTAACTAAAAAATCAACCAAAGACCTAAGATCTAAAATGATGAAACTTCTAGAGGAGAATAAAAAGCTTTGTGGAATTCAGTTAGGCACGAAATTCTTAGATACTACACCAAAATTCACTTTAAAAATTTGTAAACTGGACTTTAAAATTAAAACCTTCTGTACTTCAAAAGTCACCACGAAGAAAATGAAAAAGAAGCCACTGATGGTGAGGCAGTATTTGTAAATTAGACATACATACTATAAATAACAAATAAAGATGGTCATTTTTTTTAAGGGCAAAAGATTTAAATAGACATTTCACCAAGATTTATAAGAATGGCTCATCACCACAAACATGTACAATATCGCTAACTGTTAGGGAAAGGCAGATCCAGACCCCAGTGGAGCACCAGCTCATACCCACTAGGATGGTCAGAATCAAAAAGATCACAGCATGTTGATGAAGCTACGCCAACCTGGAACTCTCATAAAATGATGGTGAGAGTGTAAAAAGGACACAATTCAGAAAACAACTAGTGACACCTTAGTAAGTTAAACTTGAATATACCATACAGCCCAGCAATTCCATTCCCAGTAACATGCACAGGAGAAATGAGAACATACATCCACACTTTTACATGAATATTCACAGCAACGCTGTTTGTAACAGACCAAAAGTGGGAATAATTCAAATGTCTATCAACTGGTGACGGGAAATGCCAAATGTGGCCTGTCCATATAACGAGGTATCACTCAGCAACAGAAGGGAAAGAAGCACAGTGCGGATGAACCTCCAAAACCTGATGTGAAACGCAAGAAACCAGATGCAAGAGACTAACCGTCTACAGCCTGCAGGATTCCACTCACATGAAATGCTCCGAAAAGGCAAACTGCTATTGAGACAGAGAGATTAGTGGTTGCCTGGGGCTGTGGCTGGGAGTAGGAAGTGACTCCAAGTGGGTACAGGGGGTCTCTGAGACGTGGTTTACTAAAACTCATCGAATTATAGTGACTCATAACGAGTGAATGATACAACATGTAATATCATGTCTCAATAAAGCTGTTTTTAAAAGAGTAAAAGTTGCAAAATTTTATCCTTGACCAAAACCATGCTTCAGACACCAACATTATCTCACACAAACTCTGAAAGATTAATATGCAAACTTGGGATTAGGTTCTCAAGTCAGTGTGAGAAAAGGAAATGTCTTCCATGGCAATAATGATATGATGTCATTACATTAACCATGATGCTCTTTATACACGAGAGCAATATTTGCATACTTTATGAATTAACTGTCTATTCTGGAGTCTCCTTATGATGAGAAACATCTTTCTCTAACAGGAGAGGGGATACAGTCAGAGGAGCTGAGCAGTCTGTCGGTAAACAGATGGAATTCATCAAAACTGTGGGAAATTCTTAAAGAGATGGGAATAACAGACCACCTGACCTGCCTCCTGAGAAATCTGTATGCAGGTCTGGAAGCAACAATTAGAACTGGACATGGAACAACAGACTGGTTCCAAATAGGGAAAAGAGTACGTCAAGGCTGTATATTGTCACCCTGTTATTTAACTTATATGCAGAGTACATCATGAGAAACGCTGGGCTGGAGGAAGCACAAGCTGAAATCAAAATTGCTGGGACAAATATCAATAAACCTCAGATATGTAGATGACACCACCCTTATGGCAGAAAGTGAAGAAGAACTAAAGAGCCTCTTGATGAAAGTGAAAGAGGAGAGTGAAAAAGTTGGCTTAAATTCAACATTTTGAAAACAAAGATCATGGGATCTGGTCCCATGGCAAATACATGGAGAAACAGTGGAAACAGTGTCAGACTTTACTTTTCTGGGCTCCAAAAATCACCGCAGATGGTGACTGCAGCCATGAAATTAAAAGACGCTTACTCCTTGGAAGGAAAGTTATGACCAACCTAGACAGCATATTCAAAAGCAGAGACATCACTTTGCCAACAAAGTTCCATCTAGTCAAAGCTATGGTTTTTCCAGTAGTCATGTATGGATGTGAGAGCTCGACTATAAAGAAAGCTGAGTGCTGAAGAATTGATGCTTTTGAACTGTGGTGTTGGAGAAGACTCTTGAGAGTCTCTTGGACTGCAAGGAGATCCAACCACTCCATCCTAAAGGAAATCAATCCTGAAGATTCATTGGAAGGACTGATGCTGAAGCTGAAACTCTAATACTTTGGCCACCTGATGAGAAGAACTGACTCTTTTGAAAAGACTCTGATGCTGGGAAAGACTGAAGGCAGGAGGAGAAGGGAACGACAGAGGATGAGATGGTTGGATGGCATCAGTGACCCAATGGACATGAGTTTGAATAAACTGCGGGAGTTGGTGCTGGACAGGAAGGCTTGGTGTGCTGCAGTCAATGGGGTCGCAAAGAGTAGGACACGACTGAGCAACTGAACTGAACTGAAGGTGTCACCCTTGCGTATGATGAAATTATTATTCCAGTTGATCACAGAAGAAAACGATAGCAAAATCATCTTAACTATATCTACTGAATAACCAGTATCCCTTTAAAATCATTCTTTCAATGAGCCAAACCAAGGACACTTGTCAGTATTTAAGTTTTACTGACAGCAAATTAGGAATCAATTTAATTGATGTCCATTAAGATGGTTGACTGCTATGTAACCATTAGAAAAATAAAGACAACTGTCACTTAACTGTTTTTATTTGGGAAACTGGCAATTAAAAACAGAACTAAGCATTTATCCTGCTCTATTAGTTTTTTTTTAAGGTTACTGCTTTTTTTTTTTTTTTTTTTAATTTTGCCCAAGCAGCGTGTGGAATCTTAGTTCCCTGACCAGGAATCAAACCTGCACCCCCTGAGGTGGAAGCATGGAGTCTAAAACCAATGGATCATCAGGGAAGTCCTCCTGCTCTACTACTTTCTACTGCGGCGTAACAAACATTCACAAACTCAGTGGCTTAAAAATGCCACTGATAAACAGCTCCTGGTTCTGGAGATGAGAAGTCCTGCCTGGCTCCTCTGGCTTTTCTGCTTACGTAAGCGCTAAGTCACTTCAGTCATGTCCAGCTCACTGTGACCCAATGGACTGCAGCCCTCCAGACTCCTCTGTTGATGGGATTCGCCAAGCAAGAATACTGGAGTGGGTTTGCCCTGCCCTCCTTCAGGGGATCTTCCCAACCCAGGGACCAAACACGCGTCTTTTACATCTCCTGCATTGGCAGGCAGGTTCTTCACCACTAGCTTTGCCTTTCTGCTTAGGGGCTCCTACAGCCAGAATCAAGGTGCTGACAACCTAGGTTCTTATCTAGAGGCTCTGGGGAGGCATTTGCTTCCAAACACATTCAGGTTGTTGGCAGAATGCAGTTCCAATGGCTGTAGGACTAGTTCCCTGCTGTCTGCCATAGACAACAGTTACAATCCTTTTCATGGGGTCCTTCAACCTGCAAAGTCAGCAAGGGAGTGTCTAGTCTTTCTCATGTCAGTCTCTCTGGCTTCCTCTTCTGCTGCCAGCCTGAGGACATTCTCTGCTTTTAAAAGGCTGGTGTGAGTGGATTCAGCCCACCTAGAACACAGCCTTAACTGTATTTGCAAAACCTCTTTCAGTGGGTTACCCTTGGGAGTAACACCAGAGGCAAAAGTCATGGGAGACATCTTAGAAATCTGCCAACCATACCCGACTATCTCTACAGGCAAATAAACAGCTTGAGTTGATGAATAAAGGCAGTAAACACGGAAGGAATGGCACGATCAGCGAGCTCACCACTCTGTTACTTCCTAATATAGTAATCGATTTGGGCAGAGACCATCAGTGAAAATGAAACGAATGGTGGATGACAGCTAAGTGAGGAACCAGAGGGCTGACCGCACCTGAGCCGCTGTGGAGAAGTGACGGCGGAGGGACACCTACGTATCACACGCCTCCCTCTGCAAAGTCTGAACCTGACACACTCGCACAGCTGCTGGAGCTGGTTTTCAGTTCATGGGAAATTTAGGAAGCAGAAGTGCGATTCGTTGAAATGACACCATGAAAGAGCAAGCAGAAAAATCCAGAATGTGGAACACTCTACAGTACAACTGGCCTGGTTTCTTTAAAACGTCAATTACCTGTGGGTGGGGGACCATTCTAGATTAGCAGGATATTATTACCAATTACATTACAAGAACAATACATGGATCCTGATTCAAAAAACCAAGAGTAAAAGGACATTTTTAAAGTTAATCAGAAAAACCTGAATATAGACTCAGTATTACGGTAAGAATCATCATTTTCACTGGTTGGAATAAAGGTATTAAAGTTGTATAAGAAAATATTCATATATTCTAGAGATGCACATAGGGCTGAAATGCTATGAGGGGTTTGTTTGCTAAATGCCTTAAAATATTCCAGCAACCAAAAAAAAGAGGAGATGGACAAAGCAGGTACACAAAATGTTGAGAACATACTGAGCTTCGGTGGTGTGTAAGAGTGTGCTGTGCTTGGTCGCTCAGTCGTGTCCAACTCTTTGTGGCCCCATGGACTGCAGCCTGCCAGGCTCCTCTGTCCATGGGGATTTTCCAGGCCAGAATGCTGGAGTGGGTTGCCATACACTCCTCCAGGGAATCTTTCCAACCCAGGGACCAAACCCAGGTCTCCCGCATTGCAGGCAGATTCTTTACCATCTGAGCCACCAGGGAAGCCCTGTTTATAAGCATGGGGGATCATTACTCTGGTCCAGTTTTACCCAAGACTAAAACTTTTCATACTAAGAGATTTCATTCACTGAGCACCTGTGAAGAACAATCACCATGTTCAGGGCTTTGCATCCATTTTCTGCTGGATCTTCACAAGGCCCAGTGAAGTGGGTGCCATCCGTATGCCCACTTTTATAGCTAGGCAAACGGCTGAAATGACAACCAGTCTGGGTATAGCCTACAGGCCTGCCAATCACTTGCCACCCAGGAAAGCCTCAGAAGCCAAGTAAATGCAAGATTTCTACATTTTTTTTTGTTTGTTTCACAAAGCATTTTGACATGTTGGCTACAGCCCACGTTGGAGGTTGGTCCCCCAAACCGTGTGTCAACTGCCAGCCAACATGGGGGATGCTGGCAGGCTTGGAAAGAGATGAGGAGGAGAGTAGAGGGGGATCGTGGGTGAAAGGGAAACAAGGGGAGCACAGAAGAGCAACAGGGCGGAAACACACGGAGAGAGTCATGGAGAGGGGCAGAGGGAGGAGATGGGGAAGGCAGAAGAGGAAGTCAGGGACCAGGAGACTCAAAGCAACTGCAATCTCGGTCCACCTTCCACTCGCCCCATCCCTCACACCAGCCAGAAAACGAGAGCACCATGGAGCAGGGAAGAACCAGACACGTTAAACACAGAGCTCTGTCCACACGTAATTACAGATCTGCGTCCTCTTTCCCCATCCCCACCCCCGCCGAGCTTAAACCTGCCTTCTCCCCGACTGACTGGCTCACCAGCTCCAGGCTCAGGAGTCGGGAGGAAGGAAAGGGGGAGTTCTTTGTCTGAACCATGTTTCGTTTTTTTAATAACTTAATTGAGATAAAAGCCACAGACCACCAGTGCCTGGCGAAGCTACTCGGGAGGAGAATCTGTGAGGCTGGAGTTAATGCCATTAGGGGCTCAGATCAAAGGCTCCTGGAGCCAGCTTCAGGTGAGGGTTTAATCACAACCACGGAAAAGACAGCTCTGGGCCTCGCACATTTGATGAGGGGGCTGCTGGATGAGAGACGCAAAAGCAGTTATAGGAGGGAGAGAGGGGGGCAGAAACAACAAAGGAAGAAAGAGACCTTGACGCATTTCAGAGACTAGAAACTAGAGCTGCAGGGGAGGGCAAGCCTGTCACAATCCCCAGGGCATCTTAGTAACCCAAAACCACTTGCTCATATTACACGTAGAAAAACACCTTCCTCTCTGGGCCTTAGGGCCATCTTTTGAGAAATCTCCGTGCCAGGAGAGTGAAGTGGAGGAAGAAGAGAATGTGCAGACTGAAGAGCAGAAGAAGATGAAGCAGAGGTCCAAGGAAACTGGTACACCATGGAGGCCACAGAAGGAGGAACGAGGGCAGCCAGAGGCCAGGGACGCTGGTACAAACTGCTGACCTGCACGCCTACCATCGCAAACTTGTCTCGGTGGGTCTATGGCCATTTGATCACCTCCACCACCTCTGAGAGACCCATCTTGCTCGTTATCAAGGGGGTCCCTCTTTTGGTCCTTTGCCCTGAACCCACATGATGTTCTAGACTGGTTCTCTTCTCAGTTGTGGCTGAATGTAACACGTGTACAATAAATCATCTCTTTTGTTGTCTTAGGGGCTTCCCTGGTGGCTCAGATGGTAAAACGTCTGCCTGCAATGCCAGAGACCCAGGTTTGATCTCTGGGTCGGGAGATCCCATGGAGAAGGAAATGGCAACCCACTCCAGTACTCTTGCCTGGAAAATTCCATGGACAGAGCAGCCTTGTAGGCTACAGTCCATTGGGTTGCAAAGAGTTGGACACTACTGAGTGACTTCACTTCTACTTTTCTGATTTGCTGTCTTAGTTGAAGACAAAAATTAAAAAACAAAAAGCTTCCTCTCCTAGCGGTGTTATTCCTAAGAGCCAAAACTGGAAACAACTGGCAGATGCGTGGATGAAGGAAGTGTGGCTCGGTGGAGCAGGGGAATATTATGGGGAAGAAGAAGGGAAGGCAGTGCCGATACACACGCAACAATATGGATGAACCCTGAAAACATCACGCTGAGAGACGCCAGATGCAAAAGGCCACGTTAGAGGATGCTGTCTGTGTGGCGAGTACAACACGGCCAGATGCACAGAGGCACGAATTAGATGAGTGGCGCTTAGGGGTCAGGGGCACGGTGAGACTGGAGAGAGGGACCGCTCACAGGTGCAGCTTCCTCCCCCTCTGCCTTTGGCAGGGGGGCGGGGGAAGGGAGCTATTTTATTTTGTTTTATTGATTGATCTTTTGGCCACGCCTCATAGCATGTGGGTCCTTGGTCCCCCGATCAGGGATCAAACCCTAGCACCCTTCAGTGGAGGCACTGGAAGCACAGACTCTTAACCCCTGGACCACCAGGGGAGTCCCGATGCAGTTTCTTTTTGGGGTACTGAAAATGTTCCCTGATGAGACTGTGCTGATGGTCACACAACTCTGTGAATACACCAAAACCCACCGAACTAGACAGGGGAAATATACTGTATCAAATGTACCTCAACAGAGCTGTAAAACATTTGAAAGTTTTTAAGTCACCATTAAAGAATTTCTTTTTTTCCCTTTCCTCCCAAAGACATGGAGTTTCTTTCTCTGGTCATCAGGACAGTTTAATTTTCTGCTTTTTGGTACAAAATCAGAAGCAAAGGAGAGGATTTGTACAGATGGCAGTTAACCAGACACCATGAAAGCGATGAGAAGAAGCAGTGGAGGATGAGATGAAAGCTAAATCTGTTCCCCCACCAAACCCCTATGCTCAGGGTGAAACCTTCCATGTGGTCAAGGGCTCCCCTACATCAACCTCAGAGCAGACAGGCTCCTTCAAAGGTCACCGCCTGCCTTTTGACCGCTGTATTTAGCGGGTCATTACAGAAGGCAAATCTACAGCCTTCAAGTTGTTCAGTCGCTAAGTCGTGTCCAGCTCTCTGTGACCCCATGTGGACTGCAGCACGCCAGGCTTCCCTGTCCTTCACTGTCTCCCAGAGTTTGTTCAAACCTACACCCACTGAGTCGGTGCTGCCACCCAACCATCTCATCCTCTGTCGTCCCCTTCTCCTCCTGCCCTCAATCTTTCCCAGCATCAGGGTCTTTTCCAATGAGCTGGCTCTTCACATCAGGTGGCCAAAGTATTAGAGTTTCAGCTTCAGCATCAGTCCTTCCAGTGGATATGCACGGTTGATTTCCTTTAGGACTGACTGGTTGGATCTCCTTGCAGTCCAAGGGACTCCAAGAGTCTTCTCCAGCACCACAGTTCGAAAGCATCAATTCTTCAGCAGCCTTAAGTCCAGCTCTCACATCCACACATGACTACTGGAAAAACCATAGCTTTGACTCTACAGACTTTTGATGGCAAAGTGATGTCTCCGCGTTTTAATACACTGTCTAGGTTTGTCATAGCTATTCTTCCAAGAAGCAAGTGTCTTTTAACTTCATGGCTGCAGTCACTGTCTGCAGTGATTTTGGAGCCCAACAAAATGAAATCTGACACTCTTTCCACATTTTCCTCATCTATTTGCCTTGAAGTGATAGGATGCCATGATCTTAGTTTTTTGAATGTTGAGTTTTAAGCCAGCTTTTTCACTGTCCTCTTTCACCCTCATCAGGAGGCTTTTTAGTTCCTCTTCATAGGTGGTCACTTTGTGACAGACAGTGGTTCACAAAAATCCAGACTTTCCATACCAGTTTCTGCTTTACTTGAATAAAGGAGATCACTGTAACTCTTTCTAAAAAAAAAAAAAAAAAATCTATCCGATTCTTACCGGGTGACCTTCTACATTTTATAGTCATGGAATCTTCAGAGAATAACCAGAATGTAAGATCAGAACAAGTTGCTTCATCAACCTGAGTCTCGCCTCCTGACCTATACACAGAAGGATGACCCAGGACTATCAGAATATTCAGTCTCAAAGGGACCACTCAGCCTGATCTGCACATCATGGGAGCAGAAACACTTGAAGAAGCAGAGTTCCAGGAAACTTCAAAAAAACTATAATTTCTTGGAATTTTAATAATTTCCTCTAGTATTACATTAATTTAAAAACTAAGACGCAGTTTCCCTGCAAAGCTCCTCTGACAGCTGTGGGAGGCAAACACGATGCAAAAACAGGAGGACAGATTTCCTGGTCTCTTACATTCAGCTACACTGATTTTTTGGTAAAAACTTGAGCATAATCTACTTACTACATCGCTGTAAGTTAACAACAGAGCAAGTTAACAACAGAGCCAGCTGACAGGCCAAAGATGAATTCTATCATTGAGAACAAAAGATTGTTCAGGAAATTTCTGGACGGCGGGGGAACTGCTTTGGGGGAATGCAAAACAAAAATACATAGTTGATAGCACTCCTCTAACCAGCCGACAGGCACCTTTAAACAAGCTGCCCGTCTTTCAGAAGGCAGGTGGGAATAAAATTCCCACTAAAGCAATTCCCGTCTGGTCCCAACTTCTCCCGGGCACTAACTGCTGGGGACCACAGAGCACCCCTACAGAACCACATGTCTGCACGGGCAAGGGCATCAGCCAGTGGCCAAGAGGTCCATGAACTCTGCATACGTAAGAGGAGCAGTCCTGGTGACCTGCTAAGCAGAGGTTCCAAATAGAGCCATAGGACTGAGGGAGACTGAGGTGGAACTGACAAGAGTGAGTGGCACACAAAACCCACGAACCCTTGAGAACTGATCCAGTAAGCCGACCACACACTTTGGAAGCAGAGAGCCAACCACACAGTGGGGTGAGGGTGATGAAGACACATGCCGACACCTGTGATCATGGAAAGTACAAGGTCAGTGAGAAAGGATGAGGACCTCAGGCACAGATCTGAACAGGAGATTTCTCTCTGGGTATCAAGAACCCAATCCTTGGACCAGGGGAATCTTCCACACTGCCTTAAAACCTATACCCAAACTCATCTGTTTCCCAGTAGCTTACTTACAAGAGACATTACTAGGGACATAAGTAATCACTTAGGATCTTATTAATTACATGCCATTTCCTTCACCCCCAGCTTGAGCTATAACACATATGACAGCATTGGCAGGGGGTGGGGAGGGGTGTTTACACTTTACTGTAGTACCACGACTAGAATTAACTGTCTGCCAAGTGAACATCCAGACTTACCAATTCTCTGATTAAAAATCTTGTCAAAGGTGATTTCGTGTCTCTCCTCAAGATACTTCTGCATCACGCTCCGGATACTAGAAGAGAAGAGTGACATGTTTTTAACAATGCCAGCCTCCATCCCTAGAATGGAAAATATATGGATGTCTTCATTCAAGGGCACTGGCTTGATTAACTCTATTCTGGTATTCATTGTATACTTTAAACATATATAATTTTGTCAGTTATACCTCAAAAAAAAAATATGCTCCCCTCAAAAGGATACTGGCTTGACAAAAGACACCTGTTACTGACACCCACAACCGCATGAACAGCTGGCCAAACTTGAAGCTCACACCTCTGGCTAGTCCCTCTCCTGCAACCCAGGGCCAACCTTACAGGTAAGGTTTGTCGCTGTCTGGCCATTAAATCGTGTCTGACTCCTTTGTCACCACACGGACTATAGCCCATGGACAGGCTCCTCTGTCCACGGGATTTCCCAGGCAAGGCTACTGGAGTGGGCTGCCTTTTCTTTCTCCAGGAGATCTTCCCTACTTAAAAAAAAAATAATATAAGAAATTTGGGGAAGTTCTCCCTCAACATCACCACTTTCCAAAAATAATAAAGATGTGCACGCACACATACATGACAAATTCTGCTAACCTATTGATGAGATTCTTTCTAAAGAAAAAGCCAATGTTCCCTGGATATATTAATATTAAAAAATCACACTACTACACAGCAAGTATAAACCACAGAAAATATAATTAGAAAGAAGATTTCACTTACACCAGAGTAGGAAACATCGAATGTCTTGAAATAAATCCTTCAAAATATGTGCAGGAATGTTACAGGCAAAATTACAAAATTGTATTGAGAGACAGTAAAGAAGTTTTTAATAAGTAGAAAGATACAGCATGGTAAGGAACAGAAAGATTTAATATTGCAAAAACTCTAATCAGATTCATCTACAAAATCAATATAACCCCCGTCAATATTCCAACAGGATTTTCCATAGAACACGGAAACAGATAAGCTTTTTATAAAATGCATGCAAAAAAACAGGCTCAAAAATAGCCAGGACATTTCTGAAGAAAGAGAATGATGATAAAAAGGCCCATTATGAAGCTAAAATAGTCAAGACAGGATAACAAACTGACCAGTGAAATGGAACAGAAATCACACAAACTGACTGGCACATGCGTGGAACTTTGATACATAACTAAAGTGGCAAGGCAGAAAAATGGAGAAAGGAGCAGTTATTCAATAAGCGAACCTCCAAAGCTATTATCCAAAGAGAAAAAGCAGAAATTAAATCTCTGTCATCTACTGATGGGCAACAGTTTGGCATCATTTCCCCCCACCACCCTTTCTTCTGCTTTCTGAAACAAACTGAGGTAATTAAATGCATGTTTAAGTATACCGTTAAATGAGTTTTTCACATATAATACTGTCCTAATCAAGATATCAAATATTTATATTTTCCAAAAAGTGCTCTTTTGCAAGCTATCTCCCCAAATTCTAGGATCTGAGCACCTATTGATCTCCTTCCTGTTTAATAAAGACAATTTGCTATAGTTCTGGAATTCTCTATAGATAAAATAGTGCACCATGTTGTCTTTGGTTTTGGTTTCTTTCCCTCAGCATAAACAAGCTTCATCTGTATTGCTATGTGCATAAGTTTTTGTTCCCTCTTATTGCCAAGAAGTATGTTATTGGATGAATATTCTACCATTTGTTTATCTGTCCATCTGTTGATAGACGTTTGGGCTGTTTCCAGTTTGGGGCTATTATAAACAAAACTGCTTTAAACATTTGTGTACAAGTTGTCTCATGGCCATGTGTTTTCATTTTTCATGGGTAAATATCTAGAAGTGAAACTGTTGGTCATATGGTGAATTATATTGAACATTATGAGACATTATGAGAGACATTATGGAACCATATTCCAAACTAGGTGTAGGATTAATTCTTCAGTAGATGGTCTGTGCTAAGAAATCTCTCACATCCCAAGGTCAGAAAGCATTTAATCTCTTCTCCCTTAGAAATTTTAAAGTTTAGATTTTATGTTTAGGTGTAATATCCATTTCATGTTATTTCTGTGTACAATACAAGCTAAGAACCAAGGTTCTTCTCCTTCTAATACGTAATTGTTCTGATATCATTTGTTGAAAAACCTATCCTTTCTCTACTGAATTTTCTTGGTATCTTTGTTGATTCAACACTAAATATGTGTTGGTCTATCTTTGGATTATTGTGTTACATTGATCTATATGTCTGTTCTTCACAAAAATGTCATCTTATCTTGATTGCTTTAGGTTTAAAACATCAGTCAATATCAGGAGGTTTAGTTATCTAAGTGTTCTAACCTTGTTTTACTGCCTTTGGTTTTATTTTTGTTTGTTTTTTGGTAAGTTTTATAAGTCAACATGGAAATTTCTTTCCAGAAAAAGCCTACTGAGACTCTGATGGGGATTTTGTTGAATTTATAGATCAATTTTAGAGAAATTAATCTCAAGAACATTAAGTGCACTATACATAAATATATTTTTCCATTTATGTAAGCTTCTTTAATTTCTCTTAGCACTATTTCATACCTTTCAGTGTAGAGGTCTTATTCTTTTTCTTATAATACTTTCTTTGGTTTTGGAATCAAGATAGTATGATTCATAAAATGAGATGGGAATTATTCCTTTTTATTTAATTGTTCTGAAAAAGCTGGTATAAGACAGTATTAGTTCTTCAAATGTTTGACAGAACTCATCAGTGAAGCCATCTGAGCTTGGAATTTTCTTTTTGGAAGGTTTTAAATTACAAATTTAATTTCTTTCATAGATATAGGGCCATACATATTTTCTATTATTCTTGTGTTGGTACTTTTATCTTTTAAAGAACTTGTCCCATTCACCCAAATTGTCAAATTACTAAGATATGATATTATTTCTTTGCTGTTCTTTCTTTGGTTTTGTTTCAGTTGCTGCAGGCGGGATCTTTAGATGAGGCATGTGAACTCCTAGTTGCAGCACGTGGGATTCTAGCTCTCCAACGAAGGATTGAACCTGGGCCGCCTGCACCGAGAGCTCAGAGTCTTAGCCATTGAACCATCAGGAAAGCCCTTTTTTTTCCTAATCGTCCTTTCAATGCCTGTAGAAGCTCTTCAGTCATTCTTTACACTGTTAAACTGTATGTTCTTTTTGTTTCCCTTTGATCACGCTAACTAGACGTGCATCATTCATACTGATCTGGGTTTCATTCATTTTCTTCTATTATTATACTTTTTATATTTATTGATTTCTACTCTGTCATTTAAATGCTTATAATTTACTATGAGATTAAATTGATATTTTTCCTGTTTCTTAAAAAGTCAGATCAATGAATTTAAACATTTCTAATATAACCATTTAAATTATAACATTTTCTCTATGCACTGACTTAACTGTATCTCACAGACACTAATATAGTCTGTTTTCATTTTCATTCAATTCAAATTATTGTCTAATTTCTCTTAGTATTTCTTCCTTGAACTATTAGTTATTTATAACTGAGTTGACTCATTTCCAGATACTTGGAGATTTCCGGATATCTTTCTGTTACTGAATTTTGCTTCAAAAACAGAAATTTTAATTCTGCTCTTTTTTCAAAAGACACTGGAGAAAATTAAAAGACAAAGCATAGACAGAGAAAATGCTGGCAAATCATATTCTGATTGAGGAATTGTATTCAGCATATATAAAGGCTTTTCAAAGGTCAAGAATAACAAAACAACCTAATTTTTAAAAATGGGTATATGATGTATACAGACACTTCACCAAAGAAGATAAGTGGATGGAAGTAAGCATATGAAGACATTCTCAACAGTGTTAGTCATTAGGAAAAGGCAAACTAAAATCACAGAGAGATGTTACTACATGCCTATTAGACCAGCTAAAATTAGAAAAGACTGACCATACCGCATGTTGGCAAAGATGTACAACTAGAATTCTCACAACTAGTGAGAAGGTAAAAAGAAAATAACTGGGCAGTTTCTTCATAAGTTAAAACACAAACCACTATATAGCCAACCCATCAATTCCACTCCTAGATATTTATCGCAGAGAAATGAAAGCATACATCCATAAACAGACTTGTACATGAACGTTCTTAGCTGCGTTACATGTGATGATCAAACACTGGAAACCCAAATGCCATCAACAGATGAATAAGTATGAGTGGATATCCATATTATGAAAGAATATTCAACAACAGAAAGGAATAAATTATTGATATAACATACATGGATCTCAAAATAATTATTCTGAGTATAAGGAGCCAGGAGCCACAAACTAAAAAAATAAGAAGAGTACATATTGTTTGATCACAAAGCAGCAGGAGCAAACTTCTAGAGATGATATACATAGCCCCCCACTCCCAAAAAAATGCATCTGGGGCTTCCCTGGTGGCTCAGTGGTCAAGAATCCACAGGCCAATGCAGGAGATATGGGTTTGATCCCTGATTCCACAGGCTGCTGAGCAAAAGCCCGTGTGCCACAACTACTGAGCCTGTGCTCCAGGGCCAGGGAGCTCCAAGGACTGGGTCCACGCGCCCTAGAGCCTGTGCTCTGCAGCTGGAGAAGCCATGACAGTGAGAAACCCGCGCACTGTAGCCAGAGAGCAGCCTCCGCTCTCTACAGCTAGAGAGAAGCCAAAAATAAATAAAATCACACACACACACACACACACACACACACACACACACACACACAGAGCCGGTCTCTCTCCTGGTTCTTGGCACAGAGCTCATAAAGCCTGTGGAATTCCCTGAGTGGTAGGAATGTCTTATTCATTAGGAGTCCTTTTCATCCATACTTGAGTTTATGCTGATGAGGTGACTAAGAGGACTCTCTGGTATGATTCTTTCTTGTGCACATTTGAAATTTTCATTACAGAAAGTTTATTACTTACTTTTGCTTCACCCTGTACAGCATATGGGAACTGAGCTCCCTGGACCAGGGCTTGAACCCACCTCCCTACAGGGGAAGCATGGAGTCTTAATCACTGGACCCCATGGAAGTTCCAGGATAGTTTAAAAATATCAAAATATGGCCTTCAAATACCTCCTCATCAAAATAAAGCATAGATATTTACTATGTATAATACTATCCCAACTGGGAGCATGTTTTTTTTAGATATAAATTTGTTGGTAATATACCAGCCTTACCTATCATAACCTAGTCCCCTTGGACTGCAAGGAGATCCAACCAGTCCATTCTGAAGGAGATCAGCCCTGGGATTTCTTTGGAAGGAATGGTGCTAAAGCTGAAACTCCAGTACTTTGGCCACCTCATGTGAAGAGTTGACTCATTGGAAAATACTCTGATGCTGGGAGGAATTGGGGGCAAGAGTAGAAGGGGACGACAGAGGATGAGATGGCTGGATGGCATCACTGACTCGATGGATGTGAGTCTGAGTGACCTCTGGGAGTTGGTGATGGACAGGGAGGCCTGGCGTGCTGCAGTTCATGGGGTCGCAAAGAGTCGGACACGACTGAGCGACTGATCTGATTCCAATTGGAAGCATAATTTTTTTTTAATATCAATTTGTTGGTAATATACCAGCCTTACCTATCATAACCTATTGGGGTCCTGCTATAGAAATAAAAAGGCTTCCCTAGTGGCCCAGATGGTAAAGAATCTGCCTGCAATGAAAAAGAGCTGGGTTCAATCCCTAGGTCAGGAAGATCCCCTGGAGAAGGAAATGGCAACCCACTCCAGCAATAAATATTATATCATATTTTAAAGAATTTTTCTACTACTAAAGTAGTTTAAAGACCAGATATCTGCTCTCTCCTGGCCAAAGGACAGCTATAGATATCTCTCATTATTAAAAATCTCTATATTCTATGTGAAGTTTACTTCTGTTCTATTCTGGTGTTCAAAGCAAAATGCATCTAAACAAGTATTTCAAATACTATGTAACGTATCACCTAAAAAAAAGTGGTTATACATAAGGTAGTTGTGAAGATCAAGCAAACTGGCTTTGTTAGAAGCACCACCCAAATAAGAGTTGTTAAAATTATGACCATCAAGAAACCTAAAAGGCAGATTTTTTTTTTTTTTAAGATAAGATGACTAAGCAGTTACACTAAGATTCAATTCCCCTGAAAGAAAATTGCTTTCTTTCACATGTAGTTACTAAACATTTTCCACTAACTGTTCATTAAATACCGGAAATGGAGCAACATTATCCAAAACACAAGGAAGACTTTACCACTAGATTTAAAACCACCAAACTCTGCCAGATACAAGCTCTGATGTGTGTGCTCAGTTGCTTCAGTCGTGTCCAACTCTGTGAGACCCCATGGACTATGGCCCACCAGACTTCTCTGTCCATGGGATTCTCCAGGCAAGAATACTGGAGTGGGCCACCATTTCCTTCTCCAGGGGATCTTCCCAACCCAGGGATCAAACCTGGATCTCCTGCACTGCAGGTGGAGTCTTCACCACCGAGCCACTGGGGAAGCCCCATAAACTCTGAAGGGGTCTTTAAAAGTATCTGGTATAGCGGACTGTCAGCTCTTCCCAAGATTCCCCAGTTCACCAGATCTTGGGCAAAAAGTCTTGCATATAATCTGCACAGCACAGCACTAATGCACGTGAGATGATCTATTTCCAGGAGATCACAAGCCAGTTAAGCTAAATGTGAATTCCTTTGTGTTTTTTTCTCCCATATTTTGGCAGTCCACATCCTGTTTTTAGATGCCTTTCTTCTGCAATATATTACCTGATGTTAAGCGACACTAAACATAACTGAATTTCACTGACCAAAAAGAAAAAATGATACACAGAAGCCACACCTGAACAGATATAATTTGAAGGATGACAAATTTATGGGGTCAATCAAGTTTACCTAATTAAAGCTACCAAAACTTTGTGATCTAAACTGTTTCTTCAAATTAGTTACAATAATCATTTTAGAATCCATTTATCTGTTTCTCAAAATACTTTTGTGTCAGCAATGATATAGAAGCAGCTTCACCCTATTTCTATGTGAAATAAGCATCAGAGAATAGGAAGACAGGAGCCAAGGAGAGGCTGTAGGAGGGTCGAGGGCATCCTCCTGGTTTCCAAGATTAATTTTTATGGAATTATCTCATTTAAAAGAGCCCAATGCACACAGCACTACTCACAACAGCCAAGACATGGAAACAACCTAACCGTCCATCAGCAGATGAATGGATAAAGAAGACATGGTGCACACATATGACAGAATACTACTCGGCCATAAAAAAGGAAATAATGCCATTTGCAGAAACATGGCTGGACCTAGAGACTATCATACTAAGTGAAGTAAGTCAGACAAAGACAAATACCATATGGCAGCACTTACACGTGGAATTTAAAATATGACACAGATGAACTTACCTACCAAACAGAGACAGACCCACAGACACGAGAGCTGACTTACGGTGCCAAGGGGGGGGGGGGGGCGTCAGGGGCGGGAGGAGTTGGGAGCTTGGGATCAGCAGATGCCAACTATTATATTGGAGAAGGAAATGGCAACCCACTCCAGTGTTCTTGCCTGGGGACTCCCAGGGATGGGGGAGCCTGGAGGGCTGCCGTCTCTGGGGTCATACAGAGTCAGACACGACTGAAGCGAGTTAGCAGCAGCAACTATTATATACAGGATGGATAAACAAGGTCCTACCGTATAGCACAGGGAACTATATTCAATATCCTGGGATAAACTATAATGGAAAAGCATATGAAAAAGAATGTGTGTGTGTGTGTGTGTGTATGTATATATATATATATATATATATGTATATAACTGATTCACATTGCCATACACAAAAATTAACACAACATTGTAAATCAACTATATTTCAATAAATAAATAAATAAATAAAAGACCCTAAGGGCCTCACATCCTGCCCATGGTCCATACTCCTCAGCACCTCACGGGGAGCATGTCCAAAGAGGCCCAGGTGACCTCATCAACCACACCTTCCCTCTGACCTCACCCAGCAGCCACACAGGGTTTCTTCCCTGCTGAGTAATCCTGTAAATGCCATTCCCACTCTCCTCGCATGAAAGCCTTCTCCTCATCCTCCAGGACTCAGGTCGGGGTCACTGGCCTTCCCCGAGCCCTGCAGAGGCATGCCCTCTTAACTCCAGTCTCCACTGTGTGTGGGGCGGCAAAGCTGTTTCATTCCCCACAATGTGCTTGGAAATATACACACCTCCATATCCATCCCCTGCTCATTTAATCATGCATTCATTCAAAATAGGCAGTGCGTCCTTTCCAGGAGCCAAGCACCATGACATTCAGAATGCACAGTGAGTCCCACCTGGTCTCTGCCCTGAAGGGGCCCGTGTCTAGAAGGGTGACAGCGGGGTGAGCAGGGAGCCCCAGTGCAGTGTGACAAAGCAGGGTCCCTGTGGCATCAACAGGGACAGTCACAGGGGGCTACAGAGTCCAGGGTAGCACACCTAGACTCCAGACCCTGGAGGGGGGGCCCCTGGCCAGGATGAGGTGACAGAGAAAGCAATGGGGCTACCTGTGCAGCAGCTGATAAGCCATGCCTGCCTGTACTGAATAACCGAAGGAAATGGACAAAGGACAGCGGCAGGTAAGAAACACACACGGAGAGAAAATGACAGACAGCACAGAGCCTCCACTTTGGGATTCACTTATTTTTCTAACTAAGCGAGAATGCCTAATTTACCACCTTTGAGATTAATGTCTAGCTCTTCAAAGTTTCTTTTTTTTTTTTAAAAGCAAACACTTCCTTTCTAAGGACTGACAGATGATATGCTGTTTCTATAACTGGCAAAAATGCTGACTTGGACATGAATTGCTGTGCCTCCCTGCCCCCACTTCCCTAAGACAATGTGAACCAGGCAAGAACATCAGTGACCGAGCATTCTCCAGGCAAACATCTACAAACTAAAACATTCTCCATACAAGACTAAGGAAGGGAATTCATCGATTGCTCATCTTCTAGTTTGGCACAATGACGCCACTCATCACGTGAGAACTTCATCTGAGTCTTGTACTCATTTTCTCCTTGATGGTTTCCAGGTTTGGGGGTTTGCCTCAGACAGCCCTTTATACTCCAGAATAATAAAAATATCTTCTCTCACATTTTTCTATGTTTAATAATTTTTATGATTATCTCATTAAATACTGGGGAACTTTTGTGCGTGTGTATAATGTGGACTTGATCTGATGATCAGCTATCACACACAATCCTTTCCCCAACACACTCAAAATGCCACCTTTGCTCATAAGCCAAATTCAGGTTCTGCTATAGAGATGAATATAAATACGCATAAACACATGATTCTGCATTCTCCGCCATGAATGTGTCTGTGCCTGAAACAAGACCACAGGGTTTTAACTCCTACAGCAATGTCTCATGATTGCTAAAGCAGATCCCCACTATTCTATTGGTCATTTTTTTCCCACTTATCTCTTCTAGATGAATGAAGATAAACTTATCACATTCTTTAAAATCCTCATTCGGATCTGGATTGTGATAAGGTTAATTTGAAGAGAACTGATATCATGGAAAAAGCAAGAGAGTTCCAGAAAAACATCTATTTCTGCTTTATTGACTACGCCAAAGCCTTTGACTGTGTAGATCACAATAAACTACGGAAAATTCTGAAAGAGATAGGAATACCAGACCACCTGATCTGCCTCTTGAGAAATCTGTATGCAGGTCAGGAAGCAACAGTTAGAACTGGTCATGGAACAACAGACTGGTTCCAAATAGGAAAAGGAGTACATCAAGGCTGCATATTGTCACCATGTTTATTTAACTTATATGCAGAGTACATCATGAGAAATGCTGGACTGGAAGAAACACAAGCTGGAATCAAGATTGCTGGGAGAAATATCAATAACCTCAGATATGCAGATGACACCACTCTTATGGCAGAAAGTGAAGAGGGGCTAAAAAGCCTCTTGATGAAAGTGAAAGTGGAGAGTGAAAAGGTTGGCTTAAAGCTCAACATTCAGAAAACGAAGATCATGGCATCTGGTCCCATCACTACATGGGAAATAGATGGAGAAACAGTGGAAACAGTGTCAGAATTTATTTTTCTGGGCTCCAAAATCACTGCAGATGGTGACTGCAGCCATGAAATTAGAAGACGCTTACTCCTTGGAAGGAAAGTTATGACCAACCTAGATAGCATATTCAAAAGCAGAGACATTACTTTACCAACAAAGGTTCGCCTAGTCAAGGCTATGGTCTTTCCTGTGGTCATGTATGGATGTGAGAGCTGGACTGTGAAGAAGGCTGAGCGCCAAAGAATTGATGCTTTTGAACTGTGGTGTTGGAGAAGACTCTTGAGAGTCCCTTGGACTGCAAGAAGATCCAACCAGTCCATTCTGAAGGAGATCAATCCTGGAATTTCTTTGGAAGGAATGATGCTGAAGCTGAAACTCCAGTATTTTGGCCACCTCATGCGAAGAGTTGACTCACTGGAGAAGACTCTGATGCTGGGAGGGATTGAGGGCAAGAGGAGAAGGGGACGACAGAGGATGAGATGGCTGGATGGCATCACTGACTTGATGGGTGTGAGTCTGAGTGACCTCTGGGAGTTGGTGATGGACAGGGAGGCCTGGCGTGCTGCGGTTCATGGGGTCACAAAGAGTCGGACACGACTGAGTGACTGATCTGATCTGATCTGATATCTTTTCAATACTGAGTCTTCCAATCTAGAAATACCTTGTAACGCCTACCCCCTGCCACACCATTTATCCAGATTTACTCTGACTTAAGTTTTACTTTTCTTCATACTAGTCTTACTGGTAATTAGTTGGTGAGGTCTGGTTTAGAGCAATGTATTAGTGAAGTCGCTCAGTCGTGTCCGACTCTTTGCGACCCCATGGACACCAGGCTCCTCCGTCCATGGGATTTTCTAGGCAAGAGTACTGGAGTGGGTTGCTATTTCCTTCTCCAAGAGCAATGCATTACAAAACATTTAAAGAAATTATTTTGACAAATTAATATTCATGTAATTTAAATATAGAAATTTGTTCAAGTAATCTCAGTGACAGAGAATTACATTACTGAGTCGCATTAGGCATGGAATGTATGCTTCAAGGGTAGACCATCTTAAACAGCACGGGCTGTCATTTTTTTCCCTGCTAAATGTAAACATCAGAACTACGATTTAATAGATATTCATGACTGAATGAGGTTTGGTGAAATTGTCTTGTCTTCAGTGACTAAATGGGTAAATCATTTTCTAAAGTTTCACGTCTTAACATGCTTTCTCTCTTGGATATTTTTGCATCTTTTTTTTCCCCCCTCATCCTCCAGTGAGAAGTCTTCTGATCCAAAGGTTGTAAATTCATCCACAAGGACTTGGATTAGTCAGAACTCTGGTTGCAAATGAATTCACTACAACTCTACCCATATCTTTGAAATCAGTGCCACGGAGCCTCTTCTTGAGTCATCTAATGCAGTTTTCAAGGAGCTCATCAGGCTGTTCTTTGAGATGCAGGACATTTAGAGTCTCCGTAGGGTGCGTCGTAGGAAGTGATATCGTGTCACCAGCGCTGGTTACACGCGACACTGGGACATCACGAGGCTATCACCAGCCCGATCCGAAGACAGTCGTGATCCTCACACCGAGTCATCTACCCTTGTTTTTAAAAACTTTTGTCAAATTTTTCAAACGTGCAAAAGTACAGACTGGTAGTGTGAACGCCCATGGTCCATCAATCAACACCTTGTGGACAGCTGTTAGGATTTTAGCTGGCTTCCATTCTCACCCTCACTTTTCATGTTTTTTGTTTTTTTTTTTTTAAGCATTTTAAAGCAAATCTCAGACTGCATATCATTTTACCTTTACTACTTCCACCTGCATTTCTGAAAATTACAGAAACTTTCCTTCCATAAACATGGTCCGTTGTCTCTTCCCAACCCCACCCTGGAAATCACAATAATTCCTGAAGATCTAATACCCATTTCCTAAATCCAATTTCCAGGATTCTCTCAGTGGTGTCTTCTGTAGAGCCGGGTTTGAAGTGCAGTGCAGTGCTCAGTCATGTCTGACCTCATAGACTGTAGCCCACCAGGCTCCTCTGTCCATGGAATTTTCCAGGCAAGAATACTGGAGTGGGTTGCCACTTCCTACTCCAGGGGATCTTCCTGACCCAAGGATCAAACCCACATCTCTCGTGTCTCCTGCACTGGCAGGGAGAGTCTTTAGCACTGCGTCATGTGGGAAGCCCAGTTAGGTTTGAATCAAGATCAGAGCAAGATCTGCACATTCATTTGATTATTATCTGTTAATTCTGTTTTACCCTCGATCGCCCCTCCATCCCCACCGGTCACTTCTCATCTTCATGCCAGTGACTTCCTGAGGAGACCAGGACAGGAGTCCTGAAGGATGGCCCCCATCTGGACACACTTGTTTGCGTCCTCATAAAATCTCTCAATGTGTTCCTCTGTCTCCACATTTCCTGTACGCCGCAAGTCAGCTCTGAAGACTTGGATACACTCAGGTCCATCTTTGAGGGAAGGACTGTTCACTACACCGTCTTCAGGCTGCCTCACATCAGCCCCTCCTCTCTTGTTTCTGCCCCTCCTCTCTTGAGTTCTTTTGGCTGGTCTGATAATTAAATGGATGCAAGACAGAGAAACAGGAGGAAAAACACACACAAATTTAATTCACACATACAGAGGTCTCATAGCAACAGGACCTGAAGAAATGATCCAAGCTCTCAGCTTTTATACTTTTACATAAAGAAACAATACATTTGGGAAGACCCGACAGAGATTTGGGCTTAGGGTAGTGAATTAGCGAGGAAGAAACAAGGCTTGTTCACACGGCCTTCTCAGCCTGGGCTCTCTGTCTCTGGTGATAAAGGCTGTCTGTCTCCCTCAGTGGCGGGAGGGTACCTTTCACCTGCGAGACTTATTTTCTGCTCTCAGGGGCACAAAGGAGGGTCAGAGTGTCTTTCTTAGAGTGGTTGTTTCTTAAGTAATCTTAATTCAATATCATCGCTATATCACTTTGGCCCATTTGAGGGTTGGCCTGTCCTGAGCCCCAACATTAGTGAGGTGAAAATTCACTAATTGGTAAAGTCTGAAAGTCTGACCTCTCCATTTAAAATTCCCCCATCAACCTTTCATTTAATGGTTTCATACACTGATGATCTTTACTTAAATCTACTTTCAGCAAAAGTTGCAAAATGATGGGTTGTTTTTTTTTTTCCCTCATTCTATCATTCCTTCTGATTTTCTGCAATTTCCTCTTGATTTCCTGCAAGTCCTCTGTGAAGATGAATCTCTCGTGATCAACTAGGAATTTTTGTTGTTGTTTAGTTGCTCAGTTGTGTCTGACTCTTTGTGACCCCATGGACTGTAGCCCACCAGACTCCTCTGTCCATGGGATTTCTCAGGCAAGAATACTGGAGTAGGTTGCCATTTCCTTCTCCAGGGGATCTTCCCAACCCAGGGACCAAACCCACGCCTCCTACATTGGCAGGAGGGTACTTTACCACTGAGCCCCCAGGGAAGTCCCATCTCTACATTACTGACAAGGAAGAGCTGAACACACATCACCAGGCGAAGAGGGAGAGCTCTAGATGGACTTGCTGAAGTGTCCCTGACAAAGAGTTCCATCCCCATGTGAGCTCAATGACCTTTCTGTGAAGGTTACACAGGCAACCTGTTCCATTAATTTTCTGTTATAATTTAGAAGCTACCACTAACAAGATTAATCAAGGTAACATAAAAAAAAAAATCTTTAATGCATCTCAAGTACCTGACAAGTGTCTTCAAGCTGAGGATCCCCATTTACCTACTGACAGGCAGAGATGTGAATTTTAATTTAGCTTTGTGAAATAAGGGTGCATCGGAAATTAAGAAAATGTGTTTGAGGTTAAGACAGTATCATGAACCCCTGACATGGAGCTACTGCGAATTTAAAGGTGTCATCACCAGTAGTAAGTACCCTATTATCTAACATGAAATTTATGACACCTCACTTTTTCAGGAAATACGCATATGCTTATGATTAACTCAACATCTCCAGTCAAAGGATATGTAACTACTGAAGCAGCACCTCATCAGATCCTAGCAGTTGACCTCCGGACTGAATGAAGACAACGAATTTCCAAACTGTGTTACTGAAGTCTGAAACTGACAATGTTCCTCTACCCAAACCTGAGACCCTTCTTTGTTTAGAAGATTCATGTGGCAGAAGGTAGTCTGTGGGTGTCCATTAAAATGTGCAGAATTTGAACTGAGGCTCAACTGCGCCATTTTCTACAAGGTGATCTTGAGCTGTTACCGTCACTCTGAACCTGGACTTTCTGCTCAAATGAGGATGCTGAGTATTGTGGACCCTGTTCCCAGAATGTGGAAATAAGGGAAAAAGCTTGCCCTTGGAGAATGTAAATTTTAAATCAAGGCATAACACAAAGGGCAGAGAAGTGCCCGAGGCTCCTCAGCTAACAAGCCTTAGTTGACGGCTTCAGCAACTGTGCTATGACTCCAGTGGAGGCCTGGCACTGGTCAGAACAGGAAACGCAGCAGTGTGGATGGGGCATCTCACCCTCAGGGGACTCACGGATTTCACACCCAGGGTAAAGCCACTCTGGAGAAACGACCTGGTCCCGGCTCCTGCAGCTGCCGAGCCAGGGGCCAGACCTTCTGAGCCCTCCGGCCACCGGCCTGTGCCAGCTGCGTGTGCACCACGTCCATAGGGACAGCCTTCCAGGGGGGACGCTCAGGTCACAGGGCCTTCGGGCAGCCAGGCTCCTTCAGAGCCAGCGCTGAATATCAATCTGATACTCCAGCTACAGTGGAGCTTTTGAGATGAATCGACCAGGTGAGTTCGTGCATTTGGGGCGGGGGAGGGGGAGCCTCTAGCTCATCGGATTCTCCAAGGGGTCTTTAAATAAGAACCACCCCACCGGCCTCAAAGAAGAGAAGGTGTTAGTTGGGCCCAACTCGGCTTATGGATGTGAACTTCACATCAGGAGGCAGAGAGAGACTCTGTGATGACAGAATCCAGTTTCTGAGTCTGCAGGGGGAAGACCACCCCTGGGACCACAGGAAGACCCTGGTGTCCGAGGAGAGCACCAGCTGTCCCTCCAGACAAAGTACCCTCCTCAATGTCTCCACGTGACGTCTCAAGTAGTTGTCTTTTTCCTTTCTCAACTGTCTACCGACTACAGAGGACAACTTGAAAAACTAACAAGAAAGATCCAATACATGTAAGACTGCAAAGCACTATACACAAGCATTAATGCAGGTTTTTTTTTTTTTAATCTAAATTCAAATCTCTTGCATAAATGTGAAACAGATGAACAACCGAAGTCACTAGGTTTAATAAGATAACGTGGTCAAACCTAACGGATAAGCCCAACAAGTAGATCTCCCATCAGGATCACTGTAATTAATTCTGATCCGGTTCACACCCTAGTTTTGGAGAATGTCTCTTAAGAGTGGAGAAAGAATTTTATCAGGTTAGGACCACTGAAGCCCCTCAAAACTAGAGTCTGGCTTTTTCTACTGTTCTCTTACCACCTACCCCATGCCAGAGTCGTGAGGTACCCATAGGGCCAGAATGTTTACCTTAAAACTCTGATCTTACACAAAGGAGTATGCACCAGCTACTTCATCAGATCTTTCTGGTAGGACACAGCCAGAGAAAATAAGCTTCTCTTACAGAGTAACTTGGATTTTTTTTTTCTTAATAATTTGAAACGTCAATCCCCGGTCAAGCAAGACACTTTAATTTAAAGGACGGAAACATAAAGATGCTACCCGGTTTTCCACATGGAATTAAACAATCAACCAAATGGTTAAATCTTAAGAAATCCCTGAACACAAAAGTCTCAACAGTTTTTTGATGGTTTTTTTTTTTTTTTTTTTGCGGGGGGGTGGGGCACTTCTCTGATGACTCAGACAGTAAAGAATCTGCCTGAAATGCAAGAGATTCGAGTTTGATCCCTGAGTCAGGACAATCCCCTGAAGAAGGAAATGGCAACCACTCCAGTATTCTTGCCTGGAGAATTCCATGGACAGAGGAGCCTGGCGGGCTATAGTATATCGGGTGGCAGAGTCAGACATAATTGAGCTACTACTAACACTTTGACTTCACTTTGTTCATTAGCATAAGCATCCTCTCACCCTTTGCTCAGAAACTGCTATTATGCAGAGAACACCTTTCTCTTCTAGCTCAATTCTAGAGCGATGTTTTGATAAAATAATGAGTTTTCCTCCATGGCCATTGGCAACAAAAGAGAAGGCAGTGCTTCCAAAATGGAACACAATAAGGGAGCAGGGCAAACTCTCCATTCTATTCTATACTCAGGGTTGCAATGACAAGATCCACTGTGTAATCCCTTTCCCACTTAGCGTGTCATTATAATGGGAGGAAAGAATCAGTATGTGTAGCTGAAAAAAGGAAGGCCTGTTAAAGATGAAAGTCCCCTGGCCTTTTCTATTAGGATGAGTTTCTTTCTAAACGCGGTACAGATCCCCCCACCCCACCACCAAAAGCCTCATATCTGGGAGACCTTCCTGCCAGTCCAGAAGTTAAGACATCTTGCTTCCACTGCAGGGGGCACAGATTCGGTCCCTAGTCGGAGAACTAAGATACCACATGCTGCACAGAGAGGCCAAAAAACAGAGGAAGAAGAAAAAAAAAGCCCTGTATTTTTAAAAGAAGATCCATTGAAAATGTCATAGATGCCTTAAGACATTTTCATGATGCAAAATGAAAGCCTACAGTATTTAACAGCTGTGTAAATGCCTTCACATCTCAGTTCATTTTTAACTTAAATCTTTATCAAAAGCAATACAGATACAGAAGATGTAGAAGAAATGACCTGAAAATGTCACCAGTCATCTTTCTAAATTAAGACCAATGGACTGACTTAATGACACAACGTACAAACACTACGAACATGTCATGCAAGAAAGTTTTCTGGCTGAAAATATAGAAACTTGCTGCTTTCCCCAGCTAACGGAGTTGTCAATTTTTGAACACATGAAACAAACATTCTCTAACCCTCAAGAGATGGATCTTTTCAGCTTAATGGAAGCTTGCTTTCTTCCTGAAATAGTTTAGCCTATGATTATCTGAGAAACAGACAGTGCCAGGCACTCAGCACTAGTCAAAGGCAGTCACCGTCACAATACTCGGGGATCCCACGCTTAGCTTCCAAACTCTGACTGTTTACAGAAACAACCGATCCCCTAACCAAACCAGTAAAATGAAATTTAAAAATCATTCACGGGACCAAATATGTTCTCCTTGTAATGGAACTTTCCGAGGGACTCAATCATACACTTGATTTTGGATTTAACAGCTCTGCCATCACCGTATTTATTACAGTAATTTTGTAGATACCTTTTTTGTCTTCATAAATTTTAATATTCCTACTCTGGTAGGTAATATTCAGACTGATGAGCGTAGATTACAGAGCAGCGGGCAGGCTTCAGCGTGACATGAGGAACAACTAAAGGCACGTAAGTCAGTTCCCCACAGCAGCCACAGGGGCTGAGGTAGCTGCCTTCAAGAGTCTGAAGATCTATTACTTTGCAGATGAATTAAACTTGTTTTGCAGGATCACGAAAGGAGCGAGAGCGATCTGTGCACAGGATGAATTACAAGAGAGCTTTCCATTATACTTCAATTAAAAAAAAAATCCTATGAAAATAAAAAGGTGGGGGGAGTGGTGGGAGGGAGGCTCCCCAGAGGGAGAGGATGCATTATACACAGAGCTGATTCACGCTGTTGCAGAAACTAACACGACATTGGAAAGCAACGATCCTCCAATTTATATATATCCTTTGGGGGGTGGGTGCGGAGAGAAAGTGCTTTCTGATACCACATCACTTCCAGAGATGCTCCCGGAGATGACCCTGGCTGGATGCTGGAGAGGGAGGTAGCCCTCCCAACGCAGGACTAGACTGGACGCCCTCCAAGATCTTTCCAAACATGAGCTACGACAACGCTAGGTTATTAACATGTATCTGTGGATGTCTGAGGAAGACGAGAATGCATCACCTTATGCTCAACACACTGAAGCCAGCTGCTTTCAGATGATGATTTTTGGTTCATTTTACTGACACAAAGACCTTCTGAGGATGTCAACTCTCTCAATTGCTAAATTATCAATTTTTTAAGAGTGGCTCACTTATGAACTCTTAGGTACTGAAGCCAACACAGCCCAGAGCCTACTGGATGGATGGATGGAAGAAAAGGGAGGGAAGAGAGGGAGAGAACAAAAAAGTGAGAAGAAGGAAACAAAGGGAAAGAACCAAGCGAGGCACAGTGAGCAAAAGGTTCTAGACAAAGAGCACTACCACAAACAGCTAGAGGAAGAACACTGAGGAGAAACCTGAGAAATTCACCTACTGGGGGTCAACAATGCAACTTTTCAGAAGTCCTGCCTTCCAAGCCCACCCACTGTCCACAGTCTCCATGCAACACGGCCTTTATCTGCTACCGTTTGGGGCTTTTTTACGGGTGTTATGTCTTGTATTGTGTATAACCCCAACCACAACCACAGGGTGTAAATAAAGAGAAACTATCTTTTCACAACGCTTCCACTCTTTTTCTCTTGCGTTTTCTGTGTTCGAAATAAATGTTCTCTCCTGCTCACAAATGTATGGATAGAAAATGCTCTAAAAAGACAGAGACTTGGGGGACAGTTTGTGATCAGAAAAGAATAGATATCATATTGCACAGATGGGGAAACTGCATACACTGAAATTAAGTGACGTGCCGAGGGCCTGTGGAAAACTGCCAGTGCAATCGGGGCTGTACTTCCTAGTCTAGAACTTTCTCTCCTAGGACAATATGGCAGGTAGGAGGGAGGGCACAGGAAAATGAGGGCCAAGCGATAAGGACAGCTGGCCTTCAAGTTCACTGAGGACGAAGGTCTGGCCAGGCGACTTTCACATAATCAGTTTTTCCTGCTCTCGAAACCCTGGAAGAAGGAAATGGGAGCGAACACGAGTACAAGTCCAAGGCTGGGCCAAGGCTGACTCTTACAAACCACCAGTCACAAAATAGAGGAGCTGCAAAAATATCTTCACTGTGTTCTCCAATGGGCTTTTTCTTTACTATCTTATAAAGTACTACAAATGTGCTTTGGCTTCATACTGAAGCCGAAGCATAGGTGACCTAAAAGATTTCCAAAATTAGGAGAAATATTTAGAGGAGATGAGAAATATTTAAAGGAGAGGAGATTGCTGCATTTCAGACCCACTATTGTTCAGTCGCCCAGTCGTGTTCAACTCTTCTCAGCACCATTCTGGACTGCGGCACACCAAGCCTGCCCCTCACCATCCCCCGAAGTTTGCTCAAGTTTATGTCCATCGTATTGGTGATGCCATCCAACCATCTCATCTTCTGACACCCTCCTCTCTTTCAGACCCATACAGCAATCCAAAAAGGCCACAGGGTTCTAAATTCTAATCGGTAATAAAACCAGGGGGCTTCCCTCATAGTTTAGTTGGTAAAAAAAAAAAATCCACCTGTGATGCAGGAGATCCCGGTTCGATTCCTGGGTCAGAAAGATCCCCTGGAGAAGGGACAGGCTACCCACTTCAGTGTTCTTGGGCTTCCCTGGTGGCTCAGCTGGTAAAGAATCCACCTGCAATGCAGGAGACCTGGGTTCGATCCCTGGGTTGGGAAGATCCCCTGGAGAAGGGAAAGGCCACCCACTCTAGTATTCTGGACTGGAGAATTCCATGGAGTATATAGTCCATGGGGTCCCAAGGAGTTGGATGCGACTGACTGACTTGCACTTTCTTTTCTTTTAATAAAAACAGAGAAGGATAAAGAAGTGAAAAAGAGGAGAGGCAGAGTGGCTCGGATCACACAGCCTCATCAGCACGCAAATGACTTTGCAGGCAAATGACTTGACAATAAGAAAGCCAGAGTTGCCAGGCCCATCGTTTCCACTTCCCCACCGCCCATGTCCAGAAAACAAGGACAGACCGTCAGGCACAGAAAATGCATTTTCACCTACAGCTGTCTTCAAAGAGAGTTTTCTAACAGACGAAGATTATTTGAATGAGAAAGTGATTTTTATTGCAAATAAAGCCAAAAATACAGTTTTGTTCCTTTTATCCTTTTCCTGGAAATGGAAAAAAATTGGGGGCGGGGGAGGGGGAAGCAGGAGGGGGAGAGTGGGCAGCCTGGGCTGCCGTTTTCTCTAAATGATAACAGAGACAGAAATCCTGTTGGGCCGCCAGAGGGTGAGGCGGTCTATTATTATACAATTTCTCATTAACAGCAGTGAGATCGCACTTCTCGTGTTAAACAGAACAGGCATTTAACCCCCCGAGCTCCTCCTGGGAAATAAGGCAGAAACTGCTTATTCACTTAGTCATAATTACCGTTTTCTCAGGTCCCAGAGGAATAGCTGTTCTCTATCAGTCTCTGAGGATGGTCCTGACTTTCCAATGCTGCCCTGGCAGCTGGCTGAATCCGCACCCAGAAGTGTGAGATGGCAGAGCATGATGGAAAGCAGCCGGGCTCTGGGAAACCTGGGCTTGAATCCGGCTCCTGCCTCAGCCACGGTGAGCGGTCACCTGGGCTGGGTTCCTCAACCTCCCTGGGCACCTGCTTCTTCGGAAGACAGGCCGATGCTGATCACCTGACAGGACTCTTGTGGGGAACACATGCCCTCAAGGTGCAAACTGCCTGGCAGCGGGGGCGCTCTCAGTGAATGGTGGTCAGCACATCACTGCCTTGGGGAATTTAAGCTTCCCTGTCGCTTCACAGGGCTGCAGGGACCCTGGGTGTCCTCTCTGCTCTGGCCCATCTCTTACTCTGCTTGCCATCCACCTGCTGAAGACTGAAGCGTCCCTTCTTTGAGCCTTGAAGACACTGGGTCCAAACAGATGTTTGCCGAAGCCCAATTCAGGGTACCGAGGAGGTTCTTTTAAGAGGCTGGCTCAAAACACATAGCTTCTAAGAGCTGGGACTGCCTGAACTCAAAGACATCAACTGGGCTCTTAACAGAAGCCTTTTACAATGCTTGACTTAGGCAGGTTCTGGCCCCAAAACTGAATGCAAGGGAACATCTAAGACTCCTGACTGCATACAGCCCTTACCTCTTCAAGTCGCTGGAGCAAATTAACTTTGACCAAGAATGAAGTAATAGCTGAAAGGTCAGAATAAATTACGTTTGGAAAGTGTAGTTTAGAGAAAAAGCAGCACATACTGCTTCGTACATAGAAATGCTCCTATCAACAATGAAGAGCGCCTTTTTCCTGAAGGCTGTTCATCCGTTCAACCCTGACTCTGGAGTTCAGAGCTGGCCATGCAGGCACAGAACACCCTCCAACTCAAATGGAGAGGAATCTTTCAAATCATCCTCCGGTCACTCGCTGACTGGAGCTGGGAAATTACAGAACATATCCCATTTCCACATCAGAAGAAAACAAAGCTATTTTTCAAGACCAAGCACCTACGATAAATGCAGATGGGTGCACAGTACCATATTACTATGTGTATTATGGCTAGGCAGCTTTTTAAGGGGGATAATTAAAAAATTACTGTAAGACACTGAGCAGGCATACTGTATTCCATGAAAAGAGAATAGTAAAGGCCACTCTGTGCTACCTGTCCAAGGTTAAAAAGAATCTTCTGGCAACTGCACATGAAAGTCCACAGCTTTCTCGACTCCCTGTGTATCTCCTGCTATACTGTGCAGGAGTTTTGTTGCTCAGTCGCTAAGTCATGTCTCTCTGCAACCCAATGAAGAGTAGCACGCCAGGCTTCCCTGTCCTTCACTATCTCCCAGAGTTGCTCAAACTCACGTCCACTGAGTAGGGGATGCCATCCAACCATCTCATCCTCTGTCACCGCCTTCTCCTCTTGCCCTCAATCTTTCCCAGTGTCAGGGTCTTTTCCTGGTCAGTTGGCTCTTGTAAGCCCCTGAAGGAAGACCTGTCAGGCCAGGCCTTGCTTGGCTCAGGAAAACAGCTCTACAACCGTGCACTGAATTCATGGAATAAACAGTACCACAAACCTTCAGGACAGTCGAAAATGTTTTCAGAAAATTATAAAGCCTCTTTAAAATGCTTTCAGGCTTTCCCGTGACTTGGAAAGGACAAGTGTTGTGATGGATGAGCCTGAATTTTCAATGTCCACTGAACAGAAATGAAACTCTGGAGGAGAGATCGATTTTGTGACTGAACCTCTTGCAAGAACGTGTCAACTCAAGTCAACTGAATCCTGCTGTTCAGAAAAGATTATGAGAGTAACGAGACCAAAGGAAAAGCTGCCCCGACTCTGCAGGGCTTAAGGTGCTGACCCTTTGCAGGCCTTAGTTTCTGAATTAGTCCCTATTAAATGCTTCTTCCCTAACATGGCATAAAACGACTGGCACACACATCTGAACGTGTGTGTTTTTAACTGAGCACGTGCAGAGCATCCATGGGTCACAGAGTTGCCTGTCACCAATAGACCCCATTATCACCTACATTAGCGCAACAAATGTTTCAGCAAACTAAAGCAGTTGTGTAATTTGAACAAACAGGCAGCTTTTACAGGATTTACACTCATTGGTTCATTAACTGAATAACGTGTCAGCCTAACAAAATGGTTGCCTCTTTGCCATCTCTGAGAAGCAAAATCTCCCCTGGGCGGAATGTTCCATTTCTGAGACTCTCCCGTAATAGGCAGGGGACTGCACACTCCTCATTTCATTGAAATTAGCTGGATATTGCTTTGTTCTGTTCTCTCTCTGTGCAAAACTGGAGGAAAAAATGAAGTAAGTGAAATAAGGAAGCACACAAAATGCTACAGTGGCTTCAGATAGTTAGCTGGAAAAAAGAGTCACTAGGGATAAACCAATGGCGAGGTTTATGCTTCCCATTTAGAAACTGAACATATAAAGCTAAACCTCTTGCTCAGGAATACCAGAGGCTGGTGACCATGCAGCTTTCCTCAAAATGAAGCTGAAATAGAAACTTATCAGAGAACATCTGACCTGTATCCTTCACCCAAGAGTGAAATCACACTAGTCTTTTGAGTCATGATGCTGAGGCATTTTCATGTGAAATTTACTTTCTTACCAGCTCTAGAAATCCCCCAACCTCCCACCCCATCCCCAAATGAAGCAGGTGAGCCACCAACTGCCATCCAGTTGGAGAAAGATGTGAAGATGCTTTACCTGATGATCTCAATGCACAGAATCCTAGCTCAGCAACAAGGAGTGGCAGTGACTATGTGAATGGTCACAGGAGAAAAGTAAAGCCAGTTGAGATAAATTCAAAACAAGTTAGAATCTCTGGAGAATGTTCCAATGGCCTAATTCAAAAGTCTACTTGGGGAAAAAAAAAAAAGAGAGAGAGAAAGAGAGAGAGAAAAAAACAGCAACAGAATAACAATTACTAAAGAGCTGTTTCCTAAAATTACTCTCCTGTTTCTATGTCTCAATTCTAAAATGTCATGAGAAATCTGCTGGTCCGTCACTAATGCTGCCTTAAACAGAGCATTACCAAAGAATGTCACTGAAAACAAAGGCCTTCACACAAGGAAGTGAATACCCTAAGCACTAAGGATGTTCATAGGAGGGACATTAAAAAAGCAGAAGTCACATTAAGTTCAAAACACCAAGAAAAACAAAATGAACACAAGTTCCTAATTTTAATAATAGTATATATCACCCCTCCCCCCCCAAAAAAAACTGTCCATGAGTTAAGATTTGTTGATTTTACATACAGATACTTTATATACTTAGGATTCCCTGTCCGTAAGGAAGAAAAAGAGGAAAAGAAAGTAAGCGTTATATGTGACATTTATAGAAATGCAAGGTTTTTGGTTTTTTTTTTTTTAATGAAATTCAATTGGTTTCATTCGGGGTTCCTGTTTTACTTCATTTTCCATTTGCCAGAAATTTTAAACAGCACTGCTTGTCAGTGAGCTCCGGACATGTTAAAGTCTGGAACAGGAGTGCTGTATTCACGATGCTCCAAAGGGCTTCCACTCTTTCTGACATTTCCTGCCTGTTCCTGCTCATCAAAGTAGGTTTTCCCCTGCAAAACCAAGATGCAGGGGCTAAGAAGGACAAGCGAGCCAAAAACATTCAGGAAGCACACCTTCATGTACACAATTTGACTTTTCACAACAAACAGCACAAAGGGACTGATATTTTCTATATCATGGGGCTCAGGCTCCTGGACTTGTAAAAAATAATATGATGATCACCCAGCATGGCAAGAAAGATATTTTTTTTTTTCCCATATGCCAAGGTAATATTTAAGCAATCTTAGACACAGAACGCATGAAGGGCTGATGCTTTCAAATGAAGAATGGCTTTTAGTTTTAGTTTTCAGTAATATATAAAAACACATAGTTTTAAATTCACTGTTAAGAAGATGCTTCATTGTACCATCAATTCCACCAAGAGCTATGAGCGTCAAGAAGCCACATTTGCTGTACCACTCCTGATGGTGGTATTTAGGAAGGAAGCTAAGGGGGGGGGGGGGGGGGGGGGGGGGGCGGAAATCCAACTCCAATCCTCGGTTATACTATCTGAAACTCACTATTAATCTGATAAATGACCTTTTCTGGGGTAATGCCAATGATAGGTAATGCCAATGATATGAACTAATCAACTCTTTTATTACTTCACCAATAATAAATCATTTCTGAGGCAAAAAAATTACAACTTGGTATGGACCTCACCAAGACCCTTGCCAATTCAATCGGGTCCTTGCCTGGTAATTTAGACAAAATTTCTGCCTGAAATCACCCATTCAACATGCGTTTTGAAGTGATTCCCATTTCAACCTTTTAATAAAGGGCCACCAGTGGGACCTTTCACCACGTACCAAAGAGAAAATCAAGTGGGTCAGAATTCACTACCTGCTGCCAGGTGGACCTTAAAAGGGTGAGCGAGCATGGAAAACGGTAATTTAAGTGCCCGGGGCAAAAAAAAAAAGAAAAAAGGCAACTCGCCTGCACTCCCCAACTAAGGCGCCCAGAGGGAGCTGAGGAGAGGACGGAGTTGGGAAGGGGCACAGCTGCAGGAACTATGTAAGGAACGGCCGGGATGGAGCGCCAGGGAAAGACAGGCAGCACCGGGCAGAAGGACGGACGGGGCAGGCGGGGGACCGTGTGTGGGGGCTGGAGGCGAGGACGGGGGTGACACAGGTGCGGCTGGAAGGACAGCGATGGGACAGGAGGGGAGCAGAGCAATTAAAACAGGGAGGACCCCAGGGACGGGGCTGGCCCGACAGCAAGGGATGGGGCAGGAAGCGGAGCAGGGACGGGGCTTGGTCCAGCGAAGTCACACCGCAGCCGCACAACCCCTCACAGCGGCGCTCGCTGCTCGCCGGCCGCCGCGCCGGGCACTTCGGGGCGCTCTCTCCCGGAGTCCCCCCCTCAACAGCCCTCCGAAGCCCCATTTCAGAGACGGGCACGGCGAGGCCGGCCCCTCAGCGCCCGCTCCCCGCAGCGCCGGCCCGGGGGTCAGAGGCGGACTGAGCGCCCGACCCTCCCGGACGCAGGGGGTCGCTGGCGGCCGCGCGGGGGGCGGCGGCGGCGCCCGGGCGCGGGGGGCCGGTACCTGGGCTCGGGCAGGACGATCTTCTTGCTGGCGCGGGCGGCCGGGGTCGCCTTGCTCTTCTCCATCGCCATCAGGTAGCTGACATCGGCCAGCACGGCCTCCAGGTCCGCCATGTTGGCGAGCGGCGGCGGCGGCGGCGGCGGCGGCTCCTCAGGACCCGGACGGGACGCGCTCCCGCCGCCGCCGCCCGCCGCGCCCCGACGTTGGGGGGGCCGCCCCGGGGCAGCCCCCCCGGCCCGCCCCGCGCGCGCCCCCGCCCGCCGCGCGCGCCCGCTCAGCGCCCCGCGCGCGCCGCCGCCGCCGCGCGCCCGCCCCGCCCCCCCCCCCGCGCGCCGCCGCCCCCGCCCCCGCCCCCTTCCGCGGGGGTCGGCGGGGAGCGCGCGCGCCTTGAGGCCAGTTCCCCTGGGCGCCTGAGCCCAGCGGCCCCGCTTCTCGCCGGCTGACCCGCTCCCTGTGGGCACCGTCCCGCCCTCCCCTCGGGGTGGCCACGGGGACTTCCTCTACTCCTCCTCCTCCTGCTCCTCCTCCTGCTCCCGACTTCCCGCCCGCAGCTCCAGGCCCTTGCACGCCGCCCTCTCTGCCCCGCCTGGGAACCCCTGCGAGCTGAGGGCGCCCAGGACCCGATGCCCAGCATGCCCGCCCCACGCCCCCCGGGACCCCCTGCGAGCCGAGGGCGCCCAGGACCCGATGGCCAGCACCCAGTGGACAACGAGGAGGTCCCTGTTCCCCGGACACGGCAGTTCTCAAACTGGACAGAACCCATCAGTATCTTCTAGACGGTCTGGGGTGGCTCCAGAGATGGGCGAGCCCCACCTGTTCACGCAGGTGATGCGGAAGCCTCGGTCCAGGTCGGCTTTGAACAGCCCCCGGCGGGCCGGCCCCTAAAGCCTCAGTCCTGACCCTGAACACCCCCAATCCCTTGCCCCCCACCACACATCCTATAAACTCTGCAAAGAGAAACCGAACAGCTGGAAGGTTACTTGTCTCAAGCTAAGTAAGCAGGGCAAATTGGGCTGAGAGCTCCCTGGTGGGAGCAGAGCTGGCCTTAGGAGCCCACTGGTACAGGAGCTGTCTGTCCAAGGTGGTCACCACGCCCCTGCATGCAGAGGTTTGCCTTTGGATATTAATAATGGTTGCTAAGAACTAGAACTGGCATTCAGGCTCTTGTGGTTTTACCATCAAATCAAGGGAACCCCACTTCCCCTGGTGGCTCAGTCGTAAAGAATCCTCCTGCCAGTGTAGGAATTGCAGGTTCAATCCCTGGGTTGGGAAGATCCCCTGGAGACAGAAATCACAACCCACTCCAGTATTCTTGTCTGGGAAATCCCATGGACAGAGGAGCCTGGTGGGCTACATTTCATGGCGTCCCAACGAGTCAGACATGGCTTACCAACTAAGCAACACTGTGCACACAGCCCCAACAGCAGGATGATACAGGGAAGTGGAACAGCTGGAAGCCAAATACCCAGGCAGGAGGGAATTTCCAGCTTCTCTGATCCTCAGTCTTGGTATCTGGTGGCAACACTCCCCACATGGGCCTGGGGTTTTCATTTACTTCTTAATTTTTCACAGCAATGCACACAAGTCCACGTTCAGAACCCATCACTCTGACCAGAGTGAAGTTAAAGGACACCCAGACGTCATAAGAAAACCTGAGCTGAGAATCCATTAAAAAAAAAAAAAAAAACTCCTTTAAATGCATTCACATCGGTCACATTGTACCAGGAGCCTTGACTTTAACTAGTATTTGAGTAAACATTCTGTCAATAGCTTATGTGGTCCACAGAGTGCCCCAGACATGGTTAAGGTCAAATTCGGGACGTTAAATGCAATGTCACAGCAGAAACAGCCTGATTTGGTCATCCCAAGAGCCCTGCCCTCTTTCTCTCTCTCCCACCAAGTCACACCTCCCCGCTGTCTTTTTCCCTGTATGCTTGTTATCACAATTGGCTGGTTTTCTCAAGACCGAAAGCACGACATTCAGAGAACTTGCCCAGAAAAGGATACGAGGTGTGTAAGAAGCAGGCACTCAACTCAGAGGAGCCTGGTCAGGCATCAGAAAGCCAAAATGACAAGGGGGCACAAAATTCACCAATGATTTGCATAAGCCAAATATCAAACTTTCATCTTCCACCCACTTTTTTTTGCGGGGGGTAGAAAAAAGAACACAGAAGGCCTTATCAAGGGTCACCCCGGAAGGAAGGGTAAGTTCCCAAAAAAAAAAAAAAATTTTTATAATTTGTACAATTTCTTTCAATAAGTCTTTAAAAAAATCATCCTTGCTTTCACATGATTCAATCATCAAATAAATACATACTCCTGCCTACATTTTCACGGTCTTCCAAATACTGAGATTTTTAACCTTGCCTCTTTGAATTCAGTTTTTTGTTTGGTAGTGGGTGGTTTCTCTTTCTTTCTTTGGGGAGGAAGTGGGTGGGCTGCAGCGTAGAGCAGTAAGTCTGGAACAAGAGACACACCTGAATTCTAACCCAAGCTCTGCCCTGACTAGCTGCTGTGATCTTCGAGGTAACACTTTTATATTTTATTGTTCTCATCAGTACAGGGGGAACAAAACCACCGCCCGGACCCCAGGGTTGTTAGAAGAGAAGGAGATAATGCTCATAAAAATGCACTGTGCCTGACACCCAATAGGTCCCCAACAAAGGTCACTGCATTTCCTCTTTTGCTTCATTTTACCTTTGCCTGCTAGAGAAGATACTGAAACAAAAGTCATTCCCAGACACCACCCTTGAAGCAGAAAGGCCCTTTTCGAAAAGGGTATCTCCTTAGTGCATTTCTAGGAACCCAAATTGGCACCAAAGGAAAAAAGTCTTTACAGACACAACCAATGACTTATAACAGAAAGAACAGCGAGTCAAAATTGAGGCCCCTCCCCCAGTGACGTTAGTGACCGGAGCACCCACTTCTTTTCATGTGAATTTGGGATTCCTGGCTCTTTCCTTTACTGTCTCACTTTCTCCACACACTTCGCCCCTCCCCGTCCTTCTTTCCCTGGACTCTGTTAATACTGAACAGCTTCTCATGTTCACTGCAAACAAAAGGCGCTAATGTCAGTGATGAAGCTATCATCACTGACCTGCTGGATCCTGTCGCTAAACCCCGAGGCCAGCCTGTAATCATCACGGACGAACAGAGAAAACAAATAAAAAATAGCAACCCATTTGTTCTCAGCCAATAAGGCTCCCTTGCAAATAAGCACACTTCCCACCCTCCCACTCCTTGAGATGATTTCAATGACTGGGGTTCATGCTGCTTGTGATAATTGATAAAAACTCCAGAGTTCCTGCAAGGTTCATAATGTTCTCTTTTTCTCTTTTCTATGACTTCCCAAGATCAGGGGAGGTGTTACTGAGATGGACGCATTAAATTTATGCTCCCCGGGGTTAATTTTGATAACAGCTTCAAGGGACGAAAGCTAACTAAAGAACTCGTATTTGTTTTAGATTCTGTGCTTTACTGGGGCTTCCTACTCACAGTGAGAATTCCCGGATTATAAAAACTGAGGAGGGAGGGTTGTTTCGGAAAACCAATCATGGACACAGGGGAAAAAAAGTCAACTTTAAGATTCCAATTAGAAGATTTTTGAGGGGGAAGGGATAAATTAGGAGTTTGGGCTTAACATAGACACAGGACTATATATGAAACAGATAATCAACAAGGACCTACTGAATAGCAGAGGGGACTCTATTCAATAATCTGTAAAAACTTGTATGGGAAAAGAATCTGAAAAAGAATGGATACATGTATACGTGTAACTGAATCCCTTTCCTGTACACCTGAAACTAACACGACATTGTAAATCAATAAAAATTAAATTTAAAAAAAAGGTTTGGGGACTGGCAGAATGTGCCTGTGCTTAATTCATTAATATCACAGTGTTTCGTCCAATCCCTGCTAAGAGAGAGGGCGTTTTTTGAAAGTGATCCCTTATATATGAGCTTCCCCGGTGGTTCAGCAGGAAAGAAACCGCCTGCAATGCAGGAGATGTAGGTTCAGTCCCTGAGTCAGGAAGATCCTCTGGAGAAGGAAATGGAGACCCACTCCAGGATTCTTGCCTGGGAAATTCCATGGACAGAGGAGCCTGGCAGGCTACAATCCATGGGGTCACAAGAGTCAAACACAACTTAGCAACTAAACAATAATAACGGTCCCTAAATATAGTTGCTTCTTTAAAAAAATGCACACCACTGGGGTTTGGATGGGTTTATTTCCGAACATCTCGTTCTGTAAAGTGTGCAGGTGTTTGCAGCCATGCCAGGGCCACTATCCCAACTCACCTGTTACTTAGATCACAGCTCTGCTCATTGTCACATGCGTCACAGCAACTGCTTTTCACGCTGTTTTAAGAGCAAAGCTTCACAGACTTTTAACAGAGGTTCTACACCTGGCACTTCATACCTTCAAAGAACTACAGAAAGGTCTAATACCAAACTTCGGTTCACACACCAAATCACAATTTGGTTCACAAACTGAAATTACATTCAATACAGAAGGACCCTTAAATAAATGGGTGGAAACACACGTCTCTGCAGGGCGGGGTGGAGGGGCGGGGAGGTGGGTCAATCCCTCTCTGTAGAGAAGTTCTGGAGCGATGCGGTTCAGAATCTGAGCACAGGAGCCAGGTGGCTCAGATTAGAACTCCCAGGGCTGGTACTTCTGAGTTGTGTGATCTTAGACAAACTGCTTAACCTCTTTGAGCCTTGGCACTCTCAGTGGTATTAATGAGACTACTGTGAGAACCATATTGTAACATAAAAAAACACAACAGTGTCTGGTGCTAAAAAAAAACAAAACAAAACACGCTATCATCCCCATCATCCCCATCATCAGCAGAGTATCTCTACAACGGCACAGCGTGATGGAAAGTGACCCATCCCAGGAACGGAAAAGCAGTGTCGGACATGACCCTCTGGCTTTAGCACTGCTGTTGTACTATAAGCGAGTTCTTCAGCTTTTTAACTCTCACCGTCCACTGCTGCCTAATGAAGGGACTGCATGAGCTGCTCCCTGAGGCCCCGTCAAATTGTAAAATTCTCTGGCTTTACTTAATCCTACAGTGAAACCCTTTGCATGGTGAAGAATACTTACACCTCTCAAAAACCGTCTTGTGAGCTTCAGTTTTACTGTATCAGGACACACCGAGAGTGTTAGCAATCACCGGTGCCGTGATGTGCAGGTGAGGTGAGCAATCGATCCATCAGCAGGTTTCCAGAATAGAAACCTTTCCTCCAGCACTTGCAGTCAGCACACTGACCGTGCTCAATAAACATGTGTTGGATGGATGGCTGGCTGGATGAAAGGATGGATGGATGGATGGCATAAAAGATTACAGTTTCTTTGCCTCAAGAACTTTCTGTCATAGACAATCTAAAGGTGGGGGAGGAGGAAACCATAACTGCCTACTAAAGAGGGAGCTCCCTGGTAGAGGACAAGCCCCGCCCAGGCAATTCCAGGGAACCCTGAAGGATGAAAAGCCCCGCTCCCAGTCACCCTGGAACCTTCAGTTGAGGCTCTGAAGTAGTTCAAGCAGGTGTCACCCAGGAAGACTCGAGACCGAGAAGGGTCAGATCAGCTGAGCCTGACTGGGAAATCCTGAGATAAAGGAGGAGAAGCAGGAGAAACAGGCTAGAGGGGTCAGCAGGACAAGATTAGACATGGCCTGGGAGCCACAGAGGGGAGCTGAAGCTATCTGAGGGGCAGTGGGAAGTCGGCAGAAGTTTTCAAAGAGAAGAGTGACAACATCAGAGGCACCTTTGTAATAAGAGTCTGCTGGCTGGACATACAGGACAGGCGAACTAGAGGGGACCCTGGAGCCGTCTAGGGTAGCCCTGCAGGAGGTCTGGATGCCGGTGGCTGCAGTAGGCAGACCAGCACATTGCATGCAGAGGTGCACGGGCGTGTTACAGCAGGGAGGGGAGCCACCCACGGTGATCTGCAGCAGTGAGAATGAAAGGAAAGTCCTCCTTCCGTTCCTTCTGGAACCTCCAGAACAAGTCTTTTATTCCTCATCCAGAAGATGCCCACAGCCCGCCCAGTGTTCATCCTGCTTCCATACCCTCCCTCCTTCAACCCATGTGACGCCTCCCTGCTCCTGCTCAAGAACCTTCAGTAGCTCCCCACTGTCCACCGAGTCACCTTCAGAGTCCTCCACCGACACTTCCACGGTCTCCTTTCTATTTCTGTCTGATTCACACCACAGTGGTTCATGCTTTCACTCACTCAACACTGAGTGCCCTCAGTGTGGTAGGCTGAGACACGGACTCACTCCCACGAGGTTTCTAGGCACACTGAAACACTCTTCCAAATAAGCCACTTTGACTATATAAAATAGGAATTATAATCGGTAACAATTATTAAGCACTTATGTGTGCCAATTATCACACTGAACACTTTGTGTAGCTATCTCATTAAATCTTCCCCAAAGGCTCAACATGGAGATAGTTGGTCTCCATCAAGTCACCTGCAAAACAAGTATAGATACAATAAGTAAATCAATAGGACCTGAACCCAGGCAGTCTGAGCCCAGAGTTTGCCCCCCCGATTCCTATCTTCTAAATGTCCCGATACTCTAAGTTATAAGGCTGCTGGGTCAAACAAGATAACCTAACACACGACTTTCCTGGTGATCCAGTGGTTAAGGATCCGCCTGCCAATGCAAGGGACAGGGGTTCGATCCCTGGTCCAGGAAGATTCCACATGCTGCCGGGCAACTAAGCCCGTGCATCACAGCTACTGAAGCCTGCCCCCTACAGCCTGTGCTCTGCAGTAAGAGAAGCTACAGCAGTAAAAAGCCCCTGCTTCACAACAAAGGGTGGCCCCTGCTGGCTGCAGCAAGAGAAAGCCCGCGTGCACCAATGAAGACCCAGCGCAGCTCTAAAAAAATGTTTTAAGAAGATAGCATAGCACCTGTTCAAGTGTGTAGTAAGCTATAAAAATCCCATTAAAATGCTCTTTCCAAATCACTTCCTGCTACTCATTGAGCCCAAATCACTCTGGCCAAACCAAGTCTAGCTTCAAAGGTTTTTCCTCCTGGTCCCTTTGCCTGGAACACTCTCCTTCAAGGTCTTTTCTTGGTCTCCCACCACTCAGTTCTATGCTCAAATGCCACCCCTGGCATCTCTTTGAGAGAGACTCCACTTAGTCACCTTGGAGCAGTGAGCAAAGCTATCAGGGAGTCTTTCCTGGGTCTCCTTTCATTTCCCAAGCCCTTTTCTCCTTTCTTCCCCTCTTTTCGGTCTTCCTCTCCCCCTCCTCCCATCTCCCCCTACCCCTTGAGTCCTCCAGGCACAAATGCCCCCTTCCCACTTTTCCATGTTCTCCTCCCTTATCAAAAGCTGCTCTCAGGGAGAGATTTCCTATCAATCATTTACACGCTAGAATGAATCTGTTGGGAAGTCAACTTTCCCCCAAATGTCTGCATTTCTAAGCCATCTGATTATAAATAACAGGCTCTCCTCTTCTTTGGAGAAGACAATGGCAACCCACTCCAGTACTCTTGCCTGGAAAATCCCATGGATGGAGGACCTTGGTAGGCTGTAGTCCATAGGGTCGCAAAGAGTCAGACAGGACTGGGCAACTTCACTTTCACTTTTCACTTTCATGCACTGGAGAAGGAAATGGCAACCCACTCCAGTGTTCTTGCCTGGAGAATCCCAGGGACGGGGGAGCCTGGTGGGCTGCCATCTATGGGATTGCACAGAGTCGGACACGACTGAAGTGACTTAGCAGCAGCAGCAGCAGCAGCTTTTCTTAAAAAATTTTTATCTACCAGGATTGTTTTGTGTGTGCACATGTGATATATCAAGGGTAGGAGAGTTTTCTACCCCAGGAATCATTCAGCTGACCTCACTGGACTAGAGTGATTTCAGGGTGGTGGTACAGTTGAGAGGAAAGAGGCTGGATACTGACGGGATTCTCCATGTGATCTCACTTCTAACATTACTTGCATGATCTTAGACCAAGCAACTTCCCCTCTCTGAATCTCCACTGTCTGTTCTGGAATTGAGGGTAACTAGGGGGCTCAGTGAGTAAAGAATCCGCCTGCCAATGTAGGAGACACAGGTTCAATCCCTGGGTTGGGAAGACCCCCCTGGAGGAAGGGATGGCAACCTACTCCAGTATTCTTACCTGGAGAATCCCATGGACAGAGGAGCCTGGCGGCCACAGTCCATAGCATTGCAAAGAGTTGGACACGCCTGAAGAGACTGAGTATGCAGGCATCCCAAAGATGACTGCGAGGATTAAACAAGATAAGAAGACACACAGTAAGGACTCCACGGGACTGAATGAGTGATGTCCCTTCCCTTGCAGTCAGGTCTGATGGACCCTGAGCCTAGAGGCACCAACACCAACGTGCCCTCCCAGGGCCCCCACCACTCAACACTGTTTCCGGAAAGAACGGAGCAGGGAATTTGGCAGGAGACCACAAAAAGTCCTGGAATCCTGACCACTTTTGGCTCTAGAGTACTCTCCTTCAGAGAATCACATTCTCAGGGCCAGTTTTAAGCATTTAAGACTTAACTGAGGATTGGAACCACTCCAGCCCCAAAGCTCTCCTTCCTATGACTGTGACCAGCCATCGTCATCCGCGCCATGACAGTCTTATCACCGTCGTCAGCATCACCAAAGCTGACCCCTCGGAGAGCAGACACTAGTCCCCTAGAGCAGCGGTCCTTGATCTTTCTGGCACCAGAGACTGGTTTGGTGGAGGTCAATTTTCCCACGGATGGGGTGGGAGACCTGGTTTCAGGATGATCCAAGGGCATTACATTTACTGTGCACTTTATTTCTATTATTATTACATCAGCTCCACCTCAGACCATCAGGCATTAGATCCCAGAGGCTGGGGACCCCTGCCCTAGAGGAAACCATGATCCAGCCACCATAAACCTCAGAGCTAAAGCGGTAATTATTGGAAGATGAGGCAAGCTCTTCTCGTAGTCTCTGGGAAATGAAGTAGTCTCAGAATAAAAAAACACATTAGAAACATTACATTGATCTCCATTCATTCATCTGTTCATAGATTTCTTTATCAATCATTTATCTGGCAAATCTTTACTGGGGTCACTGGATGATAGTGGAAGCCAGGCAATGCTGTCTATCTTCACAGAGTAACATTGGCCCATGGGGACTCTGTCAGCAGCTCACTGAAATCCTGCTATGTGCCAGAAGGATATAGGTATCTGAGAGTAAGACCTCACGGTCAGGTGTGGATCCAGGAGGGCTTCTCTGAGGAGGTGACATTAAAGCTGAGAACCGAAGGATGAGCAGAAAGGGAAAGAGCAATGGCTCTTCCCAGGTGGAGGATGTAGCCTGGAGAAAGGCCCTGAGCAGAAGGAACATGGATGTAGAACAAGGGTAGCGAAGTGAGGCCCAAGACAGGGCAGAAGTCAGGCCTTCCGGGGCCATGGAGCGCACACTCTGTCCTGACAGTAATGGGGAGTCATGCACAGAGTCAAATAGGGATTTGACATCCTAAAGGAAATCAGTCCTGAATATTAATTGGAAGCACTGATGCTGAAGCTGAAACTCCAATACTTTGGCCACCTGATGCGAAGAACTGACTCATTTGAAAAGACCCTGATGCTGGGAAAGATTGAAGGCGGGAGAAGGGGATGACAGAGAATGAGATGGTTGGATGGCATCACTGACTTCATGGACATGAGTTTGAGTAAACTCCAGGAGTTGGTGATGGACAGGAAGGCCTGGTGTGCTGGAGTCCATAGGGTCGCAAAGAGTCTGACTTGACTGGGCGACTGAACTGAACCGACCTGACATCATCCAGCTGACCATGTGAAGGAGAGCTCTGGCAGCTCTCTCCTTTCCTTTAACACAGTCCCAAAAAAGGCCTGTGGGGTGGGGGTGGTGCGAAAGGTGTGGGGGTGAGGGTGAGGGCAGAGACTGGGTTTTCCTGGAGGACTTTTCTTATAAACTGCTTTAAACAAGAATGATAAAGAAGCTTCCCTGGTGGTCCAGTGGTTAATACTTTTGCCTTCCAATGCAGCGGACTTGGGTTCAATCCCTGGTCAGAGGAGCTGAGATCCCACATGCCCCTTGGCAAAAAGAACAAAACATAAAACATAAACAATATTATAACAAATTCAATAAAGACTTTTAAAATGGTCCACATTAAAAAATAATCTTTTTTTTTTTTTTTAAAAAAAGGCGGGGGGGCATGAATAGCAACTCACTCCAGTATTCTTGCCTGGGAAATCCCATGGACAGAGGAGCCTGGTGGGCTGCAGTCCATGGGATCCCAAAGAGTTCGACATGACTGAGTGACTAAACTCACAAAATTCAACATCCAGACACAGAGGCTGTTTTGTGGGTTTTCCTGTGTTTTGTTTGATCACTGGAAAGCTTACTGATGACTTAGTTGACTAAATGGTTGGGCTGCAAAAATCTGACCACTAAGTCAGTGGGCAAGTGGATACACTGCTGCTACTTACATAACTGTCAGCATTTATGTCATAAGACAACACTGTCGATGCAATTCATCAACATATTTCACAAGTAAAGATCACAAGATTATTAAGGAAAATGATCTTATACTGAGTATCTGTGTCATTTCTAAAATGGTCTTTGTTTTGGATGCATATTCATGCTCTTCATTACTGAGTATTTCTTCATCCTCACATCTGAGATACTGAAATAAGGACACATCTTATGAAAATGAAAAAGGAATGAGAGGGAGCAAGCAGATGACAGTTCCATCCATCCAAGCCCTCATGTTTCTAAACAAATAAGAAAGACGAGCAACATCAGGCCCCAGCGTTGCCATGCTTGGGGACATGAAGAGACACGTCTGTTTTGCCTCCTTCTCCAAAGTGCACCAGTGTCTACTACGCAAATCAGTGCCGCGTGTAAACGGCAACTGGTGGGGCTGAGCAGCTAGGCACCAAGGTTCTGTGGGGTCACTGCTGGATCCAGGTGCTAGGACTCTCCCTGACGGCGTCTGGCCTCTCCCCTGGGCTGGCCCACTGTTGTTGCCCCATCAGTTCAGTTGCCATCTGTGTGGACGCCCAGCCTGTGATCAAGAAACTTCTCCGGCGGAGCCCTTGCTCAAGAAGTGTTGCCGCAACTAACAGCCCACTTGGGAGTCTTGGTGACTACTCTGATCACAATCAGAACCCAACAAAGGTGTCAGAGACAAAGTGATTTCCCAGGACTGTGTGGGATCACAGTCTGGACATCATGGGATGTTTGACTCCAAAAGCCTTCATCTGCTGGTCATGAGTTGCAGGACTTCAGCACATCCACAGGGAGGTTTCTTTCCCATCTGGGTTGTCTATTACCAGCACTTAAACTGGAAAAGATCTGTTGGTAGATTCAGCTAGACTTCTGTATTGCATTCTGTATCTCCATGCAGAGACAGGGCCTTGGTGCCAATCTTTGCTGTGCAGCAATAATACACATTCGTTTAGCATCTCCAAGACCCTACAGGTCTGGACTCTGGTGATGGCTTAATGGGGTCCTCTGATCCTGATCTCACAGGGCTGCTATCACGTGTCAAGTGTCAGCCGAGGCTGCAGGCTCATCTGAGTTTGAGGCTCAACTGGGGAAGGCTCTGCTCCACATCCACATGGGTGCTGTGAACATTTCCAACAGTTCCTAACGGCCTGCTGGATTTAGGACCTTGGATTCTTGTTGACTGTTGCCTGGAGGCCACCCTTGGCTCCCAGAAGCCACACTCAGATCCTTGGTACACAGGCCTCCCCAATGCGACCTCATACTTTGTTGTTTCAGAGGTGCACACAAGTATGTGTGTGTGATGCATGCACACTGGGCTGCTACATAAAACGTACTTCATACTGTGAGCCATGAGCAAAGCCTTTGAGAAATCCCTGAGCCAGACACTGTATCCACAAGCCCCCTGGTCACTGCAAAGACAAGTTAATAAGCTGACCTCACTCGACTTGTAATATTGAGTCTCTGAACCAGGGACCTGTCCCTGACACAATTCACGGTTGCCCCCACTGAGATACAACTGCCCCACATGAGGTTCTGATAATGACCCTCACTCTGCCCACTTTAATGGAGAAATGGAAATTGTAACCACAATGATCAATGCAAATTGTTTTAGGTGAAGACACTCCCAGACCTTTTGGGTGGACAATCAGCATTTCAAAGAACAGGCTTTCAGAGTCTGGCCTTTTGAGAGATGGGTCACTCCTAAGAGGCTCCATTACAGGCCAAACTGAGTGTTATGTGATTTAGAGCAAGGCACTTAACCTCCCTGGGCTTCTGCTTTTTTGATGATGAAACAAGGAGTAAGTGGGGCTGGAAGGGAATAAGAGAGACAGAACTTACTTTTTAAAATATTAATTATTTATGTGTTGCTGTATTTCCTACAAGAAGGTGTTACTTTTGTAACTTTAAAATATAAGACTTTTTTTTTTTTTTTTTCAGTTTCAGGTGGACAGTGAAGGGACTCAGCCATACATGTACATGTATCCATTCACCCTCAAACTCTTCTCCCATTCAGATTGCCACATAACATTGAGCACAGGTCCATGTTCTACACAGTAGGACCCTGATGGTTATCCATTTTAAATACAGCAGTGCATACATGTCCATCCCAAACTCTCTAACTGTCCCTCCTCCCCATCTTCCCCCTCAGGCAACCATTTAAATACAAGATTTTAAATTAACATAGAAGGAGAGAGTTGGCCTAGATTGTGATTTCTCAACACTAGAAACTCACATTCCCCTTTAATAAAATGGAAAGTGTGTGTGCTCGGGCCAACTCTGCAGACTTTGTTATTTCCCATGTCAATTGCAGGCCAGACTCAGGTCACCTACAAGGAAGAAGCGGGGAGAGGAGTCAGGGTCGTGTAGGGAGGAAGGAAAAGGAGAAAAAAGCAAAGTCAGTGGAGTGAGGATTTTACTGAAGACTTGGTGGAGATGCAGAGCAAAGAACTATATCATATATCACACAGCAGAAGTGCCCAGATACCATCTTGGGATGCATCTGCTCTTGAGCACGGGGACTGTGTCTCTATTTTCCACCCCATCCCACTCCTATGGACTATGCCATTAACAGCTTCATTGTGCTGGGAACCGCGATGGCCAGACTGCCTTTCTGTGTGTGCTTCTGGGCTAGAGGTGCTGAAAAGTGATGTTGTGCAGGACCAGGGAGACCCAGGTGATGCGGCAGCCAGTGCGCCCTCAGGCTGTCCTCCGCTAGGTGAGGTGAGGGGCAGACAGAGGCAGCGGTGCTGGCAGTGTCCAGTGTGCCCTCCCTCTCTCCTGCCCTCCGTCCCGGCTCTCTCCAACTCCGCTGATCAGCAGGGATGTTCAGCCCGTCTCTGGACACATAGCTGCAAAGTCACGCAGGCAGCAGCCACAGACCTCTATGGGCGTCCGTGGACTTCTACATCAGTCCCTTTCACGGGGTCCCTGTGTCAGCCGGACACACCAAGCTGCTGGAATTCTCTTCCTCCTCAGCTCCCATTTATGAAGCTTTTCTTCCCCCAGCTCCTTGTATATTCTGTATGTAACATCCTTGTATGTTCTGATTCCTGTAACGCCGACCCTAGTTCACAGCACCGCATGGTTCTGCCTCCTGACTGGCCCCTCGAGACACACCAGGGTCTGGCCTCACACACAGGAAGCATAAAATGGGGCTGGAGATCTCCATGAAAAGCCAAACCCTGCTGGATTTTAAGGTCTGGATAGGGACTTCCGTGGTGGTCTAGTGGTTAACACTTCCAATGCAGGAGGCATGGGTTCGATCTCTGGCCAGGGAGCTAAGATCTTGCATGCCTCGAGGCCAAAAAAACCAAAACATAGAACAGAAACAATGGTGTAAAAAAATCCAACAAAGACTTTTAAAATGATCTGCATCAAAAAAAAAAAAATCTTAAAAAAATGTTTTTGGGTAAGGTGTGTGGACTGAATCCTGAGGGCACTAGGGAGCCACAGAATACGGCACACAGGCTGCGGCATGACTATATTTTTGTTTTCGAAACAAAGTGCTATGAAGAGAATAGATTAGTGGGGAGCCAGAGAGACTTTCAGGAGACAGTGAAGGGGCCACCACACGTGTCCACAAATATCTATTTGTCTCAATATAGATGGAGTAGTTGTTCAATAAAAGTTAAACTTTAATCATGGCCTGAAAGGTGATAAATCACTTCTTACGCAAATATTTACTATTCCGGGGCTACAGCTTCTCAGTGATAGGTGGATGGTCACCTCTTTTTCCATCCAAGGTCTAGAACATAAGAACTCTCTGAAATAGCAACAGCATGCATCAGATTAACAAATGAACCAGAAAAGATGGATGAGTTACACTGAGGTGACAGGCAAGAGGGGACAGTTTAAACAATAGCCATGTGGCAGTACCAGGGACCATGTTTGCAGAGGCTGGTTCGTTGGCAACAGTAAGAACATGCTCCAAAAATGAACACTGGGAGGAGATGAAAGAAAAAGAAAATTCCAATCTCCCTTGCCATCCAACCACCGCCGTGTCAGCTCTGTTCCAACATTCGTATTTCTATTCAGTTCACTGAGAACAGACTCTGTGCACATCAATTTTCTGAGGCTACAACTCAATATGGCATTACCTTTCTGAGAATCCAGCCTTAAAACAAGCACCTGCATTTTTTCCTCATCTACCAGGAAAAGAGGAAAAAAAGAAACACGAAGAAGAGAGAGGTGGGTTTTGACTGTATATTCAGTTCTCAGCTTTTTAAAAAAGATACAGCTGCCTTGAGTGTCATTCTTTTGAATTCCTGCTTTAAGGTTTACATTCAATAACAGCATTTGGTGGAGAAGGGCCCCCAAAAACCTATAAGAACATGTGAATCTGAGCTGGCAGCAGATGGAGGAGGAGGGGGAAGTTACCCCACAGCCCAGAGAAAAATCATTTTCATTTCTTCTGAAATTAAGGGAACTATCTTTATTCCCACCTCATAATAAGGAAGTGGAAAGAAATGATAATGCTGAACTGCAATGGCCCGGGGTGTTCTTTTGTTTCCCCAAGTGGATCCTCTCAGATTGCAGCTTGGAGGAGAGGCTCTTGCGGGTGATAAAGGCTTGGAGAGAGCATGGACCCCGAAATACCAGGAAGAAATTAAATGATGGGCTTCCCTGGTTGCTCAGCAGTAAAGAACCCGCCTGCCAATAGGAGACACGGGTTGGATCCCTGGGTCAGGAAGATCCCCTGGAGGAGGACATGGAAACCTGCTCCAGTATTCTTGCCTGGGAAGTCCCAAGGGCAGAAGAGCCCGGTGGGTTACAGTCCACAGAGTTGCAAAGAGTTGGACACGACTTACTGACTAAACAGCAACACCAACAATTAAGTGATACGTGCTACGACACTGCTAATGTCAGTTCTACTATATTCTGGACAAGGATGCTTCTCTTCTCTCTCTCACACACACATTCACACTCACACCATTCCTTTTTCTTCATTTTACTTAAAAAAAAAAATACTTGGCTGCACTGGGTCTCAGCTGTGGCACCAGGGATCTTCAATCTTGATTGCAGTAGGTGGGATCTTTTAGTTGCAGCATGTGGGATCTAGTTTCCTGAGCAGGGATAGAACTCAGGCCCTCTGCATTGGGAGCATGGTGTCTTAGCCATGGAAGTCCCATACACTATTCCTTTTAGAAATACTCTATGAATAAACTTGAATAACTGTCACCAAGCAGCAGCCCTCCCCCCACTCCCTTTCACACGCGCCCTCTCTCCGGAGAAGCCCCAGTCCCCCAGCCATGACAATATCACAGGTCCCTTCCATTCCCTATCCTGCTCCAAAGGACACTGCCACCTCCACTTGGCTCCTAAGGTTCTAAGTCCTTTTTCCCCAGTGCCAGGTATGGTGCCCGGTGCTGCAGACACTGGGGCACTGGAACAAGCAAGAGAGGATTCTTATTCTATCAGGAGACAGAGACAGCAGGTAGATAGATGAACCAGATCCTGTGAGACTGCAGAAGTTGCTGTGAACAGTGGTGTGTAAAGAGTGCCGTGGGGGGAGGGCGGTCTCTGTTTAGCTAGGTGGTCAGGAAAGGTCTTTCTGAAGAGGAACAGATTTGCATAGATGCCAGGAAAAGGGGAAGCCAAAAGAGCACTCTCCGCAAAGGAAACAGCAGGTGCAAAGGTCCTGGGGCGGGAATGAGCTTCAAGAATTTAAAGTTCAGTGAGCTGAGGGGAATGGGAGGGAAGACAGCTGATAAGATCAGAGAGGTCAGTGCGGGCCAGGTTATACAGAGTTTTACAGAACCTGCTAAATTAGGAGCTTGGGATTAACGTATACACACTTGATTGTTCTTTAGTCACTAAGTTGTGTCCAACTCTTTTGCGGCCCCATGGACTGCAGCCCACTAGGCTCCTTTATCCATGGGATTCTCCAGGCAAGAATACTGGAGCAGGTAGCCATTTCCTTCTCCAGGGGATCTTCCCAACCCAGGGATCGAACCTGAGTCTTCTGCACTGGCAGGCAGATTCTCAACTGCTGAGCCACCAGGGAAGCCTGTAACATATACACACTACTATATATAAAATAGATAAACAAGGACCTACTATATGGCACAGGGAACTATATTCAATACCTTGTAATAACCTATTACTATAATGGGAAAAAGTCTGAAAACGACTATATGTGTGTATCTTTGCTATACACTTGAAAGTAGTATAACATTGCAAATTATTCTTCAGTAAATAAAAAGACATGCTTCCTTCTGTATGCTGCTGTGCTTGTTTGTCAGGCAGCGATAATCCAATAGGGCAGGACTCCTCAAGCTTGCAGAGGACACATTTCCCCAGGTCTGTCTGCTGGAGACGGTGTGAGGTAGGAAGAAGTTCACAGAAGGCTGTGAGCAGGCATGGAGGTGCCAGGCACGTGTTGGGAGAAACGCTCCAGACTCTTTTGCTGAAGATGACACATTCTGAGTGATCACACGCGACAGGGGATGGAATCAACAGAGCCATAGTTAACTTCATCACTCGTGACCCGAATCCAGAGCCATGCATTGGCCAGAAGGGGCTGGCATCAAGACAGAAAGTAGCCTCCCCACCGCCCAGAACCATGAAGCCTTTGCATCTAGCAGTCGCCGAGCCTCTCTGCTTACAGAGGAACCAAGGAGGGTAGAAATGGAGCTGGAAGAGCTTCAGACACCAAGGGCTGAGAGGAGCTACAGAGGAAAGTCTTCCATTTTGAACAAAAGAATAATAATATTCTTTGGAATATCATTGGAGAAAAGACCTGACTTTTAGGTGAAAAGGAGACAGCCACCACCAAAATACCAGAACCAGCATCTACCCTCAGCTCCTTTTTTTAAACCTTTCTTTGTTTTTGGCTGCACCATGCAGCATGTGGAATGAGTTCCCTGACCAAGGATTGAACCCATGGTCCCTGCATTAGAAACAGGGAGTCAACCATTGGACCACATGGGAAGTCCCCTTTAGCTCTTGATTTCTAATGCTATTCTCAAAAAAAAAAAAAAAAAAGGAACCAGGGATCTCTGGAGAAATGCCTTTTCTAGCACTGGCTTAGGACACACAAGGTCAGTCTGAAGGATCTGACAGTCACAGAAAGTAAGAAAGTGCCCGAGCGAAAACAACACACAGAAGATGATCAGATCAGATCAGATCAGTCGCTCAGTTGTGTCCGACTCTTTGCGACCCCATGAATCGCAGCACGCCAGGCCTCCCTGTCCATCACCAACTCCCGGAGGTCACTCAGACTCACATCCATCGAGTCAGTGATGCCATCCAGCCATCTCATCCTCTGTCGTCCCCTTCTCCTCCTGCCCCCAATCCCTCCCAGCATCAGAGTCTTCTCCAATGAGTCAACTCTTCGCATGAGGTGGCCAAAATACTGGAGTTTCAGCTTTAGCATCATTCCTTCCAAAGAAATCCCAGGGCTGATCTCCTTCAGAATGGACTGGTTGGATCTCCTTGCAGTCCAAGGGACTCTCAAGAGTCTTCTCCAACACCACAGTTCAAAAGCATCAATTCTTCGGCGCTCAGCCTTCTTCACAGTCCAGCTCTCACATCCATACACGACCACAGGAAAGACCATAGCCTTGACTAGGTGAACCTTTGTTGGCAAAGTGATGTCTCTGCTTTTGAATATGCTATCTAGGTTGGTCATAACTTTCCTTCCAAGGAGTAAGCGTCTTTTAATTTCATGGCTGTAGTCACCATCTGCAGTGATTTTGGAGCCCAGAAAAATAAAGTCTGACGGGCATATCAGGAACCGCAAGAACCGATTGAAAGAGCTCCCAGGAGCCATCACTGGAATGATTTGAGCTACAAAATGAATAAAGGAATATTGGATTATTCCCCAGAGTATAAAATAAATATCCATGCATCCATGGATATTTATTATATAAATAAATATAAATATTATAAGTGATATAAATATTATAAGTGATTAAATTAATTAAGGAGGGACACAGACAAATCTCCTATACAGAACACCCAAAAATGTAGGTAGCTACCCTATCCTCAAAGAGATGGAAGATACAACTCCTTCTCCCTAAGTGAGGGCTGGGCACAGCACCTTCCCTCCAAGGAGGGGGCGAGGTAGAGGAAAGAAAAACTTGGTTGTGGTGAGATCTGACCAACACCACTTCAGCCAGGTGACCAAAGTCAAGGCATGTTTGTATGCATCCTTCCCACTCCAGTATCAATGCCTGAAGAATCCCATGGACAGAGGAGCCTGGCAGGCTACGGTCCACAGGGCTGCAGAGTCAGACAAGCACACACACGTATCCTTGGTAGGATGTAACAAGGATGACGCTTCACCTCCACGGTCTCTCTCCTAAGAAACCATTACCCCAGCTCATCACGAGAAAGATACGAGACAAATCCCAACCGAGGTGCATGCTATGAAATGCCTGACCAGGACTCCTCAAACTAAGGTCATCAGAAACAAAGTCTGGAATTTGCTGTATGGCTCAGGAAACTCAAACAGGGGCTCTGTATCAACCTAGATGGGTGGGATGGGGAGGGAGATGGGAGGGAGGTTCAGGAGGGAGGAGTTATATGCATACCTATGGCTGATTCATGTTGAGGTTTGACAGAAAACAACAGAATTCTGTAAAACAAGTATCCCTCAATAAAAAAGTAAATTTAAAAAACAAAAAAACTGTCAATGAAGGACACAAGAAAAAAAAAAGGAAAGAATAAAGTTTTGTGTATAACTTAAAAAAAAAAAAGAAACAAGAGAATCTGAACAGTTGGCACAGCCAAGAAGACTCTGAAGAGACACAAGTAAACAGAATGTAGGAATCATCCCAGATGGGAGCCTGGGACAGAAGAAGGATGTCTGAAAATGACGAAGAGGCTCTGAATAATGTGTGGACTAACATACCAGTATCTGTACGTCACTTACGGGAAATTTACCGTAATAATGGAAGATACGATTAGTGTCAATCATAGGGGAAACCAAGTGGTATATGAGAACTCTCTGTACTAGGTTCAGAGTTTGTAAATCTAATTCTATTCTCAAATTTTAAAAATGTATTTCGACGTAGAAGCAGAGAAGGGGCTTGTGGGCACAGCAGGGGAAGGAGAGGGCGAGGCAAGCTGAGAGAGCAGCATTGATACACACGTTGTCATGCGTGAAACACACAGCTAGCGGGAAGCTGCTGCGCAGCAGAGGCGGCTGGGCCTGGCGCTCCGCGGTGACGGAGAGAGGTGGGTGGAGGTGGGAGGCAGGCGCCGAAGGCAGGGGATTCATACAGGCAACCATGTCTGATTCAATACCAGCACAACATGGTTAAGCAATTATCTTCTAATTTTAAAAAATCCTTTTTAAGGTTGAATAAAATTCCATTGTATGTAAAAAAAAAAAAAAGTAAAAAAGTAACATATAACAATAACATTTGAACGTTACAAAAAAAATGTATTTAAAAAACAATGAACTATGGGCCTCCCTGGACATGGAGGAGGAAGTGCAAGCTTAGATTTCAGTTTCACTGCGTCTGCAGTTACTAGCTGGGTGGCCCTGGGGAAGTCATTTAACTTCTGAGCATTTCAACTTCCTCATCGAATGTGCCCACCATGGTTTCTTCCTCACGGAGGGGGAAAGAAGTCTTGGTCACATGCTTCAGCTGCGGGGGGATGCACCAAACATTCCATTATGACTACGGTCAGCATTATTTCTTTTTCAGTGAGAAAATTAAATCAGGAGAATCCTACTCTCTCTCTCTTTTTTAAAATTTGAGTTCTATTTTTTTTTAAATAAAGTCTTCATTTATTTATTGATTTATCTGGATGCATGGCACGTGGAGCTTGCCCGACCAGGAATCGAACTCATGCACCCAACACTAGAAGCACAGAGTCTTAACCACTGGACCACCAGGGAAGTCCAGGAAAATCCTACTTTCTTAATCAATAATTAGCAAGGGAATAACTGCCCCCAGGAGGGTTATGTATGCTGAATGTACAAAAGAGCTTTAACACTTGTTGTGATCAACGTGTGGATACGTGAGTTATGGCGGAAAGGCAGACTGTACTGTTTGTTTATGACTCTTCCATCTCCGGTCTCCTGCTTCGGGGTAGACCGAGCGCATACCTATCCCACTGACCTGAGGCAGGACCCTGTGATTTGTTTCCTTCAATGACGACACAAACAGAGGCCTTGTGTATACTTGTGAGCTGTGACTTAGCCTTGCTCCAGCTAGCCACTGCTTCCACCGCCTGGTCCCAGCCCGAGAGTCACATGGAGCTGCCATGAATCCAAGTGAACATGGGCTGATACCCAGACTCATGGAACAGAAAGAAATAAATTTTGTTTGCTATAAACCACGGAGGTTTGGGGTTGCTATGCAGCATTATCACAGACATAGTTAACAACGAGTGCATTATGACAGAAGTATTTGGGCAGTGTCCATTATGTCTGCTGTTAGGTTTTATGTTGACTCTGTAGAGATGAAATTATCTTTCTAGGAAAAGCAGGCAATGCCCCTCAAAGCACAGTTCATCAAAGAGGAGGAAGAAGTGGCTCTTACACAAAAACCTCAGGCTGCTCAAAAATGTGTGTCAGTCTTGTCCTTGAATCCTGCTGTTTCTCATCTATCTCACTTATTTTTTTATACTTATTAATCATATAAACTGGAGTCATGTATAGAGTAACTATCAAATGTTAAAGCAGACACTTCACGAAACACCTAGATTGTGCAATACTCCTGTAAAATTAGATTTCAGCTGTGTGCTCAGGCACTCAGCCGTGTTCGACTCTCTGCGATCCCACGGACTGTAGCTCGCCAGATTCCTCTGTCCATGGAATTTTCCAGGCACTCTCCCTAACTTACAGAGAAGGAAAAGAAGGCCCAAAGAACTTGAGTCACACAGCTTGTAAGGGGCAGCCCTCAGATTCAAGTATATGTCATGGGTTTCCACTGTCTTTGCAGGAAGGAGGTGGGGGAAGTATTACAACTCTCTCTTTTTTTAATGGATATGCTTTTTAAAAGTGGACATGTGGAATTAAGGGCTGGAGTCGGACATGAATCGCTCATTTAGAGACATCAGCAGCTTGGTGAGGGGGATACTCTCAGAGAAGAAGACTTCTCAGAGGTCACGTTGCCACCTAACTTACAAGTGACTGCTGCACACCCGTTACAGGTGTGTTGTGTGCTAAAGACGCAAAGAGTTTGAGTTTTATTCTAAAGTAATAGAGATTCAGAGACAAGTTTTAAGCTTGACGGACCAGGAGGAGGACTATTGCAAGAAACCGAGAAAAATATGATGATGACCTTTCAGGTAAAGCTTAATTTCAGAGGCATGTTGGAGGTGAAATTAACATGGTTGGGTTATGGGGGGTGGATAAGAAAAAGGAAATGATGACTCTTAGATTCCTGATTTGGACAGCTGGATGACCAGTGGTGACATTTCCTTACACAGACAGGAACTGGTGTCTGTTTATTTGAAAGGGAGAGAGTGAATTCAGTTTTAGGTAGGTTAAGTTATAGGTAGATGCCTGTAGACAGAAATTTAAGATGGGATATCTAAAAGCAATTGGACATACATGTCTGAAGTGCAAGTCGCTGTCTACTGTGTTCAAATAAGATCATCCCATTCCAATTAGGTAAGGGTCTAAGTCCAAATTTCTTAGGGGAAGATGCCCACAGATGAGTTTGAAATAGCCATGAAGCTCTGGTGTCTAAACTATAAAAAAAGAATCCTGAGACACCTGTCCTAGGATACAACACTAAATGTGAATGTTGGTTTTTCTTTTTTTCTAAATGTTTTATTATGGAAATTTTCAATTATATGCAAAAGCAGAGATTTAAAACCTGTCATTCATGGTATTCTTATTTCATCTATCACTACCCACTGCTTTCTCCCAGAGTAGATTATTTGAAGCAAATTCCAGACATTATATTATTTCATCCAGGTACATTTTAGAAGGCACCTCTAAAAGACAGGGATTTGTTCTCTCTCTTAAAAATATCATCACAATATTGTTAATACCCCTAAAAACTTAACAATTCATTAATTCAATCAGAATATCACCTTTTCCTTCTTTCTCTCCAACCTCCATTTTTTTCCACCTGATTTGATTGAGTGAGGATTGCATCTGGCTGATATGTCACTTTATTTTCCTTTATGTATAGCTACTTTTTTATTTCCCTTGCAAACAGTTGTGGAAAAACTGGATCATTTGCTCTGTGGAGTTTGTCACAACCTGGATTTTGCTGATTTGCATCTATGTGGTGTCTTTGAATATATTTCTCTATACTTTGTATTTCCTGTACAAAGGCTTAGAGCTTTGTACTTTAGAGCTATAGAGCTCTATAGAGAGCTCTATATAGAACTATAGAGCTCTACTATGTACTACAGAGCTTTCTATAGGCTTAGAGTTTTGATCTGAATCAGGTTTGAGTATGGGGCAAGAGGAGGAGAGTGAAAAAGCTGACTTAAAACTTAACATACAAAAACAAAGGTCATGGCATCCAGTCCCATCATTCCATGGCAAATAGGGGGGGAAACAATGGAAACAGGGACAGACTTTATTTTCTTGGCTCCAAAATCACTGCAAATGGTGACTGCAGCCACAAAATTAAAAGACGCTTACTGCTTGGAAGAAAAGCTATAACAAACCTAGACAGCATATTAAAAAGCAGAGACATCACTTTACTGGCAAAGGTCCATATAGTCAAAACTATGGTTTTTCCAGTACTCATGTACAGATGTGAGAGTTAGACCATAAAGAAGGCTGAATGCCAAAGAACTAATGCTTTCAAACTGTGGTGCTGGAGAAGACTCTTGACAGTCCCTTGGACAGCAAGGAGATCAAACCAGTCAATCCTAAAGTCAATTGAGGTCAACCCTGAATATTCATTGGAAGGACTGATGCTCAGGCTGAAGCTCCAATACTTTGGCCACCTGATGAGAACAGTAGAGTCACTGGAAAAGATGCTGGGAAAGAATTCCCTGATTCTGGGAAAGATTGAAGGCAGGAGGAGAAGGGGACGACAGAGGATGACACGGTTGGATGGTATCACCAACTCAATGGACATGAGTTTGAGCAAACTCTGTGAGACAGCGAAGGACAGGGAAGCCTGGCATGCTGCAGTCCACGGGGTCACAAAGAATTGGACACAACAGCAACCGAATATCTTGGGGCAAGAATATTCTAGAGGTAGTTGAATTACTCCATCAGAAGACACATTAACCTCTGGCAATCCCTTTGGGGGGATGTTAGCAACCAATGATGACCACTGCCTAGATCCATTATTTCCTTGGACATGGCAAAATGTGGCTATTTTAATTCCACAGAGAAAGCTTTTCTTCATCAACCGTTTGAACACAAAGATGGTTTCCACAGGAAAGGTAAGCTAAATGCTTGATTTTTTTTTTTTTTAACCAATTTTAAGAATAATGATTTGGTTTTTTAACATCTTCTAAAAAGATTCAATGAGTTTGGGGGGTCTTGCTGGTTTCTTTGTTTTGTATTGCTTTCGCTATCATCACAAACTCGCTATATTTGATGTATTTCAGCACACTGCAGTATTATTCTTTCAGATGCTCAAGGAGTCTCTTTTGCCAGGGGAGCCAGTGGGTTGGTTCCTGGGTCTGTTTGATTTCTACAAACACAACCACAAAGATAACCACAAAGACAACCACAGTCATCTTTGACACCTTCCTTGTTTTCTGACTTAATACAATGTCCCACCATCATCTTGTACATTTCCTGCACCAGTTCTAGAATCAGCCATTTCTCCAAGGAGCTCTGGTTCCTTTTATGGTCCTGAGAATTTGCTCTTAGAGACCACAATCTGGGTCACTACCTCTGGGTTGGTCATTGACTCCAGGTATTAACAGTGACCAAAAACTTGGAAGTACAAAAATGTTTGGACAGAAAATGTATCATGAGTTTATACTATTTCCAGTTCAAGTTTAGGATTACAAGACTGTATTCATTTGGTTGACTTCGGGTTTATACCTTTTCTGTTAAGCCAAAAATCTTGGTTCCTAACAACATTAATATAAGAATGTATTTACTTTATACATCAACATAAGAATGTATTCATATAACAGTGTACCTAAAATAGCTTTGAAATAACAAGGTATTACTAATGGTATGATTAATGAGAACGGTTTAAGTTTTTTGGTTGTTTTTAGGTATTTTTTTCCTTCGGGGTATTTCCCTCTAAACTGCTGAGTTCTAAAGTTGCTTGTGTATGGTTAAGTCACCAAACCAACACACAGTTAGGTTTATTTGTTCCACTGGGTTCTCGATTTTGAAATTTTACTCTTCATTTCTGCTTCAACTTTTTAAAATTATAAAAGGAATTTACATGGTTCCCAAGTCAAATCTATAAAACGAGGTATCTTCAGATGTAACTATTTTTCAAATGTGTCAGCAACTCTTCTCTAGTGTCTTCTATTTTCTGGAAAATCTTACATTATATCTACTAAAAGAAAGGAATAATGCTCACTGTCATTCAGACTGTTGGAAATGATGGGGTATAATTTTTTTTTCCTACGAAAAGAAAAACATTCAACCCCGCAACTTGGAAGCATTTTAGTTTCTCCTAACAAGGGCCTGCCTGTCATTTTCCCACAGTTTTAAAGCCCCATTGCACAGCCTGAATGAAAACACAATGTCATCACCATGACTGAAATCAATTAAATGTCAAGGTTTTTCCATTTGCATGCAGCTTCCTTTAGACAAGAATGCTTTTCAGAAAATCTCTATTCCCTTTGGAATTGTTTTCCCCTTAAAGCTTTCATAATGTGACAACACAAACCCAGCCGTGGCTGTAACTTCCTTTCACAGACACACAAACAGAACGTACCAGGCATCCAAGAGCGACGCTGGTTGTCCTGTAGGACTGGACGGCCCGGCTAGGAGACTTGCCTGCATCCCTGACGCTGAGCGCATCCCTCTCTCTTCCCTCATCACTAGCTTCCTGTCTGCTCATTGACTCTACAGCTCAGGGTCTCAGGAATCTAGCCTCCCTCTCCTTCCTCCCTATCCAAGGGAGGGAACTGGAGCTTGGCAAGGTTCAGGTTTTTCTTAAGGAGGTAATAATTTGTCCTCTTTCTTGTCAGAAAGGCTATAAAGATGAGAGGGCAGCCAAAGAGCATTTCTTGTGTGTTTCTAAAACACAGTAGGTAACAACACACAGGACATGCACTTCTCTCAATAGCTGAATTACCCTCCGGGAAGTCTTGGTTTTGTCAGCCAGATACTTCAATGAGTTCCTTGGGCTAGGGGTGGGAACAGGTTGGAGGGGCAGATGATGGCTGTTTTTTATTACTGCTATTTGTTTTGTATAGACTGCAGAACATCACTGTGGGATGAGAGTGGAATTACTAAAGAGGTGGGAGGAGCTGAAAGGAGAGGAGGCAGAGGAAAGATGAGACAGGTATCTTTGGCACGGAGGTCCTATGGGGATGAATGATGAAGAATCTTAAAGTTTTGTGTTTTCACATGCCACATAAATTCCTTCCCCAGCATTCTCCTAACAACTTGAGCAAAATATTCATTGCTCATTAACACAGTTAGACCTTGGTTGGTTTTTTTAAGATTGAACCTAAGTGATGAGTTGGCTTAAAGATGGGTTCACCAAGAAAGCAGGGCTCCCCATTAGGACCTGCTCGTATTTAAACTGCAGGTGTGATGCTTGATGTAACAGCTAGACTGCTTTTAGTTGTAAGAAACAAAACCTCAGCTTAAAATGACATGGCAAATAAAAGAAATTTGTTGATTCATACAAATTAAAATGGTCAACTGGTTGTAAGAACAGCTTGATCAGGCTGCTGACTTCACTTCTCTGTAACTGTCTTGACTCTGCCTTCTCTCACATGATGGCTTAGTTTTCAGACTCACTTTAATTACAATGACAAAAATGAGAAAGTTCCACACATTACGTCTTCCTGAAGAAGAGAGGGTATCTATTTTACAACCACCAAATAAAATTCTGGGATTGACTCTAACTGAACCCACTTGGGTTGCATGCTCACCTCTGAACCAATCACAGTTCAGTTCAGTTCAGTTGCTCAGTCATGTCCGACTCTTTGCGATCCCATGAATGACAGCACACCAGGCCTCCCTGTCCATCACCAGCTCCCGGAGTTCACTCAAACTCAGGTCCATTGAGTCGGTGATGCCATCCAGCCATCTCATCCTCTGTCGTCCCCTTCTCCTCCTGCCCCCAATCCCTCCCAGCATCAGAGTCTTTTCCAATGAGTCAACTCTTCCCATGAGGTGGCCAAAGTACTGGAGTTTCAGCTTTAGCATCATTCCTTCCAAAGAAAACCCAGGACCGATCTCAGTGGAAATATAATACCATGTTCTCAGTGCTTAGACTGGGGTTGTATGACCATCTCCGAAACAAGCATGTGCAAGAGTAGAATTTCTTTTTAAAAATTTAAAATTTCCATCCCTGGGTTTATGGAGATATAAGTGATGTGTAATGTTATATATGTTTAAGGTGTACAATGAGGTGATCGGAAACACATAGACATTGTGAAATGTTTACCACAATAAGGTTAATTAATGCACCTTTCACCTCATATAATTATCATTTTGTTTTTGTTATGGTGAGAACATTAAACCTGGACTTGCAGGCATCTTTCAGGTATAAGGGGAAGTATTGTTAGTTACAGTCACCATGCCGGACCCTAGATCCCTGAAACTCATTCACCTTATACCTGAGTGTCTGTATCCTAGGACCAACATCTCCCCACTTTCCCCACCCCTAGCCCCCTGCAACCACCATTCTAGACAGTGGGATTATCTGATTGTATTAGTTCGGGAGGGGTAGAGGGCTTACCTCTGGAACTGGGAATGGAGTCACTAAATCCTAAATGACATGACTACCATGCATTACTTTGCTGACAAAGGTCCGTCTAGTCAAAGTTATGGTTTTTCCAGTAGTCACTCATGGATGTGAGAGCTGGACCATAAATAAGGTTGAGCACTGAAGAACTGATGCTTTCAAACTGTTGCTGGAGTAAGAGTCTCGAGAGTCCCTTGGACTACAAGAAGATCAAATCAGTCAATCCTAAAAGAAATCAACCCTGAATATTCACTGGAAGCTCTGATGCTGAAGCTCTAAAATGTGGGCCATCTGATGTGAACAGCTGATTCATTAGAAAAGACTCTGATGCTGGGAAAGATTGAAGGCAGGAGAAGGGGACAACAGAGGATGAGATTGTTGGATGGCATCACAGACTCAATGAACATGAGTCTGAGCAAACCCTGGGAGATGGTGAAGGACAGGGAAGCCTGGCGTGCTGCAGTCCATGGGGTCGCAAAAGGTCAGACACAACTGAGCAGCTGAATGAACGAACCCTGAAATCACATGGCCCCATGCCTTCAGGAGGCAGATGCACAGATGCTGCTAAGAGACGTCTCCCTGGGCAGAGATTTTCCACTGGGTTTTATATTTTTATTTTATTTTTTGAAGATTTTTGGATGTGGATCATTTTTAAAGTCTTAATTGAATTTGTTACAATATTGCTTCTGTTTTACGTTTTGTTTTTTTGGCTGTGAGGCACGTGGGAATCTTAGCTCCCAATGAGGGACTGAACCCACACCCGCCGCATTGGAAGGTGAAGTCCTAACCACTGGACCACCAGGGAAGTCTCTTTGGGTTTTAAAACTCAGGGCTCACCATGCACCTCTGCAATAATAATAATTAAAAAATAAAAAGTGCCTTTTGCTTTGGCCTTTCATCCTCCAACGCAATAGTAAACTGCTCTGCTATATCTCCAGTGAGCACAGGCGTGCTCACAACTTTTCTTTGCTCAATATTTTTTTTCAAGGACTCCATCAGATCAGATCAGATCAGTCGCTCAGTCATGTCCGACTCTTTGCAACCCCATGAACCGCAGCACACCAGGCCTCCCTGTCCATCACCAACTCCCGGAGGTCACTCAGACTCGCATCCATCGAGTCAGTGATGCCATCCAGCCATCTCATCCTCTGTCGTCCCCTTTTCCTCCTGCCCTCAATCCCTCCCAGCATCAGAGTCTTCTCCAATGAGTCAACTCTTCGCATGAGGTGGCCAAAATACTGGAGTTTCAGCTTTAGCATCATTCCTTCTAAAGAAATTCCAGGATTGATCTCCTTCAGAATGGACTGGTTGGATCTTCTTGCAGTCCAAGGGACTCTCAAGAGTCTTCTCCAACACCACAGTTCAAAAGCATCAATTCTTCGGCGCTCAGCCTTCTTCACAGTCCAGCTCTCACATCCATACATGACCACAGGAAAGACCATAGCCTTGACTAGGCGAACCTTTGTTGGTAAAGTAATGTCTCCAAACACTGTCAAAAAGCTATTTGGGGATTTGGACGTGATTTAAAAACAGCTTTGGTGCTGGGCACACACTTAACAATATATTAATATATCTAGCTACCTTGTAACTTCTGCTTCTTTTTTCAGACAGGATGCCCAGCGGTTAGGGCTTGGGGCTCTGGAGGTGGACTGCCTGATTCTGTACACTGGCCCTGACACCCAGCAGCAGTGGACCTTGCGTAGTTGACTTGACTTTCCTGGGCTTCCGCTCCCCCTTTTTTAAGGGGGGGGAAAATGATCATACATGCCATGGAGTGGCTGTGACGACCACGTGCTATGCTGAAGGACAAAGCTGGGTTCAGTGCCTGGCACATCGTAAACGCACCACAAATGCAATAATGATATGATGATGATGATGATGATGATGGTAAGTAATTGGCCTTGACTCCTGCTCTGTCCTTCTCAGTTATATGGAGTCTGACACCACAAAATGGGTCATTTTCCATAGTTCACCTAAGAAAATCTAAAGGTCACATGTCCCACACATCAGCTCTTTGGCAAGAATTTATAGACATTTTAGTCCAAGACGTTTAAGTCCAAGAGACACTCAAGTCTGAAGTTGGCATTTGCCTAGCACTGTTATAAAAATAAGTGTTCAAAAGGGAAACTGGAGAGAGTTGAACAAGTGATTGTGGCCGTTGAGGTATTAAAATATTCATATCAAATTATTAACAACAATAATGAATGATGTTGGTATTAAACTGTTCAGCAGCTCCTCCCACAAGAGTTAGGTCAACCCTACAAGACAAACAGGCAGCGGCAGCGTCAACAAGAAGGGACAGACAGCAGCTGCCGGACAAGAGGACACTGGAAGCCATGCAATAGACTTAAAATGGACTCAAGTTTTCAGTGGAGTGATGTTTCTCTCCCTCCCCTTTTCAAACAGAAATCCAACTTTTAAAATATTTATTTGTGTCTGGCTGTGCTGAGTCTTCATTGCTTTGCTCGGGCTTTCTCTAGGTTCAGTGAGTGGGGAACTACTCTTCCTTGTGGTTTGTGGGCTTCTCTCTGCAGTGAGAAGCTTCTCTTGCTGTGGAGCAAGGGCTCAGGAGCTGTGGCGCATGGGCTTAGCTGCCTTGTGGCGTGTGGGATAGTCCCAGACCAGGGATCGAACCCATGTCTCCTGCACTGGCAAGTGGATTCTTATCCATTGCACCACCAGGAAGTCCAAGAAATTCAATTAAAAAAAAAAAAAAACATCCTGGTTCACCTGGATTATCTTCCCCGTTTCTTGCTTTTCCTCCACGTACTGAAATGAAAACTCGTCAAATCTGTGCTCCAACTACCACTGTGGTCACAAGGCACATGCCAGAAATGAAAACAGCATCTTAAAGAGATATTCTGTCCTTCCATGATTGTTGTGGCATTATCCACAATAACCAAGCTATGGAACCAACCAAAGTATGCATCAGCGGATGCGTGGATAAAGAAATGTGATCCACAGTGGAACAGATACACCATGGAACATTGTCCAGCCACGAGAAATAAGGAAATCCTGCCATTTGTGACAACGTGGATGGAACTGGAGGGCATTACACTAAGTGAAACAAGTCAGAGAGAGAAAGACTGCATGGTATCACATATCTTTAAAAAAATCGTCAGATTCATAGAAACAAAGAGTAGAAAAGTGGTTGTCAGCACCTGGGCTGCAGGAGAACAGGAAGAGGTTGGTAAAAGAATACAAATTTTCAGCTGTAACATGACTAGAGTCTGAATAGCCAATGTAACACATGGTGACTACAGTTGGTAACACTATACTGTATAACTGAAATTTGCTGAGAGTACAACTTAAATGTTCCCACTGAAATAAAGGATGGAAGGTGATGGGAGTGTTAAAACTAACTAGATGGGAGGACTCTTTCACAATGTATATACACATCCAGCAAACTGTCACGATGCACAGTCCATGAGGTCGCAAAGAGTCGGACACGACTGAGAGACTAGCACAGCACAGCACACTGTAAATGTCTTGCAGTTGTATTTGTCCACTGTACCCCATACACAGCTGACAAGAAAGAATGAAAGCACATCCCAGCATGCTCAGCTTTTGTCCTACCACACAGCTTTAGTTTTTATGATCATTACCTAAACATCAGCTTTAATGAGACAAATCAGGTTCCAAAAATCTCCAGAGGATGCAGAAGCTTAGAGCAGCGATTTTTGAGATTTAAAAGCTACTAGAATCTTCCAGGCAGACGTGTGGAGGAGGGAAGAACTAGTTAAAATGCAGATTCCTAGGCCCAATACCAGACAGCCCCCCACCCTGGAGTGTGGCCTGAGAGTCTGCATGTTGCACTGCCTTCTTGAACAATTCCTTCTTGAATCAGGGATGGCTTGGATCATTTAAGGACCTGGTCTGAATGCTCAGACGACTGGACCCTTTGTACTTGAAGATATATACAGCAGACACCTAGTATTATTTATTTTGTGGGCATATACTACAGAGTGTGTGTTATGAGACTGGAAGTTCGTTATCATCTCAAAATTCATTTGTTGAAACCCCAACCCCCAATGTGATGGTCTCTGGAGGGGTTTAGGTGAGGTCATGAGGGAGGGACCCCTGTGATAGGATTAGTGGCCTTAATGGAAGGGGAGGAGAGACCATAGCACTCTGTCTCCACTTTGTGAGGACACAGAGATGGCGGTCACCTGCCAGCCTGGAAAAGAGCCCTTCTCAGGGAACTGACTTGGCCAGCACTTTGATCTTGGACTCCCCAACTCCAGTACTGTGAGAAGTAAGTTCCTGTTGCTTAAGCTCAGCCTATGGTTTTTTTTTTTTTTTTTATAGCAGTCTGAAAAGACTGAGCCAGTGTCTGAGTGTGTGGTCCAAGAAGAACCAAAGCCATACAAAACCTGCCACAGACTCAGTTCATCCATCTCGCAAAGACCAAGGTTGAAGACACCTGATTCTGTCAGAGATCATCATTTGCTGATATTAAGTAAAATACCTTCTCTTCTCTAACACGTACAGTTTCTACCACGTACAAATTTCAAAACTCATGAATAGGTTACAGTGCTGGAATTGCTAAGATAATTTGCATTTTATAGAGGAAAGCTTCCTTCGTTCAATATATTCAGGCTCTGATGCTGATAATAAAGGTCTTAACTTTTCATATGAAAATCCTTCTAGGTAGAAAAATCAACAGAAGTCTGTTTGTCTGAAAGATGGTGGAGACATCTGTTTTCTTTTTTTTTTTCCTTCCTTTTTTGGCTGTGCCCTGTGTCTTGTGGGATCTTAGTTTTCCAACCAGGGACTGAACCCAGGCCCTCAGCAGGGAAAGGGTGGAGCTAGTCAGTCGCAGACCTAGGTGTTTGTGTTCCATAATGTGTACCTGACACCTCTTGGACACCACCACAGATCTCCAGCCTCTGCTGTCCTGGGGACCCTTGACTGCAGGTTCCATTCCAGCTCCCACAACAGGGGTGACAGGCTCTGCCCACCTGCCGCAGTCACAGCCCTATATCCCTGAATCAACTCCTTGCTGGACCTGAGTCCTGAGAGCCGTAGACTCACCCAACAGCCATTTATGAACAATTCAGACGTTTAATTATTGCCCTTTGCAGGGAATCTTCGACCACTCTGGGTGGGGAGTGGATGTACCCATTTCTCCCCCATTCCTCCATTCAGCTGGATGATTCTAAATCCACCAAGATGGTCCCATGTGATGGAGCAGCCAACAGAGCTTGACACGCAGAGGTGCCCAGGTAAGTATCCACCCTGTACTGCCTCTCCTTTCCTCCTCCTTTCTCTGGGATTGCACCCACTTACTAAGTAGTAGCATATACTCTTTCCCATCTATTTAATAAGAGCATTTAACACAAATGATCTCCTCACTGACTGTGAATCGAGGATCCCATTTAAGAGTCTGGAGCAGGAAAGAGGGACAGTAGAGAAGAAAGCAGGCAGTGATGTGGAGCAGGCTTGCACCAATTTATAAGCACCGTTTATGCTCACCTCCTCCCAATCCATATTGATATGACATCATATCAACAGCCCGGAATGGGCCACGATGGGTGTATTTACACCCTGGAAACTGGCAAATGCTAAATCAGAACTTGTTTTGCTAAACATTTACCAGCCCACCACTGGAAGGGGGCCAACATTAATTGAGCGCCTTGTGTATGCCAGGCACTTTGTGGAGACTATTTGCCTTTCTTACCTAGTCTCACAACCACGTGACAAACTCTGTGAGGCTCAAAGAGATTCAGCAACTTGCTCAATGTCACCCTGCAGTTAGGACAAGAAGTTGACTTTCCAACTCAAGACCGACTCAATCCCAACTCCTACCACCACACTTGCCTCTCTGAGTTTGGAAAAGTCAAACCTGATAAGAAGCCATAAATATAGCTGGCCACATCTCTGAAAGGTACTTTAGGGGTGGAGGAATGTTGGCTAGTATAAATGCTAGCTCTTTCTCTGCCCAACAAAAATCTTGTGATATTCTCAATTCCCCATAAGATTTTTCAGCTTATATCATCAATATAGAATTGACCTGTATTGACCCCCACTTTTTCCATTCCTCTCTCCTGGTGGCTTTGCATTACATGAACCGAGAGCCAAATTATTTGGAACCTTTGCCAAAGGTCAATTTAAAGGTCTTGCTTTGGGTGTGGAAGGTCAATAACATCATAAATTCACCACTGTGCTCAGCTGCTGGATGGATATATCATGAGCCAACTAGAGTACATTTCCATTCTACTTGACCAAAGGTAATCCTGTCTTTCCATCATGGGCATTACTATTGATGGAAGGTTCTACATAAGCTAATCAGCAGGCATAAAGGCAATTTTCTGTAAGCACACGCCCCCTCTGTTCATTAACAGTTTATCTCTCCAAAGACTTTCCTTCTTTCTCCTTTTTAAGATCTGTTTTTATTTTGCTGACCAGTTTTAAAGCCTTTATTGAGTCTGTTACAATATTGCTTCTGATTTACATTTTGGTGTTTTGGCTGTGAGGCATGTGGGATGGTAGCTCCCCACCCAGGGCCTGACCCCACACCGTCTGCACTGGAAGGACAAGTCTTAATCACTGGACCTCTCGGGAGGGCCCCTTTCTCCTTCTTCAAGAGGGAATAGCTCTCAACTGGGTTTGAGACAGCAAGCCAGCAGAAAACAGATCACGAGGCCCCTTATCCAAGATGCTTCAAGTAAAAGCAACATCTCCTGATGGAGATGAACTGAGTGCCCAGGACAGTGATTTTAAATAAATGGTTCCTGCAATGTTAAGATAGCTCATGCCTCTGCCTCTTACTCAAGACTGAATCAAGCTGACCTTATTGGGTTTCCTGTGACCACAAGGATGCCTTTCTCACTCCACACATGACTGACTTTTTCATCTACGACCAACATTCAGTGACTTTCGGGTGGTAAGAGTTCAGTAACAAGTCAGGCTCTGTCTAGAAGGGTCTCTGAACCTTTAGCTGGATTCCCTGCCCTTTAAATTATATGCTGTTAGGCTTGGTGAGCACCAATTAAGTACCTGTGGGAAGAAGTCCACACCATCTAGATTCTCTCCCAGCTAATGTGGTTGGAGGCCTCACCGGCAGCTTTCAGCCTTTGGGTCAGAGCATCTTAGGGAGAAGTAGAATCCAGCTTCTTGTAACCAGCATGGAATTATTCAAAGAGGAACATTTCAGCTTGAAGGGTGTGTGGCCTGCGATTGAGAAGATCCACGTGCAGCCTAAAGTGAGAGATTAAACACCAGGGGTCGACATGACTTTTGTCCTGGACTTGCTGTAGCGATGTAACCAAGTCACTTCCATCCTGACCTGGATCTCATATTTTCTACCCACGAAATAGGGGGGACTGGTATAAACAGGGGCAGGAAAATCTAGTGATTCCAGAGGCAAGGCAGGTAAAGTAGGTGAGTTCAGAGAGCTGAACTAAGAAATAAGACCTCAGAGAAACCAGACAGTATATGCTCCACCTAAAAGAAGACTGGAAACAACATCATCAATAATGCAAATAGTAATAATTATTATTATCACGATTGAATACTTATTCCAGGCACTATCCTAAACACTTTACATATATTAACTCGTGCATTTCTGATCACACTCCTATGAGACAAGTTCCCATTTTACAAATGAGGAAACTGAGACACAGAGATGTCCAGTAACTTGCCCAGAGTCACACAGCTAACAAGTGAAAGAAAACCCTCATGGTCAGTTTCAACCTCTGGACTAGGTGATCTCTACCACCCTTCCAATCCTAACCATCGATGTCTCTGTGGAAAGCAGGGTCTGCATACAGTAGCTGCCCAGTAAAGACTGGATAGATCAGGGAATTTCATGGAGGTCCTGTGGTTAGGACTCTGAGCTGTCATGGCCTAGGGCCTCGGTTAGATCCCTGGTTGGAGACCTGAGATCCCATAATCTGCATGGCACAGCCAAAAAAAAAAAAAAAAAAAGATTGGTCACTTCAATATCTAGGAATGAAACTCTAGGTAATAAGTAGCATTTATTGAGTTATTTGCCAGACTCCATGTTAAACAGCTTGGCAAGCTATGGCCCCCACCTCCTGTTTCTATGGAACAGAGCCCTGGGCATCGTTTATGTTTATGGCTGTTTTCCTGCCATAGGAGTAGAACTGAGTAGTTAAGAGACCCATGGCCTGCAAGGATTGAACGATTTACTATCTGGCTCTCTATGGAAAAGGTTTGCTCACCCCAGGACAGGAAATACAAAGGGACAGGGAAGCAGGAAGAGCCAGTGAAAAGTAATGGACACAACGGGGCATGTGGAGGCTTGAGCAGAGTTGAGGAGCAGCAGTAGTTGGCAAGCAGCATTTTTGTGTTTTTCTGTTCAGTTTGCTTTTGTTGCACTGCATGTGGGATCTTAGCTCCCCAACCAGGGATCAATCCTACACCCCCTGCAGCGGAAGCTGGGAGTCCTAACCACTGGCCCACCAGAGAAGTCAAGTGGCATTTTTGCTAAATGGGTAGGTAAAAGGAAAAGGGGTTCAAAATGTGAGCAAAAACTCAGCTCAGGGAAGAAAACTTCAGCTGTGGAGGAAAAGCAAGCTGGGGAACAGTTATTCTGGGCACTAGATGGCATTTCTAAAAGGCGAGAGATTGGATCAGATCCTGGGCTGATTTTGAAGGGGCGCTTTGCTGTTTACTCAGCTAATCAATGCTTCATTCACTTGGAGAAGTTGCCCAGTGGTGGAACAGACTGCCGTTCAAGGGAGGGAGACTGGATTTCAGATGCAGGGATGCTTTTCTTTCATTTGCCCTTCCCCGCTCTCAGACGTTTATCTAACACGCACTGTGGATCTGACATCAGACACACCACCGATGGGGGAAAGAGTCGGGGCAGAGCATGCTAAGAACAACAGGGCACACAGAAGGGAGAAGGGGAAATGAGAAAGAGAGAGATACAAACAGAGGCAGAGGGGAAATGAGCGGTGAGGGAGACGTACAGACATCTAGAAAGAAGAGATCAAGTCAGAAAATGAAAAGCAAGCACCGAGAGGTTTGAGCCGTGCGCTTCGGGGTAAATAACGACCTTTCATAGTTCCTCTTCGCCCTGGTGGCCAGCCACTGCTCACAGATCTTAAGCCTCTCCGAATCCTTAAGCATTCAGACGCCACGGTCTGCTTGGTTCTAAATGGAGGATGGGGAGGAATGCATCTCTGACTTGCCACTGGGAGTCCACAACACCTTGCCTGATGGGATGGGTAAAGTTAAACCTGGAAAAACAACTGGTCCAGAAGCAAAAGTGTCCCACTGTGGGCATTCGGGAAAAGAATTAAAGGAGCTTAGTAGTCAGAGGAGATAAGATTTACAGCCAGAGAACAGTGTAGAGTGGTGTCAAATCCCAGACTGTCAGAGCTAGGAGGAACCAGATGATGGTGGTGGTGATGGCAGCAGACTAACATTTCCTGGTTTAACATGTTCCAGGCCCTGTTCTAGTTCTGTTCCAGCCTCCTCTGTGAATCCTCCCAGCAATCTTTGGAGAGATGGCCTCCATTTCTCAGAAAAGAAAATGGAGACCCCAAAAGCAAAGCCACTTGCTCAAGTTCAAAGCTAGGGTGGAGCTGGGACTGGCACCCACCTCTCTGAGCCCTGAGCCCACGAAGCCCATGATTCTGTAGGTATGGACCCTGGACCATCAGCATCACCACAGCAGTGACTATCTAAAATGCAGATTCCTGGGCCCTGCCCAGATTCACTGGATGGAAATCTCCAGGGCAGGAGAGCCTCAGATCTGCACCGTGAACCACGTCGTTTCTACAGTTGCTGCAGCTTTCGAATCACCATACGAGACTCAGGTTCCAATCCAGTTCTTAAACTGTGCTCCACAGGCAGCCCTCCGAAAGGGTCTATGGCCTGCCGGTAGTAAACCGAAGTATGGGTCAATATGTGTTCACTCCTTTTCCTCTCCCCTTTTGGGTGGTGTAGTTTTCTCTCTGTCTATGAGACTGTTTGATTCTGGCCAATGGAACGGGAGCAGATGGGGTGATAAAATCATGAACCGTGTTTGTGTAGTGTGGCTTGTCTCTTGAGCGCGTGCCATCAGCACAAAAAGAACGCACTTCCCAGCCTTGTGGTTGCCAAGAGGAAGGCAAGCGAGGAAAGGACTGGGAGTCTGGGATTAGCAGAGGCAAACTACTCTTACGTAAAGGACAGATAAACAAGGTCCTATTGCATTGCACAAGGAACTGCAGTCACTATTCTATAATAAACCACAATGGAAAAGAATATGAAAAACTATACCTATACACATAACTGCATCACTTTGCTGTACACCTGAAACTCACACAACACTGGAAATCAACTTCAATTTAAAAAAAAAAGTGCTTCCCAAAGCAGTTGCCCCAGAGCTCCAGAATCAGACACATGGAGCACAGATGAACTATTCCAAAGCTACAGTCAAACACAGCCAACCCATACTCTGAAACTAAAACACTCAAGCCAGTCTGTATATATGCCAACCACATGAGTGAGAAAAATAAGCCCTTGTTGTCAGCCACTGAGTGTGGGGATGGTTTGTTATGGAGCATCAGCTGACTAAGACACCTAAAATTAAGTACCCTAAATTGTATGCTCGTCTTTATTATATGTCCACTTTTGTGGGGAGATTTTTGTGGATTTCTTGGTGGCTCAGATGGTAAAGAATCTGCCTGCCAAGCAGGAGACCCGGGTTTGATCCCTGGGTCAGGCAGATCCTCTGGAGTAGGGAATGGCTATGCACTCCAGTATTCTTGCCTGGAGAACTCCACGGACAGGAGTCTGCCAGGCTATAGTGTGTGGGGTCACAAAGAGCTGGACACAACTGGGCGACTAACATTCTCACTTTGTGGAGAGAGGGTATGTATACCTTTTGGCAAATTCTCAGAGACCAGGGACCCCCAAAATACTGAACCACAGATGTACTTGAAAATTCTCTGCATTCTCAACGGAACCTGAGGCTCTGGGACTGCAGCTGAATGAATCTGCCCTGTCCCTCCCTGCCTCTGAGAATGCAAATGTTTATTTAAGCCTTAAACTTTAAGGGGTCCAGATTGAATATGCTATGGGAGTTCCAAGAAGAGGGCCTGGGTGATGGTTTTAAGACTCATTTTCAAATCCTGGAACTCTTAAGTATTACAAGATATGAAATAAGTAAGCGGAAGAAAAAAAAAGAAGTGGGAGAAAAGGACATGGAGTCATTTTATAAGGTTTTCCTCCTCTTGTACCTTACAACTTACCCATTTATCACCCCAGTGGAAAGAAATTTCTCTCTACCGCCATGAAATAAACATAAACAACGCAATGTTTGGCCAGATGTGAAAAACGAAAAACAGCAGGCCTCAGGCTGTGTTGGCTTCTATATAAATAAATATACAGAATCTATATTCAACACCTCGATCGGGAAAATGATGCTCGTATGTCACAGGACATTAATTTTTTAAAAAACCGTTAGGCAATATTTTTAGGAATTTGTGAAGACACAACTGACGTTGCTTTTGGCCTGCAGGTTGTGAAGTAACAGCTCCAAGGACCCTTGGTAGGCAGCAGCAAGGCCCCCTAGGAGGATGTGAAATGAGCCAGCTAAGATTTCATTTGTTTGACGTCACTGCTCATATGTTATCCTGAGTTGGAGGCCAAACAAGCCAATCTGGGAAGCATCCATTTTCCCCGTGTTGGCCGCATCCCCTTGGCTGTTATAGGCTGAGTATTTCCACACGGATGGTTGGGTTCTGCCCAGTCAGGCAGACGCAACTGGACTTGAATGGGGTCCAGGTGGCAGGATTTCTGACTGCCTGATGCTTTCAAGGAGAGCAGAATTCAAATGGTGACTCCTGAACTGATAGGAAGGGAGGGGAAAAGGGCAGATGTATTTGCATCTGTAACCCAGGGCTACACCGGGATTGGAGGAGGGCCTTTGTGGGTAGTGCCAAAGGGATTAGAAGGGCTCCTCCTCCTGCACAGCTCCCCAGGACAGAATACTCTCTGTCCTTTTGGGTTTTAGTACATTTTTTTTTTTTTTTTTTTTGGTCATTATTATCAAATAGCTTGGGTTTGGATCCCAGATACACCACTTCTTCGCTGTGCACCATATAGGGCATTACTTGACCTCTCGGTGCTTCTGGAACTTTGTTGCAGAGTGAGGACAATATGCCTTGACAATTACTTTATTTTTTTAATTTTTTTAACTTTACAATATTGTATTGGTTTTGCCTTGAGAATTAAATGAGCTGGGGAGGTGCGCAGCACAGTGCGGTGGTTAAGAACGCGGGCTCTGGAGCTTCTGGTTGGGTCTGAATCCCAGCTCTACCACTCACACGCTGTGCAGCCTAGGGCAACTTATGTAACCTCTCTGTGCTTCAGTTTCCTCTTCTGTGGAAACAGTCCTTACCTTGGAGGCTTGTAAGGTAAGCCTCGGAGGCTAGCCCCGCATGCTCCACTCATTCTTACACGTCTGGCTCCTGTTACACTCACCTCCCTCGGCTAGACTCATGTGCCGCACAAAGACCAGGTCTGTTCACCCCCCCGCAGGCTTGCCTTCAGCACACCAGTGAGACATTCTTCAGGCGGGTTTCCCTCAACAGACTGAAGCTGGACCTCTCTAGAGGATGGAGCCAGGAGGTATGCAGAGAGGATGGGTAAGATGGTCCATTTACTGAGTGAAGTAAAGAGCGGTCTGGAGGGAAGACAGAGAGGAGACGAGCTTTTCTAGCTTGGAGGAGAGCACTGCCAAGATACTTTTTTTTTTTATTCTGGCTTAAGATATAGCATACAGAAAGCATTGAATCGGAGAAGGCAATGGCACCCCACTCCAGTACTCTTGCCTGGAAAATCCCATGGATGGAGGAGCCTGGAGGGCTGCAGTCCATGGGGTCGCTGAGGGTCGGACACGACTGAGCGCCTTCACTTTCACTTTTCACTTTCATGCATTGGAGAAGGAAATGGCAACCTACTCCAGTGTTCTTGCCTGGAGAATCCCAGGGATGGAGGAGCCTGGTGGGCTGCCGTCTGTGGGGTCGCACAGAGTCGTACACAACTGAAGTGACTTAGCATAGCAAGCATTCAGTAAGTGTAGGATGATGGAAGGCGTGGATGGATGGATGAGTGAATGGATGGATGACGGAGGCCTGGATGGGTGGGTGGATGAGACAGATGGATGCATGCATGGCTGACTGGCTGAATGAATGATATATACTGTATTAATAGTATCCATAGTTAGTGCAGACTCCACAGGCTAAAACTATGCCCCAACAATACTATCCTAACTTCAGATGCCAGCTGCAAAGTTAGGGATCCCCAGGCCACCTCATTTCTGACCAACTGACTACAAAGGTAGGATCCCCAGTGTGAGTGCATGCTAAGTCACTTCAGTCGTGTCTGACTCTTTGAAACCCCATGGACTGCAGCCCACCAGGCTCCTCTGTGCATGGGATTCTCCAGGCAAGAATACTGGTGGCTTGCCATGCCCTCCTCCAGGGGATCTTCCCGACCCAGGGATTGAACCCGCATCTCCTGTGGCTCCTGCATTGGCAGGCAGATTTTTGACCGCTGAGCTACCAGGGAAGCCAGGGGACCCCACTACCTCCCTCAAATGTGGTAATTCATTGGAACTCAGGGAAGTGCTGTGCTTACGACTATAGTCTCGTCATTAAGGATACAAATTTGGACCAGTCAAATGAAGACACACATACGATGTGAGGGGCTGAACTGTGTGCCTCTCAAATTCCTACACTGAAGCTCTAACCCCCAGAACCTCAGGGCGGGACCACGTTTGGAGACAGGACCTTTGTAGAGGTCGTTACGGGAAAATGAGGCCTAAAGGCACGCTGATGTGCTTGCCAACCAGGAATCTCACCCCAGCCTCCAAGCCCAGCCTTCACCGGGGGTCTGTTAGTAGGCATGGTTGACTAAATCATCAGGCTGATCTCACCTGGCTCAGAGCCTCAATGCTCTAACCCCGTGGTTGGCCTTTCCAGCCTGGCCAGACACGCCCCCCACTGCCCCCTGCTGAAACTATGCAGGGGCCCATCCTGAACCACCTCATTAGCATGAGCACTCAGGCTGCTCCTGGGGGCCCCACCAGGGTTAACAAAGAGTCTCATCACTTGGGACATTCCAAGAGTTTAGAGGCTCTGCCTCAGGAACCAGGGATGAGAAACAGCCACATTCTTTATTTTACAACATACAAATATATGTGCGTGATATATATGTTATATATATGTGTGTTCTATTTAATACATTTAATTGTTCTAATTATATAGTGTGTATATATATATATATATATGAAATATATGTTCTTTTTTTGTAGACATGTACACACTGCTGCTGCTGCTGCTGCTAAGTCACTTCAGTCATGTCCGACTCTGTGCGACTCCATAGACGGCCTCCCACCAGGCTCCCCCGTCCCTGGGTTTCTTCAGGCAAGAACACTTGAGTGGGTTGCCATTTCTTTCTCCAATGCATGAAAGTGAAAAATGAAAGTGAAGTCGCCCAGTCGTGTCTGACTCTTTGCAACCCCATGGACTGCAGCCTACCAGGCTCTTCCGTCCATGGGATGTTCCAGGCAAGAGGACTGGAGTGGGGTGCGATCACCTTCTCCAACACACTGTAACTGTAAGTCACTTTAGTCGTGTCCGACTTTGTGCGACCCCACAGACGGCAGCCCACCAGGCTCCCCCATCCCTGGGATTCTCCAGGCAAGAAGGCTGAAGTGAGTTGCCATTTCCTTCTCCAATGCATGAAAGTGAAAAGTGAAAGTGAAGTTGCTCAGTCATGTCCAACTCTTAGCAACCCCATGGACTGCAGCCTACCAGGCTCCTCTGTCCATGGAATTTTCCAGGCAAGAGTACTGGAGTGGGGTGCCATTGCCTTCTCCACTCCGACACATTACTATATATAAAATAGACAACTAATAAGGAAATACTGTATAGCTCAGGGAACTCTACACAATACTCTGTAACAGAATCTAAAAAAGAGTAGACACATGTGTATGTGTAACTGATTCACTTTGTTGTACACCTGAAACTAACACGATGTTGTAAACCAACTGTACTTCGATTCAGAAAGGAAAACAGCGTTCAGCAAGATTACGTCTATGAGGCGCCCAGCATGATCCCTGGCACAGGTGGGCACACAACAGGTGTTACGGACGTGGCTGTGTCCAGACCTTGAACACACGAGAGGTCAACAAACTTTAATTCTCACCACATCTACTCTTCTGTCTACAAGATGGGGAAAGACATAAGCAGGAAAAGATGCAATTTTTCTTTTCAAAAAGCTCACAGCCTTGACCATGAGCAAAGAAAGACCATGGGAACAAAAAGCAATCAAAAGAAAGCATCTATAATTGCATGAGTCAGGGTGCTCCCCATGGAGAAAGACATACCAACTAAATCAGCCTTTTAAAATGCATTCCTTCACTATGGAGAACAGAATGGAGGTTCCTTTAAAAACTAAAAATAGAGCTACCAAATGACCCTGCAATCCCACTCCTGGGTATATATCCAGGGAAAAACATGATCCAAAAGGACATACGCACTCCAATGTTCACTGCAGAACCGTTTACAATAGCCAAGACATGGAAGCAACCCAAATGCCCACTGACGGAGGAATGGATACAGAGGACGTGGTACATACATACAATGAAATATGATTCAGCCACTAAAAAGAATAAAATAATGCCATCTGCAGCAGACATTCTGTATATGTGGAATCCAGAAAGAAATGATACAAATGAACTTCCAAAACAGAAGGAGACTCACAGACTTAGAGAAGGAACTCACAGTTGTTGTGGGGAAGCCTGGGGGAAGGGGATGGTTAGGGAGTTTGGGATGGACATGTACGCTCTGCTATACTCAACATGGATAACCAACAAGAACCTATTGTACAGCACATGGAACTCTGCTCAATGTTAGGTGGCAGCCCGGCAGGGAGAGGAGTGTAGGGGAAAATGGGTACATGCATATGTATGTCTGAGTACCTTTGGTGTTCACTTGAAACTATGGTAACATTGTTAATCAGCTATACTCTGATATAAAATAAAAAGTTTTTTTAAAATGCATGCTGCTGCTGCTAGGTCGCTTCAGTTGTGTCCAACTCTGTGTGACCCCATAGATGGCAGCCCACCAGGCTCCCCCGTCCCTGGGATTCTCCAGGCAGGAACACTGGAGTGGGTTGCCATTTCCTTCTCCAATGCATGAAAGTGAAAAGTCAAAGTGAAGTCGCTCAGTCGTGTCCGACTCTTAGCGACCCCATGGACATACCTTGGTCCATAAAAGGCAAGAATCCATTTTTATTTTAAACTGTCAGTGTAGTGGTTAAGAATGTGCGACAGAACATCTTCAGGTCTGATCAGGGGTTATCAACACTATTAAGCCAGCATCTTTCAGTAACAAATGATTTGTCATGTTTGTTGCCTTTACAATTCTGACATAAAATTCACAGATAACATAATCCACCTATCACATAGTTTAATAGAAAACCAACATTGTGTCATTTTACTGTGTTTGTTACATTTTGGGAAACTGGCTGGGGATTTGGGGTTGACGCGTAATGCATTCGGGGAAGGCAATGGCACCCCACCCCAGTACTTTTGTCTGGAAAATCCCATGGACTGAGGAGCCTGGTAGGCTCCAGTCCATGGGGTCGCTAAGAGCTGGACACGACTGAGCGACTTCACTTTCACTTTTCACTTTCATGCACTGGAGAAGGAAATGGCAACCCACTCCAGTGTTCTTGCCTGGAGAATCCCAGGGACAGGGGAGCCTGGTGGCTTCCATCTGTGGGGTCGCACAGAGTCAGACACGACTGAAGCGACTTAGCAGCAGCAGCAGCAGCATTCCCTGGTAGCTCAGATAGTAGAGAATCAGTCTGTAATGCAGGAGACCCACGTCTCCTGCATTGATCCCTGGTATGGAAGAGCCCCTGCAGAAGGCAGTGGCTACCCTCCCCAGTATTCTTGCTTGGAGAATTCCATGGACAGAGGAGCCTGGTGGTCCATGGGGTCACAAAGAGTTGGACACGACTGAACGACTAACATTTTCACTTTTTTCTTTTGTAATGGACTATAATTTTCCTATTTTAAAATAATGGAAACTAAGACTTTTGCTTCTGGGAAGATCAAACAGATGTACTTTTCTCCCATACCTTCCACCAAGTACAACCAGAAACCCTGGATGTTACATGTGAAACAAACAGAAGACTCTGAAAGGTAAAGAGAAGAAGGCAGAGCGGCTAGGGCCCGCAGCACTCAGGGAAGGACATTAGGCAGTGGCCTTGAGGGAGCGGAGACCTGGGACCCTTGACTGCAGCGCCTGTTCCTGGACAAACTTCTCCTTGAGCAACAGAATACAAAGAAACGCCAAAGGACTAAAAATAACTGCACTCATTCCCAGCTGGTGTAACTAGGAACAATAAGATACAAAAAAGGCCACAAACCAAATGCCATTTCTGAGGTGCCAGGGGCAAAAATCAGGCACTGCCCACGATCCCTGCCCCCTGCACACGGCACCACTGAGGGGGTGGGAAGACCACCTAAGCCAACCACCCAACCCCCCCCCCCCCACTCTCTCCTTGTTTAAGGAACCAGCCCACCCTCCTCGGGGGGCAACCAGGGGCACCTATTTCTTGTTCTCAGCTCCCTCCTGCTTTAGCAGGAGCCGCAGTAAAGCTTTGCCTGAATGTCTCATCTGGCTTCTCATCAAGCTCTATTGATTAAAGAGTCCAAGAACCTGGGTTGCTAACAGCCTGAGATTTCTCTCGGCCTCATATACCCCAGAGTTGGAGCTAAGGAAGCTGGCAACCCCAAAATACCAAGTGCAGACAGAAGGGGAAAAAAAAAAAAAAACTTAAAAATCCTGCTCTTTGTAGACAAAGGGTCAGGAAAGAGACAGCCTCGCAGGACAGAAGACTTTTAGGCAATAATCGCTCTAACGTATCCAAACACAGGACCATCCGTAGCCCCAACACACTAGCAAAGACCTAGGGGGTGGGGAGTGTTAGACTTCCACTTCCTGAAGCTTCCTGAGGGGCCCCAACACTCCCACTGGGATGGGATCAGAGGGTCCAAGAAGCCAGGACTTTCGTCCCACCACCACCAATCAGCCCCTCCCTGGATACCCACTTCTGGTTGGCGGTACTGAAGAGTTCCACCCACTCCCCGTGGTAGTGACGTCAGAGTCAGGAATTTCGTCATTGCACAGTGATAATGAGGCCACCCCCACCCCACCGAGGCGAGTTACAGGAGCCATAACCCCCTCCTAGGAGCTATAAGCACCCTCCTCTCCTCGGTGTCAACAGCGGGAGACCTGGGCTTCTCCCTCCTTTGGCAGAACAAGGTCAGAACAAGCCAACTAAGGGGTTTCCCTGGCAACCCAGTGGTTAGGACTCTGCGTTCCCAGTGCAGGGGGTACAAGTTCCATCTCTGGTTAGGTAACTAAGATCTCCTATGCCACACAACGTAGCCAGGAAAAAAAAAAAAAAAAAGCCAACTAAAACCAAAAGTTTAAATAAGATTTTGTCTCATAATTCTGCCCAGGTTTTCCAGGCAAAAATCATTGTCATTGCAAGAGCCAGAAAGATCTCAAACAGAATGAAAAAAATAAGTAAAATAAAAACAATCCATAAATGTCAACACCAAGATGAGAGAGAACGTTAGAATTATCTCACAAAGATTTTAAAGAAACCATGATGAAAAGGCTTCAATGAGCAATTAGGAACACGCTTGGAACAAGTGAAAAAATAGAACCTCCTCGGCAAAGAAATGGGACATCTCAGCAAAGAAACAGGACATACGAACAGAAAACAGATGGACATTTTAGAACTTAAAAGTAGAGTAACTGATGTGAAAACATCAGTGGATTGGTTAACAGCTGGAGGGACAGAGGGAGAGAAAATCAGTGAACTGAAATATAACGTGATAGAAATGATCTGAACAAACAAAGACACAATGGGCTGGAAAAAAACAGATTTCTGACCTATGGAGCTATAATAAGAGATCTAATATTTGTGTCATCAGAGTCCAGGAGGAGAGGGGAGACAGAGGGCGAGTTTGAAAACATACTCAAAGAAATAATAACGAAACTTCCCATACTTGTCAAAATACATACACATCCAGATTCAAGAAGCTGAGCGAACCAAAGACACATCATACTTGAATTTCTCAAAACGAAAAACAAAGCAAGAAATTTGAGAGCAGCCAGAGAAAACGTTTGTGAGACTCATGCACGTGGCGCGTGAAGCAGTTGTTTTACTCGTCCTTGTTTGTATTCTGTCGCATGAAAACACAGTTTTATGACCCATTGTACTGTTGAGATCTCTGGTTCCTCTGCCTTTTCTAAAACCAGCTTGAACATCAGGAAGTTCACGGTTCACATATTGCTGAAGCCTGGCTTGGAGAATTTTGAGCATTACTTTACTAGCATGTGAAATGAGTGCAATTGTTCGGTAGTTTGAGCACTCCTTGGCATTGCCTTTCTTTGGGATTGGGATGAAAACTGACCTTTTCCAATCTTGTGGCCACTGCTGAGTTTTCCAAATTTGCTGGCATATTGAGTGTAGCACTTTCACAGCATCATCATTCAGGACTTGGAATAGCTCCACTGGAATTCCATCACCTCCACTAGCTTTGTTCGTAGTGATGCTTTCTAAGGCCCATTTGACTTCACATTCCAAGATGTCTGCTCTAGGTCAGTGATCACATCATCATGATTATCTGGGTCTTGAAGCTCTTTTGTACAGTTCTTCTGTGTATTCTGCCACCCCTAATATCTTCTGCTTCTGTTAGGTCCACACCATCTCTGTCCATGTGCCCATCTGATGAAATGTTCCTTTGTATCTCTGATTGGACAGGAAAAAGCAAGAGAGTTCCAGAAAAACATCTATTTCTGCTTTATGACTATGCCAAAGCCGACTGTGTGATCACAAAAATATGGAAAATCTGAAAGAGATGGAATACAGACCACCTGATCTGCCAGAAACCAGCAGGAAGCAAAACGGCAGGAACAAGACTGGCAGAGGGTACCCAAGGCTGCAAGTCACCATGAAAGAAAAGGAAAGCTGGAGAAACAATGAACAAGAGCCGAAAAACAAAACCAGAACAGATGACACCACTCAGGAGAAAGTGAAGAGGGGAAAAGCCGGAAAGGAAAGGAGAGGAAAAGGCAAGCCAAAAGAAGAACAGCACGTCACAAGAATGGGAAGGAGTGTAGATTTTTTTTCTGGGCTCAAATATGAAGAGGTGACTGCAGCAGAATTAAAAGAGCTTGCTTTGGAAGGAAAGTATGACCAACTAGATAGATATCAAAAGAGAGAATTCTGCACAGGTTGCTAGTCAAGGTATGGTCTTTCTGTGGTCATGTATGGATGTGAGAGCTGGACTGTGAAGAAGGCGAGCGCCGAAGATTATGTTTGAATGTGGTGTTGGAGAAGACTTTGAGAGTCCTTGGACTGAAGAAGATCCAACAGTCCATTGAAGGAGATCAACCTGGAATTTTTAGAAGGAATGATGCTAAAGCTGAAACTCCAGTATTTTGGCCACTCAGGAAGAGTTGATCATGGAGAAGACTGATGTGGGAGGGATGAGGGCAGGAGGAGAAGGGGACGACAGAGGATGAGAGGTGGATGGCATCACGACTCGATGGATGCGAGTCTGGGTGACCTCCGGGAGCTGGTGATGGACAGGGAGGCCTGGCGTGCTGCGGTTCATGGGGTCGCAAAGAGTCGGACACGACTGAGCGACTGATCTGATCTGATCTGATCTGTACTGTTGAGAATAAAGCTGTTGCAAACATCCTTAAACAGATCTTTGATGAACGTATGTATTCTATCGGGTATATATGTTCAAATGTAATTGCTAGATAATAGGGTAGGTGTAGGTGTTCAGCCTTAATAAAAAGTGCCAGGCTGTTTTCCAAAGAGTTCCAGTGGGTCCAGATCTTTACGACAACTAATGACGTTGGACGACTTTCTAAACTCCTGGCGGAGGGGGGGCTGGGGGTCATACTGCCTGCACTGAGCCTCCTCTGGCAAAGCGTGTCACGAGGTCTTGGCTTGCTCCCTATTTTCCTCTCTCTTCCAAGCTCCCTCTGTGTTGGCTTCACCTTCAGATAGGTCCCCTATGCAGTGGTCAGATAGCTGGCAGCAGCTGGCAGAAAATGAGGCATCTGCCTCCCAGTCCCTCCAGACTGAATCGAGGAATTAGTTCCTCTTGATGTTCCTCACAGAATCCATCCATGAACCCATTAGTGATGGGGAGAGGTGCCACACTCTGATTGGCCAGACCTTAGTCACATGCTCATCCTGGGATGGCACCTGGGGTCAGCTCCACCTGAAGCTCTTGGAGGAGGAGTGAGGAAGGCAATTTCCAAGAGGAAAAACGTGGTGCTGATATGGGAAGACTTCCTGGGTAGCAAGAATATCACATACCCACTACAAAGGTTATATGCTAAACTGTGGGATGTAGGCAGAGTTCTCTAAGAGACTGAAAATATGAAAGATTTCAGAATCAGGATCCAAACAGAAGTTAGGAAGCAAATCTTAGAAGATGACATTTATAAGGGATAAATATAAAGCTTTATTCTTAGGTCCTAAAAATTGCACAAGTACAAGATGGATTTTGCAAGCGCTCCAGTGACTTAAATATATGGGGTTTTGTTCAGACCAAACTCAATGCAAGTCAAGAGTGCACCATCACGGACGTAAAAGCTAAGGGCTTTCAAGGCCACATTAACAGAAGTATAAGGTCTAAATGAGGGAGGTGATCAAGCATAATGAATTTTGTTCTGGTTCTCCTTAAGAACTGTGACAGACAGTAAAAGAGAGTACGCAGGCAGATGAAGGGAACTTAAAACCAGTCTTGTGAGATGTGGTTGAATAAAGTGCACTCTTTTGCTGAAAGGACAGAAGCTGGGACCTGGAGAGCAGGGAGACATGATCACCATCTTTAGAGCTGACACTTGTGAGCAAAGATCAGATATGTTCTGAAGGGCCAAAGGATGTAAGCTTAGGGAATCTAGCCATTCCTATGAGGAGGAAGGTACTACCCGCTGTCTAACTAGATACCTCCTAGCTGTGGGTCAAGACTGATCACATTTCAAGAACACCAGAGCTTGGTCCTGCACATCAGAGGAGTGCTTGTACCAGTTGAGCTTTTCCCGAAACGTATCCTGTAGAACTCTAGTGGAAGAGAAGGCAAATCTGTCCCAGGAGACACTGGGCACTCAAGTCCTCCTCGCCCCACAGCATACAATGAGATCACCAAAGACAGCAAGGCATTCAGTCGGCATTCAGTCAAGGAGCCCCGAGCCATGTAGCTTCCATCAAGCCAGTGTTTTCCAAGTGTATTTGAACGAAACTCTTCCTTTTCCTCTTAGCAACATCTGCTATCATCCCTTACGATGAATGCCCTGTGACAGTTTGAGAAACGCTGGACAACTTGGGGTTTAGAGCTCTAGCTAATCCAGAGCCCCATCGCTTGGTGAGATGGGCAAGATGAGTAAGGGCTGTGCACTCTGTGTCTCCCTCCCTCCGCCTCCCTCCCTGCCCCTACTCCTTCTCTGTCTATGTCCGTCTGTTCTGTCTCCTGCCAGCAGCAAAACTAAAAGCCCTACCCCACTGCCATATCCTAAAAACTTCTCAAACAAGGTTCACAGTTTACTAATAAGTAACAACATAATGTGTCTTTGTTAGTGATCACTGTGTAACAAACCTCTCCCACCTCCGAAATCAATGCCTCAGAACAAGTGCAGCTGATCAGCTAGATTGGCTGGTGTGAACTGGCCTCCACTGGGATGTTGTATCTCTGCTCCACTATCCTCCAGCAGGCTGCTGCTGCTAAGTCACTTCAGTCGTGTCTGACTCTGTGCGACCCCATAGATGGCAGCCCACCAGGCTCCCCCATCCCTGGGTTTCTCCAGGCAAGAACACTGGAGTGGGTTGCCATTTCCTTCTCCAGTGCATGAAGGTGAAAAGGGAAAGTGAAGTTGCTCAGTTGTGTCTGACTCTTAGTGACCCCATGGACTGCAGCCTACCAGGCTCCTCTATCCATGGGATTTTCCAGGCAAGAGTACTGGAGAGGGTTGCCATTGCCTGCTCCACTCCAGCAGGCTAGCTTGGGCTTATCCACATGGCAGCCAGGCAGGGTTTCAGAAGCATGAGAGGAAGCCTGCAGGATCTCTTGAGGCCTGGGGTCAGAACGCAGGCACCATCACTTCTGCCACATTCTGCTGGTCAAAGCAGGTCACAGAGGCAGCCCAGATTCAATGGGAATGGGAAAACAGACTCCACCTCTTATTGGGGTGGGGAGATTTCTAATGACAAAGGATGTGGGTACAGGGAGGCCATAATTGGGACATTAGTGCAATCGTTCCACAGCCAACCCTGAAGGAGAAATTCCATTAGGTTCTTCCTTTGACTGCCATCCAATTCCTGGCCCCACAGTTAAAACCTTATCTACTCTTTTACCTTTCTAGTGTGCAAATATTTATTATGCAGGACCCACAAGTGGGGAGAAGCCTGAGGGGACCTCCCAGGCACCAGGTGTTATTCTATTGTCAGAGATAAGGAAATAGTAAGCAGGGATCCTGCCCTGGAATCCAGCGAGAGAGTCATAAACACCACGAATAAATGTGATAAACACCACAAATGAGCAGTGTTCAAAACGGAGTGGCAGCGCAAAGGAGAGTGTGATGAACTGTGTTCAGGCCAAACAGAGGGAGAGATGTGTGAGCTGGAATGAATGAAGATTTATGTATCTGGGCAGGCCTGGCAAGGAAAGGCATTCTGGAGAGGGAACAGCATTGATGAAGGCACAGAAGCTTGAAATAGGATGCCTAGCTGAGCGACTTCACTTTCACTTTTCACTTTCTTGCATTGGAGAAGGAAATGGCAACCCACTCCAGTGTTCTTGCCTGGAGAATCCTGGGGACGGGGGAGCCTAGTGGGCTGCCGTCTATGGGGTCGCACAGAGTCGGACACGACTGAAGCGACTTAGCAGCAGCAGCAGTGCAGAGGAAAAGCGAGAGATGAATCCTGGGACTAGCGATTGTAGAGGGACTTGGGGGCCCCACAGAGAAGGTCAACTTTATCCTCGGGGCCCTGGGAAGAGGCTGGGGGAGGGTCTGAAGCAGGAGGGTGACCTGGGGAGACTGGAGCTCCAGGAGGAGGACTTGGGAAGCTGGGTGGAGAAGAGGGCGGAGTAGGAGCCTGGTGAGGGAGAGGATGAGTTCTGTTTGGGACCTCTTGAGTTTAAGATGCTGACAGGGCAGTGGGTGGGGGTGGATCACTTCTCAGATCCAAATGCAGAAGAGACTCGGAGCGCTGAAGCCAGAAGGAGGCCTGTGGAAAAAGCACCCCATCCATCTTCTCCAGGATTTTCTCACTTTTCCCAATCTCCCCATTTGCATTTCTCTCTTCCCACACAGACGCCCTGGCAACCAAAGCCCCAGTCTTTCCCTGCACTGGGAGGGGAGTCAATTAAAAAATATTCCATGGTAGTGGTGGTGGGGGGTGAGTATCTGCTTTCTGATAGTCTCTAAAGAAGTGGCAGAGCCTCAGACCCCAGCCACATATCCTTTCCCTTCCTGCGTGCACACACACACACACACAAGTGCACACACCATCTCCCACGGTCCGGGGCCAACATTTCGACATCTCTGCACTGATCCGTGTTTTGCTCTCAGGGCCATCTGTCGCTGACTCTGCTATAAATCTTGTTGTGTTTCTTTGCCATATGGTGTAATTAATTACTTGAGGCACCCAGGACACCCCCTGCTCCTCGGGCGGGGGCCAGCTGGCTCAGCGAGGAGCGATTTGCAGTGATGGGGCAGGGTCTGGCTACTGTACCCTGTCGCCCAGCTCCCACGGCAGGATCCGAGTTGGCTGAAACCCTGCTCCCTGTGGCAGCATCTGACAGCAGCTTGGCGGTGGCAGGGCTCTAGCTGTGACACGGTGGCATTTGCAGAGAATAAGGCCACACGCTATCTACTGCCATAGATGGCCGTGCCTATTAACCGAACTGGGACCCTCAACATCATTTATCTCTGTCATTTATGACTAGGTGGGGAACAGTCTGTTCCACATGGATGGGCAGTTTTGGGGACTTCCACATCTTTGCAAGATAGCTGTTGCGGTGGGGGGTGGGGGTGGATATTAAGCACAGCCATGGGAGGCTAGGACACTGAGTCCCTCCCCAGCATTTAGCCTCCGTATCTGTAAACGAGGAGAACTGGAAGAGCACTCTGTTCCCTGGCGGCTCTAGCACGCTGAGTCCTTCATGCAACCAACTAATATTCAGTCAACAACCAGCCCTGTGTAAGTGCTGGGGACACAGCTCTGAAGAGGCAGACATGGCCCCATTCTCACGGAGCCTGCTCCTACAGTGGGAGAAGGACACACATGAAACAGACATGTAAATAGACCACATAGTCTCAGGGGGCAGCCAATGTGGTGAGGGACTGAATCAAGGGCCAGAGTTAGAAAACACCGGGGGCATCATCTTCAGAGTGAGGAATCATGGAGGACTGCTTTGAGGAGGTTTTTTGTTGTTGTTAAATAGCTGTATTGAGATATAATTCACATACCACAACTTTTACTCTTGCAAAGTGTACAATTCAAGGGTTGTTGTTTTTTTTTTTTTTAAATATACTTGCAAAGTTGTGCAATCATCAGCACCATGGAATTTTGGAACATTTCTGCACTCCCAAAAGAAATCTTATACTTAGCATTCACTTCCCTTTCTCCCCTTCCCCCTACCCACCAGCAGCCACTAAGCTACTTTCTGTCTCTATGGATTTGCTTAGACATGTACTCTGAGTGGAACTGTGCCATATGTGGGCTTCTGTGAATGATTTCTTTCACTGAGCGCAGTGTTTTCAAGTTTTGTCCACATTGTAGCATGTATCAGCATGTCACTCCTGTTTTTTGCCAAATAATATTCCATTGTATGGGTACAACACGTTTCGCTTATCCCTTCATCAGCTGATGCGTAGTTGGGTTTCCGCTTTTTAGCCATTGTGAATAATGCTGCTAAGAACATTCCCCTATAAGTTTTTGTGTGGGCATGTTTTTATTTGTTAAAGAGGTGATGCTGAACCTGAGATACGAATGGGGAAGAAAGAGCCAGTCATGCCCAAAGCTAAGAGAAGACTGTCTTGGCTGAAGGGACAACACAGGCAAAGGTCCAGAAATGGATGGGCTCCTGGATCCTTTATGTGTATCCCGGGCTTTGGAGGAGTTCAGAAAGCATCTTACGTGAACTACACGAATCCCACTTTGTACATACCTGTGTCTGACCTCTTTGTGAGCTGTGTAAGCTGTGGTTACTCAGTCTGAGGGGCAACGGTTGGCTCAGAGGAGAATTCCTCGGACTGGGTAAATTGGGCTGATTTCCAAGGCTCCACAATTTGGGGGGAGTGTAGGGATTGTGGGCGGAGGCAGTTGCCTGGGTCAACAGAGTTGCAGCATGCTGTGGAGCTCAAGGGACTGGAGCAACAGGTCCTGGGCACCGTCACGCCTGCACACAGCCACCCCCCACTGATACACAACTCAGCCCGGCTGCCTGGCAGCAGATCTCTCCGCTCCTGTATCTCCCCGGCCACCAGTGAGATCTTTTCCCCTAATGGGTCTTTGGGTTGGTTTTCCCCTCCGCAGTGATACTGAGCTATGACTGACATATGATGTCATATAACCTTAAGACGCACGACATATTGATTTGACACATTTATATATCGCAAAATGATGACCGCCATGGTGTTAGCAAACACCTCCATCAGGTCACGTAATTGCCATTTATTTTTCTGTGGTGAGAATATTCAGGATCTACTCTCAGCAATTTTCAAGTATATAACAGTCCTATTGACTAAAATCACCATGCCCTTGTTTTCAATCTGGCTTCACCTCGATCAACCCAGCACTAGTTGCAAGGGGCTCAGCTCACGTGGGCTTAGATGTCCCACGAGAGGGTCCAGGGAGGGCAGTATGGGCGGGGGGTGGGAGGGGTCTTACAGGAGGTGCCAAGACAGTCACTCAGTTGTGTCCGATTCTTTGTGGACCCCAGGGTCTATACCCCACCAGGCGCCTCTGTCCAGGGGATTTCCCAGACAAGAACCCTGGAGTGGGTTGCCAGTGTTGCCCCCACTCTAGGGGACCTTCCTGATGCAGAGACTGAACCCCTGTCTCTTATGTCTCCTGCATTGGCAGGCACGTTCTTTACCACAGGAGGATAAATCTGCCCACTTGGCAGTGAAAGAACACAGGGTATGTAGAAAGATTCATGCAGTTCACATAAAATGCCTTTTGAATTCCTCCAAAGCCTAACACACACACACAGGATCCTGATCTCATTCACACGTCTGCATTCGGGTGGGGTGTTAAGGCAGGAGGGAGGGTTTGAGGTGGCCCCACTCAGTGTCTGGCAGTTGATGCTGTCTAATGGGTCACCTCTGATTTCCTCCATTGACATCTCATCCACTGGTAGGCGAGTCTGCACAGCCTAGTGGTCCTAGTGACCCCAGAGGGCGAGAGGAAAAACTAATCTCAGGGCACACAGCATCACTGGGGGTCAAAGCAAGTCACAGATTCAAGAGGGTACAGAAAAATAAGACTCCAAGTCCTGAGAACAACAACGACAGCACATGGCAAAGGAGTGTGGACCCAGGAGATGGGCCCCTTTGGGGGTTATAATTATTTTTACTTTTTAATAATATTTTAAAAATATTTGGCTGCACATGGGATTGTCCATCTTCATTATGGCATGCGATCTTAGTTGCAGAATGTGGGATCTAGTTCCCTGACTAGGGATCGAACCCAGAGCCCTCCCCCCACACACACAATGGGAGCGTAGAGTCAGCCACTGGATCATCAGGGCAATCCCTGGGGGTTATTATTATACTAGTCTACCCCCAAGGAGTTAACATAATGTGAGGTGGACGGCTGGGATGTGGTCCCCTCCTGACGCCAGTGCTCCTCCCGGCCCCGGAACTCTCATTTCTGCCGAGCTCTCAGATGCCCTATTGGTGGCAACAGGGCAGCCAGCAGGAACCAAATCGCAGCAGGATGTAGCTGTGCTGACAGAGCTCATGATCGAAGGGAACTGCCCTCCCGGGCTTGGCTCAGGGCCTGGGGCTCAGAGGAAAGGTCACCCACTCCCGCTGGCAGGAGGGCTGAGTCAAATAGCTGTTAAACCAAACAAATACCCACCTCCACCACCGCCTACGCAGGTGTGACTGATTCTTTCCTTGAGAGAGAAAAGACTTCTGTTATTTGACACTCTGACCTCCACAGCACGGAAACTAAAAATAACACCCACAAGAAGAGTCTTGCAAGCTTATTATTCTATTGTTCTTTACACTCCCGGCAATGCATGCCATGGACACAAAGATGAGGCAGGGAGAACTGGAGACATGAGCAGGTGAGTCACAGGTCTTCAGAAACTTACAGTGCTTACTTATATTCATTGTAGAAATCCATCTGTTGATACCATTCCGTCCACCCACCCACCCATCCATTCACCCACCTATCTATCCATCCTTCCACCCATCCATTTATCCATTCATCCATCTATCCACTTACTTATTCATTCACCCATCCACACACCTACCCATCCACCCACCTACCTATCCATCCTTTCATCTACCCACCCACCTATCCATCCATCCATTCATCCACCACCTTATCCACACCTGTCTACCCATCCATGCATCCACCCATTCATCCATCTACCCATCCATCCACCCACCCATCCATCCACCCATCCGTCCATTCACCCATTCATCCATCTACCCATCCATCCATCTACCCATCCATCCACCCATCCATCCATTCACCCATTCATCCATCTACCCATCCATCCTCCCATCCATCCATCCTCCCATCCATCCATCCTCCCATCCATCCATCTACCCATCCATCCACCCATCCATCCATCCACCCATCCATCCATCTACCCATCCATCCATTCACCCATTCATCCATCTACCCATCCATCCTCCCATCCATCCATCCACCCATCCATCCATCTACCCATCCATCCCTCCCTCCTCTCCTCCCTCCCCACCCATCCATCCATTCACCCATCCATCCATCCACCCAATCATGCATCCACCCATCCATCCATTCACCCATCCATCCATCCACCCATTCACCCATTCATCTATCCACTTACATATTCATTCATTTATCCACCCACCCACCCATCTACCCACCCACCTATCCACCCATTCATCCATCTTCCCACCCTTCCAAGCATCCACTCATTTACTCACCTACCCATCCATCCAATACTTATTGAGTGCCTTCTATGGGCCCAGGATCATGCCAGGAATTCACAGTCCAGAGCAGGATTTAGACAATAACAATGTAAACAAAGCAATACATAACAATTTGCTCTTTAGATAGGCACATTATGCCACTGCCCAGTTCATTTCGGTTCAGTCGCTCAGTTGTGTCTGGCTCTTTGCGACCCCATGAACTGCAGCATGCCAGGCCTCCCTATCCATCACCAACTCCCGGAGTCCACCCAAACACATGTCCATTGAGCCAGTGATGCCATCCAGCCATCTCATCCTCTGTCGTCCCCTTCTCCTCCTGCCCTCAATCTTTCCCAGCATCGAGGGGATGCAGTTTGAACACTTCTATTGGGTCAGGCACTGCTATAAGCACAGGATGATTACTTTCTAATTTAATTTTCATTACTGCTTTATGAGGCTGTTACTTATAACATTCCTGTTTCACAGAATAGCAAACAGAGATGCAGAGAGCACGGTGACTTGCCCAAGGTCACACAGCTGGCAAGCGGCAGAACTGGGTTGGAGCCTGAGTGTTTCCCCTGGTCACAGCACAGCATCAGGATGGCAGCTTTCTGCACCCAGGACTTTCTGCCCCTACTTGTCCTGGGCCTTGTAGCCACAGCAAGGCCAAGGCACATGGGGTCTCCCTGCAGAGTCCCCCAGTGCGCCTGCTCTTGGTCTGATGGCCCACGACACTGGGACTGGAGTAAACATTAACCCAGCTTGTCTGCACCAGACTCCAGCCCAGCCATGCTCCCAGCTGGGTTGCTATCCCCGTTACCCAGGGAGTCACAGCCATCAGCTCGGCCCTCCATGGCCATGAGCACATGGTCAGCAGCCGCAGTCTCAGAAAACATTTTGGGGAAATAAACAGAGCTGGAATTCCCAACAAAGGAGGGGTGGCCATTACTGGGGCTCCTCAGAGAATCTGACTGCCAGCCTGCACGGAGTGTCCACCTGCCACAGGGTGGCTGTTGTGGGATCTGAGCAAGTCCAGCCTCTCCCTGGACCTCTGCTCCCCGCTGCCAAGGGGCTCGGTGCCTGTGGACTCATCCATCCAGATGTGTTTGAAAACCAACCATGTGCCAGGTCTCATGTCCTTGGGGGAGTAACTGAGCTTGGAGCTACAGTTACAAGAGAAAAGTCCAAGGTAACCTTGGAATGCAAAAGGGGCCAGCTTGACCTAGATTAAAGGCTAAGGAGGACTCCCTGGGGAAGTGACATTTCAGCGAGGCTTCAAGGATGAAAAGAAGAAAACTTGGTAAAGAAAGAGAAAAGGGGGATTCTAGGTGGAAGAACCAGAATCTGCAAAGTTCCTGATCTGAGAAAAAGTTGTGGACCTGGGAAGCTGCCAGAAGGGCTGGATCTCGGGGTGAGGGGAGTACAGGGCAGGAGAAACACAGGGAGGTCGGGAGGTCTTTGAGACAACATTGGGATTGGTGTCCTCGAGGGGAGATGTGGGGCCGGAAATTCTGCGGTGGGGTTGGGGGAGGGAGTACAAATTCATAAACAGGCTCTGTAGACCCACAGAGGGAGGTCAGGTGGAACACTGGGGCTTCAGAATTAATCTTGACCTATTTCGCAATATTGCTGAGAGTCTATTATGTAAGAGAGTATGGGTTAGTGACTAAGAAGACAGGCACTAACAGCTTTAAGTGGAGCCTAGAAATTCTCACTACGGGAGGGCAGGGCTCGGAACTTCATATGAACAACTGCAATGCCTTTCCCATTGGTTTGAGCATGCTGTGGACCCTAGGACTCATCCTGCAGTTAGAGAGCTCTATCAACTGGGAAACTAGAAAACTGGGATCTCAGAAAAGGGGATTTATTGGTGTCTGTGTTTGAACAGCCCAGAGGAAGACCTTCAGGTGTGGCTTGACCTAAAGGCTCAAGTGACGTCACCAGGATCCAGTTTCTCTCTCTCCGCTTAGCTCTACTTCCTTGTGGCTCCACGGAATAGGTCCTTCATCAAAAATGATGTTAGTTTTGCATTCCATTCTTCATCCCCTCCAACAGCATCAGAAAAGATGCTCCAGGCTCTTCTCATAGACCTCAAGTCAAGTAACAAACTCCAATTGGGCGTGTACCTAGACCAATCAGCAGCCAGAGAGACAGGATGTGCTGATCGACTGAGCTTAGGTCACCTGCTCCACTGTGGCATCCATGGCATGGGGTCATTCAAAATCCAGAGAATGAGTGTGGGTAAGGGGGTGGGGCCCCTGGGGCACAAAAAATGGGGAGGCAATAAAGAGTGATGAGAAAGACCACCACCATGAAGGGGCCCACCATCCCCTCAAGGTGAGAACCTTCTGGACCTTCCTGAGCAGTGGAAAAGAGTTGTTTCAAATTATTTGAGATAAGGGTGATTTCACTGCCAAAGGTCCAGGCTAGGAGTCCATCGGGAAGACAAGGCAAAGAGTTGGGGAGAGGTACAGTCATCAGAAATCAGAGCTGGGGGAAAGCAGGGAGCTCTTTGCAAGCACCGAGCTCTGAGTGCAGAGACACAGCGAGGACCCCACGTGCCACAGAGGAGCGCGGACACTGGCCCGGGTGGCAGGGAGGGGGCACGTGTGCTCCATCCACCTCCCCCCGCGCCCCTTATCTGAGTGGGGAATTTCTCTCCACTGCCTGCCAGTATAGAGGGGTCTCCTACGGATCTGAACTATCTGAGGGTCTGGGTCTCCCTCTGGGGGTGCTGTGGGCTGATGGAGCAAAACTGCACAAGTGCAAACACCATCCATCACCTACAGGGCAGGTGCTACAACATGGTCCCTGGGGACCCAGGGGCTCCCTCCGTCACCATCCATCCCTAGACTCCTGAACCTGGCATTTCCTGAGCAGCAGCTACACCCCCAGACCTCTTTCCTTTCTGGGCACCTGCCTTTTTTTCAGTCCCCTCCTTCCCAAACCTCTGTGCTCTCAGGGCGACCAGACATCCTGGCTGGTTTTCAGCCCTGGTTTACGTCTGCATCCCCATGTAATTACCATGGTGCCCCTTTCATTCTCCTAGTGTCCTGGTTTGGATGATAAATTACAGTCACTCTGTACTTCACTCTAAAATCCTTGTGCACGTCCTCTCTCACAACAACCCTGCTGGTCCAGAGAGCTGTCCAAACCTGAATCCAGATTTTCAGCAGCCAAAAAAATCCATTCCTTCCCCACGAGTGCAAAGGAGTCTTAGTACTGCACAACTGCAGACACCAGCCTCTCCGGGTCTGTTTACGTCCAGGCTTGGGAAGGGGATCCTCCTGTCAGGACAGGTAGACTGATGACTTTTAAAGGTACAAAGAAAAGAGATTCCACATCAAAATAGTCTCAGTCCCAAAGGGTTTCCTGCCTCCACGTTCCTGTCCCTGTTTGTCCCCACAATAAACCCCCTGTCTTAAGGTAACTCGCGTGGGTCTCTTTTTTTCCTGCAACAAAAAAGAGGTGTGCCGAAAATAGGCCAGGGCCTGGGCCTGTGGCCAAATTTGGATGAGAAACTGGGTCAGGCAGGGGAGGGAGCAGCAGGCTGGGATCCTGCAGGGTGGGGGGAGACGGCTCCTGCAGGGGCACGTCTCTGTGCCCGCCCCCCAAGACGCGCAACCGACAACCCTCGTCTTATTTAATTTAAGCCTCTTACTGTCCGAGGAGGCAGATACTGTTACCTACAGTTTACACGAGAAGAAACCGAGGCTCAGAGAGTCTGGATCTGGGGCTCTCATTTCAGTCTTCTGACTCCAACGTCTGCACTTGGGGCACATGGCCGACTTCCAAACTACGAGAGGGTGGCTGGAGCCTCAGCCATCTGGCATTTAGAAGTTCGATCTCGCCTGGCCCAAGCTTGGGATCTTTGGCACAAGCATGTATGCAGTTTCCTCTGCCATTTTTTTTTTTTAAGTGAATTTAAGCTGGGAGAAATAGATCACTGTTTCAATTGAAATAGGTTTAAGGGAAAGGGAGAGACTTTTAGCTTGCTTCAGGCATGGCTAGACCCAGGGGCGCCCGTGATCTCCTCCCATGTGTCTGGCAGGCAATTCTCTCTCTCTCTTCTTCCCTCTGTGTGTTGACCTCTCTTCAGCCCCAAGCCTCATCCCTATGGCTCGCAGTCCAAAAGGGAAAAGCACTCTCTCATCTTGTCTCTCTCCTCCTGGCTACCCCGCCCCTCTCTGTTTCTATCTCTGCCTGTCTCTCATCATGGATACAGGAACCCAAAGACGGATTTGGATTGGCTCTGCTTGAATCACATGTCCACCTCGGGACCAATCACACGGTCCAAGAGGATGCAGCCATGGTGTTAGGATAGGCTCAGCCCCTTGATAGGCCTTGCCAGGTGGTGAGGAAGGTGGAGGACTGTGATTAATAGCCTCCAGGTACCTCGGAGAAGGCAATGGCACCCCACTCCAGTACTCTTGCCTGGAAAATCCCATGGACGGAGGAGCCTGGTAGGCTGTAGTCCATGGGGTCACTAAGAGTCGGACACGACTGAGCGACTTTACTTTCAATTTTCATTGTCCTGCATTGGAGAAGGAAATGGCAACCCACTCCAGTATTCTTGCCTGGAGAATCCCAGGGACAGGGGAGCCTGGTGGGCTGCCGTCTATGGGGTCGCACAGAGTTGGACACGACTGAAGTGACTTAGCAGTAGCAGCAGTACCACAAGAAGTGAGGGAGGCATAGGTCAGCCGAGGAAAGGATGCTGGTGGTCAAAACCAATATATCTACCATTCCTACAAGAATATGTTACTGGGATAACTAGTTTAAATTTTTTAATGTACTTTTCAATTTTGTTTCCCTGAGCACAGCTTTGGATCTGTACAGCCCTAGGCATCCATTAGTCTGGGGGAGATTAGAACTTATTTCAGAAAATAAAAAGAGAAAAACAAAACAGAGGTGATATTCAGCTTTTGACATTCAACATGACGTGATTCTGCAGACCATAGCCCGGAGGAAAGATTCTCCCTGGTTCCTCATCTTTTGTTATTGCTGTTGTTTAGTTGCTCAGTTGTGTCCAACTCTTTCGCAACCTCATGGACTGTAGCCCGCCAGGCTCCTCACTCCATGGGATTTCCCAGGCAAGAATACAGGTTGCCATTTCCTTCTGCAGGAGATCTTCTTGACTCAGGGATCAAATCTGCGTCTCCAGCAATACAGGTGGATTCTTTGCCACTAAGCCACCAGGGAAGCTCTCCTCATCTTTTAGCTTATTAATGACTGTGCCAGGCGATTTAGACCACGGAGTCTTCCCGTGGGGTAGAGCATCTCCTCCACCTACTCAGAACCAGTAACCCACTCTAAAGAGAGGATGTGGTGTAGAGGAAGTAGGAGCACTGCCAGCCCATTTTCTGACCTCAGGACTGTGGGAGGAAGTACGGGCAAAGTGGGAAATCCTGCTCCCTTGAAGCTGCTCTATGACAGGAATGAAGGATTATCATTTTTGAGGGCTTTCCGTCTCCCAAGCACTGTGTAAGAGCTCGTCCATTCTGTAAATATCCCTACGAAACAAGCATTTCTATCAATCAGGATTCTTGATTACAAGCAAGGCCTATCAACTCCAACGGGTTTAAAACAGGGGAAGGCATTCATTGACAACTTGGACACCACGATGGTTCACTTTATGTGCCAACTAGCTGGACTGGGCTACAGGTGCCCAGCTTCTTGGTCAAACATTCTTCTGTGTCTGTGAGAGTGATTTTTAGATGAGATTAACACATATCTCAGTAGACTTGGTAATGCATATTGCGGTCCCTGATACGAGTGGCTCTTATCCAATCACCTAAAGGTCCAAATAGAACAAAAATGGCTTACCCTCCCCAAGAGGTGATCTGATTGCCTTGAACTGAGATGCTGGTCTTTTGTCTTTGAGCTCAAACTAAGGCAGCAGCACTTCTTGTGTCCTGTGTCCACTGGCTTTTTGGACTAGGACTTATACCATCATCTCCTCTGGTCTCCAGCCTGCTGGCTACAGATCTTGAGACTGCTCAGCCTCCATAATCATCATGTGCTAATTTCTTATATTAAATTTCTCTATATATCTATAGATAAGATATATCATAAACAATAGGATATATATGTGTGTATATGTGTACCTATTGGTTCTATTTCTCTAGAGAACTTTGATTAATGTAGACATCTGGGGCAAATTCTGGGTAGGCTTCAGGCAGGGCTGGATCCAACAATGGCAGGAGGCTCTTTTGTCCCTTCCCAGGCCTCAGACAAGATCTCTTCACATGGTACATGTGATGATTGACACTGGCAACCCAGGTAGCTCATGTCCTTCTAAACCTACCACTTTAACAAGGAAAGAACATTGCTCTACGGCCATCCCACTGACCTCACTTGGGTCTTATGTCTCCTCCTGAGTGGTGGCCAAGGGGATGTGCTGCAGTGGCCGGGCACCAGGACAGACAGGACACAGGGAGTAGGAGAGGAGTCCTACAAAGCAAAGCTGGGCAGACCACGACCACCAGTCAAACAGGCACAGTTATTATATCCATCTTACAGATGAGGAAGCTGTTGTGACTGTCCTCTTGTAAGACTCAGGGCCAGCAACGTTATCGCTAGGATTCAAACGCAGGTCTCTCCATGGACTCTCAACCCCTGGACCACACTGCCTCCTGCCCGTCAGTCCGTACCATGCAGCCAAAGTCTTCCAGCCCAACCCTTGTTCAGTGCCCACCTTGTGCCTGGCACACAGCAGGATGTGCTGAGTATCTTCCTTGCAACTGGATGGACCCGTCAGTGCTTTGCTTCGGCGGCCCCACCAGACCTTTATTCGATTGTTCTCCATGTTCAGCTCCAAGGAGGGACTGAGTGACATGCTGAGTCTGCCACAGGGTTGGCATCGGTCCCCCACAGCTGTCCCCATCCTCTGATACATTTTCATTCCCTTTGAGCGCAGCCCAATTTGGGTATCTCAAGAACAGATGTTTCTTAACAACCACAGTTTTACCAAGAGTATTTTTGGTCCCTTAATCTTGGTAAATTGTTGGGATTTTGCTGGTTCTCTGGGGAGCAGACAAAACAGCTTCCATCTCCGCCTCGTTTGAAACGACAGCAAGAGGCTGGCATCATGGTTAGGCCACTGCGTTCGTTTTGTGTTGATGCATCTTGAATTGCTCCAGGACTTGGAGGCCTCAGATGATAAAAACATGTATTGTCTTGTAGTTTCTGCGGATCAGGGATTCAGGAGTACCTTAGATGGGTGGTTCTGACACAGGGTCTCTCTCGTGAAGTTGCTATCGGGATGTCAGCAGGCTGTAGTCATCAGAAGGCTGGACTGGGGCTGGAGGCCCTGCTCTCAGGAAGACCCACTCCCACAGCTGCTGGCTGGAGTCCTGAGGGCCTCACCACCTGTCTCTCCGCAAGGCTGCTCGGGTGTCCTCACAACAAGGCTGCTGGATCCCCAGAGTAATTAGCCTCAGATAGGCAAGGAGGGAGGGCTCCTGTCCTGGCTTTGGAAGTGACACCTGTCACTTTTGTCTTGTTCTGTTTGTTGGAAGCAAGTTAGGAGGTCCAGCCCACACGTAAGAGCTCCCCTTTAAAACATATTTATTTGCGGCTGGGTCTTTGCTGTTGCATTCGGGCTTTTCTCTAGTTGCAGAGAGCTAGGCGTATGGGCTCAGCAGTTGCGGTGTACAGGGCCCAGCTGCCCTGCAGCATGTGGGACTCTTTCCAGGCCAGGGCTCAAACTCGGGTCCTCTGCATCGGCAGCTGGATTCTAACCACTAGACCAGGGAAGTCCAAGGGCTCTACCTTTTGAAAAGAGTATCAAAGAGTGGATGCGTTTTTCACCAGCACAGGCACTGCCCTAGGGCACAACACTGGCCCCAGTTCTTTCCCTCTACCTATGTTCCTGCTCTTTCCTGGGGACCGTGCCGATATTTGGACTTGGCCTTGTGATTTTCTTGGATGAACAGAATGAGGCAGGAGGAACTGTGTGCTTGTTCTTAGCCTGGACTCCAAGAGACTTCTCAGGTTCTGCTTCCCTTCTTGTGCTGCCGTGGCCAGGAGATGAAGGTGTCCAAGCCATCCCACTGAAGCCAGGAGAGGATGAGACCACCATGGGTGGAGCAGAACAGACCTCCAGCTGAGCCCAGCCAGGCTCAACCAACCCAAATTAGACACCTGGGCTAAATAAACATTGTTCAATGGTACTGAGATCTTGTGGTCGTTTGTTACATAGTATTTCAGTGGCTGCCTGTACATAACTGATTAAGTATGTGGGCTTGGGAATCAGCCAGTCTTGGGTTCATCCGTCAGGGCCACTACTCACCAGGTGTGTGGCCTTGGCCAAATCACTTCACTCTTTGGAGACTCAGTGACCTCATCTAGAAAATGGGACAATAATGCCACCTCCCAAATGGGAGTTTTTGTGATGATTTAAATGGTGTCTATAAAGTCTTTCCAAATTGTGCTGCTGGAGAAGACTCTCAAGAGTCCCTTGGACAGCAAGGAGCTCAAACCAGTCAATCCTAAAGGAAATCAACCTTGAATATTCATTGGTAGGACCAATGCTAAAGCTGAAGCTCCAATCCTTTGGCCACCTGATGTGAAGAGCCGGCTCACTGGGAAAGACCCTGATGCTGGGAAAGACTGAGGGCAGAACAGGATGAAAGACAATGAGATGGATGGATGGCATCACCAACTTAATGGACCTGAGTTTGAGCAAGCTCCAGGAGATAGCGAAGGACAAGGAAGCCTTGTGCTGAAGTTCATGGGGTCTCAAAGAGTCGGGCATGACTTAGTGAAAGAACAACAGCAATGAAGTGCTTAGAGCAGTGGCCAGCACAGCTGTGACTACTGTTAGCAAAATACTCTGGGCCTACTGTCCCAGCACTCGAGCACAGCCAAGGCCATGATCTGACTCTCCAGCTCAGGCACCTGCTGTAGCTCCCTGGCCCCGCACTCCCCAGTGTGAGCTCAAGACTTCCTTCTTCCTCCTCCTGTGCTCACCAGCCGCTCGCCATCACTCTCTTACCCAACGACCAGGACTAATGCCTGCTGCACTTTCTGGATCCAGAACTCCAACCCTGCCCTCCAGTGAGCTTCCCTCAGCCCCAGCCCACCTCTTTGTCCCTGCTCAGCTCCGGTGTGCCTGCTGGCCAGTTCTGAACCTCCTGGGCCATACAGGAGGTGATGGCACAGGCTCTGGAATCAACTCTATTGGGCTCTGAGTTCCAGAGTGAACTCTGGGTGACCTGGAGAAGTGACTACACCTCTCTCTGCTCTATTTTATTTGTAAAGTGGGGATTATCAGGATACTAACCTTATGAGGTAGCTGTGGGGATTATATGCTTTCAGATATGCAAATCATGTCCCTACAACTGGCATATTTCAAGTGTAAATACTAGTAGTTAACTTTTCAAATTATGATTTTCTTTGGATATGTGCTCTGGAGTGGGACTGCAGGATCATATGGTATTTTTTTGTTTTTTAAGGAACCTTCATACTGTTCTCCATAGTGGCGGCACCAATTTACATTCCCACCAACAGTGTAGGAGGGGTCCCTTCTCTCTACACTCTGTCTAGCATTTACTATGCGTAGACTTTTTGTTGATACCAGGCCATTCTGACTGGTATGATGTGAAGGATACATGCAGCCCAATGTTCACAGCAGCATTATTCACAGCAGCCAAGATGTGAAAGCAACCTAAATGTCTATCAACAGAGGAATGGATAAAGAAGAGGTGGTACGGATATGCAATGGGTATTACTCAGCCATAAGAAGAATGAAATAATGCCATTCGCAGCAATATGGATGGACCTAGAGATTATCATACTAAGTGAACTCAGAGCAAGACAAATATCATATGATATCACTTATATGTGGAATCTTAAAAAAAAAACAAAAACGATACAAATGAACTTATATACAAATCAGAAACAGAACCACAGACATAGAAAGAACAAACTTATGGTTACCAAAGGGAAAGAGTAGGGGAGGGACAAATTAGGAGTTTGGGGGGTTAACATATACATACTACTATATATGAAATAGATAAGCAACAAGGACCCACTGTAGAGCACAGAGAACTATGCTCAAAATTTTGTAATAACCTACAACAGAAAAATATTCAAAAAGTAACACATAAATTTATATATGCACACACACATATGCACACACATATATACATGAAAGACTGAATCACTTTGTGTATACCTGAAACTGTGAGCCAACTATATTTCAGTAAGTAAAAACAATAGTCAGCTAACAATTACTGTCCCTAACAGTGGCTTCTCCGTCTGTGAATGAAGGGCTAGATTTGCCCTGTGTGCACTCAGGACACTGACATTGGAGGCAGACGCTGAAGGGCTCCGCCGAGCAGGGGCGGGGGGACTCCAAGACAGAAGTCCAGCCCAGCCGCGGCACAGCGCCCACTCTGCTCTGCCGCCCCCAGGGCACCCACTCTGATGGCTTTTCTCCTTTGCGCTCTGTTTCCTTTTGTATATTTTAAACCCCACTTCTTGGCTCCCAGCCCCAGGCAGCTAGAGGGAAACAATTTGAGGGGGAAATTCCTTTAACTGTGAAGACACAACGCGAACCAGGTCAACTCTGCAAGATGAAAGCCCAGCGGTGGGACTCAACAGAGGGGCAGCCTTCTGGGGGAGCAGGGAGAGGCTTTCGTCCTCCCCTTCCTTTATGATCTTTTCTGAAGAGCTTGTTTTGATTCTGTGGTTGCCATGATACAGGAGCGTCAGGTGGCATTTCTGAGAGGCCACGTGGAGGACTCTTTGTATCAGTTTCACTGTGCGGCAAGAACACAGAGGGTGGCCACGCTACAGGTCTAGGCTGGGGGTGAGTGAGGGAAGGTGGGCGGAGAGGGGCATCCAGGGATCTCAGGAGGAGGCAGGAGGGCCCTGCAGATCTACAATAACAGCCACAGGAACCCAACGCAGGGGCGGTGCCTGAAGAATGTCCATTCATTCTGACATGCTGTGCGATCTACAGAAAGATTCTCTACCTCTCTGAGCCTCAGTCTCTTTGTCCAAAAGGAAAATAACATGTGCCGGAACAACCTCGCAAGGGTGACAGAACGGAAGTGATGAAAACAAAAGCGGATCTTTGCTGAGTTGTCTATTATACAGCGTGCATCATCTCATGTAATCTTTATGACACCTCGTTTTATGGATGAGAGAGGAGAGACCCAGAGAAGTTGACTGACTTGTCTGAAGTCACACAGCCTGGAGGAGGGAGCTGTTACATAACTCCATTCGCACTCTGTCCTAAGCTCAGTTTACAACAGCATGAAATTTCAGACACTTACATGACACCACCCTGCTCCAAGAGCCTCACCAATTATTAATTCACATTATTATATCAGTCATTCACAACACCCCTGTAAGGTAGGTACTGCTATTATGCCTATTTTTATGAATAAGGAAATGAGGGTTATTTAGGCTCAGTTGCAGTGTTCTTGCTCTCAGCACAAAGAGCCATAGGGGCCACTCCAAGAGAGGTTAATGCAGCTTAGTTTATAGTAACACCAGATCAGAAGAACATCGATCGATACCCATCAACACTGGATGGGATGAGTGACTTGTATTATGTCTGTACCACAGGACATTCCCTACCTGTTAAAAAGCATGATATAAATCTGCTACCTGTTAACATCGTGAATAAGTCCCAGAAGCATGATGTTGAGAGGAGAGTTTAAGCCATGGAAGCATACACTGAATAGAATGTTTATGTCAAGTCTGGGAACTAGACTAAGCATAGTGTATGAATAGTCACATGGGGAGTAAAAGTCAAAAAATACATCAGGATACAGTGGTTACCTTAAGGCAAAAGCGGGGAGGGGACGGGTTCAGGAGGACACTGCTGCACCGTATCGTGTGCTCAGTCATTCAGCCGTGTCCAGCTCTTTGCAGTTCCAAGGACCTACGCAGCCCATCAGGCTCCTCTGTCCATGGCATTTCCCAAGCAAGAATACTGGAGTGGGTTGCCATTTCCTTCTCCAGGGGATCTTCCCCACCCAGGGATTGAACCCATGTCTCCTGCATCGTACGCAGACTCTTTATTGACTGAGCCACCAGGGAAGCCCACTGTACCGTATTAATAACATTTCATTTCTTATTTTAAAATGTCAGAAGAAACAAACAAATGTGCTTTGAAAAGTTTAACGGCCCTGGACAACACGGAACACTGCAAGTAGATGGCAGGACGCCTAAGGGCCCCTCACAAGGAGTGGGGGCACCGATGTTTCACTCCATCCTTCACCCCCACCCCAACAAGGCAGGCAGCTGCCCTCTCTTGTCGGTCCAGTCTCTCCCTGTTTTCCCCAGCTTCGTACCAGCCAGAGAAGTGCTCTCTACTGCCAGTGAAGGACCAAGCCACTCCCTTGCTCAGAGCCCCTCAGGGCCCTCCAAGGGCCATCTAGGGAAAGTTTGAAGGGCTGCCTCCAAAAGGTTGGAAGACGGTCACTCCCTCCTCCCCTCTTGTCAAGGTTGTGTGTCTGTTCACAACTCATAAAATCAAAGGGAAACTTCAGCCCTTTTCATTCAAAACCAGATCACAGCCACCTTTTGTTTGGATAAAACAAAAGGACGCAGTGGCCCTGTCCTCTCATTTAGGCCTCAGATTTCCCTCTGTTTCCGGGGAAGGCGATGGCACCCCACCCCAGTACTTTTGCCTGGAAAATCCCACGGATGGAGGAGCCTGGTAGGCTGCAGTCCATGGGGTCGCTAAGAGTCAGACATGACTGAGCGACTTCACTTTCACTTTTCACTTTCATGCATTGGAGAAGGAAATGGCAACCCACTCCAGTGTTCTTGCCTAGAGAATCCCAGGGACGGGGGAGCCTGGTGGGCTGCCGTCTATGGGGTCACAGAGTCAGACACGACTGAAGCGACTTAGCAGCAGTAGCAGTTCCCTCTGTTTCATCTGCACCTCTGGCCCTCCCTACTCTCCTCCCCACAAGGCTTCAAGACCAAAAGACGGCAGGCAGCAAATACATCCCAGATTCCTTCCACTGCCTCTTCCCAGAATCACCAGAAAGATGCAAGAAGGTTGAGCTGCATGCGCGTGTGTGTGCACGTGGGCAGCCGTGTGTGCATGTGTGTGTGCACACGGGCACAGGTGCCCACACACGGTACACATTAAAAAATAAAACTCTAAAATTCTTTTTCTGTTTATGACTCCATATCTGTTTTTAATAGAATTTCTATGTACAATATATGTCAAATATATATCTATGTACATACAAAATGCCGAGACATTTTTGCATATGTATTTTAGACACCCAAGCCTCTCTGCTTGCCAGTAACAAAGCCCCTGCCTCCAGACCTCAGTTTTCCCATCTGTGAGGTGGCAGACTTGCTGCCCCGCCCCCCCCCCCAACTTGCAGCTCTGACAGTTTATCTGAATCTCATACATGGCAAGGAGAAAACACCTACTGTGCATGCTGCTGCTGCTGCTAAGTTGCTCAGCCATTCCGACCCTGTGTGACCCTCCTGGACTGCAGCCCACCAGGCTCCTCCGTCCATGGGGTTTTCCAGGCAAGAGTCCTGGGGTGGGCGCCATTGCCTGCTCCCTACTGTGCATAGTTTATCGTAACTGCTGCCCTCTCTGTCTGCACCCCGGCCTAAAATCCCATCCTCTATGACCCCATCCACTGTCCTCTTTAAAAATATACTTACCCATCGCCCAGGATAAGTATCCCGAGTTCTCAGCGTGGGCTGTCTGCACCCCCAGGAGATAGTTGGCTGTTTGTGGAGTTACAACTCAAGGTGTGACTGACATCTACTGGACAGAGGCAAGCAACGCAGCTAAACAACTTGTGATGCACAGGGCAGTCCCACGCTCAGTCGCTCAGTCTTGTCCGACTCCTCGTGGGCTCCCAGACTCTGGCCCACCGTGCTCCTCTGCCAATGGAATTTTCCAGGCAAGAATACCAGAATGAGGTACCATTTCCTACTCCAGGAGATCTTCTCAACCCAGGGACTGAACCTGCATCTTCTGCACTGGCAAGCAGATTCATTACCACAGAGCCACCTGGGAAGCCCCCAGTGGGTCCCGGGACCCACATCAGGAGAGCCAAGGTTCAGAGGCCTGCCCTAGACTGAAGGCAATGGTTGAATATTTTTTTATACTCTCTAGACTGGGGGGTACCCAGCCTCCAAGGTCCCTGCTGATCTGAGGTGGAGCTGATGTAACCATAATACAAATAAAGCACAATAAATGTAATGCACTTGAATCATCCTGAAACCATCCCCCCCACCCAGTCAATGGAAAAATTGTATTCCATGAAACCAGTCCCTGGTGCCAGAAAGGTTAGGGACCGTTGCTCTAGAACCGAAAGTTTAAAAGAGACAAACACCTTTGTTCCTGAGCAGCTGGGCTCTGGGCTCTGAACTCTTCGCTTTGGAGGACCTGTCGCTGAACAAGTTATAAGCACTCTGTTTTCAGATAAGAACGTTAAGGCCACAGAGCTGTGAAGAGGCAGGGCTCAATCTCACCCTCTGATGGGTTCCGGAGTCTGTGCTCTGGAAGGACTCATGGGGGATGGTCACCACTTCAAGGAGGAGGGGAAGGAGGGAGCCTTCCCAGCTCAAGGAGCAAGATGAGCTTTGCACCCCACAGCTTGACCTTCCTAGACTGCCAGTCTTCACCTGGACACGACCAGTTTTAAGGAGGATGTCTTCTTGGCCACACCTGATCTCTGGGCCACCCATTCATTCCTTCCCTCCGTCCTTCATGCATTCAATATCTATCAAGCTTCAACTGTCTGTGGGCTCTTGAATACATGGAATGCAAATCTGACCTCCTCCCTGCTCTTAGGGGAATGGAAATGAAGTAAGGAATAAAAGAAAGGTAAAACCACATCGTGCTTAGGCCTTCGTTAGACAGATGAGGGACTTCCCCAGCAGCACAGAGAATAAGAATCTGCCTGCCAAAGCAGGGGACATGGGTTCGATCCCTGGTCTGGGAAGATCCCACAGGCCATGGAGCAATTAAGCATGTGAGCCACAGCTACTGAAGCCCACCTCTTGAGCCTGGGTTCCTCAACAAGAGAAGCCACGGCAGCAAGAAGCCCGCACACCATAACAAACGGTAAGCCCTGCTCACCACAAGGAGAGAAAGCCCACGCAGGGCAACAAAACCCAGCGCAGCTGAAAATAAAAATAAATAATTTTTTTTAATTAAAAAAAAAAAACAAACACAGACTAGCTCTCAAAGGTTTTGTGAGTCATGATTAGGGTCTTTATCCGGAGGGCGACAGGGGGCCATGGCAGGTTTAAGCAGGAGAGGGTCACGACTGGGTCTGCATTTTTGAGTGGATTCCCTCTGCTGTAAGAGACGGGGCTGACCGGGCAGAAGGAAAGCAGAGGGACCTGTGGGGAGGCTGCTGGGATTGTGTGAACAGGAGAGGATGCGCTTGGATCGGGGAATTGTGAGTAGTGCGTGCATTTAACAGAAATTCAAGAGGTCAAAGGGTGATGGAAATTCAGGAGACCAACCCTGGGACACCACATACCTGTTTCGTTTCCAACATCTCCTCAGGGCAGCTCTGCCAAAGCTTCCTGATGCCCAAGTCCGGAGCCCATCAACTCCTCCCCTTCCCGACGGGACCAAACGTTTGCTTTTAGGAGGACACTGCTGCAGCTCTGAGGTGGGCCTGCCCTCCAGCCCAGGTTCCCGGCACAGCCTGCCCAGAGGAGCCGTGTGAAACGCCGCCCAGCCCCGTCAGCCGGCATCAAAGGCCCCAGTGAGGAGGAGGCGTGGGAAGGGCTATTTTAGGCTCCTTATTTTTAAAGCCGAGGTCAGGGTGCTCCGCCCCTTAGCATCTCCAGGACTGGAAGCTTCCATGGGCACCCCCTGACCTCCCACCGGCCCAACACCAGAGAGAGACAGGAATGCCTGCAGGGCTGCACAGTGACCACGGGCAGCCGGAAAAGGGTCCCTCAGAATGGTTGGTGAGGGGTTCGGAGCATGCAGGTTCAAAGGCAGCCAGAGTCCTGGGTTCCGACACCAGCTTTTTCACTTTCTCTTGCTTTTACGAGTGGCCTTGGGCAAGTCATTCCCTCCTCTGCGACGCTGTTACTCCTCTGTATAACAGGAACCACCCACGGGTTGCTATAGGTCAGAGTTAGTCACCTGACCTATAACAACCTGTAGCTGCCCTGCAAGCTGTGACTGACGGGATGTGTTTCCAATCAGAGCTCAGGGGGGAGCGGGGACACCCTGAGGACGATGCTCTGCTGCCACCTGGTGGCTGAAAGGGGAAGTGGCTCCGGAGGCCAGAAAGGAGAAGCCGCGCGGACTCTGAGAGGATAAAGGGAGAGGTCCACGCGGAAGGAGGGGGAGGGTGGGGGGCAGCGCACAGCCCCCCTGTGACACACGGACGAAGAGGGGGAGGAGGGTGAAGGGGAAAGACAGGGATTGAATGGGGAGATAGAGATAAAGGGAAAAAGAAAAAACCAGACGGAGAGTTAAAAGACAGAAAGATGGAGAAAGAAGCAGAGGCACCAGCAAAAATAAATACAGGTCCCAAGAGAGACAGAAGAGAGGGAGAGATAGGGACTTGCCTGGTGGCCCAGGGGCTAAGACCCTATTTCCAAATAAAGTCGCATTCTGAGGTATCGGGGGTTAGGGCTTCAACATATGAACTTTGAGGGAGGAAAACAATTCAACTCATAATCACCACCATGATTCACACCATAATCACCACCACCACCAGCTACTTCCATCCCCGGGGAGAGGAACCTGCCTGGGGGCAGGGGCTGAGTCTGCCTTCCTCTGTAGCTCCTACTCTGCCCATTCCGGGAACAAAACAGGTACTCGGTGACTGTTGGGTGAAGAGTGAATGAACAAATCGAAGCTGGCAACATTTATTAGTTCCCACCTTCATGGTAATTAATCTCTGTAGCTCATTCAATAGGGTTTCCCATTTTTCTAGATTTGAGGAAATGATTTTATATGGAGATATAAAGGGGCAAGCTTATCTAAAATGTCCTTGAAGAAGGATGATTTAGGGCAAAGGGCAGGACAGGACTGAGCATGCACGTACACATATGCACATGCACCCTGCAAGATTTATTACATAGCAATGGCTACTAACATAATATGGTAATAGAGAGATGCACAAATAGAATAGGGACAGGAGAAAAAGAGCCCATAAACAGACCCCCTGTATATGTGGTGATTCACTACGGGGCAAAGAAGTAACTTTGTGCCACAGTGAGGGGAAAATGGACTTCTCAATAAATTACTCCAAGACAACAGTGATCCAAAGCGGGGGAAAAAGAAATCAAAAATGAACAATTAGGTCCCTGCCACAGACTATACACAAAAATCAACTCCAGGACAACTGAGAGCTTAAATGGGAAAACTTTAAAACTTGTAGGGAAAAAGTTCGGAGAATATATTCATGACACATAGGGCAAGAATTTCTTAAAGAAGACATGGCAGGCATGGCAGATACAAACCATAAAGGCGCAGACTGATGTTAAATCACATCAAAATTTAAAACTACTACATCAAAAGACAGCAAAGACAAAGGAAAAAGAACCTGCTCTCTGGGAGCGGGTATTTGTACTACAGAAGACCAACCAGTGTTTAACATTTATATAAACAACACCTGGATTATCTCGTCATCCTTGCTATAACCCTGTTAGGGAGACACTACTTTTTCACTGTTTTTCCAAGTAAGAAGGCTCCGAGGTCCCATGACTGGGCAGGGCTCCAGAACAGCCAATTGAATCCAGACTTTTAAGATGCAGGAACCCAGCCCTCAGCTGCTACACTAAGTGACCACCCCAACCAAGGCATGAACAAAGGGACCATAGAACACACACACTCACAGACAGGTCTTTGTGACCTCTCTCCCGGGTGGGGGTGGGCATTACAGGGTTTGGGGCTCCTCTGGGCAGATTTAACTAAACTCCCAGGTTCAAGGTGATAAGGCAATTCTGTGGGAACGGCAGGCAGTGGGTACCGTTTTAAGGTCTAGAGCAACTATCACGTGCCCCTGAATGACTGTGCTTGGCAACCACACAAGGACAAGTCAGAGGTCAGCCAAGCCAGTTACTCGGAGGGCAAAGGGGGCCGTAAGTCAGGTGAAGAAGCAGAGGCTCAGAGAGGCTGGACAATGTGCCCCAGGTCACAGAGCTAAGCAGCTGTAGAGCTGAGAAGTCTCAGTGAGGTTGTCCCACCTCTCACCCAGTCACTTTCTGGTTCTCTCGTCATTCTGTGTCTGCCTTACACACACACACGCATGCACCCACGCAGCACCCTGGCTTCCACAGGCGATAAAAAGACGCGGCCTCGGATAAGTTGCAAGTCACACTTTATTCACTCTCCAGGATGTCTGGTGGGATGCTGGGCAGAGGCCAGCCCCTGGGAAGGAGGCAAGGGAGGGGCACTAGCTGGAGGGGTGGAAGGCGCCCCGCTGGTGCCACTGCATGTCCCGGATGCGGCGCACGGACTGCACTTGGGGCTGGGGGGCCCCGAAGTCACCGCTGTCCTTGTAATCGCCCTTCTCCAGCAGGTACTGCAGCCCGCGGTAGCCAGGGTACTGGTAGCCAACCCACCTGCAGGGCCAGAGGTTGTGGGGGGGCGTGTGGGGGGGCGTGTGGGGAGACAGGAGACGCAGATGGGGAGAGAGACGAGGGGGATGGCTCAGCCACTAGGAAGGGTGGGCCTCCCAATCACCCCACACTACCTGGGTGTTGAGCAGAGCACCACCACCCTTCCAAGGTCCAGCCTCTGCCTTCTTCCTCCCCTTGACGCAGAGCTCGCTACCTCCAGAAGCAACTATTTTTTTAAGATTTTTTTTTTAAGTGGATCATTTTTTTTAAGTCTTTACTGAATTTGTTATAATACTGCTTCTGTTTTATGTTTCTGTTTTTTGGCCCTGAGGCCTATGGTATCTTAGCTCCCTGATCACACATCAAACCCACACCCCCAGCAGTGGAACACTAAGTCTTAACCACTGGACCACGAGGGAAATTCCCAGATGCAGGCCTGGCACTGGGATCAGAAGAAGCAGTGATCTCAAGCTCACTTAAGCTTAGAGTAAGACAGGCCTCTTATCCAATCCCCAGCAAAGACAAAGGGCAGCAGCAAAGGTCCCAGGAGCCCTCCGTGATCCCACCACCATTTGAAGCCATCACCATTTAGGGGGTCACTCACTGGGCACCTGACAACTGTTACAGTCTTCTCCCCAGGAGGCATCACACAGGCCTGGCCCCCACGAACCTGCCCGGCCAGCCCCTGTGGACACCTCCAGCTCTGCCTCTCACACTCACTCCAGCCACTGTGTCTCTGCAGCCCAGCCACTCTGTCCCTTGCAGAGCCCAGGGGACTCACCAGGCTCCTCCCACCACAGGACGTTTGCACATGCTGTTCTGTCTGGAGCATCCTTCCTTCTCTTTACCGCTACAATTCCTACTTTCTTGAGATCTCAGCTCAAGAGCCCCTTCTTTAAGGAAGGGACTAGATTCACATGGATTCCTAATTATGAACAGTTGCTACACAAGACCAAGGCCAGGTCTCTTTAACCTACCTTGAATTACTGATCACCTATCGTGGTGCCTCGCATATGACATCACTTGACAAATTGAACCAACGGATGAGTAAGTGACAGGGCACAGGAACACAGAACTGTGCACACTTTAAGAGTTTGACAAGCCCCAGAAAGCCAGCATATACTGGGAAACTAGTGCTCTTGGCGGGGGGAGGATTTTGTTTGTAACACTTTCTAATCTCTGTGGTGTACATACCTCTACGATGGCTTATTTCAAGTTACCAATGATTAAACAACCCGCTCACATTAAATTCTGAAAAGTTAAGTCAGCTTTTGCAAGCGGGTACAAATTGGCTCCGGCAAACCACTGCCCAAAGTCCATCTTCAGATTACCCATAGAATCCACGTTTTCCACAATGAGAAATTCCCCAATGCTGGTGACCGAGGTTAATGTGCCAAAGAAATTTAATTTGGTGGAGAACGACCCCTCCTATTTCCAACTTCAGGAATGCATGCAGAAAAAGGCCAGCATGTGCTGCGCTTCCTGTCTCTCTCAGCTCTGTAAAGACCCCTCGATTCATTCCTAGCCTTCTGATCTCCCCCCACCCCCCGCCTCTGCCTTACCCCGCTCCCACCCAACATTTATTATCCTGCTCTTTGGAGTTGAGGTTATGGCCACGATTTCTCTCTTTCAAAAGCAAGGTGCTGCCCAAAAGGCAGGTCAGGATGGAACAGGGACTGAAAGCCACACGCAGGCATCTGATGATTTCAATGCCCATTTTCCAATGGGAAGGCAGGATCGGGAATGTACAAGAGCCCCAGAGCTCGGGGCAGAGCAGGGCTCAGCAGCTCAGCCTGGGCTCCTGGGGCAGGGCGAGCCAGGGCTGGGTGTCTACTCACGTGCCGCTTTGCACCCGCACGGAAGACACCTTCTCCTGGTAGCCGTGGGCGTGGAAGCTGGGCACGTCATCGTCTATCACCTCCATCTTCTTCCCCGTGAAGTTGGGGTTCTCATACAGCGTGATCTTGTGCTCCTGGCTGTCCTGTGGATGGGGCGCGGGGAGTGGGAGTGTGGGTGAGGGCACCCACGGTGCCCGTGAGCTGGGACCAGCACGCTCCACCCAAGCTCCCTGCCACTCGAGTGTCGATGACACTGGCCAGCCACAGTGGTCATTCTACTGGGCTACCTTCATGTAGCAGTCCCTCAGCTTCTACACTTTGGGGAGTACTTGACTCTGAAATGGCATTTTTCCCTCCCACAGCCTCAACTCCCCTTTTTAAAAATAAATGGTAACCATGATACATACATATGCACAAGCATATTGTGCCTCTAGTAGACACAATATTTTGGCTTTCCTTCACCTCCACATATCTTCCCATTCTCCTGTTCCTCTGACATTCTTCCTCTCCATCTAGCATTCTTTCTTTAAGCTACTCTTGGCTCAGACAGTAAAGAATCTGCCTGCAATGCAGGAGACCCAGGGTCGATCCCTGGGTCGGGTCAATCCCCTGGAGAAGGGAATGACTACCCACTCCAGTATGCTTGCCCAGAGAATTCCATGGACAGAGGAGCCTGGTGGGCCATAGTCCATGGGGATCCCAAAGAGTCAGACACGACTGAGCGCTATTTGGCAGATGAAAAAACTGAGGCTCAGAGAAAGTGACTTGGCAAAGGTCACACACACAGCCAGGAGGACTAGAGTCAGCAGAGGAACTCAGGTGTGTAGAAGGCTAAGTCCAGTGTTGTTTGATTTGGCATCAAGCAGAGGGGAAGCAGGCTGGGCTGGGGGGGGTGGTTGGGAGTGTAACTGAGCAACATTGGTCCCTCAGCCCTCGCAGACTACACTCCAGTAAGAATCAGGATCCGAGACGCTCTGAAAGGTCACAAGGGAATGAGCTATGAACAAGAATAAGCTATCTTCTCCACCCCCAAACCCAGAATTTCTCTGAGTATTTACAGCAGCAATCATTAGGGAGCAATTGCTCTGTGACAGGAGTGGCACAGACCTGAAGAGCACTGTCCACATAGACTAGAATGTGAACGGCACCCCATGGAGCATTGTGAATGAAGCCTGAAGCCCCTGCAGTTGTGCGCTGCGGCCACGCTCAGGCTCCGCCACAGATACTAATATCCCTGCTTTGCAGATGCAGAAACTGAGGCTCAGGGAGGTGAAGTGACTTATGCAAGGTCACACGGCCGGGGGCATGATGCCAGAGGGGAAGGCTCCTTCCTAGTCTCTAGACCTCTGGCTCTAAGCTGGGCAGAGAGAGGAAGACGACGAGGGACAGGGGCTCACCACTTTGATGGGCCTCAGGGAGCTGAGCGAGTCCGTCCTCCGACTGCTGGTCCACGAGTCCCAGCGGGGATACTCCCCCTTCTCAAACACGAACTGCTCCCCTTTGCAGTTGGCCTGCTCGTAGCCCACCCAGCTGCAGCGGAGACACAGAGAGGCAGCAGGTCAGGCTCACTCCAGGCTCCTCGGGGAGGGCCCTGGCTCCTCCCTTGGCCCCAGATTTCACAGTTGCCCAGCTCATCACAATGAGCAGCAGCCTCATCTAAACCGAAGCACAGTGAATTCAAGGGCAGTATCACCTCAGTTATTCAAAACCCAGCACCATGCTGGCTTCAATCATCTGGAACACAATCAAGAAATACAAAGGAAACCTAAAAGATGACCCAGCAACAAGCACAGATGTTCAGAATCCATGTCTGGGGCCAGTGGTATACTGGTGAACTAACAAGGAGCTCTCAAAAACAAAACAAATCCAGCTTGCCAGTTTCCATGGCCGTGGCCGATTTCAAGCCCTCCATGTGACATCACTGCACAGAGAGTTGGGAAGAAATGTGCCCGGTTGGCTTTCACCACTGAGAACGGACTCCAGAACATCACTGCTTCTCAAGCTCACACACCTTGTTCATACCCATTCTCTCTGGGTCCGTTTCCTCTTTTGTTCTTGATGGTGGTCTCTGGACTTATTTTGTACAGACAGAACATCAACAGTCTTAGATCCACTAGGAGAGAAACAGTACCTTAAAGGGAAGGATTGCCTTCCAACAGGGCGTGGCTAATAGAGGAAAGGGGACAGTCAGAAAAAGGCGGCATGGTTTCATGATGCCTGGTGTTTTGGGGCGGTTCATCGCAGAGGCTAACAATCCAGCCTGGCACAGTAACAGCTGTTGGGGACAGCGATCTAAGTCCTTAAGAGAAAGGGAGATGGTGCTTCTTGCTGCTTTTAGAAGAGGATGCCTGCCCTCTTGATCTGGCAATTCTGCTTTAGGTCACGTGTCCTTAGAAAACATTTGTCAAGAGCTTGCAGACATATGGATAAGAATGTTCATCATGTTGTTGTTTATAATATCAAATAATAGAAACAACTTACACAGCCAATCGGCAGGGCCTGGTTGAGCAAACTGGGTAATATTCTGTAATGTGATGTTTAAAAGGCATGAAAAATAATGAGCTAGAAGACAGGGTCTCAAACTTAATTGGGCAGAAACATCACTAGGCGGGTTTGTGAAATGCAAATTCCTGGGCTCCAGACCCAAGAGTCTCATTTAATGCAGCAGGGAGGGGGCCCAAGAACATGCACTTCAAAGCCTCCCTCTTTGGTGACTGAGGCAGATTTAGCTCCAAACAGCTCTTTCAAAAACATTGACATAAAATGCTCCTAATGACACAGAAAGAATTTGAGATATCTTGCAAAGTTTTCAAAATGAGTTATAAAACAGCATGATCTGACTTCTGATTAAATGTATTTCTAATATATATTTGGTGAAATACATACAGAGAAAAATCTAAGTATATACAAACAAAAGTCAAAATCTTAATGGTTACTTCTGAGTAGTAAGATTAGAGTCATATGGGGTTTTTTGCACTAAACCATTTCTCCTTAATGTTAAACAATGAACAATAAAACTATCAAAGATAATTTTTTAAAAAGAAAGCAGAGAAGTGTAAGGTCTATTTGAGAAATTCTACCATCCAAATACTAAAAAAAAGAAAATCAGATGTGTTCTTCAACGGTCTAAACCTCGGCCGTCCATGAAGACATGGTCCTAGGCAGGCTGGTGTCCTGAGTGCATCAGGCTAGTGGGGCTGGGTGGGGCCATTCCTTTGGCTGTGTCGTCCACCAGCAGACTCTGATTCAAGCAGTGTCATCACTCTCTACAAAATGCCCTGCGAACCCTGAGGTGTGGGGCAGGTCACCCAGGACCCACACCAGACTCACTGACCCGCTGGCTGGGTGTCGCTGGTGGCCACCTGACTCCAGAGACTCTTGCAAAGAAGGAACCATTAGGGAATCCCAAAGACAGGGCCCTGAAGGCTGCGCTCAACTACGTGCCCTGAGCATGGCTCTGACCGACCAGACCAGTCACCTCCCCTTCTTTCCTGGGTCTGGGGTCCCGAGCCTGCTGGCCCCCAAATGTGTCAGTGAGTCTACAAAGACCACATTATCATCAGGAACAGGCAAGGGAGGGATGGACGCAGAGCTGGGACATCCAGCTTTTAGACTTCCCAGCAGAGTGAGGACACTCCCAGAGTCAGAGACTGGCAGCTCTGCCAAAGTCCACGGGAGTCACCATGTCCATCTCCCTGCCTAAAGGAAGTGGCTGACCTGGGTGTCAGGCTTTTCACACGGGCTCCGGCCCATCATCCCCAGGAGGACACAGTTAGCCTCGTCCTACAGAGAAGGAAACTACGACCCAGAGAGGGAAGCGCCTGGTCCAACAGCACAGAAGTGGTGGAACCAGGGTTTGAAACCTAGCTCTATCTGACTTCAAAACTCAAGCTCTCTCTGAAGGCTGCCAAGAACCCAAATCCTGGTCCCCTGATCGCATAGTCTAGAAGCTCAGGACAGATCCCTCCAGCTCCACAGCGCGGCCGCCTCGCCCGGCAGCCCCTGACCGAGTGAGGCCCTCCCCCGCCCAGGTACATACGGTCCAGCCTGCACCAGGACGGAGCCCGCCTTCTCCACTCCAGTCTCCTTCAGATTGGGGCAGGGCCCGTTGAGCTCATGCGAGTGGCCCTGGAAGTTCTCCTGCTCAAAGATGATGATCTGCAACAGGAGGGGAGAGTCAGACCCTCATCATGACAGGGAAGGGGGAAGACAGGGCAGCGGGGTGGAGAGAGGACTCAGAGAGCCTCGAAGGATGCTGAAGGGTTCTGTGCTTGGAAATCACGAACCAAACAGAGTCCGACGGTCCCAGCTCCAGTGACCAGCTGTGAGACCTTGAGGCAGCATTTCACCTCTCTGAGCCTCAATTTCCCCGTCTGTAAAGTGGGAGATAAGGACAGAACCTACCTCATGGGGTTGTTGGAAGGATTCAGAGGAGCACAGTGGTTAGTACACCATATTTGTTCTGTGTGTGGGAGGCGTAATCATATTAATTAAGGGACATGCTATAAGGGTCCCGAGTAGGTGAGTGGCAGAGCTGAACTTGTAGCCCAGGCCTGCCTGATGCTGTCTCCATCAGAGCACTGTTCTGGTACCACTGGTCTGTGGGCCAGAGTAGGAATAGCAAGATGCTAGGTAAGTCATGCTGCTCAAGCTTCTCCTGCCCTTATCAGTACCACCCTGCACCCACACTTCACCCGTAAAACTACGCACACCTGTGGCCTTTTTCTTAAGACCCCATAGGTTCTGAGGCTTTCCTCCTCCTCGGGATGCCTCTTAAGAAGACTTCACCCCACTTGCCTCATCTGGTCCTCTCATCAGCCCAGGGACAGGCTGGCAGAATCCCCATTAGGAAAAATGAAGCTCGGCAAAATGAAAGGACTGCCCGCAGCTTCATAGCCAGTGCTAACTGGGGAGCAGGTGGGGATAGAGGGCAGCTGCCACCTTTTATGATTGCAAAGAGAACTCAGGGTCAGATGCACTTGCCCTGGGAGCTGCCTCTGGCTGAAGAGCTGGGCTCAGGGCAGCAGGCTCCCAGGAAGGGCAGCTGGAGAATCTACGTGCTCAGCACTGGCTGGGTCAACATGCCCCTCTCTCCCAGGCTGGGGATTAGCCATACAAAGCAGACAAAGCCAAGGGAAGGAGGCCCAGCAGGGCTCAGATTCCATGGGCTCAATTCAGGCTTGATGCTCACTGACTCGACCACAGATGGGTCAGGAGATCTGAGCTTCAGTATCTCCTCTGCTGCATCCAGCTGTGCAACCCGAGGAAGCCACACTATTGCTCTGAGCCTCAGCTGCCCAGACTGTGAAATGGGGAATCATGCTGACTTTGTAGGCTTACTGAGAATAATCCAGAACATGACTCGAGGACTAGTGTGTTACGACCACCCTAGCCTGGGAGACAAGGGTTGCAGGCTAAGGAGGGTGAAGAAGGACAGCCTCCCCATGGATCTGAAAGGCCTCAGAGAGCCCAGGAGCTCAGTATTATTATTGTTGTTGCTATTTATGCACAGATGGATGCTAAAAATTTTATGTATTACCTAATCCTTTCAACTTGCACTGTCCAATTCAGCAACCAGTAGATGTATATTGAACATATGCAACGAATCTGAATTGAAGGTGCTGTTAGTTTCAAATACACATCAAATGTTGAAGATTTAGTATGAAAAAAAGAATGTAAAATAGTCCTCTAATAATTTCTCTACTGACTATACATTAGAATATATCTGGTTTAGTAAAATATATCAAAGTTAATTTCCCTGTTTCTTTTTACTTTGTTAACATGGCTACTTGTTGTTCAGTCACTAAGTCGTGTCTGACTCTTTTGTGACCCCGTGGACTATAGTCCGCCAGGCTCCTCCATCCATGGGATTCTCCAGGCAAGAATACCAGAGTGGGTTGCCATTTCCTTCTTCAGGGGATCTTCCCAACCCAGGGTTCAAACCTGAGTCTCCATCACTGTCTGGCGGATTCTTTACCACTGAGCCACCTGGGAAGCCCAACATGGCTACCAGGAAGCATTAAACTCCGTCTGGGGCTCCCATTTGAAATCGACTGGATGGCTGCTCCAAGCTTCAACCCACTGGCTTTCCTGCTGCTCAAGCTCATCCAGCTCACCCCGACTCCTGGCCCTCTGCACTCACCATGCTCTCACCATGCCTGGAACACCCTCCCCTACCCCACTCCCCCGATTTTCAATATTTCCTCACCTGACCTGGGCTTTTGCTCCAATGTCACCTCCTCTGAGGTGGCCCCCCTGACCTTGGCTAATATGTTCCTTGTTCACCCTGACTCTGAAGAACCCTAGTTTTTTTGTTTCTTCCTAACACTTTTCATAACTTGAAGTTATGTATTTACTAGTTTATTTATCTATCTTCTAGAAAGTAAGCCCCTTCATGGGCAGAATGGAGCAAGCTGGGTCCCAAGTCAGACAAAAAGCAGTTCCAGGATGGAATCCCTGCCTGGGGCCCCCAAAGTAGAGGTGGCTGAGCCTGTTTCTTTGCCTCTTCACAGATATCTTAGGCCCTGAGTCCAACTCTCCCCATTTTTAGGAGGAACCTGAGGCTCAGAGAGGTCAAGTGACTGGTCTAGGTCACACAGCAGGTGTGGAGTCTGGAAGCCCACCCCACCACCCATTCACAAGCCCCCTCTTAGACTGGGCTGAGGACTCCCCCCAGCTTTGGGGACCCCCTTGGGCAATGGGGTGCAGGGTAAGTCAGAGAAAATTGAGTCTCCAGAGTCAGAAATATGCTGGCTATGGGCTGGAAAAGGGGCCTTCTGAATCAGCACCCTCCTCCACTGTGCAAGCTGGGGAGAATATGGCCCAGAGGGAGGGACCCCAGAAAAGGAGCCACTAACCCCAATTTATAGAAGGGAAACCGAGTCTTAAGAGACTGTGCTTGCCACCTGTGCCCTGATGTGGTACCCACCTTGGGGTTGAGGGGCTGCCACCTGTGCCCTGATGTGATACCCACCTTGGGGTTGAGGGGTTGCGGCTTGCCCGCTTGAGTCTGGTGATCTGAGGCCATGGTGGGCTGTCGCGTGCAGGAGTGACCTGGAAGGCACGGGGGACACAGCAGTGAGGACCCCTCAGCCCTCGGCTCCCTCACTGCGGGGCCCGAGCCCCGTCACTCCAGCCCCACATCCTATTCTGTGCCTCCCGCCTGGTTTCAGGTTCTCCGAGGGCAGAGGGGATGGCCAGCGTCTGCCTGAATGTTCGTCACTAGCTCTGCTTCTCTGTGTCCAGGCCGGCTCCAAGGGGGGACAGAGAAATGTGGTCTACTAAAAAATAAAGTGAGAATCTAGAACGTGACTGGGGACCCGCATGGCCCCAGACAATTGATGCTCCTACACCTCAATTTCTTATATGTCAATCAATATTATGCAGAAATTCTTGAGTAAAAGAAAACAGCACAGGCAGAGGAAACTCACGCCCCGGCCGTGCTTGGCCAGGTTATAGTTCCCAATCTGCAATCTCACAAAGTTCCCCGGACTCCCTGCCCCTCACCTTCAGCTTCCTCCTTGACTCCCTCCCCACCACCCGGAATCCAGAATGCTCCTCTCCACCACTGTTCCGCCCCCCACAATTAGTACACGTGTCTATTATGGAGCTCAGGCTACAAGAAAGCAAAGACATGAGTATCACACAACTTCAGCAATGGATCAGCAGCAGGAGAATGTCTTAATGACTGAGAACATCAGAAAAGTATGAACAGCGGTCAAGTCTCTCCTCCCTTCCCGCACGGGGCCAGAGAACCCAGCCTGCGTCTTCCCAGTGAGGAGGGGAGACTGCTTCCTTCTCCAGAGGTAACATCTGGCTTTCAGAAGCTCCTTCCATACCACAGCGCAGGCCAGGATGTTCTCCCAAAAGAGGACATTCAGATAAATGGCTTGGGAGCCAAACCAGCCCTTCTCCCCTAGGAAGCCAGCCCTCTGGGTCTATCCCTGTGCCCAAGGCCCCACATTACTGACCCCCACCACTGGTGCCCTAAAGGTTAAGCTCAGTCGGTTCAGCTCAGGCGCTGCCTCTGCCGCTTACCAGCATCAACCCCTGAAAGGGCATCCCCTCTGTGCCTCAGTTTCCTGCTCTGTAAAATGGGGACAGGATTGTGCCTGGTCACGTCTACGGACAGCTTGGGACGATCCAAGTATAGAACAGAGAAAACCATAAGCACTTGACAGCGCCTGGAACCCGCTCAGCACTCAGTACACAGCGGCGAGTACAGTTTTACTAGAGTCCCTTCCAGCCAGCTTCAGTCACCTGTGGCGGGAGCTTCCCGAGACGCGCGGCCGCTTCCTGCCCCACAGCAGGACACAGAGCAGATGTCCCACGGATGTTTGTGGGTGTGGAGAGAACGGACTCACCACCCTAGACGTGAAGCTGAACCTTCCACGGGTTTATTCCTTCTACTCACAAACCCTCCTCAGTCATATTCTTCTCTGCTGGCAAAACGAAGATGCTGACGGACCGTTTAGTATCAGTAAAGAGCATCGCCAAAGTACACGCTCCATGCCAGGCATCACGCTGGACCACTCACCTACACTGTATCTGAGCCCCACAGCAAAGGAGGTTTTAGGATCCCGGCCCTTCTCCCCATTTAACAGAAAAGAAAACTGAGGCTCAGCACCTTGAGGTCTTGGCCCCAAAGTCACCTGGTCAGAAAGCAGTAGCCTCTGGATTTGAACCCAGGTCTCCCACCCTTTCCATCAGGGAGCAGGATGAGAGCAAAAGGCAAGACGAGCAAGAGAGCCATTCTTACCAGTGACACCAGCCCCTGAGAGTGCCCGTGGAGCCTGCTGGTGGGAGGTGACATTTATACCTTCCCCAGAAGTGCCCGTGCCAAGACGGGTGACCACTGCGTCCCCGTGGAAAGCGCGGGGAGAATGCAGGATTAAGCCCACACCAAAGGCCGGGTCAGCAAATGCCCACAGACATTGTGTCTCTGCACAATAATGTCATTAGCTTTCAGATTCGGCCGCGCCAGGGTGGTCAGGCGGTCGAGCAAGAACATGCCCACTTTGCATGCATCAGCCATCCAGCTGCCAGGCCCAGGGGCACGCTGGGTTCACTGGTGTGGTCAGTTGAGCCCTGGGGGAGGCAGACAGAGGCAAATCTCAGTGACCCTGCTAGGAAAAAAACCAAAAACAACAAAAAACCAAGGACAGGAAGGTAGTTTGGCAGGTCCAGCACCCATCCATCCATCCATTCAACAAATATTTATCAGGCATGGATTTGGTGCCAAGCTCTGTCTGAGGGGGCAGTGTCAGGGAGGGGACCTGTCAGGGCCTGGACCATCCAGAAAGGCTCTGGGGCAGAGTCGAAGTCCTCAGAGATGGGGGAAATGAGCCTGGGAGGCCAGGTTAGGAGGACAGCTCGAAGCAGAAGGGGACCGGGCACAACGCACTGTCGTGGTATTTCAAGAAGACCTGCAAACAGGTTAATGCTTCTCCAGGATGGCCTGCAATGGGCAGGGCCTGGGCTGGGCAGCCGGGGTGAGCAGAGGGCTGGCCATGCCAGGCTGAGGCAAGGGGAGGTCACCTGGAAGCCCTTGACTCTCCCAGCACCCGCTGTTCCTCAATGGGGTGCCCTCAGGATCCTTGACCCCCATGGTTCGGAGAAGGCTCTCGATCCCCTCTGCCAGCCCAGTCACTGCCCCATGGGCACTTGGCCTTAACTGGCATGCACACCCTCTTTGTAGGCAGTCTGTGCCCTGACTGAATCCAGGGTCAGGCAGGAGAGAGGGGATACCAGTGGGCCTTGGAGACTGGGTTGGAGTGAGGGGACTTGCTCGCCCCAACTTCCATGCCCCCAGTGCACACACACACCCCAGCCTCCAGCCGTGCTGTCTCTCTCTGTAGCACTCCTCACCATCTGACATTATGTTACTCATTTATCTGCTGTTTTTACAATCGGCAGATAAGCATCACGAGGGCCAGGCCGTGGTCTGCCACTGACCACCTATCGGGCTGCACCCCAAAGGTCTGTGAGCCTTGTCATTATTCGGCCTTAAAACCAAAGAAAGAGTCAGAGACAGAGGCAGAGATATCGGAGGTTTACTGGACAGACGATCTCACACAACCCGTCCTGGAGCCATGTGTGTCCAACAGGGAGCAGGACACGGCAGAAATCTCCAGCTACTCAGAGAAGGAGGTGGCTGCCCTTTGTAGAGGGAAGCGACATAGGTGGGCTCACCAGTTACTAGGGACCAGTGAAGCCCTGTTAATTGAAGGACTGGGTGGTCACATGAGTACAGCAGGGACTGGCCAAGCAGCAGATGGACAGGAAGCAAGAGAACAGCCATCCTGAGTGGCCTCACCATACATGTCTCCCCTACATCCTCTGTACGACCCTTACAATGCTGGTCCGCCCCTCTTCCCCGATATCCCTGGGGTCGGGTAAAGGGCACCACAGTCAAACAGCACAAATGCAATCCAGACACCAGCAGCCCACTGAACCACCAAGGAAGCCCGTTTTCTCCAGTAGGCGCCCAGGTTAATTACTGTCGCAGCCTTAGGTGGGGCCAGAGAGAGGAAAAGTGAAATCTGTAAACCCCTTTCTAATCCTATTCCTCGGGAGGCAACAAAGGCAAACCAGAGGGACTTACCTGCCGGTCTCAGGCTCAACAGGGGGCAGATTCTGTGTCATGGGCAAAAGGCAAAAGGGAGTTCTTGGTTGGCAATGCTCCTTTGGCGTCAACAGTTGAGCTCAGATTGTGTTGACTACAGTTCTGGGTTGTCATGGCATGGCACTGTGACGATGATCCTGGGATGACGATGATCCTGGGATGCTCAGTGACAGTTCAGGCTGGAGTCAGCCTCCTGGTCCACGTGCTGAAAGCAAGCTCCCCTCTCAACGTTTAAGGGGTCTTTTCACAGTCCGGCAGGGGCAGAGTTTGTAGAGCAGGTGGAAAAGCCAGGGTATGGTATTTTTAATGGCCCATTGCTGGACTTCATGGGCCTTAGTCGCAATCCATGTCCAAGGGGGTCCTGTAGGTCACACATGGCTGTTCTAGACCCCGAACAGTGGCTGCGGTGCTCAACACTCTGGTTACATTTTGTAACGTCTCCCACCTGTTGTAACGCCTCCTGGCCTGTGTGTAGCCATGGTCCCGGGTCCCTACATCACTGCTCTGCCCCCTCCTGCGGCCAGGACTTGGGGTGGGGGGCGGTTTGGGGAGTGGGCTTGTCTTACCCGACCAGGTAACCCCCGAATATGTGACAGATAATCCTCGCCTTTCGTCTGTATTCACCAGCCAACCCCGGGCAGTCAGAGGCACCCCGAGCGCGGAGCTGCCACCTTTAAACTGGAAAGAGACTCTGAGCTGAACAGGACACACTCAATCTCATGGAAGAGAAAGACGCCTCTCGTGGTGGTCAGCTACTCAGGGTCCCTCGTGCTAGTGGGCGCCACCTCAGGTCACCCCCTTTCTGTCCCCGTCCTCACTTCCCTTTGCCTTCACACTCACAAGCTTCCTCAGCCTCTTAGAACCGTTAGTGAGCCTTGCAGTTGCCCAGCCTTGACCCTGGAGACAGAAAGACGTCAACGGTTATGGGACAGGGGACCTCACACGGCAGGAGGAAAGGGTCCCAGGGCAACAGTCCCCTTCGTGCAGTAAGGGGTCAGCGAAACATGGCGGCGCTCCTCACCACTGAGGGAGGAAGGGGAGAGTCTGCCCTTGATTGGAGGAATCGATATCACGTGGGCTCATTGGTTACCAGGGAAACCAGCCTCTTGGGCACGCCCCTCAGAACCCCTCAGGTTAATAATCATCCCGGTGTTTCCCTTTACTAAACTAGCCCCTGGAGCTCTTCTGGCCTCAGGATTAGAACCATCCCTGGATGGGGCAGAAGGTAGGCATGTGCATGGTCTCCTGTGCAGCTGAAGCAGGGACTGGTGGAGCAAGGGAGGACGGTACAGAGAACAAGAGAACAGCCATCTTGATTTTTTAAGACTCTTGTTGTGGACCATTTTTAAAGTCTTTATTGAATTTGTTACAATATTGCTTCTGTTTTATGTTTTGGTTTTTTGACTGAGAGGCATGTATAGGATCTTAGCTCCCCAACCAGGGATTGAACTTGCACCCTCCCTGCGTTGGAAGGCAAAGCCCTAACCACTGGACTGTCAGAGAAGTCCCAAGAGAACTGCCACCTTTAATGGCCTGGCCACACACCATCATATCCCCAAAGCCCAGTGCCACACATAGTTGGGACTTGTTTTGGCTTCCTGGAGTACCAACACCAAGGGCCCAAAACTAGCAGCTTGAAACAGCAGAATTTGGGGGTGTAAAATGGTGCAGCCTCTGTGAAAACAGCACAGCAGTTCCTGAAAAATTAAGCATAGGGTTCCATGCGTGTGTGTGCTAAGTCACTTCAGCCGTGTCTGACTCTTGGCAACCCCATGGACTGTAGTCCGCCAGGCTCCTCTGTCCATGGGATTCTCCAGGCAAGAATACTGGAGTGGGTTGCCATGCCCTCCTCATAGGATTCCCATGTGATCCAGCAATTCTACTTCTGGGAGTATACCCATGAGAAGTAAACCAGAGAGGCCAGCAGGTATTTGTATAATGCACCCATGTCATGACAGCATCACTCACAATGCCGAAAAGGTGGAAACAGCCCAAATGCTCACTGACAGTTGAATGGATCAACAAAATGAGTTCTAGCCTTACAATGGAATGTCACTCAGGCTTGAAAAGGAAGAAGATTCTGACACAGACTACAACCCAGATGGAACTTGAAGACATTATTCTAACTGACAGAAGCCAGGTACGGTTCCACTCAAATGAGATTATTAGTGCAGTTAAATTTAAAGACTGAAAGCAGGATCATGGTTGCCAGGGTCTGGAGGGAGGGATGACTGGGGAATTATGGTTTCATGAGTGCAGAGTTTCAGTTCTGCCAGATGAAAAACACCTCTGGAGACTGATGGTAATGATGATCACAAAAGAACGTGAATGTATTTAATGCCACTAAAACAAATACTTAAAAGTGGCTAAAGTGGTAAATTTAATCTTATGACTATTTTATCACAATAAAAATAATGTTACATAAAGACTTCCAGAAATGTATTGTCTCATAGTTCTGGAAGCTAAAAGTCTTAAATCACCTTCTTCTTAAGATTTTTTAAATTGAAGTACAGTTGATTTACAAGGTTGTGTTAATTTCTGCTGTACAGTAAAGTGATTCAGTTATACATGTTATATATTTTCTTTTTTAAAATATTCTTTTCCCTTATGGTTAACACAGGCCATGGATTACAGCTCTGCGCTAACACCAGGGCCTTGCTGTTTATCCGTTGTACAGATAAAAGCATACATCTGCTAGCCCCAACCTCCCACTCCAGCCCTCCCTCAGCCCCTGCCCCCTCAGCAACTACAAGGCTGTTTTCTATGTCCACGCGTCTGTATTGTAGGCAGATTCATTTGTGTCATTCATAGAGTCCAGATGTGTGTGACATCATATAGTATTTGTCTTTTTTCTGAAGAACTCCAGTTAGTCCCAGTTGCACTCATGTTGCTGCAGATAGCACTGTCTCATTCATTCTATGGCTAAGTAGTATTCCATTGCATATATGCACCTCCTTTATCCATTCATCTGTCGATGGACATTTAGGTTGGTTCCGTGCCTTGACTATTCATAGTGCTGCTGTGGGCACTGGGGTGCATGCATCTTTCTGAATTACAGTTTTGTCTGGATATATGCCCAGGAGTGGGATTGCTGGATCATATGACAACTCTGTTTTTAGTTAAAATCACCTTTTTGTTGCTACAAAGGGAGAGGACCTGGTGTCCTCAAACACAGTTTGATCCTTAGATATAAAAGGAACCAAAGCCAGAAGGAGCCTCAGAAGCCACCTACGTCAAGAGAACTCATCCCCTTTCAGGACCAACACTCCCTTCTCATGACAATTATTTTGTGACAGTCCATTCATCTCTTTAAATAAAATTGAAACTATAACTCACGTATGTACATAACTTTCAGAATGAATTAATAATAAGATGTCCTAACTATAAAGGAATAAATAAAAGGAAATGTAATAATATGAACTTCAATAGAAATAGATTTGGACACAGCTATACAAGAATGTTGTAAACAAAGAGTTAGGTATTTGTGCTGCTTACAATGGACAAGTTTGAATAGGAAGGTAATAGTAAACTGAATGTGTGTTCGACAATTTCATATGCCCAGGAAGAATCTTTTTGAACATAATACAGCCAGACATGCAAATTGGCCCAGTGGTGATTTATTGGCAAAGCAAACACTGCAGGCAACATCACCGCGGGCCCCGTGATTTTTCCAAAATGGGGAGGAATGCTTGGTCAGGTTCCCACTGGGGTATTTACACACCAGTTCCTGTTAGCTGTTGGATGAGGGCTGCTCCTAGTGGGTGTTAATTCCCCAGAATTCCAGCTGCCCCTGGGCACACAGGCATGCAGAGGCCGGCAGCTGGAAGTGGCCCTCACACACCACCACTGCAAGTTCTAAGGGATATGGAGACGCACACACCATCCAGGGGCAGATGAATTACATCCAGGGTAAAAACTGGCAGCAGGAAGTGGCAGGAGGACCCCCAGAGACCCTGGCTTGGGGAGCGCCTTCGTTGAGGCTCACTCCTGGTGGACCTGTAGAAGAAGGATGCCCGCACAGTCTGCTGTCCAGCTCCCGGGAGTCCTTGGGCTGCAGTCCAGTCCTGTCTCCATGAGTCCTGCTCACTCCCAGGTCCTGTTCTCCCCATGAAGTCTTGCCACAGCTTGGATTCCCTGAGCTTGGCCACGGAGCCTGGTTGCCTTATTCTCTTGCTTGCGCTGCCGTCCTTAGGATAAACCCCTGTCACCGAGTCACCGAGATGCCTCTCTGGATCGTATAACCAAAGAGCCCATCTCTAGGCTCATCATTTTTAAACATGCAGAGGAGAAGGGTGAATACTTTTGGAGCCCATAGTTTATCTACTATCCTCATCCCTCTCTGCAGATTAAACTTATGCATGTACTCAAAGCAACCTAGATAGATAGTGTTATTAACTGCACGTCACAGACGAGGTGACAGAGGCACAGATAGGTTAAGTGACTTGCCCACAGGCTCACAGTAGATGATGGAGCCTCAGAAGGAACTAAGTGATGTGGCTCCAAGGCCCATGTGGGTCACCGTGCCTCTAACCGCTAGTCTACGAGGTCTCTCAATTAAGCAAAATGATTTCCTGGTTCTGAACCTTGATCCTTCCTCACTGAGGGATGCTCTTGTTTTGCTGTCCCGTTCAGGCCCTGCCCCTGCACCGACTGGAATTTGAGTCTAGGTTGGAACTGAGAGCAGCCTTTTGGGGTTATGCAGCCTGGGGTCAAAACCCAGCACTGCAGCTCGCTGGGCTGTGTGACCTCGGCAGTTGGCTGTCCCTCTCTGTGCTTCCTGGGCCTTTAAGAGGCTTGAACCAAAGTAAAAAGTCCATTTGAGGGGGGCTTCCCTGGTCGCTCGGTGGTAAAGAATCAGCCTGCCAATGCAGAAGACCTGAGTTCAATCCCTGGTTGGGGAAGATCTCCCACGCCGCGGAGCAACTAAGCCCATGTGCCCAAACGACTGGGGCCACACGCCGCTGCTGCTGCTGCTGCCCGAGCGCCCTAGAGCCTGCGCCCTGCAACTCGAGGAGCCAGTGCGACAAAGAGCCCAGGCGCTGCAGCAAGAGAGCAACCCCCGCTGTCGACAGCCAGAGAGAAGCCCACGCGGCAACCAAGACCCAGCACAGCCAAAAATAAATAGATAAAATGTATTTTATTTATCTTTTGAAAAAAATAATTCGAGGTGACTTCTCTGCTGTGCGTTTCTTTTCATCAGGCAGGCTGGAGGAACTGAACAAATTGCCCTGTTTTTCATGTCTCCCCGCGCCCCACAGGCCGCCCCCGCACCAGCTGCCTCGGCCATGGGGAGGCTGGGGGTGGCGGGGAGGGGCTCTGGGTGCCAGAGGGGAGCAAAGTCGGGGGGACTTCTGGAGGTGGGAGGGGTGGGGACTGGTCCCCGGGAAGCCAGCTGGCAACTGTCCGACCAGACAGTCCCTCCTCTTCCCACGGAGAGAAGGAGGGCAGAGGAGACTCATTTGTGTACTGGGCTCTGCCTGGCATCCCCCTTTGGCCGGATGAAGCCACTGAGGCTCAGAGCAGTGATGGCCAGGAGTCGGGGGTGGGGTGGGGGCTCAGCTGTCAAACTGAGGCTGCAGAAGGGCAGGGGGCGGCCACTGAGCATGGAAGAGAGAGGGTCAGGGCACCACATCATCTCAGCTCACCCCGATCTCTGCAGGAGCCTCCCGACCGGTCCCCCTGCCTCCCCCTTGGCCCCACTGCCCCAGCCAGAGTGGTCCTGTTAAACCTAAAGGCAGACCGTTCAAACTCGCCTTGTTCAAACTCTCCGTGGCTCCCATCTCCTGGAGAAGAGTCAGAGTTTGCCCGGGTCGGTAGAGCCCTACACAGGACCTCAACTCCCTCTCTGACCACCCCGCCAATCTCTGAGGTAACACTGGCCTCCCACTGCTGTGTTGGAACAACATTGCTATGTCTCCAACACTCAGCTGCAAAGCCTGTTCTCCTTCCACCTGGAATGTTCCCCCAGCTCACTTAGGTCTGAGCTCAAATGTCACGTCCTCAGAGTGGAGTTCTCTGACCACCACCCCATCACCTGGCATCCTTGAATCCCGCTTTCTTGTCCTTAACCTTGGCCACCTCCTGATGTTTTGGTCAAACTTGTTCACTTATGTTCGGGTTCTCTCACGGAAGGGGAGCTCCGTGAGGGCGAGACTTTTGTTCAGTTCTCTGCTGTGACCTCAGGCCTTGAACAGGGCCTGGCATTTGTCGAATACGTTAAAGAGAACAGAGACAGACAGAGTGATGGAGGAGGGATGATGGACAGGTGGATGGGCAAGGAGGAGGATGGATGGATTAATGGGTGAGCGGGTGGCCGCAAGGGTGGATGCGTGGATAGTTGGATGGAAAGAGGGGTGGATGGATGAATGGATGAATGAATAGCAGATGGAAGGATGGAGGGAAGGAAGAACTGCAGGAACGGAAAGAAAGATGAGTGGGTAGAAGGAAGGATGGATAAACCATTGGACAGAAGGAAACATAGAAATACGGAAGGAAGACTAGAAGGATGGATGGATGGACAGACTGCCAGATGGAGACACCGGCGGACAGACACACGATCAGGGCTCGCCTGATGAGAACCGGGGGCTTGGAGCGGGAGCACAGCTCCCAGCCGTCCCTTGGGGCGCTCCGCAGCCTCCCTCGCCCTGCCCCTCCCGGCTCCACCCCGGGGCCCGCCCCTTCATGCAGTGACGCGGAGGAGCATGGCAGGTGGGGGGCCGGCCCCAGGCTTTATTGAGCAGATTCGGGGGAAGGGTGGCCCGGCAGGCTCTCACCCCGGCCCTGGAGCCTCCTCTTCTTGCCTTTGCTGCCCCCCGGGGCGGGCCTGGGCCACTGGGGCCTGGGCGCCCTTCAGCTGCTGAGGAACACGCCTCGCTTGTGCCACTTCTGGTCGCGGATGCGGCGCACGGACTGCAGCTGTGGCTGGTTCGCGTCCCACTCGTTCCAGTGGCGGTACTCGCCCCTCTCGAACACGTACTGGCGCCCGCGGTAGCCCGGGAACTCGTAGCCAACCCACCTGCAGGGAGGTGAGGTCGGCGTGAGAAGCCTCCGGGCTCTCGCCTCCCACCCAGACCCAGTCTTTGAAAACCAGCCCCTGAACCTGCTCTCCACCTGCCGGAATCCTTCCTTGGCTTCCCAGTGCCCTGGGGATGAATTCAAACTCCTAGCCCTGCTCACAAAGGAGACTCTAGCCTTTTTACCTCTCACTGTCCTTCATACTCCACACTCCAGCCTGTCTCAGCCTCTCCCTGAACCCGCATGTCTCTGAGCCTTTACACCTGGTGTTCCTTTTGCCTGGAATGCTGTTCCTTGCCTCTTCCCCTCTTTCATAGCAACATTTACATATCAATTTGGACATCACCACCTCCAGAAAGCCCTTCCTGATTGCCCCAGGGTAAACCAAGTACCTCATCAGGACCCCCAGAGCCCCTGCATGTCCCCCATCACAGTTCTGATCACTACGAATTGTGAATAGCTGTTTTCTTGTCTGTTAAGGGACGACAGAGGATGAGATGGCTGGATGGCATCACTGACTCAATGGGTATGAGTCTGGGTGACCTCCAGGAGCTGGTGATGGACAGGGAGGCCTGGCGTGCTGCGGTTCATGGGGTCGCAAAGAGTCGGACACAACTGAGCGACTGATCTGATCTGATCTGATCTGTCTGTTAAACTGTGACATTACCAAGGGATGAATTATGGGAGCTGTGTAGTTCTTATTGCCCCCCATACCCTACACACAGCAGATGCTTGGTAAAAAGTTGTTGAATACAGTATTATCAGGTAGAAGTGGCACCTCTCAAGGCCCAACCCCAGATTACAAGCCCACAAGTGAGGTGTAGTTGCCTAGACAAAGGGAGAGTGACCCTAAGATTGCATTAACAGAGATATTACGCCTAGAAGGAGGGAGGAGAAGAGCCTGTTCTCCTATGTACCACTCGGGCCACCCCTACATACGTGCTGGGTCTCCTGGTGAGAAGGACAAAGACTATGAAAAGGGAAAAAACAAATCTGAACTCCAAGGTCTAGGGGAGTTCAGAAAAGGAGTGAAGACTTTGATGCAGACAAGTAAGGGGGTGCAAATTTCACTTGGCTAAAAAAAAAAAAAAATCTGTCTTTAAGTCGAGGCTTCCTGGAAATCCAGTGGTATAGGAATGCAAGCAGGTGGACATTCAAATCACGGAGGCTTTGAGCAAGGCTGGTGTAGGGGCCCTGACTCGAATGAAGGGCCTCCAGACCTGGGGGAGCCGGAAACGCCAGCTGTGTAGGAAACCGTGAACAGAGATTCCGTTTGGAGCCCGAGGCATGGGAGCTGGAGGACAGGGTAGGGCAAGGGTGGGGCCGGGTCCCTTACGTCCCGTTGATGGCCCGGACGCTCGCCACACGGTCCTGGAAGCCGTGAGCCCAGAGGCTGGGCACGTCATCGTCCACTATCTCCATCTTGCGGCCGCCGAAAGCCGGGTTCTCAAAGAGATGCAGCTTGTGATCCGGGCCATCCTGGGGGCAAGACCACGGGATGAACCAGCTGCTCCCATGCCCAGGACAGAGGGCCCAGGAGGCTCCAGCAAAGGCTCAAGGCACCGCCGAGTAACGCCCACCCCCAGAGCTGGCCTCCTTAGGACTTCCAGAGCCAGAGAGCCGTGAAACCGAGAGTGGGGGCTTTCAGCCGTGAAACCGAGAGTGGGGGCTTTCAGGTCTGGTTAAACCTTGTTATTTAGCAGATAGGACACCAAGGCACAAAGAAGGTGGCAGGAGACCAGAATCACTCATGTAGAAACACTCCCGTTTTATGAAAGCAGATTCTGAGTCAGTCTACCTGGCCTTTCCCCTCCCATCCCCACTCCAAGGAGCATCAGTCATTGTGAGCAGGAAGAAGGGCGGGACTAGCTGCTGGCCTGAGTCAGCAGGTGGGAGGGAAGAGCCACCAGGCACCGGGTCTCTTTCAGGTGTTGGAGAAACACAAGGGAAGGACTTGAGCTGATCTGCAGTTACTTTCTGAAGCTATTTATCGGGCAGTATGGGTTCCACTGGACCACGTGGCTCCTGATTTTAATAATGCTACAGAGGGACATGCCAGTGACCTGCTGGCTAAGGCAAGATATGAATCCTGGCCTCCTGACCTTCAGCCCAGTGCCCATTCAGTAGCCCACTTCTTGTCCCCCCAAAACCATTCAGATCACAAATAATGAGGGCTCTCCCGGGGCCAGGTCCGTGCCAGCCGAGCCCTTGGCTGAGCTCGTGAAAGAAGCCTGCCAGGAGCGCCCAGTGTGTCCGGCTTCCAGCGGCTATACTCACAATGTGCAGGGGCCGGAGGGACAGGAGGCTGTCGCTGTGGTGACTGTTGGACCAGGCGTCCCAGCGAGGGTAGTCCCCCTTCTCCAGGACGTACTGCTCCCCGCGGAAGGCCCTGCGTTCAAACGCCAGCCACCTGCAGGAGGAAGGAGGGCTGGGTCACTCATCTCTGCTGCCCTGGGGGTGGGGAGGACCCACGTCTAGGGAGAGGTTGGTGCCTGACAGCTGCTGACCTTTGACCCTGCCCCTCTCCTCTGACCCTAGTCCTGGTATTGAGGGAGTTACTAGAACTTACTAGGAGCTGAGACTCTGAGCCAGAAAACCAGCCTGGGAAAGAGTATTGAAATCGGTTTTAGGTGCAGCCTCTGTATAGGCTGCTCAGAAACGTTTTCAGCACAAGGGCTGGCACACAGTAAGGATTCCATCGACGACTCCTCCTCTTTCTCCTTCGCTTATTCCTCCCCTCCTCCTCCTCCTCTAATTCCTTTATTAGATTGTTATTCTTATTATTACAATTATATTGTCATTTAGTACATCTCTCCATCCATTTTCACAAAAATGCTGAAGTGCATACGATTATACCCATTTGACAGATGAGAAAACAGAGGCCCAGACGGTGAAGCACCTCACCCAAGTGGTTAGTACCACAGCCTAGTCTAGTCAAGGCTATGGTCTTTCCTGTGGTCATGTATGGATGTGAGAGTTGGACTGTGAGGAAGGCTGAGCGCCGAAGAATTGATGCTTTTGAACTGTGGTGTTGGAGAAGACTCTTGAGAGTCCCTTGGACTGCAAGAAGATCCAACCAGTCCATTCTGAAGGAGATCAATCCTGGAATTTCTTTAGAAGGAATGATGCTAAAGCTGAAACTCCAATATTTTGGCCACCTCATGCGAAGAGTTGACTCATTGGAGAAGACTCTGATGCTGGGAGGGATTGAGGGCAGGAGGAGAAGGGGACGACAGAGGATGAGATGGCTGGATGGCATCACTGACTCGATGGATGCGAGTCTGAGTGACCTCCGGGAGTTGGTGATGGACAGGGAGGCCTGGCGTGCTGCGGTTCATGGGGTCGCAAAGAGTCGGACACGACTGAGCGACTGATCTGATCTGATCTAGTCTTTCCATCTGAATAATTCGGGGGTCCGGCTGGGGACTCCTGCTTACTGGGTGGATGTGGACAGAACAGTCAACTGCTTTGGCCTCAGTTTCCTTATCTGTCAAGTGGGCAGTCGTGAGGATTTAGGGGTATTGTTGCTATTGTTTAGTCACTAAGTTGTGCCTGACTCTTTGTGACCCTATAGACTGTAGCCTGCCAGGCTCCTCTGTCCATGGGATTTCCCAGGAAGAATAATAGTTGCCATTTCCTTCTCCAGGGGATCTTCCCAACCCAGGGATCGAACCTGAGTCTCCTGCATTGGCAGGCAGAGTCTTTACCACTGAGCCATCCCAGGATATCAAGCACATTCGAATTTAGATGTTATCATTGTTATTGAAGTCATATGTATTAGACCCCACTCGCTGGGCACTGAGCCAGGCGCATGTCTTCCTCTGTTCTCTCTGCACAGTGCTCGGCTACTGACCCCAGAGATGGAGAGCTGGAAGGAGTCCAAGAGAATCACTGTTCAATGCGCCCATTTACAGGTGGGAAGACTGAGGCCAGATATGGGGAGGGAGTTGCCTAAGGCCCCACAGCAGATTGAGAGCTCGCTCCTGACCCTCCCGACTCCCAGGGGGCTCAGGGTTGGGAGGAGGGCTGGTGGTCTGGGTACTCACGGGCCCGACTCCACCTGGATGGAGCCCACCTTCTCCAGCAGGCTTTCTGTCAGGTTGGGGCACTCGGCTGTGAGCTCGCACCGCTTGCCCTGGAAGTTCTCCATTTCGTACACGATCACCTAGAAACGCAGCCTCCTCAGCATCCCATCGGGGCCGGCCGGACTCCCAGCCCCGGCCCGGAGGGCCTTGGGAGGCAGGTACCACCCCTTGCTCCATCAGCTCTCTCTGCCTGGAACGGGCCTGAAGCCAGCGGCGCCGTGGGCTTGCCCTGCCCCCTGGTGGCCACGGAGGGCAACGCCTCCAGGAACCCCGTTAATCCGGGGACCGCAAGCTGGGTGTCTGGCCAGAAACAGGGCAGAACTTGGTAAAGCGAAATGTCCAAAATGACTGGAGGGAGGACTCTAGGGAAACGAAGCTGCTGTGGTCAGGAGGGGCTGTGGGCCCCCTTCTACGCTTTTCGAGAGAAGCCGAAATCTGTCATTGCCTTAATGTGAGATGTCTCCATTTTGAAAGTCCTGGGCACACAAATAAAACTCCAGTTTGCACTAACTAAACTTCACCTGCCCCTGTGCCTGCGAGGAAGGGGCTGCCAAGGCAGAGGTGGGTTTTGCCTCCTTCACCCGCTTAGAAGCACTAACTGTCTCCGTAGAGGGTCCCTGGGGAACATTGGCTCCGGTCCTTTTACACAAGGGTCGGCGGGGGGTGGGGAGGGGGCTCAGAAAGGGTCCTGGGCTGCACAGCAGGTTAAGTGGAGGTACTGGATTCAGTAAGCCTGCCAGTGCTTCTCTCATAAGCACTGCAGTGGCCGGGGGAAAGCCCACAGATGCCAAAAGGAGCCAGGAAGGGCTGGCAGTGATGCCCCCTTCTCTGGTGGGGGGATAGCTGGAGGTTCACAGGGCAAGGCTGATTCACACACGAATCAGGTGCAGAGCCAGGCAAGACTCTGAGCTGCTCTTCCCCTCCCGGTGCCCCCCGTCTGGTCAAAGACCCCACTTATTTCCTTAGTCAATCCATCCTGGGACCCCACCTTAAATTAAAGCCCCTGGGATAGCTTAGAAAGGGCGGAGAGAGCCCACAAATGCCAGCTTTCAGATTTCTCTGTTTGCTGGCCATGGTAATGGCACTGGTGTTTAACCCTTCCTGAGAAGCGTGGGTGCTGTCCCCAGGTTAAAGATGGGGCTGCTGAGGTCCAGGGAGGCCCAGGGACTGGACCGAGCTCAGGCAGGAGGGTCAGCGCCATGTCTCCTGAAAGCCCCGTTGACACTGGCAGCGGGGGTGTGACCAGGTCCCTGTGCAGACGAGGACACAGAAGAGCCAAGAGTGGGCAGAGAGGGGAGATGCCCTCTTGCTCCCGGCTGGCAGGAAGGGCTGCTGCTGCTTTCTGGAGAGAGGCTGCCTGGCTGGGAGGCGGGCCCCGAGGACCACAGGCAGCCCTGGGCCCAGGGCCCCCCAGGACCCCTCCCCTGACCCCCGTACCTTGTAGCCGCCCCCGAGGCCGCCATGGCTCTTGCCGGCCGCAGCCTGCTCTGGTGCGCTGTGCTGCTCTGCCATCTCCGTGGGAACCCCTGTGGCTTCGACCAAAGCAAATGGTCACCAGGTGCGCCCAGGGTGGGGGTGGGGGGCGGGCGGGGGTGAAACCCAGGTGCCTGGAGTTAAGGATAAGCTTCAGAACTCAGCCGCCTCTGAGACGTGGGATGTGGTCGATGCTCACAACCAACCTTCGGTCATTTAGCAAACATCCCACAGAGCATCTGCTGTGGCCCACAGGGCCTGGGACAGTCAGGGGGAGGCGGATACCCATTTTACAGGTGGAAATCCCTAGGCCTGGGGAGGCGGGGCTGGGATGGGGCTCCAAAGCCCGTGCCCTTCCCCCTCCCCCGGAGCTTTGGGGGGACACTACACCTCCAGACTCTGCTCAGGGGTGGGGGGTGGGCCACAGGGAGCCTCCTCTGCTGGGATCACTCCCACCTCTGCCCCCAGGCAGTAGCTTCCTTCACCGATTCCTTCGTTTGCCAAAGATTCTAAGAGAATCGAGTCGGTCCCTTGCCCTGGGCTGGGTGATTGAGAGGAACAGCAGACCAGGGACTAGTGAGAAACAGACGGACAGACAAAAAAAGCAAGATACTGGACAGCAGGCCCTGGGACACCCGCTCAGCTTGTTTTCATCCCACATGCGTTTACAGAGCACTCACCGTATAGCAGCCACTTAAAGAGACACAGACAGACAGACAAATGGCACCCCTTCATCCCTAGGGATGGTGCCACACCCCGCTGGGCCTGAATTCTTACGTGGAAGGGTCTGCCTGATGCCAAACACCCAGACACACAGGACTGTTCTCCTGTTTATAAACACACCCGTGAGTGCCACACACACACACACACACACACACACACACGCTCCCATAGTTACTGTACATGGTCAATTTCCACCTGGTGTACAAAAACAGCCCCCAGCTTCTCTCTCTGGGACACATACATGCCCATTTCAGATGCCCCCTGCCAAGGCCCGGAAGGCACCATAGCCACACGCTACATTGCTGGGAGCAGGCGGGCTGCGTGGCCCTTATACTTAGGACACAGGCCCAGCGATGCTGTCTGCCTCCCTGTGTCCAGCCTTGTCAAAAACTGGGGCCTATAAATGGGGCCAGGTGGGGGAGGACTCTCAGCAGAGGTGCCAGCCCCCCACTTTATCCACTCCACTTCCTCAGCGGTGCTCAGTCTCTGCAGGCCCCCTGCCCTAAGCTCACACCCCAGGGCTTGACCCTGCCCACCCCGTCAGACACCGGCTGGCTCAAGGGCTGTCCTGAGTCCTCCCTCCGGCTCCGGCCCTCACGTGGATCCCCGGCTGGTGCGGGGGGCCGGCTGTGCACGCCCCCTCCCCCGGAGGCCACCCAGGTCTGGGCCGGCCTCCCCGTCCCCACACCCCCGGAATCCACCTGTTGCCGTCGCCGTGAGGAGAGAGGGGGCCGGCGCCGTCTGCAGACTCAGTCCGCTGCCACCGGGAATGCCCTATTTATGGGCGCTTTCTGACAGCCCAGCACATCCCGGCTTGCTGAGGCAGCGCCCTGTCCACCCGATTCCATGCGCGCCACTTCACCTCAATAGCAGGCCTGGGGAGGCCCCCATGCTTGTGTCCTCAGCCGTGGTCTCTGATGACTTCCTGGGGGCAGGTGGACCGTGTCAGCCTCCTGGGGAGCCCCACAGCACCAAGCTCTCAGTGTCCCCAACTTCCTTGCTCTGGCTTCTCAGTGCCAGCATCTTCTTTTTGGGGTGCATGACACCCTCAGAATGGCTCCAGTTCTTAAAGCACCAAGCCCTAGAATTTCTCAATTTTCCCCCGTGGGGCCTAGAATTTAAGTCTAAGCACCCTGAACATCCCCTCCAAGGTGGATGTAAATTCGTCCACACATTTCCACAAGACACGGTAACAGACCCAACAAAGATGTCTTTTCTTCATAGAGAAGGCATCTATGGACGACGGTGATCATTGACGGGAGACCTGCTATGTGCACGGCACTGGGCCAGCTTTGTGAGCAGTGTGTTCAGTCTTCATGCAGCTCCCTGGAGGGGAGGAATTCTGATCGCCACTTTATAGAGGGGGAGACAGTTCAGAGAGGTGAAGTCACTTACTCAGGGTCACACAGCAGACAGGAGGTGGAGCGGCTGGCCTGCATCCAGGGTCCAGCTCTCAGCCTCAACAGGGATAAAGACGATCACGACAGTCACTTTATTTATGACTCAAAAATTAGATCCGTGCATTTTGTGTGCGTGTCTAACAAAGTATAATTTCACCCGTGACAGCTACCAAATTTCCTCAGTTTTCAAAAGTTTGCCTCAAGCCACTTTGCTTTTATGAAAGACCTACATTAGTACCCGTTTTCTCTAACAGAAAGAAATCTAGAGGACTTTTGCTTTTATGAAAAAAGGCGAAAAGCAACAGTTGCATTCAGCCTTTATTTTATAACGAGCCGTTATAGAAGCAGGGTGAGCCCCAAGCGGCGACTGGCGCCACCAAGTGTCCTCCGCGGGAATTACACACAGCATCGCAGCGTCAGACCGCCACGGCTTTGAACCGCGTCTGTGAGTGTCTGCTCTTTATCTCCTTGTGTGCATCTGTAAGCAGGCTGTGTCCACAGGTCACCACTGTTTCAATGTATGCCACTGCAGCTTAAAGAAGATTTCAGAGGAGCGCTCTACTCTAAGATAGAAGAGAGGAGCTTGCATTCAGTGGTTACTGAAGCAATAAAATAAATGACTGGCAAAGGAGTGAATTGTTAAGCTGAGGGTTTTCTTTAGCTGTTGCTTGTTTTTGGCTAAAACCGTCAAGTCAGCATAAACCCCAGCATCCCCGGAGAGGTGGGTGACAGCGGGGCTCTGGAACCCGGTGGATCTGTGTGACCTTGGGGGACTGAATGAAGGTCACAGCCAGTCTCCTCATCTGCGTGGAGGAAGCTTCTCTCCTCGAGCCACGGGAGCAGCCTCACTTCCTTAATCACTGAGGATCCTGCCCACTGGTGACAGTTCAGCCCGAGGGGCTGCTTCCTTCTGGCGCTCATGGAGAGCAGAGTTGGTCTCAGCCCCTTAACCTGAGATGTAGCCGGCACCCGCAGGGGACATCAGGGAACAACAGAGGAGGGGAAGGCCCAGCAGTCCTGATTCCCCCCGACCGCAACCCCGCCATCAGCTCCTTTAGGGTCCTGAAGACCCAGGTTCCCAGATCTCGCATGCCACACATCTTTAACCTAGAGTTCTTGGTCTTGGGTTGTTGCCAAGTGGGGATGGATTACTCTTTGTCACGGGGCAGGAGGGCTGTCCTGGGTAGTGGGGGATGTTGATCAGCATCCCTGGCCTCCTCTCACTACATGCCAGGAGCACGCCCTTCCCTCCTTGTGATGATTGAAAGGACACCCCCTGTCATTTTGCCAGATGTCATGCAGACCGGCCGAGTCCACCCGGGGCCACTGCCTTTAACTTCTGCCAGCTCATGTCACGCTTACCACCTCTATTCTGGAGGAGCTTGGGGGTCCAGAGATACCCCACAGCCAGGAGGAAGCAGAGTTGGGAACTCAAGCCCATGCTGAGCGGAGATCCGGCTCTGTCTCCATCGGGGCCCCGTTCCCAGGACCCCTGCTGCTCCCTCCCGCAGCCGGGCCCCCCAGACTGGCCCCCCTGAGCGCAGTGGAGGGACTGACTCAGCTGGGGACAGGCATGCCTGCGTGGGGGAGTCCATTCATTCACACACCGACACGCTGAGGTCTCCAGGGCAGCTCGCGTCAAAGCTTTATTTGCTGTTTCCAGAGTCTGAATGTGACATCTTTGTACATGCAAAAGGTCATTGTGTTTTAGGGCAGTCGACCAGACTCCCAACTGCTCTGCTGTGCGTATGAAATCTCTTTACAGTTACAAAATAGAAAAGCACTTGTAGACACCCGATACTCTAAGAGGTCCGGGAAGCCCCGTTGGTTTTGAAGTTAAAAATATAGGTTTTTTTTTTTTTTTTTCTGGATGAATTCTCAGTCACATGATTAGAAAGGTCCTTTCTGGGACTGAATAAAGTGCCGGTCGACTGCCTTCTGTTCAAACCTCCTGGAGCCCGTGAATTCGTAAAGCAACCACGAGAACACCAGCTGGCAGGACGCTTCAACTTTCCCGAAAGCAGGACTCGGGTTCCTTTTCGATCATGACTCAAATATTGGAGGAAGAGACCCAGGAGAAAGGTCAGGAAAATACAATGGTGTAGGTATATATATATCTCCACTGCCCCCCATCTTACAGAGCATTCTAAGGATCGTAGTCACAGGGGAAGTATGAAACTTGGAGGATACTGATATGACTTAAGAAACAACGCAAAGTATTTCCCGTAACACAATGGATGACTTTTACAAGCCCCGTATTTACAGGATCTATAAGGCGGTGTGGAACGAGATCATTCTTTCACACAACTGGCACTATACATATATTTTTCTTAAGCAGGCACGCCACCAGAGATGGTTGAGAGAGTGCCAGGCTGATTCATGAGATGGTGTGGTGCCAGGCCTGAGGGTGACAAGGGGATTCGGAGAGGACGATGGGGAGGGGCTGAGGGGTGACCTTGCCAGAAATCTCAGGCTGACTTTCCAAGAACCTGACTTTCTAGTCCTCCCCTCCTTGCAGAAGCCAACCTAGACAAAGAAAGAGATCTCTAGAGGGGTGATGGGGGCAGGGGGCCATCACAGACTGGCCAAGACACAGCACGTTTGTGCCTACTGGCTTTCTATGTGGTTCTGCGTTTGGGGATCCTCGGCTTGCCCAGAATCCCAACACGGTGGCACCTGGTGGCTCTCAGAATGGGACTCAGATCCACCACTCCCTAAGGGGCAGGCCCGGGGTGGACCCCCATCCAGATGCGGAGTGGGTCCCTCCTGCCCCGTGGCATCATATTGCCATGGGGCTTTTTTTTTTTTTTTCACTTTCCTGTTTCAACACAGGTCAAAAAAGGAGAGGCACAGTCTGACTGCAGTAACACCTCGGCTGAAACAGGAGGGAGGGGCAACTCCCAGCGGAAAGAGCCTTCCTCCCCTACCCCACAGACCTCACCCTGCAATGCTGGTCCACACAGGGGCCACTGTCGTCCAGCTTCCTGTACTAAGGGGCAGGGCGGTGTGGGAAGGACCACAGGGGTGGGGGGAGGAGGCGGAGGGAGGCTGCCTGAGAGCCCTCTCCTTGGGTGGGATGCCGTCTTCCATGCAGGAGTCACCTGGACGCCAGCGTTTCACTTTGGAGAAGATCTAACCACACGTCTGTGGGGCTTTAACACTGTAATCACGCCTGGCTCCTGGGCAGCCTGTGGGCATCATAAAGCGAAACATAAATGGAAATGGCGGTTAGCAGAGCCGGGCGGGAGCAGCTGAGCTCTCCTTCGGGGAAACTATGCCTCAGGGTTTTCCAAATCACCTGCACAGCCTCTGAGGCCTTGGGCCTCAGACCCGTCTATTCCAATACCCAGAGCTGGCCTCACTTCTTCCAGGGAAGCATGGAAGAAGAGCTGAAAGCATGAGGCCTGGCTGGTCCCCTGCAAAACATTCCCATCTGACTGTCCTCTCCCCGAATCCCAGGCAACTGGAGGCTGTCGGGGCTGCATCGCTCAAAGCCCCCAACATCCTAAACACTGGGGTTTGGGGGTGGCACATCTCTTCCACCAGAGTTTCTCAGTTGGCGCTGAGGGATTTTCCACCACACTGACTCTTGAGTCCTCGCTGTGGAATTTTACAGGTCAAAGGTGTCTGTTACCTTAGGCAAGAGAGTGTGAAGAGGGGGTCGACTGGAGGGGGAAGTGATAGACTTCTCAAAAGAGCAGCTGTCAAAATGCTGATGTGCAAAGTGGGTGGGGAGAGGGAAGTGGGGAGAGAGAGAGATTATATTTTAAAAAATCACCTATCTAACCATCTTATTTTGGATGCATTCTGTATAAAACTGTCATTGAAAGAATGCCAAAGGCCCAGGCAAGGAGGGCTTGATGAGGGCGGGTGACTTGACTGCAGACAAATGGTTAAGGCATTATTCAGTCCATTGAAAAGGAGATGGGCTTCCAAAGGCGGCTCCAGCAGAACTCAAGAAACCAGCATGCATACATACAACCCCCTGTGCGGCCCCTGAGGGCTCACTCTGCTTAGAAAGAGAAGTAAAAGAACCCACTGTCCCAGCTGGCTGTCTGCAGAGGCTCCCAGCAGAGCATCGGTTGCTGGGGACATCATTGTACGGATCGCAGCCGGAGCCAGAGGTCCCGGGAGCCTGCGTTGAGCTGCTGGCTCCTGACCCACGGAGACAGTCCGCTCTGCGGGGGAGGGATGAGGCTGCTGCGGTGGGTTTCAAGGGGTGGACTTTGCCCGTCCTCGTCACCAACGAATTCAATGGAGTTCTATTTCCAGTCTGGGAGTGGGAGGTTAGGTAGACGATCTCCAGGTCAGTCTCGTTCTCAAGGGCTTTTTCTTTCCTCTAGGGCAAACTTGGGCTGAAACACGACTGACTGAGAACTGAGCATTTTTGCCTGGTGGGTGCTGACCGAGCACAGCAGCTCACTTCCTGCTGCCTAAGATGGAACCAAGGTGCCTCCCCACCTTGAGAAAGACAGAAAGACTGTTGCCAAGAAAAGGGGTCAGGGTCAAAGCACACTAGGAGTGGCTTTTAAAGGGGACCTGTTAATCTGGAAAGTCACAACATCCAAACTGAAATAAAAGATGAACTGGATCTTAAAAAAAAAAATAAGATAGAAAAATCAACTGACGTGGATCCTGAAAGGATTAAATCCCCAAATGGCCAGAGAGATTGGACTGACCGCAAACTTGAGGGATGAAGAGAATACAGACTACGGTCAAGCAGGACCAAACCTCCGGACACAGATGCAAAGGCTGCCGGGCAACAGGCTCCAACCACCGCCTGTCCAGTGGCCGGAGCCTGACCAGCAGGACACTCCACCTGGGCCACTGTCCACTGAGCCGCAACCCCTCTCCAGCCCAGGTGTTGGTCTTAACCCAGAGCAAAGGGATTGGTCTCCACCCTCCAAGAGAGGGAAGAGGCGGTGAAGGGAGGTAACAGAGGAAGGAGAGTTGGGGAGACGACAGAGACTGAAGGAGGGTGGGGTGGCCGGCGGGGTGGGGGTGGGGGGGCGCGGCGAGGGAGGCGTGTTTTGAGACCATCTGCGAAGAATGGATTTCTCCAAGAGAGACTCAGCCAGCTCAGCCCAGTGCCCCTCAGCAGTCACGGGCTACACTATGAACTGCCCAAGCATCGTCTCAGGTAGGCGGCTCCCGGGCAAGGTTGGCACAAAGTTTATGGCAACCCCAGACGTGGCGGGTGGGCTGGCCATCTCTGGGCTGTATGCTGGAGCCTTGGGCCTGAGAGGTGGAGGAGGCTGGTGTGGAGAAATCTCCACACACACACACAAAGAGGACAGAGTAGACAGTGGCTGGAGACCCCAGAGTTCTTGGAGATCCCTGGGAACGAGCTTAGAATCGGCAAGCAAAAAGAGGCCAGCAAGGCTGTACTTGGTCACCCAGCATCCGGCAGGTCTGTCCGGAGTCCCTGGACTGGGGGTTGGGGGGAGTGGAGGGACTCCCCTCCAGACGGGCTTTCAGCAAGACTCTCCCTTCCTGCACTGGGACCTAGAAAAAGCACCTGGTCAGTGAGAACTGGGGGGCTGGTGGGGAGGGTGGGTACGAAGGAGAGGTGAGGGCAGACAACAAGGACCCCGCGTTCGCGGGCGCCGTAGGCCGAGGAGAGCGGCTCCTCCCACGCCAGCAGCTCAGGTCGTCTTCAGAAAAGGACTTTGCAGAAAAAGACTTCAGGGGCGGGTCTGATGCTCGGAAGGGAAAGGCACTGCCGTTGGGGCCGCTGATTTGGGAAGCCCTGGGAGCGAAGGTCACCCACAGGAGCTCAGAGCTCTCCAGGAAGGAACCGGGAAAATGTGCACAAGGGTAACAGTGACCCTCTTTACAAAGCTCGGGGGCGGGGAGAAGAGAACCTGAGATGATCCGATACTCGCACACCTCTCCTCCTGCTCCGCAGCGTGAAACACATATATGTACTGAATTGCAGAGAAAGTTGGTGAGATTATTGCTTTATCGCCTTCCAAAGCACACAGAGCGTGAAGAACGAGGCCACGGGCCGGCCCGCACACAGCCCCACTGCGGGGACACACACACTTGAAGGAACCATGGCGGGGGAGCTTAAAGGTGGGGGCTGATGACTGCTTTGAGAGGGTGAAGGAATTCACCAAAGGAGCAATCGAGACCACCCAGCCCCCACCCCACCCCCTACCAAACCCGGTGGCACTTCCCTGGACCGCTGGTTACAGCAGGAAATGAATGGTTTCATCTTCCTTGGAAATGTCCTTTTGAAAAAGATCGGCCCTGGGGTGAGGGGGGAAAGAAGCGCTTTCATGATTCAGAACCCAGGGGAGACGGTCCAGCCTTTATATCCATGTTCCTAGAGCTTCGCAGGGGTCTAAAAATGCGTAAAAATGCACATTTTTACTTAAAAAAAAAAATCCCAAAAAACCAAAACCACCAGCATGGGCATTTCTGGGCTGCCCGGTCTCTTCCCCAGCCTGAAACGCTGTCTGCGGAGATGGTGCACGGGCTTGTGAAGGGTGAGCCTTCCTCCCTGATCCATTGGGGGAGCTTGCGGGGAGCGGGCACTGAGACGTCTTCTCCACCGACTGACAGACGACCAACCGGCCGGCCGGTGGGACCAGGCATGTGCAGGAAGCGACGGCAGCAGCGGGACCTTGTCTTCAGGTTCGGACAGTTAAGGCTTGTTCGTTAGATGTGGCGGTGTCCCCTGTCTGGAGAGGACAGGCGTCAGCAGGGTGGACGTGAGACCCCACTTCTCCCCAGCATCGAGCCCGCAAAGCTTTCCTGGTGCTCCCCAAGACGCCACCCCAACTAGCCATGGGCCAGGAAAGACGACTTTGGTTTGTTTTTTTGAGGAGTGGGATGAAGAAGGCGGCGGGCGGCCAGATATGATGGAATGAATCTGCAGTTTAGGATCAGGTCAGGGTGCCAGCTTTGGTGCCCTCAAATGGATCGCTGCAGGCTTGACTGAGATATCATAGGTACAGCACTCAATGCTGAACAAACACATGCTCTGATCCCCTCTCCAAAACCCTAGAGCACAGGTTTATAGGAGGATTCAGAGATACTTTTGGAGTTTATTATATACGGTGTGTGTGTGTGTGTGTGTGTGTTCAGTGGCTTCATTCATATCTGACTCTCTAGGACCCCATGGACTGTAGCCTGTCCTGAACCCCTGTCCATGGGGTTCTCTAGGCATCAATACTGGAGTGGGTTGCCGTGCCCTCCCCCAGGGGATCTTCCAGACCCCGGGATTGAATTTGCATCTCTTAAGTGCCCTGCATTGGCAGGTAGGTTCTTTACCACTGGTACCACCTGGGAAGTGTCGGGCAGACTGTACAGGAATGTAGAAATTGGGGGCAGTGCGGAAAAAGCTGATCTTTGATGTCATTTTACGAAGTGGGGCTGAGATTCTGCGAGGAGGGCTGGCCGAGGGCATGAGACCAGAGTTCTGCCTGTCCCTCCCATCCCAGGCCGCCCAGTGGTGTGCTTTTCCCTAAGCGGCAGCACACCACCACCCTCATCTTTCCAGGAACCCAGGACACCCTCACCCACATCTTCCCTTCTCCTTCCAAGGTACAGCACTCCAAGTCTCCGAGCCTTTGCTTCCCGGCCCAAGTTCCCTGCTCCTTGGGTTGCAGGCTCTGCCCGAGTACCCACTCCGGGGCCCCCCATACCTGGTCAAGCTTGATTCTCATACAGGCTTTGTCTCTTCTTGGATTTCAGCTCCTTTAGCCACTGGGGAGAGGGCTCTTCCGATCTGAAACCACAAAGCCAGTGGGAGTCAGGTGCCAGCCTGAGTGAGGGCTGGGCCTGTGGGCAGGGCTGTGTGGGACCCAGGCCTCCTGCTGCTGTGCCAGGGTGGGGGTGTTGAGCCACATACACGGGTGGCAAAGACGCCCAGGTCTGTGTGATTGAGACACGAACTAACCAAGGCGCCCCCAAGTTCCCAAATGGGGAACGTTCAATATATCGTGGTACATCCATTCTATGAAAACACCTGCAGCAGAAACTCATGCTCACATAAATTATTTCCATCCATCCGTCCCCCAAATATCCATCCATCCGTCCATCTCAACCCGTGCAAATGCTCATGAGGGTAAAGATTCTAGGCTAGGCCACAGTACCTGGCTGCTCGGTCAGACATTATACTAAATGCTTCTGCGAAGGTATTTATTTTTTTAAAGATGAGGTTAGTATTTAAACCAGTGGTCTCTGAATAAAGCAGATTACTCTCCATAACACAGGTGGGCCCCATCGTATCAGCTGAAGGCTTGAACTGAAAAAGACCGACCTCCCCAGAAGGGGAAACTCAGAAAAGACACTGCCTTTGGGACTTGAACTGCGACACTGACTCTTCCCCAGGTCCCTAGCCTGCCTGCCTGGCCTGCAGATTTCCGAAACTGTCAGCCTCCATAATCATGAAAGCCCATTCCTTAAAATAAACCCTTTTGTCTCTCTCTCTTTTCCAGTGTATACGTCTTAATGGGCTATGTTTCTTTGGAGAACTCTGACTAGTGCGATGCCTGTAAGATATAGATAGATTAGATAGGCCTTATGTTTACTGAATAATTAACAATAACTGTTTGGGGGAGGTATAATCTGTTTCAGCTTTTTCTAAAACTGAAGAATACACATCCAGAAAGCTCTCAGGTCACAAGTTCATTTTCCCCAAGTGCATACACTTGAGTCATCACTGTCTGAATGACAACACTTTTGAGTGTTTTATTTTTTACTTTCTTCTTTATGTATCTTTCTTTGTCCTCAGCATGGCTTGTCATGAGAACACATCATTTGAACAAAAACGATGAAGTCAAACAAAAACTCTTGAAAAGTTCTTAAAGGAAAGAGAGATCACACCGTGATGGCCACGGGAGAACCACCGTGTGAAACATGTAACCGGAAACGAAGCTGTGTGTAGTGTACACTGTAATCTCGATTACATTTAAAAACCACGGAGGGAGAAAAGCCCAGACGTCACCATGGTCGTCTGAGTGGGGGGTGAAGGTGGGAGGTGGTGGTGTCAGATCTTGGCTGGTTTTCTTTCCTGCTTTATATTCATTCTATATTTTCTACAGTTCCTACGGTGAGCGTGTACGATTTTTATAATCAAACACATGTGCACACAAGGCCTGACTTCTGATGGTCTCAGAGAGAGCTCCCAACCCCATGGTCCTGGAGGGCTTGGGGACATTGGTGATTTGGCTAGGGGTGGGGTGGGGGTCTGAGAGGAAGAAGAGGTCCCCTGGGCAGAGAGAGGTCTGAGTACCCCCCAAGCAAGCCTCCTAGTGGAGGCTCAGGACCAGGGGGCCCCTAGTCTGGGGGCCTCTCCAGCCCTCGAGAAACAATGGCACCCTTAGCTGACTCCAGGGCGACTCCGGGGTCCCCAGAGCAAGAGAGAGGCACCATCTCGGGACTTCCCTGGCAGTCCAGTGGTTAAGACTCTGCGGTCCCAATGCAGGGGGCCAGGGTCTGATCCTTGGTCAGGGAACTAAGATCCCACGTGCCACAACTTAGAGCTTACAAGCTGGGACTAAAGATCCTGTGTGCCACAACTAAGACTGGAGTGGCCATATAAATGAATGCTGCTGCTGCTGCTAAGTCGCTTCAGTCGTGTCCGACTCTGTGCGACCCCATAGACGGCAGCCCACAAGGCTCCCCTGTCCCTGGGATTCTCCAGGCAAGAACACTGGAGTGGGTTGCCATTTCCTTCTCCAATGCATCAAAGTGAAAAGTGAAAGTGAAGTCGCTCAGTCGTGTCCGACTCTTAGCGACCCCATGGACTGGAGCATACCAGGCTCCTCCGTCCATGGGATTCTCCAGGCAAGAGTACTGGAGTGGGGTGCCATTGCCCTCCCCGATATAAATGAATACTTTTCAAAAAAGGGAGAGAGACACTGTCTCTGCCTCTGCCTTGTCGCCCTCTCTCACCCTCTTGACCTCTGCTTACCACAGCCCGCTCCGTGCTCCAATATCATGCACTGCCCACAGCACCCAGTTCTACCGGGCCTCTGGACCTTTGCACGTGACTTTGGCTACCTCTTTTGTCTCTCATGACCCAGCTCGGGCATCCCTTCTCTTGGAAGTCTTTTCCACACCTTTCCTCAAGTCTGGGTTCTGAACCCTTCTTCTGCCTTCCTCTATCACCAAGGGCAGATACAAAGGTAGACAGTAAGTAACTCCCGACTTTGCAGGTTACAGGGTATCTGTGTCAATGTATCAAGCCGGCAGTTGCATCAGGAAGGCAGCTTTGGACAACCCTTCCATGATGGCTGTGTGCCAATAAAACTTTATTAATGAACACAACCCTTCCATGATGGCTGTGCCAATAAAACTTTATTAACAAACACAACCCTTCCATGATGGCTGTGTGCCAATAAAACTTTATTAACGAACATAACCCTTCCATGATAGCTGTGTGCCAATAAAATTTTATTAACAAACACAACCCTTCCATGATGGCTGTGTACCAATAAAACTTTAACAAACACAGACGGTGGGCTGAATTTGACCTGTGGGCTACAGCTGGCCAATCCCTGCTCTATCATGGCTCTTGTATGACAATAACAGTACCATGAATAAGCCCTAACTTTTATGTGTCAGCCACACTCTCACCTCTCATCCTTCTCCATGCTGGAGGGCAGCACACGACTGCCCAGCACCCCAGGCTGGAAGGGAGACTTGGGGGTCTTGGGCTGAGAGGCCCAGCCGGGGGTCTCGTTGGGACTGTCTGCCTCTGGCCTCTTGTGCAGCTGAGCCTGGGGAGAGAAGACAGGGGTGAAGTCTGTAAGCTGCCTTTGGCCTGGGGAAGGGCCCCATCCTACCTGACCGTGGAGGCCAAGAATATCCAGAGGCCAGGTCTGTAGTCCAAGAGGCCACCCGTGACCATCGGGGTCACACCACCATCAGAAATTCACATCACCACCACCACAAGTGGTGTCCTCATCACAGGCCCCTCCAACCCCTGTAGTTTCCCGAGAACCCCGCAACGGAGACAAGAGTTCATCTATGGTCAAGGACCAGGTCTTCTAAGCTCCTCGCTCATGTGAATGTGAATCAGTGGGGTCTCTGACTATCAGATTTGTGGGAGGAAAAGGCCATCACTTTTGGAGGACATGGAGGGAATGGGGTGGCTTGGAAGGGTGGGCCCAGACAGAACTCCTCTGGGGGCCGGGGCGGTGATGGTGGCAGATGGCAGTTGTGCCCATAGGGTAACACTGGCACAGCCCCCAGCCACAGCGGTCGTCAGCACCACCAGCCTGTGCACTGGGCTCTGGCCTCTACCGGGCTTAAGCTCCAGGAACTGGGCTTAAGCTCCAGGACACGCGTTTCCGGGGTGGAGGCTGGCTTTCTGTATTTTATAGAGGAGTAGCCTAAAGGTCAAAAGTCGAAAAGTTTGCCCAAAGTCACACAGCTTTCCAAAGTGGGATCTGCCTGAGGTCTGCCTAGTGCCGACTCCAGAATTCATTTGAGAAAAAGCCCAACAGCTTCTGCAGGGCTTCTGCCCCCTCCTGTAAGCAGGGCCTGTCCCTGTCCCTGCCTCGGGCAAGGCAAGGAGGGAGAGAGGCGAGGAGGGAGGGAGGCGGGTGAGAAGCACGGGCCTGTCTGTTTTGCGGCCGCGGTGTGTGCAGCTCTGGGTGCGAGGTCTGGCACCTTCAGTGCAGCCGGGTCCACGCCGGGAAACACAGGCATCCTCTGAGGTCTGCTGACGGGTGTCCTCTCAGCCCTGGGGGTTCTCTCCTCCTCGTCTGACTCTTCCTTCCTTGGGGATTTCTCCTCTGTTGCAAAGAAAGGGTACTGAAGTCAACAGCAGCCACCGTTCTGAGATTCCAGCTGTCTGTCTACAGAGCAAGTCCAACTCCTTAGCCAGGGATCACACTGTTCTCCATGAACTGGCCCTGCCTTTCCAGCAAGATTCCTGCTAGTCCCGGCTTGGGCAAGGCTGAACTGCTTAGAGAGACTCCTTGACATCTCCCAGCCCCACCACACCCACGGAACGCTTTGCACATCTCTGACCCCTTGATCCGTTGCTGTGTTCACCCAGAAAACCTTTCCCTAGCTAATTCTTATCTGTTCTTTAAGATCCAGCTTACGTTCTGACATTGAATGCAGACAAGGAAGCCCTTAGAGGAAAACCTATAGCCGTGAACAATGGATCAGAAACCCCAAGAGACTGGTAATAAATGAACTGGTCTTTCAACTTGAGAATCTAAACGAAAAGGCCAGCCAAGAAACCCGCAGAGAGGATAAGGGTGACTCCAATAATGATCAAAGCGGAAACAGTGAAATCCTACAGATGTCTCAGTCCCTTGCAACCTGTGGAGCCCCAGTTAATAGAGCATCTGCAAAAAGTGTTCCTACTTAGCTTCTAACCAGCTTGGTGTAATGAGAAATCACGGTTTCCTGTGTTACTGTGTTCTGATGTCCTGCAGTCTTCAAAGTCAGAAAGCTGTTCCCAGGGTTTACCCTAACTCGTTCCTGCTAGTCACTGCGCAGCCGGTGGAGGAGGAGACGGGGCATACCGGTGGAGTCCCGGAACATCCACGCGCTGTCGGCCTCCTCCTCCCAGGCGGACCTGCCGTCCGGCTCGCTGGTGTGGCTGCGTCGGAGCGAGTGGGCGGTGGGAGCCCGGCGGCGGCTCCTCTTGCTGAGCTGCACCCGGGTCTTGAGGGCACTTGAGTCGAGCACTGAGGTTTGCTGTGGGAGCGGCGGGGAAGACAAGGGAAAAGATGAAGCTCCGGAGACATAAAGGGAGAACACCACCCCGGGGAGGGGTGTGTGGCTGCGCTGATAGGCGCAAGATGCTATTTAAGGGGGCACGTGGACCAGCATTTCCACATTCTCCTAGGAACCTAAGGCCTCAACCCTACGTTCCCTGTGAAGGATACCACGTAGGCTGATTCTAAGAATCAAATGAACCCGGCGTGCCCCACGCAGTGCCTGGCACACTGTGGGCACATAATGCAAACACCACCCCCTCTCCTGGGGACATCATCCGAGCAGGTGAGCTAGAGCTCAATACACGTTTGTTTGTTTGTTGAATGAATAACTGAACACTTACTCTTAACTAAATCCTTACAGAGATCTTACTCCACACAGGGTCCATGAACTGAGATTCTCAGCATGGTCCTTCCTCTACCCACAGTAATTCAGGGGGCAGGTGGGAGCTGGTGGAGCAACTTTCTAAGCAACAGGCATTTGTTTTCAAGCAGCACGCTCTGAGCAGAGGCCGGGGGAGGGTCAGTGATGGTTTCCAAGATCACGAACTTTCCTGCTGGAAGGGCTAGGGGAGGGGGTGTGCAGAAGACCACCCTGGTGAGCCCAGCAAGGAGGTGGGGCACCTGTGGCTCAGTGATCCCCCAGGAGACAACGGTGAGAGATGGGAGCTTGGGGTTCATCTCCTGGTCAGTTCACTTCCTAGCTGTGTGACCTCAGGCAGGGACTTACCCTCTCTGAGCCAAGGTGTCCCTATTTGTAAGAACGGAATGATACTAGTATCTCCTTCCTAGAGGAGCTGCAAGACCTCAGGGAGCCCAGGCATGGCAGCCCTGGTCCCAGCAGCATCTGGGCCCCGCTCACGGCCAAGAGCTGCTCCTACAGGGGGCGTCCCTTTGCCCAGCCAGCGTGGGTCCTGGTGTGAAAGTTGGATTCTTCCTCTCAGGTCCACTTGGAAGAAATTCTGTCACCTGGGGCCTTTTAAGTTAGTAATGATGAACTAATTTCAGTGACTCATTTCCCAGAACTGGTAAGTGACAGACACCCCAGTGGGGGCGGGAAGAGGGTGTTGATATCTGTAGAGCTGTTTCCCAAACCAGCCACGAGGTTGTCCGGTGCGGGGGCTGGTGGGGGGGGGGGGGGGGTGGTAGCTAGGGAGAGATGAAAATCATAAAGGATCTGCCCTCCCTAAAAGAGGAGAGCATGCACCTCCGGTGGTCACCAAACAGAGCCCGTTCTCAGACTCAGAGGAAGTGGGAGGGAGCCACAGCGACACAGGGGCTGGCTTGAGGGGGACCTGGTTCCATTTCCCTGGGGCCCCCCTTGCAGCCTCAGACTGGTGCAGAACATCCTGAGTCATAAAAATAAAAAGAGAGAGGACTGTTTCCAGCACTGCTCCCAGCTACCGACTCACATTGATAAAGGGGAAGTCGTCCATCTTCTTTGCGGGGCAGGCATCCGGCGGGGGCAGCCCCTCCATCCCGTCAGTGGATTCCAGGTCAGTGCTGGATCGGTCCACGCTGGTGCTCCGCTGCTCCCTGGAACAGTCGTGCTGGTCCCCGGCCGAGGTGACCTCCGTCTGGGAGGACAGCGAGGACAGGCGGCTGCTGGGGGGCTGCTTCCAAGCCGAGGTGGCACTGCTGTCCGGGGACGGGGACTCGGGGGCCAAGCTACGAGAATGGAAGGGAGCGAGGGAGGTGTGGTCAGGCAGGCTGCTTCTGAGACCTGAATGTCAAGGAAGGGACGCGGCAGAAGGCAGGATGTGGGGTGTGAGGAGAACCGTCCTGGGCCCAGCCACGTGCTGTCCACGGTGCCTCTGGAACACCTGGACAGGTGAGGAATGGGAGGAGCCACTCCCCCACTTGAGACCCTCTAACTCTGTGCTGCCCAGTAGGGGAGCCACGGGTCACCTGTGGCCACTGGGGCCTTGCAATGGGGCAAGTGAGGGCTGAGCTGGGCCAAGAGTACAGAGTACACGCCGATTCTTAACACTCGGAGTGAAAAAAATAAAAAAAATACCACATTAATATCTTTATAGTAATTACATGTTACAAGGACAGTATTTATAAAGGGTCTATTGGGTTCAATGGGGCTTCCCAGGTGGCGCTAACCTGACTGCCAGTGCAGGAGACATGAGAGACATGGGTTGGTTCCCTGGGTGGGAAAAATCCCTTGGAGAAGGGCACAGCAACCCACTCCAGTATTCTTGTCCAGAGAATCCCATGGATAGAGGAGCCCGGCAGGCTGTGGTCTATAAGGCTGCACAGAGTCAGACACGACTGAAGCGATTTAGCACACACACTGGGTATTGGGCTCAATAGAATATACTGTTAAAATTAATTTCGCCAGGATTTCCCTGGCGGTCCAGTGGTTAAGACTTTGCCTTCCAGTGCAAGGGGTGAAGAAGGTTTGACCCCTGGTTGGGGAGCTAAGATCCTGCATGCTGTATGGCCAAAAAAAAAAAAAAAAAAAACAAACCCACAGAAGTGATATTGAGACAAATTCAATCAAGACTTTAAAAAATGGCCTTTAAAAAAAAGGAAAAAGAAAGACTTAAAAAAAAGGGGGGGAAATCTTAAAACAATTACTTTCGCCCGTTTGCCTTTTGCTGTCTTGGTGCGGCCCCTAGAGCACTGCAGCTGCGCGCAGGTCTGGGTGTGCGCGTGCTGGGCTTCTGTCGGGCAGCGCTGATGGCGATCAGACCGTCACTGGCCATCACCTGTGGTGGGGCAGAGGTGGGGGATATCCTACACCGCTTCATCCATTCATTCACTGCTCGACAGAGTCACTGAGCGCCTTCTCTGTGCCAGGCCCTGTGCTCAAAAGCTGTATCTTTTCATCCTCCCCACAGGATAGGATTAACCTCACGAAATTAAATATTAACCTTGTAAAAGATGAGGAAACCAAGGCAGAAAGACATGAAGAGCCTTGCCCAAAGGGGCAGACCTGACCCCAGAATGCAGGTCCATGACCCTCTCTCTCCTCCTGGAATTTCTGCCCACGATAATGATTCCAAGTACCACTTGGGTAATTGGAACCACAAAAGATAGAAGATTTATAAATAAATCAAGCCATTAAAATTAAATAGGCTCCCTGCTCCTCTCTTAAAAAGACCCGAAGTCAAGAGCAGAGGAAAGCCCCATCCCTGAGGAAGGGTGAGGGACCTGCACCCCAGACCACACATCCCTGATCAGAGGGTCTGCCCCAGAGGACCCCCGAACTTCACCCTTGGGCAGACCTGTCAGCCCAGGTGTGTCCGTGTCTCTCTCAGGGAGCAGAGCCTGCTTTTTGTCAGCTCTGAATGGATTTCATTAGTTGGGATAAGCAGGACGTTGGGGCGTCGGGTGGGATTGAGGCCGATCCACAAAAAATGAGGGAAATACCACCGAGGGGGCAGCAGGTGGCGCTGCTGCTCAGGGCTGGGAGTAAAGCCGCGCCTGGGCCCTTTCTGGGAGGAGGAACTGCAGTACCTCCGAGAGACAGGAGGGGGCGAGCGATACCAGGACACGGGGGCGGGGGCGGGGGCGGGGGCGGGGGCAGGTGGAGATGCCAGTGGCCAGAAGAAACACCTGGAGTAACAGGCAAATTTGGCCTTGGAATACGGAATGAAGCAGGGCAAAGACTAATAGAGTTTTGCCAAGGAAATGCACTGGTCATAACAAGACTCTATACATGGACATCACCAGATGGTCAACACCGAAATCAGATTGATTATATTCTTTGCAGCCAAAGATGGAGAAGCTCTATACAGTCAGCAAAACCAAGACCAGGAGCTGACTGTGGCTCAGACCATGAACTCCTTATTGCCAAATTCAGACTAAAATTGAAGAAAGTAGGGAAACCACTAGACCATGCAAGTATGACCTAAATCAAACCCCTAATGATTATACAGTGGAAGTGAGAAATAGATTCAAGGGCCTAGATCTGATAGATAGAGTGCCTGATGAACTATGGAATGAGGTTCATGACATTGTACAGGAGACAGGGATCAAGACCATCCCCATGGAAAAGAAATGCAAAAAAGCAAAATGGCTGTCTGGGGAGGCCTTGCAAATAGCTGTGAAAAGAAGAGAAGCAAAAAGCAAAGGAGAAAAGGAAAGATATAAACATCTGAATGCAGAGTTCCAAAGAACAGCAAGAAGAGATAAGAAAGCCTTCCTCAATGATCAATGCAAAGAAATAGAGGAAAACAACAGAATGGGAAAGACTAGGGATCTCTTCAAGAAAATCAGAGATACCAAAGGAACATTTCATGCAAAGATGGGCTCGATAAAGGACAGAAATGGTATGGACCTAACAGAAGCAGAAGATATTAAGAAGAGATGGCAAGAATACACAGAAGAACTGTACAAAAAAGATCTTCATGACCCAGATAATCACGATGGTGTGATCACTCACCTAGAGCCAGACATCCTGGAATGTGAAGTCAAGTGGGCCTTAGAAAGCATCACTACAAACAAAGCTAGTGGAGGAGATGGAATTCCAGTTGAGCTATTGCAAATCCTGAAAGATGATGCTGTGGAAGTGCTGCACTCAATATGCCAGCACATTTGGAAAACTCAGCAGTGGCCACAGGACTGGAAAAGGTCAGTTTTCATTCCAATCCCAAAGAAAGGCAATGCCAAAGAATGCTCAAACTACCACACAACTGCACTCATCTCACATGCTAGTAAAGTAATGCTCAAAATTCTCCAAGCCAGGCTTCAGCAATATGTGAACGGTGAACTTCCAGATGTTCAAGCTGGTTTTAGAAAAGGCAGAGGAACCAGAGATCAAATTGCCAACATCTGCTGGATCATGGAAAAAGCAAGAGAGTTCCAGAAAAGCATCTATTTCTGCTTTATTGACTATGCCAAAGTCTTTGACTGTGTGGATCACAATAAACTGAAAATTCTGAAAGAGATGGGAATACCAGACCACCTGATCTGCCTCTTGAGAAATTTGTATGCAGGTCAGGAAGCAACAGTTAGAACTGGACATGGAACAACAGACTGGTTCCAAATAGGAAAAGGAGTTTGTCAAGGCTGTATATTGTCACCTTGTTTATTTAACTTCTATGCAGAGTACATCATGAGAAACATTGGACTGGAAGAAACACAAGTTGGAATCAGGATTGCTAGGACAAATATCAATAACCTCAGATATGCAGATGACACCACCATTATGGCAGAAAGTGAAGAGGAACTAAAAAGCCTCTTGATGAAAGTGAAAGTGGAGAGTGAAAAAGTTGGCTTAAAGTTCAACATTCAGAAAACGAAGATCATGGCATCCGGGCCCATCACTTCATGGGAAATAGATGGGGAAACAGTGGAAACAGTGTCAGACTTTATTTTTCTGGGCTCCAAAATCACTACAGATGGTGACTGCAGCCATGAAATTAAAAGATGCTTACTCCTTGGAAGGAAAGTTATGACCAACCTAGATAGCATATTCAAAAGCAGAGATGTTACTTTGCCAACAAAGGTTTGTCTAGTCAAGGCTATGGTCTTTCCTGTGGTCATTTATGGATGTGAGAGTTGGACTGTGAAGAAGGCTGAGGGCCGAAGAATTGATGCTTTTGAACTGTGGTGTTGGAGAAGACTCTTGAGAGTCCCTTGGACTGCAAGGAGATCCAGCCAGTCCATTCTGAAGGAGATCAGCCCTGGGATTTCTTTGGAAGGAATGATGCTAAAGTAAAACTCCAGTACTTTGGCCGCCTGATGCGAAGAGTTGACTCACTGGAGAAGACTAATGCTGGGAGGGATTGGGGGCAAGAGGAGAAGGGGACGACAGAGGATGAGATGGCTGGATGGCATCACTGACTCGATGGACCTGAGTCTCGGTGAACTCCGAGAGTTGGTGATGGACAGGGAGGCCTGGCGTGCTGTGATTCATGGGGTTGCAAAGAGTCGGACACGACTGAGTGACTAATCTGATCTGATCTGTAAGAGCTGGGAGGATAGAGGCCCAGAGGAAAGAGGCCTCCCAGGGTCAGACAGTGACAGCAAAACCAGGACCCAGGCTTCCAGACTCACAGTTCTGTGCTCCTGCAGGAACATTCTAGTGAAATTTAAGTAAGCTCATTAACTAACCATATATCACAGCTTAGGAAAGAAAACGCAACGCCCTTCATGTGCACTATCAGAAACCTGTGCTTCCCTTTTTCTTTTCTTGTGTGCTTACTCGCTCAGTCGTGTCCGACTCTCTGTGACCCCATGGACTATAGCCGGCCAGGCTCCTCTGTCTTTGGGGATTCTCCAGGCACGGATACTGGAGTGGGCTGCCATGCCCTCCTCCAGGGGATCTTCCCGAGCCTGGGATCGAACCCAGGTCTCCCGCACTGCAGGCGGAGTGTTTACTCTCTGAGCCACCAGGGAACCCCCTGAATACTGGAGTGAGTAGCCTATCCCTTCTCCAGAGAACGTCCTGACGCAGGAATCAAACCAGAATCTCCTGTGTTGCAGGCAGATTCTTTACCAGCTGAGCTACCAGAGAAGCCCACCCATTTCTAATTTCACTCACCTCCCCCCAACTTGGGTACCGATGACAGCTATGGGACATAAGTCAGTGGAGGGGTGTGGCCACTCCTGACTGGGGTGGGGGCAGGGGAAGGAGCTGGGAGACCTGGGTCTGAGTCCAGCTCAGCCATGGACACCCTATATCCGGGTCTGAGTCAATCTTAGCCATGGACATGCCATGTCCCTGGGCACGATACCCACAGATGAGGAAACTGAGACACACAGCGACACAGCCAGTAAGTGGCCACACTGAGAATGACGCAGATCTCCCTGGCTTTACAATGCTGTGCGATCCTGCAGCCCCGGGCAGGGAAGGTGGACTGAGAACGTGGCAAGCCCACCCTCGGTGCCCACAAAGCCGCTGCTGCTTTTGATCCCGCCCAAGGGCAAGAAGAAAGACTGCATGTTTACAAGAAAGAGCAGGCACGGTGAATAAATGCAAAGCATCGAACCCCTCCTCCTACGACTCAGTGCTGGGAAGGACGCTCCTCCTACGACTCAGCGCCAGGAAGGACGCTAACTGTGAGCACAAGTGACCCTCCTGCCCGCCTCAAGTCTCGGTCTTCGTCTCTGCAAGGCGGGACCATAGAATTCAACGTTATGCTTCAGAGCTTACAACAGTGCTCAGCCTGTCCGCTTAATGCATCTTGGCTGTTTTTATAAGCATCATTCCCTTTCTACAGGGCCTTCCCAGGTGGCTCAGTGGGTTAATTCACCTGCAATACAGGAGATGCAGAAGACGCGGGTTCGATCCCCAGATAGGGAAGATCCCCTGGAAGAGGCCAAGATGACCCGCTCCAGTGTTCTTGCCTGGAGAATCCCATGGACAGAGGAGCCAGGCGGGCTACAGTCCCGTGGGGTCACCCAGAGTCGGACACAACTGAGTGACTAAGCACGCACACAGGCACCCTTTCTACAGACAGGAGTTCGTGAAATCTGGCAAATGAAACTGAATGACCCAGGACCCCACAGCTGGCCAGGACGGAGCTGGAGTTCAGGCCTACCTGCCTCCTGAATCCAGGTGATGCTGGGTAACCTTCAGGCTTCCGCACAGTCATAACAACATTCCCTCCCAGCCAGGCTGACACCTGAGGGGGCCTCCACACCACTAATAGTGATGATCCTAAATGTTGACACTGCTTATGAGGCAGTATGTATCATGTGCTCCTCTGTTTATAAACACACAATATGTATACACAGAAAACAAACCTAGAAAGACAACCACAACACTAACCAAAGTGATACCTGTGTCCTGATGTTACAGCTGGTTTTCATTTTCTTGCAATTTTTTTTTTAAATGGTGGTGAAACATGTAATACGAAATTTGCCAGTAGGAGCATTTAGTGCATTCATAATGCTGTGGGCTTCCCTTGCAGCTCAGCTGGTAAAGAATCTGCCTGCAATGCGGGAGACCTGGGTTTGATGCCTGGGTTGGGAGGATCCCGTGGAGAAAGGAAAGGCTACCCACCCAAGGCCCAGTATTCTGGCCTGGAGAATTCCACATACTGTATAAGTCCATGGGGGTGCAAAGAGTCAGACACGACTGAGCGACTTTCACTTTCCTTCTTAACGCTCTGTGATCATCACCACTCTGGTTTAAGAACATCTTCATCCGCCTAGAAGGAAATCTGGTCTCCTCTGTCCCTGTGGATTTGCCTATTCTGGATATTTCGTATATCATTTTAAAATATATATTTTTTGTACTTTCTAAACATCTGTTTTATAAAAAGAATGGGTTGCTCTTATTACACAACAACCTGTTACAGACAAAACAGGTTCTCCTTAGTAACGGAGAAATCAGGAGGCAGATGGGGGCCCTGACTCCCCCCGAGAGGCCCTGCCCCACACCGCTTACCTCTCCCCGCTCTGGCGCTGGTCCGGCCATGTCCCATACTGACTGTCGGCTTCCTGCACGAGGGTGTCGGTGTCCTTGGCCTCAGGGGTCCGCCTGGAGAAACACTGCTTCAGCTGATCCTGTAAGGACAAGCCAGAGGTTTCTATCAGGGGCAAATGCTCAGAACCTGGTCCGGTTGATAAACCTATTTATCAGCCTATCCAGCTGATAAATCATGCTGCATCGCCCCTTGCTCAAATCCACCTGGGCTCCCTACTGCTCTCAGAGGCGGGTCCAAACGTCTGTGCTGAGAACTAGAGTGACCAACCGTCCAGGTCTGCCCAAGACATCGCAGGAGGTAGGGCTGTTGGAGCCAAAGCCAGGCAAACCGGGGTGAAGGGGTCATTCTCCCGGGTCCTGCGTGGGTGCCACCCTGGCCCTGGCCCAACTTCTCTCCATCCTCAGTGCTCCCAGGACTTATCAGTCCAGTTCCGGCTCAGAAGCCGCGCTCCCAGTGCAGGGGCCCTGGCTTTGATCCTTGGTCAGGGAACTAGATCCTGAATACTACAACCAAGTGTTGGCAGCCATAACTAGAGATCCCGCATGCTGTAACTAAGACCCAGGGCAGCTAAACGAACAAACAAACAAACTCCAGGAGACGGGGGTCTCTGAGTGAGGAGTGAGGGAGCAAGGGCCCCTGGAACTCAGAACGGCAAGCTTCCAAGGCTGCTGAGCATGGAATCAGGGCAGGAGGCAGGGGAACACTTCCTGACCTCCTTTGGAAGGCTCTGGGCAGCAGGCTGGGGGTGGAGGAGTGTATGTGCTCAGCAAAAACACATTGGCTTCCGCGTGTTCCCATTTGTGGGCCTTCCTGCAGAGCTTTAAGATTCACACTCAGGGCTGTGAGATCCCTGAAGGCAGGGACGGAGGTCTGCTCCCCGCACTGCTAAAGCCAGACTCGGGATTCTGGAAGGCAGCATCCCCGACTCCCCCACCACTCTCACCCCCGTGTCGGGTCAACCTCCAAGCCCTTCAAAGTCTCCCTTGGGAACATTCCATCCAACCCCGGCCAGCTCTGGGGCTCCCCTGCCTCCTTCACCTCTGGTCCCCTCCCAGACATTCTTTTCCCATAACAATTTCCAAAGCTGAACTCAAAGCCTGCAGGGTCCTTGCTCAAAACCCTTCAATAGCTCCCCAGAGTCAAGTCCAAACACCGGAAGGATGGCTTGTGGGACCTTCACTGGTGGGGCTCTTTCTCCACTTTCCCCTGTCCCTCTCCCACCCCCAGACCCTCCCAGCCCCTCCTCCGGGCTGCTCCAGCCCTCCTCCTTCACCTCAGGACCTGCTGGAGCAGCCACCACCTCTTGGCTCTTGTTCAGATTTCAGCTTCAGCTTTGCTGGCTCTTCCTCCAGGAAGCCTTCCCTGAAGCCCCCCTCACCTAAGGCTGGCTCAGGAGCCCCCAGCTCCCATTCCCTAGACTTCAGGTCTCTACACGTTGTCCAACATGATAGCCTGATGTGGCTATTTACATTAATTAAAATTTGAAAAATACAAAGAATCCAATTCTTCAGTGGCTCTAACTACATTTCAAGGGCTCCATAGCCACATGTGGCTACCATATTGAACAGCATGGATAGAGTACATGTCCGTCATAGCAGAAAGTTTCCAGTGAAGAGCACGGCTGTAGAATGTCCCACAATACATTCATTCTAATTGACCTGTTTCTTTTCATTCTCCCTTGGACAAGTACTATCTCTGGAGCCAGGATGCCTGGATTTGAAGCCAAGCTCCATCGCATGGTGGCTGTGTGACCTCGGGCCTTAATGTCTGGGCAAAGCAGATGTTAAGTATTTGGTTGAATGGCATCTCGTTCACTACGTCTTAACACTGAACCCCAAATCTGGAGTACTCCAGGGATTGGGGTCACCTAAGGGAATCCATCTTGTCAGTGAGACGTAAGCAAGCAGGCTGTCTGTCAGCACCTCCTTCTGTCCTCCTGGTCAGCTTGTACACAGCGTTCGTGTCTCACTGCAGCAGGCCCTGGCGGTCCTTCAAGTCAGCAAGGCTTGATCTTCACTCTCAGGACCACAAGGCCTCAACAAGACCACAGAAAGGGTCCAAAACTCTCTAGAACTTGCTGAAAGTCAGGTTTTTAAAATTAGCTTTAAGGCAGAGTGTTTTTCCAAATCAGCTTTGCCTCACAGGCTGCCATAAAACCCCCCACTGGCTGCAGGGGAGTACGTATCTGCAAGGCGGTCTGAAAATACAGGATGGCTAAAGGGAAGAGTTGTCCGAGGAACACATGTGTCCAACTTAGCTCCCCCCGCCCCATTCAGCATGTACTCCTGATGGATAGCAAACAGCCACAATCCAAATTTCAGCTGCCATTTGCCACATGAGGTCATCACAACTTAACATTCAGATCTCCAAGGACTCCTCTGAGTCCATCTGGCTGGCCTTTTCAGATGAGAAACTTTTTCAGATGATAAAGTCAGAGGCAGAGGCTGCTTGCAGTGAGCCTGGAACCCAGGTGTGGGCTTCTTCCACCCACACACACACACACAAACGCACGCACGCGCGCACGCACACACACACACACATCCCCCAACCTTTTCCTTCAAGAGGCTCAGGTGAGGAAATGCATGTTAAAATGCTCTAAGAAGGCGAACTTGGTGAGATTTAAAATGAGAACTTGGTGAATTTAAAAACCACCTGCTGGGGACTTCCCTGGTGGCCCAGTGGTGAAGATTCCATGCCTTCTACTGCAGGGAGTGTGAGCTCGGTCCTTCATTAGGGAACTGAAATCCCACACGCAGTGAGGCACGGCAAAACGGTAATGATGATAATAATTAATACGATAAAAACCACTCACTCGGACCAGGTCGCCAAGCCCCCAAGCTGGTGGTGGGCGAAAATTCTGGGCCCTTGTCTTATGGACAAACACGACTGCTCAGCCCAGGACAGAGGACGCGCAGCCTTCTAACAGCCAGGCTGGGGAGACCAGCCTAACAGGCGCCTTTGAGGGCTGTGTTTAAACAAGCGGTAACACATGTCCTGAAATTTAAAACGTGCACACCCTTGACTCAGCCAGTTTAGTTCCAGAAATTTATCTCAAGAGAATCATCAGACACGCTCGCCAAGATCTGTGAACATGGATGCTCCCCCACAGGAGCACCAAGATTGCAAAATATTGCAAATACTGGAATCATCCTGAACATTCAACAAGACGGGGATCAATGAAGTATCAGTTCAGCTCAGTCGCTCAGTCGTGTCCGACTCTTTGTGACCCCACGCACTACAGCACGCCGGGCTTCCCTGTCCATGACCAGCTCCCAGAGCTTGCTCAGACTCGTGTCCAGCGAGCTGGTGATGCCATCCAACCATCTCATCCTCTGTCGCTCCCTTCTCCTCCCACCTTCAATCTTTCCCAGCATCAGGGTCTCTTTGGTGATCTCTTCATTCTTTCTGGAGTCATCTGTCCACTCCTCTCCAGTAGCGTACTGGGCACCTACCCACCTGAGGAGTTCATCAGTGAAATGCACAGGGTGAAATATCCATGTGGCGGAATAAACACAGCCAAGGAGAAGGATGCTCAGAAGGACTACTGAGTATCACAGAAAGCTGTCTGTCTTATCCAAGCAAACAATCATATTTTTCTTCCCCCAAAGTCAGATCCCCTTATTACATGTAAGTGAAAAAACAGCGCACGTGTTGTGATCCCAGCTTTGTGAAGACAGATGTATAAATGCACGTGAGAACAGGCAAAGGAGATCTCTGGAAGTTTTCAGAGAAAACTGTTACCAATGATACTACCTGTAGTGAGGAAACAGGCTTTTTTTTTTTTTTTTGCCACACCACCGTGCAGTGTGTGGGATCTTAGCTGTCTGTTCAGGGATTGAACCTACGCCCCACACGGCCACAGTGGAAGCATGGAGTCTTAATCACCAGGGAAGTCCCTGTCTCTCTATTATTGATGATGACTTTATTTAGGATCCACACTTGTGATTCTGGATCCCAGTATCAGCAGATGATAAAATTCAGTAAAATCCATTAAACATTCCTGCAACTCTATCATATGGTACGACGCACCCCCATTTAAGAACAAATTGAAAGAGGGCTCTTCATTTGTTCATCTCTACCAGAGCCCAGCAAACTCTTCTGATCAAGGGCCAGATAATACATCTTTGGCGCTTTGTGGGCCACAAGGTCTCTGTCTCGGCTTCAGCTTTGCTGTTGTTACCATGTCAGCAGCACAGATGATGTATGCGTTCCAATAAAACTTTATTTACAAGACAGATGGCTGGGGACTTCCCTGTGGTGGTCTAGTGGCTGACACTGCAAGCTCCCAAGGCAGGGGGCCAGGTTTCCATCTCTGGTCTGGGAACTAGATCCCACATGCTGCAACTAAGACCCGGCACAATCAAATAAGTAAATATTAAAAAAAAAAAAAAAAACACCCAGGTGGCTGACTGCTCCCTGATGCCCCTCAGACCGTCAGCTGCATGAAAACGGGGACTCTCTCACCCACTGCTGCACCCAGCGCTTAGAACCACACCAGGCCTGGAGTACTTGTTGACTAAATATCTGCTGGAAGAAAATGTATCTGCAAATAACTTTTTTTTTTGCATGGAACAGGTGTGAGTTCCTTAAGCAGAAAAGACCGTGTCGTTAGGGAGGGGGTGACGGTTAGAGAAAATATGACCCCCTGCATGTATTTCGGGGTGTCTGACACATCCGTCTAGGAAAGGAGCCTGAGTCAGGGAGGTGCTGGGTGGCCCGCAGCTGACAGGGCAGATCTGAGCAGTTCCCCTCCCCCTCTGCAACTGGACACTGTCAGCTGTGCCGGGTGCCCCGGGGCCACGGGGCCACGCTGTCGAGGGTGACACTGGCTCTGTCCCAGTGCCCCCAGGGCCTGGCGGCACCTCCCTGCCTTGTGCCCAGATCAGACTTGCACCAGGGCTGAGCGGTAACAGTAACAACAACATGGAGGGCTGACTCTACAGTAAGCACGGCTGAATACCCCGGCCTTTCACTCTGCCGTCGCAGGCTCCTCAACAGGAAGCCTAGGGACCTGCGGGAACTGTCGTTTCACAGGGGAGGGGACTGAGGCCCAGAGAGGGGACCTGACACGCCCCAGGCCACCCAGAAGGTGGGTGGAGCTGGGGTTCGGGTCTACCTGACACTCAGGCCCTAAAGTGCTCCCCAAACTGCTGCATTCTCCCAGCTCTGGCTTGTCATGGAGAGCTCCGTGGGGCCCTCAGTGATCATTTCACAGATGGGAAAACCCAGGGCAAAGGCTGCCAGGCTAGGCTGAGAGTCCAGGTGTCCTGAGTCCCTGGCCTGTGCCTGGTCACCGCAGGGCAGTCCAAGCTGCACCCAGGTGGGGCCTCAGGCCCAGGGAGAGGAGAAGGACGGGGGCGGCAGGCTGAGGTTGGGCCAAGTCCCCCAGGGGTCTCCCATCTACCTGGACCCCCAACTCCAGGCTCTTATCCACATTTTTTTTTTTTGTCTCACCATGAGGCATGTGGGGTCTTAGCCCCCTGACCAAGGATCTAACCTATATCCGATACATTGGAAGCGCAGAGTTTTAACCACTGGACCAGCAGGGAAGCCACCCGAGCTCTTATCTTAAAACCCTGGCTGCCCCACTGTGGCTGCGGGGCCCGGTGTCCACCTCCTCGCCCCTCCTTTGTGCTGCAGCCACACTCGGGCACCGTCACAGCCCAGGCCTGCTGCCCAGCTCTTCGCCTGGCCAAGGGCAGCGAGTGGCAGCCCCTGGGAGCAGCTTCCCCGGCCGAGCCTAGGTCCTGTCCTGGTCCCGCCGAGCCCAGGCCTTGGCTGGGGGTTCTCAGCACTTGGACGGGTCCTTGGGTGCCTGTTCCTTCCAATGCATGCAACCTCCAAGAAAAGAGCTGCATCTTGTCACATTGGCTTCTCGGTGGTTAGTCACAGGACCTGGCACCGAGCACGTGCTCACTGAAGGGGAAGGAAGAAGGGTGGGGAGGAATGGGGAAAAAAGGGGAGGAGGAGAGCAAGGCAAGGCAGTCGGGTCAGAAGGAAACGGGCAGGAACGGGGCAACACAGAGCCCTCAGAACTCCTGATGCCGGCAGCAAACCCCGCGTGGCGTCCCTCCCTGGGGACTTGGGTCCCAGCTAGGAGGTGTCGGCACAACTGATGGCTTCTGGGAGCCCACAGTGTCCCCCACCCCCAGCAGCTGGAGGTGGTGCTTGCCGCAGAAGTACTGGTTTCTGATCCCTCTCAGTTTGCTCTGGGAACAGTTATGCGGTGTGGCCAGGTGTGGGCAGGTATAGCCAGGCGTGGCCAGGTGTGGCACACTGTGCTGGCCTGGATGGGGGTTACAGCCAAGACGGAGAGAGAGCAAGACAGAAACCGAGAGAATACAACCGGGACCATGAAACACGTGGACACGGGCACAGGGAGGGAGGCTCCGATGAGTGGGAGGTGGCGCAGGCTCTGAGACTGGCAGGTAGGAGGCAAACTCTGCCTTTTGGTAGCTGTGAGCAAATCTCTCAAACCTCGATTTTCCCATCTGTAAAATGGGGGTGGGGGTGTTGGGAGAATCTTGTAAAATGTCCGGTGAGAGCTGCACACGCCAGGCACGTGAGAAGGACCAAATAGATTCCAGTTGAGATGATGGTGATGATGATAAATAACATCCAGTGTTGAGCTCCCCAAAGCATCAGTTCAACAGTCTAACAAGGTGCTATGACGCTCTAAGGAGGCCTGACTGCTCCATCACTCAGCTGAGAGCAAAGGGGTTGTCTTCCCCGGTTCCCTCACTGTCTCCCCTGGCCCCGACATGAGCCAGCTGCTCTCCTGTGTCCCGCAGTGAGCCGGGCGCGAGCTCTTCCAGCACACCCACCCTCCCCAGGGCCGAGCTGGGCGGGCAGGCTGCAGAAGGACGGGTCTGGCAGAGACACACTGTCTCCACGGGACAAGTGTGTCACCTGAAGTGCGGGAAGGCGTGCTGGCAGCGGGCCCTCAGGAGGTGTGCCTGGTTATGGCACGGAGGGCCCTGCCGGCCGCCAGGGAGTGGGGGCGCTTCCTGGCGCCCCCCACCGCATCCACCTCCGAGTCTATAAACAGAAAGGACAGCTGGGCTGGGGGCCCAGGCTCCCGCTGGCCTTGGGGGGTGGGGGCTCCCAGACTCCGGAAGCCCGATGGGCACCCTGCGCTCTGGGTGTCGGAGGTGAGTAAGGAGATGATGCAAGAAGTGATAACTGGGAAGACATGTCAGGAGCACCCACTGCGCGCCGGCACCAAGTTAGGTTCCTTAAGTGCGCCCTCCAATTAAAGCCCTGAGTTGACGCTTTAACATGTCCATTGCACAGGTAGACAGGGACAACGGGAAAAGACGCTGATACTACCCGCTCCGTGTGCCCAGCTGCCGCGACTCATCCTCCCACCAACCCTAAGAGGCAGGGTTTCTAAGAGGTAGCCCCACTTTGCAGATGGGAAGACTGAGGCCCAGGGAGGTGAAGCCACTTGCCCAGGGTCTCAGGACTGGGTGAAGGAGCCCGATTCAAACCCAGGTGGCTCCAAGTCTATGGCCAGTGATGCCCCATCCCACTAAGTCCCACTGTGACTGCACCCAGGAACATCCACCCCAGGCCTGCTTAGAATGAGGCCCTGAAGCATGGCACAGGCATTAGCCCCTCCCAGAAGCCTCTACTCGAGCAGGCCTGGGTCTCTCCTGGGACCCCACGGGGCACCTGTGCTCACTGTTGGACTGTGAGCTCCCTGAGGGCAGGCAATGTGGTCTGTTCACCCTCAGACCCTGGCATCAAGGCAGGAGGACACAGCCCCGACGGCGGTCTGTGAGTGAACAACCCACAGATGATCCCTGGCCCCCTTTCTCACACTATGAACAATACTGTGATCTATTCAAAGCTTCTTGGTACATCCCAGGACTGTTTTTATATATGCTATTAAATTTTAATTTCTATTACTTTTTAAAAACAAATCTTTCTTCTAAGACACCCCGTTCAGTGTGCTGACAAACAGTGAAAGCAGTCTGATGACGATGATATTTTTTTTAAGGTGCAAATGAAAGAGACTGGCCCAGGAATTGAGGACAACCAACCCCCACCCGCCCTAGATAACCAGAAACCTTTCTGCAGGGGGAAAGGAAAGAGCTTAGAACATTCTAGAAGTCCTGAGATGCTTTTACACAGACCAATTCAAATTCCTTTTCAGCCTAAAGTTCTATTAATAAAAGGCCTACAGTTCTAAGGTTAAAGAGGAGTCGAGAGAAAAAGGAATGCGGTTTTTTCCAAATGTATCTTTATGTTTTAAAATTACAGGACCGACCATAGCGTGGAATACTTTTCAACTGTTGAGAAGAATGAGGAAGATATATGTGTCCTGATATGGAATGGCTTCCAAGATGCACTGTCAAGCGAATGAGGCAAGGCTGGAAACAACAGGTGGAGAGGGGAAGGGCATATATGTAAATATTTGGAAATGCACAGAGGATGTGAGCAGGCACAGGAAAGCTGTCATCACACTTGCCTCTGGGAGGGGAACTGAGTGACGGAGGGCGGGGAGAGAGGGGGACACGGGTTTAAAATTCCACTTCTTTTTGTATTTTGTAACACTTGCGGTTGGTAGCTTTTAAAAAATAAACGTTAAAAATGTACAATTCCATGTGAATATAGGATTCATGTTTCCAAGCATCTCCTCTTCAGGGGATCTGTCCCACCCACCCTGACTCGGCTCCTCTTGGAAAGATTCTTAAAACAGTCTTTCAGGCAAATTTGACTTTTTTTTTTTTGAAACATCGCATGTCAAAACATCTCTCTCATGTTTATTTCAGGCACGGGCTCAGCTTGTTGGGTGACAGAATTGTAGCCTTGATGTGTCAGTGTGAACCCGGGGAGGAAGCGGGGAGCTGGTGTGTCTCTCTGCGGCCCCAGGACCCCAGATCCTGCAGGATCTCTCCCTGACAGGCCTCGGCCACCACCTGCGCCCCATCGGAGGCTGTGGGCACACTGCGGGGTCACAACATCACTCCACCACCCCTGGTTCTGGTGATTCACCTAGTGGGCACACACACACACATGCCCACATGCATACAACACAAATAAACACACATGCAAACATACACACAACACATGCTCCATTGCTCCATCATGTCCAACTCTTCGTGACCATATGGACTGTAGCCCACCAAAGCTCCTCTGTCTATGGGATTTGCCAGGCAAGAATAGTGGAGTGGGTTGCCATTCCATTCTCCAGGGGATCTTCCCGACCCACGGATCGAATACGCGTCTCCTGTGGCTCTTGCATTGGCAGGCGGATTCTTTACCATGTACACAAAAAATACAAAATACACACACTCACACAAACGTAAACACGCACATATACACAGAAAACACACAAACACACAAAACACAGATAACACAAACACACAAATACACACACACACACACACTCAAATACACACACGCATCAACACACAAACCCAAGGATGCTCATAGCGACAGCATCGATTTCGGTTAACAGCAAGCACAGCCCAGGTGTTTTTCCATAAGGGCACCTGTAAACAGGTTTATCCCTGCAAGGGCACCTGTCCTGCCATTAAGAACAATGAAGCAGAATTCTAAGCGCTGATGTGGAATGATGGCAAAGCTCTCTCTGATGGAAAGGTTTACTAGGAATGAGGGGCCAAAAGTCCCGCCTCAGAACATCCCCTCGGTCACCGTGTGCTCGTTCCTAGTCGTGTCTGACTCTGTGGCCCCGTGGACTGCAGCCCGCCAGGCTCCTCTGTCCATGGGCTTCTCCAGGCAAGAGTACAGGAGTGGTTGCCATTTCCTCCTCCAGAGGATCTTCCTGACCTGGGGATGGAACTTGCATCTCCTTCGGCTCCTGCACTGCAGGTGGGTTCTTTACCGCTGAGCTATCAGGGAAGCTCCTTGATCATCCTGGGCCCCATGACTAATAATTTTCCTGGGGATTTCTCTGGTGGTCCAATGGTTAAGAATCTGCCGGCCAATGCATGGGACACGGGTTGGATCACTAGTCCAGGAAGATCCCACATGCTGTGGGGCAGCTAAACCCGTGTGCCACAACTACTGAAGCCTGCACGCCCTGGAGCCCATGTGACCAGCAGCCTGCATTCCCCGGAGCCCGCGTGCCCCAGAGCCCAGATCCACAAAAGAAACCACGGCAGTGAGAAGCCTGCAAAGCGCACCAAAGATCCAGTATGGCCAAAACTGAATAAAGAAATAAGTGAAATGAAAGTGATTTCCTGTCCCAGGTACCTGAAGTACCGAGGGGCTCCAGACAGAGGGGGAAGAGGGCGGGCACAAGGGGTCAGGAGGGGCGGCTGGCAGAGGGCACGTGATTTGGCCTGGGGCTTGAAAAGTGGATCCGACTGAACAGGTGGGGAGAAGGGAGAAGACAGTGCAGACGCCGGGACAGCCTGAGGAAGGGAGAAACAGATGCAGCCTTTACAAAGAGCGGGCTATGCTGCGAACAGGACAGCGCTGTGCCTGCCGTCCACCCTGCAGAGCGGCCCTGCAGGGGAGGCTTGCGACCCTCCTGGAGTGGGGCGAGGCAGGGGCTGAGCTGGGAGTTCTCTGCCATCGCTGGGCCTGGCGGCTCCCTTGTTGATAAGCACCTGCCCTGGTGCAGGAGGAAAACCAGTTGGGCTGCCACTGCCTTGTTCAGGACAGAGCCAAGGGCTCTGTTTCCTCCTGGTGCCCAGCCCTGTCTGTGGTTTTGTTCAAAGGCCCTGCCCAGGGTCCAGGGTGCTGCCTGTTCTAACTCACAGCTCAGCTCCATCCACCCCTGCCTCCTAGTCCAGCCCTTGGGAAGCCAGAGGCCCTGGAAAACGCTTTGGTGGATGGTGTCTCTTTGGCCAACTCGTAGTGGCGGAACCCAGGTCGGGGCAGAACTGCCTGCTGCAGGGTCCCGTCCGCACATCACCTGACTCAGTGGGTCACAAGTGGGTGAGAGAGCTTGGAAGCCTCTGCCATGAGCTCCAGGACACAGGAGCTGGGCCCACGCACGGCTCCAGGCCAGTTTACCACTGGCAGCTGGCCGAGCCCGGAGAACGTGTTCAGACAGACAGCACACCTTGGTCAAAGCCTAAAAACGAAACAACAGGCCCATTTGGAAGGAGCTGGTGCTGACGCAAGCTTTTGGGCATGCTGGATAAAGCCGTGAGCACCCTGGGGACAGGACCCAATTAGCAGGACCTGCTCAAGGTGCAGACAGCATCCAGGCATGGGACCCTGAGCACCCGGGGCACTTTGGCTCATCCTGGGTGAGCATGGACCACAACCAGGTGGCAAGAAACACACTTTACCACATCAGCCCCCAAACGGTCCTCTCACCAATCTGGGAGGTGGGTTTTAGCATCCCAACTCCTAAACCAGGACCAGATGCATTCCAAACTCGGGACAACTCAGATTTTTAGCAAAGCAACAAGCAGACATACTGTATTTTGGGAGGAAGCCCCAGTGGAATCTAGCAAGTTCGGCACACTGCAGGGGGAGGGGCTTGCGCTGTGCCCTGGAGGAAGCCAGCAGCATTCCTGGTCTGTACTCACCCATGCTAACTGTAACCCCTTCCCCACAGCCGAGACAACCCAAACTGTTTCCAGACATTGCCAAGTGTCTCTGGGGAGCAAAGTCACCACTGGCTGAGAATCACTGGTCTAGGTCCATGCATTCTCTACAGAGAAACTGGTTCTTGGTGGGGACCTTATAAATATAAGGTATAAAGCACAGATATGAATACAGTACACATACAGATAGGCTTGCCAGGTGGCCCAGTGGTAAAAACTCCGCTTGCCAATGCAGGAGACATGGGTTCAACCCCTGGGTCAGGAAGATCCCCTGGAGAAGGAAATGGCAACCTACTCCAGTATTCTTGCCTAGAGAATCCCATGGACAGAGAGGAGCCTGGAGGGCTATAGTCCATGGGGTCACAAAGAGTGGGACACAACTGAGCATGCACTCAGGCACACATACAGATATACAACAGTATCTATGATATTAAAATTTCATGGAAAGGCAAGTAAGAAAAAAATATTATAAAAGCGTCCTTCAGGGGAATTCCCTTACAGTCCAGTGGTTAGGACTCCAGGCTTCCACTGCGGGGGGCACGGGTTCGATCCCTGGTTGGGAGGGAGATAAGATCGCACAAGCCTCACAGTGTAGCCGAAAAAAAAAAAAAAAAAAAAAAACAACTCAGAGAGTGAAAAAGGCCCTTTGGGGGATGATAATTTTGAAAAAATACTCCCAAACCTGGGTAAGTACTGTTGAAAGGCAACCACAAATGTATTACCATTTCTGCAGCAAAGTGCATGAACAGTCATGCTGCTGCTAAGTCACTTCAGTTGTGTCCGACTCTGTGCAACCCCATAGACGGCAGCCCACCAGGCTCCCCCGTCCCTAGAATACTAGAGTGGGTTGTCATTTACTTCTCCAATGCACGAAAGTGAAAAGGGAAAGTGAAGTCGCTCAGTCGTGTCCGACTCCCAGTGACCCCATGGACTGCAGCCCACCAGGCTCCTCCGTCCCTGGGATTTTCCAGGCAAGAGTACTGGAGTGGGGTGCCATTGTCATACCATACTGTTAATAACCTCCTGTCAGCACACTGAGAGAGGGTAGTTTTGCCACAAATGAGGGAGGACTTTGTCCTCCTGATTTCAGAATGGTGGATGAGGGTTGCATACCTCTTACACAAGGGAGAACCGGAGGCTCAGACAAAATAAGAGACTTGCCTGTGTGAGTGCATATGTGCTCACGCCAAGGATCGGTGACACCAGAGGGATTTAATCAAATCCTGCTGTGAAAAGAAGAGAAGTGAAAAGCAAAGGAGAAAAGAAAAGATATAAACATCTGAATGCAGAGTTCCAAAGAATAGCAAGAAGAGATAAGAAAGCCTTCCTCAGCGATTAATGCAAAGACATAGAGGAAAACAACAGAATGGGAAAGACTAGAGATCTCTTCAAGAAAATCAGAGATACCACAGGAACATTTCATGCAAAGATGGGCTCGATAAAGGACAGAAATGGTATGGCTCTAACAGAAGCAGAAGATATTAAGAAGAGATGGCAAGAATACACAGAACTGTACAAAAAAGATCTTCACGACCCAGATAATCATGATGGTGTGATCACTGACCTAGAGCCATACATCCTGGAATGTGAAGTCAAGTGGGCCTTAGAAAGCATCACTATGAACAAAGCTAGTGGAGGAGATGGAATTCCAGTTGAGCTATTCCAAATCCTGAAAGATGATGCTGTGGAAGTGCTGCACTCAATATGCCAGCAAATTTGGAAAACTCAGCAGTGGCCAAAGGACTGGAAAAGGTCAGTTTTCATTTCAATCCCAAAGAAAGGCAATGCCAAAGAATGCTCAAACTACCACACAATTGCACTCATCTCACACGCTAGTAAAGTAATGCTCAAAATTCTCCAAGCCAGGCTTCAGCAATATGTGAACGGTGAACTTCCTGACAATCAAGCTGGTTTTAGAAAAGGCAGAGGAACCAGAGATCAAATTGCCAACATCTGCTGGATCATGGAAAAAGCAAGAGAGTTCCAGGAAAACATCTATTTCTGCTTTATTGACTATGCCAAAGCCTTTGACTATGTGGATCACAATAAACTGAGGAAAATTCTGAAAGAGATGGGAATACCAGACCACCTGATCTGCCTCTTGAGAAATTTGTATGCAGGTCAGGAAGCAACAGTTAGCACTGGTCATGGAACAACAGACTGGTTCCAAATAGGAAAAGGAGTACGTCAAGGCTGTATATTGTCACCCTGCTTATTTAACTTCTATGCAGAGTACATCATGAGAAACGCTAGACTAGAAGAAACACAGCTGGAATCAAGATTGCTGGGAGAAATATCAATAACCTCAGATATGCAGATGACACCACCCTTATGGCAGAAAGTGAAGAGGAACTAAAAAGCCTCTTGATGAAAGTGAAAGTGGAGAGTGAAAAAGCTGGCTTAAAGTTCAACATTCAGAAAACGAAGATCATGGCATCTGGTCCCATCACTTCACGGGAAATAGATGGGGAAACAGTGGAAACAGTGTCAGACTTTATTTTTCTGGGCTCCAAAATCACTGCAGATGGTGACTGCAGCCATGAAATTAAAAGATGCTTACTCCTTGGAAGGAAAGTTATGACCAACCTAGATAGCATATTCAAAAGCAGAGATGTTACTTTGCCAACAAAGGTTCATCTAGTCAAGGCTATGGTCTTTCCTATGGTCATGTATGGATGTGAGAGTTGGACTGTGAAGAAGGCTGAGTGCTGAAGAATTGATGCCTTTGAACTGTGGTGTTGGAGAAGACTCTTGAGGAGTCCCTTGGACTGCAAGAAGATCCAACCAGTCCATTCTCAAGGAGATCAATCCTGGAATTTCTTTGGAAGGAATGATGCTGAAGCTGAAGCTCCAGTATTTTGGCCACCTCATGTGAAGAGTTGACTCATTGGAGAAGACTCCGATGCTGGGAGGGATTGGGGGCAGGAGGAGAAGGGGACGACAGAGGATGAGATGGCTGGATGGCATAACTGAGTCGATGGACCTGAGTCTGAGTGAACTCTGCAAGTTGGTGATGGACAGGGAGGCCTGGCGTGCTGCGATTCATGGGGTCGCGAAGAGTCGGACACAACTGAGCAACTGATCTGATCTGATCTGTGCTGCACAGGCTCTTTGCCTGCATCCCTGTCACCCTACTTCGAAAGGTCACTCTGATTATGCAGGCGTTTATGAGGCAAAAAGACTGGCAACAACCTGTGTGTCCCAAATCCACCTGGGCCTGGCTGAATAAAGCAGGCACAACCTGCAACACGGACTACACTGCAGTCTGCAGGTCCGTGGTCACGACACGAGACGCCAGTCACAGAAGGGCAAAACGAAGGAGAACCAGGCACACAAGCGCTCTTGCAGTATAATCCCATTTGGCAGATCTGTCTACAAAACTATGTATATACACGGCACATATAGTTTTGCATGGATATATGGATATGTGTGTACAGCATACACATGCAAATATATGCAAAGGAATTATTTACATACAAGTGCTGCGTGCCAAGTTGCTTCAGTTGTGTCCAACTCTTGCCATTCCATGGACTGTAACCTGCTAGGATCATCTCTGTCCATGGGGATTCTCCAGGCAAGAATACTGGAGTGTGTTGCCATTTCCTCCTCCAGAGGATCTTCCTGACACAGGGTTTGAATCCCTGTCTCATAAATCTCCTGCATTGGCAGGTGGGGTTCTTTACCACTAAAGCTTCCTGGGAAGATATTTATGTAGGTATGTGCATGCATTATATATGCACATATATTTTGCACATATGTCTATGCATACATTTTGCATATATATTACACATATGCAAAATATGAATGTATTTATATATACATGTGTATATACATCATATATTAATATCGATGTATACATTTTGTGTGAAAGTGAAAGTTGCTCAGTCGTGTCCAACTCTGTGCGACCCCATGGACTGTATAGTCCATGGAATTCTCCAGGCCAGAACACTGGAGTGGGTAGCCTATCCCTTCTCCAGGGGATCTTCCTGACCCAGGAATCGAACTGGGGCTCCTGCATTGCAGGCAGATCCTTTACCAACTGAACTATGAGGGAAGCCCTTATATATATACAAAAAAATCTTAAAAGATTTAGGGCTGAAGCATCCCACTCTTCCTCTCCCATGTCCCCAGACTACATTCTAAGCCTAGCATTCTCTCTGCCCACTCTTAAACACTGAGCTTCCCAAATAAAAACATGAGTTAAGCATGCAGTGTAAGGTGCTTTCTCCACCCCCATGGGGCAGCAGAGCCAAGATACTCCTCGGCCAGGGCCGGTCTGGACTCTCCAGGTGAGAGGAAGGGGGCGGGCAGCCAGGGTTGAGATGAGGCCCTGCCCATCCAGCTCCTCGGTTCCCCAGCAGACACCGCTACACAATGTTCTCTTTTATTTTACTTTTATTTTTTTTAAAAGATTTTTTTCTATGGGGATCATTTTTAAAGTCTGTATTGCATTTGTTACAATATTGCTTCTGTTATTTATGTTTTAGTTTTTTTGGCCTCAAGGCATGTGGGATCCTAACTCCCCAACCAGGGATCCAACCCACACCTCCCTTGCGCTGGAAGGTGAAGTCTTGACCACTAGACTGCCAGGGAAGTCCCTATTTTACTTTTAAACACTGATTGGGTACCGACTGTCAATGTGGAGACCCATGCTAGGGGGCACTCCTAAGTGTCATCTCCAAATGTGAAAACCAGAGGGGCTTCTGGTATTCAGCTCCCACTGGAGAGGAGCGTGTTATCCTTGGTCAGGATCCCATTTTCCAGATGGGGAAACAGGTTCAAAGGGACGTGAACTGCCCACGGACGCACTGGAGTCAAATCCTGGAAGCCTAGTGTCAACCCGGCCTCCTAGGTTACCTCCCTTACCTCCACTTTATTTAAAAAAAATTTTAAAAACTTTATTTGGCTTTGCTGTGCAGCATGTGGGGTCTTAGTTCCCTGACCAGGGATCAAACCCATGGCGCAGAGTCTTAACCCGGGGCCGCCAGGGAAGTCCCTTGCCTCCACTTTAATTCTTTAACAGCATTTAAAGAATTCATTTAAAGAATTAAATGTTGGGAACTGCTATAGTTTCCAAATGTTTTCACGATAAATAACATTTCAGGAATCTGTTACTGAGGTCTGGGGGAAATCTGAGAAAGACAGAGGGATTTTTTTTTCTGCCCCCACCCCTAAAAAGTGCAGACAAAGGATTTGTTTAAGCAATTCATCTGGGAAAGGCTGCGTGATGTGGGAGAGTTCAACTGTCATGGGGGGTCTGAGGTCAGACAGACCTGGGTTCCAGTCCTGGCTGTGCCTCATGCCAGCTGTGTGACCTTGGGCAACTCGTTCCACCTCTCTGAGCCCACACCTGGTTGTGATTGCTAGATCCTTTATTATTATCTATACTGTACTAGTCCTGAAAAGGCAGTGTTAGTCGCTCAGTCATATCTAACTCTTTGTGACCCCATGGACTGTACTCTGCCAGGCTCCTCAGTTCATGGGATGTCCCAGGCAAGAATATAGGAGTGGGTAGCCTTTCCCTTCTCCAGGGGATCTTCCCAACCCAGGGATCAAACCCTAGTCTCCTGCATTGCAGGCAGATTCTTTATTGTCTGAGCCACCACAGAAGTACTAGTCTTAGATTCTACTGAATACTGCTGAGATGGTCCTACCATCGAAGCACCTCCTGACCAGTGTGAAGTTCACTTTCTGCACAGATAACCTTCCCAGGGTGTCACTGTTTTTTTTTTTTTAATATGCAGTTTATAAACAGACTTGCATGCCACCTGTGCACCCTCGTGTACACCACTGGCACAGCGTGACTCTGCTCCTTTGCCTGGGTTTTTCACTCAGTGGACTGGAGCTGGCTGGGACCTCACTTTGGGTGCAAGAATCCAAATCCCCAGGAAGGGGTTGGGCACCAGGGAAGGAGGTCACGTTCAAAAGAGACGCCGGATGCTGTTTCTGCTGCCTCCCTCCTGGAGGAAGCACAGGTCAGGGGAGTCGCCAGGACCCGTCCCTCCCCGTCCTGCTGGAACATGCCAGCAGGGTCACTCTGTGGCCCCTGGGGGGAAGCACGGTCATTGTCACTGCCCAAGGGGAGGTCCCTGGAGGGCTCTCCACATCAGAATCCAGCTCTGAGGCCTGTGCCGCCAGAGAGAATGAAAACAGAAGAGGAGGCGGCTGAGTCCGCCTCGGAGTCTCAGCCGCCGCCCTCCACCCCCTCGGGCTTTCCAGTACTGTGATGCCTGCGGCCTGACGGTTTTTTAATTCAACCCACCCACGCTGGGGAAAAAAAGCCAGTGGCATTTTTTTTTCAGATCTTCCCCCAGCTCCCTAATTATAGCATGTTGACAGGCGAGGGATGGCTTCCAGCAATAACTGGGGAACCCACACCAGGGACCCAGGCCTCAGGTGGGCCCTGCGGCTCTCAGGTGGCCCTGGGGGCCACTGGGACCCACTCACTGTCCCAGAGAGATGGGATTCCCAGGTGCACATGCCCGAGGGGGATTGAAAGGTTAGGTCTTCCCTGGTGGCTCAGTGGTAAAGAATCCGCCTGCCGATGCAGGAGACACAGGTTCGATCCCTGGGTCGGGGAGATCTCACATGCCACAGAGCAACTAAGCCTGTGGACCACATCTATTGAGCCTGTGCTCCGGGAGCCGCAACTACTGAAGCCCACTCGCCCTACAGCCTGTGCTCTGCAATAAGAGAAGCCACTACAATGAGAAGCCCACACACATCAGAGAGTAGCCCCTGCTCACCACATCTAATCTAGAGAAAAGCCTGTGCAGCAGTGAGGACCCAGCAAAGCCAAAAATACTTTTTTTAAAAAAAGCAGGTTAGTCGAGCATTACAAGAGCAAAAGGGCCACAGGCCTCCCGTGAGGGACACACCTCCTATTCGCCTTCCTTTCTTGCCCTGAAACATCGCCAAGTTCTAACATCAGCCACCCATGGATCCTGGCAAGGTCTGGTTAACTAAGAGTGATGGGGCTTATACGGGGCTCCCCAGGGAAAGAAGGAGGCTCTGAGTGGGAATCCCTGGTGCAGACAGGCCTGGGTTCCAAGACCCGCTTTGCCCCTGCCTGGTGGTAGGGCCCTGGGTGAGGGGGCGTCTCACTGGGCCTCCGTTACCGCATCTGTACAATGGGAATAATCATCATACTTCACTCAGTCGTTGTTGGAGACCAAACAAATATTTGTTTTAGGTTTGGCGAGTCTGGGTCTCCTTGTACTGGAGGCCATGTGACCCTGAAAACCACCCCGGCTCAAAGTCTGCACTGTGTTTTGCAAAATCTTAGGACTGCTCCAGGAGTTTGTCCAATGGTCGGCGGGAGAGGGGAGGTGTCGGGGGAGGGTCATTTGCTGAACTGCGCCAGGAGGAGAGCCGGAGCCAGGTGCTGTTGTGAAGTTAACCAGGGAGGACGTGGCCCCTCCAAAGGAGAGTCATCAGAGTGCGAATCCCTGGAATGAAAGTGACCCGCAGTGAGTGGGGCTTAGATCATCGGGCGGGAGTCCAATCCTGGAAGGCTCCCTGGAGCTCCCTGGGCTTCACCTGCCTGGTTTAAAGGGAGCCCAGGTGGACTGAGAGCCACGGACAATACCCACCTGGCTGCAGCCCCCAGAACCACTGGAAAGCCAGACCCACAGTCCAAGATGGCAGCGGTGTGGGATCAGGGGGATGGAGCTGTGAACATGGGGCTCATGCGCTCCTTGAGGGGAAAGGACCAGTTTGTGACTCCAAGTCCCGCTTTGGGCTTGAGAAGCCCCCAAGAAGGGGCTGGATTCTACAACTTGTGGACAGACTTGTGCACACTGCTGATTTTTCTCCTTCTCGCGTAACTGGATATAAGGTTCCATTGTAGAGGTGGAAAAAAAAAACATGTTCTGACAAATTAGAATATCGACTGGGATGGGTTTCCCGTTGCTAGGCAACCAGAGGCCGTTGCTACGGTGCACATCCCATCCCCTAGTCACCCCCGCCCAGGACTTGAGTGTGGAATAACGGGGTACTATGGATGTTAAAGGTCTGGCCACAGCAATACTTGATACAGAAATCTGCAGCTCATTAATTCTTAATCTTGAACAAATACCCACCATGCTTGTGGTGTTTCCTGGCTTAGGGGGTGCTACCACTTGACTCACCCCATTGCACTTTTCCCTTCTTCAGCCCCTAGGGGGCAAGGACTATCCACAGCCCCATTTAAAGCTGGGTATGTGTGTGTGGGGGTGTGTGCACTGGGGAGGGGTGGCCAAGGCCTGGCGAGAGAAAGGGGCTTGCTCCAGGTCACAGAGCTAGGACACAGTGGAGCCAGGGTTCATTCAAATTTATGTCTACTGACCTCCAGACCTTGGAAGTTGCCAGGCAGACCTATGAACTCGGGCTCTAAATCAGAACCACTGGAACTCAAGCTTCGACAGGCTGGAAAATAGGAATCCACTTCGCCGGACCACCTCTTTAAATACAATAATTGTGGGGAGGCGCGCAGCCTCCATCTGCTCCTTCTGAACAGGTCCCTCCTCGCAGGAGCACGGCTGGTGGCTGCAGCCTGCCCAGTCCCCGGCTCCCCGCGGCCCTCCCAGGTGAGCCGCATTCCCTCGGCTCCCTGCTTCTCACTAGGTGACTGCCTCTCTGAGTGCCACAGGCAATGAGTGTCCCTTTTACAAACATCTTCAAAGCAGCATCCCCAGAATTCCCAACAGAGAAGAGATGAACACAGATGCTCAGGGGACCCCTTAAGACTGCCTAGATCCCATATTAATTCTTCCTCCACTGCTGCTCAGTTGGGAGCTTGTTGAGGCGGGGGAGGTGTGCAACTGGCTGGGGCTTCTCTCTGCTTAAGTACTGAAGCTGGCACCCCTTTCTTTCAAAGTGAAGAACAGGTAGAGATTGGGATTCCCAAAGCCCCAAAGACAGGCCACCTCCCTGAGCTCCCTGGAAACCTCTGGAGGCAGCTGGTAGCCACAGACCACTCTGACACAGGCATACAAGCATCCGGCATGTGATAAACGATGCCCATTTTGGATAACCCAGGCTGTAAGGTCAGCTTGGCAATACTTCCGTGGGTTGCAGAGATACAGTCCTGCATTTCTTTAAAGAACTCTGAATTCCCATGAAAGATTATTTGAAGTTTTTTTTTTTTTTTTAATCACTGCAAGTTGGCAGTCCACCTCTAAGATGAACCAAAAAATGAAAACATACATGGAAATGCCAGAATCAGGAATGGTGCTGTACTGGACAATGGGGGTATCTTCAACTTGGGGCTTCTTAATGAATCCAAGAAACCAGGACGGAGTTAATTCAAAAGGGTGGCTCATGCTATAGGGAAGGCAAAAAAGAGCCTGTGCAAACTCATTTCTACAAATGAACCCACAGAGATCATGCAGAGACTGTGGCAAGCAGACTGTATTACGAGGCATACATATTTACTGCTTCCCCCTATGGGAAAATTATACTCCCTTCTTGAGCACAGGTGTGGTCATGTGGTTTAGCCCTAGCCAATGACGTGCGAGCAGAAGTGATGTCATTTATTTCCAAGCTGAACTTTTAAGAGCCAGGGATGGATGCCACTTTCTCCATCAGCCCTGGCTCCACTTCAGCCCTGTGGTTGGTCATGTCCCTGGCAAGCTGCTCCACTAGCGGGGGCCTCGGAGTGACAAAGACATGAAACATAAACACAGCCAACGTCAGTGGACCTGTGAAGCACTCAGGGAAGAAAGCGGTCTTTCTGTTTAAAGCCACTGAAGTTTTGGGGGCTGTTTGTTACTGCAGCATAACCTAACCCATCCTGACAGATGCAGAGGCAAACAATTTTTGAGACAAGGACAAGAAAAATGAAGCACTACATACTGAACAATGACTGCAGGACAGCCACTCACTTGACATATTTAAGAGCAGAAGCCTTTGAGGCACGCTGGCCTGGCTCTGCTGCTCTTTGTCTGTGTGACCTTAAGCAGGAGTGGCTTAACCTCCCTGGGTCTCTGTCCCCCACCGTAAATTGTTTACTTGCTGGAAACTTTCCCAAATATCCGCGGGTCCTGGCAGGAGGACAAACTCTCTCAGGGAGGGATGAGCAATTTTTGCTTTGAAAGGAAATCACTTGATTAGGACATAATGGCTAATAACAGTAATTGAGCAGAAAGAGAAGAAGACTTACAGGAAAAGAGGCTATGCCTGTTCTGATCCCCCAGCACAAGTCCAACCCACTGATTACTCAGGAATGAGCTCTGAAAGTGAAGCGGGTATACAATGGTGCCCTCCCAAGAAACAGAAGACATTAATCTCAAGTGTTTTCGTTTGTTATCTTGTTTGTTAACCTCGCTTGCTGCCTATTGCCAAGTTCCCCAGTCTGAAGGAAAACAGGTGAAGAGTGACTGTTCGACAAGTCCATGACACTTTCCTAAAGCCTTTGACCTTCATAGTCAGACCCCACGGGCCTGGTAACATTGAACAGACAACTCTGGGCGTGGGAGTAGATGGCTGCTGACAACTGTGTCCTCCTGTGCCCAGATTTTCAAAAATAAAGTAACAATTTCATGCTGTAAATGGAAAGCATTACCCTTTAAAATAAGAGAAAAAAATGAGGGCTTCCCTGGTGGCTCCGTGCTAAAGAATCCGCCTGCCACTGCAAGGGACACAGGTTCCCTCCCTGGGTCACGAAGATCCCCCAAAACCGCGGAGCAACCAAGCCCGTGCACCACAGATGCTGAGCCCACGGGCCACAACTGCTGAGCCTGCGCCCTGGAGTCTGTGCTCCAAGAACAAGAGAGGCCACTGCGGCGAGAAGCCCGCGCACCCAACGATGAACCCAGAGGAGCCCCCGCTCGCCGCAACTAGAGAAAGCCCTCGCAGCAACAGAGACCCGGTGCAGCCAGAAATAAATAAATAATCTTTTAAAAAAAAAAAAAAAAAAAAAAAGAGCATACAGATGGCTAACAAACACATGAAAAGATGCTCAACATCGCTCATTATCAGAGAAATGCAAATCAAAACCACTATGAGATACCATTACACGCCAGTCAGAATGGCTGCGATCCAAAAATCCACAAGCAATAAATGCTGGAGAGGGTGCGGAGAGAAGGGACCCTCTTACACTGTTGGTGGGAATGCAAACTAGTACAGCCATTATGGAGAACAGTATGGAGATTCCTCAAAAAACTGGGAATAGAACTGCCTTATGACCCAGCAATCCCACTGCTGGGCATACACACTGAGAAAACCAGAATTGAAAGAGGCACGTGTACCCCAATGTTCATAGCAGCACTGTTTACAATAGCCAGGACGTGGAAGCAACCTAGATGCCCATCCACAGATGAATGGATAAGCAAGCTGTGGTACATATACACGATGGAGTATTACTCAGCCATAAAAAGAATAATTTGAATCAGTTCTATGAGGTGGATGGAAGGAGCAATACAGAGTGAAGAAGCAGAAAGAAAAACACAAAACAGTAACTAACGAAATATATGGATTAGAAAATGGTACACACCCTGCTAAGACAGCAAAAGAGACACTATGAGAATAGACTTTGGACTGGGATGGGAGAGGGTGGGACGAGGGGAGAATAGCAGAAATATGTATTCAACGAAACGAGCAGTCCAGGTACGATGCCCGATAACAGATGCCTGGGACGGAGCACGGGAGACCTGGAGGGAGGTGTGGGAGGGGGGAGGGAGGAGGGTTAGGATGGGGAGCACGGGTATCTGGTGGCGGATCCATCTCGATGTATAGTAAAAGTAATACAATATTGTAAAAATAAAATAAAATAAAATAAAAGTCTATTAAAAAAAAAAAAAAAAAAACAAAAATGAGGCGGTCCAGTGGCTAAAACTCTGCGATCCCAATACAGGGGGCCTGGGTTCCACGCCAGGTCAGGGAACTACATCTGCCTGATGCAACGAAGAGTTCACGTGCCGAAACTAGGGGTTCTCACGCCACAGCTAAAGATCCCGTATGATACCACAAAGACAAAAGAGCCCACGTGCCGCAACTCAGATCCAGCACAGCCAAATAAATAAATATTTTTAAAGGAGAGGGAAAAAAAAAAGCGCTAAGATGAGAAAACCAGTGACACTCGCTTGCTTGTCCGTGCCAGACATGAATAATCAATTACAGAACTGATGACAAGCCCTGAGAAACCCCGACACAGCACCCCAGGCAGCCACTGCATCATTCAGAGCTAGCAGGTGGGCGGAGACCTATTTGGTACCCTGCTCTAGGTTATCTTTTATCAGTCACGGATTACAGAGCCGAAGGGTCCTGGGGGGGTTGGGGGTTATCCTAGCTTTCAGCCTAGGGGAGGATGTGTATATATATATAATGAAACAGGAGATGTATGTACAGGACTCAAACCATAAACACATAAAGTCCAGAGTAGCTGCATAAGGAATATCAGTTCCCACCCCTCATCCTCGTCGAAACAAGACCAGGGCAGTTTCCAACTCAGAGCTCAGGTTAACTGCAGAGTTTACACTCTGGGTGGCGGCACGGAGATGCTCGCGGGCTCGAGTCCAAAGGCTGGTGCTCGGTGCTGACTCCGTGTCCTCCCACCTGTGTGTGCCTGAACAGGGCATCTCCCTGAACCTCAGTTCCCCAAAATGTATGGTGGGATGACACCACCTGCGTCGTGGGATGTCTGCGAGGATCAGAAGCATCAAAGCACGTGTAGCTGTTGGAGGGGTGCCCGGCACGGAGCACTCGGGGAATGCACAGGGTTTTCTGTATCTCTCCCGGGAGCTGGGAGAGGCCAGGCCCAGGGGAGGCGGCCCAGAGGAAAACGCTCTCTCTGTCTATTTCCGGAGCCACCGCCCATGAGGAGGGCAGAAGCAGCACCTTGTCTGGTGGCTGCCACTGTAACAGCATCTAAAAGGTCCTCTTTCCCCATTGCTAACTGCTGCTGCTAAGTCACTTCAGTCGTGTCCGACTCTGTGCGACCCCATAGACAGAAGCTCACCAGGCTCCCCCGTCCCTGGGATTCTCCAGGCAAGAATACTGGAGTGGGTTGCCATTTCCTTCTCCAATGCATGAAAGTGAAAAGTCAAAGTGAAGTCGCTCAGTCGTGTCCGACTCTTAGCGACCCCATGGACTGGAGCCTACCAGGATCCTCCATCCATGGGATTTTCCAGGCAAAAGTACTGGGGTGGGGTGCCATTGCCTTCCCCGCTTTCCCCATTAGGAGGCGTTAATTAATCACACATCTGACTCTGGTGCGCTAGACTTTGAGAGTGGGAAGGGAATCTCCAGGGTGTGAAGGCAGAGGAGAAGGCGGGAGGCTCCCGCTGTGAGAAGCGGCACACAGGGCCCAGGTGACAGGACCTGCGGCGGGACGGCCAAGTGTCCGGAAGCCCTCAGAGCTGTGTGGTGGGGCGGGCGGGGCCTGTCAGAGACACACGTTGCACCGACATGTGAGGCCAACCCTCTGGCAAGTCGATGGACCTCTCCAGGACGCGGTTGTCACACCGCCAAAATGGACTGTATACAATGACGGCTACGATAACTGCTAACATTTACGCTGTTTGCTAAGAGACACTGTGCTAAGTGCTCTGTGTTAGCTCATTCATTTTTTTTTTTAATTTTCACTTTATTGTACTTTATTTTTTGGTCACTCCTTGCGGCATGTGGAGTCTCAGTTCTCCGACCAGGAATGGAACCCGAGCCCCCTTGTAGGGAAAGGGCGGAGTCTTACTGGAGCCAGCAAACTCCTGGATCATTTTACTCTTTTTCTCTTTCCTTCCTTTTAAGTCTTAATTGAATTTCTTACAACATCGCTTCTGTTGTCTATGTGTTTTTTTTCTTTTTAGCCGACAGGCTCGTGGGATCCTAGCTCCTCCACGAGGGATTGAACCCTCACCTTCTGCACTGGAAGGTGAAGTTTTAGCCACTGGACCACCAGGGAAGTCCCAACTCATTCAATCTTTACATTAAATCTGCATATGTGTGTATACATATAAATTACTTATATACACAAAATAGTAAGTAACATTATCCCCATCTTACCTAAGAAGACACTGAGGTTCAGAGACAGTAAGGAATTTGGCCCCAGGACGCAGCACTGACAAGGGGCAGACATGGGGTCTAGACTCAGGGCTGTGGGACCCCTGGCGGGCCCGGCGGGCTCACCGCTCTGAGCTCAGGACACAGAAGTCATCTCAGCGTGACGGGTCACCGCAGGACCCGGGTCAGGTTTAAGGTGCTGGTTGGCAGAACCAGCAGCACAACCTGTGCTCAGGGCCGCCGGCATCAGAGACGCCTCGCTCTGTTTCCAAGGTCTCTGAGGGACGATTTTGTTTCGGCAAACCGATCGAGAACAGCTAAAAAGAAAATGCCAGAGCTTCTGAAAACAGGAGAGAAGAGCTTCTGCAGAACCAGGGCTGGGAAGCGGGCGGGGGAATCAGATTCCAGCTTCCCTCCCTCCCTCCTTCCCTCCCTCCCTCCCTCCCTCTCCCTCAGGCTCCATCAGGAGGGCAGGGGTGGGTAGGGAACTGTGCCCCACCCTCCCCTCGCAGCAGGAACTGCATGCCAGCCAAGCCTGTGGTAAACACAGGAATCCAGCCGCCAAGCCCTCTGGCACATTCATTAATTAAACTCTATGGATTTGCCCTGTTCCCGGAAACCTCCACTCCTGTCAGTAATAATTGGAGGCCGACCAGGCTCAGGCTTTAAGAATGGCGTGCGAGGTACTCAGCCACGACGGTGCACAATAAGAAACTGGGGGGCCTGGGATGCGGTTCTGGACTGGCCACGTCCAGAACCTCTGGGCCTCAGCCCCCTTTTCAGAGCAAAGGGCCCTGAGTGGACAGAGCTCCTCTTCTGGCCTCTTGGGGCAGCCCAGGCCTGTCCCATCAATGCCCGGACAGCAGTGATGGACACCTCCACGCACGGACCTTCCTCTCTGCCCAATAAAAACAGAGGAGGGAATGAATTTATGTTGACTCTATAAAGGCAGAGTCTTTTAATGGAAGCTAATGTATGCAATTCCAGAAAGGGGGGGCGGGGCAAAAAAAGCACTGGGCATGTTTCCCAAAGTGTGTTATGTAAGATATCAACCCAGGGAACATGGACAGGGAACAACAGAATGGTTCCAAACAGGAAAAGGAGCACATCAAGGCTGTATATTGTCACCCTGCTTATTTAACTTATATGCAGAGTACATCATGAGAAACGCTGAACTGGAGGAAGCACAAGCTGGAATCAAGACTGCCGGGAGAAATATCAATAACCTCAGGTATGCAGATGACACCACTCTTATGGCAGAAAGTGAAGAGGAACTAAAAAGCCTCTTGATGAAAGTGAAAGAGGAGAGTGAAAAAGTTGGCTTAAAGCTCAACATTCAGAAAACGAAAATCATGGCATCTGGTCCCATCACTTCATGGGAAATAGATGGGGAAACAGTGGAAACAATGTCAGAATTTATTTTTTGGGGCTCCAAAATCACAGCAGATGGTGACTGCAGCCATGAAATTAAAAGACGCTTACTCCTTGGAAGAAAAGTTATGACCAACCTAGATGGCATATTAAAAAGCAGAGACATTACTTTGCCAACAAAGGTCCATCTAGTTAAGGCTATGGTTTTTCCTGTAGACATGTATGGATGTGAGAGTTGGACTGTGAAGAAGGCTGAGCGCTGAACAGTTGATGCTTTTGAATTGTGGTATTGGAGAAGACTCTTGAGAGTCCCATGGACTGCAAAGAGATACAACCAGTTCATCCTAAAGGAGATCAGTCCTGGGTGTTCATTGGAAGGACTGATGCTGAAACTGAAACTCCAGTACTTTGGCCACCTCATGTGAAGAGTTGACTAATTGGAAAAGACCCTGATGCTTGGAGGGATTGGGGGCAGGAGGAAAAGGGGACGACAGAGGATGAGATGGCTGGATGGCGTCACGAACTCGATGAATGTTGAGTTTGAGTGAACTCCAGGAGTTGGTGATGGACAGGGAGGCCTGGCATGCTGCAATTCATGGAGTTGCAAAGAGTCAGACACGACTGAGCGACTGAACTGAACTGAACTGAAACCGGTGAAACCCTCTGTGAACTTCATACTCGACACATGCCATCCAGTCCTCTCATCTGAAGGGATGTTTCCCCACTTCCGGAGTAAGCATTTCTGAAAGTGGACAGCTGACCATCGGGGTGTCTATTCCCTGCTGTGACCTTCTCCCCCTTGAGTCAAAGAATGGATCTACAGCTCTCCTCTCACTGGAGAGAGCCCAGACAGACAGGATGCCAACGACCATCTCTGGAGGTTCTTAATGTATATTTGCATAATTAAAGGCTCTGAAAAGTCCTGCATTAGAAGCATTATTTAACCAAGCGATTCTTAAATGAATTGTCTCTGGGAATCTCTATGTGTGGAACAGGGATCAACAACTCAAGTGTGGCAAAAGGAATTCTGGGAAACTCCCAGACTGGAAAAGTGAAGGCTGGAAGCCAGTAACAGGGGTCCCCGGTGTTGACAAGATGGGGATGGTCAACTGGACAAGCGTCTGGGATCCCTTCCCTGGTCTGATTTCTGGGGAACACATCTATGTAATATCCATCCTTTGACTCATCCGTTTCATAAGAGATACCATTCACATCCATCTCAGGTTCCTCCCAGCAGCCTCTAGAAACATCCTGCTGTCATTCAGTCATTAAGTCACGTCTGACTGTGACCCCACAGTCTGCAGCACCCCAGGCTCCTCTGTTCTCCACTGTCCCGGAGTTTGCTCAAACTCATGTCCATTGAGTTGATGATGCTATCTAACCATCTCACCATCTCATCCTCTGCCTGCCCCCTTCTTTTGCCTTCAATCTTTCCCAGCATCAGGGGCTTTTCCAGTGAGTTGGCTCTTTGCATCAGGTGGCCAGAGTATAAATGGCAACGCACTCCGTGTTCTTGCCTGGAGATCCCATGGGCAGAGGAGCTTGGTGGCTGCAGACCACGGGGTCGCACAGAGCTGGACGCGACGGAGCATACGCACAGGCAGATGCATCTTACAAACAAGGAAAGCAAGGCTCCGGGAGGTGTGGGCAGCAGCCCAGAAGCTAAATGGCTGGTCTCAGCTTTGATTCTTGGTCACTCTTACTCTGCAGCCGGCCTTCTTTGTTATGATCCTGACCTTGTGGTTCCCCGCCCTGCCGGCACCTTGGGATCACCTGGGGAGCTATGAAAGCTCCAGCTTCTGGGACAGCATCCCAGATCGACTGTGTCAGACTCTGAGAGGTGAGGGGAAGCTGCAATTTCTGAGAACCTCGGTTCTCTAACAATGGCTTGCAAACTGGGAGGCTGAGAGCTTTTTGCCAGGGGAAAGGTAGGTTTTTGGAGACGACCCAAATCCTGTTTGCAGATGACCCGTGTCTTGCTAAGTCGCCCTGACTAGAATAAGCAGGGCTGTCTAAGAGGGAGCAGTGTGTCCTGTGTTTTGTTTTTTAAAGCCTGACTTAAATCGGTTCTGGGAATCATGCAAACAGCGTTCCTAACCCACACGACAGGATCAGCAGCCCTCAGCAGCCCCGTCATCGGAAGAGGGGCTCATAGGCATCTCCTGACGGCAGGCGCTGCGTGGAGCGGATTCACACGTGTCCTCGGCCATCCTCCGACTGACCCTGTGGGGGGATGCCCCGTCACCCGCTTCCAGAGAGGAAGCCTCGGAGGACACAAGGTGCAGACAACCTGCCCACCCGGCCTGGAGGTGGCAGAGTTGGGACTTGAACCTGAGACCTGTCTGCCCCATACCTGGGGCGCCTCTGAAAGAAAAGGGGTGGCTCCAGCCCGGCCTCAGAGGGCAGGGATTAGAATGTGTGTCCCTGAACCCCGGGACCTCCCAGAGCCTGCCCCACAGAACAGACCAAACAGGACACAGGACACCAGGCAGGCAGCCAGGGTTGGAGGCGGCCCCGGTGCTGAATGGCTCGCCAGGGTGACATCACCCTTAGCAGATGTGAATGGCTCCTTCACCTGACCTGCCATGCCGCTCAGGGGCCTGGAGGTGACTTCACCCACTCCACCCCCCTGGAGCAGACCCGTGCTGCCTGCCAGGCCCTGGCGGGAGAAAAGCTGAACCAAAGACCCAGACAACAGCCGCTCGTTTAGAAGCAGGCCTGGAGACCAGGCACCCTCTGTGTGCGGGCTGACAGGATCGACAGGGTCCCGGGTACCCTCACAGGCTGAGCCCCTGTGTATCTAACACCCCTAAAAGGGCATCATGTGGGCTGCAGGCAGGCCCCTTGGACTTCACTTTCTCGGGCTAGACGACATCCAGCCGGGACCACAGAAGCCAGACCCAGGATAGCCGCCGCCACCAGGCTCCTGTGTGTCATCAGCAAAGCACTAGGCTGTTTGAATGTCCCCTCGCTTCCGACTGAGGGCAGTGGCTGGCACCACAGCACCCTTTCCACTTTCCTTTATTAGCTTTAGAGAAATCTCTCTAAGCAAAATCACAGATGCCCAATACATTACAAAGATCGAGGAGCAACCAGGTCTGGGATGAGGTGGGTAAGGTGTGGGGAGGGGGCTGGAGCCCAGGAAGACATCTCTCTCCTCCTGGTTCCTCCACCCCCATGAAGATATCTAGCAGAATACAGTCTGGAAGCTCCTCTGCCTCCCATAATCGCAGGTTTGGGATGCTAAGTGTCTCAGTTTCCCCCGGGAGGGACGGGTTTGGGGGGCAGCAGGGAGAGAGGTTTTCAGCCCAGGGGGTAGGTCTCTGGTGCCACAGGGCCAGGGAGGTGCCCCGGCTCTGAGTGCAGGCCCAGGCCCTGGGGCATTCTGTGACCTCACCTGGACACCAGGATTTCTCACCTCAACCTTTCAGAGTCTCCTCCACCCCCAAGGGACAGTCATTCTGCCTTTATGGACTCTTTTCAATGTAAGTTTTCATTGTATGAAGACAACTCTCTTTTTGCACTTCTATTTCTACATTTACCTAACAGCTAAGCAGGTTATGCAGCTTGGTTACAAGCGGAACTGTCATAAGAGGTGTGGGACCAAACTCAATGGATCTCTATTTATTTATTCAAGAAGCATTACTGAAGTGCCAGTTAAAGAGGACCGATTGGAAGGGGCATGAAGGAATTTTTGAGGGGGAGTGAGAATGTTCTAGAACATGACAGAGTTGTGGCTTACATGGGTCTGTGCATTTGTCAAAACTCGTCAAGAGGTATACTTAAGATATATGCATTCTGCCGTATGGAAATCATCCCTCAAAATATTTATGATATTTTATAGGTCTTTTACAATATGTTGTTGTTTGGTTGCTAAGCTGGGTCCCCATGGACCACTCCCCTGTCCTGCACTGTCCCCCGGAGTTCGCCCAGATTCATGTCCATTGAGTTGGTGATGCGATCTAACCATCTCACCCTCTGCATTTTATAATACGGCAATGAATATAATAACGTTAACATCTGTAATAAGAACTTTTTAGAGCCAACTACATACCAGGCGTCGAGGTGCTCTGCACGTGTCAACAGATGGACTCTTCACAACAACCTTAGAAGTGCTGTTATTATCTCCGTTTGAGAGATAAGAAAACCGAAGCACAGAGTAACTTGCCTGCACGCCTCTAGTGGATTCCCAAGCTGGAGTTCCAACAGACTTGTCTGGCTCCAGAGTCTGCCTCTTGTCACTAACTAGCTCTTTCTGACTCTCAGCAAAACTGAGCGTGGCCCCTGTCCTGACGGCACTCCAATTCTCGGGGGAGACTCAATATAACACCTCGGTGGCTCAGTTCACGGGACGAAAAGTGCGCAGAAGTATCAGGGAGAAGCCCCTCCTCGGCGTGCAAGGGCCTGGGCCTCCAAGTGAGTGCCTCCCTTCTGACTTAAACCTTTGAGCGATCCTGAGGGTGAAGTCAAGTCAGGTCTGTGAAGGCACCCGGCACCGTGCTCGGCGCATAGCTGGTCCTTAACACAGGTTGGCTGAATCAGTGAGTGGATGATGGAGTCCCATCTAGCTGCTGAGGAGGCTTCAGGAGCCTGCCTCTGGCAACACAGCCTGTTGGTTCACAAAGGGCTCGGGATTCACTCTCCAGAAGGCGGCCTGACCCCAGCCCCGCTCTGTTGCGTAAACAAAGATCTTTGAGTGCAGCGCAGCTCTGAGAACCTTGGGGTCCAGAGACGTCTGATAGGGGTGGGTATAGTGATGCCGGGGACCAATTAACGGAGTGAGACTAGAGCTGGACTTTTCTTTGGCTGGCCAAGACAAGGACTGACCTCAAGTTCTTACAGACATGATTGTAACAGGCCCTGGGGCTTCTGTGGTCTCCAGAAAGAATGGCCCTGACCTAGAGCAAATGCCTTGAATGTGGAACTCCCATTTACAACCTGGAGCCTCTCCAGCTAGACCACTGTCCTAGCAAGCAAGCACAGCTCCCGTTTGGGCCGAGTCATCCACCCGACTAATCAGCTGGTGGGCATCAAGGAGCTTAGAGTCCATTTGTGCATGTATCCATTCATTCATTCATCCCTCCATCAGACATTTACTGAGTGTCCCGGATGTGGCAGGTGTTCTGCTGGACTCTGAGCATGTGAAAGGGTAAATACACCCCAGTATGGCTTTGCCAACAAAGGTCCGTCTAGTCAAAGCTATGGTTTTTCCAGTAGTCATGTATGGATGTGAGAGTTGGGACTATAAAGAAAGCTGAGCACCGAAGAATTGATGCTTTTGAACTGTGGTGTTGGAGAAGACTCTTAAGGGTCCCCTGGACTGCAGGGAGAGCCAACCAGTCAATTCTGAAGGAGATCAGTCCCTAATATTCATTGGAAGGACTGATGCTGAAGCTGAAACTCCAATACTTTGGCCACCTGATGTGAAGAACTGACTCACTGGAAAAGACCCTGACACTGGGCAAGATTGAAGGCAGGAGGAGAAGGGGATGACAGAGGGTGAGATGGTTGGATGGTATCACTGACTCGATGGACATGAGTTGAGTAGGCTTCAGGAGTTGGTGATGAACAGGGAAGCCTGGCATGCTACAGTCCATGGGGTCGCAAAGAGTCGGACACGACAGTGACTGAACTGAACTGATGGCTTGTGGTCTAGCAAGGCAGCTAGAAAGTGGGAGAAGCCCCAATGGCACATCTATGATCAGAGCAATATTAACAATTCATGCAGCCACTCATTCGTTCCTCCAACCACAAGGTGTTCTCTGGAGCAAATACACAGCATATGTTCAGTGTATAACATACTTCTGTGCACTTCTCATCCTGTGAGCGGAGCTGCCAAGATGCTTTGTTAAGGCTCTCCCCTCAGAACAGAAGCGCCATGCAGATAGGGTTCTCTTTGAGGGCTAGGACCACCTCTATCTTGTTCTCTGATGGGTCTCTAGGGCCTCTGACTGTGCTTGGCACACAGCAGGTGCTCAGTACACATCTGCAGACTGAGCGAATCGCTTTGAGAAACTGTTTCTCCAAGGATGGTGTCTATGTGACCACCCAGGGCTCTTGAAACACAGGCAGATCCTGGGGCTCCCCCGAGACCCAGAAGACCTCCACCTGGGACTCTACTTACTAAACCAGTACCCAAGGGGCCCACTAAAATTTGAGCTCTGTCCTCACAGCGTTAGCCCCCTTTTGCACTCAAGGACTGTGTATGTGCTCAGTCCTCAGTCGTGTCTGACTCTTTGTGACCCCACACACTGTAGCCTGCCAGGCTCCTCTGACCATGGGGATTCTCAAGGCAAGAATACTGGAGTGGGCTGCCATGCCCTCCTCCAGGGGATCTGCCCAACCCAGGGATCAAACCCAGGTCTCCGGCATTGTAGGCGGATTCTTTACCACCCGAGTCATCACTGCTCTAAGAGGTCAAGGCCCTTGGCCGAGGTCCCACACAGAGGAAGTGGAAGCAGGAGGATTCAAACCCAGACGGGCCTGATGTCAGCACCCTGTGCGGCTTTCGCCACTCTCCTGCTCTGGGAGGCCAGACGTCGCTGAAGCTGCGCAGTTCAGCTCAGAAACCAGGAAGGATTATGCTCCCACCAGCGGCACCGAGCTGTTGAAAATCCACGGGGCTCCACATTATATGAAAAGATCAGGAAACTCGCTGGGCAGAGCTCTGACAGCCTCTGGGTTTTTTGTTTGTTTTTTTGTTTTTCCTAGTCCCTCCCCACAAAGGTCTTGTATTTATGCATGAGAAAAGGAAAAATGTACCCCTTGTGGGATCTGAAGAATCTCTGACTATTCTGCCCTCGGCCACATTTCAGAACACCCCTTCTCTACCTCGGAGCTGTCACTTCCTTCCTAATGAGCTGTGCTTGTGAGTGACCCCAGTATGCTTTCATCAACAGGAAGCACCTCGGTGGTGGAGGCAGGGAGGGCTCGGGGTTGGCGGGTGTCCCTCGAAGAGGGTGTGCAGGCCAAGTGGATGCGAAGGAGTCTGGGAGCCGCCAGGCCCACCTGCTGGGCTCTATCCTTCTCCTGACCCCCAGAACACCTGCAGGCGGAAGACCTTTCTGAAAACAGCGCCTTTTTAAGGACAGGCTTAACCTTTTCCAACCCCCAACAGAGAAGGGAGCTGGTACCCCAGCTCTGTCCTCGCAGGAAGCGGGAATGGCTGGTGCACACACGGGGAGGAGGGAAGGTTCTCGCAGAGCTCAGAGCAGCCCTGCGTGGCTGGAGAGGGAGGCCAGGCAGAGTGAAGCCACTGCAATTACTGACCGCAGGCTCCCTGCTGAGCGTTTTCCACTCGTCACTGTAAGGAACTCCCACCCGGAAGGTAAGGGTTATGAACTCCCTTCTAGCAGATGAGGAAACCGAGGCTTTCTCAAAGTCTGGCTGAAAGTCTCACATCAGCAGACGGAGGAGCTGGGATTTGAATCCAGGTTGGCTCCACAGGTGAGGCCCGAGAAGGTCACACCAGAGCCTCCGTGGACAGAGAGGGAAACTGAGGCCCACCACCAGGCTGCAGAGAGACAGCTGGTTCGAGGCTGTATAGCTGGGATATATGTACCTCGGTTACTTTTCTGAAAACGTCCCTGAGGTGCGAATGGCATCTCTACCTTTGGAGCCTCACACAGCTAACTGCAGAGTTTTGCAAACAGGAGGAGCTCAATAAATGTCTGCTGCTCCACTCTGATGGATACCAGGGATTTGAGGACTGTATCATATCCTTAGCTGCCCCAACTCTGGATTTAGAAACCCCAAGCTCTGGTCCTGGGTCTGTCACCGACTTGCTGTGTGACTTTGTGTAGGTTTCTTTCCCTCTCTGGGCCTTGGCTTCCCCAGCTGTAACATGAAAGGAATGCACTGCAACAACCTAGACGTTCTGGCAATCGAGGCTCGGGAGCTCCTCCAGGAAGAGAAACTCCACATCAGCAACCCTGACCCTTTTGCTCCCAAAGCTCGTATAAATTTTTATGGATAACAAAACTCAGTTTTCCGTCATCCACCAGGGTGGCTACCTTGATGTAATCTTCAAACCCAGAACCATGGGTTCCAGAACCTTCCAGGTACTTCCTGCCAAGATGTCTGTAGGCGAAGGTGGGGGAGAGGAGGTAGCAATCGCCTCTGCACGGCCCCCACATCCCCCCTTCACCCTCCCCAGAGCAGAGGACAATTACCAAGAAGAAAAGAATGGACTGCTAACTACTAATTGAGGAATTACAGACGTTAAATTATAGGTGTGCCCGGGGAAGGGCCGTCTCTAGAAATCAGGCTGGTGAGTGACGGGAACGTGGGCTGCTGGATAATTTCTGGCTTTGGCAGGAAGCAAATATTTGGATGTAGAGCCTGAAGACACAGGATCAGAAATTCAACAGACCGTGAAAGGTTATGCTCGATTGTTAGGAAATGTGCAACCCCTGCCCCCCCACACACACCAAGTGACAGGCTGTAACTGGAAGGTCAATAAAGCGCTGACTATGTGCTGAGCTAGGGCACCTGACAAGCACCCCGTGTCTCCCTGACAACACCAGCAGCAGACATCGTCCACTCCATTTTGTAGCTGAAGGAAAATGCTTTATCAGTGTGGAAAGACTTGCCCAAAATGACAGCAGGCATCAAAGGTTACATTACCTAAAAGTCAGTAAATTCCAAAGTCCTGCTACTGAGGTCCTGGCTTCACTTGGAGTCTGCTGGTTAAGGCCGTGTGGTTACCCAGGGCCTGGCAGGGACCCCAGCTCACAGCTCATGATGCTCACCATCCACATCAGTGGTTCTCAACCGCGGGCGATTCTGCCTCCAAGGGACACTTGGCAAAGTCTGGAAGGACTAGTCCAAGACCACAGATGCTGCTCAACATCCCACAAAGCGCAGGACAGCTTCCTCCACCCACCAAAGAAGGATCCAGCCCCGAGGGTCAGTGTCGCTGTGGCGTGACGCCGGGTCAGCACCGGGGCGTCTCCTAACAGAGGTACTCGGGTCCCACCAGCCACTGAGGGATGAGAAAAGAGGCTTTGACCGTCCAGGCTGTGAGCGAGGTCAGGTCCTCCCCCTGGGTCTTGGTTTTATCCTCTGTGAATCGGGGGTATCAAAAATCACACGATTCTGCCGGGCTGTGACAAGGCATTTGCTTTGCTCAGAGGCTAGCACAGGCTAAGTACCCAAGCTGCGTCCCCCTAGTGCTTTCATAGCCCCACCTGGGAAACGGGAGGGTACAGCCCCTGCCTTGGTGTGACCCAAAGCCTCTTCCCTCTGACGCCGCTACACAGAAGTCCCGTTTTTGCACACGGGCTTGATACAAGATTCACACACGGCCCGGAGACACTGTGGCTACAGACAGAGCCAGGAGTGGACTTTGTGTGAGCAAGAAATAAACACTTCAGGTGGGTGGAAGTTGGGGGATGGATAAAGGGGGTGAAAAGGTACAAAATTCCAGTTACGAGACGAACAAACCCTGGGGATGTGACGTACAGCATGGCGATGACATTAAACGGTACTGGGCTGCGTGAGAGTCGCTGAGACAGCACATCCTGGAAGTCCTCATCACAGGGGAAAAAACGGCTTGTCGTTCAGTCACCAAGTTGTGTCCGACTCTTTTCAGACCCCATGGGCTGTAGCCCGCCAGGTTGCTCTGTCCAGGGGATTTCTCAGACAAGAATACTGGAGTGGCTCGCCACGTCCTTCTCCAGGGGATCCTCTCGACTTAGGGATAGAACCAGCATCTCCTGAATTGGTAGGCAGATTCTTTACAATCTGAGCCACCAGGGAAGGGTGTTAACTAAACTCATTGTGGTGATCAATTCGCAGTTTCAGTTCAGTTCAGTTCAGCCACTCAGTCGCGTCCGACTCTTTGTGACCCCATGACCCGAAGCATACCAGGCCTCCCTGTCCATCACCAACTTCCGGAGTCCACCCAAACCCATGTCCATCGAGTCGGTGATGCCATCCAACCATCCCATCATCTGTCATCCCCTTCTCCTCCTGCCCTCAATCTTTCCCAGCATCAGGGTCTTTTCAAATGAGTCAGCTCGTCGCATCACGTGGCCCAAGTATTGGAGTTTCAGCTTCAACATCAGTCCTTCCAATGAACACCCAGGACTGATCTCCTATAGGATGGACTGGTTGGATCTCCTTGCAGTCCAAGGGACTCTCAAGAGTCTTCTCCAATACCACAGTTCAAAAGCATCAATTCTTTGAAGCTCAGCCTTCTTTATAGTCCAACTTTCGCATTCATACATGACTACTGGAAAAACTATAGCTTCGACTAGACAGACTTTGGTTGGCAAAGTAATGTCTCTGTTTTTTAATATGCTGTCTAGGTTGGTTATAACTTTCCTTCCAAGGAGTAAATGTCTTTTAATTTCACGGCTGCAATAGCCATCTGCAGTGATTTTGGAGCCCAGAAAAATAAAATCAGCCACTGTTTTCTACTGTTTCCCCATCTACTTGCCATTAAGTGATGGGACCAGATGCCATGATCTTAGTTTTCTGAATGTTGAGCTTTAAGCCAACCTTTTCACTCTCCACTTTCACTTTTATCAAGAAGCTCTTTAGTTCTTCTTCACTTTCTGCCATAAGGGTGGCGTCAGCTGCATATCTGAGGTTACTGATATTTCTCCCAGCAATCTTGATTCCAGCTTGTGCTTCTTCCAGCCCAGTGTTTCTCATGATGTACTCTGCATATAAGTTAAATAAGCAGGATGACAATATACAGCCTTGACGTACTTCTGTTTCTATTTGGAGCCAGTCTGTTGTTCCATGTCCAGTTCTAACTGTTGCTTCCTGACCTGCATATAGGTTTCTCAAGAGGCAGGTCAGGTGGTCTCGTATTCCCATCTCTTGAAGAATTTTCCACAGTTTCTTGTGATCCACACAGTCAAAGGCTTTGGCATAGTCAATAAAGCAGAAATAGATGTTTTTCTGGAACTCTCTTGTTTTTTCCATGATCCAGCGGATGTTGGCAATTTGATCTCTGGTTCCTCTGCCTTTTCTAAAACCAGCTTGAACATCAGGAAGTTCATGGTTCACGTATTGCTGAAGCCTGGCTTGGAGAATTTTGAGCATTACTTTACTAGCATTTGAGATGAGTGCAATTGTGCGGTAGTGTGAGCATTCTTTGGCATTGCCTTTCTTTGGGACTGGAATGAAAACTGACCTTTTCCAGGCCTGTGGCCACTGCTGAGTTTTCCAAATTTGCTGGCATATTGAGTGCAGCACTTTCACAGCGTCATCTTTCAGGATTTGAAAGAGCTTAACTGGAATTCCATCACCTCCACTAGCTTTGTTTGTAGTGATGCTTTCTAAGGCCCACTTGACTTCACATTCCAGGATGTCTGGCTCTAGGTGAGTGATCAGGCCATCGTAGTTTATACACATGCAAATCATCATGTTAAACTCTATTACAGCTATGTATTATATGTCAATTACACCTCAGTAAAACTGGGGAAAAAAACAATACTTCAAAAAAATTCAGATTGAAAAAAAAGAAAAATTTTGTGTTGAGAGTTGAGGGACTTCCCTGGTGGTACAGCAGTTAAGATGCCACACTTCCAATGCAGGGTGTGCGGGTTCAAACCCTGGTCAGATAACCAAGATCCCATATGCTCCATGGCCAAAAAATAAACAAAGAGTTGGGAACTACTGTATAGCACAGGGAACTATATTCAACATCTTGCAATAACCTATATGGAAAAAAATCTTAAAAAGAATATATATACATATATATATATAACTGAGTCACTTGGTTGTACACCAGAAACTAACACAACATTGTAAATCAACTATACTTCAATAAAAATTAATTTTTAAAAAGAGTTAAGAGTTGTCAGTCTGTTGCTGTAAATATAGCATACCTTAATCTGACTACTATATCAAAGTTGTAAGGAGAATAGCAGTTAAGATTTATTATGCAGCTTCTAGGTTCCAGGCGCTGTGCTAAGAAAGAACCTCACAGGGAAACTGAGTATCATGAAAGGAAAGCTTCCTGTCCAAGGCCCCACGGCTAATTAGCGGCGAGGCTGGAATTCAAACTAGGATTTATCCAAAGGAGACAAGGGTTTTTGTGTTTTTTTTTTTTTTGGATGTGGACTGTTTCTAAAGTTTTTAATGAATCTGTTACCATATCGCTTCCATGTTATGTCTTGTTTTTCGGCCCCAAGGATGTGGGATCTTAGCCCCTCGACCAGAAATCGAACTCTCACCTCCTGGGTCACAAAGTGAAGTCTTAACCACCAGACCACAGGGGAAGTCTCAGAAGCCAAGCTTTTAGCTGGACTGACCTAATTCTACCTGCATCTCTAGACGTTTTTGTCCCTCAATCAAGAAAGGACAGACAAGGATGCCCAATCTATGTTTAAAAAAGCAAAAGTAAAAACCCACACACTTTGCAGTTTTTTGAACTCTTGGCGATAACTTATGTTTCAGGAGCTGCCTTTCAAGGGAGCAGGACAGTTGGTGGGGGCTTGCTTCTCTGGCTTAGAAATCAACACAGGAGGGAAAAACCGCTCTTGTTCACCTTGCTCTCAAATCCACACGGAGGGTTCGCTGCTGTTTATGGCCCAGCCTTTATGATGAAAGTTTGATAAATTAAATGGAGTGATGCGCACTCAGCATCCAAGAAGTGGACTCCCTTCCTGGCCAGGGGAATCACGCCAACTGCTCAAAGGATGTGTTGCTCAGAAGCCCCTAGGACCCTGAGCCCAGACCAGCCGAGCAGCCTCACGTGCAAGAACCCCGGAGACAAGAAAAGTATCTGCTGGGAACTCTGAGGGCTACCAAGTCACAGACCTCAGATGGGTCCCTCGAGTTCTTTCCACCTCAACTCACTCGTCTGTGAGATGAGGATTAAGTAACACTCCCTGGCCACCCCTGGTCTGTCTGTCATGGTAGGTATGAATGAGAAGGGACGTGTATTGGTTATCTATTGCTGCATAACAAATAGCTTAGTGGCTGAAACAACTAACATTGCCTCTCTCAGTTTCTGGGAGCCAGGGGTCCAAAGGCACTTGTTCCAGTGGCTCTGGCTCAACATGCCTCAGGAGGGTGGGGTCAAGCTCCTGGCCAGAGATGCAGTCTCCTCTGAAGGCTGGAGAATACAGAAATACATGCTGTGAATACAGAAATGCGAGAGGGACTTCTTCAAGTGGCCCAGTGGTTAAGAATCCACCTTCCAATGCAGGGGACAAGGGTTCGATACCTGGTCAGGAAACTAAGACCACACATGACAACAAGCAACTAAGCCCACATATCACAATGAAGACCCAGCACAGCCAACAAAAATATAGTATCACATAAAATAAATAAATACACACACACACACACACACACACACACACTCCACACACTGCAGCACACCAGGCTCCACTGTCCTCCACTATTTCCCAGAGTTTGTTCATCTTCATGTCCACTGAGTCGGTGATGCTATCTAACCCTCTCATCCTCTCTCACCCCCTTCTCCTCTTGGCTTCATCTTTCCCAGCATCAGGGTCTTTAACAATGAGTCACATCAGGTGGCCCTAGTATTGGAGCTTCAGCTTCAGCATCAGTCCTTTCAGTGAATATTCAGGGTTAATTTCCTTTAGGATTGACTGGTTTGATCTCCTTGAAGTCCCAAGAGTCTTCTCTAGCACCACAATATGAAATCATCAATTCTTTGGTGCTCAGCCTTCTTGATGGTCCAACTCTCACATCTGTACATGACTGCTGGAGAAAACCATAGCTTTGACCACATAGCATTGACTAGACAGACTTTTGTCGACAAACTGATGTCTCTGCTTTTTAATACGCTATCTAGGTTTGTCATAGTTTTCCTTGCAAGGAGCAAGTGTCTTTTAATTTCATGGTTGCAGTCAACTGAATGTGCTTTCCAACTATTAAGCACTAAACAAATGATGATGACCTTCAGTTCAGTTTAGTCGCTCAGTCGTGTCTGACTCTTTGTGACCCCATGAATCGCAGCACGCCAGGCCTCCCTGTCCGTCACCAACTCCCGGAGGTCACTCAGACTCACGTCCATTGAGTCAGTGATGCCATCCAGCCATCTCATCCTCTGTCGTCCCCTTCTCCTCCTGCCCCCAATCCCTCCCAGCATCAGAGTCTTCTCCAATGAGTCAACTCTTCACATGAGGTGGCCAAAGTACTGGAGTTTCAGCTTTAGCATCATTCCTTCCAAAGAAATCCCAGGGCTGATCTCCTTCAGAATGGACTGGTTGGATCTCCTTGACGTCCAAGGGACTCTCAAGAGTCTTCTCCAACACCACAGTTCAAAAGCATCAATTCTTCGGCGCTCAGCCTTCTTCACAGTCCAACTTTCACATCCATACATGACCACAGGAAAAACCATAGCCTTGACTAGACGGACCTTTGTTGGCAAAGTAATAGGAAACATTAACTGAGACACTGCTACTCGCCTCGAACTGCACTGAGCGTTGCGTGTGCCTTACGTCAGTGTAGTCTCTGGCATATCTGTGGAGTCACATGATATCACAGGCCCGATTCTACAGAAGAGAAAACAGAGGCGGAAAGAGACTAAGTCACCTCCCCCAAGTCCCACAGCAAAGCCAGAGGCAGAATCAGGATTCAAACCCACAGCTCCAGGAACCCACAGCTCACTGTCTTCACCCACAGTGGCGTAGACACAATCACAGTGGTATAGTCACAACTGCGAACTTTTCAGGAGTCAGTTCTGAGTCAGCTGCCAAGCACAGCCATTACTAAACATTAATGATATAAACTTATAATTAAATAAATCCTAGTAAAAGCAAAGGTAAGGAGTAGTCAAACCTCAACACTTCCTAACTACTGCATTTTACTACGATCTGCGGTCTTGAGATCATTTCTATCCATTGAAATCTGTTCGGTGAACGTGCTATCCCCCTCAGCACCATGCCGTCCTCTGCAGTTTCACCTTCCGTGGTTTCAATTACCCACGGTCCACCTCAGCCCAAAAACGTTAAACGGAAAGTGCCAGAAATAAGCAATTCACAAGTTTTAAATTGTGCGCCTTCCTGAGCAGCGTGATGAAACCTCACTCCATCCCTTGTCTGCGCCCGACACCCATCCACCACCATCGTCATGGCTCTGTGATCCAGGATCACCCAAAGTGCACGACCCTCCTCCTGACGTGTGGCCAGGTCAACGGCAGCCCCACAGTCCAGGGCACTGCGTCCGTCATCCTGCACATTGCTTCTCATCACGGAGGCATCTTATCATCCGACATTGTCACCAGAAGAGGAGTGATGAGAACAGTACAATGAGAGGTTTTGAGAAAGACAGACCACATTCACACAACTGTCATCACACGGTGGTGTGGTCACTGTGTTCTACTTTGTTGTTAACTATTGTTACTCTCTTACAATGTTTAATTTACAATTTAAACTTTATCATAGGTACACATATGCATAGGAAAAGCATAGTGTATATTGACTGGATATATTCATTCAATATACTGGATATATTCTTTGAGTATATCCTGAACATTCATTGGAAGGACTGATGCTGAAGCTGAAGTTCCAAGACTCTGGCCGTGTCATGCAAAGAGCCAACTCTGTGGAAAAGACCCTGATGCTGGGAAAGACTGAGGGCAGGAGGAGACGGGGACGACAGAGGATGAGATGGCTAGATGGCATCAATGACTCAATGGGCATGAGTTTGAGCAAGCTCTGGGAGATAGTGAAGGACAGGGAAGCCTGGCGTGCTGCACTCCATGGGGTCGCAAAGAGTCAGACACGACTGAGCGACTGAACAACCACCCATGGTTTCAGGCATCTAGTGGGGGTTAGGAACGCAGCCCCCTGGACATAGGGAAGACTGCTGTGTATAATGATGATGCACTGCACATCTCTTCCCAGCTCTGTGTATGAGGACAGCTATTTGGCACCCTGCAGTGGGCCCTGGTAGGAGTATTTACACCATGGGAATAGGCAAACACTACACACAAATTGGGGCTTTTCCCCCAAAGACCCCGCTAACGTTAAACGTTCACCAGTGGCTCACTGTAAGTGACCCAATACGTCCTTCCTGTTCGCAAGGCGTGATCTCAGTGACTCCTTGCCAGAGACCCCATTCTTTCTGAAATCCAAAAATACACCATTCCCTGTGATATGCAGCGATCCAGATTTCCTTCCTGAAATTTCCAACTTCCTGATGAGGAGAGCCAGAGGCACCTTATCTGAACAAAACATCTGAGATTTGAAAACGCTGAACGAGGGAAAGTGAGAGTAACAGAGGGGCCCTCAGGTCGCAGAGACCCAAAGGGGGCTTGTTTTCACCTTACCCACCCCTCAGAAACCTGGACAAAGACACACCCACCCAGGGCTGCCCTCACAGTGTCCTTCCTGATCGCCCCAAATGGGGAGCGACCCGAGGGTGCAGGCAGAGGGGTGAATATACACAGGAACCTGTGCACGGCCGAGTGTAACCCAGGCGTTAACAAAGGTCTCTACTACAGACGTACAAAACCAGCACATTTTTTAAGGACAGAAAGAGACAGAAGGTGGGAGACTTTGCTTGAGAAAAGGAGGAGAAAAGACAGACAGGAAAGGCACTCGAATGCCAAGAGTGGTTTCCATGGACGTTAAAAATCACAAGTGGATTTTGTTTTTATTCAGGCGTTCTGTACTCTCCACGGATTGTGAGCATATGATGCTTTTTTTAGGGGAGGGAGGGGGCGAGGAACTCAACGTAATTTCACATAAGCAGAGCCCTGTGGGGGCGGCCACGCCTTGGTCCTGCCCTGCTCTCCAGGTCTCACCCAGAGACACTGACTCTGGGCCCAGCCTTTGACCACCCCGCAACCCCCCCACCCCCCTCTCCCGCCCCGCCGCCTCGACTGGACCGTGAAGAGACCATTGTTCTCCGGGGTGACATCATTCTGCGGCCAGGAGGGTGAAGAGCGACCTGGAATTGGGTGCGGTCAGCCCGGGAGAAGGTGGCCTGTCCTGCCCGACCATCCACACCGGAGCAGAGGTGCAGTCACTGTGAGACGGGCTCCAGGTTGCGGGGCGGGGGTGGTGGTGCACTGAGGTCCAGGACCCCAGCTCCACGCCACAAGGGGTGTCCTGAGACCAGGGCACCTGTCCGGGCTCTGGACCAGAGGTGGCGGGCAGCATTGGCACAGGTAATAGGAGATGCAGGGGGGCTGTGACAGCTGGACCCTACTCCCCTGAAGCCCAGGTCTCTGGAAGAAACGGACCTGTGCCGGGCACACAGTAGGCGCACGGTAATCGGTGACCACGACTGTTACTCTGTTCTCCTCACCACTCTCGTACTCATCACCCTGTGGTTCTAAAGGTTCACACTGTCCTCACCACGGCCCCCAGGCCCTGCACGCCCTGGCCCCACTCCCCCCCATCTTCTACCTTCGCCCACTTACTCGCTGTGCTACGGCCACACTGGCCTCCCTGCTGTTCTTCAAACATGCTGAGCACAGACCTGCCTCGGGGCCTTTGCACTTGCTTTTCCTGCTGCTGGGATGTTCTTCCTCCAAACCCTTTGAAGACTCCTTCCCTTCAACTCTCTGTGCTTCCAATCGCTCATCCGTGAAATATGGGGCTACCCCACATATCCTTCAAGGAGGGGAGCTGTGCGGATTCGATGAGACCAACTCCGAGCAAGAAAGAGGGAGGGGCCTGCCTGCCCTTCTTCCCCAGCTCAGGTCACTGGGAGGATACCCCAGATACAGAGTCCCCCAAACCAAGTTGCATCCAGCAGTGGTTCTCAACTGGGGGAAGGGTGGTGGTTTTGTCCCCCAGAGACACTTGGCAATGTCTGGGGACAGTTTTGGTTGTCATGCTTGAGGGTGCTCCTGGCATCTGGTGGGCAGAGGCCCGGGATGATCTTTCATACATACACAGGACAGCTCTCTGAACCCCAAAGAGTGATCAGGCCCAAGGTATCAACGGTGGTGACTGGGAAGCCAACACATGGCATGGGGGTGAGTGTTAGAGGCAAGCCCTTCACCCTTGAAGACGGTTCCTGAATTTTCAAACCTACAGTGTATCAGAAAGCGGAGACACCACTTTGCTGACAAAAGTCCATATAGTCAAAGCTACAGATGTGAGAGCTGGACCACAAAGAAGGCTGAGAGATGAAGAATTGATGCTTTTGAACTGTGGTGTTGGAGAAGACTCTTGAGAGTCTATTGGACAGCAAGGAGATCAAACCAGTCCATCCCAAAGGAAACCAAGCCTGAATATTCTTTGGAAGGACTGATGCTAAAGCTGAAGCTCCAATACTTTGGCCACCTGATGCAAAGAACTGACTCACTGGAAAAGACCCTGATGCTGGGAAAGACTGAGGGCAGGAGGGGGAGGGGGCGGCAGAGGATGAGATGGTTAGACAGCACTAATATCACAGACTCAATGGACATAAGTTTGAGCAAACTCTGGGAGATAATGGAGGACAGGAAAGCCTGCTGTGCTGCAGTCCATGGGGTCGCAGAGAGCTGGACACGACTTAACGACTTAACCACACCAATATGACACGCTTATGCTCATGTCTTATGCTCTGTCCCCTCGAAGGCGACTCTGTAAAGGCCAGAGCTCTGTCTTGTTTTATTCACAGCTGTTTCCCCAGCGTCAGCACCCTAGGAGGCGCTCGATGAATACTGGTGGGACGGAAATGTGAGTGAGTGAATGACAGGGTACAAATACACACCTCGTGCTTGCGGGGGCCTGGCACTCAGGACATGCCCACGCAAGGTCAGCCAGGTTCTTACTCTCCTTTGCGAGGGGCGCCAGTCTGGCCATCTGGGCGGGAGGGACTCACGTTACGGCCCCAGCAATGCATCTCCCCATGAAGCGCACACTCATTAAACCCCTCCTGTATGCCAGGCGCTTAACAGGTACCAGTCCCACTGAACCGCCAGCCAGACAAGTCCCAGAAGAACCCCCGACTCATGGATGACGATGCTGAGACTGCCAGAGGTGGCTTAACTTGCCCAGGGTCACTCGGCCAGCACGTGGAGGAGCTGGGCCTCGACCCCAATTCTGTCCCCTTCCTAAGCCCTCTCTGCCGAACGGCCCTCGGCCCTGGAGACCCCACCCCACTCCCAGGCTTCCCACTGACTCCGGGTGTTGGCCGCGGTGGCGCTGCCGCTGCGCCTGGGTTCTGGCACCTTCTGCCTGGACTCCACTAGCCGTCCACCTCTCTGGCAGGGCTTGTTCTCAGGCTAGCCCTGGGCTGCGGCACAGACGAGCCTCTTCCTGCCTTTGTCGCTCCAAGACAATGCGATTATTTCCCCTCTTCCCCCTTTTATTCGGCAGACGCCCAGGCAGGCCATTAGCAGATTATTTCAAGGCTGCCTTTGGAAATGCGTTTCGGGGCACGCCTTTCAGGGTTGCTTTCTGCCTGCCAGAGATTCTTCTGCTGGGCTCTGAGTAAATAGAAGTCTGAGGCAGGACTTGGAACAGAACGGATTATTTAGATAAATCACGTACCAGTTTGAGTCCAAAGACTGAAATCCGGCCCCCTTCCCAGCCCCAGCTCAGGCTCCTGCAGGTGTCTCCTAACTCTTAATTGTCTGTGGCTTTGAAAAGTTTCCTCCCTTAAAACAAATACTGAAGCGAAGTCCCCAGGGGAGAGCGGCGCGTGTGGATTTTCCAGTTCACTGGGAATCTTTGGAGGAATGGTTTGAGAGAAAAGGTTTCGGTTGTCACGTACTGGGTGACAGGGCCACGTACTGAGTGCTAAGCAGGGCTACCACGGGCATCATGTGTCTCCTGGCGGCGGGTCACGGCCCTTAAGTGGCTGCAATGGGAAATGTAAAGGATGACGACATCCCCATTTCACAGATGAGGAAACTGAGGCACAGAGCGGGGAACAGTGTACCCAAGGCTGCACGGCTGGGAAGGAGCAGAGCCACGAGTCAAAGCCAGGAGTCTCTTCTGCAAAAGAGCCTGTGTCTCCATCTCAACTCTGCCATCATCCCCGGGAGGCAGGACACCGGGGCACCTGACAGGAAGCGTCTCCTGGTGCTCACTCACTATGTGCCCAGGCCCGCGACAGGGACCCGTGTCAACCTGATGACCCCCAGTTCTCCCTGGTTGACAGAGGAGGAAACCAAGGCTTGAGAACGAGTCAGGGCCCCTTTGCCAGGATGTGGCCGGGTTTGATTCAAGCTTTCAACACCCGCCAGCTGGTAGATGCCGAACGTTAAATGGGAAGGAACCAAGTTAATTCAGCCCAGATTTATCGAGCGTGCATCAGCGCTGATGGAGGCACTGCCAGGCAACAGTGAACAGAGGAGGCAAAGGCCCTGCCAGGCCCTCTCTTCATTCACTCATTCATTCATTCACCAAGCTGGGGAGCAGGGCAATGAGGCCTGGGGTCTCCGGCAAATGCCCAGGGCCAAACAGTGGGGAGCTGAATGTTACCAAAGCCCCAGGCCCTTAACTGAATTGCCAGAGAGGGAACAAGAGTGAAAGAGAAGAGACACAGAGACGGAAACAGACACGGAGACAGAGGGACAGAAAGAATGACCGAGAGGCCAAGTCACCCGTCCCAGAAGTTGGGCTGGGGGAATCTGTCTTCCGAGTTCTGGCCCCACTGATGCATCCCGAGCCACAAAGCAGCACAGACCCAGGAGGGAAGGAGATGCCATCTTCACAAGGCCTATGTTAGCACCTGACTGCTCTGGTCGCTGTGTGAGCCCAGGAGAATCACCACACCTCTCTGGGCCAGCTGAGGGGACGCCTGCAACGTCAAATGCACAGAGGGCTGGCTCAGAGCCTGGTGCACCCCACGGCTCCCTCAATCCTGGGTCTGAAGTGGCAACCGGGACTTATCACAAGGCTGAACCCAGGGGAGGAGGCGGCTCAGCACTTCATCCATCTTTGGTCTCCTGTGAACTGGGTCATGCCATCAGGAGACCCTCTCTCTTTGAAGGCCTGTGATAGGGGCTTCCCTGAAGTTATCAGGAAAGTCTGGAGAAATCTTTTTATAGAAGCTTGGCTGGAAAGAGCCCTGAGTGGGGTTCAAAGCTGGGGGCTCCGGCACTTGCTTTGCCACTCCTCCCTGCGCTACCCCAGGCAGGTGTCTTTCCCTCTCTGGGCTCAGTCTACCTCTTCAAATCATTAGCAAGGTCCTTGAGAAAAAAAACAAACAAACCTGGATACAGAGTGAGCTCTCAATCATTAGATGTCATTCCACCCTGATCCCCGAGCTCCATCCAGCTTGCCAGAGCAGGAGCTGCTGGAATCTCAGGACCCCGATTACCCTCCTCTGGCCCGTCCTGGCCCATTCACTCAGCCGCACTGGCCAGTGGGCAGTCCTGCCCGCCACCTCGGGTAATCAGATGAGACCTCGCGGTTTTGCTCGGCTCGAAGACCACAAAAGCCACGACTCCACACGCACGTGACATGGACGCTCGGCCACCCCGGGAGGGTGTTTGAGGAGACGGAGCAGGTGCCAACTAAGCCTCCCTAAAAATAGGAAGCATTTGTGTCGGGCTGGAGTGTCAAACACTTAAGGATAAATCAACTGGCAAAGCCAGCCCCGTATACAGAGACGCTGAACCTGGTATAAACGTCCTGATGGCTTCAGGCAAGCACACGTGTCTAAAATCAAGGGGAATCACCACCACTGCACGCCTCTCTTCCAGGCACGGGAGCAGGAAACAGTCCGGCTGGATAGACAACTATCCCGGAAGAAGCAAGTTCCCCGGCTGGACTGATGGGACGCCCCACCCCCGCCAGCCAACCTCCCTGCGGTGGGGGGAGGGGGAGCACTGGCAGGGAGGGGCTCTCAACTGTTGTTGTAATACTTAAAACAAACAAACCAACAAAAATAATAATAACAAGCTTACAAGGTCTGGGGGCTCCGAATCCGGCTGCTTTTTCCTCAGGGAAGAAAATCTCTGTTGGCTTCGGGCCGAGAAGCGGCGGAAAGACTCTCGGCTCCGGGAAGCCAGGTGTCGGAAGGACGAGGTGCGCTTGAAGGGGGTTCGTCCGGAGGGCTCCCCGCCCGCCCGCTCGGGGCCCACCGTGCTGGTCACCAGGTTGAGGGCCTCCTGGAAGGACCGCCGGACGGTCCCCATCCACTGGGTCACGTGGCTCTGGGCCACCGTGAGTTTGTCACCCAGGTAATCCATGGGGCCAGTGGGGCGAGGCAGGGAGGAGGGCAGTGAGGTGCCAGGGTCAGTCCTCTCGGGTCCCCCTGCTGCACGCTTGCTCGGGGAAGTTCTGGGCTCTCGCTGGAGAGGAAAGGTAGCCACCTCTTCAGTAGCTGGACGGGGAGCAGATCAACACCTGCGGAGCCGGCGGCCAGGGGCATCCACAGGGCCACTCGGATCAGGCTGAGAGTCCAACCCCCTGGGGCTGTGAGTAAACACGCCTGCGGCTCCAAGATCCAGTTCCCAGTGCTCACTGGCCGGCGGGCTGGCTGGCTGGCTCGAGTGACGACAAGCTTTGAGGAACTGGGCTGCTGCGCTGGCTGGCTTCGGGGTGTGACAGTCCCTCCGCGAGGTGGGGGAGGAAGAGGCGGCGGCCCCTGGGGAACCCTCGATGAGGTCCTCACTCCCCCCCAGGTAGGTGGCTGCCCGTGGTGGGGGGGCCCCCCCTGCTCACCTGGCCCATGCAGGTTTACCCGTCCTCCGGCCAGGGGGAGGGAGAGGTTTCCGAACCTGTGGGCCGGCGGGCAGCTAGCTCATTTCCGGAGGCAGCCACGCCGGGGCCCCAGGGCCCCCCTGGCTCGGCAGCCCGGGATGACATCAGCCCCCATTCTCAGCAAGGGGCTTCGCCACCCGGGAATGCAGGAGGGGCCTTGGGGAGGCAGCCGCCCAGGGAGCTGACGTCCGCCCCCATTTGTCCCCCCCCCACCCCCAAGTCCTAGCTCGCTGGCTCACCGTCCCGCGGGGCTGTCAATGCCTGCACGTGCTCGGCAGGCAGCCCACCCGCCCTGCAGCCCTGACCGCCAGCTCAGTGGGGGAGACGGGGCTGCACGTGCGTGCAGGCGGGCGCGTGTGTGCTGGAAGACCTGGTGGCCCTGGGAAGGCTGAATAGTTGGGAAACTGCCTCCAGTCCAGGGTGACGAGACCTGTGGCCGGCAGTCAGCCTGTCTCCCTCTGGTGGTCCATTTCTCTGTCAGGTTCCCAGCCTCTCGTTCCTCCCCCGCCCTGTCTCAATTTCCACTTGTTCCTCCCTAAGCTCCTTCTCTCTCTCTCTCTCTCTCTCTCTCTCCAGCCTTTCCTCCCTTCTCCCTAAAAGGAAACACCCAGCCAGGTGAAACAGCCCCCGAGGCCCCCCAAGGAAGGAACTGGGCCGGGCTGTGTTTCAGTGCTGGTGGAGTTGCCATGGCAACCCAGGGCACAGCACCTGCCCCATCCTGGGCAGGCAGGCTCGCACGGGAGCAACAGAAATGATTCATGGTTTATACTGGGTCACATGAGCTCCCGGGCTTTAACCCTTGTGGAGCTGGAGTGGTTGGGACTGGGGATGGGGGAAGGAGGGCTGCAGGTGGGAGGCAGAAGCATCTGAGACTGGAGGGGGTGCTTGTCGGCAAGGGGGAGCAGCAGCCGGATCCTGAGGGGAGGCATGCGTGTTGGAGGAGCTTTCTCCTTCCAGCAGGGATGGACCCTCTGCGGTACAGATGAGCAGGCGCAGACTCAGAGACGTAGATTCACTGGCCCAAGGTCACACAGCAAGGCTATATACCACCAGGCCGTGGCCTGGGGCTGTTTCCTCCCCACTCTCCGCCCCTTTTCGGGGTCTGACTCGGCGCGTGGTCCAGAGTTGGAGCTCAGTAATTATTTATTGTTCAAACACTAAGTCCAAGAGTGAAACTTTGATCAGTTTGACTGCATCCCAAGAGCTTTTCCCCACCCACGTCACCTTCAGTTCTGAATAAACATTTGCTCCCTAGACACTGATCAAAGGGCCTCACTTGAGAAAGTTTTTCATGGAGGTGTCTCTGACAATGCAGCTGACCCAGCTCTGCTCCTCTGGATTCCCAGTCCTGATGGATGTTCATTTGCTCACTCATTCTTCCACTCATTCATGTAAACATCTAGAGACTGCCCTCGCTGGGGCGGGCGCTGGACACAGCCTGATGATGGCCCCTGCCCTCGAGGGATCAAAGCCCAGCAGGACCCTGTAATGGTGCTGATATTTACTGAAAAGTGTGACTCAGTCTCCAGTGCTCTTCTAAGTGCTTGCAAGAATTAACTCAGGAATCCTCACATGAACCCATTTGACAGAGGGGAAGACTGAGGCCCAGAGAGGTGACAGTGACCTGCCAAAGTCTTCCAGGACGGTAAGCAGCCCTCAAGATGGCCTCCAGAGATCCCTAACCGCTGTGAGTCACACTCTGGTGTGGTCCCCTCCCACGATGCGAGGATTGGTCTGTGTGCCCAAGAGACGAGGCAGAAGTGACAGTGAGTGGCTTTCAAAGCCAGGGCCTGCCGGCTGCCATGCTGTGAGGGCACTCAAGCAGCCCTGTGGAGAGACCCACGTGCAGAGAGGCCAACCGCCCTAGGCCAACCGCCGGCACCAACTTCCAGCCATGTGAGTGAGCTGCTTTGGAAGCAGGTCCCAGATCACGAGGCAGACCCCTGGATGATCCAGCCCTTGACCGCAACTTCATAGGAGACCCTGAGCCAGAGCTACCCGGCCAAGCTTCACCCCCAATTCCTGACCCACGGGACCCACAGGAGGGTCAGATGCCCAGAGGCAAGATAGCACCTGGGTCATCAGGAAGCACAGGCTGAAGCAAGAGGAGGAGACAGAGGGGAGAGGACGAGGGCTCTTGCAATAGCTCCCCCCCCCCCCCGCCCCGCCCCAGACTATGCAGATGAGAAAACGAGCACAGGGCCCCAGATCCTCCCTCCAGGCAAGCGTCTGGCCCCACCCACCACCCCATGCAGCCTCCAGGGTCTCAGGGCTTCTGGTCACCAAGGTTGGCCCGCTTTCCTCACACAGAGTGTCCACAGTCAGCCTCCTGCAGCAGGTGGCCCCCAGCCAGCCAGGGACTCCAGGATGGGAGCAGTCCTCCCCACCTAACCCCAGAAAAGCTGCACCAGAAATACCTGAAGAGCTGGAAAGGCATGCAACTTTTTAACAGACCATCTGGACACAGAGGTGGGGAAAATTTACTGAGCACATGCAGGAGGAAAAATGTTACATCAAAGCAGCACCTTTAAAATGATAATATCCGGGGACTTCCCTGGCAGTCTAGCGGTTGAGAATCCGCCTTGCGATGTGGGGGATGTGGGTTCAATCCCTGGTAGGGGAACTAAGATCCCACATGCCGTGGAACAGCCAAGCCTGAACTGCAACTACGGAGCCCAAGAGCCACAACTAGGGAATCCATACGCTGCAGCGAAATGATCCTGCATGACGCAATGAAGATCCAACACAGCCAAATAAATAAATTAACTTAAAACTTTAACATCCAGTGTCGGCCAGGCCATGGTAAAAGAGACATACTTACTCACAGACAGAAATGGAGATGGGTATGCATTTTCTGAAGGGAATTTAACATTCAAGATCAAAATTCTTAAAAACAATGCCCTGCCAGTTAGCGACACATGCTGACGTGTACTGACATCTGTAGTTCACGAAACGCAGGGGAAAAAAAAAACCCTAAGGAAGGAATGGGTGGCTAGATTTTTCTTAGGCAAATGCAGCAAAATGTGACCAATTACAGAATATACCTGGTGGGTATGTATAATTTTTCCATATGTTTGAAATTTTTCATAATAAAAGGCTGGCGTGGAAGGATGAGTCTGCCTTTTGACCCTGAGTTTCCCGATCCACACCCAGCACTTTGTCCAGAAAGGAGCATGATCTATACAAAACATTTTTGCCACAGGGGTGTTTATCACAGTCATATGTGATAGTTATATTTGTGAACAAGTCGTAAAAACCTTATCATCCAACAAAAAAGAGACTTGTTCAGTGCTGTGCTGATAATACTGATCCCACCTTTATGTGTCATGTCGGCAGTCGGGTTTGTGAATGAACTTTGACTTTTAATGAATGCTGTATTAAAAATTATTTATCTTAATAACCTATTTTTTTTGGTGCTCTCTTAAACTGGACCTTACGTGTATGCCTTAGTCACCTCACCCTCGATGCAGTCCTGGATTTGCTAAAACAATACAGCATCACAGTTAAAGGTTTGGAGACCTGTTGCCGACTCATTGGAAAAGACCCTGATGCCAGGAAAGACTGAAATCAGGCAAACGGAGAAGGAGGTGGCAGAGGATGAAGTGGATAGACAGCATCACTGACTCAAAGGACATGAATTTGAGCAAACTTTAGGATATAGTGGACTGCAATCCATGGGGTTGCAAAGAGTCGGACAGGACGGAGGGACTGAACAAAAACTCTAGCTCTTATGATACTATGTGGCCCTGAGAAAGTTACTGAGCCTCTCTGATTTTCAGAGATGAGATCATCAAAGGCCGTCACTGTCACTGATGCTGTTGGTACCACGGACTGTGAGTGCCAGGCATCGTATTAGTAATACGCTGTCTGCTCCTCCCAACAATGAAATGAGGTCTGTACTAGGACTACTACCCCCATTTATAGACGGAAAAAACTGAGGCAGAGCGATTCTGTGACTGGCCTGAGGTCACACAGCTATGAAGTGGTTGAGTGCACAATCCCCAGCCTTGCACCTTAACCAAGGTAGAGGAAGACCAGCCTTTGCCAAATCAGTCTAGATGGAAGACAAGTGTTGGGAAGAGCAGAGGGGGCTAAGTGGTGGGCCGGATCACACGGTCCGCCTCCTTCCACACCAGGGGAGAGGAGTGCAGAAGGGAGCTGGAAAGCCAGATTGCCTGCCTGCTCCCAGCTCCCGGCTCCCTTTAGGTACAATGTGGTCTGAAAGTCTGACTATAAAAAGCGTCACTTTCTGAAAACTGGGGCACAGCCTGAACGCTTTCCCCACCAGAGGACTTTTTCTGCACACTCTTCTGTTCTCTCCAGGAAACTCTTGGGAGGTTGCTGGGCATCAAAAAGGAAAGAAAGTCATCTTCTTACATAATTAATCCAAAGGACTCTGGAGAAGCCACCGCGATCCAGGAAACAGAGGAGAATTTTACCATCACAGAAGGAGATCGAGACCAGAGGTCACCATTTCCAGACATGCGTTTGCCATTACAGAAATCAGCATGTCACTCACTCATTCATTTGACAAACTTGCCTGTGCAGTTACTTTGTGTGAGCTCTGTACCGACCCTGAAGGGACTACAGTCTCTAAAGAGCTTGGGGTAGCCCTCTGATTCCCAGCCATTAAGAGGAGAGGGTATCCCAATGGACCATATCAAACCCGAGACTATAATCTTCTCCCCCATATCTGATACAAATGTGAACACTCTAGAGAATCCTTCAGTGGAAGAAAAAGCCAAGAAAAAAAAAAGAATATCTGCAATACAAGTACCAAGAGCTAAGAAAGACTAGTGAATAACTCACTATGATGGCAATGTTAAGAGGTGGAGGTGAAACCCAACTAAGAAAGTAGGAAGTTGAGGAAAGATGAACAAAGGGAAGATGATCATTTATTGAGGATCATTTATTGTAACTGGAAAAAGGAAATCTAGGTAGGGTTTTGAAGGATGAATAGGAGTGCTCCAAGAAAGCTGAATGGCATTTGCAAAGGCCACTGGGCATGGCCATGGTCCACCCTCCCCCTGGGCTTTTGCACATGCTGTATCCCCTGTACTCCTGCCAAGAGCTGCTTTCCCCTGTTCTCCATCTCTATCAGATGTCCCCCCATCTCAAGACCACCTTCAACAACCCCAGTCTTTCCAAATCTCCCACAGGAGGTCTCAATTACATGATCCTGCTTCCCCAAAAAACTGGACATTCCAGGAGTAGGCATGCAGGGTCTCAAAATATATTAAAATAATATTATATACATTATACATACATAATTGTATTATGTATAATATGTATCGATATTATGTTGATAAGGAAGGTGGTGTAGTGGAAATGATAGTGATGATGAATTGAGGATCTGCTCTATGCTGGAAACTGGTTAACCAGACACCTCACCTCACATAATCCTGGCAACAACCCTATAGGGTGAGCCCTGTTATTAATTATTTCCAGTTCACAGAGAAGGGCAGTGAGGTTTTCAAGAGCTGAAGGTATTTCTTCAAGGTCACTGAGCTGGCAAATGGGGCTCTGGGACTTGAACCCAGACCTGTATGATTGCAAAGCCCTCCTTCTTCTAGGGCAGAAGCCAGACGCTATCCACACCCCTGCTGCTGCTGCTGCTAAGTTGCTTCAGTCATGTCCGACTCTGTGCAACGCCATAGACGGCAGCCAAACAGGCTCTCCCGTCCCTGGGATTCTCTAGGCAAGAACACTGGAGTGGGTTGCCATTTCCTTCTCCAATGCATGCAAGTGAAAAGTGAAAGTGAAGTCGCTCAGTCGTATCCGACTCTTTGCGACTCCATGGACTGCAGCCCACCAGGCATCCCGTCCCTGGGATTCTCCAGGCAAGAACACTGGAGTGGGTTGCAATTTCCTTCTCCAATGCATGAAATTGAAAAGTCAAAGTGAAGTCGCTCAGTCGTGTCCGACTCTTCGCGACTCCATGGACTGCAGCCCACCAGGCTCCACCGTCCATAGGATTTTCCAGGCAAGAGTACTAGAGTGGGGTGCCATTGCCTTCTCCGATCCACACCCCTAAGACTCCTTAAAACATCCAGTTCTGCCCCCAAGCCCCACACATGAGTGTGGTGACTCTTCTACACCCATCTTGGGGTGTCCTCAAACTTCCTCTGGTCAGGAAATTTCTGCATAAGGACTTGTTTGGGTGCAAACCAAACAAGTTTGGGGCTCTGGGACTTGAACCCAGACCTGTATGATTACAAAGCCCTCCTCCTTCTAGGGCAGAAGCCAGACGCTATCCACACCCCTGCTGCTGCTGCTGCTAAGTTGCTTCAGTCATGTCCGACTCTGTGCGACACCACAGACGGCAGCAAACAGGCCTAGAGACGACAACTGGCCTAGAAACGAACTCTGGGCCCACGTGTGGGAGGGGCTGATTTGTGGACCCAGCTTAAGTCTGTTTTCTCAGGGACTTGGCTGGCAGTCCAGTAATGAAAACTCTGCCTTGCAATCCAGGGGACATGGGTTTGATCTTTGGTCACGGGACTAAGATCCCACACGTGTTAGAGCAACTAAGCTCACATGCCGCAACCAGAGACTCCGTGCATCGCAACGAAAGATCCCGTGATTCAACGAAGACCCAAGGTGGCCAAATAAATAAATATTTTTTTAAAAAAACAACCTGTTTTCTCTCCCTGTGGGATGGAGCAAAGCTTTCGAAGGGCCGGTTGATGGCCAAACTTCTCCTTTCATTGAAGAAGCAGGCCCAGGTAGACAGCTGTCCCAGACTCCAGAGTAAACCTGTGACAGAGGCCCTGATTTTCCATCAGGGTCACTGACAATCTGCATTTGACAGGGTCTCTGGCCTCATGTCTGACCTACACCCCCAGGGTCTCTCCACCCCAGCCCGAATGGACCAACTGCCATCCTGGGATGTGCCAGGCTGCCTCTTGTTCAGCCCTTTGCACATGCTGTTCCCTTTGGCCAGGGAGGTGTTCCACCTGTTCCTCACCTGGTCAGCATCTATTGTCCTTCCCAGCTCAGCTTAGGTACCCTCTCCTCCAAGAAGCCTCCCCCGATTCATGCCCCCCAGGAGGCCACCTCTGGGCTCCCACTTTGCCGAATGACCCCCACTGCATCATTAACAATCTGAGCTGTAGCTCAACTAACCGGTCAGTCTCCCCACTAGACTCTGAGACCAGGGGCAGCAGGTATGTGTTCTGTTCAACCTTGATTCTCAGCATCCAGTACTTGATGTGCCTACCGTGTGAAGTGAGGGAATCACTCAGGCTTGAACCCGAGTCACACAACTCCCAGCATCCCTCTGCCTAGGCTTGTTTCCAAGGCAACAGGGAAAAGAATTCTGATAAGGGAGAAAAAAGAAAACAGAATGACTTGACCTGACAAGTCAATCCCAGATTATTTATAAACCAAGCCCACAACTATTTCCTTGTGTTCATTTATCATTCTTGTTCAAGTAGTCATTTTAATGACCTAAGATGCCCCTAATTAACCTTGGAAGGGGAGTTGGGGGGAGAAAAAAACCATCTGGAAAGGAAATCTTTGTAGAAACAGCCAGGAACTCATCTCTCTGCTTTATCAGGCCCCACCCCAAATGCAAGTGGAAAAAGGAGCATTTTCCACACTGGGGAGAGCCCGCTGTGTGGCCCCACCCCGTGTGGCAAGGCCGGTCTGTAATTACAGCCCCTCTTTGAAGAGCTGGGCATCTAATAAAGCTGCAGGGTCCGCCTTCTCTGAAATGGAAATGGGGTGGGCCGAGGGCCCCGCCCAGTTTACAACCACAGCGCTGCCCCGGGGCTCTGGGACAGTGTTTCTGGAGCGCTGCCATCCCTCCTTGGGCTTCCTGGGAAGGAGAAGGGGCCCCACTGAGGTCTGGTCCCTTTGCCAGACCTCAGGGGTCTGGTCAACACGCCCCTTTCCACAGTTCAGTTCAGTTCAGTTCAGTCGCTCAGTTGTGTCCGACTCTTTGCAACCCCATGAATTGCAGCATGCCAGGCCTCCCTGTCCATCACCAACTCCCAGAGTTCACCCAAACTCATGTCCATTGAGTCGGTGATGCCATCCAACCATCTCATCCTCTGTCGTCCCCCTTCTCCCGCCTTCAATCTTTCCCAGCATCAGGGTCTTTTCCAATGAGTCAGCTCTTTGCATCAGGGTGGCCAAAGTATTGGAGTTTCAGCTTCAACATCAGTCCTGCCAATGAACACTCAGGACTGATCTCCTTTAGAAGATCCTTTAGGCTCCCCTTTCCACAGGAGCCACTGAAATCCCACACGTTTGGATCGGTTAGCGAAAGAGAGCAAGATGTTCTCGGGGAACAAGAAATTACAACTGGGATGAAGGAGTCACAATGTCCCCCAGGAGATTTATCCCCAAGCACCGAGCTTACTATCCTGGGCTAAGTGCCCCTATGCTATGCTATGCTAAGTCACTTCAGTCGTGTCTGACTCTGTGTGACCCCATAGACGGCAGCCCACCAGGCTTCCCCGTCCCTGGGATTCTCCAGGCAAGAACACTGGAGTGGGTGGTCATTTCCTTCTCCAATGCATGAAAGTGAAAAGAGAAAGTGAAGTCGCTCAGTCATGTCCGACTCTTCACGACCCCATGGACTGCAGCCTACCAGGCTCCTCCGTCCGTGGGATTTTCCAGGCAGGAGTACTGGAGTGGGCTGCCATTGCCTTCTCCAAAGTGTCCCTAAGTTGTACCCTAAGATCTGAAGACTCTTCCTGAGGATAACAAAAGGCTGGAAGAAGTGGAAGAAAAGGCCTCCCTTTCCCTGCTCCTACCCTCCTTCCCCCACGCCTTCTGACTTCAACAAGCATTTAAGCGGGGACCTACTAGGTGCAGGCGCCGTGTCCGGTGAGGGAGGCCCCAGCCCCGGCTGCTGGATGATAAGGAACCTCGGCGGTGCTCGGTCGCTGAGCTGTCACCTCCCTGACCTGAGGAAGCCAGAAGGGCTGTAACCTGCACTGTGCAGACGAGGAAACCGAAAACACCGAATGAGGGGGACCGGAGCCCAAGTCACGTGGGAGCCACGCACAGAGCAAGGCTCAAGCCCGGGGCTGGCTGGGCAGAGCCGGGGCTCCTGAAACCACGGGCTACGCTGCCCCTGGGAGCGCCCCGGTTCATGGCATAACGGGGCTGGCTTGTGGGGTGCAGAAGAGGTGGTCTCAGGAGCAGGGTCCCGACGACCCCTGTTCTTTCTCCCTCAGACTCGGGCGGCCCCAGGTGAACCCCAGGTGAAGCCCGACCGTGACAGCACAGGGTGCCCCGAGACGGCCTCGGAGACCCCCTCTCGGCCTCCACTGCCACGGCGGCAGCGGGGATCCCCGACCCAGGTGGCCCTGGAGGGGACTCTGTAGCCTCCTGCCCGGGATGAAGGAAGGTGAGAAGGCGGGTCCTGGGCCTGCTGACTCAGGCTGGTGGCCCACCAGGCTCTGCCCCCAACCACTGAGGGTCCAAGGGCGGCACTCCCCCATCTCTGGGAAGTAGGGGAGCCCAACTCCAACCCCAGCTGCCTCATCTCTAAGGTCCCTGTCCCTGCCGGGCTCAGACACCGTGCGGCCGTGCACTCTCACGTGGCCTCCTCCCACCCGAGGTGCCTCATCTCACGAAAGGAAATCAGGACACCTGCCTCCCGGGTCAAGGGGCACAAAGCAGGCCCTGGCAGAGGCAGGCGGCAGGCCTCGGACTCAACGGGGGTGTGCACGCTGGAGCGTTCACTTTTCCGAGAACAAACTTAGGAAGGAAATGTGAAAGAAAGAAAAAGTGAAGTCGTTCAGTTGTGTCTGACTCTTTTCAATCCTATGGACTGTCCTCCGTCCGTGGGATTTTCCAGGCCAGAGTACTGGAGTGGGTTGCCATTTCCTTCTCCAGGGGATCTTCCCGACCCAGGGATTGAACCCGGCTCTCCCGCATTGTAGGCAGATGCTTTACTGTCTGAACCACCAGGGAACGCATTCCCGAATGCCAAATCCACGTCTGTTCAAACGCTGCTAGGACGCGGTGGACGCTTCCTCAGCACCAACGACACGCCAGGCGCTACACCATCTCATGTCATTCCCTCCACACATGGTTAAAGGCAGGCCTCCCAGGGCTGACTGTGCGCTGTGTGACCCAGGGCAAGTGACTCACCCCCTCTGAGCCCCTCCTTCCTTGTCTTTAAAAAGGGATAAAAATGGTGCTCCCCTTCCCGGGTGGTGCTGAAGGCTACCTGGTACGTGTTCTATCCTGCGAGGGCAGAACCACCCCCATTATACCGATGGGGACACTGAGACAGCGAGAGCGGAGGCCGAGGCTGCACAGTCAGCCACTTACGGGTGAAGGCTGGCCGGGAGGCCTGTGCTCTCTCAGCAGCTGTGGTCAGTGGGCCCCTAGGTGCCGGGGAGCCCCCAGGCCCACCCACACTGTTCCCATCACCCAGTTTGCCCTCCTCTCATCTCCGAGCTGCTGTGAGTAACGGTCCCCACTCGGTCTCGCTCGCTGCAGGCTTTCTCCCAGCCCGGCTAGAGCTCTATTATCTGGCGCCTTGTTCCTCGGATAGCAGGCAGGGGCCCTCCTCTGCACTGCCCACGCTGTTCCAGGAGCCAGGCTGTGCCTGGCTGGGAGGGAGGGACAGCAGGAAGGGGGCGGCCAGGCGGCCTTGGCATCTTGACAAAAGTGTGTCTCCCCACAGGCCCCCACAACAGCCCACCCGGGAGGCATGAGGCTGTATTCTGGCAGCCTCGGGGTGTGGGACCTAGAGCCAGCCTGGGCTCAGAGCCCTTCAGCCAGAACCCCCCACCAAGCCCAGCTCCCTCCACCTGGCTGCTTCCTGCCGGGAAAGGTACCTCCCAGCATCCACCAACAGTCTGCGGCCCTCACACCCGGCAGCCTTCGTATTTCTGTCTTCGCCCCCAGGCCCTGCCCCGATCACCCACATAAAGGAGCTGCCAGACATTCTCGGTCTTAGCACTCTTTCCTTTCAGTTCAGTCGCGTGGTCGTGTCTGGCTTTGCGACCCTGTGGACTGCAGCACGCCAGGCTTCTGCCCATCACCAACTCCTAGAGCTTGCTCAAACTCACATCCACCAAGTCGGTGATGCCCCCCAACCATCTCATCCTCTGCCGTCCCCTTCTCCTCTTGCCATCAAACTTTCCTTTACACGTTCCTATTCACTACCTGGTATTGATTTAATGTGATCTCTCTGAGCAAGCCTCGTGAGAGCATAAACCTGGAGTGTCTTATTCTCTGCTGTTGCCCCCCTGCCTGGCGCACTGGGCAGTCTCAGTAAATGTTCGCTGAATGAATGGGTAAATGAACCAGTGAAGAAGGGAAAGAAGGGGTGAGGCAGGAAGGAGAAACAGGGTAGGCAAGAGAAGGAGAGCAGAAAAGGGGAGATGCACGATAGCTTTTTAAAAACTATTTATTTTTTTGCCACGTGGCATGCAGGATCTTAGTTCCCCGACCAGGGGTCAAACCTGTCTCCCCTGAACTGGAAGCACAGAGTCTTAACCATTAGACCACTAATAGTCTAACCATTGGAAGTCCAAGGATGGTAACATTTGTCCTGCAGTCCCATCCTCTCCTCTTTCCCTGGCCGATTCCTACTCACCCTTAAAGACTTCACAGTGATGCTCCACTTCCAGAGCCTTCCCTGCTACTCTCTCCCACTCAGTTCAGTGCCTCCTCTGGGTTCCCCAACCCCTGGGCTTCCCCATCACATCATTAACATAAGGGCGATGGGACTTCCCTGGTGGTGCAGTGCATGAGGATCCACCTGCCAATGCAGGAGATGTGGGTTTGATCCCTGGTCAGGGAACTAAGATCCCACATGCCGTGGAGCAGCGAAGTCTGCGTGTCACTGGCACTAAGCCCAAGCTCTAAGCACCGCGAGCCACAGCCACTAAAGCCCTTGCACCGAGAGCCTGTGCTCTGCAACAAGAGAAGCCACCACAAGAGAAGCCCGCACACCTCAACTAGACAGTGGCCCCTACTTGCCTCAGCTAGAGAAAGCCTACACAGCAACAGACACAGCAAAGCCAAAAATAAATAACAGATAGAAAATATCAGGGCCAATATCCACACCCCTCTGCCCACCGGCTGCAGGCACTGGAAGGTCAGGGCTGTTTTCAATTCCATTTTGCATCTCCAGAGCCCATCCTGAGGCCTAGCACTCAACTAACGTTTCTCAAGGTCTAACCAGACACCAGGCCCAGGCTGATGCTCTGAAATCAGAGAATTCACGGACTCTTCAGCATCACCTTGTGAGCAGGGAGACCATCTTACACCCATTTTACAGACAAGAGAAGTAAGGCTGATAAAAGTCGAGCTCCTCGGCCAAGGTGCCACAGCAAGGACCCTGGGAGACCATCACCCTGCCCTATCCTCCAGAACTGTGGGCAATGCATTGGGCACTTTATATAAACCTCATCAGTTCTCATCGGCCCTTAAAGGAGACATCACTCTCCCAAACCTCAGACGAAGGAACCAAGGCCAGGGCTACACAGGGTCCTCACACTCAGCTCAAACTCACTCAAGACAAGAGGGCACCAGGAAAGTAATCGAAGAACCCGCACAGAAGAATACAGCTGTGAGCAACGTTCTTCCTTCCCAGGCAAGTCTTGAAAACGCTGACTACTCACTTCCCACCCTCTCTTGCAGCAAAAGCATGTGGATGGGACCAAAATCCTGGCCAATGGGATCTGGGGTCGGGGGTTCAGTCTGCTGGCTGGGCTCGGGAGAAGTCTTCCTCCCAAGGCACCCCCTCTCCCTTAGCTGGATGTCGTCAAGTCTCCCAGAAATGGCTGGCACTGTGGCAGCCATTCTGGGACCATGAGCAGACAAGACCCTGAAGGGTTGGTAGGAAGATGGAAAGAACTGGGGTTAATCCACTAATTCAGGATGTGGTAAGGTTTTAAAACTATTTAATTATTGGCTGTTCTACGCAGCATGCAGAACTTCCCTGACCAGGGCTCAAACCTGCGCCCCTAGCTTTGAGCCTGGGACTCTTAACCGCCGGGCCACCAGGGCAGTCCTGCGGCAAACTTTTGAAAAGGGCCAGATAGTAAATATTTTAGGTCTTGCTAGCCACATCTGGTTTGTGTGACGTGCTTTTTTGTTTTGGGGGTTTTTTGGTTTCTTTTTAAACCTTTTGAACATGTAAAACCCTTCCTTAGCTCACAGACCATGGTTTAATGAACCCTGCACTACATCCCCTGTACCATCAGGTGAATCATGGGAAGTATCACACATGCTTTTGCTTTGACCCATCATTATGAGGGGTCTTTTGCTACTTTCAGCATCTTCAAAACCATCTTCCCCAACAAAATGGCAGTGTTGGACCAAGTAGTGACGGTGAGGACGTGGGCAAGTTAAACTCTGGGGACGAGACGCAAAATGGGACCAAATGGTACTTTTAGAAGCATGGCAGCTTCTAAAAAAGTCTAACATACGCCTACCATATGATCCAGCCACTCCACTTCTCGGGGTTTACCCAAGAGCAGCAAAATCATGTGTCCACACAGAAACTTGAACAAGAACGCTCACAGCAGCTGTATTCATACGAGAAGGCGGAGTCATCCCAAATGTCTGCCAACAGATGAAGGGATACACACTGGTGCCTCTACGCAGCAGAACAGTTCTGAGCGATAAAAAGGACTGGGCAGCTGATACCCACTAGGCCATGGATGAACCTCATATGATTAAGTGGAGTGAAAGAAACCAGACGCAGAAGAGTACGGGGTGTCCCATTCCATTCATAGAAAAGTCTAGAAAATGCAGACTAATCTACAGTAACAGAGAGCAGAGCAGTGGCCACTTGAGGGCAGGGAGGGAGGGACGGGCTGCAGGGGGCAGGAGGAAGGGACAGGCTGCAGGGGGCAGGGGGGGGGGGAGGGAGGGGAGGCAGGGAGGAGGAGGGAGGGGGGGGGCAGGAGCATGGGACAGGCTGCAGGGGGCAGGAGGGAGGGAGGGGCTGCAGGGGGCAGGAGGGAAGGACGGGGCAGGGGGCTGCAGGGAGGCAGGAGGGAGGGCCGCAGAGGGCAGGGGAGGGGGCCTGCAGGGGGCAGGAGGGAGGGGCGGACTGCAGGGGGCAGGAGGGAGGGACGGCCTGCAGAGGGCAGGAGGGAACTGGTGGGAGTGAGCGACATGTTCAGTATTTGCATCACTGTGGCGGGTCCTCGGGAACGTGTGAAAACTCATCAAGATATGTACATGGTTCGTCAGTTCTCTCTCCACAAAGCCGTCACACGCAGGACAGTGGTGGCTCTTACAAGGAGCAGAGCCCTGAGGGTACTGAGGGACGGGGGCAGGTGAGTCTTGGCTGAACGCGTGCTAAATCGCTTCAGTTGTGTCTGACTCTTTGCGACCCCATGGACTATAGCCCGCCAGGATCTGCTGTCCATGGGATTCTCCAAGAGTGGGGTGCCATGCCTTCCTCCAGGGGATCTTTCCGACGCAGGGAACAAACCCACGTCTCCTTCATCTCCTGCACTGGCAGGGGGGTTCTTTACCACCAGCCAGCGCTCCCTGGGAAGCCCAAATGGGGCCAGCAGAAATGCAGGGGAAGAGGGGACACAGGTGCCCGAGAAGCCAGAGGCCCCCACAAGACCTCACGTGCCGTGGGTGAAGGCTGACGTTCGGCTTTGCCTGCTCCATAATTCAACTGAGGACAAATGAACCTGAGATGTTTCTGATTTGGCAAACGAGGCGCCCCTGTGGCAGCCCGTGGGGATAGCTCGTGGGCTCTGTGGGCCATGCTGAGTGCCCGCAGTTCTTGGTGGCATTCCCAGGTACCAGGGCTGGTGTATGGGTACCGGATCTCTTCCCGTCTGATGAGACCCAGGGCACACAGCAGGCGAAATTCCCTGAAAGCCCCAGACTTTGTTTTTTCACTCATCCCAGAAAGAACAGGAAGAACTCCCAGCTCAGCCCTCCAACCGCCATCTGCAGCAGACCGGGAACAAGTCTGGCTTGGCAGCTTCAGAGCCTCCGCCTGCACCTGATTGGATCCCAGGGACAGGCTGGTCGCCAGCAGGCCCGACAGAAACCTTGCCATCTTTCCTCAGGCCCTGCGCCCTCCGGAGAGCTCAGGGCTCTACACAGAATCGCCTGCCCCTGGGTCTCACCAGTAGGCACTTAGGCTCCTAATTAACCATCTTTAAGGCAGTGGCACCCCACTCCAGTGTTCTTGCCTGGAGAATCCCAGGGACGGGGAAGCCTGGTGGGCTGCCATCTATGGGGTCTCACAGAGTCAGACAGACACGAATGAAGCAACTTAGCAGCCCCACTAGATACCATGTTAAAAAGCAGAGGCATCACTTTGCCAAAAAAGGTCCATATAGTCAAAGCTCTGGTTTTTCCAGTAGTCACGTACGGATGTGAGAGTTGGACCATAAAGAAGGCTGAGCATCCAAGAATTGATGCTTTAGAACTGTGGTGCTGGAGAAGACTCCTGAGAGTCCCTTAGACAGCAAGGAGATCAAACCAGTCCATCCTAAAGGAAACCAGTCCTGAATATTCACTTGAAGGACTGATGCTGAAGCTTCAATACTTTGCCCACCTGATGTGAAGAGCTGACTCATTGAAAAAGACCCTGATGCTAGGAAAGGTTGAAGGCAGGAGGAGAAGGGGACGACAGGATGAGATGGCTGGATGGGATCACCGACTTGGACATGAGTTTGAGCAAGCTCTGGGAGTGAGTGACAGACAGGGAAGCCTGGCGTGCTGCAGTCCATGCGGTCACAAAGAGTTGGACACGACCGAGCGACTGAACAGCAAAAGCAACCAAGAACTGGGCAATTGAACACATCCCAGCTGTTACAAGAGCACAAACCCTTTCTCAGGAAGGGCTGAGTGGATGGTGTGCTTTCCTTGAAAATAGGACCCAGGTTATAGCAACATATTTGGATGCAAAAGCCCCCAAAGGGGTCCTCAAGGTGGTTCCATGTGAGAACTTCTGGGGGTGGGGCAGAGGGGGCAGTGAGGTGCCTGCTGGCGAGCGTCTCTGTCCAAAGTGGAAAGATGTGGGGACAGTGAGTGTGTGTGTTGGGGGATCAGGGGGCAGGCAGGGTGGAGGGCTGGGTGTCAGGCCAGATCCCAGTGCCTCTCCATTCTCACCAGACAAGTTATTTCAGATTTGAAAAATAACTATGAGAACTACCTTCCCTTCCTCCTGCCAAATGTTCTCATTGCAAAATGGACTTAATGAGATCCCTTGGCGGAAGGACTTCTGGAAGCAATGAAAACACTGTGCAGCCTCGAGATGCCAGTGGCAAATGGCATTTACCGGGGACCCAGGGAACAGAACGGGGGCAGGGCCAGGCAGCCAGCACTTATGCGCCTGCAGGGGGGCTGGGCATGGCGGTCAGAACACGGCAGGTGCCACTGCGTCTCTTACGTCCCTGATGCTCTGCTAACAGGCCCGGGTGGTCTCATCTCCTCTTGAAAGATGAGAAGCCTGGGCCTCAGGCTTGGATCCCGGGCTGCCCAGCATCAAAACCTGACCATACCAACGAGCTGTATGACTTTGGGCAAGCTGCTGCACCTCTCTGAGCTTCTGTCACCCTATCCATCTGTAAATGGGGATAACGATCGTGACCCCTCTGGAGGGAGCGCTTGGCCTGGAGGAAGCGCTTGGTGGATGTCCAAGTTTAGCAGCTTGCTGGGGGTCGAATGGCTGGATGCGAACCTGGGAACCTGCCTGCCTTCAAAGCATAATCAATTCTCTCTTTCCACCAGTCGCCAAGTCCCTCTCACTTCACTGAAAGAAACCAAGAGAATCAGAGGAGAGTGAGCCGACCCGCTCCTGGCCCCGGCATCCAGGAGCCCGCCCTGCCTCCCTCTGGCTGCTGTACAAGAGGGGGCCTCGCCTGCAGCCCAGGTCACCCCCATCTCCCATCCCCTCTCACCAACTCCAGGGCGTCGCCCTGCAGCTGCCCATCCTCCTGTGCCCTGCAGCACCAGCATGCCCCCTCCAATGGGCCAACCCCATTGGGAAAGCTTCAACATCCCTCATGTTTAAAAGCCAAATGGTGGAATTCCCTTGTGGTCCAGGGGTTAAGACTGCTTGCTTCCAGGGTAAGGGGTGCGGTTCCAACCCCGGTAAGGGAACTAAGATCCCACATGACATGAGGCAGAACCAAAAAAAAAAAAAAAAAAAAAAAGTTGTTTGTTTGTTTTTTTTAAAGAAAAGCCAAAGGGAAACCTCCTTCAATTCCATCTCCCTCTGCTTAGAAATCTGATGTCTCCTCAAATGAAACATCCCAGGACAGAACTCTTGGTCCCTGGTCTCAAGTCTGCTTCCTCCACCCCGCTGGCCTGGAGCCTGGAAACCCGCCTCAGTCCCTCTCCCCAAAATATAACCCAACCCAGATCACATCTCACCCCTGACATCCCTCCTCAGCTGCAGGTTTCAGCCCCCATTTCCATCCTATCAAGCCAGCCTCCACCGAAAGTGCACCCTCAGCTCTCTGCTACGACCAGAGTGAACCCCCAGTGCCAAACACTCTGCGCCGGGACCTCCCCGGTGGGCCACTGGTTAGGACTTCGCCTTCCAACACAGTGGGTACGAGTTCAACACCCCCTCAGGGAGCTGGGATCCCACATGCCTCAGGGCCAAAATACCAAAACATAAATACAGAAGCAATATTGTTAACAAATTTAATAAAGACTTTAAATACGGTCCACATTAAAAAAAAAAAAAAAAAAAACTCTTTAAAAATAAATAAATGAATTGGATTGCTCTGCCCTAGCCCTCAAGGTCCCCATCTACCTCCCCCCGCCCCCTGCTTGATACTGGACGGGACACTATTGACCTGACCATCGGTCTCAACCTCTCCACGCTGGTGCCGGCCTCAGGGCCTTTGCGGGTGCTGTTCCCACCGCTTGAAACCCTCTTTCCCCGGATACCCAGGGATGGGCTCCTTCCTCTTGGATCTCTGCTCAAAAGCCACGTGCCCTTAGGGACCTTCCTGCCACACCTTTCTCTCCCCTTTCATCTTGTCTTTCGGCCTTCACACATGGGTCGGTGTTTACTGTTCATAGTACTGTCTGCCTCTCCCACTGGAATACACCCTCTGCTGGGGTGAAGACTGCGTGTTTCTTATTCTGCACGGATGCTCGGTGCCTAGAGCAGTGTCCGAGGCAGCGAAAGGGCTCAGTAAACAGTTACTGAGTGAATAAACAAGTGAACAAAGGAGCCAACAAATAAAGAGCGAGTGGACACGCGCGCACACCAGACAGAGCTCTCTGGGGCTCAGTGTGCTCGGCTCTGAAGTGGAGGAGGCAGTCCCTGCAACCACGGGATGGCGGTGACGGCGAGCCCTGATAGACAGGGGCCCGGGAGAGGCTCGGCCAGTGGCAGGAGTCTCCTCTTAAAGCCTCGCTGTATTAAACTCACTTTAAAGCCAAAATTCTGTAACTGAGACAGTGGTTGAAGGTCTCCTGGAGACCATGTGTAAGGGAGTGATTTGCTGGATTACCCGGTAGCCATGGCAACTGAAATCTTCAAGTACAGTTCCCTCTCGCTTTAACTTTTTACGCAGATATTTCTAAAAGGAAATGTTCAGATTCCTTCCTCTGGTGACATTCTACAGAATAGACATCCTCATTTCACTCCCAGCGAGGGGCGGGGGAAGCAAAATGTCAGATTCCTAGGAGATAAACTGGTTTGCAAAGAAAGATGTTTCATTTTTTAAAAAAATATGAATTTATTTCTGTAAGCAAATAAAAATTCTGCTGTAATGGAATGGACCCGCACTTTAACCTTCACTTGGTCATTCAACAAACGCCCACTGAGGGCCAACTGTATGCCAGGCCCTGCGCTGGACCCTGGGAAGACAGCAGGGGATGACAGAGATGATGAGCCTGCCCCCACGGGGCCTGTGGTCCAACAGGACAGACAGCCACTGAAAGAACATCCCCAGCACGGAATTTCCAGCAAAGAACAGGGAGTGATATGCTGGAGATCAACGGACTGACCTTCGGGATGATGCAGGCTCCAGCATTCACTGGCGGTGTGACCTGGGCAAGTCACTGGATCTCTGTGAGGCCGTGATAAAACGGTGATAACAACACGGCTTGATGAAAGTGCCACGAGAACCCAAGGAGAAGACAGAAAAAGTGCCCTACACAGTGTCAGACCCCTCGTAAGGAGCCGCCTGCCCCCTCGGACTCTCAGAGCTGGAGTGACACCCTGGCAGATGATGCGCGTTTGAACACCAGGCAGGACCCCAGACGTGTCTGTGTCAGAGGCAGGCCACCCTGCCCTCGGCTGCCAGCTCCTGTATGTACGATGCTGTTCTCCGTACACCTCCCCTTCCCCCACTCTCCCACCCCTGCCAGCCCCAGCCCCAGGAAAACCCTATTCAACCTTCACACGACCTGGCAAGTCCCGGGGCCAGGCATTTCCCCTGCAGATGCAACACACAAGGGCACCAAGACCTTCGCACAAGATGTTCCCTGTGGTGTTGTTTACGGCGCACAAAACTGGAAATCAGCTACATGTCCGTTGGGAGGGGACTGGTTGAACAAATACACTGAGGGGGGGAATATAAAGCCGTCGGAAAGAATGAGATAGACCTACTGTGCTGATAGGGAAAGGTCTCAGCACTATGAGAAAAAGAAAAATCAGGACCCAGAACACGACGAACAGCGAGGTCAGACTAGTGTTAAAAAAATATGTGTATATACAGGAAATACAGATACATGCACGGACAGTCTTATATGTGCCAAAAATATTTCTGAAAGGAGATGTGTGAAACTGTCAGCAATTTCTGGGCAGGGGACTACGGACTGGAGATGGCAGGGGACGCATTTTTCTTCAGAACGCTATTTCGTACCACCAGAAATGTTTACTGTGACTGTACTACTTTTTCAAAGCTAAGAAAAATAAACTATGTTCTGATGTTTGGACATCACCTGTGTTACATTTCCTCCCCTAGAGATGGACCTCCAGTGTGTGGAGACACCCCAGGTTCAGCTCCATTTATGTGGGTGGGTGTCACCCCTCCTACGGTGGCTCAGCAGTAAAGAGCCCGCCTGCAATGCAGGAGACGTGGGTTTGATCCCCGGGTCGGGAAGATTCCCTGGAGGAGGAAATTGCAGCCCACTCCAGTATTCTTGCTGGGAAATCCCATGGACAGAGCAGCCTGGCGGGCTGCAGTCCACGGGGCTGCAAAGGAGTCAGACACGACTGAGCGACTAAACAACCCACAAAAGCCACCCTCCTCGGGGCACTAAGTCCACCCTCCTCGGGGCTGAGTCCACCCTCCTTGGGGCACTGAGTCCACCCTCCTCGGGGTACTGAGTCCACCCTCCTCGGGACACTGAGTCCACCCTCCTCGGGACACTGAGTCCACCCTCCTCAGGGGCACTGGGTTTGGGGCCCACACCTGTGCACCCTCTGAGAGCCTGGCCCCTCGCACTCACTCAGGACTCCTCAGAGGAACAAACGGCATCACGGCATCCCTGTACCGCTTTCATCTTCTTCACAGCTTCCTGTGTTCACCAAGTTACTATGTATCGAGCATCGACTCCTCCATGGCAGCCAACCCACACCAGCATCTCACTGCTCTGGGTCCATGACTCCACAGGTACATGCTGTTGGAACCCCACCCAGACCCCTGGCACCGGCTGGGGCCCCGTCCTCCAGGTTCCAGGGTGCTGGCTGCCACTGCTCACAGCCCCGTCTTCTCCAACAGTGGACCCCAGCTGGTGGAGGAAGAGCTGCCTTGCTTCTCCACGGGGACTGACTTTGTGGCGCTCTGGACTCTCTAGAACTCCCCCAGGGATAGGGCCGACTGGAGTTCTCCGTCACTAAATTGTGGACTCGTGGATCTCCACTCAAGCTCTGTTGCTGGGGGACCCAGCCTGAGACACTGCCTCTCAGAATCAACTGGAGCAGACAGTTCTTTAAACACAGTTGCTATGTATGGATGTGAGAGTTGGAGAATTGATGCTTTCAAACTGTGGTGCTACAGAAGACTCTTAAGAGTCCCTTGGACTGCAAGGAGATCAAACCAGTCAATCCAAAGAGAAATCAACCCTAAATGTTCATTGGAAGGACTGATGTTGAAGCTGAAGCTTCAGTACTTTGGCCACCTGATGTAAAGAGCTGACTCACTGGAAAAGACCTTGATGCTGGGAAAGACTGAGGGCAGGAGGAGAAGCGGGCAGCAGAGATGAGATGGTTGGATGGCATCACTGACTCAATGGACATGAGTTTGAGCAAACTCCAGGAGACTGTGAAGGACAGGGAAGCCTGGTGTGCTGTGGTCCATGGGGTCACAAAGAGTCGGGACAGGACCCTACTGAGAGCATAACTCTGGGAGCGGCAGCCTCAGCACAGGGAGCTTAAAAGAGCAACAGACATGTGGTCAAAACTGGAAAACAGGAAAGGGGGGTGAGGGGTATTTATAAGGCCCATTTCACAGATATGCAAACTGAGGCTCAACTGAAATCCACAGAGGGAGATCTGAGCCCTGCCGTCTCAGACCCCAAAGCCCTGACTCTCTGCTCTGCTTCCGCTGCTCAGCTGTGACGGGATTAACAGGTCTGGCCTGCACGAGGACAAGGTGATTTTAGGGGCTGGCTCTGAGTGGAACATTCTCCCAGGCATCACTTGCTTTGTGCAAAAATCTGCTCAGCAGGCTCTAAAATAGAACTGCTAACATGGTCAGGAAGTGGGGTCCCTGGAGGGTGCTGTTCCTCGGCCAGCCGGCGCTGGGGCCCGATGCGGCGCCTGGGTCTCACCGAGGGCAGCTGGCATGAAGAAAATATGGGAAGCAGGTCTCAGGCAGGCCTCTGGGGACTTCCTGTCCACCTGTGAGGACGGGAACAACAGGAAGTCTCCGCTGCAGGGCCCAGCGGGCAGGGTGGGGGCCAATCAAGATGGACGAGGCCCCCCTGGGTTGGCCTTCCCCTCTCAGTCCATTCTCAGGGACGGATGGACACTGCCCACAAAGGTTGGGGCAGCAGGGAAGCAGTTGCTAAGCACCTGCTGTATGCCTGACCCTATATTAGAATCTGAAGAAATAAATGAACAGGGTACAGTCCTGAGCCTCCAAGTCTGACCCATGCGTTCAGCTCAGCAGACATTTATCGAGTGCTATTCTAGGACCTGGGGAAACAAACAAGATATGTCCCTATCCTCAAGTAGTTTCACGTTTCATTCATTCATTCAGCATTGAATGAGCACCTACTGTAAGCAAGACTCTGTGCTGGGAACTGGAGAGATGGACGTTGAACATGGCTGGGCCCCCGAGGATGGGAAGTTTCCCTTAGACCTCCTTTTCATCCCCTCTTTTATTCATTCAACACCAGACAGGACTGAGCACCTGCCGTGCGCCGGCTGTGCAACAGACACCTACCTCCCCTCCTGGAGGTGGGCTCACTGGAGTCCTCATTCACTCACTCAGGGCAAGCACCGTGTCACGTGACGAGGACACAGCCGCAGGGCCGAGTCGCTGCTTGCAGTCTCACCCACACCTTCCTTCCTTCACTCACTTGGGGAAACCAACATTTACCGAGGGCCTCCTGGGTGCCAGGGACGCAGGGCTGCACAGGAGACAGCCTCCTTGCTTGAAGAGCCAGGCACTCGTTCCTCCTTCCCTCATCATTCACGGATTCGTTCCACCAAACATGCCCTGGGCGTCTGTCATGTGTCAGACCCTCAGGGGGCAGGGGAATGAGCCCTAGCTCTGGCCCCCGAGGAACAGCAAAGGTGGCGCGCACACGGCTGGTGGTGGTGGCTCATTTCCTCTGTCAGGGCCCCAAGGCCCCACCCGCTGGTTCCTCAAAAGCCTGAGGAGAGGTGGGCAGTGGGGAAGTTTGCAACCAGCCCTTCCCACGAGCAGTAGAGTGGAGAAGGGGTGACGGCGGGGGCAGGGCGGGGGGAGGGCTGTGGGCACACAGGCAGAGGGAAACTGCTCGAAATAAACACCAAAGAGGAGAGCTGGTGACTGAGGAGATGAATCAGACAGCTAAGTGAGAAGCTTCAAGAGCTCAAGGAATATTCTAAGTTTAGAGGAGGAAGGGGGAAAAAAACAACTGGCCCACGACTTCCCAGTGTGACACGTTCAGTGCCAAACTCAGGGCAGCCCTGCCCATCCCCCTGGGTTCCTCCACCATCTCTGATGCAAAAACACCAAGGTCCAAATACCCCATCCCCAGGCCTGCGGGGAGGCCTGTGCGGGTTCATCCAGGGGAGGCCATCAGCACAGTGCCTGGCACAGTTAGCGCTTGATAAACGGTACTCGGTAATTTTACTGTTCCTTCCTGCTGTGGCAGCTTTAAAACACGGGTGCACGCTCTTTGACACTCCTCCCATCGACAGGTGGGGTGTCTGTGTCCTCTCCCTGAGTTTCGGGGGCTTGTGACCGCTTTGATCAACAGAGAACAAAGGGATGCTAGGTGACTTCTGAGGCTGCACCCGTCATAAAGGGCGACGCGGTGTCTGCCCCCTTGGCTGCAACACGTGCTCTGGGAGCCCTGAGCCGGAGCCCAAGCTACAGCAGTAGGGAAGCCCGGCCTTCAAGTTACTGCCAGCACAAGACAGCTGGGTGAAGACCGTTGGCGACTCCAGCCCCCAGTTGCTAGGGACTCTCAACTGACATCCCAAATATCACAGAGCTGCATCCCCACTGATGGAGTCTCGCCTGATTTCCTGACCCATGAGTCATGTGAGCACCATCAGCAGCGGCTGGGGGAGCTCTCTGGTGGTCTGGTGGCTAGGAATCCGCCTGCCAATGCAGGAGACCCAGGTTCAGTCCCTGGTCCGGGAAGATTCCAAGTGCTTCAGAGCAACTAAGCCCGGTGTCACAACTACGGAAGCCTGAGCACCCTAGAGCCCGAGCTCTGCCACAGGAGAAGCCACCACAGCGAGAAGCCTGCACACGGCAACTAGAGACAGCCCAAGGCAGCAAAGACCCAGTGCACCCCAAAATACATAAATGAAACTAACATTAAAAAAAAAAAAAGCAAAACACCCTGACGTTGCACCGTGACGTTCTGAGAGCTTGTTTGGAGGTCCTAGCGAGGGGAGCACAGCTACTAGTGTATTCTTGACCAAAGAGCGGTCCTCTTCTGTCTGGGGACAGCTGTCCTCCTCAACAGAGGGGGCACTTTGGGAGGGACACACTTGAGGCAGTAAGGAAGGAAGGGGACACCTGCCTAGCCAGCCAGGTCAGCCGATTCAACCCAGGTGATCGGCAGGGTGACGGATGTCACAACCAGACTGCCCTCACATCCCACACCCGACGTTTTGAAGTGGTTCCTCGTGACAACTGCTACCTGCCTCTCCCAGTCCCTGCCCTGTGTGATGTGTATGGAGAGTCTGGGGGCTCCACCAGCCTGGAAAAGCACAGAGCAGTCCTATAAATTGTAAAGTCCCGTGCACTCAGGAGTCCCTGGCATCGCCACTCAGGACGGGGAAGGGCTCTGCTGCCTTCCGGATCCCACCAAACTCTGCCACCTTGTAGCCTAGGCTACCACGTCCCCTGGCCCCCACTGGGCTGAGCCTGGGAGGCTCTGCGGGTTAGTGGGGCTGACCTGAACTCACAGGGCAGGTTGCTGCTTTGTTCTCGGGCTGGGACTTAGGTCATCCCTCCGGGAGGGAGAGACCAGAGGACAAAGGCTGCTTTCACTGGACTCAGGCTGCTCCAGGCAAACTCGGGCCTCGGGGAGCAGAGAAGGGGGCAGGCGGCCCCAGGCACACCCCCTCCTGGGAAGGTGGCCAGCAACCCTGCGAGGGCCCGGGCAAGCTGGGGCAGCACTGGGGTCTGGCACGGGACCTCCCACTCGTGGTCTTTTCCAATCACACCTAAAACGAGGACAGGGCAGAGTACAGGGAGGCAAGGAGAAATGTTGGGTGCATTCAATACAATGAGGCAGGTTTAAAAGCAAAACAAAACAAAAAGGCCTTCCTAAGATTCAAGTCAAATCATAAACAAAAACTAAAAAAATGTGGGCACCAAGGTAAGACAGTTCAGTTCAGTTCAGTCGCTCAGTCGTGTCCGACTCTTTGCGACCCCATGAATCACAGCACGCCAGGCTTCCCTGTCCATCACCAACTCCCTGAGTTCACTCAGACTCACGTCCATTGAGTCAGTGATGCCATCCAGCCATCTCATCCTCTGTCGTCCCCTTCTCCTCCTGCCCCCAATCCCTCCCAGCATCAGAGTCTTTTCCAATGAGTCAACTCTTCGCATGAGGTGGCCAAAGTACTGGAGTTTCAGCTTCAGCATCATTCCTTCCAAAGAAATCCCAGGGCTGATCTCCTTCGGAATGGACTGGTTGGATCTCCTTGCAGTCCAAGGGACTCTCAAGAGTCTTCTCCAACACCACAGTTCAAAGGCACCAATTCTTCGGCGCTCAGCCTTCTTAGTCCAACTCTCACATCCATACATGACCACAGGAAAAACCATAGCCTTGACTAGGCGAACCTTTGTTGGCAAAGTAATGTCTCTGCTTTTGACTATGTGATCTAGGTTGGTCATAACTTTCCTTCCAAGGAGTAAGCATCTTTTAATTTCATGGCTGCAGTCACCATCTGCAGTGATTTTGGAGCCCAGAAAAATAAAGTCTGACACTGTTTCCACTGTTTCCCCATCTATTTCCCATGAAGTGATGGGACCAGATGCCATGATCTTCGTTTTCTGAATGTTGAACTTTAAGCCAGCTTTTTCACTCTCCACTTTCACTTTCAGCAAGAGGCTTTTTAGTTCCTCTTCACTTTCTGCCATAAGGGTGGTGTCATCTGCATATCTGAGGTTATTGATATTTCTCCCGGCAATCTTGATTCCAGCTGTGTTTCTTCCAGTCCAGCGTTTCTCATGATGTACTCTGCATAGAAGTTAAATAAGCAGGGTGACAATATACAGCCTTGACGTACTCCTTTTCCTATTTGGAACCAGTCTGTTGTTCCATGTCCAGTTCTAACTGTTGCTTCCTGACCTGCATACAAATTTCTCTAGAGGTAAGACACGATGGGATCAAATCCCAGTTTCACTGCCAACCAGCTGAGTGATTTTCTGAAAGTGACACAACCTCCCTGAGCCTCGGTTTCATCCCCTGTAAAATGGAGATGGTGATACCATCTCCCTCCCAGGACTGCTGTGACACGTAAAATGAAATAACATAAAGTGCTTTGCCGAGAGCCTGGCTGCTGTGGGCTGGACTGTGCTTCCCCCAAACTTATATGTTGAAACCCAGGACCTCAGAATGAGACTGGATATGGGAGACGGGGCCTTAAAGAGACAATTAAGTAAAAATGAGACTGCTGTCATTATAGGGAGGAAATGCAGACACACAGACTCCACGGGTACACATGGAGGCAAGGCCTCTGCAGCCAAGGAGAGCGGCCTCCTGAGAAACCAAACGCACCGACACCCTTGGTCATCCAGCCTCCAAACAGACACAGATTTCTGTTGTTAAGCCACCCAGTCAGTGGTGCTCTGAGAGGTTATCCCCAGCAAACACACACACTGAGACACAGGGAGGCTTACGTGGACTTACTATTACCACATTATCACGTTTACGTTGTGGCTCAGCGGTAAAGAATCTGCCTGCCAACTCGGGAAATGCAGCTTCCATCCCTGGGTCGGGAAGGTCCCCCGGAGAAGGGAATGGCAGCCCACTCGAGTATTCTCGCCTGGAGAATCCCATGGACAGAGGAGCCTGGCGGGCTACAGTCCATGGGGTTGCAAAAGAATCAGACACGACTGAGTGATTAACTCCATTCCACATATTGTAACTATGAAATAATGTGATGTTAACATGAATGAGTTTATATTTTAATACAAATAGGTTTACCACAAAATATTAATATGACAACAAACAGGATACATCTGCAAACACTTGTCCTTTCCTACCTCAGAATTTCTACACCAAACACCAAGTTTTCTTACAAAGAAAGCAAAGAGTTTTCTTAATTTGGACCAAACTCCTTGACCATCTTCTCACCCATGCCCTACTTCACCCCTGAGGAGATCTTTACATTGTGCTCTTCCAGCTTCAATCAAAGACACCTCAAACCTCTTCTTTTTAAGACTTGTTTTTGATGTGGATCACTTTTAAAGGCTTTACTGAATTTGTTACAATATTGCTTCTGTTTTATGTTTTGGTTTTTCCTCCCAGAGGCAGGTGGGATCTTAGTTCCCTGACCAGGGATTGAACCCACATCCCCTGCACTGGAAGTTGGAAGTCTTAACCACTGGTCCATGAGGCAAGTCCCCTCCCATCTCTTCCTGAACTTCCAGGCCTCCATACATGCTGGTCCCACCACCTGAATGTCCTTCCCTTCTTCTCCTATTCAGGCTTTAAGACCCAGCTCAGGGCCCAGCCCAGAAAAGGCACCCAACATCCGTGCATGGCACAGCAAGTCAGCTCTGAGGTCAGCCGACGACTGCATCTCACAGATGAAGACGCTGGGCCCAGGAAGGGCAGGGACCAGCGAAGGGTCTCACAGCCTGGACCAGACTCCGGTGTCCCAGCTCTAACTCAGTGATGCTCCTCTGCTGAGTCAGGCTGCCGTCCCACTCACCCGTCCTGCCCTGGACGTGGGAACCATGTGCTCATTCAGTTTGCAGCTCCCAAATCCAAGTGCCTTTTCAGCTCAGCTCAGGAAAATCCCTTTGCCCACCAGGGACAAAAGTGGGTGGCAGAACGGGTACTGGCCTGCTTCACACTTTTCATCCCACCATTGCTGATGGACTGAAACCAGACTTGCAACCAAAGGGAAAAAAAAAAAAAAAAAGGTGCAGCTTCTAAGGACCAACATCCTAGGATTCAGCAAAACTTAGCATAATCTGCTCCATGGCTGACACTCCATGCTATAACCCCGACTCTCGATACTGGATTTTCCAGCTGAAATAACTGGAGGTCTGGGGCTGGCCTGGCTGATCCCACGGGGACTAACCTGGGTGGCAGCACCATTTTCATGCTTCTTAGCCTCCACTGGCCTTAGAACTGGGGAAGCAGGAGACCTGAGGGGCAGAGAGAGACCATGGGCTCCAGTGTGGAAAAACCTGGCCCCAGAAAGCCAGTTCTGAGGCTTCCCTTCTATGTGACTTTGGACAAGTCCGGTTTCCTCGGTGTCCCCATCTGTGAAAGGGGGATAACCAGGGCGCCTGCCTCTCTGGACAAGGTCACACATGCTCAGGCGTGGAAAGCGGGTAGCCCTGCGCTGGCTTTCAAAAGGCAGCCGCATGGGATTAGCAGACATAGAGTACTATGTATGCGGTGGATAAACAAGGCCCTACTATGCAGCACAGGAACTGCATTCAATATCCTGTAATAAACCATAAGGGAAAAGGTAAAAAAAAAAAGCTGATCAAAGTGATTTGTTAGGACGGGCGCACCCTCTAGTGTCTTAACCTGGAAATCATTCTGCTGGTGCGGCCCCAGCCCACATCTTGTACCAAGTCAGTGTGGGTGATACTGCTGAGAAGGAATGCAGGAAGGCACGGCCCTCTTTGTTTAGCGCACACCGCGTGCCAGCTGCCCTCCTTACTGATTTTCGCAATGAGACGCTGACATAATCCCCATGTGAGAAAGGGCGATTACTCATCCCTAGATGAGAAAACAGGCTCAGAGACAGGAAGACACCTTCTGAAGGTCACACAGTGGGGAAGGCTGGATTCCAACCCAGGTCTGGCTGTCTGACTCCAGCACTCTATTCTCTACTGGATTCCTAGAACTGGGAGGCTGTGCACAGCCAAAACCCTTAAGGAGAATCTGGCCCAATACTCCAGTTTGGTGGTTTAGTCGCTAAGTGGCGTCCGCCTGTTTGTGACCCAATGGACTGTAGCCCACCAGGCTCCTCTGTCCATCGGATTCTCCAGGCAAGAACACTGGGGAATACAGTGGGCTGCCATGCCTTCCTCCAGGCGATTTTCCCAACACAGGGGTGGGACTCGTGTCTCCTTCGTCGCCTGCACTGCAGGCAGATTCTTTACCAACTGAGCCAGAGTGTTGCTGGTATACCAACAGAGAAACTGAGGCACAGAGAGGGCAGGCAACCGCCCCAGGGTCACACAGAAGCCACGCCCCAGCTCCTGGCTCCCGGAAGGGTTCTGCCCACATGCCCACTCCTCCAGACTTCCAGCCTGCATTTATCACTGGTTCCAGCAGTCACAGGATTGCCACGTCCCTTCTGATGGCTCTAATCCCTGGAATGTCTGAGACCCGGCGATGGCTCCTTTGGGACAGCGAGGACTGCCAGCCTGAGAGACCGGCCTTCTGAGAGCAGAGAACCCAGTTCGCTTTGGCCCTTCAGCGGGACGATCTCAGCGGCCTGGGTCAGTGGCTGGAGCCCACGGAGGACCAGGGAGTGGCCTTCCAGGCCTGGGTACCCACCAGCATCTGAGAGCAGGGTTCTCTTTTCATTTTATGTCAAGGATTCTGCAGACGGGAGGGCGGAGGCAGGCTGAGGTGGTGAGTGGCCCTGCCCAGGAGGGGCCGTTAACAGGTAGAAAAGTGCCACAAGCTTTCACAGTGAGAGAGGCAGCAAGGGGAGCTGGCCGTGGTCCAGCTGCATTCTCATAAACCCTACTGTGGAGGTTATTAGCAGGGCCTCCTGGAGCTTAAAAAGCTCTGAGTAAGTCTCCCTGGGGGCTCAGAAGTGCTGGGAAACACCTAAGGGGCTAAAGAACTTCCCGACGTGGGCTTGGTGTGATCACCCTCCTTGGAGGGCTTTTCAAATTCCCTTCAAAGCATCTCAACAACCTTCCGACACAGGCAGGGCAGGAATTACCTTCCATTGTACGGATGGGCAAAGAGAGGTCGGGGAAAGAATGGGGAATGTCTAAGAGACACTTCAAACTCAGCAAGTCCAAAGCCGAATCCTGATGTGCCCCCAAGACCCCTTCCCCCTGCGGTTTTCCACCCCCTCCTGACTGCCAGGCCCCAAATGCTCAGTGTCTGTGTGACTCTCTCTCTCTCCCACCCATGTGCAGTCCACCAGCAGATCCCGCGGCGACTCTGTCCGCTTCTCGCCACCTCCTCCCCCGTCCTGGGCTAAGGCACCGTCAGCTCCCACCTGGACAGCTGCAGAGGCTCCTGGCTGGTCTCCCGGAGTCCACCTTTGTATGTTCAAAACCCATGTTGGCCCGTTCCCCTCCTACCCCACGTGACTCCCTCCCCCAGCTTCAGAGCACAAGGCGAAGATTTCCGAGTGGCTGCCAGGCCCTGTGTGACCCCGACAACTCCTATCACCTCACTCATTCTCTGCTGCAGCCTCCTTCCAGTTCCAGTGCACACACAGACCTCAGCGCCTTTGCTGCTCTCTCTCCCCACAAGCTCCCGGGGCCTACTCTCTCCCTTCTTCTGAAGTCTCAGTTCAAGAGTCACCTTCTGAGGGTGTGCCCACCCATCCAAGCCCCCTGAGTGCTTCCTTCTTTCTTTCCCAGCCGCCCCACCTCCTGACTTACTACATAGGATTCCTGTGTCCCACGCCCCACTAGAATGTTAGTCCCTGAGGCAGGGGTCTGCCTGATTCACTGACTGTCCCAAACACCAAGAACATGCCTAGCGTGGGCATTTAACTGAACTGAATTGAGGGCCCATCAGCGGTCCACACTGGCATCAGCTGCCAGCATTTCTTGAAGGCTAACCATGCTCCAGGCTTGTTGGCATGGCCTCAAGCAATGCCTGAACTGCTTGGGTCTGCAAGGGAGACGTCATTTTCATTCCCACTCTACAGATGGCAAAACTGGCTTTCTGAGAGGTCAGAAGACTTGCTCGAAGCTCCCCCACACCCCATTAGCAAGCAGCTCGATGGAGACCGGAAGCCAGGAGGGCCTGACCCCAGTTCTCCGCTCTGACACTGGGTTTACAGGGCACCCTAGGCTGGAGTCTCGTGACGTTGGGTCCAAGCCTCCGACTCCAGATACACAAAAATAGCCGGTTCTCCTATTTCAGCCACAGATGCTGCAGAGCCAGACCAGACCCTGGGCACAGAGTGAGGCCGCCAAGATCTAAGACGCAGGGGCTGGTAGCAAAAATAACAGCGGGAGTGATGGGAACAGGACAGCCGTGTGCGGAGTTCGGGCGCCCCAGTGACACCCCACAGCCATCCAGCCCTCAGCACAGCTTCCACACGCACTATCTACTGGGCACCAACTCTTAGCCGGGCACCGTGCCGGGGAGGTGGGGGAGATGGGTATCCTTCCTGCCTGAGGGCAGCCGTGAGCGCAACCAAGCACGTCAACTTTGAGGCCAGGCTTCCCAAGTTCAATGCCCGGCTCCACCCGTTGCCAGCTGGTCCGTATCAGGTGGGCACTCAACCATGCCCCAGACCTCTGGGCTTCTCATCGGAAACACTTGCCTCTAGAGGCTGCTTCAAGGATTAACCGTGAGGCCACACGGACAAGTGCTCGGAGGCGAGAGGGGAACGCAGATTGCTGTCTCGTGACTGATAATATTCCTGGAGGTGACGACGGGCTGAGTGAGAGACACGGCTGAGTAAGCAGGCAGCAAGGAGGCCCCGGGGAGAAAACAGCCAGGCTGACCATATTTAGACGTTCAGACGTTTTTCCCATCAAAAAAAAAAAATCTGGTTAAATGTGGAGAGATGAAGCTCACCAAGCACCCTGGAAAACAAAGCAGGTTCCCCATCACTGCACGTGGATGGAGCCAGTGGACCAAGACCGTGGCAAGCAGGCATCTGAAAGGGGGCAGGAGAGGGACCCACCACCACCAGCATTGGGCACACCCTTGGCTCACACAGCATCTTCCTGAAGAAGCTGTCAGTAGTGACACCCAGCAACCCCCTCGACTGTGGCAAACACAGAGTCGAGAAGGCTGGCCGGCCAGGAGTCAGCCCCCAGGCTCTACAGTCAGGTGGGATGGGCAGCCTCTGGGGAGCCTGGGGAAGGAAGTCTGGTGGGGGGCTGCTGTCTGCCATTCTATCAGAGCCCGCCAGCACCCCCAAACAAGGACATCTAGACAGTGAGGGCCTCCGCGGAGGCCAGCCCTGTGCCAAGCATACTCGTATCCCTTGTCTTGGCTGATCCTTGGCACAGTCCATGTGTGGATGTGGAAACTGAGGCTCAGAGAGGCGATGTGACCTGCTGTTGGCAGAGCTCGGATTCTAAGCCAGGGCTCCAGAGCCCAGCCTGACCCAGGGCGACATCCTTCTACAATCCTCCACCTGGCAAAAGTTGATCCGCATAGACAGCTTTCCTGTAGACTGGCAAGTTGCCTCAACCTGTGGGCCTCAGTTTTCCCATCTGAAAAATGGGAAGATCAGATTCAACAAAGTAGTCGCAAGAGAACCGCACTTGGTTACAAGGGAGGCTCTGACACCTCCTTGCTGAGGGGGCCTTCAGGAAGCTGCTTAACCTCTCTGAGCCTCGGGCTCCCTAGCTGCAAAATGGGGGTAATAAGACCTACAGCTGGGCTTCTCGGTTCTCATGAGATGCCCATGAAAGACACTTTACAAGTGCTCAGTAGGAATGGCCGTGGTGCAGGTGGCCACTGTTGCTATTATTCCTGTTGCTGCAATCGACAATCACAAACAACCAGCTTGGTACCGATGGCCCAACAAGGCCACAGGCCTTGGGACTGTCTGGCTGGGTTATCTCGTCAACAAAGGCGATTAAGTAACTCCAAACAGCCATGGCAGGGGAGCCACCAGCTACGGTTACTAATGATTTGAAGCAGAAACTCAATCTCCCTCCCCCACTTTCCAGCTGATGCTGGGCAGTCTGAGAGGAGGCAGACTCTTCCCTCCAAGCCCAGAACAGAACTGTAGCCCCGTGGGGGACTCGGGCCACCAACAGGAAACCACCGACATCCCGCTGACAAAGGACAGTCTCTGCCAAAACCTGCTGCAGCCCATGCTTGGCCCCAATTCTAAGAAGCTGACTTAGAAAATAACCTGAAAAGTGAGTAAAGGCTTAAGGCTGAGCACGATGATCACTAAGCTGTGTGTGCACTGAATGCCCGGGAGCGACCCAAGTGTCCGGCCCAGGGAGAGCGACGGAACAGTCAAGGCTGGTGACAAGTGCCGGGTATTAATCCGGCATTAGACATCACGTTTACAGAGGGCGCCACGATGTGGGCAGACGGTCGTGTCATCAGTGGGCACGTAAACTGGGATGCACATGGTCTGCACTCGTTCATTCACCGCGACGGATGAAGTTTAGAAGCAAAATATGACATGGGACCCCGTATCGGATCGTGGAACAGAGAAAGGACATCAGTGGGACATCTGGAGAAATCAGCGGGGCTTCTCAACCTTGGTATGACTGACGCTGGGGCCGGGTCATCCTTGGCGGTGGTGATCGGGGTCGGGGGGTGGGACTGTCCTGCTCATTGTAGGGTCTTTATAAGCAGCCCTGATCTCCATTCCCAAGATGCCAGCAGCCCCTCACCCCCACCCTAGGTGTGACAACCAAAGAATGTCACCAGACATTGCCAAGTGTGCCCTGGAGGTCACCCCTGGATGAGAACCACTGGAATGAAGGCTGGAGTTTAGTTAATACCAGTATCATTGTAAAGTGAAAGTCCATCAGTCGTGTCCGACTCTTTGCGACCCCATGGACTACATAGTCCATGGAATTCTCCAGGCCAGAATTCTGGAGTGGGTAGCCTTTCCCTTCTCCAGGAGATCATCGCAACCCAGGGATTGAACCCAGGTCTCCCGCATTGCAGGCGGATTCTTTACCAGCTGAGCCACCAGGGACGCCAATAGCACTGAACCTACGTTAATTTCTCTGCTGGACAAATTGTACTGCGGCTGTTACAGTAGGACGCTAACATGAGCAGAAGCTGGGTGAAGGATACACAGGGACTCCCCTGACCATCCTTGCAACTTTTCCATAAACCTAAAAGTATTTACAAAAATTATGAAGAGGGGACACGGAGCAGAAAGCTGAGAGCGGTTAGGGGCCCAGGCTGATGGAGTGAGTGTATGTTCTGCACCGTGTGAGTCTATGGCGGGGAGGGGGAAGGCCACCCCTCCCCACATCAGGACCCTTACAATAATCGGTGCTCAGCTGACCCCTTGCTGTCTGATGTGGCTTCCTGGGAAACAGGAAGGACTCAGGCGGTTGGTTTCCCTGGCAACCAGCCCCCATCCTTAGGTGCTGACTGAAAGTCATCTCATTAACAGAAAGTCATGTGTGAATACCTAGACACTTTTACCACTTTTATCAGTCTGGAAATTCCAAGGGTTTTAGGGGCTCTGTGGCAGAAACAGGAACAAAGGCCAAATGTGTACTTCTTACTATAAACCTGTGTGTCACACTGGAGACCAGCGCCTCAAAGATGTGAGGACCCAGCAGGTGGCAGGTCCCCCAAGCACAAATGATTATGGGCTGCTTCTTTTCTTTCTCGCGCATTTCAAAATTTTCCAAGTTTTCTACCGTGTCCATCCGTTATTTTTGTAACAAAACAAACACACAAAAAATCAACTAATGTCCTTTTACATTCACAGTTAGACAATGTGCAAAAGCCAGTGATCAAGGGGGGGTCTCCGGTTTCTCCACTGCTGCAGGGAACTAGGGCAGGGGGAGGTGGGGCGGCTGGAGGACAATGTTTCCTAAAGTTGTATTTTTAGGAGCTCCGGAAAATTCCCTGGGTGAGAAGGCATTTGAAGTATTTGCAAACATTCAGCAGGGGGAAAGAATAATATTTCCCAAGTCTTTCTTGGGAGTTCTCAACTGGGTTGGTAAATGTTCTGAAAAACCCCAAGACCACCTGTGACAGTTCTCTGCCAAGCCCCTCTGTTCACGGAGCCCTGATGAAGGTCACACGACCCATTGCCACCCGCGGCCCGCCCCCTTAGGGCAGCGAGGGATGAGGAAACAGAAGCCCAGAGAGGGGAAGCAGCCTGCCAGCAGACACACAGCAGGTCAGTCTCAGAGTCAAAGCAAGATCTGAGAAGCATTTTATACCCTACAAAGCACTTCCCCAAGCGGTTCCCTGTTTTTGGCATTCTGTCACAAAAAGTTTTGAGGGTTTTTTTTTTCCTCTTTTATATTTTGATAGAAAAGAGGCTGTGATGCGAGAGTTCCAACATTTTCCTTTTGCTTAGTAAGATCACCGAAGGAAAAGCAAACTCTATTCTTTTCGCCTCATAAAAGACGAGACAATTTTACAAGCGCACAACAAATTCAAGACGGATGTAATTTCAGAATAAAAAACCATCTCGTAAATCAAAGAAATGTTGCTTTCTGGAAAGGTCGTTAGTTGTTTTTCCTGTTTGTTTTTTTTTTTTTTTCTTTCCCTGCAGACCAAAGGGGCAGCTGCTGTGCCCACCGATCACAGTGGGCAGGACCCTCTCCTCTTCGACGAGCCCCTCTGCCTCCCAAACCGAACCCCCACCCTCTCCCTCCTTGAAACAACCACCATTTCTAAAGAACACAGAGGCGCTGCCGGCCAGGCAGAGCCAGGAAGCAAAGTTGGCAGGAGACGAAGACTCGAGTCCGGTCGGCCAGACTCACCCAGAGGTACCGCAGGAGCTTCAGCAAGCTGGGGCAGTAGTAATACTCCATCTCCGGGGGCTATGCTGCCTGCGTCGCACGCGTCCAGCCTCCCTCTGGAGGGGCGGCTCTTCCCGCTCGGCTTGTCACGCAGGAGTCAAGTTCAAGGCGGCATGAATCATTCAGGGGCCGGCTGGCGGCCAGGGGGCTGGCAGGATGGCCCTGTCCAGGGCACTGGGAGCTGCTGCTCAGGACTGGACTCGGGGCCTCCTGGGGCTGCTCTGGATCTGGGGCTTTTTCCACTGAGGGAAGAAGGGAGGATGGAGCCCCAGACCTGAGCGTGTGCCTGAGTGTGTCATGTGAGTGTAAGTTCCTCCCCAAAACCACACACCGAGGGGGAGCCCCCCACCCCCCATCCCGACTCCTTCCACATTAAGGACATAAATCAGCTCAGCCTCACGCAGCCCCTCCCAGCTTCAGCCAAGTTCCTTCTGAGCAGCCCTGGAAGCCCCCTTTTCCAGGGGGCGAAGAAGGGGACCCAGAGAGGGAAGGGGACTTGGTTGAGGTCACACAGCGAGCTGGAAACCCCACTCAGGCCTGGGTTCTGTCTGCTCCTGCGGGTGGGCAGCCCGGTGGGGTGGGGTGGGGGGGCTCCTCAGCCACCCCCTGCCGGCCGGGGAGTGGGAGCAGCGGGGAGCATCCCTTTTCAGAAGCTAGAACTCCCAGTTAAGCACACCTGAAGGCCGGCCCAAGGTGACCTCTCTCAGACGTTTCCTTCCCAAGAGTGTGATCGTGCCCATCACCCTGCCTCCCCGAGCCTCGGTTACCCTTCGGTAAAGTGGGATGGAGCTTTCCTGCGTTTCAGGGTCTCCTGCACAGGACAGGGCAGGATAACGTTAACACCAGAGCGTCTCGTTTAGTCCCCGCGGGGCTTCCCTGGGGTGATTGTCATCAGCTCCACCGGCCACATGGGGAGGTGGGAGCTCGCAAAGGGTGCTGCCCAGGTGAATCGGGCTTGGGGGGTGGGCCAGAGCCCCAGCTCAGCACCACCTCCATCAGGCCAGCCCCGTCACAGCCGGAACTGGACCGGCACGCGGTGAGCACCCCACAGCAGCGGCCAGGCAGGGAGGGGGTGCAGGCCCTTGGCTGAGGCAGCCCCCCACCCGCCAGGCCCCGGGGACCACCTGTGCTGCCCACAGCCCCACAAGCTGACTCGGGGACGCGCAGCTGACAGGAAACCCACGAGGACGCTGGCGAGTAGCTGAGCTCGCAGCGGAGGACACCAACCACAGCACGAGCCTCAGAGCCCTCGAGAAGCAGGACCATGGCTGCTCTGACACGACCTGGTGTCCAGCATCCAGCAGGCGGGGAGGTGTGGGCAGGGGCAGGTCCCCGACAACGGCGCAGGGGGAAAACCACCAGGCCCCCGCTCGCTGGCCGAATGAAGGCATAGTTGGAGAGCGGGGTCCCGCCGGCCAAGGGGCTAACAGGACGGTGCGGCGGGGGACGCTGCGGACTCTGGCTGGCGTGTGGAGGAACAGTGCCACCCCCGGGGAGCGTGGAGGCTGTGGATGGCCAACTCCTCAGCCTCCTGCCGGCCTGATGGGGACACACCAGAGACAAACGGGCTGGGAGGGGCAGAGAGGATGACCGAGATGGGGAGGAGGGGTCCCTGAGGGCGAGGGGAAGAGACACACAGACAGGAAGAGATGAACCTGCAGAAAAGTCAGAGGCAGCAAGGACACAGAGAGATGGGAGAGGGGCTGCCAGGACCAGAGAGAGCGGAGCAGTGGGGTGTGAGCAGGAAAGCGGGTGGGCGTGGAGCCAGACAGACAGGAGGCAGAGCAGGGTCGCTTAGGATAAACAAGTGAAAAAGTCAGACGTGGTGAGTCCACAGTGGAGAAACCGAGCTGAGCCCGACAAGGCGGGTGGGGTGGGCAGGTACCAGTGATGCAGACCTCTCCCTCGGCAAAGTCCCGCCTTCTCAGCCTGGAGGGGGCCACAGTCACCAGGTCAGGCCCCCAGAAGCACTGGGACCCATGCCGCACCCCCCAGCCCAAGCGGAAAGTGACCCCCTACCTCACTCTGGTCCTCTGGGCTGGTCACAGCCTGCCCCGCGGGGCCCTTCTCACCTGGCCAGGGGAACCACCCACATGCACGATGGTGACGCAACCCCCAAACACCCCTGGACGCCTTCCCTGGCTCCCCATCCCTCCCGCTCCAGGCCCCTTCCCACCTGTGCCATTTGACCCCACACCTGCCCCACCACCATCGGGTGAGCCAGGTGACCTCAGGCCCTTTGCTCATGTTATTCCTCGGTTGGAAAAAAATCTCCCTCCCTGTAGTGGATGAGACAGTGGCCCTTCAGAACCCGTGTGCCCAGAACCTGTAAATGCCACCTTTTTTGGAAAACATCTTTGCAGATGTAGTTCAATTAAGCATCTTGAAATGAGATTATGCTGGATCATCCTAAGTGTGCTAAGGGCTCAGCTGTGTCAGTCGTGTCCGATTCTTTATGACCCTGTGGACTGTAGCCCACCGGGCTCCTCTGTCCATGGGATTCTCCAGGCAGGAATACTGGAGCGAGCTGCTGTGCCCTCCTCCAGGGGATCTTTCCGACCCAGGGATCTAACCCCCGTCTCCTGCATCCCCTGCATTGGGAGGTGGGCTCCTTACCGCCAGTGCCACCTGGGACACTAAAGTCAGTCAGTGTCTATAAGCCACGGCCTCAGGGAGGGATGTCCAGAGAGGACAGAGGCAGAGGCTGGAGGCTGTGGCCACAAGCCAAAGAACGCCTGAACCTCCCAAAGCTGGAAGAGGGAGCGAAAGATCCGCCCCTAGAGTCCCTGGAGGGAGGGGTGCCTGCTGACGCCTGGATTTCAGAGTCCGGCCTCAGGGACAGAAAGGGCATGGAGCCACCGAGCGTGTGGTGATTCCTTCCAGCAGCACCAGGAGACAAACGCTCGCCCCTCTGCCCCCCTGGTTCACTCCTGTCAGTGGCGGGGCCTCTGGCCTAAGACCTAAGCATTCTGTGTCCCCGCCCCCCTCATCTGCAGCCTCCAGCCCAGGTTCAGGGTGGCCCCCAGACTCAGGGCCCCACAGCACCCCTTCTGGAAGAACATTCTGCATCTCTGTGACTCCTTCCTCAATCCCTCCTCGAAGGTCAGTTCCCCAAGGGCCACCACCCTGGCCGGCCTGGTTCCCCTGGCCCCAACCCCACACCTGGTCACAGCAGGTCCTCAGCAATCCCCTTTTTGGTTCTGTTTTGGTTTTGGCTGAGACACATGGCTTGTGGGATCTTAGTTCCCCTACAAGAGATTGAACCCAGGCCCTCGGGGGTGAAAGCAGTGAGTCCTAACCACTCTGCTGCCCAGGAAATACCTGGCAATCCTTGTTAGTGTCACTCATTTTCCAAAAATGACTGAACGTACAAGCAGCCAGGCCAACCTCCTCAGAAGGCTTAGCCGTGAGCACTGAACGACAAGCAGCCAGGCCAACCTCCTCAGAGGGCTTAGCCGTGAGCAGAAACCTCCGTTAAAAAGATGAGGCTGTTAAAGTCCACATGAACGTTCACGAAGGAAAACAGGGGTGTAAAGCTATAGTCCTCGGGTGTGATCTCTGTGAGTTGGGGAGTTTTTTTGAGGGGGAAGAGGGGAGAAGGCAGGTGCAATATTTTATTTTATTTGAATGAATGGAGTGCACACGAGAAGGTGCAACCCAGGAGGGCTTCTTAGAGAAGGCTGCCCGGAGCCGAGACTTGAAATATGACCAAATGCTCCTATTCTCAAGGGACCCTGTGTTCAGAGAGAAAACGCAGCGTCTCTGGAAATACATCTACTTCAGTCAGAAATGCCATTTCTATATTCACAGGGCTGTCATTGTGGACTGCCCATCCGCTAGACACACGCATTCACTCTCCTGCATACACACGCACACACACACACCTCTTAGAAATAAAATAAAAACTTTTTTTCCGAAAAAAAAAAAAAAAGTTTCTTCAAAAGAGAAACAGCATCAGCAAAAACCAACTGGGGTGGCCACCGCAGTGAGGCCTGCACAAGGATGTCCCAACTTGAGCCCAGCAGCTCAAAGGCCAGCAAAATCAAAACGTACCAGACACCTGGCGGGGAACGGAGCTGAGTGACACGTGCTCCGAAACCAGCGACAGGCGTTAAAGTAGAAATCTAAGTGGACGCGGAAAACTTGATTTTGGGGGCTACAGAATGAAGCCCCTGGCACTAAAAACTAGTGAAGCGAAATGCTGAACATAGATCGCTCCCCCCACCCTGCCCTCTGGTGGTCACTCGTGAGCACTGCACCAGGAAGCTCGTGTCTTTTCAATCTGCAAGGACTGGGGGGTATGGGGGAAGGGAAGAGAAATTGCAGCAACAACTCCCCCTGGTGGACACTCAGGGCATTTCTGATGCGCTGTGAAGGTGGAGGTTTCAAAAAAAAAAAGAGTCCAACATCCCTGGACAGAGCCTGCAGGTGGCACCTGCCCACTGGGTGAGTCGAGGCCAAGTCACTCACTTTCCCAAGGGCTCAGCAAGATAATATGTGAGTTGAGACTGCCAATACCCTGTGCGTTAACTGAAGGCGGCTGGGTGTGGTTAAGTTAAAAACATTTTTTTCCCCTCTACTGTATAAAATGAGTTTCCCTGGTGGCTCAGATGGTAAAGAACCTGCCTGCAATGTGGGAGACCTGGGTTTGATCCCTGGGTTCGGAAGATACCCTGGAGGAGGGCATGGCAACCCACTCCAGTACTCTTGCCCGGAGAATCCCCATGCACAGAGGAGCATGGCAGGCTACAGGCCATGGGGTCGCAAAGAGTCAGACATGGCTAAGCACAGCACAGTGTAAAAAAAGTGGCGAGATTTCACAGTGAGATCAATCACATCATCACTTTTGCCTGAAACACTGGATCATCCAGCCACTCTAGGCAGGACCACTCCAGGAGGCTCCCCTCCACACCCTGCCATCCTCTCTTGGTTTGTCATTAAATTCTCATCCCTACCTGACCTGACTCCCGGGGGGCAGCCCCTGATACAGGATCTCAAGGGACGCCACCCACGAATCTGGATTCAGATGCCCCGAATGCAACTGTCTGAGGCTGGCACTTGGGGGTCACCAGGTCAGGGGGCTTCTGAGGCTGGAGGAATGGGGTCCTCAGGGTGCTGCCTGACCCCTGATTAAACTCTCCCCTTTCTTAGGAGCCTTCTGCTCTGCCCAGTGACAAGGCCACCCTGTGAGTACAGGGGTCCCTTCCAAGGAGGGCACTGGGGACCACAAACCTCTTCTGCAGCACAGTCAAGCCCCGAGGCCGCTGCTCAGGCTCAGCCCTCTCTGCCCGAGGGGCCCTTCCCACCTCTCTCCACCTCCCGACTTCCATGTACCTGTCAAGACTCAGCTTCACCTGGAACCCCGAACCCTCTGCCTCCCCCACAACCAAGTTGAGGGAGACTGAACCCTCTGCCTCACCAGGTTAGCTAGCTGTGCACGTACCTACCTAACCCCCTGCTGGCTGCTGACTCACCCACTCGCTCAATCATTCAACTCACTCACTCATTCAGTCATTCAACAAACACTGGCAGAGGACCAACTCTGTCCTGACAACACGGTGTTGAACAAATGAGTCATAAGCCCAATAATCTTGCAATTCCTGTTTGCTCCAGGGAGACGAGGGATCAGAAAACAAATAAATACTAAGTGCAGACAGAGGCTAGAATAGTGAAGGAATGAAGCTGGTACCAGGGGACTGTGCAAATGAGAGGCGTGCCAAAGAGTGGAGACACACCAGATGTCCATTGATCGACGCGCAGATAACCCAAGAATGGTGTGCTGACGTGAGAGCACTCTCACTCAGTTCAGTTCAGTCGCTCAGTCGTGTCCGATTCTGCGACCCCATGAATTCCAGCACACCAGGCCTCCCTGTCCATCACCAACTCCTAGAGTTTACTTAAACTCACATCCATCGAGTCGGTGATGCCATCCAGCCATCTCATCCTCTGTCGTCCCCTTCTCCTCCTGCTCCCAATCCCTCCCAACATCAGGGTCTTTTCCAATGAGTCAACTCTTCACATGAGGTGGCCAAAGTACTGGAGTTTCAGCTTCAGCATCATTCTTTCCAATGAACACCCAGGACCGATCTCCTTTAGAATGGACTGGTTGGATCTCCTTGCAGTCCAAGGACTCTCAAGAGTCTTCTCCAACACCACAGTTCAAAAGCATCAATTATTCAGTGCTCAGCCTTCTTCACAGTCCAGCTCTCACATCCATACATGACCACAGGAAAGACCATAGCCTTGACTAGGCGAACCTTTGTTGGCGAAGTAATGTCTCTGCTTTTGAATATGCTATCTAGGTTGATCATAACTTTCCTTCCAAGGAGTAAGCGTCTTTTAATTTTATGGCTGCAGTCACCATCTGCAGTGATTTTGGAGCCCAGAAAAATAAAGTCTGACACTGTTTCCCCATCTATTTCCCATGTAGTGATGGAACCAGATGCCATGATCTTAGTTTTCTGAATGTTGAGCTTTAAGCCAACTTTTTCACTCTTCTCTTTCACTTTCAACAAGAGGCTTTTTAGTTCCTCTTCACTTTCTGCCATAAGGGCGGTGTCATCTACATATCTGAGGTTATTGATATTTCTCCCAGCAATCTTGATTCCAGCTTGTGCTTCTTCCAACCCCGCGTTTCTCATGATGTACTCTGCATATAAGTTAAATAAGCAGGGTGACAATATACAGACAGCCTTGACGTACTCCTTTTCCTATTTGGAACCAGTCTGTTGCTCCATATCCAGTTCTAACTGTTGCTTTCTGACCTGCATATAGGTTTCTTAAGAGGCAGGTCAGGAGGTCTGGTATCCCCATCTCTTTCAGAATTTTCCACAGTTTATTGTGATCTACACAGTCAAAGGCTCTGGCATGGTCAATAAAGTAGAAATGGATGCTTTCCTGGAATTCTCTTGCTTTTTTGATGATCCAGCAGATATTGGAAATTTGATCTCTGGTTCCTCTGCCTTTTCTAAAACCAGCTTGAACATCTGGAAGTTTACCGTTCACATATTGCTGAAGTTTACCGTTCACATATTGCTGAAGCCTGGCTTGGAGAATTTTGAGCATTACTTTACTAGCGTGTGAGATGAGTGCAATTGTGTGGTAGTTTGAGCATTCTTTGGCATTGCCTTTCTTTGGGATTGGAATGAAAACTGACCTTTTCCAGTCCTGTAGCCACTGCTGAGTTTTCCAAATTTGCTGGCATATTGAGTGCAGCACTTCCACAGCATCATCTTTCAGGATTTGAAATAGCTCAACTTGGAATTCTGTCACCTCCACTAGCTTTGTTCGTAGTGATGCTTCCTAAGGCCCACTTGACTTCACGTTCCAGGATGTCTGGCTCTAGGTGAGTGATCACACCATCGTGATTATCTGGGTCATGAAGATCTTTTTTGTACAGTTCTTCTGTGTATTCTTGCCACCTGTCCTTAATATCTTCTGCTTCTGTTAGGTCCATACCTTTTCTGTCCTTTATCGAGCCCATCTTTGTATGAAATGTTCTCTTGGTATCTCTGATTTTCTTGAAGAGATCTCTAGTCTTTCCCATTCTGTAGTTTTCCTCTATTTCTTTGCATTGATCGCTGAGGAAGGCTTTCTTATCTCTCCTTGCTATTCTTTGGAAGATATACCATTCAAATGGGTATATCTTTCCTTTTCTCCTTTGCTTTTTGCTTCTCTTCTTTCCACCTCAGACAGCCATTTTGCTTTTTTGCATTTCTTTTCCATGGGGATTGTCTAGATCCCTGTCTCCTGTACAGTGTCACGAACCTCATTCCATAGTTCATCAGGCACTCTATCTATCAGATCTAGGCCCTTAAATCTATCTCTCACTTCCACTGTATAATCATAAGGGATTTGATTTAGGTCATACCTGAATGGTCTAGTGGTTTTCCCTACTTTCTTCAATTTAAGTCTGAATTTGGCAATAACGAGTTCATAATCTGAGCCACAGTCAGCTCCTGGTCTTGTTTGTGCTGACTGTATAGAGCTTCTCCATCTTTGGCTGCAAAGACTATCATCAATCTGATTTCGGTGTTGACCATCTGGTGATGTCCATGTATAGAGTCTTCTCTTGTGTTGTTGGAAGAGGGTGTTTGCTATGACCAGTGCGTTCTCTTGGCAAAACTCTATTAGCCTTTTCCCTGCTTCATTCCGTACTCCAAGGCCAAATCTGCCTGTTTCTCCAGGTGTTTCTTGACTTCCTACTTTTGCATTCCAGTCCCCTATAATGAAAAGGACACTTTTTTCGGTGTTAGTTCTAAAAGGTCTTGAAGGTCTTCATAGAACCGTTCAACTTCAGCTTCTTCAGCGTTACTGGTTGGGGCATAGACTTGGATTACTGTGACATTGAATGGTTTGCCTTGGAAACGAACAGAGACCATTCTGTCGTTTTTGAGATTGCATCCAAGTACTGCATTCTGGGCTCTTTTGTTGACCATGATGGCTACTCCATTTCTTCTGAGGGATTCCTGCCCACAGTAGTAGATATAATGGTCCTCTGAGTTAAATTCACCCATTCCAGTCCATTTGAGTTCGCTGATTCCTAGAATGTCGATGTTCACTCTTGCCATCTCCTGTTTGACCACTTCCAATTTGCCTTGATTCATGGACCTGACACTCCAGGTTCCTATGCAATATTGCTCTTTACAGCATCGGACCTTGCTTCTATCACCAGTCACATCCACAACTGGGTATTGTTTCTGCTTTGGCTCCATCCCTTCATTCTTTCTGGAGTTATTTCTCCACTGATCTCCAGTAGCATATTGGGCACTTCCCAGCCGTAAAAGGCAACGCAGCACTGACGCAGGTGATGGCGTGGGTGGACCTGGAAACACTAGGCTGAGCGAGGTAACACCGAGTCCCAGGGGCAGACGGGGTGTGACTGCATTTATCTGAGATGCCTGGAATAGGCAACCCCTTTTTTTTTTCTTTTTTACATATAGTTGGGTCTTACTTTTTAAAAATCCACTCTGACAAACTCTGCTTTTTAGTTTGCAGTTTTTTTTACTTGTACTTTTTTGGCCACGTTGTGTGGCATGGAGGATCCTAGCTACCCAACCCGGGACTGAACCCACGGCCCTGCGCTGGGAGCTTGGAGTCTCATCCACTGGACCACCAGGGAAGTCCCTAGGCGATTCTTAGAGACAGGAAACAGAAAACTGTTTGCCTAGGGCTGGGGCGGCGGGTGGCGACAGGGGGTGGCAGGTAATAGGCAGGGCTTTCTTTTGGGGTGAGGAGCACAGTCTAGAGGTGACTGTGGTGACGGCTTCACGTACTAAAACCCACTGAATTGTACCTTCAAAGGAGTGAATTGTATGTCATGAATTACACTTGAGTAAAGTAAGGATTTTAGAATACCCAAAAAAGATGCCCTTTTCATTATAGGGGACTGGAATGCAAAAGTAGGAAGTCAAGAAACACCTGGAGTAACAGGCAAATTTGGCCTTGGAGTACGGAATGAAGCAGGGAAAAGGCTAATAGAGTTTTGCCAAGAGAACGCACTGGTCATAGCAAATACCCTCTTCCAACAACACAGGAGAAGACGACTCTATACATGGACATCACCAGATGGTCAATACCGAAATCAGATTGATGATAGTCTTTGCAGCCAAAGATGGAGAAGCTCTATACAGTCAGCACAAACAAGACCAGGAGCTGACTGTGGCTCAGATTATGAACTCCTTATTGCCAAATTCAGACTTAAATTGAAGAAAGTAGGGAAAACCACTAGACCATTCAGGTATGACCTAAATCAAATCCCTTATGATTATACAGTGGAAGTGAGAAACAGATTTAAGGGCCTAGATCTGATAGAGTGCCTGATGAACTATGGAATGAGGTTTGTGACACTGTACAGGAGACAGGGATCTAGACAATCCCCATGGAAAAGAAATGCAAAAAAGCAAAATGGCTGTCTGGGGAGGCCTTACAAATAGCTGTGGAAAGAAGAGAAGCGAAAAACAAAGGAGAAAAGTAAAGATATAAGCATCTGAATGCAGAGTTCCAAAGAATAGCAAGAAGAGATAAGAAAGCCTTCCTCAACGATCAATGCAAAGAAATAGAGGAAAACAACAGAATGGGAAAGACTAGAGATTTCTTCAAGAAAATCAGAGATACCAAAGGAACATTTCATGCAAAGATGGGCTCGATAAAGGACAGAAATGGTATGGACCTAACAGAAGCAGAAGATATTAAGGACAGGTGGCAAGAATACACAGAAGAACTGTACAAAAAAGATCTTCACGACCCAGATAATCACGATGGTGTGATCACTCACCTAGAGCCAGACATCCTGGAACGTGAAGTCAAGTGGGCCTTAGAAAGCATCACTACGAACAAAGCTAGTGGAGGTGACAGAATTCCAGTTGAGCTATTCCAAATCCTGAAAGATGATGCAGTGGAAGTGCTGCACTCAATATGCCAGCACATTTGGAAAACTCAGCAGTGGCCACAGGACTGGAAAAGGTCAGTTTTCATCCCGATCCCAAAGAAAGGCAATGCCAAAGAATACTCAAACTACCACACAATTGCACTCATCTCACACGCTAGTAAAGTAATGCTCAAAATTCTCCAAGCCAGGCTTCAGCAATATGTGAACGGTGAACTTCCAGATGTTCAAGCTGGTTTTAGAAAAGGCAGAGGAACCAGAGATCAAATTGCCAACATCTGCTGGATCATGGAAAAAGCAAGAGAGTTCCAGAAAAACATCTATTTCTGCTTTATTGACTATGCCAAAGCCTTTGACTGTGTGGATCACAATAAACTGTGGAAAATTCTGAAAGAGATGGGAATACCAGACCACCTGATCTGCCTCTTGAGAAATCTGTATGCAGGTCAGGAAGCAACAGTTAGAACTGGACATGGAACAACAAACTGGTTCAAAATAGGAAAAGGAGTACGTCAGGGCTGTATATTGTCACCCTGTTTATTTAACTTATATGCAGAGTACATCATGAGAAACGCTGGGCCGGAAGAAACACAAGCTGGGATCAAGATTGCCAGGAAAAATATCAATAACCTCAGGTATGCAGATGACACCACCCTTATGGCAGAAAGTGAAGAGGAACTAAAAAGCCTCTTGATGAAAGTCAAAGTGGAGAGTGAAAAAGTTGGCTTAAAGCTCAACATTCAGAAAATGAAGATCATGGCATCTGGTCCCATCACTTCATGAGAAATAGATGGGGAAACAGTGGAAACAGTGTCAGACTTTATTTTTCTGGGCTCCAAAATCACTGCAGATGGTGACTGCAGCCATGAAATTAAAAGATGCTTACTCCTTGGAAGGAAAGTTATGACCAACCTTGACAGCATATTCAAAAGCAGAGACATTACTTTGCCAACAAAGTTTCATCTAGTCAAGGCTATGGTTTCTCCTGTGGTCATGTATGGATGTGAGAGTTGGACTGTGAAGAAGGCTGAACGCTGAAGAATTGATGCTTTTGAACTGTGGTGTTGGAGAAGACGAGAGCCCCTTGGACTGCATGGAGATCCAACCAGTCCATTCTGAAGGAAATCAGCCCTGGGTGTTCTTTGGAGGGAATGATACTAAAGGTGAAACTCCAGTACTTTGGCCACCTCATGCGAAGAGGTGACTCACTCTGATGCTGGGAGGGACTGGGGGCAGGAGGAAAAGGGGACAAGAGGGTGAGAAGGCTGAATGGCATCACCAACTCGATGGACGTGAGTCTGAGTGAAGTCCGGGAGTTGGTGATGGAAAGGGAAGCCTGGCGTGCTGGGATTCATGGGGTCCCAAAGAGTCGGACATGACTGAGCGACTGAACTGAAAGCTGTTATTAGTCGGACACAACTGAGCGAATGAACTGAACTGAAAGCTATTATTTTATAGTGAGCCAAGTTCAACAAAAACATTAACTACGTATTAGTTCAAGTAGGTAATGAATATGAGAAATTTCCAGGTTCTGTGAGAATGACTAGTGTTTTGGGAAACATCAAATTCATCCCTGAGATCCTCCCAGCTGCGTGAAGTGGGCAAGTGGCTTCCCCTCTCTCTCTTCATCTCTCTCTCTCTGCAGGCCTCAGCTTTGCCATATGGCAAATGGGAACGAGAACAGCTCCTGCCTCCAAGGGTCCCCGTGATAATAAACTGAGCACGATGCCAGCACATTCTATGAGGTTGGATAAGTGGGATCAAAGAGCGGCTGGGGGACTGATCGCCAGGGGCGCTAGTCTTCCCGGAGGGGTGATGAAAATCTACCATGGACTGCTGTGGGGATGCACACATTTGTGAATATACCAGAAGCGCACGAAAACCCGCATGCTGAGGGCCTGCTAGGTGCCGAGTGCCGCATTGGGTGCTCCCTGCCTCTCAGAGCCTGCACTCTGCGGGGGGAGGAAGACATGAGGGGACAGGTGGACGGTGCATGTGACAATAGGTGTCTGGGTGTCCCATCAGGGGAGGCCCCACTGAGGGGTGACAGAGAGCTGACAGACGCCCTGAGAGGAGGGAAGCCAGGAGGGAATCTGGAGAACAAACAGGCCGAGCCAAGGCCCCGGGGTAGGACGACGCCCACGTGCGTAGGGAACATTCTGGCGCCCAGCGTGGCTCGCGGGGGTGAGCGGAGGTCGTGTGGGCGGGTGGGGGTCACGGCGCACTCTGTGCCCCTGGACAGGAGCCCGAGTGCGAGGGGGCTTCATCCTGCAGGAAGGGGTGTGAACCTGGCTTCTCCCCAGCGCGCGGTAGGTGTTCAGCAGATACTTCTAGAATGAAGCCCTAAGTCTGCCTGGGACCTGGACCACTAACTCCGACTCTGCAATTCACCACCTCCAACTCTCACAACAGCCTGTGAGAGCTTCGCCCCACTTTGCAGCTGGGGGAAGTAAAGCTCAGCGAGGTGACCACAGCCGGGGGCAGCAGCTGGACGAGGTGAGACTAGAGTCCAGGCCGAGCGGGGCCCGTTGCGGGTTCCCGAGGGCATGTGCGTGTGTGCATAAGTGTGCACACACACACAGATGCCCTGGGGGCACCCTGAAACTGGAAACCGTGTGGACCCAGCAACCCTGCCCTGACGAGGGGGCCCCCGGTGGGTCTCTGGACCCAGCAACCCTATCCGGGTGAGGGGGCTCCCGGTGCGTCTCTGGACCCAGCAACCTTGTCGGGCGAGGGGGCTCCCGGTGCATCTCTGGACCCAGCAACCCTGCCCAGGCGAGGGGGCCCCCGATGCGTCTCAGTCGGCTATATGGGTGAGGTGAGTAACTGTGACTCTTGGCAGTTGAAAGTGCATGTTCGTTAATCATTTACGGTCTGGCCAAAAATAAGTGAGTCAAGATTATTCCAGTATGAGCATCATTCTCACGCAAGGGCACGTCAACAACATACCTTCTCGAGGAGGTGAAACAAAGAAATCAGATCACCCTCAGCCCTCCCCGCTCTCTGATTTCTCACCTTGTGTAAGGCGCAGTGACATGGAATGGGGTCCACACGTGGAAAAGGCTCAGCAGTAAAAAAAGAGTGAGTACTGACACGTGCCACACCACTGACAAAGCGTGAAGACATTATGTTAAATAAAGTAAGCCAGACGTAGAAGGATACTGTATTAATACTAAATGGCTCCATTTATAAGAAGTACTCAGAAAGGGCAAACTCATAGAGACAGAAAGTATTATAGAACAGAGGTTGCCAGGGGCTGGGGACTAGGGGCAAAGAGACTTCGTGTTTAGCGGTGCATAGTTTCTGTCTCAGATGAGAAAATCTCTAAAGGCCGATGGCAGTGACGGTTACACACTGCGGATGTATTTAATGATACCATATAGTATGCTTATAAGTGGTTAAAATGGCAAATTTTCTGTTAAATATATTTAACCACTATATATATATATATATATATATTTTTTTTTTTAATGGTCTTACCCAAATGGTTCAAACACCTCCTAACTGGTCTCCCAGTTTCCAGCTTACCCTCTCCAACCGCCCCCCCCCCCCCCGCAATGGCCACTAGAGGACGCCCCAAGCTGCATCTGTGACCTACAACCCTGGTCATAACTTTCCTTGGCTCCTCCAAGGTGGAAAACACCAGTGCCCCTTATTTTAACCCTGTGGGTGCTTCTCAGCTGGGTCTTGTCCACATGCTCATGCCCATCACTCCCTAGGTAACGCCTGGAAGCTCCTGGAAAGCCCCACACTCTCCCCACACAAGAGTATTAGCTTCAGGCGGGCAGGAACCACATCTTGGTTCATGGCTGCACCTGAAGGACGGAAAAGCACGTGGCACACAGTAGGTACTCAACCCATTTCTACCACTCAAGACATTCAGTGAGCGATGAAATCAACAAACGACCAGTTTGCTTCATCCTGGGTTTATAGTCTACAAATGGGAACAATTTGAGGACAAGTTAACTTGTCCTGTAGAGCTGTGCATACATTAAAAACTGGGTGGAAGATGGGTGAGCGGGTGGGTGGGTGGGTGCCTGGGTGGGAACATCCATGGGTGGGAGGGTAGGTGGGTGGGTGGATGAGTGGGCGGGTGGGTGGGTGGAGAGATAGCTGGGTAATTGGATAAACACAAAATCTCCCCAGTACAAAAATCTCAGGCACAATTGGTCATTTGCATTTTAAGACCTAGGAAACAAAAGCTTTCTGGTCTGGCTGGTTTTAATCCCGAAAAGAAACTTTAATCGGCTGAGATATAAATTACTCAGTTCTTCTCCAGCCCCTTCTCAACAGTGAAAGACAAGACGCAATTAACAAATGAAATTAGCCACCTGCCAAGAGGACTCCTGGGCTTCCTGAGAGTCCAGCTTGCAGGCCGGTTCCTCACCACTCAGCTCCACCTCATGCCCCGAGGGCTAGTCCATCGTCCGGACTCACCCAGGCACGGGGGTCACTCTGCTGGGCCAGCTCCCACCCGACCAGTCCCTTCACCTCAGCCTCCCTTCCCTTCCCTCGCACACGGCAGGCCCACGATGGGGTGAACTCATCATCAGATGAGCCAGCAAATGCAGACCGACGGGTTTGGGGACTGGAGAGAACATTCTTGAGGTTCCCAGGGGCCCGCCTGCCCCATCACAGGGAACCCCCAGAGCTGGTGAATCTGTGCTTTCACGGTCATGGGAGGGGCATCCAGGGTGAACTGAGACTCACGGTCATGGTCCGAGACTGATTCACAGTGTTTTATAATCCGCAAGTGCGGGCCAAAAGCTCACTTGAGGAAACGTGGGCGCGCCCACCCACCACCACCCCCAGAGGAGGGAAGGAGGAGATGGCATGGGACTCAGATCTGCCACATAGACCCAAGGTCCTAAGGGTGCCCTTGGGGGAAGCAGGGGACCGGGGAGAACCCTGGCCGCAGAGTCAGAGCTCCAGCCCCAGCCCAGCCAGGCTGCAGGACCCTGGGTTGGACACCTTCCCCTCCCCTGCCACGTTTCCTCAGCAGCCAACAGCTCCTAAGACTGGAGACAACTTCCTGCTCTATCAGTAGACATTCAAGAGAATGTAAGGGAATACAAACAGCTGGCAGCAAATCATAACTAACAACACAGTAACAGCAGGTACATCTATCAGGCAGTTCCTTCACCAGGCGCTGTGCTAAGCACTTTATAAGCGCTTATAAAGCTCGTTTCAGCCCCAACCTCCCACCATGATGTCATAGAATACTGAGAGGGTCAGCAGCTGATTAGGAGCCTGGACTCCAGACTCAGACCTTGGCAGAGGCACTTACTGGCTCTGAGCCTCCGTTTTCCCACCTGCAAAATGGGAATAAATTAGTGTCTAAGCCCCACAGTAAGCACCATGGTGGGTATGGTCATTTCTGTGATTCACCACTTTACAGAGGAGGAGGAGAGAGCCTTGGGATGGTAAATTCTCTGAAGCGGCTGGCTGGGACCAGTCTCACCTCATGCTCAGGGTCTGACGAGTCAGGGGTGGGCGGGGCTCTGTAGATCAGCAGGGCATCAGCCCTGGTGTGACCAGGCACCCTTTGGATGGTGGCCAACCCTGTACAGGACAAATGTCACATTCTCAGCCCAGGGGCTTGCTCGGGTGTCTTGTTTCCTCGTGAGCGAATGTCCCGAGCACCACAGGCCCAAGAGGTGAGAGGGGCTGGCAGGCTGGCCTGGGCCACAAGCACAGTGCCAAAGCAGAAGGGGTCTGGGGCCAAGGCTGGAGGCGAAACAGGCCCAGTGTCCACTCCAGCTTCCCCCGCTTTCTGACTGTGTGGCCGGAGGCAAGTGGCTTAAGCTCTCTGAGCCTGTTTCCTCCTCTGCAAAATGGGATTCATATTCCCTAACAAGAGAGGGGGACTGGGGATTGACAAAGCTTGGGGCACAGGCTCAAAAAAAGGGAGGTGGACCTGAATCTCACCTGGAAACCAACTGAACAAAGTCATCGATCAAAAGAGTGACAGAAGTAACAGCAGACGGCCTTTACCCACTAGTGAGAGGCTCTCCAAATACCCCACAGGGTGCAAAACACAGGTCTGACCATCTCCGACCTCCAGAGTGGCAGGGCAGCCATCCAGCCAAGGGGGGCTCAGGCACACCAGGCATCACCTGCAGGGTCGCCCTGGGACCCCTCTGGGGGCCTCAACTTCCCTGTTCATAACGAGAGAGTTGGCCCAGGTAAGGAAGAGGGGGAGGAGGGGAAGGAGGGAGAAAGAGGAAGAAGGGCAAGGGCCGTGGAGGAGAAGGAACAGCCATCCCTGCTGCCAAGGCGTGAAGTGGGAGTTTACTCTTCTGAGCGCGGAGCGACTTCACGTCCTGCCCACAAAACTACTCTTGAGGCCACTTAGGGCCATCCTCATGTTATAGAAGCAAAAACAGGCTCATTGGGGTCCGTCAAGTCACCTGCCCAAGGTCACAGAGTGCCAAAGCCAGAACTTGAACCCACTTCTTCCAGCCTCCAGAGCCCCAGCACCCTAGTGCTGAAGTCCCCTAGTCAGGATTTTGGAGGCATAAGGAAGTGAGGGCACCACCACTGCCTACTGGTGATCACTCCCCAGAATTGCAGGCATCAGTCCCAAAAGCTGGGAACCCAGGTCCGAGGCCCCAGCTCTGTCTGGTTCAGGCTCAGTACCCAGACCCAGACGCCTCCAGGGGAGAGGTGGTCAAACAGACTGCAGTGGGGCAGAGGCCTCTGGGGCCAGAGGGAGGGAGCCAAGGCGAGCCACTCAAGGACTCCACGGAGAAAGAAGGGCCAGCAAGCAGAGACTGGGACCGGGACGCTGTTCCCTCCATAACCTTTGCCTTCTCTCTCTTTTACACACACACACACACACACACACACACACACACACACACAATCAGATAAGTTGAGTCAGTGCCTGAAAGGGAGTGGAGACAAAGGTGAAAAAGGAATCAGCAGCAGAGATCTGGACACTTGTGAATCTTCTGGGGCTTCTCAGCCAAGGTCTGAGTCCCTTCACGGGCAGTCACGCCCAGCATCACCGTCAGCTCTTGGCAAGAATTCTGCCAGGGGCAGCATCTTCACTCGATTTTACAGAGGAGGAGACAGAGGTTCAGAGAAGTGAAGTTTCTTGCCGGTGGTCATAAAGCTAGAAAGAACGGACCTCAGATGTCAATACTGCCAGATCCCACGTCTCTGAGACGTGGGACCAGGCACAGATGACCACTGAAATGCACGGAGTCCTGCACCTCAGAATAACCTTGGGCGTGGAACTGGTGTTGTTCATTTAAAAAGACTTATCTCAGATGTCCCCAGGCAGGGCCCAGGGCCTGGGAGGGACTTTAGGAGGAATGGAAGAGCTCAGCACATCTCCAGGGATCATGGAACAAAGGTGAAGATAAAAAAAAAAAAAAAACAGAAAAGAAAATCATGGAAAATCAGAAGTGGTGAAGCCCTGGAACGCAGCTGGGGACACTGAGGCTTGGGCAGAAGGGGGCTTCCCTGGGGTCCTGCTGCCTCATTTACCCGCCTCCTTTCACAAGCAAGGAATCAGGCTGAGAGGGAAGAAATGCTGGCTAAGGAGGGAGCTCACTGACAGCCAAAAGGACACACAAAAGCAATAATCATAATAATGGTAATGTAACAGTGAAGTGTTTACTGTGTACCTAGGACCAAGCCAAACACTTCTCGAGGTATCTGAGTCCCACATCAGCCCGTGAAGTAGATGCTATTATTATACCCATTTTATAGATGAGGAAACTGAGGTCAGATGCCCAGCTCCATGCAGAGCCAGGATGTGAATGAACCCAGGCAATCCAGCTGCAGAACCAGCCCGATGCTGCCGTCCTCCCGTCGTTACCACACCACCGGTTACTGTCTGAATTACAACGCGCTGGGCCCCACACAATCTGACTCCATCCTCCCAACAGCGCAAAAGAGACAGGAATCACAGTCTCGTTTTCCCGGTGAACAAACTGAGGTGCAGAAGAATTAAGCGAGTTGTTCAAAGAAGAAGAAATGGTGCCAGAATGTGAACCCAGGGCTCTCAAGACTCCAGGGCCTGTTCTCCCAACTTCACGGTGCCAGACCCCAGGGGCTGCCCCTCCACAGGGGGGCAGAAACCCACCAGAGGGGAAGCTTCCCTGGCAGAGCCGCCAAACACCATCTCATGTCATGACACGAGCCACGGCCCAGCCAGGCTGCAGCAGGCTCCCGGAGGGTCACCGGCCCGCCCTCACCCCGCTCAGGCCCTGGGACCGGCCTGGGACGTCCCCAGCAGCGTCCGCTCCGGCCACGCCGGCATCACTCACCACGAAGGGCCCGCTCCTCCTGTCCTTGCAGAAGCTCTGGCTCCTCCGGGGGCCCGAGGTTGCGGGGCTCACCTGCCGGAGCGGAGGCTCATTATCTGGGAGGGCACGCTCCCTCCCTAGGTCCCTCGGTGACACCTGAGACGCAGGAGACACAAGAAGAGGAAACTTGACTGGGGCTTCCCCTTTGGCAGGAAGACTATGTCACACTGAGAGGAGCCACGCTGCACCTTAAAGGGCAAAGGGCAAGGGTGCCCGATGCCCACCTCTGCTTACCCCTGCCCCACATCCAAGGTGGGTGGTCCACCTCAAATGATGGTGGTGGCGGGGGGGAGGGGGGTCACATATAGGATCAGCAGGTCTAGGTTCAGCCCAGCCTCAGCCACTTCATAACTGTGTGACCTCGGGTGAGTGCCTTAACCCCTCAGCCTTGACCATGTAGGGAAAGATCCATAACACTAGTCCTCAGCTTCTGGGTTCAGGGCTGAACCAACAGAGGCCCAGCGGGAAAGGGTGTGAACTCGGAGCTGCCACCAGGGGGTGGACATGCGTGAGACCTGGGAGCCCCCCTGGTCCCTGCCATCCCCCCGCCCAGCGTGTGAGGAGCCCTCTGTGAACGTCAGCCACTGGTAACTTCTGGTGGCCCCGTTACAGACATCTTTCCATGTACCCGAACGCGCGTGCACACGTGCACAGATACAGAGAGAACCAGCACACGAATACGATGGAGTAGGTGTGCTGGTGTGAATCTTGTTAATTTTATATACAGGGGATACAGTCACAAGCCAGTAAACATGGGACTCTGGAGGGTGCATTTTACGGGCCTCACACTGTCCCTGCACTGACAAGAAAAGAAAGGCACAGAGAGGGGAAGTGAAAATAAAGTGAAGTCCCTCTGTCGTGTCTGACTCTTTGCGACGCCATGGACTGTAGCCTACCGGGCTCCTCCGTCCATGAGATTTTCCAGGCAAGGGTACTGGAGTGGGTTGCCATTTCCTTCTCCAGGGGATCTTCCCGACCCAGGGGAGGCATCTGCTTAAGAACACACCGCATGAGCGAAGGGCAAGGCTGACCCCTTGCCTCACAGCCTCTTCTGTGATGTCTTATGAGACCCTCTGGTTCTCCTCCGACCTCAAGGGCTGTTCCTTCCCCGCCTCTGTGCATCTCACGTGTCAAGACGTGACCCAGGCCAGCCACACGGCCCGCTCACTCACTTCTCGTCATGCCCTGTGGCTTCAATAAATCCCATCTGGACTCTGTCTCTCCGTGCTGGGACTCCAGGCTTGCAGATCCCACTGCCCGCTGACCATGTCTACTCACTGCCCACGCTGGTCTGAGACCTCATGTGCCCAAAACAGGCCCCTAGATTCCCCCCTCCAATTGCGTGTCTTCGCTTTGCTGGTCACCGGCTGGGCAGGCCAAGACCCTCGGGCCGTCCTCTATCTCCCCGCTCTCTCCATCCAGTCGACTCTGCCTTCAAAACATGCTGCCAACCCCACATCACATACCATCGAAGTCGACTCAAAATAGATCAAAGACCTAAATGTCAGAGCCAGAAGGAAGAAACTCTTAGAAGAAAATACACACTTGTATCTTCTTCCCCTTCGTGGATTAAGCGAGGGTTTTTTACATAGAACACCAGAAGCTCGAGCACCAAAAGCAAAGTAAACTGGACTACATCAAAATGAAAAGCCCTGTGGTGCTTCAAAGGGCACTGTTAGGAAAGTGAAAAAAAGGAACTCAAGTGAAAAGACAACCCACAAAATGGGAGAACATCCCTGCAAACCGTTACGTCTGATAAGGCACCTGTACCCAGAAAGTACAAAGAACAGTTACAACTCGATAATAAAATGACAAACGGTCTTCAAAAGAGACAAAGGGTCTGAATGGACATGTCTCTGACAAGGGACACCCCTGGCCAGTAGGTGCGCTAAAGGACGCTCCGACAGGAAATGCAAATCAAAACCACAATGATCATTGTGCAATACATACAAATACTGAATCACTATATTGTACACCTGAAACTACTATAACGTTACAAGTCAATCATATCTCAATTAAAAAAAAAAAAAGAAAAAGATAACTATTGTGAGATACCACTTCATACCCACCAAGATGGCTAGACTCAAAAAGATGGATGATAACAAATGTCAGTTGGGATGGAGAAAAATTAGAACCCTCACACACTGCTGGTGTGAATGTAAAACGGTGTGGCTGCCCCTCAAAGGAAAAAACTGGAGGTATTACCGTGTGACCCAGCAACGCCTCTCCCAGGGAGACAGCCAAAGATATGAAAACCTATGTCCACACAACAACTCGTACATAAACGTTCACAGCAGCTTTCTCCATGATCGTCGAAGAGTTAGAACACCCCAGATATGCCTAATGCTGATAAATGGATAGATAAAACAGGGTGCATCTATACTGCGGAATATTATTCAGCCATGAAAAGGAAGTACCGATATACGCCACAAAACGCATGGCCCTTGAAAACTCTATGCCAAGGGAAAGAGGTGAGTAATAAATGACCACTCTGTGTGATTTGTCCAGAATAGGCAAATCTATAGATAGAAGGTAGGCGAATGGCTAATCGGGACTGGAGAGTGTTAGGAGAGCAGGCACTGACTGGTCAGTGGGTACAGGGCTTTCTAAGGGGTGATGAAGACATTTAAAACTGAATGTGATGACGGTTGCAGAGCTCTGTGAATATCCTGAAAGCCATTAAATTAACTGTACACTTTAAATGGGTGAACAGGGACGTCCCTGGTGGTCCAGTGGCTGAGACTCTGAGCTCCTAAAGCAGGGGGCCTAGGTTTGATCCCTGGTCAGGGAACTAGATCCCACATGCCAAAACTAAGATCCAGCACAGTCAAATAAGCAAATAATAAATGTTAAATAAATAAATCAGTTCTTGCATGGGCCACGAAAATTCTACATCAGTAAAGCAGCTACCTTGGAGAAGGAAACGGCAACCCACTCCCGTACTCTTGCCTGGAAAATGAGGAGCCTGGTAGGCTACAGTCCATGGGGTTGCAAAGAGTCGGGCAGGACTGAGCGACTAAACTTTAACTTTCAAAGCTGCTACCCAGCTTCCTTGGTGGCTCAATGGTTAAAAAAAAAAAATCCACCTGCCAACGCAGGAGATCTGGGCTCAATCCTTGGGATGGGAAGATATCCAAGAGAAGGAAATGGCAACCCACTCCAGTATTCCTGCCTGGGAAACCCCATGGACAGAGGAGCCTGGCAGACTACAGTCCACGGGGTTACAAAGAGTCGGACAGGACTTAGCCACTAGACAACAATAACAAAGTTGCTACCATCCCCTCAAAAAGAAGCTGCTAACCCCTCCATGGCCAATACCCAGCACAAGCCCTGTCACCTGTCTGAGGCCCATGGCAGCCTCCTCATGGGCCTCCCTGCTTCCACCATCACCCAGAGAGCAGTCGGGGGTCTCTCTGAGACACAGACAGTGGCAGCAGCACTCAGAACCCTTTGGTGACTCCCCTACGCTCTGGCCCCTCCTCGCCTCTCCAGCTCAGCTCTGGCTAGCACCCCCAGGGCCCACTGGGCTGCCCCCAGCATCCACAGGACCACTCATCCCCACGCTAGGGTGTCTCCACTTGCTGCTTCCGCCTTCTCGCTGCAGACCCTGGCCTGCCTGGGGCTCCGCCATCACTCCCACAGCATCTGTCAGGTCACTCCCTTAGACAAAGAGGGTGCCGGGGAGGTTACTCCGTCTCCCCAGGACTTAACACTCTCTGAGTAATCCCACCCCCTGGCTCGGCTTGCCTGTCTGGACCGGCGCTGTCCACTGGAACATTCTGTGACCGCGATGACGTTCTCCATCTGGGCTGCCCAGGGCCGTTTCTCAGTGTGACTGAGAAACTGCATCTGGGTTTTAGTTTTAACTGACTTATGCCGAGAGAACCCCACGCAGCTAGTGCCTGCTGACGGACAGCACAGGCTGAATCGGTGGACTGGGCCCTCCTGGCATCCCTGGTGCCCAGAACAGCCAGATACGACTGAGGCGACTCAGCACCCAAGTACCTGAAACTAGTCTTTCTTGAAACGAAAATAAACCATCTGATGAAAGGAGATACTATGACTGGGCCTGGGACAAAGTTTTGATAAATGTTAAGTGAAAAAAAGAAAGAAAGAGGGAGCAAGGGAAAAAGAGGAAAGGAAGAATCACCTTAATCGCAATCACACCCCATGGCGGGGCCCATGAGCAGAACTGGCTGTCCATCAAGAAATCCTAATCCCAGGAAGCAAACACATGCCTCAAGATGCTCGGTGGGGCCCTAGAACTCAAATCAACCCAAATGTACATCTGCAAGAGCCTTGATAAAAAAAGCTTGGGCTCAGTCACATAACAAACTGCTTGCAGCCATTAAAAATAATAAGGTGATGATGGACACACTGTTTCTCACTGTTGAATTTTTAAAAGCACGCTACCTGAGTATGTATGAAAAAACACTAACTCGAAAAGATACCTGCACCCCAATATTTCTAGCAGCACCATTTATAACTGCCAAGGTATGGAAGCAACCTAAGTGCCCATCCACAGATGGATGGATAAAGAAGATGTGGTACATATATGTGTGTGTACACACACACACACACACACACACACACACACACAGAGGGACTATGACTTGGCCATTAAAAAGAATGAAATTTTGCCATTTTTAGCAGCAAGGATGGACCTGAGGGCATCATACTTAGTGCAGTAAGTCCGATAGAGAAGACACATACTCTGTGATGTCACTTATATGTGGAATCTAAGAAATAAACAACTAGTGAGTATAACCCCAAAGAGGGAAACTCACAGATACAGAGAAAAGTGGTGGCTGCCAGTGGGGTGGCAGGGGGAGCGGGCGCCATGAGGGTAGGGGAAAGGGAGGCACAAGCTGTTGGGCACAGGACAGACTCAACTGGGTATTGGACAACACGAGGAACACAGCCAATATTCTGTTATAACTGCAAGCTGACGGTAGTCTTTAAAAAATTGTACAAAGCATTAAAAAAAATTTTTAAACGCACGGGGAAAGAACAAAGCAAGTTGTGAGACTTTCTGTAGAATGCTGCCTTGTTTCCGTACGACAGGGTGTGCTGACCGATCCGTGCTGGGACCAGGGTCCCTCAGCCTGGAAACTACGTCGTACACTCGGGGCGGCAGGATTCTCTGAGCTGGGAGCCGTCCTGTGCATTGTAGGAGGTGGTGGAGCTTCCCTGGTCTCTACCCACTGAGGTGCCCAGAGCAAACTCTCCTCTGGTTGTGACAACAAAAAATGCCTGAAACTTTGCCAAACATGCCCTGAGAGCCAAGCTGTCCAAACGGCTGAGAACCACCAACAGGGCTGGAGGGGTGGGTCCCAGAGCACAGAACTCCTCACTTTGGGGAGCTTTCTATCCCAAACCTTATGTTTCCATGACGTTTAAAATCTTGCCCAAGCATTCACTATCCTTGCAAGAAGAAAAACACCATTATAAAATCAATGCATATATTGATTTATAAGCCATTCTGGAGCATCGGAAAGTCTCCAAGGAGATCAAGAATCCTAGCCGTGTCTGCATCTGGGGGAACGGGACAGGAAAGGGGGGTTTGAGGGGGGACACGCTTTTACACACATACGCTGGTGTGCTTGATGGCCATGGCACCCCACCCCAGTACTTTTGCCTGGAAAATCCCATGGACGAAGGAGCCTGGTAGGCTCCAGTCCATGGGGTCGCTAAGAGTCGGACACGACTGAGTGACTTCACTTTCGTTTTTCACTTTCATACGTTGGGAGAAGGAAATGGCAACCCACTCCAGTATTCTTGCCTGGAGAATCCCAGGGACAGGGGAGCCTGGTGGGCTTCTGTCTGTGGGGTCGCACAGAGTCGGACACGACTGAAGCAGCAGCAGCAGCAGCAGCAGCAGCAGCTTGTGTGTGCTCAGTCGTGTCCGACTCTTTGTGACCCCGTGGGCTGTAGTCCGCCAGGCTCCTGTCTGTCTGTCTATGGAATTTCCCAGGCAAGAACACCAGAGTGGGTTGCCATTTCCTCCTCCAAGGAATCTTCCTGACCCAGGGATCAAACCCGGGCCCCCTGCATTGCAGGCAGATTTTCTACCACTGAGCCACTTGGGTTTGAATCTTCAATAGCGAACATTTTGCCCTTCAGTATTGCCCTTATTTATGTTTTAAATGTCAAGAACCCAAGATCCTTGGGCAGGAGAGAAGAGAAACGGGGAGCCGCTCCAAGGCTTCCCAGTCCCCGTGGTGAGAAAACGGATCCCCTGACAACAAGTACTCCTGGGGCCCCAGCACCCCGGGCGGGCGTCCAAGGCTGGGCTGGGGGCCGCTCGGTGAGGCCCCTGAGCCGGGGCTGGCACACAGATGAAGTGTCACATTTCCTCGGCCTCTTCCCTCTTGCGGGCTCCCACAACAGCCTGGAGGGGGCGGGGAGACCCTCAGCGCGTCTGCGCCCACCCGCCCATGCTGGGTTCCTTATCTCCTCCCCGCCTAGCTGTGGTGCCTCAAGGAAGGAATCCCCGTTGACTCCTAACTCTGGAGGGGGAAACTGAGGCTGGGGGAAGCCAGCGTCTGCTCTGCACACAGCAGAGCTCGTGAGTGGCAGAGCGGAGATTCCAACACAAGCCCGAATGTGGTCCCTGGAAGAGATGTGGGTTCAAAGCCACTCTGAATCTCAGGTGAATTCTCCTATCACTTAATTTCCACAAGCTCCCTTTTCTAGGTTGGAATGGGGGGGGGCGGTGACCTGGAGGGGCCCTAAGTCAGTCTCCACTCTGGCCACAGAGCAGACTGTTTTTTTTTCTTGCCTCTGGACCTCTGCCCACACTGTGCTCCTACCAAGGATGCTCTCACCTCCCATGTATGTCCGACCTCTGCACAGAGATCGAAAGCTTCCCGAGGGCAGACTCCATGCCTCAGATTTCTTCCCCACCTCCGTGATCCCAAGGGCTCGAGTATCACGTCAGACCTGGGTGCAAACACCAGCTGTGCTGCGCTGGTGCTGTGTGATGCGGGGTAAGTTACTGAACCTCTCAGCCTGTGTTTGTTTTTCCTCTTCTGAACAAGATGATCGCACCTGCAGCAGATGCTTGCCCAACACTCAAATACGCGCCAATGTCGCGTGAGGATTTTCCTCTCTGCCTCTGGGCATGGCACCAGGAATCTGAATGTTAATAGCCCCAGATGCAGCCTCAGGCGAGGACAGAGGGAAATGAGGAAACAAATGCCCCAGGTCCCCTGACCCCTGGACAGGATCGCTCAGAGGTGACCTGTGCGGTCCCCACGGGTCTCCAGCAAGAACAAGCCTCAGGTGTGCACAGATTTATCACCTGCCTTCCCTTCCCTGCCTCACTTCTCCCCCCGTCCCCCAGCCCAGTTCCTCTGGGATGACCTCCTGAAACATCCCGCAGGCGGCTGCTTCTGGAGAACCCAAACCATGACAATCCCTCTTTCGTGGATTGTCCTGAGGCTCACGTAAGATCATCACTCAACAACTTCTCCGTGAATGATCACGAAACGTCAGGCATGGTAACTGGAGCCTGGGGATACAATGATGGACCTGGTGCAGCATACTGGAAAACAGCAGGCGCTCAATAAAGGATACCTAGCGTCATCATTCTAGGACAGGGGTTTCAAACTGATAATCCCACAGGCTGTACACAGAGCTGGCAGACAAGTTTTGTTTGAACAAAACAGCATTTCTTTTTTTTAATACGTTGTCCCCATTTCATGATGGGGGAGGGGACTACTGGCCAAAATGTGGATCTTTCAAATTCTCTTGATAAATCGGATCTGCCATCTCTGGACCCCTCTCCCCGCTTGTTGAGAACCAGCTGGGACCATGCAAAGGTTGCCCCCTTCAGAGACGGCTTGAGCGCTCCATTTGCCACAAGCCCTACCACTCCCTAGCGCCTCACGCCCCACCCGACGCCACTCATCCCCAGGCCCACCAGGCCTACGCAGGTCCTGAGTTTGAGGCCTCTGGCCTGCATGTTTCACCGGCGTTTGAGAAAACTGCAACAGCCTTCATACTCACCTTCTGAGTGTCTCGATTCCCCGACTCCTGCCGACAGAGGCCCGTCTTGGTGTCTCTAGCCTCCACATTCTCCCTGGAGAGACTGGGCCTCCCTTTGGGCGGCTCCTGCCGCCTCTCTCTGGCTTCCTGCATGATGGACAGGCCCTCTCGGATTTTGAGAGGTGGGCCTTTCTCCGAATAGGCTCTCTTGACATCCATCGGTGACCTTCCCAAGTCCCGCAGGTGGTTGGCCCATGGGGCCACACCGCTCTCCTCGCCCCTCCCCGGGGGTTTCCTCGGGGTCCCTTTCCTCTGGTCAGCGGGGGATGACCTGGGCTGCACGCTGGCCCCGCCGCCTGGATCCACCCAGGCAGTGGCAGGCTTTGACTCGGCAGGGGGATGCTGGCACTTCGCGCTGTGATGTTTACTAACACAAGTCTTCTCATCCTCAGGGATCCCCTGGCCTTTTTTCCAGGGGCTGGCGGCAGGACCCGAAGAGGTCCCTGGATTCTTTTCAGGAGGAGCAGACTGGGGCGGGCCCCAGAGGGGAGAGCTGACCTTGTGCATGGCTTCCCCCGGAGTCTCTGCCAGGTACTTTCGGGAGCCAGGAGCGGAACCAGGGTTGGTTTCGGCAAAACTGGCCTGTCTCTGGGGAGCCTCGGCTTCGGGGCGTTCCTTTAGGCTCCTCCGTCTCTGATCTGCCCCGTCCTGCCCCATCCTGAGCTCTGCGGGCGGACCGGCCATCCACTCCTGAGCCTCCCGCGGGCCTCCGGCTGGCAGCCTCTGATACTCGGCCATCAGCGCATCGATATCGAGGACGCTGGACCTGTAGCCGGCCTTGGCTTTACCTGGGAACGTCTCACTGACCGCTTCCGTCTTCCTTCGGACCAGGAGCTCGCTGGCTTTCGGGGAACTTCTGAAAGCCGGCGGTGTTTGGGGAGCGCCGCTGGGGGACGTCTTGTTCCCGCTGTCCTTCCAGCCATTCTGAAAACCGCCGCTGCCCCGACGAACCCACACGGCATCGGCATCCGAGATCCTCTCACCGAGGGGACCCAGAATCCTGTCCCCGAGAGACACCGGATGCTCTGTCGACTTTGGAAAGCTTGTGTGCTCCCGTTCTCTGCCCGAGGCCCGGTTTTTACTGCCCACGGTCTCCAGCAGCTCTTCACGGTTCAGAGGAACCGAGGTAGGGGTGTAAGAAAGAGGGGATAGGGGTGGGGTTGCTTTTCTAGAAGGTTCTGTCCAGTTTTCAGGCCCCGGCCTAACAACGCTCTTGGCTTTCTGAGTGTCAGGGATCTGATAGGTCACAGCAAAAAAAGTCGCCTTGGGTTCCATAGACGACCCCTGCTTTGCTGCGGGAAGAACCCGGTCCAGTGACGTTCCTGGGCTCCCCTGCCGGGTCCCCTCCCGACCCGGGAGTGGCTGGGGCTTTCCTAAGGCACCTGGGGCCGTGGGGCTCAGGAGGTCCCCTCTTGGCTCCGCCCTGGACGAGTGCTCTGGGGGCAGGAGGCTGAACTCATCAAACTTCACGTCATGGGGCAGGGTCCGCCGCCTCCATCTGTCCAGCCTCTGGTCGCCAGGGCTCGCCCTCCGCCTCCTGGCTTCGGGCTCTTGGCTGCCAGCCATGGCCAGGGGCCCCGTCTGCCCCGGCCCGTCCGCCTGAAGCTGCGCTCGAGAGTCATCAGCTTCATCTTGGGGCCTGGAAAGAGGCTCTGGAGGCGCCCCCCGGGGCGGAGCCCTCTCCCCCCGCTGGATTCCAGCCCCTTCGGTCCCTGGGTGCTGGGCCTCCAGGGTAGTCCTCGCAGAGGCGGCCTCGGGGCTCGGCTCTGAGCCTCTCCCTTCGCTGAGCCCCACGGCGGCTTTGTGCCAGCTCACGGCCACCCCGCCTGTCCATCTGGGTGACGGGCAACTGCCTCCATGCGTGTCCTTAGGCTCTCGGTCGAACTCGGGCTTTGGCCCGCTGACCTCACGGGTCCCTCGGGCTTCCCAGATCAAACTGGCCCTGTGGACAGACCCCACCTGGCCCTCCGGCCTGCACTTGGGGTCGGCGGGAGTCACGGCATGAGTGACCTCCTGGGACGGCGGAGGCCGAGACCGGCCGCTGCGGAGCGTCAGGGCCTTCTCCTCGGGCGCCGTGGGGACGGCCTCGCTGTGCGCGCGCTCCCCGATGGCGTGCACGACGTCGTACCTGGGCTCAACCCTCTCCGGCGCGGGGGCCCTCTCCGCGAGCTTGAGGAAGGGGTGATGGCTGCCCTTTTCGCTCCCAGGGTGCCTTCCCAGCAGGGAGGACGCGCGATGCTGTCTGGGCTCACCGCTGGAGAAGAAGGTCCCTCCGCCTCGCTCCAGGTCGGGATCTTCCAGCCACTCTCGCTTCAGGGCTGTGGTTTGCGGGAAAGAGCTTCTGGGTCCAAGGAGCCTGGATCTGGGCTCCGAGACGTCGGCCAGGTCCCCGGGGCTCGTGGCCCAGGGACTGCGTCCCGAGGGGGCGGCCACAGTGTGCTTCTCCACGTGATTCTCGAACACCGTGGCCCATACGGTCTGGAAGCTTCCATCATCATCCGGGGTGCCCTCGGAAGGGCTCCGGGCCCCCACCGCGCTTTCACCCCGAGCGCCGACGGGGACGCGGTCAGAACTGTCTTTCCGCTCTGTCTGTCTGGGTTTCTCCCTGAGGGGACCAGGCTTCCAGGGGCTTCTTGTGACAGATGTTCCCTCCACGCCATGCCTGTCCTTTGGCTGGGAAAACAAACAAAAAGAAACAATCCAATTTATTTAATTTTAAAGATAAAAAAAAATTTATATTTATTTGTAAAGGTTTGCTACAACATTATAACAAATTCAATAAACTTTTTTTTTGATGTGGACCATTTTTTAAGTCTTTATTGAATTTGTTACTATGCTGCTTCTGTTTTACAGTTTAGGTTATTTGGAGTATGGATTTCAGCCCTCCCGGCCAGGGATCAAACCAGCATCCCTGGCACTGGAAGGTGAAGTCTTGCCCATTGGGCTGCCAGGGAAATACCAAAACAATCCAATATAGGTCAAAGGATTTGAAATGGAAAGGAAGAGGTGAGGAGACTGAAATCACATCAGTGAGAGGCCATCCAGTCTTACAGACTGAACACAGCCAGTGAGGGAAAGCAGGCACTCTCGCCCCGCTGGCGAGCAGACAAACAGACACGGCTCTTGAGCCATTCAGGACGTCTGCCGTCACTTTAAGACACTCATTTCCTTTCATCCAGTGGGTTTCCTCCCAGAATCCCTGCTCTGCCCACGTGTACAAGCCTATCTAAACAAGAAAGGTCATACAGAACTGTCAGTGAAACAGAAGAGCCTGGATGCTCACCTGAAGGGCTAAATAAATTTTGATATTTGCAAACAGCTGACTACCACACAGGCACTTGGACCCACAGAGAGGGGGTGGCTCCCAATGTCCTAAGATCTAAGGACACTTATAACGCTGTTGTGTTGATGGAAGAAAAGCAGAAGGAGGAACTATGTATTTATAATAAAATACCATTTAAAAAAACTGTAGGGGTGTGTGCATATATACACATATATGCATGTAGATAAACAGTGGAGAAGAGATCAATCAATCCGACCAAAATAAAAATAAAAAAGAGCATTGGTTCCATTTATATAAAAATCTAGAAAATGCAAATGAATCTATAGTGACTAAAAGTAGATTGGTAGTTGCTTTGCGGGAGGAGGGGGCAGGTGGGGGAGGGAATTACAAAGAGGAAACTTGCAGGTGCTGGAAATGTCCTCTGTCTTTATGGTAATGACGGCTCGACAGATGTACACAGAAGTCACAGTTCACCTGCTTTTTACACTTTAAATACGTCCAGTTCACTGTATGTCTGTTATACCTCAATAAAGCTTTTCAAGAAAAAACTGAGCTCAAACCAGGACTCTGTGACAACCTAGAGGGGCAGGACCGGGGGGAGGGAGGGGCACGAGGGAGAGGACACGTGGATACACTTAAGGCTGATTCATACTGATGTACGGCAGAAACCAACACAACCCTGTAAAGCAATTATCCTCCAATTAAAAATAAGTAAATAAAAGAAAAACTTGAAATTTCAGAAAGCATCAATCACAAACCCATGAAACCCAGCAGTTATTTTGTGAGCTTTTTTTAAAAAAACAGACTAATCGAAAATACTTTCTAAGCAATTTAATTGCTGGTGATTTTTTTCTCCTCCTAGCTGACAAATGAGGGGGTGAGGAAAGGAGCTGGGGCCATAATGGGGGGGGGGGTTGAGGGGGTTTCTATTAACATTTTTTAATTTTTATTTATTTTTGGCTGTGCTGGGTCTTCGTTGCTATGCAGGCTTTTCTCTAATTTCGGCGAGCGGGGGCTGCTCTCTGTGGTGCACGGGCTTCTCCCTGGGGTGGCTTCTCTTGTCTCGGAGTATGAGCTTTAGAGCACAGACTCAGTACTCGCAGTGCATGGTCTCACTTGCTCCAAGGCATGTGGGATTTCCCCGGATCACGGATTGAATCTTTGTCTCCTGCATCGGCAGGTGGATTCTTTACCAGTGAGCCACCAGGGAAACCCTCTGCTACTGCTGCTGCTGCTAAGTCACGTCAGTCGTGTCCAACTCTATGCAACCCCATAGACGGCAGCCCAATAGGCTCCTCTGTCCCTGGGATTCTCCAGGCAAGAATACTGGAGCATGTTGCCATTTCCTTCTCCAATGCATGAAAGTAAAAAGTGAAAGTGAAATTGCTCAGTCATGTCCGAGTGTTAGCGACCCCATGGACTGTAGCCTACCAGGCTCCTCCGTCCATGGGATTCTCCAGGCAAGAGTACTGGAGTGGGGTGCCATTGCCTTCTCCGGTGAAACCCCCTATTAGCATTTAAAAAAATTTCATTTGGCTGCACCAGGTCTTAGTTGCAGCATGTGGGATCTAGTTCCCTGACCAGGGATCAAACTTGGGCCCTCTGCACTGGGAGCCGGGAGTCTTAGCCATTGGACCACCAGGGAAGTCCCAGCATTTCAAAATCTTCATTAATTTCTCAAAAAAGCAGACATTCTTACACAGGAAAGCCATGTCCTCCTCCTGTTTGCACAGACAAAAATTAGTGCCTAACGATGATGTTTGCAAACAGTATTCAACACCAAGGAACAGCGAATCATGGGGCATCCTTCATGGCTCAGACGGTAAAGAACCTGCCTTCAATGCAGCAGACTCAAGTTCGATCCCTGGGTCAAGAGGATCCCCTGGAGAAGGAAATGCCAACCCACTCCAGTATTCTTGCCTGGAGAATCCCATGGGCAGAGGAGCCTGGTGAGGCTGCAGTCCATGGGGTCACAAAGAGTTGGACATGACTGAGTGACTAACACAAACACACACACACACACACACACACACACACAGCAGAGTATCACAGTCTATCACACCGGAAGGGACTTTAAAAGTCCCAACATGAAAGGAAAAAAAAAAAAATGTCTTATAGTCCATGAGAGGTTTCTGAGTCTTTCCTGGATCTTCGAGATTGTAAAAGCCCTTTTTCCAGTAAGTATCGCTACCCACTGGGGGAAAAAAAGGACGTGCCAAGCAGCTTCTTACCTTTTCTCTTGGTTCTCTGGGAAGCTCACCGCTCAGCTCCAAACACTTTTCATATCTGACTTCGTTGCTTGAAGCTGCACTGGAAAACCTGGCACAAGAGACCCAAGTTACTTGTGCGCGGCCAGAAGCTGGGACTCCCTCCAGCCCACACCCCGTAACTAGTTCAGGTACCCATGGGTGAAGAGCACTGAGATCATCAGAACAACCCTGCCCCATTTCCTCCAAGATGGGACATGTCCTTTCCAGTCTCCAAACCTCTCGGGCCCGGGAGGGAGAGAGCCTACCTTAAGCACAGCATCACTGGGGCGGTGGCAGCCCCGGGCTCAGGGGAAGGGGACTGGGTGTTCGTGCCAGTTCTCCTTCCTGCCTCCCCACTGAGGGAGCTTGGCTCAGGCTCGTGACCTCACCTGAGCCTCTGTCTCTTCATCTATAAAACGGGGATAATTAACGCCTCCCTATCATCTTTTGTAGGTCAGATAAGAGGTTACCCAAGGCCCTAATAGCTACATGAGGGTGTAGAGAGAGGAGCGAAGATGCCCCAGGAGCGATAATTAATGGCTGCAACCCCACAACAGCCAGCAGCCCCACTGCAGACCGACCGCGGGACTCGGGGGCAGTGGGCGGTCAGGGAATGCGTCGGGGAACAGGCTTGCCTCTGCCTCTCTGGGTGACCTTGGCCCAGTCTTGATCATTCTCTGGGCCTGTTTCCCAGCTATAAAGGGGAAACGAGAGAAAGGGGAGTTGGAGCTAGACTTTTCCGCATCTCTGCCGAGTTCTCTGCAGCCGAGGCTGAAAGATTAGTTCAGGGTTGGGGGCCTGCAGAGAAGAGGGAGGTGAGACAAATCAAATGTCTTGAACTTGACCCACGGGCAGCAGTCCAAGGGCTGGCTCTGGGGATGCGTGAGGCTGTGCAGGAGTTGTTTCTAAACCCAGAGCCTCGGTTTCCCTACCTGTCAGATGGGAATAACCTGAGGGACCGGGGGGTGGGCTACTCAGAGAGGGGAGGTGTATGAGGCCCTGACATGGTGCCCTGTCCTCTGTTCCCTGGTTTAATTATTTTGCCACACCATGTAGCTTGCGTGATTTTAGCTCCTGACTAGGGATTGAACCTGGCAAAACCGCTGAGTCCTAACCACTGAATGGCCAAGGAGCTCCCCTCTTTCTCTGTTGCCTGAATTCAGGGGTTCTCAAGCCTGACTGCACATGAAAATTACTTTGGAGACTCTGAAAAACTAAGATGAGAAGCTTTCCCCAGATCTGCTGAATCAGAGTCTCTAGGGGTGGGGGTCAGGCATCTATAACTTTTTTTTCCAGGTCATTCTATATGCTGACAGCCAGTGGTCTCAGCTCTGGCCGAGCTGGTCGCCCTGGTTCCCAGGGCTGGGAGGGCAGTCTGCCCAGAGCTCCCGCCCCCTGGAAGCTCAATTGCTGACAAACTAAGGCGGTGGCATGCGTGCCATGAATGAGCTGGCGACACACCCCGGGGGCATCTCCCTATCTTAGCCGAGAAGCCACTTGCGGAAAAACAGAGGAGGAAGAGATGTCAGGGGCCAGGCCCTGCTTAGAAAATTATCATTAACCAACAGGATTCATCCTATCATTTGGGACTATTAATAAATACAATGTGTTGAGGGCTCCCTTGGGCTGAGCGATCTCCGGCAGTATCTGAGTCTTGGCCTTAATCCTTTAAAGCAGGCCTTAACATCATTTCCCTTTATGAGATGAAGAAACTGAGGCTCAAGGTGGGGAAAGCGACCTGCTCAAGTCTGGTCCTGCCGCTGGCACGCACAGTGAAGTGGTGCTGTCCTCCACACCTCAGCCTCCTGATCTGAGAAATGGGGGCTACTGCCACTTCCTCTCAGGGCTGGGGTACCAAGAGTGCCCAGTACAGAGCCTGGTGCCCTGCAGTCTCGTTCCACCTCGTGGTGGGGTTCTCTGGTGAGGGGCTGGGGCTCTCGGAGCCTGGGGGAAACCCGTGGGGTGTTCCCACTTACAGTTTGGTCAAGTCCGCTGACAGTGGCCGTGTCTGGACCACCCTCCTCCTGAGCTCCGGCTTTGCTTCCGAGCTCTCGGTGGCCCAGCCTTTGATCCGCTCCTGGACGCTCACGCCCACTTTCTCTGGCTCCGGTGGAACGGCTGGGGACTCAGGGGTGGCTGGTGGGGACTCAAACCCCGCTGCCAAGGCCGAGGCGCCCCTCCCCCCCAAACAGGCCAATGCAACTCTTCACGCCGCCCCGGGGGATCTGCTCTCCCCCGACCTGGGGGGTCTGCTCTCCCCTGACCCGGGTCTCTCCTTCATTCTCTCTGCTCCTGACCTCAGCCGTGTCGTGGCCTTTTCCAGGCCTGGGCAGAGGGGACTGGGGGTCCTTGGCTGCCTTCTCTGGCTCCCCATCCAGCTTGGCTTTCTCCTCCCCGAGACCCTGGGCACCAATGGGGGTGACCCTGGCTGGGCCCCCGCGGTTCTGAGGCTGCCCGTGTCCCCCTGCTTGAACAGCAGCCTCTCTTTCCGTTCCTGGATCTTCTGGGCCACCTGCAGGAAATCAGAATCCGGGTCGTGTGGAGGTGCCTCTGCTTTAACCAGACACTCCGTGTCCACCCTGGGTTCTGGGTCCGGCCTCTCGGGTCCCCGCTGCTGGGCGGCGGGCCCTGGAGTGGCCTCATCCACCACCTTCCTTGCCAAGGCCTCTCTGCTCTCAAATCGGGCCGTGAGGTCCACGGACAGAGGCCTGGGCCTCCTCACCCACGTCTTCTCGGGCGGGGGCGGGGGCAGCTTCCCCACCGCGGCCGCCCCGCCCGGGCCTGGCTTCGGAGTCTGAATGGACTCGGTGAAGATGGCCGACACAGGCCTTCTCTTCAGACGAGGCCTGAGTGGCTCTGGGGCAGCGCCTCCCGCGTCCTCCACGCTGCTGGCCTTTGACAGAGGCTCCTTTGGGCCGGAATCCTCTGGGGTAGCCACTGGCCTGGAGTCCTGAGGCAGGGAGGCTGGCCGGGGGAGGCTCCCCACGGGCTTTCGGGCTGGCGGGGCAGGCTTGGCAGCCACCTCAGGCCGGGGGGCGGAAGCGGGTCCCTGAGACATGCCTGCATTGGCCTCGCAAGCCCCCTTCCCCAGAGCGGGACCGGCTTTGGTGCTTTCGAAGAAGATCACGGGGTTTGGTGTGGGCCGTGATATGGCGGCCTTGGGGAACAGAGACACGCTTCTCGGGCGGTCCCCGCTCCCCGCCTCCTGCCCCGCCAGGCCCGGCATCTTCTCGTTCAGACACCCTGAGGCCACGTCCTGGGAGAGCCCCCGGCGGGAGACGGCCTGGCCGGGCTGGGCCACAAGGGTGTCACGTCCACGGCCTTCTCCTTGGAGAAGGGTTTGGGGGCGAGTCTTGGCAGAGGAAGCAGGCGGACCGGGCTCCTGAGGGGGCTTTTTCCTTCCAAGAGCAGCGCCGAGGGGGGCCCGGGGGCATCGCCAGCCTGGCGGAAGTAGGTCCGCGTCAGGGCCTCCTCCTTGGAGAGCTCGCCCAGGCCTGGCACCCCCGTCAGGGAACTTATGGAGCCGACCTCCACCCGAGTCGCCATGGTTACGGTTGTGGATCCATGGGGAAGAAGCGCGTCAGAAACAGAGAGGCAACCACTAAAAAAAAAATTTGTAAGTAAATTTAAGATTCAGTCAGTGTCTGGGTTGAAACAGAGATTTGAGGGGGAGATGGAGATGGATGAGGATCAAGAGACCGGAGCCCCAGGTCTGGACTAGAGCTCTCCACTGACCACCGGGCAAGCCTGGGCCAGTGGCCTCCACCTCTCAGCTCTGGGCAAGGGCAGCAGACTAAAAGGCCTGACTCTGAAGTTCATTCAAGCTCAAAGGGTGTCCGAACGGTGCCAGCGTTCACTTGGACTTTCCCAACTCGTTTAATCTCAAGGCCAGCTTTCAGGGTAACAAACGATGCTCTTGGCTATACAGATATGGAAACCAGAGGAGAGAGGCCGAATAACTGACCTAAAGTTACTCAGAGAACAAAAGAGGCAAAGGTGGGATTCGAACCTGGGTTGGACTCCAGATGCACACTGCAGGCTCCCAGGGTAAGCCCTGTTGAGATTCCTGTCCCTGACCCCTGCAGTATTTTCCCATTTCAGAGCCTGCCCACATCAAGCTGATCCTCACCCTCTTCAGGACCAAGCACAGAGAGGGCAGGGGACCAGCGCCAGCTCATACAGACACCCAAAGCTGGTGTTCCCAAGGTCACAGAGTTGGCAAGTGGCCTCAGAACTCCAGCTCCCCAGACCAGCCCTTATCTCTCCTCTTCCCAGTCTTTCCAGAAGCCTTAAAAAAAAAAAAAAAAAAAAAAAAAAGCTATCCTCATTTTCCACTCCACCTGCTGTCATTATTATTATTATTTGCCTTTGGGTTCTTTTCAACTGAACACCTATTTTAAGCTGACTGCCTTTAGAGTCTCAGTAAAAAGAGTATCCACAAGTCAGGCCTCAGGGAAGCCAAGGGCTCCCTCTGTCTCACGAATCACATCCTCCTCCCTACAACCTACAAGACGGACGTGTGATCATCGGCCCCTGTTTTGCAACGGCTCAGGCACCAGCCCCTTGCTCCTCCAGCCATGAGCTCTGCTCTCTCAGGACAGGAGACCTCTCTCATCCATCCTCCAACAACCCTGAGAGGCAGAGCTTGTCCTCATCTCCCTTTGTAAGGATGGGGCCCAGAGAGGTGGTCCGACGTGCCAACCATCACACAGCTGAATCTGGATCTCAAGTCCTGGATCCGTTCAACTCTCCCCTTTTAACAGTAACGCCCTATTCCTTTCTGGTTGTAAAAACTGCCAGACGACTTGCTGTTCTCGATGCGTCCCCTACCCTAAAAACCCCACCTTCATGCCAGTGCTGTTTCCCTACAAAACTGCCCCCATCCTGCCCCCTCGTCTAGATGGGCTAAAAGTAGAAGGTGTTTTAGTTCAGCGCAAGCCTCCCACTTCCCTTCTGGGGGCCCCACACTGCTGCCCCCGGCTCTGACTCACACAGCAGCCTGCAGGAAAGAAAGGCGGACAGATTTTTATCTTATCTCTTCCCTACACGCTCGATGGTGCTAAACTGATTCCTTCTTCCCAATGCAGAGAACATCGTCTAGACGGGGTCAGAGGCAGAAGAGAGGGATGGAAACAGAGAACCAGAAAATCGAGAGAGACTTGGGAGGAATCCATCGGCAATGACCCGGGGCGGAGTGCGCAGGCAGCGTCCTGCCCCAAACCAGGACTGCTCGTCATTAAAGCCAGCTCCCGTGACCTCTGGGACACAGATGTGAGACATGGGGCAAGAACAGGATATTCAGGGGACAGAGAGAAGATTCCCTGGAAGAACCCACTGGAGCCTCACTTACCCGAGCTGGAAGGTCCTGGCTGCGGACGTGTGACTGCCGGAGAAAGCAAGCAGTGTCGTGTCTCATCGCGGGTGAACGGGGCTGTCTTCACACTCCCCTGGCAGAAGCCAGCAAGGGGGTGGGGTTGGGGGCGGGGAGGCAACAGGGGTAGGCTGGTCCCGGCAGGCTGAGTTTCGGGCAGTTCTGGGGAGACACAGGGCGACAGGCTCGGTTCTGGGGTTCTGGCAAAAATATGGGCACAGACCGCGCGAAAGCTTTCGAGCTCCAATCGCATCCCGCTGGCATCTCTGCCAGCTTGTAAAACTCAGCGCTCCTGTCAGCTTTTCAGTATTGTCGCCTTATGGATACACATGGGCATCAAGGGTGCGGAGTCCGCAGTCGGCGCTCAATAAAAACTGCCCCTGTTCCTCTGAAACGTGTTTTATTGAGCACCTACTGTGTGCAGAAGGATGAATAAGAAATATCTCCTTTGTTCAGGGAATTAAGAGTCTTGTGTGAGAAACACACACACACAAGCAACTATGCTGGGCAATAAACGTGGCTTATAAAGAGGGACATGGGGGGAGTGCTTCCCTGGTGGTCCAGCGGTTAAGATCCTACGCTCCCAAAGAAGGGAACACAGGTTTGATCCCTGGACTAAGATCCCGCATGCTGCAAGGTGTGGCCAAAAATAAATAAACCAAAAAATTAAAATAAATAAAGGGGGCTTCCTAAGAGGCTCAATGGTAAGGAGTCCACCAGCCAATGCAGGAGCTGCAAGACACATGGGATCGATCCCCGGACGGGGAAGATCCCCTGGAGGAGGAAATGGCAACCCACTCCAGTATTCTTGCCTGGAGAATCCCAAGGACAGTGGAGCCTGGCGGGCTATGGTCCATGGGGATCACAAAGAGTCAGACATGACTGAGACACTGAGCAACCGAGCACGCATGCAAATAAAGGGGTGACGTGGGAGCACAGAAAAGGGAGGATTGATTGCCTAGAGCTGGGAGTGCTGGTCCCAGGAGACTCCCCTGGCCTAGAGGAGGTACCTCATGAGCACTCGGGAGCCGGTGCCCCTGGCCGTCATGCTCAGCAGCACTTGGAGGTCCCCACACGCCTCCTCGGGACCTTTGCACATGCTGTGTCTGCTCTCTGAGACGCTCCTGTTGCTACACACAGACACTGGCCCAGCCCTAAGGTCACAGTTCAGACACCGCTGCCAGCCTCCAGTCCAGTACTCTTACATGTCCAGAGACCCACAGATACACGGCAGGACTCACAAATACATAGTTATATTTTGTAGTGCAGGATCCCTCGCTTCATATCAACGGAGGTCCCCAGAGGGCACCCCAGCAGCTAGCACAGTGGCCTGGCAGATAAGAGCACTGAACGCATCATTACTGAGTGAATAAATAAATGAAGAGCTATCTTCCTGGCCCTGCTGCCCAGGTGCTGCTAAGATTCTAAGTAAGGGCGGGAGTCCTGAGTTTCATGCCACTGAGCAGTCTAGAACATAAGGTAAGCAAGTTCCTCTGGCAAGCTCTGGTGTGGCCCTGGGTCAAGTGCTACTGAGTGACGGAACCAAAGAGCTGTGAAAAAGAGCTCTGCTGGGCAGCCCGGCCTGCCGCCCCCATCGACAGGTGCCACTGACCGGGACTGGCCACTGTCAGACACGTGCTGTGATGGCATTAACCCCACACCGTTACACGTGCTCATCTGCCCGAAGGTGGCACGAACGGATGCTTCTCCGTATGGCTTTTCCTGGGAAGGACCACTGAGAGCATCATTACTGAAGCAGGTTCCATGGCTCACAAATGTCGCCTGCAACTTTGGGATCCTGAACTCATTTCAGGGGCCAGACTGCAGGGGAGGAAACAGGGAAAAACAAGATAAAAGATTCTTGGTCCACTTCCTTCTTAACCAGAAGGGGTGTCTCTGTTATCCGTAATTTCCTTTCTATCTTGGGCTCCCTCTCAAGTTTCCATTTAAAATGCCAGGCAGATGCCTGATCTATAAATATGGTTGCGGGAACGAATCAATGAATGAATCAATCAATCACTGAACACAGTGGGGGTGGGGTGGGGAAAGAGCTTTCAAACCACTGTAGTGGATGGCTAAATAATATTTTGATGTCTTTCCCAAACCTAGAAACCCATAGTCTCAGGTTTTCCTTTAACCTGTTGTAAAATACAAGGAGACCGACTGAAACACATGCTTTAAAATCTTGCTTTAAATGCATCACATATGTTATGCTTAATTTAAGAGATGTTAGTCTCTTCCAAAACATTTCAGAAGCCCACTCACACAGAAGACAGATGCTATTTTTTTTTTTCCTGGGGTGGCCTGGCTCGCTCTTTTCAAATATATTAGCACAGTGGCCAGAGTCAGGTAAACAAGAGCCTGGAGAAAGCAGGGACACCAGGTATGAGCTGTGTCTGGTTTTCTCTATGAATCAACGTGGAGGTCGGCTCGGAGAGGGACAGACAGGCAGCTCTGGGAGGTCAGGAGGCCAGGGTAGACCAGGACATGTTGGATCTGTGGGCGGCAGGTGGACCTCTGCCGTCCCTGAACCTGTCAAGTCCACAGGTTCGATCTCCCTGAATTGATCTGCAAGGTTTGAGATTCCCATTTCCTGCAATTTTACACAGAGAAAAACCATGCTCCTGGGAGCTGAGTCACCGACCCCAACAGCGGCTGAAATGAGACAGGCGCCCCCAGTCAAGAGCATTCATTCCTCCACCCTTCTGACCTTCCTTCTAGAAGTCAGGCTCTGCGCTGGATGCCGGGGGCACGGCCGTGGAACGCACAGGCTCCCGGGGGATCCGACAGAAGCTCGAAGAGACAGAGCAGGAGAAGCCCTTCCATTCAGAACCCGACTGTGTGGCAGCTTCGCTCCCAGATTCGGAGGCGTTGATTCATTCTAACAGCTGTTGTCAATCTCTCATAATTACACCCCTAAATCTGATCCGAGAGCTCACAGTCATTCACTCAGCCAGCTCTGGGTGCCGTTTTCCTGGGAATGCCACCATCTGCTGAGGGCCGGGAGCCAGTCCTGACATCTCCCAGCATCTTCCGGAATGTGACCTGGCCTCCCAAATCTGCAAATCCATCCAGCGTGGCACCCCATGCAAGGGTTGCCCCCAGGAGAGCAGGACTATGATAAACGCGGGTACTTGGCCCACCCATAGACCCCAGTAGGAGAGGGACCAACATCTAACGTCAATGGAGTGCGTGCATACCCTCCTCTCCCTCCCATGGCTGCGGCCCTAGTTCATTCATTCATTCATTCCAATACACAATTACTGAGCACCTACTCAGCTGGTATAAAGAGCTCGCCTGCCAATGCAGGAGACGTAAAAGACACGAGTTTAATCCCATCTCCTGGAGAAGGAAATGGCAACCCACTCCATTATTCTTGCCTAGAGAATCCCATGGACAGAAAAGCCTGGCAGTTTACAGTCCATAGGGTCGCAAAGAGTCGTAAGTGGCTGAAGCGACTTAGCACACACACACACCATGTGTCAGGCTCTGTGGATACAGCAGTGAACAAAACATAAAGAAAGCCCTGTTCCCATGGAGCTGACAACGATGAAGGGGGGACAGACCGTAAATGACATAAACAAGCAAGACACACAGACAATCAGGTAAGTGACTTTCTCTGCTGGTGCCTCCTCCAATCTGTTCTTCTGGCAGCAGCCAGAGGGATTCTCTAGTACACAGGGGTCATCATGCCACTCCCCTGCTCAAAGCCCACCTGGGTGGGTCTCCCCACTGCCCTCTGAAGGAAGATCAAACTCCCCTGGGGCCCACGGCAGGGTCTGGACCCTCCCCAGCTACAGTCTCATGATGGACGACGGCTCCTCCTTTGTCTGTCTGTCCCTCACACTCACTCACATTCCTCAGCACATGAACCCTGGGTGGGTCAAGAGACCCACTATACTTTGCCTTCAGGCTTCTACACTGCCATTTCCTGCCTGGCTAACAGGAGCACCAGCCACCTCCTCCAGGAAGCCTTCCCCGATGTCCCAGGGCGGAGTCAAGCACCGCCTCCCTGCTCTGCTATCCAACTGTCCTAGCTCCTCCCTAGCCCAGCGCTGATCCTGCATGTGGCAACCGCCTCCAGACTGGGAGCTCCTGGCCAGGAGGGTCCTGAGTCCAGTTCACAGCTGTATCCCCAGAGTCTGGCACCGTACCAGCCATGAGGTCAGTGTGCAAAAAATACCTCCAGGGAGAGCATGCCTGAGAGAAGGAAATAATAGTATCCAGGGCAGGTGTGGGTGTGGGAAGCTGACGGGCTCACCTGCTCCTGGGGACAATGCAAGTGACAGAAGCAGTGTGGCAATATTCACTTCCTGCTATTATTTTTGGAGATCCATCAAGAGTCAAGGACTCGGTGACTCCGCACCTTCTGCCTTCTGCCTTGGATTACCACCATTCTACAGATGCGGAAAATGAGTCAGATCTCAAGCAGTGAGGGGGAATGTTACAGCTGAAAGCTTCTGACTATGAATCAAGTGTTTTCCCCACATCTACCTCACCCCAAAAACATTCATTTATTTTTAACTTGGTCGTCCCGAGTCTAAAAACGTGTGCTGCGGAAGGACTCTTACGCTTGTGCTTAGACGCTCAGTCGCGGCCAACTCTCTGAGACCCCAGGAGCTGATCCTGGGGATCAGCTTCTCTGTCCAGGGGATTTCCCAGGCGAGAATACTGGAGTGATTTGCCATTTCCTCCCCTAGAGGATCTTTCCAATCCAGAGATCGAACCTGCGTCTCCTGTGGCTCCTGCATTGTGGGTGGATTCTTTACCACTGAGCCACAGGGGAAGCACTCTCTGGAAGGAATCTAAAGACACAATCACATACACAAAGATGCCCTCTGCAGTGTTACCCATCACGCTGCAGTATGCAATAATAACACATCCCAGATTAAGGGTGAGAGACCTTATTTGAAAATACTCAGGACTCAAAGCAGAAGGCAATGGCACCCCACTCCAGTACTCTTGCCTGAAAACCCCATGGGTGGAGAAGCCTGGTCGGCTGCAGTCCATGGGGTCGCTAGGAGTCAGACACGACTGAGCAACTTCACTTTCACTTTTCACTTTCATGCATTGGAGAAGGAAATGGCAACCCACTCCAGTGTTCTTGCCTGGAGAATCCCAGGGACAGGGGAGCCTGGTGGGCTGCTGTCTATGGGGTTGCACAGAGTCGGATACAACTGATGCGACTTAGCAGCAGCAGCTGTAGGACTGCTGTCATTGAAAGGACAAAAGTCATTTGAAATCTTGAAAGATTTGCAAAGTCAGCAGGTAAACCAGATCACCGGTTTCCAGCCTGCCCACAAGTGGCACAAAAATCCCTTCACACTATTGAGATAGCCTGAGATTGTGATCAGAAAAGATGGTTGCCATGGCAGTCATGGCAAAAACTCAGAAATAATCCACATTCTCCCCAAAAGGTGAACGCCTCTCAGCCACATGTAAGGGGCTACTCTGCATCTCTTGGAAGTGAGAGTTGGAGGGGTGGGGTGGTGGAGTCTGCGTAGGAAAGTGGGAAGAGCTTATGAGAATGCCATTGAAGAGAGGGTGACAGATGGAACATTTTTAAAATATTTATTTATTTTGGCCACACCCGGTCTTGGTTGTGGCATGCGAACTCTTAGCCGCAGCATGTGGGATCTAGTTCCCTACCAGGGATCGAAGCGGGGTCCCCTACAATGGGAATGTAGAGTCTTAGCCACTGGACCACCAGGAAGTCCTTGGATGGGATTTTTTTTGTATTCAAGGCTGTGACAAGGGCAAAGATCGTTTGAACAAATAGTCAAGGTCTGGAAGAGAAAAGGGACAGATGAAAAATAAAAATGTGTCAGGGACCTGGAGAGGAACTGCTACATTTATAAACTGCCTTTCATTTTGAGATTCCTTATTTCCATTCATTGTTTGTGCAGATTTCTTTTTAGGCTTCAGTACCGGAAGTCCCCCTCAGAGCTGTGTGCTCCCCATTGATTCAAGATGGAGAAGCACCAAGGTTCCCTGCCTGCCCACTTTCAGAGCTTTCAAAAGCCAAGGATAAAGACAAATATTATTTATTAAGCACCATACTGTGTGCCAGGAACTGTGCTGAGTGCTTTAGGAAGATGACCTCATGCATCTCCTTAACAACACAAAGAAGCAGGTCCTGGGACTTCCCTGGTGGTCCAGCAGTTAAGGCACTCGGCTTCCTCTGCAAGGAGTGCAGGTTCCATCCCTGGCTGGGATGGAACTAAGATCCCGCCTGCAGAGCAGCCAAAAAAAAAAAAAAGGTGATCCTAACAGAAGCCCATGCTACTGGTAAGGAAACTGAGGCTGGTGTACCAAATGATCTGCCGTGGGAGGCGGGAGTTACCCTGATCCAGGCTGCCTGCCTGGAGGGTTTCTTCCAAAGTCCACTGGGCTTAACCAGAACACGTGCTTTTTATGATGTTAGAATGAAAAGGACACTTAACACCCATAAGGGCAGCTATTATCATTCTCAAAAGTGCCCTTGTTGGGACAGTGAATTATTCTGTCATCCTACTTTTTAAAGAATACCATGGTAGAAACCACATAATAACATAAAATTCATCATTTCAAAGTGTGCCAGCAGTGACATTTAGTAAATCCATGGCATTGTGCAACCACTGCCACTGTCTAGTTCCAAAACGCTTTCATCACTGCGAAGGAAACCCCATACCCAAAAGCTAAGCATCACTCCCCCTTCCTCGTCGCCCGCCCCGCCGCCCCCATTCTCTGGCAAGCACTACTCTGTTCTCTGTCTCCGCAGAGTTGCCATTTCTGGATATTTCAAAGAAATGGAATCATCCAACATGTCTCTCACCCTAGTTTTGGCCTCAGTTCCTCCACCAACTCGCAATGAGGGCTTGGACAAGTCCCCGCCAGATTCTGCGATTCTCATTTGGCTCAACCCCAGGACTTACCAGGTCTGCATTATGCAACTTTTCTCTGTCCATGGTTCATCACCCCAGTCCTACCCCCACCCCCTACCGTGCAGCCTAGCTCTCCGGATTCTGAGCTGCCTGTTCCACCCCCTGGTCCCCCGTGATTCCCTTTGAACTGGTGCTGAATAAAGGACTGTTGGGGGACTCAATAAAATTCTTACTCCGTGTTGTCAGAAGTAGAGAGCTAAGTGTCTTACTGGAATGTGTGTGATTTTTGTTAAGAACTGCCTTTATCAGTAAGGCCTTGACTTCTGTGTCAATTTCAAGTTGTAATGAGTTAAGAGCTGGGGCATCTGAGACTCCAATGCACAGGAACAGGTTGAGGTAAGTGTTATCCCCCAAGTGGCCCCAGACCACCAGATGTGGGTGGCACGCATTCACACCCACACAGAGGGTCCTGTGGTTTATAGAAAGCGCTTGGGAAATGCTGATGTGTGTAAACTCATGTCCTTCCAGCAAGACTTTTTGGAGCCCTTGGTGTGAGCTAATTGGCGTCTTATACACTCCAGAGCATAATCTAAACTGCTTCACCCCAGCACCCCTCCTCCAGGTGCAACTGCTGATTTGGAGAAAGAATGTTACAAGTGACCTTTATGCCTCTATGTAAACATCCGTCTTTTCAACTTTCATTGGCCTGTTCCTACTATTTGTGCTATTTTGGGACTGGCTATGCACTCACCCCCGGGGAAGGCAATGGCACCCCACCCCAGTACTTTTGCTTGGAAAATCCCATGGACAGAGGATCCTGATAGGCTCCAGTCCATGGGGTCGCTGAGAGTCGGACACGACTGAGCAACTTCACTTTCACTTTTCACTTTCACGCATTGGAGAAGGAAATGGCAACCCACTCCAGTGTTCTTGCCTGGAGAATCCCAGGGACGGGGGAGCCTGGTGGGCTTCCGTCTATGGGGTCGCACAGAGTCTGACACGACTGAAGCAACTTAGCAGCAGCAGCAGCATGCACTCACCCCAAACCATTAATCAAGCAGCTTTTTTTGCTTTGTTTTTCTCTGGATCCAGGATGGGCAAACTACAGTCTGCCAGCCACATCCTGGCCCACTGCTTGCTCTTGTAAATAAAGTTTTATTAGAATACAGACACATCCACTCATTTGCATGTAATCAATGGCTTCTTCCAAGGTATTAGGAGAGACCTGAGTGGTTGCCACAGAGGCCATATGGTCCACAAGGCCTTAAATATTTACTCTCTGGCCCTTTACAGAAAGAGTGTGATTGCTGCTCTAGACTGTGGAGAACTCAGTCCCCTGAGAGACCGATTGCACTCCCCCAAGGGTATGACATCCCCCTCTTTAAATTACCTAAAGCTCTCACACTTCTGGTCATGCCTTCATTAAATCTTTTCAGGCTCTCTACATGACAATTAACAGAAAACCTCAAAAATATGGATGAGCAAAATGTTTTTAATAATCCTAAATCCCACCACCCAGAGCCAACAGCCATTATTAGCAATCTGATGTCCATCAATCTGGCCATTTCCAATAAAAGTGGGGACTTACTCTCAAAACTAAAACAGAATCAGGGCATGCCATGCTATTTGTTTAGGAGCTTGCCTTGTTTCATTTAATTTCAAAATTATGTCATAAACATCTTTCAGATCAAATAGCTGCGTAACCTCTACAGCCGTTTTTCATGCTTCGTAGTATTCCATGACATGGCTATCTCATCATTATATAGAAACCACTCCCCACTACTGTATCCCTAGGCTGTTTCCAATCGCTGACTGTTAACACCAACACCGCAGTGAACACTCACATGCAATGACTTTCCCAAGATAAATGTTGCCCAGAAGTGGGCTGGCTGGTTCCAAGGGTGTACACCCCGAGCTTTGGATATATGCAGAATGGACCTTTACACCAAAGGAAAAAACATTCCATGATGACTCACTTCAAAGCTTAGGAGGCCAGGGTTCTTAACCTCTGCCCTAGGGCAGACCCAATAAAGATGTCTAATGAGCAATAAACCAGGGCCCTGGGGGGCCTGGCTGTGCCATCACTGGGATCTTTACTGGTTCTCATTTACGGCCTGACCATCACACACTTGACTGTAAAATTTGCGAGCGCAATTAGAACCAGTGAGTGGGTCACAGGGAGAGATGAGTCCAGGCCTCGCAGGAAAGCTCTGCGAGGCCTGAACGCACTTAGGAGACCGGGCGAGAAGGAAGCCCCAGCCTGCAAATGACATTCACAGCGGAGGCACTTGAACCTCGGAGCTCAACTCTACACATGCTTAGCACAAGAATGTGAGCATAAAGCGCGCTCTCTTTAGCGGGCCTAAGAGGTGCATATCGCCCTTCAGAAAAATAAATAAGTAATTCTCTCCGAGCACAGATAGGTTCCTGGAGGAATTAGCCTATTTTGGCCCAAGAGCTGCCTTAAGTTCAGACTCAAACCCTGGGAAGGTCTGATCATCTCGCGTATCAGCCCCCACCGCCCCCCACCCCCAGCTCCAAAATAAATGGCTCCCACTGTTCATTGTCTTGGGGAAGGTATTCTAGACCACCCACCCACACAGAGGCCAAAACTAACCAACTTGATCTATATTATAGGCCCTGCCTACACTTCCAGATTCCCAAAGAGCTCCCATGACCTGAGTATCTTTTTCACTTATTTATTCTCCGTGGAGAACCCTTTACCCCACAGCAAAACTTCCATTTGCCCAAATCCCACCCGTGATTTCAGGGCAGATGGAGGGACACCTCTTCCAGGAAGCCGATGCTGATTTCCTAAGCCAAAGTGTCTTCAGACCTTCTTTGGCAATCTGCCTGATCACCAAGCCTTGCATCAGAGACAAAGCCTGAGGTTCTCCCCTGGCAAAATTTAAGGATCCCTCCCCAGCTGGCACAGGAACCCCTCTGGCTCTGGGTTCTCCTTCCCAGAACCTACCTGATGCCTGGCAGACACAAGGCAGAATAGGAGAGCATGGGGCTCCCCAGAGATGGAAGGCAGTCCATGAGGGATACATGGTGATATTTGGTGATCTTTTGGCACTTAGGGTGCTCTAAAGGGCTTTCCAGGAGGCTTGGTGGTAAAGAATCTGCCTGTCAATGCACAGGAGCCTGGCGCGCTATAATCCATAGGGTTGCAAAGAGTTGGACATGCCTGAACACGCGAGCAAGCGTGCACGTGCTTATACACACACACACACACACATACACACACACACACGATGCCTTGATATCCAGGTATAGCACAAAGCTTTTGTGAATGACATCCTGTGAATGTGTCTGTTTCCTTTCTGATTCTCAAGGGTGCCTTCCCATGAAGTCCTGAGGCCGTCTCTGCTTGGTGCCACCGTGACTTTAACATGTACACTACCTGCTACCCTGTTAGTATACTGAAAGACGGTATACGTCCCAGTTTAAGAAAGACAAAACAGCCCCAAGTTTACACCATCAGCTGCAGCAGTGGATTTTAAAATATAATTTTATTTTCACTATATTTAATTTTACTGTTGCTTTCAATTTAAAACAATTGTTTTATTTTAAACTATTAATTTAAGACAAGACATTGGTTTGCTATTTATAATAGAGATTTTCATAACGGTTCTTTTAAAAAGTTAACTTTCAGAAAAGTGAAAAGTTTAAAAAGAAAATGATGATACGGGGGTTACGTGGAAATGGCAAAAGGCCCCTGAGAAAGTGGAAAGGACATGGCATTGGATTCAACACCAGGCAGATGCAGCTTCTGGTGCTTCCTCCCCATCTTCCTGCCTGGAACAAAGATGTGATGCCTGGAGCCAAGGCAACCATTTTGGGACCAGGGGCTCACAAGTGATACTTTAAGTGACATGAAAAAGACCTTGATGACATACATGAGTTACTGCACTAACTGAACTATTCTCCTCTGGAATTTTGTTGTTGTTACTGTTATGTGAAAAGTAATGATGTACTCTTTAAGCCATTGTTCATTAAAGTTTGTGTTACACGAAGGCAAAAGCGTTCCTAACGGACACAGAGAATTTGGTACAAATTGCCTAAGTGGACAAATGTCTTCTAAGTAAACATAGTGAATGCAGTCGTGCTTTTGACAAGCCACTTCACCCCTGAAAGATCAGTTTCTTCACCGGTAAATTAAGTTCAGTGATACTTACCTCAAAGGATTCTGAGGATTAAAGGAGATGGTGCATGTAAAATACCATCAGTATACTTGGCACATACATAGTAGGTTTCTGCAAATGCATGGTAAGTAATGAGCAAATAAACAGAACATGAGGCCTGTTGGAGGGACTGGTAGGTTGGTGGATTTTTTTTTTTTTTTTTTTTAACCTAGACTTAAAGGAATAGCTCTCTGATGAAGGAATTTGAGAGAGACAGTGATTCAGGGAATTCCACCCTTCTCAAACTGTACCCCAGTTGCCCAGCTGGGGAGAGGGGAAGGAAGAGTGACTAAGTGGATACTGTTTGCAACACTGGCCTAAGATCCAATACGAGCGTGTCATTTACACAAGCCTTGATTAAAATCAGAGGGCAACACCAAGGAACGTAGATCCCAAAGAGAAGCCAGGCACAAGAAAATCCTGAAAGAATGGTCAAGACCGAACCCAGGGATGTAAACAGTCCCAAGTCCATCCCCGGCTGTTGCACCCACCCCCATCCCACCCCTCCCCAGCCATAACCATCAGGGCACTGCCCACGGCCATGAACCTGCGGTGCCAGCTGACACGCCCTCTCCTGACTTTCCCAGGACGATAACCGCGCCTCCCATGCCCTTCAGGCAGCCGACTCCTCCTCCTCCTCTGGGACCAGCTTCCCAGCACCCCTGTGGACCTGTCAGGGCCCGGCTCTGCCAGCCTTGGGGCACGACAGTCAGGCCCTGCTCCTGGCACAGGAACTGAGGCCTCCGTGGAGCTGAAGAAATACCCTTGGCCCAGCCACCAGTGAGAGAACCCTATGAACCGTCCTGAGTTTCTTCAGTTGTTCTGTCCTCAGACCTATGAAGCTGGGCCCCGGGAAAGCTCCGTGTTAATAACTATCATCGTCAGATCACTAACACGAATGGAGCATTGACTTTGCACCAGACGACACACTACATGAATTTCCCCACTTAATCCATCTTCTGAGCTGGGCTGCGTGATTAGGCCCACTTGATGGATAAGGACAGTGGAGGCCTCAAGGAAAGTTTAGCAGTTTGCCTAAGAGATGCAGTCGGGATTCGAACTCTTGACAGCCTCACTCCCAGTCCCACCTAGTTCATCCTCACAGCAGCCAACAGCTGTTGGCTTAAATGATGCCATTCCCTGCGCCCACCCTGGACCCCTCCCACCCCCGGCAGTGCTGGGTGCTGTTAATCTCTCCAGTGACCTTCTGGAGCTGATGCTATTTTTATCCCCATTCTACAGATAGGTAAACTGAGGTTTCAAAAAGCAGAGTGAGGGGCTTCCCTGGTGGTCCAGTGGCTAAGACTCTGTGCTTCCACTGCAGGGCACCAGGGTTCGATCCCTGGTCAGGGAGCTAGATCCTACATGCTGCAACCAAGAGTTCACACGCTGCAACTAAAGATCCCATGTGCCTCAACTAAGACCTGATGTGGCCAAATAAATACTAAAAACAAACAAACAAACAAGAACAGAAAGCAAAGTGATTGGCTGAGTATCAAATCCTACAAGGTAGGTCCTGGCACTGCGCTTTCCCACGTAAGTACTAAACTTTAAATGTCAACTGATTAAAATTAAATGCAATTTTTAATTCAGTGCCTCAGTCACACAAGTCCCATTTTAAGGACTCAACCAGCACAGGAGGTTGGGTACCTTACTGAACAGAACAGGAAGTTCTATCGGACTGGGTTGTACATACCCGATATACAGATGTGTCAGCTGAGGCTCAGAGAGAGGGAGTCACAGGGGCAGGAAGGGACAAGCTGGCATTCAGTCCCTGGATGGTCTAACTTCATCTTCAGCCCCCTCAGCATGCTGAAGGAATGGGCCACCAGGCCGACTGCCCTGACCCCAGGCCCAGCCTTGTTTAACTGAACCACGAATTATTCACCCATTGTAAGGAGTCATGACCTTTAGCATTGCTGAAAATAGTTTATTTTGACCTCTTTCTCTCTCTGCTTTAAACGCAGGGTGAGAGGCAAGGGAGGCAGAGGAGAGGCCTTGGTTAATGAAAGGTTCTGGTTAACAGAGGATGCAGCCGCTCATTACGGAGCACTTGTGGTTTAAAGTGAAGGGTGCCGCGTGTTCGAGGGGTCAGCCAGGGGCCTTGTGACTCCCACATCCATCATCTTTATCAGGCGGTACTAAGAAAGCCGCCATCCACAGGGCCAGAATGACACCACCGACACAGCCAGCATGGCTCACTTTCCAAGGCAACCTTTGCCACCTACGAGGATGTAGGTGCCTCTCTGCGTGACACACGAGTCAGCGTGAGCACATTCCATCTTTTACACTTTCAGGTAGAGGCAGTTACAGAGAGTTTCAGGGGTGGGGAGGGGGCAAAAATACAATTAAAGATAAGCTTTAAAATTCAGTCCCTGGGGTGGTGGGCAGGGAAAGGGGTGAACTGAGGGCAGAGAGGGAGATTTCTCACCGTTGTCACTTTGGTAACTGTGCATTTTGAGCCTTGTGACTGTATATCAACCTGGCCAAATGAATATGTAACAGTTATTTTAAAACATTCAGGTATGATATGGACCATGAAGATCCCCTTTCTCGTTTTATATAGATGCACATGGATGGGTATACAAGTATGAACACGTGGATACCGAGAGACAGTGTTAGAAGAATATATAAGAAATACCACGTGGTCTGGGGAGATCCCACATGCCACGGAGCAACTAAGCCCATGCCCCACAACTACCGAACCTGCGCTCTAGAGCCCTCTGGCCGCGACTGCTGAAGCCCGCGTGCCCACGGAAGCCTGGGCTCCACGACAAGAGAAGCCACCGCAATGAGAAGCCTGCACACCGCAACCAAAAGTAGCCCCACAACTCGAGAAAGCCCGTATGCAGCAACGAAGCCCCAGTGCAGCCAATAAACAAACAAAGAAACACAGAAATGTTCAGAGGGGCTGACTCTAAGCGGAGGGAAATTAGTCCACAGGGAATTGTCATCCTTTTTTTTTTTTTTGCTTAGCTATAATATCTAAATTTTATATTCTACTAATAACAATAAGAACAGCTACCATTTATTGAACATGTAGCTGGTTTCCAGGAGAAACACTTCACAGGCAAAGACTCATTTTGTAGTATTTTACTCCCATTTTATAGAAACTGAGGCTCAGAGACACCAAAGACCACGAAGACCACCACCTGGGTTCCTTTGTTGCGTTGACTTCTGATCAAATGAATGTGCTCATGACAAGAAAAAAAGAAACATTTTAAAAATGCTAGATATGTGGGAATTCCCTGGTGGCCCAGAGGTTAAGACTCTGCACTTCCATTGCAGGGGCCACAAGTTCAATCCCCGGTCGGGGAACTAAGGTCCCGCATGCCCTGTGGTGTGGCCAAACATAAATAAATAAAAAGAATGAGGACAGGAAAAAAAAAAATGGAATTGCAATTATTATTGTTTTAATGCTAGACGTGTGAAAGCATGAAGTGAAACAGAATAAATTTCTGAATATAAGACACGTGTCAGAGAGCCCAAACCTTCCTCCAGAAGGGGGCAGCTGATTCCTGGAGTGCCCTGCCCTACACCCTCAGCTCTGAGATGCAGAAGGCTGCCTACTGAAGATGCCTGTGATTCTCTGGCTTGCTTTCTGGCCACTGGAGCACAGGCTAGAAGTGCCCCATGGGCAGCCTCCCACCTCAGACAGATGGCAACTGGTGTATCAATGCCCCAGCTCCCTGCTTCTCTGGGGTAACCTCCGAGGTGCTGTCAGGGTGACACATCCTATATTAGCCCCTTAACTTCCCTGTCTCACCTCCACACTCGCCTGATGGTGCTTCCTGAGGGCACTGTCTCCCCTATCTGGTCACTTGCTTCCGCAGTACACCTGTTTCCAGACAGACTCCAGGCTCTCTACCCACCTGGACTCCAAGGCAGACCTACTGCCTCTCACAGGCAAGTCTAAAGTGAACGACAAGGACAGACTCGGGATGGGCCAGGAGTGCCGCTATAAGGAGAGGCAGCGTCCACAGAGGGGGTGTGCGTGTGTGTGCGTGTGTTGGGAGAGGGTCTACCCTATGCTGCCAAATCCTTTCATCTCTAAAAGATATGGAGAAGGACCCATCCAAACCTTCTTGCTTTCGGTCACCAGCAACAAAGTTCTGCAAAGTCCCTCTGAGGGCAGTGAGGGCTCTCCTCTGAGCCATCCCACTCAGCCACCAGCTCTGAGAAGAATCACCTTGGCAGACAGGGGTCTGTTCCTTGAAGAGTCATTTCAGACCCCTGCCCTGAAGGCAAGCTACCCCCCATCTGGTGACAGAAAACACTACGATCTCCTAAATTCAGATTAAAAACTACCTGCTCTCAGTTCTTCCAGACCCTAATTTTGCCCAATGTAATCAGCAGTTATTAAGAGCTCAGAGGATGATGTGCTTGGGAGACAATACGCAGGACTGGCGACCAGAAGTCCCGGTCCTCGTGCTCTGTCTGTGTCCTTCTGTAAGACCATGCAGAGAGAGGACCTCCAGAGTCAACCGGCTGGTGTCCAATCCCATCTTGACCTCACCTGCTGTGTGACCTCGGGCGAGTCACTCCACCTCTCTGAGCCTTGGCTTCCTCAAGTATAAAGCAGAATCATGAGTAGGTATTTCATGTGCTTTTGTGAGGATTAAAAGAGATCACACGTGCAAAATGGTGAGGGCACCGCCTGTGGCTGCCATATGCATCCGTTACAGTCCTTATCAACAATATTATTATTAATCACCAACTTAATGGACATGAGTTTGAGTAAGCTCCGGGAGTTGGTGATGGACAGGGAAGCCTGGCGTGCTGCAGTCCATGGGGTGGCAAAGAGTCGGACACAACTGAGCGACTGAACTGAGAGAGAGGATGAGGGATGGGGAGGAGCCTGTGGAGTTAGACCAACGGCAGGATAGATGTGGGGAGCTGGGGGAGGGACAGCATCTCAAACCACACAAGGAACCAGAGAGGCTTAGGAAGTGTATACAGCAAGCACTCAGTACGCAGGAAATCTGCTTATCATAAAATTCCTCCTCAGAAGGTGAACCCAAGGAAATGACCTCTCTGGGCTTGGAGATCCTTTTATGCCCAAAGTGGCAACTATTTTGCAAACGGCCCCAGGTTTCCGGCAGAAACAAAAGACGAGTAGCCAACTTCTTCCTAGTCACAGCCTCTGGGCTCACACTCTGGTTCACCGGAGCCCCCATCCTTGTCTGTCTGCTGGAGCCGGCAGATCCCCAACAGAGCTCGCCATGCCGAGCATGCCAGCCACCGGGGGAAGAGCCTGCCCACTGTAGTAGACGCTGTCGGAGCCCCCACCCAAATCCTCCTGGCACAGATGGACAGATTTCTACTGCTGCTGGGACAGTTTAAAGGTGTGTTACGGAGTCTCCTCAAGGTTCCCAGCACACTTTACAACCCCAGTTGTCCCCAGAAGTATACTGGTGGTCAGCAAACCCTCACAGTGTCCCACCACCCAAGTACATCACTTGTCCTGGCACCCTCGCCTCAGGCTGTGCCCCTGAGGGAGCCCAGCCTAAGACACCCCTCTTTTTCCTAGAATCCCTGACTCACAAGAGATGGACTTGTTCAGAACACCCAAGGGCATTGTGACACGATGCTGAGACATACACCGTTGTGAAATGGTCTGCTACCCTCTGACGACCGAGATGCTGGGAAGTGCCAGCGTATGCGCTGGCTGAATATGGAGTTGCTCCTTTACCAATTTATTCAAAAGATTTATTGACCTACTATGTGCCAGACCCTGTGTGTGGGGATGGGGAGATACTGACGAACTCGAAACTCAAGGTCCCTGTTTATATACAGCTTAGAGCTGGGGAGTGGGAAAGATGGGGAATGGATTAAGCCAACACGCCGGGACAAAGATGGCAGCATTTGACAAGGGAGGTAAAGGGAATGAGGTCTGCTGTGTGAATCACGGTTGAATCCCATGAATTTGGGTGACCAAGGAAGGCTTCCTGGAAGAGGTGACATTTCAGCTGCATGACTAAAGCGATCAGAGGGAGCCAGCTAAGGAAGGAGCATGAGGTCTAGGGTTAGAAAAGACCTCCTAAGGTCACTGACCAACAGAGATCTCTGCTAACCTGGCTGGGGTGGAGTGGCAAAAAGTGGCAAGAGCTGAATCTGGACAGGAGGCACATCTGAGGATACCTATGGGAGTGCAAGTGGGGCTCTCCCAGACCCATCTCCTGCCACCACCACCTCCCCCTACCTCTGTCCCCTGCATTCTGATCTGCTTTCCTGAGTGGGAGAGGGTGGAGTTACCGCCTGCCTGCCAGGAGCCTCGCTGGGTCCCGTACTCCCGGGGGAGGGCGTCTCACGTGTCAACATCCTCCATCCTGTGCGCCCAGGTGAGAACTGCTGGCTTCAAGGCAGGGAGAGGGAGACGCAGAGAGGGCCGCTCGGAGATGGGCACCTGGCAGGCGGGCTTCCGAGTCTGAAGAGTGGTTCGGGTTGCAGCCTCACAGCACTCAGACTCCAGCCCACATCCTGCCTCTGTGCGCTGGGGCACCCTTCGTATCATCCTTAGCCTCAGCTTCCTCACCTGTTGAATGGGTTTATAACCCTTTCCAATGCCAAAAGTAGCTGAAAGATTTGCTAAGGATGTAAAAGTGCTTGGCAGTGCTAATTTATTGAAGCCATTTATACTAGTCTATGTGCCAGGCACTGCACCAGGAGCCAAGATGCAGCTGTGAACAAGACAGGGCCAGCTTGGGTGGGGCCGGGGTGGGGAAGACAGGGGAGCTATACAGTGTTCACACAAGTTGGTAATTACAGACAAGACTTTACAAGCACAGCACTGATGTGTCCCCTCGGTCTGAGACCCTGTCCTCTACTGAAAGCCAAGAGCCTACAGCCACGACATGAACACTGCAATTTAAGACTCTCGTCTCCTGGCAGAGACCCAGGCACGGGCATCCTTCAAGACTTCAGCTCTTTAGGGGCCAGTCTCAGCTCCTGCAGGGTCCAAGCCCAGGGCCCTACCCCTGTCCCCGCCGGCAAGATCCCTAAGCCCCAGAGACAACTTCTCGGGAGGATGGTTCCGGGCGTGGTCAGTTATGCCAGGCGTGGTCAGTTATGCCAAGGGCGGTGTCCGCCGGCACAGCCGTGAATCACGTCCTGCCCGCCCTGGAGAGGAGGGGGGGGGGGTCCCCAGACCCACGCCTGCAAACGGTGTGCGCCTGCTGAGGAAGAAGGGGACTGTGAGGCAAACCCAGGTCCTGACCTCCCGGCACTGGTGGAAACAACCCTGACCACAGAGCAGGTGTTCTCTCCACGCTTGCTGTGCAGGTCCCCAGCTCTAAAATAAACTCTGGATACAGATGATCCCTTTGCTTCCTCACAAATACCCGGTGACTACAGGTGTCTTCGTTTCTCCCACTTAACAAAGAAGAAAACAGAAGCTTAAGGAAATTAAAAGCTTAGTGCAAGGTCGAACTTCAGACCCGAAAGGCTGAACCCCTCTGCTGGGTTGGCAGGAATCAAGAGAGGAGACAACCTTACAAATATGGAAGGGAGGGTCCCCAAAGCTGGCCCGAGCGACAGGCGCTGCCTGGGCCAGGCCCCCAGCAGGATGGAGGGGTTGAGTCATCAAGGGGAGGCCTATGGTCGGGGCTTGTGACTTTGGCTGTGTGTCCTGGGCCTCAATTTCCCCAGCTTGGAAAAAGGGCCAGGCACACCCATCAGACCCTGGATCCTTCCCACAGTGAGGCAGGAAGACCAGCCACCTGGGCTCTGGCAGGAGTCCAAGGCCAGCGTTCTTGAGGCTGCCCACCTGCAAGGCCAGGTCACCGCGGGCCCACCGTGACTCCTCCCCTCAAGGACGGGCAAGACCAAGGCATGAGCCAGTGCCTGCTGGGCCAGCCTGTTGACACACAGGGGCGCCCCGTTCACACTGGGGCCTGGCACCCAGGGCAGCTGCTGTTGTGCGCTCACACCTGGCGCACACGCGCGCGCACACAGTGGGGCAGGGCTGTCATCAAGAGCTCTGACCCTGGAACCATCTTGCCTTGGTTTATAGCCTACTTTAGCCGCTTCTAGTCTGTGTGGATCCCGGGAAAATTACACCACCTCCCCAAGCCTCAGTTTCCTCCTCTGTAATATGGGGATGTTGAGAGCCTCTCTCAGGGGCTGGCTGTAAGAAGTAAATGAATAAAACAAATTATGTGTTCAAGAAAGAGCAGCTCTTACTTTCAGCGTGGTGACAAGGACATCTGTGGATCTCCATGGTAACCACTATGGTCATGTGGGTTCACATACAGGATGTCAATGGAGGAACTCAATGGAGTGTCATACATCTGTGGGGCTCGTTTTCATCTTTGCCTCATGCTTTGGGGGCCTAAAATAAAAACGGATCCCCTTCCCTCACCACAGGCTTCCCTGGTGGCTCAGATGGCAAAGAATCTGTCTGCAATGAAGGCGACCAGGGTTCAATCCCTGAGTCGGGACAAACCCCCGGAAAAGGGAATGGCCACGCACTCCAGTATTTTTACCTGGAGAATCCCACTGACAGAGGAACCTGGCGGGCTACAGTCCATGGGGTAGCAAAGAATTGGACACAACTGAGTGACTGACACATACGCCCTCACCAGAAAACTTATCCACCACCACCCCCACTCAACTACTTAAGACACAAAAGAAGTCGAGGCCCCATTTGTATAACTCAAGAATGAACATCAGGGACTTCCTTGATGGCCCAGGGGTTAAGAATCTGCCTGCTCATGCAGGGGATGTGGGTTCGATCCCTGGTCCGGGAAGACCCCACATGCCTTGGGGCAACAAAGCCCGTGTGCCCCAACTACTGAGCCAGCGCTCTGGAGCCTGCGCTCTGCAGCAGGAGGAGCCACTGCAGAGACATGCTTGAGCACTGCAACCAGACAGTAGCCTCCACTCTGCACAATTAGAGAATAGCTGCATGCCCCACAAAGACTCAGTGCAGCCAAAAATAAATAGACTTAAAAAAAGAAAGAAAGAATGGACATCTAGGGAGCATGGAAGTAACAACCTCCCGACTCTTCCAAAGACAGCAGCACCCCTGCCCTCGGGGCTCACAGTCTCCGGTCAGGGGAGCCAGGCAGAACTCAGAGAGAAACCTAAGGTAGGTCTCCATACAAACGGTGATGGAAGTCAAGGCAACACATCCACTAAGTATAATCGAGGGAGAGGAAGCAGCACAGCGTATGCAAAGGCCCTGAGGCAGGAGACCCTTTCAGGGAGCCCAGAGTGCAGGCACCCCGGGGGCGGAGAGAAGGCCAGGTACTGCAGGCGAGACAGGGCCCAAGAAATGAGAAACAATCTGAATGTGTAAACAATCTAAACTGAGGCCTGCTTAACCAGACCATGGTATTTGGCAATTGTACATACTTGTCCCAGATGAAGTTTATCAATATGGGAGATGGGAGAAACTAGTTAATGGCACGATTTAAGGCGGGGGGCCGGGGGGGGGAGCTCTGAAGCTGTATACAGCCCTGTAATCAACATGCGTGCCTGTTAAGTCACTCACTTCAGTTGAGTCCGACTTTCTGTGACCCCATGGACTATAGTCCACCAGGCTCCTCTGTCCATGGGATTCTCCAGGCAAGAACACTGCAGTGGGTTGGCATTTCCTTCTCCAGGAGATCTTCTGGACCCAGGGATAGAACCCACATTTCCTGCAGCTCCTGCATTGCAGGCAGATTATTTGACCACTGGGCTACTGGGGAAGTCCCGTAATCAACATAAGCTACAGGAAAAACAAAAGCGCCCTTAAAAATACAAAGATCCCCCTGCCAAAAGTTCACGGTGACTGTCTAACAGCAGTGGGCTTCTGGATGAAATTTCTTCTTCCTGATGTTTGGCATGTGTGATATTACATTAAATTTTTTTTTTCAATTTAACAAAGAGGGAGAAAAGCTTCCTGCTGTCTGCCCAGATCCCCCAACTCCGGCAAGGTTTCTGAAGCTGTGTTTTCAAGAGGATAGCCTTCTTTTTTGTTCAAATCTCAAATAAACAAAAGCCTGCTTGGCAGAAGTCCCCGGTGGGGTGGACGCTTGCCCTGCACACCCTCCCAGCCCCAACTCGGCAGCTAAGACAACAACCAGTCGGGGGAGGCCCCTGGGGAGGGGGCCGTGAGCTCTGGTTAAACCGGCAACTCCTCCCAAATAGTTTCTTCCCCACCCAGGGACCCTCCCTTTCCTGAGGCTCAAGGTCATCCTTCCTCCCACATCTTCCCTCAGGCCAGCGTGTCCCCTCAGAGCCCTGACCAGCCCTGAATTCCTGGGGCCTGGAGGCCCAGAACCTTCCATCTTGGAGACGGTGCAGCCAAAGCTCCCGGGTTACACTGGCGAGGAGACCCTGAGGCGGGGAAGAAAGTTGCCCAAAGACATCCAGGAAGCCGGGGCGTCACCCGGACATTTCACTCAACAAATATACATCAATCAAGCACTGACTGTGTACCCGGCATCAGGGGTGCAGCCTCAGAACAAACCGAGGCGGTCTCAGTAAATGAAAGGCAAGGATGAGGTTGGTTTGGAGCCGACTAGGGTTATGTGATAAGAGTCGGGGTTGCGGGGAGCAACTCGACCCTGGGGGGATGGGAGGGCTCTCCAAGGAGGTGACATCTGAGCCGAGACCCATGGGAAGGGGAGGACCCTGCCCTGCAAACAGCCTGAGAAAGAGCCTTTCAAAGGGAAGATGGAGGCAGGCAGGTGTGAAGGGGGAGGACGGGGTTGTCTGGAGGGGCAGGCGGACAGCCCTTGTCAGGCAGAGCCTCTGAAGGAAGGCAGGGGGACCCACCCCTATGCTGACTTAACCAGGGCCCTGAGCCGCCTGGAAGCTCACTCCAGGTGCCCAGAGGATAAATTGCTGAGGACAAGGTCGGAGGCCCCTGCCGCCTCCCAGGTGGAAGAGGGGGTGGCATGGGCCAGTTCAGTGATGGTGGAGTTAGAGAGAGGAGGCAGTGTGGCTTTAAACACAGATGACAGGACTGGCTGAAGGTAAGCAGGTTCCTCAAAAAACTAGAGTTGCCATTGGATCCAGCAATCCCACCCCGAGGCATATATCCTGAGAAAACCCTCACTGGAAAAGATACATGTACCCCAGCGTTCACAGCAACTCTATTCACGATAGCCAAAACATGGAAGCAACCTAAATGCCCGTGGCAGATGAATGGATAAACAAGATGTGGCCCATATATACACTGGAATACTACTCAGCCATAAAAAGAATGAAATAATGCCACCTGTGGCAACATGGATGGACCTAGAGATTATCAGAGTAAGCAGAGCTAAGTCAGAAAGAGAAAGACAAGTACCGTAAGATGGCACATATATGTGGGCTCTAAAGCAGGACACAAACAGACCTGTGAAACAGGAACAGACTCACAGACATAGCGAAGAGACTCGGGGTTGCCACGGGGGTGGGGAGGGGAGGATTGGGAGTTTGGGACTAGCAGAGGCAAACTAGTATATAAAGGATGGATAAGAAATAAGTTCCTACTGTAGGGCACAGGGAACTGTATTCAATATCCTGTGGTAAATCGTAACAGAAAAGAATATGAAATATCCTTGCATATATATTCATGTATACACATCTGCACACACATGTGAAACGGAGTCACTTTGCTGTACAGCAGAAATAAGGAGCCCAACTTTGCAGGACTCCAGAGGATTAGCTGTTGGGGGAGGCACCTGCCGGGGCTGGAGGCTCAGGAGATTCATTCTTAGGAAGGAAGGGCTCCAAAAAATATCCAGGTCCTGAGTCTTGGAAGCAGGATGCCTGTCCCCATACATGGAAAAAGGGTCTTTGCAGATGTACCTCAGTTCAAGGTCTTGAGACGGGAACATCAGCCTGGGTGACCTGGGTGGGCCCTAAATGCAATCACCTGTGTCCTCATAAGAGAGAGGCAGTCCAGGGGTTAAGACTTCGCCTTCCACTGCAGGGGACAAGGGTTCAAACCCTGGTTGGGCAACTCAGACCCACAAGCCACGGAGCAGCTAAACTCACACGCTGCAACGACACAACCAAATGAATATTGTTTTAAAGAACCATGTAATAATTTTTTTTTTTAATTTTAAAAGAGAGAGGCAGAGGGAGATTTGCCTGGAGAAAAGGCCATGTGACAATCTCAGCAGAGAAGACCCATCTCCAGCAAGGGGTCGAGCATCACCCAGGTTTGCAATGAGTGGGTGAAGATGGATGGATGGATGAAATAAAACATCCCAGAGAGAAGCTAGAGGGGTCATCCCTTGGGGTGGCCCAAAGTCCCTCCACGGAGTCCTAAACCAGAGTCTGACATCCTCGGGGTGGGCGTCCCTCCAACACCACCAGGCTGGCCTTGACATTCTGTGGGCCTCTAAACTCTAAAGAGAGGATGTGATTCATTCTACAGGCCTTTCACCAGGAGAGGAAGGAAACCAGCCCTCAGATCCCAAACCAAATTTAACTCCTCTCCGCACACACCACCCCCCCGCGCACACACATAAAACACGTGTACAAAAACACACACACACACAGGCCTGCACGCAGCATCTCTCAGCCTTGCTGGGTCAGGAGTCCACCCCAGGAGCCACGCTAGCTCAGCTTTCTCCCCAAGGTGTACCCCACAGCTCCCTCAAAACACAGTTGGAGACAAATCCTCATCTGAGTGTGTGTGTGGTGGGGGTGGGGGGCGCATTCCAGGCACTGCCCTGGTGGTCCAGTGGTTAGGACCCCGGGGCTTCCACTGCAGGGGGCACAGGTTCCATCCCAGGTCAGAGAACTAAGATCCCGCCAATGTGGTCAAAAAATAATAATTTTAAAAAATAAAAGCAAGAAGAGGGGAGGGCATTACAGAGTAACCCCTCCCGCTCCCTCTCCCTCACCATCCTTCTTCCTTCTCTCTCTCTCTCTCTCTCTCTCTCTCTCTCTCTCCCCCAGCATCGAGACAAAGAGAGGACGAAAGAAACAAGAGACCCACCGAGCAGGAAATAACGACCCTGAGTCACACTGGGAATCTCAGATCCAGAAAATTAGGTCCTCTGCACCTGCTACTGCTGCTACTGCTAAGTCACTTCAGTCGTGTCCGACTCTGTGTGACCCCATAGACGGCAGCCAACCAGGCTCCACCGTCCCTGGGATTCTCCAGGCAAGAACACTGGGAGACACTTAATTTATGTTTTCAATCCCCAGGCGGGTTGAATGAGTATGTTCACACTTTGGAATGTTTCATCTGAATAGATAAACGTTATTTTTTTACTTCTCAAGAAGAAGAGATATCTTTTTCCATGTGAAAAGACGCCCCAAATGTCACAGAAACATCAGCCCAAAGGTTCTGAAACAGCCTTAACTATCCGGCCATTTCCTTTGGGCTTCGGCCCCAGATTTTATCGCAGCCCTCCCAAACGCTCTTTGGTGAGCAGGGCAGTACATACTGCCCTTGGCCTGCTTTTTCCTCCTCTGGAGCTCTGCTCTGAAGGGGAGGAGGATCTGAGCAGCTCACAGATATAAGGGAATTAACTCCACACTAAGTTGCTGAGGCTTCCTTATCCCTACTGCATAGCTAAAGCTTCCCCGGGCTGGGCAAGGGACACGGCTCAGGCAGAAGTGAGCATAAAATCAGGGCATGATCCCGGCCCCAGAATCCCAGATGTCTTTGAAAGTGGACCTTCAAGGTCCAAGGACCTTCATCTCCAAGGGCATTGAGCATTTGCAGGCCAGAAGACATTGGTGACTGTCCTGAGTGCTCTTCATCCTGGCTCTGTGATCCTGGGAAAACTGCTTGACCTCTCTGGGCCTTCATGTCCTCAAGGTATAGTAGGTATCGAACCCTACTCAAGGAAGCATGGCCCGCCCTCCTTCCGCTCTCAGGAGTAATGCACCTGTCAGAAGTAAACGTGCTTGGGGTAACCCTTAAAGCACATGCTCTAGGGACACCCCCAGTGGTCTGGTGATTAGGACTTCGCCTTCTAGTGCAGGGGTGCAGGTTTGACCCCTGGCAGGGGTACTAAGATCCCACACGCCTCAGGGCCAAAACCACAACCATACAACAGAAGCAATGCTGTGACAAATTCCAGGAAGGACTTTAAAAATGGTCCACATCAAGAAACCTTAAAAAAAAAAAAAAAAGTACATACACTGTTGTCGCTACCATGTCACTTCCCAGGCTATAGTTAGAACCTTTTTTTTTTCCTTACAGGGGACTATGTTCAGTGGGCTTCCCAGGTGGTGCAGTGGTAAAGAATCCGCCTGCCAATGCAGGAGATCAAAGAGTTGAGGGTTCGATCCTTGTATTGGGGAGATCCCCTACAGTAAGAAACGGCAACCCATTCCAGTATTCTTGCCTGGAAAATTCCATGGACAGAGGAGCCTGGTGGGCTACAGGCCATGGAGTCGCCAAGAGTCACACAACTGAACACATATTCAACATAATTTCTAAAAAAATGTATGTGTATATATATAACTGAGTCCCTTTGCCATACAACAGAAATTAACACAATACTGTGTATCAACTAGAATGACCTTTTCCCAAAAAGGGAATCTAACCTTACGTGCCATGTAAACTCCTAGGAGGCACTTGGGATGAACTGCATCCCCTGCTGGGGGCTCTGTGTTGCAGCCCCCATCTCTCCGCCCTCAGCTTTCACTGATGCCCTTTCCTACCCAGCCCCAGGCACACCGGCTCCAGCCACCCTCCCACCGCAAAGCCTTCGCATACGCTGTTCCCTCTGCCTGGAAGGACCCCACTACCCACCTCCCCTCCACCCCTACCCCACCCTGACCATGCACACCTCTTTAGGTCTCGGCTTTAATGGCCCTTCCTCAGCACAGTGGGTTGAACAGTGTCCCACCACAAATTCAAGTCCACCTGGAATCTCGGGACGTGACCTTGTTTGGTCTTGGCAGACATCATAACGCCGTGACGAAGTCATCCTGGATTATGGTGGGCCCTGATCTGATGACTGCTGTGCTCGTCAGAAAAGAAAATGCAGATACACAGACATAAGGCAAGAGACACTAAAGGGGGAACTCCCTGGCGGTCCAGTGGTTGAGGCTCTGTGCTTTGACTGCTTAGGGCCAGGGGTTCAATCCCTGGTCCGGGAGCTAACATCCCCGAAGCCATGCCGTGTTGCCAGAAATAAAAAAATAAAAGAAAAACTAAGGGTTGCTGGAGGCCACCAGAAGCTGGAAGAAGGAAGCCCCCTGACCAACGCCGCCCTTAGAGCTGTTGAGGGGCTGGGGCCCTGCAGACACCTTGATTTTGGATTCCAGACAATGAGAGTACGTTTCTGTTGCTTTCAATAACACAGATGGTGCTTACTTGTTACACCAGCCTCAGGAAAGCCTGAGCCCACCCCTCAGCTAAAGTACCTCCCCCAGACTATCTTCAAAGGCCCCTGTTCCTCTTCCCCTCTCCTGTGATGTCCTGCCTCCACGCCTGCCCATAAACTCCCAGGGAGGAGGGGGTCTTGACTGCCGCGATTCCCTATAGCAATCAGCTCAGAGCCCTGCATCAGCAGGCATCCACAAGTGGTTTCCAAATTAATTAATTTTACATTTGCATCAAGGGGAGCTCAGAAAAGTCAAGGGACTCACCCAGGGCCACACTCCAGGGAGAGGCAGACCGCTGGCCTCTCTATACCTGGGATCAGATGAGCCCCGCGCGATGCTGCCGCCCGCCCCCTACCGACTCCAGCCCAGGAGGACAGGTCTCTTCTCCCTCTTGATTGCCAGCTGCCAGGCCCGTGCCCTCTGGGCTCTGCGCCCGATTAGGGGCCTGACCTCCTTGGCAGGCATTCGTCTCAACTCAATGAACCTTTTATCTCAATTACAGAGATAAAAGCCTCTGTAATCCTCCGAGGGGAACCCAGTGGGGGCAAGGGTCGCCCTGGGGTTGGGTTACTCCCATGCCCAGGGGGCAGTCCCGTGGTGGTCACTCAAGACAGTGGGCCTCGCCCATGGGAATCACCCTCCCAGTCACCCCAGCTCCTCCCTCAAACCGTCAACGCCTGACTCTGCAGCTCTCCAAGGGCCGGACGGCAAACAGCACTAACTCACGGAGGAAAAGTGGTTCCAGGCAGGAGAATGTGCCCACTGGGTGCTAGCCTGCCCTTAACACTTATGTATCACTTGTTCGTCACCCTTTTTAACAGAGACAGCAAGACCGAGGGCTCAAATCCCCTGGGGACATGCGGCCTTTCGGATCTGCCTTCTCCGTCGTGGTTTCCGCATCTGCTCTGTCTGCATCCACAGCTTCCATCAACCTTGCATTGAGTACTGTGTCCAGCACTTGCAGCTGGTTGCATCAGAGAATAAGGAAGCCCCAGTACTCGGAAGGCTGACTATCCTAGATGGGACTTACAGCATCTGCAGATTTGGGTACCCACCCTGAGTGGGTCCCAGAACCAATTCCTCACAGATACCAAGGGATGACTGTACCAGCTGACATGGTCTGGTTTCCTTCCCATCCTCTCGATATACACACACATATTATATATTATTATATACACATATATTTTATTTTATCGGCCTCTGAGGCTGGTGGAATCCTAGTTCCCCAACCAGGGATGGAACCTGCATCCCCTGCAGTTGAAGCATGGAGTCTTCCACTGGACCGCCAGGGAAGTCCCAGTTTCCTTTTTATCTTGACAGTAAACTTCTGTTTATGGCCAGAGGTACTGGCTTTTCCAATTTACAATAAGGATACATAGATTAGTTTGAGCACAACTAGGCAGGGTGACTTTAAAACACTGAGTGACTAATAACAGAGGGTGTACAGGCATACTTCATTTTATTGTCCTTCAAAGATACTGCGTTTTTCACTGTGGCCACCCTGTGTGGACCAAGTCTACCAGGGCCATTTTCCAACAGCTTTTGCTGACTTCCGATCTCGGTGTTACATATCGGTAACTCTTGCAATACTTCAAACCCTCCACCAGCAAAAAGGTGATGGTTCGCTGAAGGGTCAGATGGTGAGCGGTGTTTTTGAGCATTAAAGTACTTTTTAAATTAAAGTGTGTACACTTTCTCTTTTTTTTTTTTAGCCATCATGCTATTGCACCCTCAACAGACTACAGTATAGGACTCATGTGTATAACTTGTGTGTGCACTGGGAACCCAAAAATCCACGTGACCCGCTTTATCGTCATATTGTCTTTATTGTGGTGATCTAGAACCAAACTTGCAATGTCTTTGAGGTCTGCCTGGATGGACGCGGGAAAAAGTCTGAAGATGGTTGTGTGGATGGCAGGGCTTGGGGAACTCTGCCCGCATCCATTCATCATCTGCTCACTCACTCTTGCACGTTAGCAGACACACAGATAACAGAACACCTCCAGCAGTTTTGTAATAAATTCCTCAGCTCTATCCAGAATAGAGTGATATGTTACATGGCTATGTCTCTTGGGCCAGGTGCCCATAAGAATCACTTAGGGGAGATTTCTTTTGTAATACGGATGTTCAGTCCCCACACTAGACCCCAGATCACCCAAATGGTGGTCCCAGCACCTGTATTTTCTTAGAGCTGCCTGGGATGGGGGTGGGCATTCTTTTTTGATCTTAGTCCCCTCCCTCCACCAAGGGATCCAACCCACACCTGCTGTACTGGAAGCGTGGTCTTAACCACTGGACTGCTGGGGACGTCCCCCACCTCTGAGTGGGGAAGATCCCCTGGAGAAGGAAACGGCAACCTCTCCAGTATTCTTGCCTGGGAAATTCCATGTACAGAAGAGCTTGGCGGGCTACAGTCCATGGGGTCGAAAAGAGTTAGACACGAGGAAACGGCAACCCACTCCAGTGTTCTTGCCTGGAGAATCCCAGGGACGGCGGAGCCTGGTGAGCTGCCGTCCATGGGGTCGCAGAGAGTCGGACACGACTGAGGTGACTTAGCAGCAGTGACTAAACAACAATGACAGCACCTAACCCTGGCCGGCGCCCCGTGGGAGCACTGGGGCTTGTCCCGAGGAAGCTCCCAGTCGGATGCGGGAGGTTGAAATATTTCCAGAAGACACATCCCATGATGTAACAGATATTTTCACAGGAACTCAGTCCCCACAAATACAGATCCTAAGAGTCTCCCACAAAAATTAGGTATCAGCCACATCCATTACGATGATTGGTTTTAAAAACAAACCCAGAAAACAAGGAGTGTTGGTGGGATGTGGCTGCGCATAGCTGGTGGGAATGGAATATGGTGCAGCGGCTGTGAAAAAGTGTGGTGGCTGCTCAAATGATTACAAATACAATCATCATATCATCCAGCAATTCTAGCTTCCGGGGATCTACCTGAAAGAATTGAAAGCAGGATTTCAAAGAGATATCCGTATACCCGTGTTCATAGCAGCATTATTCACAATAGTTAAAATGTGGAAGTAACCAAAGTGTCGAGCGACAGATGACTGGATAAATAAAGTATGGTGTTTATGTACAGTAGACTATTATACAGCCTTAAAAAGGAAGGAAATTCTGACACATGCTACAACATAAACCTTGAGAATGCTATGCTCAGTGAAATAAGCCACAGAAGAACAAATACTGCACAAGTCCATATAAAGTCCCCAGAGTGGAGAAATTCACAGAGACAGAAAGTGGAATAATAGTTACCAGGGGTTGCAGGGAGCTGGGAATGGGGAGCTAAGGTTTAATGGGTGCAGAGGATGGAAAGAATTCTAGAGATAGATGGTAGAGATGGTAGTGTGTTTAACCCCACAAAACAGTATACTTAAAGAAGGCTAAGATACTAAATTTACATTTTGTGCATGTCACCACAATTTTAAAATAATTTTTATTTTTTAATCTGGTCCCAGATACTGGAGCCTGGGCTCAAATTCCAATTCTACCCTGCCGACCTTCGGCAAGTTCCTTGGTCTCTGTGTTGCTGCTCCATCTGTAAAATGGGTACAGAAGTAAGAATCCCTGACTCAGGGGGCGCCACTGGGAGCAGGAAACAAGTTAACTAAGTGCTGAGCACAGCACGTGGTTCACAGCACGTGTTCAGTGTGTCAACAGTTGTCTGACGGTGGTGGTTTTACTACCATCCCCCATCCACACCCTGCTGGACGGAGGGAGCTCTGAGCACCCACGCGAAAAATATGTACGTCCTGGGGGGGTCTATTTTTGGCTTTGTGGTTTGGTTAATGCCAGGCGCCATTTATGAGTGAGGAATAAAGACATACCGCAGGCGAGAGAGTGGAGACATTAAACTCACTGAGGACAGAGGCCGATCTGGCAATAAATAACATGTCCCCGCCTGGAGCCTGGGGTCCACAGCCCTCTGCCCTCAGCTTGCTGGGTGACACAGGTCAGGCCCTGCCTTCTCTGGGCTTCAGCAACCCCAGCTCCCCCAGCCCACCCTGCTGTGAATCCAAGGGTGAGAAACCAGCTCACGGACCAACCTGGGCCCCACTGGAACCCCAAATGAGGAGGGAACGCCAGATGCCCCCAGGTGACCACAGGGTCAGAGGGGCTAGGACACACTCTGGCCTTTCTGCTTCTGACTCACCCCAGCAGGAAGTGGGGGGTGGAACCGCCTACCATCCACACATCAGCCTCACCAAGGCCAACGACCCCATTTGTCAAGGGCCAGTTGGGCAGAACACAGAGTCCCTGGCCTTGGACCAACATTTTACCCAGAATATCTAGAAAGGAAGTGCCCCGAGGAGTCACCTCATCCATCACCCTGCCTCCATCACCCTTTAGTCTCCCCCTTTTCAAAGAAACACATCCAAGCTCATCCAATAAACACACTGGGATGCGTCTGATACTGATGCTGTGGAAATACTATTCTTATCATTATACTAATGATAATCGTGACAACAGCTGCCAAAGACATGCCCAGCTCCTAAGAACTTCACAGGCAGCACCTCAGTCGATCCTCCTAACAGCACCTGCAAATCGGCTCTCCTCTCACCCCCATTGTACAGACAGGGAAACTGAGGCTGAGGACTGAACTTGCCCGGAGTAACAAGCAGCAGGTGGTGAAGCCAAAGACTTGAGCCCAGGCTTTTTGGACACAGAGCCTGCCTGCTCTGCTCCATCTGCCCGTCTCTGGATCCAAGACCATTTTTCTGAGCCGCTGCTACAGGCCCCATCCTTACCAGTCCTCTGAAGCTGGCCTATCACACCCATTTTGCTGATGAGGAAACAGAAGCAGAGGCTTTCGTTGATGTGACCTGTCCAGGGGCAAGATTGGAACTGGGATCTGTCTCTTTGTGGGACTGTGGTCGTCCTCACTGGGCTGTGACTCTGGGGGTCCAGTTATCCCGCCTACGTATCCCCCTTCCACTCTCCACTGGCAGGGTCGCCAGGAAGCTCTGTCCTCCTAGGGCAGGGAAGACAGGCAGCGTTTCTCCTGCAAAGCCCGGCACACTCGGGCCCAGCCAGAGCCAGGTGGCCTGTGGGCTGAGTCGGGGCCAGGCCTGTGGGGAGATGGGTGGGGAAAGGGCCCAAACCAGTTTCTCCACCTGCTGGGGTGCTGGGTGCTAGAGCATCCTCAAGCTGTAGCCTGCCCCATGGGCTCTGCACGTCACCCGGCGGCGGCCAGTGGGTCCTGAAGCTCCACCCAGACTGCTCAGGAGCCGTGGTACCCCAAGCCAGCTCATGAATCTGCTGTGGGCTTGGGGGTCGGGGAAGGCAGCAAGGACAGTTGTCTCCAACCACAGAAGGGTTCAGGGCTGGGGGAGGGTACCAGGAGGAAAGAAGTAGGGATTAGGCAGCAGGAATCCTGACATTTCCTCCCGAGAGCAGCAGCTCCTGGCTGGCTGCGTGACCTTGAGCAAAACAGCATCCTCTCAAGGCCTTTTGTTCCCTCTCCTGGGAAGAAAAGCTTCCAACGGGAAGGCACAAAACCCCAGACAGACTAGTTAGGGCCCGGATCCAATGCCTGCCTCTGGGGATGCTGCCATCCCCCTCCACAGACAGGGAGCTGCTGAATATGGACCAATCCTCCGGGGAGGGATGCATCCAGCTCAGCGTTCCGGGCTGCAGCGGGGGGCCGAGAGCCCTGAGTCACTGACTCAGGATGAGGACAGGAAGGACCAGGTGGTCGGGGGCCCTGGAGACCAGAGATGGGTAAACTTGTTCGAGCTCCAGCCAGCGGCCTCCGGCAGGGCATGCCCATAGCCACGAGGCTAGTCACACGGCCGGCCCATTCCAAACGGAGGGGAGCAAGGCCGGTGAGGACAGAAACCCATCCCTGCCGCTGAAAAATTAAGCCAAAGCTCCCATCCACCGCGGGTGAGTCAGCAGTGTCACCAAGAGCCAAGGGAGGCCAGGAGAACTGAGCAGGGACTCTGGCTCCCAGTTCTGCCCGTCCTGGCTGTGTCTGCAGTCACCTCCCTCTGAGGGCTCACTTTTCTCATCTGCAAAAAAAAAGGGACCAAATCATTGCTGACCTGGCGGGGTCATCTTCAGGTTGTGCCATATGGAATTACAACATTGCACCACCAGTTGGCCAACAAAAATGGCACTTTTATACGTTTCAATCCAGTACATGGATGAGGGCAGTATTCAGCACTGGAGCAACTAATGCTGAAATTTAAGTCTCTCCTCAGTTGTAGCAGAAGAATGTGTTTTTCTCATTCATGGGACGTAACGGAAAATATCTCATCACACCCGCTCTCCCCCAGTACAACAACAATACGACAGAACAGCACTCTCGGGGTGGGGGGGGTGGGGCTGGGGATGGCCTGTTAAGAATTTGTGAGGGAAAGTCCCAAGTACATCAGAGCACAGAGTGTGTGCGTACCGTGGTGATAACGCAGTGGAGGGAAGGCTGACATGAAAATATTTTGATAAAAAAAAAAAAAAAGCACTGTAAAGGCCCAGTTGTGGTAGGCAGTTTTTTGAAATTTGTAAAGCATGTACCATATCCTAAATTTGCAGTCTTTGCAGACTCGTGCACATATATTCCAGTTTCAGAACAGTTTTGCAAATCACACACAAACAAAAGAGACAAAAAAAACAAACAAAATCATACAAAGAAAAAGAGAGGAAGCTTTTTAATTAAGAGATTGCATTTACAAATGTTCTGTATTAGAATGTAATAAATCTTCAGGAATAGTTAAAAAAAAATTCTTTAGGGGATGTATTTTTCTGTGCTTTAGATCAGACATAACTTGTATGATGAACACTTTTAAAAAATATTTTTAAGTTAAAAAAAAAATGAGTCAAAATGTGGTCTGGCCATACAATAGAATATTATTTGGCCCTAAAAAGGAATGGAGTCCTGATATACATAACAACATAAGTGAACCCTGAAAATACTGAGTGATAGAAGTCAGCACAAACACCATATATAGCATGATTCCATTTATATGAAATGTCCAAAATAGGCAAATCCACAGAAACATAACGTAGATTAATGGTAACCAGGGGCTTGGGTAATTGGAAGAAAATGGGGACTGAGTGATAATGGGCACAAAATCCCTTTTTAGTGATCATACAAGTGTACTAAAATTGATCGTGGTGAAGGTTGCAGAACTCTGTGAATATACTAAAAGCCACTGGACTGTATACTTTCTTAATTCATTTCACTTAATGTTTTTATTAAAGTATAATTGACATACGTTATTAGTTTTAAGCGTATATATTGCAAAATGATCACCACGATAACTCTAATTAACATCTGTCACCATACATAAAGTTTTCTTTTTCTTATGATGAGAGCTTTTTAAGATCGACTCTCAGCAACTTTCAAATATGCAATACAGTATTATCATTAACTATGGTCACCACACAAGTTGGAATCAAGATTGCTGGGAGAAATATCAATAACCTCAGATATGCAGATGACACCACCCTTATGGCAGAAAGTGAAGAGGAACTAAAAAGCCTCTTGATGAAAGTGGAGAGTGAAAAAGTTGGCTTAAAGCTCAACATTCAGAAAATGAAGATCATGGCATCTGGTCCCATCACTTCATGGGAAATAGATGGGGAAACAGTGGAAACAGTGTCAGACTTTATTTTTCTGGGCTCCAAAATCACTGCAGATGGTGACTGCAGCCATGAAATTAAAAGACGCTTACTCCTTGGAAGGAAAGTTAGGACCAACCTAGATAGCATATTCAAAAGCAGAGACATTACTTTGCCAACAAAGGTTCGCCTAGTCAAGGCTATGGTCTTTCCTGTGGTCATGTATGGATGTGAGAGCTGGACTGTGAAGAAGGCTGAGGGCCGAAGAATTGATGCTTTTGAACTGTGGTGTTGGAGAAGACTCTTGAGAGTCCCTTGGACTGCAAGAAGATCCAAGCAGTCCATTCTGAAGGAGATCAGCCCTGGGATTTCTTTGGAAGGAATGATGCTAAAGCTGAAACTCCAGTATTTTGGCCACCTCATGCAAAGAGTTGACTCATTGGAGAAGACTCTGATGCTGGGAGGGATTGAGGGCAGGAGGAGAAGGGGACGCCAGAGGATGAGATGGCTGGATGGCATCACTGACTCGATGGATGTGAGTCTGAGTGACCTCCGGGAGTTGGTGATGGACAGGGAGGCCTGGCGTGCTGGGATTCATGGGGTTGCAAAGAGTCGGACACGACTGAGCGACTGATCTGATCTGATGGTCACCACGGTGCACATTGTATCCCCAGGACTTATTTCTTAAATGGAAATTTGTACCTTTTAAATTGTCATTTCAACCCCAGCCTCCACCCCATGTTGGCAACCACCAACCTGCTCTTTGCATCTATGAACTGGAGGTGGTATTTATGTGTTGGCTTTTTTTATTGTTGTTGTTTTAGATTACACATATAAATGATATCATATGGTATTTGTCTTTCTCTGACTTATTTCAGCTAGCATAATGCCCTTGATCCATCCATGTTGTCACAAATGGCAAGATTTCACTCTTTTTTATGACTGAGTGATATTCCAATGTAGGCTTCCCAGGTGGCATTAGTGGTGAAGAACCCAGCTGCCAATGCAGGAGATGAAAAAGACACAGGTCTGATCCCAGGGTCAGGACGGGAAGATCCCCTGGAGGAGGGCATGGCAACCCACTCCAGTATTCTTGCCTGGAGAATCACATGGACAGAGGAGCCTGGAGGGCTACAGTCCACGGGGTTGCAAAGAGTCAGAAATGACTGAAGCGACTTAGCACGCACACATACACAATATTCCACTGTACGTGTGTGTGTGTGTACATATGTATATATACCACTTTATCCATTCATTCATCAATAGACACTTAGACGGCTTCCATGACTGCAATTAGGAATCATGCTGTGATGAATATGACGGGCAGATATCTTTTCAAGATAGTGTTTTCATTCTCTTTGGATAAATACCCAGAACTGGAGTTGCTGGATCCATTTTTAATTGTAATTTGAACTGTACACTTTAAATGGGTGAATCATACGGTATGTGGATTGTATCTCAATAAAGTTCTTATTTTTAAAAAGTGAGTCAAGTTTAAGAAAAACATTAACTGAGAAACGGTCCCAGGTGGTACATAAGTAAATATGAAAAATTTTCAAGGTAATATAAGAATGACTGGAGTTTGGGAAACACAGAACTGATGCATTAAATCGTCAAAATAGAGGCTCTATGTGGGTTCACATTCCACCTCCTGAGTGACCATCGGCAAGGGACTTGACCTCTCCGGACCTCAGTTTCCTCATCTGGAAAATGGGAACAAGAATTCCTGCCTCTCTGAGTCACCATGAGAGTACAACGGGTCAGCACAGTGTCTGGCACATCCTAGTGGGTTGATGGAAGAATCAGTGAGGGACCAGATCTTTTGGGTGGTTCTGACCATAGGATCATGAGCACTGGATCCCAAATTCAGATCTCCCATGAGTACCATTTTCTGAGTAGGTGAAGTGAGATAAAACATGTAAAGCATTTAGCAAGTCCTCAATAAACATTGTTATTTTCACGGATGTTAAATCATTGTGCTATCTGCCTGGGTGGTAATATTTTGGATGGTTTTTATTTTTATTTTTTGCTTGTGTTCTACAATGATTCTGTCTTGCTTTGGTACTGAGAGAACCACCCAAAGAATTATATTTAGTACGCAGCATCTTTCTGTAGTATGATCTTGGATTTCAGATAGAAGGGAAACCCAGCTGGGGTCCTGGCCTGTTCCAGCCGCCTGCCCTACCCCCTCCACTCACACTAGACACGCTCTAGAACTGCAGAGTCCCCAGGGCTGCTCTGCCTCTGCAATCACTGTTACAGGAAACCCCCATCCCCAAACCAAACCAGCTGTGGAGGAAGATTCCAGCCAGAGCCCAAGCCAGCAGCCCAGAGGACCAGTGATCCTCCCGACACCTTGCCTCCATGATCCACTCCCTAAAAATACCGTTTCTGGGGGCAAATGTCATACCATCCCCCAACAACAAGAGCCAGATTGATCACCTCCAAATTTGGGAGAGATATTTGGGATGTACCGTATTGTGGGTACAACATTCAATCCGGAGGATCCCAGCAGAACCCCCAAGACGTGGAGGCCACCCTTCAGAGCAGCTGAAGTGAATAAAGAGAGCCTGGAGGACCGCCGAAGGAGGGACCAGGCATGGCACGGAAGTGGACGACGGATGAGGAAAACCTGGTTTTTTCAAGATCAGCCCCAGAAGAACACTCAGGGGGCAGACGCTCCAGATTACAGACCTTGGCGAGGGAGCGGCCTCTTGTCCACTGGCTGCGTGTAGCGCCAGCAAGACTAATCCTAATAACCACTGAGGCTGCCTATTACTGATCACTGACTGTGTGCTGGGTGTTTCATCACAGGCTCAGATGCGTGAAGCCACGTTAAACATACTGCCAAGCGGCGTGGAATCAGACAGCAAGACCACAGCATTAATAATAGCAATGACAGGGACTTCCCTGGTGGCCCAATGGTTGAGAATCTGCCTGCCAATGCCGGCAACATGAGTTCTGTCCCTGGTCCAGGAATTAGGATCCCAAGTGCCATGGGGCAGCTAAGCCCATGTGCCACAAACTACTGAGTCCAAGCACTCTAGACCCCACGCTCCAGAACAAGAGAAGCCACTGCAGCTAGAAGCCCGCACACAACTAGAGAGTAACCCTCGCTAGACCCAACTAGAGAAAGCCTGCGCACAGCAGCCAAGACCCAGCGCAGCCAAACCAAAATCCATACAGTTTAAAAAATAATGATGATCATGGCAATGACAATTCATGACTGGGAAATAACGCGTGTATATATATACATACACACACACACACACACACACACACAACACATCTTCTTTATCTATTCATTTATCAGTAGACACTTAGATCGTGTCCATATCCTGGTGAGTATACTCAGCACAGCATCTGGCTCAGTGTCGTCTTAAATGTACTAGATGACGATAAAGAGGAGGAGGAGGTGGCACTGGCCGTGGGCCCAGCTGTGCTCGGACCTCCACTCATGACAAAACCACCACCCTACCGGGTGAGACTACTGTCAGCCCCAGTTTACAGAGCAGGAGGGGCTTCCCAGGTGGCTCAGTGGTAAAGAATCCGACGGGCAAGTAGGAGAAGCGGGTTCGATTCCTGGGTCCGGAAGATCCCCTGGAGGAGGAAATGGCAACCCACTCCAGTATTCTTGCCTAGAGAACCCCATGGACAGAGAAGCCTGGCGGGCTACGGTCCACGGGATCGCGGAGTCCGACACGACCGAGCGCGCACGCAGCACGCACGCACGCACGCACGCACACACGCACAGAGGAGACTGCAGGCAGATGAGGCTGTTTAAGTCCCCTGCGGTCACTGAGCTGACCCCCCATGGACATTACCAACCCCAAACTCACCTCTGAAAGCCAGGCTCCGCTAACTGTCCTAGCTGACGGCTCTCCAAGCCCCTTCCTCTCCCAGGCCCTCAGGGTCCCCAGTGGTTTCAGGCCTGCTTAGAGGGGGCCGGCCCACCCTGTCCCTCTTCCCAGGTGTGGGTGAGCCCATCCTCCTGAAATCCCTGCTGCTGCCAAGGGAAGAGGAAGAAGGGTTCTCGCTGAGCTCATTTACAGGGGCCGCCTCCAGCCTGCTGGGAACGGCCAGCGGCTTTAATCTGGACAAACGCCCAGGCTTCAGTGGGGACAGGAAGCATCCCTGAGCGATAAAGATCAGGACCGGCTTGTGAGCGTGCCCGGGTGCTTTGTGTCGGCCAAACCAGCTGGCCCAACCCCCCTTCTCTCCAGCCCCCACCACGGGCCCTGCCTGGAGGAGGTGGTCAGGGTGTCCCTCCCAGCCTAAGGTCCAAACCCTCCGGTTTCAGATGACAGCACTGTTATAAAGGGCCTCAGCCCTCAAAACGAGAATAAATACCCATTCATATAAAACAGGAGTAGCTTGTAAACATGAAGCATTTGCTGTATCCCAGGCATCTCTCTAAGCAGTTCACAGACAGCGGCTCGTTTGATCCTCACACCCACCTTATTTCACAAAGAAACTGGGGCTCAGAGAGGGAAAGTGATCTGCCCAAGGCCACACAGCTAGGAGGTTCCAAGCCACCAGAGAATGAAGCCCACATTCTGCTGACGACTCTCCATCACACATTCAAATGCGAGAGTCTAAAACTCACACTGAAAAAGATGAGCCCTGGTTATCTTTCCAATGTGGGATTATATGAGTGCTTACCTCCTCTTTTTTATCTGTATTTCTAAATCTTTGACAATGAGCACGTGTTATTGCTGAGTACAACTAAGCCCAGCTGAGCACTACTACAATAAGTACTAAATGAATTGTAGTAAGGATAAAAAGAATAAAAATGATGAATTTGGAAAATGAACTGAGAGTTACCCAGTGGAGCACTCAACAGTTACCTTGCCACCTTAAGGCGGCACAGCTGGTAAAGAATCTGCCTGCCAGCGCAGGAGGTACAAGAGACTCAGGTTTGATCCCTGTGTCGGGAAGGTCCCCTGGGGGAGGAAATGGCAACCCACTCCAGTATTTCTGCCTGGACAATTCCATGGACAGAGAGGCCTGTCCTGGTAGACTACAGTCCATGGGGTCGCAGAGAGTTGGACACGACTGAACAGGCACGCACTTACATTAAGGCAGAAGGGCCAGCCAAGGGTAAACAGTAAAGAATCCCAGAGAGATGCATACGCACAGTGGGTGCTTTACCTAATATCACCACCCGCTCCAACAGACTGGCGCCAACACCGACTGGCTGCTCACCCCCAAAGTTTACCCACAGAACCTCACTGGGAGCTCCTGGCCAGGTTGAAGGGCAAGCATTGGCACCCCACTCCATGGGTATGGGCACCAAGGCAGAGAGGGGATGCCATGGGGCAAAACAAAGGCAGGAGGTTATCCTGCGGCAGCGTGGCTCCCAACCAGGCAGTGTCATCCTGGTGGGCTGATGCCTCGGCACAGGAACTGGGCAACACCCTGGAAGCCCCCGAGGTTGCCCAGCTGCACCGACTAAAGCCAGGGCAGATGGCTCACACTGGCTCTGCTGGGTCAGCCAGCATTCTGGGCATTCCAACGATTCCTCCAGAGCTTTTTGCTGCCCCCCCCCCTTTCCCCCACCCCATCCCCCCCTTTTAATGAAGGAAGGCAGAGGGACTGTGATGAAGGCATCCGGAGAGAGGCGACGCTTGGGCGTCTTATCGCCTCCACCCTGCAGTGAAATCTGACGATGACCAGGCACACGGCACCTCTCCAGGAAGGAGGTGGTCTGCTGGTTGCCAAAGTTCCCGTCTCATCCAAGTCTGAGAGTGTCGAGGGAAATGGTTTTGCTTCAAGGCTGCCAGAAGGTGGGGCTGGGAGAACACGATCCCCACCCTGGTGCCCTCATGGGCCCCAGGCCTCCCATCGCAGCCCTGGGCACAAGGCTCCCCCGCAACCCCCAGCAATCTCTCTCCTCCAGGAGGGCAGGAGCCGTGTCCCAGACTGCTCTAACACCCAGGAACCAGCCCAGGCCCTAGTACACAGTAGGTGCTTAATAACAAAGATGAAAATGACCAGCTGTCTCAAGGGAGGACAGGGATCTTCTGGCCTGGAAGTGCTGAAAGGAGAGATGCTGTTTCCAACACAGTTCTGGGGGGAGGTGGGAAGACCCACTGCGTGGAGTAAGGGGTGGTGGCTTTCCAGGAGGCAGACCTGAGTTCAGATTCAGCCTCTGCCACCTCTTGCCTCAAGCTACATGATCTTGAGGAAGGCTTAGGTCTCTGGGGCTCAGTTTTCTCATCTGTACAAGGGGTCTAGTAATACCACCTCCAAGTCATTCTGAGGCCTGACAGGCAGACAGATATGTAACACTTCCCTAGCAAAGGAGTTATAGCACACGGTAAGTCTCCAACCAATGGTGGTTTTTCCTGGGTCCTACTGGTCCCATCACTTCATGGCAAATAGAAGGGGAAAATGTGGAAACAGTGTCAGATTTCATTTCCTTGGACTCCAAAATCACCATGAACAGTGACAGCAGCCATGAAATTAAGACACTTGCTCCTTGGAAGAACAGCTATGACAAACTTAGACAGTATATTAAAAAGCAAAGACATCACTTTGCTAACAAAAGTCTGTATAGTCAAAGCTATGGTTTTTCCCATAAAGAAGGCTGAGTGCCGAAGAATTGACGCTCTCAAACGGTGGTGCTGGAGAAGACTCTTGAGAGTCCCTTGAACAACATGGAGGTCAAACCAGTCAATCTGAAAGGAAATCAACCCTGAGTATTCTTTGGAAGGACTGATGCTGAAGTTGAAGCTCCAGTACTTTGGCCACGTGATGCAGAGAGCCAACTCACTGGAAAAAGACCCTGATGCTGGGAACGATTGAGGGCAGGAGGAGAAGGGGGCAACAGAGGATGAGACGGTTGGATGGCATCACTGACTGAACGGACACGAGTCTGAGCAAACTCAGGGAGGCAGTGAAGGTCGGGAAAGCCTGGTGTGCTTCAGTTAAAGGTCTGGTTTTGATTCTTCCCACAAGGTGCAGCAGGAATAAGAGGCTCTGGGATTTATTCATCCAGTTCTTCCCTCCTCCTGTGAAAAAGACCCAGCAATGGGAAGGGGCTTACCCAAGGACACACAGGAGGGAAGCAGGAGCTAGCACTCTGGGGGCCTGACTAGGTCGTAGAGCTCACTCTAATATATTCCGTGCTCTCTCCCAGGGCCCTGGACCCCTTCTTGTGCCGGACGCGGCCCCTGGCCTGCAGGTAATCTGTTCTGGAAACAAGACGGGAGCTTTCTAGGGCTGGGTCCCACAACGAAAGGGAGAGGGCAAACTGGGGCTGCGTCCCAGGTCAAAGGGCCCTGGTAGTTCCTCGACCCGGTCACTCCCCGGCCCAGTCCAGGGCACTGGGCAGGGCTCAGCAGGCACTGCGCCCACCAGGGCCAGGTTCCATGTCTGGACAGGGGGGCGGCGGAGTTCCTGGAGTGGCCTCGGTGTACCCAATGCCCCCACTGGCCTCTCCACCCCCGGGGGCCCCTGCACACCCCGCGTTTCCTTCCTCCAGCGGTGCCTCACCATGCCGTGGGTAAACAGGACGGCCCCCAGAAAGGGCTCTGGTCACTAAGGAAGCAAAATAAAAAGAAAAGAAACATCAACACAGAGCCTGCTGGGAGCTGCAGCCCTGACCTGGAGCCTTGAAAGTACGGCTGTGGCTCTGCCAAGGAGATACACATGCGAAGGGGCTCTCACTAGCCGGGAGCTCTGGGTGAGGAGGTTCACCTCGCCGGGACTCAGTTTCCTCATCTGTAAAACAGGAACACCAGCACCGAGAACGGACCGGATAAAACAACACACGAGGGACTAGAGTATAAGAAGCTGGCCATCAGCTCTAATTATTAATTTGACTTACTGCTGCTGCTGCTACTACAAACAAGGAAGATTTATATAGTGATTCAAAAAGTCATTCCTTGGCATAACTTACACACAGTTTTTAAAAACTCTGATCTTTTTATGGGGCGGGGCTCCCATTTTTTAAAAGCACCTACTATGTGCACAGTTATCTCACCTCACCCCACAACCACCCCACGGGGGAAATCTTAGCGTCTTCTTTCTGTAGAAGAGGACTGAGGCTCAGAGAGGAAAAGTCCTTTGCCCAAAGTCACACAGGAGAGGTGGGACGGAACACTGGGATCACCCAGCGCAGCGCTTGATCTCCAGGGAGGCCACAGGGGAGGGACCCAGGGCACAGGGGCTGAGACAGGCTGCAAGGACCAGCACCGCCTCTTCCCAGCAGTGGCCTTGGGCATAGGACTCCCTCTCCAAGCCTCAGTGGTCCCACCTGTAATGAGGGGACATGAGAATCAAATACAACAGTCACGAGCACTGTGCCTGGGATGGAATGAACAGTCTCTACCTGTCCTTCTTCTACTCTAAGTGACACTTAATGTTCTCAAAAGCCAGGTCTCCGCGCAGATGGAGGAACGGCAGGCTCAGGAGCTCCCCCAAACCTCTAGGGGTCCAGGGCAGGGGCAGAGACTGTCAGGTACACACTGGGCAAAGACTGTCCTCTCCCACCTTCAGTGACACCGTGGCCCACCTGAGACTCACTGCACGGATGCAGAAATGCTCAGAGAGGTGAAGCAACCTATGCAGGGCCACACAGCACTCCCACTCCAGACTTTCCCTCTGGAAATCCAGCCCCAACATCCAGCAGATCCCGTTTTCCCCACGGCCAGCACAGGGTTTGCCAAGTGACAGGTACAGGATAAACGTTCACTGAACGAACACATGACTTCTAACCCAGCATCTAGCTCTGGTGGCCTCTGGCCGATCCTCGTAACCACGGGCTCCCTGAAACCTGCTAATAGCCTTCCCAATGGGGCAGTGTGAATATACCTTAAACACAGAGCATCCGAGACCCCCCCACCACGGCCAGAGTGGGCTGGTCAAGGCTCGCCCTGGGGACAGACAGTCCTGTAAACAGTGATCTATTAACAGACAACCCTCCAGCTAGAGCAGAACGGGAAAAACACTGAAGGAGGGGTCTTGAGTCACTTCTTTCCCCAAGGCCCTGGAGCTCCAAGAACCAGAAGTAACTTCAACCAGACCAATATCATAAATAATAATGATCCTAATAATGATGACAACATTAGCTAGCACACATACATTCATTACAGGGCACTATGTACTTTGTATATATTTTTTAAACTGATGTATAGTTGATTTATAATGTGCTTACTTTCCGGTGTACAGCACAGTGATTTAGTTTTTTATATATATATATATAGTTTATATATATAGATTTAGTTACATTTGAGATTCTTTTCCCTTATAGGTTATTACAAAATATTGAGTATAGTTCCCTGTGCTGTACAGATCAGATCAGATCAGATCAGTCGCTCAGTCGTGTCCGACTCTTTGCAACCCCATGAACTGCAGCACACCAGGCATCACCAACTCCCGGAGGTCACTCAGACTCACATCCATCGAGTCAGTGATGCCATCCAGCCATCTCATCCTCTGTCGTCCCCTTCTCCTCCTGCCCCCAATCCCTCCCAGCATCAGAGTCTTCTCCAATGAGTCAACTCTTCGCATGAGGTGGCCAAAATACTGGAGTTTCAGCTTTAACATCATTCCTTCCAAAGAAATCCCAGGGCTGATCTTCTTCAGTACAGTAGGTCCTTATTAGTTATCTATTTTACATATAGTCATGTGTATCTATGAATCTCAAACTCCTAATTGATCCCTCCCCGATCTCTTTTCCCATTGGTAACCATACATTTGTTTTCTATGTTTGCGGGTGTATTTCTGTTTTATACATAAGTTCATTTTATCTTTTTTTTAGGTAGGGCATTATGTATTAACTTATCTAATGCTCATGCATCTCAGGAGGCAGGCACCACTGTTACTCCCATTTTACAGATGAGGAAACTGAGGCACCAGGAGGTTAACTACTTTGCCCAAAGTCACCTAGCGGGAGAGTAACGGAGCTGTGGTCTGAACGCAAGCAGTCTGGATCTTGATTCTCGGCAATGTTCCCAAGAGATGTTGCTGCTGCTGCTGCTGCTAAATCGCTTCAGTCGTGTCTGACTCTGTGCGACCCCATAGATGGCAGCCCACCAGGCTCCCCCGTCTCTGGGATTCTCCAGGCAAGAACACTGGAGTGGGTTGCCATTTCCTTCTCCAATGCATGAAAGTGAAAAGTGAAAGTGAGATGTTGGGAATATCTAATTCTGTAACCAACTTTAAGTGTTGCAGAATTCCTCACTCTAACCCAGTCGGGAACCCCCACCCCAGCTCCACACTCACAGGATCATTTATTTGTCATCTACTTGTTGCCAAGTGTTTCACAGACCTTATTGCTAATGGTCACAAGCACCTTGTGTCCATTTTACAAACTGGAAAGACCGACATCCTAAATACCTTTTATTCCAACTGTTCTCCATCCTGGAATCTGTCCTCTTATCGAGTGCAACAGGTATGCAAAGACACATGACCAGGGATGTTAACTGTGACCCTGGGTGTCACAGCAAGATAGCAGACCACTCAGAATGGCCAGCAGCAAGGCATCTGCTCAGTAACCAGCAGCACCTTCCTGCCTTGGCGGATTGTTCAGTTTTTCAAAAGACTACAGTAAGTCAGCTCAGTCTAATATGGGTTCAGATCCACGTTTAACTTCTGTGTGAAATTCTTTGACTTATGATTGCTGTTGTTCATTTGTTTATTTCACAACTATTCACTAAGGAAATAGCAGTGAAGACAGATAGGGTTCTCCACCTTCCTAGAGGGCTGTCTAGAGGGACAAGAAGTAATACCAACTCCACTGCAACCATCGCAAGGAATAAGAATAATGATACCAACCCCCACACACTGAGCACTGACCATGTGCCTCCTCCTTCCCTCCTCACAGCAACCCTCAGAGGTGAGACCCGCTGGCATCCCCACTGACCGATGAGCAAGGGGCTTCCCTGGTGGCTCGGTGGTTAAAAAAAAACCCCACCTACCAATGCAGGAGACACAGGTTCAATCCCTGGGTCAGGAAGATCCCCTGGAGAAGGAAATGGCACACGCTCCAGTATCCTTGCCTGGAGAATCCCGTGAACGGAGGAACCTAGCGGGCTACAGTCCATGGGGTTGCAAAGAGCAGGACATAGCTTGGTGACCAAATAATAGCAAAACTGAAGAGAAAACTGCAGCTCAGAGAGATTAAGTCACCCGCCCAAGGTCACAGAGCTGATAAGCAGCAGAACCAAGATACAACTCTTTCCATCTGGCTCCAGAATAGACAAAAAAAAAAAATTTTAAAATAGAGTGTGATAAGGGCTTGGAAGGAAGTAAACAGAGCATATGGACGTGGAAAGTTTCTGGACAGTCAAGGGAAACTGCTGACTGCATTATCTCTGAGGAGTGGGACTGGGGGTCTTGGGTGGGATTTTATTTTACTTTACATAAAATCATTTTGCCATCTTTGAAGTGTTTGGTGTGTTACATGTTATTTTCACAATAACACACACACATTATTATTTTGGTTGTGTTGCACAGAACACAGGATCTTAGTTCTTGGACCAGGCATCTAACCCTTGCCGCCTGCAGTAGAACCACTTGGACTCTATGGAGTGAGTCTTAACCAGGGAAGTCTTTATATATATTATTATAGGAATAACATGATATATGTCATCATATATAACATTATATATAGTATTATACTATGTGTGTGTGTGTGTTTCTGACTCAGTGATGTAAATATCCAAAGAGTAGGCTTTGGGGACATATTTTATATTCTCAGTGGAGATAAGATTCAAAGGTCACTCAACTGAGCAATCAGCAAATGCAGTAGTGATAACTACTTCCAAGAAGTCAATCCAGAATCATTTCCATATTTGTTGCACTTTGACTTCCCCCTCCCTTCCTCCCACTGGGTGGACCAGATTTCTGCAGAGTGAATTCCTAAGGGCAGGGGCTCTTTTGAATTGCCCACAGAAAATGCTCAATAAAATACCCATCACATTGAAGGGGAAAAAATGTGTGTGTGTCTATCTCTCAATTCAAAGTTTTTAAGCTTCCTTGTAAGTGACAGGAGTTTGAGTAGTGGGCTTGGGCAGAAGGACTCCTTGAAGCCTTGGTTTGATAAACTGCAGAATCAAGAGTCCCAGAAGTAGCATTGCCTGGGTCTGTTGTGAAGACTTTAGAAAAGAACAAAAGAGCTTCGCCAGCGCCCAGCACTTGTAAAGGGTCTGGTAAAAGGTGGTTGTTCTGATATGTTATGTGCTATCTCTAAGTTCTCTACCCAGTTCTTCCTGGCCAGCTTCCTCCTTTCTGTCCCTGCCTCTTCCTGGAAGCCTCTCTGGGTTTACCCCTGCTGCATCCTGACCCAACCTCACCAACCTTCGTGGTTTCTCTGCTCAACCTCCCTGACTCCAAACATGCACAAGTTGCAAGTGGGCAGTGGGTTCAAATCCCTGTTCTGCCACTGGGGGCTGGCAAAGGCCTTGCTGCCACACCACTGAGTCCTGAATCTGTAAATCGGAAAGAACAAGCCCTAGGGTTCCAGAGTGAAGTCCTGGGAGGACCTGGAAGTTTCATGACCCTCCCAGGGCAGGTGGACAACCAATGCACAGGAAGGTGTGCTGAATGGGATGAAACACAGACATTTAAAATATTTAGGCCACTTCCCCTGGGGGTTTCCTTCTCCAGACTGTCTGCCCGGCCTCCAGAAAGGGTCTTCAACTAAGCAGCTCTCTAAACACAACACTGACCACTGTCTCTATCCAAGTTCAGTACCGTCATCACCCCTCACCTGGATTTTCTGAGCAGTCTCCAGCCTCCTGGCACACCCTCATCCAACCTCCCCAAGAGATGGGCAAGCTTCCCAAAACACATATCTGATGCCATCCTTCTCCCCCAGAGAAACTTCCACAGTGCCCCACTGCCCTGGAATAAAGTCCAGATCCTTAGGAATAGCTGACCTGGCCGCTTCCAGCTACTCCTGCCAACACCCCACACTCCCTCCTCTGTCCAGGCCTTTCTGTTCTCTTTACAGTGCACCATCCTCTCCCCACTGGTAAATCAGCTCTCCAAGAAAGCTTCCCTGCCTTCCATCCCTCCCCAGGCCATAAGTCCTCAGCCTCTTCTCCCAGACAATTGCTGCTTTTCACATAGACTTTGCCCCTTAAGGGTGTGACCACTAGCCTTCTCTTTGACACACTGTCTTGAAATATTTCTTGAATGAATGAATGAATGCCCTTTTAAAACATTCCCCTTGGGGCTCTCTTTCTGAGTTGGTTAGAGATGTATTCTGGGGGTGCTGAGAGGGGAGAAAGGCTCAGGACAAGATAGTGGACTGTTCCATTCTCCTGCCAAGATCAGTCCTGAATAAAAACCAACCCCCAGGGCCTTCAAAGCAGGTGGGGCACCTCCAGAATCTGGGGTGAGGGCTGTACGCCCAACATTAAGAATCAGTACAGTTGTCTCTACAACTACAGGGCAAGTTGATTGCTCATACCTAGATTACAAGCCAGAAGGACAGATCCTATATTGCTCTGAGTCACGTCATTTCTAGTGTCCTCCACATAGTGCGTGCTCAGTACACACCCTAGTTGACCAAAGAGCCGCTCACGTACCTAGACACAGTACTGACTGAAACCCTGTACTTCTCTAGGATAATTGCACCCTTGTCAAGCATGCCAATCCTTTCAAAAAGATTCCCCCTAAAACCACGAGGACCTCAACGAGTGTCTGCACAACTCCCTCTGGAACTGTCCCAGGGGTGAGATGTCAGTGTCTGGGGGTGAATGCATGTTTGCCCAGGAGCTCTGATGCATTAGCAAAGGAGAAGCTGGGCCAAAGGAGAAGTCTTGTCCAAATGGCCAGGTTACTGATTAGCCAAACCCTCGGAGCTTCTCTCTGCAAGGGGGATCAGAGGGGCAAGTAAACCCCTTTGGAAGAAAGACCAAGTTAAATATCTCTCTAATCCTGCAGTTTAAAAAGATAGCAAGTTGAGTTTCTTGAGCCTTCCATCAGATACCCTAGGGGAGGCGGCAGGAGATGAGACAGGGGAGAGGAGAGGCCACAGAATGAGGGTCCACTAGTATTTACACAGCCCATACCTGCTTCACATCTTTTATACCTATTAATCCCGCCAGTTACCCAGAAAAGGGAGGACTGCGACCCTACCCCCACTCCATTGTGCCCCGAAGGGAGATCTGGGCTCAGAGATGTTAAGCGTTTTGTCCAAGGTCACCAAGAAGCTGCAAAGAAAAATCACTTTCTTTGTGCAACAGGTACAGTCCTTTCCTTTCCTAAAGGTAGTGGCAGTTCCTGCCTGGAGAAAGTTCAGTCCCGCGGGCAGGAAGCCCTGGCCACCCAGGTGGCGCGCGCAGGTCTTACGCCCGCGCCACCACGGACCCGCCACCGACCAGCGGAGAAGCAGGGTTTCGGGGCGCAGCGCCCCGGCTACGCGCCGGGTACTTGCTAGGAGGGTGTGGAAAGGTCGGGCCCGGGTCTGGGGTCAACGCGCCGCTTCCCTTCCCCAGGGCCCCGCCTGTAGCCCTAGGCGGCGCCGCCACCGGGGTAGGGGCCAGCCGAGCCTGCCGGGGAGCAGGGGGATTGAGCCTTAATCCCATCAGGGAGCCTCTGCCCTGGGAAGGCAAGCGGAGGGGTGCGCAGGCCCGGTGGAGAGGGCGCGTCCGGAGCCCGCGGGGCCCGGCGCGCCGCTCTCTCCACCGCCTCCGCTGCCCGCAGGATCCCTTCGCCTCCGGCTCCGCCTCGATCCGCACCCCCGCTTCCCAGTGTCCACCTCCTGGGCCTCCAACCCGCACGGTCGTCCAGATCCTAGCAGTCGCAGGCTGAGTAGCCCGGATCTCCAACGATCCCCCAGTTCCCGGCCACCAGGTCTCCTCTCGGAATCACTTCCAAGGCTCGGACCAGTGGGGGGCAGGGGAGAGGGATCAACTAGCTCCCAGTTTCCAATCACCGTCCACAGTCACCCGAGGCTGGGGACCCAATGCGACCCCGGGCCACCGGCGCCAGATCCACTCCGAATATCGACTCGCAGGTCCCCAGCTGAGTGGCGCGGGATCCACTGGCTGCCCAGTGCTGGATCTTCCGGCGGGTTCCACTCCCAAGTCTGGAGGGACAGACCTTCCGGCTCTCAAGTCGGGATGCCCCTTCCCCGGAGATCCAGAGCCCGGGGTGATCCACCAGGTCCCCACCTCTTTCCAGGCTAACTTTGTCAACTTTTCTCCGGGGGCCTCGGCGGAGCAGAAACTTGGCAGCCACCGCTCGCCACCGCCTCCTCTATCCCCTCACAGGCCGGGGACACGGGACTGATGGCCGGCCCCGATCCGCCGCGGCCACCGCGCAACCTACCCTAGAGCCGCCGCCGCCGCCGGTCCGCGCCGCGCCGCCACCTGCCCGCAGCCCGCGGCACCTGCCTGCGCCGCCCGCGACCCCGCGCAGCCTAGCCTGCTGGGGGCGGGGCCTAGGACTGGGAAGCGCCCCCCGTCGTCATGGGAACCGCGGCCGGCGGCGCCTGCGCGGAGGGCCCCGGGGCGGAGCTCAGCCCGCGGACTCGAGCTCTCGCTTGGCGCCGGGACCGGGGGGACAGTCCGGCAGGTCAGAGGTCGCGAGTTTCCACCGAGACTCCTCCCGGAAGCGCTCCTGGCCCTAGAGCCCCGACCCTGCCTCGCCTGACTCCGAACATTTGTACGTGATGCTTGCTTGCGTTGCCGGGGTTAGCCCCCGGCTTTGGCCGGGAGTCACCCACAACACACACCGCGAACCGCCGCCAGGTCTGCGCCCGAGAGCCTAGTGCAGCCTGGGAGCTCAGGAGAGCCTCGCCCATTGCATCGTTTGGGCTACGGGCGCCCAGAGCGAGCCCGGTCTGTGCGTAGCGCTCGCGCCTCCTCGCGGCGAGCAGGGGAATCGCACCCGGGGCGGCTCATTTCCTCAGGAACACCTACAGTGTGCATCATCCCTGCGGCCTTACGTTGAAGTGGGGGATGAAGGGTGAGCCGAATAGAGACTTACTGGACAAGCTGATAGAATCGTAGGAGGTCTCTCCTGAACGAGAAAATGTCTCGTTTTACTCTCCTTTACTCATTTCATTCCATAGGTTTCTATTCCGCACCTACAGTATGCTGGATGCCAGGGACCCATCATACTGGTGGGGACTTCGCTGGTGATACAGACAAGATACAGCTGGCAAGATACAGACTTTCATAGAGCTTACAGACACTGTAAACAGTATTTGCACAAATAAGCTGAATTGCATTTGGGACTCGTGCTTCCTTCCTTAGGAAGGAAATATATGGAGACAATAACTAAAAATGTCAGTTGGACCTCAGAGAAGTCAAAGAAAGAAAAAAGAATGCAATGCTGTTTGGCTCCAGGAGATTTGGCAGGGAGCTCCCTTATCTGTCCTTCGTGTGTGTGTGTGTGTGTGTGTGTGTGTAAGAAGGGACTCTTGTTACAGGAGATACATCATATCCTCCATTGTTTCTTTTAATTTGCACTTTTGGAGCAAGGATCAGCACCTCCGTATCTTATCAAGGAGAATTCTGAGGCTCCCTAGGAGACTTGTCCACGGTGATGGAACCCAGAAGTGGTGAGGTAGTGGCTCTATGACGTCTTGCAGCTTAGAATAATCTCCTGTATCAGCTGGATGTCTGGAGAACAGTCGTCAGTAGGATCCAACTCAGTGGCTTTTAAATACGACTACCAGGCGCTTCCATGGTTGTGCAGTTGCTGGGACTCCGTGTTCCCACTACTCCCAGCCCTGGCTTTTCTCTTCCCAAGGAGGGGGGCAGTGCCAGTCAGGGACTTTCCCAGGACCCCTTCCTTCTCTTCAACCCCTGGTCTAGGAACTAGGTCCCACATACTGTAACTAAGGATTTGCATGCTGCAACTAAAAAAAGATCCCGCATGCTACAACTGGTAATTCTACACGCCACAACTAAGACCTGATACAGCCGAATAAATAAATATTTTAAAAAATAAATAAAAAGTAAATATGACAACCATGCCCAGGGTAGTGTCTTCGAGGTAGGGAGAATAGTTGGATTGGAAGTAAAAATGCCTCAAAATCCACCTTTCAAGTAGGGTTTTTCCATTACATGTGTATTATATCAGCAAAAGCAAGTCCCTGTTTATTGTTCGCTGCCCTTTCTAGAACTGCCAGTATGATGGGTCCCTGGCATCCCGGAGGAAGCAGGAGCTTTTGTTTCTTTAGTTCACTCCTGATTCTCAGTGCCTAGGGCAGGGCTTGGCAAATACACGTACTCAGAAAATACTGTGCCTAATTGGATTAAACGCATGAATAACCAACAGTTTTAATAGAGTACTGACTGCTACCTCTCCCCCCTAACCTTATGGGAACTTCTTATCTCTCTGGGCCAATCTCAATTCACCAGAATGTGTGGGTTGAGGGTTCTATTGAAACTAGATGTCTCTCAGCTGCCCATTCAGCTTAGTCCTCCATCTTGGCATCTCCTCTCTATCCCAGAGCTTAAGTGGGGGAGAGAGAAGACAGTCCTTTTTCTGCCACTCATCACAGAAACCCCAAACCCAGATGTGGCCCCAGCCCTAGCCAGCCCACTCCCAGTTTTGCACCCCAAGAGACGCCCAGCCCACGCCCACTGTCAGTGCATCTACCTACATTGAGCTTTGAGGTGGGGGAGTCCCAAAAGTGCCAAACTACAACTCCCAGAGTCCTCCTGGCCCCAGGAGGGGCGGGACTTCCTGGTTCAGCCCCACCTTAGCAGATTCTCCCTGCATTCCTGTGTCTTCTCTCCCAGGTCAGAGGCTGCCAGCCAGCACACACCCAGCGATTACACCCTGACCAAAGAGGTGTCAGGTTGTACATTGTTTTCAGAGGCAACACCCCACCCCTTACTCACAGTCCTGGCTTTTCTCTTCCCAAAGAGAGAGGACAGGGAGTTTCCCAGGACTCCTTCCTTCTCCGCCATCATCTGACCCGTCCTCAAGAAAGTCTGTCTTGGTTTGGCAGCTCTGTCCAACAGAACTTTTTGCAGTGACACGAACGAACGTGAACGTTAAGTCGCTCAGTCGTGTCCGACTTTTTGCGACCCCATGGGCTGTAGCCTACCAGGCTCCTCTGTCCATGGGATTTTCCAGGCAATAGTACTGGAGTGGATTGCCATTTCCTTCTCCAAGGGATCTTCCCAAACCAGGGATCGAACCTGGGTCTCCCACATCGTAGATGGACGCTTTACCGTCTGAGCCACAAGGGAAGTCCAGGGATGTGCTATATCTGCACTGTCCAACATTAGCCACAGATGACCATTGAACACTTAAATTTCGGCCAGTGTGACCAAGGAGCTAAATTTTTAGTTGTATTTAATTTTACTTAAATAGCCACACATGGCTACATCTATCTACCACATTGAACAGGATAGCTCTAGAACTCACACACTCCCTGGCAAAGACCATATTCACACATTTTCACTGATGCATATTCATTTTGTTTCTCTTGTAACTCGCCTGCTTCTTGAGAGCCAGTGTGTCCTTTGAAATGTTTTCCCTCAACACCAGGCCTTTGCCTATGCCGTGGCCTCTGTCTGAATACTGTGCCCTCCGCTTGCCCATCATCTATAGCTACTACGTGTCCTTCAGAGCTTTAATGTCACCTCCTCCGGGAAGCCATCCCTGACTGCCATCCCCAACCCCCATGCCAAAGCCTCTGAATCTTCTAGCCCCAACTGGGCACTGATGACCCTGTTGTATAATTGCTCAATCACTTCTCTGTCTCACTTTCTAGACTGTGAGCTTGGGAGCAAACACTAGCATAATGTCTGAAATAGAGTTGACCTTCAATAAGTACTCATGAAGTTCAATGTTGAATAAATGTTTTCACATAATACAGTCCCGTGCCTCATTCACGAAAATTATACTAATGAAATATGTCATTTATTGAGCTAAGTACTTTGCCTGTACTGTCTCATTAAACGTCACAACAGTCCTGTAAGAGATGCTCTATTATCTCCTTTTCACAGGTAAAGGGTCTGAAGCTCAGAGAGGTTAAGTGAATCATTCAAAGTCACACAGCTAAGATTTCAGCCTGGGTCCCCTAGAAAACAGAGCCTGAGGCAAGATTAACAAACTAATGCCTTATTGGGGATGTAATCCCAGCTTAAAAAGAGTGAAGGAAAAGGGACTGTGCGACTGAGAAGGAGGGAGGGCAAATATAAGACGTTCTTGACTGAACTGGCCGCAGCTTTTCAAGAAAATGCGACCAGGGGTTCCACCACTCGGGGCATCTCTGGGGGAAGCCATGTGAAATGGGCAGGGATGAGGGGCAAGAACTTCATCTGCTGGCCTGTCCCGTTTCCCCTCTGCCATTAGTGACCACTGGACCCAACCACTCCTCGTGTCTGAGCTGTGTTACTGACGCCTCCAGGCAGCCATGAGGAAAACCAGCTCTGCACCCAGAAGCTCACCTGAGTCTAGGAGAGGAGGCACCAGAACCCTGGCCCCAAGCCCTGGCCTCAGCTCCGGCCAGGTCGGCTGGGACCACAGCTGGGGCTGTTGGCAGAACAACTCAGTCCTCATCACCTAGCTTGGCAGGCCGAGCTAGCCAAGTGGCTGCAGCAGTCTGACCCAGGCCGCCTGACCCAGGCCGAACTGCAGCAGTCTGACCCAGGCCGCCTGCAGGGGCAGGCGAGCAGAGGCTGGATGGCGTCCAGGGCTGCTGGGTGGCCGGGAAGGACACAGCTAAGCACACTTGAGAAGGTGCAGCAATCACGCCTGACAGAAATCAGACTGGGATTCAGATCCAGTTGAGACTAACCCTGAAGCCCTTCCACAAATATTGACTGAAAGAAAAAAGAGAATTAATATATGACTGAATGAGTGGGAGGGAAAAAAAAAAACACCCTGGCAATCATCTCTCCAAAACCTTGGTGTATTCCAGACGCCCTCATTTAATAGTGGAAAGACTAAGGCCCAGTAAAGCAGAGATGCTCTAAGGCCACACCAAGAGTGAGTGGCAGAGCTAGGACTTAAGTCTCAGTCTCAGTCCTCCTGCTTCCCCTTTGTCTCATTTGTCGTGTCAGCATCTATGGCCTCAGAGTGATGCCTCTTGTTCTCACCTGCCCAGCATCCATTTCCCCATCCTCTGTAACAGCACCCTGGTTGTCCTCCTAGAAACCACCCCACGCCCCGCCTTTAGTTTGTGTGGTTCCAGTGTGGTAGATGTCAGGACACGCCTGGTCTCATCCCCAGTCTCCCACCCTTGACCCCTAACCCTTGAGCCCAGGTCCTAGGTCCGGCCAATCAGAGGATCCCATTTCCCTGGCCACAGTCTTTGGTTCATGGATGGGACCCATGTCTGTCCAGTGAGAGTTAATCACAGTAATTGCAGCCACTGTGTGTGAAGAAGAGCTTTCTTTTCTCCGGGGTTAATTACCTTTGGTTACCTCCGGGAGTTGGTAATGGACAGGGAGGCCTGGCGTGCTGCAGTTCATGGGGTCGCAAAGAGTCCGACACGACTGAGCGATTGATCTGATCTGATCTGATCTGACCTTTCAGACAATGGATGGAGAAGGCAATGGCATCCCACTCCAGTACTCTTGCCTGGAAAATCCCATGGACTGAGGAGCCTGGTAGGCTGCCGTCCATGAGGTCATGAAGAGTCGGACACGACTGAAGTGACTTAGCAGTAACAGACAATGGAGAAGGAAAATGGCAACCCACTCCAGTATTCTTGCCTGGAGAATCCCGTAGACAGGGGAGCCTGGTGGGCTGCTGTCCATGGGGTTGCACAGAGTCGGACACAACTGATGTGACTTAGCAGCAGCAGCTAAGCCTGGAGGCACCAGAAGCCAACACTGTGAGAGAGAATCTGCCTGAGGGTAAACCCGCCTCAGCAGGAACAGAGCTGAGAGATGGAGAGGAAGAGAGAGGGGGCGGTCACTGCTTGTTCACCTGGAGCCAGCTGTGCCTGAAGCTGCACCACAGAATTCTCAGTTATGTAAGCCGATACGTTTCTTGTTTCTTGTTGAGCCAGTTGGAGTTGCACGTCCATCATTTACAGCAAAAGGCAAGACAAGCACCTACTGGATAAAGGCTTTTCAGATCCGGAACCTACTCTCTGGAAGTTCACAGCCCGCAGGGTGGATATTCAGATCCCAGAGAAATATCCCTCAACTAGAACTACCAAGGCAGAAAGGCAGAGAGCACAATGGCAAGAATTTCAACACCTGGCATTTAATCTCGGTTAATCCCCAGTCACACCTTCTGCTACCCCGGAAACACCACGCCCTCACCCCACTCTGACTTGGGGCTGGCTTTTCTCTCTTTGCCCAGCCCACCCAGCAGCCCAGTGACAGGCTGTCGGTTTAAGAAACTGGGAATGAAACACACACAGGCCAGCTTATCGCACTCCTGGGCTTTGTTCACCAGCCCGACTGTTTCCTTCGGACAGGAGGACGCCTGTCACCAGGTCACAGACTTACGTTCAAAACTGGAGCCTGAGAAGTAGCCACATTGGAGGGTCTTGACCTGAAGTAGGTGAGTCTGGAGAGAAGAGGGAGGTGAGGTCAAGACTAGGGGGAGAGGAAAGTATTGTCCGGGAGCTATAATGAGCTTTAAGGGTCCACGAGCCCCTGAAATTATAGTAGTGTGTGTGTGTGTGTGTGTGTGTGTGTGTGTGTGTGTGTGTGTGTGCAAGTAAGTCTGCATAAAGAATGCAGGTATGCTTTTAAATCATATTTTCAAAGGACTCCATCACCTCCAAAAGGTTAAGTCCCCCTGGTCTAGGATGTAGCCATCCTTCTGGGGGTGGATGTTTTAGTCTATTCAGGCTGCTATACACAAAGTGCCATAGATTACATGGCTTATAACCAACAGAAATTTATTTCCATCAGTTCCAGAGGCTAGGAATTCCAACATCAGGGAGATTTTGATGTTTAGTGAGAGCCCGCTTCCTGGTATACAGATGGCTGTCTTCTTGCTACGTTCTCATGTGGCAGAAGGGGCGAGGGTGGTCTCTGGGGTCTCTTTTCTATGCTTCATGGAAGGTCCACCCTCATGGACCTTGTATCACAGTTTGACCCAGTGCACACGGCCAGCTTGTACCAGAGCTGGACCCAGTGCACACGGCCAGCTTGTACCGGGGCTGGAAACGCACGAGCAGCCAGGGCTGAGCAGGCTGTGTGGCTGGGAGGATGAGACAAGGAGTGCGGCTCAGCGTCCTGCCCCAACCCCGACTCGCGCATCTTCAGATTCCAGCCTGGATGTCCGCCTGGCCCCCAGAGGCCCCTGCTCTGCGCCTGCCCCCGATGGCGTCCTGGGCCGTCCTTTGGTGTGACGCTGTGTCTGTCTGCATCCGTTGATTGATGGCTTGGTGAAATACACATCTCAGACTTCACGTGGGCTACACCACGCTCAGAGAGCTTCCCTTCTCCTGACAAACCGGCCCCTCCCGCAGCTTCCCCGTCTCAAGTAAGGACAGCTCGCCCAGCCCAGGTGCCAAGGTCAAAAGCCCTGGAGGCATCTTTGCCTCCCCACCGTCCCTCACACTCCCAAGTCCAGTCCATAAGCAAATCCAGTTGGCTGGACCTACCTTTGACCTTCAACATAGATCCCAAATCTGCCTCTGCCCTCCCTGTGTGTTCTCTATCCCACCCACTGACTGTCTCTCAACTGACCCACTGAAATTGCTTCCTGTTCCTTCTCCCTTGCCCTCTCTCTGCCTCTTCTCCACCCAGCAGCCAAAGCTGACCTTTTTAAAACACTGAGACAAGTCATGTCCCACCTCTGCTCAAGACCACCCACAGACTCCCCATCTAACTCAGAAATTAAAAACCAAAGATCTGTCATTGCCTACAAAGCGTCCCACTCTCCCCGCTTCCTCATCCCTTCCAGTCACTGGGGCCTCTTTGCTTCCTGCAACATGCCAAGTACAGGCTCACCTCAGAGCCTTTGCACCTGCTTGGCCCTCTGCCTGGAATATTCCTCCCCCATAGATCCACACGGCTTCCTCCCTCAGCTCCTGCACAGAAGTCACCTTCTCACGAGGCTTTCCATGACCCTTCCCTATCCATTCACCATCTCCCTTCCTGGCTTCATTTTTCTCTGTGGCACTTATTACATCAGGCATCCTTTTGTTTTGGCCTTGCCCACTGCATATGAGACCCTAGCTCCCTGACCAGGGATCAAACCTGTGGCCCCAGCAACGGAAGTACAGAGCCCCAATGCACCAGACCTCTGGAGAAGTCCCTACATCAGGCATCTTAACATGCTGACTTATTTCCTTTTTGTTTCTCTCTCTTATGGGACTGTAAGCTCCACGAGGACAGTTGTTTTTGTCTGTTTTCCTCACTACTAAATCCCCACCACTAGAATAGTTCTTCGGGGAAGGCAATGGCACCCCACTCCAGTACTCTTGCCTGGAAAATCCCATGGACGGAGGAGCCTAGAAAGGCTGCAATCCTTGCGGTCGCTAAGAGTCGGACACGACTGAGCGACTTCACTTTCACTTTTCACTTTCATGCATTGGAGAAGGAAATGGCAACCCACTCCAGTGTTCTTGCCTGGAGAATCCCAGGGACGGGGGGAGCCTGGTGGGCCATCTATGAGGTAGCACAGAGTCGGACACGACCGAAGCGACTTAGCAGCAGCAGCAGAATAGTTTTTAGAACATAGGAGATACTCAGTAAATTTGTTGAGTGGATGGACGGATGGACCATATTGTTCTCTCTTGTTTCCCTGTCTTGCCCTCCAAACCTGAGGTTCCTCAAGGGCAGGCATGATGTTTTGTTCCCTGCTGTATCTATAAAGGTAACAAAAGCTGAATGAATGAATGATCAACTCCTTCCAATTGACGGATGAGGACACATGGATGCTAGAATGAGAAAGGGACTTATGAGGACATAGTAAGACACTAGTAGCCACCTCTAAACTCTCAGGTCCCTGGTTCCCTCCTGCCATGGCTGTCTGTGGCTCCCAGAGCCCATCCAGACTCCCTGGCTGGAGCAGGGGAGAGGGTTGACCAAACTTTAACCTTGGGTAGCCCCTGAAAAACGCTAGGGTATTTGACTTTAAACGAATTCCTTCATATCACTCTGGGTTTAGGGCTCAGAGTCAGCAGTCCCATTCCCTGAGTTTGAGACCCTGGTCCACTGCTCACTTCCTGGGGCTTCTTTTTGTCATCTGTAAAATGGGAACTCAGATAAGAGTAGTACCTACCCTACCATGGGGGAACCATGAGGCTTAAACCGAATGAGGCACTGAAAGAGTTTAGAATGGGCCTTGATGAGTGCTCAAGAAAATTGTCAACAGCAAAGCACGGAGCTGGAAGAGAAAATATCCAATCCCTTTCAAGTTTCCCTTAGGTGAATTCCAGCTAATTGGAACCCGGCCGGATGTGGTTTTGGGTTATAATGCCTCATTTAAGTTTCTGGGCACCTGGATGGTTGGTGTGATTTTCCCAGGTGACACTGAGCATATTATCTGGAGAACAAAACTCCTTTCAAGGTCAGAAATGCCTGGAGAGGCACTGGGGCAGCCAGAGAGAGGCAAAATCGTGGGCCTCAGTCCGCTCTGGGCTCTCCAGCTTCCTGGCTGGAATTACACCCCTCTGGATCCTGCCAACCCCAAAGCTGAGGCTGATTTCAGTGTAGGGAAAAAAAAAAAAACAACAAAAAAACAAACCCACCCTCTCTCACTTCAAGGCACTGCATCTCATTTGCTGGCTGGCTGCCATGAGGTTTTTCTAAGCTTGGGAATAAAGTATGTGTGCCACCTAACCCCGACCTCCCTTCTCAGGCTTAGCTCAGCCCCCTCTCCCTGCAACACAGCTGCATCTGACCCCCAAGAACCTTCACAACAACCCTGATGGCCCCATTTCCAGAGAGATGAGGTGAACTCCCTGAGGTCACCCCGGGGAAACCTGGTGGTTCGTGTGTTTCTTTCTCCCTCATCGCCCTGCTCAGTGATCAAACCCAACACTATCTGCCCCCTGGATTTAGAATCTGCTTTTACAGATGGAGCAACCAAGGCCCAGAGCAATGGGGTAACTTGCTCCGAGTCACACAGCTGGGAAACGCTAGAGGGCCTGGCTGGCCTCCAAGCCCAGGACTCTGGCCAAGTGTAACGTGCTGGCTGGGCTTAGGGTCCCCACGTGAAACCCAAGGTTGAAGAGCATTGGTCCTGGAAGGTCTGGGGCCATGTCCTTGTTTGGCTCAGTGGCTCCTGACCCTGGGTGCCCCTGGGCTGCCTCAGCCCGTCTGGGCCTTGCTTCTGACCATCAATGACGGCTTTGGCTATTAGCAAACCGCCTTCCTGCCTTAGCCTCCTCCTCCAGCACTCTACTATCATTTTGGTAAGACCGAACTTGAAAGCGACTCGATTTCTCATTAACATAAATTTAAATGTCAAATAGATAACTAATAAATAGAATAAAACCATTACAACAAATACAAGAAAAGTCCAACCTCATCCCCCAAGTCTCACTAGACTCCGTTGCCTCCTCAAGGCTCCCCGTCTTTCAACAGAGGAGACTGACAGATGATTGGGGGGTGTTTAAGGCCCTGCAGCTCTTACAGAAACTTTCTCCTTGAAGGGTTGAAGAAGAATTGAAAACTAAATAACTCTCGGCATCCTATGATTTAGAGACATTTAAGGATGAGTCCAGGTGCCACCTGACCTCTGTGGCAACACATTAAACAGCAATAAAGCAACGCCATTTGTGTACATGAAAAATACACACAGTATCAGTTTTGCAAAAATACCTCCAAACAAAAAAATAAACATTAAAGAATGGTCAGAGATTGGGAGAAGGTAAGCGACGAACAGGGTGGTTGCTAGAAACACAGCATGTGTGTGTGGTTTTGAGAAAGGTCCCCTCTCTGTGTAGAAGCGGACCTTAGGGACAGGGCAAGGCTTGATAGGCAGAGTGAATGAACGAAGAAATAAATGAATGAATGAGTGAGACATGAGAGGGGGCTTGCGTGGACCAGTGATGTTCATTTCCCAGGAGGACTAGTCTGTGTAAGCACTAAGGTTTATTCTAAAATTTGGAGTTTCGACTTCCAGAATGTGTTAGGGAAGAGCTCCAGCCCAGTTATGAAGACCTCCCAGTGCATCCCAGACCAAAGCAAGGCTAGTGACCTGGGGTCCAAAGACAGGACCAGATGCCTGGCTGGTGGGGAAAACGTGGACATCCTTTCCAGACCCCGTTTTCCTCCTTCCACAAATCTTGCCTGCTGACTCCTAGGTCACTGACATGCCCTGATGGTGGGCAGTGTGTGGGCAGCTCTGGGGCTTTCCCTCACCTGCGTCTCGGCCGTCAGCCTCGTCTCCCCTGCCTGGTTCCAGACCACCACCTTCTCCTTCGGTGTCCTCACCTACTGCTCCTGGCCTCAGGGTGACAGCTGGAACCAGAGCTGTGGGACCTTCCAGTCCCTGGATGATATTCCTGACTTTGCCTGGAAGGTGAGACATGGACTTGTCAATTTATTGCAGCTTCGAGGGGTCGGGGAGCAGGGCATTCTCAAATGCATCAGCACACACACACAAAAAAAAGCCAAGTTCTGCCCACCTCCCTTCCAACCTCTGACTCTGTAGGTGTGGGGTGGGATCTGGCTGTGTGAATTTTAGCAAACACCCAGGGTGATTCTGAAGGCAGCTGCTGGCCTATGCAGTGCCTTTATACAAACTAGGAAATGGTGCCCCTTCCTCAGAGAAGGCAATGGCAAGCCACTCCAGTACTCTTGCCTAGAAAATCCCATGGATGGAGGAGCCTGGTAGGCTGCGATCCATGGGGTCGCTACCAGTTGGCTACGACTGAGCGACTTCACTTTCACTTTTCACTTTCACGCAATGGAGAAGGAAATGGCAACTCACTCCAGTGTTCTTGCCTGGAGAATCCCAGGGATGGCACAGCCTGGTGGGCTGCTGTCTAAGGGGTCGCACAGAGTCGGACACGACTGAAGTGACTTAGCAGCAGCAGCAGCAGCAGCAGCAGCAGCAGCAGCAGCAGCAGCAGCAGCAGCAGCCCCTTCCTCAGGACACTGTACTGCCATCTGCTGGAGAATTCCTATAATCAATAGGCATTTCTGTGCCGACTCCCAAAGGCGTGTCCTAGAGTTGTGCAGTGCACAACCTGTACACACCTGCCTGGTCGCCCTCTAAGCACGGCTAGGTTTGAAAACCACGACTAAGATGTCGAAAGTCTCTGTTTTGATGCGAATTACCAGTTCAACAATCGGGACAATGGGTTGGGACTCCCAGTTCAGTACCTCTAAGCAAGCCTGTGTGTGTGCTTAGTCCAGTCTGACTCTTCTTGACCCCAGGGACTCTTGCGTCACCTGCACCGGCAGGCAGATTCTTTGCCACTATGCCACCTGGGAAGCCCATCTAAGGAAGATTACACAGCCTTCAAAACCAATACAAAGGTGCCTCTCTTGGTGACCCTGCTGTATAGCAGGTACTCAGTAAAGAGAAGGTGAAGGTGAAGTTGCTCAGTCGTGTCCGACTCTCTACGACCCCGTGGACTGTAGCCTACCAGGCTTCTCCATATAGTCAAAGCTATGGTTTTTCCAGTAGTCATGTACAGCTTTGAGAGTTGGCTGAGCGCTGAAGAATTGATGCTTTTGAGCTGTGGTGCTGAAGACGACTCTTGCGAGTCCCCTAGACAGCAAGGAGATCAAACCAGCCAATCCTAAAGGAAGTCAATCCTGAATATTTTTTGAATATTCAGGATTCAGGAAGGACTGATGCTGAAGCTGAAGCTCCAATACTTTGGCCACCTGATGTGAAAAGCCGACTCATTGGAAAAGACCCTGATTCTGGGAAAGACTGTGAGGGCAGGAGGAGAAGGGGACGACAGAGGATGAGATGGTTGGATGGTATTACTTACTCAGTGGACATGAGTTTGAGCAAACTCAGGGAGATAATGAAGGACAGGGAAGCCTGGTGCGCTACAGTCCACAGGGTTGCAAAGAGTCAGACACGACTTAGTGACTAAAGAATAAGAACAACAACAAAACAAGGGTAATAGTAGCACAGACCTTGGGGGGTTCTGAGGACTCAGCAGCTGATCAGTTAAGCCGAGGGAGTGCTTGACTGCCCCACCCCAGTTGACTGTCCCTCCTCTCTCTTCCTGGCAGGTTTCAGCTGCAATGCTCCTTGGAGGCTGGCTCCTATTGGCCTTCAGTGCAATTCTCCTCCTGTCCTGGGCCCTTGCCCCCAAAGGACTGTGCCCACGGAGGGGCAGTGGTCCAGTGCCAGAGGTACAGGCAGCAGCAGGTAAATTTGATGTCACATATAAGTGTTCCAGACGTGTTTCTGGAATGAATGGATGAATGAATGAGCCAGCCTGTAAGCAGAGACTTGCCTCCTGGTTGAATCTCAGAGATAAACCCTACGACTGCAGACTATTCCTGATCCTTTAACTAGCCAGAAATTGGGGGTAGGGAATGGTATCCTTAACATCATCCTCTCTTGCCCTTATCCAACCCCGGTCCTAAACGTTGTCCTCCTTGTTTCTCTCCTGTGCATCCACTTTGCATCATTTTTACCAGGACCACCATATATAGTTGGGCAGGCTGGGCACTGCACAAGGGCATCCAGCTGAGGCTGGGAGGGCTGAGAGCTGCGTTTGTCCAGAAGAATTGCTGTCGTTTCTGTTGTTTAGTCGCTAAGTTGTGTCCAACACTTCTGTGACTCCATGGGCTGTACCCCGCCAGGTGCCTCTGTCCATGGAATTCTCCAGGCAAGAATACTGGAGTAGGTTGCCATTTCCTTGTCCATGGGACCTTTGCAATCCAGGGATCAAACCCATATCTCCTGCTTGGCAGGTAGATCGTTTATCACTGAGCCCTCTCCAAAGCCCCCAAGCCCAGAGGGTTGCTTTTCTCTAATTCACACATCGGCTTTGGATGATCTAGCTCAGGTCTTGGTGGTAACCCTCATCCAGTTAATTCTCCACCATCTCCCACCTGGATTAGAGGTGACCACCTCACGCATCTCTCTGCTGCCACCCTTGTGCCCTAGAGTCTGTTTGCCACACCTTGGCCAAGTGAGACCTGTTAAAACTGAAATCAGATCAAGCCACCACATCAATGACTTCCTGTTACCGATGAGGCTCCACTGAGGAGGCCCTTATTCCTTCACTGACCCTCATCTCTTAACTGGCTTCGCAGACTCAGCACGCACCAGCCACACTGGCTTGCTTTCTGTCGCTCATAAGCACCGAGCTTGTTCCCTCTGCCTGGAATGTTCTCTTCTCAGATCTTCACAGCTTGCTCCTCCCACTTTATTAAGGGCACTGCTCAAATACCTCTCTCAGTAGGGGTCTCCCATGACCTCAAGGTAAGGGAGCTCCCCCTCTCCTTAGAGTCTCTTTCCTCTTGCCTTGCTTTCTATTTTTCGTAGCCTGAAATATCTCATCTGCCTACCTGATTGTTGTGCATCTCTCTCCACGAGAACATCAGCTCTGTGAGGTCAAGGACACGTCTGCCTTGACATCACCAGCATCTGACACAGTGCTCCGCACATAGAGCGCACTAGATATTTGTCGACTCAGTGAGTGGAGACACAGTCCTTGTCGTCAGCTTGCACAGTGTCTAGTGGGGGTGGCAGTTATGACTCGGTGGATATTTGGCACGATGACAAGCACAGGATGTAAGGAAAAACTCCAAGAGGGACCTGACTCAGTGTTTGGAGGGGGTGTTAAGGAAGGCTTCCTGGAGGAGGCGTCACTGAGATGAATCTGGAGGGATGAGTGGGAAGTTAACCAAATGTGGAAGGGCATTTCGGGTAACGTGAACATCAGGGGCAAAGGCATCATTTTGTCTCCAGAGAGACAAGAGAGCAAGGCACAGTCAAGAAACTCCAAGTGGACAAGTGTGGCTGAAGTGGGGCTGGAGGTCACGTGACTCTCCTGCGCTGGGACTGCCTCCAAAGTGAGGAGGTGTCTGGTTCATTTGCTTAGTATCTCTAGTGCCTTCCACAGAGCCCCTGACAGTTTTGAGGAGTGAATACACAGACGGATGGGTGGGTCGGTGGATGCGAGGGAGTGGGGTGTGTAAGTAGGTGGGTGAGCTGATGGAAGGATGCATCAGTAGATGTATTACTGAAGAGATGGATGAACGGCTAGAGGGATGGGGAAAATGGGTGGAGGAATGGATGGATGGGGGCATTGGTGGGGGGCATGTGGCTAAGTGGGTGGCTGGACAGGTGGATTGATGAGTGAATGGACAGGCAGACAGAGGAATGGAGTGCCTGAGTGGAACAGAATGTGGTTGAAAGGATGGGTGAGTAGGTGCACAGATGGGTGGAAGGCTACTTGAGTGATAGGTGGACACAAGGATAGGTGAGCCAATGAATAAGTGAATGGATGATGGATTTTGAGCGAGTGGATGGGAGGACTGGGATGCAAGGTCAGCCCAGAGCCCCATGACCAACACATGGGTTTTCCTTCCTGCTGTCTCCAGCCATTGCCACCGTCACGGGCCTGCTGGTTTTCCCCATCAGCTTGGCCTCGCCGTTCGCCAAGGAAGCCTGCGTAGCCTCCTCTGTGTACCACGGAGGTCAGTGCCAGCTAGGCTGGGGCTATGTGACCGCCATCCTCAGCGCAGTCCTGGCCAGCCTCCTGCCTGTGATCAGGCGGCCCCACGGGACTGAGGTCCAGCGGAGGACCATCTTCTTCTCCAGTGACACTGAGAGCATCATCCTTGTGCCAGAAACGACCAAATAAAAATATCTCAGGAGGAGAAAAAGAGCCCATGCTAGCGTTGTATGAAATCACTACACACCCAGGTTCAAATCCCACCTCGGCTGCTTGCTTGCCGTGTGGCCTCAGGCAAATCGCCTCATCTCTCTGAACCTCAGTGTATAACTTCTGTAAAATGGGGCAGGGGAGGGGGTTGAAATAATTCCTACCTTGGAGGGCAGTTATGAGAATTAAGATGCTGTGTATAAATAAAGCCCTTAGCGTATGTTAGGAAAACTTTAGCTATTATTATTGTAATCCTGACCCCAGAGGAGGATTGTGGTGAGCATAAACCTATTCATGAGAAGTGCCTGGGGGCAATTCTGGATCCATGGTCATCACTCAGATACTACACCTTTTAATGGGTATGTATGTTCACTGGGGGCAAGAGGAGAAGGGGATATGACAGAGGATGAGATGCCTGGATGGCATCACTGACTCGATGGACGTGAGTCTCAGTGAACTCCGGGAATTGGTGATGGACAGGGAGGCCTGGCGTGCTGCGATTCATGGGGTCGCAAAGAGTCGGACACGACTGAGTGACTGATTTGATCTGATCTGATCTGATATTCTCTCTCTCTTCCCTTCAGTTCTATAACTCCTCCTCTTAGTGAATCTGGAAAGTATTCATTTTCCCATCAATGAGATGTCCCCTTATAAATGAGAGCTGGTCCAGTGTTGGGGTGGGGATTCGGCGGGGAGTGGGGTCAGGCGTTAAGGACCTGCCTCACCCCTTCATGCAAATAACCCCACTGATGTAAAAACCTTACCGTTACTTGGGGCACACAAGGCCCCTTGAGAGCCAGTCCCGACCTCTCTCTTCAGCTTCTTTCTTGTCACCCACCCGACCCGGCGCCTCTTCCTCTGGCCATGCTGACTTCTGAGCCCACAGTAGGTCTCTTCACAGCTCCACACTGCTCTCTCTGCCATGGGGTGCTGGAGCCCGCCTGTTACCTTGGCTGATCATGACCCAGTGCCCTGCTTTGGGAGCAGCACCTTAATCCTCCCTTCGGATGTGACCCTCAGCCACTTTCTGACTGCTTAGCCAATCAGGAATGGTCGGAATGACTGGTTCAGAGATGGGCCTGGGACCTGTATAAACCAGCATGGAGGAGAGCGGAGCCTCGAGATGGACATAGATGGAGCGCTAAGGATTTCACTTGACCACCTGGATCCAGCCATGCCCACTCCCCTACCCGCAGGACCCATAGAGACAGGCAGCTCCAGGCTGGCATCCGTCTAGCTTGTGGCTGTACCGGAAGAAAGCATGAGCCACTCTCTTCCCAGGGAAAGAAGCTGATTGGCCAGGACTGGGTCATGTGTCCCCCTGGGGAGAGGGGGATGTCAGCAATCTAGACTAGAAGGCCACAGTTATAATGTAGGCGATATAGTTTCCCAGAAGATGGGAGAAGTTGCTGGTCCTGGAATGGGGCAAGGATGCTGAGCAAGAGGAAAACATTCAATGCCCAACTCCTCTCCTTAAGGGAAACTCTGTTATCTTCATTTCACAGAAGTGAAGACTGTAGCTCCGAGAGACAGAGTTACTCGCCCAAAGTCACACAGCTGTTGGCGGCAGAGCTGGGATTTGAACCCAGGGCTGTCAGACTCTGTGATGGAGGCAGAATGCCATCTCTGCCCTGACGCAGCTCATCAAACTCTTTTGGCTTTAAACATTCAACTAAGACCATCTGTAAACAACAGTACTATATTATTATAGCAATTCTATAATTTCAAAAAACACATCGGCCACTGAGAATGCAGCCAGCATTCATCTCTCAGAAAATAAGGACTATGATTACTTTTAAAAAGTCATAGAATAATGGAATAAGATAATAGAAAACCTAGGAAGCTACCCCATGGTGTGCAGATGGACTCGAAGAGCCCTGGTATGTTTCAAGTGTCATCAGAAGCATGTTGATGGGAGGTCAAGCTTGAGTGGGAAGATTTCAGGAACCCTAAGCAGCATCCCCAGTGCAAAAAGCAGCAAGCAGATAGACGCCAACAAGAAGAAGCCCATACAGCCCAAACAGGTCACCCACCTGCGCTTGAGATGAGCCGCCTCCTCTGTGTAATAACCTTACAACAGTCCCCTGCCACCCAAGTTCCTTAATCATCTCTCTTGACCACGCAGCATGGCTAGGAGGATCTTAGTTCCTTGACCAGGGATTTAACCTGGGCCCTCGGGCAGTGTGGCGTTCTAACCACTGGACCGCTGGGGAAGTTCCCTTTCATTTTCATTTTGGCATTTTCAGCAGTGCCAAAGGGAGCGATTCTTCAGCCTATGAAGCAGAAGCATTTTCATAGACACCATCTTTATTTGACAAGAGACAGAGAGATCTATCTCATTTTTCTCTTCATCATAATAAGAGGTACTCTTTGTTTGGAGGAGCCCTGTCCCTACCAAGGCTGGAAACCACTGTGCTTGCTCCACAAGTCTGAGTAAAGGATGCCAGGGAGATACCGGAGGAGTCCTGCCTAACGCCCTGATGTAATGGAAAGTCCCCAGGGCACTGCAGGGTTTGGAGGGTCATCTGAATTCTGTTAGGTTGACTCCGAGGATCTGATTGTGCTCCCTCTAGAGTCTACACCTGTCCTGGGCTCAAGCTCTCAGTGATTCCAGCGGCTTCAAAGCCAGCAGCACAGAGCCCCGAGAGCCCTTTCCTGAGTCAGCAGAACCCAGGGCAATCCAGTCGGCGTGGGTTTTGCTCCTGCCAAGAACTGACGGCCTCACCATACCCCCTTGAGGGGCTCTGTCACAGCCGAGAGGGCTCAGAGCTCGTTCCTCCCCCAGTTCTCCTCCAGGAGCTGTATCCTTTCAGGTTTCAAAGTCTCACCTGAGAACCTGAGCAAGAGATGATGGGAACTCAGAGAAACTGAGGTCTCAACCAGGAAATCGTTCCCAGTGATGCTAGGGCGAGAGGGTCCCAGTGAAAGAAGAGGGCCAGGACTGAATCCACAGCCCCAAAAGTGGAAGTGTTAAGTCACCCAGTCATGTCCAACTCTGTGTGACCCCACAGACTATAGCCACCAGGCTCCTCTATCCATGGAATTTTCCGGGCAAGAATACTGGAGTGGGTAGTTGTTCCCCTTCTCCAGGGAATCTTCCCAATCCAGGGATCAAACCCTGGGCTCCTGCACGGCAGACGGATTCTTTATCATCTGAGCCACCAGGGAATCCACACCCAAGGGAGGCATTACTACCTCCAGTTTGCAAAAATGAAAACCAAGGCTCAGAGAGGTAAAATTACTTGCCCAAAATCACATAGCCAGGAGCTGGCAGACTTGGGATCCTAAATCATCACTCCCCAAACATGTGGACAGAGATACAGAATGTAATTTTAGTTGGTGCAGTGAGAAAGTCATTCCCACATCAATCCTGCTTGAAGTCCTCCAAGAAGAAAAGCTCGTCTGGTGCTGTCTTTAACCTCTTAGACCCTTATAGCATCTCTTCTTAACAGCGAGAGAGTAGGCTTCGGGAAAGCCTTCGGTGGGAAACAGTACTTTGGTAAAATAGTTTCTATTCATTAATAGTTTGGTATTCATTTCTACAACCATCTTCTGTTTATGCAAATGATCCTGGCTTGCTCTTAGCTTGAAGTTTAAAAAGTGAATTGATTTATGGGATCTCCCTGGTGGTCCAGCGGCTAGGACTCCATGCTCCCAATGCAGGGAATCCAGGTTCGATCCCTGGTCAAGGAACTAGATCCTACACGCTGCAACTAAAAATCCCATGTGCTGCAACTAAAAGATCCCACGTGCTGCAACTAAGACCCAGCATGCCCAAATAATAAATAAAATTTTTTTTAAAAAGCTGAGTTGATTTTAAGAAAACTAGTAAAGATATAATAGCACACAGATATGGTTCAAATCATAAAGGGGGACAGCAGGTGACTTGAGTTTGGAAGAAGCTGTCATAAAACTTGGGGAGAAGACTCATTGATTGATCGATCTAATGTCTCTCAAACTTGAGTATCTGTTTGAAAAAAGAGAAGAGATCTAAACTAGTTCCTCCACCTGCCCTTAGCTGTACCCTCACCTCCCTTCCCTGCCAGGCTGGTTGCTGGAACCTCAGGCCTGGGAGAGGAGGAGGAAGATGGAACAGGATGGCGCACATGGGCACTGGCCCTTCTGAAACAGGATGGTCGGGACCTCCTCAATTCTTTGCGTAAGTGCTTCTCAGCCACCCCCATGGACTCTCCCAGAGGCCAAACGGAAAGCTTGAGGTGAAAAGAAAAGGGAGCATGGTTTAGAAGGGAAATGGTGGAGCAGCCAGAGGAGCCTAAACCCAGCATGTTGTCCTAAAGGGGAACAGCATCATTCAGGTGAAGACATGGTGACAGTATCCACGCGCTCGAGGCTACAAGGAGCTCCCCGTGCAGAGGGCTCAAGTTCAATCCCTGGTTGGGGAACCAGACTCCACGTGCTGCAACTAAGAGTTCCCCGGGCCACAACTAAAAGAAGATGCAGCACCGCAACTCAAGATCCCACATGCTGCACATACACGGATAAATAAATAAATATTAAAAAGAGTCATCACGAGCTGAATGAATGGCTGTCTGAAGCCACTAGGATTTAGGGTGATTTGTTACACAGCATCGCTTGTGGTTAACAACTAATTGATACAAAGGATGGGACCGGTTTCCCCAGCCTTGAGCTTTCTGGGGACCGATCAGGCAGCTAGCATGAGACTCTGTCCCGCTCTGGGTCTGGGTCAACTGGGGTGGGCTGGGAGGAGTAGGGTATGAGGACGCACTCTTCAGCAGCAAACATTTCTTTCTTTCAAATCAAAGAGAAAATCCCCAAACACAGAGGCAAGAAATAACCCAGGTTCACACAGTTCTGTTTATATATATTTTCTCTATATAGACACGACTCTTCAGTAAACAGTAATAAGATATGTTGGGGGCACTGAGAAAAGGAGAGCACTCCGGAGATAAAACGACTCCCACGCATTTGATTCGGGGACACAAGGACACACACGTGACGTACAGAGACCCGAACAAACACAGTAAGCCAAATAAATAAGCATTGTTTCAAATCACAACCACAACGCTCTCTGGAACACCACGAGAGAAGGCAGAGAAGAGGTCTTGTGCTGTACTTTCAGACCAGTCTGTCAAAAAATAAATAAGAATCGGAAGGTCTAGGATCTGGGTCTTGCTAAAATAACATCCTCTGTAGTGAAGAGTTGAATGGCAAAATAAAACTCTTATCTAGAGGGAGATTTCATACATGACCACCCGTCTCGGGAAGGCAGAGGGCCAGGGCGGGGAGACGAAACTTGCACAGAGCGCTCTTCGGCAGCGAGGTCCATCTCTCATCCATCCCACCCAGGACACCCGACTTGGGCGGAAGTTAGATGCAGCCGAAAGTGCTGGGTCCAAGGGAAGCGCCTTCACAAGCACGCCAGGCAGGAACTGCTTCCCCTCCTGGTTTGCTCAGGATGGGAGGACAGATGCACCCCCCTCTGTCAAGGTTTCAATGTGCTTGATGAGTCTCCTCTTCTCTTCAAAATTCTACCTGCCATTCTTGGGAAGAGCATCCTTCTGGGACGCTCTGTTTCTCCTGACTCTTGTCCATTCTCCGAAGCAGAGAAGGGCTGGCACGACGGCTCTCCTGGGAGGGCATGTAGGCAGGGTAAACTAGCTCGCCTAGGGTCTGTTTAGGGGGTTGGTGACCCTTTGTGTGAAGACATGGAGGGGACCATTTCCAGGCTGGGCTGTGACCCGGATGCCAGTTCATCAGCTCATTTTTTTTTCCCCAAGGAGAACATCCGCCACACCCTACCCTGGCCAACCTCTGTTCTCCTCTCTTCCTTTTGTCCTGAGTAAGCAAGGGCACTTAAGGAAATGCCAGCCTCCTTGAACAAGTGGCTTGCACCAACACACACCTTCTAAGCTTCTGGAACTCCAGAACCAATGTAGGAAGGAGAGGCGAGGTCCTCCCCAGGATGAGAGGAAGCGGATGTGGGCTCTGCCCTGCCCGGAGCAGGGGCTCTGAGCAGGACCATGAAGAGGCCTGTCTCAAGCTTACAGACCCTTCTCACAGCCTTTTGTTGAAAGAAGAAAAAAAGTCTCTCCTGGGGCCAGGGGGAGGAGGAAAAGATGAGAAAACCCAACAACTGAAATCTCCGACCCCAGGAGAGATGTGCAGAGGACCCCATGTGCCTTTTTTAAAGGGGGGGTCTCAGGACACGGGTGGCTTAGGTACAAAGAAAGTGGGGAGAAACACTTGCAGTCCCCCCTCCAAGCCAGTGGTTCTCAAACAGGGTGCTACCTGGCAATGTCTGGAGAAGTTCTGGATGTCATGAGGTGGGGGGCAGGAAGGGGGTGGGGGGCACTGCTGACATCTAGCAGGGAGAGGCCAGAGATGCTGCTCAACCCCCGACACTGCACAGGGCAGCATCCTTCATAGAGGAATTCTGTATCAGCAGCGCTCTGCTCCCAGCCATGCTCTGGAACATCTGCAAAGGCCCCTTTACAGTTCAGAGGCAGCCCCACAGACCTCTCCTATACCCGTTTCCGAAAAGTTCCCAACCCAAGTCTCATCGGACAAGACAGCTTGGAGGGATGGGAGGGAAAGGGGAGGAGACCATTCTGAAGACTACGAATGAAGATGCTCCTCTGCCCACTAACAACCCCCCAACTCCCGCAAGGGAGAAATCCCAGGCTTGGGCGATCTTTGGTCAAACAGGAAAACATAAGGCTGAACCGAAGGGGCAACCCCTCTACCCCGCCTGCCCAGTGGCCAGAGCTGGGGTGCTTGCTCTTTGCACAGAAGTCCATGCTCAGGAACAGACGTCAGGACCTCGCTGCCTGGGCGGCTGGGAGGAGAAGCAGGCGGGACAGGCGGGCGGGCGGGCGGTGGCGCGGCCCTCACTTGTTCTCAATCAGGGTCTGCACCTTGTACACGAGGTCCCGGGCCAGCTTCAGGACCTGTTTGGTGTTGTGTCGCTCGGCCATCTCTGAAAGAGTGGAAGGCAGAACCCATGAGCCTTCTCTTTGGCGATCCTTGGGCCACACTTCCAGCAGAGACCCTGAGAGGTCTCTGGGGCACCCCCATCCCCATCACCAACTGGCATCACCCCCAGAGTGGCTCTGGAAGCACAGACTGTGGGGATGGCCTGCGACTCCAGACCTCAGTGTCCTCATCTGTGGAATGGGAACCATAACAGTACCTGCTTCACAAGGCTACTGTGAGATCAAACGCAATGAAGTGTGCTTGTTTAAAAAATGTGTGTCTGTGTGTGTTTGAAGAATGTTTGGTCTTCTCATCATCCTCCTACAGACACAGGGACTGGGCACCTTTTAAGAAAGCCATGCTGGGCACATGGTGGATGTTTCAAAGCAGAGAGGAAAGGAAGCAACAGGAGGAGGTGGGAAAGGGAGGGCAGAAAGCACAAATGGACATTTTGTCAAGAATAACACACAAGGATCAGCTCTCTGAAAAATACTAATCTTAAATTTAGACATTTGTCATAAATAAATCATCTGGCAGGAGAGAAAGACACCAAGACCATGGTTCCCAAATGGGGTGCCCAGGGTACCGCTGTGAACTCATGGCAATTTGGGGGGAAATACAGCAATCCTCCACATCTGTTGAACACCACATAAACTGCTAATGCGAGTGAGTGAGTTTGCAATTTGTGCTCCTATCAATGGCTTTATAGCTTTGCAAAAAAACCAAGTTTTCAGCAAGCAGTTGCCATGATAAAAGCAAGTATCATGTGAAAATCGCTATGGAAAAGGAAGTGAAGGTGGTGAGTTCAAACTGATTTCAAAATTTGAGAAGCTGGGCAAAGTCCAACAGGTGAGCACACCCGTTAGAAACTACTTGTTTAAATATAAAATATATTATTTTCTTTTGACTTACATGTGCTATTTTTTCAAATGGCTACTGTTAGGATAGATATACTTATCAGGTGGTTTGGACTTAATTATTCAATAGTTACTGAATGGTCAGGGATGCCATGAAAATTTCACAGAGACACTAGAGGTGCTATGAACTAAGAAAGTTTGAGAACCTCCACACTAAGATATGAATTGCTTTGAGTTCTCAATTACAACCTCAAACCAAAACCAACGTAGATGTTAAACCAGAAAGGATGGTTCAGTAAGTTATGAACAGGTGCTTGAGGTATATTCTGCTTTCTCAATAAAATTATTATATGGAAAATGGTTTTAAAAATATCAAGTGGAAAAAAGCCTAGATACAACTGGATTCTGTGATGGTTGCTGTTTAGTCGCTAAGTCATGTCCGACTCTTTGCGACCCCATGGACTGCAGCCCACCAGGCTTCTCTGTCCATGGGATTTCCCAAGCAAGAATACTGGAGTGGGTTGCCATTTCCTTCCTGAGGGGATCTTCCCGACCCAGGGATTGTCTTTGGATGTCTCCTGCATTGGCAGGTAGATTGTCTATGGCTTAGCCACCATATACACAAGTTTGGAAAAGACTGAATGAAAAAATAAATATTTTTAAATGAACCTGTTAAGTGCAACATGGTTTTCTGGGCTGGATCCTAGAGCAGAAAAAGGACATTGGTTAAAAACCAAGTAAAATCAAGTAAGTCTGTAGTTTAGTTGGTAGTACTATATCAGCGTTAATTTCTTTGTTGTGATACATGTATGAGGATCAGGTACATATTAACATTAGGGGCTGCTGCAGTAGAAGATACAGGAAACTCTCTGTACTATCTTTGAAATTTTTCTAATAATAACTAATAATATTAATTATTATATATTATTAAAATATAAAATATATTAATAATAACTAATAATGTTTCCAGTGTTAGGTCATCACTGGTGGCTTTTTTTTTTTTTGCTTTATCCAAAACCTTCTTTAGTTTAAGAAAATGTTTCAATAGTGATAATAGCAGCAGGCTTCTATTCAAAGCAACAGTTGTGAGCCAAGTACCATGTGACTGATGGGCCTGACATCCCTGTGGTCTCATTTAATCCTCCTGACATTTCTGTGATGGAGGTGTCAGTACCACTTTATTCCCAAGGAATCTGAAGCACGGAGATGTGAAGTCACTTGCCCGAGGTCACACAGCTCCCGGGTGGCAAGACTGTGCCTTTTTCAGGCCACCTTCCTGTGTCTGCTTTCCCTCCACACGTCAACCCTCCGAAGCAGACACCCTCCCTCCTGTTCCCAGGTGAGGAAGCAGATGTTTAGAGAGAGGGGAAGTGACGTGTCTATGGCACAGCTCGTTCCCAGCGGAGCCAAGGTTGGCCCCTGAGCCTAATGTCAACACCCAGGCCCCTTTGGCCAGATCCTGAGAGAAACACACGTGGAGCATTCAGCATTACAAGATGTCAACTCATCCACTGGGGAATAGCCACCGGAGGTGGGCAGAAGCCTCCTCCGTCCCCTTCATCTTGAATCAATCCCAGGGACTCTCCATCCATCCCTCTCCAGGACCCAGGAAGGGGCCCTCCAGAAGCCTGCCCCCTTCCGATGAGACCCTGATCACGTGGGTACCGTTAAAAAATTTGATGATGTCTGTGAAATCCATGTTGTTCTCCAAGATGATGTCACGGTAGACCTCCACCAGCGCCAGTGCGATGAACAGGACGTAGTGGGCGGACGAGACGTGCTTGGCTGCCCAGATGGTCTCCCAGACGGAGAAGACGTCATCATAGATGAGTTCTGCCAAGACACCAACACACACGCATGCGTGGGGAGAGTCCCCCACGGAGCTCACAGCGCCACCCGCCCTCGAGAAGGGTCCCAGGCCGGCTGTGCTCTGTGCTTCTGTCCTGGGGCAGCAGGCAGAGCTCAGGCCAGGACGCGGGAGACCCAGACACTGTCATTTGCCAGCAGCCTCAGGTTCCCCTTTCTGTGGAATAGGCTGGGCACTCTAAGCGGGCTGCATGTTTCCAGCTCCGACATCCTGTGAGTGGAGGAACTGCACATGTGCGGATTTAGATTTCCTTGACCTGTCCCTGCCCTGACCCTGGGCCAGCGTCCTGCTCTCTGCCTGTACCCGCCAGCTCCTCGAACACCCGTGGGATACCTCCCCTTCCCAGGCAGAGTCGGCGGCTGCACCCAGGCAGAGTCGGCTGCTGCTTCTGGGTCTAGTAAAGAGAGACAACAGAGTAAGGATGAAGAGTAAGGCTTCCTGTGTCCAATAAAAATTAGTCTGAATCCTGGCTCCATCACTTATGAGCAAGGTGACCTGGGGCTAGTTACTAACCCTCCATGAGCCCTTGCTTTTCCACATCTGTAAGCGTGGTGATGTTGCTGGCGGAGGTTGCCATCTCTTTCTCCAGGGGAATCTTCCTGAGCCAGGAATCAGACCTGAATCTCCACCATCGATAGGCAGATTCTTTACCACTGAGTCACCAGGGAACTTCACACGGTGTGATACCAATAGTAATAAAGGACTGAAGAGACTTCCCTGGTGGTCCAGTGGTTAGGAGTCTGCTTTTGATGCAGGGGACACAGATTCAACCCCTGTTTGGGGAACTAAGATCCCACAAGCCCTTGCACTGCGATGAAGAGCCTGTGCACTGCAACAAAAGATCCCACGTGTCGCAACTAAGACTCAGAACAGTCATATAAACAGATACATAAATAAATATTTTTTAAAAATAAAGGGCTGAAGAAGTAATACATAGAAATGGCTCGGCACAGTGCCTGGCCCTTAATAAACACCTTTATACAGGTTAGGGGATCCCCAGGTGGCTCAGTGATAAAGAATCGGTCTGCCAATGCAGGACACCCGGGTTGGATCTCTGGGTCAGGAAAATCCCCTAGAGGAGGAAATGGTAACCCACTCCAGTATTCTTGCTGGGAAAATCCCATGGACAGAGGAGCCTGGTGGGCTACAGTCCATGGGGTTGCAGAGAGCTGGACACAACTGGACAATTGCCCACATATGTATGCATAGAGGTTAGATATTATTACCAGCATTATCCCACATTGGTATGATAGCAATGCACTGTGTCAGACATCATTTCTTAGTCACATGGGAAAGATATTCCTCAGGCTTTGGAGTTCTTGGCATCTGATAAGCCGCTTAACAGAATGGTAGGGAACTGAGCTTGCGTAGACAGACGGGGGCTCAGATCCTGGCTCTATTATTGCTAGGTCTGAATTTAGCTCTTCTGAGCCTTAGTTTCCCCATCTGTAAAATGGGGATTGTGATAACACCTACTACAGTGTCTCTGCAAGATAAGGTAGGTAAACTGTAGTCAGAACTCAACAAATAGGTGTTATTCTCACCCAGTGGCTTTGTCCCAACCCTTCCCAGCCTCACTGCTGTGGTATCTTTTCCCCCTGGGATTCTGCTACAAAGAGTCTGGGAACAAGGTTCCAGTTGGAAGTATGTACCTCGCTTGAAATCCAGCAGGAACCAGCGGTAGCAGAAGTAGAAATGAGTGTAGTCCCCATTCTGATGCATCAACTCGAAGAGCTCTGAGTCTAGGATCTGTCAGAGGAAGAAAAGAAAGGCATCAGCCTCCCAGGCAAAGGCTGGGCCATGGGGGACAGTCGAATCAATGAGGCTACATCCCCATACCAGACACCGCACAGCCCTTAACAACCGGGTGGAGTTTAAAAATGGCCAAAGAATTTGAAGTGGAAATCAGTCTGAAGCAACCTAACCCAGTCTTCCTCTAAAGTAGATATGCAAATAACCAATATGCACAGGAACCATGCTTACCATCATTAGTAATTAGGTAGGTGCCATAATGAGCTACTATTTCATATCTGCTAGGGTGGCTATAATAAAAATTACAGACAACAAAGGCCTGGGAGGATGTAGACAAACTGGGACCCTCGTGTGTTGCTGGTGGGAATGTAAAACGGTGCAGCCGCAGTTTTACTCACAGGTATATCCCCAACAAAAATGAAAACCTACGTCCACATAGAAACTTACACATGAATGTACACAACGGTGTTATTCATAATAGCCAAAATGTGTAAACAACCCAAGTATCCATCAGAGGATGAATGGAGACACCAAACGTGGTCCATCCATGCAATGGAACGTTTAGCAATAGAAGGAAGGGCATATCGATACACGCTGCAACATGGACGGACCTTGTAAAGATCATGCTCAGTGAAAAAAGCCAGACACAAAAAGCCACATATTGTGTGACTCCATTCACGTGACACGTCCAGAACAGGTAAATCTGCAGAGACAGAAAGTAGACTAGTGGCTGCCAGGAGCAGGGGAGAGGGACTGCTCTTAATGGTGGTGGTGTTTGTCCTTGTTTAGTTGCTAAGTCATGTCTAACTCTTTGGCGATTTGATGGACTGCAGCCCGCCAGGCTTCTCTGTCTATGGGACTTCCCAGGCAAGGATGCTGGAATGTGAAAGTCGCTCAGCCGTGTCCGACTCTTTGTGACCCCATGGACTATACAGTTCATGGGATTCTCCCGCCAAGAATACTAGAGTGGGTAGCCGTTCCCTTCTCCAGGGGATCATTCCAACCCAGGGATCGAGCCCAGGTCTCCCGCATTGCAGGCGGATTCTTTACCAGCTGATTTCCTTCTCCAGGGGATCTTCCCGACCCAGGGATCAAACCTGAGTCTCCTGCGTTGGTAGGTGGATTCTCTACCACTGAGCCACCAGGGAAGCTCAGGGGATAGAGACTCTTTTTCAGGGTGATGGAAGTGTTCTGAAATTAGATAATGATGATGATTTCACACCTTGACTATTCTAAAAACCATTGAATCAAACATTTTAAAAAGGCAAATTTTACAATATATGAATTTATCTCAATAAAGCTCTGCGTCCATGTGTGTGTGTGTGACAGAAAGAGAGAGAGAGAAATATACTCAAATATTTCTTTGCAGTCTGGAGGAGGAAATGGCAACCCACTCCAGTATTCTTGCCTGGGAAATCCCATGGATAGAGGAGCCTGGCTGGCTACAGTCTGAGGGGTCACAAAGAATCGGACACTACTCAGTGACAAAACCACTACCATTTCTCTGCAGAAAAGGACCAATACAATCAAATATCCTGTTAAGGGCAAGGACCATGTTTTGTTCATCATTGTAGCCACAGTGCCTGGGCCAAGTAAATGCTCAGTAAGAATGAATCCAGTGGAGTTCACTTGAGCTACTGAGTGAAGGTTAAGTTGAATTGAGTTTTTCAGTTTAACTCAATTGGGCTGAGTGAAGTAGGACTGAGTTACTGAGTTAATTTAAACTAGGAATGGCTATTAAGTTCATTTGTGGTCCATTGGGTTGAGCTGGAATAAGTTATGTTATTGAGAAGCACAAGGTCATACCTGGATTAGCGACCTCATGTTGGCAAAGTGTGTGTCCATGGCGCCCCCGTGGGGGAAGTTCTGATTCATCCTCTTCATGAGCTCGGTGAAGCAGCTGAAGGCGAGGGCCTCTAGGGAAAGAGTACAGGAGAAAGGCTCTGAGCATTTCTGTAATTTAAAAGATCTATGTTGGGAATTCCCTGGCGGTCCAGTGGTTTGGACTCCACACTTTGACCACTGAGGGTATGGGTTCAGTCGTTGCTCCAGTGGTTAGGACCCCACACTTGTACTGATGAGGGTGTGGGTTCAATCCCTGGTTGGGGAACTGCTAAGATCCTGCAAGCTTCATGGCACAGCCAAAAAAAAAAAAAAAATCCGTTTCATACTATTCAACCCAGTGTTTAAAATAATTTGAAAACAGTACCTATTTTCTCTTAATGCCAAGTAGCTTTAGAGAAACTTATGAGGTTACCCAAGTCACCACAGAATCTTGTTCATTTTCTTTATTTTTCAGAACAGTTTAGATTTACAGAAAAATTGAGAAGAGTGTAGAGTTTCCATATACCTCACACCTAGTTCCCCCCATTACTAATATCTCCCATTAATATGTACATTTGTTACAATTAATGACTACTGATGATATATAATTAACTCAAGTCCATAGTTTTTGTACCTTATGGCCTTTGCTGTTCAAAGAACTCATCTAAGAATTACATTATATACAGCTGTCATCTCTCCTCAGGCTTCTCTTGGCTACAGCTGTGACTCAGATCTTCCTTGGTGGTGGTGACCCTGGTGGCTATGAAGAGTGCATGCCAGGTGTTCTCTGGGATGCCTCTCTATTGTCTGATGTTTTTCTCATAAGATCGGGGTTATGGGTTATTGTGAGAAAGACCATGTAGGGGAGGTGCCACTTGAATCACATCACATCAAGGGTGTACAGTGCCGATGTGGCTGAGGATGGCGGACGGCCTTGGCCACCTGCCAGAGGCAGTGTTCTCAGGTCTCTCCATTGCAGAGCTTCTCTCTCACCTCCCACCCTCTTCTGCAGGGAACTTTCTGGAAAGAAGTCACTATGCTCAGCTCTAGGAGTTGGGAGTTACACTTCTCGTTTTTAAACAGCTTTATTGAGGCTTGCACACCATAAAATTCACTCTTTTAAATGTACTGGGTTGGCCAAAAAGTTTGCTTGGGTTTTTCTGTACAATGTTCTGTACGATGTTACAGAAAAATCTGGGCAAAATTCTTGGCCAAACCAATATAATTCAGTGGTTTTAGAACAGTCAGAGTTGCAAACCATCATCTCTATCTAATTTCAGGAACATTTTCACCACCCGCTAAAGACACACATATCAGCAGTCATCACCTATTTCCCTCTCCTCACAGTGCCTGTCAACCATGAGTCTATTTTCCATCTCTACAGATTTGCCCTTTCTGGAAGCAACCTTACCATGATTTGCTAAAGTGCCCAGCTTCTCAAATGTTCCTGAAGCCAGTTTTCGTACCTTACTGGTTTCCTCATTAATACATGGAATAAATTTGTTCACTTTATTTGTATGTGAGAGTCATGTAATCTTTTGAAAATTACATTTTATCGGTTCTGAAGGTCATCCACTGAGCTGTTTGAGGGGATTAATCCAGTGGAGACAAATTAGGTCCATTTGCCTGCACATCTCTTCTTGGTTTCTGAAGTGAATTTTGGGTGGCAACAGAGATTTAACTTTTCTAACCCTCTAATTCTTTTTTTCTATTGATATTATGATATTTGTTTTTATTTCTGGTTTGTATACCTTCAACAAATTAATCTGAATTGGCGATAGCAATGGTTGGGGATTTGCTTTTACGGTTAACTATCTGGTGAGTTCTGTTGGGTGTATAATGAAAGTTTGTTCTCTGTTGGGTGAGAAATAGCAAAGAATCCAATTTCATGGTCTTTTTTCTTTTTTGCTTTGTTTCCTTTTGGGGGGGTCTGTTTGTCTATTTGCAACCTCAGATCAATTAAGAATCACATGCTCACTGGAAGAAAAATGACTCAATTTTTGTGTTTCGGGCTCGCTACATTCAGCAACATTTTAAAGTTTTTGGTGTACAAATCTTGTACTTCTGTTAAATTTATTTATAAATATTTTACTCTTCTAGAGGCTACTGCAAATGGAATTGCTTTTCTGTTCTCATTTTTAGATTGTTCATTGCAATAGTATAGAAATATAATTGACTTCTGTATAAGTCCTATATCCTGCAACCTTGCTGAACTTATTAGTTCTAATACTTTTTTGACTCCTTAGGATTTTCTGTATGCAAGATCATGCCATCTGTAAATATAGATGGTTTTATTTCCTTTCCGATCTGGACATCTTTATTCTTTTCCTTCGGTAATTGTCTAGGATAAAGCCTTTTGTGGCAAAAATGGACATCTTTGTCATACTCTTGACCTTAGGTGAGAAGTATTCAGAATTTTGTTGACATTACTTTGTCAACAAAGGTCCGTCTAGTCAAGGCTATGGTTTTTCCAGTGGTCATGTATGGATGTGAGAGTTAGACTATAAAGAAAGCTGAGCACTGAAGAATTGATGCTTTTGAACTGTGGTGTTGGAGAAGACTCTTGAGAGTCCCTTGGACTGCAAGGAGATCCAACCAGTCCATCCTAAAGGAGATCAGTCCTGGGTGTTCATTGGAAGGACTGATGCTGAAGCTCCAGTACTTTGGCCACCTGATGCAAAGAGTTGACTCATTGGAAAAGACTCTGATGCTGGGAGGGATTAGGGGCAGGAGGAGAAGGGGACGACAGAGAATGAGATAGTTGGATGGCATCACCGACTCAATGGACATGGGTTTGGGTGGACTCTGGAAGTTGGTGATGGACAGGGAAGCCTGGTGTGCTGCGGTTCATGGGGTTGCAAAGAGTTGGACACGACTGAGCGACTGAACTGAACTGATTCAGAATTTCATCACTGAGTATTAGTTGTGGGTTTTTCAGAGATGTCTTTTATCACGTTAAGTTCTCTTTTGTTCTGAGTTTGTCGAATTTTTTTTTTGTGAAAGGCTGTTGAATTTTGTCTGATGACATGATCATGTGACCTTTATCCTTTATTCCATGAATGTAGTGAATTGCACTGATTGAATTTCATATATTGAGTCAGCCTTGTATTCCTGGGATAAAGCCCATTTGATCACAATATATAATCCTTTTTATATCTTGATGGATTCAGTTTGCTAGTGTTTTCTTGAGGATTTTTACCTTGATTTCATAAAGGATATTGGTCTGTAATTTTCTTTTCTTGTGGTGTCTTTGTCTGGTATTGCTATCCGGGTACCAATAGGGCCTCATATAAAGACCTGCACCATAGGATGAGTTGAGAAGCGTTCCCTCCTCTTCTATGTTTTAGAAGAGTTTATGAAGTATTGGTATTCATTTTTCATAAAGTGTTTGGTAGAATTCACCAGTGAAGCCATCCGGACCTGAGATTTCCTTTGTTTTCATTCATGTTTATATAACCAGTGGCTAGCAAAAGCTTGGATAGGTGTCAGGCACCTGGAAATAAGTGTTGGTCAATGTAGAATAAAAGAACTTTTTATTTCACTAAGACCTTGATGTGTTCACTGGACAGGTCTTCTGAACCCTGGCACTGACTCAGTTTATGGAGTCGCAGAGTGAGGTTATCCTTTCTTCTCTGTCATGAGAAAGAAGCCGCATCCCTGGTCCAGGGGCAGGGAGGGTACACTCACCATCATCCAGGATGACCAGCAGTGGGGCCAGGAGGTCACACATGCCCTGGACATAGCCAATCTCAATGTGCTGCCAGATGTAGCTGCAAAAGACACACAGGATGGCCAGTGATGGCACCCACAGTCTGCCTCTCTAACCCACTCCTCCTTTCCTCTCACCCTGCTTTGGCCCCCCTCTCTCATCTGGATCAACTCCCTCAACCTCCTGCCTATACTCCCATCCTGTCTCATTCTCTTCAAGCAGCCTATGCAGTCACAAGGATGACCTTCTTAAAGCTCAGGAACCCTTACAGGCTCTTTACTGCATGACAGGGCAATGTCCAAACTCCTTAACTGGGGGTGCCAGGCGTATATTACTTCCTCCCAATCCCCCTTCACAGTCTCACACACCACCTCTCAGGACTTCTCCCTTCCCGCTGCACTGAGGCATTTACCTCTGTACAAACAAAGCACATGTTCATGTACCTGTGTTTCTGCCTGAGCTGTTCCCTCTGCATGGAATTCTCATCTGCTTCTTAATAATCGTAACTACAGTTTACTGAGCATTTACTGTATACCCTGTCGACCCTATATGTATTCATCACTGAATTCTCAAACTAATCATATGAAAAAGCTACTATCATTTTCACAGTGCACAAATAACGAGAATAAAGCACAGAGAATTAAGTGACATGCGCCAAGTCACAGACCTCATAATGAACAGCAGAGAAAGGATTTGAATCCAGGGAGCCTCACTCCACTGCGTGTGCTCCCTGTCGCCCGCACCTGCACCACCCCATTACCCATCACCCACAGACAGCCCCGCCCCCGCCCCAATGGCCCCGCCCCCGCCCCGGCCACCTGCACATGATGTTCCGCAGTTTCTCCAGGTTGGCGGGTGTGAAGTACCAGTAGTTGCGGTCACACCTCTGTACGTCCTTCTCGATGCGGTGCAGGTTCACCGTGTACAGGTCCAGGAGCTCTGGCTGTGGGCCCCCAGGAGGGGAGGGAAAGAAGAGTCACACCCCAGCACCTCACAGGGGAGGAAATAACTGTTACACCCCAGCTCCTCAGAGGGGAGGGAAAGACCAGTCACACCCCAGCTCCTCACAGGGGAGGAAAGAACAGCCACAACCCAGCTCCTCACAGGAGAAAGGAATAGCCACACCCCAGCTACTCACAGAGGAGGAAAGAACAGTCACACCCCAGCTCCTCACAGGGGAGAAAAGAACAGCCACACCCCAGCTCCTCACAGGGGAGGAAAGAACAGTCACATCCCAGCACCTCACAGGGGAGGAAAGAACTGTTACACCCCAGCTCCTCACAGGGGAGGAAAGAACAGTCACACCCCAGCTCCTCACAGGGGAGGAAAGAACAGTCACACCCCAGCTCCTCATAGGGGAGGAAAGAACAGTTACACCCCAGCTCCTCACAGGGAAAAGGAACAGTCACACCCCAGCTCCTCAGAGAGGAGGAAAGAACAGCCACACCCCAGCTCTTCACAGGGGAAAAAAGAACAGTCACACCCCAGCACCTCACAGGGGAGGAAAGAACAGCCACACCCCAGCTCCCCACAGGGGAAAGGAAGAACAGTAACACCCCAGCTCCTCACAGGGGAGGAAAGAACAGTCACAACACAGCTCCTCACAGGGGAGGAAAGAACAGTCACATCACAGGTCCTCACAGGGGAGGGAAAGAAGAGTCACACCCCAGGTCCTCACAGGGGAGGGAAAGAAGGGTCACACCCCAGCTCCTCACAGGGGAGGAAAGAAGGGTCACACCCCAGCTCCTCACAGGGGAGGAAAGAACAGCCACACCCCAGCACCTCACAGGGGAGGAAAGAACAGTCACACCCCAGCTCCCCACAGGGGAGGAAAGAACAGCCACACCACAGCTCCTCACAGGGGAGGAAAGAACAGTTACACCCCAGCACCTCACAGGGGAGGAAAGAACAGTTACACCCCAGCTCCTGACAGGGGAGGAAGGAACAGCCACACCACAGCTCCTCACAGAGGAGGAAAGAACAGCCACACCCCAGCTCCTCACAGGGGAGGAAAGAACAGTTACACCCCAGCACCTCACAGGGGAGGAAAGAACAGCCACACCCCAGCTCCCCACAGGGGGAGGAAAGAACAGCCACACCCCAGCTCCCCACAGGGGAGGGAAGAACAGTTACACCCCAGCACCTCACAGGGGAGGGAAAGAAGGGTCACACCCCAGCTCCTCACAGGGGAGGAAAGAACAGTCACACCACAGCTCCTCACAGGGGAAAGGAAAGAACAGTCACACCCCAGCTCCTCACAGGGGAGGAAAGAACAGTCACACCACAGCTCCTCACAGGGGAGGAAAGAACAGTCACACCCCAGCTCCCTCACAGGGGAAAGGAAGGGTCACACCCCAGCTCCTCACAGGGGAGGGAAAGAAGGGCCACACCCCAGCTCCTCACAGGGGAGGAAAGAACAGTCACACCCCAGCACCTCACAGGGGAGGAAAGAACAGTCACACCACAGCTCCTCACAGGGGAGGAAAGAACAGTCACACCCCAGCACCTCACAGGGGAGGAAAGAACAGCCACACCCCAGCTCCCCACAGGGGAAAGGAAGAACAGTCACACCCCAGCTCCTCACAGGGGAGGAAAGAAGGGTCACACCCCAGCTCCTCACAGGGGAGGAAAGAACAGTTACACCCCAGCTCCTCACAGGGGAGGAAAGAACAGTCACACCACAGCTCCTCACAGGGGAAGGAAAGAACAGCCACACCCCAGCTCCTCACAGGGGAGGAAAGAACAGTTACACCCCAGCACCTCACAGAGGAGGAAAGAACAGTTACACCCCAGCTCCCCACAGGGGAAAGGAAGAACAGCCACACCCCAGCTCCTCACAGGGGAGGAAAGAACAGTTACACCCCAGCACCTCACAGGGGAGGAAAGAACAGTTACACCCCAGCTCCTCACAGGGGAGGAAAGAAGAGTCACACCCCAGCTCCTCACAGGGGAGGAAAGAACACTCACACCCCAGCTCCTCACAGGGGAAAGGAAAAACAGTCACACCCCAGCTCCTCACAGGGGAGGGAAAGAACAGTCACACCCCAGCTCCTCACAGGGGAGGAAAGAACAGTCACACCCCAGCTCCTCACAGGGGAAAGGAAGAAGAGTCACACCCCAGCTCCTCACAGGGGAGGGAAAGAACAGCCACACCCCAGCTCCTCACAGGGGAGGAAAGAACAGTCACACCCCAGCTCCTCACAGGGGAAGGGAAAGAACAGTCACACCCCAGCTCCTCACAGGGGAGGGAAAGAACGGTCACACCCCAGCTCCTCACAGGGGAGGAAGAACAGCCACACCCCAGCTCCTCACAGGGGAGGGAAAGAACAGTCACACCACAGCTCCTCACAGGGGAGGAAAGAACAGTCACACCCCAGCTCCTCACAGGGGAAAGGAAGAACAGTCACACCCCAGCTCCTCACAGGGGAGGAAAGAACAGTCACACCCCAGCTCCTCACAGGGGAGGAAAGAACAGTCACACCCCAGCTCCTCACAGGGGAAAGGAAGAACAGTCACACCCCAGCTCCTCACAGGGGAGGAAAGAACAGTCACACCCCAGCTCCTCACAGGGGAGGGAAAGAACAGTCACACCCCAGCTCCTCACAGGGGAGGAAAGAACAGCCACACCCCAGCTCCTCACATGGGGGAGGAAAGAACAGTCACACCCCAGCTCCTCACATGGGAGGGAAAGAACAGCCACACCCCAGCTCCTCACAGGGGAGGGAAGAACAGTCACACCCCAGCTCCTCACAGGGGAAAGGAAGAACAGTCACACCCCAGCTCCTTACAGGGGAGGGAAAGAACAGTCACACCCCAGCTCCTCACAGGGGAGGGAAAGAACAGCCACACCCCAGCTCCTCACAGGGGAGGAAAGAACAGTCACACCCCAGCTCCTCACAGGGGAGGAAAGAACAGTCACACCCCAGCTCCTCACAGGGGAGGGAAAGAACAGCTACACCCCAGCTCCTCACAGGGGAGGAAAGAACAGTCACACCCCAGCTCCTCACAGGGGAGGAAAGAACAGTCACACCCCAGCTCCTCACAGGGGAGGAAAGAACAGCCACACCCCAGCTCCTCACAGGGGCATTCTTCCAGAGTCTCCCTCTCTCTTCCTCCTCCTAGCCCTCTCCTGCCGTCACTGAGAAAACTTTATCTGGACCAGTCAGATGTCTGACTTTATTTTTTATTGATGCTGTTTCCTGAGAAGGCCTTTTTCATTTTATCTGATTAAAATTCTCTTTACTTTTTTCTCACAATCCTATGAGGTATATATAATTATTATTCTCATTTTATATAAGAAGAAAGTAAGATCAAGATATATATATGTATATGTATGTGTATATATATGCTACAATATACATGTAACAAACCAATTAAAAATAAATGAAAACACTTCTAGGAAAAACAAAAATTTTTGCAGGAAAACATGCAATTAAATATGCATTATATTGATATAATGATATAAACAAAGATAAATCATTTAATTAAAATTATTGTGACTATAGTGGATGGATGGGGAGTGGGATGGTTTCTCTTATGTGGTGAGGGTGTGCAGGTAGGGAAGGAAGAAGACTGAAACCTCTTCCTCCATAATGGGGAGTCAACAGGCAATATCTAAAACTGAAGAAAAACAAAAAAATATCAGGCAGTAGCAATACGAGTATATTATTTACAGACATGAGGGTAAACACCAGATAATTTGGGCAGAATAAGTCACTACTTCTGCCTTGGGTGATGAAATTCCAGTTGAGCTATTTCAAATCCTGAAAGATGATGCTGTGAAAGTGCTGCACTCAATATGCCAGAAAATTTGGAAAACTCAGCAGTGGCCATAGGACTGGAAAAGGTCAGTTTTCATTCCAATCCCAAAGAAAGGCAATGCCTAAGAATGCTCAAACTACCGCATAATTGCACTCATCTCACACACTTGTAGAAGGCAATGGCACCCCACTCCAGTACTCTTGCCTGGAAAATCCCATGGATGGAGGAGCCTGGTAGACTGCAGTCCATGGGGTCGCTAAGAGTCAGATACGACTGAGCAACTTCACTTTCACTTTTCACTTTCATGCATTGGAGGAGGAAATGGCAACCCACTCCAGTGTTCTTGCCTGGAGAATCCCAGGGACCGGGGAGCCTGGTGGGCTGCTGTCTATGGGGTCGCACAGAGTCGGACATGACTGAAGTGACTTAGCAGCAGCACAAAGTTGTAAAGTAATGTTTAAAATTCTCCAAGCCAGGCTTCAGCAATATGTGAACCGTGAACTTGAGATATTCAAGCTGGTTTTAGAAAAGGCAGAGGAACCAGAGATCAAATTGCCAACATCCGCTGGATCATGGAAAAAGCAAGAGAGTTCCAGAAAAACATCTATTTCTGCTTTATTGACTATGCCAAAGCCTTTGACTGTGTGGATCACAATAAACTGTGGAAAATTCTGAAAGAGATGGGAATACCAGACCACCTGACCTGCCTCTTGAGAAATTTGTATGCAGGTCAAGAAGCAACAGTTAGAACTGGACATGGAACAACAGACTGGTTCCAAATAGGAAAAGGAGTACGTCAAGGTCATATATTGTCACCCTGCTTATTTAACTTATATGCAGAGTACATCATGAGAAACGCTGGGCTGGAGGAAGCACAGCTGAATCAAGATTGCTGGGAGAAATATCAATAACCTCAGATATACAGATGACACAACCCTTATGGAAGCAAGTGAAGAAGAACTAAAAAGCCTCTTGATGAAAGTGAAAGAGGAGAGTGAAAAAGATGGCTTAAAGCTCAACATTCAGAAAATGAAGATCACGGCATCTGGTCCCATCACTTCATAGCAAATCAATGGGAAAACAGTGGAAACAGTGGCTGACTTTATTTTTCTGGGCTCCAAAATCACTGCAGATGGTGATTGCAGCCATGAAATTAAAACAGGCTTACTCCTTGGAAGGAAAGTTATGATCAACCTAGACAGCATATTGAAAAGCAGAGACATTACTTTGTCACCAAAGGTCTGTCTAGTCAAGGCTATGGTTTTTCCAGTGGTCATGTATGGATGTGAGAGTTGGACTATAAAGAAAGCTGAGCACCGAAGAATTGATGCTTTTGAACTATGGTGTTGGAGAAGACTCTTCAGAGTCCCTTGGACTGCAAGGAGATCCAACCAGTCCATCCTAAAGGAGATCAATCCTGAATATTTATTGGAAGGACTGATGTTGAAGCTGAAACTCCAATACTTTGGCCACCTGATGCTAAGAGCTGACTCATTTGAAAAGACCCTGATGCTGGGAAAGATTGAGGGCAGGAGGAGAAGGGGATGACAGAGGATGAGATGGTTGGATGGTATCACCGACTCAGTGGACATGGCTTTGGGTGGACTCCGGAAGTTGGTGATGGACAGGGAGGCCTGGTGTGCTGCGGTTCATGGGGTCACAAAGAGTCGGGCATGACTGAGCAACTGAACTGAACTGAACTGCCTTGGGGGAAAGGCAGAGTTGGGCCAGACAACTTTAGGTTTTTGGATCCAGCCTAGTCTGACTGATTCTTTGCGACAGAAATGACAAATTCTTTAAAAGAAAATGGATGTAGGGACTTCCTAGTGATTCAATGGTTATAACTCTTCACTTTCACTGCATGGGGCATGAGTTTGGTCCCTGGTCAGGGAACTAAATTGCCAAGCCATGCTGCATAGCTAAAAAAAATTAAAAAAAGAAAGAAAGTGAAGTTGCTCAGTTGTGTCCAACTCTTTGCGACCCCGTGGACTGTATAGCCCACCAGGGTCCTCTGTCCATGGGATTCTCCAGGCAAGAATACTGAAGTGGGTAGCCATTCCCTTCTCCAGGGGATCTTCCTAATCCAGGGATCAAACCCAGGTCTCCTGCATTGCAGGCAGAGTCTTTACCGTCTGAGCCACCAGGGAAGCCCCCAAAATAAAACAGGTACATGATCCTTGGCTCAGAAAACCTTTTCAGTTGACATTCTTTTCTCTGGGTTTTTATGGCAAGAAAGTAAAATATTTAAGAGATATTGGACATGAGTGTAAACCAAGATGTGCATAAGCTGGGATTTGAACCCAGCACTGTTTGTGTGCAAAGCCTGTGTTCTTTAAGTATTAAATTACCTTCTCTTCCAAATGGGTTTCTGCAGTAAACCCTCCATGATGGAGAAAAGGCAATGAAACAGAAGTGGTTCTGGATAACAGAGGCTTGCCACCCTCCCATGGCTGCAGAAACTGGAGTGGAGGAGAATCCTGGTGACTTACGGAGTAGGTGACGCCGCTGGAAGAGACAGGGGACGCCTCACTGTTGGCCGAGGTGGTCACAGCCAGAGAAGCGAGCACGGGGAAGAGACTCTCCATCTCAGGCTCCTCTGACAGGTTGTCCTCACTGTCCACCTGGCTCTGCTTTTCCGCCTCGCTGCCCCTCCAGCCTTCCATCGCAGGGCCCTCCTTTTCAGGCAGAGCCATGTCCAGGCTGCCGGTGATGGACATGAATTCGTCCATGCTCTCGTTGGCCAGGAGGTCGCTCTCCAGGCTGTCCTGCACGGCCAGCTCCTCACGAGTGGCCTCGTCCCGGGAGGTGGTGGCCTCACTGCTCTGCCCGTCATCCATGCTGCTGTCCCTGGGTCGAAGCACCAGGGGGGCGACGCGCTGGGTGTCCATGACACTGTCTTCCGTGCTCAGGCTGGGTTCTGAGTGCTCCGAGAGGCCCTGAGGAGAAGTTGTGGGAGGAGGGATGGCCTGAGTCTGGGGAGCAGGTGCCGTTCACCAGGTTTCCGTTGGGGATCTTAGTTGGTTTCTCCTCCAGCCTGCCTTCTGACTCCACCTGCTCCACCTCGTCCACAGACTCAAAGACCTGCAGACAAGGTGCACAAAGACAGATGAGTTAGGATGTCTGTCATGGTGCTGCTTCCAGCACCAAGCTGAATAGCCATCCGCAGGGGGTTGGTTCAGATATGGAACATGCATGCCAGGGAACACTACATAGTCAGTAAAAAGATGGAGGCAGAACAAGGTGGGACATATTCTCCCATTTGTAGAAAACTTAAAAGTGCTCCGTATGCAGCAACAGGCATAGAAAAATCCAGAAAGAAACAGGGAGCATTGCATTTGGCTCTGAGGAAGAAAACCTTTCATCATACAAAATCATGTGCACAAAATTTTTTAGGTTAACTAATTAAAGGAACAGGCTTAAAAAATATCCATGTAGTTAACCATTATGGATCAATTTTCAAGAATACTTAGATGAATATGAAATACTATGGAAAAGTCTCCAGGATATATATCCAAGATTTATGTGTGGCTATTTGTGTCTTTAGGCCATATCCCATCAATGCAGACTGTATAAGATCATGTCACAAGGTCACTTGAAATATTTCTTTGGTGTGATTATATCACCCACTTGATTTACTGTTAATTTCATGTGCTTCTGGTTTTAAAAAGATTTATTTTCAATTAAATTGCTTTCAGTCGTGTTAAAACAAAACACTTTCCTAACTCCAAAGTAAAAGCTGGAAAACAAAGTATATTCAGAGAAGATGGCAATGTTATTTCTAGGGAGGGCATGTGGGGATCAGGGATGGGCAAAACCAAATTTAGTTTTCTCTGCAATATTTTTTTGATAGGCAGAAGAGATTCACGAATTACTTGTGTAGGCAAAACTTCAATTTTTAATGGAAGTATAAAAAGCTAAAACAGAGAAATCTTAAGTGACCTGGAGATGAGGGACTTCTTATCCCATTATTCTGGGCTGGAGGGAGGCGGATGGGTGGAGAGGGGGCGGGGCCTCTGGAAGGTCACCTGTGTGCTGCTGCTGGAGTCGCTCTGCAGGCGGATGTTCTGGCGGCCGGAACTGCAGCTCTGGGAGGACTGAGAGGAAAGGGGGCAGGAAGGAGCTCAGGTGAGGCTGCATCTAGGCTCAGGGTCCCTGCACTGAGCTCAGGATGGAGCGCTAGGCTGGGAGTCAGTAAGTGTGGTCTTATCTCTGTTCCTGACATGAGCAAGTCCCCTCTCAGGGTCTCAACTTCCCATGTGTCAAATAAAACTGGGTGGGCGGGCTCATCTCTCCTCCCTAGAGCCCCTTTGGAGGCTACACAAACCACAGGACCTCCACCTCCCACCTGCAACCAGAGAATGCCACTTTTAAATGCTCTGCACTTGAGACTTTGAACTCAAAGGACTGGCTGTATTAATGCCCATTCTCTGCTCCTTTCCTGTATACATGCTTTTTGTCCTATAACTTGTGCTGCTGCTGCTGCTAAGTCACTTCAGTCGTGTCCAACTCTGTGCGACCCCATAGACGGCAGCCCATCAGGCTCCCCCATCCCTGGGATTCTCCAGGCAAGAACACTGGAGTGGGTTGCCATTTCCTTCTCCAATGCATAAAAGTGAAAAGTGAAAGTGAAGTCACTCAGTCGTGTCCTACTCTTAGTGACCCCATGGACTGCGACCCACCAGGGTCCTCTGTCCATGGGATTTTCCAGGCAAGAGTACTGGGGTGGGGTGCCATTGCCTTCCCCGCCTATAACTTCTAGTTTCTATCTACTCTGAAGCTAAGCTAGGCCATGGGACCTGCTTCAGCCAATGGGATGTTAGCAAACTCAACAGGGCAGACATATAAAAAATGCTGGTGCATTTCCGCTTTTTCTCTTAAAGATCTTCTTTCATTGTGAGAAGGTGACCAGGCTAGTCTGCTGGAGGATGGACATGAGGGGCAGGGCTGAGTCCCCCCAAACATGTGAGAACCCAACTAAGAACAACAAACCTTTCAACTGAGCTTCAGCTGACCCACAGACTCATGAGTGAAAAAGAAGTAGTTATTGTTGGATGTCACTGGCTTTTGGGGGTTGTCTGTTACACAGTGTTAGCATGGCAATTGATGACTGATACGTCACTGGTGAAGGGAACTGATTTTCTTTTCACCTCCAGCTTCTGGCTGCTAAACCTGGGACTTCATCAGGACAGATATGTCTGATCTGTTCACCAGAGCATTCCTGACATTCCAGGACATTCCTGACAGTGCCTGGCACATGGTAGGTACTCAACAGCATTTGCCGAATAAGTGAAGGTCTAACGCTGTGCTGGATGGTTTATATATACTATTTTGTTGGAGCTGCACGCAAATCTCCCCTATACAAGCGATCATTTCCATTTCATAGATGAGGTAACTGAAGCATAGAAGTAAAGCTGCTTTGCCTGAGCCCCAGAGCTAAGAAATGAAGGGGCTGGAGTTTGGAGTCAGGTCTGTGCTAAGACACCCTGCCCTCACCCTTCCTTCAACAGCTCCATGAAGCAGATCCCAGCCTCTACCCTCCACCTGGCTCCCCTAGGGGAGCAGCGCGTCACCTCGTTGCTGATGGTGGAGTCCCGGTGCATCATCCGGTGCAGGTGGCTGTCCAGGCTGGCCCCCGATGAGCATTTGGCCAGGGCGGCCGCGTGCGACTCCCGCTCCCTCTGTCGCACAATTGCCTCGCAGCCCAGCCACTCGGACATGGTCTGTGCGTAGCAGGCGTGAATCTGCTCGTCCACCTGCCAGGGTAGATGCACGGTCAGCCGGAGAGAATGGATCAGTGGTTGCCAGGGGTCAGGGATGGGAGTGAACGGGAGGGAGGTGGGTGTGGCTATAAAAGGACATGAGGACCACAGCAGCACCAGAAAATGTTCAGCACGTTGACTGTAGTCATCAACTGCCACGCTAAAACTGTGTAACAAACAACCCCCAAAAGCCAGTGTCATCCAACAATAATACAAACCCACTTGTGTGATAAAACTGAGGAGAACTAAAGAGACACACACACTCAAGCACAAGTAAAATGGGAAGTCTGATCAAGGCTGTATATATATATATATTTACATTATATATATGTGTGTGTGTGTGTGTATAAGGAAATATCACGCAGCACACAGAATATACCCAATATTTTATAATGACTATAAATGGATTATAATTTATAAAAACATTTTTTAATTATTAAGTCCAGATATCTGGACTGAGTAAAATATTTATTGAATGTCTACTATATGTCAGGCACTATGTGAATCAGTTAGTTTAACACAATTTTTTTTTTTTTAATCTTATTTTTTGGCTGTGTTGTATGCCATATGGATCTGAGTTCCCAGACCAGGGATTGAACCCATGCTCCCTGCATGGGAAGCGCAGAGTCTTAAGCACTGCACCGCCAGGGAAATCCCTAATTTATAAACATTTTGAATCACTATGTTAAACGCCTGAAACTAACATAATGTTGTAAATAAACTATATCTTGATTAAAAATATATACATATTTATTATAGAAAACAAAAGAAATGCAATAAAATATGGACTTTAAAAATGAAGATTGATTTATTGCCAGTATATATCCATGTTGATGTCAATATCCTGCTTATGATAAATTGTATTATAGTTTTGCAAGAAGTTACCATTGTGGGAAGCTGAATGAAGGAGATGTCTCTGCATTATTTCTTACAAGTGCATGTGAATCTATCATTATCTCAAAAAATCTATTTGAAAAAACGACATCTGTGGCTTGTGTTGCATTTATTGGACGGCGCTGCCCCCAACCTCCCTGTCCCCCTGGTCCACCAAGGGACTAGAGTCCCCCAGACCCACGGTGGCTAGCTCTTCCTGTTGCCAAGGACCCCACTGCCCCTCTGGGTTAACCAACCTCCTTCCTTTCTGTTTCTGTCATCCCGAACTGGTAGTGGCCCAGGAGGAAGGGCCACACGGCTTTGCGGATCTCCGGCTGGATGCCCCCGTAGTAGATGAGACGCAGCAGCTCCTGCTCCTCGTAACTCTGGTAGGTGGGGGAGGCAAAGATTCGATCAACACAAAAGTAGGGCATGGGCTCTGTGGCCCAGTAGTCCCGCCTCTCAGACTTGGTCCTCAGTGATCATGCTGTGAACAAGTAGAGCCGCATGGACACAGATGTCCATCGTGGCATCATATTTGAAAAAGCAAAACCCTAGGAAATCCCCAATTGCTGTTATTAATAAATGAGTAAGAAATACACCTCTATAGGGTCAAGTAACTAAAACAGCCAGGACTATGGTGTTATCAAGACCATCCCCATGGAAAAAAAAATGCAAAAAAGCAAAATGGCTGTCTGGGGAGGCCTTACAAATAGCTGTGAAAAGAAGAGAAGCGAAAAACAAAGGAGAAAAGGAAAGATATAAACATCTAAATGCAGAGTTCCAAAGAATAGCAAGAAGAGATAAGAAAGCTTTCTTCAGTGATCAATGCAAAGAAATAGAGGAAAACAACAGAATGGGAAAGACTAGGGATCTCTTTAAGAAAATCAGAGATACCAAAGGAACATTTCATGCAAAGATGGACTCGATAAAGGACAGAAATGGTATGGACCTAACAGAAGCAGAAGATATTAAGAAGAGGTGGCAAGAATACACAGAAGAACTGTACAAAAAAGAGCTTCATGACCCAGATAATCATGATGGTGTGATCACTGACCTAGAGCCAGACATCTTGGAATGTGAAGTCAAGTGGGCCTTAGAAAGCATCACTAGGAACAAAGCTAGTGGAGGTGATGGAATTCCAGTGGAGCTATTCCAAATCCTGAAAGATGATGCTGTGAAAGTGCTACACTCAATATGCCAGCAAATTTGGAAAACAGCAGTGGCCACAAGATTGGAAAAGGTCAGTTTTCATCCCAATCCCAAAGAAAGGCAATGCCAAAGAGTGCTCAAACGACCGCACAATTGCACTCATCTCACACGCTAGTAAAGTAATGCTCAAAATTCTCCAAGCCAGGCTTCAGCAATATGTGAACCGTGAACTTCCTGATGTTCAAGCTGGTTTTAGAAAAGGCAGAGGAACCAGAGATCAAATTGCCAACATCTGCTGGATCATGGAAAAAGCAAGAGAGTTCCAGAAAAACATCTATTTCTGCTTTATTGACTGCCAAAGCCTTTGACTGTGTAGATCACAATAAACTATGGAAAATTCTGAAAGAGATGGGAATACCAGACCACCTGATCTGCCTCTTGAGAAATCTGTATGCAGGTCAGGAAGCAACAGTTAGAACTGGACATGGAACAACAGACTGGTTCCAAATAGGAAAAGGAGTACGTCAAGGCTGTATATTGTCACCCTGTTTATTTAACTTCTATGCAGAGTACATCATGAGAAATGCTGGACTGGAAGAAACACAGCTGGAATCAAGATTGCTGGGAGAAATATCAATAACCTCAGATATGCAGATGACACCACTCTTATGGCAGAAATTGAATAGGGGCTAAAAAGCCTCTTGATGAGAGTGAAAGTGGAGAGTGAAAAGGTTGGCTTAAAGCTCAACTTTCAGAAAACGAAGATCATGGCATCTGGTCCCATCACTACATGGGAAATAGATGGAGAAACAGTGGAAACAGTGTCAGACTTTCTTTTTCTGGGCTCCAAAATCACTGCAGATGGTGACTGCAGCCATGAAATGAAAAGACGCTTACTCCTTGGAAGGAAAGTTATGACCAACCTAGATAGCATATTCAAAAGCAGAGACATTACTTTACCAACAAAGTTTCACCTAGTCACGGCTATGGTCTTTCCTGTGGTCATGTACGGATATGAGAGCTGGACTGTGAAGAAGGCTGAGCGCCGAAGAATTGATGCTTTTTAACTGTGGTGTTGGAGAAGACTCTTGAGAGTCCCTTGGACTGCAAGAAGATCCAACCGGTCCATTCTGAAGGAGATCAATCCTGGAATTTCTTTGGAAGGAATGATGCTAAAGCTGAAACTCCAGTATTTTGGCCACCTCATGCGAAGAGTTGACTCATTGGAGAGGACTCTGATGCTGGGAGGGATTGAGGGCAGGAGGAGAAGGGGACAACAGAGGATGAGATGGCTGGATGGCATCACTGACTCCATGGATGTGAGTCTGAGTGACCTCCGGGAGCTGGTGATGGACAGGGAGGCCTGGCGTGCTGCGGTTCATGGGGTCGCAAGGAGTTGGACACGACTGAGCGACTGATCTGATCTGATGCAACAATGCAACCAAGCAGGTAGTAAATGGTTGCAGAAGCGTTAAATGAAAAACATCCGTTTTGACTATTTATTGTTTCAGCCAATTTGTTCTTACGATCAGATCAGATCAGTCGCTCAGTCGTGTCCGACTCCTTGCGACCCCATGAACTGCAGCACGCCAGGCCTCCCTGTCCATCACCAGCTCTCGGAGGTCACTCAGACTCACATTCATCGAGTCAGTGATGCCATCCAGCCATCTCATCCTCTGTCATACCCTTCTCCTCCAGCCCTCAATCCCTCCCAGCATCAGAGTCTTCTCCAATGAGTCAACTCTTCGCATGAGGTGGCCAAAATACTGGAGTTTTAGCTTTAGCATCATTCCTTCCAAAGAAATCCCAGGCCTGATCTCCTTCAGAATGGACTGGTTGGATCTCCTTGCAGTCCAAGGGACTCTCAAGAGTCTTCTCCAACACCACAGTTCAAAAGCATCAATTCTTCGGTGCTCAGCCTTCTTCACAGTCCAGCTCTCACATCCATACATGACCACAGGAAAGACCGTAGCCTTGACTAGGCGAACCTTTGTTGGCAAAGTAATGTCTCTGCTTTTGAATATGCTATCTAGGTTGGTCATAACTTTCCTTCCAAGGAGTAAGCGTCTTTTCATTTCATGGCTGCAGTCACCATCTGCAGTGATTTTGGAGCCCAGAAAAGAAAGTCTGACACTGTTTCCACTGTTTCTCCATCTATTTCCCATGTAGTGATGGGACCAGATGCCATGATCTTCGTTTTCTGAAAGTTGAGCTCTAAGCCAACCTTTTCACTCTCCACTTTCACTCTCATCAAGAGGCTTTTTAGTTCCTCTTCACTTTCTGCCATAAAGGTGGTATCATCTGCATATCTGAGGTTATTGATATTTCTCCCGGCGATCTTGATTCCAGCTTGTGTTTCTTCCAGTCCAGCATTTCTCATGATGTACTCTGCATAGAAGTTAAATAAACAGGGTGACAATATACAGCCTTGACGTACTCCTTTTCCTATTTGGAACCAGTCTGTTGTTCCATGTCCAGTTCTAACTGTTGCTTCCTGACCTGCATACAGATTTCTCAAGAGGCAGATCAGGTGGTCTGGTATTCCCATCTCTTTCAGAATTTTCCACAGTTTATTGTGATCTACACAGTCAAAGGCTTTGGCATACGATAGTACTTCCCAAATTAGGGAGATCTCTAGGAGCATTTGGGGAGCTTTCTTTTCTTTCTTTTTTTTCTTTTTTTTTGGCTGCAACGCATGGCCTGAGAGATCTTAGTTCCCTAACTAGGGATTGAATCTGGGACCTCAACAATGAAAGCATGTAGTCTGCCAGGGAATTCTGTGGGAAACTCCCAAAATATAAATTCTTGGGGTCCACTCTTAGAAGTGGTCAATCAGTAAAGCTGGAGTGCGGCCCAGAAGTCGATAAATCTTTTGCATTCCTCAGGAAACGTGCAATCATGCTCACAGACTGCCAGGGATTATGAATACTATAACTTTTTGAGAAAGGTAAGCTGTCATATTTAAATTTAAATTTAAAATGGACATCAAACAGCTTTATTTCTAAGAATCTACCCTTGAAATAAGATAACTAGTACAGAAAGGTATATGCTTATAAAGATGTTGACTACAGCACTGCTGAAATAATTTTAAAAAAGAAAAGAGACAGAACAGCCTAGATGTCCATCACTAGAGGAAGATTTGACTAAATTATGGTCCACACATATATGAGGGGCTATGGATGTGAAAGTTGGACTGTGAAGAAAGCTGAGCACTGAAGAATTGATGCTTTTGAACTGTGGTGTTGGAGAAGACTCTTGAGAGTCCCTTGGACTGTAAGGAGATCCAACCAGTCCATTCTAAAGGAGATCAGTTCTGGGTGTTCTTTGGAAGGAATGATGCTAACGCTAAAACTCCAATATTTTGGCCACCTCATGTGAAGAGTTGACTCATTGGAAAAGACTCTGATGCTAGGAGGGATTGGAGGCAGAAGGAGAAGGGGATGACAGAGGATGAGATGGCTGGATGGCATCACCGACTAGATGGACATGAGTTTGAGTGAACTCCAGGAGTTGGTGATGGACAGGGAGGCCTGCTGCTGCTGCTGCTGCTAAGTCGCTTCAGTCGTGTCCGACTCTGTGCGACCCCATAGACAGCAGCCCACCAGGCCCCGCTGTCCCTAGGATTCTCCAGGCAAGAACACTGGAGTGGGTTGCCATTTCTTCCTCAAATGCATGAAAGTCAAAAGTGAAAGGGAAGTCGCTCAGTGTCTGACTCTTAGCGACCCCATGGACTGCAGCCGACCAGGCTCCTCCACCCATGGGATTTTCCAGGCAAGAGTACTGGAGTGGGGTGCCAGTGCCTTCTCCTGGCATGCTGCAATTCATGGGATTGCAAAGAGTCGGACACGACTGAGCGACTGAACTGAACTGAACTGAAGGTCCTAACATGCAGTATTTCACCTAGAGATCTGAAAGATGTCCTTCATATAAAAGTAAGTTGATCACTCAAAATGCAAATATAATGTCACCTCATTAAAAAATTAATTTCAGCTATATCTATATAGACATACCTATGAATGTATAAGTATAGGAAATGTATAGCAAAGTCTACACCAAACTGATATTAGTCATTAATTTAGGGGATCAGAACTGGGGGGGTGAGGCAGAGACATGATATTTTAAAACTTTTAAAAAATATGTACACTTGCATTCTTCATTCTTTGAAGAACGATAAGAGGGCCCCATAGTCTCTGTATCCCCCAAATCTCTGCCCCACAGCAGGCCAAGCCAGGCCAAGCCTTACTGTGCTGTCCTGAAGGTACTGCTCCCAGATTCCGGCTGTCAGTCCGTGTCCAGCATCGCAGGGCAAGTCAGGGGACACGATCATGTGGTTGACCAGGGCTGACAGGTGGGTCCTCACAGTAGACAGGTGTCTGCAGTAGGCAAGCCCTGTGGGGAGGGAGGGAAAGTGTCACTGCCCACCATTTAGCATCCTTGCCTTGTCTCACAAAGTCTCCAAAGTACTGTCCTCCTCGAAATCTGCCTGAACCCTTATGACCAGCGAATTCTCATCATCCCCCTTTTCCAGGTTGAGGAAGGTGAGGGGCTCAGAGGGACGAAATTACTTGCTGGCTTAACTGCTTCATGGCCCTGCGACCCTGGGGAAGTCACGTCACCTTTCTCAGTCTCAGCTGGGGTGATGCCCGCTCCTCTCGGGCTTGAAACCAAGGCATTTAATTCACAGGCTGGAGGCAGGAAGGGGCAAGTGACTCTACGAGCTCAGCACCTCAGGGCGCCTCCAGTGAATACCGAGAGGGAATGTGAGAGGAGAGGACTCGTTCAAATTGCAGTTGGATAAAGAAGGCCCTGAGATCAGTAGCAGGGGAGATGATGAAGGCTCTGGTTTGCTTTCAGAGATGGCCCTGTACTCTTAGAGGATTACCCGCCAGCGTGCCACCCTTCATCTGCTCCACCCTGGGTGCCTGGGGACACAGCGCCCAGCCCACATGCAGGGTTCAGCAAATGCTGGCCTGTGTTTGCTTTGACCGTGCTCTTTCCTTCTGGTTATTCCCGACCCCCAATTCATCCTCAAGTGCCAGAGAGGACCCTGGACCACCTGGAGCCTGAGGACTCAACCCGCCAACAGTGGGGCTAATCACGATGATTATGATGAGACGGCGTGACAGCTAACACTCACACAGCACATGCTCTGCCCCGGGGTGCTGCTCCCAGAGCTTAGATAGCTTAGTTGATTCTCACTACAACCCTATGAAGCAGGTCCTCTTACTATGCCCACCTTACAGATGGGGATACCAAGGCACAGTCTGCATGTATCACTTGCCCAGGTCGCGGTGCCAGGTGTGGAGCTGGGATATGAACGCAGACCATCTGCTCCAGCACCTGGGCTCTCAACCACCATCAAGGAGGAGCCACATCACGTGAGGGCATCAAGCCCACCTTGACTCCCACCCCTTCTACCAGGAAGCTCCTCCACTGTGGTTTCTTAAATCCTTGCCCAGAGCCTCTTCCACGCCAGGCCCTGCATCAGGCACTGTGGAGGGATGGTAATAGAACAGGCAAAAGCCTGACCTTGGGGAGCTCATGCTTTCCTTGTCAGCTCTTTCCAGGCTGATGTGACCTGCACTATTTTTTCACAGGCCCATGCAGGATGTAGTAACACTTTTCCGGATTTCCTTAAAATATACACATGTTTTATCTTCCCCATCTAGGCTGTGAGGTGGGGGAAACAAAACCTGCTAAGAATCAAAATAGGAGAGTGGCAAAAACAGAGCCTTTACAGGCCTGGGTTTGAGAGTTCCAGCTCTGTTGGTTACTTGCTGTGTGACCTTGGGCAAGTCCCTTTGCCTCAGTTTCCTCATCTGTTAACTGGAAATCATCAGAGCACCTGTGTTATTAATTTAGTTTTTAAGTTCTTGGGAAGGCATTAGGCCATCTTACTCTTCTGCTTCTGCCTATAGGCAGAGAGAACTGATATTTATTGAGCACCAACCACAAGCAATGTTAGGTGCTTTCTGTATGTTTCCATTTAATCCTGAAAACACACCCTCTAAGGTGGGAAATAGAGATGCAATGGTAATTAAACCTTGGTCCTTTCAGCAAGGAGCCCCATTGCTCATTGCCTTCTCTTAGAACCAAGGGAGAAATTTTAGGCCCGATCTGTAAAAGAGGAAATTGAGACTCAGGGAAGTTGATGTAACTTAACCAACACTTGACACCTAGGAAACAGAGGTGCAGAGCCAGGCTCATTTCCCTGATACTGCTGAAACGCAGTGGGCACTGAATAAATGCTCCCTGGAGACAAAAATGGCAAATAAGGCCAATACGCACATCCATAGAAGGCTCTGGAAAGGATCTGGTACTTCATATTGTCACAGAGAAGCTTCAGGGGAGCCCTGCAGGTGGAGCAAAAGGAAGATATTTAGCACCGATCCACACATAGCCCGGGCTTGCTGGACAGGAGCGTAACTCATTATCTCTGGGGAGCGGATGAGAAGCAGCCAGTCAGAGAGGGCAGGGGCACTGCTGTTTCCACTGGCGTAGCATCACTGCCCCTTCTTCTTGGACATTTCCTCCTCCCCAATTCTGTTCCTATGCTTTGGGTGGAGCTGATTCTACCCATGTACATGACTCAGCTTGGAGTCACAGGGATTGGGTCAGAGGGGGTGTCACATGACTCAACCTGGGCCAATGAGAATCAACCCTGGGATTTTGTTGATTTCTCACTAGAAAAATGACCCTCCTCTTTACTTGGGTTCCTAAGCCAGTGGGATACAGAGCAGCAGCTGCTAGGATCCACTTTTACTGCTGCATAGGAAGGGCCTGCCTGAGAATGAAACCGTCCTAGAGATAAGCAGAACCGAGAGCTCAAGAAACACATTCCTGTGTGGAACATCTGGATCCAGCCATGCCTGAAGCCCCCATGCTGCTGACGTCTCAGTTCTATCAGTACGTTTTCTTTTTCATTTGCACCAGTTGGAAGTGAGTTTCCGTCACCAGAAGAAAATGCTCTGACTTCTAAAGTGACCCAGCTGAACCCAAGAGGAGCCAGTCTGGGATTCAGAGTCTGGCTAATTGCAAAGCAGGTAATGCCTCAGAGAGTATCCTTGCATGGGAGTTTGAGGGCAGGGGGGCTGTTTCGGGTGAAAGAGGAGAGAGGAATATGGCCTCAGAACTGATGGGGAAATGGGACTGCTGAAGGGAGTGTGGTACATTCTTGGAGAGAACAGAGTAGAAGAATATCACACCCATTAAAAGCCCAAGGAGACTGGGAAGGAGGCGTGGCTGAAGTCTTCCAGGCATGCACATGGAGGCACTAAGCATTCAAGTCACCCTCTTTGTGCCCTCAGGCTGGTGAGGCTCAGGCATCCTCAGGTTATAGAAGGGCAGCGTCACACCAGTCACTGCCCCCTAGAGTGGCCCTGGCTGTCTGTAAGGTGGTGAGTTCCCCATCACTGCAGCTGTGGAAGCAGATGCTGTGAGTGGGGGTACTGGGTTAGAACAGCATTTGTCAATGATCTGTGGACCATCAGTCATAGAATCACTTGGGGTTTCTCCAGCATGTGGATTCCTAGGCCCTGCACAGATCTACCCAATCAGGATCTCCAGGAAGTGAGAGAGGAAGCAGTCTGTGATCCCCGAGGTGATTCTGATGGATATTAAAATGTGAGGATCTCTACTCATTTCAGTGCTTCTCAAGCTTAAAAGCACACACATTGTCTTGGGACCCTAGGTGATGTGTTAAATGCAGATTCAGCTTCAGCAGTTCTTGGGGTTCTCGGGTGAGGGGCAGAGAATCTGCTCGGGTGATGATGCTGCTGGTCCACAGACCACACACTGAGAGCCAGGAGTTCTGTGGCTTCACAGATTTGATGTTGGCCCCCACTTATATTCCTATGGCTGAAGAATGGGCCATGTGCTGGGACAGAAGCCCAGCAAGGAAAAAAGGATTCCACTTTCCCAGGCCAGGCCAGGCTGGGTCAGTGGGAAATTTGACCAGTCTCATGAATGGGCTGAGTAGTCCTGAGAAGACAGCTCTGTGGACAAGGAGAGAGATCAGGGATTTAATTATATGCAATAAATTTAAGAAGTGTCATTTACTGAATATCACCATGTGCCCGGTACACGGGCTGGCCACTTTTAAACCATTATTTGATTTGTCCTTAAGACAGCTAAATAAAGGAAGCATTTCCCTTAGTCACTGGGATTCACAATATTCAAGATGGTGGTGACCATCTTCCAGGCCCATGAATGCAGAAAAAGCAAAGACCCCTGCTGATGCATGGTAGACACACAGCATGCATGATAAGTAATTTTTGTTGTAATGAATCACTGAGATTTTAGGACTGTTTGTTACAGCGACAGCACCTTGTTGCTCCTGACTGATATATATATAAGGAAGCCAGGACTTCGCAAGGCTAGGATTTCACCGAGATCCGAATGATTCTGTGTGGCTGTTGTTTAGTCGCTCAGTCGTGTCCGACTCTGCAACCCCATGGACTGTAGCCCCACCAGGCTCCTCTGTCCGTGGGATTTCCCAGGCAGGAATACTGGAGTGGGTTGCCATTTCCGTCTCCAGGGGATCTCACCCACCCAGGGATCGAACCCACACCTCCTGGACTGACAGGTGGGCTGTTCACCGCTGAACCGCCAGGGAAGCCCTGGATGCTTCTATAGCCTGTGTTAGCTCCCCTGAACCCAGCGCAGGACAAGAAACGGGGGCCTGCACACCTCCGGTCAGCGCTTGCGCTTCTTCCATCCACAGCCCAGGCCCCTCATACCTTTCGTGGTTGCAGCCGTTGGCTGAGCCGCCATCAGCCGAGCCGCTCTGCGAACAGGAGGAGCAGGAGGACTGCCGGGGGCTGGGTTGCCACAGGGATGGCAGGTTGCTCACAGAGACATCCATTAGGTCCTGGGGAACTGTGGTGGTAGAAAGGGCAGAGGAAGAGCCCTGGTAAAGCTTTTGTGGGTCACAAAAGCTTCACTCCAAAGCAAGCAGCTCACCCCCACACCAGCGCAGGGACAGGGAAAGACCCTGAATGTCACACCGGGAAACAGCGACCTCAAACACTGTCTGACCCAGGTCCTTGAGCCCATCCAAGAGATTGAAAGCCACCACCAAGATTGCGGGTCCCCGAGGTGATGGGAAGAGCTGATGGCAGTTGAAGAGACAGAAAGAGACCAGAGCCGAGTAGATAGGTCCAATCGCAGAGCAGGAGGCCACCCTTCGCCATGCTGTCATTCAGCTGTCCTCACGGGATGCTGGCAAGAAGGGAGGGGCGCCTGCTGGGGAACCCTGGGGAGGACCCATGGCCTCAAGTCCCCAGAGGCAGGTCTCACGGGGCGCCCTTGGTGGTGAGATGTAAGGGAGCCTGACCCAGCAGGGGAGGGGGCACTTGGGCAAGGGGACCCAGAGGAGTCCCCACTGATGAAGATGCCTGCACTCTCCACGGTCCTGCTCCTATAGCTGCTCTACCAAGAGAGGCTCACACAGGTTGGCAGCTCCCCCAGAATCATGTGGGGTGCTTGTTTAAAAGCCATATGCCTGTATCCCACCCATATGCCCGACCTACTGAATTAGAATCTCCTGGCGCTACAGCCCTCGAGTCTGTCTTTCAAAAAGAGTTCTGAGGTAGCAGCCATGGCTGCGAGCCAAGGGGCACGAACGGTCTCCTAACTCTCGGACACTGGTGGTTCCTGATCAGTCGCTCCCCAGGATACCACTCATCGTTTCCCATATTGTTCTCTTTCCCGGCTCCATGGAAGCCACGGCATTTGCAACGCTGCAGAACAAACACACCGGTGACCCAGGCACTACCATTTCTGTGGTTAATTTCCTGGCCTCTTGGTGCAAGAAAGTTATTTTCTCTAGGACAGGCTATCTCCTGTAAAGGGCCAGGTAGACAATATTTGAGGGTTTGCAAGACATTGGGTCACTATCATAACCATTCTACTCTGCCATCACTGCACAAAAGTAGCCAAAAAAATTGCAAACAAATGAACATGAGTTATGTTCTAATAAAATTTCATTCACAGACACTATAATGTGAATTTCATATCATTTTCACGTGTCACAAAATATTCTTTTTTTTTTCCTTCTAGTTATTTAAAAATGTCAACACCAATCTTAGTTCATGAGCGATACAGAGGATTCGGCTTTTGGCCTTAGTTTGCCAAGCCCTGCTTTAGGAACTTAAGAGGGGTACACATTTGCCCGATGAGCAGCGCCTCCTCAAGGATGGCTGGTAATACCTGGGCTCCCTTGGGCTCAGAGGAGAGGAGATGCTGTGGACCCTGCCCCACCAGTCATCACAGTGCCCTTGCTGACAGCATCTGCCGCACCCACGGACAGAACAGAAGGCCGCTAACAGAATGAGGTTCTGGGGACCATCAAAAGTGGCTTTGTAGCAGACTCGCCAATGAACTGGTCAAGAAAGACCAGTCAGCCCCTATAAAATGTTCTTGAAAACATTTTATGAAAACATTCTTGAAAACATCAGTTCTCAGCCAACCTCCGGGAAGCATCAACCAGGAGATGTGCCCAGGTGTGGCAAGCATGCCCCCAGCCCCAGCCTCTCGCACCCTGCAGACATCATCAGTGGACCCCTCTGCTGCTGAACCCACAACACCCCAAGCTGTGTCTTGTAGCACAAAGGCAAGACAGAGCAAGGCATCAATTTTCCCTGCCTCCATCTCCCCGTGTGGACCAGTACTCAAATGACAACATGGCAGAGGTGGCCAGCGCCCAGTCCCAGGGGTGAGGGGAGCCCAGACGTTACTGAGGGACTGCGGCTTCAGGCGTGATGTGGGGAGGGTCGTGTCCCATCTGGCTTGTGCCCACCGGCTGCCCCTGGCCACCACTAATGCGGACCGGCCTGCAGGAACCACCATCCAGGCAGGGCCCGCGGAGATGGGACGAGTGCTGCCCAGGGGGCTGGAAGCAACTTAAGAGACAAAAATAAAAACACGAATGAAATGGAAGGTCTGCGGGGGCTGGAGAAGGACACTGAAAAGGCAGAGGAACCAATTCCCCGGGGCTTGAGCCTTTCCCCTGTCCTGCTCCACACAGTTCCCCTGGCTTGTGTTTGATGAGAGGAAGAAAGAATGCTGACACCTATAAAGTGCCTACTATGTGCTGGGTGCCATACTATTCAGGGAACTGCCTCATCCCTGATGAGCCTGTAAGGCAGTGCTCCCCAACCTTTTCAGATCCAGGGACTGGATTTGGGGAAGACAACTTTTCCATGGAGCAGGGTTGGGGTGGATGGCTTGGGCATGATTCAAGCACATGACATTGATTGTGGACTTTATTTCTATTATTATTGCATCAGTTCCACCTCAGACCATCAGGCATTGGATCCCAGAGGGTGGGGACCCCAGCTGTAAGGGATGTGTTTCGTCTCCTATTTTGCAGAGAGAAAACGGAGGCTCAGAACAACAAGACAAATTACTCACCCAGAGCCTCACCAGGTCGTCACTGGGATAACCGGTCTTTTTGGCTAAAGTCCCTTCTTCTCTTCCCACTAACAATAGCTGTCGCTTTCTGAGCTCAAGTCCTACCATTATCCCCTTTTACAGATTGGAAGACTGAGGCACAGTGAGTTTAAGCAGCATGCCCAAGACCATCTAGCTAGTAAGTAGTGAGGCTGGGATTCCAGCCCAGAGGATCAGACCCCGAGAGCCTCTTCATACTCTCTCATTGTTCTCCTGTTGGCTGTTGCTCCCTAAACAGTCCTTGTCCTAGACCAGTGGGTCTCAACTGGGGTGCTGCCTGCCTTCCAAGGGACACTTAGCCATGTCTGCAGACATTTCTGGCTGTCACAGCGTGGTGCTGGTGGTGGGGACGGATTCACTACTTGGCATCCAGTGAGTGGAGGCCAGGGAAGCTGCTCAGCACCCTACAGTGCAAAGGACAGCCCCCACCACAAAGTATTTTTCTTGTTGTTCCGTCACCAAGTCATGTCTGACTCTGTGACCCCAAGGACTGCAGCGCTCCAGGCCTCTCTGACCCTCACCATCTCCCGAAGTTTGCCCAAGTTCATGTCCATTGAGTCGGTGATGCCATCCAACCATCTCATCCTCTGCTGCCCCCTTCTCCTGTTGCCCTCAATCTTTCCCAGCATCAGGGTCTTTTCCAATGTGTTGGCTTTTTCCATCAGATGGCCAAGGTATTGGAGCTTCCTCATCAGTCCTTCCAATGAGTATTAAGGGTTGATTTCCTTAAAGATTGACTGGTTTGATCTCCTCGCTGTTCAAGGGACTCTCAAGAGTCTTTTCTAGCACCACAGTTCAAAAGTATCGATTCTTCGGTGCTCAGCCTTCTTTATGTACAGCTCTCACATTCGTACGTGACTACTGGAAAGACCACAGCCTTGACTAGACAGACTTTTGTTGGCAAAGTGATGTTTGGTTTTTAATATGCATCGTACAGAGCATTGGGCAGCCCCCACTGCAAATAATTATTCCATCGAAATGTCAGTAGTGCTAAGTTTGAGAAACCCTGTTTTAAACACACTGACTTGGTGACAAAGGCAGACAAGGATTTAGGTGCAAGTTGGGAGATGTTTCCAAAAAGCACAGGTAGGGAGAGATAAAGGGACCCAGGAGGAGAAGGGCGAGGAGAGCAGCGAGTTAGTCACCATGTTCGCCGCCGTTATGGACAACTGGCACTTGATCTCGTGAGGGGTCTCTCGGACACATGCAGAACACACGTTTCAGAATGTTCTCACTCGAGCGGTGAGGGAGCTGGGGCATTTATACACAGCTCCTTCCAGTTGCTGACTGCTCCAGGGAGGCGCTGATTGTAGTCCACCCCACCCACGGGCGGAAGGAACCCTGGTGGCTGCAGAAACCCTTAGGCAAGGAGACACTTAGCTGGCAGATGGCAGTGGAGCTGCACACACAGAGGGTGTGAGTGGGTGCAGCCAGCATCTGTTCCCCTGGCACACGCAGGGCCACGACAGGCTAACGTGGATATTCCCCAGAGAGGAACGACGTTGAGCTCCCAGCCTGGCTCCCAGCAAGAGCCTACAAATCATTTGTGGATGGGTCCCCGTAGAGCGAGCTGCCAGGAAAGGCAGCCGCAGGGCACCTGGCCCCTCAGATGAATCAGCTCTCTGGGGGGACGTGGTACCACAGAGAGGCTGGGGCAGCTGCAGACCTCGGTCCTGGGCGGAAACAGATGTAGGGATGCACGTCAGGACACTCTATGGCTCTTAATGACACAGGAATGTGAGGCTTTGCTCCTAACGGGCCATAAAGGAACACAGATGAAAACACAGGCTAACCCAAGGCCGTACCACCAAGCCTGCCCCACACCCCCAGCTCTGACAGCAGTGGATGTGAGCGCGGGCATTAGGAGGCCTGGCACAAGGAGTCCAGCTTCACCAGGGAGGACGTCTGCTTTGAAAACGTCCTCACCGCCCAGCCGTGGTCACTTAAACAAAGGGGTTCTCGGAGCCATTATCCATCGAATGGGAACAACAGGGCACAGAGGGTTAGATAAAATGAGGTTTACAGAAACAAGCTATAACTTATTACTTACTTGTTTAACAGACATGCATACAGTGCCTAACAAATGCCAGGCTTCCTTCTGAAGATTTTTCAAATATTAATTCATTTAATCACTGCCACAGCCCTCTGGAATTGACGATCTTTGTAGTAAGCTCAGTTTCCATTCACTAAGCATCTACTTCACAGCAGGCACCATGCAAATGGCAGGACATACGTCATAGCCTCGTGCGCCAGTGTCTAGGGTTGCCCTTCCCCTCAGCTGTCTTTTATTTATTTTTTTGGCCGTGCTGCATGACTTGCTGGATCTTAGTTCCCCAACCAGGGATTGAGCCTCCTCCCTTGGCAGTGAAAAATGCAGAGTCCTAACCACTGGACTGCTGGGGAATCACCCCCTCTGCTGTCTTGACAACTACCTGAGGGCCTCCGGTATGCGAGGCCTCATTCTATGGGCTCTACGATGACCAGCTTATTATCTCACTGAATCCTTACAACAATCTGTTGAAAAAAAAAAAAATAACAGTGACAACCACATAATAGCATGTGAGTGTTCTTTCTGTGCCAAGTACTTTATCTCATTTGATCCTCCTGAGAGTCCTGTGAAATAGGTGCTATGAACATCCCCAGTTTACAGATGAGGAAACCAAGGCACAGAGCGGTGAGGGATGTGCCCAAGTTCAACCAGGATTCCAGAGTCCATGTCACAGCTGCTACCCCATGGCACCTCACACCCAAGGACACCTAAGTTAGCCAAGTAGAGAGTGGTTATTCATTTGGGGGAAAACCGAGGCTGCCAATACCCCAATTTCCTGATTCCAAGTCCCCCTACTAACCCCAGAATTCACATCTCTTGTCCTCTGGTCCCACATAGCTGAAGTCAATTTCAGGACCAGCTAAACAGATCGATTCCCCGGGCCGAGGGCCAGGGCAGCTTACCGAGTTCAGACTGCATGCCAGGGTAGATGATCCTGAACACGTAATCTGTGGCCTCGTCGTCTTCCTTGTCCGAAGACGTGGACTCGGATGAACCCTGGGGGGCTTCGCTTGCGCAGTTTGGGGAATACTTTGCCCTGAAAGAACACACCCCAAAGCCTGGCCCCTGGGACACACCTGCCCCACAACCTGCACAGCCCGAGGGTCCCTGTGGGGCATGCATGAGCCCACGCAGCCACATAAGGGCCCGAAGGCAAGAAGGGCCATTCCCCACGGCTGACCCCCAGCCCTTCCTCCCTGCGCCCCCAAGATCACTCACCTTCCCCCGCTGAGACCAGAGTGGTGGGTCCAGTTGTCCGTGAGGGAGCAGCCCGTTCTCCAGGCATGAGAGGAGCTGCAGGAGGTGCCCTCCCTTGGGGAAGCGGAAGGGCGGCCTCTGGATCCCGTCCTGGCTGACCAACACCACCGTCCCGCCGCTGTCCACTGCCGCCGCGACCCAGCCAGAGGAGACCCGGCAGGAAGTCACGATAAGGCGTGGGGATGCTCCCTCCTCCCCAGACATTCCCAGCCAGACCCAGGGGTCCCGCTCCGAGGCTCTGGGAAAGGCCTGGGCAGACGGTCGGGGTAGTTTTCACCTCCTCTGAGTCTCCCTCATCCTACCCGCCATGGCTATCGACTGGAGAGATGACTGGACAAGGCCAAGACGAAGGTGGGTGGCCTCCCTGCAGCCACCCAACAAAGGAAGATGATGCTCCCCTCAAACACCCCCAACAGGTTGACCTGACCTATTTCTGTATGGAGGCTGTCAGATAGATCCCTCTGCAGGGCAGTAATTGACTCTTGCTAGCATGTGTTACATGCCTTAAGCACTTACTATATACATGCTATGCTAAGTCACTTCAGTCGTGTCCGACTCTGTGTGACCCCATAGACGGTAGCCCACCAGGCTCCCCCGTCCCTGGGATTCTCCAGGCAAGAACACTGGAGCGGGTTGCCATTTCCTTCTCCAATGCATGAAAGTGAAAAGAGAAAGTGAAGTCGCTCAGTCATGTCCGACTCTTAGCGACCCCATGGACTGCAGCCCACCAGGCTCCTCCGTCCATGGGATTTTCCAGGCAAAAGTACTGGAGTGGGGTGCCATTGCCAAAGGCACTGTCTTATCGCAATACTCAAAACAGCCCTGTGAGGCATATCTATTATTGCCTGTTTTGCAAATGATAAAACTGAGACTCAGAGAGGTTATGTCACACAGCTGGTGAGGAGCAGAGCCTGGATTTGAACCCAGGTGTGTTTCATTAAATAGGCTTAAACTACTATCTTTAGTGCCTTGGTGAGCTGCAGATTCCTTGCTTTCTAAAGCAGGATGGCCTTTTGCTTATTTAGAATATACCTTCTTTGAGCTATAAACTCCAGTTATACATCTTCGGTTTTCAGAACACTGACCTCGGAGGAACAAAGGCCTGGATTTGGGACCAGACTGGGGAGCTTAGAAAGGCTGTCTGTGTGCCATGCTGCTTCCTCGGCTCTAAGATGGGAACGACGGTGCCTCTAGCACTGGGTTGTAGCAACAATTAGACAGCTGCTGCTGCTAAGTTGCTTCAGTCGTGTCCGACTCTGTGCGACCCCACAGACGGCAGCCCATCAGGCTCCCCCGTCCCTGGGATTCTCCAGGCAAGAACACTGGAGTGGGTTGCCATTTCCTTCTCCAATGCATGAAAGTGAAAAGTGAAAGTGAAGTCGCTCAGTCGTGTCTGACTCTTAGCGACCCCATGGACTGGAGCCTACCAGGCTCCTCTGTCCATGTAATTTTCCAGGCAAAAGTACTGGGGTGGGGTGCCATTGCAGGCACGTGAATAGTGAGAACCGCGCCGGACACACGGCTTTGACGCTGAGCCCTTAACAAATGTCACTTGCTCCTCACAACAACCCCATGAGCAGGCACTGTTACTATCCCCATTTTACAGATGTGGAAACTGAGGCTCAGAGAGGTGAGGTCACTCATCTGAGGCTGCACAGGTAATAAGGGGTGGGGAAGAAGCCCATGTTTACCCACAGTCCCTACCTTGCTGATGGCAATGCAGGTAGACGATCTCCTCCAGGCGGATGGTCATGGCGTAGTCCCAGTAGACACTGGAAGGGGCGGGGGGTCAGGCTTGCAGGACGCCTGTCCTGCTCGTCATGGGGAAGCCCCACCCACAGGCTCCTCCACCCTCCTCACCAGGACCACCTAACCCCCAACATTCATGTCCCCAGACTTCGCAGACTCTATCTCCCCTTCTTCTGGCTCCAGTATCCCAACTTTCCCCCTACACACACATTTCTTTAACCTCAGTCCATGTGGCTGAGGCTGACCTCTCCTACCCTCCCCCTTCAGGACTCCAGGAATGGGCACCTGACCCTGGCTTGGCTGGTCATCATATGACACTGTTCTGGACCTTGACCCAAGCAGAACCAGTGAGACTCAATTATTAGATCTATGTGAGAACTCTCTGGGGAAGAAGGGCTTCTTTCTGCTAGGAGAGTAGCGGTAAGGCTGGCAGAAATCTGGAGATGTAGAGGGCCCTGTGCAAGAAGAGCCTGCCTGTGAACGGATTCAACAGTCAGGGAAGGAGAGCCAAGAGACGGAAAGAGGTCAGGTCCTCATTTGAGCCCCTGGATCCAGCCACGCCTGAAGCCACCACCCCCGGATTTTTCTCAGTTCGTGCAAGCCAATGCTTCAGGCAGCTTGAGTTTGATTTTCTGTCACCAGCAGATGCTGGGGAGAAGATGTGAGCAAGACAGATTCCTTGCCTTCATAGAACTGAGATCTAAAGGGTGAAACAGTCAGAACACAAGTAGGGGCAGATTTATTAAGATTTTGTAAATGCTAAGAAGGAGATTCAGGGCTCCATGCAATCTGAACTCAGCTGGGAGGTCATAGAAGGTCTGATATTGAAGTTTCAGATGAATAAGCTGAGATAAGGTTCAAGGGCAAGAGTGTTTCCTGGCTCCCAGAGGATTTCTCCATCAGAAACTCAGGTGTCTGGCTGGAGTTGAATTATCTGGCCCAGTTGAGGACTGACTGTACTTCCCAATGACCCTCTCTGAGGATAGATGGTAACCTCTGCTCAGGAAGTGATCAGCTTAGAGAATGATATTAATCACACCAAAGCCTGGCGGTAATCACAGTGAGGCTTAACATCACACAGAACACAATAACAGTGCTATTTATGGCCCCTGAAGAGAGTCCTTATTCTGTACGTATATATATATATACACAAACACACATATGCACACATACATATGTATATAAACACATATATGTATATACACATACATTTATATTTACAAGTATGCATATAAACTTCTAGATAAAATCCCATAATCCTATGATGTCTGTTTGCTACTGCAGGACAATACGCAGGGCAGAGGAGGGTGAGGGGGAGGTTGTTAGGGCTGTGTGATGGGTACTTGAGTTCTTTCTACTTTTATGTTAGGAAGTGAAAAAGTGAAAAGTCGCTCGGTCATGTCCAATGCTTTGCAACCCCATGGACTATATAGTCCATGGAATTCTCCAGGTCAGAATACTGGAGTGGGTAGCATTTCTCTTCTCCAGGGGATCTTCCCAACTCAGGGATCGAACCCAGGTGTCCCGCATTGCAGATGGATTCTTTACCAACTGAGCTACCAGGGAAGCCCTTTATGTTAGAAATTCCCCATAAGCAAAAGTTCTGAGGAAGTTAAGAACATGTACAATAATAAGAGAATCTCCAGCCACCAGGTCTCAGTAGCATGACTCCAAGGCCTTTGTTGGGTCTTATAACTCACAGGGCATCCAGGAGCCCTGGACAAGATGCTCAGAACCGACACCTCCAGCTTCCTTTTGCACTGGGTGATGGGTAATGGGGCTGGAGGCTGGGGAGTGTTGCCATTTCTGGGCTTACAAGATCTTTGTTAGTATTTCTCTCTCCTGGTGGTGTTTGTCCAAGGCATTGCCTAATTCCCACCCCCTAAGACTCTTCCAGTTGGTTCTCAGATCCCATGAGTTACCCATGAGGCCACAGCTGCAGGGATGCTGGGCCACATGGCCATAACAACCAGACAGATCAGGGCCAGGGGTGGGGCACGAGGACAGGGCGCAACTGTCCCTGTGCTAAGGGGAAGGGAGGGACTTACCTCTTCTCATAGTCCAGGTCCCCCACAGACCCGTTCATCAGCTGGTTGGGCGTCCACTTCAAGGTCATGACGTCAGCCGTCTGGTGCAGGGACAGATACCCCGGCACAGCCTCCATGTCGTCTCTCTGCAGAGAAAGGAGGACTCAGGCCTGGTCGTGGTGCCAGAGTCACAGTGGACTCAAGCCCTGGCCTATGGGACTCGCGGGCACACAACCAGAACCAAGAGGGTGGCTCATTCCCTCCAAGGCCATGTCCACTGGGAAGACCCTGACCCTCCCTCCAGGTGGCTGTGTGAAACAAAGCCCTCTGCAACCAACCACCAGGATGGGTTTGGTTCTACAGGGTCCAGCGGTGAAAGCCACCCACTGTACCCAGGGCCCTAATGCAAAGGTGGGGTTGGGGGGTGGTCTTTAGAACAAGGAACGGGGCTCTGCCCTTTCAACAATACCTTTTTCAAAACAGAAGGCATTTATTTGCCATCACTGTGGCCAGTCTTAAGGGAGAAAGAGCGCAGCTGAGCTCCATGTCCCATCCCACAGATGTTACCCAGAAGCCCCTCCCCAGATACCCCCTCCATGCTCCCTGCCCAGCAGCTCCATCCTCCGCCTTCCCAATTCATCTGCTGAGCTTCTCACTTGCTCTGCTTTATCCCAAGTGGGGTGCAGTGGACAGGGCTCCAAGACTCACATGTAAGAGGCAGCCGTCCTCCCTGCAGACCCACCCCAAAAACATGTGGAGACAGACAACCAACATTTACTGAGCACTCGGTGTACCGAGCCTGGTTCTGCTCCACCAATATCATCTCAACCACACTGCAACCCTGGGAGGTAGCATCCTTGCCGTATTTCATCGATTTTAAGGTGCACAATTGTTTTTTCACATTTTAATGCACCTAAAGTGGGGATGCGTCTTATAATCAGCAGTTATCTTACAACTGTGACATAGTCATTCTTGCCCAGTCTCGTGCAGACTCAGTTACAGACGTTTGTATTGTTGACCCCTCAATGAGGTTCTGTGTAATGGTTTTTTTACTCCACGTGCAGAGTATGGGGGCTTTTTAAAATGTCTTCGAAAAGACGATAGACTGTGATCTGATTGGAAAAGTGACTGTGTGCACAGGAAGGCTGCTTCCTTCCTACGTACACACCAGTATCTGCACTCCATAAGCATTGGTTGTGAAGACGTTCCCCTTGATATCCTAAGCACCCTGTGCAGAGCAGGTTCAGCACAGATGAGGGAACTGAGTGAGTGAGTGATGACAAGGGAGAAGGATAGATAAGACAGCAGGGGTGGACAGGCAGTGGGTAGAGGGTAGATGGACTGGAAAACAAATGGACAAATGGGCGGATGGAGGTTAAAGATGGGTGGATGGATGATTGATGGGTGGAGTTGATGACAGATAGAAGGATGGATGGATGTATGGATGGACATAATGATGGATAGATGGATGGATGAACGGATAGGTGGCTGGGTGGATATAAATACAGGCAGATGGATAAAAATGGTGAACGGATGCATGAACAGAGGGATGGGTGAATACAGAGGCTGGAAGAGAGTTGATTGGCTGGCTGGGTGGGATACTGACAGATGAATGGATGGATGATTGAATAGAAGGACATACCGTCCTGTGGGTGAACAGATGGAGAGATGGAGATATCGGCAGATGCATGAACAGGCGGATCAGTGAGTGGATGGATGGATAGATGGATGAGCAAGCTAGGGCCACAGGGACCCCCCTCCTCTGTAACCTGGAGCCAGACCCGCAGTGGAAGCCCTGGGCCCAAGATGGGTCCTCTTACCGGCTGGACCAGAACGTTGTTCTTGCCGTAGAGCAGGGTGGCGCGGGAGTTCTGATGCAGGGACTCCACATAGTCACGGGCAGAGAGGGAGGGCCGGTCGTCCATGCTGCCACTCGAATGCCTTTTCTGGATCTGGCAACATGAGGGGAGGCGGCGGGTGAGGCCTGAAGTGACCTGGAAGGCCCCAGTCCACTCCCCACCTCCATGCTGAGTCCAGAACTCAGCCGGACTGCCCCCCGGGGCCCCACCATCCTCCCCACTCACGCAGAGGGCCGGACGCTTGGTGGGAGAGTCCTGCCTCAGGTGCGAGCCATGGATGCGGTGCCTCTGGACGAGCTCATCGGCCGAGGGGTCCGTCCAGAAGTGGTCGGAAGTCTTCATCTTGGTGTACTCCAGGGCACAGGGCCCCACTGTGGAGCAGACGGGGCTGGGAGCCCATCGCCCTGGAGAGTCCTCATTCCCTTCTCCCACCAGAAGGACCACTTATTTCCCCACCCCTCCCCTCCAGCAGCTAGGGGTACCCCAGGCTTCTGCCAAAGAGGGATCAGCGCAGGAGCCTGAAATCGAGAGGCAGGGAGCAGTTTTGAAGGTGGGAGGCTGGAGTGGGGTGAGACGGGCCCTTCGGAGGTGCCCCCTCAAGCCGAGACCAGAGATCCAGATGAAGCTCAGAGCACTGGCTGAGCCACTTACCCAGCAAAGATGCAAGGATGGGGCCGTCCACCGGGTCCATCAGGAGAGCTTCCTTCTCGTAATACTTACTAGCAAGAGAGGAAAGGACATGCAGGGTTGGATGGTGACAGCAGAGGGCGCACAGTCGACTACAGCCTGATGGTTGAGAGCTGACAGACTGGGTGACCAGAGGGTCACCCAGTTACTGCTGTGAGCCTCAACTGCCCCATCTGTAAAATGGGCATAATGATAATATTATGGGCTGCCTAAGGACATTTGAGAGTGACAACAGATGTCAGGCACTTAGCACGGCACTTGGCTGTAACTGCCTAATACAGAGGCTGTGGAAAAGCCTTAATGATCAGGAACTATCATTAGAAGGCTACTGAGGCCTGGTCGATTCTGTCTACTTCTCATGCATCTCAGATAGGACGTCACTTAGAGGCTCAGATGACGTCTGCCCTTCTAATGTTATCGAGGCAATAAAACACATTTTAGCTGTGATGTGTCCCCAAAAGCTGTACTAACAGGCCTTCCCGTCTGGGTGACTGATGCAGATGCTGGTCTGACATGATCAGAAATGCCTCCTGGCCTCCGACTCTCCAAAATAACATGCGATGCCGTCAATAGTGTTTGTGCTGAATGGTTTCTGCTTTTGTTCGTTTGAGTTGTGCATTCTCAGTCGCTCAGTCGTGTCCAGCTCTTTGCAACCCCATGGACTGTCAGGCTCCTCTGTCCATAGGATTCTCCAGGCAAGAATACTGGAGTGGGGAGTCATTCCCTTCTCCAGCGGATCTTTTCGAACCAGGGTCTCCTGTATTGCAGGTGGGTTCTTTACTGTCTGAGTCACCAGGGAAGCCCGAACTGTTGTGTAGTGGCCTCAAATTCTTTGCAAATTCATACAGTCTAGAAACAGAACTCCAGAATGGAAAGGACCTTGTCCGGACTCCTGAGGGATCTCAGGCCCAGAGAGGGTAAGTGACTTGCCCGAGGCCACACAGTAGGTGGATGTAGGCTACCTCTAGCCAGTTCAGCTCTTCTTCCCATTCAACAGTAGGGGTTGAAAAGCCCAGAATCTAGAGTTGGACATACTAACTGGAAGCCCAGCTTGGCTCCTCCCTCCCTGTGTGACCCTGGACAGGTGACTACCCTCTCTGAGCTTCAGTGTCCTTAGCTATAAGACAGGAAGAAAGACAGAACTCACCCACCTAGGGCTGCTGGGAGGAATAAACGTCCCACTACATGTACTATGTTCTGACATCAGGAGAGGTTCTCACTAAAAGTGACGAGATTGTAATATCACCCCAAAGAAATCTTCAGTCATCCAGAACACCGGCTGGGGCAGAATGGCATGCCCTGGACATGCTCAACATCAAGTTTATACACTTCGGTGTCAGATCTGAAGCTAATACTTGGAGACACTTTCCAGCCCACCGCTCAGTTTCTGCTCCCTAAACCGGCACAGTTATGTGATCACAACCTGGAAATAATGCCTTAAAAATCGTGAGCATAGATGGGAGCAAGATGTGACTTAGAGGGCAGCCCCAAGAAGTCTCTTCAGGGTGATGGGTTCTTTGGTACAGTATTCTGTAGCCTGAGTGTGGTGTTGGGTTTTATCAAACTAGGCATGTATTAAACTTTCATAGAATTATATAGCAAAAAAAAAAAAAACCAGTGAGTTTGGTTAACGTACTATGCCAATGGCAATTTCTTGGTTTTGAGACTTATACTATGGTTATATAGGATGTTAACGCTTAGGGTAGGCAAGAATCCTCTGTACTACTGTTTCAATTCTGTGTGGATCTAAAACCCAAAATGTTTAATGAAGAAACAGCGCGTTGGTATTGCTGCTCTGTCTTAGTTGCTCAGTCACGTCTGACTCTTTGTGACCCCAAGGACTGGGGCCCGCCAGGCTCTCTGTCCATGGAATCCTCCAGGCAGGAATACTGGAGAGGGCAGTTGTTTCTTGATCCAGGGATTGAACTCGGGTCTCCTGCATTGCAGGCAGATTCTTTACTATCCGAGCCACCTTGGAAGCCCTAATAAACTAATAAATAAATAAGCTACTCGAATAAACCACTAAATAAACATGACCAATTTTTTCAGCAGGAAAACTCAAGCTCATGTGCCAAAGGCAGTAACTACATAGACCCTGGGCCCACAGCAAGGCAGCGGGCAGAGAGGTGCTATAAATTACTAGAAGGTGACGAGTTTAACTGGAGCTCTGGAGCCTGGATTTCTTTCAGCTCCTCTCCGGCCTCCGGGCCTTTGTGCCTGCTGTTCCCTCCACTGGGAACACTTTTCCCCACACCCTTGTGCTGGGTAACATGCCCTTCAAATTGAACTTTGACTATCCCATCTTCCAGGACACTTTCCCTGACTAACCAGAGGAAGCTAACACCGCCCATCATCCGTCCTGGTTCAGGACACTTTCCCTGACTACCCAGAGGAAGCTAATCGCCGCCCATCATCCGTCCTGGCACATTCATCACAGATTATCACGATTACTATGGGCCTGTTCTCCCTGCTAAATGTGAGCTTTGTGAGGGGAAGCACTTTGCTCTGCACTTTCACATATATTTTCCTAGCAAACGGGCAAAGGAAAGGAGTGCTGGCCATGAGGACACTCAGATCATAGATCTGCTCCTCACTGCGCTCTTCATAATATCCAAGTTCCTAAACATGACCGGCAAGACCAGTGTATCCTCAACATCTAGGTTAGTGCCTGGCATTGTAAATGCTCATTAATTATTTAGTAGTACAGGTGAGTAAACAGATCCAGAGATGAATGCATGCCAAGAGGACTCGCACTATAAAACCTCTGCTGCTGCTGCTGCTAAGTCGCTTCAGTCATGTCCGACTCTGTGCGACCCCATAAAACCTCTACACCAGGCCAATCTGAGCTAGAAGAGAAAATGTAAAAAATACCACTAGGCCTTTCCAAAATGCGGTGTGCTCACTAACTCCTTTTCTCGCCTCTTCTCCAGAGTGGCAGCAATTCCCATCCTGTCTCATTCACCAGAAGAGACAACAGAGGCACAGAGAAGCTAAATGACTCCCCTAGGGTCACATGGGGAGGCGGGGGGGGGGAGGGTCACATAGTGAATGGACTGTGGGCTTAACTCATGGGAAAAGAAACATCTCTTAAGACTGTAAGATCCTTACACCCTACCCCAATTCTGAAGATCCTGCATTGCTATTAAGCACCCAAATCCTCCCAAGGTTCTAAGCTTGGCTAGTTTAGAGTCAAACAACCAGGAGGTCCTTATTAGTCGCTTTCAGATCAAGTGTATATCAAGAGGGCAAAAAGAAAGCAGCTTCGTGAGAGAGCGCAATTCCCAAGATGGCCAGCAGGTGGAAGCAGAGTGCACCCAAGTGTTCCTTTCCACTCACCTGCTGTTTTCCACAAGGTGATGAACAATTTTGTCCAGGACCTTCTCAAACAAGGCCGTGCGGATCCACAGGTGCTTGATGGCAAGTGGGGACAGGTTGGGCAGTTTTGGCAGCTTTCGCACATTCTCCTGGAGGCCCTGGATCTGATTTCGCCTTTGAGACCAGCAAAGAAAGAGAATAGATACTCACAACACAGGAAATTGAACAGGATCAATATGCAAATGGGGATGTGTCCAACTTCTCTAAGAAATGAAAGAATGGCAATTAGAACAACAGCAGGAGCCCACACTGCTCCTGGAGAATGGGAAAAGAGTTGAAAAAACAACAACGCCCAGTGAGTGTGAAGACGTGGTTAAATCTGACCCTTTCATACACTGGTGATGGGTGAGCCAGATTCTCGTACTGAAATTTCTGTCTCTTACTTTCTCTCTCTCAGCTGGAAAGCAGTGCTGGCCAAGAAGAGTCTTGGATTCTTCTCTCATTTTGGAGGCTCCCCCATTGTTCTGGAGAAGCAAGCTTTATATAACACGACAAGCAGGGCGCTCCACCCTTGCCCCTGTCTTCCCTATCCAGCCACCTCCTTACCACGCCCTGCCTCTGACCCCAGGATCCAGCCAGAGATCTCTGCAGATCCCTGAAGCTGCCAAGCTTTCATCTGAGGACTTTCTGTGAGCTGCTGCTTCTTTCTGGCTCCCCTTCCCACTCCATTATCTGGTTGAACCCTACTCACTCTTGAGGTCTCAGGGAGGGCACTCCCTCTGATAGGAAGCCCTTGTGCACCAGCTGAGGCTGGGGAGGGGCCCCTCCTCTGTGTTCCCTGGATCTCTGCAGCTTAACTTCTGGCTCACTTCTCTGTCTTCCTCTCCACAATGGGACCTCAAAGGCATGGATTATGCAATTCAACTGCTTTTTAAATAAAACACAGAGAGTCTACCACATGGCAAGCTTTAGCCCTGTTTCAAGCCTGTATCTCTAGGGCCCACTCAGCACCTGGAGTGTATGGGGGCTCAGTAAATAAGTCCATAAAAGAATGATCGCAAAAATGAGTGAATGGGCCCCTGGAATGGACATCTCTCATTTCTTCACTCAGAAAGCTACTCCCAATGTTATGGAAGGTCCATGGAAATCCACCCCCTTTAAGAAGCTATCAGCAGACACCTGGGAATTTAGCAGAGGGACTGGAAGACCCCTAAAGACCAGGTGGCTGAAGAGTCAGATTCCGAAGGGGAACTGGCAATGCCAGGTCCAGAGCGCTGCCCATCATGCAGTTCTGGCCAGCAGCCCTGGGCTGGCAGGGTCTGAAGGGCAAAGGAAAGGGCCATTTCTCTCCCAGTGAAGTGGAGCGGCCACTCATGGCAGCGAGGGCAGACTCATGACATGCCTGCCTCTCTCTCCCTTCTCTTGCCAGTAACACATGTGGCTAATCAATCCATGCACTCTTTCCCACGAAGCCCACTCACAGCGCCAGAACTTTCCACAAGACAGTTCTCTGCCGGTCTTTGGGCTCTTGTAAAAGCAATGAGCTCTGGCAGGAAACCACCTCACAGCCACCAGCACCAACTGGGGGTGAAACCTATTTGCCACCCCTGACCAGGCTCCAGGTTGGGGGCTTGGTTGTGCAGTTGGGACTTGGGGTGGTTCTGGTGGGAGGCACTCACTTACACATTTTCAGGCCATGAGCCACTTAGACAATGCCCCTACAAATGGCTGCTTCACCGTGAACATCAGATCCATGCCGATGGAGACCATGTGGTTATATTAAACTTCGATCTGCCTGCATTTGGCACAGGCCTGGCTCAGTAGGCACTTACTCATTCAACAATTGTTTCCTGGGCATTGCCCAGGTGCTGGGCACTGTCCCAGACACTGGAGACCTAATGGGGAGCAGCACATATGCAGCTGCCTATCCTCATGGAGTTCAGAGGCCAGTGGGAGAGACTGATAACAATCAGGTTAACAGTAAATGAATGAATGAAAAATTATAGTTGGTGATAACAATTGGGAAGATAATAGACAGAGTGATACAAAAGAGAAATGGGGCGAGGGCTAGAATTTACTACTAGTTAGAGGACACTGCCATCCTTGGGGATGACAAGGGAGCCACCATGGAAGATGGGGTGTGAACTGGGAGGAGGGTACAGCGTGTGCAAAGGCCCTGGGGTGTGAAAGGCCCTGGCAGCTTTGAGGAGCAGAATGGAGAGGGAGAGGGTGCTGGGAGGCACTGGCTCTGCAGAGCCCCGGGAGGAGCACAGGCTGTCCGCTGGGGGCGCCCCAGCCCACACCCCGCGCTCAGCACTCACGCGCTCTCAATCAGTTGCTCCAGGTCCTGCACCTTGCGGCTCAGCTCCTCGGCCGGCGGGAAGCTCTTGCCCACTTTCATGAAGAGAGCTGCGATTTTGTTGCTGCGCAGGAAGCCAGCCGCCCGCCTCCGCAGCCCGTGCAGGACGCAGGCCTCCACAGCCGCTGCAGGGACACCGCAGTCAGCATGGCCCCCCCCACGCCCAGCCTGATTCTGGGCTTTCTCGGTCACACATGGGTGCCTTGAAGGTCTGGGGCCCCCAAAGTCACAAATTTCATGATAGCATCACTATGACAGCATCATAATGAAAAGCTTGTATGCCTCTTCACCGTCCAGCCCCTCAAAAGGGAGCAAGAGGGCTTGGTGGTGAACCCACACTCTCTGCCCCGGGTCAGATCACCTCTGTTCACATCTTCTCCTGGCCACTAACCAGCTGTGTGACGGGGTGAGGGGAATCACTTCCCCTCTGCATGTCTCAGTTTCCTCATCTGTAAAATGGGGTAGTATGAACAGTAACTTCATAAGGTTGCTGTCAGGATAAGGTGGGGGAAAATGCACAGACAGCACTTTGCTCAGAGCCTGGCACGTGTGTGCGCTTCATGAAGGTTAGCTATTCCTCCTTTCAATGACGGAGGGGAGCCGGGACTGTGCGACTGCCTAGCTTTATTTCAGTTAAAAGAATCACACTGTTGTCACTACTGTGCCTTCAGTAACAGCTAACACTATGGATCTCATTCAATCTCTGCCATGGCCAGGCAGAAAGGAAAACCATCCCCGTTTTCCAGATGTCGAAACTGAGGCTCCCAGAGGTGAACTGAATTCCAGGGCCCCCCAGCAAATGAGCGATGGAGCTGGGAGTCATACCCACATCTGAGCCTAGCATGTGCTCACAACATCTGTGCCTCCACAAAGGGCCTTTGAAGAGAGGTTTCAGTCATAATCTTCCCATTACTGGGTCTCTCCTGCAGGCTCTGTCCAGCTCTCCTCAAACAAGAGACCCAGTGTAGCCTGGGTTCTACCACTAACTTGCTGTGTGACCTCAGGCAAATAACTTTCCCTTTCTGCCCCTCACTGTTCCCTTCTAAGAAATAGGCTCTGTGCACGCCATTCTGATGGCCTCTGTCTTACATATCTGACACTTTCAGCAGCCTTAACTTTTTTTTAATTTAAACATTAATATGTATTTATTTGGTTGTTCCGGGATCTTCAGTTGCAACGTGTGAACGCTTAGCTGTGGCATGAGGGATCTAGTTCCCTGACCGGGGATCGATCCTGGGCCCCCTCCGTTGGGAGCACGGCATCTCAGCCGCTGGACCACCAGGGAAGTCCCTCAGCAGCCTTTATCTTCTGACTTTCTGTCTTACACAGCAGCCTAGGAACTCACTCTGGTATGCACTAGGAGCATAATCCATGTCTATGGGAAAATGTGAGCTTATTAAGAGCTACTCCTTACTCTTACTGGGCACCTGCTGGGCGTCAGACCAGTGTTAAGGTTCACCTTCCCTAATCCCTGTAGTGAAACTCAAGAGGCCAGTGTTCTAGTTACTATCGTTTCACGGAGGAGGACACCAGCACGTGCAGGGTTAAGGGCCGTGCCATGCGTAGAGGAGAAACGCTGAGAAGTTTTGGGGCGCTTGCTTGTCCTGTTCTTGCTGCTGCTGTGAGCAGTGACTTGGCTTTGAAGGACTGTTCACATGCTGCCTAATCTGCTCATCAAATTAAAATATCCTGGGTGATGATCTTTAACATAGCTTCGATTTTGCTTACATAGCTAGGACTTTTCATTTACTTACACTGATTAAATTCACGATCTAGTCCAGCTTGGTAGACATTGTTCCATTTTTTACTGACAATGGCTCATAAGGAACAACGGACAAAAGAAACCTCAGGGACATCCTTCAGGCCTCATTTAATGCCAGCACGTTTCTCTCACCCCTGAACTTTGACTGGAGTTAGAGAATTATTATGATTTTTATCACTTGCTAAAATCTTCTAAGTCTTTAATTGGTAGGTATGCTAGTAAGCCCTGAAACAGACATGCATATTAAGCTTTTTGCAAATAACAATGTCCAGGAGAAAAAAGAAAGCCAGAGATCTATATCTATATTTATAAATCAGTTCAGTTCAGTCGCTCAGTTGTGTCCGACTTTGTGACCCCATGAACCGCAGCACGCCAGGCCTCCCTGTCCATCACCAACTCCCAGAGGTCACCCAGACTCACATCCACTGAGTCAGTGATGCCATCCAGCCATCTCATCCTCTGTCGTCCCCTTCTCCTCCTTCCCTCCAATCCCTCCCAGCATCAGAGTCTTCTTCAATGAGTCAACTCTTCGCATGAGGTGGCCAAAGTACTGGAGTTTCAGCTTTAGCATCATTCCTTCCAATGAACACCCAGGACTGATCTCCTTTAGAATGGGCTGGTTGGATCTCCTTGCAGTCCAAGGGACTCTCAAGAGTCTTCTCCAATACCACAGTTCAAAAGCATCAATTCTTCGGTGCTCAGCTTTCTTCACAGTCCAACTCTCACATCCATACATGACTATTGGAAAAACCATAGCCTTGACTAGACGGACCTTTGTTGTCAAATGTCTCTGCTTTTGAATATGCCGTCTAGGTTGGTCATAACTTTCCTTCCAAGGAGTAAGTGTCTTTTAATTTCATGGCTGCAATCACCATCTGCAGTGATTTTGGAGCCCCCAAAAATAAAGTCTGACACTGTTTCCACTGTTTCCCCATCTATTTCCCATGAAGTGATGGAGATATATATGTTTCCATATACATATGTGTGTATATGGGCATGTGTATATATGTATTTTTACATACATAAAATATTTTTCGGGGAATTCCCTGGTGGTCCAGGAATCAGCGCTTTCACTGTCATGGGCCCAGGTTCAATCCCTGCTCAGGGAACTAAGATCCTACAAGCAAAGCAGTGTGGCCAAATATATAATTTATTTATGTATGTGTGTATATATATATATATATATTTTTTTTTTTTTTTTTTTTTTGAGGGGGGGCTTCCCTTGTGGCTCGGCCAGTAAAGAATCCATCTGCAATGCGGGAGACCTGGGTTCCATCCCTGGGTTGGGAAGATTCCCCTGGTGAAGGGAGAGGCTGCCCACTCTGGTATGCTGGCCTGGAGAAAGAACTCCATGGGCTCATAGTCCATGGGGTGGCAAAGAGTCAGACAGGACTGAGCAACTTTCACTTTCATTTATATTTATGTACTTAAAGATATATCACCTAAAAAAATAAGATCTTGCCCAAGGTCACCCAGCAAAGAAGTGGCAGAGATGGGATCTGAGCAGAGCTGGGCGGCCAAAGAGCAGAACTGAGATCTGTGGTTTCCCAGGCTGTGGCGTGTGCTCAGATGGTTGCGGGTCCATGGGCGGTGTCCCCAGCCACCCGGACAGAAGCTGATGGGCCCCTCCGTGGAGCCAAGACTGTGAGAGGAGCACGATAGCTTGTCCTTCGTGGAGAGACACTCCACAGTCATGAGGTTAAAAGGTCTTCAGGGAGGAAGAAACACTCCCACCTATACGTACACGCTGCGTATGTGCTGACCCTGACTTCAGGGACACGCAGGACCTATGCCTCTAGCCATCATGAAGGTACGGTAAGAACCTGGCAGCAAGGCTATTTCTGGAGCCCCGTGGGCCTCACAGGTTCAAGGAGAGGGAGAGGGCTGAGTCACACTCCGAGCCCCAGGCCTGTCTCCTTTGCTGAGCCAGCTAGGAGCCATCCCTTGGGAAGTGTCCATGGCTTCTTGATTCCTTAAATCCCCATCCATCCTGTCTCTACCTGGGTGAGGAAAGGACGCGGAGCCCATCCCTCAGAGGCAAGCCCCCTGGTCGCCTGGGGTGGGGTCGCTGTGAACGGAGCCCAAGGGAGGGGAGTCATCTCTCCGTGTCAATCATGATTACCCCTTCCTGGGGCACAGAAAGTGAAAGTGAAGTTGCTCAGTCGTGTCCGACTCTTTGTGACCCCATGGACTGTAGCCTACCAGGTTCCTCCGTCCATGGGATTTTCCAGGCAAGAATGCTGGAGTGGGTTGCCGTGTCCTTCTCCAGGGGATCTTCCCGACCCAGGGATTGAACCCAGGTCTCCCGCATTGCAGGCAGACGCTTTACCACGTGAGCCACCAGGGAAGTCCTCCTGGAGCACAGAGGTCATTCTTAATCTCTGCTCTAATCTTTTCCCTACTTTCAAATTCCCTAATCGAGTCCCTTTGGAATCTGAAAAACACTTCACAGTTAAAAGCAGTGAAAGCATGACCTTTGGGGACCTCTGCTCAAAGAAAGCTGCCATGCCCCGGGGCAGCCCACAGAGAGAAAGCTGCTTTTCAAGGCCACCCGGGGCCACCGACTCACCGCAGAAGGAGATGATGTGGCTGCTGTCCTCGTGGACAAACTTGCGTGTGACGGCCTCCTCCATGATCTGCTTCACCTGGAAGGCAGAGGCGCTGGAGGGTGAGACCCCACTCTACCTGGGAGCGGGCACCCCAGGCGGCTGCGCTGTCCCCGCCCCCCCGAGCGGCGTTCTCCAGTTGCTTGGGATGTTTCGGTAACTGTTCCCTCCCCGCATTTTCCCCATGTTTTCAGTAGGGCTGAGGCCTGTGGCTCCTGCTACCCCCACACTTCACCCTGAAATGAATTCGTTTTCAGGCTCTCTGCAGAGTAGGCTTCTTTTGAGATGGCATATGAAGTGTCATCTCCTTGCCTGTCTATGCGATCTAAGGCACCCCGCCTCCAACTTCTTCCGTCCCGTTAGAGTTCCTTCGGGGTACTTCCTGTCCTATTTCTTTGCTCACTGTCTGTCTCCAACTTTTAAGTTTCTCGAGGGCAGGGCCCCATCTGCCTTGTTCACTGCTGTATCCACAGAGCCTAGAACAGGGCCTGGTACATAGTAGGTCTCCACAAATATTTTCTGAGTGGATGAATGAATGAAATGAGTATATATAAAAAAAAAAAAAAATTGGGGGAGGGGTGCAATATGAAATATCAGCCCTGAGACCCGGGAGATCAAGTTCCTGCTCGGGCATCTGTACCAGCTGGATGTGTGGTCCGATTTTGGGAAACTGAGCTCAGCAACATATAGAAATTCACCCAGAAAGGCAGACCTGGCCCAGAGTGGAGACAGATTTCAAGACGGGTCTGAGTCCCCAGGCTGTGTGCTTTCCACACCACGTCCCCCAGTCGATCAGTGCTCACTGAGCACCTGTGAGGGGCCAAGCACAGGGGACGCGACACTGAAAGGGCAGTCCTGCCTCTGCTCATGGAGGCGACCCTCTGGTGGCCTGAACGCCCTTCTGCTTTGCTGGATTCTGGGCCCCAGAGTCATTGTAGTACTTTAAGCAAAACGTTTCTCCCCTCTGGGTCACCCGTTTTCCCACCTTGAGGAGGTGGGAAGCGATGATATCAAAGCTTGCTCCCAGATCTAACATCAACAGGGCTTGACGTGGGAGTCTGGAATCCACCCCCATCGATCGACCCCCTTTCTGGCTGCCCCGAGGGCCGCCCAGACTCAGCCCGGCCAGCCCATCCACGCACAGGTCTGGGTGCAGTGTCAGGCTCCCAACGCCCTTCCTCTCCCTTCCTTCTGGATGCCTCCTGGAGAAGAAGACAGAACTCAAAGCATCCTTGGCCGTGTTCTCCAGAAAATCACATGGCAGTGCCCACCAGAGCTGGCACGCCACCCCCGCCCTCACACAACCAAGTCAGCACCCAGCTTGTGAACAGCTCCGGACCTCCCGGCCCAGCAAGCTCCAAGCCGGGCCCTGCCAGGGGCATTTCAAAGCCTGAACCCTAGCTAACCAAGCCTGTGGAACTGGCTCCCTTAACAAATGGGGAAACCAAGCTCAGGAAGATGAGCTAGGCCACACGGCTAGGAAGGAGCAGAGCTGGAATTCCAACCTGTAACAGTATTTCTCACCGTGGCTCCAGCCCCTCCAGCTTCTAGCTGTATTTCCTCAGGCACTGCCCTGCCTAGAACCTTGCCTTTGGCCTCCTTCTCTGCTAATTGTGATCCTGGCTGAAACATTAGCTGTTTCGGTTAAATCTCCTTGCTTGAGGTCCTTGCGGTGGCTGCTTTCGTAATGCTCATCGGATTGATGCTGATTTTGTTAGCACCTGTCCCCCTCGCAAAGCTGTGGATCCCACGAGGGCAAGTACTCCATGTCTCCCTGATTTACAGCCGTGTCTCCAGCACACAGCTGGTGCTCAGTAAAGTTGTGTTTGACTAATGAACGACTTGAAGGATCATGACTGACTTTCTGCTTTGGTAGAATATTTTAGTCGGGAGGAAAAAAAAAAAGCTTTCTTGTCACTATGCGAAACACACTCAGCCGTGTCTGACTCTTTGCGACCCCATGGACTCTGTCCAGTCACTATAATCACGGGTAAATAGAGCAGCAGCATACTGATCCCTGGAGCAAGCGAAGGCACAGGGAGGTAGAGTGACCTGCCCAGGGCCACACTGCTGGTGAGGAGCCGGTCCGGGGCTCGGATCCAGGTCTACCTCACGCCAGTGGTTGCGCTCCTTCTACAACATGCCATCAAACAGGTAAAACCAAATTAAAAAGAAAAACAAAACCAAAATTAACCTCCTAGGGGAAACAGCCATCAAGGGCAGCCTGCATGGGGTGTGAAGGAGGGTTGCAAGCAGGTGGACAGAGAGAGCAAGAATTACAGTTCCTGCGTGTATCACTGCTTCCAAAGCTCTTTCCTACCTGCCTCGCCTCTCTGGATCAGCGTAAGAATGGCACGGTAACACCCTCGCCTTTTATAGAGGAGGAAAGGAAACGAGATGGAGGGGAAGGCAATGGCACCCCACCCCAGTACTTTTGCCTGGAAAATCCCATGGACGGAGGATCCTGGCAGGCTCCAGTTCATGGGGTCGCAAAGAGTCGGACACGACTGAGCGACTTCCCTTTCACTTTTCACTTTCATGCATTGGAGAAGGAAATGGCAACCCACTCCAGTGTTCTTGCCTGGAGAATCCCAGGGACGGGGGAGCCTGGTGAGCTTCTGTCTATGGGGTTGCACAGAGTCGGCAACGACTGAAGCGACTTGGCAGCAGCAGCAGCAGCAAACGAGATGGAGGAGGGAGCACACTCCTTTGCAAAGGGCAGCTCAGAGTCCTCCGAAATTCATCCGCCGAAACCCAAACTTGCACTATGATGGGGTTAGGAGCTGGGAGCCCTGATCTACCGCCAGTCTGCCAGAAGTACAAGGAACAGCCTGAAATTTGTGATCGGTGCCTGAAATCGGGGGTGGGGGTCAGTACTACGGGACTGGGCCCTTAACCTGTGGGATCTGGTGCCACCCCTGGGTAGATGGTGTCAGAACTGAGTTAACGATAGGACACTCGGGTAGTGTCAGAGAATTGTTGTGTGGAAAACCCACCCGTCTGGTGTTGGAGTACTGTGTCGGGACAGGTGAGAGCAGAGGAGAAGCACACAGGAGGGGCGTGTTTTCGCAGCTCGCCAACTGAGCACAGGAACAGTTGGCTCTGAGGGCCTGTGTGTTTCTTTTAGCAGCAGGACAGCTCTTGTGGGGGAAGCGCAGGGTGGCGGGGAGGGTCAAAGCCTGACCGCCCGGTGCCACGGCAGGCCCCAACTCCTTCCAGAGAGAGGGCTGGCTCCCCTTTAAGCAGGTCACAGCCCTCCTGCCGACATCCTCCTGTTCCTTGGAGGTGGCCATCTGCCGGTCACCCTCTGGAGTGGCTCTGATGCGGGGACCCTGCTGCCCGCCGCCTCCTCCATCACAGTGAGTGCGGAGATGACCAGGCCCATCAGCTCCCTCCACAAAAGGAGGCTGTGAGCTTCCTGAGGACACGTGAAAAATCCCTCAGCTTTGAATTCTGGTTTGGCCATCAACTAGGAGGTGCCCTGAGCCTGGCACCGCCCCTCAGGGCTGTGGTTTCCCCCTCTCTCAGACCTCAGATACCTGCTCGGGATGCCTTAAACTCTTTCCCTTCCCTTTCCTTGTCACCTTCTTTCCAATCCTCTAAACCGTCACCTCCCCTAATGTTACAGGCTCAGCTGTGGCCCTCTCTGGCCCCCCACCAAATACGTATCTTGAAATCCTATCCTTCGGTTCCTCAAAACATGACGGTATTTGGAGACGAGATCTTTACAGAGTGATTAAATGGAAATCAGGACATTCAGAGCGAGCCCAAATCTGTTATCATCTGGGGTCCTTACACAAAGAGGAAATCTGAACACGGATGGTCCCAGAGGAAGAGCATGTGAAGATACAGGGAGCAGACAGTCATCCACAGCCGGTGGGGGACACCCGGCACAGACCCTTCCCGCGAGGCCCTCGGAAGGAACCCATCCTGCCAACACCTTGATCTTGGACTTCCAGCCGCCAGAACTGTGAGGAAACGCATTCCTGCTGTTCAAGCTGCCGAGCGTGTGGTACCCTGCTACGGCAGCCTGAGCAGACTCACATCTCTGCCATCTTCCTCTCTCTCCGGAAGACCTGGGGCATCCCGACCCTTGGCGCGTGGCAGGTAATACTGATGAAGTGCAAGCGGGGTGGGGCCTTGGTGGGGGGTGCTTTTACTTCTTGGAGCTGAAGGAGGGCCTGGCCAAGCAAAATGAAGGGCCTGCTGGCGGCAAAACCACGGGCAGGTGTTTTGCTCTGGGGGCAAAAAAACTGGGTGTGGGGGGGTGCTCTGTGCACTTGAGTGCTAGCTAGAGGGCTTTCTGGTTTGGGGCTGCAGAGGAAGGAAGAGTGTGGGGCGCAGGGGCCATGGGCCTCAGGGACAGAGAGAGAGGAGGGCGGGGAGAGGGGTGGGCCGTGGGAAGGTTCTGGTGATGTGGCAGCTGCCACAAAGCACCACTCAGATGCCATGAGGACCAGAGGCTGGGAGAGCTGCTGGCCCCTTGGAACAGGGTCACCTCAGCTGCACAGATAGCCCCTCCAAAGTCTTGCTCCTCCCCGAGGTCGGGGGTTGGTGGGTGCCGTACAGGAAATGAAGCACGTGGCTGTGAAGATCTGGCATCTTTGCCTCACAAGGGACAGCTCGCAGGGGCCCTCCTGGCTCCCCACGGGGCTGGTGGGGGCTGCCGGGGCTTCCGCAGAGGCCAGCCCGGGGCCCAACTTCTTCCTCCGCCCACTCCCGCTGCTCTGCCTTACCTCCCCTGGACCTGACCCCAAGAGCGGGCCCCCATAAATCTCCTGCATCCTGACCTCCATCTCAGCACTGACCTCCCACCAACGCAATCTCCAGGGACAAGTTGCAAATGATACAAACGCAGGGGGAACTCCTCTGGGCAGGAGGCGGGAGAATCAGCCCTTGGGTACTGAGCTTGAGGTAGAGAGAGCTGAGGGGATGGAGTCATACAGTCCTGGGCTGGAGAGGCCCTTAGTCCTAAGAGCCACACGCTAAGAGAGGCACCAGGTACATGCAATGGGGACTGGCAGAGCTGCTCCAGGAGGGGCCGAGAGGCACCAGTGCCAGCTGCGAACTGGTTACAGATACAAACGCTCGGCCTCACCCTGGACCTACTGAATCAGAAACCCTGGGGTGGTTATCAAGACCCCCAGGTGATCTTCTGCATGCTCAGACTGCACAGGGGAGCTAAGGAGATGGAGACGGAGGGCAGGAGAGAGTGGGAAGGGTGGGGGAGGATATAAAACAGGGAACTGCCCCCAAATCCTCAAGGAAAAGACGCGGCAGTCATGGCTCTGTCCAGGGACTCTCCCCACACAGCAAGCTCCTTCTGGGAATGCCTTTCTCACACCCTGGTCAGGCTGTGGGCAGTGGTGGCTCCTGGCTCCCCAATGTTAATATCACAGAGTGCTGAGCACTTCCTGCAGTCTCTCAGCATCCTTCCCTCACCATAGTCAACAGCCTTTTATTAAATTCATCTTAATGTCCTCGGTTTGGGGGAGGCATCTGCTTCCTATCGGCACCCCGACTGCACACATGCCCTGTCTCAAGTTCAAAATCTGCGGAGCAGAGAAGACTGTTTGCTTACAGCTGTGGATCCTGAAACTCAGGTCTTGAGGTCACACAGTCAGGAAGCTGGCTACAGGGAGGAGCCCTGGGCATGGATCCAGGGCAGGGGGCTGGAGGGGAGAACGCAGCACCAAGGTGTTCTCAGCTTGAAGGAGGGGTTCTGGTGAGTAAAGACCCCTTCCCACTTCCACTGGCTCCCAGCTGTGGGCTAGAGCGTCTCCCCAGAAGTTAATAACAGGCTGACAGCCGGAGGCCAGGGAGGAAATGAAAAGGCAATGCCGTGGGAGCCTGCCCAGGAAGGTCGCTGAGAATCCTGCAGAAGAGGGCATGGGCTTGCAGCAGAAAGAAAGAAGCTGCTGCCCACTCCGGCGTGAGTTGGGGGAGACCATCCCCGAGGACTGACCAGCACTGTGGGCGGGGAAGAGGGCCTGGCAGCCACAGAGGGCCTCTCAAACTCTCAACCACCTTCCCCCTCTCAGGCCGCCAGACATGGTCTTGAGCATGGTCCACTTTGGAGGCAGACAGCTCGGAAGGACCTCGGGGTGGTGTGGAGACAGTGCGGGTGGCAGGGTGGCATCTTGGCATCCAGTGTGACTTCCCAAGCCTGGGCCCAGGAGTCATGCCCCATCTTGGCAGCATGGAGGTGGTAGCTGTGGTTGGCGCTGCTCTGGAGCCGCACAGAACCACGTTCCCACCCCGGCTCAGCCACCAGGGTCCTGTGTGGGTGCGGTCAGGTCACCCCCCTGCTGCCACTTCGGCTTCCTCAACCAGGAAGCGGAACCTGTCACCCCGTAGGGCTGCGCTGAGGATTAAATGGGACGTCGCTGGTGAAAGGGCAGGCCGGGCCAGCACACAGTAGGAGCTTTATGGCACTAAAGTGTACTCTCACTTTTTTGGGGGGCACTTGCTATGTTCTGGGGATGTTTTTTGTAAACACAACCTTAAGGAGGCCATTTCCCAAGTTATTCCCATTTTATAGATGGGGAAACTGATGACACACACACAGAATTAGCTAATCTGACCCGGGCCATGAAGAGGCGACAGGACTCAGACCCAGGGCCTGATGGTCACTACACATCTGTGGACCATCATTGCGTGAACCTGTTCAGTGTCATCTCTCCCAAGGAAACCTTGAGCCTCTAGGGCAGTGCCTGGACAGACCCAGAGCCTTTGTTCTAATAACACTCTGTCTCTCTCTGCAGAAGCCAGCGGAGAAGGCAGTGGCACCCCACTCCAGTACTCTTGCCTGGAAAATCCCATGGATGGAGGAGCCTGGTGGGCTGCAGTCCATGGGGTCGCTAGGAGTCAGACACGACTGAGCAACTTCACTTTCACTTTTCACTTTCAAGCATTGGAGAAGGAAATGGCAACCCACTCCAGTGTTCTTGCCTGGAGAATCCCAGGGGCGGGGGAGCCTGTTGGGCTGCCGTCTATGGGGTCACACAGAGTTGGATACGACTGAAGTGACTTAGCAGCAGCAGGAGCAGAAGCCAGAGGCCATTGTGAAGCAAATGCTTTTTTTATTTTCCTTTTTGTTTTATCATTCTGCTTTTGTTATTAAAGAGAATCTTTACTAATAGTACCTACTAAGTGCCAGATGAGCTGTATAGAAAGTCTGATTTAATAAATACACCATTATTATCCCCTACCTTAAAGATGGATAAGGTGAGGCATGGAGAGTTTATACGACCTGCCTGAACATCACACAGCCAGGACTTGAACCCAGGTCTGCCTGACAGCCTGACCTGGAGCCCTGCCTCCAGTCTTGCCCAGTCGTGGGTCAGGCACTGAGAAATTTGTGAGGCGGGACTCCTCGGTGTCTCCCAACTTGGGGCTGGAAAGAGGCATTGAACTAGCAGTCAGGGGACCTGGTTCACCCGGATTTGACTCTGCTAACCACTGTGGGGGCCCTTCAGAGGCACGGGGGCACCTCAAAGGTCACAGTGGTCAGGAAGCTGCGACCCCTCTCCAGTTCCATTCTCAGGGGTCCTCCAACATCAGCTTGCGTTCCTCCAATGACGGGGAGCTCGCTCCTTTTGGAACCAGCTTCTCAGCTCTAGGGATAGGATGTCAGGAGGCAGGTGAGAGAGGTTAAGAGCTCGGGAGGTGGAGTCACTGACCTGGGGCCAAGTCCTTGGCCACTCACTGCCCACCTGACGCTGGACAAGCTTCCCCATCTGGAAAACGGTGTGTGTGGGGCTCTTAGCACCCCCACCTCACAGGGCCAACGTGAGGCCTGAATGAGATTGTGGACACAGTGCCTAGCACATAGTAGGGATCCTACAAACAGTAGTGACTCTTGAGATGACAGTGATGGTCAGGTTCACTGCCCAGCCTGGGGTGGATTTTCATGAGGGTTAGTTACTCAGCAAATGTGCAGGAACTAGGAGGCTCTTCAGCTGTATTCAGGAGAGCAACCTCAACTTGCTCTGGCTGAGGTCCAGCCCCTGCTCCACGTCAGGCCTGGAGCAGCTGTCCCTGCACCTCCGGCCTCACCCTGCAACCACTCAGAAAAATGCCCCACCCTCCTTTACCCCAACCTCCCTCCACCTGCAAATATTTAAACAGCATAAAAGAAGGATTCATCTCTGAAGGGAGGCAGGGAAATCCAGGCCAGTCTGCACAGCTGGAAGGGGGCTGCTCAGGGCCCCCCCAGGCCATCCTGTCTCTCTCCTCACACCCGCCACCTGCCCACACCCAGGTCCTCTCACGCTGCCCACCTGGAGCCCTGCCAGGCTGCCTCCCCATGCTGTGCTGTGTTCACCCCCTCCAAGCCCCTGATGGGAATCACTTGGCCCAGTACGCAGGACTGTCATTAAGGGCTGTGGAAAATATGGGCAGAGGGCCTTAAGTGGGACCCAGCACACAGTTGCCAGAGTATAAAGGGAGGCACTTTAGTGATGTAAGAACAGGGGCTTGGAGCCACCAGGCTGCAGTCAAACTCCAGCTCTGCTGTTAGCTGGGGGAAATCCTAGGCCTCAGTTTCCTCATCTGTGAAATGGGGACGATGTTTTGCACCATCTCACAGGGCTGTGGGGAGATTCCAAAGACAAAACAGGCACAGCGCTCAGAACTGCCCTAAAACAGAGCATCGTACGTGGCACCTTAGAACTCATCAAGGCCTGATTGTCACTACACATCTGTGGATTTGCCTGCCCAGTGTCCGTCTCTCCCAAGTAAACCTTGAGCCCCTAGGGCAGTGGCTGGACAAGCAGTTCGGTATATATTTGGTGATCACTCTGATTATATTAGTAACACTAACACCAGGATCCAGTGCTTATGGAACTGGGTTCCAGGCAGTGTCCTAAGCCCTTCTGACAGATCCTGTTTGCTCTTGTTTGAGGCTGGGGTTGACAAACTTCTTCAACAACGAGTCAGCAAATGTTTCAGCCTTTGGGACAAGGCTGCCACGTAAAACACAGGATGCCCAGTGAAATGTAAATTTCAGATAAATATATATTTAGCATAAGTATGTCCTAAAGAGTGCATGCTGTATGTTGAAATCCAAATTGAATTGGGCGTTCTGAATTTTCATTTGCTAAATCTGGCAAACCCCTTTTCAGCCACCTATGGTCTAAATGAGTCTCTTTTGTTTTTACAGCTGTTTGTAATGTAGAAAGCCTCTCAGCTCAAGAGCCGTCCACAAACAGGGACCCCCGGTTTACAGCACCCAGCGCAATGCCTGTGGCCCATAGGAGGCCTAAATAAACACCCCTGGAGCTGCCACCTGCTCCTCGGAGGCCAGCAAGGAGCGTTCCCACCCCAGCTGGGGTCTCAGGGGGTTGGTGCCTGGCTGTGCAGGTGGGTGACTAATGCTGAGGCAGCATCAGCTTCTGAGATGAAGGCCCCCAAGCAGCCTGACTCTTAACAACTCTGCAAGAAACTCAGTGGAGAGGACCGCTAAATTAGGATGCCTGGAGGGCCTTCGAGGTGGTTTTAAAAATAACTCTCAGCATGTGGGGAAAGTGGAAAGAAGAGGGGTGTGACACAGAGGCCCCCTCAACGATGACTGGGGTGAAGGCGTGAATGGTGGATGGGCTGGGCCCCTCTGCAGGCACTCCGGATGCTGAGAGCAAGATGCAGACACGGTTAAGAGGCCAGTATTTCCAATTCTGCCTGGAACAACTGACTCCTGGATGTGGGTCCCCAGGGGCAACGCGATGGACTCACCTCCATGCCTTTGCCCACATGGTGCCTTCTGCCAGACACCCCTCCATGCACACTCCAGCTTGCTAACTGCAACTTGGGCTTCAGCTCAGGTGTCCCCTCCTCCTGGGAGCCTTCCTGGACTCTCCATATCCCAGGTGGGGATAAGTGCGCCTCTTCCACATCCCGCTGACACCTGCCTTCCCAGCATGGATCACATGAACCAAAACGCACTCGTTCACTCAACATTCATAGGGCACCTCCTACACGTCTGGCATCAGGCAGTGAGCAGATTCAGTCTCTGTCCTCATGGAGGTCACAGTCCAGCTGAGTGGAAAGATATTAACTAAATCACACCAACCAGTGTGAAGTGAGACCAATTCTCTGCAGCGAAAAAACTTGGTTCTATGAGAACAAATAGCACGGAAACTGGGGAGGTGGGGAGATCAGGGAGGGCTTCCTGGAGGAGATGATGCTCAAGTTCTGAAGTACAAGTAGAAATGAGCTCTCTGGGTTTCGGATTCACCAACTGGAAAGCAGAGGGGAAAATCTTCCTCCTGCTACTGTCCCCGCAGAGGCGCCCTGGAGCTCAAAGGAAGGAACAGATGTACAGACGGTGTGGCAGGGAAAACCACTACATGGAAATAGCTGGCGGCTCTGCATTTTTCCATGTGTTACAGGCAAGGCGCGCGCAGGCGGTGAGAGGTGGGAGGGGCTGGAACCGGCCTGATGGGTGGGGGAGGGGAGGGGCCGGGAATGATTGGGGAAGCTCCAAAGCACAGACACAGACCCGGATGGGACCGCTCTGCAAGTCGTGACCGCTTCCATGCGGCCCCCACCTTCCTTTCCAGCCAAATCCTGTCCCTTCCCAGTCACACGTGCACCCCTTCCGGGTGACCCACGTGACTCCCACCAGCTGACCTTGGCTTCCGCAGTCCTCTCCACCCGACACCCTACCTCCTACCTCCATCTCCAGCTCTGGAAAACCAGCCAGATGCTCAGACTTGGAACCAGGTAACGTGAGCTTCTCACTCCATCCTGAGATGCCCTCAAGTTGCTGTGAGGCTCTGCCCACCCCCACCTGTTCCAAGTAAAGAACCCGCCTGTCAGTGCAGGAGATGCAAGAGAGGCGGGTTTGATTCCTGGGTCGGAAAGATCCCCCAGAGGAGGCAAGGGCAACCCACTCCAGTATTCTTGCCTGGGAAACTCCATGGACAGAGGAGCCTGGTGGGCCACAGGCGTTGCAGAGAGTCAGACACGACTGAACACACACACACGGAATAACACCCACAGCACAGACATGAGCATGGGACTCTGGAATCCAACTTCCAGGATTCAGATCCCAGCTAACACACTCGTCGTCTCGGGCAAACCGTGTCCCTTCTCTGAGCCTCAGCATTCCCATCCGTACAGTGAGTACTGTTCATATTAGTGCGACATTACTATTTGTCTTAGTGGTGCCTCACGGGCATAAGATAATACGTTCCATAGCAGTATCTCTTGGCTCTGCTTCCGAAGGCAAAAGAAATAAAAGCAAAAATAAACAAATGGGGCCTGATTAAACTTAAAAGCTGTTTGTACAGCAAGGGAGACCATCGACAAGACAAAAAGACAATCTAAACAGAGTGGGAGAAAATATATGCAAAGGATATGACTGATAAGGGGTTAATATCCAAAATATACATAAACACTTAGACAACTCAACACAGAGCACTGAACCTAACAGCAGCCGCATAACAGGTGCTTCCTGCATCTGTTTTATGTAAGAACAACCAGCATTTACTCATAAGGGCCTCACTGTGCCTGGCACTGTGTTTAGGGGGTTTATCTCATCCAGTCCTTGTGGCAACTCAGAAAAACAGGTACAATTACTCTCCCCACGTTACAGATGAGGAAACTGAGTCTCGGTGAGACGAAACGACTTCCCAAGAGTACAAGGTTTTCAAACGGCAGGGCAGGGATTCAAACCCATGACCGTCTGCCCTGTACGGAGCCTGGCATGCAGTAGACACATTCATTCAATAGACACATACAGGTGCTTCCTGCACGCTGGGTAGGCGCTTTACAAAAGTGAGCCCAGAGACTCACAATAATACAGGTATGAGAAATGCACCTGGGGCGGGGTGGGGGGTGGGGGGTTGCTGCTGTCAGGGCTTGTTGAATCGGGGAGGCCTGGATGGGGCTGCAGGCAATGGACCAGACTTCCGGAAGGGGGAATAATTCACTTTGGGAAAATAAAGCTTCCTACACACACCACTCCCCTAAATTCAGTCCTTGGAGCCACCCCTAGGAACCAGGGAACTCCCTCCCTGAGAGTCCCAGGCCAGTGGGTTAAGTCCACTTGTAGGCATGCGTGCTCTCCTGGCAGGCAGGGTCCCCTGACCCCCCACCCACCCGACTCTGGCAGGAAGGTGAGAATTAGTCAGGGTTCAGCTGCCCCTCTGACCCTTTACTCTCCCTGAGGTTAGCCCAGTCTAGCCTTCAGAGTTAATAGTTCATGACTTCTCACAGAGCAAGAGAATCTATACTGATGGGTGCCTAGGGAAGCATTTAGATACCTGGACTCGGTGCGTGTGCGTGTCTGTGTGTGTGTGTGCACGCACATGCCTGTGTGGGTGAGGACATGTAGCTGTGAGTATGTGTATGTTAGTATTCTCATTTTCCCAAGGAAGCGGTGGACCTCTGAAGAGGCTGCGATCTGAATCCAGGTCTCCTGCTCTGCAGTCCCAGGTCACGGTGGGGACCCCAGCAGCCAGGTGGACAATGCATCTGATCTCTCAGCCCGGCGCAGCCCAGCGTCACCGTCACAGCTGCGTTGCAGCAGCGCCTGCCAGCTCCACTCTGCCCCAGCCGTCATCTCTCATCACTCGCCTCTCCCAGCTTACCTCCTAGCTCCCTCTCTCTCGAATCACAGTCACAAAAAGAAACGACCAGGCAGAAATGCTTATTAGTAAATGAAAGAAGCCAATCTGAAAAGGCAACAGACGGTATGACCCCACCTGCAGGACATTCTGGACAAGGCAGAACTACGGAGACAGTAAGAGGATCGGTGGTGCCAGGGGCTGGAGGGAGAGAGAGAGATGAGCAGGCAGGGCATGGGCAGTTTTTAGGGTACTGAAGGTATTCTTCCCAGGTGGCTCAGTGGTGAAGAGCCTGTTGGCCAATGCAAGAGACATAAGAGATTCGGGGTTTGATCCCTGGGTCGGGAGATTCCCTGGAGGAGGGCATGGCAACCCACTCCGATAGTCTTGCCTGGAGCGTCCTATAGGCAGCCTGGCGGGCTGCAGTCCAAAGGGTCGCAGAGTTGGACATGGCTGAAGAGACTTAGCACGCACGCACGAGAGTATTCTGGTGATACTCTAATGCTGGATACCTGTCCTTACGCATTGGTCCAGACCCACAGAATGTGCATCACCGAGAGGGAAGCCTCATGTAACTGTGAACTTGGGGTGACAATGATGCGTTCGTGTAGGTTCATCCATTGTTAACAAATGTCCCACTTTGGTGGCGGAGGGTCCATAACAGGGGAGGCTGTCCATGTGTGGGGGTGGGGAAAGTGAAAGTGAAAGTCGCTCAGTCGTGTCCGACTCTTGGCGACCCCATGGGCTATAGAGTCCATTTTCCAGGCCAGAATACTAGACTGGGCAGCCTATCCATTCTCCAGGGGATCTTCCCAATCCAGGGATCAAACCCAGGTCTCCTGCATTGCAGGCAGATTTTTTACCAGCTGAGCCATAAGGGAAGCCCACAAGGGAAATGGGAGTGGGGAGTATAAGAGAAATCTCTGTACTTTCCACTTAATTTTTACCGTGAACCTAAAACGGCTTTTAAAAATAAAGTCTATTTTAAAAAAAAAAAAGTCTTTCCCTCACTCTGCCGCTCATGGAGGATGTCGGCAGGGGTTCAGCTTTTGGGCAGACAGGCTAAGGCACTCCTCCACGCGCTGTCTGCATGGGCCACGGGGGGTCTTGGGGGTCTCGCAGAGCTGGGGTCTGAAGACCTCAGTTAGGACCTCGGCGACCATGGGGAATGGATCAAGGCTTCCTTTTCTGGACTCTCTCTCACCTGCAGTTCCGGGACAAACCTGCTGTACCCTCCCCGCCCACATCCTCCCATCCTGCGCGCCACATCCACAAGTAAGGCAGGCAAAGCCCCAGGGGCATCCTTCTGCCCGCCCATCCGTGTGATGGGAGTGAGCAGACAAATGAGATGGTCGCATGCGAGTCTTCAGACGGTAGAAAAACCCTCCCTCCGGTTCCTCACTCTTAACGACCCTAAAGGTGGCTGTGGGGCTTGCAGGAGAAGCAAACGCCTCTCCCAGCCTGCTGCCAGCCCGGCCCCAGTTAATGGTTTACTGATGTGCTATAAATAGTACATATAAATAGGAAACCTGCATCGTTTCCCAAGAGTCGGAGGACTGGCCAGCCAGCTAGCCAGGCCTGGAAGGAGAGGTGTTCTGGGGCTGAGAATGGGGTTCCCACCAACCGGACGCCCTGCACAGGTGCCCTAGACACCCCTTGACAAGAAGGCTCCCCCAGTGCCTGATGCTGAGAGCACTCGCCAGGGGGCAACTTGGGCAAAATGTCCTTTCAGCCAATACTCCTATACCCAGTCAATGATGGAGACGGAGAAGCCTCAAAGACAGCTGCCCCAACTGCCCCCTGTCCCCAAGGGAAAGGGCCCAAGTGTTTCACATCCTGAGCTCACACCTTGGACCCCTGCCAGCTTTCTCCCAGGTGCCCTGCCCACTGCGTGTGGCAGCTCCCCGGCAACACTCCCTGTTTCTGCAGACCCACGGGCCTCGTGGGTAAGGAAGGTGCACACAGACTCCAGACGGTGCCAAGATTCTCTGGAAGGCTGCCTGAAATTCGAGGGTGTAGGGGCCACAGGAAAGTAAGAAATGGAATTCCCAGATGGTTCACACACAGTGTGGACCAGAAAATGGACCAGCCACTGCCAGCAAACCTTAGGAGGAAAAGCAGTGAGATACTGTGTTTAAGGGTTGGGTGGAATCCTGGTTTTTACCACCTCTGTGACCTTGGGCAAGTCACTTCACTTCCTCTGTGCTTTGGTTTACTCATCTGTAAAATGGGATGATAAATAGGACCTACATAGTCAAAGCTATGGCTTTTCCAGGGGTCGTGTATGGATGTAAGCCCTGGGCCATAAAGAAGGCTGAGTGCCGAAGAATCGATGCCTTCAGACTATGGTGCTGGAGAAGACTCTTGACAGTCCCTTGGACAGCAAGAAGATCAAACCAGTCAATCCTAAAGGAAATCAACCCTGAATATATCATTGGAAGGACTGATGCTGAAGCCGAAGCTCCAATACTTTGTCCACCTGATGTGAAGACTCCACTCAGTGGAAATAGACCTTGATGCTGGGAAAGATTGAAGGCAAAGGGAGAAAGGGGCAGCAGAGGATGAGATGGTTAGATAGCATCACTGATGCAGTGGACACGAATTTGAGCAAACTCTGAAGACGGAGGACAGAGGAGCCTGGCATGCTGCAGTCCGTGGGGTTGAAAAGAGTTGGATATGACTTGGTGACTCAACAACAACATCCCTGCCTCAGGGGTATGTCCTGTTCATTAAGGATTTTTTAAAGATTGTACCTCAATGGATATAAAGCACTTAGCATGCTGTCTAGAACATGACAGAACTTTCTGGACATGCTCCATCCCTGCATTGTCCAATACAGTATAGTTGCCATGTGGGGCTACTGAGTACGAAAGGTACGCAGTGAGGTTGAGGAACAGTATTTTAAATTTAATTTAACTTGATTTAAATGTAAACAGGCACATGAGGCTCGTAGTTCACACTGGACAATGCCAGTCTGGAATACAGTAGGTGCCCAATAAATGCTCACGATGATTGCTATTAGGGGTTGTTATTATTAGAAGACTCACTGGGTTAGAAATTAGGAGACACCACTTCATTTCTGAGCATGTAGAGGGCGGGGAACTGAACTGTATTCATCTTTGTATCCCAGCACCTTGCAGGGTGTTTTCTTTTATGAACTTGGTGAAAGATTTATTTAAAACCACAGTGAAGAACACCTACTGTACTGGAGTATTTGGGCTGTGGATCCTTTACGGGTCCTGAGGAGAAGGGAGGATACCCTCTCCGTACGGCAAGCACAGAGTGTTCATACGGTTTCAGGGTTTGCACCCCCCCGGGTAGAAATCTCTGACCCGGCAGACACCTGAATGCAGTAGGTCGCCAGGCAGCACCAGGATCACAGCCAGGCACGGAGCATCAGAGCGGCCACTTTCACCGTGAGGGGCTGAGCTCCAAATGCAGCACCCTCAGGCTGTCAAGGTGGACGCCTGTGGCTTCCTGGCCAGAGTTCCACCTCCCTGTCTGGACGTTTCGCCTCGACCCTCCTCTGGGCCCCCTCCTTTAGTCTCACAGGGCTGACTCCACACTCTGCCCTCCCAGCCTTGACCAGTCGGAGGAATCCGTACCGCGGCCATGGGCACAAAAAGAGCACACGACCCAGGTGGTTCTGTGAGATCTAATCCTGAGACTTCCGCTAGAACCACAGGGAAGGGGAAGCTTGGTTTCTGTTAATGCCAAGCTGGCAGATTGTGCCCTGAGAGCGGCTGGGCAACACTCAACCTCCCCATAGAGACAGACAAAGCATAAAGCTTACATAGAGAAAAAGCAGCGCAGAGAGATGGAGAGATGACATCATTGGAATCCCTGGATACAGCCGTACCTAAAGCGGGTCATTCCACAGCTTCCCAAACCCTTGCACCAATATATCCACTTCTTAGCCTCTCTTTCCCTTTCTGTTTTATATTTGTAGATTTATTTATTTACTGAACTAGTTTTGTTAGCAAGTTATGATCCAACTTGAAATGGGCGGGGCTGGCTAAAATACCCAGCTGTGCTGCTTCGCAGCTGTGTGACCTTAGTCTGGCTTCTCAACCTCTCTGAGCTTCAGTTTTTTCATCAGTAAAGAGGAGCTGCAATCTGTACCGACCCTAAAGGAAGACTGCTTTGTGGATTAAATGAACCAGAGCTAAGCACTTAGTGTTTAATAAATGGTAGTGGTAAAGATGTCTTTATTTTTTTTTTTAAAAAAGAAAAATAATAACTGCTCTAATTCTAATTTTCTATTTCAACATAATGCACTAAATAGTAATTAGAGGAGAATTCACTGAACACTGCAAGTATCACCAAGCCCCTTGATCTCCTGGGGCTTCAGGTATCCAATTTTTGTATGGAGGTCTACTGCAAAAGGTCCTGTCACAAATACCCAGAAACCGAATTCCTTCAAGATTTTGCAAAGAAAAAGCACCAAATAAACCTCCAAGCAAAAACTACTCATCTCCTATCTTCTTGCGCCACTAAAAGAAAGGAAAATATGCCACCCACCTCAACTCGAGTCCAGCCCTCCTAGCCGCCTCACCCAGGGGCTCACAGTGCCTAGGCGGCAGGGCCGGCAGGCTCACGAGGGTTTCCGACCTCCTGAGGCAGAGGGATTACCTCCCCTGGGGACCGAGGAGCAGCCAGACACAGAGGGACGCTCCAGCTGCCCACACAAGGATGGTGATGCCGTCAGGCAAGACTCAGCTTCCCGGACTCCTACTCAGGGGGCTCAGTCCCTCTGGATCCCCAAACACGCCCCTTCCCCGTCCACAGCACCCCTCCTGTGGTCCTGGCTGCACCTCCTTGGCCCCAGGCTGACCCAAGAAGAGCACGATCTCACGCTGAGGGCACCTGCAAGTTCAGTGTGACCAGAAAGGGCAGCAAAGTGTCCTTCTCATACTGAACTGGGTTCTATCTCACTCCCAAGTGGGTGAGCCAAGCACTGTGCCTGGTCCCTCCACAAAGAGCCCTCTGGTGATAGCACAACAGAGCGGTAGATGATGCCCCAGCGGCCTGATACCCGAGGAAACTCAAGTCCGAGAGGTTCCCGCAGCCCCTAAAGGGCAGGGCTGTGACTTGAACTCAAGGCTGTCTGCTTTCAAATCTTGGCCTTATCCCCAACTCCACACTTCCGGCGTCACTCACAACCACATGTGGGTCACTGGTTTGGGCTCCGCAGCGATACAGAACAGGATACTGGAGCCAGACTCCCAAGCTGTGCCACTGACAATCTCCGTGACTGTAGGCAAGGTCATCTCTTGTGCCCCAGTATCCTTCTCTGTTATGGAGAACATTTTATCCATTTCAGGGGGCACTGAGATACTTAAGTGAGATCACTCATATAAAATGCCCAGTAAATGCTATTCTTTTTTTTTCTTTTTAAAATCTTTATTGCATTAGAATGGCTTTAGTCGAGCCCTTGTTTTCCTTGAGTGAAGGCTCTCTAAAAGTCTTATCAGCTCCTGAGTTTTTTTAATAAGTCTTAAATACAGACTTGGCAAATTCAGAGTAGAGAAGACACGGGGGAGACTTGGCTCTCGGAAAGTGACGCCGGCCAAATCAGATGGTTGGAGGTGCTTAGAATCCCTGAGCTGTCTGACCGCATCTGCTTAGAAAGCAGGAGAGCGAGACAGGGAGAAGGGGCCTGCTAGGAGGCCACAGATTGTTAGGGTCAGTGTGGGGACAAGGACTTGGCTGTCCTCACCTCCCATCCTGGGGTCTGCAGCCCACAACTGTGGGCCCAATGTGGCAGGGGGGCAGAAATGCCCTTTCCCACGTGCCAACCAGCACCCTCTCCTGAGCCCCCCAGGAGGTTACTGCAGGGGGACCTGGGCAGACTACACTTAAGCAGGAATGCCAGCATCCCTCCCGATACCCCTGTCACCCTGTCCCCAAGCCCACCACTATTCAAAGCTCCAGGAAGCCGCGTTGCCAGACACACGAGGACAAGCATCAAACCGGGCCATGTGCAAATATGGCTGCATTATTCATGAGCACTTCTGCCGTCTTAAGCCTGAAAACACAACACACATCCACTGATTTGAGTCAACCCTGCTAGCATCAGAGAGCCCCCAAAATATCCCACCCAGGATCCCTGCTGTCATTCCTTCCACTGGGGCCAGCGTTTTTGGAACCCACGCTTGGCCCAGCAGGGGAGTGTGGGGCTGTGATTTCCGGCCCAAGAATGGAAAGTTCAGAAAATATAAGATAGGAGTTTCCTCTTTTGCTTAACCACTTTGAATTCTCATTTGTCCCTCCACGTACTGCCCATCTGGCAGCCACGCGTAGGTGAATTCACACTCCTCTCGTGATCAACCCCTCCCCGCACCCCACCCACCCCGGCTTCCCTCTCACTCAGAGTAAAAGCCAAAGCTTCCGAGGGCCACAGGCCCTGCACGACCGGCTGCCTGTTCCATGTCCTCCTCCTCCGTTCTTTGTCACTCTGCTCCAGCCTCGCTGGCCTCCCCGCGGATCGCTGGCCCCTCTCAAGGCCTTTGCGTGCGCTGTTTCTTCTGTCGGGGACACCCTTGCTGCAGATGTCTGCCCGGCTGGACTCTGCTCAACGTCACCCCGTCAGAGAGGCTGCCCTTGAGGATCACCTCTGGAACACGCTTCCCGCCACGCTCCACCGTCTTTTCTGCTTTATCTTCCTCACAGCTCCCGCTGCTTCTAATACCTATTTATTATGTATTTATTAAGCTTCACAATAGAGCTTCCCAGGTGGCGCTAGTGGTAAAGAACACACCCTCCAATGCAGGAAATGCAGGTTTGACCCTTGGGTCAGGAAGATCCCCTGGAGGAGGGCATGGCCACCCCCTCCAGTATTCTAGCCTGGAGAATCCCATGCACACAGGAGCCTGGTGGGCTACAGTCCATGGGGTCGCACAGAGTCAGCCACGACTGAGCACAGCTTCTCAAGAGCATGTGAGCAGGGATGTTGTTTTTGTTCGTTTCTCAATCTTCCTGCTACAGTGCCTGGCACCTAGTAGACGCTCAAGAAATGTTTGTGGAAAGGAGAGAGGAAGTTTCCTTCTAAGAACTGGCAGCAAAAGTCCGTCTCGGCCCTTGCTGCCAGTTGAAACCTCCTGAGGTACGGCTCCAAGCAAGACCCTCCCCTGCTCACAAATCTTCCAGAGCTCCCCACTCTCTGAGGGGGCAGACGCTGCAGCCTGGCATTCACAGCGCTGCACAGGCTGGGACTCGGGGACGTCTCCTGACTCATCTCCTTCCCCTACACACATCGGAACCCCCAGCTGGCTTCTGGGGACTCTGCTGAAGCTTGTGGTTCCCAACCTCTGCCCTTTGGGAATGAGGGACCCTGAGGCCGCTCTCCAGATCCTGGCAAAGCGGGATCTGAATCCTAGCTTCTCCACCGGCCAGCCGTGTGACCATCTCCGTGCCTCCAGTTCCTCTTGTATCCAGCAGAAGAGGTGGTAAGTCTCCCTGTTAGGGCTGTCTGTCGTGAGGGGTGAAGGAGGCAAACATCTAGGGACCACTCAGCCCAGCTGTTATTCTGAGCTGGAAACTTCCTTGTGACGGGGGCTGTGCTGTGCTTTGCAGGATGTTGAGCAGCATGTCTGGTCTCTCCCCACTAGATGCCAGAGCATCTCCAGCTCTGACAACCGAAGACGTCTCCAGACATTGCCAAATGTCCCAGTGGGTGGGGGGTAAGGCTGCCAGATTTAGTGATGTGTATTTATTCCAAAAGACTATTCATTGTTTATCTTAAATTTGAATTTAACTGTGTGGCCTGTGTGCTATCTGGCAACCCTACCTGGGAGGCGAAATTGTCCCCCCTCCTCCCTCAAGAGCCACTGGGTTAAAGGGACGCCACTGCAGGGTCTAGTGCTAACACCCCTGTTTCCCTTCTTGACTTCCTCCAACCTTCTCAGCACGTCCCACCCGCCTGCCCTGATCGCCCACTCAGGGGCGGGGAGGTTCAGCTCCCCAAACAAGCCTGGCTCAGCCGCTGTGATGATGGCCCCCCCCGCCCCCCCCCCCGGAACAGCCCTCATGCCAGCTCCAGGGAGCAGAGCTAAACGCGGCTTCCTCTCATCCCCAGCCTCTTTCCCGGGGTCTCTCTGCCGACCCACAAGCTCCCGCCTTCTCCCCTCTGGTTAAGAGGCCAGGCAGGCTCAGCCAAGAGGCAGGAAAACAACACAGTTAGTCACTTTGCTTCGTTACCAACCCGTGTCACGTGGCTGGCTCCTTTAATGGCAGTCGTCATGGCAACGGGAAGCCAGTCCCTGCTGCTCTGGGAACCAAAACAAAATTAAAGGGGTGGAGGCAAGGAGGAGCAAAGAAGGGAGGGCTGAGGGAGCCAGGAAGGAGCCAGGAGACAGTGGCTGCATTTGACTGGAGGAGATCATGCTGAGGCCATCCTGTCCCCAGCTGTCCCTGGGGAGGGAGACAGTCAAAAAAAAAAAAAAAGATTCCTGTCCTGGAGAAGCTCAGGCTAACGTGGTGGGTGTTTTCACATGGGTTATACTGACAGGTGAGTAATTTTCATCCTCATTACGAATAAACTAGAATCCAGACACATGTGAAGGTAAAGACAGATGCCTGTCCAAGATTGCACAACTGATGGGCAATCAGTTTCGGCTCCACCCTCTTCTTTCCATATTCCTCATGTCCTCCCCACTCCTTTCCTCTTGCTTTTAGGATAGGACCACATGCTCTGCCCCCTCTGCACTCCAACCATTTCCGAGTCCCCCCTCCCCACCTCCCTGCGTCCATTCCTCCAAGTTTGTGGTTCTCCCTCCAGCTACAAAGTCTTTGTGTGTGCAGTTCCCTCTGCCAGGAACTGTTTTTCCTCTATCTCTCGCTACCTCATACCTGCACCTAAAAAGCCTACTTATCCTTCACACAGCTTCTTAAACGCCGCTTCCTCCAGGAAGCCCTCCTGAGCCACCTGCATGCAATTACACCTCCGGATGCGCGCTCTTGTAATGCCGAGTGATGCTTGCTTCTCCTCCAGACCTTGGTGCACAGCCTGCAATTACCCCTTTAATTACATTACCCCCGGGATGTCTGTCAGGGTCTGTCTGCCATACTGGAGTGTCAGCCCCAAGAGGACCCAGCCAATCTAGTCACCGTGAGATCTGCAGAGCCCGGCCGAGTCAGCACTCAACAGCACTTCCAGCCCCACAGCCTCTGCTGGCCTTTGTGGCTTCAATGGCTCAGACAAAAGCTTGCAGACCCGCCTGGCTTATCTACAGAAACTCGCTGTTAAGCTGCCCCGGTCCAGAAAGAAGGATGCGAGGCACCTCTGGGCGAGGCTGCGACAGGGAGAGATGTGGCTTTGAACCCAGAGGGTGCAGGGAAGGAAGACTTGACTTGACTTCTAGTTTTCTAAGCAAAGACCTCCCCTTTGCCTTCCCACTGGAGATGCTCCCCGAGGAGGTAGTCAGAGGAAGGAAAGGAGAGAGGAGGTCTGCTTTGGGGGGGCGTGTGTGTGGCTGGATTTGTCTCCATACCCTTGAGGGGGGTACCCATGCTGAACGGGGGGCTCAGAGACAGAAAACTGTTCCCCTTTACTGGTTCTGTGTCCCTGAAACATCTCTCCCTCTCACTGGGCCAGTTTTCTCATCTGTAAAATGGAAATTATAACACCCACACATACTGAGATTGTGGTGCCATGTAGACGTGGATGGGCATGTTTGTGATTTAGCAGGTAAGAGCCTGGCTCTGATGCCAGACCAGGTTTGGGAGGGTCTGTCCCTTCTGGGCTGTGTGCTCGTGAGGAACTCACTCCTCCTCTGTGAGCCTCAGTTTCTGTGTCTGTAAAATGGGGACAACCTCACTGACCTCATAGAATGACTGTGCACACAGGATACAGCTTAGAGTAGCCTCCAGGAAGTGGAAGCACTAATTACCAAAATGATGAGCCCTGAGAAATGCAAATTTTAGAATCAGCCATCAGCTTGCGAAGCACTGCCCTCTGATTGCACTTCAGGGTCAATGGATACTTGAGTCTTTACCAAACTTGCAAGGTCTGCCTCTGCACCCCCACCCACCCCTGCCCAGGCATCAGGCGGGATGGCAAGAGGTCCCTTAGATCAGACGGCCCAATTGCCAAACTCAGAGGCTCACAGGAGAAAATGCAGCCCTCGACCACCAGGGGGAAAGCGTCCCTCACAACCTGGCCAATAGCCCAAAGCAGACTGACATGGATAGGACTTCCAGGGACACTGGACCAATGCTTCCTCCTCCAGACATGGAGAAACTGAGTCCCCGAGAAGGGAAGGAACTTGTAAGGGCATTGAGGGAGCTGGTGGCAGAGCTGGGTTTAGGGCCTCAGCTGGAGGCCTGCCCAGAGCAGAAATCACTCCCTCCAATATGCTCACAATCTCTTCTGCTTGTAGCCCTGGCCCCCACGCCCCCAACCCCAGCCCCCGACCCTCAGTGGAACCATTTCCTTAAAAACACAGCCATTCTGGGTGAAAACCCCTGGAGAGCACATAGAACATCTGGGTTTAATGAAACAACGAACACAAAAATTGCAGGTTTTTACTCTGAAGGCTTTTGGAGGGGGTGGTCCATACCCACTCTCCCCTGAGACAGTCATCTGAATGTGTAGCTTTCCATAGAAAGAGGGTCTAGACAGAGCTCTCTTCAGGTCCCCACAGGGGTCTCTGTGAGCGTAAAAGTTCTGGGCCTTTCTGAGGGATTTCATGCGTATGTCTCCTTACTCAGAGACACTAGAATGTGCAATCAGCCTGGAACGGATTCTTTCAGCAACAGCGGGACGTGCCACACACGGAGACACACACACAGACACACGCCCACGCTCCCCAAGTGGGGAGGGGCAGCAACAGGTCCCAGCCCTGAGACTGCCCTTGGTGGCTGGCTGGCTGCCAACGTGCGGGGAGGGCCTTTTTGGTGGTCAGCACTGCCCCCAGATACTGACACCCTCAACACACACGGAGGCACAGGACCAGGCCAGCCCCCTCCGCCTAGAGCTGAGTGCTCAGAATGCAGAGGTGAGGCATGCTCAGCAGTGATGGGGTCCCAGGTGGTGAGATGCAGAGTGACATGAGGGGGATACACACACACACACACACACACACACACGGCCGCAGCCTCACTCATCCACACACAGATTCACGCCATCCCATGTCACACGCACAGACACAGCCACTGGCTCACTCATTCACAGATTCCTGCATCACACAGATACACATCATAATCAGAAAACAGATAAACACACAGATGCATGGACACATAGAGATACACTTAGATATCTCCAGGGAGATGCGTGGATGCGCTCAGATACACATACTCACAGCTACACGTCCTCACCCACACAGGCATGTGCGTGCACACACACACACAGACACGCACACGCACCGAGTCCAGGTATCTAAATGCTTCCCTAGGCACCCATCACTATAGATTCTCTTGCTCTGTGAGAAGTCATGAACTATTAACTCTGAAGGCTAGACTGGGCTAACCTCAGGGAGAGTAAAGGGTCAGAGGGGCAGCTGAACCCTGACTAATTCTCACCTTCCTGCCAGAGTTGGGTGGGTGGGAGGTCAGGGGACCCTGCCTGCCAGGAGAGCACGCATGCCTACAAGTGGACTTAACCCACTGGCCTGGGACTCTCAGGGAGGGGGTTCCCTGGTTCCTAGGGGTGGCTCCAAGGACTGAATTTAGGGGAGTGGTGTGTGTAGGAAGCTTTATTTTCCCAAAGTGAATTTTTCCCCCTTCCGGAAGTCTGGTCCATTGCCTGCAGCCCCCATCCAGGCCTCCCCGACTCAACAAGCCCTGAAAGCAGCAACCCCCCACCCCCACCCCGCCCCAGGTGCGTTTCTCACCTTGATGAGACCCACCCACCTGCTCTTCCACAAGAGGGGATCCTACCGAGACACATCCAGGTATGCCCCCCAAACCTGGGGGCCCTCAAGCAGCAGTTGCTCCTGTACACAGCATAAAAACACCCAGGGCCCCTCTACCCCGCTACTCCCACCCCCAAACTCACCTGCTTCTAGCCCTGCGGGAGGTTAGCCCCCACCCAGATGGGCGCCCCACGCCAGCTGGCCACGCGTCCTTTGGAGACGCTTCCCTGGGGGTGGTTGCGGCGGCCCCCTCCCCCCGGGGGTCGCGCCGCCTGCCTCCGCCGGGCACTCACCTCCTTCTTGACCGTGCGCAGCAGCCTCTGCCGGGTCTCCGCCTCTGTGGGGTGAGACGGGAGGGCGGCCGCTCAGCCCAGGGCTGGGGGCCGTGCTGCGGAGCTGCCCTCCAGCCGCCCCCGCACCCTGCGCCCCCTTACCAGCTGGCCCCGAAGCCATGGCTGCGCGCGCGGCGATCCGAGTCCGGGTGGCGGCGGCGGCGGCGGCGGCGGCTCCCGGGCGCTCCACTCGCCTGCTGCAGCCGCGGCGGGGCGGGGCGAGCGCCGAGTGACGGTCCAGGCGCCAGACGTCAGGCTCCGCCGCGGCCGCCCCACCCTCCCGGGAGCCAGGCCGGGCCGCCCAGGTCCTCCCGGAGGCTCCTCCCCGCCCGACACACACCCTCGGTCCCGCGCGTCCCGAGGAACCGGCTCCTGCACCTCCCTCCCAAGGGGAAACCCACGACCACCACCACTTCCATGCCCACCCTCTTTCTATGGGGCCGGGAAAGACATCATCACTTAGTCACTGTCTGCTGTGTGCCAGGTTCGGATGTGGCGGTGGGGGGCGGGGGTGGGGGGCTACAACCGACAGTCTCCTAGCCTGTTTTCTCCTCTTTAAAATGGATATAGGTTGATCACCTCATAGGAACGATATGAGACTTAAATGAAGTCCTGAATGTAAAGCACTTACACATCTAGGGGAGAAGGGCCAGCAACCATAAAGGATAGCTGTGCTGCTATACTGCTACTATTATTATTATTATTACTACTACGTCTACTGTAGGCATACTTCTTTTTATAGTGCTTTGCTTTACTGCACTTTACCGATATTGTGGGTTTCACTTTTTACAAATGGAAAGTTTGTGGCAACCCTGTATCCAGCACGTCTATCTGTGCCATTTCCCCAGGGGCACCGACTGGCTTTGTGTCTCTGTCACATTTTGGTAGTGCTCATAATATTTCACACCCTCCGCCAGCAAAATGACTCTTCCATGAAGTCGCGGATGACGGGCTTCCCAGGTGGCGCTAGTGGTAAAGAACCCACCTCCCAACGCAGGAGACGGAAGAGACACAGGTTCCAACCAGAGGTTGGGAAGATCCCCCGGAGAAGGGAATGGCAACCCACTCCGGTATTCCAGTATTCCAGCTGTGGATCCAGAGTCCCCTCTTTTCCATTTGTCAGTGTCAGGGGGCCTTTGGCCATAAGCCACAGGTGCTGACTTTGGCTAACTTTGCAAAAGGGAATAGACTGGGAGGGATAACAGGTATTCCCAGAGCCTAAGGGAGGCTGGAGGACTCAGAAACAGGGTGACACCAAGGCAGCGCTGGAAGGCCAGCAAGAGAGACTTGAACAATCATCTGACAGAGACAGGGTGTTCAGGGCACCACCACTCAGGTGATAGGAACTCCATTACTTAAGGTCCTGTTGCAGAAAGGGAGCATCCGATTGGTTTGGCCTGGGCCACAGGCCTGCCCCTTGCTGGGGGAGGGCAGCCTCATTCACAGTCCTACCACCCCACCATCTCCAGTGCAGGTGTGGCGGGTCCCCTTGGAGCCCAGAGAATAGGAAACAGTTGCTTCTTAGCAAAAATACATAACAACCAAGTGAACAGCAGTCAGAATTCTGACCTCAGGGCCCAAGAGACTGATCCGGGGATTCTGTTCTTGACTGTGCCCCTCAGATGATGGAGTTTAGAAAAGTAGGGCACCCAAGCCCCACGTTGGTGTCTGTTTCCTAAAACCCATGTTTTTCCTTCTCTTGCGTGTGTGTGCTAAGTTGCTTCAGTCGTATCCAGCTCTTGGTGACCCCATGGCCTGTAGCCCGTCAGGCTCTGTCCATGGGATCCTCCAGGCAAGAATACTGGAGTGGGTTGCTGTGCCCTCCTCCAGGGGATCTTCCCAATCCAGGGATGGAACCCAGGTCTCTGAGGTCTCCTCCACTGGCAGGCAGGTTCTTTTCCACTAGCACCACCTGGGAAGTTTTCCTTCTCCTACCAAGCTCAAAGCATGGGAAGGTGACTTGTACTGATCCTTCCTTGAAAACATGGAGTTTTTCTTCTGAAAGGAAGGATTTGATGAAGCTTGCTTTAGTGGCGACAGGAAGATGGGCATCTATGGGACCTGGATTTACTCAGATTTTTGGACCCGGAGCTTGGCTCTCTCTGCTGCAGTTAGACCACTCACCACTAGGGGCGCTAGCACCGAGGGTCAGCTTGCTGCTAAGTCACTTCACTCGTGTCTGACTCTGTTCGACCCCATAGACGGCAGCCCACCAGGTCCCGCCGTCCCTGGGATTCTCCAGGCAAGCACACTGGAGTGGGTTGCCATTTCCTCCTCCAATGCATGAAAGTGAAAAGTGAAAGTGAAGGCGCTCAGTCGTGTCCGACTCTTAGCGACCCCATGGACTGCAGCCTACCAGGCTCCTCCATCAATGGGAGTTTCCAGGCAAGAGTACTGGAGTAGGGTGTCATGGCCTTCACCGAAGGTCAGCTTGTTGAGTCGCAATCTCTCTGAGATCAGAGCAGGAAATCCTTCCTGGGTCCCAAAGCCCTCTTCAGGGTCTGAGAATCCCTCCATCTGACTCACTGCTACCTAGGCTTTGTCTCATACCTGTGCAGCTGACCCCTTGTGCAACTGCCAGAACCAGTGAGGAAGGCCTGTTCCTCCTGCAGTGTCCCTTTAGCGCCCTCTACTGAGAAAACTCAGCATCGTGCTCAGTATAAATGAGACAACGTTGCTGCTAAGTCGCTTAAGTCCTGTCAGACTCTTTGCGACCCCATAGACGGCAGCCCACCAGGCCCCGCCGTCCCTGGGATTCTCCAGGCAAGCACACTGGAGTGGGTTGCCATTTCCTCCTCCAATGCATGAAAGTGAAAAGTGAAAGTGAAGGCACTCAGTCGTGTCCGACTCTTAGCGACCCCATGGACTGCAGCCTACCAGGCTCCTCCATCCATGGGATTTTCCAGACAACGTTAACGCAGTCCTGTTACTGAGAAGCCTCCGTTGGACTCTGGGAAAACGCATTTTTCCTCCAGTTTATTGCCTTTTGCTTAAGTTAACCAAAGGCAGCTTCTGTGGCTTATGGCCAGAGATCCCTGAACAGTTGCATTTATTATGGAAGAATGAATTTGGAATTGAAAAGCAGAGAGGCCTGGTGTGCTGCGATTCATGGGGTTGAAAAGAGTCGGACACGACGAGTGTCTGGAGTGACTGGACGGAACTGACACTGATTACTGGTGCAATAGCATGACCTCATTGTGAAGCCACTGACCCAGAGTTTTCTCTTACTTGCAGTTGAAAACATTGTGCTAATAAAATTATTCTGTGGAATGTGTTCATCTGTTTCTATGAACATGAATAGAAAAAAAAAAAACTGATCTACTTTTCTATTTAGAAAATGAACATCTCTCTCTGTCAATAAATGCAGATCTCAATCATTCCAGGCACATGGGAGAGCAGGTGCAAAGGCCCTGGGGTGGGAATGAGCATGCCTAGACAAAGAAGAGAATGGGTGTGGTGGAGACTGTCACACAGTCAGTGCTTAAGGCTCCTCCAGTCCACAACTTCTTAAAAAAGCCCAAGAGAGCCTTGACTTTCTTCTTACTTTCTCACCGCACATTCTCTCCACCAGCAAGCCTTTTAAACTTACTGTGGTAACATTCACATAACATTCACCATTGTAACTATTTTAAACTGGACAATCCAGTGGCATTTACTTCCAGTGTGCTGAAGGCATCACCCCTCTCTAGTTCCAGAACACTTCTTCACCTCAAAAGGAAACCCTGTACCCATTAAGCAGACTCTCCCCATTTGCCGCTTCCCCACAACTTTCGGCAACCACAGATCTGCTTTTTGTACCTATGAGTCTGCCTATACTGGAGATTTCATTAAATTAAATGAGCCGATATGGACCCCTTATATCCAGCTTCCTTGACATACTGTAACATTTTTGAGGTTCATCCATGTTACAGCACACCAGTACTTCATCCCTTTTTATGACTTAAGAATATTCCATTGTGTGGACATTCCCACGTTTTGTTTCTCCACTCATTAGCTGATGGACATCTAGATGGCTTCTACCTCTTGGCTGTTATAGAGTGCTTCTATGAATAGAGCTGTACACATTGGCATAGAAGATTTTATGCGGACAAATGTTTTTAACTTGGGTATTTGATACCTAGGAGTATAACTTCTGGGTGCTACAGGTTAAGAGCTTATGTTCTCTTCAACTTTACGTGTTGATATCTAATCCCCATTGTGACAGTATTTGGAGGTGGGGCCTTTTGGAGGTGATTAGGTCAGGGGGATGGATCCCTCATGAACGGGATTAGTGTCCTTATAAGAAGAGATCCTGGAGAGCTTGCTGGCCTCTTGCACCATGTGAAAATACAGCAAGAAGACAGCCATCTAGAAATCAGGAAGTCGCTCTCGTCAGACACTGAATTCGTCAGTGTCTTGATTGTGGACTTTCTAGCCTTCAGAACTATGAGAAATAAATCTCTGTTGTTTATAAGCCAACCAGTCTGTGGTATTTTAACAGTCCAGGCTGACAAAGACATCGGTCGTATGGCCATTCTATGCTTAATGTTTTGAGAAACCTCCATATTCTTTTCCGTAGCGACTGTACCATTTCATATTACTACCAGCAGTGGACAGGGATTTCAGTTCTTTTCACATCCTTGCCAAAACTATTTTCCTTTTTAAGAATTAAAGTCATCCCAATGGGTGTGACATGGTATCTGATTCTGATTTTGATTTGCATTTTCTTAATGACTAATGATGTTGTACATCTTTTCATAGCCTGTGAGCCATTTGCCTAACTTTTCTGGAGAAATTTTATTTTAGTCTTTTGCTCATTTTAAGCTGAATTGTCTTTTAGTTGGTGAGCTACATGAATTCTTTATGTATTCTGGATACTAGACTCTTATTACCCATATAATTTGCAAATATTTTCTCCCATTATGGAGGCTTTTTTCTTTCTTGACAGTGGCCTAGTAAGATACTGCAAAAATTTTTTTTTTTTTTAAGTTTTAAATTTTTATGAAGTCCAATTTATGTATTTTTTGTTACTTGTGATTTTGATGCCATATCTAAGAAACCATATCCAAAACCAGGATCATGGCTATGGCACCCCTGGAAAATCCCATGGACAGAGGAGCCTGGTGGGCCACAGTCCATGGGGTCGCTAAGAGTTGGACAAGACTCAGAGACTTCATTTTCACTTTTCACTTTCATGCATTGGAGAAGGAAATGGCAACCCACTCCAGTATTCTTGCCTGGAGAATCCCAGGGACGGGGGAGCCTGGTGGGCTGCCGTCTATGGGGTCGCACAGAGTCGGACACGACTGAAGCGACTTAGCAGCAGCAGCAGCCCCTATGTTTTCTCCCAAGAGTTTTATAGGTACAGCTTTTCTATTTAAGTCTCCAATCAGAGCACGTGCCTCTGAGTGAGGCCTGTAGAGGATGGGAGGGAGTGAAAAGTGTTCCCGATGGTCTCTGAGGGCTCCAGGATGCCCGGCTCCTGCTTCACAGCCATGGCCTTCTGCACATCATTCCTTAGTCTCTAAGTCTGTTTTCTCATCTATAAAATGGGACAGGTGTTCATTTTACTTGTCTATTCATCTCCCAGTGCACCCATGAGAATAAGCATCAAATGACATCGTGTTTATGGAGATTCTTGGTGTACATAGGATTGTTAATTTAGCAAAGTGATACAATTATGTTATTGAGCTGCTAAAGCAGATCTCAGTCAAGGCTCTCTGGAGAGAAAAGACACTCGCTCTGAGTCACTTAAGCTGATGGAAAGATATAGAGGGGATGGGGCGGGGGTGGATTTGATAGACAAAAAGGACAAGCCAAACAGCAGTATCTCTGGCTGTGTGAGGCTGATGGATTTTCTCCTGCTGTGTGCGGCTCTGTTCTCTCTGCTGATGGGTCCTGTTTCCTTCACTGATGTAAGGGAAGGGAGACTTACTCTGAATTGTGCACTCTTTCCAGCAGTGTGCTTTTTAAAAAGTTATTATAAACATATGTTACCTTTTCACAAAATAGAAAGTAATAAGGATAATAATAAAAAAAATGATGGGGTAAGATCTCAGCAGGAATTGGAAGTACTGGCTGTTTTGTGAATCTTGCTTCCTTGTGAATCAGCTACTTCTCCAGGAAGGCCTGGTTTCTTTGTTCGGAGCGTGGCTTTTAAAATCAAGATCTGGGCATTAGGTGTCTTCTGCTCCGCCTTATTCTGCCTCCCTTCTTCTCTTCACACACTCTTTGAGGTCTTCGGATTCCAGTTTCCTGGAGGGATGCACAGATGGGAGATAAGTTTGTGTTAGAAACAAAGACAGACCAGAGGCAAGGTCCAGGATACAGGAACCTGAGCTCTGGCTGCTTCTTGAGAAAACTGTTCTTTGGGTCAGCTTTTGCTGCTTAGACCCTGGGAGTGTGGATCTCAAGCCAGAGTAAAGTGAGCTGGGTGATGACCCGACACTTCTGTGTCCAACAAAGCCTGGGCAGGTGACAAGGGGACCCTAGCGACAAGGCTGCTTCTCACTGGGCCTTTGGCAGAATCAGGGCCACCAGCAGTAAAGGCCAGAGCCCACATCTCAGCGCAGCCTTGCCTTTGGTGTCACTGGGCTGTCTACTGGCAGCAAGGGGGCTCTGCTCGGATGTACCTCTGGGTCCTGACTTAAGGGAGGGGCAATGTGCCTGCAAACACAGGGGTACTGTTGGTCCCAGGTCACTATGGGGGTGTTCTGGCGGGGGAGGGGGTGTTCCAGGTGTTCAGGTCCCTCTTCCCCCACAGCAGCTTGTGGTTCTCCGGGACCCACTCGCTTCTGCTGTAGTGCTGAGTGCTGCAAAGGGGCAGGTCAGCAAATAAAAAACCCACAAAAGAAGAACCACTTACCAGGAGACTCACATCACTGATACCTGGATGCACCTCTTTCATAGCTTATTTTTCAATGAGTCCACCTCCCATTATCTCATAGGAACTAGGGAGTTCTTAAGACTTTTTGGGCCGGAAGCGTTCTCTCAACAGCTAAATTGTGAAGTGCAAGAGACAGTCTGAGGAAGCTACATGGGCCTTAAAATGTCCAATTAATGTGATTTGGGGAGGCTTAAAGAGGTGACTCTGACCCTATGAAATCAGGAAAGCAAAATGTATAGAAATTAAACTCAGACTGCGCAATTATTCCTGGGAAGATGGTTTTACATTTGTACATGTGGGTGGTGTTGTGCAAAAGCAATTTTACTTTTATGTAGAAGAGGAATCCTATGGTGATATTGTGGAGGCCACAAATATCTACCTACAGGATTAATTAATTTAAGTGATTAATTTAGGCCGTGCACTGTCCATGTGGTATCCTTGTTCCCTGACCAGGAATTGAACCTGTGCCCCGCACAGTGGAAGGACAGAACCCCAACCACTGGCACATATTTTAATTTTTTTAAATGTCCTAAGGCCATGCAGGCACCTTGCTGTGGTTTGTCACAAACTCCTAATTCAAAAAGGCCTATTTTCTTTCAACATAGATGGAAAAGAATCTGAAAAAAAAAAAAAAAAAAAAACAGATTACATATGTATGTATAACTCAATCACCATGCTATGCACTTAGAACTAACATCATACTGTAAATAAACTATAATTTAAAAATTTAAAATATTTAAATAAATGCTAATAACCTATAATGAAAAAGGATCTGAAAAAGAATATATATGTGTGTATATACTTATATTAAATCACTTTATCCCTGTGCTATATACTTTTAGTGTACCACTGGACATCTAGGGAATTTCCAGGAATTTTTAATTTTGGTTACTAAGGACATAAAAAGCCACCACGAATCTACTGTCTCCATATTTCATAGAAGAAAAACCATCTTAACACCTAAAGGGTAGGAAGCATCTAATTTCAGGAAGAAAGGGGAAAAAAAAAAATAGCCTTTCCCCAGGCAGTGACAGCTGGTGTTGGTACACCAACAGTTTCACTACAGAAATCTTCTGCCTCTGGCTTATGGAATCGAATCTTGTCTCTAATACTTCCTAGCTCTGTGACTTGGGGCAGACTCACTACCTCCGTCTGCAGGTCATTGAGAGGATCGAGTGATTCGAAGGCCTATGGAAAGGCCTTGTCTGTGCTCGTCGCTCGGACTCAGTCCTGGTCTGACTTTTGCGACCCCATGAACTGTAGCTCGCCAGGCTCCTCTGTCCATGTTATTCTCCAGGCAAGAATACTGGAGTAGGTAGCCATTCCTTTCTCCAGAGGATCTTCCTGACCCAAGGATCTAACTTGGGTCTCCTGCATTGCAGCACATTCCATAATTGTAAGTGAAAGTCGCTCTGTCCTGTCCGACTCTTTGCGACCCAATACAGTCCCTGGAATTCTCCAGGCCAGAACACTAGAGTGGGTAGCCTTTCCCTTCTTCAGGGGATCGTCCCAATCCAGGAATCGAACCCAGGTCTCCTGCATTGCTGGCAGATTCTTTATCAGCTGAGCCATAAGGGAAGCCCAAGAATACTGGAGTGGGTAGCCTATCCTTTCTCCAGCGGATCTTCCCGAGCCAGAAATAGAACCGGGATCTCCTGCATTGCAGGCAGATTCTTTACCAACTGAGCTATCACGGAAGCCCCACGGAAGCCCACTCCATAATTATGCTGATGTAGATTTATCGTCTGGGGAAGGCAATGGCACCCCACCCCAGTACTTTTGCCTGGAAAATCCCATGGACGGAGGAGCCTGGTAGGCTCCAGTCCATGGGGTCGCTAAGAGTCGGACACGACTGAGCGACTTCACTTTCGCTTTTCACTTTCATACGTTGGAGAAGGAAATGGCAACCCACTCCAGTATTCTTGCCTGGAGAATCCCAGGGACAGGGGAGCCTGGCGGGCTTCTGTCTGTGGGGTCGCACAGAGTCGGACACGACTGAAGCGACTTAGCTGCAGCAGCAGATTTATCGTCACCAATATTCACAAGGGACAACAGCGCCACCTCATGGCCCTCTATTGCAGGTGCAGACAGCAGCTTCGGTGGAGGCATCCACATGGGAAGAGAGTGGGAGGCTTGTGTAATGGCCAAGATTAGGGGAGAAACAGGAAGAAATGCCATAAATACTCATAGAACTAAGAAGTTGGATCCTAACTTTATGCCACATACAAAAATTAATTCAAAACTGATCAAATATGTAAACACACTAGCAAAATCTATAAAACTTGAACAAAACAAGGCAAAAGCTATATGACATTGGGTTTGACGATGCTTTCTCTTTTTTTTTTTTTCTTTTTTATGTATTTATTCATTTTTATTGAAATTTTTACGCATATTGGGGTATAGCCGATTTACAATGTTGTGATAGTTTCAGGTGAACAGCAAAGGGACTCAGTCATACATGTACCTGGATCCAGCCTCCCCCAAACTCCCTCCCACCCAGACTGCCACACAACATTACAGAGTCTCCCGTGCTATAAAGGAGGTCCTCAAAGGTCAGCAGTGATTTCATGGATGTGACACCAGAAGCACTGGAGACAAAACAAAAATATATAAGTGGACTACGTCAAAATTAAAAGTGCATCAAAGGACACAAGACACAGAGGGAAAAAAAAAAAAAAAAAAAAACAGGCAACTGAGGGAATGAGAGAATATATTTGAAAATTATTCATAAGAGGTTGGGCTTCCCTGGTAGCTCAGGGGTAAAGAATCTGGCTGCCAACGCAAGAGACTCGAGTTCAACATTTGGGTTGGGAAGATTTCCTGGAGAAGGAAATAGCAACTCGCTTCAGTTGTTCTTGCCTGGAGAACGCCTTGGACTGAGGAGCCTGGAGAATTACTGTCCATAGGGTTGCAAAGAGTTGGACACGACTTAGCGGCTAAACAACAACATGAGGAGTTAATATTCAGGATATACAGAAACAATGTAAGGATATATAAGGAACTCATAATTCAATAACAGAAAACGTTACAATTAAAAATGTGCAAAGGAGTTGAATAGACATGATGTCCAAAGTATTTACAAGTGGCCAACAGACATGCGAAAAGATGCTCAGTGTTACTGATCGTTGGCAAACACAAACGGAGAACTACAAGGCAGGTGCCACCTCACATCCGTCACAAGGGCTGCTATCAAAGAGCCAAAAGACAAGTGTTGGGGAGGGTGTGGAGGAAGTGTTAAGTTTGTACACAGTTGGTGGGAGTTTAAAATGCTGCAGCCACTAAGGAACACTGTGAAGTGAAGTCGCTCAGTCCTGTCCACTCTTTGCGACCCCATGAACTGTAGCCTATCAGGCTCCTCTGTCCATGGGATTTTCCAGGCAAGGGTGCTGGAGTGGATTGCCATTTCCTTCTCCAGGGGATCTTCCCGACCCAGGAATCAAACCCGGGTCTCCTGCATTGCAGGCAGACGCTTTACCATCTGAGCCACCAGGGAAGCCCTAAGGAATACTGTGGTGGTTACCAAAAAACTCAGAATTACCAGCAACTTCACTTTTAGGTGTATACCTAAAGGAACTGAAGGCAGGATCTCAAATATATTTGTACACCCATTTTCATAGCAGCATCAATTACTGCAGCTGGTCCATGGAAGCACTTTACGTCTCCATCGGCAGACGAATGAATAAAGAGAATGCTCATATCTGTATATTAGTTTTTCCAACATTCTCGGTCATAGCTTCTTTAAACTTATTTTTTATTTTAGTATAGCTGACTTACAATGCATTAATTTGTGCTATTCAACAAAGTGATTCAGTTATACATACATATTCTTTTTGCTATTCTTTTCCATTACGGTTTATCACAGGATACTGAATATAGCTCCCTGCGCTGTACAGTAGGACCCTGTTGTTTTTCCTCTCTCTCTATAATAGTTTGCATCTGCTAATCCCACACTTCCCGTCTGCCCTTCCCCCCGCCTCCTTAGCCCCTGGCAACCACGAGTCTTCTCTGTGCCTCTGAGTCTGTTTCTCTGTTTCGTATAGATGGCTCAGCGGTAAGGAATCCACCCGCCAATGCAGGAGAGGCAGGAGACGCGGGTTCGATCCCTGGGTCGGGAAGATCCGCTGGAGAAAGAAACGGCAACCCACTCCAGTATTCTTGCCTGGGAAATCCCATGGACAGAGGAGTCTGGCGGGCTATAGTCCCTGGGGTCGCAAAAGAGTGGGACACGACTGAGCGACTAACACTTTCACTTTCTTTTGTGTCGTATTTTAGCTTTAACATATAAGTGATACCATGTCGTATTTGTCTTTCTCTTTCTGATTTACTTCACATAGTATGGTAATCTCTAGGGCTGCCGTCTATGGGGTCGCACAGAGTCGGACATGACTGAAGCGAGCAGGGCCATCCATGTAGCTGTAAATGGCATTATTCATTCTTTTTTGTGGCTGAGTAGTATTTCAGTGTATATCAGTTCAGTTCAGTTCAGTTGCTCAGTCGTGTCCGACTCTTTGCGACCCCATGAATAGCAGCACGCCAGGCCTCCCTGTCCGTCACCAACTCCCAGAGGTCACTCAGACTCACGTCCATCGAGTCAGTGATACCATGCAGCCATCTCATCCTCTGTTGTCCCCTTCTCCTCCTGCCCTCAATCCCTCCCAGCATCAGGTTCTTTTCCAATGAGTCAACTCTTTGCATGAGGTGGCCAAGTATTGGAGTTTCAGTCAGCATCAGTCCTTCCAATGAACACCCAGGACTGATCTCCTTTAGGATGGACTGGTTGGATCTCCTTGCAGTCCAAGGGACTCTCAAGGGTCTTCTCCAACACCACAGTTCAAAAGCATCAATTCTTCGGTGCTCAACTTTCGTCACAGTCCAACTCTCACATCCATACATGACCACTGGAAAAACCATAGCCTTGACTAGACAGACCTTTGTTGGCAAAGTAATGTCTCTGCTTTTCAATATGCTATCTAGGCTGGTCATAACTTTCTTTCCAAGGAGTGAGCGGCTTTTAATTTCATGGCTGCAATCACCATCTGCAGTGATCTCAGTGCATTATATATATATATATATATATATATATATATATCCATTTTCTTTATCCATTTAGCTGTCAATGGACATTTAGGCTGTTTCCATGTCATGGCTATTGTGAATGGTGCTGTTATGAACATAGGGTGCATGCATCTTTTTGAGTTATAGTTTTGTTGGGTTAGGCTTCAAGTTGATGTCCAACTCCAGTTGGTTGGTTCTGGAATTCTGGAGCTCTGTTTAAGAAAATCTGAGGCCACATCCAGGTCTGCCTGGGAAGAGCACGGCAACCAGTTAGTAACGACTGCCCTGGCTTTCAGCAATATGTGAACCGTGAACTTCCTGATGTTCAAGCTGGTTTTAGAAAAGGCAGAGGAACCAGAGATCAAATTGCCGACATCCGCTGGATCATGGAAAAAGCAAGAGAGTTCCAGAAAAACATCTATTTCTGCTTTATTGACTATGCCAAAGCCTTTGACTGTGTGGATCACAATAAACTGTGGAAAATTCTGAAAGAGATGGGAATACCAGACCACCTGATCTGCCTCTTGACAAATTTGTATGCAGGTCAGGAAGTAACAGTTAGAACTGGACATGGAACAGCAGACTGGTTCCAAATAGGAAAAGGAGTACGTCAAGGCTGTATATTGTCACCCTGTTTATTTAACTTATATGCAGAGTACATCATGAGAAATGCTGGACTGGAAGAAACACAAGTTGGAATCAAGATTGCTGGGAGAAATATCAATAACCTCAGATACGCAGATGACACCATCCTTATGGCAAAAAGTGAAGAGGAACTCAAAAGCCTCTTGATGAAAGTGAAAGTGGAGAGTGAAAAGGTTGGCTTAAAGCTCAACATTCAGAAAACGAAGATCATGGCATCCGGTCCCATCACTACATGGGAAATAGATGGAGAAACAGTGGAAACAGTGTCAGACTTTATTTATCTGGGCTCCAAAATCACTGTAGATGGTGACTGCAACCATGAAATTAAAAGACACTTACTCCTTGGAAGGAAAGTTATGACCAAGCTAGATAGCATATTCAAAAGCAGAGACATCACTTTGCCAACAAAGGTTCGCCTAGTCAAGGCTATGGTCTTTCCTGTGGTCATGTATGGATGTGAGAGCTGGACTGTGAAGAAGGCTGAGTGCCGAAGAATTGATGCTTTTGAACTGTGGTGTTGGAGAAGACTCTTGAGAGTCCCTTGGACTGCAAGGAGATCCAACCAGTCCATTCTGAAGGAGATCAGCCCTGGGTGTTCATTGGAAGGAATGATGCTAAAGCTGAAACTCCAGTACTTTGGCCACCTCATGGGAAGAGTTGACTCATTGGAGAAGACTCTGATGCTGGGAGGGATTGAGGGCAGGAGGAGAAGGGGACGACAGAGGATGAGATGGCTGGATGGCATCACTGACTCGATGGACGTGAGTCTCAGTGACCTCTGGGAGTTGGTGATGGACAGGGAGGCCTGGCGTGCTGCGATTCATGGGGTCGCAAAGAGTCGGACATGACTGAGTGACTGATCTGATTTGATCTGCCCTGGCTTTCTCATTCCACTCCTCCAACAAAAGTCCATCCCATTGGGCTAGGGGGCTTAGGAGCTGCTTCCAGCTCTGTCCCAGTTGTTTCAGGAACTGGCAGATCCTAGTGTGGATCTAATTTGTATCTCAAGTCCCACACTCCTTGGTATCTGTTTCTGATTGATCTTTAGTCTTCATGAATCTAAACTCCGGGAGTTGGTGATGGACAGGGAGGCCTGGCGTGCTGCAGTCCATGGGGTTGAACTGAACGGAACTGAACATTCTAGTTGAGGCTAAGTGATTTCTCGGGACTTCCCTGGGAGTGCAGTGGTTAAGGCTCCCCGCTTCTACTGCTGTGTCAATCTCAGCTTCGGTCTCCTTATTTTCCTTGTGGATGAAAATCCTTTACTGCCATATCAGTAAACAAAAGATGTTGCTACCATCAGTCACGGCAGCTGCCCTCTCCTGCCATGAGCCACGAGGGGACTCAGGATGGAAACAGATGGCTCATTCCCAAACCCTCAGCCCCTCTCATTGGTGCACCCAGATGGGGACACCAGGATACCATCAGGACCACCAGGATACACCCAGATGGAAAAGAATTGAATACCAGCCCTAGACAGCAAAGGTGCTTATCAAAGGAGTGATTTCAATGAGCCCAGACTCTCACATCTTCCTCCAAATAGAAAAGAGCTAAATTCATTAACCTGAGATGTCTGAAAAAAGTCAAAGTGTTAGTCGCTCAGTCGTGTCCAACTTGTTTGTGACCCCATGGATTATAGCTCGCCAGGCTCCTCTGTCCATGGAATTTTCCAGGCAAGAATATTGGAGCGGGTTGCCATTTCCTCCTCCAGGGGATCTTCCCAACCCAGGGATCAAACCCACATCTCCTGCATCAGCAGGTGGTTTCTTTTACCACTGAGCCACCTGGGAAGCCTGGACACAAGGACATTCCAGGGAAATCTTACTGAGGACTCTGCAACTTGGGGGAAGTAAATCAACATCTAAATTCAATACAATTTGAGGTTTCAAATTAACAGAATGACAGAATTTGTTACAGTCTAGAATTCATTGCAAGGATTCTAAAGTTCATTTGAAAAAATACATTTAAAAGAATAGCCAGAAATTTTTGAGCACTTTTAAGCTTTTTTAATCTTTAGGATCATTTCAAGATACAGCAAACAAAATATTGTTACTGGAGCACCCTGGACAGTGCAGAATTGAGTTTAGATTTAGAGCTGAGTGTGCACACAGGTTTCTGTTGGGTAACAATGGAATTTCAAAGCAGTGAGTAAGGTGAGGGTTATTCAAGTGTCAGTAACTTTCTCGTAATTAAAATGGGTATTCAGTGTGTACATCAAGGAATTAAATGCAGAACAATGCAACTATGAAAATATTAAAAGAATTCATGATTTTAAAAAAATTGTTCCCTTGTGGCTCAGCTAGTAAAGAATCTGCCTGCAATGCGGGACACCTGGGTTCGATCCCTGGGTTGGGAAGATCCCCTGGAAAAGGGAAAGGCTACCCACTCCAGTATTGTGGCCTGGAGAATTCCATGGACTGTATAGTCCATGGGGTCGCAAAGAGTCGGACACGACTGAGCGACTTTCAGTTTACTTTTACTTTTTTACTTTAAGTGGCAAAGCCAGAGAATGACAAAACCTGGAAACAATTGACTCTGCAACCCCATGGACTGTAGCCTGCCAGGCTGTCTATGGGATTTCCTAGGCAAGAATAGGAGTGGGTTGCTGTTTCCTCCTCTGGGGGGAAATCCCATAGACAACCCAGGGACAGAACCTGTGTCTCCTGCATTGCAGGCCGAATACAACAAGTATCATCTGCGAAAACGACCTCTGATACTTGGCCCACAAATCACTGCAAATCCTCTCGTAGGGATGTGTGTGCCAGGAGACGATTAGGGAGGAGCCGGCGCTAGAGTCCACAGACGGTCACTGCAGCTACAACTTGGCTACACTGGCCACAGCAGGGATTTAGTTCAAGTATTAAGTGCTAAGGGCTTCCCAGGTGGCGCAGTGGTAAAGAATCCGCCAGCCAAGCAGGAGATGTGGGTTCAGTCCCTGGATTGGGGATATTCCCTGAAGAAGGAAAGGGCAACCCACTCCAGTATTCTTGCATGGGAATCCCATGGATAGAGGATTGGGCTGTAACGGGCCAGGCTGCAGTCTATGGAGTTGACAGAGAAGAGTCAGACATGACTTAGCAGCTTAACGACAACAACAATTAAGTGCCAAGGATATAAGTTTCTGGAGTTTCAAGTGCACCTCATTTGGTAAAGTCACCTGGCAGGTTAACCGGCGAATAGCTGAGAGGCAGGATCAGGTGGGCCGGAGGGCAGGCAGAGCAGCCCCTCAACCCCTCCCACCAACACTCAGAGCATCGCTTAACTTCGCCAGGTGCGACTCAGAGTCGGCTGCACTTGGGCCGGGCGGGATGGAGACCGCGCCAGAAGAGGCGGGGCAGCAGGGTTGAAATTGAAATTGGGGTGGGCCCTGCTGGCTGAGCCGTGAGGCACATCCCACAAGGCAGCCAGGCCTGTCCTCTCTCCAGTCCCACCTCTGCTTGGTGACTGCTTTGGGGGCGTCAGGCTGTGTCCTGGGGAGGGAGATCTCTTTTGGAAAGGAGGTCTGCACCTCTAACCCGGCAGAAATCGGTGTTCAGACACCGTGGGGCTGGAGGAGAGGGACCCGAGGGCACAGAACTGTGGGCGCATCACACACAGATCTTCCTAATCCCAGAGGAGGAAAGACGGAAGGTGAGCTGTGTGGGCCGAGTCCAGAGGACCAAGACCGGAGACAGGGGTGGAGTTGCAGTTTAAGGGTGTCTCTTGTGTGTGTGTGTGTGTGTGGTAGTTTAAGGGTGTGTGTGGTAGCAGTTTAAGGATGTGTGTGTGTGTGTGTGTGTGTGTGTGTGGCAGCAGTTTAAGGGTACGTGTGTGTGCCTGTGTTAAAGTCTAAGGGACATTTGGGCTCCTCACTGTGCTATGGGGATGCCTCATATGTAAGAATTCAGGACACACCTGAGTAATCCCAGCAGACACTTTGACCATAGTGTCTTGTGAATCCACGTGAGGAAAACAATCACAATCAACAATCTTCTTAAACTCCCGTGAGTATCTTCCCAGGTCCCCTGTCCTTTACTACGGGACACTCCTCTAATTTAGCGGCAGTCCCTTTTGTTGGTGTGGTTGGCAATGATGTGTCGTTAGCGACCTGACGCTTACAGTTAAAAAAAAAAAAATTCCCCAGGCAGCAGTGCAGAGATGTCTGACGTAACTGTGTTCTTTAGGGGCCTCTCCCCTTCAGGGCCATCGGATTCAGGACAGGGATGACCGGCAGGGCCAGAGTTCACGCCCGGGGCAGACGGCGGGACGCACCGCCCTCGGAGCCCGCTCAGCCCGAGGCGGCGAGGGGACGCCCCGTGCCTCCGGTGCCCAGGACCGACCCACCCCTCAGCTTCGCTGACTTAGTGCGACGCGGCACAGCGGTGAGCTCCCTCACGTGGTTCCCTTTGTGCAAAAGATGCTGCCTTTCCAGAAAAGAGGGAGATTGGTGGCTCAGCCGGCTGAGCTCCTCTCCTGCTATGGAGTTCGCGCCTGCTGAGAGAGAACAGACAGAAACTCACGAGAAAAGCCAGACTCTACGGCCGGACTGCCCGTGTGGGTGGGCTTTGTCTCCACTGCTTGCTGCCCCTTCTCGTGTGTGTCTTCACAGGTGGACACAGGCTTTCTTCCAACCCTGAGTGGATGGAAAGGCACCCAGATCCCCTGGCCTCGTCCAGTGACTCCTCTTTGGGGAGTGACCTCAAAGCGGGCGATTTTATTCAAGCATGTGAACAGACTGAGTTGGACAGAATTTCCCGTTTTGTTTAAAACTCGGTATCCCTGCTGTCCCGAGGCATTTCGGTCTTCTCTTATCCCCTATCCTCTTTGTGTGCTGAGGAGAGGCGGGGTGGGTCTGGCTTTTACAACCTCTGATCCTGGTGCTGGCCCGGCAGTCCTGGCGGCCCCATTCTCTCTCCTCCAGGACTGTTGATCCCCTATCCTCTCCCCCTGCTGCCTGCTCTGTCCCTCCTCTGTCTTTATTTTCAGCCTCCAACATCAGCTTCTATGTCACTGAGACAAATACGGCAGCCAAGCAGAACTTCAGTGCTGTCTCCACTGAATCTCTACATCCTGGCCTTGGCCTCTCACCCGAGACCCCAGGGCACTGGCTCTGCTCCTGCCTGAGGTCCCTTAGCCAACTCTCCATCCCCTGAATCTCTCTTGCGGTTCTCCTTTTTTATCTCCCGAGTCCTAGGTCATCCCCATCTGCCTACAGCCGACTGAGCTGACTCCCACCAACAGCAACCCTCTCCTGGGTTCTGCTTTCCGCATACTTAACTTTCTTTCTCTTTGCTTCTCATCAAAGAACTCTGGTGTCTACTCCGAACGCCAGCCCTTATTTCCGTCTTATCTCTTCACTCCAGTCAGAGGTCTCCCCCATCCCTCTGCTGAAAAGGCTCTAATCAGGCTTTCCTAGTATCCTCCACTTTTGTCACTTCTCCAGGTCAGTCCTCCGCAGTCCTGCCTATCGCTTATACTTGGAACCGTCGAGCCCTCTTCTCTCCTTGGTCATCTCCTTCTTGTGTGGTGGTCCCGTCACCACACACCCTTGGCTTTCTGCTGACTTCACTAGCCACTGCTGTAAGCTTCCCGTGGCTGGGTTCTCCTCCTGTGTTGAAATGCCCAGGACCTAATCCTTGGGCCTCTTCTCTGTGGTCCGTGCGCTCACACCCTTGGCCGTCTTATCCGTATCATGGCTCTAAGTGTGATCTGGTAAGTGGACAGGTTCCCATGTTTATATCTCCAGCCAGACCCTTCTGCACAAAGGAACATCCCCGTGGATGTCTCACATTCTTGATTCGCCCTCCCAGACAATCCCTAACTACTTCACTTGATGAAATCCCCTTCTTCCAGTTGTTGAGGCCGAAACCTTCGAATGTATCCTCTCTTGACCTCAAACCCTTCACAGAAACCAGGAAGTACTGCTGTCCCCCCTGACTTGCAAAAAAAAAAAAAAAAAAAAAAATCCAGTCTTTGATCATTTCTCACCCTCTCTCTATTACTGCCCTCTGGGCCAACCCACCAGGGTCCCTGGCTGAACCCCACGAATGGCCTCCTAACTCATCTTGCTTTTGCCCTGGTCTCACCCTCAGTCTGTTCCCAGCATTGACCCAGATATCTTGGGTTCACGTGCAGCCCGCACCCTGTAAGGGCTCCTGTCTCCTCAGAGTTGGAGGCGAATCCCTTTAGTTGGCCACCCTTCCACTGCCCCTCTGAGTCCTCCTGCTTCTCCCCCAGTTCGTCTCGCCCTTCCTTGAGCTTTTCTTCCTTAGGAGCTTTGCTCTTTCTTCCACCCGAGGTTTGTGTAGTTTGTTAGCTCGCTGCCTCTGAGTCTTTGTTGCAGGGTCAACTTCTCGCTGAGGCTCTGTCCCCCATGAGTCAAGGCAACCAGCCTCCTTCACACCCCACCCTTGCAGGATTTTTCATACTTGGCTTCCTCCTCCTTTTTTTTCATTTCCCCAGCAATGATCATAGTCATGCTTTGTAAGTCAATTGTTCATTTATTTTCTGTCGCTGGAATATGAGCTTTTCAAGGAAGCTCCTTTGCTTTATGCCCTGATACATGCATTATGACACGTGGCAGGCATATGTAACTTCTGGATGATAGTTGAACATGTGGATAACATTACTCTATCTCCCCAAAACGTGCAGGCTCAGCAACCTCGTCAAGTCCAGCCTAGACCCCAGTCACTGACAGGTGTTAGACACACAGCTGTGGCTGGGCCACCGGCAGGAGCAGAGGCCGTGTCTCAGCCTTCAGGTAAAAAGAGGGAGGAAGAAAGACTCGATGAAGGGCAGAGAATGATTAGTAAATGTGTTAGTCGCTCAGTCGTGTCCGACTCTTTGTGATCCCATGGACTGTAACCCACCAGGCTCCTCTCTCCATGGGATTCTCCAGGCAAGAATATTAGAACAGGTTGCCACTTCCTTCTCCAGGGAATCTTCCTGACCCAGGGATTGAACCTGGGTCTCCCGCATTGGCAGGTGGATTCTTTACCATCTGAGCCACAAGGGAAGCCCTCTTTTCTGGTGACCCATTGCTAAGTAATGTTTGCTTCCTTTGCTATCTTTCCTACCTCAAAAAAATCTTAATAGCTGGGGTATAATATTGTCCTTTCTAGTTACGTTTCCCTTTTTGTGTAAATTAACAACTGTCATGCTTGTTTGTACGTAGAAGAACTTCAACCGGCATCTGAATCACAGGGATCCTTGCTGAGGAAGAAGAGGGATGTTGGTAGAGATTATCAAGACTTTGTGGTAAATACTCGGCAGAATTTGGTCCACGTTAGAGAGTCGACAAAAGGTATGCTGGCCATTAACAATACAATTTTATGGAGTTGTTTAATGTGTCTATGATGCTTTATACCATCACTTTAAGTGGAGGTACCCTCTCACCTTCTTACATTTTTATAATAACATTCACTTTTGCAGAAATTAAGACTGACTTTAGAGTCCTGGAGGTACTCATTTTCCTCTCTTCCTTTTATAGACACTAAGATAGAATGACCCAGTTCTTTGGTTGTGCTGAGACATACTGATTAATAAACTGCACCCCCCCCCCCCAAAAAAAGCATTATTACATACAGTGGCTGCCCTCCCCCAAACCCCAGCTTTTGGGACATTTGTGCCGCAGAGGTTTTCTTTTGATATTTCTGTTAAATATAGAAATATATCTGTTAAATGCCTGTATTTAAATACCTCTGTTATATACCTCTGCCCTTGAACTTCCTAAGTGTGGGCTTAGATAAGGACTCACCTAAACTCATGTGAAGGATTCTGGATGTCAGACGTATATAACTGCTTATGTCTTTTGCTGACCACCTCCCTTGTTGGATCTAACTCTGGCTCTCATTATCGTGGTGTCCAGATCGTCTGTTTGGGGTCTGATCAGCCGGACTATCTCATGACTGCCACGTGATTCCATTTTCCCAGGCACGCAAGGTAGCCCAGTAATGCTATTTTCGAATCACGTCCGGCTCAAGTCTTGCTCTCAGAGGAATTTATACAAGTACAACGTCATCTGCACGCCAGACATACAGGATGGAAGCAAACGGGAAGCTTTACTCTCTGAACTTGAAAAGTTATTGGGAAACCGTTGTATATACGATGGAAACTCTTTGCTGTTACCTCACTCGCTAGGAGAAACGGTTAAGTAGTATTCTACATCTTCCTACATTCTTCTACGTCTGTAGTAGTATTCTACATTGTTCTTCTCTCCCATTTTTCACTCTAGAGTAGCCAAACTCTCACCATTCCTGCACAACAGTTTGTGGAGAAATCCTAAACACCTCTTGCCCACAGGACTTGTAACAAACCCACGTACTGTGTTTAATTTTCACTGACACTCTCTAGTGTCTCATCTTACTGCCTAAACTGAATTTATTTGACATAAAGATAAAATAAAACTTTTACCTTTTTTGATGGCACAGTATGTTTCAAATGCTGATACTGAAGCTAAATAATGGGAATCCACTCCAGTATTCTTTCCTGGGAAACCCCATCGACAGAGGAGCCCTCGAGGGCTAGAGTCCATGGGGTCACAAAAGAGTCAGATAAAACTGAGCAACTAAACAGCAGCAACAACAATTTTAAAAATCCCCTCTTCCCTCCTTTTTTTTAAGCAGGAAAAAAAAAAACCCATTAGGAGAAGAATTTACTGTTTTATCCTATAAACTTCTCCGGTAAAGGGTCAACTAATTCATGGGAACTTGCTTAAATGAAGGTTTTGACTTGAACATTTAATTCTGACTCTTCTCTTTGGTCTTGCCCATCCCACTTTTTGCCTGCGTCTGCCTTTCTGTGGGAGAGACAGATCCTTGCACTTGTGCTGTGCCGGGCAGCCAAGCGACAATTTGATCTGTCACACAGTGGAGCTTAGTTTCCTTGGAAGAACTAAAGGAAAAATTTTTTTCTTCCTCTCAGAAAAAGGAAGTGGTCAGCAAGTTGAAAAATGAACCTGTGAAGATAACCTTCGAGCTCTCCAGAGAACTCCAGACCACTTCTCCAGACTGCCTCCGCTATTACAACATTCTCTTTAGAAAGTATGTAAGCCTGTTTCCTTTGGATTCAGTTGACACACACTCCTCTGTGTCAGCGATGCTGCACACAGCCATGTACTTCTCACACTTGGTGTTCTTGGCAAGTCCCACATCCTGAGAGGGCAAAGGATCTTCTGAGATGAAATGACACTGCAGCTTTAGCGAGGCATGTGCAAATGCCATGAGTTTCTTCAATATTCCCCTTCCTGCCCACCTCTACTTTCCCTGTCGGGGACCTGTTTAGAAGAAGTAATAGACATCAACTATGCATATCCATGCTTATTTCTTTCTAGAGAAAATATACTTGTTTTCTGTTCTAGACTCACTATAATGAACAAATAGCCAAAATTAAAACTTGGAACACGTAGACTGCAAAAGATGTTTTGATTCATTTCTAGGAATGAGGACATGCTGATGGTCTTTCCATGTTATACTGTTTTATAATATGAAAGAGAAAATTTGAGGTTAAATTAACTTCAGGATTCACCTCAGTAATGTATTAATAATTTACTTGTCATTAATAGTCATTATCAGGCATTTTATGTTAGTGTAAAGAAAACCACGGACAGGTCGTTTCCCTCTATAATGCATCCTTATGTGTGTTAACAAAGGCTTACTGATACTTCACTTTCAACAAAAGCTACGCCTCCAATTCTTATGTGTGTTAACAAATACTTACTAATATTCACTGTGCTTTCAACAAAACCTATTCTTCCATTTCTAGAATGTTGGAGAAGATGGATTTAAACCAAATTGGCCGCAACTATTACAGTAAAAATAAGAAGACTGAGTTCAACGAGTATAGGTGTGTATGAAGTGGTCTGTGAAAGGCAGAGTTTCCCATTCTGTAGACATAATCATAGACACTTGAGAAAGGTGCTCGTCTGAACTGGTGTATGATTTCCAAGTGGTCTTTTAAATACTACCCAATGACTGTAAACAACTAAGTTACAACTCAATTTATAATTTAAACTTAAAAATTTATTTACCCTAAAAATTCCTAGCATGATAAGCATAAACTTTTAAGATGCTCAGTTATTGTATAGACCTTAGGAAGTCAATCATCTGAAACTTGGATAATTTCTCTGAAATTACAGTCAGTCCAACACTTGCCTCTATGTGCATCTATTACTTATTGGTATACGCTTCAGTCGTGTCCGACTCTGTGCGACCCCATAGACAGAAGCCCACCAGGCTCCGCCAACCCTGGGATTCTCCAGGCAAGAACACTGGAGTGGGTCGCCATTTCCTTCTCCAATGCATGAAAGTGAAGTGAAGTTGCTCAGTTGTGTCTGACTCTTGGCGACCCCATGGACCTATAATAAATGATTTAACAAAGATGTATTACTTCTAACTAGCACATCTGGTAAAAGTCTATTTGAAGGTCCTTCAAAAGATCAGTGATTATTAAAAATAAGACTAAAACTGACACCAGCAGTGTGCATTTTAGATGCTGAGTTTAGGTCCCTACCACTGGGCTCTATGTCCAGAGCTGGGATCTTGACACCCACACCTAACTTGTTTGCAGGTTGGAAATATGGCCTGGCTATGTTACTTCTATTCTTCCATATGAAATTGGTCTTACTCTCTGTGCTGATGTGAGCCATAAACTGCTCCGAATGGAAACTGCTTATGACTTAATATCACACACTCGTGAAAAAGCCAAAGGAGAAGATGCCAAAGAAAAAATTCTTAGAAAATTAGTTGGGTCATCTGTTCTTACAAAGTAAGTCTGCTTTTTGAAGACCTATGCAGTCACTTTTACTTTTTTTCACTGGAGATGTTCCTACGATTTTAAAATGATTAAATGTTGACATTCAGAAGCAGAAATAGTATGAAAATGGTAAGAATCGTTAGATACTTTTTCTCACCGAGTTATACAGCATAGAAGTATGTAAGTATGTAAGAAGCCAATTGTAAACTCTGCAGTCCTTGTGTGTGCAGTCCCTGTATGTCCTTCTGTTAATTCAGTCATTGGCTCTGAACCCTTATTGCACATGAGGGTATGTATGCTTCTTCCAAATTTATTTTCCTTTCTCTTTGAGCACAAATTTTTAAAAATAGCTATAGACAATTATAATCTAGCAAATTTCCTTTGAAGGAAGTTTTTGTTTTTAATCTCCCTCTACACCAGAAATCTTAAGTTGATAAGAGGACATTTTGACTAAGTAAGTTTAAAACCAATCTTAAGGAGACTAGAGCTGGAAGACTCGCACTTCCTAATTTCAAACCTTATTATGAAGCTACAGTAATCAAGACAGTGTGATGCTGGTGTAAGAATAGACATAAAAGTCAGTGAAACAGAATAAGGAATCCATGTGTTTAACCCTCACTATTAAAGTCAGTTGACTTTTTGACAAAGGTATAGGGACAAGGAAAGAATAGTCTTCTTTTCAACAACTGTTGCTGGGGTAGCTGTATATTTACCTGCCTCTTCATCATAGGATATACAAAATTAATTCAAATTTACCAAAAAATTAACTCAAAATAGACCTAAATAAAAATTTTAAAAGAAAACATGAGCATTATTTGACTTTGAGTTATGCAAAAACCTTATTAGAAAAGTCACTAAAAGCACAGGTGATGCCAAAAGAAAACAAATTGGACTTAACCAAATACAAAATGTTCTTAAAGAACACTGTCATAAAGGTGAACAGACAACTGGTGAATGGGGGAAATATCTGCAAATCTCATGTAGTAAACAATTTGTGTCTAGAAGCATAAAGAATATTTACAACTCAATATTGAAAGAAACTTGACTTTAAAAAATGAGCAAAGAGTCTGAATAGACATTCCTCCACCTAGAATATACAAATGGCCAATAATCACATGAAAAGATGCTCAACATCATTAGCTATCAGGGAAATGCAAATTCAAACCACAATGAAATGCTACTTCCTATCTAACTAGGTTAGCTAAAATTGAAAAAGGAAGATGTTAAAAAGTGTTGGCAAGGATGTGGAAGAATTGGAACCAACCATCATACACTTGGTATGGCCTCGATGAAGAGCCTGTCATTTCCTCAGTGTGTTAAATATAGCATTACCATGCTGCTGCTGCTAAGTCGCTTCAGTCGTGTCTGACTCTGTGCGACCCCATAGACAGAAGCCCACCAGGTCCCCCCATCCCTGGGATTCTCCAGGCAAGAACACTGGAGTGGGTTGCCATTTCCTTCCCCAATGCATGAAAGTGAAAAGTGAAAGTGAATTCGCTCAGCTGTGTCCGACTCTTAGCGACCCCATGGACTGGAGCCTACCAGGATCCTCCGTCCATGGGATTTTCCAGGCAAAAGTACTGGGGTGGGGTGCCATTGCCTTCCCCAATAGCATTACCATATGACCCAGCAATTCTACTCCTAGAGTAGAAATAAAACCATGTCCACCAAAATTGGTATACGAATATCTACAACACCACTATTCACAACAGATTGAGTATAAACAACCCAAATGTTCATCACCTGGTAAATGGATAAACACAAGTGTGGTATGTCTATACAAGGGTGTATTATTTGTCAGTAAAAAGGAAGGAAGTAGCAATACATGCTGCAATGTGACTGAACCCTGAAGAGACCCAGCCAGGGAAGATCTCATATAATTCAGTTTATATGAAATGTCATGAGTAGGCCAACACGTAGGGGCAGAAGGTAAACTAGTAGTGGTTTAAGGTCTGGGTGGAAAAAGGGGGTGACTTAGAGTTAAGTATAGTTAAGCTTATGTATACTTGACTATGAGCTTAAAGTATAGTTAAGCTCATAGTTAAGGTGTTTCTTCTTTGGTTGATGAAAATATTCTAAATGCATCTAAAAATGGATGCATGGCTCTGTGAATATACTAAAAACCACCAGATTTCACACTTATATGGGTGAATTGCATGTTATATGAATTAATCTTAACAAAGCTGATATATCCTGCAATTAGAGTAGGATTTTAAACCACTTCCTTTTTATATGGTTCCATGTACTGAAGTCAGGACTAATACCATATATTCCATGATTATTCTGCAGGTATAACAACAGAACCTACAGAGTGGATGATATTATTTGGGAGATGTCTCCCAGGTCTACATTTACCAAATCCGATGGCAGTGAAATCTCCTTTGTAGACTACTACAAGGAGGTATGAAATTTTCTTTACACACATTCATCTTAAAAAAATTTTCCTATTATATAGTTAAGTGTAAGTCTCAAGTCTTATTTAGATGTACTGCTACTGCTAAGTCACTTCAGTCGTGTCCGACTCTGTGTGACCACATAGACGGCAGCCCACCAGGCTCCCCCGACCCTGGGATTCTCCAGGCAAGAACACTGGAGTGGGTTGCCATTTCCTTCTCCAATGCGTGAAAGCGAAAAGTGAAAGTGAAGTCGCTCAGTCGTGTCCGATCCTCAGTGACCCCATGGACTGCAGCCTACCAGGCTCCTCCGTCCATGGGATTTTCCAGGCAAGAGTACTGGAGTAGGTGCCGCTGCCTTCTCCGATTTAGATGTACATATGTATATATTTGTGTCTATGCTCCCTTAGGGTCTTTATAGCTTGGCTTATAGCGATTATCCACGTATTCCAGTGCCTTGTCTATAGGGTACAGTCACATAATTAGAATGGCTCCAAGATGGCCCTCCTGGTCAGTTTTAGATGCGGCTATGGTGGTTTTAAATATGTAGATGAGCTGTTAGGTAGAAAATAAAATATGGTAGAGCTTCAGAAATGAGAATGTTATGGAGGAGCTTCAGCCCTACACAACTTGGTTCAAAAAGAATGACCAATTGCAATCTGAAACGATGCCTGTTATGTGTTAAGTCTCTTAATTTGTGGATTCCTCTATTTTTAATTTGAGTGCTCACAAAGACATAAACTGAGGCCAGCTGGTGAGGTTGGTTTTCTAGTTTGGGTTCATAAAAGAAAGATAATTAAAGGAATGGTAGATACATGTGACAAATGGAAAGAACTTATAAATGGATGATTGTTTAAAGTTATAAATCAACACTTAAAAAGCCTGTATTATATTGGGACCCAAAGCTACTTGGAATTTGTAAGTACATAGCCCTCTGACATCCCTTCAAGGGGTGGTTATTATGACATCTTCATTTGTGTTTCACACTTATTGCTTGTTCATTTCAATCCCTAAAGCATTTAGTGAATGCCTATTGTATATCTTGGGTATACATTAGTAAGACAATTGAGTTCTCAGCTCTCAAGGGACTTGCATTCTCATGGTAGACAGAGAGGTGATGAAAGAATAAAACTATTCTAATAGTTACAAGGGATATGGAGACAATTAAAATTGGGTGGTATTATGGAGAGTGTCTGGTGGCTACTTGGTTTGCATGTTCTTCAAAAGCTCCTCGGGGAAGCTGATACCTAATGTCAGCAAGGAGCAAGCTGGGCGTGGATGAAGGAAAAGAGATGGTATAAAGACACTGTTTTCAGGATGGGCATGGTGTATCCAGAGCCCAAACAAGGGTGGAGTGTGCTCAAGAGAAATTGAATGTTATCGTCCAGACAACTTATGCAGATATTTGTAAGATGTCTCGTCTAATGTACAGAGAGTGGGCTGCATGGGGGTAAAAATGGAGGAAGGTAAGCCCGTGAGAAGGCTATTAAGTCAGTTAACTTAAATGGTGCTTGGTCTGGAGTACGGTGGGAGAAGTATGGAGAGGACATAGTGAAGGCTTGGATGCGATAAGCGGTGGAAAGGGATGACCGAAATGTAACCCTTTGGGCTTTATCTGAGGAAGTGAGTGGAGGGTGGTATTATTGACTGAAATGGGGGACTCTGTGGGAGGAGCTGGTTTGGGGACTGTTCTGGGATGAGACAGGTACTGATGGAGTTGTAAACTGAAATATCAGTGAGTTCATTTTAAAAGGTTTGCTTCTGGCCTGAATACTTCTGGCTCTTAAAGGCTCAGAGATCCCATCTGTTACCATTTTGTGGCTCTACCATCTTAACAAGTGGACTCCAAGGTTGGGATGTTAGAAGAGAGGATGTTAGAAGCAGCTTACTGGCTCTTAGGTCCCTTGGGCTGAAAGTTGTAGGCTGACGCGCTACTTCCGGTCATACTTGTTAAAATTCAGTCCTATAGCCTGAACCTAACTCAGTGAATAGTTCTCTTCCATGCATAGATGGGGTGAGCTCAATATCATTTCTCTGCCAAAGTTGGTAAGTTAAAGCATGCTCTCTGGGCCTGTCGATAAGTCTGGAGTCATAGGGTGTACAGCCTGGAGTTTTCATTTTGGAAACAAGCTCCTTTTGAAGTTCCCAGAAGCTTAAATGCCAGTGAGTGAAAGTGAAAGTTGCTCAGTTGTGTCCCACTCTCTGCGACCCTATGCACTATACAGTCTATGGAATTCTCCAGGCCAGGATACTGGAGTGGGTAGCCTTTCCCTTCTCCAGGGGATCTTCCCAACCCAGGGATCAAACCCAGGTCTCCTGCACTGCAGGCAGATTCTGTACCAGCTGAGCCACAAGGGAAGCCCAAGAATACTGGAGTGGGTAGCTTATCCCTTCTCTGGCGGATCTTCCCGATCCAGGAATCGAACTGGGATCTCCTGCATTGCAGGCAGATTCTTTACCAACTGAGCTATCAGAGAAGACTTTAAATGCCAGATGATACCATAATTCATGTGGCTAACTTATTACTGATGAGGACCTTGTTAACAAGCAGCTTAAGAACAAAATCTATGAAGAATCTCCACTTTGGGTTGTGAGTATAGGCACACTGTTGTACAAAAATTTGCTGCCTTTGGGATAGGAACTTCTGTATGTGATGTCTTAGAAGATGCCTTTCCTTACTGGTCATGAAGTTAAAAGATGCTTACTCCTTGGAAGGAAAGTTATGACCAACCTAGACAGCATATTAAAAAGCAGAGACATTACTTTGCCAACAAAGGTCTGTCTAGTCAAGGTTACGGTTTTTCCAGTGGTCATGTATGGATGTGAGAGTTGGACTGTGCAGAAAGCTGAGTGCCAAAGAATTGATGCTTTTGAACTGTGGTGTTGGAGAAGACTCTTGAGAGTCCCTTGGACTGCAAGGAGATCCAACCAGTCCATCCTAAAGGAGATCAGTCCTGGGTGTTCATTGGAAGGAATGATGCTAAAGCTGAAACTCCAGTACTTTGGCCACCTCATGCGAAGGGTTGACTCATTGGAAAATACTCTGATGCTGGGAGGGATTGGGGGCAGGAGCAGAAGGGGACGACAGAAGATGAGATGGCTGGATGGCATCTCCAATTCGATGGACGTGAGTCTGAGTGAATTCCAGGAGTTGGTGATGGGACAGGGAGGCCTAGCGTGCTGCGATTCATGGGGTTGCAAAGAGTTGGACATGACTGAGCTGAACTGAACTGAACTTCCTTACTGGAAGCAGGGCTAAGGGTTTAGGGCAAATAAACAAGGAGGAATGCTGGGAATAGATGTATAACTGCCACTCTAAAAAGTGGCCAGGGCTTTTTTGTTCCCTATTAGTAATGGGAATCCTCTTGAAAGTTCTCAACGTGTTTTAGAAAGTTTCAAGGCATTATTGTGGTGAGAAATACATATTCTGAAAGTTTCTCACATATCTACGTCTGTATTAAAAAGGGCAGCACGATGATTCCATTATGTTTGGTGGGTGTCCTGCTCTCCTTGGCCCTCAGTGATCCCTGGGACATCAAATCAAGGGAACATTTAGAATATTTTTGGTGCTTCCTTGAACTTGGGGAAACTGTATCACTACACCTCTGGGCCTCCAATTGTGATCTGAAAATATACCTTTGCACCTATTTACGTGACGTTACCAAGGTTTTGCTAACGGTCATGCCAGTGTTCGTTCTTCGGTTCAACAGCGGTATGGTACAGTGGTCACTACCTTAAATCAGCCACTTTTGATCACCAAAGGCAAATGGAAAAAGAGCCGACAGGACACATCTCATCAGCCTATCATGCTGGTTCCTGAACTGTGCCACCTGACAGGTACTGAGGATTTATCCCATCTTCATAAAAGACACCCCTTCTTTAAAGTCACCAATATTACTTTACAGGCTTTTTCATAACATTCCACGTGACCCAGACCTGTGTTCTCTCTGATTTCCTCCTTCTTCCGGACACAATAGTTCAGTCTCCTCTAATACAAATCTCTTCTTGCTTGTTCAGCATGTTATCTTTCAGATTTTTTTTTTTTTTAAAGGCTTAACGGATGACATGCGTAAAGACTACAGAATCATGAGAGACTTGTCCATCCATACGAGGATGGATCCTGATAGAAGGCAGCATAAACTGCTAACATTTATGGATGCTTTAAGAAAGTAAGTGCTTGGCAATTCCGTGGTGATCCAGTGGTTAGGACTCTGCTTTCACTGCTGAGGACACAGGTTCGACCCCTGGTTGGATAACTAAGATCCCACAAGCCGTGTGGGAGTGCTACTTTTCTGCGTGGGAGTATGAAGTAAAGACCTGTGTGGATCACTTGGCATCTCAGATTTCTTCAATTAAACAGTGATGGTTGGGAAGAAAATGATATTTGGGAGGAGACGGGGGAGGGAAGGGCAACTATTTTTTTCTAACATTGCGAGGGTAAGACTGAAATAGATTCTCAGTGCCCGCACAAATGTGAGAACAAAGACAAGACTGTTGCAGAGTTTAGGGAGTTTATTGGTAGGTAGCATCTTGACACAAAGGATAAGCAATGAAGATCTTTAGATGAGAGAAATACTGACTTGTGTTTTGCAAATGGATAATTGTCTTTGCTTATTTTCTTGGGTTTGGTCATGTGGAAATGTCTTTTCTTTCAGAAATGATACTGTGCAGAAGGAGCTTCGAGACTGGAATTTGGAACTTGAGGAGGGGTTTTTGTCCTTTTCTGGAAGAACTCTGCAAGATGTAAGAATTCACCAAGGAAGAAGGATGGTAAGAGCTTCAGAATTGTCCTGTCAGAGTTGGGTCAAGTTACTAACAACCCAAAGAGGGACTAACTTGGTCGTGTCAATAACTCTTTCCAGACTACCTATCCTTTCTCTATGAGAGGACAAGTCAGCATTCAATAAAAATGCATGTAACATGCTTGGCATATAGTAAACTCATATGTGTTACATATTATATGTTTGTTATTAATAGTATTGTGTACATTCTCTCGTGGCAAAATAATCTACCAGATGTATCCTTAAAGAGTCACAATATCCTTAAATGTCTAAAATCAAAATAACCCAGAATTACCCGTGGTAGAACTCCAGTGTTACTAACCTGTATCTTAAGGAAAAATAGCTAATACATGAGATCAGCTGCTGAAGTCTACAATGGACAAAGATTTCCATGAGATTGCTTTTTTAAGTCAATGGTTAATACTCCCAGTATTCTCATCTCAATTGTTTGTGATTTCATAGATCCATACACTTAAAAAATTTTTATTTGGCTGTACTGGATCTTAGTTGCAGCATGAAAAACCTAGTTCCCTGACCTGGAATCGAACCTGAGCCCCTGGCATTGGGACAGAGTCTTAACCACTGGACCACCAGGGAGGTCCCAATCCATGCAGTTTGAGTATCTGTCTCATGCTGTCTAGTGTTACCTGTTCTTACCCTTCAGCATTTTGAATAAACATCATAATGGCAGCAGAAAGCAAGTGGCTTGTTGATTTCTTGATTTTAATGGATGTTTATTTAGAATATAATGTTTTGGAGCTTTCAAGGATCAACTAATGAATGAGAAGCTCAGGTTTAAAACTTGAACTCTGTCCAAGTTCTTATAACTCTGTCTTGTGGGGATGGGGGAAGCGGGGCGGTGGTGGGGGGGTGTGTGGTGGTTACTTTTTTAGCAAACATGTTTGAAAGCATGTCAGATTTTATATTAGTTATAATAAACTTATCGTGACTAAAGTTTAAAATGATAATGTTTCAATAGGAAATATCACAGCATTTACAATGGAAAGGATCTTGGATGATGTCAGTTTTTCTTTTTTAATGAATTTTATACCATGGCTTGGAATTCTCTTCCAGTTTGACAACCATAAAGCAGACTGGTCAAAAAACACAAGGGAGGTACCATTACTTAGAGCAATGTCACTGGACCACTGGCTAATAGTCTATACTAAGGGAAATTATGGAACAGCCCTGACCTTGCAGCAGAATCTGCAGAGAGTGACACCCAAAATGGGCATAACTGTTAGAAATGCAAAACTGTAAGTAGAGCAGAAATTATTTATGATTTCAAAACTGATTGCTGGCAATCTGAAAGTGGAAAGGCTTCTGAAACTGTAGGACTCTGACATGTTATCCAAACTCTAAAATGTGTGTGAGCAGAAAAGTAAAGTCTGCTCCGGCCTGCGTGTATTAAATCAGACTCTTGGGATCTGTAGATTTCTGGCTATTGGGCTTCATCTTGAAGACATGAGAATTAGCACGTGGATGGGGTGGAGGGGCGGAGATGGTAAAAACTAGTTTCGTCTTATTTCCAAAAATGGAACTTGGTTTTGTCTTAAAATCTTTCAACTGAAATGCTTATCTTGTTTTGTATCATGTGTCACTAGCTGTATAAAATCTTGTTACATGTTTCACTGTTCATTAGTTTTGAAATATGAAATGCTTATTTTCTAGGCTTGAAGCAGATGATACAGTCCAGTCTTACATAAGAACCTTAGAAAAACATGCTTCAGAAAAAACACAGATGGTAAGTGTCTATGTGATTTGTGCTCCCTCCTTAGTGAGCTGCATTTGTATGTGTTGATATCTTTGAACTGAGATACTGCCGTTGGTTTCCCAAATCAGCCAAAAAATAGAAATTTACCCCTGTAATGTAGCTCAATACAGACTTTGGGGTTTTAGCTACTACCTAATATCACTGTGTTATGCTCATTCTTTCAGGCTTGAGGACTTAGAATTGTTTTTAAGTCTCAAACTGAAAAACACCATAAAAATATTAAGTAATATGGATTATGGTAGTCACATGTGTACTACTTCTCTCTCCAGCTGTAACCTGCAAAGTCTGTGATCCAATCTCTTCCAGTAAGTGTCCTTTCTTTTGTCTGGTATTTCTCTTGGGATTTTTCCTTTTCCCCGTCCGATGTCTTAGACCAAGCTGTCAACAAGTGTTGTACCTAAGTTCCTAAAGTTACTTCTTTTGCCTTCCTTCTTTGGGCGCTTTGTTCAAACTCATCTCACATTCTTCCTTCATCATGCAAAATGCTCTTAAAAGGGATCTTTTGTTTCTTGATCACAAAACCAGGATATTCCTCTGATTGGCTTATCCACAGAGCCTAGACTTCTCTCTCCTTTCAGCTTCTACCAGGGAACCTTTTGGGCTACGCTGAATGCTCCCTCCTGTGTCAAATTGCTAGTGGTAAAGAACGTGCCTGCCAATGCAGGAGATACAAGAGGCTCAGGTTCCATCTCTGGGGTGGGAAGATGCCCTTGAGTAGGAAATAGCAACCCACCCACTTCAGTATTCTTGCTGGAGAATCCCACGGACAGAGCTACATTCCATGGAGTCACAAAGAGTCGGACACAACTGAAGTGACTTAGCATACGTGTGTGATGGCTACTTTCTGTGAGCCATTATCATACTCAAATGAGATGTCTTGCTTTTGAAATCCTGTTCTTAAGTCTTGTGTGCTTGCTTCCTGTCGCTGAGGTTGAACACCATGCTTAATTCTTCTCCGCTGTTGTAGCCTCAAGCCTTAAATGCTTAGCTAGAGCAGGGAAGCCTCTGGCGGGACTCAGCAAAGACTCACATGTTACAATGGCATTGAAGAGGCCATGGTGGTGGGTCTGCATCCCAACTCATGACATGACTTTTTCCACGGAGCATCTGCCTGGAAAGTGAAAGACTGCCTTGCTAATTGTGGGGATGTCTTTTAAGAAAGTGTATCTGTATCTTCAACGGGAACGTGTCCCACTTTTACCCATTTATCCTGGCTTTGCTTTTTGGAACAATATCTCTTATTCAAGGTGCCCCTTAAATATTTTAAGGTATTTTTTATTTCAGATGGTGGGGAGAGCATGCCTATAATCATATACACTCCAAACAACTGGAATGACTGATTTAACAGCAACTGGAAATTATGTGCAAAATATCTTTAGGCATAATGGCACCCTACTCCAGTACTCTTGCCTGGAAAATCCTATGGACGGAGGAGCCTGGTAGGCTCCAGTCAATGGGGTTGCTAATAGTCAGGCACGACTGAACGACTTCACTTTCACTTTTCACTTTCATGCATTGGAGAAGGAAATGGCAACCCACTCCAGTATTCTTGCCTGGAGAATCCCAGGGACAGAGGAGCCTAGTGGGCTGCTGTCTATGGGGTCACATAGGGTTGGACACAATGGAAGCGACTTAGCAGCAGCAGCAGCAGAAGTCTCCCTAGACCCAAAACAGAGGGGAATTCATGTGTATAAGCAGGGGTGAAGCCACGTGGCTCACAAATTTCAAAGTCTGTGTGGCATTGGGTGGGTGGGGGGCCAGAACCAGTCTGTGTAAAATAATCCACTGAATGTGATGGGAAGACATCAAGCCACATATTTATATCTAAAATTAAGTGTTAACTTCCCAAATGTTAAAGTGAATTGGTGGTAATACTAGAAGAGTTCATAAGTACTCATATAGTTCGGGAATATTTTCCTTATGGCGTGTGCAGACAAAAGATTATAGGTCACTATTTTAAACAAGTCATGATGAGGAAGCATAAGTGTTTGAATAATAAATTAATTCCTATAAACTTGTGAGTTGGAGGAGTAAGGCAGATATACAGGAAATAAAAGCACATTTAAACTATAGATTTTTTTCAACTAGGAAGGAAAAGAAATCTACTGAGTTAATAATTTAAGGCAAAAAGAATAAAATAATCAGCTTATATTAATACATAATACTACCTCTTCCTCAGAATCCAATATTGGCAGCAAAAATGCCAACTGTGAACACAGTGCCCATTGTTTTAAACAGAGGGTCTTTTATAATTTTTCTGTTTTAAAAATAAGTACACATCAATCCAGTGTAAAAGCTCCACTATTTTCGTGAGATTTTAAAGCCTTTTTGCCTTTCATATTTTCAGACTTATAGGCAAGTACAACTCTCTTTACAGCCATCATTCAGGTTTCCCAATCAGTAAATTTTGTCACATTTCTATAAGCATTCTTTTTCCCTCTCTATACCTTAAGTCTCTTCAGTCGTGTCCAGCTCTTTGTGACCCCATGGGCTGTAGCCCACCAGGCTCCTCTGTCCCTGGGGATTCTCCTGGCAAGAAGACAGGAGTGGATTGCTGTGCCTCCCTGCAGAGGATCTTCCCTACCTGGGGATTCAAGCTGCATCTCTAAAGTCTCCTGCATTGGCAGGCAGGCTCTTTACCAGTAGTGCCACCTGGGAAGCCCTCTATATCTACCTACATATAACCATTCTTTCCTTTTCATTATGTATGTCATATATGTGTACATATACTCGTGTGTTGCTATTCACAGCAGCTCCAGGTATGTACGTGGGTTTCCCAGGTGGCTCTTCCACCTGCCAACGCAGGAGATGAAGACATGGATTCAGTCCCTGGGTTGGGAAGATCCCCTGGAGGAGGAAATGACAACCCACTCCAGTATTCTTTTGTCTGGGAAATCCCATGGACAAAGGAGCCTGGTGGGCGATAGTCCATGGGGTTGCCAAGAGTCAGACACAACTGAATGGATAAGCACGCAGGCACATAAGCGTGTGTGTATGTGTGTTTTTCCTCAGCCATTTATCTGGTCTACACACCTAATTCGAATTCCACCTTCATCCCCTTTTATGGCCAAATAAATTCTTTTGTTCATCCAGGGTCCCCTGAGGCATCTGACAGGCTTTTTGAGTCTTCTTTTAATCTGGGAAGTATAATGTGTCTTCGGGTTTTACAATCTTGGCATTTTATATCTTTCCTAAAAATGAACTGGTTAGTGTGGAGAATTATAGTATGGTGAATATTTCTCTTGATCCACACAGGTAATGCATTTAATAAAATCCCATACCCTTTCATGGGCCCTGTGGCTCAGCTTGTAAGCAATCCACCTGCAATGTGAGAGACCTGGGTTCAGTCCCTGGGTTGGGAAGATCCCCTGGAGAAGGGAAAGGCTACCCACTCCAGTATTGTGGCCTGGAGAACTGGACTGTACAGCCCATGGGGTTGCAAAGAGTCAGACAGGACTGAACCACTTTCACTTCACCCTTTCATGTAAAAAGAAAAACTTGCTAAATCTACAATGAGGAAAGAATGGCCCTAATCTGATAATGTCTGCCAAAAACTTCTGTAAGTATCATTATGTTGAAAAGAATATATTGATGACTTTTTCCCCTTAGTCAGAAACAAGTCAAGCAGGAACCTCTCTTCCTAACTGCTTAGTATCCTATTAGAGGTCCTGGCGAGAGTTTGGAGCCTTGTAAATCAGGCAATTTCCATAACAACTCCCCGAATTTGTTTGCTGGTATTGGGGGGAGGGTAAAATGGGGATAATAGTATTTCTAAGTAGACTGTTGAGATTATTAACCAAATCAAGTAAAATGCTTGGTGAGTGCCCCATACATAGTGATCACCTGTCGATGGTGACCATCCTGATGATGGTTTAGTTCAGTCCATGTTCTTAACCCACTGTTAAGAACTTCATGATAAACTCCTGGAAATCAAATGACCAGCATAGAAGCGTCTGGCAGGTTTAAGGGACTGATGCCTATTTCCAAATAATACCTCACAGCCTGTCTCCTCCATACATTCACACTAACAATTGTTGAGTGAAGTGTGATTCTAGACCCTTCGCACTCATGGACTCAGGTATCTGTTTAAACAGGCTCTGCTTTGTCAGTGATCTGCCTACATAGCTTCCTCAGCACAGTATCCATTTCTCCCATCATCGTGTTCTCGCATCTTGGGGAGTTGCGCGTTTGCTTCCTTTCAAGGTCCTTTGCCTGCTTCCCACTGACAACAAGGAAATTTACGATGGCATAAAAAGATACCTGTGCATCAATTACCCAATTCCAAGCCAGTGCGTGTTGAAACGGACCTTGGACAGACCTAAGACGCCCGTGACCATCGCTACAAAAATCGCTCTGCAGATGAACTGCAAGCTGGGAGGTGCCCTCTGGAAGGTGGACATAGGAGTACGTGGGGATTCTGTTGGCTTCTCTTGCTTTCATCCGTCTTTGGCAGAATTTGTTAAGGTCCTGTTTAAATTGTAAATTTGCTTTGTGTTCTGTTCTAACTCAATCTCCTACCCTGTTTAAAACTTAAGTTGCAGAACGCAATGTTCATCGGAATTGATTGTTTCCACGATATTGAACATCGCCAGAAGTCAGTCGCGGGATTTGTGGCAAGCATCGATCCAGACCTGACTCGGTGAGTTAATCTTTGGGAGTGTTTAGTGGGGAGACCAGATGGGAGAGGTAGCCCTCATGCACATTGCTGGCAGGATCCATGGACAGGTTGTTCTTAGCGATGTGCTTTTCTGACCTTCTGGCAAAGTTAGGCTCCCAAAACATTCTGTGTGGAAGCTTCTGGCCATTCTCTTTTGCTGTGTAACAACTGTGACAAATGTGGCCGCTTAAGACAATGCCCATGTGACCACGGGCAGTCCTGTGGGGCAGATGGTGGTTGTGGCAGGGCTCTTGGGGCCTTACAAACATTTGCTACGTGTAAATCCTGAGAAGGCAGTGAGAATGTAGAGCCAGAATGCCTCACCCCATCCACTGAGTGCACATTCAGATGACGAGGCAAACATACATCATGACCATTTATCAGGTCGTCCCAAGACTCTGAAGTGAACAAAAGTGTAGTAAGGGGATAGACATGCGAGGCAAATAGGTGATTGTCCTTGATATGCTGAGCACTGGTCACAGTATCTATTGCTATTTTGAAGAAAACTGTTCCCTCCAAGCAGATTCATATGGATGAACTGCTGTTTAATCGATTCATAAGGATGACTCCTGACCTATGAAATATGAGGAGTCTCCAGAAAAACCCAGGGTTTGTACCTAGTGGAATTTCCCAGGAGCCACAACAGTAGGAGCCATATGTGTTCAAAGCATGTATAATTTGTAGCTAATGTTAGTGGCTGTTTCCATTCTATCTTACTATTTGTATGCATTCAAAATGTTACAATAAGATATGGGAAGAGACCAATACCTGGATCACTGCAGGGGCATGAACACATGGATCTTTAGTTGGAGCCTCAGCTCCTGACAGTGAATTTGGCAGGGGGAGGGTGGCGGGGGGCGGGGGGGGGGAGGGGGCATGCGTAGATTAACTTCATTTTGATTCTGAATTAATCTTGTTTTCCAAGCTAATGGTTTATTTTTCTCCAAACAGGTGGTTCTCTCAGTGTATCATCCAGCAGTCGGGGCAGGAGCTTGTCAAGGGGCTGACAACCTGCTTGTATAGTCAGTGTCTGGTGGGGGTTGGAGGGCCTGAGTCTGTAGTGGGTGGAGATTTTGTGCCCAGCCCCTCCCCCTGCACCCCCCTCCCCAACTCCCAGCCCAGGGACATCTGGCAATGAGTGAAGACGCTTTTGGTTTTCACAGGGGGATAGAGGTGCTATTGGCATCTAGTCCAGTGGCTAGAGGTTTGGGGAGGCTGTCAAATGTCTTACCATGCATGGGACAGCAACACTTTCTGCCTCTGACCTTCACAAAGAACTGTCTGGCTCAAAATGTCCATACTCTTGTTGAGTCTGGACTAGACAGAGGACTTTAGCAGTGCCCCGAAAGCCACCATATTGACAGAAGAATCCAGAAGTTGTCAGAAATAGTGGCCACTTTGTTCTAAAAGTCATGGTTCATTTTTATGTGTTTCTGACTTCCTTTCAGCTGCTCTGAAGCTCTGGTATGAACAAAATTCATCTCTGCCACGTTCTATCATTGTGTATCGAGATGGAGTGGGAGACGGACAGCTTCAAGCGCTCATAGATCAAGAAGTAAAACAGATGGAGTCCTACTTAGAGAAAGCTTACAGAGGACAAAAGTAGGTATATACATCATGAAGTGCAGACTTTATAAGTCTTGCATTTTAGTTTGGAGGGGGCAGGGGCCAGGGAGGAGTATCTGTAACCACTGTGGTGTGTGAATTGGAGAGCTGGACACAGCAGCCTTCAGTGGGTGGCTGGGGAGAGAACATACCTTTCCCCTAGAAGCCCTGAATAGCAGGTGGTTTCCCCACATGGGAACCCATGATTCTTTCTCTTTATCTCCTGCCAAACCTTGATGGAGGAGGGCTTGTTAACCTCTGATATTTTTAGCATCCATGAATACAGCCTGTCAGTAGTTTGTACTTATCCAGCTTCTCGATCCTGGAGTTCTGTACATCCCAGAGCTGGGGCTTTCTCACAGTTCTCTTCTCTGGCCTCATCTGCTTGTCAGTGAAGCCTGGTAGTCAGCATAGATAGTACAAATAATTCTGACCTCGGGAGCAAAGGACCCTTCCCCTAGGATCTGAATGGCTATGAGTCGAGACCTTCTCCTATACTGCCTGAATCAGGCTAGTGGAGCTAAGACAGTAAAACAGGTGGGCAGAAAGCTGCCTGCCATCTGCTGCTGCTAAGTTACTTCAGTTGTGTCCAACTCTGTGCAACCCCATAGACAGAAGAAAACTAGGCCCCTCTGTCCCTGGGATTCTCCAGGCAAGAATACTGGACTGGGTTGCCATTTCCTGTCTGCAGGCTCCCCTTAATGGCTCCTAAGTCTGGGCTGTTTTTTGACATTCTGAATGCTTCTGAGATAACACAGAGCAAGTGGTGACAAGTGATCATAATCTTTTAAGGGTCAGACTAACTTTCATCGTGGTGAAGAAACGAATAAATACCAGATTTTTTATTGAAAAGGATGGAGGGAGAATTAACAATCCATCTCCAGGAACAGTTGTTGACCTAAACGTGACTAGGACAGAATGGTAAGCCACCTTTCTTTATTTTAAAGGTTCCCTTTTATTTAAATAGTAAGAATTTTTCAAGGTTTAAATGATTTGGATGAGAAAGGAAGAATTGGCCTAAAGAGGGTTAAAAATAATTTGCGTGTTAGATGGTAACTTTTTTTGTCTTCATTTTGTTGCTCAGAATATAAAAACCAGACAAATATACCGATCATTCTAAGCTGACTCAGGTGTTAGGTAGAAATGCTAGAACTTCTGGTTCACTTTGAACTTCTCAAGAAATTATGCAAATAAGAAAGTTATGCAAAACACACAGCGAGAAATAAACAGGACATTCATACCAATAGAGAGGGAGAAACGAACACAATTTGAAGAAAGGCAGAAACATTGATTCTTCTAGTAGAAGGCAGGAAAGGACTGAAGAAGACAAAGCCAGTGGAGAATAAGATAGACGTGAAGCATAACATAAGGTGATATAAACATTCAACACTGACAGTAAACTGGTTAACCTTACCACTTAACATAATTTAGGGCCTTTGAGTCTATTCTGGTGACTTGAAAGACAGATACTTCTCTTTTTCCCTGAATCACATTACCTGTGACCATGTCGTGCTATTTTGAAGTGTGCTGCCTCTAGGCATCAGCACATACGCTTTTTAGTTTAAATGCCATGAGTGCTATTAATCACGTCAATGATTTCCCTGTCTTTTGTAGACGTGCTTTAGCAAGTCATCACTCAACAGTTAGGCTTCTAAATATAAAGGAAGCTTGGTAGAATGGACTTCTATAAATTAATGTTACTTCAGAGACTAGCCTTGCTACATCGTTTTTCTCCTAAAATAAGCGTGAGACCGACACGTTCTATAATTCTAGGTATGATTTTTTCATTGTGAGTCAGTCTGTGCGGGAAGGTACTGGTACCGTCACTCCCACTCATTATAACGTCATCCACGACACGCTGTACTTGAGCCCGGATGCGGTCCAGGGTCTCACTTACAGACTCTGCCACATGTACTACAATTTTTCGGTAAGTTCTTTTTTTTTTTTCTTCTTCTTCTTCAATTTGGTAGTGTGTGTCTGTTAATCTCAGACTCCTAATTTATCCCTCTCCCCTGCCCTTTCTCCTTTGGTAACCATGGATTTGTTTTCTGTCCACTTCTGCTAGGTAAATAAGTTAATTTGTACCCTGCTTTTTTAGATTCTACATATAAGTGATGCAGTATAATACTTGTTTCTGACTTACTTCAGGTAGCATGATAATCTCTAGGTTCATCCATGTTGCCACAAATGGCATCGTTTCATTCTTTACGGCTGAGTGAGTATTCTATCGGAGAGACACAGCACGACTTCGTCCATCCACCTCTTGACACACGCCTAGGTTGCTCCTGTGTCTTGGCGCTTATAAATAGTGCTGCTGGGGTGCATGCGTGCGTCTGAGTTCAAACTTTCTTCTATCCTGGATATGCACCCAGGGGTGGGATTGCTGGATCATATGGCAACTCTATTTTTGGTTTTAAGGAACCTCCATACTGTCTTCCGCAGTGGCTGTGGTATTTTTTGATACTGGTTTTCCTTCACATCTGTGAAACTGTACAAAATTGAATCTACTTTTTGAAACTTAGATATCTATAAAAAATTGAAACTTAGGGGAAGTAAATATAAAGATTAAAAAAAAATGTTTTTTTTTTTTTTCTTTCTCCTAAAGGGTATCATCCGAGTTCCTGCTCCTTGCCATTATGCCCATAAACTGGCTTACTTGGTGGGCCAGAGTCTTCATCAGCAACCACATGAATCTCTGTCAAAATCTCTCTTTTACCTTTAACCTACAGAAGAAAACAAAATGGGATGCTGAAAAACATAATTTATACATTTATCTTCTCATTTTGCCCCTGTACATATGAAATATTTTTTTACAGATGCATGATCAGAATTTAAAACCATTCTTGACATGGACGAGATTCAGAGATGTTAAGCTATTTTCAACAGGATCACTAACTTAAACATGAGGCTTCTCTTCTCCAGGTGGGAGAACTGACAATGAAAGTTTTGACTCACAATTTACCTCTCAAATGTGTTACAAAGACTTTATGATTCAATGTGCCTGAAACCTCTACTCCAAGTAAAGCTGCTATAATTGTAAAGGTTGGGAATTAGTCACATGGAGAATAAGTCTGTGAACAAGTAAATTCTACTTGGAAAAATCATACCTATTTTTGAAACAACCTTTTCCTTAAGGACAGTGAAGTGGCAAAATTAAATGGGAATTTGTGTTTAATATTTTGTAATGAAGAAATAACCTATATGTGAAACAGTTTGTTCTTTGTACCCATGTAAGAATCTTTTTTTTTTTTTTCTGGTGGAGCTGTAGTATGGATTTAAAAGCTGGAAGCTCAGGAACATAACATTTTGTCATTTTTCCACAAAGAAGGTAAATTAAGGGCCTTGTTAGCATTTGTTTAATTCATTCTCTTCTGCATGTTCTAAATGTAACATTATTGTGATAGCTGTGCTGTCATCAGAAGATAAGCTGTTTAAAGTTGTCATGTTTTTCCTGAAAGCAGACATTTTTTTCTCTCTCCACTCAAACCTACCTTTAAATATACTTGAGAGACAGTATGTGAAACTTTTATTTTCCTATACTCCTAAATGGAGTGGTATTTTTTTTTTTTTTTTGAGGTGGGGTGGTTAAGGAGAATACATTGGCTTTGAATATATCCAAAAGGATATGCTTAAAAATAATTGCTTTGATTAGAGGTTATTCATTTAGGTTTGAAACTGTCTTATAAGAAAATGAAAACAAGTTATTTAAATATACTGCAGTCCAGGTAATGTCCTACCTAGTTATATTGCCAATAATGATAAATATAGGATATGGTCTTCATGATTAAAGATAACATATTCTCTTCTAAAACTAGAATTTGATTTATGATAATACATTTATGATAGCAGGTTTCTAGAGATCTACAGAAATCACTTGGAAGGAACAAATTCAAAGCAATAACTTTCTGGATGTTTCCTATACATGCAATACAAATATCATTTATTTGTAACACTATAATTTCTAGACTTATAAATTTAAAATGTGACTCAATAAAGGTATTTGTGTTAAAATCATTGAATTCAATCTTGTTATTAAAAATATATGCTGGTCTTAACGAACAAAGCTAGTGGAGGTGATGGAATTCCAGTGGAGCTATTCCAAGTCCTGAAAGATGATGCTGTGAAAGTGCTGCACTCAATATGCCAGCAAATTTGGAAAACTCAGCAGTGGCCACAAGATTGGAAAAGGTCAGTTTTCATCCCAATCCCAAAGAAAGGCAATGCCAAAGAGTGCTCAAACTACCGAACAATTGCACTCATCTCACACGCTAGTAAAGTAATGCTCAAAATTCTCCAAGCCAGGCTTCAGCAATATGTGAACCGTGAACTTCCTGATGTTCAAGCTGGTTTTAGAAAAGGCAGAGAAACCAGAGATCAAATTGCCAACATCCGCTGGATCATGGAAAAAGCAAGAGAGTTCCAGAAAAACATCTATTTCTGCTTTATTGACTATGCCAAAGCCTTTGACTGTGTAGATCACAATAAACTATGGAAAATTCTGAAAGAGATGGGAATACCAGACCACCTGATCTGCCTCTTAAGAAATCTGTATGCAGGTCAGGAAGCAACAGTTAGAACTGGTCATGGAACAACAGACTGGTTCCAAATAGGAAAAGGAGTACGTCAAGGCTGCATATTGTCACCATGTTTATTTAACTTCTATGCAGAGTACATCATGAGAAATGCTGGACTGGAAGAAACACAAGTTGGAATCAAGATTGCTGGGAGAAATATCAATAACCTCAGATATGCAGATGACACGACTCTTAAGGCAGAAAGTGAAGAGGGGCTAAAAAGCCTCTTGATGAAAGTGAAAGTGGAGAGTGAAAAGGTTGGCTTAAAGCTCAACATTCAGAAAACGAAGATCATGGCATCTGGTCCCATCACTACATGGGAAATAGATGGGGAAACAGTGGAAACAGTGTCAGACTTTGTTTTTCTGGGCTCCAAAATCACTGCAGATGGTGACTGCAGCCATGAAATTAAAAGACGCTTACTCCTTGGAAGGAAAGTTATGACCAACCTAGATAGCATATTCAAAAGCAGAGACATTACTTTACCAACAAAGGTTCGCCTAGTCAAGGCTATGGTCTTTCCTGTGGTCATGTATGGATGTGAGAGCTGGACTGTGAAGAAGGCTGAGCACCGAAGAATTGATGCTTTTGAACTGTGGTGTTGGAGAAGACTCTTGAGAGTCCCTTGGACTGCAAGAAGATCCAACCAGTCCATTCTGAAGGAGATCAATCCTGAAATTTCTTTAGAAGGAATGATGCTAAAGCTGGAACTCCAGTATTTTGGCCACCTCATGCGAAGAGCTGACTCATTGGAGAAGATTCTGATGCTGGGAGGGATTGAGGGCAGGAGGAGAAGGGGACGACAGAGGATGAGATGGCTGGATGGCATCACTGACTTGATGGGTGTGAGTCTGGGTGACCTCCGGGAGTTGGTGATGGACAGGGAGGCCTGGCGTGCTGCGGTTCATGGGGTCGCAAAGAGTCGGACACGACTGAGCGACTGATCTGATCTGATCTAGGCTTCTTAATCTACTGATTAGAAAAAAATTATTGCTTTTCTAAGATTAATAGAAATATTGTGACCAGGACACTATCTGATTTTATTAGCCTACTAGTCCTTTATAAAATCAGATGAAAGAAACTGGGTATCGAATATTTCTAGGGGAAAGCTGTATTACTCCAAAGGCTTAACAGATAAACTTTCTCCAATATATCACAGTACTGCCTAAGTTTCATGTTACTGAGTAGGTGTTGGGCAGACCAATTAAAGGTCTTTTAGGAATGAATTTGGCTTAAGTAGCAGTGTGTGTGTGTGTATGTGTGTGTGTGCGCTTAGCTGTGTTCAACTCTGAGATCCATGGACTGTAGCCCAATAGGCTCCTCTGTTCATAGGATTCTCCAGGCAAAAATACTGGAGTGGGTTGCCATTTTCTCCTCCAGGGGATCTTCCCAACCCAGGGATTGAACCTGTGTTTCTTGAGCCTCCTGCAGGGAAAATTCTGTACCTGGGAAGCTGTAAGTAGCAATAATAATATATAATCTAAGAATAAGGAACTTCCTGACTCTGAGTGAGAAGTCTGATACAGGCCTTACCAGGCTAAACTTAACATGTCAGCAGGGCTGCCTTCCTTTTCTGCCCCAGGAATCTTGTTTCCTCCACTCCATCTTCTATAGGTTGTCTGCACGCCTTACCTCCTGGCCCCACTTCCATCTTCAGAGCCTGCAATGTTTAGCGGAGTCATTCTAATATTGCACCAACACTGACTCTTCTGCCTCCCACTTCCACTTTTAATGACCCTTGTGATGATGCTGGGACTGCTTGGATAATCCAGGATATTCTCCCTATTTAGCTGATTACTGGCCTAGCTTTGTCTGCAACCTTGATTCTCTTTCCCAAACATATAAGGCAACATGTGGGTAGAATTTAAAGATTAGAATATGGACATCTTTAGACGGGCCATTGTCCTGCCAGAAACATAGTCCAGGGCTGAGACTGTCAGGAACAAGGAACATATGTGAATGTAGGTACTCCTTCCCCCATGGATGCCTCAGAATGAGAGAGGCTAGGGGGAGCCCCTTGCTGGAGTCTCCAGGGGCATACCTCTTAAGCACCTGCTCCACGGCCTACACCCCACTCTACTCATCCTCCTCCCTCTCAGTATATGTGGGGGCTGACCTGCTCTGGGTGCAAGATTTCTGGGGGACCCCCTTCTGTTCTGCTCTGTACCCTCACTCATCTGTCTATTTCCATGTCTTGTCTGTTGTAAACACTGCTGCTATGGACGTAATTTAAGTACGTTCAAAGAATCAAAAGAAACCAAACTTTAAAAACTGAACAGCAGCATGGATATTATATTCTTTGAAGTACAGAAGAGCAATAAAGGAGATAAACTTATAAAAGAGAGCCAAATGGAATATCTGGAGTTGAAAAGGATAGACGTCACTGAAAATTGCACTGGAGGGGCTTCCATTACTTTCTCAAAGCTGCTGTAACAAATCACTACAAACAACATGGCTTAAAACAACAGAAATTTACTGTTTCACACTTCTGGAGGCTGCAAATCTGGAGTCAAGCTGTGGGCTAGGCTATGCTCCCTATGAAAAACTAGAAAATGAATTCTTTGCTTTCTAGCGTTTGGCATCTTCTGGAACTCCACGGCTTCCTTTGCCTTGCGGTTGCATAGTTCTAATCTCTGCCTTCAATATCATGTGGTCCTCTCTGTCTCTGTGCATCCAAACTTGAGACCTTCTTTCCAAATAAGGAATTAATACCTAGCTAGGGGTGGGGACACAAACCCACAATAGCGCTGAACAGATTTCAATAGGACGAAGACAGAATCAGCAAATTTGAAGACATCAGAATAACTGAGTTCCAGTCTGATGGACAGTTTTTGTTTTTTTTTTTTTTTAAGAAAAAAGGCAGGGGGATTGGGAAGATAAATGAACAGAGCCTAATTAGACCTGCATACTACCACATGCAAAAAGAGAGCTCCAAAAAGACACAAGAGAGAGAGAGGGAGGCCATGTAAAGTCCTAGCCAAAATCTCACCAAATTTAATGGAAAACACAATCACAATATTCAGGAAGTTTGATAAACATCAAGTTGAATAAGCTTGGTGGTTTAGTCACTAACTCGTATCCAACTCTTGTGACCTCATGGACTGTAGCCCGCCAGGCTCCTCTTCCTCGGTCTGTAGGATTTTTCAAGCAAGAATACTGGTGTGGGTGGCCATTTCCTTCTCCTTCTCCAGGGGATCTTCCCAACCCAGGGATTGAACCTGGGTCTCCTGTGCTCCAGGCAAATTCTTTACGACTGAGCTATCAGGGAAGCCCAAAGTGAAAGTGAAACTTGCTTAGTCATGTCCGACTCTTTGTGACCCCATGGACTGTATATTCAGGAGTTCTTCAGGCCAGAATACTGAAGTGGGTAGCCTTTCCCTTCTCCAGGGAATCTTCCCAACACAGGAATCGAACCCAGGCCTCCTGCATTGCAAGCAGATTCTTTACCAGCTGAGCCACAAGGGAAGCCCAAGAATACTGGAGTGGGTAGCCTATCCCTTCTCCAGTGGATGTTCCTGACCCAGGAATTCAACTGGGGTCTTCTGCATTGCAGGTGGATTCTTTACCAACTGAGCTATGAGGGAGGCCCTCATACAATGAATAAGCTTGCATCATAATAAAATGATTCAAGGCCAAAGACAAAGAATCATGAAAGCAACAACAAAGAAGGGGCAGATAGCGTGAAAACCTCCCACTAAGTGTAAGGGCCGATTGTTATTAGAATCGGTGGGATGGTGTATTAAAAGTGTTGAAAGAAGGAATTCTCTGGCAGTCCAATGGTTAGGACTCACACTTTCACTGGCCAAGGGCCTGGGGTTCAATCCCTGGTTGGGAAACCGAGATCCAGCAAGTCACATGTCGTGCAGTCAGAAAAACAAAACAAAAACAACTGCTAAAAGTCACAGAATGTCAACCGAGAATTCTCTAGTAGAGATGCCCTTCAGTAATGGAGACATTAAGACGTTGCCAATGAATAAAACCTGAGAGAATCCATTGCTACCTGTAAGAAATGTGGAGTCCTTTATGCTGAAAAGACAACAGTGTAAATGTAAGTACATAAGATGTGTGTAAGATAAACAGATAAAGTGAAAGTCACTCAGTCGTTTCCTGCCGGGAGCCAGCATAGGAGAGCCCACGCATGCAAGGTCATGTGGAGGATACCTGACAGGCAAGGCGGATCAGGACTCAAGGGACTCCCTGGACCTGCTTGAGCATCGACCCCAAAACCAAAGTCTGTCTGTCTACTGTTTACTATGCCTTTCACCAACTCTTCTGATATTAACAGGTGGCTATCCCCGACCACCTTTCTCTGAAGAAAATCAGCTTAAGGCTCTAGTTAATAAGTCTCCTGGGCTTGAAAGGAGCATTTTAATTCTAACCCCTCTGTTAGTGTTTTAGCTTGCTCGGCAGGTTTATCCACACTCTTGCAACTAACTCGCATGATTGTTCACAACACCCTAAGCATAACCTTTGAGCGATAAAAAAGCTTTATTAGAATAATGCTGCATTGTTGAGCCAATGTTTGCTGCTGAGTTTCCTTGTCCTTTACCAAAAGTGCGCCTGGGAGTGCATTAGCTAGTATAGTTGGTATGCAAGAAAAACAAGCAGTAGCCTTGGCATTAGCAACATAAGACCCTTGAGTTAATAAGTTCTTTCTTTGATGTAACCCACTGCACCTTTACTCCATAAGAATGTAGCTCTGTTTCCTGAGGGGAACTGCAGACTGGAAAGATAAAGGGAAAATCAGGTTTTCTGGTTGACCAACCTTTATCAAGAAAGAGTTACAAAATGTTAAGAGGCCACAGGGCCAGAAGATGATGTACATAAGACCCTTGTTTAGGAAAAGCTATGCAGAAAATGTCCTGGTTTTGATAAAGGTAAAACTGATGTAATGTTGAACTGACTCTGCATGACTTTGTATCTTTCACTTCTGGAAATGTGTAACTCAGGGTATAAAAGCCCCTTTTGAAAATAAAGCTGCAGACCTGTTCCACCTAAGCTGGGTCTCCCCGTGTCATTCTTTCTTTCTCTCTCTCTCCTTTTTTTTTCAGGCTGATTCCCTGGATCACAGAGGCTCTCTGAGTTCACTTTTTTACCCCGGCTTCTAAGACCCAATCAAAGAGGTGCTCTGCGTCTCCACTCTGGAGAGAAGGTGCTCTGTGTCTTTGCTCCATTGAGAGGGCGCCTGTGGCCTCCATGAACAGAGCAAGTCCCATGTCAGGGGCTTTATTGGCTTTCTGTGTAAACCAAGGAACATCAGCCTCTTTTTCTCTCCTTTACTTTCTCTCTCGCCGATGCCATCCATCCTGAGGGTATCTCTGGATCCTGCTGGGGCTGGACTCCGGCAGTTTCTGACTCTTTGCAACCCCATGGACTATACATATACAGTCCGTGGAATTCTTCAGGGCAGAATACTGGAGTGGGTAGCCTTTACCTTCTCCAGGGGATCTTCCCAATCTAGGGATAGAACCCTGGTCTCTTGCATTACAGGCGATTCTTTACCAGCTGAGCCACAAGGGAACAAGAATACTGGAGTGGGTAGCCTATCCTTTCTCCAGGGGATCCTCCTGCCCCAGGAGTTTAACCGGGGTCTCCTGCATTGCAGGTGGCTTCTTTACCAACTGAGCTATGAGAGAAGTCCATATAAACCATGTACTATTTTATTCTATCTGGTTAAAAAGGACACTACAAGAATATTGTGAATCTATGTTCCTGAACACAAAAAGTATAAAGTGGATAATGAATATAACAATAACAGCATACAGGAGGGTAATGGAATAGATCCACAGATGAGTCAAGTCTCTGTGAATCACTGAAATTAATTTGGTGTTAGTCAAAATAAGAATTTTATAAATTAAGATGTTAATTGTCCCCAGGGAAACCACTAAGACTATAATCCAGAATCTATAGTAAAAGAAACACTATGGAAATTAAATTGGTCCACTAGAAAATAACCACAAAAGAAAGCAGTGATGGAGGAATAGGAGAACAAAAAGATGTAACTCATACAGAAAACATTTGGCAAAATAACCAATTTCAATGCTATGTGATTAGTGATTAAACAAAATGTGTGTGGTTTACATAGTTCAATTAATAGGCAGATCCTGGCAGAATGGACAAACAGCTCTGATCTTACTATGTGCTATCTAGAGCTGAGCTTTAAATTCAAGATACAAAGGAACTGAGAGGAAAGGATGAGAAAACGTGTACCAAGCAGATATTAACCCAAAGAGAATCTGACCAGCTTTACTATGTAAAACAAAGTTTGTGACAATTTTTTCTAGAGACAAATAAGGACATTTTATAGTGACAGAGGGTCCATTTTTCAAGGAGGAAACAGTTACATTTTTTGCACTGAACAAGATAGCTCCAAAATACATGGAGCAAACTGACAAGAGAAACCTTAATGATAATAGTTGGAAATTTCAATACTCAGCTGTCAGTAGTGGTGAGAATCTGTTATTTCTTGGGATCAACACTGTGGGGAGGGCAGAGTAGGGGCTGTGACCCATATTTTACGGTTCAGGAGACTGAAATTTAGAGAGACTTGCCCAGAGTCACAACACTCATGAGTGATGGGTCTGAAGCAAGACAGGGAGATGATTCCCTGGGGATGGAGATTCCTGAACACCTGGACATGAGATCGTGCCCTGGATACACAAACCAAGAGTTTTCCTCACTCCCTTCCCACATTCTCCTGCCTAAGGATGCTGCAGGGAGACAGCTGGTACCCAGAGGAAGTGCCTGGCCCAGGAGAATGGCTCAAATCTCAGCCCAACTCCTGAGCCCAAATACACTGTCTTTCCCCCGAAGACCCCTTGATGGACCAGGAGATCAGAACATGCATCTTGCCCCCTCCCCCCTCAGCACATGATCCTATCCACTGCTGCTTTGCAGTGAGACTTCCTGGCGGTCAGGTGACCACCCTGAATGACCAGTAGCCTGCTTGACTCTAACTGGCTCAGAACCCAGGACATTCTAAACCAACTGCCCACATGACAGTTGCACAAAGAATTCACATCATCTTTTCCTGACCAAACCTGGACGAGGAGCAGTGGCTACTCACTAGCTGGGAATGGGATCTCCTGGGCTGGTGGTGTTTTGGGGGCTTACCGGATGAAGTCTGTGGGCCCCAGTGCCTCACTGACTAAAACCTGAACAATGGTTGGAGCAGCCTGGACTAAGGCCTGGTTGAGGGTGGGCAGTGGCTAAACTGGTTCTGAGTGGGCACCATCTCTGCCCAGTCCTCACTCTCCCAGATCCAGGCTCTGCCGTATAAACCACAGCCTGTACTCTTGAATCTACTCACTGGTGTTATTTCCACAGCACCTTCAATGGAATGGTTAGTGGGGGCGGCACATGTGTGCCCCTACCTGTGGTTTGGCCAGAAGTGAATTCTGATGTGTCTGAACCACAGCTGGGAATGGTGAGCAGACCATCTTGGCTGCACATGATATTCTTGTGCGTCCAGTGTCTGAATCCCTTGTGATCCATTTCTTTTGGTTAACCGGGCCACAATCCTGGAAAATACGTTCAAAGCAGCACTATTGACATATTCCTGGGAGAAGACCATGGGGAAATATCAATTCATTCCCAGGTCCCACTTCTGTTCCCCTTGATCGCCAGCTGCCTAGGGGAGTCAGCTGAATCAAAGCTGGGGAGAAGAATGTTACAATGTGGTGTGCAGTTAATACACTCAAAATATTCAGCATTGATCGCACTGGGACATGACTTTATTCAGATGAGATAATATAGAAAGGGTGCACAGCACAGTGACTGAGGATGTGGGAGCTGGTGACTGATGGTCTGGGTTCAAATACCAGGTGTCATGAGAACCTGGGAAAGTTATGTGGACCCTCTTGTTCTCATTTCTTGTTCTGTGTTAGGAAAGCGTTAGTAGGGTCTGCTACTGCTGCTGCTGCTAAGTCACTTAAGTCGTGCCCAACTCTGTGCGACTCCATAGACGGCAGCCCACCAGGCTCCCCCATCTCTGGGATTCTCCAGGCAAGAACACTGGAGTGGGTTGCCATTTCCTTCTCCAATGCATGAAAGTGAAAAGTGAAAGGGAAGTCGCTCAGTCGTGTCCGACTCTTAGCGACCCCATGGACTGCAGCCTACCAGGCTCTTCCACCCATGGGATTTGCAAGACAAGAGTACTGGAGTGGGGTGCCATCGCCTTCTCCATAGTAGGGTCTACTTACTGCTATTATGAGACTAATTTTAAGTGAATACAGTAAAGCCTGAAGAAAAATTATCACTAAGTGCTACAGAAGTATTCAAATGTTACTAGCCTGAAAGAATAAGAAACGCAGCAGTGGTTCCTCCAGAGAGGAATGACTATGAGTCAGGACAGAAGGTCAGTTTTCAGCCTTCACATGGGTTTGATACTTTACAGCTCATGGGGAAAGTCTGTTATCGCCTGTGAACTATACATCGCACTGTGGGGTGGGCAGCGAAGGGGCTGTAACTCACATTTTATGATGCAGGGCACTGAAATTGAGAGATTAAGTGACTTGATGTAACACTGATGAGTAATGAGTCCTACACAGGAATGTAGCTGGCCACCTTGGGACACAGATCCCTGAACACCTGAGACCTCCAGCTCGTGCCCTGGACCACTGACCCAAGAGTTCCTCTCACTCCTCTACCTCGCCCTCCTGCACCTGCTCCAAGGCTGCTGCAGGGAGACAGCTGATGACCTGGAAGAGGTGCCTGAGACAGGAAAGTGGCACATGTATGACCCAGTCTCCTGACTCTACATTGAAACCCCTGACCCCAAATTTCACACTCTGTCCCAATCAAAGGGTCCCTCTGATCACTGGGGGTGTTCAATCTGTTTCTCTCTCCCCCCAGCATCTTCATCCTATAAACGCTTTCCTGGTGTTCTATCAAATACTCTGAATAGTCAGTAATCAGCATAACTCCCTAATAGCTTAGAACCCAGTACATTTCAAGCTGAACATCCATAGGACAGATTAGCAAAGAATTAGCTTCACCTTAACTGACAACACTTAATGAGGAATGACTATTCATTAGCTGGGAAAAGGGTCTCCTGAGCTGGTGCCTTGGTGGCTTTAACAGATGAAGTCTAACAAACAGGCCTCCAGGGGCACACTTACTAGAATCTGACCAATCATTTGAGCAGCCTGGACTAAGGCCTGGTTGAGGGCAGGCAGTGGTTAAACTGGTTCTGAGTGGGCACCAAGCCCAGTGGTATCCAATGCTCCTTCTATCGGCATCCAGGCTCTGCTGTATAAATAGCCACTGGTGTCATTTCCACAGTACCGTCAATGGAGTGGTTAGTGGGGGTGGTACGTGTGCGCCCCTACCCTGTTTTTGTGGCCAGATGGGGATCCTGAGGTGTCTGAACCACTGCTGGGAGTGGCCAACAGATCATCTTGACCACACATGGTATTCATCTGCTTTCTGCGTTTGAATTCCTTATAGTCTTCCTTTTCTTCTTGTTACCTGAGTCATGATCATAGAAAACAGAAGAAATATTGAGAGAAACTACTGCTATGTTGCCGGGAGAAGAAGGCGGAGAAGTGTCAGTCCGTTCCCAGGCCCCACTTTTGCTTTCTTTGATCACCAGTTGTGTAGGGAGGTCAACTGAATCAAAGCTGGGCTTGGAGAGAGGGACGTTGCAGTGTCGCATGCACTTAAGACAGCCAGCAGGCTGACTGCATGGGGACGTGACTTTATTTAGTGAGATAATATATTAATGGAAAGGGCGCACAGCACAGTGACTGGGAGTGTGGGGGCTGGTGCCTGCTGGTCTGGGTTCAAATCATACCAGAAGCTGCGTGAACCTGGGAAGGTTGCTTAACCTCTCTGTCCTCAGTCCCCTGTTCTGTGATACAGAAATGTTAATAGGACCCACTTAGTAGTATTACGATGAAGCTTAATATAAAATGTCAGGTAGACCCCGAAGAAAAGTGACTGGTCCTTCACAGGTGCTCACGGAAGGTGCTGTGATCCATACATTATGGTACATGGCATTAAAATGTCTAGATTTTAAATGACTTCCCTGGAGTCTCGTCTCAAAGCTGATGACAGATGGATGTGGGACAATGAATGTAGTTGGTTCCCTGGGGACAGAAATCTCTGGACCGCCTAAATCCTCTAGATGGTGCCCTGGATCCCTGAGCCCAGGACTCCATTCCTTCCAGCCCCTCCCAGTCCTCTTGCCCCACGGTTGCTCCGAGGACAAGAGGGGTCTTAGCAAACAAGAGGGTGAATGCTCAGTCATGTCTGACTCTTTGCCACCCTACATGAAATTCTCCAAGCCAGAATACTGGAGTGGGTAGCTGTTCCTTATCCAGAAGTTTTCAGATGCTAAATGTCTGGGACATAAGCAAGAAATGTAAAAGTACTGCCTCTTGGGTGCCACAGGGCAGGGGATGGGGGAAAGTTATGGATGTGCTGCTTTTCAACTTGTGAATGTCTGTTATCATCTCCTGTGATCCCCATCAGCCGTGGGGGCAGGGAGGAAACTCTCAGGGCAGGTGCTGTGATCCATATATACATGGCACTAAAACGTCTAGATTTTCAGTGACTTTCCCAGAGTCTCAAAGCTGATGACAGATGGATGTGGGACACGAATGTAGCTGGTTCCCTGGGGACAGAAATCTCCGAACCCCTAAATCCTCTAGATGGTGCCCTGGACCCAGAAGCCCAGGACTCCGCTCCCCCTCCAGTCCTCCAATCCTCCTGCCCCATGGTTGCTCCGAGGACAACAGGGGTCTTAGACAACAGGAGGGCACATGTCTGACCCAGCTTGACCCTCCTTGATGTGTTGATCCCTGACCCCAAAGCCGTCCAGTATTCTGGAAAGAAGTTCCTTGAAGGATCAGGGGGTCCCATCCCATGTGGGCCTCTTCCCCTAGCATCTTGACACATCAGCCGCCTCAAAGGGAGCCCCCTCCTGGTGGTCTGACCAGTGACTGGCTTGTCTCAAAGCCCCACGTCTCCTAGCCAACTGCCCCACATGGCACGTCTCTAATGAAGCAGCTTGGCCTCCATTCAGCCCTGGATGTGCAGCTGGTGCTGATTCATGAGGAGAGCGGCCTGCTGCACTGTGCTTGGTGGTTTAGTGGGTGAAGATGGTATGCCCCACTGTCTTGAGACTATGAGCACTTGTCTGAGCACCCTGAGTTTACGGCCTGGCCAGGGAGGGTCCGTGGCTGCACTGGGTCTGAGGGCTCACCGTCCCTGCTCATCCTTCCTCATCACAATCCAGCCCTGCAGGCTCCTCATCATCCTTTAACCCTGCCGTGACATGGGAGAGAGACTCCCGTGTCCTCCCAGAGGGACCCTCCATAGCCATAGCCTGGAGACCCCACCCCAAAACTGTTCTGAGGATGACCCAGGCCCTCTGCACCCCTGCCACTGGAGGCTTATTCCTCTAAGCTGATGGCATGGTCCCTTCAGTCCCCCAGGCAGCACCCAAACACATCCAGCGGTCCTGGAAGTCCCAGCTTCCTTCCTTTCTAAAGGCCTCCAGATTCAGATGGCTAATATTTAACTTTGGATTTTGACATCAACATTCAGGACAGTTTGGCCTGTAATTTCCTTGTTCTCTAATGTCTATTGCTGGGGTGAGATAGTATTCTCCTGGTCAAATAAAGGCAGTGTCAGGTGTATTCTCTCTATATCTGTTCCCTGGAAGAGTGTGTTAGGAGATGGGCATCAACTTCTACCTTAAATGTTTGGTAGAAATCAGAGGAAGCAAGCCACCTGGGCCTGAAGTCTGTTTTGTGGAAAAACTGTTTTTGCATTTCTTGTTTTTAAATTGATGACAATTTATATAAGGTACCCAAATATTTGTTAAGCATTTATTCTCTTTAACTGAAACGTGACTCATATATAACACTAGCTTTTGGGTGTACAACATAATCATTCACTATTTGTATACACATTGTGAAATGCTCACCACAATGACGAGTTAACACCCATCATATGACATGCTTACAAGGAAAACACTGTCTTTGATGACAGCTTTTAAGATCTGTCCTCCTAGGCAACTTTCAAATACACAATACAGTGTCATTAACTACAGTCACCATGATGTACTTTCTATGCCCATGATTTACTTAGTTTACAACTGGAAAAGTTCATACTTTCTGACCCCCTTCACCCATACTTACTCAACTCTCCCCATTGCCCACCTCTGGCAACCACTAATCTGTTCTCTGTACAATGAGCCTGTTGCTTGCTTAGATTCCACATGTAAACGAGACTGTTACCATATTTCTCTGTCATACTTATTTCACTTGGCATAATGCCTTTGAGGTATATCCATGTTGTCACAAATGGCAAGATTTCATGTATTCCTTTTTATTTAATGGCTGAATTATATGTGTATATATCACATGTCTTTGTAACCCATCAACAGACCCTTAGGTTGCTTCCATATCTTGTCAGTGATGCTACAATGAACATGAGGGTGTATATGTCTTTTCCAGTTAGTATATCCAGAAGTAGAATTGCTGGGTCATATGGTAACTCTATTTTTAATTTTTTGAGGAACCTCCATACTGTTTTCAATAGTGGCTGCACCAATTTATAAGCCTACCAACGGTGCACATGAGTTCCCTTTCCTCCACATCCTTGTCAATGCTTATTGTTTCTTGTCTCCTTGATAACGGCCATTCTACCAGGTGTGAGGTGTGGTATCTCATTGTGGTTTTGCTAAGGTACCCAAACCATAAATGCAGAGCTTTATGGTTTCTTGGAAATATAAGCCCATCTGTCCAACACCCAGTTCAGTACACAGGATATCCCCAGAATCCTGGCGGCCCCCTGAAGAAGGGAAGAAGAGGAGTCGCTAACTTATCTGGTTATAAGAATGAAATCAGCTATCCGTGCATGCTGCAAGCACAGTGATTTACACACAGCTCAAAATTAGTGTGGCAGCACACCTGGAAAGAGGTGGAGGGAGTTGGAGGGCTGGGAGAACCCAATGCCTTTGGGACTTCTGCTGTGGACGTCTAAGGTCAGCGTTAGGAAGCTGTGAGAGGAGCTTGTCAGAAGCACCTGGGCTTTTACAGAGGAAAACACGACTACTTCCCAGAGTGGGAAGCTTCCCTGGTGCCTGCCTGCAATGCGGGAGACCCGTGTTCAATCCCTGGATCGGGAAGATCCCCTGGAGAAAGAAATGGCAACCCACTCTAGTACTCTTGCCTGGAAAATTCTATAGACTGAGGAGCCTGGTTAGGTAGGCTACAGTCCATGGTGTTGCAAAGAGTCCGACAGTGACTTCAGTTCCCAGAGTGGAGCACCCACTGCAATCCCCTGAGCCCTCCCTTTGTTGAGGGTGTTTTTCTATACTTGTGTGTTATTTTACATACAAATGTTTAAAAAATAAACCCAGCAAGAGCTCAACTTTGCTTGATATTAAAAGGGTTAAATATAAAACATATATAGGAAACTAATGCTGCCATACAGTTTGTATTAGGGAAGAAAAGCGGCACTAAACAGCTAACTCAGGAGGCGTAGGGAGGTGGCCCTCCTTCCTTCACCTCCTGCGTCTCATTTAAGCTTCCAGACACTGGAAGCTCCATCCCCTCTGAGTCTCAGGATGAGTCCTCCGGGTCATGGACCTTCCTTCGCAGGTGTCGCACCAGAACCTGCCACACACATGAAGGTGCCGGACTCAGTGGAGAGGTGGGTGGGCTCTCTGGTCAGTGTGCGGGACCCAGGGGGCTAGTCAGACCTGGGCCCTGGCTTCCCCAGGGGTCACATCCTCAGGGCTCTGGGGCCTGTTTGTTGCTCTTGACTAAACGTGTTGTCTAGTAGCGGAGAGATGTTCTGTAAGCAGTGATTTAACCTGGGCGTTTGGCCAGGCAGTGTTCAAGTGACTGGTCCTATGAAACAGGGTAAGTGATGTGGAGGAAAGGGGAGGCTCTGGGGCTCCAGGATGAAAAGAAAGGCTGGGTCCCTCCGTCTGGGCGCTCTGAGGAGTGGGAGGTCTGATGGCACAGGTGGACGTGGTAAATAACCCCGTCCCTCCAGCCCTACTCGCCCGACTCATCGGGAGACCCACACAGTGGAAAGTTAATTCTTAACTTACGTTTTCCTCTCCAATAATCTTTTTCTTAACATTCCCCACCAGTCTTGCTTGCCTCTGTTTTTCAATTTTAAAAAAAGATTATGCAGCCATCAAAAAAAAAAAGACAAAAAACCAATAAGGTTTATGGCCTAAATGCTCCAATGTGAAAAGGTTACAGAAAACACTGCTATTTAAAATAGAATGAAATATGGGTTTCTTTTCTTATGAATTTGGAAATTAAAGAAACATAAGCAATTTGTATTCTGCCCCCTTACCTTATCTCAAATGAGAATGGCATTGAGTTTGCTTCAATTTTTTGTTTTGTTTTTACATACATGTGACAAATCTGTCGAAGCTCAGCCTGAAAAATGGTGCTTTGAGGGGACTTGGGCCCCTCACAGGGCTCTGCAGAGGCTGGGTGGGGGTGGAGGGCGCCCAGGGCCTGGGTCCCTCCAAGCTGGGTGTGGATCCTGGGGGTAGTCTTGATGCCAGGACTACTAAGCATGGACAGGGTTCAAAGCTGGCCCAGATGAGCTGCCGTGCTTGCATGGGAAGGGACCCTGCGTGGCTCTGTCTCTGTCATCATTTTCCCAGGAGGCCTGAAGGAGGGGGGAGGGTCAGGGTCATCCCATGCTATCTCATCATATCCAGTTTCAGCAGATCTATCATTCAACTGCTGAGTAGGGGATTCACCCCCTGTTGGCATTAGGGGAGTTTGGAGGAGGAGAGTTGGGTCCCGTACTACCAAGATAGCCAGTAAATCCTGGGAGACTCTTCCAAACATGTATGATGTGAACAATGCAGCCTGGAGTTGGGCATGGGTGGCTTTGCAGGAACCTGTAGCCCTCCAAAGGCAGGAGCCCCTGGAGGGTGTGGCCCAGCAACCTTAAAAGTTTACGTGGAGTGGGTTGTCGTGTCCAGGAAGATGTTCTCAGGGACAGATTTGTCTGCATGGACTTCGACCATCCTCTTGTGTGTCCTTTGTGTGGAATACTGGCTACCCAGGGCGCTCCTTGGCTTTGCTGGTTCTTCTAAAAGTGCCAAAAAGAAAGGAGGCAGGGGACCCTGGGTGCCCCGTGTGCATTTCCCTCTGCAGTTTGCTCGTTTCCCACGTCCATTTCCTCTTCCACTTTATCTGTTTCCTTCATCCTAGCAGACTAGGAGAGAGCTTCTTGACAGCGAGAGAAGACAATAGCACGTGTCAGAGGCACCCAGGGCAGAACTGTACCCCCATGGGTGGGTAGTGGGGGGAGGGGGCAGGGCAAAGCCAGGCTCCACTGGGGTGGGAGGTGGGAGTGGGGTAGCTCCAGCTGGGTGGGCCCAGTCTTTCTGACTCCCAGCCCTGCCTCCTGCCCAAGGAAAGGGGGGCATTCTGAGTTGCTCAGCACGATTGAGTTGATGCAGACAGGGTGGTAGGTGGTGGGGCAGAATCAAGAGCCAGGGTAATGCTAAGGAAGTGGAGGAGGGGGGCTGCAGGGGAGACTGTACAGATTTTATAGATGATCCCATGACCTCAGGTACCTGGATGAGACCAGGTCCTTCTGGATGAGAATCAATAAAAAGAGGGAAGGGGGAGGGGACAGGGAAGAGCTACCTAGAAAAGCTTTATGGATTCAGAAAATGAGAGAAAATGAAAAGGTGAAAAGAGTAAATTACATGCAGACTGTTGCCCTCCCATTCAGAGTCTTCGCTGTCAGGAAAGTAGTGTTCTGGTGCCCAAGGGCAGCAGTGGTGTTAAGCAGGGGGTGGGCACAGGAAAGGAGAGCTGAAAATCCACAGTCAAGTTCAGCAGTCTGGGCCCTGATGCTCCCGGGATTATGTAGCCCCATTTCGGGGCCCCTTTCTGTCCCCATCTATCCCAGGACTTCAATGGCTTCACCTGTGCAATGAGGGAGAAGAGGGGTCTAGAATCTCTAGGGCCCCCTTTTCAGCCCTCAAACTCTGTAACTATGACCAGGTGCCCTATTTGTCACTGGCGCTGCCAACAGGCAGCCACGTTTGCACGGGGTTTCTGGTCACGACGCTGCCTTCCTCCTGGCTCCCTCCATGCCTTCCCTTCCTCCTCTGCCTCAAGGTCCTTTTCCTCAACAACCTCCATCCAGCCATACTGTTTTCCAACGTATGGGAACGTTAGAGGCATGATCATGAGTATCCTGCCACCCTCCCCAGTCAAGCCATACTGTTCTCCAAGGTATGGGAACGTTGGAGGCATGATCATGAGTATCCTGCCACCCTCCCCAGTCAATCAATAGACTGATGAACCAATCCACCCCAACACAGGGAGCACTTGTCACAGATGAGGGGGTGTGTGATGGGCCCCCTGGGAGAGAATAGAGGCCAATTCCATGGATGACTCACGCGTCCTGTGCCTGGGGTGACAACAACCTTAGTTACTTGGGACATACTTAGTCCTCACAACAACCCTGTAAGTTTTCTAGCCCCTTACAGGGGATGAACACAAAACTAAAGGTAAACTAACTTGTCCAAATTCTCTGGGTCTGCAAGCGATGCAACAGGGGGTCAACCTCCAGCAGGTGCTGGTCACATAAATGCCCAGTCCTGGCCAGGGTTAGTCCCGGAGCTTTGGAAGGACTGGGGACGGGGAGGCGGGGACCTGGGCCGACTTGGGGAAGGTGGCAGGGCTGGCCGGGCTGGGCTGTAGCGGGGCAGGAGCAGGCACTGTCTGGCGGGAGCAGGGGCTTCTGAGAAGAGCCGTGACCCCCGGCCCTGCCGCCCAGAGGCGCTGTCCTGGAGCAGGTCACTCCCAGGGGACTGGGTCAGCAGGACTGTGAGGACAGGGGTGTGCAGCCAGCCCCACAGTCATTCACAGCGTCCTGGAGAATTCCTGCTGGCTGTGGAGGGGCTGGGATCCAGCCCTGCGGCTGGCCCCAGGATTCAGGTTGTGGGGGAGGAGTAGAGGCCAGAAAGGTGCTCCAGGGTGTGCTCCCCCTCAGCTCTGTGGGAGGATCTGGGAGCCTGCGGAGGGAGCTGGGGGGACGTCCTCTCTAACTTCCCCACCCCTGGGAGCAGCGCCCTCAAACCGGGAGGAAACCTGAAGGCAGGAAAACCGAGCCCCCCAGTGGAGAGGCTGCCCCGAGACCTGCACGTGCAGAGGGAGAGAGCACATCTGCTTCTCCCTCAGCGCCCGGAGCGCACACGAGGGGCTGTGTCTCCAGGCTCCAGTGTTGGTGAAGGAGTCGCGTCCCACCAGACGGCCTCATCCCAGCTCAACCCCTAAACCCGGACCAGTAACGTTTGTGCTTTATTCCCAAGAGATGCCAAGCAAACGTAAGCAAAGTCTTTGGTGTCTGGCAGTGGCAAAGGCAGCAAGAATTGGTCTCTTGAAAATGATTATCAACAAAAATGATTAACAAAGCCGGAAAAGGTGATTACAAACACCCTCGAGGCCCATAGACATAATAACCTCTTGCTATTAAGTTGCTGAAATATGGAAAACACCAAACAAGCCCCTCCGTGGTTTCCTTTTCTTTCTGATTCTACACCCTTCTTCCTCAGTTGAGACTTAGTTCCTACATGGAGCCTCGGCCTCCACCTTGGCTCCTTGACTCGTACATGTGCTCCACAAGCCATTCTGCAGAGAGACCAACTGGAGCAATGGAGTTATTAGAGAGAGTGGCTCACTCATTCCTCCTACTCCAGCTGCAGCCATGCTGGCTCACTCAGCACCACTTGCCTCTTTTTTCTGGATTCTCAGCCTTCCCTGGGCTTCCAAGAGCCAGAGCCCTTCTCTAAGATCACAGTTACAAGTCTTCAGATGAAAGAGAGAGGATCCCTCCTCAACTTCTCACGCCCCTCATTCCCACCAGATAAGCACCACGCTCACCTGCAAATTATCAACCTGAAATTCTACCTGTGATGGATACGCATTGAATTAGATGAGTTCAGCCAGCAGACCCTGGGCCCAGATCAGAGCCGCTGCGGAAGACACAGTGTTCCTTGAGGATGGAAATATTCTTTCTGCCTTGTTGAATACAGCGGTTGCTAGCACATAACTTCTCAGGCTCCTGAGACATGGCTGGTGTGATGGATGGACTGAATGTTCATTTTATTTATAATTACCTAGTTATAAATAGACAAATCTGGCTAGGGAGCACCCACATTGGATGATGGCGCAGCTCTAGAACCCAAAGATGAAGACACGGTCTCCCCTCCTCTGGGGGTTCCTTGAAAGTGTAGTTTGCTGATCTGATCTGACCATGCGTTTGTAAGTTCTTCCGAGACTCACACACATGTGCCAGGCACTAAAAGGGGCTCCGGGGGCAGAGACAGGAAGAAGGTCAACAACCCCCAGCTCCCAGTTAGGGGTCCCACCTGTCAGCAGAGGTGAAGAGTGAGGTGTGGGGCACGCCTGTGCTAGACAATTTCAGAGAAATAGTTGACGCCTTCTTGGTCACAGAGAAGGATATTGAGGGCCACCTGGACTCTGGGATCATGCTGCATGTCTGTTGAGGTCACCCAGCACTTTGGGCCTGTTCCCCACTTCCCCCTCCACTTCCACTGCACCTGGAATGTTCTACAGTTGTGGGGCCACGCGCTGTGAGCCCTCTTCAGTTTAAGTGCTTTTCTGGGTCAGACAATCCTCGGCTGATATTGTCCAGAAGAGGAGTAGCGGTCAGGCAACCTCTGGAAGCTGATGAAAAGTAAACACTAGTCCCTGTCTCAGAATGAGAGAGAAGAGGTCTCCGAGCCTCCTCTCTCTGCCGGGACCCTGCAGTCCACTCCTGCTGATCCACGTCAGACCTGACTCCTTGTCTCTGCCTCTCACCAGCTGCTCTGGTGAAGTGTTTGGTCACACGTCAGCTGATGGAGAATACCACAAAACCTGCAAAAGAGGCAGGAAGTTCCTCTCTGCAGACACGGAGGCAGATGCCCCTGCCGTTCTACTGCAGCCTTATGCCAACATCTCCTCTCCTCCCCACCTGGAAGGAGCACAGACTGAAGACTTTGGAACCCACCACCCCCCTCTTTTTTCCCATGGCCTGGCTACACTTTGTATCTTCCTTCTGTCCTTCTATGTCTTTCCCCTCTTAAGGTGCTGCCTAAGGTTCTTGGATGCCTCCTATGGAACCTACTGGGCAACTGCTCTTGGTATCTCGGTGGAGCCTTTATAATTGCGCACGGCCAGGGTCTCACCAAGCACCACTGGGAATCTGTGATCTAGAGATAAAGGGTTTCTTGCTTCTAGGCATGGGGGAAGTGATATTTGTAAATATAGCAGTCTCTTTTTATTTTGTGGGTAAAAATTTCAACACCCCTGCAGGACAATTAAATTCTATTAAGATGTCATACATTTCACACAGGAGCCATAAAACAAAAGGATCCTCAAGTCAGGCTTTTCCTCATTTTATATTTGCATGGAGTTTAAACCACTCTCTCGACTTGTCACTTTCTAAAGCTTCCAAAGGAGCCGCAGAGCCTATCTCCTCTGGGAGGTGCGACAGGGACGTGTGTGAGTGGCAAGGCTCCTGTCCCGCTGCGGAGTTCCCCTTCCCCCTCCCAGGGAAAGGAGCCCAGAGCCCACCCTGATGCTCTGAGTCCCTGAAGGAGGTCTCTGGACCGTGTTTGGCACCCAGCACACAGAAACCAAGGGTGGCATGAGTGATGGGAGACTTGATTTTCCACACCAGAATGGCATTTCCTATTCTTGGCAACATTTTCTGAAGGAAAATACTAGACCTTAGTTGGTGAAAGTTGGAGTTAAAAGTCCCCCACCCCTTTATCCCTGGAGGGTCCTCCTTTCTCAGATTCCTCCAGAACTGGGTATGATGCATGGGTTCACCTTGGGCTTTTACAAAAGTAAGGAAGGCTGCCCCAGAGCCCTGGCTGAGATGGGGAAGATTAATTCTGAGGCTTCCTATATATATATATATATGTTAAAAAAAAAAAACAAAACACTTTGGAAATGGGGAGAGAGATAGGAAGGATGCACTCTTGAGAAGGCATCCATTTAATGTCAGAGTATCTGGGGGAACAAGGGCTGGGGTTACCAGAGTCTCAGGCCTGGTGAACAGACACACAAGGAGGATTGGGACCAAGGGTTAAAGTCCTAATTTATAAGCCAGGTTCACAGCAGAAGTTTAGAGTCTGTCCCAAGGAAGCAGAAGCCCCAGAGAAAGTATACAGGACTGGGAACTAAGGACCTGGGTCCCTGTTTGCTGGCAGAACAACTCAGCAGAATTCCCTATCGTCGCCCCCACCCCTGCCCCCACATCTCATCTCCTTTTTCTCTAAAGTCAAATGCAGTTATAGATTCTTGTATCTGATCAACCAAAATACCAAGAGAAGAACAGAAAAGCCAGCTCAGAGTGGAGATTTGTCCTTGAAACAAAGTGCTTATTGTCCCAGTCATGGGGATTGTGAGATGCAGTTCTGTCCATTTAGAACTCAGTGCACGTTTTCCAGGATGGCAGTGGTCATCTTTCCTGGTTTACTGAGGTGTGCTTAGCATACAGCATACTGCACCTACTGAAGGTTTACAACGTGATAAATCTGGACATACATACCCTAATATAATAAAGATGGTGTGTGGCCTCTGTCCCTGATTGCTGGTACAAAGGTTCAAAATTGCCTGGAACTTCCTGTGTGCTAAAATAGCCTTTGTTGTGCCAAAGAAGTGGCTCACTGTGGATCCCTGAATGGCTGGAGGATGGGAGTGAAAGGCCAGCTGCAGGATTAGATGCTTTTAACTTCAGGCCAAACTGACCTCCAGGCAGAGGGAAGTGGGCTGGAGTTTGACTTCACTTGGCCAATGACTTGATTAATCGTGCCCACATAATCTGGCACATTCAGTCGTGTCTGACTCTTTGAGACTCCACGGACTATAGTCCTCCAGGCTTCTCTGTCTGTCCACGGGATTCTTCAGACAAGAATACTGGAAGTGGGTTGCCACTCCTTTCTCCAGGGGATCTTCTCGAGCCAAGGATTGATCCCGGATCTCCTGCATTGCAGGTAGATTCTTTACCATTTGAGCTACAGGGAAGTCCCTGTCCATACGCCTACATAATAAAACACCCTAATACTACACCAATAAAATCTCTGGACACCTGGGATCAGTGGAACTTCGAAGATGGTGAACACATAGACTTGGCAGTAGGTGGATGTGTTAGGACTCCATGGGAAGGGGCATAAAAGCTCTGTATCCAGAATCATCTTAGACCTCACCTGTATGTATCCTTCATAATAAAACTGGAAGTGTAAAGAGAGTGCTTCCCTTAATTCTAGGAATTATTTCACAGAAATTATTGTACCCCAGGGGTTGTGGGTTAGGGTTAGACTATAGTCCATGGGGTCGCAAAGGGTCAGACACGACTGAGCGACTTTTTACTTTACTTTTACTAGGGGTTGTGGGAACCCCTAAATATATAGCTAGTCCATCAGAAGTGTGGGTGGTTATGTTGCAGGAAGGGGGATCCCTTCCAGGGCCCGAAACTGGGTTCTTGTCTAATACTCAGAAATGAATTGTCCGAGGAGACACATCTGCTGACAAAGCAAGAGATTTTATTGGGAAAGGGCACTCAGGTGGAGAGCAGTAGGGTAAGGGAACCCAGGAGAACTGCTCTGCGGCATGGCTCGAAGTCTCGGGTTTTATGGTGATGGGATTAGTTTCCGGGTGGTCTTTGGGCAATCATTCTAATTCAGAATCTTTCCTGGTGGTGCATGCATCGCTCAGCCAAGATGGATGCTAGCGAGAAGGATTCTGGAAAGTGGACGGACACACAGTGTCTCCATTCGACCTTTCCCGAACTCTTCCAGTTGGTGGTGGCTTATTAGTTCCGTCCTTATCAGAATCTCCTGTCATAAAACAACTTATGCAAATGGTTACTATGGTGCCTGGCCAGGGTGGGTGGTTTCAATCAGTGTGTTCCCCTAACAGCCGCCGCTGCTGCTGCTAAGTCGCTTCAGTCGTGTCCGACTCTGTGCGACCCCATAGACGGCAGCCCACCAGGCTCCACCTGTCCCTGGGATTCTCCAGGCAAGAACACTGGAGTGGGTTGCCCTTTCCTTCTCCAATGCATGAAAGTGAAAAGTGAAAGTGAAGTCCCTCAGTTGTGTCCGACTCTTCATGACCCCATGGACTGCAGCCCACGAGGCTCCTCCATCCATAGGATGTTCATGACCAGAAAAGGGAGGAAACAGACTTTTGTGTCAAAAATGAGGGATCTACTACAAGGCCTGACTCACTGAGACATGCGGTTTGGGAAGAGAAAGGACGAGAGGGTGGGTGAGGCAGTGAGGATCCTTTGATCCTTGGGCGGCCACTAGGTCATTCACAGTATGAAGTAGCAGCTGTGCTGCCGTCTCCTACTCAAAAGTAAACAACAGAGTTTAGAGATGATATACCCAGCTCCTGGGGTTTGGGCCTCAGTGGATGTATAGGAATTATAGAATAATAAGAAAACAGTTAAGTATGCAGTCCCTGGGGTTACTGTTACCTGTGATAGCTAAAACTAAATTCAAAGAAAGTGCTGGGGTCAGGTCTTGGTGCTGACGAAGTTCAGCTGTGGGATGGGAGAGTCGACCTCTGGTCATCAAAAAGGTCAGCCTGGTAAGGAAGATGGCAACACCAAAAACCCACTGACACCAGGGGGTGGAGTCTGAAGTGGTTTCCTTCTTGGAAAACAACATCAGCTTCCTGAAAAACCTGTGCTGAAATGGAACGTGCGAGGGCTAATGTGGGGGATGCATCTTTGGTTTTGAAGGCTGCAGAGTGGAAGAGTGTGTCTGGTCTGACACAGGACACACACATCACTAAAGAACAATCACAGAAGGCAATGCGTGACTCAGACATACCAAAGGTTATTCCTGATGGAACAGTCAGCCTTGTGGACTGGACAAAAGGCCCTGCAAAGTTTGTTTCCCCTGAGGACAAAGGCTGTCTGACTCTCCCTATAAATGCCAAGTGGTGCACCTCAGATGAAGCAGCTGAAATGCTCTGCACACACGCCGTGCTGCACTGGTTTTATGGCAATCGCGACTTTAATCCTTACTCAGGGCATGGTAAGTGCTGTGATTAAAGCATCCCTTCTGCATCAGCATGCGGTGTAACCTAACTGCTGTCAAATCAAACAACAGCCCAAAATGACTTGTTAGATTTTTCTGTTTTCCCTTATGAGTCTTATAGATGCTAATTAAGAAATAGACTAAAAATGGCAAAAAGCAGAAAGGAAAATCAAGGCACAAATCCCTGCAGAAAGGAAATCTCTGCACGGTGTTTGAGAATGGGATGAATAAAGCAGGCATTAAAGGGATTTAAACAAAAGTCTTAATGGATCAAAGGATGAGTGGATCAAGGGGCCATGGGTTCTCAAACATGTCTTTCCACTCTAACCCAGTATGGAGTAATTTTAAAAGCCAGGAGGCAAAGATTACAATGAGAACCCACCTGGGGGTCAGCTGCGATGACAGTGGAGCGAGCAGACTTACCTAGTTACCTAGATAAAGACTGACAAAGGGGCCAGTGTATCTTGGCTCAAGCCTCCGCTCAGGGACCCAAAGCCTTATGCATGTCAGTGGGTGGAATGACTGGGAGGGAGGAAGGGAAGTTTTTCAGGCTCCTTGACAAACGAACTTCATGTACTATGAAGCACCCAAACCTGTGAGTGAGACAGGATCTCATGAAGCCTATAATTAAACTGAGAAAATAATAGAACTGCATGATAATTAAACTGAGAAAATAATAGAACTGCGTGAATTAATAGGATTAAGACAGAAAGTCTGGATGAAAAGTGGAATGTTTTATGCAGGCTCTGTGTGGCCACGTCTGTTTTACCTGAACATATTATGGTGATGGACACTGGGTCTGACTAGAGAATGTTTATCCTGCTTGGCCTTATAAAAAAGGGCACATAAATACACCCTTCAAGCAATCCTAACTGCTATATGGGAAGCAGTAAGATGTCAGAGGCTACAGAGTATAAAATAGAAGTTGAAGTGTTGGTACAGATACAATAGACCCATGTACAGTATAGACCCTGGGGTTTATGGCAAAACCCTGTGATTCCCTCCCAGTGACCACTGCTGGGATCACTGACCAGAAAATTTCCACATGAGGAACAATTATTCTCTTGTTCTCAGACATTGACTCTGCCCTACAATTGAAGGACATTAAATAACCTTGAAACCCAAAATACCATAGTATTTCGGGTGATGGAAAAGGGACACTCTAACAGAAGGAAATGCCCAGATGACTTTCCTAATAAAATAGCAATGGTTTGCACAGGAATATGCTGTTAGGGAGCCGCACAGATTTGCACATCATGTCCGTGGGCAAGTACACTCATTGTCCCCAGACTGACTCTGGGATCACGTGAGGAGCCACTGATTCTATTGCCACCTGGGAAAGTGCCCTATAAATAAGCTCTTGATTAACCAACAAAGATCATTAACTTTCAGATGACAGTTCCAAGGTGAACAGTTTCCTATTTGGAAAACCATCACTCTGATCAAAGAAGTTAAATTAGCTCCATGGGGCTATATTTTGCATCTGTTTGCTCCTATGTTTGGGTTTTTCACTGAGCCATGGGTGGTGACCAATAGCTTGGCCATGTGGTCAGGCCAGAAGGCAATGGAAAACTGGCCTCCTGGAAGGATGCCCAGATGGGGCATGCTGCTGCTGCTGCTGCTAAGACACTTCAGTCGTGTCCGACACTGTGTGACCCCATAGATGGCAGCCCACTAGGCTCCTCTGTCCCTGGGATTCTCCAGGCAAGAACACTGGAGTGGGTTGCCATTTCCTTCTCCAATGCATGAAAGTGAAAAGTGAAAGTGAAGTCGCTCGGTCGTGTCTGACTCTTAGTGACCCCATGGACTGCAGCCCACCAGGCTCCTCCGTCCATGGGATTTTCCAGGCAAGAGTACTGGAGTGGGGTGCCATTGCCTTCTCCAGGATGGGGCATGGCCCTATGTAAATCAGGATGGAAATCTGAAGATTGACTTAAAGTAGGATATGTCAATGCCCTTCAGAAAAACCATTCTTCAAATTTGGAAGATGACTGGAACTGATGGGTGACTATGCTAATGTGTTGGTTTGAGGGGGCCTCCTTGGTCCCTGGACTGTAAGAAATGGGCTGCATCTGCACAGACTCCTTTTGTATCCTCAGACACAAAACGCCAAGAACTGTTCTGTCGACAGGGGAGACACAAACTGCTGACGACCAGGGGGCAGATTCCCCAGGAGGAAAGTTGGCAAGTGGATTAGACTAGACTAATGTTGGGGCCCCAGGGGGCTTATAGCTAAGTCCTGGCAGGAACAGACACTGACCGTGGACTGAAGTGTATGCAGCAGGTGGTAGATACCAATGCCCAGATCAGGTGGTTAGCCTCAGAATGACGTCGCACGCAGTATACCCAATGCAAATACCCATGAAGCAATGGCGATGGGACATTTTACAGAAAGATGACCCTTGCAATTTTTCTCTGTAAAAGGAATATAGGGGAAAGACACATGAAAACACATGCACAATTGCACCACACAAACTCACGCAGAGACACACCCCACTCCCAGGACACAAATCTGTACCGTATAAAGGAACTACAACAGCTTATAGGAACACGGTCAAATTTCTTTACCTTGAAAATTCACCTATGTTCTCCTGTCTAGTTAGATACCCAAGGTATCAGAAATGACCAGACAGATTATTGGAAACAACTGGAACTACTAGAAGTGAAAAATACAGAAATTAAAATTTAAAGCTCCTTTAATGAGCTATAGCAGAAGATTAGAGACAGGTCAAGAAAGAAACATAGAAGTGAAAATTAGGTCTGGCGTATTGTTTCCAATTCAGTATACAAAGAAATGGAATGTTCAAATAAAGAGGTTAAACAATATGAAACACAGAAAGGGGGAAGCTTTGCTCATCTTCCAATTTTATTCCAAGGAGAAAATGGGAGACAATGGGAGAAAGAAAATATTGGAAGTATTACAGCTGAGCATTTCCTGGATTTGACAAAAAATATCAGCCTCAGACAGGCAGACGAAAACCCTAGCATGTGAATAAAAATTTTTATTCGCTTTAAAAGTCCATGTAGAGCTACCTTCAGGTGTATCTCAAGAAAAACAAAAGGAGTGTTGAGAAAGGGCTGTTCTTACCCCATAAAAACAACCAGCGAAAGTAGACCCAAAAGGAACTGAAACACCTTCATATGCTAAGATTCAAAAGGTCTGTGTAGAACTGTAGGCCTGAATGTGTATTCAAGTAACAGTGAAAAGAGTAAAGATGATTCTTCAAGACAAAACTGAGGTAGTTAAAGGGGCAATGATCTCAGAATAAAAGTCTGAGATGTTGGGATGTTCAGTGAAGACTGGTGAACAGAAATGAAGTACTCACCAAATGAAGTAACACTATTTTCCAAATTTGGAGCTAAGAAAAAAAGAAGTGAATGACTAGACAAAAGTCATGCATAGGGTGAGAAAGACAGCAATCAGATTTGAAGACTTCTCGTTTTGTTCAGAGTGACATAAGCACAAATAGAAAAAAAAAGTAGAAATAAATACAAATATATAAAAATATAGTAGAAATAAATGAATATAAAAATACTCACTTATACTAAATTTAAATGGGCTTGATATGAGAGTTTAAAAGCTTTTATCCAGATTAGATAAATCATGTAAGACACGTCTACATATAAGTACACATATGTATTTTTTATTAAAAATTTTGGAAGTTATATTAAGCAAACACTAGTGAAAGAGAAAGATTAATGAATGAGGCCGCATTAATAAATAGAAAACTAAATATGTTTGGAGAACAAAAGGATTGTTTTGTCTTTAAAAGGTCAATGTGTGAAGTTGCGGTCGTGTCTGACTTTTTGCAACCCCGTGGACTGTAGCCTGCCAGGTTCCTCTCTCCATGGGATTCTTCAGGCAAGAATACTGGAGTGGATTGCCATTTCCTTCTCCAGGGGATCTTCCCAACCCAGGGATCGAACCCGGGTCTCCTGCATTGCAGGCAGACACTTTATCTTCTGAGCCACTAGGGAAGCCCATTTGACCTTAAAAGGTCAATACCTAATAATAAATTGTATAATTAAGAGGAAAAAATCGTTAATTCTCTACTTCCACATAGACTAGCTGTGTGACCCTGGACAAATCACTTTCCTTCTCTGGGCTTCGTTTTCCAGACACGTTCCTTGGGGCTGATGACAGCACCCATAGCTTCAAGGTGGTGAGAGTGAAGGGACACGGTGAGCGTCCTATGTAAGTGATGCTCTGGAGCGTGAGCTTTCTGGGGGCGGGGACGGCTCCTAACTCTCCCATCCACCCTCTGGCCCTGCTCAGTGCCAGGCACACAGTAGGTCCTCACACGCTCAAAGGAATGGAATCTTGTTTCAGCTGTTTGCGCTGCAGCCCCAGAGAGCCAGCTCCGGCTCCTGAGCACCCTCCCCTCCCAGGCAACTCTCCTGTGTTTTTCCATCTCATTTCCGATGAGCTGGAGTCGGAGCGCCAGCTCTGCCCCTGCTTTGTGCTGAGCCTGGTGGAGACAGGGTCCTCCTCCAGGACCTCCACCAGAAGCGGCTGCTCCTCCAGGGTGCACCTCCCAGTGGGCACTGAGAAGGAGGGCAAGACAAAGCCCCTCCAGAGTTAGCCCTGCTTTCCCAGGGGCCCAAGCTCCTCCTGCTTTCCCAGGAAAAGTGTGGGGCTTCAAGCCCAGCACCCCTACTCCTGGCTGTGTGACCGTGGACACATCACCCCACCTCTCTGAAACTCTCTTCCTGTACAATGCGGCTGCTGCTGCTGCTGGCAAGCCCCCTAGGGTTGCTGGGATGCAGGTGAAGTGTGGAGCACACGGTTGGCACTTCACAGGTGCACCGGGCACAGCTGTCTCTCATTTTTTATAGAACAGCTCTTGTCTTCCATAGATGGAGAAACTGAGACCCAGAGAGGGCCAATGTCTTGTCCAAGGTCACAGAGACTATTATCTTGCTGGTTTCAGCTGTGGCTTTAGCTATTTTCCCTGCACAACCCCAAACACCAGCAGGGCTGGGCCTCTGGGTAGACAGACAGGGGGTCTCCTGGGCTGAGGGGATGGAGATGGAGGGGGAGTGGAGGGGAGCATCAACAGGAGTAAGAGGGCCTTACTTGTTTACTCAATAAATCCTGGAAGCGGTGTTATTGTCATCCTCATTTTACAGATGAGGAAACTGAGGCTCAGCGAGGTGAGGTCACTCGCTCAAATCACATAGTGGTGAGATGAAGAGTCTTGACCGCAGGCTCAGATGTATTGACTGAATAAACAAAGAGGCAGTGGAAGACCCAGGGACACACTGAATTATGTGGTTTGGGGGGAGTTTAAGCCTGCCTCCCCAACCCACTTGGGGAGGTGGTGGGCTACAATGCCAGCATCTTCTGAGCTTCTGCCTCTTTAGAAACTCTCAGAGCTCCAGAAGAGGAAAGCCCTCACCTCATCCCACTCCCTCTGCCCACCCCTGGTTAGCAGAAGCCTCACCTGCACAAGTTCAGCTCCAAGGAGCAGCCACAGGGCCGCCTTTAGAACCACAGGGGGTCACACTCACAAGACACCTGCCCCAAACACCCTCCTCCTCCCCAGGACTGCATCCGCTCCAGCCAGGGGCCTGGTCTCACTCACTGTGTATGTTTTCTCCTCCAAGCCTGGCACCCCCACCCACACCCTCCAGCCTCAAATAGCCCTCCAGTCTTCAGGAGGAGGGCTCTGGCTGTGGACCCTGTGTGTCTGCTGGCCTCCAGGGACACTATTTCCAGTGCACCCCCCAAGGAGATAGGGGAAGGTGTCTTAGTTTCTGATTCCACAAGGGAGGAAGGCCAGTACCAAAGTCTCATTGGCAGAATCCCCACCTGAAAAGACTCTCACAGTAATATAATCCTCCCAGGAGGTGCCGTGACCCCATTTTATTGATATGAAAACCAAGTCATGAGTGAGTGGGCTGGAGTTTCACAAATGGAACCTGCCCTTTGTCTTATCAATAACTGGCCCTGCTTCATGGGGCTGGGGATGTCTGAAGGGGCTGCACCCTGATGGTGTAGTGGAAAGAGACTGAATTCTGGCTCCATAATGTCAGGAAAATCCCATTTTGTTCAGTCTGTAATATGGGAGGATAAAAACCACACCCTCCCACTGCTGTGCAATAAACCACCCCAAAGTGTAATGATAGGGTCCTAAGTAACAAAAATAGCAGCAGACAGCTATTTGTTCATACTTGGAAACCAAAATATGTTACATTAACAATTCTCCTTTAATAGATGAGGTTCAGAGAAGTAAAATAATTTACTCAGGGTCACACAGCTAATTAGTGGAAGAGCTAGAATTTGCACCCAAGGCTATCTGATTCCAAAGCTCATGTTCACAGCTGGTATCCTTGGCAGGGTTTGCCAGCACATGTTGCTTATTCAGTTCTAAGTTTACATGCTCAACGAGGACCAGCAGTGGGACAACCAGGAGGCCAGGCGCGTTGTCTGGCTACATGGAGCAGCTGAAGGGCATGTCCCTGCTAGTTAGGGCCTGACAAAACGTGGTCCACTTGAGAGGGGAATGGTAAAACCCCTTCAATATTCTTGCCTTGAGAATCCCGTGAACAAAATGAAAAGGCAAAAAGATGTTATGACACTGTAAGGTGAGCCCCCAGGTCAGTAGGTGTTCAATAGGCTACTGAGGAAAAGCGGAGAAGCAGCTCCATAGGAATGAAGAGGCTGGGTTAAAGCAGAAACGTCGCTCAGTTGTGGATGTGTGAAAGTCCAGTGCTTGTAAAGAACAATATTGCATAGGAACCTGGAATGTTAGGTCCATGAATCAAGGTCAATTGGACGTGGTCAAGCAGGAGGTGGCAAGAGTGCATGTCAACATTTTAGGAATCAGTGAACATTAATAGGGATTAGTAATTTATAGTGCTTACCATGGGTTGCAAGCCCTGTTTCTTCCTTCTGACCCTTCCCCTTCATTGTTCTCAGACAGTGAAAATGTCTGGCCACATTTCAAAGAAGCCAGTTGGCTGGTCTGCTTCTCATCTGTATCTCAGGGTCAAGGGTGGTTGATCCAGGCACAAAGTAGAAACCAGAGATAAATTAGTCTGAATAAGCCACCCACACACGCCTGCAAAGACCAACTCAATAATCTCAACTTCCACTCTCTCCAGGCTGTAATGAAGTGCCCCAACTCCCCTCTGGCGGGGCAAGGGCATGGGGGAGTCCTGAGTAGGGAGTCAGGACTTTCATCCCTGCTGGGTGATGAGGAAGCCCTCTACTCCTCAGTGCTGGTGGAGTCTGGAAAGAGCCTGGATTTCCAACCCCACCCAGCTGTCAAGAGGTGGCTACCCTCTCCCTGCTGGGGTGATGTCAGAGGAGGCTTTGACCACCGCTCAGTGTTACTGAGGCCACTCTCCCTACTGCGATGTCAGTGAGGTCACATGGGGAGCACTAAGGAGGCATTCATACCCCTCCCTCCCACCAAGGTAGCACTGGAGCCCTGGTGGGGAGCTGGAACTTCACATTGCTGTCCCATCCTGACCAGCAGTGAGGGGAACCTCAACCCTTCAGGGTTAATGGAGGCCAACTGGGAGACCTAGATTTCACACTCACCTGGCAGTCATGAGGCAAGATCTCCTCCTCCTTGAGCAGGGTCATAAAATCCAGCTTAAACAGAACATGTAAATAAGATCCAGAGTCTCATAATACTCAAAATGTCCAGGTTTCAATAGACAATGACTCATCATATCAAGAGAACTAGGATGCTCTCAAATGGACTGAACAAGGACAATCAGTAGATGCCAACACTGGTGTGACAGAGATTTTGAATTATTTGACAAGGATTTTAAGGCAGCCATCATATATACTTGAAATCAATGAAAAAATAGAAAATTTTGACAAAGAGAAGATATAAGGAAGAACCAAATGAAAAGTTTAGAACTGAAAAATACAATAATGAAATATTAAAAGGAATTAATGGACAGGTTTAAGACTAGCATATAGGAGACACAGGAAAGTGTCAATGACTCTGAAGACAGAACAATTACCCTGTCTACAGTCGAATGCTCTACCACTGAGCTATACCACCAGAAATAACCTCATCTGAACAACAGAAAGACAGCAGACTGAACAAAAATAAACACAGTCTCATTACCAGAGTCCCAGAAGAAAAAAAAAAAAGGCAGGGATGAAATACTTGAAAAAATAATGGCCCCAAAGTTCTCAAATTTGACAAAAGTCACAGGCCTATAAATGTAAGAAGTCGAGTGAACTTTAAACTGAACAAACCTAAGAACTACACACTAAGACACAGTGTGGTCAGATTTCTGAGAGCCAATGACAGAGAAAAGAATTTGGAAAGCAGTGGAAGAGAAATGACATGCTATCAGAGAAAAACAATCTAAGTGTAACAGAATTTCTCAGCAAAACTCATTTGAGCCAGAAGAAAGTGGCACACCATTTCTTGAGTACTCAATTCAGTTTGGTTGCTCAGTCGTGTCCGACTTTTTGCAACCCCACGAACCACAGCACGCCAGGCCTCCCTGTCAGGTAGCCAAAATATTGGAGTTTCAGCTTCAACATCAGTCCTTGCAATGAACACCCAGGACTGATTTCCTTTAGGATGGACTGGTTAGATCTCCTTGCAGTCCAAGGGATTCTCAAGAATCTTCTCCAACATCACAGTTCAAAAGCATCAATTCTTCAAAGCTAAGAATTATCAACCCAGAATCCTCCATCTTGTGAAAATATCCCTTAGGAATGGATGGAAAATAGAAACATTCTCAGATGACAGAAAAGAATAAAAGTGCTTTATTCACCAAACACTTGTCTATAGAGGAAAATCCCAAGGAATCAAAATAAAACAAACCCCGCAAAACAAACAAAACCCCAACAACTCAGAAAATAAAACTCTAGAATAAATGATTTTAGCAGTTTGCAAGAGATGGCAAAAATTTAAAGGAATCAATTACATTTCAATATACTATTAAAAATCCAGAAATAACAAATGAAATCACTGTATCAATAAAGCAGTAATTAGGAGGCAGAGATCAGTTTATCTGGCACAGAAGAACAGCTTGTGAGCTGACAGTGGACTCACAGTGGAATGAAGCTGAGTTATACTTTTACAATTGCTTATACAGTGAAAATACAGAAGCTGTTTATTCTTTACGAAGACTGGTTACAGCATTAAGGTTTTTCCTAATGACAGGGGATTAGAAAGTTGTTATCTTATTCCAATTTTGAAAAAGTTTGTTTTATTATTTTCAGAGGCATTTACAACAAACAATCCAAGCTGAGTTTTGGTGCATTTACAAGAAACAATCCAAGCTGAGTTTTGGTTACACAGCAGGATAAGCTAAGTTTCAGTTAAGTGGCTTAACAAGTTTTGTCTACTTGAGAATTTTCAAGTCCGGTCTCTACTTGGTATTTAATTTTAACAACAGCATTGAACATACAGACAAAATTAAAAATAACACAACAGCTGAAAAAAATTCTTAGGTGTATTTCTAATAAAATATACTCAGGACTTGCATGCTGAAAACCCACATAACACAGAAAGAAATCAAAGATGTAGACAAATGAAGTGGTATTCATGTGGTCATGAATTCAAAAGCCACTTCAAGAGTCAACCTGGTAAAACATCAATTTCCTGTGGTTGATTTATAGGTCTAATGTAATTCCAATCAAAATCCAGAAAGACTTTTATAGTTACAAATGAGATCATTACAATATTTATATGGAAAAGCAAAGGAACTGGAATTGCTAAAACAAAGTTTTTTTACAGAATAAAATTGGAGCAATCAGTCACCTGACTTCACAACTTATTTTATAGGTATATAGTAATCAAAATTTTGTGGAATTGACAGAACAGATGCAGAGATTAATGGAAAATGACAGATAACTCAGAAATATATCTATACCAATATTCCCAGCTGATTTTTGATGAAGGGCCCAAAGCAATTAATAGATGAAAGATGTTCCTTTTCTAGAAATAATGCTGGAGCAATTGGACATCAAAAGACAAAAAAAAAGAAATACTATAACCGAGTGTCACATGTTATACAAAAAGTCATGAAAAATGTGTTACAGGGACTTCCCTGTGCAGGGGGCCTGGGTTCAATCCTTGGTCAGGGAACTAGATCCCATATGCCACAATGAAGACATGGCACAGATTAAAAAAAAAAATAGATCACAGATATAAAACTATAAAGCTTTTGGGGAAAAAAATCACAGAAGAAAATCATCAAGATCTGAGGATAGGCAGAGGCATAGTCCTTAAAAGGAAAAACTGATAAACTGAACTTCATCAAAATTAAAATATATTGATCTGTGAATGACCTTGTTAAGAGGAACAAATAAACTGTAGATTGAGAGAAAACTTAGCAACAAACATGCAACAAAGCAACACTATGTAAAGAATTCTCTAGGCATATCAAACATTACATTGAAGAACAGACAAGTACAGATTCTTTTAAAGCATGATGTTTCTAATTTAAAAATCTTACATGTTTTAGGTCATAAAGTCTCAGGAGATTTCAAAGACTCAGCATGATACAAACACATTATCTGTGTATAAAATAACTCTCAAAAATCAACAATAAAAAACCCAATTTTAAAGATGGTAGATGACATGAGTCATTTCATCAAAGAGGAATTTACAGAGAAGAAGAAGAGTTTTCCACATTCATTGGCCATCAGGGATGAAAAACACAATGAGACACCATTATTTATCAGAATGGCTTAAAAAAGTAGTGAGAACACCAACTTTTGGTGAGGTGGGAGAGGATGTGAATCATTCATAGATTGCTGGTAGAATATAAGATGGTGTATTTTATTTCCAATCCAGCAAACAGTTGGCAACATCTTACTGGTAAACAAGCAAACCCTGGCAATTGAGCATCTCTTCCCCACTCCTCCAGAGACATGAAGATTTATGCTTACATAGAAACCTTGTACATGGATGTTTATAGCAGCTTTACTCATAATAGCTAAAACTAGAAAGAACCGAGATGTCCTTCAGTGGGTGAAAGGCTAAAGTAAATGGAGAACATCCATACTATGGAACAGTAGCCAGCCATAAAAGACTATTTATATACCTGACATCCTAGATGAATCTTCAGAGAATTATGTGAGTGAAAAGCACACATCTCAAAAGGACTGTATGGTATATTTACACAACATTCTTTTTCTTTGGCAATGCACTTTAAAAACTTTTATTCAGCAACCATAGAATTATACACAGATTCTGAACAGAAAAAAAAAAAACAAAATAGATATGTGATGCTCATCTTTTCCACACATTTATTCCTTGGTGGCTCAGTGGTAAAGAATCTACCTGCCAATGCATGAGATACGAGTTTCATTGCTAGGTGGGGAAGATCCCCTTAAGAAGTATTCTTGCTTGGAAAATCCCATGGACAGAGGAGCCTCGCGGGCTACAGTCCAGGGAGTCGCAAAAGAGTCGGACATTACTTAGCAACTCAAACAAAAACAACCATTTAATAGTTAAATCTAGAAGTAGTGTACACAACATTCTTGCAACTACAGAGATGGAGAATAAAGGAGTGTAACCCAGGGGTTAAGGAAAAGCTGCATGGAGAACGGAAGTGATGTGGGAATAAAATGGATATGACGGACCCTTGTGGTCATGGATCAACTCTTTATCTTGACTGGATCGATGTCAATACCCAGGTTGTGACATTGTAAATAAACTACTGTTTCTCAAGATGTTACCATTAAGGGAAATTGGATCAAGGATGCATGAGATCCCTTTGTGTTAATTCTCACAACCGTGTGGGAATTGACAGTCATCTCAAAATAAAGTTTATTCATTTAAAAAAAAAAATGAGGCATCTCATTCGCAGCGGGAACATTAGGTGTTTTTCCAGCCCCATATTTTCCAGAAAGAAGCACCCCCATCGTGGTAAAGGGGTTCCCAAGTGGCGTTAATGGTAGAAAACCCACCTGCCAACGCAGGAGATATTAGAGGCGAGGGTTCGATCCCTGGGTCGGGAATATTCCCTGGAGGTCTTGGCAACCCACTCAGTATTCTTGCCTGGGGAAATCAGTCCCATGGACAGAGGAGCCTGGTGGGCTACAGCTACAGTCCATGGGGTCACGACTGAAGCAATTCAGCATGCACCGCTGTAAGACCCCCGGTTTATGCAGGTAGGATTAATTTTAATATTCTCCAAGCTCTGTCCACTTCTATTACTCAACGAGGGGTCCTGCCTACTCAGATTACCGGGGTGTAGTCTCTAATTCATTTCGTATTATTATTTGTTAATGCATCCAAAGGACTGACTCACCTTCCAGGTTCCAAGACGGCTGAGGAGATTTCAGGCGATTATGCACAGAAAGTACTCAGCATAGTGCCCAGCACAAACAAGTAGTGCTTAATATTAGTTTTAAATGGCACAATCTGGCTGGGGAAAGCGTTCTGTGTCCCCACTCCAGCCCCCGCCTTCCCGCTTGACACATCTGGGTGCCTCAGCGTGACAACCGGGAGCTCAAAAACGGCAACGGCGGTGGCTGAGGCATTGGGCGTCTCTCCTGGGTATGGGCGGGGCTTGCACCAGCCAGGAGCCCTGGTTGGACACAGCGCCAGTGAGGGGCGGGCCTCGATGGGGGTGTGGTCTGCGTTGCCCGCACTTTTTGGTACAGGTGCTCTCAGCTCGGAGGAAGCTGAGTTCAGTACGGTCGCTCAGTCGTGTAGGACTCTTTGGGACCCCATGGACTGCCACACACACCAGGCCTCCCTGTCCATTACCAACTCCCAGAGTTTACTCAAACTCATGTCCATAGTTGGTGATACAGTCCAACCATCTCATCCTCTGTCGTCCGTCCCCTTCTCCTCCCACCTTCAATCTTTCCCAGCATCAGGGTCTTTTCCAATGAGTCGGTTCTTCGCATCAGGAGGCCAAAGTACTGGAGCTTCAGCTTCAGCATCAGTCTTTCCAATAAATATTCAGGACTGATTTCCTTTAGGATGGACCGGTTGGATCTCCTTGCAGTCCAAGGGACTCTCAAAGAGTTTTCTCCAACAATGCAGTTCAAAAGCATCAATTCTTCGGTGCTCAGCTTTCTTTAAAGTCCAACATCCATACATGACTATCCATCCATCCATACAAAGTCTCACATCCATACATGACTACTGGAAAAACCATAGCTTTGACTAGAAGGATCTTTGTTGGCAAAGTAATGTCTCTGCTTTTTAATATGCTCTCTAGGTTGGTCGTAACTTTTCTTCCAAGGAGAAGCGTCTTTAAGTTCATGGCTGCAGTCACAACTGCATTGATTTTGGAGCCCCCCAAAATAAAGTCTGTTACTGTTTCCACTGTTTCTCCATCTATTTGCCATGAAGTGATGGAACCAGATGCCATGATCTTAGTTTTCTGAATGTTGAGTTTTGAGCCAGCTTACGCCTCTCCTCTTTCACCACTTTAAGTAGCTGCGTCTTGGCCGAGGATGCCTCAGGCACCTTAAAAGCAGGATGCCTCAGACACCGTGGAAGCGCTGAGGAGAGTGTTTTGTGGTAAGTGGTAGTCTTGTGAACTGAAGGTTGAAATAAAGGGGTGTAAAGGACAGTTAGATACCTTTTTGACAAATGCAGAATATCTTTGCTTTGGGTTTTGAATGCCTGTGGAAAGTTTTATATTAAAAGCCTGATAGATTTTATTTTTCTAAATTTTCAAAAAACTTTTTCTTGACATATTGTTGATGTACAATATTATATAAGTGACAGGTGTCCAGTGTAGTAATTTGCAACTTTTTTTTTTACAAGGTTTTTACTCCATGTACAGTTACTCTAGAATATTGGCTCTGTTTCCTATCTTGTGCAATATATCCCTGTAGCTTATGTTTATACATAATAGCTTGTACCTATTCCCTACCCCTATCTTGTCCCTCTCCCCTTCTCTCTCCCCACTGGTAACCACTAATTTGTTCTCTATATCTATGACTCTCCTTTTTTTGTTGCTACATTCATTAGTTTGTTGTATTTTTAAAATTTCAAAATTTAAGTGGTATCATATTCAATTCAGTTCAGTCGTTCAATTGTGTCCAGCTGTTTGCTACGTATATTTGTCTTTCTCTGCCTGACATATATTTCACCCAGCACAATACCCTCCAAATCCATCTATGTTGCTGCAAGTGGCAAAAGTTCCTTCTTTTTATGGCTTAGTAGTATTCCACTGCACATGCATACCACATTTTTATCCATTCATCTGTTGATGGACACTTAGGCTGCACCCATATCCTGGCAATAGTAAACAATGCTGCTACAAACAGTGCAGGTCATGCATCTTTCCAACCCTTGTAAATTTTAAATACATACCAGTGAAATATCATTGCATACAGTTCTGAATTTTTCATGATTATTGGTTACTTTGCAGGTTGTGCTGATTTGAATTTGTCTACTATATATAGTTTAGAATTATATTCAGGGTCAAAAAGGACAGTAGTCTTTTAAAAATACTTTTGGATTTTTATGAGTTTTATCCTTATGCATCTGTCACTTGCTGGAATCCACTCCTGCCAGGAGGAGGAGAGGCATTCCAATGCCTATGACATGGAATCTGAGTTTTTAATTTTCAGTTTGGAAATTTGGATGATTCATGACTGCAAAACATTTATTTCTTGTAATTTTGTTTTTTCAAAAATTGGCGCTTTCCAAAGAGGTGTTGTTAACTGAACTGTTTTAATTTGATGTTATTTTGGACATCAACAATAAATTTGGGTTCAATTTCATATTCACGGTATAGATTCATGTAATTAAAACTTCTACACTTATTTTCAATTTGATAACCTCCCTGTGTTACCTTCTCCCTGAGTTATGATTTTTCTCTGACACTTTTGAATGTTTTATTAAACTTTGCTATTGCTATTGCTAAGTCACTTCAGTCGTGTCTGACTCTGTGTGACTCCATAGACGGCAGCCCATCAGGCTTCCCCATCCCTGGGATTCTCCAGGCAAGAACACTGGAGTGGGTTGCCATTTCCTTCTCCAATGCATGCAAGTGAAAAGTGAAAGTGAAGTCGCTCAGTCATGTCCGATCCTCAGCGACCCCATGGACTGCAGCCTTCCAGGCTCCTCCATCCATGGGATTTTCCAGCCAAGAGTACTGGAGTGGGGTGCCATTGCCTTCTCCGACTTTTAAAAAAGAATAAACCTGGAAATCCTTATGAATATTTCAATATGTCCTAGTACCTCAAACATTAACTCATAGGATTCCTCTGGAGTTTCATTGCCCTAGTTTGGGTCCTTTAAAGTGAGTGAACAAGATTCTGCACTCCTGTGGGGACTTACTTTGTATTTTGGTGATACATAATGCAGTCTATATCACTGTAACAGCTTTATTGAAATATAGTTCACTTACAAGTCACACTTTATGGTGTGAAATTTGGCGTCTTTTAGAATATTTACAGAAGGCTGCAACAGCAACACAATTTGAGAAGCTTTACATCATTCCCCCCAAATAAGTACCTTACTCATTAGCAGACAATCCCTATTTCCCTAACCCCTGCTGCGGCTGCTAAGTCGCATCAGTCGTGTCTGACTCTGTGCGACCCCATGGACTGCAGCTCACCAGGCTCCCCCGTCCCTGGGATTCTCCAGGCAAGAACACTGGAGTGGGTTGCCATTTCCTTCTCCAGTGCATGAAAGTGAAAAGTGAAAGTGAAGTTTCTCAGTCGTGTCTGACTCAGCGACCCCATGGTAGACCCCTGCAGCCTACCAGGCTCCGCCGTCCCTGGGATTTTCCAGGCAAGAGTACTGGAGTGGGGTGCCATTGTGTTGTTTCTACTTTTCTGCTATTATGGGGAAAGTTGATGTGAACATTCATGTATAGGGTGTTGTGTGAATATACCCCTTTATATCTTTTGAGAAGTGAAATTGCTGGGCTATATGGTAAACTCTCTGTTTCACTGAATACCTGCAAGAATTTTTTCCAAAGTGACTGCCCCTTTTTACACCCCTGCCAGCAGTATGTGAACGTCCCAATTTCTCCACACCCTCACAAATTCTTATAATCTGTCTTTTTTATTATAACTATCCTATGAAATGTGAAATGCTATCTCATTATGGTATTGACTTGTATTTCTCTGATGGCTAATGTTGTGTATCCTTTCATGTGCTTAGTATTTCTTTGGAGAAAGATCTATTCAAGTCATTTGCCCATTAAAAAAAAAATTGGGCTATGTGTCTTTTATAAGTGAGTTGTAATAGCTCTTAAATATTCTAGATTTTTAAAATCACACATGAGTTGCAGTTCAAAGTTTATTTTTGGCTGTGCTGGATCTTCATTGCTGTGAGGGCTTTATTAATTCTGGAGAGCGGGGCGCTACTCTCTACGTGCGGTGCTTGAGCTTCTCATCATGGTGACTTCTCTTCTTGTGGAACATGGGCTCTAGGCTCTGCTGAAGCGGGGACTCCACGGCTGTCTGGCTTCCGTAGTTGTGGCACTTGGGCTCAGTAGTTGCAGCTCCCTGGCTCTAGGGCACAGGCTCAGTAGTTACGGCGCATGGGCTTAGTTACTCTGTGGCGTGTGGAATCTTCCTGCATCAGGTATCAAACCCGTGTCTCCTGCATGGGCAGGAGGATTCTTTACCACTGAGCCACCAGGGAAGACCTTGCCATTTTTTATTTGTATTAGTGGTTGTTTTTTAACTTTCTTAATGGTGAAAAGGTTGGCTTAAAGCTCAACATTCAGAAAACGAAGATCATGGCATCTGGTCCCATCACTACATGGGAAATAGATGGAGAAACAGTGGAAACAGTGTCAGACTCTATTTTTCTGGGCTCCAAAATCACTGCAGATGGTGACTGCAGCCATGAAATTAAAAGACGCTTACTCCTTGGAAGGAAAGTTATGACCAACCTAGATAGCATATTCAAAAGCAGAGACATCACTTTGCCAACAAAGGTTCGCCTAGTCAAGGCTATGGTCTTTCCTGTGGTCATGTATGGATGTGAGAGCTGGACTGTGAAGAAGGCTGAGTGCCGAAGAATTGATGCTTTTGAACTGTGGTGTTGGAGAAGACTCTTGAGAGTCCCTTGGACTACAAGGAGATCCAACCAGTCCATTCTGAAGGAGATCAGCCCTGGGATTTCTTTGGAAGGAATGATGCTAAAGCTGAAACTCCAGTATTTTGGCCACCTCATGCGAAGAGTTGACTCATTGGAGAAGACTCTGATGCTGGGAGGGATTGGGGGAAGGAGGAGAAGGGGACGACAGAGGATGAGATGGCTGGATGGCATCACTGACTCGATGGATGTGAGTCTGAGTGACCTCCGGGAGCTGGTGATGGATAGGGAGGCCTGGTGTGCTGCAGTTCATGGGGTCTCAAAGAGTCGGACACGACTGAGCGACTGATCTGATCTGATCTGAATGGTGTCCTTTGAATCACAATAGCTTTACATTTTAGCGATGCATTAGTTTATGCATGAGGGAATCTTACTGGCTGGGAACTCTTTAGTCATTAAATCACATCCTCAGCAGTATTTTGGTTATATAAATTAAAAGCTGAATGTGAAAGGGTTTGGGAAATATTTGAATTAGTTCATTTCAAAATTTGGTATATATGCAAAATAATTCATTAGTGAACATGTCATTCCTCTGCTCAAATATGTCATTTTTATTTACAATGTTGTGCTTTTTTTCTGCTGTACAGCAAAGTGACTCTGTTATTTCTATATATTCTTTTTCATATTGTTTTCCATTATGGTTTATCACAGGATATTGAATATAGTTCCCTGTGCTACAAAATAGGACCTTGTTGCTTATCCATCCCATATATAATAGTTTGCATCTGCTAATCCCAGACTCAAAGTCCTTCCCTCCCTCATCCTCCCTTTGGCAACTGTGAGTCTGTTCTTTGTATTGGTTTTTGTTTCATAGACATACTTATTTGCACTGTATTTTAAATTCCACATATAAGTGATATCATATGGTACCCTGTTCAAATCGTTCTGATTATCCTTTTAATGTCCATGTGATAAGTAGTAATAGTCCCTCACTCACTTCTGATATTAGTAACTTGTGTCTTCTCTCACTCTCTTTTTTTAAAGGTTGCTTAGTTAGAGGTTTATCAATTTGTTTCTTCTTTTCAAAGAACTAGTTTTGGTTTTACTGATTTCCTGTTTTTTCAATTTCATTAATTTCTGCTGTAGTTTGGATTATTTCTTTTTTGCTTTGGGTTTAATGTTGTTCTTTAAGTGATTGTTTTCAGAACTTTTTTTAAAATATATGCATTAAATGCTATAAATGTCCCTCTAAATGCTGCTTTTACTGCATTTCATACATTTTGATAAGTTATGAGCTTATATTCATTTTCGTTTAGTGATAAGTATGTAAAATGTCTCTGGAGAATTCTTTTTTGATCCCTATGTCACCTAAATATTGGGGGATTTTTCAGCTATCTTTCTGTTTTTATTTTTTTTACTTTAGTGTTTTAATTTTGGGGTTTGAGAATCTATTTTGTATAATTTATATTGTTTTAAGTTTTTTGAGATGTGAGGTTTTTTTTACCCAGAATGTGGACTATCTGGTGAACATTTCACATCAGCTTGAGAAAACTGTATTATTCTACATTGTTGGATGTAGTATTTTATAAAATTAGATCTAGTGGATTGATGATACTGTTCAATTCATCCTGATTTTCTGCCTCCCGCATCTATCAGTTACTGAAAGAGCTGTGTTTAGTGCTACAACAGTGGATTTGTATCTTTCTTCTTGCAATTTTATCAGTTTCTGCCCTATATATTTTAGTTCTATTGTTAGATGCATGTATGCTAAAGATTATGTCTTTTTGAAAGAATTGACTTCTTTTAACACGATGTGATACCTTTTCTTTATCTCTTAATAACTTTCCTTGTTCTGAAGTCTATTTTGTATGGCGTTAGCCTAGCTATTCTAGCTTTTTTTTTTTTTTTGCTTTGTGTCAGCATAATTTATCATTTCTTTGTCTCTTTTAATTGAAGTATCTTTGTAATTACAATGAGTTTCTTATAGACAGTATGTGGTGGTGGTTTAGTTGCTAAGTTGTGTCTGACTCTTGCAACCCCATGGACTGTAGCCCGCCAGGCTCCCCTGTCCATGGGGTTTTCCAGGCAAGAATACTGGAGTGGGTTGCCGTTTCCTTCTCCAAGGGATCTTCTGGACCCAGGAATCAAATCTGGGTCTCCTAGAGACAATATTGTTGGGGCTTATTTTTTTAATCTATCCTGAGAGTCCCTTTAATTGCATTTCTACCATTAATATTTAAAGTGATTATTGATATATTTGAAATAATTGCTACTATTTTCTGTTTTCCATTCATTGCCCTCATTCTTTCTTTTTATTTTTTTTGTAATCCACTCCTTTAAATGATTTTTTTTTTCATTTAAAAGTTTCATTCAAAACTTTTCTGGTTTTGAGTATTTTGTATAGTTCCATTTTTTTCTTCTTTTAGCTTGACAATTATATGTACTTCTTTAAAAAAAGATTTTAAGTGGTTCCCTCAGAGTTTACAGTATACACTTACAACTAACCTAAGTTCATAAACAGATAGTGCTGTATTTTTTCATACTTGGTGCATGTACTTTATTATAGAGTATTTCCAGTTCCTCCCTTCTATCTCATAAACAACTGCTCTCATTCCAGTTCATTGACCCATAAACTATTATCACCAGTTGTATTTTTGCAATTATTTTGAACTAAATGAATCAGGTCACTAAAGAATAAAAAAATAACTAAAATATTATATTTTACCTACCTTTATGTTTATTCCTTCTCTAACTTTCTTTCTTTATATAGATCTAAGTTTCCATCCTATATCACTTTCCTTTTCCTTCTGGGAAGAACTTCTTTTAACATTTCTTGCCAAGCAGTTCTATTGGAGACAAATCCAGACTTTATCTTAGAAAGTCTTTATTTTCCCTTCAGTTTTGAAGTAGAAATTTGATGGATACAAAATCTAAGATCCTCCCGGCCCCCACCGCCCCACCCCCCGCATCTTGCAACTCGTCATTTCACGGCACTCTCTTCTTGCTTGCTTGATTTCTGGAGAGAAATCCATGATCACTAATTTTTCTTCAGGTAAGATTTTTCCCCTCTGTCTACTTTAGAGGTTCTCTCTGGCTCTGATTTTCTAAAGTTTAGCTATGATATCCAAGGGTGTTAATTATCCTGGTATTTATCCAAGAGTATTTATCCTGCTTGGGGTTCTCTAAGATTCTGGATCTTTGGTTTGATGCATGTAGAATAATAATCTTCAGCTCTTACTACTTTAAATATATTTCCTCTTTCTCTCTTTCTTCTTTTGGTAGTCCCTTTACACAAATGTTGCAGCTTTTATAACTGTCTCACAGTTCCTTGATATTTTCTATTGTCTTTTTTTTTTTCCTCTTAGTTTGAGAAGTGTCTGTTGTCCTGTCTTCAAGCTCACTGATTCTTCCCCCAGTACTCAGGAACTCGTAAAAAGCCTTCTCCATTTCTGTTACAATACTTTCCAACTTCTACCATTTCCTTCCTTTCTTAGAATTTCTATCTCTGCTTACACTCCCTATCAGTTCTTGTATACTGTTCACTTCTTCCTTTATTGTATTAATTTTACTTATTTTAAATTCCCATTCTGTTGTTGTCTTCAGTGGTTAAGTCCTGTCTGACTCTTTGCAACTCCATGGACTTATACTGTCCATGGAATTCTCCAGGCCAAAATACTGGAGTGGGTAGCCTTTCCCTTCTCTAGGGGATCTTCCCAACCCAAGGATCGAGCCCATGTCTCCCGCATTGCAGGCAGATTCTTAACCAGCTCAGACACCAGGGAAGCCCAAGAATACTGGAGTGGGTAGCCTACCCCTGCTCCAGTGGATCTTCCTGACCCAGGAATTGAATCGGGGTGTCCTGCATTGCAGGTGGATTCTTTACCAACTGAGCTATCAGGGAAGCCCCAGAGTTTGCTCAAATTCATGTCCATTGAATCAGTGATGCTTTCTAACCATCTCATCCTCTGCTGCCCCCTTCTCACTTGCCTTCAGTCTTTCCCAGCATCAAGTTCTTTTCCAATGAGTCAGCTCTTCACATCGGGTGGACAAAGTTCCCAGTCTAACAATTCCAAAACCTGTGTCCTATCCTGGTCTGGTTCTGATGCTTGTCTCTTCAAACTTTTTTTTTTATACCTTTGAGAATGCCTTGTAATTTTTGATTGAACACTAAACAATGTATCGGGTAAAAACAACTGAGGTAAATAGGTCTTGTGAGTTTTTTTGTTGTTGTTTTTCAGTCACTCAGTTGTGTTCAAATCTTTGCAACCCTAGGGACTGCAGCACACCAGGCTTCCCTGTCCATCACCAACTCCTGGAGCTTGCTCAAACTGATGTCCATTGAGTCTGTGATGCCATCCAACCATCTCGTCCTCTGTCATCCCATTTTCCTGCCCTCAGTCTTTCTCAGCATCAGGGTCTTTTCTAATGAGTCGACTCGTCATATCAGGTGGCCAAAGTATTGAAGCTTTAGCTTCAGCACTAGTCCTTCCAATGAATATTTAGGACTGATTTCCTTTAGGACTGACTGGATTGATCTCCTTGCAGTCCAAGGGACTCTTAAGAGTCTTCTCCAACACCACAGTGCAAAAGCATCAATTCTTTGGTGCTCAGCCTTCTTTATGGTCCAACTCTCACATCCATACATGACTACTGGAAAAACCATACCTTTGACTAGACAGACATTTGTTGGCAAAGTAATGTTTCTGCTTTTTAATATGCTGTCTACATTTGCCATAGCTTTTCTTTCAAGGAGCAAGCATCTTTTAATTTTATGGCTGCAGTCACCATCTGAAGTGATTTTGGAGCCCAATAAAATAGTCTTGTCAATATTTTCATTGTTTCCCCATCTATTTGCCATTATGTGATGAGACCAGATGCCATGATCTTCGTTTTTTTAATGTCCAGCTTTTTCACTCTCCTCTTTCACCTTCATCAAGAGGCTGTTAATTCCTCTTCACTTTCTGCCATGAGGGTGGTGTCTTCTACATATCTGAGGTTACTGATATTTCTCTCAGCAATCTTGATTCTATCTTGTGCTTCATCCAGCCTGGCATTTTGCATGATGTACTCTGCATATAAGTTAAATAAGCAGGGTGACAATATATAGCCTTGACGTGCTCCTTTCCTGATTTAGAACCATGTTACTAGATTTGGGGACTTCCTTTCTCCAGGCCAGAAAGTGGCCTTTCTTATGATCTTATAGAAATTAAGGTGATGTTCTGGTAAAAGTTTCTCTTGAGGGAAAGCATTCTTAAGGAGAACAGACCTGCTTTGGACATGTCTCAAAATGCTTTTCTTCTCGCATGCCAGAAGTATGGAGGACTTTTCTTTGGTCTTCACCCTGAGAATGTGGGTGCATAATCCATGAAATGGTGGTGGTTCCCATAAGACTGCTCCCTCCCCTAGAGTTTAAGTGTGTCTACCACGAGCAGAAATTCATCATCAACTGCAGTTCAAGTTTTGCTACCCAGATCTGGGCTCCAGCAGAGTCCTGTGCTTGGTGAAGCTATAATTCTCTGTAGTCACTTATCTAGGTCTTGTGGAGATAGCTCACCACATGGCAACAGTTCCCTGACAGATTTCAGGATTGTTGATTTTCAGTTTGTTCAGCTTTTCTCCTATTGTGATGACGGGAATGATGATCTCTAAGCTCCAAACATAATGGACCACAAACTGGAAGTCTTTTAATCTCTTATAGTTAAATAATGTTTCTTTCCTTTTTTTTTTTTCCTTTGTATGACCTGAAGGTTTTTTTCTTTTTTTTATATATATATATATTTTTTTAGCTTTACAATATCGTATTGGTTTTGCCCTATATCAACATGATCCGCCACAGGTATACATGTGTTCCCCATCCTGAACCCTCCTCCCTCCTCCCTCCCCGTACCATCCCTCTTGAAGAGCTGTACTCAGGGAATCCTCCTGCTTGTTTAAAACCAGAATGCCACGGATTGCTCAGGGACCTGTCACATCCTAATTAAAGCTTTCCTTGTTTGCCCCTTTCCAGAAGCTTCGGTGTCAATCCCATATTCTTTAAGGGAGGTGTATGAAAGTGGCTCAGTCGTGTCCGACTCTTTGTGACCCCATGGACTATACAGTCCATGGAATTCTCCAGGCCAGAATATGGGAGTGGGTAGCTGTTCCCTTCTCCAGGGGATCTTCCCAACCCAAGGATTGAACCCAGGTCTCCCACATTGCAGGCAGATCCTTTACCAGCTGAGCCACCAGGGACGCCCAGGGGAGATGTATCTGTAGGTCAGTCATTTGCCTGGGATCCTAAGAGCAAAAAAGAAAGAAAAAAGAGACTTGCTGCATTGGAAAAGACCAGGGTGGGGACTTATCTAGCAGTCCAGAGGTTGAGACTCCACATTGCCAATGCAATGTGCACGGATCTGATCCCTGGTTGGGGAACTAAGATCCGGCATGCCATCAGATCAGATCAGATCAGTCGCTCAGTCATGTCCGACTCTTTGCGACCCCATGAACTGCAGCACACCAGGCCTCTCTATCCATCACCAGCTCTCGGAGGTCACTCAGACTCACATCCATCGAGTCAGTGATGCCGTCCAGCCATCTCATCCTCTGTCGTCCCCTTTTCCTCCTGCCCCCAATCCCTCCCAGCATCAGAGTCTTCTCCAATGAGTCAACTCTTCGCATGAGGTGGCCAAAATACTGGAGTTTCAGCTTTAGCATCATTCCTTCCAAAGAAATCCCAGGGCTGATCTCCTTCAGAATGGACTGGTTGGATCTCCTTGTAGTCCAAGGGACTCTCAAGAGTCTTCTCCAACACCACAGTTCAAAAGCATCAATTCTTCGGCACTCAGCCTTCTTCACAGTCCAGCTCTCACATCCATACATGACCACAGGAAAGACCATAGCCTTGACTAGGCGAACCTTTGTTGGCAAAGTGATGTCTCTGCTTTTGAATATGCTATCTAGGTTGGTCATAACTTTCCTTCCAAGGAGCAAGCGTCTTTTAATTCCATGGCTGCAGTCACCATCTGCAGTGATTTTGGAGCCCAGAAAAATAGAGTCTGACACTGTTTCCACTGTTTCTCCATCTATTTCCCATGTAGTGATGGGACCAGATGCCATGATCTTCATTTTCTGAATGTTGAGCTTTAAGCCAACCTTTTCACTCTCCACTTTCACTTGCATCAAGAGGCTTTTGAGTTCCTCTTCACTTTCTGCCATAAGGGTGGTATCATCTGCATATCTGAGGTTATTGATATTTCTCCCAGCAATCTTGATTCCAACTTGTGTTTCTTCCAGTCCAGCATTTCTCATGATGTACTCTGCATATAAGTTAAATAAACATGGTGACAATATACAGCCTTGACGTACTCCTTTTCCTATTTGGAACCAGTCTGTTGTTCCATGACCAGTTCTAACTGTTGCTTCCTGACCTGCATATAGATTTCTCAAGAGGCAGATCAGGTGGTCTGGTATTCCCATCTCTCTCAGAATTTTCCCGCATGCCATGGGTGCGGCTAAAATAAAGACAAAAAAGACCAGTGCATAGCGTGTGGGCTCCTGGTGTACATTCAGGATGATCCAGACTCCTTCAAGTCAGAGAGGTGGGTGAGAAGCAGCAATTCCAACAGACAGGGATGATCCAGTTTATCCTGACTAATCTTGACCTCATATTATCCTGGGCTTCATCACTTAAACTTTTAATATTTGGTCCTCGTACTGCCCTACATACTCCATGAACAGGACTACTGGAAAGTCTAAAACACTTAGGTCTGGCTTTCCGTGTCACCACTCATATAAGCCAATGCTATTGCACACTTGGAATGAGAACAAAACTTTCAAAAGTTACAAAGCTAACACAAAGGTTCTGGAAGGAAAACAGGGAGAAGGGAGGGGTCAGCTCTGTAGGCAACGGGGGCCTCCCCCTGCTCCAGGAGTGGAGGGGACAGGACTATGGGAAAACAGCCTCGAACCACCCACCTTTGAGAGGGGAAGATGGAAGGCGGGGGAACGGAACAGAGTGCTGTATCTCCAGGTGCCCGGTTTGCTCTAGAGTTAGAGGGGTTAGGGCTAGACTTGGGTTTCACATGGAAACAGGGCCCACACGAGGCCCAGCCTGGGAGGAAGGTAGACACCAGCTGTCCCTAAAGTTCTGGGCTCAGGTCTTCATCCACTTCTTAGACCCCAAGGGAGTGGATCTCGCCCTGGAGGAGGAGGACTTGGTTGATGGCCCAACAGTCTTCTGATGGGTCCCTAATAGCATGGTGTTTCCTGGCTATGACCCCCCTGGAGCTGGGGCTGCTGGGGGTAGAGGCTGGAGCAGACACATCCCTGAAGGCAACCTTGACTGGGGGTGGGCTGTCTTCTCGGCTGGAACTACGGGGGCTCTGCCTGGGTGCACCCCCAGGCATATGACTGAAGATGGGGGCAATAAAGCCTCCAAAGCCGGGCTTATTCTTAGCGCTGGGCTTATTCTTAGCACTGGGCCCCATGGTCACCATGGGGGGGCTCTGGCTAGGAAGGCCCCAGTGTGATGGGCCACTCTTCCCACTCTGCTGTGTGCGGTTCTCTGGGCTCCCCTTCTTTCCATTGAAATACTGAGAGCTGCAAAGGGGCAGCTCAGATCCAGGACAGATGCTCCGCTCCCAACGCCCTGAGGTTCTGCCGAGACCCCCAGCCTGCAGGGGGCTGTGCTCGATCCACCAACTGTGGAGCAGCACAGCCCGTTGTTGGGCCCTGCACTGGGCATGGCCTGGGGCATGCAGGTGTCAGCTGCAGAGCCAGGGGCAGGGGCTGGGCTGGATGGGATGGCAGCTGGGGTGGCAACCAAGGCTGGCTGGGTGCTGGCATGGGTGCCCATAGGGGAGTTGGTGGATGGAGCTGGGGGCCCTGGAGCAGGGTCCCTGGTTAGGGCTGGAGCTGCTGGGTTTCCATAGCACGGAGAGTGGTCCCAGGCGGGGACTCCCTGCTGCTGCACATCAGGGGCCCCAGTGATGGGCTGGGCAGGGGCTCCCGTGTGAGAGGAGCCGCTGAACCCGAGTCCGGGCAGGCTGGTGCTGACTGTGACAGGCCGCGCTTTCCCCGGGGGAGGGGGGGAGGGGGGGGGGGGGGGGCGTCTGTAGTGCCTGGGAAGATGGGAAGAGGCTCCCGCTGGAGCCAGGGGGAGACCCGAAGAGGGGAGACTGGGAGGGTGGAATGGTGTCCATGGGGGTGACCTCAGTGTCAGAAGCGGGGTGGGGAGCCAGGTACCCAGATGTTCAGGGTGAGGGCCTGGTTTGGAGAGCAGACAGGATAAGCTGGCTGGTGGGGGGCAGGGATCGAGGGCCAGATACGGGAGGGCGGCTCTGGGGGGTGAAGACAGGAGAGTCCAGGCACATGGGCGTGGGGGACCTCATGCTCGAGGAGCCGGGCGCTGCAGGGAAGGCCGGTCTGGCATCCTCCGCAGCCGGACTCCACGCCGGGGGGCTGGGAAAGGCCTCCTCCTCCTGTGGCGTTCGTAAGAGGCCCGCCCCCCACCCCTCCCCGACGGCTTCTGCCGGAAGCCGGGAAGCCAAGCCGCAGTCGGGACCGCAGCCAGGCTTCCCGTCGCACCCACCGTGCCTGGCGCGGGGGCTGAAGCAGGAGCAGAGGGGCTTGGGGGCCGAGCAGACAGGCCCGCGCCGCCAGATCCTGGGGAGGAAGCGCGGGTGGGCAAGGTGAACGGGGCGGGGGCGGGGGGCGTGAGTGGGAAGCAGGGCCCGGGAGGGGCTGGGATCAGGGGGAGAGGGGCCCAGGGGAGCCATGCCGTCCCCCTGACCAGGGATGCGCAGAGGAGGCCCCTCCAGCAGACGCCCGGGTGTCCACTGGCGCTGGGGAGGCCGACTCCCTCTGGTCTCTCTCGGGCCAGGAGCCCTGCCGGGGGCCGGAGGGTCGGCGGGCGCGGGGAAGGGGACGGCAGGGCTGCGGGGCCGGGGTCTCATCCCGCAGCGCGCTGTTGATGCGCCGGAACGCCGCTGCCTTCTCCGCGTCCAGGTCTTCGGCGGTGACTCGGAAACCCAGCTCAGGGGGGTGGGGGCAGCCTCAGCGGCTCCCCTGGCCTGCGCGGCAGCAGAGGAAACCTGCGTCTTCCGGGCCTGGGACTGTCCGACGTAGGGGCGCCGTTCTCCCAGGTTCGTGTCTGCCCCCTGGTTGCCTCCGCGTCCTCGTCAGGCCGGCTGTTGCTCTGGGAAGCCACCGGGGCGGCACAGGGCGGCGGCGGGCCCCCGTCGCTCGCTTTCCTCGAGGACCTCCGGGGCAGCCCTCGCGGTATGCGGGGGCCCGTCCTCCTCCGCCCTGGCGGGAAACCTCGGGTGGAGCTGTAGGAGCTCGTGATGGCGTTTCTTTGGGGGCAGGAGCTCACACAAGAGGTCTGGAGTTTCTTGGTGGATCTGTCTACTGAGCTCTTGGCATGGAGGTTTCTCCGCAGAGGCCCAGGCTTGGGCACGAAGGCAGAGAGGTCTCCCTGGGCCCCCAGGGGCCTAAATGTTGATCGTGCACCCCGAGAGCCATTGGGGCCCCTTTTCTGATGGTCCTTCCCTGTGGAATGCAGGGTCTTCCTCCTGCTGGGCCATCCCCTTCCCGCTCTCTCCCAGGGCCCTCCTCACCATCTTCTCCGTGCAGGAGCCCGGGGCACACCTCAGTGTGGTGGGTGGCACGGGGGTGACCTGCTGCTGGCGCCCACCACACACAGTGACCGTGCCCTCTGCGGACGCTGAGCCGCGGCACATCGTGGAGATGCGAGCACCCAGCACCGCCTTCCTCTGATGGCGTCACCTGCAGAGGGAGGTGAGGACCCCCAGGAAGGAGCGCAGGGTCTGCGGATCATAGAACACCGTCTCAGAGACGCTGTGACAAAGCGCAGATGCAGAGTCACCGGATACTTGTGGGCTGGCCTGCGAGTGGACAGCGGGGCGACAGCTGGGTGACCTGGGCCGGCCACGGAAAATCGGCGGGTGCGGGGATCGGGATGGGGGTGGCTGAGCCTTCCTGGCAGGTGCTGGCCCCCCAGAGCTTGGGGTGGGGGTGAGGGCCCGGGCCTGCCCAAGTAACTGCCCATAGGGCACGTGGGTGAGTGGTCGGCGTTTGGATAGAGAGCTGGGCTCAGAGTGCTCTGGTTCAGCTGCCAACTCGGCCGAAGGCGAAGCAAGCAAGCACGCACTGCTTGGCGTGTTGCTGGGACACTGCTCTAGAACCTGTGAGCAAAGAATGTGGTGCGTGCGCTCTGTGCAAAAGGTGCTGGAAGGATGGCGCATGCGCAGAGGACCAGTGAGGCTGGGTGGTGCGCAGGTGAAGATGCTCTCCTAGACAGTCTGGCGCTTCCGAAACTCCTGGGGTCTGAGGGTTGGAAATATTTGTCTTGAGGGCGATGAGCTTCTTGGCAGGACATCTGGCCCTCCTCTCCTGCCTGGGCCCCAGACCTGTCGGGGGTCTCCACCCAACAAAGGGGAGCAGGGTTCCTGGCTGTGAGCCCCCTCACCCCACACCCCCACCCCCAGGATGGCAGCTTTGGCATCAGCGCCTGTACATCCTCTTGCCTTTAATTCTAGCAGCAATGGAGGGGGAGAGCCGCTAAAAGCAGAAGTGACCGTCTCACCCAGATCCTACTGGGGTGACCCCCGAGGCAGCCACCAGGGCAGGCAGGCAGAGAGGGCCACCCGTAAACCCACTCCTAGGCAATTAACTCAGGGAAAAACCTGTAATGAATGCATGGGAATGTTTTAGCTAACTTATCCACAACTCCTAAACACAGGACTATCGAGATTGTCCACTTTTTCTTGAATTTGTCATTTTTCAGTTGTTCTCAGAACAATACTGTGTATACACATTGCCCAACAGTGGAGAGTTAATATTTTACCAATTAAATAAAATGCAGAAGACTTAGGTTCATACAGATTATTTTACTTGACACTTTTTTTATAGTTGTCTTATCCAAAATCACTGCAGATGTTGACTGCAGCCATGAAATTAAAAGACGCTTGCTCCTTGGAAGGAAAGTTATGACCAACCTAGATAGCATATTCAAAAGCAGAGACATTACTTTACCAACAAAGGTTCGCCTAGTCAAGGCTATGGTCTTTCCTGTGGTCATGTATGGATGTGAGAGCTGGACTGTGAAGAAGGCTGAGCGCCGAAGAATTGATGCTTTTGAACTGTGGTGTTGGAGAAGACTCTTGAAAGTCCCTTGGACTGCGAGAAGATCCAACCAGTCCATTCTGAAGGAGATCAATCCTGGAATTTCTTTAGAAGGAATGATGCTAAAGCTGAAACTCCAGTACTTTGGCCACCTCATGCAAAGAGTTGACTCATTGGAGAAGACTCTGATGCTGGGAGGGATTGAGGGCAGGAGGAGAAGGGGACGACAGAGGATGAGATGGCTGGATGGCATCACTGACTCGATGGATGCGAGTCTGGGTGACCTCCGGGAGCTGGTGATGGACAGGGAGGCCTGGCGTGCTGCAGTTCATGGGGTCGCAAAGAGTCGGACACGACTGAGCGACTGATCTGATCTGATCTGATGTGTCACCTTTATATGATTTGAATGCCACCCTCTGAGACTGTGATATCCTTTTTCAATTCAAAAGTCATACAGGGAATTTCCCTGGTGATGCAGTGGTTAGGACTCACGGCATTCACTGCCTGGGGCCTGAGGTCTATCCCTGGTAAAGAAACTTAATCCCTCAAGCTGCGTGGTGAGACCAAAAGAAAAAAGAAAAGTCATGCCTATATTAAAATAAGAGGGTAATTTATCCAGATACTTATTTCATTTTCCGTTTCTTTGTTCTTGAAGTTTCAGACTTTCTTGTGTTGACTTCAGCCTGAAGAAGTTCTTTACATGCATTTTTATAGCAAATTGGTAAAGAATTCTTAGTTTTCTGTTGTCTCCATCAGCCATCATTTTGAGTTTTGTTTGGCTTTCAGTCTTTAAGGGTATCTTTGCTTTAAGGATATGATGTCCTGATTTGATCTTTTCAACACTTTAAAGATGTCATTCAATTCTTTTTTGGCCTCTGTTTTCTGATGAAAAGTCACAGTCCTTCAAGTTGGTATTCTCTGGTATGTGTAACAGGTCATTTTCCTTGACTGTGTTCAAGATTACTCTTCACATTTGCTTCTTTTTTTTTTTTTATCAGATTGATTGTGTCAGGGTGAGGTTTTCTGAGCTTAGAGCTGTCTCTCTAAATCAGTGACATTTTCAACCATTCTTTTCCTCATTTATTCTGCACCTTTCCTTTAGACCCTCCAAAGCCACAACATTAGGACTTCAAACATTGTTCCTCCCATCTCTGAGACAATGTTCGTTCAGTCATTTTCCCTCTATTTTTCATATTGTGCCATTTCCATTGATTCATAGGTTTTCTGAATTTTTCCTCTGTTTTCTCTGTTCCTTTATTCAGTCCCTCCAGTGAATGTATGATTTTGCATGGGTTCTAAAATTTCCATTTGCTTTTTTTTTTTTTTTTTGGAGTTTTTACTTCTCTGTGAAGAACTTGTTTCTTTCCATTCAAGAGGATTTAACCTGAGTGTGGTGATAACCACGAAGCAGATGGTTGGGCTGCTAATTCCTTCTCAGGGCTGAGTCTGTTGACTGCCTTTTCCCCTTGAGAACTGGTCAGATTTTCCTAGTTCTTTGTATGCTGTGTTGTGGGATTTTGGCTGGTACCCTGGTGTTTTTTTCAATCATATTATAAGACTCTGGTTCCTATTAAAATCCTCTGTAGATCGTTACTCTCTCTGCTGTTTCTGCGAAGAAGCCTGTGAATCTGTGTTCCAGCAGATACTGTGCCTCATCCTCTGCGTTGTTCCCGCCTGGGTGCCGTTTCGAGGACGTTGTGTCCATGCGGCACATGGCCATCTGGTGTTGACCTGGGAGCTGAGTGGCAGTTCATACTGTAGTTCACTCCTCCAAGCCTCCGCTTTGCCTCGTCGGGTGAGGCATAAGGCTTTGTCTGTGCACAAGGCTCGGGGAGGCCTAGGACCTATGCTGGTTCATACACAGGCCTTCTCTAACCCTCTCCTCTTCAGGATTCTACCCACATTCTCAGGCTTCAAGGGGCTCCTCTTACATGTTCCTCAAAGTGTTTCAGCCTCCAGGCTGTCTTGCAGTTCCTCGTGGCCAGGTTGACCTTTCAGGTGAAATAGCAAGAGAAAAGAAACGACAATAGCAGGCATTTCCCACCCCCACCCCACCACTCTTCAGAAAACAGGAGCCTCTTTACCTGTTCCTTTGCCCAGAGATGCGGATCATCTCTCAGGGTTCAGGTGCCTCTGCCATCACTGAGGTTGCAGGGGAGATATGATAACCAGGGAGGAAAAGAAATCAATGGGGGTGACCTCCCTAACTCCTCATTATGTAAGTCTCACACTTTTTCACTCTTCTGGCTGAAAAGGGGTGGATCCCAGAGTTTTAACTTTCAAGCTGCTGTTGGACATCACCTGCTTTGGGTAAGCTAGGAGACAAGAGACAAGAAAAAAACATTATCCCCTAACAGGCTGGTATTCAGCTTTGGACTTCCAGGCCCCATCTGCCTGTTAGTGTTTACTTCATAAAGTTGCAAGCACATGTTTCTTTGTCCTCTTGTCTTGAATTTCACTTGTAATCTGCAATAAGCGAGGTTGTTGTATGAGGCTTCCTCTGTCTTGGCCCAGCCAGAAGTCTGCTGTTGTTACTTTTGAAATAAATGTATTTAAGTTGTCCAGTATGGCAAGGTATCCTCTTGCTTTGGGGCTGAATAATAATTCCATTCTGTATGTATGCCACATTTTCTTTATCCATTCATATGTCAATGGACATGAAGTCGTTTCCACACCTTGGCTCTTGTGGCTAATGCTGCCATAAAAATGGGAATGTAGAATATCCCTTTGAGATCCCCATTTCGATTCTTTTGGCTATAGGCCCAGAAGTGAGATGGGTCCATTGTGCCAAGTGAAACAAGCCAATCACAGAAGGACAGAAGTTGCAAGATTTCACTTTCATGAAGTATCTGAAATAGTTAAACTCAACTCCAGTTGATAACACTGAATCAGATCATTGGCATTTGCTGAGTGAGACGAACACCCTCTCCCCCACCCAAAAGGTAAATATGTGAGGTGCCAGGTGTGTTAACGTGATGGGGGAAGTCCTTTCACAGTGCATCAAATAATCGTGTTGCTGAACAAGGGCTGGCTGCCCCATGCGCAAAGAAGCCAGTGCTATAGTCCTGGGTTTTGAGGAAAGAGAGCTCTATTGTGAGGTCGATCCGAGCAAGACAGGAGGCAAGGCTCTGGAATCTGTCTCCTTGATCCAAGGTTTGGGGCAAAATTTAAGGACTTAAGGGAGTTTCAAACTTGGAAGCTGACTAGCTGGTCTTGAATCACTCCATATACCCGACTCCTCTGCCTGGAAGGCAGCTTTTCCTTCCTGAAGTTCTACGCCTTCCTCTGTAAAGGACTGTGGTGACAAGATTTCTTTAGGTTCTGTAAACCTAAGGATCTGATTTCTTCCAGAGACAAGGATTCCCGTCTTGTGTGTGCACAGTGCTGTCTCTATAAAATGACTCAAGGTTTGATTAGTCAACCTGTGCCATGCTAAGTCGCTTCGGTCATGTCTGACTCTGTGAAACCCTGTGGACTGTAGCCATCCAGGCTTCTCTGTCCATGGGATTCTTCCAGCAAGAATACTGAAATGGGTTGTTGCCGTGCCCTCCTCCAGGGGATCTTCCTGACCCACACACAGACTGAACCTACATCTCTTAAATTTCCTGCATTGGCAGGCAGGTTCTTTACCACTAGAGTCACCTGGGAAGCCCAAATCAACCTATATAAAGAGGCAAAACCAGTTTAAGTTGGTCAGTGTTTTTTTTCAATCATATTGTAAATAACTCACAATTTTGTGGATCAGTGATATCCAATAGAGCTGAAAAAAGGATCACCCCCTCAAAAAAAAAAAAAAAAAAAAAAACACCAGAAAAAAAGTCAAATTTATACACAGAGTAGAATAATGATTGGCAGAAGCTAGGGGTAGGGGAAACGAAAAGTTGTTAAATAGGCATAAATTTCCAGTTCAGCAAATGAATAAGTTCTAGAGATCTGCTGTACAACATGTAACAATCCTGTACTGTGCATTTAAAAGTTTAAGAGGTGAGATCTCATGTTGTGTTTTTAACACAATAAAAAATTTAGGCAATTTCTAGTGATCACATAATGCTTGGAATGCTTCGGAATCACAGAACGCCTAAGAATGTAATGCTATGCTATGCTATGCTAAGTCACTTCAGTCGTGTCCGACTCTGTGCGACCCTATAGACGGCAGCCCACCAGGCTCCCCCGTCCCAGGGATTCTCCAGGCAAGAACACTGGAGTGGGTTGCCATTTCCTTCTCCAGTGCCTGAAAGTGAAAAGTGAAAGTGAAGTCGCTCGGTCATGTCTGACTCTTAGCGACCCCATGGACTGCAGCCTACCAGGCTCTACCGTCCATGGGATTTTCTAGGCAAAAGTACTGGAGTGGGGTGCCACTGCCTTCTCCAAGAATGTAATGTACTATGCTAAATACTCAATGAGGTAATTTCTAAGAAATAAAAATTAGGATTGTTTGACAATAAAATAAGTATTCACTCCATGTGCACTATGATAAAAAAAATGTATTTACAAATGCATGTGAAAGAAAATGTTTCATAGTAATTTTTTAATATGATCATGGTACATTAAAATGTATTAGTGCTTACCTGTGAACACTAAGGTCACTTGATTTGTAATTTTCTATATTAAATTCTATACTTTTGTGACTAAAAGCATTACTTGGGGAATTAAAAGGATGAAGTGATTTTGGCTGTTGATCCGCTACTAATTCCTGCTGCTGCTGCTGCTGCTGAGTCGCTTCAGTCATGTCCGACTCTGTGTGACCGCATAGACGGAAGCCCACCAGGCTCCCCCGTCCCTGGGATTCTCCAGGCAAGAACACTGGAGTGGGTTGCCATTTCCTTCTCCAATGCATGAAAGTGAAAAGTGAAAGTGAAGTCGCTCAGTGGTGTCCGACCCTCAGCGACCCCATGGACTGCAGCCCACCAGGCTCCTCCATTCATGGGATTTTCCTGGCAAGAGTACTGGAGTGGGTTAACATTAATTCGGGAGTTGGATTCTTTGACTCAAGGAAACAACAGAATAATATGAAAGGAATGTGTCCGAGGGTAGAAGTGATTAAACTACAGCAGATGTCTTTGCAAAAGCTACTGTTGGTCCCAGAAGATTCTCACCTAGCCATATGACACAGGGCAAATCAGCTCGCCTACATCTCTGAGTTATAGGGATGTGGTGATAATTAAAAGGTGACTACTGGGCACAGTGAACACTTGGCAATCGTGGGTCCTCGGTAAAGTCACTGCCCTGCTCCTTTATCCTTTGGAATTACTGTATTAGTAATTATACTTGATAGTATTTTTCAGTTCAGTTCAGTCGCTCAGTCGTGTCTGACTCTTTATGATCCCATGGACTGCAGCACACCAGGCTTCCCTGTCCATCACCAACTCCCAGAGCTTGCTCAAATTCATGTCCATCAAATCAATGATGCCACCCAACCTATCTCATCCTCCATCATCCCCTTCTCCTCCTGCCTTCAATATTTCCCAGCATCAGGGTCTTTTCCAATGAGTCAGTTCTTTGCATCAGGTGGTCAAAGTACTGGAGCTTCAGCTTCAGCATCAGTCCTTCCAGTGAATATTCAGGACTGATTTCCTTTAGGATTGACTGGATTGATCTCCTTGCAGTCCAAGGGACTCTCAAGAGTCTTATCCAATAGTGCAGTTGAAAAGCATCAATTCTTCAGTGCTCAGCTTTCTTTATGGTTCAACTCTCACATCCATACATGACTACAGGAAAAACCATAGCTTTGACTAGATGGACATTTGTCAGCAAAGTAATATTTCTGCTTTTTAATATGCTGTCTAAGTTGGTCAATAGCTTTTCTTCCAAGGAGTAAGCGTCTTTTAATTTCATGGCTGCAATCACCATCTGCAGTGATTTTGGAGCCCAAGAAAATAAAGTCTGTCAGTGTTTCCATTGTTTCCTCATCTATTTTCCATGAAGTGATGGGACTGGTTGCCATGATCTTCCTTTTTTGAATGTTGTGTTTTAAGCCAGCTTTTTCACTTTCATCAAGAGACTCTTCAGTTCCTCTTCATCTGCATATCTGAGGTTATTGATATTTCTCAGGTTCCAGTAATCTTGATTCCAGCTTGTGCTTCATCCATCTGGGCATTTTGAATAATGTACTCTGCATGTAAGTTAAATAAACAGAGTGATGACAATGTACAGCCTTGACGTACTCCTTTCCCAATTTAAAACCAGTCTGTCATTCCATGTCCAGTTCTAACTGTTGCCTCCTGACCTGCATACAGATTTCTCAGGAGGCAGGTCAGGTGGTCTGGTACTCTCATCTCTTTCAGAATTTTCCAGTTTGTTGTGATCCACAGAAAGACTTTAGCATAGTCAGTGAAGCAGAAGTAGATATTTTTCTGGAATTCTCTTGCTTTTTCTGTGATCCAACAGATGTTGGCAATTTGATCTCTGGTTCCTCTACCTTTTCTAAATCAAGCTTGAACACCTGAAAGTTCTCAGTTCACATAATGTTGAAGCCTAGCTTGGAGAATTTTGAGTATCACTTTGCTAACGTGTGAGATGAGTGCAGTTGTGTGGTAGTTTAAACATTCTTTGGCATTGGCTTTGTTTGGGATTGGAATGAAAACTGACCTTTTCCAGTCCTGTGGCCACTGCTGAGTTTTCCAGATTTGTTGGTATATTGAGTGGAGCATTTTCACAGCATCATCTTTTAGGATTTGAAATAGCTCAACTGGTACTCCATCACCTCCACTCTCTTTGTTCATAGTGGTGCTTCACAGTAACTGTAGTTTAGATACTCTTTTCCTTTGATCTTTATAATTTGATTAATACATCTTCCTATGGCAACCCACTCCAGTGCTCTTGCCTGGAGAATCCCAGGGATGGGGGAGCTTGGTGGGCTGCAGTCCATGGGGTCGCTAGGAGTCGGGAACGACTGAGCGACTTCACTTTCACTTTTCACTTTCATGCACTGGAGAAGGAAATGGCAACCCACTCCAGTGTTCTTGCCTGGAGAATCCCAGGGACGGAGAAGCCTGGTGTGCTGCCGTCTCTGGGGTCACACAGAGTCGGACACGACTGAAGTGACTTAGCAGCAGCAGCAGCAGCATTACAGATTTAGAGTTTTTGAAGTCTGATTGTATATTTACCTTTACCAGTATGTTGTATACTTTCATATGTTTTCATGTTTTTGATTGTCTTTTCATTTCAGCTTGAAGAACTCTACATTTCTTTCAAGGCAGGTCTTATGGTGATGAATTCCCTCAGCTTTTGTCTGCCTAGAAAAATAACTCTCCTTCATATCTGAAGGATTACTTTGATGATAGAGTATTTTGGTTGGCATATTTTTTCTTTCAACATGTTGAATATGTCGTTTTACTCTCTCCTGGCCCATAGGGTTTCTGCTGAGAAATCTGATGGTCAAATGAGGGTTCCTTTGTATGTTCAAATCTTTTCTCACTTGCCTTAGAATTCTTTATCCTTTGATTTTCTACAATTTCATTATAATGTGTCTTAGAGAAGATCTCTTTTGCATTGAGATGGTGGGATGATCTTTTAGCTTCATGAACTTGGATGTTATTGAGATTAACTTGGTCTAGAGTCAACTTAGGTGCTTTGGAACTTCCCTATTAGTCTAGTGGTTAAGACTTAAGACCCCTCACTCCCAATGCAAGGAGGGTTTGATCCCTGGTTGGGAAACTGGATCCCACATGCTGCAACTGAGAGTTTGAATGCCGAAACTAAAGATCCTGCATGCTGTAACTAAGTCCCAGAATGGGCAAAATAAATAAATAATTATGAAAAAAAATAAATTCAAGTTAGTGTTTTCATGTTAGGATGTTAAAAGTAATCCCCATGGTAAACACAAAATAGCTGTGAAATATACACAAAAAGAAGTGAGAAAGTAATTTAAATATTTAACTGTAAGGAATCAGCTAAACACACAAAAAGGATAGGAATGCAGGAAATGAGAGGTAAAAATGCTTTGCGCATATAGAAAGCAAATAGCACAATAGTAGAAATACTAAGCCTTTTCTTAGTAATTATTTTAAATGTAAATGGATTAAACTTTACCATTGAAATATAAAGATTGGCAGAATCAGATCAGATCAGTCGCTCAGTCGTGTCCGACTCTTTGCGACCCCATGAATCGCAGCACGCCAGGCCTCCCTGTCCATCACCAACTCCCAGAGGTCACTCAGACTCACATCCATCGAGTCAGTGATGTCATCCAGCCATCTCATCCTCTGTTTTCCCCTTCTCCTCCTGCCCCCAATTCCTCCCAGCATCAGAGTCTTCTGTAATGAGTCAACTCTTCGCATGAGGTGGCCAAAATACTGGAGTTTCAGCTTTAGCATCATTCCTTCCAAAGAAATCCCAGGGCTGATCTCCTTCAGAATGGACTGGTTGGATCTCCTTGCAGTCCAAGGGACTCTCAAGAGTCTTCTCCAACACCACAGTTCAAAAGCATCAATTCTTCAGCGCTCAGCCTTCTTCACAGTCCAACTCTCACATCCATACATGACTACTGGAAAAACCATAGCCTTGACTATATGGACCTTTGTTGGCAAAGTAATGTCTCTGGTTTTGAGTGTGCTATCTAGGTTGGTCATAACTTTCCTTCCAAGGAGTAAGCGTCTTTTCATTTCATGGCTGCAGTCACCATCTGCAGTGATTTTGGAGCCCAGAAAAAGAAAGTCTGACACTGTTTCCACTGTTTCCCCATCTATTTCCCATGTAGTGATGGGACCAGTTGCCATGATCTTCGTTTTCTGAATGTTGAGCTTTAAGCCAACCTTTTCACTCTCCACTTTCACTTTCATCAAGAGGCTTTTGAGTTCCCCTTCACTTTCTGCCATAAGGGTGGTGTCATCTGCATATCTGAGGTTATTGATATTTCTCCCAGCAATCTTGATTCCAGCTTGTGTTTCTTCCAGCCCAGCGTTTCTCATGATGTACTCTGCATAGAAGTTAAATAAACAGGGTGACAATATACAGCCTTGACGTACTCCTTTTCCTATTTGGAACCAGTCTGTTGTTCCATGACCAGTTCTAACTGTTGCTTCCTGACCTGCATAAAAATTTCTCAAGAGGCAGATCAGGTGGTCTGGTATTCCCATCTCTTTCAGAATTTTCCACAGTTTATTGTGATCTACACAGTCAAAGGCTTTGGCATAGTCAATAAAGCAGAAATAGATGTTTTTCTGGAACTTTCTTGCTTTTTCGATGATCCAGCGGATGTTGGCAATTTGGTCTCTGGTTCCTCTGCCTTTTCTAAAACCAGCTTGAATATCAGGAAGTTCACGGTTCACATATTGCTGAAGCCTGGCTTGGAGAATTTTGAGCATTACTTTACTAGCGTGTGAGATGAGTGCAATTGTGCGGTAGTTTGAGCATTCTTTGGCATTGCCTTTCTTTGGGATTGGGATGAAAACTGACCTTTTCCAATCTTGTGGCCACTGCTGAGTTTTCCAAATTTGCTGGCATATTGAGTGCAGCACTTTCACAGCATCATCTTTCAGGATTTGGAATAGCTCAACTGGAATTCCATCACCTCCACTAGCTTTGTTCGTAGTGATGCTTTCTAAGGCCCACTTGACTTCAAATTCCAGGATGTCTGGCTCTAGGTCAGTGATCACACCATTGTGAGTATCTGGGTCGTGAAGATCTTTTTTGTACAGTTATTCTGTGTATTCTTGCCACCTCTTCTTAATATCTTCTGCTTCTGTTAGGTCCATACCATTTCTGTCCTTTATCGAGCCCATCTTTGCATGAAATGTTCCTTTGGTATCTCTGATTTTCTTGAAGAGATCCCTAGTCTTTCCCATTCTGTTGTTTTCCTCTATTTCTTTGCATTGATCACTAAAGAAGGCTTTCTTATCTCTTCTTGCTATTCTTTGGAACTCTGCATTCAGATGTTTATATCTTTCCTTTTCTCCTTTGCTTTTCCCTTCTCTTCTTTTCACAGCTATTTGTAAGGCCTCCCCAGACAGCCATTTTGCTTTTTTGCATTTCTTTCCCATGGGGATGGTCTTGATCCCTGTCTCCTGTACAAGGTCACGAACTTCATTCCATAGTTCATCAGGCACTCTATCTATCAGATCTAGGCCCTTAAATCTATTTCTCACTTCCACTGTATAATCATAAGGGATTTGATTTAGGTCATACCAGAATGGTCGAGTGGTTTCCCCTACTTTCTTCAATTTAAGTCTGAATTTGGCAATAAGGAGTTCATGGTCTGAGCCACAGTCAGCTCCTGGTCTTGTTTTTGCTGACTGTATAGAGCTTCTCCATCTTTGGCTGCAAAGAATATAATCGATCTGATTTCGGTGTTGACCATCTGGTGATGTCCATGTATAGAGTCTTCTCTTGTGTTGTTGGAAGAGGGTGTTTGCTATGACCAGTGCATTTTCTTGGTAAAACTCTATTAGTCTTTGCCCTGCTTCATTCCGTATTCCAAGGCCAAATTTGCCTGTTACTCCAGGTGTTTCTTGACTTCCTACTTTTGTATTCCAGTCCCCTATAATGAAAAGGACATCTTTTTTGGGTGTTAGTTCTAAAAGGTCTTGTAGGTCTTCATAGAACCATTCAACTTCAGCTTCTTCAGCGTTACTGGTTGGGGCATAGACTTGGATTACTCCAACTATATGCTGTCTATAAGAGACTCACTTAAGATTCAAAGACACAGACATTTTGAAAGTTAAAGGATGGAAAAAGGAATAATAAAAAAAAAACCTCAATGAGAAAACCCAGATATTAACCAAAAGAGAGCAAGAGTGTCTATGCCAATATCAGACAGAATCGACTTTGAATTACAAATGGATCAAAGACTTAAGTGTAAGGGCTAAACTGTACCAATTTCTGAAGAAAAAGGGGGATAAGTCTTCATTTTTAGATTTGACTATGAACTCTTAAATATGATAGCAAAAGCACAAACAACAAAAGGAAAAATAAATAAGACTTTATAAAAACTAAAATCCTTTGTGTTTCAAAGAATACCACCAAGGAAAATATAATACAACCTTCACAATGAAAGAAAATATTTGCAAATCAAGTTTGTTAAAGTCTAGTACTCATAATATGTAAAGAACACTGGCTATTCAGCAATAAGATGTCAAGCTTCCCTGGCAGCACAATGGTAAAGAATCCACCTGCCATGATCGATCATGGGTTCGATACCTGATCCAGGAAGATCCCACATGCTGCAGGGCAACTAAGCCCATGCCCCACAACTATTAAGCCTGTGCTCTAGATCTAGGGAACCGCAACTGCTGAGCCCATGTGCCACAACCTCTGAAGCCCAAGCCCCCTGCGCTGGGCAACAAGAGAAGCCACCGCAGGGAAAAGCCCACCCACCACAACTAGAGAGTGCCCCTGCTTGCTCTGCAACTCGTGAAAGCCCACATGGAGCAAAAACAAAAACTGCCAACCAAATCTGAAAAATGAAAGACCTTGCATAGATCCTCCTCAAAAGAAGAGACACAGATTGTCAATAATCACAGGAAAATAATTCAAAGTTATTAGTCAAAATTATACAAACTGAAACTACAGTGAGATACCACCACTTCACACCCATTGGGTACCTTCAAACATTGCTGGTACAAATATAAAAAAGAAAATAGTTCGGCAGTTCCTCAAAAAGTTAAACTACCAAATGCCCCAGAAATTCCACTCCTGGGTATATGTCCCGGAGAAATAAAAGCATATGTTCACGCAAAAGCTTGTACATGAGTGTTATAGTATCCCTATTTGTAATAGTCAAAAAGTGGAAACAATCCAACTGTCCATCACCTGGTACATGGAAAAACAAAATGTGTTATATCCATACAATAGTATTCAGCCACATGTAATATATGGAACATCCACTGTAGGAAGATCCATAGAGACAGGACCAGAGCTGAGGTGAAAGGGGTAGAGACAGCAAGAATGACTGATACTACAGGGTTTCTTTTGGGGATGATGAAAATGTACTGGAATTAGGGGTGTTGGTTGCAAAACCTCAAGATAAAAAGCCACCAAATAGTACAGTTTCAAAAAGTGTGAATTTATGGAATATTAATTATATCTCAATAAAGAAACTACAACTTAACATTTTTTATAGTTTGTGTCTCAACGTGGTACATGAGTAAGATGCAGTCATTCGTGATCAATTTCACAATGAAATTCCCACAGTGACTTCAATGGAGTGGCTTGGATGAGGTGATTGACGTTTGAGACTCAACCCTTTGGAACTAAATGCTCATTTAGGGCTGTTGAATACCAGTATATATTCTTCATACTCAGGGTATTTACTCAATCCCTGTGTGTATCCTTGCTTTGAATCCACTGTCTTTTTTTCTTCATTTGCTTGAAACATGGTCCTGGGAAATTCATTCACAATAGGGAGAGTTTGTTGACATCTTCCTGGCAAAAGTCTTAACTTGTTTCCAAGACACACTTTAGATCTTATCATTAACTGTCCCAGGGAGCCCCCTGAATCACAGTAGGGCTTATGAAGATGGACCTTATATTTTTGTGTGCACTTAAAATACCCAACAGGCTGATGGCATGGGAAAAATCACTTTAGATGCGACAATGCAAAGTCAGCACATTGATGTATTGTAAAAGCGATACAATATTGTAAAGTTAAGCAAAATTAAAAAAATAAATAAATAAAAATAAAAAAAAAACAACAAAAAAACAAAGTCAGCACAACATACTGAGAGTATAGGTGCTGGTGCCTGATGGCCTGAAGTCATATCCCATTCGAAAGTCCCAGGTACCTAGGAAGGTTGATTAGATTTTCTGTTTCTCAGTTCCCTGATCTTTAATGTGGAAATATTAATAGGACATGCTTATTTGTATTATGTTCTAAAATTAGTAAACACTGAGCCTGAATAAAAATAAGATACTTTCTAAGTGCTACCTACATAAGTAATCAAGTATTAAGTGTCTAGAAGCAAAAGCAGAAAGTCTCCAGAAAGGGCACCTAGGAGGCTACCAACAGGACAGAACATACTTATTTACATTGATTGTAGAGCCTGTGAAAAGAATATTATTTCTTGGAGTGCACTGTGGGGTGGACAGAGTAGGGGCTGTGACCCATATTTTACGGTTCAGGAGATTGAAATTTAGAGAGACTGAGTAACTTGCCCAGGGTCACAACACTCATGAGTGATGTGTCTGAAGCAAGACAGGGAGATGATTCCCTTAGGATGGAGATTCCTGAACCGCTGGACATGAGATCATGCCCTGGATACACAAACCAAGAGTTCTCTTCACTCCCTTCCCATATCCTCCTGCCTAAGGATGCTGCAGGGAGATAGCTGGTACCCAGAGGAAGTGCCTGGCCCAGGAGAATGGCTCAAATCTCAGCCCAACTCCTGAGCCCAAATACACTGCCTTTCCCCCGAAGACCCCCTGATGGACCAGGAGATCAGAACATGCATCTTGCCCCCTCCCCTCCCCCTCAGCACATGATCCTATCCATTGCTGCTTTGTAGTGAGACTTCCTGGTGGTCAGGTGACCACCCTGAATGACCAGTAGCCTGCTTGACTCTAACTGGCTCAGAACCCAGGACATTCTAAACCAACTGCCCACATGACAGTTGCACAAAGAATTCGCATCATCTTCAGCTGACCAAACCTGGACGAGGAGCAGTGGCTACTCACTAGCTGGGAACGGGATCTCCTGGGCTGGTGGTGTTTTGGGGGCTTACTGGATGAAGTCTGTGGGCCCCAGTGCCTCACTGACTAAAACCTGAACAATGGCTGGAGCAGCCTGGACTAAGGCCTGATTGAGGGTGGGCAGTGGCTAACCTGGTTCTGAGTGGGCACCATCTCTGCCCAGTCCTTGCTCTCCCAGATTCAGGCTCTGCTGTATAAACCACAGCCTTTACTCTTGAATCTACTCACTGGTGTTATTTCCACAGCACCTTCAATGGAATGGTTAGTGGGGGCGGCACATGTGTGCCCCTACCTGTGGTTTGGCCAGAAGTGAATTCTGATGTGTCTGAACCACGGCTGGGAATGGTGAGCAGACCATCTTGGCCGCACTTGATATTCTTGTGCGTCCAGTGTCTGAATCCCTTGTGATCCATTTCTTTTGGTTAACCGGGCCACAATCCTGGAAAATACGTTCAAAGCAGAACTATTGACGTATTGCTGGGAGAAGACCATGGGGAAATATCAATTCATTCCCAGGTCCCACTTCTGTTCCCCTTGATCGCCAGCTGCCTAGGGGAGTCAGCTGAATCAAAGCTGGGGAGAAGAATGTTACAATGTGGTGTGCAGTTAATACACTCAAAGTATTCAGCACTGATCGCACGGGAATATGACTTTATTCAGATGAGATAATATAGAAATGGCGCACAGCACAGTGACTGAGGACATGGAGACTGGTGCCTGATGATCTGGGTTCAAATCATACCAGACATCACGTGAACCTGGGAAGTTTACTTAACCTCTCTGTCCTCAGTTCCCTGTTCTATGATATGGAAATATTAATGGGCCCACGTATTAGTAGTACATGATGAAGCTTAATACAAAAAGTCAGGTAGACTCTGAAGAAAAATGACTGGTCCTTCATAGGTGCTACATAAGTGTTCAGAAATTAAATGTCTGGAAGAATAAGCAAGAAATGTAGAAGTGCTGCCTCCTGGATGCCACAGGGCAGAGGATGCGGGGAGGTTCTGGGTGTGATGCTTTGCAGCTTGTGAAGAGTATCTGTTATCTCCTGTGATCCCCACATCAGCTGTGGGGGCAGGGAGGAAACTCTCAGGGCAGGTGCTGTGATCCATATATACATGGCACTAAAATGTCTAGATTTTCAGTGACTTTCCCAGAGTCTAAAAGCTGATGACAGATGGATGTGGGACACGAATGTAGTTGGTTCCCTGGGGACAGAAGTCTCTGAACCCCTAAATCCTCTAGATGGTGCCCTGGACCCCGGAGCCCAGGACTCTGCTCCCTTCGGCCCCTCAATCCTCCTGCCCAACGGTTGCTCCGAGGACAAGACGGGTCTTAGCCAACAGGAGGGCAAATGCCTGACCCAGCTGCCTCCTTTGAGTTGATCCCTGACCCCAAAGCTGTCCAATATTCTGGAAAGAATTTCCTTGAAAGATCAGGCCCTCCACACCTCTGTCACTGAAGGCTCATTCCTCTGACCTGACGGCATTGTCCCTTCACTCTCCCAGGCAGCACCCAAACACCCAGCGGTCCTGTCCACATCAACCAATGGAAATCCGGCCAGGAAGTCCCAGCTTCCTTCCTTTCCGAAGACCTCTGGATTCAGACTGCTAATATTTGGCTTTGGATTTTGACATCAACATTCAGGACCATTTGGCCTGTAATTTTCTTTGTCTGATGCTGTTGTGTTTGTCTACTGATGTCTACTGCTGGGGTTGAGACAGTCTTCTCCTGGTCCGATAAAGGCAGTGTCAGGTGTGTTCTCTCTATATCTGTTCTCTGGAAGAGTGTGTTAGGAGATGGGCATCAACTTCCACCTTAAATGTTTGGTAGAAATCAGAGCTAGCCATCTGGGCCTGAAGTCTGTTTTGTGGAATTTTTTTTTTTTTCTTTTTTGCATTTCTTTCAACAGAAGCTTATTTGGTACATTGTATAAGACACAGGTCTTAAGTATAGAGCTTTATGATCTTGTAAATATAAGCACATCTGTCCAACACCCAGTTCAGTACACAGGATATCCCCAGCATGCTGGCAGCCCCCTGAAGAAGGGAAGTAGAGGAGTCACTAACTTATCAGGTTATAAGAATGAAATCAGCTATCCGTGCATGCTGCAAGCACAATGATTTACACACAGCTCAAAATTAGTGTGGCAGTACACCTGGAAAGTAGTGGAGGGAGCCGGAGGGCTGGGAGAACCCAATGCCTTTGGGACTTCTGCTGTGGACGTCTGAGGTCAGCGTTAGGAAGCTGTGAGAGGAGCTTGTCAGAAGCACCTGGGCTTTTACAGAGGAAAACACGACTATTTCCCAGAGTGGAGCATCCATTGCAATCCACTGAGCCCTCCCTTTGTTGAGGGTGCTTTTTCTATACTTGTGTGTTATTTTACATATAAGTGTTTAAAAAATAAACGCAGCAGGAGCTCAACTTTGCTTGAAATTAAAAGGGTTAAATATAAAACATATATAGGAAACTAATGCTGGACCCATACAGTTTGTATTAGGGAAGAAAAGCGTCACTAAACAGCTAACTCAGGAGGCATAGGGAGGTGGCCCTCCTTCCTTCACCTCCTGCGTCTCATTTAAGCTTCCAGACACTGGAAGCTCCGTCCCCTCTGAGTCTCAGGATGAGTCCTCCGGGTCATGGACCTTCCTTCACAGGTGTCACACCAGAACCTGCCACACACATGCAGTTGCCGGACTCAGTGGAGAGGTGGGTGGGCACTCTGGTCAGTGCGCGGGACCCAGGGGGCTAGTCAGACCTGGGCCCTGGCTTCCCCAGGGGTCACATCCCCAGGGCAGCCCTGTTTGTTGCTCTTTACTAAACGTGTTGTCTAGTAGCAGAGAGATGTTCTGTAAGCAGTGATTTAACCTGGGCGTTTGGCCAGGCAGTGTTCAAGTGACTGGTCCTATGAAACAGTGTAAGTGATGCGGAGGAAAGGGGAGGCTCTGGGGCTCCAGGATGAAAAGAAAGGCTGGGTCCCTCCATCTGGGCGCTCTGAGGAGCGGGAGGTCCGATGGCACAGGTGGACGTGGTAAATAACCCCGTCCCTCCAGCCCCACTCGCCCGACTCATCGGGAGACCCACACAGTGGAAATGGTCGATTGGGTCCAGTTGCTCAGTCGTGTCCGACTCTCTGCGACCCCATGGACTGCAGCACGCCAGGCTTCCTGTCCATCACCAACTCCCGGAGCTTGCTTAAACTCACGTCCGTTGAGTCAGTGGAAATGGTCAGAGAACCACAATGTTCTCTTTTCCCCTAAGAACCCTTTTTCTTTAACATCCCAGCCAAACTTGCCTGTGTTTCTTCTGCTGTGACAGATCATAAGTTTCACCACTTTACCCCATCCCAAATGAAAAGTTTACAGAAGACACCGCTTTTCAGAGTGCCATGAACCCAAATCTGCTGAATATTTAATTTTAAGATTATTAATTTGGAAGACTGGCTCTTTAGTGCACGCTAAATTAGCATTGCTTTGAATTGGTCTTCATTTGTGCGGGCGTGTTGTATTCAATTTTCACACGTCTATTAAAAATCAATAGAACCTGAAGTTGAGAAATGGTGCTGTGAGGTGACCCGGGCTGTTCCCTGGGGCTCCACGGAGGCTGGGGCGGGTAGCTGGGTAATCCCAGCCAGGTGTAGATTCTGCAGGGTCCCCTGCTTGATGTCAGGGCAGCTGCGCACCCACAAGGGAGCTGTCTGCTCACGAGAAGGAGCCCCGGGGTGTCTGTCCTTCTCACCCTCTCCCAGGAAGCCTGCCCTCGGGGGTACCTGGGCCATCTTTGTTATCTCACCACATCTCGTGCCTAACTGGGGATGTGGCCTGCTGACCTTGGCTGGCTGGGAGGACAAGGCCGGGTCCTACAGAGGGAGATGTTGAAGCGTGCCAGGGACACCCTTTACAGAGAACGTCCAGGGATGACGTTCATGGCTTGTCCCACTGGCCGCCCCCCGCCCCCACCCCCTGAATGTAGGAGCCTGGCATCCTCGGGCTCTATGGAACGGGGACCATTCCCTGACGAGTTGCGCTCAGGTCATCCACCAGCAGCCTGTGTGGATGACCACCATACTCTTGTCTCTGCTGTTGGGCTCACACACAGAGATGGCTGCCTGCATGCTCTTCTCTGGTTTTGGGTTTTCCTGAAGCGCCAAGAAAAAAAAAAAGACCCAGGAGTGGCCGGGGAGGTGCGTGCACCTATCTGCCTTCTGCTCTTCCTCCTGCCTGCTCCGCGCTAGCATTTCCTCTTCTTGTTCTTCCTCATCCCCTTTGACTTCATCCTTTCTCTTGAGTCCAGGACTAGAGAATTTGACGGCTGGAGGGCAGGGAACAACTGTGTGTGTCCACAGCTGCCCAGGGAGGGACACCCATTGATGGCGGAAGCGGCAGTGATGTAGGGGAGGTCCAGGGCAGAGCCAGATGTGCTGGGGGTCCCTCCAGCAGGGTGGGGCCAGCCCTTCTGACACCCAAGCCCCTCCTCTTGCCTGAGCCTGGGGCTGTGGGGTGTAGCATGGGGGCTGGAAATTGGACGGGTTGGGTAGGGATGGGAGGTGGTAGGGTGGGCATGGGGGTGGGGCAGGGTGGGCATGGGGGTGGGGTAGGGTGGGCTTGGAGGGGTACTCGGGGTTACCCTCTCCATAGAATTCACTGATCCTAGACAGGGATTGAGGGTGGAGGTGTCAGGAGCCAGGGTAATGGGGGAGGAGGGCTGCAGGGAGATTATTGTATAGATTTTATAGCTGGTCCCAGGGCCTCAAGTGCCTGGATGAGACCAAGTCTTTCTGAATGAGAAGCAGAAAAAGAGGGAAGGAAGGAACAGGAGAAAGAGGCGCTTATGAATAAGAGAATGAGAATTTAAAAAAGAGGAATAAATCACATGCAGATTGTTGCTCTCTCTTTAAGAGGCTTCAAAATCCACCAAGTAATGCTCCACACCGAGAATTTCAAGAATGGGGGTGGGGAGGCCTTGGGAAAAGAAAAAGGCGGAAAGGTCCAGGCCTGGCTGAGAACGGGGTCCTGCTGCTCCCGGCAGGGGTGAAGCCTGACCTTTGGGCCTTTTCTGCGCCCGCCCCATGCCATGCATTCTCCCGGGGGGCCAGGACCCTGTCACTTTTGCAATGGGGGGGTCGGGGGCGGCGGGCTTATGATCTCCAGCGTCGTTTCGCAGCCCGCAAACTGTGTGTGGCCGAAAATGAATGTCTGCGTCATCCTGCTCCTCCAGGAAGGCAGTCATTACTGTCCCCACGTCACTGCATGCATTGCCTTCTGTTCCTCCCCCTCCCTTCCCTTCACGACTTAACCCCTCTGTTTTTCTCTCTTGCGTAAAAGCCTGTTTCCTGTCTCTTTGTCAACCTCCATCCATCAGTGCTCTCTAACATGGGAACATGGAAAGAGGCGTAATCACAGGTGCTCCCCCCCCCATCCCTACCCTGGGAACCCCTACCACGGTCGATTTCCTGGCTGTGCTGGGCTCTGTGGCAGAGACTGACAGCTAACTCCATGTAGCGAGTGACTGTCCCATCTTGGGGCAACTTTGGGTTCTTGGGAGACATTTGAGACTCACAGCAAATCTGTATATATGTTCTGAAGATGAACACAAGCTTAGAGGTAAAGTAACTTGTCCAAATTCTCTGGGTCTGCAAGCGATGCAACAAGGGGTCGACCTTCAACAGGTGTTGGTCACATAAATGCCCAGTCCTGGCCAGGGTTAGTCCTGGAGCCTTGGAAGGACTGGGGACGGGGAGGCGGGGACCTGGGCCAGCCTGGGGGAAGGTGGCAGGGCCGGCCGGGCTGGGCTGTAGCGGGGCAGGAGCAGGCACTGTCTGGCGGGAGCAGGGGCTTCTGAGAAGAGCCGTGACCCCCGGCCCCACCGCCCAGAGGCGCTGTCCTGGGGCAGGTCACTCCCAGGGGACCGGGTCAGCAGGCCTGTGAGGACAGGGTTGTGCAGCCAGCCCCGCAGTCGTTCACAGCGTCCTGGAGAATTCCTGCTGGCTGTGGAGGGGCTGGGATCCAGCCCTGCGGCTGGCCCCAGGATTCGGGATGTGGGGGAGGAGTGGAGGCGAGAAAGGTGCTCCAGGGTGTGCTCCCCCTCAGCTCTGTGGGAGGACCTGGGAGCCTGCGGAGGGAGCTGGGGGGGACGTCCTCTCTAACTTCCCCACCCCTGGGAGCAGCGCTCTCAAACCGGGAGGAAACCTGAGGGCAGGAAACCCGAGCCCCCCAGTGGAGAGGCTGCCCCGAGACCTGCACATGCAGAAGGAGAGAGCGCATCTGCTTCTCCCCCAGCACCCGGAGTGCACACGAGGGGCTGTGTCTCCAGGCTCCAGTGTTGAAGGAGTCGCTTCACACCAGACAGCCTCATCCCAGCTCAACCCACAAACCCGGACCAGTAACGTTTGTGCTTTATTCCCAAGAGGTGCCAAGCAAACGTAAGCAAAGGCTTTGCTTTGGCAAAGCCATGAAAGAGCTCATGGGAGCTCTTTATGTCACGGGAAAGATAAATCCTGAAGCCCATGCATAGGCTTAGTGTCCCCCACTGTTATGTCATTTTAATATAAGAAAAGAGCAACACAAGCCCTCACACATACTTCCTTCTTTCTTATTTCGTGTCCCTCTTCATCAGTCTCCAAAGAGACATGGGTAACCTGATTGCTCCTGGAGACCCTGACCTATTGGACCCTGCCCGAGCATCAGTCCCTACCTGGAGAGCCTTCACCCTCACTGAGCTACAAACACTCTTCAGGAAACAGTCCTTAGCGACACAAACGTGAGCAATAGAGTTAATAGAGAGAGTGGCCCATTTTTTCCTCCTGTGCCCACAGAGGCTGGGCTGGCTGCTACTCAGCATCACCGAGCTCCTTCCTCTGGGTTCTCAGACCTTCCCTGGGGCTCCCTGGAGCCAGAGCCCAACACCCAGAGGTTGATGGCACTTGCAAAACCTTCACTGAGAGAGAAGATCCCCCCTTCAACTTCTCACGTCCCCCTTCCATCGGATCCTTCCGGCTCTGGCCTCCAACCTTCTTAGCCTGCAAATCCACCTGTGAGGCGCGCACAGGCTTTGTGGGTTAGGTGACTTGAAGGGAGCAGAGCCCGCGACGGGCACAGGGCAGCTTCGCACGAGAATGTTCTGTGAGGATGAAAATGTTCTCTGTGGATGGGGCCCTTGAAACAGGGCTCAGGCGCTGGGTGGTGGGAGGGGGGCGGGGAGCGGGGGTCTTGAGTGTTTCTTTTGACTTGCTTTCATTGGTTGCCATGGGAGCAGGCAGCTCTGGCTTGCGGCCACTGGGGGCAGCGCACTACAAGATCAGAAGCGGCTCCTTGCTTTGGAGGAGTTAGACGGTCTGACGGTGACCATGCCTTTGCAGATTCTTCCTGGGCTCAGGCACACGTGCCAGGACCCTACGTGAGGTCCTGGGGAACACTCAGGGGGCCTCGAGGGTTCCCAGCAGGGTGAAGGGCAAGGCCAGGCACATCTGTGCTAGACATAATCTGTAATCCGTAATCCAAACCACAGAGTCGGGAGAGGTGGCAGGTGACGGGAGGTAGGGAGTGATGCTTCAAGAGCCCACCTTTCTCGCCCCTGATGGAGATTAGAGCCTGTGGATGGGCCCCTTGCTTGACGTGGGCCCAGCAGGCCTGGACAGGCTGAGCAGAGGGAAGCTTGCCACCCCTGAACTAGATCCCAGCCCAGGGGGTACACTTCAGGCACTGACGGGGGTGGCCTGAGATGGGTTGTCCAAGGGCTGAGCTGTCCAATTCTCACTTGAGTGAGAATTGATGAGGGAGACACACACAAGCGGTGCCCTTGCAAAAGGGCACGTCTAGGGTTGCTGTACTCATGAGCGGTGGACATGGAGTTTGGGCCTGAGAATTGCAAGATCTGTCAGAGGAGCTCTCCAACTGACGACCACTGGGCCATACAGGGAGAGCAGTAGGGCCCACCTCCACCCAGGGGTCAGCCCCCATCTCTTTTCCTTGCGTCCCCTACCCCTGGCCAGCCCTGGGGCCCACGCCCCTCCTACCTACCTCCTCTGCAACAAGAATGGTCCACAGCTGCCCTGGCCACGTGGTGTGAAAATGCTGCCGTTTAAATGTGTTTCTGAGCCAGACAACCCTTGGCTAACAGTGTGTAGATAAGGACTGGTTGTCGGGCAACTTCTAGAAATAGGAGTGAAGCAGAAACTTGTCCCTCCTGGGCCCCCAGGTGGGAGAGGCCTGGGGACCTCCATGTCTTCGGCCCTGACTGTCTCACGACCCTTGTCCCCATGAGCGCATCTCCTGGCCAGTCCCAGATGCAACCTGGATCAGGTGGGCTCTGTCCACAAAAGCTAGCATGTTTTTGTTTTTTTTTTTTTCCCACTCAGCGAGTGAGTGACTCCAGACTACATCCCATGTTCCCTGAAGCCACCTGCCAGTACAGGGAAAAAACACTGATCTGAGGATCAGATCCAGTGCGTTTTGCCTGCACCAGCCTTCCGTTCTCCTGGTGACTTTAGGAGATCAGATGGGAGACTGTGGTCAGGTCAAAGGCCCAAAAGCAAGGGGTAGGGGACACCTGTGGCAAAGACATGAGCTTTTCCTGAAGGTTGTGACTCTCAAGTTTAGTTTGGTTGGCTATACCAAAATTCAAGAGGGAACTATTGCTGCCAAACAAAAGGTCTGCCCTCCCCCGACCCCATTCCCCCCCACCCTACTCTGCCACCACGAAATTTACCACTGATGCTGTCATTTGTAAATGTTCTCTTGGATCAGATGTCAGTCAGTCAAAGACTCTTACTCAATAGTCCTCTCTCCTCTCTAACCATGGAAATGGTGCCTATCACCCCTCATGTACCCTGGCCAGCTTTCATATTTGATTGAAAAGGAAAGAAACCAAGAAAGCAGCATTTCTACCCCAGACGAAGAAAGGCTAGCTTACCTTGGCTCTGGATGGGGCTTCTTCCTCTGCTCTGTCACTGGGAAGATCCTCTAACAGGTCCTGCAGGGGGTCGGGGTGGGGGGGTCCTAAGAAAACCCACAATGACTGTGGGGACATTGGTGGTGCCACTCAGAAATGACTTGGTGTGTGTGTGTTGGGGAGCACGTTGCTTGATACATGGACCCTGGGGTGGCGGTGTGTGGATGTGGCTGGTTAACAGGCATGGACCAGAGGGGAGGGGGAAGGCACAGGAGAGAGTGTGAAAGAGAAACAGAGCCCTTGGTTTGGCTTCATCTCTCAAGGTGACCCAAATGTGAAAGAAACAAGAAAGCAGAGTCCTTGGTTTGGTTTTATTGCTAAACTGACCAGAGCGAACGTGTCAGTCTATGCGTGGTCCTGGCTTGCAGGCTGTGATTCAGTGTCGAGGTCCCCATTGCCCCTCCTGCCCATTCTGAAGCTCATTTTGCTTGCCATTTTCTTCCTGACCTCTTCCAAGACCATTTCAGTCTCCACGAGGCAACAATACTGCATTGGGGTCAGCCATCTGTGGCATGGGATCTCACACTTGAGAAGATTTTTGGTGGAAGAGATTTAGCTGTAGGTGGTGCATTCTACTGTGCTTTGCCGATCCTCTGCTGTGGAGACGCGAGAACACTGAAATACTGCCGTTTCAAAGTAACCCCTTATAGCCATGTGCTGTGTTTACCTCCAGTCTTTTTTTTTCTTTGTCACATGTGTGTATTCAGTGAGAGAGGTGGCTGTCCTCACCTGGGTAGCAGTCTGGGGGTGGGCTAGTCCACTCCAGAGGGAGGGAGATGGAGGGTGTGTGTGAGCGCCAATGCTTTTCAATGTGGGCAGTGCAAGAGAGTAGCAAAGAGGGTGGGCACCAGGCACTTTGAGTTCTTAACCTGTCACCATCCCCAGGGTGTGTAGCTCAAGGATTTCAGAATTTCTAGGACTCCCGGTGATAATGTAGCCAACACTCAGCTTTACCTGTCTGAGGCTGGCTCCTAAGGAGTCGTGACCCAGAAGTGGCAGAAGGTGACCCAGTCGTCCTCGACTCTGCCTTCTGTGCTTAGCATCTGTGAGCTGGCCGAGGAGCCTGCGGACTCTCTGCACGCCCCTCATGCTAACCATGGGGCCCAAGTCTCCGTAACGAGGATGTACCCACAGGGAATGGTGGGGAGGCCCCACGGGCAGCATTGCAACACTGTTACGCTGGGACTGGAACCAAGAGTTTTCCTTGTGTCTTATGGCCCCGGATTCTTCTTATTAAGAGAACCTCTCCCCTGGTCTGCCCGTGACCTGAGTCGACTTGTGCTGCTGAACTGCGTGGTCATATGCCCCCTGGCCAACCCCACCTGCAGATATGCGGTCCACGGCTTCAAGACAGCTGTGGGGAGGGACCTGCTGGCCGTGGGGGAACCAAGGCACACTGCAGGCACTGGTCGTGCTGCGTGGCTTCTCCGTTCTTGCTTAAAGCTTGTCCCAACCCAACTGGTGTGATCACCCTGGGAGACTGAACCCCAGCCCCAGATGGCCATGGGCCGGAGGTCTGCAGGCTCCTACTTTGGGAGGATCAGTATCGTGAGGATCTGCACGTTCTGGGGATCCTCTCTGGGCACTGGTGGCTGGCCCTCCCTGCCCGACTGCTCTCTTGGTTTATGGGACCCCTGGGGCCACCTTCTAGGGATGACAGGGCTGGGGGCCTGGGCGCTTGAGGGTGCAAGTACAGATGCTGGTGACTGATGGTTCCACTGGTGGGTGATGGGTGTTCAGGGGGTCCAAGCCATGCCACCCACACCACATGCCTGGTTCACATGTTGTCTCTTCCACTCAAGCGCTTGAGACTGGCACACATGCATACCTGTCTCCCAGTTTCTCCATCTAACAAGTGGGGTTGTTGGGCAAACCTCCAGGTATGGCCGTGGTGGGTGTTGAATGAATGAATGAGTGCAGTGGTGATGGCCCCCTTCGCTCCCTCTATGCTACCTGAGAAAATTGGCAGGTTGCGCTGTGTAAGTTAGATGTATCTACTGGGGAAAGCACGCACATACAACCTCTGCACACATATTCACAATGACCCCACTTAGACTTACACATAGATCACCCCCTACCCCCACTAATCAGACGCACACCCCCACCCCACTGAAACGGAATGCAGCCATTGCCAGGGACTTACAGGACACGGCCATAGGTCTTTATCTGAAGTATAAATTTACTTCACCACACCCCCAAATCCTCCCTCTTACCAGGAAGCTGGAATTGGGATGGTCTTCCAGGCCAAAAGCCAGCAAAAAAAGCTCCACCTTCCCCCGCTAGCTTTTTTTCCTTAGCAGTAGACTCATTCCTGAATATGTAGAGTTTTCCTTGCTTAAGAGCAGAGAACATAATACCCTCGCTCATAGCCATAAGGGAACGTCCACTATCTCTTGAGTTCTGAGTGAAGAGGATAGGAGTCATGGAGGCTGGGTTCTTCCCTTGGAACGTTAGCATCCTTGGATTCACTGGGAGACTATCTCTCAGCTGGGGCTCCAGGTCCTTACTCTTGGAAATCAGTTTTCGAGTTGGGTCTGAAGTTATTCTTCTGAGAGTTCGCAGAGCAATGGCCCTCCCCACAGGGGTTCTCCTGCAGTAAACGGATGCAGTGGAGATACCTCCACATTTACACGAGTATCTCAGTGAAGGCCCGGCACCCAGGCCATGTGCTTGCTTCTTCAAAGTGGTCAAGCCATGTGGCTGCCAGAAGGAGTGTCCTGGGATGTCCTGAACAGCACCATTCTACTTTATCTCTGAATCTGACTGGACACTTCATATAAGTGGAATCATACACTATATGCCCTCTTATGACTGGCTTCTTTCACTTAGCATAATGTCCTCAAGGCTCATCCATATCGGTGAAAGCGAGAGTCACTCAGTTGTGTCTGACTCTTTGCGACCCCATGGACTATACAGTCCATGGCATTCTCCAGGCCAGAACACTGGAGTGGGTAGCCTTTCCCTTCTCCAGGGGATCTTCCCAATGCAGGGATCAAACCCAGGTCTCCCGCATTGCGGGTGGATTCTTTATCGGCTGAGCCACAGGGGAAGCCCATCAGTAGAGTGTGTCAGAATGTCCTTCTTTTTAAGGCTGAATAATACCTTTGTATGGATAGACCTGTTTTGCCTGTCCATTCTCTTGTCAGTGGACACGTAGCTTGCTTCCACCTTTCAGCTATGGAAAACAATGCTGCTGTGAATATGAGTGTACAAATATTTCCTCAAGACTCTTATTTTGGGATTCTTTGGGGTCGATAGCCAGACATGGAATTGTTGGATCGTGTGATATTTTTTTATCTTTTGAGAGCCTGCCCTCCTGTTTCCTACAATGGCCGCATCGTTTTACATTACCTCCCACAGTGCCCAAGGGCTCTGATTTCTTCCCAACCTGGCCAACACTTACTTTCTGCTTTTTTTTTTTTCAGTCTTTGATATCCTAATACATGTGAGATGGTGTCTGGTGGTTTTGATTCGTATCTCTCCCCTTGATCAGTGATGCTGAGTTTTTTTTTTTTTTTTCATGTGCTTATTAGCCATTTATGTATCTTCTTTGGAAAATTGTATAGTCTAGTCTTTTACCCATTTTTAAAATCGGGTTGTTTGTGGTTGAGTTGTAGGAGTTCTCTGTATATTCTGGGTATTAACCCCTTTTCAGATACATGATTTCCATTTTTTTTTTTTTTTTTCCCATTCGTGGGTTGTCCATCACTAGGCTGAGGTGGAAGAAATATCCAGACTCACCTACAGCTATCCTGCAAGTCCTCTTTGACTGGGACGATGACCCAGAGCAGGGCTGAGAAGTTTATGGAAGTGAGGGGACAGTGCACATCTGCTGCTGCTGCTAAGTCGCTTCAGTCGTGTCCGACTCTGTGCGACCCCATAGACGGCAGCTCACCAGGCTCCCCTGTCCCTGGGATTCTCCAGGCAAGAACACTGGAGTGGGTTGCCATTTCCTTCTCCAATGCATGAAAGTGAAAAGTGAAGTCGCTCAGTCGTGTCCGACTCTTAGTGACCCCATGGACTGGAGCCTACCAGGATCCTCCATCCATGGGATTTTCCAGGCAAAAGTACTGGGGTGGGGTGCCATTGCCTTCCCCTACCATCCTCTAGATCAGAATTTTTGCACACATTTTGAATCGCCTAAAAAAAAAATACTGGAAAGGGACCTTCCTGGCAGGCCAGTGGTTAAGACTCTGTGCTTCCACTTCAGAGGGCCCAGGTTTGACCCCTGGTCAGGGAACTAAAAGATCCTGCATGCTGTGTGGCACAACCAAGAAAAAAAAGAAAAACTTTGGAAAAAAGAAAAGAAAAAAATGATGATGTAAACGTAAATCATATATTTTTTCAACTCAATATGTCCAAAATGTTGGAATTTTTACACGTGGCATATAAAATGTGGCCATATTTGTAGGGCTCAAGAGTTAACACTGAGCCAGTTGCTACCATGGGCTTCCCTAGTGCCTCAGTGAAAAAGAATCTGCCTGCCGACGGTGGAGACTTGAGTGTGATCCCTGGGTCGGGAAGATTCCCTGGAGAAGGAAATGACAACTCACTCCAGTATTTTTTGCCTGGGAAATCCCATGGACAGCGGAGCCTGGCGGGCTACACAGTCCATGGGGGTCACAGAGTGTCAGGCACGACTTGGCGACTAAAACAGTAACGAAAGTCGCTGCCACATTGGGTGGGTGACAAAGTTGCATATTTATTGCCGGGCATAGAGTTGGTGCTCCATAATGGCTTAGTTATCCGTGTCTAAATCCCAGCTGTCCTTTTTATAACTTGAGAAAAGTGTTTAAAAAGTTTTTGGAAGGCCTGCCTTCCTGGGCTTGCAGAAGTTTTCTGTGGGTCACCCCATGGTCGTTCCGGGCTGGCGCACATTTGGTTTCTCTTCTTATGTTTCTGTCTCCTCTCCTCGTGAGGACACCAGTCAGATTGAATAAGGGCTCAGCTGACAGCCTCATTTGAACTGAACCCCCTCTTTTAAGGCCTTCTCTCTAAATATGGTTTCATCCTGAGATACTGGGCTTTAGGGCTTCCACATCAGAATTTGGTTTGCGGGGGACACCATTGAGCCCATAACAGAATTTAAACAGCTTGTAAGTTTTTATAGTCTTGTGAGGACAAGGTAGTCACCATAGCCTAGTTACCAGGAGGCAGAGATATGTGCAAAGCTGAGGCGCCACAGCATCAGACGGGTCCTTGCCTTCTGGTGGGCATTTCAAAGAAAGTAGAAGGGACACAGGAAGCCTGAATCAGAACAGGGAAGAGCAAGGTCCTTTCATAGACTTTGACAGAGCGCCACCTAGCGGGTAGCTGTAAGGATGGCTAGAGGCTTTTATGATTATCATGAATCAAGTGTTAACCATGTCTGCAACTGTCTCTCAAGAACTAAAACCTGTCCAGGGTTTTTTAATATCTGAAGAAAAAAAGTCACATTATGTGCAGAGGTGTTTAGAAACAACAGACTCTCAAATTTCATCGAGTGTTCGGTGATATGGATAGTTAAAATATGTACAATTTATAAACTGCCATTATGACCTCATATTTTGAATCTCATGAATATTTAAAATCAGCTTCATGATTTTTTTGCTTTGACTTCACTTTTTCAATTTAATGCGTAGTAAAACAAAATAGCAATTTGCAGTCTCTTGCAAGAAAACCAAAGTGAAGAATTTATCATAGGATGGGAATTAAGTATTCAAATCCCATCTTGCCTTCCGCATTCACTATGGAATAGCCTACCATGCAATGCCTTAGTGAATAGGGTGTGTGTGTGTGTGTGTGTGTGTGCACGCGCGCGTGTGTGCATGCGCACTTAGTCACTCAGTCATATCCATCTCTTTGTGGCCCGGTGGACTGTAGTCTGCCAGGCTCTTCTACCCAAGGACTGGAATGGGTTGCCATTTCCTACTCCAGGGGATCTTCCCCACCCAGGGATTGAATCCATGTCTCCTGTATTGGCAGGCGAAATCTTTACCACTAGCACCCCCTGAGAAGCCCCTCATCGAGTAGGTTGTTTGCCCGTCAAATTGGACCTACATATTCCAAACAGTTTAGCTGAAGTGAGAGTTTATATTAGATATCAGTGAAGGGTAAATATTAGCAAAGTTAATCTTTAAAATATGAGCCAGAATGAGAATTTTAGCTAGCATTGTGTGGTTTACAGATTAATAAGCACAACATATTTACAAATATATATGAAATAATTAGTGAATTGTAATTAATGCAAATCATTTTGAAATTTGGTTCAGTACTGAATAAAAATGCTTGTTTTACTTCAATAAAAAAAGTTTGTGGTATAATTTCTCTGTCTTTAGTGAGAATCTCATTTTTGCCAGAATGAAATCAAAATACAGTCAGGTTAAAGACACCCGGTTTGAAGGGCAGGAAGAGATCCTCCAACATAAAAAGCCCACTGTAGAAGATGTGGTATGTACATGCCATGGAATGTTACTCAGCCATAAAGACTGAGATTCTTTCATTTTTAATAATTTGCAATATTTATGATGCTCAGTGAAGTAAGCCAGAGAAAGACAAATACATATGATATCACATACGTGGAATCTAAGAAATAATACAAATGAATGTATATAGCAAATGAGAAACAGACTCAAAATATAGAAACTAGTGGTTGCCAGTGGGGGTGTAGGGTCTGGGATTAAGGGATTAAGAAATACAAACTCCTAAGCAGTTGATAAGCAGCAGGGATATATTGTATCAAGGGGAATTGTAGCTGTTAATCTTATAAGTAACTTGTAACAGATTATAATCTGTAAAAATAGTAAATCACTTTGCTGTGCACCTGAAACTAATATAATATTGTAAATCAACTATATACTTCAGCAAAAATATCAATTTTTATATCCTTCAGCAAAATGTGCAGGGTTTACTGTATACAGGTCTCCTATAACAGGTCTCATCAAATGTATAGCTAAGAGGGCTTTCCTGGCGGCTCAGTGGTAAGGAATCCACCTGCCAGTGCAGAAGACACGGGTTGGATCCCTGATCCGGGAGGATCCCAGATCCTTCGGATCCCCCAGATGCTGTGCAGCAACTAAGCCCATGTGCCACAGCTGTTGAGCCCCGGGGCTCCAGAGCCCAGGAGCCGCAACTCCTGAGCCCACAGGCTGACGCTACTGAAGCCTGAGCGCCCGAGAGCCTGTGCTCTGCACCAAGAGAAGCCAGAGCAACGAGAGGCCAGCACACTGCGGCTAGAGAGTAGCCTGTGCAGCAACAAAGACCCAGCATGAGCCCAAAATAAATTACACTTAAAAAATTATAGCTAAGCATCTTCTAAAAAAATTGAAATGAATTTAAAAGCCCCTTGTAGGTGGGATTTCACTCCTGAACCTAAACCATCCTCAGAAGGAGCTGGAGGCCAGAGGAGTATCTAAAAGAAACGTGAGGCCAATGTTCATTTCTTTTTTGCTTTTCAGTTTTCTACAAAAGGCAAAGATGAGAGAAATACGCTTGGTGAAGTTGAGTAATTTATTAAATACAGCAAGTGTAGCCAAGGCTAACTCAAACCCCACACCCAAGGTGTACACTTAGGGACTCTTGGGCCCTCTGCTCCAGAAGCTGTAGGCAGGACTAGATAATTCAGCCCTGAAGCTGGAGAGACGACACTCTCTTTCGTTAGTCAGATCTTGGCTTGGACTCCCCCATGAGATGGTGAAGTGAGTTCCCCCCGCTGACTAGTTCAGCCTCTCAGCTGCTGCTGTGGGTCTGAGCCACGACCAGCAGTGGAACCCACTGGCGAGGGTTGGAGGGTCTCTGAGTCTAAACCAGGATATCCAGTGGAATGTAATCCACACATCTAATGATAAAATTTTCTAGTAGCCACCTTCATCTAGAGTGAAAGGAACCAAGTCAAAATCATTTGGCAAAATGTTATTTCAACCAGTCATCAACAATTAAAATATGTCAAACAGTTGAAATTGCTTTTATAAAAAAAAAAAAAAAATCTTCAAAATGTGGTTCTGAAGCATTTTACACTCAGTGCATCTCGGTTCAGATAAGCCACATTCCCAGTGCTCGGTGGCCACAGGGGGCTGGTGGCTACAATATCGGGCAGCCCAGGTCTATAGTGGCCTTCAGGGATTTTCCTGGAGGTGGATATTGGAATCCTTTCCCTTTGTAACATATTAGTGGTGGATCTCCAAGTACTTCATAGGCTTCAGAGGATGCAGAGACCCAAAGCAGGACACCCGGATGTGACCAGAACCCAGCTGGACAGTGAGTCTCCCGGGGTTCCAGCTTCAGTTTCTCTCTCTCCTTTTTTGTAAAGGTTTTTAAAATATTTTTGAACTTGTAGCTGATTTACAATGTTGTGTTAGTGTCTACTGTATTGCAGAGTGACTCACTTATGCCTCTACTCTAAGTCCCTTGTATACGAACCTGCAAGTTGTGAACTTGCAAAGATGCGACCGTGTGTCCACACGCCCTGTCATGTAAAGTAGTTCATGTGTCTGGCGTACATTGGCACATGCGTGCATCTTCTACAGGTGGTTGTGCTCTTGTATACTTCACTGTGCAGCCCTGTACACAGTCCAATAGCACAGCATCTTTATTTCAAGCCCAGGAGGTCCGGAAGCATATGTAGAAGCAGCAATGGTGTAGGTGGTACAGTTGTCAGGGAACATTTAACAGGAGGAGTCCTGCATGCTGTTTTCTGTTTCTCAAGGATTCTCTGTTCTTATCAGTTCCTATTCCGAGAACGAGTAGAGCTGCACGCAGTTCTCAGGACTGAGGTCACAGGATGAGACATGAGTGACTCTTTTCAGTGTCAGCGACCTTGTATGTATTAGACTATCCATAATTTCCAAAACCCCTCATTGTTGCCAGAAATGCAGATAGTATCCTCTTTCATACTATGTTTTATCCTATGCATACATACCTATGATAAAGTTTAGTTTATAAATTAGGCATAGTAAGCCACAGCCACCGCTAAGTCGCTTCAGGTGTGTCTGACTCTGTGTGACCCCATAGACAACAGCCCACCAGGCTGTGATTCCTCTGTCCCTGGGATTCTCCAGGCAAGAATACTGGAGTGGGTTTGCCATTTCCTTCTCCAAAGCATAGTAAGAGAATGGTGGAAAAAAAAAATAGACTATCCATATTGTGGCTATTGATAAAATTTCATTCTGTGTAATAGCTGAGTAATCATTCTTACTAAAGATATATAAGCCTGCATTTCTGCTAATACCCTTGTTCCATCAGAGCTTGGGTCCCCGTGTCTTTCTTTCTCTTGCTCTTTCTCTCTTTCACTTTCTTACCGTTGATTCTAGACTGCCAGGTTCTGGTCCATTAAAGGACCTCAACAGTACAGTAACAACCCAGGCATCACTGGATCATTTTTTCAAGAGGGTAGACAGAATTGAACCCAGTAAGGAATCGGAATCTGTGCCACTAACATCAGGTGTGAGTCAGACTTCAGCCTGCCCTCTGTCTCCTATTGCTGATGACTCTTCAGCTCTACCATCTCCCACCTCCTCTCCCAGCTCCAGTCGGTAACTGTTCTTGCCTGTGGAAGGCTGCTGCTACAGAGCTGTGAACAACACCGGGATGTGTGGCTTCTGGAGATGAATTTGATCTGAGGCCAGAGACAAGGCTTGATCACTCAGAGCCTTTTTGTATAACAAAGCTTTATTAAAGTATAAAAAGAGATAGAGAAAGCTTCTGACATAGACATCAGAAGGGGACAGAAAGAGTGCCCCACCCTTTGCTAGTTTTTCGCAAGGTGTTTTGCGTGTGTTAGCTTAACAGCTAATTGGATAAGGGAAACATCTCAGCGGTGAGGGAGTTTCACCAGGCCCCTCTCCTACAATATGCACTTTTGAGATAGAATGGCAATGATGTGTCATCCCTCACAGCCATAAAACATTTGACATTAATTCTGGTTTGTTGAGCCATTATCAGCCCAAAGTTTGAGAAAAGAAAAAAAATAAAGATTAGTCCTTGGTTGAACCAATGTGAAGAAAGGTAGATTCCAAAGCAAATACATGTTTCATTAACATAGCTTAAGAAAACTATTTCCATAAAAATTCATGTTGATGTATGGCAAAACCAATAGAATATTTAGCCTCCAGTTAAAATAAATAAATTTAAATTAAAAAAAAAGAAAAATATTTCTATAAGAAAATTGCTTTGGTTAGCTCAAGTTTTGAAAAAAGTTAAGTTCAGGTGGAACTAAGTGTCTTCAACAGAGAAGAGAAAAAAAAAAAAGCCTGCCACTTGCAGATTATTTCCTCCTGCTGTGTGGGGACCTCTAGCCTTCCTACCTGTTAACCCTCTCAGCCCGTTCACTTGACGCCAGCTCCTGTATACCAGCTGTTGTACTGTACTACTGTATTTTTCAAGGTACTGTATGGCAAGATTAAAAATGTTTTCTGCATTTTTGTTTGTCCTTTATGTATCATTTGTGTGAAAAGTATAAGCCTATTACGCTACAGTACTATATAGCTGATGGTGTTAATTGGGTACCTAGGCTAACTGTGTTGGACTTACGAACAAATTGGATTTACAAAGGCAGTCTCGGAATGGAACTCGTTTATATGTAGGGGTTTTAACTGCACGTACGTTCTTTGTAAAATCCTTTTCCATTATGGTTTATCACAGGATAATGAGTATATTAATAGTTCCCTGTGGTATACAGAGGGACTTGGTTATTTATCCATCCTATATATAATAGTTTATATCTGCTAATCACAAACTCCCAATCCATCCCTCCCCCACCTCCTCTGCCTCAGCAGCCACAAGCCTGTGCTCAACGTCTGTGAGTTTTTTTTTTTGTTTGTTTCACAGGTAAGTTTTATTTGTGTCATTTTTTAAAAATTTATATTTTTATTGAAGGATAATTGCTTTACAGAATTTTGTTTTCTGTCAAACCTCAACATGAGTCAGCCGCAGGTATATGTATATCCCATCCCTTTTGAACCTCCCTCCCATCTCCCTCCCCATCGCACACCTCTAGGTTGATACAGAGCCCTTGAGTTTCCTGAACCAGACAGCAAATTCCTGTTGGCTATCTGTTTTAGATATGGCAATGTAAGTGTCCATGTCACTCTTTCCATACATCTCACCCTCTCCTCTCCCCGTGTCCATAAATCTATTCTCTGTCTGTTTCTCTATTGCTGCCCTATAAATAAATTCTTCAGAATCATTTTTCTAGATTCTGTATATGTGCGTTAGAATGTGATGTTTATCTTTCTCTTTCTGACTCACTTCACTCTGTATAATAGGTTGTAGGTTCATCCACCTCATCAGACCTGACTCAAATGTGTTCCTTTTTATGGCTGAGTAATATTCCATTGTGTATATGTACCACAACTTCTTTATCCATTCATCTGTCAATGGGCATTTAGGTTGCTTCCATGTTCTAGCTATTGTAAATAGTGCTGCAATGAACAATGGGATACATGTGTCTTTTTCAACCCTGGTTTCCTCAGGGTATATGCCTAGGAGTGGGATTGCTGGGTCATATGGTGGTTTTAGTCCTAGTTTTTTAGGGAATCTCCATACCATCTTCCATAGTGGCTGTATCAATTTACATTCCCACCAACAGTGCAAGAGTGTTCCCTTTTCTCCACATCCTCTCTAGCATTTATTGTTTGTAGACTTTTTGATGACTATTCTGAGTGGTGTGAGGTGATATCTCATTGTAGTTTTGATTTGCTTTTCTCTAATAATGAGCGATGTTGAGCATCTTTTCATGTATTTGTTAGCCATCTGTATGTCTTCTTTGAAGAAATGTCTAAGTCTTTTTCCCACTTTTTGATTGAGTTGTATGAGCTGCTTGTATATTTTGGAAATTAATCATTTGTCAGTTTCATTTGCTATTATTTTCTTCCATTCCAAGGGTTGTCTTTTCACCTTGATTATAGTTTCCTTTGCTGTGCAAAACCTTTTAGGTTTAATGAGGTCCTGCTTGTTTACTTTTATTCTTATTTCCATTACTCTAGGAGGTGGGTCATAGAGGATCTTGCTTTGATTTATGTCATCGAGTGTCCTGCTTATGTTTCCCTCTAAGAGTTTTATAGTTTATGGTCTTAGATTTAGGTTTTTAATTCATTTTGAGTTTATCTTTTTGTATGGTGTTAGGAAGTGTTCTAATTTCATTTTTTTACATGTAGCTGTCCCACTTATTTCCCAGCACCACTTATTGAAGAGGCTATCTTTGCCCCATTGTATATTCTTGCTTCCTCTGTCAAAAATAAGGTACCCATAGGTGCATGGGTTTATTTCTAGGATTTCTATCTTGTTCCATTGGTCTATATTTCTGTTTTTGTGCCAGTACAATACTGTCTTGATGACTGTAGCTTTGTAGTATAATCTGAAGTCAAGAAGGTTGATTCCTCCAGCTCCATTCTTCTTTCTCAAGATGGCTTTGGCTGTTCGGAGTCTTTGTGTTTCCACATGAATTTTGAAATTTTTTGTTTTAGTTTTGTGAAAAATGCCATTGGTAATTTGATAGGGATCACACTGAATCTGTAGATTGTATTTCATAGTATAGTCATTTTCACAATATTGATTCTTCCTACCCAGGAACATGGAATCTCTCTCCATCTGTTTGTGTTGTCTTTGATTTCTTTCATCAGTGTCTTATAACTTTCTGTGTACAGTTCTTTTGTCTCCTTCAGTTCAGTTCAGTCACTCAGTCATTTCCGACTCTTTGCAACCCCATGAATTGCAGCACACCAGGCCTCCCTGTCCATCACCAACTCCCAGAGTTCACTCAAACTCATGTCCACTGAGTCAGTGATGCCATCCAGCCATCTCATCCTCTGTCGTCCCCTTCTCCTCCTGCCCCCAATCCCTCCCAGCATCAGAGTCTTTTCCAGTGAGTCAACTCTTTGCATGAGGTGGCCAAAGTACTGGAGTTTCAGCTTTAGCATCATTCCTTCCAAAAAAATCCCAGGGCTGATCTCCTTTAGAATGGACTGGTTTGATCTCCTTGTAGTCCAAGGGACTCTGAAGAGTCTTCTCCAACACCACAGTTCAAAAGCATCAATTCTTCGGTGCTCAGCTTTCTTCACAGTCCAACTCTCACATCCATACATGACTACTGGAAAAACCATAGCCTTGTTGGCAAAGTAATGTCTCTGCTTTTGAATATGCTATCTAGATTGGTCATAACTTTCCTTCCAAGGAGTAAGTGTCTTTTAATTTCATGACTGCAATCACCATCTGCTTAGGTAAGTTTATTCCTAGATATTTAATTCTTTTTGTTGCAATGGTGAATGGCACTGATCCCTTAATTTCTCTGACTTTTCATTGTTAGTATATAGAAATGCAAGTGATTTCTGTGTATTGATTTTATATCCTGCAACTTTGTTAAATTCACTGATTAGCTCTAGTAATTTCCTGATACTATATTTAGGGTTTTCTATGTACAGTATCATGTCAGTTGCAAACAGTGAGAGCTTTACTTCTTTTCTGATCTGAATTCCTTTTCTTTTTCTTCTCTGAATGCTGTAGCTAGGACTCCCAGAACTATGTTGAATAATAGTGGTTAATTATACAAGATAATCCTTGTCATGCTCCTGATCTTAGGGGGAATGCTTTCAGTTTCTCACCATTGAGAATAATGTTTGCTATAGGCCTATCACTATTTGGCCTTTTCTATGTTGAGGTAGGTTCCTTCTATGCCCATTTTTCAAAGAGTTTTAATCATAAATGGGTGCGGAATTTTGTCAAAGGCTTTTTCTGCATCTATTGAGATTATCATATGGTTTTTACCTTCAATTTGTTAATATTTGTTCACATTGATTTGTGTATATTGAAGAATCCTTGCATTTCTGGAATAAATACAACTTGATCATGGTGTATGAGCTTTTTGATGTGTTGCTGAATTCTGTTTGCTAAAATTTTGTTGAGGATTTTTGTATCTTTGTTCATCAGTGATACTGGCCTGTGGTTTTCTATTTCTGTGTTGTCTTTGCCTGGCTTTGATATCAGGGTGATGGTGGCCTTGTAGAATTAGTTTGGAAGTGTTCCTTCCTCTGCAATTTTTTGAAAGAGTTTTAGAAGGATAGGCATTAGCTCTTCTCTAAATATTTGATAGAATTCTTCTGTGAAGCCATCTGGTCCTGGGCTTTTATTTTTGGGGAGATTTTTGACCACAGCTTCAATTTCAGTGCTTGCAATTGGGTTGTTCATAATTTCTATTTCTTCTGGGTTCAGTCTTGGAAGATTGAACTTTTCTAAGAATCTGTCCATTTCTTCCAGGTTATCTAGTTTATTGCCATATAGTTGTTCATAATAGTCTCTTATGATCCTTTGTATGTCTTCATTGTCTGTTGTAACCTCTCCTTTTTCATTTCTAATTTTGTTGATTTGATTCTTCTCTCTCTCGATGAGTCTGGCTAAACATTTGTCAATTTTGTTTATCTTCTCAAAGAACCAGCTTTTAGCCTTATTAATCTTTACTATTGTTTGTTTCGCTTCTTTTTCATTTATTTCTGCTTGGATCTTTATGATTTCTTCTACTAATTTTGGGTTTTTCTTTGTTGTTTTGTTGTTCTTTTTCCAGTTTTAGGTGTAAAGTTAGGCTGTCTATTCTATGTTTTTCTTGTTTTTTGAGGTAGGATTGTATTTCTATAAACTTCCCTCTTAGGACTGCTTTTGCTGCATCCCATAGGTTTTGAGTTGTCGTGTTTTCATTGTCCTTTGTTTCTAAAATTTTTTTGGTTTCCCTTTGGATTTCTCCAGTAACCTGTTGGTTATTTAGAAACATGTTGTTTAGTCTCCATGTGTTTGTGTTTATTACAGCTTTTTTCTTGTAATTGATATCTAGTCTCATAGCATTGTGGTTGGAGAAGATGTTTGATATGATTCCAATTTCCTTAAATTTACTGAGGTTTGATTTGTGACACAAGATGTGGTCTACCCTGGAGAATGTTTCATGCGCACTTGAGAAAAAGGTGTATTCCTCTGCATTTGGATGGAATGTCCTGAAGATATCAATGAGATTCATCTCACCTAATGCATCATTTAAGATTTGTGTTTCTTTATTAATTTTCTGTTTTGATGATCTGTCCATCTGTGTGAGTAGGGGGTTAAGGTCTACTATTATTGTGTTTCTGTCAATTTCTCCTTTTATGTCTGTGGGACGGGGGAGCCTGGTGGGCTGCCGTCTATGGGGTCACACAGAGTTGGACACGACTGAAGTGACTTAGCAGCAGCAGCAGCAGTGTTTGTCTTATGTATTGAGGTGCTCCTGTGTTGGGTGCATAGATATTTACAATTGTTATGTCTTCCTCTTGGATTGATCCCTTGATCATTATGTAGTGTCCTTCCTCATCTCTTATAATCTTCATTTTAAGGTCTATTTTGTCTAAGGATTGCTACTCCAGCTTTCTTTTGCTTCCCATTTGCATGGAATATATTTTTACAGCCTCTCACTTTCAGTCTATATGTGTCTTGAGGTCTAAAGTGGGTTTCTTATAGATAGTACATATATGCGTTGTGTTTTCATATCCATTCAGCCAGTCTGTGTCTTTTGGTAGGAGCATTTACTCCATTTACATTTAAAGTAATTATTTATATATATGTTCCTATTACCATTTTCTTAATTGTTTGGGGTTGCTTTTGTAGATATTTTTTCCTCTGTTGTATTTCTTGACTATATAAGTCCTTTTAACATTTTTTGTAAAGCTGGTTTGGTGGTACCAAATTCTCTTAACGTCTGCTTGTCTGAAAAGCTTTTGATTTCTCCATCAGTTTCGAATGAGAGCCTTGCCAGGTACAGTAATCTTGGTTGTAGATTTTTCCCTTTCAGTACTTGAAATATCTCCTGCCACTCCCTTCTGGCTTCAGAGTTTCTGCTGAAAGATCAGCCGTTAAGCATATGCGGTTTCCCTTGTATGTAACTTGTTGTTTCTCCCTGTGTGAATTTTCTTTCCCGGGACTTGGAAACGGCAAACCTGAAAGAACAACACTCAGACAGTCTCTGCAAGGACTGACAACTTTATTTTGTAGTCGAGCCTTTTTATAGGAGCAAGGAACAAAGAGCTTAGAGCATACGGCAAGCAGAGCACGTACAAGGCTAAGATATAACCAGTAAAAGACACTTCAAGGACCAGCGCGTTCTTAACGACCCATGTGTTATCCATGACCCATTTTCTCAAGCAACGTCTTAAATGTTTAATTGCTAAATTTTGGCGCTGAGCATAGCCAAAGGCAGGAAATGTTTTTCGGCTATCAGTACACAATGCCTGGGTACTTCTGGCCCGTCTCCATTTCCCCGAGGACCTTCTCCTTCAAGGCTATTTTGCTCGGCACCTCCCAACACTCCCTTGATGCTGTTAACATTCTTTGTGTTTAGTCTTTGTTAGTTTGATTAGTATGTGTCTTGGCATGTTTCTCCTTGGTTTTATCCTATATGGGACTCTTTGTGCCTCTTGGACTTGATTATTTCCTTTTCCATGCTGGGGAAATTTTCCAACTATCATCTCTTCAAAAATTTTCTCATACCCTTTCTTTTTCTCTTCTTCTTCTGGGACCCCTATTATTCTAGTGTTGGTGCATTTGATATTGTCCCAGAGGTCTCTGAGACAGTGCTTTTCATTCTTTTTACTTTATTGTGCTCTTCAGAAATTATTTCCACCATTTTATCTTCCAGCTCACTGATTCGATGTTCTGATACTGAATCCTTCTAGAGTATTTTTAATTTCAGTAATAGTGTTGTTTGTCTCTGCATGTTTATTCTTTAATTCTTCTAAGTCTTTGTTAATTGATTCTTATATTGTCTTCATTTTGCTTTCAAGGTTTTTGATCATCTTTACTATAATTATTCTGAATTCTTTTTCAGGTAGTTTGCTTGTTTCCTCTTCATTTATTTTGACTTTTCTGTTTCTAGTTTGTTTCTTCATTTGTCTTACTTTTTCATTTTTTTTTTTAACTTACTGTGTTTGAGGTCTACTTTTCCCAGGCTTCCAGGCTGAATTGTTTCCTCCTCTTGGTTTCTGCCCTCTCAGGTTGGTCCAGTGGTTTGTGTGAGCTTCTTATAGGGTGAGATTTGTGCTGAGCTTTTGTTTGTTTGCGTGTTTGTTTTTCCTCTGATGGGCAAGGGCTGAGTGAGGTGGTAATCCTGTCTGCTGCTGATTGGGTTTGTATTTTCATTTTGTTTGTTGTTTAGATGAGGCGTCCTGCACAGGGTGCTCTTGGTGGTTGGGTGATGCAGGGTCTTGTATTACAATGGTTTCCTTTGTGTGAGTTCTATTTGATACCTGCTAGGGTTAGTTCTTTTGGTAGTCTAGGGTCTTGGAGTCAGTGCTCCCACACCAAAGGCCCAGGGCTTGATCTCTGAGGAGGTCATTTCTTCTCTTTAGGCTGATGAATTCCTTTGGAAAACTTCACGGGCAGAATCTTTGAGGATGCCTGGTGGGTATCACTCAAGCCTCTGTGGATAGCAGACATGATAGACTCTGTGTGTGTGCAGTTTCCTCTGTCTTCTAATTCAACTGTGCACAGCCCTTTTCAGTGTCTTTTCTGCATCTCACATTTCACTTGAACCTATTTGTGTCATTTTAATGAATTTAATTTTATTTTGGCTGTGCTTGGCCTTTCTCTGGTTCCAGCGAGTGGGGGCCACTTTCGAGTTGGGGTGCTCGGGCTTCTCACTGTCGTGACGTCTCACGTTGCAGAGCACAGGCTCTAGGGTACATGGGCTTCAGCAGTTGTGGTGGGTCCATGGCCTTTGTTGCCCCACGGCATATGGAATCTTCCTGAAGCAGCAATGGAACTCATATCCCCTACATTGGCAGGCAGATTCTTAACCACTGGGCCACCAGAGAAGTTCTGTGTCATACTTTAGATTCCACGTGACAACAATAGGGTTGTCGTCTTCTTCCTCTGACTTCACTTTGTATGACAATCTCTAGGTCCATCTGTGTTGCTACAAATAGCATTATTTCTTTCTTTTTAATGGGTGAGTAGTATTCCATTGTGGGGGAAGGCAATGGCACCCCACTCCAGTACTCTTGCCTGGAAAATCCCATGGACGGAGGAGCCTGGTAGGCTCGTCCGTGGGGTCGCTAAGAGTCGGACACGACTGAGCGACTTCACTTTCACTCTTCACTTTCATGCATTGGAGAAGGAAATGGCAACCCACTCCAGTGTTCTTGCCTGGAGAATCCCAGGGATGGGGGAGCCTGGTGGGCTGCTGTCTATGGGGTCGCACAGAGTCGGACATGACTGAAGCGACTTAGCAGCAGCAGTAGCAGCAGTATTCCATTGTATATATGTACCATATCTTCTTTATCCATTCATCTAGTGATGGACCTTTACGTTATTTCCATGTCTTGGCTACTGTGAACAGTGCTGCAATGAACATTGAGGTACATGCACCTTTATGAATTATAGTTTTGTCCAAACATATGCCCAGGAGTGGGATTGCAGGATCATATGGCAGCTCTATTTTTAGTTTTTTCTTAGGAACCTCCAAATTGTCTTCCATAGTGGTTGCATCAATTTACATTCCCACCAACAATATGAGTGTTCCCTTTTCTCCACACCCTTTCCAGTATTTATTTGTAGACTTTTCAATGATGGCCATTCTGACCACTGTATCGTGATACCTCATTGTAGTTTTGGTTTGCATTTCTCTGAAAATTATCGATGTTGAGTATCTTTTCCTAGGCCTGTTGGCCATATATATGTCATCTTTGGTTGGACACAGCTTTGTGACCACAGCAACATTTAGATCTTCTGCCCATTTTTAGATTGGGTTGTTTGTTATTGAGTTGCATGAGCGGTTTGTATATTTTGGAAATTAAGTCCTGGTCATTGCATCATTTGCACATATTTTCTTCCAGTCCATAGGTTGTCTTTTCATTTTGTCTATGGTTTCCTTTGCTGTATAAAAACTTGTTTGACTAGGTCACATTTGTTTGTTTTTGTTTTTGTTCTATTGCCTTGGGAAACTGACCTAGGGAAATATTGGTATGGTTTATATGACAATGCACTTTTTAAATCTTTAAAAAGTCATCAGAGTGAAGTTAAAATGAAAGTCTATTTTTTAGCCCACTATTGCACTGGCTAAAGATTAAGCATGACATATTTATATACAAACACACATATGTCTAATGTTATATTTATATTGTACTTATCAGATCAGATCAGATCAGATCAGTCGCTCAGTCGTGTCCGACCTTGCGACCCCATGAACCGCAGCACGCCAGGCCTCCCTGTCCATCACCAGCTCCCGGAGGTCCTCAGACTCGCATCCATCGAGTCAGTGATGCCATCCAGCCATCTCATCCTCTGTCGTCCCCTTCTCCTCCTGCCCTCAATCCCTCCCAGCATCAGAGTCTTCTCCAATGAGTCAACTCTTCGCAGAGGTGGCCAAAATACTGAGTTTCAGCTTTAGCATCATTCCTCTAAAGAAATTCCAGGATTGATCTCCCAGAATGGACTGGTTGATCTTCTCGCAGTCCAGGGACTTTCAAGTCTTCTCCAACACCACAGTTCAAAAGCATCAATTCTTCGGCGCTCAGCCTTCTCCCAGTCCAGCTCTCACATCCATACATGACCACAGGAAAGACCATAGCCTTGACTAGGCGAACCTTTGTTGGCAAAGTGATGTCTCTGCTTTTGAATATGCTATCTAGGTTGGTCATAACTTTCCTTCCAAGGAGCAAGCGTCTTTTATTTCATGGCGCAGTCACCATCTGCAGTGATTTTGGAGCCAGAAAAATAAAGTCTGACACTGTTTCCACTGTTTCCCCATCTACTTCCCATGCAGTGATGGGACCAGATTACTTATACACGTACATATATTTATATATAAGGTACTGATTATATGTGCACGGTCTTCCCTGGTGGCTCAGCTGGTCAAGAACCTGCCTGCCAATGCAGGAGATGTAAGAGTTGAGGGTTTGATTACTGGGTTGGGAAGATCCCCTGGAGGAGGAAATGGCTACCTACTCTAGTATTCCTGCCTGGAGAATTCCACGGACAGAGGAGCCTGGTGGGCTAGAGTCCATGGGGTCACAAAGAGCTGGACATGACTGAGCAACTAACACTATACAGGTACATGCAACAGTGAAGTGGAATATCTACAATTTAAAAAACATTTTATTTTGGCTGCCCTGCTTTTTGTTGCTGCCTGTGGGCTTTCTCTAGTGTGGCTGGCTGGGGCCACTCTAGTCCTGGCACACAGGCTTCTCATTGCAGTGGCTTCTGTTGTCCCAGAGCAGGGGATCCAGAGCGCACAGGCTTCAGGAGTTGTGCCCTGGGCCCCATGGTTCCAGCTCGCAGGCTGTAGAGCACAGACTCAGTAGCTGCGGTGCACAGGCCTAGTTGCCCCAAGACATGTGGAACCTCCCCGGAGTAGGGATTGAACCTGTGTCCTGCGCATTGAGAGGTGGATTCTTAGCCTTTGGGCCACCAGAAAGTCCCTAAATTTCATTTTGTTGTCAATATAAACCTCTTCCTCAACGTCAAAGTGACATCAACAAACACTGGCTGAAAGCAATACGTGGCGAGCTTGGAAACACTCAAAAAAAAGAAGCTCCCAAAAATATTTTTGAAAATAATAGTTTTAAAAATGTAACACAATTTGGAAATTTTCTTAACATAAAAGTAACATGTACGTAAGGAATACTCTGGCTGTCCACTGGTTAGGACCCCATGCTTTCACTACTGAGGGCCTGGGTTCAGTCCCTGCTCAGGGAACAAAGACCCCACAAGCCATGTGGCACAGCCAAATAATAGTAATACTTTGTATATAATTTGAAAAGACAAGGTCAATTTGGGCTATTGGTAAAAGCAGATTTTAAGTGATGTTGCCATCGATATTTCCATCATTCACAAAATTAAAGTAGTAAGCAAAATCTGAAAGCTTGGCACACCTGATGCCTGAGGCTCTGACCTGCTGCTGCACAGCCTACCCATTGCCTAGCTAGCTCCTGGTACCCTTCAGATGGGGCCTGGCAGCGCCTCACCCTCAGCCTCTCATCAGCCCTCCATTGGGTGCTGCAGTTCAGTTCAGTTGCTCAATCGTGTCTGACTCTTTGCAACCCCATGGACTGCAGCACGCCAGGCCTCCCTGTCCATCCCCAACTCCCGGAGTTTACTCAAACTCATCTCCATTGAGTCGGTGATGCCGTCCAACCACCTGATCCTCTGTTGTCCCCTTCTCCTCCCACCTTCAGTCTTTCCCAGCAAAGAGTCTTTTCAAATGAGTCAGCTCTTGGCATCAGGTGGCCAAGATATTGGAGTTTCAGCTTTAGCATTAGTCCTTCCAATGAATATTCAGGATTGATTTCCTTTAGGATGAACTGGTTGGATCTCCTTGTAGTCCAAGGGATTCTCAAGAGTCTTCTCCAACACCACAGTTCAAAAGCATCAATTCTTGGGCACTCAGCTTTCTTTACAGTCCACTCTCACATCCATACATGACTACTGGAAAAACCATAGCCTTGACTAGACCTCTGTTGGCAAAGTAATGTCTCTGCTTTTCAATATGCTATCTGCTGCTAAGTCACTGCAGTCGTGTCTGACTCTGCGCGACCCCATAGACGGCAGCCCACCAGGCTCCCCTGTCCCTGGGATTCTCCAGGCAAGAACACCGGAGTGGGTTGCCATTTCCTTCTCCAGTGCATGAAAGTGAAAAGTGAAAAGAAAGTCGCTCAGTCGTGTCCGACCCTCAGCGACCCCATGAACTCCAGTCGCCTTCTAGGCTCCTCCATCCATGGGATTTTCCAAGCAAGAGTACTGCAGTGGGGTGCCATTGCCTTCTCTGAATATGCTATCTAGGTTGGTCATAACTTTTCTTCCAAGGAGCAAGTGTCTTTTAATTTCATGGCTGCAGTCACCAACTGCAGTGATTTTAGAGCCAAAAAAAAAAAAAAAGTCTGCACCGTTTCCACTGTTTCCCCATCTATTTGCCATGAAGTGATGGGACCAGATGCCATGATCTTAGTTTTCTGAATGTTGAGCTTTAAGCCAGCTTTTTCACTCTCCTCTTTCACTTTAAAACTAAAGTTTAAAAGTTCTTAAAGTTTTCACTTTAAGAACTAAAGAGGCTCTTTAGTTCTTCTTTGCTTTCTGCCCTAAGGGTGGTGTCATCTGCATATCTGAGGTTATTGATATTTCTCCTGGCAATCTTGATCCTAGCTTGTGCTTCATCCAGCCCAACATTTCTCATGATGTACTGCAGAGTGGTGGTCATTCACCCACTGTTCCCACCTATCCTGGGCCGATTCACTGAAGGTTCCACCCTGTGCTTCCCCACCAGAGTCGGCGTATTCTTGGGCACTCAGCTTTCTTTACAGTCCACTCTCACATCCATACATGACTACTGGAAAAACCATAGCCTTGACTAGACCTCTGTTGGCAAAGTAATGTCTCTGCTTTTCAATATGCTATCTGCTGCTAAGTCACTGCAGTCGTGTCTGACTCTGCGCGACCCCATAGACGGCAGCCCACCAGGCTCCCCTGTCCCTGGGATTCTCCAGGCAAGAACACCGGAGTGGGTTGCCATTTCCTTCTCCAGTGCATGAAAGTGAAAAGTGAAAAGAAAGTCGCTCAGTCGTGTCCGACCCTCAGCGACCCCATGAACTCCAGTCGCCTTCTAGGCTCCTCCATCCATGGGATTTTCCAAGCAAGAGTACTGCAGTGGGGTGCCATTGCCTTCTCTGAATATGCTATCTAGGTTGGTCATAACTTTTCTTCCAAGGAGCAAGTGTCTTTTAATTTCATGGCTGCAGTCACCAACTGCAGTGATTTTAGAGCCAAAAAAAAAAAAAAAAGTCTGCACCGTTTCCACTGTTTCCCCATCTATTTGCCATGAAGTGATGGGACCAGATGCCATGATCTTAGTTTTCTGAATGTTGAGCTTTAAGCCAGCTTTTTCACTCTCCTCTTTCACTTTAAAACTAAAGTTTAAAAGTTCTTAAAGTTTTCACTTTAAGAACTAAAGAGGCTCTTTAGTTCTTCTTTGCTTTCTGCCCTAAGGGTGGTGTCATCTGCATATCTGAGGTTATTGATATTTCTCCTGGCAATCTTGATCCTAGCTTGTGCTTCATCCAGCCCAACATTTCTCATGATGTACTGCAGAGTGGTGGTCATTCACCCACTGTTCCCACCTATCCTGGGCCGATTCACTGAAGGTTCCACCCTGTGCTTCCCCACCAGAGTCGGCGTCTCCTTGGTCACACAGCTGCCCTTCCACACTCCCCCGCTGGGGACTGTGCTCTCCCAGTGTCTTGTTTAGTTAGGACCGACCATACGTGGTTTCACTGCAGGGACAGGAAAACTGCCGGGCCTAACTGGTCATCGCTGTAAGACCTCAGCCCCTTGCCCTCTGTTACTTTCCCCTAAACCGTGACTGTCTCCCTCCTGGCCCCAGCACCCAGTCATCCCCCACCATGCACGATGCTCAGCACAGCTGTTGAGAGCGTTGCGAGCAAATATGTAACTGCAGCCATGAAATTAAAAGACTCTTACTCCGTAGAAGAAAAGTTATGACCAACCTAGATAGCATATTCAAAAGCAGAGACATTATTTTGCCAACAAAGGTCCATCTAGTCAAGGCTATGGTTTTTCCAGTGGTCATGTATGGATGTGAGAGTTGGACTGTGAAGAAGGCTGAGCGCCAGAGAATTGATGCTTCTGAACTGTGGTATTGGAGAAGACTCTTGAGAGTCCCTTGGACTACAAGGAGATCCAGCCAGTCCATTCTAAAGGAGATCAGCCCTGGGTGTTCTTTGGAAGGAATGATGCTAAAGCTGAAACTCCAGTACTTTGGCCACCTCAAGCAAAGAGATGACTCACTGGAAAAGACTCTGATGCTGGGAGGGATTGGGGGCAGGAGGAAAAGGGGACAGAGGATGAGATGGCTGGATGGCATCACCGACTCAATGGACGTGAGTCTGAGTGAACTGTGGGAGCTGGTGATGGACAGGGAGGCCTGGTGTGCTGCGATTCATGGGGTCGCAAAGGGTCAGACATGACTGAGCGACTGAACTGAACTGAACTTACACGGGTCACGAAATAGTGTCCTCGCGCCACCTAGTGGACATACTGTGCATTTGCCCATTACCCTGGTTATCAAGGTCCAATGGAACCCCACTCCAGTACTCTTAACTGGAAAATCCCATGGAAGGAGGAGCCTGGTAGGCTGCAGTTCATGGGGTTGCTAAGAATCGGACACGACTGAGAGACTTCCCTTTCACTTTTCACTTTCATGCGTTGGAGAAGGAAATGGCAACCCACTCCAGTGTTCTTGCCTGGAGAATCCCAGGGACGGCAGAGCCTGGTGGGTCACACAGACTGAAGTGACTTAGCAGCAGCAGTATTCCCTACAAGTTACACTAACAGGATTAATAAATAGCTTATGTTGTTTTCATTCTTCCAGTGGCATCCACACACCCTCCCTTCAGCCTAGAGATGAGTCTGTTTGGCTGACAAAACTCCACGAAAACCCAAAGCCCAGCTCAGTGGTTGCTTCCTACATAAACTTGTCCTTATGTTGAGATAGATTATTTCCACTATCTTTTTTTCCACAGGAAATTGAACCCCTGCCTCAGAGAACATGGGGCACACTTTCTAGAGATGTGTCTTTTTCAACTTTTCTTAGATAATACAGGAGGGCTGGGCTCTATCTTTACAATGACCAAAGAATCCTGCAAAAAGCAAACTGATTAGAGATGAAATACAATTTCTGCATGTAGCCCCCTGCCTCAGCCTATAAAAGATTTGCCCACTGGTTGTCAGTGGGGGGAGTTGGCCTTTGGACAGGGGTCCACCCTCCCCGCCCCCCATTCCCTGGTTGCCAGTATCCCAAATGAAGCAAACTTTCCACCAACCTGGCCTCTAGCGATGAGCAGCCAGACCCTACTTTTGGTTACACTATGACCTGTCAGGACCATGCAGAGAATTGTCTGATTTGTTTACAGACATGGAAAACAAAAGCCTGGAGTCAGGCCCTAGATTAACTATTGCAGTCTGAGTAGCAAAATGTGGAAACAGGAGTGAGTATTACTAACACAGAGTCTTAATTATCTTGAGCACTAGGGACTTGGGATCAGTGGGGGCAGTGCCTTTAGCTGGACACGGGGAATATGGAGCAGAACATGAAAGATGAGCCTCTGAGCCCACAGGACCCAGAGGCTCAGCACCCAGGGAAGCCAAGGGACAGGTGGGGGGATATCGCTCATTAGTACTTTGAGGCTCAGGCAGATACTTGGGAGGGAGTCCTGGGTGCTGTTAGGGCACCTTTTATACCTTCCGTGCTGAGGACACCAGCCCGTGCCCATTACCTTCCTGGCTTCTCTGCCAGTCTTGAAAACTTCCTCTTCTGAATATCCTTGTGACACTTTGTCACATTTTTTCCCCTTCTCCACTAGATGCTGCTCTATACCCACCTGATACAATAGTCATTTCTGATCCCTTAGGATCCTGGTGCAGACAAGACAGAGAAATGATGTGATTTTCTAGAAGGGACCAGAACATTTACCAGGGCTTGTGGACATCATGCTGACAGTATTAACTCCAAAGTTATACCTTGTTGCACATTCAGGATGTGCCAGACTCTCTTCATGGATTAGCTGCTTAACCCCACCCCACCCCATGCCCAAGACCCTGCGATGTAAGTTCCCATCCTACATACCAGGAAATTGAGTCTCAGAGAGATGATGTGACCTGCTGAGAGTCACAGAGCAGGGACTGGGCAGGCTGTGGTTTGAGGAAGTTTTTGTCCAAGTCCAGGTGCCAGAGACGGACTATTGTCCTGTCATCCAAAGGAGTTGGTATTTATTGGGCTCTTACTGTGTGCTAGCGCCATGTGGGGCTTGGACAATACAGAAGCGAATCAGACAGACCCATTCGATGGGCAGTTTGTCCTATGTCCACTCCCCACGGAAGCTGAGGGCAGTGCCCACATGTCCACAGTGCCCAGCACAGAGCTTGGCACAAAGTATGACCTCAGTTAATGTTGGCTGAATAAATGAACACACTGCTGCAGTCTCTACAACAGGCACTTGAAGATGTTGTCGTTCAGCTGCTAAGTTGTGTCCAACTCTGCAACCCCATGGACTGCAGCACTCCAAGTTTCCCTGTCTTTTATTATCTCCTGGAATTTGGCTCAGATTCATGTCCCTTGAGTTGGTGATGCCATCCAACCATCTCATCCTCTGCTGTCCCCTTCTTATCCTGCTCTCAACCTTTCCCAGCATCAGGATCTTTTCCAGTGAGTCGGCTCTTTGCATCAGATGGCCAAAGTATTGGAGCTTCAGCATCAGTCCTTCCAATGAATATTTAGTGTTGATTTCTTTTAGGAGTGACTGCTTTGATCTCCTTGTAGTCTGAGGGACTCTCAAGAGTCTTCTCTAGCACCACAATTCAAAAGTATCGATTCTTTGGTGCTCAGCCTTCTTTCTGGTCCACCTCTCACATCTGTACACCTCATTCTTGGAAATGAAAACAAAAATAAATTTGATGATACTTTTCAATAAAGAGATACTGGCTCATTTTTCCATATAGAAATATTTAACTAGACCTCAAAATCAGACCGAAAAATCAGTTCCAGATTTATTGTGGATCTACTTATGTAAGATAGAAATACACTTGTAGAATAAAACCTAAGAGAATGATTTCATAACTTCAGGAGTAGGCAAAGATTATATAACTAGGATAAAATTGTGCTCACCATGTAGGGGGAAATTGACTATTTTAAAATGAAGAACTTCCATTTAACAATTTGTTTGTTTGTTCATTTACCAAATTATGTCTGCCTCTGCAACCTCATGAACTGCAGCACACCAGGCTTCCCTGTCCTTCACTATATCCTGGAGTTTGTTTAAATTCATATCCATTGAGTTGGTGATAACATCCAACCATCCCACCTTCTGCTGCCCTCTTCTCCTCAATCTTTCCCAGCATCGGGGTCTTTTCCAATGAGTTGGTTCTTTGCATCAAGTGGCCAAAGTATTGGAGCTTCAGCTTCAACATCAGTTCTTCCAAAGACTATTCAGGGTTAATTTCCTTTCAGATTGACTGGTTTGATCTCCTTGCAGTCCAAGGGACTCTCAAGAGTCTTCTCCAGCACCACAGTTCAAAAGCATTCTTTTGAGTGCTTTTGCACCACAGTTCTTCAGCATTCAGCCTTCTTAATGGTCCACCTCTCACATCCATACATGACTCCTTGAAAAACCATAGCTTTGACTATACAGACTTTTGTCAGCAAAGTGATGTCTTTGCTTTTTAATATGCTGTCTAGGTTGGTCATAGCTTTTCTTCCAAGGAGCAAGCATCTTTTAATTTCATGGCTGCAGTCACTGCCGTGATTTTGGAGCCCAAGAAAATAAAATCTGTCACTGTTTTTACCTTTTCCTCCCATCTATTTGCCATGAAGTGATGGCAGCAGATTTTCTGAATGTTGAATTTTAAGCCAACTTTTTCACTCTTCTCTTTTACCCTTATCAAGAGGCTCTTCAGTTGCTATTCACTTTCTGCCATTACAGTGCTATCATCTGCATATCTGAGGTTATTGATATTTCTCCGGGCAATCTTAATTCCAGCTTGTGATTCATCCAGCCTGGCATTTCCCAGGATGTACTCTGCATAAAAGCTAAATAAGCAGAGTGACAATATACAGCCTTGACACACTCCTTTCCCAATTTTGAACCAGTCCCTTGTTCCACGTGTGGCTCTAACTGTTGCTTCTGGACCAGCATGCAAGTTTCTCAGGAGACAGGTAAGGTGGTCTGGTATTCCCATCTCTGTAAGAATTTTCCATAGTTTGTTATGATCCACACAGCCAAAGGCTTTAGAATAGTCAACAAAGCAGAAGTAGATGTTTTTTCTGGAATACCCAAGGAAATGGAAACCTACTCCAGTATTCTTGTCTGGAGAATCCCACGGACAAAGGAGCCTGGTGGGCTACAGTCCATGGGGTCCCAAAGAGTCGGACATGACTGAGCGACTAACACACAACCACACGCACAGCCAAAGGCTTTAGAATAGTCAACAAAGCACAAGTAGATGTTTTTTTGGAATATCCTTGTTTTTCCTATGATGCAATGGATTTTGGCAATTTCATCTCTGGCTCCTCTGCCTTTTCTAAATCCACTTTGTATATCTGGAAGTTCTCGATTCATCTACTGCTGAAGCCCAGCTTGAAGAATTTGGAGCATAATCTTGCTAGCATGTGAAATGAGTGCAACTGTACAGTAATTTGAACATTCTTTGGCATTAACCTTCTTTGGGATTGGAATGAAAACTGACCGTTCCCAGTCCTGTGACCACTGCTGAGTTTTCTAAATTTGCTGGCATATTGAGTACAGCATTTTAACAGCATCATCTTTTAGGATTTTAAATAGCTCAGCTAGAATTCCATCACCTCCACTGGCTCTATTTATAGTAATGCTTGCTAGGGCCCACTTGACTCCACATTCCAGGATGTCTGGCTCTAGGTGAGTGACCACACCATTGTGGTTATCTGGGTCATTAAGAACTTTTTTGTACAGTTTTTCTGTGTATTCTTGCCACCTCTTCTTAATCTCTTCTGCTTCTGTTAGGTCCTTGCTGTTATTGTCCTTTATGGTGCCCATCTTTGTATGAAATGTTCCCTTGGATAGACACTACTAAGAGAAAGAAACAGTAAAATGGAGTGGAAAAGGTTTTCTTCCATGCACATTGCCTACAAAGAATGTGGTAATAAAAAAAAAAAAAGACAGAAAAAGTGAGCAAAGGATGTGAACACACATTCTCCAACAGAATATCCATGGCTAAAATTCAAACGAAAATGTGCTCTTTTTCAGTGCTGAGTGAAGTACAATTTGACACCCCCATGAGACAGTTCCACATATTCGCCAGAACATCTAAAGTAAAAGTTGTCATATCTAGTGTTGCTGAGGGTATGGAGGTACTGGAAACTTCCCCAGGGCGGGCAGTTGAATAAGTTGACACAACTCTCCAGGAAATTACCCATCTCTACCTTGGACTCTGAAGTCTTCCCTCTGTGCACAGTCCCAGCACAGGTGTGTACTTATGTTCACAAATACACACGTCTGGAATGTTCACAGCACCACGATCTCTGAGAGCCTCACACGTGAAACTGTCTGCATGCCCATTAACAGCAAAATGAGCAAAAGGTGGCATGTTCACACCGTGGGATGCCACACACAAAGAGGAACGAACCACAGCTGCACGGATTGAGGTAGATGAATGTCACAAAGGAAGGATATCAGACACCAGATTATCTACTGCTTGCCAGATAACGCTATGGACACGTCACACGCACCGCCTCATTCAGTCTTCAGCACAAGACCATGAGTTGCTGTAGTCACCCCATTTTACCAACGAGGCGGCTGAGGCTCAGAGAGCTTGGGTCCCTGTCTACATCCGCTTGTAGCAGACAATGTATTACTGCTTATGTTCCAGTGGGACTGGGGTACAAACAGAACTCTGTTGTTCAAACGTGAATTTCCTCCTAACTGAACACCAGAGATTGTCCATTAAGGTAAATGGTCCCTGATCTTGAATATCTGGGGCTTGAAAATTGGGGGGAAAATGTTTTAGATAGGAAATTTTGCTTACTCATTAAAATTTTTAAATTAAATTATAACTGATTTACAATGTTGTGTTAGTTTCTGGTGTACAGCAAAGGGATTCAGTTTTACATATATATATCAAATATATATTTAATATATATAATATTAATTATATTAATATAATATTTATTTATATATGATGTATAATTATATAATAACATAATTATATATATTTATATATAAATATAAATATTTATATATAATATAATCTTGTTTCTATATTTATGTTATATACTTTTTATTTATATAATTATAAAATTATATTTAATATAATATATTAATATTAATTGCATTATATTAAAATATATGATATAATATATTATAATATTATCATAATGATTATAGAAATTATAAATATGTGAATTATATATTACATGAATAATTATATAATTATCATGTGATTATTATATAAATTATATATCATATATACATTATTATATAATTTTTATATTTATATTTATAATATATCATATATGTATATAATAATATATGATATATTACGGAGAAGGCAATGGCATCCTACTCCAGTACTCTTGCCTGGAAAATCCCATGGATGGAGGAGCCTGGTAGGCTGCAATCCATGGGGTCGCTAAGAGACGGACATGACTGAGTGATTTCACTTTCACTTTTCACTTTCATGCATTGGAGAAGGAAATGGCAACCCACTCCAGTGTTCTTGCCTGGAGAATCCCAGGGATGGGGGAGCCTGGTGGGCTGCCGTCTCTGGGGTCACACAGAGTCAGACACGACTGAAGCAACTTAGCAGCAGCAGCAGCATACAATATAATTATTTTATATCATATATTGTATATTAAATATATACATCTAAAATACATAATATAAATATTAAATATATAAGTATAAAATAATATATTCTATATTTATATATTATTTTATATAATATATAATTATGTATATAATTATATATTTTATATATACTATATTATATTATCATATATAATTATATAATATATAATATACATTATATAGTTTACATATAGTATATAATTATATTATATATAATATACACTATACAATATATCAGAGAAGGCCATGGCACCCCACTCCAGTACTCTTGCCAGAAAAATCCCGTGGACGGAAAAGCCTGGAGGGCTGCAGTCCATGGGGTCACTAAGAGTCAAACATGACTGAGCAACTTCACTTTCACTTTTCACTTTCATGCATTAGAGAAGGAAATGGCAACCCACTCCAGTGTTCTTGCCTGGAGAATCCCAGGGACAGGGGAGCCTAGTGGACTGCCATCTATGGGGTCACACAGAGTTGGACATGACTGAAGCGACTTAGCTGGAGCAGCATACAATATATAATATATAACATATATAACATAATATAAGATATAATACATATAATATATAATGTATTATATAATACATAATAATCAGATCAGATCAGTTGCTCAGTCATGTCCGACTCTTTGCGACCCCATGAACTGCAGCACGCCAGGCCTCCCTATCCATCACCAGTTCCCGGAGGTCACTCAGACTCACATTCATCGAGTCAGTGATGCCATCCAGCCATCTCATCCTCTGTCGTCCCCTTCTCCTCCTGCCCCCAATCCCTCCCAGCATCAAAGTCTTCTCCAATGAGTCAACTCTTCGCATGAGGTGGCCAAAATACTGGAGTTTCAGCTTTAGCATCATTCCTTCCAAAGAAATCCCAGGGCTGATCTCCTTCAGAATGGACAGGTTGGATCTCCTTGCAGTCCAAGGGACTCTCAAGAGTCTTCTCCAACACCACAGTTCAAAAGCATCAATTCTTCAGCGCTCAGCCTTCTTCACAGTCCAACTCTCACATCCATACATGACCACAGGAAAGACCATAGCCTTGACTAGGCGAACCTTTGTTGGCAAAGTAATGTCTCTACTTTTGAATATGCTATCTAGGTTGGTCATAACTTTCCTTCCAAGGAGTAAGCGTCTTTTAATTTCATGGCTGCAGTCACCATCTGCAGTGATTTTGGAGCCCAGAAAAATCAAGTCTGACACTGTTTCCACTGTTTCCCCATCTATTTCCCATGTAGTGATGGGACCAGATGCCATGATCTTCGTTTTCTGAATGTTGAGCTTTAAGCCAACCTTTTCACTCTCCACTTTCACTTTCATCAAGAGGCTTTTGAGTTCCTCTTCACTTTCTGCCATAAGGGTGGTGTCATCTGCATATCTGAGGTTATTGATATTTCTCCCGGCAATCTTGATTCCAACTTGTGTTTCTTCCTATATAATAGTATATAATACACATAATATATTATATAATATATTATACATTATATAATATATATGATACATTATAATATGGTATATTATATAATATACTTTAATTAAATTTTAATAATTTTATAATATATAATATGTATATAATTATATTTTTAGATTATTTTCCCTTACAGGTTATTATAAGATAAACTATGATTATAAGATAAACTATAAAAAACAAGAATTGAGAATTGTTCCCTGTGCTATACGGTAGGTCCTTGTTGGTTATCTTTTTTATATGTGTTTATGTTAATCCTCCAATGCTGGGAGGGATTGGGGGCAGGAGGAGAAGGGGACGACAGAGGATGAGATGGCTGGATGGCATCACTGACTCGATGGACATGAGTTTGAGTGAACTCCGGGAGTTGGTGATGGACAGGGAGGCCTGGCATGCTGCAATTCATGGGGTCACAAAGAGTTGGACACGACTGAGTGACTGAACTGAACTGAAACTCCTAATTTATCCCTTCCCCCTCCTTCCCCTTTGGTAATGAGTTTATTTTCTATGTCTGTGGGTTTGGATCTATTTTGCCTGTAAGTTAATTTGTATCTTTTTTTTTTAAGATGTCATATATAGGCAATATCATAGGATACTTGTCTTTCTCTGGTTTATTTCACTTAATATAATAATCTCTAGGTCCATTGGATAGGACATTTTAAATTTTGCTTATTAAGGACGTGAAAACCCGTCAGAGATCCACCGCTCCATCATTTCAAAAAAGAAAATGCATCTTAACCCATAAATGTAAGAAGGACATAATTTCAGGAAAATAAATAAATAAATAACCATAGCTTTTCCCAGGCAGGGACAGCTGGTGTTTGTACGCTTGACATTTTTGCTACAGAAACCTTCTGCCGCTGGCTTATAGATCTGAATGTTGTCTCCGATCCTTCCTAGCTGTGTGACCGCGGGCAAGCAGCTTGGCCTCTCTGGGCCTCTCACGGGCTCCAGGATTAAATGACGTAACCCACGCAGCGCCCTTGGCACGCTCCCGTCAGCTGCAGAGCGCGGCGGTAGATCGACCGTCGCTGACATTCACGAGACACAACAGCGCCACCTGGTGGCTCTGCCTCCCCCTCCGCGGACTGACGAGCGGCTTCCGCGCAGCAACAGGAGGCACCCGCAGGCAGTGAGCGGGAGCCGCGTGCTACCGCCAAGGCTGAGGCGGAAGCCGGGAGAAAAGCCATAGATATTCATGGCATCCCTTAAAGCTCGGGCCTGCCCGTCTGCCTGAGAATAAAGTTTGTTCCTCCGAAACTACTGTCCAAGCTGTCAGTTCTGGAAGCGGAGAGAAGATGAAATCTCTCTCCCTGATGCCGCCTCCTTTCCCCCGCTGCCCCCCAGTCATGAGCACCAGGAAGAGGGTCTAATTTATTTGAGGTGGGGGGCCTTAGAGCTGTCACTGGGGTCGGAGCGTGTGTGTGTGTGTGTGGGTCCCTTTCAGTCACAACCCCCTGTTTTCCTGGCGAGGTCTGAAGAGGGGAAAAGCCTGTGTGTGGCGGTCACAAAACAGGGACCCCGGAAGCTCTGTGTTCCCCCGGGTATAAGAGTCTTGCACAGAGCAAGCCATCCCACCGGAAACAGCCCTCTGTCCTCGGAAGAGTCTTTGCAGGAGAGGCAGCGAGACCTGAGGACTCTGGAATTTTTACATTCCTTCCCCAGCAGGAGAGATTGATTTTTCTTTCTTGTCTCTGTCTGCAGACTTCCACTCAGCCCGCCAGCCTGGGAAGGAAGCTCGGCAAAGGACAAAGGAGGAGGCTGGCCCTGGGAGAAGGTAGGCTTGCCTTGGAATCCTGGTCCTGACGCTCGCTGGACCGTGTGACCATGGGCAAGTCACCGTTTCCTTGTTTCTGCCTCTGAGGATGATTTATCACACCCTCCCTCAGGCATGGGGGGAGTGCCAATGCATACCCACATGCCTGCCTACAGGGGCCGGGCAGGCATGGTGGACGTGAGAAGTGTGGGGCAGCAGGGAGTGGTGGGGACTGGGGTAAACCAGGAGCCCCAACCACACAGAAGGATGGCAGCTGCTGGTCAGCATCATCTGCTCCAGGGCACTCAGGCATTTGATCCAGGCATTCTAGAAAACTTCAAATTTCCAGATTTTTTTTTTTTTTTTTCTCGCAAGAGTCTCTGGGCTGACTTTGGCATTGTCGGGCTTAGCTGATGGGAGAGAACAGATTTGGTTAGCAGAAGAATATGGTGGAAAGAAAGGCGAGCCCAGTGCTGCCAGTTTTCCCCCACTGTTCAAGAGAAACAAAATCATCTCTATTTTCCCGTGTTGGTAGTTGAATATTAAAAAAAAAAAAAACAATGCCCAGTGTTGGCTGTGTGACCTTGGGCAAGTCTCTTAACCTCCCTGAACTTCTCTTTCTTTAAGAGTAGTGAGAATAAGAATACGCCTAGCTCCTGATCTTAGCAATTTATATAAACCACTTCAGTGAGCCTTTCGCTCCCTGTGACAAGGGAGCTGTTCCTATCATTTCTCATCTTATAGGTGAAGTAGCAGAGGTGTCGAGAAGCTGAGTAACTTGCCCAGACTCCCACAGCTAGTAAGTAACAAGACTTTAGTGAAAACGAAATAAGGCATGGAAAGTGGTCAGTGAGTATTAGCTATTGTTGTGCCACGGTCATTATAATCACTATTATTAATAACAGGAATAGCTCACGGCCAATTCTCAAACTTAATCCAATGCCCACAGTAAGCTGCTAAGACTCTTGATTCATCAGACAAGACCAGCTCTGAATCAAGCAGTATGCAATTTTGAAGATAGCGCTTGGCCATCTTAATAGTTCTTCTCACGTAGACATTAGGTCTCACACTGCCAGTGGGTTTTCTGGAATGATAATTAAATTCAGACCCCTGGCGCAGTGGATAGACCCTCATCTCCAAGTGACCAAGCCGATCATGACCAGTAATTTACAGCTTGAGTTGTTCTGAGATCAATACGAATTTGTTCTTCATCGAGTGGGCTGTAAAACACGGGTGACAGGCAGCCCCGAAAGCTGTTGACACAGGAGCGGAGAGCTCGCAGGGCCTGGAGGGGCCCAGGCTGTTAGAGGAGAGATGAGAGACAGAAGGTAGAGGAGGCTGTCCTCTGTCCAGGTGGCTGTGGTCAGAGCTGCCCTGAGTTCCCACTGGGACTGGCTCAGGACTTGGTGAGAGAGTACGTTCAATTGGCAGTGAGGTGTGGCAGGAAGAGAGTGAGTTTTGGAGTGAACGAAAGTGGATGTGTATTTCGATATGCTGTCTCCTACCCATGATTCTTCTTGGGAATTGGATTCTGTTCCCTGATACTTCGCTCTCTTACCAGTCAAATGGGTGATGAACTGAACCCGTTGCACAGACTAGGACAAAATGGGTCTGTGTTTGCAAAGTGTCCCTGTTTTGATGGCAATGCCAGGCTGTCAGGTGGAGTCAATTGAGAGATTGTGGAGTCAGGCAGACCTGGGATGGAATCCTGCCCATTTCCCCTCCAAGCCGAGTAACCCTCCACCACTCCGAGCCTCAGTTTTTATGTATAGGGACAACAATAGAAGCCCCTGCCCAGGTCGGCTATGATTAAATGAGATAATGCACATAAAGATAAATCAGCACCATGCACAGAATATAGTGTGAGCCCAGCAAGAAAATGGCATGATTTTTGCCCATCTGACTCATTCATCCAAGCTGGCGGCACAGTTAAGAAGGAAGGAGGGGGAATTCTCATGTGGTCCAGTGGTTAGTATTCGGCGCTTTCACTGCCAGGGCCCAGGGTTCAATCCCTAGTTGGGGGACTAAGATCCTACAAGCTCTGTGGTGGAGCCAGAAAAAAAAAAAAAGAGGGGGAGAATGAGAGTGTGTGGAGCTCTCAAATTAATAAAACACTGTGCTAAGGACTCTGTACAAGGAGCTGAATCTATGTAGCCCTTTGGGTACCTTCTTAGTCGGCTTGGTTTTCTCTTGCTCTGCCGGGTAATTGGGAACGGTCTTTGGGAGCTCTCCACGGACTTAGCCAGCAGGGGCATCTTGAATAATCTTACAGTTATTTCAAGAATTTTCCCCCTCCCCAGTCCATCAGCCAAACAAGAGGCATTCCCAAGATTACTATAGTTTAGAAGGAGATTTGGAGAATGTTTGAATCTGTGGCCTCCCAATGCCTTTATCAAAACCATGTGTTCCAAGAAATTGCTCACAAGAGGCCCAGCTCTATCCTGTCCTCCTCGAGTTTCTTCCTGTCCTGAAACAAGACGTTCCTCCTTCTTGGATGGGGCTGAGCTGGAACACAAGCACAGAAGGAGAGTTTTAAAGTCAGATCGAAGTGGGTTGTGAAGCTCAGGTTGCCCTGTTAGCTGCTGAGTGACCTCGAGCAGATGACCTCCCCTGATCCCTGAACCAGTGGAGAGAATGTATAAGCACCAGGGTCCATGGCCACCTTGAGAGTTAAGTGGGATGTATGTTAACACCCTTGGCACAGAACTTTGCTATTGTTCGTTAAACTGTTACTGTGACCGTGTGTGCACGTGCTAAGTCGCTTCAGCCGTGTCCAACTCTTTGCAACCCTATGGACTGTAGCCCGCCAGGCTCCTCTGTCCATGGGATTCTCCAAGCAAGAATACTGAAGTGCGTTGCCATGCCCTCCTCCAGGGGATCTTCCCCACCCAGAGATCGAACCTGGGTCTCCTGCAGCTCCTGCATTGGCGGGCGAGTTTTTTATGGTTGAGATGCCAAGGAAGCCCATTATTATGACTACACACATCCTAAGTGAGGTCAGAGTAAAGACTGAGACCCCTGAATGGGGCTAGGATGTCACAGAATGCTCCATTCGATGCTGCAGCACTTGGTCACCCACCCCTGGTGTTGGGAGGCCTACGCACAGTTCTTCTGTCAGGGGGAGAGGATCCCATCTGCTCTTGGAAAGCAAAATTCTTCTCCTTTCCAGGGAGATAGGGACTGAGGCAGCCCTCAGCCCTTCCAGGGCTCTGGGCTACACTGAGATTTCTCCTAGGATCTGTCTGTTGGTGGTCTGGCGTCATCCACCCATTAAACAGCCATTCAGTGCACTCCATTCTAGAAAAACAAGAATCTGCCAGTCCCTGTGGTATCCTAGGGTTTGTGGATTTTTAAAAATCTAAATATACATTTGTGGGCATCAAGCCAATGATGAGCTTGGGCCAGCTTTAATTTTGTAGATGAATGATATATACACTACAAGATGATTGCAGGGGAAAGGAGAGAATGTCTAGGAAGCTACTCAGAGAGGAGAGAAGTTACCATCTGTTTCTATCCAGTTATCACATACCCACCCCCACCCACCCCCAAATTTGGCCACACGCTCATTCCTGCATCCACCAGTCGCTCCACATCCAACCTAATATCCACCCCATTCTTCATCCACCCATTCCTCTACCCACCCCATCTCCCTTCAAACTCACTGATCCATCCCTCCCCTCCCTCCATCCATCCATCCCTCCCTCCATCCAGACATCCACCAATTGCTCACCCTATCCGTCCACTTGTGGAACACTTATTAATTGCTCATTGTGTGCCACAACTTGTGTTGTGGCCCTAGGACACACTAACTTAAGACATGGCTCCTTTCCCCAAGAACATCTCTGTCCTGTGTGCAAGAACAATACTTATAAAACAAAAAAAAGACAAAATAAAACTCAACCAAGCTTTAAAAAGTATATATTTATTTACTCGTTTGGCTGCCTTCGTTGCCACACTGTTGTGTTGCGTTGTTGCCTTTTGTTGTGTCGTGCAGGCTTCTCTTTAGTTGTGGCATATAGGCACCAGCACGCATGGGCTCTGCAGCTTGCGGCATGCAGGCTCTCTAGTTGAGGCACGCAGCCTCTCTAGTTGAGGCATGCAGGCTCAAGCAAGTTGCGGCTTGTAGGCTTAGTTGCCCCACAGCATGTGAGATCTTAGTCCCCCAGCCAAGGATTGAACCCATGTCCCCTGCACTGGAAGGTGGATTCTTAACCACTGGGTTACCAGGGAAGTCCCTCAACCAAGTTTTAATAAGACACAGCATGCAGGAACTTGTAGTGGTTATGCACCTTTGATTTGGTTTTGGGCTCTGCTGCCACTTGCTAGACAGATATCATTGTACCAGCCACAGCACTTTATTAAACCCTAGATTCCCCATCTGCTAAGTGGGAATAGTAATTGCATCTACTTCAGAGGATCATGGCGAACACCCAACAAGTTAATGCTATGGAAGTTAGCGTGTTGGCAAAGGGTCACAGGGCAAAGAACTGCACATGCCCTCTGGGAACTGAGAGCAGCCCCAGACGTCAGCCAGGAAGACGATGGGAACCTCAGTCCTACAACCACGAAGAACTGAATTCTGCTAGCAACCCTGCGAGCTCAGAAGTAGACCCTGAGCTCTGGAAAGGAGCCCACTTGACACCTCGATTGAAGCATCGTGGGACCCTGAGAAGACCCAGCTAAGCCATACCTGGACTACTGACTCATGGAAACTGAAAGGTTTCGATTGTGTGTGGTTTTAAGCCACTAAGGTTGAGGAATTTTGTGATGCAGCAATAGATAACTAAGACGTTCAGAAACTTGCCCAAGGCTGCATAGCTCCTCATTGATAGAGCCAGAATTGAGAGCAGGAGAGAACCACTGCGTGTATTGAAAGATAACCAGCCAGAGGGCTTAAATTGCAGAAGATTTTCTGACGAGCCCTCATTTGGGCTGGAAAATCAAATTAATCAGAATTTCTAATTTGCGTGTCTTATGATTAGTCAGGGATTTTCTGGATTTGTAATCAAGTTTTCCGTGCCAGTTGGGGCAGGTGCCTTGGACACCCTGATGATGTTGGAGAAATGAAGCCACTGGAGAGTTGGGAGAAGAAAGTTCTATTTCTTTTTCTGCAAAGGTCTGATTTAGAGTGGCCGAGTGTTTTCTCATTTTGAAAATGTGATGGGGGCTGTGTGTTTCTTGAGCCACTGCCACCTGACTTTATTCCTCCCCACTGGACCCCGTGAACTGAAAAATTACACCTCTGGATACCTGTCTTATTCCTTTCAAAGACAGAGAATGGTTCCCCCACCAACAAAATGGCAATAGCAGCTCTCGATCATCCAGACGTTTCCTGAACCAGAGAGAATCCACTTGAAACCTAGGTAGAGGTCCCTAGGTCACCTACAACAGCCAGAATTGCAAAATTGTGGCCCTACACAGAGCATACAGAAGGCTCTTAGCAAGTCTTTATTTGGTGAAATAATATTGTGTTAAAGTTAGTAGCAGTTTGAGATTTATGCTGCTGACCCTAAATGATTTTTAAACAATTAAGCAGGGTCGGCCTTTCAAACAAATGTGTTTTTGGAGCAGTAACTACAATTGGCCACGTGCCTTGCATGTACCAGGAACAGCGTTAAGCTAATGAAATCCAGTCACTCACTTAATCATCTCAAGATCCATGAGGACTAGGAGTGTTCACTTCCATCTTTTGGATGGGAAACTATGGAGGCAAATGAGTCTGTAACTTGCCTGAGAAAACCTTATAATTACGTGATGGAGATCACAGTTTGAGTTCATGTCCACTTGGAAGCAAAGCTCATGCACTTTTGACCAATGACTCCTAAAGATTGGCACAGTCATTCCTTCTGCGAGGATTTAGCAAGCACAAGCTTCGGAGATGGAGGAGGGTATGATGTGTAATTAGCCCGAATTAGGCAGTTCCTGCCTTCTAGGGGATGAGCACTTGGAAGAAGAGACGAGATGCAGAGAGAGGCATTGATGCAGTGCTTATGTGATCTGGTCTCCAGAGCTGTTGAGATCAACAGAAGACAGTCTAATGCTACCAGGAAAAATTTCAAAATAACTCATATTCACTTATTGTAATTCTCCAACACTAGGTGAGGACTCATGATCCACAGAAATATCTCTTAAACCTCTTTTTCCATCCCAGCCACACCACACCCCAAATTAGCTTCTCCACTCTTAACTGATGCAGCTGTTTCCCATCTTTTGTCTTTTGCATTAAAATTCCATATCCTGAAGCTCCAAACAGCAATTTGATGGATGCACATACACTGTCCCCAAGGAAATACTTTACATCCATGTGTGTGCACTCAGACACACACACACACACACACACACAGAGCTTTGCTAATCATTTTGGTCCACAGACATCCTGAATCTTATCCCAGTTTCTGAGTAAGAGAGCCCACCATTGGTAATCTGAAAACCCTTTTGCCAAAGGAAGAGCTTCTCCTCTTACCTTGTGAACCAGAGACCTTCATAAATTTATGTAAAAATAGGTGCACGCCCCGCCCCCAACCAACCAAACCTCATGCTTTCTGCTTCATAAGCTCCTCATTCTGCAGCTTCCAGTCTGGATGGAGAGAGAGAGAGTTCTCTGGACTTAGGAGACGAGAGGACAAAGGCCTTAGCAGCTCTCTAGCAGTTGAAACTCCAGCAGAAAGAACTCGAGCCAACTCTCTCCTTTTATATTCTGAATCTGAGTTCTTGATCCCTAAGGTGGTTTTAATTCAACCACGTGGGATGGTTCTGGAGCCCAGCAGTTCTCAACCACTGCATGGCATCACCACTGGATGGCCATTAGTTATCAGGGACGTTGGAAAATAATCGGAGCCATTAGATTATTGTTATTTCAACTTTGGTGAAATAGCAAAGTTGGCAGATTATTTGCTTACAAAATAAATGTGAGAACATTTAAGTTTCTCTCTATAAGCATCCTACTTTCAATGGTTTTCTTTCAAATATGCTTTCCTGCAGGTGGAGAATGAGTGGGAATGGACAGTGGGAACCATCTGGGGAAATGGAAGGCAAAAGGAGAAGGGGGCGGCAGAGGATGAGATGGCTAGATAGCACTGCAGACTCAGTGGGCATGAATTTGAGCAAACTCTGGGAGATAGTGGAGGACAGAGGAGCCTGGCCTGCTGCAGTCCATGGGGTCCTCAAAGAGTCAAATGTGACTTAGCAACTGAACAACCTTCTGGTGAATTCAGAACAATACTGGATACCCACAATCTTACCCTTCAGGGTTACTGACTTTTAGTGTTTACAATATAGACATATATGTATGCTAACCCCAAGATTTGCTTGCTAATCCTAAGATTTTTTTTTATGTCACCATTTTTCTCCTTCTAGAACAATGTTTCCCAAACGTCAGTTACTTTAACATCACCTTCAAGATTTTTACCCTCTCTTCAGTTATACAATTTTATTTTTTTAAGGATTTGTTCTAACAGTCATCCCTCTATAGCCTTGGCCCAGGCAATCATGGTCACGAATTCATGAGACTGAGTGTTTATTAGTGCATCTTCAAGGTGCACTAATGTAAGTGCACAACTTTAAAATTCACCATCCATATTCCCTCAAAAATTGTTCCCTACCCCTGCACGTGGTGCGATTACCACATTTTTGAGGACACACTGTTGTAATAAGTGCCATCATGAGTTGAAGAGATTAACTTTTATGCATTTATCCTTTTGTAAATTCCAGTTCTTTTAAAGCCACCCACTAGATGATTACTATGGCCTGCCCAGGTGCATTTCATTTACTTCTGGCAACAGAACTCTGAGGTTGCTATTGCTATTCCCATTTTACAGATGGAGGAAAAGAGGTTCAGAGAGGTCTAAGGGTCGTGCCAAGGTCATACAGCCTGTGACTTCCAGGAGGACAGAGCCAGGCGTCTTACCTCAGGGTAGTGAGAAATTTCCAGCCATATGGAGGTCCTGGGGAGCCTACTCGAGTGCTGGGATATGTGTGTGCTGTGTCAGTCGCTCAGTCGCGTCCGACTCTTTGTGATCCCATGGACTGTAGCCCCCCAGGCTCCTGTGTCCATGGGATTCCCCAGACAAGAATACTGGAGTGTGGCTATTCCCTTCTCCAGGAGATCTTCCCAACCCAGGGATGGAGCCTGGGTGTCCTTCATTGCAGGCAGATTCTTTACCATCTGAACCACCAGGGAAGCCCAAGTACTTGGATACTGGGCTTCTTATTTTTAATTAAATTTTTTTTTAATTTTTAATTTTAAATGATTTATATTTTTAAATTACAAAAATTTAATTTTAAAATTCATTTTTTATTTTTAAAATTAAAAAAAATTTTTTTAGACTACTGGGTTTCTAAAGTGACTCCATCTCCTCTAAACAGTCAAACTGCAGTGGGGACAATTTGTTTGGGAAATATGTCACTGTGTTCCAGCAGCCTAGATTCTTTCCAAGAGTTTCTCAAAAAATGCAGCAGAATAAATATCAGATTCTTTATTGCCCACCCCATAATAGGAATATAACTTATTACCATCAGAGCACCAGCCTTTCGGCAGCCTCCGTAAATCTGGCGCTCCAATTGACTCCATATGCATTTAGGCAAAACCCAGCCCACGTAGGGGATCAGTGGATGTAATTGGAATATGGAGCGGGACTTTTGGATTAATCATATTCTGAATATTAACTGTGTATTATGCTGATTTCCTTGTAAATATATTCAGAAGCCCCAGTGTGTGTACCTGACTTGGGCTTATACAATCAGAATAGCAAATATCCTGAATGTGGGGGTTGGAAGCCATCCCAACTGCAGTGTATGAGGCTGGGTTTCATCTCCCCAGAGAAAAAGAATATTTCAGCCTCTCCAGGAGGCCTCCAAACAGTGCATGGGTTTCTGACATCAGCAGAAGAAGCAATATTTGTTTTCAGTTGCCTGGTTCGGAACAGATTTTGTCAAAGGACAAGACTGTGTTCTACACTGATTTCTTGGAGGGTTTTTTTCCTGCTCTAGAACTCCTTTGGGAATAAGTTACTCTGTACAATTGTCTTTACTGGTTGTGGTGGGCAGCAGGGGTTGGAAGGTGTGGATGAGGAAATAGGGTGGAGAACAGTGTGACCAAGGCTGAAGCTTACAAGGAAAGTCCTGAATGACTCCTGGGTCAGGCAAGGGCACCGCCAGGGTGGCCCTTTTCCATGAGATCAGACAGTAACCTCCGCTGAGTGTCACACAAGCAGGGCTTGAACCCGAAGAATATTCTCTAGCACTCCCAGCAACTGAGAGCTTAGGTTTTAAGAAACCCATTTCACAGACGTAGAAACTGAGACTTGGACACTTTTTTTTTTTTTTTTGCTTTGAGGAAACATGAATAAATAAGTCATGGGAAGAGGACCTGGACTCAGGCACAAAGGAAAGCTGACACCAAAAAACTCAGCAATCAAGAACAATGATATTCCAATGCCGTATTTTTCAATTACTGCAAAAAAAAAAAAATCCATAATGAACAAAATATCAACACTTTAAGGATTAATAACAGTGCTTTGCTGAGCCATAGTGAAGCCTAGGGCGAAAGGAAATATCAGTAATACTAATTCTGTCTTTATTTATCTTGTTAGTGAATCTTTTCTGCTTCTTGTTAAATTTTGTGCCTGAGGTGGGTGCCTCGCTCGCTTCACCCTGGATCTGGCCCTGTGTGGGAGCCAGAATTATCTCCCTTAATCACACGTGTGATCACACATCAGGGCTCTGATTATATATCTCCCGGGGCTCGCTGTTACCTTTGGGAAAGAGTCCAGGTGCCCACACTGGGCTCGGAGAGGATTCTATAATTGAGGGGGCGCAGAAGGAAATGGCAACCCACTCCAGTGTTCATGCCTGGAGAATCCCAGGGACAGGGGAGCCTGGTGGGCTGCCGTCTCTGGGGTTGCACAGAGTCGGACATGACTGAAGCGACTTAGCCACAGCAGTAGCAGCAGACGTCAGCGGGCCCTGGAGCAGGCTGTGTGGTTTACACACAGCAGGCTGAGGACACTGGCTCCAGACCTGGATGGGGTTTGGATCCTATTCTGCCATTTGTTGTTGTCCAGTCATTAAGTCATGTCCGATTCTTCGCGACCCCATGGACTAAAGCACACCAGCCTTCCCCATCCTTCCCTATCTCCTGGAGTTTGTTCAAATTCATGTCCATTGCACTGGTGATGCCATCCAGCCATGTCATCCTCTGCTGTTCCCTTCTCCCCCTGCCTTCATTCTTTCCCAGCATCAGGGTCTTTTCCAATGAGTCAGCTCATCAGGTGGCCAAAGTATTGGAGCTTCAGCTTCAGCATCAGTTCTTCCATTGAATATTCAAGGCTGATTTCCTTTAGGATTGACTGGTTTGATCTTGCCGTCCAAGGGACTCTAAAGAGTCTTCTCCAGCACCATAGTTTGAAAGCATCAATGCCTTGGCACTCAGCCTTATTTATGGCCCAACTCTCACATCCATACGTGACTGCTGGAAAAAGCATAGCTTTGACTATACAGACCTTTGTTGGCAAAGTGTATTCTGTCATTTACTAGCAGTGTGATTTTGGATGATACACTTAAAGTCCCAGGGTCTCAGTTTTCTCACCTGAAAGAGGGTGAAACAGTCATTCGGGGTCCCACAGAGTTGTTGAGAAAATTCAATAATTAAAAAACAGGACAGCATCTAACGCATGGTAAGTGCTCAATTAATTCATTCAACAAACTGTTAAGCATCTGCTGTGTGCCAGGTATACAGTGCTGGAGCTTGGAGCTCAATACATGCTATTTATTGCTATTACTATTACTTAATCCTCACAGCAGCTCACAAGGTAGGTGCCACTATTTTCCTCCTCATTTTACAGGTGAGGAGATGGAGCCTCAGAGGGATTAAGTAACACACCCAAGCTAAGCCAATAATTAAATTGAGAAGATAGGGTAGGACCCCAGTAGATGTGGCCCCAAAGTCCGCAGGGTTCTTGGTGTGGGCTCTCAGAGCCCTGCCTGCGTGCGTTTGTCTTCCCCTCAGTTTCTCCAGCAGGCAGAACCTATGGTGCCTTCAGCCTCCTGTCTGCCTCAGGCTTAGCAAGAGGCTTTTTATACAGTAAGTGCTCAACAAATGGTCAACAAAGTAAATCGCATCTGGTCTTGCAGCTTTCTTGAATACGCTTTGTGGTGTGTGCCCTGTTTGTGGTTGCTTAGTCATGAAGTTGTGTCCACCTCTTTTGTGACCCCATGAACTGTAGCCCACCTGGCTCCTCTGTCCATGGGATTTTTCCAGACAAGAATACTGGAATGGGTTGCCACGCCCTCCTCCAGGGGATCTTCCCAACCCAGGGATAGAACCCAAATCTCCTGCATTGGCGGGCAGATTCTTTGCCACTGAGCCACCAAGAAAGCCCCTTACACCAGTTAGTCTATAGCATTTCGTTATGCCAGCCTGAGTAGTGTTAAAGTGTTTCTGAAACAACTTCCGTGACCCATCAAGGAATGAACATCAGACAGGACATTCCAGAATGCTGTGATCCTGAACATTCACGGGTCCCTTCCCTCTCTTTATTCTTACAGAAATACTTGTCAAACATCTGCCAGGTGTCAGACCCTGTGCCAGGCACTCGAAACTGTGGAAACTAGAGCGGAGTCCCCGCCTTGTGGAGCTGACATTTGAAAGGGCCAAGGCATCAGATCATGACAATGTCATTAAAACGGGCAAGGGCTATGGAGAATGTGCGTGGTTCTTCTCTCAACTCCTAGTCCCCTTCAGGGACCAGAGGGCCTGGCTCAGGTGGCAGAGCTGAGTCCAGAATGAAACTCCTCCCTCCCCCTCCTCCCCAGCCCGCACACCTGCTCCTCCACATACTAGAGATCCCACCTCCTAAGTCTTTTTCCCATCAGCCACTTCTCTCCACCCTCCCACCACCCTCATCCAGGCTGCCATAAGCATCTCCTTAGTGCCGTTGCTGCTTCCAGCCTGGTTCCCATCCCCATTCCATTTTCTCCTAGGCAACCAGAGCCCTCTTTTCAACGTGCAAATCTCACGTGGCCTCTCTCCTCCTGCAAATCCTGCCAGAGCTCAACTTCCCTATAGCAGTGGTCTCTGAAACGGGGCATCGCAAACCAGGGTCAACGCAGGATGATCCTCCCGGGTGTGGGAAGAAGGGATAAGAACCTCTCTTTCTGTGTACTTTCTATCACATCTGTTTGGGAAGTTATATTTCTGGAGTGTATTTTATAATGTAGTTTCTTGGTTCAGCTTCCCTGGGAGCAGAGCCTGAGGCAAGGGTTTGGATCTTTGTGAGTTACAGAGAGGAGGACACTCGGGAGAAAAATATGCAAGAGTCAGGGAAGCAGGATGGAGAGGCAAAAAGCTAATAAGCAAGGGTGGGGACCTCAGCAGGAGTCTAGCTTCCGCCTGGTCCTTCCGGGATCTCTGGCAGGTGAGTTACATCATAGGGGGTTGACTTTTTGTGTCGTTATGTCAGCCACCTAACCTTAGGGTGGTGAGGGACGTCAACTTCAAAGCAAGGCCCCTCCTTTTGGCCAAGGGCGGCTGCTCAGATGAGAGGGTGGCTCATTTATGAATGAGTATAACGGGCACCCAGAGTGTGGACTGTATGTAGGGGAGTGTGGGAAGAAAAGATCAGATGGTCTATTTATATCTATTTTCCATGTCTTCCTTTTTGCACTTTATGTATTTTCTTCCCTTCTTCATCCTACCCTTCTCCCTTCCCCCTCCCTCCCCTCTCCCTCTCCACTTCCCCCCATGTTTCATAATAGACACATCACCGCATATCTGTGATGTATTAGTATAAGATTATGTGTGTAATTTAACAGTAGATACATCAGTGTTGTCGGGGGTGAGGATTAAAAACTCATGTTGTTTTGACTCCCTCAGGGAGTATAGATGAACTTGAATCCACATCTGAATCCCTCTTCCCATGGCTGGAATCCAGTCATGCGTAGAAGCCAGGGCTGGAATGGGCAGGGAAGCACAAGCAGCTGAAATCTAGACTTTAGAGGGGCCCAGCCTTGTTTACTTTGGAATCCAGCATCAGAACACTTTGACCCAGTCTCACTGGTTCCCTCGTCACTCACTGGGGGCGTGGGAAGGGGGAGCTTGCACCAAGGGGAGCCCTTGCCGCTATTTTTAGAGGGTCTGATAATTCTGAGCTCTTCCTATGCCTCAGCCAGCCCCTAATGGAGCCTCCTGATGCTGTGAAATCCACAAGCTGTGTCATCCTTGGCCAAGAACAGCAGCCAGAGTGGAAAACCTCGTGGGTCAGGGGAGCCAACAGTGTGAAGGTCACGCGCTTAGAAACAAAAGGGGTTCTCACCATGTGCCAGGCTGGGCCCTCTGTGCAGATCACTCCCATCTCAGCTTCTGGGCTGAGACTGGGAGATTGCAATTCAGGTCACATCTGCAGTAGACCGGCCTGAAAAAGGAGGGGCTCAAAAGTCAAACACAAGTGGGACCCAACCTCACTCTGGCCAGATACCCAACCGCAAGAGCTAAGTGACCTTGGGCGACTTTGGTAATTTCTCTGAAGTTAAGATCTTTACAACACCTAGGCCAGTTTCCCAAAGCTCAACCCGGGACAGTGTGAGGTGAGCACAGTCCTAACACCTGATGACAATAACTGAGCACTTTGCTGTATGCCCAGAACTGCGAAATGAGACGAGTGTACCTATGTGCATATGTACACATGTCATGTGTGTACACACGTACGTGTGTTCTAATTCTGTAACCTCAACAACCCTATTGGCTGGGCATGTCGACCCTGGTTTTTCACCGAGGAGTCTGGGGCTCGTTGAGGCCGAGTGACTCATCACTGCTGATAAGCGAGGGCCCTGGGGTTTGAACCGGGGCTGCACACATCCTCACCACCCCCTTTGCTGCCTCACATACCTTCCCTCTGTTATCAGCTCCCCCAGTACAAACTCCAAATCCTTCTGAGACAGCGAAGCCCTTGTTTGCAGGTATTTGGAAATCATAACGAGAAAGCAGAATCACCTTCATTAAAAATTCCACGTGGAAGCCAGTTGGGTGTAGAAAATGCACACATCCGATGGACTGAACATCTTCTTTATCTCGGTCGCTGCCTACCCTAAATTAAAACCCCCTGAGGGTACTGCTGTCTTAATTAACAGCGTGCCTTGTTAACAGCGTAAACATTTCTCCTGCTACGTGGAGCAGATCGTGGCAACTAAAGAGGGAGACGAGACCAAGCCGGAGGGCTCCTCTTGCCTGTCTGGTCCCCACGTGTCTTCTGGGAGGTCACGGCAACTCAGGGCCCTGGGGTGACGGCCGCCCCGGTGCAGTGAGCTGCTGCGGGTCTGCGGGCTGCCCTTGGAGGCTGGGAGCTTGGATTTGGAGTCACTGAGACCTGGGTGTGTGTGCTGGCCCCTCTCTGTGCCTCAGTTTCCCCAGCAGTGCTCAGCTCACAGGATGATGCAGAGTTTACCCACCTCTCCCCAGCCCCACCCCACCTGGAGCCCAGGTGAAGCTTGAATGAAGACATGTGCGCAGAGGTACCGAGCACAGGGCCAGGCAGGTAAGGATGCTGCCCCTCCCCCTTCCATCTGCTCTAGTGGTTTTTTTTAATGCCTTTTGGCCAGTGAGCATCAGTATAATGTTCCACCTGGGTAGGGATATTTTCCCTTGTCCGGAGTCCCGTCTCTCCAAGGAAGAAGCCAAAAAACTCACCTTGCCATCTTCCTTGTAAGCTTGTGGTCCAATATGGGGACCCAATCCTGGAAGACTTGGATTTTTTTTTTTTTTGTGGGGGGGGTGGGGAATTTTTTATTGAAGAGTAACATATATTTGTATATAATGCTTCAGAAGTCAAGAGGGTAGATACTCTTGGGGAAGAGTGACTTGGGGAAGAGTGATTCTTCCCCAAAAGTATCTACTCTCTTGACTTCTGAAGCATAGGCTAGTTTGGACAGTCTTTGAAATTTACAGAAGCAAAATTATATAAAGATATATGTTGCATGAAGATATATATGGAAATTAATAGAATTAATTGTATATATAAATTACATACATATATATAAATTGAATATATATATTGAATTAATATACACATAGAAATATAAATTATATTGTGCATGTAGCTATACATAACTCATCCCCATCACAGAGCACTATTCCACCATGTGATGATACCATAGTTAGTGAGTTAATTAATTAATTAAAAATATTTATTTAACTGCACCAGGTCTTGGTTGTGGCATGCCGGGTTCTTAGTGGTGGGTGGCATGTGAAATCTTAGTTCCCTGACCAGGGATCGAACCCAGGCCCCCCCGTATTGGGAGCTTGGATTCTTAACCACTGGACTATCAGGAAAGTCCCTGTAGTTAACTTATTAATTCAACTGCTGATAGACATGTGGGCTGTTTCTAGTTTTCAGCTAATATAAATAGGGCTGCTATGAATATTCTTGTACATGTTTATTGGTGAATGTACGTATGCATTTCTTTTGAGTAGAATTGCTGAGTCAAAGATGATACATATAGTTGGCTTGAGCAGGTACTGTGAAATCCTTTAGGAAGTGTTTACACCAGTTTCACATTGTCACTGATAATATCTGAGGGTTTGCAATTGCTCCAACCTTTGGGCTTCCTAAGTGGCACAGTGGTAAAGAATCACCTGCCAATGCAGGTGCCTCAGGAGATGTGATGGAGAAGGAAATGGCAACCCACTCCAGTGTCCTTGCCAGGAGACTCCCCATGGACAGAGGGGCCTAGCGGGCTACAGTCCATGGAGTTACAAAGAGCTGGACACGCCTGAGTGACTGAACAATGGTGTGTGTGTCCTCAGTGGATGTGGAGCTTCCCCTGGAGTGGTCCAGGGGGATGGAATCAGCGTTGACCTCGGTCTTGTAGCCTTGAAGCTGAATCTCCCTTCCCTCCATAAGGCTGCAGGTGAAGAATTTGCATCCCCCATGCTTGCTTTCCCCCAGAACCGATTTGCCCCTGCACGCTCCTTCTCCAGTAAACTGAAATACAAGGTCTCCTTGTAATACTTTTATACACTGCTCGCTGCAGTTTAATATATGAGACACTGCATCATAGTCTGGAGGTTCAAAATTACCTCGAAGTAATCATTTCCTAGAGGGCTGGTAGTAAACATTCTGTCACATAGCTATAGATTGTCGCCTGTCGCCATCCATCAGCCCCCAGGGAGATATTACGGGGAATGATACGGGAGTGAACGGAGAACAGGTGCACGTGGCTGCCGGCCCTCTGCAGAGGGAAACAGGCTTGGTGGCCTCGTGGCAGCCTGGCTTTGTCGGGGGTGGGCTCTGTCTGCACCACAGCCCAGGATTGTGGATTTGAGCTGTGGGTGGCCTGTTGGCTTACTCAGTTCCAGAGTCACTGACTCCGTCGACCCTCATCTTGGCCTTCTGACATCTTCCCTGCAGCCTTCAGATCAAAGCCATCACCTGCATTTGCACAGTGATAATGGTGGTGTGTGGCGGTGCACATGTGTGTGTGCTCAGTCAGCTCCGAGTCTTTGTGACCCTATGGACTGTAGCCTGCCAGGCTGCTCTGTCCATTGGATTTTCCAGGCAAGAATACTGAAGTGGGTTGCCATTTCCTCCTCCAGGGGGATCTTCCCTGCGCAGGGATCAAACCCTTGTTGTGTCCTTTGTCTCCTGGGTTAACAGGTGGATTCTTTACCGCTGCACCGCCTGGGAAGCCACAATAATTACAGTCACTGTTTACAAGCACTCCTCCTGCCCCATGGAGTCTGCTGATCCTTTTCACGGGTCATCTTATTAATCTTCAGAGTGACGCCAGGAGGGAATTAAATTTTAGCCGTATTTCACAGCTGAGAAAACTGAGGCTCAGAGATGTGGGAAAGCTTGCAAAGTCACACAGCTGGCCAGTGGCGGAGCCAGGACGTGAACTTGAAACCTGAGCATCTGCCTCCAGAGACCAAGCGCTGAATCACGACGTGTTGCCACGAGTTGCCTCTGTTAAACATCCAGGTCCCCACTGAGCTCATGAGCTGGTACCCTCACTATTTTCAGAAGCATGCTATTCTTGTACAGGTGGAGAAACCCAAGTTCAGCATGTAGATGGCATTGCCAGAATTCCACTGAAGGGTTCTCTCGCCACACACCTGAAAATTCCTCCTTGGGAAGGCATCTAGAGTACAAGTAAAACGTCACTGCCTGCAGACTTGCAGCGCCTGTGAAGGGTCACCTCAGGGACCTAATGACTCAGTGGACTTCAGCCTAAGTCCCCAGCACGATCCGATCGGGTCTAAGGAAATGAAGTTGATACAGTGTGAACGACCCTCTTAAGAAAGTTAATAGTAATACAACTTAGGTACAGGCATAGCTATTTGTCAGGTGCATTCAGACAGCTGTCCTGAAACTTACGTTTCATGAATAGCAAGATCAGTCCACTCTGGCCTGAAGACTACTGTGGGGTCCCACCTTGTTTACTCCAACCATGAAAAGTCTTGCCTCAGTTGGCATTTCGGGAATCTGAGATTGGAAAGAAGGACAAAGTAGACCACGTTTAGAGGTTTTCAGCATGTTTTTGTCATTTTGGGGCTCCACCCAGGACTGGAACTAGGAGGCATTGGAGCCCTGCTTGACTGCAGCCCAGCATCACTCAAAGTCTAGTCTCTGAGCTGTGCATCTGCGATCTTTGTCAACAGTTCTAGACAAGATCAACTGGACACTGAGAACCAGCATGTAAAAACTTTTATAGCAATCTAGTCTTGCAAGGGGGCCAGGGGCACTTGCATCGTCAAACCAGCTATAGACCAGTCAAAGTGTTATTGAAATTCAGTGGTGAGATGCTGGTGATGCAAGCAAGCACTAATCACACTGAGTAGGACCACATGATTGGGCTTCCCAGGTGGCTCTAGTGGTTAAGAACATGCCTGCCAGTGCAAGAGATGTAAGAGATTTGGGTTTGATTCCTGGGTCAGGAAGATCCCCTGGAGAAGGTCATGGCAACCCATTCCAGTATTCTTGCCTGGAGAATCCCATGAACGGAGGAGCCTGGTGGGGTACAGTCCACAGGGTCGCAAAGAGTTGGACACCACTGAAGCGATTTAGCACACATGCGTAAGATCGCATGATTACTGACAGCTCCATGCACAACTAGGGCAGGTCTGTGATATATTTGGGGAAAAAAACAAAGCTGGCCCTTCATCACAGACACTTTGACATGTACTGGTATAAACTTTGTTAGGGACAATGCTGTTTTCAAAACACCCTGTCATCAGCATTTTATTCCACAAACAAGTAAACCTCGGACCAAGATGACCATAACAACAACAGCAACAAAAACCCAAACTTGATGTAGGAATAATTTGTTTGAGGTATGGTTTCGTTTATTCCTTTTTTTCTATATATATTTTGAAGTATAGTTGATACACCGTGTTGTGTTAGTTTCTGGTGTTCAGCAACGTTATTCAATTATATATATACGTATGTGTGTATTTTTCAGATTCTTTCCCATTATACGTTATTATAAGATAATGTATAGATTTCCGTGCTAGACAGTAGGACCTTGTTGATTATTTTATATATAGTAGTATGTGTGTCTTTTTGATCCAAGCTCCTAATTTTTCCCTCTTCCCTTTCCCACTTTGGTAACTATAAATTTGTTTTCTATGTCTGTGAGTCTATTTCTGGTTTATAAATAAGTTCATTTGTATCATTTTTTTTAAGATTCCACATCTAAGTGATACTGTATGATATTTGTCTTTCTGTGTGTGACTTACTTTAGTTTAATAAGATAATCTCTAGGTCCATCCCTTTTGCTGCAGTTGGCAATATTTCAGTCTCTTTTTATGGCTGAGCAATATTCCATTGTACATATATGTACTACATCGTCTTTATCCATTCATCTGTCAATGGACACTTAGGCTGCTTCCAAGTCTTGGCTACTGTGAATAGTCCTGCCATTAAACGGGGGTGCATGTGTCTTTTTGAGCTACTTTTAGTCTTTTCTGGATATATGTCCAGGAGTGGGATTACAGGATCATATGGCAACTCTAGTTTTAGTTTTTTGAAGAACCTCCACACTATTCTATATAGTGGCTACACAGAGTTACATCCCCACCTACACTGTAGGAGGATTCCCTTTTCTTCACACTCTCTCCAGCATTCATCATGTGTAGGTTTTTTGATGATGGCTATTCTGACTGGTCGGAGAAGGCAATGGCACCCCACTCCAGTACTCTTGCCTGGAAAATCCCATGGATGGAGGAGCCTGGTGGGCTGCAGTCCATGGGGTCGCTAAGAGTCGGACACGACTGAGTGACTTCACCTTCACTTTTTTGCTTTCATGCATTGGAGAAGGAAATGGCAACCCACTCCAGTTGTCTTGCCTGGAGAATCCCAGGGGCAGGAGAGCCTGGTGGGCTGATGTCTATGGGGTCACGCAGAGTCGGACACGACTGAAGTGACTTAGCAGTAGCAGTAGCAGTATTCTGACTGGTATGATGTGAAATCTCAATTTGGTTTTGATTTGTATTTCTCTAGTAATTAGTGATGTTGCGTATCTTTTCACGTGCCTATTGGCCATCTGTATGTCTTGTCTTTCTGACTTCTCTGTGTGCTGATGGGCTAGTGTTTGGCCGATTTCAGTTGGATATGACTCTAGGCTGTATGTTGTCTCATTTGGGAACCAGCAGCTCTCTTCTTATGGTGATGGCAGGAGTGCAAGAGATTGGGAACGTGATGCCTGTTGAAGCAGAAAGTGAAGAGGAACTAAAAAGCCTCTTGAGGAAAGTGAAAGTGGAGAGAGAAAAGGTTGGCTTAAAGCTCAACATTCAGAAAACAAAGATCATGGCATCTGGTCCCATCACTACATGGGAAATAGATGGGGAAACAGTGGAAACAGTGTCAGACTTTCTTTTTCCGGGCTCCAAAATCACTGCAGATGGTGACTGCAGCCATGAAATTAAAAGACGCTTACTCCTTGGAAGGAAAGTTATGACCATCCTAGATAGCATATTCAAAAGCAGAGACATTACTTTACCAACAAAGGTTCGCCTAGTCAAGGCTATGGTCTTTCCTGTGGTCATGTATGGATGTGAGAGCTGGACTGTGAAGAAGGCTGAGCGCCGAAGAATTGATGCTTTTGAACTGTGGTGTTGGAGAAGACTCTTGAGAGTCGTTTTGGGCTGTCTGCTGGACTGACAAGGAGATCCAATCAGTCCATTCTGAAGGAGATCAGCCCTGGGATTTCTTTGGAAGGAATGATGCTAAAGCTGAAACTCCAGTATTTTGGCCACCTCATGCGAAGAGTTGACTCATTGGAGAAGACTCTGATGCTGGGAGGGATTGAGGGCAGGAGGAGAAGGGGACGACAGAGGATGAGATGGCTGGATGGCATCACTGACTCGATGGATGTGAGTCTGAGTGACCTCTGGAAGTTGGTGATAGACAGGGAGACCTGGCGTGCTGCAGTTCATGGGGTCGCAAAGAGTCGGACATGACTGAGCGACTGATCTGATCTGATCTCTGATCTGTTGAAGCTTAGAACTGTAACAGTGTGACTTCCTCTCATATTTCATTGGCCAAGACAAGTCACATGACTAAGTGCAACACCAATGAGGCAAGGGAGTAGACCCCACCTACAAGTCACGTGACAAAGAGCATGGATGTATAATTCTGTGGCATTGGGAACCATAATCCAGTTGATAATCCACAGCTGATAACCATGGATACTAGGAAAAGCACTTAGCAACGAACCTGGCCAGAGTAGGTGCTCAGTAAACAAAAGCAGAGATATCACTTTGCCTACAAAGGTCCATATAGTCAAAGCTATGGTTTTTCTAGTAGTCATGTATGGATGTGAGAGTTGGAGTATAAAGAAAGCTGAGCACCGAAGAGTTGATGCTTTTGAACTGTGGTGTTGGAGAAGACTCTTGAGAGTCCCTTGGACTGCAAGGATATCCAACCAAGTCCATTCTAAAGGAAATCAGTCCTGAATATTCATTAGAAGGACTGATGCTGAAGCTGAACCTCCAGTACTTTGGCCACCTGAGGCGAAGGGCTGACTCACTGGAAAAGACCCTGATGCTGGGAAAGATTGAAGGCAGGAGGAGAAGGGGACAACAGAGGATGAGATGTTTGATAGCAACACTGACTCAATGGACATGATTTGAGCAAGCTCTGGGAGACAGTGGAGGACAGAGGAGCCTGGTATGCTCCAGTACATGGGGTTCCAAAGAGTCAGACACAATAGCAACCAAGCAACAACAACAAAAATTCTCTTAGGAAGCAGACTCCCACATCTTCCTCTGAAATGGTTGTGTGGGAGGGATTCCCCCTCCATGAGAGGTACCAGGGACGAGTTGCCTTTCCAGCCCAGCATTAAGTCAGTATCCAGGGAGAAAAGGCTGTGACATCATGCGCCCAATGCTTTGTGTTCCTGGGAAGAAAGATCCCAAGTGCAGGCTGCCAGAACTATTATGCCCAATGCTTTGTGTTCCTGAGAAGAAAGATCCTAAGTGGAGGTTGCCACAACTATTATCAGCTGCTTGCATATCCATTTGCCCATCCACTACTCACAAAGTGCTCTATTTATTTGCACACACTCTGTAATATAGCAGCGGAGGGAGAATTCATTAAGGCGAATTGTGAGGGTTGCTTTTAAAAAAAAATTTCATCTCTCTATTTTATGCAGTGCATAGTTCCCTGTTTAATGAGAACTCTGCAAGTCCATTTTCCTTAAGGGTTTAATAAAAGTATAATTTAAAAAATTAAGACAGATGGGGAAAGTGCCGAGGGAAGCCATTTCTTCCATTAACTCACGGAGTAGACCTTCTCAATGCTGCAAGATGGGTGGGGAGAGGAAAGACTCTAGAAGCTATCAAGAGCCCTTCCAGGTTACATAAAACTCGGGCCTGAGTTTATGTGGCTCTGGGATTCCTGCTGAACAGATAGGAATTAGATTTATCAGTTGAGTAATGGGACTGTTGCTATCTGGCAGATTAATTAGTGCTGATATTGGAGCTTTGCTTTTTCTTGGAATTTGAACTACGGAGCCCTGAGAAGTGGACATTTACAGTTTTCAAATTTTTTTCTGAATTATCTTGGTTGCTTTTGGAGGGGAGGGGAGGGTGGGGTGGTTGAGGGAGGGACAGGCTTGGGGTGTTAGGGGCCCCTGTGCAGTTTCATCTCTCTACATGCAGCGTTGTTGTTATTGTTCAGCTGCTAAGTCTTGTCTGACTCTTTGCAACCCCATGGACCGTAGCCCACGAGGCTCCTCTGTCCATGGGATCTCCTAAGCAAGAACACTGAAGTGGGTTGCCATTTTCTTCTCCTGGGGAATCTTCCTGATCCAAGGATCAAACCTACACCTCTTGCATCTCCTGCACTGGCAGGCAAATTCTTTATCACTGAGCCACTTGGGAAGCCCTAGCATGTACTGTGTCAAGGGCAAGTTGTCCACTGCATTTTTGTTGCTTTCCATCCTGCTGCCGCCCCTGGCTTCCTGGAGCAAGGTAGATCCTAAGCTATAGTCACTCAAATAATAATAATAGCACTATTATTAAAGAAGCTAAGGATGAGCATTGCTCACGTTTTGAGGTGCTTATTTTGTTAGTTTCACTGGGAGGCGGGTGTTGTTATCATCACCCCCGTCTGACAGATCACTAAACCAAGACTCAGTCACTCAGAACATACAGAGCTGGCAGTTGAAACCTGTGTCCCTGTCTTAATCCATGTGCTACCCTTTTCTCTGTGACACATGGGCCATCGGAGTCTCAGAGACATGGGGTAAAATTCCCAAGCTTGAAGAACCAGGGTAGATGGAGCACGAACTAGCTTTCTTATCTGGCAGCTTTCCCTGCTCCATCTCTTGGATGTATTATCGGGATTCTGACTTAGTTTACTCTTAGCCTGCATCATACTCGTTCAGTTCAGTTCAGTTGCTCAGTCGTGTCCAACTCTTTGCGACCCCATGGACTGCAGCATGCCAGGCTTCCCCGTCCACCACCCTCGTCCGGAAACCAATGAGCGAACCCACATTGATGGAGGTCTCACCGTGTTGCAGGCACTCTTCTGAGAGCTGCGTGTTCTTTATTTCATTTAACTTTGAAAATACCTGCTAGGAGGAAGGTACAGTCAGCCCTCTGTGTAAGTGGATCCCTCATTCCCAGGACCAAGAACCCCCTGCGGGACTTGAATACCCGGGGATTTTGGTATGTGCAGGGGACGTAGTCCTGGAACCAGTCCTCTGCGAATGCTGACGGACCACTGTGTGTAGTACCTTCGCTTTCTCGATAAGTGATCCAAGGCTCTTAAGAGGCGAAATGACTCACCCAAGTCATGCAACAAGATCCAGACCCACGTCTATCTGAAACTCCCGAACCTTTGCACTGAACCCCAAGGCTGAGTAGACATGATGGCCAGCTTCCCTTCCCTTCACTTTAGCAGTGTCCCAGGCTGTCTCCATCCTTAGTAACTGAGAGCTGATGGACGGACATAAGGCAGCCTGTCACACCTGGGAGTTATTTTTAGCACGTTACTATATAAATCCTTCTTCTCAGAAGGTAGGAAGGAGTCTGCTCGCCTTGATGCCTCCCCTGGTCAGCGTTTTGTTTTACGGTTTCCTTGGTGTGCTGTGAGTTGTCATTCAGGAGACCCTTGGGCCTCAGTGAGGTGGACATGGGTTCCTGAGTCAGCCGTTTGGGACATATACTCTTCTTTGCCTTTCTTCGGCTGCCGTTCATTAAGTGGTCCTAGAAAGGAACTCTGATCCTTTCCAACCAAGGAAATGCCTTTGTTTTCCTCTACATTCAATTCCAAAGTAGTTGAAAGCAATTTCCGTATCTTGACCGTGTTGCCAGAGACACTTGAACTGATGGATTAAAGGTCAATAACTAGATAATGTCCAGAGAATGGAGAGGATGACTCCTAAGTTCATGTTCACTTTTTCAAAGTTGTTAACTGGCTTCAAGTAAGTTAAGTTATTCTCTCATGGACTGTAGCCCACCAGGCTCCTCTGTCCCTGGGATTTTCCAGGCAAGAATACTAGAGCGGGTTGTCATTTACTACTCCAGGGAATCTTCCTGACCCAGGAATAGAACCTACGTCTCTTACATCTGCATTGGCAAGCCAATTCTTTACCACTAGTGCCACCTGGGAAGCCCAGGTAACCTCTATTTGTATCAAAGAAAATAAGAGGGCAGGTTTTTATTTTGTAAGGATACTTGGATTTTCTGTTTAGGGCCAACAGAAGTGACTTTGGCACCACACAGACCTCTGTTCTCAACTTCTGTATCTGTGCCAGACATCACTATTAGATTACAGCACCATGGCCTGCTCAGACCAGCTTTTGATCTTAAAACCCTTCTGAGTAGCGGGAACCAGGCACCTTCTGCCACAGATCAAAATTGGGTTAGAGGTGAAATCAGTTTGCCAAGTGTGTCTGGAAGTTTTACATCCTCTTTGAGTTTCAGTTCAGTTTAGTTCAGCCACTCAGTTTTTGCAACCCCGTGGACTGCAGCACGCCAGGCTTCCCTGTCCATCACCAACTCCCGGAGGCTGCTCAAACTCATGTCCGGTGAGTCAGTGATGCCATACAACTATCTCATTCTTTGCCTTCAGTCTTTCCCAGCATCAGGGTCTTTTCCAATGCATCAGTTCTTTGCATCAGGTGGCCCAAGTATTGGAGTTTCAGCTTCAGCATCAGTCCTTCCAATAAATATTCAGGACTGAGTTTCTTTAAGATGGACTGGTTTGATCTTGCTGTCCAAGGGACTCTCAAGAGTCTTCTCCACAGTTCAAAAGCATCAATTCTTTGTCACTCAACTTTCTTTATGGTCCAACTCTCACATCCATACATGAGTACCAGAAAAACCATAGCTTTGACTAGACAGACCTTTGTTGGCAAAGTAATGTCTCTGCTTTTTAATATGCTGTCTAGGTTGGTCATAGCTTTTCTTCCAAGGAAAGTGAAAGTGAAAGTCTGTCAGTCATGTCCAACTGTTTGTGACCCCACGGACCATACAGTCCATGGAATACTCTAGGCCAGAATACTAGAGTGGGTAGCCTTTCCCTTCTCCAGGGGATCTTTCCAACCCAGGGATCAAAACCAAGTCTCCTGCATTGCAGGTGGATTCTTTACCAGCTGAACCACAAGGGAAGCCCAAGAATACTGGAATGGGTAGTCTATCCCTTCTCCAGTGGATCTTCCTGACCCAGGAATTAGAGCGGGGTCTTCTGCATTGGATTCTTTACTAATTGAGCTATTAGGGAAGCCCAAAGAGCAAGTGTTTTTTAATTTTATCATTGCAGTCACCATCTGCAGTGATTTTGGAGCCCAAGAAAATAAGTCTATCCTGGGATTCTCTTGCTTTTTCTCTTGCTTTTTTCTATTCTCCTTCTTTTTCTATGCCAATGGATGTTGGCAATTTGATCTCTGGTTCCTCTGCCTTTTCTAAACCCAGCTTGAACATCTGACAGTTCTCAGTTCACGTACTGTTGAAGCCTGACTTGAGTTTAGGCATCTGTTTCTTCCTATCCATTACATGGATTGAGTTAAGATGCTAATCAAGGCCTCTGATGGGAAAACAGATGATGCTCTGATTCTTAAATAATGAGAAATGAAGGCTTAGGGGATGATTTGTTGAAGGTCATAGTGAGGGAGAGGGTTAAGATTTGTGAGTCAGATCCAGGTCCTTGTCTTGGCTGTACCATTTCCTCGTTTAGTGATGTCTGGCAAGTTACGTCAAATCCCTGAGCCTGAGTTTCCTCATCTGTAAAATGGACATAGAATGTTAGCTCAGTGAGCCATGGTGAGGATTAAGCTGAGATCCTGCATGTGAAATGCCTAGAAGACCTGTAGGGAGAAGAAGTGCCTGATCAAAGTTAGCTAATATTTGTTCAGTTTTCTTAAAAATATCTTGGGCACAAAACCCAATATACATTGTTACGAAACATGATGACTATGGGTGCCACTATTCCCATTTTATAGATCATAAAATGCAGACTTAGGTAATATGGCTTTCCTAAAATCATACAAAAAGTAAATAGAAAAGCAGCTAGAACTCAAATGCCAGATATGGCAAAGCACCAGTCCTTACTTCCTTCAAATCTTATCCAGATATCCTTCACTCAGTGAACATATCATGACCATACTTTAAAATTTTCTCTACTCCTCTTGTCTGTTTCTCCTCACCCTCCTTTATTCTTCTCTGCAGAGCACTTTTTGCTTTCTAAGACACACTCTCTTACTATATAATCCACATTTATTTTGCATATATTTTATTGCCTGTCTCACTCCTACTTGCCTATCCCCCAGGGCAGGGGATTTAGGTTTTTTTTTGAGTGCAGTATTTGCTGCTCTGAGCACAGCACTTGATGCACAGTAAAGCGCTAAATATTTACTGAGTAAACCCGGGAAGTCTACCTGACTCCAAAGCTTGCTCTTTGGATCGCACTGTGTCCTACACGGTTCGTATCCAGAGTTACTAGTTGTTGAAGGCCTACCATGTTCTAGGCGTCATGGAAACGTCATAAATATATTGTTGCTACATTTGACCGTAACCGTTCATGGAAGGGACGATTATCCAGGCTTTGCAACTGTGGAAGCTCACACTCAGCAAGGTTTTGAGACTTGATCATGCCCATTGGACATCTGTTAAGGGACAAAAAGGGAGTCTTATCCAGGTCAGCTGGACTCCAAGACCTACTCTCCATCCCCAGCCCATGTCACATTATAAGAACTGGCTTCCTTCTCAGAAGCTGTTTATGAGTACCATCCTTGGGCCAAAATTTTCACTTGAGAACCAGACTCTTGTTCAGCTTAAAAAAAAAAACTCATCAGACCTCATGAACAGAGTCTACTGTGTGCATATTCCAGAATTGGAGCCCACAGAAACCCAGAAACAGAATCCCTGGGGTTAGAGGAAGTCACAGGGAGTTCAGGAATCTGATTTTTAATAAGAATCTAGGTGATTTCTATGATCAAGCTCATCCAGAAAGCAGTAAGGGATTCATCCATCTATCCATTCATTTCCTCATCTTTGAAATGGGGATAAGGGACTTCCATGGTGGTCCAGTAGTTAAGACACTGTGCTTCCAATGCAGGGGGCCCGAGTTCAATCCCTGGTCAGGGAACTAGATCCCACATGCCACAACTAAAGGTCCTGCATGCAGCAAGGACCAAGCGAAGCCAAATAAATAAACAAATAAAATGGGGATAATACCAGTACCCAGCTTATATGGTTATTGCAAAGATTAAGTACGACCCCATGGACTGTTGCCCACCAGGCTCCTCTGTCCATGGGATTTCCCAGGCAAGAATACTAGAGTGAGTTGCCATTTCTTCCTCCAGGGGGCCGATCCCCCTCAGGGATTGAACTTGCCTATCCTGACCAACCTAGATAGCATATTCAAAAGCAGAGACATTACTTTGCCAACAAAGGTCCGTCTAGTCAAGGCTATGGTCTTTCCTGTGGTCATGTATGGATGTGAGAGCTGGACTGTGAAGAAGGCTGAACACTGAAGAATTGATGCTTTTGAACTGTGGTGTTGGAAAAGACTCTTGAGAGTCCCTTGGACTGCAAGGAGATCCAACCAGTCCATTCTGAAGGAGATCAGCCCTGGGATTTCTTTGGAAGGAATGATGCTAAAGCTGAAACTCCAGTACTTTGGCCACCTCATGCGAAGAGTTGACTCATTGGAGAAGACTTTGATGCTGGGAGTGATTGGGGGCAGGAGGAGAAGGGGAGGACAGAGGATGAGATGGCTGGATGGCATCACTGACTCGATGGATGTGAGTCTGAGTGACCTCTGGGAGTTGGTGATGGACAGGGAGGCCTGGCGCGCTGCGATTCATGGGGTCGCAAAGAGTCGGGCACGACTGAGCGACTGATCTGATCTGATCTGATCCTGCATCTCCTGCATTACAGGCAGATTCCTTACCACTGAACCATCGGGGAGCCCCATGCCTGAAATACCAGTACCCAGTTTATGTGGCTAATGTAAGGATTAAATAAGGGTTTATTAGGAAACACAGGCTTAGAACAATGCCTACCAAGTAAGTCAGAAGAGCTGATTAAGCCCTGGGCAGCTCCTATAGTTGGTTATCAGGGATATGGCAGAAACAGACAGACAAGGCCTTGCCCTCTTGGTGCTGACCATGTGAGCACAGATTTTGGCACCAGATAAACCTAGATTAAACTCCCGCCTTTGCCACTCACACTCAGGTGTGAACATGACTTCTCTGGCTCCAGCATGGAGTAATAGAAGAGCAGTTTCCACAGCCTGGTCGTTGTTTGTATAAACTAAAAGAGGCTCCGAGAGGCAAAGCAGCTTGCTAGGATCACACAGCTAGTGAGTGTCAGAGCTGGATTCGTATTCACATCTGCTAGACTAGGGGTCGAATGTTTACCTACCACATTATACAGCTTCCTGCAGAGAGAGGTGGCTATAAAACTCACAGGGAATGGGTGGAAAGGATTATGAACCCAGTGGAGGCTTCACCCAACTTACCTGCACACTGAAGCACATTGGACTGAGGCCTCCGTGGGAACACGCCCCGCCCCACCCCATGACAAAATGATGCCCAGACTTACCTAGTGCCCAGCGACCTCACACAGAGCCAGCCTCCCCAATTCTCCTGCAGCACAGGCATTTGGAGAGCTCCTTGGAGAGTTTCAATCTCTCTAATCTCGCCAGGCTGGCGCAAGGAGGGCTTGGGAGACATGAAAGGCAGCAGTTATTTATTTCATGAATAGATAACGGCAGGCCATTTAGAGGGAGCAGTGGCAGGAAGATGAAAAAGCTATTAATACAGTTGGAAGCTCATTTCTTTCGGAGTGGTCAGCAGCCGCCGGAGAGGACAAAAACGAGAAAATATTGCAATGGGCGCTCCTGACAACACAAATTATTCAGGAGATATTAAAGTGCGTTGTTCACCATCGTAAACATTTTTTTTAATGTTTATGAGATCTGTTCCAAGGCATCTTGATGAATGAAACCCAATAACATTTATAGGGGTGTGTGTGCCCATGTGTGTGTGTGTGTGTGTGCATGCGTGTACTCACATGTCTTTTGTTCTCGTTGTTGGTGTTCAGTCACTAAGTCTGTCTACCTCTTTGCAATGCCACAGACTGCAGCACTCCAGGCTCCTCTGTCCTCCACTGTCTCCTGGAGTTTGGTGAAATTCATGTCCACTGAGTCAGTGATGCTATCTAACCATCTCATCCTCTGCTGCCCCCTTCTCCTTTTGCCTTCCATCTTTCCAGGCATCAGGATCTTTTCCAATGACTTGGTTCTTCACCTTAGGTGGCCATAGTATGGGAGTTTCAGCTTCAGCATCAGTCTTTCAAATGAATATTCAGGGTTGATTTCCTTGAGGATTGACTGGTTTGATCTCCTTGCTGTCCAAGGGACTCTCAAGAGTCTTCTCTAACACCACAGTTCGAAAGCATCAATTGCTCTAGTAGCCTTTGTAAATCATTTCTTTGAGCGGATGTACTTAACAGTGGCTAGGCAGGGTCTACATAGTGCAATGTGAAGTCCATGCCTCTGTTCCCTGGGTAATTATACTATTTGTGACATGTGCCATGTTTGCAGAAGGGGTTCTGGGAAGCTGGGAGTTGACCTGAGGACTGATGGGAGCAGAAGATATGTTCCAGTTCTGAAAGGAGAAAACCTGGAGGAGCATGGCAGCACATCCCATTGTTGGGAACATATTTCCACCCAAAGAGGGGCCTGTAGGAACAGGATTTGTGGGGATCCTGCTGATTCACAGCATAGAGGATCCTGTTTGAGGCTGTTTGGTTCTTGAGATAAAGCAGTCCCCTTAACATGGCTTAATTTGCTTTGCCCCAGACACTAACCACAGCACAACACAGCAAAGCTCTGGCTCCTTAGAGGATGCCTTCTGGAACATAACTTTTAGGTGATAAAAGTGGGCAAAAAGCTGGTGATCATTGTAACTAAGCCATGATAGCATCTCTGCACACAATTATTAGCTTACTTATTTTAAAGGAAATGACTTGTCATGTTTGCTTCAGGAACTAAGCAAAGTAGACAATCTACTAGTTTTGATAAGTGTTTTGTTTTTTTTTTTCTCATTTGAATTGGTTTATTGTTTGTTTTAGGACTTAAGCACATAACCAATTTACCTGAGAGGGATGACCTCCTGTTTACTCAGTTTTGTAGACTGATTAAGAGCATCAGTTAGGGAGTCAGGTGCCCCAGGGTTGAATTCTGGCACTTTCACTTCCTAGAGTTGTGACTTTGGGAACGTTATGGAGCCTCTCTATCTAAGCCTCAGTTTCCGCATCTGTAGAATGGGAGCAATACTGGACCTATGCTACTGGCTTATGGAGATTAGCTGAGATAAAGCAGACAAAGGGTTTGGCACATAGTAGGGCTGGCATGTAGCGAGTTCTTAGTACATGTTGGTCATCATCATTATCAGAAGGGGCTGGGGCTCCCAGGCGCACCTTAAATCTTCCTTCCATTCTCAGGGGCGCTTGAGGAAGTCTGGGCTCTGTGACACTGATAGGAGTGTATCCACTAGACATAAATGATGATCTCGCTGGTGTCACTGTATGCTCTGAGCCCACTGTGCTTGGTTGTTGGGTCTTTGTTACATGACCTGTAATTTATGGAGTGCAGCTACTGAAGGAAGAGATAGTAACATGTGCCCCTACTTAGCAGGGTATTCAAGGCTCCAAGACCCTGAAGCTTCCCTGTGCCGATGTGACCCAGAGTCACCCCAGGTCCCATCCTTCAGACCAGAATGGTGTTTGGGACAGTGGACATTGGCTCTGGATATCCAAGGCCTTTGTGATGCTGCTGGCATAACATGCTGCCAAGCTCCTTATTCTCTGTCCATTCTTAGGGCAAAAGAAGTCTCATGCCCAAGGAGCCTGTCCTGTGTCTTCTGAATTTCAGCGGCAATCCAAACCTGAAAGCCGCTCCAGTGGTCCTGAAAGTATTAAATAGACTTGCAGTTAAAAATATCTAGCAACTCAGTTTGACATTTATCCTCAGGAAACTTTAGGCAAATTACTTAAACTCCCTGGACCTTAGGTTCCTCTTATCTAGAATGGGGGTGAGATTGTATACCTCACAGAGTAGTGACTTATTAAATGAGATAATATATGTCAAATGCCTAGAATAGCACCTGGCCCCAAACTGAACAATTGTGCAAAATGTCCAGTATCATGCCCTGCACTGGGTCTAGGCAAGGGGACTTTCCACAGACTTCTGTCCTGCTCATCAGGGACCATCTGACACAGGAACTAAGTTATAAAGTTGTCCCTTGTTTGACATTTAGCTTTCTCTGAATTCTCATTAGGGGTATCTTAATCTGCAAATAGGACCCCTCCCCCCAGTGGCCCAGCAGGTAAAGAATCCACGGGCAATGTGGGAGACGCAGGAAACGCAGGTTTGATCCCTGGGTCGGGAAGATCCACTGGAGAAGGAATGGCAGCCCACTCCAGTATTCTTGCCTGTGAAATCTCCTGGACAGAGAGGCTGTCAGTCTACTGTCCAAAGGGTTGCAAAGAGTCAGACACAACTGAGTGATTGACAGCAGCGGCAGAATCTACAAATACAGCATTAGTTTCATGAAGCCAGTGAAAGTCTAATTCGTGTCTAATTCCCTTTCTTATTGTTTGGCAAAATATTGCAAATACTAAATATTATTGTTGAGTCTCTCAGTTGTGTCCAACTCTTTGCGACCCCATGGACTGCAGCACACCAGGCTTCCCTGTCCTTCACCATCTCCTAGAGCTTGCTTAAACTCATGTCCATTGAGTCGATGATGCCATCCAACCATCTCCTCCTCTGTTGTCCCCTTCTCCTCCTGTCTTCAATCTTTCCCAGCATCAGGGTCTTTTCTATACCTGCATGGTTGTGTGGATAAAATGTAAGATAAGTGTTAAAGAGTTGAAGAAATTAAGCCTGGTGGGTATGATAATGTCACGTAGAGATGGCCAGGCCGAGTGTGGACTCTCTCCTGTGTGCAGTGGGGAGCCACAGAAGGCTTTTGAAGGGAGTGGTCTGATCAGCCTTCTACTGTATGATAACAGTGATGACATGAATGACATCTATAAGAGCAGGCGCTGATAACGGGGAACTCTCAGCTCTTCCTTTGTACCGGAAACTGTGCCAAATCCCTGACACCCACCATGGCACCTAGTCCTCACAGAGGACTCTCTAGGCTTGGAATACTGGATAATTGGCCGTGTGCTGGACGGATGGAAGGGCAGAACGACTGGAGTCTTCTGAGATGTGATATAGTCTTCAATTAAGAGCGGACGATGGAAATGGAATTGACAAGCTCCCAAACACAGAGCACGGATTTATCAATTTCACTGGTTGGCCAAACACCTTCTTAGTTCAGTAAAATGTTCAACCATGTCAACTTTAATTATAATCCCTTATGTCAGAACAGCAAGAGTAGTCATGACTCAACTACTCTATCAGATCAGTCGCTCAGTCGTGTCCGACTCTTTGCGACCCCATGAATCGCAGCACGCCAGGCCTCTCTGTCCATCAGTAACTCCCGGAGGTCACTCAGACTCACATCCATCGAGTCAGTGATGCCATCCAGCCATCTCATCCTCTGTCGTCCCCTTCTCCTCCTTCCCCCAATCCCTCCCAGCATCAGAGTCTTCTCCAATGAGTCAACTCTTCGCATGAGGTGGCCAAAATATTGGAGTTTCAGCTTTAGCATCATTCCTTCCAAAGAAATCCCAGGGCTGATTTCCTTCAGAATGGACTGGTTGGATCTCCTTGTATTGGACTACAAGTCCCTTGGACGGGACTCTCAAGAGTCTTCTCCAACACCACAGTTCAAAAGCATCAATTCTTCAGTGCTCAGCCTTCTTCACAGTCCAGCTCTCACATCCATACATGACCACAGGAAAGACCATAGCCTTGACTAGGTGAACCTTTGTTGGCAAAGTGATGTCTCTGCTTTTGAATATGCTATCTAGGTTGGTCATAACTTTCCTTCCAAGGAGTAAGCGTCTTTCAATTTCATGGCTGCAGTCACCATCTGCAGTGATTTTGGAGCCCAGAAAAATAAAGTCTGACACTGTTTCCACCGTTTCTCCATCTATTTCCCATGTATTGATGGGACCAGATGCCATGATCTTCGTTTTCTGAATGTTGAGCTTTAAGCCAACCTTTTCACTCTCCACTTTCACTTGCATCAAGAGGCTTTTGAGTTCCTCTTCACTTTCTGCCATAAGGGTGGTGTCATCTGCATATCTGAGGTTATTGATATTTCTCCCAGCAATCTTGATTCCAACTTGTGTTTCTTCCAGTCCAGCGTTTCTCATGATGTACTCTGCATTCAAGTTAAATAAACAGGGTGACAATATACAGCCTTGACGTACTCCTTTTCCTATTTGGAACCAGTCTGTTGTTCCATGTCCAGTTCTAACTGTTGCTTCCTGACCTGCATACAAATTTCTCAAGAGGCAGATCAGGTGGTCTGGTATTCCCATCACTTTCAGAATTTTCCACAGTTTCTTGTGATCTACACAGTCAAAGGCTTTGGCATAGCCAATAAAGTAGAAATAGATGCTTTTCTGGAACTCTCTTGCTTTTTCCATGATCCAGCAGATGCTGGCAATTTGATGTCTGGTTCCTCTGCCTTTTCTAAAACCAGCTTGAACATCAGGAAGTTCACAGTTCACATATTGCTGAAGCCTGGCTTGGAGAATTTTGAGCATTACTTTACTAGCATGTGAGATGAGTGCAATTGTTCGGTAGTTTGAGCATTCTTTGGCATTGCCTTTCTTTGGGATTGGGATGAAAACTGACCTTTTCCAATCCTGTGGCCACTGCTGAGTTTTCCAAATTTGCTGGCATATTGAGTGCAGCACTTTCACAGCATCATCTTTCAGGATTTGGAATAGCTCCACTGGAATTCCATCACCTCCACTAGCTTTGTTCGTAGTGATGCTTATAAGGCCCACTTGACTTCACATTCTAGGATGTCTGACAGGATGTGGTCCGCTGGAGAAGGGAATGGCAAACCACTTCATTATTCTTGCCTTGAGAACCCCATGAACAGTATGAAAAGGCAAAATGATAGGATGCTGAAAGAGAAACTCCCCAGGTCAGTAGGGGCCCAATATGCTACTGGAGATCAGTGGAGAAATAACTCCAAAAAGAATAAAGGGATGGAGCCAAAGCAAAAAGAATACCCAGCTGTGGATGTGTCTGGTGATAGAAGCAAAGTCCGATGCTGTAAAGAGCAATATTGCATAGGAACCTGGAATGTCAGGTCCATGAATCAAGGCAAATTGGAAGTGGTCAAACAAGAGATGGCAAGAGTGAATGTCGACATTCTAGGAATCAGCGAACTCAAATGGACTGGAATGGGTGAATTTAACTCAGAGGACCATTATATCTACTACTGCGGGCAGGAATCCCTCAGAAGAAATGGAGTGTCCATCATGGTCAACAAAAGAGTCCGAAATGCAGTACTTGGATGCAATCTCAAAAACGACAGAATGATCTCTGTTCGTTTCCAAGGCAAACCATTCAATGTCACAGGATTCCAAGTCTATGCCCCAACCAGTAATGCTGAAGAAGCTGAAGTTTAACGGTTCTATGAAGACCTACAAGACCTTTTAGAACTAACATCCAAAAAAGATGTCCTTTTCATTATAGGGGACTGGAATGCAAAAGTAGGAAGTCAAGAAACACCTGGAGTAACAGGCAAATTTGGCCTTGGAATATGGAATGAAGCAGGGCAAAGACTAATAGAGTTTTGCCAAGAAAATGCACTGGTCATAACAAATACCCTCTTCCAACAACACAAGAGAAGACTCTATGCATGGACATCACCAGATGGTCAACACAGAAATCAGATCGATTATATTCTTTGCAGCCAAAGATGGAGAAGCTCTATACAACTACTCTATAGGAAGAGCCTTATTAACTTTAAAGGGGAGGGTGTGACTCTTTGGTCGCTGGGTCATAATGTTGCCAGAGGGGACATTCTACGAGGAATCTGTGACAGGAGCTTTGCATGGTGTAATGCATAAAGGAGCTGATTTGGGGCAATTTTCTCTTAGCTGGAGGCTGTGCCCTCCTGACTTGAGATTTCCCTTTCTCATCCATGAAAACCTCTCTGGGGACTGCTAGGAAACCTCTGGTTGGTCACTAACTATGTTGCTTTTCTTCCACAATTCTGGTCCCCCAGGCGGCCGCCACCCTCTGACTTGAGTCAGAGACTAGGTGTCCACCTACCAGCGCTCCCGGCCCACTCCCTGTCAGTCACCACATTTGCCAAAACAAATCCCCCAGGAGTCCCGCCGTCCACCCCCTTCTCTTCACCCCGACTGCCACCACCATGCAGGATGCCATTATTCAAGAATGGCGGTGGCATCCCAGATGGTCTCCTTGTGCCCAGGCCTGCGTCTCCATCTTCACAATGCAGCTGGAACGCTGTCTTGAAGGTTCACGTCTGTGATGCCGTTCTCTTGTTTCAGAACCCAAACCGCACGTCCTGGTATTCAGTGCTCGTCATAACCCGGGGCCCCTGCCTGACTCCCCGACCTCAAGCCACCATGCACTGCGTGCTCCAGCTGTACCACATCGTTAGGCAGGCCCCCTGTCCCCGCCGAAATCCCCAGGCTCTCTAACACCCTTCCAGGGACTCGAGTTCGCAGCAGGACCCTGCAAAGCCCCTGTCCATGTGCCTATCCCTCCTGCCTCCCGATCCTTCTTTCCTGCCCCCATCAGCTTGTGGGGCTGGTAAACGAGGGCCGTTATTTCCCAGGGAGCTACCTCTGGGGCCATATCTGCAGTTCCAGCCGAGATTGATGAACTTTCAAATGATGAGGTTTCTGGGGGCATTTATTGACATATAAATCAAAATCCAATTTATGTGAAGGAAAATCCCAGCTGGTTTACATGGCAGGATTATGAAACAATTTTAGCCGTGTGCACAGCCTCTCAGACGAGGTAAAATGATTTTTACCTTCCACAGAAGAAGCTTCGCTTTTTAATTTCTGGAGACATTTTCATGGGGTCACCCTGGAAACTCCTGACACTGAATTAGCCAACTTCCTCCAAGGTTGCCAACTTACGATACTGGTCTGAGGGGAGGGATGAAAATGCAGTCTATTGAGGGCCTACTGCGTGCCAGATACACACACACAGTATCCTATGGCAAGCCTCGCAACAGTCCTCAGGGTCCTTGACATCATACTGAAGGCCTTACTGTCAACCATGGGGCTGTCTAGTCTCTTCCTGAGAAAGGGTATTAGTTACCTATTGCTGCAGAACAAATTAACACACACTCTGAAGCTTTATAACAACTCCCCTATGTCATTTCCCTATTTCTGTGGGTCAGGAGTCTGGACACGGCTTCACAGAGTTCTCTACTTGGGGTCTTACAAGGTCCCAGTGAAGTGCTGACGAAGGCTCTCTTCTCATCTGCTGCTCAACTGGGGAAGGATCAGCTTCCAGGCTCAAATGATTGTTGCAGCAGCCTTTCCTCGTGGGCCATAGAGCCTAGGATCTCAATTTATTGTTGCCTTTGGGCCAGAGGACCCCTCCCCCAACCCAGTTCCTTCCCACTTGCTTCTTCCAAGTCAGAGAGAGATAGGGACTTAAGCGAGACAGATGTGACAGATGTGATCTTATATGATCACAGAAGTGACACCATCCCATCATCTCTGTCATATTTATTGGTTAGAAGCCAGACCCAGGTCCTGCCCTCACTCTTAGAGGAGTGGGTTACATAAGGCATAATTGGGAGATGGGGATCTGTCTGCCCCAGCAGGGATGAGTCACTCTTGGTCACACAGATGGATGTCTGTGGAGCTGAAATCTGACTTCAGAACCCACAAGATGCTGCCCCTTCAGCTGATTCCACAGTCTGTGAAATCCAAAGCAAAATGCTTCTCGGGAGACTTATCCTGACTGCCGAAGCCTGGGAGATTTCTGCTATGAGTTTCAGCACCCAAATCACTAAACTATAGTGGAAGTGAAGCAGTTCTTCAAAGGATGACTTCTTAGGGTGTTAATGCCCCAAGTAGGGATGGGATCCGTTCACTGCGGCTGGACACGGGCCTTTGTGGGCTGTTCTCTGATGGACCCCGAGGGACCATGACCCATTGTGGCCCCAGGGAGATAGTCCCATGGCTGCTCAGAGGTTAATGGCATCGCAGGCCTCACTCCCTGTGGTCACCCTTCACAGAAGAGGCCCTTACCATCTGGCTTATTTAATGGTCTTGGTGCTGTGTTTTTATTTTTCCACCAATGTACACAGCCTCCAATTTGGTATTTGGAACTCTTCCAGTTCTTCGATTCTGAACAAGACTTGTGTTAACTCCTGCGTGGCTGTCATGTACAGTTGTATGGATCGTGCACTGCATAAGGATGTCTAGATCCTATACAAAGTCCACACATTGAGATCTCTTTTTCAGTGGCAGAGGACATACCCAGCATCCCTTCCCTTTTGTTGTAACAACACCCTGGTTGTGTCTTGTTTTGTTTTAGGAGCCTCCTTCCTTCACTCTTCAGCCTTCACCACTCGGTAAGGCTGGGAGAAACCCTTTCTACCTAAGGAAAGAGGCACCTCTTTCCATTCACATATAGAGACCCAGCTAGGCTTGCAGCAGCCTTGATGACTATTTTTCAGCATAGCTGACCTTCTGGTGGCCTGGGGTTGTGACATAATCTGCCCAACCTGACTCTGAGATCAAACAACTCACAGTCTTTAAAAACCCAGCAGCTGCCCAGCCACGATAGAAATTCTCCTTTCAGCATGCTGCACCTAAAACTCCCAAGTCCATATGTAGCATCATTTAGGTAAAGAATGAGAAGCTCCGGCTGTCATGTGCCTTTAAATAAACCTTACAATCGACAGCCAAGGTTGGGCTCTATGCCGACGTTCAGTCATAAAGGCCGTTCTAGGGGAAAGAGTATTCAAAAGTCACATTAAAAAATATGCAATCAACACCAGCTGTGGCCCAATTAAATTGAGCAGATCACAGGTGTTTATATGGATTACAGACACACACACACACTTTACCCAACAAGCTGCTGCTGCTGCTGCTAAGTCGCTTCAGTCGTGTCCGACTCTGTGCGACCCCATAGACGGAAGCCCACCAGGCTCCCCCATCCCTGGGATTCTCCAGGCAAGAATACTGTAGTGGGTTGCCATTTCCTTCCCCAATGCATGAAAGTGAAAAGCGAAAGTGAAGTCGCTCAGTCGTGTCCGACTCTTAGCGACCCCATGGACTGGAGCCTACCAGGCTCCTCCGTCCATGGGATTTTCCAGGCAAAAGTACTGGGGTGGGGTGCCATTGCCTTCCCCGACCCAACAAGCTACTTCCTTTAAAATACAGAGCTTGATACACAAGATGAGCTCCATAAATCACTCACATCAGAATCACCTGAAATCCATAATGAAAATGTAGGTTTTTTCTCCCCACCCTAGACCAATGAACCCAGATATTTTAAGAGGAGCACAAGAATCCAAATCCTAGCAAGGACCCAATTTCAATATTAAGTGCCGATATTAAGTTGCTGTTGCCGTTTAGTTGCTCAGTCATGTCTGACTCTTTGCAACCTCATGGACTATAGCCCACAAGGCCCCTCTGTCCATGCGATTTCTCAAGTGGGGTTGCCGTTTGGTACTGGAGTGGGTTGCCATTTCCTTCTCCAGGGGATTTTCCCAACCCAGGGATCGAACCCATGTCTCCTGCATCTCCTGCATTGGCAGGCAGATTCTTTTCTGCTGAGCCACGAGGGAAGCCCCATTAAATGTCATTAAGAGCTCTCCTGGGCTTCCCAGGGGGCACTAGTGGTAAAGAACCCATCTTTACCACGGATTCCATCCCTGGGAAGGAAAGATCCCCTGGAGGAGGGTATGACAACCCATTCCAATATTCTTGCCTGCAGAATCCCATGGAGAGAGGAGCCTGGGGGGCTACAGTCCATGGGTTCACAAGAATCAGACACAACTGAAGTGACTTAGCACACATGCATCTATGCGAATTGGGCGCATTAAATGCATGTGTAATTTTCACTTCCTCATACTTAGTTTAGGTCAGAAATAGAATGCTTACTTACATCTTGACCAAAAAAATGTGCACTGATACACACGTGAAACTAGCACAGCATTGTAAATCAACTACACTTCAATTTTTTATGTGGATTATGCACACGGGTACGCATTAAACACTTTATTTGGCTGTGCCAGGCGTTACTTGTGGCACACGAGGTCTTTGTCGCAGCACGTGGTGTCTTCAATTGCAGCATGTGGGATCTAGTTCCCTGACCCCAGGGATCGAACCACAGGTCCCAGCATTGGGAGCATAGAGTCTTAGCCACTGGATGCCCGAGTGCTGGGAACGAGCTCCGCCCATGACAAAGGTCATGAGGAAGGAGGCTCGGCATACGCAAAGGCTGAATCAAGCCTCAGGAGCCCCCTGGAAATTCTCGAGCATCTACCCCCAAAACCAGAGTCTGCCTACTTTCTGCTTTGTGCTCTCACCTACACCTCTGACTTTACGGGGGGCTGTCCCCCACTACCTCTCTCTGAAAAAAGAGTTAACTTACAGCTCCAGTTAATAATTCTTGGGTGTGACAGTGTTTCAACCTACAAACTCTTTTGGAAATCCTCTAGCCTGCCTGAATAGGTTTTTCTGGCCACATGTGATTGTTCAGAGCCTCCCAACTGTGAGAGGCATGGGATGTTCTAAACTGTCTAAATACAGATTCCTCTGGGCAGTTAAAAGATTGATTAGAAATTGTATTGGTGAAGGGTTTTTCACTTGTTGGGCCAATGTTTGCTGCTAAGTCTCCATGTCCCTTACCTACTGTATCCTTGGCAGTGTATTGATTGATATAATTGGTGTATAGAAATGTAAGTAGTAGCCTCAATGTTTGTAACCTTGGACCCTTGAGTTAATTCTTTTCTTGATTGAGCCCACCTCACCTTTGCCCTATAGGAATGCAACTTTATCTAATGCTTTTGGAGGGTGGCGCCTGACTTTAGAATAATCACCTTTAGAGAAAAATAAGTTTCTTAAAATGTTAACAGGCCTCCGGGCCAGAAGATGATGTAACTCACCTAAACTTTTGCGTGTGATAAGTTTGAAAGCCTGGCTCAGGGACTGCTGTCCCTGCATGACTCCACCCCTTCCCCCATTATCCTCTATGCATAACTTAAGGTGTTAAAACTACTTTGAAAAATAAAGTGTGGGGCCTTGTTCACCGAAATGCGGTCTCTCCATGTCGTTCTTTCTCTTATCTTCTGGCTGAATTATTCAGCCTCTTTTCTCCACTAAATGTTCTCACTGAGCTATCCTTATTTCATCCACTTTTCTTCACTGAATTTCCTCACTGAGCTATCCTCATTTTTATTACTCTTTATATCTTTAATTAATGCCTAATTAATCGTTTCCTGACCCCCGCAGACGCCGTCTCCGCTTCGAATTCCCTGGATCCACTGGGGCTGAACCCCGGCACCCAAGGAAGTCCCTATACTTCAATTTTTTTTTTTTAAAGCGCACTAATAATCTCAGAAAGAAAAAAAAAAAAAAACAACCCACAAGTAAGTATATTAATTGGGATCCTGTTTACTTTTATGTTGGCTAGATTGAATATTTAAATGTGATGCTTTATTTTTATCTGTTTCCATAACTGAGCAAAATATGTCTAAAGAGGTGTAATTATATTAAATTTCCCATATCCTGCATTTCATCACAGACTATCAGGTAATGACTGGGTCGCCTACACTCAAGCAAAATGACTTTGCTCAACCCAGTTCATTGTCTGAGTCACCCTGGACAAGTTACTTGACCTCTGTGTGCTTCTGGAGTCTCACTTGAAAAGGGGAGATGGTGATAAAACCTACTTTACAGCATGACAGAGTTGAGTAAGTGAAATGAGACTCGTAAAGCTCCTAGCAGGGTGGCTGATACAAGTCATTGATAAACACCAACGCTTATTGATTTTTAGCAAATCTCACCTTTGACAGCTGAAGTCTAATGAGAGCTACCAACTCGGGAATTTGCTCCATATTTATGCCTGATACAGACATTTGTTACTGCTCATCCTTCCCAATTTTTTTTTTTTAAAGAGTTTATTTTTAACTGTGCTGAGTCTTCATCGCTGCATGGGTTTTTCTCTAGTTGTGGCAACTGGGGCCTGTTCTTTGTTGCAGTGCTCGGACTTCTGATTGCAGTAGCTTCTCATGTTGTGGAACACAGGTTCCGGGGTGCACAGGCTCAGTCGTTGCAGCTCCCTGGCTCTGGAGGACAAGCTCAGTAGTTGTGGAGTACAGGCCCAGTTCCTCCAGTGCATATGGGATCTTCCCAGATCAGGGATGGAAGCCTTGTCTCCTGCATGGGCAGGCGGATTCTTTACCACTGGGCTACCAGGGAAGCCCCATCCTCTCTCTTAAATCTGCTTCTCAGAAGATCATGGAACAGCCTGGAAGTAGGAACTGGTTCTTCCAGTTCTCTCTAGAAGATTCTCAAGTCTGATTCATTCTCGGGAAAGGTTGCCAAAGGTCCCTCTTATTTTAGGTTCATTCATTCACTCATTCAACCAACCACTTATTGTAAGTCAGGACCTTTGCTAGACAGACAGATGAAAGAAGTAGCCCCAGCCTCACAGAGCTCGTAGCCTAGTTGAAGGGGTGGGAAGAGAAAAACAGGCACTGGCACTTCAGTGAGATATGGGAGGCAGACAGGAAGCTGGAGAACAACAGAGCAGATCCTTTCATTTTACTCAGCCTGGGGGTCGGGGAAGGAAACTATGACATCCAAGGAAAGTCCTTAAAAGAAGGAAGGAAATAGCTGAGCAGTAGGATGGGTGTGGGGAGACTTTCCCAGCCCAAGAATGTCCCAGGAGAACTACAAATAGATTAGTATCGCAGGAAAGGCATGCATTTCGGTGGAAACAGAGCCAAGGGGAAAGGGAGAGAGGAAAATCAGCAGTGGGCACACACAGACTAAGAAATCCTGTTGGGGGAAACGGGGAGCCACTGAAGTCTAGCAGGGGAGGGATGATCAGTCCGGCGCTTTGGGAAGACCATAATTGCTGCTCTGGGGAGGGGGGCAGATTATGTAACCAATTAAGAGGCTAGTTTAAGAGGCTGATATGATCGTTCACATCTAAATGATGCTGGTGGCAAGAAGGGACTAGAGTGAGAGGTATGTGAGAGGCATAAGCAACGTGGAGACCGCATGAAGGAGAAGAGGAGGTGGGATGTCAAGAATGACACCAGGCTTAGCACTTCCCTGAAGGGCCAGTGGCTACCACTTCATGGCAAATAGATGGGGGAAAAGTGGAAACACTGTCAGATTTCATTTTATTGGGCTCCAAAATCAATGTAGATGGTGAGTGCAGAGACAAAATTAAAAGATGCTTGCTCCTTGGAAGAAAAACGATGACAAACCTAGACAGCATATTGAAAAGCAGAGACATCACTTTGCTGACAAAGGTCCGTATAGTCAAAGCTATGTTTTTTTTCCAGTAGTCATGTATGGATGTGAGAGTTTGACCATAAAGAAGGCTGAGCTCCCCAAAATTGATGCTTTTAAACTATGCCACTAGAGAAGACTCTTGAGAGTCCCTTGAACTGCAAGGAGATTAAACCAGTCAATCCTAAAGGAAATCAGCCCTCAATATTCATTCCAAGGACTGGTGCTGAAGCTGAAGGTCCAATACTTTGGTCACCTAATGAGAAGAGCTGACTCATTGGAAAGGACCCAGATGCTGGGAAAGATTGAGGGCAGGAGAAGGGGGTGAAAGAAGATGAGATGGTTGGATGGCATCGCTGACTCAATGGACAGGAGTTTGAGCAAACTCAGGGAGACAGTGAAGGACAGGGAAGCCTGGCGTGCTGCAGCTAATGGGGTCACAGGGTCAGACACGACTTAGTGACTGAACAGCAACAACCAGCGACTAGGACTCTGTGCTCCCAATGCAGGGGCCTGGGCTCTATCCCTGGTCAGGAAACTATATCGTGCATGCCGCAACTAAGACTCCACAGAGCCAAATAAATAAAAATGTGGAAAATAAAGTCTATTACATTTGGACAAAAAAAAAAAAAAAATGACACCAGGCTTAGATGACTGGGAAGGTAATGGATGGAGCAGAAACTATATGTGTTAGAGATGTTTAACTCTTAGCTGCTGCTGCTTAAACAGGGCACACAATTCTTCAGATTAAAGAAGCTCAACTGATCTTGCCAGCCATTGTTACCAAAGCTTGAACCAGGATGATAAGTACTCCAGGAGACAAGATGGGAAAATTCTCAGGAGGGCATCTTCTTGGAAATGCCCAATTTTCTGCACAATCTTCAAACTCAATACAATAGGATTTATTCATCACTTGCTTTGTGTCACTTGCTGTGTCCATTGGATTGAACCAGGAAAGCACCGTTCCTACCTTCATGGGACTTAAATTCTAGCTTAGAGGTCTGGTATCTTCTGGTTTCAGAGAAGGCGATGGCACCCCACTCCAGTACTCTTGCCTGGCAAATCCCATGGATGGAGGAGCCTGGTGGGCTGCAGTCCATGGGGTCGAGAAGAGTCGCACACGACTGAGCGACTTCCCTTTCACTTTTCACTTTCATGCATTGGAGAAGGAAATGGCAACCCATTCCAGTGTTCTTGCCTGGAGAATCCCAGAGACAGGGGAGCCTGGTGGGCTGCCGTCTATGGGGTCACACAGAGTTGGACATGACTGAAGTGACTTAGCAGCAGCAGCAGCACCTTCTGGTTTAAGTATCTTCTGGTTTAAGTGCGAAATCCTACTGTCCCCTAAGAGTGCTTGAGTAAGCATATGAATGTATTAGCTGGCTATTGCTGTATAACAAAATGCCCTCAAAACCAGTGGCTTAAAATAGCAACACTTTTATTTAGCTTAAAATTCTGCCATTTGCAATTTAGGCCGGGCTCAGCTGAATGGTTCTTCTGAACTTAGCTGGATACATTCTTGCATCGACATTCAAGCTACAGGTTGAGTAGGCAGCTTTATTGACCCTTGCTGGACTCTCACGTGTTTGAGACCTCAGCTGGGAAGAATGTTCTTGAATGGCTCTGGTCTCTCATTCTCCCATGTAAATGAAAGTTGCTCAGTCATGTCCAACTCTTTGAGACCCCATGGACTATACAGTCCATGGAATTCTCCAGGCCAGAATACTGGAGTGGGTAGCCTTTCCCTTCTCCAGAGGATCTTCCAAACCCAGGGATCTAACCCAGGTCTCCCGAATTGCAGGTGGATTCTTTGCCAGCTGAGTCAGAAGGGAAGCCCAAGAATACTGGAGTGGGTAACCTATCCCTTCTCCAGAGGGTCTTCCTGACCCAGAAATTGAACTGGAATCTCCTGCAATGCAGGCGATTCTTTACCAACTGAGCTATCAGGGAAGCCCATAGGCTAGCCCAGATTGTTCCTGTGGAGGCCAGGAATGTTTCCCAGAGAGAATGGAAGTGTGCACAGTCTCTAGAGACCCAGGCTTAGAACAGACACAGTATCACTTCCACCATGTTGTACTGGCCAACTGAGGTCCAGTGCAGATTCCAGGAGTAGGGGAAAGGCTCTGCACCTTGATAGGAGAAGTAACAGAGTCTCATTGTAGAGAGCATGGGACACAGTAAGAAGAATTGTCATAATTTTAACATTATGCTTTAAGGACTCACAGAGAAGGCAATGGCAACCCTCTCCAGTACTCTTACCTGGAAAATCTCATGGACGGAGGAACCTAGGCTGCAGTCCTAGGCTGCAGTCCATGGAGTCGCTAAGAGTCAGGCATGACTGAGCAACTTCACTTTCACTTTTCACTTTCATGCATTGAAGAGGGAAATGGCAACCCACTCCAGTATTCTTGCCTGGAGGATCCAAGGGACAGAGGAGCCTAGCGGGCTGCTGTCTATGGGGTCGCACAGAGTCAGACACGACTGAAGCGATTTAGCAGCAGCAGCAGCTAAGGACTCATGCACTCCTAATTCTTGCATGTAAAAGCAACCACATAAGGGAGCTCAAATGAGCAAAGGGTGGTAAATAGATCTCTTTCTTATTTTTCCAACCCAAACAGGAGACTGACTGAGACCTGCCCTTTCCCATGAGGGAATTCATTCTGTCCCTTTGGTCTCCTGGGTCAGTTTTTTTCCATTTTAGTTTTCTGACTACGGTCATCCTCTCCTTTTCATCCCCCAGGACAATAGCCTAGGATTCTCTGCACAGATGTCAAAGAAATCAAATGTCAGCAGAGTTCACTGTGACCCTGGAGCCAAAGTTCTCCCCCTTGCTCTCCCATCTCCTCCTGACAGTCGCCTATGGCAGGGCTAGTCTGCACCATTAATAAACCTTCCCCTCAGCATTTTCTCTCAAGGGAGTGGTATCAGATAGGCTCCATCTATCTCCCAGCCCCACTCCTGCCAGCCTGGAGAGAAGGTCTCTCCACATGGAGATAAGAAATCCTCAACATCACTGCCATGTAGGGGAAGCTCAGAGTTCCGTCTTCCTTACGAAAGGTCAAATCACTTCTTGTGCAGTGTTTGGAAGGAAAAGAGCCGACATAATGTGCTTTTTAAATGCCAATGGTCTTGACGTCCCTGATAAGAAGTAAATGAAGGGCGAGAATGGCTGAGGAAGAGAGCTGACTTCTAAGTGCCAGTGGGAGATATACAACATTTTTAATAACCCATGTTAAAGGTCATGTCTAATTCAATCCTGGGTTAGGGAAATGCAATCATCACTGCTTAAAAAAATTTCTGCCTTGTTGTGTTGAATACAAGCGCCAATAATAGTCCCCTCTCAAGAGGCTTAGGAGGCAAGACAGGCCAGTCACTAACTGGCGCTGCCAGCTTTTCACTCATTTATTCTTTCATCGCACATCTATCGAGTGGCCACTGTATCCCAGAAACTGCTGGGCATAGGGAAGTCAGAAGAGGTAAATGGCACAATGTTCGGTTCTTAAGCAACTCGCAGTCTAGTCAGAGAGCTTGATAGATCCACAGACAGTAGCTCTAAGGGCAGTGGGTGCTACCCCAGGAAGGGCTGATGGGAACATCAGCTCCTGAAGTTCTCCTGTCAAACAATAGAGACCCCAGGAAGTTACAGGTCACGAATGGCACATTCACTACTATGTCCTTGGTGCCTGGCCCTCAGTGGGGGTTCATTCCTACTTGTTGGCAGACTAAGTGGTGTGAATCCGTCATTCTCACCCCATGGTGCCATCAGTCCCTTTCCAAACTGCCCCTGCAGTCTCACACCTGTGTGCTCTGATCAATACCGTCTGGAATCTTGTTCTCACCTTGTCACCCTGTGGAAAACTCTTATTTGCCCATCAGTACCCAGATGCGTGCTCTCTCTTCTGCAAAACCTCTTCTGATCTGCTAAGTAGAACCTATCCTCTCTCCATAATGCCTCTAAGCACCTTGCCTAGATGTCCAATTTGGTCCTTATCTCAAAAGACTGTTTCATTGTAGTCATTTGTTTTTGACATGTTTCGGTGGCCAGAAACGTGTTCTTTGGGGCAGGGTCTAGGTGTTAGAAATCTTTGAACCATCCGTGTCTGGCCCGCAGTAGCAGCTCAGAAATGTTCACTGTATGGATAGAAGACTACATGTTAGAGTTGGGGCCACAGATCAGTGGATATAATCAAGATGGTTGTATTTTTTAATTCATGAGACAACAGGGTAGGATGTGGGACACAGAAGGAGAACTGAGAGGAAGACCACCAGTTTAGCCTCCTCTCTGCTGTCAGGATGGCGTTTCCTGCTTTGTCTAATTTAGGGGCTTCCCAGGGGGTGCTAGAGGTAAAGAATCCACCTGCCAACGTAGGAGACGCCAGAGACACAGTTTCCATCCCTGGGTCGGGAAGATTCCCCCTGAGTAGGAAGTGGCGACCCACTCCAGTATTCTTGCCTGGAAATTTCCATGGTGGGCTATAGTCCATGTGGCCTCAAAGAGTGGGGCATGAGTGAGTGAGTGACACACACACACACACACACACACACACACACACACACACTGGGAGAAAGAGGGGGCCAGAGCTGATGTTAATGCCGTGGCCCACACCCGGGAACAGATGACACGCTGCTGTCGGCAGAGAGTGTGGGGATCTTTGACCAAAACCTGGGCAGCTCTCTTCCCTGGTGATCCAGTGACTAAGACTCCAAGCTCCTAACACAGTGGACCCCAGGTTTCATCCCTGGTCAGGCAATTAGATCCCACATGCCACAAATAAAGATCCCCCGTGCCATGACTAAGACTTGGCATACCCAAATAAATGAGTAAATAAATACAAATAGTTTTTTTTTAGAAAGCCTGGACAGGACTTAGGACTGCTTGGAACTGATGCTTCAATTGTGTCCAACTCCTTGGGACCCTATGGACTGGGGCCCACCAGGCTCCTCTGTCCATGGGAATTCTCCAGGCAAGAATACTGAAGTGGGTTACCATTCCCTGCTCCTGGGGATCTTCCCGACCAAGGGATCGAACCCATGTCTCCTACATCTCCTGCATCACAGGCATATTCTTTACCTGTAGCACCTAGGAAGTCAAATATATATATATACACATACATATATAATATATATATTTTAAAGCCTGGACTTCTTAGGACTACTTTGGAGAAGGCAATGGCACCCCACTACAGTACTCTTGCCTGGAAAATCCCATGGATGGAGGAGCCCAGTAGGCTGCAGTCCATGGGGTCACGAAGAGTCAGACACGACTGAACGACTTCACTTTCACTTTTCACCTTTGTGCACTGGACAAGGAAATGGCAACCCACTCCACTGTTCTTGCCTGGAGAATCCCAGGGACAGGGGAGCCTGGTGGGCTGCTGTCTATGGGGTCGCACAGAGTCGGGCACGACTGAAGCGACTTGGCAGTAGCAGCAACAGGACTACTTGGAACTGATGCTGTCATCAACGCAGACTCTCAGAAGTTTCACTTTAACTTCTGGTTTCTACCTGATGCTCGGTCAGGATGAGCTGTTGCAACACAGGAGTCCCAGGGTCAGTTGAGGAGGGATGACCTGGGGGCAGATGAGAGTGGGCTTTAGTTGTCTGAAGGGCTATCATGTGGGCAAGCCACAGAACCACGAATAGAGGGCAACAGTTATAAGAGAGCAGATTGAGTCTGACGCAAAAAAAAAAAAATCAAGATTCTTATACCCCTGGGATTAGACAATATTACAAAGTGGTAAGCTCCCTGACACTTCTGAGTATGGCATCAGAATGGAGCAAGACTGATAATTCTATTTGTCTTGCAACTGTGAAAAAAAAACCTTGATTGTTCATCAGTATAGAAGATAAAACAACCTAACAACCAAACAACCCACGAGGCAATGGTATAGCCTGGCCGGTGGTCACCCTTGGTTCCTGCCGCCTCCAGGGGACTGTGGTCCCACATGTGGTATAGCTTAGCCGGTGGTCACTCTTGGTTCCTGCCGCCTCCAGCGGACTGTGGTCCCACACGCTCGCTTCTAACGGGCTGTCGTTTCCTTTTGTTCTTCCTTGTTTCATTCTCTGTCCTCACACCTATTTCAAAATATGATCAAGATGTCCTACGCCAGTTTGGATCCCGGTGCTAGGGAAAAAAAGAATTGTGCGCAGTGTTGTTTAGGACCACAGACGGCAGTATATATACAAACATACCCCAGCAATGAGGTTTAGTGGTAAAGAACCTGTCTATCAATACAGGAGACGTAAGACATTCAGGTTTGATCCCTGAGTTGGGAAGATCCCCTGGAGGCAAGCAAGGCAACTCACTCCAGTATTCTCACCTGGAGAATCCCATGGACAGAGGAGCCTGGCAGGCTGCAGTCCACGGGGTCGCAAAGAGTCAGACACAACGGAAGCAACTTAGCACACACTCACCACAGCAATGAGGTTAGGTGACATCCAGTTTGTCAGGGGCCCTATTTAAACAGTCGTGGGGCCACTTGCCATGAGCAATGCACTTGGATTCTTATGCACCTATTTACTAAATTTAATCATTCATCCTGTCATGGTAGGAGAGAAAAAAGGGAAGGGGGAGGATAAGAGAGAACATTTAGTCATCTAAATGAGTTCTTATTCTCAAAAGGTCCAATGCTTTGCTCCATCATTGAGATCCACAAGATTACCCCGTGTCCATTAAGTCAACTTCCTTTCACTTGAGTCAGTCTAAGGAGGTTTCTGTCCCTTGCAGCCAAATAATTCTTTTTTTAAAAAATACATACATTTATTTATTTTGGCTGTGCTGAGTCTTTGTTGCAGCATGTAGGATCTTGTCTAGTTCCCTGACCAGGGATCCTACCTGGGCCCCGTGCATTGGGAGTGCAGAGTCTTAGCCACTGGATCCCCAGGGAAGCCCCCAAATGATTCTTCATAAAGACAGCATCACTGCATTCGGGATCCTCATCCAAAGAGTGACCGGTTTTGTCTCTCAGCCTTCCGTAGGGCTTTGAGCTTGGAAGGCTCCACGATCCAAATGCTGGTACGTAGATGAAGGACGGCCTGGGGTAGGACCACGACCAGAAATGGGCTCGCTCCCTCTGCCCATTAGGTAGATGCAGCCTCCACCACACACACACACACACACACACACACACACACACACACACACACACACACACACACACACACACACCCGTCACTTTTGGGAGGTAGATGTCAAGCCACAGCAACAAATTAGACCCCACTGGTGCTTGCCTTACTGAAGCACTCAGTTTAATGAGTCTTTCCATGACACACAAAATTCTACTTGCTCCATCAGCAAATGTGGCCTGTTTGGTGTGAATAATTCAGTGTTTTGCAGGGGTTCTGACTTCCACTGAGAATGCAGCACTGTCAAAGATTGTTAACTAATCCTATAGAGCAGAACTGAGCTCTGCTTCACGTCTGAGTCAAAAAAACACTTGGGGAAACAGTAAAAAGAGAATGAAAGAGGAAAATACTTTTCCTTAACTCACAACAGAAGCCACTGTCCCCGAACTCTCCCAACACACGCACAGATCAGTATGTGGCTCTTCTCTTCCCCAAACCTCAAACTAGTCTGGGGAGGCTTTGGTCCAAAGAAAATTTCTGAAGATGCATTTCTATGCCTAAACAAAGGACTTTGAAATAGAAAAGTCCAGCTCTAGATGAATGTGCTGGCTGTCTCTGCCCAGAGCAAATGAGGGGTCTGGAAAAAACGAGAAAGTCCTGATCATTTATAGCTCAAAAAAGATTTCCTCCCTCCCCCGCCTTTTTTTTCCAGCCATGTGATCTTGGGCAAGTCACTTCCGCTCTCTGGGCACATTTGTAAAACTAGAGCTTTGGATTAGAGATCAGAAGTTCTTAACCTTGCGCTTTGGGTGGTCCGTGAAATCTGTGAAGTACTGTGCAAAATTCTGTTCACATCTGGGGCAGGGGATGTGCTCTGTAGCTTCCATCAGATTCTCAAATGTGTCCATGACCACCGACCTTTCAAGCTCTGGAGCCAAATCAGGAAGCTCAGTCACTGAATGCAGCCAGTTTGTGTTTGTGCATGGGTTTCTATCAGGAGGACAAGATGTTCATTCATCTATTCATTGTGAAAATATTGAGTCCTCTGGGGGTGCCAAGCCCTCTCTGCTACCCAGTGTCCCCCTGGGGCTCACACTCTAGGACGTGAACAATAGAAAAACAGTCACAAAAAATGGTCACAAATAATTCTGATTGCCGAGTGTGACAAGGGCTCTGAAGGGTCACTGAGAATTTTGGTGAGAGATAGAAGAAGTGACCTGTTTTATCTTCACTGCCACATCCCATACATCCAGTGAGTGGTGGACTCCAAAAATAGTCCACCTCTTCCGATCCCCTCTGCCACCATTCTCATCCAAGCTCTTAATCCCTAAACTTGTTTGTGCCTGAACCCCTCCCTGCAGCCCTCTTCTCTTTGCTTCCATTCTTTCCCATTGACTGAAATGTTGAGTAGAGGGTGGGGGTGTGTAGTACTTTTTTTTTTTTTTTCCTGGTGACTGCATCTCATGGCTTGTGGGATCTTAGTTCCCTAAGCAGGAATTGAACCCAGGCCACATGCTGTGTGCCGTGTCAAGTTGCTTCAGTCGAGTCTGACTCTGTGCAACCCCATGGACTGTAACCCACCAGGCTCCTCTGTCCATGGAGATTCTCCAGGCAAGAATACTGGAGTGGGTTGCCATACCCTCCTCCAGGGGATCTTCCAGACCCAGGGATCGAACCTGCGTCTCTTAATGTCTCCTGCATTGGCAGGCTGGTTCTTTACCACTAGCGCCACTTGGGAAGCTACATTGGATATGAAATCAAGTAAAAAAATGCTTGTTCTGAAAGAACCCTCAGGCCCTAGGGAGGGGAGTGGGAGAAAGGATGCCACAGGAGTGCTCCAGGTACGCAGGACAGGGTTGTGGGGAAAGCATTTGCCTTCTCAAGGTGAGAACTGTGAAGGACAGTGCTCACTTGGATGCGTAAGGTATAGCGTTGGGAAAAAACAACATTGTTTGTCTGGCATCACACCTGCTGTTGCACAAAACAAAACATAATCGAGTCAGAGCATTTACGGCTGAAGCTGTTGATTTTCAGCCCACAACAGGATTCAAAACACTCTAAATAAAGCAAGCAAGTAAATCCAAACCCACAAACCAAGGAAATTAGGGCATGATTACATCCATTTGTGTTTCAGAAGCACTCTGATTTACAAAGGACTTGGCTTTAAATAGCAGCCCTTAGAATGTTTACAGATCTGTAACTGCTCCCTGAAGATGGGGAGGGGTACCTGAAATCAAAGGTGTACAATCCCTGGCCAGTTGCAGGACATCCTAAGGGATATATGACTTGATTTGAAGCTACATACGATGTATTGAGGAACCTTCCCATGCTGTAAACTGCAGCCATCAATATTGAGAGTGTGGTGGGGGTCTGGGTTCTTATCTGAGAAAATACACATGAAACATGTGTTTCATATGCATATGGCGCGTAAGAAGTGCTCATTAAGCATCAACTATCATTGTCATTCCCTAAGCCCTAGTACCAGCTGAGTGTCATCAATTCAATTCCATCCCATTCTATTCAAATCAATTCAATTCTGACACCAGCTCCCTGGAATCAGTGCAGACACCACAGACTGAGGGGCTTAGCTCCTTTAGACTACCCCTACTTCAGTAGGGACCAACCACAAGTCCCAGATGTCCCCTAGCCTCTCACAACTCTACTGCACATTTAGAGTTTCCCATAAATCCCTTTGAGGTTTGGTAATTTACTAAAACAACTCAAGGAACTCACCGAATACACAGAACTCACAATTGCAGTTTTATTATAAAACATACAACTCAAGCATAGCTAATTGGAAGAGATGCATAAGGCAAGGAGGGGGAGGAGGCTCAGCTTTCACAACTCTTTCGCCACAGGATCCGGGTGTGCCACCCTCCCAGCACAAAAATGTGTTCACAAACCTGAAAGTTTTCCAAAGCCTTGATGTCCAAGAGTTTTTATCCAGGTTTCACTATGATTGATAGTTTCAGCATGATTGATTAAAATTATTGATTTAATTTAAACCATGTGATTGAACACAATCTCCATCTCCACTCTCTTCTCCAGAGAGCCCAACCCTCTAATCACATCGTTGGTGCCCTTGGCCGCTAGCTCCCACCCTGAAGCTGTCTAGCCCCCTTCCCTGCAGCACTGCCCCCACAGAAGGGCTTGTTATGAACAAAAAGAGAAACACAGCAGATAGTCTTTACTGCATCACATTCCCTCTGCCGAGCTCTCTCCTGCAATATAACGGTAAAGAAGTTCTTGAGAGGTCAAGCCGTCCATCCTTCTGCTTCCAGGTGAGCATATATTTTAATCATTGAAGACAACCGATTATCATTTTCGGAAAAAACTGACAACAAAATAACCCAGTCTGGAAGAGTCTCCAGCCAGTCCAGGTGGCTGTGCCTTTCCAGCTTCCCAGGGAGACACAGCAGTAGGGACTGGGCCCTCTTTCTTGTCTAGGTCTCCCCATTTGCTTTGACTAGACTGCTCGAATCTCCCCCATAGCCAGAAAGAGGACTGGCCCACAAAGAGTTAACGTTAGGGAATGATTCAAGGCAGGAGGGAAAGCAATTCCTGGTTTCCTCCGCATTAGGAGGCGCTGCTCTGTTCGTACTTGATTTTGTACTTGATTTTGACTGTTCCTAAGATACTTCACACCTGTAAAGGTCTGTGTCTGGAAGAGTTTTTGGATTTATTACTTTTGGTGAAGGTGTCTCCCTGTACTTGAATGCACTTCATTTTCTTTCCCTGCAATTACCCTGAAGTAACACAGGCAGTAGTGCATATAATCACAGGTACTATGACCCATAGACTCCTCCCGATGTTTTCAAAGGCCCTACAAAGCTCACACTGCCCTCTCTTCATAAGCGTATTTTTCCTTGAAGTGTCTTCTGATACTGTGTTTTTCATTCATTCAATCAATCGTGCCTTCATTCACTTCTGCTTTTCCTTGTACTGCTCTCCCCACACTGTGTGATTGGCGAGCTCCTCTTCAACCTTCCAGGGCCTGCTTGAATGTCACCTCCTCTGAGAAGCCTTCCATGATTGCATTTAAGTCTCTCTTTCATGCTTCCATATGTAGCGTGGTAGATCTGTGCATCTACCACAGTCTGTTATGGTTGCTTAATTAATGCCTGACCATTTCTACTGGGCTGAAAATTTGCTGAGGGTAGGGAATGTGTCTAGTCCCTTTCTGGTTCCATAATGCCCACCATGAGACTTGGCAGTAAGTGGCTGCTGAAGAAACATTTATTGAGGGAATATATAGATGAATACTGATCTACAAGTATTGTCTATTACATCTGTTAAATGTCCCACTTTTCTTTCTGTTTCAAAAATCTTTTAAAATTATTTATTATTTTGGCTATCCTGGGTGTTTGTTGCTCTAGACAGACTTTTTCTAATTGCAGCAAGTGTGGGCTTCTCTCCAGCGGCAGGGCACAGGCTTCTTGCTGTGCTGGCCTCTTACTGTGGAGCACAGACTCTTTGCCCACAGGCTTCAGCGGTTGTGGTACACAGGCATAGCTTCCCCACAGCACATGAGATATTCCAGGACCAGGGCTGGAACCCAGGCCCCTTATATTGGCAGGCAGATCGTTAACCACTGGACCACCAGGGAAGTCCCTTCTCTTTTCTCTCTTGCTAACAGAACTCAATTTGGACTAAATAATAGGCTTTTATGTGCCTCATGGCCCCTTTCCCAGCTCCAGGGTGGTGTGTGTTGGTTATTTAAGTACAATTATGGTCATCTCACAACTCCAGCCAGTGACTGGTTTAGGTTGTGGGTGTGTGCGATCCTGGCCAATGAGATGTAAGGCAAGTGTGCTTGGTAGGGGGATTCTGGGAAAAGATTCTTTTCTTCTTCTTTTTTAAAAAATTGAAGTATAATTGATTTACAATGTTGTGCTAGTTTCTGGTGTACAGCAAAGTGATTCAGTATCAGATCAGATCAGATCAGTTGCTCAGTCGTGTCCGACTCTTTGTGACCCCATGAATCACAGCACACCAGGCCTCCCTGTCCATCACCAACTACTGGAGGTCACTCAGACTCACATCCATCGAGTCAGTGATGCCATCCAGCCATCTCATCCTCTGTCGTCCCCTTCTCCTCCTGCCCTCAATCCCTCCCAGCATCAGAGTCTTCTCCAATGAGTCAACTCTTTGCATGAGGTGGCCAAAGTACTGGAGTTTCAGCTTTAGCATCATTCCTTCCAAAGAAATCCCAGGGCTGATCTCCTTCAGAATGGACAGGTTGGATCTCCTTGCAGTCCAAGGGACTCTCAAGAGTCTTCTCCAACACCACAGTTCAAAAGCATCAATTCTTCAGCGCTCAGCCTTCTTCACAGTCCAACTCTCACATCCATACATGACCACAGGAAAGACCATAGCCTTGACTAGGCGAACCTTTGTTGGCAAAGTAATGTCTCTACTTTTGAATATGCTATCTAGGTTGGTCATAACTTTCCTTCCAAGGAGTAAGCGTCTTTTAATTTCATGGCTGCAGTCACCATCTGCAGTGATTTTGGAGCCCAGAAAAAGAAAGTCTGACACTGTTTCCACTGTTTCTCCATCTATTTCCCATGTAGTGATGGGACCAGATGCCATGATCTTCGTTTTCTGAATGTTGAGCTTTAAGCCAACCTTTTCACTCTCCACTTTCACTTTCATCAAGAGGCTTTTGAGTTCCTCTTCACTTTCTGCCATAAGGGTGGTGTCATCTGCATATCTGAGGTTATTGATATTTCTCCCAGCAATCTTGATTCCAGCTTGTGTTTCTTCCAGTCCAGCGTTTCTCATGATGTACTCTGCATATAAGTTAAATAAGCAGGGTGACAATATACAGCCTTGACATACTCCTTATCCTATTTGGAACCAGTCTGTTGTTCCATGTCCAGTTCTAACTGTTGCTTCCTGACCTGCATACAAATTTCTCAAGAGGCAGATCAGGTGGTCTGGTATTCCCATCTCTTTCAGAATTTTCCACAGTTTCTTGTGATCTACACAGTCAAAGGCTTTGGCATAGTCAATAAAGCAGAAATAGATGTTTTTCTGGAACTCTGTTGCTTTTTCCATGATCCAGCGGATGTTGGCAATTTGATCTCTGGTTCCTCTGCCTTTTCTAAAGGCAGAACATCAGGAAGTTCACGGTTCACATATTGCTAAAGCCTGGCTTGGAGAATTTTGAGCATTACTATACTAGCGTGTGAGATGAGTGCAATTGTGCGGTAGTTTGAGCATTCTTTGGCATTGCCTTTCTTTGGGATTGGGATGAAAACTGACCTTTTCCAATCTTGTGGCCTCTGCTGAGTTTTCCAGATTTGCTGGCATATTGAGTGCAGCACTATCACAGCATCATCTTTCAGGATTTGGAATAGCTCCACTGGAATTCCATCACCTCCACTAGCTTTGTTCATAGTGATGCTTTCTAAGGCCCACTTGACTTCACATTCCAGGATGTCTGGCTCTAGGTCAGTGATCACACCATCATGAGTATCTGGGTCGTGAAGATCTTTTTTGTACAGTTCTTCTGTGTATTCTTGCCACCTCTTCTTAATATCTTCTGCTTCTGTTAGGTCCATACCATTTCTGTCCTTTATCGAGCCCATCTTTGCATGAAATGTTCCTTTGGTATCTCTGATTTTCTTGAAGAGATCCCTAGTCTTTCCCATTCTGTTGTTTTCCTCTATTTCTTTGCATTGATCACTAAAGAAGGCCTTCTTATCTCTTCTTGTTATTCTTTGGAACTCTGCATTCAGATGCTTATATCTTTCCTTTTCTCCTTTGCTTTTCGCTTCTCTTCTTTTCACAGCTATTTGTAAGGCCTCCCCAGACAGTCATTTTGCTTTTTTGCATTTCTTTTCCATGGGGATGGTCTTGATCCCTGTCTCCTGTACAATGTCACAAACCTCATTCCATAGTTCATCAGGCACTCTATCTATCAGATCTAGGCCCTTAAATCTATTTCCTACTTCCAGTGTATAATCATAAGGGATTTGATTTAGGTCATACCTGAATGGTCTAGTAGTTTTCCCTACTTTCTTCAATTTAAGTCTGAATTTGGCAATAAGGAGTTCATGGTCTGAGCCACAGTCAGCTCTTGGTCTTGTTCTTGCTGACTGTATAGAGCTTCTCCATCTTTGGCTGCAAAGAATATAACTGATCTGATTTCGGTGTTGACCATCTGGTGATGTCCATGTATAGAGTCTTCTCTTGTGTTGTTGGAAGAGGGTGTTTGCTATGACCAGTGCATTTTCTTGGCAAAACTCTATTAGTCTTTGCCCTGCTTCATTCCGTATTCCAAGGCCAAATTTGCCTGTTACTCCAGGTGTTTCTTGACTTCCTACTTTTGCATTCCAGTCCCCTATAATGAAAAGGACATCTTTTTTGGGTGTTAGTTCTAAAAGGTCTTGTAGGGCTTCATAGAACCGTTCAACTTCAGCTTCTTCAGCATTACTGGTTGGGGCATAGACTTGGATTCCTGTGACATTGAATGGTATGCCTTGGAAATGAACAGAGATCATTCTGTCGTTTTTGAGATTGCATCCAAGTACTGCATTTGGGACTCTTTTGTTGACCATGATGGCCACTGCATTTCTTCTGAGGGATTCCTGCCCGCAGTAGTAGATATAATGGTCCTCTGAGTTAAATTCACCCATTCCAGTCCATTTGAGTTCGCTGATTCCTAGAATGTCGACATTCACTCTTGCCATCTCGTTTGACCACTTCCAATTTGCCTTGATTCATGGACCTGACATTCCAGGTTCCTATGCAATATTGCTCTTTACTGCATCGGACTTTGTTTCTATCACCAGACACATCCACAGCTGGGTATTCTTTTTGCTTTAGCTCCATCCCTTCATTCTTTCTGGAGTTATTTCTCCACTGATCTCCAGTAGCATGTTGTATACATATATACATATCTATTGCTTTTTCAGATTCCTTTCCCTTATAGGTATTGCAAAATATTGAGTTTAGTTCCCTGTGCTAGACAGTAGGTCTTTGTTGGTTATCTGTTTTATGTATAGTAAGTAGTGTGTATATGTTAGTCCCAAACTCCTAATTTATCCCTCTCCTCCTTTCCCCTTTGGGAAGCATAAATTTGTTTTCTATGTCTATGAATCTATTTCTGTTTTTGTAAATAAGTTTGTTTTTATAATTTTTTTAAGATTCCACTTATAAGCAAGATTATATTTGTCTTTCTCTATCTGACTTACTTCATTTAGTATGATAATCACCAGGTCCATCCATCTTGCTGCAAATGGCATGATTTTATTCTTTTTGATGGCTGAGTAATATATAAATAATATATATATATATATATATATATCAGAGAAGGCAGTGGCACCCCACTCCAGTACTCTTGCTTGGAAAATCCCACGGACGGAGGAGCCTGGTAGGCTGCAGTCCATGGGGTCGCTAAGGGTCGGACATGACTGAGCGACTTCACTTTCTCTTTTCACTTTCATGCATTGGAGAAGGAAATGGCAACCCACTCCAGTGTTCTTGCCTGGAGATTCCCAGGGATGGGGGAGGCTGGTGGCCTGCCGTCTATGGGGTCACACAGAGTCGGACACGACTGAAGTGACTTAGCATAGCATAGCATAGCATAGCATGATATATATATATATATATATATATATATATTCACCATATATTCTATATCCTTTCAATTGTTGGTGGATATATAGGTCACTTCCTTATCTTGCCAATTGTAAATAGTGCTGCAGTGAACATTGGTGTGTTTACCTTTTATAATTATCGTTTTCTCCAGATATATGCCCAAGAGTGGAACTGCAGGATCATATGGTAGATCTATTCTTAGTTTTTCAGGGAGCCTCCATTGCTGTTCTCCATAGTGGCCGCACCAATTTCTATTCCCACTAACAGTGTGGGAGAGTTCCCTTTTCTCCACGCCCTCTCCAGCATTTATTGTTTATTGACTTTTTGATGATGATCATTCTGACGGGTGTAAAAGGTTCCTTTCTTGATAAAAGTTGTTTTACCGGGCGACTCTCCTCTTCTTCTTCAGATGAAATTGAGGGAGGCCAAGATGTCTCTTGTGGTTTATTTGCTAGGTCGTGTACAACTCTTTTGCGACCCAGTGGACTGTCACCCACCAGGCTCCTCTGTGCGTGGATTGTCCAGGCGAGAATACCAGAGTGGGTTGTCACTTCCTTCTTCAGGGCATCTTGGTGATGTCTCAAGCCTGGATGCATCATAATTTAGAGGACTGTTCTCTGACTTTGGTCTCTCCTTAGGAGGGGGTGGTTTAGATATCCATGGCAGGGAGCTGAACAATAGTTTGTTTAGAGCTTCTCAAGACCTGGACATTCATCCACTTATTTTAACAAAAGCCAGTGATCTGTGTGAATGGGTTCCCTGTAGAGACAACACAGAGATTTACTTCTTAGATTAAGTCTAATAGGACAGTATTCCACACCCTAGGAAGTTTGTTTTTAAAAAATAGTATCTATTACAGAGGTTGTCAGGATTACCAATGTCGCCTCTACCTGGCCTGGTAGACTTTCTGGTACGGATGAATATGCTTCCCAGTACCTTGCCACGAGGGCACGGGGAATTCTAACCAGTGAGGGGTAAACAGAAACAGCGCGCCTCTTCTGTCCTAAGGTACTTAGGGGCCCGTGCGGCACCCCTGTTCTGTCTCTTCCCTCCCTGTCTCAACCTTCAGAGCTGTGTATGCTAGGCAATGTAGTCACAGTACCAGACTGTAGTTTGAGAAAAAAGTTCTTGTGCTAAGCTACTGACTTCAGGGTCATTTTGTGACCCTATAGTTTGTGGTGACTAATACGCAGAATAGTGTATTTGAGAACTATTTACAAGCACAAAGAAGATCAACAACCTCAGACATGCAGATGATGCCACTTTAATGGCAGAAAGCGAAGAGGAACCGAAGAGCCTCTTGATGAGGGTGAAAGAGCCAGCTTAAAACTCAATATGGCCAAGATGCCATGACCAGGACAGAGAAGAAAATCTCCTGTAATTCAGGGATTAGAACTCAGACAGCCGTGATGCTCCGTGAGATGGTCCTGGAGAAGACTCCACATCTTCCAGTGTTGTGGTGAACTCTCATGAATGTTCTAGGCTCTTTTGCATCAGTGACTTTCACCTGAATTCAAGCAGCCAGGCAGCTGAGAGCTCCAGAATGGCAGAAGAGAGGAGAAGCTTGGAGAGCAATGTTTGGGGAGAACCTCCACGCCATGCAATCACATTACTGACAGCTGTCCTCCTCACGCTGAGCTCCAGGACAACTGGAAATCTACACCTGTCTGTGAAGAGCTGTGTTGTTTTCTGTTCACATAATGCTCTCCAAAACTTTCCATATCCTTTCCCATTAAAGATCATTTTCCTTTTTCAACTGGGCCCATGATGTGTTTCCATCAATGACATGATGTATTACTGCTCAAAGATAATCCTGTTTGTGACTTTTGTTTCCAGTATTACATCTATTTTTCTCAGAATTGAGTTTCCACAGATAAATATTAAACCACAGTATTTATCCTACATTTATAAAAATGGAGTTATATGGCCCATGCAATTATTTTCTAAAAAGTCTTTTTTGTTGTTGTTACTTACAATGTTATGGACATCTTTCTATGTCATTAAACGTTCTTCTGCAGCATCCATTTCAATGCCTGCCTAGAATCCCAACATCTGGATATATCATCATTTATTTGATAAATCCCTTGCTGCTGGACGTTTAGGATGTTTCCAATTGTTCAGCACTGAAGAAAAATCCTTGCAGCTAGTCTTTGCTCATATCCATCATTATTTCTTTAGAATAAATTCCTAAAAGTGGGTTTCTCCAAAGTGTGTGCCAAAAATAAAAAATGAAGGCTTCTGATCCGTGTTGATAACTTGGCTTTTCTAGAAAGACCATATCAGCCAACACAGGTGGGAGTATCCTTTTTTTTTTTTTTTTTCATTCTCCTGCATCACATTCTTAAAATCAACAAGCAGAAACTGAACCGGCAACAGTCTTCACGCAGGCTTTGTGTCCACAGTTAATGATCTGTAGCTGCTACTGACTCTATTTTCTTTGCTTTGTTTTGCTACTACTCGAATAACCTCAAAGAGAATTTTAAAGAGGCCCAGTACATTTCGTTTCCATGGTGCGAATTCCTTCATTAGTTGTGTCTTCTGATTCTTGCAGGGGCTTGGTTTTTTTTGTGTGCTTTATAATTTTTACCTGGGAGCTCATCTTCAGTGGGGACTTTTTTCCTTTGGGCCTCCCAGGGGGCCTCGACTGGGAAACCTCTTTGATATTTAAATTTCTCTCGGTGAGCCTTTTACTTGTGGTTTGGGGTGGCCAACTCAACTGAAAGCTGTGTGCTTAAGCCACTAGGCAGAGCTTTTAGTGTCCCTTTCAAGGATAGAAAGCACTTTACTATTCTCTGCTTTGGGCTTTATCAGCTCCCTTCCTGTGGATGTAGCTCTGGTCTCGGGGCATTGATTTTATGACTCTCTAGGTATAAGCAGTTCTGATACCACATGGACCTTAGAGCTCATTTAGTTTGCTGGTCCTTTCTGACACCTGGGGTTCTCTTTTCCTTTATTTTTGATCCAAGCTGTGTATGTGAAGCTTTGAATGTTACATTGCATCCAGTATCGCTCTGTTTTTGGAGTGTTAAGAGGGCTCTGATGTCAGCTCAGCTACTGCAATGGATGGAGGTCGCTGAGCTCTTCCTCTGCCCTGAGGGCTGATTTGACACTCTTTGATGGTGGCCAGAGGCGGGAGAGCCGTTGAAGCAACAAGGTCTGCAATTATGGCGAAGTCAACACAGGTACAACCCTTGAGACTACATGGATTCATGAACACATGGGTTATTTACAAGTCATAGTCATGTTATTGGGGGGAAGAAAAGAAGCATGTACCATGCCAAGAAATCCTTGAAGTCCTGCTTCCATACGCCCCTTGTTATTCACACAACCCTATAAACAAAAACAATGAATATAGCAACCCACCGCAGAGTGCCAGGCACTGCTATAATAAGCACATTGCATAAACTAACCCATTTAATCCTCACAAAACCCCAATGAGATAGAAATTTTTATTACCTCCCATTTTACAAATGAAGAGACTGGCCCAGAGAAGCTGAGCAACATGCCTGAGGTCACATAGCTTCGAAATGGCAGAGATGGGATTTGAGCCTAGACAGTTCAAGCCCAGATCTCATAGTCCTGACCACGATGACACGAGCATGATATGTCCTTTTCTTCAGCATAGTGTATTAGTTGCTCAGTCGTGTCCGACTCTTTGTGACCCTATGGACTATAGCCCGCCAAGCTCCTCTGTCCATGGGATTCTCTAGGAGTGAATACTGGAGTGGGTTGCCATCCCCTTCTCCAGGGAATCTTCCTGATCCTGGGATCGAACCCAGGTCTCCTGAATTGCAGGCGGATTCTTTACCATCTGAGCCACCAGGGAAGCCCTTCCTCGGCAAAATGTCCTCCCAAACTCCACTCTGAAATCTTTTTCTTGAGATGTCCTTGGTGTTCAGTCTCTTCATTATTAAGTCTTTTCACCTAATTCTACTGATCCAGTACATTCTGTTTCTAGCAGCAAGAGTAACTCAAACAACCACATGATTATACCTCTCCTGTCCTTCTCCCTCCACCCTGTTTCTCACAGAGCTACTTAGGAGGCACATTCACCATCCTTAATTAAGTAAATGCATTCTCCCCTCTGTAATAAATTACTTCTCCCTCCTGAGCAGTACCACCATCAACCTCTCTGCAGCAGCTGGGTGAACCCCAGCAGGCTACATTATCAATTTCCAGGTGTCCTGGGTCCTGGCTCCCCTTGCCAAGCACACCGTACTATTCAACTATGTCTGTACAGAGCAATTGGATGGGGAGGTCTAAAAAGATACAGACTCCTTTCTCCCATTCTTAGTGATTCCAGTTTAACTGCTCTGCATGTGAGGTGGGCATTAGGAATTGGAAAAGCTCTCCAGGTGATGCTAACATGTAGCCAGTGTTGAGAACCATAAAGATGAAGCAAGTTATCTCCCGGGATTCTTTTGTGACTGCCTTCTCATTGGATTCAGGAAGATATCTCAGCCTTCTTGCCTTACCCTTAACCTTAGAACTTGAACATGCATCCAGTCATATGGAGGGCTTGTTGAAATGCCAAGTTCTGGGCTCCGCTCCCTCCATAGATCCTGATGTAGTAGATCTGGGATGGAGCCCAAGAGTTTGCATTTCTAACCAGTTCTAGGCAGTGCTGCCCAAGGACCATCCTTCAAGACCACTGTCTAGGACTCTTCTTGCTCTTTGAATGTTTCCTCTAGACACTGTTCAGTACCATGATTCAGAACTTCATGCCTCCTCGTTCCTGTTTTCATGACTTGTCCTTCATGTTCTTTCTTCATCTGGCCTTTGGGACTAGCCCATCTTGCTGGCATCTCTTCCTCCCGCCCTGACTCTTGTGAGGGCCCCTTCACCTCCGTATCACTCTTTGTGACTGTCAGTTACAGGTAATAGATTTTAGAGCTGCAAAGATGCTCAGCGTCCCAACAGTTTAAAACCTCACCTTTAAATTGATGAAGTTTTTTCATTCAGATGGAATCCTATTCCAAGTGGCAATGCTTAGAATAGATAGATGGGGTAGGGCAGGGAGGCCAAGAAAATCACTGTCTGTACCTTTTTTTCCCTGTGGGGTCTGCCTGCCTTATTTAGGGAGGCACTTGGGACCTGGGGAGCATGATTTGGAAACCAGCCATCATTCAAGCCTTCACTTTATAGATGAGGAAACTGAGACTCAGAGGGAGTAAGTGACATGCCCGTTCATCCACTCAATATTGTCGATCAGTGAGTCTCTGGCAGGCTCAGTGTCAGGTGCTGGGGATGGGGAACAGGATGGACTAGTCTGGCCTCATGAGCTTTCATTCTATCAGGGAGACAGACAGGGAATTAGTGCCCTATCACAGATTGTGATAGTAGCTAAGAGGAAATCAATATAAGGAGGGTCTTTCTGAAATGAATTTTGTTCTGAGTCCTGGGGCTAAGAAAACACCAGATATGTGAAGTGTCGGGAGGGTAGGGGATCCGTTGAGCCTTGTTGGTAGGTCACAGTGGGAAGTCTGGATTTTATTCTCAGTGGGCAGGAAAACCAGTAGAAGCATTTCCTTAAGCAGGGAAATAACAAGACTTGATCTTGTTCCTCTTGTTACTTGTCTCCTTGAAGACATGGGTGGATATCAATCTTTTTATTTTTCCATAGTATGCCATGCAGAGCAAGGGCTGAAAAGATGTGTGTTGATGGCTGACTGCCTGAAGTCAACAAGGATTCATAAGCTGTTCCCTAGACCAGTATCTCTTAATCTAATTTGGGTTTAGAACCCCATCTAATGTCTTATCAGAGCTATGAGGCTTTCCTTACAAAATATCTCCATGCACACATGCATACCGCGTGGTGCATAAAAAAGCTCGTGAATGCCCTGAGGGCCATCTCAGGGCCCTGTACCAGGACCCCCTGCTGTAGAAGCTGCATCACAGGGTACCTTTAGTCTAAAGCCTCATCATTTGGCTGATATTGTTATCCTGGATTTAAAGGCAGATCATTTGAGTATCTTTAAGCCCCAGCTTTCCTGCCTGTGAGACTGGCTAATGTATGTATCACAGGGGACTTTAAGAATAAAACAAGATACTGTGGCTAATGTTAACATGTAGGTGTTCAGTCAGTATTTATTACTTCCTCTTTCTCATTGGGCAAGAAATGAAGTATCTCCTTGGGAGGCAGAATCAAGAGTTGTTAAGAACCTGGTTCTGGGTGGTGGGTAGATGAGAACTGAATTCTAGTTTTGTCCCTTATTCAATTTTCTCACCTATAGAATGGGGATAAATATGTTAAAACACTTAGCAGAGTGCCTGGCACCCGGTAAGAATTTCTTTTATGTATATAAATTTATTTCTTTGTTTATGGCTGTGCTGGGTCATTGTCGCTGCACGCGAGCTTTCTCTAGCTGCGGTGAGCAGGGACTGCTCTCAGTTTGTGGTATGTGGGTTTCTCACTGTGGCGGCATCTCTTATTGCAGAGCATGGGCATTAGAGTGTAGGCTCAGTAGCTGTGGTACACAGGCCTGTTGTCCCTTGGCATGTGGAATCCTCCTGACCAGGGATTGAACCCGTGTCCCCTGCACTGGCAGACGGATTCTCAACCACTGGACCATGAGGGAAGCCCTGACAAAAACTCTGATAGTTTCTGTGTTTTGGTAACGATGGCGATATACCATTGTATGCTCTGCGCCACTCCATGCCCGCTTGGGTGAGGAGCAGCAGGGCTGACAGGACAAACTGAAAACGCACCTTGATTTTAAGGAGGTTAGAGTTTGGGCAGCTCTGATAGTCTCTGAAAAACCCTTCTAGAACATTGTCCCCCGGGAACCACCTTGGCTAAAGTCAGTCTGATCCTTGGATCGCTCTGCCAGCTTTCTGAACCCAGGCAAATCAGAGTGGAGAACAAAATTCCTCAGGCGTTAAGAGATGCAACTGCTTTTCTCTGAGAACACTTGGTCGTGCGGAAAAGCTGCAACCCCAAGAGAGAGCATAAAGACCACTGAAATGAGGCAAATGCATAATGCAGGAGCCCTGCTTTCTCCCCAGCTTAATTCTATTTTGTTAAGTAATGATGGAATAAAAATTCAGGATGATGGAGGATGAGATTTGCGACTCGATTTGATCAAATGCCTATCGCTGTCGCTTCAAGCCAGATGGGTTGCTCCATAAACAGATAAATAAATCAGACATCAGTGGAAGATGAGAAGTCATGGCCAAGGATGAAACGAGACAGAAAATAATTCCCAGCCACGATATTCATTTAGGGTATCACACCCAGGCTGCGGTGGGAACCCCAAAGTGGCTGATGGAGGATTATAACGGAGTGGGAATTCAGCCCCAATAAGCAAGACCTCACTAGACAGCACCATCTGCCTAAGCCATGGTCGTCCCAGGGAATCGAAAAGGGCCAGCAATTGACCCGCCACCATTAATGCTCCATTTGTGGGATTAACTGGGCTGTTTGGGGAATAATTTATGGGGAATCATTAACCTAATGATATTGGTTCTCTATAAACTGCTTAGTCTGTCTCAGAGAAAATGGATTTCATAAATCTAGGTGGAAAATTCTGGGTGACTCACGGAAGGCCCATCAACAGGGTGAAGATGGGTCACCAGACAGTGAAACTCTGCACTCTCAGCTTGCTTGAAGGGCCTTGAAAGTCACCCCATCATTTACTTTTGTCTGCCAGCCCCGCCAGCCACTTGATTGAAGGAGGAAGTACCCAGAGTTGAAAAGTACAGGCTGGAGAAACATGCATTGATTTTCTTTGCCTTGAGTTTTAAATCCCACTTGTGACTGACTCTGAAGGTTCAGGAAAAGGCAAGAAGGTAGCCCTTCCAGTGTGGGGAATTCCAGGGCTGCAGAAATCATGTCCTTCCTCATCTGGAAAAGGATCAATGTCTTTTTAAACAAGTTGGCTTCTGCATCTACTGGGTGCAGGCTGGAGAGGGTCAGTACTCTGGACAGGGGTATCAGAGAAGTCCTCTGAGAAGGTGACTTAAGGCTGCGATTCATGGGGTCGCAAAGAGTCGGACACAACTGAGCGACTGATCTGATCTTATCTGATCTGATGATAAGATAGAGCCAACATGCAAGAGCTGGAAGGAAAGGTATTTATGGGCGGAAAGGATAGCAAGGCAAGTGCAAAGGCCTTGGGGTCAGAGCAAGCTTGGCCTGTTTGGGGAACAGAGAATTTATTACCATTATTGTAGAGCAGTAGGTGTATTTATTCCCACTGGAGAGATGAGAAAACAGGCCCAAGAAGATTAGGTAGATAATTTCCACCTATTCTAGAAGATAAGATTTGCAGGAAGTGTTGATGGATGCCAGTCTGTATCTGTAACCACTAGGCCAGGGGTCAGCAAACTATGGCCTGTGGGTTCAACCAAGCCTTCATCAGTTTTTGTTAAAGTTTGATCAGAATGCAGATATTCATTTACATATGGTCTGTGGCTGCTTCATGCTCCACTGGCAGAACTGAGTGGTCATAACAGAAACCTCATGGCCTGGAAACCCTTAAGTATTTTCTGTCTGGCCCTTTACAGGTACAGTTTGCACAACTCTGTGTAGACAACTACGCCTCTCTTCTCTGTCTCTCCCTTTGCCCTTTGCGGGAGCAGGCAGCAGTCCTAAAGCTTCTGGGAACGTACATCATCTGGTCCACTGTGTGGATCAAAGAAGGAGGAGGAGGTGGTGGATGGCATGGGGGGAGAGGGAAGGGGAAGGAGGGGTTCTGCTGTGCTCAGTCGCTCAGTGGTGTCTGACTCTTTGCAACCCCATGTGCTGTAACCCACCAGGCTCCTCTGTCCATGGCAATTCTCCAGGCAAGAATGCTGGAGTGGGTTTCCATGCCCTCCTCCAGAGTTGGGAGGTCTGAAAATTTATTTTGTAAGTGGGCAAAGGGTGTTATTTAAGGAAAGGTACGTCCCTTTCAAGTGAGCAGAAGGTACTGAGATCCGGGGAGAAGCATTTGATTCTTAGACCCCTGGGATTACCTCTGTGCACACGAGGCAGGGATGGCAGCTCCAGATCATACCAGACGAGAAACAGGTCTTGGGTGGAGAAAGCCAGAGGGCATCTCCTACAGCAGCGGCCAAGTCTGTGGGTCCCAGCATGTGCGGGACACACTTGGCACCGTGGCATTTCCCCAGTTATTGTCAGGGATGGTTGCACATTACAGAACCAAAGCCAGCCTACCTCTGGACTTCCTGACCCTCAGTGTTAGGGAAGCTTTGATGTTTTTCCCCAGGTGCCTGGCTTTAAAACTGGATAGAAAGTATCTTTGCCAAGATGCGACTTTGCTAAACAGAGGATTTTCCCTCCTATCTTCTGCTGGTGTCATGGCATTGTGTAAGGGAGGGGAAATCACTGAATTCAGAGTAAGCAGCCCCCTGGGTTTAAACCCTAACCCCACATTTGATTTGAACAAGATGCTTCATTGTTCTGGGCCTCAATTTCTTCATCTGCCATGCAGAGATGATAATAGCGTCTGTTTCACTGGACGTTAAGATTAAGATGAGAAATATAAACTACACGCCACTTGGTAGTTCAAATCCTTGCTCTCAGTCTTGAGATTGGGAATGAGGACTGTGTTTCCCAATCTCCCTTTTAGCTTGTCATTACCATGAGAGTAAGTTATGGTCAAGGACGGTTAAAAGGTTCAGTTCAGTTTAGTTCAGTTCAGTCGCTCAGTCATGTCCGACTCTTTGCGACCCTGTGAATTGCAGCACGCCGGGCCTCCCTGTCCATCACCAACTCCCAGAGTTCACTCTGACTGAGTTCACTGAGACTCACGTCCATTGAGTTGGTGATGCCATCCAGCCATCTCATCCTCTGTCGTCTCCTTCTCCTCCTGCCCCCAATCCCTCCCAGCATCAGAGTCTTTTCCAATGAGTCAACTCTTTGCATGAGGTGGCCAAAGTTCTGGGGTTTCAGGTTAAAAGGTAGTGGGGTCTAAAACTTCTGGAAACCACCTGATTTTCTTTCTCCCTGGAGCCTAGAAGGTGGGCACAATGATTGGAGCTGGAGCACCCATTTTGGATCATGAGGGAGAAGACTTGTGTTGAGCCGGCAGAGCAGCAAGCTAGAAGAGGCCTGGGTCTCTAAACTCCTTAACTGCAGTTTTTGATTCTGTGACATAAAACAAAAACAAAAACAAAAAAAACTAGCATCTCTAAGATTGTTAAAAGCATCTTTTAAATTTTGAGTTTTCTCCTTCTCAGAGTAGAATTAATCCTGACACATTAGTTGTATGGTCTTGAAAGAATTTTCTTTATCTCTTTGAGCTTCAGTAACCTCCCCAACAAAATAGATTCAGAAACCCTAACACCTCACAAATGTTGTGACAGTTCAAGAAAGCAGTGTGACAGTTTTCTGCTGGCCCCCAAAAGTCTTACGATGATGCCCTGGAAATATAGTTCTTCAGGCCCCATCCCGAAGTGTTCTAAATCATCAGGTCTGGTGATGGGGCCAACCCCTGTATGTTCCTCTCAAGTCCCCAGGTGATGTGATTCCCTAGCCAGGTTTGGGAGGCATGGAGCTGAGAAATCCATCCTTTCTTCCCTGCTTTCAAAGTCAGAGTGAACATTGAGAAATGTGGTCTGCACATCTGTCCAAAGGGACCCATCTGCTTGGAGGGGACTTTGGATGGTCTCCAGCTTTCCCCAGACCACTCTGCTGCAAACATCCCTTTGATAGAGGAATGATTTGCTGGGCAGCAGCATGGCCACCAGCTGCTCAGTCCCATCTGAACCGCTGGCTCTCCATTTCAGTTTAAAATGCAGTGACATCCGTGGATTAGTCTCCATCCTCATGATGGATCTTTTAATCTAATTAAGGGAAGGCAAAGACTTTCCCCTGGTGCTTTCAGCTGCAGAGAACTCTGATTTTAAGCATAGTGTACTGGCTGAGCATTCTTGTTTTAGGGGCAGGAAAACCTGGGCCCTAATGCTGGCTGTGTGTCCCTGAACAATCACTTAACCTCTCGGAAGAGTCCATTTCTACTTGAGCCAGGATTTGGGCTCAGGCTTTGGCATGCATAGAAAATTCCCTCAACAGCCCCACAAAGCAGGTTTATCACCATCCCCATTTTACAGTTACAGAGAGAGTAACTAGATTGCCCAGATCACACAGGGAGCAGTACATGGTGTGAATTTGACAGTACAGTAATATCTGGATGATGGACTCTGACATGGGCTTCCCAGGTGGCGCTGGTGGTAGAGAATCCACCCGCCAATGCAGGAGACATAAGAGACTCGGGTTCGATCCCTGGGTTGGGAAGATCCCCTGGAGGAGAGCATGGCAACCCACTCTAGTATTCTTCCCTGGAGAATCCCACGGACAGGGGAGCCTGGTGGGCTACAGTCCATGGGATCGCAAAGAGTCGGACACGACTGAAGCGACTCAGCACGCACAGACTATGAAATAGCTGAGTGGCCCTGGAGAGCCTAGCATGGCTGTTACCCAGCGTGTGTACCAGCTACTGCTGAAACAATCAGCTCCCACTGTTACTGTCGTTATTAAGTGGTTGTCATCAATGGAGGTGGCCTGGGACCCTAGGAGCATGGGGCCATCCGGGAAAAGCATTTTTTTTTTTTTTTTGTCCAAGTGGAGGAACCCAAGAGGCAGAACACGACACGTGGGTAGATCCTCCAGACCCACAGCACTGTCTGTCCTGGTCCAAACGTGGGCTGATGCCTCAAGGAACAGACGTCTCCATCAGACACTGTCTCCTGACCCTGAAAGACCTCGGTATATTCTGCCTCCCTTCAAAAGCAAGCAAAGCCTCTCCCTCTGGAGACTCTATGATGGCAGGGAGGAGCTGGGTTCACTCGGGAAGAAACTGCCTGTTGGCCCTTCCTTGCAGCAGCCTCTGGAGCCACTCTCATGCTGCCAGCTTCCTGCAGATGCCAAAGCAAATATTCTCAGAAGGGTGCTTGGAGCCTGGGAGGAGGGGACGAGATGCCGTCTCCAGTTACAGCCCAGCCATCACCGAGGTCTCAGAAGCATCCTCAGTTCCACTACCATCTCCTCCCCCTCCCACCCAACTCTGAATCTAGAGGTTCCCCCAGGGGAGCCGGCTTCTCAGTGGGGGAGGCACCAGCCTGTCACTTGGGGTCTCTGCTCCACAGGGCAGAGGCTAGAATAGCAGGGTCTCCTGGGAAGTTCTGAGTGGACATATGGAGAGTGAGGGGGTCAGGAATGAGCATGCCATAATCCCAGACAGTGGGACCAGACCCCAAACCCAGAAATGCAAATAAGGGGGCAGAGAACAGGCCTCTGATCTGAACTCTTTTACCCACTCAACCTGCAGAGCATAGGGAAGGTAGGAACAGAGGGTAGAATACAAGAGACACTGAGAGCAAGAGAAAAGGGAATAAGAAGGTCAGGGGAATGGTTAAGAACTTGATCTGTGAAGTCCTTCCCTCTCTCCATCCATCCCACTTTCCATCTCCCTCTCTCTCTCTCTGAGAGAGCCATAGGAGTCAGGTCAGCAACAGAATTCTCTGTACATCCCTCTTAGACACCACAGCCCAAGGATCTTGCACACTTCCTGGCACATGAAAGATGCTTAAGACAAACTTTTTAAGACCTGTGCTGAATGAACATTTAAGAATGGTTGGTGGACCTCAGTATTAACTTCCACAATATCTCTCTGGGTGGTGTCTAGGGGTGCCCTTTTCCTGGAACCATGGGCTGGGGACCTGACCTAGAACTTGCACATTAGGCAAAGTACTCTACCAAAGATTCAGAAACTGTTCATTTATCTAAACAAAGGGAGCAGGTGGTAGAGATGATCAAGGATGGGGGAGGTGTCTAAACCCACCAGGGAGTGTCACTCCATCCCTCTCCAGAGCTCAGAGAGCCTCTGGTCTCTCAGCCTCTCCCTTGGGACAAGTGACAGGGAGCTGGCAGGAAGCTCAGAAGTCAGTGAGCCAATGCAACAGCTTCATTTTACAGAACGGACACCAAGGCACAGAGAAGCACGGCCATGGTGATCCGTCAGGGTGGCGACAGATCCGGGCCGGGACCCATTTATGCTGTCCCCGGCCAGGCGCTCATTCTACTCTCCCCCTGCCCCAACCCCCATTTCAGAGTTTTCATGAGATTTGAGTTAAAGACAGAGAGAAGCTGGGAGTGTGATGGGGTCAGGGTCAGCTTGAGCGGCCCTGCGCCCTCTGTCAGGCGCTTCCTTCATACCCAGTGAGACCTGTCTGTCCCCGCCTGCATTCCCCTCCTCTTCTCCAGAGGACAGACTCTTAGTCCCACCTCCGAATCGTCTGCGGACCCATTGGTAATTTTCTGCCCCTTCCTCCAACATTTTTTATAACCAGTCCTGCCTCATCCAACCAGCCCCTATAATAGGGGACAAGAACTCAAGTTGTCACCAAGGCTCTGACCAAAACAGATGAGAGAGCCAGGTACAGGACGATAGGGCATGGTGGGGACTGTGGCAGACTGTCTAAAAGTGGCAGCTGCTACTCAACTCTTACGATGCTGCCACAGGAGAGGTGGGTTCAGTGTGACCAGATCTTGTGCTTTCCTGGAGAAGCCAGAAATGGAGCTTTTGTGTACAATTTGGGGCTTCCCTGATGGCTCAGACAGTAAAGAATCTGCCTGCTATGCAGTAGACCCCGGTTCAGTCCCTGGGTTGAGAAGATTCCTTGGAGAAGGAAATGGCAACCCACGCCAGGATTCTTGCCTGGAGAATTCCTGTTTAGAAAGACAGCACTCCACCGGGGAGAATTAGCCTGTAGACCTTATTTTACAGCTCTCATGGTTCCACCTACCTCCTGTTGACCCAGATCTCAGCGGGTGAAGATCAGGCCCATGGACAGAATAGGAAACGTGGAGCCAGTTGGGGACCTTGGTGTGAAGCCAGCAAGTGAGAGGAAGGGTCCTGGGCAAAGTTGCTGAGTTTCTGAAATCCCAGGCCTTCTTCATGGTGATTTTTTTTTCCCCCTACTTCACATAACAACCTTCTGCCAGGCTCCTGGATGCTGACAGCCCTAGATGTGGAATTTACTTTGAAATGCTAATCACAGGGAAAAGTGATATTGATGGTGCCGACTAATTAAGGTCTGGCCTGGTTTAAACGTTGGAGGGATCCTGCCTGCCTCTGGCCTTGGCGGGAGCCCGGGAGGATACTATTTTTATTAAACTGGAGAGATGAATCAGATGGCCTAACTGGACGGGGAGGCGGAGGGTGGAATCACAGACGCGTGGAGCCCTGTGAGTTCCTGATTGATGGAGGCAGTCAGGACACGGGTCTCAGAACATGAGCCTCAGAAACACATTCTTTCCAGGGTTTCTGATTGTGGTGAGGGGGTGGCGTCATGGGTCGGGCAACAGGGCCTGGCTTTATTGGATCTGAAAGTGGCACAAGGGGCCTGATTAAGAGTGGTCAGCTGTGATTTACAGGAGGCCTCATTTACAGATTCTCTCTGCGGGGTCTGAGTTACACTTGGAGACTGTCCAGAATTAGTAGCTGCCAAGACAGCTGGCGTCTACAGACCCTACAGGCCTGCACCCTGGGAGGCAGGAACACAGGGACTGAGGGCCTCTGCCAGCTGCCCTGTGCGGAATTTAGTGGTCTCTGGATCCCCACTGACAGCTGACGCTGGCTGTAAGGTAGTCAGTTTTCCCATTGTTTTCATTTTATAGATGAGGAAACTGAGATCCAGAGAGGGTCATGCAACAACTGAGCTGCAGAGCTGGAGTTTAGACCTAGATGCTTTGACCTCAGAATTCAAGGACTTAGCCCCTCAACTCTATAGTCCCTTGATCCCTGCCTCATGTCTGGCATGGAAGAGACTCTGGATCTGTTCTTTCCCTCACTCCCTCACTCCCTTATTCACTTCCTCATACACACATTCATTCACCAACCTGTATTGTTTAAGAATACTTATTGATTTGGCTGTGTCAGATCTTAGTCGAGGCATGCAGAATCTTCGATCTTTGTTGCGGTGTGAGAGATCTTTTTTGTTGCGGCATGTGGAATCCTTACTTGTGGCATGCAGACTCTTAGTTATGGCACATGGGATCTAGTTCCCTGACCAGGAATGGGACCTGGGCCCTCCGCATTGGGAATGTGGAGTCTTAGCCACTAGACCCCCAGGGAAGTCCCCACCAACTTGTATTAAATGTTTTCCGTATGCTGATCTTATTGGTTCCTAGAAGATCCTGGCCAAGAAGCATCATTCTCCTTATGCAGATGGTGACATGGAGGATGAAGCATTGAAGCATGTTAATTGACCAACTGCAATTCACAGTGCCCTAGGCATCAGAGGCAGGATTTGTTACTGATTGACACTTGCTCTGCATCTGGTGCTGGGTTGGTCCCATTGCAGGCCAGATTAAGAGCAAGCCGAGGGCATTGACAAAATTCTATTCGAATGTCCCTTAATGACTTCTGACCCCAGCACAAATTAGGTCCGAGCTAATTAGGTATGTGTAGCTTAAAAGAATGTATGAAATGAATGAAATATGTGTTTTTAAATTGCAAAAGAGGTCTCCAACCCTACGGCAAAGAATCCGCCTACCACTGCAGGAGATGCAGGAGATGTGAGTTCTATCCCTGGGTCATTTCCCCTGGAGGAGGAAATGGCAACCCAGTCCAGTATTCTTGCCTGGAAAATTCCATGGACAGAGAGGCCTGGTGGGTTCCAGTCCATGGGGTCACAGAGAGTCAGATGTGACTGAGCGACTGAGCACGCACACACACACAACTCTGTGGCAAAGTGAGTGGTTCAGACTCCAGAGTGCAGTGGATGTCTGGATAATAGCTGCGAACTATGACCAACCTAGATAGCATATTCAAAAGCAGAGACATCACTTTGCCAACAAAGGTTCGCCTAGTCAAGGCTATGGTCTTTCCTGTGGTCATGTATGGATGTGAGAGCTGGACTGTGAAGAAGGCTGAGCCCCGAACAATTGATGCTTTTGAACTGTGGTGTTGGAGAAGACTCTTGAGAGTCCCTTGGACTGCAAGGAGATCCAACCAGTCCATTCTGAAGGAGATCAGCCCTGGGATTTCTTTGGAAGGAATGATGCTAAAGCTGAAACTCCAGTATTTTGGCCACCTCATGTGAAGAGTTGACTCATTGGAGAAGACTCTGATGCTGGGAGGGATTGGGGGCAGGAGGAGAAGGGGACGACAGAGGATGAGATGACTGGATGGCATCACTGACTCAATGGATGTGAGTCTGGGTGACCTCTGGGAGTTGGTGATGGACAGGGAGGCCTGGCGTGCTGCAGTTCATGGGGTCACAAAGAGTCGGACACGACTGAGCGACTGATCTGATCTGATCTCTGATGCCTTCTGATGAGGGGCTTTCTGTGTAGCTTAGCTGGTAAAGAGTCCACCTGCAATGCGGGAGACCTGGGTTAGATTCCTGGGTTGGAAAGATCCTCTGGAGAAGGGAAAGGCTACCCACTCCAGTATTCTGGCCTGGAGAATTCCATGGACTGTATAGTGCATGGGGTCGCAAAGAGTCAGACACGACTGAGCAACTTTCACTTCACATGGCTTCTGATGGGATTTCCCAGGTGGACTCATGGTAAAGAATCTGCCTGCAGTGCAGGAGCCACAGGAGACCTGAGTTCAATCCCTGGGTCGGGAAGATCCCCTGGGGAAGGAAGTGGCTACCCACTCCAGTATTCTTGCCTGGAAAATCCCGTGGACAGAGGAGGCTGGTGGGTTACAGCCCATGGGGTCACAAAGACTCAGACGCAACTTAGCAAGAAAAAATTAAACTAAATGCCTTCTGATATTTACATCTTGCTGTTGTCCTCCCTCTGAATCTACTGGTCCCGGGATTGATTTTAACCAAAAGCATCTGGCAGAAGGGATGCTATGCCATTTCCCAGTGTAAATCTTGAACAGTGGAGCGTTGCTGCATTCTGGCTGGAGGCTGTTGCCTGCCTCAGGGTCTTCTCTGGGGCTTGATGACTCCTGGATATGTCAGGACAGATTAACAGGTGTTAGGTATTAGAGACCTATTATCACCAAAGATAGACTTCCTCCTTGGGCTAATCAGAGGATGAGAGAGAAGTGAAAAGGAGTGAGTTTCTCACTGCTGTTTAAGACCCCAAAGAGAATGACTTTCTGTCTGTTATTTACTGCCCTGCTTCTGAGCCACCTAGCTGTGAGCACCACACTCTGAGAGATGCCGGCTCGGGTGACCACGGTTTCCTGTAAATTCTGTCCAATCGTGGGCTGTTGCATTCTTTCATCTGTGGTTCCCTTGACTGTCCCCGCATCCCTGAGGACCCTGAGAAGGACACAGTCTGTCCATCATCTGGGCCCTCCATCTGGAGCTCCATGCCTTCCCCAGGACTTCTGGTCAGGTGGCAGAGAAGAATATTTATGGCTCAGTGACCAGATGGAGCTGGAATGTTCTGTAGCAGACTCAGAGACAAATGAAAAGTCCGTGGGCCTCTGGCTGGAGTCAGCCGAGTGTGGCTGAGATGCAGTTTTTGCTCTTGTCCCAGAGGGGATATTTCAATTTTGTGCTAATCACCTTGGTTTCCTGTTAATGCACCCCCTGGGCCCTGCAGACAGGAAGATAATTGGTTGCACCAGAGAGGGGACCACTCAGGACACTTTCAAACCAGGGGTGTAACTCAATCAACCACTTGCAAAGAACATGGGCATTTTGCCTTGTGCGGCCCCCTCGTTTCTCACCCCCGATTCCCCGTCTTTTACTCTCGAAATTAGATGCAGACTATTAATAACGATGCTGATTGTTCCCCTGTCTTCCTGCTGCTTGGGCCAGAGGCCTTTTTAGATCTCAGCAGTTGGGAAGATGTTAACTCCAAATGGACATCTAATCATGACACATTGAAAGACTGACTTTGCAGCTCTACTGGGGGATGTGCTAAGGATCTGGCTTGGGCAAGAGTGTTTCTCTTTCCAGGTCAGATTCTCTAAAGTCTTCTCTCCTTGATCAGGCTTTGGATTGATTTTTGACTTCTATTCCTGTAAACAAAATTATTTCATGTGAAAGTGGGGGCTTTCATTTGATTGAGACGTAGGGATCTCTGCTAGAATGCCACCCCTGCCATCACTCAGGGAGCCCCAGGGAAAGAATTCACCCCAAGAGACGTGGTCTAGCATGATGACACTGTGCTAATAGAAGAGCCCGAGTTGTCATGGAGGAATGGGGGATTCTCAGTGGGAAGATTAGAATCCATCCCCGGGACTTCCCCGGTGATCCAGTGGTTAAGACTCTGAGCTTCCAATGCAGGGGCCACGAGGTCAATCCCTGGTCGGGGAACTAAGATCCCACATGCTGCATGGACTGGCCAAAAAATAAAACAAATTAATAAGTAAAATCCATCCCCGATCCAGGCCAGCCACCTGGATACATGGGTCATAGGGAGAAGCAGAGGAGCAGATTCTCGAAGCTTGATGCCCAAACAGCAGTACTAACTCCCCTTCTGATACGGGGCATCCCAAGGGAAGAGAGCCGCTCACACCCTATTCTTCATCCCAGTCTGATGAGTCCCATTGGCACACGGGAAGTTCCACTCATTAGAACGGGCTCCTGGTGGGGCAGGGGGAGAGACAAAGGTGTTGATGGAAGATGGGAAATAGTGCCTGGTCTCCACTCTGCCTCGTGGAGCCATCCAGGGGAAGCACCACTCCCAGGGGAAGACTTTGGGACATGCAGGCAGCCTGGATGGCCGAGAGGGGCTGTGTGAAGGCCCAATGACCCAGGTATTTGAACTAAGCTCAGAGGAGGAAAAAAAAAAAAAGATAAAGACACTCTTTGAAGGAAGCATACAGGCTTGCTGATCAGGATATAGGGTGGGTCACTCATAGTCACAGGACCACAGTGCTGGCCAGAGAGAAGCACATGAAAAGGCCTGAGAGAGGCCAAGATGACAACGCTGACCTGCAGGGAGTGGCCAATTAAGAGAGGGCCTTTAAGGCATCAAGTTGAGGCCCACTGAGCAATGAATGTCTTTCCTGGAAGCTGTCCCAGAGCACAGGCTACAGAGAAAGAGACAGGCTCGCCGTGGTCATCGGCGGAGAGGCTCCAGGTAGGACAGTCTAGCAGTTACATGACAGAGGCAGTGATTATCACCTGGCCCTCAGGTGATGACAGTGGTAACGAATCTGCCTGCCAATGCAGGAGACACAAGAGACACGGGTTCAATCCCTGAGTCAGGAAGGTCCCCTGGAGTAGGAAGTGAGAACTCACGCCAGTATTCTTGCCTGGAAAATTCTCTGGGCAGAGGAGCCTGGTGGGTTACAGTCCATGGTGCCACAAAGAGTCGGACATGACTGAGCAGCTGAACACAGCACACAGCTCAGGTGGCTACACCTGGTGGGCAACATTGCTTCCTCAGGAATAAGGGCTCCTTGGTTAAAAAGAGAGGGCGTTCCCATTCAGATCAGGGGGCCAGATCGGGGGCTAGAGGTATAGAATTCAGAGGAGGAACTCAGCTTATAGCTGGAGGTGACAGAGCAAAGCTTATGAGCGAAAAGGAAAACTATGCTCCAATAATTTGGCTACCCTGATCCGACTATGGCCAGGGAAATGGTTTCTGCCCTAATGATGGCCAGATGACTACCACGTATTCAGGAAAAACAGCCCCACAAGGAGTATGCAGGATGTCAGGTGTTAATTCAGCAAATAATTCACTCCCTCAAGCATCTCCGAGGAGGACCATGCCTCCCATCCCTTGATGTGGGCCACGTGACTTGCTCTGGCCAAGAAGACATTAAAGGATGTCATCCGAAGACTTGAAGTGTCTGTGCTGACTGGTTGGCCCCCTCAACCTGCCTTTAGCCTGAGTAGAACAGGCCACTTGAGTCTGAGGAGGATGAGGGATGCATGGAGCAGATGTAGATCCAGCCAGACCAGGGCCAAACACAGCAGAGCCCAGCCTGGACCAGCCAGATTTAGATTCAGTTGACTCAGAGACGTGTGAATGAGAAATAAACACTTAGGTGGTGGATGGAGATCTTTGCCATCTTTGAGACACAAATGCTTGGAACACTTTGAAAACCCTCTCCTGCTGCTAAGCATAAAGTTATTCCCCAGATGGCCACCCTGGACTGTAGGAGAGCCCCCTGTAACCTCATCTCACGACCCTCCCCTGTCCTCAGGGATCTTGGGTAAGAGTCATTTCTACCTGGCTTCAAATCCTCATTTCAACTCTTTTGTAGCCTTGGAACTTTGAGCCTCAGTGTCCTCATCTGTAAAATGGAGCTTACAATCACCTACCTGCACAGATGTGTTTTTAAATTAGGTTATGCTTACAAAGGGTTCCCCAAGGGGCACAGGGGTAAAGAACCCTCCTGCCATTGCAGGAGACATAGGAGATGTAGGCTTGATCCCTGGGTGGGGAAGAACCCCTGGAGAAGGCACTGGCAATTCACTCCAGTATTCTTGCCTGAAAAATCCCATGGACAGAGGAGCCTGGCGGGCTACAGTCCAGGGGGTCGCACAGAGTCAGACATGACTGAGCACACACACACATGCACGGCTTGAAAGTTAACATTAAAAGAAGGCTGAAAATTTTCTGGCACATAACCAATACATTTTCAGTAGCCATGGTTGATGACTATCCTTTTTGAGGCTGGAATTCATTACTCCAGACCCGTTACTCTTGGATTTTGCTCACAGTTCATTCAGATTCGGGGGTGAGGATGCCTCCCTGTGTGTCTCCTTGCTGGGGAGCCCGGACCGCACACTCTCCCCATTGCTGACAGCAGAAGGACATAGTTCTAAAATGCCCACACACTTGGATCTCCCGTCAGAGCGGCCTCAGCAGATTCAGCGAGGCTCCTGTCAAGTGTTGAGAAGGAAGCCATGAATCATGGCTTGCCAGGGAGGTTAAAATCCAGACCCTGGGGCAGTTGCCAGAGATCACACAGGGTGGGGTCAGGTCCCGAGTGTCTTGTAAAGCTGGATTCTCTCCTAACTGTGACAAGTCTGAATCCCATGGAGTGAATAACAAAAGCTAAGCCAGCCAGCCACACGTGCTGTGTGGAGGATGATACCAGCTTGGGCTAGAGAAGGTGCATCCAACCTGCTTCTCCCACGTCTACCTCTGTGAGTGAGGGAAGGGCAGCAAGGGCGACCTTGCTCTCTCTGAAAGTAGGAAGATCGTGGAGGTTCTGTTGGGGTCTTGTCCTAAAGAGGGTAACTGAAAAAGATGAATTTTACCTTTACACTCTAGCTCATTAGTTCTAAGGTGCACACTTTCCCTACATGGTAACATCTCTGAAATCAGGATGTTTCTGATTTCAACTGACATGAAGGCATTGTGTCATGGGGTAATTGGCACCATTTCCTCATCTCCCATGGCTCATGAAATAATGTGTCTTAACAATCAATGGCATTTTAGATTTGGTGAAATATAATTTTTTTTTTTTTTTTTTTAATGGAGAAGGAAATGGCAACCCACTCCAGTGTTCCTGCCAGGAGAATTGCATGAAAAGAGGAGCCTGGCGGGGTCCCAAGAGCTGGACACAACTGAGGGACTAAACCACCAGTCTTTTTTAACAGCTCGTGCTTATATAGATTTACTCTGTGCTAAATCCTGTGATTAGTGCTTTACATGGAGGAGTCATCAGAAAGACTGTAGAAAATCCTCATTCTTTCTGATGAGGAAACCAAGATCAGAAAGGTAAAGACACTTGCCTAAGATCACACAGCAATGGAAAGGCCGTTCTTTCTCTTTGTGGTCATTCCTGAATTCACCTCTCTCTAGTCTGTTCTCTCTGAACCTTCAGTTTTTTAATGAATCAGATCAGTGTTTACTTTGAAGACCTGTCTGTCTCTCTCTTCCTCTCTCTCTTTCTCACTCTTTCTCCATCCCAGCCTTTCTCTCTCCTTCCACAAATGCATGCACACTTCAGATATTCTTGAGTGTGTGTGTTCTCAGTCACTCAGTCATGTTGACTCTTTGCAACCCCATGGACTGTAGCCGGCCAGGCTCCTCTGTCTGTGGGATTCTCCAGGCAAGAATACTGGAGTGGATTGCCATTTCCTGCTCCAGGGGAACTTCCTGACCCAGGGATCAAATCTGAGTCTCCCACATCTTCTGTGTCTCCTGCATTGGCACGCAAATTCTTTACCACTGAACCACCTGCGAAGCCCTTAAGTATCTGGTCTACAAATCTCTCTCTCCACCTCTAATATTCCCGAGAAATTTCCATTCTCTCAATCAAAACATATTTATCACGTTTATTTATCTACTATTATCATGGTTCTGGGGCTTCCCTGATAGCTCAGTTGGTAAAGAATCTGGCTGCAATGCAAGAGACCCTGGTTTGATTCCTGGGTTGGGAAGATCTGCTGGAGAAGGGAGAGGCTATCCACTCCAGTATTCCTGGGCTTCCCTTGAGGCTCAGCTGGTAAAGAATGCACCTGCAATGTGAGAAACCTGGGTTCAATTCCTGGGTTGGGAAGATCCTCTGGAGAAGGGAAAGGCTACCCACTCCAGTACTCTGGCCTGGAGAATTCCATGGACTGTATATCCATGGGGTCACAAGGAGTCAGACATGACTGAGTGACTTTCATTTTGACTATCATGGTTCTAGGGAAATTATTCTGTGAGAATGAGAGATGGATAATTCTCTCTCTTGATTTTGTGGAGTTTACAATCTCGTATTATGTAAAACTTTTGTGTTTGTTAGGCCAATTAAAACTCCGTTTTAAATGCACTAGAAAAGTCTTTAGATTAAAAAGTGGTGGATTGCACCATTCTGCTTTCACAGATGTAACAGGGCACCCTGTCCGATTTTCACAAAGGTATAAAAATCTCACTGGGGCTGGCAGAGGCTGGAAAAACTCTCAGTTTAGAACTGGAAGCCATCTTTGGCTTGGCAAGTGGTGGGGATTTAAATGCCTGGGGGCCATGCTGTTCTTTTGTTCTGGAAAGACTACCTGAACGTGGGTCCCTTGGCAGTGCAAGCGGATGTCAACTGTTTCAGGAAAAGCTGTGAATTCACCTGTTACCCTGAACACAGACGGTTGGGCCAAGCTCTTCCTCATTCTCTGGACAGTTTGTTTTGTTTGAGGTGAGTAGGTTTGTTCTTTCTCCCCCTGTGTGGGTTTAGCCAGCTCCGTGCAGGAGGTGCAGTTCGCACTGCTTGTCTTCAGGGAGTACTATGCTGTCACGATGAGCACTGCAGGTGGGGAGCTGGGGCAGAAGTCCTGATGGCCACAAAAGGGCTGAGAAAGCCCTCTGTATAAAACAGATAGCTAATGAGAACCTACTGTATAGGACAAAGAACTCTGCTTCATGCCCTGTGCTGACCTGAATGGGGGAAGGAAGTCCAAAAGGGAGAGGATATATGTACATGTACGGCTGATTCATTTTGCTGTACAGTAGAAATGGATACAACACTGTAAAGCAACTGTACTCCAATAAAAAATTAATTTAAAAAAAAAGGATGAGAAAGTCCAGCTTCAAAATGGCTGGGTCCAGCTTGAGGGAGCCCAACCTGGACTTGGCAGTTGACGGTCATATAGATGGTGTAGTCAAAAATACACAGAGGCCACAGAGCTTTAAAAAAAAATTACAAAACAAAGTCTCTTGTTAAGCCAGCGAGGAATTTCACTGAGCAGATCACACATAGAGGTGACAAAGTCAGGAGTTACGAGTGCTAGAAAGGAATTTTCACAGTGCCATGCTAATTATGGGTTGGGAGCCAGCTCTGTGGACAGGACCAATGAGTCCATGGATCTGTACGCAGACCACAGACCCATTGTTCATGAGGAATCTTCAGTTACTTCCAGTGAGGCCTGGCGTTCAAGGTCTCTAAGAGCTTGTGACCCTTTGTCAGCTTCTGCTGCTTACAAAAAGTTGCAATGAGACACAACATTTAGTTTGGATGTTTTCTAGGCAAGTGCTGATGTAGGGAAGACTAAATTACTCAGACTTCCTGAAAGGTACTGATACTGGGTGATTTTATTCTGATGCGATCACCTTGTATTGGGCCCGAAGAAGCAGGCCTCCCCTTTATGGTTATCCAGTGGGGCATCTCATAAAGGGAGTTGACAGTTATGAGACTGAATGTACAAGTGGATGGATGATAGCCAGACCCTATATAAGAACAGAACTCTGACCCACAGTCCCTGCAACGATTAGATCCAAATGGTAAGGGTTTGCTCAATAACTGCCAGGTTCTTGGGACTTTCCTGGTGATCCAGGGGTTAAGGCATGTCACTGCAGGGGACAAGGGTTCCATGCCTGGTCAGGGAACTAAGATCCCACATGCAATGTGGTGTGAGCAAAAAAAGAAAAGTAACTGCCAGGTTCCCCAATTTTGTCCATGCTTCCAACTTAGTACTGACCAGGAAAAGGAAAATATGGACTCCCAGTCAATACCTAGGAGACCTTCTTCTAGTGCATACAAGATGCCTGCCTCCAGCTTCCTCAGGCTGAAAACCAGGGCATTCCAATACTTTCCGCCTTTCCCATTACTGAGCTCTCCCACTTCTCTGCTGGCTTTTGAGTTTCTGCCAAATGCAAGTGACTGTGGCTTACTCCTCTGCTTTAGAGCCACCTCTGAATAAATTTGCTGTGGTTGTTCAGTCACTGAGTTGTGTCTGACTCTTTGTGATTCCCTGAACTGCAGTACGCCAGGCTCCCCTTGTCCTTCATTATCTCTTGAAGTTGACTCAAATTCATATTCATTGAGTTGGTGATGCTATCTAACCATCTCATTCTCTGCTGGCCCTTTCTCCTTTTGTTTCAGTCTTTCCCAGCATCTGGGTCTTTTCCAATGAGCTGGCACTTCCCATCAGGTGACCACAGTATTGGGGCTTCAGCTTCACCCTCAGTCCTTCCAATGAATATTCAGGGTTGACTCCTTGCTGTCCAAGTGACTCTCAAGAGCCTTCTCCAGCCCCACAATTCAAAAGCATCTATTCTTCATCACTCAGCCTTCTTTGTGGTCCAACTCTCACATCTGTACATGACTACTAGAAAAACCATAGCTTTGACTATATGGACCTTTGTCGGCAAAGTGATGTCTCTGCTTTTTAATATGCTCTTTAGGTTAGCTTGTTTTCCAAGGAGCTAGTGTCTTTTAATTTCATGTCTGCAGTCCTTCATTTATTCTCATTTCGGTGGTCTTCGTTTATTTCCACATTCCCACTGCCAAAGGGTGGGCAGGGAGGGAGGACAGTGGAGGTGACATTTGAAACATGGAGACCTGCACCCCAGGAATGCAGGAGTGCTCAAAGGCACTCTCAGTGAGGTGGGATCTGCTACCCCTGGGTTTTGGAGGCAGGACAGCAGCCAGGCAAGGGGCAGCCAGGAAAGGCAGATAGGATGGGCTTGGAGCCTGATGACCTGGAGAGGAGCCACCTCAAAGAGCAGCAGAAATAAATCACACATTTGGTTTTAAATCCCTCCTGGATGTTCAGCAACTTCTTGGCAAACTTGATGGTCTAATCTTGGCTATGCCCTGGGAGTAAAACATAAGGGTTTGCACCCAGATGGGGACAGATCAATAAAGGGCCAAGTAGAGGTCAGGGTGAAAACGGCACAAGACTGGAATGCTAGGAGGCAGCAGGGCAGGGGCATAAAACCCTACATCTCCTCCCCCAGGAATAGGAGATCCACCCTCACTGCTGTTTAAAGAGAAGCACCCCATGTCCTCTTGCAATGAGGCGTCACCCATATGTACTAGGTCGTGTTCCCTCTTCCATGATAGCCATCACCTATGGGTGGTCACCCTTGAGAAACCTCAGAAATATCTGGGGGAAAAAAATCCTACTGAAAAGACAATAATTCTTGCCAGCAGTACAACTTATAACAATTGAAGGGGGCAACTTAAATAGCCAACAAGGGGAGAAGGTTAAATCAGCTAAGTTATAGCCACCCAACAGACTATTATGCAGTTGTTAAAAATAATGGAAGTCTGTTTGAAAGACAGGAGATGACTCTCACGAAACGTCAAGCGGAAAAATTGGACCATGAGAGTTTGCACCATATGTGTCATTTTTGTGATGAAAAATGACCATGTGGGTAGAAGGAAAAAAAAAAAAAAGACCATGAGATTTCTGACCGAAATGCTAAGGGTAATAATCTCTGCTTAAGGGCGTGGGTAGACTTTGACATTCTTCTGTTTGTTTTTTGGTTCTTTCTGAAGTTTCCATAATAAGTATACACTATAGATTTCCATTGGACAAAGTGAATGTTATTTTGCATGCTATTTTAATAATGGAAATGCTTCTGCTCTAAGCACGGGACTCAACTCTCTTCGTAATGTTCCCACGTGCCCCTCCCTAGGGTCTGCTTGGCTGGCAGAAATTCCAGGAAATAAACAAACTGCAGCTTAAGGAGATCTGTTCAGGAACAAGTGAGGGGGAGAACCAAATTCTTCATCCAGTCCCTCGGCCAGCTGTGTCTTTGAAAGAATAAAGATGCAAAGCTTTGAGAAAGGAAGGATGTAGGGCTCTGGGGAGAGAAAATTGAGCAGAGAGGCTGTGTGGGTGTGGGGACTTGCTGACACAGGCTGGAGTTGGGGGCTGGGTTTACCTTCTCAGTCAAAGCTACACCCTAAATTATAATACTGTTCTTTGATATGAGCAATGAATATTTTATTCATCCTAAGTAGGGTGCAGATGAAAGTGTCTTTAGACAGTATGGCTCTTTTAATTGATTCATAATTTAAAATTGAAGTAAGAACAGTGTGGGCTTTCCAGGTGGCTCAGCAGGGCAAAGAATCCACTTGCAGGTTCGATCCCCGGTCAGGAAGATCCCCTGGAGGAGGAAATGGCAACCCACTGCAGTATTCTTGCCTGGAGAATCCCATGGACAGAGGAGCCTGACGGGCTACAGTCCATGGAGTCGCAAAGTCAGACACGACTGAAGCAACTGAGCACACATGCATGCACGCACGCACACAAGAACGGTGTGCTTCAAGCCTCAGACTAAACCCTGATGCTGTTACTACCAACTTTGGAGTGAGTAGCCACTCTGTTCTTGAGACAGGGCTGCCGAGCTCCTGACCACCGCCAGCCCAGTGACTTTCAGGAATGACCTGCCTTGGCTTGTGCAGACACAGCCACTGTGAGCAGCCTGCCTCTGGCCAGCCATGGCTGAATTTCCTCCTGCTACTCCCAGGAGCACAAAATGTGCTATGAGAGCAGATAATGAAAGAGATCTGCCTGGTGTAATGAATTTCTAGTTTCTGGTTTATTACTTATTTATTTTTTATACTGCGTCTTGGTCTCCTCAAGAAGGACAATTTCAGGGTAATTCATCTACTCATCTATCCATCCACCTATTCATATGTCCCTCATCCATCCATCTATCCATCCTTCCATCTATTTATCCTTCCACTCATCCACCAGTTCAAATATTTAAGGAGCATTTACAACGTGTTAGGTGTTATCCAAAATGGTTGCTTCCCCTAAGAAGCCCAAAATATAGAGAGAATGAAAGGCAAATGAGTTGCTAATCATCAAAGCACAATACTTTCATTCATTACATGAAGTTTAAATAGGTGCAACCCCTATGCAGGGCAGTGTGGCAACATTAACGCTGCAGCATTAACACCCTTGACCCAGCAATTCCACTTGTTGAAAGTTAACCTACAGATACACATCCATGCACAGAATGACTCATGTACTGAGTTATTCATTTCAGCATTATTTGTAATGATGAAAGTTTCCAAAGTTCCGTCACCCAAATGACCAAGAGTAGGAGACAGATGAGACAAATGATAATGTATCTATGTAAGAATTTGTATATTCTTATATTCACTAATATGGAAAGATTACTAAGATTTATTCTTAGGTTAAAGAATATACAATAATGTGCATATTATTTTGCCACGTGTACTGAAGAGAAAATGACCTGTGTGTTTAGCATTTGTCTGCAGGCTGTTTCAATGCACACGGAGGCTCTTTCTAGAAAATAAACACCTGAAGTGACCCTCAACCAACAGGGGATTGTTGTTGTTGTTCAGTTGTTGAGTCACGTCTGACTCTTTGAGACCCCATGGACTGTAGCACACCAGTCTCGCCTGTCCTTCACTATCTCCTGGAGTTTGCTCACATTCATGTCCATTGAATCAGTGATGTGATATAACCATTTCATCTTCTGCCGCACCCTTCCCCTTTTGCCTTCAATCTTTCCCAGCATCAGGGTCTTTTCCGATGAGTCAGCTCTTCACAGTCATAGTATTGGAGCTTTAGCTTCAGGCCCAGTCCTTCCAATGAATACTCAGGATTGATTTCCTTTAGGATCAATCCTCAGCCTTCTTTACAGTCCAACTTTCACATCCATACATGGCTACTGGAAAAACCATAGGTTTGACTATATGGACCTTTGTTGGTAAAGTGATGTCTCTTGCTGTTTAATACGCTGTCTAGATTTGTCATAGCTTTCCTTCCAAGGAGCAAGAGTCTTGTAATATTATAGCTCAGTCACCATCCTCAGGGATTTTGGAGCCCCCTTGGTGGAAACAACTGAGAAACATGGTCTACAGTGCCTCCCAGAAGTCCCAGAGGAAGTGAGCCGTAATCACCCATGGTGGTGACCTGCTCACTCACAGACACTTGGATTTCGTCCCCTTTCTGTCTCACTTCCTCACTCTTTCGCCATGCTGCCTAGGATAATCTCCCAAACTACTTGAGCCCAGATATTTACCTTGAGATCTGCTCTTGAGGAAACACAAACTAAGACAATGTAATCGCTTATGTAGAGGTTGAAAGTAGAACCGCTGCAGCCTCTGGGGAGGGGAACTGGGCGGCTGAGGACAAGAGGGCCAAGAGAGATTTTCATCATGGAACCTTTGACATCTTTTTAAATGCCTAACATTTTATATTACCTACTGAGGACTTCCCTGGTGGTCCAGGGGTTAAGAATTCACCAGCAAATGCAGGGGACACGGGTTCAATCCCTGATCTAGGAAGATTCTGCATGCCACAGGGCAACCAAGCCCACGTGCCACAACTATGGAGCCTAGTTGAGAAAGCTTGCATGCAGCAACAAAGACCCAGTGCGGCCAACAATAAATAAATAATAATTAATTAATTAAAAATAAATTACCTTTTGAAAAAAAAAAATTCCCAATGACACTAACTGATAAATAATACAATTGGGGAGGCACAAAGGACTCTGGGAACACAGATGTTAAAAAACCCAAACTCAGCCAGTGAACATCAGCAGTGAACCATAAACTCTGGCTCTTGGTTCAGCAGGCGTGAATCCTGTCTCTGTGACTTGCCCACTGTGTGACAGGCCCCATTTCTTGAATTCTTTGTGCCTCAGTTTCCTCATCAGAACAAACTGGAATGATGGTAATGGTACTTATTTCAGAGGATTGTTGTGAGGGTTAAACACATTGACATATGTGTCTTAGTCCATCTGGGCTGCCGTAACCAAAATACCATAGACTGGATGGGTTATGAACAGCAGAAATGTATTTCTCATGGTTCTGGAGGCTGGAAGTCTGAAGATCTGGGTACCAGCACGGTTGAGTGAGGGTTCTCTTCTGAGTCGCAGACTTCTGTGTCCTCACATGGCAGAACTGGCTGTGGAACTCTCTGGAATCTCTTATAAGTGCACTCATCCTATTCACTCTTATGACTTGATCATTTCCCCAAGGCCCTACCTTCTAAACCATCACCTTTGGGGACTGAGACTTCAACCTGTGATACCTGAGGGGACTCAGACCACAGCAGTATGTGAAGCATAAGCATGGCTCACTGACAGCACCCCCACGGTCAGCTGTCTGTTGCATTCAGCTGTGTAGCTTCATCTTGGCCAAATCCATATTCCTCCCCAGGAAATTTTCCTATTAGGTATTCTCCTAGCAGCCTCTCAAATTTCTTCATTCTGTATGTTTTTCTACTTCCAGGAGGAAAGAGCAAAGATATCTTTGGAAACTTCTAGATGGGTTTGCACCATCATCAGAACTGCATGATGGTCAGGGAGAACCTCACAGAGCCATCAAAGACAGTAAAAGCCCCAGGAACCAATCAGAAGCCGAGGTAAATTGAGGAGAAGAATTCACATTTGGGCACAAAATTGTACCGAGCAGCAGTTTTGAAAAGACGCTAAGGATGAATAGTGGAGAGAGAAACACAATCGACTTTGGTTTATGTCTTCTTACAATTTTTATATCTGAACTGGAATTTGCTTCCTTTTCGCCTCTCTCTCACTTGAAAAGAACTAAACTCTGATAGTTAAGCTCGACCTGAGCTAAATGGTCCACTATGTCACATAAGTACACTTCTAGTTCTTGGTTCTGATATTTAAAGAGGTGCTATTATTTATCGTACACAGTAATACATTTCTTCGTTCACTGGTGTCTCCTAGACCCTAAAGCAGAGAAATGCTTTAATAAAAATTTGCGTATTGCTTCCTTAAAGCTGGGAGACTAATCTTGGGGATTGTAGAGTGGTTGGCATTTGGGATGTTGTAATGAATTATTGCCTAATATCTCTTTTCTTGTGACACATATATGATTAGTAAATGTTGTCTGCTCACTGATTAACTTTGTTTATTTCCTAATTAAGTTTAGGATCAGCTGTCTTATGGTTATAGAAATAATTGTTTGATTAATGTGCAGGAATTTGCATTTTCATTATGCTCCTGAATAACTTCTGTCCCAATTAGACGCAACACCCCATGCTGATCTGGGGCACCGGAATTGCAATTTTCACCCATTAAGTAATAACAGTTATATTGATTGGTGATAATTGGGTGCAGATAGTAAATACACATTAGCAAAATTTAAATTATATACCAACTGGTTCTTTCAATTTGCTTCCAGAGTAACAGAGTTATAGAGATGGCCATCCATGATTTGGACAGAGTAGGAGCTCACATAATGGCCAATGCTCTTTTTGATCAGTACATTCCATGAAATTTCAAGAAGAACTGTAGAAATGAGTCATCTGTTGGGATTTGATATCTGAGCTTGCACGTATCTCCTTGAAGTTCTCCCTGGGCACCTCATCGGCCTCACTCTAGTCCCTTCCTGTTTCTCTGTCAAGAACACTCAATGGCTCCTCATTGTCTGCCGCTGTAGGTTTAAAGATGCTGGCTGGTGCCCAGGGATATTCAAAATACAATTCCTTCCTATCCATCCATTTATATTGGGGCTTCTGATGTGAATAGAGATTCACTCAAGGTATCTCAGGAAACTAGCAGATTTCCTGTAAGGACATGTGGAGCGGAAACAGACTCAAGAAGCCTGCTGCTGCTGCTAAGTCGCTTCAGTCGTGTCCAACTCTGTGAGACCCCATAGACGGAAGCTCACCAGGCTCCCCTGTCCCTGGGATTCTCCAGGCAAGAACACTGGAGTGGGTTGCCATTTCCTTCTCCAATGCATGAAAGTGAAAAGTCAAAGTGAAGTCGCTCAGTCGTGTCCGACTCTTAGCGATCCCACGGACTGGAGCCTACCAGGATCCTCCGTCCATGGGATTTTCCAGGCAAAAGTACTGGGGTGGGGTGCCATTCAAGAAGCCTGGAGGTAAGTAACTCCGCTATTTCCGCCTGTGTCCATTTCTCTCTGTCTGGCTGTCTTTCTCTTTGCCTGTCTCTCCATCTTTACCTTTGTCTTCAGTGTGCGTCTCTCTCTCCTCTTTTAGAGAGACAGTCTCCTATCTTACCACCAACCAGCTTCCCACCCTCTGTGTTCTCCCCTCTCCCTCAGAGCAGCCTGCAAGAGCTTTGGTTTTGCTGTTTCCCATTCAACTCCACCTCCATTACCTCAGCCCCTCACCATCACCTTCAATCATCTATTTCTATCATTTCCAAACCTTGGGGAGGAGTGTGGCCTTTGAACTTTGCTGTGTCATTCCACTTCCACTCTCCCATTATTGACCTACCAGTGGGCTAAATTTTACTTCATATGTTTACAAACATCAATTCTTGGTGAATTTTAATATTATGTATCACAGAGGAACTTATAATCAGTACCATAAATGGAAAGCCAGCATTTTCCTGACATATATAAATAAAAGCATAACAATTAAAAAAATACTTTAAATCATATACTTGCCACCAGTTTTATACATCCTGTCTCTCCAGAAGCACTGGTCTAGCTCCTCATGCCTTTGAAACCATCTCCACAAACGTTCTATTGCCAGCAGCCTCAGGATTGGTCACCCGCAAGTCATATGCCCATCTCTGTCCAATCAGCTGTGACTAGGGTGAGGGCATGGTCACCTGATCTAGAGCAAAGGTTTGTGGGTACCAGGCTTCATTCAAGGACCTAGTGTTCTAGCTAAGTGAAAAATGACTCTCAGGTACTTCTTGTGGTTAGGTTTCAAGCCAAATGCTCTACGCACAAGATCACAGTTTGTCTTCACAGCAACTCCATGCGGAGCTAGTTAGTAGTTCCATTTCTCTACCTTCAAAACCTAACAGGAGTAAACCCCTAAGTTTCCCAGGGAGACTAGACTCCAGGCCCTGGCAAGATGCTGCTCCTTTTGGGACCATTCACAGAGAGTTCCATCCGGAGCTGCATCTTTGCCCCAGAAGCCAAAGTCAGCCCAGTGGCCTCTGAAAATGAAACTCCTTCTCTCCAAGTTTGGAACTCCAAAAGGTGGATTTGTAGTCAGCCAGGGTATTAGCTGTCTACCAGCAAGGTTTATGGCTGAGCCCAGAGAAAAACCTTTTGGGGAGATGTTGAGGATGCAGTCCTGGGTGTTCATTGGAAGGACTGATGCTGAGGCTGAAACTCCAGTACTTTGGCCACCTCATGCGAAGAGTTGACTCATTGGAAAAGACCCTGGTGCTGGGAGGGACTGGGGGCAGGAGGAGAAGGGGATGACAGAGGATGAGATGGCTGAATGGCATCACTGGCTTGATGCACATGAATTTGGGTGAACTCTGGAAGTTGGTGATGGACAGGGAGGCCTGGCATGCTGCCATTCATGGGGTCGCAAAGAGTCAGACACTACTGAGTGACTGAACTGAACTGAGGATGCTGGGAGAACTGCCTCATGCAGAGAGAGGCCTCCATTCCTGACTGCTAATGACCGCGCCACCAGATTGCAGCAGACCGGGTTGCTGCAGAGAGGTGAAGCAGGAGGATGGCTTTGGCTGCAGAACTTGCTGTGTTCCCACCATCTGCCTCTGGGCTGACCCCACTGCAGTCCTCTGTCCGTTTCAGTTACTCCACCCCAACTCTGAGCGATACACTGAGGATATTTCTCACCCACTTCTTGCTTCTCCCCACCTCAACACAGTCCCCAGATTTAAAAAAGTGATGTTTTGTAAAGGGAGCTGAAAATACAGCATATTATCTACTTCAGAAGGAAGAACTGTAGTCAGGATGTTGGCTATGATGTCACTGGTGCTCTGACACAGTGCCTGATGTGTGTTAGGTCCCCTGTTATGATCCGCAAATGGATGAATGAGACAGAGTGGAAGGTGTGGCTGGACCAAGCAAAATAGGAGTCCACAATGAAACAAGAACCACACTGTGTGTCTTCTCTGATGGAATACAAAATATCACTTCCCCTGAAGGAAACACCAGTAATTTTAAATTCTAGCAGAATTTCTCTCTTGAAGATTTGGCCGAGAAATACATTGTGTAATATAGTTTTCCAAGAGGAAAAAACTCCTGCCTTCCTGAGCGTAGCTCATAGTGGTTCCCAAACCATACTCCCCAAGGAGGCAGTGCTCAGCCCTGCCCAGTGTGGGGTACAGGTTGGTGGGACAGGTTTTGAAGTCAGACTGCCTAGGCTTGACATGAGCTGCTGTGTGATGCTGGACTGCATGGTCAGTGTGGACAGAGTGTTGGACATGGTGCAGTGGAGGAGTAGGAAAGAATGTTCTTTCCAGGCTCAAATCTGGCCTTAGTCCAACACAGGTGATGCTGCTGGACAATTTCCTTACCTGTGGAAAATTATAGGATTGGAGTAAATGGCAGATCTCAAGAGCAGTGCTGTCCATTAGAAATATTTTATAAGACACAAGTGTGATCTTAAATTTTCTCGTAGCCATATTAAAAAAAGAGAGAGAGGGAAAAAAAGAGAGGGAGGAAACCATTGAGATTAATTTTAATAATATATTTTATGTAACTCACTCTATCAAAAGTATTATAATTTCAACATGTAATCAACATAAAAGATTATTAGTGTGATATTTTATATTCTCCCTGTTCTACTGAGTTTTCAAAATCAGGTGTGTGTTTTATATCTTACAGCACATCTCGGTTTGGACTGACTGCATTCATGTTATTAGTCATTAGTCATATGTGGCCAGTGGTCACTCTTATTGGGCAGCGCAACTGCAGGGCTTCTCGGATCGTGTATTTAGATTGTAGGATTTTAAGATGGACTGTGCTTTTATTGCAGCAAGAGAGACAAAAGTCAAATACAGGAGAGATTTATGTATGTGTTTGATGTGGGGAGGCGGTACAGATTCAGCTGCTGAGGGAGACTGTGTCATCTTTAATCCACTGGATTCTACAGAACTGGGTTCAAATCCAAGAACTGCCACTTACCAGCTGAGAGTCCTTGGGCAAGTCACTTTATCTAAGACCAAATTTCTTCCTGTGAAAGTTAGTTTTGACCTTAGGGAAGTCATGCAGATTAAATGAGATAATACATGTAAAGCACTTAACTCAATACATGGCATATTTTACATACTTAATTATAGCAGATATTATTATTATTCCATTGAGGCAGAATTAAAACCAAAATCACAGGCACTGGAGAAAAATATCCCCCCCTGCCTTTTTTTTTTCTCTGTGGGACAAGACTTGCCTAAATGTTCAATTTTGTAGAAAAGAATGGAAAGGTTGTGGTACTACACCCTGTGCTCCATCGTCTGTCCTGACAGACATGGCTAATCAATCACAGCTTCTATCCACCTGAGCCCTGATGAAACCTCAGGAGGCTTCTCATGCAGGCAGTTGCTCAGTCTCAAGCAGCAAGCTGATAAAATGTTCGTGCCATCTGTGCCTTAACACTGTGATAGAAGGCGGCTGTCAGACCCCAGGAGGCATTACTAAAAAATGACCAAAAACAGGAGACAGACAGAATGAGAGCCTGAGAAGAGGTTTGCAGGGGGTTAAAGTGACCAGTCAGAGATGGGACTTTTCCTATCTGAGTGTTTCTTGCATCTTGGAGTCAGGATGTCTGAACCAACACATGGCTCCTCTCTGAATCTTGCACTGGTTGGAGCTCAAGTTCCAGAGGTCTCTCTGGAGTGCCTTCCAGGGCCAGGCATCAGAGCTGGGGTCAAACCCTGGCTATTTCATCCAGGGAGGCGGGTTCATTTAGAATTCCAAAGATCCAATTTATCTTGTGCTGAGCTGCTGGCTAGGAATGAATTGCCAACTGTTTCCCCAACATCCCTGCTTCCTGATCATCACTCTTGCTCAGCCCCTCAGGCGCTGAGGGGCTCACGAGGGAGTGTGTTAGATCCAGCCCATTCATCTCCCGCCCATGGAGGGAACATCTCCCTGCACCAGCCCCAGAGCTTCTCTCTCAGAGAAGAGAGAATTCGAGCCGAGTTGACACTCTTTCCCTTAGGAGACGATGAGGCAGAACCAAGAGGAGGTTTAAGACAAATGCAAAGAAAACGGGTCCATCCATCTTTCCTTCATTTCTTTATTCATTCAACAAATATTTGCAGGAGCCCAGAGCACTTTCTTAGGACCAGGAGAGGAGCTTGTAAAGACGGAGCAGGCATGTTTCTCCCTCAGAGTGCACAGGACATGGGGGAGGTTACGGCAAGTCAGTCAATAATTGGAATACTCAATAAACATGATGACCCTAAGGGAGGTCACTTCACATCACCGCCTGCTGGAAATCTTACAAAGCCTTCTGGAGGCTTTTGAACAAAATTCAGTCTCCTGACCTTGGCTCTTAAAGGCTGATACTTTGGGCCCCACCTACCTCTCAGACCTCACCTTGACTTGCCCATACTGTGCCTGTCGCCCTACTCTGTTCCAGCTACAAAGGCCAAAAGGTCCCCAGGCCCTCCACAGTTCTTGCCTCAGGGCCTTTGCACAGCCCCTGACCTCCTCTTTGTTGGCTTCTTCCCAGTCAAGTCCCAGTCCTATGGCCCCTTCCCAGAGCAGCCCTCTCTGACCCCCACTGACAGTTGCAAACAGGCAAGTGAGGCCAAACTAGCCTCTCTGTCTCCAGAAGCCATGGTTTTGGTTTGTTTTTTTTTTTTTTTTTGCTTGTTCTTGGGCGTGTTTATTTTATTCACTGTTTGGAATCTGGCTCGATGACTTTGCCACTTGCTAGTGAGTGTGTCCGGGGAAGGCAATGGCACCCCACCCCAGTACTTGCTGGAAAATCCCATGGATGGAGGAGCCTGTAGGCTCCAGTCCGTGGGGTCCTAAGAGCGGACACGACTGAGCGACTCACTTTGACTTTCACTTTCATGCACTGGAGAAGGAAATGGCAACCCACTCCAGTATTCTTGCCTGGAGAATCCCAGGGACAAGGAGCCTAGTGGGCTGCTGTCTATGGGATCGCACAGAGTCGGACACGACTGAAGTGACTTAGCAGCAGTAGTAGCAGCAGTGAGTGTGTCACTACACACTCGCTAGCAAATCACTACAGTTCTCAGTTCGTCATCTGCAAAATGGGGCTATAATACCACCTTAGAGAGACTTCCTGTGGGCTCCCCAGGAACCTCAGTGGTAAAGAATCCACCTGCCAGTGCAGGAGACATAGGAGACTCAGATTGGATCCCTGGGTCGGAAAGATCCCCTGGAGGAGGAAATGGCAACCCACTCCAGCGTTCTTGCCTGGAGAATCCCAGGGTCACAGGAGACCAGTGGGCTACAGCCATACGATTGCAAACGGTTGGACGCGACTGAGCACACATGCAAAGAATTACCATATGGATAAAGTGAGATAGTTCAGGCAAGGAGCACAGTGCTTGGCACATGGAAAGAGCTTAGTAAATACTAGCTACTCTTATTATCCGGTTTGTGGAGCTAATTGGGAATGAACAGGACTTATTCACACAGTGAGGAGTGTTCAACCAGCCTGTCTTGTTAGTCTCTTTGTTAACCACCTTGCAACTGGAATTTTTCTCTTTTGCCCTTCAAATGCATCTAATCTGAGGATTCCCTCCAGCCTCCTGCTGGCTGCAAAAATCCAGCAGGAATCTGCTTCTGCAGGGGCTGGCTTCCCATCTGGCTGGAATCACCCGCCAGCCACCCACAGCGCGAGCACCTCACAAATTAGGGAGATCAGGAGCAGCCACTTGAGACAGTTCGCAGGCCGCAGGGTGCCGATTGGTGGCAGAACCACTCGCTGAAGCTGAAGTTAACAGGCTTCTTGGGTTGAAGGCTTTAATTAAAAAATGCTAGGGAATTATTTCCTTAATTCAGAGACTTCTTAGTAATCACTTTCCCCTGCTTTGCCCTGAGACTCTTTATCTCCAGCTAGATTAATAGATGGCCTTAACATCCTGAGCACAGGACCCATGGCTGGAGTTTCAGGTTGTCAAATGAGGAAGGTGCTCTGCAAGGCTCCGTTCTGGGGCTCCAGACCTCTTCAGGCTGTATGTTGCCTTCAGTCCCCTGAATTAGGTGAACAGCTTAGCTGACTCAGGCTGCCATTACAGAACGCCTTAGATTGGTGGCTGAAATAACAGAAATTGGTCCCCTCACAGTTCTGGAGGTTGGAAGTCTAAGATCAAAGAGCTGGTGAGTCTGTTCTTTCCCGAGGCCTCCCCACTTGCCATGCGGAAAAACATCTTCCGGCTGGCTCTTTACATGGTCACCCCTTGGTCTACGTTGTCTGTGTCCTAATCCTTCTTTTTATAAGGATACCAGTCACACTGGATTGGGCTTCCTAGGTAGTGCTAGTGGTGAAGAACCCGTCTGTCAGGGCCGGAGACGTAAGAGACACGGGCTCGATCCTTGGGCGGGCAAGATCCCCTGGAGGAGGGCATGGCAACCCATTCCAGTATTCTTGCCTGGAGAATCCATGGACAGAAGAGCCTGGTGGGCCACAGTCCATGGGGTTGCAAGGAGTAAGACACCACTGAAGCAACTTAGCACATGCACGCGTGTGCGTAAATGCACACGTGCACACACACACACACCCCCCTCAGATTAGGGCCCACCCTAGTAACCTCATTCTGCCTTAATCACCTCTTTAAGGGTGTTATCTCCAAACACAGTCACATTCTGAGTACTGAGGGGGTTAGGACCTTAACACAGGAGTATAAGGGGGACACAGTTCCGCCCACATCAGCTCTCTCTCTCTTTGACTCCACAGCTCCCATCTCCACACCTTCTTTTAGCTCAGAAATGATCACACTCTGCTGCGATGGCCTGGATACTTCTCTTTCTCTCACTGTATGTCTGTGAGAGCAGGAACCCGTTGTTTGCCCCACTGGAATATCCCCATAGCGCTTAGGACACTGGCTGATCACGGTAAATACTCAGCAAATTTTTGTAAAGCCCATGAATGTATTTGCCATCTTGGCCAGCCTTAGAATGAAGTGAGGGGGACAGAAGGAAGACCCACCCATGTGCTCAGCTTGAGGCTGGCCTGTGGCTGGATCTGCTGGAGTATTGCCACGTGGCTACATCCCTGCACCCAGTTCTCCTCTGAGACCTCGCTGGTAGGTTTTATCTTCTGCAGCTGGTCACCCTGCCCTCCTGCCTTCTACCGTCTCATCAGCTAGGCCAGCGTGGTGACTGTATCCAGCAATGCCCACCAACCCTGCTGCAGATGGCTGGCCAGGCTTTCTCCAGCCAGAGCCATCCTAGACAGATCAATAAAGATCCCTTTCTTAGTAGCTGCAAAAAAAAAAAAAAAAAAAAAGAGAAAAAAAGGCAGTTAATCTTGTCTAGGGTGAGTCATCTTGCTTTAAAGGTTAGGGTGGAGGTGAAGACATCTATATTGTTTTGTGTCCGATGTCGGCAAACCAAGTGATATTTTCTTAATGACTTTGCGTGAACGTTTCAGATATAACTACTTGTTTTCCTCATTGATCCTCTTGCCAGCTGCTGTCACCCTTTAATTGTAAGTCTCCTCTCCCCTCCCTGCTCTCAGCCTTGCTGACAAATAGATAATAATGATCTGTAAACAAACATGTACGTGCACCAGGGGAGCCACTCTTGAGAAGAACTCTGCATGGCAGGAGGTAGGCAGGGAAGAAAAGCGATGAAGTCGCTCAGACCCTGGTTAGAATCACGGCTCTGCGCTTCCTCAAATAGTGCCATCCGATAGATAAAGCACTGGGCAGGGATGGGGATGTTCCATATCTGTGCTGTCCAACATGGTAGCCCCTAGCCACAGGTGGTGACCCAGTGCTTGAAATGCGGCTAGTGCAACTGGGAAACTGATTTTTATTTTATTTACATCTCAACAGTGACAAGTAGCAAGTGTCACGATCAGTGCAATTTTATTTTTTAATTAAAAAATTTATTTATATACTGTATAAATGATTATATTTTATTTAATTTATATATTTAATTAAATTATATATTTTATTTATATTAGATTGTATTAATTTATTTATATACTATATATATTTGTGTATACACTCCATGGAATTCTCCAGGCCAGAATACTGGAGTGGGTAGCCTTTCCCTTCTCCAGAGGATCTTCCCAATTCAGGGATTGAACCCAGGTTTCCCACATTGCAGGCAGATTCTTTACCAGCTGAGCCACAGGGGAAGCCCAAGAATGCTGGATTGGGTAGTCTATCCCTCCTCCAGCGGACCTTCTCAGCCCAGAAATCAATCCAGGGTCTTCTGCATTACTGGTGGATTCTTTACCTACTGAGCTATCAGGGAAGCACTTTTTTAATTTTAAGAAATATTTATTTATATAGTTATTTTGGCTGCATCAAATCTTCCTTGTAGCGCTCAGGCTTCTCTCTCATGGTGTGGGATCTTAGTTCCCCTACCAGGTACTGAACCCACATCCCCTGCACTGGAAGGCGGATTCTCAACCACTGGACCACAGGGAAGTCCCTCGATCATCGCAGTTTAGAGATCAGTCATGTCACCTCTCAGAGCCGCTACTTGCTCCCCTATAAATGGACATCATAATCTCTATTGCATAATTGCAGCACTAGCTGCATTAACCAGCAGGCTCCATGGCACAGTGGCCCCCCAAAAGATCTGACAATTACTTCTTGCCTGTGTGATCAACCTCTTCCAAGGGATATTCAGGAATTCAGGATGACGGACTCTCTGACCTCCCACCCATAGTCACTCCGGTTATCCCCAGCACAGTCAGCCAGAAAGGGAAAATAGCACAATTCCAAGGCTAAGGATTTTATCTTAAGCAATTGAAGCAGAAGTTGCAACATCATTTCCACTCTCCTGATTCTTGGTAAGAACTCACTTGCCTTGTCAAGCGTAACTGCAAGAGGAGCTGAGAAATTCAGTCTCTAGGTAGGCAGCTGTGTCCCAGCTAAGACTCTCTTGCTATGGGATAAGGAAAGAACACATGTTGGAGAAGAGATAACCGTCTTCACCCCTATGCGTGCCCACTTTGCAGCAATGTTGTAAGGGTTAAATGATATTATGTATGTATCACAGTACTTATGTATCTGCTTTTTTTTTTTAATTGGAGGATAATTGCTTTACAATGTTGTTTTGGTTTCTTATGCCCCTCGGGTAGTATACATATGTCCCCTCCCCTCTTGAGCCTCCCTCCCACTCCACCTCCCACCCCCGTCTCACCCCCAGGTTGTCATGGAGCACCAGGCTGAGCTCCTGTGTTATACAGCAACTTCCCACTAGCTATCTATTTTACACAATGTAATGTATACATCTCAATGCTACTCTCTCAGTCTGTCCTACCCTACACAAGCAGACTTGTGTGGACCACTGTGTCCACAAATCCATTCTCTACGTCTGTGTCTCTGTTCTTGCCCTGCAAATAGGTTCATCAGGACCAATTTTCTAGATTCCATATATATATATATATATATATATATATGTTGCTGCTGCTGCTGCTAAGTCGCTTCAGTCGTGTCCGACTGTGCGACCCCATAGACGGAAGCCCACCAGGCTCCCCCATCCCTGGGATTCTCCAGGCAAGAACACTGGAGTGGGTTGCCATTTCTGTCTCCAGTGCATGAAAGTGAAAAGTGAAAGGGAAGTCGCTCAGTCGTGTCCGACTCTTAGTGACCCTATGGACTGCAGCCTACCAGGCTCCTCCATCCATGGGATTTTCCAGGCAAGAGTACTGGAGTATATGTTAGTATATGATAATTTTTTTTTTCTCTTTCTGACTTCCTTCACTCTGTATAGCAGACTCTAGGTTCATCCACCTCAGTTCAATTGACTCAAATTGGTTCCTTTTTATGGCTGAATAATATTCCATTGTATGTACGTACCATAATTTCTTGATCTTTTCATCTATCGATGGACATCTAGGTTGCTTGCATGTCCTGGCTATTATAAATAGTGCTTCAATGAACATTGGAGTACATATGTCATTTTGAATTATGGTTTTCTCAGGGCATATGCCGAGTAGTGGGATTGCCAGGTCGCTGGTGATGGATAGGGAGGCCTGGTGTGCTGCAGTTCATGGGGTCGCAAAGAGTCGGACACGACTGAGCGACTGATCTGATCTGATGGTAGTTTTATTCCTAGTTTTTTTTTTTTTTTTTTTTTTAAGGAATCTCTATATTGTTCTCCGTGGTGGCTGCATCAATTTACATTCCCACCAACAGTGCAAGATTGTCAGCTTTTGCTGTGAAAGGAAACAACCCTTATATTTAATATCTTAGGACAGCACTTAGATTCCAGAACCACCAGTTTAGCTCACAATTTGGGCTGGGTACACTTGAGTGTGTCTAGCCTCGGCTGATCTTAGTTTATTCATGCCATTTCAGTCCATTTCTGGGTGGTTTAGGTTGGTGAGAGCTGACTGTTGTAGGATGGGCACAGCTGGACCATCTTATCTCTGCTCTACTTAACTTCTTACCCTGAAGTTGGTTAATGACAGGGTTCCGAGGGAGTGTGGGAATATGCCTTTGGGGGCTTAGGAGTGGAACTGGCACCCAGTGATTTCAGTCACATCTTGTTGACCAAAATGTGTTCACAAATCTCAAGGCCAATCAAAATTCAGGGATAGGAAAATATACTCTCTTTTTAAAGACTTTTTTTAAATGTGGACCATTCCAAAGAATTGATGCTTTTGAACTGTGGTGCTGGAGAAGACTCTTGGGAGTCACTTAGATGCAAGGAGATCAAACCAGTCAATCCTAAAGGAAATCTACCCTGCCTATTCATTGGAAGGACTGAAGCTCCAATACTGTGGCCACCTGATGAGAAGAACTGACTCATTAGAAAAGACCCTGATACTGGGAAAGATTGAGGGCAGAGGAGAAGGGGGTGACAGAGGATGAGATGGTTGGATGGCATCACTGACTCAATGGACATGAGTTTGAGCAAACTCCAGGAGATGGTGAAGGACAGGGAAGCCTGACGTGCTGCAGTCCATGAGGTCACAAAGAGTCGTACGTGACTGAGCAGCTAAACAACAAAAATTTTTAAAATCTTTACTGAATTTATTACAGTATTTTTTTAATATTTTGGCTTTTTGGCTGTGATGCATGTGGTATCCCAGCTCCACAACTAGGGATTGAACCCACACCCCCTGCATTGGAAGGCGAAGTCTTAACCGCTGAACCACCGGGGAAGTCCCAATACTCTGTGTCTTGATTGGAGGGGATACCAAGTTGTATTGCCAAGAGGTATAGATACAGGGAGGAAAATAGAGCCTTTTTTTTTTTTTTGCAAGCAATCTACCATAATTTGGCAAACAGTCCACTCAACACAGGGCTTCCCAGGGCACTAGTTGTAAAGAACCTGCCTGCCAATGCAGGAGGTGTAAGAGAGACAGGTTCGATCCCTGGGTTGGGAAGATCCCCTGGAAGAGGGGATGGCAACCCATTCCAGTATTCTTGCCTGGAAAATCCCATAGACTGTATGAAGCCCACCAGGCTTCTCTGTCCATAGGATTGTAAAGAGTCAGACACGACTGAAGTAACTTGGCATGCATGCGTGTCATTCAACACATGGTGATATAATAACATTATTAAGCCATGAAGGCAAATTTTTTTTTCTTCTATATTCTCTATTCAATTATTCATTGAAAAAAAATTACTGAGTATTTACTGTGGGTCCAGCTCTGTGCTAAAGATAGTAGCTAGCTTTGGTGTGTTGGGCATTCAACTGCTACCAAGAGGTCAAGTTAATTTTTGTGTCATAAAAAGAGGATAAATAAGCTTCAGGATAGATGCTGGCTCCACCTCTCAGCCCTTGACTGGTGCCTGTTGTTCTCTTGTCATTTCCTGGGTACCTCTGACGATGAAAAGGTGCCTTGTTAACCATGACCCCCGTTGTTTTGACTGTGGTGTGGTCATCTCTCTGAGCCTGGGTGAATTATCAATGTTTGTAGCTGCTTGTGGTTTTGTCTGCCGGAGGGGAGCACTTTGAGATGAACCTGGATGGGTCCAGCAGGAACTGACAGAAACCTTTGGAGAGAGAGAATAAACAGCCCACTGATTCAGAGGGCTATAAAAGGAATCCTTCTTGCTTCCACGTAAAATGACTTGTCTTGCCTGCAAGATGAATCAGAAACATAAAGGGTGATGAATGGGAGTGATTTCCAAAGCACTGGGAAATATCGTGGGCCCCACAGCGAAGTCACATCTGGTGGCTGCAAGATACATCTTGGGCCTGATGACATCCATCTCTGTCTCTCCAGGTATCTGCAGCCTTGCTCCCACTATCTTGCTATCAAAACCAGCATCCCTCTGCAGCTGAAAATCTTTTCGGAGACACGTTCTTTGGACCTGACAACTCCCAGACAAAAATAAAATGCCATTTGAAGACTGAAATGCCCAAGGAGGGAAATCCTAGAAGGATTGCATTGTCTCTCTTGCTTTGAGCATCAAAGTGACTCATAAAAGAAGCAGAAAGGGGCCATTTGCACCAGAAAAAGAAAAAAAGAAAACTTCCTTGGGAGGCTTTTTTCCCACTGTTTTATAATGAAAAGTTTCAAATTTAGAGCAAAGATGAAATGATTTTATCCATCACAAAAACTCTGCCACTAATCTACAACTAACCATTTTATTCTTCTTGCTTTATCACTTACCAGTCGATCAACCCATCGTTCTTATTTTTCTGATGCATTTCAAAGTAAGTTGCAGTCATCAGCCCACTTTGGCAGGGGCTTTTTAAGACCACAGCTGTCAGGGACCCACAACCAGATCCCTGAATCATTATCTAGGAGATCTGCATTTTTAATCATTTTAGTCTCATTTTGCAAGAAGAAAAACTGAAGCTCAAAGTTGGGTGATAGGACCTGTCCAAGGCCACAGCAGACGGGTGCTAAAGCTGGGATTTAAACTCATGCAGGGCCTTTTATATTCTGAGCCTGTACTCTGCCAGTTTTGCTACAAAGACTGCGAAGTCTGCTCTTTCTCATGGCCCAGAATGGCTGTGTAGGAGGCGTAGGAGGAGCTGAGGGTACCCTGGCTCAGTGACTATGTCTCTGACTTTCCTCAGCATTTCTGTTTAGAGCTTGGCGCTTCAGCCAGACCAAGGCAGAGAGCCTGTGGTCAGAATAAAGGGTCCATCTTTGCCCCTGCATGCATGCTAAGTCCCTTCAGTCATGTCCAAGTCTTTGTGACCCTATGAATTATAGCCTACCAGGCTCCTCTGCCCATGGGAGTCTCCAGGCAAGAACACTGGAGTGGGTCTCCATGCCCTCCTCCAGGGGATATTCCCAACCCAGGGATAGAACCCGAGTCTCATATGTCTCCTGCATTGGCAGGAGGGTTCTTTACCCCTAGTGCCACCTGGGAAGCCCTCATATTTGCTAGTAGCCATTGAACCACAGGTTATTGAGCCTTTTGAAATTTGTAAAATGTGCATAACAATGGTTTCTGACTCATTAGTTAGATGAGGTCGATAGCTTACAGGGAACGGTGTCCCATTCGTGATCTCCAAAGAAGATTTAACTTCGGGACCAGGGACCAGGCTTGATTACTCAAGAGCTTTTGTATAGCAGTTTTATTAAAGTATGAAAAGGAACAGAGAAAGCTTCTGACATAGACATCAGAAGGGGGACGGAGAGTGCCCCCCTTTGCTAGTTTTAGCAAGCTGTTTTATGCCTGTTAGAAAGTTATTAATCAGATAAGAGAGACACCTCGAGGCTGAAGGAGTTTCACCAGGCCTCTCTCCCACAATATGCATTTTTGAGATAGGATGGCATGAGGTGTGTCATCCCCCAGCCATAGAACAATTGATATGAATACTGGTTTGTTGAGCTTATTATTAGCCCAAAGTTTGAGAAAAGAAAAAAAGTTAGTCTTAGGTGGAACCATTTTGAAGAAAGGCAAATTGCAAAGCGAATGCATAGTTTCATTAACCTAGCTTGAGAAAAGCATTCCCATAGAGAAACCACCTTTTAATTTTATATGGAGAAGGAAAAAAATCGGACACTTGTAGTTTGTTTCCTCCTGCCGCTTAAGGGAGAGATAAAAAATGTCTGACACTTGCAGCCTCTTTCCTCCGTTTGGAGACCCTGGCTTTCCTGCCTCTTACCCTCTCAAGATGATTCATGTAAATGTGTAAGTGCTGAAAAGAAGTAGCTTTTATGTTGGTTATTCATTCCTAAGTATACCCTTATCCCTCTCAGTCTATAAACTTGGATGGTCATAAAAACGTAACTTAATTTCGTTTCCTGCAACTAAACTCAGTTTTATTTGGAGCCCCTGTTTGGCATCAGATTCCTCAGAAAGAGACTGTAAGACGAGGATGTATGTAGAAGTGATACAGAAGGAAGTGGTCTCGGGAAAATCTGATCAAGGAACAGACTAGTGAGCCTCCCAAGGGAAAGGGTGAAGCTAGGTCCCAGGGAGGGTAACCTTCCATCTGTACCACCGGGCTCTGGGCACAGTGTTGGCCGCACACCAGGATGTCCCAGACTAGAGGCATAGAAACTGAAAAATTTGTCCCTCTTTCTCCCTATACTCAGCAGCAGCAGCTCAGGCCTGTACTGGGGAATGTGAATGTCTGAGCACTTTAGATTCTCCAGAGGGGCAGAGCCAACAGGGCTCTGGAAGCCTGAGGGCAGTTCAGTTCAGTTCAGTTGCTCAGTCATGTCCGACTCTTTGCAACCCCATGGACTGCAGCTCACCAGGCTTCCCTGTCCATCACCAACTCCTAGAGTTTACTCAAACTCATGTCCATTGAGTTGGTGATGCCATTCAACCATCTCATCCTCTGTCATCCCCTTCTCCTCTCGCCTTCAATCTTTCCCAGCATCAGGGTCTTTTCCAATGAGTCAACTCTTCCCATCAGGTGGCCACAGTATTGGAGTTTCAGCTTCAACATCAGTCCTTCCAATGAACATGGATATACTCCTTCAGGATGGACTGGTTGGATCTCCTTGCAGTCCAAGGGACTCTCAAGAGTCTTCTCCAACACCACAGTTCAAAAGCATCCATTCTTCAGTGCTCAGCTTTTTTTATAGTTCAACTCTCACATCCATACATGCTGCTGCTGCTGCTAAGTCACTTCAGTCATGTCCGACTCTGTGTGACCCCATGGACTGCAGCCTACCAGGCTCCTCTGTCCATGGGGTTTTCCAGGCAAGAGTACTGGAGTAGGTTGCCATTGCCTTCTCCGCATCCATACATGACTACTGGAAAAAACATAGCCTTGACTAGACGGACCTTTGTTGGCAAAGTAATGTCTCTGCTTTTTAATGTGCTGTCTAGGTTGGTCATAGTTTTTCTTCCAAGGAGCAAGCGTCTTTTAATTTCATGGCTGCACTCACCATCTGCAGTGATTTTGGAGCCCCAAAACACAAAATCTCTCACTGTTTCCACTGTTTCCCCATCTATTTACCATGAAATGATGGAACCGGATGCCATGATCTTTGTTTTCTGAATGTTGAGCTTTAAACCAACTTTTTAACTCTCCTCTTTCACTTTCAACAAGAGGCTCTTTAGTTCTTCTTCACAGCCTGAGGGCAGCCCTGCCACAAAAGAGATGTAGGTGCTGGCCTTGGGCGCCCAAGCACATGTCAGACAGTGTGCACTAACATGGCAGAGGGTTCGAGGGATGTAGGGGGATCCTAATAGCATCAGCTACAGATCCCACTCTGCCTCAGAGCAGAAATCTAGACCAGGTCTGCTGGGGGTTTCCCTGGGGGACACACATGGTAACAAAGTGTGGCAGTGAGACAGGGATCAGAGCCTCCGCTCTACTCTGTTCCCTCTGGCCTGAGCACTGTTCATGCCTCTGCCCGTCTAACTCACTGCAGGATGAGTCTGAATCTCTGACCGAAAGGTCCTTTCAGGTCCCCAGCTTCACCTGTAGGAGCCCTTCTGCCCCTTTCACACCACTCTGGGATTTAGGGAAATTCCACCTGCAGGACCCACTTCAGCACCTGGATTGTTCTCCTGCTCCCGTGCCACGCTTTGGCACAGGAATCTTAGAACGATGGGTCTCAGGTTCACAGGTGAGACCACGCTGGGGGCAATGAGAGCTCTGAGGTCTGATCCTCTCTCCTCCCCAGGATACACCCAAGGGCAGGGCTGCTGCAGGTGTCTGCTGCTCTCGGACAGCCCAGTATACCTGGGACCCTTCGTTGCTTCCTAGAATCAGCCTGGGAGTTGGGTGGCTGAGAAACAGAGCTCTTTCTTAGAGTCCTAATAACATGTGAACACTCTGATTCTTTCTCTCTGATTCCTCGATTCCCAGGCAGCTTTTCTAAGAATAGGATATCTTAGATGACCTTACTTTATAACTTCGTTTGTTTGTTTATTTTTGGCTGCGCTGGGTTTTCGTGGTGGCGCAGGCTTTTCTCTAGTTGTGGTGAGTGAGGGTTACTCTGGCGTTGCGTTGCTCAGGCTTCTCATTGCGGTGTCTTCTCCTGTGGAGCTCGGGTTCCAGGGCATGCAGGCTTCCGTAGTTGCAGCTCCCGGGCTGTGGAGCACACTCGGTAATTGTGGGACACACGCCTGATTGCTCAGCAGCATGCGTGAGCTTCCTGGCCCAGGGAGCAAATTCACGTCTCCTACATTGGCATTGGCAGGCAGATTCTCTACCACCAGCCCTATCTTCTTCTTCTTGTTCAGTTGCTGAGTCGTGCCCCACTCTTTGTGACCCCATGGACTGCAGCATGCCAGGCTGTCCATTACTGGCATGTAATGGGCATGTAATGGACCACCCCTGTACATTACTATCTCCCAGAATTTGGGCGAATTCTTATTTATTGGGTCAGTGATGCTATCTAACCATCATCCTCTGCTGCCCCCTTCTCCTTTTGCCTTCCATCTTTCCCAGAATCTTAGATGAGCTTATTTGCAAAGCAGAAATAGAGACACAGACATAAAGAACAAACCTATGGATACCAAGGGCGAGAGGGTGGTGGCGGATGAATTGGGAGATTGGGATTGAAAGACGTACACTATTGATACAGTGTGTAAATAAGATAACTAGTGAGAACCTACTGCACTGCACAGGGAGCTCTCCTCCACGCGCTGTGGTGACCTGAATGGGAGAAAATCCAAAAAAGAGGAGATACAGGTAAACACATAGCTGATTCACTTTGCTGTACAGCAGAAACGAACACCATATTCTACAGCAACTATACCCCAATAAAAATTAATTTAAGAAGCATCTTTTTAGATATTAAAAGAAGGAAATCTTTTTAGATATTAAAGGAAGGATATCTTTTTAGATATTAAAGGAAGGATATCTTTTTAGATATTAAAGGAAGGATATCTCGTGGTGCTTAAACTACATGAGAGTCAGCTGGGGAACTTAATAGAACCGCAGCTTGCTGCTGCTGCTACTGCTAAGTCACTTCAGTCGATCCGACTCTGTGCGACCCCATAGACGGCAGCCCACCAGGCTCCCCGTCCCTGGGATTCTCCAGGCAAGAACACTGGAGTGGGTTGCCATTTCCTTCTCCAATGCATGAAAGTGAAAAGTGAAAGTGAAGTCACTTAATCGTATCCAACTCCTAGCGACCCCATGGACTGCAGCCTACCAGGCCCCTCCATCCATGGGATTTTCCAGGCAAGAGTACTGGAGTGGGTTGCCATTGCCTTCTCCGAACCACAGCTTGGCACAGGTCAAATCCCCAGAGACTCTGATTCAGGATAAAGACCTCGGAACTCACAGGCCAGGAACCTGACTGCTTTATTATGTCTACTCTTCTGTGTCAATTCTTTCTTAGGCAGAAAGCAGCCCCATCAGCCACTTGCTGCCTAAATGGCGGGGAAAGGAAATGCAGCATGGAAAACAACTCCAGTTAATACTCCAGAATGTTGTGGTGCTGCACAAGACTTCATTCTAACTCGTGAAGCCCTTCTAAAAAATTTTTGTAAAGTGTGATTGTTTCATCTCCCTGTGCCTCCTCACTTCCAGCTATGTGTCCTCATTATACAGACATCCCATTGTGAGCTTTGCATTTGGGTGTGGTGTTCTCTTTCTCCCCTGCAGCAGCTTCTCTGCTGTTTTCTCCTCACTGGATATTTCTTTCTATACAGTAGATATGCAGTTAGACAAAAATCCACCTGGCCGAGGGTTCTTCCTAAAATTCATACTGAACAGGTGTATAAAAGAGACCACTTGCTTTGGGGGAAAGGGGCAGCTGAACGCTGTGGTCAAGAATATAGATTCTGGGGCTATATTCTGTCTCCACTTCTTAGCTGTGTGGTTTCCTTTTTGGTAAAGAATCTGCCTGCAGTGCAGGAGACCTGATTTCGATCCCTGGATCAGGAAGATCCCCTGGAGGAGAGAGTGGCAACCTGCTCCAGTATTTTTTGCCTGGGAAATCCCATGGACAGAGGAGCTTGGTGGGCCATCCGTGGGATGGCAAAGAGTTAGTTAGAACAACTGACTGTGCACACACACACGCACTTCCTTTCTCTGAGTCTTGGACGATGAGGGTAGTGACATGATCCACCACAGAGAGGGGCTGCAAGGACTTGAATGAGCAAGTGTGTGGAAAGTGCTTTGCACAGGGAATGCATGGCTGGCACAAGTACCCCTAAGAACAGGTGTTTGGGTCTTAACCTGAGGTTTCTTCCTCAAGTTTTCCAGGTAACCACCAGCATCCCATGGGGCATGCCCTTCATGCCCATTTGGCTTCAGATGGGAAAGGAGAGATGCATTGGGTTTGAGAAACAATAGGGGTTGGAAAATGTCACTCAAGGGCCAGGGAGCCAGTGAGAGTGAGGATTCTAAGCTATTCTAGAGAATGGCACTTTATATGAGACCAGAACTACCTTTCAGGGTCTCCTTAGCTCTGAACAGGCTTTGTTAGAAATGACACCTGCAAAGAACAGTCCATAGGCAAAAGAAGAGTAGGCATAAGTGGTTTTTGAATTTTATATTTTAAAACTTTACATCCCAGTTTGGGGTTAGGAAAAGATGAGTGGGAGAGTACAGAAACCACCCTTACAGAAGTTTACATTTATTGAGGGCCTGCTATGAATCTAACTGCAATGCAGGAGACCCGAGTTCAATCCCCGGGTCAGGAAGATCTTCTGGAGAAGGGAATAGCAACCCACTCCAGTATTCTTGCCTGGAAAATCCCATGGACAGAGGCAGGCCTCTGAGAAATTTACATGCTGTATCCCATTTCATCCTGTCTTAGTCAGCTCCAGCTGCTGTAACAAATACCAGAGACTGGGTGGTTTAAACAGCAACCACTTATTTCTCCTGCAGGCCGGGTGGCCCAAGATCAAGAGGATCCGCTCTTCCTATTTTGTGGGTGGTTGCTCTCCTGCTGCGGGGAAGGCAATGGCACCCCACCCCAGTACTTTTGCCTGGAAAATCCCATGGACGGAGGAGCCTAGTAGGCTCCAGTCCATGGGGTCGCTAAGAGTCGGACACGACTGAGCGACTTCACTTTAACTTTTCACTCTCATGCATTGGAGAAGGAAATGGCAACCCACTCCAGTGTTCTTGCCTGGAGAATCCCAAGGACAGGGGAGCCTGGTGGGCTTCCGTCTATGGGGTCGCACAGAGTCGAACACGACTGAAGCGACTTAGCAGCAGCAGCTCTCCTGCTGAACCCTCTGTTGATGAAGAGAGAGGGAAAGCAAGCCTCCTTCTCTATTCTGAAACCCTTCATACATCCCAAAGGCCCCTATCTCCAAATACCATTACCTTGGAGGGCAAGGTTTTAGTATATGAATTTCACGTACAGGGAGCACAGTCAGCCCAGAGCACATCCCTTCAGGTATAAACTCAGTACTATTTTGATCCCCATCTGAGAGATGAGAAAACCCAGCTGAGGGATGGTAACCAACTCACCCCAGTTCACATTGCCATTCAGTGACAGTGTCGGGATTCAAACCCAGGTCTGGTTCCAGAGCCTCTTCACAGCTTTATTTAATGCTTTCCATTGAGACGCAACCCCTCTTCTTCCTCCAAACAGTCCACTTTAAAGCAGCTGGTCTTAGATTTTTTTGAGAAGCCAGTGAAACTCATGGACCTTCTCCTCTCGATGCACATAAAATACCATAAGTGCTGCAGTTGAATATCAGTTGAATCAGTGTATCAACTGATATCCATATCAGTTGAATATCAGTTGAATATCTTCTCAGACATTTCTCTTGGGTTGTCACCCTCACCTTACAGTTCCTGGGGGTCAATAGGGTAGGGAGTCAAAAACAGACCACCTAATACACAGGTAAACTTCACAACAGGATCATCCATCCAGTCCCCGGGATTATACTGTCATGACCTCAGCCCAGCCATTTTACCTCTCTGAGCCTCAGTTCCTTGTCTGTAATATAAGGTGGTAATAACACATGCTTCTAGGGTTTTGCAGAGCTTTATTGAGATAGTAGGTAGAGCTCTTATGACACAGCCTCGTGCATTGTAAGTTTTCTAATAAGGATTTGCTGCTGCTAAGTCGCATCAGTCGTGTCCGACTCTGTGCAACCCCATAGACAGCAGCCCACCAGGCTCCCCCATCCCTGCGACTCTCCACTGCTATGTTATTATTATTCTTAGTCCAGAAACAATATTCTTTGTTGTTTTCCCCTTCTATTATTCATCAATCTTTTGAGTATCTATCTCACCTCTTTCCCTGGAGAAGGGAAAGGCTACCCACTCCAATACTCTGGCCTGGAGAATTCCATGGCCAGTATAGTCCTTGGGGTCACAAAGAGTCGGACACAATGAACGACTTTCACTTCACTTCACTCACCTCTTTAATAAGGCAATGAGCTCTTAAAAGCAGCCAAACTCCCTGGGATTAGATCCCATGTTTATCCCTGTGTGACCTTCAGACAGCCCTTTCACCTTCCTGAGCCTCAGTTTCTTCTCCTGTAAAATGGGAATAATAATAGAACCTGCCCTGCAGTATTGTTTGTGTATGTGCTACTTGCTGGAACATAGTAAGGACTGCTGCTGCTAAGTCGCTTCAGTCGTGTCCGACTCTGCGCGACCCCACAGATGGCAGCCCACCAGGCTCTGCCGTCCCTGGGATTCTCCAGGCAAGAACACTGGAGTGGGTTGCCATTGCCTTCTCCATTGTGTGAAAGTGAAAAGTGAAAGTGAAGTTGCTCAGTCGCGTCCAACTCATAGCGACCCCATGAATGGCAGCCTACCAGGCTCCTCCATCCATGGGATTTTCTAGGCAAGAGTACTGGAGTGGCTTGCCATTGCCTTCTCCACGCCTGCACCCACAACAACAATGCTAAGCTAACATTTATTATTATCTAGTCCTTTATTATATATAAATGTTAGCTTAGCATTGTTGTTATGGGTGCAGGCGTTATTGTCAGTAATGCTATCCCACTGAAAGCTGAGTTCACAAATTTTGTTCAGTAAATGCTGGTTGGTTGACAGCTGACCCCTTTCATGTCTGACAACCGATGACACTCAAGTTTCCTGGGTTTCCTCGTACTAGGAAGGAGCACGGGCCCTGGTGTAATACAGGAAGCAACAGCTCCAAAATCCACCCAGGCTGATCTAGGAACAAGAGCACTGGGTGGAAAGAGACACTGAAATATGATGCTCCCGGCCCAATACAATTGTCAGATGGGTCTGCTCTAAGCAAGTGCCTGATTAAGCGAATCTAAGCGCAGCTATAGTTTACTCCGCGGCACCATTGATGAGCGGGGAATCGATCAATAGTCTGGGCTGGAAGCAGAGGCGGTGCAGGGAGGCGAGGGCATCCAGGCAGGCCTCGACTGGCAGAAACAAATTAATTGTGTCTCCAGGACTGCCTGGCAGGAGGGCCATAAATCATGATGGTAATCGATGGCTTGGGGGTGTACAAGCCTGAGGCAGACGTGGGGGCTCCAGAGGAGGTGGGAGGACCCGATATAACCAGAGGGGTCATATAGAATAGGCCAGACAGCCCCAAACCCGGATCCGCTGTTTCTGACTGTGTGACCTTGGGCAAGTCTCTGAACCTCGCAGGGACCATTTCTGCATCTAGAAAAATGGGGCTGTTAATACCTCACGGGGCTAGAGATGCAGACCGACACCCTCCTCCCTGTCCACGGTGGCCACTGCCATGCCACTGCTGAGCACTTGAGATGCAGCAGATCCGAACTGAAAAGTGTCATGAACATAAAAGCACACACTAGGGTGGGAAGACTTAGTATAATAATAAAAGGAACAGGAAGCATCTCATTACTGGTTTGTCATATCTGTCACATGTTGAAGTAATAACATTTCGAATATATTGGATTAAATCATATATATCATCAAACTTAATTTTACCTGCTTACTTTTATTTTAAAAATGTGGCTACTAGATGAAATGAATGTAAAATATTTCCATGGTTTTTTACTATGCTTGAGCACTTGCTGGAATGATAATATTGGGGATATATTGGGACAGATGAACTAGCATATTAAAATTAACGTCACCTGTTTCTTTTTACTTCTTTTTAAAATGTGGCTGTAAGAAAATCTGAACTGACATATGGGACTATCACTATGTTTCTGCTGGATAATACTAGTCTAATCCCTTCTTCCTCTTGTATGGTTGTTTTCCCCATAATTTTATTTAGTTTTGGCTGTGTTGGATCTTCACTGCTGAGTGGGCTTTTCTCTAGTTATGGAGAGCAGTGGCTGCTCTCTTTGTGCTGTGCAGGCTTCTTACTGCAGTGGCTTCTCCTGTTGCAGCACGTGGCCTCCAGGGTCCACGGGCATCAGTAGCTGGGGCACACGGGGGCTTAGTTGTTTCGAGGTATGAGGGATCTTCCCCAATCCGGGATTGAACCCGTGTCTCCTGCATTGGCAGGCAGACTCTTTACCACTGAGCCACCAGCGAGACCCCATTCTTGTACACCTTTGCTCCATGAGATTTGATGAATTGCCATGCTGCCCTAGACAAATCACCTCTTCCTTGCCAAGTCTCAGTTTCCTCACCTGTCAGGAGGGGAGGATAATCACAGTTCATACTTACTGAGCCTTCACCGTATACCAGGCACAGGCAGACCTTGTTTTATGGCGCTTTGCTTTATTGCACTTTTCCGGTATCGTGTTTTTCACAGATTGAAGGTCTGTGGCAACCCGGTGTCGAGCAAGTGTGTCGGAGCCGTTTTTCCAGCAGCGTCTGCTCACTGAGTGTCTCTGTGTCACGTAGGGAAGGGGAATAAAAGAGGACGGCTCCCGTTTAGGCACCGCATACCCTTGGGCCAGGTCCCCAGAGAGCCCTGACCCTGCATTACCTCGCTCAGTCTTCCCCAGGACCTGGGAGGTGGGGTGCCACCTCGTGTTGCCAGATGTGGATACCGGGGATGGGAGGAGCCAGGTGTATGTGGGTCCCACACCCCACGACCCCGCCCGTTCCCCGGCTGCAGATAGAACGAAGGTCTTTCCATCTGTCCGTTCAGGACCCGCCTCCACCTCCACGTGGCTGCCCTGCATTCATTAAACCCACTTCTGGATCGTGTTTTGCCCTCCAGTCAGTCGGCTTGGTAATGGCGAGAGCCCAGAGTCCTGCTCTTCACGCTCCAAATTGAATTACATCCATCAGCCTGGCGCCAGCACTATTGTTCCCAGGGCCTTCCCAGCTTTAATTAGAATATTTTTATTTTCCCTGGGAGAGAGCGGACAGCCGATCTCAACTTCAATAACCTTGCCAGTGGCCAGAACCTGGAACTGCAGGGCTCGTGGGCCAACCGATGGAGCAACCAGCAGGAGACGGGGTAGAGGGCTGGGACGCCAAGCTGAATGGGGGCCTCTCGGCCTTCTTTCTCCCACCCTCGGCAAGCTGGTGTGATGCTAAAACTGGCAGAGAGAACCCAGCAGGAAGTGTCTTTGAAGAGGACACATGCGTGCATGTGTACACACACACACACACAGAGCCATGGGGGATAAAGGAGTCAATTCATTAGCACGTGGATTCAAGTTCAAGTTCAAGTGCAAGCATCATGGTTCACCCCACACACCAAAGCAAAGTGGTGAGGGCAGCTCTGCCCCAGAGAAATTTAATGCAGGCTTCCAATGAAATTTTTAATTTTCTAGTAGCCAGTTTGTTTTAAAAAGTAAAAGGAAACCAGTGAAATTAATTTTATAATCTCTCTTATTTAACCCTGCACATCTGAATATTGTGCCAACATATATTCAATATAAAACATTATTATGAGATGTTTCAGACGCAGATTTCAAAATCTGGGGTGCATTTTACACTCATAGCACATCTCAGCTGGGCCTGGACCATTTTGGTGTTCACTCACTGTGAACGGCTGTCACACGGGGCTGGAGCCTGGTGATTTGTTAGTTACTATATTGGACAACTTGTGAATCTCTGCCTTAGCTTCCTTCGTCCGTGGGCTCTGTGATGATAGCTTCTAACTCACAGGTTGCCATGAGCATTAAATGAGATAATTCACACACTATGTGCATGCACATAGTAGGTCCTGGTGTGTTATCCAATGGTTATGTTATTCAACGATTGCTGCCATAGTAGAGTTCTAGCTAATGCATAGATGGTGTAATATAAGCGAGGCCTTTTGCTCATTGCTTTATACTCTGCTGACTTTAAGCCCCACTACCATACTTTGGGGCTTCCCAGGTAGCGCTAATGGTAATGTAAGAGATCATGGCAACCCACTCCAGTATTCTTGCCTGGAGAATCCCCATGGACAGAGGAGCCTGGCGGGCTACAGTCCACAGGGTGGCAAATGATGAGTCTCAAGTCTCACCACTGATGAGACTTAGCACACACCAGACTTTGAGGTAGAAACTATTAATATCTTTGTTTTACATACGCAGAAACTGAAGCTCAGAGAGGGCTGAGGGTAACTCTAACTACTCAGAGCATGAGACCTTAAAATAGCTAGTGAGAACCTTTGTAATCTGCCCCTCTCCACCTCCAGAGCTGGGCGGCAGGGTGACTCTGAGCAGCTGACCTGGATCAAATCTTATCTCTGTCACTTACCAGCTGTGTGACCTTAGGCAAATTATTTGCCTTCTCTGAGCTTCGATTTCATCGTCTGTGAAATGGGGGCAATCTACTGTCTAAGGTTCTTGTGACACTTTAACGAGTTAACGTATGAAGAGTGTTTGGCACGGAGTAAGTTGATCATAAGTGCAGACACTTGTATTCTTTTTATTAATAGCATTTTCCATCTCTGCCTAGTCTTGCTCTAAGCTCCAGGAGGACTGTATCACCAGTGGTTCCTTCCCCAGATGGATCACAACATGGTCTTTACCCAGCCTGTTCCTTTTCCTGGATCACATCCCCTCCTTCCCTTACTCTTTTCTAGCTTTGCTTCCTCTGGGAAATCTAGATTCAGTTCCCTCCAGGGGTGGCCACTGCCCCCTGCTCCTGCCTCCAGACAGGGCCCTGGGATCCCTGCTTATCCTCTTATCTTGGGGCAGAGGCTTCATCAGAACAGGACCACAGCCGTTGTGCCCATCTTTACTTCGGCCCCAGCACAGGGCCTGGCTCTGAGAGGAATGCCTGGAAACATGTATGACCTACACAGAGATCCCTCCAAACATCATTGCAAAAAAAAAAATGAAAAAGGTGGGAAATGGGGCTTCCCTGGTGGCTCAGTGGTAAAGAATCTGCCTGCCAGCGCAAGAGACACGGGTTCAATCCCTGATCCGGGAAGATCCCGTGCATCACGGAGCAACAAAGCCCATGCATCACAGCTATTGAGCCTGTGCTCTGGAGCCTGTGAGCCATGGCCACTGAGCCCACACACCGAAACCACTGAGCCCACGCGCCCTAGAGCCTGTGCCTGCAACCAGAGAAGCCTCTGCAACGAGAAGCGGAGGACAGGCCCTGCTCACCACCGCTAGAGGAAAACCTGTGCGCCAGTGAAGACCTAGCCAGCAAAAAATGAAAAAACATTAATTGATTATTTTTAAACAGATGGAAGCTGTTCTTCCACTGCTTAGTTTAGCCTGGCTATTCTCAGTCATTTCTAGCTGTGTAGCAGGAGGAGTCCCTTCACCTCTTTGTATATCCATCCCGATTCACTCCCACACTGTACTCAGTCTTGGCCTAATTTACATACAGTATAAGACACAAATCTTAAGTTTACGGCTTGATCAATTTTGGGAAATACAACACTCTTGAATCACCCAGGTCAACTTAACTCCAGAAACTTCCCCATGCCCCTTTCTATTTAATACTCAGGACCCTTTCTCCCAGGGGTGAGCACTGTTCTGGTTTCTGTCACCAGAGAGTAACTTTCCCCGTTGAACTGTTGATGCATGAAAGCCTATAGTGTATGTGCTCTCACTCAGTATAATTTCTGAGATTCATGCATGCCGTTGCGGATGTCAGTGGTTCCTTCCTCTTTATTGCTGAGTGGTATTCCATTGTATGGGTAGTTGTTGTTTACTTTTGCTAAGTCGTGTCCGACTCTTTTGAGACCCCAGGGACTGGGACCCGCCAGGCTCCTCTGTCCGTGGGATTTCCCAGGCAAGACTACTGGAGTGGGTTGCCATTTCCTTCTGCAGGGGATCTTTCTGACCGAGAGACTGAACCCAAGTGTCTGCATCTCCCAGGCACTGCAGATCAGATCAGATCAGATCAGTCGCTCAGTCATGTTCGACTCTTTGCGACCCCATGAACCGCAGCACGCCAGGCCTCCCTGTCCATCACCAGCTCCCGGAGGTCACACAGACTCATACCCATCGAGTCAGTGATGCCATCCAGCCATCTCATCCTCTGTCGTCCCCTTCTCCTCCTGCCCTCAATCCCTCCCAGCATCAGAGTCTTCTCCAATGAGTCAACTCTTCGCATGAGGTGGCCAAAATACCAGACACTGCAGGCAGGTTCTTTTGCCACGGAGGGAGCCCATTGTATGGATACATACTATTATTCTTTAATCCATTCTCTAGACTCCCCGTGGCTCAGATGGTAAGCAGTGTGGGAGACCTGAGTTTGATCCCTGGGTTGGGAAGATCCCCTGGAGGAGGAAATGGCAACCCACTCTATTGTTCTTGCCTGCAAAAACCCATGGATGGAGGAGCCTGGCAGGCTACAGTCCATGGGGTCGCAAAGAATCAGACACGACCGATTGACTTCACTTTCACTTTATTGTTTGTGGACCTTAGAATTTTTTCCTACTGAGGTCTCTCTGTCTTCATCTCTCTTAGGTAGATCCGTCAGAGTAGCATTGCTGGATCCTGCGGCAAGAGTGTGTGTTACTGCATTAGAAACTGACAGATTGTCCACAGTGATTGTACCATTTTACTTTAAGTCCTCAAGGCTCCATTTTCTCCGCTGTAAACTGGGGATAACGGGCATCCCTCTGTCATGGAGGTGCTGTGACAAGGAAATGAGATACCTGTAGCAGAGCGGCTTAGCCAGGATCCTCCTTGTTTGCATTTTCTCTCCTGCGGGGTGATTTGCACCAGTAGTTGGTGTGGAGGGAGGAAGAGGCAAGGACTCGGCTCCACAGACAGGGTGTCCTGGGCCCAGGCCGTCAGCATCCAACAGGAGCTGGGTCACCTTGGAAGTGTCTCTTCTCTCCAGCTCCTCAGCAGGATTTCATGGTCTCTCTGCTCTGTGAGGCAATTAAACAATTGTGATGATTTGCACATCAGAAACAGAGCAGAAGCCAGACAGCCCCCACAAAACACCCCCTCCTCCACCTTGCAGAGGGACCTCCAGGCATGGTCCCATGGGTGGCGTGAACCTCCCTGGTTTGACTGACCAGGAAGGGGCATTCTAAACAAAATTCACAGCCTATTCCCTGAGTCCTGTAGATGTGGCAATCTTCAGGCTGCTGTGTAATTAAGGCTCTGTTGCCGCCACCACTAGAAACAACTTTTTTTTTTCCTGGCAGTTTGGATTGAGTTGTCGAAACAGCTCTGGTTTGAAACTCAGCATATAAAATCTAAACCCTGAAGCCAGTGATTTTGGAGGCCGGTCTCTGTGGGTTTCTCCTGTTCATGGAATTTCCCATCTGTATCTTTGTATGTAGATTTCAAAAGGCCCAGTGGCTCAGCATCAGGCAGTCATTGGTTCAGTCTCCCGCTCTGTCAGGGTGACCCTGGATGAGTCAGTGCCTCTCTCTGAGCCTCAGTTTCCCCATCTCAAAAGCAGAATTATTATTCATTCTGTGTCCAAGCCCACAGGTGTTCTCCTTGAATCCAGCCGTTCTCCCACTTCCTTCCCTGACTTGTGGTTGGATTCATGGTCAACTGGAGTAAAAGCTCATTTCCCATCGTTTCCTGCTGCTAGGGGTGGTCATGGAGAAGGCAATGGCACCTCACTCCAGTACTCTTGCCTGGAAAATCCCATGGACGGAGGAGCCTTGTGGGCTGCAGTCCATGGGGTCGCTAAGAGTCAGACACGACTGAGCGACTTCACTTTCACTTTTCACTTTTCACTTTTCTGCATTGGAGAAGGAAATGGCAACCCACTCCAGTGTTCTTGCCTGGAGAATCCCAGGGACGGGGGAGCCTGGTGGGCTGCTGTCTATGGGGTTGCACAGAGTCGGACACAACTGAAGCAACTTAGCAGCAGCAGCAGCAGCAGCAGCAGGGGTGGTCATTTGGCTAATTCTGTCTGGAATGGTGTAAGCACAAATGTCGCCTGCAACTTGCTGGCAGGACCCTAAAAGAGATGAATGCTTGTCTTTGTCCCTTGCTGTTTCATGCTGGCTGGGATGTGGTTGTGATGCAGAAGCTCAAGCAGATGTATTGGGCCACGAGGAGAGAGCACCACATACTCAAGAAGGAATTGTAGTCATTCGCACATGCCGTGAACCAACTTTCTGAACTCATTTAACATAAGAGAAAAATAAACTTTCTTCCTTAAAGAAATGAGCTTTGGTTTTGTGTCCTTGCAGCCCATTCAGATCCTAATTGACACTTGCTGCTGGTACTGTTAGGGGAAGCATGCTGATTGAAACCGCTCACCCTGGCCAGGCACCATAGTAACCATTTGCATGAGTTGTTTTATGACAGGAGATCCTGATAAGGAATACGAAACTAATAAGCCACCACCAACCGGAAGAGTTCGGGAAAGGTCAAAAGGAGACACCACACGTCCGTCCACTTCCCAGAATCCCTCTCGCTAGCATCCATCTTGGCTGAGAGACGCAGGCGCTACCAGGAAAGACTCTGAATTAGAGTGATTGGCCAAAGACCACCCGGAAACTAATCCCGTCACCATAAAACCCGAGGCTGCGAGCCACGCGGCAGAGCAGTTCTCCTGGGTTCTCTTACCCTACTGCTCTCCACCAGGGTGCCTTTTCCCAATAAAATCTCTTGCTTTGTCAGCAGATGTGTCTCCTCAGACAATTCATTTCTGAGTGTTAGACAAGAACCCAGTTTCGGGCCCTGGAAGGGGTCCCCCTTCCTGCAACAGTAGGATTAGATGAGCTAATTCCTGTAAAGATGTCAGCACCATGCCTGGCACATAGTAACCGCTATGTTATAGATATTTGTGTTATTTCTAAGGCAAGAGCAAAAAAGACATGATGAATTGTGGTTGGGCAGTCTGGCTGGTCAACTCTGATTTGATTTAGGTGAAAGGAGAAAATTCTAAATAGAGCTCCCTGAACCGATGTGTGTGTGTCTGTGCGTATGCCCCCAGGGCCCATGCTTCTGCCAGAACCTTGTATAGGTGTGCGTGGGGCGACGGTGCTGGCTCATGTCCTCAGGCAGCTCCTCCTCTTTCTGCATCTGGAATCCGTCTCTTCATTTCTCGTCCCCTAATCTGGGGCCACAGCCTGGAAACCACGGGCTGTGCTGTGATGCGTTGCCTTTTCCCAGCGCACAGAATGCTCCACTGAAGAAATTGGCCCAAATGATCCTTGACTGCCTTTTTATCCAGGAACTAAGACTCTCCTCCTCAGCACAGCTCTGAGGGAGGCCGGGAAAGGACATGGAATGAGCCTTCTCAACTGTGGTTCCTTAAACGCAGAAACCTGAAGACAAGAGCCCTGCAGGGCCCAGGGCAGTCTGTGCTGCCTCCCTCTGTCGCTTCGGTCCCTGCCACTGAGAGGCTTCCCCAGGAAGCCACACAACCAGGATGATCACACGCGGAGCACCTGCTCTGTGCTAGGCTTGGTGCTAAACCAACTCATGCGTTCTTTCATTCAATCCTGATGCCATGGCTCGTATTGTGCCCATTTTACAGGTGTGGAAACAGAGGCCCAGCACGGTCAAAAACTTGCCCAACGGCACACCCTAGTCCGGAGTCAGGTTCCACAGGCTCTACTGCAAATTATGACCCCTGCCACTCGCCTTTTCCTCATGGAGCCTTCTGCCTTGAGCTGTACTCTGATTGGACACTAAAGACATACTCATGGATCCCTGAAAATAGCTGCTCAGTTGTTGCCAGGGGAGATAGGAATCACTGGCCTCAGAATCCCTCTGTTCATTCTTACTAAACATTTCGCTTCCTGATAGAAAATGTTTTAGTGTTCCTCTTTGATTATAAAACATTTGTGCTCTTCTAAAACATGCAGATGATTGAAAGGTGTATAGAAAAGTGTGTATCTCACATTTTGGAGATCTGTATATGTGAGTGTGATGGAATCCTCCTGTGGGTCAGCCCGACTGGATGTGCCATAGACAAGGCTGACTGGCACAGACTTGTCCTTGCTCCTGGCCTCTCTCTGTGAGCACATGGACACAGATGTTTCCAGACTTTTCTATGTAAAGTTACATGACAAACATTTTTTTTTCTTTAATGGGGCCATTTTATAGAATTGTCACAATTTTTCTCTTAATATCACCTAATGAGATTTTCTGTTCCCTTCCCAGAAAATAGAGCCTGGCAGAGTGGATTTTGCTTTGGGTTGTGGTAGTTTTTTTTTTTTTTTTTTAGTTTTCTGAATGTTGAGTTTTTTTATTTTTATTTTATTTTTTAATTTTTTGTATTGGTTTTGCCATATATCAACGTGCATCTGCCACAGGTATACACGTGTTCCTCATCCTGAACCCTCCTCCCTCCCCACTCCCCGTACCATCCCTCTGGGTCATCGCAGTGCACCAGCCCCAAGCATCCAGTATCTTGCATTGAACCTGGGCTGGTGACTCGTTTCATATATGATATTATGCATGTTTCAATGCCATTCTCCCAAATCATCCCACCCTCTCCCTCTCCCACAGAATCCAAAAGATTGTTCTATACATCAGTGTCTCTTTTGCTGTCTCATATACAGGGTTATTGTTACCATCTTTCTAAATTCCATATATATGCGTTAGTATACTGTATTGGTGTTTCTCTTTCTGGCTTACTTCACTCTGTATAATTGGCTCCAGTTTCATCCACCTCATTTGAACTGATTCAAATGTATTCTTTTTAATGGCTGAGTAATACTCCATTGTGTATATGTACCACAGCTTTCTTATCCATTCATCTGCTGATGGACATCTAGGTTGCTTCCATGTTCTGGCTATTATAAACAGTGCTGCAATGAACATTGGGTACACGTGTCTCTTTCAATTCTGGTTTCCTCAGTGTGTATGCCCAGCAGTGGGATTGCTGGGTCATAAGGCAGTTGTATTTCCAGTTTTTTAAGGAATCTCCACACTGTTCTCCATAGTGGCTGTACTAGTTTGCATTCCCACCAACAGTGTAAGAGGGTTCCCTTTTCTCCACACCCTCTGCAGCATTTATTGCTTGTAGACTTTTGGATCCCAGCCACTCTAAGCAAGGTGAAAAGACAGCCTTCAGAATGGGAGAAAATAATAGCAAATGAAGCAACTGACAAACAACTAATCTCAAAAATATACAAGGAACTCCTACAGCTCAATTCCAGAAAAATAAATGTGTTTGTTTTTTGAATTGGGGTGCGGAGTCTGGAGGTGCTCATACTCCGTGGCTCATGGTGCATTCCCGTTATTGTCTGCACGTGTCCCATGTGTTAGGCATTCATTCATTTGTCCATCCATTCATGCATTCCCTTTGATCCCCATCCCCACTCTTATTCCCCCCAACCCCAGTTATTGATCAGTTAGGGTTAGGGCTAGGTCTCCCAGCGTTTGCTCAAATTCATGTCCATTGAGTTGGTGATGCGATCCAACCATCTCATCTTCTGCCACCCTCTTCTCTATTCACCTTCAATCTTTCCCCGCATCAGAGTCTTTTCCAATGAGTTGGCTCTTCGCATCAGGTGAGCTTCAGCTTCGGCATCAGTCCTTCCAATAAATATTCAGGGTTGATTTCCTTTAGGATTGACTGGCTTGATCTCCTTGCTGGCAGTCTAATCGGATATCTTTTTATTTGAAGTTGTTCCTGGAAAACATGCTTCATGTGAATGCACTGTTCATTTACCTAAATGGCACTATGCTGTGGGTTTCCCCCCATCTGTCATTTTCTTCGTGGCACTGTGATTTGAAGCTCCATCCATGTGGTCATGCCTGCTCCTAGGATTGCTGTGTGGCACTCCCTGGTGTGCGTCCATCGTGATTTACTCCCCTGCTAGAGGGCCTCAGCTTGCTGCCCTCGCAGACAGCGTGGTGGTGAGTGTCCTCGTGGGGGCCCTCACATGGCTCCCAGTGGAATTTCTCTGCAGTGGATTGTCAGGTCGTGCACCAGATCAGATCAGATCAGTCGCTCAGTCGTGTCCGACTCTTTGCGACCCCATGAACCGCAGCACGCCAGGCCTCCCTGTCCATCACCAGCTCCCGGAGGTCACTCAGACTCGCATCCATCGAGTCAATGATGCCATCCAGCCATCTCATCCTCTGTCGTCCCCTTCTCCTCCTGCCCCCAATCCCTCCCAGCATCAGAGTCTTCTCCAATGAGTCAACTCTTCGCATGAGGTGGCCAAAATACTGGAGTTTCAGCTTTAGCATCATTCCTTCTAAAGAAATTCCAGGATTGATCTCCTTCAGAATGGACTGGTTGGATCTTCTTGCAGTCCAAGGGGTCTGCAAGAGTCTTCTCAACACCACAGTTCAAAAGCATCAATTCTTCGGCGCTCAGCCTTCTTCACAGTCCAGCTCTCACATCCATACATGACCACAGGAAAGACCATAGCCTTGACTAGGCGAACCTTTGTTGGTAAAGTAATGTCTCTGCTTTTGAATATGCTATCTAGGTTGGTCATAACTTTCCTTCCAAGGAGTAAGCGTCTTTTAATTTCATGGCTGCAGTCACCATCTGCAGTGATTTTGGAGCCCAGAAAAAGAAAGTCTGACACTGTTTCCACTGTTTCCCCATCTATTTCCCATGCAGTGATGGGACCAGATGCCATGATCTTCGTTTTCTGAATGTTGAGCTTTAAGCCAACCTTTTCACTCTCCACTTTCACTTTCATCAAGAGGCTTTTTAGCCCCTCTTCACTTTCTGCCATAAGAGTGGTGTCGTCTGCATATCTGAGGTTATTGATATTTCTCCCGGCAATCTTGATTCCAACTTGTGTTTCTTCCAGTCCAGCATTTCTCATGATGTACTCTGCATATAAGTTAAATAAACATGGTGACAATATGCAGCCTTGACGTACTCCTTTTCCTATTTGGAACCAGTCTGTTGTTCCATGTCCAGTTCTAACTGTTGCTTCCTGACCTGCGTACAGATTTCTCAAGAGGCAGATCAGGTGGTCTGGTATTCCCATCTCTTTCAGAATTTTCCATAGTTTATTGTGATCCACACAGTCAAAGGCTTTGGCATAGTCAATAAAGCAGAAATACCATATGGACTCAAACCCCAGAATGGCTGCCCCTGGCTGCCCTCCCAACCAGTACCTTCACTGTGATGCAAACATCAGCAACTATCTTCTGATTGACCCCACCTGGCTCCTGCACCAGGCTCCGCCCCATCCTCTGCTAGGGTCACTTCTGGAAAGCCAAAGGTTCAGTATTTAGGTGTATCCATGTAAAGGTTCTGAGCTTCCTGGGTGGCACAGTGGGTAAAGAATCCACCTGCAGTGCAGGAGACTCAGGAGATGTGGGTTCAATCCCTGGGTCAGGAAGATTCTCTGGAGGAGGGCATGGCAACCCAGTCCAGCATTCTTGCCTGGAGAATCCCGTGGACAGAGGAGCCTGATGGGCTACAGTCCATGGGGTCGCAGAGAGTCGGACACGACTGCAGTGACTGAGCACACACGTGCACACGCACGCATGTGAAGATCCTGAGAGCTATTTCGCACCTTCTCCCACTTCAGAACTACAGTGCCTCTCGGTCCTCTCTCAATGGAGAGAGCGGATTAGATCATCTAGGAATGAGCAGAAAGAGTCAGGAGAGCTTGAGTTTGAGTCCTAGTTCTGCCCTTACCAACTATGTGCCCTTGGACAACTGGCTTCACCTCTCTGAGCCTCGGCTCCCCATCTGTGAAATGGGCGCCTATCCCATAGGGTGTTTTAAGAATGACATAATGCATGAGAATCTCTTCACACCTTGCCCGGTAATACCTACCCGCCATTCTTACTGCTGTCGATGTGAATATTGATGATGGTGCCAGTAACAGCAGCAGCAGCAACACAACTTATGTCCATATTCAATAACTATTCTAATTTTTATTCTATAACTAGAATAATAATCCTAATTCTCTAGGTCAGAATACTGGAGTGGGTAGCCTTTCTCTTCTCCAGGGCATCTTCCCAACTCAGGGATTGAACCCAGGTCTCCCTCATTGCAGGCAGATTCTTTACCAGCTGAGCCACCAGGGAAGCCCAAGAATCAGTGAGCCTGTGGTAATTTTAGCTGCATGGTTGCCCCTCAATAGATTGCTTCATTTCTGCCCCTGCATTTTGCCATAACACCTCAAGGAGGCAGTAAAGAGTCACAGGCCTGTGCAATCTGAGCAATGCACATTCAGAAGATTCATGTTTTAAAAAGTGCTGAACCTCTTTTTATGGATTTCAAACCGTGAATCTTGCTGTTGGATTTCTTTTCTGTGCTCCTCTTCATCCTGGACCCCTGCCAGGTTCTTAAAAGGCTGATGAGTTGAACAACACATTTCCTTCAGCAAACGCCAGTCTTCTATCTAACCTGCCAGGTTTAGCTAGATTCCCATTTATATTTTAATGCAGGTGCTAGATTTTCATTGTTTGCTGTGCATCTGGGCCCTCCTCTAATGGGACCGTATATCTCACTTTTATAGGGTAGCCGTATGCCTGGCTGCAAGCTGTCTTTTCCTGAAATCATTCTCTTATACTGGATTCTGCTTTTTAGTATATACATGTATTTGGTGTAGGCAACAAATATTTATTGAGCACTTATTATGGTTCTGACACTGTTTGGCTGTAATAAAACATGTTCTCCTGAAACATTCCACAGGGGGAAAGCAGATACTGAACAATTACACAGATAATGAGTTAGATTAAACTATCATAAATTTTTGGCATTATATTTATATTATATTATACAAACATATACCCTGAGAGAAATAAATATGGGAGGAGACAAACCAAAAAGTGAAAGTTGAATTTCTGGGATGATGGGTGTATTGGACAGGACTCTTCCAATTGCAGGAGTCAGAAACTCAATTTAAACTTACTCCTTGGAAGGAAAGTTATGACCAACCTAGATAGCATATTCAAAAGCAGAGACATCACTTTGCCAACAAAGGTTCGCCTAGTCAAGGCTATGGTCTTTCCTGTGGTCATGTATGGATGTGAGAGCTGGACTGTGAAGAAGGCTGAGCGCCGAAGAATTGATGCTTTTGAACTGTGGTGTTGGAGAAGACTCTTGAGAGTCCCTTGGACTGCAAGGAGATCCAGCCAGTCCATTCTGAAGGAGATCAGCCCTGGGATTTCTTTAGAAGGAATGATGCTAAAGCTGAAATTCCAGTATTTTGGCCACCTCATTCGAAGTGTTGACTCATTGGAGAAGACTCTGATGCTGGGAGGGATTGAGGGCAGGAGGAGAAGGGGACGACAGAGGATGAGATGGCTGGATGGCATCACTGACCCGATGGATGTGAGTCTGAGTGACCTCCGAGAGCTGGTGATGGATAGGGAGGCCTGGCGTGCTGCAGTTCATGGGGTCGCAAAGAGTCGGACATGACTGAGTGACTGATCTGATCTGATCTGATCTGAAGTAGGAAAGGGAATTTGTTGTCTCATGTATTAAGTCAAAGGATATGAAATTGTCCTTTTTAAGTCAAAAATTGTAAAATATTGGCAGTTGTATATGGTTTAATTTAATAACTGAAAAAAATATCTCTGAAAGTGTTGGTCTCAGGTATAGCTGGATCTGGGTGCCCAGACAATGTTAGAAATATCTCTCTCCACATACCTCTGAGAGCCTCTTTCTCCACATACCTCTGAGAGCCTCTCCCCTGACTTCCTTCTCAGGCAAGCTCTCCACAGACTGGGGCAAGAATAGCCACTCTGCTCTCATGCTGCTTTGCAACTTAGGACCAGGAGAAAAAAGCCTCCTTTTTAATGATTCTTGGGCAAGTTTTGGGCAGTGCTCTAATTGGCTGGACTTGTTTGTGTTCTTTTCCACCAACCAATCACTGTGACCAGGACTGGCATGCTCTGATTGGCCATTTTTGGGTCACACGCTCTTCCCATTCTGCTAAAGGATAGAGTTAGTCCCTTAATTAGTTGTGTGGACCGTGAGGCATGTATGGGTTCCCAGAGCAGAATGTGAAAACTGCTACTGGATATAGTGAGAGGAAATGGTTGCCTCAGGGAGATTTCGGGCAATATTATATATATACATATATATATATTTTTTTGCCTCTGCATTTCCTAAATTTGTACAGTTCAGTTCAGTTCAGTCACTCAGTTGTGTCTGATTACTAGCAAAATATTTTTTTGAGTTACTGGAAAGAAACCCAAAGGTATTAAGAATGAAATTTGGACACAAACATGGCCTGGCTTTATTCCAGGCTGATAATGGCTTTCTGTGTTATCCCTTCCAGGTATGATTTCCATTTTGACCAGAGTCAAAATGTGACTCCACGGAGAGTGTAATGAAGGAATTTAGGGCACCAAGCAAGTCCGTGAAACTCCAGGTCCATTGTTTGCCTTTGCTGGGGCCATATTGCCGTGAAATCCAGTTGACCTTGGAAAAAACACCTTCTTAAGGATTATCAACAACCTCAGAAGTAGCATTCAGCTGTGAAATTCAAGTTGTTTTCACCTGTCAGATGGGGATAGTAACAGTCCCTTCCTTTAGGGATTGCTGGGAGATTAATGAGCTAACATAGATAAGCACAAGCCTTGAGCAGTGGGCACCCCATTCTCTCCTTCCCATAAAGCCCTCTTCCCAGAAAGGTCATGGCGGGAAGTGGCATCAACAAGAGTTTGGGACCGATCAGAGCTGAATGCAAAGCCAGCTCTGCCGTTCACTAGCCTTGTGGTCTCAGGCGGGACCTGTGATCTCATGTCCTCTCAGTTCTCTTCCCTGAAACACGGGCATGGAGTTACCCTCTGTGCGGAGGTGAGGGGACCGACAAGGTAACGTTTTCATAGAACACCTTGACACTGAGGGGACCCTCAGTATACATGTTGGCTCTCACTCTCTTTCCAATGACTTTGGACCCAGTTCTTTCCCCAGGGCATCAGTGGAAATCACAACACTGTAGTTAGAGACCGTTCTCTTATAAAAGATATTTACGTGTATACTTGTCGTCATTACATAATGCGACATAATGCAGTGGGAAGGTGGTGCATTCATGCAGAATCAGCAGGCTCTTAGACTCTGATCTTAATATACTGTGCGGGGAGCGAGCTCCGCCCATGACAAAGGTCATGAGGAAGGAGGCTCGGCATACGCAAAGGCTGAATCAAGCCTCAGGAGCCCCCCTGGAAATTCTCGAGCATCTACCCCCAAAACCAGAGTCTGCCTACTTTCTGCTTTGTGCTCTCACCTACACCTCTGACTTTACGGGGGGCTGTCCCCCACTACCTCTCTCTGAAAAAAGAGTTAGCTTACAGCTCCAGTTAATAATTCTTGGGTGTGACAGTGTTTCAGCCTACAAACTCTTTTGGAAATCCTCTAGCCTGCCTGAATAGGCTTTTTCGGCCACATGTGATTGTTCAGAGCCTCCCAACTGTGAGAGGCATAAGATGTTCTAAACTGTCTAAATACAGATTCCTTTGAGCAGTTAAAAGATTGATTAGAAATTGTATTGGTGAAGGGTTTTTCACTTGTTGGGCCAATGTTTGCTGCTAAGTCTCCATGTCCCTTACCTACTGTGTCCTTGGCAGTGTATTGATGGATATAATTGGTGTATAGAAATGTAAGTAGTAGCCTCAGTGTTTGTAACCTTGGACTCTTGAGTTAATTCTTTTTCTTGTTATAGCTCACCACACCTTTGCCCTATAGGAATCCAACTTTATCTAATGCTTTTGGAGGGTGGTCCCTGACTAATCACCCTTGGAGAAAGATAAGTTTTCTTCTTAAACTTAAGGGTCATAAGTTTGGCAGGGTCTTAAGATGTTTTATTGACTATGCCAAAGCCTTTGACTGTGTAGATCACAATAAACTGTGGAAAATTCTGAGAGAGATGGGAATACCAGACCACCTGATCTGCCTCTTGAGAAATCTGTATGCAGGTCAGGAAGCAACAGTTAGAACTGGTCATGGAACAACAGACTGGTTCCAAATAGGAAAAGGAGTATGTCAAGGCTTCATGTATTGTCACCATGTTTATTTAACTTATATGCAGAGTACATCATGAGAAATGCTAGACTGGAAGAAACACAAGCTGGAATCAAGATTGCTGGGAGAAATATCAATAACCTCAGATATGCAGATGACACCACCCTTATGGCAGAAAGTGAAGAGGAACTAAAAAGCCTCTTGATGCAAGTGAAAGTAGAGAGTGAAAAGGTTGGCTTAAAGCTCAACATTCAGAAAACGAAGATCATGGCATCTGGTCCCATCACTGCATGGGAAATAGATGGGGAAACAGTGGAAACAGTGTCAGACTTTATTTTTCTGGGCTCCAAAATCACTACAGATGGTGACTGCAGCCATGAAATTAAAAGACGCTTACTCCTTGGAAGGAAAGTTATGACCAACCTAGATAGCATATTCAAAAGCAGAGACATCACTTTGCCAACAAAGGTTCGCCTAGTCAAGGCTATGGTCTTTTCTGTGGTCATGTATGGATGTGAGAGCTGGACTGTGAAGAAGGCTGAGCGCCGAAGAATTGATGCTTTTGAACTGTGGTGTTGGAGAAGACTCTTGAGAGTCCCTTGGACTGCAAGGAGATCCAACTGGTCCATTCTGAAGGAGCTCAGCCCTGGGATTTCTTTGGAAGGAATGATGCTAAAGCTGAAACTCCAGTATTTTGGCCACCTCATGCGAAGAGTTGACTCATTGGAGAAGACTCTGATGCTGGGAGGGATTGGGGACAGGAGGAGAAGGGGACGACAGAGGATGAGATGGCTGGATGGCATCACTGACTCGATGGATGTGAGTCTGAGTGACCTCCGAGAGCTGGTGATGGATAGGGAGGCCTGGCATGCTGCAGTTCATGGGGTCGCAAAGAGTCGGACACGACTGAGCGACTGATCTGATCTGATTTAATCTAAGATGTTGAGATGTTTGAAAGGGTCTTAAGATGTTGGCAGGCCTCCAGGCCAGAAGATGACGTAAATCACCTAAACTTTTGCATATGATAAGTTTGAAAGCCTGACTCAGGGACTGCTGTCCTTGCATGACTCCACCCCTTCCCCATTATCCTCTATGCAAAACTTAAGGTATAACACTGCTTTGGAAATTAAAGTCCCCCCTTTTTGGATCACTGAAATTTGGTCTCTCCATGTCGTTCTTTCTCTCTCCTTCTGGCTGAATTTTTCCTCTGGGGCGGGGAAGCTCGTCAAGCCTACTAATTTTGCCTGGGCTTCTAAGATCTGACCGGGGAGGCCTTAGTGTCTCCTGTCCCTCGGGAGAACGGGAGGATGCCTGCGGTCTACGTAGGTGACGTAAATTCCCTGCTTTGGAAAATTATTCAGCCTCCTTTATCCACTGAATTTTCCTACTGAGCTATCCTCATTCTATTACTCTTTATATCTTTAATTAATATTTAATTAAGCAGTTGTTTCCCGACCCTCACCGACGCCGTCCTTGCTTCGAATTCCCTGGATCAGCTGGGGCTGGACCTCGGCAATACTGATTTGCTTTTTCTCTTAAAAATTTTAGATAATATATCTAGCTATTCTAAAAATGCTATATCACCAAAGATATTCACTTATAATATTTTCTAACCATGAGCTCGGGACTGATATTTCACCCCATGATTTGTCTGTCCATCTATTCATCCATCCATTCTTACCTCCCTCTCTCCCTCCCGTCATTCCCTCTTCCCTTCTTTTTTTCTTCTTGCCATGCTCACCATCCTTCCATCCATTTATTCATCCATATATCCATCTGTTTACACATCTATCCATCTGTTCATCTTCCCTTCCTCCCTTCCTGCTTTCTTTCCATCATCCTAGCTTTTCTTCTTCCCACCCTGCCATCCTCATCATCCATCTATCCATTCATTCATGATTCCCTGTATTCATCCTTTGCATCCATCCATCCATCTGTTCAGCATACAGTGGCTATTATGTGCCAGGCCCATGTTCTGGATGCTGGCCACACATGGATAAAGAAGACAAACGTGTTGGGTTCTTGGGAATCGGAATGTGACTGGGGACACTGTGATTTGGGGACAGGCTTGATACCTGGGGCAGGAGGACCTCAGGTCAGTGCAAGAGTCTGGACCCATAGCATTGCCGCCGTGTTGGAACCATCTGTACATCTTCCCGGTTAGTGAAGTCCGCCAGCCGCAGTGCCCCATAGGGACTCCAGCCTTCATTTACTGCTGCAGAAACTGCTCCCTGTGGGTACCCTGTCCCCTGGGGTCCATGAACCACCAGAGAAGGGTCATTGTGGGGTAAAAGTGTAGGTAGGACTTTTAAGAGGAAGATGTTGGATTTCCTGTTCAGAGTGCTCTTGAGGGATCAACTGGAAGTGTAAGTACAACGTGACTTTTTGCACCCAAAGTTTAAGATTGGATTTATGCCCGTTTTGAGTAAATACTCACTCTCCTTGGTTTAGATTCGGCTGATCTCAGTTGGTTTTTGTTAAAACCAAAATATCCTCACCTGTAGCCCACGAGGAATACTTTGCTTCATCGTTGTATTCTAACAACCCTGGGAAGTTGGATTGATTACTGACGCCATTTGAGAGATGAGGAAATAAATTCTCAGACAAATGAAGCGGTTTGTCCCGAGTCAGAGAGTTAGAAAACTTCAGAGGCAAGATTTGCACCTGTAGTCCTAAGCCGGTGTTGAGGCTGAAGGAGAAGGTGCTCCTGGCAGCGTAAACGTCCTGTGCCAGGGCTCGGAGGGGACCGGAAGGTGTGGATTGCAGCTCTGCTTGGGAAGGAGGAGGCGTGCAGAGGTCTGACTCCCACTGTCCTTAAGTGCATCAGGCCCTTTCTGCGCTGGAGAAAGCAGATGGAAGGAAAGTTACTCTGCACAGAATCACCGCGAATGCTCCCCTCCATGGCTAGGCCTCTGTGAGAGTGACTGCTCTGGTGCCAGCCTCGGACTGGGGACTTCTTCTGCAAACAGATTACATCATTACCACAAGAGAGGCTTGAGTTCTGAGGATGACGGTTTTATGGCCCGTAGACCCCCACAACTGGAGCCATCTGGACTTTTGAAAGCCTGGTAATGTAACATCATAAACAACCTTCTGTATGAGATGCATAACATGCTGAGATTTAGAACCAGGGTTTTGCCGTGGGGGAGGCAACCAGGTCTGACAGGACTTGCAGTTGTAAGGCTTATAGACAGGGTGATTTGCTGTGTGACCCCCAGACACATGTCTCCCCTTCTCTGTGCATCACTTTCCCTCTTTAAGGAGTCTGGTTTACTGAAAGCACAGAGAAGCCTGGAACTAGAAATTGTATGCATGTTCTTTGTTAAATGCCACCCCAAGCCTCTTCCCACAAGCTCCCAGGGCTTCCTACTATCCTGCCGCCCCAATTATGGAAACGTCAGCTCACAAATAGCTGGGGTGTGATGTATGTGTGCAGTGACAAGGACACCCAGAACAGAGCTCCATCTTGGGGGGCCCTAAGTGATCTGGGTGAGGGGAAGGCACAGACATGGCTGCAGAAATGCCAGTACCCACCAGAGGCATGAACGAAATGCTCTTCTTATCAGCCAGGGCTTACCTCCATCACAACACTGGCCCTCTCAACCCCAGCCCAGGTTTTCAGTACCAGACCTGAAATAGACAAGAATGCTGCCTCTAGGCTGGACTGATAGGCCATCTGCTTTCAAGCTGTCACGGGGAAAGACTCAAGAGTCCAGGGCCACTTCCAGATGTGTGGCATGTGGGGGACTTTTGCGGGTTTTACCCTGAGCTCAGTGGAGGCAGGGAGATGAAGGAGAATTGTAACAAACAAGGCTACATCATCTATGCCATTGTCCCATGGAGCAAGCAGATGAACCATAATTATATATGTAATTAGGCCATTGTGGCCTCATGATCACTCATGCCTTGGTATATAAATTGGTCCATATAGGAAAATCTTGCAGTATACAGGGAAAACCTTGAAATGTACATACTCTTTGATCCAATTATTTCACTCATAGGAATTTATCCTAAGGCAAAAATTTGACCAATACAAATATATATATTCATTGTACAGACCATTATAGTAGTGAAAACTTGCAAATGACCCCTAAATCCAACCAGTGAAGCTGGTTGAGTAAATTAGACTTCAACCCCACACTGGAATATATGCAGCTATTTATTTTTTCTTTACTAGCATGACATCCTTTCTGAGTCATAAAAATGATAAGGGTAGTTCTATTATGAAAAGTAGAATAAAATGATATCAGAAAACTAACCTCACAATCATAGGATTGCTAATTTTCTCTATCCCCAAGGCAGCTTCTTTGTTCTGATTCCTGGACACCCTTTGGCATAAAATTCCCAGATCTTCACTAGGGCTCCAAGCTCCAATAGAAGTAAATGCTCTGCTTTCTGACCTTCTCTATCGTGCTGTGTTTTATTGTCTGCCTGGTATTAGGGTGAGCTGTGCCTGTGAGATCCCCATTACATCCATTCCTGAACTTGGCCAGATCCATGTCTGATTTGCCCTTGATCCCAGGGTGTGAAAATCTGTTGCTTAGTATAGCTCCCTGCATTGGTTATCTTAGCTAAATTTTCTGGGTAACTTGCTGCAATTTTGACATCAGCATTCACTGCTTCACCTTGCACTTTTATTTTTAAAAATTTTTTATTCTATATTGGAGTATAGTTGATTAACAGTGTTGTGTTAGTTTGGGGTATGCAGCAGAGTGGCTCAGTTATTCATATACATGTATCTATTCTTTTTCAAACTCTTTTCCCAATTATGTTATTATGTAACATTGAGCAGAGTTCCCTGTGCTATAGGGTAGGTCCTTGTTGGTTATCCATTCTAAATATAGCAGTGTGTACCTGTCCATCCCAAACTCCCAATCTCTCTCCATTTCCCCTGGCCGTAAGTTCATTCTCTAAGTCTATGAGTCTGTTTCTATTCTGTAAATAAGCTAATTTGTATTATTTATTTTTTGATTCCACATATAAGCGATGTCATATGATATTTCTCTTTTTCTGTCTGACTGATTTCTTTTGCAGTTCATTCATTCAGCAAATACAATTAATGATTACCTTAAGCCTGACCCTATGCTAGGATTGGTGCTTGCTCTCTCGCGCAGTTGTGCTGATTCGTTGCTACCCCATGGACTGTAGCCCACCAGGCTCCTCTGTTCTTCGGATTTTTTCAGGCAAGAATACTGGAGTGGATTGCTATTTCCTTCTCCAGGGGATCTTCCTGACCCAGGGATTGAACCTGCAAGTCTTGTATTGGCAGGTGGATTCTTTACCAACTTCACCACCTGGGGGGCTGATGATGGAAAGCTAAATGATTCATGATACCTGCCTCCAGGTCCTGAGAAGACAGGTGTTATGTGGATGCATTTACAAATGTTGGGTGGTCATGTATTGAGTTGGACCTTGCACTTTTGTATTATAGAGAAGACTTTCTTTCCTGAAACCTCATGAACCAATCTTTGCTAGCTTCAAGCTTTTCTTCTGTGGCTTGCTTACCTCTCTAGCCTTCATAATCCTGGAGAGGGTTAGGGCCTTGCTCTGGATTGCATGCGTGCGCTGTGCTCAGTCATGTCTGAATCTTTACAACCACGTGGACTGGAGCCCACCAGGCTCCTCTGTCCAAAGGAATCTTTCCAGGAAAAAATACTGGAATGGGTTGCCATTTCCTTCTCCAAGGGATCTTCCTGACCCAGTGGTCGGACTCCTGTCTCCTGCGAGGCTGGCAGGCTCTTTACAGCTGCACCCCCTGGGAAGTCCCTTGCTTGGAGATGAGGCTTTGTCTTTAGGGAATGTTGTGGTCGGTTTGCTCTTCTTTCCAGACCACCAAATATCAGCAATAAGGCTTTTTTGCTCTTTTGTCATTGTTATTATGCTTAATTTCCTTTAAGAACTTTCTCTTTACATTCACATCTCAGCTGTTTGGTGCAAGAGCCTAGCTTCCTGGCTTTTGATATGCCTCCTTCACTAAGCTTAATCATTTCCAGCTTTTGATTTAAAGTAAGAGACATTCAGCTTTTCCTTCCACTTGAACACTTAGAGGCCATTGTAGGACTGTTCACTGGCCTGATTTCAGTATTGTTGTGTCTTAAGGGACAGGGAGGCCCAAGGAAAGGCTACGAGATGGGAGAACGCCTGGAAAGTGGAGCAAAGCGAACACACACAACATATATATGGGCATGGTTTGTGGTGCACCAAACAGCTACAGTGGTAACATCAAAGATCGCTGATCACAGATTATCACAACAAACACAATAATAATGAAAACATCTGAAATATTGTGAGAATTACCAAAATGCAATGCAGAAATATAAAGTGAATAAATGCTGTTGGAGAAAGTGGCCCCAGTAGACTTGTTGGACAAAGGATTGCCACAAACCTTCCATTTAAAAAAAACCACGCTGTCTGTGAGGTGCAAAAACATGATCGAATGAGATGTGACTGTAGGAGCACTTAAAAATGCCACTGCCCGTCCTGGGAAAGGCAGAACTATAGTAAAGGCAAAATGAGCACTGGACACTAGGGGTTTAGGGCCAGGGTAGAGGGATGAAGGGGTAGAGCACAGAGGGCCTTTTAGAGCGGTAAAGGTATTCTGCATTACTCTGTGACCATGGATACAAGATAGCATGCCTTTGTCAAAACGCATAGAACTTTCAAAGGCAAAGAGTGAACCTTAATGAATGCAATTAAAAAAAATCATTTAGGAGGTTAGGGCTCCCAGGAAGGGCTGGAGACTGGGATGAAAAATATAACTGTATTAGGAACGTATGAGACAACTGAAGGGCAGGGGCAGGGAACACTGACCTGAGAAGCCCTGGAAATAATCAGAGTCTGTAAGACCAAGGGCAAGAGGCGTGCACATGAGTGCTGTGCTCTAGTTGATACAGTTGCTTTCCACGGGATACGAGTGAGCAGTTCTACCACTTCTGTGCACGTCTCCTGGAACTGAAGCATTATGTGCATGGACGGAGCACAGTGGGATCCATGCTTGTCACTGTTAGAAAGGGGGTTATAGATGAGCAGGAGTAGGAGGTAGGGGATCATGTAGTAATGGACTGGAACCGGAGACATCAGTGTGAATGCTTAATACAGAGACAGATGGCTCCATATAGAAATATGTTTGCTGCTGCTGCTGCTAAGTCGCTTCAGTCGTGTCCGACTCTTTGCGACCCCATAGACAGCAGCCCACCAGGCTCCCCCGTCCTTGGGATTCTCCAGGCAAGAATACTGGAGTGGGTTGCCATTTCCTTCTCCAATGCATGAAATATGTTTACATGCATGTATATACATAGGTTAGTTTACTCACATACATTTTTCCTGCTCTGCCAGCTGAGAGGGCAGATAATCAATGACCCCTGAGTACCACCTGGATCTAGGTTTGTAACATCATTCTTCAATAAAAAGAACCAGTGGTGATTGGAGAGATAACTGACTCGGTGTCTGAGGCAGTGAATATCCAAAGTGAGTCTGGGGCATCTTATACTGCCTAATTGTAAGGATGTGCTCCAAAACAAAATTGACAGGAGTTCATCAAAGGAGCACAGGAGCCAACCGGAAAGAGCCAGCGCTGGAACAATTTGAGCAAGATAAAGAAGTAATGGGTTAGAACTCAAAGTAGAAAATAAAGAGCTATGAGTCCGTACTGGCATAAATAAATGATTGAATGGCTTAATAAATGAGGGAAAAGAGACAAATTGCCAGAAGAATTCCAAATAATTCATACAAGTAGGACTGCGCATGTAATTCCTTCCAAAGTATGCAGGACAGAAAGGGGGAGAAGCATAACTTGATGGTGGAAAAACCTGACCAACACTCTCAGCCAGGGCGTCAAGGCCAGCATCGACATTCATATGTCACGTTAATGGTATGCATTCTTTTTCTTAAAAAAAAAAAAAAAAATTATTTGGCTGGGTCAGGCCTTAGTTGCAGCATGTGGGATCTTTCCTTGTGGCCCGCAGACTCTCTAGCTGTGGTGTGGGGACTCGGTTGTTCCACAACATGTGGGCTCTTAGTTCCCCAACCAGGGGTTGAAGCTGTGTCCCCTCCATTGTGGTGGATTCTTAACCACTGGACCACCAGGGAAGTCCCGATGCTATGTACTCTTGGTATGATGTGATGAAAACTGCATTTTATCCCTCTGGTCCTCCTCCCCAAAACCCCTATCCCCAGTCAATTCATGGAAAAAATATCATTTTAGAGAAACATTCTATAAAACACCTAACCCAATATTCCTCAAAACTGTCAAAGTCATCAAAAAGGAGAAAAGTATAAAGGAGACATAATGGCTAAATGTAATGTGCTGTCTTAGATAGGATTCTGAAACCCCTCAAGGACGTGAGGGGAAAACGAAAGAAATTTGAATAAAATACAGACTCTAGTTAATAATAATGTACTGATATCAGTTCATCAGTTATAAAAAATATACCGTATTAAGGTAAGATGGTCTTAAAAGCACTAATTCTTTGTATTCTCTTCTCAGTCTCTTGATCTAAAAACTGTTCTACAAAGTCAAGTATATCTTGTTTTAAAATTGCCAATTAGGTACAGGTGAAAAATGGTATCTTGGTTTTTCTCTGACTTTCTTTGTTTACTAATGCTTTCTCTTTTATGTGGTGGCTACTTTATTTCTTCTGTGGATTGCTGACTGTCATGTGACACTAAGGCTTTATGGTGTGTTACACAGCATAATTGCAGATGTAGCTAACTGATACAAAGTCACTGAATTACCACAGTCTTATGAAGTATTATTGGTCTGCTTTCCATTATCCACATACCCATTTTACACAGGAAGAAATAAGAGACTGAGAGGGGCTAATTAACTTTCTCAAATTCACTGGGTATATTTTGCTGGGTGTGCAAGCTGAGGGTGTTCGGAGAAATAAGGTGAAGAGAGAGACAAGCTTGACCGAGAAAGCTGGCCGAGAGGGAGAAGGGAGAGGTGTGGCAGCTGCCAAAGGAAATGGAAATCTGGGGAAGACAGAGATGCTTGAAGGAGATTTTAGGAAGCTTCACTCAGTAAGTGTCACACCTAGATTTTGAACCAACGTCTGTCTGATTCACTCTACTGTGAAGTGCCAAGTGTGACGATGGCAGGGGGTGGAGAGGGAATCCTGGCAGCTAGCTAGGTGTCCAGCAGCAGGCAGCCTTTGAATTCTACGCTATAAGGTATTGGTGACCACACTTCAAAGAGGGGCACCGTGCACCAAAGTGGAAACGACACGGGAAGTCCCTGAGTGGCCACTGTGAGAAATGGCTCCTGTGGACACCAAATTTCCTGTTTCAAGCTGAGGATACAGAAGAGGTCACTCCAGACTCTGCTGAGAACACCAAAATGGGCTCCCTGGAATCAAGCCTGGAAGGAATTCAGTTGTCAGGGGCTAGCAGGCAGCACAGCCCCAGGTCATGCATTACCATAATTTAACGGTGAGGCTCTGAAAACTGAAGCCAGGAAGGAGCCTCTCCTCCTCAGATGCTTAAACAGCATCCAAGATGCGGGGGGCTCAGCGCTCACCAGTACCGGCCTTCTCAGCACTAGACCTGAAGAAGCTGAAGTCCCAAGGCTCTGGACTCAAGGAACAGAATATAACCTCTGGCTTGGCTGCTTGCCCTGTGCAACCTTGAGCAAGTCAGTTCACCACTCTGGTCCTTGGTATGTTTGTTTCAAAACAGAGACCATCATCCTTGCCCTACTAACCTCACAGAAATTCCCAGTGGATAATTAATACTGATGGCTGACAATTACTGCACGCTCTACAGGCCAGCATTTTGCCTGAATCATCTCATTTAAAATTCAGCAATCTTAGTGGGCATGTGCTCATAATGAGCTCATTTTACCAACAGAAAAACAGATCTAGAGCAACGAAGTGGCTTGTCCAGGGTCACCCGGCTTGCAAAGATTAAGTTGGAATTTAGAACCCATCTTGTTCACCAGAGAGTCACTAATCATATTCCAATGTAATGCTTGATGGAAATAACACGTGAGGAACTTCAGGCTCCAGGGGAAGAAATGGGGAACAGGTTGGAGAAGTCGGGGAAGGGTGGGCATGGCTGCTAGCTGGCTTTGGTGTTTATTACTGGGTATGCAAGCTGAGGGGTTTGAAGAAGCAAGGTGTAAAGAGAAAGGAGCTTAACAGGAGAATGCTGGCAGAGAGGGAGAAAGGAGAGGATTAGCAGCTGCCGAAAGAAATGGAAATCTGGGGAAGACTTGCTTGAAGGGGATTTTTAGGACGTTCCATTCCCAGATACGCTTTGTAATCCCCTTCCTCTGACCCCCACGAAACCTTCAGTAAATCCCTGCTTTCGGTCGGTGCCTCCAGATGTGGGCTTCCCTGGTGGCTCAGATGGTAAAGAATCTGCCAATAATTCAGGAGACCCAGGGTTCAAGTCCTGGGTCTGGAAGATCCTCTGGAGAAGGGAACAGTAACCCACTACAGTGTTCTTGCCTGGGAAATCTCCTGGACAGAGAAACCTGGCGGGTTACAGCTCGTGGGGTCACAATTGGACACAGGTGAGCGATTAGGCACTACTCCTCCTACCAGATGTGGGTCCAGCTTTGCTTTGGGGACTGGCAGCCTGAGACTGGTCACAGCTTGGGGGCTCACTGAGAGGGGACAGACCTCCATTCTTCTGCCCTAGGCTTGTTGGCAGGAGGCTGCCTTGGGGGCACGGCTGTCCCAGGGAGTCCATAGGCTGTGGCTTCCAGGAGCTCTGACTCTGGGTCCACCAGAACAACAGCTTTTCAAGGGTGTTTTTAATAGTTGTCTGAAGTGTAAGATTCCAGATGGATCCTAGTAAAGGTTATCTTCTTGACTATATGCAGTTGAATTAAACCTAGGCAAAATCATGCTTTTCTTTCTTCCCTTTCCTTTTCACCCTCTTTTATTCTTTCTCTTATTTCTCTCATTCATCTATTAGTCTTCCTTTTTTTTTTCTCTTTCACTTCCCATTTTCCATCCTTGTTCATCCAGCCCTCCTTCCATCTTTCAGTATTGATCTTTCAGCCTCTGTGTTCAGGATACTATGCTTTGTCCAGCATACAGGGGTGAGGTGGCATGGGCATCCTTTCTTCTCTCTTACATTTATTATGTCCCTGCAATGGGGCTAGGAGATGGTGATAGATAGATAGATGGATGGATAAATAGGCAGATAGACAGATAGATATTGACATGCAGTTATGGACATCATAGTCTGGGGCTAGGAGATGGTGATAGATAGGTAGATGGATGGATGGATATTGATATGTAGTTATGGACATCATGGTTCCTGCTCTTCAAGTGTGCAAATCCAGTAGAGAGGTAGCTGTTCAAGCCAATCACCAGCATACTCTCTCTCCAGATTCAGCTCTCCTGGGTAACCAGGCGCTTGTGAGATTTTTTTTTATCTTCTCATTTGGTAAAATGTGGTCCTTACCTTCCATCCCAGATGTTATTTTGTAAGCATTTTTCCCATGTTGCTATGCAGTCTTATTATTTTAATGGCTGCATAATCTGCCACTGCTGCTGCTACTGCTAAGTCGCTTCAGTCGTGTCCGACTCTGTGCGGCCCCATAGACAGAAGCTCACCAGGCTCCCCTGTCCCTGGGATTCTCCAGGCAAGAACACTGGAGTGGGTTGCCATTTCCTTCTCCAATGCATGAAAGTGAAAAGTGAAGTGAAGCCGCTCAGTCGTGTCCGACTCTTAGCGACCCCATGGACTGGAGCCTACCAGGCTCCTCTGTCCATGGGATTTTCCAGGCAAAAGTACTGGGGTGGGGTGCCATTGCCTTCCCCGTAATCTGCCACTAATTAACCAGATTTGCATAACTGGCCCCTGTCACTGGGTATCAGGTAGTTTCTAGTTTTTTTTCATCTTAATAGGTAAAGGTATGAACTTTGGGGGCTTCCTCAGTGGCTCAGCGGCAAAGAATCTGCCTGCCAATGCAGGAGATGCAAGTTTAATCCCTAGGTCGGGAAGATCTCTTGGAGGAGGGCGTGGCAACCCAATGCAGTATTCTTGCCTGGAAAATCTCGTGGACAGAGGAGCCTGGCAGGCTACAGCCCATGGGGTCGCAGAAGAGTTGGACGTGACTTCGTGACTAAACAACATATATTAGCTACTATCATCACTGTGAGTAGTGTCTCATTCCCTCATTTTCTGGGCCATTGCCTGGGCAGGGGTATCCTTCTATTTACTTACCCCAAAGTCTGTGATGGCTGAGAGGTCGATGAATGGTATTACATGTAACTGATGTATCCATTTTTCTGTTGGGTCAACATTTGCTCATCACCTAGTCTGGGCCAGGAATTGTGCGGAAATCCAGAGGCAAAGACAAGGTTCCTGCCCTGAGTTCATACCCTGAGCTCTGAGTGACTGAGCATGTGTGTGCATGCACACACATACACACACACACACACACAACTTTTTAGGGCCAGCTCTTTCTAGGTGCTTATGGACCCAACTGAAATGGGGGCATGGAAGGCATGGGGTAGGGTTTGTCCTGGAGCATCCATCTGTCCATCTGCTCTTCTCCTGAATCCAGTGCACCTGTCAGGACACAGCAGATGCTCCCTGAGGATACCTTCGCTGCCCCTGTTTGAGTGTCAATGTTACATAATAACACTCAATGGACACCACCACTGTCCACTGCCTCACAACTCTCCATTAAAGCATCCTCTCTTCCACCTGAGTTTGACCTTCTAGTGACCTTTTCATCCCTATGTCCCCAGTGCCTGGCACTGGGAAGCCCTTCAGAAACGGAAAGGAAGGAAACAAAGACAGAATGAAGCGGGAGAAAGGTTTTCTCTCCTAGTCTGGCCACCCCTTATTAATAGTGCCTGGGTTTGCCATGGGGCATATGTGACTGAGCGTGTTGACACTGTGTAATTTATTAGCCTGAACTATACAAATTATATCTTCCCCTCAGGACTCACCCACGATGAGAAGCAGCTTTTCACGAGTTTATCCTGGGGACCCAAATAAATAAGCAGTGAAACAAAAACCTCATGAATTTTTTAAAGGGCTTATCGGAACTGGGGGGAAAAACCTGGTGCTCTGGGTACAGAAGTATCCAATAGATCAGCCTTCTTTTCTCTTTACCCTCTTAAATCCTTTTTTAATCCTCTTGCTTGCCAGTGTCAATCTGGGCTTTCCCCGCTCCATTTCCCTCCACTTTGGATCATCAGAAGAACAATACCTACCCGTGACCTGCCTCTCCCACCACTCTAGGGGGGTTGGGGTGCCCAGACCCCAGTGAAGGCTGGATCCTAGGGCCCCAGAAGTGCCACATCCCATCCTCTGCCTGCATCTGTTTGGAGGGGATTACAGGTGTGGGGTTGCCACGCTGAGACCCTGAGTGTCCTCTTTAAAAAAAGCTTCTTGGCTATAAACAACACCTAAGCTTATCATTCCCCAAATGTCAGCCTTGCTGAAAGTTAAGCGGTTTACAAGGTCTTGCTGAGAAAGTCCATGTACTGGAAGCTAATAGAAGGTCAGCATTTTCCATTTCAATTTTTCCCTTCCTGATGCCCAGGGTTTAGGTAATACTCCCTTTGGCATTTTGAAGACATTCTTACAAATTCTGGCAAGGTAGCTGAGCAAGCACTTGATGTGATGAGTCCTCCCCAAAGTCTGTGGAATGAGGGTTGTTATGATTTCTCCATTTTATAAATGAGGAAACCGAGGCTTGAACAGAGAGGGAATCTGTTGCCCAGTCACACACAGCAGATGATGACTCTTGGTTCTGGCCTCATGTCTATCTGCTTCCAAAACCCAGGCTTCGATGCATTATGACTTCTTTCTCCACTTGTGGAGTCAAGAATGTTCCCACCATTGCCCCCAGATCTTCCTTTGCAGTGAGAGACCTAACATTGCTTATACAGCCTGAGAGCCAAGCTGAAGAACTGTAGCCCTGAACACATTCGGTGGACATTCTCTCTTATTTTCATAGGGCAGAGGTCAGCAAACTACAGCATACAGTCCAAATCTGGCCCACTGCTAGTTTGTGTAAATAAAGTTTTATTGACATAAAACCACACACATTCATTCGCATATTGTCTATGGCTGCTTTCACGTTACAAAAGCACGGTTGAGTAGTACAGCAGATACCACATGGCCCACGCGGGCTATAGTAGTTACTTTCTGGCCCTTAGAGAAAAAGTTTTGTGACTCCTGGTGTCTGGAGTAATCATCATCTGTTTTCCCAGAATCTAGGGTGAGAGCAACAGTCCTCTGACTAGATTGCATTTCTTGAGTGCTGGGCAAGACCCAGGCACTCTATTAACTGCTTTCTGTGGATGATCTTCTGGAATCTTCCAATAGTACTATTAGGCAGGTGCTCAGAGAAGTGAGCAACTTCCCACAGTCACAGGGCTACAAAGGAGGGGGTCTAAGGCTCAACCCTGGAGCTGACTGGCAAGCTCTTTATAAACTGAAAAGTGCTTTATTATTTATAAGTAATAAACAATATTAAAGACATAATCTCCAAATAAGTGAGCATCATCTCAGCACCCGGCACCATGCTGCGTGTTGGGCTAGGAAGTGATAGAAAAGGAGCAAGTCTCTGTCCATGGGAAACCCATGGGCTTGTGAGAAAGACAGACCTCTGTCTAGATCAGCCATCAGGATAGGCTGCCATAGAAGACAAAGAGGTGGAGAGGGGAATAGGGGAAGGGGCCACAGAGAAGGTGACCTTTGAGTTGGGTCTTTAATGATGAACAGAAATGTGATAAATAAATGCTCCCTGGGGCAGCAGGAACAACTTAAGCCAAGGCTTCGACTGAAACAGTTGTCATGGGTCTGAGTCTAGAATGAGTGAAGTGTTGACGGGAGAGGAGGGTGCCCACAGATACAATAGAGTTCATTTGAAATCAGAAAAGAGTTTGGGATATGAAGCTTAGGGTTTTGAAAATGTATTTCCTTCCTTTATCTAGAAAGATTCTCAGGCTTTTCATGCCATCCCATTTCCATCTGATAGGCAATAGGTGCTCAATAAATGTTTCCGAGAACTAAGTGCTGCCTCCAGCCCTGGGAAGCGAGCCCTCTCTTGGCTGCCGCTGCAGGATGCTCACGTGGCAGCAAGGCCTGTCCAGGTGATGGTGTTACATCCACCTGGGACAGTGCCAGACCTTCCAAAGAGTTTCAAGTTTGGGGTCAGCTCCAGTGGGCCTCTAAAGAGGGCCTTTCCAAAAGGTTCCCATTTTCCCACCTGTGCTCAGATGGCAGAACAGGGGTCTTGTGCCCTGAAAGAATTACTTGCCTGGTTGCTCATTCACTTAGGAGGGCAGAGAAGATGGACAGAGCCTAGGCTTTGGGGCCATTCAAATCCCAGCCCTGCAGCTTTCTGCTTATGTGACCTTGGGCAAGTTCCTTAAATTCTCAGAGCCTCAGTATTCTCATCCATAAAATGGGGATGATGATTCCTGTTGTTATGATGGCAAGAAAACTGTCATATAGTAAGTGCTCAATGTCTATTACTGGCAACTATTATTATTATTAATAATAATCCTATTTCTACACGGATCGTCTTTTGCTGTAATAATGGTACAATAATGCCAACACATTGTGTGATTTATAAAGGTGTTTATTTTTTTATTCTTACTGTTCCATAGATCAGATGGGGATGGCTCTTGGCTTTAAGCCTGCACCCTTTCTCTTTCATTTTGGGACCTAGTGGCCAGCCAGGACATGCCCTTCTAAAGGCAAGGAGCAGAAATTTTGAGAGGAGAGTGTGAAAACCCAGGCACCATTTAAGTCTTGAGCTCAGAACTGGCCATAGTTACTTCAATGCATCCCATTGGCCAAAGCTCATCACCGGGTCCAGCCCAGTAGGAAGGGGTAGGAAGATACACTCCAGCCACCATGAAGTATAGTGAGAGTGGAAAAGGGACAGAGTTATGAGCAAACTGTGCCACTCCCACGATGGCCAAAACTCATAGCAAGACCGTGGGCCGTATGAGCCCACAATCCACCTAGCATTGCCTCCTGTGTTTCTCAAGGCTGAGCCAGGTCTTCCAAATCCCCAGCCTCACTGATGAAGAAGCTAAGGTTTAAGCTCTTCCTGTAGTTGTGTCTGGTCAAAGGAGGTCCTGAGAAGATCACTGAATGCCTTTTTCCAGTGGGGTTCTGATAGATAGCCTCCAGCATGAATTCCCTAAGGAAGCCTGACTTACCACTGGAACACGTAGGCACTGTGCATCCAACATGAGGGAAAACAACAAAACAGCCCCCGTGTTACACGGTGGCCGCCAAAATTCCAGTGGTCAGTGGCCAACACTGCCCATTTGATTTCCTCTGGCTGAACTTTTTGGTTGTTCTACTGCCAAAACCAGGTTGGCTATTTATTCTGGACACCAATGTCTATTATTAATCATGTTCATAAACAAAGCTCCCAAAATTCCACCTCCATGCCAGGAAGAATTAATTTAAAACAATAGGAGCAACAAAAAAAAATCAAGTCAATATGGTGTCATATGGTGTCCACCCTAACTCAGGGGAGCCTGGTGATGAGTTGATGAATATTCCTGGATGAAGAAAACTTGGACTTGGCCCAGATCAACTCATTGCTTCAGTAGTGTCTTCCAGAGAGAGTTCAAATTGTTTCCTAATCCAGTCCCAGTTGCACCATCTTTTGTGACTTCATTTACTTGGACATTAAGATCATCAATAGATAATCCAGTTGGGCAATGGGGAAAGCAGAGAGAGGAAAGAAATGCCTCATTCTTTTATTCTCTCACTTACTCACCAGTTGCTGAGTGTCTGCCGTGTCCAGAGGGCTGGGGACATGAGCGTCGAAGGAAGCAGAAGATCCTCATTGTATAGCAGGTCCTCATGAAATGTATCTTTTCAAGGTCGGTAGTTGGTTTCCCATCGGCCACTGCACTACAGATGATGGGTCTAAGCAAATCTCAGCAGTACTATCGCCCTGTTGCTAACTGCTCGGAGGTTAGCATGGGACCCAGTTCTGCCCACTGAAAAACGAGAAAGTCTGTTTATGACTCTTGGAAAGCTTCCCCTGCTCTTACTGAGAAGGAGCTAGCGGAAGGGATGGAACACTCTTCTCTGTCACCTGTAATCTGTGCAGACGTGATGATGACAGTTTCACGGCCGTCTTGCTGTGTGCCAGAAGACAGAAGATGAAGGCAACTCTGACAATGGGAGATGAGAGGAACTGCATCCTCGCTGACATCGTGAGCCACTAAGTCTCTAACTCTGAAGGCCACTCTACCCTTGGACTTTCTGTTCTGAAGGATAAGATCTTTCCCCAGTCTTTTTGCCACTGTAGGGGTTTCTGTTATCTGCATCCCAAAGCTTCCTAGTCAGTGCAGCATTATTAATACAGCACCTTGAATTAGCTACTGTAGAACCTTGATTAGTCCCTGGTAGCTTAGATGGTAAAGCATCTGCCTATAGTGCAGGAGACCTGGGTTCGATCCCTGGGTTGGGAAGAGCCTCTGGAGAAGGAAATGGCAACCCACTCCAGTATTCTTGCCTGGAAAATCCCATGGACGGAGGAGCCTGGTGGGCTACAGTCCGTGGGGTTACAAAGAGTCAAACACGACTGAGCGACTTCACTTTCGCTTTGATTTAGCTGTCAATGAGCAGGCACAGAGAAGTGGCTAACTTGTCTAGGGTCACGCAGCCAGGAAATATCTGAATTAGATCGTGAACCTAAGGCTCTCTGCCCCCAGCCTCCTCTCCCCAAAGGTGGCTTATAGCTGACCTCTGAGAACGAACAGTTGGCAAACAGATGTTGAATATCTACCATGTGCAGTGGGTGCTGAGAGGATAGGGAGCTGATACCCAAAGAAACAGAAAGTGGTAAAGATCCTGCCAGAGGAGCACAATGTAATAGAAAGAGGGGGAACCCATCCATGCTGGTGGCAGGCTAAACCCGCCGCCCCGTCCCCCACACTCTCCATAGCCATGAGCTGCTAGGACAGTCTGGCATGGTAGAAAGCACTCCTGTTTTTAATTCAGAGAGGCCTGGGCTTAAATCTTGTCCCTGCCTCATCCTCACTACATGACATGGGGTATGTCCTGTCTCAGTTACCTTGTGCTGGCTATTGAGGAGTGGCCATGATGTATGCATATTGTTAACACTTAGGAGATGCTCAGAGAGTGATAACTCTGAAGAAGATGATGATGGCAGGGTTGTGAAGAACTTTTGAGAGTCACAAAGCTGAGCGAGTCCTGTTCTGATGGCAAGAAGACCCAGGTCCTAGTCCCAGCTCTGGCAGGATGAGCTGTGTGACCTCAAGCAATCCCTGCTGTCTCTGGACCATTCACATACCCCATCTATACAATGGCGGGTTTGGGCTGGGACCAACTGTTTTCAGACTCTGCTCCGTGGAGCTCTAGAGTTTCACTGACCCTAAAATGAGAAAGGGACAGAATCAGGGACTGGAACCCTCACCCCCAGCTCCAAGCATGGCAGCTCTTTTGTTACTTTTTTCATGGGATTGGGGTTTTCTGTAAGATGTTCTTGGAAGAGATATTTCTGTTCCTTTAATTAAAATTTTAAAAAGACGGCTTGAAAGCCTCTAGATTAGATCATTAAGTTTCTTCCATTTATTCATTGGTTGGTAGCATAAGCTTTGGGGCTCAAATACTCACTTAAAAGATGACTCTGACATTAACGATCTTGGTTAAACCAGGGAAGCAGATCACTTCCTGGACCAGTTTCTAGTCATCTACTAGCCATTCATGACAGTTCCCTTTCCCCTCATCTCTGCCAGCAGGAGGTGTTATAACTCTTTTAGATTTTTGCCAGTTCAGAGAAATAGTCAGGGAAAGCAATTCTTAATGGAGGGGTTCCAGGCACTGTGATGGCAGTAGGGAAGACAAACCGTATCACCCAAGGAGGTCTGCCTTGACCAGAGTGAGGATCCTGCCTTTAAGCCACAGTTTCTGTTACCTGCCCCTATCATGTGTGTGTGTGTGTGTGTGTGTGTGTGTGTGTGTGTGTGTGCGTGCGCTCAGTCTCTTGGTCGAGTTCCACGCTTTGGGACCTCATGGACTATAACCCGCCAAGCTCCTCTGTCCTTGGGGTTTCCCAGGTAAGAATACTGCAGTGAGTTCCATCTCCTCCTCCAGGAGATCTTCCCGACCCAGGGATCAAACCCAAGTCTCCTGCATTGCCAGGTGGATTCTTTACCACTGCACCACCTGCAAAGCCTCTGCCCAGGTATGGACCAAGTAACCATTCCCTGGGTTCTGGAACTTCCTAGCAGTGTGTCTTTGGGTGAGTGACCGCCTCTCAGAGCCTCAGTCAGCTCATCTGTAACATGGGACTTGTACCATCCACGTGGCAGGGCTGTTAAGAGGAACAAGGAGTTTGCATGTATGAGACACCTGCTCTAGTTTGGATTCACGGTAGGTCTTCCACAAACATAGCCTCCCTTCCCGGTGAGATGAGGAGATCAGGGACTCACTGGGCTGTTTGGGAGGACGCCAAAGAGTCCCTGCAGAGAGCAGCAGCCACACCAGGTGTCTTGATGAATTAATTATGGAAAATTAGGGCAAGTCAGGTTTCCGCCTCCAGGAATCGCATATTAAGGTCTGGACGGGAGTGTGGGATTTTAATCATTCTCCAGGGGCCAGAGACAAGAAAGACTTTTCCTGCTGGGACGGATGAGAAGTAGGGGAGCCAATCACATTATGCAAATGCGGCTGAGGCAGAGGCAGTGGACACCTTGAGACAGGGCCAAGGCCTTTCCTGGATGTCTGCTGGCTGGGGTATCTGACTTACCCAGGCACGACCTGAGGGATTATTCCCAACTCCTGACTTCAGAGCTGTGCATCACAGACGGATGCCAAAACGACTGCCTCTCTCTGCCCTTCCCTCGATCCGCTCTCTTCCCGATGTGACTTCGCAGCCGCTCCCTGAAAGCCCTTGAATCTGGGCTGCCCTGTCTCTCATTTCAGCCTAGAGAATATAGTGGAAGTGACTGTGATGATTTTCAACTTGAGGGTCAAGAGGACTGGACCACTTCTGTGGTCTGTCTGTCTGTGTTGGAGTCTTGCTCAGCCACCGTGAGCATGGAAATTCCACGGGTGAGAGATAGATAACAAACGGAATGTACAAATCCATGATAAAGCCAGAAATGAAGATGAAAAGTGTCATGGGAGGCGTTGTGATTTCTAACAAGCCGGGGAAGGAAGGTCTCTTGGAGGAGGCAGCATCTGAACAAAGACCTGAAAAATATGAGTGTGAGTGTCAAGGGAATGTGTAGGGGAAGGTCGTCCAGAAGGAATAAGAATTATTAATCCATTTTATGGGTGAAGAAAGGAACTTGAAGAGATTAAATTGCTTGCCTGTTTGATGACAGTCAGGGCTTCCCAGGTAACTCAATGGTAGAGAATCGCCTGCCAATGCAAGAGACGTGGGTTCAGTCCCTGGGTTGGGAAGATCCCCTGAAGGAGGAAATGGCAACCCACTCCAGTATTGCCTGGACAGAGGAACCTGGCGGACTACAATTCATGGGGTCACAAAGAGTCTGGCAGGACTGAGTGACTGAGGACATGCACAGCAGAGCTGGAACTTGGACCAGATTTTTTGACTCAGGCAACCTGACCTTGGCGCTGGTGCCCTGAACTTCCCAGATGGCCTCATGTGCCCTCAAGAGATGCCCTGACTCAGCCGTCCGTCTGGACATCTGCACACCGATCCCGGGGCCTCCATCCTGGGCCCCAAGCTGTATTGTCATCCGGATTTCAGCTGATGACAGTGGGAAGCCACTTTGGTCCCTAATGGATTCAGCACTCTCCAAATGCTCTATCCTATTAGCCGTGGACTAAACGGACTTCGTCTCGTCCAGGGAGTCATCACCTGATGAAACGAGCAGGCACTCAACCTCCCTAAGCAAAAGGTGATTAAAAAATATTGCAAGAGCCAGCCTTGGATAAAGCTTATGCGAATTGTCTCTTTGATTTGGCTGAGAGGTAAGGGGGTGGTTATGGCCCTCCCAGGGACCTTGAGTTCCTGCTGCTGGCAGCCGGTAGAGAACAAGCTCCCCGAGCTTGGGTGGTCATCGTCCACCACCCTTGAGCCTCCTCGGAAGCCAGGTTAATTTGGAGAAAAGGGATAGCATCCAGATGCTGTCTCCTGCCTCCCAGCAGAGGACAGGGCTCCAGACCCTTTTTTTGGAGATGCTTTATGTTCGGACACGACTGAGCGACTGAACTGAACTATGTTCTAGAAGATTCCCTTCCTGTTTCTCATCTTCTTTCTCTCCCAGCCAGACCTGTTCATCACCAAGCATCTGTGGAGTGGAAAAGTCTTAGCCTCACGTGAGCGTTGTGCAGCACAGAAGCCCCGAATCATGAGACACTTGTGTCTAAGGAGCATTTGAAATGTAGCAAGTCCACTTTGAGATGGGAGACATTAACCCATCTCGAAGTAGAAATTAACACAGCATTGCAAATCAACTATACAGCAATAAAACAGAAATTTTTAAAAAGTGCCTGTAGACATTGCCAGGAAGGCAATGGCACCCCACCCCAGTACTTTTGCCTGGAAAATCCCATGGACGGAGGAGCCTGGTAGGCTCCAGTCCATGGGGTCGCTAAGAGTCGGACACGACTGAGCGACCTCACTTTCACTTTTCACTTTCATGCATTGGAGAAGGAAATGGCAACCCACTCCAGTGTTCTTGCCTGGAGAATCCCAGGGACGGGGGAGCCTGGTGGGCTGCCGTCTATGGGGTCGCAGAGTCGGACACGACTGAAGTGACTTAGCAGCAGACATTGCCAAATGTTTCCTGGGGGCAAAATCAGCCTGACTCAGGGAAAACTCTCAGGAAGTGAGACCTCCAGGTTTACACTGAGAAGCTGTGCCCTGCGTGGAGATAATGATTGTGTGTGAATGTGAGCAGGGTGCTGTTAGTTCCCATCCTGGAGGGCCTGAGGGTGTCTCTCCCCTTCCTCAGGGATGCAGTCCTAGTGGAAAACAGCTCTGATCTCCAGAAACGCCCTGGATATGGGTAGTTCCCCTCCCCAAAGCAGCAAGAGTATGTGCTCTGGATCCATGCAAACCAGGATTCAAACGCCAGCTCTTGCCCTCACCGTCTGCTTCCTCTCTCACCAAAGAGGGCTTAATTTGAGCAAAGGGAGAGCTCAGAAGAGGCTGCAGCCTGCATAGAAGGGTTGGGGGGGAAAGCCTGGTTATTCTTAGCTGTGAATCTGGGGAGGAGGAAGTTTCTTTGAACTGCCAGGGCTCCACAGCACCTTCCAGAGGGAGCCGCTCAACCACAGTTCTTCCTGGCCTGCCAAGTTTGGTCGGAAATTCCTTCCACCCCAGGCAGTGGGGAATGTGGGGAATGCAGGGTGGGCCTACCCAGGGCCTTCAGAGCCCCTCAGGTGAAGTTTCTCATCTTTGCTGTCAGAGCAGTGGGCTGGGTAATGGGGGCTGTTCAGACAGCCAGGCCTGGCACGCAGGACCCCTGCGTCTGGGCGCCTGGCCCCGACTGTCGTTTTCCTTTGCCTGCTCGAATGCTTTGATTCATGCAGGGCCCGGCCCAAGGAGGGAGAGAGGAGCTGAAAGGTGGTGTCCTCCAAGGCAAGGCAGGAGACAGATAGGACACTACTGCAGCCTTGCTGAAGCTCTGGCTTTCAAAAGCCATTCAGGAAGGGCTAAACGCAACTGGGAACCTTGGCATTTTGATCCAAGTTGTCACCATATGCCATTGAACAAAGTCCCTTTTCTAGGATAATAGAACCCAGGCTCTGCACTGGGAGTCTTGGGTTCAAATCCTGACTTGGTCACTAACAGGCTGTGTGAGCACTGGACAGATTACTTAACATTTCTGTGCCTCAGTTTCCTCAGCTGAGTTTTTCTCATCAGTAATCTGTACAGGGTTGCTCTAGGGGGTTAAATGAGTAGACACAGTTCTTAGAACAGAACTTAGCATACAGAAAGTGCTCAATAAATAATGACCCATGGGCCTGACATACAGAAGGTACCCTGTACATGAAGAGTAGCCATCATGGATATGGGCTGATTTTCCTTCCGATAGGGACAGAGTAAAGGTCCAAAGTATGTGATTAAATAGTTAATACCACTAGGCTTCCCTTGTAGCTCAGTCGGTAAAGAATCTGCCTGCAATGCAGGAGACCTGGGTTCGATTCCTGGGTTGGGAAGATCCCTGGAGAAGGAAATGGCAACCCACTGCAGTATTCTTGCTTGGAGAATCCCATGGACAGAGGAGCCTGGAGGGCTACAGTCCACGGGGTTGCAAGAGTCAGATACGACTTAGAGACTAAACCACCACCGCCGCCACCACTAGGGGACAGTAAGTAGACAAAGTATGGGAGACCTCGTAAGTTAAGGATCACTCAAGAAAGCAGGTTTGTTGTTATTCACTCATTCAGTCATGTCCACCTTTTTGCAACCCCATGGACTGCAGCACGCCAGGCTTCCCTGTCCTTCAGTATCTCTCTGAGACAGTGCTCAAACTCATGTGCACTGAGTCGATGATGCCATCCAACCATCTCATCCTCTGTTACCCCCTCCTTCTCCTACCCGCAATTTTCCCCAGCATCAGGGTCTTTTCCAATGAGCTGGCTCTTTGTACCAGGTGGGCCTGCCAGGGGCCTTCAGAGCCCCTCAAGCCAAAGTATTGGAGAGTCAGCTTCAGCATCTTGGGAGACCCCTGCAAGTTAAGGCTCTTTCAGGAAAGGAGGTTTTCTTAACCACAGAACCAAGCAGGCTTGCTCAGTAACGAATTAGGGAACAGAAGCACGAGACATGCCCCAAATCAATAAAACAATGGTGGCATGAGACGCACATCTGCCCAGGGAACTCAGTAAGGTAGGACATGCTCTCTACACACATAAAAAAACAGTAATTTGTGGACCTAACTTGACCACACAGAGACGAGTAAACTCCCCGGCTCAACCTGGAGGAAGAACTGATAACGGGAGCATGACGCCTACTCAAGGAGATGAAAGAAGTTCTCCCCTCCCCACTTTTTCCTTTGATTATAGAACCATAGCCCAGTAAGTTCTCAGGGCATGGCACTCCCTCACCTGCGTGCATGCTTATAAGCCTCGCAAGCATCCCATTCTGAGAAGTCACTTCCTATCTACCACTTTTCGTCTCTCTGGATTTTTTCTGTGCTAAGACATGAAGGACTCGGAGAAGGCAATGGCACCCCACTCCAGTACTGTAGCCTGGAAAATCCCATGGACGGAGGAGCCTGGTGGGCTGCAGTCCATTGGGTTGTTAAGAGTCGGACACGACTTAGCCACTTCACTTTTCACTTTCATGCATTGGAGAAGGAAATGGCAACCCACTCCAGTGTTCTTGCCTGGAGAATCCCAGGGACGGGGGAGCCTGGTGGGCTGCCGTCTATGGGGTCACACAGAGTCGGACATGACTGAAGCGACTTAGCAGCAGCAGAGTGAAGGACTAGCGCTCTTCAGAACCTTCCCCCTCCCCCGGAAACATCACCTGGCCATCTCACTGCCATTCGTCCTGTCTGTCTGAGAGCGTGTGTCAGGATGCCAGGTGTGAGGGCAGACACATCTGGCCTGGAATCTCTGATTCACTCCTTACCGCATGCATGCTCAGTTGCTTCAGTCGTGTCCGACTCTCCGCGACCCCGTGGACTGTAGCCCACCAGGCTCCTCTGTCCATGGGGTTCTCCAGGCAGGAATACTGGTGCGAGTTGCCGTGCCTCCCCCCAGAGGATCGTCCTGACCCAGGGATCGAACCTGCTTTCTTATGTCTCCTGCGTTGGCAGGCGGGTTCTCTACCATTAGTGCCACCTGGGGGCCCTCACTCCTTAGCCACTAGCAGATGACTCAAGTTCCTTATCTGTAAAATGGGAATAACCAGAGTAGTCACTTCATAGAGCTCTGAAAGTGTTAGTCACTCAGTCAGGTCCAGCTGTTTGCGACCCCATGGAATGTAGCCCGCCAGGCTCCTCTGTCCATGGAATTCTCCAGGCAAGAATACTGGAGTGGGTTGCCGTGCCCTTCTCCAGGGAATCTCCCAGACCCAAGGATGGAACCTGGGTCTCCTGCATTGGCAGGCGGATTCTTTATCATCTGAGCCACCAGGGAAGCCCCAGAGGGTTAAATGAGTAAGTGGATCACTCACTGAATAATGCAGTGCCAAGTACACCATTAGCACACAACGTTTATTTATTGTATTATTTGTTATTAATTTTTGCTAGAATTATTCATCAGTCATCAAACTGCTTCAGGCGTCAGCTCTCAAAGAGGAATCAAATGCTCTATTATCCTCAGGAGGTTAATTCTGAGTCTCTGTACGTCCTCTCGGGGAAGGGGAAATTGTTTCCAGAAGGAAGGGGAAAGGAGAAGGATGATGCTGATAAAACAATGTCCACTCTGTGTTCTGAGTCTTTGGGTACAACTGTGGGCAGGGTGGCAGGTAAGCTGGTGCTTAAAATGGGTGTGTTAAGGGCCCCAGAAGCAGGGCACCCGTGGTTTTCTTTTGGGCAGGGTGGCAGACTGAAGCCACCACACACGCTAGAAAGCGTGCACACTCAGTCACGTCCGACTCCTTGCGATCCCATGGACTGTAGCCAGCCAGGCTCCTCTGTCCATGGAATTTTCCAGGCACGAATACTGGAGTGGATTGCCATTTCCTCCTCCCGAGCATCTTAGTAGGAGGCTATTTCCTGTTCTGTGAATCTGGGCCATGGTGAGTCGCTCGACCAGTAGAATGTGGCAGACGTGATGTCCCAGGCCACCCGGGGCCTAGCTTGTAAGGAGCCTTGCTGAGGTAGTAACCGGAACAAGCAGCAGCTCTCAGGAGGGCTGTGGGCCACTTTTTATGAGACTATCCTGGAAGATAGGTGCACTCTGATTAAACAAGATTGGCCCAGTAGACCTGACTTCTCACCTCATATCAAAAGGAGTTCCCCACCATGCATTGGAAGGCCCTGCGAAGTCCCGCGTTAAAGAATCCTTTCACCTCCAAGGGACCCAGAGTCACCTTATGACACCTTCTAACATCTTCGCTTGTAACTAACACTTTAGGGAACACTAGCCTAGACCCGTGGATTTAAGATCTTCAGGCAGATTTACAGCTTGGAGAGAAGGCCCCTTGTTTCTCCCCCTGACACGCTACACACTCCTAGTCTTTTTTAAACCTTCGTCCATCTATGAGTGGGTGGGGCCAAGCTTGGCAATCCGGCTTCTGCAGCTGGTTCAGCTCAACAGAATTCAGTGGTGACATTACAGAGAGGGAGTCATGCTACAGGCATCTTCAGATTACCTGGACTCTCAGGAGACCCCAGCTGGGGGTGAGGTCCGGGAACTGGGGAAAATGCAATGCATAGTAACAATCATTCAAAAAAATGGAGAAAATAATTTGGAGATTATTGACTGCCTGAACCCCAAAGCTATAAACAGGATGTTTGAAACCATTTCAAGCATAAAGGTCACAATCTGCAATTTAAATGGACAGCTTGTTGCCTTTTTTCTTGGTTATGGTTGGGTGCCACCAATTACTTGAAGTGTGTGTATGGGGGGCACGCGTGCGTGTGCATGTGTAAAGGCTTTTCAAAGAGCGCATTGGGAATCAGGCTGGGTTAGCGGACGGCCCCTAAGCTGTGAACCCACACAGGGGTGGGCAAATCCTTTGCTGCATGAGAACGCGCAGGACTCATGCTTATACACTGAGAGCTTTCTTACTCATGCTGGAAAAATAAAAACATAACAGCCTACACCCTGAATCACTCCAGCTCTCTGCAGGGGTTTTACCCTGAAGAATTAAATCATTGTAAAATCGTCTCTGGGGTGGTATTGCCACCAAGGTCCAACCCAGCCCGGTGGTGGTATTAACTCGCACCCTATTTATCCAAGCAGCGAGGGTGTTGCGGGGGGGGGGGGGGGTGGAGTCTGTTCAGCTGAAGGTTGGCACCAGTCCTTCAAGCCTTCACTCTGTGGATAGGCACTGATAGAGATTATTTCGTGGCTTGGGAAGAGGTCAGTGAGCTGGGAGAACCTACATGTCCTTCTCGAGGCTGGGACCCTTTCTGCTGTTTATGGGAGGAGGCTGTGGCAGCGTTGGGTGGGGGCGCTGAATCAGGCGGGTCTGTCAGGACAGGGTCTCAGACTATCATGTGCACGTGAATCACTAGGGCGTTTTTGACACTTAGGAGTATCACTACTCCTAGGAGTATCTACTCCTACTAGAAGTATCACTGCCTCAGCATCCATTCTGTGTGGCCAAGAAAGCCACACAAGGGACACTAAGCTCACGTCAGCCCCTTCAAAAAGTGCCTGTCCTAGACAACAATCTCTAGGGTCACGAGGCAGTGTAAGTGTCTGATATGACTCCTCCAAAGGCCCTCGTGATGAACATTTTCCCCTGCCTCCCAGGACCACTGAAGCTCACCCAAACCTCACTCTTTCTGGTTTGAACTGACAAATCTGGCTTTAGTCTGGGAACCCCAAAGCACTCTATCTGTGGTCCTTGATAAAGTCATGTGCCCCTTGCACTCTGCCTTGACCTCCCTGCATCGCCCCTTGAGTGGCTGCCTATGATCTCCAGGACCTGTGAGTAACAAATGCCTCTATTTCCCTAACGGTCCTTTTTTTTTTTTTTATTCCTAAACTGTGTTTCAACATCCAACTCCCCAGGGTTCTATGCACAACAAATGTTAATTCAACAAAGTCTTATTGAAGATTGCAGATTATTACTTAGTATGTCTTGGATAGAACTTGAGATTCTGTATTTCCAAGGAGCCCCCAGTGAGGCTTATGCTGTTGGTTTTAGGAATGACACTTTTACCAGTAAGGCTCTGGACCAGCACTGTGTGATAGAATGTTCTGGGCCAATGGCAATGTTTTCTGTCTGTGCTGCCCAGTATGATAGCCAACAGCATCCTGTGGCTACTGAGTATTTGAAATATGGCAAGTGGGAGTCAAAAATTCAATTTAAAATTTTACTTAATTTTAATTATTTTAAATTTAAATAGTCACAGGTGACTAGTACAATGAGCTCTATATCGGCAGGAACTATATTTTTATTTCACTTTTGTGTCCTCATCACTTAGGGGAATGCCTGGTCCACACTTTATATATATACTTATTGGCTACATTATTACATAAGTGGAGAAGGCATTTTTAGACCATGTTTGTTACAACATTATAGTTGTTAAGTGACAAAAACTCACCTTGAACTTGAGCCTACCATAGACTTCATTGGCTCTTATGACATAATGACTGATTTGGGGGAGGATTAGAGCCAGGAACTAATTTAACATCATATTTTTCTCTAGCCTTTTGTCTGCATGCTAGTTCACTCCTCCAAACTAGTCATACTCACTGGGCTCAAACCAATTTCACTGGTAGCTCTGGACTGCTAAAGTTAGAACCTCTGACCACATGAAATAGAGTTATTTCCCACCAATATCAGTTAGAAACTCCCAAGAAAGTTTTCTTATTGGCTGAGGTTGGGTCACATGTCAATTTCTGGGCCAATCACTGTGGCCAGGGCAATGGGATTCTAAGACTGGCCCAGCTAGACTCAAAGATGCCCCTCCACATCCAGGAATGGTTTCTTCTAGACACACAAGGTTGGAGAGGGGAGAAGCAGTCTTTACAAAGATGGGGAACGCTCTTATGGGCAAAGTGTTAGGGTTAGTCACCTGCTGCTGCTGCTGCTGCTGCTAAGTTGCTTCAGTAGTGTCCGACTCTGTGCGACCCCATAGACGGCAGCCCCGACCAGGCTCCCCCGTCCCTGGGATTCTCCAGGCAAGAACACTGGAGTGGGTTGCCATTTCCTTCTCCAATGCATGAAAGGGAAAACTGAAAGTGAAGTCACTCAGTCATGCCCGACTCTTCGCGACCCAGTGGACTGCAGCCCACCAAGCTCCTCTGTCCATGGGATTTTCCAGGCAAGAGTACTGGAGTGGAGTGCCATTGCCTTCTCCGGTTAGTCACCTACTTATGTCCAACTCTTTTCGACCCCATGGACTGTAGCCTGCCGGGCTCCTCTGTCCATGGAATTCTCCAGGCAAGAAGAATACTATTCCTTCTCCAGGGGATCTTCCTGATCCAGAGATGGAACCTGGGTCTCCTGCATTGCAGGCAGATTCTTTTCTGTCTGAGCCACTGGGGGAAGCCCCAATACCTACTCTTTGTGACCCCAGGGACTATAACCCACCAGGCTTTTCTGTCCATGGAATTCTCTGGTCAAGAATACTTATGGGGAAATAGAACAGTGAATGTGGGGAGAGGGAGTGGAGGAAGGGTTTGTACCTTCTGTAAATGCTTGTTGAAAGGTATTTCTTTGAGCTAGACTGAGGCAATAGAATTGCCTCCTTGGATTCTGGCAAAAGGTGTAATGAGAATAATAAAATTCTATTAGCCAAACTGATGCCCCTCTTCTCTCCCTGACCATGCTACATAAGTGAGAAATGAAGGCATCGCAAGGAAAGGCATCATTTTAAATTGAAAGATACCCAGAAGTTTGTTGGATGGAGAAGAGGAAGGAAGGATATACATTTTCAGGGAGGAGAAGCACCACATACACAGGTGACGGGGGGATGAGCAGGGTGTGTGGGGCAAGGATGAAGAGTCTGCCATGGAGGGTGGATGGGAGTAGAGGGGAGGGCTGAGGAAGTGGACCTGAGGCCATTCTGCCGGAGGCCTTGAGTGCTGGGTGAAGGAGTCTGGGCTCTCGGCTGTGGGAAACAGAGCTATTTGGAGATCTTAAGCAGGGGAGTGGTGTAGTTAGAGCCATGTGTGTGCTAAGATATTGCCGTGGCTGTGTTTGGAAGACGGACAAGCTGGTGACGCAAGGCAGGGTGCCAAGGACGAGGCCATCCCAATATGTCTTTAAGGAACAGCTGCCTCAGAGGTGGGTGGCAGAACTCCAGGCTCCATCCTGCCTGCTGGCATCTCTTCTCCCCATCCAGCCTTGACCAGGCTGAATCCAGCCATGCCACTTCCCAGCTCTGTGATGTTTGGCAGCTTACCCTTTTCCTGAGCCTCACTTTCCCCATCTGGAGAATGGGAATAGGGATACCCACCTTGTATGGTAGTTGAGAAGTTGCAGAGTCAAAATGGATGTGATGGAGGACTTCCATGGTGGCCCAGTGGTTAAGACTCCAGCGCAGGGGGCCCAGGTTCGATCCCTGGCTCAGGGAACTAGATCCCATGCATGGCGCTGCAATTAAAAGATCCCACCTGCTGCAACTAAGACCCGATATAGCCAAATAAACAAATAAGAACAAAGTATTTTTTTTAATGAACATGATGGCCCCAGACCTTCACGTAGCAGGAGCTCTGCACATGTTGCTGTTGTTATTAATGGATGGATGTTCCTGAGTGTGTTTGCATCGGAAAAGTTCAGTGAAGACATCAGGGGAAAAATGACCTTCAAATTACTGAAGCTTCTTAAGGCAACTCTGTAACTAGGTCACACTGGCTTCTCCTGAACACCGAGGCAGAAAAATCCACCAACCCACAAGCCCATGGCTCACTCTCCTCCCAGGAGACTTGTGTGTCTTACTGGAAGATGCCAGAGAGGCTGGTGTCCAAGAACACTTCCCTAGAGGCCAGGCTGGAGTCTCCGGGGATGGTGAGGGCATCGTACTGCACTTTAGACTGCAGCTTGGACTGACCTGTTTGCCAGACTGACAGCCATGTGTCCCAGTGGAAAAACCCCAGTGTGGAGCCAGGCCATCTCAGGCCTGGTTTGAGGTTTCAACCTGGAAGTTCTGCAAGCTTAGGAAAGTAGCTTTGCCTCCCTAGAACTCAAGTTTCTCTGTCTGGAAGATGGGAACAATACTCTCCATGGCAGGTGAGGGGCGCTGTTATGAGGATTAAATCAGCTGATACAGGTGGCATGTGGTCCCATGATTGTGCCTTGACTTTGCTATCAGGAATGTGCATTTACTGAGTCTCTGTGACGTATAAGCTCCTTGCCAAGTGTTGGCAATACACAGACAAGCAAGACACGGATCTTGCCTTTAAGGGCAGGCTTGAGATACAGATAAGTGAACAGACCACAATGATGACAGTCTCTGTTTGGCACTGTTCCTCTCTATAAAGGATGTGTCAGTATATGATGAATATGATTTTCCGTGGAAATAATGATATCAGTCAGTTCAGTCTCAGTTGTGTCTGACTCTTTGCAACCCCATGGATTGCAGCACGCCAGGCTTCCCTGTCCATCACCAACTCTCGGAGCTTGCTCAAATTCATGTCAAATAATAATATACTTTGAGATAATATTCATGTCTTGGAAGCTGAGGCCCTCTAATTTATTTGAATAAGCATAGACACTAAAAATAACCATCTATAAATGTCTCCTTGGAGTAACGATAATGGTGAAAAATACTGTGATAGCAGTATCTCATTTAATCTTTTTTTAAAATTTATTTTTAATTGGAGGATAATTGCTTTACAATACTGTGCTGGTTTCTGCCATACATCAACATGAATCAGCCATGGTATACATATGTCTCCTCCCATCCATCCCACCCCTCTAGGTTGTCGCAGAGTACCGGGGGTTGAGCTCCCTGCAAAATCCTGCTGCTGCTGCTAAGTCGCTTCAGTCGTGTCCGATTCTGTGTGACCCCATAGACAGCAGCCCACTAAGCTCTTCCTGTCCCTGAGACTCTCCAGGCAAGAACACTGGAGTGGGTTGCCATTTCCTTCTCCAATGCATGAAAGTGAAAAGTGAAAGTGAAAGTGAAGTCGCTCAGTCGTGTCCGACTCTTCGTAACCCCATGGACTGCAGCCTTCCAGGCTCCTCCATCCATGGGATTTTCCAGGCAAGAGTACTGGAGTGGGGTGCCATCGCCTTCTCCGCCCTGCAAATTCCTACTAAGCTGCTGCTAAGTCACTTCAGTCATGTCCGACTCTGTGCGACCCCATAGATGGCAGCCCACCAGGCTCTGCCGTCCCTGGGATTCTCCAGGCAAGAACACTGGAGTGGGTTGCCATTTCCTTCTCCAGTGCATGAAAGTGAAAAGTGAAAGGGAGTCGCCCAGTCATGTCCGACTCTTAGCGACGCCATGGACTGCAGTCTACCTGGCTCCTCCGTCCATAGGATTTTCCAGGCAAGAGTACTGGAGTGGGGTGCCATCGCCTTCTCCGCCCTGCAAATTCCTACCGGTTATCTATTTTACATAAGATAATGTATAAGTTTCAGTGCCACCCTGTCGGTCCACCCCACCCTCTCCTTCTCCCTCTCCTCTCCGTTCTCTGTCCGCATCTCATTTGTTGCCCTGCAAATAGCTTCATTGGTACCATCTTTCTGGATTCCATATATATGTGTTAATATATGATATTTATTTTTATCTTTCTGACTTACTTCACTCTATATAACAGGTCTAGGTTCATCCACCTGATGACAACTGATTCAAATGTGTTCCTTTCTATGACTGAGTAGTATTCCATGGGATATATATGCCATGACTTCTTTATCCATTCATCCTCATTTGATCTTTGAAACAGACAAAGAATCTAGTGTGTAGATATTATTTTCCCCACTCTGTAGTTGAATAAATAGAAGCTTAAAAAATGAAAAAGAAAGATGACTTGCCTAAGGGCATACAGATCAGATCTGGCTCTAAAACTTAAACCCAGAACCAATCTCTTATCCCTCATCCTTATCACAAAATGCTGCAAGGACCATCCTCTGGAAATGTGTGGCAATCAACAAGCCCAGAGGAGCTAGTCAGAAGGGCCTGTCAGTCCTCAAATATTAACGAGCAGCTCTGACGTGCCAGGCTTGCTCTCTGCACAGGATAATTCCTGCTCTTGTGGAGTTTACAGCCCAGTGGGTAAGACAACCATCCAATAGATAGATAGTTACAGTGGATGCTCTCAAGAGATTCTCTGCACCCCGGCTTATAACCAATACACTGAGGAAACCGATGCTTGTTTTGCTTTCTGTAAATGTCTTGACTGACCCCAGGGTCTGCCGGTCTGAAGGCCTGAGACATCCCTGCCCAACCTGGACTCCACCAGTGGGTAGTCTTTGCTCTGGGCTCTTGTCGGGCTGCCCCAGCCTTTCTCACAGTTGTGCTGTGTCTGAGGCTCTTCCTGGACATCCCCTCTCCTTCCCCTTCTCCTTTTCTGGTGTCAAATTTGCATCAGTCTGAAACCTCTTTCTGCTTAAACCCGTTCCCTCTCTCTTCAACCTCTTATGGAAGCTTCCTCCAATAAATCCCGTGTATGTCCATTTCCATCTCCATACCTGCTCCTCAGAGGACTTGAACTCACTGACCGTCCTGCCAAAGTGGGTTTTCCCTGAGGCCTGCTGCATGAGTAGCTAGAAGACAAGGGGTGGGGAAGAGCATCCTTGGAGGAAGGAATGGTGGGAGAAGGCATGGCTGGTAAGAGAATCCGTAAAAAAGAAAAAAATAAGTGATTCCGTTCCTTTCTGGTGTTCGCTACGGAGTGATTCCTTTCACCTCCCTATGCCTCAGTTGCATCCCTTGCAAAATGGGAATAATAATACAGATATTACCGCCTTCCTAGGGTTGTCAGATTAAATGAGCTCATCCATGCTCAGTGGCCCAGAGCTGTGTTCTGGGGAGGGCATTGAAGAGCTTCAGTGTAGGACCACAAAGGGGGCCTGCCTGGAGCCCCACAAGGGTGCAGACCACGGTGCCTTCCTGTGGCCTCTGGGACTTCACGAGCCCCCATAGCTCCTCTTGCAGAAATTAGACCTGGGTGGTGGGGGCGGGGTGGCATGGGACTCTGCCCACAGATATGGCCCCAGAGAAAGCATCTACCTTGTGGGTATTTGGGCTGGGACGTGTGGTGTCACCCTGGCAGTCTGACCACTATCTGGGTCATTCGAGCCCAGGAAACTGCCAAATCAGATAATTTGGGTGGTTTACCTGTCTCTCTGGATCGGGTGTCCTGAGTAATGGACCTTGTCTCTACCTGGCCAGGTCTGAGGTAGACAATCCCCCCTTTCAGTGAGGCTGAAATGAAAGCTGGTTTCAGCTGGTATGTTCAAGGTCAAGGCTTAAGAGAGGACGCTAATTTAGAGGGCTACGTCTATCCACTTCATTGTGTGGCCTGATCCATGTCGGAACATAGTCTTCGGTAACTGATAAAGGTTGAAAGGCTGGAACTGGCAAGTTTTTACAGTAAGGAGCATTTTAGTTGAAGTGTAATATATGTCCAGAAGTGTACAAGTATTAAGTGTACAGTTCACACCTTTCACAAGGAAAACACCCATGTCACCAGCACCTAGCTCAACCGAAGGATTGATCACCCCCAAAAGCACCTCTCAGCCCACTTCCACCAACAGCCTCTCCTACCCAAGTGTAACCACTATTCTGACATCTAGCAGCCTGATTAGTTTTGCAGTTTTTGAACTTTATATAAATGGCAGCAGATGACATCCTTGGGTTCTGGCTTCTTTTGTTCACATTACGTTTGTAACATTCAGCTGTGTGGCCATAGCAACTATAGTTTGTTCATTCTCATTGCTGGATTGTATTCCTTTGAATGAAGACAGTATTTGTCAATTCTTCATTGACAGACCTTTGACCTTGTTTCCAGTTTGGGGCTGGCTGTTACAAACAGTGCGATCTAGGTGCAGCAAGTGCATTTTTGTGGAGGGTGATGCAAGTTTGTGTTAGGTATCCTATTTTTTACTGTTTTAAAAAATACATATTAGAAGGGATGAGCTTGTAGACATTCTTCTCAGTCTTTTTCATGATATCAATATGCTTAGGGGATGGGAGAGGAAGGGGTGAAGCCACCTTAGGAGGGGTCCCGCTGCCTATGGGGTCTATGTCTTAGTTTTAGCAGGCTCTCCTGTGTCATCATCATCGGTCCCTTGGAAGGAAGTGAGTTTCTACAGATTTTGCAGGAAGAGCTTTGGAGCAGAGGCTGCATGTCTACCCCAGAGGGGACCTTCCTCATACAGAGGCCCCTCAGGCCCTTCAATCTGCCTCCCAAGCACCCCACCACTTCAGGTGACTGGCTCAACCTCTCCAGTCTCAACCATCGTATCTTCAAAGACAGGCTAGGAAAGGGTGATCTTGTTAGATGCTTCCAGTTCTCAAATGATTTGAAATTGACTGCTGTTGACAATGATGATATGAACAGTTATTTGCTGAGTGCTTACCCAGCTTTCAGTGGTTTATATACATTATCTCATGTAATACTCCCAAGAGGTATTATCCTCATTGTAAAGTTGAGGAAACTGAAGTCCAGAGAGGCTACATCCCTTACTCAAGACACACAGCAAATATCAGAACAGAGGGTAGGAAGTAAGCTGGTTCTAGTCTGGCCTTCACTTTCAACTGCTGCTTCAGTTTTTGGTTTTTTCTTTTCTTTAAGGAAATATTTCAGACACACCAAAAAAAAAAAATGCAGAGAATGATGTGACTTCTACACATGAACCAAACAGTCTGAGAAATTGTAATAGAACATTAAAAACACAATTAAAACACTCTGGAACCTCCCCTGCCCCACTCCTTCACCAGCGGTAGCTTGTCTCTTGAAATTAAAAAAAAAAAAAAAAAAGATATGTAATGCAGTTCTCTGTGCTATACGGTAAATCCTTATTTCTTATCCATTGTATTTGAAGTTTTTATTTTTGGGCCATGCCGCAAGGCATTGGGATCTTAGTTCCCCAACCAGGGATTGAATACAGGCCCCCTGCATTGGAAGCTCGGAGTCCTGGACCATCGGGGAAGTCCTCAACTCCTGGATTTGATGTTCCCCACATAGGTTCCTCTGCTTTCCCTATACATGAGTGAAAGCACAGAAATGTAGTGTGCTTTTACTCTACGTGTATGTACTCATAAAAATATTCTGAATTGTTTCATAGATTTTTGAACTTTATTAAATAGTATTATTCTGTCTGTGTCCTTTTGCAGCTAGCTTTTGCTGTCTGCTCAGCACTAACTTCTGAAGTTTACCCGTGATGATACATAGAGTTCTAGTTCATTAATTTTCACTGCTGCACAGTCCCCCCGCTTCAAGAATATACCAGAATCGATCCATCCATTCTCCTGTTAATGGCCATTCAAATTCTTTCCACTGCTCTGACATTGAAAGGTGCCCCAGTATCCATTCCTCTACATTTATGCCTCTTTCCCTCTTTTACTGAAATATTAATATTATGAAATGTTAATGGGCAGATTCTCTTAATCATACCAGGTTTTCTTTTAATCAGCATGTATCTGTGGGAATACTGGACAGTTTTTTCAGTCATCTACTTCTTCCTGAGCACCTATACTATAGATTGAAAATGTTTTTGTCACTCCAGAATTGACGTGTTGAAAGCTAATCCCCAGTGTAATAGTATCAGGAGATAGGACCATTTGCAAGGCGATTTGATTATGAGAATTGAGCCCTCATGAATGAGATTAATGCCCTTAACAAATAGACACCCCCAAAAAAAAGACCGTTGCCCCCACCCACCATGTGAGGACACAGCAGGAAGATGAGATGGTGAGCTCTCATTAGACACTGAATCTGCCTTGATACTGGACTTCCCAACCTCCAGAACTATAGCAAATTTCTGTCGTTGATAAGCTACCCAGTCTATACTTTTACTATAAAGGCCCAGATGGACTAAGACAGCCTACTGTGTGCCAAGCACTGTGTTGGGTGCTAGGCAAAGACAAGTAGTTAAATGACACAGCTCTTGACCTCTGGGAGTTTGTACGGTTGACCAAGCACCACCTGCTATCATATGGGAGAGGAGAGGCTGGGCACTCACAGCAGGGCTCTGAACGGAGGGTCCAGGGAGCAGAGAGAGAGTCCACGGAGGAAGCGGAAATGCACAGTGCTCAAAGTTTAGAGCAGCACTGTTCGTAATAGCTAGGGCTTGGAAGCAACCTAGATGCCCATAGACAGATGAATGAAAAAAGAAGCTGAGGTACCTATATGCAATGGAATATTACTCAGCCATACAAAGGAGCACATTTGAGTCACCGCTATTGAGCTGGATGAACCAAGAGCCTGTTATACAGAGTGAAGTAAGTCAGAAAGAGAAAAACAAATATCATATATTAACATGTATATACGGAATCTAAAGAAATGATACTGATGAACCTATTTGCAGGGCAGGAATAGAGACACAGACGGAGAGAGCAGACTTTGGACACAGCAAGGGAAGGGGAGGGTGGACGCATTGACATATATAGTGTGTGTGTGCGCGTGTGTTGCTCAGTCATGTCCGACTCAGCCACCCCATGGACTGTAACCTGCCTGGCTCTGTCCATGGAGCTCTCCAGGCAAGAATACTGGAGTGGGTTGCCATTTCCTTCTCCAGGGGATCTTCCCAACCCAGGGATTGAACCCAGGTCTCCGGCATTGCAGGCAGATTCTTTACCATCTGAGCCCCCAGGGAAGCCCCCTACACGCACACTACCAGGTGTAGAATAGATAGGCAGTGGGAAGCTTCTGTATACTACAGGAAGTTCAACCTGATGCTCCATGACAACCTACAGGGTTGGGATGGCGTAAGGGGTGGGGGAGAGGTTCAGGAGGGAGGGGACATATGGGTACTTGTGGCTGATTCATGTTGTTGTATGGCAGAAGCCAACACAATATTGTAAAGCAGTTATCCTCCAATTCAAAATAAACTTAAAAATTTAAAAAAAAATTGCTAAAGGGAGTGGCCAGTCTACCCTGGGCATCGTGCCCAAAATCCCTGCAGTTAGAAGACCTCCTCCATTGTGTGTCTGCACCAGGACAAAGTCACAGCGACCTTTGCAATTCCCTCTTCTCAACCTTAGTCTTTTTTCTGCACATTAACAGTGATGTGTGAGTAAGTTGCTTAATGCCCGAAAAAAAAAAAAAAAAAAAAAAAAAATCTGACTCTGGGAAACCCACACATGCTTAAATTCTAGGATTGGAATTCTGTTCAGAGCCCTAAATAAATGGCATCCTCATGCCGCCTTCAATTTGTCCTCTCCATCTGGAATCATTGTAATAATGGGTCATGGCTCATGTGTGTAATGCATGAACTGTGGGAAACAATCTATATGCGCCCATCATTTAATCCACACAAAATCCTCAGTCTCTGTTTTTTAAAAGAGGAAGCCCAGAGATGTTAATTAATTTACCTAAGGCCACCCAGCTAGGAGGTGGCAGAGTCGGAGCTCCACCCCAGGTCAGGCTAATTCCCGCATCCTTCATCCTAACCCTCTGACCTCTGCCAGGATTTGCCTAGCATTTCTGGAGGCAAGCTCTCCTCCTTTCTACTTTAGAAAAATGCCATCAAGTGGGGGAGTTACTTATCACCTGATACAGCCCACTCACTACTCTCACATTCTCTCTATTTGCATCAGCTACTCAGGAAATTAGAGCAAATCCTATTTTTAGATGGTGGGGTTCAAATGACAGTGATGTATGGGTTAGTGGCTCGTTTTTATGAAAGTGGCTCAGAGGTGTTACCTGATCTGATGTTTGGAAACTCTCTTACATCACCGTTTTGATCTTTAATAGAGTTTATTTCAAAGATCGCTTTGTTTCTTGCGGCTCCTCTGTGAGTCCTACAACAGACTTTGGCCAGAAACAATAACACTCGGAGCTGAAATAGATGGCACAGAGAGAGGATGAGACTTTTCTCAGAAACTTGAAACACAAAGGATGGCTGGGATGAGCGGAGAGTGGGGCAAGGCCTTAAAGTAGACTTTGCCCAGTGGTTGAGCAGTAGGCAGGCCCTTCCTGCCAAAACTGACTGTGTGTGTATGTTAGACAAAAGCTCTACAACTTTACTACTCACTCTTTATAACTAATGGCAATCTCTTAGTTTTGAAGATTCCACCAACAGCGAGGCCACAAGATGTCTGTGGGGCACTCCGGCAACCCTAAGACTTAGGCAAGAAATGAAAAGAGCAGAAGAAGAGGGATGGAGATGATAAAGGGAAAGGAGGAAATACAGAGTGGTTGATGTGCTCTGGGAGAAAATCTGATTTAATCAGTTTCACCCTCTTGTCAGTACTGGAAAAGACCTTTATTCCCATTTTATAGATTAGGCAACCGAGGCCAGAGTGGTCAAGCAACTTATTACTGCATGGCGCATGGCTAATGACTATGAAATTAGGATGGCAAGATTTGGAAAATAAAACCACAGGACACCCAGTTGAATTTGAATTCCAGATAAACGATTTTAAAACATTTAGTTTAAGTTTGTCGCATGTAAAATTACAGACTTATCCTAAAAGTTTAACTGGACATCCTGTCTTTTATTAATACCTGGCAACCGTCGCTGAAATTCAAACAGTTCTGTTCATTATTTCTCAGATACTCCTTTGCTTTATATATAATACTTCATATATATTATACTTTTAGATATAATACAGCAGAATATAATTGATGATGATCATCAGCCAATATTGGTTGAGGGCAATGCTTTGCCTCTCAACTATTTCACTTGAAACCCTGTCATCCTCACACCACCCCATCCAATGGGTACAATTATTATTTCCATATTCTGGATGAGGAAACTAAGTCTCAGTGAGATGCAATAACTTGACCACAGTCCATAGCCAGAAAATACAAGAGCTCAGATTTGAAATTGTTACTGTCTTGCCTAAGCATGGTCACTTAAGAAACAGCCTTTTCAAAAGTTGAGTTAACACACATGTAGAAAAGTGCTCAATAGCTAAACAGAAGGGTCAATGACATGTTGCAAACACCTGTGTAGGTACCAACCAGGTCCAGGAAGAAAAGATGTCCAGCACGCCAGAAGTCCCACATGCTCCCTCCCAGTTGCAATGCTCCTCCTCCTCCTAGGAGATTCCGTCACTCTGGCCTCTGACCTCCAGCTGAGTTTGCCTGCCTCCGAACGTTATGTGAGTGCTATCTTTACAGGAAGTACCTGCTGGTGTTTCATTTCTATCCCTCAACACTATGCTCATTGGGTTCACCCTGTGGTGGTGTGTATCTGGAATCTGGTCCTTTTCACTGCTGTATAGTGTTCCACCAGCTGATTATACATAGTGAACCCATCTTATTGTTGGTGAACATTTATGTTGTTTGCAATTAGTTTAAAATGTGATTTTTTTTTGTATTGAAGTACAGTCCATTTACAATGCTGTTATTTTCTGATGTACAGCAAAGTGATTCAGTTATACATATGTAATATACATATATATTCTTTTCATATTTTTCCATTATAATTTATCACAGGATATTGAACATAGTTCTCTGTGCTGTCCAATAGGACCTTGTTGTTTATCCATCCCATTTACAATAGTTTGCATCTGCTAATCCCAAACTCTCAATCCTTCCCTCCCCCCACCTGCCTTGGCAACTACAAGTCTGTTCTCTACATCTGTGAGTCTGTTTGTGTTTTGTAGGTATGTTCATTTGTGTGGTTAAAATGTGCTCTTATAAGCAACAAGCATGACTGCTGTGAACATTCGCATGCACGTCTCTTGGTGGACACAGGCATTCATTTCTGTTGGGTATATACCTAAAAGGGGAAATGTTGGCCAGAAAGGAGTGTATATTCAGAGTGTGTAGATATACCACACAGTTTTTCAAAATGTTTGTACCAATTTACACTCCTAACAGCAGCACATTCAATTTCCAGTTGCTCCACATTCTCACCAGCACTTGGAGTTGTCAATTTTTGTAATTTTAGCATAATGGTATCTCCTTGCAGTTTTAATAGGCATGCCCCTGATTTCTAATTAGGTTGAACACCTTTTAATGAGTCTATTGGCTCTCTGAACATTTTCTTTTGTGAAGCCTCTGTCCCAGTTTCTTCAGCATTTGATTTGGCTGTCTGTCTTTTACTTATTGATTTGTGGGAAGATTTTTAACAAGTTCTGAATAGGAGCCCATAGTTCTGGGTGTTGGAAATATCTGCTCCCATTCTATGCCTTGACTCATGCACTTAAACGGTGTTTATTAGTGGAGTTCTTATGATTTTCACATATGAAATATATCAGTATTTTCCTTTTTGAATAGTGCTCCTTAAACAAGACTTCTTAAATAAGAAGTCTTCTCCTACCCCCAAGATTATAAAGGTTACCTCTGCTATAGGCTTCTGGAACCTTTGTTCTTTTGCCTTTCACATTTAGATCTATAGCTCAATTGGCATTTATTTCTGCATATGGTGTGAGGTAGAGGGATTGGAAAATTCAATACGGTAATGATGGCAAATCTCTTCAAATTGATCTGTAGACTCTCTGTCATCTCAATTCAAACCCAGCAAATATTCATCATTGTCATATGAGAGACCTGATAAAGTAATTCTAAAATTGATAAATAAATTCAAAAAAGAATATCCAAGACAATATTGTAGAGAGAATGCTTGCTAAAAGAATGTGTTTTATTGATATCAAGACTATTATAAAGCTATAGTAATTGAGAGCATGTGATACTGACATAAACATAACCAAATCGACCAGTGGAACCGAATGAAAAGCCCTGAACCAGCCTACACGCATGTGGGGAACATATGTTTTGCGACGCAAGTGGACCCACAGGGCAGTGGGGGAGAGATAATTCTTTCAATACATTGTGAGGGGTCATCCATATGGGGAAAAACAAACTTGTCTCCAGGGCTCCCACTTTTCAACACTGCACGAGGCCAGGGTACTCTGTTCTTAAATGCTTGTATGATGGTGGCAGTGATGGTTATAACATCACCATTATATATTACAAGTTTGCCACTCTCAAAGTGCTTTCCAGTCAGTTATTTTCCCCAAACCCTAAGAAGCAGGCAGGGAAGACATTATTAGTCCTTTCATGGATAATGAAGCGGTGACTCCAAGGGGTGAGTGACCAACCCAAGGACACTTGCCTAGCCCCCTTGAGCTTCACCCGCGGCTTCTTCCACTTTGTGAGAAGCCCAATGCTCCTTCCTGAGGGGCATGACAGAGGGCCAGGGAGAAGTGGGCTTTGGTGGAGGTGGACTGGAAATGGCTAGAAGTCAGTCGCACGCTTCTCAGACCCTGCAATGGGCTCCCTGACCAGGTGTCAGTGCCTGGATCGCTTCCTGGAGGAGAGTTGTCCCCGGAATAGAGCAAGAGGGCCGTGAGTTGCGGTGGGAAGAGGATGGCGTGGGAAAGAAAGAGAGAATCTGCCATTTGTAACCATGCTGGAAACTGGGTGGGGTGGGCGGATGAGCTGGGGTGCTAATTCCAGCTCTGCCATGAATGTGCTGTGTGCCTTTGAACAACTAACCTCACCTTTCTGGGCCTCAGTTTTCTGAGTCTTCATCATTAAATGAACCATCTTTCCAGTCTTTTATCTTTAAATGAACCAACTCCAAGATGTATCCCTTAAGGTGTTTGTAAAGAATTAACAGAAATGGTGCCTATTGCTTAGTCAGGACTCAGCAATTCTCAGCAATTGGTGTTAGTATTATTCAGATCACTTCTTTCTAATAAAAAGCAGCAGCTGCCATTGATCGAGCATTTATATGTCTTTTTCTCTTGTGAAACTGGGGGCTCAGCCTTCACAAAGGATTTATGAGTTGCACTTGCCAAGCCCTACCCGTCTCCTGATACAGGATGGATGATTCTACATGCTTTTATATGTAGGTATAGAAAAAAGACCGGAAGGAACTACACCAAGATGTTAAAAATCATCATCTCTGGGGAATGGAGTTGATTTGCTTTTCTTCTTTTTATTTAGTATTTTCTGAATTATGTACATTAGATGAGAATTAATTTTATAGTTGGGAAAATGATTGCTCTGATAAAGAAGATGCAGGTATGAATTCTTCTTGTTTGTTTGAATGAAGAAGAGTCTGCAAAGGGCCACTTTAAAGCCTCTCCTTGAGTTCCAAGCTTAAACAGACAATGGTTTTGGAGTCAGAAATTCCAGAGTACCAATCCCAGCTCTGTTCCTTTCTAGCTGTGCTAAGCTAGCTGAGTCTCTTAACCTCTGTTGGCCCCAGTTCTCTCATCTGAAAAAGGAAAATGGAACCAGCAGCCTTCGAGGCTTGTTTTCAAGGGGTTGATATGTGTGAAAGTACACGGCCATGTTTCTGGCACTTACGAGGCACTCACCCAACAGTGACCCTTCCTTTAGGTGGGCTCCTTTCCCAGAGTTTCAGTGGAGATCCTTTGAAGGTGGCCATTACCTACAATCTCACTTTACAGAAGAGGATACAGGGATTCAGGGTGGAAACTTGTCCATGGTCACAGAGCTTGGAAGGGAAATTCTGAAACAGGCTCAGAGAGGGTGAGTGATCAGACAGAGGTCACACAGCTAAAACTTACTGCCCGTGTAGCTTGTAAAACAACAAACTGAACACCCTCCCCCACCCCACCCCCCAACCCGAGTGCCCTTTATTGGGGGGTTACCATTAATGACGGAGAAGGCAATGGCACCCCACTCCAGTACTCTTGCCTGGAAAATCCATGGACGGAGGAGCCTAGTAGGCTGCAGTCCATGGGGTCACTAAGAGTCAGACACGACTGAGTGACTTCACTTTCCTTTTTCACTTTCATGCATTGGAGAAGGAAATGGCAACCCACTCCAGTGTTCTTGTCTGGAGAATCACAGTGACGGGGGAGCCTGGTGGGCTGCTGTCTATGGGGTCGCACAGAGTCAGACACGACTGAAGCGACTTAGCAGCAGCAACCATTAATGAAGCACCGTGACAAGCCTCCTGAACAAAACCAGCAGCAGCAACAACAAATCCGCTGACATTTATCAGTGCTTACGCAATGCCAGGGATCTTAGCACGTACCACAATCGTCTCAGTTAATTCTCCAGACAATTCAATGACGTGCGTCTTTCGAGCCCATTTTACGGATGGGGAAACTGAGGCTTAGAGGCGGAGGCCCTTCCCCAGGGCCGCAGCAGGCCTGGCACCGGGTCTGCCCAGCTCCCCGGGAGGCTGCGGGAGGGCCAGGTGGCATGCAAGGAGTTAAGCGGTAGGCAGTGCCGTGGCTCCGCGCGAGGAGCGCGCCGGGCTGAGGCGTGCTGCTGGCGGCGGCGGCGGCAGCGGCGCTGGGAGCTCGGGCTCCAGAGACGTGAAGTCCGGGGGAGCCAGCGAGGCAGCGAGGGAGGCAGCGAGGGAGAGGGAGGCGAGGCGGCCGGAGCCCAGCGCCCGGCCGCAGCCCGCCCCCGGCGCGCAGCGGGCCCGGGCATCCCCGGGCGGGTGCCTGCGCGGGGCCTCGCCTTGGCGCGGGGCACCCGCATTGCCGCCCGCCCGGCAGCCCGCCCGAGCGCTAGGCTCGCAGGAGCCCGGTTTGCACTTCCTCTCGCCTCCGCCCGCCTCCCCGGCTCACCGGCTGGCGTCGCCACCGCCTCTTCGTCCCCGGCCACCGCTGTCGCCGCTGCTGCAATCCAGGACGCACACTCTTCCACTTTCCCGCTGGAGGCGCGGAGGATGCCCCTTGCACCAGACCCAGAGAAATAGCCCCCCGGGCCGCCGGGAGGAGACTGGGCGGCGAGAAGGAAAATCCAGTCTCCCTTTCCTGGATGCCACTGCAGCAGCTGGCAGCTGGGAAGGCACCCACAGAGCGGGTGCGCCAAGCGGGACGCGGGAGTCGCAGAGAGAGAGAGACCCCGGGCGCTGGCTGGGCTCCGTTGGCAGAGTTTGCAAGTGACTGAGACCCTCAGGTAAGGGCTAAGGGGCCTGGTCCTGCTAGCAGGGGGGCCTTAGGGAGAGGGCATAGAGCTGCTGCAAAGGATATCTGTCCCCCAGTTGGGCTGCCGATTCCAGATGCTGCCTGGAGCCTGGGGTTCAGTGTCCAGAGCCAGGTGAGTAAAGAACTCTGAGTGGTGACAGCCTGGCTCTGGGTGGATGACAAACTTTCTTTCCTCCCGCAGAGGGTTGAACATGCCGGCTTATCCTGCGTCCCTCCTCCAGGAAGGACGGGTTTCTCGGGTTCCCAAGATAGGACGTCCAGGGCTTCTCAGCTGACCTGGGCTGGGGGGAAAGCAGTGGGCCCCTTTCATTTGACTCATGAATCACTCCCTTCTTGGCCAGTTAGAGCTCTGAGGGAGAAGGAGCTGGATGTATTTTCAAGTTGACTTTACAGGGTCCTTGTTGGGGGTAATACTCTGGTAAACGAGATTCCCCATCATCTGGAGAAGAAGCCAGGGCTGCCCGGGTGATGAATTCTGTGTAGAGTGCTTTGCAGTCTTGCTTATGTCCATTCTGGTGCGTGCTTGCATATGTGTGTGTGTATGTGTGTGTAGAGGGAATCAGGGGGACCCGTCCAGACAGATCGCCTCCATCCAAGCCCTTCCAGCAGCCCCAAACGTCATCACCAGAGCCGAATCACCTCGCTGGCAGAGACGCTAGACAGTGGGGATCAGCTCCCGTTCCTTGCAGCTCCTTAGATGAGCTAAAAATTTGAGAGAAGTTTCCTGGGCTGCTCAATGAGACCATTCAGATTGGAGCCTGGCGAGGTGCAAACTTCAGCAGAAAAGAGGTAGGAATGGACATTTGGATGGGGACTCCTGGCACTATCATCCGCAACTCTGAGGCTGTGGGTGGTCTGTCACACCCCAGGCCCTTCGAGGCTCTGCAGAGCCCAGCACATAGCTCATGAATTTGGCCAGATCATTTTTTTCCTCTTAAGGAAAAACATGCTCCAAAGAGGCCACCTGGTCTCCAGGCGTCATTTTTGGAGCCATCCCTGTTGTCACAGCCCCCAAGATGAAGCCTTGCTTCACTCCCTAGGGTTCCAGCCTAGGGCCGGGGTCATCTCCATGAACTAGTTGGTCCGTGAGGCAGGCAGTGGAGGTGCTTCTGTTCATGACCTAACAGATGTATTCCCCTGGCCCTGTGGTCAGACCTGGTGTCTGCCTCTAGGGAACAACACTGCTGCGTGGTTCCTGGACAGTGCTTGAGGCATGAGGTGGGAGTCTGAGCCAGTGCTTGGGATTCTGACCTGGGGCCAGGCAGGCTACGAGCTGCTTCTCTAGGCTGCCAGGACCCGGAAATGCTTCGAGGGTGTCAGAAGCTGGTATTTAATGTCCCGGGGAAACCCCGTCTTCAGGTCAAGAGGTTGAACGTCAAATCAGCCATCAATTTGCTATGTGAGTTTGGGCAAATCACTCAACCTCTCTGAGCTCCAGTTGCTGCTTCTGTAAAAAGGAAGAGATTTCTTATATCTTCAGAGGTCCAGACATTCTTACAGCCGAGTGACTGTCAGAGATGAAATCCTCCAAATCCCAGGAGGTGGTGTAACACAGTGTGTAAAAGATCTAGGACTGAGACACGTCTGAGTCTGACCAATCATTTCGCTCTCTGAACCTCCGTCCCTCCACGGTACAATGAGGAGCTGATAACTGAGACGGTGCGTGGGAAGTGTTTGGTGCTCCTGGTGAGACTGGGGCTGCACGAATTGCAGCAGCAAGGCTGTCTGTTTTGAGTCTTACGCACGGGCATCTGGGTGCTGTTGTCCCCAGGGAGGCTGGCCCTGAGCACCAGGTGACTGATCCTTGTTTGGGCACATGGCCCTTGTTCTCTCGGATCATCTGATACCTGCAGTTCCCTCCCCACCCCCGCCCCGACCCCGCTACTCGCTCCTTCCTCATAAAAGCACTTCTGGACCAGCAGCTCCTAGTGGGGAGCCCCAGGCGATCTGGGAGCACTGGATGCGTCCAGCTGCTGCGTCGCCATGACAACAGGAGGTAGAGGTAAGCTGTCTCCATGGCTTCAACTTTGCAGCTGTGGAGGGATCCAGGGCAGAGAAGTTCAGTATGTCTAGGCAGCCCTCCATCTGCTGAGGCTGTCTGATCAGGTGAGGCTGCTGTTCCCTGCAGGAACAGCCACGCCAGGAAAGTGTCTTGCGTGTGTGTGGGGGGGCAGGTGGCTGAGATTGTGGAGGAAGGCTGTCAATTAGTCAGTCTTATTTCTTTCTGAATGGTTCCGAGGCTTGGGATATCTACATCCCTCCCTGTACTAGGTGACCCCTGGGCTGTGCTTAGTCGCTCAGTCGTATCCGACTCTTTGTGACCTCCTGGACTGTAGCCCTCCAGGCTTCTCTGTCCATGGGGATTCTCCAGGCAAGTATACTGGAGTGGGTTGCCATGCCCTTCTCCAGAGGATCTTCCCAACCTAGGGATCAAACCCAGGTCTCCCACATTGCAGGCAGATTCTTTACTGTCTGAGCCACCAGGGAAGCCCTGGGTCCATGCTAAAACCTCCATGGGGAAGACAGACCTCATCTTGGCCAACACGGAGTGAGTTAACAGGCATGCAGCCTGGCCTGGAGTGGGAGCAGCTCCACCGTGTGTTAGCTCTTATCTGCGGGCTCGACTTTCAGAATTCAGAAAACGAACAGTTTGCTTTCCTGGTGGAATAGGACGTGTGTGTCTGTGTAGACACATGTGTGTGAACGTGTGCCTATGTATATGTTCTCATGTAGTATGCGTATGTGTGCTCATGTGAGTATGAGTTACATAAAACCCTGAAGCGTGTGTAGGCACATGTGAGACTAGTGTCCGTTTGAGTATGTACTCATGAGATTGCCTGTCCACGGACTTGGGCATATGTGTGTGTGCGCGTGCCTGAGTGAGGCAGTGTGAGTGTGGGTATGCGTAAGCAATCGTGAGTGTTAAGCAGTTGTGTGTGTGTGGTCAGATGCACACATGTGTCGTGAGGGTCTGTGTGCCAGTCTCTGTTTGAGGAGCTGTGTGGGGTGGCCATGGCACCTGTACATGTTGTCTGTGTGGGCATCTGTGGGCACCTGTGTGTGTGCTTGTGCACACCTGTGTGCAGTGATACGCGTGTAAACTTACGGTTGTGTCTATCCACGTGCTTTTCACTGTGCCTTTGTGTCTCCGTGCGCCTGAGTGTATACAGCCCTGCACACTTCTCGTTCTTTGTGCGCCTGTGCCAGTTTGCTGTGGTGCAGCCTCTGTGAGTGTCTCTATGTGTACGTGTGAGGTTCTGACACGTGTGTCTGTGAGTGAGAGGGGGTACATTTGACTGTGTCTCTATGTATGTATGTGTTTCTATGGATGTGCACCTGTGTGTTTTGCAGGGTAAACTTAGTCATCTGTGTGTGTACACGTGTGTTTCTGAGTGTGTGCACCTGTGTGAAGCATTGTACGCTTGGTTGTATCTCTGTGTATATGTATGTGTTTCTTAGTGCTGCTATTGGGTTTGTTGGTTGCTGTGTCCATTCGAGTGTGTCTTGGTATGCATGTGAGGTGTCTCCGAATGTGTTTCTGGATGTTGCAGTGTGACGTTTGTGCATGGCTCTTGTGTGTGCGTGAGCTTCCGAATGTGTGTACCTAGGGTGGGGCCTTGCATCTTTTCACATGTCCCTGGGAGTGTGATGTGTGTTTTGTGTGCTTGCCTGTCTGTGGGGCAAAGCAACTTCTGTGCGTGTCGCGTGTGTATGTGTGTGTTTCTGAACACAGGCATCTGTGCAGGTGTGACTTGGCGTCCGCAGGGCTGATAAGGTGTTGGGGGGGCTGTGAACACCGCTGAGAGCATCCAAACAGAACACGTCTCTGAACCTTTAAATGCTCCTCTTCTGTCTGCTCTGCACGTCTGCACTGTGCTCGTGTGTGTACCTGCCGAGTATTGATTCAGCGATCGGTGGTGCCAGCTCTGAGCAGAGTGTTGGGGTGTCAGATGTTCATTTTCCCAAGTGCCTTTGCTCTGAAGCTGAGTCTTCCTCTGCCCCCCGGCTCCCTCAGCCCCCAGGACAGCCCACGTCTCCCCTGCCAGAAGCCTGCACTTAGGCCAGTCACCGAACAGACTCACAGATGTTCAGAGCGCAGGTATAATTTTAGGCAGAAGGTCTGAACATAGGCAGCCTAGGATGCGCTGAACATTTCAACAGCAGTGTTTCTAATTAAGAGCAACTTGTTTTCCTTAAATAAACAAATCAAGTGAGGAAAGAAATTGCCCGAGATTAATGGCTCCCCGGAGCAGGTCCAGATGTTGGGAAGATGAGGATGGGGGTCCCCACAGACTGCCAATGTTGCTGCTGGGGTCTTCCAGATTTTGACCAGGAGTTGATGACGCAGGGGCTGCAGAAGCTGGTGAGGCGAGCAGGCCAGGGCAGTGTGAGAACCCTTTCTGAGATTTGCCTAGTGTTTAGTTGTTGGGGTAAACACATCCCTGGCCCCAATTCTTCCCTCCTCCCTGTATCCATGCCCTTAGCCACGAGACGTGGCTGTTCTTCCCACTCAAGAGGCAGGCAGGGTCTGTGCTGCTCATCCTTCACTTTGGGTTTGGTCTTGTGTCTTCCTCTGGCCATTGGTGGAAGTGATAGAGTGTCCTCTCCAAGCTTAGATGTCCAGGGGCCTTGCATGTTTCTGCCATGGCTGGGAGAAGGGCTCCACCAAGGTAGCTGCCCTCTTCCCCCTAGCCTGGCCCCAGAACGAACACATGTTGAACTACCCTTAACCCAAACCTCAGTGAAGAGTCTAGCTCAGTGATGCTCCAGCTGGCTACAAACAGATTAATTAAATCCTTGTATTACTGGGGCTTTGTGTTACACACCATTATTGTGATTGTAGCTAACTGATGCAGTTACCCGTGGTCTGTATTTCCTGCTCCTGTGGGACTCCTGGTACTCATTCAGAGATGTGCCATGTACTTCTCACCATGGATACCCCATTCCTACCTGGATCTCTGCTCATCCCAACATCAGCAGTGTTAATAATAATAACAGCTAATGCTTATGGAGCGCTTACCAGATACCATGCCAGAGGTTTATATATATATATATATATATCATCATACTCATACCTACTTTCTGAGATATTTCTGTTATGACTTCTGGTATAACCTGTGAGGTTCAGAGAGATGATTTGACCTCTCAGGAGAGGCATCGCTGGGATTTGCGCTCAGATCACCAGATGTCAGAGACCATGCCCTTAACCACGACATCGTCTTGCCTCCCCAATGCTAGCAGGCATGCTTGCCATTCTTGGGAAGCAAGCACATACTTGACCTTCACGTTGGCTCACCTGGAGGTTAGGTAGGCAGGAATTAATTAGATCACAGACATGAGAAGCACCTCTTTGGTTGAAGGGAGATTTGTTCATTCTCTCATTCATGTATTCGTTCTATATTGAATGTCAGGATTTGCTGATGCTCAGCATTTCTCCGAGTCTTCTAAGAGTCGTACTTTGTGCCAAGCCTTGGAGATACAGAAATGGCAGACCCCGATTCTATCCTTGAGGATCTTACAGTTTGGGGAGGAAGCAGGAGGCCTTGGGTTCTGGAGGCAGACTGGAGTCACGCCCAGCTTCCCGATTACTATCTGAGCCCCACATTCCTTGAGTCTCGGGTTGAGGACAGAAGCTTCAGTTTACCACCTTGCTGCTGCTACTGCTGCTAAGTCACTTCAGTCGTGTCCGACTCTGTGCGACCCCATAGACGGCAGCCCACCAGGCTCCCCCGTCCCTGGGATTCTCCAGGCAAGATCACTGGAGTGGGTTGCCATTTCCTTCTCCAGTGCAGTGCATGAAAGTGAAAAGTGAAAGTGAAGCCGCTCAGCCGTGTCCGACTCTGTGCGACCCCATGGACTTAGGAAATAACATAAGGAAGACATGTGCCTCAGTGTGCTCGTCTGTATTATGGCATTGATAATGACAGTGCCTTCTCCCAGAGGTGTTATGAGTATTTACTACGTAAGCTCAGCCCGTCAGCCCTGGGCATTGTGAAAGGGGACTTTGGCCGAGGTTGCACAGGGTTCGTGACACAGCTGAGGTCAGAACCTGGGCCTTCTGCATCCTGACCTGTGACAGGGCCACAGTCCCTTAGATCCCACGCTGCTTTCACATGTGAGAGTATTCGTTTCTTACTGCTGCTGTAACAATGACCACAAGTACAGGGACTTCAAACCATGTGAACTTATTGCTGCTGCTGCTGCTGCTAAGTCGCTTCAGTCGTGTCCGACTCTGTGCGACCCCATAGACAGAAGCTCACCATGCTCCCCCGTCCCTGGGATTCTCCAGGCAAGAATACTGGAGTGGGTTGCCATTTCTTTCTCCAATGAATCAAAGTGAAAAGTGAAAGTGAAGTGAACTTATTGCTAGGGACTAGAAATCTAGGGACTAGAAATCTAGAATGGGTCAGCAGGGCTCCGTTCCTACTGGACTCTCAAGGGGAGGAACATTTCCAGGCTTTTTCTATGGCCTGGAGGCTGCCCACATTCCGAGGCTGGTAGCCCCACGTCACTCTGACCTCCGCCTCCACCATCATATCTCCGTCTCTGACTTCTGAATTCCCTGCCTCCCTTATTAGATGGGCTTCTCTCATAGCTCAGTCAAAAAAGAATCTGCCTGCAATGCACAAGACCTGGGTTAGGAAGTTCCCCTGGAGAAGGAAATGGCAATCCACTCCAGTATTCTTGCCTGGAAAAGCCCATGGACAGAGGAGCCTGGCAGGCTATAGTCCATGGGGTCACAAGAGTCGGACACAACTTAGCGGCTAAACCACCACCACCACCTTATTAGATGGCATTGGGCCCCCTCAGATAATCCAAGATAATCTCCCCATCTTAAGATATTTAACTTACTCGTGTCTGCAAAGCCCCTTTTGCTATGTAGGGTAACATCACCATAGGTTCAAGGAATTAGGACACGGATATCTTTGGAGAGTAGTTATTTGGCTACCAGGCTTCCCTGATGGCTCAGACGGTAAAGAATCTGCATGATTTGATCCCTGAGTCAGGAAGATCCTGACTCCAGAGAGCATGGCAACCCACTCCAGCATTCTTGCCTGGAGAATCCCATGGACAAAGGAACCTGGCAGGCTACAGTCCCTGGGGTCAAAAAGTCAGCCACAACTGAGCAACTAACATTTTCACTTCTTTTTCTTTATTTGGCTCCCATGATGGAAAAAAACAAATGAATCATTCCACATTCATTGATTCAACACATATTTATTGAGTGCTTAGGTGCACCAGGCTTGAGTATTTCCTGGGCATCAACCATGTACCGAGGTCTGTCTAGGTCCTGAAGATGAAGTGTTGAGCAAACAGACAGAGGCCCTGCTGTCCTGGGGGGTGATTCCAGGAATGGGAATCAGAACAGAAATGCATAAATAAATAACTGAACAGCTTAAATTTAAATAGTGATGAGTTCAGTGAGGGAAACACAGCAGGTGATGGAGATAGTCTTCTAACAGCCCCTGTCGGGGTCCTTGGCATCAAGGAACCTTCCTCCCCTACCCCTTCTGGTCTGGGGGTGGGCATGGTCCTCCTCTGCGGCCAGGCCCTGGGTGCTGCACTTCCCACCCCTGGTGGCTTCTCTACACTCTGCCCTCCATTGTAACTGTCCTCGGTCACCCCACTGGGGTGAGCCGTCCGTTACCCACTGGCCCCTGACCAATATGGGTGCTTGATGTGCCAGGAAATGTGCCCTGCTCTTTTTGTGTTTTCACTCATTGATCCTTACAACATCCCTCCAAGGAAAATGCTCTTTTACTCTCTTTCTCAGCATAGCCACGTTCACAGCATCTTTATTCACAAAGGCGGACAAGTGGAAGCAACCCCAGTGTCCATCGACATGGGATAAAGTATGCTCCATCCACGCCATGGAATATTATTTAGCCTTAAAGAGGAGCAAAATTCTAACACACACTACAATAAGGATGAACCTCAAGGATGTTTATGCTAAGTGAAATAAGCCAGACACAACAGGACAGACACTGTACCATTCCACTTTGACTTTATCTTAAAGTACTCAGATTCAGAGAGACAGGAAGTAGAATGGTCGTCTCCAGGGGCGGGGTGGGGAGGGGAGAAATGGGGAGTTGGTGTTTAATGGGATCGAGTTTCCGTTTGGGAACATGACTGTTCTAGAGATGGTCGGTGGTGACGGTTGCACGATGCTGTGAATGTACTTAACACCACTAAACTGTACACTTAAAAATGGTTAATGTAGGAAATTTTATGTTGTGTATGACATCACCGACTTAATGGATATGAGTCTGAGCAAACTCCGGGAGACAGTGAAGGACAGGAAAGCCTGGCTTGCTGCAGTCTATGGGGTGGCGAAGAGTCAGACACGACTGAGCAACTGAACAGCAACAAAAACAGATTTTGGCAGGATGAAAACAAAGCAAATAAGTAAGTTAAAAGTCTAGAGAGGACTTCCCTGGTGGTCCAATGGATAGGAATCCACGTGCCAATGCAGGGGACACGGGTTCAGTCCCTGCTCTGGAAAGACTCCTCCTGCTGCAGGGCAGTTAAGCCCATGGGGCACGGCTCCTGAGTCCATGCACTCTAAAGCCCATGCTTCACAACAGGAGAAGCCACTGCAAGAAGACTATGCCCCAAGACTAGAGAAGGCCTGTGCATAGCAGTGAAGACCCAGTGCAGCCAACAAAGAATAAATACATTAAAAAAAATTTTTTTTTTCTGAAGTCTGGAGAGGCTGAGATTGGAACCAAGATCTGACCCTAGAGCCCATGTTCTCTTCCCCATACAACATGGTCTCACCCTCAGAGCACTATGCACACCCAAAAGTGGGTGTGCAAGGAGAGTGTGAAAACAAACTGGGAGAATGTGGACTGGGGCTTTGCACGCAGCAAAGGGAAGACCTGAGGTGTTGAGGAACCCATGGCACGCTGGCATCGTGCACTCCCTTTCATCAAGCTTCACCCACTGGTCTATTCAACAGATTTCTATTGAACACCTACTGTATACCAGGCGCTGTGGAGAAAGTGAGGAGAAAAACAAGACCCCAACCTGCATATTATTACAACTTGAAGTTAACTGCCAGAATTTAGGGCCTCTGAAATGAAGACTTTCTTGAGAGAGGAAAAAAAAAAAACAGAGCCCGGCTCTGAAGGATGAAGAAAAATTGACCAGGTGAAAAAGCCTGGGAAGATAGCAGAAGCAGCACGTGCAAAGGCCCTGAGGTGAGGAGAGCGGCATGAATCAAAGACACGGATGCACTTCCAGACTGGGAAAGAGCCTAGCCCACTGGCACACAGCCAGTGGACAATCCTCAGGGCCTCGCCAGCCCCGTGAGTGCTTTGCTCTTTATCCTTCCAGCAGTGGGAGGCCTTGGACAGATTTTAAGTACAGGAAGTGAAATGATTCTATTAAACCCCAGCCAGAGCAATAAGAAGAAACTGCACCCCCACGTGAGGTGGGAGCCCATTGAAATGCCACAAAGAGGGAGCTAGGCCAACTGCAGCGATTTCAGGATTTCAGCTTCATTATGCAAAACACACAGCTTTCCAGGAGAGAGGTAGGCTTGGCAAAAGAGAGTCAACAAATTAGTTTTTTAATCTGCTTTAAGTTGCTAAAACACCCCGTCTCCCTTCCATTGTCACCTGATGGCCTGTGGGATATTTTCACTTTTATCAGAGAATTTTTTTTTTTAATTAAAGGAGTTTTTCCTTTTGAAAAACAAATCCCAGCTGTGTTCTGATAAGATAGAATTAAAAACGGCATGGGGGGGAAATGCCACAGAAAGCTCTGACTTTTCTCCTTCTGTATCTGAACTGATTTAAATAATAATTATATGTTTCATTTTGATGCAACCTCTCCTCAGCCCTTCCTGGACTCCCCCAAATCACCAGAGTGTACCAGCAGCTCCAAACATAGGATGCTTCTAAAACTCCCAACTCTTGGCCCCTAGAGAGAGAGAGACAGCCCTATAAAAGACCGAGCTGCTGCTGCTAAGTTGCTTCAGTCGTGTCCGACTCTGTGCGACCCCATAGACGGCAGCCCACCAGGCTCCCCCGTCCCTGGGATTCTCCAGGCAAGAACACTGGAGTGGGTTGCCATTTCCTTCTCCAATGCATAAAAGTGAAAAGTTAAAGTGAAGTTGCTCAGTCATGTCCGACCCTCAGCGAACCCATGGGCTGCAGCATACCAGGCTCCTCCATCCATGGGATTTTCCAGGCAAGAGTACTGGAGTGGGTTGCCATTGCCTTCTCTGGATAAAAGACCGAGAGTTCTGACCTAACAGCTTCAGGTTCAGGGCAAAAGTTGCTCAAATCCAAGTGCTGCCAATTCACAACTATGTGACCTCAGGAAATTTATTTCAATCCCCTTAGCTTCTAACTGCATGCGTGCATCCTAAGTTGCTTCAGTCATGTCTGATTCTGGGACCCCTTGAACTTTTAGCCCACCAGGCTCCTCTGTCCATAGGATTCTCCAGGCAAAAATACTGGAGTGGGTCGCCACGCCCTCCTCCAGGGGATCTTCCTGGCCCAGGGATTGAACCTGGGTTTCTTATGTCTACTGCATTGGAAGGTGAGTTCTTTACCATTAGCAGCACCTGGGAAGCCCTAGCTTCCCACTGCTGCTGCTGCTGCTAAGTCACTTCAGTCAATTCTCCAGGCAAGAACACTGGAGTGGGTTGCCATTTCCTTCTCCAGTGCATGAAAGGGAAAAGTGAAAGTGAAGTCGCTCAGTCGTGTCTGACTCTTACTACTCATATGTAAAATGGAAATAATGATAGTATTTATATTCGTTGGATCCTTCTGGTTGTAACTGACAGAAAGTCGAACTTAAATATCATGACACTCTTTTATTCTCAGGCAAATAAGGACTGTATAGGTTCATGTAATTGGCAACTAGCTTCAGGTCTGGCTTGATCGAGGAGTTTGATAGCGCCACAGGACATTCTCTCACTTTCTCTCTCTCCCTCCTTCCCAGTGTGTCTCTTTTTTTTCCCCTCCCAATCTCTTGACTCTCCTTTTCCTCGGTGTTGGGCTTTCTTTCTCCAGCGGGCTCTGGCTATCTTCATCTCTGCACAAATGCCTTCCAGTAACTCCGTGATTACATACTGTCAGCCACAAGCCCTCCTCCTGCTAGTCCTGGAAATGAGAGTTTGCAGGTTTCCTGAAATCAGAGAAAATGACTATACTGTTCCGTCAGATTGAGGTCATATGGCCACCTTGGACCCTCCTCGGGTGGGGAGGGTGTGAATCAGCTCTTGTGGTTTCCTGAATCACAAAGACCAGAAGCGGGATGGGTCCCCGAAGGATAATCAGGACCCAGTTAACCTGAGCAAAGGAAGTAAATGCTGGTCACACTAAAATGACCTTTCTACTGCTGTCACCTCAGAGGGTTGTTGTGAGGTGAAGATTAAATGATATTGATCATGTGAGGTGCTTGGCGCTGAGCCCAGCATGCAGTGTACACAGTAAACGCTGTTCCTACTACTTCCATGCTGTTATTGACATGTGATGATATAGGCCAGGGAGGGGCTCTGTGAGTACTGAGGGTGATGGGGGACGCCCATGACCAGGTGACTCAGCCTCGGCACCCCACTGGCCCCTGGGAGTCTTGGGCCTGTCAATTCCCCTCCAGTTTTGGTTGCCAAAAGCCATCATTCCCTAACAAACCACATCTCACAGATCGCTTCACTGGCTAAAAGCTGGTGATGGCCCAAAGGACGCAGGGAGGGGTGACGGATGCTGCCGGGGGCAGGCAGGTCCCCTAGGAGGGGCAGTGATGAGGCAGAACCCTGGGAGACCAGTTACAGGGAGTACCCACTCTCACCCAGCTGTCTCCCCACATCTCTCAATGGTCTTTAAGGTGTTATGCACAACCTCTACCTGCTTGTAAATGTTGGTCACCCAATTCAGGCAATTTTGGAACACAGGACAGAGAAAACAGGTGTGTCTGTGGGCTCAGCTGGACCTCTGTTGTAAAGCCAGGTCTCCCCGACATGGGGGACACGGAGCCTGTTCTGTCTGAACCACAGAGAGCTGGTATTGGGGATGCCCTCAGAAGACGCGCCAGCCCATTGTTCTAGAATCGGGTCGTGTGCCACCTGCCTTCAGCGTCCCCCTGGATGTCCCCACAGGAGTTCCTTTTCATTCTGAACCGCACCATTTGTAACAGGCTCCGTGGATGACTTCAGCACGAATGGCCGCTTAGAAGCAGTTCATTTTGCTGCCTGAGATTATTAATGTTCTCTCTGATTTCCTGCTTCACTCTATTGATTTCCTGGGATAAAACTTTCTCTGCAGAGGCTGTGAAGGTAATTCAGCCGCCATCCCTCCATGTGAGGGAGGGTTGGATCCTGGCTCTCCCATCCCACTTCCTGCTGTGTGACAGAGGACAAATCACTCCACCTCTCTGAGCCTTGACTTTCTCTTCTGCAACCTGGGAGGGAGGTCCTCAGAGCTCCCTCCTCCTAAGGAGGTGTCAGTCACACAGCAGGCACTCACCAACCTCAGCTCCTCCTGTGCAACTCCAGCCCCAGTGACCTGGGGCAAGTGAGAGACGCTCACGCTTCTTGTCTGTGTTTAACACCCTCTCTATGGAAGGCTCTTTCCAAGCATTGGTTGATGTTCAGTCGCTCAGTCGTGTCACTCTTTACAACCCCATGGACTGCAGCACATCAAGCTTCCCTGTCCTTCACCATCTCCCTGAGCTTGCTCAAACTCACGTCCGTTGAGTTGGTGATGCCATCCAACCCTCTCATCCTCGGTCACCCACTTCTCCTCCTATCATCTTTCCCAGCATCAGGGTCTTTTCCAATGAGTTGGCTTCTTTGCATCATGTGGCCAAAGTATTGGAGTTTCAGCTGCAGCATCAGTCCTTCTGATGAACATTCAGGGTTGATTTCCTTTAGGGCTGACTGGTTTGATCTCTTTGCTGTGTCCAAGGGACTCTCAAGAGTCTTCTCCAGCATCACAATCTAAAAGCATCAGTTCTTTGGCACTCAGCCTTCTTCCTAGTCCAATTCTTACATTCATACATGACTACTGGAAAAATGATAGCTTTGATTATATGGACCTTTTTGGCTCACAGCAGCCCTGAAGCTTGTGGCCTTATATCATTCTCCTTATTTACAAATGAGGAAACTGAGGCTCTGAGAGGAGACAGGATCTGCCCAAGGTCACACAGCTAGGGGATGCCAGAGCTTAGACTTGAACTCTAGTGTGCCTGCATCTGGCAGCCCTGGTTCTTGAGAGGGATGCTACCTTCAACGGGAACCAGGTGCATTCACAGAAACCCTTAGCAATGGGCTCTGGACCCAGCTCTGCTGCTAAATTGCTGCATCATCTCAGGAGACTTTCTGGACCTCTCTGGGCCTTTGTTTTCTCAGCTCCTTAGACTCAAACGTTGCTCCCTTCCAACCTCAGGGCCTTTGCACATGCTGTGCTATCTGCTTGACATGGGCCCCTCTCCGCCTCCAACCTTCTTTACTTGGTGAATCGCACCTCCACCATCAGGTCTTGGGTGAAGCATGATTTCTGAGAATTCCTGTGGAGTTGCCCTAGACCAGATCAGATCTCCCCTACTGTGTGCTTTCCCGGATCCATCTCTTTCCTTCAGGGTTTGTGATTCCAGTGCTCATGATGATTTAACTAACCTGTGTCGCCTCTGCCAGAATTGCCCACTTGAGGGGGATTGGGGAGTCAGTTAGATCTCTTCCCACACCCACACTCCAAGCCTGCCATATATTTACAGCAAAAGGTTGTGGTTATTAATTGAAACTTAAAAAGAGCCCTTCGGACCCTCAGATACTACTGGTAGGAGTATGAATTAGTACAACTGCTTTGAAAAACTGCTGTGCAGTTTAGAATATTTACTTACATGGCATGATACATCCTCTAATCTGCTATTCTACTTTGGGATATAGACTCAATAGAAACGAGGATATATGTTCTTTTTATACATGTAGTAGTCGTAAGCATGAGAAACCAGAAACTACCCAAGTGTCCATTATGGTAGAATAGACAAATAAAATGAGGTCCCGTCATAACATGGAATAGTACACAGCAGTGAAAATGGACTGGCTACAGCTTCATGCCACAAATAATGCCCAGCAGAAGAATCCACACACAAAAGGACAGATGTGTGTGCATGCCTGCTAAGTCACTCAGTTGTGTCCGGCTGTTTGTGACCCCTATGAACGGTAGCCTGCCAGGCTCCTCTGTCCATGGGATTTACCAGGCAAGAACACTGGAGTGGGTTGCCATGCCCTCCTCCAGGGAATCTTCCCAACCCAGGGATCAAACTCACTTCTTTTACATCTCCTGCATTGGCAGGCAGACTCTTTACCACTTGCACTACCTGGGAAGCCCAAAAGGGCATATACTATACAATAGGAATTACACAAAGCTCAAAATAGAAGCTAAGCTATAGAGTTTAGGAATGCATGCGCGCTTAGGTGAAAATATTATGAAGAAATTGTCAGGACGGTCACGACCTTGGGTGAGGAAGCGGGGAGAGGTGATTAGAAAGGAGCACAGAGGGGGCTTTGGGGAGCTGGCTTTCGTTTCTGGCCCTGGAAGCTGGTTACATGAGTGTGTGTTCACTGTGCAACAACTAATCAAATTGTATGTCTTTGTTTTGTGTTTTCTTTTGCCTGGGGTCACGGGTCTCATGGAAAGACCCCCTATACCCACCGCAGGTAATTACCTCTCGGGGGGAAGTGCCACCTAGAGCACACTGCCTTGGTTTATGCACAGAGAACATCTCTGTCATCCTGCTTAAGCAAAGGTTTCTCTACTTTCAGCGGCGTGGGGTGTGCCTCTCTATCCTACAAGCCCCCAGGACTCCAAATTTACATGTGCGAAAACAACCCAGTAGCTTTCTCTTTTGGCATGGAGGCCACCTGGCCAGAGAACACAATTATCCCCTTTTTTTCAGACCTTGATAAGCATGGGGTGAGGGTTGATGGCCCCAGAAGAAAAAAAGAAAGAAAGAAACTAGGAAAGAAAGAGAAAAACAAAACCTGAGAAGCATTTTCGAGTTTCTAGTTTTGCCGGCTACCGAAAGACAGGGCACCACTGTCCTGGATGGAGGGTCAGATAACACGGCTGGGGCAGGGCTCAGAATGTGGACCGGGGCTCCAAGGTGGGGCCGCTGAGTGCCCGGCCCTGGGGAAGGGCTGCCCCCCCACTCCCCGTCCAGGAGAACTAGGTCAGCAGACTAACTGCCCCACATCTTTTCCGGCCACCCTGACCTCTGTTTCTGTGCTGATAGGAGGGTGGTCCTGGGCCCTGCTCTTGAACCTGAACCTTAGCTAGAGAGCAGAAATACCGTGATTTGTGTTTGTCCTTGGAGCTTGAGAGGGCTCCCCTGGTGGCTGAGATGGTCAAGATCCCACCTGCAATGCAGGAGACTTTCGGTTCAATCTCTGGGTTGGAAAGAACCCCTAGAGAAGGGAATGGCAACCCACTCCAGTACTCTTGTCTGGAAAAGTCCACGGACAGAGGAGTCTGGATGGGCTACAGTCCATGCAGTCATAAAGAGTCAGACATGACTGAGTGACTTTCCCTTTTAGAGCTCAACACGGGATGTATCCGGTCTTCCAGATGCTTCCAGAAGCCTGGCTGATGGTTTTGGGTTATTAACTCCCTTGATGATGAGCTTCATCCATTCATTTAGGAAATATTCATAAATCTCCTACTTACCATTCATTTGATAAACATGGATTGCGCTTACCTTTTGCTGGACTCTGCTAAGCATCAGGGATATGATGAGAGTGACTAGCTGGTTTTGGTTTGCCAGGGATTTTCCCAGTTTAAGCACTTAACGTCTAAGTGTCCCGGGAACCCCTCAGGCCCCCGCAAACCTGGACAGTTGGCCCATGGTGAGCAGGATGCTTCTGATGACCAATATTGTAGAGCTCTCAGTCCAGTGTAGGAGGTAGGCAGTTACAAACCAGTGCATCAGGAGGCATGGGCTCCAAAGGAGGTCTCTCATCCCAGTGGAGGGTTTCCAGGAAGGCTTCCTGCAGGAGGTGGCATCTGAACCAAGCCCTTCAAGAGGAGTAGGGCCAGGCAGAGCTGGAGAGTAAGTGAGGGAGAAAGACAATATTCCTGATGGGAAAGAGAGGTAGAGGCTTGTTTTCAGAGGTGAATTAGGTGAACTGTGGCTGGTGGTAGAGAAGAGTAGGGATGGGGAGAGGACCAAGGGAGGGGTAGGTCATGGATGACCTTTTGAGTTAGGGGGGCACTCACCTGGCATTTGGGAAACCTGGATGGGAAGGGAAGGGAGAAGGGAAAAGAGGGAAGGGAAGTGAAAACTCCAAATCTCTACTGAAAGATTGCCTGGGCTGCTGTGTAAAGCATGGAGGAGGAATAGACAGTGGAGGCGGGGTGGGAAAGGGCTGAGAATGGCTGGAAAGAGGCTGTTGGGCAGGGCTCTTCACTGAAGCTTCCACATGCTCAGGCCAAGAGCCTCAGAGGCATCTTTGACTCCCATGCTTCATCGGCTGCCCCACAAGCGACTCTGAGTAAATCCAGCCCCTCCTCGCCTCGGCCACCCCATTCCTGGCATCCCACGCCCTTTTCCCCCACAGCTCTTCTCATCTTCTAACCTATCGTGTGGTTGGCACGTTGATTTTGTTTACTCTCTGCTTCTTCCCTCAAGAACAAGGCGCCCTCAGCCTCGAAGCTATCGACATTTTGGACCACGTGATTGTTCGTTGCTGGGAGCTGTCCTGGGCATTCTTTTAGCAGCACCCCTGGCCTTTCCACCCACTGGATGCCAGTAGTACCCCCCTTCCTGGGAGGTGGAAACCTAAAAAAACAAAACCTCTCCAGACTTTAACCAATGTCTCTGGCAGGGCAAGGGGGCAACATCGCCCCCGAGTCAAGACCTATCGCACAAGAATTTACGTTCCGTGAGGACTGAGATTTTTGTGTCCTTGACCAAAGTTGTTTCCCCAGTGCCTAGAATGTGAAGCTTGGCTCACTCTTAGTGGTGTTCACTGAATGTTTGTTGAATGAATGAGCGTGAGATGACAGGGTCGGGGATGGGCCTGGAAAACTGTGAAGGGCTTCAGATCAGATCAGTCGCTCAGTCGTGTCTGACTCTTTGTGATCCCATGAACTGCAGCACGCCAGGCCTCCCTGTCCATCACCAACTCCTGGAGTTCACTGAGACTCACATCCATCGAGTCAGTGATGTCATCCAGCCATCTCATCCTCTGTCGTCCCCTTCTCCTCTTGCCCTCAATCCCTCCCAGCATCACAGTCTTTTCCAATGAGTCAACTCTTCGCATGAGGTGGCCGAAGTACTGGACTTTCAGCTTTAGCATCAGTCCTTCCAAAGAAATCCCAGGACTAATCTCCTTCAGAATGGACTGGTTGGATCTCCTTGCAGTCCAAGGGACTCTCAAGAGTCTTCTCCAACACCACAGTTCAAAAGCATCAATTCTTCGGCGCTCAGCCTTCTTCACAGTCCAGCTCTCACATCCATTCATGACCACAGGAAAAACCATAGCCTTGACTAGACGAACCTTTGTTGGCAAAGTAATGTCTCTGCTTTTGAATATGCTATCTAGGTTGGTCATAACTTTCCTTCCAAGGAGTAAGCGTCTTTTAATTTCATGGCTGCAGTCACCATCTGCAGTGATTTTGGAGCCCACAAAAATAAACTCTGACACTGTTTCCACTGTTTCCCCATCTATTTCCCATGTAGTGATGGGACCGGATGCCATGATCTTCGTTTTCTGAATGTTGAGCTTTAAGCCAACTTTTTCACTCTCTACTTTCACTTTCATCAAGAGGCTTTTGAGTTCCTCTTCACTTTCTGCCATAAGGGTGGTGTCATCTGCATATCTGAGGTTATTGATATTTCTCCCGGCAATCTTGATTCCAGCTTGTGTTTCTTCCAGTCCAGCGTTTCTCATGATGTACTCTGCATAGAAGTGAAAGGCTTGGGAGACGGTAAAGTGATTGGATCAATAAATAGAGCTACCTTGTATTTATTGTGGTGGTGATTGCAGCCCTCTTCACTGTCCTTTCTGGGACTCATGGTCCTTTCATCATATGACAGAGGAGGGTCAGAGAGGTTAAGTGATGTGAGGAAAAAAAAAAAACATAGGAAATGAGTGGAGGAAACAAGCTCGAACCCAGATCTTTAGGAATCAGGCTTGAACCCAGATCTGTAGAAACCAAGTTCAGGGTCTTTTCAGTGTCAGATACTGTCATATAACAACTGTTTGTTGAGCAGTTGTTACATGTCAGGCTCTGTGCTTTGGATAGATTGCCTCGTTAAAGCCTCTGACATCATGAGATTACTACTGTCACCCCGTTTTTACAAGTGCAGACTGTGAGGATCAGAGAGGTGGAGTGAGTTGCCCAGAGTCACACAGCCAGGAATGGAACAGAGCTGTCTGCCTCCGGAATCTGAGGCTGACTCCCCTTTCCCCTATTAATAATGGCTTCACCCCAAAGTGGTTTTCCTTTCCCTCTAGTCTGCAAAGGAGAAACGATCAAAGGATTCCCACTGACATGTTAATTTTCAAGGCTGCTTTTCAAAGTGTCCTGCCAGGAGATTCTGTAGATTTCACAAAGCCCCCTAGCCACGGAAAACCTCTTCCTGCTTAACCTCATCTCCCTGGCTCCACTGCCTCTGTCTGATGCAGAAGGCTGTTGCTCTTAACCACTCTGCTCTCCTTCAGCTCCGATCAAACAGATTTTAAATAAATAATTTCAGGGACGTGTCATGAGTTTATCCAAGGGGAAAGACTGGCACATTGTGGGAACCTACAGGAAGGAGACTCAGCTTATTTTGGGGTCAAGAGGGGCTCTCCAAGGAAGAGATGTGGAGACGGGGATGAGAAGGATGGGTGGGAATTAACGAAGCAAAGGAAGGGGGTGGAGAATATTTGCGGGCCAGGGGAGCTCAGCTCGGGGAGATGGCGTGTTGCAGAGGTGCATCGTGCATTCGCCCAGCTGCAGCTCAGAAGCAGCAGAGGGAGGAGGTGCTGCAGAGAGAGATGGGCGGACTCGGATGCCATAGTGCGTGCTTGGGAGTGGATCCCGGTCCTTGCTTTGGCCTTCCCTTTGGCAGGCTCTCTGCGCATCCTGTCCTGACCCTGGATCCAGAAGCAACACAGACAGCCCCCTCTTGGAAGTCAGGCCCCAAGCCCGTTGTGGCTTGCCGCGGCCAGGTTGAGCAGACACGCTGGGCAGACCTCCATGAGAGGCTCTTAAAAAAAAAAGTGCCTGTTGGAGCCGTGGACCAGCCTCCCTCTGCAGCCACTGGTCTGGCCTGGGTCCTTGCCTCATAAACCCTCCTCTGACCTGAGTCTGTCTCCCGAGATGGGGCTCCTGGCCCCTCTGTGGCTGCCTCTCCTCCCCACCCCATCCCCAGGGCTCAGCCTCTGCTCTGTGGGGGCCCAGTGTTGTTATGCTTCAAGGCTCCTCGGACTGTTCCTCACCGTATCACACGCTGTCTCCTAGGATCCTTGCTCCGATGAGGTCCTGCTGATTGGTTTACTGGTCTAGTTCCTGATCTCCCATCTGCAGCAGGAGCATTTGGGGCTGGATAACTCCTGGTTGTGGGGGCTGTCCTGTGTGCCTGGTAGGATGTTGAGCAGCATCCACTTCCAGGAACACTGCCCCCTTCGATTGTGACAACCAAAAATGTCTCCAGGCATTGCCACGTGCCCCCTGGGGGACAAAATTGCCTCCAGTTAAGACCACTGGTTTAGATCAATCATAACACGTTCCTTGGGAACTGGCAAATCGCTACCTCCTTCCAAAGATAGGGGTTCTGTTATCCAAGTAGAGGGAAGGATATGTATACACACACAAGGTCTGTAATAGCGTGTGCCATGCTTTTTGCGGTAGAGTTTTTCCTTTTCCTTCCTCCCTCCCTCTGCCCCTCTGCCCCTTCCTTCCTCTGTCTTTTTCTTCCTTCTTTCTTCCTCCTTCCTTCTTATTCCAACAAAACTTTCTGTGCTTTATTTATAAACACAGGCAGCCAGATCTGGCATTTGACCCTTTGGATACAGTCTACAGACTCTTGGAATTTATTTTAAAACTACAACCACAAAAGAACACCAAAAACCTCTCTCCCTTGGGGTAAAGTGGCCCCTCGGGAGGCAGGCGCTGCTGTGTTCACCACCTTCTTTGTATAGTGTTATCCATGCAATAGACAGTAAATCCATTCTTTTAAAATTTTTTTACCTTTCCTCCCAATTTTTAAATCGCAGTAGCTAAGAGTCGGACACGACTGAGCGGCTTCACTTTCACTTTTCGCTTTCATGCATTGGAGAAGGAAATGGCAACCCACTCCAGTGTTCTTGCCTGGAGAATCCCAGGGACAGGGGAGCCTGGTGAGCTTCCGTCTGTGGGGTCGCACAGAGTTGGACACGACTGAAGCGACTTAGCAGCAGCAGCAGCAGAATACACATAAGATTTGCCGTCTTAACAACTTCTAAGTGTACAGTTCGGTGTATTCGGTACACTCATACTTCTGGGCTACCCCATTGTCCTCCAGCTTCAGCATCTTTGGAGAAATTCTCAAGTCGCTTGGCCAGAGGCGGAAGAGCCAGGATTGCCTGCACACACCCTCTCAGTTTATAGCTGGGGAAACTGAACCCGGAGCAGGGAAGGAACTTGCCAGGAGATATCGGCGGTTAAAATCAAAGTCAGGATTAGAACCTAGGGCTCACTCTGCCCAGGGCCCCCTTCTTTGTGGCCGCCTCCACCCCCCTTCCCCCAAGGCATGGGGGTCCAGAATACCTTGCACACAAAGACGCCACATAAATATTTAGTGACCATGCTGGCCGGGGACTCCACCGAGGTGCTCCCTGGGGCTAATTTGGTTCCCTCTCTAATCTCTGAGAGGTTGGGAGATGAAAACCTACTCCAGAGGCTAATGGCCAATTAATTACTTTCTTTGGCCAGATAACACATCTCATCTTTTTTTTCTAGAAATTCCTTCCCCCTCCCCGCTCCCACCACCACCACCACCAAGGTCTGATCCCTTCTTTGCAACAGCTCTCTTTACTCTCTCCACACCCTCCCCTGCCCACCTGGGACACCAGACGGCGGGATGGCTGCTCTGCGATAAGTGGGCCATCGATCCCCGTTCCGCCCTCCTGGACCCGTCTCAGGGTGTCTGGGGAGCTTCAGTTACCCTCACAATAACAGCATTTAGCCAGACCCTCCTCCTCCGGGATGCACAGAGGCATAAATTGCAGGGAGAGTAAGAGAAAGAGGGGAAACAAAACCCAGCAAGACTGCCCATTCCAAAGGTGACGCAGTGGGAGAAGGACGCCTGGCCAGCTCTGATTTCTGAGTTGTGTTTTTTTTTTTTTTTTGAAAGTGCCTCAGCTTGGCTTATTTTCTCCACTGGCGGGCTGATAGGGGACGGCGCCCAAGGCAGGACCAAGTTAGAGGCTCTGTTCAGACAAGCAAGGCAAAGGTCCAACCTGTGCTGGGAAGGGCAAGGGCCAGGAGAACAAGGACTCTGTGTGTTCATGGGCACAGGGATGGGAACCACAGGCTCCAGCCAGGTGCCAGATGCCCTCAGAAATCCATGAGGCTGGAGAAATACTGGGTCGGGTGGCATCGGTGCTGGATAATCAAGGTAGCCATGAGCAGAGCTTTTTAAAGTGAGCTGCATTTGGGATGATGACAAATTCCCCCTCTTGGTGGCCAAGTCTGCTAGGGATGAAGGTGGGACTCCCAAGAATGAGCCAAGCCCACCCAGGAGGCTGAGTGGTGGGGGCTGGATCTTCCTGCCCTAGAAACATCAAAGAGCCCAGAGAAGGAGTGGCAAGCTCAGATGTCCTTGGGGGCCAGGCAGGTGACCTGACACAGGCCCCATGAGACTCAGTTTGCCATGGTTGATCACTGAGCCAGGTTCAGCTCCCAGCTCTTTGGCTTGCTTAGTTGAGTCACCTCGGACCAGTGATTTTAATCTTCGTGCCTCAGTTTACCCATGTAGGAAATTGAGTCAGTGCTAGTACTTACCTCATTGAGGTCATTGCAAGGGTGACATAAGACACAAAAGCATTTAGAAGCAGCAATACTGGTTTATCTTTCAGAAGCAGGACCTCTGGGTTTGCATTCCAAAGCACCAAATCACTAATGGTTGGCCGTGAACTCAAATTGGAAAATGAAAAAGAACAGCCTGTCCCCTGGCTCTCTGCAGCCCACAGCCCATGGGCTGCCCTGGCACTCTCTAGCCAGGGCTTTTGGACAGACCTGGGCTCCAGTGCTGTCTCTCCCGCTGCCTGGTTCTTGACCCTGGACCAGTGGCTTCACTTGTCTGTGTCGTGTTTGCAACATCTATGGTATCAGTAGGAGCCTGGAGAGAGTGATGACTCACTCAGATTGGGCAGCAGATCAGAGTCTATGAAGGGGGACGGTGTGAGAAGTGGGGAAATCACAGTTGATGAGGGGGAGCTGTTACCACCTCTAGTCCTGAAAAGGCAAAGCGCAAGAGAGGTGGCAGAAGCCCAGAGCAAAGTGTATGGAGAGGGATCGGGTCTTTGGTGGAGGGGCTCAGCCAACCCTGGTGACTCCACAGAGAGGGACTTGGGGAAGGAATGCCCTGCCCGTTTTAAACCTACTTTCTCCTCGCCTGCCCTCACATTGGCCAAACTCAAGTGGAAGTCAGAGAGCCTGTGGGTGTGGTCCATGAAGACCACCCTAACTAAGGCAGAGGGCGGGGTGGAGAAGGTGAGGAGTCGACGTGGGGGTAATTGAACGACAGGTGATGCTACCACCCTCCTGGATGCTGGAAGGTTTTCCTTAGCCAGCTAACTGGTGATGCTAACACACAGTTGTAGCCACAGGCTGAAGGTATTCTCATTGTTTTCGCAGGAGGGAAGGCAGGGGCGCTGGAAGGGAGAGTGGAGAGTCCCTCTGTGTGTCCTCGGAGTATGTGATCGGCCCCTTAGAGATGATAAAGGGTGTGTGTGCTTCCTATTGCTGCTGTAACAACCCAACTCAATGGCTTAAAACAGCACACATTTATTCTCTTGTAGTTCTGAAGCTCAGATGTCCAAAATGGGTCTCCTTAGGATAAAATCAAGATAGGGGCAGGGCTGTGTTCCTTCTGGGGGCGCTAGAAGAAATTGTTTCCTTGCCTTTTCCAGCTTCTAGAGGCTGCCCACATTCCTTGGCTCATGACCCCTTTCTGTTGTCAAAGTCAGCGACCATTTCACTCTGGTCTCAACTTTTGATGTTGCATTTCCTGGTCTGACCTGTGACCTCTTGCCTCCCTCTACTAAAGACGCATGTGATGGTGTTGTGCCCACTGGATAATCCCCATCTCACGACCCTTAACTGCCAGGTTTCTTTTGCATGTAGAGTAACAGAGTTGTAGGTTCCAGCGATTAGGACATTATCATCTTTGGGGGAGTCTTCACTGTGCCCACAACAAAAGGGTTCTAGGAAGCTTCTCAGAGGGGAGGTATGTTCCCACCCCCATGCCCAGGAATTCAAAATCCCCTCCATTAACGTATCTTTTTTAGAGGAATGATGTCCCCAAACTCCAGCATTTCTTGATCTACCTTCAGAGAACTCCCCAGAGCTGCGTGTTCCTCTTAAAGTGGCTCTTCTATCAACTCACTATTTTATTCAGCTTCATCCTAAGTGATAATATATGTAAAATCAAGGTTCGATGTTCACTTATAAATTTTCTAAGTATTCCCATTTAAATAATTACATAACTATTGACATTTTAGGGGAAGTTGATGTGTGAAGCACCTACAAGTGCCTTGTGGAATACTACGAGCATGTGTATACCCCACGGCAGAGAATTCTGGATTGCCACAGGGAAAGGCGACTAGGCTTCCTAGATGGCAAATTTGCCCCAATTCCCAGCCTGCTGCCTGCATTAATCAAGGTTCTCCAGAGAAAGAGAACCAAAGAGAGAGACAGATGTGTTATAAGCGATCGACTTAATTTCAGAAGCTTTGAATCTCAAGGTCTGTGGTTAGAGAGCTGGACACCCAGGACAGCTGATGGTATAAGGTCCAGTCTGAGGCTGAAGGCAGAAGACAGACATAGTGTCCTAGCTGGAAGACACTCAGGCAGAGAGTGACTTCTCCCTTAGGCCACCTTCTCATATCTCCTTCTCTGACGCTGACTCTCCCACCTCCCTCTTCTAAGGACCCTTGTGATAATGTTGTGCCCACTGGATAACCCCAGGTATTCGCCCCACCCCCAGACCTTTAGCTTAATCGTATCTGCACAGTCCCTTTTGCCTGTAAGGTAACAGAGTCAATGGTTTTAGGGATTAGAACATGGGCATCTTTGGGGGGGTCTTCATTCTGCCAGTGACAAAATGGTTCTAGAAAACTTCTCAGAAGGAAAATATCTTCCCATTGCCAGCCCAAGAATGAGGGCCACGAGTACTGGGGAGTGCAATCTGCTTTCTTCAGCTATGGATTCATATGTTAATCTCACCCAGAGACACCCTTTCAGGTACACCCAGAGTCATGTTTGACCAAATGTGTGGGCACCCAGGCACTGTCAAGTGGACACATAAAATCAACCTTCACAGTGATGTTGTGGAAAGAAGGCTGAGAGGGGAGTGAAGAGACCTAGGTTTGGGTTCTGGATCTGCTGTGTGACGTTAGCCAAGACTCATTCTTTCCTGGGGCCTCAGTTTCCAAATCTGTACGATGGGGATGACCCCTAAGGTTCCCTCTCACTCAGACATGATGTGGTTTTGCTCCTAGCCCTCTGTATGTTAATAGTCAAACACTGGAAGATGAGACAGGCTAGTTTTGACAGGGATGCCTAGAGTATGCAGTGCAGTTGCAGGCCTCAAAGGACTCTATCCAACCCCAGAGTCAGCGTGACTCATTCTTCCTGGACCTCTCCTGGCACCGTATGCACACATAGGTTGTGGCTGTAAGTGGGGAAATTGTTTTATTCGGTTTTGTAGCCATCTCACCAGGCCTAGAATAAGGACTCAGTATATTATCTGGTTGCTGAAGACTAATTGACTGATAGAAGAAAAGTCAGCATGATGTGTGAGATAATGCCAAGAAATCAACATACACTGAAAGGCCCTTCATAGGACTGGAAACCCTCATAAATGAGTGGTGAGCATACAGACCTGGGTAAATCCTAGAGCCACTGCTTAGGAGGATCTACGTGACCTTGAGCAAAGTATTTCAGCTATCTGAGCCTCAGCATTCTCATGCATACAATGGGGATAATAGTAGAACTGAATCATAAGTTTGACTGGTGTCTCAGTGGTAAAGAATCCACCTGCCAGTGAAGGGGTTGCAGGAGATGCGGGTTCAATCCCTGGGTCAGGAAATCCCCTGGAGAAGGAAATGGCAACCCACTCCACTATCCTTGCCTGAGAAATCCCATGGACAGAGGAGTCCAGGGATTGCAATTCATTGGATCGCAAGAGCTGGACATCACTGAGTGGCTGAGCAACAGCAACAATCTATGCAAAAGGCACAGCCTGGTGCCTCGCACTCAGTTCAGTTCAGTTCAGTCCCTCAGTCGTGTCCGACTCTTTGTGACCCCATGAATCGCAGCACGCCAGGCCTCCCTGTCCATCACCAACTCCCGGAGTTCACTGAGACTCACGTCCATCGAGTCGGTGATGCCATCCAGCCATCTCATCCTCTGTCATCCCCTTCTCCTCCTGCCCCCAATCCCTCTCAGCATCAGGGTCTTTTCCAATGAGTCAACTCTTCGCAGGAGGTGGCCCAAGTATCGCACTTAGTTAGTGCTCCATAAATATCAGCAACAACAACAGGGTTTTTTTTTTAATCTTTTTATTTTGTATTGGAGTCTAGCTGATTAACAATGTTTTGAGAGTTTCAGGTGAACAGAAGGGACTCAGCCATACATGTACATGTATACATTCTCCCCCAAACCCTGCATCCCACCCAGGCTGCCACGTAACATTAAGAGTTCCACGTGCTATACAATAGATCCTTGTTGGTTATCCACTTTAAATATAGCAGTGTGTCTAAATAGAAATGATACAAGTGAACTTACAAAACAGAAAGAGACTCACAGACATATAAAATGAACTTAGGATTGCCAAGGGAAGAAGGGCTGGTCAGGGAGTTTGGGATGGGCATGTACCACTGTTCTTACTGCTCCCATCCTGCCTCCCATGCTGGTTGTCTGGGGAAGATGTGATGATCCAGTTAAGGCCCATACCTTTTCTGGGCCATTCAGGGGATGTAGGGAACTGTTGTTGACCCCATGTACGAGGAGGCATGTTAGGTTCTTTGAAATCGACATTGAGCACCCTCCCCGACGCAGCACTCCCTTCCCCATCATTCTGCATCAGCAAGCCATCTGTGCCGTTCAAATATTGTTCAAATGTAATATTTCTGAAACTATTTTTAAGATGCTTCCTAAATGCTTGCCAAAACTCTTAACGGTCCCACGTGAACAAAAAATGAAATCGTTCGTCAGCTTTGCATTGTGGAAATAGACTGTCAGATGGAGAGGAAATGAAGGCAGTTGATTCAGCGCACCCCAAGGAGGAGGTGGAGGTGCTGGGTGCACATCTGACCGTGCCCTGGTCTCCCAGGCAGCCTCAGAAGGGTCACGCAGCATCCCAGAGGTGCTTCCTCCCCTGAACGATGCGTTATTCACAGGGTAACCAATCGGGACAGCTCAGCACCCATGAATGGTAGCTGTTAAAACTGTCTAAAAGGATATTTGTGAAACAGCCTTCCCAGATGTTAGATTTCCCATAAGCTGGACTCGGAGAAGGCAATGGCACCCCACTCCAGTACTCCTGCCTGGAAAATCCCATGGACGGAGGAGCCTGGTAGGCTGCAGTCCATGGGGTCGCTAAGAGTCGGACACGACAGAGCAACTTCACTTTCACTTTTCACTTTCATGCATTGGAGAAGGAAATGGCAACCTACTCCAGTGTTCTTGCCTGGAGACTCCCAGGGATGGAGAAGCCTGGTGGGCTGCCGTATATGGTGTTGCACAGAGTCGGACATGACTGAAGCGACTTAGCAGCAAGCTGGACTCGGTAGTAGAGGGATCAGGGGATGAATTTTGGGTGGATTTGAGCAGAGCCTTTCTAAGAATGGGTTGCAATCCAGCCTTGTCTGTCTACTTGAGGAGCCAGCGCGTTTAAGAATCTGGCTCGACAGATTGCTGAATTCCTTTGAAGCGGGCAGCTGTGGGCGGTGGGTATCAAGGAATCTATTTAAGGCCACAAATTCAGGTGTACCGGAAGCATCCATTTTCTTATATCTCTTTGAGTGAATTCAGATTAGACTTGGAGTCTCTACTGGGTTGCAGGAGACTTAATTTTCATCATCACTGGGTCCACCTAATCACCATCAAAATCCATTCATCGATCTGGTCTGTCTCCTCCAAGTCTGCAAACATGCTGCTTCTGGGCCAGGCTGGCAACCTGTGCCTAGGTCAGTATTTCTGGCATTAAGAGTCCACCCACTCCCCTTGGGCCTCTGCCAGGACCTGTCTTCCACTTCTGGTCTGGTTCCCTGTCACAGAAAAATTGTTTCCGCTCCCCCAACCTCCTCTCCAAGACCCCCCTGCAGGCCCATCAATGAGCTTTCAACCCGGGTTTGCTAATAAACAGTTTTAAGATTGAACGAGGCTCCCAGATGTTTCACTCTGGCTTGCTATATTTGTTTATTTAATTAATAGGCTTTATTTGGGGAACATTTTTATTTATTTGGCTGTGCCGGGTCTTAGGTGCGGCATGTGGGATCCTTAGCTGGGGCAGGTGGGATCAAGTTCCCTGACCAGGGGTGGAACCTGGGCCCCCTGCACCTGGGAGCATGGAGTCCCAGCCACTGAACCCCCCAGGAAAGTCTCTGGGGGAGGCAGCATTTTTAAACTTACAGAAAGATTGAACAGAAAGTACAAACAGTTTCTATACACCCTTTCAACACACCCCCACACCCCCCTCTGCCCAGTTCCCCTGGAAATTAACATCTTGTGTTAGTGTGGTCTATTTGTACAACTAGTGAGCCCATACTCGTACGTTATTATTACCTAAAATCCATAGCTTACGCCAGAGTTCACTCTGTATTGTGCATCCTGCGGCTCTTGATAAATGTGTAATGACATGTAGTCACCACTACGGAATCAGGCCGAATCATGTCACTGCCCTAGAAAACCCCTCTGCTCCATCCCTCTCTCCCTCCAACTCCTGGCTAACCACTGACCTTTTTACTGTCTCCATAATTTTGACTTTTCTGTGTTTTTCAAATCTTTAGCTTCCAAGATTTAAAAAGTGGAATATTTTGTATAAAAATCCAGATGTCCGATGCATGCTTAGTCGCTCAGTCATGTCTGACTCTTTGAGACCCTATGGGCTGCAGCCCACCAGGCTTCTCTGTCCATGAGATTTTTCAGGTGAGAGTACTGGAACAGTCGGACTTCCCTGCAGCTCAAACGGTTAAGAATCCACCTGCAATGAAGGAGATCAGGGTTCGATCCCTGGGTCAGGAAGATCCTCTGGAAAAGGGGATGGCAACTCACTCCAGTATCCTTGCCTGGAGAATCCCATGGACAGAGAAGCCTGGCAGGCTACAGTCCATGGGGTCACAAAGAATCGGAGATGACTGAGTGACTAACACACCCATACTGGAACAGGTCGCCATTTCCCCCTCCAGGGGAGCTTCCTGACCAAGGGATGGAACCCACGTCTCCTGTGTCTCCTGCATTGCGGGTGGACTCTTTACCCATTGAGCCATTGGGGAAGCCCCTAGATGTCTAGTATCTCTGAGAAAATTGGCAATGCCCAAATGCAGTTTCAGTCCCTGAGTCAGAAAGATCTCCTGGAGAAGGAAATGATAACCCACTCCAGTATTGTTGCCTGGAAAACCCCATGGACAGAGGAGCCCGGTGGGCTACAGTCTAAAAGGGGGCAGAGTCGGACATGGCTGAGTGACCAAACACACAAACAAAAACAGCTGACCGTGGCCTGGAGCTGGGCACCAAGTGCTGCCCTCTCCAGGCATGCGGGCTCTCGTTTCTACATCAACTTACATGTGGCCCCCCACTCCCTTCCTTGGCCCCTGTGAGCATTTGAGTTTGCAGCCCCACTCTGGCCTCCTACAAACACCAGAACAGCCTTTGACTCGTGGGCTGCTTCTATTTCCTGCCCTGCAAATACATCCCTGAGACCAGGTGTCACAACAAGACCGGATACCTGCTTGAGGTGGGGAAGAGAGAACCATGTTAGGGAAATCACGCCCAAATTAAATCCTCTGAAAACTGTTCTGTCACCTGTGGGAGGCTCATCCGAGACCCACAGAGAGCCGGCAGGAGAAATGTCTGAGGCGGGAATGGGGTCAGCCAACATCCTACACTTGGCAGGTTTCTTCTGCCTTCTCTGCACAACCTGAACTTACCAGTGATCTGAAGCTGGGGGCCCTGGTCTGGGTTATGCACAATGTCCTTCAGTGGCCGCCACGGCGCTGGGTCAATAATTTATGCTAATGCTGCAATTCACCCTACTGACCTCCTTCCTGGAGCGTGTCAGGGAACTGGACACCCAGAGATTAAATTGCCCCTGGAGGCGGAGGGGTGGGGTTGGGGGCAGAGGGAGTAGGTGGTGACAAGTGCAGAGACAGGAGGCGGTTCAAGGCCAGAGCATCACTTGCCAAGACACAGGCAGAAATGAAGACAGCCTTTTAACTTGGCTTCAGGGTTTCACTTTAGGGAAGAACCTGAGTCTCCAAGCCGTGAAACGCAAACCAGATTGATGTGAGAGTGCCTCCTCCCTCCTGCCTACAGCAAGCCCCTGAACGGTCCTTCCAATGAGGGCGTCTGGGACGGACAGAGGAGTGGTCAGGAGAGCACTGGAAGCAGAGTCCAGTTGCTCCCCTTCCATGCTGAGCGATCTTGGGCAAGTTGCTCTGTCTTCTGAGTCTTCATTTCCATCTCTGGCATGGAGACACTCCCACACACCCACACACTCAATGAAGGCAGTAATAATGCTTATCTCTTGGGACAATTAGTGGGCCTGTCGTGTCCCATAGGGTCCTCTGTATCTCCTCCCCCTGCAGCACCAATGTTGTGTCATCTGCCCGAGTCATCATACACAAGCCCTTCCTCTTTCTCAGTCTCTGTATTCAGCCCACAGAAGTTCATTTCCTTTTGTTTCATTTTCCCCACTGTCCTGTTGAAGGACATGTTGAGTTGTTTCTCCAGCTTAGGGCCATAGGGAACAGAGCTGCTAGGAACATTCTCGTACAAGTCTCTCAGTAGACAGAACACTCACTGCTTTTAGGCATGTGCCTGGGAGTGGAATTGCAGGGTCATGGGCGAGGTGGATGCTTAGCTTTAACAGACCCTGCTGGTCCTCCCACCTGGAGCTCATCTTAGAAACACCTTCCCTGCCCACTTCAGCTTTCTCTCCAGAAGATTCATCTTCCAGCTCCACGTTGCGCTGGTAACAGGAATTAGGAGACAGCCTAGCTCAGGACACCTAACCTTCTGACTCAGAGGTTTGGGGCAGGCGGGACATGGAGAGGATGGAGGGGAAAGGGGACCCACTCTCCTTTTCACTCAGGCCTCTTTCTTCATTTGTTGGGTTCTCCCATTTGCTAAGTTAGTCAGACAAAAGTTTGGGGTTCATCTGAGGGGGTGGGGGAGACGTCTCCCAGACTTAACTCATCAGCATAATACCTTTGTGACTTTTGTCACATTTGTTCATTTTTCTTTGGATTGAATTGCTTTTTTTTTTTTTTAATAAAAACTATTTACTTAAGAAGGTAACTTACCTGAGACTATAAGTCAATATATGCCGTGTGCTCAGTCATGTCCCACTTTGCAACCCCATGGACTATGGCCCGCCAGACTCTTCTTTCCATGGGATTCTCCAGGCAAGAATACTGGAGTGGGTTGCCATTTCCTCCTCCAGGGGATCTTCCCCACCCAGAGGTCGAACCTGAATCTCTTGTGTCCCCTGCACTGACTGGCAGGCAGATTCTTTACCCTCTGAGCCACCGTATGCCTCTGAAATCAATACGACTCTCCCTAAAGAGAGGCTGATGACTATAAACACTAAAAAAAAAAAAAAAAACACCACCAAACCCAAAGTTGATCAGTTCCAGCCAGATACAGTTAATGTCCAGGGACTATAAGCCTGAGCCTCGCTCCGTACCTGTAAGGTACCCATTCCACAAATCTGGTCTTGGTTTGATGGCGATGGGACCATCTCATGAATCTTATGGGTGGTACCCACAAGGACATTCCTGCATTGTGATTCTGCTGGAGCTTCCACTCCTAAGCGAAGTCATCTGTTAGGTTCAGCAAAGTCCTCAGACTTTTTGGGGAAGTGTTTATAGCCCTTGGGACCCTGCCAAGGTTAAGTGGAGAAAATGGTCCTGGTGAAATTCACTCGCCGTGTCATTTGCTTCCAGGCACTGACGTGAAACCCTGTCTCCCGGAGGGTAAACAGGCTCTCCCCAGGGCGGCTGCTGTTAGGGAGGTGGTGATGTGCCTGGATCGGGGGTTTCCCCGGCAGACCCACCTGGATTCCAAGCTCAGCTCTCCACTCACTGTGGGTCTCGAGTGTCCGACTTCTCCTCTTTGGGTCTCAATTTGCTCAGCTGTAAATGGGAGTCCTCACTCTAATTTCCTCAGGTGGTGGGACTGATCAGAATAGATAATGCACAAAATACAGCAGGCAGATATTTAATAGACAAAAAGCATTATTGTGGTTCTTGTTTCTTAAGGAAGCCATGGGCTGTGTTTAAACTTCTGCAGAGCTGATTGTTCCTCTCAGAGACTCATAATCATCCCAAATCTTCGACTCAGAAAGCCCTTCACCATCCAGCCTCAGTTCCATCCCAGATATCTGCTTTCCCACAGCCCAGACCACAGGTGTTCACAAACCTGGGCGAGAATCTGGCAACAGCTCTAACACAGGTAAAACTTTTTTAAATTGAAAGTTGTTGTTTCGTTGCTAAGTTATGTCCTATTCCTTGCGACCCCACGGACCGTAGCCCACCAGGCTCCTCTGTTCGAGGGATTTCCCAGACAAGAATACTGGAGTGGGATGCCATTTCCTTTTGCAGCAGATCTTCCCAACCTCAGGATCAAACCTGCATCTCCTGCTTGGCAGGAGGATTCTTTACCACTGAGCCATCTGGGGAATTGAAAGTGGCAGCAGTATAACTCAATCGGACTTTCTAAAAAGAGAATCTTTTGTTTTGGCTCACAGCCGTCTGAATCCGCAAGCCCTTGCTTCAGGCGCGGTTTGATCCAGGCTGAAACAAAAAGCATCAGATCTTAGTTTCTCTGCATCTCTACCTTACCCTGGTCTTTGGCTGCCTGGCGTTAACAAGACATCCCCAAGAGCCCAGTCTCATTTCTCCTCCTTGTCCTAATCCACAGGAAACCAGAACCTCCCTCTCCCAGCCAGTCTCGTTGACCCTAATTAGATTATCTGCCTGCTCCTGAACCAGTCACTGTGGTAGGAGAGGGAGACGGTATGCTGATCGGATTAGTCTAGTCGAGACTCATCTTTGGAGCTGAATGTGGGGTTAACCCTACTCAGACCACATTGGCTGAAGGAGATGTGGGTTCTGCAGGGTGTTGAAGCCAGAGGAAGCGGGTCAAAGGATGCTGCAGTTGCATTAACCAATGTCTTAAAAACTTTCTTCAAGAAACAACAGATTTTCCATTTTCCAACCTGGTGATATAACAGAATTGAAGCAGTCTCCTTCTCTCCCTCTCTTCTCTCTAACTTGTTCCCAGAGCCGTGTTGACAGAAAATAACAAGGTTGGAGTCAGAGTGATGAATGGGGCAGGATTGACTCGGCACTAATTTTGCCTGGAAGCCATAGCTATTTTGGGCTCCTGCTGAGCCCTGGTTTAGCTTAGCTGGTTAGAGAGCAGGGCTCATGAGGTCAAGGGTATAAAAAAGGAACAGAAACGTGGGCCCGGAGGCAGAAGTCCTGGGGCCAGATCTTCAAGCAGGTCACTCACCCCGCCCCAGGCTACTGTCTCCCCATCCCCCATGAGGGGTCCTGTCCTCCTGAGCCCATCTTCTACACCAGGCACCCCCCACACATCTCTCAAGTCACAGCCTGATTTCTCACTTCAAGACTAGATTGTAAGTCCCTCCATGTACTTCGGTAGCCCTGGGGTTCTGGGTCAAGGTGCAGTTCTTCCAGTTTCTGAGTGAACATCTTGGGCCAAGTTTTTCAGCCTCACTGCACCTCAGTTTTGTCATCAGTCAAATGGGGAGGATGTGAATAGTGCCTGCCTCATGGGGTTGCTGTGGTAATTACCTGGGGTAATTTTTGCAAGAGGTTTCCCTGATGACTCAGTGGTAAAGAATCCACCTGGTCAGTGCAGGAAACACCTGGTCAGTGCAGGAAACACAGGTTCGATCCTTGATCCAGGAAGATCCCCTGGAGAAAGAAATGGTAACCCACTCCAGTATTCTTGCCTGGAAATCCCCATGGACAGAGGAGCCTGGTGTGCTACAGTCCATGGGGTCACAGAGTTGGGTACAGCTTGGCAACTGAGCAACAATTTCTGTAAGCATTTAACACATGGCCAGCCTCAGTACACGCTAGCTTAAAAGAATGATGGTTCTGAAAATCACACAGAATATCAAGCTAGCAAAATCAAGCTTCTGCTCCCTATCGTTTAAAACACACAGAACCAGAGTTTCATTTCATTCTCTCCTCTACCTCACCATGTAGAACTGTGCCTGGCTTAAGTCAGATGCTCAGTAGACTATGTTTAACAAATGTCCCAGTTCAGCGTGTTCTGGGGAATTCCCCTAGTTCTGTTGAGAGCCCAGAATTGCACAGTTAAGTTATCCACAGGTCTCAAGAGAAATGTCAAGTTTGCAAGGCCAGTGTGAACTGGGAGTGGGAGGCTTCCTTGTGCAACAGTTTGAGCCGCTAAAAATTACTTCCCTTCTTTGAAATTCCATTTTCTACTCTCTCCGGTTCCCACCCACCCAGAGCCTTGAAATTCTGGAAGACCCCCCACTAACATGCAAATATTTGTGCATAAATTCATTATCGCCCTGGTGTCACTGGCTTTGAAGAATTAATTAGAAGAGCAACCTGGGGGGGGGGGGGGGGGGAGGGGAGCAAGGCAGTGGGCTGATGGAGTTTGTGGAGTCGGGGATGAAGGAATGGAAAAGCTGTCAAGAGGCAACCTCCCTGGGTGAGAGGAGAGGCAGCCCAGACCTTAGGTTCTGCCCAGACCTTGACCTGTAGCCACTCTGTATAAACTTGGTTGGCAGCGGTGCTAGCAGTAAATAAATAAAATGCCCCAAACAAGACCCCTTCTGTTTGAGTGGCCCATCAAAGACCCGAGGGAGGTTATTTCGCTTGGCAGCTTCCCCCGTGGGTGGCCAAGGAGCCGAACATGGAGACTGTTCTCCTTGAGCCTTCTTGTGCTGGGAGGAGAGAATAAATTCCACAGGACCTGCGGTGGATGACTTACTTTTCTCTCCCTAAAGACATTCTCAAAGTTGTGTGGTACAGCGTTCTTTGGCCAAAGAAAATGTCCTAGGAGTAAGGGGGTGTGTGTGTGTGTGTGTGTGTGTGTGTGTGCATGCTAAACCTGGTTAAGAAACTTGCTTGGGGTCAGGGTAGGCTCAGCAACTCTGAGCCCAACACTGTGCTTTGTGCTCACAACACACATGGGGAGGCAGAAGATGAGGCTGACAGTGATAACACAGATGATGTGATAATGACAGAGATGATGGCAGCCAAGATGATGTAAATGTTGACGATGACGACCATGATGGTTGAGGATGGTGGTGACGGTGATGGGAGCAAAAAGTCTACTGAGCACATACTGTGTACCCAGCCCTCTTTGAAGTGCTTCCATTTATTTTGCTAATTCATTCCATCTCACAACCTCCTTGTGAGAAAGGGTGTATAATTGTTGAATCCATCATTGGCTAGTTGTGTGATGCTGGGCAAGGTAGTTCATCTTTCAGAGCCTCAGTTTCTGCATCTGTACAATGGGGAGAAAAATAGCATTTGACATAAGTGGATAGGAGATACAAGTAACTCTTACAGTTCCTCATTTTGAAACCACTGGGTGTCATTTTGGGGGACAATGAAGAACTTTGGTACCACAGTCCTTCATGTCCCGGTGCAGAAAGAATTCGGTGAGAGGCAAAGTGATAGATAAGAAGTGATTTATTAGAATAGGACACTTGTGAGGCTTACAAGCAGGTGGGTGACAGGGCGCCGTGCCCCAAGAACTTACTGAGCTAAGGTTTTGTAGTCAAAGGAAAAGTGCGGAGGGGGGAGAAGAACTTCTTTATCTTTCTTGAGTAGACGTCATGCTTCTACCATCGGTTCCTCCTCCAGGTTGAGGAGGTGAGTTTCCTTGTCCCTACAATGGCAATCTAATTATTGTTTTTGACGTGTGCAGAGGGGCTTCCCAGGTGGCACAGTGGTAAAGAATCGGCCTGCCAATGCAGGAGGTGCCAGAGACATGGGTTCGATCCCTGGGTTGGGAAGATGCCCTGGAGGAAGAAATGGCAACCCGCTCCAGTATTCTTGCCTGGAAAATCCAATGGACAGAAGAGATCTGGTGGGCTGTAGTCCATGGGGTCGCAAGAGTCAGACACAACTCAGCAACAGCTAATCTGTGCAGAGAGCTTGTCCTAACCCACTGAGCTCGCTGGGCAGGATGCACGTCTCACGCCACCGTCGTTTTGTCGTTTGGGGGCATGTCTCATGCTTCTCGTGGTTTTGTCGCTCAGCAAGCCTGCTTGGCTTTGCAGTTAAGCAAACCTGCTTTCCTGAGCAATCATGAACTTACAGGGGTCTCTCTACTTACAATCCCCTAGTGAGATTAACTACTTAATCACCTGTTTTGTCCCTTTACTTTCTCTGCATCAATTTGACCCTCCTGCCAACTCTGTGAAGAAGGCACTATTACGATGACACCAGTGTTACAGTGGGCAACTTCTCCCAGTTAGGAGTGGCTGAGCTGGGGTTAAAAGCCAGACATAGACTGTCAGTCCCGTTGGCCTGCAGAAGCTGTCTTAGTTGTTTCTGTGGGGCGGTTTCTGATCCACCAGATTCCTGGGCTTAGGCTGGGCTCGGGGGCTCACAGGAGCCCAGATTGGCTCCAGAACAAGCTGGGCTCGGTCAGCTCCCAGCGAGGTCACACTTGGGTTGGCCTGGAGCTGCCCACAGGGTGGGGTTCAGACGAAGAGGCTGGAGCTCTTGGGTCCATGGAATGAGACATCTGGTACCCACACTAGTCTGGATGCCAGAGAAACAAACTGTTCACCTCTCTTCCCTCCCACATGAGGAGGCCACCGAGCTGCAACGGTGATGCTTCTTGGCTGGAAACGGATGAATCTAGAGCATTTCTCCAGGTCTGCAACCCTCCAGTAGACATTCAGTTCTCCTGAGCCTCACCGTCCACTCTGGCGGCCACTGAACTGAGATGTGTTGTACGTGTGAAATGTGCACGTACAGCATTCGAAGACTTCGTGTTAAAAAGCAAAAACAAAACCCAGAACATAAAATATCTCATTGACAAATTATTTTATATTTATGTTGAAAGGACAACATTTTAGACATATTGGGTTAAATTAAGAATTCTGTTGAACTAATTTCACCTGTTTCTTTTTACCTTTTTTATTGTGGTTTCTAGAACATTTTAAGCTATGCATACAGCTCACATTATATTTCTCTGCTCTAGAGCTTGTAGTCAACTGGGGCCACTTAACAGCTTGTTAAGAGTTTCAGCCCTCGAGTCAAAGAGACCTGATTTCAAACCCCCACTTAGCCCCTGAGTGCCTGTGTGACCTTGAGCAAGTCACTGCCCCTCTCTGGGCCTCAGTTTCCTCCCCTGTAAAGTTAATAAGAGTCCCTGCCTCGCAGGGTTGTTTCGTGGGTAAATGAGAGGTGTTGTGGACGACGGTGAGTAAAATGCCTGCTATGAAGTGAGTATTTCATAGCTAAGAGCTGTTAACGTCGTTCGTTGTAGCTGACGTCAGCTAACCCCACGGAGCCCAAACCTGTCCAGACTCAAGGACTGTCTTGTTTGTGTCTGTGTTTTGTTTCTTGAACAAGCTTCATGATTTTAAATAATTTTTTCACTGAATTAAAAGTAAGTATTAGAGCAATCATTGTTGATGAAAAATTCTACTTGTCTTGAGAATGAATGGACTCTGACATTGAGTCAATCGAATTCCAGTCAAAAAAAAAAAAAAAAAAAAACAACAACAACACAAAGTTGTACCATTTTCTGTGGATTAAAGTATAATTTGGGGGCTTTGGAAATCCTAAGAGATCCCATGGACCCCTGTAGTACCTTTGGGGAGCTTTAAGAACTATGAGAGGGAGAGAAGGGCCATAATATCTTTCAATCTCCTCACCTTTATGGACAGGGGAATAGATGACCAGAGAGTTTAGGCAACCTGTTCAGTGTCACACGGCAAGTAGGTAGCAGGTCATCCGGCTCCAGGGTCTGTGCCTGGAGCTGCTTGCTTTACTGCAACAACAGATCCAGTTGTCACAATAATCCTGTCATTATTCCTTTTTAAAGATGAGGAAAGAGGACCAGAGAGGTTAAGTCACTCGTCTACCACCACACAGCTGCAAGTGGCAGAAGTGAAATTCAATACCTGCTACGTTGAACAGAGTCCTCCCCCAAATTCACCTCCACCTAGAACCTCAGGGCCTTATTTGGAAATGTGTCATTGGTTAAGATGAGGCCACACGGGATTCAAGTGGGGCCCTAATTCAATGCCCGAAGAGAAAACTGGACTTCCCTGATGGCTCAGTGGTAAAGAATCTGCCTGCCAATGCAAGAGACCACAATGGTGCACGTACTGATCTGAGTCTGTGCTCTAGATCTCAGGAGCTGCAGCTATGGCGCCCAGGTGCCTAGAGCCTACCACGCTCAGCAACAAAGAAGCCACCGCACTGAGAAGCTCCCACACCGCAACTGGAGAGCAGGCCCCGCTTGCCCCAACTAGAGAAAAACTCATACAGCAACGAAGACCCAGCACAGCCAGAAATAAAAATAATAAATAATTTTTTAAAGAAGAAGAAGAAAAATAGACACACACAGAGAGAATGAATGCATTTGAAGATGGCAACAGAGATTGAAATATTGCCTCTACCATATAAAGAATGCCAGAGAGGGCCAGCCAGGAGCTAAGACAGAGGCATGGAACGGATTCTTCCTCAGAACCTCCACAAGGAACTAATCCTGCCTCCTGCTGACTCCTTGATTTGGAACGTCTGGTCTCCAGAACCCCGAGAGCCTAAATTCCTATTGTTTTAAGCATCCCCCACCCCAGTTTTGGCAATTTGTTACAGCCGCCCTAGGAAACAAGCGCACGAGGCATGACGTGCTCGCTGCCCGCTTGCTGTGAAAGCCCTGGCTGGTTCTGGGGAGCCGTGGAGATGGGCCCTCCTCCGTGTCCCCAGACCCTCCCACCAGCCCGCGCCAGCTGCTGCTCCTCCAAGTGGCTCCACAGGCTCTGGGCTGTGAGAAAGCTGGCTGTGGTGCAGCTGTGCCGATCCGTCTGCTCCTCGCATTGTGAGCTCTTGCAAATGACTGTTTTCACTCGAAAAGAGGCTCCGGAGAGCTCTTCAGCCGCTCAGCAGGAGCCGTGGATGCTCTTGAATTAACACGGAGGAGCAGAACCTTCTATGGCTGATGGCCCGGAGGCCCCCCTTTGTCCCGTCCCTTGGTCGGACCTGGGAGGGATCGCGGTGCCTCTCGGTAGCTCCCACAAGGGCGGTCGCAGTTGAGGTCAGGTCAGAGTTGCCTGCGTTCAGCACGTCTGCTGAGAAGGGGGTCAAGGGATGCTGAATTAGGCTCCACAGTTTCCAGGGGTCAGCAGCCTTCTGACTCTTATGGTACAGGGACCTGCAAGGGCCTCTTCCCCAACCAGGCAGCCTGTCAGTGGCCAGCACATGCATGGTGGCCCTCTGTTTGGTCCAATCAGAAGAGCAGGAGGCCACTGAGGAGTAACCAGCTCTGTCTCACTCTGTGTGTCGGGGGGAGGGGGTGGGGTGGGGACTCTTTGGGATTCAAACACCCTTGCCTTGCTGGGTGATTTGATGTAAAGTCACCTCTCCTTCTGATTCCACTTTATCTGGGACTACTCTCCCCAAAGCCTATTGAATGTATCTATCCAACCAATATTTATTGAGCTCAGGCTATTTTCTACGGAATTCCCAGGTGAAGCTAGTGGTAAAGAATCTGCCTGCCAATGCAGGAGGTGAAGGACACTTGGGTTCGATCCCTGGGTCTGGAAGATGCCCTGGAGGGATCTGAAATGGCAACCCACTCCAGTATTCTTGCCTGGAAAATCCCATGGACAGAGGAGCCTGGCGAGCTGCAGTCCATGGAGTCCTCAGGCTGGATATGACTGAACACATGCAGGACAGCAAGCACTTTACAGCATTACCTCATTTAAGCTTTACAAAAATCCTGTCCTGTATTATTGTCATGATCCCCATTTACAAATGACGAAATGAACCACAGCCACTTGCCTGAGTTCACAGAGCTGGTAAGTGGCCAAGAGGGATCTGGATGCTGGTAGGTCCTGCACCTAAATCCACACTCCTTACCATGTTAATCTTGGCTGACTTTCTGCTTTTCAACCACATTCCCTCCCCCATGTGTGTAGATGTATGTGTCTGGATCTATTGTTAAAGAAAAATCAGAGCTGGAGAGTAGCTGAAGTGGAAAAAGCAGATTTTATTCAGGACTATTGCAATAGGAGAAAAGAGACCTCTGGAGAGAACTAGCTCAACTCCGAATACAGCATGGGCAAGTGGGCATATACAACCAAGCAATAAGGTTGGCCAGACATAGGGGGACGGAGAAGGCAATGGCACCCCACTCCAGTACTCTTGCCTGGAAAATCCCACAGACGGAGGAACCTGGTAGGCTGCAGTCCATGGGGTCGCTGAGTCGGACACAACTGAGCAACTTCACTTTCACTTTTCATTTTCATGCATTGGAGGAGGAAATGGCAACCCACTCCAGTGTTCTTACCTGGAGAATCCCAAGGATGGGGGAGCCTGGTGGGCTGCCCTCTATGGGGTCACACAGAGTCGGACACGACTGAGGTGACTTAGCAGCAGCAGCAGACATAGGGGGATGCTCAATGGATGGAAAATTACAAAATTACAGAAAGGAAAAGAACTGGGGAGGATTCTGACTGAACCAACCTAACAGGATTGAAGGCAGTGCTGAAGGCAGGTCAGGTGATCTGACATTACCTGGGGAATGGTAGAGGGTGAGAAACCCAATTAGAGCAGATATGGAGGATGGGAATTCTGCTAAACTGACTTCGCAGGAGCCTCACTAAAATTGGTCAATGCAGAGATACCTCCCCTTCATGGATCACAGGGTAATCAGCCTCCATGGATCAAATGTGGTCCACTGGAGAAGGAAATAGCAACCCACTCCAGTACTGCTGCCTGGAGAACCCCATGGACAGTATGAAAAGGCAAAAAGATATGACAAGGGAAGATGAGCACCCCCTGGACTGGAAGGTGTCCAGTACTGGGGAAGAGCAGAAGGCAACTGCTAGTAGCTCGTGTAAGAATGAAATAGCTGGGCCAAGGCAGAGATGACGTTCAGCTGTGGCCGTGTCTGGTGGTAAAAGGAAAGTCCAATGCTGTAAAGAACAATATTGCTTAGGAACCTGGAATGTTTGGTCCATAAATCAAAGTAAATTGGATGGATGTGAGAGTTGGTCCATAAAGAAGACTGAACACCGAAGAACTGATGCTTTTGAACTGTGGTGCTGGAGAAGACTCTTGAGCGTCCCTTGTGCTACAAGAAGATCTAACCAGTCAATCCTAAGGGAAATCAACCCTGAACAGTCATTGGAAGGACTGTTGCTGAAGCTGAAGCTCCAATACTTTGGCCACCTGATGCGAAGAGCCGAGTCATTGGAAAAGACCCTGATGCTGGGGAAAGACTGAAGGCAAAAGGAGAAGGGGGTGGCAGAGGATGAGATGGTTAGATAGCATCACCATCTCAATGGATATGAATTTGAGCAAACTCCTAGAGATAGCAGAGAACAGAGGAGCCTGGCATGCTGCAGTCCATGGAGTCACAAAGAGTCAGACACAAATTAGCGATTAAACAACAATAAGAGATATCTATGTGAAAAAGAGTTCAGAGGAGCCTGTGCAGAGTTTGGTTAAGGAGGAAATCATTGTCGCTATTCCCCATCCCATCCTTAAAGAATATTTAAGGCTGCAAGTGCTTTAAATGGAGTGTGATAATTAAGAGAGTGAGCCCTGGCAACAGACATTTCTAGGCTTAAATCCCAGCTCAGCGTGCATGCGTGCTTTGTTGCTCCATAATGTCCTATTCCTTGCACTCCCATGGACTGTAGCCCTCCAGGCTCCTCTGTCCATGGGATTCTCCAGGCAAGAATACTGGAGTGGGTAGCCATTCCCTTCTCCAGGGGATCTTCCTGACCCCTGGGATCAAACCCAGGTCTCCTGTATTGCAGGCGGATTCTTTACTGACTGAGCCACCAGGGAAGCCTATAAATCCTAGTTCTACCACACGCTAGCTGTGTTTCCTTACATGGAAAATGGAGAAAGTCATGGACCTTGATCTGTAGGCCGGGTGAGGTGATGTGGGAACAGCCTGGCACATGGTGCAAACCCACACGGTGGCCAGAGTCCAAATGCCGGACAGTGTCCTCCAAGCCGCGGAAGCTGGTGGCCGTTGCTATCTGTCATGCCGCCATGGTTTGCTTATCCCACAGAACGCCTTTGAGCCTCTCAAACGTTGCATGCCAGGCACTGGGGAAAGAGCCAGGGATGCAGAGGTGCGGGAGACAGCGTCAGCGCTCGCTTTAGGTGGGCGTTGAAAGGCGGAGAGTTCCTGAGCTGAGCTTGCGTGTGTGTATCTTCATGTGTGCGTGTTCTCAAGCGGGGGCGATTTTGCCCTGCAGGAGACATTTGGCAAACTCCGGGAGCTGGTGATGGACAGGGAAGCCTGGTGTGCTGCAGTCCGTGGGGTCACAAAGACACGACTGAGCGACTGAACTGAACTGGAGATGTTTTTGATCATCTCAACTGGTGGAAGAATGCTGGTAGGCAGAAGCCAAGGATGCTTCTGAGCACTCTGTGATGTACAGAGCAGCCCCCCTCAACAACAAATCACCCAGCCCCAAATGTCAGTGGGGCTGAGGTTGAGAAATGCCGGGCGCATGCACAAGTGAGTTCAGTGAGCTCTTTTATCCCCTCTGCACAGAGACCCCAGGGCTCCCTGGGACTGGGAGGAAATGCAGACCTAGAGCATCTTCCTTCAGCCTGCCCTCTCCCATCAGCTGCTTCCAGCCAGATCATCAGGCCTCCCCACATTTAATAGACTCCAGGCCTCTGAGGCAAATGTAAAAACAAAACCCTGTGCAAATGTGTTTTTATGTAAACACAGCAGGGGGTGGTGGCTGCCTGCAGAGAAAGTACCCTGTGGCTGGTACTTCTCAGAGCAAAAATAACCCCGAATGTTCTTGCTCTCGGAGCAGGCAATGGGATGAGGGTCACGTGGGAGCCCAGGTGCTCATGGGAGCTGTCCCTGCCCTGGCTGAGCTATCCCTTCCCGCCAGGTGAACATCCCAGGGGCCCAGGATGAGAAGTGAGCAGGTGTTGATTCTCTGGGAAGCATCTCTTCCCTTTGGAGCTCAGCCGGCATTGCAGGAAAAAGCGCAGTGGGTTTTTTTTTTTAATGTCTCTTATTGAGTATCGTTTGCCTACAGTTAACTTCACCCATTGTAGTTTATATCTCTGGGACTTTTTAACAAATGCATTCAAGGAATTCTCTGGAGATCCAGGAGTTAAGACTCAGTGCTTCTGCTGCAGGAGGCCAGGGTTTGAGCCATATGCTGCTTGGTGAGACAAAATAAATAAATAAATAAACCAAAAAATTTAAAAAAAAAATCATACAAATGCATTCCGCCATGCAGCCACCAGCAGAGTCAGAATATACAATCTTCTGTTACCCTCAAAAATTCCTCTGTGCCCCTTTGCAGTCATTTTCTTCCCAGATTCTAGCCCTTGGCCACCACCAGCATGTATTCCCTTGGCCTTTTCTAGAGTGTCATGTATATAAACCACATATCCTTTTGAGTCTGGCTTCTTGATCTCAGCATAATGTCTGGGAGAGTCGTCAGGACAATCCCAAACATCTATGCATAGTTTGTCCTTTTTGTGACTAAGTAGTATTCCCTTGTATAAATGTGCCAGACTGGAGTTGGGGGAGAATCCTGGGCTCCTGTGGATCAGAGCAATGTTGTTTTGAGATGAGGAAGGAGACATTTTTACGCCCAGAGATGATGCGTTTGTGAAGTTTGTGCGGGATAAACCCTCCCCGTGGATAGATCTGCTAATTCAGGCAGATCTGTATGGCAAACCGTGGTTTGGCAGGGGGTTGCACTCAGTGAATGTTTGTTGAACGACTACATGAATGAACGAGTGCATTGTCGTTTGGAAGGCCGGGGGAGAGGGTTGGGGGGACACTAAGTGGAGCCAGAGAAAATTTAAGTCAGTTTTTGCTTTTGTGTTTTACAAAGAAGAAACTAAAGGTGCAGGGAGCATAAGCCACTTGCCCTGGGCCACACAGTCATAGAATGAGCTTGGAAGATGCAGCAGGAAGACGAAGGGAAGGGAGATGCCAGGCCTGCGTCACCACCGGTGCCCCGCACTGGGCTAGCAACTTCCGTCATGAGTCTCCTTCAACTTTTACAACCACCCCAAATCAGCAACGTACTTTGCAGAGAGCCCAGTACAAAATGAAAATGTCCCTTGTGCAAAGATTATGAAGAAATTCAAGACAGTGACAGCAGACAGCTAAAACCTAGTGCAGAGCCCCGCAGGACCACACAGGTCACCTGCCCTTGAAGATGACCCCACAAAAATTTCATTTATAGATGAGGAAACTCCAGCTCAGAGAGGCTGCACATCTCACCCAGGGCACCCAGCCTGCCTGCAGGGATGTCCAGATTCAAGCCCACAGACCCTAGTGTTTACCTAGTCTACCCCTTCCTTCCCTGGACTGGCCTTGCTGGTGGGCCCCATGAGGTGAGCATCCGAGCGCCCTGACCTCCTGTCCAGCACTCGGGGCAGGGAGGAGGGGAACTTCCCTACCCCAAGACCCTGGCTGCCGCAGCCTCCAGCACCAAACTGCCTCCCTCTTCCTCTTGTAATGAGGAAGGTCTGTAACGAGACAGACCTTCCTCTCTCCCACCCTGGCAGATTTATTCCTGGGGGTGTGTGGGTGGATGCGTGTTTGTGTGTGTGTGTGGGGGGGGCGGTGTTCTAAATTTAAAGACATCATGACAGCAGCGACCTATTAATGTTGGGGCTGGTGGGGTGGGAGGGGAGGCTGTGCTGTAGAAGAACCAGAAATAAGTTGAGAAATAAGATGCTGCCTCCAGTTCCAGTTTCTGCCCCAGTCCCACCTCGCCTGGCTCTGTGCCCCCCAGCCCTCCAGAATGGGGTAATAATAGCCAGGCACGCCTGTTGGCACCAGATGCCTGTGAGAGACCTTGAGAAGTGGCATGTTTCTGCCCATTTTACATATCAGGAAAAGAGACGTGTAAAGAGGGCTCTGAGAGGGGACGTGCCCTCCCCAGGACAGAGCCCACATGCCCGCCGCCATGCCATAGCTGCCTGGGTTGGGTCAAAAATGAAGTTAGCAGTCATTGTGATTGTGTTGGGCTTCTCTTGTGGCTCAGCTGGTAAAGAATCTGCCTGCAATGTGGGAGACCTGGGTTCAGTCCACCCGCACGTACGCCTGACTCTCAGCTAAGTGCTTTACATGCATTACGTGAACTAACCCCCTAAACAACTCCAGCAGCGGGTACCTTCATCCTCATCCCATTTTACGAGTGCGGAACCTGCAGCTTAGAAAAGGTAAGTGGCTTCCTCACCTTCTCAGTGCTAGTAAGTGATGAAGCCAAGATTCCAGCCCAAGTCGTGTGTGTGTGTGTGTGAGACTCAGTCATGTCCGATTCTTTGCGATGCCATGGACTGTAGCCAGCCAGGCCCCTCTGTCCATGGGATTTACTGACATCAAAGCACACACATTCTCCATCTCTTTCTCTGAACCCCAACTGACTGTGGAAAAAGAAAATACAGATAAACAAAATGAAGAAAACAAGACAAAGCCACTCCTCCACCTACCCTTCGAGAGGTAACGTCTTTATGTACATTAGCGAGTGTCCACCCAGCTGTTTTTCCTCTGCCGAAGGGGAGGTTCTTGCTCCCGGCACATGACCCTTGGTGGTCTATAATTGCCAAGCAATTAAGGGATGACACGAAATATATAATTCATGGGCGCATCTTTCATCCTGGTTGCTGGAAGGCAGCGAGGCATGGCCATCTCCCAGGTAGAGTTCCAACACTGACACGGGAGGAGACAGGATCTCAGGGGCTTATAAAAGAATTTCGGAATCAGAGAACCTGCCAACGTTGAAACTGACCCTGGAATCCCAGCACAGAATGCTGGAGGTCAGGGATCCTAGCATGGGGCCTTCTCATAGAGTCTTATGAAAGAGCATTAGGATAAAATCTAGAATTAAGCTTTAGAAGGGGAGACGACAACTTCGTGAAGCTGGAGTCAGATGGGTCTAAGGGTGGTGTTCTGATACACACCTCTCTTTACTCCCACGGGCAAAATCTGGAACACTGTCTAGAGACATTCTCCATTGTCATAACTTGGGGGCAGGGTTGGGGGGGGGGGGAACGCTGGCATCTAATGGGCGGAGGCCAGAGACACCAACCCCTACAATACACAGAATGGCCTCCACACCCCTGCCGGCCAGGAATTGTCCAGTATCCACAATGTCGGTGGTGCTGAGCTTGAGAAACTCTGGCCTAGACTTGTGAAGACATGTGCTGGTTTATGCTCTCGACGATCCCAGGGGTTAAGAAACTATCTCTGGGCCAAGTGGGAAGCTTCCGTTTCTTGTTTTACCTGCAACACTGAACCCGTTTCTTGGGTAAGTCACCGAGCGCCCTCTGGGCTCACTTGCAAAGTGGGTTGAAGGATGCCTGCTCTGTGCTGTCATGGGGATGGACTGACAGGGATGGGCCCGCGTGTGTACATGCTCCGGGGGCGAAGGCGGGGGCGGGCGTGGGGAATGCACGTGTTCACGCATGCGCATCTGTATTGGCACGTGCACATGTTTGGTCGTGTGCCACCTTCTTAGAGGTGAGAAGAAGACTTCAAGAGGCTGAAGTATTGGTCAGTTTCAGGCAGTGGTTGTCTGCACGGGACGCCAGAACTCCTTGGGCCGCTGAAGGATGTGGTAAAGATACCCCAGGGGCCTGGGGACCCCTGGGCCTTCTAGAAGGGGCTCCCTTCCCTCATTCCCAGCTGAGGAGCCTCAAGAAGCGTTGCCAGGTGACTGAACAGACTCCCTGGAGAAAGGCCCTTGGACCGTGAGGGCTTCCGAATCAAGCCACCCCCTCTGCCGAAGGCAGAGGCGGGCACTGCTGCAGGAAGTTATGATTGACATACCAGAGTGGGGCGGGCCCAGGTTCGAGTGTCACGCTGCCGCTCCCCGGGTTCTGCCTTTTGGAGAGTGGGCTGACCCTCCCCACCTCGACTGCCTCATCTGTAAAGTGAGAATAAACCAACTTGCCGAGCAGAGCCCCTGGGGAGAGTCAATGACGCAGTTTAGATGGAGGGGCCTGGCACAGAGTAGGTGTGCAATAAATAGTAGTCTATCCACTTTCTTTCCTTCCCAGGGAAGGTGCCAAGGCTTCAGGTCTGAGTCTGGGTAAGTCACTGGATGACTGTGGGGAGTCCCTCTGTTTTCCCCTCTGAGCCTCAGTTTCCCCATCTGTCAGTAAGGAAGCCGGCCTGGGAGTTGTGAAGGGTCCTCCCTCCAGCTCTGATGGACTCTGAGCCCACCTAGTAGACCTGCTCTGAGCCAGCTGCAGGGGCCGGTGGCCCCTCCAAGAGCACTGAATGCCCCATGGTGGAAGAGAACTTGAACCCATACAGCTGGGCCATGGGCAGAGAGAGACTCCTCTCTCCAACGCACACACACACACACACCTGTGCACTGGCTTAGACAGAAAAACTAAGCTTGCTTGATTGGAGATTGGGGGCAGTGGTTCTTGCTGGGGAAACCCCTGGTGGAAAATTCCTCTCTGAGAAGAGCAGCTACTGGGAGCCGTCATTGTTTCTAAATTAGAGCTTAAACCTCCGCAGCCAGCGTGGAGCCTGCAAGCAGCGAGTCACTAGTCATGGCCAGGCAGGGGGTGATGGGGGCTGGCAGGGTGCGGCGTGGGCACACGGGGAAGAAACCTGGAGCCAACACAGCCCTGGCCTGGCCATGTGACCCCGGGCTACCCTTTCAGCCTCCCTGAGCCATACCCCGCTGGGGTAGGGAGGGTCCTTTGGGGACTCCTTCAGCTGCATCCCTATGTTGTAAACCAGAGGAAACAGGGATGGGTCACTCTGCAGTTCGGAAACAGTCCTGAGCAGAATCCATGGCCCCTGCAGGATGGAAGCTTGCTGCCCAGCTCCTGCTCTCTCCACACTGACCCCACCCCAGTGCAGGTCCCTGGGGTGTTCAGGGTCCCTTCCCACCTCTGTCTGGAAGAGCCTTGCTCCAGATCGTCTATGCCTGCCTCCTTCTCATTTTTCAGGTCTCAGCTCAAACGCTTTCTGCTCGGTGGGTTCTTCTGCAACCACTCTACCCAAAGAAGCTCTCCCTAACTATTCTCCTTCAGATGATTTTTATGAACCTACAGGGAGAAATGCATTTTGCCTTAGGAGCCAGTACACACACACACACACACACACACACACACACACACACTAAAGCAAAAGATTCACAAAATCGTACTCCTTACTGCACCTGAGTCGGTAATAATTCACTCAGTTCACTCCCTTCCATCCCATCCCACCCCTTCCCTCCCCCCTTCCCCAGGGTTCTCTGCCACCCCCTGGAGGTCGGCCCCTGTGGGTAAACATTCTGCCCAGAACCGGCAGAGCCATCTATTTTCTCCCCCAGACAATTAGCAGCCTATTAAGGACCTCTATGCAAATACGCACTAATTGACCCACCACACAGCAGCTCCTGGAGGGAGAAGGATGACTCCAGATGGCTTAATGATAGGGATTTGGGGCCTTTCTTTTGAAGTCCCTCTTGGTGAAGAAAGTGATCTGGGCTCAGAGGAAAGCTGCCAGCCGCCTGACAGGGAAGACCAGTAGACTGGTGACCCTTCATCAAACCACTGGAAAAGGGGAACTTATTTATTTATTTATTGACCATGCTGGGCTCAGTAATTGTGGTGCATGGGCTTAGTCATCCTGTGGCATGTGGCATCCTTCCAGATCAGGGAGCAAACCCGTGTCTTACATGGGCAGAGCATTCTTTACCACTGAGCCACCAGAGGCGCCCAGAACTGTCATTTCATCATGACCTTTATCTCCCCACCCCACCCTCGTCCCTTACTGCAACTATTTCCCTTCTCCCCAGCTCAGTTTAGACGGTTTGCTGACAGCTACTCCAATGGGTCCATGCTTTTTCAAGCATGTGATTACCTCCCCTTAAAAAAAAAAAAAAAAAAAATAGACCTCACTTTTTAGAGAAGTTTTACTCTCACAGCAAAATTGGGCAGAAAGTTGGGAGCTGTCCCATGTATCCCCTGCCCCCCACCTCAGATGGCCTCCTGCACCATCGACATCCCCCAGAAGAGTGGGACATTGGTTGTAATTGATTAACCTGCATCGACACATTGTTTTTGCCCCAAATTGATAGTTTACCTTAGGATTCATTACTGGAGTGATACATTCTGTAGATTTTGGCAAATGTGTAATGTGTATCTATCAGTGTAGCGGGCTTCCCTGGTGGCTCAGATGGTAAAGAATCTGCCTTCGATGCAGGAGACCCGAGCTTGATCCCTGGGTTGGAAAGATTCCCTGGAGAAGGGCATGGCAACCCACTCTAGTATTCTTGCCTGGAGAATCCCATGGACAGAGGAGCCTAGCAGGCTATAGTCCATGGAATCACAAAGAGTCGGACGCGACTGAGCGACTAACATTTACTTACTTACACATACCATTGTAGCATCATAAAGAAGTGCGTTCTCACCCTAAAAATCATCAGGTCACCTATGCACCCATCCCCTCCTAACCGCTGGCGACCACTGATCTTTTTGCTATCTCTGTAGTCCTGCTTTCCCAGAATGTCATATATTGATAGTTGGAATCACACAGCGTGTAGCCTTTTCAGATTGGCTTCTTCCACTTAGGAATATACATTGACATTTTCTTCATGTCTTTTGATGGCTTGATAGCTCATTTCCTTTTAACACTGAGTATTATTCCATTGTCTGGATGTACCACAGTTTATTTTAATCATTCACCTACTGAAGGACCTCTTGGTTGCTTGCAGGTTTTGTCAGTTATGAGTAATGCTGCTATAAGCCTCCCTGTGCAAGCTTCTGTGTGGGCATAAGTTTTGGACTCCTTTGGGTAAGTACCCAGGAGCATGATTGCTGGATCATCTGGTTAGACTGTGTCTGGATTTTGTGTAGTGTACCTTTGAAAACTAACTGTAACTAACTCTTACTGAGTCCCCTTAGTTAAAAGTGCATGTTCTGAGGCCAGATCGCATTTGTTTGAGCCCTGCTCCACCATTCCTTCGGAGAAGGCAATTGCACCCCACTCCAGTACTCTTGCCTGGAAAATCCCATGGACGGAGGAGCCTGGTAGGCTGCAGTCCATGGGGTCGCTGAGGGTCAGACATGACTGAGCAACCTCACTTTCACTTTTCACTTTCATGCATTGGAGAAGGAAATGGCAACCCACTCTAGTGTTCTTGCCTGGAGAATCCCAGGGATGGGGGAGCCTGGCGGGCTGCCGTCTATGGGGTCGCACAGAGTTGGACACGACTGAAGCGACGTAGCAGCAGCAGCAGCAGCCACCATTCCTTAGCTGTGTGACCTTGCATAGGTGACTTAACCTCTCTGAACCTCAATTGTCTCATCTGCAAAATGAGGCTAACACATGAGATCGTTCATATTGAATTGTTGGAAGAATCGAACAAGCTGACATATAGAACAGTGCCTTGCACGTGCGTGCCTGCCTGTGTGCTAAGTCGCTGCAGTCATGTCCAGCTCTGTGACGTAGGAGATGCTCAGTGAATATTAGCGCATGTGGTTACTAGAGTGCTCTGTATTTTATTTATTTGTTTGTTTTTGGCTGTGCTGGGTCTTCGATGCTGCATGCAGGCTTTCTCTAGTTGTGGCGAGCGGGGAGAGTGGGGGCTCCTCTCTAGTTGCCGTGTGCGGGTTTCTCATTGCAGCGGCTTCTTTTGCTGCAGAGCACGGGCTCTAGGGCACACAGGCTTCAGTAGTTTTGGCTCTCAGGATCTAGAGGGCCGGCTCAGTAGTTGTGGCTCACAGGCTTAGGTGCATCGCGGCATGTGGGATCTTCCTGGACCAGGATCGACCCAGCGTCCCCTGCATTTCAAGGCGGATTCTCAACCACTGAACTGCCGGGGGAAGCCCTGCTATGTATCTTAAACACATTAGCTTCTTTCAGCCTTCTACTTTCCCAACGAGGCAGAGTGGATTGTTCCTATTTTACAGATGGGGAAACTGAGTCTCACACCACTTGTTGAGATCACACAGCCACCCCGTGGCTGAGGCAGGTTCAAGCAGAAATGTGTGACAACTAGATCTTAGCCCAGATCTGACACCATTCCTCACATTTCTCACCATGGCTCAGCCCGATTCCCTGTCTCAAGCGACGTTGGCCATAAAGTTTGCCTGTGGAGCAAGAGATGCCGGAGTCATTAGCCGGGGAAACAAAATTTTAATATTTATTCATAATAGGCACCATATGTTCCCTCTGATTTTTTTATTTAATTACATCATGGCAGATGGCTGGGTGTTAAAGGCCATTAAGCTAATGGCATTTTGCCTTCTCATTTATTTTCTCAAGTTTTGGGAAAAATGAATGAAGCAGGACATTGATGGTGAGCTGTGAGCTCTGGGCAGTGGTGGGTGAGTCTCTGTCCTGGAAACCGAGGGAGTGGGGAGTCGGGGTTCTGGAGACTCTTCCTGGGAGGTGGGTGAGGATGCAAGAGGCAGTGCAATCTGTGTGCACATGGACAAGCTACTTAATCTCTGTGAGCCTTAGCTTGCTCATCTGTAAGATGGGTGTAATCGTGCCCACACTTCACATACATGAGACGTCATGTATTGCTTTCCAGGAATCTGGGTGAAGATCTACATTCAGGAGATTTGCTGCTGCTGCTGCTAAGTCGCTTCAGTCGTGTCCAACTCTGTGCGACCCCATAGACAGAAGCCCACCAGGCTCCCCCGTCCCTGGGATTCTCCAGGCAAGAACACTGGAGTGGGTTGCCATTTCCTTCTCCAATGCATGAAAGTAAAAAGTCAAAGTGAAATCGCTCAGTCGTGTCTGACTCGTAGCCACCCCATGGACTACAGCCTACCAGGCTCCTCCATCCATGGGATTTTCCAGGCAAGAATACTGGAGTGGGGCGCCATTGCCTTCTCCGTCAGGAGGTTTAGCATAGCACTATTTATGTACAAGGAAGGAAAATGAAATATTTTACATATCTAATGGTAAGGAAAATATTGGATAAATCAGGGTATATGCCAAGTAACAGATACCATGGGTAAGTAGTTTATTTAGGTGAAGAGCATGCTAATCCCTTTCCTTCCCTGGTGAAAGTTGTTCAGTCATATCTGACTCTTTGTGACCCCATGGACTATACAGTCCGTGAAATTCTCCAGGCCAGAACACTGGAGTGGGTAGCCTTTCCCTTCTCCAGGGGATCTTCCCAACCCAGGGATCAAACCCAGGTCTCCCACATTGCAGGCGGATTCTTAACCAGCTGAGCCACACCCTGAGTGGGGAAGAAAAACTGGGAAGGGAAAACAACAGCGAAAGGTGGTGCTGTCAGTCAGCTGCCATGGAGGGCACCTGAGGCCGGGGGAGCTCAGGCAGCCTGTGTAAAGACAACCCGACTTACTCTCTCAGTGTGGTGAGGGAGCTGGGCATTTATACACCGACTCCCATCGTCATCAGCTGAGTCTGCTTCCAAATGGCATTTGGAAGTCGATTCTATAGGTAGGGCACAAACCTCCTCTATTACAGATTTAGCAGACGGGCAGAAACAAAAAGGGTGACAGCATTCAGTGTGGATGGGATTTGTAGCTGTAGGCATGCTCACCGTGCATTACTGGGGAAGGTGGTGGGGAGGAGGGGATTGTCACTACGGCCATTTCAGAGGGCAGGTCGTCATTTCCTGGGATAGTCATATGACGCTCTCACAGTAGGACCCAGGAGCTGCACCCCTAAATATATACACACCCTGTGTTATCTTGGACACATCTATCAGGAAACAAAGATAATAGTGTTTGCAGCAACTAGGGAGGGCGTTCCACTCTGCCCAAGCCCTATGAGCTGAGACCTGATGAGGAGGCCCTGTGTAAGAAGATGAGATCCTTGTGACAGGAAAGAGGGCACTGAGCGGCAAAACCACACATATTCTCTGTGAGTCATAATAAGACGTAACACTGACACTCGCATATATTAATTCAGTTTAATATTTAGTCCTTACACCAGTGCTATGAGATAAGTACTGTTATTTCCCCCTTTTTATAGATGGGGAAACTGAGGTATACGGGGGTTAAACCGTTCTAGGGAGGATCAAGTGGTGCAATGGAAATAAGATGCTCAACACAGTGCCTGTGTATTTCAGTTCAGTTCAGTCGCTCAGCCGTGTCCAACTCTTTGCGACCCCATGGACTGCAGCACGCCAGGACTCTCTGTCCATCACCAACTCCTGGAGTTTACTCAAACTCACATCCATTGAGTTAGTGATGCCGTCCAACCATCTTATCCTCTGTTGTCCCCGTCTTCTCCTGCCTTTAATCTTTTCCAGCATCAGGGTCTTTTCCAATGAGGCCATCAGGTGGCCGTAGTATTGGAGTTTCAGCTTCAGCATCAGTCCTTGCAATGAATATTCAGGACTGATTTCCTTTAGGATGGACTGGTTTGATCTCCTTGCAGTCCAAGGGACTCTCAAGAGTCTTCTCCAACATCACAGTTCAAAAGTATCAATTCTTCAGTGCTCAGCTTTCTTCATAGTCCAACTCTCACATCCATAGATGACTACTGGAAAAACCATAGCCTTGACTAGACAAACCTTTGTTGGCAAAGTAATGTCTCTGCTCTTTAATATGCTGTCTAGATTGGTCATAACTTTCCTTCAAAGGAGTAAGCGTCTTTTAATTTCATGGCTGCAGTCACCATCTGCAGTGATTTTGGAGTCCCAAAATATAAAATCTCTCACTGTTTCCACTGTTTCCCCATCTATTTGCCATGAAGTCATGGGACCAGATCCTATGATCTTAGTTTTCTGAGTGTTGAGCTGTAAGTCAACTTTTCTACTCTCCTCTTTCACTTTCATCAAGAGGCTCTTTAGTTCTTCTTTGATTTCTGCCATAACGGTGGTGCAATCTGCATATCTGAGATTATTGTTATTTCTCCCAGCAATCTTGATTCCAGCTTGTGCTTCATCCAGCCCAGAGTTATATACTCTGCATATAAGTTAAATAAGCAGGGTAACAATATACAGCCTAGACGTACTCCTTTCCCTATTTGGAACCAGTCCACTGTTCCATGTTCAGTTCTAACTGTCGCTTCCTGACCTGCATATAGATTTCTCAAGAGGCAGGCCAGGTGGTCTGGTATTCCCATCTCTTTCAGAACTTTCCTCAGTTTGTTATGGTCCACACAGTCAAAGGCTTTGGCATAGTCAATAAAGCAGAAGTATATGTTTTTCTGAAACTCTCTTGCTTTTTCAGTGATCCAGCGGATGTTGGCAATTTGATCTCTGGTTCCTCTGCCTTTTCTAAAACCAGCTTGAACATCTGGAATTTCACAGTTCACGTATTGCTGAAGCCTGGCTTGGAGAATTTTGAGCATCATTTTACTAACGTGAGATGAGTGCAATTGTGCGGTAGTTTGAGCATTCTTTGGCATTGCCTTTCTTTGGGATTGGAATGAAAACTGACCTTTTCCAGTCCTGTGGCCACTGCTGAGTTTTCCTGGCTGGCATATTGAGTTTCTTTGCTGGCATATTGAGTGCAACATTTTCACAGCATCATCTTTTATTGAAATAGCTCACTCAACTGCAATTCCTGTGTATTTGGTATTAGCAAATGCCAGTGGTTTCTGACATTGTTACTATTTAGCCAAGTCCAAAAGGTAACCACTGACCTGGGCTCCCAGTTTCTTGGAGGTCCCCAGGTGGATCTCCTACCCAGAACCATGAAGAAGTTGAACTTTCACAAACCTGATTTCTCAGCATCTTTTTCTTGGCAAGTTTGGATGGTCAGGGAATCAGCTGGTGTCTGGGCTTGTGCCCTGAGGTCAAGTTCAGGGAGTTCTGGAAAGAGAACCAGGCCCCTGCCCAGTCTTATGGGCTTCCAACCAGACACACTTGCTCCCCAGAATCTGGAGGGGGAAGCGCGACAACCCTGCAGGGAGGGAGCCATGGAACAAGCTGAACCTCCTGTTTTCCGTTCCCTCAGGGCATGTCTGCCCTGCCCATCATATTCTTGGCAGCTCAGCACCCGAGGTTCATTCTGGTGCTAAAAATAGGCTGTGTTTAGACACTCTGGGGCTCCGGCTAGAAACACGAACTGCAGTAACCAAATACTGTCATTCCCGCAAAGGGGGCCTCTCGGCCTCCCTGTCATGGCAACTCACGCCAACCCAGGGAGGGAGGCAGGGTAGGGGGTTTGTGCCACTTCGGCAGATGGGGAAACTGATGCTCAGAGCAGGTCTCACATGAAATGCAAAGGGATGAAGCTGTGATAGCCAGCTTTTAAGGAATACCATCTCTGCCCCTATGAGTGATCTCATCAAGTCCTCCCCAAGACCCTGCAAGGGAGACTTCTAGGGGCTACCCGCTTTGCTGAGAGAAAACAGTAGCTCAGAGAGGTGAAGACACCTGTCGAGTCTTGTTAATGCGATTCTGGCTTCCTGCTTGTAATGAACAACCGGAAACAGAGGAGAAGGGGCAGCTGGAGGCCAAGGTGTGCCCGCAGCCCAGGGTGGGACACACATAAGCTACGGAGTCCCGGGCGCCAGTCACACCTACTTTGCAGGTTGCTGGGAGGGAGGAGTTGGTTAGAGGCTTGTGAAACCTTCAAACACAGTGTTCAGCCAGTGGCAGTTAGTTCCATTCCCCAGTTCTGTCTGGAGAGACACAGACAAAGAGAGCTGGAGAGAGACTTGGAAAGAAAGAGAGAGAAGGAAGAGGAAGGATGATGGGTGGACAGGAGACACAGACATTTCCCTGGGGAAGTGGGATTGGCTCAGCAGGGGCCCCTGTGCCCTAGTACCACCCGAGGCTGAGAAACGCAGGAGGCTGCTGCAGGGGCCCCTGCATTTGCAACTCCCTCAGGCTGTCACTCTGGGATTTGGCACTTGGCAGGGACCGGTGGTGGAGGTTCAAGTTCTCTGCTTCTTCTCACTATTTTCTGCACCAGTGTTCCCTGGGGACTTACCGTCTGCCAGAGGATGGGGCTGGCGTAGCGAGAGCACAGACAGGGTCCCACTTACATCGGGCTCAGAGTCCAGGGCGTCCTCCTTCCAGGTGACCTCCCCCACCTCCCAGCACTGGCAGTCTGGTGTGGGTGACTCGAGTCAGCCCCCGCCTTCCCCAGGAGGAGCCCCCTTCCTCAGAATCCGCACCACCCCCCTTTTCCCAACCTCACATCCGGCACCACCGCTGCCTCAGTCTCTCTGTTCCCTGCCAGCTCCTAATGAGCTCATTATCTTCTTAAAACCCATTTGGCACCCACTTAGAGAAAAGATGTGTTGAAATATAGAAGAACGGGAAGGGAACAACAAAAAGGAACTAGACCCAGAAATATCCTGAGAGAGACAGAGAGCCACAGAGAACACAACAGCGGAGATCCTTGCTGTCTCCATACCCCCAGCAGATGTGCTGCTTGCTGTCGGCAAGGGGCTCTGAAGGCAGCTCACGTGTGCTCACAGGAGGGTAGGGGCTGAGGGCTCTTCTTGAGCACCTACTATGTGCCAGATGCACATAGTACAATTTTTTTTTAACTGGGGTATAGTTGCTTTACAATGCTGTGTTGGTTTTCTAGTATACGATGAAGTGAATCAGCTACATGTGTACATATATCCCCTCCCTCTTGGACTTCCCTCCCACCCTACACCCCCATCCCACCCATCGAGGTCACCACAGAGCACCAAGCTGAGCCCCCTGTGCTCTTCCTATAGTTTTTAATGCAATCCTCCAAGCAATATATTTCGGGGAGGAATGTCAAGCTTCTTATGTCCACTTCACAGGTCAGGAGCCTCGGTCGCTGAGAAGAGGTGTCTTGCCCTAGGCACACAGGTGGTGGATGGAATAGGCAGGATTTGAGCCCAGGTCCATCTGTCTGCAGAGTCCATGCTCTTGCCTGCATGCCTCTGGAAGGGCTGGTGTCCCCCCACCAACCGCCAATTCCCATGAGGGCTGTTGGTCTTCCTTCATCCTGGCCCAGCTGCAGAAATGTCTGCCATGTGTGTGATTTACATGGAACACCAGGGGACACCCCTCACTGCCCAGAGCTTTTTAAGCTGATAAGAGGCTGGTCTTTCCAAAGTGTCAGTGTGACCATGAACCTTCAGTTAGAGCACAGTCCAGATTTCTGAGCTTGGCATTCAAAGCTTCCCGGGGTCTGACCCCAACCCACCACTTCACTGCCTTCTTACCATGCCCTAAGCTCCTCTAGGAGACCCGGGTTCGATCCCTGGGTCGGGAAGATCCCCTGCAGAAGGACATGGCAACCCATTCCAGTATTCCTGCCTGGAGAATCCCATGGACAGAGGAGCCTGGTGGGCTATATATAGTCCTTGGGGTCGCAAAGAGTCAGACACGACTGAGCAACTTCACTTCGCTCACTAAGCCCCTCACTCAGCTGCCTCCACCACCGTGCCCTGCCCTGGGTGTGTGCTGCTCCTCCTCCCTAAAGTGTCCTTCTGCTGTTTTTTCACCCAGAAAGCTGACTCTTCCAGCTTAAAGACCTCTTCCAGAGGGAAGCCCTCTCTGAGTCCCCTCAGGGCAGCTTCAGACCCTCACTTCTCAGGGCTCCCACATTCCGAGGCCTCTTACCCCAGGGTGCAGAAACCCCTTGACATTGTAACCCAATATCTAGGAACTTTTGTGCAAGTGCTCTTCTCTGGGCATGTGCCTGTAGTTTATTTTTTTTTTTAAAACCATATTCTCAAAGGAATACAAGACTAGAATGGATGTGTGGTTAGGAACACAAGCTGTGAAATCAGATGAGCCCAGGTTCACAAGCCAGCTGCCACTTACCAGCTGTGTGGCCCCAGACAAGTTACTTTATCATCCTGTGCCTCATTCCTCTCCTCTTTGAAATGGATCTAGATCTGCCTCGTTGGACTGACATGACGATTAAATCAGAGCATTGTGTTTGTAGAGCGGTATCTGGCATATAAGTGCTCGATAAACATTAGCTGTTAATATTAATTTCTGTTCTATATTGTATATATACATCTACTATGGGATTTATCATTGTCTCTCTTCCTGGAAAATCCCATGGATGGAGGAGCCTGGTGGGCTACAGTCCATGGGGTCGAGAAGAGTCGGACACAACTGATTTCTACTTCACTTTCACTTTTCACTTTCATGCATTGGAGAAGGAAATGGCAACCCACTCCAGTGTTCTTGCCTGGAGAATTGCAGGGATGGGGGAGCCTGGTGGGCTGCCGTCTATGGGGTCGCACAGAGTTGGACATAACTGAAGTGACTTAGCAGCAGCAGCAGCTCTAGTACAGTGATTTGATATGGTGATCATTTAAATTGCTCTCTCCCTCAGTAAACTCTGAATTCTTTGAAAACAGCAACTCTGAATTTTTTTTTCAAATTATTTATTTCTGCATTCCAAGCACATGCATGGTAGGCAAGTAACACATGTTGCTAAATGAATGGAGGAATGGGTGGATGAATGGTGGGTGGAGAGCTGGATGAATGAGTGGGCTGCTCCAATTCAGATGAATAGATAGATGAATGAATGGGTGATGGATGGATGGGTGGATGGATTAATGAACAGATTAATGATGAATGGATGGAGGGTTTAGGGGAATTGATGGATGGATTAAAGAATGAATGATGGATAGGTGAATAGATTGTGACTTAATGGATGGATGGATGGGTAGGTGGACTTCTGGATAGATTAAAGAATGATGGATGGATAAACAGATAGTTTGACCCCACAAGAGCATGCATTTGGGGCTGTCTTGTTCATTGAATAGTTCCAAGTGCTTACAACGATAGCTAGTGCATGTCGGTGCTCAGTACTTAATTCTTGAATGAATAGGATGACATATGTAGGAACACTGGACTCTACCTTGAGCCGCAGTTAAACTCTCGTGCTGCTGTCTGGATTTGGTAGGGGCTGCCACCATTCAAATCACCCGTTGGCTTGGTGACAGTTGACTCCTTTGCAGTGGCCAAGATTGTCATGAGGCCCCCTGCTGGTGGTGATATGAAACCACATAAGGCAAATGGAGTTTTTTTTTTTTTTTTTTTTCCATTTTCTAATTTACAATCTATTTTCTTCCAGACTGCTGATCCTGAGTGTTTATTGAAAAAACTATGGTTGTTAAACCTTTGTGCTCGTGATCATTACCTGAGAGCACCTGGTTACCCCTGTAGGTTTCCTCCTCAACCAGAAATTCTGATTGGAGAGTTTAGGAATCTTCATGGGTAGCCAGGCTCCCAGGGGTTCTGAATCAGATGCTCCTCGGACCACACTCTGAGGGGCCCTCGTAGAGTGAGCCGCCACTGGCCGCTGGAAGCAGGTGGAGATGGGCTGCTGCTCCGGGGGCTGTCTCGGAACTCCGAAGTGGTGCCCTGACCGTGTGGGAGAAAAGAGTCAAAAAGGCGGGGGTTTGGAGCTGTGCTTTTGTGTTCGGACCATCGTAGGTTCCAATCCCACCTCTCACCAGCTGTGCACCCTCAGTTTCCTCATTTGTAAAATGGGAAATAGTCACTTTCCGTGGGAACGTGGGGAAGGGTAATTAATACACATGGAAGGCTCCGTACAAAGCAGGGCGTGCCGTGCACAATAAATACTGAATGAATGCGTGTGTTGCTAAATAATTCTGCTTTCCCTCCTTCTCCTTTTCTTCCTTGGATAGAAGAGAGGGACTCTGGGTTTGAACTCTTCCACGACAACATGATCCTGGTGAGAGAAGGAACTGTGTCTCTTGGGTTCACAGCTTTAATTCCAGCACCTAGAACAGAGCCTGGAGGAGGGCATGGCAACCCACTCCAGTATTCCTGCCTGAAAAATCCCATGGACAGAGGAGCCTGGTGGGCTACAGTCTACATGGGGTCTCAAAGAGTCGGACAGACTGAAGCGACTTAGCACCCATGCAAGACAGTGCCTGCTACACAGTAGGTCTTCTATAAATATGTGTTTAGGGGGGAAAAATGAACAAATTTGATCTAGTTCAGTATCAGCCACGTCCAGCAAAGTCTGGCAAAGACCTAGGAAGTACATTTGGAATTAAAGTAACCCCCATGAATCAGCATATATTTGACAAATATGCAGACGTATTGGGCTTAAGAAGGGCTTCTCCCATGGCTCAGCAGTAAGAATCTGCCTGCAACGTAGGAGATGCAAGAGGTGCGGGTTCGATTCCTGGGTTGGGAAGATCCCTTGGAGAAGGGAATGGCAACCCACTCCAGTATTCGTGCTTGAAAGATCCCATGGACAGAGGAGCCTGGTGGGCTACAGTCCAAAGGGTCACAAAGAGTCAAACATGACTGAGCACTGAGCATCGGGGCTTAAGGACCTGAGTTTGTCCAAAATAAAGCTTGTCCCAAGACGAGGACCAGCAGGAGTCGCTTTTACCCAGCACTGATGGGTTCTTTGGGCCACTGGTTGCCTCCCTCTCTGAACTCTGCATTGCACCCTCCCCTTGAGAATGTTCAAGAAAGCTGCACGTTCTGGCCTCTGCCAGGAGGTTTCTTATGTCTGTACCTGTGCTCTTTTCCAGGTGGCAGCCCTGAGCCCTAATGCTTCACCAGATGAAAGGCTGCCCGCTTGTGTTTCCACCAGGTGGACAGACGGAGCTTGGTCCCCAGCTGGGGAAGAGGCCCTCCGTGAATTAACCCAGTCTTATAGGCCTGAGCAACCAAGAAGGGGCAAGAAGCGAACTCCAGCTGCCTGTGAACCCTCACAAAACCCTCCTCCGATTGCTATTTTCCAAGTTCTTTGGGAATTCTGAGGCAGAGAACGAGATGTAGGAAAATGGGACCAACTCCTGAGTGCCCTGAGCCTCAAAACCCCTTTCATGGCCCAAAGAAGCTCACCTTGACTTCGGCAGGGCTGGGGAACCCTGTCCTCTCTTCTCTTGGCATCAGCCAAGCATTGGACTTGCCCTCCTGCCCTGGACTTGGCAGTCACCTTCACAGTGGGATTAAGACTGAAGACCCCCAGGGGGTCCATCCCTAAGGGAAGCTTGAGAAAAAAAGCCCCCCTCCATTCTCTCCCTGGACCACACCCCCCAATCTCCAGTGGAGCCCCAGCGATCCAGTCCGGAATGATCCCACTATGGCCAAGCTCTGGTTCAAATTCCAGCGGTACTTCCGCAGGAAGCCTGTGCGTTTCTTTACCTTCCTGGTGCTCTACCTGACAGCTGGGAGCCTTGTCTTCCTTCACTCTGGTTTTGTGGGTCAGCCTGCTGTCTCCCAGAACCAGGCCAACCCCGCTGTGGGGGCCCCAGCAGAGGGTGCTGAGCTGACCTTCCTGGGTGACTTAAATCTGGGCAGAGGCTTCCGGGACACAGGTGAAGTCTCAAGCATCGCCCGCAGGTACGGACCCTGGTTCAAGGGCAAGGACGGGAATGAGAGAGCGAAGCTGGGGGACTACGGGGGAGCCTGGAGCCGGGCCCTCAAGGGGAGGGTCGTCCGGGAGAAGGAGGAGGAGCGAGGTAAGAGGGGTGAGCCTCTGGGCTGGAAGGTGGCTGAGGACAAGGGAAGGAGGATGGTGATACTAATAATATTATAGTAACAGCTGCCAGTGTTCAGTTTCCTAGGAACCAGCCATTATATATGCAAGAGGTTTCACAGAGGAGAAAACTGAAGCTCAGAGACATTAGGCAGCTTGCCCAGGGTCACACAGCTTATAAACATCCACGCTTAGAGCTGAACCCTGAACCTGTCAGAGTTCAACATCTGACCCTTCCATGCAGCCCTTTATAGCCCTTGTTATATGCACCTGAAAATCAAAACCCTGAGCATCTATTGAGCACTTACTAAGGGCCAGGTACTTTTCCAAGCACTTGACAGGCATCAAATTACAGCCACAACCCCATGTGATATGTGCTATTATTCCCATTTTAAAGATGAAGAAACTGAGGCCCCAGGAGCCTAAGGTCATACAGCTAGCTAGTGGCAGAGCTTCTGTTCCCTGCAGTCTGCCTCTCCGTCCACTTAGCTGGATCCCTTGGTGAGGGCGCTTAGGGGACTTCGTTTCATTGCATTTTCTTAGCCTGTCACAGTCAAAGTGGGCTTTTCTTCCTAAGTACATCACCTCACTTGATTTTCACTACACTCCATGGACTTAAGGAATGTGATCCTATGCCCAATTAACACATGGAAACAGGCTTGGAGAAGTGAAAACTTTCCCCAAGGCCATATAGCTGGTCAGTGACAAGTTCAAAGCAGACATATCTGGCCTGGATGCTGGCTCTATGACTACTTCCCAGAGTCAACCGATGTCCCCTCATTGGAGCAGCATTCTGGGGAGGACCCCACAACTCCTGCAATTCATGAGAGTAACACAAATGGACATTTCCAGAATCGCAGCCAGATGGCTTGGGAGGATCTACCACCAATCAGGACAGAAGGAAAACCTCCCCAGCCCTTGTGTTCCCTGCTACATGTCACACTTCCGCTGTGATTCAACTTGTGGAAAAACCCCTTCTCCCACCATGTTTCCATGCTTCAGTCCCAACCTGGTTCTGGCTCAGGAGCCATCCAGAAGACCCCATCATCTTACCCTCAGGCATTTCCTAGAATTCCACTTCTTTAAAAACTTCACAGGGCAGTGAAGGAGAAGGTGAGAGGTAGCAGAATGGCTTAGGGGACTTGGATTCATAGTCCAACTCCACTCCAACCAGTCATGCAGTCCAAGGCTTGACCTTTTCATGCCTCGGTTTTGTCATCTGTAAAATGGGAACAATGGCCTCCTTCCTGCCAGGCTTCTCCTGAGAGTTTGATGAGACATGATTATGGAAACACCTAGCATAATGCCTGCACATAGTAGAGTCTTAGGGGTGATCAGGAAGGTCTTGTGGATCCACCTGGGTAAGGGACCCCATCTTGTAGGCATAGCTGAGGCGTGAGGTGCTGCCTTGATGGGGAAATTCCCTCGCCACCTTCTCCAATCACCAAGCTTCATCTCATCCCAGCCACTCCAAACTCCTTCTGCTACTTTGCAAGCCCCATCAAACTTAAATAAATTCCAGAGCCCCCAGCATGGCCCACCATGTTGTAACACTTGGCATTACATGTTGTAACATTAACATGTAACACTTCCCACCCACTTCACCACACATCTCTCTCCACTTTGCTCCTTGCTACTCATTAAACACACCAATCCTGATCCTACCTCGGGATCTTTTTATAGTCAGCCCCTTCCATCTGGGATGCTCTTTCCCATATCTTTGCATGGCTCCCTTCCTCCCTTCCATCAGGTCTCCAGTCAAATCGTGCCATCCCTTAGAGGTCTTCCTGGAATGCCCTAAAGTAGCCCCATTTTGTGCCTAGTCAGGACCACAATCCCCAATTCTATTTTTGTCACAGTACTTATCTCCATCTGAGAGTATCTTGCTTTTATTTGCTTCCTTAGTTTTTTAATTTTTGAAATTTTATTTACTTATTTTATTTTTGGCTGCTCTTGGTCTTGGTTGCTGCATGGGCTTTCTCTAGTTGTGAAAAGCAGGGGCTAGCCTCTAGTTGCAGTGCACAGGCTTATCATTCCAGTGGCTTCTCTTGTTGTGGAATGCAGGCTCTAGGCATGTGGGCTTTCGTAGTTGCAGCAGGCAGACTCAATGGCTGTGGTACACAGGCTTAGTTGCCCCATGGCAACTAAGAGAGATCTTCCTGGACCAGGGATCGAACTGGTGTCCCTGGCATTTCAAGGTGGATTCTTAACCACTGGACCACCAGGGAAGCACTTTGCTTCCTTATAGTCTATCTCTACTACTAGACTATCAGCTCCATGAAGGCAGAAATAGTACCTGTCCCGATTGCTTTGTTCTATCAGAACCTTGGACAGCACCAGAAACAAAGATGGTACTCAGTACCTACTGGTTGTATAAATGAGTTATTGGATGGACAAATGAAGGAATGACCAGCCTGCTGCCTGGCCACAGCTCTACTCTTCCTCCAGGTCTCCAGAAAATTGTCCTGACCCCCCTCTAGGCTTGATCAAATGTTCCTTCTCTGTACTCCCTGTCATGGCCCTTATGTGAATGGTAATTTCCTGTGTTTGTTGAGGTCCTCTAATAGAATATGATTCCCTAATGGCACGATTGATACATCCAATGACAATAGAAACACCCACCCCCGATTATTATGAGAATGAAATACCACCGCCACTGTTACAAATAATTATTACCATTTCTTGAGCACCTACTTCATGCCAGCCACTGTTCTATTTGCTTTTCATATGTTATTTGAATGAAATGATATATGTAAAATGCTTATCAGATCTCTTGATTTATAATAATAGGTCACTTAATAGTTGCTGCCACTGTATTAATAGTAGTAGAAATAGTAGCTATATATATATATTGAATGGTTATTATAGGCTAGACCGTCATTGCCTTATGTAATTATCACAACAACTCAACAAGTTAAAGACTATTATTATCCTATTTTACAAACGAGAAAACTTAAAACTCAGAAGACGTCACTTACCCCAGGTTACCCAGGTGGTGAGTAGAGGAACTGAGGTTTGAAGCAAGATTAATTTAATTCCAAAGCTTGTGAGCCTTTTTCTCTACCATGCTACCCCACCCCTTCCTTCTGGAAATCTTAGATATTTTATAAAGTATAAAGAGAGACAGAAGAGAAAATAAAGAAGCCTGGAGCACCGAGCTCTCAGCAGGCAGCTTTGAAATCAGGCAGTCTTATTAAGAAAACACAAATTCAGACTGTCCTTGATTAACTTATTCAGAGTTCAGCAAGGAAAGACAACATATTAGATTAATGCTAATAGAAATGAGACACTTCCTTGACCTGATGCTAAACACATTTGGTTTTTATCTAAAGTTGGCAAGGGCTCTGCTTGATGCAACGATGCAAGACTTAAGCTGTAAAGGACTCAGAGCCCATCACGGGACAGGAAGGGAGGGTGAAGCTGCTCCCAGGCTGGGCTGGGGTTGGGCAGGAAGTCTGACTTCCTGGGTGGAGCTGGCACCTGCAATGTGCCAGTCACCTTGCTAGGCTTTCGAGATCCTGTGCTCTGAGCAGCCACATGAGGGTTCAAATCCCAGTTCTGCGGTGGCTTGTGAAGCTCTAGGCAGGTCACCTCAGTTTCCTTTGGGAGGTAAAAGGTACTTAACATCAGATGTCTGTTGTGATGATTATATAAGATAAATCGATGGCATGCTTTCTAAATGCCAGGCACTGTTCTAAATACTTTGCAGCTGGTACATCCCATAGTCTTCTTGGCAGCCCAGTTAAGTAGACACTGTCATTAACTCCCCCTTCCAGGGAGGAAATGGAGGCACAGAGAGGTTAGGTAACCTCCCCAAGGTTAACCAGCAGGAGGAGAGGATAAATCAATATTTGAACCCGGGAGGTTTAGATCTTACACTTGAACCCTAAGCACTACATCGTCTCAGTTCTCAGTGCACAGACAGTGTTCAGCGCAGACCCTGGAACCCAGTAAGCACTTAGTGTGTGCTGGCTATTATTATTAATATTGTAATCTTGTAGGAGAGAGCAGAGGTGATGTGACTTGCCTTAGGTGACCCCGTGGTCGGGAGCACAGCCAGGAGCCGACTCCAGTTTGATTTCAAAATCTGTGCTGTTTCTGTTTTCCCCACCCCAGATTACCGAGGGTGTTGGGCTGGGCTTGAAGAAGGACACAGGAGATTTAGTCAGCATTTTTGGAAGCAACCGCAGGGCTCCCACTTCCCACCTCCTCCAGCAGAAGATGCAATCTATGCAGGTTATGGAGGGTCAGCTCTGGGTCAGACTGTGTGCTCATACTCAGCCTTATGTCTGTAGGAAGTATTAAACTCTTTTCCATAGATGAAGAAATGGAGGCTCAGAGGGATTAAAGGACTGGTCCCATGTCACACAGGTGCCAAGTGGCAGAGCAGACTCCAACCCGACTCTTGTTTACATCCAAAGCTCTTCTTTTTTTAAAAAAAAATAACTTTGTTTATTTTTGATTGTGCTGGGTCTTTGTTGCTGCATGTGCTTTGCTCTAGTTGCAGCTAGCAGGAGCTACTCTCTAGTAAAGATGCCTGGGCTTCTTGTTGCAGAGCACGACCTCTAGGATGAGCAGGCTTAGCTGCTCTGAGGCGTGTGGGGTCTTCCCAGATCAGGGATCAGGCCATGTCTCCTGCATTGGCAGGTGGATTCTTTACCACTGAGCCACAAGTTCAGTTCAGTTGCTCAGTCGTGTTCGACTCTTTGCGATCCCATGGACTGCAGTACACCAGGCCTCCCTGTCTATCACCAACTCCTGGAGTTTACTCAAACTCATGTCCATAGAGTCGATGATGCCATCCAACCATCTCATTCTCTGTCATCCCCTTCTCCTCATGCCTTCAATCTTTCCCACCATCAGGGTCTTTTCCAATGAGTCAGCTCTTCACATCAGATGGCCAAAGTATTGGAGTTTCAGCTTCAGCATCAGCCCTTCCAATGAATATTCAGGACTGATTTCCTTTAGGATGGACTGGTTGGATCTCCTTGCAGTCCAAGGGACTCTCAAGAGTCTTCTCCAACACAGCAGTTCAAAACCATCAATTCATCAGTTCTCAGCTTTCCATAGTCCAACTCTCACATCCATATATGACCACTGGGAAAACCATAGCCTTGACCAGATGGACCTTTGTTGACAAAGTAATGTCTCTGTTTTTGAATATGCTGTCTACATTGGTCATAGCTTTTCTTCCAAGGAGTAAGCGTCTTTCATGGCTGCAGTCACCATCTTCAGTGATTTTGGAGCCCCCCAAAATAAAGTCTCTCACTGTTTCCACTGTTTCCCCATCTATTTCCCATGAAGTGATGGGACCAGATGCCATGATCTTAGTTTTCTAAATGTTGAGCTTTAAGCCAACTTTTCACTCTCCTCTTTCACTTTCATCAAGAGGCTCTTTAGTTCTTCTTTGCTTTCTGCCATAAGTGTGGTATCATCTGCATATCTGAGGTTATTGATATTTCTCCTGGCAATCTTGATTCCAGCTTGTGCTTCATCCAGCCTGGCATTTTGCATGATGTACTCTGCATATAAGTTAAATAAACACAGTGACAATGTACAGCCTTGACATACTCCTTTCCCGATTTGGAACCAGTCTGTTGTTCCATGTCCAGTTCTAACTGTTGCTTAAAAAAGATCCAGAGCCACCAGGGAAGCCCCCGAAGCTCTTATTCTTAACCACTGAGCTATGTTCTTCATTGTTCAGTCACTCAGTCACGTCTGACTCTTAATAGAATCCCAACTCCATTCATTCTGTATTTATTGCATGTCTGTTTGCCCTGCTCTGTGCTGAGAGGTGGAAACACAAGAATGATTCAAGCACACTTTTTTTTTTTTTTGGTTTGAGGAATAGTCATACCCTCCAGGGGAAAGAAAGACAAGTAAAAAGATGAATTATATTTTAAAACATAACTTTTTTCTTGATTATCAAAGTCACACATGCTTACTGTAGAAAAATTAGAATACATAGCAAAAATAGATAAAAGTTAAAATAGCCCAGAGGCCCACCATCCAACAGCAGTCACGATCAGCACTGTGGAGGTGTCACCTTTATGGCCCTGTTTCCTCCCTTATGGGTTTATTTCTAAAGAACTGTTGCTCAGTCACTAAGTCATGCCTGACTCTTTGCAATCTTATGGACTGCAGTACTCGAGGCTCCCCTGTCCTTCACCATCTCACAGAGCTGAGTCAGTGATTTCTAAACAATCAGATCAGATCAGTCGCTCAGTCGTGTCCGACTCTTTGCGACCCCATGAACCGCAGCACGCCAGGCCTCCCTGTCCATCACCAGCTCCCGGAGGTCACTCAGACTCGCATCCATCGAGTCAGTGATGCCATCCAGCCATCTCAAACAATAGAACACTGTAAATATATAGCATCTTCTCATGCTTTCCCCCCACCTATAGCACTTTTTCATTTTGTTAAAAATTCTTCCACAGTGGGCCTAAATTCTTCATGATTTGAAAAAATAATGCCCAGTACTTGGAAAATTGTTTAGAAAAGTGCTAAGGTGTGTGGGGGGGGGTAGATACAGAGAAGGCAATGGCACCCCACTCCAGTACTCTTGCTTGGAAAATCCCATGGACAGAGGAGCCTGGTAGGCTGCAGTCCATGGGGTCGCGAAGGGTCAGACATGACTGAGCGACTTCACTTTCACTTTTCACTTTCAGGCACTGGAGAAGGAAATGGCAACCCACTCCAGTGTTCTTGCCTGGAGAATCCCAGGGACGGGGAAGGCTGGTGGGCTGCCGTCTATGGGGTCACACAGAATCGGACACAACTGAAGTCACTTAGCATAGCATAGCATAGCAAGGTGGGATAAACCAAGGGATTCTGGGATCCCAAGGGAAGGATCTGGTTGGGTCATGGGGCTGTATCGTGCCTTCCTGGGGGGAGGAGATAGTTGAGCCTGTAGGATCCTTGGGCCCTGACCAAAGTGAAAGATGCATCCTTTCTACCCCAGGGGAACCTAGATATGAGCAGGAATTCCAGGAATGGAATTTCCTGCACAAGGAAGCCCAGATAGCCCTGGAGTGATCCTCCTGAGGGACAACTTTCTAAGACAGTGAAGAATCCCCAGCAGGAAAGTAACTGTTTCTCTTTTCCACAGACAGATCAATCCTCTGGTCAATTTTCTTTTTTTCTTACAGTCAATTTTAAAAATACCCCTATAGGGACTTTCCTGGCAGTCCAGTGGCTAAAATTCCATGCTCCCAATGCAGGGGGGCCAGGTCTGATCCCTGGTGGGAGAACTAGATCCCGCTGCAACTAGAGTTAACCTGCCTCAACTTAAAGATGGGCTTCCCTGGTGGCTCAGTGGTAAAGAATCTGCCTGCCAATGCAGGAGACACGGGGTCAATCCCTGGTCCGGGAAGACCCCCCATGCCACGGAGTAACTAAGCCCGTGTGCCACAGCTACTGAGCCTGTGCTCTAGAGCCCGGGAGCCACGACTACGGAGCCCACGTGCCACAACTACTGAAGCCCAAGCACCCTGGAGACCATGCGTCACAACGAGAGAAGCCACCGCGATGCGAAGTACCGCAACCAGAAAGAAAGCCCGCACAACAACGAAGACCAAGCACAGCCAAAAATAAAATAAATACACAAATTTCTTTCCAAAAAAAAAGAAAGAAAAAGGTCTCGTGTGTTGCAACTAAAGACCCAGAGCAGCCAAATAAATAAATATTTTTAAAAAATACCCCCATATTGGTGTTCAAGGGCTGCTATAGCAAACTACCACGCAGTGGGTGGCTTGAAACAACAGAGATGTATTACCTTGCAGTTCAGGAGGCTACAAGTCCAACATCAAGACGGACTCCCAAAGCCCCTAAGAGGGAATCTCTTGCAAGCCTTTTCCCCCAGCTTCTGGCATCAGCAGGAGCTCTTGGCCTTCCTTGCAGCTGTAAAACACCAGTTGTTGCCTCTGTTTTCACATGGTCTTCTCCTGTGTCTCTGGGACTTCAGAGAGCCTCTTGCCGCTTTCTTATAAGGACCCCAGTCATGCTGGATGGGGACCCACCTACTCCAGTATCACCTCACAATTAATTACATCAGAAGTGACCCTATTTCCAAAGAAGGTCACATTCTGAGGTACTGGGCTTAGGACTTCAACTGATCTTTTTTTATGAGGGGCACAGTTCAACCCAAAATACCCTTATGTTGGTTTTCTTTTTTTTTTTTAATTTTTATTTCATTTGTTTGGCTGTGTCCGGTCTTGGTTGTGGCACGTGGGATCTTCATTACATCATGTGGGATCTTTGGTCACGGCGCACTGACTAGCTGTGGCCTGGGCTGAGTGGTCGCGGCAAGCAGGTACTTGGTCACCCTGAGGCACGTGGGATCTTATTTCCCCAACCAGAGGTTGAGCTTGCGTCCCCTGCGCTGCAAGGAGAATTCTTAACCCCTGGACCAGCAGGGAAATCCTCCACGCTTATGTTTTAATTCTACTCTTTAGGCAGGACCTTGAGTACTGCTGCCAGCCTACTTGCAGTGTCAGGATTAGAACCCAGATCTGGTAGACTCCGAACTCCTTGAGGACACGGTAATACCTCCTGTCTGCAAATCTACTCACAAACAATAAATAAGAGGCATACAAATTAGCACATGTTTGGCTGTCCTCTTAACAAATTACCTTTATTGAAGAGAGCAACGTTGCTTGAAAAGGAAGATTAATTGAAGCAAAAGAGGGAAAAAAAGGACAGGAAAGGGGGGAGAATAGTCAGGAAAGCTCTTTTCCAAATGTCTGTGTTCTCCTGGGCTCACCCCTCGCTGGTTTCCATGCTTGAGATAAATAGCCAGGCTGGGATGGGACTTTGCCATTTCAGCGATATTCGGATGGCTGCTCCGAAGAGCTGATAGATTATATGAACTCAGCCATTAATTCACCCGCGAGTGGCCTGTGAATTTTGTCCCTGTTTTACATACCCGACCTCCCCCTCGTCTCCGGGAGATTCTGCCACTGCAGCAGAACTTGAGAAAAATGGGAAGTGGGTTGGATGGTAGCCCACCCCCTCCCACCCCCCACCCCACCATGAGCTTGTCTCTAACGGGGTGATAGAGCTCCAGCGACAGGGTTGCCGGTTGTGTTGGCCACAGCCTGCGCTGTAGGGTCAGGAGGGAAAGAGTCACCAGCCCTTCCTGGCCCGGGGCAAGGAGGAAACAGATTCAGTATCTGTTTTCTGACCCAAAGAGCTCAGCCCATCCTCCAGGTCACAGTATATAGCATGCCCACGCTTCTCCAGAGCATCAGTGAAGGGACCGTGAGTCTCTTTTTCCCTCCTGCGGACAAAGGAAGAAGAGGCGCTTCATCTGTTCCCACAACAAGTCTTTGAGCGGCTTTTGTGTGGGTCATCTCAGCCTGTTGCCTGGTCTGGTGGGAGGGTTAGGGAAGGGGTGGTACAGCATTTAAAAGCCCAGGCTTTGGGACAGATGGACCTATGGTCAAGTATTAACTCCTCTTCCAAAAGACCCTCCGTCTCCCATCATCCCTCCAGGAAGGTCTCTCTGGTGGGATGGAGAAGGCTTTCTCCCAAGCCGAGACTAAGTGTGGTACACAAGAAAGGGCAGCCTAAATAGGGACATAGTCTGGACTCCCCCAGCTGGGTGGACTCAAGCAACTTAGCTCGGCAGTCAGCATATTAGTCAGTGCTCCTGTGATGGCAGGTGACAAAAAGCCCATCTTGAATCAGCTTCAGCCAAAGAAGAAAATGTTGTGTGTCTTGTCACCAAACTACCGAAGGGCCTAGGTTGTCAAATGAATGAATTGTGCCATTCTCTTCCTAACTCTCATCTCTGCTTGCTTCTGACTTAGCTTGGTTCTCCTTCACGGACTGACTTTGTGCCAGGGATCTTGGCTTTTGGTAGTTCTGGGCTTAGAAAATACCAGTGTCACAACTCAAGGGAGACAGACTTCTTTCTCCCAGCTTTAATCTATAAGAATCCGAAGAGTAAGTCGTGTGTCCTTCCCTGGAGCCATCAGTCACTGGATGGTGGCAGGTACAATATGATTGGCTCTTCCAAGGTCAGTGTCTCCCCAAGATCAGAGCAGGTAAGGGCTTCCCAGGTGGCACCAGTGGTACAAATCCTCCTGCCAGTGAAGGAGGCGCAAGTTCGATCTCTGGCTCAGGAAGGTCCCGTGGACAAGGCAATGGCAACCCACTCCAGTAGTCTTGCCTGGAAAATCCCATGTACCGAGGAGCCTGGCAGGCAGGCTACAGTCCATGGGGGGTTGCAAAGAGTGGGACGTGACTGAACATGCACACGTGTGTGCAATAGAAAAACACGAGGATAGGGTGATTTGAAGGCACAAAGAGTACCGTGACAGCCCACCCTACAGTGGACATGTGCGTACATATGCTCACACTCCTTTTATTTGATTATAAAACTCTCACCTAACACAATCCGCAATCCCGCCTATAGTCAAATGCACCTACCCTCACCCTCTGGCGAGACCACCCATGGTCATAGTCCAAGCCCAGCATTTCTGGGTCGTGGGCACTCATCTCCCTCAGGACGCAGTGTGCCACCTTATGATCCTGAGGCCTGTGGGTCAAATAGAAGCGAAGCCTGCTCAAATGTACAATGGCTGGAGGACAGATCTGGGCTTAGATTTTAAGCGAGATTCTTCCAAGCGGTAGGCACACAGGCAGATTGCATCGTTTCAAATTCTACTTAGAAACAAGTAAGATGGAGTAACATGAGTGGGGACCAGCCAGAAAGCATATACTGTATGCCAAATACAAAGACTCACTTCTAAGACAGAGAGAAAGTCATTAGGATCAGTCTCTTCATCTATAAGATGGGTTAGTAAGAAGGGTGTAAGGACTGAATCTTTTTAAATGAGGCATGGCACACAGTAGGTGCTCAATGCATATTCTCCCTCTCACACACACACAGCTTTTGACCTGATGACAGTGACCTCATTCTGCCAAAATAAACAACGGCTCCCTCACTTTGCCTTTCCCTTCCTCTCCTTCCTCCTTTTTTTCTCCTCCTGCCCATCCTTGGACACTCTGTCCCCTAGTGAACTATTGAACTAAGGTTACTTGCCAACCATGGCCCGTGGAAGTTCTCTCTCCCAGCCCAGATGTAAACGTCACACACACACACACCCCTCCCCGGGCCATGCTTCCCTCTGTGACACAGGAGACTCATTCATTGTTGAACAAGCACAGTGACAAGACGTCGGCTTTTCCCGAGCTGTCACCATCTGACGTCCTTGCTCCAGGGAGGCAATGTTTCTTTTAAAGATGGACTGTTTTTAGTCGACCAAATCACCTCTGTCTTATGAAAGAAATTCAAGGTGATCAGGGTTGAGACACATCCCCAGTGAGGCTGACAAATTCCGCACTTCCCAGGGCGGCGTTGAGGGGACACAATTGCTCCTTAACAAGCCTGTATCCTCTGCTAGGCCCTGTCCTCCACCACAAGTAGGGGCGGGGGAGTGGCGAGGAGCCCACAGTTTAAACAGACAGCAGCCTAGGCCTGAACGAGATCACGTGGCATGTAGCACGTTCCTCAGTCATTCGCCAGGAGGGCCGTTTAATTCCAAGGGCTGGCTGGATCCTCAGGCTCACCTCCAGTGACTCCCAAATGCAAGAGCACCAGGTTGGGGTCCGATGGACCTCACTGTAAATCTGTATTCTGCCATCAGTTAGTTTCAGGTCTGGGACAGCTCACTTCACCTTTCTGGGCTTCTGTTCAATCATCTAAGAACAGAGTTTAAGCATGCCTAGAGCCACTGCACCTGGGTCACTGCAAAGGTCCCCGGATTCAAAGAGAAACCAGAGGGACTTTCCCGGTGGTCCAGTGGCTAAGACTTCGCCTTCCAGTGCCAGGGACGCAGGTTTGATCCCCAGCAGGGGACAGGAGCTCTAAGATCCCACACGCCTCCCAGCGAGAAACCAAAACAGAGAACAGAAACAATATTGTCACACGTTCAGTAAAGACTTTAAAATGGCCCACAGCAGTAAAAAAAAAAAAAAAAAAAAACTTTAAAAAAAGAAAAAACAAAGAGAAACGAGTGCTGTAGTTCAGAACATGGGCTCTGCGTCCAGGTTGCCTGGGTCCAAACCCAGCCCCACGGGTATAAGCTGTGTTTCCTTGGGCTGCTGACTTAGCTTCTCGGGGCCTCAGTCTCCTGTTCTACATTGATGGGGAATATTAATAATTCCCTCACAGGCTCATTCTAAGGATCCACGGAGACAGTATGTGTAAAGCACTTAGCAAAGTGCATGTCCAAATTAATAATGATTGTAAGAACACACGGGAAAAGGCTTGACAGACTGTAAAGTACCGTCTTCATGTACTATTTACCATGACGTGTAAGAACACACGTACTAATCTAAGAAAACTAAGTGAATGGTGTATCATTGGATGGTTGTTTAACATAATTTAAGATTTTCCTCTGGGGGACTCCTGTGGTGGTCCAGTGGCTAAGACTTCACCTTCCAGTGCAGCGGGTGTGAATTCAGTCCCTGGTTGAGACCCCGCGTGCCTCACGGCCAAAAACCCAAAACAGAAAACAGAAGCCATATTGTAGCAAATCCAATAAATACTTTAAAAATAACCCACATCAAACAGAATCTTTAAAAAAAAAAAAAAATTTTCCTTCTGGATGAAAGCATTTACCTTGGCTCAGCAGGTGGGAAAACTGGGAAGAACTTAAAACAGCGCCATGAATGGCTGGTGTCTTATCCCACTCACCTTAACTTTGTGCCTATTACATGCAAGACCCTGTGGAGGAAATGTTTATGCAGATAAGTCCATTTTAACCTCATTGGGCCGATATTTTCATTCCCACAGTGAAGGAACCTGGGCCTCAGAGAGATTAAGTGGCCCAAATGCACTGGAATGTCACCAAAGTGAGACTGAGATTTGGATATTGAGGTGTCCAAGTCCAGTGTTCCTTCCAAAAAAAAAAAAAAAAAAAACCTTAAGTCATCTTGTAGAAATGACGGCAGGCTGTCAACAGATCAAGCTCTCCAGAGCTGTCTTAATAAGAGTCTCGGTGCTTGGTGCTTAGGGAATGAGGTTAGCTCGGGCTGCTGGCCGCCCAGTTGCCATCAGTAGAGCCCAGGGGTGTGCCCTTAACCCTGGCTATGGAAGGTCCCTTCGTCCCCTCTGTTGGCCTCCAGGGCCCACAGCCTTACCCACGGTGCTCCACTGCCCCCATAGAGCAAGCTCTGCCAATGCACATGAGTTTCAGCCTCTCTTGTTCCCACTTTACTGCTCAGAGGAAGGAATTGGTACCAAGAGGTCAACAAAGCCACATAGCCAGAGGCATGCTCATTACTTCTGAAACACTTTCAGCTTTGTCCCCTTCCCCCACCACCCCAGATCTGACTTTTCTCATCTTCCCAAAGCTAAGTACATCGGCTGCTACCTGGATGACACCCAGAGCCGGGCCCTTCGAGGTGTGTCCTTTTTCGACTACAAAAAGATGACTGTCTTCCGTTGCCAGGACAACTGTGCAGAACGGTAGGGTCCCAGGCTCCCTGCATTCATACCCCTTCTTTTGCAGCTTCCTACCTGTGGTGGTTTTTCTTTTTATTCGTGGGAGGGCATATGAAGGATGGACATGTGACTTTAAGGGAAGGGTGATGCAATGGTGTGTTTGTGTGTGGGCATGCGTGTGCACATTCTCTTGCCTGAAAAATCCCATGGACGCTGGAGATCAAGAATAGGGAGTTGGTCTGTAGGAATCTGTGACTGTGCAGTTGTGTGAGGCTATGCCTAGGTGTGAGTTTACAGTGTACACTCTTCAGGGTGACATGTTTGTGAGCTTAATGCCAACATCGAATTGCCTTTAAATAATAGTGGCTGTGACTGCTGGAGTCTCTGTGGATATGTTGACAAGGGTCCAGAAATGTGGGAAAAGCACAAGTGAGTGTTTACGTGCAGGCAAGTTGAGTCTGTGAGCATGAGGCTTGTGAGATGCCTGTGGGAAAGCTGAAGTGGGAGCCTGCAGTCAGGGATATTTTGTGGTTCCCCAGCCAAGAAACTATTTGTTCCTGTCCCAGGGAGAAACATCACCTGTCCAGGCAATGTTTTCCAATCTAAGGAGAAAACGATGTTCTTGATGAGAACAGGCCTTAAGGGGAGGGAGCTGACATTTCGAGAGTAGACAGCCTGAGAACCAGCCCTGGGGTCCTGGAGGCACAGAGCAGTGAGCAGACCTGCCCCTCCCCCATGCCCTGGGTCCCCGCCCCCTGCTGGTTTGTGGGAGGCCTCTAACATGCTGGCCTTCAGACTCGAGCCTGATGCCTCTGGAGGTCACGAGCTCTGGAAGAGCTTGGCTGCATGGCTGGAGTGGAAATGGGCAAGTGGGTGGCCAAAGGACCCTTCCCTCTCTCCCTGATTAGGAAACACTGTCCGCTTTATAATCAGCTTCCAGAACAGTCCACCATCAAAATCCTGAACTCAGGACCACCTCCAGCTTAGGAGAGACTCCCAGCTCTCTAGAATATTGATTGATTTATTTATTGGACTGTGGGGAGACGGAAGTAAATGGCAGGGCATGCCCTCAGAGGGGTCTTGTGGGGGCTGAAGAGTTAGTATTTGCCAAGCAAATGTTTGAGAACAGCGCCTGGCAGACAGCAAGTGTAAGCTCTCACTGTTCTGCGGCTCAAGCCTGCTCATGCTTCTGTCTCTCCGACTAGCTGGGGAGCCCCTTGGGGGCAGGGCCTTGGCTGACTCACCTCTGGCTCTTTCTGGAAGCACGTGTGGGCTGCCAGCAAGCATGTGTGGAACCAAACTGAACTACGCAAGTTGATCTGACTCATGTTCTGAAGCTCAGTCTTGGCTGTCACCTCCTGAGAAGTCTCTCCTTGACACCCCAGGCATGTTGGGCTCCTCCTGCATTTCCACCATCTGCGATTTATTCCATCTCACCCTCATCTCACTGTGCAGTCCTTTTCTAGTTACGTGCTTATATCTGCATCCAAGCTGTGAGCTCTAGGACACACATGTCAGCATCAACCGGGATGTGAAAGTCGCTGTCGTGTCCGACTTTTGCAACCCCATGGACTATACAGTTCATGGGATTCTCCAGGCCAGAATACTGGAGTGGGTAGCCTCTCCCCTGCCCAGGGCATCTTCCAAACCCAGGGATTGAACCCAGGTCTCTGGCATTGCAGGCAGGTTTTTTACCAGCTGAGCCACAAAGGAAGCCCAGGAATACTGGAGTGGGTAGCCTATCCCTTCTCCAGCAGATCTTCCCAACCCTTGAATCCAACCGGGGTCTCCTGCATTGCAGGCAGATTCTTTACCAACTGAGCTATCAGGGAAGCTCCTCTGGGATCTTTCAAAACAAACCGCTGGGCTCCACCCTACCCCCAATTTTTTATTTGCTGGGCTTGAGGTGGAGTCCAAGAACTTGCATTTTTAACAAGTTCCCAGATAATACTGGATGCTGCTGGTCCCGGGACCATGGTTGGAGCACCGCTGTTCTGACTTTCACATCCAGCTGGGAAACTTTAAAAGCTCCTGCTGTCCAGTGGTGGTCCTTCCATCAGTGGGTCCAGTTATACATGACGGGCCCCCGGGACACCTGAGAACCAAGGCTTTGGAGAAACAGAGAGGTGGAAGAAGGAGCCTGACCCAGCCCCAGGATGCCCAGATAGTTTAAGATGCAATTTGTTTTGGGGGCTCCAAAGTCACTGCAGATGGTGACTACAGCCATAAAATTAAGATGCTTGCTTCTTGGAAGAAAAGCTATGACCAACCTAGATAGCATATTAAAAAGCAGAGACATTACTTTGCCAACAAAGGTCTGTCTAGTCAAAGCTGTGGTTTTTCCAGTAGTCATGTATGGATGTGAGAGTTGGACTATGGAAAACTGAGAACCGAAAAGTTGATGCTTTTGAACTGTGGTGCTGGAGAAGACACTTGAGAGTCCCTTGGACTGCAAGGAGATCCAACCAGTCCATCCTAAAGATCAGTCCTGAATATTCATTGGAAGGACTGATGTTGAAGCTGAAACTCCAATACTTTGGCCACCTGATGGGAAGAACTGACTCATTGGAAAAGACCCTGATGGTGGGAAAGATTGAAGGCATGAGGAGAAGGGGATGATAGAGGATAGGATGGTTGGATGGCATCACTGACTTGATAGACATGAATTTGAGCAAGCTCCAGGAGTTGGTGAAGGACAGGGAAGCCTGGCGTGTTGCAGTCCATGGGATCACAAAGTCGGACACGACTAAGTGACTGAACTGAACTGAACTGCATTTGCAAGGAGATCAAACCAGTCAGTCCTAAAGGAAATCAACCCTGAGTGTTCACTGGGACGACTAATGCTGAAGCTGAAGCTGCAATAGTTTGGCCACCTGATGCGAAGAGCTGACTCAGTGGACATGAGTTTGAGCAAACTCCAGGAGACAGTGAAGGACAGGGAAGCCTGGCGTGCTGCAGTCCATGGGGTTGCAAAGAGTCAGACACAACTGAGCAACTGAACAACAATTGCATCTGCCCAGGTGCCCCTGTGGTTGCACACCACCCTGAGTAGTTGGGATGTTCGGAGACATGAGTCTGGGTGGGTCTGTGTCTACAGCTAGCCCCTGGAAGAGATAAGCTGACACCTTCTGTAAGTCCAGTCTTGCAGGACCAGTATTTTGCAGGCTGCCCCCCACCCCCAGGAACATTTCTCAATTCTGGAACATGCCTTGGAGAATGCAGTGGGCAAGAGGGCTGAGCAGGGGTTGTCCTACCCGCCTCCCCCACCACCACTTCATACCCACTCCTGGAGCCAGAACAAGCAATTCCCTTTTCATCTGTTTACAGACAGATCCTTACCAAGAGTCCTTTTTAGGAAATGATTCCATAGCTGTGAAAAAAAAAAAAAAAGGAAAATTTTGCAGTGCCTGGATTTCTTTTTTGTTTTAAGGAAAGGAGTTTTTTTACTTGGCTGGATATGTGACCTTAGTTTTCCAGAGAGATGTGAGAGTTCCCTGCCCCTTCTCCTGGGCCCAACTTCTCTCAGGGGACATAGAGGTATCACCCCTGGGTGGTGTTTCCTGGAACAAAGGGGCTAGACTCTGCACCTGTGCTTGGCTCCTGGCTGTGCACAGGGAAGACTGGAGAGTAGGGAGGACAGAGGGACCACAGGACTGGAAGGGTGTGGTATGTGTCAGGGTGCTGAAGGTGTATGCGGGTGTGTGTGACTGTGCCGTGGCATGTCTGTGTGGCGAAGTGTAGGGGGGTGTGAGGCCTCAGGCAGGGAGGGAAGCCAATGGTCTCCCTGGGGTCTCACCCCCTCCTTGAGTCTCCCTGCCTGGACCCCCCCAACCCAGGACCTCGCTGTAATCCTTCTTGGCTTATTCCCCATTGCACCTGCAAGACGACCTTCTGAGGGTCTCCTAATTCTTGATCTTGATGTCCCGTGGAGCATCTCTGTCCCCTAGATCTCCTTAGGTTTCCCTGACCCCCACAGCCTTCCTTGTTTCCCCCTCCTCCCGCTTCCAGGAAAATAGGGAGAGCCCCCTACCCCAGTCTCCTCCTTTCCCTGGGGTCTCCCCATCTCCGGAAGCCTCTCGTCTACCCACTATCCACTGTGGATGGGTCTCCTATCCCCTGAGGTCCCCTCTTTCCTCCCCCAGGGGGGTCTCTCTGTCATCCCACCTTCAGCATCTGTATCCCCGTGTCCCCCGGGACCTCCGCATCCCCAGAGCCGACCCATCCCCCGAGACCTCCTCCCTGGCCATGACTCCCTGCCCTGCCCGGGGGTCTCCATGGGGGCAGGCACCCTCCCCTGACAGCCACCTCCCCCAGGGGTTACCTGTACGCTGGGCTGGAGTTCGGCGCCGAGTGCTACTGCGGCCACAAGATCCAGGCGGCAAACGTGAGCGAGGCAGAGTGTGACATGGACTGCAAGGGCGAGCGGGGCAGCGTGTGCGGGGGAGCCAACCGCCTGTCCGTCTACCGGCTGCAGCTGGCCCAAGAGTCAGCCCGCAGGTGTACGTGAGTCAGCCCATCCCCTCGCCACCCCTCGCCCACCCGCACCCCCTACACCTCCTGAGCCCTCGGGCGCCCCCCCCAGGCCACCACCACCCTGCCCCAGCCTCGCCTCCAGCTGAACCCCTCTTCCCCCTCCACAGACACCAAGAGCCTGACCTGGCCTGTCCTTCCTGATTGGCTGAGGGCAGGTTGTCCCTAATGATGGTGACGATGATACTGACAACAGCAAATGCTCCATCGTTTCCGAAGTGCCTTCTTTGCAAGAGCACGTGAGGTCCTCGCAATGGCCCTCCAAACCGCAGTTATTCACCCACTTTACAGATGAGGAGACTGAGGCTTGCTGTCACACAAGCAGCAGAGGATCTAAACCAACTGCAGAGCTTCTCTCTTAATTTCTCTCTTTTGGCCGTGCCATGTAGCACATGGGGTTTTCGTTCCCTGACTGGGGATTGAACCCAGGCCGCCTGTACTGAAGCGTGGAGTTAACCACTGGACCACCAGGGAAGTCCCATAGTTTATGCTTTTAACGCTCCCATAGAGATAATTTCCAGATGGCGCTAGTGGTAAAGAACCGGCCTGCCAATGCAGGAAATGTAAGAGGCAAGGGTTAGATCCCTGGGTTGGGAAGATGCCCTGGAGGAGGGCACGGCAACCCACTCCAGTGTTCTTGCCTGGAGAATCCCATGGACCAAGGAGCCTGGCGGGCTGCAGTCCACGGAGTCGAGAAGAGTTGGACACAACCGAAGTGACTTAGCATGCACGCATTCAGAGACAGTTTATCCCTCACTTGCCAATGTTTTGGTCTTATGAGAAAAACTCTCCAGTTTTCAGACTGAGAGAGGGAAGGGTGTGATTCGGCGAGGACAGGAGCCACCCCCTCCTCTGTGGATATTGTCCCGTTGTTCCTTCTCTGGCTGTTCAGTAGCAGTTAATGTTTGTTTCTCAAGCATCTGCTGTGCGCTGGGCACTGTGCTGAGCCCATTGCAAGCCTGATTTTGTTTCCCTTCCCTACAGACTTTTCAGGCAGTTGCCATGGTTAATCATCTCCATATCACAGTGAGGAAACTGAGGCTTAATGAATTTAAGTAAGCCTGCCCAAGGTCACACAGCCTTGTGACCTCAGAGCTGATGTTCAGACCTACAAGCAGAACTAATGGCCTTGACAAAAGACAGAGGGCTGAGGTTTGTCCTGGGTACTCTTCTGATGCTGTCCTGAGGTGGAAACAGGAACCCAGAACTACAAATCTCGAATTTGAACATGGCGGGGAATCCCAGGGAGACCTTGTTAAAATGCAGACTCTTATTCAGCTTTCCAAGGAGGTCCTAGGTGATGCTAGGCTACTGGTCCATGGACCACACCTTGAATAATAAGGCCTTAGACCTCAGTGGAGCTGACAAGGTCTGCCCAGAATGTAGGCCTGCCCACTCAGGTGGACTTGGCAGAACCCTAACGCCCATGTGCACGCAGCGAAAGGCTTCTTCCGTGTGAATATCATCATTGATAAAAATTCATCGCTGGTTTCCTTGATAATGTGTTGTTTTCCAAGCCCTATGTTTTTGAAGCTCTGTTCACACTTTGCTCTGCAGCAGGGTCAAGCGTGCCGCCAAATTGAGAAATGGCTGATTTCTAGAAACGGAGGTACCGTCTCCCTGTCCATCATTGCCTCAGTTCATCCAGGTGTGAGGCCCGGCTGGCAGAGGACGCGGGGGGTGTGTGAAATCCAGGCTGGAAAATGTCCGCACAGCGAGTTTCTGGTTTGGCCATTAGGGTAGTGAGGTTTTGATTTGATGGCAGAGTCATCACCCGCAATACTGATTTCTTCACTTTTATTTGTTTATTTTTGGCTGTGCTGAGTCTTCCTTGCCACACGCGGGTTTTCTTTAGTTGCGATGAGCAGCAGCTGCTCTTCGTTGCAATGCATGGATTTCTCGTTGCTGTGGCCACTCTTGTTCGGAGCACAGACTCTAGGGCACACGGGCTCCGTGGTTGTGGCTCGTAGGCTCCAGAACGAGGGCTCAGGAGTTGTGACACACGGGCTAAGTGGCTCTGTGGCATGTGGAATCTTCCCGCAGGCCAAGGATCGAACCCATGTCCCCTACATTGGCAGGCGGATTCTTTACCATTGGACTGCCAGGGAAGTCCACTACTGATTCTCTTTATGCCAGCATTTACATTATTTGGATGGCGACTTTGACCATAAGAAGAGATGACCTTAAAGTTATGTGTATTTAGAGGGAAAGCTCCCGCCACTAGAACATTCTGGTGAATGATGCTGAGCTAGATAACAAGAATTGGGTGGTGTGTGTCATCAGCCGCTCTCAGCCAGACCTCCTTTAGCTTAATGTTCAGAGTGTCTGGGTAATGTGAACATTCTCCTGTCTCTCTTGTCTCTGTCTCTCTGTCTCTGTCTCTGTCTCCTGCTCTCCTCCCCACCACACACACATCCTCAGATACACGCACTATTAAGATCACCAGGTATAGTAACAGTCTCATGCTATAGCCTGCCAGGTTCCTCTGTCCATGAAATTCTCCAGGCAAGAATACTGGAGTGGGTTGCCATTTCCTCCTCCAGGGGATCTTCCCAACCCAGGGATCGAACCCGGGTCTCCTGCATTGGCAGGCAGATTCTCTAACCACTGAGCCACTTAAGAAGCCCAAGCAATAGCAGTCTCATGGACCATCAAAGATTTTTTTTTCAATTACCTGAAGTGTAAAAGCCTCAACACACATAAACCACGAGATTCTCTTACAGTCAGATGTGTTTTGCCCTGGTAGCAGTGAGGGGGTGGGCTGATGGGGTGGTTGCTGGTAAGAGACCCCTGAGGCTGCTGGGAATGCTGCTGTGCCCCTCGGCTCACCCACCTCTGCAGTGGTATTCTGTTCCATCTGAGAAAGGACCGTTCCATCCATACATTCAATATGGGGAACCCATTCACTTCTGCCAAGAAAGGAGTCCTGGAGTCTAAGCCCACCTGGAGTCTAAGTCCTGGAGTCTAAGTTGTTTTGAATTGTCACTGTACAAGGTTGGAAGCTTGGGCACCTCCAGGAGGAGACTACAGAAAGGAATCTAAGCCTTGCTAACCTCAAGGCCACTGTGGCTGAGATGAGAACGGAAGTGGTTTGGATCAGGAGACAGATGGTTGGTCAAGTTGGAACTCCTCATGGGCTCCCAGTTGGCAACATGGTATTGGGAGAGAGCATGAGGACTGTTCATTGAACCAAAACACTTGGTGAGCTCCCCTGTGGCTTAGGCTTGGAGAGGAGAATGGGTAATAAAAAATAAAGTGTAGTCCCTGCTCTCAAGGAGGTCACCGTCTAGTGGACAGGCAGACCCAAGACCAGTTGGGTCTGCTCAAGTGGGCAAGGGGGTGGTGACATACATATAGGAGCCAAGAAAGCAACATTTGAGCCAAATCTCATTCTAAGATTTCCAGGTGAAAGGAAGAGTCACATATCCAGCTGAGAGCAAAAATCCAGGATCAGCAAAGGTTATGTTTTGAATGACCTATTAGAAGCACCTTCCTTGCTTGTGTTCTATTTTACAGCTTTAGAAACTGAGGCCTAGAAAGCACAAGTGGCCAAGTTGAACAGCCCTGGGGGCGACTCCACAGAAGAAGGCTGACTGGTTAGGGCCTTGAAAGACACACAGGATTTTGCCTGGTGTGAAAGAGGAGGATATTCAGACTCGAGACGCATTGCCAGAGGGCAGGGGACAAATCAGGGCAGAAGGAGCAGAGTGTGCAAATGCCAAGAGTTACTTTTAGTGGTCAATGGGCAGGCCTGACGTTGTCAGGGCCACAGTGGTTGTCAGGGACTGAACTTAGGCTGGGACCCACTTCTCTGACTCCTGCTTTGGGTGCTAATGCGATATAGCGCTGCAAACACCCTGGCCTTGTGTTGGATTCCGGACCCCATGCCTCTCTCTTGGAAATGCTGCTTGGTCTGACCTACCTCCTTTCTTCCCTGACCCCTGATCTCTCCTTCTGTCCCATGTCCTGCCTCTACACAACACAGACTATCCCGTGTCTTTGCTATGGCTCAGTGACATGCTTGGCTTCCCATTCCTGAGATCTGATTTATACACAAATAAGTTAGAAAGGGAGGCCTTCCACCACGTGACACTGGCATGTATTCCTTTAGGCAGGGCAATGAGCAAGTGCTCCAGGAAACGGGTGGTGGAAACCACGTTTCATTTGTAGAGTCATTAGTTTGTATTAACACTGTGTCCTAATTGTATTTCCCATGGCAGTAGCACAGAACTCTTAATGACTGTGAAGATCCAAAGGAGGCTTACTGTCTCTTAAGCACCCCTCTGGTGGGGTGTTGGCCTTGCATGGGGTGTCAGCCTTGTGTGGGGAGGCAGCCTGGTGTGGCAAGCCGGCCTCTGTGTCTCTGAGGTGATGGAATGCTCCTACAGTAGTGAGAGCATTAAAAGGTTGGCAGAGCAAATGTCTGCAGGAACCCTGCTATTCTCCCTTGACACAGACTCTCGGGCACAGGGACTCTTTGCCCTTGTTACAAAAGGACCGAGAAATGGACTTCCTTCTTGGTCGGATTACATTTTTCACAGCGGTCTGCTAAATGTGTCAGCAAGTGCGGCTTCTCCTCCCAGGGGCAGAGACCTGCTGGTGATTTGAGAATATTATGGCTTTATAGGATGTTGCAAGAAATTCCATTTGCCTGAAAGATTCTTGCAAGATTTGCTTTGCAAGGTTCACTAGAATTACACGAAATACATATATATGTGGTGCTCATGGGTGGCTGTCCATGGTGCTGACCATCCTTCAGTGCTGCCTAAAACCCCCATGGGCTTTATGGGTGCTCAGTGGTAAAGAATCCATCTGCCAATGCAGGTTTGATCCCTGGGGAGGTAAGATCCCCTGGAGAAGGAAATGGCAACCCTCTCGAGCATACTTGCCTGAGGAATCTCATGAACAGAGGAGATCTCATTAACAGAGACTACAGTCCATGGGGTCACAAAAGATTCAGACACAATTTACTGACTAAACAACAACAAAACCCCCATGACTGCAGACCAACCTCTCCCAGGACTCAGCCCTTTTCTCTCTCTTTTTTTCTCTTTGATGAAAGTATTATGAAGCTTACATTGTGTGTGCATGCTAAGTTGCTTCAATCACGTCCGACTCTTTGTGACTCCATGGACTGTAGCCTGCCAGACCCCTCTGTCCATGGAATTCTCCAGGCAAGAATACTGAAATGGGTTGCCATGCCCTCCTCCAGGGAATCTTCCTGACCCAGGGATCAAACCCGCATCTCCTGTGGCTCCTGCATTGCAGGCAGATTCTTTACCACTGAGCCATGAGGAAAGCTCTGTGAAGCTTATGTTATCACTGAAAAAATAGATCTTGACTTATGGATTACAACTTACATGGTGTAATTTATATACTGTCCTTGTTGTGTACTGCTCTTAGTTCTAGCATTTTGTTGTCTCTTGAAGGTTAGAAGGGAAACTTGGTGCAATGCTTATCCTTTATGCTCACTATACTCTTTTTAACCACCTCACCATCTAGCCTCAGATGACCATGTAAAGTCACACTGGGTGGAGGGAGGGGCCGTGTCTAGCTCCTTCTTTGCCAGGCCTGAAGGCCTTTACTTTCCCTTGATATATGCCTGGGATCCCTGAATTTTATAATTCAGATGGGTCTTCATGAGTTTTGCTGTGTACAGTCAAGGCATGATAGCCCCAAAATTGTTCTCCTTCTGTATCATGGTGGGGGAAAAGTAGCTTACACTTCTCCCTAAACCAAACTCCAGGGAGGCTATGGGAGCAATGGATATAGGGTTTTTGCATTTCTCTATTTGGCTGTGCCACGTCTTAGTTGCAGCATGAGGGATCTATTTCCCCGTCCAGGGATTGAACCCGGGCCCCCTGCATTGGGAGCATGCAGTCTTAGCCCCCTGGACCACCAGGGAAGACTCTGGATGTAGGTTTCAAGATCTGGCACACATTGTTTCTATCCCAGCTCTTCCACTGACTTGCTATTTTGACTTTGACCATGCCATTCATTCTCTCTGAGCCCCTAGTGCCTCATCTGTAATATGGGGACAGTTCCAACCCTGAAAGATTGCTATGACGGCCATGTGAGATAAAATCAAGAAAGCACAGTGCCTGTTTGGAGTAATGGTGATGCATCTTCCTTCCTAAAATGAAAACTCGTCAATTCACTCCGAGCAGCACCCAGCTCAAGTTATTTGAATTTCCAGCAGCTCACAGGAGCCTTTGGTGATGCCTAAAAATAGCTGGTTTTGAATTCTCCTCGGACAGTTAGGCTCTTTGTGTAATTCAATCTCCCTCTGATTATAGGTAGCCATTAACAGCTCCCAGCTCACTGCCTTTCCTCCTCACCGGCATCTTTAATGCAGTAGAGCTTGGCCTAATTACCCTGGGGGGTGGTGGCCTCTTTCAAACCAAGGAGAACTCTTCCTCGCCTGCCTTTAAGCTGATGCCTGGTGGCATTTCCCTCATTTTTGTGAAGCCCCAGAACAAAGAGACGATGGACTTCAGAGGGACTTGCGCTGCCCCCAGTCAAGAGAGCTGATGAACAGTTGCTCTGCTTGCCTGTTGCTAGTAAAAAAACCCCAAGCTGCTGAGGTCATGCACCATCCCAGCTGGCCTGGCAATGAAGAGCTGACATTATCAGAATGTGGGGCATGGGCTTTTGTGATCCTTGGACCCCTCCTGTGGAGCCTGAGAGGGTTTCTGGGAAATTCACGTGGCTGGCACAGGGTCTCCGGAGCCCAACCAGGTTGGAATTTGATAGGCCTCCTGCAGAATAGCAGAGAGGTGGGAACCTAGGATGTGACGTCAAGTAAGACTGGAGCCAGATCCCAACTCTGTGCCCCACTAGCTGTGTGAGCTGTAATACCGATCAAATCTTGTTATGTCTCAGGATCTCCAGCTGCAAAACAGGATAATAGCATCCTCTACTGCTTAGGTTGTTTTGAGGATTGCCTAAGGTAACATGTGTAACATTGGGGTTCCCTGGTGGCTCAGATGGTAAAGAATCTGCCTGCAATGCAGGAGACCTCGGTTCGATCCCTGCGTCAGGAAGATTCCCTGGAGAAGAGAATAACTACCCACTCCAGTATTCTTGCCTGGAGAGTCTCACGGACAGAGGAGCCTGATGAGCTACAGTCCGTGGGGTTGCAAACAGTCGGACATGACTGAGCGATAAACACACACACATGTGAAACATACTTAGCATCAACGACATAGAGTTAACAGCTGTTATTATTTTCCTTTGTTGCTCTCCTTCAGCAAGGGTTGCTCATTAGGAAGACATTACTCAGGGTTACTGCTACTGTCCAGGACTGTATACTGCACAACTCCAGGGGGCGCCATTCTCACAGACTGCAGGCTGTGAAGAGCAGCAGCTCTGAACTTCATGCAGGATTCCCCTTGGGAGTTAAGAATGCATAAAGATCCAAAATATTTTGAGTTGGATTCCCCCAGAGACAAGGCTCTGAGCTTTGGTTTACTTGAATGATGACCCCACGATGGACCTCCAGGCGAGTGAAGACATGAGACCAGGGAAGGGAAGGAGTCAACACAGACCCTTTATGAAGCAGGTCACTACTGAGGGAGCTTAATCCCATTGGGAAGGCAATAGAGAGGGTTCTTAATCTCCCAAGGAGATCAATTCCCTGGAAGTGTAGTGTCCATCCTTCACACACCCTAGGTGTTTACAGGACGTCACTGGCAGCCTGTACTGGGATGGTGAGTGCCAGGAGTGTATTAATGGGGCACTGATAGTGTCTCCTACGTGGGGTCTGACCACCCTTTAATCATGATCGAGTGATGGAGAAGGAGCAGGAAGAGACATTGACTAAAGGTCTCGGGCCCTATAGATGCCACTGTATCAACTTCCATCCCAGCTGTGCAGGGTACAGATGATGATCCCTGAGTACAGGCAAGGAAACCGAGGCTCAGGCCAAGGACACGCAACTGTGGAAGGTGCTGACCCAGGTCCGTCTGGATTTAAAACCAGTGCCCTTTCTGCTGGGCACGAGAGACCTTTGCAAACAGGAAGGCATCCACCTAGTGCTGTGGAAGTCCAAAATTCTTTGTATCACCAGAGAGTGTTAGGAAACTTAAGGGATCCAGGCTGGCCACTTCTCTTGTGTTTTCAGATGTAAGAGACAAGAGAGCCTCGCACCAGAGGCAGGGAGAACTCGTGACCCGTTCTGAATGTGTTAGTTGATCAGCCATGTCTGACTCGTTGCAACCCAATGGACTGTAGCCCACCAGGCTCCTCTATCCGTGGATTCTCCAGACAAGAATACTGGGGTGGGTAGCCATTCCCTTTCCCAGGGGATCTTCCAAACCCAGGATCAAACATGGGTCTCCTACATTCTAAGCCGATTCTTTACCGTTTGATCCACCAGGGAAGCCCTGACCCATTATACAGATGGAAGAAATGAGGCTAGAAGGATGATTCAGCATCTTGGCCACCTTGCATATTCTTAGTGTTCCGATCACCAAGCCATAATGGAGAGCAACCTGCAGAGAGAGGTGCCCTCCAAAGTGTTCCCCAGACCCCTGGGACTCCAGCCTATCCACAGAGCATCACAAGGTTCTCTGTGAATTCACATGGTTTCCCTCTAAAAGCAGAATGGGCAGGACTGTAGAAACATCCCACATCTGGCAGGTTAACTGCTCCTAGAACTAACCTCCCAAACCTGTGCGCCTCCCCACCCCCACCCCAGTGGACACCTTGACCAAAGAGAGACCGGCAACAGCAGCTTCTAATCCCTCTCTGGCCCTTTAAGGCCTCGGAAAACCTCACTTTACTTGGTATTCAGGGCATTCAGTTCAGCTCTGCTTTCTAAGCTGGGAGGTTCAGGGACTCATTAACAGATGCTTAAATGTCAAAGGGAGACCTGTCTGAGCTGTGCTGGGCTTACAGAGTCTTCCTTCTTCCCAGCTTGCAGTCTGGCCTCCCTGCATCCCGGAAGGCAGGAAAAGACCACCTGGGAGATGCCAGGGTAGGAATTCTACTTCCTCTAAGGAGCCAGATTCATAGACTTTTGCCTGCCCCTTCCCTGGGGTCTCAGATGGTAAAGAATCTGCCTGCAATGCAGGAGACCTGAGTTTGATCCCTGGATGGGATCGGGAAGATCCCCCAGAGAAGGGAATGGCTACCTACTCCAGTATTCTTGCCTGGAGAATCCCATGGACAGAGGAGCCTGATGGGGTACAGTCCATGGGGTCAAAAAGAGTCAGACACGACTGAGCAACTAACACTTTTACTTTTCACAAAGAGAATCAAACTCCAATGTCAAGAGACCCCAGAGTGACAGCCTTGGCTTTGTGAAGGGTTAGGGGTCAAGGGGGAGTGAATACACGTCACAGTGTTTTGGAAATGCTCAAACGGGGTCTGAGGCTGGTTTCTTCGAGAGGGGTAGCCCAGAGTGTAGGGATTCAGAGCTCAGATGTTCCCAGGCTGGAATCCAGATATGTGTCAGCTGTGTGGCCTTAGGGAATCACTTCCCCCTCTGAGCCTGTTTCCCCTTCTGTTTGATGGGGAGAGTGAGACCTGCTTTGTCATTAGGAGTATAAAGTGTATCAAGTGTTTACACAGTGCCCAGCACATGAAGAGTATTTGATAAGACCATCAAAAGTGGAAAGATCTCAGACTTAGATGCCAGTCTTAGCTCTGCCTCATAATCTGGGTGACTTGTATCAATTGGTTTCAGTCCTCTGAGACTTTCGTTTCCCTGTCTTAAAAATGGGGCTCCTTATACCGCCAGGGCGATGCAAGTGTTCAACGAGGCCATGTGTGTTCAGCTTAGTTCCCAGCTAATAGCGTGTTTGATGTGACTATAACTATCTAAGGGGGCTTCCCAGGTGGCACAATGGTAAAGAATCCGCCTTCCAGTGCAAGAGACACAGGAAATGCAGGTTCAATCCCTGAGCCAGGAAGATCCCCTGGAGGAGGAAATGGCAACCCACTGCAGTCTTCTTGCCTGGAAGATTACATGGACAGAGGAGCCTGGGGGGCTACAGTCCATGAGATCACAAAAGAGTCAGACACGACTGAGAGAGCAAGCGTAAGCATAAGCATCTAACCATCATAGTCAGATCAGATCAGATCAGTCGCTCAGTCGTGTCCGACTCTTTGCGACCCCATGAATTGCAGCACGCCAGGCCTCCCTGTCCATCATAGTAGCATTATTATTATTGGAAGAAGCATGGAATTGGGAGACCGAGTAACCTGGCTTTGATCTCACTCTGTCCTTAGCCAATTTTGTGATCCTGGAAGCCAGAGTGCCTCCCTGAACCAGCTGTGGCAGCTACTGCTCGTAGCTACTGTGAGGATTCAATGGATCCAAAGCACCAGCCAGGAGCCTGGCATCTGTGGAGGCTCAATAAACACTACTACTACTACTAAGTCGCTTCAGTCGTGTCCAACTCTGTGCGACCCCACAGATGGCAGCCCGCCAGGCTCCGCCGTCCCTGGGATTCTCCAGGCAAGAACACCGGAGTGGGTTGCCATCTCCCTCTCCAATGCATGAAAGGGAAAAGTGAAAGTGAAAGTTGCTCAGCCGTGTCCGACTCTTCGTGACCCCATGGACTGCAGCCCACCAGGCTCCTCCCTCCATGGGATTTTCCAGGCAAGAGTACTGGAGTGGGGTGCCATTGCCTTCTAGTAGAGTCTAAAGAAAGAAGGGGAGCCCCCTTATTTCTGAAAGGCCAGCATCTCTTTGTCCTGGCACCTGAGTTGGCATCCAGCTAACTGAGTTGTTTGGTTAAATGAAGGTTTGTGCACACCACTTCTGGCCTCCCATCTCATTGCTGTAAACCTCAAACAGGCTTCCCTTGTGGCTCAGCTGGTAAAGAATCTGCCTGCAATGCAGGAGACCTGGATTTGATCCCTAGGTTGGGAAGATCCCCTGGAGAGGGGGAAAGGCTACCCACTCCAGTATTCTGGCCTGGAGAATTCCATGAACTTTTTCTTTCACTTTTGCTCAAACACTTGACTCTCCTGCCCGTCCTTGCCTTGCATGGCACATTCTCTGAGCATCACTGAAACTTCCTTGGGGCAACCAATGAAATGGGGCGTCACGTCTGTGCTCTCTGGGCCATAGGATGGGAGGCCACGGGACACCAGTGGCTTTTGGGGGTGTGACAACTTTTCATTCGGAGGGTGGAGGGCCGTCCTGTACAGAAGAGAATCTGCATAGTCTAACTTCCTCTTTATCATTTACATGTGGAGAAGCTGAGGCCAGGACCACAACACCCACCACCATTGTTTCTCCCCAGCCCGGAATGAGAGGTGGGGAAGTGGAGGAGACGGCGCTGGATAGCAGGAGTCTGCGGCATGCTCCAGATAGTAGTCATTTAACCCAATTCCAGATGCCGTCTCAGCTTGCTAGATTTCCCTCCACCATGAACAACTTCAGGCTCCAGGGTGCCAGGTGGTAGGGATAATCACTAGGGTGCCTTTGATAGCTGAGATTTAAAATTTTCATTCCTAGACTCCCTCCCCCTCCTCCACCATCCTTCTGCCTGAGGAGTAATTTCATATCTTTTTCTCTGCACTTAAATATAGGTATGCTAAAAAAAAAAAAAAGGTGGGGGGTGGTGGTGGGGAGGTGCTTACCAGTAGATAGACCCAGATACAGACATAGATGGAGACATACGATTTTTGCAGCTCGCTTCACTTGCCCCAAGGGTTAGCATCATGTTTCTGAGATAATCCTCAGCACGTTTTTGCTGACAGTGGGTCTTCAGTATTGCCATACAACCTCCCTTTCTAAGTCCTGTCTCTCTCATTTGCCACATGAGAGATTGCTACGGACCCTGCAGAGTTCTCAAGAGGTAAAATGAGATGGCATTTGCAAGGTTCTCGGAAGGGTGGATAACGCATAGTAGTCACCAACAGTAGTAGACTCTCACTAAATGGCTCCTACCTGTGTGCTCCTGGCTTGGATTCACTCGTCAGCAGTGTCCTTTGTTTTCTGTGAAAGCTGTGCTTCTAGAAAAATGTATTCAACTCAAATTTGAGAACCACGGAACCCAATTTAAAATGGGCATCAATAAGCCTTTAGATAAATTTGACAGGGGCCACTTTTCATTGTTAAAATTTGTCTTTATTATTTTAAAAAATAAATGTGCACTGTCAAGAAGGTTGGGAAAGAGGTTTATAGAAAAAAGGTGGAAATAAAAATTGTCTAGAATCCTATCCTGTCCGTCAGAGTTCTCCAGAGAAACAGAACCAGCAGGATATGTGGACATGTATAAATTAAGAGATTGGCTTAAGGAAGTGGCTCATGAAATTGTGGAGGTGGGCAAGCCTGACATCCAGAAGCTGAATTCCTTCTTCTCTGGAAAACCTCTTTTTTTCCCCCTCTCTCATTCTTTCAAATTACTAGACGCAGCTCACCCACATTTCAGAGGGAAAGTGTCCTTAAAGTCAGCTAACTATAGATATTAATCCATCTACAAAAAACTTCCTCAACACCTAGAACAGTGTCTGACCAAATAAATAGCTGGGCACCATAGCCTCACAAGTTGACACAAAACTTAACCATCACACCTGCTATTCAGAGATAACCCTCTAGAGATTTATATTGAGAGATAATTTGTGTACACAACTGACATTTTATAATAGGCGGAGTGTCATCTTTTCAGTTTTTATTTGGCATCCTGTCTTGACTACATCTGTAGAGAGACAAAGCTCTCTCTAAAGTAGCGTTTAGCCTCCTTATTCTGTATGGGGCATGAATCCCACTGTGTCATCGTTCCACACATTATTTGTCCCACACTTCATTGTTGGACACTGAGGTTGTTTTCAGTCTTTCATGTGTTAATTTAAATCATTTCTGCAATGAGCGTTCTTACTGATAAATCTTTATGTCCATCTGTAGTGGATGCAAAAGGTACCCACCCAAATCCTCTTTACCACCAGTGGCTCACATCTGCCCCCTTGCCTGAAAAACGATCCTTGACCCAACAGCTTCCCAAATGATAGACGTTGAGGAGGGGTGGGCAGACAAGGCCAAGGTCAGACCCTTTTCCTTAAAGTGGAACCAACCTTGTGATGCTACTTACCCTCCAGGCTGAAGGTGGTACCCAGAAAAGGTAGCATGCTTACTTAGCTCCTCTTCTCCTCTGTCCTGCTTCCTTCCCACCATTCTCCTGAGAGCACGCCCTCAATAAAACACAGTCTCAGGGTGTGCTTCAGGTAAACTCAGCTGAAGACAACAGCTGAGTACTGTTTTGAGGATGCTGCTGCTAAGTCACTTCAGTCATGTCTGACTCTGTGTGACCCCATAGACGGAAGCCCACCAGGCTCCCCCGTCCCTGGGATTCTCCAGGCAAGAACACTGGAGTGGGTTGCCATTTCCTTCTCCAATGCATGAAAGTGAAAAGTGAAAGTGAAGTCGCTCAGTCGTGTCCGACTCTTTGCGACCCCATGGATTGCAGCCTACCAGGCTCCTCCGTCCATGAGATTTTCCAGGCAAAATTACTGGAGTGGGTTGCCATAACTTTTATTAAAGAGGTAGAGATGGCCTCCAAATTTTCTACTATGTAGCTGGGATGCTTCCAGATTATGGAATTAAAGGGAATCTCTCCAGTAAATCAGCCTCTTATAGCACTGCATGGGGCAGACACTCTTGAGGTACCGAGTGTCTCCCCTAAAGCCCAGGATGAGGGGGCAGAGCACCCCAGTGCTGGAAGAAAGAGTGGGAGGACCCTGAACCCCTTGGCTTCCCTCCATCTCAAATGCCCAACCCTCTCCTGAGATCAGAAAAATCTTCCATAGCATCTAAGTTGCCACCACCAAGGATGCAAAAGTGAGACATAGGAATGGTGGCAAAGAAAAGGGGATTGTATGGCCAAGCAAGAACATCGCGGCAACCTGGGTTGTGGACAGAGATGCTAGGGTTGAGGTCATTCTTGGAATTTTCTAGCTCACGAATCTCCACCGTGTGTCCTTGCCTCCACTGGGTGTCAGTTCATCAGTGCTTCCTTCAGAAGGTGGTTCTCCCAGCCTGCATCTGACTGTTCCTTTCCCCCTTGGCTCTCCAGACGGAAGTGCAGTCTTCCGAGGCTGCTTCCGCAGGCCTGACAACCTCTCTCTGGCCTTGCCCGTGACGGCCGCCATGCCCAACATGTCCGTGGACAAGTGTGTGGACCTCTGCACGGAGAAGGTGAGCCTGCTTCCGCACACGGAATTCCAGGGAGGGTGGTGCAGGGCAGCTGGAGAAGCGAGATGCTTGGCTGGGGGAGCAGCCACCTGGCTGCTCTGAGGAAGGTTATGACTGTGACATGTAACACAGGAAGGGAACCTGGACCCAAAGGCTGGGAGTTATGCAGCTTCCGTTTCTTTCCCTCCGAGGAAGTGTGTTTGTTCTAACAGTGAGGACTCCTCAGGAGTGAGGGTGACGTGTGGACTGGGCCTAGAAGCAGGTGTCGAGGATTGCCAGGTAAAGCCCAAGACAATCCCACTTTGGACAAGAGTGAGTTCCCCATCACTGGAGGTATGCAAGCAGAGGCAGGGCAGGTGTGGCATCAAGAACTTCAGGTACTGGATAGCAATTGGACTGGATGATCCAACTGGACAGTCCTTTCTCAGCCTGAGATCCCTGATGGATGGCTGACTGTTTATCCTTCTTCCCACATCAGACAAGGAACTCCACAAGAGTAGAGGCTATGCCTAAAACATTTTGTGACCACTCTTGATACCCAGCACGGAGCTAAGCTCAGCACTGGCATCCAATGATATCTGAGAAGCTCCCTCCATCATTCAAGGTGAGCTAATTATATCAGGGTCCACAGGAGAACCCCCCCTTCCCCACCACAAGAAAGTGGTTATCTATTTCATTCATCCTCTCAGCTACTATTTGATGAGAACCTCCCTTGTGCCAGGCCCTTGTGCTCAATGCGGGGAGTACAAAGTCAACGAGATGTGGTCTGTAGCCTCAGTGATGCTGGCATTGGCTGGGGGCCACTTTGTGGCTCCTCCTGGGCGCTCAGCCCACACCCCAACTCCTGAATGCTCCCATCTGTTCTGAGTCATTCTGTTTGGTTGTTTCTTTCATCAAGCCTCCTAATTCACGAAGCGCCTTTCAGAAAGATCAAGAGGCAGCAACATCATAGAGACTGTCACTTACTGAGCTCCTCCATGCACCCCTCTGTCCCATGAGTCACACAGCTTATCTCTCACAACAAGGCTAGGAACTGGGAATCTTCCTCCACATTTCACAGATGATAAAACCAAGGCTCAGACAGGTCAGAAGTCACTTCCCAAGCTCACAGCACAAGCAAGTGGCAGAATGGGTTTTGACACCAAATCTACAGTCTTGACTTCTGAGCTCCCCTGGAGACTCCATGGGCTTCCTAGGTGCGCTAGTGGTAAAGAACCCACCTGCCAATGCAGGAGACATAAGAGATGCAGGTTCGGTCCTTGAGTTGGGATGATCCCCTGGAGGAGGGCATGGCAACCCACTCCAGGATTCTTGCCTGGAGAATCCCATGGACAGGGGAGCCTGGCTGGCTAGGGTCCATAGGGTCACAAAGAGTCAGACACAACTGAAGCGACTTAGCATGAACGCAGTCAGAGATGCCCACAGAGAGGCTTGCAGGAACTCTTCAAGGTCCAGGAGCCGTTCAAGGGCAGCCAGGTAACTTCAGGTCACCAAGCATTTCCTGAGTGCTTGCTCTGCTCCCTGGAGGCTTCCTGGAAGGTCAGGGGTGCTGTTCATAAGATTAAAAAAGGTTTGACAATCTTTTGGTCCAGCTTTCTCTCTTGGGCAGGAATCCCCCTCCCATGGCCTCCCTTCCAGGTGGACATCCATCTGTCCTGAGGGCCCAAGGGAAAACTACAGATCAGCTGGTGGTGAGGGACAAACAGGAGACGGTGAGGTCACAGGGCAAACCAGTGTGGAAAGTGTCCTGCTGTACACAGAACTGGAGGGAAGGGAAGGTGTGGGCAGGTTCTGGGGGTGTGTGGGGTACAGGAAGGCCGTGCTGCAAGACTCCCTCTTCTATTTTCCCCTAATTTCCTTAGAAGGGACCACAGGAGAAGGGCATTAGGTGGACAGGGGTCCAAAGCTGCTTGTGCCAAGTGGTAGCAGGTCTGAGACTTAGGGGGTCAGAGGGGGCTTCAGTATGTGTCACCGGCTAGAAAACAGTCTCCATCATGGCCCAGACTCAGCCACCTGCCTCCAAGCAGCATCTCTCTGATCTTAGGCTAGGTGCTGTAGCTCAGATTCAGTATCTGAGAAAGAAACCAAACCTACCATGGCCAAGCTCACTGGATCCAGCCCCAGAGGTGTGACCTTGGTTTGTTAGCAGATTATTCCTGGACCAGCTACCAGGGAGAATTCGGCTTCATGGGTCTGAGCAAATTGGACAAAGAACAGTCTGTTGCCCTCCAAATCTCAGGTCCAGCCTGCTCCCACTTAGCTCTTCCAAAGAGCAATTAAAGCAATTAGGAGCCTCTCACCAAGGGTCAGACATGACTTAGTGACTGAACCACAACTCCGAGCAAAGACAGTGGTTACACATGGGTAACGACATCCTCTTTGGCTTAAAAGAACAGTTTCAGACAGCTTTTCCCAAAGCATGGGCTTCATACCACGGTCAGCCCCGGAAGATTGACTGGGGAGTAATTCATGGCCGTGAGAAAAATTTTCCTTTTTCAGTTTTCTTTCAGGTCCTCCAGGAGAAAGCTACTTCTTCTCAGTGCTGCAATGGCTTTAACACCTCTCTCCACTACACTGATCTCCCTTTTGCAGGAAAAATGGAGTTGACCCCAGGGAGTTCTTGGCAGGCAGAGTGCCTAGTTAGAATTTAATCACATGGTTTTGTTTCTGTAGTATCAGGGTCTACAGTATGAAAAATATATGAAAATGCTACTTCTCAACCAGTACTACTTTTGAGAGTGATAAAACAGAGAAGTTCCCTTCGAAATCTGAGTCTCAAAGCCTGACTTGAAATTTGTGTCTCAAAAGGAAACAGTTACATGTGCATGCTCACGCATGCGTGTTCAGTCATGTCCGACTCTTTGCGACCCTGTGGACAGTAGCCCTCCAGGCTGCTCTGTCCATGGGCTTTTTTCAGGTGAGAGTACTGGAGCAGGTTGCCATTTGCTCCTCTAGGGGATCTTCCCAACCCAGGGATCGAACCCAAGTCTGCTTCTCCTGCGATGGCAGGAGGATTCTTTATCACTAGCTCCACCTGGGAAAGCAAGAAGTAAAACTCTGTGAGGCGATGGGCATGCTAATTAACTTCGTTGTGGAGATTACTTCACAGTATATGCATATATCAAAACATCAAGGCATACACCTTAAATAAATGTGATTTTTATCTGGCAATTATAGCTCAAGAAAGCTGGAAAATATAATAGTACAGGAGGTATGCAGACAGGACAGAGTCTTCCTAGTGAAGCTTGGGGACCCTCGAGTTGGGGAGGGTGATGGAGAAGGCGGTGGTTGGAACGCAAATCCTGTTTGCATCCAGAGTCCAGGCTGCCCGGGGATTCAGTGACTTTTCTTCCCTTCGTCTCTCACGTCTTCCCCAGGAGTACCCGCTGGCAGCCCTTGCGGGCACCGCCTGCCACTGTGGCTTCCCCACCACTCGGTTCCCCCTCCATGAGAGAGAGGACGAGCAGCTCTGTGCCCAGAAGTGCAGTGCGGAGGAGTTCGAGAGCTGCGGGACCCCCAGTTACTTCATCGTGTACCAGACACAGGTCCAAGGTAAGCCAGCCCCCGCCCCACGCAGCAGGCCCCCAGAAGCTCTCCCAGCGGCCGCCTGCCACTCAGAGGTGCTCCAGCCAGCCCGTCAGCAGGCTAGGGGGCGGAGGGCAGAGGCAAGGCTAGAGGGCATGACCAGGGTTGGAGACCCTAGAGGGGCAGCATAGGGAGGGTCCCCGGCAAGCTGCATGGTTCTGGAGACCTTCCTCTCCAGCCCTCACACTCAGCACCCCTTGGTGTCTCTTCCTGTAAAGGCGGCAGAGACACTGAGCGAGAAGACATCTGAACTGGGAGTGGGAGACTTGGGTCTTCAACACAGACCTCCAACCAGATCACTCACATGACCCTGGGCAAGTCATTTCTCCATTCTGGGCCTCGGCTTCTCCATCTGTAAAATGGAGCTGTAGATTGTTGGCCTTCAAGTTCTAGGAGCCTGCAAATTTATAATTTTTTCTTCTCTTTCTCCATCTTACTCATCCTTTCTACTTTCTCCCTTTGCCAGGGAGAAATGTTTATCTCCTCTTCCACCTCTTGGGGGTACCAGGCAGTGATGATGATGGTGATGATAGTGATGGTGGTGATGATGGTTATGGTGGTGGTGATGGTGATGGTGGTGGTGATGGTGGTGGTGATGGTGATGGTGGTGGTGGTTATGATGATGGTAATGATGGTGGTGGCGATGATGGTGGTGATAATGGTGATGGTGATGATGATGCTGATGGTCATGATGATGGTGATGCTGATTATGGGGATGATGGTGATGATGGTGATGATGATGGTGGTGACAATAATGATGATGATAGTGGTGATGATGGTGGTGATAATAGTGATGGTGATGATAGTGATGGTTATGATGATGGTGATGATGGTGGTGGTGATGATAGTGATGATGATGGTGGTGATGGTGATGACAGTGATGGTGATAATGATGGTGATGATGGCGATGATGGTGGTGGTGACGGCACTTAGGGACTTTCTTTGTTCCAGACTCAGTGTTGAATCCTTCACATGCATTTCCTTGCTGATTCCCCTCAGCTTTCCTATGAGGCAGGAACAGTCATTATGCCTCCTTTACAGGTAGAGAAACTGAGACTCAGAACAGGACTTACCTGAGATCATGGGGTTTATAAAATTTCTAGATGAAAATCTTTTCTCCTGCTAGAGGCATGATGAAGGGTGAGTAGCACTTGGAAAGGTAACTTGTTGGGGTGCTCAGCCCAAAGAAAACCTGCGAAGGAGTACTCCAACGTCTGAGAACACTCTCCACCTATACGTGTCAGTCCTGTGCCAAGCCTCATCTCATGTAATTATAGAAGGCCCACAGTAAGCCTATGATCAGGGCAGTATCATCCCCATTTTACAGATGGGAGAACCAAGACTCAGAGGGCTTGAGAACTGGCCACAATCACACATCTGTGAGAATGGTTCGCTCTCAGGTTTCTGACTCCAAAGGCCATGCTAGAAACCTCTGACCACAGGGCGAAGGACACTCCGCCCACCCTCTGAAGCCTGGAGAACTAACAAAACACCACTGGGCCAGACTTCCTCTTCATCTCCCAGGACCCTAGCCCATGTACGGTTGGGCGGGTTGAGCACTGCGCAGGCACAGCCTGAAGGAATAGTGATGCTTGAGAGCCAGCCTGTGCTCTGCCCGTTGTGCTGTGCACTCCGGACAACAGTGCATCTGCTCAGGGTGCGCATCTGCTCAAGGGGCGGGTACCTTGGTCTGATTTGCACAAAGGTGCTGTAAGAGCTAGCGGCAGCCCCACCAGCAGGCCGCCCCCGTGTGGCCTGATGTGGGGTAGTGGCGGCCAACTGCGGCTTCCTCCCTGGCAGCTGAATCCTGCTAAAAGCTCAGTGAGCAGGAATGTGTCTAGCCAGGGTGGCCTCTGGTCTTATTCACACTCCAGTGAGGAAGGATGAGTGTTTGTTAGTTTCCAGGAAGTGTTTGGTTAGTCTACAGAACTGTGTAGCTACAGGTTGGGGGAAGGGTCACACTCAGCCTAATTATCCCGTGACCAGGAGCAGCCTTGATGCGAACAGGACCCCGGAGCCTACTCAGTAGCCCCTGACTGATAGGTTTGCTCATTCCCAGGCCACTACTGCTCTCAGTTTCCCACGTCACACTTGCAGGCCCCGCACCCTGGGGAGGTTTGAGAGTCACATGGTTCATGAGGCCACCAAGAGCATGGTCTAGGATGACTGCCATTTATTGAGCACCTACTGTGTGCCAGGGGCTATCTGAGCTCTTTAGACTGAATTAAATCATCTGAGCTCACATCCGGAGAAGGCAATGGCACCCCACTCCAGTACTTCTGCCTGGAAAATCCCATGGGTGGAGGAGCCTGGAAGGCTGCAGTCCATGGGGTCGCTGAGGGTCGGACACGACTGAGCGACTTCACTTTCACTTTTCACTTTCATGCATTAGAGAAGGAAATGGCAACCCACTCCAGTGTTCTTGCCTGGAGAATCCCAGGGACGGGTGAGCCTGGTGGGCTGCCGTCTATGGGGTCACACAGAGTTGGACACAACTGAAGTGACTTAGCAGCAGCAAGCTCACATCAGTCCAATGACATAAGTACTGTGATTATTACCGTTTTACAAACATGGCAACTCAGCACGGAGAGGCTGAAGAGCTCGGCCAGGGCCACAGCTAGGACAGAGCAGAGCTGGGATTCAGATCAAGGCGACCTGGGTCCTGAGCCTGCACGCCTAAGCTCAGCTTCTCAACATGCCCTGCGCATGCTTCCCGTGCATTGTCCATCTGATCCCGTAAGGGTTACTTTAGAAGTGAGGAAACCGAGGCTCAGGGAGGTGAAAAGCCTTGCTCAACATCACACAGCTAGGCCGTGATCATCCTGGACTGAGGCCAGGCCTGTCTGATTCCAACTATGTACCACACTGCCTCCAGCATCTGTTTTGATTTGTGGCGCTTAAGAACCAAATACACTTCCTTTTTAATGTTGAAAATAAGCACCTTTACTTCACCTCCCAGACAGTAGTTAAATGGAGAATTCTGTTTTCAGAGGAAATTGAGAGGCCCGGTTCTTTCTCTCTCCCAACATTTTATTATGAAAAAAAATGTCAAAGCTCCAGAAAAAAAAATGGGAAGAGTTACACAGTGAACACGCTAGACTTATCCTACAGATTTTACATTTCTCAACGTTATGGTCTGTTTACATTCTCATGCATCTCTTCATTTCTCCATCCCTCAATTCTTCTTCCTGGATGCATTTCAAACTAGTTGCAACATGATTACATTTCACTCCTCATATCACTAATTGTAATTCAATATTTGCTTATGGTTTTTCAAAGTAACATTTACATAGAGCAAAATGCACAAATTTTGAGTGTACTGTTCAGTGCCAACTGCGTCCTATCAAATCCACACCCCTGTCAAAATAATAGAATATAACCACGCTCCAGAAAGTTTTGTATCTAGGCTCCTTTTTTTGCAGTGTGTTCCCATGAAAACTATTCCCAGACACCTGTTTGGCTTGATAAAGATGCTTTTCCGCTTGTTTGTTTTCCCAAAGTCTGCTCTCCTCTGAACAAACACATTAAATGTGCATGGCAGGGGAAGAGAGCTGGTCTCTGGCTAGTAGCATCATTACTAAGAGCTCACAGTGTGTGAGCCCTGTGTTCACACTCAATACCCGTTCTCTCTTCTGACCTTCCTGAGAACCGCAGGATGTCACCATTATCAGCGTCCCATGTTACAGGTGAGAAAGCTGAGGTTTATTCAGATCCATCATTTTTCCAAGGATACCTACCCAGCAAGGAGGTGGCAGAATTGGAATTTAAGTTTGGGACTTCAGACTTTCCCCTTGAAGGGCTCTTTTGAGAAAGCAGTGCGGCTTGTGATGAGACTTCGATAATGGCAGCTAATACAGAACAGGAAAGACCAGGGTACCATCTTGGAAGGATTCTAAGGGCAGGATGATGGCGGGTAGCAGATGCTGCCGAGTTAACAAAGCAAGGGAAGGCTGGATTGAATGGTGGATGGTCACTGGTGACTTTAGCAGAAGCTGATTCTGTGCAGTGAGCAGGGCGGGGCCAGGAGGAGCCCCATGAAACGGTGGAAGGAGGAAATGGGATAGAGGGGTGGACAACTCTGCCAAAAGTGAGACTGAATGGGGTGTGGAGTGAAAGTGTTTAGTCGCTCAGTTGTGTCCAACTCTTTGAGACCCCATGGACTGTAGCCCACCAGGCTCCTCTCTCCATGGGATTCTCCACGCAAGAATACTGGAGTGGGTTGCCATGCCCTTCTCCAGGGCATCTTCCTGACCCAGGGATCGAACCCACGTTTCCCGCATTGCAGGCAGATTCTTTACTGTTTGAGCCACCCGGGGAAGCCACAGGGGTGCGGAGAGAAGTGATTACTGGAGGGGGACTTTTATTTTTAACGATGGAGTTCTTTGTTCATGTTTGAATGCTAATAATCAAGTCAGCTGAGAGAGAAAGAGAGAGAGAGAAGACATAGGGAAAATGGAGTTATGAGCTGGGGGAGGAGAAAGGAGATGGAACAGACGCTAGAGCAGGGGTCACTCCCTTCTTCCCAGAAAGGGGAGGAGAGAGGCTGAGAGAGCAGGCTTGGGGCTCAAGGCGCAGGAGAGCCAGGGCAGGGGAGGGAGGGGGGCTTGCCTGCCATGACTTTATGGTAAGGATTGAGGTCATCGGTCCAGACTGAAGAAGCAGTGGTAGGGCCAAAAATCCAGGATTCTTTCCTCTTCCTTTTCCACTGCCGAATCTCCTTTGCTGGGCCATCACCTATTAAAAAAAAAAAAAAAAAAAATCACCACTTAGGTCCAGGAGGGGCTGCAGTGGGAGATGCGGAGACAGAACACTTTGCATCAGCCCTGACGGTCGTGGCTGAGGGACCAGCGCCCCTGACACTGCCCAGTCAGGCAGGAGCAGAGCACAGATGGGCCCGATGCTGGCAGGTGCAGAGGGTGGAAGGGAGAGCGGGTGGGTGGCATGAGCCCAGGAGGGTGCAAGGGCCAGGCCGCACAGAGCTTGGAGCTCCAGGTGACAACCTTGGCCTGGGCCCCATGCAGATGGCCGCCATGTGTGGGTTTTAACCTGGAGGAAAGCGTGGGGGTGATAAGACAGAGCCTCACTGTTCAGGTGAGAAACTGAGGTTGGCGAGAAGGCTTGTCCTCCTGGCTGGCTTTTATTGAACCCCTACTGTGTGTGCATCCTTCTTTCATATATTATCTCATAACCCTGTTCCCATTTCCAGATAAGGAGACAATAGGCTCGCAAAGCACCAGCTCCCACAGCTGGGAAGTGGCAGGTTGAGACTCATACCCTGTCCCTTCTGGACAGTTTCCTTCCGATCGGCCCCTGACCCTGACCCCTGTCTGTGCCCTGCCCTCTGCAGACAACCGATGCATGGACAGACGGTTCCTCCCAGCCAAGTCCAAGCAGCTCATTGCTCTGGCCAGCTTCCCGGGAGCTGGCAACACGTGGGCTCGCCACCTGATCGAGCTGGCCACAGGCTTCTACACTGGCAGCTACTACTTTGATGGTTCTCTGTACAACAAAGGTGAGGAGGCATGGGAGAATGGGGATCGGACCCCCTGGAAGGACACGGGAGTACCCCTTTCTAAGCACCTACTGCATGCCGCTCAGCTCTCCCGGGCATGTTGATTGAGACCTACTATGTGCTTAGTGAGCTTCCCTGATGGCTCAGATGGTAAAGAATCTTCCTGCAATGCTGGAGACCTAGGATCGATCCTTGGGTCAGGAAGATCCCCTGGAGAAGGGAATGGCTCCCCACTCCAGTATTCTTGCCTGAAGAATCCCATGGACAAAGGAGCCTGGTGGGCTACAGTCCATGGGGTCACAAAGAGTCAGACATGACTGAGCGACTAACACTTTCACATGCTTAGTATCTTCCCTCCACTTCACATCCCACAAACATTTCCTGAGATCATGCCGTTGGTATCTTACCTGCATCCATTCATCAAGCACCTACTATGCGTCTGGGACCTTCCCTCCATTTAAGTCCATTCCTTGAGCTCTTACTGTATGCTGGGCACCTCATGCGGGAAACTGAGGCCCAAAAGGCAACAGGATATCCCAAATCACCCACTGAGTTGGAAACACAGCCAGTATCTTGAAAGCCTAGTACCTTAGCATTCTAATTGGCTTTGAACAGACCACCCAAATGCCTTGGCTCTCACGGGCATGAGGGGCCGAAATTGTGAAGGGCATAGTCTTGGGGCCGCATCGTGGCTTGGGTTTGAACCTTAGCTCTGCCTCTTGCCAGCTCTGTAACTTGGGAAAGTTATTTCATGTCTCTGGGACTCGATTTCCTTATCTATCAAATAAAACCCTCATAGGATTACTGACAGGATCAAAGTGCTGACGACATGTAAAGGGCTTAGAGCAGTGTCCAGCACAGAGCCGGTGCTCTAGCAGCCCCCACCGGCTACCCAGAACTTTTTCAGTTCCTCAGCTTTTGAAATGAAAACCTGATCAGGTCCCTCCTTCCTTTTGTGTTAGACCTTCCGAGGACGATGTAGTCTTTCTGGTCCAGTGGTGGCGCAAGTGGCAAAGAGCCCAGCTGCCGGTGCAGGAGACAGAAGAGAAGCAGGTTCAATCCCTGAGTTGAGAGGATCCCCTGCAGGAGGGCACAGCAACACAACCCTGTATTCTTGCCTGGAGAACCCCATGCACAGAGGAGTCTGGCGGGCTAGGGCTACAGTTCATGGGGTCACAAAATGTCAGACACAGCTGAAGCGACTCAGCACAGACTTAACTCATCATCACAACCCCCACAGCCCTCTCTGGCCTCATGCTCCCCTCTCGCCCTCTGCTGTCCTATACCAATCACTCACGTGTGACACATTTCTTCCCGTCTACCACAGGACCTTTGCACTGGCTCTTCTCACCTGGGATGGTAAACTCTTCCCTGTCCCTCAGTTCTCAGCCTAAGTACCTCCTTGCCCCGGGAAGCCTTTCTGGATGGTGCCTGACTGGGTCAGTGATCTTGGCTAGGCTGGCCGGGCCGCTCAGCTCCAGACTGCAGGTTGGGCCCATGTCTGTTCCGTGGGTCTCTCACCCTCTGTGACCAACAGCTTTCCAGGGCGTGTCCCTCTCACAGTGACAGCAGAAATACACGCGTGTGCTGCACTCAGTGTGCTTGGTCGTGTCTGACTCTTACGACCCCGCAGACTGCAGCCCTCCAGGCTCCTCTGTCCATGGAATTCTCCAGGCAAGAATACTGGAGCAGATTGCCGTTTCTTTCAACGAGGAATCTTCCCGACCTAGGGATGGAACCTGTGTCTCTTGCATCTCCTGCCTTGATGGGGGGATTCTTTACCACTGAGCCACCTGGGATGCCCCCAAAACACACACAAGTGAACAGAAATGTGCTGGGTCCTGAGACATCGGCCGAGACCCGTTTCTGCCCCCAGCCCATTGGCCAAAGCAAGCCATACGGCCATTCCCAGCATCAGTGGGGCGGAAATGCAGACTTTGCCCTAAGGAGAACCCTCAGGCAGATTATTACATCAGGCCCCCCAGCATGGCACCTGAGCGTGAATACTCCTCCTCTGCAGTCCTAACCAGGGCAGTGACTTTACATTCATGTCACTATTTGAATAGTCTGGCTCTCAAGAACTGTGACCCATGGATATTTTTGAAAGTCATTTTCTCCCCAGCTCCCTGGCACATAGTAAGTGCTCAATAAACATGTGAGTGACTGAATGAGTGGACGAGTGAACGTCTGAGGATCCCAGAGGTGGCCCAGGAAGGGGTTGGGCAGGCCTCCTGTCTCCCCCAGCTCACTGCCGTGTCCCCTGGCCCCCTCCCCGGCTGCGGGAAGGGTTCAAAGGTGAGCGGGACCATTGGCGCAGTGGGAGGACCATCTGCATCAAGACTCATGAGAGTGGCCAGAAGGAGATCGAGGCCTTCGACGCGGCCATCCTGCTCATCCGCAACCCCTACAAGGCCCTCATGGCGGAGTTCAACCGCAAGTACGGCGGACACATTGGCTTTGCTGCCCACGCCCACTGGAAGGGCAAAGGTACCACTTGGGAGTGGGGGCCGGGCCCCGGGGTGCCAAGGGCAGTGCGAGGGGCCAGGGCTGTCTCCTGCCAGGGATCCAGGAGGGCACCCTTGAGGGCGTGTGTGAGGTCCCAGGTCCAACTTAGAGCTGAGAAGGTATGCCTCCCACATGCCACCCAGCCCATGAGCATCACCCTCTATGAGCCAAGCTGTTATGGCATAGAGGTTAGGGGTTGGGCTCTGGAGCAAGACTCCTTGAGTTCAAATTCCAACTCCACCACTTCCAGGAAAAGCTCCTTCGCCTCCATGAACTTGGATTGTCCAGTTTATAAAGTGGAAGTAATAAAACTCAAAAAGTCAGCCCTTTAGAAGCACTCAATACACCCTCATGTAATTTATAATGGGATCTATTCGAGAAGGGAATGGTAGCCCACTCCAACATTCTTGCCTGGAGAATCCCTCAGATAGAGGAGCCTGGGAGGCCCCAGTCCATGAGGTCACAAAGAGTCAGACACGACTGAGCAACTTTCATTTTTTCCCACACTGATTCAAAGCAGGTTCCAGACCCTTTCCTGGGAATCAAGAGACCTGAACCCAGGTCAGTGGCAGAGTGGCCATGAGGTCATCTGAGAGCTCCTGTGAGCATCATTCCAATAAACCCTCCCAGCAGAGGTTAAATGACTTGCCCTTGGTCACAGCTGGAAAGTCACACTGTCAGTCTCCAAGCGCTGAACTTCGTTAAGATGATCTGAGTTTAGTGTTCATCTCTGGTGTTCAGTAGATTCCAGAATGGGAGAATGTCTCCGTGCAGAGCAGTGGCCCCACCGTAGTGGGGGAGAGCTCCAAAGTCAAAACCCCTCATCCCCCCGTATCAGTTATCACCCATGTCTCCATTACTGTAATGACAGTCACCTCTGTGAGTGTTTGTAAACTCCCACAGTTAACCCTGTGTTGTGAATGGGGTGAGCTAAGTTCAGGAAGGTTGAAGGCAGTGTTCCCAGAAGTGATGGAGCAGGGGTTTGAACCCAGGGACCACTGAGCTACGATAAAGAATTGATCAGAATGTCCATGGCCACAAATCCTCCCACACAGAGCCCCTGATGCTGAGTAGGTGGTCTAGAAACGTGAGCCCTCCCCGCCTCATTCAGCCCCGAGGAACCAGGCTGCACACCTGAATCCCAGGAGGAGCATGGGAAAATCCCAGTGCTCAGACCGCACACTGGACCACTACAGGAGTGGAGCCTGGACACTGGTATTTTTTAAAGCAGTCTGCAGGCAGGCAGGTTGATTCATTCTCCCTGTGGCTCAGATGGTAAAGCATCTGCCCGCAATACGGGAGACCCAGGTTCGATCCCTGGGTCAGGAAGATCCCCTGGAGAAGGAAATGGCAACCCACTCCAGTACTCTTGCCTGAAAAACTCCATGGACCGTCTCCTGAGGAGCCTGGTAGGCGATAGTCCATGGACTCGCAAAGAATCGGACACGATTGAGTGACTTCCCTTTCACTTTCACTGTTAATGGGGAAGATGAGGCCCAAAGAGAGACAGGGGCCTGGCAGGATCACTCAGGCACGTGATGGCAAAACTAGACCCAGCTCTCCACCTCCCAGTAATCCTGAAAGTGAAAGAATTAGTCACTCAGTCTTGTCCAACGACTCTTTTGCAATCCCATAGACTGTAGCCCACCAGGCTCCTCTGTCCGTGGAACTCAAGGAAGTGGGGGGGCAGGCACTTGAGTTTGAGACCCTTGCTTTAGGGTCCTTGTTCCAGCAGCATCAGTATCAACTGGGAATTAGGAACACAGATCCTCAGGTTCCACCTCAGGCTTCCTGGATCAGAACTCGCAGTTTCACGAGAGTCCTTCCAGAAGCTTCACATGCACTTTAGAGTTTGAGAATCGTTGCTTCAGGATGCCATCGGCCTAGAATGTGAGGGTCACTCCCACCTAAGGGCAGAGGTCAGCCACCTGCTGAGCGTGTCCACCCCACCCTGCCCGTGCCCCCTCCCAGTTACAGCTGGGTCGAGGCTTCTGTCACCCCCCACACCCACCCCCAGCTTTTGGTTCCATAACGTTAATTTTATGATCTCCCTGGAGTGAGTCCAAAGCAAAGTTTTATGTGATATGATTACACAAGGTGAATTGTCCTGGATCTGTTTAATGAAACGGAGACCACGTTTAATGAGTCCGTGGGGAATTAAATACAGTCAAGCTATTAATCAGGCCCCAGTTCCTCCCATCGACAAGATGAAGCAGAGCGTGGTCAGCCCGTGTCCTGCCAGGCCCACGTGAAGAGCAGTTCCGGTGGAACCAGCACTCATTACCAGTGGTCCATGGCGTAGCGTGCCTTTATTACCCAATTTGAAGGCAGCCATTAATTACCGGGAATCCTGAGCTAATGGAGGGCTTTTGTTTTTCGTTTTTGTTCTTCTTTCCAGTGAAGTCATTCAGGAGCTTCAGTGAGGCATCTCTGCTATAAGAAGGGGTATAGAGGGAGCAAATATCTGCTGCCCATAAAGGACAGGCCACGTGGGGCATCTCAGAGATGTGGGGCACCAACATCAGGACTATGGTAGCCATGGGACTTCCTTGGTAGCCCAGTGCCTAAGGCTTCACACTTTCACCTCAGGGGGGTTGAGTTTGATCCCTGGTCAGGGAAATCTAGGATTCCACATGCCATGCGGTGCGGCAAAAAAAATGACAATCATTGTGGCCAACATTTATCCAGCACTTCCTGTGTCTCAGTTCTGGTGGCAGGGTCTGCAAGTCTTATTCCAGTTCCACTTGTACACGGGGAGGTTTTAGCAAGGCTTCCATTGTGAAGATGGGTAAACTGAGGCTCAAGGACAGTGCTTGGCGTCCCAAGGTCACACAGCCAATATGAAGAGAGGCTGGGTTTTGAACGCTGGCAATCTGACTTCAAAGTCATCTGTGAACAGACCCTGTATCTTAGATGACACCTGAAGGTGAGGTGAACGATCATAGACTAAGATCTGGAGCGCAAAGAACACTGGAGATGGGCAGATCAGGTGCTCTTAAAGGGTTTGCCAGGAGGGCAGGAGCCAGGCTCAGTCTGGGATAGATGCAAGTTCGAATCCTGCCACAGACGCCCACTGTGTGGGCTGGGGCAGGTGGCTTCATGTCTCTGAGCCTCCTTTGTTCCCGTGTACATAAAGGAGCTGGTAATTCCTCCTCTCGAGGCTTCTTATGTGCGCTGCCCGAGACAGGGCCTGCGAAGTGCCTGGCACAGCTCCCCGGCTCGCAGTAGGTGTTCAAGCAATGTACATTCCCACCCCAGGGAGGTTTGGAATCCACATCTCCCTCCCACCTGCATCCAAGGCCGGAGCCATCCCCTGGGGGACCCAGACCATCATGTAGATGGACCCTTCCTTTTCCTAAGGCCCACTCTCCAGGGACCTCTTGAGATGGTCGCAAGCCTGGAAGTCCAGATATGTGGGCTGCTAGGTGACCGACCGTCATCCCCGCGCCCCTGGGCTTCTGCCATGGGAGCGGCAGTTGTCCTCAGTCCCCTGGGGATGCTGTGAGATGATACAGGAGCAGGAAATCGCTTCCGCAAAATAAGGAAAGCAGACTAAACACATGCTAGATTTTTTCCTAATCACACAGATACATCTGGTTTTAACCCATTATAACAGTAAGGGCCCAATTATCTAGATACATTGTAAATAATCTATTTGAAGGCTAAAAAAAAAATACCTCTGTCATCAGCATAAATATTTTCCAAGCAGCCATGGTGTTCCAGGGATGTGCTGGGGGAGCAGGAGCCTCGCCACAGATTCTGATGTGCTCTGCAAAGAAAGAGGAACCCTTAATCACATCGCCACTTGGCTGCTGGGAATTTCAATTTAGTTCAACAACCATTTATTAAGCCCCTGCTGGGTGTAAGGCAGTGGGAGGGAGTGGGGGGTGAGGCTTCTGTTTTCTGGGAAAGATGGGGGCCTGGAATCAGGCAGGCCTGGTTTGGATGGTGCTTCCCAGCTATGTGACCTTGGGCACATCACCTCTCTGAGCCTCCATTTCCTCACTGGTGACAAATGAACAGTAGTCTTTTCCTTTCTGGGTAGTCACTATGATTAAATGAGATAAGGGGTGTCCATCATCCAACTAGGGTGAGGATTTAGTTATGAAGGACCAGCTGGGCTCCCCAGCCCAGCTTGGGAAACTTGCTGACCCTCATTCAATAAAGAGATTCCTCTGGAAGATGCAGGGTGGCACTGCCCCTGTGAGAAGTCATGGGTTCCCCAGGGTTCCTGAGGGTTCCTTCAGGGTTCCTGAGGACCAACCCTTTGACTACTATCCAGCTGGGGCTCAGAATTGAGGCTGCAAATCCCCTTCTCTGTTCCCAGCATCCTTTATGACCCCCCTCTTGGGTTCCCCTTGAGCACAGTTTCAGCAGCTCCAGGGGCTGGCTGGCTGTCTCTTTGAGGTCTTCTCCAGGGAATTTCCCACATTCTGTTGTAGCCTGTCTTTGGAGCCAGGAGATCCCAAACAAGCATTCCCAGTCTTGATGACAATCCATCCTGTGCTTTTACCGCGGCAAGGAAATGAAGAGCACAAAGGAACAGTGTGTGATACTTCAATAAAAAGCAAAGAGAGAACGAGGTGGATAGAAAGGTGTCAAGATGACGATGTAAATTTGTTGTTGCTCGGTCACTAAGTCGTATCTGACTCTTTGTGAACCCATGGACTGCAGCACGCCAGGCTTGCCCGTCCTTCACGATCTCCCTGAGTTTGCTCAAACTCGTGCCCATTGAGTCAGTGATATCATCCAACCATCTCATCCTCTGCTGCCCCCTTCTTCTCTTGCCCTCACTCTTGCCCAGCATCAGGGTCTTTCCCAATGAGTCAATTCTTCATATCAGGTGGCCAAAGTACCGGAGCTTCAGCTTCAGTACCAGTCCTTCCAGTGAATATTCAGGGTTGACACTGTAAACAATTCGACTTAAACCATGCCCTCAGCCCAGAGGAGGTACCCGGCTCAGCCTAGGGAGTCAGGGAAGATGGCATCTCATCTAAGAACAGAATAATCATGGTGGTAATGATAACCAGGATTTACTGAGCTTCTACAGGGTGCAGGGAGCCATGCTAAACACTTTGTATGCTTCTTCCAATTCTCTATACAAAGGCCTTGTCACTACCCTGTGAGAAGAATTGTTACTACACAGGATAAGTATTCCTACATGGGATAACTTGGTAGATAAAAGCCCAGACTTTGAAACCAGACTATTTGGTTTCAAATCCTGGCTTGGACAGTTTTTCGCTGTGTGACCTTGAGCAAGTTCTTTAACCTCTCTGTGCCTCAGTTCCCCCTTCTGTTAAACGAAGAAAACAAGGCTGCCTGCCTCGCAGGGTTGTAGTGAGGAATATGTGCATTGACAGCTATATTAGTATATTTATCTCATTATATATTAAGATCACTGCATGTTAAAATATGGGCTTCCCAGGTGGCTCAGTGGTAAAGAATTTGCCTGCCGCTCCAGATGCAGGCTCAATCCCTGGGTTGGGCAGATTCCCTGGAGAAGGAAATGGCAACCCACTGCAGTATTCTTGCCTTAGAAATCTCGTGGACAGGAGTCTGGTGGGCTACCGTCCTTGGGGTCACAAAAAGAGTCGGACACAATTGGGCCACTGAGCACGCCTGCCTGTTAAAATATAGAAACAGAATAGCAAAGATTTATATATGTCTGTGCCTGGTGTGGCGTAAGCCCCAGACAGATGTCTTGGGTCTCCCCAAACAGCAGGAAGGACTAAGACTGTTCCAGGCAGAAGCAGCAGCCTGGAGTCGGGAGGCTGGAGGCGAGTCTGGCTGTTTCAGGGCTCAGCGGTGGTGGTGGAGCGTATGCAGCACACGCACGTCGGGCCCACACCTCCCCTCTCTGTCTATGCAGAGTGGCCGGAGTTCGTGAGGAACTATGCCCCGTGGTGGGCCACTCACACGCTGGACTGGCTCAAGTTTGGCAAGAAGGTGCTGGTGGTGCACTTTGAGGACCTGAAGCGTGACCTCTTCGTCCAGCTGGGCCGCATGGTGGGCCTGCTGGGTGTGGCCGTCAGGGAGGACCGGCTGCTGTGCGTGGAGAGCCAGAAAGACGGCAACTTCAAGCGCTCGGGGCTCCGCAAGCTGGAGTACGACCCCTACACTGCGGACATGCAGAGGGCCATCTCCGCCTACATCAAGACAGTGGACGCAGCACTCCGGGGGAGGAACCTTACGGGCGTGCCCGACGACTACTACCCCAGATGATGGATGATCAGATGGGGGCAGGGGGCGGGCCGTCCAGACCGAGCAGGCCCCGGGCGCTCCGGGCCCCTGGGGAGCCCCACCCGCCAGTCCGCTCTCCCATGTAGGTAGGGACCATCCCCTTGGCCTAGCGTTGGCCTCCGATGAGTTTCCCGCATGAGGAAGGAGGCTCAAGGGAAGAGATGGTGCAGGCACCTCCCACCGACTCACAACCGCCCCCCTCCACCACCCCTTGGAGATGGAGGGGCGGCCAGTTTGGGGAGTTCCCCCGCCTGGACCCTGCTGTCTCCGGTGTCCCCCCCCCCCCACCCCCCCGCACCTGTGGGAGAGGGCTCCTGGGTGTCCCAGAGATCGGGGTTCCTCACCGCGGGTGTGGTGGACCCGGACAAGAGCTAAAGGGAATGGCCCAGACTCGCCCCCGTGCTGGTCTGAGCGCTCCCGGCAGCCCCGTCCTTCCCCACCCAGGAAGCGTGGTGACAGGGTTTATCTGGGCCACTTCTGTCTGCAGGAAGATTGCTGGGAGGTTTCTCCCTGGGCTTAGGTTTCTGACATTCTGTGGGTCAGAGAGGCCCTGGCTCTCAGCGTAGGTTAACTGGGGCCACCAGGTGGGGTCACAGGCATCCGGAGCCCCCACATGGCGTGTCCACTTCGGGACCTGGGATTCTGCCCTTTCCTCACCTGCTGTATCCAGGAGGTGACCCGCCTCCAAGGGTGACACCTCTCTCCACCATGGGGTCCCAAGCATTGATCTGACACTGCCTTTCTGACCCCTACCAGCCGGTCCTCTGCTGCCCAGGCGGGAGAACAAGCGTGCCCCAAATCACGCGACCTGTGACCGAGAGAGAGCCCCACAACCTTCCCAGACCAGCGACTCCCGCTTTGGTCATAGTCCGGGGAGGGGGGGGTGCCCTTTAAGGAAAGGGGTGAATGGGATGGTTCTTGATGTCCGTATAGACGCTGCTCTTTTGATGCTGAGACGTCCAACCAAAGGACTGGGTGGCTGATCATCTGTCTTAGAAAGCATCAAGTTCCAGGATTCCCTCTCTCCCCTCACCTTGGGTACCCATGGTTCCGCATCCGGCCCACACCTGAGCACCTGCACCACCACCACCCACCATGCAGATGCAAAAGCCATAGGTCACAGCTCCTCGCTGTTCTGTCTGGAACAACCCCCCCCCCAAGCAGCCCCCTCTGAAGCCTTGGGGTGCAGGTAAATGCTCATTCCCAAATAGCCAAGAGACGATGGAGAAGGCGAGTGTAAAGAGATATATTTTTCTAAGAGGAATATGACTCATACATTCCACCCCCTTGGAACCCGGCCACACAAAGAGAAGGCCTGGGGGATTGGACCCGTTGTCCTCGTCCCTGAGCCTCTCATCTTTAGGATTTGGGCCACCCCAGGGCCTGGCCAGGGGGCTCTGAATGTATTTTGTACCAAATTTCTTTCCCCCAGGCAAATTTCTAGTCTTCTTTCTCGAAGCATCAGAGGGCTTGGCCTCCCCGCCCTCTAAGAGGTCAGCTCTCTCTCTCTGGGAGACTCGGGGTCCAAGACCTGGGCCATTTCTTTGCTGGTGGTCTCCAGGCCACCAGCCTCTGTCTGAAGACTCCTCAGGTCAACACCATCATTAAAAGCAAGTTTTGTTGATAATTCTACCACGTGATGGAGTGTCATGTAAGGCAAGGTCACAAATGGGATGTTTTTTCTGCTCTGTGTGTGTGTGTGTGTGTGTGTGAGACGGGAACGTTCTGGGTGCGTCATTGCTTTTGTGTCTGTGTGGCTCTAAAGAGCTGTGTGTCTTGGTGTGCAGAACTGTCTCTGCCTCTGTGTTCAGCCACCCTTCTATGTGGGGAGACTGCACCCCACCAGCTGGCGTGATGACCGCCCCATGTCTGGTGTGTCTGTGTGCCCCCTGCTCCAAACCCCGACCCTTGGGAAGGAAGGAGAGCTCGGTGGTCCAGCGGTCCCCAGGGCCCGGGACATGCCCGGCCTGCAAGCTGGGACCCCAGGTTCCCACCCCGCTGTCTCCCCCAGCACATTGTGACTCGGGGACCCAAGGAGAAGCATCAGGGCCTGCATCTGCTGACAGCGGGGATTGCCTCCTGATTTCTCCAGGAACCCCGAAGCTGCTACAAACATCCCTGGAAGACAGTGTGGGCAGGAGGAAAGGGTGGGGAGGCGGAGGGGTTGCCAGGGGCAAGGTCCTTCAGGAACCAGCTCCTTTCCTTCCTTCCCCATCTCTCTTGCACGGGTGCTTTCTCCTCATCCCTATCGCCCTCACTGTTTTTCCTTATTACGCTTGCCTCCTGCTCTCAATTTCTCTCTTTGTGGTCTCTTTTATTTCCTCGAGATGCACATTAAACCTCTGTTCTTTCTCGTCTTTCTCCTCTCTGTCTCTTCCTCCCTGCCCCCATCCCTGAACCAGTCTCTGACTGCATTCTCTCTGTTTTGATTTCTGCTTCTCTTTGTCCATGTGTCTCTGCGTCTCTCAGTCTCTGTCTTTGCCTGTCTCTTGCTCCCTCTCTCTCTCTCTCCCTCTCTACCTCTGTTGTCCTCTCCTCCCTCCTCCCCCTCATCTTCCTGGAGAGTGGGGGCGACTCAGTGGGATCCAGACACAGTGAGACAAATGCTACCCGGCCCGGTAACCAAGGAAGTGGTTTCCTTAGCAACAGAAGCTGCAGGCACGCGCTCCACTGCCCCGTCCCTTAGCTATGACAGTAAGTGCCGAGAGGGGGGACAAGCCTGGAGATGAGGGAGTCAGTAAAGACACTGCTATATGGGTCCTCTTGAGAGGGGATGGACAGTGGTCAGAGATAAGCACTTTAGGGACATTCAAAAATATGAGAGGTGGAGGGGCTGTGGGGTCAGAGGCAGAGTGGAGACAGCTAGGGAAGCAGTCCACAGGACTTGGGGACAGACTGGATACATGGAGGTGGCAGGCAAAGGGATACCAAGATTCTGTCTGAACATCTTCAGAAGGAGGGCTTTTGAGGTGCAGAACAGAGGGCAGAGGAGCAGGTGGGGGAGGGGGAATGGTAAGCTCCTTGTCCCCAAGAGTGCACCATCCAGTTGGGGTGACATTGGGGGAGGGGAGGTGGAAACAGACACAGAAATATCTCACATGATTCGCCCCATAAACTGGCAACAAGGAGCCCGGAGGAAAAAGCATGGCCCCAAGGGTGGTTTGAGAGGCTCGGGGATGGCACGTTATTGGATCGTGTGGCACAGAAGTTGGTGATGACCCTTGGATTGGAACCTGGGAAGGACCCAGAGCCTGTCCCGAAGATGGGAGACAGATGGGGGTAGAATATAAAGAGACCGGAAGAGACAGGGAGAGAGAGAAAAGAGAAAACAGGAAGAGAGATTTTAAATCATCGATTGGGCAATGTTTCCTACTGGGAAAACAAAACAGACGTTTGATTTTAGAGAAACTAGAAAAGGGGGAGGGAGGAAGCAGAAGCCCCCTACGGGGTGATAGCTTTTGCAGCTATAAATAACTGTCCCCAAAGAAAACACCTGTCAAGACACACCCACTCCCAGGGACACGGACTGTGTCCCCAGTCTAGGCTGATATTTAAATGACTCAGAGCGGGTGACGGGGGTGAAAGGCAGGAAGTTGATCAATGTAACACCAACACCTCGCTCCATTTTTTCCCCAAATGCAATAAAGCGTGCAGGCGTGGAGAGCTATAAATCTGGATGATAATAATATCTGTCCCCACAAAGGCAACGTGTTTATTTATCATGTTTGCACGTTTACTATTTCCCCTCAAATTTACAGTCTGCAATCTGCCAGCAGGCAAGGGTCGGGGAGGGGGGAACATGGAAATGAGAACAAACTGGCAGAACATCAAGGAGTGAAGAGATGATGGAATATACATCCCCTCCATCCACACCCTCACACCCGCCTTAAACCCACTTTCAAACCATGGTGGTGATTTACCTGAGCGGGACCGCGCGTCTCTATTTCTGGTCTCTGACAGCTAATTGAAACGAACAGTCATTATAGGACGGAACGTGTCGCAACAAAATGATTTTTGTGTGTTCTGGAGTCTTTTGCTAAACAATTATGGGGAGTGAACAATCTGCCAGACGTGAGAGAGGGGGTTGATCTTAGTGGAGACGTGTGTGTGTGTGTGCGTGCGTGTGCGTGCGTGTGTCCTGAAAAATGGGGGATAAGAGGGAGGGGGAGGCAATTGAGGGGTCAGATTTTTTTCCGAGACCTGGGTTAGGCACCGGACCTATAGAGTCCCCTGGGGTTCCAAAACGTGAAACGCCCATGCCTTATCCCAGACTTGGGATAAGGATCAAATTTCCTACAACATAAGAGTCCAGGCATGGACGAGAGGATCTGCTGGGCTTACTGGGAGGAAAAGTTGTATTTACAGTTGCCTTGTTGATAATTACTGGCCCTGATCTATGTACCACTGTAGTACTTTTTTTTTTTTTTTTTTTTTTGACCATGCAGTGTGGCATGCAGGATCTTAGTTCCCCAATCAAGGATTGAACTCAAGCCCCCTACCGTGGAAGGGCAGAGTCTTAATCCCTCAAGGCATGATCCCTAGAACTAGCACAGTGCCCGGCACACAAGTGCAATGGAAGCGCCTGGTGATTTTCTGAATGAGTGAATTGAGGACTGTTAAAGGATCTTCAGAGAAAAACCACAAGTCATCAGCCAGAGCAGGCCCTTGGCGGCCCTGAATTTTCTCTCCAGCAACACTGAATTGATTTTCCGTTCTCTCACCCCCAGCCTGAGCCCCTAAAGCCGATGGTGTGGTGCAGCCCACTTACACTGGCTCTCAAAAGCCCATTGTGTGCATCTCAAACTCACATTCAGTGACATCACATCCATAGCTTGAAATTGGCCATGGTGAGAATATTTACACCATGGAAATCGGCAACTGCTACAGAGCAGGTGTCTTTCTGGCTTTGTTTCGAGAGCTAATCGTTAGGTGTTTACCAGCACACCAGTGCCCAAAGCACAGAGGCACACGTGTGCTGTTTCTGGTCTTTTCCATGCCTTGATTTGCGCTGTCCCCCTCTATCTGGAAAGCCTCCTTAAGACTCAACTCAGGCTCTTCCTCCTCCAGGCAGCCTCCCCTGATCCCAAAGGCCAAGTTCAGCTCCTCCTCTAACCTGATCAATCACAACTCTGGATGTGGCCATTCTTGTGATCTCTTCAGTAATCTGGTACAGGTGTCTCTCTCAGAGCTCAGTGCATGAGCTCTGTTAGGGCAGGAAGCTTGACTCTGGATTTCGACACACTTCCTGGCCCAGACTAGGTGACGAGCAAATGTTGACCCAGTGGAAGAATGGATATGTCAGTTACATTGAACACCATCCACCAGCCTCTCAGTCATCACAGACTTTGGGGTGAGTAGCTAGAAGAAGCGCCCCCCTACTGCCCAAACAATGGCCCAGAAGAAGGGGGAATGAGAAACCACTCACAGTGATGAAAGCAGCTAATATCTGTTGTGGTTTAGTTGCTACGTTGTGTCTGACTTTTGCAACCCCATGGACTATAGCCCGCCAGGCTCCTCTGTCCGAGAGATTTCCCAGGCAAGAATACTGGAATAGGTTGCCATTTCCTTCTCCCAGGAATCTTCCTGACCCAAGGATCAAACTTGCATCTCTTACAATGGCAGGTGGATTCTTTACCGCTGAGCTACCAGGGAAGCCCAGAGTACTAATTGTATACTGAGCACTGTGCTAGGAGCTTCATACGTATAATGCCACTGAGTCGTCACCAGAACTCTGGGAGGCAGGGACACAGTCTTCCCACTTTATAGTGAGGGAAACTGGGGTTCAGAGAGGTTAAGTAATTTGCCCAGTGTCACGCAACTGGGAAATGATTGGATCTAGGCTTTGAATTCAGGCAGGCAGTCTAGCTCCTGAATCCATATGTTTAGCCACAATGCTGTATCCCAGTGGGGAGAAACAATCCAAGAGCCCAGAAGGTAAGGGTGACCCTAGCAAGTCAACACAGAGAAGATTGCTGCAGCGGGAGATGAGGGATGAAAAAAAAACTGCAAAGGACTGGTCTTTCTGGGGCCAAGGACCCCTGGGGTAAAGAGGAGGTAGAGACAAGGCCAGGAGCTGGTGCTTCAAGCAGCTCTGGCTTCTTAGCTGCAAGGTGGTTTATAGGTTCCCATGGCAACTGCCAAGCAATAATCTCTTACTCCACAGCTCAGTGATTCTCTGCAAAGTCCATCCCATTCTCTTTTACTGCCATTCCTCCCAGACAATAGAGGCAGGGTTGACAGCGTCTTCCTCAGGACAGACTGTGCCGGAGGAGAAGAAATGGCCTTGAGACCCTTTCTTGATGGAGGAGCAAAGTTTGGCGGAGGGGAGGGGCGGGCATAAGAAAGAACAAAGAGGAGGTTAAGACCTCACAGGTCCACTCCTCAGACTGGGAAGGGGGTTTCAGATGGGCTTATCGGTCTCGTGGAGGCCATGAACTGTCTCCCCAGGAAAAGGTGAGCCGCATATACACCCACACATGCAGAGTTTTGCAAAGAGTTTCAAGGAGCATTTAGCCTCTTTGAGGCCTAAACTAGGAAATAAATATATCATCTAATCCAGTGGCTTCCAAATTAGGGCAGCAGAACCCTATCTTCAATCAGAATCAGAAGTGAAATCCCAGTCTCTAATACAGTGGTTTTCAGTCAGGAGGGATCTTCCCGTAGGGATATCTAGCAATATCTGGAGATGTCCTTGGTTTCCACAGCCTGGGGAAGGGGAGGTGTTACTTGCATCTAGTAGGTGGAGGCCAGGGACGTAGCTCAAAATCCTACAAAACATAGAACAGCCGCCACAGCCAAGAATGAGCTGACCTAGAATATCCAATAGTGTCCATGCTGGCAGACCCTGCTCATTCATTCATTCACTCACCCGTTCAGTGAAGTGAGTGGGGAGTTCCTTCAGCATCACACTAAACTGACTCATGTTTGAACTCAGCTGTGTGACTCAGGACCCACTGCCAAACATCTCTGAGCTTTAGTCTCCTCATCTCTAAAATGGAGATGATCATGAAATAGAAGCACTGGGCCCAGTACTCTATATACAGTGGGGATGGGGGGGGGGGGGCAGGGCTTGGAAAGCACAAAGGTATTATCTTCAGTATCAGCGCTATGACCTGGAGAAGGAAATGGCAACCCACTCCAGTATTCTTGCCAGGAAAACCCCATGGACAGAGAGCCTGGCAGGCGACAGTCCGTGTGGTCACAAAGAGTCAGACATGACTGAAGCGACTGAGCATGCACGCCCGCACACCCACACGGACTGTCGCCTGCCAGACTCTTCTGTCGGTGGGATTTCGTGTCATTATAAAAAGAGGCAGTAGGTCTCTTTCTCTGTGCAGACACAGCAAGAAGGCAGCCACGTGCAGACCCGGAACGGGGTTCTCAACAGGTACCACCAAACCCGCCAACACCTTGATCTTGGACTTCCCAGTCTCCCCCTCCATAAAACCAGGATCGCTGCACTGGGTGATCCCCTAAGGATTCAGTCATCCCTGGGACAGGACAACTTAGAATCATGCAAGCCAGCCCGCTGGGGAACAAGGCCTGGAGAGGGAGGAGCCTGGCCCCAAATTATGTTTCACACCTATGTTCCCTGATGTCAAACCTACCATTCTGAGAACAGTCATCCTCCACATGCCCTTTCTTTGTGTGTTGATGGGCTAAATGGACTAAGGCCACAGGGTCCTGATGGTGGGCTGGCCGGAGCTCAGCCTAGGGAAATTCACACCCTCTTTCTCCCCTTGGTGGCTCTCCTTGAAAGCCAGCCATTTACTCTTCTCTCGCCTTGTAGGGCTGTGGGAAGTGTTTAATTACTAAACATGCCTTCAAAGCAAGCTAATGTTAAAGAACAGTGCTTCAGCACTAATCATTGTTATCAGAGGTTGCTTTCTACCTCATTAGATGCATGGATTCGATAATTGTTAGCTAATCCCCAAGGAGAAACCAGGAGCCCCGCAGGTGTTAGGACTGCATCTTTCCCAAGCAAATGTCCAGATTCCCAAGCCACAGGGTGGCCAGCTCATAGGTCTCGGAACCTGCATGAAGTACCTTCACCTTCCCAGGGTCAAGTCTGAGCTCTGCCACTTCCCAGGAGTGCGGCCTTAGAAAAGAAGGTTTGTGCTTTTGAGCCTTGGTTTTCTGATCTAGAAAATGAGACCTGTGTATATGGAGTGCCTGACCCACTGTAGGGGATTTAATTATTATTGTTGTCCATGTCAGTATTTCCTCCACTGTGGAAAACTCAATGTTTTGGTTTTGATCAGCTTTATTGAAGTATGTTTTGCATATAACTAAATTTGCCAGTTTCACTTATACAATATGATGGATTTTAACTGCCACTGTACACAGGCATGTCACCACCCTCACCATGTTGCTATGGAACATTATGGCGTGTGTGTGCTCAGTCCCATTAGTCATGTCTGACTCTTTGTGACCCTATGGACTGTAGCCCGCCAGGAGCCTCTGTCCATGGGATTTTCTAGGCAAGAATACTAGAATGTGTTGCCATGCCCTCCCCCAGGAGATCTCCCTGACCCTGGGATCGAACCTGCATCTTCTGTGTCCCCTGAACCACCTGGGAAGCCCTGGACTATTATCATTTCTCCCCAAAATTCTTTAATGCCTTTTGCAGTTGGTTCCTTTCCTCCACCACCATAGCCTCCATAGCCTCTAGCAACCACCAGTCTTTTTTCTATCATAATTTTCCAGGATTTCATGTAAATGGAATCATATCTATCTTGTTCTTTTAGCTAATGTAAGACTTTTGAGATTTATCCTGGTTGTTGCATGTATAAATAGTTCGTTCCTTTTCACTGCTGAGTAGTACTCCATTGTATGGACATACCATATCTTTTTTTTTTTAACCTATTCACCAATTGATAGCAATTTGACTTCTTCCCAGTTTTTGGTATTATCAATAAAGCTATTTGGTTGGCCAAAAAGTTCGCTCAGGTTTTTCCATATGATGTTACAGAAAACCCAAAAGAACTTTTTGGCCAATTCAGCACTACAAGTGTTTGCATGTGGGTCTTTGTGTGACTATAACATTCTCAATCTCTTGAGCAGTTACCTAGGAGTGGAATTGCTGCCAGGTCACAAGATACACATATGTTTAATAAAAGAAACTGCCAACCTTTTCCAGAGTCAACACTATTATGTACTCCCTCCAGGAGTATAATGAAGTTTTTAGTGATTGAGCTCAGTCATATCTGACTCTTTTCAACCCCATGGCCTGAAGTCCTCCAGGCTCCTCTGTCCATGGACTTCTCCAAGGCAAGAATACTGGGGTGTGTTGCCATTTTCTCCTCCTGGGGAATCTTCCCAAGCCAGGGATCCAACCTGTGCCTCTTGCATTTCCAGCACTGGCAGGCAGATTCTTTACTGCTGTGCCACCTGGGAAGCTGGTATGAGAGTTTAGTTGTTTTAGTGTTTAAGTTTTGTGAGAGGGTTCACATGATAGAACCCTCCCCTGCTCCATCAGCTGGGGTTGCTTCAGACAAAAAGTATGAGAATATCTGACTCACAGACATGTGAGCCCCCGTAAGAATAAGGACTGTGGTCCTTCCCCCTGCTATGAGTGGCTGCCATTTTGCTGGACCTATTCAGAAGCAGGCAACTTCCCAGCATGTGATTCTCACACTAACCCTAGGGTTTAGAAACCACCATGAACCCCTTTCACAGCTGAGCCAACGGAGGCTTAGATGATCACTTAATTGTTCAAGAGATGCAAGCAAGAGTCAGGGCCAGGACTTAAACTTTGGTGGATCTAAGAACAAAGGTCCAGAGGGCTGAACCACTTGTCACATGAAGAGTGACAGCAGGTGGGGAAGGAAGGTGGGGGGAAAGATGTTGCCATCCCATGTAGCAAGTAAGACATGGACGTGAATACCCCAGAATGCTGGTGATCAGAAAGAAACTGGCACCTTGTGCAGAGCGCATTGGAGGTCCAAGGAAGCAGAAAATCTGAAATCTCCAAGAGCCCCCTTTTTCTCCACCTCCTCTGAGCATTGCAGTCCCCAAGCCAAGCCTCTCCTTAATCCAATTAAAACGGACTTGTTTATGCTTATCAGCTCTTTATTGAGTGTGTTAAAAATGTGCAAATTACCCAGAGGCCTCTTCGTCCCCGAACCAAAAGGCATCAATAAAACCATTAAGTTAAATCCAATTAAGCACAGCTGCTGGAACTTGAGTGTGGTAGAGCAGAACAGAAGGGAAGGAGAGAGGGAAAGGATTTTTGCTGGGGAGAGAAGAGACTTTCCAACATCCCCACTTAGACGCCTCTCCAACATTCCATGAGTGTAGGTAGGAAAAGGGCAAAAAGATCCACCATCTACCTACCTACTGGAGGGCGGACCTTTGTGTACTGTATCATTTAATTATCTGTGTGTGTGTGTGTGTGTGTGTGTGTGTTCAGTTGCTAAGTCATGCCCATCTGTTTGCAACCTCATCAACTACAGCACACCAAACTTCCCTATCCAATTATCTCAGTAAGTCCAAGGGGTGGACACAGTTGACCCATTTTGTAGATGAACTGAGGCTCAGAGAGGTGAAATAAGTTGTCCAGAATGTCCCACAACTGGGAAGTGACAAAGGCAGAATTTGTGTCCTGATCTGTCTAAACCCTCTCCCTGGAATGTTGGAATGTCAGAGCTTAAAGAGTCCTTCCAGGTTGTCTGGCCAGGAGCAAGGCTCTGGAAACACACAGACCCTGAGTTTACACACTACTAACCAGGTGGTGCGGGAGAAGGCAATGGCACCCCACTCCGGTACTCTTGCCTGGAAAATCCCATGGACGGAGAAGCCTGGTGCACTGCAGTCCATGGGGTCACTGGAAGTTGGATATGACTGAGCAACTTCACTTTCACTTTTCACTTTCATGCATTGGAGAAGGAAATGGCAACCCACTCCAGTGTTCTTGCCTGGAGAATCCCAGGGACAGGGGAGCCTGGTGGGCTGCCGTCTATGGGGTCACACAGAGTCGGACACGACTGACGAGACTTAACAGCAGCAGCAGCAGCAACCAAATGGTGCTAGTGATAAAGAACCCACCTGCCAATGCAGGAGACCCCAAAGATTCAAGTTCTCTCACTGAGTCAGGGAGACCCCCTGGAGTAGGAAATGGCAACCCACTCCAGTATGCTTGCCTGGGAAATTCCATGGACAGAGAGGCCTGGTGGGCTACAGCCCATGGGGTTGCAAAGAGTCGGACTCAGCACACATGCAGAGCAGAAAATGTATACAGCTATGCTAGTTTGGGGAGGAGTCGATGAAGTGATGTGTGTCTTAAGTAACTGGTACATAGTAGGTGCTTGTTATATGCTAACTTCTGATAAGTGCACTCTTGTCAAAACCCATCTCCTTCCCCTTCCCTATTTTTTCAGAAAGGAAGGCTGAGACCCAGAAAGGGAGCATGACTGTCAAAGTTACGCAGAGACCCCGTGACAGCGGTACGACTCCAGCACGAGTCTCGTGCCTTCCGATTTGGCACTTCATTTCAGAACCTGCACTGCCGCTCCACTTTGCACATGAAAGCAAAGCCCCAAACACTGAGGCATGAAGTGTAGACGGCACTTGGTGGCCAGGGTCATCAAGTCTGATGCTGAGGGAACTTCCCTGGTGGTTGAGGGGGTAAGACTTCACCTAACAATGCAGGGGATGAGGGTTCAATCCCTGGTCAGGGAGCAAAGATCGCACATGCCTGGTGGCCAAAAAAACAAAACAGAAACAGTATTGTAACCAATTCCATAAAGACTTTTAAAATAGTTTAAAAAAATTAAAAAGTTTGTTGCCAAGCACAAGAGCTTGGCATCCTCTGTGTCCCACCAGCCTCTTGGCACTGCCATTCCTTAGCTGTGTTGATTGGGCACATGTCTTAACCTCTCTGAGCACCTAGTTTCCCCTCATTTAAAGCAGGGCTCATCACCCCATCCCAGTGAATATTTAGGGTGCAGTAAGGCCGAGCAGGTGAAAGCCCCCTTTGAGGCAGAATGACTGCCTGCAAACAGCACTGTACACAAGAAACTGGGGGGAGTGTCTTGAGCATCTGTTCTTGTGGTCTCCAAAGATGCAGGCTGGGTTTCTAATCCCTGGCAACCCTCTGAGCCAGGGGACACAGAGCAGGAAGGGAGAACAGACGCCCAGGGTTCCAGGCAATGTAAATCCTATTACAGATACATCAGGAGCCCTAGGTGACCTCACGAAGCACCGTCCTCTCTGCAGAGCTTTACCAGCCCTGTCACTGGCTGATTCCCAGGTCTCAGAAATCTGGGAAGCAATTCCACCTAAGTGGGCAGAAAAATCATGTACAACTATGCACTGATTACAGCAATGCCAAACCCTCCTGGGCTGCAAGGATGCAGTCCTCATAGTGCAAGGATAAACAGCTGGAAGTTAGACCGGAGTAGGGGGGAAGGGGGTTCAGCTTCCAATCACTACATCCTCTTCATAGCCCAGTCACCTTGGGCAAGAGTCTGCCCCTCTGAGCCTGCATTCCTCCTGCAAATGTGAAATGTAGAATAATGGTCATTAACTGTTGAAGATTTAGTCATGATCTTAATAGTGATCATTATGACTTTTCACTCCGATTCTTAAGACCCAAACCCTGTTGGGAGCAGCAGATAGAGTCAAGAAGGGGGAATGCCCTGGTGTTCCAGTGGTTAGGACTCTGCACTTCCACTGCAGGACTTCCAGGGGCACGGGTTCGATCCTTGGTTGGGGAATTAAGATTCTGCATCCAACACTGTGTGGTGCAGCGGGGGTGGGAGGGGTTAGAAGTGTTGGTAATAGATGGCTCTTCTGCAAATGATGAAGGAGCTTTTTTAATTAGTGCTGCAAATGCAAGATCTTTGTCCAGTTGGCCCCAGGAGTCTGTGTGCGTGGGAGGAGAGCTGGACCAGTTACATAAGAGGAAGAATGATGTGATATCTGCTCTGATGTGTGCAATGTGATTTGCAGCCAGACTGTGGACTAAAGGCAGGCTGCTATCTTGAGGGAGGATTTCCCACCTCCCTTTATTCTCTCCTTTTAGCACAAAAGAGAGTCCAGCTCCTGGATTCTGCCAGGGCAAGGAGCAGACCCACTTCCTGCAACAACTCCAAGGCTTACCACTGGATAATAGGAGAATAGAGCACAGGCAGAGGAAAAGAAAAGCTACTGCTTTTCAAGAACCAGGAGGCAGAAGAAGGGGAGGGGGTTCAGGCAAGAGGACTGCCCAGGTACTGGCTTGCTTCCTCCCTGCAGCTTTGCCCCAGGTCCACAGAGGACAGGGGGTGGCCTCCAGATCACAGCCTGGTCTCGCTGGCTTTCTCGACGCCCTCGGTTCTCATGTGCTGTGGATATGGGGCAGGGGCAGTGATCTTCTCACAAGCTAGGATGCTTCATCTCAGTCCCACCTGGGAGGAGGGCAGAGTAGGGGTGCTGGGGTTTATATTCGGGGGAGCCAGGGCAGGAAACTGATCACCCAAGCCCAGGGCAAGTTCCTCTTTCCATGGTCTTACAGGCACATGTGCAGGACCAGGGGAAGTGGAGACATCCCTTCACACGCACTGGGGCAGAGAACACTCAGGAACTCGGGACTTCCCCGTGCTCCCCTGGGACCATCAGACCAAGCCCTACCCTCCACAGGCCCAAAACCACCGCAGGAGACAAGCAAGAGGACACTTAACCTCCGGAGCCTGTATGAAGACCGTTTGGACTAAAATGTCAAAACGGAGTTAGATTAGTTTGCTAGAGCCTCTGTAATAAAGTACTGCAGATCAGGCAGCTTAAACATGGAAAAACACTGTCTCACAATTCTGGGGGCTGGAAGTCCAGGATCAGGTGTCAGCGGGGCTGGTTCCTGCAGAGAGCCTGGAGGGGAGGGTCTTCCCCACGCCTCTCTCCTTGGCTCGAATGTGGCCGTTTCCTCCTGTGCCTCTCCGTGTCGTCTTTTCTCTGTACGTGTCTGTGTTCAAACTTCCCCCTTTCTATGAGGACACCAGTCAAACTGGATCAGGCCCCACCCCGATGACCTGGTTTTAACTTTCTCACCTCTGTGAAAGCTCTGTTCCCAAAGCAGGTCACATTTTAAAGTACTGGGGATCAGGAGTTCAACACAGGAATGTGGGGGGCACACTTCAAACCACAGCATGGGTAAAGCTTAATTGTGCTTTTGTTTTGTTTTCTGCCAGTGCTGGGGGGTGGGAGAAGTTGGAATGGAAGTCATAAGGAAGACCAGATCAGCTACAGACAAAGCAATTACATTTTCTTCACACACTCAAATTGCAGCAAGCATTCAACGTGCAACCCCAATACATAATTTAAGCAGATTTGTGCAGTCTCCTGAAACAATAGCCTGGATTAGGCACAGCCCCCAGAGATAACAAAGCAAGTTGCAATCTTGTAGCGCCAGTAAAGGGGGGCAAAAAAAAAATGGAATAAAACATTACAACAGTGAGAGCTAGCAACTTTAGGGATGTGTAATATTTTCCAGATGCTCTGATAAACTCTTGACACGGATGATTTTATCGAATCCTCATGCAATCCCCCTACAAGGCATGTTTCCTACTCTCCCAGGCTTAGGGACGGAGAAGCCAAGTTTCAGAGAGGAAAAGTTATTTGCCCAGTCCACCTGGCCTGATTCCAAAGGCTGTGTGTGTGAACACTGCCCACTGTACCCACCTCATTTTCCTGAGCTGGGTGACCTCCTAAAGCTTTAAAGAGCGCTTCCTTCTCCCTTAAGGGAAGGGGTGGGGCAGGGACCCGAAGTGGGGTACTGGTGTGCAGAAGGCTCAGATTAGCCAGATCTGTAGGCTTCCCTGGGCTTGAGGGTCAGGCTTTAGAAGCTAGGCTGTACTTAGCTTCTCTGGGGAGAACCCATCAGGGAGTTACAAAAACAGCAGCACCAACGACGCTTCTAGAAAGGAAACACTCTGCAGGCCTCTCAATAGAACTTGGCTAAATAAACTGTGGTTCTTCTCTACTAGGTCTGCTACACAAGCAACTCAGCAATTAATGCCCTAAGGATCGATATGTGGTTGACACAGATTGATATGTTTGAGTGAAAATGTTAGAGAAAGAAAGACGGAGCCATTGAAGGGGATGTATACCCACGTTGAAGAGCAGAGAACAGTGGAGCTGGGCTTGGGAGCATCTGGGTTATTGCCCTAGCTCACCTCCAATGAACTGTGGGACTCATTTCCCATCAGGGATACAGGGAACCGACTCAACTAGACTGACCATAACGGTCTTGTCAGCTTTGACATGTTAAGTGTGAGCAAGCCATTTCCATAGAACTATCTGCATCCTTGAAGATGCTGTGGCCAGGGGACCAGGAGGAGGTTACAAGCAAGTGACACAACTGGGAAATCTAGGAACCAGAAAGGGGTGGCATTTAAGATTCCAAGCTGAAAACTCATCGCCCCAGTGGTGAGCCTGGTAGGGGAGTGTGGAACCCTCATTTGGGATCCCAAATGGAGCAGGCTACCTCCATATCCACGTAAGAACCACCAATCTTCGGGATTCCTGCAATCCCACTCTTAGCACACCTTTCATTTGGGCTGAGCAGTGCCACCTCCCGGTTGCTCTTTCAAGGGTGGGAAGGAATATTAGATCAGATCACTCCCCTATTTTGAACAGTCAGAGATGGGGGAGCAGCCACTGACAGCTGCACCCTGGCTCCCAGAATCAATCCCAGGTCAGCAACCCCAGCCAAGACATGAAGCTTCTCCCTCTGACCCCTGAGAGTTTCACTGCTTTACAACAGAAAGCCTTTCTCTCCCTTTTGTACTAATTTCTTCATCCCTCCTTTACTGCGGCTTCCCTGGTGGCTCAGTGGGTAAAAAAATCCGCCTGCAATGGGGGAGATCTGGGTTTGATCCCTGGGTTGGGAAGATCCCCTGGAGGAGGGCACAGCAACCCACTCCAGTATTCTTGCCTGGAGAATCCCCATGGAAAGAGGAGGCTGGTGGGCTGCAGTCCATGAGGTCGCAAAGAGCCAGACACAACTGAGCAACAAGGCACTCCTTTGTTGAAACAAGAAACAGCCTACCTAATGAAAAAGCAAGCTGTACAGATGTGGGTTCAAGCTCCAGCTCTTCTCCATGCTAACATGCTGTAAGATTCAGGAGAGTGAGGACAGTGGCTGCTCTCACATCTCCAAAGCCCAGCACAGTGTAGGTGCTCAATAAAAATCAATGCAGATTCACAATGTAATCAATATAGAAAAAAGGTAAAATAAATTTGAAACAGTGAATTGTAATAATCATTGCCATAAAACTCAATGGCGACAATGATAAACTTAACATCAGTCTGTGCTTATTTCTTCCTTCATTCCACCAAATATCATGAGCACTTCTTCTGTGCTAGGCACTGCTCTGGCTGCTGGAGGTAAGCAAGATGAGCACAATTTGTGGCCTGATGGAGCTCACCACCCGGGCGGGGAGCAGCCTTAAGGCAGTTAAACACAGAAATAAATAAAATTATTCCAGTTGGCAATAAGTACCCTGTGGTTCTGCGAAAGTTGACCTCTTTGAGTTTCAACTTCTTCATCTCCAAAGTTAAGATGCTTTTACGCTTCAGGCTTCTAATGAGGATGGCATGGGATGATGGATGTGGAATTGCCTAAAATTCCATCATGAGTCAGTTCTTCCCAGTAAAGCACTGGGGCATGACCATCGTAAACTCCCTGCCATGAACCAGGGGCTCCTAGGCTGTTACTAGCCTCCAGCCACAGCCAGCAGCCCTCCTTTCCCACCACCCTGTGTGAGTCCCTGCTCTGTGGCGTCAGACTCTGGGAGTCAACCGGAAATTCCTTCGATTATCTGGATGTTTGCTCCATAGGTGTCACATATCTGTATGATGGAAGCCTGGGAAAAGATCATCTGGAATCCATCTCTCCCAAAGCTAGGGATCTGGACTCCAGGGATCCTTGGGCATCGGGGACTAATCATGCTGCTGTGCTTTCTGCCTAGCATCACCCAGTGCCCAACACAGACCTGGAGCCCAGTTGACCGCTCCATCCATGATTTCTGAGTGGCAGGATAAACACAGGAAGTTTGTGGTCACGGTCATGCCAGCCAAATCCTTAACCGAGTCCTGGATCAGAAAAGAACTACAAAACAATAGAAGGAGGGGAAGGAGGAGGAGGGAGGCATCTGGATCCTTTATTTTCAGGCTGCAATTAATCAGACAAAGGGGAAGCAAAAAGGCCAGGGGTGGTAGACGCACTGAATGGTAGCCCCCTTCCTTCTCTTGTGACTGCTCCTAAAGGTACAAGGGAAAAAACTGTGATTACTGCACTTCGGAACTACGTGACCTGGGGCCTCAGTTTCCATGTCTGTGAAATGGGGGATAGTCCTACCCTTTCCAAGTTCCACCAGTATGAGAAAAAATGTGAAAATAATTTGGAAATGATGTAATCATGATTTAGATGATGAATTAAATTTAGATTAATACATCATCTTGAATTAGATGATAATGATGACAAAAATAACATCAGCTGATGGTTTTTTTTTTTCATTCATTCAATATAATATGGTGAGAACTTTTTCTGTATGAAGCACTTCTGGGTGCTGGAGGTACTGAGGTGAGCAAGAGATAGTCCCTGGACAGACAGTCTTAAGGCAACTAAACAAAGAAATAAATCAAATTATTCCAGATGACGGGAAGTACTATGGTGAAAAAGAAACAAGAGATCTGATGGACAGTGAGTGGGGAGGGGGAGGCTACATTAACTCGGGGGAGGGGTCAGGAAGGGCCTGTCTCAGGAGGTGACACTGGAGCTGAGACCTGGAGGAAGCAGAGGAACCAGTCATGCAAACAGAGGTCCTGGAATAGCAAACTCGAAGTCCTGAGGTGGGAACAGTCTCAGATGTGTTAATGTTGTTGCCGCTCTTGACGTTGTGTTGTTCTGGGCAGATAGAGAGGGATGCCTGGCCGGGGAGCATCATGAGATAAAGATGGAGGAGGTGATGTCAGTCCTCTAGGGCCTTGTAAGTCACAGTGAAGGTTTTGGATTGCTGTACTTTGTACCTGATGGATGTTCACTCTAGCTGCTTTGTGGAGAGTGAGTTGTTGGGGGGCGGAGGGACAAGGCTGGAAATAGGGAGACCAGTGATGGGGTAGATGCATGTCTGCTGAGAGAGGGCAGGGCATGTGAGCCCAGCATCTGCTGAATGCTTAGATTTCACATCTCCTTTAATCTCCATGGCAACCCTGTGAGCTGCAGGTCCTTACTATACCCATTGTACAGATGAGAAAACTGAGGCTTTGGAGATGTTGAATAGCTTGCTCACAGTCATAGAGCCTTAAGCCTAGCCCTAACCTTAGCTGATGTAAATGGTGGAGCTGGGGTTCCAGCCCAGGCAGTCTGACTCCCAAGCCCATGTGATCCTGGGTCTTAACCATCTAAGGCCCTTTGAGTCTGAGGGCAGAGTGGGAGGGGCTCAGTCCTTCCTGAGATGCTGCCTCTTCGGATGGACCCCTTCAGAACCACGCCTCTCTGAGTTTCTCCCTTGAATCAGAGGGAAGCCCCCAGATCTGAGTCTGCCCAGGGTGCCAGTGCAAGTGGGAAGGTATTCCTCCAGGTGCCATGAATTTTTTTTTATTTTTAAAAATACCTTTAATTGAGACATAATGAAGTGCAGTGCACTTGTGAAGTGCATTAATCTTACATGTACAGATAAATGGGTTTTTCATATGAAGACAACCATGGGACCACCACCTGGATCAAGAAAGAGAGCATCTCTCACCTACCTGCGTGTGTGCTCAGCCACTTCAGTCGTGTTTGACTCCTTGTGACCCTATGGACTGTAGCCCACCAGGCTCCTCTGTCCATGGGATTCTCCAGGCAAGAGTCCTGGAGTGGGTTTCCATGCCTTCCTGTGGGATCTTCCCAACCCAGGGATTGAACTTGAGTCTCTTATGTCTTCTGCATTGGCAGGTGGGTTCTTTATCACTAGCGCCACCTGGGAAGCCCTCTCACCTACATCCAGGACAATTTTGAAGGGTACAGTTTATGCCCCAAGCACAGCACGTCTCTGCCCTGTACCAGGTTTTTCTAAGATCTCCTACCTCCCCAAGGAAGGAAGACTCACTGGAAACTCCAAGTGACCTCCCAGATCCTCGGCAGGGGTCCTTCAGGGCAGAGCAGCACCAAGGCCCTTGTCAACAGACCAAGAAGTGAAGAGGGCGGCTTGGTGAAGACCCAGGTCTCTAGAATGATGGTGATTTAAAAGCGACTCATGTAAGCATTTCCATGCATATCTCATCTCTTGGCAGTGGGTAAGACAGGAGGTCTCCAGTCTTATTACAAAGAAGCCTCAGTTTCACCATCCGCAAAATGGGGGGATGGGCAGCAGTGAACCTGATGAAGCCGAGTTTCCTGCAAACTCAGCAACCCTAAGATTCTCAGGGTCAAGAGGAAGTGACAAGTCCACCCAGACAACATTTTCTTCCGCCAAGCGAAAAAGCAACCTCTCAGATTCCTCTCTCACCTCCTCAAAATCTGACACTGGAGAAGTAGCATATGCTTATCATCCTTCTCCAGGGAGGCGTCTCTTCAGAGGACAATTTGTTATTTACAAGTTGCTTTAGTGCCCAAGAGACTGGGGTTTGAGTTCTAGCTCTATCACTTACTAGCTGAGTGACACTGGGCAAGTCACTTCACCTCTCTGAACCTCAATTTCCTCATCTGTAGATGGAGATGGAAATGGCCCTTACCACAGAGATGTCTGTAAGGATTCAGTGAAATGATGAGAGGAAAGTGCTTGGTGGTTGCCTGGAGGATTCTAGGTGACCTCGAGGTTAAACCCCAAGTTCAAGCGGTTGGCATCTAGTCTGTTAAATTCCCCGCAGCCACCACCCACAACTGCTACATTAATATGCCTCTGTTCCTCTTAGGTTAATATATGTATTATTTATAGGGCTTTATTATGTGCTCAGAGGGCTCCCCTGAGAAATATAATTGTGCATTGGGAGGCAAATTTGAATAATATTTACAATTAATTTCCGTCAATAAAGCAACACACCAAGGCCTCTGTGCAGCTGAAACGAGCTCTGGGTTGGTTTCCCACTAACCACTCCCCAGAGAAAGCTTGGGTAGCTTTTAACTATCTGTGGAGTAGTCCGCTTCTCTCAGGCTCCACCTTGGCTCCCACAGTGGAGCCAAGGCATTCACCTGGATGCGGAAGCAGCCTCCAGCTTCCCCTCCCGCCCCTCTCTAACTAGTCCTCCAGAGCAGCCCTGGGCATCAGGCATCCATTTGTCCTTTTTTTTTGGGGGGGGGGGCGCACCACGTGGCATATGAGATTTTAGTTCCAGACCAGGGATGGAACCCACACCCCTGCATTGGAAGCACCAAGTCATAACTACCAGAGCCCCAGGGAGGTCCCAAACATCCTTTTAGTAGACAGATCTGACTCACCCCTTTATATATGGCTTCCCCTTCCCTCCCCACCATCCCACAGCCTGGCCCTGCCTCCTCTCCGTCCTACCTGGCCGATGCTCATTGTACTCACTTGGCTGTATCCCTCACCCCCTTTTCAATTCCCTAAAGTCACCCTACTCCCTCCCACATCAGTGCCATTTCCTCCACCTGCAGCACCCTCTCCAGCACCTCCCCACCAGGTCAGTGCCTATCCATCCTTCAAACCTCAGGAGTCTCTTCCCCGGGGGCTTAGCAGTAAAGAACCCACCTGCCAATGCAGGAGATGTGGGCTCTGTCTCTGGGTGGAGAAGATCCCCTGGAAGGAGAAAGGGCAACCCACACTCCAGTATTCTTTCCTGAAGAATTCCCACAGAGGAGCCTGGCAGATTACAGTCCATGGGGTCAAAAAGAGTCAGACATGACTGAGCACACATGTACCACCCTGGGGAAGTTTCTTGGCCTTGGCCAGGGTCACATCCCTCTATAATATGTGGGTGACCTTTACTATGACTGTTTTCTGTTTGGGGTATTTTTTTTTAATTGTCTGGCACTGCTGTCCAATGAATGAGCTAAGAGGATGGAGACTGTCCTGATCATGCCCACACCCCCAGTGTTGACCCCAAGGCCCAGCAAAGAGGGGTATTAGGCAGATGCTTGTGGAGCAGGTGAATGGGTGGACTTACTCACAGATGCTTATGGAAATGGATGGGTGCATGAAAGGATGGCTGGATGAATGTACAGATGAGAATGTCTGTCCTTGGGTGGGCCAATGCACAGACTTGCAAGGAGTCCTAATTTGTAGTCCCCTTTCTGCCGCGGCTGGCTGTGTTGTCTTGGGTAAGTCACTACCTGTCTTGTATCCTTGGTGCTTGGAAAAATTACATGAGTGGAGGGAATTTTTTCAAGATACAGATTTCTTGTGGTCCAAAATTTGGGAAATGGGAGGTTGGGAGTTGCAGGGGTTCTCTTGCCATCTCACAGCATAGCCGTGCAACTCTGGACAGCACACTTCACCTCTCTGAGCCTCAGCTGGCATCCCATGAGGTGGGTGGGGGAGGCAAGGGGCAGGACCCTCCAGCAATGAGAGTCCTCACGCTTGCTTCAGTTTGTTTATTCAAGAGAAACATTGTCTTCAGAGAGGAAGCAAGCAAATCCCCTACTGAATTATTTCGCGTTCGGTTGAGCTGCCTCCTGATTCCCCCTTGTCCTAGATAGCAGCCCCAGTAGCAGCTCTCCAAAGCCAGAGTACCAAAGCATGTCAGGGAAGAATGAGAGAGAGGCCAGGATCAGGATCTGGGAAACCACTGACCACACCATCCAAGCTAACACACTTCCTTTTACAGATTTCTCCAAGGGCAGCTCTTGCAACCTCAGCTCCCTCCTCTGTGAAACGGGGAGGACTTGGTGGGGATGAGCCTAAACGGCCCTCAAGGCCCTCATGATTGGATTCTCTCTTCTTCGATCCATCCAGGGCTCTGCTCTCCAGGCTGACCCTGGGGTCCAGGTTAAGGCAAACTCCTCCCTCTGCTGGCGCCCGGGTCTGACTCCCCTTCTGAGACCCTCCCTCTTGTTTCTCTTCCTCCTCTCTCCCTGCCCCTCCCTCTCCATCCTCCCAAGAGCTGAAGAAGATGGGAACTCTCTTCGGGCAGCAGACCCAGTTCCGTTTACTACCGTGTGACTCTCATCAAGTGGGGTCCACAGGCCAAACCTCCTTTTCTGCACCCCCCACTCGGGTCTGATGGTCCTCTTCTCACAGGGTCATTTTTGAGGCTTTGATGAGATTCTGGGCCGGATACACAGTAGACATTTAATAAATGCCAGATCCCTTTTCTTCATCATTGTTCTCCTTCTCACGTCTCTCCTCCCTCTCTCTCCCCCCGCCCTCAAACAGCATCTTCTCTTTTTGTCCCTCTGCCCACAACCCCATGCCCCCTCCACCCCGCCCCACCCCACCCAGGAGGCAGCACTGCAGGACCCATTGGAGGGTCCTGGCCCCGGAGAGAGGGCTCTCGGGCACACAGAGCCATGTTAGCCGCCTGTGGAGTAATTCAGGTGAACATGCTGTGTGCAACACAGGGCCTTTGAATGTGCGACCTGGGGGGACCCTCAGAAGAAGCTGGAGGGACAAGACTGAAAAGGTTGTAATGGCCGCACTTAAGAATTTGATGGTCAGAACAGGAAGACTGGTGGGGCAGCCAGAAACAGCAAGGCCTGGCTCCGAGGAGGAAAACAGCTGGTTTTCATTTTGCTCCTGTTTATCAGCTTTTCCAAAGACAAAATGATTTCCTGGCTCCCCCGGCCTGGGCTGGTCTGCACGCAGCCCAGAAGGAACGAGAAACTGAGCCCCGGCAAATAGCGTGGTCCTCCCCAAGTGGCTGGTGACTGCCTCTGGGGCCTGGAACCCCCCTCACTCCATCTCATGCCCTGGACTCTTCACCTGTGAAGTTGGGTGGGTGGGGGGTGGGTGACAGGGGCCTCTGGGCAATATTGAAAGCTCCCTTCGTTCAAGCTAAGTTCAGACTGCTTGAAGCAACTGGAGGCTCCAGTAGGGTCAACTCAGAGCTGCTTTTCACAAGCACAGTGACCCAACAGAGTGAAGAAACAGTCTGTCTCTAAATGAGGTACGATTCCAAACAGCCCGTGGCCTCGGGAACTCGCCCGGCGCTGTGTAGACGTTACATCTGTTCATTGCATCTTGTTGGAGAAATGGCTTCATAACAAAGAAACTTGGAAGAGAATGGAGTATGGACACTCGGAGGCCAAAGGGTCCTCCCTCCAGGCCTCCCTCCCCGCCATCCTCCCTGGAGAGCTGGGTGGGGTGGGGCAGGGCAGTGGGGAGGGGTGTGTGTGGACACAAGAGGTGGGAGCCAGGGTGGGTGGGTGTGGATGGGTGCCAAGGGAGCTGGGAGCCAAGTACATTTTCTCTGCTACTTTGGATCATTTTTGAAAACTATTTGCATAGCTGCCTTTAAAGCCCTTAAGATGTTAACGTGAATCTGCTGAGGGATACGCATATATGAATGCTCAAAACCCTAAGCCTCTGCGGCCTTCTTTAAGCCAAACAGACCTAGGTTCAAGTCCAGACTCTTAACAAGAGACCAGCTGGGCATCCTTGGACCAGTTACTTAAACTCTCTGAACCCAAGAAGCCTCATGCATAAAAGGGAAGTGATAATTGTACCTAATTCAGGACTGGCTGCCATGAGGGATAAATGAGATACACATGTAAAGTGCTTAACATAGACGTGCTAAATAAATGTAGGTTACCAGGACAGTGTAGAATATTCTCCGCAGAGGCATTCTCCATGACAGAACAGCTCTGTTCTTTTCTGGAGACTGCCCCCTGGCTGGCTGTGTGACGCTGGGTAACTTCCCCAATCTGAGCATCACCTTCGACGTTTGTAAGTGGGATGCTGACACTACAGCACAGTCCCGGAAAAGACAGTGTGACTGCCCACAGGAGGAGTCCTGGGCCCAGGGCACCACCACCCCGCGCTGGGCCCGCCCCTCCCCCACCACCCCCAGGCCCTGCATCTCAGGAGCACAGTCCAAAGAGCCAGGCTCCAGATTCTGCTTCTGGAGGGACTGAGCCCTTGGAGGCATCTTTGGTCTTCCAGGTGCTCCCAGGTTGCTTCCTGCAGCTGATTTTGGGCTAGCCTCCAGCAAGGCTCTGAGGAAGTTGAGAAAGAAGAGATCCCACCCCCCACCCCCACCCCCACCCACCATCCACCCCCTGCCCCGGAGCATCACCAGCCAGAGTCAGTGGATCAGGAAAGAGGGAGGAATTGCTGTGATGGAGTGAGTAGGGGGCTGCCCACCTCGAACCAGCCCCAGGGGAACAAATGCAAAGTGAGGACAGGGCTTGGGCAAGGGGCTGGCAGCATGACCCCACCCTCAACACAACATTGCCCTGGAGGGTTCTAGGGCGAGCTGTTTCCTGTCTCACGCCCTCTGAAAGGTCTTTTCTTTGTCCATTCCTTCCCCCACAAGACCCAAGTCTTCACTGTAGCCCTGCTTCTCTTGCCCCCGTTAAAAAGCCCCATGCCCCTCCTCAGAACCTGTTGTCTATCTTTCCAGCTGATCTGAAAGTCAAATGCATGGTCCCAGGAGTTTGTGTGCTTATATGTCACTTTCTCTTCCCAGGTGACCTGGAGAAGGTCTGTGCATTCCAATACACCCTAGACCCCAGGAATGGCTTAAGAGCAGGATTTCTGGCCAGCTATTAATATAGGGCTCTGTGGTGAAGCGTGATCTACATCACACTCGCTTGGCTCTGACCTTCTCTCCTCACACCAGAAATGGACCTTGCAAACTGTCTGTGTCATGCCTGGAAAGGGCTCAGGCAGGTAACTGAATCTCTCTAATATGCCCATCCCAGTTCATGGCAGTGCTTTAGAAAATTCTCCCTTTTTTGCTTTGCATTGGTCAAGGCAAGTCTCCGAAGATGTACAGGATACTGGTCCAAGCCTGGGCACCACAGCATGCTGTGCCCACCACGCCCCTGGAGGAAAGGCATTCCAAACCCTGGATTCCCAGCTCAAAAAACACTGCTCAGCCCCACATAAAATACAGTGGGCATCTGTGAGTTGCCCAAGAGGTTCCTGTTGTGGTGTCCAGAAGGCATAGCTTTGAGTCTCCAAGGTTGGCAGTGTCTACTGTGGCGGGGTGGGGAGGGTTCCTGCCATGGTCTCAAGAAGGTGTAGCTTTGAGCCTTCTCCAAGATTGGGAGCATCCCCTGGGGGATTTCTGGGCGAGGCTCAGAGCATGCCAGTCTCCCTCTCGTTCATGGATGACATCTTGGTAAAGCTCCTGTGGCTGGGGTAGGAGGAATGGCCTGTGTCCTCACTCAGGGCATTGACCAGACGCGAGAAGAGGGCCACCCTGAACTTCTTGAAGTCCTGACCCATGAAGACGTACAGGATGGGGTTCATGCAGCTGTTGGCGATAGCGATGGCGGTGGCCAAGGGCACGCCCAAGCTGAAGACGGAGGGAGGCACGGAGCCACGACGGAGCTCCAGGAGGTAGAAGGTGTGGTAGGGGCACCAGCAGAGGAAGAAGGTGATGATGATGGTCAGGATGATCTTGAAGGGCTTCTTGGTCTTGGCCAGGCGGCTGCGCTGCAGCTTGTAGACGATGGTGAAGTAGCAGGCAGTGGTGATGAGACCCGGCACCAGGAAGCCACAGAGGAAGCGGGTGATGGTCACCACCATGTGCCGGCCAGAGCCCACCGGGTCCACCTGGGAGTGAGCGGGCCACGGTGAAGAGCTGGCGGCTGACAGGCTGAAGTTGTTAAAGCAGAATATCTTGCCGTGCAGCTGGGCCGTGTCCCGGAAGACGAGGGACGGGGAACTCAAGAAAAAAGCCAGGACCCAGATGACCAGGCAGGCCGTGTAAGCGAGCCGGACACTGCGGTGGTTCTGGGACCAGACGGGGAGGAGCACGGAGACGCAGCGGTCGAAGCTGATGACGGTCAGCAGGAAGACGCTGGTGAACATGTTGTGGATGAGCAGGAAGTTGCTGATCTTGCACATGGCCGTCCCGAACACCCAGTGGTAGTCCAGGGCGGCATAGGCGATGTGGATGGGGAGGAAGACGTTGAATAGGAAGTCGGCCACCGCCAGGTTGAGGAACCAGACAGTGTTCACCGTCCTCTTCATCTTGCAGGTGATCATGACGATCACCAAGCCGTTGCCCAGGATCCCGAGGAGGCAGATGATGCTGTAGACCACCACCAGAAGGATCCTGACCACTCTGCCTTCCAGGGGAGATAACTCCTCCAGAACCATGATGGGGTCCACGTCATCGGGGTAGTCCTCGTAGGAGGCGTTGTAATCCTCAGCCTCCATTCTCTGCCGGGGGAGACAGGGGGCGTGAGGGGAACTTTGATTAGAACTGGCTTTAAAGGGCTTCCCTGGTGGCTCAGTGGTAATGAATCTGCCTGCCGATGCCAGAGACGTGGGTTCGATCGCTGATCGGGGAAGATTACACGTGTGGAGGAGCACCTAAGTCCGTCCACCACAACTACTGAGCCTGTGCTCTAGAACCCGACAGCTGCCACTGCTGAGGCTGCAAGCCCTAGTTACTGAGGCCCGTGAGCCCCAGAGCCTGTGAGCAGCCACCACCACGAGAAGCCTGTGCACCAAACCCAGAGAAGGGCTCCCACCTGCCCCAACTAGAGAAAAGTCCACACAGCAACGAAGATAAATTCAAAAAAAAAAACCAAAGAGCTACTGGCATTTGTTGGGGAGAAGTGAACAATAAACAAACAAAAAAAAACACTGCACCTTTAAAATACTGGGTGAAGCCTTTGGGTTGATGTGGGCACCGATTTATCTATCACAGGGAACTATAACCAGCAAAATTATAACTGGATTGAAGAGGTTGACCACCACCAGCGAGACCAACAATGTCCTCCCAGGCTGTGAGCAAGACCAGTTGGGTGGCTTTGCTATTTTATTTATTTGACAAACAGCTCGCAGGCACCTACTATATACCGGGTACTATTCTAAGGGTTGATGTATGCAAAGTCCTTTCATCCTCATAACAACTCAGTGAAGTGGTTACAAATCCCATTTTACAGATGAGGAAATTGAGGCACAGAGAGCTTAAGTCACGGGCCCAAGAGCACAAAGCTAGGAAGAGGCAGTCCATGAGTCAGGGCAGACGCTGACGCTTACCTTCTGGGCCATCGTGATTTTGCTGCCTCTCTGGGACCCTCCCTTTTTCCTTTACAGTCTAGTGAGAGACAAACACTCATTAAAAAAGAAAAACCCTGAAATCATGGAAAAATCGCAGTGATGCTAAGCACAATGAAGGAGAGGTGCACGGTGCTCTGACCCTGACTCTGACCAGATTCCCCAAACCCGGGGGACAGCTGCACCAACAGTGCCCCTGCCTCGTCCTGGCCTCCCACTGCTGCCCTTTGGAGAGAGGAGTTCAGATCACAAGAGCCCCTCACCGTTTCACCGTTATGTCCAAAGCTCTCCAGTGTTGGTCCCTGGCAGGTCAGCCCCCGCACACAGCTGGAAACACCTGCGGGGCAGAACAAGGCGCAGCAGTTGGCTCTCGGTCGAAACCAGAGGTCTGGGTGGACCCAGCTCCAGAGACAGAATGTACCAGTTACTCCTACTTTACAGAGGAAGCAGAGGCTCAGAGATGCTGAGAGGCAGGCCCAGGGTTACCCAGCTGGCAAGTGTGGAGTCTCATGAACTCAGATCAACAGCTAGACCCTTCATCCCAACCCCCATCTCCCCTGACCCCTGACCCCTGACCCCCGACCCCCGACCCCAGCACATCCGGTCAGCCTGCTGACTGTGTGGCCTTCCCCTTCCTTACCTTTACCTAGGAAGTAATAGCGTTATCACCACTGGCATTTGTTGGGGAGGCACAAACAACAAACAAAAAAAAACACTGCACCTTTAAAACGCTGGGTACAGTGTTTGGGTTGATGTGGGCGCCGATTTATCTATCACGAGGAACTATAAGCAACAAAATGTTTAACTAGATGTAGACATCAGAGCCAACCCAGACCAGGGCAGAAACTGCAGACCAGCAGACTCAATGGGCTTGAGGCCTCTGACCTGCAACTCTGAGCTTCCTTGTGGCCTCATCAGAAAGGGAAATGTGATCCGTGGTAGAACCTGATTTACGGAGATGGAGGAAGCAGCTTAGGGGGTAATGTTGTTCCCTCACCCTGGATTCTCCAGGGCATTTCTCACTGGGCAGGGGCTCTGCTGAAGGGCACGTGACAGAGGCAGCGGGTAGCGTCACTGTCCGGGGCTGATACAGCATCCCAGGGGTGATTTCCCACTGGTGGCTGCTTGTGGGGGCCTTGAAGGCAAGGGAAAGGGGAACAGGGTGGACAGTTCCGTGGCAGGATCAAGAACATGATGACAGTCTGGGCTCTCAGGATTCAAAGTGAAGGCTTAGAGAGCTCAGAGAGGTGGTACTGGGACTCTGAATTCCTCAGGCAAGCAGGGGGAACCCAAGAGAGTTTTCACTCGGGATCCTTGGAAGTCAGGCTTCAGGCTCTGGAGTCAGATTTCCCAGCTGTGTGGCTCTGGGCAAGTTGCTTCACCTCTCTGAACCTCAGTTTTGTTACCTGGAAGCTACTGTTATCCTTGTAAGGCTGTTGCAGAGCACAGTGGCATATAAGGAGCCCTAATGACTTGCCTCTTAAGAAACCTATATGCAGGTCAGGAAGCAACAGTTAGAACTGGACATGGAACAACAGACTGGTTCCAAAAAGGGAAAGGATATACATCAAGGCTGTATATTGTCACCCTGCTTGTTTAACTTCTACGCAGAGTACATCATGAGAAACGCTGGGCTGGAGGAAGCACAAGCTGGAAGCAAGATTGCCAGGAGAAATATCAATAACCTCAGATATGCAGATGACACCACCCTTATGGCAGAAAGTGAAGAGGAACTCAAAAGCCTCTTGATGAAAGTGAAAGGGAGAGTGAAAAAGTTGGCTTAAAGCTCAACATTCAGAAAACGAAGATCATGGCATCTGGTCCCATCACTTCATGGGGAAATAGATGGGGAAACAGTGGAAACAGTGTCAGACTTTGTTTTTCTGGGCTCCAAAATCACTGCAGATGGTGACTGCAGCCATGAAATTAAAAGACGCTTACACCTTGGAAGGAAAGTTATGACCAACCTAGATAGCATATTCAAAAGCAGAGACATTACTTTGCCAACAAAGGTCCGTCTAGTCAAGGCTATGGTTTTTCCAGTGGTCATGTATGAATGTGAGAGTTGGACTGTGAAGAAAGCTGAGCGCCGAAGAATTGATGCTTTTGAAATGTGGTGTTGGAGAAGACTCTTGAGAGTCCCTTGGACTGCAAGGAGATCCAGCTAGTCCATCCTAAAGGAGATCAGTCCTGGGTGTTAATTGGAAGGACTGATGCTAAGGCTGAAACTCCAATACTTTGGCCACCTCATGTGAAGAGTTGAGTCATTGGAAAAGACTCTGATGCTGGGAGGGATTGGGGGCAGGAGGAGAAGGGGACGACAGAGGATGAGATGGCTGGATGGCATCACCAACTCGATGGACATGAGTTTGAGTGATCTCAGGGAGTTGGTGATGGACAGGGAGGCCTGGCATGCTGCGATTCATGGGGTCGCAAAGAGTCGGACACGACTGAGTGACTGAACTGGACTGAACTGAACCCACTCCAATGTCCTTAACTGGAGGATCCCATGGACAGAGCAGCCTAGAGGGCTACAGTCCAGGGAGTCACAAAGAGTCAGACAGGACTGAAGGGCCTGAGCAGGCACACACACACCCTCACACCCAGGTTGCTCTGACTCAGCCTGCTCTTCACCGCTTTGCTTTCCAGGAAGTGGGCACTCCTTCCTGTGTCTGTTCACACCCTTGCTGAGGGCCCAGGGACCCCAGCTCCACCCTCCCAGGACACTTCCTCTTTGCTGACCTTTCTTGGCTCCTCGAGGAACCTATGTCCCCAGTTTTCAGGATGATCTGAGGTCTAGGGCACAGCTGGGAATCGTTTGCCACGCTGAAGTCCATCACAGTCCAGGCAGACAGGTAAGTCTGGCCAGACTGTCCCACTTTCTGCCCTCAGCTCCCCAGGAGCCCAGGGAACAGACAAGCTGTCCTGGCTCCACTCTCAGATTCCTCCTGTCAACTTGTGCCCTTTGGGACCAGGGAGGAGGTGGCATGGTTGGGGGGAGACTCCGTATGTCACCCGAGCAAGTTGCCTCCCCATCTCTGAGCCTCAGTTGTGCCATCTGCAAAATGGGGCTGATATAAACCCCTGCCCTACCGACTTCTCGACCACCGGGAGGATGAGTTAAGGCCCTCCAGCTTGTCCCAGGCTCGGCGAGGACGACAGGGAAAGACCCAGGCAAACCAGGGTCAAAGTCCTGGGAGGTCTGAGAGCTCTGTTTTGTGAAGAGACAAAGCGTCCAGAAGTAAAGCAACTAAAACCTTTTTTTGGCCGCACCGCAACTTGCAGGATCTTAGTTCCCTAATCAGGGATCAAACCTGGGCCCTTGGTATTAGGAGCGCAGAGTCCTAACCACTGGACCATGAGGGAATCCCCTAAAACCTTTTCGACCAACATATTTGCTACGTGGCACCTGCCAAAAATCAGAATCACTCTCTTTAATTTCCTCTACAACGTCAGACTCAGCCCTGAAACCAGGCTCCTCTCTCCAGGAAGGTTTCTCTTGATGTCCCCCAATCCTCGTGGAGTTCCCATCCCAAGCCCACCAGTATGAGGCCTTGCACCAAGGCCACAGAAGTGGAGCCTAGAACCAAGGTCACCTCTGAAAGTGACTGAGCCCCCTCTGTAACCACTGCCAGAAGCCCCCCTGATCATCCCCAGCAGATTTCCTAACCCCATACTAGGCAAAAATGCCCACCCCTGTACTCACCCTATAGCACCCTGAGCACTCACCTAATGCCACCTTTCCAGCAGGAATTTCCTTTGTCCTGAGGCTATAAAAATTGGCTACTAACCCACCAAAAGTGTTGGCTCTCACTTGAGCCAGCCCGCCATTCTCACGGTCAGCTCTCCCTGATCTGTCAGGAGGTCAGCCGGCTATGCTCACAGCACCCACGTTATCTCTGCTCTTTGTTCTTAATAAACTCACTCCCTGATGAAATGCTCTGTGTCTGGAAATTCTTTTCCAGACTGCCACGACAACCCCCACCCCCTGTAGTGGGTTAAATCTTCCTTTTAAAAAAAAAAAAAGTTACATCCACCAGAACCTGTGAACGTGACCTTATTTGGAAAAAAGATGTTTGCCGATATAATTGATGTAAGGATTCCAAGATGAGATCACCTTGGGAGAAGCTGGCCTCTAACCCCAAAGACAAGCGTCCCCGTAAGAGGAGATGACAGAAGGAGATTTGATAGAGGAACAGAGAAGCCATGTGAAGAGGGAGGCAGAGACTGGAGGGATGTGGCCAGGAGCCAAGGGACACCCAGAGCCCCAAAAGTGGGGGACACAGAAGGGACCTTCCCCAGAGCCTTCCGAGGAAGCCTAGCTTGCGACGGCTCGACTGCAGACTTCTGGCCTCCGGCGGCACAAGCGAGGGTGCATTTCGGTCATTTTAAGCCGCCCAGTCTGCAGTAATCTGTTACAGCAGCTCAGGACCCTGACACACCCTCCGTTCAGGGTCCCAGGGCGCCTGGCTCCCTACTCCAGGACCCATGGCATTTATATGATTATTACTGGCTTTTACACACAGCATATGAAAAAGCAGAGATATCAGTTTGCCAACAAACCTCTGTCTCTAGTCAAAGCTATGGTTTTTCCAGTAGTCAAGAATGGATGTGAGAGGTGGGCCATAAAGAAAGCTGAGCGCCAAAGGATTGATGCTTTCGACCTGTGGTGCTGGAGAAGACTCTTGAGAGTCCCTTGGACAGCAAGGAGATCCAACCAGTCCATCCTAAAGGATATCAGTCCTGAATATTCATGGGAAGGACTGATGCTGAAGCTGAAGCTCCAATACTATGGCCACCTGATGCGATGAGCCAACTCATTGGAAAAGACCCTGGTGCTGGGAAAGATTGAGGGCAAGAGGAGAAGGGGGGTGACAGAGCATGAGATGCTTGGATGGCCTCACTGACTCAGTGGATGTGAATTTGAGCTAACTCCAAGAGCTAGTGAAGGACAGGGAGGCCTGGCGTGCTGCAGTCCATGGGGTCGCAAAGAGTCGGACACGACTCAGCGCCTGAACAACAAAAGGACACACCTGACTGGACTGCAAGGTACCTGGAGGTGAGGACTGGTCTCATTCGGCTCTGTGTCCAGGTCAGGGAAGAAGGCGGGCACCAAGCGGGTCCTCAGGATATTGTGATGTCCTCATGGTCTCCCCCTGTGTTTGTCAGCGTCCTATCACCTCTTCATAGAAGGACATCAGGCAGGTTGGATTAAGCATCCCCACAATGACCTCACTTTACGCTAATCACCACTTTAAAAGCCGTCTCCTATAGAGACCGGACATGTGGACACAGAGGAAGAAGAAGAGAGTGGGATAAACTGGGAGAGCAAAACAGGCATATATACACTATTGGGTGTAAAATATCTGGCGGGAAGCTGCTGGATAGAGCAGGGAGCTCAGCTCAGTGCTCTGTGATGTCCCAGAGGGGTGGGAGGAAGGCTTCAGAGGGAGGGATGGATGTATACATCCAGCGGATTCACTTCTCTGTGCAGCAGAAACTAACAGAGCGTTGTAAAGTAACTATGCTGCTGCTGCTAAGTAGTCGTGTCCGACCCTGTGTGACCCCATAGATGGCAGCCCACCACGCTCCCCTGTCCCTGGGATTCTCCAGGCAAGAACACTGGAATGGGTTGCCATTTCCTTCTCCAATGCATGAAAGTGGAAAGTGAAGTCGCTCAGTCGTGTCCGACTCCTAGCAGCCAAATGGACTGCAGCCTACCAGGCTCCTCTGTCCATGGAATTTGCCAGGCAAGAGTACTGGAGTGGGTTGCCATTGCCTTCTCCAGTAAAGTAACTATCAGATCAGATCAGATCAGTTGCTCAGTCGTGTCCGACTCTTTGTGACCCCATGAATCGCAGCACGCCAGGCCTCCCTGTCCATCACCAACTCCCGGAGTTCACCCAGACTCACGTCCATGGAGTCAGTGATGCCATCCAGCCATCTAGTCCTCTGTCGTCCCCTTCTCCTCCTGCCCCCAATCCCTCCCAGCATCAGAGCCTTCTCCAATGAGTCAACTCTTTGCATGAGGTGGCCAAAGTACTGGAGTTTCAGCTTTAGCATCATTCCTTCCAAAGAAATCCCAGGGCTGAGCTCCTTCAGAATGGACTGGTTGGATCTCCTTGCAGTCCAAGGGACTCTCAAGAGTCTTCTCCAACACCACAGTTCAAAAGCATCAATTCTTCGGCCCTCAGCCTTCTTCACAGTCCAGCTCTCACATCCATACATGACCACAGGAAAAACCATAGCCTTCGACTAGTAACTATATTCCAATATACAATATATTTTAAAAAAATAAAAATTTTTAAGCCCTGTCTCCAAATACAGTCATGCTCCCAAAGTACTGGGGGTTAGAACAGCAACTTAGGAATTCAGGGGAGGAGGTGCGATTCCAGCCCACAACACCTCCATAGTTGCCCTTTACTGTTAGAACTTAACCTTGCTATTTGCTGTTCTTCCAGTTCGCTTCCTCTGCACTCGGACTGCCAGCTAGAATGTACAGAGAGCTGCTAAGTCGCTTCAGTCGTGTCCGACTCTGTGTGACCCCATAGACGGAAGCTCACCAGGCTCCCCTGTCCCTGGGATTCTCCAGGCAAGAACACTGGAGTGGGTTGCCATTTCCTTCTCCAATGCATGAAAGTGAAAAGTCAAAGCGAAGTCGCTCGGTCGTGTCCGACTCTTAGCGCATCTTCCTGCAAATCCAGAAAGACTGCAACCCCAGCTGAAAAAAATGGGCTAATGATCTAAACAGATAATGTACAGGAGGGAAGCCTTACAGGAGGTGTTAGACAGACTGATGATCAAGGAGGTGCAAATGAGAACCACCGAGAGGACTAGAAAGCTGGGATGGAGCCCTCGGGCTGGCAAAGGCTTCAGGCCACGCTGGGGGTGCCCGTGAGCCTCTGTGTGCCCCCCAGCCGCAGGAAGAATCATGCTTCGGGATGCCCGTGTGCAGGATTGGTGGGCGTGGCAGGGGGCCAGGCATGCCTTATCTTGGATTCTCCAGCAGCAAACCTCACATCAGCCTTCCTGCAAACGTGATTATTAAGGAAGTGTTCCAGGAAACCCCAGTAAGTGACTGGAGAAGTAAGACTGGGAAAGGGGAGGAGGTCGGTCAAGGGGGCAGCGCCAGGCAGAGGCCCAAGGAAGGTGTCCTTGGTTCAGGGCAGGGTCAGGAAACAATGGAGGTCGCATTCCAGGAAGCTATTTATATCCCTCCATCCTGTCCTGGGAGGGGCACCGTCCCAGGCGTTGCCTGCCCACTGAGGGCAGTGTGCTGACCGAGCCACAGGTGCAGGCTGTCAGGAAGCAAGAGCCTTGTGCGCCGTGACACCCAGGGATCCAGGGGTCTGGGCAGCGCACACAGGCATCTGCTGATGGCTGGAAGCTGGAGGTGGCTGACGTCCATCTGTCGTGGGAGAGGCGACTTGTGAAGAGGCAACGTGGGAAAGCCACAGAGCTAGGCAGCTGTTAGAGGTCACAGATTAGCAAGTGTACATACAGCAAAGGAACGCCCTGCATCTTAAAACCACTTACCCAGATAGTGCATAAGTACACTGAAAACTCACATCTAAAAGCGGCCGCACAGTAACACAGAAGCACAGGGTTGAGTAACAAGACACTCTGAACAGACTAGAGTGCCTCCGTGGGAAGGCACAGCGAGGAGGAACAGGGATAAAGGAAATGAAGGGCATCAGACGAGTGCAGGGGTTTCCGGAGGCCAGATGAGGTTGGGGTGGAAGGCTGTCATTATGGCAGACTTCTCTCCCCTCCTGAGGTCCAGGAAGACACAAAGCAAACAAGCACAACACCCCAAATCCCTGCCTGGGGCAGTAAGCATCCCATGCCCAGGTCATCAAATCCCTCCTGAAGCCACACCGGGCAGGGAGCAGCCCAGCAAGCGGCTTTGGCCCTGCCTGGGGCCTTAAGAGCCCCTCCATGCCAGGCGCCTCCAGCAGGCTGGGAATGAACCCAGACCAGCCCATGAGAGGAATAGCATCAGCCCAGTCCAAGCTGGCTGTGAGGTAGCCAAGGCCCGATTCCTCCTGCTGGGGACCAGACGCACCAGGCAGGAGATCCTGCATGTATGGTCCTGCTCCCCGCACCGGCTGGGCCAGACCCTTGCTGGGGAAGTGGCTGTGGTGGGGTGAAGGGGCAGGGTGTTAGGCCGTATTTAGTTCCACCCACCACAGAGAACAAAAACCTCAGGCAGATGTTTCTGGCTTTTTTTTTTTTTTTTTTCTTAAACAAACACGTGTAGAGTCCTCACCAAATTCCAGGCAGAGTTCTAAGCACTGTTACAGATGGGGAAACTGGCCCAGAGAGGTTAAGTAAGGTGCCCAAGGTCACACAGCTGGCTCAGCTCAGCAAGGTAGGTCCAGTTCCTCGAGAGGAAGCGCCCAGCCTGCTGACCTTCCAACCCCCACTCTCCTTCTTTGTCCACTGCCTCGCCTCCCCAGAACATTCCAGAATCCTCCGGGGGTTGCCCTGGCAGGATCTCTCAAGAACCCCCACAGATTCGGGATGTGCATTCTGCACATGGAGCAAGACGAGACTCCAGGTCCCCAGGGTTGTCCTCCGAGCCCCTCTGCCTCTAGGTTACGGCCCTAATGGGAGCGCGTCACATCCCAGGGGTCATGTACCGCGTGCCACAGGAAAAGCCCTTCAGAGGCGGGGCTCATGCATGCATCCATCCTTCAGGGACCTGTGGAGTCTCCTGCCCCCTGGCCCTAGAGGGGAGGCCAGGGTGCTGCGGGCACGGCTCTTCTCACCTGGAACCCCCGCCCCCCCCCCCCCCCCCCCGCCAAGCCTGCACAGCCACTGTCACCTGTCCAGATTTACCGAGGGGACGCCTGAGGCCAGGCACCAGTGGGCGAAGGGGGACTTGCCTGCAGTCAGGGAGTTGAACCCTGGTGCTTAGGAATCCCCCCAGCTCCTCCAGCTGCCACCCGCTGGCCTGTGTGCCCTGGGCTCAGGGGACACCAGGGCTGAGAGGCATTTGGGCAGCAGGCGTGGCCTTCTGCTTCATCTCCATCCCCTGCTAGAGTCTGCAGAGGGTTCGCTCCCTTTCTGTCCGAGTCTGGGTCTCTCCCTGCTGGTTCCTCGGTCACCCCGTCTTGGTCTCGCTCCTTCTGTCTCGCCTTGTGCTTTTCCAACTGTCTGTCCTGTCTCTGTGTCTCCCTCTCCCTGCTCTTGCTTCTCAGGGCAGTCTCCCTGCCTTCCCTCTGTCTCCCTGTCCCCTCCCTCTCCCCTCATCTTCCCTCCACCAGTCCCCCCCAGAGGCCCAGCCACCCCTCACCTGCCAGCATCACTCACCTGTGTGCCAAGAACACCTAAACCAACGGCTGCCCCTCTCCCAGCCTGCTGCCTCCCGCTGCTGCCTCTCCAGCCTGGTCTAAGCTTCCTCTGGCGGCCCCCGGCCCCAGGCCGAATGCAGGGGCTTGATCAGGGCCCGTGGGCGTGGGAGCCCGGCAGGGAAACTGGAAACCCTTCCCTCAGCATTTGGCCGGGCTCCTGTCCCCTCTCCCACCTCCCCCATGGCCCACCCCTACAGTCTGGGCTGGGCGGCCCTGGAGGCCTCTCCTCCAGCCTTCTCAGCCTCCCAAAGGCTCTTAGGAGCTGAGAGGGGCCCCAGAGGCATCCTCTTTTGTAGCTGGGAAAACGGAGGCCCGGGAGAGGAACTGAACCTCCCTAAGCCTCAAAGAAGAGGGCCTCAGCCTGTCTTGTGTGTGATGTATCCCAGAGCCTAAAAGCTGCCTGGCGCCTGGAACATCTTTGCTGCTCCACGCCCGTCCCCTCTTCTGGCATAGATTTGCAAATGAAGGCATAGATTTACAAATGAAGCCTCGAATGGGTGAAGTGACTCTCCCAGGCTCACACAGCCTTGCAGCATCATTCCAGGGTTTGAACCAAGGACTCTCTGACCCCCCAGTCTTGGCTCTTTCTACTTGCCAAGACCACAGCCTCAGCGAGCAGGTTTGAACCATAATGAGACCTTGCAGGCGCGACTCTCCCATCACAAATGTCTCTCCTTGGCAGTATCCACGCCCCCACCACGCAGGCCGGGCCCGCCGAGGACTTTGGTCCTGTTATCTTGGCCTGCTGCCACAGACTGGCCTTATCCTCCAGGGCAGAGCGAGGGGGTCTCCCAGTCCCCATGGACGGCTCTTGGAGATACCTCGGGGTTCCCATCCCTGGATCCGCAGGTCTGAGAGACGCAGGAACCGCGAAACCACATAGCGGCCGTGGCCATTCCAGCCGCAGGACTGGCTGCCAATGCCCGGACAGAATTAGCCCTGTGTCGGGGGAAAATTTCCTCCCCGGTCCCACGCCCACACGCGGGAGCTCTGGCTGAGTCACTGCAGCGAGATGGAAGGAGCTGGCCCGCTAACAGGCGGCCCTGTTTTCTTTGGGTTTGGATGGGGCCGTGTTTAGATGGGCACGCTCTGCAGCGGTGGGCAAAAGCAATGGGCGAGGCCAAAGCTTATGCCCCTGGACGTGAGTGGTCCACTTGCCCAGAGGCCAGAGGCCTCAGGAAACCTCCGACAGCTGATGAGAGGACAGAAGCGGGAGACACCCCAAATGTCCGCTGCACCACATGGCGTCCCCCTTGTTAGAATGACCCATCCCTTCTCGCCAGCGTGCTCTGTCCCCCTGATCACTGCGCCCTGCTCTGTGCCTCCAGGCTGAGCTGTAGAAACACCGTCACTAGACTCCTTGCCCTCTGACCTCTAGCTGGTTTATCCTTGAAGGCCCAGCTGGGGCTATAGGACAGGAAGAGGGCAGGTCAGGTGTCTATGGTCCCAGTGGCCCCCCTGCAGGGTCTCCATGAGTCAGTTCTGACTGCACAGCCTGGGTCCCAGGAACCAGTCCCTCCCCGACCGCCTGGTTTAAAGGGCAGGAGGGTCTCCTTGTATTCTCAGACCTGAAGTCCTGCCCATCCTTTATGCTTCTGATGAACATTTAGGCTAAGAAGGATTTAGAAAGGGTGGACAGCAAAACACTCATCAAGACCCCGTGTGAAGGACTTCCCTTGTGGTACAGCAGTGAAGAATCTGCCTTGCAATACAGGGGACGTGGGTTTGATCCCTGTTCAGGGAATTAAGATCCACATGGCCAGGAGAGACTAAGCTCGCTCGTCACAACTACTGAGCCCATTGGGCCACAACTAGAGGGTCCGTGAGCCACAACCAGAGGGTCCGTGGGCCACAACCGGAGGGTCCGTGGGCCTCAACTAGAGGGTCCGCAGGCCACAACTAGAGGGACCGTGGGCCACAACAAAGATGTTATATGATACAATTAAGACCTGACACAGTCAAACAAATCATTTTTTTAAGTCCCCATTAAAAAAGACCCCGTTCGAGTGGGTCATCCATTTCCCTCTGAGACTCTGACCCAGAGTCCAGACTCTCAACATGCCCCCTCAAGACATCCCCATGTCTGTTTCCTAAACAGCTCACAAACCCGCCCACATCGTTTCTGTCCACCTGGCAGACTGCTACAGATCCCCCAACCAGCATGCCGCTTCCACTCTGATTTCATTTTCTGCCTCGTAGCTGGAGAGATCATGTCAAAATGCAAACCACATCACAGCTCTCCCTCCACTTGAAAGCCCTCGGCGGCTCCCGCTTTGTTCTTTATCCTTGTTGCTTAGTCGCTAAGTCATGCCAAGCTCTTTGCCACCCATGGACCGTACGTAGTCTGCCTCTCTCCTCTGTCCGTGAGACTTCCCAGGCAAGAATACTGAGGTGGGTTTCCATTTCCTTCCTCCAGGGGGTCTTAACGAGGGATCCAACCTGCATCTCCTGGGTCTCCCCCACTGGCAAGCGGACTCTTTACCACTAGCGCCACCTGGGAAGCGCTATTTTTTTCTGCAGACCTAACAGCCTTTTCAGTCATGCAAGACCCCCAAAAAGTGCGTGGATGTATGTCTCTCCTTCCAGGCCAGAAAGCCACTCTGGCCCCGACCACGGGTCCCATGCGCAAACACAGGGTGTTCTCCTGGACACTCAGCTTCCGTCCAAAGCTGTTGGGGAGAGAGCCTGGGTCTCTCCCCCGTAAACACTGCCCCAGCCCCTGGAGGTGGCCTGTACACAAGCTTTCTCCCGTGTCTGGAAGCCCCTGGACTGGGAGGCCCGGCACCCCATTCGCTTAATCCCCTGAAGCCTTGAGTGCATTTCATGTAAATAATCCCTGAGCTGTGTACCCTGGTGCATCTGGAAGGCAGCAGCCACAGGGGTGTTTATGTGAACCGAGAAGGATGTGGTTGGAGGAGGCTGCCAGCGGTGGTCGCCTTCTCCCCAAGCCAGGAGCTGGCCACGCCAATACCCTCGGTGTCCTGCTCACAGCGTGGGCTTGGAGCCCAGACACTGAGTGGCCCTGGGTGCTCTGTGAGTTTCCTGCCCCTGCCCCTGCTAGATCCAGGCCAGCACAGGCCACCTTTGGTCCTGCATCTAACACAGCTCCAGAGCAAGACTTCTTCTCTGAGTCCCTTGAGACACGTGGAAGGAGGCAGGTGAAGGCTCGGTCCCCATCAACAGCGCCCCCATCTACTGTGGGGGAGAAGGGCAAGGAAGCTGGGCATCGGCCTCAACTGCCCCCACAGTCCTTCTTTGCTACCCCTCCTTCTCTGTTGCTTCAAAACCCTCACCAGGCCCTTGGAAGTCACCCCAGAGACCCAGCTGGATGTGCTGGTAAAGCGTCTTGGACCCTCAAATGCCAGGGTTAAATATTTTTCATAATAGTCACCAAAGTATCAATATTTTATTGAGCACCTACTATGTGTGAATCTTCCTTGTAGCTCAGATGCTAAAGAATTTGCCTACAACGCAGGAGACCTGGGTTCGATCCCTGGGTCAGGAAAATCCCCTGGAGAAGGGAATGGCAATCCACTCCAGTATTCTTGCCTGGAGAATCCCATGGACAGAGGAGCCTGGCGGGCTAAATTTCATGGGGTCACAGAGTTGGACACGACTGAGCAACTAACACTGCTACTGCGTGTGCCAGGACACTGAGAAGCACCTCATGTGCATCATCTCACACAAACCCAGGGGGATGGAGGTGGTTATCATGACCATTTTAGAGCTGTGGAAGCTGAGGCCAGAGAGGTTAAGAGACTTACTCAAGGTCATGTGGCTAGCAAGAGGCAGAGGTAGGATTTGAACCCAGACTAAGAACCCCAGGGCTCTCTCTTTTATACCTTACAAGATCTACTTGGCAAATATCTTTAGATAAATCCCTGACCCTTTGGGGCCTTGGTTTCCCCAACTATGAAACAAGGAGGTTGGAGTTGATGGCGTCAAAGGCTCTCTTCCAGCTTTAAAATATGCTGTGGTTGAATGGGCCAAGGGTCTGTCCCCAGCCTTGTGCCAGTAAAAAGACAGCATGGCTTGGCTCCGTGCTGTGTGACCTCAGACAAGTTGCTTTACCTCTCTGAGCTATCATAAGGTTCCCAATAAAAATTTCCTTTTCAGAAAATCCAAGGGGCTGGATGAAGCTATCTCTGCGGACCCCCCTTGCAGATCTAAGATCTCTGGGCTAGAAGTTCAAGGTGAAGTTACAAGCTTCCGCACCATCAAGACCTCGAGTCTGGGGTTCTTGCAGACTGTGATCATGTGGTCTCAGACTAGCCCCCAGCCCCTTCCCAGCTGCACAGTGGCTAAAAGCCCGTACTTGGGAGCCGGACGGACCAGGTTTAAAGGCCCTTCCTCGTTCAGTGACCATGGACACATCCCCTCTCTTCGAGTCTCAGTGTCCTCATCAGTAAAACAGGCCTGATGTTACCACCTCCTTCCTAAGGTTACTGTGAAATGAAATGATGATGTCAGTGGTGTCTGGCACGCAGCAGGTGCTCAGCAAATGTTTGTGTAGAGAGATCAGGTGGTGACACGTCTGTGAGAGCCAGCAGCCTCGCTGTTCCATGGAGGAGAGAAAGCCAGGCTGAATATCCAGATTCAGAACCAAAGGAAAGAGCTGTGTTTTCCAGGAAACCCATGGAGCTCGAAAGTGAGCCCGGAGGGGTCTGGAAGCAGAGGAGGGCTGGGAGCCAGCCAGCGGTCGCTCCGGGGCTTCTCCACCCAGACCAGATGCCGCCTAGGGCCGGATGAGGAGACCATGGCTCCGGCCATGCCCGCCCCCTCTCAGCCCCGTCTCCCTTCCCGGTATACCCACATCCTCCACCAGAGCCTCTGAAAAGCATTTCTCAGCTTGAGTGTAGTCCCTCGGTTAAAACAAGCTTTGTCCCACCTCTGTCGACCTGGGGAGTTAAGGATAACAAGGAGATGGCCCGGACTATGTGGCCCATTCTCCAACCTCCCATTTCCAACCTGGGACCTAGAGACACTGAAGATGAAGGGAAATGACCCATATGAAGGACAGCCAAACAGCCAGCCCCCGGAGGGTCTCAAACGATGCTTGATTCCCCTTAATGCCCCTTTAACAGATGTGAACACTGAGATTCAAACAAGTTTCACGGTCTTTCCCAAAGTTACCTGGAAAGTGAGCAATTGTTGTTCCATCGCTCAGTCATGTCTGACTCTTTGCAACTCCATGGGCTGCAGCACGCCAGGCCTCCCTGTCCTTTACCATCTGCTACAGCTTGCTCAAACTCACATCCATTGAGTCAATGATTCCGTACGACCATCTCGTCCTCTGCTGCCCTCTTCTCCTCCTGCCCTCAGTCTTTCCCCGCATCAGGGTCTTGTCTAATGAGTCAGCTCTTCGCATTAGGTGGCCAAAGTATGGGAGCTTCAGCTTCAGCGTGGTATAATCAGGATCTCCAGGCTGGACTTCCGGATTCTCTTCTCCGGTTGTCCCTGGAATCGCGTTCTGTGTCACTTAGAACTAGGTTTCGACTCCAGCTCCAACACTTAGAGGCTGTGTAACCTTGAACAGGTAGCTTCACCTCTCTGAGTCTCATGCCCTCATCCACAGCCTCTTTCTCTGGGAGTTGTGAGGACTCGATAAAACCAGGCTGGTGAAGTGCTTGGCATCCTGCCTGCCCTGATCACGGCTGCCAACACTACTCATGTTACTGTAAGTCACTTCAATCGTGTCCAACTCTGTGCGACCCCATAGACGGCAGCCCACCAGGCTCCCCCGTCCCTGGGATTCTCAAGGCAAGAACACTGGAGTGGGTTGCCGTTTCCTTCTCCAACGCATGAAAGTGAAAAGTGAAAGTGAAGTCGCTCAGTCATGTCCGACTCTTAGCGACCCCATGGACTGCAGCCCACCAGGCCCCTCCATCCATGGGATTCTCCAGGCAAGAGTACTGGAGTGGGGTGCCATTGTTAGCAGTTATTAATTTTATAGGAAAGAGGATTTACCTCGCAGTGATGAAATTGGAAAACACATTCCCACTCTCACAGTGGGGTCCATTATTTTAGAGTCCAAGGGGAATTTGGCAGGGTGTGGCCTTCTCTGGAACCCTGGAGACAGGATCAGAGGTCAGGGAAAGTGTCAGCCGCTCCATCGTATCTGACTCTTTGTGACCTCATGGACTGTAGCCTGCCAGGCTCCTCTGCCCATGGGGATTCTCCAGGCAAGAATACTGAAGTGGGTTCCCGTGCCCTCCTCCAGGGGATCTTCCCAACCCAGGGATCGAACCCGGGTCTCCTGCCTTGCAGGCAGATTCTTTGCCATCTGAGCCACTAGGGATGTCAGGAAATGTTGGGTTAAACTGGAGATGCTGAGAGGCTGCAGCGTCCGAGCCTGGACCCGCTCCCAGCCTGCTCCCATATCCCATCTGCCTGCCCCTGAGCAGCCCTGAGGCCTCGGCACATCTGGCCATCAGCGGCCCCTCCTGGGCTCCTTGCTGGCTGCCCAAAGGCCCCATTTGCTCCAGGCCACCTTGTTCCGGAGACTTCCTGCCTCTGGCCTGGAATGTTCTCCTCCACTGGCCCTGTCACAGAAGGAAGTGTGCGCAGCATGGGCCCAGGGGCTCCAGGAGTGCGGTTTGGCACCTTTGTCTGGGAGAGGTCAGAAAACAGAAGCCCGATTGGAGAGGGAAGAAGGGGGAGGGAAGGCGGGGCGGGGTCCCTTCCAGACAGGCTGACTCAAACCCTCTGGGAGGCTGAGAAACTTCCGACAAGATGGCCTTGATGTTGGGCTAACGGAAAGCTTGGAAGGCCAAGGATTCTTCCTCCAGTTCTCTGATCCTCCTTTCTTCCTTCCTCCAACCTTTCAAGAATTATTTATTAAATGCCTATTGTGTGCCAGGCCCAGGGGACAAACAGGGAACAAACACACAGGCTGCTTCCCTGGAGGGGCTGGCATTCTCAAAGGTGTGGATCGTAATAAAGGAGTCTGGAGTCAGACTGCCTGGGTTTGAATCCCTGCCCTGACACTCACCAGCTGTGCAACTGTGGGCAAGTCACCACACCTCTCCGTGCCTCAGTTTCCTCATCTGAAAAATGGGGGTGATAGCTCTTCCCTCCCAGGGTTGCTCCGGGGATTAAATGAGTTTATGCTGGTCATGTTCAGAAGCTTGTCCGGTTTGTTGGAAGCACTATGTAAATGCTGGGAAAATGAAATGAATGTAACAGGTGGTGACATACACTGGGAACTAAAATATAAAGAGGAGTGGGGCAGAGAGACGGGGGCGGATGCTGCTTTAGGCAGAGTGTTCAGAGAAGGGCTCTGATAGAGCTTACCTCTGAGCAGGCCTGAATAGAGGGAGAGGAAGATATATCACTGTCTTATGGGAGAGCTCTTCAGACAGTGCGAAGGGCCAGTGCAAAGGCCCTGAGGCAGAAGCAGGTTTCACAGGTTGAGAAAAGAGCATGGCTCCATTCATTCAAGCATCCATTCAAAAGGCAGCTAGTGAATACCTTCTAAGAGCCACACGCCTTATTGGAGGCTGTGGGAGTCTATGCTCCACGGTAGGGGAGGTGGGTGCAGGAACACGGCACAGTGAGTGCTCTGAGATGTCACCTAAAATCCAGCCTTGCAGCAAACTAGCCCTCCTGGGCCTACATCACAGACCGGATGGGGTTCTTGGCAACTTCCCTATAGTTTCCTTGACTCTGGGGCAATGAATCAGCTGCAGTTCACCACAGGGCGTGCCCCGGCTCTGTTGTCGAAACAAGAGCAATCTGGTTGGAGAAAGATGAACCAAGTCATTCTCACTTTCAGCTTTCATGGGACAGCATGGATTCTTTGTGGAAGCGGAGAATATTCCGAAGTTAGTCAACCATGCCTCCTGCCTGACCCTGTTGCTGGCTGAGTTTGTGGCCCTAGCTCTGTACAAAGCAAAGGGAAGGTGACCAGAGAAACCGGGGGAGGCTTCTTGGAGGAGGTAACATTTTAGTTGAGCCTTGGAGGGTGTGAAGCCTTTTCTTAATGGAGTGGTGGGGGGACAAGGCACCTTTGCAGAGAGGAAACTGCAAAGGTACAGAGGCTGGATAATGTGAGATTAGAAAGTGCGGTGGCAGGGGGTGGGGGTGGGGTGCAGGGATTTTGCAGGGAGGGTAGGAGATATGGCTGAGAAAAGAAAAGGGGTCAGATTATAAGACCTCCTGCAAGTCACCAAATTTATCCCATGGGTAATAGGGGGCATGGGTGGATTTTAAGCAGAAGAAAGGTGTCCATTTTTCTAAAATGACCCCAGCTCTAACCCATGTAACTGTTATGGGGACTGCCTTGGAAGAGGAGAGACTGGAGGCAAGAGGCTAGCAAAGGGCCTGATGAGCTGACTGCAAATCCTCCTCCAGCTCCAGGTCTACCCAGAAGCGGCAGTCTTTGGAGACTCCAGAAATCAAGGGCCCCCCTCACAGAGTCGGGGAGTATGGCAATCTCCCCATTTTCTTGAGGAATTCTTCCTCAGCTCACATGGGCACATTTGCCTCAAAAGCTGTTTCCATGGCAACCGCCAATGCTCCAAGAACAATCTTGGAATAGCAGAGGAGTAGGGACTGGATACACTGAGATGAGTCTTCATGGGAAAAGCCAGGTCACACTGGCCAGTCGCAGGGGCTGAGACTCAACCCCTGCCCCCAGAATCCCTAATGACATGGATGAAATCTGGTCACCATGACAACACTGATTCCCCATCCTTGGGCAATGCCAAGGAGCAATCACAGCATACAAGGTATGTTCATGCTGGGATGCCAGTGGGAGGCAGTAAGTCCAGGAGCATGGGTGTAGACGAAAGAGCAGACTCTGGGGTCTGATTTTTGGATTCAGAAAGGCATCCTCCACCCAAAACCGGTGTCTGGTAAACCCTGCTGCCGGGCCTTGAAGTCCATCATTGGAGTTCTATTTTTAACTCCCCCACAATTAACTACAGTAAAAGTAATAATGTCCTGGGGGCCGACACCCCTCCCCTCCTGCCTACTCCCCACCGCCTGCCCTGTCATTCACTGGCTCAGGTTGGTTCAGGGCTGGGTTGTGGGTGTGGAGAGAGGCAGGGAGAAAGTGGTTTATGCTAAATGACAGGTTAATGGGACCTCCCAAGGATGCAACTTGACCCCCCTCCTCATCTTCCACTGCAGCAAACCTGAGGAATACACTGAATGCACAGCTGAGAGCTCAAACTGACACAACCTCCCATCCTGTCCCTGTCTTGCTGTGTGATTTTAGGCAAACACTTTCCCTCTCTGGTCAGGCCAGACAACCAGCCTGTCAAACTCAAGCTCTCACGGAGGCCGAATGGTGGAGGAGCTAAGCACCCAGCTCAGGAGTCAGGCTGCCTGGATTTAATCTTAGCTGGGAACCAGGGGAGAGGCGTTTACTTGCATTGTGCCTTGGTCTCCCCATTTGCAAAGTGGGGGAAAATAGTGACTCCTCTTGCGCTGCACTATTCTGGGATTAAATAATTAGACTTATGCAGAGCGCTTAGCATAGATCCTGGCTCTTGTTATCTCAGTGCTGATGAAAACAAGGCCACAAGCGTGTACATGGGAGGCACGTGTGTGCGTGATCCTGCCGTTTCTGGGCTCCAGGGAGGGGAGGTCAAGGGGAAAAGGCAGCCCAGATCAGGAGGCCAGGTAGAGATAAGCGGCCAAGAGAGGAAGGGAGGGTCCCTGGGTATGAGCATTGGACTCTGTTCCCCTTGGGCAGCCAGAGGGAGGTCAGTGACCTGCACGCACCCACCCAGGACGGGGCTGCAGGGTTCATGGGAAGCTGAGAGGGGCTGTGGGGAACTCAGCACCCACATCCTTCCAAGACAACTTCTCCCTGTGCCCCAGGAGCCCAGTGCCCCAAGCGTGGTGTTCAAGGCCTCCAGGCCTTTGCTCTTGCGAGTCCCTCTGTGGGGGGTGCCCTTCTCCCGTTCTCTCACTCCTCCCAGCCTCAGTGGCCCCTCTACACAAACGCAGGCAGAGCAGCCGGCAAAGAGGTGAGAAGACAGGGAATGATGGTGCTGACACGCACCCAGCGCCTGGCTGGACACTCGCCTTCCTTATCTCCCCATCCTCATCCCCACCCAGGCTGGACACTCTCCTTCCTTATCTCCCCATCATCATCCCCACCCAGGCTGGAATGCTTATTATCCTCACAGCAGGTGCTGAAACTCAGGCTCTGAAAGGAACCAGATCAGGGTCACCAGGTAGCCCCGCTGGAGGCAGGACTTGAACTTGGATCTGTGGGCCTGCAGAACCCATGCTCCAGGGCACTCCAGCTGCAATCCACACAGCTGTTTAAGATGTTCCCCTGTCCTTACCACAGCGCTTCCAAGCACCCTGGGTGGGCTGCCAGGCCAGCAAGGCTGTGATAAGTATCCTGCATCCATTCCTCTCTTGGGTCTTTCTGGCATCCTTGGGTGATGTCCTGGGGTGGGAGGAGCCAAAACCACCCTGAGGCTGGGGTAGGGGGTGATGATAACATTAACCCTTACTTGTCGGGTGCCAACTGCATACCCACTACCTCTACTCAGAGCAAACCTTCAAGGTGGGCATTTTCATTCCCGTTTGGCAGATATGGAAACTGAGGCACAGAAAAGGAATGCTACCCGCCCAAGATCTCACACTTAGGAAGAGGCAGAGGTGAGATTTCATCCTGGGCTGTTCTGATGCCCACATCTTCAATCACTGTGACTCTGTGACTGCCCTTGGTGGCTGGGGGCTCTGCTGTGTGCAAGGCTCTTTGTTCTTGCACCTGCTGACTCCCCCTCGCCCCATGCACAGGGCAGGCAGGGCAGCAGTGTCTCACATATCCACAACCCCGCCTGGAAAGAGCCCTCAGGCATCCTTCACAGCCACATCTAGCCAAATGCAGTTGCCACCCACCATGCTCCAGGGCAGGTAAGGGGCTGCAGAAGCCTGTCCAGCAAGGAGGACCCCTGAGAGATCCTGGAGCCTCAAGCCACCCCAGGCTGCCAGCACCCGCCGCAGGGCCCCTGGGGCACTCAGGCAGGCTCGGGCCCCTTGGAATGGCCTGGCTCCAGCCCAGCCAGCTGACGGAAGGGCTGGTCTTGGTGAAGTAGTTAACATACACAGTCCCACCCTGTTCCCAGGCTCGAGGAGGCGGTGGGGAGGGAAGGAGTGGAGGAAGGACAGGCTGCCCCCGACCCTGACCCCGTCACTGAGCTGTCACCTCTTCCCAAGGAGAAACTCAACCCTAACCCAGAAAGGGTGTCCCTGGGAACATTGCTTCCCACCCTCAACGGGAAAAGACAGACAGCTGAAGTCCAGGGGAAATTCCAGAATCCTATAAGCCATTGCTGGAGAGGCTAGAGCATCAAGGGGTGCCACGCCCACGTTATAGACAAAGGAGACCAGCCTGGAGCCGAGGAGAGCTTAAGCCTTACACAGCTGTAGCAAAGCGTGCCAGGGCCAACTGGGCCCCTGAGATCTTGGGTCGTGACTCAGTTTGTTCATCTGCGGAGTGGGCCAATGCAAAGCCTTCATGGGATCACACGTACAGGGTGTATAGGTTGACCAGTCATCCCAGTTTGAGGGTGTCCTGAGAAATGGGATTTGTGGTGCTAAAACCAGAACATTCCAGGCAAATCAGGACAAGGAGGTGGCCCTATCTATATAAAAATCCTGGCTCCAACAAACAAACCCCATGTCTGTGATGTTTAAAGAAAGTGACTACTTCTGGAGCCAGATAACGTTGCATTTGTATTCTGGCTCTCTCCATCATTAAAAAAAGAAAAGAAAACAAATTTTGTTTTAGGTTTTCGTTCAATTAAATTTCACAGATCTTTGCCAGGCACCATGCTAGGTGTGGGGATGCTATAGAGAGAAGCGTGGGCGAAAACTGGTGCCTGCTGGAGCTTAGAAAGACACCAAACATCATCATACAGGCAGCGGGAAGCGGAGCCCTCTTGGTAAGTCAGTTGGTTTCTGAGACTCGCTTTTACCTTGAAATGGGGGACCCTCTACTTAAGATCTCCCCTCGGGAGTCACCTGGGCCCTTGAGTTCATCGTTCAGAACCAAATCAACAGAAAAAAAAAAAAATCTCTCCCTGGGTTCTGCTACTTTCCAGAGAAGGTCTCCTCTCTCTCTCCTCCCCGACCCCCACAGGAGAACTTCTAGAAAAACCCACCAAGTCATTAGGAAGCTCTTCCTTTTTTTTTTTACTAAACTGAACTCCAGCAACCTACCACGTTCCCCTCAAGCCTGGTTCAGCCCCCTAGAGTCACACAGGATAAGCCGCCACCTCCTTCCCCTGGCAGTGGTCACTTCCTCACTGTAACCTTGACCAGCACTTCCTCTGGACCGTTCTTAACCCCTTACCTGCTGACTCCTACCGACTGGAATGTCTGTTTCCCCCGGGGGCCAGAGAGAGGGGGTGCTCCACAGGCTGCTTTGATTTGCAGGCTTTTTTTTTTTTTTTTTTCCCAGTTATGTGTTTGCTTGTGTCCCAGCTTATGTACTTGATCCAGAAGGGCTGGGGGTCAGGGGTGAAGCTCCACAGAGGCTCACGTATCCAAGGGAACGTGAATTAAGAGTGAGAGTGAAAGGAGGAAGGGAAATGTGGGTGGAGACAGAAAACCGAGCCAGGGCTGAGGGAAAAATGCAGACGATAAGTAATGTCCTAAATTCTTAGTCTGGGTGGGCCACACAACAGACGCACCAGATTCCTAGCCTGGAAAAGCAAAATCATTACGGGGCTTAAAACAAACCCACGGTGGGGGAAAGCGAAACCTTCGGGGACCAGGAGCAGAAGGAACTTTGTCCAGAGGACACGGCAGGATGCACACAGGTCAGCATCCTTGGTGACGAGCTGATGGTGGATGCAGCCTTGAGGTGCCAGCTGCCCAAAGCTTCCAAACCAGCTGCCTGAATGCAGCAGCCCTTCCTGTAGGCTGGCAGCTCTGTCTCCAAAGGCCGTTAGCAGGAGCCACTTTCCCCAGACGTGCCAGGAAAGCAGTGACTATTTGCTTTCGTCTAGACACCCAGGGTTATGCACTGCTGGCCTCATGGGAAGAAATTTCTAGAATGTCTGGGAAAGGGCCTGAACTATGGGGCCCTTGAGGCATTCTCCCCAATGCCATTTCTCTGATGTTTTGATACTCTTAGCATGGCAGTGTGAGTTGCTCAGTCGTGTCCGACTCTTTCCAACCCCACAGACTGTAGCCCACCAGGCTCTTCTGTCCATGGGATTCTCCAGGCAAGAATACTGGAGTGGGTTGCCATTCCCTTCTCCAGGGGATCTTCCCGACCCAGGGATCGAACCCCAGTCTCCCTCACTGCAGGCAGATTCTTTACCATCTGAACCAACAGGGAAGCCCAGCAGGACATTTTCTATGACAAAGACTAAACCCAACCATGTTCTTCACCAGCCGAGGACAGGCCTGGGACGTCACGGCATGCACTGCCCCGGGCTTGCCGGTCCGTTACCCTGATCTGTAGAAAGAGGATGCTGGCAAGGACACCCGCAACCCCTAAGAGCACAGCTTTTCAGTCATTACTTTCTGCAGAGGAACTCTGTGTCCACTGGCTATCAGCCCATGAGGACACATTTCCCTTCTGCCAACACTTCATCGAGGGGTCAGGCATTTAAGGAGTCTCCTGGAATGAGTGTGTTGTGAGACATTGGCGGGACCACCCAAGGCCATGAGGGACCACCAGAAGCACGTCTTAGCCACCAGGATGCTGTGATCCTGGATCGAGGAGTGGATCCTACATAAGCCTCGAACAGGACCCTCCCGGGCTACATTCAAGTGGACCACAAGGAACCCTCTCCTTGCGACATCGAGGAAGCTCAAGTTAGGTAGAAGAGCTAATATACAATATTACAAAAAATCCACAGACATTAGTGTTTATAATCTTACTTCATAAGAGCACTTGCTATTAGCCTAATGGGCATCCATGCACAATTCTAATTTGGCTTTTCTAATAGAAATTTTTGACTAGGCAACGTGACTCCATCCAATTGATGACATTCAAAATTATCTAAAATTATAAAAAGAATGCAAATCCTCATTCCTTACCTACCACCATCCACCCAGTCCCCACAGCACCCAAATCCTATTATTGGTGTCTTACGTTTCCTTTCAGAGTGTGTGTGTGTGCGTGTTAATTGCTCAGTCGTGTCCAACTCTTTGAGACCCCACAGACTATAGCCTGCCAGGCTTCTCTGTCCATGGGATTCTCCAGGCAAGAATACTGAAATGGGTTGCCATTCCCTTCCCAGGGGATCTTCCCGACCCAGTGATCGAACCTTGTTCTCCTGCACTGCAGGCAGATTCTTTACCATCTGAGCCCATTCAGAGCATCTTTAAACAAAAACAAACATATATCCTGAGTGCTTCCCTGTTTTGCACTAAGGATGGTCTGTGACACACACTATTTGTCATCTTGTCTTTTTTACCCAGCAGTGTACCTTGGAGATGATTTTCTATCAGCATGTAGAAAATACCCACCCTTTCTCATGGCTGCACAGTATTTCATTACTGGATTTGCCATCATTTACTTAACCAGTCTCCTAAGGATGAGCTTGTTTCCAGTTTTTTAATGTTAGAGTTCATCACCATGTATGTGTTCCTCCTCTCCAGTCCTGAAGTCGCTCAGTCGTGTCTGACTCTTGGCGACCCCGTGGACTGTAGCCTACCAGGCTCCTCCCTCCATGGGATTCTCCAGGCAAGAGTACTGGAGTGGGTTGCCATTTCCTTCTCCAGGGGATCTTCCCGACCCAGGGATCGAACACGGGTCTCCTGCATTCCAGGCAGATGCTTTAACCTCTGAGCCACCAGGGAAGCCCCAAGATTTAACAATTATAAGAAATCATTGTGTGTGTGTGCGTATGTCATTCCTCGCTTATTCTTCATAGTGTCTGGGGTTCTGAAATCCTTTTATGATGAGCAAGCAAGTTTTAAGCCCTCACTTTTCACTGGCTGTTCTGTGCTTTAATCTATTAAAAAAAAAAAAAAAGATTCAGAGCCATGTAGACTGGGATCAGAAAAGAATTCTGTGGTGTATGAAACTGTCTGCAGAGTGAGGGAGACGGATTTAGCCCCGAGGGCCCCTCAACAACACCGAAGGGTGGAGCCAGACCTGCAGTTTCTCAGAGAAGAAGGCATTTAGGCTGGAGGAGTCAGGCTACACACAACAGGGTCGTGATGAACCAGCCAGATTTCCGGTGTCGACCCCGAGCTCAGAGCCTGGTGCCTGAACCCATGGGAAGCCATTTCCTGGAGCTGGTTTTGCAACCTTGACAGCTCCCAGCAGCTGCCAACTTGAAGGTGTTTGCAGGTTTCATTCTGTTTTCAAATAAAGCCAGGATCACAAGCCTGGGGTGTGGAGAAAGCTCTCCCCTCTGTAAATTGGCCCTTGCCTTCCCACCCTCTCAAGAAAGAATCCAGAGTAATTTTCCACCCATTTCTCAGGAAGAACGAATCTTGGCGGGCAACAGGGTGCCCACCCCACGCCCAGGCACTCCTCATCTTTCTCTTTGTAGCATTCACATCTTCCCAACTTGGGGCGGGCCCCAGGGGCTGACAGAGGAGGCTTTGTCTCCCTCCTCCCTTTTCCTCACCCTCCTGCCAAGAACTCTGGCAATGACTTGCTGGTGTAGGTTTCCAAGGGCCCCCCGCACTTTGAAGCCACAAGTGGGGACCCTTGAAACTGCCGTGATGCTGAGTCATGGGAACCACCACCGTCAGCCCTCAGGATCCTTCCCATCCCTCACTTTGCTCCAGCCTCCCAAGAGCCCTGATACTACCCTCACCTCACAACTGCAGAAACTGAAGCTCAGAGGGGTCAAGAAACTTGCCCAAGGTCACACAGCTAGAAAAGAGAGCCAGAACTTGATCCCAAAGCCATGGTCAACAAGTGGTAGTGAAGTAGGCAGGTTCTAGAGCCAGACCATCCCAGCTCAAATCCCAGTTCTGCCACTTACGACCTGTGAGGCGTCTTTGTCACTTAAATTCTCTGTGCCTCAGTTTCTAGATCTATAAAATGGAATAGAAATAGTACATACTCCTCAAAGTTGGTATTAAAGCTAAATAAGAGAAGGAATATAAAGCACCCAGAACAATGCCTGGTCCACGTTAAGTTCTCAGTAAATTACCCATCACTATTGGTTCATGGGGTGCAAGAGTCGGACACGACTGAGCGACTGATCTGATCTGATCTGATTTCTACTATTATGGTTGTCAAGTGTGATTACAATTCTTACGATGGCATGGCTTGCCCCAGACATGAATGTAGTCCAGTCATCAGAGAGTGTGACTCTACAAAACCTTCTCTCGGAGCTTCTTTCACACTGATGACAGATTACGTATTTCTCATTTATACATTCAGGAAACCTCAATGCGCACATACTATCTGCCAGGTACCAGGCAAGCAGCGAGGAAGTAACTCCCCCTCCTAAGAAACCCAAAGCCAGATTCCTCCTCCCTCTGCTCTTCTTTCCATGGCCAGAGTCACAGCTCCTTACTCCACTTGGCCTTCCTCTCTCCAGCTCCCACCTTCCAAGGAAATGAATCAACACTTGAAATGAGCCCACCCCTCAGGTGGGGCCATACACACACCAGCTCCACTGACCATCCTGCTCCCCTCCCCTCCAGCCAGGACACCCTCCTTGCTGCAAAGCATTCATTCATTCAACCATTCTACAACAGGGATAGAAGCAGGGCCCGGAAGCTCTATCTTCATTGTATTCAAAGAAATAAGCTGATAGACATAAGCACTTATAATTAATTCAAAATTTTACTGCCATCTCTCAAAGACCCACAAAGAATATTATAATAGGTGTTGATGGTGTAAGCCCAGATCACCTTTACGGGCTAGAGTGGGGCACCCAGCTCACAGCTGCAGAGAGCGATAAATATCACAGCTCACAACTGTCCCCTTCTCCAGAAAAATGCCCCCAGCCAAGTAATGAGCTCTCCTCCCTCACTGCCATGAGGTATATGATTTAGGGTCCAGGGTCCCCTGTTGGGACCAGGCTGAGGCTGGTCTCCACTTGAGACCAGATTCTAGCTGACCTTCTCCCCCTGACAGATCTTTGAATACAAATGCAAGGATATGCCTCACCAAGCTCACTCATCAGGATAAATAATACTTCCGTGGCAATATTTAAAAATCAAAACTAATACGTAACCTGCTTGATGAGCAAAATGTCAGAATGTGTAGTCACGATGAGTGCCAACCGGAACAGGCGTGACCCGGCCTCCCTCTGCTCCCCAGGGTCCCAGCCCTGCCTGAGACACGCCCTGGACGCCTCCCATTCACCGAACCCTCACCTCGGGCTCTGCTTCTGGGGCTACTCCACCCAAGATAGACATCTAAACCAATAAGGCCCAGCTGGAGAGCAGAGGGAGCTCTGCTCAACGTTACAGAGCAGGCTGCAGGGGAGGGGAGTTTGGGTGAGAAGGGGATACTTGTGTAACTGGCTGAGTCCCTTGGCTACTCACCTGAAACTAACGTGACATTGTTTGTTAATCAGCTATACCCCAATACAAAATTAAAAAAAAATTTTTTTAATAAAAGATACCAAACTCAAAAGCCAAGACAAGTCTCTGTCTTTTATTTGTTCCCTCCTGTGTTCCCCCTACTTCAAAAGAGGCTCTGGAGAGCCCCTCAACTCCTCCGCACTCAGCCCCTCCTCGCTCCCAGCCGGATCAGGCTCCTGGCCCTCTTCTCTGGGTTCTGCTTCTCCTCCCCGTCTTGTGTCTTCTGGTCCATGACCAGCATCTCCCCCTGGCATCTTCTCTTCCCTAGTTCTCTCTCTCCTCGCCTGCTGCCCAGACTCTGAGTCACGAATGAGCCCTCACATGGCAACCGTCGCATCCTGTTGCCCTCATCGGGCACCCACGGCATGCCAGGTACCTCCTTCCCTCTGCAGTCCAGCCCCGCTGGTAGCTGGAGCCTTCACCTCCACGCACAGCTTCTCCGTCCCTTCTGGGCATCCCCACCTCAGCCTCACCTTGAAGGAGCCCAAGAGACCTTCTCAGCTCAAGTGAACTCCAAACTGTGGGATCTCCCGACCCAGTTACATTTCCCACACGCTTCTGAGACTGTCCCGGAGCTGCCAGTTGTTCATGTTGGCCCAGCAAGGGCACAGCAAACTGAAAAGCTGTCCTTGACCACCCTCACCATTTCAGGAAATAAACAGTGCCTAAGACTGATAAAAATCTATGGGACGGGGCCTCTCCTTTATAAGATGGAAATACTTTATGAGAAAAACTCACTCTGTTGTCTGTTTTTTCATTTCTCTGCAGGCTGGTTTGAAAAACAGGGCCAGATAACAGGTTCCGGTAGGCTGGGGTTGTCAATGCCATCATTTGACACCCAAGGAAGCTGAGACCTGCATCACAGCTCTGTGTTCTCGGTCCAAACCTTCAGTCTCCCCCCGAGGGAAACCAAGAAGAGATAAGAGGTCTGGGTTCCGGGCTCAACTCTGCTCCTAAATTTCAGAGAATCTGCACAGTTCTCTTCCCCTCTCTGAGCCACGAGCCCACAAATCTTCCAAAGGACCCTGAGCTGGAAGGTGCCCTCTGGCCCAGCATTGAGGAGGCGGGGCTCAGACACTGCCGGGCCAACCTCAGGAGCCAGCATGACTGGAGAAATGGACTGGACACCAGGCCTCTTCCTCTGACGTCACATTTGGGCCTCAGTTTCCTCTTCTGGGACTGCAAGCGCTGTGGTTAAAGCCTTCTGGGTCCAAATTCTGGCTCTGCCCTTACCAGCTGTGTGACCTTGGGCAAGTCACTTAATGTCTCTGTGCCTTTACTTCCTCACCTACACAGTGGAAAGGCAAGGGAATAGTCTATGAGGGCACCCTCAGACCTGACGACTCAGGCATTCCCTACTCTGGGTCTTTCTGGGTGAGCCATAGCGATGGGGCCTCTCTGTGGGGCTGGACCAGAGATTTCCAAGGGACACAATTCTGGTCTTTAAATGGCCAGGAATATTATGGTACTGAACACAAAATTCCCATGCTTTTTTTTTTTTTTTTAAAAACAGTGTGAAGTGAGTGAAGTCGCTTAGTCATGTCTGACTCTTTGCAACCCTATGGACTGTAGCCTGTCAGGCTCCTCTGTCCATGGGATTTTCCCAGGCAAGAATACAGGAGTGGATTGCCATTTCCTTCTCCAGGGGATCTTCCCGACCCAGGAATCGGATCTGGGTCTCTCACACTGCAAGCAGATTCTTTACCACCTGAGCTGCTAAGGAAGTCCCTTTAACAGTGTGTGGCCTCAAAATAATTTTGTGTGTTTTAAAAACAAGGCACATAACCTCAGGATAACTCTAGTGAGGACTGGTTTTCCCTAAGGGAAAGAGGGGGCTTCAAGTGAAGGTCCCCAAAGTATCCAGGAGTAGCCCGCTGCTCACGGGGCTCCTGTGTTCATTCCCTGCAGACGGTTAATAAGGGGCCATGTCGTGCTGGGTGCAGGGTGGGCGCCCGGGGTATGTTTCTTGGTCAGCTGGGGCACGTTTCCTCTGACCACAGCCAGCTCCCAGAGTGGAGAACCACCCAGGATGCAGCCAGCATCTGGCCTTAAGGACCCTTTTGCCGAGGATGGGGAAGTGCTTGGTTTTGCCCAAAGATCCATCCACTCAAGTTCTGGGAGATGATGGCTGGCTCAGAGCCCAGGCCGCTGAAGAAAGGAGAAAGGAAAAAGGCAGGGACGAGGCAGCCCGCCTTCAGCTTGGCTCCCCACAGTGGCCTTGCTCCGCACCCCACGAGCTTCCAGATCACCTAAGGAACCTGAGTGTCTGGGGGTGCCCCCAACCTTTCCCTGTGACATCCTAGGGGAGAAACCAGCCAGTCACCACCACCTCCACCCCCACCCCAGGGGACAAGGATGACACCCAGAGAGGCCTTTCAGGTGCTTTCAGAACTGCTTGCTGCCCCGGGGGCCAGGTCTACCTCTGAGGTCACCCCTACTCCATGCAACCACGAGGGATGGAGCTGACAGAGCCCCAGTTTTCTAGAACACAGCTCTCAGCAAGGCACAGCAACTTGCCAAAGTCCTGCAGCAAGAAAGCAGAAAGGGGCTAAACTTGTCACTAAATTTGCCCTGGGGCCACAGACAGCTAGTGACCAAGTCGCAAATGCTACGCATGTACCGAACTCTGGGCCCCAAGCTAAGCGTGTCCCTCACATGTCCAACTTCCCCAACCTCAGGTTCTTTCCTTTAAACAACCAGTGGCAGCCAGTACCAAAATAATAAAAATTAAAAATTAAAATATTCCCTCCCCTAGATCCATGTTCCTGCAAAATGTTAGTCGCTCAGTTGTGTCCAACTCTGTGCAACCTCATGGACTGTGGCCCGCCAGGCTCCTCTGTCCATGGGGATTCTCCAGGCAAGAATACTGGAGTGGGCTGCTATTCCCTCCTCCAAGGGATCTTCCCGACCCAGGGATTGAACCCAGGTTGCTTGTATCTCCTGCATTGGCAGGCAGATCCTTTATTCCCAGCACCACCTGGGAAGCCCATGTTCCCCCAACTCACCCCTTACAGGGCCTGTAAGGCAGCTTCACCCCCACTTCAAAGATGAGGAAACCAAGGCTGCAGAGCTAGGAAGACGAGAAATTTGAAGCCAAGCGGTTGGATTCCAGAAGCCTCGACCACCACACCATCCTGCCTCTCCAAAGACACCTGGACAAGACTGGCTTCTCCCCCTGGTCTCCTGGCACTGGTTGCAACACACACACACACAGGGAAGGAAGGCTCCCCGAGTCAGAGGACAGTTTTACCAGTTCAGCAGAAGGGGACGGGACCCCAGGCTCCTCATCCACGTCACAGGACGCAGCCTTGACCACACTTTAACCACAGCAGCCCGCAGGCTCTGACAGAAAGCCGCAGGCCAGCAGGCAGGCAGGCAGTGTAGATGAGGGGTTGCCAAGATTGCAACACTTACCCCCATGGCCTCCCAGGCTCAGTTTCTCAGCTCTGCTGATCTGCATTTTGTCACATTTAAAAAAATAAAAGTCACCACAATTCTACAAGAAAAGGGAGGAACAGAGAGGTCCCAGTGGAGGAGTGAGGAAGTTGTAACACAGACGTCCACGGAACTAACTCATGTCCTCGGGTCCTTGAAGCCGGGGAGGCTGCCCCTTACTAACCCCCTGAAGCATCCCTGACCAGAGTCTCCCCTTCCCTTCACCTGTGCGCAGAGCCTGGGGGTCCACCATGGAGGATGCTCCATGCTGGCTGGAGACACTGGGCTCACCAACCCCTCTCCTGCGAGCTGTCATCAGCTGCTGACACCTCAAGGTGAAGGAGTGGATCCCTTTGGGTTTCAGTGGAATGTCTAGATGAGAACAGGCTTCTGAGGAATGGCGTGTGAGATTCATTCATGTTTTGATCGAACTATGGAAGACATGTGCCTGCTAAGTTGCTTCAGTGGTGTCCAACTCTTTGCGACCCCATGGACTGTAGCCCACCAGGCAAGAACACTGGAGTGGGTTGCCATGATCTTCCTGATGCAGGGATCCAACCCAAGTCTCCTGCGCCTCCTGCACTGAAGGCAGATTGTCTACTGCTAAGCCACCGGGGAAGATACGTGAGCTAACACTAATTGGTGTAGGGAGAGTGTGACATCAGTGGAAAGAACTGGAAATCACAGAGGAGGAGGGCCGGTGGGCTCTGGACAGAGGACCAGGAGGATAGGAACAGCTCTTGTGGTGTCCAGGCCAACGTAGGGTGAGGCATTGGCAGCGTGACTCCCATCGTTATGAGCTGTGTGGCCTTAGGAAGCCAATTAACCTCTCTGATCTCAGTCTCTGAGCCTCATCCTTTACAGGAAAAAAACAAAAAACAGCAGCTAACAGACTGGGGATTGGAATAGAAGAGGGTGATTAAAGAGGTCAATCTCATTTCAGAAAGTATTTACGGAGGACCCACCAGGCACCGCATCTTTAGAGCCCAGAAGTCTTCACACGGATGCGCTAAGTGTGGGGCCCACTGCTAAGTGCTTCACCCCCAGGACTCAGGGAAGAACCTGCCATCAGTCTTGTTTACAGGGTGAGAGACAGGAGCCGACCTGAAGTCACCCAGCTGGTCCTTAAGGGACTCAGCATTCGAACCCAGGTCTACCTAACACCAAACTGAATTGATACTCTGTGAGCCCCACTGAAGGACAAAAGGCCAGGGCCGCTGAGGGTTACACTGGCTTTGTGCAACCAGTGAACCTTCAGTGGCACCAAAGAACCCGCCTGCAACTCGGGAGACCTGGGTTCGATCCCTGAGTTGGGAAGATCCCCTGGAGAAGGGAACAGCTACCCACTGCAGTATTCTTGCCTGGAGAGTCCCACAGATAGAGGAGCCTGATGGACGACAGTCCATAGGGTCACAAAGAGTCGGACACGACTGAGCGACTTTCACTTTCACTGAGGGTTGGAAGGTGTTCCCAAAGCAGAGAGGGCGGCTGTGAATTAGAGAATGGAAGAGGGGGTGGGGGTGGGGGTGGTGAGCACCCACAGTCCCTCTGGGCCTCAGTTTCCTCGGCTATAAAATGGGGCCCTTTGCCCCATCTCCAACTTTTGTGATGAGTCTGCGTGATACCAAGAGAAGCATGACTGGTCCCCAAAGAGGATCTTGGCAGCAGGAAGTAGGACTGGGCAAAAGCCCAGCCAAGCCTTGGTGAGTGAAAACTACCAATCCCTCAGGCAGTGGAAACAACTCTTGTGGGGGGCTTCCCTGGTGGCTCAGTGGTAAAGAATCTGACTACCAATGTAGGAGACGGAGGATCGATCCCTGGTCCAGGAAGATCTCACATGCCGAGGAACAACTAGACCACAACTACTGAGCCCACGTGCCATAACTGCAGAAGCCCTTGCACCTAAAGCCACCACAACCAGAAGCCTGCACACCACAATTACAGAGCAAGCCCCACCCACCACGACTAGAGGAAAGCCCACAGCAAAGAAGACCCAGCAGAACCGAAGATAATAAACTTGCTTTTAAAAAGCTCTGAGAAGGAGGAACTTTGGGGTGCTGCTGGCTTCCCAGCCCCCCAGGAAACATGAGCTGCCAGAATGGGGAGAGGCCGAGAATATGGAGCAGACAGGATGCACGGAGCAGAGGCCAGCCCAGAGACAGGGAGGAGACCCCAGGCCCCAGGCTGATGGATCCCAGGCCCACCAGGAATCAGTGATGGGGAGATAAAGGGCGTCGCCCAGTCAGGCTCCGGGAAGCCACCCTGCCCTTCCCTAGAACCCTGCTTCTGATTTCCCTTCATGCCTGGGGTTTTTCACAGGAGATGAGGAAACACAGATAAAGAAAGGCCCGTGTAAGCTGGCCAGGCCCCACTGCCCCCAGGAAAGGAGGGATGGTGATCTGAGGTCTCCTCCCAGACCCTGCTGTGTTTTCAGGCCACACCAGCAAGTGGGGGAAGGGAAGCCAGGTGAGGCTCTGACCCTGGCACCCTCCATCCCTGGCATTTCTAGCCTCCCCTGGATCAAGACTTCTGGTTCCCACAGCTCCCCACTTCCCCGACATCTGAGCCAGGCCCCTCATGTTCAGGCCATATTTGGTTTTCAGCCCCAACTCTGTGCCACTCAGCATCTCACGCAAACCATCCAATGCCCCCCACCCCAACCATGAGGAAAGTCCTTTTTTCACCCCCAATTTACAGTGGTGGAAACTGAGGCTCAGAGAAGTTAATTTCCCTTCTGAGGTCTCACAGCCAGCGAGGGCAGGAGCAGGTTTCAGGACAGGTCCATGAGCCATCAGAGTCCTGCTTTTACCCTGGGTGGCCAATCTTTTCTAAATCAAGGGACGTCCTTTTTCTTCCTGGCCCAAATCCCTGACAGTTGAAGAGGCCCCCAGTGAGTTGAATCTGTCATAAAAGAGACTGAAAATTCCCCATACTCCCAGAAGATCTGCTTTTGACGTCAGTCAGCTCTACCCCTGGCAATGGGGACACAGCAGACCCTTCAATGCCCAGCCTGGTTCATCTGGCACCAGCGGGCAGTGGCCCTCTCCCCAAGGAAATACATCCCATGCCAGCCACAGCTGTCATCCTAAATCAGCTCTCTTTAACCCTGAAGGAAGCCCCAAGCTCGATGCCTACAGCTATCAGCAAGTCCTGGGCACCCTGGGGGAGGAGACCCAACATCCAGTCCAGAAAGCCACCAATGCAGAGAAATATTCTCCCCTCTGAACTGGTTTCTGGGCCAGACGATCCAGGAGATAAATCCACAAACCAACATACCCTTCTGCCAAATTGGAATTTCAAACTCAATTATCTTGGGATCGTCTGGAATCTTTGATGGTCCAAATGTTTGAGTTTAAGCGCCGAGTTTGGGGAGGGCAAGGTCAGGGGACAATAAGATGCTGTTCCGGTGAAATGGAGGATACTGGACCACCCAGAAAGTTGGATGGAACCTTTGAGGCCCTCCAGAACATCCAGACTGCCTCTGGTCGCTCCCTGCTTCCACCCGCCACACCAGATACCCCGCACACGTCAAACCTCCAAACCTCTGCTCATGCCACTCTCCAGCCAGAAATTTCTTTCATTTCTGGCCAATTTTTCCTCCAGGCACTCAAGGCCGACTCATCCTTGGAACCAGATCAAATATATGCTCCCATCACCAGACACTATTTCCTGATTTCCCCAATCAAAGCTACGCCCTCTTTGCTCCTGTGGGAGTTCGCACACTGAATGCACCAGGCAGGCACTGACGGGAGTGACTTTAGTAATAAGCTCTAGGTTGCAAAGGTGTGTGGGTGAAACTCTTTTGAGACTTCTGAGCTCCAGAAAGCTGAGATCATAAATGTATATTGTTTTAAGCCACAAAGTCTGCAGTGGTTGTTATAGCAGCAGCAGCCTCATACACTGACTATCTGAGCTCTTCATTCATTCCACACCCAGGAAATCATAGATTCTGACAAATGTTCGAACAAATTCCAATAACAAGGGATGGGCATGTTTTGAATGTCCCCTGTCCCTAAACACCACCCCAGATCACTGAGCACGGCAGATGTTCCCTCAACAACTCGAATGGGGAGTTCTCTGGTGGCCCAGTGGTTAAGACTTTGCTTTCTAATACAGGGGTTGCAGGTTCGCTCCCTGACCGGGAATCTAAGGTCTCACCTGCCATGGAGCCAAAAACCCAAACTGTAAAGCAGAAGCAATATTGTCACAAATTCCATACAGGCTTTAAAAATGGTCCACATCAAAAAAATCTTTTTAAAAATTCTGAGACAAAAGGAAACTGAGACTCAGAGAGGTCATGTGACTTGCCCCAGCTCACAGAGGTAACTGGTTCCCAGGAGCAGAACCCAGGTCTACCTGGCTGCACCCCATCAGCCCTCAAGTCTCTCTGACCCATGATCCCCAGAAGGAAAAACTGAGTGTGCTCGCTGCTGTTTCTTGCACCAATCACCCTACGCCCCCACCTCCTTGCACAAGAGTTGCCCTCAGTGGGATCCCAGGGCTAAGATCAGAGGATCCGAGACATGTACCCCAAGAAAAGCAGAACCGATTCTGACAGTGTGCCTGAAGAGCAGCTGACCCCCTCTGCTGACTCAGCTGCTGACACTTTCAAGGTTGCCAGAGTGTCTATGGTGGGTGGAGCACTCCCCTTCCCACCCACCAGAGCCCACAGGGCAAGGCACGAAGCCTGGAGCCTAGCCAAAATGACCTTTCCTACCCTGACAACCTGGGATCACAGGGCACAAGATGCCCACATCAACCCTGACATTCAAAGGCAAATATCAATACCCACTTCCCCAATAATAAAAATAGACGTGCCTTCATCAAGCTGGACATGTGCTCTGTGCTCCTGTCTGAAAGTGTGTCAGTTGCTCAGGCATGTTCGACTCTTTGGGACCCCATAGACTGTTGCCCACCAAGCTCCCCTGTGCATGGGATTCTCCGGGCAAGAATACTGGAATGGGTTGCCATTTCCTTCTCCAGGGGATCTTCCCAACCCAGGCATCAAACCCGGGTCTCCTGCATTGCAGGCAGATTCTTTACCATCTGAGCCACCAGGGAAGTTCACCAGGAAGTACTCCTGTATATTTGTATGTGTTTAACCCCCAACAACCCTGAGAGTATCCCCTCCCTTAGAGATAAGGGCACAGAGGAGGCAGGAGGTGAAAAGGCAGAGACAGATCTGAATTCTAGAGCCTGAGGCTGCAGAGTCTGTGCCAACCTGACTGCAGCAACAGAATTAACAAGGCCTCTGGCTTCCACCCAGCGGGGCAAGAAATGCTACTCTCTCTCTATCATGCTTATGCCAATGTGGCAAAAATATAGAGGTTCCAAAAGAGGAGTAAATTAACCTGTCTCCTAATTTTGCCTGAAAAACGCCACATCCTGGGACTCAGAAGCAGCACAAAGTGACTGCCAATCTGCACCCTAGGCCCAAGACCTCAGCCAGGGCCACATAAGGAATCCTGGCCTGGGGGCCAGATCAACACCAGGTCCCTAATCTCACCAAGGGACCTTGGGGATGTCACTCAACCAATCGGAGCCTCACTTTCCTCAGATCTAATAGGGGGGAAACGTAACTACGACCCCCAGCCCCTCCAAAGTCCCACAAAAGCAGGAAGTGCCTTGGGGAGTGCCAGATACAGAGCAGGAGCTCGTAAATGTTGCCTGAGTGACTGAAGAAAAGTCTCTGTGACCGGCTTGCCTTCCCTGCCCCAAGACCTTCAGAACAGGGACTGAGCCTGACCCATCTTGAGTTCTCGCACGGGTGCAGCTTTTACTCCCTGTGGGTTTTCAGTTCAGTTCCGTTCGGTTCAGTCGCTCAGTCGTGTCTGACTCTGCGACGCCGTGGACTGCAGCACACCAGGCTTCCCTGTCCATCACCAGCTCCTGGAGTTTATTCACAGGAAATTATCCACAAGCACCTACTATGTGCCTGGCCAGGCCAAGACCTCAGGGACATCTAGGACCCACAGACGGCCTCAGGCTGTGTGCTCACGTGCCGCCCCTTCTCTTTTTTCTGGCTGGAGACTGTAGCACTTAGTCATGCTGGGCTTCCTTGGCCCAAGACACCCACCCAGCTGCCTTCTAATAAGCAAACTTGGCCCATTCTGGGGATCTGGACCACGATTCCTGCACTTTCACTTTCTTATACCCTACCCTGGGGAAATACAGCCCGAGGAAAACTCTGACCCTTATCGCACACACGCACTCACACACACTCAGCCTTGTACACATGCACTCCAGTGTGCAGTGGGACCCGAGGACAGGAGTGAGATTTTCCGAGTTCAAATCTCAGTTCTTTTGCTTCTGAGCCGTGTGACCCTGGGCAAGTCCCTTTACCTCCTGAGCCTCACTTTCTTCATGTGGAAAAAAAAAAATTGCTGTGAGTTTCCTGGTGGTCCGATGGTTAAGACTCTGTACTTTACTGGGGGGTGGGGGGGGCGGGCATAACCTCGATCCCTGGTCAGGGCACTAAGATCCCCAAAGCCATGCAGCGCAGCCAAAAAAAAATGTTCTTAATAAAAATATAAAAACATAAACACAAGTGACACACACAAAAATAAGTAAAAATAAAATAAATGGGAATGCTAACCATGAAGCTTCTCCATGACGGTTGTAGAGAGATTTAATGGGATAGTGGATACAAAAACCTTTGGTTCAGTAAAAGTGCTTAGCTCAATAACATTGTTATTTTTGTTTCCTTTTTCCAGGAGTGAAAAAGAACGGCAGTTGCCCATGTTCCAGGAAAGTCCATGTTTAGGGGCCTGGAATGTGGACATTTACTCGGTTTATTTAATGGGGATTATCTTGAGGATAGGAAAGTATTTGTGGGCCCAACATCACTGCGTTGACTCTAAGATCAACTAATAAAAATTCAGAATTTAGAACCAGAGACTGGAAGGGACACAAGAGGTCACCATATTTGTGGGGGAGACAGTGAGCCATCCACAGAAACTCGTTTTCCCTTCCACAGTACACAGCCATAGGTGGGAAAGAACAAGCTTAGCCACGAGCTATATCTCACAGCCTCCTTTGCAACTAGATTGGTTCCACGACCAGTACCCGCGTGTGGCAGGAAACAGTTAAGAAGCAAACATCCCTCCCCCATGCACTCTTTCCTCGGGGATGATGTCTAAGGGATAGCAGCCAGGTGCGATGGCTGACTGAATCACCGTGGAAGAGGCTCAGGCTCCACTCACAAATGCCTGACTTATAACACACGTCTGTTTAGTTTCAGCCATTGTACACGTTGGGTCTATTTGTTACTGCAACTGCAACCCTGACTAATACAACATTCAACCTCCTTATTTTCAAATAAGATGCTTAGGGCCAGAGAATGGGCATACCTTGCCTAAGGTCACGTAGCAAATTCAACAATGGTTAAAAATGGTGTTTTAACAATCTGGAGTAGATTTTCTAGTTTTCAATCTTCCCCCCAGAGCCATGAAGGTTCCTAAAGGCCCTTCAGCAGTGACAGTAAGGTTCAATGAGCTGCTATCTGGAGTTCTCCACTAGAATAACATCACTTTTATCTATCTTTAAAATGCACTTCTCCATGTATTTTCAATGGAGGAAAGCGTTCTGTGGCTTAAAATAATGTCAAAGCCCGCAGGCTGGATGACTGCTAATGTGATCTGACTGTCTGTGGTATGAGACTGAGTTTCGCTTCTTCTCCACCATTGCCTCCTGGCTTTAACTGCTGACATAGGAAATGTAGACTCACAGAAGTGCATAGATATTTGCTTAGGAATGAAAAAAAGAAGCTCAGTGTGCAGCAAAGAACCCAGAAACCTGGGCAAAGGGGATGTTCAAGGATTCCAGCTCAGTGGTTCTCAAGATTGTCAGGGGTGCTGGTTCAAAATGCAGACTCCCACACTCCTCAGGGATTCTAACTCAAAAAAACTGATGCTCATGGTCCCAGGATGGCCCTTTGAGAAGTCTTGAGTCTAATTCAACTCAGTATAAATTGACAGCAAGAACCACAGGGAAGATTGATCTTGAAGAGGAGGTCGGGGGTGGCAAAAAGGAAGCTGGGAGCCAGGCACTTGAACAGAGAGAGAAGACAGACCCAAGACTTGGCCACTTTTCCTCTGGCCTCTCTGAACTACATGGGTCTGAGTGATCAGACTGACATCAAGTAGCAGATACTTGAGTTTAATGATGTGCTATTTGCCTGTAATTTTGCCAAACACTGGTCCAAAGGGCTCACGTACTTAAAACATGCTTATCCGAAAGCAGAGGGGGGACTGGAATTTTCAGTAGATAGCACTGGCAAAGGATTCATATCCTTCATATACAAAGAACTCCTAAATATCAATGAGAAAAATGACAAACATGCCAGCAAGAGAAAAAAAAAAATGGGGATGGACTTGAACAGGATAGTCACAAACGTGAGTAACAAGATTGTACAGGATACTCAGCATGAATGAACAAATGAAAACTCAAGCAGCCAGATGCTAGTCTCACCTTTCCCATCAGGGAAATTTTAGGAGACAGGTGACAACCAGTGTAGATGAGATTGTGAGAATATCACACCCCAATATTGTGCCAGGAGTGTGCAAGCCAGCACAACCTTCTAGGGCAATGTGGCTAAAAGCCTCGAAGGCCTTAAAAACACACCATTTCACCTTGGGAAAGTTGTCCACAGGACACACAGGCAAAGATGATGTACTAGGAGTGGCCACAGCAGCTCTGTTTATAATAATGAAAAAAAAAAGAAAGGAAGCAACCATGTGGAGGGATGATTAATAAATCCCAAGCCAGCTTCTCCATGCAGCCTTTAAAATGCATATTGCAGGAACATAGATAATACAGATGAAGGTTCATGATCCGTGGTTAAGGACAAGGTAGGGTACCAAACATGGGCTTCCCTGATGGCGCAGACCGTAAAGAATCTGCCTGTAATGCAGGAGACCCAAGTTTGATCCCTGGGTTGGGAAGACCCCCTGGAGAAAGGAACGGCTACCCACTCCAGTATTCTTGCCTGGAGAATTCCTTGGACAGAGGAGACTGAGGGGCTATGGTACATGGGATGGCAAAGAGTAGGACTGGGCAGCTAACACTTTCACTACAGGGTACCACACAAGATGTCAGAAAAGGGAGTGTGTGTCCACATTTAGATGCTCCCATGCGGCTGCTACATTGTAGCAGCCACAAACATCACAGGTTGGTCAGTGAGTTAGTGACTGATACAGAGAGGCCCCTGAAGGTTCACCTGTGGGTTAAGAACCCCTCTTTCTTCTCTGTAGCTGAGAGGTAGGACATTCCAGCAGCTAAGTAGGTGGGTTATACAGACTTTCAGCTCCGCACCCTGCTACCCAACTCCACAGCGTTGAGCCCGTATCTCCCCCAATCTGAGTCTCAGTTTCTTCACCTGTAAGATGTGGACAATGAAAGTGCCTCCCTTGTAGGGGTGTTGTGAGCATTAACAGAAGAGAAACACAGAGTTCGCTGCTTTTTATAACTATGGTGACCTCTCTGGGTTTTTCCAATTGGCATGCATTGCTTTGGAAATCTGAAAATCCTAATAGAGCTATTTCCATTTTGACAAAAATTACATTTTACCAAGAGCCAAAGAACTTCTCTATTACTGTTTCCCACGCCCCCGACCCCTGCAACCCAACCCCTCTGGGCAATCAATGTCAAAGCCAAGCTGGATACCTTTGTGGCTGGTCTCACCCAGGTCTTCCCAGGGTCCCGTGACTTCAGGTCACTCGAGGTTGTGCAGGAGACGCGTGTTCTCCAGCTTCTTTCTCGAAGTCACACCGTTCTTTGCCTGGGGCCGTTCGCCCAAGAAAGCAGTTGACCCCCTCATTCATGGGTCCCCCAGAGACCCCAGAGCACGGCACCCCCGGAACATCCTCATCCCCCGGAGGCTCCCAGGGAGACCCCCGGTCTGTCCTGCCCTCTTTGCTCACTGGGGGCTGAATGGGACAGGACTCTGCCAGAGAAACAGCTGGAGGGAGGAGAGAGGGAGGGGCAGGAAGCGGGGCTGACCGAGGGCGGGGGCGGCCAGCTGCGCAGAACGGGGGCCTTCTGGGGAGGCTGCCGGTGGCGGGCGGGCGGGCGGCGGCTGGTGGCGAGGTCTGCCTGGGACGACCCGCCCCTCTGGGAGCTGGGAGCGCTGCCCACCGTCTGAGCACAAACCAGGAGCACATGCAGGCCCCGGGGCAGCTGTGGGAAGCGCGTCTGCTCCCAGCAAGAGCCTCCGGAGATCCAGACAGACTACGCACGAGCATGGCTGCCTGACGTCCCAGCTGCCTGTCACCCCCACCCCAGGCCTTTGTGCATGCGGTTCCTTCCACCTGGATGCCCTTCCTGCTTCCTGCCCCTATCTGTGGCCTCACGACCTTCTGTTTCCTTTTTTTTTTTTTTTTTTTTGGTAAGTTAAAATAGCAATGAGGTTTTTTGCAGTATCTAATGAACAAAACGAAGATCATGGCATCTGGTCCCATCACTACATGGGAAATAGATGGAGAAACAGTGGAAACAGTGTCAGACTTTATTTTTCTGGGCTCCAAGATCACTGCAGATGGGGACTGCAGCCATGAAATTAAAAGACGCTTACTCCTTGGAAGGAAAGTTATGACCAACCTAGATAGCATATTCAAAAGCAGAGACATCACTTTGCCAACAAAGGTTCACCTAGTCAAGGCTATGGTCTTTCCCGTTCATGTATGGATGTGAGAGCTGGACTGTGAAGAAGGCTGAGCGCCGAAGAATTGATGCTTTTGAACTGTGGTGTTGGAGAAGACTCTTGAGAGTCCCTTGGACTGCAAGGAGATCCAACCAGTCCATTCTGAAGGAGATCAGCCCTGGGATTTCTTTGGAAGGAATGATGCTAAAGCTGAAATTCCAGTATTTTGGCCACCTCATGCGAAGAGTTGACTCATTGGAGAAGACTCTGATGCTGGGAGGGATTGGGGACAGGAGGAGAAGGGGACGACAGAGGATGAGATGGCTGGATGGCATCACTGACCCGATGGATGTGAGTCTGAGTGACCTCCGAGAGCTGGTGATGGATAGGGAGGCCTGGTGTGCTGCAGTTCATGGGGTCTCAAAGAGTCGGACACGACTGAGCGACTGATCTGATCTGAATGAACAAAAATTTAAATGTCCTGTAATATTGGATTTTAGTAAATGTTATTGTCATGGTTGACTTGCTAAGTTGGGTCTGACTGTTTGCGACCCCATGGACTGTAGCTCACCAGGCTCCTCTGTCCTTGAAATTTTCCAGGCGAGAATACAGGAGTGGGTTGCCATTTCGTCCTCCAGCGGATCTTCCTGACCCAGGGATCAAACCAGCATCTCCTGCCCCAGCAGGCGGATTCCTTACCACTAAGCCACCAGGGGAAGTCCTTTAGTAAATGTTCAGTTCAGTTCAGTCGCTCAGTCGTGTCCGACTCTTTGCGACCCCATGAATTGCAGCACGCCAGGCCTCCCTGTCCATCACCATCTCCCGGAGTTCACCCAGACTCATGTCCATCGAGTTGGTGATGCCATCCAGCCATCTCATCCTCTGTCGTCCCCTTCTCCTCCTGCCAGCATCAGAATCTTTTCCAATGAGTCAACTCTTCGCATCAGGTGGCCAAAGTACTGGAGTTTCAGCTTTAGCATCATTCCTTCCAAAGAACACCCAGGACTGATCTCCTTTAGGATGGACTGGTTGGATCTCCTTGCAGTCCAAGGAACTCTCAAGAGTCTTCTCCAACACCACAGTTCAAAAGCATCAATTCTTCAGCACTCAGCTTTCTTCACAGTCCAAATCTCACATCCATACATGACCACTGGAAAAACCATAGCCTTGACTAGACGAACCTTTGTTGGTAAATTAATGTCTCTGCTTTTGAATATGCTGTCTAGGTTGGTCATAACTTTCCTTCCAAGGAGTAAGCGTCTTTTAATTTCATGGCTGCAGTCACCATCTGCAGTGATTTTGGAGCCCAGAAAAATAAACTCTGACACTGTTTCCACTGTTTCCCCATCTATTTCCCATGAAGTGATGGGACCAGATGCCATGATCTTCGTTTTCTGAATGTTGAGCTTTAAGCCAACTTTTTCACTCTCCACTTTCACTTTCATCAAGAGGCTTTTTTAGTTCCTCTTCACTTTCTGCCATAAGGGTGGTGTCATCTGCATATCTGAGGTTATTGATATTTCTCCTGGCAATCTTGATTCCAACTTGTGCTTCTTCCAGCCCAGCGTTTCTCATGATGTACTCTGCATATAAGTTAAATAAGCAGGGTGACAATATAAAGCCTTGACGTACTCCTTTTCCTATTTGGAACCAGTCTCTTGTTCCATGTCCAGTTCTAACTGTTGCTTCCTGACCTGCATATAGGTTTCTCAAGAGACAGGTCAGGTGGTCTGGTATTCCCCTCTCTTTCAGAATTGTCCACAGTTTATTGTGGTCCACACAGTCAAAGGCTTTGGCATAGTCGATAAAGCAGAAATAGATGTTTTTTGGAACTCTCTTCCTTTGGGAAGCAAAAACCTGATCTATCTATCATTGAATGTAGATTCATGTACCATTTCTAGAAAGCTAACAAATGACGTCAAACTTTTAACTACATTCAGACCTCATGTTGTTTAAATATAAATTCTCTTTTCATCCTAAACCTAGCTCCCCAGAGATAAGTATCTTTGAAACGTTGGTTTGAACACACACATTTTTTTAATATAAATGTAAAGTGACTCAGTCAGTCTCTATGTACCATACTGCAACCTGCTTTTGCATTTAATGATTATATACATTTGTGCTTATGTTTATATACCTTACCATATTTTAACAGCTGCTAATGATTCCACTCATTCAACGTACCATAGTTTATTCAACTATTACAGTATTTGGAACTGGGCGATTAGGTTGTTTTAACACATCATTGCATACTTGTCCAATTACTTTATTATACAAAATTCCTATGAGCATGTTTATTATTGAGTCTCCCGCTCCTTCTTCATGTCTCAGCTTGGGGCCACCTCCTGGAAGACTTCCTTTCCCCTTGGGGGGCTGCTCTGGGCTCCCCCAGGACAGCACTGATGCAGTGTTGTTCTAGCTTGTGAGAGTAGGTCTTTCACTTGCACTGGGACTTTCTTGGGGATGGGTCTGTGTTTCATCCCCTGTTCTATTCCGAGCACTTAGCACGGTGTCCTGCAACGTCACCATCAGCCATGAACAATCAAAATAGCTGATGGCCAGGCAGTGTGCTAGGCACTTGGTACTTAAACCTCATGAAGGACCGAAGTGAGCTCTATTTCTGCCCCCATTTTCCAATGAGAAAATTGGGACACAGAGAGGTCAAGTCACTTGCCCAAGGCCACACAGCTAGTAGGTGGCAAAGCTGGGCTTCCAGCCAGGTCACCTGGCTCCAGAGCCCCACCCTTAGCCTCCAAGCTAAAGAACTAACTGAAGGGCCCGCAGTGTGCATCGCCCTGTACCAGGCGCTGCCTCCTGGCTAAGTTGGGAACCTCCAACAACACTGCAGGGGGTGACGCACGCCCATTTTAGAGATGAGTATTCTAGCCCCACGGAGGGAAAGTCCTTATGCCAAGGGCGCCCAGGTCATACCGACAGAGACAGGACTGACTCTGCCTAATTAGAAGCTGATGCTGGAAATAACCTGTGAACAAAGGTAAAGAGAAAGAGGCAGGGGAGGGGAGGGGAAGGGAAAAGATAACAGAGAGAAAAAGGGAAGGAGGAGGCATAGGAAAGAAAGACAGATGGGAGAGAAAAAAGAAGGAAGGGGGAGGGAGCAAAGGAAAGAGAGGGCGGGAAGAAGGGACAGCTGCCTCTTCTCAGGCCTCCAAAAGCTTGTGCAGGTAGGGAAGAAAGTCCTTCACCATCTGACCAGGCTGAGAACCTCATCTTCTCTCCCCACCATCCTCAGCCCTTCATTCAGTGATATTTACACTTAGAAACGATCTGGTTTAATGATTTCACATCACAGATAATAGTTGGAAGCACAGAGAGGTTAAGTCACTTGCCCAAGGTCACACAGCTTTTTAGGGTCAGAAGTCAGAGCCAGCCTAACTCCAAACTTCCCTCCTCCGCCCTCTACCAGGCTTGCTCATCCAAGTCTTTACTGTGCAGATGGGGGCACCGGATCCAGAGACAGCAAGGCACTGGCTGTGCGGATGGGGGACACCGGATCCAGAGACAGCAAGGCACTGGCGGTGCAGATGGGGGACACCAGATCAGGAGACAACAAGGCATTGGCTGTGCAGATGGGGGACACCGGATCCAGAGACAGCAAGGCATTGGCTGTGCAGATGGGGGACACCGGATCCAGAGACAGCAAGGCACTGGCTGGCGGATGGGGAACGGATCCAGAGACAGCAAGGCACTGGCTGTGCGGATGGGGGACACCGGATCCAGAGACAGCAAGGCACTGGCTGTGCGGATGGGGGACACCGGATCCAGAGACAGCAAGGCATTGGCTGTGCAGATGGGGGACACCGGATCCAGAGACAGCAAGGCACTGGCTCAAGGTCACCCACCAGTTAGCAGTACAGCAGCAGCAGCCCCTGGTCCAAAGGAGAGGACGTTTCCATCACGTGAGGGGGACCCCGTACATCACCATCTAAAGCTTTGTCACTGAGACCAGTGGTTCTCAAAGCGTGGATTCCGGACCAGCGGCTGCAGCCTTACCTGGGAATTTGTTTGAAATGCAGGCTCCTAACAAGCCACCGGGGGATGCTGAGGCTGGCTCAAGTTTAAAAACCACTGACTCAAACATTTCCATTAAGAATGCATTCTGGCTCCCAGGACTTGTCACCTTCTCCATCCACAGAATTGTGGTTAAGAACAGAGGCCCTGGGATTAGACAGACCCAATCTGATGATGGGCTGATGGGCTTCCCAGGTGGCTCTAGTGGTAAAGAACCAGCTTGCCAATGCAGGAGAGGTAAGAGACATGGGTTCGAACCCTGGGTGGGGAAGAGCCCCTTGGAGGAGGGCATGACCACCCACTCCAGTAGTCTTGCCTGGAGAATCCCACGGACAGAGGAGCCTGGTGGGCTACAGTCCACGGGGTCGCGCAGAGTCGGACACGACTAAAGCGACTTAGCCCGATATGATGAAATCCCTGTCTCCACCACTGAGAGCTGGGTGGGCAAGTCCTTTCACCTCTCTGAGCCTCAGTGTGCTCATCTGCAGAGGCTGGAGGAGGGAGGAGGGGGTGAGCAGAGGGGAGGAAGTGGAGGAGGGTGGGAGAAGGAGATTGGGGGAGGAAGCAGCCTTCCAGGAAGACGGAGCACACTGGGGCAGGGCTGGGGGGAGCCTGGAAGAGGAGCTGGGAGACCCTGGCCTCTGGACGGATTTAGGGAAATTGCCTCTTCCTCCTTCCTCAGGTGCTGCTACTACAGGTCCGGCCGTCCCAGGCCCCAGGCCTCCAAAGCCAAGCTTTAACGAGCTTCAGGTGTTATCAGCTGCGAGCCACATCAGGGAGGCTGAGCGAGGACTAGGGCTCCCAGCCAGTCAGGCGTCAGATTCGAGGTGGAGGTCGGGGCACCCACAGCCCCGCCCGGAGCACCCCCCCACCTCCAGTGAGAAACAGAGTCGAGCTGCCCCTGCCCCCCGTCAGAAGCTATAGTCTTGGGCCACCATTCTGAACAAGGCAGAAAAGTTTGGGTTTTTTTCCCCTTCCTTGGAATGAAAAGGCTTTTGTTGAGGTTTTTAACTTTTTTTTTTTTTTTAAAATAGGATTCTGAAATCCAAGGCCTGACCTAGGAATACTAGTAGCTGAGAGACGTGATACCCTTCATGGCCTGAAAAGACACTCTGTTTATTCCCATAGAAACTATTGTTACAGGGTGGCGGATTAGGCTTCATCTCTCTTTGTTTTTTCATTTAAAAAATGTATGTATTTATTTGGCTGCTCTGAGTCTTAATTGTGGCATGCAGGATCTTTGTTACCGTATGTGAACTCTTTAGTTGAGACAGGTGGGATTTAGCTCCCTGCTCAGGGATCAAACCCAGGCCCCCTGCATTAGGAGGACAGAGTCCTAGCCCCTGGACCACTAGGGAGTCCCCTTTATTTTACTGAAGTAAGTTGTGTTCATTTCTGCAGGACGACAGTGATTCAGTAAGATATATACATATATTCCTTTTCACTATGGCTTATCGCGGGATATTAAACATGGCTCCCTATGCTAGACAGTAGGGGCTTGCCCCTTATTCATTCTCTGTATGATGGTTCATAACTGCTAATCGCACGCTCCCAACCCATCTCTCCCCCAAGCCTCTCACCCTCGGTGACCACAAGCCTGTTTTCTATGTTTGTGAGCCTGTCTCTGTTTTGTAGAGAAGTCCAATTGTGCCACATTTTACATTCAGTATATAAGTGATGTCATAGGCTGTCTGTCTGTCTCTTTCTGACTCACTTCACTTACTACGACAATCTCTAGGTCCATCCACGTTGGTGCAAATGGCACTGTCTCCTCCTTTTTATTGCTGAGTAATATTCCCTGGTATAAATATACCACATCTTCTCAATCCATTCATCTGTCCATGGACATTTAGGTTGCTTCCTTGACTTAGCGATTGTATATAGCACTGCAGTGAACACTGGAACACTGGGGTGCAGGTATGTTTTGAGGCTACTGTTTTTGTCTGGTCTGAATATATGTTCAAGGTATCACTTTAAAATGCAGGAAAGTCGGAACTCCCTAAAACCTTCACCCAGGGTCTCCAATTATTTATATTTTGCCCAATTTGCTTTATCATTCTTTCCCACTATCTCTCCGCACTTCTTTTCCTGAAACACGCCCATTTTGCATATGGGAAAACTGAGGCCTCGGAGTTGCTTCTGGCACCTACCTCCATGGTCCCACTCTAGAGGCCCAGAAACTGAGATCTACAAACTTGGCGAGAGCCTACAGAGATATCTGAAACCTGAACTCACAAGCAGATTGACCCCAGAACATCAAAAGACAACTGCAACTCAAAATTAATGTGTCTGATTCAATGTCTATAATACATTGGTGAGTCAACTGCTATCCAACCACACTTGTGTTTAAAAATAGAAAAGCACAGATCACAAGAACACAAAAAATAATTTATTCTTCCTAAGCCCCATATATATGAATTACTTTTTTAACACTTTTTGGGGTATTTTTTTAATTAAAAACACATATGTATAATGGCATCTGTAGGGACATGTTGAGGTTAGCAGTGGTGTGGAGTGGGTCCCCAAAATGTCAAAGATCCAAGAACCTTCAAAGGCCTTAACACAAGCTCTCTTGGCCCATAGCCCCTTGAATCTTACTCAAACTGGGCATAAAATGAAGATTTTTTTCATGTAATTTTACAAGAAGGCTGTATGTACCTTTTTATGTGGGTCATTAAAAAAATAAAAATTTTTTAAAAACACAGAGAAACATGAGAAATTCGTCATAGCAACGGGGCTGCCTCTCCTATTTTTAAAAAGTGAGCTGTTCCCTCCTCCTCTTAGGACAGAAAGTTTATTTTCCTGCAGAGGCCTCTGACTCAGAGACAAGCCCAGAACTCAGTCCGCTGCCTCTAAGGGAGGGGTGAGGGTCCTGGGGACGCTCAGAGCCCCAGGCCGCAGGTCCGCTGCAGCTGGCACGGCCTCCGGGCACCCAGATGCCCCTGACGTTGCTGCTCACCACTCGGGCTTCCTGCTCTGTGTGCAGCCACATACTCCCGCCGAGGCACGCATCTTCACCCAGCTCACCTTGTAGGAACACAGCTGGATGACTGAACTGGATCTGTAAATATCAAAATACTTCCTGGCTAGTTGGGAAAACCCAGCTACCCTGGACCCTCTCCAGGGAAGACCTCTGATCCAAGAACTAAAGTGGTAGCAACAGGCTAGTGGGCGGGGGGAGGGTTGTGGGACCCAGAGTCTTGACTCAGGGCTGCCTCCTAATTGGTCAGAGCCCACATTCTCGCAGATGAGAAAGAGGGTATCCCTGCAGGCTGAGGGCTTCGAGACAGCAGCTGAAGATTGAGAGCATAGCCTGAACGTGAATTCTGGCCTACAGCTTATGAGCTGTGTGACCTAAAGAAAGTGGTCTGACCTCTCTGCGGCTCAGTTCCCTCTCAGAGGTAATAATAGTGACGGAGAGTTGTGGTAGGGATGACTTACCTTAACCCAAATAGAGTTAGCATGGCACCTGACATATAGCAGACTCTCAGTAAATTTTTATTATTACTACTACTATTAACATCATCTCCTTATTATCCTTCATAAAAAAATTGTGTGACCATATCTTAGGAACAAAGCGATAAAATCAGAGTCTAGCTCCATCAATTATCAGCCAAGTGACCTTGGGCAACTTACAACACTGGTTTCTCATCTATAAAATAGGGATAATAATAGCCCCATAATTTATTCTATTATTGATGATGGAAGAGATTGAGGGCAGGAGGAGAAGGGGGTGGCAGAGGAAGAGATGGTTGGATGGCATCACTGACTCAATGGACGTGACTTTGAGCAAACTTCGGGAGATGGTGAAGGACAGGGAAGCTTGGCGTGCTGCAGTCCGTGGGGTCGCTGAGTCGGACACACCTGAGCGACTGAACAACAACAATAATATAATAAAACATACTCAGATTTTGGCTTACGGTGAGTGTTCCTAAACGCCGGCTGTCATTATTATCAGAAGTCAGAAAACTATAACCCATAGCCAAATATGGCCACTGCCTATTTTTGTAAATAAAGTTCTATTGGAATACACCCATGCCCATTCATTTACAAATCATCCCTGGCTGCTTTAACGCTGCGGCCACAGGGCTGAGCAGTTGCAGCAAGATTCTGAATGGCTCACAAAGGCTACAGTGTTTACTGTCTTACCCTTTCAGAAAAAGTTTGTCTGATTTGTATCATTCTTCCCTTCTTTAATAGCAGTACTTACCATACATGTACATTTCATCTCCCTCAGTGGACTGTACATAAGATCTGCTTTCCAGGAATCACCTAGCAACCCATGGTTGGGTTTCCATGGTCCAAAAACCTCATCAACTTATTCACGGCAATAACGTAGGGGAGAGGGTCCATAGCTTTCATTGGTTGCTCAAAGCCTGCGGCCCATGAGAAGAACACAATCGCAGGACCATGAGCATTTGAGGAACTGGCCCAGGTCTAAGTCAACACGCTCCTTTATTATCCCAGGTTCGCCTGTCTCTCAGACAGTCCCACTCTAGGACACCAGGACATCAAGGCTTCATAACTAAGATTTCTCTCTGTGTTGCGCTATTGCCTGATCTGAAGCAGTTGCCTGCCTCCTGCTTCAGAGATCTTCTGTGTGTGATCTCCTTTTGTTTGATGTTGGGGTGAAAGAAAGGGGGCCCAAGAGCTCATCTGGAATTCAGCAAAGGAAACCCGTGACTTATTCACCCCAGAAAGACGTCTTCCCACAACCGATTGCCTTCGCTCCTTTGGGAGGCAGGCAGGAGGATCCGCCATTCCTCATCGGTTTAACAGGAGTTGGGTGGTGTGGTGGTGTGGTATGAAGCCTGCACACAACGTAACTGGCAGACCTCCCCGATCTGGAGGACCCTGCTGGCCACACTTCTTGGCTTTGTTTCATGCCCACAGATAAAAGGCTTCAATTTCCACTATTTGAGGCATGGTGGTTCCCAAAACCCTACATGGGCTCTGATATCACCTAAAAGAACCTGGCTGGACTTGACAATCAGCAGCCCCTGCCTTGACTGGAGGTCATCACACGTCATGATGGCCAAACATCCTGACACCACTGCCCCCTGTGTGTCCTGTCCTCAGCTCTGTCACTCCTATTTCTTCCTGACACACTGTCAGTGACAGCCAGAGGACAAACACCCTGCTGAGAGTCAGCAAACATCCCCAGGGTAGCCCAGGTCAGGGGAGGACAGAAGTTCCTCCCCGGCCTGCAGGCTCCATGAAACCCAGGACCATGTCTGTCTAACTTTGTGCTGAACTGCAGCACCTCAAACAGCCCCAGCATAGCACCTACGAACCAGTGTTCGGATGTCCAAGGCTACAAAATCCTGCTGTATGAGGAAGGAGAGGCTTGTTCAGGACTCAGGCTTCAAGGTGTTACGTAATGATAATGACACAGATATGACACGGCATCATTTTTTTTCTCTCATTTACTGGACTATGACTATGACTCTGAATTTGGGCTCCATGCCTGGTGCCCCCCACCCCTGCCAGGAAATCCATGGATGGTCTCTGAGGAGCCATTAACATGTAACAGCCTGTGTGTAGGTGCACAGGGGGTTTTTTTGGGGGGGGGACGGGGTCCAACATTTTCATCAGACTTTTGAAAGAATTTCAGAACTTCGAATGGTTATAAACATGAGATCACAAGTCTGATGCATAGCTCTGTCCCTAATGTCTAGTACGATAGCTGGGCACGACAGGTGCTCAAGAAATGTTTGCTGGATGAATCAATCATTGAAAAACTGTTTAAAATCACAGGCTGCCAAACTGCCTGATAATCAGATTTCCTGGGTGGTCAAATCCCACCAAACTGAAACTTGGGACTAACTTGAACAGATTCTTTTTCTGTCTCCAGGAAGGGAGAAGTACATTAATAATGATGCAAAGAAGAATGTGCAATGAGTGGCAATGAAGGGTGTCCACTGCCCGCCAGCAAAGTGTTCTCAGAGCTGCCATTTCTTGCTCCCAGCACTGACGCAGCCTTCCCAAAGAACTTCACAAAGAAGATGCTTTCTCGTCCCAGACAGGTGTGGTCTGTACAACAAAAGTTGTGAAACTGCATCGCTTGAAAGACAGCCTGGGAATCTCATTAGGCATTTCTTATTTGCCTCTGATCAACCTCAACATTTTTTTCCCTCAGACCAGCTGAAAAAACACACGTCTTAAAATTCAGTGAATTCACTAAAGAAGTTTACTTTGTAAATAATATTACCAGAGGACGCATTGACTGGGCACTTACATGCACCATAGGGATGAGTGGTGAGCAGAGAAAGGTACCTGGGTTCCACGACTTTTTTGGAAAGCAATCTGGTAAGAGGCGTATGAGCAGTCTTATTCTTAGGCAGAGTAGTTGCCCTTCCAGGGCTTTGTCCTAAGAAGTGCATCAGCATTGTGCTCGGAGACTCCTTTTCCAGACACATACAGCTAAACGTGATTAAGAATGGAGAAGAAACGGGAAACAATGCAAGACTTCGGCAGTCAGTGTTCAGGTCAGTTCAGTCGCTCAGTGGTGTCTGACTCTTTGTGACCCCATGAACTACAGCACACCAAGCTTCCCTGCCAGTCCATCACCAACTCCCAGAGCTTGCTCAAACTCATGTCCATTGAGTTGGTGATGCCATCCAACCATCTCATTCTCTGTCGTGCCCTTCTCCTCCTTCCTTCAAAGAGAAGGGACAGGAGAGGACAAGATGGTTGGATGGCATCACCAACCTGATGGACATGAACACCAGCAATGTGAGACTTCAACAGTCAGCGTTAGTTAAACAAATTGTAGCATACTCATATGAAACATTAAATCAAATACAATCATGTCTAGAAAATGTTCTCAAAGCTTCATAAAAATTTAAAAACTTTTGTTCTTCAAAGGATAGCATCAAGAAAGTGAAGACAGCCTACAGAATGGAAGAAAATATTTGCAAACCATGTATCTGATAAGAGACTTGTATCCAGAATATTAAAAGAAATTTTCTAACTCAATATAAAAGGACAAATCACCTAATTTAAAGATGGGCAAGTTATTTAAATAGACATGTCTCCAAAGAAGGCATAGAAATGGCCAATAAGCACACAAGAAGATTAGTCATTAGGGAAACACCAACCAAAACCACAGTGAAATACCACTTCACACCCACTAGGGTGGCTGTTAATAAGTGTTGCAGAGGATGTGGAGGAAAAGGAACCTTCACACCCTGCTGATGGGAACATAAAATGATGCAACTGCTTTGGGAAAATATTCTTCAGGTCCTAAAAAGGAGAAACAGGGTTACCACAGAAGTGAAGTTGCTCAGTCGTATCCGATTCTTTGTGACCCCATGGACTGTAGCCTACCAGGCTCCATCCATGGGATTTTCCAGGCAAGAATACTAGAGTGGGTTATTTCCTTCTCCAGGGAGAAGGGTTACCATAGGAGCCAACAATTCCACTCCTAGGTATGCATCCAAGAGAAATGAAAATGTTATGTCCACACAAAAATTTAGACACAAATATTCACAGAAGCACTTGTCATCCAAAAAATAGAATAAACAAAATGTGGTCTTTCCATACAATAAGCAATCGTTCAGCCATAAAAAGGAAATTAAGTACTGATACCTGCTACAGTGAGGATGAAACTTGGAAGCATTATGCTGAGAGAAAGCCAGATACAAAGGGCCACGTAGTGAACAATTCCATTGATATGAAATCAAAAGGCAAATCTAGAGACAGAAAGTAAATTAGTGGTTGTCAGGAGCTGGAGTGAAATGGAAAATGAAAGCAAATGCATAGTATGCTTCTTTTTGAGGCAATGAATGTGTTCTAGAATTGACTATAGTAATAGTTGCAAAAATTTGTGAACACACTGAAAAAAATCATGGAAATAAACACTTTGGGTGAATTGTGTGGTGTATGAATTATATCTCAACAAAAGTATTCTATATGTATTGAAAAAGTAGTGAAAGGGTTAGTCGTTCAGTCCTGTCTCTTTGTGACCCCATGGATTGTAGCCTGCCAGGCTCCTCTGTCCATTGGAATTCTCCAGGCAAGAATACTACAGTAGGTAGTCAATCCCTCTTCCAGGGGATCTTCCCAACACAGGGATCAAACTTGGGTCTCCTACATTGCAGGGAGATTCTTTACTGTCTGAGCTACCAGGGCATATTGAGTATATTGCATATAAATGCTGCTGCTGCTGCTAAGTCACTTCAGTCGTGTCCGACTCTGTGCGACCCCATGGACTGCAGCCTACCAGGCTTCCCCGTCCATGGGATTCTCCAGGCAAGAACACTGGAGTGGGTTGCCATTTCCTTCTCCAACGCATGAAAGTGGAAAGTGAAAGTGAAGTCACTCAGTCGTGTCTGACTCTTAGCGACTCCATGGACTGCAGCCTACCAGGCTCCTCCGTCCATGGGATTTTCCAGGCAAGAGTACTGGAGTGGGGTGCCATTGCCTTCTCCCTGCATATAAATATATAATTTAAATATATATAAGTATAGATTAAGCATATATTTTTATATAATATGTAAATACTTATTAGGTAAATGATGCTTGCTGCTGCTAAGTCACTTCAGTCGTGTCCGACTCTGTGTGACCCCATAGACAGCAGCCCACCAGGCTCCACCGTCCCAGAGATTCTCCAGGCAAGAACACTGGAGAGGGTTGCCATATCCTTCTCCAATGCATGAAAGTGAAAAATGAAAGTGAAGTCGCTCAGTCATGTCCGACTCTGTGCGACCCCATGGACTGCCGCCTACCAGGCTCCTCTGTCCATGGGATTTTCCAAGCAAGAGTACTGGAGTGGGGTGCCATTGCCTTCTCCGAAATGGTGCTTGGTGAATATTATATAAAAATAGTAGACTGATACTTCTCAGACCTACCCACCAAATGGCAAAGAAGAGTGAATGCATAGCTCTGAGGGTCCAAGGTAGAGGTTAAGCCACAAAGCCTCATGGCTTAGTTACAAAATTCCAGCACATTTTGCCTTCCACTTCAAAATATGCACATGTTAATTTTAATATAAAAATTATTTTCTCCACATCCATGAATAAAATTGATGCTCTAGGAAGGAAGAAAAAATATGTAGTAACATGAAAATGGTCATAACATAATAATAAGTGAGAAAAAGCAGATATAAAGCTCTGTGCATTGTTGATCAGTCACTAAGTCATGTCCAACTCTTTGTGACCCCATGGACTGCAGCACGCCAGGCCTCCCTGTCCATCACCAACTCCCAGAGTTTGCTCAAACTCACGTCCATTGAGTCGGTGATACCATCCCACCATCTCATCCTCTGTCATCCCCTTCTCCTCCTGCCTTAAATCTTTCCCAGTATCAGGGTCTTTTCCAATGAGTGAGTTCTTCACATCCAATGGCCAAATATCGGAGCTTCAGCTTCAGAATCAGTCCTTCCAATGAACATTCAGGGTTGATTTCTTTTAGAATTGACTGGTTTGATCTCCTTGCAGTCCAAGGGACTCTTCAGAGTCTTCGCCAACACCACAGTTCAAAAGCGTCAGTTCTTCGGTGCTCAGCCTTGTTTTTGGTCCAACTCTCACATCCATACATGACTCCTGGAAAAACCATAGTTTTGACTATATGGACCTTTGTCAGCAAAGCCAACATATTAGCAATGTTTATCTCTGGGTCATGGAATTGCAACCTTCTTTAGCTTCCTGACATCTTTTTTCCCTTTCCATATTCACAGTAGATGTTGCATAATATTAAAGAATAAACAGTTTTTAAGTCCAACAGTGAGACCCAGGCAGGAAGACAACAGGCAGTGTTTTTCTGGAGACAGCTTGGCTCGGCCATTCCTCTGGTGGGAGCTCGCTGACAGCCCTGGACCACAGCTGGGCCGAGCAGAATGACGTGTGCACTCGTGGAGACTCCCAGCATGCCTTGCTTTCTGCAGGTGCCAGTGGAGAATGTGGGTTTCCTCCCAGAGGAGTGAAGAGACCAGGGCTTTGCAGAGTTCCAGGAATGCAGACAAGCAAGCTCATCATTACATGGCAACAGCTTAAGGACAAGACGGGACGCCAGGGACAGAGCTCTGAGCCAGGTGGACCTCAGGAGACAGATGTGAGCTGCGGCTTCCACCCTGCTTCCAACAGTCTGAATGACCTCTGTCAAACAAGTGACCATCTCTCTCCAGGTCTCAGTTTCCCCCTCTGTAAAATGAGGCCCCTGGGTCCTAGTCCGGATGACTTGTGGCTCTGTGGTCACACGTCTGAAGTCTTTTCTTTGCACTGTCCTTGTAACAAACAGGTGGAAGCTCTTCCTATGACTGCCCAGCACAGCCCCTGCCCCAGGAATCTCAAGGGCCATTCTGCCCCCACAAGGCAATCTCTACATTGAGTGACACTTGTCTAATGGAAGAAGGCTTTCCAGAGCACTGCATCTCCACCCTCTGCACCTCTGAATCCAGTCAAGCATGAGGCTATTTCCTGATCATCAGCCAGGTGCCAGGCATTGGTGCTGTGCCAGTGAATAAAACAGGTACTATCCTGCTCTCTCGGGGTATACAGGATCAACCATAACTACCAGTGACAGACCCCTCTCCTGCTCCAGAGGAGGGTTCGCACACACTAGTGTTTTATAAGCTTTCACACCAACACTTAGAGGCTGATACCATCATTTACATTTCACAGCTAAGAAAACTAAAGCCCAAAGAAGTGAAGTGCTTTGCCAAAGGTCACAGAGATCAGTTACACCTCCAAGGTACTTGTGATTTATCAGTGGTTCTTTTTTTAAAATTTGAAGTGTATTTGATTTACGTCATGTTCAATTCTGCTGTACAGCAAAGTGATTTAGTTATGCATATGTATACATTTTTAATATTCCTTTCCATTATGGTTTACCATAGGATGTTGAATGTAGTTCCCCCTGCTATACAGTAGGACCTTGTCATTTATCCATTCTATACACAATAGTTTGCATCTGCTAATCCCAGTTCATCACTCCTCCACTCTGCCCCCAAGACTTGGCAACCACAAGCCTCATCTCTATATATGTCAATGGTTCTTAACTTTACTGTTCAGGCAGAACAAAATACCTTAAGATCCACCCAATCTCAACCTTGGTAAGGTTGTAAGAAAGACCTGGAGAAAAACAAAATCAGTTATAACAAACTTGATGCTGAAGCTATTGACTTTATAAGAGCAAGCTATGAATTTGTACAAATGAATCTACATGATAAAACTATACCATATAATTTAAATGAGATGCTAAATATGAGTGGAATCACAGCATGAGAAAATTATTCTTTCCAAGTCTCTTTCAACCCTTCTAATTATACCCAGGAGAAAATGTCCATCTGATGCTGTCCACCTGTCTTTAACATCTTCTCCCAAACTTGCTAATTTCCTTCCATAACAAAGAAAGAGCAGGCTTCAGGCTCAGAGCCTGCAGGCAACAGTATCCAGTTAACATGTAATAACTGTTTTATTGCTTATGGGGGGGTTGGGGGTATCTTATGCTTACCTGCCTTTTGAGGAAAGTGATAACTGGCTTTCTATTTACTGTGCTCATATAAATTTTCCTTTTGGGCTACATTTACTGGTTTTCTTTAATGAGTACCTTTAATCACACTTTTAAATGAGTAAATTTAAAGAAAAATACTAAATTCATGACACCATAGAGGTGGTATACATCCAGGGCAAAAATAAAAAAGGTGGCATTGAAACGATTGAGGCTTGAGAAACACTGCCCCATGAAATTAAAAATAACCCAGCCATGTAATTATATTGTCCTGAAAGTGTATTGCAAGTTACTTAAATAGCACACATTCACAGTAGCCCAACAAGAATAAAGCAGGTTTTTTGAGAGCTTACGTATGCAGTTTCTGTAGCAACAGAGATATAAGTGAATAATATTCAAACCACTAGACCTATGTGCCTGAAAGTCTAATTATTGGAAAATTATAGACCTAAGAAACACAGCTATGCCTCACTGCACACCACAGGTTTGACCAATACCTCATGGTAATTGGATAAACCCTGTCTTCATAGAAGCTGTGTAGAAAGGAAGAACCCTTCCCCCACCTATGGCTCCTCAGCCATCTGTGTATGTGGAATTGCATTTATTCATTCACTCACTCATTTATTCAACCATCTCTTGCAGTGTTTACCCAGCCTCTGCGATAAGCCTGGAAATACAGAGGACTGCAGCGAGCCTCCAGTCCAGGAGGGGGCGACAGACGTGAAGCCCAGCCTCAGCTGCTGGAGTGCATGAATTGCCAAATGGGCTCAGAAGAGAGCACCACTCTTTGAAAGCAGAAGAAACTTGCCTATCCTGTAAGTGGTCAGGGAAGGTTTCCTGGAGGAAGTGACCATCAAGTTGCAATCTAGAGAAGGAACAGAAATTAAAGGAGGTGGGAGGAGAGAGCGGTGAAAGGGCAGGTATGTCCATGTACGCGGACGAGCTTTCACGCCCACATACCCCTCCCCAAGTGAGTATCTCACCCCGGTGCACCATCCAAGTGTGATCCTCGGGTTCAAAGATACGTGTTTCGTGTCTCAAGCCTAAATGCAAGCCAGCAAGGGCATCTGTTCTTCAGTGGGGAAACGGCCATCCAACCCCAACACTGAGGAGAAACTGAGAGATTCTGGGAGGGTCTCCAACGCCAGCCTCCCTGTGGGATTTGAAAGAGTGATTTTGACCACAGAGAACTTTTATTGTAGGCACCAACATAGTGGATCTCAGTCAGGGCTGCACTTGGAACTCTGGGAAGTTTTCAAATGTGCAAGCCCGGGAGACACCCAGGCACAGTCCATTAAGTTAGACTCCCTGGGCGGGGGTGGGGAGTCTGGTGACCAGTAAATTTTAAATCTCCCCTGTGTGTAAATGCGTGCATGCTCAATCCTGTCCAACTCTTTGCGACCCTCTGGACTGTAGCCCACCAGGCTCCTCTGTCCATGGGTTTTTCCAGGCAAGAATACTGGAACGAGTTGCCATTTCCTCCTTCAGGGGATTTTCCTGACCCAGGGATTGAACTTGCATCTCTTACTTCTCCTGCATTAGCAGGTGGGTTCTTCACCACTATGCTACCTGGGAAGCTCCCCAGAGGAGTCCAATATGTGGCCAAGGCTGAGAACCACTGAGGAAACCCAGTCCTATGGAGGATTCAAACCTAGAAAAATTTACTAAGTACCTGCTACAGGCCAGGCAATGAGCAGGGTGGAAGGTGATGAGAATCAGATCATTTTAGAATCACTAACGGGCCTTCCCTTGTGGCTCAGTGGTAAAGAGTCTTTACCTGCCGATGCAGGAGATGCAGGTTTGATCCCCAGTCCAGGAAGATCCCACATGCTGTGGAGCAAATAAACCCATGCTCCACAACTACTGAGCCTGTGCTCTGGAGCCCAGGAACAGCAGCTATTGAGCCCACATGTCGCGACTACCAAAGCCTGGGCGCCCTAAAGCCTGTGCTCTGCAACAAAAGAGGTCACCACAGTGAGAAGCTCATACACTGCAAGGAAGAGTAGCCCCTGCTCCCTGCAACTGGAGAAAACAAAGACCCGGCACAGCCAAAACCAAATAAATACACGAATGTGTGTGTGCCAAGTCGCTTCAGTCACGTTCAACTCTTTGCAACCCTATGGACTGCAGCCCACCAGGCTCCTCTGTCCATGGGATTCTCCAGGCAAGAACACTGGAGCGGGTTGCCATTTCCTTCTCCAGGGACTCTTCCAGACCCAGGAATCAAACCTGCACCTCCTGCGGCTCCTGTATTGCAGGCATATTCTTTACTGCTGGAGGAATTACCTGGGAAATTAAATGTCCTCAGCTGGGGATGTCCACATGGGACTCAGAGCAGGAGAATGTGAGTGGACAAGACTGAGCAAGTGGAAAGCCTGAGCAAGAGGTCTTTGGAGCTGACCCCTAGGGCTTCCCTGGTGACTCAGCGGTAAACAATATGCCTGCAATATAGGAGCCACAGAAGATGCGGGTTTGATCCCCAGGTCGAGAAGATCAAATATATATATATATTTGAAGCACAGAGCCCAGGTAAAGATGAAAGGTGCTCTGGTCACACGAGTTGCCTGAGGGACCTGATTAAAACTCAGATTCCTATGCAGCACGTCTGGGCTGGGGCCCAAGAGCCTGCCTTTCTAAAGCGCTCCCTTGTGTCACTGCAGGACTGAGAACAGAGGTGGGGGGCAAGGTTCTGAAGGGAACCTCTCAGCCCTCAGCTTCTCCCCCGTTTCTCCACCACAGACAGTCCTGAGCATCATCTGGAGGTGAGAACAGACCTCAGGGAAAGAACGAAATGCCCCCTCGCCACCAGTCAGGTGTGGATCTGGTCCCCCAGACCCCAAAACTCCTCCAAGCGCCACCCCACACACATCCCTGGAGTGTGGGGGGAGATCCCAGGAAGAAAGAGAAGGGAAGCGGATGGAGAAGGGGTGATGAGTGGACAGTTGTCATAAAGACCAAACCATCTGCACAGCAGCAGCGCCTCACTGCCTTTGGAGTCCCCCATCTGTGGCCAGAACAAAAGCAAAGAAATTCAAGGGGCTTCGGAGATCAAAACGGCCTCGGAGGCTCTCCTGCTGCGAGCCTTCATTTCTAATTAGTTCCCCGTCCTTGGCAAATCAATTGTGCCTGTTTTGCGGTCTGTACTCCAAGGGCAAGGTATGGGGTGGAAGTTGGAACAAGGGGTCTTTTTTGGTTTTTTTCCCTGTATTGCTATGGCTCCAAAGCAGGAGTCACTTTTTTTTTTTTTTTTGGCCGTGCCTCACGGTGCTCAGGATCTTAGATTCCTGACCAGAGATCCAACTAGTGCCCCCTGCATTGAAAGCTCAGAGTCTTAGCCGCTGGACTGCCAGGAAAGCCTGAGCAAGAGGTCTTCAGAGCTGACCCCCAGGGTGGTGAATTCATGGGGAGAGGGCAGTGGGCTCAGCCCTGATCCATTCAGCAGAGCCAGAAAGGAATGGATCAGGGGAGGGGAATGCTTGCCGAGGCCAGGCTGCTCACAGGAACTGGTGGGTGTGGAGTTAGTAGAGGCAGCCTTGGGGACTAAAAACAAATGGACACTCTGTCTTTGCCTGCCCCACCCCTCCATAAGTTGGCAGCTACTGACTTTCACTGCCAGCCAGAAAGGCAGACCCATTTCTGGACGATGTGCTAGGGCTTCCTTTTTGGTTTTGAAAATATCAAATATCTGAAAATATGTTTTGTTTCAAGAGGAAATCTCCTGGTTTATAGAAGTTGGCTCAAATTGTTTTGAAACATTGTGCCATCCATCCAAATATGTCTTGGGAACCACAAAGGAAGTGCAGACTGCCAATGTGTAACCTCTGAGAGAGTGGACTGGAGGAAGTACCTGGGAAATTAAATGGCCTGTGGCTGGGGGTGTCCACACAGGGCTCAGAGCAGGAGAATGTGAGTGGACAATTTCTAGAATGCCAAGGGAAGTACCCCTGAAGCCCCCTAGAAATCGCTGGGAGAGACTTTGAGGGGAAGTAAGGTCCCACAAGCGGGGACTGAACGCCCCTGTAATTAGAGAGTTCTGGTCCCCCCAGCCCCGCTTGTATCGCTCCACGAATGTCTTCGCACCGATACTTATTGGGCACATCCTCTGTGCTGACACCATGCCCAGCACTTTACGTGTGTTACTGCGTTTCGTCCTCACCGCCACCCTGGGAGGTGGGCGTGGCCATTAGTCCCACCTCCGTTGCCGTCATTTAGTCGCTCAGTCTTGGCCGACTCTCTGAGACCCCACGGACTGTAGCCTGCCAGGCTCTTCTCTCCGTGGCATTTAACAAGCAAGAAGACCGGAGTGGGTTTCCATTTCCTTCTCCAGGGGATCTTTCCAACCAGGGATCGAAACCAAGTCTCCTTCACTGCAGGCGGACTCTTTACCACTGAGCCACCGGAGAAGCCTCTACTTTACAGATAAGGAAATCGAGGTTCCATTAAGTGACTCCCTCAAGTCACTCAGCTAATAAGAGGCAGAACTGGAACTCAGACCTGGACAGTCTGGCTCTAGAATCTGTTTTCTTTACTGTAGGCAACCCCGCCTAGCCTAAATCCCAAAGAGCCTTGGGCAGAGTGTGGGACACAGTGGGTGCTCAGAAAATGTCTGTTTCATTGAACAAAGTCTCAGGGAATTAGATCTGTCAGAATCCAATGCTATTATTTCAACGGATTTTGTGTTCCTATTTCAAGAAGAACTGGTTTTTAGCTTCTGCTTGGGCAGGGTTCTCCCCCAGGTAATGGGTTGAAATCTCTTTACAGGCATGATCTGTAATGAAAAGGAGCCCCCAGGGACTTCCCTGGAGGCCCAGTGGTTAAGACTCCCAGTACAGGGGACATGGGTTCAATTCCTGGTTGGGGAACTCGGCTCCCGCATGCTGCAGGGCACAGTCAAAAAGAGAGAGAGAAGGAGCCCCATCCTTCCCTCTAACCATCCTCCCCTGACTCCACAGGCTCTTGCTTCTAATCCATCTCCAGCCTTCCCACCCTACTCCAGCGATCAGGCTCTGCCTCCCTCCTGGGCTACATCCTCGACCTCCAGGTCTATTTCAGATCTATCTCTAGGAGTCTGTGTTAGCATTTGGAGCCTTCAGAGTAACCTTTCTGGTAGGGGCGTTTCCCTAAAAGGGGAGAGAGGGGGTTATATGCACAAAGCTAAGCATTGCGGGGGGTTGAACCCCTTTTGAATTTCTCTTGGGACCTTTGAAGCCCTTAGATGGAAATTTCCACTGTCTGGGAGGCAGTTCCACCTGTGGGAATTCCAGTCCCCCACCTGCTGCTCATTACCATATGGGAGACACACAAAACGGGCCAGGCTCCGAAGCCATGCAGCTGCCGTTGCCGAAATCGGCCACTGAGCCCAAATATGGGCTTTTCTTTTTTTGATTTAACTGAAGTATAGCTGATTTACAGCTTTGTGTTAATTACTGCTGTACAGCAAACACATTCCTTTTTATATATTCTCATCCATTATGGTTTCTCATAGGGCACTGACTACAGTTCTCTGCACTATACAGTAGGACCTTGCTGTTTATCCATTCTCTATACGAAAGCGTGTATCTGCTGACCCACCTCCCACTCCAGCCCCTCACCCAACTCCCCTCCCCTCGGCAACCACCAGTCTGTTCTCTATGTCCATGACTCTGTCTGTGTTTCATAGACAGGCTCATTTGGGCCATGTTTTATTTTATTATTATTTTTGACCACTCTGTTTGGCCTTCGGGATCTTAGTTCCCCAACCAGGGATTGACTCTGGGCCTCAGCAGTGAAGGTGCCGGACTACCAGCGCTGGACCGCTGGACCACCAGGGACCTCCCTGTGTCGTGTTTCAGATTCCACACATAAGTTGTATCATTTGTTATTTGTCTTTCTGTTTCAGATTTGCTTCACTTAGTAAGATGATCTCTCATTGCATCCATGTTGCTGCAAATGGTATTATTTCCTCCTTTTTATGGCTGAGTAGTGTTCCATTTTACATATGTAACACATCTTCATTCATCTGTCGATGGGCATTTAGGCTGTTTCCGTGTCTCAGCTATTGTGGATAGTGCTGCTATGAACACAGGGGTGCATGTCTCTTTTTGAATTGGAATTTTGTCTGCATATACGCCCAGGAGTGGGATGGCTGAATCATATGGTAATTCTAGTTTTACTTTTCTCAGGAAGCTCCATACGGTTTTCCACAGTAACTACACCAACATGCATTCCCACCAACAGTGTAGGAGGGTTTCCTTTTCTCCACACCCTCCTCAGCACCAAATGCAGGCTTTTTTTTTTTTTTTTTTTTAGTTCTAGTTCCAGATCTGCTGATAAACATTCACTCATTTAGTCATTCACTCATACACTCATTCAACAAGTACTTATGGCACCTGTTTTACTCTAAGCACTGAAGTAGGTGCTAGGGAAGCCATGCAAAACCGAGGGGTCTCAGTGAAATTAATACTCAGGAGGTCAGATATCTTCTCTGAACCTCAGCTTCTTTTTCTGAAAGGTGGTGGGGGTGCTGATGAAGATGTGAGATCCCCTTTTCCTCCACTATGAAGCTAATCCCCATCTCTAGAAGAAGAGCATCCTGGTGCCCCAAGAGGGGGACTGGAAAAAGAGAGTCAGGATACAGCCTTCTAGTTGAATGCTCCTAGTTAAGTCACTTCCACCAGGACCTCAGCTCCTTCATCAGTAAAATGAGAGGGCTGGACTACGTGGGTTTAAGAGCTCATCTTGCTCTAACCATCTGTGATTCTCTGATTCAGATATTCATGATTCTAGCATGAGACTACCCTGTAACTCCAGGAATGGCCCTCCTTCTGGGAGCAAATCTCCTCACAGGATGCCTTTCATCATGAAAGCAGCAGAAAGGGACTCGTGACGTGAGCATGAAGGGGTGTGGGGGCCTCTCCTAGGGCCTGGTCTCCCAGGATCCCCAGAATCACTACATTTATCTTCCCCATCATGCTCTTAATCTCTGAAAATTTAATGACACGGCCATAAACTGCCTAAAGAACACAGCTGACCCGTCACCAATAAATCAGAAACTCCTGGTAATGCTTTGGGATAAATGATAGCCCCTCGGATCAGTGGGCAGATGAGCTGGAGATGTTTGATGAACCCAGGAAAGATCTCAACCCACACCCTGCTGGGGTGGGAGGCATTGATAAGAAGTCAGGGAGTGTGCTGAGTGGATCAAGAGGTCCCCGGAGTCATGCCTGGGTGTTTGGACAGAACCAGACATGCTTTCAAACTGTGGTACTAGAGAAGACTCTTGTGAGTCCCTTGAACTACAAGGAAATCAACCCTGAATATTCATTGGAAGGACTGATGCTGATGCTGAAGCTCCAGTACTTTGGCCACCTGATGCGAAGAGCAGACTCACTCGAAAAGACCCTGATGTTGGAAAAGATCGAAGACAGGAGGAGAAGGGGATGACAGAGGATGAGATGGTGGGATGGCATCACCGACTCAATGGATGTGAATTTGAGCAAGCTCCGGGAGATAGTAAAGGACAGGGAAGCCTGGGTTGCTGCAGTCTATGGAGTCACAAAGAGTTGGATGCATCTAAGCAAATGAACAACAATAGACCCAAGCTTTCACAGTCACAACTGACCCTATTTTACCTGAAAAATAAACATCCCGAGGGAGAACAAAAAACAGCCCAGGGTGTATGGTCGGGCTGTTCAAGGTGGTGGTTCTCCTGTTCTCTGTACCTCCCCTGCTCAACCAGCCCCTGCTTCACCTGCACCTTCTCCGGTCCCCCAGCCTGTGCCTGCTCCCTGCCCCCACTGGTGCTGGTTCTAATCCTTAGCCCCGAAAGGCTCCACCTACTAGTTTACTAATAGGAAACACCTGCCCTGGAGATGGTCATTAACCTGAGGGACTGTGAGCAGCACGTGTCCAAGCGACTGGTTGCCCTGGTAACCGAACTGATGTCAGTTCCCCCCTATAAGGGGGTAGCATTTCCCTCGCCCCGCCCCAAGTGGTGAAGATGGTCACCCCCTAGCAATCACCACCTGCTGCAGACAGTGGTGTGTTGCTCCAAGACCTGGCTTCGGACATGTTCGGTCTTCTATCCAACAGACCGTGGATATCCCTGTCCCTGTCCCTGTCTCTGGGCTCTTTCTTCGGTCTCAAGGCTAGACAACTACAAGGCTCGCGGGCCTGCAGCTTGCAGCCCAATGTGGGGTTATGGAAAGAGACGTGGACTTAGAAACCTGAATTACAAGCCCCACTCCCGTCAAAGTTTCCCTGCTCAGCCAGTTGGTTCATCTGGAAAGTGAGGATCCCAGTAAAGGAAGAGGCATCCTACTTTTTAAAAAGTCTTTGTTTATTTGACTGCGCTGCATCTTAGTTGCGGCCTCTCTGTGGTAACCTCTGACCAGCCCCATTTTACACAGAAGAGGGAAAATAGAGGCTCAGAAAGACAAAGTGACCTGTCCAGGGTCTCACAGCAAGTTCCGATTCAGCCCAACGCCTGAGCTCTTGATGCCTGGCTTTCTCTGCCACAGTGGGAGCCCTGGGAACTCTTTGGCTGCTTTTGCACTTTATGGGGGCTTAGTTGGAGCACCTGGGGAGTCCCAGCTGCACAGCCCACTCGGGGCCTCTGGGGGCTGGTCCACGGGCCGTTGTGATGCACGCCCTGGCTCTGTGTCCCTCCTACAGGGGCAACTCGTGAACTAGGCAGAAGGGCAGCCGCTGCCTGGGATTGGATGCTTTGGAGTCAGCTCCTACGGGTGCCGAATCGGAGGCCCTCCCACACCCTGCCGAGGCTGTTTACGAACTGCAACGGCGCGTTGGATCATGGTAAGCAGCTGTGCTTGGGAACGAGTGAGGAGATGCATTTAGTGGTTGTTTATACTCAGCGATTCACTGCTATGTGGTCTCTAAATGCTTCTAAGTACATCGGGTTCCCAGCTGCTGTGTCCCCGAACTCGGTAGTCACACGTCCTCCAGAGATACAGAGGGCTGCCTCTGTGCTTTCCAACCAAGGAAATCACTGCTAACCCACAAGTTCTTCCTGGAAACCCTAGGTCTGGAGCCCAGGGTCTCCTTCCAGCCTTCCCTACAACCACAACGGAATAGCCCTCTTACAGCTGAAAAGCAATGCAATGGTTTTTAAACATTTAAGAATGGTTTTTAAAACATCCAAGACGTTTTCATATAAAGTCTTACACAAAGTTCCAACGCACAAGACAGATAAAAGGTGAAAGCAGAGATGACAGTCCTAGTCTCTGCCTACACGGCTACCTCTTGCCTTCTAAGGGAGCCCCAGGGCCCTTGCATGGAAGCCTGTGTCCCCAGGAACCCAGCTGGCCAAACTGTAGTCAGCCTCAGAAGGGAGAGTTACCCTTCTGAAGCCTCAGAAGGGTTACCCAGGGAGGTAGTGCAAAGTTGAGGTTCCTTAAGCAGGAGAGTTGCTGAAAGCCCAAACAGGAGGCAGATAGCCCTTGCCCTGGGCCAGTCTTGTTTTGAGGATTTGCCCAAAACTAGTACATTTTGCTTGATTTGTTGGTTAGTAGTCATTCAGTTGGTTGGTTTGTGGGATTGGATGATTCATTCATTGCTCATTGAATGGTTGAGTAGTTGGTTGGCTGGTTGACTTGTTCACTGATCAGTTGGCTAATTGGTTGATTAGTTGACTGATTGGCCTGTTGGTTGATGGTTGGTGGTTCCATTATCTGGGTTGTGTGGTTGGTTTCCCAGTTAGATGGTCAGTTCATTGATAAGATGATTGATGAGATGGTTGGTTCATTGGTTGGTTGAACAAATGAGGATGCCACATAGTAGAGCTTTGGAGAAGGCTCTGAGACATGAAGGGGACGTTTGCAAGACGAGGCACCGAGCAGATATCCTGAGACGTGAAGGGAGACGTGATGATGTACTCAGAGTGATGGCTGGAACAGTAGCAATGAGACATCAACAGATGCCCGTTGGCCTTCTTGAGTTGGGAAATGAGCAGATAAGCCAACCAGTGTGTGTCCTATAGAAGCTGTAAAACCTGTTCCACGTGTCAGGGGGTCCTCTCCCCCGACACCCCACCCCAGGCTCCCAGTGCATCCTAGTTTCTGCCATCTCTACCCCCAGACAACCCTGCTCTTCAGTGCTGTGTCTACCCTGGGCTGTCAGCGATGGATCACAGCTCAGCGTGTTTGTTGTTGTTCAGTGGCTCCGTTATGTCTGACTCTTTGCGACCCTGTGGACTGCAGCATGCCAGGCTCCTCTGTCCTCCACTGTCTACCCAAATTTGTTCAAACTCATGTCCATTGAGTTGATGATGCCATCCAGCCACCTCATCCTCTGTCGCCAGGGTGTTGGAATATATATTTTTGAGAGAGTATGAAGGGGGATATTTCAGCTGTCCTATAGCAGATGGGATTGGGATTTGAAGAAAAGATTCTTCTAGAACCCAGTAGTCACATCCTAGGTCAGAGTAAATGCTGCTCACGATAATGGTAGCACTCGTGTGGTACTCAGAGTAACCTTCAGTACTAAGCACTGGTAGTGGTGGTTTAGTCGCTAAGTCACGTTCAAGTCTTTTGCGACCGCATGGACTGTACCCTCCAGGCTCCTATGTCCATGGGGATTCTCCAGGCAAGATTACTGGAGTGGGTTGTCATTTCCTTCTCCAGGGGATCTTCCCAACCCAGGGATCGATCATGGGTCTCCTGCATTGCAGGCAGATTCTTTACCATCTGGGCCACCACTGAAGCCCTACTAAGCACTGGTATCGTCTCCATTTTAAAGATGAAGAATCAGATGCAGAGGGGGCAGTGACCAAGTTCTGACAAGAGAGGAGGGGGTGCCTGGACTTGAACCCTCTCTCCCAGACCTCGAATTCTCTCACACCCCCAAGATCATTCCGTGAAGCCGCACCGTTCTCCAGCCTTGCAGCCCCTTCTTCCTCCCCTTGGGCTTCATACGAGTCCTGTATGAAGCTGGCGGGGAGCCCTGAGCATCACCCACCGGTAAGCCAGGGCCACAGCGTGCTGCACGTAGCACCCGCCACCTGCAAGGGCCCTGCCTAATGGGCTCTGAACTCAGTTCTGAAGCCACAATTAATTAATAGGAAAACTCCCAGCTGTGGCCACTTCAGGTGTTTATTTGCAAGATTAATGGCAGATGGGAAATGGCTGCTTCACCTTGGGACTGCCGGGGAAACCTGAGAACACCCGTGCGACAGCCCATAAATACTCCTCAGGGCCGCTCGTGTCTTCTGCCACACCCTTTGTTGGCAGAAGTTAGTGTTTCTCTGTCCATGCTTTGCAAGGCTGAAGGGAATACACCAGGGAATGGGCACAATTGATAACTGAGAGGATTTCAGGCTGCCTCCTCCCTCCTCCGTTGCCCTTCCCAGGAACATGGGAAGAGGAGGTGCTTCAGGGGGCCCACCAATGGCTCCCCCTTCCTGTCTTCCTTCTTCAGAGACCAGCTTGAAAAGTTTAATAATAATAATTGTTTAGTTGCTAAGTCATGTCCGACTCTTTGCGACCCCATGGACTGTAGCCTGGCCAGGCACTTCTGTCCATGCCAGAGTACTGGACAGTGGGTGGCCAATTCCTTTTCCAGGGGATCTTACCAACCCAAGGATTGATCCTGTGGCTCCTGTGGCTCCTAAATTGGCAGGTGGATTCTTCACCACTGAGCCACCAGGGAAGCCCAATAATAATTAACTCAGCCCATATTGTGGGCTCTCTGTGAGCCAAGTCCTTCATCTTGGCAACAGCCCTGTGAGCGTGGAACAGTGACTGTGCCCCATTTCATGGTGAGAAAACCAAGGCACAAGATCTCAGCAATTTAGTGGAGAAGCCTAGACTTGAACCAGCACACCCTGACAACAGAGATCTTCCACAGGCCCTCTAATGTGGGCTCCACAAGTCTACCATCCTTCTAAGGGGTGTTGCAGGGTAGTTCCTGTTCAGGACTAAATGAAGGAAGCAGGTCCTGGGAGTGTCCAGGGCTGGACCCTTGGAAACATCGCCTGCCTCTGGGACTTCCCCACTTCCCTTAGAATCCGCATTCCAGCTGCCTGGTGGTCGAAGGCTCAAGCTTGCAGTCAGACAGGAGCTTCCAGCCTCAGACCCTCCCCTTTCCAGCACTTCTCCTGAGTCTTCTCTGAGCCTCCATCTCTCCTCTTCTATCAAAATCTTTGCTTAATACATTGTGTTTTGCTTTTGTGTTTGGCTAAGTAATAAGTACTTAGGATGAAAGCTCCAACTGTACAAAAGAGGACAGTCTCCCACCTGTCTCCCCACCATCTCCAGGTTCTCCCCCTACCCACCCACCCAGCTGTAAGGACTCATGTGAGTTTCTCATGCATCCTCTGAAGCAGCTCCATCTAAGAGAACTTTGCAGTGACGGAGACCTCCTACACCTCTTCAAAACATGGGCTATTGAGCACTTGAACTGTGGTTAATGTGATGAGGATGTAACTTCTGAATTTTATTGGATTTTAATTCATTTAAATTAGCTGCCTGTGGCTGGGGGCTGCCATCTTGGCCAGTGCAAGTCTGGAGACCCTGATGATAACTAATGTCTGCCGAGCAGTGAGCTGCTTCCCAGGCAGCACTAGTGGTAAAGAATCTACCTGCCAAGCAGGAGACGCAAGAGATGTGGGTTCAATCCCTGGGTCGGGAAGATCCCCTGGAGGAGGAAATGGCAACCCGCTCTGGTATTCTTGCCTGGGAAATCCCATAGACAGAGGAGCCTGGCGGGGTACCGTCCATGGGGTCACAGAGTCAGACTTGACTGAGCGCCCACACACCCGGAGCAGTGACTGTGTGGCCGACCCTGTTCTAAGCACTTGCCATGTGTTAACTCCTAAGTCTCATAAGAATCCCATGAGTAGGTACTAGATCCCCAGTGGTTCCTCTGGAGAAACTGAGGGGCAGCAAGGTCAAGTTCTTACAAGCTCAGTCCACCAGGACATGGGGGAGCTGTGTTCTGAGCCCGGGCTGTCTGACTCCAGAGCCTGGGATTTAGCTACATAAGCAGAGGTCATGAGACACATAAGCAGCTTAAATGAGAATGTGTGTAATGAGCTTGGCACCATGCCTGGCACAGCACAGGTGCTCGGGAACTTACCCGCCTCTTTAATCAGGTCTGTCGCCTCCGTGCTCTCTGTTTAGGCCCAACTGGTTCCCACCCGGGCTCTTGCTTATACTGTGCCCCCTGCAATCCCTTGTTATTTAGTTACTAAGTCATTTCCAACTCTTTGCAGCTCCACGGACTGTAGCCCACCAGGCTTCTCTGTCCATGTGATTTCTTAGGCAAGAATACAAGAGTGGGTTGCTGTTTCCTCCACCAGGGGAATCTTCCAACCCAGGGATCGAACTTGAGTCTCCTGCATTGGCAGGCGGGTTCTTTACTGCTGAGCCACCAGGGAAGTCCTCTGCAACCCTTCCATTTAACCAAGCTGTCAGGCACCGTGGATGGGCCAGAGGAGTCCCGAGGCCTGAGGTGGTGGCCTGGACAAGGGCAGAAAAGTGGGAGGCATGAGGGTAGCGGTTCAGAACTCGGGGGACTGTGTGACAGAAGCCATGGCCTTCTGGAGAGGAAGGTAGCGAAGTCACCAACAGCAGGAGCGTAAGACCACAGGCATCTGCAGGCTGCAGAGTCGGGAGCAGCGGGAAAGGAGGTTAGGTGGGAAGGGCTGGGGCAAGACCTAGGAGCTTTCACTGCCCAATATTCATTTAGATCTGACTGAATAAGGGGTTAGGGGCTGGCATTGATACATTCACGCATTTAGCAAACATTTGTCAAGCACCTTTTTTTAAATTTTTGCTTATTTGGATTTGATTCTAAATCAAGGGAAAATTATGGACATGGCCTAATTCCTTTTTTAAAAAAAAAAAACATTTTACCTATTTATTTATTTTTGGGTGCTCTGGATCTTCATTGCTTTGCATGGGCTTTCTCTATTTGGGGTGAGCGGGGGCTACTCTGTTGAGTGCTTGGACTTCTCATTGTAATGGCTTCTCTTGCTGCAAAGCATGGACTCTAGGGCACAGGGGCATCAGTATTTGCAGCACAACGTGGGCTTCCAGAGCTGTGGCTCCTGGGCTCTAGAGTCTGGGCTCAGTAGTTGTGCGTGGGCTTGGTTGCTCAGCGGCATGTGAAATCTTCCCAGACCAGGGATCGAACCCATGTCTCCTGCATTGGCAGGAGGGTTCTTTTATTTTTCCTAACTTTGTCACGTTTTAGTTAGGTCACACAGGCTCTGTAGTTGTGGCACAAAGGTTTAGTCACTCTGTGACCTGTGAGATCTTAGTTCCCCAGCCAGGGATTGAACCCGTGTCCCCTGCAACCACTAGACCACAAGGAAAGTCCTGGCAGGCAGATTCTTAACTGCTGGACCACCAGGAAAGCCCCTGTTAAGCACTTCCTTAATTGATCATTCATCCCTGGGGGCCATGGTAGAGGTTTTCCCACCATGGGACGGTGCTGAGACCAACTGGACTTTCTGGTGTAAGGCCTCCATGTCTCCTTTTCTAAGCAGGAGAATGTTCTGGGGTAGAAGCAAGGTTCTTTCCCTTCATCCTGTCAACAGTTACTTTCTCTGGACATGAAGCCATTCAACACTTCATGAGAAAAGTAATGAGTATCAGGATCCCATATTATGGATGGCAAAGTAGAGGCTGGGGGAGTTGAGATGATCTGCCCGAGTCACCTGACCTGTTAGTGGATGGGCTGGATGAGCAGGCAGGCTCTAGTCTGGATTTTTTTTTTTTTTTATCTCCTCGATCTGACTTCCCTTGCAGGGCACTAAGGTCTGTAAACTCCATCTGCCAGGGCGGGTCTTGCCAGCGGCAGCATCCGGAGTCCCTGGCCCTAGCCCCAAGGACTGCTTTCCCACTGCAGAGGGAAGGGATCCTTTTGCTTGGCACCCTGTCTGCCATTTTCCATCTGGGTAGGTTTTAATCTTGCAGACAACAGATACCTACACAGCCCATCACCCTGGAAGGAGCAAAACTTCTCAGTGCCCAGGAAGAAGGGGCTCCAGGCCAGGCTTTGTGTCCTGGAAAAAAGGGACGGGAGGCATGCTGAGGATCTCAGTGATTGAGAAGGAGCATCCACTCAGAGCCTTGGCTGGAAGAAAGCAGTAAAGGGGATGATTCTTGGGGCTCGCTTGGGTGTCGACTGGAAAAGGAGAGTGGGTCATCTCTAGGAGTACCCCGTGCCCACTGGCTGCCTTCTGGGTCTGGGGTTGTATGCCCTGTAAACGTGCCTCACTGTTCCCTGGCTCAGCTCTAAATCCCAGGGGTCTGACCCTGTCGGCTGCATGTTCCAGGCTCTTGGATCATCTGGATGCTGTCTGGACTCGTCTAATGGGAGACTCTGGCAGGAGATTTGAGGGTGGGGCTCAAAGGAATCAGAGCCTTTCCCTTCTTCCTTCTCCAATTTGGGCATGTGTCAGACAGTGCTAAAGTCCTCAGAGGCTTCAGTTTCCTCGAAAGACCCACTGTTATTCCAGCTTCTGCCAGGTGCCCCCGGCCCCGCGGCACTAGTTACACCGGCCTCTCCCTGTGTTTCTCCAGATCTCGGGGAGGCAGCAGCCTCCTGCTCCTGCTCTTCTCTGCGGTATAGTCCATCTGAGTTTGGGTCATGCTCAAAGCAGGTCCCGAGACAAAGACTTGGGTACGTGCAGTTTATTTGGAAGACAACCCCAGAAGGAACAAGGAAGGGCATGGGGAAGGGAGATGGGGCAAAGATAAAGCTAAGACAAGGTGTGTGAGTGAGCTGGCGACCTTGGTGGACTACTGGGCTCCACCCCCGGGGCCCTTCTAAGAATCCTTGGGAAACACACCTTAGACCCAACCTGCTGGAGGGATGAGAAGCTGTCCTTTATCTACAAAATTCCATTTCTAGTTTGAAGACTGCCCCTAGGGTGTTACAGATAGAAAACCTCTAGACTGCACTGCAGGCTCTCAGGTCCAAGAGGAAGACCTCATGCAGAGAAGCAGCGTTACACGGGCTCCAGATGGAGTTGAAAAGATGCCGCACAAAAGAATAGATGCAGGGAGTTCCCTGATGGCCTAGTGTTAGCACCCAGGCCTTTCACTGCCGTGGCCCAGGTTCAGCCCTGGTTGGGAAGCTGATATCCAGCCACACAGTGGCAAAAAAAAAAAAAAAAAAAAAAAGATATGCAAATGACCACTAAGTACATGAAAACTAGTCACACAAAAAGTAAAATCACAAGGAAATGATACTACATCCCCATCAGAATGGCTGAAACTGAAAAGGCTGGTAATACCAAATGTTGGTGAAGATGTAAACAACTGAAACTCTCATATACTCCTGGCAGGGACTGTAAAATGGTGCAAGCACTTTGGAAAATCTTTCCGCTGTTCTGATAACATTACTTTCCTAAGGCGTACCCATCTCTCTCCCAGGTGTATGCCCAAGAGAAAGAAAAACACGTGTCTACACAAAGACTTGTGCACAGATGTTAATACCAGCTTTATTTGTGATAGACAAAGTCTGGAGCATCCCAGATGCCCATCATTAGGAGAATGGATAGAGACATGGCAGTATATTCATATAGTGGGATTGTTCAGTTGCTAAGTCGTGTCCAATTCTTTGCAACTCCATGGGCTGCAACACGCCAGGCTCCTCTGTCCTCCACTGTCTCCCGGAGTTTGCTCAAATTTATGTCCACTGAGCCAGTGCTACTATCCAACCATCTCATCCTCTGCCACCCTGTTCTCCTTTTGCCTTCAATCTTTCCCAGCATGAGGGTCTTTTCCAATGAGTCAGCTCTTCGCATCAGGGGGCCGAAGTATTAGAGCTTCAGCAACAATCCTTCCAATGAAAATTCAGGGTTAATTTCCTTTAGGATTGACTGCTATGATCTCCTTGCTGTCCAAGGGACTCTCAAGAGTCTTCTCCAATACTCAGTAATAAAAATGAACAACTGAGATATCCAATGACGTGGATGAAGCGAGAAAAAAAAGGGGACTAGTGAAAGAAGCTAGACATCATCTCCGTGATTCTATGTGTGTGAAACTCTAGAGAAGACAAAATGAATCTGATAGAGATAAGGTTAGGCATTGTCTGAGAGCAAAGATGTATTGGCTGGAAAGGAGACTGAAGGAAACTTCCAGAATAGGAAATGTTTCATGTCTCAATCTGAGTGGTTAGTTACACCATGTTCACAAGCGTGAAAATTCATAGAGCTCCAGACTTAAGGTTTTGTGTCTTTTATGTAGATTGCCCTTCCCTTTGTAAAAATGCAAACATAATGTAAATGAAGGAAGGGCCCATTCTTCAGAGCCCTCCTTGAAGTGGTCACCCAGGGTGACTCTGCCTCTGCCGTTGGCATCTCCAGCCTCATTTGAAGAAGGCAGGGGAGGGTCCGGGCCAGGTTGAGCCTCTGGAGCTGCCAGTGCAGGAAAAAAAAAAAAAAAAACGCTCTCTCCCGTCAGGAAGTTATGATTAAGAATTTTCCTCCTGGCCTCTGAGTGTTTTACTGGCTCATCCATCAATCTGTCAGGGTGGCCGTCAAGGCAAGAGCAGCAGAAAACTAACAGCTCACACCCAAACAGCCTGAATAATTCAACGCCCGCCACAGACTCCGGACACTGGGTGCGTGGAGCTAATTTTTTAATTTATTTCTCAGGCTCTGTGGTTTATTTCCACACCCTGGAGGCTCCAGGAGAGGGCATCGGGCTTTCATGTACAGAGACAGGACAGGTCAAAGTCCTGGGAGCTGAGGTATCCCACTCTGATGTATGAGGCAGGACCCAGAAAACGGGCGCTGCCAAATGGGGGCCTCTGAACAGGGAGGAGAAAGGGCGGACACTGGAGTCCCGAGGCTGTGGCTTAAGATCTGGTCAGCTGCTTCTCAGCTGTGTGACCTTGAACAGGTCATTTACTTCTCTGAGCCTCAGTTTCCCCAGTTATATTAATAAGATGTGTAATAAATGTCCTGCTTGTGACAGGACATTTGCATAGTACTTACTGCGTGACAGATCTTGTTCGAATCACTACTTTTTTTTTTTTTAATTGAATATAGTTAATTTATAATACTGTGTTAACTTCAGGTGTACAATCAAGTAATTCAGAGATAGATGCAGACAGATAGATATAGATATATATTCTTTTCCAGATTCTTTCCTATTGTAGGTTATAACATATTGAGTATAGTTCCCTGTGCTGTACAACAAGTAGGTCCGTGGTGGCTATCTGTTTTATGTACAGTGATGTGTATTTGTTAACCACATGGTTCTAATTTATCTCTCCTGTCCTTTCACTTGGCTAACCATAAGTTTGTTTTCCATAGCTATGAGTCTGTTTCTGTTTTGGAAATCAGTTCGTGTGTATCATTTCTTTTCTTAGATTCCACAGATAGGAGATATCATTTAATATTTTCTTTCTCTGTCTGAGTTAGTATGGTAATTTCTAGGTCCATCCATATTGCTGTAAATGGCATTACTTCATTCTTTTTATGGCTGAGTAATATTCCCTTGTTTATATACATATACAACATCTTCCTTATCCACTCATCTGTCAATGGACACTTAGATTGTGTCCATGCCTTGGTTATTATAAATAGTGCTGCTATGAACATTGTTGCATTTAGTTTTCATCTTTTATGGATATATGCCCAGCAGTGGGATTGCTAAATGGCAACCCACTCCAGTGTTCTTGCCTGGAGAATCCCAGGGACGGTGGGGCCTGGTGGGCTGCCGTCTATGGGGTCACACAGAGTTGGACAGGACTGAAGCGACTTAGCAGCAGCATGGCAACTCTATTTTTAGCTTTTTAAGGAATCTCCATATTGTTTTCCATACAATAAAAGGTGTATGGAAAGAGGGTGTAGGAGGGTTCCCTTTTCTCCACACCCTCTCCAACACTTATTATTTATTCTTTTTATAACGGCCATTCTGGCTGGTGTGAGGTGGTACCTCATGATGACTTTGATTTGCATTTCTCTAATAATTAGTGATGTTGAACATCTTTTCATTTGCCTGTTGTCCCTCTGGATGTCTTCTTTGGAGAAATGTCTGTCTAGGTCTTCTGCCCATTTTTTGATTGGGTTGTTTATTTTTTTATGTTGAACTCCATTCTAATCACTTATATACATTAACTCATTTAATACCCAAATGACTCTCCATGGTACTTAACCTCAGCCCTACTGTACAGGTAAAAGAACTGAGGCCTGGGGCTCACGCTGAGGAATCAAAGCACCTGTCTCATGGGGTGAGGACTAGAGGAGACAGAGCTACAGATCTCCTGACCTTATGCCTGGCACACTGCTGGTGCTCAGTAAAGCAGAACCACTGCTTTTGTTGTTATTAAAATGTCTTTTAAGGTCACTGTCTCATCTGAGTATAACAACCAGCATATGAGTTTGATGGGCATCATGTAACTACAGATGGGGAAACGGGCAGAGGGAGGGGCAGACGGGCTGCCCGTGGCCACACACATTTTCACTAAGGACGCTGCTCTGTCCCCACGTCCACTCAGGCTCCCCTAACAGAGCTCTTGAGACTGAGTCCCAAGCTCTACAGACCAGACTCCATCACACAGACCCTGCTTCCAAATGGAAGACCGGGATCCAGATCTGCCTCCCCCCAGCTGTGAGTGGAGTGGGGCGCTTCACCTCTGCTCCCCTGGCTGTGAAACAGGACGAAGCAGGCAGTTACTCAGGAGTCAGGAGCAGACTCGGGTGTGAGTGGCCTGGGTTTGGTCCCCAGCTGCAGGACCTTGGACAAGCAGATTTCTCCTAGCCTCAGTTCCTCATCTATAAAGTGGGAAGTCACCGGCAACCTTGCAGGATGGTGCTGAGGATTCCATAAGTTTATGTTGGAAAGCCCCTCAACCCAGGGCCAGGTCCATGAAGTGGATGCTATGAGTACCAGTCAGAGAAGTTCCTGTTTGTCATCATCATTTTTGCAAAGGATCTTGGAAGATGAGAAGCTGGCCTGAGAAATGGGAAGATCTTCCCAGTCACCTTTTCCCCAACCTAGTAAAGGTTGGGGCTTCCCCGGTGGCTCAGTAGTAAAGAATACAATACAGGAGATGTGGGTTCGATCCCTAGGTTGGAAAGACCCCCTGGAGAAGGAAATGCCAAGTCCCTCCAGTGTCCTTGCCAGGGAAACCCCATGGACAGAGGAGCCTGGCGACTACAGTCCATGGGGTTGCAAAGAGTTGGCATGACCTAGCAACTAGACCGGAGAAGGCAATGGCACCCCACTCCAGTACTCCTGCCTGGAAAATCCCATGGATGGAGAAGCCTGGTAGGCTGCAGTCCGTGGGGTCACTGAGTCAGACACAACTCAGGGACTTCACTTTCACTTTTCACTTTCATCCACTGGAGAAGGAAATGGCAACCCACTCCAGTGTTCTTGCCTGGAGAATCCCAGGGACAGGGGAGCCTAATGGGCTGCCGTCTATGGGGTCACACAGAGTCGGACACGACTGAAGTGACTTAGCAGCAGCAGCAGCAGCAGCAACTAGACAACGGGAAAGATTTATGACTGGCAGGAAAGGGAGAGCTACCGCCACGAACCCTCTGGGCTGTGGAAGAGGAAAGAAATGGGAAACTCCTTGATTTATGCAACAGCCCGAGGGTCTGAGGGATGCTCACTGCCGTCCTGCTGAGCGATGTGCTGGGAGGGACCGGTGCACTTGCAGGATCTCTGAGTCAGAAGCCATTCTGACAGAGGGCAAACATCCTTATGGTTACAGCTCCCTGAGTCCCAAGCCTGTCCCACCTGCACTCATCCGCTTTTTATTGAACACTGGGGTGAACCAGACCCAGTGGAATACACACACACATGATGGAATATTATTCAGCCATAAAAAAGAATGAAATCTTGCCACAATGCAGGTGGATCTCAAGGGCATTATGCTGAGTGACATAAGTCTGACAGAGGTAGACAAATACCATAGATCTCACTTATATTTGGAATCTAAAAAAAAAAAAAAAAAACTACTAAGCTCATAGATACAGAGAACAGATTGGTGATTGCCAGACTCGGAGGATGCAGGGGTAGAAGAAATAAGTGAAGGGGGTCACAAGTAAAAACTTCCAGTTATGAAATAAATAAGTCCTGGGGATGTAACATACAGCATGCTGACTGTGGCTAATATACCTGTATTGCATATGTGAAAGTTGTTGGGAGGATAGATCTTTAAAATTCTTATTACAAGAAAGAAAAAAAAGGATAATAGGAAAACGTGCACGCACGCATGCTCAGTTGCTTCAGTCGTGTCTGACTCTCTGTGATCCCATGGACTGTAGCCCGCCAGGCTCCTCTGTTCATGGGCTTCTCCGGGCAAGAACACTGGAGTGAGTAGCTATTCCTTTCTCCAGGGGATCTTCCCAACACAGGGATCGAACCCAGGTCTCCCACGTTGCAGGCGGGTTCGTTGCCACCAGGGCTTCTCTGAGGAGGTGACGATTGAACTGGCAGCTGAAGGATGAAAAGAACCCACGTGTAGCACAAAGTGGGGAAAGGCATTCGAGGCAGAGGCAGAGGCAGCAGGAGGCCCTGATGTTGGAAAGAACCTGGGATGTTGGAAGAATCCCTCCTAGGCCAGTGTGGCTGGGGCGGGGGCTGGGGGTGGGAAGGCGGGGAAATAGCAGGAGGTGAGGCAGGAGCCGGAGACAGGGGCTATCCCACAGACAGAAAATGAGTGTCTGTCCGGCTGTTCTCAAGGCTTTCATTTGCTCTCGTCTTTTCAGAAAACTGACCGATTTTCTGCAACTTAATAAAAGGCGGTCATATTTCTAAGCCAAGGTCAAGATCGAGGAGATGACAGCACATTTTGCAGCATCCAGGAAACAAGCTCTTCCTCTCCCTTTAGCACGTCTTGCCCTAGATCCTATGATGTGATTAAGCTTCAGAGAGCATCTTATGACTTCCTAAGATGGCAGAGTGTCGGGGAGGAGAGAGAAAATAGCAGCTTCCTGAGGATTTATGACCACGTAATTTAGTTTTCCTGCCTGAACCATTGTCTCTTTCCCCAGGCGTCCTTCAGAAGTCAATGACTTCAGTGCTTGACACTGCTAGAACCGGCCGTGGTCCTCCCCTCCCAGGGGGAAGCTTAGAACACCTCCAGCTTTCCCGTTTGGTGGATTTAGCCCTGGGGGACAGTGAGGTCTTGTGAGGAAGCCCTCACAGGAAGAAGCAGTGCCAGCCACCTGCCCTCTCCTAAATGCACACCTTTTTCCATCTCTGCCTGAAATATACATGTGTCTATGGGGGAAAGCCAACAGCTTGACTCCCAGAGAACTTCAAGGAGGAAATGGACACAACTTCGGATCTTGACAGGGACAATGGAATTCCAGGAAAAGGAATTATGGTGGTAGTGCCTGTGCGTTAGAGCTCTAGGATCCAACAAAGCTGGGTGCAGATCCAAGCTCCTCCACTTGGTAGCTGTGAGACCCTGATGGTGGTTTAGTTGCTAAGTCGTGTCCGACTCTTTGCAACCCCATGGACTGTAGCCTGCCAGGCTCCTCTGTCCATGGGATTTTCCAGGCAAGAATACTGGAGTGGGTTGCCATTTCCTTCTCTAGGGGATCCTCTCCACCCAGGGAGCGAACCTGAGTCTCCTGCATTGCAGGCAGATTCTTTTCCAACTGAGCTACCAGGGAAGCCCTGTGAGACCCTAGGCAGTTGATTTTCCCAATCATCTGCACCATGCTGGTGAGCGGCCTCCCAGATCAATATGTACAGAGAAAGTGCGGCTGACTCTGTGAATTTCCTGTCTTTCCGTAATCCTGTAAGGCCCCTGCACTGGGGAACCCCACTTTTCTGAGCCTCCATTTCCTTGACCGTAAGGGGGGTTGATAGATCAGATCAGATCAGTCACTCAGTCGTGTCCGACTCTTTGCGACCCCATGAACCGCAGCACGCCAGGCCTCCCTGTCTATCACCAGCTCCTGGAGGTCACTCAGACTCACACCCAACAAGTCAGTGATGCCATCCAGCCATCTCATCCTCTGTCGTCCCCTTCTCCTCCTGCCCTCAATCCCTCCCAGCATCAGAGTCTTCTCCAATGAGTCAACTCTTCGCATGAGGTGGCCATAATACTGGAGTTTCAGCTTTAGCATCATTCCTTCCAAAGAAATTCCAGGATTGATCTTCAGAATGGACTGGTTGGATCTTCTTGCAGTCCAAGGGACTCTCAAGAGTCTTCTCCAACACCATAGTTCAAAAGCATCAATTCTTCGGCGCTCAGCCTTCTTCACAGTCCAGCTCTCACATCCATACATGACCACAGGAAAGACCATAGCCTTGACTAGGCGAACCTTTGTTGGTAAAGTAATGTCTCTGCTTTTGAATATGCTATCTAGGTTGGTCATAACTTTCCTTCCAAGGAGTAAGCGTCTTTTAATTTCATGGCTGCAGTCACCATCTGCAGTGATTTTGGAGCCCAGAAAAATAAATTCTGACACTGTTTCTGCATCTATTTCCCATGTAGTGATGGGACCAGATGCCATGATCTTCGTCTTCTGAATCTTGAGCTTCAAGCCAACCTTTTCACTCTCCACTTTCACTTTCAACAAGAGGCTTTTTAGCCCCTCTTCACTTTCTGCCATAAGAGTCGTGTCATCTGCATATCTGAGGTTATTGATATTTCTCCCAGCAATCTTGATTCCAACTTGTGTTTCTTCCAGTCCAGCATTTCTCATGATGTACTCTGCATACAAGTTAAATAAACATGGTGACAATATACAGCCTTGACGTACTCCTTTTCCTATTTGAAACCAGTCTGTTGTTCCATGACCAGTTCTAACTGTTGCTTGCTGACCTGCATACAGATTTCTCAAGAGGCAGATCAGGTGGTCTGGTATTCCCATCTCTTTCAGAATTTTCCATAGTTTATTGTGACCCACACAGTCAAAGGCTTTGGAATAGTCAATAAAGCAGAAATAGATGTTTTTCTGGAACTCTCTTGCTTTTTCCATGATCCAGCGGATATTGGCAATTTGATCTCTGGTTCCTCTGCCTTTTCTAAAACCAGCTTGAACATCAGGAAGTTCACGGTTCACATATTGCTGAAGCCTGGCTTGGAGAATTTTGAGCATTACTTTACTAGCGTGTGAGATGAGTGCAATAGTGCGGTAGTTTGAGCACTCTTTGGCATTGCCTTTCTTTGGGATTGGGATGAAAACTAACCTTTTCCAATCTTGTGGCCACTGCTGAGTTTTCCAGATTTGCTGGCATATTGAGTGCAGCACTTTCACAGCATCATCTTTCAGGATTTGGAATAGCTCCACTGGAATTCCATCACCTCCACTAGCTTTGTTCATAGTGATGCTTTCTAAGGCCCACTTGACTTCACATTCCAGGATGTCTGGCTCTAGGTCAGTGATCACATCATCATGATTATCTGGGTCATGAAGCTCTTTTTTGTACAGTTCTTCTGTGTATTCTTGCCACCTCTTCTTAATATCTTCTGCTTCTGTTAGGTCATACCATTTCTGTCCTTTATCGTGCCTATCTTTGCCTGAAATGTTCCTTTGGTATCTCTGATTTTCTTGAAGAGATCCCTAGTCTTTCCCATTCTGTTGTTTTCCTCTATTTCTTTGCATTGATCACTGAAAAAGGCTTTCTTATCTCTTCTTGCTATTCTTTGGAACTCTGCATTTAGATGTTTATATCTTTCCTTTTCTCCTTTGCTTTTCGCTTCTCTTCTTTTCACAGCTATTTGTAAGGCCTCCCCAGACCCTAACTTTATAATCCTTGTTGTCATCATCATCATCAGGACCCTTCAGGATCACGTAACCCGAAACATCCATTTTCCACAGGCATTCATTTGACTAATGTTTACTGAGCACCTACTGTGGGCCAGGCACTGAAGATATACGAATGAATGAATAAGACGGCCTTGATCCTTGACCTTGGAGAGTTAGAGGGTACAGCACTGAACCAGTGAGTCACTGGTGTGTGACATGATGAGAGAGACCCCGAGGGCATCAGAGAAACTTTTCGGTGAATTGGTTTCAGCCACGTGAACAGGGGGATGGTGCTCCTGGCAAAGGGAACAGCAGATGCAAAAAGCCTGGAGGTGGCAGTGGGCAGAGCCGAGTCAAGAAAGGGAACACATTGTTTGTCTGAATCTTGAAATGCTTTCATTGTGCTGGAGCAAAGGTGGGGAGAGGATGAGAGCTGAGCTCAGAGAGGTCAGGAAAGGCCAGATCGCCAACGGCCTCATGCATGCTTAGTCACTCGTCATGTCCGACTGTTTGCAACCCCGTGGACTGTAGCCCGCCAGGCTCCTCTGTCCATGGGATTCTCTAGGCAAGAATACTGGAGTGGGTAGCCATTCTCTTCTTCAGGGAATCTTCTGACCCAGGGATCGAACCGGGGTCTCCTGCATAATCCTGCAGGCAGATTTACTTACCAGCTGAGCCACCAGGGAAGCCCCTAAACAGCCTCACAGACCTTTATCAGAAAAATCTGGGCTTTATCCGGGGCAGTGGGGAGCCATGGAAGGGTATAGACATAGGGAGAGACATGTACCTTAAGAAGACCATCCTGGCTGCAGGATGGAGCAGGAATTACAGGGGGCAACAGAGCAGACAGCACGACCAGTTAGCGGTGATAAGCTTAGAGCGGTGAAGGGATGGGAGGGCATGGCAAGGTGGCCAGGGGATCCCACCTTCAACAACCAGCTGGGGAGAATCAATGAAATCCACATATAAACTAAAGCAGAGGCAATAGAGAGGTTGGTATTGGAGACTTTGGCCTTCGGTCCATTTTCTTGTGCCCCTCACCCAACCTGGGGCTCTGCCTGGAGTGACCCAGGGAAGAGGTGGGCTCAGGTCAGCCACCTCCTGTTAGCCACACCCTCAGAAAATAATTGCATCTTCTCGGTTCCCCCAGGCAGCCAACCCGGACGAGGAATTTATCCAGAGGTGGCCACTGGGAGCGCTCCTGAGTTAACTGGGCGCACACAGGAGGCACACTTCATTCCACTCTGATCTTCCTCTTGGCAGATCTAATTAGACAAGCTGTGAGTGGGCTAATCAGACTGACCTGGCAGACGGAGGCCACAGCCAGATGCCTGGGAACCCAGAATGGTCTCTGCTGAGACAGTTGTGTTTCATAAAAGAGATCGGGGTGGGGACCGGAGGAGTGTGGCTGAGGCTAGTTGGACACACGTAACCTAGAGACATCAGACACAATCGTGAAGTTAGGTCCCTAGACACCAAGACCTACCCAGCATTTCCAGATGCTGGGCTGCATGCTGGGGACACAGCTGTGAGTGAGGCTGACTGTCCCTGCCTTCCTGGATATTACAGTCTAGCAGAGTAACAGTTACAAGCCAAATGATCACACAGGAAAAGACCCAACAATCACAGCCAAGCAGCAAAGGAGAGATCTGAGGACCATGAAAAAGACTGATAAATGAGTGTTTCCCCTACTCATTTAATCGTTATAACAACGCAATGAGGGCAGTTTTATTATTGTCAGTTCCAGGTTGGTTTTTTTTTAGTTCATTTTTAAACTTTTTTATTGAGGTATAGTTGATTTAAGTTCAGTTCAGTCACTCCGTCGTATCCAACTCTTTGCAACCCCATGGACTGCAGTATGCCAGGCTTCCCTGTCCATCACCACCTCCTGGAGCTTACTCAAACTCATGTCCATCGAGTCGGCGATGCCATCAAACCATCCCATCCTCTGTTGTCCCCTTCTCCTCCTGCCTTCAATCTTTCCCAGCATCAGGGTCTTTTCCAATGAGTCAGTTCTTTGCATCAGGGGGCCAAAGGATTGGAGCTTCGGCATCAGTCCTTCCAATGAATATTCAGGACTGATTTCCTTTAGGATGGACTGGTTTGATCTCCTTGCAGTACAAGGGATTCTCAAGAGTCTTCTCCAATACCACAGTTCAAAAGCATCAATTCTTCAGTGCTCAGCTTTCTTTATGGTCCTAGTCTCACATCCATACATGACTACAGGAAAAGCCAAATCTTTGACTAGATGACCTTTGTTGGCAAAGTGATATCTTTGCCTTTTAAAATACTGTCTAGGTTGGTTATAGCTTTGCTTCCAAGGAGTAAGCGTCTCCTAATTTCATGGCTGCAGTCACCATCTGCAGTGATTTTGGAGCCCCCAAAATAAAGTCTGTCACTGTTTCCATTGTTTCGCCATCTATTTGCCATGAAGTGACGGGACCAGATGCCATGATCTTAGTTTTCTGAATATTGAGTTTTAAGCCAACTTTTTCACTCTCCTCTTTCACTTTCATCAGGCTCTTTAGTTCTTCTTCCCTTTCTGCCATAAGGGTGGTGTCATCTGCATATCTGAGGTTATTAATATTTCTCCCATAAATCTTGATTCTAGCTTGTGCTTCATCCAGCCTGGCATTTCACATAATGTAGTCTGCTGCTAAGCTGCTACTGCTGCTAAGTCACTTCAGTCGTGTCCGACTCTGTGTGACCCCACAGACGGAAGCCCACCAGGCTCCCCTGCCCCTGGGATTCCCCAGGCAAGAACACTGGAGTGGGTTGCCATTTCCTTCTCCAATGCATGAAAGTGAAAAGTGAAGGTGAAGTTGCTCAGTCATGTCCGACTCTTAGTGACCCCATGGACTGGAGCCTACCAGGCTCCTTCGTCCATGGGATTTTCTAGGCAAAAGTACTGGGGTGGGGTGCCATTGCCTTCCCCGAATGTAGTCTGCATATAAGTTAAATAAGCAGGGTAACAATATACAGCATTGACATACTCCTTTCCCAATATGGAACCAATCTGTTGTCCATTTCTGGTTCTAACTGTTGCTTCTTGACCTGCATACAGATTCCTCAGGAGGCAAGTAAGGTGGTCTGGTATTCCTGTCTCTTGGAGATATTTCCAGTTTGTTGTGATCCACACAATCAAAGGCTTTGGTGTAGTCAATGAAGCAGAAGTAGATGTGTTTTTTCTGGAACTCTCTTGCTTTCTCAATGATCCAGTGGATGTTGGCAATTTGATCTCTGGCTCCTCTGCCTTTTCTAAATCCAGCTTGAACATCTAGTAGTTCTCAGTTCACATACTACTGAAGCCTAGCTTGGAGAATTTCGAGCATTACTTTGCTAGTGTGTGAGATGAGTGCAATTGTGCAGTAGTTTGAACATTCTTTGGCATAGTTGATTTATAGTTTTGTTTGGTATAGTTGATTTACAGTGTTGTTATTTTCTGGTACAAGCATAGTGATTCAGTTTTTTATAAGTAGGTATATACACATACACACACACACACACACACATATATATATGGGCTTCCCAGGTGGCACCCAGGGAAGGGAATGGACACCCACTCCAGTATTCTTGCCTGGAGAATTCCATGCACAGAGAAGCCTAGAAGGCTACAGTCCATGGGGTTGCAAGGAGTCAGACACAACTGAGCAGCTAACACTTTCAGTTTCACACTCCCAGGTGGCACAGCAGTAAAGAACCTGCTTGCCAGTGCAGGAGACGTAAACGATGTGGGTTCAATCCTGGGAAGATCCCTGGAGAAGGGATGGCAACCCACTCCAGTATTCTGGCCTGGAGAATCCCATGGACAGAGGAGTCTGGCAGGCTACAGTCCATGAGGTCACAAAGAGTCAGACACAACTGAAGTGACTGAGCATGTACGTGAATCTGTTCCTTTTTAGATTCTTGTCCATTATAGGTTATTGCAAGGTATTGAATGTAGTTCCCTGTGCTATACAGCAGGGCTTTGTTGTTCGTCAGTTCCATTTTTCGGATGAGGAAACTGAGGCCCAGAGAGGGCAAGTGACTTTCCCAAAGTCACCCGGAGGAGGACCTGCAGGACTGGAATCTGAAGCAGGTGCTGCAGCCCTAGCACCCAGGTGCCCGTCCAGCAGGCAGAGGCTGTGCAGAGGCCCTGTGGGGGGAAGGAGTGTCAGTGGAGAAGGAACTGCCAGCAGACAGGGGAGCTGAAAGCAGAGACGGGGGAGATGGGGTACCAGCTGGGAGGAGAGCGCAGGGCAGACTACACAGGATGCCTCAGCCACATCAGGGGCAGGTGTCTTTATTTTGAGGGCAGTGGGGAGCCTCAGAAAGGTTTTAAGCAGAGGAGCGATGTGATGGACTTTGGTTCTTATCCCCACCCAGTAGAAACAGCAGGTCAGGAGCACAACACGCATTGGACAGAAGAGGCTGGGAAGGCTTGGGGGGCCCGGAGCTGGCTGACCTTGGGCAAGCTCCTTGACCTCTCTGGGCCTCCACTTCCCTATCTGTAAAATGGGGACATAGCATGATCATCAATGATCGTTTTCACTCTGACCTGCTAAACTACTTTCTTCTTTGTATTTTCTGCTTCTTTTTCTTCCTTCCATCTCATTACATATTAAATTCTCACTAAGCCCTGTGCTGTTTCCATCCCCACCTGAATCGGATCAGGAACCATCTTCGGCTTCTTTCATGTCCCTGTGTTTTGCCATAAATTCAGGAGGGGGCCCGCACCTGCCAAACTCACCCAGGACTCCCACCCCACGCCAGCCCTGTGCCACCCGCTCCAACAGCTGTGGCCACAGCAGACCTTCCACCTCGACTCAGGATCATTTTTCCCTCACATGAAGACAGATGGAGAGGCTTGGCGGGGATCACGGCCCCGCCCTGTCCCGGAGCTCCGGGCCCTGGGATGGGAAGAGGGCCAGCTCTGGTTCCGACACCAGCTGCCTCTTGCGGCCTCCAGGCTCTGAGGCTGGCTCCCTGGAGACTTTCCCTGCCTCTCTGCAGGCTGCTGGGAGCTCAGATTCTATTTCCTTGAGCTCTGCTTGCTCCAAGCCCAGCTCCCCCTTCTGTTGGCACAGCTCCGTCTCCCAGGTGGGTGCACAGATAAGCCCCCACTCTCTCAGCAAGCCTCCCCGCAACCCCACGAACCTCCATTCACCCTGATACAGGAGCCAGGCCTCCACCTCTGTGGCCATCCCAGCTCAGAACCAACCATGCTCAGGGGACACCTGGGGATATATTCATAAGCCAGTAAAGACTCCTCAACCCAGCCACATCTTTGCTAGAAATTTACCTTCCAGAATATGCTTCCAGAATATACCTTACAGAAAAATACCTTCCAGAAATACTTGGCCAAGTTCATGTTCAGGCATGTTAGTCACTCAGTCATGTCTGACTCTTTGCGGCCCCATAGACTGTAGCTGCCAGGCTCCTCTGTTCCAGGAAATTCAATTTTCCAGGCAAGAATACTGGAGTGGGTTGACGTTCCCTTCTCCAGGGGATCTTCCTGACCCAGGGATGGAACCCACGTCTCCCGTACTGCAGGCAGATTCTTGACCATCTGAGACACCAGGGAAGCCCTCATGGTCGTGTGTTCACCTGTAATCTGAAGACCCAAGAGGCTTTGAAAACCGAACAGCTTTCCTAAAGCTTGGAGCCGACACTCCGTCAGCAGGAAAACCAGCTCTGGACCAGTGTGAGGCTGTTGATAGTCTATGTTTATCCTACTTAGTGGGGATATTTGTGTGTTTCACTGAAGAATGGATTAAAGTGTTGGATTATAGGGTTCTACCCCGAGTTCCCCTAGTCATGTCATGGAGTGTATGATACATGTACCCAAAACCTGTCTGAGATTTTAAAAATCCGAGTCCCAAGATAATAGAAAACAAACTTATGGTTACCAAAGAGAAAAGGGGTGGGAGGATCAATTCAGAGTTTGAGGTGAACGCATACACACATATACAAAATCGATAACCATGAGACTGCTCAGTGTCGTCAATATTTGGTAATAAACCTATAAGGGAAAAGAACCTGGAAAAGAATTTTATATACATACATATATACATTGAGTCGCTTTACTGTACCTGAAGCTAACACAACATTGTAAATCAAATATACTTTAATTAAAAGAAAAAAAAAAAAAACTGAGTCCCAGAACACAGGCATCCCCAGAAGATTTGGAAAAGGGGTCAAGGAACTGCACTAGCAAACAGTGGGGGTGAAGCAGAAGTCCACCCATGAGGACTGGGCAACAAATTCAGACTCACCCAAACAAAGCAATGGCTGTAACAACAACAAGGATCCCAGCAAGCCTTTTACCACAGGTTCCATCATTACCCCCATTTTACCTATGAGAACACTGAGGCTGGGATTCATGGTGGGGGGGGGGGTGGCAATCTGTCACATTCCCAAGAAAGATTATGCTAATACAGAAAGAATAAGGTAGCACTAATGCGAAAAGAATTAGAAATAGCCATAATGGACCACTGATTTTTTTAAAAAAAGGAAAATTGGGGGTTCCCCTGGCGGCTCAAAGGTTAAGACTCCATGCTTCCACTGCACAGGAGTGTGGGTTTGATCCCTGGTGGGGGAACTAAGACCACTCATGCCACATGGTGCAGCCAAAATAATTTTAAAAAAAAAAAGATTTTTGACATGACAGAGCAACTGAACTGAACTGTAGAGTGAGAGGCATAGCATGAATCAATTACAGAAGTGCATGCATGTAATCCATACGTATGTAATATTTGACATGTATCAGTTTTATGGACTTCCCTGGTGGCTCAGATGGTAAAGCATCTGTCTACAATGTGGGAGACCCAGGTTCGATCCCTGGGTTGGGAAGATCCTCTGGAGAAGGAAATGGCAACCCACTCCAGTACTCTTGCCTGGATAATCCCATGGACAGAGGAGCGTTGTAGGCTACAGTCCATGGGGTCTCAAAGAGTCGGACACAACTGAGCAACTTCACTTCACTTCACTTTGGCTAAGATACTGTACTTTGTTATTACATACCACATCTAGCCCCACCAACCTAGGTGTTTCTGTGGAGGTATTTGCTTATTAGATTTGTTTTTCTCCTCTGCTGGTTTCTTTATCTCTACACAACCCACTCCAGGATTCTTGCCTGGAGGATCCCACAGACAGAGGAGACTGGTGATACAGTCCATGTAGCTGCAAAGAATCAGACATGACTGAGTGACCAAGATACATGCACAGTAAGAGGACCTGGGAATGATTTTTTCCTTTTAATAGAGGAACGCTTGTTTGTTTGTTGCTTGCTCCACATTCAGTCCTACGTAAAATTCTGTATTGACCTTTTTTTTGAGAACTGACTCTCCCCTGTTCCGAGCAGTTTGGAGACCTATCAGTCAAGAGACCCAGGTGCCAGGGTGCCAGAGGTCCCAAGCCCTGCTATTGCTCTGAAGATATCCTGTAGATGGTGTTCATAACCAGTTGACTTTAAGCAGAGAGGATTACCCCCATCATCTGGGCAGAATCTGATTCTGTCCATTGAAAGGCTTGGAGAGGAGAACCGAGTTTTCCTGGAAGAGGAGGAAACTCTCCCTGTGTCCTGCAGCTCCAGCTTCTCCAGAGAATTCCAACCCTGCAGCCTGCTCTGTGGGTTTCACACCTGCCCCACCAGCCCCTACTATCACAAAACAGACTTCTTGCAAAAAAAAAAAAAAAAAAAAACCCTTAATATAGATCCCCACACATACACTGGTTCTGTTTCTCTGGTCCAACCTCAACAGATGCTCTGTGCGGCGTCTATGCAGTTTCTCTGTCTCCTCCACTCTCCTGCCTGTGGAGTGTACCCTGCCCTTGAGGAAATACTGAGAGGGTGGATGCCCATCTGAACCTTACATGTGACTGCCTCTGAGCAGGCCTCGTGTGCTGGGCCCTGTGCCGAGAATTGTCTCAGTCAGTTCTGATCACCACCCTGTAAGGTGAATACTAGGATTAGTCCCACTTTACAGATGAGGAAGCTGAGTCTCAGTGAGGTTAAGCAATTTTCCCAGGGACACACAGGCACCTGTGGCTCTGTTCTGTCTCACTCCAGTGCATGTGCTCTTAACCACCAGTTCACCAGCCTTGGAAATATCTCCCTGGACAAAGCAAGGCATACAAAAGAGAGGCAACTTGCAGATAAGTGGAGAAAAAGGCAGATGTCCAGGGCTTGGATTGTAAGGTGGGATTCGTCACTACCTCCATGAACTGGCTCTGTCTCCTTCCTGCCCAGACGCTCAGTCTCCAAAGAGGGCCAAGCTAGCGGCCATGTTACCCCCGAAACTGACTCTTCACCCCAAACAGAGAACAACTGAATTATCAACACTGCATACAACACAAGCCTTGTAATAAATTAATGAAGGGCCAGGAATCCTTGTGAGAGAGAAAGCAAGCTAGACTAGGACCCTTTCAAGACTCCTGGTTTCTAGCCCGATTCCACCGCAAGAGAGCTGTGTGACCTCGGCCATGTCGCTGAAGAGCTCAGAAGCCAACAGTAGGAAAAAGCAAGTTGTTGTTTTTCAGTCACTAAGTTGTGTCCTTTGTGACCCCACAGACTGCAGCATGCACGCCAGGCTCCTCTGTCCTCCACTGTCTCCCAGAGTTTGCTCAGATGCGTGTGCATTGAGCTAGTGATGCCATCCAACCATCGCATCCTCTGCCACCACCTCCTTTTACCTTCAACCTTCCCCAGCATCAGGGTCTTTTCCAATGAGTCAGCTCTTCCAACCCTGGGGGCTCATCTTCCGGTGTCGTATCTTTTTGCCTTTTCATACTCTTCAAAGGGTTCTTGTGGCAAGAATGCTGCAGTGGCTTGCCGTCCCTCCTCCAGTGGACCAGGTTTTGTCAGAACTCTTCAGTATGACCAGTCTATCTCAGGTGGCCCAGCACAACATGACTCATAGCTTCATTGAGTTATGCAAGCCCCTTTGCCATGACAAGGCTGTGATCTGCGAAGGGGAAAAAGCGAGAACCAATCATTTTTATATGAGTAATTCTAAGATTCTACCACCTCCATCACACAGATGAGGAAATGGGCTTGCTCTCATCACAGAGCCGAGAATTGGCAAAGCTGAAGCCCGAACCTCAACCCATTGACTCCAGAGCCTCTTTGTAATTCCACAGGCCCTAGCCGAGCTTCAGGGCAGCAGGTATCCCGGAAATGTGGGGGCCGGACAGGCTCATTTCCCTCAGAGTGAGGGCTTTTTGATCTCAGGGCAGCTACAGAATGGTCTACCGTTGGGGAATCACAAAACAAGAAAGCATATTAGCTTCTGATTTACTAGATTCATGGAACCATGCCAGGCAAGCCAATCAACTGGCAGACATTTACATATTGCTAAAACCTCATAAATAATGCAGAAGATGACAAACAGCAGAAGCCACCCGGCAGCAAGCACCAGCCCTTTAAGTACCAGAACCTCCTGCGGGACTTGTTCCATCCTCAGGGTGTCCATCCAGGACATCTAGGGTGATCCTCAAGAAGTCACAATTCTGTCCAGTTCCCAGGTGGTAGGAGGAGTCACCCCCTCGAGAGAGGCCGCATTTGAAGAACCGATGCTCTAACACACTGATGTTGCACCTCTCCCTTCCTACCAGGAAGAGTATCACCCCCACCACAGGCAGAATCAAGAGCCTAGCTGGTACATACAAAGAGTTGAATTTCTAGAGGTTAAATATACAGGGGACTCGACTCTAAGCCATGGGAACCCCTTCCTCTGGGGGTCAGAGAGTCCGCAGTGAGGTCTTTCTCCATCTCACCCTTTCTTCTCTGACAAAGACATGAACCCTACAAGCCACCTATTATACTTTCTGAGCCGTGATCAGTCATGTCCAGCTCTTTGCCACCCCATGGGCTGTAGCTTACCAGGCTCCTCTGTCCATAGCATTCTCTAGGAAAGAATGCTGGAGTGGGTTGCCATTTCCTTTTCCAGGGGATCTTCCCGACCCAGGGATCAAAGTCGAGTCTCCTGCACTGGCGGTGGATTCTTTACCACTGAGTCACCTGGGAAGCCCCCACCTACTTTCCAATTCTTAATAATTATAAGAAATCTTTACTGAGTACTCACTGTACGCCAAGTAGTAGCTAAGTAGAGTTGATCCTCATTTTTCACGGAGTCCATATATGAGAATCCACCCACTCACTAAAACTTATTTTTAAGCCCCAAATCAATATTTGCAGCACTCTCCCAGGCATGCACAGAATAGTAAAAATTTTGTTACCCGACATGCATATTCCTGGCTGCCTTCTTTGTATCTGCTCTCAGACTGTAAACAAGTGTTCTTTTCTGCCGTCGGCTTAATGTGACATTTTTGCATTTTGTGCTTTCTGTTTGGTGATTTTGCATTTTAAATGGCCCCAAGCGTAGTGCTGAAGTGCTACCCAGGGCTCCTCAGCGCAAGAATGCTGCAATGTGCCGTAGGAAGAACCTCGCTGGTGTTAGATAAGCTCCCTTCAGGCGTGAGTTATGGTGCCGTTGGCTCTGAGTTCAGTGTTAATGAATCAGCTGCACATATTAAATAAGATGTCTTTAAACAGAAACACATATACAACAAGGTTATGCATCCTTGGTTGACGGAAATGTTGTGACCAGGGGCTTGCAAAAACCTGATCCTGTATTTCCCCCAGGAGCCGTGGTCCTAACCCCTAACTCTAAGTCCGTGTTTGTTCTGCCTCATAGAATGTAACTGCCACGCATGATGAGAACTGACTGTACTTGGCATAAATTAACCTGTCTTAATTAGATTCACAACCTTGTCAAGCAGGAAGATGGTATGATATTCCATCTTACAGCGAGGAAACTGAGGCGCAGGGCCGCTAAGTGTCTTCTCTGAGATCACCCAGCCAGTGTGTAGTGGGGCCAGGATCTGAAGCCATGTGGTCTGACTAGGGGACATGAAGACCTACTATGATACTGGTCCATCTAACTGTATCTAGTCTCCGGGTGTGTGCATGAGGGCAGACGTGTGAGAAAACCGAAATGCACAATTCTGACCTTCCAGAAAAATTCAAGATCTGCACACAATCTAGCACAGTGCAGGGCACCAAGAGAAACATGAAAGGAGGTGAAGCCCCAGACTGGAGCCCACCACCCCAAAAAGGAGCTGCAGAGGAGCTGAGGTCCCTGGAGTTCATGGGACTCCAGAGCCTCCAAGGAAAGCTCCCATCCAGAGGTTATGATGTTTGCCACGGCCATGGAACTGACAATTGGGATCTGGCCCTTTAAGATTTCTCAGCAGCCTCCAGATCAAATGTCTGTCTGCCCTTGCTGGTTCCAGCAGTCCCTAGCACATCCTCGCTACTGGGTCTCTGTGTCCAGAGCTCTCAAGGGTGTAACTCCTCTCCAGGCTTCTCCAGCTGCTCCTGACTTTTCCCTCAGCTGCCACGATCCCACCCAGATACCCATTTCCCACCCCCACTATGTTCATTCACTCTATAACTCCTGGCAATGTGTTTTTCCTGCCAGCATCAGCAACCAGTTCTGACCCTCATCCAAACAGTCACATCTTCTCCCAAACGCTAGTCCATCTAATTTACGGCCAGTGCGGGGCCAGGACCAGGGGATTAAGCATCTAGACTCTATCCATTAATAGCTGTGTAACCTGGGCTAGGACAGTTGCCCCTACCAGACTCTTGGCTTCCATTCCTCATCCAAAAAATGAGATGAGGCTGGAGCAGATGATATTTAAAGTACTGCCTGGGCCAGCTCCACACTCCATCTTTCTCCACAGACTCTGTTGTTGTTGTTCTTCAGTCGCTCAGTCATGTCCAACTCTCTGCGACCCCGTGGACTGCAGCACGCCAGGCTTCCCTGTCCTTCACCATCTCCCAGAGCTTGCTCAAACACATGTCCATTGAGTTGGTGATGCCATCCAACCATCTTGTCCTCTGTCGTCCCCTTCTCCTCCTACCTTCCATCCAGCATCAGGGTCTATTCCAATGAGTCAGCTCTTTGCATCAGGTAGCCAAAGTATTGGAGCTTCAGCATCAGCCCTTCCAATGAATATTCAGGATTGATTTCCTTTAGGATGGACTGGTTTGATCTCCTTGCAGTCCAGAGAACTCTTAAGGTCTTCTCCAACACCACAGTTCAAGTGGTTTGCGATTCCCTTCTCCAGCGGACCACGTTTTGTCAGATTCTATGCTATGCTATGCTATGCTAAGTCACTTCAGTCGTGTCTGACTCTGTGCGACCCCATAGACGGCAGCCCAACAGGCTCCCCGTCCCTAGGATTCTCCAGGCAAGAACACTGGAGTGAGTTGCCATTTCCTTCTCCAATGCATGAAAGTGAAAAGTGAAAGTGAAGTCGCTCAGTCATATCCAACTCTTAGCGACACCATGGACTGCAGCCCACCAGGCTCCTCCGTCTGTGGGATTTTTCCAGGCAAGAATACTGGAGTGGGGTGCCATCCTAGATGGTACTTAAATACCAACCCAGATGACCTGTCAATAGGCTTCTATTGAGGACCAAAAGGATGGAGACAGATCACAAGACCACTGACATTTATTTCATGTCCTCCAAACATTTCTTTAATGGCTTCTCCGATGACTCAGAGGGTAAAGAATCTGCCTACAATGCAGGAGATGAGACACCGGGAGATGCAGGTTCACCTCCTGGGTTGGGGAGATGCCCTGGAGGAGGAAATGGCAACCCACTCAAGTATTCTTGCCTGAGGGATCCCCATGGACAGAGGAGCCTGGTGGGCTACAGTCCATGGGGTCACAAAGAGTCAGATAAGACTGAACACCAGAATGGATGGAAACATTTCTTTGGCTGATGGGTTGGCCCACTGCATAGGATAGAGGAAACCGTAGCTGCGTTTTACCATTGACAGTTCAGATGTGAAATGCAAAAGAAGAGGGTGCTCATTTAGGATATCCAAGTCCTCTTAACTTGCAAGGCAGGAGTCCTACTGGGGCTCCTTGAAATGATAAGAATGCAATTTAATCTTCAAGTTCAATTAACCTAATGTTCTGCTTTGTATGATGAGCAAGTCACTTGGCATCAACTGAAAAAATGACGTAGGTCTCCAATGCAAAGTTTCCAAAGTACGAGGCTCTCAAGATTGATACACCCAGATCTGGGGACTCAAACATTAAATCGCAATGATCCAGGACCAAGCAAAGATTGATGAGTGAATGGGATCCATCCAATTCCAACTTTGTGTTGGGTCATCTGTCTCCTGGTGCATGACCAAAGGCAGAAACGCACAGCCGTCTCGTGGCCTCTCTCCTCTTTCGATTGCTACCACACTTCAGCGTAGATCAAGGCCCACTGTTGCTAGGGAGGAGATAAACTACAGCCTTTGGGTTATGCTCTGGAGTCAGACTCCTGATGGGTTTGAATCCTGTATCTCCTTACTCACTCTGTGACCTCTGCCATTTTTAAACTATTTATTTATTTGGCTGCAGTGGGTCTTAGTTGCAGCATGTGGGACCTTTAGTTGCAGCATGTGGGATCTAGTTCCCTGACCAGGGATCAGACTCAGGCCTCCTGCACTGGGAGCGTTAAGTCTTAGCCACTGGACCACCAGGGAAGTCCCGACCTCTAACATTGTAAGAAACCTTCTTAAGCCTCAGTTTCCCCATCTGTAAAATGAGAATAAGAAAGAGAAGTCCCTCCCTCTTAGGGTGGTTTAGCACCTCTCTGCTATACTGGAATCATTTGGGGGTCTTGCTAAGACGAAGATTCTGATTCGGGAAGCCCAGGGCTCCGTTTCTCACGTGGTAAAATTAGAGCCTGACAAACTAACCATACCGCATATAACAACGCTGAGCAAAATACAGAAAGGGATTGCTTTAGGTCTCTAGAGACTCAGGGTGGTGAGGAACAGGTATATCTAGGTGGGAACTTCAAATTTTAGAGGAAGGAACTGGCACAGAATTCTGGTCTGAGGGTCCAGACTCAGGCACAGCCGTGGCTCAGCATAGGACAGCTGGAACACTTAGGAAATCTTGCCAAACTTTTGGCAACCACAGTCATAACAAGAGATTATCCTAGTAAAGAGAGAACAGAGAAGGGGTACCCCAAAATTCTGGCTTTGGCATAGGCTTAGTCCAAATCTCTGGCTGACCCCTAGGCAACACACACCTAATGCTTACAGCTTGGTGGTGGGGGTGGTGATTTAGTCGCTAAGTTATGTCTGACGCTTTGCAACCCCATGGACTGTAGCCCACCAGACTCCTTTGTCCATGGGGATTCTCCAGGAAGGATGCTGGAGTGGGTTGCCACTGACTCATCCAGGGTATCTTCCAAACCCAGGAATCAAAGCCATGTCTCCTGCACCGCATGCGAGTTCTTTTCTGACTGAGCCGCCGGGGAAGCCCCACGCTTACAGCTTATTAAATATTAAACTACAACTAAGATTTCAGCTGCTGCTCGTGTAGGTAAGACAGTTTGTTGTCTTTACAGCAAACCGTAATTGCCCACTAAAACAGAGATCAACACTCTTTGGAGGAATATATCAATAACATAACCCATAATCTTCCATTAAAATAAAAATCCACAACATCCAGGATAAACTTCAAAATTACTCAGCATGTAGAGAACCAGGGAGATGTGACCCATTTTTAGGGAGAAAGGCAATCAATAGAAGCCAACCCTGAGATGACGCACCTGTGAGATAAGGGTTTAAGACTGCTGTAACGGTGTCTGATTATGTTTTGTTTTTAAATATGCTTTTAATGAATGAAAAGACAGAGAATCTCAGCAGAGAAATAGGAAATACAAAAAGGAACCAAATGAAATTCAGAGCTGGAATACACAAAGGAAGGGGATTTGAAGATAGAGCTGTAGAAATGAACCATTCTTGAGGAGGGAGAAAGATGGAGAAATAAACAGATCCTCGGGGAGGGGAGAGGGTCCAAGAAACAAAAACCAGAAGGTCTAAAATAAGGGTAATCAGAGTCCCAGAAGAAGAGAGAGAGAAACTGAGGCAGAAAAAATACATTTGAAGAATCAGTGCCCCCAAACTTTCCCAACTGGCAATTCAGTGGAGCCGTAGGAAGTGCTGAGATTCTGTCATTCTGATAAGCTCCTGGCTAACACTGAGGAGCCACACCTCACATGTGTAGGGTCTGGACCAGCACCGTCCAGGAGAATGCCCTGCAATGGCAAGAACATCCTGTATCTTCACTGTCCAGTGTGGCAGCCACTAGCTACACGAGGCTACGGAAAACCTGCAAGGTGGCTGGTGTCACTGCAGAACTTAATTGTAGTCTTGGTTAATATAAACCTAAATCTCAAAAGCCATGTGTGGCTAGCGGCTGCCATATTGAATGGTGCGGGTCTAGAGGATTCAGTGGGGTGGCACTTATAAAGAACTTACATAGCACCCAGCACAGAATGGCTCTCCATATGAACTAACCACATCATCAGCCTCATAGCCCTCAAGATCCATCTGCAGGAATACAGCCAGTGTTTTCTAATAACTATAAATGAAGTATATAGCCTTTAAAAAGTGACTTGATATGTTATAGACCCAAAACATATAATATTGTACCTCAACTGTGCTTCAGTTTTTAAAAATCCATCTGTTTCAGCCCCTTGCTCAACATCATCCCTGTTTCTCCTCCAGTGGCAGGGGTCAAGGCCTTCATGGCCCCTGGCTTCTCCCACCACCTAATCATTGACATCCTTTCTCAGCCTCTTCTGCTCTTTCCATCCACTGAGGGTTTTGTTTCTCTGTCACTCTGACTCCCTTAATTCCCCTGTGAGTCCAAAGATGCGAGCGCCCTTTGGAGAAGGCTGGGAGCCCTCTCGATGTTCTCGAACCTGAAAGGGCCCTTCAGCCCTTTTACTGAAATGGCGTGGGGTTTCTGTTCTTCGCTTAAAAGAGAGCCTGGAGAAGGCATGACAGCCCTCAGGCTTTGGGGAGCACTTCTGTGCCGTCCCTGCTGTGCTCTTGAGGTCTCATACACACTCAGCCTGCGCACTCGTAAGGATCGAGCCTGCCTATGAATATCCATTAACTTAATGGAGAGGAGAGACCGTCACGGCGACCAAGCCATTTCTGTACAACCACATGGAGCGGCAGCCACTGGGAATGTCTCTAACTGGCGTGTTTCTCCTCCAGCTGGAAAGAGACGAGAAGGAAGGAGGGCCTGCGAAGTGGCCACCTTCCCCTTTTCCCAGAGTGGGAATAGGGGATTATCCGGAGGTTACTGCCTGATTCCCAGGAGCTAAAAGCAGAGGAGAACAGGCCAGAGGCCAGAACCCTGGAGCAGGCTGCCAAAGACTCTGTCCTGCACAAGCTGTGTGTCCCTAGGCAAGTTCCTTAACCTCTCTGAGTCTTGATTTCTTTATATGGGAAGTGGAGGGAATAATAGTGCCTATATTATGGCCTATCATCAAGAGCTACTTTGAGGCTTTAAGTGTGAGGAAATGCCAGACAATAAAAATGATGATGATAACAACAGGACCAACATTTATGGTGGGCTTATTCTATATCAGGCATCGTGCCACACACTTTCTCCCCACTCGTTCATTCACTCCTAACACCCTGTTAAGGGAGGTTCTATTACTAATCCTACTTTATAGATGAAGAAGCTGCATCTCAGAGCGGTTAAGACACTTGCCCAAGGACACACAGCTAGTGAGAGGAAGATCTGGGACTTGAACCCAGGGATATCTGGCTCTACACGCTTCGGCATGTATTTCCAAAGGCCCAGGACAAGGCTAGGGGAAAGGGGGAGAGACCCAGTAACTAAAGTACTAGCCCATACCCTGTCAGGAGTTCTTGTTTCTAGCTTCACATTATAATCATATGAGAAGACTTTTAAACATGCCAATGCCCAAAGATGACCACAGACCAACTAAATCCGAATCTCTGGGAGGTGGGGCCCCAGATCTCAGGATCTTAAGCTCCCCCAGCATATTCCAATTTGCGGCCCAGGAAGAGAATCACTGACTTAGAGCAGGGGTCCCCACTCCCCAGGGTCATGGACCGGAACCAGCGGCCTGTTAGGAACCGGACCAGAGAGCAGGAAATGAGCACCAGGCGAGTGAGCGAAGCTTCATCTGTATTTAGAGCCGCTTCCCACACTTCCGGTGTCACTGTCTCCCGTTGCTTCTCCCCATTCGGGACCAGCTAGTTGCAAGAAAGCAAGCTCAGGGCTCCCACTGATTCTGCATTATGGTGAGTTGTATAATCGTTTCATTATATATCACAATGTAATAATAATAGAAAATGCACAATGCACTTGAGTCATCCCCAAACCATCCCCACGCCCCCGCCACCCCCCGATCTGTGGGAAAACTGTCTTCCACAAAACCAGGTCTGGTGCCAAAAAGGTTGGGGACCTCTGGCTTAGAGCCTGAGCTCTGAGTGCTCAAGGGGAAGCAAAAGATTCAACACGGGAGAGGTGGGGTGTGGCCAAGAAGGCCGTCCCCACTCCCCTCAGCTCTTCAGCATTATTGCCATATGATTCCCAAGGTCTCTTTATTCTCCACGCATAATGAAGCCTGATGGGGGTTAAGATGGGTGCTCAGTGATGGAGGGAACGTGGGAGGAGGATTTCCGTGGGTGTGTAATTACAGCCCCTACACGTCCAATGTTAATGATCCTTCTCCTGCATCTCATCGAGAGGTTTGGTAAAGAAAGCGAGACGAGAAGGTCCAGGTGACAGGCACAGCTGTGTTTCCCAGGACAGCATCCAGGCAGGAGTCAAAAAACAAACACTCCTTGGTGGAGTGGGATTCGGTGAAGGGTTTTAAGTGGCAAGAATGAGGTCACTCTAATGTGGCCATTCTACAGATGGGGAGAACCAACCATCACTGTCCCAGCTCCTAAAATAGCTGCCCTGGACCACACGGCACCCTGTCCATCCCCAGGATAACCTCTGCGGTGGACTCTGCTGAGTTTTGCCTGGCTGGTTTCCTTTCCTCTTCATCTGCTACAAGCACCTTCATTTTTATACGGGGACCTGTTCCCACCCACCCACCCACACTGAACGCTGTTCTTTGGGAGCTGCCAGTCAAAATGCCCCATCCTCTCTTGGCTGGGAAGCAGGCACGTGACCCAGCCTGGACCACTGTCTCCTAGGACTCTGGCTCTTAAGCACAGTGAACACAGAATGGAAGTAGGTGGAGCCGACGCATCGTTACCACCAAGACCTGAAGCCCATTGGTTTGTACTGCTGCCCAGAGCCCCAGGGTGTCAAAATCCTCTTCATTCATGGAATCCGTTGTTTGGTTATTCTTTGGTTCTATGAGTTCTTCCGTCATTTGTTTTGGTCCAAGTTAGCTCAGTGATACAGTGTCTGATGTTTCACAGGTGAAGACCTGGAAACAGAGCCCTGGAGTAGCCAAAGTGGCTTTGCACCCATTGTTACAGGTCTTTAAACTCATGGACTATTAGAATTAGAGGGGATTTGGTTGACCAGTTCCCTCCCTCCTGGGTAAATCCTGTTGCCCACACCAAGACGTTGTCCAGCCTTCTAGTGGGAAGTCCTCTGCCTTCCAGAGAATCTGCTTTCATGGGTTTTGACCAGCTCTGCCACTTACTAGCTGTGTGATTTTGGGGGAAACCACTTAACTCCTCTGAGCCTCAATTTGTGTGTGTTATATACTGTAGTGTGTTTTGAATGAGATGATATATGTAAAATACTTCATACGTAGTAAATGCACAGTTAAATACAATTACCATCACTTGTTGTTCAGTTGCTAAGTCATGTTCCACTCTTTGCGACCCCATGGACTGCAGCACACCAGGCTTCCATGTCCATCACCAACTTCTGGAGCTTGCTCAAACTCATGTCCATCGAGTTGGTGATGCCATCCAACCATCTCATCCTCTGTCATCCCCTTCTTCTCCTGCCTTCAGTCTTTCCCAGCACTGGGATCTTTTCTACTGAATCAGTTCTTCGCATCAGGTGGCCAGAGTATTGGAGCTTCAGCTTCAGCATCAGTCCTTCCAATGAATATTCAGGACTGATTTATTTTAGGATTGACTGGCTTGATCTCCCAGAGTTTGCTCAAATTTATGTCCATTGAGCCCGTGATTCTATCTATATACCACCACTTGTATGGAAATGAAATCGACCTAGTCTCAGAGCCCCCATTGATAGCATAGACTCAAACATCTTTGGGAAACACTTCCAGCTCTTTATGTTACTAGGCCCAGAATGCCTCGGGAAATAACCCCATATCACACGGGAATAACCGTGGTTCAGGGCTTGAGTTTCATTGTCTCTTGCTGGCTGGTCTTTGAGCCACAACTTCAGTGTGGTCTCCAGGGATCAAAGGAAGCATTGCATCCACCAGTACAGTCAACAGGGAAGAAAATTGTTTCTTGTGGCAGGGAAGAAAAAAAAAGGAAATTATTTGGTCCAGTGCTTCCAGATCCCATCTTGAACATGTCCATCACCCATCACCTCACTGGGTAATTGCACATACAGTTCCTAAGTTAAGCTCAAATTAGATGCTGTGGCCTACATTGAAGGAACAACATAATTCATTCTGCTAAATTTGGCCCCAGGATTCTGTGTTTATAAATCCAGCCCAGCGTGGGATGAAGGACAAATAAAACTCTATTCCCTGGACAGGTTCGGATGAGGCATCCATTCTTCTTACCAACCCCATTAAGATTCCCCAGAATCCCAAGACTTCTAAAGGGGTGGTGATCCATGTCAGAGTTCTCAAACTCAGATACCTGCAGAAGCTAGGCAAGTAATATCAGTAAATGAAGAAGCAGGGTGGGTATTGTGTGAATACGCACTCAGTCTCAAGGAGAGAGCCACTACTCTGCCACTAATTGCCACGTGGGAGTATGAGCCCAGAGTTGCCAACCCCAGCTCCATCTCTTAGCAGCTGTGTGACCTCAGTCAAGTCACTTAACCTCCCTGTGACTCAGTGTTATCCACACAATGCCTACCTGTTAGGGTGACTGTGAAAATTAAGCATTACACTGAAGTCCTTAGAACACTGTCCATCCCCTAGGAGGAGCTCAGTAATGTTGACTGTTACTGGTTTCTAATATTTGTTTATTTGGCTGTGCCCGGTCTTAGTTCCAGCACATGGGATCTTCAGTGTTCATTGTAACACGTGGGATCTTTAGTTGTGGGCTGCGGGAGCTAGTTCCCTGGCCAGGGATCAAACCCAGGCCCCCTGCACTGGAAGTATGGAGTCTAAGCCACTGGACCACCAGGGAAGTCCCAGCCGTTATTATTAAGTCCGTAGTTTTCAACAAGTGATTCTCATAACCATTAACGTGAACAAGGATATTCAAACTATTCTCGTTGTAGAGAGGCTCATGGCATGGGACAAGACCAGGTTGACTAAACAATCTTTTACTTGGGCTGGAATGCTGACAACACGATGTACTGTCATACTGGGACTTCCCCACTGATCATCACCTTATTCAACTCATGTCTTTAATGTGTTAAAATTTGAACAACTTATTAATTCTTATTTTCTGCAGTGGACTTAGCCAAATATTTTCAGTTAAGGAGTCTTGGGGAATAGAATAGCTGGATTCTTGATGAGAGGAAATTTGGAGACTGTTGTTCTAAAACCAGAGTATAGATCTGGGTTTGACACCAAATATGCTGAGATCCTTGACCTCATGCTGCTGCTGCTGCTGCTGTTGCTGCTGCTAAGTCACTTCAGTCATGTCCGACTCTGTGCGACCCCATAGACGGCAGCCCACTAGGCTCTTCTGTCCCTGGGATTCTCCAGGCAAGAATACTGGAGTGGGTTGCCATTTCCTTCTCCTATGCATGAAAGTGAAAAGTGAAAGTGAAGTCGCTCAGTCGTGTCCGATTCTTAGCAATCCCATGGACTGCAGCCTACCAGGCTCCTCTGTCCATGGAATTTTCCAGGCAAGAGTGCTGGAGTGGGGTGCCATGGCCTTCTCCGCCTTGACCTCATAATGATACTCAAAAGGACACTCACTGGTTACTCGTGGAGGATGCAAGTGACCCAACGCTTTACTGTGAAAAAATAAAAAAATAAAGGGGAAGAAATATTTATGGTGGCTCTTCTAAAAGAACTGTATCTCAGGCTAGCCAGGTAGCATGTGACACTTTGTAGGTATATTCCAAATAAAGTATGAACACAGAATTACAGAATTAGAGTATCACCCTTTTTGCAAACCCTATAGAATTAATTGATTTAGGGACTGGGCACCAATCAGATCAGATCAGATCAGATCAGTCACTCAGTCGTGTCCGACTCTTTGCGACCCCATGAACCGCAGCACGCCAGGCCTCCCTGTCCATCACCAGCTCCCGGAGGTCACTCAGACTCGCATTCATCGAGTCAGTGATGCCATCCAGCCATCTCATCCTCTGTCGTCCCCTTCTTCTCCTGCCCTCAATCCTCCCAGCATCAGAGTCTTCTCCAATGAGTCAACTCTTCGCAGAGGTGGCCAAATACTGAGTTTAGCCTTAGCATCATTCCTTCCAAAGAAATTCCAGGATGATCCCTTCAGAATGGACTGTTGGATCTTCTGCAGTCAAGGACTCTCAAGAGTCTTCTCCAACACCACAGTTCAAAAGCATCAACCGGCGCCAGCCTTCTTCACAGTCCAGCTCTCACATCCATACATGACCACAGGAAAGACCATAGCCTTGACTAGGCGAACCTTTTGGTAAGTAATGTCTCTGCTTTTGAATATGCTATCTAGGTTGGTCTACTTTCCTTCCAGGAGCAGCGTCTTTAATTTCATGGCTGCAGTCACCATCTGCAGTGATTTTGGAGCCCAGAAAAACAAAGTCTGACACTGGGCACCAATAGCTACTAATATCACCCCCAAATACAAAATACCTGCTATCAAGTAGTCTTACAAAAAGAAATGAACGTAAATTTAATATAGCCTCTAGATCCAACTACTGATTTATAAGAGAAAACAAAGACCAGAAGGATAATTTGAAGAATTCAAGAAGATATAGCAAAATTAAGACTACAGGAAAAAGAACCCAGTATCTTCAACAATAAATTACAAGGACAAAGAAAGTTTTAGAGGAGGGAATCTATAGATTTTTAAAGACTTGAGTGATATCAACCAAACTTAGTATATGGACTTTATTTGGATCCTGTGGTAGCAAAATAATGGTCTCCAAAGATGCCCATTTCCTAATGCCTAGAACTTGTGAGTATGTTACCTTACGGGCAGTTCCTGACACACTTGGGTATGGGATCCCGAGTGTCCCAAACTTGTGTTTTCCTGCTAGTGGACAGGACCGGGACCCAGCTAGTCCCAGGGCAGGGCCTGGCTCGCTGTGAGCTGGCTGGGTCTACAGGCTTCGAGACTGTGGTTTTCTTGCGTCTGGTGTCTGCCAGGTGAGTCTGGTACTCCCCTGGGGTGGGGCGGGACCAGGGGATTCTGGGACTGTGGGCAGAGCTGAGTGCTGGACCCTCTGGAGGGCAGGGCCATGTCCAGAGGCAGCTGTGGGGCTCAAGGAATCTCTCTTTTTTTAGTTGGAGGATAATGGCTTTACGATATTGGTTTCTGCCATACATCAACATGAATCAGCCATGCGTATACATATGTCCCCATCCCACCCCTCCAGGTTGTCACAGAGCCCCAGTTTGAGCTCCCTGGGTCATACAGCAAATTCCCGCTGGCCATCTGTTTTACGTATGGTAAGGTACATGTTCTCATGCTACTCAATTCATCGCACCCGCTCCTTCCCGCACTGTGGCCACAAGTCTGTTCTCTGTGTCTGTATCTATTGCTGCCCTGCAGATAGACTCATCAGTACCAGGTTTCTGGATTCCATATATGTGCGTTAATAAACAGTATTCGTTTTCTCTTTCTGACTTGCTTCACTCTGAATAAAAGGCTCTAGGTTGATCCACCTCACTAGAACTGACTCAAATGTGTTCCTTTTTATGACTGAGTAATACTCCCCTATATAAATGTACCACAGTTTCTTTATCCATTCATTTGTTGATGGACATCTGGGTTGCTTCCCTGCCCTAACTATTGTAAACAGTGCTGCAGTGGACATTGCGATACATGTGTCTTTTTTCAGTTGTGGTTTTCTCAGGGTATATACTCAGTAGTGGGATTGTTGGGTCATATGGTAGTTTTATTCCTAGTTTTTTAAAGAATCTCCATACTGTTAGGCACAGTGACTACATCAGTTTACATTCCCACCAACAGTGCAAGAGGGTTCCCTTTTCTCCACACCCTCTCCAGCATTTGTTATTTGTAGGTATTTTTGATGATGGCCATTCTGACCAGCGTGAAGCGATACCTCATTGTAGTTTTGATTTGCATTTCTCTGATAATGCAAGGTGATGAGCATCTTTCCATGTGTTTATTAGCCATCTGTATGTCTTTGGAGAAATGTCTGTTTAGGTCTTCTGCCCACTTTTTGATTAGGTTGGTTGTTTTTCTGGTATTGAGCTGCTTGCATATTTGGAGATTAATCCTTTGTCAGTGGTTTCCTTTGCTATTATTTTCTCCCATTCTGAGGACTGTCTTTTCACCTTGTTCATAGTTTCCTTTGCTGTGCAAAAGCTTTTCATTAGGTCCCCCTTGTTTACTCAGGAGTCTTAAGGCAGCCTGAGCTGCTGGGTGGGGCTGCGTCCCAACTCAGTTGCTTGGTCTGAGCTGTCCTAGCACTGATACCTGCAGGGTCTATGGTGGGGCCAGTTCTTGGTGCTAATGAGCTGGAGGAAGGATTCCAGGGTGTCCACCGGCATCAGCATCCTTGTGGTGGGAGCTCCCAAGAATCGCTGCCACCAGTGTCTGTGTCCCCAGGGGATGAGCAGCAGCTGCCCTCCCCCGCCGTCTCCAGGAGACTCTCCCAGACCAGCAGGTCAGTCTGTCCCAGACTCCTAACAAGTTACTTCTTCTGCCCTGTGTCCCGGTTCACGTAAGATTTTGTATGCATCCTTTCCATGGAGTTGCAAAGAGTCGGACACGACTGAGCGACTTCATTTTCACTTTAAAGGATGAAACCTCTATTTTCTACAGCCTCCTGGGACCCCTGAAGACCCCCTGGCCTTCAAAGTCAAATCTTCCAGGTTCAGGACCCCCAGAGCTCAACGTAGGGTTCAGACCCCTCACTCCTGTGGGAGAAGCTCTACGATGTAATTATTCTCCAGCTTGTGGGGTGCCCCCGCTGGGAATATAGTACTTGGCTATATTGCGAGTCTGCCCCTCTTTTTTCATTGTGGTTCCTGCTGTTTGTCTTTTAGAATTTCTTCTCTATTAGATTCAGCCTTTTTCATCAATGGTGGTTTTGCAGACAGTTGTGATTTTAGTGTGAACGTCAGAAGAGGTGGGCTCAGGATCTTTTTACTCCTCATTTGAGCCAGTTCCCCCTTGATGTCACATGGCCAGACACTCAGTGTTTGGCCGAGCCCGCCAGTGAGGTGGGCATGGATTTTTAGACAGTTTTCAGGTCTATACTTTAGATGGTGTAGAGTTCAATGCCTTAGATGGTATATTCATTTTGCAGGGCTGCTGTAACAAAGTTCCCCAAACCAGGGAGCTAAAAACTTCAAAACTGTATTCTTTCATTAGAAATGAAAGGAAGTTTCATTTCCAAATTTCCTCCTAGTTTGCAAGCTAGGAGTCCACAATCAAGGTGTCAGCAAAGTTGGTTCCTTCTGGATGCTCTAAGGCAGGAGTGCCCACTGTTTGGGATCTAATGCCTGATGATCTGAGGTGGAGCTGGTGTGTTAATAGAAATAAAGTGTACAGCAAACGTAATGTACATAAATCATCCAGCAACCATCCCACCCACCCCCATCTTGGTCTGTGGAAAGTGTCTTCCACGAAACCGGTCCCTGATGCCAAAAGGTTAGGGACTAATGGTCTAAGGGACAAACAGTCCCTCACCTCCCTCCGAGCTGGTGGTTGCTGGCAGTCCTTGGCCTTCCTCGGCTTTGTAAGAAGTATCGCTCCAGTCTCTGCCTCTGTCTTCACGTTCTATTCTCTCCCAGTGAAATTGCCTCCAAATATCCCTCTCCTGATAAGAACATGAGCCATCGGATTGAAGGTGCACCCTAGCCCAATAAAACCTCATTTTAACTTCTTTAAATCACATCTACAAAATTCTAGTTTCCAAATAAAGTCTCTTTCATGGGTACCAAGGGTTAGGACACAATTCAGTCCACTACAAATGGCAAGGTCTTCCTCCAAACCCCAGCCTCCTTCTCTACGAAAGATCCCTCTAGTTCAATGTTATCTACCAAGTCATATGATTCAAATAGCAGGGCTGCTCCGACTCACTCCAAGCCACAAGTGAGTAGCTTGGACTCACTCTAGAGCCCTTTCTTGCTGCTGGGTTCTGTGAGAAACCTAGCAGCCTTTCGTGTCATGCAATAAGTATGTCAGAGAGTTATCTTCAACTGTGAAATGATCTCTCTTCAAAACCCAAAGGAGCTCACCAAGCATTGTGCTGCTTTTTTAGTGTTCTTGTTCAGTTGCTAAGTCGTGTCCGGCTCTTTGCAACCCTATGGACTGCAGCGCTCCAGGCTTCCCTGTTCTCCATCCCGGAGTTTGCTCAAACTCGTGTCCATCAAGTCGGTGATGCCATCCAACCACCTCATCCTCTGTCATCCCCTTCTCCTCCTGCCCTAAATCTTCCCCAGCATCAGGGTCTTTTCCAATGAGTTGGCTCTTCGTATCAGGTAGCAAAAATATTGGAGCTTCAGCTTCAGCATTAGTCCTTCCAATGAATATTCAGGACTGATTTCCTTTAGGATTGACTGGTTTGATCGCCTTGCAGTTCAAGGGATTCTCAAGACAGAGTGTTACAAGGTGCAAGATACAGTAACTTGTCTTCAGCGTAAGAGGGGATGTACTGATGTGCTTCAGATCACTGGGCCAGGAAAAACTTCACTGATATGGCAAGCTCCTGAATCACAATAGGTTTTCACTCCCACCTTCTGTAGCGAATTTGTCTTCGCAAGGCATCCAGGGTACTTAGCACTTTTTGTTCAATCAGTTAGATGAACATAAAGTCATCGATGTAGTAGACCTATATGATATTCTGCAGAATTTCTAGGGAGTCCAGATCCCTTTGGACTATGTTCAGGAAGAGAATTGGAAATTAACATAACTCTGGGGAAAGGCCTTGGATTTATCTCTTATCTGTCCCGTGCAAATGAAAACTGCTTCCAATTCTCATTCTTGACAGTTATTGAAAAGCATGCATTCAGTGGCCATACGTCTTCAGAGAAGAGACCGGATAGTTTTTTCTAGTAAAGAATCCACAACTAGAATGTGATGTGGTCAGAGCTACAACTGATGATATGAGGTCATTCTCTATCACCTGCCATGATCTGCCTGGTTTCTCCAGGAGCTAGACTGATTAATTAGAACAGAAATATGAGTCCAACACCCACACATTCTATAAATCCTTGTGTGGAGATACTCATCTCCATCTTCCCCCTAGAATGTGTTTTTTTTTTTTTTTTTGCTCTCTTGGCTTGGAGGAAGTAGTTTCAGGGGTTTCCACTTGGCCTTTCCTAGTACAGTGACTTACCTCACAGGTCAAAGGACCAATGTGAATGTGAAGGTCATGCCCACAATTAACTACATCCATTCAGACTGTACATTCGAAAACAGGGATGCCCAACAGCTGGTCTTTAAAGCATCACCTTGGTCCATCTCCCATACAAAGTCTAGGAGATGAAGCCGGGATAGGCATAATTCATCGAGCCTCTCACATGCTGCAATTTTTTTTTTTTTTTTTTTTACAAATTGAAGGTTTGTAGCAACCCTACATGGAGAAGGCAATGGCACCCCACTCCCGTACTCTTGCCTAGAAAATCCCATGGACGGAGGAGCCTGATAGGCTGCAGTCCATGGGGTCTCGAAGAGTTGGACACGACTGAGCGACTTCACTTTCACTTTTCACTTTCATGCATTGGAGAAGGAAATGGCAACCCACTCCAGTGTTCTTGCCTAGAGAATCCCAGGGACAGGGAAGCCTGGTGGGCTTCCGTCTATGGGGTCGCACAGAGTCGGACACGACTGAAGCAACTTAGCAGCAGCAGCAGCAACCCTACATCAAGCAAGTCTGCTGGTGCCGTTTGCTCACTCCTTGTCTCTGCGTCACTTGGTGAAAACACTGGCCATAGTTCAGACTTTTTCATTGTTATTGTATTTCTTATGTTGATCTGTGATCAGTGGCCTTTGATAACGACTGTTTCAAAAAGAGTATGACTTACTGAAGGCTCAGGTGATGCTTAGCATTTTTTAGCCATGAAGTATTATTTTAAGATATATATATTGTTTTTTAAGACACAACACTCTTGTACACATAGCCTACAGTATGCTGTCAACATTACTTTTATATGCACTGGAAATGAAAAACTTCACCTGATTTCCTGCATTGTGATACTCATTTTATTGCAGTGGTCTGAAAGTGAACTCTCAATATCGCCGAGGTATGCAAACACTCTCAGTCAGGAACCACAATGCTGCTTTGGGTCTATGGGTGTCAATTTCAACTCATACCCTATAGCCCTGTATTGATTTTCTCACTGCCAACACACCTTGCCACAGACTTGCTGGCTTAGAATAGCATGTACTTGTACCATGGCATTGAAGTAAACGATGGCAAGGTTCGGTCCCACACTATCTGTTGTGTACCCACTCTGTGCCAGCTACTGTGCTGCGTGCCCGGGGTATGTTTAAGGGTAATATGGGCACAGTCCCTGACCTCAGAGTGCTTACAGTCTAGTGCGGTGACAGTCCATGAATAAGTAAGTAAACACTAAATAAAAACGGGGGGGACAAGGGAGTAACATCTTATTATCTCGCAGTTCTGTAGGTCAGAATTCAGAGTGTAGCATGACTCCATGAGTCCTCCTCTCAGAGTCTTATAATGCCAAAATCAAGGCTGGGTTTCAACTTTCCAGAGGCTCTGAGGATGAATCTGCTCCCAAGCCTATTCAGGTTGTTGGTCAAACTCACTTCCTCGTGGGTGTAGGACTGAGGTCCCGCTTCCTTGCTGGAAGCTGGTCTTTGCTCATAGAGACTGCCCGCATTTTTTCTCATGGTCTCGTATGGCCTCCCTCTAGCATTGGTGGGTTGAGTCACTCTCTTGCTTTGAATCTCTCTGACTTTCCCTTCTGCCTTATCTCCTGTCTCCAGCTGGAGAAGATTCTCCACTCTTGACAGCTCAAGTGATGAGTTTAGACCCACTTGGTTAATCCAGGATTATCTCCCTTTCTTAACACATTATTGACCGGGGGACTTTGGCAGGCATTAATGCCTGTGGCCAGCTATTTGTTATGTAAGTGAATTGAAACGCTCTGGTCAATAGGTTCGGGTAACCAAAGACGTATTACTACATTTCTAGTCAATACGCTGTTAAAAATCTGGAACCTTCATTACATCTTCAAAGTCCCTTTTTCTGTGTAATATAATGTGTTCCCAGTATCTAGGATTAGGGTGTGGACATTTCGGGGTGAGGGGTACTCGTCTGCCTACCACACCCCAGTATGCAGATACCTGAGTGAATGTCGTAGATCTGGGTGAAAAACTAAGAACATCACAGCTGTCCTCGCTGCCACGACACCGCAGGGTCCTTTCTTGTAGGAACTCTGCCCTCTCTCTCAGTTGATGGATTATAGGTTTGGGAACAGGAGAAGGAAATGGCAACCCGCTCCAGTATTCTTGCCTAGAGAATCAAGTAGACAGAGGAGCCTGGTGGGCTGCTGTCCATAGGGCCGCACAGAGTCGGACACGACTAAAGAGACTTAACATGCTTGCATGCATTGGAAAAGGAAATGGCAACCCACTCCAGTACTCTTGCCTGGAGAGTCTCAGGGACAGAGGAGCCTGGTGGGCTGCTGTCTATGGGGTCGCACAGAGTCAGACACGACTGAAGCGTCTTAGCAGCAGCAGCAGCAGGTTTGGGAACTCTTTCAAGGCATGGAAATTGGGATGGTGGATTTCCTTGGAAATAACTGACTTCAGTCTTCTGCGCATCCTTTTTTTTTTTAATCTTCTTTGATTATACATATTTAGAAACTCATTTGTTGACCATTTATCTATCCTGCCCAGAAACATCATGATTTATTAAGCACCTCAACAGACCCCAACAGGCCAAGCGACCCTGGCTACCACCCTAACTTGCTGCCTATGACAGTCATTGTACCCTTCTTGCTTCTTCTTTTTTCTTTAATATTTATTTATTTATTTGACTGTATCAGGTCTTAGTGGTGGCATACGGGACCTTTAGTTGTGGCATCTGGGAATCTAGTTTCCTGACCAGGGATTGAACCTGGGCCCCCTGCACTGGGAGCATGGAGTCTTAGCCACTAGACCATCAGGGAAGCCCCTAACCTCCTTACTTCTGATGGGCGAGAGCTGCCTCCTGGCCTCTGTGCCCAAATCCCACCATTCCCATTGCTCCCAAGTTCTGTAGCAGGGTCTCTGCCAGCCCCACCCTCAAAGGGCACCACTAGAGAATGTCCCAATGACGTTGCTGCTGCTGCTGCTAAGTCGCTTCAGTCGTGTCCGACTCTGTGCAACCCCACAGACGGCAGCCCACCAGGCTTCCCCGTCCCTGGGATTCTCCAGGCAAGAACACTGGAGTGGGTTGCCATTTCCTTCTCCAATGCATGAAAGTGAAAAGTGAAAGTGAAGTCGCTTAGTCGTGTCTGACTCTTAGCAACCCCATGGACTGGAGCCTACCAGGCTCCTCTGTCCATGGGATTTTCCAGGCAAAAGTACTGGGGTGGGGTGCCATTGCCTTCCCCGCCCAATGACGTTGGTGCCCCCTTATTGGCACCCTCCTCATGGCCTTGGTGAAAGGATGGTCCACCAGGCCTTCCCAAGAAATTCAGTCATCTGATGATTTTCTGCTCTTGGGTAGTATAGCTCCTCTAGAATTTTCACTCCTCCAGGACTTTTGATCCCTTCCTCCAATCTGCCCTCTCTGCTTCATTCACTATGAGACAGTATCCTCACACACCCAGGCAGTGTGCCAAGATTGGCACCTGGGGTGCTTAACCAGAAGTTAAATGCACTCTAACATCATGGGAAGAATGCCTCACATTGACTGATTCTCTTTATCCAAACTTATCCCCCTTGATCCTGCATGCTCCCTGGAGTCACTCCAAAATATTCTCTCCCAACTCAAGCTTTTACAGTTCCTCTGGATTCCATTGTCTCTCCTCCGTGAGCAGTTCCAGCATTTTCCTGGTTAAACTTTCTAATAGGCCTGACATCCAAGAGTAGTGGGGTGGTGGGGACAGGTGCTGGGGAGAGGAAGGATTATTTATAGGTAGCTGTCTCGTTTGAGATTTCTGCATAAGTTTTAAGCAAATATGAGGGGGTGACTCTTCTGACAAGGAAGAGTTAAGTGAACTGCTTTTGCAGGCATGGAGGGCTCAGGAAAATCAAGGGATTTGAGGTTCCCAAGTGCCCCTTCTCAGACGTCCTCATCCCAGTTCTCAGGGATCTCTCTCCTTCCCTCACTATCTATCAGGGTCCTGACTCTGGCATAGACAACTTGCCTAGGCTGAGACTTCAGCTTTCTCTGAAGTTCAGTGACTTTCACAATTGAATCTGGTACTTGGTCTTCAGCTTGGACTGCCTTCCAGCGGGTGTCTTTTTTTAATATATAATTTTATTTATTATCTATTTGTTTTTGGCTGTGCCGGATCTCTGTCTCCGCGTGAGCTTTTCTCCAGCTGCAGCAAGCGGGGGCTACTCTCCACTGGTGGCTCGAGGGCTTCTCATTGCGGAGGCTCCTCTTGTTGCGGAGCACAGGCTCTAGGGTGCGCAGGCTTCAGTAGTTGGGGCTCCCAGCCCCAGAGCGCAGGCTCAACAGATGTGGCGCACGGGCTTAGTTGCTCTGTGGCATATGGGATCTTCCCAGATCAAGGAGCGAACCCACGTCTCCTGCACTAGCAGGCGTATTCTTTACCACTGAGCCACCAGGGAAACCCCCAGTTGGTGTCTTTAAATTTTCCCAAGGAGATGCTCTGTTATATGTGGTTTTCTATGATAATGAATAGATCGGAGCCTGTCATTCTCTCTCTCCAGCGCATCCAGCCATTCACGGGGATGGCTACTCAGTGTTCTGATTCCTACAGTGTTTATTTCCCCCATGTCATTCATATGCCAGAGACACTGCACAAGCTTTGTATCCTCTTCCTCCCAAACACCCCCCAGGTGAAAGTCTTACTGATGGTCCTGCTGTACTCAGCCTGGGCCCATTAATACCCCCTGCCTTCAGTAATGGGTTCCCCACGCCCCTTAAAGCAGCAAGTGCTTCATCTCGAGAGTTCCAAGCTTAAAACTGGCTTCTAGGGCCATACTGTAAACCAGGAGGTGTTTATATATTTACATATTAAATATGTGTGTTTCTCTTATCTCCCCTACTCAACGTTAGCAGGCACCAATCTGCATTTCCCCGTATTGCTTCTGCTGAGTTGAATAGCTTTCCCTCAAATTTTATGTCCTTCCAGAACATGTGAATGTGACCTTATTTGGAAATGAGGTCTTTGCAGATGTTACCAAGTTAAGATGAGGTCAGACAGGGTCAGGGTGAGCCCTAAACCTGATGACTGGCATCCTTATAAGGAGAGGGAGATTTAGAGAGACAGAACCACAGAAAAGATGGCCATGGGAAGACAGAGGTGAAGGCTGGAAGGAGGCTGCCACAAGCCAAGGAACGCCTGGGGTGGTCAGAAGCTAGACGAAGCAAGGAAGGATTCCTCCCTAGAGCCTTCAGAGGGTGTTAACACAGTTAATTTTGGACTTGTAGCCTCCAGAACTGTAAGAAAATTAATTCCTGTGATTTTTAAGCCAACTGATTTGTAGTATTTTGTGAGAACAGCCCTAGGCAACTATGCCAGGTGACTCAGGAGTAAAGAACCCACCTGCCAATGCAGGAGACGCCAGAGACTCGAGCTCGATCCCTGGGTGGCAAGATCCCCTGGAGATGGCAGTGGCAACCCACTCCAGTATTCTTGCCTGGGGAGTCCCATAGACAGAGGAGCCTGGCGGGCTAATGTCCATGGGGTCACAGAGTCAGACATGACTGAGCATGTGCGGACAAAGGCAACTATAGAGCACTTAACACAGCACCTTGTATATGGTCCATTCTCAGTGAACACTGAGTGAGAATGAGTGACTGACTGAGCGATGAAGCAGTGACATGAATCGGAAACAGAACATGACGGGGCTTAGCCAACAGCTATGCCAGCCTCTTGGGCAACCACAGCTAATGTTTAATGGTCTCTCCCGATCCAGGCCCATCCATCCATCCACTCATTCATTATTTATCATTCATATTTACTGAGCCCCTGACTTGGGCCAGATCCTAGGCACTGGGTAGCAATCCCACTGTAACTAAAGCAAGGATATGGGAACTGGCCTTTTTCAGTCCCCACCTCCCCACACACCTCTGTTTTGATCGATGACTCCCCAGAAGCCACCCAACCATGCTCACACAATAAAAGGAGAGAAGAAAATTTAATAAGATTCTAAATTGCCTTCCCTTGAATTCAAATTGCTTCATATATTATGTTCATGATAACTACTGGAGTCTGTATTTTTTTCCTCAAGCCCACCCCCCTTCCATTTCTTTCTAATACAAGACAAGTTCTTGTGTTAATGAATTCTAGATTTTCATTTAATAAATGTTGTGTGGGAAGCTTCATTATTTGCAACTTCATCCATCTAAAGCAGACACATAAATGCCCCTTCTCTAAGTACCTGGGATCAATAGAGCATGATTCTCACGTACTCTGGCCCCGCGCACGGCCACCAAGAAGAATTCAGTAATTGAAAAGACCTTATAAATCAATACAGCCAAATTGAAAACTCCAGGAGAACTCCACATCATTCACTGAAGTGCTTGTTAAGACTTCTCTTTACTTTTAGAGGGGAAAAAAAAAAGACACTGGGAAAAGGTTGACGAGGGCAGAGGGCAAAAGAAAACATATTTCTGTTTAATCCTAAGTACTTGGCAGAGCTGGTGGAGCTTCTACTTAGCACGTGGATCTCATTTAGTTTTGATTACTTGTCCTGATTAATTTTTTTGTCTTTGCCACTATTCAAATATACGGTTCCTCCATCCAGGCCACGTACGGATGGTTTCTGAGTCTTTTCCAGGGAGGCACCGAGAAAAAGACAGAATTCCTCTGTTCACCATTAAGCCGGCCATGTGCTCAACAAGGGCTTCCCCGGTGGCTCAACAGTAAAGAATCCACCTGCAGTGTAGTAGACCTGGGTTCAATATCTGGGTCAGGAAGATCCCCTAGAGGAGGGCACGGCAACCCACTCCAGTATCCTTGCCTGGAGCATCCCATGGACAGAGGAGTCCACGGGGTGGCAAAGAGTCAGACATGACTAAAGCAACTGAGCCCGCATGCACGTACTCAACAAATGCTGTGGATTTCAGTTGAATTGCATTGAACTGAGTGACCACGACCCTACAATCTTTCAGGAGTGGGACAGAAGCAGAACCCCTCTCTCTCCAATCCCCTACACACCTCCCTTGCCTGACAGTTCTCTACTACGGCTCCAGGAGTTGAACAAAATGTATCTTGAGTGTCCACACGCAGTTTGTTCTCTTTTTCCCACCTCGTCTTTGCTTCCTGATTGCAGTGAGAAAATCAGCTTTAGTAATTGTAAATTGCCCACCCTGCAGGGAGGGGGGTAACCTGTCCGTTGATGGTCACACCTGGATGTTTGAATGTTTAAAGATGCCTCAGAGGCATCCTGCATAAACCTAAATTGACCGCCTGCATCCCTACTCCAGACCACCTCCCCCAGCCACGTGCTTCCCTTGCTGGGTCCCTGTTTACATCGTCCATGAAGCTGAACCTTTCCCCTGCCTCTGCTACATACCCAGTAATGCCCAGCCAAGTCCCCAGCTCCACTCTGCTGCCTAAGTGTTTCCATCCACCTCTCCTGCATCTCCTTGACCAACGCCTTCTGCCAGTTACAGGATCGCTGCCACTGCTTCCACCCCATCTCCTGCCTCCAATCTTGGCCCGCGCGCAGCCCAAGGGCTCTTCCCAAACTGAAGAGCTGATTATGTCCCTTGCCTGTTTTCAAGTTCTTTAATGGCTTTCCATCTTTTAAAATTTTATTTATTTATTTATGGTTGTGTCGGGTCTTTGTTGCCGCTTGGACTTTTCTCCAGTGCAGCGAGCAGGGACTACTCTCCAGGGGTCGTGTGCAGGCTCCTAATTTCGGCAGCTTCTCTTGCCATGGAGCACGGGCTCTCGGTTGTGCGGGCTTCAGTCGTTCCGGCTCATGAGCTCAGTGATGGTGGTTCCCAGGCTCCACAGCTGTGGCTCACAGGCTTAGCCGCTTTGCGGTATGTGGGATCTTCCCAGATCAGGGATTGAAGCCATGTCCCCTGCATGGGCAAGCGGAGTCTTTACCACTGAGCCACCAGGGACGCTCTCCCTTGATTTTGATTAAGGACAAATTCTTTGCACTTTATAAAGTCAAAAGACATCTGGCCCCTGCCCGTCTTTCCTACCTCATGTTGTTTCATATCCCACCCTCCACACCACCACAAGCTCTGTCTCTCTCTCACACACACATCCACCCACCCACACACACACACCCCCACACACACACACACACACACACACACACACCCCTTGCTCATTGCCCAGAGGCTGCACTGGCCTGTTTCTCAGACATCTCCTTCTGCCTCCTTTGCACCGGCTGTTCCCTGAAAAGCCCTTCCTGACATGCTTCTGCTTGCTAAGTCCTACTCTTCCTTGGGTCTCTATTTCATTGTCTCCTCCTTGGGGGATCCCTCGCCTGATCCTGAAACCATTCACCTCTGATTGAACCTATGTGCTGGGACTCGAACACAGCCTAAACCCAGATTGGAACTTGAGGGCTTCTCCAATGCCTCAGCAGGTAGAGAATCCTCCTGCAATGCAGGAGACCCAGGTTTGATCCCTGGGTCGGGAAGATACCTTGGAGAAGGAAAGGGCAACCTCCTCCAGTGTTCTTGCCTGGAAAACCCCATGGACAGAGGAGCCTGGTGGGCTACAATACAAAGGGTCACAAAGAGTGGGACATGACTAAGCTTGTAGGCATGTTGTTCTGTGAGTTATCTTAGGACAGATTGGGATTTGAACCCACGATCTTTTTTTTTTTAATGGTTGCTCTTTGTTGCTGCGTGCAGGCTTTCTCTAGCTGCAGAGAGTGGGGGCTACTCTCTAGTTGCGGTGTGCAGACTTCTCATTGCAATGGCTTCTCTTGTGGAGCATGGGCTCTAGGGCTTTCACATTCAGGAGCTGCAGCTCACAGGCTCCAGGGTGCAGGCTCGGTAGTTGTGGCGATGGGCTTAGTTGCCCCGAGGTATGTGCGATCTTTCCAGACCAGGGATCGAACCAGAGTCCCCTGCATTGCAAGATGGATTCTTAACCTCTGGACCACAAGGGAAGCCCAAACCCATGGTCTTTTAATTGGAATCACTTGCCGGGTGTCTGGACTTGAGGCTCAGATTCTTTGTGTCTCAGCACAGAAGGAATTCAGCAAGAAGCAAAGCAATAAGCGAGAAATGTGTTAATATAAGACACTTGTGAGAGATGCAGGCAGGCGAGGGGTCTCTGCCCCAAGGATTAAGTGGGCTACAATTTTATAATCAAAGGAAAGTAGAGGAAGGAGGGAAGACCACCTTCTTCAAGTAGACGTCAGGCTTACATCACCAGCTCCTCCTTCATATGGGGCAGGAGAGCGTCTGACCCTATGACGTAAAACCAGGGTTATCTTAGTGCTTATTCAAATCAGTAGAGGGGTGATGACATTTTTCTTTCACCTGATGGCCTGGATCATATCTCATGCTTTTCTTTATGGCTTTATAGTTAAGCAAACCTGCTTCATTGAACGATGTTCCAGTAGCTTTCTTGAGCAATCATTAACCTACATGGTCTCCCAAAGTTTCCAAGGTTCCCCTTTCTATCCATAATCCCCTACTGAGACTTCTACAACAACCTGTATGACAATCCCATTTTATCCCTATCAGAGAGGGGGGAGCGACTGCTTGTACTTTGCATCCTATACAAAGAAAGGGGGGGCGGGATCTAAGCAGAAAAAAAATACAGAAATAAGGAAGGAAAATGGTTTATTATCAGTTAAAAACTTTCCCCTTACAATGCCATCTCCCATAATAATAAGGTAGATTTGGGGCCTAGTTTTAAATATTTGGAAGGCTTTCAGACATACGCCTTGCTTTGTCTTTTCTACCCAGTCCTGAAGCCTGTATATCCCTGGCCTGCGATCCATTATAGTTTCCCGGTGGGGCTGTGCTTTTTACCACAAGGAGCCCTAAGCACAGAGAAGGTCCAGGCAGAATTTACAGATGGCGCAGTTACAGTGTGGCACCGTTTCCCCGCTGTGTCTTGTAAACCTTTATTTCAGTTTTGTTTCCCTTTAAGGGCGCATTCTCTGCCCTTCCAGACATGTTCTGCATTAGCTACTGTGCCCTTTAAGACTTTCCTAGTTGCAAGTGAAAGAAACGAAGCAAAAGGTGGAATTTATTTTAAACCTTCAGTAAATGTTGGTTGTTGCTGCCGCCCCTGCTGTTGTTGTTAAAGGCAAGACTTGATTTGTTTTCAGGAACAGCTAGATCCAGGAACTGGTAGCTGGATAAATGTCTTTATCTCTGTCCTTTGCTCATTTCTCCTTCTGTTTCAGTGAGGTCTCTTTCACTTATAAGTGAAACCCAAGTCACCAACTTTAGCCAAAAAAAAAGTGGTGTGTGTGGTTGTGTGTGTGTGGGGGGGGGGGGGTGCTACTTATCATCTCATATAACTGTTGCTTCAGATACTCCTTCATGTAGGTACAAAAACTATGTACACACTCACCCTGGAAGCAGAGTGTGGAATCAGTTCTACCCAACCCACATGAACTAAGAGTAGGAAACAGGTGGTTCTTGCCAAAGCAAATCAGGGCGTTATCACTGAAAGAGGTAGAAGGGATCCTAGGTAAGAAGAAATAGCGCTCCACTGACCACAGATAATCTCTGTCATCATTCTCTTTTCTCACTCTCTTGCTCTGAAAACTGGCTTCTTCAAACACACTGATCTTTATGGTGGTACATATGGCTGCCAACAGATCACAAATCCACTTGGCCTGACTCTCAAGCCCAAGCCTAAAAGTCTCAGGGAAGGGTCTTGTATCAGTTATCTACCGCTGCATAACAAATTACCCCAAAACTGAGTGGCTTAATACAACAAAAACATTTATTACTTCGCATAGTTTCTGTGGGTTAGGGATCCAGGGGCAGCTTAACTGAGTGATGGTTGCTCAGGGTTTCTAATATGCTGGAAATCATTTGTGGGTTTGACTGGGGCTGGAGAATCCATTTCCAAAATAGTTCACTGTAATGGTTGACAAGTCTGTGCTGGTTTTGTTGCAGTTCCTCACCATGCAGGCCTCTCTATGGGCTGCTTGGGTGTTGGCTTCCCCTGAAGAAGGTGATCCAAGACAGGGAATACCAGGCAGAAACTACACTTTTTATGACCAGCCTCCAAAGTCACACACCATCATGCTACTAACTAAGGCACTAAGTCCAGCCCATGTTCAAGAGAAGGGGAATTCTTCAACTCTTGAAAGAATATCAGAGGACTTGTGGCGGCTGCTGCTGCTGCTAAGTCACTTCAGTCTTGTCCGACTCTGTGCAACCCCATAGATAGAAGCCCACCAGGCTCCTCCGTCTCTGGGATTCTCCAGGCAAGAACACTGGAGTGGATTGCCATTTCCTTCCCCAATGCAGGAAAGCGAAAAGTGAAAGTGAAGTCATTCAGTCTTGCCTGACTTGTAGTGACCCCATGGACCACAGCCCACCAGGCTTCTCCGTCCATGGTATTTTCCAGGCAAGAGTACTGAAGTGGGTTGCCATTGCCGTCTCTGGGGACTTGTGGATATACATGTAAACAACCATAGGACTGATAAGTCTTTCTTGGGTCCATTTTTCCATCCAGTTTCATCAACTGTGATCAGAGATAGTCATGTCATAATATGGCTGCTCCCTCCATAATCTCGTGGAAATGGTGGGAAAGAAGTTTCTAGAAAGGAGAGCTGCAGAACTGGAGAAGAAAGGGCTGTTTTCCTCCCGTTCTAGAGAGAACAATTCCCAGGGAAGCATTCTGATTGCCTCAGCTTGCATTACATGCCCCTCTCAAGAACCATCAATCACAGTTGTCAAGGGGGAGGGGCAGGTGTCTAGAAGGGGTCCCAGATGGTCACGCATGATGGTGTCTATACTGCATGACTCTGGACATGCCACTTCATCTCTTTATGTCGTAGTTTCAACATCTGCTATATAGGGTTTGAACGCCTTCTGCATTGAGTTGTTATGACTATTAAATTAGGCAATATCTGTAAAGCACAATGTTTAGCTACATGAAAATCTATTAAGATCCTAACTGCTACAAATACATAAAGCTCATCTCAAACTCACATTTTTAAAAAGAGTAATATATGATCGGAAAATCTCAAGGCCCACTCTTCATTTCTAATTCCCTTGGTTCTTGGATAATGTCATCCACAAAAAGGCTTTCCTCGTAATAGCAAAATAGTTGCAGCTGTTCCAGCTCTCATGTTCAAAACTCACACAGTCCACAAAGGAAGAGTGTCTTACAAGCAAGAGTCCTGGCATTCACTTTGATTGGACTGTGGTCACATGCCCACCCCTGAACCACCAGTGTCCAGGAAAATGAAATGAGCTAATTAGCTTCAGCCAATCAAAATCCACCTTCAGTGTTCGGGGCTGGAGTCAGTCTCCCAGGAACACAAGAGAGGTAGAATGAAAATCAGGTCCTGTAGAAAAGAGGGAAAGAGAAAAGTACTGTTATAAACGGCCAAGGTCAACAGATCTGCCAGATCCAGTCCACTGCCTGCTTTTGTAAACAAAGTTTTATTGAAACAGACCGACAGTCATTGACCTACATGTTGTCTGACTGCTTTTGTGTTACAGCAGCAAGATTAAGCAATTGCCACAGAGCCTAAAATATTTGCAATCACCTGCAAAGCCTAAAATACTTAACTATCAGACCCCTTATAGAAAAAAATTTGCAGACCCCTGCATATAAGCAAACAAACAAAAATTACCATTGCAATAGTACTTTAAAAATATATTCCTTTCCCTTCCCCCACACCCCCACCCCATCCCTTTTGTTTTGAGCAACATCATGGCAAGCCAGCAGTGTAGGCATCTGTAGGCAGAAGAATCCTCCCAGGGTCCATCAACTCACACCCCATTGCCAGTGACTAAACGCAGAAGCCTGTGAATTCAAATCAGGTGGAGGACTGGGTTGAGAAGAGCCTTCAGAGCTGCTGGAGCGTGAAGGCTCTGACTCCATTCATTACCCATCTCGGAACTTCACCATTCGAAGATCAACAGCGTGCAGCCTGGATGGTGCTGGCAGCCCAGGAGCTGCAGGTTTTGATTTTTCCCCTGTGATAAATGGGGAGCAATCTCCAGGAGCTCTAGCCTGGAAGACAGCCCTAGTTAAATTACTTTATCGCCCAGCTGAGAGATGGCCAGCCTGCAGGAGATGTACTCGGGCAGCATGCTAACTAGAGTCAGTATCAGCACCCAGGCGCTTCCTCAGAGCAACAGCACCCTGCCTCCTCCTGCCCCGTGAAGAGCAGAAGAACTCCACCCTGGGATGGGCCTGGAGGAGCTACACTTCCAGGCTGCTTGGATGGCAAAGAAGACTGGGGGTCTGCATAGTCAGTGCTCGCCTTAAATGCACACATCCTGCAAGATCACTGCCTTCAAGCTTGTCGAGTGGCAGAGAACTTGAACGTCATGGCACCCTTGCAGACACCCAAAGTGCAGGTCCATAGAGCTTAGAAGAAAGCTCTAGTGCTGTGGCTAAGTGCACAGGCATCAGAGAGAAGCAGGACAGGGTTTCAAAACCCAGCTCCTCAATTTGCTACCTATCGTGGGCAAGTGTCTCTGGCTGGGATCCCACAGAAACTTATTCCGAGACAAGGGGGTCAAGTGCAAGTAGCTGATTTGGAAGGTGACCTCTTAAAGCACCAGCCAGGGGCTGGGGAAGAGAAGGAACCAACGCAGGGTGAGTATCAAGGAAGCCATCAAGGGATCTCGTCCAGGGAGCAAATGGTAGCTCATCTAAGGAGCAGGAGGGCCAAGGGACTTATCCTATGGGTCTTTATTTGAGAGCTTCCCCCTGGGGGCATTCATTCCCTGGCACTGCTGGCCTGTTGGGCCTGTGGTCACTGGAGTCCTGCGAGAGCCTTCAGGCAAAGAGGTGTCCACGCTGGGGGTTGGAAGACTGGTCCAGGAACCCTGAAATGGTAAGACATAAGGGGTAGGTGCAAAGAGGCACCAGCAACGTTTGCTACAGCAAGGAACCTAACCTCTCTGAGACTCAGCTTCCTCATCTATACAATGCAACAATATCTAATAGCCTGGGGTTGCTTTGAGGGATAAAGACAATACCATAAGTTAAAATATTCAACACAGTGCCCGGCACTAGGAACCATTCAGTAAGTGATAGCTCTGTTTACAAGACCCAGCCTGCAAAATCAAATATACAGTGAATGCTGTGCTTGTATTTTTAATCAACTCAGAGCCCCTTCCTGTAGAGTCAACAAGAAATCCAATCTCTATTTTGGGATGGTCCTTCCCTCTCTAAAGTTCCATTGGAATCTGAGAGGCTTCACATGGGGCTCAGGAAACAAAGGGCAGGCCTCTGGTCTCCAGTCCCTCACTGGCCCTGACCGTCTGTCATCCAGCCCTTACAGAGCTGTTTAAGCTTGACTGTAGGAACCGAGAGCCCCATATCCAGGGTCCATCTTTCTTCAGGGAACCCAAGCCATCCCACACCTCCACATCCTGGCCCCCAGTGGGACTCCAGCCATCACCCCAGGATTCTGTGTAGGATCATGGGCCCTACAGAGCTCCAACCAGCCCCCTTCTGGTGTTGGGGAATCTCTCCCTTACTCTCTTCTGCCTTTTCCCCCACACCTCAAAGTCACTCCTCTCCTCCCCCTTTTTGAGACATCAGCCAAGAGTGGCCAACTGGAGGATGAACAGAATGGACCGAGTTTCCTCTCTGAGATAACAAGTGCCTTCTTGGAATGAGCTGCCAGCATCATCTGAGCTGCCCATCCTTGACTTATAAATGGTGACGGGCTGTAATAGGAAGAGTATCACAGCCCAGCATTCTCCTACAGCATCCCTGAAACCTCTCGTCAGCCCAGTCCTCTGCCTGAGGTGGATTCAGAGACTTTTAAATATGTATTTGTTTATTTGACTGTACCAAGGCTTTTACTTGCAGCATGTGGGTCTAGTTCCCTGACCAGGGATTGAACCCAGGCCCCCTGCATTGGGAATGCAGAGTCTTAGCCACTGGACCACCAAGGAAGCTCATCACAGACTTTGTATGTAGGTCACTGGCTACAAAGTAGGTTTGACTCTCTCTGGGACAGTTTTCTGCCTGCACACGACTACTCTTGTGGTTTGTCTCAGTGTCTAACAAGACACAGGAGAGAGAAATGGAAACACACCACTTCTGAGCACCAGTAGTAGCCGTCATCACTTATAGGTGGTGAGAGTTGGACCATAAAGAAGGCTGAGCACCAAAGAACTGATGCTTTCAAATTGTGCTGGAGAAGACTCTTGAGAGTCCCTTAGACAGCAAGGAGATCAAATCAGTAAATCGTAAAGGAAGTCAACTCTGAATATTCACTGGAAGGACTGATGCTGAAACTGAAGCTCCAGTACTTTGGCCGCCTGATGCAAAGAGCTGACTCATTAGAAAAGACCCTGATGCTGGAAAGATTGAGGGCAAGAGAAGGGGGCGGCAGAGGATGAGATGCTTAGATAGCATCACTGACTCAATGGATATGAATTTGAGCAAGCTCCAGGAGATAGTGAGGGACAGAGGAGCCTGGCGTGCTGCAGTCCATGGGGTTGCAAAGAGTCAGACATGATTTAGCAACTGAATTACAACAGTAGCAGACGTCGTCTGTCTGCCTATGTGTCTGCCCATTCTCCTTCCCCCTTTCCTCATAGTATCCAACACAGAGAAGAATTTACAAATAACTTTCATGATTATTTTCCTGTGCAAAACAAAACACAAATGAGTATCTCAATGAATTATACTGCCTCATAAAATTTTGTGCTAAATCCACTATCATCTTATACCAAACCATGCTATAAGTCAGTAGCAAGAGCCAGTGATTTAGCAGGAAAATGATGGAAGGAAAAGCCAAAACTATAAATTCTAGTTTTCATTCAGGATTTGGTTGTTTTTTTCCCCTAAGAATTGGAAAAAGTTGATTTTTGTAGAGGGGAATATCTTCTATTCAGTAAGAGCAGTCACATGCCATTCTAAAGACACCACCCTGCTTTGAAACAGAGCTGTGTTATATCTCTGAGAGTGGCCAGATGCCTGGCTTCTCAAAACAAAGAAAATAATTTGTTTTCCCAAGAGAATGGGAGAGTGATCCAGGAAAATATCACCTTGCTTCATCTCCATCAAAAGTATCAAATGCATGAAAATTTAGTATGGATAATTTGCATCTGTTGGGGGCTTTCAGCATTTCAAAATGGTTTCACCTCAGTTGCTATATTATGCAAGACTGCTAGTGTCAGAAACCCAACTCAAAGTGATTAAGATTTAAGGAGAATTTACTGTCTGGTATAACTTGGAAATTCAAGCACGACTTGATCCAGGTACTCACAAGATAGTGTCAAGACCTGGTTCTTTTCTATTTGTTCCCTTAGGGAGGTATTTACCAGGGAAGAGGAGTTTCCCTGGTAGCTCAGTCAGTAAAGAATCTGCCTGCAGTGCAGGAGACCCAGGTTCAATCCCTGGAGAAGGGACTGGCAACCTACTCCAATATTCTTGCCTGGAAAGTCCTAGGGACAGAGGAGCCTGGTGGGCTACAGTCCATGGGGTCACAAGAGTCAGACACGACTTAGTGACAAAACCATAGCCACCTACCCCAGGATAAATGACTGAGCTCCTTGCTGTTTACAGTCCCACCAGCTAAGGGCCCAAGAAGAAAAAGAATGCCTCGGTGTTAGTAACTCTCTTAGAAGTCCTGGAATTCACTCTGATTGGACCAGCTCTGTGGTCACATGCCTTGCCTGAACCAATCATTGTCCTGGGGGATGCAATACATTCTCTGATCAGCCAGGCCTACCACTGTCTATCCAGGAACCTGGAATGGGGTTAATCCAAACCCCATTGATTAAGAGCAGAGATGGCTCCCCATAATAAATCAGAGTGATGTTTCCAGGAGAGAGGAAAGTTATGCCAGACATGACTGATCCCCCACAGGCTCCCCAGCTATCATCTGATTCTCAAGGGAATTGATGATTCCAAAAAATGATCATTTGAACTTTCTCAAAGTCATGTACACTTATTGTAATAGTTAATTTTATAGAAAGAGAAACTGAGGTTCAGAAGGATCAAACAACACCGAAATTCTCAGCCTGTCTGACACCAAAGTGGGGCTCCTTAAACCACAGAGCAGATCTGCTTGCTGCCTTTTCTTACAAAGACCATTTACAGGCCCAGGGGTCATTTGCAGGATCATCCAAACTCTTCTACTCCATGTATAAGCCAATGGGACTAGTGTTCTTCACCCCTCTCTCCCACAACCCAGGGAAAGCAAATTTCCCGAGGCTGTTTACAGCCACCCACTGAGCCAGCAATTCTGTGCTGGGGCCAAAGCAGGAGAATCACCTGGGCACTTTGAAAGAAGGTGGACCCCTGAGCTCAGCCCCACACACACCTGTGAAATCACGCTGTGACATCCAGCCTCCAAGCTGGTCCCCTATGATCCCTGCCTCCCATGGATCCGCAGTATTCACATCCTTGTGTGTCGTCCCCTTCTACCTTGAGCAGGCCTGACCTGTTATCTTAGTCTCCAACAGCTGCTATAACAAGAATACCATAGTAGATGTTCAGTCGCTAAGTCGTGTCTGACTCTTTGCAATGTCGTGGACTGTAGCACATCAGGCTCCTCTGTCCTCCACTGTCTCCCTGAGTTTTCTTAAATTCATGTCCATTGAGTCAGTGATGCTATCTAATCATTTCATCCTCTGCCATTCCCTTCTCCTCCTGCCCTCAATCTTTCCCAGAATCAGGGTCTTTTCCAATGAGTCAGCTCCTTGCATAGGGTGGCCAAAGTATTGGAGCTTCAGCTTCAGCATCAGTCCTTCCAATGAATATTCAGCATTGATTTCCTTTGGGGTTGATTGGTTTGAACTCCTTGCAATCCAAGGAACTCTCAAGGGTCTTTCTCCAGCACCACAGTTCAAAAGCATCAGTTCTTTGTATGTAAACAACAAACATTTCTCACAGTTCCAGAGGTTGGGAAGTCTAAGATCAAGGTGTCAGGGCTCTCTTCCTGAGTCATAGACGACCATCTTTTTGCTGTGTTGTCATCTGGCAGAAAAAAGCAAGAGAGTCCTCTCGGGTCCCTTATGCAAGACACTGATTCCACCCATGAGGGCTCCACTCTCATGCCCTAATCATTTTCTGAAGGCACTTCTATTACCATCACATTGGGGATTAAGGTTTCAACATATGAATTTGGGGTGGGACACAAACATTCAGTCCATAACATCTGTGTAACCAGTAGGCTATTGTGGAATCAATGGAGTGACTTCTGAAGCCAGGTCAGAAGAGACATTGCAGCTTCTTCTGCCTTGCTCTCTTAGATCACTTGTTCTAGGGGAAGTCAACCGCCATGTCTCAAGGATGCTCAAGCAGCCTTATGGAGGTTTCCATGTGCTGAGACACTGAGTTCTGCCGAGATTCAGCACAGACGTGACAGCCGTGGGAGAGCCACCTTGGAAACAGGTCCTCCAGCCCTAGCCAAGCTCTGACCCACACCTTGACCACAGCCTCATGTGAGACCTGGAGCCAAGACTAACCAGCTCAGACACTCCCCACTTCCTGACCCTCAAACACTATGTGAGGCAAAGATTCATATGGTCAACAAAAGAGTCCGAAATGCAGTACTTGGATGCAATCTCAAAAATGACAGAATAATCTCTGTTCGTTTCCAAGGCAAACCATTCAATATCACAGTAATCCAAGTCAATGCCCCAACCAGTAACACTGAAGAAGCTGAAGTTGAACGGTTCTATGAAGAACTACAAGACCTTTTAGAACTAACACCCAAAAAAGATGTCCTTTTCATTATAGGGGACTGGAATGCAAAAGTAGGAAGGCAAGAAACACCTGGAGTAACAGATAAATTTAGCCTTGGAATACGGAATGAAGCAGGGCAAAGACTAATAGAGTTTTGCCAAGAAAATGCACTGGTCATAACAAACACCCTCTTTCAACAACACAAGAGAAGATTCTATACATGGACATCACCAGATGGTCAACACCGAAATCAGATCGATTATATTCTTTGCAGCCAAAGATGGAGAAGCTCTATACAGTCAGCAAAAACAAGACCAGGAGCTGACTGTGGCTCAGACCATGAACTCCTTATTGCCAAATTCAGACTTAAATTGAAGAAAGTAGGGAAAACCACTAGACCATTCAGGTATGACCTAAATCAAATCCCTTATGATTATACAGTGGAAGTGAGAAATAGATTTAAGGGCCTAGATCTGATAGATAGAGTGCCTGATGAGCTATGGAATGAGGTTCGTGACATTGTACAGGAGACAGGGATCAAGACCATCCCCATGGAAAAGAAATGCAAAAAAGCAAAATGGCTGTCTGGTGAGGCCTTACAAATAGCTGTGAAAAGAAGAGAAGCGAAAAGCAAAGGAGAAAAGGAAAGATATAAACATCTGAATGCAGAGTTCCAAAGAACAGCAAGAAGAGATAAGAAAGCCTTCTTCAGTGATCAATGCAAAGAAATAGAGGAAAACAACATAATGGGAAAGACTAGGGATCTCTTCAAGAAAATCAGAGATACCAAAGGAACATTTCATGCAAAGATGGGCTCAATAAAGGACAGAAATGGTATGGACCTAACAGAAGCAGAAGATATTAAGAAGAGGTGGCAAGAGTACACAGAAGAACTATACAAAAAAGATCTTCATGACCCAGATAACCACGATGGTGTGATCACTGACCTAGAGCCAGACATCCTGGAATGTGAAGTCAAGTGGGCCTTAGAAAGCATCACTACAAACAAAGCTAGTGGAGGTGATGGAATTCCACTTGAGCTATTGCAAATCCTGAGAGATGATGCTGTGAAAGTGCTGCACTCAATATGCCAGCAAATTTGGAAAACTCAGCAGTGGCCATGCTGCTGCTGCTGCTGCTAAGTCGCTTCAGTCGTGTCCAACTCTGTGCGACCCCATAGACGGCAGCCCACCAGGCTCCCCCATCCCTGGGATTCTCCAGGCAAAAATACTGGAGTGGGTTGCCATTTCCTTCTCCAATGCATGAAAGTGAAAAGTGAAAGTGAAGTCGCTCAGTCGTGTCCGACTCTTAGCGACCCCATGGACGAGCCTACCAGGCTCCTCCATCCATGGGATTTTCCAGGCAAGAGTACTGGGGTGGGGTGCCATTGCCTTAGGACTGGAAAAGGTCAGTTTTCATTCCAATCTCAAAGAAAGGCAATGCCAAAGAATGCTCAAACTACCGCACAATTGCACTCATCTCACACGCTAGTAAAGTAATGCTCAAAATTCTCCAAGCCAGGCTTCAGCAGTATGTGAACCGTGAACTTCCTGATGTTCAAGCTGGTTTTAGAAAAGGCAGAGGAACCAGAGATCAAGTTGCCAACATCCGCTGGATCATGGAAAAAGCAAGAGAGTTCCAGAAAAACATCTATTTCTGCTTTATTGACTATGCCAAAGCCTTTGACTGTGTGGATCACAATAAACTGTGGACAATTCTGAAAGAGATGGGAATACCAGACCACCTGATCTGCCTCTTGAGAAACCTTTATGCAGGTCAGGAAGCAACAGTTAGAACTGGACATGGAACAACAGACTGGTTCCAAATAGGAAAAGGAATTCGTCAAGGCTGTATATTGTCTCCCTGTTCATTTAACTTCTATGCAGAGTACATCATGAGAAATGCTGGACTGGAAGAAACACAAGCTGGAATCAAGATTGCCGGGAGAAATATCAATAACCTCAGATATGCAGATGACACCACCCTTATGGCAGAAAGTGAAGAGGAACTAAAAAGCCTCTTGATGAAAGTGAAAGTGGAGAGTGAAAAGGTTGGCTTAAAGCTCAACATTCAGAAAACGAAGATCATGGCATCCGGTCCCATCACTTCATGGGAAATAGATGGGGAAACAGTGGAAACAGTGTCAGACTTTATTTTTCTGGGCTCCAAAATCACTGCAGATGGTGACTGCAGCCATGAAATTAAAAGATCCTTGCTTCTTGGAAGGAAAGTTATGACCAACCTAGATAGCGTATTCAAAAGCAGAGACATTACTTTGCCAACAAAGGTTCGTCTAGTCAAGGCTATGGTTTTTCCTGTGGTCATGTATGGATGTGAGAGTTGGACTGTGAAGAAAGCTGAGTTCTGAAGAATTGATGCTTTTGAACTGTGGTGTTGGAGAAGACTCTTGAGAGTCCCTTGGACTGCAAGGAGATCCAACCAGTCCATTCTGAAGGAGATCAGCCCTGGGATTTCTTTGGAAGGAATGATGCTAAAGCTGAAACTCCAGTACTTTGGCCACCTCATGCGAAGAGTTGACTCATTGGAAAAGTCTCTGATGCTGGGATGGGGGCAGGAGGAGAAGGGGACGACAGAGGATGAGATGGCTGGATGGCATCACTGACTCAATAGACGTGAGTCTGAGTGAACTCCGGAAATTGGTGATGGACAGGGAGGCCTGGCATGCTGCGATTCATGGGGTCACAAAGAGTCGGACACGACTGAGCGACTGATCTGATCTGATCTGATTTCAGCCGTTAAGTTTGGGTGTAATTTGTTAAGCAGCAGCAGACGGCTATTGCACAAGGTCAACCTGGGGATCTACATTTATAAAGACTCCTGGGTGCGTGGGATGCACACTCCAGTCGTCTGGCCCTCAGTTCCCAAATTCTAGGGAGCAAATGCCTGGAGAAGAAAGCACACCCTGTCTCTCAGGGCAAATAAGCACGCGGAGACCTGGAGCCGCCCAGCTCTCAAGTTTGGGCCTTTTCCCCCAGCCTGCAAGGCTATATTCTGTGAGCACAGTTGCCTTTCAACTCTTTAGAATGTGTACGAGCTCTAGCTGCATCGTCAGCATTTGGGCTTTTAGCGCCTCCCTGAGAACCGCAGACTGGAAGTTTTCTCTTCTCCTCACCACCTGCTCACATCCAGAATTAAGAGACAGTCTTTCTCAAAGGTAAACTCCAGGCTCGTTCCCAGAAAGCAGAAAATGAATGTAATGTCTTGTGTGAAGGCTTTCCCAGCTTTGATTTGTAAAAATGTGTGAGTTGACTCTACTCCAGGAACACTATTAAATGTGCATGTATGTTTCATTAATTCAGCAATATTTACTGAGCACCTACCACGTGCCAGACATTCCTGTAGGTGCTGAGGACACGGGGCTGGAAAAAAAGAAGCCAGGCCTATAGGAATCACACTCTGGTGCACACGTGCATAGAAAAAAAGCCTTAAGACTTTTTAAAGTGATAATGGTTACCCAGAGGATTGAGATTATAGCAGATCTTTATTTTTTTTTTACATTTTGTGTTGTTTATAATATTTGCATTTGGGGAAGAATAGATGGTTTGAAAGAAGATAGTTGCGGGTGTATGCCCATGTGAAAAGAATCCATTACAGAAGAAGATGCAGAGTCTGCTATTTGGGGTAAATATATACATTGCATGTGTGTATGTTGCTAATGTAATTTTGGACTGGAGAAATTATAGAGGAATTTTATATTTAATTTTCTTTTTGCCCTTCTGTGTTTTCCAAGAATTACGTGTTGAGCACACACAGTTCGTTATAAATAGGGGGGATGTTATTTAACAACCAGTACTTGCTACCTAGCCCTAAGATCTTCTATCCCTTGGTTGACCAGAATCCCTGAAATTTCTCCAAGTCCCTCATATGATTCAGCATTGTGTTCACAGAGGCTCCTGTTAGAACGCTTAGGAGAAACAGCATCCCGAGCTCTTGTCACCTGTGAAAACAAAACATGAACAAGGGAATCCAGTTCTGAGCTGCCGTTTTGGGGGAGGGAGGAGCTCTCCCCGGCTCGGGGAGACATGGGCAGGTAGGCCAGGCGACGGGCAAAGTCTGGACCAGTGTGGAATCCCAGTGGCGGATCAGGGCTCTCATATGACAGTAGGAAGGAGGCAGCCAGATGAGGGATGCGAAGAGAGAAGTCCTCCACCCATCCACACCCCTCCACCTACCCGACCAGCACAACAGCTAACAGATATCCTGGGGACGATGCCAGAGCTAATGAACAGACTAAGAACAACCCCCTTGCATTTACCTGTCAGAGGGTTTGTAGTGAACAGCTCTGCCGAAATAGCACCAGCTCCATCTGGTAGTAACATCACTGTCCCCCATCACAGCCGCCAGAGCTGGACATCACAGCATCACCCATAACACTCATTCACCCATCACTCTCTCACTCTAGCAGCAGAATTGTCAACCAAGAGGATGGAGAGGGGTCACAGGAGGAAACTCTGGCCCCTCATCTCCAGGCTGTCAGCTAGCCTTGGCCTGGACCAGCTGGAGCGGGAGGAGCAGCATGTTAACGTGTTGGGTGGCGAGACTGTTTCATGTTCAATACAACCCCCACCTCGAGGAGGTATTCATTAGTTACTGACTCCATCATCTGGGCTCCTGTTTTATTAGACTTTTAAAGACCGTCGGAGAAAGGAGATATACAGGTCTAGAAATTTTACTTATCCTCTTTCAATCTTGCATCTAGTATCTTCTCCTAATACCAGAGACTGGGGTTCAGGTGCAAAATTCCCTGTAGATTTAGCAAGTTTGAGAACGTCTTGAGCTTTCAAGAACACGCAGTCAGTTTTTGAATTGTGAAAATAAACACCTGCCTGTTGTAATGTGCTGGAAGTTTAAAGAAAAAGTCAATAATCTCTCCCACTCCATTCTCCAAGCCCACTCCCGTGAAGTTACGAATGTTAACAGATTATTGTAGAGTTCCTTTCTCTGTGCCTGTTTTCCTTACCAAAAAAGGGATAATACTACAAACCTGATTCTCCAACTTGCCTGTTTTCACTTCATTTTGTATTAAGGAGGTTCCATCGAGCTGACACAGAGATTGACCTTGTCCTCTTCAACGGCTGCATAGTATCCCGTGGTGCAGCTGTGATATTGTTTGTTGGACAAGTCCCAGACTGATGGGATGCCAGGATGTCTCCAGGTGAGGAGGAGATCCATTAAACATCCTTGGACATAATCATGATTTCATGGATGTTTAAAAAGAGGCTCCCCAGTTGGGACGGCTAAGTCCCAAGTGTACACAACCCACAGTGTCAGAGAGTTCCCTGATGCCCCCGCTCATGGGAACTTTCCCAGGGGCTCTGGTCAGTCGCCCCTAGTTAGAGACCCAGCTTTCATCCCTTGATCAGGAAGATCCCTTGGAAAAGGGAACGGCTTCCCACTCTCGCCTGGAGAATCCCATGGACAGGGGAGCCTGGTGGCTACAGTCCATGCGGTCACAAAGAGCTGGACATGACTGAGCAACTAACACACACTGGGCAGTCACCCCTCGTTAGGGAACAAAATTGCCCCGCTTTCCCTCTCTCAACAAGGTTCCTAAGCCCCCTGCCTTCTCTTTAGGGTGCTGAAGAATTGCCAGAATAATTGTGTGGCAAATTATTCCCAAAAGATGGGTCAGAAAGTCAGTCTCCTCCCGCCCCGACCCCAACGAGGGCTGTTCAGCACTCAGCCGTGGCCCTCTCCTCCCTGGTCGTCATGCCGGAGGCCACTCCCTCCCAGGCCCTTCTGCCCAGGACAGCCCTCAGAGCCATCTCCCCTCCCTCTGCCCCGTGTCCTCATCCGTCCTACACGTCAGTCCACTTGGGTGGCATCAGACAGGGGAGGAGAGGGCCTTCAGAACCACAGCGAGAGCAGGGAGCGGGGGAGGGACTGGCCAGCAAAGGGACGCGGGCTTGTTGCCACCATCCTGCCCCACTGCTTTCCAAGCCCTCGAAGTTCACATCACCTGAACTCAAGTTATCCTCCAAGCCTCCCTCCGCCAGACATGATGGTGGTGCATATTTCACAAGGGAGACACAGGGACCAAGGCGAGGCGGGGTTGTGATTCAGCCAGCATCCCTTAACAAGTCAGTAGCGGAGACAGGGCGACCTCCCAGACCTCTGACATCACAGTCTCCACTGCAGTCCGTTCCTCCTGCCCTCCCGGGAGTCTGAGGCACGGCAGTATTAACCATGATAGAAAGGCTGATATTAAAACAGAACTGGGCCTAAATGAAGACAGACAGATTCAAATCTATCACGCTTATGCCCCATCCAGTCAACCTGTCAGCAAGTCCTGTTGGCTGTTCCTTCAAAATGTACGGGGAATCCAGCTCTCCCTTTCCACTGAGGCTACCTGGGGCCCAGGCATTGCAATTTCTACAGCCACCTCCTCCCTCTCTCCCAGCTTCCAGCCTGGCGTCTCCCCCAGCCAGCCAGTCCTTTCTGCACAGCAGCCAGAGTCCTCTGTTTAAAATATAAATGGGATCACGTGTCTCTCCTTTCCTTGGAGCCTCCAGCGAATGACTTCTGCTCACACTTAAAATAAAATCCTCATTTCTCACCCTGGTCTGCAGGGCAGGACTCATCTGCCTGCCCTCCAGACCTCTCCCCTGCAGTACTTGCCTCGCTCACCCTGTGCTGCTTCCTGCTGTTGGAAACCCCCAGCTCTCCCCACCCCACCCCAGGGCCTTTGCTTGCTCTTCTCTCTCCCTGGAATTCTCAGCCCTCTCCTCTGCACCCCCCCCCCCACACACACACACAGGTGTCTGCCCAGCATGCTCTTTCTCCCCTTCAGGTCTCAACTCAGATATCACCTCCAAGAAGTCCTCCTGGATTCACATTAAAATCCCTCCCATCTTATTAGCTGGGTGACTCTCTCAAAAAACTCTTTACCACTTAAAATTACCTTGTTTACCAGTCTGTTCATGGATAGTCTGTCTTCCCAGTGCACCATTCAGATACTGCTGGGTTAAGGAGCAGGTCTATTTTGTCCAAGCACCCAGTACTTAGTAGGTGCTCCATAAAGACCTGCGAAGAAAGAATGGAAAGACTAGACCCTGGAGAGAGGGAGAGAGAGAAAGGCAGACCCCTGTGGGCTGCACATGGTCATGGTAACAGCCATTGTTGTGTTCAGTCGCTCAGTCGTGTCCAACACGTTGTGACCCCATGGACTGCAGCACGCCAGGCCTCCCTGTCCTTCACCAACTCCCGGAGTTTACCCAAACCCATGTCCACTGTGTCAGTGACGCCATCCAACCATCTCATCCTCTGTTGCCCCCTCTCCTCCTGCCCTCAGTCTTTCCCAGCATCAGGGTCTTTTCCAGTGAGTTGGCTCCTGGCATCAGGTGGCCAAAGTATTGGAGCTTCAGCTTCAGCATCAATTCTTCCAGTGGCTATTCAGAGGTGATTCCTTTAGGATGGACATGCCTGTCACCAAACACCCAAGTAAGAGTCAGGTAACCAAAGGGGCCAGCAGGCCCTGAAGCTGGTCCCACCCCTCCATCGACTGTGCCCTAGTGGGGATCGTTTGTCACTTGGCTTGGCCCCCTGGTGAGTCTGGTCCTGGCATATTTGGGACAATCAAGACTTCTCCTAATGAGATGAATGGAGACTCAGCAACCATTGTCTCTTGGAAGCTTCTAGCATCACTGTGAATGCCTCTCTGAGTTGGGTTTATGGCTCTTCCTTGACTCACATTACATGGCATTAATGGGAAGAACAGCCAGCGCTTATAGACTTCTGTCTCCCAGGGTCTGATCCTGTACTGAAGTGCTTTAAACATGTCACAGCTCCATGACTGCACTGTAAGAGGCGGACCATTTCATCCCCATTTTACAGATGGGGAAATTGAGGCTTCAGGTACTTCCTAACTAGTCCCAGGTCACAGAGCTGCTAGTGGGTGAGTTGAGACCCAGGCAGGCTGAGTACAGAATCGGTACTTTCACCCACTACACGGGGTACGTCCTGGCCATGGGGAGGCCATGGGCTGAGCGACATCTCCAAGATTCCCAGCTGGTTTCTGCCTTAATTACCTTGACCCCGGAGCCTTGAGACCTGGGGTCCGCGGGTGGCCATGTCACAGTGAGCCGGGGTCCTGCTTTCCTGTGTCAGGAACCTCTTCCCTTTCCTCCACAAGCAGCAGGGACCCAGGTCCATCCAAGCGTGGTTCATTCCTGCAAACCCCACTCTATCCCTCCAGCAAGGAGAAGGCAGTATTGATTCTCCAGGCTCCAGGGATGGTAAATTCACCCCTGTCAGGCAGGCTCTGCCAGGCAGGGGAGCAAACAAAGCACTCCAGGACCTAAATCTAGTAAACCTGGGAGGCTTGGCAGTGAGGATTGTTGCCGGGAGGGCGGCACAGGGGCCGGGAGAGATTTATGGGACACCCACAAGAGAGAGATGGGGGTGGCTTAGCTCATTCTTCCGCCAACCCCAGATTTACACGCTCCAGACCTAGTTCACTGCCCTCCACGGGACCTCCGGGACCTTTCAGCCTCTCCTCCTGGCCTCGGGACGATTCATCACACAGAGAGGAAGCCGAGCGTCATGTATCATTGTGGGTGTGAGTGTGCCTGTGTGTGCTGGAATATGTGTGTGATTTGTGTGTCTTTCTGTGTTGGCCTTGGTGTGTTTGTGTATCTCTATGTATCCATGCATTCAAGTCTCTATCTGTGGCTCCATCTTTCAAATATATATCAGTATCCCTTAATTTTTTAAAAAAATTTTCTGGCTGTGCCATGTGACATGTGGAATCTTAGTTTCCCTAACCAGGGATTGAACCTGTGCCCTCTGCATTGGAAGTGCAAAGTCTTAACCAATGGACAGCCAGGGAAGTCCTTGTATCCCTTTCAAATAGTAGCCTGCTGGGAATTTGCTACAAGGTCCATATTCCCCTCCTCTAAAGAACATCCTGAAGCCTCAACTTTCCTTCCTTCTCCTCTGCTACCTTTAGCACAAATCTTGAAAGTTGTCTCTGGTTATATTTGGGGATAAATGAAAACCTGTGTTGTGACATGCCAAGAAAAGGAGCTGGGTGGTCCTAAGCCCCTAGCTGGTGAATACCCTTCTCCTTTGCTTCCTGCTAGTTGGTTCTTATTTAGAGCAAAGATGTTTAGATCCTGTGTCTATTGTCATTTTTCACAGCCCATATAGCCCCTTGATTCTCTTTTCCCTGCTTGAATGATCTGGAAGCTACACAGTGAAATGGATTACAAAAATCAAAGCAGCCTAAGTCCTTGAACCATTGCACAGAAGACCACCACCCTGGAGGGCCAACAGACCCTCATCAGAATTTGGGGAGAAAAGATAAAACTGTGTTGTATTAAGCCCCAGCCCTTTCTGGGTTTGTTTGTTACTGTAGCCTTAATGAGCTTATCCTGACTAATACAACACTTAAATCATCTTATCCTGCCGATAGACACAGAAACACTTTGGCATATACTGGGCTTGACTATTCCTGAGGTCCTATTCATCTCTGAAACTTGAAGATCCTGACCTCTTCTTTTGGCATGATCCTAATTCTTCCCCCAGATCACAACCTTGGAGTCTCTGCAAAGATAAACTCTCATCTTGACATTGCCACCCAACCTCTGGATTCTAAGGAGATAAGTCTAAAGATGCTGTCAGGCCCTCCAAGAATGGCAAAGCACGACTCCAGAGGTTTTTTTGTTTTTGCTTTTGCTGTAACTGTGAGGCTTCTATATTTACTACCTCTGGACTGAGCCAACTTCATGTCAGTCTGTGCTGGGTCACTGTTCCAAAAGGAACCCAACCCAAACCCCTTCTTCCCAGACACCTTCTGTGATCCCAAATCCTCCTAACTATGGAACCCACTTTGAAATTAATCACAGCAGAGCCCTAGAAGGACCCTTAGGCTTCAAGCAAGCTGAGTTTCTTGAAGGGTTTATCCTGGCATCTTGTCCAGTTGACCTGGACACACACATCCAGCTGGAACATTAGTGCATGCATGTGTGCTCATCGCTAAGTCATGTGCAGCAGACACGGGTTCAAATCCCAGCTCTGGCATTTCCTAGCAGTGTGAGCTTTGACAGCCTCTCTGGACCTTGCATTCCTCATCTGCAAAATATGGATGATAATAATAGTACCTCATAGGGTTGTCCTGAGGATATATAGAACAGTTCTCTAAGGGAATGTGAATAAGAGCAGCCCTTCATGTAAACAGAGTGGGGAAACTCACCTGTGTGCAAAAATTCTTTTCCTCCATCATCTGGCAAAGTGTCAGTTCTCCCATCGGCGTCGTTACTTTAAATTAGGATACTGCCTCCAGAAATAAACTTGACCTGAGGCAATAACTTTTCGATTCATTATTGTTCTCAGGCTAAGATTGGCTTCTTAGACCTGTCATTGCCAGTGATGGGAGTGAGTTAGACAGGGGACTGGTGGATTTGGATGAGGGAGAGGAGAGTCAGTGCTTGGACACCGCTGGAGAAGTCCAGTCAAGTGATGAGAAATCCCACGCACTGCAGAGAGACAGCATGAAGGTTGTATCTGAGTCACTTCTCCACATGAGATCCCTATTTCCTCCTGAGTAAAACCCATGGGTTGTACATATTGAGGGTCTAAAGTGGCTGCCACAAGTTTTAAACCATGATGGACATGTGAAATGTTATCAATGCTATTGCCTTTTTTTTTTTTTTTTTCTGGCTGCACTGTGTGGCATACTGGACCTTAGTTCCCCAGCCAGGGATCGAACCTGTGCCCCCTGCAGGGGGAGCACAGAGTCCCAATCATTGGGCCACCAGGGAGGTCCCTGTGATTGCCGTTCACATTTTTATGTAGCCACCTTGTGAAAGTCCCTACAAAACCTCCCCTTCCTCCACGCTCTCCGTGCCACCTCCTCCCTGGAGCCCCACACTATGTGGCTGAATGAAGAACAGCCTACACTCTCCACTTCCCAGCATCCTCCTGGAATCGTCATTTGTTCTCCAAGAGGGTGGCTTTTAATTCCTCCGTAGGTGAGAGCCAGGCTTTCAGTTCCCCCCTCTCTGTTGTCATGGAAACCAGTGCCCTGGCAACTTGGCGTGGAAACAAGAACACTGTTTTCTTCTCTCACCAACGCAGAGGAAGGACGGAACAACTTCAGGGCAGGCGGAGGAGACCTTCACGTTGATTCAACCTCCTTTCGTAAAGGAACAGCTACCCAGAGGATGCCAACCGGGGAAATTTCTACAAGAAAACAAGAAAGTTAGTCCAGGGCTGACTTCAGGACCATGGAAAGCTCCCCGGGGAGCTAAAGGTTGAGTTGAGAGGGAGGAGGAAAAATCAGGCCAGTTGCCTACACCTTATCCTCAAGGGGGACAGTATGCTGTATTTAAGAATGCCAAACCACAGGGAGGAAACTATTGTTGATTTCACAGTTCCTCAGAGTGTGTCCCGAAGGCTGCATCAGGCTGTACCTGGAGCCTCAGTCCTTCCAATATCTGAATCACTTTCTGCAGAGCAGAGCCCAGTATTGTGTATTTTAGCATCCCCTCCAAAAAATAACTCTGATGTACATCGGGCTTGAAGCCAACTGATCTCACCCACATTTTTGGGGTGAGAAAATGGATTAGGCAAGATGATATACATTTCCCAAGTTTAAGAAAAACATAGTTTTTTTTTTTTTTTTTCTTTTGGCTGCCTGAGGCAGCGCATGGGACCCCCTAACCAGGGGTCAAACCCTGTGCCCCCTGCATTGGAAGCATCAGCATGAAGTCTTAACCACTGGACCACCAGGAAAGTCCCCATGTGCCAAGTTTAAATAGCAAGTTGGAACCAGAACTGGACCCATGTCTCCCCACTCCAAGATTTCTCTAATCCCCCAGCATTGCTTTGGGTCCTACCTCTGAGACCTGTGTTCAAGGCCCCAGATTCACAGAGACGGCCGTGCCTCTGATCATCTCTGAGTTCTCTCCTATGATGCTTATTCTCCTTGGGAGAGGCAAACCATGTTGCTCCCTCGTTTACATCCTTGGATCCTAACACACACAAACACTCGAAACATGTTGATGAATTAACTAATCAGTTCATGGACTGATGAACAAATGAATCAGTGCTGTTCACCAATGCAGGTCATATCTCTTAGAGGAGCTATAATGATAACTCACATTTATTGAGCAAGTACCATATGCCAGTTATAGGACTAAGAAACTGACATTCATTGGCTCATTGAGTTTGCACAATAATCTGATGAGTCAGAAACTATTATCATTTCCCATTCAAAGATGAAGAAATGCAACTTGGAGAGGTTTAGTAGCTTACCCCCTGGGCATACAGCTAGTGGGGCAGAGCTGGGATTCAGACCTAGGTGTGCTGGACCGAAAGGCTAAGTTCCAAGCCACATTCTCTGCCTGAACCCAGGAAAAGTAGCTTGTCCTTACGAGTGGCTCTTGGGTACCAGGAAGAAGGTTAAACAAACAAACAAAAATTCATTTATCTGTGGTATGTTTGGTTGGTAGCCAGAGCCTCTGCTTGGGGTTTACCAAAGACAGGTAAAATTCACCCATTCATTTGTTCATTCACTCATTTCTTCATCCTGCAAATGCTTGTTGCCATTGTTGTTCAGTCACTAAGTCACGTTCAGTTCTTTGCAACCCCATGGACCGCAGCACACCAGGCTTCCCTGTCTCCCTGAGTTTGCTCATACTCATGTCCATTGAGTCAGTGATGCCATCCAACCATCTCATCCTCTGTTGTCCCCTTCTCCTCCTGCCCTCAATCTTTCCCAGCATCAGGGTCTTTTCCAGTGAGTCGGCTGTTTGCATCAGGTGGCCAAAGTATTTGAGCATCAGCTTTGGCACCAGTCCTCCCAGTGAATATTCAGGGTTGATTTCCTTTAGGGTTGACTGGTTTGATCTCCTCACTGTCCAAGGGACTTTCAAGAGTCTTCTCCGGCACCATGGTTCAAAATGTTTGTTAGTTACCTGGTATGTGCCAGACCCTGTTCTAGACACTGGGCTACAGAACTGAGCAAGATAGACAAGCTCCCTGCTCTAGTTGAGGGAGATGATCCATGCGTAATGAACTAACAAATAGGGATTAGAGTACCAGGCAGGGCTGAGCGCGCAGAAGAATACAGCAGGGTCAGGAGCTAGAGAGTGATAGGTGCTGCTGCTGCTAAATAACTTCAGTCGTGTCCGACTCTGTGCAACCCCATAGACGGCAGCCCACCAGGCTCTCCCATCCCTGGGATTCTCCAGGCAAGAACACTGGAGTGGGTTGCCATTTTCTTCTCCAATGCATGAAAGTGGAAAATGAAAGTGAAGTCGCTCAGTCATGTCCAACTCTTTGCATCCCCATGGACTGCAGCCTTCCAGGCTCCTCCGTCCATGGGATTTTCCAGGCAAGAGTACTGGAGTGGGGTGCTATCGTCTTCTCCGAGAGAGTGAGAGGGCACACAGGAAACAGCAGAATGCCGTTGACACAGAGCAGCTGTGTCTACAAGAACCCCAGACCACCAGCTGAAACATAACATGTCAGGCAACCCACTGTTTGGCATCAAAACCACCAAACTTTCCGAGTGATCTTCTCTACTGGCCTGATCTATGTTGTCTTATTTTTTCTCCTCTCTTTTAACACAATTGTCCCTGGGTAGATAGGAATAGAACCTGAGGGCTGGAGGCTATGACTGATGCTCCGTTCCCTGGCCCCGCCTGGGGCTTTCTTCTGGTGGAGACTGTGGCTCTTTGAACAGTGAGGATTGACAGGAATACCCGCTCAAGTCTCAGAAGGAAGAACAGACGCCTGGCTATTGACAGCTGTGTTAGCTTTGGGGCTCTCTGGATGCAGGTAACAGAAGCCTTCTACATCTAATGCTAGGGATGAAAGGGGGCTTGGGTATAAGGATACAGAAGTGTTTCAAGGAACCCGAGGCAGGACACACCAGGGCCCCGGGGAGGCAGGAAGCCCTCCGGATGTCCAGATTTCAGGCTGTTTCTCTCTTGGCCCCGAGCCACCCAGTTTGTGTGATGGAAGAGCAGATAGCTGCCTACAGCTCCTGAGTTTTATAGTTTTGCTCAAAGTCATCCTTCTGACACTGGACCTTCTTAGTCCTGATGCCAAAATCCCAGGGAAACTTCATGCTCTAGTTGGCCCATCTGGAGCTAAGGGTGCCCCACCCCCTTTGGCCTGCCGGCTCTGCCCAGAGAAGGTAGAACTTCATTGAAAAAATATGGCTACTTCGCTCAGTCATGTCTGACTCTTTGTGATCCCAGGGACTGTAACCTGCCAGGCTTCTCTGTTTATGGAATTCTCCAGTCAAGAATACTGGAGTAGGTAGCCATTCCCTTCTTTAGGGGATCTTCCTGACCCAGGGATTGAACCCAGGTCTCGAACCCAGGTCTCCTGCATTGCAGTCAGATTCTTTACCATCTGAGTCACTAAGGCACTAGGGAAGGATACATATCCCAGGGACCCTGTGCATCAGAGGAGCTGGGGGGGAGTGGTTTTCAGGAAAAAAGCAGTATCAGAATCAGAAGCTATGCAGAATTGCATGCCCTTGCCATGACGGTGATACATCCTGGAGCCTAGAAACAGAGAAAATGTGTGTTGTGAGGGTTGAGTGACTTGGTCAGGGAAGAGTATGTTGTCAGTCCTACACGGAAGCCAGTGATGAGGGTGAGAGAGTTCAGCTAAACCCATGAACTCTGAAAAGTACCCAAAACTCCACTCAGGAGTCATTGAAATGGCCTCCATAAAGCTGTGAGGCAGAATTATAGATCATCATTTTAATTGAGTGAAATTGGCTATACATTAATATTCATGATTATTAGCACAGCTAATTTGCCTCTTTATAGAAAGTGAGTGGGGGATCATATCAGCTGCTACTTGCTTTCCCTCCCTAGATTTCTGCGGGGGAGGTGAAACAGAATAAAAAGCAAGGCTCTTGGAACCAGCCATCAGTTTCTGAACACTGGGTAATTATGAAGGATTTTTAATTACTTTGACCTCTTAGCGGGGGCTATAGAGAAGCATCTTATGAATATAAAAGACAGGCTCCCATGAGCCTCTTGGATGGGCTCCTTTGGCCAGATCAAAGCAGATTGTCTCAATGGGAGCAGCCCCCATCTATTCCTCTGTCCCGTCGACCTACTTACGGTGATCATAACAACAGCAATAATAATAGTTGCTGTCAGATCCTAAGCAGGACGAGGAGGGCACTGGCATGAGGTTAGGGTGACCAGGACATCCGTGCAAAGTAGGTGTGGCCGCTGGAATGGGAGAATTGTTTTGTTGATCAAACAATACATTGAGGATAAGAGCAGTCAGACTGCTCACCACCAGAGAAGAAAGTTACAAGTACAGAGAGAGAAAACCAGCATGCACTCCACGGTGATGGGTTAGAATCAGAGGTATTCATGTGACTTTATGGTTTTCAATACATAGGAAAAAAATCTAGAAACACAGGTGTATTCAGACATGTACACGCATATATGCATGTGTCTAGAATTTGGATTTGATTTTACTATGCTATGCTAAGTCACTTCAGTCGTGTCCGACTCTGTGCGACCCCAGAGACGGCAGCCCACCAGGCTCCCCAATCCTGGGATTCTCCAGGCAAGAACACTAAATCAATACAAAAATCATGGACATGGTCTAATTCCTTTTTTTAAATTTTATTTATTTTTGGCTGCACTGGGTCTTCACTGCTGCATGTGGGCTTTCTCTAGTCACGGCAAGTGGGGGCTGCTCTCTAGTTGTGGAGACCAGGGGCTACTCTACTCTCTGGTTGCAATGTGTGGGCTTCTTATTGCAGTGGCTCCTCTTGTAGACACGGGCTCCAGGGTGAACAGCCTCTGTAGTCTCTTACATCTCCTGAATTGGCAGGAAGGTTCTTTAATGCTAATGAAACAGCTTAGTTTGCTATTTCTTGAGCAAGGGAGATGGAGTATGTATCCCCTACCACTGAGTCATCCATTGAGGGAAGCTCCCCTGGTGTCAGTCTGAGGCACATGGAATTTCCCGGACCAGGAACCAAACCCATGTCCCCTGCATTGGCAGATGAGTTCACAACCACTTGACCACCAGGGAAGCCCCGATTCCTATTTTAAAGGGAACTCCTAACTGTAAAGAGAGATTAGATGGGGGCAAAAAGAGCAAAGGTAGGGGCCAAAGAGCAAGTAAGGAGCATAGCCAGTGGCCTCCTCGCCTCCAAGATCTGTCTGACCTGTCTTGTCGCTTGAAGCTGGCACTCCAAAGTACCCCCCACCCCCGCCACCGCGCATCTCTCCACACTTGCCATGTTTAGCCCAACTTCCCGCCAGCTCCTGCATCCCTGCCTTGAGCTTTCTCTGGCTGCCCTCAGCAAGTCAGCAGTGTCTGGAATTAATGCTGCCATGGCACCAGGAGAGCATCCCTCGTGGATGACTTGTCAGTGGCAGGGGACATACCCCAGCTCCCTCACTCAAGAAATATTTAGCAAACTTAGCTGTTTCATTAGCAGTAAAGAACCCTCCTGCCAATTCAGGAGATGTAAGAGACTCAGATTCGATCCCTGGGTCGGGAAGATCCCCTGGAGGAGGGCATGGCAACTCCAGTCCTCTTGCCTGGAGAATCCACGGACAGAGGAACCTGGTGGGCTATAGTCCATGGGGTTGCAAAGAGTTGGACATGACGAGCATGCACGCACACTATCTCATAGCTGCCTCTTGCAGCCCAGGTTACATTGAGGTTAAAGATGGTATGGGAGGAGGGTGCTGCTGGAATTAAATGAGATCTGGGTTCTAAGCCCAGTTCTGCCACTTCGTGGGAGACGGAAGCAAGAGGTGTCTAGGCTCCTCACGCTGGAGCCAGGAGAGATCCTACCTTTTCTAAAACTACTAATTATTTTTGGCTGCACTGGGTCTTCATTGCTGCGTGATGGTTCTCTCTAGTTGTGGTGAGAGGGGGCTGCTCTCCAGATGTGGTGCCCACTGCTGTGCAGCGGCGTCTCTTGTTGCAGAGCGCAGGCTCTAGGGTGCATGGGCTTCAGTGGCTGCAGCACGCAGGCTGAGTAATTGTGGTCCATGGGTATTGTTGCCCCATAGCATGTGGAGTCTTCCTGGACCAGGAATCAAACCCAGGTCCCCTGCACTGGCAGGTGGATTCTTACCCACTGGACCACCAGGGAAGTTCAACCTTCCCTTTTTCTGTTATTTGAGTGTCTTCCATCATAAGCCTCCCTGACAGCTGACACCACAGTTACCCAACAGAACCTTCTGCAGTGATGGAGATGCAGTGGATCTTGTGCTGCCCATTATGGGAGCCTCTAAGCACACGTGGCTAGTGGACACTTAAAATGTGGCTAGAGCAGCCAGCTGACCCAAGTTTTCATTTTATTCCTTTACCATTCAGGTATGACCTAAATCAAATCCCTTATGACTATACAGTGGAAGTGAGAAATAGATTTAAGGGACTAGATCTGATAGACAGAGTGCCTGATGAACTATGGACGGAGGTTCATGACATTGTACAGGAGACAGGGATTAAGACCATCCCCAAGAAAAAGAAAAGCAAAAAAGCCAAGTGGCTGTCTGAGGAGGGCTTACAAATAGCTGTGAAAAGAAGAGAAGCAAAAAGCAAAAGAGAAAAGGAAAGATATACCCATTTGAATGCAGAGTTCCAAAGAATAGCAAGGAGAGATAAGAAAGCCTTCCTCAGTGATCAATGCAAAGAAATAGAGGAAAACAACAGAATGGGAAAGACTAGAGATCTCTTCAAGAAAATTAGAGATACCAAGGGAACACTTCATGCAAAGATGGGCTCAATAAAGGACAGAAATGATATGGACCTAACAGAAGCAGAAGATATTAAGAAGAAAGGTCAAGAATACACAGAAGAACTGTACAAAAAAGTTCTTCACGACCCAGATAGTCACAAAGGTGTGATCACGCCCACTCACCTAGAGCTGGACATCCTGGAATGTGAAGTCAGGTGGGCCTTAGGAAGCATCACTATGAACAAAGCTAGTGGAGGCGATGGAATTCCAGTTGAACTATTTCAAATTCTAAAAGATGATGCTGTGAAAGTGCTGCACTCAATATGTCAGCAAATTTGGAAAACTCAGCAGTGGCCACAGGACTGGAAAAGGTCAATTTTCATTCCAATCCCAAAGAAAGCCAATGCCAAAGAATGCTCTAACTACCACAGAATTGCACTCATCTCACACGCTAGTAAAGTAATGATCAAAGTTCTCCAAGCCAGGCTTCAGCAATATGTGAACCATGAATTTCCAGATGTTCAAGCTGGTTTTAGAAAAAGCAGAGAAACCAGAGATCAAAGAGTTCCGGAAAAACATCTATTTCTGCTTTATTGACTATGCCAAAGCCTTTGACTGTGTGGATCACAATAAACTGTGGAAAATTCTGAATGAGATGGGAATACCAGACCACCTGACCTGCCTCTTGAGAAACCTGTACACAGGTCAGGAAGCAACAGTTAGAACCAGACATGGAACAACAGACTGGTTCCAAATAGGAAAAGGAGTATGTCAAGGCTGTATATTGTCACCCTGCTTATTTAACTTCTATGTAGAGTACATCATGAGAAATGCTGGGGAGGAAGCACAAGCTGGAATCAAGATTGCCGGGAGAAATACCAATAACCTCAGATATGCAGATGATACCACCCTTATGGCGGAAAGTGAAGAGGAACTAAAGAGCCTCTTGATGAAAGTGAAAGAAGAGAGTGAAAAAGTTGGCTTAAAGCTCAACATTCAGAAAACAAAGTTCATGGCATCCGGTCCCATCACTTCATGGGAAATAGATGGGGAAACAGTGGAAACAGTGGCTGACTTTATTTTGGGGGCTCCAAAATCACTACGGATGGTGATTGCAGCCATGAAATGAAAAGACACTTGCTCCTTGGAAGGAAAGTTATGACCAACCTAGACAACATATTAAAAAGCAGAGACATTACTTTGCCAACAAAGGTCCATCTAGTCAAGGCTATGGTTTTTCCAGTAGTCATGTATGGATGTGAGATTTGGACTATAAAGAAAGCTGAGGGCCAAAGAATTGATGCTTTTGAACTGTGGTGTTGGAGAAAACTCTTGAGAGTCCCTTGGACTGCAAGGAGATCCAGCTAGTCCATCCTAAAGGAGATCAGTCCTAAGTGTTCATTGGAAGGACTGATGTTGAAGCTGAAACTCCAATACTTGGGCCACCTGATGCGAAGAGTTGACTCATTTGAAAAGGCCCCGATGCTGGGAAAGATTGAGGGCAGGAGGAGAAGGGGATGACAGAGAATGAGATGGTTGGATGGCATCACCGACACAATGGACATGGGTTTGGGTAAACTCTGGGAGTTGCTGAAGGACAGGGAAGCCTGACATGCTGCCGTCCATGGGATCGCAAAGAATCGGACACGACTGAGCGACTGAACTGAACTAACAAATTTGAGTGCAAATAGCCACATGTGGCTAGTTGCTGCCACATTGCACAGCTCAGCTCTAGCAGCTGGAACAAACACATGGGCACATTCCTCTGGAATGGACACTCTCAGCCAGCTGTCCTTTGTCATGTGACCCTAGCCTCCCCCACCCCCAGTCCCTGGGGTCACCCACGGGGCTTGTCTCTCTTTGGCCCTGTTAAAGCAGTCCTTCACAAAGATGCACAGTCATTTTAATGAGAACATACAGGGCTAAATTGCATCTCTCTCTTTCTCGTCTCCTGACACAGTTATCACTCTAATAAGATTGTCCCCGGCTAACCCATTTTCTCGGCAGCTGTTCTAAAAAGCCATTTTGTGATGGAGCCGTGTCTTACACAAGGCGGTGGTGTGGAATGGGAGAGCACGAGGCACAAAGCCAGAGGGATTTAGGCCCATTTTCTCACCTCTTTGGGGACAGCCAGATAATATAATCAAGCCAAAGTCCATTTCCCTAATGCCTGCTGCGCGGCCAACTGACCAGCACCTGTCGTGTTCCGTTCTAATCGGGGATGCTGCCAGCCAACAGCACCGTGACTGTGAGAGGCAGGCCTAGGCCCCTGGCCCCTCCAGAGTGAGCTTTCCCTTGCCTTTTATGAAAAGTGAAAGCAGAGACCCACTTCTTAAAAGGTGAGCAGAATTCATTCTCTGAGACTGTGGGAGGAATCTCCAGCCCAATCCAGCCATTGCCTGGAAAGCCCTGAAAGTAGAGACACAAGTAAGTCTAGCAGAAGTAATTCTTTCTTTTATCCCTAATATCCATTCGCATGCCATGGCCTCTTAGCTTCAACCTGCAACTGACTCATGCCTTTCTCCTCTACTAGACACTGCTATTCCATCCTCTCTCACCTCCAGGAATGAAATAACCTTCTCAAAAGTCTCTTTGCTTGCATTGTGCTCCCTGGAAACTCCCTTCCAGACCACCAGGAGTAACTGTAGCAGGCAGGACAGGCCACGTTATGCTGCAGTAACAATCAATCCCCCAAGTGAGTTACTTCTAACAGTCGGTTTATTTCACAGTTGTGCCCTCATTCAACTAAGACCTTGGCTCCATGTCCCCACTTGCAAGACGCAGTCTCCACCTTGAGGCAGAGGGAAATTGTACCTGGAGCATGGTTTACCAGCAATCAAATGGTCCAGCCCAGAAACTGTGACTGCTGTCATTTCTGTCTTCAACTCATTGGACAGAACTGGTCACGTGACCCTGCCCAGTGACAAGGGATTGGTCACATGACCCTGCCCAATGCAGAGGGACTAGGAAGTGAAGCCCTATGCTGTACCCTGAGTGCAGAGAGAATCTTAGCGCTGGATGGCATCTTGGAGATGATCGAATTCAACCTGCTTGTTCCATGAGCAGGGAAACTGAAGCCCAGAGAGAAGTGGATTATTGACGGCCACAGAGCAGGGTAAAGCAGACACAGAGCTTCTGCTTCAAATCCAGGGCTTCTTTCACTCATCCTTAAACATTTGTGAACAACCTACTAGGTGCTGGGCACTGCTGGACAGATGGAAATTGAGGAAGACTAGCCAAATGTCTGCTCTCACCAAGCTCCCAGCCGAACCAGGGAAGCAATAAGTTTCAGTTTCAGCCCTGTGGGATAAAGCTAGGCATACACAGTGCATAACCCTGTTTATTATAACAGTGTCATCATTTTGCTGAGGGTCACATGGCCAGTTCATGGACATTCCCTAAAAGACACACAGCTCAAGGCAAGGAGAAACTACACAGTGACCTCCGTAGGACACCCATGAGCGATCTGATCTCTTCTTTAGTTATTTTTGGCTGTGCTGGGTCTTCAGTGCAGTGCATAAGCTTTTTCCAGGTGTGGCGAGTGGGGTGTACTCTCTAGTTGCGGCGCTCGAGCTTCTCATGGCGCTGGCTTCTCTTTATTGCCGAGCTCGGGCTCTAGGGCGCTCGGGCTTCAGTAATTGGGGTGCACAGGCTCAGCTGCTCCGTGGCACGTGGGATCTTCCCAGCCCACGGACTGAACCCATGTCCCGTGCATTGGCAGGTGGATTCTTAACCACTGGACCACCAGGGGGGTCTCTCTCTGATCTCTTAATACCTAGAGTAGGGAGAGGTCCCTATGAACATCTCACCAACCAGGCAGGGCAGGGCTAATCCAGCTTTCCCTTGATCTGAGAAAATAAAGACCCCAAGCATTCTGTGTCACAGGGCAGATCTGCACTCATTTCCGAAGTCTGGGTGACTCACTTTCCCTTCTGGGGTTAAACAAGGTGCTGGGGTGCAAGAAGAGGATCGCCCCACATCCATCAGCGCCCTTTGGCTGCTGGCAGTGGCTTGCCAGGGAACACAGTATATGCTCAGTAAATCCTGGTGAATGAATGAAAGTAGAAGGAAAAGCTGAAACTCCAGGCTCCAGAGGGCAGCTCAGGGAGGCAGAGGGGACATGTCATAAGTGCAGAAACTAATGGGAAACATTTGGGTCGTCTCCCCGAAGATGAATGAACTCCGGTTGGTGGTGTGTTTTTTGGTTTTTGGGTTTTTTTGGTCTTTGTGTTCAAGGTCTAAATCCCAGGGAGTCGGCCCCTGTTGCCCCACCTCCAAACCAGTATCCCCTCTTGTCCTTAATTGATGGTGACAGCGGATGCTCTCGGTGGCCAGCATAGGTGGCCTGGCCCCTGCACGTGTGCGAGGCCCCGCGGCTGTCTTCCGGCATCTGCGTGCGTTTCTTTGCCTCGGGGGCGTCTGGCACGCACTCAGCAGACAGAAGTACTGAGACATTAGCCCTCTGCCAGGTTCCTCCCACAAGAGGCAGTTAATTTGCCCTCCCCCGCCACCGATCGTGAGCTTGGTCATGTGACTCTGGTGCCAACAGGATGCTAGTGAACACGCCACAGGCAAAGACTTAAAATGAGCTTCAGCCATCGGCAGGAGAAGAGAACGCCCCCGATACCCTGCTGGTGCCTGGAGGCCAAAGGTGTGGAGCAGCGCAGGCCAGCCGGGCCACAGCTGACTGTACCACGGATAATCGGCTTGAATGAGACGTGGACAGCCAGGCGGTAACCACCGCTCTTCAGCGTGGTTGCCATGGATTTGGGACTGATGCTTTAGGACACCTGCAGCGGCACATCCAGGCTTCTTGGAAGATGGGGGCCTTCCATCTGGATGTCCAAGCTCTGCTCTCAACAGCTGGAGCCGCTGGCGTGGTCTGCGAGCTTCAGTCCTGCCAACCTCTCACACCCAGCAGCCAAGCCAGGATGGTGAGGGCAGGTTTCTGGGGCAGCAGTGATCCTCTGTGCTTCCTGGCAACATTGCATCTGGGTCTCCTCTCACCACCTGCCAGGATGGAGGAGACATGAGGCTGAGAAGGGCCACACGCTTCCCTTGAAGACTGTGGGACAGGCAGGAATCCGAGTGCATGACCAATGCTCCCTAGAACCCATCACTGTCCCCTGGTGAATCTGACAGTGAAGAGGTGGGGACCCTGCAGTCAGGATGGGTCAAGGCTCTCGAAGTCTAGAAGGCAGGAGGCAGCTGCCAAGGGTTTGCTGAACATCAGCCCTGGCCACACTGAGCTCTGGGGCACATTAGTGAGCAAGAAGCGTCCGGAACCACACCTCCTGGAGTCTGCAGTCTAGTGGGGGAGAGTGACCACAAACAAGAAACAGCCAGGTCCAGATTTTGATGAGTATGACATCGTTTCCAAGAATACAAGCTCTACAACCAGTCTGCTTGGGTTCAAATCCCAGTTTCAACTCTTATTATCATGTTACCTAAACTCTCTATGCCTCAGTTTCACAATCAGTAGAATGGGAATTTAACAACCATGAAAAAGTAGTATTTGTCCCCTAGCAGAGTTGGAAAAATTAAATGAGATAATACATGTAAAGCAGTTAGCAGAGTGCATCAGACATAGTGAGGGCTATTTCAGCCTTAGCTATTCTCATCACTGCTATTTTAAATGCTGTAATGGAGACAAATTGATGAAGGGATGAAGAATGAAGGAGGAAATGCATTTAGTTAGGAGGAAATGCATTTAGTTAGGGTGATCATGAAAAGCTTTGCCAAAAATTTCCTTTCAGCTGAACTCTGAAGGATGAAGCAGATGGGTCAAAAACCTGGAAGAAAGAGGGAACAGCAAGTACAAAGGTCCTGAGGTGGGACAGAGTGGGATACTTCTGAAAAATTGACAGAATGGACCGGAGGGGCTGTGGATGGAGCACAGTCAGTTCCTCCAACTCAGGGGCCTTTTCACATGCTGTTTCTTCCCAAAACTCTTCTCCCCTCCCTGTCACCACCCTCACCTCCAGCTCAAACCCTTTCACCAACTGAACTCCTACTTAAGCTACATTTGCCAGCTCAGAAGTCACTTCCTCACAGAAGCCTTCCTTGATTTCCCAAAGCAGGTCATAATTTTGTTATACCTATGTTAGTTTGCATGGGCCATAACAAAACACCCCAAACTTGATGGCCTCAAACAATAGAAATTCAATCACCCACAATCCTGGAGGGCAGAAGTCTGAGATCAAGGTGTCAGCAGGGCCCTGACCTCTCTGAGTCTCTAGGCCAGAACTCTCGCCTGCCTCTCCCAGCTTCTGGTGGCTCCCAGTGTCCTTTGGACTCTGCCTGCATCCCTCCACCCTCTGTCCCTACCCTCACGTGTCCTCCTCCCCTTCTCTTGTCTCTCTCTGAATAGTTATTTACGTATGTATTCATTTGGCTGCACCGGGTCTTAGCTGCGGCACTCAGAACCCTTAGTTGTGGCGTGACACCTCTTAGTTGCACCATGTACATAACTAGTTCCTAGTTGTGTACTTTCCTAGGCAGGGAACTAGATGTCTAGGAATCGAACCTGGGTCGCATTGGGAGCTCAGAGGCTTAGCCACTGGACCACCAGGGTAGTCCCTCCCCTTCTCTCTTATAAGGTCACTTGTCATTGGATTTTAAGACCCACCTGGAAAATCCAGGAAAATCTCATCTCAAGATCTTTAACCTGATTCCATCTGCAAAGACCCCTATTTTTTTCCCCCAAATAAGTTCTCCTTCAGAGCTTCCTGGGGTTAGGACGTGGACATATCCTTGTGGGGTCCCCTGTTCAACCCGCTCTTCCTTTCCAGATCATCTGGAACGTCCCCTCACTCCCTTAACCACGGTTTGCACTTGTGTGTTTATTTGCGGAATCATTTGGCCGTGCCGATGAGGAAGCTGGAGGCAGCAAGAGAGCAGGTCTCCCAATCTGTGCTGCTCACCCCCAGCACCCAGCACCCAGCAGGTGCCTGCCAGGGGGTGGTTGAACCCACGGGCCGCTGAGCCCCCCAGCTCCCGGCGGATGCCTTTGTCAAGGACCCAGGCCGGAAGCCATCAGTGAGGCCTCCAGCCCACACCAGGCTTAAAACTTTACAGCCTCATAAATCCCATGGCTGGCGGCGTGATTAGGATTGAGTCAAAAAAGCAAGAAATTTGATTTTCCAATGCTGAGCCTACAGCGCCTTGTAAACTCACCCCCCGAAACCAATAGCCATAAATGTTTGATAAAACATCGTCCGGGTTCCATTTCCCAGAAATGGCTCATGAGCCCAGGGAAACAGCCACATTCAGCCCCAGCTCAATGGGACTTGGGAGTCGTGATTCACGTTTGGTAGAGCGCTTCTTAACGGCCTGGGCTCTTTGTGGCCGTATCAATACCGAAGACGTTCACCCAGCCATTGCAGCCAGCAGCAGTGGGTTCAAACAACACGAGGTCAAGGAAGGTGGCAGTGGGGTTTTATGACGCTTCAGGCTCTCGTCCTACACCCACGTCCTGGATCTCACTTGACCATGGCACTGGGTCAATGAGAAGAGCGAAGCAAGAACTGCTAGCTCTGTCTAGTGGAAAGTGAAGCCCAGAAGGGGAGCTTTGCCAGCTCGGGGAGCTCATCAAAGCCCTAGGACCCCACCCTACATAACACATTTGAGAAGCCAGCAGCAGCATTCCCCAAGCACACGCCAAATCAGAATGGCCTCCCACTTCCCATCACGCTAACTGAAATGCCACCAGAGAGACCCATTTCTCTCTTTCTGTCTCCAAGATACATCTTTGACAAACACATAAAGCCGGGGGAGGAATTACAGCTGGGCTTGTCTGTAGATGGGTACAGCTAGAGAGGCAGTGAACTGTCATCGGGTAGCTGCACAGACAGGGAAACTAAGGCCAGGAATGGAACCGTGACCGGCTTTTCTACTTTTACAGGGGGATTTGCCGACCACAGCCTGATCACAGAGATGACTTGTTTGGGGAATGACATCCAAAGGGAAACAGGAGCCCAGGGTCAGAGGGTGCCAACTTCCCCAGTTTGCCTGAACTCGGATGAGCCAGCAGGAACCATGAGGACCACAATGTGACCCATACTCTAGACCAGACCCACTTCCAGTAAGCATCTGAAGGTTTAAGCAAGCCTTAGTCACTCTCACTGGTGAGAAGGGAAGAGAACCTCGTATTTTGCCCTTAAGAAATGGGCGTTGACATCTCTTTATGGTATTAGAAAAAAAAATGCCCAGCCAAAAAATAAACCACCACTTTTATTTACAGTGTATTTCCCAGAACTCAGAGAAATGCCGTGCTTTTCTGCATAGACCTCAGACCAAAGCATCATTTATCACAATACATCATACTTTATAGTGCATAAAACTCTCTCTACCTTATAAAAAAAATACAAGGAATTGCTCACTCTTTACATAAATTACTTAAGAGCACCCTGGTTGAACACATCATTTTGAAAAGATTTTCATTACTGGGAAGAGCTGTGTCTACCAGTGGTGGTCTTTGCAGAGGCTTGGGGACCAATTAAAATGGGTACAAGAGAAGGAACAAACCACGCTGTGAGAAACAGCCCATCCCAGATCAGCCCAGAGCAGAATGTGTTGTTCTAAGTACAAAATAAGTCACCTTCTTATTGAATTCAGTCTTTCAAGATGAGTGACAGAAATAGGAGCAGTGTTGTCAACTACTTAAGGGTGAAAACTGTATCTAATTTTGTTCATCACTGTATTCCTGCCACTTTACAGATGCTCAATACATATGAGCTGAAGAAGAAGGGAGGGAGTCTGTACAGAGTGCAAATATAGCTGTTATCTACTGCTATACTAATGCTGTGTAACAAACATCCCCAAATCCCAGTGATTGAAAACAACTACACTTCCTGTTGTTGCTCACAAGTCTGCAGGTTGGCCAGCAGGTTTGACCTCAGCCGACCTCAGCCATATGTCTGGTGGTCAACTGGTTGTTGGCCTCCGTTGATATAACCTGGCTCTCTCCCACGTGCCTCTCACATGCATGTGCCTTTCACATTTTGGCCTAGACACATTTCCAGCTAGCCCAGACATGTTCTCATGGTGACTACAGGAGCCCATCAGAGCCATGGACATAGGCGAGCCCTTTTTCCAGTCTGTTTTTGCACTCTGCTTGCTCACATGCCTGCCAGCGCAGAAGACACAGGTTCGATCCCTGGGTAGGGAAGATTCCTCTGGAAAAAGAAATGGCAACCCACTCCAGTATTCTTGCCTGGAAAACCCCATGGACAGAGGAGCCTGGCAGGCTACAGGCCACGCGGGGTCGCAAAGTGTGGGACACGACTTAGCAACTACACAGCAACAAACGCAAACATGGTGCTGGCCAAAGGGAATCATACGGTCCAGACCCAGAGTGGGAGGGGACTGAGCTTTAGAAAACGAACTTCGTAAACACAGGTAGAACATTAACTGGGACCATTAGTGCAATCAGCCTACCTCAGTAACGATGCCTGATTCCCATAACCCCCACCTCACCCACATTCAGTGATCTGATGCTCATTAAGAAATAGAAAAAAAAAAAAAAAAAACAAATAGAAAACAAGACTGTACTGATCCTCAGCCCCCATCCCGCCCCGTGTGCACAGAGAAAGGAGGACAGAGCTAGAGGACTCCACAGACCGAGGAGAGGGCTGTCACCAGGAGCCAGCCCTGTCAGCACCCGGAGCTTGGATTTCCAGCCTCCAGAACCATAAGGTGCATTTCTGTGGTTTAAGCTCCCCTTACCCCCCCCCCCACCCCCAGCAGTCTGTGTCTTTTGTTATGGCAGCCCTGGCAAACTAACATAACACACAATTCCATTCAATTTAAAATATCGAACAGAGGCATGAAGTAGAGAAATCCTTAACCCAGAGAAAGGCAAACAACCTGCGTCTGTGTCGTATTTTACGATTTGCCAAGCCCTGGGCGGCTGGGGAGAGGGACCAATGGTGCCTCCATCTCTCAGATGAGAAGACTGGGGCTCAGAGAGGCTCAGGGACCTGCCCGAGGTCCCACAGTGACGAGAGAGCACCAAGTCAGTCTGGGATTTGAGAGCAGCCTTTCCAGTCCGTCCCAGCATCTCCCACCTTCAACCAGAGGAGGTGGGGCCCTGCTTCCATCCAGTGAGACCCACCAGCCAGCCCCGGGGCCTCCTCTTTGCACTCCCACCCTCGGCTGCTGGAGGCTCTGCCCTGGTGCTTGCAGGGGCCTGCGCTTCTCCCAGGAAGCCCTTAGCTGATGACTGTCAGGACCATTGTGTGGAAGCCCAGCTCTAGGTGTGGGGTGACTCTGGGGGTCACTCACCCGCCCGGGCTCCCCCACGGGATCGGACGAGGCCTCCCTCCCGGGGACTTTGCTGAGGTTGCACCTTGCCTGGTGTCCGTCCTGTCCCTGCCCTGCCTCGCTCACTCCCCTGGGACACACAGATCTTGTCTCTGGGCCTTCTGGAAAGCCCAGCCCAAGACCAAGTCCCCTTGGCTTGATTGCCACTTGGGTGAAAGACCTCGGCTTTGGCCCATCATTGTTTCGTATGTAGATTCATTTGTATTATTGTGTTTAGATTCGACACATAGGTGATTTCATAGAGTATTGGTCTGACTTACTTCACTCAGCTAATAATAACCTTTAGGTCCATCCATGTTGCCTCACATGGCAACATTCCACTCTTTTTTATGGCTGAGTAATATTCCACTGAATATACATATGTCACATCTTCCTAAGCCAGTCGTCTGTTGATGAGCACTTGGGTTGCTTTCATGTATCTTTTCAAATTTGTTTTCATTTTTTTTTCTGGATACATATCCAGGAGTGGAATTGCTGGTTCATATGGAAATTCTGATGCTGGGAGGGATTGGGGGCAGGAGGAAAAGGGGACGACAGAGGATGAGATGGCTGGATGGCGTCACTGACTCGATGGATGTGAGTCTCAGTGAACTCCGGGAGCTGGTGATGGACAGGGAGACCTGGCGTGCTGCGGTTCATGGGGTCGCAAAGAGTTGGACATGACTGAGCATCTGATCTGATCTGATCTGATGGAAATTCTGTTTTTGGTTTTTTTAAGGAAGCCCCACACTGTTCTCCATGGCGGCTGCACCAGTTTACATTCCCAAAGACAGTGGACAAGGGTTCCCTTTCCTCCACATCCTGCCCAACACATATTATTCCCTTGGAAAAATATCTATATAGGTTTTCTGCTCATTTCTTGACGGAGTTGTTTGGGATTTTTGATACTGAACTGTTTGTATTAATGTATTCTGGAAATTAACACCCTCTCAGTTGCGTTGTTTGTAAATATTTTCTCCCATTCTGTAGGCTTTTCTTCACTTTGTTGATTGTCTCTTCTTCCATATTTATTTATCTGGCTGGGCCAGGTCTTCATTGTGGCACGCGGGATCTGGTTCCCCGACTGCATTTGTTTCGCTTTTGTTTTTATTTCTTTTGCCTTAGGAGGCTGATCTAAGGAAATATTGCTACGATTTATGTCAAAAGAATGTCTTGCCTCTGTTCTCCCCTAGTTTTGTGGTGTCGTCTAACACTGAGGTCTTTAAACCATTTTGAGTTTGCTTTTGTGTACAGTGCAGGGCAATATTCACATTTCACTGTGTTCCAGGAGCTTTCCCAGCACCACTTGTTGAAGAGGTTGTCTCTTCTCCATTGCATATTCTTGCCGCCTTTGTCAAAGATTAACTGCCCGTAGGTGCATGGGTTTATCTCTGGGCACAGAGGGTAGCCTGCACTCGGTCCCCCAGGGAGGTCTGGGGACACTGCGGCTGCCCCATCTTAGAGCTGACCAGGTCAGAGGCGAGGGAGCTGAAGTATTTACGCTCCGCCCCCAGACACCACACCTCTGCGTCATTGACTAAGGGCTGCCCAGGGGGTAGGGAAACCTGAATTCCCAGCAGAACGGATTCTGGCCGCATGAGGGTGGTATGTCAGTAGAGAGCACAGGTGCTGGTTGTTGGAGACTCTTGGAAGGCAGTGCCTGTGAAAACAGGAAGGGGACCCGGGGAGGTGCACAGGGCACTGACCGTGATGGCTGCAGAGGCATCAGGAAACGTGCACAGGGGTTTGGGGGTTGGCAGTGATTGGGGTTGGTGGGGGGGGGGGGGCTGTTGGCACACGACACCCAGGGACCAAGGATGCTAAATGCTGTACAATATCCGTCCTGGTCCCACACAGCGAAATGTCATTTTACTCCAAAGCTCAGCCTCGCAGATGAACACATATTTACTTCCAACCCCTCATTTGACAGGTGGAGAAACTGAGGCCCAGAGAGGAAAGGTGACTTGCCCAAGGCCACGCAGCCATAAAAGATGCCAAGCTGGTGGGACCAGAACTCCAACTCGCTTCCCAGTAGCCCTTGAGTCTTAGTTCCTCCTGAAACGTAAAAGAGAACGTTCTAAGCCCCGAGTGCAGAAATCCCTTCTGGAATTCTCGCAGGGGCAGCCAACCCCCTGTCCTGCCTGGGCACAGTGAGGACAAACCAAACTTGAAGACCTCAGAAGCTAGTGCCCAAAGCAGATGTGCAAACACAGATAAGGGAGACAGAGTTTTCACCAGACAAATTCACACCCTGCTCAGTTTAGACATTAAAATGAACTAACTTAATTTCATGCCATATGCAAATCCTTACCAGCTGTCGGCTCTGTAATCACAGGAGACTTAATGTAATAACTAAGCAAGAACAAAAACGCAGCGCATGCAGGCTCTGGGCAAGTCCACTGACAGTGGGTTTATGTTCCTGGAAACTAAGCGAGCATACAGCATTCACGGGGGGACAGCTGGAAGCAGCGATGTGCCCGAACTCCTGCCGTCTCTTTCAGAAAAGTGCCTGCAACGATAATAAATAGTGGCCGAGGACTGGTCTGGCCACTATGTACCCTGAGCCCTCGTAGACCGTGAACATCTCCATCGAGATATCATGGCTGCTCTCCCGTTGTCAAGGTTCAGCTCAGTCCGGCCATCCAGACCGAGGACTCAGAGGAAACAAAAGTTGTCTCAGGTTCAGTGGATTTGAGGCCCATCTCCTTCCCCCCATCAACAAAGGGGCAGGAAGATGGCGGCTGGGGGTAGGGCAGGTGGGCTTCCTGCCCAAGGACCCTGGTTCCTCTGGCTGTCCCAGCTCATAATCATTACAGCCAACATTTATCAAATGCTCACCGCGGGCCAAAAGCCAAGCACACTTTCATGTTCCCCAAAGTATGAAGGATGATTTAAGGTCATTCGTTCATTTATTCACTCAACAAACCTTAGCTAAGCATCTGCAGTGTGCCAGGCACTGGGCTGGAGCTCTTTCAGAAAGCAAAATACACAAAAATTCCTGGCCTTGTTTAAGAAGTTTAATTTCTAGGACGATCACTTTTTAAGTACCATTATAGTGTATGGAGAAGGAAATGGCAACCCACTCCAGTGTTCTTGCCTGGAGAATCCCAGGGACAGGGGAGCCTGGTGGGCTGCCATCTATGGGGTCGCACAGCGTCGGACACGACTGAAGTGACTTAGCAGAAGCATAGTGTATGTTAAGGAAAACCCCTTTGAACCCCATGATGTCACCAATATCATTGCCTTAGGATGAAACTCTGTGTTTAAAGGATGATTTAAAGAGCTATGTTGGGAGAGGTCCAGTGGTTAAGACTCTGCCCTCCACTGCACAGGGTGTGGGTTCAATCCCTGGCCGGGGAACCAAGATCCCACATTTCACTGGGTACGGTCAAAAACTGGAGGGGGAAAAAGTAAATCATAGAACAGATGATTCAAGATGGAAGGCAGGAGGAGAAGGAGCGGCAGAGGATGAGATGGTTGGATATAGCATCACTGACTCAACGGACATGAATTTGAGCAAACTCCAGGAGATAGTGAAGGACAGGAGAAGCTGGCCTGCTGCAGTCTGTGGATTCACAAAGAGTGGACACGACTTAGTGACTAAACAACAACAAGATCATAAAACAGATGATTCACAGATGGGCTAAAAGCATGATGGGGATTCTTTTCCGGTGTGTGTGTGCGCGCACGCTAAGTCGCTCAGATGTGTCTGACTTTTGCAACCCCATGGACTGTAGCCCACCAGGCTCCTTGTCCATGGGATTCTCCAGGCAAGAATACTGGAGTGCGTTGCAGTTCCTCATCCAGGGGATCTTCCCAACCCAGGGATCGAACCCGTTTCCAGCATCTCCTGCATGGGCACACGGATTCTTTACAACTCAGCCACCTAGGAAGCCCATTCTTTTTGCATGCAGTCCTGATATAGGTGTTATTGTAGCCCCACTTTACAGCTAGACAAACTGAGGCTCGGGCAGGTGGAGTCAGTCGCCTGAGTTGCATAGCTGGGACGTGGTGGAGTTCAGATTTGAACCCAGGTCAGTGTTCATAGTCAGTGTTTTATCCACCAGGCTGGGCCAAGGCCATCCATCTGTGGCCTGTGTCATTCTGACACTCAGCTCCGTGCTGCCAGCGACCAAAATGCCCTTCACACATGGCTTGTATCTCTCAAAGGGAAACCTCATGGACGAACATGAAGGGCCAGGGTTGGTGGCCTCGGAAGAACCTGCCTCCTTCCGTCCATCTCCAACCCTGGTGGCTAATTTGGCAGCTGTACCTCCATACATAGCGAATTGTTCTTAAAGAGAATGGAGACGCCTTTGTCAGAGAAACCATGGAGAAGCTTAAGGAAGCAAAGAAGAATAAAAACACTGAAAGGAACCAGTCACAAAAGACCACATATTGTATGATTCCATTTCTAGGAATTGTCCAGAATAGAGAAATTTACACAGACAAAAAATAGATCACTGGGGGCTGAGGAAGGACAGTGGGGGAGAAATGAGAGTGACTGCTGAAGGGATGGGGTTTCTTTTCAGGAGGAGTGATAAAAAGTCCTAAAACTGACTGTGGGGATGGCTTTACAGTTCCGTGCTCAGTCACCTCTGACTCTCTGCGACCTGATGGACTATAACCCGCCAGGCTCCTCTGTCTAGGGGATTCTCCAGGCAAGGATACTGGAGTGGGTTGCCGTGCCCTACCTTCAGGGGATCTTCCCCACCCAGGAATCGAACCCAGGTCTCTGCATTGTGGGGAGAGACACAATTCTAAGTGTATTAAAAAACCATGGAATTGCATACCTTTAAATGGGTGGACTGTGCTGTGCAAATTATATCTCAGAAAGCTTTTTTTTTTTTTTTAAGTTGCCTTGGCTCTAAGCTGATGCCTCTAATTCCTCTAAGAGCTCCAAACCCTCCACCATCTCCCTGATTAGGGCTGCACTCATTTCACAGTAATTTTTAACGAGCATTTCCTCAACACCTGAAAAAGAGGCTTTGATGTCCCTCCAAAGGCCTCCTAGGAATTCTTATCTATTTGAAAGAGAGGAATGGGTTTTTAAAGCTTGGCTTCCTTGGCTAGCAAGGGACCCATGTTAATTCCATGTCAACACGTTACTATGGCAACAGGAAGCTTTCACCGAGAGCTTTTAGGATGTGCCCAAAAGGCCTGCTGTCTGCACCGAGGTGGTCTGCAGCCTTCTACCCAGCATCTCCCAGGCACCAGATGCCTAGCTGATGGACGTGGCGGGAAGGGCAACCTGGAATCAGGTGAGGCAGGGAAATCTGAGGATGCAGGCGGTGGCACCTCAGGGTCCACACTCCATGCTGGTTAGTGGTCACCCTGAGTCACCATCACCATGTGGGAAGAGGAGCAGGTGTGAGCCGCACCTCTTAGAAGCTGTGATCTAAAGCAGGGGCTCGAGTATCAGAGCCGGTCTCCGCATCGACATGACCATGTTTTCAGGCAGGAGTAGGCAAGGCGGCTCCTGGGGCCAATGAGAGCAACACGGCTAGAAAGCTTTCATTAAACAACTGGAGGAACGGCAGTTGGTAACTGGGAGCCCACTGTTCTCACAGGTGGAGAAACTCACACCTGCAAAGACTCCCTGCCCGGGGAACCTGCAGTCCAAGCTGTCGGGCTGTTGGGCAGACCCCTTGGGACTGAGGAGGGGCAGGGACTGCAGGTGTAGGGTCGGCAGCTTTCAGATGGTCCCCAGTGATTTCCACTTCTCCATTAACCTTAGGTAGTCCCCTCCCATACTTTTTACCAAGTGTGGTCTGTGTTGTGACCAATAGAGCTTGGCAAAAGTGACAGTGTGTGATTTCCCTTGTCTTAAGCTGCTAAGTTTGGGGCTATTTGTTATGGAGCAATGGATAACTGAGATAGAACGGATCCAGATGCCCCCCAGATAGCCAGAAATTGTCTTGAGAATAAAAGATGGCTTTTAATGAGTTTTCCCTCCTTGCTCCTCACTCCTTTTCCCAAAGTACTTTTACCTGAGAAAGTGTTGTGTTGGTGGATAAGGAATCTAGAGACTTGGATTTGTGTCATGGCCCCGTCTTTCCTATCAGTCTCAGCTTCCACCATAAAAATTGAGGCATTCAAGTGTAAACTGTTGGGTCTGAAATTGTAGGGTCTCCTAGTGGTTAAAGGGCCTCCCTGGTCGTTCAGATGGTAAAGAATCCGCCTGCAATGCGGGATACCTGGGTTCAATCCATGGGTTGGGAAGATCCCTTGGAGAAGGGAAGGACCACCTAGTCCAGGATTCTTGCTTGGAGAATTCCATGGACAGAGGAGCTTGGCAGACTGCAGTCTGTGGGGTCCCAAAGAGTCAGATGCGACTGAGCCACTTTCACTTTTCACTCGTGGTTAAAACGGTAACTTCTGAGTCAGGAAGAGGTTTGCTTGCAAACCTTGACTCTGCCGCATGCTTGCTGTGTGACTAGTGTGTGTCTGGCTAGTGCCCTGTCTCTGAGCCTCCATTTCTCCTTCTATAAAGTGGGTTTAAGGGTATCTACTTCATGGCATCATTACAAAACTCCATTAAAATAATACATATAAACCACTTAGCACAGTCAGTGCTTAATGAACGGTAATTGCCACTGCTAACAATGAGATAATGTGACAGCTACAATTATTTCCTCTTCTAGTTAAGATGAGATGATTGATGAGATGGTTGGATGGCATCACCGACTCGATGGACATGAGTTTGAGCAAGCTCTGAGAGTGGATGATGGACAGGGAAGCCTGGCATGCTACAGTCCATGGGGTCACAAAGAGTCAGACATGACTGAGTGACTGAACTGAACTAGTTAAGATACAGAGAGTTTGAGTGGTTGCTTCTGGTGGGGGAATAGGGGTAGGTACAGCGATTGATAGCTTGAGAGGGAGTTCCAGTAATCTCTCTCTCTTAAAAAGCTTGCATTACACTAGAAAATACATTAGTCAAAATCATCAATGGTAGGCCTAAAGATTTGTAATTTTATTGTATTTTTTAAGTAAGCAAATATTGAATCCTAGATAATAATAAAAATCTGTTAAGAATTAAGGGGAGTTTTGGAGGACTTTATTGGTCTGCATATTAAAAAGCAGAGACATTACTTTGCCAACAAAGATCTATCTAGTCAAGGCTATGGTTTTTCCAGTAGTCATGTATGGATGTAAAAGAGTTGGACTATAAAGAAAGCTGAGCGCCAAAGAACTGATGCTTTTAAACTGTGATGTTGGAGAAGACTCTTGAGAGTCCCTTGGACTGCAAGGAGATCCAACCAGTCCATTCTAAAGGAAATCACTCCTGAATATTCATTGGAAGGACTGATGCTGAAGCTGAAACTCCAATACTTTGGCCACCTGATGCGAAGAGCTGACACATCTGAAAAGATCCTGATGCTGGGAAAGATTGAGAGCAGGAGGAGAAGGGGATGACAGAGGATGAGATGGTTGGATGGCGTCATTGACTCAATGGACATGAGTTTGAGTAAGCTCCAGGAGCTGGTGATGGACAGGGAGGCCTGGCATGCTGCGGTCCGTGGGGTCGCAAAGAGTCAGACACGACTGAGCAGCTGAACTGAACTGATTGATCTGGAGCGGGCCAAGGTAGGGGTGCTATTTACTTATTTACCTGGCCGCCAGGTCTTAGCTGCAGCATGTGGGATCTAGTGCCCTGACTAGGGATCGAACCCAGGCCCCCTCCACTAGGAGTGCAGAGTCTTAGCCACTGGACCACAGAGGGGTCCAGTCCTAGTAGGGGTACATCTTTAAACGTTCCCCGGGTGATTCTTTGAGAAACTGCCAGAGAGAAACTTCAACACATGTGCCCTGAAAGTCGTACAAGAATTCCACTACAGTGCTGCTTGTAATAGGGAAAGATTACTTGTAACAGCGAAAGATTAGAAGCAATCCAAGTGCCCATGGACAGGTAAGTGGAAAATTGCTGAATATCATTTAGAAATACATACCTATGAATGAAGGCAAGAGGCCATGCATGAGTATAATAAGCTTTGAATTCAAGATAGTAGTTACCCATGGGAGGGGAAGGGTGTGTGGTGGGGGAGGGCCTCCATGGGGCTTTGCATGGTGCATTTGTAATATGACGTGGTATTTCTTAAACTGGGTGGCAGGTATGCAGGTACTCATTGTATTATCCATGTGTTCTGGGTGCCTGAAATCTTTCTTAATTTAAACATAGATGTGCATAGAAAAATATCAAGGGCAATTGTGCATGGATGATTTTCTTCTTATTGTTTTTAACTTTACCAATTTCCTTACCTACCATCTTCCTCCCTTTCTTTATTTTTTTAAAGTTTATTTATTTGCTTATTTATTTTGGCTGCACCAGGTCTTAACTGCAGAATGTGGGGTCTTTTAATTATGACATGTGGGATCTAGTTCCTTAATGAGGGATCAAACCTGGGCCCCCTGCATGGAAGCCTGGAGTCTTAGCCACTGGACCACCAGGGAAGTCTCTCCTCATTGTTGTTTATTTATGCCTTCTGTTACATCTATAATAATCCCATCTTGCTTTTAAGAAATAGTGTCATTGATTTGTTAACAAGAAAAAATAAGTTAGGTTTAATTTTTTGAAAGTAGGACCTATGGCTTCCCCAAGTGACTTGCTCTGAGAACACTTCCTTGCATGTCTGAGATCCATTCAGTGGTGAAAATCAATCCGACACCCGATGACATGAGATGCGTTCTAAATCCAGGGCATGAGCCATCAGCCCAGGGACACCTACACAGGGTCTTCAAACTCCTGTCTCTGGGGTAGGAGGGGAATGCCTCAGAAACTGGGCCTGACCGCACTGAGCTTAAGAAGAAGGACTGGTCAGTAATCAGAGAGAAGGCCTGCTGGGGCCTCTTCAGCCTTAGGTTGTGTTAATCACTCAGTCGTGTCCGACTCTTTACGATCCCATGGACTGTAGCTCGCCAGGCTCCTCCGCCCATGGGATTCTCCAGGCAAGGATCCTGGACTGGGTTGCCATTTCCTTTTCCAGGGGATCTTCCCGACCCAGGGATTGAACCCGGGTCTCCTGCATTACAGAATCTTTACCGTCTGAGCCACAGGGAAATGAAAGAAATCCAGGCCAAGGAGTAAGAGTGAGGAAAGAGCCCAGCGCAAGAGAATTTTCTTTTAAATGAAGTCGAGTCATTCGGATGTCACCTCTGCCAGGAGGAAGCTTTTGACTGCTGTTTCTTAAAGACACATAAGGGCTTTCTGTTTTGTTTTGTTTTGTATAATGGACACATCTCCCAGGCAGCCACTTCCCAGGTTCTTTGTCAAGAGTCAAGGTAAGCGTTTAGAAAACAGCTCCATGGACCACAGGGAGGCAATTTCCACCAAATACAGAGTGCTTAAGATGGAGAAAGCCCACTTTTCAATACCGCTTCAGGGACCATATTTTGTGCACAGCTGAATGTAGACAGAAAATTGAGTGGGATCTCCCGACCAGGGATGGAGTGGAAGAAGCGATGACTAGTGAGGTACTGTCCCCTGGTGTCCATAGACAGTAGTGCCTCCATTTGCTAAAAAGGTCTTGTGTGTTACCAGCAATTCTGTGTTCTCTACCACTATCTCCGCATACGTTTTAAAAACCTAGAACACTTTCTAACACCATACACAAAAATAAACTCAAAATGGATTAAAGATCTAAATGTAAGACCAGAAACTATAAAACTCTTAGAGGAGAACATAGGCAAAACACTCTCTGACATACATCACAGCAGGATCCTCTATGACCCACCTCCCAGAATATTGGAAGTAAAATAAAAAATAAACAAATGGGACCTAATTAAACTTAAAAGCTTCTGCACAACAAAGGAAACTATAAGCAAGGTGAAAAGACAGCCTTCAGAATGGGAGGAAGTAATAGCAAATGAAGCAACAGACAAACAACTAATCTCAAAAGTATACAAGCAACTCCTACAGCTCAATTCCAGAAAAATAAATGACCCAATCAAAAAATGGGCCAAAGAACTAAATAGACATGTCTCCAAAGAAGACATACAGATGGCTAACAAACACATGAAAAGATGCTCAACATCACTCATTATCAGAGAAATGCAAATCAAAACCACTATGAGGTACCATTTCACACCAGTCAGAATGGCTGCGATCCAAAAGTCCACGAACAATAAATGCTGGAGAGGGTGTGGAGAAAAGGGAACCCTCTTACACTGTTGGTGGGAATGCAAACTAGTACAGCCACTATGGAGAACAGTATGGAGATTCCTCAAAAAACTGGGAATAGAACTGCCTTATGATCCAGCAATCCCACTGCTGGGCATACACACTGAGAAAACCAGAATTGAAAGAGACACTTGTACCCCAATGTTCATCGCAGCACTGTTTATAATAACCAGGACATGGAAGCAACCTAGATGTCCATCAGCAGATGAATGAATAAGAAAGCTGTGGTACGTATACACAATGGAGTATTACTCAGCCGGTAAAAAGAATACATTTGAATCAGTTCTAATGAGGTGGATGAAACTGGACCCTATTATACAGAGTGAAGTAAGCCAGAAAGAAAAACACCAATACAGTATACTAACGCATATATATGGAATCTAGAAAGATGGTAACAGTAACCCTGTATACGAGACAGCAAAAGAGACACTGATGTATAGAACAATCTTTTGGACTCTGGGAGAGGGAGAGGGTGGGATGATTTGGGAGAATGGCATTGAAATATGTATAATATCATATATGAAATGAGTCATCAGTCCAGGTTTGATGCCTGATACCGGATGCCTGGGGCTGGTGCACTGGGACGACCCAGAGGGATGGTATGGGGAGGGAGGAGGGAGGAGGGAGGAGGGTTCAGGATGGGGAACACATGTATACCTGTGGCAGATTCATTTTGATATATGGCAAAACCAATACAATATTGTAAAGTTAAATAAAATAAAATAAAATTTTTTTAAAAAGTCATAAGCCTGCAACTCATAATAGATCTCCTATCTCTGGCTTAAACAACACAGAAACATGACAAGTGTATACTCATCCCCCCCACACGCATACACACAGTAAGTAAAATAAATAAATAAAAGCCTACAACAGGGATTACAATCTGGCAGCCCTCTGTAGCCATTGGGCAGACAGGCCAATTGTTTAAAATAAGTAAGGACATTTTGCTTTAAAATCTAGGCAAATCTGTCAACTTTGGGGCTGCACCCAGCATAATCAATGTAGGCGAGATGGATTTCCCTAGTGGCTAAGACTCCCAGTGCAAGGGGCCTGGGGTTCAGTCCCTGGTCAGGGAAGTAGAAGGCTAGAGCTGAGAACCGCTGCCCACTTTGGCCTACTGTTCTCACTTTCTCCACACTCCCCACCTCTCCCTCGTGTCTCACTCCCAGGCAGTATTTCTCATTATTGGTTCTTGTATGGCTTCCAGATTTGCTACCACAGTCCTAGCTCATTAAAGAGTTTACACTTGGCATTCCAAGGAAGGGAGAGAGGATGATGTCTTTAAAAGCAGGTGATTACATCCCCTTATGCCAGGCAGGGGATGGGGTTCACAAGCTCTATGATACCAGCTCAGCGACAGGGTCAGTGTCCTGCTCAAGGTCGTCCAGCCAGAACGTGGAGGACCCTGCACTTGAATACACACATCTGTCCAGCCCAGAGCCTCACCGCTTTCCACTCCATCCGCTGTCCCCCATAATTAGCTGGTCGAGAAGGCCCTCCTCTGGGGAGGGTTTCTTACAAGGACATCACTGCACCATCCAAAGTGAGATTCAGGGGGACGTAATAATGTTCATGGCCTTTGTTCAAAAGAGAGAAACAAGAAATAACCACTATCCTGACTGTGTTTCCTAAACACTCCATGGTTTGTCCTGCTTCCGATATTTCTTGTTCAAGTCCACAAGATTTCTCAACCTCTGCTAAGTGCGCCGCCCCATGCCAAGGATGGGGAGTTGGTGGAAATGGGGGCAAGTTAGCAGATATAAACAGGGACCCAAAGGGCCAGGGTCAGAGCTGTTGGGTCCCTCAACTTGCTGTGTCCCCACTTTGTGACAATGACCTGGACGCGTCCCTCTGTGCTCTGGGTCAATGGCTTCCCTAAACTGGACACAGACTGACACCCACCGAAGCACAGTGGGCTCTGTCCCCACTGACTGGAGCAGCCAAAAGGGAAGTCCATGAGGCCCAGTCAGTTGCTTAATGCAACTCAGTTCACAAGTAGTAGAGCTGGGATTTGAACCCAGGGCTGTGTGACTCCACTGGTGGACACAGCCACTGCTGGGAACTGGTTCCTGGGGGGAATGTGAGTCACAGAGGAAGGAGGTCAGATCTCAAAGTGTCCAGCCTACTCCAAATCCCAAACTTGAGGGTAAAAGTAAGGAAGGTTGTCTCCATGTTGCAGATGGAGACACTGAGGCTTGGAGTCACTTGCCTAAGCTCACATGAACACAGTCTGAATTTGAGCCAGGTCTCCCTGACTCCAGAATCTGTAGTGCTAACAACTGCTTAATGCCTGGCACTTGGGGGCATGTCTTGGAGGTTTGATTTTAATATTTGTGAGTTAAGATGGAGATTTCACTCTCTGTTTGCTGTCAGATAGGAAAGTCTAGATGCAAGAGTTAAATAACGCTACTCGAGGACACTGCTTCCTGAGGGGGTTAAAAATTCCTCCCATGAAGTTTGGAGAAATTCTGAGAAAAGATTTGAAGGGCCTTCCGCCAAAGGAGGGAGCCCTGCTCCAGTGCTGTGGACGATCCTCCTCTGATGTCGAATAAAACAAACACCTTAGATCAGAATAGAGTATTGATTTTGAACTTTTTTGATTGAAAAAGGCTGTGGCGGAGGGGGGAGGGTGTCCAAGAGAAAGGCAGAATCCTCAGCCCTCTGTGAAATACTCGGTTCTGAACTCTCACAGGGATAGAGAGACTTGCTCCCCGATAGAAAGGAAGTTCTAGACCCGCGGGGATTCCAGGGCGGATGGCCAGGTTCTGCCTCATTCAGATCCCCAATTTGGACTCAGCGAAACTCGTTTAGGAAGCTCTTAGAGGAAACAACGAACCTCTAGACTGAAACCTTAAAGAATAAACATCGGGAAAACCTGCTCCATCCTCACTGGCTCAGACCTTATGAGGAACATGATGGGGAAACACAAACCATGCCCGCCACAGAAGAAAAACCGGGACCAAGATCATCCAAACCTTGGCTGGTTCCACAAGTTCCAGTGACTTCTGCAAGGGGGCAGGGAGCCCCCTACGGAATCTCGAGTTTCTTTTCAGAAAGAAGTTGAGGTGAGCGCAACTGCTACAGAGGTGGCAATTGCCTTCTGGCGGTCCATTCTGAAGGAGATCAGCCCTGGGATTTCTTTGGAAGGAATGATGCTAAAGCTGAAACTCCAGTATTTTGGCCACCTCATGCGAAGAGTTGACTCATTGGAGAAGACTCTGATGCTGGGAGGGATTCAGGGCAGGAGGAGAAGGGGACGACAGAGGATGAGATGGCTGGATGGCATCACTGACTCGATGAATGTGAGTCTGAGTGACCTCCGAGAGCTGGTGATGGATAGTGAGGCCTGGCGTGCTGCAGTTCATGGGGTCGCAAAGAGTCAGACACAACTGAGTGACTGATCTGATCTGATCTGAATCCTCAGAAGGCAATTTGCTTTTTTTCCTTAATATCTGTTTGTTTGGCTGCGCCGGTCTCGGTTATATCATTCAGGATCTTTCATTGTGACCCACGGGCACAGTAGCTGTGGGACACAGGCTTAGTTGCTCTTAAGCATGTGGAATCTTAGTCCCCTGACCAGGAATTGAACCTATAATCCCCTGCATTACACAGCAGATTCTTTTTTTTCTTTTTATAGATTTTATTTATCATTATTTTAAAATTGTATTTATTCATTTATTGGCTGCACTGTCTTTGTTGATGAGCACCAGCTTTCGCTAGGTGCTGCAAACAGGGGCTACTCTCTCATTACGGTGCATGCGCTTCTCACTGCAGTGGCTTCTCTCTTTTTGTTTTTTAATTAATGTTAATCACTTTACAGAATTGTGTTGGTTTCTACCAAACATTAGTATCTCCTGTTGCTGAGCACAGGCTCTTGAGCACACAGGCTCAGTAGTTGTGGCACAAGGGCTTAGTTGCCCCGAGGCATGTGGGATCTTCCCCAAGCAGTGATCATACCCATGTACCCTGCGTTGGCAGGTGGATTCTTAACCCCTGGACGGCGAGGGAAGTCCCAGAGCGCAGTTTAATTAACTTGTTAGTGATGGCTCACGGTGAATGATGTCGGATTCGTGATCTCCAAAGATGTAACTTCGGGACGAGGGACCAGGCTTGATCACTCAAGAGGTTTTGTGTAGCAGAGTTTTATTAAATTATAAAGAGGGACAGAGAAATCTTCTGACACAGACACCAGAAGGACAATGCCCTGCTTGCCAGTCTTAGCAAGGCCTGATATATTTTACCAGACCCACTCCCACAACAGCCATCTTAAGATAACAGTATTAGTCAGAAGTTTCTTGTTAAGAAGGAGATATGTGTCCTTGAGCAAGATACATTGTTGTTACACAATCATTAGTCCAGTTCAGTTCAGTCCAGTTGCTCAGTCTGTCCGACTCTTCACGACCCCAGGAATCGCAGCACGCCAGGCCTCCCTGTCCATCACCAACTCCCGGAGTTCACTCAAACTCATGTCCGTTGAGTTGGTGATGTCATCCAACCATCTCATCCTCTGTCGTCCCCTTCTCCTCCTGCCCCCAATCCCTCCCAGCATCAGGGTCTTTTCCAATGAGTCAACTCTTCGCATGAGATAGCCAGAATATTGGAGTTTCAGCTTCAGCATCAGTCCTTCCAATGAACACCCAGGACTGATCTCCTTTAGAATGGACTGGTTGGATCTCCTTGCAGTCCAAGGGACTCTCAAGAGTCTTCTCCAACACCACAGTCCAAAAGCATCAATTCTTCGGTGCTCAGCTTTCTTCAGAGTCCAACTCTCACATCCATATATGACTATTAGAAAAACCATAGCCTTGACTAGACAGACCTTTGTTGACAAAGTAATGTCTCTGCTTTTCAATATGCTCTCTAGGTTGGTCACAACTTTCATTAGTCCAGAGCTTAAGGAAAAACATACCCTTGATGCAAGATGAGTTGTTTTGTTGTGTAATCATGAGCTCTGGGCTTAAAACAAGTTAGTCTTAAAGACTGTTGTCATAACAACTCAAGAGTTTAAGAAAAAACGCTTTATGTGACTAAGACAAAAGTGAAGTGAAAGTTGTTCAGTCATGTCCAACTCTTTGGGACCCCCATGAACTATACAGTCCATGGAATTCTCCAGGCCAGAATCCTGGAGTGGGTGGCCTTTCCCTTCTCCAGGGAATCTTCCCAACCCAGGGATTGAACCCAGGTCTCCCACATCACAGGCAGATTCTTTACCAGCTGAGCCACCAAAGAAGCCCAATCAACGTAGGGAAAAAATGTCCTTTTCTCCTCTTTGAGAACCCCAGATCCCTTTCTCCTCCTCAAGGGCCCTGGACTCCTTATCAACCTACCTTAATAATTAACTCTCTCATTAGGTTACCAGGATGATTCTTCTCTCCTTATGCCTTCTCTTGGCTTCTACCCTCCCAGGCCTGGAAGGACAATTCAGCGACTACCTACTTGTGCCAAAGTTTGAAAAGTGCTAATCTCTCTAGCTACTGGACATGTCATCCAAAATCTTTTTTCTGTATTGGATCATGCTGATTCCTTGATTGTGCTTCTCATTAATTTTCTGACTCTCCCTAACTTCACTTTGTCTTCACAAGCAAGGCTGTGCTAAGTCGCTTCAGTCATGTTGGACTCCTTGTGACCCCGTGGCCTGTAGCCCTCCAGGCTCCTTTGTCCATGGGATTCTCCAGGCAAGAATACTGGAGTGGGTTGCCATTTCCTTCTCCCTTCACAAGCAATATATTGGGCTAATAAGAAAATTTCCTGTCCCCTGTTTTTTTCTTGACTAAGCTGAAATTTGGTCCTCTCCTGTGTTCTTAGATTCTAAAGTCTTGGTTTTGGTTTTTAATGTGGACTTTTTTTTAAGTCTGTATTGAATTTATTACAATATTGTTTCTGTTTTGGGCTTTTGGCTTCAAGGCATATAGGATCTTAGATCCCTGACCAGGGATTGCACCCACACCTCGTGCATTAGGAGGTAAGTCTTAACAACTGGGCCACCAGGGAAGGCCCTCTGCTTGGATTTTCTTTTTTTTTTTTTTTTTCCTTAAGACCCTGGTGTCTGCCCCTGACAAGGTTCTACTTGGTCAAGATATTGTAGAAACTGTACTCAGTTTTCCCAGGCTATGTTCCTTCCATAAGAACTTCAGTTCAGTTCAGTCGCTCAGTCGTGTCCGACTCTGTGACCCCATGGGCTGCAATACGCCAGGCTTCCCTGTCCATCACCAACTTCCAGAGCTTGCTCAAACTCCTGTCCATTGAGTTGGTGATGGCATCCAACCATCTGATCCTCTGTTGTCCCCTTCTCTGCCCGCCTTCAATCTTTCCCAGCATCAGGGTCTTTTCCAATGAGTCAGCTCTTTGCATCAGGTGGCCAAAGTATTGGAGCTTCAAATGTCTGGCATTCTGTGTTCCCCCTCAGGCTACATGTTTGCAATTTCAGTTACCAATCTTGGGCCTATAAATGCCAACAGCTGGTACGTAGATGGTGATTGTTTATTGGGATCAAAAATGTTAACTTGAATCTGGGAACAAGTGAATATTTTCAAATGAATGGTGCTAAGTGGTTTGATTCATCAAGCTACACCCCTTCTCAGCAAGAAGGAGTCAGAACGGTTGTTGCCTTTATTCCTTAAGATTAAGGAATGATCCAAAAATAGGGGCAACCGTGGGTTGAATCTATTTCATCTGCCTCCACTAAGGTCATTTTAAGAGTTGTGTGTCCCCCAAGCGTAACTAAAAGTGGAGCATGGACTGTTCGCTGCTCAAAAGCTGATAAAGAAGCAACACCAATGGAACAAGTTTGCTTTATATTTGTTGCCCGCAACCAGGGTGGTGGAGGAAGGATTTCAGTCCACAGGCTGACTTCTTACCCCCACCCACCACAAACAGTGGGAAAGAGCTTCTACAGGTGGAGGAGGGGGCTGCACGTAGAAACAGCACCGTCAGCTCCAACAGTCATCTTGAAACTGGTTGTATGGCAGTCTGACCAGCATCATTTTGATTGTTTTAAGTACAATCAATCTTCAGTTCCAGGGTCAGTTGTTCCCATTTTCTTGAGGCCAGTTCTTGGAACTGTGGCAGCTTATGTCACGGCTGTTCTGAGCATCATGTAGTTAACTTCTTCCACTGGTGGGGGTTTCAGTATCTATCAGACAGCTCACAAGATATGACTTAGAATTTTATCGATAGGCCATGAAGAGGAATGAAAGGTCCTTGACTGTGCATAATAACAAAGCTATTATTTAATCTTGTTGGACTCTCTTCCTCTGTGTCCACATTTTCTCACTTCTCTGATTAAATTCATTCTTGGTGAAAGTTTCTCCACAGACAAAAGACAGGCAGGAGGCACGGGGAGAAGGACTATAGGCCCCTGCTACGTGTCACAAGTGCCCGTTGCTAAACAATAAGATGTTTACCAGAGCCGGAGTCAGTTGTGTCTAGATTGAACTGAGCTGGTTGAGATGGGTTAGGATCACCCACCCTTCACCTAGGCATGGTGAGGATCCCTCTGTGACCTTTTGAATGTGTGGAGGCCAGTAGCTTAGTTATGCTTGCACAGAACCATCATTTTCACACCTTCTTCCAGTTACCTGCCCCATGGTCCCCATGCCTACAACCACCCAGCAGCTTTATTCATTTCATAAATACCCTGAAAGTGAAATCGTTTACCACAGATTGGGACTTAAACCCACATGCTGGGACTCGAACCCAGCCTAAACCCAGTTTGGGACTCAAACCCATGTGGCTGGGACTTGAACTCAGCCAAAACCCTGCTTGGGACTTGAACCCACATGACTGGGACTCAGTTCAGTTCAGTTGTTCAGTCGTGTCTGACTCTTTGCAACCCCATGGACTGCAGCACGCCAGGCCTCCCTGTCCATCACCAACTCCCAGAGTTTACTCAAACTCATGTCCATTGAATCAGTGATGCCATCCAACCATCTCATCCTCTGTCATCCCCTTCTCCTCCTGCCTTCAGTCTTTCCCAGAATCAGGGTCTTTTCAGATGAGTCAGCTCTTTGCAGCAGGTGGCCAAAGTATTGGAGTTTCAGCCTCAGCATCAGTCCTTCCAATGAACACCCAGGACTGGTCTCCTTTAGGATGGACTGGTTGGATCTCCTTGCAGTCCAAGGGACTCTCAAGAGTCTTCTCCAACACCACAGTTCAAAGCATCAGTTCTTTGGAGCTCAGCTTTCTTTATAGTCCACCTCTTTCACATCCATACATGACTACTGGAAAAACCATAGCCTTGACTAGACGGATCTTTGTTGGCAAAGTAAGGTCTCTGCCTTTTAATATGCTGTCTAGGTTGGTCATAACTTTTCTTCCTACGAGCAAGCATCTTTTAATTTCATGGCTGCAGTCACCATCTGCAGTGATTTGGGAGCCCAAGGAAACAATATTTGGGACTCACATCCAGCCAAAACCCTGCTTGGAACTTGAATCCACATGGCTGGGACTCAAACGCAGCCAAAATCCATGGTACCTGGTTTCAGGACCTAATGAAGCTCCAGTTCTTGATGTCTCATCACAGACAGAATTCGGTGAGAGACAAAATCATAGGTAAGTAGTGGATTTGTTCAGATATAGAGATAAGCACACTCCACCGATAGAGCACAGGCCATAGCAAAGGGCGAGTGCGGCACAAAATGTGGCATGGTTAGTTTTTATAGGCTGGGTAATTTCATATGCTAATGAGTGGGAAGGAATGATGCTAAAGATGAAAGTCCAGTACTTTGGCCACCTCATGGGAAGAGTTGACTCATTGGAAAAGACTCTGAGGCTGGGAGGGATTGGGGGCAAGAGGAGAAGGGGACGACAGAGGATGAGATGGCTGGATGGCATCACTGACTCGATGGACGTGAGTCTGAGTGAACTCCGGGTGTGCTGCGATTCATGGGGTCACAAAGAGTCAGACACGACTGAGCCACTGAACTGACTTGAATGAGTGGGAGGATTATTCCAACTATTTTTGAGAAGGGGCGGAGATTTCCAGGATTTGGGCCACCGCCCACTTCTTCGTCTTTGGACAGTGCCTTGGAACTGTCATGGCACCTCTGGGTGTGTCATTTCACTTGCTGATTGAGGATCAAGGTCTAGTTTTGTCTGTCATCTTGGTCCCACTAGATTCTAATTGGTTTATCTTGTGTCCTTGGGCTACATCATTCTTTCAAAAGTTGTGCCCTACCCCTTTCCCTCCTGTTAAAAAAGTCGCTCAGTGTTTGCAACCCCATCGACTATACAATCCATAGAATTCTCCAGGCCAGAATACTGGCATTGGTAGCCTTTCCCTTTTCCAGGGGATCTTCCCAACCCAGGGACTGAACCCAGGTCTCCCACATTGCAGGCAGTTTCTTTACCAGCTGAGCCACAAGGGAAACCCAAGAGAAACTCAGGTAAATACCCTGAGCCCCTGGCTTTCAGAGAAAAGGATCTGAGATTTGTTCTCCTGTCTCCTCACTGGGCTGCCTTTTGAATAAATCCTGTTTGTTGTAAACCTCAGCTTCTCAGCATTTTGTGCTGTGCATGGGATAAGAGGAGCTGATTTGGTGTCAGGGCTTCTGCAAATCCCAAACTTCAGGGCAAAAGCGAGGCAGGCTGTTAGCCTCCATTTGACAAATGGGGGAACTGAGACTTGCCCAAGGACACACAGAGTGGAGGTGACGAAGTCTGAATTTAAGCCCAGGTCTCTGACTTCAGAATCTGTAGTAGTAACAATTTTTTTTTTAACCTCATGTACTTAGAGCTTAACATTTCTGGATGCATCCTACATGTTTAATGTCAATATTTGTGAATTAAGATGGAGGTTTCGGCTCTCAGCTTCAAGGAAAACTTCTGTCAACGGAAGAAGAAGAAAAAAAAAAAAAAAACAGAAACCATACAACCTCAAAGTTGTTTTATTTGGGCACATTACTGAGGACTATATGGCCCAATGCACAGTCTCTCAGCTCTGAAGATCTATTCCAAACAGGTAAGGAAGGAGCTAGGATGAGTTTTTGCTGGGGCCGTGTGGAGGGTGGGGTGGGACCGTTGATCACAAAATCAGGCATCTCAAGTTAATGATTTTAGTGCTCTCCTATCAAGACCTACAAGACTTTTTAGAACTAATACCCAAAAAAGATGTCCTTTTCATTATAGGGGACTGGAATGCAAAAGTAGGAAGTCAAGAAACACCTGGAGTAACAGGCGAATTTGGCTTTGGAATACGGAATGAAGCAGGGCAAAGACTAACAGAGTTTTGCCAAGAAAATGCACTGGTCATAGCAAATACCCTCTTCCAACAACACAAGAGAAGACTCTATACATGGACATCACCAGATGGTCAACACCGAAATCAGATCGATTATATTCTTTGCAGCCAAAGATGGAAAAGCTCTATACAATCAGCAAAAACAAGACCAGGAGCTGACTGTGGCTCAGACCATGAACTCCTTATTGCCAAATTCAGACTGAAATTGAAGAAAGTAGGGAAAACCACTAGACCATTCAGGTATGACCTAAATCAAATCCCTTATGATTATACAGTGGAAGTGAGAAATAGATTTAAGGGCCTAGATCTGATAGATAGAGTGCCTGATGAGCTATGGAATAAGGTTCGTGACATTGTACAGGAGACAGGAATCAAGACCATCCCCATGGAAAAGAAATGCAAAAAAGCAAAATGGCTGTCTGGGGAGGCCTTACAAATAGCTGTGAAAAGAAGAGAAGCGAAAAGCAAAGGAGAAAAGGAAAGACATAAGCATCTGAATGCAGAGTTCCAAAGAATAGCAAGAAGAGATAAGAAAGCCTTCCTCAGCAATCAATGCAAAGAAATAGAGGAAAACAACATAATGGGAAAGACTAGGGATCTCTTCAAGAAAATCAGAGATACCAAAGGAACATTTCATGCAAAGATGTGCTCGATAAAGGACAGAAATGGTATGGACCTAACAGAAGCAGAAGATCTTAAGAAGAGGTGGCAAGAATACACAGAAGAACTGTACAAAAAAGATCTTCACAACCCAGATACTCACGATGGTGTGATCATTGACCTAGAGCCAGACATCCTGGAATGTGAAGTCAAGTGGGCCTTAGAAAGCATCACTACGAACAAAGCTGGTGGAGGTGATGGAATTCCAGTTGAGCTATTCCAAATCCTGAAAGATGATGCTGTGAAAGTGCTGCACTCAATATGCCAGCAAATTTGGAAAACTCAGCAGTGGCCATAGGACTGGAAAAGGTCAGTTTTCATCCCAATCCCAAAGAAAGGCAATGCCAAAGAATGTTCAAACTACCACACAATTGCACTCATCTCACACGCTAGTAAAGTAATGCTTAAAATTCTCCAAGCCAGGCTTCAGCAATATGTGAACCGTGAACTTCCTGATGTTCAAGCTGGTTTTAGAAAAGGCAGAGGAACCAGAGATCAAATTGCCAACATCCACTGGATCATGGAAAAGGCAAGAGAGTTCCAGAAAAACATCTATTTCTGCTTTATTGACTATGCCAAAGCCTTTGACTGTGTGGATCACAAGAAACTGTGGAAAATTCTGAAAGAGATGGGAATACCAGACCACCTGATCTGCCTCTTGAGAAACCTTTATGCAGGTCAGGAAGCAACAGTTAGAACTGGACATGGAACAACAGACTGGTTCCAAATAGGAAAGGGAGTACGTCAGGGCTGTATATTATCACCCTGTTTATTTAACTTATATGCAGAGTACATCATGAGAAACGCTGGATTGGAAGAAACACAAGTTGGAATCAAGATTGCCGGGAGAAATATCAATAATCTCAGATATGCAGATGACACCACCCTTATGGCAGAAAGTGAAGAGGAACTAAAAAGCCTCTTGATGAAGGTGAAAGTGGAGAGTGAAAAGGTTGGCTTAAAGCTCAACATTCAGAAAACGAAGATCATGGCATCCGGTCCCATCACTTCATGGGAAATAGATGGAGAAACAGTGCAAACAGTGGCTGACTTTATTTTTCTGGGCTCCAAAATCACTGCAGATGGTGAGTGCAGCCATGAAATTAAAAGACGCTTACTCCTTGGAAGGAAAGTTATGACCAACCTAGATCGCATATTCAAAAGCAGAGGCATTACTTTGCCAACAAAGGTTCGCCTAGTCAAGGCTATGGTCTTTCCTGTGTTCATGTATGGATGTGAGAGCTGGACTGTGAAGAAGGCTGAGCGCCAAAGAATTGATGCTTTTGAACTGTGGTGTTGGAGAAGACTCTTGAGAGTCCCTTGGACTGCAAAGATATCCAACCAGTCCATTCTGAAGGAGATCAGCCCTGGGATTTCTTTGGAAGGAATGATGCTAAAGCTGAAACTCCAGTACTTTGGCCACCTCATGGGAAGAGTTGACTCATTGGAAAAGACTCTGATGCTGGGAGGGAATGAGGGCAAGAGGAGAAGGGGATGACAGAGGATGAGATGGCTGGATGGCATCACTGACTCGATGGATGTGAGATGAGTGAACTCCGGGAGTTGGTGATGGACAGGGAAGCCTGGCGTGCTGCAGTTCATGGGGTCGCAAAGAGTGGACACGACTGAGCAACTGATCTGATCTGATCTGATATATGAGAAGATGGAAGAATCTGGGCTCGTTGAAATCATTTTTTTGATTGCATCTGAACTGTCTGGGCCCCCTATCCTATTTTTCCCCATCCTGAATTCCCCTCAGGACACACCCTCTGGGCAGCCGGTTGATGGCTTCTGGGATGGCCATAGTCTGTTGTTTAGAGGAATGGCAGCAACATTCTTTGTTTACTAAAGTGGCAGGCAACATTCTTTGTCCACACCCGGAGGCAAGAGAACCAGGCTGGCTCTAATCAAGAGTATGTAAATTTAAAACTTAGGAGGAAAAGAAGGTGAGGTAGAGAGAAGCCGGCAGCCCTCGTAGCAGAAACCAGGCTGTGAAAGCGGGCTGGGAAGTCACTCTACACCTAAGGAAACTGAGGTTCCCTCCTTCCCAGGGCCCTTTTTCATCCTCCCCTGGGCCTAAGGGAAAGGCAATCGGAACATCGTTTCCCAGTGGCTACACAGAAGGCCCCAAAACTCCCTAGGCGGGGGTTTTCCCCCGTGCCCAACGCTCCCGCTGGTCGCCCTGGCCCCGCCCTCCCTATTGCTTATTGGCCCTTTCGAGCACGAGACCGATACAGGAGTCAGCCAATGGGAGTGGCCCACGGCGCGTCTTTCCCGGGAAAGCGGAGGCCGACACAGGAACCCGGAAGTGCGAGACGCCGACAAGTTGAGGAAGCCAATCCGCTGCGAAGAGGCTGGCGGGCCAACCAATGGTGAGTCGCCGAGGGCGGGGCCACGGGCCGGCGGCGGAGGTCCTGGGAGCCGGCCGCCAGCCAAGACTGCGAGCGCTGAGAAGGCGGCAACAGGGCCCCGCAGCGGCGCGAGGTGAGGAGGGGGTGGGCGGGGAAGGGTGCAGCGGGGCAGTGAACCCTGGGTGGGATTCGGAACGGGGCGGGTGCCCAGGATGACCTTAGTTCAGTGTCCTTTCAGGTCCTGTTTCCTTCTTCCTAGCTAGTGAGCATTGAGATTTCGTGCCTGCCAGGAACGCACTTCCTCCCTGGCAAGCTGCAGCCCGGCCGGAGAGCCCCGAACACCTGGACGGAGCGGTGACCCGCACGCTCTTCTGTACCTCCCCATTAGTTTGTACCAAGCCTTTTTAGATATTCTATATCGACCAGCCAGGCTCCCTCTGAAACGTCATCAGTTCTGGGTCTTGGTCTAGTACCGGGAGTAGGTGCTTGCGCCCTGGTTGTGAGTTAAGACCTAGGTTCTCTAGACACAGATGCACTGGGGATTCGTTCCTGATGCCTGTTTATTTCTTGTGGGTCGTCTGGGTATTGACTTAATCGGTGTGTTCGTTTTCCTCAGCTGAAAAGTTAATGCCTGGGGCAGCTTACTTCCGTGGGATGATGAGGGGGTAGATAAGGCGCAGCTGGTACTCAGCTCAGTGCCCAGCACACCATGGTTGCCTAATAAATGCTTATTGTTAGCATGATGGTGCTTGCAGACTGGACTCCTCCGCTCCCACTGCCAGCCCCAAGCACCTGCTCATCGTCATAGAAGGCAATCACGGCCTCAGACCCAGAACCTGAGTTCCTCTTAAGATACTCAGACTGCCCAAACTCTAGGCCAGATGCCTGCTGGACAGGCCAGAAAAGGAAGGCCAGAGTGGGAAACAGTATTGTGGGTAATGTCAGGGCCAGGGCAGGGGGAGGTGGTTGCCCAGGTGGCAATAAATCAGGCCCCCGAACAGTTGTACTCCTCAAAGGAGCCTCAGAACTGCCCCAGTTGTTTTGGACGTGTCTTGTGTATCCAGAACATCCAGTGTCAGGTCTGAGGCCACAGAGATTCGTGCCTAAGTGGGGAGACTAGAGCCATGGGTTCCGCACTCAGGTCCCAAGGCCATCACTTGCTGTCCAAGTGACTCTGGGCAAGGGCCTTCACTTCCCTGAGTCTGTCTCAGCTGCAGAGCCAGGCTTCTGCTTGAAGACCACAGGAGAGATTGTATGAGGCTGCCACCAGGGTTCGGCACGGGGTCTGGCACACAGCAAGTGTTTAGTAAGTGTTGAGCGGCAGCAGCATTCTTTTTCAGTCGTGCTACCCTGGACGTGGCACCCATCTTTGCCTTGCCCCCCACCCCATCAGTTAAGAGGCGTGGGGGTGAGGGGGTAGGTCTCTGAAATTCTGCTGAAGCCAAACCTGTGTCCTGAAGGTGTCGTTCCCCTGCTTCACCTCCTGCAGGTCCCGCTCTCCCCCAGGCCCCTGTGGATGTGTGCAAGGGGCCCGCCCCTGGGCCCAGATGACCCTCATGTCGATGGCTTCGGTGATGGCAGTGACTGAACCAAAGTGGGTCTCAGTCTGGGGCCGCTTCCTGTGGGCGATGCTGCTGAGCATGGTGCTGGGCTCCCTGCTGGCCCTGCTGCTGCCACTGGGGACCATGGAAGAGCACTGTCTGACTGTGCTCAAGGGCTTCTACCTGCTCAGGAGCAAGCTGGAGCGGGCACAGCCCGCTGTCACCAAGTGCACCAGGCCGTCCACGGAGCTCAGTCTCACCTCCAGGGGTGCAGCGCTGCTGGCGGTCAAGACCAAGGCCTCTCCAGGTAAGTATTCAGAGGGCCTGCTATGTCCTGTGTGCAGGGCACGTGGTCACCCTGAGCTCCCAGCTAGACAAGGTGATAGGTGGCCAAGATAGGGGTGGTGCTGTGGAGCACAGGGAACCAAGGGCACACACCAGGAAGGCTCCCTGAAGGAGGGGACGCCTGCGGAAACCTGAGGAAGACGGTATGAGAGGAGAGTGATCCAGGTGGAAAGGGTAGGAGGGTGCTGCACCCGTGAGCTAAAAGCGACCCGGTAGGTGTGGCTGGCACTGAAGGTGGGAGGGCGGCAAAGGGCCAGGTGTGACGGAGGGTCTGGTTGAAAACCGTTAGGTCAAAAGGTCCAGGGATGAGGAGGCCCCCCAGGGCCTAGCAGCAGTGGGGAGCCCTTCACAGTCAGGGTCTAAAGGGGCCAGGTGGATGCAGGGAGAAGGGACTCGCACCTCCATAAGTCACTAGAGTGGCCGCAAGCTGGAGCAGCTGTAGGGGAGGACCTCCTGATGGGCGCTGCGGCCATCCAGGAACATGACCGCTCAGAGTGGGCCAGGGCACCCAGCTGATGCGTGCATGGTAGAGAGTGGCTCGGGGACTGAGTGGACAATGACCAGCCCGGGGCCCCACGGGGCTGCAGGGAACAAACCTGTCTGCATAGGCACACGGAAGGGCACGTATAGCCTGGCTGGAGGGGGCCCTGAGGCTGTGGGGGAGACACCCCAGGTGATGGCGCCCCTGAACGTCATCTGCCTGCCCCCATCCTCCCTGACCCATGCCTCTGGCTCTTTTCTAGCAGGCAAGTTGGAGGCCAAAGCAGCTCTGAACCAGGCCCTGGAGATGAAACGGCAGGGCAAGCGGCAGAAGGCCCACAAGCTTTTCCTGCACGCCCTCAAGATGGACCCGGGCTTTGTGGATGCACTTAATGAGTTCGGCATCTTCTCGGAGGAGGACAAGGACATCATCCAGGCAGACTACCTGTACACCCGCGCGCTGACCATCGCACCCCACCATGAGAAGGCGCTGGTCAACCGTGACCGCACACTGCCGCTGGTGGAGGAGATCGACCAGCGCTTCTTCAGCATCATCGACAGCAAAGTGAAGAAGGTCATGTCCATCCCCAAGGGCAACTCCGCACTGCGCCGGGTGATGGAGGAGACGTACTACCACCACATCTACCACACGGTGGCCATCGAGGGCAACACCCTCACGCTCTCGGAGATCAGGCACATCCTGGAGACGCGCTACGCGGTGCCGGGGAAGAGCCTGGAGGAGCAGAACGAGGTCATCGGCATGCACGCAGCCATGACATACGTGAACACGACGCTGCTGTCCCGTGTGGGCTCCGTCAGCATCGGCAACGTGCTGGAGATCCACCGGCGGGTGCTGGGCTACGTGGACCCCGTGGAGGCTGGCCGCTTCCGCACCACGCAGGTCCTGGTGGGCCACCACATCCCGCCCCACCCGCAGGAGGTGGAGAAGCAGATGCAGGAGTTCGTGCAGTGGCTCAACTCTGAGGACGCCATGAGCCTGCACCCGGTGGAGTTTGCGGCCCTGGCCCACTACAAGCTCGTCTACATCCACCCCTTCATCGACGGCAACGGCAGGACCTCGCGCCTGCTCATGAACCTCATCCTTATGCAGGCAGGCTACCCGCCCATCACCATCCGTAAGGAGCAGCGGTCCGAGTACTACCACGTGCTGGAGGTCGCCAACGAGGGCGACGTGAGGCCCTTCATCCGCTTCATCGCCAAGTGCACGGAGACCACCCTGGACACCCTGCTCTTCGCCACCACGGAGTACCCGGTGGCACTGCCAGAGGCCAGACCCAACCACTCTGGGTTCAAGGAGACACTGCCAGTGAAGCCCTAACGCTAGAAATCCCTCCTTGGTGGCAAGGGATGTCCTAGCATAGGAAAAAAAAAAAAAACTCCACATTTCTAGAAACCTAGTCATCTCCCAGAGCAGGAGATGGGTAAGAAACTGAAAACATTCTTTACCTCCAAATGTCTCTTTAAAGAAGAAAACTAAATTATTAAGCCTTGCCCCCAAGATAACTTATTACTGAGCCAAGTTATTTATTTTCCTTTGACCTGGCACACGTCTGCTGGTGGCCCTGACCCCTGAGGTGGTCCCAGTGGCTTCAGGGGCATCCATGCTCGTGTGACCAGAACACAGGTTCTGGAGCAAAATTTGCACTAAGGTGAGGAGTGTGGGCTGAGCCCTGGAGGAGTAACTCCTTCCAGCACTTTTTGGAACTGGCTGAGAGGGTCTGTGCCTCCCTGAGACGTCAGCACAACTGAGGAGGACCCGGTCACAGTTGAGAAAGGATTGAAAGCTTTCTTTCTTACAGGCATTGGCTCCCCGACAGAGAGCTTAGTGTTGTGACTAATTTAACTGGTAGAGCAGATTTCTGAGACAGGAAGTGAGCATTCACCAAGTCTCTAGTTAGACACCTTGCTTAGTCCAAGGAACATGCTTTGAGCCACAGTTTCCATACTCTGGTACTAGAGGTGGCTGTCTAATTAAGAGGTGTGGCTAGCCTGGTTTCTGTTGATGTTTCTCATATTTGCACCAATTCAGACCAGGTGTTTTAGTCTAAAGGTTCTCTGGGTTTGTCACCCGACAGTTAAATCCTGCTGCAAATCAAGTGTTAGGACACACTGAAGAAGACAGATGCCAAGTCAGTGCCAGACAAGCATTTGTGATGAGTTAGGACGCTGCTCTGTAGGAACCAAGAAACACCCTCAGCCGCAGCCAGGATGCGTCCCTCTCGTCCACTTACCAGCCCCACAGCCCCTGTCCCCTCGGGGGAAGCAGCATAGATTGCCTTGGCATGGCCTTATTTTTCTAGCAACTTGTAAAGAGAAGAAATGTTACATGTAACACACCCACACTGTCCTTACGGAGGCAGAGTCTTTCAATCATTACCTGGCACAGATGCCAACACGACTGCTGCTCTTCAGTCCAGAGGTTGGACACCATCGAGCCCCCTTTCTGGGGACTGACCCGGTGATGTCCAACACTGGACTGTCAGTGTCTGAATGAGGGTGAATGCCCACCAAGTGTTGTGTGAGGAGCAATTCAGATCCTGACGGTAATGAGGACCCTCTTCTGATGTAGTGTTTCTACAGTTATTTACTTGTATAACAAGCAAAGTAGTTTTCTAAAAGATAAGTGAAAAGATGTATGAAATGGCCCCAAATGAGTTATTCAAACCTTGATAAAAGATATTTTTCTATTTGTATGCCATAAGATATTTCTTAAACCTTAACTCTTCTACCGTTTTGCTTTTTGTAAGCACACCAAGGAAGCCTGACTGAAGGGCTTGCCTTGTACTAGAGGGAGAAATTTGCACTTTAGCTATATTTGAAGGGTGTTATTTTAAGAAATTACTAATAAAGTATTTTGTTACATAAATGCCTAAGACTTTGCTACCTTCCTCAAGAGATGTTCCCATCTGTCCTAGGGGTGAAGGAGGGACTCTTTCAGAACTTTAGCCCTGTATTGTTGAGAGAGAAAAACAAGAAAGACCCAAGACGGTAATGTCAAGAGAGAGACAGACAACTGGCTGGTATGCCCAAGGGGATGAACCACTGACCTCGCACTAAGACTGAAATAACTGAAATGGTTTTTCATGTATCTGTTCACCATAGTTTCCCCTCCACCCCCAAACCCACCCCTCAGCCCACCCCCGCCAAGCCAGGGACAACAAAAACCCACTCCTATGTTCCTGAAAACCTATTTCTGGAACAGCTGACAGCCTGCACCTAAATGGGGTCCCGCTCCAGTCTGAAAGGCCCACCTCTTAACGAGCTCTGTGTACACCTGAGGATGAAGTGAGGCCAGAGGACTGGAACAGCAGGAGAACAGCACCATTACCTAGCGCCCTGCGACCCGGACTGAGAGCGGAGGTTCACGGGCCCTTGGTCCCACCTGACCCACAGTCTCTCACCCGCAGAACAGGCCTCTGCACGGGGAGGACGGCCAGCCACCCCCAGGGAACACAGGCTCTTCCGACAGCTTTAAAGCTGCTGCCTGAATTCAAAAACACCTAACAAGCGTTCTGTGCAAAAGATGAGGTACAGAGAACCTACAGGTTAAAAGGGTTATTACGAAAAAATAGGAAATTGGCAATTTGTCTGGATGGCCGACATTAGCACTACTCATGTTTCTAGAACAATAAAACCATGGTCGTTAAGTCTGTAGAGACAGGTGCTCCAGTAGTAGGGGCGCTATGGTGTCTGGGGTCTCCCCGTGGGACCCGGGGGGTACAGGAGAGAGGTGGAGACGGAGATGGGCTGACCAAGGCTGGAGCTCGACGGCACGCGTGTGGGGTTGAGCCTACTGATCTGTCCACTTACCTGTTTCAAATGGCCCATTAAAAATGTTACACTAAAAAGCACTGTAAAGCCTGACTGATGCGTAAAACCTTTAAAAACAGATAAATGAGTCAATTTCTCATCACCAAGGAAAGAATTCCAATATTTTCCTCTAGAGTGCCTTTATAAAGTCAGTTTTCCTACTGAACTGGCAACGTCACTTTCAAAGGAATAAATGCTAGACAAAAGATGAGGGGTAGAAAAGCTGTAAGCACTGAACTGCTGTCAACTGGAGGTCTCAAAGCTGAAATGGTTTAAAACGAAACAACCAGATCTGACTTACAAAAGGTCTATTTACATATCTATCAGGTAAAGCAAGATACACCCATTTCAAAGTACATATGTGAACACACATCTGAGTACCTTTCTGCAAGATGTTTTTAAGAGAACTTCAGTTTAATAAACAAAGCTAAATGGAGAAAATTTAAGTTTGCACTTGACATGGTATTTAAACAAAACCAAAGGGCTGAAACTCAGTATTTAGACAAAGAACACAGTTCACTAGTCACTAGGCAAAGAAAATGGTCCATAGCAGATGGCGCGCAAAGTTCCTACACAAAACAAATGTCACAAATATTTTGCTTTAAAACAAATGTCACAAATATTTTGCTTTGAGGAAACAAAACAATGGGTTGACAAGTCATTTACAAATACATAATATAAAAACGCACAGCCCCCGTGAACAAAACTCCATCAGATGTTTTTTAAGTGACGTCCCCTCCCCACCCCTTTACTAAAATAGGCCATTCTGGTGAATTACTAGCATCTGCCATTTTGTCTTTTAAAAATTAAAAGAGTGACGGGCACATGTGCTGTGCAGGGTGTACAGAAGTGTCTTATAAAAAGGGACCAGAGTTGGCCAAAAATACCTGGACAAGTGGGTCTCAGGACAGTGTGTTCAAGTTTCACTTCTGTTTCTCAGCTCTTTCAAGACACACAGGTATCTCAGAAAACTACACCCTGCACCCAGCCTGTGCAGTGGTGGTTTTCGTCCTCTTGCCCTCAATATGAGGGAGCACTCACAACCCCTTTCCCTGGACACCCTTTTCCAGTCCTGCCTAAACCAGAGGAAGCGTGTGGCCGCGCCCTGCACCTGGCCTGCGTGGCCAGGGCCCTGCTGGGCACCAGGCGTCTTCCCGGCCAGCGTGAAGTAAGGCATTTCCCTTCTCGCACCGTCCCACTCACTTTCTCAGAAGCAACTTGGCAAAGTCGGCATTGGACATCTTGGGAGCCTCAGTGGCAGCCGGGGTGGCGCCTGCCGGCGGGGTGGTGGGGCCATTCTCAGCCTGGGCAGTGGCGGCGCTGGGGCGCTGCAGGGCGCGAGGCAGCAGAGAGAGCTGGGTTCTCCCCTTCCCCCGCCTGGAAGAGCAAACACTGCATGGACCTCCCAAAGCGACAACTGGTGGCGTGAGCCAGGCCGGTCCTGGACCACCCCAACACAAAAGGTGAAAGGCGACAAACAAGAAGGCCTGAGCTCCCCGACCCTGGCTATCAGGTGACAGTGACTTTAACAAACTCCGCCTTTTCCACAACTTTTTGGCCAGGGCCACGCCTGTGTAACACGTCACATGTAGGGTGCACAGAACGGCTGTGACCGTACAGACCTCACTAGACAACCTTGTGACCTCGCCACCTCGCGTCCGTGGGCTGAGGACACAACAGCTCTGCTGGGGTTACAGTTGGCGAACCCCCAGCTGTAAGGTTTAGGACTCACACACATGGATCCACCTGCCAAAGGGGACTTCAGAGTGACCACCACCTTTAAAAAAAACTTTTTAAAACTTAAATAAACCACTGATGTAAACCAGTGTAGACGAGGGAGGGCCCACTTCTGGGCTGGCCCTCCGCGTGGACTTGCTGGGAATCCCCTGCCCCGGGACGGAGCAGGCAGGCCTGACCCTCCGTCTAACTCACTGCCCTAGAGGGAAACAGGGTCACCGTGGTGCCACCCCAAGGCCGCACCACTGTGCACGACACTTACGCCCCGTAGACCTGCCGCGGCAGCAGCGCACTCCCTGGGGCCTTCCTCGCCTCCGGCTTCTCCGGAACCTTCCTCTGCGGCGGGTTGCTGATGGCCACTTTGATGACGTTCTCTCTGATGGTCATGCCGTCCATCTTCAGGACGGCCTGCGATGCCTGCGATTCGTTCTCGTACTCCACGTAGGCCAGGCCCTGAGGGTGAGTAAGGCCCGGCCAGGTCAGCGCTGCAAGCCAGGACGCGGCTCCCCACTCAGGCCCCGGGCCGGTTCAGAGAGCCCCTCCCTTGGGTTTCCCTGCCCCACCGCCACCTCCCTTGGCCTATAGGTTCCTTCCCGGCCCTAGTCTCCCCTATTTCTGCAACTGACTGTAACTTCAGACAACTCTTCAAGTTCTATGCACCATGTGCCAGAGATGGGCCAGCGTAAACCCAGCAATGCCCATATATTCGTCAGCTCTCAATTAACCTGGACAAACATGAAGGGGCCTCTCTAAACCAAACTCCTCTTAAACAACTACTCAAACTGTGGTCAAGGATCTCACAGGAGGTTGAGGAACCAGAGGGGAGAACACAGAGGGAACCAGGGCAGGGTCGGGAGATGCCGGAGGCCTCGTGAAGACGGGTCTGGGCAGGAGGGACGAGACCGCAAGGGGGGCACCGCACCCCAAGGCCCCACAGCCCGGGCCGCACTGGAGCCCCTGCTAATTCGTGGTTAACTTTTCTTGCAACACCTTTTTCTTCTCAATGTAGTTACCCACATACAAGTTAAGCCGATTCCAGACGGAAAGAGCCTAGTTCACCTATCCTTCTGTCAACTTCTCGTCTGTTTCTTAGCAGACAAACCAGAAACCACTCTAGAACCAAGTAATCTGAACAGAGGCTCCCCCGGGCTCCAGGCTCAGACACCGACCTTGGGTTTCCCGGCCCGGTTGGTGACCAGCCGGATGTCTTTCACGGTGCCGTGGGCCTTGCAGATCTCCTCGAGTTCCTCTTTGGTGCAGGAGAAGGGCAGGCCCGACACGAACAGCTTGTGTTTCTCCAGGGCAGTACTGTATCTGAACACCTACGGAGGAGGGAGAGGACTCACACCCCAGACCCCGCCCAGCTCCCCACACCGCAGGGTCAGGCCTCATCCACAGGCTGGGCAAGAGCTGGCTCTGGGTGCGAAGAACTGCTCACTCCCCCTGGGCAAGTCCCTCACTTCTCGAAGCCTTCACTTCCTCCTCTGGAAAACGGCCAGAATAAAGGCCACCATTCTCAGAGTCTGGGTGAGGGTCGAAAGGTAACACACCAGACGCTGGGCGCAGCCCCGTCACTCCTAACCACCCCACGGCGAGGAGCTGTTACACGGTGCCTACTGCTACCATCACTTGTCAACACCAGCAGCTCAGTGACCAGCCCCACATAGAGACCTAAACGGACCCAGTTAATTCAGGCATTTCACTCTAAACAAATGTTCCACTTAAGATTCTAAAGACGGGAGGCTGCAGCAAAGTGCATTTAGTCTGTCCCACTGCAACCTACGGAAAGGCGGGCTTACCCCCCAAACCAACCTTGAAGTCGGGGTTTTTGCTCTTGTCCACACAGGGGGAGACGAACATGGGCCGGCCCTCAACACTCTGCCGGTCCAGCTGGAGCGCCTGCAGGGCTGCCGCCTCCTCTCTGAACTCCACGTAGCAGTAGCCACGGAAGTCGCCGCGGTTACTGAAGATGGGGCGCACCTCGACCACGTCCCCACAGGCCTCAAAGAGCGGCCGGAGCGTGGCGGCCGGCTCCCCCAGACCGTAGGGCAGGTTGCTGACGAAGACGGTGACACCGTCCTTGCTGCTGTCGTGCGGCACCTTGGGCACGTCCCTCCGCCGGGCGCCCACCCGCACCTCCTTCATCTCCGAGGGGGCTCCGTGGCCGCGGGGGCGTTGCTGCCGGAAAGGTCGGCTTCGGAGGCCAGCTCCGCTTCCCCGGCAGGAGGAACGCTATTCTCCACCCTCCTGCGCTTGGAGGGCTGCTCTGCGGGTCATCAGGGGAAAGGATGGTTAGGTAACGGTCTCCGGGCGCTGAGCTGAGCCAGGGCACACCAAGAAGGGAGACAGCTCTCCCCACCAGACACCTGGACCCATGCGGACTCCAGGGTGCACGCCCCCAACCCTCTGCGCCAGGTCTCTCCCAACCCTCCCAGCACATCCCACTCCTTGCCAGGCCCCAGTGACATCCGGGGGAGGGAAAAACTCAGGTGCAAGTGACATCCTAAATGCTCATCGTCCATGCTCAACCATACAAGAGATAGAGGTTGGGGGTCTCCACACTGTCCCAGAAAATCCCTAGGACCCCTCCCAGAAAGCCCAGGGCAGAGAGGGGGATGGAGCCCAGGGGCCACGTGTAAACAAGCACCTCAGTGACCCGGAAGTGCCTACTCCCTGGGCCGCCCCGGAAGTGGCACAGAGAGCTAGCTCCTCCCCACATTCATGACTGTCCCATGTCCTTCCACAGAGCTTCACAACACCACTCTACTTGAATCAACACTCCCCAGTGCTGCCAGGGGGAACGGACTGAAACCAACCAGCGTGGGCCGCCTGCTGCCAGACCTTTCTGTTCCCCAATGCCCTCCAGGCAGGGCCTGCCCTCAGCACTCTCCATTAGAGAGCACTGGTGGGAGTGCTGGCCTGCCTCACCGACCCCAGCACCCTGCCCCGACCAGGGTCAGGCCCAAGGCTGCAGAGAACAGCGGGCCACGCTGCGCTCTGCGGGCCCCAGCCCCCTCTCCCCCTCTCTGGACACTCTCTCGCCCTCCCCTGATGCCCAGGTGCAGTGCCACTGCCCCACAGGGGCGCCACCTCACCGTTCCGGGCAGCCCGCTGGCCGCAGTGCTTTCCCCAGCCTCCACCACGACCCTCACCCACAGCTGCCCGAATCCCACGACCCGTCACTGCGGTCACAGGGCCCTGCACCTTCCCCTGCCACACCAGGACCCCCGCCAGGGCAGTGTGCTACCCACGATCATTTCTGAAGGCCCCAAGAAACGAACAATGAGTCCACCACTTTTGACTCCAGCTGACAGCTCTGCACTTGGAAAATGCTGAGGCTCCTTTAGCATCTAGAGACCACTCTTTACCTTGACTGAGTTTGCTGAAATACATCTGACCCACACCTGCCCACATGTGAAATGGCAGGGGTGACAGAAACACAGTCTGGAAAATTCTACAACTCAAACCACCAGGGGGCAGTCAAGTGGGGGGGGGGGGGTACAGTATAGACACAGGGCAGGGCTGCAGCCAGGTGCCAGGGCCTGGGGGTATAGAAACGTCCACAACTGGTGAGGCGGGGAGGGAAAGTCCACAGCAGGCGAGAAGGCAGGCGCTGCTCAAGAAGGGGATGGCGGGGGACGGCATGCGGACAGGGTGGCACCTGGGGCAGGCCTGGGAGCCGAGCAGGGGAGGGGGCGCCACCACGTGGAGGGGAGGCAGTGACAGGGAAGGCGGCGGGCACTTCACATGGGTTACTCGCTCTGCTGTGTCCCACTCTGTGCCACCCTATGGACTGTAGCCCGCCAGGCTCCTCTGTCCACTGGGTTCTCTAGACAAGATACTGGAGTAGGTTGCCATTTCCTTCCCCAGGGATCTTCCCGACCCAGGGACCAAACCAGTGCCTCCTGCAATGACAGGGGAATTCTTTATGGTCTGAACCACCAGGGAAGCCCTCTGGGACCTTATCCTCAAACGGTTCCAGAAAGAAGTTCTCTGTGCTGTTTGGCTCCCTGTCTGGAAGTCTGGGATGTTCCAGATATGAAAGTCCTGCCAGACGTTACCTTCCTCATCATCGCCCCACTCCTTTTCATCGTCCTCATCGGCTCTGTGCTTGTCCGCCCCTCTGGTCTTTTTCTTCTTCTTCAATGCTTTCTTCTCGGCCCGGGCCCTCTTCCGTTGCTCAGCCTTTTCTTCCTCTTGCTGGGCAAGGGCTGCTTCCTTCTCTGCAGCCTGGAAGGTCGGGACACAACGCGTCACTGGATGTGGCCGTTACACGAAGGCCACTGACTTGTGAGGAAGAGGTGAGCACACCAGGAGGTCGACCACCCCCAGGAGACCAGGAAGGGTGGGGTGGGGTGGGGTGGGGTGCTAAGTCCCACCTTTTCAGGCCCTTAAGGAGCTGCATCTCAAGTCTATATTATGTCTCCCAAGATCCCCAGGAATGACTCACCAGTAAAAAGGAAAACATCTATAAAACAGGCTCTGAGTCATCTGGGGGCGCTCACGCGCCAACCACTAGGCTACGTCAGTCAGGCCCCTTTTTATCTTCTTCATCTATTTCAATAACCTTTAAGTACTCCACTACCTAAAGGATTTACTACTGGGGCTAACATTTTAAGCCAATCTAAAAAAAAAAACATAGTCTTAAACACTGATCTCATAGTTAACACACTGAATAAAATACACTTCTTAGAGGATGACCCCAAAGGTTTTAACAAGAAACAGTCATACCAAACACAGTCAGAATCACTATCAGAATTTTAAATTCACTATACTTTCATAAGAAATTTAAAAAAAAATAGAAAAAGCTTTCAGAGGTTCCAAGACTTGAAACAAAGAGCATTGTTACCTTAATTCTCTGCTCGTTGACTCGAGCTAGCCGCGTTTCAGTTTTCTGAACAGCTATATCCCAGTCTTCTAAAGTACCTTGAGAGGAAGGAGAAGCAAAGTTTCACTTCTCTGGATTTTGAAGGATATAAAAACATAGAATTGTCTTAATTTCCCCACACCTCTGGAAGAGAGCTCTTCATCAACAGTAACAACTGGAGAACTGGTTTTCCATTTTAAGATTTCATTTGTGTAGGTTTCAAGTTTCAGAACTCAAATAGTTCTTCCAGGTGTGTTTAGCTCACCCCTTCTCTTTTAGAAAAGAGACTTGAACACCAGACTAGATTCTATTACAAGCTCTCTGTGGCAAAGATAATCAAAAACATTCTAATGCAAAAGGCACAAAACATTTGTACTAAGATCAAAAGATTTTAAGAGCTCCTCAGATGATAAATTCTGAGGTGTTTTTCTTACTGATGCTGCTGTTTAGGTGTCTATTTCCAGTTCTAAGGGACTCATAGTACCCAAAATCCAGACTAATGCCTGTGGAAACTGTATACAGAGGCTCTGGAATTCACCAGGGAGGCACACATGATCAGAGAGCAGTCTCGCCACGGGCCTCGCCACGCTGTGCTGGAATACAGGCTCTGCTGATCCAAGGGAGCCCTTGGCAACATCCAGAGATGGTTCTGCTTGTCTGGACTCGGGGTGGGAAGAGCATTCCTGGTACCCAGTGGGAAGAGAGGGTCCAGGGAAGCTGCACATGAGAGCAGCGCCCCCGTGCCCCAGGAGGCCTGTGCTAGAGCCCCATCACAGGTCCCTTTGCACACGGAGTGTGAGAAGGGCGGCGGGACTCCCCTCTCACTGGCAAGCACCACATGATGGTCTCATCGCAGAGGGTCCTGGGGCGCGGGGTGGGGGGGCCATAAACATGTGTCCTTACGCCTACAGCCCTGCGACCACACTGGCCTCAGGGACAAGCCCCGAGCCCGAGGCAGCGCCAAGGTCCCCACCTTCTGTCCTCTCCATGGTGAGCAACACCTCACAGACGTGCTCCGGGTAGTCGCTGGTGCACTGGACAGCCCGGTGCAGAGCCTTCCTGCAGTGCTGCGTGTCACCGTGGGCCCTGGGGCGGAAAACACAGAGTTGGGGCCACAGGGACCCAGCAGAAGACATGGCAGGGGGCACCTTCACACAGCTAACGCCACAGCAGCAAAGCCTAGCGTCACCTTCAGCGCCAAGCAGACACCGCGCTCTTCGTGCCAATAGTTTTAATGCTTCCTCCTTGTCCCAGAAAGCTCCCTAGTCAAAACTGAAGGCTTTCTTCTAAACCACTCTTTCCCTAGGAAGCCAGTGCTGGTGGAAGAGGCACCTGGGAACAGCGGTCCACAGCCAGGCCTTCTGGTTTTGCATGTGCAAGGTGTGTGGAAGGACCCAAGAGCTGGGGTGACGGGAAAGTCCCCGAGAGATTCTAGGATGTCACCCCCTTGAGGGGAAAGCCACCAACACAGCGACTAGCAGGTTTCGTGCCCAGGGTCACACAAATCTTCCTACACTGACGTGAAATGAGATGCTGCTCAACACAGTAGTTACAAAACAATACTCTGTTCATCCCAACAGTTATAAGACACTATATTCTCCTGTTTAAAAGGTTTTTATAAACATACATAAACATTGTGAATACACATTAGGACACTAATAAAAAATTTAGGGCAACGGTTCTCAAAGTATGATCCATGGACGGCTAAGGGTCTCCAAGACCCTTCCAGGAGGTCTGCAAAGTCCAAACTACTTTCATTATACACCGACACTTACTGGACTTTTTCACTGTGCTGACACTTGGACTGAGGATGCCTGCCACAGCTACAGTGGCCCTTGGCACCAATCAAGACAGTGCACATCTTGGTGACATTCACATCGAGCACCTCTTCATGCCCAAGTGCGGTGGCTGGAGCAAAGAGACACCAGGTCACCGTCTGACTGCGAGCTGGGCCGCCTCCCTTTTGTTCATGGAGCACCGTTTTCTCTTGAGAGAACAGTTGAGTGACAAAAACTAGTGACTCAGACGCGTGTATTTGGCAGACATTTTCAAAAATTAATGAAGTGAGGTTGTCACTTCCAGAAAAACCACTTTAGAGTTTTTGTTGGCTGATAAAACTGGGGCTTTCAAGTGAAAATCAGAAACTTGGAAAACCTGTATCTGCCACTGTGAGACTGACAGCCTCCACTTTAAAGCCCTTTCTGTGAAGATCAGTGCAGATATGAACAAAAGGGATAATGAGATGCGTCAATATTTAGAAGAGCTGCAGTACTTGATGGCTCAGCATTTTCCACACACAGTGCAGGTCATGGAATCCTGCGTGGGTAAAAAGGTCTGCCCAGTGCAAGACACACCACTGGATGTTAACAGAACAGTCTCATAGCCTCCAATGAAAACATGACCACAGAGAGGGTGCAGAACCAGACGGGAGAATCCAGCTGTCTGCTACTGAGCCAGATCAGAAAATTTGTAAAAATATAAAACCAGGCCACCATCTCACTATGTTACTTTGGAGTCTGGAAAGCAGTCCTTTCTTATAAAAATACGTTATTTTTGTTAAATGTCTTCACAGTGAATTTTAAATGAATAGGTTTTTAATTTTTCAGTTTCATTTTCTAATAAGGTAAGTGTTAATATACCTCACATAAACAAAAGCTCTTGAGGTGGACCTGAGACCAAAACATTTGAGAACCACTGATCTAGTGGAATACTTACTCCACAAGCTTTAATTGTGGTCATCTCTGGGGAAGGATTTTAAGAAACTTTCTATCTCACATTCTGTAAATGTTCTATTTTAACTTGAGCACATATTATTTTTTTTTAATCGAGGAGGGGCAAAATATTCAAAACAGGAAAAAAATATGTTTAGGGACATGCAATACCCAAGATACCCCTTCATGGATCACCTGCCTTCTCGTGGCAAAGGGCTTGTGTAACTCAGTGAAGCTACAAGCCATGACACATAGGACCACTCAAGACAGAGGGACCATGGTGGAGAGTTCTGACAAACCGTGATGCACTGGAGGAGGGAATGGCAAACCACCCAGGACACTTGCCATGAGAAGCCCATGAACTGTATAAAAGGAGAAAAGACGTGACACGGAAAGATGAGCCCCCCAGGTCGGAAGGGATCCAACATGCTACTGGGGAAAAGCGGAGGACAGCTACTAATAGCTCCGGAAAAAATGAAGTGGCCGGGCCAAAGCAGAAATGATGCTCAGCTGTGGATGTGTCTGGTGATCAAAGTAAAATCTGATGCTGTAAACATGGACATCTTAGGAATCAGTGAACTAAAATGGATGGAAATGAGTGAATTTAACTCAGATGACCATTATATCTACTACTGTGGGCAAGAATACATAGAAGAAATGGAGTAGCTCTCACAATCGAAAAGCGTCTGAAATGCCATACTTGGATGCAACCTTAAAAGCGACAGACCTCAGTCTGTTTCTAAGGCAAACCATTCAACATCACCATAATTCAAGTCTATGTCTGAACCACCAATGCTGAGGAAGCTGAAGATGATCAGTTCTCTGAAGATCCAGAAGATGTCCTAGAACTAACACCAAAAAAAGATGACCTATTCATCACATGGGACTGGAATGCAAAAAGTAAGAAGTCAAAAGACACCTGGAGTAATAGGCAAGTTTGGCCTTGGAGTACAAAATGAAACAGGGCAAAGGTTAACAGAAATCCACCAAGAAAACGCATTGGTCATAGCAAACACCCTTGTTCAGCAACACAAGAGATGACTTTACACATGGATGTCACCAAATGGTCAATACCAAAATGAGACTGATTACATTCTCTGTAGCCAAAGACGTAAAAGCTGTATACAGTCAGCAAAGACAAGTCCTAGAGCTGATTGTGACTCAACTCAGATCATCAGCCCCTCATAGAAAAACTCAGACTTAAACTAAAGAAAGCGGGGGAAACCACCAGGCCAGTAAGGTATGACTTAAATCAGATCCCCTATGAATCCCTTGAGCTTCCCTGGTAGCTCAGCTGGTAAAGAATCCACCTGTAATGCCGGATAGCTGGGTTCGATCCCTGGTTTGGAAAGATTTCCTGGAGAGGGGCATGGTAACCCACTCCAGTATTTTTGCCTGGAGAATGCCCATGGACAGAGGAGCCTGGAGGGCTGCAGTCCAGGGGGTCACAAAGAGTTGGACACAAGCAACTAAACAACAAAACACAAATGAATATACAGTGGAGGCGATGAACAGATTAAGGAATTAGATCCAGTAAACAGACTGCCTGAAAAACTATGGACAGAGGTCCATAATATTGTACAGAGGCAGCAAATAAAACCATCCAAAGAAAAAGAAATGCAAGAAGGCAAAGTGGTTGTCTGAGGTTGAGGAGGCTTTACAAGTAGCCAAGTAAAGAAGAGAAGCGAAAAGCAAGGGAAAAAGGGAAATATACAACCAACTAAATGCAAAGCTTCAGGGAATAGCAAGGAGACACAATAAGGCCTTCCTGAAAGAACAATGCAAAGAAAAAGAGGAAAACAGAAAGGGTAAGACTAGAGATCTCTTCAAGAAAATTGGAAATATCAAAAGACCATTTCATCCAAAGATGGACACAATAAAGGACAGAAATGGTGAAGACCTAATAGAAGTAGAAGTGATGAAGAAGAGATGGAAAGAATACACAGAAGAACTGTACAAAAAAGATCTTAATGACCCACAATGGTACAGTCTCTCACTCAGAGCCAGACATTCTGGAGTGTGAAGCAAAGTGGGTCTTGGGAAGTACTGCTGTCAATAAAGCTAGAGGAGGAATTTCTTTCTGGGATTCCAGAAGAGCTATTTAGAATCCTAAGAGATGATTCTATTAGCGGCACTCCACGTCAGCAAATTTGGAAGACCCAGCAATGGCCTCAGGACTGGAAAAGGTCAACCCTCATCCCAATTCCCAACAGAGCAGTACTAAAGAATGCTCAAACCACAGGACAATTGTACTCACTTCCCATGTTAGTAAGGTTACACTCAAAATCCTGCAAGCTAGGCTTCAGCATTCGGAGAAGGCAATGGCACCCCACTCCAGTACTTCTGCCTGGAAAATCCCATGGGTGGAGGAGCCTGGAAGGCTGCAGTCCATGGGATCGCTGAGGGTCGGACACGACTGAGCGACTTCACTTTCTCTTTTCACTTTCATGCATTGGAGAAGGAAATGGCAACCCACTCCAGTGTTCTTGCCTGGGGAATCCCAAGGACGGGTGAGCCTGGTGGGCTGCCGTCTATGGGGTCACACAGAGTCGGACACGACTGAAGTGACTTAGCAGCAGCAGCAGCAGCAGCAGGCTTCAGCATTATGTGAACTGAGAACTTTCAGATGTTCAAGCTGGGTTTAGAAAAGGCAGAGGAACCAGAGATCAAATTGTCAACATTGACTAGAACATAGAGAAAGCAAGGGAATTCCAGAAAACATCTACCTCTTGGTTCACTGATTATGCTAAAGCCTTTGACTTGTGGATCATAACAAACTATGGAAAACTCCATCTTACCTGTCTCCTGAGACACCTGTATACAAGTCAAGAAGAAACAAAATTTAGAACCCTCTATGGAACAACTGACTGGTTCAGGATTGAGAAAGGAGTACAGGACAGTTTATTGTCACCCTGTTTATCTAACTTATACACAGAGCACATCATGATAAGTGCCAGCCCAGACCGAGTTACAAGCTGGAATCAAGACTGCTGGGAGAAATATCAACAACCTCAGATGAAGATGGGCCTGGTGCGCTGCCGTCTCTGGGGTCGCACAGAGTTCGACATGACTGAAGCGACTTAGCAGCAGATGCAGATGATACCATTCTAATGGCAGAAAGCGAAGAGGAAGAACTAAAGATCCTTTTGATAAGGGTGAAGAAGGAGAGTGAAAAGGCCGGCTTGAAACTCAATTATTAAAAAAACTAAGGTAATGGTATCTGGTCCCAACACTTCATGGCAAACAGAGGGGGGAAAAGGGAAGCAGTGACAGATTTCCTCTTCTTGGGCTCTAAAAAAAAAAATCACTGCAGATGGTGACTACAGCCATGAAATTAGAAGCAGCAGCTTCTCGGCAGGAAAGGTATGACAAACCTAGACAGTGTGTTACAAAGCAAACACATCACTTTGCCGACAAAACTAAAAATAGTCAAGACTATGGTCTTTTCATAGTCATGTATGGATGTAAGAGCTGGACAATAAAGAAGACAGAGTATCGAAAAATTGATGCTTTTGAACTGTGGTGCTGGAGAAGACTCTTGAGAGACCCTTGGAAAGCAAAGAGATCAAACCAGTCAATCTTAAAGGATATCAACACTGAATTCTTTTGGAAGGACTGATGCTGAAGCTGAAGCTCCAATACTTTTGGAGTACCTGATGCAAACAGCTGACTCATTGGAAAAGCCCCTGATGCTGGAAAAGACTGAAAGCAGGAGAAGGGGGCAACAGAGAATGAGATGGTTAGATGGCATCACCAATTCAATGGACATGAACTTGGACAAACTGCGGGAGGTGGTCATGGACAGGGAAGCCTGGCATGCTACAGTCCATGGGGTCTCAAAGAGTGGGACAACTGAACACTTGGCAACTGAAAACCACCACCATTCAAGATATACTGAATTAAAAAGCTGATCATATTCTTTATATCTTCCCTCATGTTATAAATATCATTTAAAATAATTTTAGAGATTTAGAATATGTATATTGTAATTACATCATCATTTCTTAAAAATTTAAGCACAGGGAAGTCTCAAAGAACATACCCAAACCATTAGCAAATAGTGGTTTTACGTGGGTCTGTCACTGCAGAAAATTTGGGCGTTTTTCTCCCTCTTTGCTTTTCAGTATTTTTAACTATTATAGACAAAGCAAATATGAAAAAAAAAAAAAATACAGCTCCCCAAGAAGTCAAATAAAATAGTCATGTCCCCAAATCAAAACAAACCAAAGTAAGTGGCAAGTAACACATGGCCGTAAGAAGAACCCAGGCACGGAATATCACGTGTGGTTCTCTAGGGCCCTGCCCAATAAGCCCAGGCACTAGAGGCAGGACATGAAGGGAGCAGCGCCCCGGGAGCAGCAGTCTGAGCTGTGTGGGCGGGGTGGGGGCACCAGCGCCGAGGCCGGTCATACCTGACCAGCGCCTCCCCTCACCCCGGGCCCGTTACCTCTCCAGGTTGTAATACTCGAGCCACATGTTGGCGAACTTGGCGTTCCCTCTGGTCATGATGCTGTCCCAGAGCTCTCGCGCCTTCTGCATGTTGTTGCAGAGTCGAGCCTGAATGCACAAACAGACCTAGTTAGGAAAGGACTCGGGCCTGACGACGTCAACACCCGTTACAAAACATCCTTCAGGCGCTGTGCTGAAAACCTCCCACTCCAAATCCTGCTACTCAGCTGCTCAGACACTGCCAGGCGCCCCGCCCGCCCCCCAAGGTAACAGCCTGGCCCAAGCATCGGCCGTTCTGCAGCGTCAAGCCTCAGGCTGCCTGCCCACGTTCACCTTGAGAACCACACGAGCGAGCACACAGGCACGGAGGACAGTGCTGGCCAGGCATCTGATTTTATTTTTATCAAGCCTTAACTCTTAAGTGTTTCCTCCAAAGGCCAAGGCAGAGACAGAAAGACCACCAGGAGCCGACGCTGCCCTTAACCTCTGCGCCTCAGCTGCTGCATCCTTAACATGATTTCAGCACAACCATCCGTCCACCAACAAGCCAACACCGGACTCCCCTCAGAGAAGAGGACATAGGGGCAGAGTCCACGTCTGACTCACCGTGGGGTCCACGATCCAGCAATAATATTCAACTTATCATATCCGCTAACTATCATCTGTCTTCCACATTAGTTTCAAGCACAGGGACAGGGTCTATCTCATCCCCAGCCCACAGTGAAAGGCCTTGCAAACTGCTCACACCTAGAACACGCTCATCACTGGGCCCCAGAGCAGGACAGAAGTAACACATGAGCGAGCACCTGGAATGCAGACAGCTGCTGCGCAACCTGGCTGGGAGCCTGGACGCCCCCAGATATGGACAAACACGTGTTGAGTGAGGTAAACAACGCAGAGCCCTGCAGAGCCTAGGTGGTCATCTGGGACCCCGACTCAGCTTCAGCCACGCTATCGGACAAAGGTCCCGCAAAGGTGGGTGAACTGACAGGCCTGTTAAAACATTTACCTCGATCCGAGCCCAGTTCTGCATGATGAGGCAGCTCGGATCTCCACTTTCGTTGAAACCTTGAAGAAGAGTAGCAGACAAAATTAGAAAGTAACCAAGGGACTTCTCCCTGCTGGTCCAGTGGTTATGAATCCACCTTGCAACGCAGGGGACATGGGTTCGATCCCTGGTCGCGGAACTAAGATCCCACATGCTTCACGGCATCTAAGCCCGAGGTCCACAACTAGAGTCTGTTGTGGACTCAACATGTCGCACAACACAACGTGTTGCAACTACGATCAGACACAGGCAAATGAATAAACATTAAAAGCAAAGAGAACAGCGGAGAGGCAAACCGCTTGGTCTGTGAAGGCCCACGACCAGAAGAGGAAGCACAGGCGGGCGGGGCAGGGGTGCACTTACGCTCCTCCACCTCCTGCTTCAGGTACTCCAGGGCACGGGCGAACGCGGACCGCAGCTCCTCCAGCTCTTTACTCGAGTCTGTGAGAAAGCGCAGGGCAGGTTCGACTCTCGGACACCACATACCATGTCTTCTAAGTGCTCTCCAATCCCATACTGACACCCCCTGGGCTCACGCCGGGGACGCCGAATATAACACTGCCCGTTCCTGCCCTGATCACACACCAGGGGTGGGGGGCAGACCCAGGACAGAGCACGGCACAGGCGGTGCAAGGACAAAGGGGCCAGGGGGCCACGTGGGACCAGAGCGGAGGGGTCTTCCCCGAGCCAGCAGAAGAGCCAAAATCCACCTGCATGCGTAACAAGCACCAGTGGGGTGGGGGGTGGGAGCACGGCGGGGCTCTGGCCGCTCTTTTTTTTTTCAGGAGGGAGGAAGGCAAGGGATCCCATGGAGGTGGAGGTTCAACGACTTAAAGGGAACAAACACAGCTGTCCCACGTAAAGAACTATTCAGGACACACAGAAGGGAGAAACGAGGCTGAAGAGGTTGGCAGGGGCCACCGTAAAAGGTAAGGACCGTTACTCTCTCCCCTTAGCGTCTACGGCGTGACTCACTACAGACTGAACGGCTACAATGCCTACCAGTGGCTGGTCTATACCGCCTGCCCCATCGTGAGATATTTGGGCCACTGCCTCATCCCACCAAAAGACAAGCAAAGAAACAGTTCAGTTCTGATAGGAAACACAGGAACTTTAATACCTTGTTTGAAGTCGACCCTTCTCCGTAAGTAATCAAGGTATGCCTGCCAGATCTCCACATAGTCGGTGGCCTGAATGAAGCCAGCGCTGAGAGCTTTCTCAAAGGTCACTAGAGGTGAAGAGAAAGCCAGGATGTGTTGTCAATTCAAAAAGAAGCGAATATAAAATTATCGAGATCATTATAAAAACCTCTTATAAAACACTATATGGCTAACAGTAATAATGGGATGCAATCGAGTGAAATGAGCTAGAGAAAAGTTCAGAAGAAAGGCTACCACAGCGGTGCCCAACTGTGCTCTGCAGAAAGGGCAAGTCCCCCAGGGGCCCTGCATCAAAGTGCTCCAGGTCAACTGGGCTGGGGAAAAGCCCATGACTCCCAGGAAAACCATGACTAGTAAAACATTACAAGGTTTTAAGAAGTCAAAAATACAACTAGTTTTATCTCTCACTTAGAGCCCTTTTTGTCACTAACACCAAATATTCCAAAATAAACCCCCGGGGAAGGCTGATTTAATGACTGTCATAGCCCAACGTTCCTGACTTGGGACAAAAAGCTTAGACGTCTTCCCACAAAAACAGTCCGCACCCGAAACCACTCGGTGTTCAACCCCGTGTCTCTCCAGGGCCAGGAGGTACCGACTCCACAGGGTAACCGTCCACGGGCAGTTTCGAACAGCGCGACTGTGCGCAGACAGAACCAAGCCCTTTACTTTCAGCTGCCGGTCCTATGATAAAGAAGGCCAGGGTCAGTAGAGAAAGTTTCATTCAGACGTCACCATTCAGAGACACTCTCAGCAAAACCAACTAACAAAAGAAATTTCCTTAACATGACTGGTGTCTTCAACAAAGAAACCGCCAGGGGTTCAAGGGGAGAACAAAGGTAGAGAAAAACCTACAGATCAAAGAGCTTTAAGAGACATCAGCCAATCCTAACATATGGACTTAGCTGAGATCCCGAGTCAGACCTCTTAATACACGTGTACTGAAACAGTTACCATCAAAATGGGATCTCTAGACTTGCTTCAGAATAACATGGAAGGGGGAAATAGGTAAGGAAAGAGATAAAACTAGTTAAGATTATAGATCAAATTAGACTACTGCCATTAGTTAAGTGTTGAAGATGGGTGATAGGTATTTGTCATTTCATTTTACTAATCTGTATGTATTTAATTTTTCCATAATAACATGTTAAAAGAAAAATTAATCTGTTATAAAGTCCTTGATAGTAAGACTATGCCAACTTTTTTTCACAGTTAGTGATCAGTATAAAATACAAGAGAAGATTTCCTTAGTGAATCAAGCAGAGAGGGGCAGCACACCTGGCACTCTTTCTGATTTTAAGTAGAACCTAAATTGGTAAAAATAAAGTGAGATTAGAACAGGTAGGTTATCTTACTAGGTACTGACTGTAACGGATCCATAAGTCTGGAACAAGGCAGTTCTCAACCAGGGCGCGCTCAAAGATCAACTGAATGCGGGCGGGGTCGCCAATTTTCATCTCAAAATCGATGTACGCTTGATACTCGGCCAGCCTGGGCGCTTCAGCTTGCAGCTGGGGCAAAGGAGAATGGCAGTGAAGTTGCAATGGGCTACGTGACACTGTCAGAGAGCACACACACGTCCACAGTAAACCATGGCGAGAATGGCCACAGCAAGGTAAGGATCAACAATCCCCACTCTCAGAACCTCTGCACGTCAGAGCTACAAGTCTGACGGACAGAATTTGAGTCCAAAGTGCCACCTCGTGGCAAGTTACAGAGGCTCCATGATTCCAAGTCCACTCCTAGATCACAGAGAACTGAAACCACCCTTCCACCAGGAATTGCGTGAAAGAGGGAAGACCTGGCCAATGACCACTGCTAGCCATCTTCCGAAACAGATATCGCTTTCTTGGCCTACTGAGCGGGGTGAGCGCAACCACACCAGAGTGACTTGGTACCCTGCGTCATTTCTCGTTTGTCATTCCAAGTATCGGCTCCTGCCGGAGTACAGGTACACGCAGGAGACAGAAGAGGCTATATATGATCAATGTGTACTGATCCAAAGACGTACAGTCAAATTCTTTTTTAGACAGAATCCTCTTATTCAATTTATTCTCTCCTCAGCCACTCTCTGCTGACGGTCAAAACAAAACTCAGCTGGCCAAGGCCTTCATCAGTGAGGCTCTCTGTGAAATACAGTGGCGCTGTGTTAGTCACTCACTCATGTCCAACTCTGTGCAAACCCCATGGACTGTAGCCCACCAGGCTCCTCTGTCCATTGAATTCCCCAGCCAAGAATCCTAAAATGGGTTGCCATTCCCTTCTTCTGGGGAGATCCTGACCCAGGGATCCAACCCAGGTCTCCTGCACTGCAGGAAGATTCTTTACCATCTGAGCCACCAGAGAAGCCCCCAGTGAAAGACAACTAAATGCCAATCGTCCACATGTGAAAAAGAGAGTGCTCATGTGGGCCAGCAAGAGCGCACACATGCCCTGACCTCAGAAAGATGACAGCACAGAGGCTCAGTTTCTGCTAAAGAATGACGAAAATCAGTTACCCGGACACACCGTGCCACTGAAAATGGCAGGAAACACTAGACTGAATATTGGAAAAAAAAAAATCTTGCAAATCAACCAACTGGGAAAGAAACAAGAAACACCACAAACAAAATCTAAATGAAGGTGGTTAAGTTAAGGGAAGGCTAAGCTTTTGCCAGTTCAAGAGATAATATTAAAAATTTGATCTTTACAACAATCCCAGGAGGCAGTTATCATTTCAATCCCAGCTGACATTTGAGGAAACCAAGTCATAGGAGTAGAGTCCTAGCCCAGAGCTAAAAGCTGTGTTCTCACTCACCAGCCCATTAAAGATACCAAAAGCAGAGCCAAGAAGTCCAACAAACCTTAAGCAGGATAAATACAAAGAAACCCACACACCTGGCCCTACTGTAACCAAACTGCCGGACATCAAACCAAACCAAAGAATCTTGGGACTTCACTGGTGGTTCAGTGGTTAGGACACTGCTCTTCAAACACGGGGAAAGAAGGTTTGATCTCTGGTCAGGGAACTAGAATCCTATATGTGCAGCCAAAAAATAGAGAAATAAAACAAATACAAACAAAAGACAACGACATCTTAAAGCTGGCCAGAGAACAAACAAGAATTTCCTTTCAAGAAGCAAGAGTTAAGACAATTGACTTCTCAGCAGCACAACAGAAGCCAGAAAGACATATTTAACTGCTCAGAGAACACAACTGTCAACCTAGAATTCTATATCCTGAGAAACTCTCAAGGAGAACAAAGACCTCTTAAATAAAAACAAAAAAATCTGTTACAAGCAAATATCCAAGCACATGACACTGAAGGGTGGACTTGAAGCAAAGGAAGTGACTCCAAGTGAAAGCTCTAGGATGTGATAAGAGGAAGCAAAGACAGTGAGAAATGTATGCAGTAAATGTAACCACACAGGTGCTGCAAAATGCAGCACCAACAGTGACTAGTGGGTCAACTAAAAGATAAGAAACACGAAAAACAAAAGCACAGGTCTGAGGGGTGGTAAATGAAATAAAAAATATTCTAAGGCCAAGAAAAGGGCATAAAGGCCACTTATAACTAATACTGCGTGTGTATTACTGTCAACACAGAAAATTCCCCCAAATCTATACATTATCAGTATTGATAAGGACTGAACAAGTTTGATTAAAATATCACTAAAAAATTTCATTGTATATACCCAGAACAAACAGCTAGAACAGAAAATCTTTAAAAAGATATTGATTACAACAGTATCAAAAACACTTAGAAATATATCTAAAAACGTGTTCAAGGCACTAGATAAATTTATAAGACCTCACAGATAAGACCTAAACAGCAGAGGCCTACACCATGTTCATGAACTAACACCAAAAAAAGATGTCCTTTTCATCACAGGGGCCTGGGATGCAAAAGTAAGATGTCAAGAGACACCTGGAGTAACAGGCAAGTTTGCGCTTGAAGTACAAAATGAAGGAGGGCAAAGGTTAACACAGTTTTGCCAAGAGAATGCACCAGTCATAGCAAACACACTCTTCCAACAACATAAGAGATGATCCTACACATGAATTCACCAAATGGTCAATACCAAAATCAGGTTGATCATATTTGCAGCTGAAGATGGAGAAGTTCCATACAGTCAGCAAAAACAAGACCTGGAGCTGACTGTGGCTCAGACCATGAGCTCCTTATTGCCAAATTCAGACTTAAATTGAAGAAAGTAGGAAAAACCACTAGGCCATTTAGGTATAACCTAAATCAAATCTCTATACACAAGAAGTGACAAATTGGTTCAAGGGATCAGATCTGATAGATAGAATGCCTGAAGAACTATGGACAGAGGTTCGTAAAATTGTACAGGAGGCAGTGATCAAAACCATCCCCAAGAAAAAGAAAGGCAAAATGGTTCTCTGAAGAAGTCTTACAAATAGCAGAAAAAAGAAGAGAGGAAAAGGCAAAGGAGAAAAGATAAATCCATCTGAATGCAGCATTCCAAAGAACAGCAAGGACAGAAGAAAGCCTTCCTAAGTGAACAATGCAAAGAAAAAGAGAAAACAAATGGGAAAGACTAGAGATCTCTTCAAGAAAATCAGATACCAAAGGAACATTTCATGTAAAGATGGGCACAATAAAAACAGTATGGACCAGACAGAAGCAGAAGACACTAAGAAGAGCTGGCAAGAACTGTACAAAAAGGTCTTAATGACCCAGATAACCACAATGCTATGATCACTCACCTAGAGCCAGATATCCTAGAGTGTGAAGTCAAGTAGGCCTTAGGAAGTATTACTACAAACAAAGCTAGTACAAGTGATGGAATTCCAGCTGAGCTACTTAAACTCCTAAATGATGCTGTTGAAGTGCTGCACTCAATATGCCCAACAAATTTGGAAAACTCAGCAGTGGCCACGGGACTGGAAAAGGTCAGTTTTCATTTCAATCCCAAAGAAGAGCAATGCCAAAGAATGTTCAAACTACCACTGCACTCATTTCACATGCTAGCAAGGTAATGCTAAAAATCCTTCAAGCTAGGCTTCAACAGAATGTGAACTGAGAACTTTCAGATGTTCAAGCTGGATTTAGAAAAGGCAGAGGAGCCAGAGATCAAATTGCCAACATCTGCTGGATCACAGAAAAAAAAAGCGCATTCCAGAGAAACATCTACTTCTGTTTCGATGACTATGCTAAAGCCTTTGACTGTGTGAACCACAACAAACTGTGGAAAATCAAGAGATGGGAATACCAGACTACCTCACCTGCCTCCTGAGAAACCTGGATGCAGGTCAAGAAGCAACAGTCAGAATCAGACATAGAACAACAGACTGGTTCAAAATTGGGAAAGGAGTACGTCAAGGTTGTATATTGTCACCTTGTTTATTTAATGTATATGCAGAGTACATCATGCAGAATGCTGGCCTGGAGAAAAAGCAAGCTGGAATCAAGTCTGCCAGGAGAAATATCAGTAACCTCAGATCTGCAGATAACACCACCCTAATGGCAGAAAGTTAAGAGGGACTAAAGAGCCTTAATGAAGGTGAAAAGGAGAGTGAAAAAGCTGGCTTAAAACTCAACATTCAAAAAACTAGGATCATGGCATCCAGTCCCATCACTTCATGGCAAATAGATGGAGAAACAATGGAAACAGTGACAGACTTTATCTTCTTGGGCTCCAAAATCACTGAAGATGGTGACTACAGCCATGAAATTAAGACACACTTGCTCCTTGAAAGAAAAGCTATGACAAACCTAGACAGCATATTAAAAAGCAGAGATATCACTTTGCTGACCAAGGTCCTTATAGTTAAAGCTATGGTTTTTTCAATAGCTATATACAGATGTGATAGTTGGACCAGAAAGAAGGCTGAGCACCAAAGAATTGATACTGTCAAACTGTGATGTTGGAGAACACTCTTGAGAGTCCCTTGGACAGCAAGAAGATCAAAGCAGTCTATCCGAAAAGAAATCAACCTTGAATATTCAATGGAAGGACTGATGCTGAAGCTTCAATACTTTGGCCACCTAATTCGAACAGCCAACTCATTGGAAATAATCTTGATGGCAAAGACTGAAGGAGGGAGGACAAGCAGGCAACAGAGGATGAGATGGTTGGATGGCACCATCAACTCAATGGACATAAGTCTACACAAAGCCCAGGGGATAGTGAAGGACAGGGAAGCCTGGCGTCCATGGGGTCACAAAGAGTCAGACATGACTGAGTGACTAAACAAACAACATACATGTTCATAGATTGGAAGATTCAATATTTAAAAGATGCAAATTCTTCCCCAAATTGATCTGCAGATTCAATGCAATTCCAATCAAAAATTCAAAGGAATCCCCTGGCAGTCCAACGGTTAGGACTCTATGCTCTCACTGCTACGGGTCTGAGTTCCATCCCTGGTCAGGGAACTAAGATCCTACATGCCTCACAGTGTGGCCAAATAAAAAAAAAAAAAAAATAGTAACTATACTATCATTAAGTACAACCTGAAAAACCAATTCTCATTAACGGAAGCATTAACAGCTCAAGAAAGCCAAGGCCCTCTAGAAGAGGAACAGCATGAATGGGACTCATGCTACCGAAGATCAAAACTTAATTATAAAACCATCACATCATCACAACAGTGTAACATAAACCAGTGGGGTGGAACAAAGAGCCCAGAAATAGACCCACACAGAAATGGACAGCTAATCCCTGACAGGCACGGGGCAACACATGAGTGAGGGCCGGGGAGAATTATCAAACTCAGCAACGAACAACTGTTTTGCTACATAAAAAACAAAGTTAGCCCCCACCTCAGACCATGCCCAAAGATCCATTCCAGATGAAAGCTGAAAAACAAACAACAAAACTATAAATTTTCAGAAGAAAAACAAGAGCTAAGTCGATTAGTAACCCCAGAGTACGGAGAGAATTCTTAATCACAAATTCTAAGGCAAAGAATGATAAATCCAATTACATTAAAATTAAGAACTGTTCACTGGGCTTCCCTGGTGGCTCTGTGGTAAAGAATCCGCCTGCCAATGCGGGAGGTGTGGGCTGGATCCCTGGTCCGCAAAGATCCCACAGGCCCAGGAGCAACTGAGCCTGTGAGACGCAACTACTGAGCCTGCGCCCTCCAGCCTGGGAGCCACAGCTCCTGAGCCTCATGCCCTAGAGCCTGTGCTCGGCAACCAGAGAAGCCACCACAATGAAAGCCCACACACCGCACTAGAGAAAAGCCTGTGCAGCAACAAAGACCCAGCACAGCCAAAAATAAGTAAAATTACTTAAACAAAAAAAAAACTAGTCATCAAAACATGCTGCTGCGGGGAAAGGGAGGGGGGAATGGCAACAACAAGCCACCAACTTGGGAGGAAGAAATTGCAATACATGCAACCAAAAGTATGCATTAGACCCAGGACACCCAGGTATCAATTAGAAAAAATTTGACAAACCAAAAGAAAAATGAGTCAGAGATTTTAACAGCTACTTCAAAGATTTTTTTAAAAAGGAAATCTGAGGTGTGAAAAGACACTCAACTTCATTAGTAACGAAAGGGAAATGCAAATTAAAACCGTACTTTCAAATCCATGAGACTGGCTAAAATGTAAGCATGTCAACATCCCAGCTGGCAGGGAATGAGAACGCTAGGATGTCTCCGGCAGAAGCAGCGACTCACAGCCTGGGGACAGTGCAGCTCGGCCTCAGGACCCAGCACGTCCTTCCATGTGATGCATGGACCTCAACAACTCCTACATATGTGCCTGAAGAAACTCTTCTTCACGTGTACCGAGAGACACGTTTGAGAATCATCAGAACAATTCTCCTCCTCCTAGCAAAACACTGGATACAACCCAACTACCTATGCACAGGACAGTTTATACACAGACAACTTTACAGTAGTGGAAACAAATGGACTGTAACTATACTTATCAACCTGAGTAAAACTCAAAGGCATCTTGAATGAAAGAAAATATACAGCCTGATTCCATTATGCAAAAGCTCAAAAACAAGCAAAATTAAACTATACATTAAGGATACGTTCGTAGGCTGTAAAACTGTAAAGAAAAGCAAGGGGATGATGATCACAAGTCAGTAAAGTGGTTGCCTTTCGGGAGAGAGAGGAGGAAGCAACTGGAGAGGGCACAGAGGAGACTCCTAAGGGACTGGCAATGCGCTCTTTCTTAACCTGGATGGCGGGCACATGGGCGTTCACCCTATTATCAGGATGTAAACTGAATGTACACATTTATCCACTCTACACATTTCATGACAAACAAAGATCCTATTTTACTTGCAACTGTTGATTTAGGGAAAGTTGGGAGAGAGACATTTAATGTAAAAGGGGCCATACTCACCAGGGCTTCTTCGTAGGGTTTGTATTTCTCCAGCTGCTGTAGTGCTTTGTTGTAGTTCTGAATTACTGACTCTGGAATGGGGTCTTCAGACCATTCCTCATACTCTGCAAACGTTGCTTCCATATCTATTGAGAGATGGAGTCAGTCTTGTGGGTCTGGCCACTGGGTTTTATCAACTTAAACACAGAGTACACTTTGAGACAGGTGCCCGGGCCCCTCCTGCATCTCTGGCCCTGGGCTCGTACTGACTGAACCCTGAGCTCTTCCGCGGAGCCCTGAACTGGCCCCAGGCTCTGTCCTGAAGAACCATCCTGGGCACCCCTACCAGCTAATCCAACCATCAGTAAATGAAACTAACAGCAAGGCTACAACCACATTTACCTACTGCTTCCTATGTTCTAATACTTCACATCCATTACCTCATTCAATCCTCACAATTCTGCAAGGGAGGTTCTACCGTGATTCCCACGTTGCGGTTGAGGAAACTCAAGCAGAGGGTCACATCACCTGGCCACAGTCAATGGCAGAGCGAGGCTCTGAACCCAGGCAGTCTTCTGGCTCAAGTTCACGCTCACTCACCATGCTGCACTCTCTCACACTGGTGTGTGAGGTGAAATGTACAAGCCAGCTCCGCTCTGGCCTTTTCTGCTTGTCACCCAAGGATTCAACTGGAGAGCCACTTTATAATTTGTCAAATCAAACCCAAATAAACCAGGAAGCAAAAAGAGAAGTAACACCTGGGTTCAGAGGTTCCGAAGGTGTGCGGTGCATAACCGCATCCAGGGAACACGCAAGATGGTGGCCTCGAGCTCCTCCCACGACTGGGAAAGTCCTCCCCATGCTGCTTCCATTCAAAAAACGAGGTTTTGCTTGCCCAAGTATGTTCACACGAAAAAGAATCTTTCCCAACCCCCAAAAATTCGGACAGAGCTACTCCAATCAACAGTGCTCATGAACCAAATCACCTCCACAGAAGACGTAACGTAAGCCCATGTAAAATATCCACCCTGTAATGGGGGTTTCTTCTGAAGAGAAGATGCTTATGACAGAGCTCTCATTCCCCAGAAAACACAGGGGGTCAGCTTCCCTACTCCTCTCAGAGACCCTGTCTCTGCCCACTCCTGCACCATGTCTTAACATAGAAAACTGGGAGTCCCGCCTCTGACCCTCACAACTCTCCTGAGCATTAACAATCCAAGATACATTTTCACCCAAGGCCTTGTCAACAGTGACGCTGTCCCATGAGAAAACAAACACCAGCCACGTCTGCCCACGAGATGCTGGGAAAGGCCTAATCATAACACACCCCAAAGCGCCGACTGCTGATGGGGCAGTTTCTCTTACCATAGAGAGGGATCGCCAGCTGTCGCCGGAAGAGACTGTGGACTTTCTCCAGCTGTGAATCAAAGGTTTGTTCCCAGTCAGAAGGGGAAAGGAAGCCAGCCATGGGCTAAAGAAGCAAACCCGTAGTAAATGACAAACTTTGGTTCTGCCTACTTCAAAAATTATTTCAGCACATTTTTAGCTCACACTAAAAAAAATTCATAGGACCCCTTATACATGAAATATTATGCCAAACGTTGTAAGAGGCTCAAATGTCAGTGTTATCTCTACCAAGTGATGGTGATGGGGAGAGCAAGAAGGAATCTAAGAAATGGACCCAAATGACTATCATGAGATAGGACAGAGGCATCTCAAGTATCAAAGGCTCGCGGCTTGCTTCAGGCTGGTTTTTAGGGCTGTCTGCAGCTATCCAGGGAGGAAGTAAAGAAAGACTCCTGGAGGAGCTGGCATTGGGACACGTCTGCAGGCTCTCCAGAACTAATGAGACAAAAACAGACTCCCGGATGAATGAACAGCATGAACCAAAGTACAGAGGCAGAACTGCAGGAGCACTGAGGGGAGCATGGGACTAGAGTCCACATGGGGTCACGACTGACACGGGTCAGCCAGAGGCTCTGCCCCAGCGCCTCAGGGAGGGTGGGGGGCAAGCACCACTGCACGTTCTTCAACAGGGACTCAGTCCAGAAGGACCTGGGCTCTTGTAATCATGATGATCCAAGTAATACAGGGCTCCACCGTGTACCAACAACAGTGTGGTCACACATGTAGTGGGAGAGACACTGGGGAGTGGGCTCTAAAATTCTACAAATCATAGTCTAGAGTAAAAAATGCAATTATGATGAAGTCAAATCTCTCACAGTTACTATGTCCAAGATGTCCATCAGCAGATGAATGGATAAGAAAGCTATGGTACATATACACAATGGAGTATTACTCAGCCATTAAAAAGAATACATTTGAATCGGTTCTAATGAGGTGGATAGAACTGGAGCCTATTATACAGAGTGAAGTAAGCCAGAAAGAAAAACACCAATACAGTATACTAACGCATATATATGGAATTTAGAAAGATGGTAACAATAACCCTGTATATGAGACAGCAAAAGAGACACTGATGTATAGAACAGTCTTGTGGACTCTGGGAGAGGGAGAGGGTGGGATGATTTGGGAGAATGGCATTGAAATATGTATAATATCATATATGAAACGAGTTGCCAGTCCAGGTTCGATGCATGATACTGGATGCTTGGGGCTGGTGCATTGGGACGACCCAGAGGGATGGTATGGGGAGGGAGGAGGGAGGAGGGTTCAGGATGGGGAACACATGTATACCTGTGGCAGATTCATTTTGATATATGGCAAAACCAATACAATATTGTAAAGTTAAATAAAATAAAATTTTAAAAAATTAAAAAAATTAAAAATGCAATTATGATAAGGTCAAATCTCTCATAGTTACTATGGGACATGCTCTATACAGTGTAAGAAGATAACCAAGTCACCCCTTCAAAATTATATATATTACATATAATTTATATTTATATTAACCTATTTATATTTTAATACAAATTATATTTTAATATTACATTAGTAGATAACATGTATATATTAACATAATCTGTATTTATATATTATACTAATATTAATACATAATTTTTGGGGGGTGACTTGGTTATCCTTGTACATTCACCTGGAACCATACCTAAAACAGCAGTATTTTTAAACACTACAAAAAGCTTGTAGGGCATCTGCTTTTTAGTCAAGGAAGACATTCCTACTATTCCACAAAGATACTTGATTTTATTTACTTTACCGCCCACCCACCAAGGGACGGGCAAAGACTGTTTGGTTAACTGTGTTCTTCCAAGACCACTAACGGAGACTGGGAAGCGGCTGATGGAAGGCGAGCACTGGGCACTCACCCGGGCCGCTTCCACGACGGCGCTCTCGAACTCCCGGTACGCCTCCCAGACGGCAAGCCCCTTGGTCACGTGCAGCCCGACGGACGAGAGGGCCCTTTCAAACACAGAGCGGACTTTCTCGAGCCCACCTTTCTGACCAATCCCGCCAACTGAGTACTGGCCGTACTCTAGCCAAATGTTAGGACCTAAAAATGAGAAGTATATTCAGAATAGGAAATGCCCAAATGTCAAAACTTTTGTTCTGATGCAAATAGAAGAAATGAGACCACTGAAAAAGTGCTCATTCATGAAGAGAGCAGCATCACTGACAGGCATCCCAGGTTACCTGTATCAACACTGCAGCCTGAGAAGAAAGTCTACCTAACGTTCCTGCAAGTATCATCAGTGAGACCTGACTATGTAAACAGTACATGCCAGGTGGCAATATGTAATCTTATGACTGGTTATAAAGCGGATTTATTAAAATTGAAGGAACCCTTAACAGATTTCAATGAAAATAATTAGAAATCTGAATGATTTTTCAGAAAGATTGCAAACCCTAGACTGTTCCAACTTTTAAATCTTGATTCATTTTTAAGCCTTCTGATTGAAATGAAAAAAAGAAAATTAAAAATACCAATCCTGTTACCAAAGATTCTAAATCTCTAAAACACAAGAGACCTGGCTGCCTTGTTTCTTTCCCTCTTTAATAAACTTTCTATATGCTCACTCCTGCAGCTTTAAAACTAATGAATTAAACTCTTGATAAATGCATTATTTTTTACTAAACACATTTTGCCTATTAAGTCACTTTTCAGAGATCTGAAAATAAGTTGATGCTTAGACACTAATCCCGGAAAATAAAAATTCTAAAAAGAGAAAGCTAACATGAGAATTCCTGCATGTTTTCCTGAGGCTTGCTTTTTCAATGAAATAAATCTATTTCAAAGAACTTAGTTAAAGTTTGTCAGCTGCTCTGTTCTCACTCACCAGTACAGAGCTGCCACGTGGGCTGCAAAATACAAAATGAAATGAACGAGCTCTTTGAGGCAGAATCCTCCCTTAGTGAGGGTCAGTCAGGTTTACAGGGGGGTCTACACTTCTCACAAGGGGAAATGCCCACACGGGAGGTGAGGACAATTAGACAGGGAAAAGGGATATTTAATTAATAATAGGGGCTTTTTTTAAACACTTTTTTAAAAACATTTTGTCCACAGCATTGTCTGATACAGTCTTCAGTGTCTGCCGACAAAGTATTTTAGAGACTTATATACCATCAAACTGGATTTAAAGAGAGAGAAAGTGTTCACACTTCACTTTCACTGTTAAGACCAACAGACAAGGCAGATCTCCGTGGTGATGGAAGGTTCTGTAGCTCAAGGCAGTGGTGAAATAAAATATCACAAAACTATTTGCACACATTGTATGTACCAAGGTCTATTTCCTCGAGTTTGTACTATAGTCATGGGGCTTCCCTGGTGTCTGGCTCAGTGGAAAACAATCTGCCTACAGTGCAGGAGACGGAGGTTCGATACCTGGGTTGGGAAGATCCCCTGGAGGAGGACATAACAACCCACTCTAGTATTCTTAACTGGAGAATCCCATGGACAGAGGAGCCTGGTGGGCTACAGTCCATAGGGTTGCAAAGGGTAGGACACGACTGAAGTGACTGAGCACGCATATACTACAGCCATAACATACTAGGGGAGACTGGATCAAGAAATTACACAAGACCTCCCTGTACCACCTTCACAAAGTCCTATAAATTCATAATAATTTCAAAATTTTTACAGTTTTTTAGTATTGGGGGAAATCATCCTGTCCAAAGCTTCTAAAATTCCATTCAATACATAAAAGGTAACCTTTGCTGCTGCTGCTGCTAAGTTGCTTCAGTTGTGTCCGACTCTGTGCGACCCCAGAGACGGCAGCCCACCAGGCTCCCCCGGCCCTGGGATCCTCCAGGCAAGAACACTGGAGTGGGTTGCCATTTCCTTCTCCAATGCATGAAAGTGAAGACGCTCAGTCGTATCCAACTCTCAGCGACCCCATGGACTGTAGCCTACCAGGCTACTCTGTTCATGGGATTTGCCAGGCAAGAGTACTGGAGTGGGGTGCCATAGTCACCTGGAAATAGCAGCTAAGTTCTCCCTGGAGATAAATGCTGGGGGCAAGTCTATTCACCTCCTCCCTTCATCTGTTTCTTCCACATGTACTGTGACACCAAAAGCCTCAACTGAAAACCACAGACAGTGATAATAATAACCCCACTCCAGTCTTTCCCACTGCTGGTTGAAGGACCTTCCTGGGGGCAGCACCTCACGGTGTGGTCCCGGCAACCAAGAGGGACGCGAGAGGAGCCTTCCAGACACGCCTGGGCCGGCCCACAGGGGACTCACAGATATAATCCTTCACCGCTCTCTCGAAGAGGTCATACACGTGCTCCCGGTCCAGGCCGTCCATGGCCATGCTGATCTCGTCGTGCAGCCACTCCAGCCAGAGCTCTGCAAGACACCCACGGCCTGTGTCACTGCCCATGCCCCGCCCAAAGGCGGCTGAGAGCAAGGCCCACACCTCCAGGCATCAGCACACAGAGGTTTCGTCTGCCTCATACACCCTGGCCCAGTTCACAGAAATTCAATTCTTACAGCCTGCACTAAGCACACACGAGGCTGACGCTTCCAAGTAAGAGCAGATCACTGAAGTCATAATACCCCTCCAGCTACGGGGCATTTTATATTCTGCAAAGTACTTACACACTTTCTCTTTCAATATCTATCAAAATCCTGTGAGGCAGGCAACAGTAACATTAGTAACAATGGCATCTATCCAAGCATTTATGACACGCCAAGCATGTGTTAAGCGAGGCACACACAATGCCTTGTACGCAGAAACTACTGTTATCCCCATCGTACTGCTGGGAAAACTGAGTCTCAGAACCCTTATATAACGTTCTTAATGTCACACAGCTAGAAAGACATCTGAAAAGCCATCGGATTTCAGCTTCTACACTCCACAGTCATGCTTCGTGGGAGGGAAAGGGGGCAGAGCTGGATCTAGGATCTGTGTTAACTCACCTATCCCTAAAAGATCGATTACATATACTCATGGAGATTTAACTACAAAGATGCTTGGCATAATCACATTTCATAAGCAAGCTAAGAAGAAATAACTTAAATGCCCAACTACTATGGAACAAATAAGGTATGAAACATTTAAATTAAAAACTGCTTATGAAAGTTTAACTATACTATAGTTACAATTATCTGTTTCTGAAAGAACAGATTAAATACATAAATACCAGAATGGGAAACAGAAAGGGAACAGGGAAATTTTAATTATATAGAAATGTTTTATCATAACATTACGATAAAGAAATCAAGATTTGAAATGTGGACTCAGTATTGCATGACCACAACTATGTTTAGCAAAATCCTAAAAGATGATAAACTAAAAGTCGCTGATTTCGGATGGACTTTCTTCTTTCCACTACACTTATCCCGAATTTCTTATAAGGAACACGTCCCACTTTCAGCACGGGAAAAAGACCCTTCGATTCTCTGTGTTTATGAAAGCGGTTCGACTGCAGAAGCGCTACCTTCGGTCAAAGGGAAGATCTCGCTCATCTTCTGGCGTGCCATCCTCACTTTGGTCAGCTCCCCTTCCAGCCGGAGCAACCGGATCAGGTCCACGTGGCAGTTGTAGTCATAGACGTTGATAGACAGCTGGAAGGAAAAGCGACACAGGTGAAAATTCAGAATGCAATCATCAAATAACTCCGCTTCTGTCACCACTGGCGAAAGCACACGCCTGCTACAAGCACAAAATACATGTTTTCTGGGAGAGACACAAAAACAGCAAGGCAACATTTCCCTCAGGAGGATGGAGAAAAATATACAAGAGACTTTTTTTTCTGACCACACCATTCGGCATATGTGATCTTACTTCCCTGACCAGGGATTGAACCTGGGCCCCTGACAGAGTCCTAACCACTGGACCACCGGGGAATTCTGAGAGACTTTTTATAATAAATGTAACACTCGGAGCCTAGTGGGCTGCAGTCTATGGGGTCGCACAGAGTCGGACATGACTGAAGCAACTTAGCAGCAGCAGCAGCAGCAACACTCCTTCAAATCTGTTACAGGTCCCAGAACACACTTGGTTCTCCCAGAAATACAAGAAACAGTCTAATGAAACACAGTGTGACCTGAGGCAAGTCACTCACTTTTTTAAGCTTCCATTCTCTCATCTGTAAAATGGGATACACCACCAGATGGTGAGAATTCTGAAAGATTCAGTATCACACCACAGCACATGCCAGGGACATGTAATTAAGAGCGCTTTCCTTTTACTGAACAAACAAATGAAAACCCTACCAGGAGAAACAAGAATGGTAACAGACTGGTACCAGATGAAGCTCAGTGACAGGCACAAAAAGATTCATTTCAAACTTTTCAAACTAAAAGTTAATAAATTAAGATCACTGCTTCCAAAGACACTGGACATCTGAAACAAAGGAAAACTAAAGGAATCTGTCACTACCAGGCTTTTACTCTTAAACAGCTAAAGGAACCTCTTCAAAGAGAAGGAAAATGGTAAGAGAAATCTTGGAGCATCAGGAAGGAAGAAAGAGCAGAAATACAGGTAAGCACAACAAGTGAATCTTTTCGACTCTTCTAAATTGTATGCAATAACAGAAATAATTTTAAGACTATCTGATACCCAAAACAATGACAAAGGAAAAATGGTAAAGAGACCTAAATGGGAGGAACATTTCAACGCTTTACTCAGGGATAAAACACAGATACCATGTAAAAATACTCAAAGCAACTACTAAGAAACTATATAGACCAAGACTAAAAATTCGTATGAGTAACCAAGCTGGAATCCAAAGAATGTTCAGGCAACCCATACAAATGCGAGAAGAGGGAACCCTGGGAACAAGAAACACAGGAAACAAACAGAAAAGAATAAAACGTCAGGCTTTAGACCTAATAGTTCAGTTCAGTTCAGTTCAGTCGCTCAGTCGTGTCCAACTCTTTGTGACCCCATGAATTACAGCACACCAGGCCTCCCTGTCCATCACCAGCTCCCGGAGTTCACTCAGACTCACGTCCATCGAGTCAGTGATGCCATCCAGCCATCTCATCCTCTGTCGTCCCCTTCTCCTCCTGCCCCCAATCCCTCCCAGCATCAGAGTCTTCTCCAATGAGTCAACTCTTCGCATGAGGTGGCCAAAATACTGGAGTTTCAGCTTTAGCATCATTCCTTCCAAAGAAATCCCAGGGCTGATCTCCTTCAGAATGGACTGGCTGGATCTCCTTGCAGTCCAAGGGACTCTCAAGAGTCTTCCCAACACCACAGTTCAAAAGCATCGATTCTTCGGCCCTCAGCCTTCTTCACAGTCCAACTCTCACATCCATACATTACCACTGGAAAAACCATAGCCTTGATTAGATGGACCTTTGTTGGCAAAGTAATGTCTCTGTTTTTGAATATGCTATCTAGGTTGGTCATAACTTTTCTTCCAAGGAGTAAGCGTCTTTTAATTTCATGGCTGCAGTCACCATCTGCAGTGATTTTGGAGGCAAGAGTGAATGTCGATGTTCACTCTTGCCATCTCCTGTTTGACCACTTCCAATTTGACTTGATTCATGGACCTGACATTCCAGGTTCCTATGCAATATTGCTCTTTACAGCATAAGACCTTGCTTCTGTCACCAGTCACATCTACAACTGGGTATTGTTTTTGCTTTGGCTCCATCCCTTCATTCCTTCTGGAGTTATTTCTGCACTGATCTCCAGTAGTATACTGGGCACCTACTGACCTGGGGAGTTCCTCTTTCAGTATCCTATCATTTTGCCTTTTCATACTATTCATGGGGTTGTCAAGGCAAGAATACTGAAGTGGTTTGACATTCCCTTCTCCAGTGGACCACATTCTGTCAGATCTCTCACCATGACCCACCCATCTTGGGCAGCCCCAACCACGGGCATGGCTTAGTTTCACTGAGTTAGACCAGGCTGTGGTCCTGGTGTGATTGGATTCACTAGTTTTCTGTGAGTATGGTTTCAGTGTGTCTGCCCTCTGATGTTTCAGTAATTTGCAGGTCAGGTGGTCTGGTATTCCCATCTCTTTCAGAATTTTCCACAGTTTATTGTGATCCACACAGTCAAAGGCTTTGGCATAGTCAATAAAGCAGAAATAGATGTTTTTCTGGAACTCTCTTGCTTTTTCGACAATCCAGCGGATGTTGGTAATTTGATCTCTGGTTCCTCTGCCTCTTCTTTACTGAGCCCATCTTCGCATGAAATGTTCCCTTAGTATCTCTAATTTTCTTGAGAAGATCTCTGGTCTTTCCCATTCTGTTGTTTTCCTCTATTTCTTTGCACTGATCACTGAGGAAGGCTTTCTTATCTCCTCTTGCTATTCTTTGATAATATATCAGTAATTACCTTTAAAGGACCTAGTCTAAACATGCTAATTAAAAGGCAGAGAATAGCAGAGTGAATAAAAACACAACCTACCTGAATGCTGATTACAAGAAACTCACTTCAAATTCAAGTAAAAGGATGGGGGCTTCCCTGGTGGCTCAGTGGTTAAACAAAAATAGTCCACCTGCCGACGCAGGAGACGTGACTTTGAACCCTGATCCAGGAAGACCCCACACGCTGCACAACTAAGCCCGTTGCTGAGCCTGTGCTCTAGAGCCCGAGCAGCCACAACTGCTGAGCGCTCCTGCAGCAATTTCTGACCCCACGTGCCCCAGAGCCTGTGTCCACAATGAGAGCCCACACACCACCATCAGACAGCAGCCTCCACCCAGCACAGCTGGAGAAAAGCCTGCAGAGCAAGAAAGACCCAGCACAGCCAAAAATAAACAAGCAAATAGAAGTATACAAGGTAGAAGGATGGGGAAAGATCTAGCGTGCAACAAACAAAAAGGAGCAGAAGTGGCTATACTAGTATCACATAAAGTAGACGTTAGAGCAAAGACAATGATCAGAGATAAAATAGGACATTACGTAATGATAAAAGGATCAACCCACCAGGAAGACAAAACAATCCCAAACGTGCAGGCACCAAACAACAGAATCTCAAAATAGAGGAAGCAAAAACTGATACAGCTAAAAGAAGAAACAGACATATCCACAATTACACTGGGAATTTCAACAGCCCCCACTCAGAAACTAAAAGAACTATCAGATTATCAGCAAGGATATAAAAGAACTCAACAACACCATTAACCAACATGATCTAATTGCTATATAAAGAACACCCTACCCAACAATAACAGAGTAACACAGTCTTCTCCAATGCCCAAGGAACATTCACTGGGACCATATCCTGGGCCATAAAACAAACCTCAACAAATTTTTAAAACAGAATCACATAGGAGTATGTTTTCTGGTAAGAAGAGAAACAAACTAGAAATCAATTATTATAGGAATCAATCTCTCTAAACACTTGGAAATTAAGCAATAAAAAAATTTTTTTTTCCTTTGGCCACATCCTGCAGCACATGGGATCCTAGTTCCCGACCAGGGATTGAACTCGCAAACCCGGCACTGGAAGGCAGAATCTTGACCACTGGACCGCCGGGAAGTCCCAAGCAATACACTTCTAAATAATCTATCGATCAAGGAGAAAATATCAAAGAAAATTTAAAATACATAGAACTGAATGAAAATGAAAACACAGCAAATCAAAATAAGTGGACTGCAGCTAGCACCGTGTGGAGAGGAAACTTAGAGAACTAAAGTCAATGCACAAAAACAATTACACACCACGACCAAGTGGGAGTCATTCCAGGTATACCAGCAAGTTCAACCTGTAAAAGTTAAATCACTGTATTTCACTGTATAACAAAGTAAAAAACAAAATTCATGATAGCGATTAATACAGAAAACAAGCATTCACAACACACACTCTCAACCTTTGGCTCTGTAAAAGGCTGTCGTGCTCATGCGTGCTCAGCTCCTGGTCGTGTCAGATTCTTTCAACCCCATGGACTGTACAGCCCGCCAGGCTCCTCTGTGCATCGGGTTTGCTAGGCAAGAATTGTGTCTGCTGCTCTGGCAGGCAGATTCTTTACCACTGCACCACCTAGAAAGCCCCGTAAAAGACTGTTAAGAGGCTGCAAAGACAAGCTATAGGTCGAAGCGGTGGGGGGGGTGATGTATAAACCAACTATCTGACAAAGTTAACATCTAAAAGATATAACTCCAAACTTGAGTTAAAAAACAAACAATCCAAATAAAAACTAGCAAAAGACATGAACCAAAAATGTATATCCAGAGAAGACACAGACAGCCAGGGAGTGCACGTGAGTTGTGGTCAATGTCAGCAGCTGTAAGGAATACCCAGACCGACACTGCAGTGAGCTGTCGTCACACATCTAGCAGAACGGCCGAAGGCGGACTGCCCTGGCGGTCCAGTGATAAAAATCCACCTGCCAATGCCGGGGACACAGGCTGGACCCCTGGTCCAGAAGATTCCACGTGCCTCGGGGCAACTGGGCCCGGCTGCCACAACCACTGAAGCCTGCATGCCTAGAGCCCGAGCTCCTCCAGTGAAGCCACCACAAGGAGCCCACACACCACGGCTAGAGAGCGGTCCCCGCCTGCCGCAACTAGAGAAAGCAAGGGGTCCCGGCACGGCCAAGACTACATTTTTTCAAAGAAGAAAAAAAAAAAAACAGAAACAAAAACAAGAGTGGCCAGAAGGGAAAACGGGGACACCAACAAGTGCTTGAGAAGAGGTTAAAAAAAAAAAAAGTTCCCTTTAAATTCAACATACAACTACTGTACCACCCAACAAGTGCACCCTTGGGCATTTTTCCAGAGCAATAAAACCTGGGTTCACACAAACACCTGTATAGGACTGTGCATAACAGCTGTACTCCTAACAACCACATCCGGAAAGAAGTCAGAGGTCCTTCAATGGGTGAGTGGGTAAACGAACCATGGAACACCCACGCTATGGAAAACTACTCAGCCATGAAAAGGAACAAACTAACATACACACAAATCTCGGATGAATCTTGAGGGAACTGTGCTGAGTGAAAAAAGCTCCTCCCCAAAGGTTACATACTATGTGACTCCATTTATGTAATATTCTTGAAATAATAAAACTATAGGAGTAGAGATCAGCTTTGTGGGTGTCAGAGGTCAGGCTGTGGCTCCATCTGGGTTGCAGGAGGGGCCTGAGGTGGCAGAGCCCATCCATGTAATGACTCTGGCAACATTAATACGAGGGCTGGGAAGCTGCACTCCAGTGTACCACGGGGGAACCTGGATAAAAGGCACACAGGATCTGTCTATATTATTTCTTGGAACTACAAGGAAACCTACAATTACCTCAAAACGAAGTTTCATTTTTTAAAAAAAGCTTTCAAATGAGTTAGGGTATGAGGTTACATTAGGTCTATACACCAAAGGACTTCCTTGATAGTCCAGCGGCAAAGACCCTGCGCTCCCAATGCAGAGGGCTCAGGTGTGACCCTGGTCAGGGAACTAGATGCCACATGCCTCAACTAAGACCCAGTGCAGCCAGATAAATAATTTAAAAAAAAAGTCTAGGGACTTCCCTGGCGGTTCAGTGGTTAAGAATCTGCCTGCCAATGCAGGGGACATGGGTGTGATCCCAGGTCCAGGAAGGTCCCACACACAGAGGGGCAACTAAACCCACGCACCAAAACACCTGAGCCCACGATCTGCAACAAAAAAAGCCACCGCGTAAGACGGTGCACCACAACTAGAGCAGTTCCCGCAACTAGAGAAAACCTGCTCGCAGCAACGAAGACCCAGCACAGCCAAATAAGTAATTTTTTTAAAAAAGTCTACACACTTAGACTAGGTTAGTATCTACTCTTCCAACATCTGCCACATTTCAGCAATAAATATTTCCCTCTCCAGAGATGATAGATGAATGATAATTCATTCAACTAACACTGCCCTCTGACAACACACTCTTAGTAATCTAGACACTAGCTACTGCATTAACCTGCACAGAAGAGGCTCTGTCTCAGCAGATGATGAGTTAGACCGTGGAACAGACACAGGACCAGCTGACCAACAGAACACGGAGTGCCCAGAAGCAGACCCCGCACACAGAAAGCGTATCAGAGGGACACTGGGGCAGCCACCAAAACCAATCCACGACCCATGACCATGACCGCAGTTTGAACAATACTGGCTCTTACACAGCTTCAAGAGTGGCAGTTTATCAGTAACAATGTTCCTTGTAGCTAGTCTGTATTAGGGGGAAAACTGCAGGCAATTCAAACGCCATAACAACTGATAAGCTGTGTGCTACTCACACCCTGGTGTACTGAATACACAGCAGTCAAAACGGGCAACAAGGGACATGGCGGAACCTCAGAAACACCTCTGAGTGGAACGCACTCCCAGATTACACACTGCACGATACCCTTTCTTAAAAGCTCAAAAACAAAAGTATCTGCTCAGGGCTGCATACTTAGCGGATAGAATTATACATTTTACAAGAGAAGGAAGCAGAAGTCCATCAGGTTCAAGAAAGCAGTTACCCGGGTTTGGGGTGTGGGGCAGCGGTGAGCATCGAGGCAGGGCAGTGGGAACGGGAGAAGCCGTCTGGACAGGCAGCATCACTGACAAAGCCCCCTGAGAGTGAGGGGCAGAGCAAGGCTGTGCATCTCTTTACCACCCTTCACAATTTACAGACGTGAACTCCTCTGTATACATCAAATTACATGTAAATAGGGACTTGGTGGCCCAGTGGCTAAGACTCCTCACTCCCAGTGCAGGGGGCCCAGGTTCAACCCCTGGCCAGGGAACTGGACCTCACATGCAGGAACTAAAACAAAAGATCCCACGGATCCCGAGTGCTGCAACTAAGACCCACACAACCAAATAAAGAAATTACGTGCAAACAGATAATAAAGAATCAATAACACATAAGCCCACGACCCGTAATTTTTTAAAAAATCTTTAAGCAACTGCCTCTTGCTCATGATTGATAAAACGTGACAGGCTGAACCCACCCCATGATTTCGTGATGGGCTGAAAAAGGTCAGAATGCGGTCAGGACACAAGTGTTCTAACGCCCACCAGTTCCGTTTCCCTACCTACACTGGAAGGCACTAGAGTGCCCCTCTGGATCCCAAGTGGGCCCCGTGACAGCGATGTCTCAGAATCAACATTCAGGTGTGTCAACAAGGAACAACAGCGAAAAAAGAGAAGACGGTGAGAGGCGCACTGTCCTCATGAAGGCGCAGGCTTGGCTCTGCAGGTCACCCCATCACTCCAACTCACCTGGGTCTGAATGTGTTCTCTGAGCACGAAGGGGCCGGGAGTCCTGGGAGTAACATCTACGCAAGCCCTCCTGTGACCACCACAGGGAGGTCAGCATTGAAATGTACAAAACCCACTGAAGAAACGTCTCTAGGATGGTTTTCGGTCTAAATTTCTGATTTTTAGGTATGTACTTTAATACACAAGGACATGCATTGTAGAGGCCTGAAGAGTTCAACCAGAGCCGACAAATGCGCACACGTGCCAATCTAGTCTCAGAACATCACCAAGGACAAAGGACACTTCAAAGAACGAGGCGGCCTAGCCATCACACACGCACTCTGCGACAGGTCTCCTCACGCCGACAGCACAGCCTGGACTGGACTGGGGAGGGCGGCACGGAGAGGCGACAGGGGCGCCTGGCGGGGACCGCACTCGGCCCAGTCATGGGCAGGGACCACGAGGTGCCGCTTCTAGTCTCGGCCACGACCACACACACAGTGGGACGTCTCCGCCTCTGTCGTCTGGACAGATTCGTGGCTGACACGAGCTTTCATAAAAACACTTGGTGTGAGAAGCGGAATCCAAACACAAGGCCGAGCACTTCGCGGGCCTCTCTGGAAGTTACTGACCATCACGCTCCACCAGGAGAGTTGTTACAGCAAGAACTAGAGGCTGGGATTAAGAGGACGTGGGAGGGAGTTTTGGAAACGTCCATTTCTGGACCCCAGGAAGAGGATAAAGCCAAAGGCTCTTCAGTCCACCATCACCTGCCGGATCCCATCCTGTGTGGGGGCCTGAGGCAGGGTTGGCAAGTACACACCACCAGTGGCCAGGAGACCTCTGCCCTGACCCGTCCTCCACTGTAGTAAGCAAAATACCCTCGTTGAGGGTTTAATCCCTCCACTTCCGAGCCTCCCTTTCCCCTCAACAGGTAATTCTATTTCCCCAACTAAGCAAGCTAAGGGCTCACTGAAAGGCCAGAGGCCAGAGCGACAGACTGCCACCAGGACAGAGTCACAGGTGGCCTGCCACCTCGCATCACACCGCGACTGCTGACTAAGAGAATGAACAGACTTCAGCGTGCTTGTTTATGAAAGGCAGAAACAGTAACCACCTGCCTACCCCTGCTTGGTTCAGATGGATGACAAATGAGACAGATATACCAAAAGAAAGATATAACTACTTCACAACTTAGCAGGAACGTCACCACCAGAGAGGACATTATAAGGAATCTCACACCCAGCCAAGCTAACTGAGAAACCCAGGCTACCAACCCCACATCACTAAGTGACTTCACAGCCACTGTGGCATTCGGTCTACAGACAACCTTGAAAAGTTCAAATGCCCTGAGGCCTGACTCTGACCAAAACATTTCATCAGTCGTTTTGAGTCTCCGTGTCCTCATCTGTAAAACAAGACAACGGAGCTCCGTCTCGCCCCCTCCAAGACTACTCCACTCTCTCCCTCCCTGTCCTGGGATCCACCGTGTGGACCACATCCGTGGGGTCTCTGGGTCTCGGGCTTCCAGCAGGATTTGCCCAGTAGGCCATGTGGAAGCGAGGCACAGAGGTAGGTCAGGCTACTTCTTGCCCACCCCACTCCCTGATGGGAAACGGGGGCTACCTCCCTGGAACAAACATCTCAACTCCTCTCAGGGATCCTCTCCACAAACTATCTAGAAAACCAGTCACTCCATCACCTCTACAGGACTAAAGGTGGACACATGAAGGTCCTTGCTTTCCCTGGGGAAGCAAACCTCTGCTCCTGACTTCCCTGCCCTAGACTCAGTAGTCTCTCCACTGCTGTGCTGTGCCCAGTCTTGTCCGACTATTTGTGACCCCAAGGACAGTAGCCTGCCAGGCTCCTGTGTCCATAGGATTTCTCAGCCAAGAATACTGGAGTGGGCTGCCATTTCCTTCTCCAGGGGATCCTCCTGACCCAAGGATCAAATCCACGTCTCCTGCATTGGCAGGCAGATTCTTCACCACTGAGCCACCTGGAAGGACCAGTCTCTTTATGGACCTTTACTCCAAACTCTAACTTAACGTCCACCTATTTCCTGCTGGGATCCTGGATTACTTTGGCGACACCACCACCACCTGTACCTCCTAAGGTTACAGATTAGAAATCACATAGCTACTATTGCCAAGCCCCGGGCCCTGATTACCGTTACAATTCTCTGGGCGGGAACCGTTTGTCCCAGTTTACAGAGTGGAGGATGAGAGACTTTAAAATATCAGCCCCAGCGCACGCAGGTGTGGAAGAGCTAGAACTGGGGCCTTAGCCTCCAGACGCTATTCCGTTTCTATTATCACCGTCACGGTCACTATTTTCCCTACCACGCCAGAGCTCCTTATCTTCGTCATTCCTACAGGGAAACAACTCTTTTTGGAGGAAAAAAATCTTATTTCTAGGCCTGGACACAGCTGACTGGTATGGCTAAGAGCGGGAGTTGCGGAGTCGATTCAAAGTTCAAAGCCTGACTCGCCACTTGCAGGAAGTGTAACGGTGAGCAAGAGAATTCCCTCCACCGGGAGCCTCAGGGTCCTCCCACAAAACGGGAAATACAGCAATTCCCTCGCCGAGTTCTGGTGAGGGTTCACTAGGATAACGCTTGCGAAGCACCTGGCAAGCAGTAAGCGCTCCGAGGACCGGAGACGCGCTGGGAAACTGCGGTTTGGAGGCCTTGGAGCTTTTTATTACCTCCGAGGACCAGGGAGGTGGGCCGGGGCCTGGGATCCCGAGGGAGAGAGCCCGCCGCCGCCGCCGCCGCCGCCCACGCCCGCGCCCACCTGCTCCTCCAGCCGCTCTATCTCCAGCTGGTTCTTCTCCTCTTCGTCGTACCCCCACTCGTACTCCCCAGGGGAGCTCTCGGCCGAGGAAGCCATGGCGTACTCCTCATCTCCATCGCTCTCACTCACGCCTTCCTCCTGCTGGTCCCACTCTGGCCCCATGGTCTTGTACGTCGCGGCGGCCACGGCCCGCGATAACACCTTCCTCCTCGCCCGAGCCGCCTTAGCCTCATCCTCCTCTCCCTCGGCCTCGGGCCCGGCCTTGGGCTCAGCCTCCGCTTCAGAAGCCGAAGCTGCGGCCGCCGTCGCCATCTTGCACTTCCAGAGACTCCCGGGTCCTCACTTGGCCGCCAAAGACCCGCAGTAATAGGAGCTGCCCGCGGCGCGCGCCTGGTCAAAATCCCGCTCGTCTGCCACCTGAAGAGAAACTGTGCGCCTCGGGTGACATGGAGATCTCGAAATACACGAGATTCATGTTATTTGATATACTTTCAGTAGCTCTTGTTCGGAAAAGAAAGCTCACCAACAGGGCATGCATTCCGGCACAACGTCGGATAGCAGTTGGGTCCTTAGGCAGGAAGTGGAAGCCATAGAGGCAGCCACGGAGTGAGCGTGATAGTTGTAGTTAAGGGTTTGGCGCCATCTTGAGAAGGTCAAAAAGATTCTCGGAATAAATACCTTACCACCTAGACTGACCTGGCGCGTGATTCAGTCTCCCCAGCAACTGAGCCTCAAACGCGCAGAAAAGTCTTAAGTCCTCAGGGAAGGATCGATTGCACCATTCATGAGACTAACTCATTTCCCAAAGATTCCTTCTCTTTATCTAATGCCTGGCGCCTAGCATTTAAATACACGTGTGAGTTTTGATTTTATAGGATCATATTCTGCAAACCAGTATCAATGATTTACATTAATAAACATTTACTGAGAATCTCTTCATTGCTGTATCTTGTGATTTAATCTGTGCCACTTTGCTTTTTAATAGAGACGTAAACATACACACTTTTTAAAATCAGAGCAAAGTATTCTTTCCTTTAGTTAAGCTTCTCACTTAAGAGAGAGAAAAGCCTTGGTGGATCTATTTATTGCCTTGCTCCCTCATTAGCAAGCTTAATCGTGTCGTTTTGGGTTGTTTTCCCAAAGCACCCTAACAAAAAGTAGATACTCAACACAAAATTTGCTCAATGGATGAACTGTCCTTGAATTAGTACAAAAAATATCGAGGTTTACAAAGACACTATCTTTCATCTAGGAGCACACAGCCAGTTAGGAGCAGAAACGAGATTCTAACTCAGGACTGTTCAAGTCAGAATCCCAGCTGGGCCCCTCTGGGCAACCTAGGGCAAGTTATTAAACCCTCAAATTCCTAAACTGCAAAATAGAGCCAAGAAGAGTGGACTGATTGATCCTCTGCGCCGAATTAGGCGGGGGGGGGGGGGGGGGGGGGGGCTTTGTGAACGCAAAGCTGGATCCCGATTTCCAGCTCAAAGATCCTCAAGATTCAGAGCCCGGCTAGGTGGACCAGCCCTCGAGCGATTTCAAACCTTTAGGCTCCGCGCCCCGGGAACAAAACGGGGACACGTGAACGCAGCGGGAGGGCGCAGGCGCAAGGTCGCCGGGACGTTAGAGGGACCAGCCGGGAGCCGACTCGCGCACGCGCCCCCTCCCCTCGGCCGCGCGCTCCACCTGCGCAGGCGCAAGCCCGCAAGATGGCGGCGGCTGGAGCTGGCCGTCTGAGGCGGGCGGCGTCGGCCCTGTTGCTCCGGGCCCCGCGCCTTCCCGCCCGGGAGCTCTCAGCTCCCGCTCGGCTCTATCACAAGAAGGTAAGAGCGGCCGGGGGGTCCGCACAGGGCAGGGGGGCGGGAGTGCGAGGACCACTCAGAGGACTTAGGGGTCCGGCCCAGCTTAGTGGCCCTCCCGGCTCTGCGCGGCCCTGGAACCCCGACTGCACCCCAGGGCTCTGGCCGCCCCCAACCCTGTATGGAGGGGCCTTCATCTCAAGATGCCTCCTCGAATGACTTTCCCTAGCTGCGCTGGGGCAACTAACCGCGCCTGAGACAAGATTGACAGCTCCCGCTATCATAGCGGCAGCCGCCCTCAATCTGAAACATCCATCCAGCCTTTAAACCTCCCGACTGCCCAGGAAACAGAGTCCTGCTCTGTCCGGGCTAGCCGGACACACAGCGGCCGAGTGACCTTGGGCAAGTCACTGCCCCGCGCTCGTCAGATGGGGTCTGGGCAGCGCCCCCGTACGCGACACCATTGCCTGCGGAGCCCTGGGCAGGACGCTTGGCACAGGGAGGCCACTGAGGGTTGATGTTACTGTTGCAGGAGTTCAGAGCCTCCGAGTGGACATGGACGTGTAACCCACAGTCGTCACGTTTTTGTCTTTGTTTTGGTTTGGGGGTGGTGGGATGCTGTGAGTTAAGAGACAGGTTGGGTAGTTGGCAGCTACATGAGACGTGTCTCACTCGGGAACCGGTTAACTAAAAAAAGAATGCGGTAAATCAACCCTGGGGCAGAAAGTCCAGATTGGATATTATCTTACAGATCCTTGGACTTGAAAGTCACAATCTGTGGTCGGATAGGTCAGGGAAAGGGGACTGGAAGCTCGGAATACTTAACGACTAACTGGGAAACTGCAGATGGTGACTGCAGCCATGAAATTAAAAGACGCTTGCTCCTTGGAAGGAAAGTTATGACCAACCTAGATAGCATATTCAAAAGCAGAGACATTACTTTACCAACAAAGGTTCGCCTAGTCAAGGCTATGGTCTTTCCTGTGGTCATGTATGGATGTGAGAGCTGGACTGTGAAGAAGGCTGAGCGCCGAAGAATTGATGCTTTTGAACTGTGGTGTTGGAGAAGACTCTTGAGAGTCCCTTGGACTGCAAGGAGATCCAACCAGTCCATTTTGAAGGAGATCAATCCTGGAATTTCTTTAGAAGGAATGATGCTAAAGCTGAAACTCCAGTATTTTGGCCACCTCATGCGAAGAGTTGACTCATTGGAGAAGACTCTGATGCTGGGAGGGATTGAGGGCAGGAGGAGAAGGGGACGACAGAGGATGAGGTGGCTGGATGGCATCACTGACTCGATGGATGCGAGTCTGAGTGACCTCCGGGAGCTGGTGATGGACAGGGAGGCCTGGCGTGCTGCGGTTCATGGGGTCGCAAAGAGTCGGACACGACTGAGCGACTAATCTGATCTGATCTGAACTGGGAAACAAACCGCAAGGTTTTTAAAGCCTCGCGTGTGCCAGTTTGAATAGATGTCTACTCTGTTCTGGCTTCCACGCGTTTGCGCAAAGACCGCACTCCCCGCGGACCCCGGGCTGTGCGTTGTTGACAGTACACGCGGAATGACCTGGCGTGCGCAGCCTTTCAGCCACCAGGGTGCGCTGCGGCACCGCAGTTTCAGGGCCCCGAAATACAGTCCTGGTTACTGTTTATCAGCGCACACAGATGGCCGTCTTCCATAGCCTTGATCCTCCAGTAACAATCTCCTTGAGGCTTCTGGGAAGTCCTTCCCTTTCTGGACCATACATACGTATAGGCTTTTGAATAGAAATCATTCTTTTGAGAATGGATTTTCCTCCGAAATTACAAAAGTGCTGTTTGAGCCCATCTCTGTGACTTGGGTGGTTAGAGGTCAAATAATTATTTGTGGTTCAAAACCCCACAGAATTAAGACATGATTTTGCTGGTTTTTCTCCAGGATCCCCCATATGTCTTAAATCCTGCCCAAGTGAAAATTTGGTATTAGGTGATGGCTTGCCAGGTCCAGCTTGCTGACTTGAAGGAGCTTGCCATCAAAGTCAGGGAGATGAACAGCAAAAAAGAGTGACTGTGATTTCTCTTCACTCTCATTTCAGGTTGTTGATCATTATGAAAATCCCCGAAACGTGGGGTCCCTTGACAAGACATCTAAAAATGTTGGGACTGGATTGGTGGGGGCTCCAGCATGTGGTGATGTCATGAAATTACAGGTACCCCTGGTTTCCATCTTCACTGGTGGTAACGGTGACCCCTTTGCTTGTACAGTGCTCTGTATTTGACAGAGCATTTACATGTCCAGCATTGCCTCTGGTCCCCATCTTGATTCTTGTGAGGTGGGTAAGTCAGTGTTACAAATGATTCCAGCAGGGGCTGAATCCTAGCCCTACTGGTAAACTGTGCTGACCCCTTCTGACAGAATAAACAGATCTCACGTTCATACTCACTGTATCAGTTAGCAATCCCCAGAGGGACAGGAAATGCAATAAATCAAACTCTGCCTGCCCCCACGTTGGAAGCGCCTGGCACTCTGGTAAACCATAGCTTTCTCCAGATCTCCTTCGTCACCGTGGTGGGAAGCTGGCCAGATGGCTTCATGCCGATCTTGGAAAACAGAAACGAGGCAGGAGGGAACACACTACATGCGGTTTGACGTCAAAGAAAAAAGCACTAACCAGTGGCCTTTACTGCCAACTCTCACAGTGTTCAAAGAAGCACACTGGCCCAGCAGCTGGGAAGTCCAAAGTCAGGCTTGGGAGTGGGAGGAGACTGGGCAGGAGGCATACTTTTGGCTGATCTTTGCCAGCGAGGCCCATATAATTCTGTATAGTTGTTCCTGCTTGCAACTTTTCATTGCTGAACTCTTTGAAACAGAGGGTCCTCAGTAATCAATGCCCAAACTTTTAAGTATGGAAAGCAGGACCAAAAGTCTTAGGAAGTGCCCTGTGGGCCTCCCTGAGTGCCAGGTTCTGCAGGCAGCACCAGAAGCCTGCTAACTCCTGCCTCTTTTCTAGATTCAAGTGGATGAAAAGGGGAAGATCGTGGACGCCAGGTTTAAAACATTTGGCTGTGGTTCTGCCATTGCCTCCAGCTCGTTAGCCACCGAATGGGTAAAGGGGAAGACGGTAAGGCTCTTGAAGACTAGAACCTGCCTCTTGGTTAAGGGAGGGGTTTAAACAAACACTATAATTTTTTTCTAAATATTCCAAAGATTTTCTTTTTAATTTTGCCTACCCAGATTTTTATCAAATTCTTCTCCACATTGGGAATTATGGATAATCTTAACTGTTTTTTTAGTTTGGGGTTTTCTGTTGTTGACCATTTTTATTTGTTTGGGGTTTTGGTGGTGTTTTAACTAAATCAAAAAAAAAGTCCCCACCTACCCCTAGAACACCACAGAAGTGGAGAGAAATCTTTGGCTTTCTCCAAGGTCACAGATGTTATCATTTCTTAGAAGTCTACGTCTGCTCGGGGGTGGGTGTACCATGGTTTGTTTTGTTTATTTCTTCCCATCCGGTTTCAGGAAGGATTGCAGGTCGCTTACAGGGATTCATGAGATAACAGACTAGCCTTTCTAAAGTCCCATCCTCATTAAAACCTCTCAGAAAAGCCAGACTGTAGGTGCTCATCCTTGCAGCCCCAGCAGCCAGAGTTCAGCGAGCTGAGTCACGGAGGCCTGTGCCGGGCAGCTCTACAGCCAGGCCGCCTGCCAGGCCACGTGCCACCAGCCCCCTGTGACTCAGGGCCTCCTGGCCGGCAGGCTCCTCAGGGCCAGGAAGCAAAGACCTAGCTTGTGCCGGCCGATCTGTGTGAAACGATCCTCAGGGGAAGAGGGCATGAGGAGACAGGGCACCTCAGAAAGTGGAGAGAGGGCCTTTCTCTGACCTTGAGAGCCTCCCATCTGAGTTTGCAGGAACAGAACTTGAAGCTTAATTCAGTAGAGTTAGCGGACTTGGGAGACTGGGGGACAGGATGGGAAAATGCTTTCCTTAAGGCAGCAGGCCGTGTTCCACAGAGGCCTGCCTCCTGCTCTGCCCTCGGCTTGAGACAAACACCAGGCATCCTTTCAGTCCACCTGGAGGTGAAAAGTCCTACAGGCAGGGGATGAGCCCCAGGGTCTCCTCCCAGGAGCTGTCTATGCTGCTGGCCCTGGCCCCGCCCATCTCCCTGACACCATCCAGCTCGTAGAATGGACATCAGAGAAGCTCATAGTCACACAACCAACGCAGGAAATCACTGCCTTTCGGCAAACAGGCTTAAGGGCACTTCGTGGTGGTCAAGTGGTTAAGATTTGGTGCTTCCACGCAGGGAACGCAGGTTCAGTCCCTGGTCGGGAACTGTGCTCCCTCATGCCGTTTGGCCAAGAAAAAAAAAGGCTGGGGTTGCTGGCGTCAAGCAGATCCCTCCGAGACTCCCCAGGCCCTGCTCATGGCTGAGACAGTGTCTCTGCAGGCCAGGCTCACCCCAGCCCAGCAATGTTTGCTCTTCAGTCCAACCAGACAGAGCATCACTAAAACCGCCCATCTGTCCTGCCTGCCTCTCAGGTGGAGGAAGCCTTGACCATCAAAAACACAGACATCGCCAAGGAGCTGTGCCTCCCGCCCGTGAAACTGCACTGCTCCAGTACGTGTTGCCTCCGGTGCGCCAGCGGGCTTGGACTGGGGCGGGGGTGGTGTTGGGGCTTTTCCGTAACGGTGTCCACGGGCATTTGGACAGGGGAATGGTGAGTCCTTTGGGGACGTGGAATCCACCTTTATAACCTCTGAGGATTAGAGCTCGGGTTGCCTTCACAGCCTCCAGAAGGCCGGGGCCCCAGGGTCTCCCAGCGGGTGCTGTGGCTTGGGCATCATGTCGAGCTGTTCGCGGCCTCACTGCTGACCCTTCGGAATGTCCTCCAGTCGTGTCATCACCTCCCCCTCACAGAGCAGCAGATGAGGGCTCAGGTTCAAGCCGCCCAGCCTCACGGCTCCTCGGGGAAGGGCCAGAGTCTAAAGCCCAGACTTTGGTTCCGAATCTGTGCTGTTCCCACCCCACCGTGGTGAAGTTGGCACCGGTGAAGGAGAAAATGCGGCCTACCCCATAATCCCGTCTGCCGTGCGTTTTTTCGCTTCCTTTCCAGAGGCCGTTACTCTCGGAGTCTGCATCTGTGTATATGGGATGACTCAGCCCAGCTGTGCAGTAGCCCCCTCTTCACTGTCCTGAGAGAAAGCCCAGATGCCGAAGGCTTTTACTTGGCTTTCCCGTTCAGTCTAAAGCCTTAAAAATTTCACCCTTCTAGGGGAAGGAGTGAATGAGACACGGTAGCCTTAACTAAGTGATGGAGGTTTACTGACCAAATTAGTTAAAAATCAGCAGAGAGCCAAGCCTCCTGCCAGGGCAGGACTCACAGGGCAAGACGTGCGTGCCGGGGCCGGGACGGAGGTCTGATGAGACCCGAGTTCTTTCCACTTGAGCTGGAGTCTCAAATACCCGAGAATAAAGGCCGTAGCTTGTAAACATTTTCACGTGGTTTCAGAGAAACCCTTGCCTTTTCCTCAGGCCTTCATGGGCGCTGGAACTTTAGCTACTGCTCTCAGCCGTCACTCCAGCTCTCTCAATGTTTGTTTCCCCCAAAGCCTCCCTTTTAATACCAACTCCAAAATAAAAGCTGCCGAACTTGGGATCACTAGAGTGAGCGGGCAAATGCCAGCCCACCCCCAGACTGACGCAACCCAAGTTATGCCAGCCAGCATCCCTGACAGCCACCACGCTTTCCCGACTTCCATGTGAGCAGCTGAGAACTAACATCTGTTGTGCCGTTCCCCACCCACCCCTCCCCCAGTGCTCCAGACACTTCACGTATACAGCCCTCACCCTATCCCGGCGAGAGGCTGAGCTAACGTAGAATCCCAGGTTTGTGCCCCCAAGTCTGTCCCCAGAGCCGCCCCAAGGGAGTAGCTCAGGAAACGGCAGCTTGCTCCTGACCCCGCACCCTGGCGAGGTGACTGTCAAGCCCGTCCTAGCACCACTGTCTCGGCTCTTAAAGGTGTAGAAACTTACAGGCTGTGTTTTGTTCCGTTACCTGCAGTGCTGGCTGAAGACGCCATCAAGGCCGCCCTGGCTGATTACAAACTGAAACAAGAACCCAAAACAGGAGAGGCTGAGAAGAAATGAGCGCCTGGTGATGGGTGCCTCAGAGGGCCCACAGGCTGCCAGCGCCCCCAGCCACGCAGTCACAGGTGTTCAGAAGCCCTCGCACTACAATAAAAGCACTCTGAGATCCGCACAACCTTTGCTGCTCACGTTGCAAGTCTAACTCAAGCAAAACACACAGCCTAGTTGTTCTGAACCCTGGAGTTTCCTGCAGCTCACTTTCATCGCCTTAACCTTCTGTGTGTCTATTTCAATTTGTATGTATGACCCCAAAACTGAAATCAGTAGCGAAGTCTCAGGTTTGGGTAGTCGTGAAGTGCACAATATCTAATTCTACCTGCACAATATCTAATTCTACTCTCTTGGGGGAAGATTACCAGTAGAATGCCTTGGTAAGATTATTTGGTAGGACCAAATAAAGTACAAGTATTGTACATAAAACAGATTTTGCATCTATATAATAAAGGAATGTTGTAAGACGGTGTCTCTCTGGTAAGCCTGTATACGTAAAGTGTCTGGAGCACTGGGGGAGGGGTGGGTGGGGAATGACAAGGTAAGCCCTCCCTCCCTTCACAGGACTGCCTTCAGCCCCACGGGGTTCGTTCGCAGATGCTGGACGGGGTGATGACCAAGGCTCCTCTCCAAGCAAGCTGGGTGGCAAAGACCACGCATGGAGGTCTTCACAAAGCCGATGTCAGTAATGTCCTCTGAACAAGGGGGAGGGGAAAGGACATGGCCATCACTCTTCATTGTTCTTTACAAAATAACAGGTTGACAACTCAAAGTGACTCCAAGAGATTCTTTTGTAACTTCCCTGGTTTCTGAAATCTGAGCAACTCTGGCTTGGACTCTACCCTAAAGCTGTGGACCAAAAACAGATAGAGGCCTGAGGATTGAGCTTTAAATATCAGTTTCTAGGCCCACGTTCTGCTCCAGGTCTGGCCAGGCAGTTCCAATATCTGACTTTTTTTTTTACTTTTTATTTAATGGAGTAGTACTCTTGCCTGGAAAATCACATGAACGGAGGAGCCTGGTAGGCTGCAGTCCATGAGGTTGCTAAGAGTCGGATACGACTGAGCAACTTTGCTTTCACTTTTCACTTCCATGCACTGGAGAAGGAAATGGCAACCCACTCCAGTGTTCTTGCCTGGAGAATCCCAGGGACGGGGGAGCCTGGTGGGCTGCGGTCTATGAGGTTGCACAGAGTCAGACACGACTGAAGCAACTTAGCAGCAGCAGCAGCCAATTAACTGGAGAAGGCAATGGCACCCCACTCCAGTACTCTTGCCTGGAAAAATCCCATGGATGGCGGAGCCTGGTAGGCTGCAGTCCATGGGGTCACTAAGAGTTGGACACGTCTGAGCAACTTCCCTTTCAGTTTTCACTTTCATGCATTGGAGAAGGAAATGGCAACCCACTCCAGTGTTCTTGTCTGGAGAATCCCAGGGACGGGGGAGCCTGGTGGGCTTCCATCTATGGGGTCACATAGAGTCAGACACAACTGAATCGACTTAGCGGCTTAGCAGCAGCCAATTAACAATGTAATAGCTTCAGGTGGACAGCAGAGGCCCTCAGCCATATAAATACATGTATCCATTCTCCCCCATACCCCTCTCCTGTCCAGGCTGCCACACAACGTTGAGCAGAGTTCCTGTGCTGTACAGCAGGCCCTCGTTGGTTATCCAATTTAAATATAGCAGTGTGTACATGTCCATCCCAAACTCCTTACTTGTCCCTTTCCCCATCCTTCCCCCCACCAGCAGCCATAAGTTCGTTCCAATACCCGACTCTAGAGAACCTCTTGGGTGGTTTTGTGTGGAGGTGATGAGCCAAGCCATCAGGAGGAAACCTCTTTGGTCCACACCTGCACAGCTGTGATACTTAAGTAGTTCATTCTGAACAGGCTGTATGTGTACACGATCTAAAGTTTTAAAACCTCCACTTCTGACTCAGGGACAAATAACAGGCACCTCATCTCTGTCCGCCTATCCCATCTGCCCGCAGGGTAGACAGGCAGTGGGTGCGGGGTCATGCAGAGATGCCCTCGGTCACACAGCAGCTCAAAGCCCCACTATAGGAGGGCCAATGGTCTAGTGAAAACACGACCTCAGAATGCCAGCTAAGACTCAGATCTCCAACTTCAAAAGTAAGATGTCCTGACGTTCAGGCATAGGCTGGCTCTGTCTTCTCTTAAATATACCTCCTTTGTTTAAAAAAAAAAAAAAATGAAACTCCTCTGGGTTCTGAGGAAGGGCATGGAACTTCAAAGGCCCTTCCCCCGCACCCGGTGGGGAAGGCCACGGAGCAAGGCCTTCATCAGAACCTCAAATTAGAGCAGCCGGGTGGAACCATGTCACGTTGTCCCGTGCGGCGTGTTCTGCGGTTTAATCCATGGTCCCTCTAGGCTGCGCTTGTCTCTTCATTATATGTGGCCGCCCTGCAATTCCCCACCACTGTTCTTTGTGACTTTTAAAACAAGACATTTTTGTCCTAGTTACACCCTTTGAGAGCCGAGCCTAAATTCTACACATCAGAAGCTGTTCGTAAACAGCCACGGCAATAGCCCAAACCTCAAAATATGTGGTCATGTAGCTGAAAGAGAAGAACATTTGGGTTGAACTTCCATAAGAGACTGCCCAGACACAGCTAGTCTGAACCACAGGGGGGCACCATGTCCCCGTGGGTGAACTCAAGTCTCGAGATCGTGACATCCCAAGAATCTTTGCGTCTCCACGTAAACTCTTCCACAGGAGAGCGCAACGTGTAAGTGACAAGCTCTGTGCACTCCTGCGTCGGGCCAGGCCCTCACATTTGTAATCCCCTCCATCCTCAGGACAGCCCTCTGGGGCGGGCATTGTTTCAAACACGCAAACTGGCTCGGGAGGTCAGCTACTCCCAGCCACAAGGTTGGGCGTGGGCTGGGCGACCTCAGAGGCCGTTGATTCTCCTGCCCTGTTTGCTCCCCGCAGAACTCGATGCCACCAGAGGCTCCCCTGTGCCTTGAGCATCAGCGGGAGGTGACCCCCAACACAGAGCGAGCCCTAATCCATTCATGTGGCCAAGTTGCCACCAAGCACTGTGCCTGGCCCCAGCTGTGCCTCAGTCATCCGGGAGCCCAATTTAACCCCAACATCTGATTAAATCTGATGCGTTGTGGGTAGGGCCTGGGCATGGATGTTTTCCCAAAGCTCCCCAGGAGTTTTGCAGAATGCAGCTCTGCGAGAGAACCACCGTGGAGTGCTCTGCACTTTGCCAAGCAGTTTGCTGAAATTATTTCTGTGGACGCTGACGCACCTATGAGAAGGCGTCCCTTTCCATCTCCAACTCCCTCTCTGCCCTTCCCACCTCATGCATCTGCCTTGGTCTGGGCCTCTATCATTTCTCTCTGGCCTCCCCACGGGCCTCCCTGCCTCCAGCCTCACTGCTGAAATCCAGTCCCCACTCTGACCCTGTCCCTCCTCTTGAAACCTGTCCCTGGCTCCCTATCACCCTTCAAACACATCCAAACTTCCTACTACACCGATCCATCTCTTTGCTCCGGGCCCACCGAACCTTCCTTTCAGCCCTGTGCTGCTCCCTCCACCAGGAAGGGCCCAGCCAGGCACCTTCCCTTAACTTCCACTCAGCCTGGGAGCCTCATCTCAGACACTGCCTCTGCAGGGAAGCTGATCCCGGCTCCCCCAGGCTGAGCTAGGCGCCATCGCTGCTCCCAGAGCACCTGTCCTTCCCTGATCCTTCCCTGATCCCATGCGTATTACGGATGGTTTTTGTACTCTGCTCTTGCCTTGTCTTTCTGTATCATTACTCAGAAACTTGAGTCTTTTTTAAATAATTTTTTCATATTTAAATAGGTAATATACTTTTTTAAAATTCAGGACTTTCCTGGGAATCCAGTGGTTAAGAATCCACCTACTAAAGCAGGGGACATCTGTTCAGTCCCTCGTCTGGGAAGATCCTACATGCCGTGGGGCAACCAAGCCCGAGCTCTAGAGCCCACGAGCCACAGCTACTGAGCCTGAACACTCCAGAGCCTGTGCTCTGCACCAAGAGGAGCCACTGCAGTCAGAAGCCCTGCACCACGGCTAGAGAGCAGCCCAGCTCGCTGCGGCTGGAAAGAGCCCACGCGCAGCAGAGAAGGCCCGGCACAGCCAAGAACAAACAAATAAAAATGTAAAAATAATAATAATAAATATTATTAATTCAAACAGCCTGAAAAGGAACAGAATGATATATAAGCTTCCTTACCACCCCTACGAATTCCCCAGTCTCCCTCCTCATACGGCAATCTCTGGTATTTGTTTCTTAGCTGTCTTTCCAGAAATTTCCAAAGCATATCCATGTAAACATGTAGATGTGCTTTGGAAATGTCTGTTAATTTTTTCTTTTTTTACACAAATGGTAGCATACTACACATACTTCTGTATCTTTTTATTTTCCTCTTAACCATATATCTCCACCCAAAAGTGAAAGAGGAGAGTGAAAAGGTTGGCTTAAAGCTCAACATTCAGAAAACAAAGATCATGGCATCCGGTCCCATCACTACATGGGAAATAGATGGAGAAACAGTGGAAACAGTGTCAGACTTTATTTTTCTGGGCTCCAAAATCACTGCAGACGGTGACCGCAGCCATGAAATTAAAAGACGCTTACTCCTTGGAAGGAAAGTTATGACCAACCTAGATAGCATATTCAAAAGCAGAGACATTACTTTGCCAACAAAGTTTCATCTAGTCAAGGCTATGGTTTTTCCAGTGGTCATGTATGGATGTGAGAGCTGGACTGTGAAGAAAGCTGAGCACTGAAGAATTGATGCTTTTGAACTGTGGTGTTGGAGAAGACTCTTGAGAGTCCCTTGGATTGCAAGGAGATCCAACCTGTCCATCCTAAAAGAGATCAGTCCTGGGTGTTCATTGGAAGGACTGATGCTGAAGCTGAAACTCCAATACTTTGGCCACCTCATGCAAAGAGTTGACTCATTTGAAAAGACCCTGATGCTAGGAAAGATTGAGGGCAGGAGGAAAAGGGGACGACAGAGGATGAGATGGTTGGATGGCATCACCGACTGGATGGACATGGGTTTATATAGACTCTGGCAGTTGGTGATGGACAGGGAGGCCTGGCGTGCTGTGGTTCGTGGGGTTGCAAAGAGTCAGACACGACTAAGTGACTGTACTGGACTGGTGGCTTACTGGTAAAGAATCCCCCTGCCAATGTGGGAGATGCAGGAGATGGAAGTTCAATCCTTGGGTCGGGAAGATCCCCTGGAGAAGAAAATGGCAACCCGCTCCGGTAGAAATGCCATGGACAGAGGAGCCTGGCGGGCTACGGGCCATGGGGCTGCAGAGTCTAACACAGCTTAGCAACTAAACAGCAAATGTCAATTATGGGACCCAGCCTCTGGTCCAGCTCTTGTCTTACTAGGGGCTTCATGAACGCTTATTTAGTGAATAGACGGAGAGAGGAAGGGTGTGTGAGTGGATGGACGAGTAGATGGAGGGGGTGGGTGGAGGGTGTATGAGTGGATCGATAGATGGGTGGCTGGATGAAGGACAGATGGAGAAACAGAGGCTCAGAAAGCTGAAATGACTTTCCTCAGAAAGCACAGCGAGGAAGTGGTAGGTTAGAGCTTCAGCTGCGGTCCTCTGCCCACCTCCCACCCACTTCAGAGCACCACACCGTGGCTATGACCACATCTGTAGTCTAACCTTTCCTAGATGTTATTCCTGGATTCCAGCCACTTGGGACCACATCAAAATGCACTTTTACAACTTCCCATTAAGCACTGTCCTGCCAAAACTGGCGATCTGTATCATGGAGTCTTCTTAAAAAGCCAAGCAATGAGAGGTGATCAAGGCGTCTTGAACTTGAGACAAGAAGAGAGCAGACTCTGTGTCCATCTTTGTGATGGGACAGAAGATTTCCAGGTCCCACTGAATCTTGGCAGAGTTAGGGGGACCCTGCAGATGAGCTCCAGCCCCAACCAGAAGATGGATGTGAGTACCTCTCTCATTGGTGGATTTGTGGCCTGTCTGCTTGCTTCCTCCATCCCTTAAGATGACATCAGCTAAGCCCTCAAGGAGGGCTCCCCAGAGAAGACCTTCTCCACCCAGGGAGCAGAGCAGGACAGAGCAGGGTGAGCTCAGAGCCTTGGAGTCAGAAACAGTGGGTTCAAATGCTGCCTAGCCCTGTGTGACCTTGAACAAGAGACCTCAACCATCCCAAGTCTCCATTCATTCATCTGCAAAATGGGATGACAGTGTGAACTACCTGGTCTGGTTGACGAGACCATTAAATGAGATGAAGCATGTGACACTCGTAACACATAATGTTCATTGTTGTTACTGTCGCACGGCTCTTCAGCCCCAGAGACACACCCGGCACAGTTGCTGGGTGCTTTATATAGATGAGCTCATTTACTCTGTGCAGAAATCCTAAAATTCTATGATCATCCCATTTTACAGATGAAGAAACAAAGGTAAAGGCTTGTGTCCAAGGTCACAGAGCTAGGACGTGGCCACAGCGGGCCTCCAGCCTGAGATCTCAGCCCATGACTGGCCTATTCTCTCTTACGGCCGTTATTATTCCTGTTAACGTCGGTCTCGTTACCATGACTCGTAGCAATGGTTACTATTATGACCATTGTTAGCACTGCTGTTATTACTATTTTTAAAGCTACTGTAAGGAATTGCCTGCGATTCAGTGCTTAGGACTCAGCACTTTCACTGCCGGGGCCCAGGTTTGACCCCTAGTCAGGGTATTCTGATCCCGCAAGCCATGGCAAAAAACTAGAGTGACATGAAATAAAAGTTAATAAAGTAAAATAAAATACTATAACTTCAGGCTTCCAACCTATGGTCCTTGGGATGAGCCCTCACAGCACGGCCTCCAAAGTTACACAAGTTGTAGTCTGCCTGCCCCTGTGCAGGGGACACACAGACGTGACATCTATCACACGTGGCTTGAGAGGCAAGCTCACTCCACTATACTTGGTCAGCCACAGAGCACAGCTACTCCCAAGGCCCGGCCTCAAATACCACCGGCACCCTCCCTGCCCAGCTATCTTTGGAAATGTCCTGTTGGGCACTCCAGCCTGTGGCCTCACCTCAGAGAAGCCCACATCCCAGAATAACTCCTGGAGGCCCCCGGGTGAGGACAACGCTTGATGCCCTGGAGCTGCTGGTGCAAAAGAAGTCCCGGGGGCCTCTATCCCCCCATCCCACCACTGGGGCTTCAGGCTGCTGGAGCAGAGGAAGCCCCAGAGGGAAAGTCAGGCTGGACCCCCTCCCCACCAAACACCTCTCCACCACGCACAGCCCCTTTGAGCAGGACCACAGGATACAAGGGAATAACCTTGGATGGGGATCTGGGAACTTGGGTTCTAATCCCAGCTCTGTCATGATCTCTCTACATGACCTTAAGCACGTACTTAACCTCTCTGAACTTTGATTTCCCTTCCCAAAAAAATCAGCAGAATACTAGCTCCTAAGTGATAGATTTGTTGTAAGGATTAAAAGAATGATCACAAGTGAAAAAAAAAAAAAGCACATTACCAGGCATGCAATAAGCACTCAATGAATGTTAGCCATCATCACCATGGCCATCATCATCATCCCATCATCACTGTCATCATCCCATCAACCCCAACATCACCATTACCATCATCACCATCGCCATCATCATCACCCCCATCACCACCACCATCAGCAGCATCCCCATCACTATTATCATCACCATCATCATCCCCATCACCACCATCCCCACCATCCCCATCATCCCCATCATCATCATCCCATCATCATCATCCCATCATCCCCATCATCATCCCATCAACCCCAACATCACCATCACCATCATCTTGTTGCTGAATCACGCAAAAAAGCCAGGATTCTTGGCCCCTGGAGGAGAAGAATTCAATCCGGGGCCAGAGACGAGGCTTGATCGCTCAGAGCTTTTGAGTAATAAAGTTTTATTAAAGTATAAAGGAGATAGAGAAAGCTTTGACATCAGATCAGATCAGATCAGATCAGTCGCTCAGTCGTGTCCGACTCTTTGCGACCCCATGAACTGCAGCACGCCAGGCCTCCCTGTCCATCACCAGCTCCCGGAGGTCACCCAGACTCGCATCCATCGAGTCAGTGATGCCATCCAGCCATCTCATCCTCTGTCGTCCCCTTCTCCTCCTGCCCTCAATCCCTCCCAGCATCAGAGTCTTCTCCAATGAGTCAACTCTTCGCATGAGGTGGCCAAAATACTGGAGTTTCAGCTTTAGCATCATTCCTTCCAAAGAAATCCCAGGATTGATCTCCTTCAGAATGGACTGGTTGGATCTTCTTGCAGTCCAAGGGACTCTCAAGAGTCTTCTCCAACACCACAGTTCAAAAGCATCAATTCTTCGGCGCTCAGCCTTCTTCACAGTCCAGCTCTCACATCCATAGATGACCACAGGAAAGACCATAGCCTTGACTAGGCGAACCTTTGTTGGTAAAGTAATGTCTCTGCTTTTGAATATGCTATCTAGGTTGGTCATAACTTTCCTTCCAAGGAGCAAGCGTCTTTTAATTTCATGGCTGCAGTCACCATCTGCAGTGATTTTGGAGCCCAGAAAAACAAAGTCTGACACTGTTTCCACTGTTTCCCCATCTATTTCCCATGCAGTGATGGGACCAGATGCCATGATCTTCGTTTTCTGAATGTTGAGCTTTAAGCCAACCTTTTCACTCTCCACTTTCACTTTCATCAAGAGGCTTTTTAGCCCCTCTTCACTTTCTGCCATAAGAGTCGTGTCATCTGCATATCTGAGGTTATTGATATTTCTCCCGGCAATCTTGATTCCAACTTGTGTTTCTTCCAGTCCAGCATTTCTCATGATGTACTCTGCATATAAGTTAAATAAACATGGTGACAATATGCAGCCTTGACGTACTCCTTTTCCTATTTGGAACCAGTCTGTTGTTCCATGACCAGTTCTAACTGTTGCTTCCTGACCTGCATACAGATTTCTTAAGAGGCAGATCAGGTGGTCTGGTATTCCCATCTCTTTCAGAATTTTCCATAGTTTATTGTGATCCACACAGTCAAAGGCTTTGGCATAGTCAATAAAGCAGAAATAGATGTTTTTCTGGAACTCTCTTGCTTTTTCCATGATCCAGCGGATGTTGGCAATTTGATCTCTGGTTCCTCTGCCTTTTCTAAAACCAGCTTGAACATCAGGAAGTTCACGGTTCACATATTGCTGAAGCCTGGCTTGGAGAATTTTGAGCATTACTTAACTAGCGTGTGAGATGAGTGCAATTGTTCGGTAGTTTGACATAGACAATCCCAAAGAAAGCCAATGCCAGAGAGTGCTCAAACTACCTCACAATTGCACTCATCTCACATGCTAGTAAAGTAATGCTCAAAATTCTCCAAGCCAGGCTTCAGCAATATGTGAACCGTGAACTTCCTGATGTTCAAGCTGGATTTAGAAAAGGCAGAGGAACCAGAGATCAAATTGCCAACATCCGCTGGATCATCGAAAAAGCAAGAAAGTTCCAGAAAAACATCTATTTCTGCTTTATTGACTATGCCAAAGCCTTTGACTGTGTAGATCACAATAAACTGTGGAAAATTCTGAGAGAGATGGGAATACCAGACCACCTGATCTGCCTCTTGAGAAATCTGTATGCAGGTCAGGAAGCAACAGTTACAACTGATCATGGAACAACAGACTGGTTCCAAATAGGAAAAGGAGTACGTCAAGACTGCATATTGTCACCATGTTTATTTAACTTACATGCAGAGTACATCATGAGAATGCTGGACTGGAAGAAACACAAGCTGGAATCAAGATTGCCGGGAGAAATATCAATAACCTCAGATATGCAGATGATACCACCCTTATGGCAGAAAGTGAAGAGGAACTCAAAAGCCTCTTGATGAAAGTGAAAGTGGAGAGTGAAAAGGTTGGCCTAAAGCTCAACATTCAGAAAACAAAGATCATGGCATCTGGTCCCATCACTACATGGGAAATAGATGGAGAAATAGTGGAAACAGTGTCAGACTTTATTTTTCTGGGCTCCCAAATCACTGCAGATGGTGACTGCAGATGGTGACTGCAGCCATGAAATTAAAAGACGCTTACTCCTTGGAAGGAAAGTTATGACCAACCTAGATAGCATATTCAAAAGTAGAGACATCACTTTGCCAACAAAGGTTCGCCTAGTCAAGGCTATGGTCTTTCCTGTGGTCATGTATGGATGTGAGAGCTGGACTGTGAAGAAGGCTGAGCGCTGAAGAATTGATGCTTTTGAACTGTGGTGTTGGAGAAGACTCTTGAGAGTCCCTTGGACTGCAAGGAGATCCAACCAGTCCATTCTGAAGGAGATCAGCCCTGGGATTTCTTTGGAAGGAATGATGCTAAAGCTGAAACTCCAGTATTTTGGCCACCTCATGCGAAGAGTTGACTCATTGGAGAAGACTCTGATGCTGGGAGGGATTGGGGGCAGGAAGAGAAGGGGAAGACAGAGGATGAGATGGCTGGATGGCATCACTGACTCGATGAATGTGGGTCTGAGTGACCTCCGAGAGCTGGTGATGGATAGGGAGGCCTGGCGTGCTGCAGTTCATGGGGTCGCAAAGAGTCGGGGCACGACTGAGCGACTGATCTGATCTGATCTGATCTGACATAGACATCAGAAGGAGGTAGAAAGAGTACCCCTTTGTGAGTGTTAGCAATGGAGTTATATACTCTCCAATGAATACAAAGAATGTCTGGAGGTTGTAAAGATCTCACCAGACCTACTCCCATAGTTTACATTTTAAGATAACAGGATTAGCTAGAAATGCTCAAACTACCGCACAATTGCACTTATCTCATGCGCTAGTAAAGTAATGCTCAAAATTCTCCAAGCCAGGCTTCAACAATACGTGAACGGTGAACATCCAGATGTTCAAGCTGGTTTTAGAAAAGGCAGAGGAACCAGAGATCAAATTGCCAACATCCGCTGGATCATGGAAAAAGCAAGAGAGTTCCAGAAAAACATCTATTTCTGCTTTATTGACTATGCCAAAACCTTTGACTGTGTAGATCACAATAAACTGTGGAAAATTCTGAAAGAGATGGGAATACCAGACCACCTGATCTGCCTCTTGAGAAACCTGTATGCAGGTCAGGAAGCAACAGTTAGAACTGGACATGGAACAACAGACTGGTTCCAAATAGGAAAAGGGGTATGTCAAGGCTGTATATTGTCACCATGTTTATTTAACTTCTATGCAGAGTACATCATGAGAGACGCTGAACTGGAGAAGCACAAGCTGGAAGCAAGATTGCAGGGAGAAATATCAATAACCTCAGATATGCAGATGACACCACTCTTATGGCAGAAAGTGAAGAGGAACTCAAAAGCCTCTTGATAAAAGTGAAAGTAGAGAGTGAAAAAGTTGGCTTAAAGCTCAACATTCAGAAAACGAAGATCGTGGCATCCAGTCCCATCACTTCATGGCAAATAGATGGAGAAACAGTGGAAACAGTGGCTGACTTTATTTTTCTGGGCTCCAAAATCACTGCAGATGGTGAGTGCAGCCATGAAATTAAAAGACGCTTACTCCTTGGAAGGAAAGTTATGACCAACCTAGATAGCATATTCAAAAGCAGAAACATTACTTTGCCAACAAAGGTCCGTCTAGTCAAGGCTATGGTTTTTCCAGTGGTCATGTATGGATGTGAGAGTTGGACTGTGAAGAAAGCTGAGCGCTTTTGAAGAACTGACGCTTTCGAACCATGGTGTTGGAGAAGACTCTTGAGAGTCCCTTGGACTGCAAGGATATCCAACCAGTCCATTCTGAAGGAGATCAGCCCTGGGATTTCTTTGGAAGGAATGATGCTAAAGCTGAAACTCCAGTACTTTGGCCACCTCATGCGAAGAGTTGACTCTGATGCTGGGAGGGATTGGGGGCAGGAGAAGACCCTGATGCTGGGAGGGATTGGGGGCAGGAGAAGAAGGGGACGGCAGAGGATGAGGTGGCTGGATGGCATCACTAACTCTATGGACGTGAGTCTGAGTGAACTCTGGGAGTTGGTGATCGACAGGAAGGCCTGGCGTGCTGCTATTCATGGGGTCACAAAGAATCGGACAGGACTGAGAGACTGAACTGAACTGAATTTAGTCCAGGGACTGCCTTCAGGCAGGATACATTATTGTTATATAATCCTTGTAAAGACCAGACCTACTCCCATAATTTACATTTTAAAATAACAGGATTAGCCAGAAGGTTTAATCCAGAGACTGTCCTCAGGCAGGATACAAAATCCTAAGGAATGTAGAGGGAAAAAAAGTTTGTCCTTTTTTTCCTCCTTGAGAATTGCAGACCCCTCTCTCTTTGGGGACCCCTAGACTTCTTATCAACCTACCTAGGAAATGACTCTCTCAATCACCATCCCCACCATCATCACCATCAGAGATCAGATCAGATCAGTCGCTCAGTCATGTCCGACTCTTTGCGACCCCATGAACCGCAGCACGCCAGGCCTCCCTGTCCATCACCAGCTCCCGGAGGTCACTCAGACTCGCATCCATCGAGTCAGTGATGCCATCCAGCCATCTCATCCTCTGTCGTCCCCTTCTCCTCCTGCCCTCAATCCCCCCCAGCATCAGAGTCTTCTCCAATGAGTCAACTCTTCGCATGAGGTGGCCAAAATACTGGAGTTTCAGCTTTAGCATCATTCCTTCTAAAGAAATTCCAGGATTGATCTCCTTCAGAATGGACTGGTTGGATCTTCTTGCAGTCCAAGGGACTCTCAAGAGTCTTCTCCAACACCACAGTTCAAAAGCATCAATTCTTCGGCGCTCAGCCTTCTTCACAGTCCAGCTCTCACATCCATACATGACCACAGGAAAGACCATAGCCTTGACTAGGCGAACCTTTGTTGGTAAAGTAATGTCTCTGCTTTTGAATATGCTATCTAGGTTGGTCATAACTTTCCTTCCAAGGAGCAAGCGTCTTTTAATTTCATGGCTGCAGTCACCATCTGCAGTGATTTTGGAGCCCAGAAAAACAAAGTCTGACACTGTTTCCACTGTTTCCCCATCTATTTCCCATGCAGTGATGGGACCAGATGCCATGATCTTCGTTTTCTGAATGTTGAGCTTTAAGCCAACCTTTTCACTCTCCACTTTCACTTTCATCAAGAGGCTTTTTAGCCCCTCTTCACTTTCTGCCATAAGAGTCGTGTCATCTGCATATCTGAGGTTATTGATATTTCTCCTGGCAATCTTGATTCCAACTTGTGTTTCTTCCAGTCCAGCATTTCTCATGATGTACTCTGCATATAAGTTAAATAAACATGGTGACAATATGCAGCCTTGACGTACTCCTTTTCCTATTTGGAACCAGTCTGTTGTTCCATGACCAGTTCTAACTGTTGCTTCCTGACCTGCATACAGATTTCTTAAGAGGCAGATCAGGTGGTCTGGTATTCCCATCTCTTTCAGAATTTTCCATAGTTTATTGTGATCCACACAGTCAAAGGCTTTGGCATAGTCAATAAAGCAGAAATAGATGTTTTTCTGGAACTCTCTTGCTTCTTCCATGATCCAGTGGATGTTGGCAATTTGATCTCTGAGGTTCGTGACATTGTACAGGAGACAGGGATCAAGACCATCCCCATGGAAAAGAAATGCAAAAAAGCAAAATGGTTGTCTGGGGAAGCCTTACAAATAGCTGTGAAAAGAAGAGAAGCGAAAAGCAAAGGAGAAAAGGAAAGATATAAACATCTAAATGCAGAGTTCCAAAGAATAGCAAGAAGAGATAAGAAAGCCTTCTTCAGTGATCAATGCAAACAAATAGAGGAAAACAACAGAATGGGAAAGACTAGGGATCTCTTCAAGAAAATCAGAGATACCAAAGGAACATTTCATGCAAAGATGGGCACGATAAAGGACAGAGATGGTGTGGACCTAACAGAAGCAGAGGATATTAAGAAGAGGTGGCAAGAATACACAGAAGAACTGTACAAAAAAGAGCTTCAAGACCTAGATAATCATGATGATGTGATCACTGACCTAGAGCCAGACATCTTGGAATGTGAAGTCAAATGGGCCTTAGAAACCATCACTACGAACAAAGCTAGTGGAGGTGATGGAATTCCAGTGGAGCTATTTCAAGTCCTGAATGATGATGCTGTGAAAGTGCTGCACTCAATATGCCAGCAAATTTGGAAAACTCAGCAGTGGCCACAAGATTGGAAAAGGTCAGTTTTCATCCCAATCCCAAAGAAAGGCAATGCCAAGGAGTGCTCAAACTACCGAACAATTGCACTCATCTCACACGCTAGTAAAGTAATGGTCAAAATTCTCCAAGCCAGGCTTCAGCAATATGTGAACCGTGAACTTCCTGATGTTCATCATCACCATAATCATCCTCAATACTATCACAGTTATTCTTGCCACTATCATCACCACCGTCACCACCATCATTAGCAACATCGTCACCACCATTAGCAGTGGTGACAAATGTCACCATCGCGGTCACTGCCATGGTTATTGTCACCACGATCATTGCTATGGACAATACTGTGTCCTGTCTCCCAAAATGCATATATTGAAGCCCTAACCTCACTGTGACTATATTTGAAGATTGGGTCTTTTGGAGGTGAACGTGAACGTGAAGTCGCTCAGTCATGTCCGACTCTTTGCGACCCCATGGACTGTAGCCTACCAGGCTCCTCTGTCCATGGGACTGTCCAGCAACAGTACTGGAGTGGATTGCCATTTCCTTCTCCAAGGGATCTTCCCAACCCAGGGATTGAACCCGGGTCTCCCACATCGTCAGATCAGATCAGTCGCTCAGTCGTGTCCGACTCTTTGCGACCCCATGAACCGCAGCACGCCAGGCCTCCCTGTCCATCACCAGCACCTGGAGGTCACCCAGACTCGCATCCATCGAGTCAGTGATGCCATCCAGCCATCTCATCCTCTGTCGTCCCCTTCTCCTCCTGCCCTCAATCCCTCCCAGCATCAGAGTCTTTTCCAATGAGTCAACTCTTCGCATGAGGTGGCCAAAATACTGGAGTTTCAGCTTTAGCATCATTCCTTCTAAAGAAATTCCAGGATTGATCTCCTTCAGAATGGACTGGTTGGATCTTCTTGCAGTCCAAGGGACTCTCAAGAGTCTTCTCCAACACCACAGTTCAAAAGCATCAATTCTTCAGCGCTCAGCCTTCTTCACAGTCCAGCTCTCATTGTAGACAGACGCTTTACCATCTGAGCCACCAGGGAAGGTAATTAGGGTTACCTTTTGGAGGTAATTAAGGTTAAAAAGGTCATAAGGGTACAGAGGTCTCCTCACTCATGTTCAGAGGATAGGCCATGTGAGGACAAAAAAAAAGTGAAAGTGAAGTCCCTCAGTCATGTCCGACTCTTTGTGACCCCATGGACTGCAGCCCGCCAGGCTCCTCCACCCATGGGATTCTCCAGGCCAGAGTACTGGAGTGGGTTGCCATTTCCTTCTCCAGGAGATCTTCCCAACCCAGGGATTAAACCCGGGTCTCCCACATTGTAGGCAGACGCTTTACCATCTAAGCCACCAGAGAAGTCCTGTGTGAGGACAAAGTAATCATCTAATAGCCAGAAAGCTCCCACAGAAATTGAGCCCTATTGGAAACTTGATCTTGGACCTTGCAGCCTCTAGAACTGTGAGGAAAGAAACTTCTATTGTTTAAGCCACGACATCTGTGGTATCTTGTTATGGCAGCCTGAGCAGACTGGCACATCAACCATCATCATCACTGCCATCATCAGTATCAGTGTTTTCACCATCATAGACATCACACCATCATTACCATAGTCATCAGCAGCAGTATCAACATTACCACCATCTTCAATACCTTCATCATCACTGTCATCATCAGTACTAACATCATCATCATCATTATCACTGTCATTATTAGGATCAACATTATCACCATCAGCAACATTATACCATCATCATCAGTCTCAACATTACCACCACCAACAGCCTCAATATCATTGTCATCACCAGTATCAACACTATCACAATCAGCAGCATCACCAGTGTTATCATCAGTATCAACATTACCACCACCACCAACAGCATCATTATCATTGTCATCACCAGTATCAACATTATCACAATCAGCATCACACCATCAGCATCAGTGTCATCATTGGTATCAACATTACCACCATCATCAGTACCATCATTATAACTGTCATCATCATCGGTATCAACATTATCACCTTCATCATCAACTTTATAACCATCACCATCACCACCTTCAGTATGCTAGGTCAGATTCCCCAGAGAGTTGACCCTCAGGTGGAGTTGACAAGTAAGGCATGGATCTAGGAGTGTTCCTGGGATTGACACCTGTGGAAGGCTGGTTAAGCAAGCAGGACTGAGCAGAGGGAGAAGATGGGTGGCAGGGTAGCCCCAACAAAGTCTCCAGTGACCCCATGGAGGAAAAACAAAACAAAACTCTGATGGCCCCTCAGAGTTGTTCAGCATCTGGGCCCCCATCACTTACAATCTCTAAATTTTATCACAATATTGGGTTTGCGATATCATCTTCTCACTTTTCTCCAAAGGGGATTTGCATCTTACAAAAGAGAAGCCAAAAGGAAGGCTTGATAACACCACAAAGTAAATCACTGGTGGAATTCCAGGCATCTGCTGGGCTTACTATCCTGGGGCAAAGAGCCCTTTGGGAGTTTCTCACACTGTCCCATTTGCCCTCCAGCCCCAGATTCTTGCTCACTTTCCCACCACAGCAGAGCCCCTGGGGACCACCTCCCTTCCAGTGGGTGCTCATCCATTCCAACCCCAAAGGCTCGGGCCAGCATGGCCCTGCTTCCTGGCAAGTCTTCTTGGGCGGCCGCCGGGATCAGAGTCTTTTCTCAACGTTTCCCACTCTTTTTCTTCAGGAGTTGAACCAAAGGGCAAGCTGCTCGCGCAGGCTGGTCCTTTCCCAGCTGAGCTAACCAAGCAGAGGGTCTCAATGAGGGACAGAGCCTGGGCCAGGGATGCCTGTGGAGCGCGACCATGAGTAAGCACGGGCCTCTCCCATCTGTCCTTCTCCAACGGTCAGGCTGGTAGAGACTGCCACATGATGAAATGAGACCATGTGGACAAAGGGCCCAGGACAGCTCAGCACATAGTAGGGGCTTACTAAACGCTCATTCATGCACAGGACAGGCCCTTAGCAGGCAACACGGGGCAGGAGAAGGGGTCATGACAGGGATCACGCCCCTGACGCAGGGCAGGCAACGGCTTCCCACTGAACCTCTTTCTGGTCTCCAAGGCCCGGCCTGTCCCCTTTATGCTCCCCTCAGCCCCCTGGCCTCCCTGCTGTGTCTCAAACTCACCGAACTCATCCCCACAACAGACTGGCCCCACTGCCTGCAGCCCTCTTCCCAGAGCTTCTCCTCCCGCATCTGCAGCTCACTTCAAATGCCATCTCCCCAGACAAGCCTCCCCCATTCACCCCAACATCACACCGTCCATATATTTGTCTCACAGCGTAACACTCTGAATTTCTCTTGCTCGGGGAAAGCGAGTCGGAGGATTCACCATGAAATCTCAGTTACCTAGAACAGTAACCACGTACAATACAGGAGGCGGTGCCAAAGGCTTATTTTGGCCACCGTCCCTGGAAAAAGCTATGAGGCAAGAGATCCGTTCCTTATTTTCTGGGCAAAACCTTCTCCCTCTCTGTATTTGCAGTTCCTCTGTCTGCAAAATGAGGGGACTGGACCCGATGAATCCATACTCCCTTCCAGCTCAAACAACAAGATTCCACATCCTTGGATAACTTCTCATTTTAGCCCATAACCAGCTCCCGCCAGGACATGATTCATCTCTGCCGATTCTGCCTAGCAACCAGCCCTTCTCCCCACATCCCAAGCCAACCCGCCCCCCTCTTTCAAGACAAATTCCTCCCCCACCACACACCCGCCGAGCTTCCCCCCTCCTCCAGCATCCTGGGGAGGAATGCCAGGCTTCAAGATCCTCCCCTGTCTGTCTGCCACCAGCATTTTAACGCAACCTCAGAATGTCTCGGGCTATGTCTGGAACCAGATGGGGGGGAGCTGGTCCCCACGGGATTAGTACAGGAAACGGCAGCAGAAGTCAGGCAGGCGGAAAGCGCTGACCCAGCACGGGAGATCATTTCTATTCTGATGCCTCGCCCTCCTCTACTGTCCAGCTCCCTGGGCTGGAAAAGTGTCTGTGTTTAGGTAAAGAGAAAGAAGGGACAGAGAAAGTGGATGAGAGAGAGAGAGACCAAGTTTCCATGCTTGAGACAAAATCAGTTCATTTGGACTTTCCCAGGGAGGTCTTCATACAGTGCCCCACAGTGAGAAAAAAGAACCATCTCACCTGCCGGCTCAGTAGTAAAGAAGCCCCCTGCCAATGCAGGAGATACAGGTTCAATCCCTGGGTCAAGAGGATTCCCCGGAGAAGGAAATGGCAACCCACTCCAGTATTCTTGCCTGGGAAATCCCATGGACAGAGGAGCCTGGCAGGCTACAGTCCATGGGGTTGCAAAGAGTCAGAAACAACAACTCAAGAACAACATCATCTTCGTAGATACTGGAAAGCATTTGATAAACTTCACTGTCCATCTGCAACTCAAAAATCTTGGCAATCTAAGAATAGAAAGGAATTTCCTTAACTTGAAGAAAAGACATTTACCAGAAAACTACAGCAAACATCACAAGAAAACTTTGGAAGCACTCCCATGAGGATCAGGAACAAAGCAAAGATGCTCCCCACCATAGCCACCTCCACACTGACGTCACCACCTCCGGCACCATCCATCACCCACCCCCACCACCATCACACAGAAAACAAATGGCGTGCAGGGCACAGACTGGACATGACGAACCTGTCACTGAAGGATCGACCATCTCTCTAGAGATCCTTCTTGAACGACCACTGACGGTCAGCCTACCTGGGGACCTGCCTTGATCTTTTCTGGGCAACTTTGGGTCTCAGTTTCCCCACTTAGAGCTGGAGTGGTGGGACTATACCAACTGTTTGCAAACTATAAGCCCTAGGGGCCCCTGAAGAGGGGCAAACAGTTACCTCTGGGAATCCCACCACTCCTCCAGGAGGCAGCTTTGCTTTCATTCAACTTATGTTAGGATTCCTGCTGCTGCTGCTAAGTTGCTTCAGTCGTGTCTGACTCTCTGCGACCCCACAGACGGCCTCCCACCAGGCTCCCCCATCCCTGGAATCTCCAGGCAAGAACACTGGAGTGGGTTGCCATTTCCTTCTCCAATGCATGAAAGTGAAAAGTGAAAGTGAAGTCTCCCAGTCGAGTCTGACTCTCAGCGACCCCATGGACTGCAGCCTACCAGGCTCCTTCATCCATGGGATTTTCCAGGCAAGAGTACTGGAGTGGGGTGCTATTGCCCTCTCCGATGTTAGGATTCCTAGGAAGAGTTTATTTGAACAAAGGATTTTATGGCTCAAAAAATGTTGAAAACCAGTGCATACCAAATCAATCAACACATGGAAACTAAGGCCAGAAACAGGTCATTCATAGAAGAGGAACTCCATGGGGTTAAAAGTCCCTCTCTCACATAGATAATCAGAGAACCAAAATGAAAACAATGAAATACCATTCCTCATCTGATTGGAAGCTCACACTGCTGGCAAGGGTGTGGGAACCTGAACCACTCTTAGTCCTAGATGGTGGTGGAAACTGGTGACGCATTTTGGAAAAGTCTTCTGGCAGCACTGCTGAAAATGTGATGCCTCTATCCCGGGCCTTGGCAAGGCCCCTCCAGTAGGACCTGGTGTCTGCAAAGACACCCACATGCAGGATGGCCTGGTGACACAGGGCTCTCTAGCTCTGCCGCCTGTGGTGTCCCCTTGTGAGCTCACCCAAGGCCTGCTCTGCTCCCATGCCCGACCTGGAGGTACCCTGAACCAGTTCCACTATCGGGGTGCCTGAAGCCCGGGTGGCAGAAGTCTGGGCTCACACTTCCAACAAGTGACTCCCAGGCATGAATCCACCATGCCAGGGCTGCCCTTTCCCTCACATCAGACAGACCACAGACCACATGAGCTGCCAGACCAGACCCAGGACCTGAGCCCTCTCCCCAGCTCACCCAGGGTGTGACAAGTCCCCTCGCCCCTGGGGTTACCACACCCATCAACAATTCTCTGAGCATGGGTGCTTTCCTCATTAGCTCAATGAAGCTGATGGAATCGACTTCGCAGTGATCTTTCAACATGAAATCATTCACGTGAAAACAAATTAGGACATGTTGACGACAGTCCTTATGTCCAGACCCTTCTCCCAGAAGCGAATTCTCTCTGAATACCCTCTTGAACTCGATGGGACCACCATCTCCCTAACCCTCCCGCAGCGATGGGCACTTAAGTCATTTCCCCTTTTCTCATTTATTCGCATCAGCGCTAGCACCAACCATCTTTGTAGGCCCATCTCAGGGCCCATGCAGAAGTATTTCCATAGCACCTTCTGGAAAAGAATCTCAGGGGCAAACACATGGTCAAGCTTGGTCGATGTGGCCCCACCACCTTCCAAAAGCCTCCTTCTATCTCTTTCTGAAGTCTACTCAAAATCAGACAGTGCAGGGATCAGATCCGGACAAAGTCGAGATGTTCTCATCTTGTGAGAGGCCAGGGGAAAAATCCAGAAGAGTTTCTAACTAGCTCGCCCATGGCTGGCCATGTCCTCCCAGCCAGAGCTTGTGCTGGGGTCTCCGCTGGGGGAAACTGGCCCTCGGACCAAGCCAGTTCGACTTCCCTTAGGCGCAAAGTGGCTTCTGAGAGGGTTTGCTCAGATGCTGGAGAGACTGTCGGAGAAACTGGGACACCTCTTCCAGGGGTCTCTTAAGGTTGGGGGGCGGGGTGGTTGCTCTCCCCATAGTGGATTCAAGGGGGTAAAAAAACGCCAGGTCCTCCCGAGATCTTCTCATCCAAGAATCAAGCGACTCTTTTTACTTCAGGGAAAATGGCTTCCTGCAGCCCTTGTCTCAGCTGCTGACAATCGCTGCCTCACACGGGAACAGTTCGAGGCCCACCAGCTGCCTGAAATCTAGATGTTGCCTCCTTCTTTCCTTTGTGGGAGAAGCAGCCAAGGACCAGAAGGAGTGAGTGACTTTCCTCAGAAAGCACAACCAGGAAAGAGGCAGAGCCAGACCTTCACCCCGGGGCCCCAGACCCAGGGTCAGTGCCTGCCTTGGGTCCCCCACCTCCAAGTTCACGCCTCCGGAGGGCCCAGGGCCCGCCGGCTAGGCCCCAGAGACCTGGTGGACTCTCGGCGTCGACCGCATGCGGCATCCTGGGCAGGGTCAAAGCATTGGCTGGAGCCCAGCAGACTAGCTTGGTCATTCCCCAGCCACGTGGACTGGAAGGCCACTTCAGTACACTTAGTAACACAGGGAGACAGGCCCCAGGTGGTGGTGGGAGGCGGAGGGATGCCAAGCTCCGCCCTCTACCCAGACCCCACCCCCCAAGCAAGATGTACGCAGGCGCAGTTGTTACACCGGTTCAGTCGCTCTGCTGTTTCCGACTCCTTGGGACCTCATGGACTGCAGCACGCCAGGCTTCCCTGTCCATCACCAACTGCCGGAGCTTGCTCAAACTCATGTCCATCGAGTTGGTGATGCCACCCAACCATCTCATCCTCTGTTGGTGCATAGGCGGGGCCTGACCCCATGACCAGTTACAGTCAAAGCACTCTTTGCTGCCTTTCCACCTCGTAGAACCACAAGGATGCAGTACCAACAACTGGGATGACGCCCCTGTCACCAGCTGAGCTGTGGAGGTCACATGGAAGTCTGGACACTTTGGCCTTGGGCCCCATCAACCCCGTTGTCCTGCATTCATGTGCTCATTCATTCACTCATTTGTTCACGAGTAAGCTTGCAGGCAGCGTGGAGCTGTGGTTAGAGCCCTACTTAGGGGATCTCAGTGTCTTCCCAGGCGGAGCTAGTCCTGCCTGCCTGCCATTGCAGGAGATATAAGAGATACGGGATCGATCCCAGGGTGGAGAAGATCCCCTGGAGAAAGGCATGGCAACCCACTCCAGTGTTCTTGCCTGGAGAATCCCATGGACAGAGGAGCCTGGTGGGCTACAGTCCATGGGGTCTCAAAGAGTCAGGCACAACTGAACAAACTTCGCATGCATGCATGGGATCCCAACAAGCCCAGGAGATTCAAAACCCAGCTCGTTCTTTCTGGCTGTGTGACTTGCCTCCACTTGGCCTCTCTGAGCTTCCACGCCACCCTCAGCTTTGTGAGAACCAAGTGTGTAGAAAGTCCTCAATGCCATGCTTGCTACACAGTGGGTGCTGAAGAAGTGATGAAAACACCCTCGTGGTGGGATTTAAATCCTGAGGAAGGCACAGGCAGGGGACTTGGGGGTCTCCCAAGTGGGCCACATGCTCAATGAGCATTGTTCTCATCTAAGCCTCACAACAGGGCAGGACCTGTAGTTTCACAGGTGAAGTGCTGAGAGAGAGCAGAAACTGCCCAGGGTTGAGCAGCCTGGAGGTGGGATTTGAACGCTGGGATCTGAACCCCAGTCTTTCTGGGATGCAGACACCTTCCGCCCTTCCCCCACTGCACCTAAAGAAATTTCTGGCCAGTCTAAGCATTTGGTTTGTTTTATACTGGATACTTCCCTGGAGACTTCCCTGATGGCTCAGATGGTAAAGCGTCTGTCTGCAATGCAGGAGACCCGGGTTCGATCCCTGGGTCGGGAAGATCCCCTGGAGAAGGAAATGGCAACCCACTCCAGTACCATTGCCTGGAAAATCCCATGGACGGAGGAGCCTGGTAGGCTACAGTCCATGGAGTCACAAAGAGTCGGACACGACTGAGTGACTTCACTTTCACTTTCATACTGGATACACAGCAGAGAGGGAAGGAGAGATGTTCCAGGCCACCTGGCAATTAATCCCACTAGGTCCCCCTCACCTTTCCAACCCCCCCAGAAATAGCCCCAGCACCTGCCCCGCCTGAGTCCCTGGGCTCCCCAGACCATATGGACAGCCAAGTCTCCAGCTGTACCCACCAGACACTATCCAAACCCTGGCTGGGGACACCACACCCCAGAGGGAGACAGGAAACAGCTGGCACATGACCCCTGGCCCCCACTGGGCGCCAAGCCCCTGCAGAGGGGCACATGGGATGGGGGTGACTTTTTACCCCCAAAAGGCCACAGCACCCGTTTCTGTCTCTGGCTGCATCTGTCACCCTCTCCCCAGAGTTCACAGGACTTTCCTGGCTGCTGGTGGTGCTCTGAGTCCACCAATCCTTCTGGCACCCTCTGCCCTGCCCCTCAAGAATAGGTGTTTAAAATGTAAAGTTCCAAGCCTCTAAAATCACTGATCTTCGGATACTGAAGCTTCTAAACCTAGACCTGGAAAAAAGTGACTCCCAGAACAACCAGACATTTAGAAATAGAAGTTTCCTTCTTTTCTCTTCCTGAGGAACAGCACTTCACAGTTTACAGCAAACAAGAGCTCACATTCAATGAGTACTTGTGGGGGATTTGCTCTACGAGAATGAACTCAACTCCCACCTCAACCCTCCAAGGTTCTGTTTCACAAACGAGGAAACTCACTCAGGCCCAGAGAGGTTAAGTGACTTGCCCGAGGTCACACAGCTGAGAAGTGGCAGAACTGAGATTCCAACCCAGGTCATCTGAACCCCTAACCACCAGGTGACCCTGCCCTGCACATTGTAAAGTACATTCACATCCATTAACCTCACAGCATTCTGGGGAGATAGGGCCCCAGCTTTACAAGTGAGGAACCCACAGTTCAAAAACTTGACATGCCCAAGTCACACAGCAAAGAGGACCCTAACTAGGTCTCTTGGTTCCTTATTTCCATGTCCACTAAAACCTTCTCCCCTCATTGTCCCCAGTCCGGCCTGTGCAATCCTAGTCCTTTCCCCCTCCAGGCCCTCCAGCTGAGACCAACTCTCCAAACCCTAAGGGAGAGGCCACAGGTGACCGCCCGAGACCTGGACCCTCCAGCCTTCTGGGGCATCGTTGGCGTTCCTGCAGGGCCCGAGAGGGTGGGGGGGGGACACCATGCTGAGCATTGCAGAGGCCTCTGGCATCAGGGACCCTGGCAAGAGCTGATTTACGAGCAGAGCTATTTTATACTTTGCAGCTGCCACCATAAACCTTGCACCCGCATAGGAAGGGGGAGCAGCTGTGGGGGGAATCGCCCAGGCCCTGGAGCCAGCACCAAATCCTTCCTGCTATTTCTGAGCAGCCGGAGGAATCCCGAAATTAAAACCTCCTGAAAAAATGACAAATCCCTGTCCCACTCCAGACAGATCCTTCCCCCAAACCAGATGAAGAGGCAGGATAAAGCAGAGTGGAGCTGGATATAGTGCAAGACTGCCCAGCAGAATCCCAAATTCTCACCCAGTTCTAGACGAGACCCAGCCCATCTGGTCCTCAAATGCCCAAGTATAAAATGAAGGCCTGGTCTGAGTCTCTCTCAACTTTAGAGGTTCCCTAAGGCAGTGGCACCCCCACTCCAGTGCTCTTGCCTGGAAAATCCCATGGATGGAGGAGCCTAGTGGGCTGCGGTCCATGGGGTCGCTGAGAGTCGGACACGACTGAGCGACTTCACTTTCACTTTTCACTTTCATGCTTTGGAGAAGGAAATGGTAGCCCACTCCAGTGTTCTTGCCTGGAGAATCCCAGGGACCGGGGAGCCTGGTGGGCTGCCGTCCATGGGGTCGCACAGAGTCGGACACAACGGAAGCGACTTAGGAGGAGGAGGAAAGTCACTTAGCTCAAAAATTCTCACTCTTTAAGAGTCTATGCTCCAACTACTGGCTGTGTGACCTTGGACACTTGACCTCTCAGAGTCTCCATGTGTCTCATCTGTAAAATGGGGAGCACTAATAATCGTCTCTTTAGTAAGGTTGGGAGGGAGGGATAAAATAACATCCAGTAGTTCATAGCTTTTTTTGTAATAGCCAAAGCCGGAAACCACACGAACATCCATCAACAGGAAAATGGATAAGTTTTCATATGCTTATACAAGGGAATACTGTGTGTGTGTGTGTATTCAGTTGTGTCCAACTTGTTGCAACCCCATGGAGTGTAACCTCCCAAGCTCCTCTGTCCGTGAAACTTTCCAGGCAAGAATACTGGAGTGGGTTGCTATTTCCTACTCCAGGGGATCTTCCCGACCCAGGGATCAAAGCCACGTCTCTTGCATCTCCTGCATTGGCAGGTGAATTCTTTATCACTGCGCCACATGGGATGCCCACAAGGGAATTCTGCTCAGCAATAAAAAAGTGTGAAATATTGGTAGATATAATAACACGAATAAATCTCAAAATATTTATGTTGAGTGAAAGAAGCCATACACAAAAACAGAGTACACACCGTAGGGCCCCACTTACATAAAACTCCAGAAGATAAAAGTGATTCATAGGGACGGAAAGCAGATCAATAGTTGTCTGGGGGCTGGGGTGGGGGTGGGGGAGCAGTAAGGAGAGATTACAAAGGGTGATTACAAATTAATTAATATATTAATTGTGGTGATGGCTTTAAACACGTGTCAAAATTATCAAATTGCACCCTTGAATATGCGCATTTTATTGTGTGTCAATTACACCTGGTAAAGCTGTAAAAAGTAATATGGGTAAAATGCCAGACACGTGCATAACAGTCCACTTATAAATGGTGGCTATTTCCGTTATTAATCATTGTGGTTGCATCTGGATGATTCTTTGATGAAGTTTCATTTCCTCTGCTAGAATGTAGCCTCAGATCTGTTTTGCTAACAGTTCCTCCCCAATACATGGCACAGAGTAGGTGCTCATAAAGAACTGTATTTGAGAAACAAAAGATCTCTGACCCTGCTACACACTTCTGGGCCACCTCGGAACTCAGAGGGTTACATCATCCCAGGCAAGGAAAAGAACTGGATGATTCCAAGAATCTATGAATGAAAACAAAGACAGGCAGTGGACAATCACTGTCATCACCCCAGGAGGCAGGGTGAGGTCAGAACAAGGAAGGGGGACCCAAGATGAAATGCAATGGATACAAAATGCTCATGCCCACCCTACAATCAGGGAAGGGGCTCTCCCTTTGGGCCACGAAGTTCTAAAATGAGGTGGGAGGCTCAGCACTGAAAAGTCCAGGCTGAGAAGCCAGATAGACCTGGGTTCAAAGACCAGCTATGCCCTGCTGTGTGACTTTAGATAAGTCACTACTCCCCTCTGAGCCTCAGTTTTCTCATCTGCAAAATGGGGGGAGGGTAATGATATTGCTCCTCTCTCCGTGGAGAGTGTAGGAAGGATTAGATGTGGTTATGGATGTGTGGGCACCATCCCTCCTTTGCCTTACACGCATGCACACACACAGAGCTCTTGCTATGTGCCAAGGCAGTGTTGAATGCTGGGGAGACAGTGGTGCTCAGACACCTGGCCCCTCTCTCGGTGGACTTTGCATCTTGGCTGTGACAACTGCCTGGCTGTACCCTCAGACACTTTGATTTCATTGGTCTGGGTAGGGGCCAGGTAGAAAGGAGTTTCAAAGCTCCCAGGTAATCCCGCTGGGCAGGTGGAGAACACTGCGGACTGGAGTGGGTTCATCTTCTCTTTATCCACAGAGGCCCAGAGAGGCGAGGGGACTCCCCCAAGGCCACGCAGCCAGGAAAGCAAGTGTGGAGCTGGCACTGACTCAGGTGGTCTCACCGGACAGCCCAGACCACTGTGAGCACCCCAAGGGGTCAAGATGATGAGCCCAGCACAGAGCAGCCTGGCAGGTGTGGGTTCTGTCCCTCCTGTTCTCAACAAAACTCCAGCCAAAGTATGCCCAGCCAGTCAGACGATCAGAGCAGGGCAGGACACGGGGAAGCGGCTCTTCAGCACCCCACTCCCACCTCACGTCACCTGAAGCCCCATTCCCACACCAGCTGGGGTTCACGTCTCAAGGAGGTTTTGCTGACCCTCCCCCTCCCCCTCGAAGGCGGCTGTGGGCTAGCCCCGGGGCAGACTCCCCGACTGGGGGCAGCTGCAGGGTTTTACAAGGCCCGGGACAGTGGGGGCCTGTTCCTGCCCCAGCAGACGCTGGGATCCCTGGGAACGCTGGAACTCCTCACCCCCACCCGCTCCCTTAAGCCGCGCTGTTTCCGCCTCCCTTGGACTCCCCACACACCCCCACCGTGGTCTCCCTCCGCGGCTCACTCCCCACTGATGCCGCCGGCCAGATGTGAGCCCATCAAAGGCCCCTCCTGGGTGACTCCATCACAGATGCAGGGAGCAGGGTGGAGGGGCTCCAAGCCCTAGAGGTGTGTGGCCGTTCTGTCCTCCCCAAGGGCATCCTTCATTCAATCACTCGTTCATTCCAGTGGAGCCCAGCAGAGAACTCAGCCTCTGGAATCAGACCACGGGGCTGGAATCATGGCTCTGTGATCTGGGCAACTGACTTCCTCTCTCTGGACCTCAGTTTCCCCAACTGTGACATGGGGATGATAAGAGTGCCTGGGTTGCCGAGCGTTGATGATGTCTGCTGCTTAGAGCCGTACCTGACACATAACTGCTACTCCTCAACTAAGCGACTATTGTCATCCTTGAGCCCACAGGACTGTAGGAGAGAGACTGGGAAGGGGGAGGGGGGAGGAGGGGATATCTAAGCCAGAAGCTAAAAGATGAGAGTTAACGGGAATTCTCTGGTGGTCCAGTGATTAGGTCTCAGAGATTCCACTGCAGGGCGCACAGGATCAATGCATGGTCAGGGAACTAAGATTCCACATGCCGCACTGCGTGGCCAAAAAGAAAATTAGAGTTAGCAAAGCAAGGGAGGGGGTGGAAGAGTGTCTTGGGCAGAGGGAATAGTAGCTGTAAAAGCTCAGCGGTGAGAGAGAGGTCGATTCCTGCACTGGGGCTCAGACCCCCTCCTTAATCTCCTCCCCAGTCCCTGGGGAAACAGGCTGTGGCTAAAACCGCACACCCCATGTCCTCTGGAGGGCCCAGTGGACACTAACAGAGAGCCACTGGCAGGTAACTGCTGATGGGAGACCCAGCCCTGCCTGCTCCCCAGGGATCTCCAATGTCTGCTCCTGTCTTACCTGGGTGTTGCCTGACTTGGGGAAGCTTCAAGCACTTCCTAGCCACACCCCTGCACCTAGGACCCCGAAGGAGCTCAGGAACAAGCAGAGGGCTGTCACACCCAGAGAGGTGGAGTGACTTGGTCTGAGCCACACAGCATCCTGGTATTCAGTATTTGTATTTCAATTCTCCCTAGGTCCTTGGGCGGTCGCCTGTCTGGGCTGAGAGGGGGTGGGCCCTTCCCCGCTGAGCCAGACAGTGGCCATTGTGTGTTTTGAAACCCGAACTCCGGCCCCCTCCAGATGGATGTGGGGTCGGAGGAGGAGAGGGGCTGCAGGGGGTGGGGGTGGGGATAGCCTCCTCACCCCCATCACCCCAGGGATCCAGCACATGCTCCCAGCCCAGCCACGTCTGGATTCCAGCTGGCAGCTGGGATAGCAGTGGCCACAGGAATCACCATCAAAGGCGAGGAGGAGCCTGGTGGGCGAGGAGACAAAAGGCAGGGACTGCCTTCCACCCCAGGCACCGCAGGCCAAGGGTGCGGCCAGTGTGGCGCTGTCCCTGAGACCCAGACCAGCCCTCAGCCATTCTGCAGGGAGTGGGGGAACTAAAACTTTGGCCCCAAGCCCCTCCACGGCCCCTGTCTCCTGGGGGAAGCAGAGGTGGGTGGTTCTCCTGCAGACACCGTAAGCAGCAGAGGCGCGAATGGACGCTGCCTCAGTGGCCATGAGCCCAGGGCTTCTGGGGCAGACTCTGGCCCCTGTTCCCATGGGGCATCCATCCCTCCCTCCATTTCCCACACCCATCCGACCCCCGAGACCAGGTTGATGTGTCCCACCCCTCCAAAAGTTGCCCCATCCCTACAGAAAAGCCCAGAGGAAATGCCCCCCAACCTCCCAGCATACTCCTTCTCCCCACCCCCAGAAAACCAGCATGCTCAGGCCTGAATAAAGGTTTATTGTGCTGGTTTATTATATTCCAGCACCTGGACAGCTGTGCAGAGGTGGTGGAGCCTGGACAGAGGAATAGAAACAAGAACCCCCTCACAGGGCCTCCCCAGATCCTGGACGAAGCTCAGGCTCCCTTGTTGAAGACTAAAGAATGCTGTGGGCACAGGCTGCCAGGCGTGCGTGTGTGTGTGTGTGTGTGTGTGTGTGTGTGTGTGTGTGTGTGAAGAGTGGGGGGCCATGGACCCCTGCTTCCAGCCTGGGTGTCAGACCCCTCCTAGAATGGGGTCCCCTCACACACAGCACCTCCCAGCCAGCTTCTAGGTCGCTTGGAGTCCCTGGCAAGAAAGGTGAACTTCATTTGCCCCATCCCCACAGAAGTAGCAGGATGAGAGGCTGAGACCCCAAACCCCACCACCCTCACCCTGGACCATCCAGAAACTGGGGAGGAGGCACCCCGTGGAACATTTAGAGCAGTAACTTCCAGAGTGTTCTCTGCAGGATTTTACTCTGTAGCTGTAAAACAAAAACAAAAGTACTCCACGGTCAAAAGCAGTTTGGGAAAGGCTAAGCGAAACCGGATTCCATGGGCACCTTTACTGCAGGACTTGTTAGAGCCTTGGAGGACTTCTGTTGGGCGGGTGAGGGGAGAGGCAGTGCGCAGAGCGGAGAAGCAACGTTTCCTCGACTTGTTCATTGGCCCACAAAGTCCTTCTTCCAGGGAAGCCAGTTTGGGAAATGCCCGTGCTGTGCACAGGGGCCCCTCACAGAAACCTCCTGATGGATCTTCTGTGGTACCTCCAGGCCCCTGTGCATTTCCCCATTCATTCAACCTCTTCCAAAATTTCTAGTTATTCTGTTCCTCTTTCCTGCCTTGATGGAAAGCAGCGGCGTCGGCACTGTCGCAAGGGACCTGAGACTTCTGTTTCCCAGCGGATGTGTCTGTGACTAGGACACCCTCCTCCCAGTCCCAGCCCCTAGAGGAGCTGTGCCTTTCGGATGAGCCCCTTGGGGCTGTGGGGACAGATGTTATGGAAGTTGGTGAGATTCCTGAGGTGGGACAGAGACCAGCATCTTTGCCCACTGTAGTAGGGTCAGACACGCTGGGGTCTGCAGCGGGGAGTGGCCAGGGAAATGGGGTGGTCAGAGCACGGTAGGGACCAAGGGCCTTTCTATGCCCAAGGAGGTGACCGCTAGGGGTCCAACAGTCAGGGCCCGCAGTTCGAGAGGGGGCAGTTAGATGCTGGGGGGGACACTGCCGCAAGCACAGGGGTTTTCAGGGGGACCAACCGGGCCCCCGGCTTCCTGGGCGAGTAAGGGAGCCACGTCTGGCTCTCCTTGATCTTCAGCGGCTGCGGCAGCGCCTGCAGCTGCGTCCACCTCCACTGAGCAGGGCTCCTCCGGCAGAGGCTGCACCTCGGGTTTATCCGCCGGAAGCGCACGTCCCTGGGCTTCCAGGTCCGCCTCCCGGGGGCCTTTCTCCTCTTCCTCTGATCTGCCCTCTGGTGCCCTGGCTAGGTCTCCACTGCTTGGGGCGGCCCTGGAGGGAGACTTGAGGTTCTGGGTGGCGGCGAGGATGTGAGCCTGGAGCTGCTGGGAGGAATCCAGGGTCTCCTCAGGCCGGCCGTCGGGAGCCCGGTCGGGGACCTCGCTGAAGGCCCTGGGGCCCCCTGCGCGGTCGCTCTGGTCTACGTACTTCTTCTTGGGGAAGGACGAGGGGTAGTAGGCAGAGGCCTTGTGCTTCTGGCGGGTGATGAGAGCTGCACAGACGATGAACATCAACAGGAAGACCAGGGAGCCCACCACGGCGATGAGCATCACGTACTGGCGGAAGAAATCCACGATGCCGTCCAGGAAGTTGGTGGGGGGCTTAGGGCCCGCCAGGGGCGTGGGCTCGGGCCCCACCGACGTGGGGCTGAGGGCCGGGGTCTGCGGCGGCGGGAGGCTCGGGGAGGAGGCCGACGAGCCCTCGGCCTCCCCACTGCCCCCCGTGTCCTCCAGGAAGCCAGCCTGCAGGGATACGGAGTAGGACGCCGTGGGCAGGACCCGCAGCAGCAGCAGCAGCAGAGACACGGCGAGGCTGGGCACCGCTGCGGAAACCATGTTGCCGGGGACCTGTGGGGAAGGGAGGCAGGAGAGACGTCAGGGTGGGACCCCGGGGCCTCAAGGGACCCCGAGGAGGTGCAGAGGACACAGAACCTCTTCTAGCAAATTGCTTCCGTTCCTTGGGACTGAGCCTCCCCACTGTGCAATGGATCCTATCCCGGGGTTCACGTCGGTTCTCCCCCGCCCCAACGACTCACTTCAATCTGAGCTTCTAGAGGGCACAGGCTGAATCTTAGTCATCTCGGCAACTTCAGGGTTTTGCATTATATCTGGGTCCTGGACCCCACAGTAAGCACCCAATAAATGCATCTTGATGGACTTGGCTCAACGAATAAGAAGAACTTACTCTTTCATTGCTTGCCATGTGCCAGGCCCAATTTTATTGTAGATGAAATTTCTCTTGACTCCTGGGAACCGCCTGCTGGGGGTAGTACTACATTCTCCCCATTTTCCAGGTGAGGAAATTGAGGCGCAGAGGGATTCAAAGACTTGCTAAAGAAGAGCTGGAGTTTGGATGCAGGCACGGAGGGAGGGCCCAGTGAGTGACTAAGTTGACCCCCTCCTCCAGGAAGCCCTCCCTACTGCCCCTGGCCTATCTGTGGTCCCGTCACCAGAAGATTCATAAGTTTTGAAGCATCCAGATTCTGAGCTCGGCAGGGGCCTGAGTGAGCATGTGCCCCACAGCTAACCCCCACCTCAAGGCCCCCTGGGGGAACCCTTGTGCCTAAAACAAAGCTGGAGCCGGAGTCCTGTGGCCGCCACCAAATGGGATCCAGATGAACTCCGCACCTCCCTCCCCCACGGAAGCCTGCTCCCGATTTGAACCCCCAGACCCTCCCTGGCCCAGACAGCCCGGATGACTAATAAATTCCTTATGGCCCAGCTTTACGGAGGAGCCTGGCTTCTAAAGCATTAACTCTCCCAGCTGGTGTGAGTTGGCCTCTCAGACAAACCCAGGGACCCCCAGGCCGCCCCCTCCTGGCCCAGCAGAGGGCCCAGGACCCTGATGCTGGATGAGGCTGCATGTGCCAGGATGGGAAAGCCTCACACGCCCCTGACTGTGGCGCCCACTCTCGGGGATGCAGATGGGATAGACCGAAGCCCAGAGAAGGCAAGGGGCAGGCCTCAGGCCACACAGCGAGTTCCTGGGCTGAAGGAGTCAGGTGCCCAACATCTTGCAGCAGGTCCCCATAAGAGCCCAGGTCTCAGGCCCCACTCTGCAAAGCAGGTGACAGTACCAACTCGTGGTGACTTGGGGACTCAGGAAGTGATATAGGAATGACATGGGGCCATTGACTGGCTTGTTCCAAGTGACCTGGTGCCTCCTAATATGACATGAATGTAGACAAACTGGCTCAGATAGCAAAGTACAAAAGAAATTCCCAGGACATCAGACAAGGCAACACTCACCCAGAGGCTCTTTTAAAAAAAATTGTGGGGGGACTCCATGGCATATGGGATCCTATTTCTCTGATCAAGGATCAAACCCACATTGGAAGCAAGAGTCTTAACCACTGGACCATCAGGGAAGTCAAGAGATTGATTTTAAATGAGTAGGTCCCCGTGTACATTTACCACAGGTTGCTCATCTGAGCCCCTTTTGTGGGTGCAATTCCAAAGAAGCTCAGAACACTAGTATTGTCTCCATTTTTCAAATGAGGAATTGGAGGTCCAGAGACAGACAGTGACCTGCCCAAGGACACAAAGATGCTAAGTGTTAGAGCTGGGATTTGAACCTTCCTTCTCTGTGATTCTGAGAATCCACACATACACTCACTCACACACACGCACACACTCACACTCAGATGTGCCCCCAGCTGACCCAGGAATGGGCTCACACTCCCTGGTTGACATCACTTGTCAGCTGGGACCAGGATTTGAGCAGTTCCACGAGCTTCAGGAGTCTTCCCCTGGTACTTGTTAGCCTAGGTTCCTACAGACAGCCTTGATCTTTGGCGGTTTTGCCCCTCCTTCAGCAGTCACTTCCCTGCCTGCTGCCTCGAGTCAAGCCCTGGAATGACCTCTTATGGTGGCAGCTGAAACTTCTCACTGTAGACTGCCGGCTGGGTGGGGCCTGAAGACCAGGGGTCTTCCCTGCGGTGGCGGCCCGTCAAGGTTCCGCCCTGAAGCTCTGCAGGCACCGGACTGAGGAGGCCAGTTAGGCCAGGATTAGAATCCTGGTTCCATCTGGGTCTGGCTCTGCTGCCCAGCTCCTCTGGGCCTCACTTTCCCCATCTGTAAACTGGGGGCAGGGCAAGGAGGTGAGCACAGGGCTTGCCTCTCGGAGCTATTAGGATCAGATGAGACCACAAGTTCAGAAAGCGCCTGGTACAGAGCTGCTGCTCCCCGGTGGCGAGGGCTGGGGGTGGGGGGGCGGTGCGCGGGGGCGGGAGGAGATGGAATTCAGAAGCAGCTGAATTTCTATCCCAGCAGAGATCCAAGACCAGCCGGCACTGTCCCATCCCCGCCCCGCTCCGTGGAGAAATGATGATTATCCTCACCTGATGTGTAAATGTGCTCACCCTTTCCCCCCATCTTCCAGGAAAGACCAAATTTGTATTAATACCTCGTTGAGTGAAATCTCCCCAAGCTGTAGCCAACAAGGAATCCAGGACCAGACACACACACACACACGCACGCACGCACATACACATGCATAGCAATGAGTCAGAGTGAAGTGTTCCTTTCCCCAAGAGCCTTGGGGGCTGGGGCAGAGGATACCGGAAAGAGGCCACGCAAACTACTTCTGGCTCTTAAAGACTGAGACCCTGACTCTCCAAGTCCATTCATACGCTCCCTGGGAAATGTGCAGGCTGAGTGCGGGGAGCTGACAGGGCTTCACAGGACATGGCTGTGTGCCCCTGCTGAACAAGCCCCCTGACCTCTCTGGGCCTCAGTTTCCAGTCTGTAGAATGGGCACTCTGACCTGGGCTGCTCTGACATGATTGTCCTGCCCATCAGCTGCCCCCAGCTCCTCCCTGCTCCTCATTTTTTTTTCCAGAATGCAGAAATTCACAGGCCATGAGGAGGTGGGGTCAGGCCGACCCCTCTCATTTCATCCAGGAGGAAACCCAGGCCCGACACTGGAAAAGGCCTGCCTAGGGTCACACAGTCGGTCAGGACGGAGCTGGACTGGAAAGGTAGCTCTGAACACCTGGGTGGAAGTCATTTCCCAGCTGTGTGTCCTGAGGTCAGGCATGGCACCTCTCTGAGCCTCAGTTTCCATATCTGTACGATGGGGATAATAAGGTCACCTTCCTGGACTATTGTTAGGACAAGAAATAGCAGTGGCTGACATAGTGGAGATGTCAATTAGTTGTACCACGTGATTATCCAGGACTCCAAGCTGGGAGCAGGGCCCCTCTCCAGAGCCCATCTCACTCACAGTTCATTGTTTTCAAATGTGATGCCCCCACTTGAAGTCAGGAATAGGCAGATACTTCAAATCCATCCCTAGGGCCAATGTACCCCGCCAAGACCTGAGGCTGAGGGGCCGGGGCTGCCCTGCCCCCATTCAGGAACTGGTGGCCAGAGGGGGAGGGGAGCCCACAGAAACCTGGCTTCAATTAGTGGCCTTGGGGGGAGGGGTTCTGGCTGAAGCTCTGAAGCCCCTGCTCCAGGGCAGCCAAGGACAGGGCCCTGGGCCCCTTGGAGGGGAGGCCTGGGGAAGGACGGGAGTCTTTCCCTGAAGTCTTGAAACCCACACACATACACACAATACAAAGACACACAACAGACACAAAAGACACAAATGGGCAGCGTCTCGACACCCCAGATGGGCCACACGGACCCCCAGCCCAGACACACAGAGAACACACACGGACGCACGCAACACGTGCACACATGTACCCCCGACCCGCTGGGGATCCCCACAGGTGGGACCGCCCTCGTACACACCACCCTCCTGCGGACCCCCGGGAATACCCACCCCGGTGCCCACTTTCCAGCACACCCCCTACAGCAAGGCCCCAACTGCACACGCACGCCCCTCTCTGGCCAACACAGCACCGCGCTCAGGACGCATCATCCCAGGGCACACACAGCTGGCCACCCGTCCTGTTAACACAGGTCACACACGTACTCAACATCCGACACACACTCAAGGCTCACACATACTTAGAGAAGCCCCCTAAAGCACTCACGTCGGCCCCCTAAACTCCAAGACACCCCGGGCTCCCCGAGAGAGGCGGGGGCCTCAGGACTCACCAGTTCCTCTGCACACAGGGTGTCCCGCCAGGTGGAGCAGAGCGAGTAGGACGGAGTCCGTGGCGGTGCCCAGTGGCCGAGGCTCTGGGCTGCCGCCCGCCCTCCCCCGCCCTCCCAGCCTCCTCCTTCCCTCCCTCCCTCCCTCACTCCCTCCCTCCCTCACTCAGTCCAGCTTGATTTCATTAAGTGGGTTTGGGGTGGGGACAAGGGGAGGGGCGGGGCCAAGCCCGGCCACACACAGTCCCCCTCCCCGCTCACACGCGCGGACACCCCCTCCTCCACGGGTGCCCCCTGCACAGCCCGGGACACCAGATGCAGCATTTCCTCCCTGACCGCGGGTCCCCAGGGCAGACTGAGGCCGACAGACACACACAGCAGGGCCGTCCTGCTGAGCACCCCTGGGCCAGCAAGCAGGGATCCTGCCTCCCAGCCCAAGGGGACGAGGTCAGGGAGGCTCCGAGGCCCCTGGAAGTGAGGAGGAAAATTCCCTGTGCTTGGTTCCAGCTGTGACTCAGGTTTTCCGAAGCTCAGGGCGCAGAGTGGGAGCTGGGCTGTGCTTAGAGGACTCGTGGAGGGTCAGGCCTGAGGCAGGGAGGGAATTCAGACACCCGAAGTCAGAGCCTTTTCTTCCGCAGGCCTCCATTTCCCCATTTATAGGGGTGGGTGGGAAGCTCTAGGGGTTCCCTCTAACATCCTGAGATTCCCGGCCTCGCGATACTCCAAAATGAAGTGGCCAGAACACAGGTTTTCATGGCCCCATTTCACAGACTGAGAAAGTGAGGCAAGGTGCATTCAACAGGCTCCTCCAGGGAACTGAGATAAGTCAGTTGTGGGCACTGGAACTAGGCCCTCTGGCTGATCTGAGGGATCCAGTGAGTCAGCAGTCCATGCCTTCATTTATTCCTGCGCTCATTCATTCATTCATCCATCAAATGCTTAATGAACACCTATGTGCACCAGACCCGGTGCTAAGCAGCTTTCAGAGGTGAATCAGACACAGCCCAGCCTTCAAGAAGCTCACAGACTTCCAAGCAGACGCATACATACATTAATTGCTTTTTTTTAAGAAACAGAAATGGGTCCACGGCAGGAGAGAAGCCAAGAGCTCAGGGAACCCAAGGACAGAGAGAGGTCCACTGAAAGAAGCAGGGGAGTTGTCCTAGAGGTTGTGACTGTGAATGAGCAGAGACCCAGGAAGGTCATTCCAGGAGGAAAGACCAGCGTGGATGAAGGCAGGTGGCTGAGAATGCCGCACACAGACAGAGGGCTGTGATGAAACTGTGCTAGAGCACGAAGTGGATGAAAGGGAGGAGCAAATGAGGAGGGCGAGGGAAGAGCAGAGCCAAAGGCTCAGAACAGCTTTCATCAGGGGCAACAGGGAGCCAGGGAAGGTCTGGAGCGTGGGGAGTACAAGAATCAACAGATCATGCCCACCCTTTTGGAACCAGGGCCCTAGATTGTAGCTACTCCCTCTGATGGTCCCAGCAGCCCCAACTCGCCTCCCCAAAGAGGAGCCAGCTGTTTAGAAAATAAAACCAGGGAAATTACCAGGCCAGTGACCCCGTTAGACAGCTATCAAACCATCTCTCTCTCTCTCTCTCTCACACACACACACACACACACACACACACACACACCCCTTAAGCCAAATATCCTGACCCACAATCTAAGGAGAGAATAACAAAAACGTCAGTCACCAATGGGAGGGAAAAAGATCCCTGAGTTCCAGCCCCGGCTCACTCATCAGCTGTGAGTGGCTGGGCAAATCTCTGTCCCTCTCTGGGCTGCAGCTAAATGTGGGGTTGTTCTCGATGCCCGCTGCAAGCCTGCCAGCTCTGAAGTTCCAACGCTGTGACATTCTAAACTGTATTCAATCTACAAATATTTCTTGAGCATTGAGTTTACACCCAGCCACTGTCAGGCCCTGGAAGACAGTAATGAGCAGACACAGGTTCAGAGAGAGGAGACTTAACAATAAGCAAGTAAACAATGCAATGACTAACTGCAAACTGTGCTAAGAGTTGGAATGGGGCATTTCCAAGGCTGTGAGAGGCCAATCTGGGGGGCATTAGTCTGGTCCTGGGGGCCTCCATGAGGAGGTGGAAGTAGAGCTACCAGTGGAGGTATTTAGGAAGGCAAGAATGCAAGAGGATAGCATGTGCAAAGGCCCTGGGGTAGACAGGAAGCCAGCACCTTCAGAGCAGTTCCTGATCCTCATCAAACAAAAGTCCATGAACTAAGCCTGCGGGGGGACCAGGAACTCTACCTGTTTTGTGAGTGGCCGTAACTCCAGCATCTAGGGCGGTCCCTGGAACACAGTAGGTGCTCAATAAATGCTTGTGACCATGTCAGTGACCACTCTGCTCTTCACTCTCACATTCCTAGGATCTAGTCACTCCTCATCCATCCTGAGGGACTCACGGTCCACATTCTCCAGCTCCAGAACCCATGGTAGGGCCTGGCCCGGGTGATCCCACGGCCCACGGCGCCACACATGGCTCCAAGGGTGGTGGGGTGGGGCGGGAAGGCCTGTGGCTTAGAGGGAGCCAAGCCGCTTGCTCGCAACCCACAATTTCAGAAACAGAGCAATGGGTCCTCTGCCCAGCCTGGAAGCAATTCAGAGCCCCCACCCTGTGCCTAGCCTGCAATTAGCAGCTGTGACCCCCCAACCCCCACCCCACTGAACAACCAGAACTGAGGAGGCAGGGAGGAGGAGGAGGAGAGAAGCCTCACCCAGGCTTGAGTCTCTGCCAGAGTGCTCCCCAGTTGAGCCTGGGCAAGCCGCTTGGCCCACCGCAGCCCCCAGCTCCTGCCTCTCGCGGGCTCAGAGCCGCTTCTAATTACACAGCCCCCGAAGCCACCGGGGCCTGCCTTCTGGGCAAAAATATCCCAAGATATTCATGTGGCTGGAGAGACCTGGGCTGCGGCCCCATCACAGCACGGGCCTGGCCTGCGGGTGGACACCCATGGAGTGGCCCCGAGTTGGGGGCTCCAAGGAGGTAGAGTGGCCAGGGCCCAGGTGTGCTGTGAAACCTCCCCATGCCTCAGCTTCCCCATCTGTAAACTAGAGACGTTCACTCATTCCACAGCTCTTTACCGAGTGTCTCTGTGAGCCAGGAGCTGCCCGGGGCCTGGAGAGAACTGTGAATGAGACAGATGCTGAAGCGACTTGCCTCCGGCTGTTCCCTCTGCCTGAAGCACTGCCCTCCATGCACCCCCCTGGCCTGACCCGACTGCATATCTTGCATCTCTGTTATCACCACCTCCAGGAAGCCCTCCCTGAACCCCAGCCTCTGGGGAGGGAGATGAGCAGCTCCTTCTGTGTTCCTGCACCCCTGGTGCCCTGTAAAGACTTGTTTCTATGTGTCTCTAGAGCGTCAGCTTCTCGGGTCCAGAATAAGGGCTTTTTCTGTCACCATATCCCTGGCACCAGTGCCTGGAACACAGTAGGTGCTCAGTAAATGCCCTCCACTGGCTGAATGACTCTCGTCCAACCTGCCCGTGTTACAGATGGGGAAACTGAGGCCCAGAGAGGGGATTCACTGACATAATATTGCTCTGCCTCAAGGAGCTCCTCTCAGGGGAATCGGTTGAGAAGCAAGTCAACTGGCAATTCAAGAAGACACCCTAACACTGCAAAATGCTATCAAGGAGATAAAAAGGCCGAGGAGACAGGAAGTAGCCTGGAAAGGGGCGGGGGCAGGTGTCCGGTCATCTATTCTAGTGATTGTGGTCAGGGCTGGCTTCCTGGAAGAGGTGTCAGAACTGACACGTGCAGATAAGAGGAACCAGGCACTCCAGGAGCAGGAGGAACAGCTTCCAGGCCCAAGAAAGCCAAGAGCAAGTGCAAAGGCCCTGCAGTGGAAAAGGGCTTGGCACCAAGCGTCTTATAGGGAAACCAGAGCGAGTGCTGAATCGGTTCTCGCCCAGGAGTCATTCAAGCTCAGAAACCAAGAGACCTGCCTTCTTCACTCCCAGCTCTGCCCCTCCCACATGCCCTGCTGTGTGAGCCAAGCCTCAGTTTCCCTTCCCACACCAGGAGGAGTCAGCCGAGTTTCCTCTGAACTCTTTTTGCTGTGTGATTCTAAGTGAATTTCCCACTCCAGCAAACAACCCACCACCGCGGTAGGGAGAAAAATACCGTAGCCACTCTGGACAAGAGTCTGGCGGGTTTTATCAAGTTAAAGATATGCTTCTCAATGACCCGGCAAGCTCTTCTCTGGTATTTCCCCAAGAGAAATGACAACACACGTCCACACGCAGACAAAAAAAGTTGCTTTATCCATAAGAGCCGAAAAAACACCAAACCTGGCAACTACCCAGATATCCACGGACAGGACGATGGATGCATGGACTGTGGTCCATGTAGTGACATTCCTCCCCAGTGGGAGGATGAGGTGGGAGGCAGACGGCTTGGACGAATCTCATAGACACATGGAGCAAAAGAAAGGGTCTCCACGGAACACAGACTGGGTGATTCCATTTACAAGTTCTAGAACAAAGGCTAAACCAGGTTATGGAGACAGAAGTCAGAAGAGCAGTTACCCAGAACTCCCCTGGTGGTCAAGTGGCTTAGGCTTCACACTCACAATGCCGGGGGCTGGAGTTCGATCCCTGGTCAGGGAACTAGATCCCACATGCCGCAACTAAGACCTGGGGCAGCTGAATAAATAAAGATATGCATTTTTTTAAAAAAGGAAGAAGGCAGTTACCCTTGGAGGGGGGTATTGACTGGAGACACAAAGAAACTTCTGGGGCTGGAGCCGGACAATGTCTGGGTGGCGGTTATGTAGGCACATGTGTATGGGAAAATCAAGCCTCACACTTCAGATAGTTATGCTTTACATAGGTTATGACTCAAAGTTGTCTTTAAAAATTAAGAGCCCTGCCTCCCCTCTTTTTTTTTTTTTTTTTTTGGAGGGGTGGGGGCACCAGAGCCGGTAGGATCTCTGGCTTCCTGTGTCCCTGGTGACCTGGCCAGCTGTACACAGCCTTGTAAACATTTACATTCCCCAAGCCCGGTGCAAGCAGCAGCTCCGTGCAGCCCATGTGGGAGCCCAAGTGTCAGAGGGTAGGGGTGTAGACGCACACCCCTGGCTTCAGACCTGGCCTGGCTCTCCCACTGTGCCAGCTGCCCACAGGGTGCCCTCAGCGAGGTGCCCTCTGGCAGGCTGTTCTTCAGGAGCCTCCCGCTGCCCCGCCCCACCCTCCATCAGGAAGAGGAATTGAGATGGTACTCCTGAACCGCCTTTGCAACACTGTTGGAAATCGAGGGGCGGGGTCCGGGGAGAGGGGTGCTGCCCGTCTTTGAGCAAAGGGGCAGAGTGGGGAAGGCTCGGAGCTGGACTTCGGGGCCCTGAAGTCACCCAAACAGTACATCATCCTGTGTGTCTCCTGCTCTGCTTGGGTCTTGGTTGAGGCACCCAGGATCTTCAATCTTCCTTGCAGCATGCAGGAATTTTAATTGCAGCATGTGGGATCTAGCTCCCTGACCAGGGATGGAAACCAGGCCCCCTGCACTGAGAGTGCGGAGTCTCAGAGGCTGGACCACTAGGGAAGTCCCTGCCTGGTGTTTTCAAGGCGTGGAAAAGAAAAGTGTCCGGTGAAGTTGGAGCCGAGGGAGTGAGGGGGAGGGTGGGAGGAAGTGAGGTCAGAGGGCACTGGTGCCAGATCTTGCCAGGTCTCTGCAGGCATTTGCAGGGGGCTTTGGCTCTTACTATGAGTGAAGGCCAACCGCGGTCCCCCCACATGCGTGAAGGCCTCTCCTCCCTGCATCAAGCCGCTCTCCTCTTTACACACGATGCCACACACACGCACACACACACACACGCACGTGCACACACACATGCATGCATGCACAGACTTACCTTTTCTCTCGAGGACCCTCAGAAAGGGCTCTGGGTCCCACCTCTGGGGATGGGGAAGGGGCTCCATGTAAGGCCCCCGTGAAGCCCACACAGGTCCCCACAGCCCCTCCCCCAGCCACCAGCTTCTGACTCAGCTGGGACCCAACACTTGGCTCCAGGGTCTCCTAATGAACCTCCTCTCCTGGCAGCTGCTGTGAGCCACCTTCTGCACCCAAGCCGAGGGACAGCCTCACGGAGAGGGTCTTCCACAACCCCCAGATCCATCCACCAGGAGGGAAAGGGCCCCGTGGGGGTGACAGCAAGGAGGGAAACTCAGCCAGGGTGAGCTGAGACCACCTACCCTTCAGGGCCTCTGAGTTCTGCTGCTTCAGAGCTGAGTGACCTTGGGCTAAGTTCCTCCACCACCCTGGCCCTTAGTCCCCTCATATGTACAATGGGAGCAAGACTAACATTTCCCTGGGTTACTGTGCAAATGTAATGAGCCCTGGTTATCTGTTATGGTTGTTGCTATTTAGTTGCTAAGTCGTATCCAACTCCTTTGTGGCTCCATGGACTATAGCCCACCAGGCTGGTCTGTCCATGGGATTTTCCAGACAAGGATGCTGGAGCAGCTTCCCATTTCCTTCTCCAGGACATCTTCCCAACTGTAGGATCGAGCCTGGATCTCCTGCATTGGCAGGTGGAAGGAATCTTTACCACTGAGCCACCAGGGAAGCCCTTATAAAGCTTAGTGCATATGTGTGTGCTAAGTCACTTGAGTCGTGTCCAACTCTGTGCTACCCTATGGACTGTAGCCCACCGGGCTCCTCAGCCCGTGGGATTCTCCGGGCAAGAATATTGGAGTGGGTTGCCCTGCCCTCCTCCAGGGGATCTTCCCAACTCAGGGATCGAACCTGCATCTCTTACATTTCCTGCATTGGCAGGAGGGTTACCAGTAGCGCCACTTGGCACTAAATACATACGCTAATAATAACAACAGCAACGCAAGTGGTGCCTCGGACTGAGACTTTCTCACCGTATCTGGACAGCAGCAAATACAGAGGCTTGGCATACAGCAGGCGCTCCACAAGGCTCCCGAATGGAAAAAGGCAGAGCGGTCACCCACCCCAGCCCCCACTCGCTGGCAGGTCAGCTGGCAAGGGGGCCCCCATCCTTAGAGGGGTGAGCCCACAGGCCCAGGCTGGCTCCAGCTCCTGCCAGGGCCCCCGAGTGCGTGCTCCGACCCATCTCCCCCGGGGTAGAGTCCGACCTCCCCGGGGCACATGCAGGCGCTGGCCAGGGGGGACGGGCCCCAACAGCTGGAAACATCTGGTTTGAATTGTCGGTTGGAAGCGCCGACCAGGCAGCCATGGAATTTGTGAGCTAATTTTAGGCCAAAAGACGGCGCGCTCAGCAGGGCGGGGGCTTGCTCCCAAACCACAGCGGGGCTGGACTTGCAGGCACGGGGGGATGAGGAGGCCCCACGGTGCCCCTCAGACGGTCCACGCCTGCCCCCATAGCCAGGGACTGTCTCTCTAACGTGGGCCCTAGTTGGCCACCTGAAGAGTGCCAGCCATGTCACAGCTGTATGGACAGCAAGGACTTTTCTCCCCATTTCACAGGTATGGAAGCTGAGGCTCCCAGAGGCTAGCCATGCCCGACATCCAGAAATAAGCAGCAGAGCAGGGTTTGAACCCAGGCCTGACCCTAAGCCTTAAACCCAAGGCTCTTTTGATTTCTGCCTCTGGTGCTTAGATTTTTGCCAGTCCCACAGCTGTCCCTGCATCTTCACCCCCTTGCCAAACTCCCTTGCCCATTTGTCAATGCGGTCAATGTCTTCTGAACTCCTGCGGACTGCCAGGCACTGTGCAGTCATAGAGAGAGTGAATGTGAGGGATAGAGGCCCCGCACTTGCACAGCAAAAATCCGTGCATCCACACGGTCATCTGGCTTCCCAGGTGGCACTAACGGTAAAGACCCCTGCCTGCCAATGCCGGAGGCGTGAGAGATGCAATTCAGTCCCTGGGTCAGGAAGATCCCCTGGAGAAGGGCATGGCTACCCACTCCAGTATTCTTGCCTGAAGAATCCCATGGACAGAGCACCCCGGTGGGCTGCAGTCCACGGGGTCACGAAGAGTCGGACACGACAGCACGAGCTCCACCACCACCACCCTGAAGGGGAGCAGGAGGTTGTCCTAAAGCAAAAGTGGGGGCAGGGCCACAGAGAAGGGCCCTCTGAAGAGGTGACATTCACGCTGAGACACAAAGGATGAGAAGATGCTGGTCCCGCAGACCTCTGGCAAGAGGGCTCTAGGCAAAGGAGCAGCAGGTGCAAAGGACCTGGGGCAGGAGAGTGCAAGGAAGAAAGAACCAGCAGGCTCTTGGGGCCAGAGCCAAGTGACAGTGAGAGATGACAGCTTTCCTGCCCTCATCCAGCCAACATGTCTGTCAGTGGGTGAGATGGGGGTCCAAACAGGCAGGGGTTGGCTTCCAGAAGCTTCGGCTGCTGGCAGGATTAAGGCACCCTACTGTCGAACCAGAGATCAAATTGCCAACATCCACTGGATCACGGAAAAAGCAAGAGAGTTCCAGAAAAACATCTATTTCTGCTTTATTGACTATGCCAAAGCCTTTGACTGTGTAGATCACAATAAACTGGAAAATTCTTTTTTTTTTTTTTTTTTTTTTTGGTATACACCCATGTTCATAGCAGCATTATTCACAGTGGTCAAAAAGCAGAAGCAACCCAGAGTCTTTTTTTTTTTTTTTTTTGCAGGGGAAAATGGACAAAGGAAAGGATCAATGAGGGTGGAAGGGAAATGGGAAGAAAGAAGGGGAGTGATGGTGGGGAGGAGTATATGTAATTTCTTAACCAATGGCTTTCTGGTTTTAATCACAAAGAACACTTAAAAAAAATCATGGTGTATTCATCTTATATTAGGAGGTTTGTTCTCGAAATGAAAAGTTCAGGAAACAAAAAGTCCAGATTGGGTGTCCTCATCTTTAGGCACATCTTGGTATTTTGTATTGGTAAGTCTATCTTTACCACAATATATTATTTAGGACAGGATCACATTTGTCACCTCTTCCTCCCTACTACCCAAAGTGGTACCAAACCCACAAAATAGTCAATAAACCTCCACAGAGTGAGCAAATAAGTCTTTTTTTTTTTTTTTAAACTCTCCAGAGTGAACTGAATTTTTTGAGGCTCATAAGTAAATATGTTTTCCTCTTTACTTTGTCTATTACAGCCAGATTATATGAGTGGGGTGTTAAAGTCTCCCACTATTATTGTATTGCTCTAGAGAATGTCCTTTAGTTTTTGTTGGAGAAATGGTTTAGTGGTGCAAAATTCTCTCAACTTTTGCTTATCTGTGAAGCTTTTGATTTCTCCTTCATATTTGAATGAGATCCTTGCTGGATACAATAATCTAGGCTGTAAGTTATTTTCCTTCATCACTTTAATTACGTCTTGCCATTCCCTCCTGGCTTGAAGAGTTTCTATTGAAAGATCAGCTGTTATCCTTATGGGAATTCCCTTGTGAGTTATTTGATGTTTTTCCCTTGCTGCTTTTAATATTTGTTCTTTATATTTAATCTTTGTTAATTTGATTAATATGTGTCTTGGGGTGTTTCGCCTTGGGTTTATCCTGTTAGGGACTCTCTGGATTTCTTGAACTTGAGTGGTTATTTCCTTCTCCATTTTAGGGAAGTTTTCAACTATTATCTCCTCAAGTATTTCCTCATGATCTTTCTTTTTATCTTCTTCTTCTGGAACTCCTATGATTCGAATGTTGTGGCGTTTGATGTTATCCTGGAGGTTTCTGAAATTGTCCTCATTTCTTTTGATACGTTTTTCTTTTTTCTCGTCTGATTCATTTATTTCTAGGATTCTATCTTCTAGTTCACTAATCCTATCTTCTGCCTCTGTTATTCTACTATTTGTTGCCTCCAGGGTGTTTTGGATCTCATTTATTGCATTATTCATTATGTGTTGACTCTTTTTTATTTCTTCTAGGTCCTTGTTAAACCTTTCTTGCATCTTCTCAATCCTTGTCTCCAGACTCTTTAACTGTGATTCTATTTTGATTTCGAGATTTTGAATTAATTTCGCTATCATTATTCGGAATTCTTTATCAGGTAGATTCCCTATCTCTTCCTCTTTGGTTTGGTTTGGTGGGAATCTATCCTGTTCCTTTAGCTGCTGGGTATTCTTTTGTCTCTTCATTTTGTTAAAATTGCCAAGTTTAGAGTGTCCTTACTATATTCTGGTAGTTTGTTGAATTCTCTTTATTGAGGCGGTTTACAGGTCTTTTCAATATCTGATCTCTGCCCTGTTACAGAGGGGGCGGAGATGAACACCCAAATCTAAACCGGCCGGGTTCAGGCACTCAGATAATCCTCAGAAGCACAGACTTGGTTGAGTCTGCGTTTTATGCCCTTCCCAGATCCGAGTAGCACAGGTGATGAAATGTTCAGCGAGCGCAGGTGCTGCGACTTATCGCCTCTCCGCCACTCAGTTTTCTGGGTATACAAACAGCGCACTTTCTCAGGCAGATGTTGACCATCCAGAGCCCCTAGAAGCGTGAGTCAGCACAGAAACCTACTCACAGTTCCGTTAGACAGTGTCTCTCTAGGGCTATAATTGCCCGCCTCTGGCCCTGGCTGCCTGTCACCGGAGTGGGACGGCCTGCAGCCGGCCAGCTCTGTGCAGCCCTTTGTTCCTTAGGTAGTCCTGGTGGTGTCCTAAGTTAGGGCTGGCTTTTGATGTAGTAGACAACCGACAGTCTGGTTATTTCGCTCAGATAGCGCCCGAGATAGCCAGGCCAAATCCTTTCTCAAAGCAATGCAGGCCTCGCCGCTCCTCCTAGCCCAGCCCCCACTTGCCAATAGCAAATGCTGGTGTCCGCGCCAGTTCTCCGCAAAAGGAGTTACCGCAGGGCTCGTTTTCTCGTTTTGAAGACAATGAGCTGTCTTTCTAAGTGCCTGATGTCCTCTGCCGGCGTTCAGAAATTGTTTTATCGAGTTTATTCAGCATTCAAATGTTCTTTTAATGGATTTGTGGAGGAGAAAGTATTCTCCCCGTCTTACTCGTCCGCCATCTTAGCTCCTCCTCTAAACTGGAAAATTCTGAAAGAGATGGGAATACCAGACCACCTGACCTGCCTCTTGAGAAATTTGTATGCAGGTCAGGAAGCAACAGTTAGAACTGGACATGGAACAACAGACTGGTTCCAAATAGGAAAAGGAGTACGTCAAGGCTGTATATTGTCACCATGTTTATTTAACTTATATGCAGAGTACATCATGAGAAATGCTGGACTGGAAGAAACACAAGTTGGAATCAAGATTGCTGGGAGAAATATCAATAACCTCAGATATGCAGATGACACCACCCTTATGGCAGAAAGTGAAGAGGAATTCAAAAGCCTCTTGATGAAAGTGGAAGTGGAGAGTGAAAAGGTTGGCCTAAAGCTCAACATTCAGAAAACAAAGATCATGGCATCTGGTCCCATCACTACATGGGAAATAGATGGGGAAACAGTGGAAACAGTGTCAGACTTTATTTTTCTGGGCTCCAAAATCACTGCAGATGGTGACTGCAGCCATGAAATTAAAAGATGCTTGCTCCTTGGAAGGAAAGTTATGACCAACCTAGATAGCATATTCAAAAGCAGAGACATCACTTTGCCAACAAAGGTTTGTCTAGTCAAGGCTATGGTCTTTCCTGTGGTCATGTATGGATGTGAGAGCTGGACTGTGAAGAAGACTGAGCGCCGAAGAATTGATGCTTTTGAACTGTGGTGTTGGAGAAGACTCTTGAGAGTCCCTTGGACTGCAAGGAGATCCAACCAGTCCATTCTGAAGGAGATCAGTCCTGGGATTTCTTTGGAAGGAATGATGCTAAAGCTGAAACTCCAGTATTTTGGCCACCTCATGCGAAGAGTTGACTCATTGGAGAAGACTCTGATGCTGGGAGGGATTGGGGGCAGGAGGAGAAGGGGACAACAGAGGATGAGATGGCTGGATGGCATCACTGACTCGATGGACATGAGTCTGAGTGACCTCCAGGAGTTAGTGATGGACAGGGAGGCCTGGCATGCTGTGATTCATGGGGTCACAAAGAGTTGGACACGACTGAGTGACTGATCTGATCTGATCTGACTGTCCTACGGATTCATTTATAGCCAGTGATTTGCTGAAGGGGCCACTGAAGCTCTGGGGGAAATCCCCTGAAGGCTGGAGGGGTCCGGAGGCCACACACAAGGGAGAACGATCAGTCTCCTGGAAGGACTGCCCCAAGGGAGAGGGCAGCCCGGAAGCAGTGCTGAGACCGGAGGGGACCATGCTTCACCCCCGGCAGGGTTCACATGCCCGGGAAAGGGACTGCATCTTCGCCCCTTTGGTGCTCCTGCCTCCTGCCCTGGGCCCGTTCCTTTCGGCTCCTTTCCTTGGAAAAGCAGCTCCAAGGCTGCCCCTCTGCCAGGTTCAGCAGCAGCATCCTTACTGTGCCAGCCTTAGGCATGGGCACTGGCCCTGTGGGACCCCAGGGGGCAAAAGCCTGAGCAGTTATGGCTACAGGCTTCCAGCCACCAAGAGGAGACTCAGCAATCAAGCTGATGGCCACACAGTTCGGGTTTCCAAACACTTTTGAGAAGGGGAACTCCAAGGGGCCCTCACTGCCAAGTGGGAAGAGCAGAATTTCTCCATCTCAGGACCACTGACATTTGGACCAGACCCTTCTTTGCCTTGGGGGACTGGCCTGTGCACTGTGGGATGTTTGTCGGGGTCCACCTACTAGATGCTAGCAATGCTCCCCCAAGTCATGACAACCAGCGTATCTCCAGACATTGCCAGATGTCCCCTGGGGGGCAAAGTTGCCCCCGGGTCAGGACCACCAGCTCAGAGCCTTCCTGTGTGGGCATTCATAGCTAAAGAATGGATGGTTTTACTCACCAACTGGGGAGACCTGGGACCCCCAGACTTCCTAAACACTTATGATTTTGTTCTGCCCATTGAAAAATATTAGGAAAACACAGGAAAGTCAAAAGAACCAAATAAAATTCACTTATAATCCCACGCTTTGTGGCTAATCTCTCTTAACAATTTGGTGTACTTCCTTCCAGTTATTTTTCTGTATCTGATAACCCTAAAGGCTACAGTTTATGGAGGACATGTCTTGTGCTTAGGCATCAGGTAAGACTTGGTTGAGTGGCAGGCAGGGGTGGGGTATGGAGGAGGGTTTGGGGAGCCTTTGTTCAGATTGACAGCCAGATGAAGCACCCGCAGGGCTGGCAGCAACCCCCCTCCAAAGGGATGAGAGTAAATTTAGCATGCCACCCCCTGTCCCCCATTTCCTGTCTACCCTCCTTCCTTCCCTACTGCTAGAGCTGAAGTCAGCGGAGTCTGGTTTCTCAGCAGTGCAACTTGCTGAAGCTAGTGGCCCAGCTTTCTGAACCTCAGTTTCTCTAGCAGAGAAGTGGGATAATAATTGTCCTCACCTCACGAGTTGTTGTGAGACCTGAATGCAATCAGGCAGATAAAGCATTTGCTGTGGGGCTGGGCATAGACTGAGTGCCCAGGAAACGCCCACAGCTTGTTGCAGCCCCCTCTCTCTGTCTCGCATCCTGGGTCTGCTGCATGCCTGCTCTCGGCAAGTTGGGTTCAACTTTGTCATCCTGGGGCTTCCCTGGTGGCTCAGACAGTAAAGAATCTGCCTGCAGTGAAGGAGACCCAGGTTCGATCCCTGGGTCAGGAAGATCCCCTGGGGAAGGGATTGGCTACCCACTCCAGTATTCTTGCCTGGAGAATCCCAGGGACAGAGGAGAGCCTGGCAGGCTGCAGTCCATGGGGTTGCAAAGAACTGGACATGACTGAGCAACTAACAAGTCCAGTGCCTTCTCTCAGCAACTGTAAGCCACAAAGGGTGACTGAGGGGGACTTCCAGACGCCAGGACAGGTCAGCAGGAGTGGGAGTTTGGGGCACGGAATTCCCCCAGAACCCTACTATGATCTCAAGGACCGCATGACTTAGTGGTAAGAATGTGGCTTTCTGATTCAAGCTTAGATCCCAGTCTCAGATCCTCCTGTATGATCTGGAACATGTGACTGCACTTCTCTGAGCCTCAGTTTCCTCTTCTGTAAAATGGGGAGACTCCTAGTTCCTCCTTCATAGGCTGTATGAGGGGATCCATGGAGACATAGCAGATACTCGTGTTCAGTGGATGGATGGGGCAATTCATGGGGTGATGTTCAATAGCAAGGGAGGTCCAGACAAGTGCAAGTGCACACTAGGATGCAGGAGCCAGCCTATATCAGTCTCAGATCCAGTTGCCAAATTTTCAGAATTATTTGAACCAGTTGTTACATAAAATTAAATTACATCATGTTAAAAACCAAGGTCTTCAATACTTAAAACTCATCGCTTCCGCATGATCTGACTACATCCTACATCTATGCCATTGGCATTATTTACATTTTTTATATGATCTACTGTATAAGTGGCTGGTTGCTCAAAATCAGCCATGGGAGTATTTACAGCAAAGAAATGGGCAAGCACTGCAAATCGTGCTTTGGACACCAATCCACCTGAGAAGCCAGTTGATAAATATATACCAGCACCCCACTGGGTTTGGAGCTCTAACCTGGCTCCATCCTTCCTTCATCCTCCGAGACTGGACCAAGCGAAGCGCCAGGCTGCCCTTGGCTCCACTAGCTGGTGGTGGGCGCCCCCTGGTGGCATCTTCAAGCATTCGCCATCTCCGCAGCTGACGAATCCCGCACCCTGAAGGGAGGGCTGCAGAGAAACGGTCCTCTTCGGATAGAGACGGAAAACCAACGTACGGAAGCAGGTGTCTCCGGGGCCCTTAGGGGAGCCCGGAGACCTGCTCTCTGCCCAGACGGACGGGGTAGCAAAGTCCCAGAGGAACTGCTCAAATGTCCCCCAAGTCTTCCAGCCTCTGGGGCCCCACCCCAGGGATGTGGAATCCACCAGCTGAGTTTTCTGATCCCTGATAAAGGGGAAGTGAAATCCTGTTGCTGTCTTAGAAACCCACCTTCTCCAGGGTTGGCTGTCCCCGCCCATGGCGGATACCCAGCTCCACCAGCGCCCCCACCAGAGCACCTTGAACATACCTTCCTGTGTATCACAGCTGCTGTAGAGGTTCAAGGGCAAGGGGGCAGGGGAGGACAGAACCAGGCAATTCTCCACTTATCCCTGACTCTGTCCCCTACGGCCCTGTTGCTTTTCACGTTCCTCCTCCCTTTCCCCCAATCCCTCTCTCTGAGTTGCAGCCAACACCCGCCCCTTCCCCTGCCCCAGTTCGACCTTTTTTTTGAATTCTTTCTCTGCAGGTTATGCCACAGAGTGGAGGGGGTCCTGAATTCCCAAAGAGGCCCTTGGAGGCATTTTTCTAGAAGAGAAAAAGTCCCTTGAGATGAATGTTCTAGAGGGTAGAAGTGTGTGTGTGTGTGTGTGTTTCCTTCCCTGTGAACAGAAATGACTAAAAGGCATTAGGAAGCAAAGATCAAAAGTCTGAAACCCCGGCTCAGCCATGTCAGGAAGTAAACCACACCCTTCTCTCTAAGCCTTTGGCTTCCTGATCTGACCCTCGGGGTCCATGTGGGTTTCAGTGCTTAAACAGGGCCACTCACTGTCCTAATCTGCTGGAGCTGAAAGCCTTCTATCCCATTGATATAGGACTTTTGGTGCTGAAACCAGGAAAGTCTCAGGACATCTGGTCACCCTACACTGAAGTCAGGGACAAGCTATCTTATAGAGCCTGACTCAGCCTGCTGCCTTAAAGTTGCAACAGAATTCAGCTAAACCCCTTCATCCATGACACAGAGTCAATCATGGCCTTCATGCCAGGATGCAAGTTGAGAAGATGCGACAGAGACCATGTGAGCTGCCAAACCTAAGATATTTATGATCTTGCCCTTTAAGAAAAAGTTTACCGGGCCCCAGACTCTCTATGCTGGAGAAGGAAATGGCAGCCTACTCCAGTATCCTTGCCTGGAGAATCCCATGGACAGAGGAGCCTGGCAGGCTACAGTCCAGGGGGTGGCAAAGAGTTGGACATGACTGAAGCGACTTCACTTCACTTCTTCAAACTCTGTAAGACAACCAGTCAGTTGTAGGAAGGCCTTGTGGGGTATAGCCAGGCTCCCCCTGTGAGGAGGGGGCCACTGGGTGTTAAGGGGAGATGAGCCTCATGCAGAACAGAGAGAGGTCAGGGTGGGCTTCTGGGGCGCATGGCATTGATGTTTAGAGGGGGTATCTTGCAGAGATTTGGGGTGCAGGGGGACCAAATTCTGCAGGCTTGAACTGTGTCATGGGTGGCACTGGACAAAGTGGTCCCTGGGGCCCGCATTCTCTGCCCCTCCCCAGCGCCCAAGGATACACCAAGGCACCCCCTGAAATAACCTTAATAGCCCATGCTGGGGGCTTCCTAAGGGCCCTGGGACTCAGGGAGCAGCAAAAGGACCCACTCCCCACCTGAAGGAAGCAGCTTGAAGCATTCACTCAGCCATCACTTGTTCACCACCAAACATTTACTGACCGTCATGGGGTCGCAAAGAGTCGCACACGACTGAGCGACTTCTGTGTGTGTGTGCCATCCTGGGCCCTGAGCTGGGCCCCAGGAGACCTCTGTGAGCACCTCAATCAAGGCCCGGGGAGGAGGCGAGGGAGGGCAGGATGGGGTTAGGCTGTCACTGGACAGTAGCTTGTAGGTGCAGAGTCCCCTCAGGAACCTGCCCAGCCCCACAACTCACCGTGGGTTCCCTGAGAGCCCAAATGAGGAGGGGGGATGATAGGAAGTGAACTAAGGAATCCAGTTCAGAGTGCCCCCTTCCTGTGCAGTGACCGTAGAAGGAAACGGTAGCGGGCATGGCAGCAGGCACGAACTCTGAGTTCTCCTGGGTGCGTGAGGATGAGACTCCAGTGGCCGGGGAACGGAGGCGTTAGAGGGAGCCCAGGACACACGGGGGCTGGGCAGGGAGCTGGGGATTCGTCTGCAGCCTCTACCGGAAGTTCTGTCTGCCAGGCCTGCTTCGGTGCCTGGAGCCTGGCTGCTCTCAGTCTTGCGTGTGGCAGCCCGGGTCCCCGTCTCCAGGGGGATCCAAGGCAGCCTGGCCCATGGCTTAGAGCCTCGGTACAGGCCTTGGCTCAGCAGCTCGGGAGCTAAGGGAGGAAGCTGCGCAGCGTGAGGTCATCCCCTTCACGGTCCTCCCCTGGCCCCGCCTTCCGGCCCTGTTCCTTGGCCTTGGGCAGGTCCCCGTTGGGTCTGGGAGCAGGCCCCTCGCCCCCTTCGGGCAGCAGAGACGAGATGCAGACCATCTCGCTGGGGGAGTAATCGCGCACCGGGTACAGGTGGTTCTTGCGGGAGAGGCGGATGGCCAGCACCACGGTGCACACGAGGAAGATGGTGGCCAGCAGGGCCAGGATGAGGATGGCCAGCAGACACTGCTTTACGGGGCCCGGGTCTGGCAGGCCCTCTGGGGGGATCGGGGCCACAGAGCTCCAGGGCAAAAGGCTCTGATCTTTGTTCCCAGTGAAGTCATCAGACAAGTCGCCAGCTGCCACAATGGTACCCTTGGGAGTATCAGAGGCCACAGGAAGGGCTGTGGTTAGGCCCTTTGTGGTAGCAAGTCTCATGGGCAGGGCCTCCACAGTGGTCGGATCTGTGGGCAGGGCTGGTATGGTAGTGGGCTCCCTGAAAGGGGCTTCTTTGGTGGCCGATTCCGTGGGCAGAGTCTCTATGATTTTGGGTTCCGTGGACACGGCCTCTGTGGCCGTGGGTTCCGTGGATAGGGCCTCTGTGGCCGCGGGTTCCGTGGACAGGGCTTCTGTAAGCCTGGGTTCTGTGGACAGGGCCTCTGTGAGCCTGGGTTCCGTGGACGGGGCCTCTGTGGCTGTGGGTTCCGTGGACGGGGCCTCTGTGGCTGTGGGTTCCGTGGACGGGGCCTCTGTGAGCCTGGGTTCCGTGGACGGGGCCTCTGTGGCTGTGGGTTCCGTGGACGGGGCCTCTGTGGCCGCGGGTTCTGTGGACAGGGCCTCTGTAAGCCTGGATTCCGTGGACAGGGCCTCTGTAAGCCTGGGTTGTGTGGACAGGGCCTCTGTGGCCGTGGGGTCCATGGACAGGGCCTCTGTGGCTGCAGCCAGCTCTGTGGATGGATCCTTCATTTGGGGAGGGATTTCAGTGACCAGTTTTCTGGTCAGCGGGACCAGTGTGACAAGTTCTGGGCTTAGTTTCTCGGTGGTTGCCCCTGTGGCATTCAGGACAGCAGAATCCCTTGTGGACACCTCCAGAATGAATGACTCAGGAGTCGTAGGCCCTGCAGACTTTCTCTGTCCCAGCGTTGTCACCATAGGCAGAAACTCGGGGACCTCAGTGATACTGTCAAGCATCTCTGGAGGGTCCGTTTGTCCTATATAGTCATAGTCTTCATCGTCTTCTGGGTCGCTCCACTCATCACTTGCCTTCACAGCTTCATTCTTGCTGGTCTGCCCCAGCTGGTGGCTGCTGCCAGGGCCCAGCAGGGCCAGAAGCAGCAGGAGTCGCAGAGACATGGCACCTGGAAGGGGAACATGGACAATGGGGCGTCAGGATAGCTACACCCCTGGGCCCACCAAGCGCCCCTGACCGTGACCCTGGACAGCCACATGGTAACACATCTGGTCTGGAGAATCCTCACCATCCCGCACACACCTGGTGCACAGAAGCCCCTCCACAAATAGCAGCTATTACTACTTACCAGCATCATTGAATCCATCTGGGGGTGCTCTTCAACTCCCTTGACCCAGTGCTCAGAAATGTATTAATATTTCCCTCAGACCTCCCTGGTGGTCCAGTGGTTAAGAATTCACCTGCCACTGCAGGAGACACAGGTTCAATCCCTGGTCTGGGAAGATTCCATGTGCCTCTGGGCAACTAAGCCCATGCACCACATCTACAGAACCTGTGCTGCAGAGCCCCTGAGCGACCGCTGCAGAGCCCACACTCCACATCTGTGGAAGCCTGCGTGGCGTACCGCCTGTGGGCTCTGCGACAGAAGAAGCTGCCACAACGAGAAGCCTGCACGTGGCAACTGGAGAGCAGCCCCCCCGCCCCCCACATTCGTCAAAACTAGAGAAAGTCCATGTGCAGCAGCGAAGACCCAGTGCAGTGTGGACAAGACAGTCTACTGAGGTGTGGAAAGATTACATTAGATCTTCTACTTATATGAACTTCTGTGTCACTTAACTTCTATTTCTGTACACATTTACAACGTCTCATGAGCACAGTGGTACCTGTACACAATTTGTAAACATATCAATGTACCTATCTTGTCCACCGATGGGGTCCATGAGCAAGAGTTTGGTGACCACGGGACTACAGGATAAAGATGCTCATTTGGCCCTCTGAGGCCTCTTGGAGTGTGACGCTGACTCCTCTCTCTGCATCCCTCTGTTCCAGTTTCCCTTATCTTGGCTCCCATCCCACACGACCCTGGCCTGTCCCTCAGATTCTCAGTCTTCTCATCCTTTCTCAATGTGTTGGCTTGACCCAGTTCCCTTTGGCTAGGTCCTCACTTACATGGTGGGGACGATAGCACCTACCTGTAGACTACTGTGAGGATAAAATGAGATGATACCTACAAAGCCCTTAGCATTTTGCTCCTATCTCCAGCTCCTGCAAATAGCAGCTACTTCGGTTCTTTCAGTAAATCTATCCTGTAAGTCCTCAAGGGCCCAGAGCCATCAACTGCTGTATCTGGGGCCAGGAGAAAGACTCAAATCTGTTGTGAACAGCCTGTCCTCAGGGAGCTGACAGTCGTCTCGTTTGCCTGTGGGTAGCAAAAGTGACTGTCTGTCTTCGTTTCACCCCTCAGCCTCCCAACCAGGGAGCCAGAAAGGGCAGTGTCTCTCCCTTTGGCCATCGGATTGGTCTTTCTTCTTGGCCTTGTGAACATTCATGCCTCCTGGGTTTCTCTCTCTCCCCTTATTCTCCCCCCTGGCAGTGGCTGGTATTTGTGGGATTCAAAATCTTACAGCTGAGAATCCTGTGGTGACCAACAGCTGTGTTTTGGGGTGAGATGCCTCTATTCCCTGGCAGAGTACCCTTCAGCAATATGCAATCCAAGGTACTGTGGAAGGGGCCAGGTTGTGGTCCCCAAGGTGGGCTTTCCCCCCAACCCACCCCAGCACACAGAGGCAGCCCAGGGCAAAGGAGGGAACACTGAGCTGCTGTGTAAACTGAGCAGATTGCTTCACCAAGTCTGAGCCTCAGTTTCCTTATCTGTAAGATGGGTGGTATTGTCTCAAAGATGAGAATGGAATGAAATGCTGCAGGAAGGTTCCCTGATGCTGGCATCTAGCAGGGGGCTATGGACAGAGCAGCAGAGGAGATGAGGGGTGCCTCTGACTCAGGAGGGTACGGAAGTGGCGACCTTCCTACCTCCCCACGTAAGGGAAGCTGCAAAGACCTGTGTGAGAGCAGAGACCTCCCTGCCTGTTCGAGATGCAACAGGGAACACTGGGAAAAGCCCATATCTCCCTGCCTGGGACTAAGCCCACCAGCTCATGCCAGAGTGGAGCAGAGCCTGGATAATTTCCAAAACTTTTCCTTTTTTTTTTTTTTTTTTTCAGTTGGAGTATAATTGATTTTACAGTGTTGGGTTAGTTTCAGGTGTACAGCAAAGTGATTCCAGTATACATTTGTTGATACATAGATCTACTTTTTCAAAGCATTTTCTCATTTACTCTATACCTTTCCTTGTACTTCGCGTAATTCAGAGCAGAGAGCAGTTGTTCATCATTTGTTAAATGTCTGTAACTCACTCATAGACCCTCTGCTTCTAGACTCAATTCAACCTCTCACATGTTAGTTAAAATTACGATGGTTTCTAAAATATCAGTCTGATTTTACCTTAAAATAATTTCTTAAACAATGATGTTTGCACCAGGCACATCTGGCTTTCACAGATATCCTCATTTTACTGAGGAGGGATGAAGCTCAGAGAGATAGAGAGACTTGCCCAAAGAGACACAGCTGCTAAGTCGCGGAGACAAGATTCTAAGCTAGCAAGAACTCAAGAAGGCTTTGTGGAGAGACCTAACCTAGCTGAGAGGGCAGAAGGAGCAAAGCCTTGGGACACAGCTTAGCTTGGTGGGTCTGTGCCTGCCACTGGGGACCCAGTTAGGAGAGGGACGGCAAAGAAGGAATCAGGAGGACCTTGAAGGCTGTAAGACCCAGAAAGTGTGGTGCTCTCTGTACTGGGTATTACGCAGGGCACAAGGTTGACAGCACAGATTTTCAGGTCCAACAAAAGGATGTTCAAGGCTCAGCTCTGACCCTTACAAATGAAACCACCCAGATCTTTGCCTTGCTGAGCCTCAATTTCATCATCTGTAAAACGGGAACAACAAACGCCACCCATCTCATAGGGTTTGGGGGAGAATGCAATGACATCATGAATTCAAAAATGCCAGCTTACAGCTTGTGCTTAATAAATGTGTCATACACATGTGCACACACACACATTCTTTGCCTCTGAATTTGCCTTTGGGAGGCAGACATTCTTTGCACCTCGGGAAAGAGTATATGGCCTTATCTTGGCCCCACTTTCCTGATGGCAGGGGACTTTAAGAAGAAGCCATATTTAGGACATATTTTGTAACTATGAGCTTGGGCACTACCCCTACTACCCCCACTTGGGCAGTTCTCGGTTCCTGGAAGGCAGAGCGCTTAGCCACTTCCTGGAAGCAGAAAGGGAGAACAAAAACAGAAGACCCAGCCCACCGGCTCCTGGGTCAGGGAGGCACCTGGGTGAGTCAGGGAGGTTGGGAGGGTACCATGGAAGGGGCCGGGTTGTGGTCCCCAAGGTGGGCTCTCCCCCTGCACCCATCCCTTCACACGGAGGCAGCCTGGGGTGGAAGAGAGACCACTGAGCTGCTGTATAACCTGAGCAGATCGCTTTACCAAGTCTGAGCCTCAGTTTCCTCATCTGTAAGATGGGTGGTATTGTCTCAAAGATGAGAACAGAATGAGATGCTGCAGGAAGGTCCCCTGATGCTGGCATCCAGCAGGGGGCTATGGACAGAGGAGCAGAGGAGATGGGAGGGCGGGCCTCTTGACTCTGGGAGGGTACGGAGGTGGCGACCTCCCTACCTCCGTACCTTAGGGAAGCTGCAAAGACCTGTGTGAGAGCAGAGACCTCCCTGCCTGTTCGGGATGCAACAGGGAGCACTGGGAAAAGCCGGTATCTCCCTGCCTGGGCCTAAGCCGACCAGCTCACCCCAAATGTTCCCAGTGTTAGCACTGACCATCCCTCGTCCCCATCAGTCTCAGGCAATCCAGGACCCTGGGACCTGCCATACTGTGGGCTTCAAGAGAAAGGTTACCGGGGATACTGCACCCTGGAGCCAGGCTGCAGCTGGGCAGGCCTCACCCATATGACTGAAACCAGCACGGTTCCCAGAGGCTCTGTGACTGCAAAGAGCCTCGCAGGTAACAAGGAGAGGAGCAGAGTGCAAGCAGCATCTGTGGCAGGTAGCATAATGATTTTCATCTTTGCTAGGACACGTGTACCCTAACGAAACAACGCGGTATAAACCCCCACTGTGAATGGATCATTTCACTACCTCATCATGTGGGGGACCCGTTTGTCTACCCCGCTGGCGCTGGCCGCTCTGGTTCCTGTTACACAGATTAGGGAAGCAAGGCTGAGGGCAGTGAAGCCATTTCCTTCAGCCCCCACCTTTTGCCTCTTCTCTCCTCTGACGGCAGGAAAATAGTCACTTACCACCAGAGAGGGGAAGAGAGATGCCACATCCTATTTGTCTCGTCACTTGCCCGACGGAGGCGGTCAGACACTGCCCATTTCCTTTCACCCTGAACTGGGGCACTGCTGCCTGAGCCGCACTCAGGCAGTGTAGACTAGCGAGCCGCCGGGGCCACCCCCAGCCCCACCCCAGCCCCAAGCTCTGCACGGCTGCCCTGGACCACTCAGGAAAGACGCTCATTGGATTCAAGACATTTGGGACCTCCCAGCTGGAATCCTGAATCCCAGCATTCAAAAGCTTGAAATCTGAGGATCCGAAGGGTGGAGCATCTCAGGGTGTGGGTTGAGCAGCCTCAAGAGAGGAGATCCAGTGGAGGCCCAGGCGTCCCCCACCCTCCCACCCCACCCCTGCCAAGATCCCAGCTCAGGTCTGAGTCTTGCTGGACTGGACATGTGACCAAGGAGGACCCTGTGGGGCCTTCGTAGGACAGACACCACACCCCTCCTCTCCCCCGCATATTCTCTGCTTTAGCTCTTCCCTGAAGTACCTAGATAACAGTACCTGAGGCACATTTCCTGAGCTGTTTTACAGACGCTAGCCCTTCTCCCACCAGGTGGATAAACACATAGCCCCCAGACCTGGCACCCGAGGCTTGATGATGTTAACCTCTGTGATGCTGCCCTGTTACCTAACCATCAACCAATCAGAACTGTGCAAATCTCCTCCTTCCCTCCTCTGGCCTTGAAAAACGCTTTGCAGGACTTCCTGGGTGGTGCAGTGGTTAAGACTTCTCCTTTCAAAGCAGAGGCTGTGGGTTCGATCCTTGGAGAGCTAAGATCCCACATGCCTTGCAGCCAAAAAAAATAAGAAAATAGAAACAGAAGCATACACTGTAACAAATTCAATAAAGACTTTAAACATGGTCCACATCAAAAAAGATCTTAAAAAAATAAAAGTGCTTTGCGAAGGCTCATAGAGGAGTTCCGGCTTTTTGAGCCCTAGCTATCCTAGACCCCTTGTCTGTTACCCCGCAGTAAACTCTGCCTTTTCCTCCCCCACAACATGCTGTCAGCAGATTGGCTTGACTGCACACAAGATAGCGGACCCCAGTTTTGATAACAGACAGGCCCTGGCCCCGCTCAGGATCAAACCCAGTATCAAACCAGACCCAGTCCCACCCCTGTCACATACAAGCTGGGTGACCTTGGGCAACTGAACCCACCTCTCTGAGCCGTGAGTTTCTTATCTGGAACTCAGGATTCCAGTAGTGCCTGTGTATGCTTTGTGGGGTTGTTATGGGTTGACGTGAGCTGGTCCAGCTTGAACATTTAGTACCTGGTCGGAGAAGGCAATGGCACCCCACTCCAGTACTCTTGCCTGGAAAATCCCATGGACGGAGGAGCCTGGTAGGCTCCAGTCCATGAGGTCGCTAAGAGTCAGACAGGACTGAGCAACTTCACTTTCACTTTTCACTTTTCACTTTTATGCATCGGAGAAGGAAATGGCAACCCACTCCATTATTCTTGCCTGGAGAATCCCAGGGGCGGAGGAGCCTGGTGAGCTGCTGTCTATGGGGTTGCACAGGGTCGGACACGACTGAAGCGACTTAGCAGCAGCAGCAGCAGGCGCTCACTAAAGGTGAGCTGTTGTCATGTCATTCTGCACAGAAGGTCATATCCCTGAAAAATCTGCAACCCTGGGATAGCTGTTACACACTTCTGACCTTGTTAGTGAGAAAGAGCCAGGGCCAGAAGCCCCAGAAGCCTGGGCACCATACACAGCGTCAGTCTCCCGTGGTTTGTGAATCACGTGTATCTAGTATAGATACACAGTGCCCCAGGCACTGTTCTAAGAGCTATACATGAATTATTGGCTCACTCAGGCCCCACAACCTCCTCATATTAACCCCATGTGAAACATGGGGAGACTGAGGCTCACTTGGTGCTTAGAACCACATGGCCAGTGAGAGGAGCAGGAATTTGAACCTGGGTGGTCTTGCTCCAGAGCCCACCTCATAGTCACAGCTCCGTACCACCTGTGAACCAGGCCTGGACGTTCTCTGGAGCCAGAATAAATGCTGCTTCCTCCAAGAAGCCCTCCCAGATTGCCCAGGCATGATTAGTCCAGTTGTTTAAACCTTTTTAAAAAAATGCTTGTTTACTTTCAAAACATTCATTCCCATCAGTCCATAAATGCTAAATAGGAACCAGAGACTCTTATGATTCATGCTACATGCCCAGGGCTTAGCAGACAGAGAGGTGCTTGGTAGGTGCTGTGATACTGGTCCCTTGGAGCACAGGCAGCGTCGCCGGCCACCTCCTTTAGACTGCAAGTCTCCAGTGGATGCCCAGTCCCCACAGGCCTGGCATCCTGGGGGCTCATTAAAGGCGTGTTGCAGGAGTGGACACCAACGTGGGACCTGGCAACAGGCTCACAGCTGCCCAGGATGTGCCATCTGCAGGCTTTTGCCCTTGCGTTTGTCATCCTGCACTTCCCAACCTTTTCTTGTCAATTACCCCGGAGCCGTCAAGGAGCCTTTCTAGACATTACGCAGGTGTGCTCAGTTTTCAGCCGTGTACGACTCTGCGACCTCATGGACTGCAGCCCACCAGCTTCCTCCGTCCATGGGATTCTCCAGGTGAGAATACTGGAGTGGGTAGCAGGGCTTCCCTGGTGGCTCAGACAGTAAAGAATCTGCCTGCAATGCAGGAGACCCAGATTCGATCCCTGGGTCAGGAAGATCCCCTGGAGAATTTCGTGGACAGAGGAGCTTGGCTGGCTACAATCCATGAGGTCACAGAGAGTCCAACGTGACTGAGCGACTAACACTTTCATTTTTTTCATAACTGGTGAATGTTATGTGGACCTTTGCTGCTGCTGCTGCTGCTAAGTCGCTTCAGTCGTGTCGGACTGTGTGACCCCATAGATGGCAGCCCACCAGGCTCCCCCATCCCTGGGATTCTCCAGGCAAGAACACTGGAGTGGGTTGCCATTTCCTTCTCCAATGCATGAAAGTGAAAAGTGAAAGTGAAGTCGCTCAGTCGTGTCCGACTCTTCGTGACCCCATGGACTGCAGCCTACCAGGCTCCTCCATCCACAGGATCCTCCAGGCAAGAGTACTGGAGTGGGGTGCCACAGGGACACAAACCATAGTGACATCTAAGGTTTTTTTGTCTTCCTCTCATGTCGGACACGACTGAAGTGACTTAGCAGTAGCAGTAGCAGCATCCTCCAAAACACCCAACTCTTGGAACTTCCCCAGTGGTTTTAGTGGTGAAGACTCCAACCCAATGCAAGCAGCATGGGTTCAATGTTGGTTGGGGAACTAAGATCCCACAGGCCCCTCCAGTGTGGACAAAAACATGGAAAAGAAAAAAAAAAAAAAAACCACTCAAGTCTCAACTGTCGTACACATATTTGCTGGTCTGGTAGCAGAGGAGGTGCGGTCCTTCTATAAATGAATTCACTGAGACCTACACTTGGTTTTAGCTTCAGTTCAGTTCAGTCGCTCAGTCGTGTCCAACTCTTTGCAACCCCATGAATCACAGCACGCCAGGCCTCCCTGTCCATCACCAACTCCCAGAGTTCACTCAGACTCACGTCTATCGAGTCAGTGATGCCATCCAGCCATCTCATCCTCTGTCGTCCCCTTCTCCTCCTGCCCCCAATCCCTCCCAGCATCAGAGTCTTTTCCAGTGAGTCAACCCTTTGCATGAGGTGGCCAAAGTATTGGAGTTTCAGCTTTAGCATCATTCCTTCCAAAGAAATCCCAGGGCTGATCTCCTTCAGAATGGACTGGTTGGATCTCCTTGCAGTCCAAGGGACTCTCAAGAGTCTTCTCCAACATCACAGTTCAAAAGCATCAATTCTTCGGCGCTCAGCTTTCTTCACAGTCCAATTCTCACATCCATACATGACCACTGGAAAAAACATAGCCTTGACTAGACGGACCTTTGTTGGCAAAGTGATATCTCTGCTTTTGAATATGCTATCTAGGTTGGTCATAACTTTCCTTCCAAGGAGTAAGCGTCTTTTAATTTCATGGCTGCAGTCACCATCTGCAGTGATTTTGCAGCCCAGAAAAATAAAGTCTGACACTGTTTCCACTGTTTCCCCATCTATTTCCCATGCAGTGATGGGACCAGATGCCATGATCTTCGTTTTCTGAATGTTGAGTTTTAAGCCAACTTTTTCACTCTCCTCTTTCACCTTCATCAAGAGGCTTTTTAGTTCCTCTTCGCTTTCTGCCATAAGAGTGGTGTCATCTGCGTATCTGAGATTATTGATATTTCTCCCGGCAATCTTGATTCCAGCTTGTGCTTCTTCCAGCCCAGCGTTTCTCATGATGTACTCTGCATAGAAGTTAAATAAGCAGGGTGACAATATACAGCCTTGACGTACTCCTTTTCCTATTTGGAACCAGTCTGTTGTTCCATGTCCAGTTCTAACTGTTGCTTCCTGACCTGCATACAGATTTCTCAAGAGGCAGGTCAGGTGGTCTGGTATTCCCATCTCTTTCAGAATTTTCCATAGTTTATTGTGATCCACACAGTCAAAGGCTTTGGCATAGTCAATAAAGCAGAAATAGATGTTTTTCTGGAACTCTCTTGCTTTTTCGATGATCCAGCGGATATTGGCAATTTGGTCTCTGGTTCCTCTGCTTTTTCTAAAACCAGCTTGAACAACTAGAAGTTCACGGTTCACGTATTGCTGAAGCCTGGCTTGGAGAATTTTGAGCATTACTTTTTAGCTTAAGAACTGACAGTTTTCAGAGGCTATCTGTAGACAGACGGATGGACCGACACATGGACACACACACACACCAGCCATCCTGTAACAGAAGAACAAGCCTGACTCCACCTTGTCTGCCTTTAAAAGATGGGGAGTGTTTCAGATATCCCCAAAAAGAGTCCTCTGGGGGTGCATTTTGGGTAACGAGTGGTCTGATTATAGCTATGCTGCTGCTGCTGCTTCTAAGTTGCGTCAGTCGTGTCCTACTCTGTGTGACCCCATAGACGGCAGCCCACCAGGCTCCCCCATCCCTGGGATTCTCCAGGCAAGAACATTGGAGTGGATTGTCATTTCCTTCTCCAATGCATGAAAGTGAAAAGTGAAAGTGAAGTCGATCAGTCGTGCCCGACTTTTAGCGACCCCATGGACTGCAGCCCACCAGGCTCCTCTGTCCATGGAATTTTCCAGGTAAGAGTACTGGAGTGGGCTGCCATTGCCTTCTCCGGATTACAGCTACGAAGCCATGACTAAGAGGAAGAGGACATTTTACCGTAATGATGTAGGGGCCACTGTACCTGTTATGATCTGAGAAACCCTGGCCTTTGAATGGCTCTCGAAATTACAATATAATCGTGAAATTAGAGCCATTCTGTGAAGAAGTGAGGAAGAATGATAAAATCCCCTCTGAGCAAACAATTACATCAGGATAAGAAATACAGTTGTTGCTTTATACAGGCTTTTCAAAGGCTTGAAAAGAAGCCCAAGGGAAAACCTGTCACACAGGAAGAAAAGGGAAGGAAGGAGATTGAAGCCACGTTGCCCCAGACCTGAAGTGCTCCTCTGGTGGAGCTGGCTGTCCCAGCCACTCCAGCCACTATGCCAACATATCCACTCTTCCCACTGCCTCCCATTCTTCTTGCTCCAGCCCTACTTCCCAACACCGGGGCTCAGGAAGTGGTTGGACTGGTTCCCTCTCCTTGAAGGGATCGGTTATCTTCCTGGGCACTGGAGCCTGGTCTGGTGTTACTCTTCAAGACCCAACAGGGCACCAAATTTGGACCGGGAGCCACGCCCAGAGCAGGGCAATTACCCCATAGAGAGAACAAATGAAAAAGGCCAGGTGGCTGGGTTTCTATGGATGTACAGACCCTTCTCAACCTTGGATGTATTTAATTGGACAACCCTCCTTATAGGGAGGATTCTTTCCGAAGGACAGAATTGTTTTGCTACCCAGTCCTTTGGCCACCTCATGTGAAGGGCTGACTCACTGGAAAAGACTCTGATGCTGGCAGGGATTGGGGGCAGGAGGAGAAGGAGAAGACAGAGGATGAGATGGCTGGATGGCATCACCGACTTGATGGACGTGAGTTTGAGTGAACTCCAGGAGTTGGTGATGGACAGGGAGGCCTGGTGTGCTGCGATTCATGGGGTCGCAAAGAGTCAGACACGACTGAGCAACTGACCTGAACTGAACCACCCTACTTGAACAGACATACACAATCTTATCAATATGATCTTCATAGGAGATGAAAGGAGAATGGTCACTGATCAGGCCAGGGAAGAAGCATTCCAGCTGCACCTAATGGAGCCAAATGGTATACCCAAAGCCCACTTGGCAGCACCCACAGCTGAACCAAACTGGGAGCCTTAGTCGGGGAGCAATGTCCGTTTTTGCTTGTTTTTGGCCATGCCGCGCAGCACTCGGATCTTAGTTCCCCAACCAGAGATCAAACCCAGAGCCACAGAAGTGAAACGCTGAGTCCTAACCACTGAACCCCCAGGAATTCCCAATGCCCTTATTAGAGCACTACCGTAAGTGCATCTTGGCGGGGCTTCAAAAAGGGGTCCCAAAACAAGAGTTTGAAAAAGTTCAAGAAATTCCTCACAAATTCAAATGAAGACCTCTCTAAATTTGGTGGAAGAATTTATCAGACTCTATAAAGATACAGATCCTGAGGGCCCTGAAAATACTAGAAAGGAAAATGCAAACTTTATGGGGCAAAGTGCCCAGATATCAGGAGAAAGTTGTAAAAATTAGACGGTGCCTTTCGAATGAATCCTTCTCAGTTGGTAGACATTGCTTTTGAGGTATTCAACAGTAGAGAACAGACACAGACAAAAGAAGACCAAGATGAAATGCTATTTTTCTAATGGCTGTGTTGGATTCCTGGAAGACAGGAGGCTCTACGAAAGGGAAGCCAGCACTGCGTACGAAACAATGGGCTTATTGTAAAGAGAAAGGACACTGGGGAAGAGAACGCCTGAAATTAAAGGAAAAGAGGGCTAAAGACATGGAAGCGAGCTAAATGTTCATTGACAAATGAATGGATAAAGATGTGGTGTGTATATGTGTATATATACATACATACATAAAAAGGAATGCATTTGAGTCAGTTTTAATGAGGTAGATGAACCTAGAATCTATTATACAGAATGAAGTGAGTCAGAAAGAGAAACACAGTTAAAACCGTATTTTAACACATATATATGGAATCTAAAAAAATGGTACTGAAGAATTTATTTACAGGGCAACAGTGGAGAGACAGACATAGAGAATAGACTTATGGACGTGGGGAGAAGGGAGGAGAGGGTGAGATGTATGGAAAGAGTAACATGGAAACTTACATTCAGTTCAGTTCAGTTCAATCACTCAGTCGTGTCCAACTCTTTGCGACCCCATGAATCACAGTATGCCAGGCCTCCCTGTCCATCACCAACTCCCAGAGTTCACTGAAACTCATGTGCGTGGAGTCAGTGATGCCATCCAGCCATCTCATACTCTGTTGTCCTCTTCTCTTCCTGCCCCCAATCCCTCCCAGCATCAGGGTCTTTTCCAATGAGTCAACTCTTTGCATGAGGTGGCCAAAGTACTGGAGTTTCAGCTTTAGCATCATTCCTTCCAAAGAACACCCAGGACTGATCTTTAGACTGGACTGGTTGGATCTCCTTGCAGTCCAAGGGACTCTCATTACCTTATGTAAAATTAATAGCCAATGGGAATTTGCTGTATGGCTCAGTAAACTCAAACAGGAGCTCTGTATCAACCTAGAGGGGTGGGATGGCGAGGGAGATGGGAGGGAGGTTCAAAAGGGAGGGGATATATGTATACCTATGGCTGACTCATGTTGAGGTTTGACAGAAAACAGCAAAATTCTGTAAAGCAATTATCCTTCAATAAAAAATAAATTACTTAAAAAAAAAGATGTAGTGTGTACATGTGTATTACACACACACATACACAATGGAATATCACTCAGCCATTAAAAAAGAACAAAATAATGCCAGTTGTAACAATATCCATAACCTAGAGATTATCATACTAAGTGAAGTAAGCTATATAGAGAAAGAAAAATATATCATTTATTTGTGGAATCTCAAAAAAGATACAAAATCACCTTTTTATAAAACAGAAATAGACCTACAGATATAGAAAACAAATCTATGGTTACTAAAGGGGAAGGGGGTTGGGAAGGAATAAGAATATGCAATTAACATTTATATATCAATCCTGGAATTTCTTTAGAAGGAATGATGCTAAAGCTGAAACTCCAGTATTTTGGCCACCTCATGCGAAGAGTTGACTCATTGGAGAAGACTCTGATGCTGGGAGGGATTGAGGGCAGGAGGAGAAGGGGACAACAGAGGATGAGATGGCTGGATGGCATCACTGACTCGATGGGTATGAGTCTGGGTGACCTCCAGGAGCTGGTGATGGACAGGGAGGCCTGGAGTGCTGCGGTTCATGGGGTCGCAAAGAGTCGGACATGACTGAGCGACTGATCTGATCTGATACTGCTATATATAAAATAAACAACAAGAACCTACTGTATAGTACAGAGAGCTATACTGAGGATTTTGTAATAACCTATATGGGGAAAGAATCTGAAAAAGGATATAGGCAAATATATGTATAACTGAATCACTGCATTATATACTTGAAAACAACACAACGTTGTAAACCAACTATACTTCAATTAAAAAAAAAGTTTTTAAAAGAGGGCTAGAAATGGATAGGAAAGGATAGGAGTGGGGTCTATCAGACGGTAGAGAGGGGAGGATGTTCAGACGATGAATGAAGAGGCCTGGGGCTCCTCTGGATTTACGACACTCAATTCAAATATCCCCACAGGAGCCCTGGGTAAAACTGACAATGAGCAGCAAACTGGTTGATTTTCTGGTAGACACGAGAAAACAAACTCCATACTAAACCCTCAGTTCAGTCATTGAAAAGACCCTGATGCTGGGAAAGATTGAAGGCGGGAGGAGAAGGGGACAACAGAGGCTGAGATGGTTGGATGGCATCACCGACTCAATGGACATGGGTTTGAGTAGGCTCCAGGAGTTGGGGATGGACAGGGAAGCCTGGCGTGCTGCAGTCCATGGGGTCGCAAAGAGTTGGACACGATTGAGCAGCTGAACTGAACTGAAACCCTCAGTTAGCACAGAGAACCTCCCAGTCTACCCTAGTCACTGGGCTGTCAGGGGAAGTACAGAGGTGATCGTTTTCACAACCACTGGAATGCCAACTAGGAAATCTGATATTAAAATATAGTTTCTTGTACATGCCTGAATTCCCTATCCTCATCCTAGGCCAAGATCACCTTGTAAACTAAATGCTCAAGTGACGTTTTCCGACGGGACCACTAGATATCAGAGTCCCACCGAAACCTGCTTTGAAACCAACAGAGGGCTCTCCTAGAAAACTCAGAAAAATGGACAAAACCTAGATGACCTCCCTGAGGTCTACAGAAAGGTAAGACCAGAAGTATGGGCCAATGGCATCCCAAGAAAGGCAAATTATCCCCCAATCTGTATTGTCTAACATCAGTGACAACGCGCTTGCTTTTATCTACAAATATCAGCCGAGTATCACATTGATTGGAAACTACTCATGTACCTGGGGATAAGGCCTTGCCAGTTGCCCTGCAAAGGATTAGAGTGGTTCCCAGAAGCAAGCTTAAATTAAGCCCTTTTGAAATATTGGATTCCTGGTGTCCGCCTGACCAAGAGAACCTGTAGCCAGTAGGTCCACAGACTCGCCCTTGCAATCTATTAGCTCTTAAGTTGCTGTTTCAAGTCAGCCTCCTACCATATAAGTAATGAGGACTTCACTCTCTCATTTCACTGGTACTTGCTGGAAAGGAAATGCTTTAATCAAGTTCTGTCCAAGTGTGGCCAACAGGGGAAATATACAAAGACAGTACATGGCAGAGCAGCCTCGGTGCTCTCACGTGCTAGAGTTTACATATATGTAAAGTGGAATTTTATATATATATATATACACACACACACATATATACACACACATACACGTGTGTGTGTTCGAGTGCTTGTCTAAGTGTGCATACATGCTCACTCAATAGTGTCCAACTCTTTGTTGGACCTGCCAGGTTCCTCTGTCCATGGGATTCTCCAGGTGAGAGAATTGGAGTAGGTTGCCATTTCCTCCTCCAAGGGATCTTCCCAACCCAGAAATCAAACCCACGTCTCCTTCAGGTTCTGCATTGGCCTGCTGAGCCGCCTGGGAAGTCTTCTTGTCTAAGTGTGACAGAACTGTAAAAAGGCGGGGCAGTGTCCTCATAATGCAAACTGCTTATGCTCAGCCTAGGACTTGGGAATACTTCAAGCTGATAAATTCCATTCCCCCATTACCCCTTCCTTGCCCTTGTTCAGCAAGAAGTAGCCAGGGCAATCATTGACCAGACCGTCCCCCAACCCCCACCCTTCCCCCACCCTCCCCACCCCCACCGCTGCCAACACTGTGGAATGGACAGTAGGGAACTGTAACAGAGAAGAACAGACCTGGCTCCACGTTAGATCTATTCCTTTAGCTCTAACCTTTGCATTCTGTTGCTTCTGGTTAGGCCTTTTGGCTCTGCACTTTTGTAAAGAAAAAAAAAAAAAAAAAGTGTCGCCTATAACCAGAAATACACACTGTTTTGTTTCTCAAGGCTCTGCCTCCCAGACTTGACCTTTAAAGGTGTAACAGTTTTCCATTCATATAGAGATTAAAAAGTTGCCGAACAAAAAATAACAATTGTCTTGCTAAAGGTTTATAGGAACACTGTGACCAGAACTACTGTGGACAGCTGCAAGAACAAAGGATTCCAACTCCAAGAAGTTTGCATCAACCAGCCACCCCACCCCTCCCTTCTAGTATAAAAGAAGCCTGGATCCTAACTCAAGTAAGATGGTTCTTTGGGACACTAGTGGGCCATCTTCTCAGTCAACTGGCTTTCCGGATAAAGTTGCTCTTCCTTATACCAACACCTTGCCTCTCGATGGAATGTCCTGTCCTGCAGTGAGCAGCACAACCAGTAACGATCCTATTTCCTTCTAGCCAGAGGCCACCCCCACCCTCTGCCTGCTCCAGCTCAGCAAAAGGAGACCAGGAGACCAAAACCTGGGATCTCTGTGGGCTCCGTGAGGGTCCGGTGACCAGATGGAGCCACCACAAGTGCAAGCCTGCCCACCTCCCAGCCGTACCGCCGTGGGCAGCTGCTTCACCCCTCTAAGCCTTGGTTTCTTCATCTGTTAAAAGGGGGCACAGAGTTCTCAGATGACTGCCTGAGCCCTCTGAAGGCCTAGGTTCCCAGGTGGTGCTCACTCTGCAGCCCAGCCCATTCTGTTTAGTTTCAGTCTGCCCGGTCTGCCGGCCAAGCCCGGCGAGGAAGACCTGTCTACCGTGCAGGGTGTGGCCTGCCTGAGGCAAGGGGAGCCACATTCCGAGAAAAAAAGAATTCCAGGCAACCAGAGCCTACCGGCCCTGATCCTTTCCTTGTTTCTGTGTATGTGTGTGTATAGGGGGACACTGCTTGAGCTACCAGCCCCCTACCATGCCCTTATATGTCCCTAAAGCACTCCAGACACAAAATAGGAATATTCTCATCATTATTCTGACTTTCTCTTTTGCCAGCAGTAGTTTAATTCTAATATTTTAATAATTTGCTGTGCACACGCATCCCTTCCTCAGTCCTATAAACATGTGAAGAACACAAGTTTGAAAAATGCTATTTTAAATGGATCCACAGCCTGAGCAAATCTCTTCTCTGGGCCTTGGTTTCCCACCCATGAAGGAGTAGGATGATTTTTAGGGAAACATTCCTGATTTCTCCATTTAAAAAAAAATTCACAGTAACCCCCAAGCCGGCAGCTGCTGGCAAAACTCGTGGGAAGGGACGGATGAAAGTTGAGGGGGTTAGGACCCAGAAGGGACAGCAGAATAAAGCTATGAACTCCAGGCACACCTCAATCCCGAGTGCCCAGAGTGTTGGGATGCTCTTTCCAGGGGCTGCAGCTCAGGCCCTGCCTGGGGCTGGCTGCCAGCCTGCCCTTGTCTGTCAGGCAGGCCTGCTGGCCCCTGGGGACTCTACCACCCAGCCACTCCCCGTGGTTTTGCAAGCTGGCACTTACCGTGCTCAGCAGACCATGGGACAGCCACCTCGTGGGCCCAGGAGAAGTGGTTCCTCTGCTTTAGCGACAAGGACTCAGCCTGTGCTGCCAAGCACAGCTGTGGCACCCCTGCCGTAGTCTCGGATCGCACCAACCCCCAACGGCCGTGTGTAAAAGAAGGAAGCGAGAGTGTGGTTACTCAGGGCCACGTGACAGCCCACAACCCCTTGTTTGTGACAGCTTTGGGGATATGTTAATCAAGCTTGGTGGGGAGTGAGAGACAGGGCCCCGCAGAGCCTGAGGTCACTCTCAGGTTCCTGACCGTGAAAAACACCTAGAACCACATGGGGACTCGTGGGGGAGTAGTTGGGAGGAGGCTCAGTTGAGAAAGGCCACAGTATTACCACAGGGATGGAGGGTGGGGATGAGAGGGCACCCCACCCAGGAAGGGAGGGATTGACCAGATGCAAAGGAGGATGGTTCTCGATTCTTGGCCAAGAAAAGAATTGGGGGTGGGGGAGATTCAAATCACAGGTCTTCCTGAGCTTTGCAAATCAAATGTAACCATTCTTTGCAGATCCAAGAATCTCTCGAAGGTGCCCAAGTGGTCCTTTTAGCTGCAATCAAGAACCTCTCTGGGGAGACAGACTGTAAAATCCATGAGGGCAGGTTCTGCCTATTTTATTTCTCTTTCCTGTTTTGGTTCTTTAGCCAACTCTGACACCCCACCGTCTTTGCTCTGAGACCCTAAGGCAAGTAATTCTGGGCTCTGGCCTTCTTGTGGCTGTTCATCTGATGAGGAAGCCAGCAAGTAAACAAGTAAACAGATCATTAGGACAGAGTGGTGTGGTCATGTCACTTCTGGATGAGCCAGGGAGGGGCCCCAAACCTACCCTGGGCAGGGGAGGGAGTTGACATGAGACTCTTCCAAGGAGAAGTGGCCACTGAGATGACAAGTAGCCCAGGGAGAAGGCAACATCCCAAGGAGAGTGCAGAGCTGGGAGCCCAGGCTGAGGGGCCTGAGAATGCACAGACTCTCAAGGAAGGCAAGGAACAGGGAGGGCTGCCTTCCAGGGTCTGGCCAGTGCAGCCCAGGCTGAGGGGCCTGAGAATGCACAGACTCTCAAGGAAGGCAAGGAACAGGGAGGGCTGCCTTCCAGGGTCTGGCCAGTGCCTTTGTATTAATACACGGTGGGGCTTAGGACATATGCACAGAGAGGACCACATCTGGGCTTATTGTCTTAAACCGAAAATCAGAGCCCCAGTGGGTGTTCACATGACAGAATCTTGATCACTTGAGGAAGCTACAGACAGAAAGGGACCCAAACACTCAGTCTGTACAGGCAGGGAACCTGAAGCCCCCAAAGAGGAAGGGAGACAATCAGAGATTCTCGGTCCTCCTCAGCAGGTGTGGGAACAGCCAGCCCTCACGGGCGGGGGCTGAGAAACTCTTAACGCCTCATCCAGGGGAGGAAGTCCATGCCCCGATCATAAACATTTCAGATATTAATACATCTCTTCTGGCCTGGGTTCACAAGCCCATTGGAGGCGGGACAGTCCCCTCTGCTAGGCCCCACCCCAGATGTCCACCTCAAACCCCAGGTCATCCCAAACCAGAGCCCAATACCTGGCCCACAGGTGTGAAGTCAGTGACGAGGTCCTCAAGACGCAGAGGTCAAGGGAACAGTGCTGGCCAGGAGTCAGAGACCTGTGTGACCCCAGGGTGCCTTCCCCCATCCAGTTCCCGGTGCTTGATCTATAAAACAGGAAGCCCACCAAAGATGGAAGGTTATCCAAGAACTAGGGGCGGATGCTAACGGCTAAGTCAGAGAGACAGGAGGAAGGCTCTGATGGGAACGAACAATGAGGCAATCACCCATCTGCCAGGGTGGAGAGGGGAGCAGCCCTGACTTTGCACCAGGAAAGACCCCGTGAGAGTCTGGCTCAGGGATGACCGTCTACACAGAGGTGATCAATGAGGCAGGCCTGCTGGAACTGAAGGAGCTCCTGGGATGTGGGACTTTTAGCGTTAAAAGTGGGTCAGTCCCAGGCAAACCGGGATAAGTTGATCATCCTCGAGCAGGGAGCAGCCTTCTCAAGCCACAGGGCCAGGAGACCTGGTCATTTGTTCGATTGTGAATGGGGTGCCGGAGGCTGTTGGCCCCACCTGCAGAATTGGGGTGGGGGTACTGGCCAGGGGGTCCAGAGCAAGCATAGGCAGGGCCCCATGTCCCCCAGACACCTCCTTTCCTCCCTGGCCCCTGTGCAGCTTCAAGCTGCTTCTCAGAGGATTCTGGCACAGCTGAAAGTTAATTCTTCCACAGGCCGGCCCCGGGCCCTTACACCCCTGTGAGCTTTGAAAAACCATCCAGGAGCAGTGACCCAGAGGGGACCACTCACAAGACTGGGGGCCTGGCAACTGGCCTTTTACCACCTGAGTGACCCAGTCAAGTCACTTCTCTGGAGCCTGGGTTTCCTCTCCTGCAAAGCCTTAAAATACAGAAGTTTAACATTACCTTGGCTTCTGCTAAGCACCAGACTCTCTGCATCTATCTGCTTGTGGGCTCACAGCAGCCTTTGGAGGTTAGGAGGCTGAGGCTCAGAGCGAAGCTGTGCCTTGTTCAAGGTCGCACAGAGTCAGTGGCAGAGTCCAGGCAGCCAGAAAAAAGCCCCCAGTCTACACCCCTGGCTCGTGTTCATGCCGGCTTAGAGTATTAGAGTGCTGGTGAATCTTCTCTATACCCAGCAAGTGCTCTACGTAAGGAGGAAGGTAGTAACTTAGCAGCAGGTAAGCTATGTCAAGGTAAGACTTGTGCTGCTAAGTCTGCCTGGTAGAGGAGCAAACAGTACTAATAGGATGCTGGTTTTCGGCGTCTGTGCGAAAACCATAAAAGCATACCTTACAGCACCTAAACACCAGTAAGACGCAAGCATGCAGAGTGAGTGGGTTTCCACTTCTACAGAGGAACCAGAAAAGTACTGCAGATGTGTTCGGGGAGCGAAGCAATGACATTTCACCTAAGAGAAATATCAGTAAGAAACACACAAGTCCCACAGTATGGAAACTTGTCCTTTGATGGGATAAAGATGCAGGCGTTAAAGTCACGTTTATGCTAAATGTGTGTAAAAGCACTTGTACCTTGTTAGGTGAAAAGGACGGGGTGTAAAAAGTGTACAAACAGCATACTTTCAACTGGATGTGGTTGCTTAGATTGAAAGAGAAGCTCACAGTGCCCTGTAAGCATAACAGTGGCCCTTTCTTTCTGGATATTTTCTTTTTCTGTATTTTTAAATAGAAAAGGGTATATAATGATGTATGTCAGCTTTATTATCAGGAAATAGGCTCTAAACGGTACAAGGACTTTACAGACAAGCTGCAGTTTTTGACTGTTTCTATCCTTGTGGGGTTTGGGGGTTCAGTTCCTCCCACCCCCCAACCTTGTTTGTCAGGTTCCCCAATGTCCCCCTGGCTGCAGCAATGGGGCCAATGACATTCTTGAAATGTTCCTCAGCCTGACTATGGAAGATCTCCATGGAAGATTCTCTGGAGGGGATTTAGGGACCTGCTCACATCACAGACTAAACTCTCAGAGAACAATTCATTCCCTAGAATAGGATCAGGGAGCTTTTTCTGTAAAATTCTAGAAAGCAAAGCTTTTCAGCTTTGTGGATCTGTCAACCACTATTCAACTCTGCAGTTGTAACATGGAACCAGCCATGGTCCATATGTAAACAAATGAGCATGGTTGTGTGTCAATAAAACTTTATTTACAAAAACAGATGCAGGGCCAGATTTGTCACACAGGCTGCAGTTTGCTGATCCCTGATCTAGAAAAATAGAAGTCACTGGCTATAAGAACCAGATTGGAGAAGAGCCCCACCTGGTCCCCACCCATGGGCAGAATGAAACATTGGTCCACTTAAGTCTACGCTTCTGGCTCTCTCAGTACCGGACACATTTATTGAGCCCTGACAAGCACCAGGCACTGGGATGAGCCACAAGCAGGGAACATATTTGTCCTTGTCCTCTTGCGGCCTGCAGGTTAGTGGTCAGGCCGAAAGCCACTAGGCAGGGGCACTAAACGTGGCCAGGTAGAAAACTCAGGCCTAAGGATCAGGAGAACTGGGTCTTTGCTTCACATCTGCTGCGTGGCGTTAAGGAATTCACGTGAGCTTTCTGAGGCTGGCTCATCTGGAAAACAGAGACTTGAATGCTCAGTGCCAAACGATGGAAAGACTCAGTCAAGACCTGACAGTAGGTAGGGCCACCGATGTAGGCAGAGGCAAGGAAATGCAGTACTTCCCATCACTCTTCACTAAGACACGAGTGGCTGGGGCGTGGGGCAGGAATTGCAATCAGCAAAGCCACTGAGCGTTAATTTCCTCTCAGAGTTCAGGGGTGAGCTAGACTGGGAACTGAGGGCCATTTAGGGCTCTTCTGGGGAAAATGTGTCCCTGAACATTAACTAAAGCTTGGAGCAGCCTTGTCTTAAAGTGAACGGTGTGGCTCCTTGGGTCCCCAGCTGAACAACTAAGGATTTGCTATCCAAACGGCCCGCAACCTTCTTACACTCGGACATTCCTAAGTACTCGTCTGGGGGCTAAATGCAGCCGTGTGTCCGCTCGGTGATGGGTGAGTGCTGCAGCCCCCACGTGCTGATGGCCACAGTCACTCGGTGGGCGCCCAGTCCCAGCAGCCTCACCGCCACCTCTACGGCTCTGCTTGTGGCAAGGACCATCTATGGTTGCATTTGGTTCCTTAGTTTTTTCTGGGTGGGGACTGAGGTGGGGAACACTGTTCTTATGAAACAATACCACAGAGACAAAGAGAGGAAGCGTTAGGTGGCCAAAGTCAGCAGAATTTATTCTCAACCTGGTATTTACCAGACATAAGCTGGTCACTTATTGAGGAAAATAAGAACAGAAAAACAAACAGACAAAGCTTGTGGAATTCTGGAAATATGTGGAGAAGCAGGGACTGTATCTGAAAGGCCAGGAGTAGCTGAGATCTGATCATCTTCGCAATTTGCTGGGGACTGGCTGGGGCCCCTCCCCCACAAGATGTCCACTTCCTGCGTGACCCTACATCCATTTCCCTAAAAACAGAGGAAACTGCAGGGAAATGGGGGTGGCATCTCATAGAATCATGCCTGCCTTCCTAAGTGGCCATTGTGCCACTGAGGAAATGGGCTCAGGGAAGGGCCCAGGGCATCGGAGCCCAGGTAGGCCAGATAGCAAAGCCTCTGGCTTCCTCTCAGACAAAGAGGGGTCTGGCTTCCCAGGTGGCACTAGTGGTAAAGAGCCCGCCTGCCAATGCAGGAGACATTAAGAGATGTAGGTTCAATCCCTGGGTCAGGAAGATCCCCTGGAGGAGGGCATGGCAACCCACTCCAGTATTCTTGCCTGGAGAATCCCATGGACAGAGGAGCTTGGCAGGCTACAGTCCACGGGGTCGCAAAGAATCAGACACGGCTGAGTGACTGAGCATGGCACAGCTGGAGACGCAGCAGTTTATCTGCCACGGGACCCTTGGTTCAAGTGAAAACAAAGGTCTTCTAAAATAGAGAACAGAGATATTGTAATAAAAGGTCCTGCCCTGGAGAGGCAGAGGGGACTACACCCAAATGCCTGCCCTTCCCTTCTCCTTTCCCCAATACCCTCGTGGACACAAAGGAGGGTTCACAGAATGCCATTTGCTGACTTGAATGTCTGAAGGGGAAAATGGCCACTTTAAGGCCCAGCAGAGCCAGGATGTCATTGTTAGGGGAAACACTGACGGAAACTGCCCACCCTGGCCAGGCCTGATAGTAACCACTTGCATGAGTTATCTTACAACAGGAGGCTCTGGTAATGAACACAGAACTACCAAGCCACCACCAGTGAGAATTCAGAAAGGGTGAAGAGGAGACAGGAGACGCCAGTCCATATTTCCTATGAACCTCCCAGCATCCTTGCTGGAATCCACCTTGGCTTCTAGGTCCACACCAAGAAGGACTATATCTTGGTGGTCCTTCTGCCACCAAGAAGGACCCTGAGTCAGAATGATTGGCCAGAGACAACCCAGAAACTAACCCCATCACCATAAAACCTGAGACTGTCAGCTACCTAGCAGAACAGTTCTCCTGGGTTCCCTTACCCTGCTGCTCTCCACCCGGGGAACGGGATCCCCTTCCCAATAAAGTCTCTTGCTTCATCAGCACCTGTGTCTCCTAGGACGATTCACTATCGAGTGCTAGACAAGAGCCGACCCTTGGGCCCTGGAAGGGGTCTCTTCCTGCAACAATTCCCCTTCTCAATAAGAACAGAACTTCAGGGAGTTGACCTTCAGCCCAATTCTGGCTCCATCTCTGGGCAGCCCCAGGAGCTGGCTGCTTTCGATGGAAGCCTACAGAGTAAGCCAGTCCTTCAGAGTGAAGAGGGAGTCTCTAGGGCTCACTGGATCAGCTTAGGGTGGACAGTGGCTGGCACAGGGCCTGGTCCCAGACCGGAAGGCCAGACGCCAATCAAATCTTAAAAAGGTGCTCCAGACTCAGTGATTTTTCCAAGGAACATAGCAGTTGAAGAAATCAATGCCTCCAACAAGCCACCCTAAGCCCTGGGCTTTCGTTGGCCCTAAAGGTACGAAGATGAAGAACTCTGGACCTCGGAACTCAAGGGGCTCTAATGGGGGAGACAGAGCCGCATGAGAGCGGTCTTGGTTGCAGACAAGCTCAACTCAAACTGGCTTAGGCAGCAGTAGGATTCCTAGGGTGTTTCGGAAAGCTGGATCTCAGGCATGGACTCAGGGAGCAGAAGGAAACCAGGATGCTTTCTCCATCACTGCACGTCTGCCCTGCCTGCTTGCTCCCCGCATCCCAAATCTAACTCCTTCGTAAAGGACTTGCTGCCACTGAAGGTGGTGGGTTCATCGGTCCAGCCTGGGGTGGACTGTGGTCAGGGGAAGATCATATTCTGGAAGGAAAGTACTGTTGCCCAGATATTCCACTAGGCACCTTCATCTCCGATAATGTCTGTATTTTCAATTCACTCATTCAACAAATGCTTATTAACAGCATATGCCAGAATCTAGAGATACCAGCGTTAAGTACTGGTCCTGTCCTCATTCCATTTGGGAGAGACAGAAACTTAAAGAGTTGATAGACCTGGTGGTAACAGGTGTTAGGAGCTCTGCAGATACTGGGGGTGGGGGAAGGATGGGTGGCCCTGAGAAGAGCACAGGTGAAAACTCCGAGGTAGGAGGCCTCTGACAAACAGAACATTAGGAGAGAGGAGGTCAGGAAGCCAAGGGCCAGCCTTGAGGATATTCCAGCTTTTTATTCTGAGTGGGATGAAAAGCCATGGAAGGTTTGGAGCCTACAAACAGGAGTCAGTCTACTTTTTCTAAACGGGCTGGATTGCAAATTTCAGGCTTTGTGGCCACTGGGCCTCCTAGTACCTACTCAACTCTGAGGATGTATAGTGAAAGCAGCCACAGATGCTGCTCAAATGGGTGTGGTCGTGTTCCAATAAAATTTAGGGACACTAAAACTTGAACTTGATACAATTTTTACTTGTCACTGTTCTTTTCTGTGGGTTTGCTGTTTTCTTACAGCCATTTAAAAATGCAAAAAAAAACCCAACACTTGGTAGTTTGTGGATTATACAGAAACTTCCAACAGGCAGGATATGGCCTGTGGGCTTTTGTTTACCCAACCCTGCCTTAATATCTTAAAAGGTTACTCTGGCTGCGGTGCCAAGAACAGACTAAAGTGGGGGACAACAGGAAACTTGGTGAGGAAGACATGATGGTTAATTTTTATGTGTCAGCTTGACTGGGTCACAGGGTACCTAGCTATTTGGTTAAGTGTTATCCTGGGTGTGTCTGTACAGGTGTTTCTGGGTGAGATGCACATTTCAATCGGTGGACTGAGGAAAGCAGACTGCCCTCCCCAGCGTGGGTGGGCCTCACCCAATCGGTTGAAGATCAGACTAAAATAGAAAAGGCTGAGAAAGACCGAACCCCTTGCCTGACTTTGAGCACTGTTTTGCTGCCTTTGGACTCAAAACTGAAACACTGGGTCTCCAGCCAGCTGACTGGAGATATGGGGATTTTGGCCTCTGCAATCACGTGAGCCCATTTTTGATAAATCTCACTATGAACACGTCTCATTAGTTTCTTTCTTGGGAAAATATAATACAGATCAGTTTGTTTCAGAGAGGAAGGGTTACAGGGCCGGTGTGAGAAGTAGCTGGAATGTGGACGTTATTTTCAAGCTGGAGCTGACATGAGTGATTTATGGGCTGTGAGAGACAGGAGCCAGGTGGGGTGGGTGGGAGGCAGGGGTGAGTCAAAGGGGCTCTCATATGGGGGGGCTGAAGAGCTGGAGACGAGAGGGGAACCATTTGTCTCCCCCCGAGACCTTGACAGACTCTATTCTGGGAAATGTCACTCTGGAAGCAAAAAAGGGAAGAGGCGGGTAGGGGTAGAGGTAGAGGAACCAGTTACAAGGCTGTTCAAGTGGCTGGTCACTCTGTAAGAGGGGTGAGCAATCAGGTGCTCAGGTCCTACATGCGGATCTCTACCTTGCGGTCTTCAGGGACGTTTTAATCTACTGCCCTGGTAGAAGCTGGCCAGGCTCTAAGAACTGGCTTGTCACTTTGGGAAACTGCAGTTGAGGATGGCAGTGTGTTGGCCAGGAAGTGCTTTGTCTTACCTTTTAGAATCCAAATAGCATCTTGGCACAGAAATGAATCTGCAGCAACTTCCTGTTATGTATGGGGCAACTTCCCAGCTCTCGGGCCTCACCACTAGAGCCCCAGAGCTGAGATTTTGTTGCTAAAACCCTGAAGGTTGACTTCTTAACCCACGGGGCACTGAGCTTTGATTCAAACAACTTTTCCTGGCTGGGCTGCTTGGTCATTGGCTCTACTCCAATTTTTCTACAGGCCCTTTAAATCTCTCACTATAAAAATAAGTATTTCCTCAGTGAATGGCAAGATGAATGGAACCATGGTGGGGAGGGGTGGTTTAGAAATGAGTAATGAGCAGACAGCAGGGCTGTAAAGAAGGTGAAGGCTGCCCTGCCCCACTCCAGCTGCTGCAGCACCTCAGGGCTCCCCAGGATGGTGACCTCTTCACACTGTGATTGTCCGTACCCGCCAGACTAGCCGGCCGTGAAGGTGGGATGGTACTTCGTGTTTAAAGCCCTCGCACACAGCACCTGACGCCAGACCAGTTACTTGCTCTTCTCCTTTAAGACACAGATGATCCCCCTCACCTCTTTCAACCCAAAGCTTTTCCTACACCCGACTGTCTGCAGGCCTTCGTCTGAATCATTTCTCCCGAGTGCTGCTCTAAACCCACCATGTCATATTTCCCAAAAATATTGAGTCTTTCAGATCACCATGAGGAAGCCTCCATTAAAAAAAGAAACAAAACCAACCCTCAGCATCTAGTGGTTTTGGTAACAATCTGTCCACTTGCTTTTCAATCTCCTGAGCTGACTGCATCAGTGGATTAACATCTGGTCTGACCCCAGCTCCAGGCACTGCTTTCCACTCAGGGGAGCTGGGTTCTTCCGCCCAGCACTCGCCACCCTCCATTCATGAACCCAGGCTCTGAAAATCAGCTTTCTCATTTTCATTTCCATGCAGTAACATGAAACTACACTGAATCTCACAGAGCCCACCAGCTTCTCTCAACTCACCTTCCTCAACGTTGCAACCCAACTACCAAACTTGGCAGCCATCTGACCCCCAGAGATCTTTATATCCGGAGTAATTTCTCTCCTTCCACTTTTCTCTTTGGGAAACTTCAATCAAGTGTTCTATGACTAGCGTCTCCTAACAAACCCCTTCCACTTCTAGGTCTGTGTTAAACCAGTAGGTGGTGGACTAAATTCCAGGGGATGGGATGAAGACTGTTGCTACCTGCACATTAAAACTCTCTTGGACTTATTAATAAAACTGGACATGCCCCACCAGGGAGGTGGGAACCATCCCTGTTCAAACAGAGGTGGCATCTGGGACTGAGATTAACTACATTAAAATGCTACCCCATATTGTGTTGGTTGAAAACATATTTCCCACTTTCTGCAGCCTTCATTTTTCATGCCAAGTATTGAATATATAATTTGCTTTTTATGTAGCCAATCTGCATTTTCCTCTGTGATTCATTCAATTGCTTTAGGATTTAAAATCTTTTACCCACTCTTAAGTCTAGATAAAAAGGGACTTATTTTTCCTTCTAAATTTGAACAAAGAAAAGTTTCCTGAGACCGAGACATAGAGAAGTATCTCACGGACATAGTGGGGGAAGGAGAGGGTGGGACAAAGCGAGAATAGCACTAGCGTATACATACTCACCGCGTGTGAGATAGACAGCTGGTGGGAAACTGCTGTGTTGCTCTGGCAGAGCAGCCTGGTGCTCTGTGATGACCTAGAGGGGTGGAATGCCAGGGAGGGAGACTCACTAGGGAAGGAATATATATAGACCTCTCTCTGGGCTTCCCTGTTGGCTCAGACAGAAAAGAATCTGCCTGTATTCTCAATGCAGGAGACCCAGGTTAGATCCCTGGGTCGGGAACATCCCCTGGAGAAGGAAATGGCTACCCACTCCAGTATATCTATATCTCTATCTATAGTTATGACTGGTTTGCATTGTTAAACAGCAGAAACCAACATAACATTGTAAAGCAATTATACAATTTTCAAAAAAGTTTCCTTTTGTTTAACTACTGACCCCGTGACGCATGGACACTGGTGTTGCTGGGAGGCCCTAAGGAGTCCCTGCCCCCAGTGGGACTTTAATGTCCCATCACTGAGTGACGACGCCTCCTGCTTTAACGAACTATTAATTTATCACTCGTACATTATTAACTTCTTCCTGGGAATTAAGACATTTATAGGAAATTGAGAAATTCAGAAAAAAAAAAAAATCCAGTTAATGAAGAATTACCCACAACTGCTACCCTACATGGCAACATTTGTGGTCTTTCAGTTCAGTTCAGTTCAGTCACTCAGTCGTGTCCGACTCTTTGCGACCCCATGAATCGCAGCACGCCAGGCCTCCCTATCCACCAACTCCTGGAGTTCACTCAGACTCATGTCCATTGAGTCGGTGATGCCATCCAGCCATCTCATCCTCTGTCGTCCCCTTTTCCTCATGGCCCCAATCCCTCATAGCATCAGAGTCTTTTCCAATGAGTCAACTCTGCATCAGGTGTCCAAAGTATTGGAGTTTCAGCTTTAGCATCATTCCTTCCAAAGAACACCCAGGGCTGATCTCCTTTAGAATGGACTGATTGGATCTCCTTGTAGTCCAAGGGACTCTCAAGAGTCTTCTCCAACACCACAGTTCAAAAGCATCAATTCTTTGGTGCTCAGCCTTCTTCACAGTCCAACTCTCACATCCATACATGACCACAGGAAAAAACAATGGCCTTGATTAGACGGACCTTTGTTGGCAAAGTAATGTCTCTGCTTTTGAATATGCTATCTAGGTTGGTAGGAAGGTTATGACAAACCTAGATAGCATATTCAAAAGCAGAGACATCACTTTGCCAACAAAGGTTCGCCTAGTCAAGGCTATGGTCTTTCCTGTGGTCATGTATGGATGTGAGAGCTGGACTGTGAAGAAGGCTGAGGGCCGAAGAATTGATGCTTTTGAACTGTGGTGTTGGAGAAGACTCTTGAGAGTCCCTTGGACTGCAAGGAGATCCAACCGATCCATTCTGAAGGAGATCAGACCTGGGATTTCTTTGGAGGGAATGATGCTCAAGCTGAAACTCCAGTATTTTGGCCACCTCATGCGAAGAGTTGACTCATTGGAGAAGACTCTGATGCTGGGAGGGATTGAGGGCAGGAGGAGAAGGGGACGACAGAGGATGAGATGGCTGGATGGCATCACTGACTCGATGAATGTGAGTCTGAGTGACCTCCGAGAGCTGGTGATGGATAGGGAGGCCTGGCGTGCTGCAGTTCATGGGGTCACAAAGAGTCGGACACGACTGAGCGACTGATCTGATCTGATCTGATCTAGGTTGGTCTTAACTTTCCTTCCAAGGAGTAAGCGTCTTTTAATTTCATGGCTGCAGTCACCATCTGCAGTGATTTTGGAGCCCAGAAAAATAAAGTCTGACACTGTTTCCCCATCTATTTCCCGTGAAGTGATGGGACCTCATGCCATGAGCTTTGTTTTCTGAATGCTGAGTTTTAAGCCAACTTTTTCACTCTCCTCTTTCACTTTCATCAAAAGGCTCTTTAGTTCCTCTTCACTTTCTGCCATTAGGGTGGTGTCACCTGCATATCTGAGGTTATTGATATTTCTCCCGACAATCTTGATTCTAGCTTGTGCTTCTTCCAGCCCAGCGTTTCTCATGATGTACTCTGCATATAAGTTAAATAAACAGGGTGACAACATACGGCCTTGATATACTCCTTTTCCTATTTGGAACCAGTCTGTTGTTCTGAGAGTCATGTCCTAGGCAGATTGATAAGGAGTCTAGGGGTCCCCAAGGAGAGAGGGGTCTGGAATTCTCAAGGAGGAAGAAAGGACAAACTTTTTCTTTTTCCACATTCCTTAGGATTATACAACAATAATGTATCCAGCCTGAGGACAGTGTTATCTTAAAATGTAAATTAGGGGGGGTAGACTTGGTCTTTTCCAGGATGCATCCTGCCTGAGAAACCTTAAAATGTAAATTAGGTCTTTACAACCTCCAGACATTCTTTAGAGTATATAACTTCATTGCTAACACTAGCAAGGAGGTACTCTTTCTGCCCCCTTCTGATGCCTATGTCAGAAGCTTTCTCTATCTCTTTTATACTTTAATAAAACTTTATTACACAAAAGCTCTGAGCGATCAAGCCTCGTCTCTGGCCTCGGGTTGAATTCTTCTCCTCCGGGGGCCAAGAATCCCGGTGTCTTCGCGTGACACAACAACCTTTCAGTTCCATGTCCAGTTCTAACTGTTGCCTCCTGACCTGCATATAGGTTTCTCAAGAGGCCTTTATCCTACATATAAATATTTGTTACATATACATGTATCCCGAAGCCGTGTGCTTAGTCGCTCAGTCATGTCCACAACTCTTTGTGACCCCACGGACTGTAGCCCATCAGGCTCCTCTGTCCATTGATTCTCTAGGCAAGAATACTGGAGTGGGTAGCCATTCCCTTCTCCAGGACCTTCTGTCCCAGGAATCAAACGAGGCAGGCAGGCAGATTCTCTACCAGCTGAGCTACCAGGGAAGCCCCCATATCCTTAAGAGGGTTTGTCAAAAACAACCTATTCTGGGGTGGTTAATAATGAACCCAAGCTGCTCAACTAACTCCTACTCCTCTAATTCCCAAACATGGCTCCCGCTAGCCTCCTTAGGATAGAATTTCCAGAGGTGAAAACATCTAAAGCTTCTGATATACCCTATCAACCTCCACTCGGCAATGGTACCAATTTACATACACTCTCTCCAGGAGTGGAGGAAAAACTTCTCAGCCCATTCAGAGAAGGAAAAGTAGGTGTCCTTGACCATGACTCATGTCTGTGACCTCATGATGGCTTGAGGACCTGGGGATGTGCTGGCGGAAAGAGAAGGGCCACTCAGGGTTAAGAAAGTCTGAAGTGCCAACAGAAGTTCCTCGGCAGCAAGGGAAGTAGCCTTTCGAAAAACAGAAGTTCTCCCTTGACAGGGCCTGGCTGACTGTCTGGGGCTAACACCCTGGGTCTTCTGGCAATGAAGCAAGGCGGCCAAGGGGAAAAAACCAGTCAGTCGTAAACACCCTGCACCACAAGTCTGCACCCTGACTGGGGGCGCTGAGGGGCTGCAGACGGACGTGGCCGACTTCCACTTCCTGCAGATGTGGACGGATGGGCAGACCACGGCCCTGGCCTCTGTTCTCCCCACAGACTACAGCAATTTTGGGAGAGGGAATTTGAGGAGGGGAGGCTTCGTGCCAATGGGCCATCGTAGTCACAGACATTTAGAGAAATCAAACAGTGGGAAATCCTTTGCTATGATCACTGAAATGTCACGGGATAATGCTTTCAGTGAAGAAAGGGGAGCTAAGAGAGGGCCACGGAATTCAAATGACCTTGAAAACCTTTTGTTGGAAGAAAAATCATAGTCAAACCAAGGGTACCGGGCTTCTACAAGAAAGAGACGCTTTCCTAAGCCCTGATTCCCAGGGAATCAGCTCGTCACAGGAACTGTGGTAGCTGTGCAGGGGCCTCCTTGGGTGACCAGACACAGCTTATATTTCTCTCACCTGAACCCTCGTCCCTCCTTCACAACAAGGGGCTCAGCAAGACTAGGCGGTCTGCCCCAGATCCACCCCTAGGGAAGGCTGGAGACGGGTTCTGAACCCCACTCCACCTCCGGAGCCAGGGGACCCACTCACACATGCCCCGTACTTACCCTCCGAGGAAAGGGGGGTTCCACTGAGTCAGAGACACTGTGTCAGGCAGCAAGGCACTCGCTGCCTCAAAGACAGTGGATGTGTGAAATAAACACGGACACCGTTTTGTAATCAATTTTTTTTCTTTTATCTTTTAAAATGGAAGCAAGTGTTTTGACAGAATACGATGGCTGCTCTATAAGAGCTGATCTAGGAGTAATTCACTGGGTCTTCTCTCGGATAGCTCGGATTTAAAAAAGAAAAAAGACAAAACAAGAAAAACAACCCACAGAGCGTCAAACGCCAACTCTGAGCCTGGCAGGGAATCCGTTCATTAAATAAGCCATAAGCTACACACTCAGGTCAGAATAACCGGCTCCTGCCTCCTTATGTCTCCAAACCATATTCCCTACGGTGTTTCACCACCAACAACAATTTTGCTCGCTTAATTAATTGGGTATCAGAACCTTAGAACACTTCTGAATCTTAATAATGAAGGTCTTCAGCAGATTGTGTTGATAAAGAAACACATACAGGCTTGAATATAAACCACTGTAATTATTGTTTTCTTTATATCTCGTTATCCACTTGAGTATTTAAAGCACACACGTACACGCAAAACCACACCAAACATTCAAATACCCTGACACTGTGGACAGCAATCCCAGGGTTGGCTAAGAACATGGTACCTTTTCTATGTGGACACATGGATAGCTTGCACACGTGGCCCAACCCACTGACGCCACACTCTGCCTCAGCCTGGCCCTCTGCTCACAAATTACTCCAGCCAGTCCCGTCCAGGCCCCACGCACACATGCAAGCGTCCCTACCATGGTCCCAAAGGCATGACACGATTCCTATTCCATCACTCAGCTCTTCTAAAAGGGCTCCTTACACCTTTTTTGTCTCAGGCATGTGCTCTGAGAAAATAGAAATGGAGAGGGGTTCCTGCTAACCCAGGAGTGGGGCAGGCCTGGAAGCTCAATGTCTGGCCCAGGACTAGGCAGCCTCTCGGTTTGGACGCAGCCTTGGAGACGCTGCAGGGGGCGTGGGTGAGTGTGTGTAGAGGGCGCACAGGGACAAGCGACACCATCAAGGCTACAGCAGATGTCTGCTTCCTTCTTGGCCCTTCTCAGTCTCAGTATTCAATAGCACCCTCTGGTCGCAGCTCAGCAGAATGCAGTTACGACCGAAACGCAAGAGGAGGGAAGCCCTGAGAGGGAGAGCTACATACAGAAGAAGGGAGAAAGGAAGGGCAGGAGCTTCAGGGATGCTGGCCGGGCGGGTGGGGGTGGTAAGCTGTCCAGCACAGGACAAGCGGCAAAGCAGAGGATCACACAAGGCGACACGTGGGGCGAACACTCCCCTCCGGGCTCCCTAGTCTGTGTCCCATCTAACCTTGGGTAAGCTGCTGAAATTGACAAGAAGGAACACTCCACAGCATGTGTGGCTCCTTGTCCTGGACACCCTTGTCAAGTATTGACTAAAACCTGAAATATGACATCAAAAGGGATGAAGGCAATAGATTCTATGTGTGTAACAAAACCGCAGAAACACATGCTAGTTTAGGTTAGATTATAATCATCTGAAGCACAGGATAACCAAGAAGCAAAATTCCATTCTGGTACAACCACCCAATTTCTAGAAAAGAGAAAGAAAATGATTCAATATGAGCCTTTTTTTTTTTTTTTTGATCAGAAGACTCAATGGGAGGGGAAGGGTTTGAATACGAATCCACGTGATTTTTCAAGTCTTCCTTTTGTACAGTCATTAAGATGACCAGGTTTGTGCTGCAGAGAAGTCAGCACCGTGTGGCTACGGCTCTGTTCTCAGATGAATGTTTATACAAAATAATATCTTATCTTCATTTAGTTTATAAACATACACAGTGCTGTCCCTTTCAAATTAAAGGAAAAAAAAAAAAAAAAAAACCCACACACAAATACTGCAAAGTAGCAAAATATAAAGAAAAAAAAAGCTACTTTTGGTTTTGGCAACATTAAAAAAAAAAAGAAATATAAAAAGCAACGTGGCATTGGTCCCTGTTTGTAAAAAAAAAAAAAAAAATAGAAAGGAAAAAAAAAGGTACTTGGGCAGGACACTGAATCAGAATTGGTTGGGTTTCTAAAATTCAGAATATCTGGGATTTTCAAAGTAGCACTTTTGTCTTTTAGAAGTTCACAAGTCACGTAACACTTAAAACATCAAAAAAAGTTTTCTGGTAAAAAGCTCAGCTTTTAAATCACATTTTGTTTCTGCAAATTTGGGAGACGAATTGAGTTCTTACTGGAACGTGGCCTGTCGCTGGTGGACAGATCTGAAATGGAATGTCTCCAAAGGCAGTGCCTCCCTTCGCCCTCCCCGGGACCACGCCTTCCTGCTCCCATCTGGGGGGTGGGGTGGACCTTCAAGCTGCTATCTTCGCCATCTGCTGTTCTAACTTGGAAATACGCTCGTCTTGATTGCAGATTGTGTCTTTTATAGATTTGATCTCTTTTAAAATCTCATCCAACTTGGCTTCATTTTGCTAAGGAAACAAAAAAAGGGGGAGGGAAGAGGGTGACTAAAGGCAGTGAAGTCCAGCACAGGTAGCACGTATGGGGCGTAAACGGGATGTTCTACTTGGAAGTAGCAGGTCGCAGGCTGGGCCTCGTAGGAACGCAATGAGCACTGGCCAGTTCCCCTGACCCCACAGCAAAGCAACTGTGCTTCACGGCTCCCGGCCCCTCACCTGTGCACCTGCCTGCATGGACTCTTGGGATACAGTTAAGCTGTCGGAAGAGACTGAACCCTGCAAGGCTGCCCCGCATTCTAGACACCCCCGTTACCCTCCTCAAGCAGGAACACCCTCTATGTGGCCAGGGTGAGGGTGACCTTCTAGAGGCTGCCGAGCACCCATCAGCTCCTACGGAACGTCCTTCCTGGGAATGACATTCCCTGCCCTGTGGCTCCTCTAAGAGCCTGAGCTTCTCCCTCGTGGAGCTGATTCTTCGGGAGGAAACCCTGCTGTCTCCAAAGTCATGGTGCCTCAAGAAGCCTCCTTGGCCACAGCCTGAGGGCACCTCTCCTCTGCTTGCCCTCCTGGCCCCCAGAACTCCCTTCCACAGCCTGCCAATGCCCCACTCCATCCCCTCCCTGGCTTGCCCCTGCCCTCCCCAGCTGGCCCCTGCCCTCCCCGGGGCCACAAGGGTCTTCACTGCCAGCCTCTGCGTCCTGACATGACTCTTGCTAAGACATCCAGAGCCATCTCAGCCTCTAAGTCCCACTCACTCCATCACTTGAACACCCAGCAACTCCTACACTGTCTCACCACTCCTTCCTTCAGGGACCTCCTTCCTTCTGGGACCTCCTCTCCCCAACATCAGTAACAGGCTGACTTCTATCCCAGTCATCATAACAAAAGAACTAAAAGAATCAAAACCATAAAAGCCATGTGGTCAAGGTAGTTCCTACAGATAGTGCCTGTTATCACAGCTGAACCCCGCCTGTCCGGTGGGGACAGTACTTGCAGAGGCCCAGGGCTGGCAGGCACCTCTGGGAGGACCAGGCCAGGACAGCCACTCCCCGAGGCCCGGTGGTCCTTACCCCACTGGCCACATCTGCGGTCTTCTTGGGGATGCTGATCAGGTCACACTTCTTGTTTGCCGTGGGCTTGCTGTCCAGAATGTTCTTCTTGACCACCTTGAGGTCCCTGTTTTTTCCAGGGATGTATCCGTGCTTCAGAGAGATGAGGAGTGGATCGGCGTTCTTCCCCTCGAACCACTCTTCTGCCTCCAGTGCCGCCTCAGGCCCTGCCGTGTCGGGGTACAGGTCATCTTGGAAAAGGTCAGACTACATGAGACACAGAAGAGAAACTCACAGGTGAGGAAGAAAGGTGTGGAATGCTTAAAATTCTTTTTAAACACAGATCACCTAGACAACTGGGCACTTACCTTTCTGGGGACAGTCATGATAATAGGCTCACACTTTCTCTCATGAAGTTTGAAGAATCTTCAAAAGAGAGATAAAGGCAAAGTTGTATTAAGTGAAACAGGCTAAGTAACAGGCTTAGTAAGCATTCTTGTACTCTTGTACATGCTGCGTTTTCCCACTGCCTCATCTGACAAATCCTGGTGAGCAGGGAGAACACAGCATTCCCATCCACAGAGGAGGAAGGGGAAGTGGGAGGCGCTATGCTGGGGAACGGCGGACAGGGCCATGAACCAGGAGCAGAGGCCATGCGCTACGGTGACAGTCAAGTGCCACTTATCAGGGGCTGACGAGCTGTGGGGAAATGGTTAATATCACCAATGAAGAACCGCCTGTGAGAAAACTGCCGAGTTGACAGCCAAGAGACAATGAACACCCACCACTCTGAGAGTCTCCACAACCTGAATGCCAGGTCTTCCGCCAACATGAGGTGGTTGAACATTCGTAAGTATAAACAGGGTTTTTAAAAAGGAAATGAAAACAATCCTAGGAATTAAATGTTGACATCTGAGCAAACCACATCAGGGGTGCTATGCTATGCTATGCTAAGTCACTTCAGTCGTGTCCGACTGTGTGTGACCCCATAGACGGCAGCCTACCAGGCTCCCCCGTCCTAGGGATTCTCCAGGCAAGAACACTGGAGTAGGTTGCCATCTCCTTCTCCAATGCATGAAAGTGAAAAGTGAAAGTGAAGTTGCTCGGTCGTGTCTGACTCTTAGTGATCCCATGGACTGCAGCCTACCAGGCTCCACCGTCCGTGGGATTTTCCAGGCAAAAGTACTGGAGTAGGGTGCCATTGCCTTCTCCACATCAGGGGTAACACTCAAGAAAAATCTGGAATTATTCAGAGCATGAGAAGAGTACGAACACCAAGCCCCAAACCTGTGCAGTCAGCTCAGTGTGGGGAAGACGGGCCTGAGCTGAACGGCCAGCTCCACTCCCAGCCCAGAGCTTGTGTCCATCTCAGCCGGCCTTGAGCTCCTCATTCATGGAGGGGGTACACCAGCACCCACCTCACTGTGTGGAAAGGGGACCTGGGCCGTGTGGTTAACACAGTGCCCCACACGCAACCAACACCCCAGAAACAGTAAACAGGAGGCGTCCTGACTGACCCACTTAAACGGTCGCTCCTCGGTATCTACGGGGGATGGGTCCAGGACACCCCCAAACACGGGAATCCAAGGATGTTCTCAAGTCCTTTACACAAAATGGTGCAGCACTTTACAGTCTAAATCATTCTAGATGACTTATGACACCTAGGATGACGTAAATGCTAGGTAAACAGTTGTGAACACAGCATAAATGCTATGTAAATCGTGTCCCACATGCCGCAGATTCAAGTTTTGCTTTCTGCAACTCTCTGGAACTTTTTCCCCTCAGTATTTTCAATCCACAGATTCAGAACATGCAAATTCCAAGGGCTGACTATGGTCTCTTCAAACTTTTAGATGACAGTAGAGTAAACCCATTCCCAAATCCTGAATGTAAATTTAAAGTTCAGACTCAGTCTGTTCTGAACCCCATTTTGCTTCTGGCTGCCCTGCACAGCAGGCCTGCTTTCCTGGCCAGGGATCGAACGTGTGGCTCCTGCAGTGGAAGCACAGAGTTTTGACCACTGGGCCCCCGGGGACGTCCCTGAACCACATTTTGATTACTTTAATAAAACCGCAATTAGAAGTATTTGTGACAGCTTCACTATTCTAGCTATAATTGAAGTATTTAAGTAGTATAGTTGAAATATTAAAAAAAATGTGCGGTGATTATATAAAAACGGGCTCATAAAAATTTATTTTTAAAGATGTGTCAGTTATCTGTGTGACCAGCTTAGCACACTGAGAAAAACGTCCATGTAAACGCAGTGTTATAAAGATGTGTGGTATGATCATATGCCTGATAATGTTGTGCCAAATCGCATGGACAGAGGAGCCTGGTAGGCTGCAGTCCATGGAGCCGCCAAGGTCGCACATGACTCAGCGACTTCACTTTCACTTTTCACTTTCATGCACTGAAGGAAATGGCAACCCACTCCAGTGTTCTTGCCTGGAGAATCCCAGGGACAGGGCAGCCTGGTGGGCTGCCTTCTATGGGGTCACACAGAGTCAGACACGACTGAGGTGACTCAGCAGCAGCAGCAGCAGTTATTCTGTTGTTTAAAATGGCCAGCAGTCAGTTGGTACTGAGAAAAAAAGCCTGCCCCTTAGGAAAGTGACTAGCATCATGAAATATGCATTTTTAAAAACTCCACAGAGTAGTAGAGAGAGGCAGGTGTTAGACAGCACAGATGAGCTTCCTAAGCCAACTAACCTAACGCCCGCTATGGGTCTCTGCTTGTCTAGTCTCAGATCCACAGGGTCCACGAGCCAGTTAGGAACCTGGCAGGTCCCCTCACAGGGCAGGAAAACCATCCCTCAGTTCCATCCTGCGGACAGGCTCCCTGGTTGCCTACCAGGGGACACTGGCCGCAGTGCAGCCTGAAGACAAGAGACAAAGATTTCACTAAATCAGGGTGTGAGTCATCCCAGCGAAGCCACTTAACTGCTGTATTTCAAGTTTATAATCTGGAGGACAGGGAGGGCACAGTTGGATTAAATGATTTTGAATGGTTCCTTCTTGCTCTCAAATCCCATGTTTCTAAGAAGGAAATGAGACACTAGTTCTACGATTCTACTGCACACACACAGGCAGAAAGACTGGGCACAGCAGAATCACAAGCTCTCCCAGAACACAGATGGTGTAAGCCTTCTAAATGCTCCAATACCGATTCTTTTACCTGGCAATCTCACATTTGTTGACATCGAGTCCCCTCTTAGGCATGTAGCCCATCCCCCTCTGAGGCTCCTTGCTGCTGAACGTGTTGAGGTAGTGGACATAAGGGGATTCGTCCGTGATCTCGAAGTAGCGGATACTGCTGTCGCCCTACAAGAAACAGGAGATGTGAGCCAAAACACCTGGCTTAGGTGGGCGTCTCACTCCTCCCTGAACTCAGCGCTGGCTGGGACTCCGCTACAGCGCTGACCTCTTCCTCCCCGTAGGAGGCTTGGCCTCAGATGGTTTCGCTTTCTGGCAAGGCAAGCCCTTGCTCGTGCAAGGCTAGCGTGCCCTCGAAACGGCCTCTTCTTGAGGGCTCTGATTGTCCTGCGCTGCGTCGGACACCGAGGCAGAGTCGGGGAGGAAAGGTTCATCGCCCAAAGGAATAATTTCAACATTCCTTCATGGCACAGGTCTGAGGGCACTAACACCGGACAACAGGAGAAGAGGTAAGATTTCTCTACTGAAGAAACATTAGTTTCAGCCCTCACCCTTTAACTTCAGATTGGAATGCTATCTCACTGCAATCTGTCAGGTTCTGTGATCATTTTGCAAAGATGGTCCAGAGTTTTTTGAAGACCTGAGTACACTAGCCTGAGTATAAATAACTATCAAGCAGTTACATGAAACTGAGAATGAAGGCAGTCCTGCCTGGCAGAGGGGAGAGAAGAGGTCTATGGAAGAAGAGATAAAGAGCTGGGCAGTACTCCACCCTCCTCTCCTTTCCCATGATCTCCATCTGTTTCAATGACGTAACTATCTAAAGCAATGAAGACAAGCTAAGCACACACTGCATTCTACACACTCACAATAACTTTCCACCCAGTGCTAGTAACATCTGGCTGACGATGTGGTCTATGGCTGCTGTTAGCATCACAAATACAACTTTCAAGGAAACAGACAAGATCTCAGTTTCTAAGTAACTGACCTATAAAAATGTCAAGCAGGTCTGCAGCTCACTCCATCAGTTGTGAACCAGAAGTAATAATAAGACACCCCCAGCTTCACCCAGCGAGGGACTATCTGACAGGTTTGGGGAAGGGAACACATCAACAGATTTATTTTTATTAATTCAATTACTTCAACTACAAAAATTCTACATGATTATTGAACCTACAAAAAAAGAAGGGATGCTGAGGTCACCACTTTCTAAAATGATGTAACAGTAATGAAGATAAAGCTACCAACACTTTAGTTAGGCAGAGATCATCAGGCAGCAGAAAGGGGTTCCGAGTTTCATGTGCGGTCTTCCTGTAATGACTGTCACCTTCTGACACTTGAGTCGGGCCACATAATCCAAGGCCTGGCTCTTAACACAGAACTCCAGGAGTGAGAACCCTCTGGAGAGTCTCTGAGGCCATTAAAAGCTCCTATCTACAAATCGTTCTATACAATTGCCCGTCTACTAAAGCTCTGAAGGATAAACTTTTCTTCTTACAGGATTATATTTAAGATCAAACAGGGAAATTACTGCTTACCTTGCCACATAAGTAAATGATACTGGTGTCGGGGTCGTAGAAGGGTAGCAAAACCCCATTGCTGGTGTCCATTTCATGAAGAGCAATTGGTTCCTCCATATTTTTCTGGAAGAAAAAGTATACACACACACACACACACACACATATATGTATACACACACAAACACACATACATACACACACATTTTAAAAGATGAATTTTCATAAGATGGTACATTCTTTCATCTCTAAGTTAGCCATTTCCCTATAATAATGAAAGTCTAAAGAACACACATGTAATATTCATATGTGTAATTACCAATAAGAATATTATATGAGATCCAGCTCACTGAAGTGTGTTGACTTGACTGCATAATTAATGCACCCATCAGTGTGATCCCATGAGAGACGAGAGAGTCCATCTCTTCTGTACTTTCTGTACTTTAAAGTACTTTTTTCTAATTAAAAAATAAACTCATATTCTTTAGAAAGTTAAAAGATACAGGAAAAATACAAAAATCATGGCATACGCCCTAATCCCATGGTCCGGTGCGGGGCGAAGACTGCTTTGGCCTGCTCCCCTCCGCACACAAGCACACGCAGAGCGGGCTCAGACCATACATGCAGTTCAGTACTTTCTTCCCACTTGTGCTGTCAGGAACATTTTCCCAAGCATGACTATTTTGATTTAAACATTTGATCACATTCTTTAGGAAACATTTTAACTAAGTTTAGAACTTATTTCCCAAGTCTAAAACACTGGATTCTTCATGCATTCTTTCGAAAAACAACAGTAAACATGGACTCCTTGGGAGTATCGAGAATGTATTTTTCAAACACACTCAGCAGTAAGTCTCCAGTGAGGATGAGAACTTCACATCCAATTTAAGATGAGTGGGAGTTCAGCATATGACACCAAGAACCCTGTCATCTATTGACCCACCTCAAGGCATGCTCAGAAAAGGGAAAGCTCGAGGCTGCGAAGGGGTGGCAGGGCCACAATGGTACGTACCGGGTTCCAGAGAGCCAGCTGCCGCTCGCTCATGCGACTGAAGCCAGTGGTGAAGACATTGCCGTCAGCCAGGAAGATGGCTCTCATGGGTCGGGCTCCTTCATGTGCTTTCTCCTTCTCCTGGGTGAGAAAGCAAAGAGGCACTTTACACATAGTCAGACTGTAGGAAGGAAAAGTGAGGGAGAGCGGGGGCTCAGTGAACCCAGCTACACCCCACATGCCACTTACATCAAAGGTGTGACTGTGTGTGCGCACCTGTGTGACACCTGTGTGTGCACACCTGTGTGTGCACATGTGCACGTCAGTACTGACCATCTCCCCTCCCTAAAGGAGGAGGAAACAGAGATACCGAGGGATCTGGCCGAGGCCCCTCGGCTGGTGAGCAAGCACGCCAGTCCTGGACTGAAAGGCCTCGGCCCTTCCACCAGCCCCTGCCACCAAGTCCAGTCCAGCCTCCGCAAAAACACGTGAAAGGGCTCTACCAAACATTTGTTTCTCAAAAGCATGATAATAACCTAAAGGTGGATATACGCTATGGCATCCAGCAATTTCATGCGACAGGAAGTCGAGTCTGGTTAACCCCTTCCTTGGCCTCATCTGTCCAATGGGAGCCCACAAGCTCTGCCCTATGGAAGGTTCTAGTGGAGAAACCACATGCACAGGGCCTTGATAAGCACCGGCCACACCTGTCGCCTGACTCATAAAAAGCAATGCTGGGCAAGAGCTGCCTTCTCAGAGCAGGGCTGCGACGGGGCCTGCAACAGAGCAGGGAGGAGTGACTGAGGGCCTGCTGGTCCCTCTCTGTCGTAGTGTGTGGTTTTGTGGAGGCCTGGCTCAGAGGGCAGGCCCAAGGATGCTGTGCTGTGGGAAGAACGCTCGGCATCATCAGGCCCTTTAACAACCAACTGAGGAGCAGGGGAGGGAATCCACTGAGCTACCTGCAGTCCCAGGCCAGCATGCAGTTAAAACTCTGTGGCTCAGCTGATCTAGACTTGCCAAGTCTTTTTTTTTAAGGGTGATATTGTATCTTTAACTTAATTTTTTTTTAATTTTATTTACTTATTACTTATCATTTTGGGTCGTGCTAGGTCTTTGTTGTTGTGTGTGGGCTTTCTCTGGTTGTGGTGAGTTGGAGGCTACTCTCTAGTTACGCTGCGCAGGCTTCTTGCTGCGGCGGCTTCTCTTGTTGGGGAGCACGGGCTCTTGGGTGCTTGGGCTTCAGCACTGCGGTCTCAGGCTCTAGAGCACGGGCTCCACAGTTGTCATGTATGGGCTTAGCTGACCCACAGCATGTGGGCTCTTGCCAGATCTGGGATTGAGCCCATGTCTCCTGCATTAGCAGGTGGATTTTTCACCACTGAGCCACCAGGGAAGCCCTAGACTTGCAAATTCTCAATCATCTCTCTGTGAGAAATGGCTGCCAACTGAGAGGGAGAAAGTGAAAGAAAGAAAGTGAAGTCGCTCAGTCGTGTCCGACTCCTTGTGACCCCATGGACTGTAGCCTACGAGGCTCCTCCATCCATGGAATTTTCCAGGCAAGAATTCTGGAGTGGGTTGCCATTTCCTTCTCCAGGAGATCTTCCCGACCTAGGGATTGAACCCAGGTCTCCCACATTGTAGGCAGACGCTTTACCATCTGAGGCACCAGGGAAGTCTTACCAGGAAGGCTTGGGTAAAAGCTGCACAAGCACAGCTCTGAAGAGAAGGGCGACTGGGAGACAGAAGCCCGGTCAAGCCTTTTATGATTCACAGTTGGGTCTCTGTATACAGCAAGGGTCCATGGACTGGCAGCCCAGCCTCTCTGGTCTGTGTTAAAAAGCAGAAAGCTCTCACCCATTGGAGCACTACAAATACAGGGGCTGTTGCCCTAAGAATACTTACAGCAACAATCTCCTGTTTCCTCGGATCGATTACTCTCACTTTCTTGTCTTTGGAGGCTGTGCAGATCAGACTACCGTTCCGGTTCCAGCTGACATTGTAAATCATGTCTGAATGCATGTCGTCCAAGTTTATCAGGGCTTCCCCCGTCCCCACGTTCCAGATGATGATGGCATTATCACAGCCTGCAAGCAAGCAGAACCACACCCTCAGGGATGAGAAACGCCTGCACAACAACACATCTGTGAAAACCATAAGCACAGGGAGGATAAACACACATATGTATTGAAATGAAGATGCTAATTGTAAGAAGCCCCACTTGCCAGGAGTCAAAACCTGAAATGACCAAAGAAAAAAAGAGACCTGTGTAAAAGAGACACGGTAAAGGAGAAACACAGCTTGTCAAGTCTGAGTTCATGTGAAACAAACAGGAACACCAAACAAACAAAAACAAAGAACTGCAGGAAAACAGAATCCTATTTTTTTAAAAATAGGAGTTAACTGAGCTGGTGGACCCTGAGTGACTGTAAGTTTCCTTTTCTAGTAAAACATGCATCAGAACGAATAGTTTCTTTCTTTTCCGGAGAAACTAAAAATAAAGGGTTTAAATAACGGTTTAGGAGGCTCAAGACAAAGACTGGATAGGAGGTTACTGCAATCAATGGTGCTGTAAGACACAGTCTTGGACCAAGGCATGTAAATTACAATAAGTGAACGGAAATGCCCAGCCATCTGCTCATAGCAGATTTTTATCTTCAAAAAGGAGAGAAAAATAGGCCAAGACTGGCCTGGTTTGAGAAGCGCAAACTGCCATCAAATAGGCACGTAAATTCAGAATCTGATCCCTGAAGAGGCCACAGGTCAACTAAGCCACAGCCCCTCAATTCATCAACCCATCTTCCCTCCATGGTCAGCCCCCTGTCCCCGAAGCCCCTTTAAAAAGAGGCACCATTTGCTGCTTCGAGGACTTTAGCACAAGGAGGAAGCAACCTAAAGGATGGACATCCTGAAGGCGAAACTCTTGTCAATAAGCCAATTCTGCAAACACTTAGATAAATTAGCTACTGATAACCAGGACAGCTAAGTTACCTAAGGGCTCAGTCAGTTCAGTCGCTCAGTCGTGTCTGACTCTTGGCGACCCCATGAATCACAGCATGCCAGGCCTCCCTGTCCATCACCAACTCCTGGAGTCTACCCAAACTCATGTCCATTGAGTCGGTGATGCCATCCAACCATCTCATCCTCTGTCATCCCCTTCTCCTCCTGCCCTCCATCTTTCCCAGCATCAGGGTCTTTTCAAATGAGTCAGCTCTTCGCATCAGGTGGCCAAAATATTGGGAGTTTCAGCTTCAACATCAGTCCTTCCAATGAACACCCAGGACTGATCTCCTTTAGGATGGACTGGTTGGATCTCCTTGCCATCCAAGGGACTCTAAAGAGTCTTCTCCAACACCACAGTTCAAAAGCATCAATTCTTTGGGTGCTCAGCTTTCTTTATAGTCCAACTCTCACATCCATACATGACTACTGGAAAAACCATAGTCTTGACTAGATGGACCTTTTTGACAAAGTAATGTCTCTGCTTTTGAATATGCTGTCTAGAGTGGTCATAATTTTCCTTCCAAGGAGTAAGTGTCTTTTAATTTCATGGCTGCAATCACCAACTGCAATGATTTTGGAGCCCCCCAAAATAAAGTCAGCCACTGTTTTCACTGTTTCCCCATCTATTTGCCATGAAGTGATGGGACCGGATACCATGATCTTAGTTTTCTGAATGTTGAGCTTTAAGCCAACTTTTTCACTCTCCTCTTTCACTTTCATCAAGAAGCTCTTTAGTTCTTCTTCACTTTCTGCCATAAGCATGGTGTCATCTGCATATCTGAGGTTACTGATATTTCTCCCGGCAATCTTGATTCCAGCTTGTGCTTCCTCCAGCCCAGCATTTCTCATGATGTACTCTGCATATAAGTTAAATAAGGAGGGTGACAATATACAGCCTTGACGTACTCCTTTTCCTATTTGGAACCAGTCTGTTGTCCCATGTCCAGTTCTAACTGTTGCTTCCTGACTTGCATACAGGTTTCTCAAGAGGCAGGTCAGGTGGTCTGGTATTCCCATCTCTTTAGAAGTAGGAAATGGGTGAAAAAGCTGCACAACAGTATGAAGAGTTGGAACTAAATTCTGGGATGGAGACTTGACCTGTCCTCTTCCTCCTTCATCACAGGCAAATAAGTAACTCCAGCCACTGTGGGTGGATCATATAGTCTTAAAATATGCACAATGCTGCCATCAACCATTCTCCTCAGCTTGTACAAGGGAGACTGGGCTTGGTCTGTCGATGATACCCTAGGTCTGACCTCGATGAGGCAGGCAGTAGGGTATTTTCCATGATGGAATTCCACCTTTGGAATTGTTTTCTCTCCTTATCAGACTGAGGTTCTGAGTAAAACACTGGAAGGGTTCCCAGTTATAGTCAATTGTGAGTTTAAAAAACAGAATCTTTTTTTTTTTTTTTTTTTAAGTAGTTCTTGGTTTCAACAGGCACCAGGCATTAGATTTTTAAATTAACTCACTATATTACAAATACCTTTCATTCCTAGTTAAAAACTGGACTTCTCCCCTCCTTTTTACTGGTAAAGTGAAAGACTTTCAAGTTCTACCACTAACATTAGCATTGCATTTTTAATAAGCTAATTTTTTTAAGGTACAGTTTGCATACAAGGCACTCATTTTAAGTATACATTGGTTAAGTTTTGACAGACATATATACTCATCTAGCTACTATCACAGTCGAGATCTAGAACATTTCCATCACCCAACAAAGCTCCTTCCTGTCCTTCGTATTGCTTCTATGATAATAGATAAACGCTCATATTTTTGAACCAAAGAAAAAGATTTCTTTAAGATGAAACTTGGAAACTATACAAGTGGGAAAGCAGTAGGAACAACTAGGACTTGGTCATAAGATTCACTGCAGTGCTGTTGAACAGTGAAAAAGCAGAAACCACCTCAATGTCCACAAACAGAGGACTAACTAAATAAACAGAGGTATCCAGACAATGGACTATTAATGGAGTCATTAAAAATATCACACAGTATGTATGAAAAGGACCACAGTGTACCAGCAAGTGCAGAAAGCAGGTCACGTGAAAGAGTCTGAACCCTTCTTTGTGTGTAAAATCATTCATGCACACAGAAATATCTTCTGGAAACATCAAAATGGGGTAATAATGATGTTTCCTCTGGGTGATGGGGTTATAAGTGATTTTTATTTTCTCCTTTTTGTTTATATATATTCTCTCTAATATACACAGACTACAAGGAGAAACACGGAAGTATTTTTAAAAGGAGAGAGCATATTTAACTAACAAGATCACCCCAGCATTGGCAGCAATACCAGAGCTCCTGACTCCTACTCCTACGCCTACTACAACCGAGGGCTGTGGGAGCCCCAGCGGGAACCGTGACCCTGCCGAGATTCACTGGAGTCATAAAGTGCAAAATACACCAAGTAAGTAGGTGTCCGTCCTTGCTTCTACACAAGAAGTCCACAGCTTCCACTGGATCTGCCCAAGTGGCCTTAACACACACACACACACACACACACCTGCACCCCACTCTGGGTTCTTCTGATTTCACAGCCGCCAGCACAGTCGGAACGTATCTGTTGCTCCCTCCACACAGGGCCGTGGGGAGTGAGGGGGAGGGGAAAGCAGAGGCCGCTCAGCTCCTACCTGCGCTGAGAAGCACGTTGCGGGCCGTCGGGTGCCAGGCTACGATGCCAACTCTCTTTGAGTGGCCTTCTAAGATGACCACGGGCTCGGTCAGGGAAAGGGTGAGTCCATTTTCTGGGATCTGCCATACCTGTTGGAAGAGAAAGAAAGGTGATCCACATGAAAGTGGTCTGCTTTTGTTATCACGTTTACTGTGACCATCCTGTGGGAAGCCTCGCTGTGCGTAAACAGAACACATGGTGGTCTCTGGATGAAAGGTAGAATGTGGTGAAACACGAACAGCTGTTCTTCAAATGGAGTAGGATAACAAAGAGCAAAATATCCATAAGCTCTAAAAATGTTAGACCTCTCTGGCTTTTATTTACTATTAGTGAGATTTTATTTTATATTCACTGTTAAATTAAAAACTCTCCAGTTAGAAGCATACCAAAAAATTGAAAGAAAAATAAAAAATGACTGAAGCAAGCACCACGAAAAGAAGCACTGGGGTGAAACCCCCTAGGTAAGCCCGTGGTCTTGAGGGGAAGGCAAACTATCCACCAAAGGTTCTTGGGTGGTGGCATAGTTTTTCAAACATCATATTTTCTACAATTTTACACTGGGAAAATAAAAAGATACCTAATAGTTTTGTAACACGTACTGAAGAAACGTTCTTACAAAAGAATAACCTTAATTGGACTTCATCAAAATTAAAAACTTTTGTGTTTCAAAGGATACTATCAAGAAAGGGACAAGACAACCCACAGAATGAGAGAAAATAATTTATGTCATATATCTGAAAAACAACTTTTATCTAGACCATATAAAGAACACAATAAGAAAAGAAAAATAATCCCATTTTTTAAATGAGCAACAAATCTAGATATTTCTTCAAGGAAGATATACAAATGGCAAAAAAGCACATGAAGAGCTGCTCAACATTATCAGCCACCAGGGAAACACAAAGCAAAACCACAATAACATATCACTTCATACCCACTAGAGGTTTGGAATTAAAAATACAGATACCAACAAGTATTGGGGAGGATGTAGAGAATTCAGAGCCCTCATCCACTGCTGGCCAGAATGAAAAACAGTGCAGCCACTTTGGGCAACAGTTTAGAAATTCACCAAAAGATCAAGCACAAAGTTACTCTATGACCCAGCAATTCCACTTCTACCCAAGAGAAAGGAAAATATATGTTTTGCACCATAAACCTATTATTATTCATCACAGCCAAAAGGTGGAAACAACCCAAATGTCCAGCCACTGACAAATGAATACAAGAAGTGCGAAACACAAAGGAATACATGACCAAAGAAAGGAGGATGCTCTGACACCCTGGGCTTCCCTGCGGGTTCAGTGGTAAAGAAGTCATCTGTCGACGCAGGTTTGATCCCTGGGTGGGAAAGATTCCCTGGAGGAGGAAATGGCAACTCACTCCAGTATTTTTGCCTGGAAAAATCCCATGGACAGAGGAACCTGCCAGGCTTCAGTCCGTGGGATTGCAGAGTCGGACACAAATGAGCACGCACGCATTGACAGATGCTACAATGTGGAGGAAGCTTGACAATGTCAGGCTAAGTAAAAGAAGCCAGTGATGACAACCCACATACTGTAGGATTCCTGCATATGAGATGTCCAGAAAGGAAAATCTATAGAGGCAGAAAGTATACTAGTGGTTGCTTAGTGCTAGGGGGTGTATGTGTGCATGTGCAACAGCTTAGAACATGGGGTTTCTTTCTGAGGTGGTGGAAACATTCTAAAATTGTCTGTGGTGATAAGTGGCACATATCTGTGAATATACTAAAGACCACTGAATTGTACACTTTAAATGGGTGAGCTATATGTAAATTAAATCTCAAAAAAGCTGTTAAAACCAGATATTAAGTAACATTTAAGCTTTTGAAAAGGTTAAAGATTAAAACAATTATTTTCTTCTGTATTAAGATTAAGTAAATCTCCTACCATAAAAGAGTTTATGCAACTAGTTCATAACAAATTTAGAACTTGCCAGTGGAAACAATCATGCTCAACAGTGGAACAAGTGAGAAATAGAATTTTCCTTTGTTGGGGATTTTTAAGGAGGAGACAAACAACTGTCTGTTTTCAATTGCTTAGTGGAGGCAGAGTCTGGATTAGGAGTGGTTAAGGTTCAGCTCGGTTCTGTGGTCCTGCAAAGAATCAGAACAAAAAGGGTGCCAGTCTGAGGACTGTAGGAAAGTCGTAAATTATGAGATTATTCATAAACCTGCCTTCTGATGACTTAAGAAACCACCTAATTTCCCCTGAATGCTCCATTATTCAGCGGGTTTTAAGGCAGACGTGAACCAGCATGGGAAGGCAAGGGGGATCGACCTTGCTCCTTCCCACCCCTCACCCAGACCAGGCTTCTCTCCTCTGAACAGAACAGACTGGCCTGTGGCCCCCTCTCCTGGAGTGTGGGTGTCTGCTACCCTCTAGTGTTATCTGTTTGCTTTCCCGTTTTTATTCAAGGGTTTATGATCAGTAAAACAGCTCCACATTGAACTTGGCTATTTGAATGTAAAGCAGGACAGAAAATTTGAACAGAAAACAAGTACTGATTTAATCAAAGCACGAAGTCAGCAGAGAAACAATTAGGAAGTGTGACTTCAATGACTCAACAGGAAATGCATTTTGCAAAATTAATTCTGACTAGGCTTGGGACAGAAAGCATGTAATTCCACATGCTGTCTCCAGGTGGCACTGTGACCGCGGGCTGCCGGGTTTTCCCACAAGGATCGTAAAACCTTCAGTGCCTGACTGACCCTGATTAAATAGTGCATTTTCAAAATCCCTAATGAGGCGTGGAGTGATGGGTGGCTTTGGATATAACTAGCATTTCCTGTCTTAAACATGAGAGCTCATAACAGGACTTCATCTCTTCTTTCTCAAGCTTCTTCATCCATCTTTTCCATCCATCTTCATCCATCTTTTCTTTGGATGGCAAGGAGATTTTAGTGATAGAGCATAATATTTATTATATACTTCTAAAAATGAGGAAATTCTTTGTCCCTTCTTTATCTCACTTTTGGCAGACCTCACGGTTCCATCAACAAGGCTTATGCATTGCACGCAGACACCTAACCATCTCACTATCTTGGTCACTCACTCAACAGCACTTTCCTTGAGTAGCCACCATAACACAGGCCCATTACCAGGCAAGGAGGGGAAGGGCAACTAAGCTTAGGTCTTGCTCTCAAGGGGTTCACAGTCGTAACAAAGTAGAGCAGTCGGTCTATGAGACTCAAAGTCAAAGACAGCAAAGTCAAGCAGACAGCTGGAGCATGGGCTCAGGAACCAAACAGATCTTGGTTCCACTCCAGCCCAGGCCTCTTGCGTTGATGGTCAAAGGGCTCAGCACAGGGAAGCGTCAGACTTCATTTAGTGCCGTGAGGACCAAACGAATTAAGAAAGTCCTGGAACAGTGCCTGACACACAGTCAGTGCCCCCAGTATAGTGCAGGGATGTGGAATATCCTAATTCTACATATCAGCTGTATGACCTTGGGGACATTCACCTAACCTATCTGGACCTCAAGCTTCCTCACCTGTAAAACGTGACAACAGCAATCTAAAGCACTCAGAACAGTGCCTGGCCTAAGGCAGGCTCTGGGTAAGTGTCAGCTGTACTTACTACTTGTCTTTTTCACTAGGAAACCACAGAGGCTACATTACCAACACAACACTGGTGTAAGCTAGGTGGAGTGAAAATTAAGTGCCACGAGGTGGCCTTCCTGCCACCTGACTCTGGTACATCCAGGAAGATTCCCTGAGGAGACACCTCTAAGGATGAATAGGAGTTAGATGACAGGCGGAAGCAGGAAAAAAGGAAGGGGAGAGGGAAGGAAGGAAATCAAGGATCTAGTTTCAAAAGAAAACAGCTGTAGGGAGCAATTTTCTAAAGAGTAGATGCTCCAAAGAGGCTGGCTGAGGGGCTGAGAGACAGCAGAGTAAGAAAATAACACTGGCAGGAGAGCCCCAGCAGGAGGGGACAGTTACGGGAACTTCTGTGCAATGAGACGCAAAGACAGCAGCCCTCCAGCCTCTGCAGGGAGGAAGGTGGACTCGGGAAAGGCCTGGCACATCTATAGGTCCTTCCACATGAAGTGGATACAGCCCTGCTCGGTGCCCGCTGAACTGGCTCGCAGGCCCGCTGGCACGTGGCCTCTGCCCTTTGCTGGGCTCCCTGCTGCAGCCACAACGGCCTTCCAGTTTGGACTGGAGAGGTCGCAGGAGTCCCATTCAGCCTATGTTTAGTTTTCCTGTGCAAGACCTGGGATGCAGCCTGGTGTGGACGCGGGCCAGGATATCAGAGACCAGGTCTCCACCAGAGCTGGGATGCTAACTGGCCACGTCAGCATGAAAAAGGGGCTTCACTTCCTGGAGCCTCGATTTCCTTGTTCGATTCAAGGGACAGCAGCAGCTCTACCCTCTCAAGGTAACTGGAAAGGTCAAACACGTCGAAACATTCTGCACCCCCAAGCACCACCCAAAGGTGAACTACTGCAAACGCAGTGACCTTTGACAAAACTGTCTCCTCTCTTGGGCCTGGGTTTCCTGAGTGGTAAAATGGGACACACTCCTGCCTCGCTGTGCTGTTAATAGTGATTAAATATAATCATGACATGAAGGCTTAAAACAGTGCCAGGCAAAAAAAAAGGATCTATGTTCATGATTATTTTTCTTGTTGGAACTGTGACCCCTATGACCCCAATATGTAATTTTAAGTCTCAACAGCAGGATTCTTGGCAATGAAATTAATTTGTCTTCAAATTAATTTAGCCCTGTACCTAACTGCCTAATTTATGTCCAAGATATCACATGTGTGAAAGCTTTAGTTCATGCCTGGGCCAATTAGCACAAATGAGATCAGCTCTGAACTCCAGGCTGGTCCGTTAGCTTCTCTGTGTTCTGTGGGCACAGCAAGGACTCTAATACCACTCGCTCTTCCAGACACATACTCGGGGAGCAGAGAGGAAGAGAGGCATCAGACACCCTCTGCTGAACCCTCAGCGGACGTTCAGCCTGGCAGCCACTACAAGCTATCCCCTCACCTCCTGGCTTTTTTCTTTTTTAAAAATAATACTGTGTATTCCTGGCATTTTCTGTATGGATGATACATTACTAAGGCAATGTTTTATCTTGTTTCGTTTTGAAAGAAAGGGGGGAAAATGCCATCAGTCTTTAGGGCTTCCAGACGAAAAAGTGAATCAGTGGGTGAAAAGCCAACATGGTTCTGGAAAAAAACAACTTTAAGCCCCTGTTCAGGAATGACTGTATCACTGGTCTCCTTTTCCCACGTGAATTTCTGAATATGAAAAAGGACAGGTCCAGGGACTTCCCTGGTGGTCCAGTGGCTAAGACTCTGTGCTCCCAATGCTGGGGGCCTGGGTTCAAACCCTGGTCAGGGAACTAGATCCCACATGCCACAACTAAGAGTTTGAATGCTGCAATGAAGACTTGACACAGCCAAATAAATAAATAAATAAATATTTTAAAAAAAAAAAAGGACAGGTCCAGAAACAATTCTAACAGGAAAAAAGTGAGGAAAATTAAGAAGAGTGGATTTCTCTCAAAGCAGTCATTTTAAAGTATATCTGTTTGACAGTTTTATTTCTCAAACACAGCACAAATTTAAAGCAAACACAAAGTGTTTCCAGACACCGCTTCCCTGCTTTAATTACCCGTTGTGAACTTGCTACGGGCCAGCTACTGGAGTTACGGCCACAAAAAGGATTCCCCTCAAAGGCCTCGTTTTTTAAATGCAGAAGAAATCAACTCCAAAGGCAGAATGAAGCAAAGCGCTGATCTGAAGGGACAGGGAGAGGCTGAGACTGCAGCTGCTGCAGAGCAGCAAACTCCCCGCAGAAGCCGCCGTCCAACCACCCCCGCGGGCAATATGCAGAGTCAGGACACCCCTCACGAACCATGACACCGAGAACAACGCTGGTCTTGAGAAAACCAAGCACTGAGAGTGGGGTTCCGATGTGCCAAGGAATAGCCACTTGGCCAACAGCCCAGATGCAATCTGGACAGAATGGAAATAAGTCCTGCTGGATGACTGAGAGGGGCTGGAGCCCTGGGGAATGCGCTCTCATCACCAACCACATCACTTCCATCTTTATTTCAAGGCAAAGCCCACGATAGGAAAATTTACAACAGACGCAAAACTGGCTAAACTAGGGAGCTGATCACTGTTGATGTCCACAGGAATGTTAAGACTGATTTGGGAAAAGGGAACAGTGGCCATTTAAGCCTCATCATCTGGGACCGTCAGAACCTCCAGGTGAAGACAAGTAAGAGTGCTCCTCCTGCAGAACATCCCCTCTCCCAGACTCTGGAAGAGCCAACCAGGTGGCCCCACTGTCTGGACAGCTGGTCTCTGCATCTGTGTTTGCAGATAAGGGACACTGTTGAATCAACACCATTCACTAAACCTACCTTGGCTGCTCTGTGTATTATATAAGGTGTTTTTATTTTCTTGGAGCTAAAATTTTCCCAAATAAAATACTCAACAGCTGCAATCTTTTAAACTCTCTGTGAGGAGATTTTGTTAGAGAAAAGAACTCACAGATCCAAAAATCTGGAAAACCTAGGAGCAGAGTATAGTTTCCTGGAGCAGGGTTTATATCATTGCTATTTGCTTGTACAAAACATCACTTCAAGAAGCAGTGCACCAGGACTTCCCTGGAGGTCCAGTGGTTAAGACTGTGCGCTTCCACTGCAGGGAACACAGCGTCGATCCCTGGTCAGAGAACTAAGATCCCACACCACATGCCAAATGGAGTGGCCAAAAAATGAGAAGAAAAAAACAAGCAGGACATCAAAAGCAAACTATGCCTGTAAAATTTACCTTCAAGTGGCTTCAAAAAGCCATCTCTAAATGATGAAGGGATGTACCATAAGGCTGGCATTCCTTCTCTAAAACTGCAATCAACACTAACATTACTGTCACAGAATCAATGCTCACACAATGAATTAACCACCACTTAAATGCAGAGGCCATCATAGAATTATACCATAAATACAAAAAGCAGTTTTAAAAATTAATTTAATCATTTACCGTTCATTTGGTAAACTGGTTTTGTTGTATTTTTTTCTACTGAATTATCTGCTGAAGATATTCTTACTGCCATGAATCCACTGTAAGTATACATCAAAACTCACTGTAAGAAAAATAACTCATTATATATTTATACCTTCCTTGATCCTCTCAACTGGCGTATGTGTGTGCTTGTTTATTTAATTTAGTTTTTGAAACAAGGTAACTAAGGCTGAGAACATAGATATATATAGATAGATAGATAGATAGACAGATGTGGCCTGGGATCTTCTCAGCATCCTTTCTCGACAAGAGCTGGGCCCTGATAGCAATCTACATGTGCAGCTCCTGGGCTATCACCAGGAGGAAGCTACAGCCAACTTCTCTTCTTCTTCTTCTTTTTTTTAATTAATAAAAGCTGCTGTTTGAAATTATTTGATCTATTGTATGGTGTTTTTATCTTCAGAACAAGTGGAAAATGAGGTATTAAGAAACAGGTGGGGTAGGAGATCAAATACTTCTTAAAAACTTTTTTTTTCAACTGCTGAGTTACTAAAGCATTTTGCAATAAGCCCAAGAATATCAAATGATTTGAGGCAAATTAAGCAATTAAAATATCAGCCCCATACTCAAGGGACTAAAAAAAAGCTGGAGGAAGATTTATTCCAAATTTACAAAATGTTCACTCTGGAAAAACCAATAAAGGGGCAACACGGGAGGACTCCGGGAAGATGGTGGTGTTAGTGGCGGATCTCCCCAGGTCCCTGCAGAAACACACAGAGCGCCCAGATGACAAGACAGGGACCACATTTACAGAAAACGAGGCAACAACCAGATGCAAGTGGGTGGAGGAAAATCACCAACAGCCACACGACCCGTGTGCTGCCGGTCTGTGTGTGAAAAACTCCTGGGACAGCAACAGGGGCCCCACAGACCTGAGCAGAGCAGGCCGTTATGAGACCACAACGGAAACAGGAGGGGCTCTGCCTTCCCCAACAGTGGACGAGAACAGAGGCCTGAAACAGCAAAGGTCTGAAGGGGCTGAGAAATCTAGACCCCAATATTCTAGAAGCCAGCCAGAGAGGACTCCCTTCTGAGACAGGCCCACATTGAGAGGCAATTCCGAGAAATGGAAGCAAAGCTGAGCAGGACCGAAGTAAGATGGACAAAGGAATCAGAAAGGTCAAATTAAAAGCAGGTCAGGAAATAGAGAGCAAGCCCCCGTGTTCCTCAACACTACCTGAAAACGAGAGAAGAGGGCGCTCTGCAGTTTGGATAGCTTATAAAGCAAGCCAGCTTTCAAAAGCTTTGGAAAAACTAAATTCACGTAAAAATTCTTAAGAGAGAGGGCAAAAAGAAAGAAAGAAAGAAAGAAAGGCTCCAAAACTACTACTAGAAAAAAAGAGAATAAGGTACAGAATAGCACCCTGACAGACAATACAGAACACTAACAAGATCCGCGCCAAAAAACGATTTAAGTACTGTCACACACGCTTCAAAGGACATTATTAAGAGAACAAGATAAGAAACATTATAAGTCTGAACTTGAAAAATTCAAGAACAAGGTGGTGGAAATCAAGAAAAAATTAGATCTCAAAGTACTTTAGAAACAAAGGTTAACAAAGAAACTAAGAGCAAAAAGACACAAATAAAAACCCCAAAGAAATAAAAGGTAAAAAGTAGAAAAATTTTAGCCTACAAGAAATGAGTAAGAGGGATGTCTCTGGTACGCCCACGCAGAGGGGCCAAGGCCCGCAGACCCCCGTGTGGCTGAAGTCTGCACGTCCCGCCACGTGAGCGCACCCGAGGGGCTCCTGAGCCACCCGCTGCCACCAGGTCCAGTGACCCTGGGATGGAGCCCTCGGAGGATCCGAACCTCTCCACTCCTCTTGTAGGCATCCGGGTTCCTGACCACACCTTTAAGGCAGGACTCGGCCCAGGCGTTTGGGAGACCACTTGCTTTCACCAGCACCAACCTCAGCCCTCAGGCCCGCTCTCTGAATGTCGAGCAATTCTAGGACCTTGGGCCTTGTCTGTCACTGGTGATTGACTGGGGACCAACTGGGGACAACCAGAGCCCTGAGGTTGACTAGGCTCAACTGTGGTCGACTTGCCTGTGCCTGGAAAGTCTGGGAGTACTGGGCTGCTCCCCTCACATGGATCCTGCCTGTGAAACTCCGGGGACGGAGGCCTGGGGACTGGTGCTGGACACTGTTGTGTCTGACTGCTGGTGGCTGGCAAGGCCTCTTTGCAGAGGCTGCTGGGGCTGCAGTGTTACTGGTCTGACCTTTTAAGGCAAAGTTTCTTTCTGAACATGATAGATAGACCAGGCCTCTGAAGCTGCTGGTTAAGCCTCACACCTGGTTAGGGAGGGGATATTTATTTATCTGTAATCAGTCACAAGCTGAAGAGAGATTTTACGAACATTCCTAGGATGGCCTTGTTCTCATAAGTTTCTTCTTGTTCTGATTTCTGAAAAATAAATAACAGATTCGGAATCTAGTGAGAGCCTCTTCTCTGGTGCACAGTGGCATTTCAGGTCCAAATCAGTTAATACCATCAGTTGGTGCTTTTTAAAGTCTCAAGTGACCAAAGGCATGAGCTTGTGCTCCTGAAGCTGGGGCGAAGTTAGGATATGAACTGTAGAGCCAAACACCGCTCCCACTGAACCAGGGGCTGGCTCTGTGCTGTGACTGCCTGGTGGAGAGCCATCATTATGGTTTAACGGAGGGAAGTAATAAGTTCTTGGCGGGGCGAGGGCATGGTGTGTTGGGTCCAAATGAAAGATTAATGAAAAAAACATCTCTACTGTCTTTTTCAGCCCTTTTTTCTAATTTATTCATAATATAAATCGTAATGAATTATACCTACAACACCTTTATTTAAATCCAATGTCTACTCAGCAGCGTTTCTCTTTATCCAAATGTATATACCAAGAGTTAAACATAATTACTGTTGGGCATTTCAACTTTGTGTTTTCTCTAATAGATAGGAGTGCTATTAAACATCTTTGTAAATGCTAAAAAAAGAAGACGATGATGAAAGGTTTGGAGAGAAACTGATAAATATATAACATCAAACATCAAAGAAAGACGATAAAGCACTTGGATAACAGGAGTCCCTGAAGGAAAAAAGCAAAGCAAAAGAACAAACTTTGAAGACTTCTAAGTCAAGAAAACGTTCCTGGAGGGAAGAAAAAAAAGAAGACCTGAAGCTACACTGAAAGAGCACATCACATATTCAGAAACACCAACTCAGAATAACCAAAAATAGTCTACCGAAATTTACTACATTTTAAGAAAAAAACAAAAATCTTATGACATCTAGGCAAAAAGAACATACTCTATAAGGAAAAGAAAATTACACCATCATCTGGTTTTTTATAGCAACACTTTATGCCAAAATAAGATATTTAAATACTCAAGGAAATGCTGCAAGCCAAAGATTTTATATCCAGAAAAATTTACCTTCAAGTATAAAGGCGTGCTGCAGTTCATGGGGTCGCAAAGAGTCGGACACGACTGAGCGACTGATCTGATCTGATAAAGGTCAGAAAACTAAGATCATGGCATCTGGTCCCATCACTTCATGGGAAATAGATGGGGAAACAGTGGAAACAGTGTCAGACTTTATTTTGGGGGGCTCCAAAATCACTGCAGATGGTGACTGCAGCCATCAAATTAAAAGACGCTTAATCCTTGGAAGGAAAGTTATGACCAACCTAGATCACATATTCAAAAGCAGAGACATTACTTTGCCAACAAAGGTCCGTCTAGTCAAGGCTATGGTTTTTCCTGTGGTCATGTATGGATGTGAGAGTTGGACTGTGAAGAAGGCTGAGCGCCAAAGAATTGACACTTTTGAACTGTGGTGTTGGAGAAGACTCTTGAGAGTCCCTTGGACTGCAAGGAGATCCAACCAGTCCATCCTAAAGGAGATGAGTCCTGGGTGTTCATTGGAAAGACTGATGCTAAAGCTCAAACTCCAATACTCTGGCTATCTCATGTGAAGAGCTGACTCATTGGAAAAGACCCTGATGCTGGGAGGGATTGGGGGCAGGTGGAGAAGGGGACGACAGAGGATGAGATGGCTGGATGGCATCACCAATTCGATGGACGTGGAGTTGGTGATGGATAGGGAGGCCTGGTGTGCTGTGATTCATGGGGTCACAGAGAGTCAGACACGACTGAGCGACTGAACTGAACTAATAAAAGTCACAACAAGCTGCTGTCAATATAGAAGAGCTTAGAGTGTGTGTTCCCACAAGCCTTTCCTAGTTGATTCCGTCCCTTGGAACTGCTCCTCAGTATGGATCCAGCCCATCTCAGGAGGGAGCCCTTTCAGGCTGGTTTCCAGAGAACTGGGGTCTACAATCTATCAGAGGAGGAGTGTCAGATGATCCAAATGACTTTTTTTTTTAAACTGCTTTCAGCAATCATGACAGTGGTGATACTATTGGTATTTTTAGTGTAAGACTACTGTGTGTGCACCGTGAAACAGCAAATGAGATAGATTAGAATGTTTTAATTCATCTTGACTCCCTGAAAACCAGGATTCTGGGTGTGTAAGAAAGGAGACAGAGATGTATTATTAAAGAAGTCAGATAAAAACTCTATAGTCCTGACTTTGAACTAGAAAGATTAAAACTAAGTCACAAGGTATCGTATCTTTAAATATATATGTATATTCTGAACAAATTTACCACACGGTCTTATAAACAATGATCACCACAGTAACAATGAGCATCCCTAAGCACCTGGACAGTGACCGAGAAATTCCATTTTCCATTCAAAGAAACCAGAGCCTCTGAGAGAAAGGCCGATTTGAGGTGTGGGGCTAGAGATGTCCAGGATGGGCCTTGGACACTTCGACATACCAAAGAGTAAGGAAGCAACAGAAACAAGTAGGGTCATGTCAGAAGGACTCGGGAACTGCAGACAGGTTTCCATTAACAAAGACTGAATGAGCTGAGCTTTGAAAGAAGAACTGTAATGGACCAAAAACTGTGAAATAAGTTCAAATCCATGAGTTCCATATGAAAGGAAAGGGGAAGAAAACCTCCAAAGGAAAAACTAATTGGTCACCTTCTGAGGAAGACCGAGAACCAATTCATTATCTTGAAAACTGGGTAAATAAAAGCAAAGAATCAAATTTTACCCTGCTTTCCTGTATGAACTGTACTCGTGGGTAACTAAACAGATAAGAGGGAGGACCAGCTTACAACTTCTACCAGCTGAAAACTGAAAACAACTGATATCCAGTAACTGTGCAAATTAAAAAAAAGAGAAAAAAAACAAAAAACAAAAAACAAAACAGGCATCTTGAGACCTCGTGCCTTGAGGGAGACCAGAGCTGGAGCTCTAGGCTTGTCAAAGGGTTGGAATCTGAATCTAATCACACTCCAGGATGCAGCTGCCAACTCTCAGGGAATCTGAAAGACAGAGAAGCAGGTTGAACTGGACCATGAGGGTGCAATCAGCAGAATCTGGACTGCTGGAAGCTTCAGGTCGAAGGTTAGGCGTCTTCAACAAGAAAAGGATGGAGGAGGAACTCCTCCTGTAGACTAGGAAAGACTTAAAAGACCTATCAAGCTCTTAAAACTTGGAAGGCTGAGCTCTGGCGTCATCCAGAGAGGCACATTTACATGATTAAAACCACAAAGAGAGGCAAGGAGGTGAATTTACTGGTTACTTGTGGAGGGAGGGGTGGCTCAGGATTGGGGTGGGCATAGGAAGAGTCTGAGAGGGCTGGGAGAATCCCACTTCTTGACCTGGGTGGTGGTCACAGGATGTTCACTCTGTCATAAATCCCTCAATTCACTTTTTCACTTAACTGTTTAGTGTGTTTTATAACACAAAGATTTTTTTTTTTTTTTTTTTTTTAAGGGCAACATGAACAATAATGCTGGAGATGAGGAGAGATGGGTCAAACACCCTTCCCTAAGAAAGGTTAAGGGTTCTTAGATTAAGATTTGGCATTGGGTCTGAACACTGTTCCTCTCCCTTAGCAAAATGTGTCTGTAGCCATTCAAATGATCAGTTTAGCAAGGCATGTTAAATGGAACAATTCCTTTTAATAGCAGCATATTTCTTTAATATGCTTTGGCTGCCAAAATCATGAGATCACAGGAGGAGTTATCCTCAGCCAAAACTCCATGAGAAAAATTGGTAAATGTTTAAATGGAACAGTTCAGGAATTAATTTGTGTTAATGTAAAATAATTATAATTAACAAAGCCTTCCAAACAATGTTTCTAGGTCTGGTTCAGTGCACAGAAAACCAAGAGGGAGCCACCCAAGCGTGGTTCTTGCAGCTCTCCACTGCCAAGTGAGAGGCTGCCTTAGGGAAGACCTGCTCCCATCCAGACCTGACTTCAGGACTCCCCTTCCGCGCTCAGGCTCAACCTTTCCAGTAGATGTTGGGATAGGGTTAAAAATGCATCCAAACCCATAATTACACTTGAAGGCTAAGAAAAACATAATCAAGAACAAGAAGCTTCACTTTCAAAAGTACTCCTTCCTTCCACCAAAGCCTGGTTTCACACATAACCTACTTTCAGAACCTAGGGAACATAAAGAACTTACTTTAAAAATCTTTCAAGTTGGATGTCTGTACACCTGCAGAGAAAGGACTTTCTTAATCAGGGTCCACAAACATTAACTTGGAAATAAGCACTTGCAAAAACTTCATTACTATCTCTCAGTATCTGTTTCATGTCCCATTCATCTGTATAACCTCTGGCATCATATTTCACTGGAATATGCAATTCATGCTAACAATTTTCTCTGCCTTTTTGGTGGGGAGGAAGGTTATGCTGTCCAATGGCATTCACGGAAATATCTGAAAGTCACTTATCTTTTCTAAAATCTTCCCAACCAAGCAGATGTGTCAACTGTTAACAAGGAAGAACACACATACACACACGCACACACACACACACTAAGGAAGAAAAAAAGACAACAGAGTACAAATCCTTGATATAAGGGCTTGTAAAATGATTTATCAAAGTTAAACTTTGATGTTGCTAAATTCTTACATAATACAATGGACAATCAAAGCTACCACGATTTTCTGCATTTCAAACCTCCTCACACACACTCTTGGAAGGCAGCATGTGAGGTGCGCTGGCCGGTGTGCCCACCACACGGGGACTTACCATAACAGTGCAGTCCTCCGAGCCGCTGGCAATGACCTGGTCGTTGTGTGGGCACCAGTCTATGTCCAGCACTGGTCCTGTGTGGCCACATACGGTGGGGTAGGACTTGTCAATTCGACCAGTCTGAAAGGAGAGAGAAACATACCTATTAGGTATCATCAAGGCCACAGAGTCTGTATGTTTTCTCAGATCCATTTTTCCTTTATTACCTCTACCCTGAACTCTCAACACTCTACCAATGATGCTGTTCATTCAGATCAGCCAACATCAACCAATAAGAACAGTCAACTTGTATTTCTAGAAATAGTTACTACTGCTGCTGCTGCTAAGTCACTTCAGTCGTGTCCGACTCTGTGCGACCCCATAGATGGCAGCCCACCAGGCTCCCCTGTCCCTGGGATTCTCCAGGCAAGAACACTGGAGTGGGCTGCCATTTCCTTCTCCAATGTATGAAAGTGAAAAGCCAAAGAAAAGTCACTCAGTTGTGTCCAACTCTTAGCGACCCCATGGACTGCAGCCTACCAGGCTCCTCCGTCCATGGGATTTTCCAGACTGGAGTGGGGTGCCATTGCCTTCTCTGAGTTACTACTGGGGACACTCTATCAAACAAAGGAGCTACATTTCCAGAACCAGAGATTTAATTAATCAATGGCATTAAGAGACATAACAAAAAAGAAAAAGTCTTTTTACCAAAATACAATTCTAACAAATAGCTGAACTGTAAATTATAGGTGTTTCAACCCTAGTATTACTCAAAGTGTAAAATATAACCTTTAATATAATAAGCTAATACCCTTGAATATATACAAATTAACAGCTCTGGAAGTGGATGGCACTGTGAGCAAGCAAGTGAAGGTAATACAAAGAAAAGCTTTCAGCATTGCTCAGGGGCTGAAGGACATAGGACGCGCCCAGGTCTCTGCTGTATTCGATCAACAGAGGACCACTTTAGCACTCAGTCCCTGCCCAGACCCACATCTCATTAAGAATACAGCTTTTAAGATTGGTCACAGCAACCGTCACAATGTGCTCATGTTACACACTTGAACCTAACAAGCCAATGTGGCTTATTGGACCAATTCAGTGTTAACCAAGACAAATGGTATTACAACAACAGGTGTATAAAAGCTTCTTCCTTTTTAAAAGGTTAGTGCCAGTCCTTTCTGAGGGTCTTCTACATGTGCTAAACATAGGTGGACAGAAAGGGATCACCACAGTGTAAAACCGAACCTCTCCTGTTATGGCCAATTGTCACAACACAGGGGCAGGCTTTTTGGAAAATGTTTAAGATTAGTAAATTTGGATTTCTCCACTGACTATGGAAATCTCCAGGGAAGCAGTGTGCTAAAGCAGAGATCACAGGCTCAGAGTCAGAGAGATATGGGTTCAAACCCAGGCTCTCTTGGTTAAACAGCATATGATCTCAGACAAGTAATTTCTATAAGCTTCATCTCATCATCACCTATGAAATGAGTAATAATAACACTTACCTCCTAGGATTACCATGAAGAGGAAATGAAAAATGAGGTAAATCATAGCCCAGCATTACAATGATCTATATAAGATCTATAAAAAAAAAATTATAGTACCTGGGATACAGTAAACACTCAATGAAAAACTGGCGCTTATTACTAGTTTTTCCTGCTTATTAACTTACTCCATCATTAAGAGTTACAAATGTGTGCTATCTGTGAACTTTGGGCCAGATACTGAGCTGAGTGTTGGAGACACAGAGGTAAGCAGGGAGGCCTGGCCTGGCCGAGCTTTGGTCCATCTAAAGCTCCAGTTACAGCGCAGCACAAGATGTGCAGCGGCAGGAGAGGCCCCGGGCGGCGGGGACACAGGAGGACGTTCAGCCAGAGGCATCGGGCTTAGTCTCTGGGAGGGTTTTCTGCTGAGAAAGGTGAGTTCTCAGTTGAGGGGTGAAGATGGACCAGCCTACAGAATTGAGGCCTGGGTTTTTTCACACACTCTCCCTTTCTCTTGCAAAACTAATTCAACCCAGAGTGTGGGTCGTGATTTAGTATTATAGAGAAGCTGGGTCGTATATGAGAAGCCATGTGGGTCATTGATGGGCCACAAAGCAGCAAAAGTCAGGGACCAGGTGCCACGGCTGGGGTGTAGCACTGCCGTTTTCTCCCTGAGGCCCTGGCCAAGCCTCAGTTCCTCACCTGTAAAACAAGAACCCTAGACTTCTTTCTTCCAGAACTGACGTGAGAACAGACTGACACAATCAAGGGAAAGCACGCTCAGAGGAAAGCAGGCAGTACTGTCCCAGCACTTCGAACGCTCAGAAAATGCTGCCAGAATTCAACTGCTGGAACCCACTATACTATCAGCATCCCTGACCATATTCTTCCGTAAAGAAGGAACTGTCACTAAGCACCTAGGCCAGGAGTTCTCAGCCTGACTCCCCTGTGAGTACTCCTCCCTGGGGCTCCTGCTCAAGGTGCTGGCGGTGAACTCACATGTGTTTGTTTTCTAATATTATCATTATATTATGCATTATTATCATTATTTAAACTATATAGTAGTTACTCTCTTGAATGTGTGGTATTTTGTAATTTAAAACATTCTGAGACACGAAGCCCAAGGTGGGACCTGATACACATTGCAACAGATACTGCAGAAGGACAGGATGCAAGAAAAGCAAAAACTGAAGAGATGAAAGTGGAGGATTTCCCCGGTTTAACTGAAGGTGAAGTCTTCAGATTGAAGAGGCACAAGTCCCAAGGAGAATAACTAAAAACAAATCCACATCTATTCACATCCTAGTGCAATTCCGAAACACCTAAAACAAAGACAAAATCTCAGACAAAAGCAGCCAGAGAGAGAAGACAAATTACTTGGAGAGAGCGTGCCTAGGTCAACTGTGGGCAGACTTCTCAAAAGCAAGTACAGAAACACAGATGTGGGGGAATATCTTGGAAATGCTAAGAAAAACAACTGCCTATGCATTCTATACCCAGATAAACTATCATTCAAAAGTGATGGACGCCAAAAAAAATGGGACATTTTAAACAAAAAGATACTGAAAACTTAGCATTTAAAGACTCTTATGCAAAGAAAAGTTCTTGGACTTATTTCAAAGATAATTTCAAAGAATTAAGTTCAAGGGCTTATTTCAGAAAAAAAAGTTAATCAAAAGAAAGACCTGGGATCCTAAATCAAGCAGTGAGCAAAAAAACTGGTAAATGTGATCAGTGTAAATGAGCATTGACTGTATAGAAGAGTAGTAATTATGAGTAACTGCAACAGAGGTAAGACAAGGCACATACTAACATCGTTTCCAAACACACATTAAATATTTATTTTTAAAATAACCAATTAGGATACCACAAAGTAAATCTCAAAATATACCAAGGAATCAATATCCTAGAGTGCATGTTCTCAGTACAATGCAATACAATTAAAAATTAACAGAAAAATATAAACCAAAAATCTCCAATGCATCTGAATTACTCAATAATTCACATAGAAAATCAAAACTGGTCAACAGCCAATAGAAAAAGGTTAAAAAAGAAAAGTGAAAGTGTAAGAAAAAAGGTTAAAACTGGTCAGTAAATACATGACGTATCAAAACTTGTGGAATATAGCTAAAACAAATCTTAAAATTCCAGACAAAATAAGCCATCTCCTAGAAAATAGGTGATGTATCAAAAGTTTTTCAATAAACAGGAAACCTAGAGAGACCCAGAACCATAAAAGAACCAGTACTGTAAACTCCATATTTCACTGCCTACTCAAAACCAATCAGTTAGTAAATTCCAAATGTAACAGAGCTGGATGGTTGTACAGATGAGTTTTACCCAACATTCAAGGAAGAACTCATCTCCAACCAATGTTCCCAGAGAACAGAAAATCAAGGCACACTGCTAAAGCCATAACCTAAGGAATGTACCACCTGACATGAAGGAAACCTACAGGACATAAAATATTGATGCAAACATCCCTCAAAATGGGGGAAAAATGTAAACTAAATTCAGCAGTGTGGGTTGTTCTCAAAAAACATAAGTAAAAAGATACGTTGCAGAATGGGAGATTTAATATTTACATCTGTATTTGTACACTAGTATATGCGATTATATTCTTTGCAGCCAAAGATGGAGAAGCTCTATACAATCAGCAAAAACAAGACCAGGAGCTGACTGTCCAGACCATGAACTCCTTATTCCAAACAGAGAAATTGAAGAAATGAGAAAACTACTAGACCATCAGGAGACCTAAATCAAATCCCTATGATATACAGTGGAAGTAAAATAATTTAAGGGCCAGATCTATAGATAGAGTGATAAGGAGGTGACTACGGAGCGGACAAGACCACCCCAGGAAAATGCAAAAAGAAAATGGCTGTTGGGGAGGCCTACAAATAGCTGTGAAAAGAAGAGAAGCGAAAAGAAAGGAGAAAAGGAAAAATAGACATTGAATGCAGAGTTCCAAAGAAAGCAAGAAGAGATGAAAGCCTTCCAGTGATCAATGCAAAGAAATAGAGGAAAGAATGGAAAGACTAGGATCTCTTCAAGAAATCAGAGATACAAAGGACACAGAAAGATGGGACAATAAAGGAAGAGATGGTGTGGATCAAGAAGAGAAGATTCAAGAAGAGGTGGAAGAATACACAGAAGAATGTACAAAGAGCTAAGACAATAGTGATGTGATCACTGACCTAGAGCCAGACATTGGAGTGAAGTCAATGGGCTAGAAAGATCACTACGAACAAAGTAGTGGAGGTGAGGTTCCAGTGGAGTCCAAACTGAATGATGCGTGAAAGTGCTACACTCAATATGCCAGGACCACGCACAAGATTGAAAGGTCGTTCATCCCAATCCCAAAGAAAGGAGCCAGGAGTGCTCACTACCGACAATCACTCACCAGTATAGTTGCTCATCTAAGCCAGGCCAGAAAGTGAACCGACTGACGTCGCTGTTAGAAAAGGAGAGGAACCAAGATACCCACCTGACGAAAGAGAGTTAGTCTTATATGCCAAAGCAGTGAAAGAGACACCGTCTCCTCTAATTATGCAGTAGAAGCAGAGAAAGGAAAGACTGTTAAGGAAAGGAGTACGTAAGGTTCAATACTGAGAGAGAAAGTGGATGAAGAAACAAGTTGGAATCAAGATTGCCGGGAGAAATATCAATAACCTCAGATATGCAGATGACACCACCTTAGGAGAAAGTGAGAGGGGTAAAAGCCCGAGAAAGTGAAAGTGGAGAGTGAAAAGGTTGTTAAAGCTCACATCAGAAAACGAAGACAGGACTGTCCCATCATACATGGGAAATAGATGGGGAAAAGTGGAAACAGTGTCAGACTTTGTTTTTCTGGGCTCCAAAATCACTGCAGATGGTGACTGCAGCCATGAATTAAAGACGCTTACTCCTTGGAAGGAAAGATGACCAACCTAGATAGATTTCAAAAGAGAGACATTACTTTACCAACAAAGGTTCGCCAGTCAAGGCTATGTTTTCCTGTGGTATGTGGATGTGAGAGTGGATGTGAAGAAGGCTGAGCGCGAAGAATTGATGTTTTGAATGTGGTGTTGGAGAAGACTCTTGAGAGTCCCTTGGACTGCAAGAAGATCCAACAGTCCACTGAAGGAGATCAACTGGAATTCTAGAAGGAATGATGTAAAGCTGAAACTCCAGATTTTGGCCACCTCATGCGAAGAGTTGACCATGGAGAAGACCTGATGCTGGGAGGGATTGAGGGAGGAGGAGAAGGGGACGACAGAGGATGAGATGGCTGGATGGCATCACTGACCGATGGATGCGAGTTGAGTGACCTCCGGGAGCTGGTGATGGATAGGGAGGCCTGGCGTGCTGCGGTTCATGGGGTCGCAAAGAGTCGGACACGACTGAGCGACTGATCTGATCTGATCTGATCTGATATGCATGTATACATAAAATGTATATCTGACAAAATCAACAACACTTTAATAGAATAAGGGGCAAATGACAGGAACAGGGATCCACAGGGAAGGAAGCCTGAAGAGCCAACAGATGTATGGAAAGCACTCCATCTCACTGGTAATCAGGGGACTGCAAATTAAAACAATAAGGTAATAATATTTGACCCCTATTAAAACTGGCAAGAATTTAGAAATCTAAATACAAGTGCTAGCAAAGATGTTGGGAACGGGGAACTCATAAAAACTGCGCCCAGGAGAGTATCCTGCCACAATTCCATTGAGAGCAGTCTGGAAACAACTGGAGTGGAAGATGCCCACCCCTCAGCAATACCACTTCTAATGGTCTGTCCCATATTTTGCACAAGAAGGGTATTCATGGCAGCACTGTTGGAAATAGTGAAAAAAGCAGAAGCAATTTAACTGTCCTTTGGTATAAGAATAAACATCACTTACATAAACGTTTAACACATAGAAAATAACAGTCTGTGTTATAGGTATATGTACATGTAATAAAAGTACAAACATATGATACACAGCAACTTTGAGAAGATGATTACCTCTGAGGAAGGAAAAAAGATGAAAAGGGGAATGGCGTTTTAGCTACATCTGTTATGCTTTGCTGCTACTGCTAAGTCGTTAGTCGTGTCCGACTCTGTGCGACCCCAAGACGGAAGCTCACCAGGCTCCCCTGTCCCTGGGATTCTCCAGGCAAGAACACTGGAGTGGGTTGCCATTTCCCCCCAATGCATGAAAGTGAAAAGTTAAAGGAAGTCGCTCAGTCGTGTCCGGAGCCACTAGGCTCCTCCGTCCATGGGATCCAGGAAAAGTACTGGGGTGGGGTGCCATTGCCTGTTATGCTTTACTGTTTTTCAAAAACAGAGATGAAACAAACATGGCAAAATTTTAACATCTGTTTAATCTTGTGGGTGAGCACAGGAGTGTTCTATTATGTATGACTTGTTTCCTAGTTTTAAAAATAATTAAAATATAATAAGGTTGAGAAACACACTAATGCATTGCTACTAATTTACATTTTTTAAAAATGTTTAACTTTAGAAAATTTTTCTACCTGAATTGTTTTATTTGATCTCAGGGTCTCTGCATTCTGGGGCTCTCCCTAGCAAACCACTTGTGGCATTCTTAACGGTAGAGTACAGTCACTAAGCTCTCAAAAGCTAAGGACACCAAATAATTTTTTTCAATCTGGGCTAAGAAGAGCTGTTGCTTAGGTAGACAGCAATCTTGAGGGGAATCTGGGAGTACATTAACGCTGTGCTGTGTGTGCTCAGTTGCTCAGTCCTGTCCAACTCTTTGCGACCCCATGGACTGCAGCCCACCAGGCTCCTCTGTCCATGGGGATTCTCCAGGCAAGAATACTGAAGTGGGTTGCCATGCCTTCCTCCAGGGGATCTTCCTGACCCAGTGACTGAACCCAGGTTTCCCGAATTGCAGGCTAACTCTTTACTGGCTGAGCCACCAGGGAACTAACTGTTCTTATATACTCAGAAGCTTACTAAACGACTTTTCTTTTTTAGGTTAAAATTACACAACCCTGGCCAAAAGTTAATAGCTACTTACCAGTATTCTTCACTTAAGTAAGGTACCTGAGAATAGTAAGACGCATTTCTGCATTCTCAGCTCAGCCTCAACAAGTCTACAGGATAAAAGTACTAAAGGGCCCAACATTTTCACAGGGACTTAGATGTCATTTAAAGGACACGTGCCACTTATTTCCCTCCTTTCTATTAAAAAAAATCAGTAATAAAAATCACTAGTGCTTTCAGAAGACTTACATTACATGCTAAGAACTGTATGAAGATTTTTTATCTGCATTATCACAACTTCCTGCATGATATCTCAACTCTATTATTCCCATTTTCTAGATAAAGAAATACCAACAGAGAAAACCAAGAAGAAGCATAGATCGAAAATATTACTGACAATCCTACAGGGTTTCTACAGGGAAAGATAATTTCCACTATGCCATGAGGTTGTGAAAAAGGCACGAGAGCAAAGTGGAAATTATTGGCAGCTGGTCATCAGAAACCCAAAGTTAATCCAAACTGATGCCCTGCCAACATCTGCTTCCTCTGCTTATAACATTGCCCTAAATCCTTACAACAAATAAAGCAGGGAAAGTCACATCCTTCTACAGCATGGCAGGAAGGGAATCGACTCAAAGTCTGGTAGTGATAAAGGAACACAAGGCAGAGCGTATGAGGAACACTGCCGTTTTCAGTGTGTGCTGGTGGTTTCACACACAGGATGCTCTCCACACACGGTCAAGCATCAGCCCTTGATTCCAAGGGCCTGCACATCCAAATAGTTCCTTACCCGCAAAAAAATCAAACCCAAAGCACAACATATTTCACCCATGAGTATGTATCTTTAAAAGGGCGGAGCTGGGCAATTACAAATTGCTGAGAGCTCAAGTCCCTGGAAACAGAAGGAAACCATACAATAACGGCCTTATATGGTAAAGATGAGGGCATATCATTTCTGAAAGTCCTTCTGCACTGGGACCTAATGGGAATGCACTTCTCATTCATAATCATGACACATCCTCATTTATCATCCAGTGAATAAACTGAGGGAATCCATGTCTAATTCTAGATTGTGAAGGGCCATTCAGAAAGACATGACTACAAGTCATGGTGACAACATGGCTTACCTGTGCATCTAAGCAGCAAATTTAAATGAATGCAGAGGATGGAAGGAAGACTGACAAGAACTTAATAACAGCTTTTAAAGTATCATCTCTGGCTAAACAGTGATTTAAGAACTACTCATCAATTTCCCAAGGGTTATATATAGAATAATTTCATTTACTAACAAATCAGTCCACTGTTTCATTAAGGATGCGTCACCTCAGTTACATCATCTAGAATATTACTGCTTTGCTAGCATGGAATTCAAAGCTTAGCTGAGACTAGCCAGTCAGATGTAAATTTCCTGCTTTAAATAATTGTTTAAATATATTGATTATTTACTAGTTATCCCCATCACATGCCATAGGACAACTTCTATTGTACCTCTCCAGCTAAAACTCCAAGTGATGAGAATTACCAGCAAGTCAACTCAAGTGGCGAAAATGACCAACACCAAGGTTCCCAAAGGCTCTGGCTCAGACCCCACTGCACACACTTGTGGGACATATCAGTGAAATAGGTCAGAGCACTGGCTTACAGACTATTATTATCTAAAGGACTCAGTGGCCCACCGGAGATCCAGCAATATGAGCCGGGGTAAAATGTAGCTCCAAAGTGCATGTGTGGCTGGCACCAGGGACAGCTGTGACAGCAGTTTCCACGTGGTGGCCCCAGCTGAGGCTGGCGGTTCCGACAGGTTCCAGCCAGCACTCCTATAGCTGAGAACCACCAGGACACTGGCGCTGTCGTTTACTCTGGGTTTGGGAAAAGTTCTCAAATATTTCAAAGTGGCTACAAGCCTCAGCACAGCTCCTGGAGACTGACGCTTCACTAAACCCACAGAGTTTGGGAACACTTTCCTCCCATAGGCCTTCTTTTCTCTTTTGGGGGGGTGGTGAAAAATCAAAATTTAAGCATTAGTAAATACATCTTTGTAAAACTGCTCTAGGAAGGAATGCTTGCAATTTTAAATAAGTTGGCAAAAACATTCCTCCTTAGGCATAGAACGTTCAACATAACTAAATATTTCTAATTGCAAAGGTATTTCCCATTAGCTTGAATAGGAAACCACAACTGCTTCCACTTACATCTAATAGTGTATCTTATGTGTCATAGAGTGGAGTGTTAGTTGCTCAGTCATGTCCAACTCTTTGCAACCCCACGGACTGTAGCCTGCCAGGCTCCTCCGTTCATGGGATTCCCCAGGCAAAAATACTGGAATGGACTGCCATTCCCTTCTCCAGAGGCTCTTCCTGACCTTACCTCTCGTATCTCCTTTCAAAAAAGAATCCACGTTTAGGAAGTGCACTCCTCGCAGTCACTGAAGACACTACCATGCAATCAAAGCCCTTTGGATACATACAAAACGGACACATGCAAAAATCTTGTCACAGACGTTTCCATAAAGGAGTTCCACTCTGGGATGTACTTTCAAGGAAGCTAATGGTGTATTTTACAGGTGCAGACATTTCACCCTCCCAAAGTCTCAAAATACAACTCTGGAACGCTTCCATAAGACCTTTGCATTAATCATTTAGGATGACTGTTTCTTCATTTAAGACGGACCGCAGGACATGGTAACTGCTTTCAATCCACACATTAGCTCGCTTAATATTAAACTGAAGATGCTACCAAACTGGTGCCAAGCAGGCTCAATCTGATAATTACTGGTTACTTCCAAAAGCGACTTTTGGTAAAAGCCATACAACACTTTGCCCGGCAGGCTTATTCTTTCTCACAACTAACATGTTTCTGTAAAGTAAAAAAAAAAAAAAAAAACTCCCATGGTGTCAAAAAGTGACACGTGTTAGTTAGTTCTATCATTCAAATCAGATATTCCCTTTTAAGATGCTGAGAGTATTCCACACACTATGTCCTTCTGGTCTACATGCTGGATTCAGTCAGACATGCAGGCTGTTCTGGGGCGGTGTGTTCTGCCCGCTCCCTCAGCAGTCTCCCTCAGTCAGTCCAGTACAGCTCCCATGACTGCCCTCCAAACTGCTCATCTGCAGTCTTCTTATAATTCAGCCATTTTATAATCCATTATGATAATCTGCGTTTATTATCCAGACTGGTTACACTATCATCAGATGTAAGGCCCCAACAGCTTCCCCCCATACCCTGGCTCAAGGAACAAAGTATTTTCCAAACTGTTCATCCCTACTTTATACTCATATAGGTTTTCGTTTTAGGGAAAAATGCTGATCAAAATCACTTGACGTGTCCAAAGTTCAGTAACTATCATACTGTTGATACATCAGAAGGTCTTTTCAGAGGCACGGATCATCTCTCACCACCGGCCTTGGAATAATTCCCTGAAAACTCATTCTCCACAAGGAGAATGGTAAGTCAAACATGTGCTCGGACGCAAAGGAAAAGTTTGCAGAGCCCGGGCATAAGGCCTCCATTCACACTGTGCAGAGTTCAAAGGAGTCAAAAAAGGGTAACTATTGAAGTGGGTTTTTTTTTTTTTTTTTCAACTTCCTTTTTCTTCGAGCAGTATTATTTATGTGGATATGTGTTCTATTGAAATCTCTTCAGGCCCTGCTCCTCCACAGGAAGGAGATACAGTGACTGGTGGGGGGCAGGGGGTGGTACAGGGGAGAGTGGTCCACAGGGCAAGGCTAGGCGCCTAGCAGCTGGCCAGGAAGACCAATGCACACGACACAGGGCCTGCAGACAGGCGGTCACCAAGAGTGACAGCTCGTACAAGGCCAGGAATGGAACATTCTGGGGAGGTTTTACCTTAAGGGAACCAGAAACGCCAGCCTTAAGGTGGAGGTGAGAGGAGGTGCTCAGGAAGAGCACACACAGATTGGGTTACCGGACGCTGGAAAGTAAGCCGGCCACCACAGCCGCCAGGCACGGTGTGGGAGCCCTCACCTGCCTGTGAGCAAAAAGGAACAGTCTCTATGGGCACAAGTGAAAATGCCAAGCAAACCATCCTGGCACTGCAGGTCCTCTTTAAAAACTGGGCTGAAGAGTGAGGAGATCATTTTAAAAGTCGATGAAGAATCTGGGGGCAGTTACTGTAAAACTATGGATATTTCATCATCAGAAAGCAGAAAGGTGGAAGAGTTGGCATTTCCTGGCTCAGCCACGCCTAAATATACAACAGCAAACGGAGAGGCTCTATCTCCTAACTTCCTGACTAACAGAAAATTTATAAAGCAAAAACCTCATCACTGCAGACAAATAATTCCATATACCACCTCTGGTCTGAGAACAAAGAAAAACTAGGAACTCATGATGAGGTAGAAATGAGTCAAAACACAGTTCAGCTTGAAAGGAAAAGCTGGAGAGCAAAAGAACTATCCATGTAAGAGTGACTACAGGAAACCAGAACAAAGCATTCGACGCCCACTCAGAAAGGAGAGGGACTGGCTGCTGAAGCCCTGTCCTGAGTGTCATCTCCCTGACCTTGGGGGTTCCTCCCACAGAACCCTCCATGCATGAGGAAAAGCCCCAGAACCACCTCTTCCAATCCCAGCTCTGCACTGGTTTACCCACAAGCCTCAGAGCAGAAACCCACCCTTCCTTGAAGTGGGGATGAAAACCAGAAAAATATCACAGCTTTTTTTTTTTCTTTCTTTCTTTAGGCCAATGCTTTGGGCTGCATGGCCAAGGCAGCTGACATCTTGCAGTGGTTGTAAACAAGCAGGAGCACCAGAGCAGAGACCCAGTTCAGTAGCCTGTATCATTTACTCCCGTCTTATAGCTCAGCCAGAAAGGAAACCCAAGTCCCCGCTCCTCTGAGAAGGCCAACACGTGCTCATCACTGCCCTCCGGCTCAGCCTGGACTCAGCTCAGGTCCCACCCCCAATCAGTGCGGAATTCAACTTGGCGAGAGCAGAACGTCTACTACATATGGTTACAAAGAGGCTTCTGGACAAGCGGGAACAGCGGGAATCTGTCTACGGCACCTGGAGTCTATTTCAGTAGCGTAATTGGTATGTAGAAACCTGCTCCTTGCTGCCTGCCCGACGTGGGGTCATCGTCACGTTTATACACAGAGGCTTTGCCAGCAGCACTGCCTGTGTGCTCAGCCCGGGCTCACACGCTCCAGAAAACCAGGAAAGAGTTAAACGTTCTTTGCACTTGACTCAGTGGCTTCCCCTCACCACAGACTCCCAGATCCCACCATTCTCCAAGCCCGCTGCACAGCCAATCAAAGCAAAGGAAGGAAACGATGCTGGCCGGCTGACAGCCCCAGAGCTCTGATGGCCATATATGGTAAAAACCACTGTCAGAGCCTGTCAGGCCTGCGGGCCGGCTGCTGTGGACATATCAGTGAACTGCAGCAGCGCCAGAGGCCAGCCGAGGAAACGCACAAAGGACAGGCTGCCTGCTCATCTCCAGGGGAGGGCAGAGGATGAGGGGCAGGGTGGGGGGGGGCGGGTAGCGTCATCTGCCAGGGCATACTCTGAGACACAGCCACGCGCTGTAATCAAAAATAGCTCCCGGGTACACGGTGAGGTTCCTTCTGCCAGGACTTTGTGCTCCACTGTTAATAACTGGGGGGTGAGGAGGGTGTCCCCCTGGCCCCCCAACCCCCAGCACGACTGTGGAGAACAGTCACTGGGAGAAAATGAAAAGGTCTTTCTGCGGCGCTTCATGTGGTAATGAGGCTGTGCAGTGCTCATGGGGCTGGCAGCTAGGGACACAATTTGGAAGTCATTGTTCTGCACCTGGTGCCCGCCACCACCACGGCCACCCCCGGCCCTTCACAATTGTCCGTACAACGATGGTTGAGGTGCTCAGGGCAGCAGACAGCATCTACTTCAGGAGGCAGTGAATGGGCATCCCGGGACATATCAGGACACTGGCCCTGCGTAAAAGCTCTGGCCCGTCACACCAAAGCTACCCTGTGCCAAACGTCCACATCCGTACAAAGGGCTACCGGCATCGCCAGCCCTCTCCAAAACAGGGCACCGCTATTTGTGGGAATGGAAATTGCCTGTCAGCAGCGTACAGTCAGGGGGAGTCACAGCCAATGCAAATCCAGCAGGTGCTGGCAGTGTCTGGGGGTCACAGAGAAAAGCACCATCGGGAGACTGCCGTTCCTTTTGAACTAGTCCATGAAAGAAGGCACTTATCAGCACGACGCCTGGCACTTAAAGGAAGCCTTCAATGATGTGAGCTGCTGCGACTCCATCACAGCCGCTGTCTGCGCTCGAAGCGCGGCGGAGACCAAGCACTTTCCGAACCTCTAGACAATTCTCAAGCTGCCAGCATCGGAGCCCTGTCAGGCTAGTGTTTTTTGTTATTAAGCCTTCCAACCCCAGAGAAACAATGCAAAGGATTAAGTGTCAATTAGGCCATGGTTTCTATTTTTTTTTAAATCTTTCACCCTCAGTGGAAAAAATAAATGTTAATCAAAAATATACATGTACAAATCAAAGAGAGACTCAAAGTTCTAATCCATGGAAGAACTCAGAGCTCTGGGCAGTCACGCAGTCTGAGTTTCAATTTTTGCAACTGTAGAACAGGTGTATGACAGCAACCCCACTGTATGCAAAAACTAAGACATGATGTGTGAATGGGACCCACCAAGCACATTCTTGATGTCATGAATATGACATGAAGTCACCACCGCTTTCTGAAGCTGAAACAGTGCAAAGATGCTATATGGATCCAGTTTTAACAATAATCCTAAAATGCAGAGTAATGCTTATTCTGGTTTTCCTCCATATAATGGTGAAGGAAAATACCACTTCTGCACTATTTACACTGGAAGTGAGGGGAAAAACGGCCCAAAAGTATGAGATTTTTCTACCAAAAGGCTGTTCTACAGCTCCTCCTGATTCCCCCCTAATCAAACATTCCATTTCTCCAACACTAGAAAACGTCCTCCCACCACAGGGAGGAGGGACAGGCCTCCCCCTGGTTCTCTGCCATCCTGGGAACAGGGCCCCTCTTCTCACTCACGAGCTTAGTGAGTTGGCTGGGCTCCTCTTCTGTTTCACCTCTGGCTCTCACGCTCAGGAGAAACCCAACTTCCAGTATTCTATCCTGGAAGACTTTCTTTTCACAGACTATACATATTCTCTGTGACATCTTCCTTGACTTCTGAGGCTCGGTGAGAACTCATTTCCCATCGCTGTGTCAAGAGCCCTTTAGGCACAAACATATCCCCATTGCAGGGACCAGCGTCAACCGTTGGCAAAGCCTTTTTAAGAGCAAGAATCCAACACGCGTTCTGGCAGAGCAGGTGCTCAAATGTCTCATAAATAAGCATGTGAATGAATTAATGTAATTTTTCTAAAATACTGATTTAGCTTTCATTAAAGTTTAAACAACAATTAGCTCTTCATATACACTTTGGTAATATTAATGAGAATGCTTTTTAAAAATAATATTTACATGTAATAAATTATAAAACATTTTGAAAGAAGTACAGATAATTATAAAGAAGAAAATAAAAATCCCCTTTAGTCCCACCATCTATGTTAACATTACAGTTTTCCCCCAAAATTAATAACATAATTTGAAGTTACACATAAGGCAGACTATAACTATAACCTTATAACCATATAACCTTATAACACATTTTTAGGTTGTATGACAAAATCACAGAACATAGGATAAAAGTACCTTGCCATCTAACATAAATTTCTCTTGCTACTGTACATAATCCCTCAATATTCATTTAAGATTTATTAAAGAATGCTATATATCTATATGTATTTATCTACATAGATTTTTTTAAAAGGAGAGGTGGAAAGAGTATCTAAAATTACCCAAAAGGCCTTTGAGCCTCATAATAGACATGGGTTCAATGGCTGGGTTGGGAAGATCCCCGGAGGAGGGCATGGCAACCCCCACCATTATTCCTGCTTGGAGAAAGCCCATGGACAGAGGAATCTGGCAGGCTACAGGCCATAGAGTCACAAAGAGTCAGACACAAGCTAAGTGACTGAGCATGCACGCAAAGGACATTGAGGCTATTTTGAGTTATTTATTTACGCATTGTGTGATCTACATTATGAGTCAAGTAAGCATCATATTCTGAGAATACACCTGATCCTTGAACAACACGGGTTTAAACTAGGCAGGTCCACTTAGGATGCAAATTTTTTTCAATGAATATGTACTACAAGATCCATAGTTAGTTGAATCCACAGATGCAGAACCATGAATACAAAGGACCAACTGTAACCTTAAATGTGTATATTTTCAACTGCCTGGGGGGTCTGTGCCTGTAACCCTAGTTGTTCAAGCGTCAGCTGCACAACGTTTTGGTATCATTACTGCTTAACTGTTGCTGCTCAGTCACTCAGTTGTGTCCAAGTCTTTGCGGCCCCATGGACTGCAGCATGTTAGGTTTCCAGGTCCTTCACTATCTCCCAGAGTTTGCTCAAACTCATGTCCATTGAGTCAACAATGCCATCCAACCATCTCATCCTCTGCCGCTCCCTCCTCCTCCTGCCCTCAATTTTTCCAAGCATTAGGTCTTTTCCAATGAGTTGGCTCTTCATATTAAGTGGCCAAAGTATTGGAGCTTCAGTTTCAGCATCAGTCCTTCCAATGAATATTCTGGGTTGATTTCCTTTATGATTGTCTGGTTTGATCTTGCTGGCCAAGTGTCTTGGACTGCTTAATGAGTCATCCTAAAATTTAGCTACTTAAAACAATAAATATTTCTCATCTCACAAAGTTTCTGTGGGGTCAGGAGTGCAAAAGCAGCTTATCTGGGTGGTTCCAGCTGAGGGTTTTCATAAGTCAAGGTGTCAGCTAGGGCTGCAAGGATCCACCTTCAAGACGGCACACTCACGAGGTTGGTCAGTCGGTGCTGGCCACGGCAGGCAGTCCCGAGGACCTCTCCATAAGGCCAACTGAGGGTCTTTACAACATGGCAGCTCCAAAAGAAACAAAGTGGAAGTCAATATGCTTTTAAGACCTAGTCTCGGAAGCCACACTCCATCAGTTCCTCCATATCCCAGCGGCAACAAAGGTCACTTCCATTTAATGTGGGAGGAAACCGCCTGACGGCGAGACACGAGGAGGCGAGGCCCACTGGAAGCCACTCTGGACGCTGTTGCCACAGGGAGGTGAGGCGAGACAACGGAGAGCCAGACAGCCAGCCAGCCTGCACACCACCCCAACCACCCTCCTTTATCTGTCAGGTGGCTAAAAGCATAATTACCTGACAGCGTGAGGATGCAGCCTGAGACAAGCAGCTAAGGAAATCCCAAGTCTGATTTCCACTGTCTCAGTGAATCAGAGGTAAACTCTGAGTTGGATACTAAACATCCAGCAGTAGCACTTAGAATACTGACTACAATGAATCAAGATTTCTTCCTCAATAAATCTCTTCTTCAATAAATATGACAGAAAAGTACTCTAAAACAGCCCTTGCCAACCTGAGTTCATGGAAGAATTAAGTCCTAACGCCCTGAGGCAGCTACTTATGTAGTGGATTAATTTCTTTCCTATGCATCTACAAGGCTTAGCAGTGTCCATTCCTTGAGAGAACTAAGAAAATATTCACGGAGATGATTTCTGTAGGGCCGAATTCTTTCACAAAACTCTAGTTGTAAAGGGCTACAAATGAGTTGAAAAGATAGTTCACGGACATAAATAAAGCAAAATCCCAAATACTCACACAAAATACATGGGAGAAACATAACGATGTATAAGAAGGCAGCACACAGCTACACCAGAGAAGCAAGAGGAGAGAGGAGACAGGCCAGACGGTTAGCAAAGACTCAGCCACACCCACCCCAGCATGGCCAAGAGCAGACCTGCTCTCCAAGGCAATTGCTGGGAAGAAGAAATCAGCCATCACGCCAACCCTCCGAAGTAAGAACCATCAAGGGAGGAAGGAAGATAGGAGCCCTCCACTTTGCATTCTACATCCAAGTGGATAAGAGATCACGAGCAAAGAATTCTAACCAACTTCCTCAACCCGTTTAGGTTAGGATTTCTAGGTTCTCTGTGATCGGCAGCTTTTGTGTGTGTGTGTGTACACACGTGCACGCACACACCTACCCACAAACACTACCGTGTTCGTGTAAGCTACAGTGGCTCACAACAGGGATGGGAGTGCCTCAGTCCCACGTCATGAGTGTGGCTCCCACACTCAGGAAGGTTTGTTCAGGCCCACATGGTAGAGCGCACAGGGGTCCAAAACCTGTATGCTTCTGACATGGCAGCTTGTGCAGTTGTGGGGAAAAACCCCACGGCCAAAACCACAGAGCCAACTTCTGTTCGGCAAGACTGCTATTATTCATCCTCTGAAAGACCAAAGAACTAGAAAATGTACTAGGCCACACCTCGAGAAGTCATGACAGGACAGCATGCCGCAGCTTGATGGAAGCATTACGGAAGAAACCCTGAATCATGCGTGCTAATCTAAATTGCCCCACCTCGGGGCTCAGTCCTTTCCACATTCCCCCAGCAGTGACCCCTTAAAATCCTATAAAATCTTCTGGACAAAAACCTCATAAACCAATACACTTAAACAAATATATTCATTCCTAAGCTTATCTCTTGCTATGTACACGTTAATGTATTTGTCTCTAATACTCTTTCCATTTTTAAAGTCCTGGAAGACAGAGACCATGATTCTCCTAGAATCTAACCACAAGCCTCATGAGGCTGCAGTAAGTCCTATTTACTGCTGACACTAACTTTGAAGAGAAACTCACAGAGGCCATGTTTTAAAATGGGGAGCCTTTCAGAAAAAGTCACAATACATCTTAAGATCAATACACACTTATGCAATATTAATATGGACAGAAAACCTCCAAAGCACCACCAAAACCAGCCTGGCTGACTACAACCAGGGGTAAAAGCTGCAGTGGCAGAGGGCATGGCGGGGGGGGGGGGGGGGGACACGGGGGTGGGGAGCAGGAGGCGACGCACATTACCAGAAATCTCTGAGATATTTATTTAAAACCAAACACATCTCCTTAAGTTCATGTTTAGAGAAATCCTAGACTGCCATCCTCACACACAGGAGTCCAACACACACCCAGAGCATCATTTCCTGCAATCTTCAAGCATCACTTCATATTACATGTGGGAATTTGGTTTTCCCTTCCCTTTAAACAAAAGCAGCACCTCGTTATAAAACTATTTCAAAGTTGCCAAGACACTGAAGTTGCAGGATCTCTTTTCCAGGGCAGAATCCTGTTCAGGATCAAGGGTTCAACATGTACTCGGGGTCCCTAGTGTTTTCCTCCTTCAAGGCTGTACTTCTAAAGGGGAGACAAACATCTCAGTACCAGCAATCTTCGGGGGGTGGGGGAGGGTGTCAGAACACTGACCACAATAAAAGGTAGACACAGCACTCCTGGAGGACAGAGATCACAGACGACCGAACCGACTGATCACATGCACATCTAACCCACTGTGCACACCTGACAATGAACTATCACTTGTGAAAACGTAAAACTTATAATCCTCATTCAAATGTATACTATTGACCAAAATTAAAAGGAAACGTATCTGGGGGCAGTCGGCCCTATAAAGCAGGCAGAAATGTAGGTCTCCTGACAATGTGGAACAGAGTTCTATTTTCTAAAAGCACAGGTAGTAAGTAGTTAAGGGACAGGGTCTTAGGAAGAAAAGAAAGGGGAGTGTTACCTGACACTCCAGGGCTCTGGGCTAGGCCCTGCCATCCTAGCAGAGCCTTTCAAGAGCTCCTGAGACACAGGACTGTCTACAGAGGCCAAGGATTACTTTTCTTTGCTTGGCTCAGCCTTGCCTTTGGTAGAAAAACAACCAGGAGTAAACAGGCATCTACTTCGCAAAGTTATGTGTTGGCACTAAGGAGGGAAAAAAAGGAACAACAGCATTTCCCTTGCTGACTTCTGGGTAGCAAAATGAGAAATCATATTAACACTGAGTGCCACAGGAGACGAGAATTACTTCCGAGATCATCTGGAACTGCCAAAGCAGAAAATCACTTTCATATAATACAGAGCCTTTCACGTTCCAGATAGAGAAATGGGAGAGAAGGACAGAGTGAGGAATCCACGCCCTACCAGAAGTCAGTGACCGAGCCAGCACTGAGAGGCCGGCTCCCCAACTCCCGGGCCCATGTTCCTTCCTCAACACCACACTGATTCTAAGGGCGCAACACACATGCTTTAATACACAAATATCCCAGAGTACGTGTGAACCCATTGATTATAAAATTTGGTAACCCCAAGTACTGGCTTTATTTCCAATGGGTGTCACTGGGCTTCATTCATGCCAATGTCACCTCCTCCAACACAAATTAATATTTAAGGAGCAAAGCCACACAGAATGCTATTTATAAGCCTGGGAAAGACAGGCCCCGGAGGCTCCTCCAAAACCACCACTTTGCTCAAACATGATAATTTCCTAAGCAACTTATTCTATCCCAATTCCTACACAGTTGCTTAAAGAACAAAATGCTAAAATCTACTTATTGACCACTTCATGTTAAAAACCAAAGCACAGGATCCAGCTGGCTTTGGACCTGCACATGAGTCTCCCTTACATGGTATAAGCAGAACCCTAAGCTTCCCATGCTTGGTGAAAGCTAAAGTGGACTCACAAAGCCTTCTGTGGATGTGGGGCTTGAAGAGAACTATCTGAACTCAGAGGAAGATTAGCCACTCGAAAGTTTATTTTGGGCTTCTTAATTGGCTTGTTCCATTTCTCTGAAGCAAAAAACAAACCCAAAAGTCTTAAATTTATCCTCTTGAACTCAAAAGAGATCACGGTGCCTCAGAGCCTGATCTTGGTCAACAAGCTGAGCGATCTTCTCAGCTAGCCACCATTAAGACACCACTGAAAGTCAAGTTTACAAGTGCTCCTTGCTCTTGGTGGACAAATCAACTAAAAAGTCACAGTGATCAAATGCAAAACTGGCATCAGATCCCAAATCCCACTCAAAATCAGGTAAGTACAGATGTAACACTGTAATGTATTATTCTGCTGGGGAAGATTGAAGGCAGAAGGAGAAGGGGATGACAGAGGATGAGATGGTTAGAAGGCATCACCAACTTCAATGGACACGAGTTTGAGCAAGCTACGGGAGCTGGTGATGGACTGGGAAGCCTGATGTGCTGCAGTCGACAGGGTCGCAAAGAGTTGGACATGACTGAACAGCTGAACTGAACTGAATGTATTATTCACCACCAAAGCAGATGTTTTCTCCACAAAAGCGAAAGTATCTGAGTACAAAATTTAATTTCAATTTAATGAAAAGAGTCTTCTTTAAAAAATGATAGACAACTTTGCCAATAAGAAAGTACATTTGGAGACATACATCAGATTTGTTCCCCAAAGGCATCCATGTCCTGTTTCTGTAGTGAGACGGTTCTGTTGTATAATACCACATCAATCCAGTCACCGAGGTGCACATCAGATGCTAGAATAAAGCAAGTTTGGTCACGAGCATCTGAGAGAATGAAAAGTCAAAAAAACCTGGAAGCTTTCCCAGCAAGAGTCTTCCTAAGAAAAAAAACACCAAAATACAATGGGAAACAAACTCTGACAGAAATTCACGGACCGTACCCATTTCAGGATCACACGGCCCGTCATGAGGAGACACGCCCCTACCGGGCACGGCTCAGGCTCAGGGAGCCCCACTGTTCCCAGCAGAGTGGAAACAGCTGTGACGTGACCCGGCCTCTGCGTCCTTATCATGAGGGCTCAGGACTCACCAAACCTATTTTCCTCCGAAAAGCTAATCAGAGAATGGCTCTTTCCAGGCTCTCTCTTCAGTGTTTCCCGCCCGCCCACCCCTCTATTATTTGCAATTCTGGGATTTCCTGTTAAAGCTCACACGGACCTCATCTAAAATTTTCAAGAATGGTCAGAAAGTTACAAACCATCTATCTGCTCCCCCATATCGGAGAGGGTTCTCTGGACGGATGAAGTCAGGAGAAGGGAGAACTAGGACGCCCAGCAAAGCTCAAAATCACATGGAATCACTTTCAGTAGACAGCCTTTATTTCTACCACTTGTGAACGCTGTTTAGATCCTATGCTGAAACTTACTACTGCACAGACTTGCAATTTGCATTGTTTGGGGACATTTTCTTGGGCTCTCATCCCACTTACCATTCAAAAACAAAACAAAACCAAGAAGTTTCAGTCCTCATGATCACTCACACATACATACGAGTTTCTTATATATCTTTTACAATTTCTGCCCATTTAAAAACATTACTGCTTTTAAAGTTGCACTTTGGGTGGGAATCTTTTAAGGCAAGCGGATGATTACTAACCAAATCATTAAGTCTCTGTGCCTGTCCACACTCACTGCATCACTGTAAGAATCTTTCCTATCCATAGAGGGCACGTCCAGAACAGAGTTCACCATTCTGTTTAATGATTCTCTGTCAGAGAAAAACTGATGTGCTTAGTAAAGCGTGTGGAACTTAACCTCAATTACAGCAGAGTCTAATGGTCCCAGAAATCACACAATGCTTAGTGAACTATCAATCTCCAAAATCAATCCATTACAGGCTAAGCAGAGATCACTGGAGGGTGTCATCTCACGGGATGGAAAGTCAGATGACTTACCTTGTGCAAAGGGAGTACAAGGAACGCTCCTCCCCCGCTCGCTTCTATGATTATGGCAACGAATCTGGGATTGACTGCGCAAAAGGAACTGTCCCAGGTCACTCGGGAAACCCGGATGTCGTCGTAACACTGGTCATTTTTCACTGCTTGTCCAAACACATGCCGAAACTTGCTCTGTCGTACCACTCGCCTCATCGTGTCTGTGGGAGGACAAAAAGTAAGTTAAAATCATGCCCCTGAGAGAAAGTTTACTTTTACAAATGAAGAGCTCCAAGTCAGGAAAAAAAAAGAACAGCATAGCATTTCGTCTGCTCCTAAACGGTGGCCACATGGCAAATCCAAACTTCCTTTAGCAGCACGTAGTCAGAGAGAACTGCAGAATGCATCAGGGAAAGAATTACAAAGAAATGAAAAATTCCAAATTCGAGATCCAGAAACAGCTCCTTAGTTTTAATTTTAAGAGAAAGATCAAGATAAAGAATGAAGGAAATTAGCCTTTCAGGGCTGGGTGGGACTGGAAAGACAATCCACTATAACCCCTACCCCTTTATAGATAAGAAAAACTCCAAAGTGAAGTCATTTGGTTGATTTGAAGCTGAGGAATCCCCTCCTCCACCAAATTATGATACTGTGGCTTTTTCCTCAGTCTGCCAAGGTAATTTTTCCATTTTTAAGCTTTTTCCCCAGACATTAGCACTCTGCCGTCTGAGAGCAGTGTCTGCTCACGAGTCTTTCCACAAGACCATCTACAAGCAATGAAGAATTCAACACAAACAAACCGCCCTTGCCTTCAAGAGGCTTCTAACACAAGCAGAACAATCAGTGCAACTGAGAACCACATCTCTGGTGCTGTTACCTGGAGTCTGACTACTTCTGCTAATCATGGGGCCAAAGCCAGGTAGAGAAAGAGAAAAAGCAAGGCAAAAGTTTTCATGAAAAGTGGAGATAAACTGGATGACAAGAGGGGTGCCGTTAGCACACTGGATTGATCAAGCAGAAAGGGGCCGGGCTAAGAAGCTGCTATGATGGAGAAAGGCCTGGGGTCATCACGGCAGAAGCCGTGAGCAGAGGAAAAGAAAAACTTAGGGAGGGGAAAGGAAACCAGTATGTCAGAGCTGACCACTCAGCACAGCCACTTCCCAAGGAGCCCAGAGGACCTGGGGACAGGAAGGGACAACAAGCTGGTGTTCCCGGGCTTCCTCAGGGGTCATTTCAGACCCCAAATTCCACTGGGTTGTCCAACACTGAAAGCGGTCAGGCTTTAGGAGCAGCAGGCCCCACCTGACTGAGGTCTCCTGGGCTGCACCACAGTGTCATCTTCCTGTCTGCTAACACAGGACATTCCATTCATGCTGGCCAGGGAGGAAGGAGCCCCCGGAAAACATGTGACGATGGAACACAGGCAAACCTTCAAAACTCAGCTGCAAACGAGTCCCCCTGTCCCCAGGGACAGAGGAGGGCAAATAATACCTGTCCACTCGTGCAAATGGGACACACGTGGGGCGGCCGCTAATTACCACCAGCCCCCACCCTTGAATCCCCTTCCTCATGGCTCTGGGCCCACTGCTAAGTGCAGAAGCCCAGGGCATGTGGCTGGGCTGAGGCAGCAAAGCCTTGGCAGGCTGTTGAGCACCCGTGTTTCTCAGCGCAGCTGCTGCCAGACCTTCCCAGCTGACCAGGAAGAGCAGATGCCGAAAGCCCTCGGTGAGGAGACAGTAAATTATTTCCTCCCACTTGGCCGGGGCCCTCCATCCATGCAACAGAATGAATTCATCTCAAGCTGGAGAAGACAAGATAGCTTCCACAAGGTGGTGAAACCTAAAGAAAAGCACGTCCATACAAAAACCAACGTACAGTCAGCTGGTCTCAGGGTCCACTTCCCTCCCCGACCACCTACACAAGTCGCAGAAGCCGGAATCCCCGCCATGACCTTCCAGCAGGCGTTTCAGAAGTGCAGTTAACGCAGAGGAAGGGAGATCTGCACTGTGTGCCAAAGAGTTGATCCCGCTTAAGTAACGATTTTACAGATTTCAAACATGAAAATCCCAATGGGAAATCACACAAAGGACAAGATGAGGTAATTTACAAAGAAATTCACAAAAGGCATTTCTCTCCACTCCTTCCCAAAATCCTAATAAAATGACAGTAAAGGAATAAACACAGGTATAAACGCCAAAAGAGAAGCAAAGACACTGGAAAGGAGCCTACAGAGAGCAAGCGGGACCACGAGCCTGTGCAAGAGGAATGTTGTCGAGCCCGTGAAGCTGACAGAAGTGAGTGCTCTCCCCGCAGCAGAGGTCTCGGAGCAGCAGCTCACAGAAGGATGCCAGGCCCAGCGCTCAGAAGGGAAACTGATGTCAGTGGGGGGTGGGGGAGCTGCAGGGAAAACTGACCGACAGCCTAGTTAGGAGCAGCCAGACACCCAGCTCTGTTCCTCCTGTGTGGCACAGTCAGGCGCTGCCCCCAATCGCCCCAGAAGCCACATGGGGGCCTTGGACAGGACAACACAGCACAAGTGAGCAGAGGTACCAGCAGGTGCCACCCAGACAGCCTGGGTCTGCACAGTGGAGCCTCCAGCCCTGGTGTCCCAGCAGGTCCCGGAACACTGGCTGGCTCACCCTGCCCCCCAGATCAGCTCTCACGGCCCTGTGGCAAGTCCTCCACCCACCTAGCCCCTCCACCCACATGGGCACTGGGTCAGCTTTTCAGGCCACCATTCAGTCAGTGTGAACAGACGCGTGAGGAACCCCTCTAACTTGAAAAATGGAGTTTTTCCTCTTCAGTCAAGCAAGCCAGGATACCATCTAATCTCACCAACAATATGAATACTAATATAAATATGCTTTGAATGTCTTCACTGGAAAACATCTCATAAAGCTGCTGGCTGTCTGACATACTAAAATACCTTTAAAAGTCACGTCTGTATTACACAGAGTGACATATGCTACACAAATTTCCATCCTAAGTACAGGACGTCAGAGTGAGAGGTTCTTTTGCTACAACCACAGAGCAGAGTGTTAGCAACAGAGCGGAGAGGGGGAAGGCCAGGGCTTTGGCCGTGCTGTGCTGTCTGGGCCAGGCCATCCACACCCGAGGCCGAACCTCATCTGGGCTCAGCTGCCCACCTGTGGCACGGCTGCTCACACTGCACACAACAGAGGAGAGCAGTGAACAGGGCGGGCTCGTGAGTCGGGCAGCCGTGTGAGCACGAAGCACTCCGTTTACCTCCTGGCCGGGGTTCAGCAGGGCAAGTCATAACCTCTTTCAGGGTCAGTCTCTGCCTGGAAACGGGCACCATACACACAAAGTTGCAGTGACCATTCAGAGAGCCCCTGCTACCGGGACTGCAGCAGGAGCGCATTTTATTACAGTGCCCTATACAGTCAGAGACACACAGCTATCTGTATCATCCTGGTCCTTGACATAAGGTAATCCAGATTCAAGTTCCACTCCTGCCACTAACCTTTCTGAGCCTCAGTTTCCTCACCTATGAAAAAGGATGACACTTTATAATAAAAATTAAAAACAATATTTGACATACTGGGTCCAGATGACTTCACTGCTGAAGTCTATCAAATGTTAAAGAATCAATACCAGTTCTTCACCAATTACTTCCAAACTAATTTTATAAGGCCAGTATTACTCTGATACCCAAATCAGACAAAGACATCCCAAGAAAACTAAACTAATATCTTTTATAAATATGGATGCAAAAATCCTCAACAGAATACTAGCAGACCAAATCTAGCAACATGTGAAAAGGATTCTACACCGTGACCAAGTGGGACTTTTCCCACAGTGCAAGGTTGGTGTGACATCTGAAAATCAATTAATGTAATGTGTCAATCAAATAAAAAACAAAAATCACATGACCATCTCACAGAAAAAGTATCTGACAAAACCAGAACAAGGACAGACATATAAGTTAATGGAATAGAACTGAAAGTTCTTCCTACATCTTTGATTAAGCGATTTCAACAAGGGTACCAAGATGATTCGTGAGGAATAAGACTCTTTTTTTCAACAATTGGTGCTGAGACCGCACAACAGACACAAAAGAAGCTGGAAGCGGAACTATATGTAACTTTGTTCTGTATTTTCCAAGTCTTCTGTAAATGTGTTATATTTCATAATAAACGCATGATTTTTAAAAAAAAGGCTGGACCCTGACCTCACATAATGTAAAATAATTAACCCAAAATGGATCAAAGATATAACTCTAAGAGCTAAAATTTTAAAACTCTTCCAAGAAAACACAGGAGTAAATCTTCATGACCCTGGATCTGGCAAAAGATTCTTAGATATGACACCAAAAACACAAGCAACAAAAATAAAAAGTATACAAAATGGACTGCGTCGAAACTAAAAACCTTTATGCTTCAAAGTCACCATCAAGAAAATAAAAAGACAACTCACAGAATGGGAGAAAATTTTTGGAAATAATATATCTGATAAGGCACTTGTCTCTAGTATAAAGAGTTCCTACAACTCAGTAATAAAAATGACAAATAATCTAATTTCAAAATGAGCAAAGGACTTGAATAGGTCTTTCCAAAAGAGAGATGTCCAATAAACACAAGAAAAGATGCTGGATATTTTTGGTCACTGGGGAAATGTAAATCAAAATCACACTGGAATACCACTTCACACCCACCAGGATGGCTAGAATCAGGCCAGAGAATAAGTGTCAATGAGGACGCAGAGAAATCTGAACTCTCAGACACAGGTAGTAGGCTGCTTGGGAGGGCAGTCTGGCAGTTCTGAAATGATTCAACAGAGTTACACTATGACCCTGAAATTCCACAACTAGGAACTTATCTCAGAGAGCTAAAAACAGGTAGTCAGACAAATACGCGTACAAGAATTTTAAGAGCAGCACATTCACAACAGCCAAAGGGTGAAAACAATTCAAATGCTCGATTCCCACTGGACAATGAATGGACAAACAAAATGGCATATATCCATACCAAGGGATATTATTTGGCAATTTAAAAAAATACTAATACATGTACAACTTAAATAAACCTTATTATGCTAAGAAGCCAAATACAAAAGCTTACGTATTATGATTCCTATTCACACAAAGGCCCAGAATAGGCGAACCCATGGACACAGAAAGCAAATTAGTGATTGCCTGTAGGGAGGAAGGGGTATCACAGAATAGGAGGTTATAGCTAAAGAGTACAGCCTTTCTTTCTGAAGTGATGAAAATATTCTACGATTTGTGGTGACAGCTGTACATATTTGTGAATACATTAAAAACCATTGAACTGTATACTTTAACTAGGGTGAGTTGTATGATATGAGAATTATCTGTCAATAAAAATGTTTTTTAAAAATATGCTATGTGCCTAGCATAGAATCTGAAGCATAGTAAGCACTGTCCGATAAATGTCTGCAACTGTTATTTCAGAGCCTGTTAATAGGTTTCCGTACCCCAAGAGAAAAAAAAAAACAAGTCAATTTTCTGCCAATTTATGAGCCAAAAGTATGATTTCACGTTAATGAGCTAGCATCAGTTATCAACGAACCTTTACAAAATTTTATATTCTCCCACGTCAGCATGGTGTTTACTACAGAAAAACAAACCTCTTCTTGAGAAAGAAGCCTGTAGTATCAAACCCCATTAGTGTTTCACCAATTTCTTAAATGTTCAGCTATAAATTTCCCAAGTGTCATATCATCAAACTTAGGTGTTCTTTTATTAAATATCGTATCCCAAATTACACAACTAAAGCATCCCCCCAATGAAGGCATTTTATAAGTAAATTTAATTTTCAGTTATATTAAAAAGAATAGATGAAACAATGCTGAACAAATACACAGACACAAAGCCCAAGGATAGAATACATTCAATTTCAAATATCTTATCAGAGTTCACTCTTGGAGAGGTTGTCTGCCCATTAGTCTTTCAAGTGTAAGTTCTTTGAACTGCATAGGGCCTTTTCCTTCTAATGATCACAGTAATTAAGGATCCTCGTGGTAATAAAGAGGGAGACAACGTAGCAATCATTAAGCAAATCAATATTTACAAATTTCAAAATAAACTGATTTTAGATAGAAAAAAATGCAATGTGTTTTTTGTTTTGTTTGCAATGCATTTTTTAATTTCCACAAAATGTTGGGAATCATGAACCTTACCCAAGGCCTTATAATAAGCAATTGATCATTCTGCCCAAATTTCCAGTAAGACTGGGACTGTTCTAGAATGATTTTCATTATAATAAAAACTAATGAATCTCTGAAAGACAAAGACTGTAAGAACAGGCTGAGAGCACAGGTTCAACTATAAAACACTCTCACAGACACATCTCCTCTGCCCGAGTCTCTAGATGATACTGAAAGCCAAGAAAGCAGATGAAAAGTTAAGTCTTGACTGTTTAGCAGCCATCATGGCAAGCCTCTTTTTAATTCATTTATCCTTTTTATAGTCGACAGGCTATATATTAGGACTTATTTATATTATAACCAGAAGTTTATACCTTTAGACCCCTTCACCCATTTCACCCACCCATCTAACCCACCACCTCTGGTAACCCCCAAATGTGCTATTTTCTTAGAGAGTTTGGGTTTTGTGTTGGCTTTCTTTTTTAAGATTCAGCATGTAAGTGATAAAAGAGTATTTGTCTCTGTCTGATTTACTTCACTTAGAACAATGCCCTCAAGATCCATCCATCTTGTCACAAATGGAAGAATTTCCTTCTTTTTAATGGCTGGATAATATTCCACAATACTACACTTTTTCATCCATTTATCTGTCAGACATCTGCGTTGTTTCCATTATCTTGGCTATTGGAAATAATATTGCAATGAACACAGGGGTACAGATACCTTTTCAAGATAATGATTTAGTTTCCTCTGGATAAATACTCAGAAGTAGAATTGCTGGATCATATGGTAGTTCGATTTTTACCTTTTTGAGGAACCTCCATACTATCTTCCATAGTGATTACACCAATTTACATTCCCGCACAAATTTCTAATCAGTAGATAATATGTCCTTGTTTTCAGCTTCATGAAGAAAATCTAGGGCTTCCCTGATGGTCCAGTGGTTAAAAATCCACCTGCCAATGCTGGGGACATGGATTTTTGATTCCTGCTCTGGTAAGACCCCACATGCTGTGGGGCAACTAAGACCATGTGCCTCAACTGCTGAAGCCCGAATGTGCTATAGCCTGGGAGCCGCAAGAGAAGCCACCACAAAGAGAAGCACAGGAGCTGCCACCAAAAGTGCCCCCACTCCCCGCAACTAGAGAAAGCCCAAGTGTAACAACTAAGGCCAGCACAGCTAGAAATAAATAAAGCTGATCTGTAAAGAAAGACTCTTAAAAAAAAAGAAAGAAAATCTACAAGCTAGTAATGCCCACAATACTTAACAGTTCATCTAAGGAAACAAAAAATTATTAAAATTTTCTTTACATGTTGGGTAAACATTTTAACCAAGAACAAACTGTGAAAAATAAGGTCCATGTTTTAAGGACCTATTTTATAGGCATCAGAGCAAAGTTTGCTAAAAATCATTCTCAGAAGAAAACTTCCATCTCACAGTCAGCTGATCATCATTGACCTCGTCGAGAGTATAAAGGCAGGCTTCTTGCGGTAATGCCTAGTCAAGTTAACAGAGAAAATTTATTTCAAAGGCCATAAAAGAAATGTGTTGGGTGTTTACAGGGGGAAACGTAGACAAAACAGGGTGTTTATAATACTGTAATGGCACCAAATAAAACACACTCAAACACCTGAGTAAATGTTACTACGTTTTTTTCTCCATTCTCTCTGCTTCCATCAATCTCATAAAAAAGGGACCACAATTTTGACATTTTCCTGTTTATTGAAAAGAAGATGCAGTCTATGGTGTGTATGAAAGGAAGCACATCCTGCTAGGAACACATACAGGAAAACCCCTACTAGCAGCAAAATCCTGCTCGGCACATGTGCGGAGACCATTCCAGAGGCCAGATCACTCAAGGGCTCAGGAGGCTGAGCAGCAGCAACCACAGGAAGACTCCAGAGTGTCCCAACAGGGAAAGGACATGTTCCCTCTGAGCTGCTATTTTTCTGGCCCTTTTAGATGTGGGGAGAGATCAGACATGTTATTTAATAGAAAGTGGCAAGGAGGACAGCACAGGAGGAAACAAGGGTCCCCAAATCCGCTATTTAAATGGCAGCGCCAACAGTTAAAAAGTCTTTGTGAGAAGCTGTAAAGGTATCACGCAAGCCTGTGTGGGATGCACATTCCTAATACAGCAGACACCAGGAGCTTGGATATGAGATGGCTCGGCTTTTTTGAATTTCCTTAAACCAAACCCACCAGTGATACTTGAAGAGTTCACCTAACAAATTACTTTTATTGCATCCAATCCCTTAATAGATCCATATATGAGAAAACAAAAAAAAAAAAAAAAAAAAAGCCTAATTTACTTACTTTAATAGAAGCCGTTTTACAAAGGAAGAAAAAAAGACCACATGCAACAATCTGCTTTATGTAAAGCACAGTGGAAAGTCAGATAGACACACAACATTCCTCACACACAGCAGCTAAGGGTGAAAGTTTGCACTCCAGAGATGCTGGAAATTTTTTTTTAGAAAAACTGCTGACCACTTAAGACAACTGACTGCAACTATGGAACAGCCTTGATGTTGGTTCAATTCATCATGACACCAGGAATGGTGACAGGGCTTCCCTGGCAGTCCAGTGGTTGGGACTTTGCCTTCCAATGCAGGGGGTATGGGTTCCATCTCTGGTCAGAGCTAAGATCCCACAGGCCTCTTTGCCAAAAAACGTAAGACAGAGGCAATATTGTAACAAATTCAATAAAAGACTTTAAAAAAAATGGCAAAAGTAATGGGTGAAAATTCACTCATTATGGCTTTCCAAACACTGATGTCCCCTTATCCACTCAGGTTCTAGGTCAAATGCCACAAATGAGGCATACCGACAATAAGTGAGCTTTGCTCTGATCCAAGAATCCTACAACATTTTGGTTTTTAAATGCTTCTTGGAAAGAAAATACAAAGAAATGCAAGTAGGATTTACCAAGAAGTATCCAGACCGGGCCCCACAGAAGAAGCCTGGAGTAAAAAGAGTCATCTGTTCCAGGCCCTTCATTTTTAGTCCAGAGACACTGCGTGACTCGCCCAAAGATAAAGGACTCCAGAGAGACAGGGTGACCTCGAACCACAAAGTACAGGGCAGTTCAACTTCTCACCCCCTGAACTTTCATACTTTTTCAGTGATAAACTCCACACACACACACACACACAGTTTGGGTTTCCACATCAGCCAGCAACGCCTCTCAGAACTCCTTCATGCAGTGCCTCCACAGCTTACAGTTCCACTTGGCCTGCTGGTGCCATTTTTAAATAGGAAATGACACTGGGCTCACACTTTATAAACTACAGAAGCTGGCTGTTTGCATTCAAATACCCTGAGACAAACAACAGCACATCAGGTATGCCGAAGGAAACCCATCTTTGCTTCTGATTGAAAACCCTTAGGTTTAAGTCAAGGGACACTGTGCTCAACTGTCTAAGAGAAGAGCCAGGCATGTATAAAAGGTGGAGATCTACATGTCAAGAATAGTTTCTGGACTTGGAGACTTCGATCCCTGATCCTGGAAGATCCCACATGGCTTGGGGCAGCTAAGCCCGAGTGCCTCAACTACTGAAGCCACAAGCCTAGGGCAGTGCTCCGCAAGAGAAGCCACCACGGTGAAAAGCCCATGGACCACAACTAGGGAGCAGCCCCCGCGTGCCCCAGCTAGAGAGAAACCTGCACAGCAACCAAGATCCGGCACAGTTGAAAATAAGATGAATTATTTTTTTAAAAAGAGTACTTTCTAAAAGGTGAGGTATGAAGAACAGGTTTACTCTTTTTAAAGCTTTCTAAGAAAAGAACTCCTGCTTTTACAGTTTATAACTTTGTACTCACAGGAACTGGTTACAGAGTTAAAATGAAATCGGCAGGCGCTCCCCAATGACAGAGTACGATGTGCAGCTCAGAGTGACAGCACAAAATGCAGTGGCCAGGGACCGAGCAAGCCACCCACCTGCACCAGACCACCACGAGGCAGGCTTCAGACATCTGACAATTGACTGTCAGCACACTCAACAAGGCTGTAATTTTTAAAAAAGAAATGAGCATGACGTGAACAGCAACAGAGCAATAGAAAAAGATCCTAAGTACAAAAAGTTGAAATCCCACTTCAGCTCTTGCATGCTCATCTTAAAGAAAGACCCTTCATCAACCAAAGAGGTCTGTGCTGGAACTCCCTTAAAATGAAGATGATGTGCCTTGAATTCTACTTACTAAATCAGAAACTTTTAAAAGGTTGCAAGGGTCATCTCTAGCTCTTCAATGAAAGAACTTTTTTTATTACTTTATCAAAGGAAGGGCAGGTTTCCCCCAAGGTTACATGTAAGGATGACATGTTTACAGTCCCTTGTATCACCCAGTTTTTTGCTATCACCAGCATCTTTATAAACACACCACGCTGTGCTTCCCTGGAGCTTTAAGAGAGGATTGCTGAAGAATCCCCCATCGAAGAGACAGGCGCTGCCTGCCCAGACAACACGACGAAACCAAATAAAATCCTCTGAGCTGAAGCATCTCCCTGAAGTGCCCCACAGGAGACCAGGCTCGGAAGCTTGGTTCTGCCTCCCTCTTCAAAGAGCCAAATTAATCCCAAGAGTGCTCATCCCAATTGCAGAACCTTTACTGACATGACTGACCCAGCACTCTCACTTAAAAATTAATGACAAGTGTGTTTTGAAATGCTCTTTCTATACTGATGACCTACTTTTCTTATCAACAGCTGGGGGAAAGCACATTGTGTATGACTGTTCAAACTTGCTAAGTCTGTTTCAACTACTGAGATGGAGTTTCTCTTGGAATAAAATTTTAATAATTCTTTAGCAATATACTTAGAGCAGGAAATGAAATTATCGGACTCCCAGATCTTTCTGTGGATCAGATCTTTCTGTGGATCAGATCTTTCTGATCTTTCTGTGGGTTTTTAAAGGCATTTTTATGAAGACCCTCATAAGGCTGCTGCTGCTGCTAAGTCGCTTCAGTTGTGTCCGATTCTGTGTGACCCCATAGACGGCAGCCCACCAGGCTCCCCCGTCCCTGGGATTCCCCAGGCAAGAACACTGGAGAGGGTTGCCATTTCCTTCTCCAATGCATGAAAGTGAAAAGCGAAAGTGAAGTCGCTCAGTTGTGCCCGACTCTTAGCGACCCCATGGACTGCAGCCTACCAGGCTCCTCCGCCCATGGGATTTTCCAGGCAAGAGCACTGGAGTGGGGTGCCATTGCCTTCTCCCTCATAAGGCTAGCCATAAGAAAAAGTAGCAATGTTAAAAAACCACACTGATCTCCTTCAACTGAAGAACTGCCATCTTCCCTTTTTAATACCATATACCCTGGGCAAGCAGTGATCAAATAAACACACTCCTGACCCTGTTTCAAGGGAGGTAGAGTAGGAATAACTCTGGCCTGGATGCAAGATAAACTTATCCTGACACAGTCACCTAACCACTAAATCAATTCAGTCCTATGGTTGGTTGTTTCTTCATCTAAAAGTGGGAGAACTAAAATAAATTATTTCTAGGGTGCTATTAATAAATTATTATTAAATATATTAATCTAAAGCCTACAAGTCTATACAGAACGTTTCTTTCACTGGGATGCAATCTACATACCCACATAAAACACACACAATTCAAGGAGAATGGAGTTACCAGCACCCATACGGTTATACTCATAACACACACGCTCGACTATGAATGCTGAGGAGGTCTTTAATCCCAGTCCTTCATCATGCATTTATTCACCAACTATTTACTGAGCTCTGACCATGTGCCTGGCATGATGCTAAGAAGAGGGGCCAGGCTCTCATGGAGCTGACAGTCTCCAGGAAGAGACACTGCAACTGAATATTCACACCAAAGTCACTGTGTTGCTGGGACGCAAAGTACATGGGGCAGGGAGTCAATTCACGGTGAAGAACCACCTTTTTAGAAGGAGTTCCCAAGAGCCTTCTCTTTATAAGCAGGGTATCTGAAAATAGCAAAAACTATGGGAAAATATTTAAATTACTTATTGTGACTTTTCAGATTAGTAACAATCTGTGGCTTTAAAACTAAGGTAGTTTGCCCACAGAGATGCCCCAGAGCTTGAAGGTAAACATACTGAACAAGCTATTTCAAAACAAAACTAACACTGTTTAAAAAATCTCCCTGTTTCCAAAATTTTCAGCCATTTTATAGAGACAGGAAAGTGCACAGGTGTACACAGCTCAAAGATAATGCAGGTTCAGTTTCAAACTAGTGCAACAAAGCACATCTCAAAGTAAAGTGAGTCACAAGAATTTTCAGGTTTCCCAGTGCATATAACAGTTCCTTTCACGTTATCCGTAGGACAAAGGAACCTGGCAGGCTACAGTCCACAGCGTCACAGAGTCAGACGCGACTGAAGCGACTTAGCGTGCACATGGTCTATTGAGCGCACAAGAGCATAATGTCTGAAAACAACATATACATCTTTATTTAAAAATACCTAATTGCCTTTTTGAAAAACTAGCTATCATCTGAGCCTCCAGTGAGTGATAATCCTCTTTGGCTGAAGGCTGACAGATCAGGGTGGTAGCTGCGAAAGGCTGGGTGGCTGTGGCAATTTCTTAAGACAACAGCCTGCCGCATCAATGGATTCTTCCTTTCACAAAAGATTTCTCTGTAGCACACGAAGCTGTTTGATAGCATCTTACCCACGACAGAACTTTTTTCAAAATTGGGGTCAATCCTCTCAAACCCGGCTGCTGCCTTATCTTCTAAATTTATGTAAGATTCTAAATAAAACCTTTGTTGTCATATCAACAATCTTCACATCTTTACCAGGAACAGAATCCACCTCAAGAAACCATGTTCTTTGCTCCCCTGTGAGAAGTCCCTCTTGATCTGTCCAAGTCCGATCATGAGACGGCAGCAATCCAGGCCCATCTTGAGGCTCCAGTTCCAGCTTTCTTGCTACTTCCATCCCATCTGCAGTTACTTCCTCCACTGAAGTCATCCATGACGACTGCAATTAACTTCTTCCAAACTCTTGTTAATGTTGGTATTCTGACCTCTTCCCATGAATCATGAATGATCTAAGTGGCATCTAGAATGGTGAGTCCTTTCCAGAAAGTTCTCAATTGACTTTGCCACAATCCATCAGAGGACTCACCATCTATGGCAGCTATAACCTTACAAAAACGTATGTCTTCAATAGTAAGATCTGCAAGTCAAAACTACTCCTTAATCCGTGGGCTAGAGAGCTAAAGCTGTGTTGGCAGGCAGGAAAACAACATTCACCTCATTCTACCTCGCCACCAGAGCTCTGGAGTGACCAAGTATGTCGGCAACAAGCAGTAATATTTTGAAAGGAATGTTCTTCTGCACAGTTGGTCTCAACAGTAGGCTTAAAATACTCAGGAAACCACGTTGTAAACAGCTGTGCTGTCATCCAGGCTTTGTTGTTCCATTGATAGAGCACAGGCGGAGTAGATTTAGAGTGATTCTTAACAGCCCTAGGATATTCAGGATGGTAAACGAGCACTGCCTTCACCTTAGGGCACGAGCTGCAGTAGCCACTGAGAGTCAGCCTGTCCTTTGAAGCTCTGAAGCTAGGCACTGACTTCTCCTCTCTTGCTATGACAGTCCTAGGTGGCATCTTCTTCCGTTAGAAGATTACTTCATCTGTGTTGAAAATCTGTTGTCTAGTGTGGTCACCTTTGTTAATAATCTGAGCTGGATCTCCAGGATAACGTGTTCCGCTTCTACGTCAGCCTCACCCGCACTCTGATATCACAGTGACAGTTTCTTTCCTTAAACTCCATGAAGAAACCTCTGCTAGCTTCACATTTTTCTTCTGCAGTTTCTTCACTTCAAGCCTTCACAGAACTGAAGAGACTTAGGGCCTTGCTCAAGATTAGGCTTTGGCTTAAGGGAATGCTGTGGCTGGTTTGGTATTCTCTCCAGAACACCAAAACTGTCTCCATATCATCAATAAGACTACTTTGCTTTCTTATCATTCCAGGTTCACCAGCGACCTTTAAGAAGTTTTCCTTTGCATTCACAACTGGACTAACTAGCCCGAGACGTCTGTCAGCCTCCCTCACTGAGCTTAATTATTTCTAACTTTTGATTTAAAGTGAGAGACCTAACACTCTTCCTCTCACGTGGACACTTAGAAGCCACTGCAAGGTTATTAACGGGCCTAATTTCAACACTGCTGTGTCTCAGGGAAGGGTGGCGCACGGAGAGAGGGACGAGGAAGCAGCCAGGTAGTGGAGCAGTCAGAAAACCCCTTGACTAAGTTCACCCACTTACCTGGGCGTGGTTCGTGATGCTCCAAAACGACTGCAACAGGACCATCAAAGACCACTGATCACAGAGCGTCATACCAAGTATAACAACGAAGAAGTCTGAAATACTGCAAGAATCACCAAACTGAACACATACGTGAAGTGGGCAAACGCTGTTGGAAAAACAGTGCTGACAGACTTTCTGGATGCGAGGCTTCCACAAACCTTCCACTTTGTGAAATAACTGTATCTGTGAAGTGCGATAAGGAAATGACAACCCATTCTAGTATCCTTGCCTGGAAAATCCCATAGTCAGAGGAGCCTGGAAGGCGATGGCCCATGCGGTCGCAGAGAATCAGACACAACTGAGCAACTTAGCGTGAGCATGCCTGTACCTCTTGAAGTCTTACTGCACCTTTGGACAGATCATTTTGTCTAATCCTTTTTGGTAAAATTACAAACTACTTCCTCATAAGCATACCTCTCTTCTAAAAGGGGGGAAACACAAAAAAATCAGAATATCAGTGTCTACAACCAAGTAACTGTAAAATGTAACATCACTAGGGAAAATGTAATTACTATCAAATAAATATTTTACCACCACTCAAAATCTTTAGAAGGTCTCAGTTCTTTAAGTGGGAAATGTCACACATCTTCTTTTACTAATAAAATGAAAATACCTCCGGGGAAGTGGAGACAAATAAAGCTCACTTTCAGAAGCAAAATGAGCTTTCATTTGGGCTAAGTATTTTGGGAGTGAATTCTATTACGAGAAGCTTTTACCAGACTTAGCTGGTAAAACTGTAACCTCATCCATTCCAAATCCAATTTCCCTCCAAACTGGATAAAGATTTGAAAAGAAAATCATGGCCCTTAATCATTTATGTTAAATTAATTGGACTACATAATAGTAACTAAAAGAGAATTTTCAAATGCCTCAAATGAAACCAGGAAGAATCCTTTAAGCATTTTGAGTAGAAGGCCAGCAGAAAGGTCAGAGGTGCCCCACCCCCTAACACTACTTGTCTAAAAAACTACATTTATAACAAACTTACATGTATAGTTTGCAGGAACCTCTAAAAATGGCCAAAAATAACACACACAAAAATGCAGCTACAAAACGATTCTTTTTTTGGGATCGCATGTTATAATGGGATATAAACCAAAGCCTGCGGAGTTTCAAATTTTAATACTGCACAAATGAGCTCCTGAATGATTCAACGGCTGGAAGGGCGCCCAATTCACCGTACATTAATGTACTTGGTTCTTGTCAATTTTTCAAGTGAAATGAACCCAAGCACATTAAATTCTTGGAGATCTAGGAGCCACTGAAGTAAGCTGAGACCTGCCCTGTGACTCCCTGGGGTTGGCCTGGGGGGTCCTGCAGTGTCCACTCTGGGCACTTTACAGTGAGTATATTAAAGGACAGGAAACTGGACCGAAGGCGAAAGACAATAAAGGGAAACTCCATTTTTTTCAAGGGCGACCTTAACTACAAATCCTCACCTTTGTACAGATCAGGTTTCTTCCCACACCTGTTTTGACAGAAACTTCCACTAGGACGTTTCTTCAGATTCTTTCTGAAGTCAGAGTTGCAAGAATACAGGAGTGGGGTGCCATTTCCTACCCCAGGAGAGCTTCCCAACCCAGGGATCAAACCTGCAGCTCTTGTGCCTCCTGCACTGGCAGGCAGCTTCTTTGCCAGTAGTGCCACCTGGGAAGCCCCAGAGTTGCTAACCAAACCACAAATCAAAGCCCTAAGAACCCCATGCTACCAGTACTTTCAATTTACTCAATAAATTAGTTCATCAGAATTCATGCTTTAAATAACTAGAACTCCAAACTCTGCTTCACAGATAAAACATGTTTCAGTAAGTAAATGTGTATATATATGCTAACACGTTTATTTACATGAAAATGATGACTAGCTTATCATAAGATAATTTAACCAGCAAGTGTTTACAATCAGCAGTCCTTCTACACCACAGAAAATTTCCTCTATTCCTTTCATCTTCTAGCAAAATAGGAAGACTAACAATCCCTAGCACAAGTATAACATGCAAAACTGAAGTTCAATTATGTGACTAGCATTTACTGAACATCTACTGTATGCCAGGAACACGGCAGCGGACTAGGAAATGAAGGCCCAAAAAACCCGAGACTTCCCTGCCTTTGAGGAACATGGCATATAGTGGTGCCAGTGTTCACTTTCACAAACTGGAAAATAATAACTCCACACTTGTTTTAAACTTTCTACTCGTTTAGCTCAAAATGTAATTGCTATCAGCACAGAAATCAGTAACGTTAGTGACACCCATAAATTACGTTTCCATCTACCTTTATAACTCCATAGCTAAACCATACTTCCATTTTACTCAAATGCACCGTATGAATGTGTATTCTGTTCTCATGACCTTGGACAATCCGGGTCATCTGCCTTGTCCATCGACATTACTCTTCCCCTGTTACACCTGCCCTGAGTCAGCCCAGTGCTATTTCGTAAACCCGAGGGCAGGGCCTCAACCCAGTGTCCCAGAGACACTGACTCTCCACCGCCCTGTCCTTTCAACCCCCACAGGGCTCAGGCCCCACACACAGAATTCAGCATCAAGAATTGTATACTTGGGGGCTAGAGAAAGCTTGTATTTTTACGACTATTACACATTTTAAAAGTAAATCAAAACATTAAGCCTGCCATTAACACTTTGTGAAGAAGTCTTTTCTACCTGCACCAGAAAAATCAAGTCCCTAATCCTTACTATAGTTTCACAAAATGTTGAAGATGTTTTCCAAACCCTTTAAAGAGGTAATAACAAAAAGGAAAGATCAATTATTTCCCTTTGTTTGAGGAAAGAAAGGGCTTTGTGATGAGTTTATAAAGGACTAGAAATGCAGGTGGAGACTAGCACACAGCTCTGGCCAGCACAGGTCACCCCAACTTACAGCCATTCCCCTGGCCTGACCCACCACTTCTCCATTTTCCAGAAACCAAGTCACTGCTAAAACTTAAAACCCTTTCAAGCCGCGGTTCCCAAATGAAAAGAGAAAAAAAAAGGATCATGAGTGTTTTGAAAAAAAAGCCGAGCAGATTCACTGTTCTCAATGAGGAACTTTTCTTTTTCTTGAGTTTAAATGCATTTTATTTTTAGACTATGTACATGACATGTTTTCTTAAAAACAATGCCTTTGCGCCAAATAAATCACCGTTCAGAACAAATGAAGAGCTTGAGATGACATCAGTCCCATTTGTCTAAGCCCTGGTGCTGTGTGGATGAAAAGCAGCAGCCAGCCAGTTATGACGACAGGTGACAGACCCACAGTAACTGCCAACTGTATTAACATATTCCATCTCTAAACCATCCCTAAAGAAAATCATATACGGGTCACACCACGTTCACCGTAGTCCGGCAGAGCAACCCTGCCATCTGGACTCATGTTTTCATCAATAAAGAACTCACAGTTTTTGAAATTAGCAAGGATGTGCTTGATGTGTTCTGCAGCCCCTATGATAAAAGGTTTGACTCTTTCTGGTCTCTTCTTCAAGTTTCCCTTTGATTGACTTTATATCACCTTTGATGTACATTTTGTAGGCTTCTTTTGTGAAGCTGGTTTCCTGCAAGTGATGGTTCAAGTCAATATCAACACCAGTGATTACTGTGCTTTCAGCACCTTTGCCCTTGGGGACTTCAGCAGAGGCACAGCCACCAAGGAGCGAGTCATCAGTGTTACCCTCTGTCCTACTGACCATATTCCCCTCCACCTCCAGACACAGCCTGTCCACAACCTCCCAGGTCTTGTGGATGTGGGAGAGTATGTCATCATCTGCTCTCCAGAAGGAACCTTTCTAAAGCAGACAAGGCTTCTTCCCAATTCCAGGAACCAGGGCTGCCTCCTACATGGGCTCTGCCTGCTGCTGCTGCTGCTAAGTCGCTTCAGTCATGTCCGACTCTGTGCAACCCCATAGACAGCAGCCCACCAGGCTCCCCCATCCCTGGGATTCTCCAGGCAAGAACACTGGAGTGGATTGCCATTTCCTTCCCCAATGCAGGAAAGTGAAAAGTGAAAGTGAAGTCGCTCAGTTGTGCCCGACTCATAGCGACCCCATGGACTGCAGCCCACCAGGCTCCTCCGTCCATGGGATTTTCCAGGCAAGAGTACTGGAGTGGGTTGCCATTGCCTTCTCCTGGGCTCTGCCTGAGCCCGCTCTAATTCTCTCAACCTTTCCCTTGAAACTCTGTTACAATGACTACAGGCCAACATTTCACAGAGATGATGTTTATCAGTAAGGAATCTCCTTTGTAAAAATAATAATACTGTATCTCTAAGAGGGGCAAGAGACATGAGCAAAATAAGCTAAGACAATTAAGGCCACAGTTGTTCTAGCACTCAGTAACAGTAGTCTCATAGGAACTGTGGCCCTCCAGAAGCACATTAGTTACTAGAAACACATTTGAACCACCTGCTTTGCAACTACTATTTAAAGGAGATCAGTTGAACAGGGGAGTGGAAGCTTCAAGTCAAGACAGAAGGAAGCTGAACTTGGAGGCCTGCTGTGGCCTGAGGCTGCGGGATGTCCCTGCACAGACAGGCATGGGCTGGGCACCGGGGACTCCCAGCTCCCAAGACCCAGAATTCAGCTATCATCACTAACACTTTAAAAAGTTGTGCTGAGACTTAAACAGATTTCTTCAGTCTAGGCTGGGAACTTACCCACCACTATAACACTGAATCTATACCAAAAACATGCCTTCTCGGTTCCAAATAACTGAGTTAGACTTGGGAATGCAACCCAATCCTGGGTTGGGGACTGAATGGACACGCTGCCTCCAGAACAGAAGCTGCAGCTGAACCCTTCAGGGTCAGGGAACCACGTGACTCACAACTATCCTTTGCAGGTAAGACATATCACTTGTTCCACTTGACACTGTAATTCAGCCCAGGGCATGTGAGATAGCTCTATACTACATAAAATCAAGGACATCTCAGGGTTAAAATAAACAAACAAACAAACTTCCAGCTTCCCTTTTCCTCTGTAACACTGTAAAGCAATAGCGGTTCACATAAAAGACAGGGAGCCTAAGGGGACAGTTACTTTATTTCTAAAACAGACAACACGCAGCTTTTTAAGTATCACCCCAAAGAGCTATGGCCAACACTTGTTGGCTCTGGCCTCTCTCCTGCTTGCCAAGAAAAACTAGGATGACAATGTTAAACTAAAGACACTACTAACCGCAAAATTAATTTACCATCTAGCTTGTAAAGTGACTAGTCTCCTAATAAATCCTTCTGCTTAACGGAGAAGATAGCTCAAGTTTACATGTGTTTCTCAGTCACCGCTCAGGCAGCGCTTGAGTTCTTATATTAATGTATCGGCCTCAATTCTTTAAGTTCATAAGAATGAAAGGAATTAGAGTCTTTAACTAGAAAAGAATGCTTGACCATTATGAAAAGGAATTTAAGTATCTTTCATGTGAAGTAAGCAAATAATGGTGAGTAAACATTCATCCTACAGAGGGGGAGCCTGTGAATTTTGTCAAGAACCCTGATAATGTCAAGAGTGGAAAATACACCCCCAAAGGCTTCACTCTCCCAATACTTCCTTTCCCACGCGTGTTTATGGCCATTTACAAAAGTGAAAAAACTATGGCTTTGTTCATACAGGACGAAGACCTCAGCAGCTGTCAGAATACGGGGACACACTATGAGTTCACAATGGGGCAAAAAAGGCTCCTACACCTAATGGCCACCTGCCCAGGCTCCCAGGCCATCCTGGCTCCCCAGAGACATAATAACCACTCTGGGGAGCAGTGATCAACTTCTGCCAACCCTGTGGGGTTTTCATTACACCTGTCTGTAGTCCCAGTACCCGTCAAAATGAGCCTTTTCATGTATGGATGGCCTAATGGGGCTGACCTTTGCAATATTAATTGGTCTTTGAAACACCCAAGATAAATCCTTACCATAACTACATACTATAACGGTCAGATTATAAGATTGAGGACACAAAAAGGGGTCAATAAAATACTGTCAAGGAGCTTTACATGAAAACTAGGACGTCTGCCAAAGGCTTATCCGAGAGATTCCATGTATTTTCAAGTTTCCTCAAACTACATCTAAAAAGAAACCCTGAAAATCTGGATCAAGTTTCCTCATTTAATACATGTACAATCTGAAGATGAGAAGTGGAAAAAAGAAATTGGTGTTAACTACCAATCTGGATGATGAACTGAAGCAAATGACAGTGAGTGGGCTCACTGTGTAAATCTGGCAAAAGACCATGGTGGAAGCTTAAGAGGGAATCGCTGCATTGTGTCAAGGACTAAAAATTAAGGAAAGCCCATCGGGGTTCACACTGTAAAAAAAAAAAAAACAAAAAAAAACACCACACTATAGTATAAATCAACACCACCAATTACAAAACTGAACTTACGCCATCCATGAAGGAAGGTGGAGGCAGAAGGGAGGGACAGTCAAGTTCCTGATCTTGGGAAGTCTCTCAAGCGCCTGTGACCAAAGTCCCCTGGTCGTCAGATGAGGAACAAGCCAGCAAGGTACTTTCCGCTTGAGCTGTGATTCAGAGTCACCAGGGAGCCGGAGCCCAGGCAGCTGGACTGACCAAGCTGAACCTCACGGGCATCAAGTTGAGGACCTCTGGGCCTGAGAAATAATCTCCCAAACCCACTAAAACGATACATTCGTCAAAAGACAGTGACCTACCAGTGCTAATTTTTTTTAATGTAGATAATTGCATGAGCAAAGGGGGAAAAATATGTATTGTGAAATTCCCACCTTCAGTCAAGCAAAACACAAGTGTTTCTACTCCCACTTGAGAGTACACCTTCACCCCAACCTCCGCATTAATTTGATTTCTCTTGACTATGGCAAACGGAAGGAATGATTTTTGTCAATGTAAGATTCAACTGACAGGCCTAATTTAACATCCCATGAGACAACAGAGGCTCTATTCCCACACAGAACGTTACACTTGATCACAACACTGCCACTCACAGCGTACTCCATCCTGTGAGCATCTCACACACTGCAACACAATCTCCTTCCAAATCCTAAAAAGATCAATCTTTTTGCCAGTAGCTAAACCTTTTTCCTTAAAATATACAGACCAAATACAAGCCTAAGGCTTGCATGAGAGAAGCTCGTCTGAATAGACAGTTCCAATTCAAATCGATGGCCAAAAACTGTCTCATTTTTAACACTACCTTCCTATCCTAAAATTAAACACTGTTTTCCTCTCCAGTGATTCAAGTTTGGTACGAAGTCTAAAATGCAGAGGTAGGAGTGAGAGCCATACACTAATAGCTTAACATCAAAAATGAAATGTGTTAAACTTCCCGTTGTTGATTCTCCCCAATTCCATTCATTAATAGACATTTAAGAGTGAAGACAGAGGGAACACAAATTTATTCGGAGTCTACTCAAAACCTAGCAAGGCACCGTTAGCATCTCTGTATCACAGAAGAGGAAACCAAGGCTCAGGGAGGTCAGGTAATGGACAAAATCGCAGCTATTAAAAATAGGAGTAGAGAGCGAAACCCCTCAGTCTGGCTCTGAAGGTCTGCATTCTTTGTTGCTTCAATTTCTCTAAAGACAAAACTCTCAGATCAAGAAACAATGTAAGAACAGATAGCATGAAATGAGCCTGATGAGACAAAGAACAAATTTGAAATTTATTATTATTATTTTTTAAAGCATTTATTTACTTATTTGGCTGCATCAGGTCTTAGTTGCAGCACACAGGATCTTTGTTGCATCATGAGGGATCCACTCGACTCTCTAGTTGTGGAGCACAGGCTCAGTAGTCGAGGCAGCCCGGCTTAGCTGCCCCTTGGCGTGTGGGATCTTATTAATAGTTTCCCAACCAGGGATCAAACCCCATGACCCCTGCACTGCAAGGCAGATTCTTAACCACTGGACCACCAAGGAAGTCCTAGAAATTTACCTCACTCCACTCCAATCACTTCAGTGACCACACAAAAAAGAAAACATAACCTCAAATGGCCAAGTGGTTTTTTTCTAATTCTTAGGAAGATACTACATGGAGTATTTTTAATTAAAGTGTTAATCGGATGCTCTGAGAGAAGCAAGAGCAAGTGAAAGGGAAGGCAGTATGTACCTTTAAAACTCAATTTACACCCACCATCGGGGTGCACACCAACAGTTCCAGCACTAACTGACTGACTCAACACCATCAGGGTAGGCCTGCTTGCACTTGGTGGGGCTAAATCATACCAACCAAATGTGTTTCCTGGCCATCTGCCCTACTGAGAAGGCTGTGAGCCAGTCATCACTGTTTATGAGGGGGAAAGAGCCTGGATGAGAATATTCTGCCCTCAGGAAAATGTTTCAGACACTCAGTTTACATCTGAGCAATTTTTTGGTAAGAGCTGGACTCGGGTGCCAGAAAGGCAGAGGGGAATTACCTCTGTACTTCATGTTATTTTAACATAGGCAACAAAGGTGTAAATAATAACCAGAGAAACAAACTCACTGACCTCAGGATCTTTCCAGTTAACTTCAATAAAAATAATCATTCAGCACTAGAGACCGCGCTGTGAGTAAGCGAATCTCGATCTGCCTTCCATGTCCATTTCTTTCATTCTGCCTTCTACAGGAAGATGCCTTTCAGACAGTGAGCTCAAGTTCAGATACAGTTCTTTGTAGCAGATGGGAGTGATGAATGTCTGAGGCATGAGGACAGGGACAATGTCTGCCTGGGAGGACTAAGGAAGGTTTCACAGAGGATCCCAAAGGACAAGAGGGAAATGCAAATCAAAACCACAATGAGATACCACTTCACACCCACTAGGACGCCTAGTATCAAACAGTCAGAGAATAACAAGTGTTGGCAAAGATGCAGAGGAACAGAAACCTTTATACGCTGCGGGTGGGACTGTAAAATGGTGCAATTGCTTTGGAAAAATCTGGCAGTTCTTCTAACAGTTAAACACAGAGTAACCAATATGACCCAGTAATTCCCAAGAGAAAGGAAAACATACGTCCATACAGAAACTTGGACACAAATGTTCACAGAGCATTATTCATAATAGGCAAAAAGGAGAGTCACCCAAATGTCCATCAACTGATGAATGGATAAACAATGGAACAGAGTGTTTTTCAACTATTAGAAAAAGAATGAAGTACTTAGACATGCTGCAGCAGAGATAAACCTTCCATACACTATGCTTAATAAAAGACACAAAAGACCACATATTGTATGATTCTATTTATAGAAAATGTCCAAAACAAGGGAAATCCATAGAGACAAAAAGTAGATATGTAGCTGTCTAGAGCAGGGGAGGGAGAAGAATTGAGGGATGGGGATAAGACTGTTAATGGGTACAGGGTTTCTTTTCGGTCAATGAAAATACTCTAAAATTGTTATGATGATTGTACAATTCTGTGGATATACTAAAAATTATTGGATTCTACACTTTAAATGGGTGAATTGTATGATATGTGAATTATAGCTCCATAAAGTAGTTATAAAACAAAAAGAATTGCATTATGTGCCACTGAAATACAAAATAAGCTCTCAAAAAGAGCGCAGAATCTTGTTCACTAATTTTAAAGGATCTGAAGTAGGGCAATGAAAACCCAGAGAGATTCTATTACTTAACATTCTGCGTACTAGGTCATACTGAAATATTCATGAGTATTTCCATGTTTTAATAGAGAAAAGGCATCTTATGTTTAAAAAGATATGCACATGTCAGAAAAGAGTTCTTATAACTCAGGAACAGGATGCATCCAAAGGAAAACAAACCTGGATTTGTACCCTGTATCTGAAAATACCACCCAAAATTTATTATTGTTCCACCTCTGAAAAAGAAATCAAAGGTAAAACAACTTGGTTAATATAATATTTCTAAAATACTGTTTGTGACAAAACAAAGTATTAAGAAATAATCTGCCATCTTACAGAAATGAATTTCCACACCCCCAGTGACATTAACATAAGAACTGATCGCTTCTCCTTTTGTACATTCCATTTCATAGCGACAGCTGTGGTAAGCATACAACTTAAATCAAAAAATCCAAGTATTTAAAAAGGGCTATATGTCAGGGGTGAACGGAGTCAAGAAGTACAAACTTGTAGTAATAACATGCTTAAGTCATGGGATTTTACAGACAACAGTGACTACAGTCAATAACCTAGGGCATATTTGAAAGTTGTCAAGAAACTAAATTTTAAAAGTTCTCATCACAAAGAAAACAGAAATGTAATTTTGTATGGTGACGAATGGTAACTCGGTTTATTGTGGTGATCATTTCAGTGCATACAAATATCAAATGACTATGCACTACACATGAAACTAACAATGTTACATGTCAATTACACTTTAATTTAAAAAAAAAATAATGAAGCAGCATACACATCAAAAGTCCTGTCTGTCAACCCTGAACCTGATCCCAAACTATATATAAAGTAATAGACATAACTTTTGATTAGCACAATCTGCATGCAAAGAAACAAATGATCATGAAAAATGTAATACTTTGTGCAGTGATCTCTCATTAGTATGTGTCCGTCAGAATCCATCAGGCTTTAATATACCTTCCACAAATAACTGAAAACAAACACAGACAGGGCACATTCCTGATTTGTCAAAAAGGTGTGTACCCCACCTTTATACTAATCTTTGTTCAATCCCCAGCACACACGACAAACATCTACCACAGAACATGGCACCTGGAGGCCTAATATACAACACAATTCCCAGTTTTATTTCACTTTCTCCCCCTATTTATTTATGCAAACTCCCAGATTCAAGAGTTACTATTAGGCTTCATACCCAAACATGGTGCTGTGACTCTGAAATGTACCTCCAAGGCAAAAGAAAAAAAAAAATGTTTCCTTTAAATTAATTTTCTGAAATACATAGAATCAAGTCCAAAATAGAGTCTTCAGTTTTACAGGCAGTGCAGAAAGTGCAGTCCTATAAACAGATATCTATTTGCCTTCACAATTGAACAGCAGACGGTACAAAGCAACTGCTTATACTTAATCATGTTTCTGTCTATTCTAGCAGGCTGGTGTCAGGAGAGAGTTCTGCCAGATAAGGACAATGAAATGTATTATTATAGAGTGACTACCAGCCCTACAAGTGCTGTTTGAGGATGGAACACAGGGCAGGAAGGCTGAAGTGAGAGGGCCTACTATTTTGTTGTAACCATTTCCAAAAGTAAATACATTCGTTCCCCAGAACCAGTTTACAAACGCGCACTATATTCAATTCTGCTTAAATGTCTTATAGGAAAGAAAGGCCTCTGTATCTTGCTCCCCTGGGGAAGATGAGCGACTTGCAATTTGCTTCGTACCCTGAATCCCACGTTTGCAACATGTAGAGCAAGGACTTCAGACACCACAAAACAAGGACAGCCTACATTAAAGCCAAATATAGGATGTGATTCTAAACCGCGATGCAGTAAAGCCTACGTTTCCTTTTCCAGCCATCAAAACCCTTTGAACACTCCCAAAAAAGGACGGGAGGGCCAGCGCCTCTCCGGCAAGAGGAAGCCCCTTTCTTCTCGGCTCTCCCCGCAGCCGGCCACTTGCCCCCAACACATTCATATCATTCGAGAGACGGAGGGCAGCGTGTGCGCGCCTGTGTGGACAAGCGGGAGGGCTCGGTTCCTGTATTTCCAGCCTCTACATCTGAGCTCATCCTCAGTCATTTAGGCGCAGCGGAGCCCCACCTGCACCACGCTCCGTCTTAACTGCGTCCCTCACCAGCTGCTCCGCTCTCACCCGAGCCTAGCTCTGAATAACCCAGCGCACGCGGACGCTCCAGGCCCCCGACCCTGCCGCCTTCCTGCCCCATTCTTCCTCTCCCAACCTGCCCCCTCGCCCCTCCCCCGCCAGTCCCAGATCTCGGCTCCCACCGCCCGGCTCAGCCTCCTCTCAAACCGCCCCCACCCACATCAGTCCAGCCCCAGCCCTGCCCCGCCCTTCCCGACCCCCAACCCAGAGCTCTTCACCCCAGAGCCGGCCTCTCACCCCAAAGCAGGCACCCCGAGGCCAGACCGCCGCCCTCACCTCCCCCAAGCAGAACCCAGCTCCCCCAGACCCCACGCGAGCCTGGCCCCTGGCACCCCCCCAACTCGCTCCCCAGGGCGGCTCAAGCCCCGCCCCCAGGCCTGGCGCCCCCCGGGCTCAGCGCCCTGGCCTCTCGCAGCCCCACCCCACCCAAGACCCCACCCAACCCGGCGGAGCCCCGACCCCTACAGTCTTTCCCGAGGTAGCCCCATTCCCACGCGGCTCCTCACCCGTCCAGGAGGGTTCCGGACCCTTAAAAGTTCCCCCCTGAGCAGCCTCCTCCCCACAGGCGACCTGGGTTCACTCTCCTCAGGCCGAGCGGTTGGGTCCTCAACTCTCCGCCCCGCCGGACCCCAAGTCTCCCGAAGAAGCCCCGACCCCTGCCTCTTGCACACCGGCCAGTGCGGGCTCCCGACCCAGGGACCCCCGCTGCGCGCGCCCACCCAGCCCTGTCCGCTCCACCGGGCCCTGCCCTACGCCCCGCCGGCTCCTGTCAGCCGGCGCCCGCACATGCTGAGAGGACAGATCCGTCCACCCGCCCCGCTTGCTCCCAAGCGGCCCTGCCGGACGCGCGCAGCTCACCAGGGCCGAGGTGCCTGAGGCGCCGCTGCCGAAGTCCCCACTGCAAAGCCCGGCAAAGCCTCCAACCGCTACCGCCTCCCGCCTGGCACTGAGCGCAGCGCGGGGGAGGGGCGCGGACAGCCGCCACCGCCCCCGCCGCCGCACGCAGGCCCCGCCCCCGCGCCGTGCCGCGCCCAACCAGGGCCGCCGCGCTGCGGCACGCCACGCCCACTTCCGGGAGGGGAAGCCCGCTTCCCACCCCGCGTTCCACGCCTCACTCTCCCTAGCGCCTCCTCTGGTCGCGCCGAGGGATGCAGGTGGGCCTTGGAAGAAGGCGGTGCCCAAGCGCAAGCACCGCCCACTAGCCCTCGGAGTGACCAGAGCCACGCCCACTGCTCCCTCAGAACAGGGAGCGGCGACCTTAGAGCCCGCCCACTGACCTGCTTGGTTCGGCCGAGCCACATTCCCTGGCTCCTCAAAAATTCCCCCAGAGTCCCTTAAAACCGGAACATCAGCTCCTCTAAGCCCCGCCCACTGCCCCATCCGAACCCTTCGCCGGCTTCTTGGGTCCTTAAGCCCAGCTCCCCTCCCATTCCTTCAGAACTGTCCCTTCTGCGTCACAAACCCAGTCCCAACTTCTAGAAGCCCCGCCCACGGGCGAACAACCCTTATTTGTGGCATCGCAATTCCCGCCCGGGAGTTGGTGATGGACAGGGAGGCCTGGCGTGCTGCGGCCCATGGGGTCGCAAACAGACGGATACGACTGATTTCCCGCCCAGAGCCCACCTAACTGTTTTAAATATCAAGCTCCGCCCAGAATCCTCGAATCCCCGCCTCTGGTTCCCGAAGCTCCGCCTCTGCAGCCGGCACACCCTCCCACCACTCTGGGAACTCCTGAGGCTGAGATCTTCATTCCACTACACCTTATCACTTTGCTAGCACAAGGTGGCGGCCCCTGGACTCCCACACCCACGTATACCCCACCACTACACAGGAGGGCCTATCTTGACCCAATTTCGCAGGTGGGGAAATGAAGGATTACAGGGTCTCTTCCTTTCTTTTCCTGGCCGAAGTCCCTCACTTAATAACTGGGCAACCCAGGCCTAAAAAAAGTCAGAGCGCGGGGCCTCGAGTCCATCTCTGCTGCCATCAGACTGTGTGTCCTGGGGCAGTTGCCTTCCTTTCTCTGGACCTGAATTTCCTGATCTGTAGCGTGAAGCTGTCCTCTTGATAGCCAGAGTCCCTTTCTCAAATACCAAGCTCTGAAATGTCAAGATTTGGGGAAGCTAATCTTCAGGCCTGGTAAACTGAACTGACAAAGCAGATCTGATGGGGTAGGCTATTTACTTCCCAAAGCAAAACACCTTTGCAGTTAACAGTGAGGAATTTTTCATTTTCAGCATCAGCCACAGAAGTGTGTGTTATGTAAAGCAGGGTCCACCTGAACAAAAACAGCTACAAAGCAAATTATGTTTCCTCTCTAAGCCTCAGGGTTTTGGGGGGTGGGCAGGCTGCACTGTACAGTATATGGAATCTTAGTTCCCCAGGGAACAAACCAGTACCCCCTACACTGGACCCACAGCCTTAACCACTGGCTCACCTAAGCCTCAGTAAAATAGAGATAGATAATAGATGCACCTTAGGAAGGATTCCATGAGGTCCCAGTTAGTAATACACTTATCAAGCAGCCTGACTTGGCATAAGCCCTCAGTCATTATGCTAAACATTAAAACGTCTCACTGGCAGCATGACAGAATAGAAAAAACATGGAATTTAGATTCTGACAGACTTGGCTCTAAATCCAGGCTCCATTTCTTACCAGTTGTGTGACCTCGGGCAAGTCACTTCCCCTCTCTGTACCCAGCTCTCCACCTTTATATAGTGGGATTCACCCAAGTGCTTACTTCAGGGAATGGTTTTGAAGACTCAGGAGTTTAGAGTCAATGAATTAAGGCATGGCAAAGCATCCAGCATAGTGCCTGGCATTCAGAAGGTATTTAAAATGTGTTGATTCCCATCTCCCAGTTCTATAAATGATAAAATTCAAGCAAAATTTCCCAGGACATCGATTCCCCGCAGATAACACCACCATACCACAACCATGAAATATACTGAGAAGGATCCCAAGGCATCTGTCTTCCAGTTTTATCCTTAGGGTGAGGAAGATGATTCTTGCACAGAAAGGATCCAAAGCCAAAAGCAATGCCATGTCCCCAGCTCACCCCACACCTGACCCAAATGTGCTCAGTGGAGAGCTGCTACTTCCAGAAGCAGCTGGAAAATTGTGTAACTCTTTGAGGAAAAAAAAAAAAATCATCCCATTGTTCATGAATCCATAGCAACTTCTTCATGGGTCCAAAAGGAAACCTTGAGTCTGTCCAAGTTGGCCCCAAATGGAGAGATTTAGGTGCAGGTAAGATGCGTGATTTGTAAGTCTTCTGCTCTTAAAAGCCGGTGATTTCTGAAGTAGCCTTAAAAGACAGATGCTAGATGAAGATGAATTTAGTGGTCAGGAAAAAGAAGAATGGTCCCATATATCCTACATGATACACATACCAGCTCATGTATGAAGAAGAAAGAGACCTGCATTTGGAAGCTCCTAAGAAAATCTTTTTTTCTAGTTTCTCTTAGTAGCAAATGGGGACCTTAGTCTTAGGTTGCCAGGGCAACATGGAAGCTGAGCTGAATTAGCCCTATGGAAGTATTAACAAATGATAAAACTATTAATTAAATGAAAGACTGGAAGTAATCTCAGATTACTGGAATAATCTCAGTAGGCAAGACCCCTGCTTGAGTGACAGAAGGGGACAAAACTTGGGGAACATTAAAATTCACCCTCCATTGATCAATTTTGATTCTCACTGCTTGGAATGCTTCTTTCTGCAAAATAGAACTAGAAATCATTGATTGGCAATGGATAGGATGTCTTTTTCAAAAATTTATTTTACTGAAGTATAGTTGATTTATAATGTGTTAATTTCTACTGTACAGTGATTCAGTTATACATGCAAATACATTCTTTTTCATATTCTTTTCCATTAGGGCTTATCACAGGACATTGAATATAGTTGCCTGTGCTATACAGTAGATCTTATTGTTTATCCATTCTATATATAATAGTCTGGAATGCCTTTCTTAATTTAAATGTTTGATTTTGAGATAATCGTAGGTACACATGTAAATATAAGAAATAATACAAAGAGATCAAGTGCTTTTTAACCCAATGGTGTGTGCTTTGCTAAGTCGCTTCAGTTGTGCCCAGTTCTTTGCAACCCATGGACTCTAGCCTGCCAGGGTTCTGAGTTCATGGGATTCTCCAGGCAAGACTACTGGAGTGGGTTACTATTTCCTCCTCCAGAGGATCTTTCTGACCCAAGGCTCGAACCAGTGTCTTACATCTCCTGTATTGGCAGGTAGGTTCTTTAACCACTAGCACCACCTGGGAAGCCCTCCCCCGGTGGTAACATCTTGCAAAACTGGAGTAGAATCTCACACTCTGAATATTTATATCTTGATACAAGACAGAATATTTCCACCACCAGGAAGCCCCCTGACATTGCCCTTTTACAACCACCCCCACTTCCCTCCTGCCCCCATTCCCTCCTAATCTCAGGCAATGGCTCATCTGTTCTCAATTTCTATAATTTTTGTGATTTTAAGAATGACAAATGGGACTTCCCTGGTATTCCCCTGATTAAGAATCCACCTGTCAATGTCGGGGACCCAGCTTTGACCCTTGATCCAGGAAGATCCCATATGCTGAGGGGCAACTAAGCCCATGTCCCACAGCTACTGAGCCTCCGGGCCCTAGAGCCCATGCTCTGCAATAAGAGAAGTCATTGCGATGGAAAACCTGTGCACCACAATGGAGAGTAGCCCCGCTTGCTGCAACCAGAGAACACCCGCTCACAGCAATGAAAGACTCAGTGCAGCCAAAAAGTACATAAATATTTTTAAAAAGAATGACAAATGAATTCATATAATGTGCAACCCTAGGGGGCTGGCTTTTTTTCACTCAGTATAACTCTCTGGAGATGCACCGAGACTGTTACATGTTTGTTCCTTCTTACTTTTTGTTGTTAGTTTTTCGTTTTTCTTTTGTCCCTTATTATGACTAAGTGATATTCCATAGAGAGCAGAATCTGTTTAACCCTTTATCCATTGAAGAACATCTGGGCTGTTTCCTGTTGGGGATCATTTGTTATGAATAAAGCTGCTATGAACACTATACACATTCATGTACAGGTTTTTGTGTGAACACAGGTCCTCATTTCTCCTGGAAAAATGTCCAGGAGTTTAATTGCTGGGTCATGTGGTGCAGGCAGACCTCAGAGATACTGTGGGTTCATTCTTAGACCATCATAATGAGTCCATGCACAACAGCCCTATTGGACTGAGCTGACGGTAGAAACCCTGATGTAATGACTGGTCCTGCCATTTCCTGTCTCTGACATCTTGGACAAATCATGTTACCTCCCTGGGCTTCAGCTTCCTTATCTCTTCAATGGGGAGAAATAACATTAACCTATGATTATGTTTGTCAGTGTACCTGCTACAGATCTTCAATACAAGTAAATGCTATGATGGAGCTTGTACTTATTAACCACATACTGCTCACCAGGCCCAGAGTTAACCAACTTGCCAGACACTAACTCTTTGACTCCTCCTAAGTTGATGGGAAATAATATGGCTTTTTAAAAATCAGTGTTTTACAGAGGTGGAAACATGTTTGTTACGCAGTAAGAACTAACTGATACAAACTGAAAAGACCTCAGTAGAGGCATTCTACGTGGGCTCAGGAATTCCATTCTCAGAAATTTAACCTAAGGCAATAATCATGGTGACATGCAAAAACACAGTCAGCTCTCATTACTCAAGAGATATATTCTATAAAGTCACCACACACACTAAATGAGTGAACACTGAATCATTGCTTCTGGGAGAAATATAAAACTAGGTTCCTACAGGCTTCTGGTCACATGTTCGCCAACCAATCAATATATAACATGGTTTTATGTGTGCTTCTGTTTGAAGACATCTTATTTAACATGTACATTGTTGAGATATATATATGTGAGTGTGTGTGTGAGTATGTGTGTGTGTGTGTAGTTGATTCAACTTCCCAGGTGGTGCAGTGGTAAAGAACCTGCCTGCCAATGCAGGAGATGCGGGTTTGATCCCTGGGTTGGAAAGAATCATCCCTGGAGAAGGAAATGACAACCCACTTCTTGCCTGGGAAATTCCATGGACAAAGGTCCCTGGCGGGCTACAGTCCATGGGGTCTCAAAGAGTTGGACACGACTGAGCAACTGAGCACACACGCACGCACGGAGTTGATTCACCGACACTGAACTGACAGCCAGTAACAGCACAGCTCAGGCCCGCATGAAACGAACAAATGTACTTTCTCCATAAGGCACCGTACAGCCTTCTTGTCCTCAGTTACTCTAAACAGCACTTTATCACTATACTTGGGTGCCATTATAAGTAGCAAAATCATGCCAAAACACACAAATGCCAAAAATGTGGTACTAGATTTATAGGGAAAGGATACTTGTTTATAGTACGAACTGAAACAAGAAAACAGAGCTTTACCTCCTTCAACCTCATCTGGCAACCTGAGCATTGAGTAACTCAAATTTTTCTCCACTCTGAATGCACACATGCCCACAAATGACTAATAAAGGACAGTGAGTATGGTTTTGTGGGGGGGGGGGGGTCACAAATTTTAACGAGTAGCTGAATTTGAAAATAGAGAGTCCACAAATAATGAGGATTAACTGTTTATATGTGGAAGAATGCTTATCACACCACTGTCTGCTAGGGAAACAGCCCTCAAGGGAAACAGTGAGACGAGATGGAGTAATATCAATACACACCGGGGTAGGAACTGGACAGAAGGCTATAAATGAGGGACACGATCAGAAAGACAGATAGGGCTAGGCACTGGAGACAATACACAGCAGCCAGAAATGTCTGCACCTCACCCTGGAGGCAAAAATGACTTCCCAGAACCCAACCACTGCCCTCTCCTTTCATGGGGTCCATGGTCTCTGCCTCCACATGTCCAGGTAACACTTGGACAACATGAGTCAAGGAGCATGGCTTCATCCTTTTCCCCCTGTGAATCCTGACTATTTCCAGGCTGCCAGGAGCCACAGGAGGTTTTTAAGCAGCAAAAATAAAAAAATTTTATGGAAGAATATTTGTTGTTTAATGATACACAAAAACATTCCAGATGCTGTTAGATGAAAAAGGCAGGTCAGAAAACAGTATGACCTATTTTTATAAAACACACATTTTGTAATAGTATTTTTGCATCTATGCTCATCAGTGATACTGGCTGGTAATTTTCTTTACACATACTATAATAGAAATTATCTCTGAGTGACAGGATCCCAGTTATGGGTGAGTTTCCATTTTACACTTCCTGTTTTGTGTTTTCTACTTCTTTTGCAAAGTTCATTCAATGATATAAATTTTGAAAAACATTATCTTTTTAAAGGGAAAGGAGAGATTCTATAAATTCAAGGTGTTCTCTTCAAACTCCAAGCCCAGTGTCACCCTCTGACAACCTCAGCAGAACCCCAGCTGGAACAATTTCTCCACACAATGCTCCTGTGAAGAGTTTCCAAAATTTAAACATGAATTTTGGCAAAAAAAAAAAAAAATCACTCATCCGCGTCAATCTCATTACTGAGGTTGACGTTTATTACAGACCTTGCAAACTGCCCAGACAGTCTGCAGCAGCGAGAGCTACAGCTTCCAAAGCTCAACCTGGCCTCCCCTTGCAAACCAGGTGGCTCAGCCTCACATGAGAAGGGAACTCTTGTTCATCATAGCAACAAGAAAGGCTTAGGCCAGAGGTGCTCAACCAGGCCTGGGGCAGTTTTGCTCCCCACTTCCTCCCCAGGGACATCTGGCATTGTCTGGAGACATTTTTGGTTGTTAAAGCTAGGAGGGTGCTGCTGGCATCTAATGTGTATAGATCAGAGATGCGCTTGATATCCTGCAGTGCACAGGACAGGCCCCAGCCCAGCCCACAACAAAAAGGGCTTAGGTCCCAGGAGTCAGTAGCGGTGAGATTGAGAAACCCTGGGTCAAACATGTACTGTGCTGTGCTTAGTCGCTCAGTCGTTGTCCGACTCTTGGCGACCCCATGGACTGTAGCCCACCAGAATCCTCTGTCCATGGGGATTCTTCAGGCAAGAATACTGGAAAGGGTTGCCATGCCCTCCTCTAGGGGATCTTCCCAACCTAGGGATCAAACCCAGATCTCCCACATTGCAGGTGGATTCTTTACCATCTGAGTCACCAGGAAAGCCAACACAGAACCTTATTAAGTCTGGCTGGGCCAGGGGATTTACAGGAAAGATCCCATTTAATCCTCATAGCAATCCTACCTAGGAGATAGGGCTCATTATTCGCCCATTTTACAGAAGAGGAAACTGAGGCGTCTGCTCGGCAGGAAACCTGAGATTATGACTCCATCTTGCAGAATCAGGAATCGTGTTGAAGGAAGGGGACTTTCCTGGGCGGTCCAGTGCTTAAAATTCCACCCTTCCAATGCAGGATATGCAGGTTCGATCCCTGGCTGGGAAACTAAGATCCCACATGCTGCGAGGTGCAGTCAAAAACAAAACAAGATTCATGTTGCAGGAATTCGTGGGCAGTCCAATGATTGGGACCAGGGGCCACGGGTCCTGGTTGGGTCCTGGCTGGGTCCAGTGCTTTCACGGGCAAGGATGAGGTTGATCCCTGGTCGGGGAACTAAGATCCCACGTGCCACACAGCATGGTGCAGCTAAAAAAAATTTTGTTCCTAACTCAGCACCTGCACTCTTCTCTCCCCACACCCTGTGCCCAAACTGCTGAGACACTGTTGTCTCAGGGCTGCATTTGGAACTTAATGGATGCTGTGCTTTCGTACAGAATCAGAACTCTCTGAACACGCAGAGGGACATCATACCAGCCTGCGGTTCTCAGGGCCACGGGACCCCCTGTCGAGTGGTTTGGATTTGTTCCCTTTTTCTCTACAGGTTTTGATGTTAGTCCCCATCAGCGGCTACCTTTCCCAGCAGAAGAGCTGGATGGAGGATCATCTCTCTTCCCCAAGCAAGTGTACCTCCATTTCTGAGAGGCGAGAAAAATGGCTTTTCCCAAAGGGAGGCTGAGATGGGAGAACAAATGCTCTGAGACACAGATGCTTTTGCCTCCCAAACTGCTAGTAGCAGGAAGGAACCGTGTGATGTGGGGGACTAGGGAGTTCTCCCTCCGTGTCTGCAGGATGCAGAAATTCTTCCAGCTGATGTATTCCCGGTGCCTAGAACAGTGCCTGGCAATAGTACTGTGTTTGTGACCCCACGGATGGTAGCCTGCCAGCCTTCTCTGCCTATGGAATTCTTCAGGCAATAATACTGGAGTGGGTAGCTATTCCCTTCTCCAGTAGATCTTCCCAACCCAGGCATGGTACCATTTCACTGGAGGACCCTCAAATGTTGACCAGTCCCCTCTGTGTCCTAGTCACCTGTTCTCATGGCCAGAAATGGAGGAATGTAGGACCCTTCTAAAATATGGATCAATGAAAAAATACTTTCCTTGTAGAAGGTGGAATAAAACAGCAAAAAAAAAAAAAAAAAGTACGAAGCAACTTCCTTTACAGGGCACACGCTATGCCACAGACTTTAGGTACAGCTCTTTTCATGCTTTGCCTCATTTAATCCTTCTCTAAACCCCATGAAATGAAAGTTGCTCAGTCATGTCTGACTCTTCCAGACCCCATGGATTCTCCAGGCCAGAATACTGGAGTAGGTAGCCTTTCCCTTCTCCAGCGGATCTTCCAGACCCAGGAATCCAACCAGGGTCTCCTGCATTGCAGGTGGATTCTTTACCAGCTGACCTAACAGGGAAGCCTGGTAGTGTGAGAAGTAGCTGGAATATGGATGTTATATTAAATATTATTTAAAAAAAATAAAGCTGCAGAGTTAAAAGGCCTTCCCAGGTAGCACAGTGGTAAAGAATGTGCCTGCCAATGCAGGAGTCGCAGAGATGCAGGCTCAATCGCTGGGTGGGGAATATCCCCTGGAGAAGGGAATGGCAACCCACTCCAGTATTCTTGCCTGGGAAATCCCATGGATGGAGGAGCCTGGTGGGCTGCAGTCAATGGGGTCACAGAGAGCTGGACACAACTGAGCAACTGACACATGTGCACACACAGAGTTAAAAGAACGCTGGCTGAGGACTCAGATTGCCTGGGTTTAAATCCTGGCCAGGCCATTTACCAGTGAAAGAGCTAACCTTCCTGTGCCACGCCTTCCCCATCTGCAAAATGGGAATGTGATACTAGCAGCAGCTTCATAGGGCTGTTATGAAGATTAAGTGAGTGAATGAATATAAACATTGAAAACAAGGTCCGCGCGCGCTCACTGCATGCCAGCTGTCGTCATTAACACCACTTCACGGATGAAGACACTGAGGCTCAAAGACGTGACTGCACTGATTAATTTCACTTAGCTAGTTGATGGTGAGCAGAATCGTGGACCCTGGTCTGACAAACTCTCGTAACAGCTCCATCATTCCTGGAAGTTCCAGGACCATCTACCCACCACCCAGGGTCCTGCCTCTGCAGCCAGAGTTCCAGCCCCAGAGTCAAGTGAGGACTTGCTCTGTCAGTTCCTAGCCACACAAATAGATTACAGAATGATTCCTTGGAAATCCATGCCCAGTCCTCAAAACCCATGGGAAAGACCTGGTTACAGCAATTATAAAACTGCATTGCAATAATTTGCTTTTCTGATCATCTTCCCTCACAGAAATAACTACTGACCATTACAGGTCTGTGTGCTGAGTGTCCGTAGGCAGACACTGTCTTATTTAATCTGCACAATTAGCTGGGAAGGTGCATTGATTAGACCTAGTCTACAGATCAAGAATAGAAGCTCTGACTGCTGCAGGCATGTGTGTGCAGTCACCTCACACAGTTGGGATTCAAATAGGAATCTGTCTTGTTTTGTGATGTGGACTCATTCGAGGCATTGTATTACTGTATTACCAACAGTAACAAAGTCAGTACTCCTTAGAACAGACTCACAGACCCAGGGAACAGATTTGTGGTTGCCACGGGGCAGGGGGAGGGATGAATAAAGAGTTTGGGATAAGAGATGCAAACTATTATATATAGTATGAATAAACAACAAGGTCCTACTGTACAGCACAGGGAACTTTATTCAATACCCTGTGATAAGCCATAATGGAAAAGAATATGAAAAAGAATATATATTATATATAGATGTATAACCAAATCGCTTTACTATACTGCAGAAATTAACACAACATTGTAATTCAACTACACTTCAATAAAATGAAAAATATACGTATATGAGTCTGTCGTGTTTCCTGATGTGAGCTCATTCGAGGCCCTGTGGGACCTTTTACTACCAACTGTAAGAAACTCAGTACTTGTTAATTCATGCCAGGTTCTAGGTCCAGAACCAATTGTTTCATAGGCATATCTCATGTAAACCTCAAACCATTGCAAACAGATACTACTGTCATCTTTTCCTCTTGGAAGAGGCAACTGAAGCTCAGAGAAGGGCAGAAACCAGTCCAGGTTCACACAGTTTGTTAGATAGGTTAGCTGGGATTTGAATCCAGTACACCCTGTTACAACTATGGACTTTTTACACCATTTGCTGCCTCTGTGAATGACTTCAAGCGTAAAAACCATGACTTACATGCCTCTGAATCATCTCAACAGTGTCTGAGATGCTGAATAAATATTTACTGAGCATATTAATGATCGAATGAATGGAGCCCTTGGTATTTCTCTAAGTGCTCAGGCAGGTTCCCCAGGTCTGTACATCACGTGGGGAATCTTCAGAGCACATGAGTCAGAGACATGGAAGCCGCTTTGCTCATGATAACCTTTATTCGAGTTGTATGTCCTCTGGTGAAATAGTCCTCGTGAGCCAGTTGTTTTTATCTTTGACGCCTTCAAAAGCTTTTGAGAATCCAGAGAAAGCAAGGAGCAATTAACTGACAAGAGACTGGGCTTTCTCTGCTGTGCAACCCAGGTTATTAGAAGTTTTAGCCTGGCACAGAAGCAAGTTGTGAACATCTTTCCCTGGAAGGGCTCAAGGCCACAAATCAAAAACCAATCTGCATATGGGAACAGCCTGGAAAGGGCTGTCGGTCACATACATGCGTGGATGCGTGTTCAGTCATTTCAGTCGTGTCTGACTCTTTGTGACCCCACGGACGGTAGCCCACCAGGCTCCTTTGTCCATGGGGATTCTCCAGGCAAGAATACTGGAGTGGGTTGCCACTTCCTCCTCCAGGGAATATTCCTGACCCAGGGATGAAACCAGTGTCTCTTGATTCTCCTGCATTGGCAGGTGGGTTCTTTACCACTAGCGCCACCTGGGAAGCTTTGGTCACAGATGGGGCTTTCCAATATACTCCGCATTTCCAGAGCTAATGGGAACTCCTGTCAAGAGGCCACTTTCAATCATCAGGTCAATTACATGTCAAAGTCAGTGCTGACAATCTGGCAATATAAAAAGGGAAGGAAAAAAACTGGCACTCTCCATCACGCGTCTAAAGAATGCTCTGGACTTCGGTTCAGCATATTATTTACGTATGGCTGTGAAACAAATCACCCAAAACAGGTTGGCTTAAAACAGAAATATCATTTATCATGTCTGGTGGACTGGAGATCTGAAAGAAGCCTCCACTGCGTGGTTCTGGCTCAGGGCTTCTCATGAGTTTGAAGTTGGGTGAAAGCCAGGGCTGCAGTCAGTGGAAGGCTTGCTTGAGACCCCACTTCCATTTCCAAATTGGTTCACATGCATGGGTGACAAACAGGGGGGCTGTTGGTGTGAGGCCTCAGTTCCTCCTCAGGTCTGATTGAGTGCCCTCGGGACATGGTGGTTGGCTTCCCCAGATTGAGCGATTCAAGAAACCAAGACAGAGGCTGCAATGCCTTTTGTAACATAGCCTTGAAAGTCACATGCTGTTGGGACTTCCCTGGTGGTCCAGTGGCTAAGACTCCTCCCTCCCAATGCAGGGGGCCTGGGTTTGATTCCTGGTCAGGGAACTAGATCTCACAAGCCAAAACTAAGATCCCACGTGCTCCAACTAAGACCCGGTGCAGCCAAATAGATTAAATAAAAATGTGAAAGAGAAAGTCACACTGTCCACTCAGGTCAGCATAATTCAGTATGGAAGACGACATAAAGGCTGGGAGGTGTGGATGGCTGGGGGGCCCCCTTGGAGGTAGGTTGCCATTTCTGAGAACCAGGTCTAAGGAAAGATGGCAAGTGCTACAAAGGATTTTAGGCACAGAGTTGTTTATCACCACATTGTTTACAATAGTAAGCAATTGTAAACAATCTACGTGTTCTACATCAAGACAGGTTGAGTTGGCTTTAGCACAGATACCCAGAGAGGAACTGGGAGGACATTATCTCACTTTGAGCAATGGCTATTTCTGCAGGTGGGCGTGAGACTGAGTTGCATAAGTAGGAAACTGAGGTTCAGAGTGCCCCGATGTGGGACTGAATGAAGTAGGAAGGAGGACAGCTCTTCACTGACAAATCCATCCTGCTAGGTTCTTTCTCCTCAACACCCCCAGGGAACTGAAACTGAGCACTTCAGCTTCTGAGCACCTGCATGGCTGAAACACCCTCTTAACCAGGCTATCTTTCCAGAGGCTTAGCAGCCTGCTATAGGGTTTGAGCCCAAGAAGCGGACCGCCCAGCTCAATGATAGGGGTCAGCTCTCATCCACTTCTCCAATCTTCTCTGTCACCTACACTGATTAAGACACCAAGGGTTCTCTCCAGTATCCAGGGCTGGAAGGGCCACGGGAGATGCCCTCTCCTGTTAATTACCAACAGATGTTTATCCCTTACTCCCTCTCCCTCCACTAGTCCAGTGGAAAATGACCAGCCATTTTCCTGACTTCCCCCACTACTCCCGCCTCCAACACAGTAATTATCAGAGGTTGCAAAGAAAATGAGACCATTTCTGGAAGAAATCTATGGCTCCATCTGTCCCTATTTCCCTACGGCTTCCAGATCTCAAAAAGCTTTCAGCGGATGCAAACATGGGTTTGTCCAGCCAGATTGCTGCAGTCTCCCTGCAGGTAAAACTGAGTCCTACCCCCAGAGCCTGGGAGAATTCCATCCCTAAGGGGGAAGAGAATGAGAGTCTGAGAGAGCTGGTTGCCGACTCTTCCTCTGCCTCAGCCAGCAAACCAGAGGCGAGAGAGAAAAAGAAGAAGCCTTCCTGCTATAATCTGAACAAAGATGAAGCAGTTTGGCACATGAGCACAGGTTTTGGCAGCAAACGGACCTCATTTTGATTTCCGTCTCTGCCAAAGACACGCTGAGTGGCCTCGGGCAGGTTGCTTTATCTCTCTGTGCCTCCCTTGCCTCTCCTTAAAAAGGGCAGAGTAAGAGGGCCTACATGGGCTTCCCTGGTGGTTCAGTGGTGAAGAACCCGCCTGCCAATGCAGGAGACGTGGGTTTGATCCCTGGGTCGAGAAGATCCCCTGGAGGAGGGCATGGCAACCCACTTCAGTACTCTTGCCTGGAGAATCCCCATGGACGGAGGAGCCTGGCGGGCTACAGTTCGTGGGGTCTCAGAGATTCTGACGAGCACACACACACACACACACGCTGAGGAGAGTCTACCTCTCACGGGTGCTGTAAGGTGTCACGAGATCGCATTTAAAGGCTCAGCAAAGTGTATGGCACAAAACGTGAGCATAGTGAATGGTCCTCAGGATTAAAATGGAGCAGTCCCAGTGAAAGAAGGGCTTCCCTTGTGGCTCCGATGGTACAGAATCCGCCTGCAATGAGGGAGACCTGGGTTCGATCCCTGGGTTGGGAAGATTCCCTGGAGAAGGGAACGGCTACCCACTCCAGTATTCTGGCTGGGACCATTCCATGGGGTCGCAAAGAGTCAGGCATGACTGAGTGGCTTCCACTTCAGACCCACGGGACACGGGACTCGGTAACGGTGCCGTACTCGGGAACAGTGCTGACAGCATACATGTGTTGTAAGGCTGGAAATACCAGCACTAAATGAATGGCATCTCTTGTTCTTTCTCTCTGGCTAAATGATTCCCACTTGGGAATCGTGGTGCTCCCTTATCACTTTATGGTTTGTTGAGCCCCAAAGGAGGAAGAGTCTGGGACGCACCCTGGGGTGAGAGCTGGAGGGGCCGGATTCAAGACCAGGCCCTGCTGGCCTAGATGGAGCCTCTGCAGAATTAGGAGAAGGTGACCAGAGTGACGGGGGGAGATTGCTGAATGCCCCTGACCTCAATTTCTTCATCTCTGAAGTGGGGATAAATAAGACACAGCCACCTGGCTGGGATGTGGAGGTCGGCCACTGGATTGCTTGTAGACGGTCAAGCAGGGTTCAGGATCTTCAGTTGTGGCATTCAAACTCTTAGCTGCGGCATGTGGGATCTAATTCCCTGACCAGGGATGGAACCCGGGTCCCTTGTATTGGGAGCTCAGAGTCTTAGCCATTGGACCACCAAGGAAGTCCCAAGGAACTGAATTTTTACTTTAGTGAACCATGTGTGTATTAGTCATCTTGGGCTGACTAATGACTAATACGGTCATAAATATCACACTGGGAGACTTAAAAGAACTTTATTGGAACTTCCCTGATGGCCCAGTGGTTAAGACTCCACATTTTCAATGCAGGGGGCACGGGTTCAGTCCCTGGCCGGGGAAGTTATCAGGCTGCATGGTAGAGCCAAGAAAAAAAAAAAAAGGAAAGAAACTTCTTGTCTTAGAGTTCCAAAAGCTGGAAAGTCCAAATTTAAGGTGCCAATTCAGTTCCTGATTTGACCTGTTTTCCTGGCTTATAAACAAAATCCTCACATGATAGAAAGCTCTGAGTCTCTTCCTGTTCTTATTAGGGTACCAGCCCTATACAGTTAGGGGTTGACGCGTGTTGTTTAGTTGCTAAGTCACGTCCGACTCTTTTGCAACCCCATGGACTGTAGCCCGCCAGGCTCATCTGTCTGTGGGGTTTCCCAGACAAGAATACTCGAGTGGGTTGCCATCTCCTTCTCCAGGGGATCTTCCCGACCCAGGGATCGAACCCAGGTCTCCTGCATTTTTTACCTTTCTCCTGGATTCTTTACCACTGAGCCACCAGGGAAGTTCCAGGGCCTCATACCCTTATGACCAGATTTACTCTTTATCACCCTCACAGGTCCCACACATGGGTACTTGGCTTCAACATGACTTTGGGGGAGGGGCAGAACTATCCAGCCCATGACAATGAGGCTGGGGGCAACCATACTGAACAATGGGGTTCAGGAGGGAAAGTCAGTCATGTCCTTCCAGAGTCCGCAACCTCCTCAGCTCCTCAGCGCCATCAGGATCAAGGCCAGACCCTGGACAATGGCCTACAAGGCCCTACAGGGTCTGCACCCAGCTCATCATTCTAGCCCAGGGGTCCCCAACCTCGGGGATCTAATGCCTAATGCTCTGAGGTGGAAGTGATGTACTAATAATAGGAATAAAGTACACAATAAATGTAATGCACTTGAATCATGCCCAGATCATCCCCTCATCCCTGTCTGCAGAAACACTGTCTTCCACAAAACTTGGTCCCTGGTGCCAAAAAAGGTTGGGGAGCGCTACTCTAGCCTCTACTTGCTATCTTGACTGCTGAGAGTCTGTAGAAGCCAGAGCGCTGGCCCCCATCGCTAGGCCTCTACACCAGAACCCCCCTCCGCCCAGAACATGTTTCACCTCTCGCCCCCCAACACAACCCCGACTTCTTCACCTCACTCTGATTCCCGAGTCGGGGATCCCCTTTAGACATCTGTGAGGGGCCCTCCTCCAGCAGTGACAGTCTGGGCCAGTGACACAATGTCCACATCCGTGGTCCCTCCTCCCAAGGATGTTCCCCAGGGATAAGGCAGGAAGGTGGTCTCAGGGACCTGAGGGTGCTGACCGGAAACAGGAGCAAGGACCCCTTGATCTTTCCTCTGGGAAGCCAGCCCTTGTGGGGTTCAAGCAGATGATCTGAGGAGGAAATGTTTCAGTGGGATGAGCATGGGGCTTTGAAGCCAGGCCTCGGGGGTGGGGGTTTCTGGGCCCCATTTCTGCACCTCTCATCCACCCACTCAATCCTAGAGGAAATTAACCCTGAATATTCATTGGAAGGACTGATGCTGAAGCTCCAATAGTTTGGTCACATAATGCAAAGAACTGACTCATTGGAAAAGACCCTGATGCTGTGAAAGATTGAAGGCAGGAGGAGAAGGGGACGACAGAGGACAAGATGGTTAGATGGCATCACCGATTCAATGGACACGAGTTTGAGCAAGCTCCAGGAGATGGTGAAAGACAGGGAAGCCTGGAGTGCTGCAGTCCATGGGGTTGCAAAGAGTCGGACAGGACTGAGTGACTGAACAACAACATCCATCCACTCACCACCCTCTTTGGGGGAGAGCAAGCCAAGTGGCATGTGGGATCTAGTTCCTCCACCAGGGATCAAACCCATGGCCCCTCCAGTAGAAGTGCAGAAACTTAAGCATTAGACCAGCAGGAAAGTCCCATGATCTCATTTCCATATCAGTAAAATGGGTAACAGCACCTCTCAGGAGGGTTACTGTGGTAATTCAATAAGGGAAAGGAGGTTCGAATAGATCAGGCACTGTTATCATCCTACAGGTAGAGCCTTTCACAAAATGAAGTCACCTCTTTGAGTTTTAAGGTGGAAGGCCTAGCTCCAAGCCGTGGTAGCAGAGAAAAGGAAACTGAGGGTCAGAGAGGACCTGAAGTCACGGACAAATGGGCAGCGGTACTGAGAATGCAGGTGCCCAGATGCCCCCGAGGATTAACTGCCCAAGCAGCCTGCAGGTCCAATGGAGGGAAGGCACACTCCCCAAAGTGCTCACCTTTTCAAGTGGAGGGTTCTGCCTTCTACCTTTCGGACCTCAAAACTAGTGGGTCCTCGCGTGGGGAGACTGAGAAGGCTCCCGCTGTACCCTGGTGGGCTCCCTGGAGACGGTGCACTTGGACGCCAGGAGTTCGGGAGGCGCACTGAGAGTGCTCTCTCCTCCAGACTGTACACGACTGACCCAGTGGGTCCGGGGGCGGGGTAGTCCCAGGTAGGCGGCCGAGTGAGCGAGTGAGCGTCAGCTTGGGCCTGGGCGGTGCTGCTCTGGCCACACTCCATGGGCGGGGCTGCGGGAGATAACGCCCCTCCCCGCCCCGCCCCGCCCCCTGAGGCTGCAGAAGACAGCTGGATGCTCATTTGCCACCCCTGGGAGGCTTCTTGACTCAGGGGTGGTCGATAAGGATGACAGGTTCCCCCTTCCCATACTTTGGGAGCTACTAACAATACCCCAACCCTAGATGCTGCTGATATGGTGCCCACCACCCCCACCTCTCATCCCAGGGTTGGGGAGGCAACTGGCCCAACCCACATAACTCAGGGTTCCTCCATTGTCCCCTGTCTCCTTCTTCATTCAACAAACAGATATGGGGCTGCAGTCAAGACCCTTCTTCCCACCACTGTGTGACTGGAGCAAGTAATTAACTTCACCTCGCTGAGCCTCAGTTTCCTCATCTGTAAAATCATAGCTTTTTCAGGATGTATTGAGAAAACGAGTAAGGCCCTCAACGAGGGAGGCTATTCCTGTTGACACTGTGCTCCACTCCACCCTCTCCCCATCAACTCAGCCCAGGAGACCCCCTGTCTGTCCACTCAGAGGCCCAGCCCTGTTGTTTGTTTGGGGTTGTGCAGGGAGAATGGCTAAAGCCACAGCTGAAACCAGCAAGATATAGTCTCTGTGACCTTGGACAAAACACTGGCACTCTCTGGGTCTCAGCTTCTCCATCTATGGAAGACAAGAGCTGTACTATATAAAGTGAGAGACAGCTGTGCCCAGTGCACCTGTGAAGTGCCAACCGTGTGCTCCACACTTGACCTGCATCCCAGCAACCCTAGGGGGCTTGCCAGCAGCAGCAGCAGCTGCATTGTACAGGAAGAGAGTTTCAGAGACGTGGGGTGATGTGTCCACGGTCACACAGCCAGGAGTAGGGGTGCTGGGCTTGAAGCCCCACACTTTCCTGTCTGAGGAGCTTGGGCCCCTGGGAAAGCAGGGCTAACTCTGGAGGTGCTTCGTCTTGCCCTCCTTCCCAGTGCCCACTGGGAGGTGCACCCTGGAGGAGCAGCCGCCACCCTGCCTCCACCAGGCTCAGCACAAAGCAGGGGCAGAGCTGGCCCTCCAACTCCAGCTCATCGGAAATGAGATGGAAAAACACAGGAGAGTTGCCTGGGAGGGGAGGGTGCTCAGGAGCCGGTGCTGGCTCTCTGGGGCTGCAGCAAACAGCTGAAACAAGATTCCATTCCTTTGAGCATGTGAGGACCTACTGTGTGCCTGGCACTGGGCGGGGCCAGAGGGTGGGTGGGAGAGTTAGGAACCGTCCCCGCCCCCAGAGAGCTCACTCTCCATCACACAAGCCCCCCAAAGCATCACTTACATAGGACGCTCACCGTGTCCCTTCACTCTTACCACCTTGAAGCTATGGGTGCTGTCATCACCCCCAAGGAACGTGTCTGGAAAATGAAGCCCAGAGAAGGAAAGTGATTTGTCCAAGGTCACACAGCTAGTCTGTGTTGGAGCTTGACATTGGGCCTGAATTGTCTCTCAATAGGGCTGTTTACTTGGAGAAGGCAATGGCACCCCACTCCAGTACTCTTGTCTGGAAAATCCCATGGACAGAGGACCCTGGTGGGCTGCAGTCCATGGGGTTGCTAAGAGTCGGACACGACTAAGCAACTTCACTTTCACTTTTATGCATTGGAGAAGGAAATGGCAACCCACTCCAGTGTTCTTGCCTGGAGAATCCCAGGGACAGGGGAGCCTGGTGGGCTGCTGTCTGTGGGGTCGCACAGAGTCGGACACAACTGAAGCGACTTAGCAGCAGCAGCAGCAGCAGGGCTGTTTACTGAGCATCTACCGTTAATATGTGTAGTCATGGTAGGCCATCTCCGACTCTCCCCCTAGAAGGAAACAAGCTCAGAGAGGTTAGGTAACTGGTCAAGGTCACACAGCCAGGAAGTGGCAGAGGAATGACTCAAACTCAGGCCTGATTCTCCCAAACTTCTCCTGGCCCAAGTGGGGAAAAGAGAACAGCTCCACCATTCACTCATTTAATTGTTTATTCATTCAACAAATGTTTATTGAGCACCTCCTCTGTCAGGTACAGGGACAGGGTGGACCACAAAAACTTGAGCCAGCCTCTGTCCTCGGAGGGTTCATGGTCTTTTTTAATATTTATTTTACTTTGGCTGCACCAGGTCTTGGCTGTGGCACGCAGGGTCTTTAGTGGGGGCATGTGGGATCTAGTTCCCTGAGCGCATGCTCAGTCACTCAATTGTGTCCAACTCTGCAACTCCATGGACTGTAGCTCGCCAGGTTCCTCTGTCCATGGGATTATCCTGGCAAGAATACTGGAGTGGGTGGCCATTTCCTCCTCCAGTTCCATGACCAGGGATCGAACCAGGCCCCCTGCATTGGGAGCACAGAGTCTTAGCCACTGGACAGCCAGGGAAGTTCCAGCATCCTGGTCTTGAGCATGCCCATGGGGTGCTGGGACAGAACAGCCATTTCTTCTAGAATTGGGGTGGGAGGAGGTGCTGCTGGGGATGGCTTCCTGGAGTTGACTCTGGAATTGTCTACCTTCTGGCTGGGCCACCTGGCCCCAAAGTCATTTACCTTCTGAGTCTCGTCTGAAAAATGGTGATAACAAAGTGCTCCTTGTCCAGTATGGCTCAAGAAATGTCACTGTTATTACTAATATTATAGACTCAACCAAGCCCCTACGGCAGGGCACAGCAAGTGGGCAGAGGAAAGGGGTGTGAGCCACCAGTGTCTAGGCCTTGGGGAGAGGCAGAGAGTGCCAGCATCCTGTGAATGTGGCCACAAACCTGTGAAACGAATCCCCAAAGGCCTCAGACCTGGGGTGGCTGCAGAGAGTCTAGGGCCGGGTCTGTGGCCTTGGCTGGACCCCTGGGGCCTCCAGCAGGAATGAGGTCAGGGCTGGGGCCTGTGAACAGAGGGGTGGAAGGGAGCCTGCAAGGTGTTCGGGAAGCAGCAAAGGGTGGGGGGGGTTTGAGAGGGTGGAGGAATCTGGGCTTGGAGCACTAGGGCTGGCATAACTTGGGTTCAAATCCCACTGGGCACCTCTAGGCCTCAGTTCTCTCCTCTAGAAAATGTGTTCCTGACACCTGCATGGCAAGATGGAATCAGATCATGCTAACAAATCATTTTATTTAACAAACACATGTACATTGTGTGCTGTGGGTCAGGTGCCACTCCGTGGACCTTCTGCCCGGGGATTTTTAAGTAGATCTGTCTTATTTCTTTGGCTGTGCCAGGTCTTAGTTGTGGCATGCAGGATCTTCGTTGCTACCTGCAGGATCTTCTTGTTTCGGCAGGAAAACTCTTAGTTGCGGTATGTGGGATCCAGTTCCCTGAGCAGGAATCGAACCCCAGGCCCCCTGCATTGGGAGTGCAAAGTCTTAGCCATTGGACCACCAGGGAAAAGTCCCTTCCTGTGTATTTTTAATGAGAGGTACGTGCTCCTACACCACGAGGGCAGTGGCTACATCATGTGACGGTGCTACCACGACTGGGTTTTACTTTCGAATCAGGAAAAGCAGTAACAGCCAGGAAAGGGAATTCCATTTCTGGAGCAGACCGGGACCTGGGAGGCTGGCTGTGGCCAGGACCAGGACGAGAATTCAGGACAGCCCGGTCCCTGCCAGGGCTGCTCTCCGGGAAGAGAACTGGGAACCCTTCTCTAAGGGAAATCAGCCTGTCCTGGAAAGCCAACTTGCGTGCGTGCATGTATGCGTGCGTGCGTCTGCACATGGATGTGAGTCTGTGCGTGCGTGTGTGTCGGCGGGGGGAGGGGGTGGGGGTGGGGGGTGGGGAGGGGACGTCCCGGCCCTCACCCTCCGCAGCCTAGCTGCCAGCCGCCAGCCCCATCATCTGTTGTGGCAGATGTTTGGCTGTGCCATGGCAACGCCGGAACAGGATGTACCTCTGGATTGCAGCAGGGACAAGCCCAAGCTCACAGGCCGCCCACACCGTTCCCCTCTCCAAAGGCCTGCTGCGGAGAAGAACCGCTTGGGTCCAGGTTGGGGACAAATGGTTCTTGTGTCGGGAGGGAGGCAGAGATGGCATTCTCCATGGGGTCAGCGGTGGGGAGGGGAGAGGGGAGGAGGAGGAAGACACACGTGGGCACAGCCCAACCGAGGCCCTCCTCTGGGAGCTCGCAGCAGCTTCCCTCTGCCCAACAGAGGATGCTAAGGGAACAGCGTGGGAAGAGGAGCTGCTGTCAACAGGGCTGGTCTGCGGGCGGCTGATCGCTCTTTCCCACGATTACAGCGGCTCCTCACGGAGGGAAGGCTTTGTGCCAGCACATGTGCTTAGTACTTCGTTTGGCAAATAATATCTACGTTCACGGGTCTCTGCTGTGTGCCAATGACACAGCGCACATCTTAGTGGCAGCCCTATGAGGTCATCCCTGTTCTTCAAATGAGGAAAAGGGGGCAAGGAGAGGTGAAAGCCAGTGCTCTGGGTCATAGAGTGGGTGAATTAGGGGGCAAGACCTCAGGCTGTCTTGCTCCCAAGCCCTTGATTAAGTGTGGTGATGCTGCCAGGACTGGCCACATCCTCTGCAGGGCCCAGTGGGAAATGAAAAGGCCTGGCCCTCATTAAAGAATTAAAGACGGCGACAGCGGAGCATCAGACCAGTCGCGGGGCTCTTTAAGTGCAGGGTTCTATTCAACTGCCCAGGAAGCCAGGCCCCAAAGGCTCGGAGGGTGGGCACAAGTGGCTTGGAGAAGCATACAGACCAGGATAGTGAGCCCCACCCTGGCCCCTCCGAGCTGCCCTGATCTGAGTGTGATCTCTGCACCAGGCAGCCCATGTTACCCCATCACAGGGGAGAAAGAACCACCTACCCCGCCCAAATGCTGTGCGGAATTCCCTAGAACCAGAAACCTGGGAGATTGGAGGACAAATCTTAGCTCAGTGCTAAAGCTCTTCTGTCCTCGGGGATTCTCCAGGCAAGAATACTGGAGTAGGTTGCCATGCCCTCCTCCAGGGGATCTTCCCAACCCAGGTATCAAACCCAGGTCTCCCACACTGTAGGCAGATTCTTTACCCTCTGAGCCACCAAGGAAGCCCATGAATACTGGAGAGGGTAGCCTATTCCTTCTCCAGGAAATCTTCCGGACCCAGGAATTGAACCAGGATCTCCTGCATTGCAGGTGGATTCTTGACTAGGCTGAGCTACCAGGAAGCCCATTGTTTTATGAAATCTTTACATTTTCCTTTTAAAGTATGAAAGTAACAACAATCCTATTGGAGAGATTCTGGGATTGATAAAGGGAGGGAAAAACGTTGACCTGGACTCCTAACCACCTAGCCCCACTGCCATTGGCAGGTTGTATATTTTCTTCCTGACTTTCACAGGCGGGCTTTCTCTTAGGACCCCCGGGCGTGAAACAGAGGCTCCTCTCTGCCTCAGGCAGGAGCACATGAATGGGGGAGAATGACTGAATGGATGGATGTTACAAAGGAGTCTGGTCTGGATGACCTTTCAGATTCTTCTGGACTTTAACTAAACTCCGGATTCATTGAGAGGAGGAGGGGGTGGGCAGGGTGGGGTGTGGTGGAGGGGCCCTGTCCAATGAGCCAAGCCCAGTGTGCTGGGGCCCTGAGGTGGTCGATTCCGGGCCCAGTCCTGCAAGGATGTGGTTTAGGCAGTTGTGAGCACCCCCAAGCTTTCCCAGCTGTGGGGTGTGTGTGTATGTTGGTTTAGGCAGTCGTGGGTGCCCCCAAGCTTTCCCAGCCATGGTGAATGACACTCGGCACTCATTTTCACAGCATATCTCATTCATTTATGCTCATTTGATACTGACTGAGTGCTTGCTATGCACTGGGCTTCCCCAGTAGCTCAGCGGTAAAGAATCCACCAACAATGCAGGAGATGCAGGTTTGGTCCCTGGCTTGGGAAGATCCCCTGGAGGGCATGGCCACCCGCTCCAGTATTCTTGCCTGGAGAATCCCCATGGACAGAGGAGCCTGGCAGTTGCAGAGAGTCTGCCCGTGGGGTTGCAAAGAGTCGGACACAACTGAAGCAACTGAGCACGCACGTACTATGTGCAAAGCCCACGAGAGGCTGGCTCTTTTGGAGAGAAGATCGGAGGTAGAAAGTGTATGAGTTTGGAGTCAGGTACCCTGAGCTTCTGTCCCTTCCTGGCTGTGTGGCCTTAATCTGGGTGACCTAACCTCTCTGGAGCTTCCACCTCTTCATTTGCAAGACAGTCACCTCTACCGAGAGGACTGTGTCAGTAACAGACATGAAACGCCTGCACCCAGGTGCTGGGTGCACTTGACTTCCTTCTCCCCTCCCGCGGTGCCAACAGTAGCAGCCACTGACTCAGCAAGTGGTGCCCCAGCAGAGAAGAGGTTTACATACATTCTCAGCTAATTCTCAAATTATTGGCCCCACGAGGTCGGTAGCTCTGTCCTTCACCTGTTGTGAGATCCAATTTCAAAACCAGAGGGAGCTCTGCGCCTCCAGCTGCCTGTGGGAGAATCTGTCTCTTAGCATCCAATTCCCAAGCATCCTTTTCTGTGCTAGGGCTTCTGCTGACACTTCACTTGCAAAAACAGTTAACAACAGCAAAGAGGAATTTGGGGCTGACACCAGACCCTTTGCCAGAATACTTCAGGGTGTGTGAGCAGCTTCCCTTTAAAGGTCAAATACAGTGAATTCGATCTGGGGGCGGGAAACACACCTTGTACCAGCAGCCAAGGTAGCCTTTGAAGTGGGTCAGATTTCCCCGGGGCTGGAGGCTTCATTTCTGATTCGATGTTTTCCTGCTGGTACCTACAGGGAGATCAGATGCCGCTTCAGGCTTGCTGCTTTCTACTTCTTCGGTGGGGGGGTACAGCTCTGGGAGGGTTTTGGGTGGAGAATGAACAGTAGTACCTCCTGGCTTCACCCCCTTTTAGAGGTCACTGTGGCCAAATAACTTACATCCTGCAGACCTGATTCTTCGACTGAAAACTGAGGGTAACATCAAAGGGCCTTTGGAGGGTCCCACGGGGTTCATTAAAGTGCTGGGTGCGTGAAAGTCTCAGGAAATAGTTCTGCTCACTCATGTGAGGGCATAGGGGTGGGTGGATGGCCTGTCCTGGGCAGGGCTGACCTGATGCACCACTGCCAGACACCTTTGGACAGGGCTTCCCTTCGATGCAGTGAATCCTTCTGAAATGCCCGGAACTCCTCCATGCTCTGCCTCCTGGAGCTTCTTGAGGTCTAGCCAGGAAAGGCTTCCACGAGCATGCGGCTGCTCCACTGCCTGCCCACAGCCCCTGGAGGTGAGATCTGGGGCCCCATGTAACCTCAGGCTTGCTACTCTGAGGACAAGATCAGGTTGTCAGTCACAGGAAGGTTCTCCGGGGACCTGAGTGAAGAGAGTATCTGGTGATCTGGGAACACCCACATTCTGGAAGGGCCATGTGGAAGGGTGGGTGTTGTCTGCAGAAAACATGTGTGGAATGTGATTGTAACTGGCAGAGGGAAAACCTACTCAACTGCACCGCATTCCTATTTCAATGGTTTTCTAGACGTGGCCATCACAATTCCCAGGGAATCCACAGGAATCGCAAGGAGTGCTGGACCCCCTGCTCCGGCTCAGATTCACCTTGGGAGCCTGAAGAGAATGTGTTAGGGGTCTCCACCTTGCCTAGGAGTGTCCTGAATCATGACCCTCATGGTTCAGTTCCAAAAACCTCATATATAGAGAGGGGCTACATTACAGCTTGATGGGACCAGTCACCAGTCACCCCATTCACCTTCTGCTTTAATTTTCTACCGAATAAGCATTTCCTAACCATAATTTGGACTTCCTAGGTGGCTTAGTGGTAAAGAATCTGCCTGCCAATGCAGGAGAGGTGAGTACAATCCCTGGGTCAGGAAGATCCCCTGGAGGAGAAAATGGCAACACACTCCAGTATTCTTGCCTGGAGAATCCCACGGACAAGTCTTGCAGGCTACAGTCCATGGGGTCAGAGTTAGACAACTGAGTGACTGAGCACAGCAACCATAATCTGGCTTCAAGTGCAGATGTCCCTAGAAGGAGGACTCAATGTGTTAATCGGCAAATGAGAGTAATCTGGTCGGCTTGATGCTTATAGTATTTTTTAATTTTTTACTTTTACAATATTATCTTTTTTTGCTGATGGCACGTAGGACTCTAGTTACCCGACCCGGGATCCAACCAGTGTCCCCTGCATTGAAAGGTGGATTCTTAACCACTAGATTGCCAGGGAAGTTCCCATTGATGGTTATAATTCTGATTGTAAAGTGGAAAACTTGCATCCTGCTTATCCACCCATCTCCTGTGAGTACTGGGGAGGGGTACAGTAAATCTAGGTGAACTAAATGGAGTGTGTACTGTTTCTGGACCCACAGGCTGTGGAATTTCGTAGTCCTATCAAGGCACTAGTGGCAGACGGGCGACACTCACTCATGTGACTCGCCCGTGGGACCAGCAGGTATGGCACCAAAGGCAGCGAAGAGGAAATATGAGTGCCGTTTGCCCTGCTAGATGCACAGAACCCCAGGAAGGCAGGGTTTTCCTTTGGCAGCAGCCTGGCTTGGCTCAGACACCACGGGAGGAGAGCCCCCAGAGCTCTATCTACAGTGAACTGTGGCCCGTGCTCGGCCGAAGCCTTTGCTGTGTCTGGTGACTGGGGTCCCCTGGGGTTCCTGTCTTGGCCGTTATCCATGATGAGCCCCCTCCACCCCATCCCCTCTTGTGTGTGAGCAATTAACGTGGTGGATTTCTCCAGCACACCCCTCAAGTTCAAGTCCCACCCAAGGTGGGGGCAGACAGGACAGGTTTTTTTGGGATACAAGTGACCACCTTGTATACCAAAAGTTGGCCTGCTCTTTCTTACTGGCAAGATCAGGAAGAAAAAAAAAAAACGATTCCTGCAGCAGCTGACCTTTCTCCTGGTTCTTTCTCTGGGCTCACTTGTCCAGCTGTTTAGCACGGGGCCAGCAAACAGCTGTGTCTCTACTTTCCTGGCCAGGACTGGAGGGGCTGCTGCTTTGTTTTTTTTTGCACAAGTTCAGAGGTCATCGAGCATTTATAAAGAAAGTTTATTTTCCTCACAAGAAGCAGACTATATACAGTACACACCAACAGAAGTAAAAAAAAAAAAAAAAAAAGTGCATTATGCATCTTCTACTGCAAATTCACAGTACAAAAGATACTGCCTTTTAAATATATAATATAAAAAAAACCAAGAAGAAAAACAATATATAATAAAAAAATCATTGATATCGTAACGCAACACACTGGCACCCACTGGCAGCTTCTGGAAACCAAAGGGCAGGCTGTCTTGGGAAGGGAGCTCCTGACTGTGGAGGGAGATCTGTACCTGCATTTTGTTGCAAAGAGCTCAGGACACCAAAAGAGAAGAAAACGGGGCGGGGGAGACAAGATGGTAAGAAAAACTCTACTGAACAGGAGAATAGCTGTGTGATGGGGAGCGTAGAGGAGGAGGGCAGGGCTGTGGTCCAGAGGGGGCCAGAGCTGGCTGGCCTACCAATCCTGTCTTTTCTTCATTTACTATAGGCCCTTGGCTGAAACAGCACCTGCCTCGCCCATAGGGACCGCCAGCCAGCACTGTTTCTAGCGATGTCCCTGGCCTGGCTGTGGGCAGACTGCCCAGCAGATCAGCCCAAGTATGGGGCAGGCAAATTCCAGCCCCAGCGCCAACCACCACGGACAAGGCAAAGTATCCAATCACAGAAGGCGAAAGCGGAACGGCTGCCCATAAATACACAGTATTTGTAAACTATTATTAAGGCACTCGATTGTAAAACAATAATTACAGTGTCGAAGAGGAGGGAGGGAGCGGCCATCTCCTTGCATGGTGTGGCTGACAGAGGGACAGTGGAGGATGGGGGTCTGGCTCTAAAGGGTCCCGCTAGGAGACTGACACCGGCCGGGGCCAGGGGGGTCTACTACAGGACAAAAAAACAAGGCGGTCACGTCCAGATCCACCGCACGATGTCACGCCAGACCATTCAAGGTGACCCGCTCCACAGCGTGGGTGACAGGCGTGTGTGTGGATGAGGGAAGGGGAACGCATGTGATGCTCTCGTTAAACTGACAGATGTATAGACTCAAATATATGTGTCTGTGCAGAACAATCTCACACACACAGGCATCCATCTGCAGAAAGAAGTAAAGTCACTCAGTCGTGTCCGACTCCTTGCGACCCCATGGACTGTAGCCTACCAGGCTGTTCCGTCCATGGGATTTACCAGGCAAGAATACTGGAGTGGGTTGCCATTTCCTTCTCAAGAGCAGATGATAAAAAGACCAAGTAGCTGAACACGGGGATCCGTGAGTACCTTTGTCTGGCCAAGATGCTGGGGTAGGACAAGAGCAGGTAAACCTGCACTGTGCTGGCCGATGTTCCAAACCTCCCGCCAACTGGCTCCCCTGCCGGAGGGACCCAGAGGGACTCGCTGCCCGCGCGGCTCCAGGGAAGCCCTGCTGGCTGGTAAGCCAGAGCAGCGTTTCCAGGCGGCAGACAGTGCGCTGGTCTTCCAACACCTTGGGTGAGATTCTGCATGTGACGACTAGATGCCAGCACTTCCTCTCACTAAGGAGCAGGGGCCCCCCAGGGATGGGGCCTGAGTGCAGGGCTGATATACAGGGTTGTCCTGATGTTAATTCTATGGCCGTTCTGGCTCTATCCTAGGTATCCACCCTCTGGGCTTATTCAGGAAGGAAAATGCTTAGAAAGGGCTGGAATGCTTTCTTAGCTGGAGAGGGTGGGATGGATGGAGCACAAGGGGGCTGGACAGAGTAGACTCCTGTCCAATGGAACGGGCGGCCCCACCCAGCAGAGAGCTGTTTGGCAGCCTGGAGGTTGGCGCAGGTGCCTGCACTGAGACCAAGGAGGCAGGGGAGACTGGGGGCAAGAACCCTGTTCTCAAGACGTTCATGCAGTGATGCACGCTGCCACGAGACAAAGATATGGAAATCGGCAAGGTCAAGTGCCAACCAGAGGGCAGCACTGTATCCCCTCTCTGTGACCAGCTCCCCGCTTTGACTCAACAAAACTCAGTGAGAAGACCTCTGTGCGTCAATGCAAGAGAAAGACCTAGACAAGTTGAATCTCCTGCTGGCATGCCATGTGAATGAGAGGGAAAACGGTGTGGAGGTGGAGGGGGAAGAGGAAACACAGCTGAATTTATGGTGTACCAAGCTGATTCAGCATTATATGAAGATAGCTGGTCACCAAAATCCATGACTTTCCCAGCATAAACCTCTGCCACCCACATTCAGAACTTCCCCCATCCGCTAAGTGTACAGACAAAGCGTTGGTCAAGAAGCTTATGGTGCAAGCTGTCTTTTCGGAGACCACTAATGCATCTGTCTTTGTCGAGATGCCCCCAAGCCTGGCAGAACACTCTGGTCTTATTAGCTAACATTTAAAATAGCAATCCATATTGGTCTTTACGCCACTGATCTGGGAGAAAAACCTTCATTCTCTTCTCCAGGCTAGAATGTTACCCATCAAGAAGGCTTCGCTTTGTTCTGATGGTGGGGACCTGGGCCCTAGTTTCATTAACAGACAAACTTCTGACAATGAATGGATAACTCTGCCAAAAGCCAAAGACCCTCTCATCTTTGTAATCCTCCTCCCATCCTTTACTTGGATAAAAAAAAAATCTATGGCTTTCAAAATGAAGGTCTTCAAGAATATATCATACCCAGGCATGGTTAAAAAAAAAAAAAAAAAAAAAAACCCAACATAAGCCTGTCATCATCAAATCTACAGGATTCTTTTGACACAAAAATTGACCCACCACATGAAATGCAATTTGGCAAAACACTGAACCTGATACATTTTTTTTGCGACCATGCTCTTGTGTTGGCTGAGAAAGGCAGAGACCCAACTGGGTTTTCTGGAATAAGTGGATCATATAAGGTGATTCCAACTGATTGCAGTGGGGAAACAAATTACTATAAGGTGAAATAACATATACTTAAAAAAATAAAAAAAAAAAAAAGGTCAGGGAGAAAAAGTTTCTGGAGAGAGGGTGTTTTGCAAAAGCTATACCCACGAGTTGAAACATGGACTGGCCTCGTTTCTGAAAACTCTGCATGGGTTGCTCTGAGAGGCCCAGTTTGGACCAACATAAGATGGAGACTCATTTACCCATTTCTGGAATTCAGCTGGCCCTTGAAGGATGTCTAGTTCCACTGAAATAATCTGGTGGACCCATCTGAGGGCAAGCTGCAACTGTGGGAAAGCTTCAGCCAGTAGGGGCCCCCCAATGCCCAGGGGACAGACACTGGGGGTGGGCTGGCAAGGACTGGGTTGGGAGGAGGGCAGGGTTTGGCCTGAGGTGACAAAAGAGGCGGGGGAGGCCTTCTAACTCCCCGGAGTTTCTTCCCCAAGGGCCTGGGCAAGCCCTGGGTTTTCAAGTAAAACCAGGGCTCAGGAAAGGTTTTTTATAAAGGACCTGATTATAAAGTATCTTCAGTTTTGCAGGCTACATGGTCTCTGTTGCCTGTTTGGTAATTTTTGGCTAACCCTTTGAAAATATGAAAGAAAAAAAAAAAAAAAACACCCATCTTAGCTCATGGGGCGACACACCCCAGCCATGGTTGGCTGACCCCTGCATGAAATCTAACCAACCTCTTTTCTCTCTCCAAAACATTTTAACACCCTGTCTTGCCTGCTGACATCAGAGGAGTCCCTCTACTTAAGATCCTGAGGGGCTACCCCTGGAGCCGGGCGGGACCTCAAGCCTTCCCAGCCTGCTGGGAAGAGCCGTGGAGAAGCAGGAAGCAGCGTTCTCATCGCAGGAAGGGGCGACCTGTAAACATCTGAGCAGCTTCCCACCAGTCCTGCTTCTCGGAGAAGCTGCTGCCGAGCTGTTCCTCGAGTGACTGAGCATCTCTCACTGCTGACCTCTCCCTTTCCTCCCCGGACTTGAGTACACGTGACCTAATGAACCTGAGTGCCAGACCTCCGGTGGGGTGAGCCGTGTCTCCGAACCCCTTCCCCAGCCCTGCCAGATGCTCGAGCGCCTTCAAAATTGTAGGACCGTGTGGCCTTCTGCAGCAGGTGAGACTCAACGATAACTTTGTGGGTCCTTCTCCCCAGATGGGGGTACAACGAGGACCACACACACACACTTCGCCCCTGCCTCCGCCAGGGCTGGCCAGACCCGCGTCACTCAGCTGTGACAACACACCAGCACCGGGAAGTCAAAGCTCAGAGGACCTCCACACGCCCCCGGGCTCAGTCTGACGATGGTCTGTGCCTTCCTGTCGCTTTAAGTAGCGGTGTTTGGTGCTGGCAACTTTAAAAGTCTTGATGCCTTTAGGGGAGGGGGGCATGGGTCCTGACAGCAACAACAGAAAAGTTCTCTTTAGGAAAAAAAAAACCCTTTTCTGACCCAGCATTTTCCCCTGGAACAAGCCTTGGTCATTACTGGATTTTTAAAAATAAAAAACGCGCACAGCAGGATCAGAGGTAGGAATTCTAGTGCCATCCACGGGTTTCCCCACGAGGGCCTGCATGAGCGAAGATGATCCCCTGTGGTGCCCACGCAACACCACGGCTACCCGTCTGCAGGTTGTGCATGGAGCGGTTTTTTGATGCGTGTGCATCTCCGTATAAATGCTCTTCTTAAAACACGAGTCTTCTTGGAAACACTCACTTTGGGGTCAGAGTCTACTGGCCCACAGCTGCTGGTTCTCCCAGGCCACAAACACCCACGCTCCCCTCTCTTTTCTTGTGCTGTATTTTCGGCAATTTTGTTGCTTCTTCTCCTCTCTGCAAAGAGAAGGGGAGGAAAAGCGAGGATAACGCCAATTGCTTAAGGGCAGGGGTGGACCAGAAATCCACAGGGAGGCTAAGGGAGGGATCGCACAAGTCCAAACGTAGCCAGAGGTGGGTCAGCTTTTGCCCGGCCATGAAGGGCTTTTCAAGTTTTCCGGGGCAGATTTCCCTGACGGTTTCAAGGTGGCGGCCAGACTCCTGGTGGCCGGTGGGGGCTCGTGCAAGAGGGAAGACTCGCTCAACCTGGCGTCCTGGGAGTCGGCCGCGCTGGACACGTCGGCCTCACTGGACAGGTCCTCGGTCGAGAGGTTGAGGCTGCCGAGCTTGGCCAGGGAGTGGGAGCGCTTGAGCGGGGACGAGACGGTGAGGCCCGCCAGCCGGAGCCGGGTCTCGATCTCCTGCGTGCGCTGCTTCACCAGCCCCGGCTTCCCGCGGACGCTGTGGATGCTGTCGCTACTCGAGCTCCGTGTCAGGTTGGAGCTCATGGAGGACGAGGTGGGGGTGTAGCAGATGGTCTTCAGGAAGTCTCTGGAGAAGTGACTGGCGTGGTCCGGGCGGCACAGGAAGGGCGGGGGGCTCTTCAGCGGGGCTCCCTCTAGCAGAGAGGGGGCCGGGCTCGGGCTTCTCGGGGCCCGGGGCTTGGCCTGGCAGAGGCAAGTCCTGGTTCTCCTCGGAGATGGCGGCTGGGCCGTCCCGGCATGGGGCCCCCGGCTCCGCGGGCGTGCCCTTCAGCCTCTCCAGCTCTTTGGTGTGCTTGCGGACCAGGCCCGCCTTCTGCAGCTGGATGATGGACTCCTGGTGCTGCATCAAGTAGCTGTTGCTCGTGGGTTTCTCGGCCTCTTTACTGAACAGGAGCCGCAGGTCCTTGGCTGGCTTCGGATCTTTCTTGGGTGACAAGTCTTCCTTCGCTGCTTCCAAGCCAGGAGGGTTCTTATCACAGTGAGAATTCTTCATGAGGAGGGACTTTGGTAGGGCTTTGTGAGTCTCTCTGGAAGGTTCCAGAAGGCTGGCTGGGGGTTCTGGGGCAGCCCCAGCCCCTGGGCCGCCGGTGTCTGGCCTCCTCGAGCCTGTTGGTGGTAGGAAGGGGGCGGTATCGGTTGGGCCAGAGGCCAGTTTTTCCAAAGCTTGGGACCTACCGGCCACAGGGGAAGATGTGAGTTGGGGCAGGAAGGTGGGCTGGGTGCAGATGGCGGGAGCACCGGGGTTCTTGCATCGCTCCCCGAAGGCCTCGGGGGTCCCACCAGCTGCAGGGTACATGCAGTCGGCGCAGGATTTGTAGGTAGGCTTCACTTTGTTAAGGATCCCGAAGATCGCGTCATGCTGAAAGAGGCAAGAACGTGGTGAGGGTGCAGTACAAGCTAAAGACCAAAACACACAAGGAGGGTGGCGGGCAGTGCTCTCCCTTAAGCTGTGTTGGGACACAGAGCTCTCAGAATGGGAACCTGCTGACTGTGAATGATGCAGGTTCGGAGACAAGGTAGAGACACTCGACTTCCTGGAAGCTATGAACCCATGATCCTGGACAAATCCTCTGGCTACACAGCCAGGAGTGGGACCTCCAAGGGCATCCCTTCTCAACCCCTGCCTCTGCCACCTGCACCAAATGACCCTTTCCAGTGCCCTGATTTCACCTAGAAACCAGGGTGACTTTGCCCTCAGATCGCTGTTGTTGTTGTGTCACCCAGTCACGTCTTGACTCTTTTGTGACCCCACCAGGCTCCTCTGTCCATGAGACTTCCCAGGCAGGCATACTGGAGTGGGTTGCCATTTCCTTCTCCAGAGGATCTTCCCGAACCAGCGATGGAATCCACGTCTCCTGCACTGGCAGGTGGATTCTTTACCACTGAGCCACCGGGGAAGCCCTCAGAGCATTGTGGGAATTACTGAAATAACATTTTGGCACAGTAACTGGGTCTCCCTTTCAGAAAGGGTCTGGAGTCTGCAGCCTGGTGACGGACTGTGCACGTCTGGCACAACAGAGCGTGGCTCCGAGAAACCATCACCTGACTGTGCTCTTCGCAGAGGTGGCGAAGGGCAAAGACGGCTTGGGAATGACTCTAACACAGACCCGAACGCGGGTGCCTGTGGCCTCGATGATGGAACCAGCCAGAGATGGGTTTCATACACCAACGGGGTCTGTAAGACTATGTAAGATGGTGCTGCGGGACTGCTATCAATTTTCCCAAGGTGGCAGTGGTACCGTGGTCCTGATATATATGGAAGCATTTGTGATGGGAAAGACAAGACTGGGGATTTGATTTGTTTCCACCTGATGTGAAGAGCCGACTCACTGGAAACAACCCTGAGGCTGGGAAAGATTGAAGGCAGGAGGAGAAGGGGGCGACAGGGGACGAGATGGGGCTGGATGGCACCTTCGACTCAATGGACACGAGTCTGAATAGCCTCCAGGAGATGGTGATGGACAGGGAAGCCTGGCGTGCTACAGCATGGGGTCGCAGAGAGTCGGACACCACTGAGCAACTGAACAACAATGATCCAGGGTGTGGGAAAGTGTATGGGGGTGAGACGATACAGCCACACACTGGTAAAGATCAAAGCTGGGTAACAATGTATATCTCTTACATTTTAAGTAAGAAAAAAAGATTTAGAAGCCTTGCCTAACACAGCAACGGGGCAGCGGGGTCAAGGGAGCAGTGTACAGAGACGTCCTTGGGGCTTCTGGTCCTCCTACTGTCTACCCTCCACAAGGGCCTGCAGAACCTCTCGGAAATCCACCCAGGGGCTGCATGGGGGGGGGGGGCATGGAAGTGGCAGGCACACACCACCCCCCCACCCGCCTACCTCGAGGTCGTCTGGGCAGCTCCTCTTGCTGTTGTTGTTATTTAGGTTATCCCGGTTGAGCAGGTTATCAAGCTGGGCTGCCGGCTGCCCCCACCTCCTGGCTCCCAGGGCCTCCTCCCTTTCCATCTCCTCCGCCTGCAGCTCAGGCTCTGGTTTCTTTGTCACTTCCCTCTCGCAGAATCCCGGACCTTCTGTGGGGGGGCTGGCTGGCTGGGGCACCTCTGCCAGCTGAGCGGCTTCCTCCAGCAGAGCGTCCCTCTCCAGCTCCTCCAGGTGGACAAGGCCGCCCGTTTCATCGCCAGGGGCCCGCAGCAGGGGGTCTGAGAGTCGCCGGAAACAGCAGGGCAGAGCCGGGTCCCCCAGGGCCCTGCTGTCCGGGAACTCAGGCAGGGGGGCAGTGGCATCCAAGCAGGGCGGCGGGGCTTCCAGGGTGCTGTCCGGGGTCTCTGGCTGGAAGTCCCCGGGCCCCGCGGGGTCGTCCACAGGCTGCTGGAGGCAGCTGTCGTCGGTCTGCTGGCGCCACAGCTTGTTGTGCCGCTGTTTGCTGGGGGAAGGAGGGAGGAGGAAGGTGAGCCGAGGCCAGTGCCCAGAGGGTCCTTGGAAGAGGCTGGTGGGGCAGGGGGGCAGCCCAAGGCTTGGGTGGACGCCAGGGGCTCACCTGGGTGAAGCCTCTCTGGGATCATTTATCCCCAAGACATTCAAGGGTGACGGCAAAGGCCCTGGGACCCCAAGTCATCATGGCTCCCACAGGAGCAATCCATGGATGGTCATGTAAACAGCTGTGTCACGTGATGAGGATGTTGCAGACACTGAGGTCTGGACCTGAAATCCCATCATGGCCCCCGTGCCCCAGATCACTGTGTTGAACCTGGTCACACCACTGATGCTCAGTCTCTGTTCCCCCCATCAGTCAAATAAGAAACTGTATCTTTTCCTACTGCCTTTGTAGGGAAATAATGTGGATAAAAGCAGAGAGCTGGTAAAAAATTACACACATTCATGTGACCACGTAAACACGTGATGCGCCTGAATAAAATTGGGAAGACGCCAGAAAATTGGAAATATTTGTGTAGGTCAGAGAGATTACAGGTCAGTTTTTTTAAAAGTCTTATAGCACTATAGTATTATTTTTATATAACAATTTTTAAACATAAAGGGTTAAAAAAAAATAAGAGGCTCATAATGAAATAAGGTCAACGAGTCACCTCCGTGAGCCTGAAGAGACTCACCGCCATCACGGGGCTTAGGGTTAAGAGACATAAACGTAAAAGGCTGCTCTTGTTTTCGGCCATCTGCTCTGCGAGCAGGCCAGGTGGGCCCTCAGATGGGGCTGGGATCCGAGTTCAAAATGCTGTGCTGCTGTGAACCTGGCCTGGAGATCCCTGGCTGGGCTTCAGACTGCTGATGGCAGCAAGTGACTGAAGGGCTAAAGGAGCTGATGTGTCCATCCCCTCCCCCTCAGCCCTGCCTGCACATCTGTCCAGCTGCTCTCTGGCTGACAGTGAAGGAGTCCAGAGATGTCCAGAGCTATTCTCCAGACCCCTCGTTGCTTCCTCAGATGTGGCCAAGAAGCTGGTGGGCTTAGCCTGTGGCCTCCCCATGGCGCCGAGCAGAAACAGGTGTCAGGGAGGCCTTGGGCAGACTGAGCAGAAAGAACAGGGAGAGTGAGTGGATCCACCTGGGGTCACTGGGGGTGCCCCCGTGGGGGCAGGATCACCCTGCATGGGATCCCCAGAGGCCGACAGGCCTGGGGAATGCCCCGCCTCCCTGGGCCACCCTCTGGCTGTGTGACATGGGACACCTCAACCTCCAGTGTCAGTTACTGACTCTCGGTAAATGCGGGATCCTCTGTCCTTTGCAGACCTTTCTCATGGCGGGATAGGTAGGTAGGTAGGTAGGTAGGTGGGTGGGTGGTGGTGGTGCTTTTAGAGAATTAAAAAGCAGCTATGTCATCACTGACCACGAGATGGGTCTACTAAAGCATGTGGATGGTGCTCGTGGAAATTTCACAACAACCCTACGAGGGGGTAGTGAAAGTCGCTCAGTCACGTCTGATTCTTTACAATCCCATGGGCTGTAGCCTGCTAGGCTCCTCTGTCCATATCGCTTCTCCATGCAAGAATACTGGAGTGGGTGGCCGTTCCCTTCTTCAGGAGATCTTTTAAACCCAGGTCTCCAGCATTGCAGGTGGACTCTTTACCATCTGAGCCACCAGGGAAGCCCAAGAATACTGGAGTGGGTAGTCTATCCCTTCTCCAGGGGCTCTTCCTGATCTAGGAATTGAACCAGGGTCTCCCGCATTGCAGGCAGGTTCTTTACAAGCTGAGCCACCAGGGAAGAGGAGGAGGAGGGACAGGGGGAATGGGGTCAATTCTTAACTCAGGAGAGGAGACTGTGACCCGGGCAGATGGATGATGAGCCAGGCCTGAGCTGCCAGCTTGGCGGCGGCAGGCCTGGGTCTGCCCCTGCGGTCCCTGGAGCTGCCCTGCGTTGAAACCTGGCACGGGGCTGGGCACAGAGCAGATGCTTAGGAAACGGGGCAGCCCCGGGCCCAGCTGCACGTGGGAATCCTGCCTTGGATCAGAAGCCGTGCCCTGCTCCCTCCAGCCGCAAAACAGCTTTCTGTGCGTGCCAACACAATCAACACAGATCCCTCCTGGAAACCACTAATCAAACCCCAAACAATAGCTATTTTGCTCAGATGGGCTCCCCTCCACCCCTCCAACCCCGAGGCAGGATTTCTGGCTGTGGAAGCCAACCCGGGGCCGGATGGGAGCACCGCTGGGCAGCAGGGCTCTTGGAGCTCGGCTTTGCCGGCTGGTTCTTCCCGGCTCATGGTCACCCACCTGGCGTCCAGGATGCCTTCATACTCAGACAGCTGCTTCATAAAGCCTGCGTTCGGGCGCGTGATGCTGCGTTTCTGCTTCACGTAGTTGTAGGCTTTCTCCAGGGTCCAGCCGAATTCCTTCATTGCGTAGGCTATGACCGTGGAGGCCGAGCGGCTGACACCCATCTTGCAGTGGACTAGGCACTTGGAGCGGTTCCTCCTGCAGTGGCGGGGGCGGGGGAGAGGGAACGAACGGGTGCAACTGCATTCTCTCAGGCTCCGTGAGACAGATATTTTTAAAACAAAAAAGCCTGAGGTTATCTCATTGCCCAAACCCTCCAAGGCCCTGAGGATTAGGTAGCAGGTGTCCATAGACCCTCAGACGGAAATAACTTGGCTGCCAAATCGATTAGCACATAATGGGAAATCGAGACAGAGCTCTCTGGCCGGGCCCAAGTTTGGCAGGGAGAGAGCTCCTGAATTAGGCCATCTCCAGCAAAGAAGCAGGAGTCTTCCCAGGTTGGCTAAGACGGGACGGGAGGCCAGAGCCCCTTGGGCAGGAAGCAACCAGGCAGCAGCGAAAGGGGTTATCTGCAGAGCAGATGGAGACAGGGAGTGGGTTACTGCAGAAAAATGGGGTCAGCGGACAGAAAGCTCCAGGACCCCTGGAGAGAGAGTGCCTTTGCACACAGGCAAGTCAAGGAGCCACCAGAGAAAGAAGCCAAAGGAAACAGATGGGGTGATAGGCTTTTTCTAAGGAGACGGTATGGGTCCAGGCAGGGCAGATTTAACAGACATGGCAAGGCCAGGAACACTGTTGCTCTAGCTGCCGCTGCTCCAAAAAGGTGAAGGGGAACAGGCTGGGGGGCGGGGAGTGGGCACAGGCTGGGGAGGCCGCACCTGTGAGGGTTTATTTGTATAGGAGGTAGGGCGCCAGCCTGCCTGTTTACATTAGAAGCAGCCCACCTGTCAGGTAGGGACAGGCTCACTTCCTTTACCACAGGCTTGAAATTCGTCCTCAGATCTCAGTTTGGTTTTTTTTGGACTGCTGAAGTCTATGCCCCAGGAACCCAGGGGAACTAAGATTTGGTCCCACATCACAGAGCTTTGAGCTGGAGGGGTGCAAAGCAGAAGGGGTGGGAGTGTCTCTTGATAGCATCTCAAAAGAGTTGTTTCCTGCTGGTCCTACTTCAGGGAGACAGAAGTGTTCCTTGGGAGGGTAAGGTGAGGACAAGACAGGCTGACACTGGAGACAGGCTTGACGGCACTGGGGGACGGGTGACCCTATCCTACGTGAACGGGAGTCCAGCAAACTCAGGTGGAGGCGGCCATGGCTCCAGGAACTTGCTCAAGTAGATGTCTGGGCAGATTCCTCTGGGGCAGCAGCCCTAAAGGTCCTCTGAGTCATGTCTGGCCCGCATGCCCCCCTCCCCTCCTCCGGCTCAGCAACTCCCCACAGGCAGAGCACCTGAGAGTGTGCGCTCGATACAGAAGCCGTGCCTGGAGCCAGAGCCGATGATGAAATGGGGGTCAGATGGCACGGCAGGTGGGAGAGACGGTGCTTATTTGGGGCCCCGGAGAAGATGACGACTCAGCCCCACCGGTGCCTGGGGTCCTGTGCTCTACAACCAGAGGACCGTGATGTGCCGCTGGCTCTTCGAGCCAGGAGGTGGCTGTGTCTGGGGTCCCCATTAGTGTCTGCCCACCCCGTGGCTGCCAGTCAGCTTCTTCCCAGCCTGGTTTCTCTGGCTTCTCTGCCCACTTACTTTGCTTTGTTTATAAAATGGTACGCCTCGTTCCAGTGGGCGAGGAGGTCTGTGGTCTCTTCATCATAGACTCGGATGTTATGGTATGCAAATAAGCCAGGGAAAAAATTATCTATTTCTCTAGTGACGTTTAAAATATAGTCAACACTGCAATGAGAAAAAAAAAAAGATAAAGAACGTATTTGGAGAATCAGAACAAGGACTGACAAAAAACAGAGTAATAAAAAATTGCGCATGTAAAATTAGATAGTCAACGGGAATTTGCTGTCTGGCTCAGGAAACTCAAACGGGGGCTCTGTATCAACCTAGAGGGGTGGGATGGGGAGGGAGATGGGAGGGAGGTTCAGGAGGGAGGGGATATATGTATACCTATGGCTGATTCATGTTGAGGTTTCACAGAAAACAACAGAATTCTGTAAAGTAATTATCCTTCAAAATAAATAATTAAAAAAGAGAAAGATAACACAAAAGGAAAAAAAAAACTGTGCAGAGAGAACATTAAATACACATTTATGAATGATCTGTGTTTTCATGGCAGAGTTTCATAGTGGGTTTTTTTTTGTTTGTATTTTTGTTTGTTTTGAAAGTGAAAGTCTGTCGTTAAGTCATCTCCGATTCACTGCAACCCCCTGAACTGCCAGCCAGGCTCCTCTGTCCGTGGGATTCTCCAGGCAAGAATACTGGAGTGGGTTGCCATTCTGGTATCTTTTAAATGCCCTCTGTATGATGAGAATATATTTATGATAAAAAACAAATTTCTGCATTAAAAAACTTATAAAAAGAAAGTTTCATTCAAAGCATTGTCAAGCAATGTTAACTATAGAAATTCATCATATATATTACTTAAACAGATTTTTTAAGTCTCTTAAAGCTTCAAAATTCATAACTATTACGAGTATACAGAGGCTTTAAAAAACCCCAATGTCTCCACTTTTAAGTAGTTAAGCTGAATATATCCATCCATTATTTATGCCCTTGGGAACTGCCTTAAATCCTTTTTCAAACAAGACAGGCTATAAATAAATAAATAGTCTGGAGGGTTTGCTAACCCAGTTAACCCAGGTTTTATAGTTCTCTACTTAATACTTACATTCCTGGAAGACCAAAATAATTTCAGGAGTTTGAAAACACCTCAAATAGATCTCATAAGAGAATACTTATAAATGCTTTAGAAAAAAAAAAGAAAAACCTTTAAAATCATTTATTTATTCCCAGCAAGATAAAGCATAGACAGGATCACCCTCCACTTCAAGATCCCTTTCTGTTGAAAGAACACATCTTAACCAGTAGCTCTGAAAATATATTTTAAGATTTGTTTAGTCTTGACTTTTAAATGCAGTAATTCAAGAATGCCATCATGTCAGACACACAGGATGGTGATTTTGTGGCTGTGTTGTTTTTTAAAAAGATGTCCAGACATTTGTTCTTAATGGTCTATATTTATACATTTTTTTATTCCTGCTGCCGAGTGTTTCTCAGACTGAGGCGTATGTTTCTGGCCAACGCTGAGTATGTAACTGCGGGTGTCAGGCTCAAAAGCACCACCTCAGACAGAACCGGGAGTGGTCCAGGGTGCACTGCTGACTGGCTCACAGGTACCGGGATGTCAGCATCCCTGCCGGGCAGTGGGGCACTGGGAGGCGGCTCGTGGCCCTCCCAGAATCCACGGTGCCCTGTACAGTTCAAGGGTGGCTTAGAATCGTTCTCCCTGACACCCACATTTCCAAACCCCAGTAACGCCTAAAGCCCCTGAATCATTCAAGGAGGTGGCATTTCGAAGCACATCTGGTTTAGCTATGCCAATCAAGCAAGCCAGCGGCCGCTCTGGAGACGAGCGCAGGCAATTCCAGGCGGGCAGGTGGGCAGCAGCAGGGCTCGGCCTTGACGGGACGGCTGAGCTGAGGGTTTCTAAGCTGCCTGGAAGGACGAGGGAAGACAAGGGGAGCAGACTCACCCTGAGCCCTGCAGTTCCTCCAGGTTGGATGCATTCCATTCAGAGCCCTGGGGGACAGATCACACAGACCCCTGTGAGTGTTGCACTTCAGCTCAGGGCTGCCTGCGGGATGCGCGGTGCGCGCCAGCCCTGATGGTGGTGCGGAATCTCGACAGCCCCTGGCCTCAGAGGAAGCCCACTGAAAGAGGCCAGTATCAAGGCAGGTTCCCTGAGAATTCGAGGCATCGTCAGGGAGAAGGGCAGGTCGAGGAAACCCTGCCCCCTCCCCCTCACCACTCCTTTTCCTAGGTCTCCGGCAGGGTCCTGGGCACCAGAAGCAGTGACCTCTGACCTCCCAGGCAGCAGAGGGCACTTCTACACGCCACTCACTGCAGGCAGGAATGGGTTTACCTTTTCTTGGAAGTATTTGGCAATGTTAAAAAAGTTCCCACCCTCTGACCTAGAAATTTCACTTATAAAAGGCTACCCCGAGGAAACACCCAGAATTCACAAAGGAATATATGTGCAAGGATATTTACAGTTATTTATAATAACAGATCAGTGGAAACCACCCCCGGGTTCAACAAGAAGAAATCAGTAACACAAATGATGGTGGGTCCATGTGACGGAGCCGCTGAAATACACCCTACTTTTGCAGGGTATTTAATGACACAGGGAAAGGCCACGTGGTGAAGAAGGGTTTTCTAGAGCAGGATACAAAGCTACAGAATCAACTAGTGTGGCTCCTTTCCTTTTCTTTCTCTTTCTTTTCTAAGAAGTTATAAATGCATTAAAAAAACAACGACAATAACACCCAGAAGACAGAAAAACAAACATTCCAGAGTATTAACAGTGACTGCCTCTGGATTAGTGAAATTGAGAATGCTTTTTCTTCCTTAGACTTGTACTTCCTGGCGGGGATGCAGTCACGCAGTCGTGTCCGACTCTCTGCGACCCCCTGGGCTGTACCTGACGGGCTCCTCTGTGCGTGGGATTTCTCGCCAAGGATTCTGGAGTGGACTGCCACTCCAGGGGCTCTTCCCAAGCCTGGGGTCAAGCCCACAGCCCTGCACTGCAGGTAGGTTCTTTACTGCTGAGCCATCAGGGAAGCCCTTTATATTTCCTAACCCTCTATATCATGTTTTTGTTTTTCTTTCCAGCCACTCTGTGCAGCATACAGGATCTTAGCTCCATAACCTGGGACTGAACCCAAGGTCCCTGCACTGGGAGCTCAGACTTCCCTGGACCGTCAGGGAAGTCACACACGTTGTAACTTCATATTTTAAAAATGGTTTTTTACAAAAACAAACCCTCCATTTCCAAGGAGGCAAAGGAAACAAAAACCCTGAAGATAAAAACACCACTTTGCTCTTAGGAAATGCGATGGACACAGTCCCAAGAGCAGCAGCACCCTCATGGTCTCCCTGTAAACCTCCCTTCCCAAGAGGGCGGACCCCTCTGGAGGCCACGGCCCCAGTGGAGCTGCCAGTGTGTGGGCAACTAGCTGGATTTTTCATACTGGAGGGAGAGGCTCAAATATAAAAATTCCTTTGGTATCTCTCATGGAAAAAGTGACATAAAGCACTGAGCCACACCGAAAAAAATAACGAGAGCGCCGCTAGGGCTCTGAGTATCCCCTTGCTGTGATCACCACCTAGTGGAGAGGCCAGCTGAGGTACCTCTGGCTGTGTGTCCACCAGGGAAGATAATCCACTCCGCAGGGAGAAGAGTAGAGACAGGGCTGCTTTCAAGATTCGGGCTTCAAATCCACACACTTATAACCAGTTTACATACATACTACATTAAATATTTATAGATCAGTGTTATAGATCAATATATAAAAACACGTTAAACATATAGATACTCTGTTAAGTATATATCACGACATACACATTTGGGGAACTACTGGTTACTTCCTACAGGCAGAAAACAGTCAGTCACACCTTCAGCAGCCAATATGCTCTCTCAACTTTTCCAAGGAATTGACTTCTGCTCTGACCACGGGTATCACATGCGCCTGCAGACACTGCACTCGGTGCTTTAAACACACACTAACGGAAGCTTCGTAAAGGTCCGCTGAGCTACGTGGGTGCCTGCTCAGTGACTCTGTGACTCTTTGCGACCCCATGGACTGTAGCCTGCCAGGCTCCTCTGTTCCTGGGATTTCCCAGGCAAGAATACCAGAGTGGGTTGCCATTTCCTCCTCCAGGGGATCTTCCTGACCCAGGGATCAAACCCTCGTCTCCTGAATCACCACTGAGCCACCTGGGGAGGCCCTTCTGCCCTGAGGTATAGGATGAAAGAAAACTGAGGCCAAAAGGGTTGCTCCCAGGCACCCAGCTGCTCAGGCTGTGGAATGGGAACCTGTTTGTGATTGGCGGGGGCGGGGGGGGTGGTGGTTTCCAGTCTCCATCTCCATCATGCCCTGCGGACCCCTCACTGTAGGAACGTGCCTTCCTCTACGGTCCCCCTGACTTTGAAAACGTGCCGGCTGCCTTCTATGGAGATGGACAGCTTTATGAAAATCTGAGTGAGAGACGGGGCCAGGTGTCAGCAGGGTCTGCTCCCTCCAGGGGCTCTGGGAGCAGGGCCGGGCACACGTGCACCCGCGGGGAGGGTGGAGCAATGCTGCCGCCTCTGCCTTCTCCCCTGTCTAAAGCCGCCTCTGCCTTCTCCCCTGTCTAGAGCCGCCTCTGCCTTCTCCCCTGTCTAGAGCCGCCTCTGCCTTCTCCCTGTCTAGAGCCGCCTCTGCCTTCTCCTGTCTAGAGCCGCCTCTGCCTTCTCTCCCGTCTAGAGTCGCCTCTGCCTTCTCTCTTGTCTAGAGTCGCCTCTGCCTTCTCTCCTGTCTAGAGTCGCCTCTGCTTTTTCTCCTGTCTAGAGTCGCCGAGGCCTAATTTTGGGGTTAGGCATGTGTCCTCCCTGTGGTAACTGGGCTTTTTTTTTTTTCCAGCCCGCAGACCATTTGGAGGGGTTTTTTGGTAGTGACTGAGGAAGGTGGGAAGGTGGTGTGCGTCTGAAAAGGGCAGCCAGCCTCTGACGCCAGAGAGCTCTTCAGACAACTCCCCGCAGCTCAGCTGGGAGCCTCGGCCCGACGTCTGGCTCGGTAAGCAAACCAGTAGGCTGCAGGCCAGAGAAAAGGGTCAAGAGGGGAGTTCCCGTAAAAGTCAGGACGGAGGCTCCAGGAACTCAAGTTTCTCCCCCCTCATGACTTGCTGCAAACTCTAAACACATCGCGGTCTGATTTACATCCCCCGCCCTGAGCCAGGCCTCGCCGGGCGCTGTGCCTCTTACGAGATAAAGATGGTCGAAGATGAGAGAGGGCTTGTCCATCTGTCCCAAGATAAGGAGCATCTCGTTGTCTATGAATTCCTTGAATTCTTTCAGGTTACAGTTCATCTGTTTCTCTAATTCATTACGAATCTGCAGAGTGGAAAATATTAGGAGGGCTTAAAAAAACGAAAAAACACCACAACAATCCAGCTCCTTCAAAGAAGTCAAGTCACGACGTGAACTATGTGATGCTGCTGTCCGGTCTCGTCATGTCTGACTCTTTGCAACCCCCTGAACTACAGTCCCTCAGGCTCCTCTGTCCATGGGATTTCCCAGGCAAGAATACAGAGTGGGTTGCCATTTCCTTCTCCAAAGGATCTTCCTGATCCTGGCATTGAACCCGTGTTTTCTGCATTGGCAGGCGGATTCGTTACCTCTGAGCATCCCGAGAAGCCCAACTGTGGCTGTTTTCAAAAGAAGTATTTGGGGGCTTTTTTCAAGAGTCATCACATATGCATTTAGACATAGCAAACACACACATGGGCGGTAGGAATACAGGCTGCTGCTGCTGCTAAGTCATTTCAGTCGTGTCCGACTCTGTGCGACCCCAATAAACACCAGCCCACCAGGCTCCCCCGTCCCTGGGATTCTCCAGGCAAGAACACTGGAGTGGGTACAGGATACTCAGCCTCAAAGTGACTCTGACTGGGGGACGTTTATTATTTCAAAGAAGGAATCTGATTCCCTGGAATCTTTTCTACTGAGTTGAAAGCACTTAATGCTTTTCCAATGCTCAAATCTATCACCGTGAAAACATAAGATCAGTTTCATTTCACTTTGGAAGATACCACGATGGGCTTCATTATGTGTTATTTCATAAAGAGACTGTTTTGTATACCGTCAACCTGCTACTGAATTCAGCTGTTACTATAATTCACAGCGTTCCATGGACAAAAAGCAACAGAAAGAAGAAAACAAGTGATCCAGAAAAACATTAAAGGGTGGTTTCATTTGGCTTTGGAAGGAGTTTTTTTACACGTGCTAATTCGTAAACAGATCATGTGTGACTTTTTTACAATGGCAGCTTCAACCTCTCGGCTCTACTCAACCAGAAGCAGGGAGACCCGCGACCTCAGCCTGCCCAGCAGGGATGCACTCTTACCTCTTTGGACGTCACATTCTCCAGGTCTTGACTCATCATGATGCTCCTGAGTTTGGCTTTGATGAGACGCTCCGTCCTCTCCCCTTCCGTCGGCCTGGGGAGAAGCCATGTTTAGAGACGTGCAGAACTGAAGAGGCCTGCGGTCGGCGTTCACAGAAACCCCAGCTGTGCCTGGGCAGCACGGGGCACAGCTCGGGCACGTTCTCCGTTAGAAGGGGAGAGGGGCAGGGATGTCCCCCACGGATGCCAACGGTGGTGGCGAGGCACCCTCACTCCTCATGCGGGTCTGCAGAGTCCCAGACTCTCAGGGCTGGAGGCTGGAATCCCCAGGGCCCTCAGGCAGCCCATGGCCCAGCTGCAAACGGCTCCTGTTACCTCCTTACACATTTAAACGGAACCAACATCTGCGAGCCTCCCTGCATCTTCTACAGGCCATCCTGATCCTGGGGCCACAAAGACTGACCAGGACAATCCTTCTTGCACATGACGTGCCTTCATTATACTTGAAGGCACATATTCTTGCCAATGCTCTGGTAATTTCTTGGAGGCCTCATACACATGGCTTCTGATCCTCCCCACATTTGCAGGGCTCCCCTCCATCTACAGCCCTCCTACATGCGATGTCCCTGAGGAACAGGACACTCAGGATGAGGATCTTACCAGGAGGGAAGGGGCGAGTGACTCCCTCCTTCTGGGACCACAGCTGACTGAGTGTGGCCTCGGGGCACGCGGGGGCACCTCTGCGGCCTCTGAGAGGCGACCCCGGGCCTGCTTGCATGCAGTCGTGTTTTGGGACCCAAGGAACCAGATGTTATATTCATCTTATAAACTTATTCACTCTTATAAGCAGAGGAAGAGGCTTTGCAAACCCCGTCTGTGGCCCTGGGGAAGAGGGGCTGGAGCGCTGGCACAGGGAGGCTGATGAACAGTTATGGAGCCGCTCCCCAGAAATGCATTCACACCTAAATTTGTCTTTAATTTCCAAAGGGGGAGTGGAAGTCACAGACCCTTCCCCAGCCAAAGACAATCCCCAGGGGCTGCAGGTCAGGAACCCCTGCCTGCGGTGCTGCTTCTGGGACATGACGGGGCTGCGATGCTGTGCCAGCCAGGGTCCAGGGGTCGGGGTACTCACTTGTCTGCGAACAGGGCGGGGGAGTCGGGCCGCGTGGACTCAAGGTCCTGCATGGCGTTCCACTCGTTGATGCAGCTCTGCTCGGAGCTGATGCAGCTCTCATAGTAGGAGGCCCAGAGCAGCGCCACGCCCCCTGGGAAGTAGTTGTGCCTTCGCGCCACCTCGCAGGCCTTGTGCAGGACCTGCAGGGCAGACCTGGGCCCAGGGGAGGGGGAGAGGGTCAGGGACAGGAAACCCGAGGGGCCACATGGCCGCCAGGCACCTCTGCGGGCCTCCAGGACGCGGGCAGCGACCCTGAGGGCCGAAATAGCACCTGCCATCAGCCCCCAGGAGGGAACTACAAAGCTTCCTAACTCGCCCAGTCGGACAGCCTCCCAGGTCACGTTCCATCCGCAGGTGGGCTCCCAAGGACGGATTCACTGCTGAGGCTGCAGTTACCTTGAAGGCAGGGACCCCAGTTTAGCAGAGCAGTTAAAAGGAGTTTCCTCAATACGCGGCACAGAGGGCTGGTTGTGTCCTCAGTCAGTTAATTTTCTGCTCCCCCCCCATCAATGTCAGAATAGCTTAGATGCTCAGATTTCCTAGGGAAATGAGTTCTAGAAACTAATTTTAATATGAGAACTAACTGCGGAAGAGGTTTGGGAAGGCAGAGTGGGGCAGAAGAAACGAAACTGCAGATGCATATGGTAGCAACCGATTTACTTATCCTTTTCCTACTTCTTTTTACAAAAATATCTGCTGAGTATTTCTCAGTGAATGGAGTAAATCAGGTATCAATGAGGGGTGGACGAACGAGGCCTTGGATGGAAAAATTATCAGAGAATGAAAGGCTACAGTGTAAGACAGTGTATCGGGGGCGTCCCTTAAAAGACTGGACACAGAATTACCACATGATCTAGAGATTCCACTCCCCGGTATGTTCCCCAAAGAACTGAAAGCAGGGATTCAGCAGATACTTTGTCCGCCAGAGGTCACAGCAGCTCTATTCATAGCTGCCAAAAGGAGGAAGTAACCCAAATGTCCATTAAGAGACGAACAGATAAACAAAAGCAGTATATCCATATGATAAACTTACTGTTCAGCCTTAAAAAGGAATGAAGTACTGCAACATGGATGAACCCTGAAAGCATCGTGCTAGGCGCAAGAAGCCAGACACGAAAGGACGGATGCTGTATGATCCCACTTCCATGAGGGACCCACAACGGCAAAGTCATAGAGAGAGCAAAAAATAGAGGCTACCAGGTGCTGGGAGAGGGGGCAGTGGGGAATTAACGTTTAACAAATGCAGCGCTTCTGTTTCACGTGATGAAGAAGTTCTGGAAATGGACAGTGATGATGGTGTACAACACTGTAAATGTACTTAATGTCACTGAACTGCAACCTTAAAAATTGCTTAAAGGACTTCCCTGACGGTCCAGTGGTTAAGACTCTGAGCTCCCAATGCAAAGGGTGTGGGTTCAACGCCCTGGTTGGGGAACTGAGATCCCACATACTGACTTCACAGAGTGATCAAAAAAAAAATTTGCTTAAAATGGTAAATTTTATGTTGCACGTATTTTGCCACACACATAAAATAAACATACCTAAATGTGCTTCTAAGGAGATGGGGTTTTTTAATTCGTGCTGTCAGCTAGGAAAATATTTGTGAGGAGTTAAAGCCCCTGAAACCACACTTACCACATGGCCTGGACAGACACAGGCTTGAAGACGTGCATCCTCCCGGCGGTGCTGACGCTGAATCCACTGAGGATGAAAAACAAAGACGGGTGGTGAGAAGGCGGAGCCCCGACCACATCACTGCCAGGTGCTGGGGCCACCCTGGGGACAAGGCTCCCTCATACTGTCTGACGAGGGACCATAGGTCACAGAGACAAGGGCAAACGCAAAAAAAAAAAAAAAGAGAGAGAGAGGTTCTCAGATCCAGAAGACTGGCTTTTAACCCAGCAACGCAAAGTCAGCCAAAAACCGAAAACCCAGCAAACGGCAATCCCAGCACTGGACACTCTCGCTTCACTTGCCCACCCTGCTCCCCCACTTCTGGTCCCACACACACTATCTAGGTGTTTTTTTTTCATTAGGGTCTTAGTTGCAGGCGTGTGGGATCTAGTTCTCTGACTAGGGATCAAATCAGGGGCTCTCTGCATTGGGAGCTTGGAGTCACAGGCACTGGACCGTCAGGGAAATCCCTGTCTGTGTTTTTAGAGTTGTGTAAGAAACACAGTAATGAAAGACACAAGTTTAAAAGGGAAATATATATGGTAAATCCCTGGAGAGTCAATGGCTAAGACTCCTTGCTTTCATTACAGGAGGCACAGGTTTGATCCCTGGCTGAGGAACGAAGATCTTGCAAGCTGCACGGCAGTGCCAAATTTTTTTAAAAAAAGTAAACAAAAATTGTTAAAAATTAGAAAAGTAATTGTAAGCCCATGTCTTCAGTAAATCTCATTTTCATTTTTCCCTCCCAGTTTTATCTACACAGCCACATAACTTTTCTTGCTGGAATCTCAGGTGGAGATCATTTCCTCCCCTGCACTCGTGGCCGTACCTGAGGTCCCCCCACCTCGCTGCCGCTCTAGGATCTGGACTGCCCTCTGGCCCTGGTCTACCTGCCCGGCCCGCTGGGATGATTCCGCCTCTTCAGTGCCCCCAAGGGGCACCTGAAACACACTGCACCTGTTGGTTGCGTGTCTCCCCTCAGCCCTCAGAGACCTGGAACTCCAGCCGCACCATATCACCCATGCACTTGCAGGGACCAGGCCCCGGAAAGGCACACCGCGCGTGTTCATTTAACAACTCAAGGCAAATGAAGGAACGTCTGTTTAATGCTATTCTTGAACTTCATACAGCAGAAGATCTCCCCAAAAGCAGACTGTTTCTGTTGGTACCTTGTGACCCAGACCCCCTTCTCATTAGAGGCGTCCTCAGTTGTGCCTGACTCTTTTCGACCAAATGGACTGTAGCCCGCCAGGTTCCTCTATCTATGGGGTTTCCCAGCAAGAATACTGGGGTGGGTTGCCATTTCCTCCTCCAGGGGATCTTGCTGATCCAGGGATCTAACCCATGCGCCCTGCACTGGCAGGTGGATTCTTTACCACTGAGGCGTCAGGAAAGCCCAAACTCCCTTGTATCACGTCCCAAATGGACCCTGCCTTGTGAGCCTCACGGGAGGGCAATATTACTTGTCCCGACGTGATAAACAGGTCACACATGGAGACTGTGTTAATGATTATCCAACGATGTCCACACTGGCGTGTGTGTCCAAGTCTACGGTGAGAGAAGCCTTTTTAAAGAGGTCTCCTTACCCGTCTCCATCGAGGTGGATTTTTGTGTCGCTCCACAGTCGGAGAACCATCCCGATGGTACAGCTTTTACTACACAGGAGGGAAGAGGAGACGTCTGGAGTTAGGGTCCACCCTCCCGCACGAGGCCTTCCCTCGCTGTGTCTCCACCCAGCTGGTCCAGCTCACTGTGGGGAACCACCACCTGCCCTGTGTCCCACTGCCTAGGGGTGTATCCGTCTGCAGGGACAGCCCACCACTGAATTCGAGAAGACGCGGGCCTAGGATGGCCAGAAACCCCAGCTTAGAGACAGTCACGGGATGACTCCATAAATGCTAGGTCTCAGCTGCAGCTCTCAGGGGCCAGGAGCAACCAGCGGACCACAGGCCCACAGTGCAGCAGGGGTGAAGCCAGCAACGGCAGGCACACGCCTGGCAAGAGGCCACACAGTCTAGGGGACACGGGCACATCGTGGCAGCTACCCTTAGTCTCCTGTCCTGGGGTGGTGGGGGTGGGCAAAGTGCCAACACCAGGACTGGAGTTCACTTTGGGACCTGTTTCTGTAGCTGCTGTGCAGCTGGTGTTTTAAAATCGAGCTTAATTTGTGTTGTTTTTTTTGCATATCCTAACAGCAATACGATACCTGACCACTTCAGAGCCTGGCACTGCTGAGAAACACAGATGGAAAGAAAAGGCTTTATCAGAGGGTCTCCTCGGATCACTATGAAAATTCTTGAGGAATTTGAAAAAGAGTCGGCTTGTGAGAAACAGCCGTCACTTCCAGGGCCAGCTCAGACCACCTCCAGGGACCCTACACGGACCTCTGTCATGGGCTGACAGCCCCTAGGGACTACGGCTATGCACACAAAACCATGCCACAGGCAGCCCTCAGGTTCACGAAGCCCACTCGATCCTCTGAGTACCAGCAGCCGTGGGGGATCTTTCAACCCTCCGTTTCTGTATCTGCCTTCCTTTTACTTCATTTACTTGTAACAAGCAATGGAGTCTTGGTCGCAAGGGTGGGACTAATGGCAGCCCCCTCGCAAGAACAAGACAAGACAGCATGGTCTCCACCCAACTACTGCCTCTGTGGCTCATGATTTCTGCTATCAATTCTGCCCAAAATGCTCTTCCAACGCACCCTCTGACCTGCCCCAACCCCAGACTCACCTGACAAGCCCATTCATCCTCTAAGACTGGGCTTAGCCATCGCCTGCTCCTGAAGGCCTCTGGCAGGCTCCCTGCCAGGCCCGTGCCTCTCCTGGGTTCCCATGACCACCCCACACCTCTCCATCACTGGGTACATCACCCTGACTTCTGGTCACGGCTCTCTCCCCACTGAGCTTACAGGCTCCTTGAGGCCGAGAACTGTGGATACTGTTGCTGCCCTGTGTGCCGGGCTGAGCCTATTGCCTCATACTCAGGAGAATGCAAACACATGGCTTGCTTAATGAAGAGCAGGTTAATGAAGAATAAAGAGAGTCTACTCTAATCCAGTTTTAACAAATTCAGGTTCTGCAATGATCTCACTCGCATTAACTTCTCTGATATGTAAGGAGAGTCATTCACCTCCATTTAACAGACATAATAAGATCTATGATATAACTATTAGAAACTTGGCCTCCAGTTATTGGGAAATTCCCAACCTCTCTTCAAGCTTCTGACCCACGACCCATCAACAAGTACTTGGGAATCCATGGGATATTAATACTGAATCAGGCCCCTGATATAATGCCCATTGCTCACATACTTCCATATGGGACGGTCAGCCTGGAAGGCACCTTCCTGCTCTACCTGGTCTGGCTCCTGCTTGCCCTGGGGTATTCACCACAGCTGTCACCTCCTCCAGGAAGAAGGTGCCCTCTTCTAGGGCACCCCTGGGACCCAGGGTTAAATCTCTAAGCAGAGTGTAGACCCTAAGCTCAGCACAGCACACAAGAGCTAAAACGAGGAGCTCTACGGTCCCCAGGGCCTGACCACCTTGTCATCTACTGTCCCCACCACGGGTGTGGGACCTTGGAAACCTTTTCCAGCAGCAACTCCTGGCCGTGCCGCAGAGGGGAGCCACCGTGCAGAGCAGACTCACCTCTCCTTACTGGAAAAGTCGACTCCCAGCAGGATACTCTCCTCCGTGTCCTGGCGCCCGCTGCTGTCCACCACCACCATGTAGCGGACCCGCTCCGCCCAGGCACTCTCCAAGCGCACGGCCTAGATGGGCAGACATGCTCTCGCTGGCCTGCCTTTCTAGGTGGCTGTCCCTTCCTCCACCAGCCCAAGACCGGAGACTTTTGTTTTTATCTTTCCCCTGAGAGTTTTGGAATTAAGATCAAAGTCTTACATCTGGTTTATATTCCCAGCATGAGGGACAGCGCCTGGCTCAGAGGAGACCCTCAAACTTCGTTAAATACGGGTGAACAAATAAAACCCAGAGAAAGATGATTTCAGCTCAGCACAGACTAACCCAGAAACCTTATCCACCCTTTCCTGCACCTTCTGGGGGACAGAGGAGCGGATGGGGATTTGGCCTTAGTGAACAGCTTGGGAGAATTTGCTATAATGTAAGAGAGCCAACCCCCTCCACCCCCTCATTCCCCAACCTCCCTTCCAACTCCCTGATCGTCAGTAAAAGCCTACCAAATGTCACCATTAAAAATGAAAACTTGCCACTCTCATTTCTTCTTACCAGCTTGATTCTATCTTCACAACGCAGAAGGTTGATCATGACTTGAAGATGTTGAGGCAGGTCCCCTGTTGGACAAATGGAGAAAGTTTAAAATAGGTCACCCACCTACTTTCTAGGCAGACACCCAGGAGAGGATGGTTTTGAGGGTCTGGAAGACATGTCCACTCCTGAATGCTGCAATGAGTATGGGTGAGAGAGAGAGTTCAATGCCAGGTTTTTTAAAGTTGCTTTTGTTTTCTGAACTAATTGCAATATGGGTTTTTTCATTATTATTATTATTACACACAAAATCTGAAAAATACAGACAAGCCTAGAGAAGAAATGTTATTAAATTCAAGTGTATGTGACTTTGCAGGGGTGGGGGCAGCAGAAACTATAGACACAGCTGAAGAGAGGGATTTGCTGAGGGTTGGTCTGAAAGAAAAAGGACTTGGGGTTATTTTCCATTTAAAAAATCTGCCTTCAGTGCAGGAGACGTGGGTTTGATCCCTTAGTCAGGAAGATCCCTCGGAGAAGAGAACGCATTCCAATATTCTTGCCTGGAGAATTCCATGGACAGAGGAGTCTGATGGCACTACAGTCCATGGGGTCTCAAAGAGCTGGACATGACTGAGTGACTAACACACACACACCCCTTTCCTTAAAAGAGGGTGAAAGACATGACTTCTATAACCAGGAGGGAAAATGTTTTAAGTCACTGCAAAGAGAGAAGGTATGTGCTGGGTACCCAGAGATATAATTTGGGTAAACAGCAATAGCATTTTTTTCCTGCTAAAAATCATATACTCTTTTTCTGTTTGCCTCCCCCAGATGATTGAAAAGAGACAGGAATCCAGGGCCAGCCTCCGAACATCAATGAGTGGCCGCAGGGTCCCTGAGGAGTGCCTTTGGGCTGCAGGGAGGGGAAGAGAGTTTCTCCGAAGTGGTGAGCCTCCACAGACATGCAGGGTCCAACCCACAGAAGGGCTGCATGTCCCAGGCACAGGGGACCCCATAACTGAGCTTCGTAACTAGAAAGTAGTAAGGGTGTTTCCAATGCCGCTTTTTTTCCTAGCTTATGTATATTTCAAATATGTCTGTGTGGGGATCGTTCTGAAGAAATGCTTCAACTGTACAGATGCTGATGTGGAAGAAAAGTGCAAGGAGTAATTCACAGAAAATCCATAATCATTTCAGGTTGTGCAACACTCCTAAGAAACAATTATCTTAAGAAAAAAAATGACCCTACAGATCATGATTAGAACCTAGAGGGATTAATCCACCAGACGTGTTCCTTTTTTTTTTAACTTGATTTTCCCATATAATTTTTTTAAGTTGGTATGCTGCTTTTTCATTTTTTATTTAGTTCAAGAAATTTTGTTTTTTATGGCCATGCGGTATGTGGGATCTTAGTTCCCTGACCAGAGATTAGACCCCTTGCGTCCTGCTGTGGAAGTGCAGAGTCTCAATCCCTGGCCCACCAGGGAAGCCCCTGGGAAGGCCCTGGGCATGCTCCTTTGGCAAAAAGGGTCTTTTTAATCTTACAGAAGGTTGACGAATGATGTGCAAACGGCACTTCCAGCCTCAGAGAGGAGTCAAGTTTGTTGGAAACCTGTCCCCTTGTCTTATCTCTTCCAAGATCCCACAGAGTACAATACCCTTACGCCGGCACCACGTCCCATGAGAAACGACTTGTAGGGGACGATCCTCGTTCCTTTTCTCTACCCAGCAACACGCTCACCTGTCGTGTCACCAACGTCAGGATGGCACACAACCACCACGGCTGGTTCCCGACTCGCCTGGGCGCCCCCGACCCCCACTCTGAGTCACAGGAGCACACAGATGAGGGCAGACACCAGTCCCTTGTCTGAGGAGTGGCTCAGTGAAAACGAAGCTTTCCACACAGATAGAGGCCTTTCTGGAAAAGGCAATGGCACCCCACACCAGTACTCTCGCCTGGAAAATCCCATGGATGGAGGAGCCTGGTGGGCTGCAGTCCATGGGGTCACTATGAGTTGGACACGACTGAGTGACTTCACTTTCACTTCGATGAATTGGAGAAGAAAATGGCAACCCGCTCCAGTGTTCTTGCCTGGAGAATCCCAGGGACGGGGGAGCCTGGTGGGCTGCCGTCTATGGGGTCACAGAGAGTTGGACACGACTGAAGTAACTTAGCAGCAGCAGCAGCAGAGGCCTTTCAGTGGGACTGTCTGCTGAGACGCGGAATGCTGACAGAGAGAAATCCCAACCCCAGGCCTGGCAGCCTCACACAGTCTCTGTATGTTAAAGTGTTTAGTAAGCACTTGCAAAAAAAAAAAAAAAGCAGAGAATGTGAGCCTGAAGTATAGGTCGGCCCTGGAAAGGAAGAGTCTCGGCCCGACTGGACTGGCTAACGTGAGTGGAATTACTCGATGTGGAGTAATGTCCTCAGCTTGGCTGAGGTTTGCTTAGGGGCCTGTGGGTCGTCTTGGGGACTTGCCGTGAAGCCCAGTGTGTGCCTGACCCACAGTCATGTACTGAGCATCTGTGGCCAGTGGGCAAGCCCTGCTTTTTTGAGCTCACTGGCTCCCCAGGACCCCAGGGCAGAAAAGCCAACACATCAGGCTCCCTTCCCATCCTTGTGTTACCTGCCAGAGATGCACCAACCAGGTGGAATGAGGGATTGTACAAGACGGTTTTGTAGTCACTTCCCCAAGATTGCACACAGTATGCAAATACTCGCTGAATTTGAGGAAGGAGACATTTAATACTTAGGGAACACAACAGAGCATTGGCTCTGCTCATGTACTATGGTTAAGCCACGAACAACAGTTTACACTCCCTATAGAGCAGAACTGCTTGCAGATTAAAGAGCAAAGGTTCCGTTTGTAGTTTTACTGTACCAGCAGTCACTGGAGCAATAATTACAGCTAAGCAGGCAGAGCACCAAGGAGAAGGTAGGCCTGTTACCGTGCATAAATTTTACATTTCTCGTCATCTGAGTTACCGATATTTGATGCCCACTGTAAAGAGTAGGAGACCAAAGCTCAGAAACTGACTCTGAAAGTTCTGTATGCTTGCAGAACTGGGGTCAGAAGCCAGGCCTGTCTGGCTCCAGGATAAATATTCTTTCCACAAAACACACTGCCTCCCCGTGCAGAAGGATTGTTTACTTAGCTACGACAGACCTAAATCTTGATTGTAAATAGCAGCATGTGACAATACTGACTGAGCCTCGGGGTTGGCTATAAAATCTAAGACAGGAAATTCTAGCCTAGGGCCTCAGCGCCCAGATGAGGCTTGACTGACTTGAGGTTAGACAAGCAAGATGACCAAGTCTCAAGAGAACGGGCCCCAACTGCTAGCGCCTTTAATTCGCTGTTGTTCTGAGAGGCGAGGTCTTTTCAGCGCCTATTCAGATGTGAGCTGCCCATCCAAGAAGCGCCTGGACAGGCTCCCCACTGGCCACAAAGGTCCACTTGGATGCAAATGCCTCCCTAACCCTTTACTCCCAAATGCCTTCAGGTTCAGGGTCGAGTCACCTAAGAAAGCCAGTCTCATTACTTTGTCATTGCTGTTCAGTCACTCAGTCCGACTCTTTGCAACCCCACAGACTGCAGCATGTCAGGCTTCCCTGGCTTTCACTTCGTGGGCATTTCGTTTTTTTTTTTTCTTAATGTAGACCATTTTTAAAGTCTTTATTGAACTGGTTACAATATTGCTCCTGTTTCTCTGTTTTGGTTTTTTGGTCACGAGGCACATGGGATCTCAGTTCCCCAACCAGGGACTGAACCCGCGCCCTCTGCATTGGAAAGCGAAGTCTTAACCACCAGACTGCCGCTCCTATGGAAATTTGTACACATTTCTTATTTCCTTGCTTTTGTGCCTCAGTGAATACTTGGTTTGATGCCATTTTATAATTTCTGTCTACTTCCACAAAACCACCCACCATTAAAGAATAAAGACGTCCCAACCCAGTACGTGCCCAAGGTTTGTAAAGATATTCCCCAAATGAGAGCTTTCCAAACGTTCACAGCAATGACAGACTAGGCATCTCGCACCCCAAGGCAAGGGCACAACATCTGGCCGGTGCTCTGGTGCATTTGTTAAAAAGGCATGTGAAGGAAGTGAAAGTGTTAGCCACTCAGTTGTGTCCGAGTCTTTGCAACCCCACGAACTACAGCCCGCCAGGCTCCTCTGTCCATGGCATCCTCCAGGCAAGAGTACTAGAGTGGGCAGCCATTCCCTTCTCCAGGGGATGATCCTGAACCAGGGATCAAACCCGGGTCTTCTGCATGGCAGGCAACTTCTTTACTGTCTGAGCCACCAGGAGAAGCCCGGGATACTGTAACTTAAAATCTGCAGTTAACTGATAGACTGAGTAGGAAATCTTTACATCCAAACAGAAAGCTGCCGACCTTATATACACACACATGGTCCAAGGGTGCTGGCTCCCAGTGCCGTCAGGAAAACACACACGGCCTCAAGGAAAGAGCCTCTGACCTGCACCTGTCATTACCAACCTGTGCTGCGCTATTTGCCTGGCCTTGAAAACCAGCCAAGTGCTGAACACCAGTGTTGGAGGGTTGCGCAGTGGCACAGAAGATAACTCCCTGGGTAAGAGCATCAGTTTAGAGCCATCACCTGCATGCTTGTGGGGGTGCTGAAGACTCCGCTGGCCTTGAGGGCTGCTTCCCTGCTGTAGGAAGAGGGCTGCTCCTTTCACCATGAAAAAGCTCTCACTTAAGCTGGGGAGAGGGGAAAAAAACAGAGCACAGTTAGGCTGGAATTCACAGAGGAAAATGGGCAAAGAGGAGCTGCAGAGGAAAAGCTGGAGAGAGGCACGTAAAACGCCGACGGGATGAAATAGCTCCCATGGTAATCTCACACAGTACTCCCCCCAAACCTCTGCCACAAGCCTGCTGCTGGAGAGTTTCTGGGACAAAGTGGGATGCTTTGGCTGCAACACCGAGGGTCTCCATGGGCTCCTCCGGCTCTCAGAGCCCCTTCCTGCAGGACACTGTGAAGGGGCCCCACTGTAATACGATGTCTTCTAGAAACAGAGACCGCCTCTCTGATGAGCAGAGGATGGTTCCTTTTGTGAACTTTTCAGACTTTTGCTATTGATCTCTGCCCCCAGCACTCTGAACTTTTAACAACCTCGCTGCTTCCTGGTGTCTTCAGTTTATAGAGCATAAGGAAGATGAAATCACACTTTCACTATCTGTTTACATCTTAAGAAAAACGGGTGGCTGTGCCCACTATTCCCATAGAAAAGCTCAAGTTAACCCAATGAACTTCTCAGCAGTGGGAATCTTTGGTCTTTGTTATTTTAACAGGCAATAATATCCATATTCAACATATGATTTTAAGAATTACAATAAAAGATTTCACTTTCATGACTTGGCTACCAAGAAAATTTTTAGCTTATGCAGAAATCCACCCTGTATGAACTGATAGACTATATTAGCTAATAATTACCACCGATTACTTAGAAAAAACCATCATCTCTGAAAACTACACATAAGACACACCAAAATTATTAATAGTGCTAAGGTTATCTTTCTTCTACTTCTTAGCGTCTTCCAAATTTACTGTATTGAGCAAATATTAACTTTCGTAAATGATATTTTAACTTTCAAAGTCATAATGCAAAACATTTCATTTTTATTAATTTTGTGAAAGACTGCAGTTCAAATTATAGGGAGCTATATATATTATTCATTCTCTCTTGAGCAACCAATTAACATATTTGATTGAAAGAAAAATCTCTAAGAAACAGAAGCACTTTAAAAAAAAACAAAAACACATCAATTCTTGACAGAAACACAAGGACATCATGTGTAACATAAAACAATAAAGTCATCACTGCCCAGGACAGCTAAAGTTGGTAGTTAAAACATTCTCATCCTGGAATATTCTGCTAAGTCTAAAATACAACTCCAGGAGCTAAGAAACCTCACTGCAGGGGCCAGTGTGAAGTCAGCAGTTTCTGGAATTGAAAAAAAAAACAAAAACGGTTATCTTCCACACTATGAAGACTGCCAATGAAATCTGTTCGTTTTTCTGCATCGCACGCTAAAAAATCACAATGGCTCAAATAGCAAACGTTAAGGTTTTGGTTCTGCCTCTCTTATTCTACTGACAACTGGCTGTACCTCTTTCCTATGGGCAGTCGTTGACACCTGGACGGCGCCTCTCCATCCAGCGTCACGTACCGCCAAGTCACCCTTTCCACCCTGGGAGTCCTGCACTTGTGGTGCCAGTGTCGAGCCGAGGAGTCTAGGTCTGTAAATAATGGAAGAAACGAGACGCACCCTTTCTGTGAGTCTCACTCACCCATAGCAGACAAAAAGCTCATTAGCATCCACTGGCCGACAGACACCCTAGGCTGTCTGGTTGGAGCAAATGGCAGAGAACTGCCCAACACTTTTCTACCCCTGAAACTTGTCGCTCACCCTTTCCTTAAAATCTTACAACTGAGTTTGTTTGCTGAACTACGCTGTTTTAGGTAAGACACGGATCATTCACTACCTACGTTCATCGCTGCCCCAGAGACTCCAACAAAATGCATGAAACTTCAAACAGCAATCAGTTCATCGAAGCAGCTGGCGGGGGGCAGGGGGAAACTTTGCAAGGCATCATCAACCTCTTTTTGTTCATGAGTTTAAAAAAAAAAATGAAAAAAAAATAATCCATAGTGACCAGAAACCTGAGCCCTCTGGAAACAGCCAGCCAGTGATGGTGACCTTTGCCTTGGAAATCATGGGCAAAAATTCCCCTTGGTTTCCCTTATGTTTCCTTGGGGGGTGGGGTGGGGGTGGAGGAGGAACAACGCAAAATAGGCTGCTTTTATCTCGTGATCGCTTTCGAGGCCAGTTGTTCCTCAGTGTTTCTGAGGCTGTTACAGAATCAAGAGCCTTGAGGCTACATGTCAATTCAGGGGGCTGTGTGCCTGGGCTCCCCGCGAACACTCTGCCTCTGTCCTCCTCTGTGCAGGGCGAGATCTGAAGCTGCAGGCGGGGAGGCTCAGAGAACACACCCTCCCCAGCCTCAGAGACGGCCCTGCGGCTCAGACAGTGAGCAGATGGGGCACAAGGAAAAAACCTCGCTGGATGACTCCCGGGGCCACAGAGCCTGGCAGTCATGGGACCTACGAAAATGAGAGGGATATTCTTTATGGCCCTGCTTCCTGTCTTCTGCTCTGAGCTCACCCTGGGCTCAGAGCCTCCTCGCCCGCTGGGTGGCTGATGTGAACAACCGTCTCCTGCAGCCAGGACTCTGACACCATCCAGTCCCCGGGTTCATCAGTCTCCAGACACCCCCATTTGGGGGATGGCGCACCTCCTTTTCTAGGTTCTCCGGATGAGGGGACACACCCACAAACCACCCATCATCATTCCAGTGAAATCTGCCTTTTCCCCAAAGATGCCGGTCCCCAGAAAGACAGGTCTTTAGACCAAAGCGCTGGGAAGTCAGATGCAGGCAAACGAAACGGAAACGTTTCCCTTGGTCGCTGAGAGAAAGATCCCAACGGGGATTAAGAAAAAGTTCAGCCCCCCACCCTCCCCGCTTTTTATCTCCATGATGCAGAGGAGTCTCAGAGGCCGGTTTTAGGAGATGACGTGGGGTCATAATTGGTACAGGGCACTGCAGACGGACGGGGTCCTCCAGAAAACCCCACCCTCCGAGCAGCAACAGCCAGAAACCCAGACGGGGGAGGGAAATAGAAATCGGCAGTGGCGATACATACTAGCTTTGCTGGAAACCTCTGAGGAGCAGAAGTAGTGGGGGGTGGCTGGCTGGAGAGGCAGATGTCAGCACCACAGAAGAGGTCCCGGACCGCCCGCCGTGGTCACATCGTGTGATCTGAACTGCCCCCAGCCCCTGCCCTCCCCACTCCCCGGAGAAGGATGGACGTCTGAACAGGAGGCTGGACGGAGCCCTCCAGGGAAGCGGCAGAGTGCCTGTCCTGATGGAAGGAAGGATGGCGTTCCCACCTAGACGGCAAATGGCTCTGCTGGAACCCTCGTCCTTCCCTGATATTTGGGTTTAAAAAGGCCCTTGTCCCTGCCTATCCTGATGAAAGAGGGCTATTCAGAGGGAGCAAAACAGCTGAAGTTCCTCTAATCACTTTTACTCCTACGGCTTTTTGTGGGCCTCGGGAACAAGCGATGGGGTGTGCGTTAGAAACTGCGAGGAAAAACAGCTGGCGGCCCAGAAACCTGCCCCAAGCCATGAGGACCCCATTCTTGTTCAAACCGACAGACCGAAGGATTTCTGTTTCTTTCAAATCACCATCCATTTGCCCAATAGGAACCGTGGGCAGCAGCCACGGTTGTTGGGTGTTTTTTAAAAGCACAGATACGTCCTGGAAGCCCTTCAGGCATGCTCATCGCTCCTCGAGGCAGATCTGGCGTGTGCACAGGGGATGGCATTCCAGGTAGAGGGAAGGAGAGGGGCACAGGGTGGGCTTTGGAGAAGAGCAGGTGGGTGTCCCAGAGAGTGTGGGATAAGACGCTGAAACCCACCTGGCAGAAGCCAGCTCTGCTTTTACAGCTTCTTTTGGCAGAGGAAATGTTTATGTTAAGAATGCAACTAACTATATACAATGCCAGGCGAGACGGGATGAACTCCCTGAGAAAGGAACCCTGGAGGGCTGGGAAGAGAGTGCGTCTGAGCGGTGGGTTCTGCAATGTTCTGTGAAGGAAGGGCTCTGAGACTTCTGGGAAGGCCTCGCCTGCAAGGTTCTCCCAGCTTCCAAATGGTAAAATTAACCTTCACGAGAGGATCAAGGGAAACACACACTACGATCATTCTTGTTCTATGGTTGAGGAAACTTCAGCCGCAGGAGCATAATCTTTATGAGATGGGCTGAGACCCACATCTCTCTGGCCCATGCCCACCTTCTTAACCCCTGGAATGCCCTCGCCACTGCCCGTCCCAGAGGGAGGACCAGAGTGGAGTCCCTGCAGCCCCCTCTGGGGCCAGGCCTAGCAGGGCTGAGGAGTCAGGAGAGGACCCATCCCTGGTCCTTCTTCCCAGCATGTGGACACATCAGGCGCTGGAGAGAGAGGAAACAGCCTCAGAAAGAGAAGACCCGGCATCAGCCCCAGGGGCGCCAGCATCACCGTTACAGGACAGGACACGTCACCCGGTCCTTCTGGACTGAATGAGGGTCCTGGGGAGGTGGGGAGTTGGGGAGGGGCAGAGCCACGCTGGTCAAGAAGCTGCTTCTCACCAACAGCACCGCCACTGCCCGAGCGCCCACCACGTGCCACCCCGCCTCCTCCCCAAGCTCTGCAGGAAGACATTCTCTTCTTTCTCACAAATGAAGGAGGGCAGTCCGGCTCCTGAAAGCGTCCAGGAGAGTCTGGCCAACTTCATTTTTTAACCCACTGCCTCGATGACTCTAAGTGCATGTGGAAGTTTAAAAACATACAATGCACTGGTCTGGGAATCCTTATTTCTGGGCTCTAACACCTGGTCTATTACGTGTATGTTCTGATATTCACTTACAGGGCTCTGTTCAGCCATTCAAATAGCCAAGTATTTGCAGAGTAAGGAGAACCACAGTGCACCAAGCCCAAATGAGTGCTGACCAGGTAAAGACAACAATCTTTAAGGGATGTGTGCCAGGCCACTTAGAAACATAATTCCTTGAAGAAGGGAAACACTCGGTGTAGAGGCATCACACAACAGAATATGATACTAATGCTTCTAATTTCCACTTCTGGGTGTACATGGGAAGAATCTACAAAACTTCTAAAACATTCACGTCCAGGTCTAATACCAGCCAGTTCTAATTCGGAAGGTCTGTGAAGAGTCCTCGGCACCTGCTTTTTTTTTTTTTTTTAAAGTCCCAAAACTGCTACTGAAGCATAGTCTGGGCTAAGAACCCCTGCACTTAGCAATTACAGAAGACACAGAGGAAGCTGCTCTCTTCATAAGAGTTCCTTACACACAGCAGGTACACGACACATGTTTTTGCTGGTGAAAAGATAACACCCATAAAAACCTGAGCTCCTCTCGGAAGGATACAAACACGATTAGGTACAATGAAGGAAGGCCACGCCAGGATAATACCATCCTCGGAAGTAGCACAACAGGTTAGCAAATAACTACACATGCCCTTTTCCTACCAAATGCTTTCAGAGTCACAGGTGCTCCTGCCCTTGAAAGGCACTCCTGCATCACAGTCATCTGAGATGACAATCATAACAATGAATCAGACCTCTGATAAGCCCAGCTGTTGATAAAGCTCTCTGGATGATGTCAGCCTATTTGATCTTCAAGAAGCTCTCCTACAGAGAACCCAGCAGGCATCATGACACTCATTTTATAGAAGAGGATACAAGAAGTTACTTAACTGGTAATGATTTTAGGATTTCTGATGCTACATCTTGTGCGGGGGGGGAATAAAACCAGAGAATATGGGCTTAAAAGTACAGACTCTGAGAAAGGTTGAAATGAACACAACACTGTCAAGCAACTATGCTTCAATTTTTAAAAAAAAGTTTCATATTGACTGGACTGTTTGAAATGAACTGAATAACTTCTGCATGGATAGAATTAACCCTCGATTGCACACAGCTCTGCCCAGTGATTACAGAATAGACTGGTTTGTCCAGTGGGCTTGACGATAATTCTTTACGGAATGCTCGAGCATTCCGTAAAGAATTATCGTCAAGCCGTCACTGTAGGAAAGGTGGTCCCCATGTACACTCCAAGAGGGGGTTCCATTAATTCTATCGAGATTTACAAATACTGGGGTTTCCTGGTGGCTCAGATGGTAAAGAAACCTGCCTGCAGTGAGGGAGACCTGGGTTCGATCCCTGGGTCAGTAAGATCCCCTGGAAAAAGGAATGACCACCCACTCCAGTACTCTTGCCTGGAGAATCCCATGGACAGAGGAGCCTGGGGGCTACAGTGCATGGGATCTCTAAACAACTGGACATGACTTAGTGGTTCAACCACAACAAAGGCGATGGAAGACTTATCACAGGAGTGAGGCAGGCACCCTGCAGATGGAGACCGAACACTCTCTCCCCTGTTCTCCCGCGGATGTTTCTCTCATTTTGAACTCAAGTTCAAAAGTCACAGAGACCCCGAGGTGTACCAGCACCTTACTTCCATTTTGTGATTCACGGGGCCATCGGGTAAGGCCTCGTCCCAAAGGCCGTTCTCTGGGCTCTAAGTGTAGAGACCACAGCTCACTTGATTCACCTGCCAGTCAGAGCCCTCTCCTCAAAGGCTCCGCTCCACACGGAGTGCTGACCACAGGGAAACTCCAGCTCTGCAGGGCCTTATACTCAGGGAATGGGGTCACCAGCAAGAAATGCTGGCAGGGCTCCTTACAAATGTCTCTGCTGCTGGGGCATGTATTGTTTGGCTAGAAGGCGTGGGCTTCTCTCAGAGAGAAGGAATGTCCGCAAGTATTTTGGACAGTAAGAGACATTCTCTGCAGCCAGCTACACAGCGTGCCTTCATAGCAACGAGTGGGAGCGAGCAGCTGAATGTACCAGCAAGCTCACAAAAGCAGGACTTCTCCCCCTGCCTAAGTAGGATAGCAGATACCCTGTTTTGGGTTGGCTCCGCAAACCTCGGGAGGGCTCCTCGACGGCCCCCATGAGCCCTCAGGCCCCGTCTGTGGAGGCTGGAGCTGGTGTCTCTGCCTGTGAATGTCTGGTACACCAGGATCGAAGCCCCCTTCGTGAGCACGGAGGGAGAAAGGCCGCATTGTGCAGGAAATGCAATGGCAGCAGAGACAACCTAGCCAGCCAGAAATAACAGGCACATGAAGGAAACGCTTTCTGAAACAACTCAGAAATTCCAAGAACGGACTGTCTCAACTGTCCCCGGTTCCCAGCCCTTTCTTTGGGAGGCAGCCCCATCCCATATTCATGGGTCGCCCGGTCCTAACCTGGCGAGGGCACCCTTTCCTTCCCAGGCCCCCAGCCCCGTGAGCCGTGCGATGTCCACTCCCCGTGTGCCCGACTCTGTGCGGGGTCCTCGGCGTCCCTGCAGGGCAATGCTGTCCAAGAGGAAGGAGACCTCCTCCACCTGTGCCGTCTGATATGGCAGCCGGAGAGGCCTAGGGTCTGAACGCTTGAAAGGTGATGAGTGAGGCAGATGAGCTCAATTTGTCTTTTTATTTTACTTTAGTAGTGAAATTCACTCAGTCGTGTCCAATTCTTTGCGACCCCATGGACTGTAGCTCCCCATGTAGCTCTGACCATGGGATTTTCCAGGCAAGAATAGTGGAGTGGGTAGCTGTTCCCTTCCCCCAGGGGATCTTTCCGACCCAGGGATGGAAGCCTGGTCTCCTGCATTACAGGTGGATTCTTTACTGTCTGAGCCACCAGGAAAGCCCAAGAATACTGGGCTTTAATCAGCCATGTGTGGTGAGCAGCTATGATCTGGACGGCACAGCTACGCTGGGAGCCTGCAGCCTAGTGGGAATCAGGGTGGAGAACAGAGGAGCCCCGGCCTCTAACCTGCTCCACGCCGTTCCCAGCCACTGCCCTTGTTGTGTAGATCCCAGCTCCAGGGCATTCGATGATGCGGCCTCATCTAGAGAACCCATCTGCACTTGCTTACTGTGGCAGCCCCAGCCATTCATGTTGCTAACCTAAGCTCTACACGCTCTGACCTCAAGGCTTATAATGCAGTTAGCAAAAGTGATTTATAATAAAAAGCTTCCTTGTATTGCCTCTTACACTCTTCCTCCCACACTCCACACGCTCTCTGCTCCACCCCACCCGTCCCTGCTCTTGTCAGCTCTTCTACTCTGTGTCTCTACACACAGCCTCCTCACGTTCTGCCCACCTACCAACGTTCACGCCTCCTCCAGGAAGCCCTCCCTTGCCGCCCTAGCTGCAGGCCATACTTGTCAACATCTTACAGCACCTTCTCCCACTGAAGCATTGAGAGGGTGAGTCATTCGTTCAAGGTCATATACTTAGAAAGGGACAGGACCCCAAGGACCCAAACTGTGTTCCTGGCCCTGTTTACCTACTAACTGGTGGTGCTATTATCTTCACGCCAGTGTATTTAACTTCACGATGGGATTCTAGGGCCAGGACGCACGTAATTATTTAAGTCTCCCTCTCTGCCTGACATACAGCAGAGTCTATACTCAGAAGTAAAGCCTCACAAACTGAGATATGTACCTCCTCCAGCCTCAAAGCCATTTTATGACTAACTCACCTTGGTCGTCGCCGAGTGGCTACGACACTGGGTGCTCAACATGCATAGGATGGACAGAACATGTGAAGAACCACAGATGCAGAGAACAAACCTGTGGTTACCAGTGGGGAGGGGCCACATAGGGGCAGAGGATCAAGAGGTACAAACTATTACGTGTACAATAAGCAACACGGATGTATGGCACAACATGGGAAACACAGCCAGAGGCTGATAATAACTATAAATGGAGCACAGTCTTTAAAAAGTGTGCATCATTGTACTATACACCTGTAACTTACACATAATGTCATTCATCAACCAAACTTCAATTGAAAAAAATCAATTAAAGGGCTTCCCTGGTGGCTCAGTGGTTAAGAATCTGCCTGTCAACGCAGGGGACACAGGCTCGATCCCTGGCCCAGGAAGATCCCACACGCCGCGGGACAACTAAGCCTGTGCACCTCAACTACTGAGCCCGCGCCCAGAGCTTGTGCTCCTCAACAAGAGAGCCACCATGATGAGCAGCCGGTGTACCACAGCTCGAGAGGAGCTCCCACTCGCCGGAACTGGAGGCGGCGGCGAGGTGCAGCAACGGAGACCCACCGCAGCCTAAAATAATAAATTAATGCAAATCTTTTAAAAAAATAAATTAACAAGATGTCCGGTTATTCAATGAAAACATGTGACCTGGGAAAATATTTCTCAAGCTTCAATCAATTATCAGACACCTCTGATTAAGCATTACAACCTTTGGGGAAAAAAAAAGATTCGCTGCTGCTTAAATGCTGTTACAGCCATACGGAGGTTGGGTCTCCTGGCAACCGAGTGCTTCAAACAACACAACGACTGAGCTGCCCACGTCACCAGAGTCGGGAGTCAAAGCTGTGACTGCTCCATCTCTCAGCGCCCAGAAGGCAATGAGGGCTCAGCAAAGGTAAAGTCAATAATAAACATCTTTGCTGTGTGTCCTGCTGGGCACGTCATGGATACCCTTAGCATCCATCTGTGAGTCTCTCAGACACAGGGAAACTGAGGCTCGGAGAGGTTACATGGCTTATCCAAGTTCTAGTGGCCCAGAAGGGGAAAAGCCAGGTAATGACACCAAAGTCTCACCAGAAAGCGTCAAACCTCTGCTGAGTGGACACCTTGGGAAAACAGCATCAAGAGAGCAAGTCTGCTTCTTTTTCCCAACAAGTCAGACTGAAAACCCTCTGGTAGGCAGAGCAGGGAGGGCCTCCAGGTTGGGGAGGGAGTGTGGTAAGGAGCGGAGAGGTGGCCGCAAAGATGAGAGGCTGGTGGCAGACAAGGGGGTTGATCAGACAAGTAAACACTTTAGGGGCAATGGGAGGCAGGTTTCTCTCACTATGAGAAAAGGGATTACAAATATGGAGCAAGAAAAAACTAGAATGAACCTGGAGATGTTGGATCGGAATTGAAGGTATCAGTTTGAACTCACGGTTTTCAACATAAATAGAATAATATAGATGCAAATGTGTAACACGTGTGTGTTTGTGTGTGCACATACAGCCACACAATCCCAAATTCTACCTGCTGAAAAGACAGGCAGAGAACACCTCCAATAGTAATAATAAGCATACCTACCTCAGTTTCTTTGCTTTTCTTTTCCAGATTAATTTGGTATAATTTTATTTCTTCAAAAGAAAAGCCCTTGTTAATATCATTTGGGTTTAGAGAGCAGGATGAGCTTTAAGGAGGCTTTACAGAGTACATGAAAAAAAAAGGCAATATTTTCTGCTTTTTTAAAAATTAGTGGACATTTAGTTCTCAGCTGGGCCCATCAATCAACTAACACCCAAATAAATAGAACTTGGCAACCTGCATCTACCACTTCCCTTGTTCTGAGTTCCACTGTCAGATTTCTAGGTCCAGCACCAGCCCCTAATCTCATCCATCAATTATCCTTTTCAGTGATTATTCACAGGGGTTAAAATGATTCATAAATGCTTTATTTTAAAAAAATTTTGGCGCAGCTATGGGGGCACCGAGTGGAAAGATCAACCGGCCGCGAACGGAGCTGAAGAAGAAGCTGTTCAAGCGAACGACGAGTGTTGAACCGGGAGCGGCGACTGAAGCATCGGGTGGTCGGAGCTGTGATAGACGAAGGACTGATTACGCGGCACCACCTCAAGAAGCGGGCGTCCAGTGCACGTGCCAACATTACTCTGTCTGGGAAGAAGCGCAGAAAACTCCTCCAGCAGATCCGACTTGCCCAGAAAGAGAAGGCAGCCATGGAAGTGGAAGCCCCTCCCAAGCCAACCAGGACTAGTGAGCCACAGCCCAAATCAAAAAAGAAGACAAAAGCCCCCCAGGATGTAGATATGGAGGACCTTGAAGATAAGAACTAAATCTGAATCTCATACCCTTTCCACCAGAAAATTCTCAAGCTGGAGCCAAGAGGACTCGATGGTTATTTCAGATGATTTTGGAGAAAGCATTGCTCCTTTTCATGTCCCCGTATTCCTCTTCCCTACTGGCCTACTGACCTGCCCTGGAGGGATGTATTGAGAAAAAAGAGAGTAGAAAAGAAAATTGGAGAGGGAGTCCTAAGCAGTCAACTGCATTTGTAGTAAAGCTCCCTCGATCCCACTGAGATGTGTGTGATTAAATGTAGGAATTGGGATGGGAGAAGGAAAAGCGGCTGTGAGTGTGGAAACAAGACAACTGGAAAACAGGACTCACAGCGCTTACTTGAGCAAAGGCAACAAGAAGTTAAGCTCCTTGGTGGCCCTGTCTCCCCAGTGACAAAATTTCTGACAAAACAGGATTATTGTAGAGATGTCAGAGGAGGCAAGGCTCCTGATATCAGCCCTGCCACCTCCCCTGTGTGACTAGGGTGGACAAGTGACTGTGATTATCTCTGCTTCCATTGCTGGATTATATTTTTAATAAAGTTAACATTACTTTTCCCTTTATAAAAAAAAAAAAAAAAAATTTTGTTGACGTATAATTGACCTGCACCACTGTTAGTTCCAGGCATGTGTGTGTATGCTCGGTCGCTCAGTTGTGTCTGCTCTTTGCGACCCCATGGACTGCCATGGACTGTAGCCCACCAGGCTCCTTGAGATTTCCCAGGATTTTCCCTGCACTTCTTGACGTCTCCCGCGTTGGCAGGCAAGGATTCTTTAGCACTGCTCCATCTGGAAAGCCCCAGTTCCAGGCATAAAACATAGTGATTTGCTATTTCTACACATCACAAAAACCACCTGCCTACTTCGAAATCTCTTTTCTACTAACAAGAACCAGGGCTGCAAGGAGGAACGATGGATTCCAGAGACGGGGCAGAAACTACAAGGCGAGGTCTGCCATCTGGTGTCGGAAAGCAAGGCAGTGCTCAAACGATGATGCACACGTCCAGGGACACGGAAGCCAACTTGAACGAGACCCCACAGGCCAAATCAGGGGCAACCTGAACCCTGAAGTCAAGAATACAGTTAGCAGACTATGAACCGCTGCATGAAACAAACAGGTGTCCACACAGATATAAATAAATGGAAAAGCTTCGGGGGCACTGGGCACTGAGCCAATTTCAAAGTATTCCCACAGGAGACACCTCATGACACAAGGGAAAAGAACACCCGTGCAGGGAGGAAGCCCAGCAAAGCCACCTGACGAGCACGGCGAACATCACTGGGCGTTGCACGGCCAGAATCTCATCTTGAGGGAACATCAGACAAACCTAAACCGAGGGTCATTCTATTTTACAAACTAACGGCCTGGCCCTTCAAATGGTCGTGAAAGTCAAAGACAGACAGGAATGTCCCAGACTGAAGGAGACGCAGCAGACAGGACCATGCCGAACAGTGGGCGATACTAACCTGGACCCTTTACAACAAAGGACGCCACTGGGGCAAATGGGGGACCCTGAACGGGGTCTGCTGATTAGATGGAGTCATGGATCAGGTCAAGCTGGGTTAATGGCCTGCTCTGTAGGAGAACGTCCTTGCTTGTGTTCAAACAGCATCTGGCTGGCAACTTACTCTCAAAACATTACAGAAAAATGTTCTCTGTACTCCACTTGCAACTTTTATGTATGTTTTCAATTGCTTCTAAATTTTTAAAATTACTTCTAAAAGAATTCCACTTAACTGGATTTTGGCAAAACACTCCCTCTCATTTTTCCTCTTAGGCGTCCGTGGTGGCTGGCTCAGTGGTAAAGAACCCGCCTGCCAATGCAAGAGATACAGGTTCAATCCCTGGGTCGGGAAGATCCCCTGGAGAAGGGAATGGTCACCCACTCCAGTCTGTTTGTCTGGAGAATCCCGTGGGCAGAGGAGCCTGGTGGGCTACAGTCCATGAGTTCGAAAGAGTCGGTCGTGGCTGAGGGACTAAACAATTTTTCTTTATGGGCCAGTGATAAAAGCTTAAGACCCTCTTGCTGCCATCGTCGCTGGCAGACGTCCTGGCTTCCCGCTTCCCTCTCAGGGATGCTCTGCCCTTCAGCCCCCAAGATCTGTCCCTGCCTCAGGACCACCTCCCCTTCACACTTCCAGAACAGCAGCAGCCCTGCTTTGTGCACAAGGCCGTGGAGGATGAAGGGAGACTCCGCTCTCCCAGTTCCTCTCGGTCTCGGGGGAGGGGTCCAGATTTTGAAGGCCTCAGTACACACGCAGGGCCCTGGCCCACGTGAGCCCTAATTTTAGCATTTTCCTGCTCTGAGACCGCATGTTCCGAAAAGGCAGGGGGGCGGGGGGCGATCTGCCCTGGAGAGCCTCCCGTTGTGACCGGCAAGTGGAGTCAGGACGGGCAGGCGGAGTTAGGACTCTGCGGGCCTGCAGGATGCGGTTCAGCATCCTGTTTTTGGCAGCTGGGTGGCTCTGGCACCATGTACTGCCGCCACCTTCACCTCTCCAGACCACAAACGCAGGGGGTTAATTGGTGGGATGGGCCTCAGGGCCCAGCCTAAGACAAGCTGATTCACCTCCCACCACCCTGGGTCTCCTCACAAATACCCGCCCTCAGGAACAGGGGGACCAACCTGGTGGTCTTTTAAGGACACTGTGAACCAAGCAACTGATGGTCGTTTCTCTCTTTGCTTTGACTCCTCGGAAACTCAAAGTCAGACATAGAGCCAAACTCTGGTAATTACACCAACCCACATTATGCCTTCAATTCCACATACAACTGTCCCCTCACTTTGCTTTATTTCCCCCCATGTTCTCCAGGTCCCACTTTCCAATTTTAAATCAGACGATTCGCTTCGAATGTTACATGCTGTTTCAAATCCCTTCTGGGAGCCACAGTGGACATGGCACACACAAGATACCTCTGGAACGTTAACAATGTCTTTTTATATTTAACATGGAATTCCCAGCACTCGGCACAGAACCCAAAACATACACAGGCACCAAATACACACGGGCTGAGTTGATAAGGCAAACCACTCTTAGATAAAAAGCGCCTCCGTTACCAGCTCGTTTCACGAGATACTCCTTCCCCCACCCGGCGTGCGGGGCCCACATGGGGCACCCGGGGCTTGCCGTGGGGCTCAGCGGTCTCCACCGCAGACCTGAACAGACACACTCCCAACCTCCACCGGCTTCAGACGTGGCACGGAACCGTGGGCTTGGACGTTTGGGGAGAAGGAGCGAGCGATCTCCGGAGGTGGCAGCGGGCCCGGCTCCCTCCAAACCACATCAACAGTCACCTCCCTGGCGGGTCCCAATGCTCCGCAAGCAAGCATGCAGGGGTCACTTCTCCCAGAGCACGGAGACCCCTGGGGCATTTCCTAAGGGGGGCCTCTGGGCCTTCTTTGAAACAAAATGTAAAAAAAAAAAAAAAAACAGCTTCAAAAGTTGCCACTCAACGAAGGAAAAAATTCTTTTAATTGTAAAAATAAAGGCACACAAGACGTGATGCTTTGCGGATAAAAACCTGGTGCCAGGCTCCGTGTAACTTGGAGGAAGACAGGTCAGGCAGAGGCTGCTGCTTTCCCTTGGGTTCAACTAGGTTGACCTTTTTGGGTTTTGATCTAGAACTCCTCTGGGGCGGGGGGTGGGGGTAAGAAGGTCAGGAAGGCGGCACAAGGGACTGTCGCTTCCCAGCATCACTGACAGTAACAGTGCTCTGTTGTCAGACATGGACCAGACACAACACAATATACGAGACGCCCTCGCAGCCTCACAGAAGCTCCCTGAAGCCCAGGAGGACTCTTTCTGTTTCAGGGAGGGCAGGGGGTTGGCCTGAGGTCACAGTCACCCAGGGGGTGGGGTGGGGGTGTAGAGACCTGGCCCAGAGGCCCCGCCCCAGCCAAGCACAGCCAGGAGCATGACTGTGTAATTTACACGGCAGTCATGTATCCCTGGTTCTCGCCCAACACAGCAGGGCGGGGCGGTCTCATCAACACACACCATCTCCACTGCGGGAGCGTGAACCCTCTCCAGGGCTTTCCATGCTCCAATGTGGGAGCCTCGCAGGCCAGACTCCTGGTCTTACCACCCCCAACTCCCAGCCCCATCACTTGGCATGCTCTGGGAGTGGCTCCTCCCAACCCGGATTAATCCTATTTTGATTAATCCTGTTTTCTTCCTGCAGCCTTCCTCAAAGCAGAGAGACTCTGGTGGGCCTCCTCCTAGTCTTAGGAATATTCCCAATAAGCTGCCCAAATCTAGAGTGTCTCATGGCAGCACAACATACGCCAAGATGACCTCTGAAGGCGGGAGTCCCTTCTGCCCAGGCAGTCACCACGAAGGGCATGGCCCTGCTCCCCGGGCAAAGCCTGCCTGGCCCAACACGCGCTGAGGGGGGAAGTGGGTCCAAGCAGAGGGTCCACTTCCTCTCAGAGGCTACACCAGTTCTCGCCATCTCAGAGTGACTCAGCGAGACGCTCCCCCTTACCCCCCAAATACAGCTGACCTTGTTCTCAGCCTGAGAATAAAGGAGAACCTCTGGATGCGCTATTACAAAGCTACGGAGGATGGTTAGAAGCTCTAACACGGTGACAGAGAACTAAACTGATGGGCCTGAAGATGCTTATTCCTGGGTTTGGGAGCTGTTATCTAATCTCACCTCACTTGACAGAGGAGGCAGTGGGGGCCCAGAGACACTTAGTGACTGGCCTAAAGGCTACACAGCAGGTAACACATTTTAGCAGGTAAACACCCTGTTCACCACAGGGTGCTCGTGGGTACCACTGTGAAGAAAAGGCTCACACGCACCTTCTCCGGTGCACACGTCTCCCTGGTGTGCTAAGTGCACGGCAAAATGAGACCAGGGCCTCGAGGCACGCTTTACAAGTCTGAGCACTGCTATTTCAAACGTTTAATGAAACCTACTAGACTCTGAGCAAGACTCATTTTAAGTTAACCTTAGTAATTTTAATTACATTCCAACAGAATCAAATTAACTCTTCACTTGTTGCAAGTGTGTGCATCCTGAGTGTTTCACGGTGGGGTGGGGGTGGGAGGCGGCTGCCAGTAAAGCTGTGAGGGAGGGGACAGGAAGGGACGCGGGTTTCTGATCACAGCCACCAGAGTCTAAACCCTGTCTCCGGCCCCAGGGAACTGCGGTTTCCTACAATGAGGCCGGCATCTTGTGGGGGTGACCGAAATGAGACAAGCTGCCCAAGTTCCCGGCACCTACAGGCCCCTTGTGAATGGGAGCCCTGATGTGCACACATTGCCCACCCCCAGTGACCACCCAAGCGACCCTCTGCTTGGGAAGGGACATCGAGTACCAGCCTCACTCGAGCTCACAGTCAGGGAGGTCACGGGACAGGGCACACTGCTCACGGCAGGGCCCCACAGTCAGGGAGGTCACAGGACAGGCCACACCGCTCACGGCGGGGCCCCTGGGGTTCAGGCTGGAAGGGAGGAAGACAGGTCTTCAGGAGTGAAGGGGCGTGCGCGCGAGGAGCCACGAGAACAGGACGGTCTCTGGCAGGTGGTCGAACCCTACCGGCTCCCCGGGGCTCCTGGCCCCTTCCCACTAGCCAGCATCGCCTCTACTTGACACACCCTACCACGTCTGCAACACTGAACAGAAAGCTACTTCTTTATGCGTCTTTCTCTCCCTTAGACTGGCGCATCTCGAGAACTCCCGTGGACTGAGACTTCTGGGCGGATTCTACCCAGGAACCCAGACAAGCACCCTGTGCTGAGTGTGTGCTGGGACCAGGGACCAGGATGGGAGAGCCGCTCCCTTAATTAGTTTATAACTGATGGCAAAGGCAATCATCTCTCTCCTGATGGCATTCCCTGATGGCAGCAAACTCTCCTGTTGGCCTTGAAGAAGCTGCCAGCCATATCTATAGCCACAAGAGAATGCATTCTATCAAGAATCAGTGTGAACTTGGAAGAGGGCCCAAGGCACAGATGCAACCCCAGCCCTGGTCAACATCTTGCCTGCAGCCACGTGAGACCCTGAGCAGAAGATCCAACTCAATCATGTCAAGGGTTCCTGGCTCACACGAGCTGAGAAGTAAACCTGTGTACCATTTTTGACTGCTGAGTTTCGGGTGGCTTGTTACACAGCAGTAGACCACTGATACAGCAGCCTGCTACACAGAGCCTGGATGTGGCAGAAGTGCAACACCTCTGGGCAGGACTTAACCAGACAGACTTGACTCTCAACAGGGACAGTCAAAGTCCAGGCTGAAAAACCATCAAGGAAGTCAGAGGAAGCTCCAAGGGTAGACAGGCATTGACAAAGAGGTTCTGAAAGAAAATGGGAGGCAAGGCCCGCAGAGCGAGGACACACCCCATCCTGACTCGTCCACGAGAAGGAGAGAAGGCTACACAGAGATGGGGGTCCTCTGGGGATTTCCGAAATGGGAAGAGGAGCGAGGGAAAGGCAGGTGCACAGGAGTTCAGTTTCCCACTAAAACTGGGTAAAAGAGAGAAGAAAAAAATCCTGCTGCTCTGGCCCAAGTGTGTGTTTGGGCAAGCAAGAAAAGAAATTAAAAGAACTCTAATGATCATTTCACGTGCTTGACTTGGGAACGCTGGATTTAAAAAAAAAAGCAGCAAAACATTCACTCCAGATCCACCGTCTGGAAACAACACAACCCTATTCCCTCCCGGGGGCCCTGCCTGGCACACAACCACTTGAGTCTCCTGCCAGACCGAGGCAGCTCCCAGGACGGCAAGGGAGCCAGGGGCTGCTGTGGCAGAGCCATCTGCTCACCGGTTCCCACAGTCTGAACGGTGCAGCTTCCCAAAGGGGACTGCCAGAGGCCAGCAGCAGGCTGCACAGAAACCGGACAGGGCAGAGGCGGAGCGAGGGCTCGGTGCAGGCTCTGGGTCCCTCAGCTTCCCTCTGCGAGGGCGGACAGCGGCTCCCCAGACGGCCCCCAGGCCTTCGGAGAAACCGACTGGGTGACAGTCAAGATTCTGCAAGAGGTGCGCTCCTGTTCCCATCGTACGGGGACGTCACCGAGTGTGCGATGCAGGCTGGTCCCTGGTCCGAGTCACCAGGCATCTGCAGGGACGGCCCTCCCAGCCCCCGTGCAGTGGGCCTGGCGCCTGCGGGGAGTCTGACCCTCTACTGCTGGGTTGTGAAACTAACACTGATAGAACACCATCCTCTGAGGACCGATCACAGCCACTGTCCTCCACACCCATCGTGGACCTGGCTCTGGGCAGGGAGCTCCGTACAAACTACTGGTCAACTCTGAAAGGCCGGCGCTTTATCTATTTTACCGATGCAAGAACAGAGACCTACAGAGACACAGTAATTCCTAGAGGTGTGTGGGCATCTCTACTAGTGCAGGAGCCAGACTCTGAACCCCATTATCTTTCCTCGAAATGTCTTTCTTGTACATGAATGCAATTTACTGCAGAATCAAAACCAAGTTAATATGTTTAAGCTTCCTGAAATGCTACATGCAGGCGGAGAACTAAGATCCTGTCACTAAGGGAAGCCCCAACAATTAGGGATGAGACAAAAACACAGGTGCTTGCCCAGGGAAGGCAGGTGCAGTACCAGAAAGAAACCAGGAGTCACCTGCTGAGGAGAGGGAAGCCACAGAGGTTTGCGGGGAAGCACGTGGAGCTGGCCGTGAGGACTGTGGCCAACTGGAAAAGAAACTGACTTAAGAGAAGAAGCCTGGTCAGGGAGCGGCGGTAGAACTCAAAAACGGCACATCCGTGCAAGGAAAGGCCGGTGGTGAGGTTGAAAGGAAGAAAAGGCTGTGTGGACCAGGAGGATGAAGCTGGGGGCGTGTCCAGACTGCCAGCCCTCTGACAGATGGATGATAAACTGAGGTTCAAGGATGGGTTTATGGGCGGCCTCTTGATGAACCGGCGGGGGGCGGGTACAGGGGCCTGACCATGGTGCTCCCAGCAGGGGAAGTGGGTGGGGAAGAGGGCAGGGTGAGAAAGATCTGACCCACAAACTCAGCAGTTCACTGGCTACACATTGGGTCCAAGATCACTTCTTGGAGGATCCGCAAGATGAAGCTATCCATTAAGGGTAGACAAAGGGGCGAGGGAACAGGACGACCCAGCAGGTCCCAGTTTCTCTCCCACCCCAGCACCCTTTAGACACCAAATCAGGTCAGACTAACTTCAGAATGAATGTGAAGCAAAGAGAGATCTCCTTGCTCCAACTCTCCTCCCCCCAGAGAGTAAAGAATGACCAGCCATTCCACACATTTTTTTCTCAAGGAGAAGCTCAGAGAGCAGAGGTCTGGAAACGCAAATCCCCATGCAGATGCCAATGAGCTGCAGTCACGGTGCTTACATGGGGACCTCAGCACTTCTCTCGTTGGGCTCAGAGGGCTAGACAGCAGGACTTTGTCCTCTGCCTGAAACGGGGCCTGAATGTCAAGGTGAGTGAAGAACAGAACAAAGGGGAGGCTTGTGAGGATGGGATCAGAGCCCAGGTGGGGGATCAGACCCAGAGCCAGCCTGGGTCTCCCAGGACTCACTATGGCCTTGGGGACTCGCTGAGAGCAGCGAAGAAGGACTCATGGGGATCACCAGGGTGATCTGACCTCCCGGGAGGCACCATCACAAGTCAGCAGGGGTCCTGGGTTCCAGCCCTGATGCTGCCTCTAACCACCTGAGCGACCTCAGCAAGTTCGCATGCTTGACCTGCAACACTGGTGTCCAACTGAATCACGAAACTGTTCCCTGGAAAGGTGGAGTCTTATGACAAACTCAAGAGTTACAGACAATGGAGGCCCCACTTGGAATGCAACCTGCGACCTGGTGAGTGGAGGGTGGGAATACCCCCTCCTCCTGGGGTTGTTGTGAGGATGAGATGTGGCCCCGCAGAGAGCTGCCTCTACTTCCCTCTGAATGGCCCTCTTCAGCTCAGAACGATGCAAAGAACTGGGCCTTTTACTAGCCAGCAGCACATACACGTTTTCCTATCACTGCCAGCTGTAAGTTCTTTATTAATGGAAACAATTCGAAGTGCTATGTTGTCAGCGCAGGAAGGGCAAGTAAAGAACGAAATAGTTCTTTGCCCCGAAGACCAATGAAGTGCCATCTCCTGGGGAAGAGCCCTGGAAGAAAGGGACCAGCTTGAGGGGGAGAAGAGAGTCCAAGTCCAGGGAAGGGCTGGAGATGAGCCGGGGCCTCGGGGCGCTCCACAGGCCCTCCGCCCTGATCTCCCTCCCCCAACAGTCTCCAGAGCAGACCTCCACTCCCCTCCCAGCCTCCACCGGCTGATTCTCAACACGGCCAGTGACGGCCCCCACTTGGGAATCCGGCTGATTCCGGCCTTCGAGACTCTGAGCAACCAGAACCCCCAGTTTGAGGGAGGAGATGTGTCACAGCGCCTGGTTCTCCCTCCAGCGTAATGTGAAAACGAGGACCCGGCCACTGTACTACGACGATAATTTTCCTGCACACGTGAATTTTAGAAAACAGGGTGCCTCCTTCCCTCAAACACACAGGAAACTTCACAGACAGGCAAGGCAGAACTCCTCTACTCCTGTGTGTGCGTTTAACCAGGAGGAAAGCCTGCTCTCAACAATGAATGGCTGACCCTTGCTTCTCAACACATATTTCCTCTTCCAGTTAATTCTCCTCCCCTTTCCAAGATCAAACAGACAATAATAATAATAATAATAAAGCAGTATCCTTGAAATTCTGTGCACTTTCTTCTTCTTTTTTTCCTTAATCTAGCCGTTTACTTTTTTAAACCCTTAAGAGCCAGTGTTTAAGACCAGATCATTGGAACAGAAGAATGCATTACATAATAAAGTACTAAAGCTTCTGCAAGCCAACAAAACACCCAATTTTTGGCAAAGAAAAACAGCCATACTTCTAGTGTCTACTTGGGAATATAGCAACTGAGGACTACAAGCTTAAGAAACTTCTCGACAGGCACACACACACGTGCACACACACATCCTAAATTAATAAACTGAGGGCTTGAATGTCTCTTTCGAATCAGCAATGTACTTACCTCAAAAGGAATACCCTCCCAAAAGCATGATGGAAAAGTGAGAACATATTAGAATGATTACTTTCTTTAAAGCAGAGGTAAAACCTGGAAGGAAGTTTGTAGATACTCATTATGGCAAAGCCAGGGTGGTGGAATATTGGCAATTATTTTTCTTCTTCTCTGAATGTTACATAATTATCAAAGCTGTTTACAGTTAAATATCTGTTCATCTGTAAAGCCCTCCTCCTACTGAAAAGCTGGTGTAGTCTTTCTCCAGGGTTCTCCCTTTTGGAAAGGCACAAGAGTATTTCTTACCTGCTTGGAAGAAAGACTCCAGGGTGAAAACGTGAAGCCTGCTTACCTGTGGTTTAACTTGCGATCTTCATCGCTGCCGGCCTCCAACTGCAGAGAAAGGAAGAGAATGTCACAGCCCAGACGCCGCTATCAATGAGCCTCGGACACAAGGCTCACATTTTCTGCTCTGGTGTCTGCAAAAAGTACAGATGTCCAGGAAACCTGGCTCCTTCGAAACACCGCACCCTTCCCAGACCAGTCCTGCCCTGCTGCTCCCCTGAAGAATTCCTGTGGAGGAACGTTCAGGTTTCCTGATGTTTTCCCGCTTGCCTTCCGAGGCATCGCAGATGGGTGCCTGCTACCGCAGTGTTCCCAGCCAGCTCAGGTACTCCACACATCCGTTCCGCCCTGAGCTCTCCCTTTTCCAGTGCTGCTTCGGAGCTCATCCAGTTTTCCTTTCTTTTAAATTTTATTTATTTATTTGGACACGCAGGCATGTGGGATTTTAGTTCCCCAATCAGGAATCGCACCCGTGCCCTCTGCATTGGAAGCGCAGAGTCTTTAACCACTGGTTCACCAGAGAAGTCCCCCTTTTTCTCTTTTAGGGGAAGGGGGTGAAGTTTTAAGAGGCTCTGTTTCCTTCTTCAATCTAAGCAATAGCTGAGTCATCAACACCATTACTTTTTTTTGATAACTCTTACAATTTACTCTCTTACTAGCTTTCAAATATAACATACAGCAGTGTTAATTTTATTTATCATGAGGTATACTGTGTCTGTATTACTTATGTTGTAATTGGAAGTTTATGTGTTTTGATTGCCTTTATCCATTTCCCCCTCACCTCAATCCCCACCCTCTGGTAATCACAAATGATTAACATCATTTTAAGCCACAACACACAAGTTTAAAAAACCACCACCACCATTCCAGGCAAGTCTTTAACAGAAGGTAGCCAGGATCAGGCTGTCAGGGGGTCTCAAAGCTTTTGGTAAGTTCTCAAAAAAGCTTTCCTGTTTAATATAAAACTTTCTAGGCTTTTAGTGTATTTCCAGACATGAAAGAAAGGGATATTTAGTATCTTCTAAAGGTTACAAGACCAGGAGGGTTAAAGGCTCCAAAAGTAACCATGATTTAAGCCCCAACTGTAACTTTTCTTTTTTTATCTTTCAAGGAGAAAACTCAAATGAAAAAAACACACACCCCAACAACTCTCCACCACTGGGAGCTGGCATGTTTACTATGTTACACAGAAGGGCCCATTGAATGGGAAAGAGAGAAACCTGGAAAGCAGTGATGGCTGCAAGAGATCCAAGGTTGACTGAGGACAGAAACCAGACAGAAGCTGGCAGTGGTGGGGAAAGGTCATGTGTGGAGGGTTCCGGGCAGCCAGGGACACACACACAAGGTGGCAATTTCACCAATGAATGAGCCTGGCACAGGGTCCTGGAATCCCCACGCTGTAATAAGATCATGTACGTATCGCACTGGGCAGCGGCAGAGAGCATCAGTTCATTCTCATGCTCCCCACCCCACGCTGGAGGAGAAGTGGAAACACCGGGGATGGCTCTGCTGACCACAGGGCCACCAGCTCTGCCCCGAAGTGAAACATACACGAAACAACTCACATGACCAGAGGAACAAACTCAGAAGAGACTGTTGGGTCTAACCCAGTGGTTCTCAACTGGGGACCACTGCTCTTGGCAGGGGATGCCAGGCAAGGCCGGAGCCTTTTTTGGGAGGATGCTAGTGGCATCTAGTGGGTAGCAGTCAGAGTGTTGCTATATCCGCCGCAACACACAAGACGGGCTCCCTGCAACACAGGGTTTTCTGGCCCCAATGTCGGCAATGCTGAGGTTGAAAAACCCTGATCCGACACTCCACTCCCCAAAGCAACTAGAGATCCACCCGTGAAAATGAGTCACCTTGAATGGGGGTCAAAAATCACAGTTCCTGAAAGCTACTGCTTTATCTCTTCTTGGGCTCTCTGCTTGTTCTCACAAAATGAGACAAGGTTCACGGTAAACTGATAGAAATGAGATAAAGATGGAGGGGAAAGGAACAAAACCAAAGAGGAAGCACTGTTCTGCGGGTTGGGCTGTGACTTCCCTTAGTTCCCACGCCGGGCAGGACCACAGGTTGGAGAAGGAAAGAAGTGACCTGAGCGTTTCTGACTCAACGAAGGATGCGCATTTTGAGGAGTACGGAAGTGATGGGGTGGGATGCAAAATCACTTAAGTCTTGCTCCCTCTCTGAGGGTCTTGGGACAAAAGGCGATGCAAGATCAATTATTCCAGAGAAGGAAGCTACCTATGCCAAGGAACACACGTGAGAGGGAAGCCGGAACTTCCGCATGAGCTGAGGCCCAGAGAGGGGAAGTAACCGGAGGAAGGTCAGACCAGAGGCTCAGAGATGGCATACACGCTGCCCTCTCCCTTCCCCCTGCATCTTCATGGAAGATGCCTCACCTTCCGGGGAACATCTCAGGCTCTGCCAGTTCCTGCAGCCACTAATGCTGCTGATTTACTCAAGGTAAGAAAGAGCTGTCTGAGTTTTATTATTTTGGAGGTCACTGGCACTTGGTGAAAATAATGCTTTCTGTATAATAATTTTAAATATGCTCAGGGGAAACAATCCTAAGGTCCAACAAAAGGTACAACCATACAGTAGAATACTGAAAAGAAAAAAGTGTTAGTAGCTCAGTCGTGTCTGACTCTTTGCGACCCCATGGACTGTAGCCTGCTAGAGTCCTCTGTCTACAGGATTTCCCAAGCAAGAACACGGGAGTAGCCACTTGCTTTTCCAGGGGATCTTCCCGACCCAAGGATTGCAGGCTGAGCCACCAGGGAAGCCCAGAAAATGACAGTGAAAATATACTCAGTGGGAACCACCCCAAGGTCCAACACAATGCACATTCATATAATAGAATATTACTCAGCCATAAAAAGGAATGAGGTCCTGACTCATGCTGCAACACGGATGAGCCCTGAAAACATGAGGCTGAGGGAAACAGACCTGACACAGAAGCCCACACAGTGTACGACTCCACTTACATGAAATGCCCAGAATAGGCTAAATTTGTAGAAACAGAAAGAACATCAGTGGTTGCCTACAGTTTGGTGAGGGCAGGGCAGGGCAGGAGTGGGTGAGAGGGAGGCTGTGGGTGATGGCTAAGGGCTGTGAGGTTTCTTTTGGGGGTGATGAAAGCGTTCTGGAATCTGTGGTGATGCCTGGTCAACCTTGAGCATGTACTAAAAACCACTGAATTGTACACTTTAAAATGTCGGATTTATGGTATGTGAATTCCATCTTGGTTAAAAAAATAATATAATAAAAAACTTTACATGTGGTAACTTCCCTGGTGGTCCAGTGGTTAAGAATCTGCCTTCCAATGCAGGGGAGGCGGGTTCGATCCCTGGTTAGGGAACTAAAATCCCACATGCCTTGGGGCAGCAAAGACCCAACACAGTAAAAAAAAAAAAACAGTAATTTTTTTTTTTTTAACATATTTAGAGCAGAAGTAGACTGGATGCAAAGTAACACAAGGAAGGTGGGGTTTAGAATCAGAGGCCTAGGCTTGACAGGCTTCCCTGATAGCTCAGTTGGTAAAGAATCCGCCTGAAATGCAGGAGACCCCGGTTCAGTTCCTGGGTCGGGATGATCCACTGGAGAAGGGATAGCTCACTCCAGTATTCTTGGGCTTCCCTGGTGGCTCAGCTGGTAAAGAATCCGCCCGAAATGTGAGAGACCTGGGTTTGATCCCTGGGTTGGGAAGATCTGCTGGAGAAGGGATAGGCTACCCACCACTCCCTGGTGGCTCAAAGGTTAAAGTGGCTGCCTGGAATGTGGGAGACCTGGGTTCAATCCCTGGGTTGGGAAGATCCCCTGGAGAAGGAAATGGTAACCCACTCCAGTACTCTTGCCTGGAGAATCCCATGGAGGGAGGAGCCTGGTAGGCTATAGTCCACGGGGTCTCAAAGAGTCGGACACAACTGAGCGACTTCACTTTTAACCCACCACTCCAGTATTCTGGCCTGGAGAATTTCATGGACAGTATAGCCCATGGGGTTGCAAAGAGTCCGACAGGACTGAGCGACTTTCACTTTCACTTCACTTTCAGGCTTGATAGGCTGTCCGAATAACCTCTTCCTGGAGCTGATTTCTTCACCCGTGGTTTTTGAGAAGGGACCATGAAATTAAGTGCAGAGGAGTACTTTGTAAACTGCAAGACAGCGGTAGTAGAAATGATGTAAGGGAACAGATGTCTGCGGGGAAGTGAAAAGCTGCCGCACTCACTTCCCAGCTGCAGGCCACTGGCTGCCGTGCAGAGCAGGGACTGTTAGAACCTTCTGTCTGCAGGCAAGATAACTCATGAACGGCCTCTCCTCGAGAGGGCCAGGGCTGTGAGGTTCAACCCTGCAGCCAGGTTGAGAAATGTTCCTGCCAGTCCCAACAAAACAGGCTGAAGAGCTGCCCACCAGGAGCCGGCCCGACAGGCAGGGCTGTTAAACCCCAAACAGGTCCTCTTCTCTCAGAGACGTACACAAACGTTATCAGTGTCATCAGTCAACTTCCCCCAGGGAGAAGGGGCCTGACTTGCCCAGATGCTGGCGGGGTCACTTCCTGGGCCTGCCTGCAGGGCCCTCCCCCAGCAGCCTCCTCTCCCTTCTCTATAAACAGTTCCCGTCTCCTCCTCCAGCTGCGGTGTCTATGGGTCAACACTCAGCCTGGCCACGGATATTGAGCTTAGACTCAGCCCTAACTAATTCTCCTGCTCGGAGGCCCGAGGCCCAGGCGAGCTCAGTCCAGCCCAGCTGTGGGCTCAGAGGATGAATTCCCCAGTGACTCCAGGGCAAGGAGGCAGGCTGGGTCACACGCAGACCCAGAGAAACCCGCACCGCTCAGAGAGGCACATTCAGCCCCTTAAAGCACCCGGGTGATCACAGGAAACCCAGAATCAGCCTCCGCCATACAGCCAGCTGCACATAAACACTCAGCCTCCGCCGATATCAAGGACAGGAAGAACCCAGATTGAGCTGCACACAGGGACTTAAGACACCATCAGCCAGCACCCTGAGCTCACTGTCACACAGTGACAAGGGACTGCCACTCATACCCACAGCCAGGGGTGTGCACGAGGGGAAACAATTTCACACCTTCACAGGGGCACCCCCTGCAGCTTCTCCCCACTATCACTACACAGGCACGGCCCCGAGGGGACAGGCCGGAATACACAGGAGGAGGCACTCAGGGTCTGAAATCCCAGAACCGGCATCTCACGCAGTTTACCCAATCAGGAGTTCCAGTCTCAGGACAAGTACCCTGCAGAGTCACCCCTGATGGGGCGAGGAGGCAGTGTCACACAGTCAGTCACCCCCCAGATGGGGGTCACACTTACACACAGTCACCCCACACACAGGAGTCACACACACAGAGTCAACCCCAGACGGGGGTCACACTTACACAGTCACCCCCACGGGGGTCACACACACCGTCTCATGCAGTCACCCCCAAACAGGGGTCACACACACACAGAGTCAACCCCAGACGGGGGTACACCGGCACTGCACAGTCTCACTGCAGTCACCCCAGTCCGGCTACCCAGGAGAAGGTCGTCCAGCGGGGTCCCCGCAGGCCCGAAGACCCCTCAAAGCGGTCCCGGCGCAGCCCCCCGGCGCCCCGCGCCCCGCACTCGCGGCCCAGGCCTCGCGCGGCGGCTGCTCGGCCGGGCCAGGGCCGCGGGCCCGGGGCTCACCTCGCTGTTGCTGGCGGAGGAGGAGGTGGCGCTGGGCGTGGGCGAGCGCTGCAGGGTCACCAGGGCCATGGCTGCGGTGCGGTACGGCGCGCGGGCGCCGCTGAGGCCTCCGGCTAAAGCCGCCGCCGCCGCCGCCCGGGCCGGGCCCGGGGCGCTCCAGGAGCCGCGCGCGGGCGGCCGGGCCGAGCCGGGCCGGGCCCGCCCCTCCCCGTCGGCGTCCGCCGCCGCCCCCGCCCCCCGCGCCGGCGCGCGCCAGGCCTGAGCGCGGGCGGGGGGCGTGGCCCACGCGGGGCGCGCGTGCGCGTGCGGGGCGCGCGTGCGCGTGCGCGGCGCGGCAGTCCCGAGGGGCGGCGGGAGGCCCAGGCCGGCCAGTCGCATCCCGCGCGCGCACCCGACGCGCACGCCCGACGCTCCAGCCTGCGAAGCGGGTGCGCGCCCGACGGCGAGCAAGTCCTCCCCAAGAGGCCCATCCCCTGCGCCGGTCGGGAAACTGAGGTTCCGTGACCGCGCAGCTTGGAATGCGCGGAGCAAGCAGGCATAGAGACAGAAAATAAAAACCTGCTCGTCCCTGCACCTTGAACCTCGAGAAGAGGTCTGCATAAATTCGTTTGTTCGTTCATTCATTCGTTTATGAAATATTTATTGAGCACTTATTAAGCGCCCCGCATGGAGTATTCGACAGTGAACAACATAGAATTGACCTGCCCTAGGGGTTTTGATGAAAGTAAATTAAATTGCTAGAAACTCACTTTGCCCATCTTTTTATATGAATTCCTACCATGTGTCCAGAAACCCAGCTAACTCCTTGGGAAGTTAGGGAGAGGGTCTCCGAAAAGGGGGCATTTGCTCTCAGACCTGATGGATGAGCAGGATTAACGGGTGAGGGTGGGAGTTGACTGCTGGGCGTGATCTCCGGGGGAGAGCCTGCACAGTGGCCGGAAACTGAAAGATTTCCATCAGCCGCTGGAGCCTAGGGATGGGGAAGAGGGAGTCAGGGTGCTCTCTAGAAAGCTAAGGCTTGGAGAATGGACTGTGGAACAGAGGCGTGAAGGGAGGCCAGGGATGGGCTGCTCTTGTTGTCCTGGGGGGAGGTGACCAGTATGGGGACGGGAGAGAGAGACATGGAGGAAGATACTAAAAGGGTGGCTTGACTTAGCGTCAGTTTCACCCAAATCCCCTACTTCTCTTCTTTCACCCAGCCCAAGCACGCACGCATCCGCACATTTACTGGTCCAGTCCTTGTCCCCTGCATCTCACTGCCAAACCAGCAACACAGGCAGCCCGGGCGATACTCCCACTCTTTCCCCTAGATTCAGGGGCTGGGACCTCCTCCATATTCCTTCAGTATCATTCTTCTCAACGGGGTTTGTGGCGGGTCGGGGGTGGTTTGGACTTTTTTTTTTTTTTTTAATGTGACATCTTAGTTCCCCCACCAGGGATGAGCCCATGCCCCCTGCAGTGGAAGAACTGGACTGCCAAGGAAGTCCTCCTTCCCTCTCCCCACTTTATTTTCTTTTTTAATTTGTGTGAATATTTTTGAATGTCTTGGCAGAGGGGGAGAGCTGTTGGTGGTTCTGGCGTTTAGGGGGCAGGAGCTGGAAATGCTAAAAATGCTGAAAGTCCTGCAGTTCACTGGACAGTCCCCTCCACCCTTCCCAACTCCCAAGAAGAACTGCTCAATTCCCATAAGACTCCTGTGTGGGCGAAAGCACCGTTCATAATTATCTGACTCCATTTGACAAATCAACACAAAGTATTTTTCACTGAATTTTCAGAAACGCAACTATGTTTAAACAGAGGGCAGAATATACTTTGTTTTGTTTGAGAGTTTTGCCAGGAGCTATTCACCATTTGGGAAACAGAGTTTATAGAGGGAAACATAACTCCTAATATCGGAGAAGCTGACCCAACACACTGGCATCTTGGTAGACAGACTGCTCTATTTATTTAGCACCTATTTTTAAATGTCAAGCATGAGACAAAATTATGGGCAGTATTCAATTGACTGATGACTATCTTACTTCTCAATTCTGAACACATTTATTTGAAAACAGATACATGTGGGACTTCCCTGGCAGTCCAGTGTTTAAGACCCCGAGCTTCCACCTCAGAGGGCACGAATTTGATCCCTCGTGATTGAACTAGGATCCCACATGCCATGTGGCCTAGATAAATAAATAAATAAAAATTTAAAAAACCCAGACACTTCAACACAACATTGTAAATTGACTATACTTCAAAAAAGGAAAGAGAAAAAAAAAAAAGACAGACATACTACTGAGACTTCCCTGTGTCCTCCAGGGATGTTATTTCATCATAATGAATTTTCCTTATATGTTAGGGCATTATCAGTCAGTCCAGTTGCTCAGTCATGTCCAACTCTTTTCGAGCCCATGGACTGCACCAAGCCAGCCTTCCCTGTCCATCACCAATGCCTGGAGCCTGCTCAAACTCATGTCCATTGAGTTGGTGATGCCACCCAACCATCTTATGCTATGTATATGTATCTTACCCACTGTATACATATACACAGTGGAATACTACTCAGCCATGAAAAAGAATGAAATGATGCTATTTGCAACAACACAGATGCAACTAGAGATTATCATAGTGAAGTAAGTCAGAAAGAAATACCATATGATATTACTTATATATGGAGTCTAAAATATGACACAAATGATTCAGTCAATGGAACAGAAAGGGAACCATGGACAGAGTGAAGAGACCGTGGTTGTCAAGGAGGAAGGGGTTGGGAGAGGGCTGGAGTGGGAGATGGGAGTTAGCTGCTAAGTCACTTCAGTCGTGTCTGACTCTGTGTGACCCCATAGACGGCAGCCCACCAGGCTCCCCCGTTCCTGGGATTCTCCAGGCAAGAACACTGGAGTAGGTTGCCATTTCCTCCTCCAATGCATGAAAGTGAAGAGTGAAAGTGAAGTCGCTCAGTTGTGTCCGACTCTTAGCGACCCCATGGACTGCAGCCTACCAGGCTCCTCTGTCCGTGGATTTTCCAGGCAAGAGTACTGGAGTGGGGTGCCATTGTCTTCTCCAGAGGAGTTAGCAGATGTAAGCTTTTATATATAGGACGGTGAACAACAAAGTCCTGCTGTGTAGCACAGATATTCCATATCCTATGATAAACCATGATGGAAAAGAATATTTTAAAACAGAATGTATATATATGTGTGTGTGTGTGTGTGCGCGCGTGCACATGTGTGTATGCTCAGTCATGTTTGACTCTTTGAGACCCCCATGGACTGTATAGCCCACCAGTCTTCTCTGTCTATGGAATTTTCCCTGTGTAGCACAGACATTCCATATCCTATGATAAACCATGATGGAAAAGAATATTTTAAAACAGAATGTATGTATGTGTGTGTGTGTGTGTGCACATGTGTGTGTGCTCAGTCATGTCTGACTCTTTGAGACCCCCATGGACTGTATAGCCCACCAGTCTTCTCTGTCTATGAAATTTTCCAAGAATACTGGCGTGGGTCGCCTTTTTCCTATTCCAGGGGATGTTGTTGATCTAGGAATCAAATCCTGAGTCTCTTGCATCTCCTGCACTGGTAAATGGATTTTTTACCACCGTGCTGCCTCTGAGGTCCATACATGTATATGTGCATGTGTGTATGTGTATAACTGAATCACTTTGTTGTACAGAGGAAATTAACACAACATTGTAAATCAACTATATACTTCAATGGAAAAAAAAAAAAACCCTAAACCCTAATCTTTCTACCCTGGCCTTGCTTACCTCTCTACCCACACCCACTGGTCCAGAGGCCATCCCCACCCATTCTCACTTCCTCTTACAGCTGAGGGGCCCTCTTCCCTCCCACATTAACTCTTGCCAGACACCACCTCCAAAAATCCCTCCCTGCTCCCTAGACTCGACTCAGCACTTTCCTAGGACGTCACATCTCTCCTCACCTACCCCCAGGCTCACAGCATGTTGTCTCAACATTGTCACAGCTGTCTGTCTTGTCACATGTTTCTAAGCAAAACCTCAGGAGCTGGGCTGGGACCAGGGTGAGAACCCAAAAGCTAAAGGGGCAACCAAAACAACAACAACAAAAATCCAACCAAGAGAAAGACTACTTTCTTTCTTTTTCCCCACCTTTTCTGGCCACACTGCACAGCTTGTGGGATCTGTTTCCTGACCAGGGTTTAAACCCCGGCCCTTGGCGGTGAAAGCACAAGTCCTACCCACTGGACTACCAGAGAATTTCAGAGAAAGGTTATAGTTTCAGGGGTCAAACGGTATGCCAAAAGTCTTCAATGAACAAAATGTCAACATTTTGAATGGGATGGGTACTGTTTTACTGGGCTTTCCCATTGCCTCAGGCTCTAATACAGCACTTTTACTGATCCTGTCTTCATTTGACCCTGTCTGTATTTAAAATTTTGATCATTCTAAACACTTCATGAAAACCCAGCTCTGAAAAGACCTGTGGGCTTGCCTTGTGGCCTGTAAGGAGATGGGGCAGGGAGAAGAAAAATGAGCGCTCCCTGGTCTAGGCTTCAGGGAATCCCAGGAGCAGAGGAAGGGAACCTGGTGGAAGACCCAGCTCCAAAGTTTTCTTGCATCCAGGAGAGTCTTTTCCACTCAGTATCATAATTATTTTTTTTTTCATCATACTTAATTATCGTAGTCTTTGTAGTCTCAGTTTTGCAACTATTATAAACAGCCAGTTAATGAGTTATTTGCTGTATGCTAGGTGGTAGGCAAAGTGATTTGCAAATGTGTTGGGAACAGGGGTTTTTATGTGAATGTCCCCCATGCTACCCCCAGGGCCACCTCCTCCAGGAAGCCTTCCCTGACCTGAGGCCAGATTAGGTACCCCTTATCAAGGCTCCTGCAGCCTCTCTGCTTTGTCCTGGCTTGAACCCCTTTGCTTATTTCTCATCACATGGTTGTGGTTCTCCTTTCATGGCTGAGGAAGCTGATGCACAGGGTGGTTTAGTTGCACGCCCGTGGTCACAGAGCTAGGGCGTGGTGAAGCTGGTTACTTGGACACTTGTTTTTCTACTTTAGAACTCAGACAAGAGACAGAGGTTCTTCCAGGATAGCCTAGGAGGGGAGAAGGGAAGAGAACGCTACTGATAATTCCATTTTCAGAGCAACTGATTTGCAATTCAGAAGTCGTAAATAACAAAGCTCTGGTACACTGAATCATGGCTCCCCAAAGATGTCCATGTGCACCTGTAACGTGTTACCTGATATGGTAAGAAGGAGTTTCCAACTGTGATTAAGTTAAGAGTGTTGAGGTAGGGAGATTATCCTGAGTTATCTGAGTGGGCCTGATACAAACCCAAAGGTCTTTATAAGAAGGAGGAAGAAGGATCAGAGTGAGAAGTAGGAGATGTGATAACACAAGAGGTTAGGGTGATGTGAGGAAGGCCATGAACCGAGGGAGGCAGGTGTCTGCCAGAAGCAGAAAAAGACCCAGGAGTGAACTCCCTCCTCCTCATCTCCAGAAAGAACACAGACTTGCCCTCATCTTGATTTTAGACTTCTGACCCCTAGTTGTTGTGCAGTCACTAAGTCGTGTCCAACTCTGCAACCCCCTGGACTGCAGCACACCAAGCTTCCCTGTCCTTCGCCATCTCCTGGAGCTTGCTCAAACTTATGTCCATTGAGTTGGTGATTCTATCTAACCTATTCTTCCTCTGTTGCCTGCTTCTCCTTTTGCCTTGAATCTTTCCCATCATCAGGCTCTTTTCCAATGAGTCAGCTCTTCACATCAGGTATCCGAAGTATTGGAGCTTCAGCTTCAGCATCAGCCCTTCCAGTGAATATGCAGGGTTGGTTTCCTTTAGGATTGACTGGTTTGATCTCCTTACAGTCCTCTAGAAATACAAGAAAATAAATTCCTGTTGTTTTAAGCCACTGAGTTTCTAGTAATTGGTTGTAGGAGCTATAGAAAATGAATATAAAACAATACATATATACTGCATTAAAAAAAAAAAAAAAAGACCCCAAATGGAGTCACTTGTGCTGCTGACTTTTTTAAAAAATGCACATCAGAGTTGTGAATTACATTTTATTTGGGGCAAAATGAGAACTATTTAGCCCAAGGGACAGCATCTTGTATGGTTGTGAGAACTACTCCCAAAAGGTGGGGGGAAGGCCAGCACATACGTGATTTTGGTGAAGGGGAAGTACGTGCAATCAAGCTCATATTTTTTTTGCAGAAAGTTTCTGCTGGTCATGAGGAGCAATCATCACCATGAAAGATTTCAGTGCTTTTCTAGGTATGAGGAGATGCAAGAACTAGGTGCATAAAATCAGCTCCTGAAAAGATCTATCTGAAGATCTGTTCTGTCAGGTTTTCCCAGAGCACAGAGGGTCTTATTTCTGCCCTCCACTCTGAACTCCTTTCAAGGGGTGTTTAAAGTCAGCAGCTGTTACAGCACAATATAATCCTTATAGAGGTAGCAAGTCCTAATAGCAAGTGCCAATTTGTAGTTGACCAGGCTAAACCCCACATCAGCAAACCAAGACTTAATATCTAACCTAATTGCAGTTACAACGTCCTCCAGGAACGTAGTCTTAACTGGTCACTCTGGAATTTTCTGGTCAGTACCAATGAGGTAATCTGCCACACAGCCCCCTTCTGTCCCTCATAGGTAGGTTTCCTAAGCCTGAAACAATTCATTCTTTCCCCCTTTCTGCTATAAAAGGCTTCCTTTTTGTCCAGCTCCTCAGAGCGTTTTTCTACTTGTTGGATGGCATTCTACCCATTTGTGAATCATTCGTGAATCATTCAATAAAGTCAATTAGATCTTAAAATTTTACTCAGTTAAAATTGTGTTATTTAACAACTATTAAAAAATTATTACACTGTCATAATACAATATGTTGCAGCCAATTCTTGGGCACTATATCATTTTCACATTCACTCAATTCATTGGACAACAATTTACAGAGTGCCTATGCAACCCACTCTAGTATTCTTGCCTGGAAAATTCCATGGACAGAGGAACCTGGCAGTCTACAGTTCATGGGGTTGCAAAGAGCTGGACATGACTGAGCATGCGTCCTCCGCTGAACACCAGTCTGGGAATTTGGGGTCCTTCAGGGAATAAGCAGAGTCACTGTCCTTGGTGGAGTCCAATCAGGTGGGAGATAAAGCCAAACAGCATGTGAGTGAATAGATTTGCCATAACACAGGTTAACATATGCATATAATATATGACTACTTAAATAGTCATTTTTAAATGAATCAATTTCAGTAAAGTTCTTAGAACATGACATGTACATGCTGGGGACCAGCCCCAGCTGATCCAGGGAGTTCAAGGTGTAGACGGTGTAGGTGAGAATCAGGATACAATAGTTATAATTAGAGATATAAAGAATAATAGAACGAGGATAGCTCAGTAGGAAAATTCAGTGGAGAAAAGAGGCTGAGTAGCTTGGTTTACACAGGGGACCAATAAAACTTCAAGACAAGAAGTTTGCACCACTTACGTAGGCCGCAGGCGTCTTTCTGTTCTCCCGAAGGAGAGGAGACACTGAGGCCTCCCCGGTCCGATCTTAGAAGCCCAGGCATAATTAGTAAGCATGGTGGGTCCCGCGCTCCGGATGGAGACTCAGCCAGAATTTGAGAGAGAGAGAGACATGGGGAGACCAGTCTTTCCAGGAACTGATCCCAATTCTTTATTTTCCATGGTCTACTTTTATATACTGAGATGCTATACAAAAGTCACGCGGGGTCAGCAGCCCTGACTTTTATCAAAGTCAGGTGCTTCTTACAAATGTATACAGAGGTCTTAGGGGCGTTACATCATCTTCTGGCCAGGGGGCCTGTTGACAATTTATGACCCTCTCCTTGTGACAGCGGTCAATCCAGGACATTTATTTCTCCAGTGGTGATTATTCTTAAAACAGACTCCACCAGATAAATTTACATTCCTATAGGGTGAGGGTGTAGTGGGTTTTAGTTAAAGAAAGAACTTACTTAGCCTAAGGTCTAACGTGATTAATATCAAAGGTTAATACTTATCTCTTCTATTCATTAATGTGTATAAGGGCAGGGGAAGTGGAGACTTAGCAGCAAACATTGGCTCAACAAATGAAAAACCCTTCACTAATACAATTTCTAATCAGCTCACTATACTTATCCTAATAGTTTTCTGACTTCTCTAAAGAACCTGTTTTTAGAAGCACATGTGGCCGGACAAGCCTGTCAGGTGGGCTAGAGAACCTTCAGAGGAGTTTGTAGGTTAAAACAGTCCTGTCACACCCAAGAATTTTTATTAACTGGAGCTCTAAGTTAACTCTTTTTTCAGAGAGAAGTAGTGGGGGACAGCCCCCTGTAAAGTCAGAGGTGAGAACACAAAGCAGAAAGTAGGCAGACTCTGGCTTTTTGGGGGGAGATGCTCTAGAACCTCCAAGGGGCTCCTGAGGCTTGATCTTGCGCCCTTGCATTATTGCCAAGCCTCCTTTCTCATGACCTTTGTCACGGGCGGAGCGCTAATCCAAAAACCAGCTCCCAACATGTACAGATGAGTGTCAGATAAAATATGATACCAAGTAGTAAAAAAGAGTTTGAGAGAAGGACTTCCCTGGCGGTTCAGTAGTTAAGACGTCATCTTATGATGCAGGGGATGTGGGTTCACTCCCTGGGCAGGGAGTTAAGATCCCACATGTCTCACTGCCAAAAAGCAAAACATAAAACAGAAGTTTTTCCACATCAAAAAAAACCTTATAAGAAAGAAAGGGCTGGAGAGAGAAACAGAGCAGTCTTTGGGACATGGTGATGGAGGCGGCTGTTTAAGTGGTCAGGGAAACCTCTGGCCAGGGTAACATTCGAGCAGAGGAGTCACTCAGCGATTTCCCCCAGTTTGTCTGTCATACAAGAGCTGTTAAAACTTTTGGGGGCAGCAACATGGATAGATTCAAGAGATTATCAAGCTTTGTATGACAGACAAATTTTTACATCCTGGCACTTTCCTGGTGGTCCAGTGGCCAAGACTCCGCACTCCCATTGCAAGGGTCTCCGGGGGTCGATCCGTGGTCCAGGAGCTAGATCCCATATGCCACAACTAAGACCTGATATAGACAAACAAACAAACAAACAAACAAATAAACACTAAGACCAAACTCCATGAAAAAAATTGTTATATCCACATACAATGGCAACCTGTGTGAAACGGATTCCCCTGGTCTACAGTCCTATGGAAGGGTGTTCAGGATATGCCATATTGATAACAGAACGGAAGTCAAAAAAGTCCCATAATGTTTTAACATTATGTTAAAATGTTATTTTAACATCTGGGGACATTCACGCAAAATGTTAATGGCCCATCTTCTTGGTGGTGGGATTAGTGGTGGGGAGTAACTAGTACTTTCTTCTCTCTACCATCAGCGTTATACACATTTATAGAGGTGATGATGATGCTAATACTTAGAAAAGTTCTAATAAAACTAATTTCATCTGAGAGAGTGTGTGTGGGTGTGTGAGGTGAACTGGTTATTCTGTAACTTCACCTGGCCCACAGAGTTCAACCTCCTGCAGAGAACTCTCCTGGCCAAGGATCCTTTTGCCCTGGCCTGAGTGTATTTCAGAGCTGCTAGAAAGCCATGTTGTTATCAGCCAGCCAATGGGACAGAAGAATCTTCAACAGCTCCAGCCACATAGACAGCAATTGCTTCCAAAGGTCCTTTGGGGGCCTCCTGGAGTCTCCTATCAGTATGATCAGTGAACTTTGGACTTCAGAGTAGTTTCTCAATGTCCTTGCAATCAGCAGACCAAGTAAGCCCTATATCCCTGCAGGGGATATAGGCCCTCCTGCTCTCTGGCCTCAGTTTACCCAACCATAAAATGGGCAGATTCAACCAGCTCAGTGTCTCTCAACACTTTTTTCTTTTTTTAGAAAAACAAAACTCATACTCTCTTCTGATAAAGACAAAAATCTCACATCCTTTCTGGGGGATATAGTAAATACTGAATTTGCTTTTTGCCCACAGCCCAGGACTCTGAAGACATGGCCAGCCTCCCACACTGGGGTGGGGGAGCCCTGGGTGCCTCATGCCTTTTTCAACTCTCAGTATAACTCTCCAGGGTGGTGGCTGAGTGTTCCAGCTCTGGATACAGACTGCCTGGGTGAGAGTCACTGGACATAACACAGGGTGTCCTGTATTTTTTTTTCCCCCGATGGCAGATTTTCTGGTACAGACAGGAAAGAAAGAAAATTAAGTTGCTCAGTCGTGTCCAACTCTTTGTGACCCCATGAACTGTAGCCTAGCAGGCTCCTCAGTCCATGGAATTTTCCAGGCAAGAGTACTGGAGTGGGTTGCCATTTCCTTCTCCAGGGGATCTTCCCAACCTAGGGATTGAACCTGGGTCTCCCACATTGCAGGCTGAGTCTGAGTCACCAGGGAAGTCCTATTAAAAAAAATTATTAAAAAACTGTAACACTTATTTTTATTTGTTGGATCTGGGAACACTAGGCTGGTTTCAAATTTGAGCCTCTGCTTGTAGGCTGTGTTACTATGGACAAGTTCTCTCTTTTCTCTTTCTCCCTCCCTCACTCCTTCCTTTCTCATACTCGCTCCTTTTTCCTTCCTTCCCTTCTTTCTTTTTATTCCCTCTCTCCCCACCACCTTCTCTTCCATGTCAAGTCCTTTCATCTTAATCTTAAATGTGCAGCTTGATGGCTTTTCCCATATGCATTATTGTCGTTCAGTCGATCAATCATGTCCGACTGTTTGCGACCACATGGACTGCAGCACACCATGCCTCCCTGTCCATCACCAACTTCTGGAGCTTGCTCAAACTCAGGTCGATCGAGTCGGTGATGCCATCCAACCATCTCACCCTCTGTCGTCCCCTTCTCCTCCCGCCTTCAATCTTTCCCAGCATCAGGGCCTTTTCCAATGAGTCAGCTCTTTGCATCAGGTGGCCAGAGTATTGGAGCTTCAGCTTTAGCATCAGTCCTTCCAATGAATATGACACACTCCCAAAACCTCGGCCCAGAAAAGGGGCATGCTTCTAGCATCCCAAGAAAAATTCCTTGTGCCCCAGAAGTAAGCATGTTTCCCATATCCTTAATCACCACCTACTAGTTTCACCTCTTCTACGTTGTGTGGGCTCTTCCCTCCCTCTTCCACTCAACAAATTGACTATGAGATTCACCCAGTTGTTGTGTGTGGCAACATTTCATTCCCTCATTGCTGTGTAATAGTCCACGGTGTGCATTGTCTGAAAACATCACAATTTGTTTACGCATTCTCTAGCTGATAGGCATTTTGGTTGTTTCTGCTTTGGGGCTCTGAATATTCTCGTACAGGCCTTTTACGTGGTGTTTGTCTTCATTTCTCTTGGTTATGTACATAAAAGGAGGGTTGCTGGGCTTTAAGATAGACGTCTGTTTAGCTATAGTGGATACTAGGAGCAAGTTTTTGAATTTCAACTATGAAGAGAAAATTGATCGTGACCCTACCTACTATTAGGGTTTCTGCGAGATTAAATGAGATAATCTAGGCACAATATTTAGAACTGGCACATTGAAATCCACAAAACCCAAATCATTGTTGGAATGGGGAGGGCACAAAGATATCTAGCTGACTTTTGCTAACTTTTAAGTGTTCCCACAATGAATTAGAGGCACAAGCAATTTCCTAAGATTGTGAGATATAATAGTGATACATGGGACTTCCCAGTGGTTAAGAATCCACCTGCCAGTGCAGGGGACATGGGTTCAATCCCTGGTCCAGGAGGATTCCTTATTCCTTGGGGCAATTAAGGCCTAGAACCCGTGCTCTGCAAGAAGACCAGCCACGGCAATGAGAAGCCTGCGCACCACAGTTAAAGAGTAGCTCCCATTCACTGCAACTAGAGAAAGCCTGTGCGAAGCAACAAAGACCCAGTGCAGCCATAAATAAATAAATGTGACCCATGACATTGGAGAAGGAAATGGCAACCCACTCCAGTGTCCTTGCCTGGAGAACCCCAGGGATGGGGGAGCCTGGTGGGCTGCCGTCTATGGGGTTGCACAGAGTCGGACACAACTGAAGCGACTTAGCAGCAGCTTAGCAGCATGACATTTGTTTAAAAAATTCAAATAAAATGGAATCATATAAGTAAACGGCAGAGTTCACCCCATCTTCTTTATTATTCAAGAAAAATAGAATGCACTGGTCTTTTTCAGGTATTTTCTTATGTCATCTGCACATTGTTATTTGAGGGTGCTGAATGTAGGGGGTTAAAAGTTGGGCTTTCAAAGCTAACCCAAAGGATGACTCACCCAGGGCTGGTTGGTCCCTGTCCCTGGGCCTCGGTCTCTCCATCCATGCAATGAGGTGCCCGATGCTCTCCGGGCTCTAATAATCACTGCTCCAGGTCCAGTTCCGGCAGAGGAGGGACCTGGCGTCCAGCCACGCCTGTCTCTGGGATGGAGGAGCAAAGACCTACCCATCTTTTGGCCCTGAGTCTCATCCACCCAGCATCCCAGAATGTATTAGGCTGGCTGGCTGGCCCCAAGAGCTCTTGTCCTGTACCTCTGACCTCCCCTCAGGGGCCGCCAGCCTGACCACTCCCCCACCCCCTCAGGCCAGATGCACAGTGGTTCAGCAAGCCGCCGTCCCCTCCCCCAGGGTGGCAACAGGAAGAGGAAAGAAAGAGGATTGTCTCCAGCTGGCCCGGGAGACAGATCTCCTTGTGCCCATCAGCCCTCCAAGAACCCCGCTTCTTCCTCCCTCCCTCTCCGAGGCCTGTCCATGGGGACTTGGGGTCAGCCAGAAAAGTCAGGCAACTTCTCAGGGACCGGAGCGAGGGGAGGTGAGGTCTCCCAACCTGGCCGGGATTCAGCCCCTGAGAGCGGAGGCGGGTGCCCAGCCCCACCCCTCGTGCCCTGTCCGTCCCTTCAGACTTTGACCCTGAGCTCCAGTCCGGGCTGAGGACAGGATGCCTCAGAATCGGGAGCCTCCCTTCAGGAGATAGGACTCTGGGCCCACAGCAGCTGCCTCTTTGCTGCAGAGATTTGGCATGCCAGGTGACTGGGGGCAGGGATAGGGGCACAAAAGATCTGAGCGTTCCTCCCAGTGTACGGCAGAGAAGGTCCACGTTAGAGCCTGACGCAGGTGACAACCTTACAGGGACCACAGGTAAGTGCCTTCACCTCTCCAAGCCTCAGTGTCCTCATCTAGAACATAGGGATCATAACTTACCTCTTCCAGGGTTAACCTGGATATTAAAAGAGGTGATAACTGCAGAGGGCTTAGCACAGAACTCGGCACGTAGCAAGTACTCAATAAAAGGTTAATTATTATTTGGGAGGCTGGGAGCGGTGGCCTGGTTATCCAGCATTGATAATATGTTTCATTTTAAAAATAAACTCTGAAACTTTATAAAAGGTAGCCATAGGGAGCTGATTATATTTATTCAGATAACTCACCTGTGACTTGATTTAAAAACAAAACAAGTCTTTCCTGTTTTTTGCACATGCAGCCATCAAAGGCATGAGCGGCTTGAAGGTCTGTTCTAGGGACAAGGGAAGTTATAAGCTAACTATTAGAAGACTGGAAAGTAAACACACTGTCATGTGCCAGTTTGTTGATGGCTGCTTAAGAGATCTATGGTGCAGTCCAGGAAGCTCAGACAGAACTGGGTCCAGATCTAAACTCTGTGCCACACCGGCTGTGTGACTTTAGGGGAGTGACTTCCTCTCTCTGAACCTCAGTCCCCAGTCTGTAGAACCTCTCAGAGCAGTTGCAAGGATAAAGTAAGAGGATGTCTATACTGCTTCTGTGTGTGTCTGGCAAGTGGCATACAGCCAGAATTCCCTTCATGCTCCACGTATAGGTAGACATTATAATTATACACACACACACACAAATGTAACAACCCCAGCTGTTTGTGTCTTTCTCAATGTACACTCCAAGCATGTTTGGTTAAACTAACAGCATAAAGCAGAAAACAGCAACACTAATAGAAACATCAGTAACAATAAGAAAATGGTTGAAGGATAACAGAGCTGTGTGCAAACTGAGTCAAGGAACTAATTACCCACATGCATAAATGGTTTCACCCAAGGCTGGCTCTGTTAGATCCTACAGTCTGACTGCCGATTCTGATAAGGACCTTATCCATTTATACTACACTTTAATACATGCAGAAACACACAGTTGCTGCAGTTAGTATCAAATCTGATTCATTTATTCGATTGAGATAATTGACTTAGGACATATTTTTCCTTTAATTCTGTACCTACCATCAACACATTAAAAATTCCTACACTCACTGAATTTCATGTTTGTTCGTCTTTTTTATGCAGGGAAAAAAAAACAAAACAAACCCAGAAGCTTTGCTGTTACTCTTCACCTGCTTGATTCATGTTTTTTTTCAAATCGTGGGATTAACACATAGCCTTGTGAGTCAGACCAGCCTGAGCTCTGCTTCTTACCAGCAGGAGCCTGAACCTCAGTCGCCTCATCTGTAAAATGGGCATGATGACAACCTCAAGGGTTGTTAGAAGATTAAAGGAGATAATGCATGTCAAATTCTTAGCACGATGAGTGACATATACTAAGAGTTGAAAAGCTCGCAGCTGCTACTGATTCTCCCCATTGCCAGGTTTTTTCTTTCACAGAGACTTTTTAACCCCAAAACTCTACAAATCTTTTGATCACAAATGTGTGAGTTTGGCTGAGTGGACCCTCTTCTGTGAGCCTCAGTTTCTTCTTCTGCATGATGCTATCATGCTTATCTTTAAGATTTTAAACACTGGAGAAACTGAGCTCCGTGCTGTTACCTGGCCCTCTTTGCAATGGCCAGTAGGTTTTAGAACTTGCTCTGGGTCCTGCCTCATGTTTTTCTCTAGGGCACCTGCCTTCAATTCCATCCAGAGGCTTTGCCATCCCTGAGCAGCCTTGTTATGGGAGACATGCCATGTGACAGCTTTGGTGTGTAGTCTCTTTCTCCATGCCCAGAGATCTCTCATTCAGTCAAGTAAAGTGACCCACTCAGGGTCACACAGAGGGTGTGTGCCAGGCTGCCCAACCCCCAGCCTGGGCTGTCACTGACACCCCTCCACACCACAACACCTCCTTCATTACAGGAAATTTTGGAAAATATAGGAAAAGCCTCTATTCCAGGCTTCTTATTGTCAAGGTATGAAAGTGGTCAAATCTCCAGAGCCTATGTAGAGACAGAAAGCCCAGAGAGGGGAAGTAACTTGGCCAAGGTCACACAGCGAGCCAGCGGTGAAGCCAGATCTGACTCCCCTTGCTGTCTTCCCCTCCAGACCCAGTGTTCTTTCCCTTGTTATTCTCAAGGTGCTGGGGGACAGAAAGAGGTCACTACAGATTGAGGCCAGGCCCCATACCAGGAACTTTCACCAGGGTAGTTATTCAATCATCAGGCTGACCTGGGAGATGGGGGTTTAACCCCATTTCACGGCTGAAGAGATTGGATCTCCTGAGGCAAGGGGTGGAGGAGACGGTGAGGGGATCCCTGAGCAAGTCCCCCTGCCACCAAAACCAGGCTCGCGGCTGGAAGGAGAATCACCCAGAGGACGATGCTTTTCCGTTTTTTGGTTTTATCTCCAACTTGGCTGCTGAAACCCCAACAGAGTCCAGTTCTTGTGGGCTGGAGCCGTTTTCTCCTTTATAAAACTAGGCCATATTGAGAATGTCCTGCCGTTCAGGGCCACGGGCCGCAGTTGCCAGGAGGCAAGGTCCGTGGGAGGAGAGTTGTGAGCAAAGAGGAGGGAAAGTTGAATTTGGCCCTTCTGGGCACAAAAAGTCCCCTTGTTCTGCCTTAGCAGGAGCCGGCAAAATATTTCCCTGCTGTGCACAGACCAAGCAGCTTCAAGGTCAAAAGCTGCTAGGTCTTCTAAATTTCTGAGGACACCCAGCAGCTCAGTATCCCCAGGCAGGCCTGGAGGGGATGCACTCTGAAGGTCTGAGTTCTGAGGCCAAAAAATGCATCCCAGATACTCAGAGCTGCCAGCCTGGCACACAATAGGTATGCAGTAAATGTGTATCGAGTTTACTTGAATTAAAATGAAATCCTGGCAGCACCATTTACTGGCTGTGTGACCTTCTATAAGTTTCTCCACCTCTCTGAGTCTTTGTTTCATTATCTGTAGAATGGGATCAGGAACACTAGCCCCTAACTCTAAAGAATATGGGAGATTTAGGTACAGTGATGCACAAGAAGTGTTTAGCACAGAGCTGGCCCATAGTAGGTGCTCCAGAAATGTCAGGAAATCGCTTCTTTTGCCCTGGACACTGTGTTAAGCTTTTTACATCTGCTTCCTTGTGAAAACTTCCATCTACTCTCTGAGGCATGAGTTAGTTTTCTCATTTCTCCAGAGAAAGAGTTTGAGTCTTGAGAGGCATCTTACCCAAGGTCATGGCCAGCAGACAGCAGAGCTGAGACCTGAGATTTGAAGTCCATTGTCCTAACCACTGGACTTCGCTGGTAGCTCAGATGGTAAAGAATCAGCCTGCAGAGTGGGAGGCCCAGGGTTTAATTCCAAGGTTGGGAAGATCCCCGCTGCCCCCAAAGAAGTGAATGGCTACCCACTCCAGTATTCTTGCCTGGAGAATTCCATGGACAGAGGAGCCTTGAGGGCTACAGTTTATGGGGTTGCAAAGGGTCAGACACGATTTATAGACTAAACACACACACTGTCCTAACCACTAGACCACCTAGCCAACAGCTGGGCTAGGCACTCTGCTGTGTACTTTTTATTCTTCCAGCCTGGGGACAGGATATTCGAGGAAGCTCCCCAGAGAAAGCTGCATCATTTACTTTCTGTGTTGCTTTAGGCAAGTGGCTTTGCCTCTCTGGGCCTCAGTTTTCCCCTGGGTAAGGGTCAACAAAAGGATCAAGTATAAAAAGGGCTGGGCAGGGTCAGGCGTCTTCTAAGCCGTCAGTGGATGGTGCTGATAACAATGACGGTGACGGTGAGAGGGGCCCACCTCAACCCTTCCTTCCCGCAGGCTGGCACGATGCGCGTGGTCGTGATCGGAGCGGGCGTCATCGGGCTGTCCACCGCCCTCTGCATCCATGAGCGCTATTGCTCGGTCCTTCAGTCGCTGGACGTGATGGTCTATGCAGACCGCTTCACCCCCGCTCACCACCACCGACGTGGCTGCCGGCCTCTGGCAGCCCTACCTCTCGGAGCCCAGCAACCCACAGGAGGCGTGAGTGAGGGTCCTAGCGGGTGGTCGGGGTTGGCGGGGCAGAGTCTGCGGAGAAGATGTCCCCTCTCAGGGTTCCTGTCCCCAAGAATGACTCTTCCTGGAGGCTTTGTCCTGACATGCTGTAAAGACAATACTAACACATATTAAGTCCTTGCTGTGTGCCACACAGATGCTACACTTAACCGAGGCGGAAAGGCCAAGAAGCCATGTGTGCCAGACAGATGAAGGTTTTGTCTCCATCTCTTCCTTAAACTGGGAAGTCAGTGCCCAGTGCATCCGGCTATCAGGAAGACATCTAAGTGGGTGGATTGATGTTCAAGTTTAGCAAAGAAGTGGCAGGGGTCATTGTTTCAGTTTAGAAACTGCCGACTGCTTCAACACAGGAACCCTCAAATGAATATTGGCTCAATTAGAAGTTTAATCTTCATGCCCATAAATTATGAAACCAATATTCCTGATCAGTGGGTGGCAATTCAGGGGCCTGACCTCCTTCTATCTCATGGCTCTGCCATCCTGCTCGTGGCTTTCAATGTTGCCAGGAGCCAGTGAATGACTGTGGAAGGAGAGAGCATGAGGGCCACCAGGGAGGAGTCTTTAGAGTCCATTAGCCAAAATGCAGCCACATGGCTTCAGCCACCCCTAACTGCAAGGGAGTCTAGGAAATGTGGTCGAGCTGTGTGCCCAGCAGAAAGATAAAGCGTTTGGAAGTGGTGAGCGATGTCTGGGCATTTATGGGGGGGTGAGGTGGGTGGAGAATTCCCAGAGAGAGAACCTGAACCACGGGACTCACAGTCCCTAAAGCAGTCAAAGCTTTCATTTAAACTGGCAGCTACATGATCCCAAGCTGGATCAGATCAGATCAGATCAATCGCTCAGTCGTGTCCGACTATTTGCGACCCCGGAGGTGGGCTCCAAATATTAATAGTTGTGATGGAACATTCTTTTTGTCTTTTTTTTGCCACTTAATTTTTTTAATTAAAGGATATTTGCTTTACAGAATTTTGCGGTTTTTCTGTCATACATCAACAAGAATCAGCCATAGGTACACCCATGTCCCCTGCCTCCTGAACCTCCCTTCCATCTCCGTATCCATCTTCCCCTTCTAGATTGTCACAGGGCCTGTGTTTGAGTTCCCTGAGTCACACAGTAGATTCCCACCGGCTGTCTATTTTACATATGGTACTGTAAATTTCCATGTTACTCTCTCCATACATCTCACGGTCTCCCTGCTCACCTCCCGCCATGTCCTTAGGTCTGTTTTCTATGTCCATTTCTCCATTTCTGCCCTGAAAATTGGAGCATTTAAAAAAATTTTTTAATTGAAGTATAGTTGATTACAATATTGTTTTAATTTCTGCTGTACAGGAAAGTGATTCAGTTATGTATTGATATAATCTATATACATTCTTTTTTGAAAATATTCCTTTCCACTATGGCTTATCATAGGATACTGAGTATAGTGGGTGTGGTGCTCATGGTAAAGAACCTGCCTGCCAATGCAGGTGACATAAGAGATGCAGGTTTGATCCTCGGGTCAGGAAGACCCCCTGGAGGAGAACATGACAACCCACTCCAGTATTCTTGCCTGGAGAATCCCACAGACAGGGGGGTCTGGCAGGCTATGGTCCATAGGGTTGCAAAAATTCGGACACAACTGAAGTGACTCAGCACGTGTATATTGAATATATTGTAGTTCCCCATGCCATACACTAGGACTTTGCTGTTTATCCACTCTACATATAATAACTTATATCTGCCATCCCCAGCCTCCCACTCAGCCCCTTCCCCAGCCCCTCTCTCTTGACAACCACAAGCCTGTTCTCTGTGGTGGTGGAGCATCCTTTGTCCTTCCTCTTTGTTAATGTCGAAATATGAAAAAGTTTATGGAGGGTGACTAGCACTTGAGTCACTGCAGAGTGAATGGGGTGAGTTTCTGGATTTGGGCACATCCTACCAGCCTGAGCACAGTCTCGTGCAAGCCGAGCCTTGGAGCTCTCTTGTCCGGCTCAGGGCATTAGGTGACCAAGACTCTGGGGGATCCTTTCAGGCACTGGAACCAGCAGACCTTCAACTATCTCCTGAGCCTCATCGGTTCTCCCAATGCCTCAAACATGGGCCTGGCCCCAATCTCAGGCTACAACCTCTTTCGTGAAGCTGTTCCGGTGAGTGAGACGTCTTTGGCCATGAACCATATAGAGAGCAGAGCCTTGATCACAGATCAAGGTGTGCCCAGGCAAGGTGGGAGGAGGAGGAGGTCCTTCAAGCCCCTTAGGCAGACTCCTGTGTTCAAAACAGGTTTCTTTGTGGGACTTCCCTGGTGATCCAGCGGTTAAGACTTGGCCTCCCAAAGCAGGAGGTGTGGGTTTGATCCCTGGTTGGGGAGCTAAGATACCACATGCCTCCTAGCCAAAAAACTATAACATAAAAGAGAAGCAATATTGTAACAAATTCAATAAAGACTTGAAAAAACAAACGGTCCACATTAAAAAAAAAAAGTCTTGAAAAAAGGAGAAAGAAATAACTAAGGTTTAAAAAAGTTCTATTTTTGCTTTAAAAATTATTTTTGTTTTCCATTTTATTATTAAACTGCTTTCTAAGAGTGATTATTAAAAAAAAAAAGAGAGAGTGACTATTAACTCCATAGAAAGACAAGAAAACTGAGTCTTGGAGAATTCAAGGTAGCCAGTGGCGAGGCCAAAATCTCCCCTTACTGGGTTGTCTGACCCTTCCCTCTGCAGCTTCCCCCTCTCATCCCTTGGTGATCCTCACTGTCACCCCTTTTTTTCCTCCCCTATTTATGACCCTACCATATCATTCATCCTCAGCCTTATTCTTACCCCACAGTTAAGAACATGGACTCTGAAGCCTCACTGTGTGGGTTCAAATCTCAGTGCCACCGTTTATTAGCTGGGTGACCAGAGACAACTTATTTAAACTCTCTGAGCCTCAGTGGGCCCATCTGTAAAATGGGACTAAAAACAGCATCTACCTCAATGGGTTGTTGTGAAGATTAAATGGATTGGTATGAGTAAAATGCGCCTTACACATGGTAAACATTACACAAGTCTTTGTTATTATCACTCTTGTTGATGTTCATCCATCTCTGTGCTGTCTTCTCTTCTTCCTCTAAAGGACCCTTACTGGAAGGACATAGTTCTGGGATTTAGGAAGCTGACTCTCAGAGAGCTGGACATGTTTCCTGATTACAGGTAAGATTATTGTCATGGGTGAAGGAGCTGAGGCCACACAATTCAGATAGACTTATAGGGAATATGGTTTACTTGCTAAGCTGTGTCCGACCCTTGTGACCTCATGGACTGAAGTCCACCAGGCTCCTCTGTCCATGAGATTTTCCAGGCAAGAATACTGGAGTGAGTTGCCATTCCCTTCTCCAGGGGATCTTTCCAACCCAGGGATCAAACTCTGGTTTCCTGCATTGGAGGCAGATTCTTTACTGACTGATCTACCAGGGAAGCCCAAATTTCCTGTTCCATCCCAGGCCTAGAGCCCCTGGGACTCTGATCTCTCAGTGTTCTGTCCAACTCCTTCTGGAAACCCACCTATCCACACTGTGCCTTAGACTATGGTGGTAGGGGATATGGGTACAGATCTCAAGCCCGGAAGTTCCATTTGTTGTTGCTGTGTCTTGTCTGACTATTTTACGATCCCATGGACTGTAGCTCACCAGTCTCTGCTGTCCATGAGATTTTCCAGTCAAGAATACTGGGATGGGTTGCCATTTCCTTCTCTAGGGGATCTTCCCGACTCAGGGATTGAACCCACATCTCCTGCATTGGCAGGTGGATTCTTTGCCCCTGAGACACCAGGGAAGCCCCTGGAAGTTCCATACCATTTTCCTATTTTGTAGATGAGAAAACTGAGCTTCAGAAAGACCAAGTCGAAACTTCCCCAGGTCACACAGTGAAGTGACTACAATAGGATTTCAAACCTGTCCAAACCCCTCTATTCTTTTCTCTACAGCCTGATGATCCTCTCCTCACCTCGCTCCATGTCTGAATCTTCTCTACAGATTCACATCAATCTCCACTTGCATACCCCAATGTAAAGGAGGGCTTTGATAGAAAATATTTCCTTGCTTTGGGCCGAAAATTACTTTCCCCTTGAATGTCACCTGATGATCCCCGCTCTACCCTTATGTCCCAAGAGAATGTGACAGCCACCCCTATTTGATAGCCTTCAAATACAGCTCTGATTCCAATCCTCTCTTCCCACCTTTTGCCTCCTGTGATTCTAGCTATGGCTGGTTCAACACAAGCCTGATTCTGGAAGGGAGGAAGTATCTGCAGTGGCTGACTGAAAGGTGAGATTTTCAGCTTTATTTTGAAGAAAGCAGCTCCCAGGAACATGGGTTGTAGTGAATGGCAGTTCATGGGATTTATCTTTGTACTGCGTGCGTGCTCAGTCACTCAGTCATGTCCAACTCTTTGCGACCTCATGGAGTGTATAGCCTGCCAGGCTCCTCTGTTCATGGGATTTCCCAGGCAAGAATACTGGAGCAGATTGCCATTTCCTTCTCCAGGGGACCTTTCCAACCCAGGGATGAACCTGTATCTCCTGTGTCTCTTGCAGGCAGATTCTTTATCCCCGCGCCACCTGGTAAGCCCTAAATGTTGATGAAAACCTTTAGGGTTGGTGGGAGCTATCCTTGGTCCTGACCACCTCTGTGCAGTAGGACAGTGCTTTCCACACTTGGTTGAAACCACTCGAGAAGCTTTTTACATGTGATATTTATTGTCAGCCTCACCAAAATCTGTGATGTTAGTGTAATAGTTTTAAATAGATTCTCCTAAGTTTTTCCAGATATATAGACATCATCATCAAGCATAAGCTGGCTTTTATTTTTATACCTCACATTTGTTTTTTGTCTGACTGCTCTGGCCAGTACCTCCAGAACAACACTAACTAATGCAGATGATAGTGGATGTCCCTGTCTTGCTCCTTTTGTTGATAAGAATCCTGTAGTATTCTCAATTAGCAAACATTAGCTTGAGAGATATACCTGTATCTATATTCACAAACATTCATAATAAGGAAGATTCCATAAATTTCCTGTATGTTATTATTTTATTAATATTTAAAAATCTGGAATGGATGGTGACTTTCCTTAAATGACTTGGGAAGATTTTAAAAATATAAATTTCAGGACCCTACTTTATAGCTACTGATCAGATTCTCTGGGGTGGGGCTCAGAAATTTATATTTTAAAAAGTCCTCTGAGTGACTGTAATCAACAACCAGGTTTGGAAATCATTGTATCAAAACATGGTTACATCTCCTAACCTTAGGACACTCATGACTCCTTTCCAGCCTCTCCAGGGAAGAGTGTCCCCAGTTTTTCTACTGATATCTTGAGGAAACTATGAGGGTAAATTACGAGATTGTGCTTCAGCTTGTGCAGTGTTTTACTTCCTATTCTCCTAATGTTTCTACTAGTATTCCTAATAGTGACATACATTTTTTTCCTCTGTGAAATTTAAGGGGCGAGGTGGGTGTCCCCAGCCCACCTCCTTCCTCATGCTCTGCTGCTGACAAAGGAGCATGTGGCATTGATCCAACCCTGGCCATCCTCCACTCTGCATCTCATCCCCTTTGATAATACAGAGCAGCATCGTGGGTAGTAAGAGTTTCGGTTTTAATTGGGTTTTGGTCCCAACCCCATCACTGACTCATGATGCAACCTTCAGCAAGGCCCGTCTTCCATCTCCATCTGCTCAACGAGGGGCATGGACCATCTCAGGTTTCCCAAGGGACATTTCAGAGGCCACTGGTCCATCAAGGTGCTAATGAACCGACTGGACTATATAGTCATATTCTCAAGGAGCATCTTGTAGGACTAACATCCTCAGAAGGTTCTTTGGGAAATGTCTGCCCCCCACCCCCATCGTCCTCAGAGAACTGAATGCTTGATTTTTGGATGTGTTTGATCATCCCAGGTTAACTGAGAAAGGAGTGAAATTCTTCCTGCGGAAGGTGGAGTCTTTTGAGGAGGTAAGCTGAAGGGCCAGAAGGGGCTGGGTGTGGGAGAGAGGAAAAGAAGGGAGGCCTTTGCTTCCTGTTACAGGGCTGGGGAAGGCCTTCTCAGGCTCCTCCGGCAGGGTTCCTGTGAGGCCTGTCCCAGACTTTAGGCCTATTTTTAATCCCAGAAGGACTCTGGCATTCTGCCTTGGTGTGGGTGGCAGAAGCAAAGGAACAATGGAACTATGGTGGCCATTAGGGGCTAATCTGTGTCTGGGCCTCAGTGGATTCTAGGGCCAGAGAGCTGGCTGCCTCTTCTCACTATCAGCCACAGCCCACTCCTCAAGTTCTAGATGTTTGGCTGCTTCTTATCAACATCTGGGTTGATGTCGATACAAAACAAAGTGACTTAGGTCCAGAGTGACACCACCATCCATAATAATGATAGTAGCATGCACCATTAGCAGGCCCTGGCTATGTACCAGGAGCTTTGCTGTATCACTCAGTCCCAGCACCTAGAAAAGTGCTTAGCACATGGAAGACTCTTGGTACTTGCATGCGTGCATACTTAGTCGTGTCCAACTCTTTGCGATCCCATGGACTGTAGCCCACCAGGCTCCTCTATCCATGGGATTTTCCAGTCAAGAATACTGGAGTGGATTGCCCTTTTCTCCTCCAGGGGACCCCCTGGAGGAGGGCATGGCAACCTGGGTCGAGGGGATCTTTCCAACCCAGGGATTGAACCCACGTCTCCTGCTTTGGCAGGTGGATTCTTTACCACTGAGCAACCAGGGAAGCACCCTTGGGACCTACTAAAATAAAAGAGTATCTGCTCTAGGTCAAGCCCTGATCGGCACTTGGAATGCATACTTGAATTAGACACAGCTCTCATTCCCAAGGGGCTCAGAGTCCAGTGTGCAAATACTAGCTTGTGAACAATACCAGTGTATTTCAGGAGTGACCTATAAGGAGAGTCACTGGGGCTGGGCTGGGAGTTTGGGTACCCATGATGCTACATCTTTGAGTTATGGAGCATCGAATACAAATGCATGGAGCTTTTGCCTGGAGAGTCCCATGGACGGAGGAGCCTGGTGGGCTCCAGTCCATGGGGTCACTGAGAGTCGGACACAACTGAGCGACTTCACTTTCACTTTTCACTTTCATGCATTGGAGAAGGAAATGGCAACCCACTCCAGTGTTCTTGCCTGGAGAATCCCAGGGACAGGGGAGCCTGGTGAGCTTCTGTCTATGGGGTCGCACAGAGTCGGACACGACTGAAACGACTTAGCAGCAGCAGCAGCAGGGCTTCCAACGTGCCTTCTGCAGATGTCTTGGCAGAGAAGGAGGCAAGAGAATGAAATGAAAAGGAGGCAGAAGGAGGGAGAAAACTATCTCTGCATCCTTTCTGACTTCTGGGAGGTTCCAAGAAGGTTTCCCCCTTCTGTAGTACTCCTTTCCAAACACATTATAGCATTTATATCACACTGGAAGAACCAGCAGCCTATCTAAGAACAGATAGTACCAGCCCCATTTAATAGCTAAGGAAGCTGAACCTTGTGGAAGGAATGGGGCATTTCTGAGGTCACACAGTAGGTAAATGGCAGGCAGTATTGGAGGCAGGTCCATGGATTCCTCATTGAGCCCCACTCCCTAGCTGTTCCACAGGGAGCAGGGAGCTGCAGGGTGGAAGAAGCCAAGGGATTCTAGGGTCCTCAACCCCTTTTAACCCACATGCCCTGTTGATTGCTACCAGGTGGTAAGAGAAGGTGCCGATGTGATTATCAACTGCACTGGGGTATGGGCTGGGGCGCTGCAACCAGATCCCCTGCTGCAGCCAGGCCGAGGGCAGATCATTAAGGTAAGTCTGAAGGTGAGGGATGAGCTCTTGCTGATAGATTGGTTCTGCCTGCTTATTTCATCTGTAAAGATAGAGGCTGAATCAGGAACTTCTGAGAGAGGAACCCCCACCCAGTCTTCAGGAAATTTGCATGTTAAAGAAACAAGAAGAACCAAGAACACAACCCTCCCAAACATACTCTTTTTTTTTGGCAGTTCTTAATAGTAAAGCATGTATATGTGTGTGTTTGTTCGTATAAGGGAGCTGCATACACCAGTATCAAAATAAAAAGAGCGTATGTTTATGAAATGTCTACTAAATGCCAAACACAGACCCAAGCACTTCATCGTGTTAATTAATTTGACCCTCACAGGAATCTTTTGAGATGGGTACTATCACATCATCATTACCATCTTACAGATGGGAAAACTGAGGCATGGAGGGATTAAGTAACATGTACAAGTCCATACATATCATACTAATTGGTGGAACTGGGATTAGAACCCAGGTGCCTGAGTGTGTAAGCATTGTCCCACCCCACCTCTCACTGTGTACATCTATGTGTGAGGCATGCCTATTTGTGAGTATGTGTGCTTATGTGTGCCCATGTGAGCATACATGAGTGCGTTCATAGGTACGTGCGTTCCCAAGATGAGTGAACGTGTGTGTGCATTTACACATGTGTGTTGGGCTTCTCTGTGGATGAGAATGTGTGATGCTTTGGGGACCAGGGGTGACTCTCCATTAGGACGGCTCTTCCTGCAAAAGTAGCGGTCAAGTGCAGACTTTGGACAGAGGGGTCACGGGAGGGCCAAGGGATGACTGTGCCACTCCTGCCAGAACATGTGGTCATAAAGGGACCAGAGGAAGGGAGCCCACTGATCTGACTCTCCTGATGAGACTTCTCTGTCCTCAATCAACAGGTGGATGCGCCATGGTTGAAACACTTTGTTATCACCCACGACCCTGAGAGAGGAGTCTACAGGTCTCCATACATCATCCCAGGGTAAAAAAAAATCTGACATTGTAGGGTGAAGGAGTGAGTACCTTCCTGCTCTTTTTATGCCCTTGCTGCTTGCCCCAGGGCTCTTGCTTAATATTTTCAGGTTTTTTTCCTCCAATGTTTTTAAGTGAGGCTGAGCAAAAATTCAATCCCTGAGAAGGCAGGACTCAACCTTACCTGGGCTCTATCTTGGACCTGATTTGGGACGACAGTAGCTATGAGGCTGGAGATAAAGGCAGTGGATGCGGACGGCAGTGACATGAGCAGCGTTGTGAACGGCCATACAGGGAGTGGTGGTGGGGCTGCTGATGATAGTACTGTCGATGGAGGAATGGTGGGAGCGGGGATCAGTCCAGTTCAGTTGCTCAGTCGTGTCCGACCCTTTGCGACCTCACAGACTGCAGCACACCAGGCTTCCCTGTCCATCACCAACTCCTGGAGCTTGCTCAAACTCACGTCCATTGAGTCGGTGATGCCATCCAACCATCTCGTCCTCTGTCGTCCCCTTTTCCTCCTGCCTTCAATCTTTCCCAGCATCAGGGTCATGTTATAGATGAGGAGACCAATGTGGACGATGGATGGTAGTGAGTGGGAATTGGGGGTTGTAGTTGGTGCTGATGTAGATGACACTATCCATGTTGACTTTTAATAGTGTGGCAGGGACTTCCCTGGTGGTCCAGTGGCTAAGATTCTGTGCTCCCAATGCAAGGGGGTCGACTTTGATCCTTGGTTGGGGAACAAGATTCCACATGCCACAACAGTCAAAGATCCCATGTGCCACAACTAAGACCTGGTGAAGCCAGATTTTTTAAAATGTGGCAGTCACAACAGTCTCAAAGGCCACGTTGATGGTGTGACTGTGCTGACTGCCTCAATGGCAATTTTAGTGGTGTGGCAGAGATGATAGTGTTCATGCAATGCTAATGGTGGTGGTAGAGGTGGTGAAAGGAGGTGATGGTGATGACATGTTAATGGTAGCAAGGGAGGCAGGAGCGAAGATGATGCTGTGGATGGAGAAGACAGTATTTTCCCCAATATTGCTGGGATGTCATTGACATATAACATTGTGTATGTTTAAGACGTTCAACATGATGATGTGATATTTGTATATACTGTAAAATGATTACCACAATAAGGTTGGTTGACACATTCATCACATCAGATGATTATAGTTTTGTGTATGTAAGTAGATACATACATATGTATGTAGATCTTGGTGAGAACATTTAAGATCTCTCTTAGCAACATTCAAGGATATAATACAGTATTGTTAACTATCATTATCATGCTGTACATTAGAAGGGATGACAATAAAGACAGTGATGTTAATGGTGAGGGTGGAGGTGGCAGCTGTTGATGGTGATGACAATGGCAACTGTAGTGATGTTGGTGTTATTAGTAGGGATGATAATGTTTGGGTTTTTTGAGTTTTTTATATTTAATATTTTAGTTTTATTGAGTCTAGTTGACTTACAACATTGTGTTAGTTTCAGGTGTACAGCAAAGTGATTCAGTTACACTCACACATATATTCACTCTATTTTAGGCTCTTTCTTCATTTATTTTAACACAGAATATTGAGTAGAGTTGCCTGTGCTACACAACAGGGCCTTCTTGGTTATCTATCTTATAGTGTGTGTGTGTGTGTGTGTGTGTGTGTGCATCCCAAGCTCCTGATTTATTCCTTCCCCTCCATTTCCCCTTTGGTAACCTTAAGTTTGTTTTCAATATCTGTGGGATTATAATGTTGATCTAGGTAAACACAGTAATAAGGGTGAGCATAGCAATGACTCCGCCCCCCTTATCTCAAAGGCTTCATTTTCCTTCATCTTTGACCTTGTTCACTTTATCCAGGCTCCAGGCAATAACCCTTGGTGGCATCTTCCAGCTGGGGAACTGGAGTGAGACAAATAATATCCCAGACCACAACACCATTTGGGAAGGCTGCTGCAGACTGGAGCCCACATTGAAGGTAAGGTGGGGAGAGATATTCTTGCTCTAGACCAGGATCCTAGCAGCTTGATGATCGTAAGGAAACTTGAGGGTGGGAAGATACTGTGACTGGGACAATTGAGCAAAATAATTCCAAGAAGGGACTGACAATGGAAGTCCTGCTGTGGGCCAATGAAACCTATCCAGTCATGGCTAAGAGTTGCTCTTTCTTGAGGTGACATCCCACCCCCCAGACACCATGGAGCAGATGTACTTGTTGCAGAAATCTGTTTTCACACTTGTCTGCCAGAAGTGACAACAGTAGTGACGGTGGTGAAGGTGGGGATGGAGTGGTTGGTGCTGGTGGTGAGGAAAGCACACGGGACTTCCCCGGCAGTCTGGTGCTTGGGACTCCACACTTGCACTGCAGGTGTGTGGGTTCTGTCTCTAGTCAGGGAACTAGGATCCTGCATGAAGTATGGCCTAGCCAAAAGTGAAACAAATCTGAACGTGGTGATAATGATGGTGATGAGACCATACTATGGTAGTGCCTGGTGGTGATGGTGGCTAATAAAAAACCATGACTGGTGGTGGTGGTGAGGTGCCAAAAGCTGTCTAGACCACCTACAAATGGCAACAGGGAAAAAAATAATCCAGAGTTGAATTACCAATGCTTTTTTTTCCAGGATGCAAAAATTATCGGTGAATGGTCTGGCTTCCGGCCAGTACGCCCCCAGGTTCGACTAGAAAGAGAACAGCTTCACTTTGGATCGTCAAATACAGAGGTATGTTTTCTTGGCAAGGAAAGCAATACCCTCTCCTGACACCTAAGAATGCACTGGCATTCTGAGGGATAGTAATACTGATGGGGCCATAATGACTAACAGCCCCTCCTCTATAAATGGGGAAATTGAGGCCCAGCGATGGTAAAGGACATGCTCAAGGTTATACAGAGGGCAGTGCTCCCATCTGCTAAAGTCTGTGTGAAGTAGAAGGAAAAGGGGACATTTATTGAGCATCTACTTTGTGTCCACGACAAGAACGACCCAACTGAATCTCCCCTACAGCTCTTTGGGACAGGGACGGTTGTCCCCATGCTTCAGATGGCAAACTGGGGTTCCGAGAGCTGGAATTCACTGGCCTCCATCAGACCAGTGGTGAGGGCAAGGCTGGGAAGGAGTTTGAATTTGAGTGCAGTGCCATTTCTCATATGTCCATATTGGGTTGCCCATCATCTCTTTAGGGCCCCCTCAGCTCCTCTCTCATGGGGTGGGAACTGGGCTTACCAAAAAGGTGAGAATTGTCTGGGGTTGAAGAAATCTGGGTCACCCTTCCTCCTTTATCCCAGTCATATGCTGAGTGTGTGTGGAGAAAAGTTTTGTGTATATAATATATGTGTACAGAGAATTGTGTGTACATCTGTAAGAGGAGTTGTCTGTGCAGGGGTGGGGTGGGGGAGTTGGGGGCAGAGTCACATATAGAGTGTAACTCCCTGTTAACGGTTTCAGCTTTGAAAAAGACCTCTGGGGTCTAACCTCTCCTGAGTTCACTTATATGGTACCCCTGCTTTTCTTTCCTCCCAAGGTGGGTAGGAGAATCTATTAATACAGGAGGTTCAGCTGTCTGGAGCAGTATGGGAATGAGAAAAGTGATATAGGGAATTTCAAATAATTTGATGTGGGGGTGAAGTAAATCTCTGATCAAGTTCTAGATGATTCAACTTTTTCTGTGCTGAGTACTCAAAGCAGGTCCACTTCCTAAGTAGAAAAATCTAGAATGTTGAACTCCAGTTCCCCAAACACCCGCCCCTTACTGCTCTTCCTGGGGTCTGCCATCCCACCATGGTACCAAGAGAAGTTCTGATACCATCAGGCTTGGCCCAGGATTCTTCAGGAAGCTCCTGAATCTTCCAGGGCAGCCCAGAACTTCTCTCTTGCCTCTCCCAGGTCATCCACAACTATGGCCACGGAGGCTTCGGGCTCACCATCCACTGGGGCTGTGCCCAAGAGGTGGCCCAGCTCTTTGGGAAAATTCTGGAAGAAAGGAATTTGCTCAGGATACCACCATCCCACCTCTGAAGATGCCAGTAACCACCGCCTCCCCTCAATAACTCCCTGCTCCTCTCAGTCACTAAAAACTGTGCTCTATCACTTGCCCCAGTCCACCCCACCCCGACTTCTTTCTGCCAGAAACACAAGGTGAGAGGAAACCACAAGATCAATTCCAAGAAGTGAGTATGGCTCTTCCGATGGCCGAGGTATCTCTCTTGAGTCCACTTATATGGTGTCATTGCTTCCTTTTTCCTCGTAAGGTGGGTAGCAAAATCTATTAACATAGGAGGGTCACCTGTCTGGAGCAGGACAGCAGACATTAAGAAGTACAGCCAGAACTGTTACCCAATGCATTCGCACAGGAAGGAAAGCTCAGAAAATCCAAATGGTGAGACAGCTCTGAGTGAGGAGGGTGTGAGGAAGCTTTGAGTGAAGAAGCTCTGAGTGAGGAGGGTATGAGGAAGCTCTGAGTGAAGAAGCTCTGAGTGAGGAGGGTATGAGGAAGCTGGGAATGAGGAAGCTCTGAGTGAGGAGGGTGTGAGGAAGTTCAGTGTGAGGGAGGGTGTGAGGAAGCTCTGAATGAGGAAGCTCTGAATGAGGAGGGTGTGAGGAAGCTCTGAGTGAGGAAGCTCTGAGTGAGGAGGGTATGAGTGAGGAAGCTCTGAGTGAGGAATCTCTGAGTGAGGAGGGTATGAGGAAGCTCTGAGTGAGGAGGGTATGAGTGAGGAAGCTCTGAGTGAGGAAGGTATGAGGAAGTTCAGTGTGAGGGAGGGTGTGAGGAAGCTCTAAGTGAGGAGGGTGTGAGGAAGTGCTCAGTGAGGAGGGTGTGAGGAAACTCTGAGTGAGGAAGCTCTGAGTGAGGAGGGTGTGAGGAAGCTCTGAGTGAGGAGGGTTGAGGAAGCTCTGAGTGAGGAATCTCTGAGTGAAGAGGGTATGAGGAAGCTCTGAGTGAGGAATCTCTGAGTGAAGAGGGTATGAGGAAGCTCTGAGTGAGGAGGGTATGAGTGAGGAAGCTCTGAGTGAGGAAGCTCTGAGTGAGGAGGGTATGAGGAAGTTCAGTGTGAGGGAGGGTGTGAGGAAGCTCTGAGTGAGGAGGGTGTGAGGAAGTGCTCAGTGAGGAGGGTGTGAGGAAACTGAGTGAGGAAGCTCTGAGTGAGGAGGGTTGAGGAAGTTGAGGAAGCTCTGAGTGAGGAGGGCTGAGGAAGTGCTGAGTGAGGGAGGGTGAGGAAGCTCTGAGTCAGGGAAAATGTGATGAAATTCTGAGAAAGGAAGGATGTGAGGAAGCACTGAGGGAGGGAGCTTGTGAAAAAATGCTGTGTGAGGGAGGGTCTGAGGAAGCCGGGAGTGAGGAATGCTGACTGAGGAGGGTGTGAGGAAGCTCCGAGTGAAGAGGCTCTGAGTGAGGAGGGTTAAGGAAGCAGTGAGTGAGGATGGTATGAAGAAACACTGAGTGAGGAGGGTATGAGAATGGCTGAGGGAGGGAGGGTGTGAGGAAGCTCTGAGTGAGGGTCTGTGTGAGGAAGCGCTGCATGAAAAGGGGTGTGAGGAAGCTGTGTTAAGGGAGGGTGAAAGTGGGAGTGTTTCCCAGTTTCCCAACACTCAGGAAGCTCTGAGTGTTGGAGGGTAGAAGTGCTGAGTGCGGGAGCTCTGAGTGTGGAAGGTGTGAGGCATCTTCAGGTATGGCAGGGTGTGAGGTAGCTCTGAGGGAGTGAGCTCTAAGTTAGGGGGTGGAAGCTCTTGTGAGGAGGCTGAGTGAGGAAGGTTGTGGAGGTTGCTAGTGAGGGAGAGGGTGTGGAAAGCCTGAGTGTGGGGAGTCCTGAGTAAGGGTTAATGTGATGCAGCTCTGAGCAAGTGAGGATGTCCCAGCCTTGGTGCAGTAAGGCCACAGAAAGCACTTGAGGGAGCCCTGTAACAGATTTCACGGCAGGAGGAGGCCAAAGAGGTGAGACATTGAACAACACGTAATGTCTGTTCCACACCCATGCTAGAACCATGCTATCTTGATTACTGGTAGCTTTGTAGTAAGTTTTAAAATCCCAGCTGGGATTTTTGATAGGGATTTTGTTAAATTTATGAGGTCAACTTTAGGAGTTCTGATATGGACACCTTAACAGTTTTAAATCTTCAGATTCATGGTCATGGAATGTCTGTATTTTTTTAGATCTTTGATTTCTTTCAGGATTGTTTTATAGTTTATAAATGTCTTGTTAAATTTATTCTGTTTTATCCTTTTTGATGCTATTGCAAGTAGAATTGTTTAATTCAGGAAGTGCTCTGTTTTCTGGCATTATGGGGCAGGAATATTTGAAGTGGTTCATCATCAAATATTCTTGATTAATGGAGAATGATTATATGTGATGTATCTAGATGTTCAAATGTCAAGGAATCAGAATACAATAAAGTACCAACAGTGACTAAGTCTGACTGTAATCATGGAATCTGGACTGTAATCATGAGGAGCCAGAAGGGACTTCAGAATGTTCTAGCGCTTTGGGATTGGCCTTCTGTGTGCCTCCCACAGCACTCTGCATTCCTCTATTAATGCTCATATAGCTCTGTGTCCCAATGTGTAGTGTTTTCTCCACACTACACTATGAGTTCATGAAGATAAGGATCATGTCTTAATTATTTTCTGCATCCTCAGTGCTGAATATCATACCAATATATGGTGGATATTCCATATGCCACGACATAACCCATAACAGTTATAATGAACAGACTTGAGAGTTTACCTATGTGTTGCTATGGGATATGCTAAGGCATACCGGTAATTGTCATGACCAAAGCTGCCATGTTTGTACCTCTTGACCCCACCCCTCCCTGACCCAGCCAATTGGACCAATGCTGAACTGGACCAATCAACTTCTCTTGAGATTTTGAAAATGGGACACTGATCAGCTGAGTCAGCTATGTTTGCAGAGCTGAACCCTGGTGAGTGGAAGCCATATGCAAGGTTAGGTACATGCAGCAGCCACGAGGGGGCAGAAGGAAGCCAGTCTGCAGAGAGGGACAGAAACCAGGGCCTCAGATCCAGAGAGGGCTGCCTCCAGTCCCGTGGCTATTTTGCAGTTCCATTTATTTCAGAGAACTTTCCAAGGCTGCAAACTGGTCGCCCATCAACCAAACCTGGCCTACAGATGAATTTTATTAGACTCACACATTTAAAATTTTTTTTAACAATCCAACACACTAAAGTTAAAAAAATTTTTTTTTGATCTAGCATTCAATATTTTGGAGATTTCACATAAGAATCCAGATTTTTGTCTTGAAAATCAGGTGACCTCATGGTACAACAATATCAGTTGGAGCTGAGGAGCAGCCACTGCCTTTGGACAGGGTTCATGTCCTGTACTCGGCCACAATCTTCCTCTCTTCCTGTTGTTCCTTACACGTCCGTCTCCCACATTTATATTCCCCAGGAAACTAACTACTGTTCCCAGTCTTATTTTAAACTTTTACATCTTAAAGTTGTTCTATTCCTTGCAACTATAACAGCCTTCATGAAAACTCTGTGTCAAGGTTTCTCTCAGCTATCTCCCACCCCACCATCATTGCCTTCCTTCTCTGTACTAACAGAATCTCAATTTTGTGTTCAAGAGGCTCTGGGTTTCCCTTGATCCAGTGGGAGGTAGGCCCTTCCTTCCCCAACTAGGGGAGAGATCATGCTGGGATTGGCATGTGACCCAGGTCTGAACTAATACAAAGCAATAGTAAATCTGTAGGACTTCTCTTTCCAGCCAAAACAACAGACTCTTTAGAAATAAAACCTGTTGTGACTGCTTCTTCCCCATTCTACTACTTCTTTTGAAAAAAAAAAAAAATTGATGCCTGGCACATTGGCAACCATTTTGCCACCATGAGGTTTCACACTTTGGGTCAATGGCTGACATGCAGAGGAAGGTGGGGAGGGAAAACAAACAAAAAAAGCTGGGTCCTTGATGACATTGTTGAGCTGCGGAGCCTTCCCTGGAACTGTCTGACTCTGGGCTTGTTGTTAAATGAACAATTAATACTCTAAAGGGTTAAACTACTATTGGTTGGTTTTGCTGTTACTGACAGCTCAAGGTTATTCCAGTCCTTTGATGTTTATTGTCATAACCAAGGAAGACTTCTGATCGCATCTTTCACGGCTCTATGTTGCTTACCATTGTTTAAAAGTAATACATATCCATATTCAAAGTCCATCTCTAAGATACTCTTTTTCTCACTGCCAACACATCTCATGTATGTATTCCTGAGCATACTTGAAGTAAGGGAAAGAAAGAAACCATGTAATCCTGGCTACACTGAACATTCTTTACCATTTTCTAGTCTTTCCTAACACTGAGAGAGACAGATGACATTTCCATTAATGGAAAGGTAAGCATTTGGACGGTTCAAAATTAGATACAAAGGTTTTCAGCTAAAGGTCTCATGTGTTTCAGAGGCTTGCACAATGTTTGGGGCAGCTCTTATTTCATTCAATAATATCGATTTTATAAAAGGGCATGCAATTTAGGAAACCAAGAGTGTTCACCTTTCATTTTCTCAAGAAAACCCACAATTACAAGCTTCTTTACTCCAGCCCCTGGAATACATCTATGCCCACCAAGTTCTCCTTCCCCACCACAGTACCCAGTTACTCCAGGTTATTTGAGGGTGAAGAGAGTGGACTTTCTCATCTGGCAGTGTCTGGTCAGCTGGAAGGCAAAAAAGACAAGCAAAGGTTCTTTGTTACCCAGGAGAGCTCAGCAAACCAGAAATAATTAGAGCTTTAGCCACTCATGGTCCAAACTAATGTGGGTGACAGAGAGAGGAAGCTCTGCCAAACTGCCCCTCTGGCTGCCTGGGCCCCGGGGGTGCTGCAGACCATATATCCAGGGACATGGGATCATGTGCAGTTGATCTAGAGCCTGGGCCTGAAGAAGCTGACCACTGTGATTAGCAGAGAGTGTTGCTTCCAAACAGACTCAAAGTCAGCAGCCAACTGTGCACCTTTTCCCCCTTGTTGGAAAGATCATCATATTAAAGCATACAAAAGCATCAAACTTACCCTGAATGGACAAAGCTGGCAAGACCATTAAGTTGAACCATCCCTAGGACATTATGACAAACAGACAAACTTCAACCCTTTCAATGTCCATCACCAACATGTTTTAATAAAGATGAACATACACATTTGGCTTTCTCGAAATGTTCACTTCAAGCAGACATCTCCAAGCAGAGGTCAGTCTTTTCTGGCCTTTGATGGGATCTGGAAGCTTCCGCCCTCCTTCCCTAGGTTTCTGCCTCATGATGGGGAAAAGGCTCATAGAAACCAAACCCTGGCAGTGGATGTTGTCTGCTGAGAACAGCATCTGCCCTTCCTCTGGAGGCCAACCCCCAAACCTGGTTGACCTCCTGCTCTTTCTTTGAAAATGCATATTTCATACATCTGGGATTCCCATTCCTCCTCCGCACAGCATCTCTGCCATGTGGTCCATCACTGGAACCCAAGGAGTTGCCTCTATGGAAAGACCAAGCCAGCCCTTGACTGCAGGGGTGGCAGAGAATCCAGGGAGGAAGGGATCCTGGTCCTCTGACCCTGATGGGAGTATGTGGTTCAGGGATCCTCTTTCTGCTTCCCTAGCCACATACCACACTCAACTCCCAAATGCTGAAACCTGATTTCACTGTTTTCTTGCCCCAAGAGTCACCAGTCAGCCTGACTGAGGAGGCGGCCAGAAAAGAAGCCCACTGGAGTGGCCTTTTCTACTTCCGAAGGGGAGGCCCCTGCTTCAGCTGTGGGCTTGGTTCTCACTTCCCTTTCACCCCCACCCCCAATTCCTGGAGGTAACAACTCTGAGGTTGTCATCTGGTGCAAGTCCAGCTGTTCTCGTGGTCACATTTGGATCCCCTGGAACCAAAGACATTGACTCCAAGAAGGGGCCAAGGTGCAAGCATGCAAGAGACTCAAGTTCAAATGCATGTCCATCTTCCAGAGTCTCTGCTACTCAAGCCCTGGGGATGCAAACTGAGGGCCCCTTCCCCAGGAGCATTTCTCAGACCCAAGAAAAAGCTGCTCAGGCCACACCCAGGTCACCTGCTTTCAAAGAAGAAAGCCTGGGGCCAGGGATGCAGGAGAAACCTAAGAACAGATTCAGTGGGTGGCTGGCATGCGTCATCTTACTGGACGGCAGATCTCACAAGGGTCCATCCGGGCCGGGACTGTATCTACAGAGATCTTTTGGTTGTTGTTCACCAAGGGTGTGACCGGCTGACTCTGGATGGTGTCCGGTTGGCTACTGGTGTCACTGGGCACTCCTGAGGTGGCAGTTTTCCCATGCAGATCCACAGGTTATTAACAGACCTCCACACACACAGAGAACCTCCCAAAGCAAAGGCCTCCCCATCCCTGGGTGGATCTCGATGAATATGAGCAAACAGTCAAGACACAAAACCTTGTTGGTCTGGGTGGTACCCTTGGATGAGTTCTTGATGTGGGCAGTGACGATCGGTGCCCCTGCTGGGCTCCACCAGCTCCTCACGCTCTACAGCCTCAAAGACCAGTGCAGCCCCCCACTGGTCACTACTCCTGAGAGCCCGAGTTCGACCTGGCGACACCTGTGCCGTGTGCCCCTCGGCCAACCATCTCCTGCCCCCACTCCCGGTGGCTGGACTCCTGCAGTCCGCGGCCTTTGGTCTCGATAGGCAAAAAGCAGGAGGCCAGGGCAGCCAGGAGGCAGCAGCCACTGTAAACGGCCAGCGTCAGGTACACGGATGATTCCAGCATCACCTGGGGAGGGAGACACACGCTGGTGAGAGTGTCCCTAATGACACACAGGCACCACCGATCATACAGACGATGCTGAGAATGCCAGGTCCTCCTGTAAGCCCTCTTTGTCACTGGACTCCCACAGAGTCCTCATGACAGCTTTATGAGGTACATACTCCAACCCCACTTTACAGAGGGAAAAACTGAGGCTCAAAAAGGATTAAGTAACATACTCGAGTTCACACAAAGACCAAGGATGGGGCTGGGATTTGAACCCAGATCCCAACAGACTCGAGAGTCTATTGTTGTTTTTTTTTTTTTTTTGGCCACACCAGGAGGTGTGTGGGATCTTAGTTCCCTGATGAGGGATCAAACCCATGCTCCTTGTATTTGAAGTGCGGAGTCTTAACCACCGGACCACCAGAGAAGTCCTTCAAGAGTCTGTTTATTTCCTCTCAAAACAGTACATCTGCTGACTTCTATCTTCATGACCCAGGCAAATCACGCAGCAGGCCTAAACCTCATTTCTTCAGCTGCCAAACAGGCAGAAGGGCAGAGGTCACCTCCCGATGAGAAGATGCCTCACTTGGCACCATGCAGGCACTTGGCAAGCTGTCAACCAGTGCTAGTTAATGGTGGTGTACAATGTTCAAACACAACGGTATCAGGACAGAACAACTTGGCCAAAACACATATTAGGATTCTATTTACACAGAAGATTCAGAAGAGAAAAAATTCACACAGACAGAATACATACCAGTGGTTGCCAGGGGCTGGAGGGGCCGGAGCTGGGAAGTACTTGTTTAATGGATACGGAGGTTTATTTGGAGGCAAGGAAAATGCTTTGGAACTGGATCAAGGTGGTGGTTCCTGACATCATGAAAGTGCTATGGGCCAGTGAATCATTCACTTTCTTTTTAAACTTTTATTTATTTGGCTGCACCACGTGGCTTGTGGTATCTTATTTCCCCAACCAGAGATGGAACCCGGGCCCTGGCATTAGAAATGCAGAGTCCTCACCACAGGATTGACGAGGAAGTCCTCGAATTAAAACGGTTAATTTTATGCTACATGACTTTTACCTCAATTTTAAAAAATATTATTAAAAACTGGAAAAAATGAATTAGATATTAAAAAAGTGAAAAGACTCCAATAAAATAAGATTCCCCCCAAATAGAAATGCTTCAAGATACAAAGACCTGAGAAACTCTGCAAGGACATTGAATCATCCAAATCAGAAACTGGGGACTGGGACATTAGTTTCCCTCTAAGGCGTGGTGGCCTGTTTATTCTAATCCAAACTGTCCTTGGCCAAATCATCACAAAGACCAGAGTTTGACTCCCAGCTCCTCTACCTCCCAGCTGTGTGACCTTGGACAAGTCCCGTGACTCTTCTGAGCCTCCGTTTTCTCACTTGCATACAATATGGCTGCTTTCGTGGGGTGCATTGCTAACAGGAGATCAGGTCATGCACACACCAAGGGCCATGCAGAGGCTCAGCGTCTGGGAACGGCTTGCCACCACTGGCTTTGGTCATGCACCCCCCTCCCTCTGTATTTGGGGTGACACCTACCTGAGCAATGAATGGGGTGATGAGGGCGCCCACCCTCGCCATGCCGCTGCAGGTGCCCAGGCCCAGCGCTCGGGTCGCCGTGGGATAGACCTGAAACACAGCCGCCCAAGTGGCTGCCGTGAGAAAATGCAGGCCCCTCCCCCTCTCTGGCTCAGGAATGGTGGAATTCACCCTGGGAGCGGGCCTGAGTTAGGGTCAATCCTGCGAGGGCGGGGTAGGGAGTCTCACCCCAAAGGGGCCAGGAAACTCAACTAGGAAGGCAGGAGGCCAAGCTGGCAGTGGGAACCTAGGAACCTAGAGGTCCTCTCTGCCCTGCACGCTGTGCATCCTCAGTCACTCAGTCGTGTCCGACTCTTTGCGACCCCATGGACTGCAGCCTGCCAGGCTCCTCCGTCCATGGGGTTTTCCAGGCAAGAATGCTGGAGTGGGTTGCCATTTCCTCCTCCAGGGGATTTTCCCGACCCAGGGACTGAACCAGGGTCTTCTGCATTGGCAGGCAGATTCTTTACCGCTGAACTATCTGAGAAGCCTCTGCCCTGGGTGGTTATATCTAAATAAATAAATGAATAAGTATGAAATTCCTATTTTTTTTCCATCATAGAGAATTTCAAGTACAGACTAAAGTTGAATGATGGAATCAATCATCTAGGACCAAGCACAGTGGCCTGTGTTGGGTTTTTTTGTTTTTGCTTTTAAAAAAAAATTTTTTGCCACGCCTCTCTGCATGTGGGCTCTTAGTTCCCAGACCAGGGATCAAACCTGTGCCCCTGCACTTGAAGCACAGAGTCTTAACCCCTGGACTGCCAGGAAAGTCCTGCCTCTGTTAGTTTCAATCACATTCATTTCCTTTCCCTCCTAAATTATGATAAGGCAAATCCTAGAGGGGATATAGTTTTATCCCTAGCTATTTCTGTATATGCCACTTTGAAGATTTTTCTTTTTCCTTGTAGAAAAAGACTGCAGACCTTTCCGACGTCCATATCTGGTCTTCTTCAGTGTGTAATTTTTAATGGCTGCATAGAATTCTATCATTTCGGTCAATCATCATTCATTTAACCAATTCTTCCTTGGGCCTAGCCAGCTGGAATAGCTTAAGCCAGGAGTCAGCGAACTTTTTTTTAAAGGGCCAGAGAGTAAATAATCTGAGCTCTGGGGACCAGCTGGTCTCCAGCAACTACTCAGCTGCGCTCCTGCAACACAAAAGCAGTTGTGGACAAGAGTACAGGAAAGGCTGTGGCTTGTTCTGACAAAGCTTTATTAATGAACACTGACACATGAATTCCATATAATTTTCACATGTCAAGAAATATCGTTTTGATCTGGCATTCAACCGTTTAAAAACATAAAAACCACTCTTAACTCTTGGACTAGACAAGAACAGGCAGCAGGTTGGATATGGCCCATAGTTTGCTGATCCCTCTTATTTGCCACTGTAGACGCCGGGCCTCCCAATCCCTGCTGGGCCAGCAGCCTTCTCCTGATTCCCTTCTGCGAGGCTCCAGCAATCAACCCACAAGCCTCTGTGGAGGGGACACTAGGCCAGACGAGAGTCAAAGCGAAGGAGACCCAGGCCCTGTCCACAGGGAGCCTTAGTAGGAGTCTCCTTGGGGGACAGGCCATGTGGCAGGACTAAAAATACCAAAGAGGGGCACAGACAGTGAGGGTAAAATGAAGTCAGGGGAGGGGGGATATCCTGGAGGGCTTCTTGGAGGAGGCAGGGTTGGCGCTGGGCCTGCAGGGGGATATCCTGGAGGGCTTCCTGGAGGAGGCAGGGTTGGCGCTGGGCCTGGAAGGTCGGGTGGAGGTATCAGGACTTAGGATGATGACTCAGTGAGGGCTCTGGAGAGCTGTGCAGACCTGAGCGGGGGCAGGGGGGTCCTTCTCTCAGCACAGCATCTGATACATAGTATTCTTTCCCTCTCTTTGCCCCTATCTAAAATAAGGTGAGATAAAAAAAAATAAATATAAAACGAGTAACCCATCATCCCTGAGTGTGGGAAAATGGACAGGCTGTCATGTGGAGTGTAAGTTCAGGCAATATTTTAGAGGGTGGTGTGCTTTTTCAGTCTTTCTCAAGGACAAATTTCAGTCAGAGGAGCCCACGCTTCGTGTTTTTGGAAGTAGAGCTTCCCCCTCCCTCTGCCCCCTCCCCACCACTGCGCCCAGGCATCCCTTCCCACCCTCCTACCTCAGGTGTGTAAACGTAGGCTGCTTGGAAGCCTCCAGAAATAAATGCTCTTGCAATGAAGAGTAACAGAGTGAGCATATTTCTAGGAAGAGGGAAAAAAAAAAAAGCAGATGAGCAAGTATTAACATTTTTTTTTTCTGACAGTTTCTTTCAGTAGTCTTCTCTGCCCAGGTAGAATTTACGCCCTAGAAATTGGCAAAGCCCACCTTACCCAACACACATTCAGGTAGGCATGCAGACACAGACACCCCAGTGCTCTCTCTGAAGGCTGGCTTTTATAAGTTTATCATTGTCCAAAGTTCCAGGCTGAGATGGAAACATCGGTGGTGCCCAGGGTGGGGGTGAGGCTGGGGAGAACTGATATAAATCATCCAAAGTCCAGGTAGGACCTTGTGGGGACAGGAATTGAGCTAGGAACCAGCTGAGCCAGAGAAAGTAAGCTTCTCTTCAGTATTTTGAGGACAATCGTGATCCCCAACCCCCTGTTCCATTGTTCCCACAACGTCTTTGAATATCAGCATCCCCAGATCTAAGCTACATCTCCAGACTGTTCACAGATCTCTCATCTGCAGGTTGGTCTGGGGTCTCTCCAAGGTTAGCACAGGCCAGTTCTACCTTTGGAGGCTCTTGATAGATGGAAAAAAATGGAGCAATGCCGAAAGCAGATTATAAAACAGGACCTTGAAATAGTGCCATGGAACAAATGAACACTTATAACCCATATATGAATTAAACAGCTTAATGCATGCACTCACTGGGAGATGATGTCAAACGTCTAAATGTGACGGTGATGGAGCAAACTTTGGACCAAAGTGCCCTCCTACCCTCACCCCATCAGAGGCCCCAGCTTTAGGCATGGGGCAGTTATGAGGCGGCCAATGGACTCAGTCCTATTGAGGGGTTGGAGGGATCTTTCAGATGACCTGCAGAGGGTGTAATCCACAGCTCACAAGTCCAAAGAGCCACTGACCACCAGCTGAGCAATAAGCCAGCTGGCCACAGAAAGCTGGTGCCATGACCCACCTTCCAACACAGATAAACAGTAGGAGGCTGCAAAAGGAGAAGATGACGAAACACAGGGCCATGGTCTTCTTGCGGCCCAGGCGGTCAATGATCCAGAGAGTCACAAGGACACCTGCAAGGGAGCAGGGTGCCAGGGAGGCGGTGTCGACACAGCCCCTCGACCCCCACCTCCCGGTCTGTACTCCCCCTCCCCTCGAGAGTGGGCTAGGTCTCATGACCCACTGCTAACAACTAGAATATGGCTGAAGTGATGCAATGTCTTTTTTTTGAGCCAAAAAATTGTATATGGGGAATTCGCTGGAGGCCTAGTGGTTAGGACTCTTGTGCTTTTGCTGTGGAGGGTGTGGGTTCAAACCCTGGTTGAGGAACTAAGATCCCACAAACCACATGGAACAGGCAAAAATTATTTTATATCAATATTTGATTATGATAAAAAGACTTAGAAAAGTGTGTAAAAACAATCACTTAAAACTGTACTTTCCGTAAATGTCATTAATGTTCCTAGACGTCGACAGTCTACTTTAAAACGCATTGAGTTACTCAGAAACAAAAGTGATTCCTCCTGGGAAATCGAATGAGGGGTGGGAGGCGCTAGGGTAGTAGACTATGGTTTCATTATAATCCCTAGTACAATTGTTTTTTCCATGTGTGTGATTACTGTGATGAAGTGCTTTAAAATAATGATATTTTAATAAAGCAAGAATGGCCTACAATTCAGAGTGCTTGCACAGTCACGATAAAAACCTGGTGCTTAAATTTTTTAAAAAATGCGTTGCGTTATATATCTCCAGTTCAGTTCAGTTCAGTTGCTTAGTCATGTCCAACTCTTTGTGACCCCATGGATGGCAGCATGCCAGGCTTTCCTGTCCATCACCAACTCCTGGAGCCTACTCAAATTCATCACGTCGGTTATATGTCTACTACAAAGTATATCTGTGAATCTTGGGCAGGGATTAAGATTATAGCTTTTTTAAATTAACTTTATGCCAGAAGTGAACTCCCTAGTGACAAATGGACATAAGACTGGCATAAGATTGACAATCCCTGGTTGTCCAGTGGTTAGGATTTAGCACTTTTACTGCTGTGGGCTCATGTTCAATCCCTGGTTGGGGAATTAAGATCCCACATCACTTGGGGTGCAGCCAAAAAAAAAAAAAAAGATGACAGAAAAAGACAGATCACCTTTGCTTTCCGTGAAGCATACAGTAAAATGTCAGCCCCTTCACAGTTCTTGACAACTTGTAGCTAAGGTTTGAAAACAAATCCCTGGCGTTTTTTAGAAATGGGATTTGCTTCCAGCTGGCATGAAGTTACAGCCACGTTCCCAGGCTGCACTGTCCCAGCCCCACCTGGCGCAGGTCCCTCACCTGGGAACTCAGACAGGGTGGTCCACAGCAGGTCCATGTAGTCCTCCTCACTCAGGTACTCGCAGGCCAGGCTGCACTTTGCCTCTACTGCCTTCTTCCGGCTGGAGACTGGGAGGTGGAGAGAGACAGAAAGAGGAAGAGGCACCCACAGTGTTGAATCACATCCTCCCGTTCCCGATGTCTCCTTCCCTGGGTTATGATTTGGCCGAGATGCTGGGGAAGGTGCACACGCTCAGGACTCAGACCAACTCAGGGCGCCTCCCTTCCACCAGCAGGGTCAGAGCGCCATCTCTTTAAGCCCCAGCTTTCTGACAATCCGGGGGCTAATAGACCCTCGGGGGTAAAATGGTCGAGAGGCTGGAAGCAGGCTGTGGACATGAATGTGCTTAGACCAGAACTGGGGCTTCCCAGGCGGCATAGTCGTAAAGAATCCACCTGCCAGTGCAGGAGATGTAGATGTGGGTTTGATCCCTGGGTCGGGAAGATCCCCTGGAGGAGGAAATGGCAACCCCCTCCAGTATTCTTGCCTGAGAAATCCCATGGGCAGGGGAGCCTGGTGGGCTGCAGTCCATAAGGTAGCACAGTGGGACACAACTGAAGTGACTTAGCACACACCATGACTAACTTACTCACCTCTTTCAACTCTTTCTTTACATCTCACCTGCTCACTGAGGCCATCTTGACCACCCCATTTAAAACTCTGACTTACCCATGCTCCCTTACTCTGCTCCACACTCCTGACCTCCCTTACCTTGTGTGATCTTTTTGCCCTCATGTCGTCTGTCAGGAAATAGAGTGAAAGACTTCGAAATGGCATAGCATCCTGTCCTGTGAATCCTTACAGGTTGTCTCACCTTTCACATCCTTAAGCTCTTTCACAACTCCACAAGGTAGAATACTAACACTAACGCCAATGATTCTTGTCCACAAAAATGCAAGTTGCATCTGGCACTGATGCAACACTTCCACACACTGCCAGTTTCTGGCACGTTGCTAACCTGGGAAGGGAGGGGCTGCAGAAAAAGGGAGGAGTCATCCAGACACACTTGTGCAGCCTGCTTTCTCCTCAAGGAACACACGTCACAGTATCTTTGAGTTCTGTAGGCACTAAGGTCCCCACCCAGGAGGAGGGTGGCAACTCCAGACTGAGCACAGATTCCTGGGACATCACCCAGTTACCTCAGTTCAGTTCAGTTGCTCAGTCGTGTCCGATTCTTTGTGACCCCATGAATAGCAGCACGCCAGGCCTCCCTGTCCATCACCAACTCCCGGAGGTCACTCAGGCTCACGTCCATCGAGTCGGTGATGCCATTCAGCCATCTCATCCTCTGTCGTCCCCTTCTCATCCTGCTCCCAATCCCTCCCAGCATCAGAGTCTTTTCCAATGAGTCAACTCTTCGCATGAGGTGGCCAAAATACTGGAGTTTCAGCTTTAGCATCATTCCTTCCAAAGAAATCCCAGGGCTGATCTCCTTTAGAATGGACTGGTTGAATCTCCTTGCAGTCCAAGGGACTCTAAAGACTCTCAAGAGTCTTCTCCAACACCACAGTTCAAAAGCATCAATTCTTCGGCGTTCAGCTTTCTTTACAGTCCACACATGACCACATCCATACATGACCACAGGAAAGACCATAGCCTTGACTAGATGGACCTTTGTTGGCAAAGTAATGTCTCTGCTTTTCAATATGCTATCTAGCTTGGTCATAACTTTCCTTCCAAGGAGTAAGTGTCTTTTAATTTCATGGCTGCAGTCACCATCTGCAGTGATTTTGGAGCCCCCAAAATATAGTCTGACACTGTTTCCACTGTTTCCCCATCTATTTCCCATGAAAGATGGGACCAGATGCCATGATCTTTGTTTTCTGAACGTTGAGCTTTAAGCCAACTTTTTCACTCTCCACTTTCACTTTCATCAAGAGGCTTTTTAGTTCCTCTTCACTTTCTGCCATAAGGGTAGTGTCATCTGCATATCTGAGGTTATTGATATTTCTCTGGGCAATCTTGATTCCAGCTTGTTCTTCTTCCAGCCCAGCGTTTCTCATGATGTACTCTGCATAGAAGTTAAATAAGCAGGGTGACAATATACAGCCTTGACGTACTCCTTTTCCTATTTGGAACCAGTCTGTTGTTCCATGTCCAGTTCTAACTGTTGCTTCCTGACCTGCATAAAGGTTTCTCAAGAGGCAGGTCAGGTGGTCTGGTATTCCCATCTCTTTCAGAATTTTCCAGTTTATTGTGATCCACACAGTCAAAGGCTTTGGCATAGTTAATAAAGCAAAGACAGATGTTTTTCTGGAACTCTCTTGCTTTTTCCATGATCCAGCGGATGTTGGCAATTTGATCTCTGGTTCCTCTGCCTTTTCTAAAACCAGCTTGAACATCAGGAAGTTCACGGTTCACATAATGCTGAAGCCTGGCTTGGAGAATTTTGAGCATTACTTTACTAGCATGTGAGATGAGTGCAATTGTGCGGTAGTTTGAGCATTCTTTGGCATTGCCTTTCTTTGGGATTGGAATGAATACTGACCTTTTCCAGTCCTGTGACCACTGCTGAGTCTTCCACATTTGCTGGCATGTTGAGTGCAGCACTTTCACAGCATCATCTTTCAGGATTTGAAATAGCTCAACTGGAATTCCATCTCCTCCACTAGCTTTGTTCGTAGTGATGCTTTCTAAGGCCAACTTGACTTCACATTCCAGGATGTCTGGCTCTAGGTGAATGATCACACCATCGTGATTATCTTGGTCATGAAGATCTTTTTTGTACAGTTCTTCTATGTATTCCTGCCACCTCTTAATATCTTCTGCTTCTGTTAGGTCCATACCATTTCTGTCCTTTATCGAGCCCATCTTTGCATGAAATGTTCCCTTGGTATCTCTAATTTTCTTGAAGAGATCTCTAGTCTTTCCCATTCTGTTGTTTTCCTCTATTTCTTTGCACTGATCGCTGAGGAAGGCTTTCTTATCTCTTCTTGCTATTCTTTGGAACTCTGCATTCATATGTTTATATCTTTCCTTTTCTCCTTTGCTTTTCACTTCTCTTCTTTTCACAGCTATTTGTAAGGCCTCCTCAGACAGCCATTTTGCTTTTTTGCATTTCTTTTCCATGGGGATGGTCTTGATCCCTGTCTCCTGTACAATGTCATGAACCTCCGTCCATAGTTCATCAGGCACACTATCTATCAGATCTAGGCCCTTAAATCTATTTCTCACTTCCACTGTATAATGATAAGGACAGAATGTGGTCCACTGGAGAAGGGAATGGCAAACCACTTCAGTATTCTTGCTTTGAGAACCCCATGAACAGTATGAAAAGGCAAAATGATAGGATACTGAAAGAGAAACTCCCCAGGTCAGTAGAGGCCCAATGTGCTACTGGAGATCAGTGGAGAAATAACTCCAGAAAGAATGAAGGGATGAAGCCAAAGCAAAAACAATACCCAGTTGTGGATGTGACTAGTGATAGAAGCAAGGTCCAATGCTGTAAAGAGCAATATTGCATAGGAACCTGGAATGTCAGGTCCATGAATCAAGGCAAATTGGAAGTGGTCAAACAGGAGATGCCAAGAGTGAACATCGACATTCTAGGAATCAGCGAACTGAAATGGACTGGAATGGGTGAATTTAACTCAGATGACCATTATATCTACTACTGCAGGCAGGAATCCCTCAGAAGGAATGGAGTAGTCCTCATGGTCAACAAAAGAGTCTGAAATGCAGTACTTGGATGCAATCTCAAAAATGACAGAATGATCTCTGTTCATTTCCAAGTCAAACCATTCACTATCACAGTAATCCAAGTCTATGTCCCAACCAGTAACGCTGAAGAAGCTGAAGTTGAATGGTTCTATGAAGACCTACAAGACCTTTTAGAACTAACACCCAAAAAAGATGTCCTTTTCATTATAGGGGACTGGAATGCAAAAGTAGGAAGTCAAGAAACACCTGGAATAACAGGCAAATTTGGCCTTGGAATACGGAATGAAGCAGGGCAAAGACTAATAGAGTTTTGCCAAGAAAATGCACTGGTCATACAAGAGAATACTCTACACATGGACATCACCAGATGGTCAACACCGAAATCAGACTGATTATATTCTTTGCAGCCAAAGATGGAGAAGCTCTATACAGTCAACAAAAACAAGACCAGGAGCTGACTGTGGCTCAGATCATGAACTCCTTATTGCCAAATTCAGACTGAAATTGAAGAAAGTAGGGAAAACCACTAGAGCATTCAGGTATGACCTAAATCAAACCCAGTAACCTCACCACCAACCAATCAGAAGAAAGCCACACAACCTGCAGCTGTCCTCCACCACCACCAAATTCTACCTATAAAAACCTCCCCCAAACCATCAGGGAGTTCAGGGTTTTTGAGCATGAGTCAACCCATTCTCCTTGCCTGGCCTTGCAACACACCCTTCTCTGCTCCAAACTCCAATGATTCGGTTTGTTTGGCCTCACTGTGAGTCAGGCACGTGAACTTGTATTCCATCACGGGTGCAAAGGATTTAGGCTTAAATCAATACCAAACCCCGAATTTGTAACTGAACTGCTTCCTCAGGGCAGTTCATTTAAGACTCTCTCACACCCGCCAGCAAGATGGGACTCTGCTATCTCATTAATAATACCAATCCTCATACCAACAAACAAAACAATTAACTCAGATTAAGAACGCGTCATATGTAAAAGATAATTGGACAAATCCTGCAAACAGACAAGAACTCCATCCTTTTATCTCTCATCCTGAGTTCAATGCTAGGAATCTAATATTCTCTTAAAGATAGATCGGTTTCAAAGCCCAGACACCTATAAATAGATTTTGCTGTCTTGTCCAATGGGTTCCATCTCCAGCTCCACAACAGAATCACCTGGGGAGCTTTAAAAACCCACTCAGGCCTGGGCCACACCCCCAAAGATGCTGATTAAATTGCCCGAGGCATTGTTTAAATGTCACTACCTTGTTTAACGGAGAAGGCAATGGCAGCCCACTCCAGTACTCCTGCCTGGAAAAATCCCATGGACAGAGGAGCCTGGAAGGCTGCAGTTCATGGGGTCGCTAGGAGTCAGACATGACTGAACGACTTCACTTTGACTTTTCACTTTCATGCATTGGAGAAGGAAATGGCAACCCACTCCAGTGTTCTTGCCTGGAGAATCCCAGGGACGGTGGAGCCTTGTGGGCTGCAGTCTATAGGGTCGCACAGAGTTGGACACGACTGAAGCAACTTGGCAGCAGCAGCAGCCGCGTTTAAAAGCTCCCCCAGGTGATTCTGTTGTGTGGTGAGGATTGAGCTCCAACCTGGTTCTCCGACTCAACACACACACACAGGATGGCTCCACAGGGTCACAGCCGTAAAACTCTGGGATGGACTTCAGGGACCTCTTCAGGGGACGTAAGATATGATTCTGCTCTAAGGTCATGTCTATCACGATAAGATTGTCCAGGTTTCTACAGGTTTCTCAGAAACCACAACCCAGCTCTTTCATATTCAAATTTTGCAGAAACTTGTTCCAGGGAGTCTGTTCAAGGCCAGTCCCTGTGAGGGCAGGACCGGGGCTGGGAGTGTGTGTACGACCTTGTGTGTTGGGTGGAGGGCGTGAACTGCTAGAGGGCTGTGGTACTCACTACTGCAGACATCTCCCGCTTGGAAGAGCTCGGTGGTGAGCAGGACTAATCCGTAGTAAGAAAACGCATTGGAAAACCTGCCAGGAAGCAAGCAAGAAGAGTAAGGAAATGATGGGAGAAATGCAAGACCCCACTCCCATTCCATTGCAAAGGACTTCCACCCATAGCAGCAGAGACTAGGCTTTGGGCTCAGCCCATATTGGGCCTTTGGGGGTTTTCCTGGACTGCTTGAGCAAGAAGATGGCGGGTACAAAACATATTGATGGACTAAAAGGAAGTGATCCTGTGTCCTTTGAAAGATCAGTAAAATTGAATTATAGGGACTTCCCTGGCAGTCTAGTGGTTTGCAGGGGGCATGGGTTTGCTCCCTGATCAGGGGACTAAGATCCCACATGCTACACAGCACCACCAAAAAAAAAAATACAAACACCAAAGAACTGAATTATATCACAAACAAGCCACCCTCAAGCTGTTCACTCAACTGGCAAAAGGAGGGGGAAAAAAAAATGGGGAAAACAAAATTTGGTAGAAGACAGATGTCAACAGATGTTAGAGCTTTTGGGTTGAGCTGACTAGGGAAAAGAAGGGAGATACATTTAATAATATAGGTATTCCCCACTTTCTGAAAGCTTGCCTCACTGTACTTCACTTTTACGAAATCTATATTAGTACCTGTTTTTGCTCACTGGAAGAAATCTGAAGAGGATTTTCACTTTTACAAAAAAAGAGGGGAAAGCAAAAATAGCATCCACTGTTTATTTTATAGAGGCAACTCTCGCCCCAAGCAGCGACAGTGGAGCCACCAAGCTCCTTCCCTGAGAACTATGCTCAGCATCAGCATCAAGCTGCCATTAGTTTTTTTTTTTTTTTAATTATTTTACTGAAGTATAGTTGATTTACAATGTTGTGTTAATTTCTGCTGTGCAGTGAAGTGATTCAGTTATACATAGAAATACACTCCTTTTCAGATTCAAGCTCCCATTCCCTTTGAACTGTTGTCTGTGAGCGTCCGTACTTTATTTCCATTTATTATTTCTTCGATTAGCAAGATGTTCTTCATTCTTCTTTAGTCACTAAGTCGTATCCGACTTTTTTTGTTACCCAATGGACTGTGACCCATCAGGCCCCTCTGACCGTGGGATTTCTCAGGCAAGAATACTGGGGTGGGTTGCCATTTCCTTCTGCAGGGGATCTTCCCCACCCAGGGATCGAACTGTGTCTCCGGCTTGGCAGGCAGATTCTCTACGGCTGAGCCACCCGGGAAGCCGCAGCAAGATGTGTCCTCAGGTAATTACCTCTTGGCTTTATGATGCCACTTCAGCTTGAGAAAGCTTTCATTGGAACAGCCTACTTTTGTTACATTTTAATTTCCTTATTTTTAATTGAAGGATAATTGCTTCACAATGTTGTGTCGGTTTCTGCCATATATCAACATGAATCAGCCATTGGTATACACATGCTCCCTCCCTCTTAAAGCTCCCTCCCGCCTCCCACCCGATCCCACCCCTCTCCGTTGTCATAGAACCCCAGTTTGAGCTCCCTGGTCACACAGCAAATTCCCACTGGCCACCTATCTTACATACGGTGGTGTATATGTTTCCATGTACTCTCTCCGTTCATCCCACCCTCTCCTTCCCCAGTCTGTGTCCACAAGCCTGTTCACTAAGCCTGCATCTCCATTACTGCCCTACAAATAGGTTCGTCAATACCATCTTTCTAGATTCCACATATGCGCGTTAGTATATGATATTTGTTCTTCTTTTTCTGACTTACTTCACTCTGTATAATAGGCTCTAGGTTCATCTACCTCATTAAGGGAAAATAAAAGTCACTCAGTCGTCTTTGTGACCCCATAGACTATAAAATCCATGGACTTCTCCAGGCCAGAATACTGGAGTGGGTAGCCGTTCCCTTCTCCAGGGGATCTTCCCAACCCAGGAGTCAAACCCAGGTCTCCTGCATTATAGTCATTAGAACTGACTCAAACGTGGAATCCTCTACTTTTGAATAGCAGGGCCGAGGAAACTACAGAGCTCTATCTCTGTGTTCAACGGAATCACTTCACCAAGCGTTTATTAAACACCTGCTCTGTGCCCAGTCAAGTATGGAGTCTGCAGACTTCATGGGCATTTCAGATCAGAATGATGCAGTTAGTTAAATTCCAACTGTCCCAGGAACCAGAATACTCAAGTCTGTAGGGTCAGAATATCGCATCCTACAGTACAGCATATTCAAAAGCAGAGACATTACTTTGCCAACAAAGGTTCGCCTAGTCAAGGCTATGGTCTTTCCTGTGGTCATGTATGGATGTGAGAGCTGGACTGTGAAGAAGGCTGAGCGCCGAAGAATTGATGCTTTTGAACTGTGGTGTTGGAGAAGACTCTTGAGAGTCCCTTGGACTGCAAGGAGATCCAACCAGTCCATTCTGAAGGAGATCAGCCCTGGGATTTCTTTGGAAGGAATGATGCTAAAGCTGAAACTCCAGTATTTTGGCCACCTCATGCGAAGAGTTGACTCATTGGAGAAGACTCTGATGCTGGGAGGGATTGGGGGCAGGAGGAGAAGGGGACGACAGAGGATGAGATGGCTGGATGGCATCACTGACTCGATGGATGCGAGTCTGAGTGACCTCCGGGAGTTGGTGATGGACAGGGAGGCCTGGTGTGCTGCGATTCATGGGGTCGCAAAGAGTCGGACACGACTGAGCGACTGATCTGATCTGATCTGATCTGACAGTACAGGTACGTGGGAGCTCAGTCATTATCAGAAGCCGATGATTAATTTCCTTGCCTTACAATATGTGCTCCCAAATGTGATTTCTATAGTATTCTAAAATTAGGCTGTAATCAATTGCTTAGGATTTAAGTTGTGTCCATCCAACAGAATCACATGCACTCAAAGATAGATACTCTCAATTCTGTTTCCCCACCTTTTAAAATATCCTGCCAGCTCCATTCGTGGACTGGGCACACAGCAGGTGTTAAAGCCTTGGTGAGCTGATTCAGTTCTTGGGGGACATTAGGGCAGAGCTGGAACCTGGTGCTGTATATTATCAAAGCTTTCCCCCCGCCCCCTGCTACACTCCACCCACCTGCTGCTGCTGCTACTGCTGCTGCTGCTGCTGCTGCTGCTGCTGCTAAGTCGCTTCAGTCGTGTCCGACTCTGTGCGACACCATAGACGGAAGCCCACCAGGCTCCCCCGTCCCTGGGATTCTCCAGGCAAGAACACTGGAGTGGGTTGCCATTTCCTTCTCCAATGCATGAAAGTGAAAAGTGAAAGTGAAGTTGCTCAGTCGAGGCGGACTCCGCTGCAACTGCCCTTTTTGAGGACACTCCCCTGCTCATTAGCACCTCCGCTCAAAGGTGAATAGGAAAAGTGAGAACTGGTGAAAACAGGTCATAAAGCCTCAACCGGGCTAACTTTCAGCAATGTTAATGCTGTAGAAATTACACAGTTGGAGGAGTTGAGAGAATGGCTGAAATTTGACTACCTGTGGGGTGTAAGGTGAGTGCTCACTGCAAATGCCCTCCAGTCAATGCCATGGTTGTTATTTAAGAAAAACTGGAACTAGATAAAAACTGAAAGTTCTGAGAATGCCCATGTTGACCAAATCAGGGGTTCCCAAAATATGGGCCCTGTGCTGGGTGGTACCCAAGGTAATATAAATGGAGAGTGGGCTGGATACAGCAAGAGTAATATAAATGGAGATTGGGTTGGATACAGCAAAAGAATCTCTTTGTGAAAAAAAGATTCCCCTAAGTTTCCTTCTGATTCTTTAATCATAGCTCAGTCTTACTTATGTGCTGTCAAGTCCCTAACACCTCTTCTCTCTGTCTCTTAAGCACAGAGGCTTCGTGCCTCCCACCTTGGTAAACCATCAATTTAGCTGCTTTTTACTGTATAGTCATCCCTCAGGATCCATGGGGGATGGGTTCCAGGAGCCCCTGCAGACACCAGAATCCTTGGATGCTCTAGAGTCCATTATATAAAATGGTGCCGTGTTTGCACATAACCTACACATGTGTGTGCGTACGTGCTCAGTGGTGTCTGACTCTTTGCAGGCCCATGGACTGTAGCCCACCAGGCTCCTCTGTCCATGGGATTTTTCAGGCAAGAACACTGGAGTGGGTTGCCCTTTCCTCCTCCGGGGATCTTTCTGACCCAGGGATTGAACCCAGGTCTCCTGCATTGCCTCTTTACCACTGAGCCACCTGGGAATCCCACATATCCTCCTGTATACTTCAAATCATCTCTGGATTACTTATAATACCAAATACAATGTAAGTACTGTGTAAAAGATTGTAACTTCAAGCTAAATGCTATGTAAATAGTTGCCAATGCACAGCAATTTCAAGTTTTGCTTTTTAGAACTTCCTGGAATTTTTTTTTTCTATTATTTTTCATCTATAGTTGGCTGAATCCTTGAGTGAAGCCTGCGGCTAGGGAGGGCTGACCATATTTATCTTTAAAAGAGACTTCTGTCTATGGTCTGCAATTACAGTTTTTCCTTAAAGCAGTTATACAAAGTTTCCTTTTAAAAGACATTTATCTGTCCTACTGTATGCTGCTGCTGCTGCTAAGTCGCTTCAGTCGTGTCCGACTCTGTGCGACCCCATAGACGGAAGCTCACCAGGCTCCCCTGTCCCTGGGATTCTCCAGGCAAGAACACTGGAGTGGGTTGCCATTTCCTTCCCCAATGCATGAGAGTGAAAAGTCAAAGTGAAGTTGCTCAGTCGTGTCCGACTCTTAGCGACCCCACGGACTGGAGCCTACCAGGCTCCTCCGTCCATGGGATTTTCCAGGCAAAAGTACTGGGGTGGGGTGCCATTGCCTTCCCCGGTCCTACTGTATAGCACACGCAATTACATTCAGTGTCCTGGGATAAACCACAACAAAAAGAAGATAAAAAGAATGTATACATATATACATATGTGTATAAATATATCAGATCAGATCAGATCAGTCGCTCAGTCGTGTCCGACTCTTTGCGACCCCATGAATCGCAGCACACCAGGCCTCCCTGTCCATCACCAACTCCCAGAGGTCACTCAGACTCATGTCTATCCAGTCAGTAATGCCATCCAGCCACCTCATCCTCTGGCGTCCCCTTCTCCTCTTGCCCCCAATCTCTCCCAGCATCAGAGTCTTCTCCAATGAGTCAACTCTTCGCATGAGGTGGCCAAAGTACTGGAGTTTCAGCTTTAGCATCATTCCTTCCAAAGAAATCCCAGGATTGATCTCCTTCAGAATGGACTGGTTGGATCTCCTTGCAGTCCAAGGGACTCTCAAGAGTCTTCTCCAACACCACAGTTCAAAAGCATCAATTCTTCAGTGCTCAGCCTTCTTCACAATCTAGCTCTCACATCCACACATGACCACAGGAAAAACCATAGCCTTGACTAGACAAACCTTTGTTGGCAAAGGAATGTCTCTGCTTTTCAATATGCTATCTAGGTTGGTCATAACTTTCCTTCCAAGGAGTAAGCGCCTTTTAATTTCATGGCTGCAGTCACCATCTGCAGTGATTTTGGAGCCCAGAAAAAGAAAGTCTGCCACTGTTTCCCCATCTATTTCCCATGAAGTGATGGGACCAGATGCCATGATCTTTGTTTTCTGAATGTTGAGCTTTAAGCCAACTTTTCACTCTCCACTTTCACCTTCATCAAGAGGCTTTTTAGTTCCTCTTCACTTTCTGCCATAAGGGTGGTGTCATCTCCATGTCTGAGGTTATTGATATTTCTCCCAGCAATATTGATTCCAACCTGTGTTTCTTCCAGTCCAGCGTTTCTCATGATGTACTCTGCATATAAGTTAAATAAACAGGGGGACAATATACAGCCTTGATGTACTCCTTTTCCTATTTGGAACCAGTCTGTTGTTCCATGTCCAGTTCTAACTGTTGCTTCCTGACCTGCATACAAATTTCTCAAGAGGCAGATCAGGTGGTCTGGTATTCCCATCTCTTTCAGAACTTTCCACAGTTTATTGTGATCCACACAGTCAAAGGCTTTTGGCATAGTCAATAAAGCAGAAATAGATGTTTTTCTGGAACTCTCTTGCTTTTTCCATGATCCAGCGGATGTTGGCAATTTGATCTCTGGTTCCTCTGCCTTTTCTAAAACCAGCTTGAACATCAGGAAGTTCACGGTTCACATATTGCTGAAGCCTGGCTTGGAGAATTTTGAGCATGTATATATGTATACATTCTTTGTATACATATATACATGCTCATGTATACATATATACATATAATTGAGTCACTTTGCTATACAGCAGAAATTAACACAGCATTGTAAATCAACTATACTTCAATTTTTAAAAAATTAGCAGAGTAAAGAGTGAGTCAAATAAAAGAAGACTAAGCAAACAATAGTACAGGGGATACCTGAATAACACAGAGGTCAGGAAAGTGATGCTCAGTTTTGCAAATGTTGCCCAAGATGGAAGAGTTTTCATTGCGTTGAGTTCAAACAAAATCCCAAACAGGGTGCAGATGAGGGGGACCCCAGCATGAACAAACAGCTCTTACCATATGAACCACAGCAACAAGGTTGTCCATCTAAAATGGGGTGTGAAAAGGTCCCTCATTTTGCCTCGGTCTTCCTGTTTCAAGACAAAGAATGCCATTTACTCTCCTCCCCTGCAAATGTGTGGGCAGTGACCATGCACCTACCCCAGAAGAAAATATCCACCCCCCAAAAAAATACTCGCTGCCAAGTACCCAGGAACACAGGGAGGCCCCTGTGGCAGGCACTCCTTTCCAAAGAGAAGCCCACCACTGGAGCATGCAGTCTTGTCACTTTCACTTTGCAGCACACATTGGAAATCACTGTATACTTTCTCCACCCAGAGCATCTTCATACAGAAGGGAGCAGGGAGAACGCAGTCTCTCCCCAAAGGCAACTAAACAAGCCTCCTGCCTTCCAGGCTCTTTGGGAGGCCCCCCTGCCCTACCCCTGTGCTTCCCAAAGCAAATCTGGAGTATGTTCTTGGCTTCCATGCTGTCAGACCCAGGCTAATACTTCCTCTCGAGCTGGTGAAATTCCATTCAGTTCTTTTCACCCAATATAGAAACAATCAGAAATATAATTTTATTTTTAAAAATAATTTCCTCATAAGCTCTGTTGTTTGCTTAAGGGTATTTGTGATGTTTCTATAAGCTGCAGGGTTGATTCTTGAGGGCAGGGACTGCAGCCTTCAAATCTGGCTCCTTTCTCCCCCTTGCACCTGGGGTGGGTGCTCAGCTGTTTGTATTGCGGTGGAGTCCCTGCCGGTGTTGCCGTGGGGAGCGATGCACTATCCATTAAGGATGTCTACACGGGCGTGGAGTAGTGCCCTGGATATGTGTCTATCATGGCACTTCCTAATGTGGTTTTATTGTCAAGCAACCACATCTCCTAATCAGACTTCCTGGGTGCTCAAAGATAAAATTGAAGCAGGACTAGTTACAGGACTCATGAGGGGACATTAGAGGACATTTCTCTAGTCCTCTAGCTAAACACTCCAGTGGCACTTTTAAGACTTCGCAATGAAAATACACAGATTGAAGTTGCCAAATTCCCCTTGCGGGTCCTGTCCACTGCACCCCGACCCTATCACTACATAAGCTCCCCAGCTCGCGTAGAAACACGTGCGGTCTGTCCGCCTGGCACTGACCTGTCTGGAAATGATGAGTTTCCCCAGAGGCATGGGAGCTCCGTTTTCCGTGGCTATTCTCTTTAAGGTGGCGATGGCCTTCTCCTGGTTCCCGGACAGCACATCGTACCTCGCACTCTCCGGCAGCCACTATGGGGACAGGAGGCCGAGATGTGGCCGGTTGGGGCGGAACAGAACCCTTGGTCCCAACCACACGCTCTCACCTGTGTGAAGTCCTTAAGGCCGGAGGCTCTGGAGCCAGAAGCCTGGCTTCAAGTCCTGGTGCTGCCATTGATTATAATGGCTTTGTGACCTTAAACAATAACTTGACCTCTCTGTGCCTCCATTTCCTCATCCATCAAATGGGGATAATAATAGATCCCCCCTCTTAGGATTGTTGAAAGGATTAGATGGGATTATCCTAAGTGCTCAGCACAGTGCTGGGAATGGTTGATATAGTTGCCATTGTGGTTGTTGCTATGACTATAATTTGGTGCTTCTGAGTTCCAGGTGACGGCTGAATTAAGACTGCTACCAAAAAAGAAAAAGTTTCACCTCTCTCAACACCATCATCATCATCACCTCTACCTCTCAAGAAACTACACCTCACCTGTGTTTAGCATCATCTTGCAAACTCAATCTAAGAGATAGAAAGAAACCAGAAATACCTTTAGGCCTAATAGAGTCTCAACCTCACATGACTAGATAAAGGTATCTCCGTAAAACAAAGTAAGAGTCATCTGTGAAATGAGAGAGTATGAGACTTGGAGTCAGAAGATCCGGTTCAAGTGATTTCTGTTGCTTATTGGTTGTGTGCCTTTTGACAAGTCAATCAACTTCTCTGGGCCTCAGTTTCCTCATCAGTAAAATGAGAATGTAGCAGAGATTAAAACTCATGCTTCCCTTTCCATAGTATAGAGTTGTCTTCAGATATGGCTACCCAGCCAGAAACTACGTTTCCCAGCACCTCTTGCACCTAGGCAAGGCCATGTGACATGCTTTCACCAATGGCATATAAGCAGAATATTCCTGGCCAAGTTATGCCCTTCTTCAGTCCATGCGTAGAAGATCCCAAGGGCTTCCCTGGTGGCTCATCAGTAAAGAATTCACCTGCTGTTGCAGGAGACGTGGGTTCTGTCTCTGGGTCAGGAAGAGCCCTTGGAGAAGGACATGGCAACCCGCTGCAGTATTTTTGCCCAGAAAAATCCCATGGATGGAGGAGCCTGGCAGGCTACAGTCCATGGGGTTGCAAAGAGTTGGACATGAGTTGGTGACTAAACAACAATGGAAGATTCCAAAGCCCTACACAATAGCAGAGCTACAAGCTAGAAGGAAGCTGGGTCCAGAATCACACTTGATAAACAGAAGCACCCATTCTGGGCTGTTCTGTGAATGAGAACTCCTAGCGTGTTAAGTTACTGAATATGCAGGCTTTTCTTGTTACAGAAGCATCCAGCCATGCTTGAAGCCAGATATTTAAAATTCTATCATATGGGTTGAATTGGCTTTTTGTCACTTGCAGCTGAAGAATGGCAGCTATTCCGAACACAATCCCCTTAAGTGCAGATCCTGCATGGGGGGATGGGGCAAGAGATCTCCCACCCCCTTGATATCTCCCTCAAGGACATCCCAGCCGAGTCTGTCCGGAGGAAACCTGACGCCCTATACAGGGTCTACCCCCGGCCCTGTTCCTTTGTCTCATTTCCTGATCAAAAGAAATAATCTTAAACGTGGCTTTGGTGCCCTCCTCCACACCCTCCCCACCGAAATACAGTGAATGGCAAGAGACCAAAAGCAAAGGCTGAGGTCCCTTAAAGGATACCTACAAAACACAGGACCGCAAAGAGGAGGAGTGGGACAGCTGAGAGGATGAGCAGCCAGCGCCAGCCCAGGCTGGGCATCACAAACACAGCCAGGACGACCTCGAACACTGTCCCGATGGCCCAGAACACCTGGCAGGGGAGAATGGGGGTCAGTCACGGTGCAGCTCTGGTCAACACAGTGTGCAATTCCAGGGCCTCTGCAGACAAGGTTATCCACGTGGGTGAGAGGATCCTTGAGGTCAGGACGGTAAGAATGGCCGTCCCTTTTCCTGCGGTCCATATGGGTGGGCCAGGGCCTCCACGTTGTCCAACTCCTGAGGGTGCCACCCATGCTATAATATTTGCACGGCACCCACTGGAGTGTGCATGGTGGCAGCTCTAGCTATGGAGATCAAAACAATCAATAGTGTGTGAGGTCAACAGAGAAGTGGACACATTGGTTTTTGTCTACTGAGATTCACCTTCCTTGCCCAAGAGTGCCCCGGTCTCCTTTATCAGAACTGCCACCTCCCTGTGGAACTGAACATCTGTCTGCTTCTCTGAGTCACTCCATGCTTTTCCACCTTGCTCTTTGTATGGACCTCATCCACAGACTCCTTGTCCTCTGGCTTTACACTGGGTGCAGCCAATGGGGGAACCCCATAGGAGATGAGAGGAAGGACAGACCAGGGTGTTTATTCCGCCAGGATGGGCATGGGCTGGCTGCACCCTTCAGCTGAAGGTCCTCAGAAAGGACAGCGAGCAGGCAGTGAGGGCCACTCAGGGTTCAGGATCAGCAGCAGATGCATTTCAGTATTTAAACTGGTTCATCCATACCAGTGTGGACCAGCTGACCACCATCCCCGGTCAGGGGTAGATACAGTCAGGACGGTTGGGCAGTGGGGTCAATGTGATCAGTACTATCATGTGAAAAAAAAATACTGTCATGTGGTCATGGTGATTAGGGAGGATTCTGACTCTGTGTCCAGCAGGGACAAATAAATAATATTTCCACTGCATGGAGGAGGGCCATTAGGCAGTTGAAAATTTGTCCTGAGGGCTTCCAGATCGTAGTTGGAAAACGGGTCATAGGACCCTGGCAGAGGGAGGGCTTGAGAGGGACTGACTGGTCCGGGAGAGTTTTAAGGCAGTCTACTGGCCACAGAGGTGGCCGTGAATGGGAATCTCACACACGGCACAAGTGAGTCTGGATACAAACAGAGGTAATGAATGATGGCGGGTGAAGGGCAGGAGTTTGGTCCACTCAAGCTACACTATTTAAAACCAACTCTCAGATAAAAGTCATTTCTAGTTCAAGAAGGACGTTCTACCTGCCTGCCACCATTTTTTTTTTCCAGGGATGGTAGATTGATTTTGCTTGTTGTTGGAGGAATTTATCCATTTTGCCAAACCATGTTGAAATCAACATAACTGATTCATTTTAATAGTATTCTTCAGACTCCCAGACCATCCTCCTTACCTCAATCAGCAAAATACACTTAGCTCTGGCTTTCATGGGAAGGAACTCAGCATACAGTGTAACCCTGGGAAAGCAAAAGAGAGAAAGGGAATTAATGTCAGGGCTGAGTGGGAAGATTGCTATGGTTTTCTGGATTTTTTCAGCCAAAGAAAAAAGTCAGTGTCATTTAGTCTTACTTCTCAGTGTATTTCAGTAAGTCTCTCCCTGTTTTGGTGTTCTCTCTCTTTGATCTCTCTCCGTCTGTTTGAAACCCTAGCTGAGACCATATTCAAGAATACTGAACCCAGCACTTCTTTGGTGGTCCAGTAGGTTAGACTCCATGCTTCCATTGCCGGGGGCATGTGTTCAGTCCCTGGTGAGGGGACTAAGATCTTGCATGCCACATGGCCAAAAAAAAATCTCTGTGCCCTGTTTTTATTGACTATATAAATAGTATTTCTGTGCTACTTTAATAGTATTTCCATGCTATTTATCCTCTTACACACATATATTTCACCGTATTCATGGGCCATATTTTCCTTAATAATAGCTACCTTTTATTGAGGACCTACTATATGCCAAATGTTTTCCTAGATGACCTACATGAATTATCTCACTAAATAAATGACAAACATGGAAAATCAACAGGGTAGGTAATTATAATTCCCATTGTGTGTGTGTGTGTGTGTGTGTGTGTGTGTGTGTGTGTGTGTGTATCTTTAGCTCCTATTTTCATCTCTGTATCTGCGTCGAGTGAGTGAAGACTCTTTGCGACTGTATAGTCCATGGAATTCTCCAGGCCAGAATACTGAAGTGGGTAGCTGTTGCATCCTCCAGGGGATCTTCCCAATCCAGCGATCAAACCCAGGTCTCCTGCATTGTGGGCAGATTCTTTACCAGCTGAGCCACCAGGGAAGCCCAAGAATACTGAAGTGGGTAGCCTATCCCTTCTCCAGTGGATCTTCCCAACCCAGGAATCCAACCAGGGTCTCCTGCATTGCAGGTGGATTCTTTTCCAACTGAGCTACCAGGGAAGCCGGTCGGATAAGTTGTTATTTGACTAGGATCATATAGCTAGTAAATCAGCAAGTAGAAGAGCCATACTTTTAATCCAGGTCTGTCTATATTATGCACTCCTTCATTCACTTCCCTATTTAGGTGGTTTCACAACTATAAACAATACTTCAACAAGCATCTTTCATCTTAAATCTTTGTTCGCATGTGTTTTCCTTAGGATGGATTCTTATAGTAGAATTTGAGTCAAAGGGTAGGCATATTTTAAGGCTTTTGATAAATATTACCAAAGTGGTTCCCAAAAATGTTGTTTCAGTTTATATTCCTACAAGTACCTCTCTCAACACAAACCATTAGGAATTTCATTAACTCAGCTTTGAGAATGGAGACCAATTGCCGGCATTGTAAAAGATGACAGTGATTATCACGAATGACTTTGAGATTTTATTAATATTCTCCAAGTGGTGTTCCTGTATTATTTTAAAAAATCAGTAATACTGAAATAAGAAGTGTGTTTACATTTTTCTCCACCAAATTAAAGTCAAGTTATTAACCATGAAAAAATGTGCTATAGTATATTCTGAGGACAAAGCTAATCCTTAGATGTCAAGGATTTGTTTGGACATGCTATAATGAACCAGAGAAGGCAATGGCACCCCACTCCAGTACTCTTGCCTGGAAAATCCCATGGACAGAGGAGCCTGGAAGGCTGCAGTCCATGAGGTCGCTAAGGGTCGGGCACGACTGAGCGACTTCACTTTCACTTTTCACTTTCCTGCGTTGCAGAAGGAAATGGCAACCCACTCCAGTGTTCTTGCCTGGAGAATCCCAGGGACGGGGGAGCCTGGTGGGCTGCCATCTATGGGGTTGCACAGAGTCAGACACGACTGAAGTGACTTAGCAGCAGCAGCAGCTATAATGAACTCAGAGCATGCAACCTTTTTATTTTAGGTATATAAGTAGTACAAGAATGCATTCTCATTGTAAATAATCTAGCAATATGCAAGAATACAAAGTATCTGAAGAATCTTCCTCTTTCTCCTTACCCCTGCTTTCATTCCCCTGCCCCAAAGCCATGACTAATAGCTGTTTGCTTTGCAAACTTCCAGCCCCTTCTCTATGTGCTGCTAAGTCACTGCAGTCGTGTCCGACTCTGTGCGACCCCATAGACGGCAGCCCACCAGGCTCCCCTGTCCCTGCGATTCTCCAGGCAAGAACACCGGAGTGGGTTGCCATTTCCTTCTCCAGTGCATGAAAGTGAAAAGTGAAAAGAAAGTCGCTCAGTCGTGTCCGACCCTCAGTGACCCCATGGACTCCAGCCTTCTAGGCTCCTCCATCCATGGGATTTTCCAAGCAAGAGTACTGGAGTGGGGTGCCTTTGCCTTCTCCCTTCTCTATGTAAATGAACATATAAATTTAAAACTGAACGGACATTTTTCCAAAGAAGATATAACAGGTGGTAACAGGCACATGAAAAGATGTTCAGCATCACAAATCATCAGGGAAATGCAAATCAAAAGCACCATGAGCTATCACCTCACACCTGTCAGAACGGTCATTATCAAAAAGACAACAAATAACAAGCATTGATGAGGATGCGGAGAGAAGAGAACCCACATGCAGCGTTGGTGGAAATGTAAATTGGTGCAGTCACTATGCAAAACATTATGGGGGTGCCTCAAAAATTAAAAAGACAACTATCATATGATCCAGCAATTCCACTCCTGGGTATTCGTCCGAAAAAATGAAAACACTGATTCAAAAAGATATATGCACCTCCGTGTTCACCGCAGCATTATTTACAATAGCCAAGGTTCAGAAACAACCTGTGTCCAACAACAGACAAATGGATAAGGAAGACGTGACTATAAACATTTATATACACATACATACATACATTTATATATACACAATAGAATAACTTAAAAATAATTAAATCTTGTCATTTGCAACAACATGGATGAACTTAGAGAGTATTATACTAAGGGAAGTAAGTCAGAGAAAGACAAATGGTGTGTGATTTCACTTATATGTGAAATTTCAAAAACAGAGCAAATAAACATAGCAAGCAGAAACAGTCATATACACAGAGAACAGACAGGTGGTTGTGGGGGTGGGGCGGGGGGCAAAGCGACAACCAGGTGACGGACATGAAGAGGTAAAAACTTCCGGCTGCAAAATAAATGAGTCATGGGTATGAAATGCACGCTGTGAGGCCTATACGCTGAATTAATTACATAATAATAGTAGCAATTGGCGGGGAAGGCAATGGCACCCCACCCCAGTACTCTTGCCTGGAAAATCCCATGGACTGAGGAGCCTGGTGGGCTGCAGTCCATGGGGTCACTAAGAGTTGGACAGGACTGAGCGACTTCACTTTCACTTTTCACTTTCATGCATTGGAGAAGGAAATGGCAACCCACTCCAATATTCTGGCCTGGAGAATCCCAGGGACAGGGGAGCCTGGTGAGCTTCCGTCTATGGGGTCGCACAGAGTGGAACACGACTGAAGCAACTCAGCAGCAGCAGCAGCAGCAATTGGGCTTTCCATGGGGACACTAGTGGTAAAGAATCGCCTGCCAATGAAGGAGATGGCAGAGACATGGGTTTGATCCCTGGGTTGGGAAGACCTCCTGGAGGAGGAAATGATTACTCGCTCCAGTATTCTTGCCTGGAAAATTCCATAGACAGAGGAGCCTGGTGGGCTACAGTCGATGGAGCAACAAAGTCAGACACGACTGAGCACAATAGTAATAATGAATTTAACCATGATATCTTTTTTCTTCCCTTCCCTTCTCCTTCCTTGCCACACATGCAGTGTATGGCCAGTGTTCCATTCATACAAATGGCCCCATTCTTACCATTTTCGGCTATGTCAGTCCAACTCGCAACTGTCAGCACCTGTAAGTCTCCCCTGAGTGCTTTCCCTGGTCATTAAAGCTTGCTTTACCAACCTGTGTGGTAGACCAGGAGTGCCAAGGAATTTAAACTTCCTAGGAGTGGCTCTCAACAAACGACAGTCCGCTCGTCTCTTGACCAGGACAATCTGGAGAATGTGTTGCAGTCTTTCAGAGGAAAGTCCTTGCTCCTGAGTGCCTATGTCAGGATCTGCTCCTGATAAGACAGTTTGGAAGTCTTTCCATAATAATCTATATCGATTACTTTTTAACAGATTATTTACCTGTAATAAATAATCTACCAGATTATTTTTTAACAGCTGCAATCCTATCAATGAACTTAGATTGTTTTCAATTTCTTGTTTTTGTAGCCTATGCCACAAGGAACATCTCTTCCTGTAATTGTGCCCCGCATCTGGCCATTATTTATAGCAGTTCATTATGAAAAAGAGTAATTTGGGATTCATTCAAAGTAGGGGGATTACTGCAATCAGGTTAAAGACTCAAAGAACAAGCAATGAAATTAGCAACACCAAGAAGCAAATGATACAGACTTGAATAAATCCCCTCTGCGAGTAATTGCATTTTTGGCACTTGGCAGTTAGACATTTGCCATTTGGATCACACGCTTGGAGAGAAATGACCTGGGATCTCCATCTGGCATTTCTGCTTGGTCTTTGGGGAAAGAGCAGTGTCAAGGTCAGATGTGTGAGCAAGCTGATTCTAGACAACAAATCTAAAGAAACTTCTGAGACAGGTCTCAAGGTAGCACAGATGGGCAGCTACCTGGGGTATTTGTCTTTAAGAGTAGCTAAAACAGTCAGTAGGATGCCAGGTAAGGCAGGCTTCCAGCTCATAGGTAAGTAGTATTTCTGCTGGGATACACAGCGCCCTCTACTGGAAATAATAAACCATCTCCCCGGGTGCCAGCCTGAGTCCTCTATTTTTTTTGTGAGGCACCATGTGTCTGGTGATGGAAGTAAACCCCAATGCTGTAAAGAACAATATTGCATAGGAACCTGGAATGTTAGGCCCATGAATCAAGGTAAATTGGAAGTGGTCAATTTACCTTGAGATGGCAAGAGGAATCGGTGATCTAAAATGTACTGGAATGGGTGAATTTAACTCAGATGACCATTATATCTACTACTGTGGGCAAGAATCCCTTAGAAGAAATGGAGTAACCCTCATAGTCAACAAGGAGTCCAAAATGCAGTACTTGGATGCAATCTCAAAAATGACAGAATGATCTCTGTTCATTTCCAAGGCAAACCATTTAGTATGACAGTAATCCAAATCTATGCCCCAACAAGTAATGCTGAAGAAGCTGAAGTTGAACGGTTCTATGAAGACCTACAAGACCTTCTAGAACTAACACCCTCAAAAGATGTCCTTTTCATTATAGTGGACTTGAATGCAAAAGTAGGAAGTCAAGAGATACCTGGAGTAACATTTTGTACTCCAAGGCAAATTTGGCCTTGGAGTACAAAATGAATCAGGGCAAAGGCTAACAGAATTTTGCCAAGAGAACGCACTGGTCATTACAAACACCCTCTTCCAATAATACAAGAGAAGACTCTACACATGGACATCACCAGATGGTCAATACCAAAATCAGGTTGATTATATTCTTTGCAGCTGAAGATGGAGAAGCTCTATACAGTCAGCAACAACAAGACGGGGAGCTGACTGTGGCTTAGATCATAAACTCCTCATTGCCAATTTCAGACTTAAATTGAAAAAGGAGGGAAAACCACTAGACCATTCAGGTATGACCTAAATCAAATCACTTACGATTATACATTGGAAGTGACAAATAGATTCAAGGGATTACATCTGATAGACAGAGTGCCTGAAGAACTATGGACAGATGTTCCTGACACTGTACAAGAGGCAGGAATCAAGACCACCCCCAAGAAAAAGAAATGCAAAAAGGCAAACTGGCTGTCTGAGGAGGCCTTACAAATAACTAAGAAAAGAAGAGAAGCAAAAAGCAAAGGAGAAAAGTAAAGATAATCCCATTTGAATGCAGAGTTCCAAATATCAGGGAGAGATAAGAAAGCCTTCCTTAGTGATCAATGCAAAGAAATAGAGGAAAACAATAGAATGGGAAAGACTAGAGATCTCTTCAAGAAAATTAGAGATACCAAGGGAACATTTCATGCAAAGATGGGCTCGATAAAGGACAGAAATGGTATGGACCTAACAGAAGTAGAAGATATTAAGAAGAGGTGGCAAGAATACACAGAACAACTATACAAAAAAGATCTTCATGACCCAGATAACCACGATGGTGTGATCACTGACCTAGAGCCAGACATCCTGGAATGCAATGTCAAGTGGGCCTTAGGAAGCATCACTATGAACAAAGCTAGTGGAGGTGATGGAATTCCAGTTGAGCTATTTCAAATCCTGAAAGATGATGCTGTGAAAGTGCTGCACTCAATATGTCAGCAAATCTGGAAAACTCAGCAGTGGCCACAGGACTGGAAAAGGGCAGTTTTCATTCCAATCCCAAAGAAGGGCAGTGCCAAAGAACGCTCAAACTACCACACAATGGCACTCATTTCACAAGCTAGCAAAGTAATGCTCAAAATTCTCCAAGCTAGTCTTCCAACAGTACATGAACCGAGAACTTCCAGATGTTCAAGCTGGAAGTAGAAAAGGCAGAGGAACCAAAGATCAAATTACCAACATCCGTTGGATCATAGAAAAAACAAGAGAATTCCAGAAAACATCTACTTCTGCTTCATTGACTATACTAAAGCCTTTGACTGTGTGGATCATGAGAAACTGGAAAATTCTTAAAGAGATGGGAATACCAGACCACCTTACCTTCAGATCAGATCAGTCGCTCAGTTGTGTCCGACTCTTTGCGACCCTATGAACTGCAGCACGCCAGGCCTCCCTGTCCATCACCAACTCCCAGAGGTCACTCAGACTCACATCCATCGAGTCAGTGATGCCATCCAGCCATCTCATCCTCTGTCGTCCCCTTCTCCTCCTGCCCCCAATCCCTCCCAGCATCAGAGTCTTCTCCAATGAGTCAACTCTTCGCATGAGGTGGCAAAAATACTGGAGTTTCAGCTTTAGCATCATTCCCTCCAAAGAAATCCCAGGGCTGATCTCCTTCAGAATGGATCTCCTTGCAGTCCAAGGGACTCTCAAGAGTCTTCTCCAACACCACAGTTCAAAAGCATCAATTCTTCGGCACTCAGCCTTCTTCACAGTCCAGCTCTCACATCCATACATGACCACAGGAAAGACCATAGCCTTGACTAGGCGAACCTTTGTTGGCAAAGTGATGTCTCTGCTTTTGAATATGCTATCTACACCTTACCTTACCTCCTGAGAAATCTGTATGCAGGCCAAAAAGCAATAGTTAGAACTGGAACAACAGACTGGTTCCAAATTGGGAAAGGAGTACTTCAAGACTGTATATTGTTACCCTGCTTATTTAACTTCTATGCAGAGTATATCATGTGAAATGCTGGGCTGGATGAAACACAAGCTGGGATCAAGATTGCCGCGAGAAATATCAATAACCTCAGATATGCAGATGACACCACCCTTATGGCAGAAAATGAAGAAGAACTAAACAGCCTCTTGATGAAAGTGAAAGAGGAGAGTGAAAAAGTTGGCTTAAAACTCAACATTCAGAAAACTAAAATCATGGCATCTGGTCCCATTACTTCATGGCAAATAAATGGGGAAACAATGGAAACAGTGACAGACTTTATTTTGGGGGGCTCCAAAATCACTGCAGATGGTGATGGCAGCCATGAAATTAAAAGATGTGCGCTCCTTAGAAGAAAAGCTATGACCAACCTAGACAGCATATTAAAAAGCAGAGACATTACTATGCTGACAAAGGTCCGTCTAGTCAAAGCTATGATTTTTCCAGTGGTCATGTATGGATGTGAGAGTTGGACCATAAAGAAAGCTGAGAACCGAAGAATTGATGCTTTTGAACTGCGGTGCTGGAGAAGATTCTTGAGAGTCCCTTGGACTGCAAGAAGATCCAACCAGTTCATCCTAAAGGAAATCAGTGCTGAATATTCATTAGAAGGACTGACGCTGAAGCTGAAACTCCAATACTTTGGCCACCTGATGTAAAGAACTGACTCATTGGAAAAGACCCTGATGCTAGGAAAGATTGAAGGCAGAAGGAGAAGGGGATGACAGAGGATGAGATGGTTGGATGGCATCACCGACTAGATGGACATGCGTTTGAGCAAACTCTGGGAGTTGGTGATGGACGGGAAGCCTGGTGTGCTACAGTCCATGGGGTCTCAAAGAGTTGGATACAACTGAGTGACTGAACTTAGTTACTTACTATGTGTGACTATTTTTACCTGGAAAATTCCATGGACAGAAGAGCCTAAAGGGCTATAGTCCATGCAGTCTTAGAGTCAGACACGACTGAGTGGCTGAGCAATTAGAGTTGATTGTTGTTTTGGGTTCCTATGTGCATTTTTCTAAAGTTTCTAAAACAAAAATGTACTGTTTCCTGCCTCTCCTCTTCACATCAGTATTTAAAACACTAAACCACCTCCTTCTCAGGCTCAGTGGATGGCCCTATGCAAGAAAATGGAAAGTGAACAAAAAATTCTTTCTTCAGCCTCCCAACACCAAACCCTAAGAGAACAATCCACGTTGCTTTGCTTTTCTTCCTGTTAAAATAGATCTTCCCACATCCAGCTTTTCTTATTTAGACACTATTTAGTTTTCATTTAGTGTTAGCTAGAAATATCACTTCTCTTTTCTGGAACATAGACATGTCTTCGAGATTTATTTCTACTCATTAGCACTTAAGCCTGTTTAAAAATTAAGCAAAACAAAAACTTTAAAATGTCACCACCACCAAAAAAATGAACACCCTAAAACTACTACTGGATTCCACTATCCTGTCACTTGGTTTTCATTGTAAAATAAACTGCTTAGTGGCCTAAATGAGTAAACATTCATTATTTCCCCCCAAAATGTACTGTTTGTAATGATAAAGTTACATGTAACTCTTTTGCTTGGATTAAAGTCTCTTCCTTCTTGTGGGTATGTAAATTGGTACAGCCACTATGGAGAACAGTATGGAGTCTCCTTTTAAAACTAAAAATAGAGTTATCACACAATCCTGTAATACCGCTCTGGGGCATATATTCAGAGAAAACCATACTCTGGAAAGACAATACACCTCAGTATTGAGTGAAGCACTGTTCACAACAGCTAAGACATGGGAATAACCTAAGTGTCCATCAACAACGAAATGGATAAAGAAGATGTGGTATATTTATGCAACAGATTATTACTCAACCACAAACAAAGAATGAAATAATGTCATATGCAGCAACAGGAACAGACCTAGAGATTATCAGACTAAGTGGAGGCAGCCAGAGGGAGAAAGATAAATATCGTATGATATCACTTATATGTGGAAACTAGAAAAAAGGTACAAGTGAACTTATATAATACGAAACAGAAATAGAGCCAGAGACAGAAAAGAAACTTCTGGTTACTGAAGGGGAAGGCGGGGGAGAGGTTTATGGAACAGAGATGAGTCAGTTACGGCCATCCTAGCCTAGCCAGTGCCCGGCCAACTCAGCAGCTGACAGAAGACACAAGAGTAAGTCTTGCAGAGGTGGGAACCACCAAAAGACCAAACTGCAGAATCATGGGTTAAATCCATTGTTATTTTAAGCCTAAGTACTGGAGTAGTTTGTTACAAAGCACAAGGAAACTACATTCCACTTAATAACCACCTGTCCTTAGGCAAATCCCTCAGGATCTCTGAGCCTCAGTTTTCTTACCTGTTAAATGGGGATAGTAGGGTTGTTCAATGGACAAGAAGAGGTAGTGTGAAGAGAGGGCTTAGCATGGCTCCCCACACTAGGGAAGCACTCCACTTATTATTATCAGCATCACTATCAATGTTACTGCCGTTGTTATCATCAAGGACCCATGTGAACATTTGGGGGAAGCAAGAAAAGAAACAAAAAATAAAGGGAGAGGAGTTAGGCAAAAACTAGGGCAGAGGGATGGGCTCCTTATTAACAATATAATTTCTATATGAATTGATGGATGTCAGCTAAACATACTGTGTTAATCATTTGCAAGATATAGAAGTCATTCTGCTGCATACCTTAAACAGTTGTTTTGTTGCTGTTTAGTGGAGAAGGCAATGGCACCCCACTCCAGTACTCTTGCCTGGAGAGTCCCATGGACGGAGGGGCCTGGTAGGCTGCAGTCCATGGGGTTGCTGGGTGTCGGACACGACTGAGCGACTTCACTTTCACTTTTCACTTTCATGCATTGGAGAAGGAAATGGCAGCCCACTCTGGTGTTCTTGCCTGGAGAATCCCAGGGACGGGGAGCCTGGTGGGCTGCCGTCTATGGGGTCGCACAGAGTCGGACACGACTGAAGCAACTTAGCAGCAGCAGCAGCAGCAGTAGCCAAGTTAACGTCCGACTCTTTTGCAACCCCATGGACTATAGCCCGCCAGTCTCCTCTGTCCACGGGATTTCCCAAACAGGAATACTGGAGTGAGTTGCCATTTCCTTCTCCAGGGGATTTTTGCAACCCAGGGATTAAAGCCACCTGTCAAGCCCACAGCCTATAAGTGCTGTATGTCAATTCCATCTCAATAAAACTAAGAGAAAAACATCTTTTCAATTAAACAAAATTGTAATAATATAATTTACATTTATACTAAACACAGAGTATATGATAAGGATTTCTGATTGTTGAACTTTTAAAAATAATATAGCAAAATCTTCCTCACTTGATTTTGGGAAGTGGCACAACTGGGTAAAGTCCTTCTAGAGGAATGGAAACTCTTAGTTACATTTAATTACACAAAAATATTTTCAACTAAATGTTTCCAAATAATGAACTTAGGGGAGCCATTTTTATAACTAGATAAGAGCTTTGCATAATTAAGGTGTGATTATTTTATGTAAATAGCTGGCATGAAAGTGCTTGGGAATCAAGGGAGTCTCCTGGATGGCTACAATATTTCTTCTGTAACTTTTTTTTTTTTTACGTAATGTAGGATCTTAGCTCCCCAGTCAGGGATCGAACCAGTGTCCCCTGCGGTGGAAGTGCAGTCTTAAACCCTGGACCTCCAGGGAAGACCCTCTTCTGTAATTTTGTGTGTGGTTTTTCTTTGCCCTCCTTTTGCTAAGCATGTGATCTGACACATGCTACTGCTAATAAAGCCTCAGTTTCCTTACCTGGAGAATGGAGGTCGTCATATCTACGCCTTAAGGTTTTGTAAGTTTAGAGTGGTCATGTGTTTGGAATATAGTAATAGCTCAATGAGTAGACAAAAGTGCTATTGCAGTATTAAATAAATGAACAGCTAAATGGGGAGGCATGACATTTGGGGAGCTGGGGAAGGGAGCAGACAGGCAAACTAGAACCGTCAAGATATCCGGTAAGGGGGTAAAGGCCCTCCCAGCTGCTCTGTGTCCTTAATTTTATTCCCTTGGTGTCCTGTCCTCCCTGGCTGAAGATTTCTTCCCTTTGCAGTTTCCAGCTCTCCCCCAGTGACTCAGGCATTGGAATCTCATCAGCCTACAGCCTTCCACAGGTTCCTGAGAATTTGTTTCGCTGATAGCACCTTTTTCTTGCTTTCCAGCACCATTCGAGATTTATTTCTTATAACTTCTGTATTACTTCCAGAAAATGTGGAAGATGACCCAGAAAAGAGCACTTCTCATGGCACCATCTTCAACAAGAATCACTGGGGATGTTCATAAGCCCCAGCTCCTTTCCCTACCCTCCTATGGCCAGAAAACCCAGGGCGGGGGATGTGAGGAGGCTGGACCTGCTGCCATCTCCCCAAGCATCCCTGGGAGAGGAATTTCACGTGTTCCTCTGTGAGCTCATCCCTTCCAGCCACGAGGGGGAAACAGTCCCAAAGTCAATGAATGGCTCACGAACAGGGCAGTGGCTGGAACAGCAGGAATTCCTGGAGTTGGGGCAGAAGTGGAACAGACTGACCACAAGCCCCTGCCAGCCCCAGTTAAAAGGCTTGGCGTAATGGCCTCTGCTTTAAGCTCCAGGGGTTTTTAAGCTCATCTCCGATCCAGGAGTCTGTGTCAAATACCTACTCTGCACAGCCCTGGAGGATCGATGATGAATAATAACCCAGGGAAGGGCTGAGCAGAACTGAGAGCCTCTAAGTGGGAGAAAGGGCTTCCCAGGTGGTATTAGTGCTAAAGAACCCGCCTGCCAATGCAGGAGATGTAAGAGAAGCAGGTTCAGCCCCTGAGTTGGGAAGATCCCCTGGAGAGGACACAGCAACCCACTCCAGTATTCTTGCCTGGAGAATCCCATGGACAGGGGGCCTGGCAGGCTACAGTCCATAGGGTTGCAAAGAGTCACGACTGAAGCAATCTAGCACACACACATGCAAGCACATTGGAAGGGTCCAGGGGAGGGACTGTAATGGATGTATCGCCTGGATTTCCCCTTCAGGGCTGAGGCACACAGTCACTCTGGCACGACCAGGAATGTTGCCTGCTAAGAGCTCAGGGTTGAGCCCCTTGCAGGAACTGCCTCGGCCCAAAGTAGCTAACATCCCCCAAGGTCATGCTCCCTCCTTGAGGGTAGCCCACATCCAAGGTGGCTGATGTGAACGGACAAAGGTCCAGCCCCCATCCTCAGTATGGAACAATCTAAAGGGCCATCCCAGCTTCTGAACCCTAAGGATCAGCTGAGGCCCCTACCAGCTGTTACAATCACATTGCAACTTAGCCTCTCCCTCTGCCCAGCCCTGTTTTTTCTGACTCCTCTACAGGTGTTGATCTTGGTGACCATATCTCGATTTCTATTTCCCAGGATGTCAGCCTGAAACAGGGACCATGTCTGTTTGGCTCACTGCTGTACCCCCAGTACCTAGCACTGGCCTGTGTCATAACAGCAGCTCAAGAAAATACCAGTTGAGGGGATTCCTTGGTGGTCTAGTGGTTAACATTTGGGCTTTCACTGCTGTGAACTTGGGTTTGATCCCTGGGAGGGGAACTAAGATCCCACAAGCTACATGGTACAGGGGGGAAAAAAATGGTTGAATGAATGAATAAAATTAAAAAGAAACTCTCTGGTCTCTGTGCAAAATTTTCCTAAATTACTGCAACAGGATTCCTTACTTCCAACCTATCCAACCCATCACTGCCAGCTTAATTCTTTAAAAGTATCTCTCCTGCTCGAAAACTTTCCGTGGCTTCCCACTCGTCTGCAGACAATCCCTTTGACCTGACATTTAAGACCTTGTATAAGCTTGCCCTAGTCTATCAGAGCTTCCTAAATGGCTCAGTGGTAAACAATCTGCCTACCAAGCTGGAGGTGCGGCTTGTTCCCTGGGTTGGGGAGAATCCCTGGAGCAGGAAATGGGAACCCACTCCAATATTCTTGCCTGGGAAATCCCATGGACAGAGGAGCCTGGTGGGCTACAGTCTACGGGGTCGCAGAGAGTTGGAAATGACTTAGCGACTAAACAGCAGCAGCCACCTAGTCTACATGGCCCATCTCAGGGTTTTCGATTCTCACATTTCTCAGCCTAAAAAGCTAACTGAATTGGACCATTAGCCTTCCTCAGACTCAGCTATGGCTTCCTCTTTTCATGAAATTCCCTTCTTATGAGATATCCTACATATTCCCCATCTCCTTGGGTCTCTCTAAATCCTTTTAATTGTTCATAGCAAGGCAGTGGAAATCAATGGTTAGAGCCCAGGCTCTGGAGATAGAGGGTGTGGGTTCCGATTGCAACCCTACCTCCTGTAACTGTGTCATCTGGGGCAAGTTACCTCACCTCTCTGTAACCTTAGTTTCTGTATCTGTAAAATAGGATAAATAATAGAATCTACCTCATAGGGAAATTGGGGAGATTAAATGAGACATTCTGGGCAAACTGCCTAGAATAGCACCTGCCCCTTAATATCGGCTGTTAATCACCATCCTTTAGAGTGGGGTCAACACTTTTTTGACAAAGGTTTGGACAGTAAATACTTCAGGTTTACAGGCCACAGAGTTTCTACTGAGACTACTCAACTCTGTTGCTGAAGCACCAAAACAGGCGTAGATTATATGTCTGTACAGGGTGTGGCTGTGTTCCAATAAAACTTTATTTATAGATCCAGTTCAGATTTGGTCCAGCTGCCACAAGCTGCCAATCCCTGCTTCAGAACTCCCCGGTCTCCCAGGAAACGGTGACATCTTCCTACAATCCTGACCACTCTCAGTATCTTAATAACAGTAACAAGAAAATAACACATAACTTACAAAATAATTAGTCCCTCCCCCTTCCCTGATAGTTCGGTTGGTAAAGAATCTGCCTGCAATGCAGGAGACCCCGGTTCAATTCCTGGGTCAGGAAGATCCACTGGAGAAGGGATAGGCTACCCACTCCAGTATTCTTGGGCTTCCCTTGTGGCTCAGCCAGTAAAGACTCTGCCTGCAATATGGGAGACATGGGTTCAATCCCTGGGTTGGGAAGATCTCCTGGAGATGGGAAAGACTACCCACTCCAGTACTCTGGCCTGGAGAATTCCATGGACTGTATAGTCCAAGGGGTCACAAAGAGTTGGTCACAAGAGTTGAGCGACTTTCCCTTTCACTTTGATTTCCTGCCTTGGAGTCAAGTTAGAAACAGGTAAAAGGGAGCAGGCAGGGTAGTTAAAAGCATGGATGTTACAGGCGGACAGATTCCAGGTCTTAGTTCCAACTGCACCCTGTGCGACTTGATTTCACCCGCTGAGCCTGTTTTCTCAGCTCTAAAATGGGAACTGCGCTAATTCAGTATCCCCGCACATCTTCTGGGGCTGCTGCACCACGTCCAGGAGAAACGTCCCGTCAACGCCAGAGCTACCGTTTTGATTATTACTTCACATCTGTGTCTTTCCAGCTGTTGTGTTGTTTTCGCTGTTGTTAACCGTTACCAGAGTGACAGCGACACTCTTCTCTGGCTCCATCAGAGTCCCTGGGTAGCAGCAGCCCTAGTGTATGTACCGTCTTTGCATCCTTCCGAGCCCACGAACATAGCTGCCTGGCTTTACTTACGACTGGGGGACCCCCTCCGATCCCGAAGCCCACCAGGCCCCGGAGCACCAGGATCCAGCTGTACACGGGCGCAAATGCGCTGAGGATGCCGTAGTACAGGGTCCAGAGCACGCTGATCTTCAGTCCCTGCGGAGAAGGAAGACACTCATCACAGAGCTTCTCAGCACCTCCAGGTCACACGCCCCTGTTCAAGGTCACCGTAGGGTCGCGGGAAAGGGTAATCCACACAGCCAAAGGGATGCAAGGTGTTCTCTGGGTGGAGGTGCCAACTCTGAGGGGGAGTGTGGGAAAACTGTGGGGTGTTCTTAGCAGTCCCAGTGATTGGCAGTTAATAGAAAGGTGCCGGGGACTTTGCTGGTGGTCCAGTGGCTAAGACTGTACTTCCACTTCAGGAGGTACGGGGTTCAATTCTTGGTCGGAGAACTAAGATCTCACGGGCTGTGTGGTGTGGCCAAAAATTTTTAAGTAATAGACAGGTCCTAGAGATGCTAGATGTCCCACAGCACATGAGACATGAAGACTTACCTCATACAAGCTTGAATCGAACTTTCCACCAGATACTAAACCATGCAGTTGATCACTGTTTATGACTATCTGCACCTAGACCTCCATTCTGGTTTACATATAAACAGGATTTTGGAAGGTGGGTCACACCTTCCAAAAAAATTCCTGAGGGTAGTTTTTCAAGAAAGCAACATCTAGATAAATCAAAGTACTATACACTTTGTTTTATCTGGACTTTTATAGAATTATCTTTTCAGAAACCCATGTTGCCAGTGGAAATGCTATGTGTGATATCTGAGTAACTGAGTGTGAATACAGCATCCGTCTGCATTCATGGGACTTCTATGTGTATCTATGAATAGATCTGAATCTTATTTCGAAATGTCAGATATATAAAGAAAAAGCATCAAGATTTCATTAAATCCAAACTTATTTATAATTGGGGCGAATATGAATTCCTTTCAGGATCTAGGCAGAGTAGTATGTGAATATTTGCATATTGAAAGGAAATTTATTAATTACTTCTTTAAAAAATGTTCTCCCTTGTGGCCTAGTTAAGATATTATAACTGACTTCTTTTTAAAAGCTGCGTAAGTGGGAATTCCCTGATGGCTCAATGGTAGAGAATCTGCCTGCCAATGCAGGAGGCACAGGTTTGACGCCTGATCCAGGAAGATCCCACATGCCATGGAGCGGTTAATTCCGGGCACCACAACTCTTGAGCCTGTGCTCTAGAGCCTGGGAGCCACAACTACTGAGCCCACAGCCAGTTACCGAAGGCCGAACACTCTGGAGACGGCGCTCTGCAACGAGAGAAGCCATCGAAACGAGAAGCTCGTGCACGCAACTCGAGAGGAGCCCCTGCTTGCTGCAACTAGAGAAAAGCCCTCATAGCAACGAAGACCCAGCACAGCCCCAAAAAAGTTAATTAAATTGAAAAAACTGTATACATGACTAGGCTATTTTATCTTTGAAATTATTTCTGGATTATTGGGGGCACTACAAAAATTTTTTTTTAAATAAAGGGGACATTGTAGGGAATCCCTGGCAGTTCAGCAGGTAGGACCTGGTGCTTTCTCTGCTGTGGCCTGAGTTTTTGATCCCTGATCTTGAAGCTAAGATCCCACAAGCCACACAGCACGGCTGGGGGCGGAAAAAAAAATGTTGTATTATATGGGGTTGAGAATCGCCTAGGAACACAAAATTGCAGGAGAAACTTGGCATATATTCCTGGAGTGTTAATTATGCTTAGAGATGGAGAAAAAAAATTAAGAGCGAATATAATTGAAAAGGGCATTTTTTATAACACAATCAACACCAAAAGTGTTCTGGAGTAGAATGCAAAAGTAACATGAATATTAGACCTGCCACATGAGGTCTGGCCAGATTGCCCTGTCAGGGAGTGTTTAACAGGAGGATTCCTACGTGCTGTTTCTCATAAGTCCTTTGTTCCTCGTCAAGTGGAGCAGCAAGCTGCTCCCAGAAACTGAGGTCATTATGTGAGACAGGCTTGAATCTCTTTTAGTGAACATTCTCTTTACGACAAACCTGCTTAGTCTCGATCCCCTTTCTTGAGATATGGATTGTCTCCTGGCCTTGTGACCATTATTAATCCCTTGTTCCCTTGGTAACGGTTGCTTTAGGTTTGGTTTTCTGATCTTTATCATTGTAGAAAGAAATTTCTTGTACAACAGCCTATATATTCTCACAGAAAGATCATTAAAGCACCTTTGCTCCATCAGAGCTTGGGTCCCCATGTCTTTCTTTCTCTCTTTCTCTCTCTCTCCGGCTAATTCTCTGGAGTGTAGAAACCCATTGTGCTCACTCTCCTGCCTGGGCTTCCAAGATCCCCTCGAGAAGGTGCCCTGTGCCTCGTGAGCGATGCAAGCCCTGTGTCAAGGGCTTTATTGGTTCTCTGTGTAAACCAGGGACTATCAGCCTCTTTCTCTCTCTCACTTTCTTATTGTCGACTCCAGACCGCCAGGTCCCAGTCCATTAAAGGACCCCAACACTGCCCTCCGCAGCACCCTTCCTAGATCTGTAGGATTGAGTCCACCCTTCTGTCCGCCGCCCTCTCTGCACCCCACTACCCCTCAACCCTTGCTTCAGGGAGAAAGTGTGAGACATTCTAATTTTAGCTTTAAAATGAAAATGAATTAAAAGAGACTAGAGAGGGAATTTGGAAGTCTACCACACATGACCTCAGTTTTTTGGAAAACGATTTTAGGTTATAGAGAGAATGTTTTAAATGAGTTTGCACCACTTTGCAAGAATGTGATTAACTTTTCATTTTATTTTTTTTAATTTTATTTTATTTAACTTTACAATATTGTATTGGTTTTGCCATGTATCAAAATGAATCTGCCACAGGTATACATGTGTTCCCCATCCTGAACCCTCCTCCCTCCTCCCTCCCCATACCATCCCTCTGGGTCATCCCAGTGCACCAGCCCCAAGCATCCAGTATCGTGCATTGAACCTGGACTGGCAACTCGTTTCATATATGATATTATACATATTTCAATGCCATTCTCCCAAATCATCCCACCCTCTCCCTCTCCCACAGAGTCCAAAAGATTGTTCTATACATCACTGTTTCTTTTGCTGTCTCGTATACAGGGTTATTGTTACCATCTTTCTAAATTCCATATATATGTGTTAGTATACTGTATTGGTGTTTTTCTTTCTGGCTTACTTCACTCTGTATAATAGGCTCCAGTTTCATCCACCTCATTAGAACTGATTCAAGTGTGTTCTTTTTAATAGCTGAGTAATACTCCATTGTGTATATGTACCACAGCTTTCTTATCCATTCATCTGCTGATGGACATCTAGGTTGCTTCCATGTCCTGGCTATTATAAACAGTGCTGCTATGAATACTGGGGTACACGTGTCTCTTTCAATTCTGGTTTCCTCAGTGTGTATGTCCAGCAGTGGGATTGCTGGATCTTAACAGACCCATCACAAGCACGGAAATTGAAATTGTAATCAGAAATCTTCCAGCAAACAAAAGCCCAGGTCCAGATGGCTTCACAGATGAATTCTACCAAAAATTTAGAGAAGAGCTAACACCTATCCTACTCAAACTCTTCCAGAAAATTGCATAGGAAGGTAAACTTCCAAACTCATTCTATGAGGCCACCATGACCCTAATACCAAAACCTGACAAAGATGCCACAAAAAAAGAAAACTACAGGCCAATATCACTGATGAACATAGATGCAAAAATCCTTAACAAAATTCTAGCAATCAGAATCCAGCAACACATTAAAAAGATCATACACTATGACCAAGTGGGCTTTATCCCAGGGATGCAAGGAGTCTTCAATATCCACAAATCAATCAATGTAATACACCACATTAACAAATTGAAAAATAAAAACCATATGACTATCTCAATAGATGCAGAGAAAGCCTTTGACAAAATTCAACATCCATTTATGATAAAAGCTCTCCATAAAGCAGGAATAGAAGGAACATACCTCAACATAATAAAAGCTATATATGACAAACCCACAGCAAACATTATCCTCAATGGTGAAAAATTGAAAGCATTTCCTCTAAAGTCAGGAACACGACAAGGGTGCCCACTTTCACCATTACTATTCAACATAGTTTTGGAAGTTTTGGCCACAGCAATCAGAGCAGAAAAAGAAATAAAAGGAATCCAAATTGGAAAAGAAGAAGTAAAACTCTCACTGTTTGCAGATGACATGATCCTCTATATAGAAAACCCTAAAGACTCCACCAAAAAATTACTAGAACTAATCAATGAATATAGTAAAGTTGCAGGATATAAAATCAACACACAGAAATCCCTTGCATTCCTATACACTTATAATGAGAAAATAGAAAGAGAAATTAAGGAAACAATTCCATTCACCATTGCAATGAAAAGAATAAAATACTTAGGAATATATCTACCTAAAGAAACTAACTTTTCATTTTAATCTTCACTCTTCTGATTATGCTTAAAAGGAAGTGTCTGTGGGATGCTGGTCTGTCTGAACACCGTTTTAAAAAAATTTTTTCTTTTATATTGGAGTATAGCTGATTTACAGTGTTGTGATAGTTTCAGCAAAGGGACTCAGTCACTCATATACATGTATCTGTTCTCCCCCAAACTCCCCTCCCATCCATTCTGCCACATAACATTATGCAGAGTTCCTTGAGCTATACAGTAGGACTTTGTTGGTTATCCATTTTAAATACAGAAGTGTGTACATGTCCATCCCAAACTCTCTTAAGTATCCCTCCCCACCCCCACCATCCTTCTACCCTGGTAACCATCTTTAACATCTTTTTAAACATCTGCTAATCTTTTTCTTTAACAGAGAGAGCAATGAGGCAACCATATCAGCTAGAATTTTATAACATTGTTTTCCTTGTATTTATTTTTGCAGGTATTTCTTACTTAGGGCAATTGCTATTGATTTCCCATTTAAGACTTTAAATCAAGTTTCCTTTTCAAAAAACATGCATCTAAGGATTTTTTTAATGTTGATATAGGGAAAGATATTAAGTACATAAGAATATGTGGGGCAGGAATGATTAAAATCTAGGAAGATCTGGATCTATTGCAATAAATAATAATAAATAAAAAAGCAACCTTTCTGCTCCCCTTTCTAAACCCAGGGCCACACAACTAAACAACAACAAGAATACTGGTACCTGCCAGACTTAGTTAGGAAGTCTGTTAGACTTCCTAAGAAGTCTGTCCTTAGAAAGGAACAGACTTAGTTCCTTTCTTCCGACTTGACCTAACTTACTAGGGACTGTCTTTTTTTTAATTTATTTTTTAATTGAAGAATAACTGCTTTACAGAATTTTTTTGGTTTCTGCCAAACATCAACATGAATCAGCCATAGGCATACATATGTCCCCTCACTAGGGATCTTCCTCCTTGGAACCTGAGAAGTCTTGAATCAGAAATAAGACATCATTAGTGGCAGAGAACAAAATTATGGGCTTCCCTTGTAGCTCAGCTGGTAAAGAATCCACCTGCAATGCAGGAGACCCCGGTTCAACTCCTGGGTGGGGAAGATCCACTGGTGAAGAAGGGATAGGCTACCCACTCCAGCATTCTTGGGCTTCCCTGGTGGCTCAGCTGGTAAAGAATCTGCCTGCAATGCGGGAGACCTGGGTTCGATCCCTGGGTTGGGAAGCAATGTGGGAGACCTGGGTTCAATTCCTGAGTTGGGAAGACCCCTTGGAGAAGGGAAAGGCTACCCACTCCAGTATTCTGGCCTGGAGAATTCCATGGACTGTATATCCATGGGGTCAAAAAGAGTCAGACATGACTGAGAGACTTTCACTTTCAGCGGCAGAGAAAATAAAAGAACAGAAGGAAAACAAAGCAGGAGAAGAAGAGTGGGGAGAGAGGAGGGCGCCCAGACTGACACATGGGAGCTATGCCTCCCTCCCGGGGCTGCCTGGCAGCCGTGCTGCCCTGCTGAGGTCACCGGATGCCCTCATGCCAGGCAGCAAAGACAAGCGGGCCAACTGGTCCTGTCGGGTCACAGCAGAGTGCAGCTGGCCCTGCATCTGCCCGCTGATGCCAGCGCTTTCCAGTTGCCCAGAGAACAAGGACTCAGCAGCCATTTGGAGGGACCGTCATGGCATTGCAAAGGCGTGAGCGCTGCCAGCAAGCCCCATCCAAGCACTGCTCAGGGCCTCTGTGGAAACATCCTCTGGGTTCTCATTAACTGCACTTGTCGCCCTGCCTAACATCTGTTCTGCCTTTTAAATTGCTACCCCTCCCCCTTTTCCTTCCCTCCCTCATTCCCTTCTTTCCTTCCCTATTTATTAAGCAGCCTCTGTATACCCGGCTCTGGAGATAGAATGCATAGACATTATGCACTCATTAATTTGATCATTTAATTATTTACTTCACAATAAGCAGGTATTGAATGCCTGCAGTATGTCAGACCCTTGGGGATACTGATAATATACTACTCATTCATCCAATGCACAGGTACTGAACACCGACTGTGTGCGCCGCACTAGAGGTACTGAAATGTATCATTCATTCATTCACTCATTGGTTCACTGTGCATGTACTGAGTACCTCCTGTGGGCCTGGTATTCATCCTTTGACTCTGCACATATTGATGGCCTACTGGTTGCTAAACACTTGGTTTTGTCCTGCACGACAGTAGCCCACAGGACAGCTAGAGGCTCTGACTTCATGGAACTTTCATTTGCATTTTTGAAATCTGCCTCATCGTGATGCTGGGTCCTCACCATGCCCTACGGAAAGAGGTTGTTATTTTCATGTCCACTTTAAAAACAGCACATCGAGGGCCAAAGGAGATGAGTGATTTGTCCAGGATCGGCAGAGTCAATACTGGAGCTAAGACTTCCAACCTCTAAAGCTATACTTTGAATGAGACACTCCCCTCCTCCAGGACCTTCGATGGCTCCCTATTACCCCCAGTAGAGAACATACAGGCCTGATGCCGGCAGAATGCAGTGAGGACAGAGGGACTTGGGTGAATGAAGAGAACTTGCCCTGCCCTACCAGCCTCAGCTCCAGCCAAAAGCTACCATCACAGAACGTGGGTCCTAAGCCACCAGATTATCCAGCTTTCCAAAAACCCACAACTCTTTTTAATTTTATGCAAAATATGGCCATTTTGAAACAGGCAACTGATTCAAAAATCCCATTAAGCACTGCATGGGATAAATTAAACACATCTGGGGACCACCTTTGGCTCATGGCCAACCTGTTTGGAACCCATAGCCTGGAAAGGCTTCAAACTCCTGCTCTAGGAAGCTGAAAGTCTAGCTGTCACTTGGATGCCAGGCCCGCAACCCCAGCTCCAGAGAAGTACACTGATCTCATTGCCAGGAGCCCTGCTCGGTCACCTGCAGAGTTGCCTGACCCAAGCCCCTGGTACTTTCCAATCATGCTCGAGTATAGTGAAAATATTCACAGGGAAACCCGAGCATGTTCAGAACCTTGTAATGAGAGGCCTGGTGCCTGCCAACCACCCCTTTTTATTTCTTAAAGCTGACATGGTCCTAGAGCCTTTGAACTAGACGATGACCTGATCCCATTCTAAATTTTTCTTGAGTCCCAGTCAATAGTAGTTACCACTGATCACAGGCTGACCATGCATCAGTAAATACTGTTCTAAATGTATTATATACATATTCTAATTTAATCCTCCCAATGGTCCTGCGAGTTCCTGCTGTTGTCAATCCTATTTTGCAGATGGGAAAACTGAGGCTTAGAGAGGGAGAGCAGCTTGCCCAAAGTCACCTCGCTCGACAGGGGGCTCTATGATATGCTCTCAGACACGTGTGTCTCCATCCCCACGAAGCCACACACCCATGGGCGCCCTTCCTTTCCATGACTGCCACAAGTCCCCAGGCTGTAGAAACGTCTGTAGGGATCAAAGTGGCCCACTGAGGGAATTCCCTGGTGGTCCAGTGGTTAAGATTCTGTGCTTCCAAAGCAGGGGGCCCAGGTTCGATCCCTGGTTGGAGAACTAAGATCCCACATGCCACACCAGGGAACTAAGATCCCACTTCTCAGGGCAGCAAAAAAAAAAAAAAAAAAAAGGTCGACTTAAAAAGAAGCGGCCCACTGAGTCTCCTGTACAGTCAGGCAGCAGAGGCTCTCACAGAAACCTCTCAGCTGGGCCAAGGCAGATAAAGCAGCGAGGAGGAGCTTCTTCGAGCTTGCCAAGGCTCGCCAGCTGTCTGGTTCGCCCTCTAGTCCTAGAGGAATTCTGGGGAAGCTTTATAATTAGAGCCGCATCCATCCTTCCTGATATTGGGCCAGAGTTCCATGCTGGGGAGGAGAAGGCTCTACAATCTGGGGGCACTTTCTCTCCCTCTCTCCAGTCACACCAGCTTTGTGTTGGGTGTGGGATTTAGCAAGCTGGTCAGAAGAGCTGGAGGTATCCCCTACAGGTAGTCCCCCAGGCTTCATCTGTTTAAGAGTAGATGAATGTTCAACGGATCTGCTAAATTCCAGCATCCTATTCAGTAATGTGTCCCAGCAACCCAGGTCAGGGTGAAGGATGTGAACTCTGGAGCCAGATACACCTTCATCTTAGCACTGGTCTTGCCATATTCATTGACCCATGAGCTTGGTGAATAACAGATAATAGGAATTGAGGAAACATTTCCTCTGAACCAGGGGCTTTCTGTACAAGGAGCCCTATGGGGAAGACTATTACTCTCCCATTTACAGATGGGGAAACCGAGGCACAGAAGGGTTAAGCACCAAGGGTATGGGGCTAGCACCACCACCAGCATCTTTTATATTCTGAAACACACATGCTTGGGCCCCCTAGGGAGGTGTGATTTTGTTCAAGAGTCCACAACCTCATAGCAATGTCTTTCTTTGCCCTTCAATGTAGCTCTGAATTAAAGTTCCACCAAAAAAAAAAAAAGTTCAGTTGGCACAAGTTTTGTTGTTGTCAAGGAGATAACCCAGAGAACACAAGCTTAGGGGAAGTCGCCTTACTGTTTTTCTGCCATACTGGTCTGAGATGTTTCCCCAGAGGGTGGAGCTGGACATCATGCCGACAAAGACCACCTGTGGGGGCAAAGACAGCTTCTGTTAGAGAATGACACGGAAGTGAACTTGCGGAGTCACACTCTTAGTAATAAGAACGAACCACGCGCTACAGGTTCCCAGGTACCACTAGTGGTAGAGAACCCACCTGCCAAAGCAGGAGACATGGGTCTGATCCCTGGGTTGGAAAGACCCCCTGAAGAAGGAAATGGCAACCCATTCCAATGTTCTTGCCTGGAGAATTTCATAACAGTCCATAGGGTGGCAGAGTTGGACATGACTGAAGTGACTTAGCAAGCAAGCATTTCTGAGACCTTGTTACGATGCAAACACTAGTCTATGTGCTTCCTGTTACTGTTGAAGTCTCACAACAAGCCTACGGAGTGGGTGCTGCCATTATCCCCATTTCAAACATGAGGAAACAGAGCCTCAGAGAGGTGAGGTCATGCGGCCGGGGTCACACACGTGTTAGTGCTGCAGCCTGGGCTGGAGTCAGGCTACCTGGCTGCAGAGCTAGTATTTTTCCAGTTTCCTACAGAACCCAAGAAATGTCTTATGGCTAAGAAAACATTAAAGGCTGCAAGGTACTGAATAAAATTTGGAGGATATGAAAACAGGAGATAGGAGGTTAGGATGGGAGCTGGAAGCCATGAGCAAGAGAAAGCACCCATGGAGCGCTCACTGCATGCTGGTCAAAATTCTGGTTCCCTTGTTCGTCCTTGATCAGAGCCGAAGAGGTATGACTACTCATACCCATTTTATAGATAGGTAGCTTGAGGCTTAGAAGGGTTTAAGGGGACTTCCCTGGAGGTCCAGCAATTAAGACTCCGCACTTCGAATGCAGGAGGTGCAGGTTCCATTCCTGGGTGGGGAACTCAAGATCCATGTGCCACATGGTGCGGCCAAAAAGTTTTAAAAAAGAAAAAGAAGGGTTTTAGAAACCTGCTCTGATCCCAGGGAGGAGAGGGTAAAGACAGGTCTTAAGCCCAAGCAGGCTGACTAGAGCTTTCTTCACTGTTCTATCCTTTCTGGAGCACTCACCAAGCGTCAGAGACCACACTGAACGTTCTTTACATTTGCTGCGGTCGTTCAGTCGCTCAGTCACATCTGACTCTTTGTGACCCCGTGGACTGCAGCACACCAGGCTCCCCTGTCCTTCACCATCTCCTGGAGTTTGCTCAAACTCATGGCCATTGAGTCCGTGATGCCATCCAACCACCTCTTCCTCTGTCGTCCCCTTCTCCTCCTGCCCTCACTCTTTCCCAGCATCAGGGTCTTTTCCAGTGAATCAGCCCTTCACAAGAGGTGGCCAAAGTATTGGAACTTTTTACATACGTCTTACCAAATGTTTCCAGGAGCCCCACGAAGTGGGTGCTATTATTATCCCATTTTACAGATAAGGCAACTAATTGAGGCCCAGAGATAGGAACAGCATTGCCTAGTGTGGGCTGAATCCAAAAGCATCCCCCTGAGGCACATCCTAGAGCAGTGGGCTCCAAACAGGCTACACAGAGGCGTTCCAGGGGAAAGCAAATTTGGATAATTTTAAAGGAGTTAATTTCTACATCCTCAACTTCCATAGAAACTCTTTCCCCAGAACAGGTTAGGGGGTCTCACCTGTTCCCAGCTCCCCTTCTCAACCACCCTTCCCCCACTTCTTCATACCCTGCCCCCCCCGATGTACCTCGTGGCCATTGCTTTGAGGTTAAACCCTCTAGGCTGCCTCCAGAAGGACATCAATGACACAGATACAAATCCATTCTCAAGTCATCTTGATTCCAATTCCATTTTATTATTTTTAACCAAATTGCAGGAGAGGCTAATCAAGCTGTCAGCAAATTAGATCACTAAAAATAATTTTTAATAAACGACTGCTGTGTGCTCTTCAGCACGAAACTTGGAAGTTGCTGAACAGAATCAAGTGGCATTAGTTTACTGAGTCATTATAAAACTCCTTCAGTTCTTCCAGCAAAACTTTTTATATGTGAACAAAACCTTTCATACTCATATCTATTTAGTAAAAACGAAAAATAGAAATATCATTACAGCTGAACCCTGTCTCATTTTGGCAACAGGCTTTCAAATTGTAGCACTGGAGAAGACTCTTGAGAATCCCTTAAACAGCAAAGAGATCAAGCCAGTCAATTCTACAGGAAATTAACCCTGAATGCTCATTGGAAGGACTGATTCTGAAGCTGAAGCTCCAATACTTTGGCCACCTGATTTGACAGCTGACTCACTGGAAAAGACCCTAATGCTGGGAAAGATTGAAGGCGGGAGGAGAAGGGGACGACAGAGGATGAGATGGTTGGATGCCATCACTGACTCAATGGACATGAGTTTGAGTAAACTCAGAGATAGTGGAGGACAGAGGAGCCTGACGTGCTGCAGTCCATGGGGGTCGCCAAGAGTCAGACACGACTTAGCGACTGAACAACAATAACAATTCAAGAATATGTGACATAATTGAGAAACACTGCATACTTCTCAGCAAGAAGTGTGTTCCTGATAAAAGTGACTTATGTTTAGCAAGTATTTATCAAAATTAACTATATCTTGTTTTGATCTGTTGTTTACTACTAAAAATTATCATGGTTAACTTACTGCAGGAGAAACATCTTAAGTCTTAGAGTCTTATGATCTCAAAAAATTAAAAACGATAATTGAAAATGTCACAAAAATTATAATGGGGTGACTGATGAAACTTTCAAGCCTAGTAAAACCTTACATTGCTTGCTTTGTAGCTCATTTAGTATAGAATCCACCTGCAATGCGGGAGACCTGGGTTCGATCCCTGGGTTGGGAAGATCCCCTGGAGAAGGGAAGGCCCACCCACTCCAGTATTCTGGCCTGGAGAATTCCATGGACTGTATAGTCCACGGGGTTGCAAAGAGTCGGACACAACTGAGCAGGCTTCATTTTCACAACCTTACATTAAGATAAAACTATATGGAGAAACTGAATGAAAATATCAGTTCAAGAAGAAAACAAAACAAGAATGAAGGGTTCTGCTTCATGCTCCTCCAAGCCTTAGCTCCAGGGAGCACCAGTTCCTGCAGTTTACTGAACAGGTCCTATGCTGTTTCCAACCCTGAAGTCACCTTCATGTGGAAGGAACTGGTGTCTCCTTTTTGGAAAAGCGAGGCTTATAAGGTTTATGTGATCCGATCAGGTGGGCTCCAAGTTCCCCGCAATTGAGCAGGATATCTGGGGCCCCCAGATGTGGTTAGAGTTGGCTGCAGACCTGCCAGGATACACATGATGGAGAAGGAACGCTGAGGTCCTGGTGATTCCACTGAGGGTTTAATTCCTGTCTGCTGAGCCCTTGGCAGCAGCAGGAGGAAATGGGGGGCATCCTACAGAACACCCTCCCCGGGGGACCAGAACTGAGCCCGAGAGGAGAGGTCCACTGGGCTGCCTACCGAGGTCAGCAACGCCACCTGCCAGCTGGGCAGCCGCCACTCACAGTGCAGCTGCGGCGCAAGGATGCTCAGAATCATCATCTCCATGGCGTCGGCCATCTGCAGGGAGCAAGCAAACATGTGAGGCCAGGATGCTGCCCGGGTCGGGACGGCTGGCCCCTCACTAAAAATTCTCATGGTAACTCACTGCAGGAGAGAAGAATTTAAACCTTAGAGCCTTATGATCTCAGAAAATTAAAAACAATAATTTAAAATGTCACAAGTCCACAGCCCCAAGCGAGTGTGTAGAAAAACCCCTTTGGACTTTCCTGGTGATCCAGTGGTTAAGTCTCTGCCCTTTCACTGCAGGGGGCATGGGTTCAATCCCTAGTCCGGGAAGTTCTGTGCGCCGTGTAGTATGCCCCCCCGCCCCAGAAATTTTAAAATAAAATAAATCAATTAATTAAAAAAAGAAAAAGAGAGAGACTCCCTCTTCTACCTTCTGCTGAGTGCCCTATCACCCACCAAAACACACTGAAAGCTCCAGAAGTTAAAACAGTGTGGTACCACACTGGAATGGATGACTAGACATTGAACAGTGTGTGTGTTTTCCCACGTTTGAAAAAAATTTTAGGGACACTCCTCGAACGGAGTGGGAAAGTAGCATATTTTGAAAATCAGAAAAACATTTTTTGTTTTTAGAAAAACATTTTTATAGAGGTAAAGAGACAGTGATCTTTTTCTCTTGTAGCTCAATTAAAAGCTAGTTTCTCTTTGGTCATTGTTCATGTGGAATTGTCAGTATAATTAACATTAAAAAGTGTGATCTTTTAATATATTAAAACATACTAGGGATCCTCAGTAATGAAACACTGTGGGACCTTTACAGGTTTGAACAGGCAGAGCAGTGGAACAGAAACGAGAGTCCAGAAGTAAACCCACGTGGCCCTGGGAATGTGGTGGATGATAAAGGCCACTTTGCAAATTAGTGGGGGAAATGAGGTGGGGAAATTGATGAGTGTTTGGAAAAACAGGTAGTTAAATCTCAGTTTTGCACTATTCATAAAAATCCATTTCACTTGTATTAATGGTCTAGATTAATGGCAGAGGATGAGATGGTTAGATAGCATCACCAACTCAATGAATATGAATTTGAGCAAACTCTGGAAGGTAGTGGGGATTCCCAGGTGGCACTAGTGGTAAGGAATCCAGCTGCCAACGTAGGAGATGTAAGAGACTCAGGTTCAATCCCTGGGTCAGGAAGATCCCCTGGACGAGGGCATCGCAACCCACTCCAGTGTTCTTGCCTGGAGAATCCCTTGGACAGAGGAGCCTGGTGGGCTGCAGTCTATGGGGCTGCAGAGTCGGAGGTGAACAATGACAATGATCTGGGTACATCATTTGCTCTAGGCAGATCTGGCAAGTTTAATAAGGAATCACAAGCCCCTTGAAGGAGAAGGCACGTTTTGATCTGTGCATGTTCTTCTAGGGTGAGTCCCACAGATGACATTAGAATCTTAGAGCAGCCCTGAGCCTCAAAGGGTTGAGAACCACTTAATTAACCAGAAGCTTCAACTCCTTCTTGAGGGCAATTGTCAACCACACCCAACTCCCCTAGGCTCAGACTTCATTATCACCCAGGGTCACTCAAACTTTGTCGATGCAAGCAAAGACTCTAAGAGGAGGGAACCGTGTCCTCCCTTGTTGAGCCTGGAAACCCAGCTGAGCAGCATGGTGCTCCCTGGAGACTGAAGATGATGTCATCGTCCCCAGAGATACTTACCCAAGCCAAGCCGGTGAGAACAGACAGCTTCCATTGAAATTTTCCAAAACCAATGGCTTCCACCGCATCTTCCACCATGAAAGTATCTGGGAGGAGAAAGGGGAGGGGAAGGAAGAAGTCAGAGCATTTTGCACTTGTCTTAGTTCCAGGGGGCGGATCTAGGGGGATCCCTGGCCAAGCTCTTTAAAGCAGTGCATGCTGCTTCTAGAACTCATCCTAGGAAAACCTTCTGGCAAGTGTGAAGTGTGCTGCAAAGTCCAATGCAACATGGTTTCTACAAGGGAATAAGTGGACAACCCAGAATGTCTATCAACAAGGAACTGGTTAAATTATTTTATGTATTATATGTGAAGGTTTATATATCTACATCCTAAAATACAATCCACCTATTAAAAAATGTGCAGAGATAGAAAGATGCATACAATATATTGTGATTTAATCTTTAGAAAACAAAGTAAGATGGAGCAGAGGAAGTCAGATTCAATGCCCATAGACCGTCAATAGAATCATGTGTCAGTACTCACTTTTTTGAACATTTAGATCATGTCCCAGTGCTTTCCAAATAAACACATGGTATTTGTGTGCTCAGAAAAAAGTAAGGATATAACTTAGAAGCTCTTCTGTGGCTTTGAGAAAGACTAAAAAGACAAATACAACGTGGTGTGCTAGAATTGATTCCTGTAACACCACTGCTGGGAAAACTGGTGAAATCTGAATGAAATATGGAGTTTCATGGAGGTACTGCACCAGTCTCAATTTCTTAGTTTTGACAAGTGTGTCATGATTAGGTAAGATACTAACTTTATGGGAAGCTGCGTGAAGAGGATACAAAAATAATAATAATAACAAACAGACAAAAAAGATTTTAAAAAAGAAAAAAAGAGTTTACAAGTACTCTCTGTGCTATCTTTGCAACTTTTCTGTACTTTTAAAATATTCCAAGACAAAAAATAAAAGTTAACTGAAAAATAAAAATACAAAAGGCACATGCTGGGTGGCCGTCCTGTGGGGGTGCCTCTGAGGATCTTATCTGCCCCTGCTGGGAGTTGTCATCTTACTGGAATTTCAATCACGAGCCTCTTACATTAACCGTCATTTTCTCCTGAAGTATGAGCTGGTGGTTATCACACCAGCAGGGTCTGGTTTCCTTCAATAATATTGAGGAGAAAGCAGAGTGAGTCCTGTAACAGCATCAGTAATAAGAACAGTAATAGTAATAATATAATTATATGTTTGCTGGGAGCTCAGTGTGTGTCAGGCACTGCCCTAAGAGAGTGGTCCCATCCTTTCTGGCAACAGTGACCAGTTTCATGGAAAACAATTTTTCCATAGACAGGGGCAGCTTCGGGGATCATTCAAGCGCATTACATCTATTGTGCACTTGGTCTCTGTTTGGTAGTGACCTCAGAGTATTCCGCCTTGACTTTATGGCTAGGTTCTTGCTCACATGAGAATCTAACTCCGCTGCTGATCTGACAGGAGGAGGAGCTCAGGAAGCAATGGGAGCAATGGGGAGCGGCTGTAAAGACGCTTGCTCACCCACCACTCACTTCTAGCAGTGTGGCCGGGTTCCTAACAGGCCACGGACTGGAACCAGGGGTTGGGGACCCATGCTATACGAGCTTGCTGTACATAATCTCACTGAGTCCCTGTGACACCTACTAGTTAAAGGCTCCGTCTTAGCCCCATTTTTCAGAGGAGGACATGGACTTGCCCAGCGTCAAACAGCTGGCACACTGCAGATCTGGGAATTTAGCCCAGATCAGCCTGAACCTGAAGCCACTGCTTCTAACCTCTGCCCTCACTCCCACTCCAGTCATCACCTCCTTAAATCTGCCAACAACAGGCCTTGGGCTCAAGCTGTTAATCCTCTCTCTGGTTGGGAACCTGGGCCCTTTGAGGAATGAACGGAATGTTTTCATGCATCAGCATTATCAGGTGGTAAGGGGAGACCAGGTCCCCTATGAGCACCTCAAGTCTCCTTTAACCATCTCTACTCGGAGGGAGCACAAGGTCACAGGTAGGGATGTGGTCTCTGAGGCCAGATTTCCTGGGTGTAAATCCAGCTTGGCTAAGTTCTAACTGTGTGACCCTGGGCAAGATACATAACCTTTCTGTGCTTCTTTGGCCTCTCCTGCAAAATGGGGAAGATGATTGTAATAGTTCCAATTGGAACTGTTGTGAAGATGAAGTGGGTAATATATGTAGAGTGCTTAGAACCGTGCCTGGCACAGAGTAAACCCTCAGCCTGCATCTGTGGCTCTGATCACTGTCATCATCTTTACAGTCACCATCACCACTATCAGCACCATCACCATCACCAGGAGCACCATCTCCTCGTCATCACCACCATCACCCTCACCGTCATCACTGTGGCTGCCATCCTCGGCCAAGTGTTAGTCGATGATGCTGTCAGGGATGGTGATGCAACCTCACCTGCTGAGAAAGCCATGCAGGTCCAGCCCACACTGCCAGTATCACCCTGGGCCCTCCAGGCCGTCCTTCTTTCCCCTTCACAAGATCCCTCTGAATGCTACCTGGAGAGGCAACCCTGAAGCCTCAGAGCCCCTGACTATGGCCTACCCCAACTGCAGGGTCTCCTCACCGTCGGTGGGATTGGCAAACTCCTTGGGCACGGCTGCCCCATCGTCCAGCTCCACGGCCTCTAGGCCTGCACGGACCCCTTCAATCTGGACCTCATGCTCTCCCGAAGCCGTGTCGTCCTCTGACCTTGCACTCTCGCCTGTGCGACGGAATTTCACCACCCTAGAGAAGAGAGCAAAATCTGGTCGTGATGGCTAGAACTCCTCCTCGATGACCTTGCAGTATAGTTGTGCCCAAGACAGGTGAAAAGCTTTCTCTTGTCATCCAGAGAGTTCTCTCACGGTCCATGAATGGGTGAAAGAGATAGGGGCTGGCATTTCTGTTGAGTTGGGCTGTGGGGAGGGTGACAACTTTAAGAGTTATGTATCAGGGCTGTCTGGTACAGTTGGATAGGTTGGGCACTGCACAATTCCGGGGTGGGGTGGGGTGGGGCGGGCATTATTCACATAGTAAGCCATCCAAATGAGGATATCTTTGTTCTAGACCTAAATACCATTTGGAAACATATGTGTTTCAGAATTTATACTCATTTGTCTGTATCTAATGTAAGTAACGGTTCAACTTCAGCTTCTTCAGCATTACTGGTTGGGGCATAGGTTTGGATTACCGTGAAATTGAGTGGTTTGCCTACGGAACATTTCATGTAAAGATGGGCTCGATAAAGGACAGAAATGGTATGGACCTAACAGAAGCAGAAGATATTAAGAAGAGGTGGCAAGAATACACAGAAGAACTGTACAAAAAAGATCTTCATGACTAAGATAATCACGATGGTGTGATCACTGACCTAGAGCCAGCCATCCTGGAATGTGAAGTCAAGTGGGCCTTAGAAAGCATCACTATGAACAAAGCTAGTGGAGGTGATGGAATTCCAGTTGAGGTATTTCAAATCCTAAAAGTCAATGCTGTGAAAGTGCTGCACTCAATATGCCAGCAAATTTGGAAAACTCGGCAGTGGGCACAGGATTGGAAAAGGTCAGTTTTCATTCCAATCCCAAAGAAAGGCAATGCCAAAGAATGCTCAAACTACCGCACAATTGTACTCATCTCACACACTAGTAAAGTAATGCTCAAAATTCTCCAAGCCAGGCTTCAGCAATACATGAACTGTGAACTTCCAGATGTTCAAGCTGGTTTTAGAAAAGGCAGAGGAACCAGAGATCAAATTGCTAACATCCGCTGGATCATGGAAAAAGCAAGAGAGTTCCAGAAAAACATCTATTTCTGCTTTATTGACTATGCCAAAGCCTTTGACTGTGTGGATCACAATAAACTGTGGAAAGTTCTGAAAGAGATGGGAATACCTGACCACCAGACTTGCCCCTTGAGAAACCTATATGCAGGTCAGGAAGCAACAGTTAGAACTGGACATGGAACAACAGACTGGTTCCAAATAGGAAAAGGAGTATGTCAAGGTTGTATATTGTCACCCTGCTTATTTAACTTCTATGCAGAGTACATCACGAGAAACGCTGGGCTGGAAGAAGCACAAGCTGGAATCAAGATTGCTGGGAGAAATATCAATAACCTCAGATATGCAGATGACACCACCCTTATGGCAGAAAGTGAAGAGGAACCAAAAAGCCTCTTGATGAAAGTGAAAGTGGAGAGTGAAAAGGTTGGCTTAAAGCTCAACATCCAGAAAACAAAGATCATGGCATCTGGTCCCATCACTTCATGGGAAATAGATGGGGAAACAGTGGAAACAGTGGCAGACTTTATTTTGGGGGGCTCCAAAATCACTGCAGATGGTGATTGCAGCATTAAAATTAAAAGACACTTACTCCTTGGAAGAAAAGTTATGACCAACCTAGACAGCATATTGAAAAGTAGAGACATCACTTTGCCAACAAAGGTCCATCTAGTCAAGGCTATGGTTTTTCTAGTGGTCATGTATGGATTTGAGAGTTGGACTGTGAAGAAAGATGAACGCCGAAGAATTGATGCTTTTGAACTGTGGTGTTGGAGAAGACTCTTGAGAGTCCCTTGGACTGCAAAGAGATTCAACCAGTCCATCCTAAAGAGATCAATCCTAGGTGTTCTTTGGAAGGAATGATGCTAAAGCTGAAGCTCCAATACTTTGGCCACCTCATGCAAAGGGTTGATTCATTGGAAAAGACCCTGATGCTGGGAGGGATTGGGGGCAGGAGGAGAAGGGGACGACAGAGGATGAGATGGCTGGATGGCATCACCGACTCTATAGACATGAGTTTGAGTAAACTCTGGGAGTTGGTGATGGACAGGGAGGCCTGGTGTGCTGCGATTCATGGGGTCGCAAGGAGTCAGACACAACTGAGCGACTGAACTGAACCAAATGCAAGTAACCATTTGGTCATATAAGGATTGCTTTATGCTTACAAAAAGTTGCCCACACAGTATTTTTTTTTTAATTTAAAGTGAATATTAAAGTTTTAAAATTAGAAGAATTCACAAAGAAATCCAGATTCCTGATGTCTCTTTAAAAAATAGACTATCTGGCCACCTGGGACCCATATTCTAATAAGGGACCAACATGGCTAGAGCAGAGCAGTGTGTCCCTTGAATATGGGCCACTCAACCCACAGATGACTGACAGTCTCATCCTCTCCAAATGACTTCCAGCCCTTACGGTCTCTTGCCATTTTTCTTTACACTTAACTCTGTGTTCCTCTCACTTGGCACTTTGTTCCCTTTGCCCCCATAGGCATTTGAGTTTGAGACCCCATGGACTTCACTCTTAATACATTCCTTCACACTGTGCTGTTTCTTGTGATTCTGGGAAATGCCTTGATTTTTTTGAGCAGCAACTTATTTATTTGAGACCCAGGCAAAAACATAATAACCTGTCTCCTCTAGCTTCCTTATCCCAAAACAAAACTCCTACTTTCTGCCAGCCCTGTGATGGGTTGCAAGGTCACGGCAGTAACAGAAGAGATGAGTCCCTACCTTCCCAGAAGACAGCCATATGGAATGAGTGATGCCCATTCCTCTCTGGGCTTTGAAAAAAGGAGTCTGGGATGCCAAGGGCATGAAGGGCAGAGGGCTGATGAGGGCGTGCCTGAGTGCTCAGTCACTCCATTGTCTCTGACTCTTTGCCACCCCATGGACTGTAGCCCACCAGGGTCCCCTGTCCATAGGATTTCCCAGGCAAGAATACTGGAGTGGGTTGCCATTTCCTCTTCCAAGGGATTTTCCCAGCCCAGGGATTGAACCTGCGTTTCCTGCAACTCCTGCATAGGCTGGCGAATTCTTTACCACAAGGAAGCCTGATGATGAGGGACTGGAGGGCAAATTTGGGCAACATTTTTTTTCCCTTTTCTTTTTTTTTAAATTTTATTTTATTTAACTTTACAATATTATATTGGTTTTGCCATATATCAAAATGAATCTGCCACAGGTATACATGTGTTCCCCATCCTGAATTCTCCTCCCTCTTCCCTCCCCATACCATCCCTCTGGGTCATCAGTGCACCAGCCCCAAGCATCCAGTATCGTGCATTGAACCTGGACTGGTGACTTGTTTCATATATGATATTATACATATTTCAATGCCATTCTCCCAAATCCTCCCACCCTCTCCCTCTCCCAGAGTCCAAAAACTGGAAATAGAACTGCCTTATGATCCAACAATCCCACTGCTGGGCATACACACTGAGGAAACCAGAATTGAAAGAGACACGTGTACCCCAATGTTCATCGCAGCACTGTTTATAATAGCCAGGACATGGAAGCAACCTAGATGTCCATCAGCAGATGAATGGATAAGAAAGCTGTGGTACATATACACAATGGACTATTACTCAGCCATTAAAAAGAATACATTTGAATCAGTTCTAATGAGGTGGATGGAACTGGAGCCTATTATACAGAGTGAAGTAAGCCAGAAAGAAAAACACCAATACAGTATACTAATGCATATATATGGAATTTAGAAAGATGGTAACAATAACCCTGTATACGAGACAGCATAAGAGACACTGATGTATAGAACAGTCTTTTGGGCAACATTTTTAAAAGGTAAAAACAGATAAATTTCTACATTAAAAAAAATTGCTATCATCATCATCAATTAGATCAGATCAGATCAGATCAGCCGCTCAGTCGTGTCCAACTCTTTGGGACCCCATGAACCGCAGCACGCCAGGCCTCCCTGTCCATCACCAGCTCCCGGAGGTCACTCAGACTCACATCCATCGAGTCAGTGATGCCATCCAGCCATCTCATCCTCTGTCCTCCCCTTCTCCTCCTGCCCTCAATCCCTCCCAGCATCAGAGTCTTCTCCAATGAGTCAACTCTTCGCATGAGGTGGCCAAAATACTGGAGTTTCAGCTTTAGCATCATTCCTTCCAAAGAAATCCCAGGGCTGATCTCCTTCAGAATGGACTGGTTGGATCTCCTTGCAGTCCAAGGGACTCTCAAGAGTCTTCTCCAACACCACAGTTCAAAAGCATCAATTCTTCGGCACTCAGCCTTCTTCACAGTCCAGCTCTCACATCCATACATGACCACAGGAAAGACCATAGCCTTGACTAGGCGAACCTTTGTTGGCAAAGTAATGTCTCTGCTTCTGAACATGCTATCTAGGTTGGTCATAACTTTCCTTCCAAAGAGTAAGCGTCTTTTAATTTCATGGCTGCAGTCACCATCTGCAGTGATTTTGGAGCCCAGAAAAATAAATTCTGACACTCTTTCCACTGTTTCTCCATCTATTTCCCATGTAGTGATGGGATCATCAATTAACTATTGCCTTATTCCGCACATTTCACCAAGAATAATCAGTGCTCTGGCATAGAAAGCATAAGTCTCCAGATTCCAGAAGCCTGGGGGAACATTTCTTGCTTGTGAACTGGGAGAAAAGACAGATGATACCACAGCAATTTTGTAAATACCGGAAACACCATTCGATGGCGAGGCTGAACTGGGAAAGATCCAGCTGTCAAGCTCATCTTGGGCTGGAAATACGGGGCAGAGTACAGCGCACAGGGTCTGGAGGCAAAGCGGCTGGGACTGAACCTTGGAGCAATCACTCCACCACCAGCCGCCCGCTCTACCACGCCCCCCTCCCCACCACGCCCCCAACCGTCCAGCAGCTCCCTCTCCACCACGCCCCCCTCTCCAACATGCTCCCCTCTCCACCACGGCCCCCTCCCCCCCCCCCCCCGCGCCCCCTCTCCACCACGCCCCCAACTGTCCAGCAGCTTCCGGGCTGCGTTCTAGGTGTTGCTCTCCTTGCCCTCGCTCTGTACAGCAGCCTTGTTGTTCGTCGTTTAGTCGCTCAGTCATGTCTGCCTCTTTGCAACCCTATGGACTGTAGCGCACCAGGCTCCTCTGTCCGTGGGATTCTCCAGGCAAGAATACTGGAGTGGGAGGCCATTTCCTTCTCCAGGGGATCTTCCCGACCCAGGGATCACACCCATGTCTCCTGGCTTGGCAGATGGATCCTTTACCACTTAACCACCAGGGAGGCACAACAGCTCTATGGGGTTGGTATTTTTATAACCATTGTACAGACAAGAAGACGGAGGCCCCAGGAGTCATGGGATTTATCCATGGGCACAGAGCTAAAAAGGCATGGAGTCAGGGATCACCCTTAAGTCTGTCTGGTTAAAACCTTGTGTTTTTGGCCAAAGACAGGATACCAGTCAAACCCTTCCATTCCTCCCCATCTACTCCATTCCTCCCCCACAAAATCTTTATTTTGAAATATTTAAAGCAGATAAAAATAGATAACAATGAGAGAACTATCTTTGCTTCTTGTCCAGCTTAAGGACTAGACCCTACTAGAAGGTTGAACTATATGAAATTGCCAACATTTGATTATAATTCATTTGAAGCCATCAGGTCTCTTTTCTGATCTCCATCTCTCAATACAGCTTGAAAGAACCGAGGCTTTAGCCTGGATGTCAGTGGTAAAGAATCCGCCTACCAATGCAGGAGACGCGGGTTCGAGCCCTTGGCTGGGAAGATCCCCTGGAGAAGGAGAGGGCAACTCACTCCAGTACTCTTGCCTTGGGAAATCCCATAGGCAGGGGAGCCTGGCAGGCCACAGTCTGCTGCTGCTGCTAAGTCACTAAAGTCGTGTCCGACTCTGTGTGACCCCATAGGTGGGAAGCCCACCAGGCTCCCCCGTCCCTGGGACTCTCCAGGCAAGGACACTGGGGTCACAAAGAGTCGGATACAACTTAGTAACTAAACAACAGCAGCTTTGCAGGGGGCGGTGCTGATGGAGATTATGGGGAAGCTCTGAAGCCAGTGCCTACAAACTGAGTCTCAAATAAGCCCCCCTAAGACCATACTGATGTGTAGCATTTGCCAATATCTGTGGGGTAAATAACTCCCACCACGACCCGCTTTAAGCTCTCAACAGTTAAATAAAAGGCTCTGAGATTTCCTGAATATCTAACCATCAAATCTGCTCGCTAGAGCCACTCTGAGCAGTCTCCAGCATAAGCACTGTAAGGTCCTCGAGTCACTGTCAGAAGCTACAACACGAATGAACATTGAAACGTGACGCTGAGTGAAAGCAGCCAGACACAGAGAGTCACATATGCGTGATCCCACGGACGTGAAGCAACTTCAGAGAGACAGAAAGCAGATCAGCGGTTGCCAGGGGCTGGGGGAAGGAGGGAGAGGGAGTGGCTGCCTAAGGGCACAGAATCCCCTTTTGGGGATGATGAACGTGGTCTGGAACTAGAAGGGAAGGTTGTACAACATTGTGAACGTACGTCCATGATGACAGGAGCACTACTCACGACAGCCCAAGAGTGAAAACACCCCCAGTGTCCATCAGTGGACGAGTGGGCAAACAAAATGTAGTCTATACATGCAGTGGACTATTATTCAGCTTCAGGAAGGAAGGGAAGGGGGAATACCCATCAGTCCAGCGGTTAGGACTCCTTGCTTCCACTGCAGGGGGCGTGGGTTCAATCCCTGGCTGGGGAACTAAAATCCAGCATGCTGTGCAGTGTGACCCAAATAAACAAAAATTATTTATTTATAATTTATAAAAAATAACTAACAAAATAAAAATGGCTTTATAAAAAAAGGTGTATACTAGGGTGAAGATTCAATAAAATTAATCATTTTTTTTTAAAGGGAAAAGTGAAAGCATTTGTCACTCAGTCGTGTCCAACTCTTTTGCAACCCCAAGGACTGCAACCCACCAGGCTCTTCTGTCCATGGGATTTCCCAGGCAAGAATACTGGAGTGGGTTGCCATTTCCTTCTCCAGGGGATCTTCCTGACTCAGGGATCGAACTTGTATCTCTTTCAGGAGATAATGCATTGGCAGGCAGGTTCTTTACCACTGAGCCACTTGGGAAGTCCAAAAAAAAAAGGGAAGGGAAGGGGAAATTCCCTGGTTGCCTAGCGGTTAGGGCTGTGTGCTTTCACAGCTGAGGGCCTTCGATCCCCGGTCAGGGAACTAAGATCCCACAAGCTGTGCACCAAAAAAAAAAAAAAAAAAAAGGAACAGGAAAGGAAGGAAATTCTACACAGTATATAATATGGATGAAACTTGAAGACATTATGCTAAGTGCTATATGCCAGTCACAAAAGACAAATACTGCATGATTCCATACGCAGTCAGACTCAGAGACAGAAAGCAGAATGGTGGCTCCCAGGGGCTGGGAGAGGAAGACGTAGGGACCTCGTGTTTAACAGGCACGGAGTTTCAGTCCGGGAAGATGAAAACTGTCCTGGATATGGACGGTATTGATGGCTGCACAATGTGAAGGCACTTAATGCCACAGGCCTGTACTCTTAAAAATGGTTACAATGGTAAACTGTACCTTATTTTGCCATGGCCCTCTCTCCCCTAAACCCCCAAACCCTCAACCCTTAGCACTGCCGTGAATGTCACCTCTTAGTGAACTTTATCAGAGAAAAACAAACCACTGTACATTATCATTTATATGTGGAATCTAAAAATGAAATATACTAGTGAATTTAACAAAAAAGAAACAGGACCTGTGGATATAGAGAACAAACTAGTGGGTCCCAGTGGGAAGGATGAAAGGGTTAGGGGCAAGAGACGGGTAGGGGATTAAGAGAGATAAACTACTGTGTATAGAATAGATATATTGTGCAGTACGGGGAATACAGCCAATACTTTATAATAACATAAATGGAGCCTGATCTTTAGAAATTGTGAATCACTATGTTTTAAACCTGAAACCAAAATAATATTGTAAATCAACTTTTTGTTGATCAGTCGTCAAGTCGTGTCAGACTCTTTGCGACCTCATGGACTGCAGCATGCCAGGCCTCCCTGTTCTTTACCATCTCCCGAAATTCACCCAAGTTCATGTCCATAGAATCGGTGATGCCATCCAACCATCTCATCCTCTGTTGTCCTCTTCTCCTTATGTAAGTATTATATATAAATGTATCAGATCAGATCAGTTGCTCAGTCGTGTCCGACTCTTTGCGACCCCATGAACCGCAGCACGCCAGGCCTCCCTGTCCATCACCAACTCCCGGAGGTCACTCAGACTCACGTCCATCCAGTCAGTGATGCCATCCAGCCATCTCATCCTCTGTCGTCCCCTTCTCCTCCTGCCCCCAATCCCTCCCAGCATCAGAGTGGGATGCCTCCCTTCTCCAATGAATCAACTCTTCGCATGAGGTGGCCAAAGTACTGGAGTTTCAGCTTTAGCATCATTCCTTCCAAAGAAATCCCAGGGCTGATCTCCTTCAGAATGGACTGGTTGGATCTCCTTGCAGTCCAAGGGACTCTCAAGAGTCTTCTCCAACTCCACAGTTCAAAAGCATCAATTCTTCGGCGCTCAGCCTTCTTCACAGTCCAGCTCTCACATCCATACATGACCACAGGAAAGACCATAGCCTTGACTAGGCGAACCTTTGTTGGCAAAGTGATGTCTCTGCTTTTGAATATGCTATCTAGGTTGGTCATAACTTTCCTTCCAAGGAGTAAGCGTCTTTTAATTTCATGGCTGCAGTCACCATCTGCAGTGATTTTGGAGCCCAGAAAAACAAAGTCTGACACTGTTTCCACTGTTTCTCCATCTATTTCCCATGTAGTGATGGGACCAGATGCCATGATCTTCGTTTTCTGAATGTTGAGCTTTAAGCCAACCTTTTCACTCTCCACTTTCACTTTCATCAAGAGGCTTTTGGTTCCTCTTCACTTTCTGCCATAAGAGTGGCGTCATCTGCATATCTGAGGTTATTGATATTTCTCCAGGCAATCTTGATTCCAACTTGTGTTTCTTCCAGTCCAGCGTTTCTCATGATGTACTCTGCATATAAGTTAAATAAGCAGGGTGACAATATACAGCCTTGACGTACTCCTTCTCCTATTTGGAACCAGTCTGTTGTTCCATGACCAGTTCTAACTGTTGCTTCCTGACCTGCATACAGATTTCTCAAGAGGCAGATCCGGTGGTCTGGTATTCCCATCTCTTTCAGAATTTTCCAGTTTATTGTGATCCACACAGTCAAAGGCTTTGGCATAGTCAATAAAGCAGAAATAGATGTTTTTCTGGAACTCTCTTGCTTTTTCCATGATCCAGCGTATGTTGGCAATTTGATCTCTGGTTCCTCTGCCTTTTCTAAAACCAGCTTGAACATCAGGAAGTTCACGGTTCACATATTGCTGAAGCCTGGCTTGGAGAATTTTGAGCATTACTTTACTAGCGTGTGAGATGAGTGCAATTGTGCGGTAGTTGGAGCACTCTTTGGCATTGCCTTTCTTTGGGATTGGGATGAAAACTGACCTTTTCCAATCTCGTGGCCACTGCTGAGTTTTCCAAATTTGCTGGCATATTGAGTGCAGCACTTCCACAGCATCATCTTTCAGGATTTGGAATAGCTCCACTGGAATGCCATCACCTCCACTAGATTTGTTCGTAGTGATGCTTTCTAAGGCCCACTTGACTTCCCATTCCAGGATGTCTGGCTCTAGGTGAGTGATCACACCATCATGATTATCTGGGACGTGAAGCTCTTTTTTGTACAGTTCTTCTGTGTATTCTTGCCACCTCTTCTTAATATCTTCTGCTTCTGTTAGGTCCATACCATTTCTGTCCTTTATCGAGCCCATTTTTGCATGAAATGTTCCTTTGGTATCTCTGATTTTCTTGAATAGATCCCTAGTCTTTCCCATTCTGTTGTTTTCCTCTATTTCTTTGCATATAAATGTATAAGTATGTAATTATTTTGCCTGGAAAATCCCACGGACCGAGGAGCCTGGTAGGCTGCAGTCCATGGGGTCGCTAAGAGTCGGACATGACTGAGTGACTTCACTTTCTCTTTTCCCTTTCATGCACTGGAGAAGGAAATGGCAACCCACTCCAGTGTTCTTGCCTGGAGAATCCCAGGGACGGGGAAGCCTGGTGGGCTGCTGTCTATGGGGTCACACAGAGTCAGACACGACTGAAGTGACTTAGCACAGCATAGCATAGCATATACATATGTATTTACAAGTATTTACATATATAAATACAAAAATTCATATGGATATACACATACAATTTTTTATACCTCAATAAAAATTTCATGTATATATCTACACGCAGTTTTGTATTTTTAATGTAAATAATTATAAATACATACGTATATAAATATTATAGCTATAAACATGTATTTTATGTCAGTATATAAATTAATATTTGTAAATATAAATATGTATTTATATATACTATTATGCATGTGGATGCATATACTGCTACATAGATATTCTGTACATTGCGAGAAAAGCTGTAAATGAAATGAACTGGGTGCAGTGAGAGGCTGGAGGTGTGGTGAGGTGGGGAGCCATTTCAACTCTGTAACCCACTGAGGGGTGATGCAAAGGGGGTTCCAGGAAGGAAGCAACAAAGAGTGGGACTCTTGCTCCCCTGGAAGCAACCCCCCAACTCAAAACTACAAACAGTCCCCCCTTCTATTAACAGTATTAATAGAAGACAGAATGTAGAGAATTACTAGGCGAAGGAAGGAAATGAACATTTATGTGCATTATCAATTCCTTTTCAGGAGTGAAGGGAAAGTCCGTGGCTCGCCCTTGACTCTGAGGGTAACATCACAGAAGAAGATGGCCATGTGGTCTGACACTCTCCCTGTCATCACACCTTCTCCTCCAGGACCGTCCAGGGCTCTGTGCTTCCTTCTTTGAATAATAGCTTCCACTGCAACCTTCTGGGAAGGTAAGCAGTGATATGGGCTTCCCAGGTGGCTCAGTGGTAAAGAATCCGCCTGCCAATGCAGGAGTCACAGGAGATGCAGGTTCGATCTCTGGGTCAGGAAGATCCCCTGGAGAAGGAAATGGCAATCTGCCTAGTATTATTGCCTGGAAAATCCCATGGACAGAGGAGCCTGGAGGGCTACAGTCCATGGGGTCGAAAGAGTGGGACACGACTGTGCACCCATGCCAGCTGTGATATCTTTCCAATTTTTTAGTGCTTCGAGCGCCAGCCCAGAATGTGAGATTGCGCTGGCAGTTCATTGTGGGGACAGTCATGGTAAGCAATGGTCTACCCTCCCAGTGATGGCAGATGTGGATTGTCAGCTCGCCATGCGTCAGGCCCAGTGTTTGCACTGTGCATCATTAAATTATTTATTCCCACTTTCATTGTCCCCATTTTGCAGAGGAGGACACTCAAGCACAAGGGGCTGGGAGCTTGCCCAAGGTCACACAGTAAGTGTCTAGGCTTTGGTGAAGCTATCTGATTTCAGCATCCCCACTCCCAGCCTCTCTGTATTCTCTTCTGGCGCTGGCATCTCTTTGCAGCTTTGCTGCAAATAATACAAAACCAGAAATAACCTCCAGGAGAGGAGTAATTAAATAGATGATGGAACAGCCACTAAAGAAAATGTTTTTTTAAAAATAAAAAACATTTTATTGGGACTTCCTGTCAGTCCAGACTCTGCACTTTCACTTCAGGGAGTGTGGGTTCCATCCCTGGACTGCATGGTTCGGCCAAAAAAAACAAAATTGTTTTTTTTTTTTTTTTTAAATTTGTGTTGATCTGTGTCACAATAGGTGAGAGTGGAAAAAACTTAATTGACTATCAGTGGATGAATGGATAAACAAACTGTGGTCTATCCATACAACCGAGTATTATTCAGTCTTAAAAAGGATGGAAATTCTGACCCATGTTACAACATGGATGTACTTTGAAGAAACTATGCTAAGTGAAATAAAACCAACACCAAAGGGCAATTACTGTACTAGTCTGCCTACCTAAATGGGCTTACAGTAGTCAAAGTCACAGAGAGAGAAAGTAGAACAGTCGTCACCAAGCTCCGGAGGTTGGGGGGACAGAGGGGCATGGGGAGTTAGTGTTTAATGGGCACAGAGTTTCAGTTGAAGAAGATGAGAAGATTCTGGAGATGGGTGGTAGCGAACGTGACAGGACACTGAATGTAATTCATACCATTAACCGCACAATTGTTGAAATGGTAAATTTTATAGCGACTATTTTCACACAATAAACACACATAATGAACAGACACACACACAAGTCGGTTGCAAGAACTCACAGGAAAAGATTGTCGAGGCTCATTTGTTTTTGGCCACACAGCTTGTGGGATCCTAGTTCCCAGACCAGGGATCAAATCCAGGGACATGGCAGTGAAAGCCACTGGACTGCCAGGGAATTCCTGCCGGGACTCACTATTAAATGTGCTAGATTACAGTCCCATGATCTAGGTTCTTGGTCCTAAGATTTAAGTATGGTCTCGAACCAGAGACCCAGCCTCCCCAGGGACTTGTCAGAAATGCTGAGTCTCAGGTCCTGACCGAGATCTACTAAATCAACATCTGCACTGTAACCAGGTCCCCAGGGAATTCATGTACATGAATTCATGTGCATGTTCAAGTGTACTCAAGAATATTTTCACTTCTGCCATTGAACATTCTGGAAGGATACTTAAGAAGCCTGAGACTGGTTGGTTTTTGGGAAGGAGGACAGATGGGGATGGGAGTTTCGAGGGAAAGAAATTTCTTTTTACTTTTCGCTTTGGATCCCTCTGTAATATGTAAATTTTTAAACCAGCACATCTATTAACTTAAATAATATAAATCACAAGAGCGACTATTCACAGTACGCTTGTCAATCTGTAACATTAGCTAAGCATGTTACACACACGTTCATCTGTGAAGTGGGATGAAGACAGGCTTGTAGGACCGTCGTGAAGATAAACTGAGCTTGATGAACAGAAAACTGTGGAGGCTTTGTGTCAACATTGGCTTTCCTCCAACCCAGCTGCATTCAAGTCACCTTTGTACCTTGAGCATGGAGGACGCTGACCTTTGTGAAATTTGACTTTGAGAAATGGCTTAGCTCCCTGGCGTTTTAAGCCAGGATCTGTTCACATTCCTTCTCTGGCAATCCACTAGAAGCCAGGGCCCTTTATTTATTAAAACTTGTTTTAAGACGGATGTAAAGAGAGACCTCTGACATTAAATTACACTCAGAAAGCCAGACGACATTTTGAATCAGATGGGTTCCTAAAAGCAGTTATCAGCGACATGAGCCAAGATTTTCCAAGGGGAAAAAAAGTGTAATATGAAAGAAAAAGAAAATAGCAGTGGCATATGTTAACTATATGAGGGCTTTGAAACAAGCTGGCTCACAACTTCTTGGCATTTGTTGTGTATATATAGCATATAATTTACCAAAATAGCAGGGAACATTTGTTTTACATAATTTTTCTATTGAAAGAAGAGAAGAGCTTGAGGAAATAACTGTCAACCCAAAGATTTTGCTTGAATCATCATGTAATTCACCTCAGTACCTTAAATTAGGGTCTGAGACGCGATTAGGGTAAGGAATTTTTTTTTTTTCTATTTTCACCTGAGCTTCTGGGTATTTATCCCCTGAGTTCATGAATCTATCAGACTGAAAAAGGAAGTTTGTGCCTAATTGTGATTATGACAGGGAAGCATTTCAAGTCGTACCTAAAGATGGGGTGGAGGTGTCATAGAAAGGAGCGCCCAACTCTGCAAATAGACTGATTTGGGTTTGAATTTCCCGCCCCCACTACTCAGTAGCTCTGAGGTTAGGTTACTTTACTTCTCTGGGTCTCAGTTTCCTGCTGGTAGAATGGAGATGGTAATTCCCATCTCACACGGTTGCCATGGAGATGAAAGGAGTCAACAGAGAGAGCATCTCAAAAGAGTCTGGCACCCTTCTTCAGTATTTTATTTTACTTGGTCATGCCACGCAGCATGTGGCATCTTAGTTCCCTGACCAGGGATCGAACCTGTGCCCCCTACACTGGAAGAGCACAGTGTTAACCACTGGACCACCAGATCAGATCAGATCAGTCGCTCAGTCATGTCCGACTCTTTGCGACCCCATGAACCGCAGCACACCAGGCCTCCCTGTCCATCACCAGCTCCCGGAGGTCACTCAGACTCGCATCCATCGAGTCAGTGATGCCATCCAGCCATCTCATCCTCTGTCGTCCCCTTCTCCTCCTGCCCTCAATCCCTCCCAGCATCAGAGTCTTCTCCAATGAGTCAACTCTTCGCATGAGGTGGCCAAAATACTGGAGTTTCAGCTTTAGCATCATTCCTTCTAAAGAAATTCCAGGATTGATCTCCTTCAGAATGGACTGGTTGGATCTTCTTGCAGTCCAAGGGACTCTCAAGAGTCTTCTCCAACACCACAGTTCAAAAGCATCAATTCTTCGGCACTCAGCCTTCTTCACAGTCCAGCTCTCACATCCATACATGACCACAGGAAAGACCATAGCCTTGACTAGGCGAACCTTTGTTGGTAAAGTAATGTCTCTGCTTTTGAATATGCTATCTAGGTTGGTCATAACTTTCCTTCCAAGGAGTAAGCGTCTTTTAATTTCATGGCTGCAGTCACCATCTGGACCACCAAGGAAGACCCTATTCTTCAGTATTTTAATAAGTGTTTATTGAGTGCTGACTGTGCGCTGAAGACTCAGATACAAAGGGGAATAAAATACACCTGCCCTCCTGAAATGGATTCTCTATTGAGAATATGGTTAATATACAAGTAAACAAGAAATCATTATACATTTGCAAATGAATGAGCCTTGAGAGGGAAACAAATAGGGTGCCAAGATAAAGAACAATTGGAGGGACTGTAGTCAGGATAGACTTGCCTTAGGTCTGGGGACCAGGAGAGTCCCACAGAGATGGGGAGGACAAAGACCCAGGGAGTAGGACCAAGGAGTAGAGGTCGGAGAGACAGGCTGAATTATACAGAGACCACAGGGTTTTCCATGTTTTCCTGAGATCAGTGGGATGCCCCTGAAAGGTTTACAAGTAGGGTGAGATGGGGGAAGGTGATCAGAGTTGAACAGATTGTGCGCAGTGTTTTAAAATACTGGAGAAGGATCCAAAAGTCCACAAGCAATAAATGCTGGAGAGGGTGTGGAGAAAAGGGAACCCTCTTACACTGTTGGTGGGAATGCAAACTAGTACAGCCACTTTGGAGAACAGTATGGAGATTCCTCATAAAACTGGGAGTAGAACTGCCTTATGATCCAGCAATCCCACTGCTGGACATACACACTAAGAAAACCAGAATTGAAAGAGACACGTGTACCCCAATGTTCATAGCAACACTGTTTACAATAGCCAGAACTTGGAAGCAACCTAGATGTCCATCCACAGATGAATGCATAAGAAAGTTGTGGTACATATACACAATGGAGTATTACTCAGCCATTAAAAAGAATACATTTGAATCAGTTCTAATGAGGTGGATGGAACTGGAGCCTATTATACAGAGTGAAGTAAGCCAGAAACAAAAACACAAATACAGTATACTAACGCATATATATGGAATTTAGAAAGATGGTAACAATAACCCTGTTTACGAGACAGCAAAAGAGACACTGATGTATAGAACAGACTTTTGGACTCTGGGAACAGGAGAGGGTGGGATGATTTGGGAGAACAGCATTGAAATATGTATAATATCATATTTGAAACGAGTCGCCAGTCCAGGTTCGATGCCTGATACCGGATGCCTGGGGCTGGTGCACTGGGATGACCTGGGGGGATGGTATGGGGAGGGAGGAGGGAGGAGGGTTCAGGATGGGGAACACATGTATACTTGTGGCGGATCCATCTTGATGTATGGCAAAAGCAATACAATATTGTAAAGTTAAGCAAAATAAAATTTAATTAAAAAAATAAAATAAAATACTGGAGAAGGAAATGGCAACCAACTCCAGTATTCTTGCCTGGAAAATCCCATTGAGTCAAACTTACATTTATTTATTTTTTGACCGTGCAGCATGTGGGCTCTTAGCTCCCCAACCAGGGAACGAACCCGAGACCCTGTGTTGGATGGGCATGGTCTTAAACCACTGGACTACTAGGGAAGTCCCTAAAATATTGGTTTTATTATCACTTAGGTGTGGCAAACAGATCAGGAGATGACTGCCAACTGAAGACTTTAGACTCTGTTATACTCACAGATTCCAAGAAGAGGGAGCATGCAACATTTGGGGGGGGGGGTAGCCAAAATGGGATCAGTAAGGAGGCAAGGAATGATGCTAAAGCTGAAACTCCAGTATTTTGGCCACCTCATGCGAAGAGTTGACTCATTGGAGAAGACTCTGATGCTGGGAGGGATTGAGGGCAGGAGGAGAAGGGGACGACAGAGGATGAGATGGCTGGATGGCATCACTGACTCGATGGATGCGAGTCTGAGTGACCTCCGGGAGCTGGTGATGGACAGGGAGGCCTGGCGTGCTGCGGTTCATGGGGTCGCAAAGAGTCGGACACGACTGAGCGACTGATCTCTGATCTGATCTGAAGGAGGCAAGTGAAAGTGAAAGCCGCTTGGTCGTTTCCAACTCTTTGTGACCCCATGGACTATACAGTCCATGGAATTTTCCAGGCCAGAATACTAGAGTGGATAGCCGTTCCCTCCTCCAGCCAATCTTCCCAATCCAGTGATCAGACCCAGGTCTCCCACATTACAGGTGGATTCTTTACCAGCTGAGCCACCAGGGAAGCCCAAGAATACTGGAATGGGTAGCCTATCCCTTCTCCAGCGGATCTTCCCAACCCAGGAGTCGAACTGGGGAGGCAAGGGTGAGGATAAAATCTGGGGCAGAGTCTTTACTGTGGTTTCCACAGGAAGGAACAGGTGAGGCAGGGCAAGCAGGTTGAGGATCAGCTAGTTTGAGCCATTTCTCCAGGCTCTGAGCATAGGGACTGTCTCCAGTTGTCTGGTATTTGGCCCTGGCGCGATGAGTGCAGGTGGATTAGTGCCTTTGCATTGGTTGGTTTGCACACGAAACGTCCACTGGCAGGCGACTTATTTACTAGTTAACCCTGGGAAGGGAGAGCCCTCCAGAATCTGCAAGGCCCCCAAAGGTCCAAACATCAGAATACAGAAAATCAAAAGCCTGATTAATGCACAAAGATTAACACATGATAAGCATGCAGTGAGGACATTCTATGTGTCAGGCCACATTCTTGTCCCCATGGAGTTTACAGTCTTTTACCAAAAGTATCCTGAAGCTGCACAAGCCACAGTCCCTACATGACTAATGTGAGAAAACTGAGGTGTAAAGAGCGGTCTGAAGATGCTCTGGAAATGGAGAGACTGAAAAATGTATTGTCTAAACTAAAGCGCTTTAGAGAAGCGGTTCTCGGTGGGGTGACGCTGGCAATGTCTGGAGACAGTTTTGATTGTCACAACTTGGAGGGGGGAGCAAATATGATGAAACAAGGCTATGTCTGATCTTTCCATGGGGACTCAGTGCTTTAGCTGCAAAACTTAATAATGGTGGTCCGTGCTGTCAAGGAGAGTGATTAAGCTGGTGAAGAGATTTTTTCTTTTTTTTTTTTGATGCATACAGTTTTTACTTAATCCTATGGCCTGATCTACCCTAAAATCCAGTATCGGATGGAATCTAGGCAATGTCCTGTGAACTTGGGATCCATCAGACCCCCGGTGTGTGAAGCTTTCATACAACTAAGTGAAGACAGACACTCAGCAATAAATAAGCAAATTATATGGTATGTTGGAAGGTAATGTGTGATTTTAAAAAAAAGGAAAAGCGGGGGTTTCTCTGACAGTCCAGTGGTTAGGACTATGTGTTCCAATGTAGGGGGTGCAGGTTTGACCATGGTCAGGGAGCAAAGATCCCACACTGCCTCACAGTCAAAAACACAAAACATAAAACAGACCCAATACTGTTAACAAATTCAGTAAAGACTTTAAAAATGGTCCACATTAAAAAAAAAATCTTAAAGAAGAAAAGCTGAACATGGTATTGGAGGATGGGGGAAGAGGGCTATGATTTTTTTCAACTACAGTAAAATACACATAAGATAATATTTGTCATTTTAAGCATTTTTGAAGAGTACAGTTCAGTGGGCATTAAGTATATTCACAATATTGCACAATCATTACCACTGTTCATCCACAGAACTATTTTCATCTGGTAAAAACGGACAGTGTACCCACTACACAGATCCCCCTCCTCCCTTCCCCAGCCTCTGGCAACTACCATTCTACTTTATGTCTCTATGAATTTGATTGCTTCAGAAACCTCACAGACTGGAATCACACAGTATCTGTCCTTTGGCAATTGGCTTATTTCACGTAGCGTAATGTCTTAAAGGTTTATCTGTGTTGTAGCATGTTTCAGGATTCCCTTCCTTTTTGAAGGCTACATAATATTCCAAATGTATGGATAGACCACATTTGTTTACTCATCATGAAGGGACACTTAGGTGGCTTTCATCTTTTGGCTATTGCGAATAATGCTGCTATGAACATGGCTTTACAAATACCTCTTCAGTATTCTGCTTTCAACTCTTCTGCAGGTATATACCCAGAAGTGAAATTGCTGGGTCCTATGGTAACTCGATAAAGGACAGAAATGGTATGGACCTAACGGAAGCAGAAGATATTAAGAAGAGATGGCAAGAATACACAGAAGAACTGTACAAAAAAGAGCTTCACGACCCAGATAATCATGATGGTGTGATCACTGACCTAGAGCCAGACATCCTGGAATGTGAAGTCAAGTGGGCCTTAGAAAGCATCGCTAGGAACAAAGCTAGTGGAGGTGATGGAATTCCAGTGGAGCTATTCCAAATCCTGAAAGATGATGCTGTGAAAGTGCTGCACTCAATATGCCAACAAATTTGGAAAACTCAGCAGTGGCCACAAGATTGGAAAAGGTCAGTTTTCATCCCAATCCCAAAGAAAGGCAATGCCAAAGAGTGCTCCAACTACCGCACAATTGCACTCATCTCACACGCTAGTAAAGTAATGCTCAAAATTCTCCAAGCCAGGCTTCAGCAATATGTGAACCGTGAACTTCCTGATGTTCAAGCTGGATTTAGAAAAGGCAGAGGAACCAGAGATCAAATTGCCAACATCTGCTGGATCATGGAAAAAGCAAGAGAGTTCCAGAAAAACATCTATTTCTGCTTTATTGACTATGCCAAAGCCTTTGACTGTGTAGATCACAATAAACTGTGGAAAATTCTGAGAGAGATGGGAATACCAGACCACCTGATCTGCCTCTTGAGAAATCTGTATGCAGGTCAGGAAGCAACAGTTAGAACTGGTCATGGAACAACAGACTGGTTCCAAATAGGAAAAGGAGTACGTCAAGGCTGTATATTGTCACCATGTTTATTTAACTTATATGCAGAGTACATCATGAGAAATGCTGGACTGGAAGAAACACAAGCTGGAATCAAGATTGCCAGGAGAAATATCAATAACCTCAGATATGCAGATGATACCACTCTTATGGCAGAAAGTGAAGAGGAACTCAAAAGCCTCTTGATGAAAGTGAAAGTGGAGAGTGAAAATGTTGGCTTAAAGCTCAACATTCAGAAAACGAAGATCATGGCATCTGGTCCCATCACTACATGGGAAATAGATGGGGAAACAGTGGAAACAGTGTCAGACTTTATTTTTCTGGGCTCCAAAATCACTGCAGATGGTGACTGCAGCCATGAAATTAAAAGACGCTTACTCCTTGGAAGGAAAATTATGACCAACCTAGATAGCATATTCAAAAGCAGAGACATCACTTTGCCAACAAAGGTTCGCCTAGTCAAGGCTATGGTCTTTCCTGTGGTCATGTATGGATGTGAGAGCTGGACTGTGAAGAAGGCTGAACGCCGAAGAATTGATGCTTTTGAACTGTGGTGTTGGAGAAGACTCTTGAGAGTCCCTTGGACTGCAAGGAGATCCAACCGGTCCATTCTGAAGGAGATCAGCCCTGGGATTTCTTTGGAAGGAATGATGCTAAAGCTGAAACTCCAATATTTTGGCCACCTCATGTGAAAGAGTTGACTCATTGGAGAAGACTCTGATGCTGGGAGGGATTGAGGGCAGGAGGAGAAGGGGACGACAGAGGATGAGATGGCTGGATGGCATCACTGACTCGATGAATGTGAGTCTGAGTGACCTCTGAGAGCTGGTGATGGATAGGGAGGCCTGGCGTGCTGCAGTTCATGGGGTCGCAAAGAGTCAGACACGACTGAGCGACTGATCTGATCTGATCTGATGGTAATTCTCCATTTTTTGAGGAGCCTCCATATGTTTTCTGTGGAGGCTGCCCCATTTTTCATTCTCACCAATAGTCAGTGTATAAGAATTCCATTTTCTCCATATCCTCACCAAGACTTGTTGTTTTTATTTATTTTTGATAGTAGCCATCCAAGAAGCCCGGTGTGCTGCAGTTTGTGGGCTTGCAAAATGTCGGACACAACTGAGCAACTGAACAACAACAAAAATCCTAACGGCAGTAAGAGAGGGCTACAAATTTTAAGGAGGTTATGAGGGTAGGCTTGGGTAAGATGGTGGCATTTGAGATCTGAGTAAAGCAGTTACCTAGGAGAAGAACTTTCTAGGTAGAGAGGACAGTGGGTACTGGAACAGGAACCCACCTGGTGTGTTTAAAGAACAACAAGGGGACCATGGGCTTCTCTGGTAGCTCAGATAGTAAAGAATCTGTCTGCAATTTAGAAGACCAGGGTTCCATCCCCAGGTTGAGAAGATCCCCTGGAAAAGAGAATGGCAACCCACTCCAGTATTCTTGCCTGGATAATTCCATGGACAGAGGAGCCTGGCGGGCCACATTCTATGGGGTTGCAAAGAGTCAGACACAACTGAGCAACTAACACACATGCGTGCGTGCATGTGCGCACGCGCGCACACACACACACACACACGGGAACCAGAATGGCTGCATGATGGGGTGAAAGACTCGAGAAGACAAGATGAAACGGGAGCCCTAGAAGGGTTTTGGAACAGAAGACCTTGTGAGTTGACTTCTAAAGAATCCCTCCGGGGACTTTCCCTGGTGGTCCAGTGGCTAAGACTTCACGCTCCCAAGGCAGAGGGGCCCCCGAGTTCAATCCCTGGTCAAGGAACTAGATCCCATATGCTGCAACTAAAGATCCTGCATGCCGCAACTAAGACCCAGCACAGCCAAATAAATAAATAATTTTTTTTAAAAAAAGAATACGTTTGGTTGCTGTGTTGAGAATGTGCTCCAGGGAGACAAGGGCAGGACCGGGAAGACCAGCAAGATAACTCCTGGAATCCACCCAGGGTCAGAGACGACGGGGACTTGAACCAAGGAGTAGCAGTGGAGCTGGAGAGAAGTGATAGGAGTTTGGATGGAGCTTAAAGGCAGGACCAAGAGAATTTCCTGACGGGCTGAAGTGAAATCTAAGGGAAGAAGGAGTCAAAATGGACTCCAAATGGGGTGGATGGAGTCACCATCAACTGGGAGAGGCTCAAAGAGGAGCAGAGTGCAGCAAAGATCACTCTTCAAGTTCGGACGTGTGCTTCTATCAGCTTTCATCAGGGCATCTTAGGATTCTGAAAAGGAGACCGTGACTTCCAGGTACTTTGCTATTTGAACAAGCTGGATGATGAGGGAAAAACATACAGAGTGAAAGAAGGCAAATAACACTGGTACCAGCTGGTGGAGCCCTTACGTGGAGCCGGGCACTGTGCTGGGGCTTCCCAGTGGTGACCTGTCTGATCCTCACAACCGCCCCACCATGCAGATATCGCTATTACCCCCACGTTATAGATGAGCGCCCAATCGCGGGGAGATGAAGTCACTAGGCCAGGGTCACCCAGACGGTAAGTGGCAGAGCCAGAGTTTGAACCCAGATATGCCTGACTCAGAGCCCGCACTTTTACCCCAGGAAGCTCCAGGAGGAGTCAGAAGATTCATTGAGCTGATGGACTTAAGCTCAATCTATTTTTTTAATATTTATTTTTATGTTATTTATTGAGCTGTTCCAGGTCTTAGTTGCAGCATGCAGCATCTTTACTTGCAGCATGCAATCTCCTAGTTGGCAGCGTGTGGGATCTAGTTCCCTGACCAGGGATCAAACCCAGGCCCCCTGCACTGGGAGCTTGGAGTCTTATCCACTGGACCACCAAGGAAGTCCCTAAGCTCGATCTTAAAAGACAGGGTTAGTAAGAAAGGAGAGAGTGGATCGAACAAACACAAGATAAATGTCCAATTTCTTGTCCTTACTACAGGGTCGTGTGTGGCCTGGTCCCTGCCATCCTCTGCAGCCTTCCCTCTAGTCACTTGCTCATGAAGCTCCACTGGCCTGATTTTGGCCCCTCACACATTTCCTACTATTGGAAAGCTCCCTCCTATCTCTTCTCCTGGCTGACTTCTACACATGTCTGGGGGTTCAACTCCAATGTCACTTCCTCCAAGAAGCCTTCTCTGATCTGCCTCTCTGCCATCTAGAACTAGACTTGTCGCATCTTCTACATTTGTGGAGAAAAGGGAACCCTCCTGTGCTGTTGGCAGGAATATAAATTGGTGCAGCCACTATGGAGAACAGTATGGAGTTTCCTTAGAAAACTAAAAATAGAGTTACCATATGATCCAGCAATCCCACTCTTGGGCATATATTCAGAGAAAACCATAATTCAAAAAGATAGATGCACCCCAGTGTTCATAGCAGCACTATTTATAACAGCCAAGAAGACATGGAAACAATTTAAGTGTCTGTCCATCGACAGATGAATGGATAAAGGAGATGTGGGGTATAACACACAAAACAGAATACTACTCAGGCATTAAAAAAGAAGGAAATAATGCTATATGCATTTGCAGCAAGGTGGATTATCATACTAGAGATTATCATACTAACTGAACTAAGTAGCCCTTAGACAATTCTCATAATTATTGTGAAACTGTGTGTTCAATATTCGCTTCTCCCATCGGACCAGAGCTGTCCAATAGAACCTTCTGCCGTTCCAAAAGAGCTCTGGGCCCAGGCTGTCACAATGGGGCTAAAGCAGCCATGAGCCACATGCAGCTACTGGGCACTTGAAATGCAACCAGTGGAACGAAGGAACTGATTTTTCAAACATGACCTATCTTACCTACAAATCATATCTTATAATCACTTCAGTCGTGTCCAACTCTTCGCGCCTCTATGGACTGTAGCCCTCCAGGCTCCTCCGTCCATGGGATTCTCTAGGCAAGAATATTGGAGTGGGTTGCCATGCCCTTCTCCAGGGGATCTTTCTGACCCAGGGATTGAACCCTTGTCTCTTGTGTCTCCTGCATTAGCAGGCGGGTTCTTTACCATTAGCACCACTTGGGAAGCCCACTGTGTATTATACATGGACGTTATTTCATATACCAACTACATAATTTAAGTTTAAATAGCCTTTAAATACAGGCTAGAGGCTAATGTATTGGACACTGAAGCTCTACCTGTGACCTCCTTGAGGGCAAAGACCATGTATCTTATTTGGTTATAGAATTCCCCGATCTAGGATGATGCTCAGGAAAACTGTTGAATGAATGAATGAATCAATGAATGGATGAACCAATCAATCAACGTAGTCTGCATAATTTGTTTTCATGAAAACCATCCTAGAAAGGAGAGACCCAGGAAAATCTGACTTGCACAAGATCTCACAATAAGGCCGAACTAGATACAAAATCCAGCCTTCTGAATCTCCTGTTCATAGTGCTGTGCCTGAGTGGACAGTAGCTGACAGGTGGAGGTTGTCTGTGGTCTCACATGAGCCATTGCGGAGCTGTTCATGAAGGTACCGCCAAGTCCTGGGAAGGACTGTTTCTTAGACATCCTCACCCCCTTCCCCCTCCCCTGACCCTGTAAACAACTTCGTGGCTTGTAATCTATTAACACTTGGCTTCCCGCGAGACTGAGCCTGTTCCAAGGTCCACTCTTGCCAATCCTCTACAAGGCACTCTGATTTTTAAAAAACTCATATTTTTCTCAGGCTGTCTGTTGCCGGCAGTCTGTGAATAAATATACACAGGGTGTGGTTTAAAAAACACCTATGTCAGATTTGTGAAATCCACTCAGATTTACACAGCTGTTCCTTTTACTTTTTTTTTTTAAATAAACGAATGTTTACATGTTTCAGGGCTAATTTTGACCTCGTTCAAATGTAATTTGGGGGTTGCGGATTACATTCTGGGGGAATCCAGCAGAAAGAGCCTACGGATTTTGTTTTTACAAACTTTTTTCCAGATATCATCATAATCATAATTTTATAAATTATTTTTCAGATGTTCATATGTGTTGATGTCTCTATCTGCCAGGCATTTGGCACACATGACCTCACATGATCTTCCCAGTAAGCCTTTGAATCAAGTACTATTATGATTCCCATTTTATGGCTGAGGAAATTGAGTTTCAGAAAGGTTAAGTCACTTGCGCAAAGTCACACAGCCAGGAAGTAGCACAGTAGGGATTTGAAGCCTAGTCTGTCTTATTCAAGAGCCAGGGCTCTTAACACACAGTGGGGCCTCTCTAATAGATATTACATGTATTTATGTGTGTAAAAATCAGGAAAATAATCAACAAACTTAACACTGGGGCTTGGGAAGAGAGAGACTTATTCTTGTGCATCGTTTTGGACTTTATTCTATGTATATACTATTATTAGTATAAAAACTAAATTAAGCTTAAGTAAAATCCTCTTATTAGGTTTTACTTTTTTCTAATGAAGGAAGGACTTGTCACTCCAGTGTATGTCTATATATCTATTAGTAGATTAAATATACATGAATCTTTGAGTAATTTGTAAAGTTTACATGCCCTGACAGCATTTGAAAATTTAGTAAAACTGCAGTTCCAACATGTATCCTTATCCTGAATTCCAAATTTCATATTTTAGTTTCTGGATTATTTTTTATTTTGAAGTAATAGGTTGGTTTTTAAACATATTTATTTTCATGAAAATAAATGTTTTCCTTGAGAGATCTGCACTCAGGTACATACATTTTTATGGATTCATAGATCGACTTTGGATATTATAACTGGGCATCTTTCAGCATTTGTGAAATAATGCCATGTTACATAAGACAGGCCATTTGCAGATCAATTAATAAAAGCTTAAAAGTAAACATTTCATTAATTAAAATTTTTAATGCAAATTAATTTTACACTGAATGAGAAATAGACATCTCAATACCCTTCAGTACTCAGAGCCTCAGAGAGCTGTAGCAGTCACACTATAAGTCACTTGGGAGAATTCCTCAGTGGTTTAGAGAGAGAGAAAAAGAAAAAAATTTAAGTCAAGAAAATATACATACTAACAATAATGTATCCTTTCCAACAATTCCAAAGGCCTGTCTGCTTTTACCATCCAAGTGACCAGTGCTTCTAAAAATTAAAACAAAAACCCCATTTATGTTCTTTTTGTTGCTCCATCTCATACTCTTGGAATTTGCTTAACAAATCGCCATCAGCTTGAGGTTGGAGAATTTTGAATGCCCCTTTACAAGCTCTTTCCACTGCCTGACCGTATTTCCCCAAGATTTTCAGAGTAAATTTGGTATCCTTGAAAAATTCCAGTCCTCTAAGCAGTGTATTCCTGAGTTCCCAAGGATAGCCGCTGACAGTGAGCCTCACTTAGCTAGCTGTTGCAAAAACCTTTCATTCAGAAGAAGGCAAGAGGTTTCAGCAAAGATACACAGCCCTCTCATTCACACACTTCATAAACAACGGGGACTTCTCCGAAGCCTCCTCTCTAGGAAGGAATCCCAGCTTTTCAGAAACCGGTTTGGAACATCAGTTATCATTCCCGTCTAAAAGACCTTGCAGGAAAATTCGGAATTTCACAGCATAGGAGAAGAGCTGGAAAGGACCCATGTCATTGCACCGACTCATAAATTCACTCCACATTTCCAAACAGCAGCTAACGCTTTCTTAAAACACAGACCCTCCCAGTCCCTTTAGGCGGAAGAGCAATTCCAAGGGAAAATATTACACGCTTAGGTCCCCGTTAAGATTCTGACGGATCTGGGAAAAAAAAAAAAAACAATTGGACTGAGTCAGAGATAACAGAGGCTGAGCCGGTGGGGTTGGGAAAATGGCTTGTCTCCTCCAGGCCTGAGTCTCTCCCCCTGAAACCGTTCCCTTTAAATTCAGGAAGGCATGCCGAGATGCTCCTCTGCAGGTTTTCTTTTTCTTTCTTTCTTTCTTTTTTTTTTAAAGAAAAGCCTGTCTGCCTCTGACTCGCCCCCAAGATACTCACGGCAGCTGCCTGAGCTGGAATAAGTCCTCCTCCATGTCCGCGCTGCGCCAGGACGAGCCCTGTTCATGGCCCTTACATGGTGGTGGTGGATGACGAGCGCGCGCTTGGGGGCTTCAGCGTTAGGATGCCGGACCCGCGCGGCTGCCTCCCTCGGTGGCAGCTGTTCAGGGGAGGGAGCCGCCAGGGACCAGCCCACGAGACAAAGCCGCCGCCGCCAGGAGACCGCGGCGAGAGTGGGCGGAGAGGAGGCGGCGGAGGGCAGAGAGAGATGCGCGCGGAGAGGGGGCGGGGAGAGCCCTTCTGGTTAGCGAAATTTACAGGCTCTCTGGGGCTGGTGGTGATGCCCTGGGGTGCCGACAGGGCGCCCGCCAGCCTGTGAAATGGCCGTCTGGGTACCAATGAGGGCTCTTCAGTTGACGATGCTTCTCTAAAGGTTTGTGTATAGGGATTCATTTAAGGTTGCCTTCGATATTCTTGAAAACCAGGCGGCTGTCACAAATGCAGAGCATGAAAAACAAAATTTCAATGCATTGAAGCATTGTTTATTGAGCACCTGCTGTCCGCCAGGGCTTTCCTGGTGACTCAGGAGTAAAGAATCCTCCCGCCAAAGCTGGGTTTGATCCCTGGGTGGGGAAGATCCCCTGGAGTAGGGAAATGGCAACCCACTCCAGCATTCTTGCCTGGGAAATCCCATGGACAGAGGAGCCTGGCGGGCTGCAGTCCTTGGGGTCTCAAAGAGTCAGACGCGACTTAGCGACTAAACAGCTGTATGCTGGGCAAGGTGATAGTCACTGGGTAAATGATAAGAGAATAAGTTAGACATGACATTGTCATCACGGAGATGAGATCTTGTGAAATGAATCAAGAAAAAAAAATTGGGTAAGTTGTGTAGGAGAAAGCCAAAGATCACTCGTTTATTTAAGGAGCATTCGTGAGTGATCTCTGCAGTTCTGGGGAATCAAAGATGAATAAAACCCAATTCCTGCCTTCTAATTCCTCTCTATCTTGTTCAGTGAGACCCCTCCCTCTTCCACTAGAATATCCGACCCCGCTTGGCCTCTAGAAGGTAAGCTCCAAAAAGGTTTCTGATATACCCCCAAGGGCCTGGAATAATAAAACTTTATTTATGGACACTGAAATTGAAATTTAATATTCCTCACTACACTCAACCCCAGGGCTTTGCTGTTGTGAGCACTCAATAAATGCTTGTTAAACTGAAAACAGACATCTTTCAAGTGAGGAGATTCAGTATCCTTTTTAAGCCATGAAGAGTTGGGATAATAATTTATATCAGAGCTGGCAAGTTGGAGGGTTATTGGTAAAGGCGTTAACTCACCCTGGTTTGCTCAGGACTTGAGTTATAGCACTGAAAGCTCTGTGTCCTGAAAAGTGCTGGGTCTGAAGCAAACCTTGACAGTTGGTTGCTGTACAACTGTAAGCCAGAGAAGGGTTTTCATGCCTAAAGGGTTTTGAGTACCCTTAGGTGCAAGATTTCAAACTATAAAACTCTTTACATAAAACTATATAAGACTCATAGGAGTAAGTCTTCATGACCTTCAACTAGGCAATGGTTTCATAGACACGACCTCAAAAAGCACAAGAGACAAAAGAAAAAAAAAACAAACAGATATGCTGGACTACATCAAAGTTAAAATCTCTTATGCTGCAAATAATACTATCAAGAAAGTGAAAAGACAAACCATAGAATAAGAGAAAATATTTGAAAATCATATAACTAACAAGAGACTAACTCAAAATATGTAAAGAACTCTTGGAACTTAGTTCAGTTCAGTTCAGTCTCTCAGTTGTGTCCGACTCTTTGCGACCCCATGAATCGCAGCACGCCAGGCCTCCCTGTCCATCACCAACTCCCGGAGTTCACTCAGACTCACGTCCATCGAGTCAGTGATGCCATCCAGCCATCTCATCCTCTGCCACCACCTTCTCCTCCTGCCCCTAACCCAGCATCAGGGTCTTTTCCAGTGAGTCAACTCTTCGCACGAGGTGGCCAAAGTACTGGAGTTTCAGCTTTAGCATCATTCCTTTCAAAGAAATCCCAGGGCTGAGCTCCTTCAGAATGGACTGGTTGGATCTCCTTGCAGTCCAAGGGACTCTCAGGAGTCTTCTCCAACACCACAGTTCAAAAGCATCCATTCTTCGGCACTCAGCCTTCTTCACAGTCCAACTCTCACATCCATACAGGACCACTGGAAAAACCATAGCCTTGACTAGACGGACTTTTGTTGGCAAAGTAATGTCTCTGCTTTTGAATATGCTATCTAGGCTGGTCATAACTTTCCTTCCAATGAGTAAGCGTCTTTTAATTTCATGGCTGCAGTCACCATCTGCAGTGATTTTGGAGCCCCCCCAAAAAAAGTCTGGCACTGTTTCCACTGTTTCCCCATCTATTTCCCAGAAGTGATGGGACCAGATGCCATGATCTTTGTTTTCTGAATGTTGAGCTTTAAGCCAACTTTTTCACTGTCCTCTTTCACCTTCATCAAGAGGCATTTTAGATCCTCTTTACTGTCTGCCATAAGGGTGGTGTCATCTGCATATTTGAGGTTATTGATATTTCTCCTGACAATCTTGATTCCAGCTTGTGCTTCTTCCAGCCCAGCGTTTCTCATGATGTACTCTGCACAGAAGTTAAATAAGCAGGGTGACAACATACAGCCTTGATGTACTCCTTTTCCTATTTGGAACCAGTCTGTTGTTCCATGTCCAGTTCTAACTGTTGCTTTCTGACCTGCATACAAATTTCTCAAGAGGCAGATCAGGTGGTCTGGTATTCCCATCTCTTTCAGAATTTTCCACAGTTTATTGTGATCCACACAGTCAAAGGCTTTGGCATAGTCAATAAAGCAGAAATAGATGTTTTTCTGGAACTCTCTTGCTTTTTCCATGATCCAGCGGATGTTGGCAATTTGATCTCTGGTTCCTCTGCCTTTTCTAAAACCAGCTTGAACATCAGGAAGTTCACGGTTCACATATTGCTGAAGCCTGGCTTGGAGAATTTTGAGCATTACTTTACTGGCGTGTGAGATGGGTGCAATTGTGGAACTTAGTAATAAAAGACAAATAACTCAATTTAAAATGGGCAAAAGATATGAACAGATATTTCTTCAAAGAAGACATGTAAATAGCCAATATGCACTTGAAAAGAAAAAGTATAACAATACTGCAATCAAGATACGGAATGTTTCCATCATCCCTAAATTTCATCTCTGGCCACTCAGACAACCACTAATCTGTTTTTACTACTATAGATTAATTTGTATTTTCTAGAATTTATGTAAACAGAATCTAAAGTACATATTCTTTCCTGTCTGACTTCTTCATTCAGCATGGCTTTGAGATTCATAAATGTTACCATTTTTTAATAGTGCATTCTTATTTATCACAGAGTAATATTATATTGTTTGATATGCTACATTTTACTTATTTAGTCATCAATTAATGACCATTTAAAAATTTCCAAATTTGGAGCTCTTATGAATAAAGTAACTGTGAACATTCATATACAAGTCTTTCTGTAGATTTACATTTTCATTTCTTTTGGATAAATAAATATTGAAGAGTGAAATGGTTGGGTCACTGTGGTAGGGTTATGTTTATCTTCATAGCAAACTGCTGGCTTTCCAAAGCATTTATTGTTGTTGTTTAGTAACTAAGTTGTGTCCAACTCTTTGCGACCCCATGGACTGTAGCCCCCCAGGCTCCTCTCTCCATGGGATTTCCCAGGCAAGAACACTGGAGTCGGTTGCCATTTCCTTCTCCAGGGGATCTTCTTAAACCAGGGATGGAACCCACATTTCTTACATCTCCTTCATTGGTAGGTGGGTTCTTTACCGCTAGCGCCACCTGGGAAGCATACATATCATTTTACATCCCCATCAGTGATGTATGAGAGAGTTCCAGTTGCTTCAATTCCTTACCAACAAACGGCATTGACCATTTCTTTAATTGTCATCTCTCTAATATAGTGTATTGTGGTTTTAATTTTTGTTTCCCTTGTGACAAATTATGTTGACCATATTTTCATGTACCTATTGGCCATTTATTTATCTTTTTTTTTGGTGTGCAATGTCTGTCCAAATATTTTGACAATTTGGGGAAAATTGTGTGTCCTTTTACTGAATTGTAAGATATCTTTACACATTATGGATACAGGTCATTGTTGGATGTGTGTACCTTAAAATTTTCTGAAATTTGTGTCATACCTTTTCATTTTCTAAACAGTATCTTTCAAAGAAAATGTTTAAACTTAAATAAGATTGAGGTTACCAGATACTTCTTTTCTAATTTGGGCTTTTGTGACTTAAGAAATCTTTGGCTGCTACTGCTGCTAAGTCGCTTCAGTCATATCTGACTCTGTGCAGCCCCATAGACGGCAACCCACCAGGCTCCCCCGTCCCTGGGATTCTCTAGGCAAGAACACTGGAGTGGGTTGCCATTTCCTTCTCTAATGCATGAAAGTGAAAAGTGAAAGTGAAGTCGCTCAGTCGTGTCCGACTCTTAGAGACCCCAAGGACTGCAGCCCACCAGGCTCCTCCGTCCATGGGATTTGCCAGGCAAGAGTACTGGAGTGGGATGCCATCACCTCCTCCGAAGAAATCTTTGGGGTATATATTTATTTATTTGGCTGTGCTGGGTCTTAGTTGTGGCAAAGAAATCTTTGTTTACCTGAAGGTTGCAAAGATTTTTGTCTTACAAGAAAACCTCCTTAGAGAGTTTTATAGTTTTAGCTTTTATGCTTAGGTCTACGATCCATTTCCAGTAAGTCTGAGTGCTTCATTGCATTCTTTCACAATAATATGCCCTCTATATTTTTGGTATCCTTCCTTTTCTCTTGATCTCTATGGGTTATTTGGCCATGGAGGAATAGCGTATCTTGCAAAAATGTATGAATGGGAAGAGCAGAGACAGGACTTGTGTTCTGTGATAGCGTTTGTGACTGACCTTAGACAGGCCTGGGCACCTGTATGTGGCTCAGTGTTCTCATCTGTGAGGGTGGTGCTGATCAGACCTTAGCCTGCCTGCTGCCCAAGAATTCGGTGAGACTGGGAGGAGATGCTTCAGGTGCCCGCACTTAGAACTGGTCCAGCTTCGGAGAAAACGTGGGGTGCTATGGCCCTTATCATTTTCAAATAATCTCTATTTCTCTCTCTCAGCATTTTACCTGAGATAGAGTGTATTACACTTCATTCTGAGCATAAGGAAAATGATTTTATGTGACACATGGGATAAACAGTTATCCTACTTAAAATAAATACTGCTCCTTATTTTTATATATATTAGAAAAATATATTTTGTCCAAATATGAAAACAAATTAAAAACAAAAGAAATTTTAAAATATTTATGTGATATAGGCACCCCAGGTATAAAAAACAAAGCTAATTAGATTAAATAGTAAAGGTGATATCTGGATATGACCAAAAAAATTTAGGATGTTATCCAAACAATAGCAGTTTGTCAAAATGCAGACCCATGAGTATCACACTGATACCTTCTAATACATTTGGCTGAGATGGAGCCAAGAGCATGCACCTTTTTTTGTTGTTGTTATTTGCATTTATTTTATTTTTTAGATTCCACATATAAGTGAAAAATATACAGTATTTGTCTTCCTCTGTCTGGCTTATTTCATTATGTATAATATCCTTCAGGCCCATCCACACTGTTGTAAATGGCAGATTTTTTATGGCTGAGTAATATTCCACATCTTTATCCATTCATCTGTTGATGGACACTTAGGTTGCCTCCATTTCTTGGCTATTGTGAGTAAATGAATAATGCTGCTCTGAACATTGGGGTGCATATATCTTTTCAAATTAGTGTTTTTGTTTTCTCAGGATATATACCCAGGAGCGGAATTGCTGGATCATATGGCAACTCTAATTTTAGTTTTTTAAGCAAGCTCTGTACTGGGAGAAATATCAATAACCTCAGATATGCAGATGACACCACCCTTATGGCAGAGAGTGAAGAGGAACTAAAAAGCCTCTTGATGAAAGTGAAAGTGGAGAGTGAAAAAGTTGGCTTAAAATTCAACATTCAGTAAACGAAGATCATGGCATCTGGTCCCATCACTTCATGGGAAATAGATGGGGAAACAGTGGAAACAGTGGCAGACTTTATTTTTCTGGGCTCCAAAATCACTGTAGATGGTGACTGCAGCCATGAAATTAAAAGACGCTTACTCCTTGGAAGGAAAGTTATGACCAACCTAGATAGCATATTCAAAAGCAGAGACATTACTTTGCCAACAAAGGTTCGCCTAGTGAAGGCTATAGTCTTTCCTGTGGTCATGTATGGATGTGAGAGCTGGACTGTGAAGAAGGCTGAGTGTGGAAGAATGAATGCTTTTGAACTGTGGTGTTGGAGAAGACTCTTGAGAGTCCCTTGGACTGCAAGGAGATCCAACCAGTCCATTGTGAAGGAGCTCAGCCCCGGGATTTCTTTGGAAGGAATGATGCTAAAGCTGAAACTCCAGTACTTTGGCCACCTCATGCGAAGAGTTGATTCACTGGAAAAGACTCTGATGCTGGGAGGGATTGGGGGCAGGAGGAGAAGGGGACGACAGAGGATGAGATGGCTGGATGGCATCACTGACTCAATGGACATGAGTCTGAGTGAACTCCAGGAGTTGGTGATGGACAGGAAGGCCTGGCATGATGCAATTCATGGGGTTGCAAAAAGTCGAACACAACTGAGCAACTGAACTGAACTGAACTGTACTGTTTTCCATAGTGACCACACCTATTTACATTCCCTACAAGAGTGTATGAGCAGGGACCTGCACTTTTAACCAGGAAGTCAGGGGATTTTTGAGCCAGGTGGTATAAGGCCCACATTTTAAAGAACAGTGTTTCCAGTGTTGTAGTTATCTACAGCTGCAGAACAAATTATCCCGAAACTTAGGACCTTTGAAAAATATTGACAGTTATTACCTCACACAATTTCTGTGGGTCGGGAATCTAAGAGCCAGTTATCTCAGAGTCGCTCATGAGGCTTCAGTCAGATATCAGCCAGGGTTGTGGTCTCATCTGAAGATTTGAATGAGACAGGAAGGCCCATTTTCAATGTGGTGGACTAACATGGTTGGTAAGTTAATAATGACTGTTGGCAGGGGCTTCAGTTCTTAACAGGTAGACCTCTCCATAAGAAGATCCTCTCCTAAAAGGAAGCCCTCTTGCACTCTGGATGGGAATGTAAATTGATACAACTACTATGGAGAACAGTATGGAGATTACTTAAAAAACTAGGACTAAAACTACCTTATGACCCAGCAAACCCATTACTGGGCATATACCCTGAGAACACCATAATTGAAAAAGACACACGTACTCCAGTATTCATTGCAGCACTATTTACAATAACCAAAACGTGGAGTCAACCTAGATGTCCATTGACAGGTGAATGGTAAAGAAGTTGTGGTACATGTGTACAATGGAATATTACTCCGCCGTAAAAAGGAATGAATCTGAGTCAGTTCTAGTGAGGTGGATGAACCCTGAGGCTGTTATACAGAGTGAAGTAAGTCAGAGAGAGACAAACAAATATATATTAGTTAAAATATATGGAATCTAGAAAAATGGTACTGATGAACCTGTTTGCAGGGCACGAATAGAGATGCAGACACAGAACAGACTTGTGGACACAGTGCAGGAAGGAGAGGGAGGGACGAATCGGGAGAGCAGCGTTGAAACATGTACATCACCACATGTAACCTAGTTAGGTAATGGGATAGCTGTGTAAAGCAGATAGCTAACGCATAACACAGTTTGCATAACAGTGCGCTCTGTGACAATCTATCGGGGTGGAATGGGGTGAGTGTGGGAGGGAGGTTGAAGAGGGAGGGGACTCAGGTATACTTATGGCTGATTTCCCGTGTTGTATGGCAGAAACCAACACAGCATTGTAAAGTAATTATCCTCCAGTTGATAATTAATTATAAAAAATAAGGAAAAAGGCAGATCCTCTCCTGAGCATCTTCACAACCAACATAGTGAGTGGCTTCTTCTACAGCAAGTGGTCCAAGAGAAAGCAAAGTGGATACGGGAATGTCATTTATGACCTGACCTTGAAATTTACATACCATCTTTCTCACAGTAAAAAAATAAAATAAAAAGAAAATTACTTATTTATTTTTGGCCATGCTGGGTCTTCATTTGCCGTGCCTGGGCTTTCTCTAGTTGTGGTGAGCGGCAGCTACTCTTGAGTTGTGGGGCACCAGCTTCTCTCTGTGGTGGCTTCTCTTGTTGTGGAGCACGGGCTCTAAGACAGGTGCGTTTCAGTAGTTGTGGTGAACCGGCTTAGTTGCCACTCTGAATGTGGGACTTCCCTAACCAGGAATCAAACCCAAGTCCCCTGCACCAGCAGACAGATTCTTAACCTCTGGACCACCAGGAAAGTCCCTCACAATAATCGTTTGGTTACATATGTCTGCTGTATTTAACATGGGATGTGTGAATCCAGGATATGTAAGGTCTTTGGGGTCATATCTTGGAGGTTGGCTACTACACTCGGCTTCCCTTCTATGTTGTTCTACGTGTTTGAAACTCTCAGAAAAGACAATTGGAAAAAAACACAGTGTCTCCGCCAGGAAATGAGGCAACTAGTTTAACTAATCGCAGAAGTTAATTCTGCTGTCAGTGAACTCTTCTGGGCCTCAGTTTCCTCACCAATGAACTGACCTCTGATGGCCTCTTCAGTCAAGATCATTCCTGATTAGAAAAATAAATAATGGTGATTTATAAGATGATCCCATGGACGGAGGATCCTGGTAGGCTCCAGTCCATGGGGTCGCTAAGAGTCGGACACGACTGAGCGACTTCACTTTCACTTTTCACTTTCATTCATTGGAGAAGGAAATGGCAACCCACTCCAATATTCTTGCCTGGAGAATCCCAGGGACAGGGGAGCCTGGTGAGCTTCTGTCTATGGGGTCCCACAGAGTCGGACACGACAGAAGCGACTTAGCAGCAGCAGCAGCAGCATGATCAGATGTTCTGGGAACCAACGTGCTGAAGTCTTACAGGGCTTCTGTTTGAACAGGTGGAAGTGACTTTGAAACTACTGCCATTCTTTGTTACTGGAAAATGAAACAGGAATCTAGTCACTCTTTGACAACAAATACATTCACAGCAGATAGGAGGAGACACGCAAAAAAACATAAACGAGTTCTTGGAAACTTTTATGGGCTTGCTGGTTTTAGAAAGTGAATACATGTGAAAGACGAATTGATCAACCACATAAATTAGGTAGTAATTCCCACAATTATTTATTGCAAATTTATTATTTTTATAAAGGATTTATATTGACGAGCTACCTAGGAGGGCTTAAAAGTGGGTTTATTGTGAGGATCTGAGAGGTAAGGTGAGCTTAAAAACTGGGTTTTAGGGTCTCTCTGGAGATTGGAGATCCTACCAGAAAAGGAGGGTTTGAGTTACAAAGGTTGCAACAATTTAGAGCTGCTGCATAAAGAGAGATACACTTATATAGTCATCTCTTAAAAGTGTTTCTAATTATGAAAGAAATAAATGATCATGATAGAAATTCAGATAATAAGAAAAGCATTCAGAAGAAAATAAAACTTACTACTAATCTACCACAAGAGAGAACCAGAGTTACCATTTGGGGACTATAGCCTGCCAGCCACTTTTTGACATAGAGACAGTTAAACAAAGATGTCTTCTTACAAATTTGGGTTCATATTTATCCTATTAAATGGCCTGCTTTTTTAATTTTCATGAGCTTCTAATGAATTTTTTTTTTTTTTACAAGAAGGAACATCAATTTTGATGCTGTCTTCCCGCTGTAGTTTTTTAAATTAATTTATTCGTTTGTCTGTGTTAGGTGTTAGTGGCAGCATAGGAGATCTTTTGTCGCTGCATTAGGGCTCAGCAGTTCTGGCTTGCACTGACTTGTTTGCCTCCCGGCATGTGGGACCTTATTTCCCCGACCAGGGATCAAATTCACGTCCCCTGCATTGCAAGGTGGATTCCTAACCACTGGACGACCATGGAAGTCATACCCCTGTGTTTTGATGATGCTTTTCAAGTTTAAAGTTTTTAAATTGTTTTTTGATTTTTTCTTATTTTTTTTGAATAATAATGCACCCACATGGCACAAAATTCCCAAGGACAAAAGGTTGCCCTCAATGCCACAGCTGCCTTATCAGAGGCCAGCAGTGTCTCCAATTTCTTAATTATCTCTATATTTATAAACTTTTATTCTCACACAATTAAAAGCATTCTCTTCCATTGCTTTGGACCTTACTGTTTCTGCCTTAACAATGAATCTTAGAATCTCCCTTATCAATACACAAGAGCTGCTGTATTATTTTCATAGCATATAGTATTCCACTGCATGGGATTACTATAATTTTTCTAGGTATTTAGATTTCTTCTCATTGTTTATTATTCATATCAATGCTGCAATAAACACCTTTATTCTTATGTGTGTGTGATAAATGGATTACTCTGTAGATCACAGGGTATGCAGATTTGTCATTTTTGTAAATAGTCCAAACTGCCCAGGATGAAGATGGTACCCATTTACTCTCCCACAGGGATGCAGTATCTTTCTTTGAGGCCCAGGACTCAGTAGTTGTGGCACATGGGCTCAGTAGTTGCCATGGGCAGGCTTAGTTGCCCTGCAGTATGTGGAGTCTTAGTTCCCCGACCAGGGATTTAACCCAAGCCCCCTGTATTGCAAGGTAGATTCTTAACCACTCAACTACCAGGGAAGTCCCCTGAAGTGGAAATTTTAATAGAACCTACTTGGTGGGTTTGTTGGGAGGATGGAATAGGACAACTGCTACTGCTACTGCTACTGCTAAGTCGCTTCAGTCGTGTCCGACTCTGTGCGACCCCATAGAAGGAAGCCCACCAGGCTCCCCCGTCCCTGGGATTCTCCAGGCAAGAACAGTGGAGTGGGTTGCCATTTCCTTCCCCAATGCATGAAAGTGAAAAGTCAAAGTGAAGTCGCTCAGTCGTGTCCGACTCTTAGCGACCCCATGGACTGGAGCCTACCAGGATCCTCCGTCCATGGGATTTTCCAGGCAAAAGTACTGGGGTGGGGTGCCATCGCCTTCCCCGGGAATAGGACAATGCACACAGGTATTCAGCACAAGGCTCTATCTAGCCACTAGCAAATGTTTGGCAAGTGGTTTCAATTATTATGTTTATAGACAAAGGAAGTGTGAAACCCAGTGTACTAGTCAGGATGCTCCATATTTCTCAATTTTGATTTTTAGTAGTGTAAGTATAGTTAGATATAGTGTACATGAACAAAAGCTTTATAATTTTTAGGCTTATAAATGGGTCCTGAGATGAAAAACTTCGAGAATTACTGAACCAAAACATTGATTTCTTTACTAAAGCAGTTGCAATTACTCGCTCTGGAGTTGGGGGAATTGATTGCAAGGGAGGGCAAGGTCTCTCTAGCTCCAACATTATCCAGTGTAGTAGCTACTGGTCACATGTGGCTGTCGAGAACATGAAAAACAGCTGGTGCAAATGGAGAGGTGCTTAGTACAAACATGTGAAGAGTGTTAGTCGCTCAGCCATGTCTGACTTTGTGATCCCACGAACTGTATGTTGTTTAAGTTATGTTTAAGTTGGCTTAAAACTCAACATTCAAAAAACTAAGATCATGGCATCTGGTCCCAAACTTCATAGCAAATAGATGGGGAAACAATAGAAACAGTGAGATTTTAATTTTGGGGGCTCCAAAATCACTGCAGATGGTGACTGCAGCCATGAAATTAAAAGACGCTTGCTCCTTGGAAGAAAAGCTATGACCAACATAGACAGCATATTAAAAAGCAGAGACGTTGCCTACAAAGGTCCATCTAGTCAAAGCTATGGTTTTTTCAGTAGTTATGTATGGATGTGAGAGTTGGGCTATAAAAAAAGCTGAGCACCAAAGAATTGATGCTTTTGAACTGAGGTGTTGGAGAAGACTCCTGAGCGTCCCTTGGACTGCAAGGAGATCCAACCAGTCAATTCTAAAGGAAATCAGTCCTGAATATTCTTAGGAAGGACTGATGCTGAAGCTAAAACTCCAATACTTTGGCCACCTAATGCAAAGAACTGACTCATGGGGATAGACCCTGATGCTGGGAAAGATTGAAGGAGGGAGGATAAGGGGACGACAGAGGATGAGATGGTTGGATGGCATTACCGACTGGATGGACATGAGTTTGAGTAAGCTCCAGGAGTTGGTGATGGGCAGGGAAGCCTGGCATGTTGCAGTCCATGGGGTCGCAAAGAGTCGGACATAACTGAAGGACTGAACTGAACTGAACAGAACTGTATGTAGCCCACCATGCTCCTCTGTCGGTGGAATTCTCCAGGCAAGAATACTGGAGGGGGTTGCCACTCCCTAAGAATGTAAATTATCTCATTACGAATTTTTACATACAAATGACGATATTTTGAACATATTGGGGCAAGGGAAATATACTGATAAAAGTAATCTACTGTTTATTTCACTTTAATGTGGCTACTAGAAAATTTAAAATATGGCCTTCCATATATGCTATTGGACAGTGCTATTCTTGAGACACAGATTTGCCTGACAATCTTGTTTCCACCACTTACACCTGTGTCAAAAACTATTTCTCTGAATTTCTTGTGTTTCCTGGGATGTAATATCTGGATAATATAAGTGCGAAGATTAAATATGAATAACGCATGTGAAGTACTTAGCAATGCAATGAATTAAACAATAGGTTTGGTGGCTGTTATTATTCCAGGTCTGATTAATCTATAGATGCCATCAGGATGGTCCACACGCTCCTTAAAGGCCCCTCTTCTGCGACCCGTTTCCACTCCGAAGACAAGAGGAGGGAATCTCCCTCTTCACACCGAAAAATAAAAGTGAGCCAGGATTCCTTTTGCAAATGGGACATTTGTATATAAGAACGGGGCCCGAACAAAACTTTAAAACCAAGCGGTCCCGGGCCACAAGGCCTCCCTTAGTAACCGACGCCGACATCCGTTGCTAAGGGGGAAAAGGAAGTACAAGGTTGTGGTCCTTCGACTCTAGTCTTCCGGTGAGAGCCACTTCCGGTTTTTCAGGCAGCCCGTCCGTTGGTCTACCCTCCCCGGAGGAGCTGGGACTTTGGCCACGGGTTCCGCCGCCTCGGGAGCCCTCGGAGCCCTGGGTCCGGCCGCGGCGACAGCGGCGGGGGCGGCGGCTCGCCTCCCGCGCAGCCGCGATGCTGAGCTCCCGGGCCTCGGCGGCGATGACCGCGGCCGACAGGGCCATCCAGCGCTTCCTGCGGACCGGGGCGGCCGTCAGGTGAGCTCTGGGGGGCGGGGCGGCCGGGAAGGCCGGGGCCGGGGCGCCTGTGGAGGCCCTTCCACGCTCCAGTCAGGGTCCCCGGGCCCGGAGCGGGCATTCCGGAGACGTCTGCGTTGGCAGGGCTGGAGGCCCAGGCCCTGGGGCGGAGGTGGGGGTGTCGGGCCTCCAGGGCCTCAAGGCAACGCCGGTTCTGTCCGCATTCCCCAGTTCTGCTGAGCCCCCAGTTTTATCAGTGCCCCCTCCACCCCCATCCTTCCACCTGCCAGTGTCTCCTCCAACCCTGTCACTGTCGCCAGAACTTCTGGGAGACTCAGGCTTGTCAGGGCCCCGAATTCCGTCAGTGGCCTCTCGAGCTTTCAGCGCCTAAGAGGACTTCCTGGACTCCGTCATCCTGTCAGGATACCCCCAATTCTTCTGGGCTCCCCAGTTATGTCAGTTCCTGGCCTGCTAGGTTTCACAAACCTTGCCCAGCTCCCCAAACCTGCCATGATTCTCATAACCCTGTTAGAGTACCCCGAGCTTGCTAGTGTCCCCCCCCATTTTGTCAGTACCCCTCTTCCTGTCACCGCCCCCCGCCCCGTTTTGCCAGGGATCCCTTAGTCTGTATGAATCCCCGGTTTTATTAGTGACTCCTTATCTTGCAAGGGCTCCTAAATCAATCAGGACCCCTTAACCTGTTAAGGCTCCCAGTCTTGTTGAGATTCGCCCATTCCTGCCAGAACCCCCGATAGTATGAGTCCCCAGTCCTGCCAGGGTCTCAGTGTCCCTTCTCTGTCTACCCTCCTCCCACAGGCTGCAGTTTCGGACTGAGCACTGTGGCTACCCTCAGCCCCGACTTCCTGCATAGTTTCGTGTATATATATTGTTTGCCTTATTTAGTAGAAATACATAACTGTGTGTGAAGACTGTTTTAAACTGCTGGTGAACTTTCTTTATTTGTAGTAATAGAATAACTTCAGTGTTGAAGTCAAGCTTCAAATGAAGAAACATTTAATATGTAATAAATATTTAGAAGATCTTTATATGATTGTATAAAGATTGATTTTTACATCTATTTATCTTTATACACGCTCAAACTACCGCACAATTGCACTCATCTCATATGCTAGTAAAGTAATGCTCAAAATTCTCCAAGTCAGGCTTCAGCAATATGTGAACCGTGAACTTCCTGATGTTCAAGCTGGTTTTAGAAAAGGCAGAGGAACCAGAGATCAAATTGCCAACATCTGCTGGATCATGGAAAAAGCAAGAGAGTTCCAGAAAAACATCTATTTCTGCTTTATTGACTTTATTGACTTTTTTGATGCCAAAGCCTTTGACTGTGTGGATCACAATAAACTGTGGAAAATTCTGAAAGAGATGGTAATACCAGACCACCTGATCTGCCTCTTGAGAAATTTGTATGAAGGTCAGGAAGCAACAATTAGAACTGGACATGGAACAACAGACTGGTTCCAAATAGGAAAAGGAGTTCGTCAAGGCTGTATATTGTCACCCTGTTTCTTTAACTTATATGCAGAGTACATCATGAGAAACGCTGGACTGGAAGAAACACAGGTTGCAATCAAGATTGCCTGGAGAAATATCAGTAACCTCAGACATGGAGATGATACCACCCTTATGGCAGAAAGTGAAGAGGAACTAAAAAGCCTCTTGATGAAGGTGAGAGTGGAGAGTGAAAAGGTTGGCTTAAAGCTCAGCATTCAGAAAACGAAGATCATGGCATCTGGTCCTATCACTTCATGGGAAATAAATGGGGAAACAGTGGCAGACTTTATTTTTCTGGGCTCCAAAATCACTACAGATGGTGACTGCAGCCATGAAATTAAAAGACGCTTACTCTTTGGAAGGAAAGTTATGACCAACCTAGATAGCATATTCAAAAGCAGAGACATTACTTTGCCAACAAAGGTTCGCCTAGTCAAGGCTATGGTCTTTCCTGTGGTCATGTATGGATGTGAGAGCTGGACTGTGAAGAAGGCTGAGTGCCGAAGAATTGATGCTTTTGAACTGTGGTGTTGGAGAAGACTCCTGAGAGTCCCTTGGACTGCAAGAAGATCCAACCAGTCCATTCTGAAGGAGATCAGCCCTGGGATTTCTTTGGAAGGAATGATACTAAAGCTGAAACTCCAGTACTTTGGCCACCTCATGTGAAGAGTTGACTCATTGGCGAAGACTCTGATGCTGGGAGGGATTGGGGGCAAGAGGAGAAGGGGACGCCAGAGGATGAGATGGCTGGATGGCATCACGGACTCGATGGATGTGAGTCTCGGTGAACTCCGGGAGTTGGTGATGGACAAGGAGGCCTGGTGTGCTGCGATTCATGGGGTCGCAAGGAGTCAGACACAACTGAGCGACTGATCTGATCTGATACTGTGTATAAAGATCTCCTCCCATTTAATAACCTAAAAGATAAATGCATTTCTATATTTCTCCAATTATTCAATAAATACTATCAAGAACCTACTGTGTGATCTAAACACTTGGAAGCGCTTGGAATATGTTAGTGTGTAAAACAAAGATCTCTGTCCATGGGGACTTTGCATTTTAGTTGAGGGAGACTGAAAATAAATGTGATGAATCAGTGAATGTTATGTTGGAAAGTGGAGAGCACTATGGTGAAAAGAAAAAGTAGAGCTGGGTAAAATGTCACAAGAGCAGGTTCTAATAGTTTGTTAGATCTGAGAGGGAGAGACTTTCCTGGCAGCCCAGTGGTTAAGACTGCACTTCCGCTGCAGAGGGCACAGGTTCAATCCCTGGTTGTAGAACTAAGAGCCCCCATGCCACATGGCAAAGCAAAAAGATAAAAAATAATTTTAAAAAAGGAAGGAGGGGAGGGAATGAGCCAAGCAGTGGGACCTGGGGGAAGAGCACCCCAGGCAGAGAGGGCAGCCATGCAAAGGCCCTGGGGCTGGAGCATGGCTTTGGCTGGGGTAGTGGCCAGTATGGACAGAGCAGGAGGAAAGTCCTGGACCCCGCTCTCGAGTGAGGTGGGGCTTGGGGAGGTTGTGCTCTGACTTAGGTTTTAAATCCTAATATCTGTGTGTGCAGATTTTCAAGACATATCCTATACTGGATATTACTTTAATTTGAAAGCTAGGTATTTGGTGGGCCAGTGGTTTACTTTGATGAAATGTTATATCTGTGTACCTGTCCCTATATATACGCGTATTGTATTTGTTATGAGGAAAGACAGTCAACTTATTTTCTTTTTTAGATACAAAGTCATGAAGAACTGGGGTGTTATAGGTGGAATTGCCGCTGCTCTTGCAGCAGGAATCTATGTTATTTGGGGTCCCATTACAGAAAGAAAGAAGCGTAGAAAAGGTAAGAAATGAAGCCTTTGCATCATAGTTTGTACACTCGACCCAAACATTTAATTATTCAAAAACATTACCAAAGGGGGAGGACATCTATGGTTCTTCTGTGTCTTCAATTTTTTGTCAACAGTATTTGCTTTTAAGCAGAGGTTCATTTTAGTGACTTATTATTTTATATCCTATAGTAAAAAGATTTATATTTCACCCCAACTAAGGGCATGCATTTGAGACATGCTTCGTAATGAGAAATTTCAAGTGGCTTAATTGTCTAAATGTCCTCATTATTATGGCCATTGTGTTTTAAAGCTGTACAGCTGCCTAATTGTGTGATGCCTTTGTGCTTTCACCAAATGGCTGGTAGTCGCTAGTAAATAGTCACTAGTAAATGTTTCAAGTTCATTTCTTCATTAACAAAAAAATCTATTTTCTTATTTTAAAAAATGCTCCCTTTTGTCAATGTTGCTCTACTTATATTGATTAAAATTCAGCAAAATAAATACATAAAAGGGACAGATGTAGCAAAATGTTAATCATTTTTAAAAAATTTATTTATTTTTAATTGGAGGATAATTGCTTTACAATGTTGTGCTGATTTCTGACATACATCAACATAAATCAGCCATAGGTATACATGTGTCCCCTCCCTCTTGAACCTCCCTTCCACCTCCCACCCCATCCTGAATCATTGTTCAATTTGGGGACGGTTGTTATTGGGGTTCATTAGATATCTATTCTTCGTTTGTGGATGTTTGAGAACTTTCATAATAAAAATTTTGTTTTTGTTGTTTTCAGTTTCAGCAGAAGAGGGAAGTATGTCAGATCTTGTTAATCTCTTTGCAGAAAGACTGATCAGAATGGCAGGGCAGTGTCTTTTCCACTGAATATAAGAACAAAATCATTGTCCTGAGGGAGCAAGAACAAAACGATTATTTTCTTCTGTTGAGAGAAACATTGCTTTCTTAACAAAAGAGAGAGAGAGTGTGAGGGAGAGAAAGAGAGAGGGAGGTTACCAAGTGTTTCTGTACGTTTAATGTAAGCCAGGCTGTGCCAGACACTCTGGTGCTCTGGTGAATTTCATGAGTCCCATGTGGCCAGGACCTGCCCTTCTGCAGCCTGTGGTCTCCTGAAGGAGCATTATTAGGGCCAGGCCTCGGCTGGGACGGAACACTTGGCCCCCTGGTCTCTGTGGATGAGGGCTTTCTGAGATTGGGGTCTCCAGTCCAAGGCCGCGGTGCAGGAGCTCTGGGGCCCGGATGGGAGAGGGACAAAGAGCTGGTCCAGTGTGATGTGCTGTTCTCTTCTCCCCCCTCGCTTAGGGCTTGTGCCTGGCCTTGTCAACTTGGGGAATACCTGCTTCATGAACTCCCTGCTGCAGGGCCTGTCCGCCTGCCCCACCTTCATCAAGTGGCTGGAAGAGTTCACCACCCAGTACACTGGGGGTCACAAGGAGCCCCCCCAACACCAGTACTTATCGTTGACGCTGTTGCACCTCCTGAAAGGTACTGAGTTGGAAATGGAAAGGGGATTGTGTGCGTTTTCAAAGCAGCAGCCCAGATGGCAGGCAAAGAGTTAATAGCCTTCTTATAGGAAAAAAAAAATCACACAGATTCTTATGGAAAAAGCACTAAGGGCCCAATAGATACACTCAGGTTGTTTTTTTTTTTTTTTTTTTTACGTCAAAGATGTAATCATTTATTTCAAAAATTGTCAGTTTAGTAATAGCTTTTTAAGGAAGGGAAAAAAAACCCACTGCCATTTAAGCATTTGGATTATAAGAAGTACTCCTGTTTCATAAACATCAAAGTTTAAAAAAAAAAGTATCTTATCCTAGGAAATGAGGTAATTCACAAAAGCAATACTACAAATTGTATTTAGGTAGAGATAGGATATATCTGGACTTCCCTTGTGGCTCAGACCACAGAGAATCCACCTGCAATGCAAGAGACCCAGGTTTGATCCCTGGGTCGGAAAGATCCCCTGGAGGAGGGCATGGCAATCCACTCCAGTATTCTTGCCTGGAGAATCATATGGAGAAAGAAGCCTGGTGGACTACAGTCCAGTCCTTGGGGTCCCAAAAGAGTCGGACATGACTCAGCGATTAACACATAGGATGTATCTAACAAACAAAACAAGCAAAATAAATATTCACTGTGTCCACCATCAAAGAAATATTAATAGCATAATAGTGAGGTACTGCTTTTTGGCCTGTCAGCAAAGATTCAAAAGCAAATCTATAATCCTGAGTTGCCCCTGGGTGACACATTCATATGTGCTGGTGGTGTCACTTGGGACAGCCTTGGCGGAAGGCGGTTTGGAACCACATAGTAACAACTTGCGGACACCCAGGACCATTTGCTTTTACCAGAGCAAAGTTCAGTGGACTGTGGTCTATACTGGCTGGGAGTGGAGTGTGTTCCCAGGGCAGACAGGTTTGGAAATGACCCAGTACTAGCCCTGAGGTTGGAAAGCCACGGTGTACATGGGCTTGGTAAAGGTTTTAGGAAGCCACCAATCTAACTTCATTAAAAAAAATACTGGAGTATAAATGCTTTACAACGTTGTACTGGTTTCTGCTGGACAGCACAGATCAGCCCTGTGCACACAGACGTCTCCGTGTCCTCGAGCCTCCTTCCCGCCCCCGTGTCCCGTCTCCCCGCTCTCCAATCCGCCCCTCGAGGTCGTCACCGAGCGCTGAGCTGAGCTCCCTGTGCGCTTAGCGGCTTCCCGCAGCCGTCAGTTTACACACGACGCTGTCCGTCAGGGCCACTCTCAGTCCGGCCCAGCGCCCCTCCCCCCGCTGCGGCCACAGGCCCACTCTCCACGCCTGTGTCTCTGGTCCTGCCCTGCACATAGGTTCGTCAGTACCGTTTGTCTAGATTCCGTAACAGATAGATGTTAATATGCAGTATTTGTTTCTCTCTTTCTTCACTCTGTATCAGGCTCTAGGTTCATCCACCTCACTACAAGTGACTCAATTCTGTTCCTTTTTATGGCTCAGTAATATTCCATTGTATATATGTATCACAACTTTATCCATTCATCTGTCGATGGACATCTGAGTTGCTTCCTCTCCTTTTATTTTTAACCACTTTTTTTTTTTTACTGTAGAACTGGTTTTTCCTCCTGCAGCATCTGTACACCCCTACAGGCAGGCACCAAAACCTGCAGGTGCTCAAGCCCCTTATGTGAAATGTCATAGTATTTGTGTATAACCTGTGCACATCCTCCCATCAACTGTCAATCATCTCTACATTACTTATAATGTCTGATACAATGTAAATTCCATGTAAATAGTTGCCAGTGCCTGGAAGATTCAAGTTTTGCTCTGGGGGACTTTCTGGAATTTTTTTCCCTGAGTATTTTCAATCTTTGGTTGGTAGACTCTGAGGATATGGAACAAGTGGGTGTGGATGGCTGACTGTGTGAGCAAAGACTTCCAGCACCCTGTTGTAATGGGGGTTTGGGGAGCAAGGGAAGAATGTGGTTATCCAGCAGTAGGGTGCTTAAGCCAGCAATGGAATGTTACCCAGCCATTAAGAATCATCTTTCTGAAGGGTTTTAGTTTTAATTTGGGAGGAGGCATCAGCTATCCTATTAAGTTTAAAAGAGCAGGATACAAAATATGGTATAATTTGACTTCAGGAAAGTGAAAATGTCCACAGATAAAGGGTGGACAGAAAAAGGCCAAAACATTAGCCGTGGATATTTTGGTATGGTACAGGTGACAATTGTAAAAGATGAAAAAAAAAAAAAACCTACTAAAGCTTTCAATAATGATTGTGTATTATTAGAAAAAAATAATCAGAAAAAAACCCCCTGGATTTTGAAAACAGTTAGCTGAGTATTGCTTAACCTGAGGTATGATCTCACCTTGACCAGAAACCTTTATGAAAAGCAAGTTCTGCTCTTCTACATAAGAGGCAACTTGAAACTCTTTTCTTTTACTGCCCTGTTTTAAAAAAAATTACCACCCCAAAGACTGTGTGAAGAACTGACATGTCTACACGGGCGTCCTAACGCAGGCTAGGTGCTGTCATAATGGAGGGCTGGGTGTTGTCCTCTTGCCATATGCTCCCTTCTCTGCTTCTGCCTCTTTGTGTCTTTTATTTTGGTTTTTAGAAATAATTTTTAATTGCGTAAGTAAAGCCTGAATAAATTCTCCTTGTGAAAAGTTAAAGCATTACAGAGAGGCCTGAAGTTCTCTTTACCACTATCCCAGCCCTTCTTCCCTCCTTTCTTCCAGAAAGCAAAAGATAAGTATAACCTTCCAGACCATTTCTGTGCATTTAACTTCATTTCTACCTACTCAGAGAAATGATATTTTATTTTCTTTGTTTTTTCATGACCAAATAACGTTATGTGCATTAGAGAAACAGCTGTTTTGTACACATATCTCTCCCTCATTCACTGTTTTTTTTTTCTTTTCTGAATTTACTGGTCTCATGTATTTTGTCTTCTGTGAACTACTAGCTCATATCCTTTGCCCGTTTAAAAAACTGTGGTAAAATATCCATAACTTAAAATTTACCATCTTAATCATTTTGAAGTAAACAGTTCTGTAGTAATAGGTATATTGACACTGTTGGGCAACCGTGACCACTGTTTATCTCCAGAATGTTTTCATCTTCAGTATTGAAACTCTACATCCATTAAACAGTAACTCCCTATTTTCTACTACCCCCAGACCCTTAAAACCGCTATTCTACTTTCTGTCTCTGTGAGTTTGATTATGTACCCTTATTTAAGTGGAGTCATACAATATATCTGTTCTTTTGTACCCAATTTATTTCACTTAACATAATGTCCTCGAGGTTTATCCACACTGGAGCATGTGTCCGAAGGTCATTCCTACAGGCTGAATATGAACGACTTTCCAGTGTGTGTGTGTGTGTGTGTGTGTGTGTGCGTGTGTGTATAATGTACACACCGCATTTTGTTTACCCATTCATAGGTCAGTGGACGTTTACGCTGTTTCCACCTTTTGGCCATAGCACTTTGTGAATAGTGCTGCTGTGGACATTGGTGGACATACATATCTGTTCAAGCCCTTGCTTTTGATTTTGGGGGGTTATATACCCCGATGTAGACTCACTGGATCAGATGGCAGTTCTGTTTAATACTTTGAGGAGTCACCACACCGCTTTCCACAGCGGCTATAGCCTTTTACCTTCCCTTTGCACAGATGTTCCAGTTCCCCACATCCTCACCAGCACTTGTCATTGTCTGTCTTTCTGATAACAGCCACCTCAATAGATGTGAAAGTGATGTCTCACTGTGGCCTTGATTTGCATTTCCCTAATCATAGGTCACGTTGAGCATCTTCTCGTGTATTTCTTGGCCATTTATATGTTTTTTTTTAAAATTTTTTTTTTAACATCTATCCTAATCTTTCATCCGTTTTTGAAATCAGTTTTCTGTGTTTTTGTTGTTGAGTTTTAGGAGTTTTTTAAAAAAATATATTTTGAATCTGAATCCCGTATCACATACATGGTTTGCAAAACCTCATGCACCTTGACAGCTGTACCACGTCCCCCATCCACTTAGCTGTTAGCTTCTGGTGCCTCGTCTAGATAAACTGGCTGTGGTGAACCTCCTTGTACATGGCAATCAAGCACACAGTCACATGTTTCCCTGGGCAGGTCCTGAGAAAGTCAGGTTGCTGGATTGTAAGATAGGAAAATAGTAGACATTGCCGCGCTGCCCCACAGTGTTGTAGGCAAAACTGGGCTGAAGGGGACGTTCAGTTGTTCTTTGGGAGGGAAAAAGCTAACAGGGCTGCCTGGGGCTGTAGGAGGAAGAGGGAAGGAATAATACATCTTTAGACGGGTAGGGTAAGGGTCTGACCCCAGGGTTTATTGCACCAGTAACTGGCTACCAGCTGTCAAGGCTGCTACTTCTCCTCAGGTCACCAGCCATGATCCGACATGGGTCGGGGTGGCAGTGTTCAGGGTCACAGCCATCTTGCCAGTTCACTGACTGCAAGTCACAGAGAAGAAACACCGGCTTAATTTATCTGGAGAGTCACTAAACTTGCAGAAACTGCACTGAGGGGCAGGCTCCTCCTATATTTTTATCTTCTTTATCTCATGGCAGCCCTGATTCAGTGTGATATATTGGTCCTTAATAATATGCTCAGGGAAGAGGGTGATCAGGATCAGGAATCAATAAACTTTGGCCCCAGGGCCAAATTTGCGTGCCACCTGTTTTTGTGAATAAAACTTTATTGAAACACAGCCATGTCCATTTGTTTACATATTATCTATGTAATATTACTCATGTATCTATGTAATATATACTATTACATACCATCTTTATAATATTACATATCTATATAATATTACATATTATCTATCTATCATCTCTGACTGCTTTTTGTGTTACAGTGCCAGAGTTGAATAGTTGCTACAGAGACCTGCAAAGCCTAAAATGTTTACTAGCTGACCTTTTACAGAAAAAGTTTGCCAACCCCTGATGTAGATTTAATTGCAGTATAAATTCATAAGCTCATCAAACTTTTATGTGTATCTGTTAAGCTTGATTCTACTCAGATTGAATTCCCTGGTTGTACAGGGCTTAAGCCTTGGTGTTTTCACTGCTGAAGGCTGGGTTCAATATCTACTGTAGGAGTTAAGATCCCCAAAACCAGGTAGTGCAACCAAAAACAACAATAACAAAAAGAAAAGTAAACCATTCAGAGGACTCTTTCAGGCTGCCTCGTAGAGCTTGATGCTTTGTAGTAATAGAAATTCAAATGCCAACAAGGCCTAATGGTCCTGGGACAGTCCTGTAGAGAAGGAGTTAGGCAGAAAGTGTGGGGTGGGACCAGTTGGATGTTTAAGGGCCCTCCTGTCTCTCCAAGTTGAGAGTTAAACTCATTTTATTCAACATGAATCTTGCAACAGTAAGTTTCTGTTGATGAGTAATTCAAATATCTGAAAGTCAGTTACTAAATGCTGCAGCCGCATGAAAAATTACATTCATTCAGCAAATTCCAGGTGTCTACCAGCATCCTAACTGGGTAAGGCTACAAGGAAGAGGAACAAAAGAGATATAATTCCAGGGTGAATTTTCCAGTCCTTCCATTTTTAATTAGCTTTGACACATCTTTCTGCACAAGTTTTCTTGGTTAGTTGTTGTGTTGCCTTAATAACTGTTGCCTTTTTTGATTCCAGCTTTATCCTGCCAAGAGGTCACTGACGAAGAGGTCTTGGATGCAAGCTGCTTGTTGGACGTCTTAAGAATGTACCGATGGCAGATCTCTTCGTTTGAAGAGCAGGTGAACACGATATTCAAAACAGGTTTCCTCAGAGACTCCTTCCCATTCATGAGCTGGGGCCTGAGCTCCAGAAACAGCTGCATCCCTGCAGCGGGAGGAGTAAATGCCAGCCTTGACCTTGCAGTTCGTGGCCAGGCCTGTGTGGATGTTTCTGTGACGTTTCAGACAGCCTGAGTGTCCTGAGACCAGATTGTGATTGGGAACAGAGAAGGTTCACAGGACAGGATGTAGGCACACTGTCGCCAGGGAGGGGAGATCTTTTTAGTTCTCTAGTGACTTTGCACTTCAGTGGCTGACGGGGACACGTGAGGCCTTCAGAGAGACGTGAGTGACTCTACCTTCTCCCCTTCCCCAGAGGACAGCGCTGGGGCTGACAGCGTGAAGCTCTGGGGACCGACGGTTTCGGCCCTGTGGGTGCGCACTTCTGGCAGCACCTCCTCCCGTCCGCTGATGTTCCAGGCTGACCCCGGCCAGCTTTGTGCTGGCCACTGCCGCCTCCACTGTCCATCCCCTGGACCAGAGCCTTTGTTCTCCCCAAACTGTGGGGCTGAAGTGAGAGGCATTTAAAAACTCAGAAAAGTGAGGTGGGAAGGCTTTCTCACTCCCCTTTTCTTTAAAGATGGTCTCCGTTTCCACTTTAATCGGAAATCATGTGTGTGTTACTTTTTAAACACGATGTTGAGAGTATCTCTGCTTTCTCATGATGCTTCTTGACTAATCCACTACATGTAGAAATATTTTTTCATTTAGAAACTACTTTTGTAATCCTCCTCTGGTAACTGGAATTATTTAGCTACAATTCACATTTCTCTAAACTGAGAGAGCGACTGGAGTTTAGTCCTTCAGGACATCAGATACCTGTCAGCCAAAAAAAAAAAAATACCGTACAGCCTTAAAGTCAAGAATCAGGTTTTATTTGACTGGCATACTGAAGGCAGTCCTTAAGCAGGGAGACGGCCTCTCAGATAGCTCCAGGGGCTTCTCCAAAGAGGTAAGGGAGCAGCCAGGATATATCAAGTGTTTGCAAAAAAACCCAGTAGTCAGAACATCGAAAGATTACTGTTAGTTAAAGGAAAACTGCGGAAAAGGCAATGGTACCCCACTCCAGTACTCTTGCCTGGAAAATCCCATGGATGGAGGAGCCTGGTGGGCTGCAGTCCATGGGGTCGCGAAGGGTCGGACACGACTGAGCGACTTCACTTTCACTTTTCACCTTCATGCATTGGAGAAGGAAATGGCAACCCACTCCAGAGTTCTTGCCTGGAGAATCCCAGGGACGGGGAAGCCTGGAGGCCTGCCGTCTATGGGGTCGCACAGAGTCAGACACGACTGAAGCGACTTAGCAGCAGCAGCAGCAGCAAAGGAAAACTGGACTTCCCAAGTTAATGAATTAAGCACTTTTCTACATAAGGGAAGATGCACACATCTGGGCTCATTGAAATCATTCCTTAGATGTGCACCTTAGCTGTCTCGGGCCCATATCCTGCTTTTCTCCATCCTGAATCCCCTCAGGGTGCACAGTAGGGGGTGACTGCAGGGCCGCTGGTCTGGTGGCCACACCATCCTTTGTTTACTGATGTGACAAGTGACATTCTTTATCCACATTCCTTAAGTCCTGCTCTTCTGTCAAGGACCCACTTGGGTCCCAGTTGCTCCTGGGGAGTGTTTCCAGGGTCTGATGCTGAGCCGCATGGCGCTGTGGTGTGTGTGGGGAGAGAAAGCATGTCTGTCTGTGGTTCCCTTCCTCTCTGAGCACATCAGAGCATCTAGCACGGGACCTGGTCCACACCTTCACTGTTAGTGATCAGGTCAGCCAGCCACTTTTATAGTCGTTTCCATTGAACACACTGGGCCTTGAGAAGCTGGAAAGGAAACTCTGCCCAGCTTAGCCATAGAGGGCCTGCCTGGCGGTGCACACGGTGGGTGGTTCTGGTGTTGCCCAGCCTCTGCAGCCGCTCTGAAGAACGCTCTGCCCTCTTGACAGGACGCCCATGAGTTATTCCATGTGATCACTTCATCACTGGAGGATGAGCGGGACCGCCAGCCCCGGGTCACACATCTGTTTGATGTGCATTCCCTGGAGGTAAACCGTTAACACTCTGAGTACATCCAGTGTGGTCTGTGCACATCGAACAGGTGCAGGGGACACAAGTGTGATTTTCCTTCAACTTTAAACTGAAAAGTAAAATTCGATCAAAAGGCAGTAGTGGGAGTGAGGCTGGGGGAGGGTCTGAAACTTCACAGTTGGCAGTCAGTGACTGTGGTTGGCAGTGTTGAGGTTCTTGAAAGCAATCCCTTGCTGCAATTTGCATTGGCCTTGAGAGGAAAGAGTGTATTCCACCCCCCCCCCCCACCTCCGCCTCCACTTTTAATACCGGAGAGCAAGGAGCCACAAGAATGCTCAATGAATCTCATTTCCCTGGCACATTGTAAATGTCAGAGAGTTGATAAAAGTTAACTAGTCAAAGGAGGGGGTACAGATATTCCAGAGAGGAAAGGCGTTCTGTTGCATTTGGTGAAGGAATAGGTACAGAAATCAGTCCGAGAGCACAGTTAAGGCTGCTTTTAGGAAGCTTAGTTTAAAGTTGATTTTTGAACAGGGTAGTCAGCACAGAAACGAGAGATTTAAGAGGGGATTGAGGGTGGGTGGCCAGAGGGAGAGCAGTAGGGTTTTCAGCCTCTTTCTCTTTCTTCCCCTGCAGCAGCAGACAGAAATAACTCCCAGACAGATCACCTGCCGCACCAGAGGTATAGTCGTTTCCCTTGAACTGTAACATGTGAGATGTGTACCTTTTCAATAGGACAGTAATTTGCTTTATGTTTTCTAAAAAGAATGTTTTTTTTCTGGTGACATCCACCCTGACTTGGAGTGTGTGCATTTGAGAGGAACTTGTGTTTCGGAAACAGCTCTAAACCGTCCCCCCAGTGAGCATCTCGAGTGTTCTATCACAGCCGAGCCCTGCTCAGTTTCTGCTTAATGGACCTGTTCTGCCTCAAATGGTGGTCTCTCTCTACCTTCTTGAATTGGTCCTGTAACTTAATAAGCTGAAGGTGCTGTGTCCTCAGCGTTTCCACTGTGGCCAGCTGTCCCTGCAAATGATCCCAAGCCTCCCTGGAAGGAAATCATTGTTTTCTTAAGAAAATGACGTATCAATTCCTTTGCGCACTGGTAGTAATGAGGACAGTTACCTTTTGGGTCCCTGCTGCGTGCCGGTCACCATAATACCTCACGGAAGCCTTCCAGCTGCTCTGTGAGGTTGGTGGTGTGGGGCATGCCCTTACTCGCTCAGTTGTGTCTGACTCTGCGACCCCATTGGACTGTAGCCCACAAGGCTGTTCCATCCATGGGGTTTTTCGGGCAAGAATACTGGAGTGGTTACCATTTCCTTCTCCAGGAAGTCTTTCCAATCCAGGGATTGAACCCGTGTCTCCTGTGTTGCAGGAGATCCTTTACCTGCTGAGCCGTCAGGGAAGCCCCAGGTGTGGGGCATAGTGGGATCATAATTATCCCCATTTCCAGAAAACTGAGGCTTATAAACATGAAGTCTGGCTCTGGGTCTGGTGACGAAGAAGCAAAGCCAGGGTCCAGCCTAGGCCGGCCAGTCTTCCAGCCCGCGGTTCTAACTGGCACACCACACTGCTGTTATTCCACTAACCCCATCCTACCCGCCCAAACCCCAGTTCTTTAGAACCTGCTCGTTCTGATGTTTTCAGAAGTGCTCTTTTTTCTGCCTTTGTTTTCTTTTGGCCTTGCCTCATGGCATGCAGGATCCTAGTTCCCTGACCAGGATCAAGTCCAATATCTGCAGTGAAAGCCTGGAGTCTTAACCATGGACTGCCTGGGAAGTCCAGAAACTTTTTTTTCTAAAGAGGGTGTTTGTACCACGTACTAAGAAGGAGGGTGAATTTTGAGGTTGGTGCCAAAGGGCTAGAGGTGGCCTATCCAAAGGTGTTCTGTGTTTCAGGGTCACCACATCCCACATCCAATCACTGGAAGTCTCAGCATCCTTTTCACGGAAGACTCACGAGTAACATGGTCTGCAAACACTGTGAGCACCAGGTAAATACACTACCAGTGCCTGGTATTTTCTGGCAAGGTTTTATTTAAGATTCGTGAAGGAACCAGAGTGTGCGGACTGACATTGGTGTCTGGCTTTTGTGGTTTTCTGGGGTCTCTGCGCTTAGTCAACTGACTGCCCACGTTTGGTGAGTGCTGGCATACCAGTTGACTCTCAGATGGCGTCTTCTGTACCAAGAGCAGCAAACCCACTGTGGATTGGCAGGGTTTTGAGTCTTAAGGTTGGGTCTATACTCTTGGTGAACACAACAGATTCTAGGGCTGGTTTTTTTGTTTGTTTGTTTAGTTTTGGTGTGTGTACGTGTGTGTGTTTTGTTTCTGAGATTTTAAAATGTTATTATGCAAAATTTTGAACATGATACAAAAATAGAGAATTGAATAGCTGTCACCTGGAGAAGGCAATGGTACCCCACTCCAGTACTCTTGCCTGGAAAATCCCATGGACGGAGGAGCCTGGTGGGCTGCCATCCATGCGGTCGCTAAGAGTTGGACATGACTGAGCGACTTCACTTTCACTTCTCACTTTCATGCATTGGAGAAGGAAATGGCAACCCACTCCAATATTCTGGCCTGGAGAATCCCAGGGACGGGGGAGCCTGATGGGCTGCCGTCTATGGGGTCGCACAGAGTCGGGCACGACTGAAGCAACTTAGCAGCAGTAGCAGTCAATTTTAGAATATTTTTATCATCCCCCCAACCACACACACACAAAACCCAACCCTGTACCCATTAGCTTCCTTTCTTATTTCTCCTCACACTGCCAGCCCTTGGAAACCACTAATCTGCTTTCTGTCTTTATAGATTTGTCTGTTCGGGACATTTCATATAAATGGAATCATACAGTGTCTGGTGCCCTGAGACTCGCTTCTTTGACTCAGCATAGTGTTTTCAGGGCTCTTCCGTGTTGTAGCCCATGCCAGCGCTTTGTTCCTGTTTATTACCAAGTACTATCCACTGTATTACTAGACCGCATTTTGTTTATCCAGTCATCAGTTGATGGGCATTTGAGTTGTTTCTACTTTTCAGCTATTATGTATAATGCTACTGTGAATAGTTATGCGCACATTTTTGTGGAAACATGTTTTTATCTCTCTTTAGTATTTCCCTAGGAGTGGAATTGCTAGCTCATATGGTAACTCTAAGTTTAACCTTTTGAGAGACTGCGAGACTATTTTTTCTATTTCCACCAGCAGTGAATGAAGTTTCACATTTTTCTACATCCTCACCAACACTTATTATCTAAGTTTTTATTTATAGTCGTTCTCTTGTGTGCAACATGGTGTCTCATTTTTTTTCCCCTCATTGTGGTTTTAATTGGCCTAATCATGAGAACTCCCCATGTCTCCTGCCAATGTGGGAGACGTAAGAGACGCTGATTGGATCCCTGGGTCGAGAAGATCCCCTGGAGGAGGGCATGGCAACCCACTGCAGTGTTCTTGCCTAGAGAATCCCATGGACAGAGGAGCCTGGCAGGCTATAGTCCATAGGGTCGCAAAGAGTTGGACATGACTGAGTGACTAATGATGTTGAATCATTTTTTAATAAGTTCTCTATTGATTTTATTATTTATTGTTTTATTTATAAATAAAATTAATTGATTTATCTTTGGCTATGCTGGGTCTTCACTGCTGCATGCGAGCTGTCTGTAGGTGCAGCCAGCAGGGACTGTTCTTTATTGTGTATGCAGGCTTCTCGTTGCAGTGGCCTCTCTTGTTGCAGAGAATGGGCTCTAGAGCGCTGGCTATGTGGGGTTGTGGTACATGGGCTTAGTTGCCCTATGGCATGTGGGTTCTTCCTGGACCAGGGACTGAGCTCATGTGTCCTGCATTGGCAGGCAAATTCTTAACCACTGGGCCACCAGGGAGGTCCCCAAAGCAGGAACTCTTATTAAATGTATTTTGTCGTCTGTTTTTTTTTTTTTGGGGGGGGGGGGTTGCCAATTAATCATAAAACTTGCACATCTTTCTGTGTAATCATGTGTACTTCTACTACAGTATTTTAAACACAGTATTCACTCTGTGTGGACATGATATAATTTACTCTCTCATTCCCTAGAAGTTTCACCCATTCGTGTTTTGCTGTTTTAAATGGTGCTGTGATAACTACATCCTTGTAGTTATGTTGTCCATGGTTGTTTCCTTAGGATAATATCCCCATTTTGCTGGGTCAGGTATGTTATTGTACAGTTTTTCCAAGCTGTCCTTTAGTATTATTGTAGTTCTTATGTTTACAAAGTTGTTCTTAATAGACTTTGCTTCTCGGTAAGTACATTATGTTTGACTGTGTTACTGTTGGGTGTGTAAATATGAAAATGTTTTATAGACATATTTCTTCCCACTTATAAAACTTTGAATTGAACCTAAGTCCTTTCTGTATTTCCTGCAATTTATGTTTCAGAGTCCTGTTCGATTTGATACCTTCGACAGTCTTTCACTCAGTATCCCAGCCTCCACATGGGTATGTACTGATCTCTGGTTTATTTCGAGTCTGTTTCAGAGACATCTGAATCTGAAAGAGCTTTGAGGCATCTTGTGTAACTCAGGCACTACACGTGACTCAGACGCACAGTTGGTTGAACCTGTCTTAGTTTAATCTGTGGTTACCACGACCCGTCTGGGAGAAGAAGAAAGGGGTTTCTCTCTTGCTGCAGAAATTTTGGCTTTTTCGAATACATATACACACACCTCTCAAGTACAGAGATGCATAAAACAGCATTTCTGCAGTATTGGGTCCTCATACCCTTGACTCCGTCTAGAATAACAAATCTAGATGCTCTGAACTCCCCATTTTGTTTGGGAAACACCCACTGTGTCTGTGAAGCCTCGCAGCCTACCCAAGCAGAATAGAGCTCTGGGCTTCGTCCCGCTAACAGTGTCAGTCCACCTGTCCTTGAATTGTGTTCGTGAACGTGCTTCTTGTGCCATAGGGTCATCCACTGACCCTGGACCACTGCCTTCACCACTTCATCTCGTCGGAATCCGTGCGGGATGTCGTCTGTGACAACTGTACAAAGGTATGACTTTAACCCCGGCCGCCATCTCCCGAGCTGGCCCCCATGTCCAGATACAGGGCCTCGCATACCCTTAGCCCTGAGCTCTGTTGACTGGCCCAGAGGCTCCCTGCAGCCACAGCCACCTCCACCTCATTTGCTTAGAAAGTTGGCAGCCCACAGACTATATCTTTTTCCCAGATGAGTTGTTTCATTCACAGAATGTTTAAAGGAAAAAAATTGAATCATATGCTTTGAGGTGAGACATGCCCGTTCCAATGTGCTACGGTCCCCTCCATGCCCACCTGTCTCACTCCTGCCCAACTGCCCCAGGAATGTCATCCTCTGAATTAAGAGGAAGTGTATGGGAAAGAATTTTTGAAGACACAAAACAAAATAGATGACAGGCAGGCAGTGCAGAGTTTCTTTTGGCCTCTTTGTTTCTCTTGCTGCCACGGTCACAATTATTTAGTGACTCTTGTTTTTGTTCAGTTGCTAAGTCATGTCCAACTCTTGGTGACCCCATGGACTACAGTATGCCAAGCTTCCCTGTCCTTCACTATCTCCCAGAGTTTGCTCAAACTCATGTCCATTGAGTTGGTGATGCCATCCAACTGTGTCATCCTCTTTAAAACAGTGAAAGCAAAAATCACCCAGTCATGTCCGACTCTTTGCAACCCCATGGGCTATACAGTCCATGGAATTCTCGAGGCCAGAATACTGGAATGGGAAGCCATTCCCTTGTCCAGGGGATCTTCCCAACCAAGGAATCCAACTAGGGTCTCCTGCATTGCAGGTGGATTCTTTACCAGCTTAGCTACCAGGGAAGCCCGTTTAAAACAGCGAAACCAACTTGCAAATATCTGGGCAGCTGAGTTCCTTTGGCAGATGGATGCCAAGTGCCCAGTGAATGCTGGGGTAACTCCAACCTGGCCCTCTGCTCTCTCTGAGGGTCCTGTTTCAAGAATTTCTTCAGAGAGATGTTTCCTTTATTTCAGATTGAGGCAAAAGGGACGCTGAATGGGGAGAAGGTGGAACACCAGAGGACCACATTTGTCAAACAATTAAAACTGGGGAAGGTGAGCCTATGCCGCACACCTGGCCAGCTCTGCCCCCCGGAGCCCCCCAGATCCGGCTCTGCTCCCAGGACCCCTGGGTCTGGCTCTGCTCTGGGGGTCCTCCAGGTCCATCTCTGCTCTGGGGGCCCCCGAGTCCCGCTCTGCTCCCAGGACCCCCGGGTCTGGCTCTGCTCTGGGGCCCCCCCAGATCCAGCTCTGCTCCCAGGACCCCTGGGTCTGGCTGTGCTCAGGGGCCCCCCAGATATGGCTCTGCTCCCAGGACCCCCAGGTCTGGCTTTGCTCTGGGGCCCCCCCAGATCCATCTCTGCTCCCAGAGCCCCATGTCTGGCTCTGCTCTGGGGCCCCCCAGATCTGGCTCTGTTCCCAGGACCCCCGGGGTCTGGCTCTGCCCCGGGGGCCCCCTGGGTCCCGCTCTGCTCCCAGGACCCCCGGGGTCTGGCTCTGCCCCGGGGGCCCCCTGGGTCCCGCTCTGCTCCCAGGACCCCCGGGTCTGGCTCTGCCCCGGGGGCCCCCTGGGTCCTCCTCTGGCCCTCCACTCTTGCCGTCTCTCCCACTGCAGCTCCCGCAGTGCCTGTGCATCCACCTCCAGCGTCTGAGCTGGTCCAGCCACGGCACGCCCCTGAAGCGGCACGAGCACGTGCAGTTCGGCGAGTTCCTGATGATGGACATCTATAAGTACCACCTCCTGGGACACAAGCCCGGTCCCCGCAGCCCCGAGCGGTGTGAGAAAGCAGGGCCCGCACTGGAGCTGCAGGATGGGCCGGCAGCCCCCAAGTCAGGTGCGTGTCCAAGGGGCAGAGAGGGACCCTCCGGGCCCTGGTGCCACCAGGGCCAGGCTTGCCCGATGGCGCTTAAATTCTTGAGAACAGCAGGATTGGGAGTGAGAGAAGGTGGGTTTCATAAAAGAGGTTAAAATGATACAGTGATGTCTAGGTTTTAAAAGCTCTATGACGGATGGAAACACACAGGCAGGAGGTCAGAAGGTTGCTTTCTGATCTTCTGGCTAGACAATAATTGACTCACCTCATTCCACTGAATTTCTTCTTTTCTGCCCCCATACAGTCACCTAGTGAATATATTCAATTTTTAATTGAGGATAATTGCTTTATAATGTTGTGTTGCTTTCTGCTGTACAGCAGTGTGAATCAGCTCTGTGTCAGAGTCACTCAGTTGTGTCCGACTCTTTGTGACCCATGGACTATAGCCTGCCAGGCTCCTCTGTCCACGCTATTCTCCAGGCAAGAATACTGGAGTGGGTAGCCATTTCCTTCACCAGGGGATCTTCCCAACCCAGGGATTGAACCCAGGTCTCCTGCATTGCAGGTGGATTCTCTACCGTCTGAGCCCCTAGGGAATCAGCTATAAGTATACATATATCTCCTCCCTCTTGAGCCTCCTTCCCATCACCTCCTTTAGACAGGAAATGTGGGGAGGCGGTATCCTGGCTGAAGACCCCTAAACATCTTACTTGGGTTGCTCCTTCTTTACTGAATTGCTGATTTATCTGATCCCATTACAATCCTCCCTTGAGGTTAATCCTTGACTCAGGCACCAGTGAAGCCAGGTAGCTATTATCACCTTCAGTCTCACTGAAGAGAGAACCGAGGCTCCCAAAGGCTGAGTGCCAGACGGGGCTTCTGGAACTGGAATGGAGTGTGGGGCAGTTTTGTAAAGGTCTTGTATGTAATGTGTTTAGTTCCTCATTAATGAGGGAAAACCCACTGACTTTAAAGGCTCCAAGCCTGAACATCCCGTCCTGTTCCACCCTCCCTCCACAACCGCCCACCCCGTTTGCTGCTCCTAGTCAAGCCGGGACTGTCTTCCCTGCACCCTGGCCTTTCCCCACCTCGTGCCCCTCACTACTTTTATTCTTTTTTTTTTTAATATTTATTTATTTATTTGGCCCACCAGGTCTTAGTTGTGGCATGTGGGACCTAGTTCCCTGTCCAGGGATCAAACCTGGGCCCCCTGCACTGGGAGCACAGTCTGAGCCACGGGACCACCAGGGAGGTCTCCGCCCCCTCACGACTGTTACTCGTTTTTACATCCGGCTGTGTGGCCTGGCAGGACACAACTCACAGCGGGACGGAACTTTGTTCTTTCTCAGCAGATCCGCAGATTAACTTTGAGAGTAGAGCAGCAGTGGTGGGAAGAGGGCCTGGTTTTAAATCAAGGGCCTCTTGGCCTCACTTTCTCCTCTCCCAGGTGGGGGTGCAGGTCTGCTAGTGTTCAGAGTGTGGTGGTTAAAGAGGCCAACAGTGTAGCTGGTCGGTGTTAAAGGCCCCCAAATATGATACTTGAAAGGAGAAGAGATGTAAACATCTCCTTAATTATCTCATCTGCACCCGTGAACACATCCCCGCTGTCTCCGACTGCTGCTCCTCAGAAGCTGACTGTCAGAGAAAAGAGAATGTTTGGATCAGTGCTTTTCAGCAGGGAGTCTGGCCCCCAGGGGCACTGGGCTGGAATCAGTGCTTTTCATCAGGGAGTCTGGCCCCGGGGGCACCTGGCTGGGGCTGGTGGCGTGTTTGGTTGTCTCGGCTGGGAGAGGAGGCACTGCTCTGAGTGGAGGCCAGAGGTGCTGCTCAGCATCCTGCAAAGTGCCCAGGACAGCACCCACAAAGGGCGACCAGAGCCTCAAGGTTGACAAGCCTCGGTTTTGGTCAGGCCAGTCAGCGGGCCACTGCTTGGCTCTGACACGTGTCTTCAGCAGCCAGGCCTGGAAATCTCAAAGATCCACAAAGCTGTCACAGTGAGCAGGAGGCTGGGAGGGGGATACAGTTTTTCCGTTTGGGAGTAAAGCAGGTGAAGACAAAAAAGTAGGAAGTTTTATGAATCAACATAGTACAAAATCAAGTTATCTGTTTTTCCTTTGCAGCCTTATCAGGGAGCTAAATCTCAAGCTAAGCAGAAACCACATTTTGTTCACCCAGAGCCGCGGGCCTTTTTGTCTTGCAGTTCGCAATCACCCGGGGGCCCCCAAAACACAGACTTTCATGAATGGCGCCTGCTCCCCATCTTTGTTGCCTGCCCTGCCGACCCCCATGCCTTTCCCCCTCCCAGCTGTTCCTGACTACAGGTGAGCTGCTCCTTAGACTCATAAGCTTCGTTCACTGATTGCTTTAAAAATAAGAATTATGAAGTCCATAAATCGTAACTATGGGTATGTGTGTATACGTGTACATATGTAAGAAAGTATGTACACAGAATATAAAGAAAGAAATTTAGATCTCTGGGACACCACCCAGAGAGCACCAGTTAAGTCTTCGTTTTCCTCTCTGTAAAGGTGTGTGTGTGTGCATATACCACACAATGTAGGTACACTGACAGAATTGGACGGCCCACCAGGCCAGTCAGTGGAGGTCTGCATTTTAATGATTGTATAGCATCCAGCTGTCAGGCTGCACCATCATCAGTCCCCTGTCATTGAATCCAGCTAGGGTCCTCTTACTCTTTGCTTTTGCCTCTAAACCTTCCTCGTTGTATTTGTAAACCACTGGCATTTGTTCCTACCGTTCAGCTCCTCCACGTACCTCTTCCAGCTGATGGCCGTGGTCGTCCACCACGGGGACATGCACTCTGGACACTTCGTGACCTACCGGCGCTCCCCGCCCTCGGCCAAGAACCCCGTCTCCGCCAGCAGCCAGTGGCTGTGGGTCTCTGACGACACTGTTCGCAAGGCCAGCCTACAGGAGGTGCTGTCCTCCAGTGCCTACCTCCTGTTCTACGAGCGCGTCCTCTCCAAGATGCAGCCGCAGGGTCGGGAATACAAGTCTGAGGAATGACCCTGCCCCGCCCCCTGGCTGGAGAGCCGCCAGCACTGTCCCAGCCCTGTGTGTCTGTGCGTGTGTGTGGCGTGTGTGCGCGCGTGTGAGCAGCCCCACTAGAGTCCTGTGGCCTTCTGGTGTGGTGTAAGAGCAGGCTCCACAGAGGAACTGGCGGCCCCGATTCACACCAGATGAGGCCCCCACCCCCTCCCCGCACAGCTTGCACCAGGGTGGCACCGGGCACCATGTGTGTCTAGACCATGTCTTGTCACTCATCCGATACAGGTAATTAAAAGGAACCAGACTCCAGAAGCCACCTTTTTTTTTTTAATATATTCTGATGCATCAGGTGTTCTCAAAGGGGAGTTAACTCTGTCTGATCCTCCAGGGCTTCAGCGTAGATCTTTTTAATAAGCAAACAAGGCCCACGAAAACTGATGAATTAGTGAAATCATTAAAGGCAACAATTTCAAAGAAAAAAAAGTGCCTTTCAATCTCAACTGCTTTTGTAGCACATTCCTTCTGGAAAACAGACCTCATCTGGGAGTCACACGAACAATTTTTGCAAAGCTCTGATCCTTCCAGAGTGACCGAATGGAAAGCAAAGGGACAGCTCAGAAGACGCCTGGCGCACACCCGCCTTCCCCTTTTGTATGTCTTTTTCTAACCTTTCGGAGTCTTTATATGTAGTGAAAGGTCATCTGCCAAACCCGCCCCTCAGGGGAATTCTTTCTCTACTTCATCAGTGACAAGTGACCAGCTTCCTTGCTGCTGTCAACTTGCGTGTCCTGGACTCTGAGAGGTGTGGCCACCGCTTATTATATAACTGCCCGGACAGCCAGAACCTGGCGGCCTCTGCACTGCACCCACGACCACCCTGCTCCGTAGAAAACCCTTTCTCACGCCAGGACCCACCGTGGACCGTTACTCTCACCTATTTATTTATTGCCCACATGGAGTTCCTGAGGTTTACAGGTGGAGCCGGGGGCCATGACAGACAGACAATCCCGGCCTCCGCACAAGAGCTGGATTCAGAAGGTAGGGCGCAGACCTCACTCGGGGCCTCCACCTCTCCACACCTCGGCTTCCTCATCTGTAAAGTGAAGAGTTCAATTCCATGGCCGTCAAAGTCCAGCCCATCCCATCCCACAAAAAAGGAAGAAAGAAGTTTAAGAAAACTTCTGAAACACACAACGGTGGCTGATACCTGGTCCCATCATCCTGTCCTAGATCCACATTCTACACGTGTTGGTTTCCAGTACCTCATACAGAAGGCCCCATCTGATCATCCTCCCCCATCCTCAGGTAAGTCTCACGAAGGCAGCCCAGGGCCAAAGGAATTCTGAGGACACAGCGGTATCTATGTTTTAGCTAGATTTTTTTATTTAAAAAAGAAAGGATACCAAATCCAGACTGACTCCTCAGAGGTAAGATTTGGAATCAGGTGCATCCAGGTCACCGAGGTCAGGCTGAGGACCATGCTTCCCCTGGTGGGCAGGCTGGCGACACTCCAGACAAGACCTTGGTGTCAGCTGAACCCACCGGAGGCCCGGGCGGTCCCCATTCCACTGGGCCAGGTGTGTGTGCGTCCCGAGGACTGGGAAGTCCTGCTACGGACAGAAACAGACTGTGAGGGTTCTCCAGACCGCAAGCATCAGGGAGAAAAGGGCAGCGTGAAGCTTCTGCTCTGCTCCTGGCAGATGTTCCTTCCCGACTTCGTCGTAGACCCCAGCTCTGATGGTGAAGAGTATCCCCGTGATACCCGAGCCTGGGGCAACACGTGCCCAGGTCGCGTGGCCTTCACCTGCCTGGCCAACCTCAGCTTTGTGCACCTGCCCTTCTGCCACTGCGTACTCTGGAATCTGCCATCAGAGAGGTGCCGGGTGTGAACAGTGCCTCCTTTGAATGTTTGGTTGTAAGGAGACCTTTGGTCAGAGGCCAGGGACTGGGCCACGGCTACGGCTATAAATGTGAATGATCTCTAGGCACATTCTCTACCCCTGCTTCCTCACATTGTAAATTATTAGGCTTTAGTTAGCAGCCAAATAATCTTATTTCTAGCATTCAGTTATTTACAGTCACTTCTTTTTTTTGCAAAAACCCGAGTCAAACTCATAGTTTATACCATAATAACTGTTGATTTATGTATTTGCTAAAGGTACCTTTTGTATCTGCTGTATTATAGCAATAAAAGAATCATTTTGTTAGGAAAAACATCAGCTGGTATTCTTTCATAATTCACCAGTCTGATACAAATGTCCTCTTTCTCTGAGTTCTGCATTGTACCCGTAAGAAGCCCTGCGCTTGGGTGAAACCCATTCCGTGTTCCCTATTGGTAAAAGAAACAGCAGCTCCCTCTAGAAGTGGAGAGCGAAGGAGCCAACAGAAGCACTCACTGTTAACAACGTTGGTCGCTTTGTAGTAGGATTTTCCGAAATGTCAGATTGACCCGGGGAGCCAGAACCTTCTTTCGGACCGGGAGACTGTGGTACCAGTGAGTATTGGTTGGGTGGTTCATCATGAGTAAGCTGCCATGGGCCAGCTGGAGCTTGACCACCTCCAGCCTCCGGGACGGGTGCTTCCCCCGGGAATCCTTATGCCGGAAGAAGAAGTCTCTGCAGGCCCCAAAGGAGACAGAGGCGATGGGGCTCCCAGGAGCCAGTTCTCTCTCGTCATCCCTGTGCTCGCCAATGTGGTCCTGGCCGTCTTTGTACCTGCAGTGAGAAAACGAGCAGAGTTCACAGTACAGTCCTCTCTGGAAACACGCCACCCACACCGAGGGTCCTCGTCCGCCAGCCAGGAAACAGCGCCACAAACCCAGGCTCCTGCAGGGGCCGGAGGGCCGCACCTGGTCTACATAGTGAAGCAAGCCTCTCACTGTGTTATCAGCCCTCTGATCACAGGCTTTAAAACAGCCCACCAGTAGGGCATTCCCTGGCGGTCCAGTGGTTAGGGTTCCACGCCTCCACTGCCACAGCCCAGGTTTGGTCCCTGGTTGGGGAACTAAGATCCCATAAGTTACACGTGTGGCCACAAACAAAAACCCCACACACGTGGATGGAGGCCAGACACACGTCTTACAGTCCCAGATTCGTGTTTGTAAACTTTTATCATATAAGATGCCTTCTCTCTGTAACTCAATAAAATCTGTATTCCTTGCCGGGCCTCTGCCCACCTCTGAGCTGAGCTCACCCCACACCCCTCTTTCCCTCATACACTGTTTTCTGGCACCACCAGTGGGATTTCCACTCCACAGACACTCCAAACTCCCTCTGCTCTCCCTGCAGAGGCCTCTGTGGCTCACGTTCCCTTGGTTTAGTTATAAGCTCCAATGTCACCCTTTCCTGACCCCTCGTCTAACCATCTTCCCCTAAACCCCAAATTCTCAACCAGGGCAATTCTGCCCTCCCTGGGGCACTCAAGCGATGTCTGGAGACATTCTGTTGCTCCAAAGGGACCCTTGAAAAAAATGCACAACCTAAGTGTTTCATTCTGCAGGCAGAACTGAGGACTTATGCCCGGGAGGCGGTCTTGCAGCTCTGAGGGATGGCCCCAAAGAGACAAGGCGGGAGCCGGGATACAGAGGGGTTTTGCAACAAAAACCAGGTAGTCAGAACATCAAAGGATTCTTGTTAATTAAAGAAAACCAGACATCACAGGTTATTGAGTATGGGAAGATGCAAGAATCTGGGCTCACTGAGATCATTCCTTTGACCTGCACCTCAGCGATCTGGGGCCAGGATCCTGTTCTTTGCCAGGCGGGATGGTGCACCGCTGGGGAGGCTGCAGTGGCCCCACATCCTCCGTGTGCTGATAACGGCGGGCAACCATTTCTCATGAGCTCCACAGGGAGCTCCCGGCATCCGGTTGGTGGAGGTCAGGGATGCTGCCCGACATCTGACACCACAGAAGTCAGCCCCAAGAAGAGGATTATTTGGCTGAAAGCATGGAGTGCTGTTGAGAAACCCAGACTCCTCCCTCCCACATGTTCTTAGATCAGCCTGTTTAATTTTCTACAAGACGCTTACCAACGACTGCAGGTGTCCTGTTTACCAGCACTCGGCCTCGCCCTCCCCCCAAGGTGCACACATGTGTGCTCGGTCACAGCTGACGCTTTGCAATCCCACAGCCACGAGGCCGTGGACCCCATGACCTCGGTCCCTGGGCCCCATGACCTCCTCGGTCCATGGGATTCTCCAGCTAAGAATACTGGAGTGGGTTGCCATGCTCTCCTCCAGGGGATCTTCCCAGCCTAGGGATCGAACCCACATCTCCTGCATTGGCAGGCAGATTCTTTACCACCGAGCCATCTGGAAAGCTCCCCCGCCCCCGAGGTGGGCGCGCCATAAAGACGAAATGCTGGTGCTGTTCACTACTAGGTCCCCAAGTACCCTAAAGAATTATCTGCTGTACAAATGAGTAAAATGCACGGGAATCCTAAATTCTTCCTTTTGGAAGAGACAGAAGATTTATAAAATCCAGTCCATGGTCCTGGAAAAAAACAAAAAAAAAGGTAAAGACGGAGTGTCACCTGTTGACGAGCACAAAGTTGAAGGTCTGTCCAGTCACCAGAGAAACACGATCCCGGACACGCTCCAGAACGGGGATCCAGGGCTTCGGAGACAGAGTGAGGCCTGAAAAGGTGTACCTCAGCCCAGTGTCGCCGTAGGTCGCCTGCTTCCTTGGGACACTGTGCCACTTCCCGAACACCTGGACCCTGGCCAGCGCACCTGTGCAGGGGAGACATGGTAGGGCCTCAGAAGTCTCCACTGGCTCCCTGAGCGTTCAGGAGCGAAAGTGCAACAGGAGTGACATCTATTACTCTGGCCGAGGACCTCCTCAAAAATGACTGTGGCTCACCCAAAGCCTTCCTGTGAGGGCAGTGATAACTGTCCAACACTGAGAGAAACAGCTCTAGTCCAATTTACAAAACAAAAACAAAACACGGTAACTTAATTGCTCAGCAGAACCAGAAAAAAGAGACTACAATTGGAGCAATATGAAGTGAGGTTACATGCTAACACGGTGATGTTACCAACTGTGGGGATGCAGGGGTGTGGGCATCCAGGGGAGATGGCACTAATGCAGCTCTTGATGGAGGCTGGGTCTCCCACGGGCGTTTCTACACTCCCCTGTGCTCTGCCACCCTGCAGTGGTTCTCAGCGTGGGTTCCAGCATCAGCAGCACCGGAAACTCTGGACACTAGACTGCAGGGGGCGGGGCCAGCAATGGAGTGCTCCCATGCAACAGAGTCCTGCAGCTGATGCTGAGAACTGGTGCACAGGGATTACCTGGCAACTTCCCAGCTCTCAGCGGATAGGTGATTCCTGTTATTCAGTTTGTATCGCAAGCACCCAGTAAGGTGCTTGGCCCAGAGGTGCCAGGAGTATGTGTTAATTAACAAACTCATCCGTTACTCAGTTCAGTTCAGTCACTCAGTCGTGTCCAACTCTTTGCAACCCCATGGACTGCAGCACGCCAGGCTTCCCTGTCCATCACCAACTCCCGGAGTTCACTCAAACTCATGTCCATCGCGTCGGTGATGCCATTCAATTATCTCATCCTCTGTCATCCCCTTTTCCTCCTGCCTTCAATCTTTCACAGCATCAGGGTCTTTTCAAATGAGTCAGTTCTTCGCATCAGGTGGCCAAAGTATTGGAGTTTCAGCTTCAGCGTCAGTCCTTCCCTATGAATATTCAGGACTGATTTCCTTGAGGATGGATTGGTTGGATCTCCCTGCAGTCCAAGGGACTATCAAGAGTCTTCTCCAACACCACAGTTCAAAAGCCTCAATTCTTCGGCGCTCAGCTTTCTTTATAGTTCAACTCTCACATCTATACATGACTACTGGAAGAACCATAGCTTTGACTAGACAGACCTTTGTTGGCAAAGTAATGTCTCTGCTTTTTAACATGCTGTCTAGGTTGGTCATAACTTTTCTTCCGAGGAGCAAGTGTCTTTTATTTCATGGCTGCAGTCACCATCTGCAGTGATTTTGGAGCCCCCAAAATAAAGTCTGACACTGTTCCTATTGTTTCCCCATCTATTTCCCATGAAGTGATGGGATTGGATGCTATGATCTTAGTTTTCTGAATGTCAAGTTTTAAGTCAGCTTTTTCACTCTCACTTTCATCAGGAGGCTCTTTAGTTCTTCGCTTTCTGCCATAAGGGTGGTGTTATCTGTATATCTGAGGTTATTGATATTTCTCCCGGCAATCTTGATTCCAGCTTGTCCTGGAATCCGTTATTAATGGCTCTTAAGTTCAGATTTCTCTAAACACAGACCAGTAGTGTGTTCAAACCAGCCACCACCCCCTGCTTACCTGTAAAATATTCCACTTCTTTCTCCAACTCTTGGAAAATCTCGTCTGCTTCGGCTTTGCCAAATAGCACTGTGTAATCACAGTCCAGGCCCTCGGCTCGAATGCGCCGCCAGCTGAGGCCTGCTGAGTCAACTCCATTCCCCGGGGCTGCTCTCCTGGGATTTTTCTTGCTGTTTCCCTCCTCTTCTGCCAACCCCACTGGGCCTCCTCCAGTCTGCTCTTGTTCCATCCTTCTCTTAAGGCTTCCAACAGCCCCCTTCACCAGGAATCTGTCCATCTTGTCTCCACAACAGGAAGACCTGGGAGCTGATGGCCAGGCCAAGAGAGATTGCCCAGGGTCTGTCCCAAACACCAAAATCTACTCTGCAAAGTGGTCCCACAGGGGCATTCCTCCTGTTTTTAAGGTTCCATTTTAAAAGTTTAACACCAAGTCCTATAAAGGAAGAAAGAGGAGGTTAAGGCTGGAAGGATCCCTCAGAGGTGATCTGGTCAGGGGTCTTCCACACCCGGGTTGGTATCAGAATCAGCCGCCTGGCTTGCAAAACCCACGTGCCTGCCACCCATCCCCCCAAAATAGGAATTTTAAAGAAATAACTCCCCCCTCTCTCCGCCCCCGCGGAATTCACATGCCACTGGCAAACCTGGAAACTACTATCCAATCCCTCACTTTATACCTGGGAAAGTGACACGGTGAGAGGGGCAGGGGTTTGCCCAAATTCACCCAGAAAAGCATGTCTCTCTCTCTCCTCTTGCCACCCTGCAAAGGACAGGGGTGGAAAACTGACAGGCCCTCCCACACAAGTATTAACAGATTAAGTATTGGGATCTTGAAATGGACATGAATTAGAATCTAAATATTTAACAACGGTCAAACGTAGTCATAAGCAAGCACGCCGAACTCTGATAGAAAATAAGAACTGTAATACGTGCGTGGGGTGGTGGTACCGAGGGTTCTCTTTAAAATCTCAGCACACGCTAAACTCCAGTTCCTGCAGACACTCTAGGAAGGGCTGGCGGGGAAGAGAAAACATTTACCCGCCCCGACCACAGAACTGCTTCCGGGTAGATTGCAGCGGCGCCCTGGAGAAAATCCAGGCAAATTTGCAAAACAGAGCCGTGGGCGGTCTTCGGGCGCCACCTGTTGGCCCTCCAGGCGCGTTGCAAGCACCACAGTGGTGCAGGGTCGTTACCTGTTTCGCAGTTGTGCGGGATCACCAGAAGTTTGGGAGCTGCTGGTTGATGGCATCGCTCTCTGGGGATTAATTTGGTGTCCCGACAGGGAGCTGGGCCACCAGCATATTGTCATAGGTAGGAGTACGAATTCTGCAATCAGACCCTTGTAACTTCCACTTGTCTCCTCCACTGAAGCTATGTGGTTCCTACAAATCCCTTAACATCTCTGGGCTTGAATTGCTTCCTCTGCACAGTGGGAACTACAAAACCCATGCCATGAGGATTAAATAATGAGAGGATGTGAGAGACGATGCTTCTGTTCTCCAAACAAACGTCAACTTTCATTATCGCCGGTTTTTGATTATTTTCTCTCTACAGTTCCATCATCCACTTGCCACTTGAGGGGCATTTGGGTTGTTTCCAGTTTGGGGAAAATCCAGATATAGTCACTATATTCATGTACAAGCTCTCCTGTGAATATAGATTCTAATTTCACTCAGGTAAATAGGAATGAGATTGCAGTGGCACATGTTAAGTCTATGTGTTAAATGGGCTTCCCAGGTGGCGCTAGATGGTAAATAACCCGCCTGCCAATGCAGGAGACATAAAAAACGAGGGTTCGATTCCTGGGTAGGGAAGATCCTCTGGAGAAGGAAATGGTAAGCCACTGCAGTATTCTTGGCTGGGAAATCCTAAGGACAGACAAGTGAGTGTATGTGTTACTTTATACAAAATTGCCAAACTGTTTTTCAAAGTGGCTTTTATGTTATTTTTAAAAATAATTTAAAACGGCTCGAGACACAAATAAGCAAGGAGAGAATAAGATCATTTGGGGGGGGGGGGCGTGCACCATGTGGAATCCTACTTCCCTGATGAGGGATCGAACCTGTACCCCCTGCACTGGAAGCACAGAGGCCTAACCACTGGACCACCAGAGAAGTCCCTAAATAAGATTATTTTGGACGAAGCTATAAATAGTGAAGGAAATGGCAACCCATTCCAGTGTTCTTGCCTGGAGAATCCCAGGGACAGGGGAGCCTGGTGGGCTGCCGTCTATGGGGTTGCACAGAGTCGGAGACGACTGAAGCGACTTAGCAGCAGCATAAATAGTGTCAGGTTAGAAAGTGGGGCAGGGGAAGACCCTTCAGAGGACGCGTGTCGAGTAGAGACTTAAAAGTTTTCCAGGCAGGGGGACAGTGCCCGCAAGGTATAAAGACCACAGGAGGGACAAACTGGGGATGTTCCGTGACTGTTTCTTTTAAACCATTAAAATAAAAAATTGAAGTATAGTTAATTTGAATGCTAATTTCACTCCCATAGCAACCTTATGGGGCGGGACTTGAAGTTCTTTTTACTGGCTCAAAGGCGGAGGGACTTGGCCAAGGCAGAGGGACGAGGGCTGAGAATAATGAATAAAAGGATCAAATAGCTAAGCGAACCGACCTAAGGAACTCCGCCCTTCTCAAACACAATTCGAAGCCCCACTAGGCCCCAGGGTTCTGGCTTCGCAGCCCCTCCCACACATGCGCGTTGGGACCTCCACCGCCCCCCGCCCAGAATCCCATTTGGAGCATGCGCGGGCCGCTTGGCGCCAACTGTTGACCACCTGGGCTGGCGGCAAACTCGCGGGACCCCGGGCGGCGCGCGTTGGCTTCTTCCTCGGCTTCGGGATGATCGGCCAGAAGACGCTCTACTCCTTCTTCTCCCCGAATCCCGCCAGGAAGCGAAGTGCCTGCAGCCCCGAGCCAATCGACCCGGGGACCCGGGGCGTGGCGGCCGTAGCTCAGAGCGGGGATGTGGCGGTGAGGAGCGGTTGGGGGTGGGGGGGGACCTCTCGTGGGGCCAGGGTTCAGGGAGGCCGAAAAGGGTGAGGGGGGTGAGGAGGGCGGCGGACCCCGCGATAGGGACCCGGACCGAGGGGCTTGCGGGAATGTGTATCTGACTGGGTGAACGGGGGCCGCCTCCACGTGTTCAAAACAGCCGCCTTAGCGCTCCATCAGCGGCCATGCTGAGAGGCCAGCCAATGGGGGCGAGCCTCGGGGCCCATGCCGCCAATCAGAGGCGAGGGGACCGGCCCGCCCTCCAATCGGAGGAGGGAAGGGGTGGGCCCCGGCCAAGGTTTTTGCCGCGAAAAGACAGCGTGGGGACGCCAGTGGCGGGGCCCGAGGGGGCGGGGCGAGCCCCGTTCCCAGCCAACCCCTCGCGAAGCGCCGCGAGTCTTCCTCGCAAACCCTTCTGCTCCCGCGTTGTTGTGGTACCAAGCTCGAAAATGGGGGCCTCGGCCTGCTAGTGCCTGACCGGGATCAGCCCTGGGTCCCCGGGGCTAAAAACCCTCAAGAATGGGGGTCCTTTGCCCGGGGCCGTTGGGTTGGGGGCGGAAGCTGCGGGTGTCCGGGAGAGGCCCGCTGCAGCTGCTGAGCCGCCTCTGCGGGGACTACCTACAGGCCAGCCCCGCCAAGAAGCCCCGGGCCGGGCCGGAGGAGCCCGGCACGCCGCCCTCGTCGCCGCTGAGCCCGGAGCAGTTGATCCGCATCCAGAGGAACAAGGCGGCCGCGCTGCTCAGGCTCGCGGCGCGTAACGTGCCGGTGGGTTTTGGGGAGAGTTGGAAGAAGCACCTCAGCGGGGAGTTCGGGAAGCCATACTTCATAAAGGTAAACTTGGAGGCTGCGGGCCTCTTGTGCGCAGAGCGGGCCAAGCCCACGGTTGTACGAGATTGCGTTCGTGGTTCCTCCTTTCCCTCCTTCGACGTTCTTTTCGTGCTCAGGGGCTAAAATACAGTCAATCTGCAGTTTAAGGTTTTTAGAAGGCTGTGAGATATCATAGCTTCTTTTAAAAGTTTTTTAAAATAATTAAAAAAAAATTTTAAGTCACTCCTATTTTGATATTTTAAAATTTATTTTTATTTATTTTTGACTGCGCTGGGTTTTAATTTTTTTTTTTTTTTAATTGGAGTGTGGTCGCTCTACGATGTTGTGATAACTATCACGGCTTCTACTAACCCATTTAGTTACTTAGTCTGCTCTCAAGGAAGGAGTGGCGAAGTAAAACCACAAACTCCACAGACTAAAATCTGGTTCAAAAAAAAAAAAAAGGGAGCGGTTTGCACCGGCGGGAAATCAGGGCCGCAGAGCCAATCAGCTTGGACCCAGCCCAAAGAAAGCCCGAGGGATTTGAAAGGTCGGTGGGCTGCGGGGACTGTTGCGGATTTTCCCAGCAGAATTTGGGTATAAGACTTGGAAAAGGTTTAGATAGTAGTTCTTCCACTTGAAACTTTCTTATGCTTTCCTGTGAGAAATTTGGTTTGTAAACCTAGTTTATCTTTCCATCAGCTTATGGGATTTGTTGCAGAAGAAAGAAAACATTACACTGTTTACCCTCCCCCTCACCAAGTCTTCACATGGACCCAAATGTGCGACATAAGAGATGTAAGTACAAGTTGTGGATGAATTATTGATTCATGCCACTCCTAACACTTAGCAAACTTCTTAATTTTCATTTTAGAGCAAGTACTTTGAATATATCTCCTTGTTTATAAAGTTTTAAAAAAACCCTATTAAAGTCCTATTAAATTCAGTGCTGGATTGCCCCTTGTTCGAAGTATGTGCTGTTTTGAATATCAGCAAGCAATACTGTAAAGAAAGAATAAGAAAAGAGCGTGAAACTTCGGAGAGTCAGATGGCCCGGGGGCTTCTTTGCCTGTGAGCGTTTGGAGGGCTGGGATGTTACCTGGTTCTGCTGAGACCCTTATCTAGGAGACCCTTATCTAGGACCAGAACGGGAAAGCTTTGCTGCTGAATGGGTTTCTTCAAGAATATGCCGGGGCCTACGTGGGTACCAACCAGGGGGACAGAGAGGTCCATGAAAGCGGCTGGGTCCAGTCTGGATTCTCTGGTAAAGTGTACTTCAGCTGTGGAAGAAGATTTTAAGAAGGAACTTGAGAGAAGTGTGGGTATGAAGAGAGGTGGGTGGGCATCCGTCAAAAGGCCTAGTAGTATGTTAACACCGACCTTGACAATGACCTCAGTCTCCTCTGGGGCCATCCCTTAAGAGGACACAGGCAGACCTCGTTTTATTGCACTTCACAGATAACTGTGGTTTTTATAAATTGAAGTTTTGTTGCAAGCTTTCACTGTCACATGATGGTTAGCATTTTTTAGCCATAAAGTAATACGATCTATGCTTTTTTTCTTGACCTCATGCAGTTGGATAGTTCGGGAACCAGAACGTTTACATGACTTGTTTTATTGCCATATTCACTTAATGAGAAGATCTGGAATCAAACCCACAGTATCTCCTCGGTGTACCTGTCCAGGGGAACAGGCACCTTCATAATGCAGCTGGTGGGGGATGGGAATTTCTTTTAATTTGTCAAAAAGCTATCTGGCATATGTCTGAAATTTTTAAATACACTTATCCTCTGACCAGCAACTCCACTCTTCTGAGTCTGTTCCATAGAAATAAAAGCAACAGTGGGACTTTCCTGGCATCCAGTGGTTAGGACTCCTTACTTCCAATACAGAGGGCACAGGTTCCATCCCTGGTCAGAGAACGATTAATAAGATCCGCATGCCACATAGCATGGCCAAAAACAGCAACAGTATGTAAAGATGCATATAGTAGGATGTTTACCTCATTGTCTTTTGTAAGGGAAAAGATTGGGAAACCAACTGACTGCCCGTTAATGATTGAGCTCCATTGACTTAAAGGAGGATCACAGCGTATGACATGAGAAACACAAAGACTAGAGTGATGCGTCCAGTGACCCTCATTAGATGGGTGATTATACACAGTTGGATCAAGATGGGTGGAAGTGACCGTTTGGTCTGTTTCTGGATGGTCACCCTGTGACACGGGCGTAACTCCTTTTGTAATTTGAAAACGAAGGGGATGGAAGCAAAGTTGATCCCCAGTTGTTTCAAGCATTCGGGTCGGAGAGGGGAAGGGGCGTTGCAGCAGGTGACTGAGGGAAGAAGAGCTTGGTAATGCAAAGCCACCGTGCCAGGTCCCCCTGCTCCCTTCCGGGCACCCTGAGTGGGATCGGGCAGGGGCTGCCCTTGCCCTCGCGGTGTCCCGCTGTGAGTTAACAGCAGCCAGGTGTCCGCTCGCACTGCCCGTGCCGCGCTGTTTGATCCTTGACGTCTGGTGTTCACAGGTGAAAGTCGTCATCTTGGGACAGGATCCATATCACGGACCCAATCAAGCTCACGGGCTCTGCTTCAGTGTTCAGAGGCCCGTGCCGCCCCCGCCCAGGTAGGCAGGCTGTGCTGGTGGCTCCAGTCGTGACTGTTTCCAGATGTGCGCTTGGCAGGCTACAGGTGCGCCTGTCTGTGGGCCCTCCGCCCGCCTTTGGAGCAGGAGTTCTCGTGCTCGGCACTGCTGACATTTGGGGGGGTCTTTGTTGTACGGGCTGGGACTGCCCTGTAGACACTCAGCAGCACCCCTGGCCAGCAGTACTGCCCCCTACTTGTGATGGTAAAAAGTGTCTTCAGACATCTCCAGAAGTCCCCTGGAGTGCAGAAATCACCTCTGGTCAAGAACCCCTGCTTTGGAGGATTTCATGTGTCATTTGTAAATATAATAAACTTATTAAAGATATAAACTTTAAAACCATCGCTTGAGGGTGGTGGTAAATCCGGGGCTAATTTTCTGGGTTTTCCAAAGTTCTCTTCCCTTAACACTAGCAGTGACTGAAGTAAAGGGGTTCGGCGGGTGTGCCTGTCAGAAAGAAGGAAGGGCAGCCCCAAGGGCTAGCTTTGCAGGCCGTAATTTGCGTGTGTGCTGGCGGGTCCTAAACTTTCAGAATGGTACTTAAGATTATGGGGTTTTTGTTTTTCTTTTGACTTGTTTTCAGTTTGGAAAACATTTATAAAGAGCTGTCTACAGACATAGATGGTTTTGTTCACCCTGGTCATGGAGATTTATCCGGATGGGCCAAACAAGGTAAGCTAACCACTGCTAGGTGTGTTTTGGGTGGATTTCAAGAGTCTTCTCTTTCCTGTCTGGCCGGCTTACATTTTGAAAAGATATCCGTGTGGAACTAGAGACCTCTAGTGAAATGGCTAAGTTTAAGTCAAGAAATGTGTCTGATCCTGCAGCCAGTGTTTCTCATGTTTCATGTGTAAAGTGAAAGAGAACATCGGTTCCTTGGCATCCGTACTTCACGTTTACCCGCTTGGACCATTCAGAAGGCAGCCTCGGTTTTCTCATGTCAATGCATGGCTTGTGTTATGTGTTTAATACCTGTCTACAGGACTTTCTGAACAAATAAACTATAGCCAGGAAAGGGAAAGAATATTTACTCTTTGTTTTCTTGCAGTGAGATTATTGTTTCAGCGAAATGTCTTGGCTTCCTTGTGTTAAATTCTGAGGTTATTTCATATCACTTACGATATATATGTGTGTGTATATATATATATTTTAACAGTTCTTTCCCATGATGGATATAATGCATGATTGCATACTCTGAGTTGATGTTGAAAGTGTAGAGGTGAAAATAAATCTCGCCCAGAGGCACCTACTGATCGTGCCCTGATGCTACCTGGTTTTGTCATGCACTGAGCTCATTATTGGGTTTTTGGGCTGACTCATTTCAGCCTCTTTTTTACTTTATTTTATTTTATTGATATATAGTTGATTTTACAACGTTGTGTTATTTCTGCTGTATAGCAACATGCTTCTGTTATACAGATTCTTTTTCATATTGGTTTATCACAAGATACCGATACAGAGTCTCCTGTGCTGCAGAGGACCATGTTGCTTGCCCATCCTGTAATAGTTTGCGTCTGCTAGCCCAGACTTGCAGTTTACCACCCCCCTTAGCGTCCGCACGTCTGTTCTCTGTTGCCTGTGAGTCTGTGTTTGTTCCTTGGACACGGTCATTTGTGCCGTGTTTTGGGTCCCACGTTTCAGCCTCCCTGGAAACCGCATTTTTGCTGTGTGTTCACAGGTGTTCTGCTGCTCAACGCTGTCCTCACGGTCCGGGCGCATCAGGCCACTTCTCATAAAGAGAGAGGTTGGGAGCAGTTCACCGATGCCGTTGTGTCGTGGCTCAATCAGAACACCCACGGCCTTGTCTTCTTGCTCTGGGGCTCTTATGCTCAGAAGAAGGGCGGTGCCATTGATAGGGTATGTTGTGTGGGGGTTTTGTCTTTTTTAATAGTTTAAACCAGGCTAGAGAATTCTAAGAATTTCAGTTATGTGGTCCTAGAAAATCCATCTCTTAAAATGAAGCTTATTTTTCCTTACGACCATGATAGTATTAGGTTTCCCGTCAAAAATTGAAGAGAACTCAGGGACTTTGCTGGTGGTCAAGTGGTTAAGACCTCTTGCTCACAATGCAGGGGCCCCAGATTCCATCCCTGATTGGGGAACTAAGATCCCACATGTCACATGGTGAGGCCCCAAAAAAAAAAAAATCAAGAAGGAAAACTGAACAGACCTTAGATAAAATGATTAGTTGTGTAATGAGGAAAGCAGCGGGCCCGCTTCTGCTTAGCTGCAGTTGATAACACTGGCATAAACTCGCCATATACATGGAAGACTACACTGGTCCTCGGGTTCCATTCATGTAACAAACAGTGCAGTAACGGATGAGTCAGGGAAGTCTCTTGCTTTCAGCAAGTTTGAGGGTATATAGAAAATACGAAGAGTCCCACTTCAGCGCAAATTTAACTTCCCCTGTGAAAACACCGTCAGTGCTCTGGTTGCCAGTCCCTGACACCACTAACTCAGCTCATCACTCTCTGCCCTCCCCGCATCCTCCCCCAGTTTGTTCCTTCCTTCTCCACTTAACTCGGCGAAGCACCCATGCATACCCAGTTACTGTGATGAAAAACCAGAAGTCACCCTAAAAAGTTAAGATCCCATGCTTCCGCTGCAGGGGGCCTGGGATTCGAGCCCTAGTCAAATCCCCACGTGCGCCTTGACCGAAAAAAGCCCACCCAGAAGTCATCCTCCAGTCCTTTCCCTCATGCCCTCTAACCCAGTCCTAAAATCACCCAATCCTGCCACTCCTCTGGGCTGAGCCCTGGCGTCTCTCTGGGACGCCTGTCACGGACTGCAGGTAAAGCTGGTTTGGAGAAGACTGGAGACTGGTGGTTGTGGGGCTGGGCCGGGGGGAGGCATGCACGGGCAGCAAGGAGGGGTGCTTAGCTTGGGCTGCTGGAGGCACTGAATCGGGCAGTGAAGCTGGGTGGAGAAATTATAGTGTAGACACTTCAATAAGTGAAGGAGAAATCAAGGTGGCCTGGCAGTGGATGGTGTGTCAGAGATGTGCGAACATGCTGAGGCCCTGCCCGCTGTCGGAGCAGGTCCAGCACTTCTTAAGCAGCGACTCATCTAATTTAACGAAGGCTATGTCCAGGGCGAGGCACGGGGGATACACGGACTCCCCTTTGTTCCAGGCTCAGGGAGGCGAGGTCACTTACCCGCTCACTTGTGAGTGGGTCTTTTGACTCTGAGCATCCCGCTCAGACCTGGGTGGTCCTGCGGGCGAGGGTACCAAGCCAGCCATTGTTCGGGTCCAGAGACTGGACTCGCATGTCATTTATCCTCCATTTTCTCTGAAGTGGAGTTCCGTCTTAATTTTTCTCTGTAAAGGTTCTTTGTGAATGAGCAGGATATCACACATGTTCTAAACCTCTCTTTCTCCTCCTCCCTCCCCTTCCCACACCCCCGCCACAGACATACCAACCATTCACAGCCTTTTTTCTCAGCCCCTCCCCACCTGCCCATCATAGCCTCAGGTCAGCCTCATCTCATCTTGCCCAGAGCGCCCAGACGCCTTCTCCCTGGAAGGCCTTGACTGGGATCACCAGCTGAGGTCTGAGGGTGGCCTCGGCCTGCCTCTCAGCCTCTGAACTCCAGACCCTCGAACCACCTGGGTTTCTCGTGGGGGCCCCACTCCCCTCCCTTCCTTTGTCCAGCACGTGGAGGTCTTTGTGTGCCCCAGGCTGGCTGCTGACTTGCCCTTCAGAGTGCACACAGGGACATGCCCTGCCCGCCGGATCCTGTGCTGAGTACCTGGCCTGCATCCCTTCCTGATGCTCTGTGCACAAGACCCAGCTTTGTTCTTCATGGGATCTTAACGAAGCTGTCACTGCTGTTACTCCCAGGCCACAGGAGAAAAGTGGCCTAGGGACGGTCAGCGACTCTCTGGCAGGTGCCCCACTGCTGAACGGCAGGGCCAGCACCTGGGTCCAGGCTGCCTGGCCTCCCCAGCAGCCCCTCCTGGACCGAGCTCCTTGAAAGCAGCCGTGTCTTGAAAGATAGTTATTCGCAGGCTTTGTGTTAGTTGCTTAGTCCTGTCTGACTCCCTGTGACCCCATGAACTATATAGCCCGCCGTGGTCCTCTGTCCGTGGATTCTCCAGGCAAAGATACTGGAGTGGGTTGCTGTTCTACTGCCCTCCTCCAGGGGGTCTTCCCGACCCAGGGATCGACCAGGGATCTCCTCCACTGCTGGAGGATTCTTTACCATCTGAGACAGAAACTACTTGTTGGGTGATTTTTAAATACAGGAAAGAATTAGGAAGAAAACAAAAATGGTCCAGGATCTTCCCACTCAGTTAGCTACAGGTGACATTTTGATAAGTTTTAAGGATTCCATTTTTGTGGTGAGATGATTGAAACAGCAGAGGAAGGTACAGGGTGGAAAGGAAATACCTTCTACTCCTCCTAAAGGAACTACTATAATTAGTGTCTTGGGTCTGCTCCCAATTAGTATCTGTTCCCCACCCCGAGAAGATTATTTATTTTTTTAAATTTAATGCATTTATCCTTGCTTGTCTTTCTTTTCCCACTGTGATGGATTTTGAGAGCTCCTTGTATCAGCATGTATAGCTTGACCTTGTTCTGGTAGCTATGCGGTGTTGCGTTGTCAGAACTGTTATCTTCTGCACACATAGCACTGGGGCTATAGCAGGTTTCACCAGCTAGGAGCCGTGCAGCAGTGTCCTGCTCGTCCGGGCGTCTTTGTGGACATGCGTGCATCGCTGAGTCCCTTACCAGAGGCGGTCTCAGCAGGGGGACTGCTGGGTCATAGGAGGACACAGGCACCCACGCACCCACACAGGGCCCGGCAGAAGGTGGAGGGGGAGGGGTCTTTTGCTTTCTTGGAGCCTCCTCCCCGGGTAGTGGCTCTACCAGCCATTGGAGGATGAACGCACGCACAAATCTGTGCGGACGCTGCGAATTTAGCGCTGTCACAGCAGAGCGGCAGACCTGATGGAAGGGGCAAATGCCAGAGTGGTTTGGTTAAAAACTCCAAATATGCCCCCACGGTCTCACTGCCCGTCTCCCCCTCTTTCAGAAGCGGCACCACGTGCTGCAGACGGCGCACCCCTCACCGCTGTCGGTATACAGGGGCTTCTTTGGATGCAGGCATTTCTCTAAAACCAATGAGCTGCTGCGGAAGTCCGGCAAAGAGCCCATCAACTGGAAGGACCTGTGACCTTGTGACCTGGATCCTGGGGGTGACATTGACCCTGAGGATTGGGGCCTCTGAGCAGTTTTCTAGAAGCTGTGAAATAGAAGTATTGGTCGTTTATGAAGTCAAAGTAAGAAGATCTCCCTTGTGATTCTCAAGCACCCTGCACGGGAACATGTTTCAAGTAGAGCAGCCATGAGCCGGGCTGCCTGGGAGTGGCGGCTTTATTCGGCTAGAGATGACCACTCCAGCTGTGGCTCAGGCCAGGGAAGTGACCTGAGGTTGGGTGCTGACTCTTTCCCCTCTGTTAGCACCCTCATGGTTAGAGCAGGGAGAGAAGCCCCTTCTGTTACAGCCAGCTGCTGCTTGTTTTTACCTGATAGGTTAGACTTTAGATTTGGGGATGCTGACCTTTTATTTGGAAAGGCCCCCTTTGCTTACCCTGGCATTTTAGTCTGATCTGTGGTCTTTCATGGAGCCCTCAGGAAGACTGAGGATGTTTTGCCAGTTTCCAGAAATTAGAGGTGAGAGTTGCTAAGGAACCATCCTTGGTGTGAACTGTCAGTGAGTAGAAGCTGGGAAAAGCAAATTGGGTCTTCTTCATACAGTAATTCTTCAGTTTTTTCTAAGGAGTAAGCTATGAAGGTTGAAAGTGAAGCAGAAAGCGTTTGAAGAGGAGAGAAATGCTTGCTTCCTGGTGCATCCTGAATTGGAGTTTCTGAGCCACCAGAGGCTGCCAGTGCTGTTTCTTCATCTAGAGGGGTGGGGGTCAGACTGAAATCACTTTAGGATTTTTCTTTTCTGAGACACTGGTGAATTTTGCTTTTTTAAAAAGATACGCAGATATGTATATATATTTTTAATCCTCTTTTTTTAAGAGACAGCCTTTATTAGGTGTGCACCTGCATCCCCAGATGACACGCTTTTGCTGTAAGCTGGGTTTAAAGCTGCCTGAGTTTGATAATAAAAGACTGTTGGAAGTTTCACTTGTGCCTAGTTCTTCTGGGCCCTGGGCGGATGCCCTTGGACTACTCTTAACCCGGGGTCACCATGACAACCATTGTGGGCAGGAAGGGCCACACTTGCCTGTGCTTCCTCCTACCCCTGCCCCTGCTCCACTGCCTGGCAGCCCTGGGCCTCCTGAGAGGGGCACAAGCAGGAGGAGGTGAGGCATGCTCAAAGCTGGGCCCCCTTCCAACCCCGAGTAGCACCCTGGGTGCTGTGGAGTGTGGGCGGGGGCTAGATGGGGTTGGGATCTGCTGGGACCCTCAGGGAACCTCTTCGGGCTGGTTTTTTCCTGCTCTTGATGTTGAGAAAGCAGCCATGGGTCACCAGGCATTTGAAGCATGTGCGAGTCAGAGGTCAAGATGGCAAATACGGCAGATGGGCTGGAGACAGTTGCAGCAGACACAGGTTACTCTAGAAGGAAACATCAGAAACTGCTTAACATTGATCCCTTTGGAAAGCAACCTGTGTAGTTGAAGGACAGGAGGGAAGCAGATTTCCCACTGAACTTCCTTTTGAATCTGTAAAATTATTTTAAACTCTGTTCTCATTTACCTTTCACCCGGCTCCCTCTCATGTTTGTATCTTACTGAGCCACAGTACAAGGATCAAAACCAGGAACAGCACAGGGGCTTCCCCGGTGGTTCAGTGGTAAAGAGTCTGCTTGCCAGTGGAGGAAGCGTGGGTTTGATCCCTGGTGCCAGAAGGTTCCACATGCTGAGTAGCAGCTAAGCCCGGGAGCCCCAACTACTGATCCCATGAACCCTAGAGCCTGTGCCCTGCAGCAGAAGCCCAGGCATCCAGAGTGGCCCCTGCTTGCCACACCTAGGGAAGAGCCCACTGAGCAGCGAAGACCCAGTGCAGCCAAAGACTTTAAAGTGCAGTTATATTAAAAAGCTTCGTACAGTGCTCCCTACTAAATACGAGCTTTATTCAAATGAATCATTTTCCCAGTAATGTCTTCTGTATCAGGATCCAGGATGCCACATTACACTTCACTATGATGTCTCATTCAAAGCTGGTCTGTGACATGTTCTCAGTCTTTCCCGTGATTTATCAATTTATACATTTTTGGCAATACCACAGAAGCTATGTGCCCTTCTTGGTACACCATCTCAGGGAACTAAAATTACTTAGTTCCGCATGGGCTTGTGCCTGTGGATTCCAGCACCTTCTAGCTCCTGGCTGCCTCAGATCCCTCTGTCCTGACAGCCTGGCCCGGGGCTTCAAACTCCAGCATCAGACTCAAGGATATAGCCCTCCAGAGACAGCTTACCTTGAGTAACCCCTACAAGTCACCTAGCGCTTCCCAGGTGGCACAGAGGTAAAGAACTCACCTACGAGAGCAGGAGATGGAGGTTCAATTCCTGGTTCAAAAAGATCCCCTGGAATAGCAAATGATGACCCATGCTAATATTCTTGCCTGGAAAACTACATGGACAGAGGAGCCTGGTGGTTTACTGTGGTCGGGGCGGGGGGGGGGGGGGGGGGGGTGGGGAACGGGGGAGGGTCATAAAGAGCTGGACAGGACTGGGGAACTAAACAACAGACAGCAGTCACCTATGCTCAAATACCTGTGACAGATCCCTTACCCTCTCTGGCCGGCTGTTTCCACCTGAACCCTAACTGAGTCAGAGAAGGGACATTGGTTCAGAGCAGGTGGGTCCTTTGAGCTCAGGGCCTCCAAAGGCCATCAGCATCAGCGTCCTCCCCGCAGGCCTGCTCCAAATCTAGCTTTCTCACCTGCCCTGTAGCTATCAGTGGAGGAGGACAGACCCATCCCAGGCTGTTACTGACAACAAAAAGCTACAACTTCCTGCTGACCCATAGGCCAAACGGAAGCTCAGAATCAATCCTACGTAACAACAGATACTCTGTGCCATTGGGGGATTTTGGTAAATGGAACTCTTAGAAGTGGGGCACCCTGGGGACAAAGCTGGTGTGGGACTCCATTGGTGGAATCATCCGCTCCCCGGGAGAAGGGTTTGGGCCGCAGCATCCAGGGTGGGACCCTGCTCCGGAACTCCGTTGGGCAAAAAGCCACATGTGAGCTGGGCTTGGCGATGGGCTGACTCTGCAGCTTGGGCCTTGGATGGCCATCAGGGGGCGCTGAGGCCACTCCAGGAAGACAGTGACGTCCGCAGGGGTGTCAGGGTGGCTGGGAGGTAAGAATTCAGGGTAGAGGAGCCAGAGTCTTCACGGTTGAGCAGGGCAAATGCTTGTGCAAGACATTTGCCCTGCTGTACCTACAGGAACTCTCTGTGCTTTGGCTCCATCTCCTCCCCCTTGGGTAGCTGGAGTTCGGAGCTGAGTTGAGTCACCTGGGACCCCTGAGGCGGGGGGTTACACCATGCAGGGTGGCGGGCCAGAGGTGGCAGGTCTTGGCCACTTGAGGATTTCTGTTACTCCTCCTCTGCTTACAGATCATGTGACCAACCAACCCCAGTTCAAGCTACAGTTTCCCCACCTGTACAATAAGTGGGTAGGCTGGAGGATCCTTCAGGTCTTAGTTGCACCACACGAGATCTCTGTTGCATCGTGAGGAATCTTGCTTTGCAGCACATGGAATTCTTTAGTTGTGTCCCTTGGGCTCCAGAATGCCAGGGCTCAGTTGCTCCGCGGCATGTGGGATCTCGGTGCCCTGACCAGGGATCGAACCCTCTTTCCCTGCATTGCAAGGTAGGTTCACAAGCCTTGCACTACCAGGGAAGTTGGTAGCGTTTCATTTATTCTTCTCAACCATGCGGTGAAGTCATTAGATGAAAAAACAGGCTTGGCCGTTTGCCCAAAGCCACAGGTGACAGCAAGGCTTCAGAGTCAAATCAATCTGATTTCAAAGCCCAGTAGTCCTGCCACTATTGACCCTCTGCCCAGATCATAATTTTTTTGAGTCATTAGGGAGAGATTTTCAATGGAGTGTTTAAAAAATTTCCCTGAGTTACAAATGGCTTCCCCCGGAGCCATCGGAGGACACGTCTGCGTTCAGAGAGATGGCTCTTCCAGAGGCTTGTGTGAACGCCTCTGGAGTGAAGTAGTCTGGGCAAACCACCTAAGCCCTGCCATTGACTGCGTCCTTGACCTACATTTTTTTTCATCCCCAACTCCATGCTCCCGCTGATGATACCCAGGCTTCAGGAGAACCCGGGCGGCAGGCAAGAAATACGCTTCCTCCTTATAAGTCCACTGGAGAAAATCCCACGAGATTCACTATTTGCTAACTCTTCCTTCTTGAAAAACATGCCCAGAAATGAAGTCACTCTGGCAGGGTGAAGCTGTACCTGGCATACCCACCGCTGAAATCATGTGTGCATTAGTTCAGCGCCCTTACAGGTTTTTCCACTTGCCAGGCCACTGAACTGCGGTCCCCTTATCTTTTCTCAGAGCACAATGGAATGCCCTTTTGTGTGGCCTTGGCTCCCCCCGCCCCAGCTCTGGCTTGGATCTGGACGTGACCTTTGTCCTACAAGCCTCTAGCACCCCTCCCTCCACACACACACACCCCGGCTGCGGAACACTCTGTAACCGTGGCACAGAGCCGATTTATGTCTTCTCTGTCAGTCCCCGAGACAGCCATCTGACCCTGCATGGGAACGAAGCTGTTTGGTTCTGGTTTTTTTTTCCCCTGAGTCCTGAAAAATAGGAGACATTTCATCAGGTGGCATCTTCCTTAAGACCCTTGAGACGCAAGAGGTTTTACAAAATCTCTTGTGGGGAGAGAAGCCAGGAGATCTTTTGAAAGTGATCATCTTGGGCCTTCACTGTGGGCTTGTTCCAGAAGACATTTCACGGACACCCCACGACCTGCTCCGGGTTAATTTTCCGCACGTGTCAGGAGGGCCAAAATGACTTTGTATTGCTGATGGCAGCTTGGACTTTAAATGACCCGTGGTTCAGACATCTAGGGGTTTTGAAATAAAGCAAGGAATGGGATTAAAAGGAGGGGACAGAACTTTTCCCACTTCACCTGGCTTATGCTGCTCTTCAGAGCCTTGGAAGTGGAGTGCCCCAGGGATATTTTTAAACAGCAGGAGCTAGTTCATCTGAAAGTGACATTTATAGTCCCCGCAGTGAGCAGCTGGCTAGCTGACATTCAGGTCCTCAGCGAAAAGGGAACGTGGAAAATTCAGCCTGGATGCACAGTTGAAAGAACATGGGGAAAGGAAAGAGGCAGAGATAAGTGGTAAGTGAGCTCTCCTCTCCCTGGGGTCATTGACCACACAGCCAGTGTCCAGGTGGACAGGAACTTAACACGTAGCGAGGGCAGCCTCTGGACAGAAGCATGGCTGGCTGTGAGAATCTGATGTAAAGGGCTGGAAATATAATGTAGATGAAGGACCTTTCTTTGCTTCTATAAATGGTTATGTTGCTGGGGATCCCTGTGCAAACTTTTATCAGTTCCCCAAACCAGAAGAGTTTAGGCTTACCTAAAAGGCAAGGGGGGAGATTTTTGACTCCTAAAGCTTCTGTCTTCAGGAAGAGAATTCTGTTTCCTATAGATGTCTGATTTCTCAAACTTGCTCTTTTTTTTTTTTTTTTTAATGCAGACTCTTAAGAGTCAAGCATTTCTGGTGTCCTCTGTGGCTAGAAAGACATGGTCTTGTTTCATTTTTAAAAAGCGTAGCACCAAAGAAGTCTTGAATCAAGCACGTAGTAAAATAGGGCTCCTCCTTGAACCATCCTTAGGTCTCTCTCTCCTCCTTCCAGGGAGCCCTGCCTTTAACAGTGCACACGTGTGCGTGCTCCTCCTTCCAGGGAGCCCTACCTTTAACAGTGCACACGTGTGCGTGCTCCGTCACTTCAGTGTCTGGCTCTTTGTGACCCTACGGACCGTACACCGCCAGGCTCCTCTGTCCTTGGGATTCTCCAAGCAAGAACACTGGAGTGGGTCGCCATGCCCACTTCCAGGGGATCTTCCCGACCCAGGGGTTGAACTTGAGTTTCTTGCGTCTCCTACATAGGCGCCACCTGGGAAGCCCCTTTACAATGCACAGTTTAGTATAAAACTTCGCAGACCTTATGTCCTTCACTTTTTGTTCTGAAAATGCACTGTGTTCTTGATCCCGTCTCTCACGTCAGTCATTACTGTTATTTTGACACACACAGGCGCGACTGAGTGGGAGTTCCCAGGAAGCAGGTCTTTTTCAGTTTAAAAACTGGAAGGTATAGACATTGTTTTCTAAATAATTTTTGCTTCTAACAGTGTCTTGGGGCATCTTTTCCAAGATGCGATTTCTTTACTGACTGACCTCTCCAGGCTTGAAGTGGAAAGACCCAGCCCATCCTAAGTCAGGTGATCAGAGTTGCAAGCATCCCCAGAGCATGTCTTTATTTGAAGAGCTCTGGGAAGGTGTTTTGTGTTCATGCAAAAGAGTTTTATTTGCCCCTGCTTGGGGTGTCATGTGAACTCCCTCAGCCTCTTGTTATCTTCAGATCTGAGTATGACTTTATACAAGATACTTGATCTTTATGGGGAAATAAACACTTTAATTTCCCAGGTAGCTCAGTGGTAAAGAATCCATCAGCCAATGCGGGAGACCCAGGTTTGATCACTGGTGGTGGTGGCGGGGGTGGGTGGGGGGGGTAGGTCGGGAAGATCCCCTGGAGAAGGAAATGGCATCCCACTCCAGTATTCTTTTTTTTTTAATTGTACTTGTTTATTTTTAATTGATTGATACTACACCATGCACCACCAAAAAAAAATTTATTTTATTTTTTTTTAAAAGAAAGCAAGCTACGCCCTAGCACAAGTCCTACAATGCCCTCAGGTAGGGGGCCAGTCACTCCCATTGGAATTGGAGTAACCGGCCTGTCAGGGGTTAATATTGTTGCTAAATCCCCTCACCGTTCTGCTTTTCTCTTAGCCTGGATGAGACCCCCCTGAGGGGTTTTTCTCCAAGGAGCACGCTGTTTTAAAAGCTCCACTGTTCAAAAAACTTTTTATCTTCCTCAGGCTTCAGATCAGATCAGATCAGTCGCTCAGTCGTGTCCGATTCTTTGCGACCCCATGAACCGCAGCACGTCAGGCCTCCCTGTCCATCACCAGCTCCCCGAGGTCACTCAGACTCGCATCCATCGAGTCAGTGATGCCATCCAGCCATCTCATCCTCTGTCGTCCCCTTCTCCTCCTGCCCTCAATTCCTCCCAGCATCAGAGTCTTCTCCAATGAGTCAACTCTTCGCATGAGGTGGCCAAAATACTGGAGTTTCAGCTTTAGCATCATTCCTTCTAAAGAAATTCCAGGATTGATCTCCTTCAGAATGGACTGGTTGGATCTCCTTGCAGTCCAAGGGACTCTCAAGAGTCTTCTCCAACACCACAGTTCAAAAGCATCAATTCTTCGGCACTCAGCCTTCTTCACAGTCCAGCTCTCACATCCATACATGACCACAGGAAAGACCATAGCCTTGACTAGGCGAACCTTTGTTGGTAAAGTAATGTCTCTGCTTTTGAATATGCTATCTAGGTTGGTCATAACTTTCCTTCCAAGGAGCAAGCGTCTTTTAATTTCATGGCTGCAGTCACCATCTGCAGTGATTTTGGAGCCCAGAAAAACAAAGTCTGACACTGTTTCCACTGTTCCCCATCTATTTCCCATGCAGTGATGGGACCAGATGCCATGATCTTCGTTTTCTGAATGTTGAGCTTTAAGCCAACCTTTTCACTCTCCACTTTCACTTTCATCAAGAGGCTTTTTAGCCCCTCTTCACTTTCCGCCATAAGAGTGGTGTCATCTGCATATCTGAGGTTATTGATATTTCTCCTGGCAATCTTGGTTCCAACTTGTGTTTCTTCCAGTCCAGCGTTTCTCATGATGTACCCTGCATATAAGTTAAATAAACATGGTGACAATATGCAGCCTTGACGTACTCCTTTTCCTATTTGGAACCAGTCTGTTGTTCCATGACCAGTTCTAACTGTTGCTTCCTGACCTGCATACAGATTTCTTAAGAGGCAGATCAGGTGGTCTGGTATTCCTCAGGCTTAGGCAACACTTTGAGAGGCTTTGGGGGCAACGTGGGGAACTCTTGGGCCTTGGAAGGCGCAAATGGAGGCGGCAGTTGCCTTACATCAGAAAGTGGTGGATAAGTTTATTTTTTTAAAGGCTTGTGCAGAGTGGGGGGAGCTCGCCAGGGTGTGGGGCCATAGTGTCCTGTAAATCCTCTCGTCTCTCCTCTGCTGATTTTTTCTTTCTTCTTTTCTTTAAATCTTTCTCAAGTTTTCTTTTCCTCATTCTATCTTCTTTCCTTCCTCTTCTCTTCTCTTTCACTTTTTATCATTTCCTTCCTGTTTCCCTCTTTAATTTTCCCTTTTTTTTCTTACTGTCTCTCTCTTCCTCTCTTTCTGTCTTTCTCACTTTTTTCTCCCCGCTTCCTTTCTCTCTACCTTCTCTGTCCTTCGTTTCTTTCCCTTTATCCACTTTCTCTCTTTTTCTTTCCTCTTCTCTCTCTTTTTCCCTGTATCTCCTTTTCTTTTTTTTATCTTGCTGTGTTCCCTGATTCCTTCCTTCTCCATTCCTCTCTCCTTTTCACTTTTTAATTCTTTCTCTATCTTTAGAGCTTTCTCTATTTTCTTTCCTTTTTTCTTTTTCTTTTTTTTTTTTCTTTCTTTTTTTTTGCTTGGGTGAGGCCCCACTGAGGGGGTTTTCTGCAAGGAGCAGGCTCTGTATGTTGTGTAAAAGCTCCTTTGTTTAAAAGAAAAATTTTTTTTTTTTTTTTTTAATCTTTTTCAGCCTTAAGCAATGGTCTGGGAGGCTTTGGATGTAAACTGGAGAATTCCTAGGCCCTGGGAGGTGCAAGCGGAGGTGGGGTAGTCGCCTTAAATCAGAAATTGTTGGATTAATTTTTAAAGGTTTGTGTAGAGGGAGAGGGAGCTCGCCAGGGCGCCCGGCCGCAGCGTCCTGTAAGCCCTCTCCTTCCTCGGGAGGTAGAGCACGGTCTCCCTCATTCTTTAGCCAATGGCAGAAAATATGATCTGCGCCCACCACCATCCACCGCTATAGCCTCTCCCATAGGCTCTCCCACAGCCTCATGATGAGGGTCCAGAACATTTTTAATCATATTTATAGGGTAAGTTTTTAGTTGTTTTTTAACTTCACCCAAGTATTTAAATTAACAGTAGCCTCTTTAACAGTTTCAAGATTACTTGTATAAAGGGTTGCCATTCTTAGTTTCAGTTTTAACCATGTCAGAAAATTAAGTATAACAGAAGATTTAGCTTTTAGCTTTCAAAAGATCAGGCTTTTCTTTGGCCTTTTAACTTCAGAAACGGGTTTTTTTTTTTTTTTTTTAACTTTTTTCTCTCTAACTTTTTCTCTCTTACTCTTTAACACTTTCAACACTTCCCACTCCTACTCGCCCTGTCTATCCTACAGGGGGATCCGCAGCACCCTGAGTGGGGTCCTAGCCATCCCGAACACTGGGGGAACATTAGGGCTGATGACACTAATTGTTCCGAGGGAGGAGCAGTAGAGCTGATGGCTCAAACTGCTCCGAGGGTGAACAACAGGGCTGATGGCCCAAACTGTTCTGAGGAGGGGGCAATAGGGCTGATGACCCTAATTGCTCTGAGGGGGCATAGGGTTGGGGGCCTACCTCCGAAAGCCCCACGTTGGGCGCCACTTGCCAGGGTCCAGCCAGGGATTTCGAAGGGGAGATGGCATAGGCGATCAGGAAACAACAGCTTATTAAAATATTAATTAAAGATATAAAGAGTGATGAAAATGAAGATAGCTCGGTGAGGAGGAAATTCAGTGAGAACATTTTGTGGAGAGAGGAGGCTGAATAATTCAGCCAAAAGGTAAGAGAAAGAACGACATGGGGAGACCAAGCTCCGGTGGACAAAGCCCCACACTTTACTTTGCAAAGTAGTTTTTATCCCTTAAGTTATGCATAGAGGATAATGGGGGAAGGGGTGGAGTCATGCAGGGACAGCAGTCCCTGAGCCAGGCTTTCAAACCCATCACACGCAAAAGTTTAGGTGAGTTACATCATCTTCTGGCCCAGAGGCCTATTAACATTTTAAGGAACTTAAAGGTGATTATTCTAAAGTCAGGCGCCACCCTCCAAAAGCATTGGTGTTGCATATCTATAGGGCAAAGTTGTGGTGGGTTGTAACAAAGATTAACTCAAGGGTCCCAGGTAACAAACATTAAGGCTAACTACTTACATTTCTATAAACCAATTATACCAATCAATACACTGCCAAGGACACAATAGGTAAGGGATATGGAGACTTAGCAGCAAACATTGGCCCAACAAGTAAAAAACCCTTCACCAATACAATTTCTAATCAATCTTTAAACTGCTCAAAGGAATCTGTGTTTAGACAGTTTAGAACATCTCATGCCTCTCACAGTTGGGAGGATCTGAGCAATCACATGTGGCCGGAAAAACATATTCATGCAGGCTAGAGGATTTCCAAAAGGAGTTTGTAGGCTGAAACACTGTCACACTCAGGAATTATTAACTGGAGCTGTAAGTTAGCTCTTTTTTCAGAGAAAGGTAGTGGGGGACAGCCCCCTGTAAAGTCAGAGGTGAGAACACAAAGCAGAAAGTAGGCAGACTCCGGCTTTATGGGGATAGATGCTTGAGAACCTCCAAGGGGCTCCTGAGGCTCAATCTTGCCCTTGCATTATTGAGGCTCCTTCCTCACGACCTTTGTCATGGGCGGAGCACTAATTCAAACTGGCTCCCAACAGATTGATGATCGCTTCACAATACTGGTTTGATTTCTACCATACATCAGCATGAATTAGCCAAAGGTGTATGTGTGTCTCCTCCCTCGAACCTTCCTCCTGCCTCCCCACCCTCTGGGTTCCTACAAAGGCCTGGGTTGAGTCCCCTGAGTCATACAGCAAGTTTTCATTGGCTATCTGTTTTCCATATGGTAGTGCCTGTGCTTCCATGCCCCGCTCTCTGTGCATCTCACCCTCTCCATCCTCTCCCCTGCCCTTGTCTGAAAGCCTGTCCTCTCTGTCTGCGTCTCATTGCTGCCCTATAAATAGATTCATCAGTACCATCTTTCTAGATTCCCTGTATATATTTGTTAATATACTTGTTTCTATTTGTTTTTCTCTTTCTGACTTACTTCACTCTGTATAATAGGCTCTAGGTTCATCCACCTCATTAGAACTGACTTGAATGTGTTCTTTTTTATGGCTGAGTAGTATTCCATTGTGTATATGTACAACATCTTCTTTATCCATTCATCTGTCGATTGACATCTAGGTTGCCTCCATGTCCTAGCTATTGTAAATAGTGCTGCAGTGAACATTGGGGTGCATGTATCTTTCTCAATTTTGGTTCCTCAGGGTGTATGCCTAGGAGTGATACTGCTGTGTCATATGGGGGTTTTATTCCTAGTTTTTTAAGGCATCTCCATACTGTCTTCATAATGGCTGTATCAATTTACATTCCCACCAGCAGTATAAGAAAATTCCTTTTTCTCCACACCCTCTCCAGCACTTGTTGTTTGTGGATTTTTTGATGATGGCCATTCTGACCCGGTGTGCCAGTCCATTCTTGCTGGGAAATCCCACGGCCAGAGGAGCCTGGCGGGCCGCAGTCCAGGGTGTCGCAAGACTTGGACACGGCTCAGTGACTGTGTGTCTATTCTAGTCGCTTCAGTCATGTCCAGTTTTTTGTGACCCCGTGGACTAGCCCATCAGGCTCCTCTGTCTGTGGGATTCTCCAGGCAAGAATACTGGAGTGGGTTGCTATTTCCTCCTCCAGGGGATCTTCCTGACTCAGGGATCAAACCTGAGTCTCTTTTGAAGTCTCCTACATTGGCAGGTGGGTTCTTCCCCTCTAATGCCACCTGGGAAGCCCATTCACTACTCAGGTTCTAATCAGTAGGCTGGGTGCCTTACATCTTGTTTATGTATTTTTAAACTTTTTAGTACAACAAATGAACTTTTTTGGGAAACGCATTCAGAGGTGGAGTGAATAGCACAGCAGGCCCTGCACATTCACCAGCCGCCTTCAATAGCAGGCGGGCTTCTGCTCTTCTAGTTTCTCCCACTCACATATACACCTTTCCCTCCTGTATTTTCCTCCAACGTTTTATTATGAACATTTTCAGACATACAACAACACTGAAAGGAAGTTACAGTGAGCACTCGTACACACACCCCTTAGGTTCTGCCAGGAACAGTTTGTTACATTTGCTTCATCACACATCTTTTTCTCTATCTACACTTTTTACACATTTCTTTTTTTTGGCCAAGATCTTAATTTCCTGACCAGGGATCGAACCTGGGTCCCCTGGATTGTGAGTATGGAGTCTTAACCACTGGACTGCCAGGGAAGTCCTGTACACATTTCTTAGAAATCGTAGTCTTCAATACCTTTCCCCTTGAATACTTCAATAACTCGAGTTACTGAGTAACTCAAGTTACAATCATTAACTCAAGTTCTGTTTCTCTGGAGTGCTGCTGCTGCTGCTAAGTCACTTCAGTCGTGTCCGACTCCGCGTGACCCCATAGATGTCAGCCCACCAGGCTCTCCTGCTTTTCAAGCAAATCTCAGAGCCAGATAAATACTTTAGTACATTACTCTAAAAGAGATGAGGACTTTTTACAAAAGCCATTGCCAGGACTTTCCTGGTGGTCGAGTGGCTAAGACTCCTCCCTCCCAATGCAGGGGGCCCAGGTTCAGTCCCTGGTCAGGGAACTAGATCCCACCTGCTGCCAGTAAGAGTTTGCAAGTTGCAGCTAAGACCTGGCGAAGTCATTGCCATGATTATCTACCTCCAGCACAATTCGTGCTGCTTCCTTTATCCGGTATCCGGCCCATGCTCAATGTCCTCTGGTCATCTCAAAGATTTTGTCTTTGAGGTTGTTTTGTTCAAATCAGGACCCACGAAAGGTCGTAGTAAGTCTCTTTTCACCTATGGTAATCACTACCCTCCTTTATTAAATGACAGTTGCTTATTGAAGAAGTGGAATCATGTGTCCTGTAGAATTTTCCCCATGCTGGGTTTGGCTGATTAAGCTGAATAAGCACCCTCAAGGCATCATGTAGCAAGCTTCTCTGTCCTTAATAAAGTGTTAAGTCTAGAGTCTTGAATGAACTCAGGTCCAAATGCAGAGCTGTTGTTATTTACTCGTCGTGTCCTGTCGAGAAGAACAGAATGTCTGATTATCCCACTTGCAGTAACACCGACTCATCATAGAGTCTGGGGATAACCTGATCTCCGTTGTGAAATTCCTCTTCAACCTTTCCCCAGATGGCTTTACAAGTCACCGACGGTCGGAGCCTAGGACATTATTATTCCGTTTGTGGTTGTGAATCATGGTTTCCTATTGCCATCAACCATTCCACATTTATGAGCCATCCCTGCTCTATAACTTAGAACTTTCACCCACCGCTTGGTAACCTTGAAGTATACAGGGTCTTTTCCTATGGCAAAGGCAGGATAGATGCTCAGTCACCTCGCTTTTTTTGGTAATTCAGTTTCCAAAGTAATAAGTGGTGCCATGGCAACCTTCCAAGGTGTCAGTGAGGGCGGGGTTTGTGTTTATCTTCATAACACTGTGACCCCATGATTTTTAAAAATGTCAATATATTTGACGAATTTCAATCCACTGCAATTGTCGTCTTATTTTTTTGGCCCTAAGTGTCTTTTTTTTTGACAGGGAAGCTTGTTCAGGGTGTACCTCCTGTGTTTACAAGTCTGCCCCAACCCTGGAGTCAGCCATTTCTCCAAGGGGTCCTGGTTCCTTTTAGTGGGAAATATACTTAGAAATCGTAATCTGGACATCAGGGAAGTTCGTGGCTGTATGACATGATTCCCGTGGTTGCTCTGTTCGTAATGGATTGGAGAGACATGACTGGGGGCAGGTAGATGGGTCAGGAGGCTGGTACACTGGTCCCCGTGAGACAGAACTGTGGCTTAAAGTTGGTCTTAGGCAGAGCACTTAGCACAAGGCTTGAAGCATCCTGGGAAATGCAACCAGTGGGAAATGCATAAAAGAAACATGCTTTCATGATTTGCATTGTTTGTATATTAGTGAATTGAAACCTTACCAAAACTCTCTGAGGGAGGCATTCTTACCATCCCCATCAAATCCTCATGAAAACCAAAGCTCAGGGAGGTGAGGAAACTTGCTCAACATCATGCAGGAAATAAAGAGCAGAAATCTTGAATCTAGCATCTCCAGATCCAGATTCAACCAATACACTGTGTTGCCCATAGGTGTCATTATTTCAAACTCAAAAAGAAAAAAAAACACCTAGATTAATTTCTGGCACTAAACCTGATCCCTCATCAGTGAGGCCGACTTGCTTACACTTCATGAGATTGTAAACCGGGGTTCCAGGGTGAGAGGGCTGGGTCCCAAGGGCAGAGCCTACCGTCAGACCCCGTCCCCGCCCCTCGGCGGTTCTGTGTTGCTACACTTCAGCAGGAAGTGGCCCTTGAGACCGCTGCTGCTACTGTTGTCTGTACAGCCTACGAGCTCTTCTAAGCTCATTATTTATTATTTATGCAGGCTTTGGTATGTTTCAGAATGAGAAAGCCGAGGTCCCAAGATTCAGGTACACACCGTTAAAGGGTTTCAGGGTGCGTGTGCCAGGGCCGGAGCCCCCAGACTCTGACTCTGTCTACAGTGTCTACAGCCAGCTTTTTGTTTTCAGTCCGGAAGGGACAGGACAGAGGAGAGGTTGCTTCTTTTTAGGGTCACCCATCTGTGGGGCTCAATCGATTCAGCTCTAAAGTTGGCAACTGCATTTCCAAAGCTGGCAGGAAGCACGGGGGGCAGCCTTGAGAGTGAACCGCAGTCCCCAGGGTGGTGTATGGCTCAGATGGGAAGGAGGTGCGCCCCCTGCCCCGAGTTACACCACTGCCTTCCAGGCTGGATGCTGCAGTGGCCCCGCCCGGGGACCAGCCTGAGTGGAGGCGCTCAGCCAACAGCAGGGGTGACGGGAGGAAGAAGTCCCCATCATATAACAGCTCTACGTCGTTAGAGAAAACAATGCATTGGATCCCTGGCCCCCAAGGCAGGGGCCTTCCTTCATTTACACCAAGCTAAACAGTCTGCCTGTGGCTTTCCAGGTAGGTCAGTGGTCAAGAATCTGCCTACCAAGCAGGAGACATGGGTTCCATCCCTAAGTCGGGAAAATCCCCTAGAGGAGGAAATGGCAACCCACTCCAGTATTCTTGCCTGGAAAATCCTATGGACTGACGGGCGACAGTCCATGGGGTCGCAAAGCGTCAGACACAACTCAGCAACTAAAGAACAGCAGCAAACAATTCACCCACCCCGTGAGTGCATTGAAGCACCCCGGTGGGCTGCTGAGGTTGGGGAAACTAAGGCTCAGGTGACCCACTCTGCTGGTAGGTAGGCCGCAGAGCTGAGATTCCTGCTGGGGTGGCCTGGCTGTAGCACCTTCTCTGAGCTCTCTCCATAGCTCCAGCCCTCGCCAGCTCCAAGAAGGAGGTGTGGCCTCCGCCTTGCTCCCCATCCCTGTCTGCAACCCCACCCCCACCCCACCCTTTTCTCAGCGCCAGGCCAACGCGTAGGATTCCTGGAGAGATTCTGTCTCCTCCTGATCCTGTACCTCTGCCTGGTGAAGTCATACGCCTTCTGTCTCAGCTGAGATATCCCCGAGAAAGCTTTCCCTCACCTCTAAGACTGAGGCAGGGCCCCTGCTTCATGCACTTCGAGTGCTTCTCCATCGTGGCGATTCTCCTGCTTGTGCCCTTACTTTGCTCTGAGATCTTAACTTACTTCCCACTGAGAGTGTAAACCCTGCCTGGGCAGGACCATTCCCACTCTGTTTGCTCCATATCCATGACAACCGGCACCTTGCCTGTGCCCAGGAATTACCTGCTTATGAATGAGTGATGGTTGAAGAATGCAAATTCCTGGCCTGGAAGGAAGAGAGGGGAAGGAGGGTAGAGTTCCCTCTGGAAGGCGGAGGGGACCTCAGGCACGCAGAACAGTCAGCTTCTGCAGTTTCTATAGGAATGACGCCAGTGAGACAGGATCAAGACAGATGAGCCCGATAGACCTCTGAGCTCACAGAGGAAGTTTTCCTCTGGAGGTGGGGGATTGCTGCTCTTACATTCCTCCAAGACAGGGGCCAATCTGGAACCATTCAGGCTGGTTTTGCCTGGCTCCCCCCGCCCCCACCGCCGCCTCCCATGCAGGTCAACCCCATCCAAAGCTGGACTTGTCTCCCCAGGTGTAAATCCAGCACCTGCCATGTAACAGGCACCAGGGATGTGCCCCTTTCAAGGTCAGCAGTCCCAGAGGACCCTGGGACTTCTGGGTCTGAGCCTTTCCCGAATGCAGGAAGAACTGAAATGTACAGACTTTTCTCAAATGTGTTTTCCTGCTGGAAGCTGGGTTCTTACATCGGTGGTTCCTGAGGCCGCACACCTGCTCGATTCTAGGACCAACGGGGTGTTGGTATTTCAGGCTTGCTCTATCAGTGTTTGCTGAGATTCTCCAGAGGCCTAGGTGTTCTGACAGGTGGCAAGTTTCAGAACTGCCGACCCTCCCCGTGTCTCTTCCAGGCTTCTGATTCCATCCATCCAAGAGGGTGGCCAGTTAATCAATTGAATCAATAGTTTGCTCACCTCCCCCTCTTAGGAGTCTAGGCTTTGGAGTCAGGCAGAACAGGGCTGGGTTCTATGCACCTCCAAAGCTGTGTGACTTTGGGAAACTCACTCCCCCTCTCTGGGCGTTGGATTCTCATGCCTGATTTGTGAAATGTGATAAGATACTTTCTTTGTAGGACTACATGAAGAGTAAATGAGATCCTGAATGCAGGATGCTCATTATAATGGGAGGGTTGAGAAGTGAAGTTGCTCAGTCATCTGCGACTCTTTGCGATTCCGACTGTAGCCTACCAGGCTCCTCCGTCTGTGGAATTTTCCAGGCAAGAGTACTGAAGTAGGTTGCCATTTCCTTCTCCAGGGGATCTTCCCGACCCAAGGATCGAACCCAGGTCTCCTGCATTGCAGATGCTTTACCCTCTGAGCCACCAGGGAAGCCTCATAATGGGAGGGGTAGCTGTTGTTATTTATTAGCTGTTGTTCGTAGTTGAAGAATAGCAGAGCAGAGTCTGTTCCCAGAGGTGGAGGCTGCAGTTCTCTTGCTGTTCCTCAAGGGGCAAGGAAGTGTGGACACAGTATGGTGCCCTCAGCCACAGTCGCAGGGAAAGGCGAGGTTTGCAGATTACACAGCAGGTGTGATTTCTTAAGTCTCCCCATTTGTAGGGAGCTATACCTAAATATCTTCTTCAGATGCAAACATTCTAAAGAAAACAAATGATTATCCCTTCACAGTAGAACCATTCTGCTAGTTACTGCTCCCAGTTTAGTGACTTTGGCCGAGTTCCCAGCTTTAGACAGTAGAGTTAGAAATTTGCCATCCAGCAGGTGTCGAGGGCAAATTCTGTTTGAGATTTCCTGCCCCCTTGGCAACCTGGTGAACTCCTATTCCTCCTTCAAAGGCCCAGAGCAGATGTCATCTCTAATTTTTCCCCTGTCCATCTCCACACCTGGAAGGAGTTCTTTCCAAACTGCCTTCCACAGACTTCCCTGGTGTCCAGTGGCTGAGTCTGCCTTCCAATGCAGACAACATGAGTTCCATCCCTGATTAGGAAACTAAGATACCATGTGCCACACAGTGCGGCCACAAAAAAAAAAAAAAAAAAAAAATGGACTGCGTTCCAGATGTGACTTTTCCTGATTCTGGGATTCTAGTGGCTAAATCTTGATTTTAAAAGGTTATTTTTCCCTTTGGGTAGAACTCTCCCATCTCTCCCAAAACCTTTCCCAGGAGAAGAACCCCCGAGGCTAGAGAAGTTGTTTTGTTATTTATTTCTTGTTGCATTTTAGTTTCTTAAAAGCGTAGATGCAGAGATTTAAAAACAAAGCCAGGGCTTTAAGAACCCAAGCAGCGCCCCCAACAGTCACTTCTCAGGTCTGGGGTTTTAGGACCTTCCTCGGGGCTTATGGGGAAATTGTGCACAGAGAGCCCTTCCTCAGGGCTTATGGAGGGAAACTGCACAGAGAGCAAGAGGACATGAAGATTAGGAGCATGGGCTTCACAGTGTGGCCACCTGCGTCCTAGCGGTGTGAGCCTGGGAGGCGATGGGGCCCACAGAAGGTGAGAAAGAGGCGGTGCCTTTGTAGAGGGCTTCAGGGGCCCCTCTTGATGAGACCATGTGTGTAAAGCTCTCAGCACAGTGGCCATGCGCTCAGAAAACGCTGCTGGCAGGAAGACACACCCCTCTGATCTATTAGGGATAAACCTCCTGTCCCGTACCACTGTCTCTGGGACTTCCCTGCCCATACAGTGGTCAAGACTCTGCACTGCCCATGTAGGGGGCATGGGTTTGATCCCTGGTCAAGGAACTAACCCAGAATAAATATAAAATAAAATTAAGAACCTCATCTCTCTGAATAACATAAAAAGTCATACACACACACACACACACACACACACACACACAGAGTTCTCAGGACCATCTCTGTTGGATCAGGGAACAGACAGAATTTAATTAACAGACATGAATTCACCCTGAATTAACATCTGCTGCAGCCCCATAGGTGGCCTCCTCTTTGGAAGAAAGCACCTGCCCCACAGGCCTGCAGAGCTGAAGGGGGTCCAGGGAGTGTCTCTCTGTGAGGGTCTTCCTGTCCCACTCGGGCGCCTGAGCAGTGTTGGACTAGGGCAGCCACCCGTGTAGAAACACCCAGTCTGTTTCTGTCCCTTGGTGGAGGAGAATCTCACCATCACCAGCCGTGTTCTTTCCATTTTGGTTCAGCAAGAAGGGGAGGGTGGTGGTCGACAGGTCTCGGTTGATCCTACCAGTAATCCTATGATATGCGTGAGGCTGGGGATTTTCCCTCCTTTTCTTGATGGGGAAGCAGATTCAGAGAGGGGACAGGATTCGTCAGAGACAACCCTCTGGGTGGCAGAGTGCCACCGGGCGGTGATCCATCCTGCCTGAGGCTCTCCGCTTGGATCAACTGTGCTCAGCGCCCTGCCTGAGTGACTGCTCTGGATTCTCGGTGCCTCCTCTGGGAGCCATGCCCTTACACTGCTTTGCTGATGAGCATGCTGAAGCTCCTTCGCCCAGAACTCACCCCGTGTGAGGTGAGAACCCACATCGGTGTCCCGGGCACCCACCAAGGTACCTGAGGACAGTGGGTCTTTACAGGGACTATTGGCCCACGCTGGCCTGGAGCAGGGGATCTTGGTGCCACTCACGGCAGTGTCATGAATTTCACATGTGACTTCTGACCTCTGCTCACTTACCAAGCAAGAACACTGGACCTGCCAAGTGTCCCTCTCTCAGGCTGGCAGGTAGGAACCTGAGTGGCTTATGGGGAAACACAGGGTTACCTGCGACACCCGAAACCTAAGGGCCAGAGTGCAGTTTGAATTATCTACTGGCAGGTTTGACCACCTTGGGGGCCTGGCATAGCTTCCTCTATCACTATAATGCTCTCTGAATTTGCAAAAGCATGTTGCACCATCACCTGCTAGCCTGAGGGGCCTTGGACTTCATCCTGATGTTTTTGCTTCTGTTTCCATCAAGCTCACCTCGGCCAAACCCAGATTGTGCTGGGACGGACATCTCCTACCAGGTGTCTGACAGATGAACACACGGGAGCGAGAAGCTGGCATGATTATGGGAGTGCTTTCTGTTTAATTTTGGCTGCACTGGGTCTTCCTTGTGGCTCTCGGGCTTTCTCTAGTTGTGGTGTACAAGCTTAGCTGCCCCTGCTGCTGCTGCTGAGTCGCTTCAGTCGTGTCCGACTCTGTGCGATCCCATAGATGGCAGCCCACCAGGCTCCTCTGTCCCTGGGATTCTCCAGGCAAGAATACTGGAGTGGGTTGCCATTTCCTTCTCCAATGCAAGAAAGTGAAAAGTGAAAGTGAAGTCGCTCAGTCGTGTCCGACTCTTAGCGACCCCATGGACTGCAGCCTTCCAGGCTCCTCTACCCATGGGATTTTCCAGGCAAGAGTACTGGAGTGGGTTGCCATTTCCTTCTCCAATGCATGAAAGTGAAAAGTGAAAGTGAAGTCGCTCAGTCGTGTCCGACCCTCAGCGACCCCATGGACTGCAGCCTTCCAGGCTCCTCTACCCATGGGATTTTCCAGGCAGAAGTACTGGAGTGGGGTGCCATTGCCTTCTCCATATGAAAGAGAGAGGGTTGTAAATAATCGCTTTAACCGTATGGTTCATAGAAAGGAAAAGGGTCGTAAATAGTTACTCATCACCGTATGGAAAAACTAACGAAGGAAACACATGTATTCCTAAGCCCCCGCCCCGCCCCCCCATTAATACGGAACAGAGGATTCATGACAGATCCAAAACAGCACACAGGAAGCCTCCTGTTAAATGCTTCCGGACACCAATGCCTGGTCAGGGAACTAGATCCCACGTGCTGCATCTAAAGATCCCACATGCCTCAACAGAAAGGTCCCTCCTGCCGCAACTAAGACCCAGATCAGATCAGATCAGATCAGTCGCTCAGTCGTGTCCGACTCTTTGCAACCCCATGAACCGCAGCACGCCAGGCCTCCCTGTCCATCACCAACTCCCGGAGGTCACTCAGACTCACATCCATCGAGTCAGTGATGCCATCCAGCCATCTCATCCTCTGGCATCCCCTTCTCCTCCTGCCCCCAATCCCTCCCAGCATCAGAGTCTTCCCCAATGAGTCAACTCTTCACATGAGGTGGCCAAAATACTGGAGTTTCAGCTTTAGCATCATTCCTTCCAAAGAAATCCCAGGGCTGATCTCCTTCAGAATGGACTAGTTGGATCTCCTTGCAGTCCAAGGGACTCTCAAGAGTCTTCTCCAACATCACAGTTCAAAAGCATCGATTCTTCGGCGCTCAGCCTTCTTCACAGTCCAGCTCTCACATCCATACATGACCACAGGAAAGACCATAGCCTTGACTAGGCGAACCTTTGTTGGCAAAGTGATGTCTCTGCTTTTGAATATGCTATCTAGGTTGGTCATAACTTTCCTTCCAAGGAGTAAGCGTCTTTTAATTTCATGGCTGCAGTCACCATCTGCAGTGATTTTGGAGCCCAGAAAAATAAAGTCTGACACTGTTTCCACTGTTTCTCCATCTATTTCCCATGTAGTGATGGGACCAGATGCCATGATCTTCGTTTTCTGAATGTTGAGCTTTAAGCCAACCTTTTCACTCTCCACTTTCACTTTCATCAAGAGGCTTTTTAGTTCCTCTTCACTTTCTGCCATAAAGGTGGTGTCATCTGCATATCTGAGGTTATTGATATTTCTCCCAGCAATCTTGATTCCAACTTGTGTTTCTTCCAGTCCAGCGTTTCTCATGATGTACTCTGCATATAAGTTAAATAAACATGGTGACAATATATAGCCTTGACGTACTCCTTTTCCTATTTGGAACCAGTCTGTTGTTCCATGTCCAGTTCTAACTGTTGCTTCCTGACCTGCATACAGATTTCTCAAGAGGCAGATCAGGTGGTCTGGTATTCCCATCTCTTTCAGAATTTTCCACAGTTTATTGTGATCTACACAGTCAAAGGCTTTGGCATAGTCAATAAAGCAGAAATAGATGCTTTTCTGGAACTCTCTTGCTTTTTCCATGATCCAGCAGATGTTGACAATTTGATCTCTGGTTCCTCTGCCTTTTCTAAAACCAGCTTGAACAGGAAGTTCACGGTTCACATATTGCTGAAGCCTGGCTTGGAGAATTTTGAGCATTACTTTACTAGCATGTGAGATGAGTGCAATTGTGCGGTAGTTTCAGCATTCTTTGGCATTGCCTTTCTTTGGGATTGGGATGAAAACTGACCTTTTCCAATCTTGTGGCCACTGCTGAGTTTTCCAAATTTGCTGGCATATTGAGTGCAGCACTTTCACAGCATCAGGCGCTCTCAGTGCGCCGCGCAGCTGGCGAGGCGCTCTCAACTAAGACCCAGTGCAGCCAAATTTTAAAAACAAAAAAACAAACAGAAGAATATAGGGAAAGACTCTGAGGTTTTTTGTGCAGGTAACCTCTGCAAGATAGGTTTGGGATGTTAGATCCACTGGCCCCTATCAGAATTAACAGCAGATCTTAAAATGAGAAAGAAGGCCGAAGTGGGGAGAACTGCTGATCCCTTCCGTTCATTAGAGCACCCAGTTGCTACCCACCAACCCTCAATTGCTTACCATGCATGTTTCTCGCCATCTCGCCCGTCTGCCCATCCGCTTGACCCCTCTCCACCTTCTACCTGCAGCCCCCATCAGCCATCCATTCACTCAGCCAGCAAGTTATCAGGGTGCCCATGTCATATAAAACCAGAGAGTGGCTGGTTTTCCAGTGGGAATCAACGTGAAGACTGCACCCTCAGGGTTCTGAAACCTCGAACCATTGCAGCAGGTTTTTGCTCTTTTATTTTCTCAGCAATAACTCAAGTGGTTTTCTGTTTAGAGTGGTGGGCAGCTCAGCATTTCCAGTTAATGCACTTACAGTTTCTAATTTCTCAGAACCTATTACGTGTTCGGCTGTGCCGGGTCTTTGTGGTTGCGGCACGTGCACTTTTGGTCGCGGCAGTTGTTCCCTGACCAGGGATCGAACCCTGGCCCCCTGCCCGGGGAGCATGGAGTCTTAGCCACTAGACCCCCAGGGAAGTCCCACCAGTGTGTACATTTAAAGTGTACCTAAAATCAGCCACATTTGTACAAGGTCTTCTGCTTGGCACTCTTCTTCAGAACTACTATGCAGACACCAGCTGGTGTTCCTGAGTGCAGCTTCAGAAATGACATCTGAAAATCAAAATTGCAGCCTGCTTCAAGCCATCTCTCCCAGACCCATATGGTGAAGAGACTCTTGCCTTTCCCTTCTCCAGGGGATCTTCCCAAAAGTGAAGTGAAAGTCGCTCAGGCGTGTCCGACTCTTTGTGGCTCCATAGACTTATACAGTCTGTGGAATTCTCCAGGCCAGAACACTGCAGTGGGTAGCCTTTCCCTTCTCCCAGGGATCTTCCCAACCCAGGGATCAAACCTGGGCCTCCCATATTGCAGGCAGATTCTTTACCAGCTGAGCCACCAGGGAAGCCTGATACTTGTCAAATATCAACTGATCATAGATGTACGGGTTTACTTTTGGACCCTCAGTTCTATCCCATTTGTCTATATGTCTCTTGATTCTCATACCATGCTACAGTTTTGTAGTAAGTTTGAAAATTGCCAAGTGTGAGTCCTCCAACTTTGTTCTGCTTTCTTAAGATTGTTTTGGCTCTCTGGGACCCCTTGCTGTTCCCTAGGAATCTGCAGACTGCTTTGGGTAGTGTCATCATCTTAACAAAAGTAAGTCTTCCAACCCATGAGCATGGGATGTCTTCCATTTATTTAGGTCTTCTTTAATTTCTTTCAGCAGCGTTTCTTAGTTTTCAGTCTATAGGTCTTTCACCATTGTGATTAAATTTATTCCTAGGTATTTTAATTCTTTGGAATGTGATTTTGTAAATGGAGTTATTTTCTTAATTCCCTTTTCAGATTGTTCATAGTTGGTGTATGGAAACAAAACTGATTTTTGTGTATTGCTCTTATATCCAACAATCACTTAATTTGCTACCTTTGTTAGCATTTCTTGGCAGTTCTGTAGGATTTTCTGTATATAAACTCATGTCATCTGTGGACAGAGATGATTTTATGTCTTTTCAATTTGGATGCCTTTTAATTCTTTTTCCTGTTTAGTTGCTCTGGCTAGAACTTTCAGTAGGATGTTGAATAGCAGTGGTAAAAGTGAGCATCCTTGTCTTGTTCCAGATCTTAGGAGAAAGTTTACCATCTTTCAACACTGAATATATATTTGCTGTACTTTTTTTCGTCCATGTGCCTTACTCTGTTGAAGTCCTTTTCTATTCCTGCTTTTCTGAATGTTGTTATCATTAAAGGGTGTTGGATTTATTTTTTGGCCATGCCATTTGGCTTCTGAGATCTTAGTTCCCCCAACCAGGGATCGAACCCGGGCCCTTGGCAGTGAAAGCTGGAAGTCCTAATCACCGGGAATTCCCAACCGTGTTGGATTTTTCTGTGTTCATTGAGATGATCGTTTTTTTTCCCCTTTGTTCTATTAAAGTGGTTTGTTACATTGATTAACATTGACCAACCCTTAACTGACTTTTGTTTAAAAGGAAACTTGAGCACATGAAAAGAAAAACATCTTCTGACCCTGTGTGTTACCTAGAAAATAACCCAAACCACAGTTCAGCAAGTCCTGATGATTCTAGAAGCCAACAATCCCTTTCATCTACAAATTGGAATATAATAAAGTCTTTAAAAAAAATTTTGTGTATTCATTTTTGGCCACGCTGGGTCTTGGTTGCTGCCTGAGGGCTTTCTCTAGTTGCCCAATCAGGGGGCTCTTCTTTAATTGCAGTGCCCTGGGCTTCTCATTGCAGTGGCTTCCCTTGCTGTGGAACATGGGTTCTAGGGCGCGTGGGCTTAAGTAGTTGCGTGCGTGGGCTCCGTTGTTCCTCAGCACGTGGGATCTTCCCAGATTGGGGACGGGGCCTGTGTCTCCTGCGTTAGGTGGGTTCTTTACCACTGAGCCACCAGGGAAGCCCCTGGAGTCCTTTTTTTTAAAGTGCTTATTCATTTGGTTCATTAGATCTTAGTTGCACCACGTGGGATCCTCCTTGCGGCACGTGGGCTTTTACCTAGGTGTGGCATGCCACCTGGTGGCTGCCCACATGCGTAGAGGCATTCGGATTTTAGTGTCTTAATTACGGATTGAACCTATGTCCCCTACACTGGAAGGCACATTCTTAAATACTGGACCAAGGAAGTCCCCCCCAACCCTTGTTTTTTTTAAAGAAAAGCTTTATGGAGATATAATTCATATACCATATGACTCACTCACTTAAAGTGCACAATTCTGCAGGTTTTAGTCTATTCACAGAGTTGTGAAACTATCACCACAATCAGTTTTGGAACATTTTCATCACTCCAGTCAGAACATTAACCTTCATCTCCACCCCATTAGCCCCAGGCAACTGCTAATCTTTCCATATCTATCAATTCTGCTTAATCCAGATATATTATCTACACAATATGTGATCTGCCGGAACTGTTTTCCTTCACTTAGCATAAAACTTATTCCTTTTAGCGGCGGAACAATATTCCATTGTGTGGACAGACCACATCTTGTCTGTGTTTTTATCAGTGGGCGCTTCGGATGTTTCAGCTTTGGGGATATTATGAATAATGATGCTATGAGTGAAAAGTGAAAGTGTTACTCACTCAGCTGTGTCTGACTCTTTGTGACCCCATGGATTTTAGCCCACCAGGCTTCTCTGTCCGCGGGATTCTCCAGGCAAGAATACTGGAGTGGGTGGCCATTCCCTCTTCCAGGGAATCTTCCTGACTCAGGGGTCAAACCCAGGTCTCTTGCAGGCAGATTCTTCACCACCTGAGCCGCTAGAGAAGCCCAGTGACGCTGTAACCGTCTTTTAATGTACCTACTCTCCTTGAGTTCTCTCTCACATGCATTTTCATGATTTATGCATGCCTTAGGAAAATCCTATGGACGGAGGAGCCTGCTGGGCTGCAGCCCATGGGGTCTCTGAGGGTCGGACGCGACTGAGCGACTTCACTTTCCCTTTTCACTTTCATGCATTGGAAAAGGAAATGGCAACCCGCTCCAGTGTTCTTGCCTGGAGAATCCCAGGGACGGGAGTGGGGGGGGGGGGAGCCTGGTGGGCTGCCATCTATGGGGTCACACAGAGTCGGACACGACTGAAGTGACTTAGCAGCAGTAGCAGTAGCAGTGTCTCTAAATTAGAAGTTAAGAAACATGCCGCAGACCCCAGAGCTCATGATGGGCAGAGCTGGGGGAGGAGAGCTCCTTCTCCGCTCCCTGTCTGGTGCTTCTCCCTTCTAGCTCTCTCTGCAGAATACAGCACCCCAACTGGCTTGTGCCACCAGCTCCTTTAAGAAGCCAGGTAACATGATTACATAGATCCTAAAATGGCTCTCTTGTTCTCCTTACAGATTTTCTGAATGATCCTGCTTCTTTTTCTATCTTGTCTGATTTTCTCCTGCCTGACCTTTTCCCGATTAAAAAGCTGGGGCAAAATGTCAGACTCCAAGCAAGTCACCAAGAGTAAACGGAAAGTGAGCTTCACCCCGAGTCAGGAGCCGATTCCAGCTTCAGAGGGCTCCCAGGAGCCACCGCAGGAAGACTGCAACAGCAGCCCTCTGCCAGAGACCCCTAGCCAGGCTGAGCTGGCCTCCCACAAAGGATCCCAAGACACCTGTCGGCAGAGGCCCTCCCGATCACCTCCGCTGCAGAAGCCCCAAGGAAAGCCCCTCTTGTCTGATGACGCCTCCCCAGCATGCCAAGCCAATGGGTCAGGAGCTGAAGGCCCAGAGATCCCAAATACCAATGACCTGTCCGCACCAGCCAGGCCCCAGGGCCAGCGAGCCAGAACCCTCTCCAGAGAAGACAGGAAGCAGGCACACATCAAGAGACAGCTGATGACCAACTTCATCCTGGGCTCTTTTGATGACAACTCTTCCGATGAAGACGCCGGTGCTGCCCTGTTCCGACAATCTTCCCGGAAGGGCAGCCGGGCCAGCCTGGGGACCCTGTCCCTGGAGACCGCTCAGGCTGCAGGCGAGACTGAGACCTGTGCCCCCGTTATAAGGTAACGCACACTTTGTCCCTGTAACCAGGAGGTGCAGCGTTGGGGTGGGGTCTACACCCTTCCCTGTGCAGCCAAGCAACCGGCTATGCTAGTGCTTTGAGGGTGGCTATGTGGCAAGCAGGAGACATGAGGCTCCCCCGCACCTTCCTTCCCTCCTCTCAGAATCATTTGTTGAGTATCTCCTGTGAGTACAGGGCTCCAGGCCAGGACAGGGGCTTTCCAGAAGACTGTGGTCTAGTTTGGGCAGATGACCTTGTATGTAACAACTAGTTATAATCTAAGCAGAAAGCAGCTCAGGTTGGCAAGAGCCAAAGCAATGATGGAAACCCCAAAGGAGGAACTGTGTCCCGGTCTCCTGATGAATATTCATCTATTTGTTGATTCATCCAACAGATAATTAACAACGGTAAAACAAGTCTTCCTCCAGTGATGAAAGCAGAAACTCAAGGGAATTCCCTGGCAGTGCAGTGGTTAGGACTTGGCGCACTCACTGCCCTGGGTATGGGTCCAATTCCTGGTCAGAGAACTAAGATCCCACCTCCAAAAAAAAAGAAAAAGCAGAAATTTAAATACTATAACCACATCCATCAAGTTGATTGTTGAAAACAAATACCTATAGGTCCATCCCAGGTGGGACTGTCCCAGGGGTGCGGTCAGTGGTTTAGTTTTTTTTTTCTGGTTATTTTTTTGTTTGTTTGCTTTTTATAGTGAAACTACTACTGATTTATTTGGCTGCGTCGGGTCTTCATTGTGGCATGCAGAATCTTTTGTTGCTGCACAGACACTCGAGCTGTGGCTCGTGAATTTAGTTGTTCAGCGGCATGTGGATCTTAGTTACCTGACCAGGGATCGAACCCATATCCCCTACATTACAAGGCGGTTTCCCAACCACTGGACCACCAGGGAAGTCCCACTGGCTTTGTTTTTGTTGTTACTGTTATTGGACTTTGCCACCTCCCCTCCCAAATTATGAATGGAGTACAATAGTTGCAGGTAGAAAACATGGGAAATGCGGGGTCAGAGAGCAGGAAAGAGCCTCCATCAACCATGACTCTGACAGCCTGAAAGAACCTCTGCTGTGTTCTAGTGTTGTAGCCACGCATTCCGGGAAACAAATTCACTCAAAAGGGCAATGCAGATAGTAGAGTTCAGTTTATTACACCAGCGGGCCCAGGGCAGAGTCTCCTCTTAGCCAAGGACCCCAACCAGTCTTTGTGAAAATCTTATATACCCTAAGTGTACGTGCCCAAACGCACCTCCCAAAATTCCCTGACAATCAAAGTTAACCTGCGATTCGTGTGCCCTAAACCTCGGTAGTTAACAGTGGACAGTTATCAATAGACCTGTGGTCACTCCCCAAGAAGCATAATAGAATGTACGATTCTATTCGGTTACACAGAAAATTAGGGTATTCTTTTAGCGATGGAGAGCCCTGGGGCTCTTCCTTCTTGGGGCCTGGTTTTCCAGTTGGTATGTCGTTTCCATAGATCCTGGGCATATAGCTCAAAGTCCACAGTCTGGCCCAAGATGGAGTCCTGCTTTCAAGATGGAGCCTGTTCCATTTCCTCCTTCATCCCCCACTCTTGATGCTCTTAACTCATAGTATGAGCATCATTCATAGGGATATATTTCACCCTGGCTCTCCGACCGCCAGTTTGGGAGAACAACACCAACCTTTGGCTTACAAAGTTCATAATACATTGTAAAATGCAGGGTCCACAGAGCAGAACTATCAAGGCAACTATAACAATGGTAAATATAGTTTTCCACCAATCACCCTTTACCCAAGATAGTACCGAAGTCCAGAAAGGAATGTTTTCATTTTACATTGCTCTTACCTGTTTTGTTTTTTTTTTTTTTCATATCATCTAAAGCAGCTGATACATTGCCAGATAAATCAGGAATATATACACAACTGCTACTGCTGCTAAGTCACTTCAGTTGTGTCTGACTCTGTGCGACCCCATAGACAGCAGCCCACCAGGCTCCTCCATCCATGGGATTTTCCAGGCAAGAGTACTGGAGTGGGGTGCCATTGCCTTCTCCAATATACACAACATTCAACCTTAATTACAGCACAGGTCCCTCCTTGAACAGCTGTGAGCATGTCCAAAACCATTCTATTCTGAATTACCACTATTGTTACTTCCATGAAACTGGTGTTTACATAAGATGTAACCCCATGAGCTGAGTCTATTGACTGTAGGTCTGGCTTACACCAAGAGAGCAGGGAGAGATTATGATTGACAAGAGAAAGGAAAGTCTCTTTTTGTCATCCCAGAAAAGAGCAGAGTGATTTCAAATCTTCTTGGTGGAGCGGTAACACCCACCAGGGAAGTTCATCCATCACAGACAGAGGCATAGTCCCACACACCCAGCAGTTGGAGGTGCTGTGGAGTCCGTGTAGGAATATGCACATTGATGAGGATGAGGCCAAGCAGCAGGAGTTGATCATACGGCTTCATCCTGAAGGGGCTCGTCCGGGACCTTCTTTTCCTTCTTCTTCTTAAGGATGATCTTGGCCTCCCGAGGGTCAGTGGGGCCCCTCTGCGCAGTCCACTGAGCGTTTTCTGGGTCTGTGTGGTTTGCTCTCTTGACCCTCGTATGATGAATCCCAGGGGCCATACCTGCAACTTTAACTGCAGTAGGGGTAGTTAGAATAACAGTATAAGGGCCCTTCCACTGAGGGGCTAGTAAATCATGTTTCCAATCTTTGACCCATACTTGGTCACCAGGCGTAAACTCATGGATCTGTTCCCCAAGGGGAGCGGCACCCTTTCTTGTACAAACTTAGTCACCTGATTTATTACCTCACCCAGTTGTTCCATGTGCTGTGAAATCTCATCCCCTTACCTGAGGGAAATTTGTTGACACCTGTTTTATTATGGGACGGGGCCTCCCGTACACAATTTCATACAGAGAAGAGCCATGGTGTCGTGGGGTCATCCTGAGTCTGAGCAGAGCCGTCGGAAGCAAGTCCACCCAGGAGCAGTCAGTCTCTATGAGCCACTTGGATAGTGTCTCTTTAAGTGTCCGGCTGGTTCCTTCCACCATCCCAGAACTCTGGGGCCTATATGCAGTGTGCAGTTTCCATTTTATGTTTAAAGTTTTGCTTACTTATTGTACTAAATCAGCTATGAAAGCCGGGCCATTCTCTGATCCAATGCTTGTAGGAAATCCAAATCTGGGAACTATTTCCCCAAGCAGGCACCAGGCTACTTCTGATACTCTTTTAGTCAGTGTGGGAACAACTCCTATCCATCCCGAGAACGTACATATCATGACCAGCAGGTAACAGTAGTGTCGGTGAGGTTTTATTTCGGTGAAGTCCACTTCCAGGTATTCAGAGGGCAGCGTGCCTTTTAGCCGAATCCCTGGAGGTTTCTGTCCATGCCGAGAGGCAGCATTGACCTGTGAGCAGGCAGTACAGTTCTGAGATTCTGCCCTGCACTAGGGAAGAGAGGCAGGGAACCAAGAAATATTTTCAAATTAGCCCTTCCAGTTTATCATGGCCTAGATGGGTTGCTTCAGGGAAGACAATGGCACCCCCACCCCAGTACTTTTGCCTGGAAAATCCCATGGATGGAGGAGCCTGGTAGGCTCCAGTCCGTGGGGTCGCTAAGAGTCGGACACGACTGAGCGACTTCACTTTGACTTTTCACTTTCATGCATTGGAGAAGGAAATGGCAACCCACTCCAGTGTTCTTGCCTGGAGAATCCCAGGGATGGGGGAGCCTGGTGGGCTGCAGTCTATGGGGTCGCACAGAGTCGGACACGACTGAAGCGACTTAGCAGCAGCAGCAGCAGATGGGTTGCTTGGTGTGTTTGGCTTACCAGAGTGGGTGCCAGCCCCTCCGGTACCAATAATTTGCCACTTGGCAATTCCCACCATTCCTTTTCAGTCTTGATAGCCTCTTCTGCTTTGGGTAGTTGGTTTTAGGCTTCAGTGTATTGTGGAGAGTCCAGCATTAGCTCAGGCAGCTCTGCCAAAATGAGAGCTTTAATAGGGGCCTCACTTGTCACCCCTAAGCCCTTGGATGCTTGTTTAGTGGTCTTATCTGCCAGTCTGTTCCCTGAGCCCAGGGGGTATCCTCTTTTTGACGTCCTCGGCAGTGTATGACTGCAACCCTTTCTGGTTCCCAGGCAGCATCTAATAGGGTCTTAATTTCTTCCTTATTTTAAATCTTTTCCACTAGCTGTCAAAGGCCTCTCTCCTTATACAGAGCCCTGTAGTGTGGCAAAAGCATACCTGGAGTCTGTGTAAATGTTTGTCTTCTTACCTTTTGACAGCTGGAGGGCCCAGATTAGAGCATATAGTTAAGCCTGTTGAGGGGACCAGTGTGCTGGCAGAGAGCTAGCCTCAGCGATGGTTTCTTCCATGACGACTGCATATCCCGACAGTCACTGTCCTTGTCTCACCAGGCTGGTGCCCTTGGTGTACAGGACCCAGTCTGGGTCCGGAATTGGCTGGTCTCTCAAGTCAGGTCTGCTGGCATATTTCCTTGCAATCATGTGAGGGCCCACCTTCTCCCACAGGAAAGAGAGTGGCCGGATTCAGGGCCTGACAAGGCTCAGTAGTAATATGGGGGTTCTCACATAACAGTCCCTGGTATTGAGTAATCCAGGATGTCGACAGCCATTTATGGGGGTCCCCTTACGGGAGAGTTTTGATTTTTGACCTCATGCAGGATTTTTACAAACAAATCTTGGCCCAAAGTCAGCGTGGTTGCCTCGGGGACCAGTAAGGCAACTGCAGCAACTGCCCGTAAGCATCCCAGCCACCCAGTGTCAGCAATATTATCCAGCTGATTAGAGATAAGAGAAAAGTCATTGGTCTGTCCCATGTCCCCGTAATCTGGGACAACACTCCCATAGCCACCTTGTCCTTTTTAGTCACATAAAGAGTAAACGGCTTAGCAAGGTCTGGCAGGCCCAAGGCGGGTGCTGATGTCATTGTACTGGGTTTGTGTTCTATTACCAATGGGTTAGGGTTTAGGGTTAGCTTTTGAACTGTGGTGTTGGAGAAGGCTCTTGAGAGTCCCTTGGACTGCAAGGAGATCCAACCGGTCCATTCTGAAGGAGATCAACCCTGGGATTTCTTTGGAAGGAATGATGCTAAAGCTGAAACTCCAGTATTTTGGCCACCTCATGCAAAGAGTTGACTCATTGGAGAAGACTCTGATGCTGGGAGGGATTGGGGGCAGGAGGAGAAGGGGACGACAGAGGATGAGATGGCTGGATGGCATCACTGACTCGATGAATATGAGTCTGAGTGACCTCTGGGAGTTGGTGATGGACAGGGAGGCCTGGCGTGCTGCAGTTCATGGGGTCACAAAGAGTCGGACACGACTGAGCGACTGATCTGATCTGATCTGATCTGACCAGTGGGACTTGTTTTGCAAGCCTGGGTGGGATGGGTTGTCTTCCCACCCAGGGGAATTGTTGAGTTAACTTTCTCTTTCAACTGTTTAGCCTGTCTGGTTTCCCTTCCAGGAGACCGTGCAACCTCCATTCATCTTGAGGGGTTACTGAGAAGAAGAGTAAATAGGTAGTTAAGCCCACTAGAACAGTGGGCCTTTCGTGGGGGCAAAGGTCATTTGTGCCCCCAGTTTAGACAGCAGGTCTCTTCCCAACAAAGGTACTGGGCATCCAGGGATGTTTAAAAATTCCTAAGTCATTTGGTGCCCTCCCATCTGACATTTTCAGGGTGGGCTTGAGACACAAAGGCTGCATTAGTCACCATCTGAGACCCAGCAGCCTCTGGCTGGATCGTAGAACTCAGAGGGTGATTTGCTTCCTTTGAATCACTTCTGGAGGGTTTTGCCATACTCACAGGTTTTTCGGGCCCACCTCTTGAGACCTTGTAAAATAGCCACCCGGTATCTCTCCAGGTGGCCCCTCCCTTCCTCTGTGTTACAGTCCCCACTGGGCCTCTCATCAGGGTGGCTAGTTCTGCCCGCTGCTGTGGGTTTGCAGTACCCTCAGGTGCCATTGCTCTTAACCATTTTCTGGGCTCAGTTAGGATCCTGTGTCTTGTCCTCAGTGCTGAAGAGGGAGATGAGTAGTTGGATTATGTCATCTGATGCAGGGCAGTGGGTTCAAAAATTAGTCTCCATTAGCCTGGACGTGAACATGAAGTCGCTCAGTCGTGTCCGACTCTGCGACCCCATGGACTGTAGCCTACCAGGTTCCTCTGTCCATGGGATTTTCCAGGCAATAGTACTGGAGTGGATTGCCATTTCCTTCTCCAAGGGATCTTCCCAACCCAGGGATCGAACCCAGGTCTCCCGCATTGTAGACAGATGCTTTACCATCTGAGCCACCAGGGAAGTCCATTAGCCTAATCTGGTAATAATAGGCTATGGGGGAGCTAATGGTGGTGGCCGACTGTCCCCTGAACCGGAGTCTGCTCTAACTGTTTGAGGGGCATTTGTAGTGGGGGCCCTTTCCTCTGGCTCCTTAGAGGAGCGCAGCCTCTGTTTGATTCTGGTGTCTCCTTTCCCCTTCCTGTCAGTACTCACTGGCAGAGGAGAGATGGGTATAGCTTGGGTGGTTTGGCTGGAGCCGGATCCTGGAAGTGTTGGCCAGAGGCTTCTACCACCGGGATCGGAGCCTGCCGAGGGGGCAGCTCTGTGACCTCTGGGAGAGCTGGCGGAGGAGCAGTGGCTGCTGCAGGAACTTCACCTGGCCCTGGATCGGGCATTAAGGCGGCCTTCGGTCCTGGTGGAGCACTGGGTAGCGGGCGCGTCATCATCCAGTATGGAGGAGGGCAGGTCATCCTCGTCCAAATCCTGCCCGATCCCAGAGGGAGAAGGGGGATCGGGATCCGAATGTCTTCACCTGCCAGTCAGTCAGCATGGCCGAACCAGAACACCAGGTGGTCCAAGACTGTTTCTCCCTTAGAGTCGGTTCTGCCTTGGTGGGCTTGATCAGGTGTGGATGAAAACACGGATGGGTTAAATATCCCACGTCCCAGGCCATCTCTGGAAAAGCCAATTCATATTCACTTATGTATCCCCCTCCTTCTAGCCTGACAATTCTGAGGGGGTCAAGAATTTCACAGCAGACAGGACACCTGGGGGAGGGTACAATATGAGCACACAAGGACCAAGTTTCTTCTCCTAAAAATCCCCTGGCGATTGCTTGGTAATAATTTTCCCTGAGACAGCGTGGACACACCTCCTAAATGACCTTCACAAATTTCCTTCCTAAGCCCTAGCACGCTCATCAACCTGTGCACCAAGCAATTGCTGCCACCTGCCTATTCCAGGCTCCTGTGGATCTGTGCCCCTTCTAATCCCTCCCAGGGGGGTGATCAGGCCCCCTCTTCCACCCTGCCGGGTGGGTTCCTCCTCACCTGAGCGCTCAGTTCCCCTGCTGCCGTCCACTACCTGCTAACGTGAGAGGTCCAGGCCTTGAGAAGCAGAATCCTTCCAGAAGGGTGAGGCGCCTTCCTCCCTCTAGAAGATTCACGCCACAAGGCCTCGGAGTAGTCCCAAATGGGACTTGTCTCCTCAAACTGAGGAGTTTCCTGGGCCGTGCACCAAATGTTGTAGCCACGCGTTCCGGGAAACAAACTCACTCAGAAGGACAGTGCAGATAGTGGAGTGCAGTTTATGACACTGACGGGCCCAGGGCAGAGTCTCCTCTTCGCCAAGGACCCCAACCAGTTTTTGTGAAAACCTTATATACCCTAAGTGTATAAGGGTCCCTGAATAGTCTGAACACAGGAAAAAGAAAGATGCAATCAAAATTAACCCGTGATTCATATGCCTTAAGCCCAGATAGTTGGTGCTGCTGCTGCTAAGTCGCTTCAGTCGTGTCTGACTCTGTGTGACCCCATAGACGGCAGCCCACCCGGCTCCCCCATCCCTGGATTCTCCAGGTAAGAACACTGGAGTGGGTTGCCATTTCCTTCTCCAATGCATGAAAGTGAAAAGTGAAAGTGAAGTCGCTCAGTGGTGCCCAACCCTCAGCGACCCCATGGACTGCAGCCTTCCAGGCTCCTCTGTCCATGGGATTTTCCAGGCAAGAGTACTGGAGTGAGGTGCCCACAGTGCACAATTATCAATAGGCTTGTGGTTATACCCCAATAAGCATAATAGAATGTACGATTCTATTCGATTACACAGAAAATTAGGGTATTCTTTTAGCGATGGAGAGCCCTGGGGCTCTTCCTTCTGGGGGCCTGGTTTTCCAGTGGGTATGTCGTTTCCATAGTTACTGGGCATATAGCTTAAAGTCCACAGTCTGGCCCAAGATGGAGTCCTGTTTTCAAGATAGAGCCTGTTCTGTTTCCTCCTTCACTTCTAAGCACATCATGTGTATACACCCATTCCAGTCCATTTTAGTTCGCTAATTCCTAGAATGTCGACATTCACTCTTGCCATCTCTTGTTTGACCACTTCCAATTTGCCTTGATTCATGGACCTGACATTCCAAGTTCCTATGCAATATTGCTCTTTACAGCATAGGACTTTGCTTCTATCACCAGACACGTCCACAGCTGGGTATTCTTTTTGCTTTGGCTCCATCCCTTCATTCTTTCTGGAGTTATTTCTCCACTGATCTCCAGTAGCATATTGGGCCCCTGCTGACCTGGGGAGTTTCTCTTTCAGTATCCTATCGTTTTGCCTTTTCATACTGTTCATGGGGTTCTCAAGGCAAGAATACTGAAGTGGTTTGCCATTCCCTTCTCCAGCGGACCACACCCAGTCAGATCTCTCCACCATGACCCGCCCATCCAGGGTTGCCCCACGGGCATGGCTTAGTTTCATTGAGTTAGACAAGGCTGTGGTCCTAGTGTGATTAGATTGACCAGTTTTCTGTGAGTATGGTTTCAGTGTGTTTGCCCTCTGATGCCCTCTTGCAACGCCTACTGTCTTACTTGGGTTTCTCTTACCTTGGGCGTGGGGTATCTCTTCCCGGTTGCTCCAGCAAAGCACAGCCATCGCACCTTACCTTGGACAAAATGGAGTGGCCATCATGGTCAACAAAAGAGTCCGAAATGCAGTACTTGGATGCAATCTCAAAAACAACAAAAGGATCTCTGTTCGTTTCCAAGGCAAACCATTCAATGTCACAGTAATCCAAGTCTATGCCCCAACCAGTAACGCTGAAGAAGCTGAAGTTGAACGGTTCTATGAAGACCTACAAGACCTTTTAGAACTAACACCCAAAAAAGATGTCCTTTTCATTATAGGGGACTGGAATGCAAAAGTAGGAAGTTAAGAAACACCTGGAGTAACAGGCAAATTTGGCCTTGGAATACGGAATGAAGCAGGGCAAAGACTAATAGAGTTTTGCCAAGAAAATGCACTGGTCATACAAATACCCTCTTCCAACAACACAAGAGAAGACTCTATACATGGACATCACCAGATGGTCAACATCGAAATCAGATCGATTATATTCTTTGCAGCCAAAGATGGAAAAGCTCTGTACAGTCAGCAAAAACAAGACCAGGAGCTGACTGTGGCTCAGACCATGAACTCCTTATTGCCAAATTCAGATTTAAATTGAAGAAAGTAGGGAAAACCACTAGACCATTCAGGTATGATCTAAATCAAATCCCTTATGATTATAGAGTGGAAGTGAGAAATAGATTTAAGGGCCTAGATCTGATAGATAGAGTGCCTGATGAACTATGGAATGAGGTTCGTGACATTGTACAGGAGACAGGGATCAAGACCATCCCCATGGAAAAGAAATGCAAAAAAGCAAAATGGCTGTCTGGGGAGGCCTTACAAATAGCTGCGAAAAGAAGAGAAGTGAAAAGCAAAGGAGAAAAGGAAAGGTATAAACATCTGAATGCAGAGTTCCAAAGAATAGCAAGAAGAGATAAGAAAGCCTTCTTCAGTGATGAATGCAAAGAAATAGAGGAAAACAACAGAATGGGAAAGACTAGGGATCTCTTCAAGAAAATCAGAGATACCAAAGGAACATTTCATGCAAAGATGGGCTCGATAAAGGACAGAAATGGTAGGGACCTAACAGAAGCAGAAGATATTAAGAAGAGGTGGCAAGAATACACAGAAGAACTGTACAAAAAGGATTTTCATGACCCAGATAATCACGATGGTGTGATCACTGACCTAGAGCCAGACATCCTGGAATGTGAAGTCAAGTGGGCCTTAGAAAGCATCACTATGAACAAAGCTAGTGGAGGTGATGGAATTCCAGGTGAGCTATTCCAAATCCTGAAAGATGATGCTGTGAAAGTGCTGCACTCAATATGCCAGCAAATTTGGAAAACTCAGCAGTGGCCACAAGATTGGAAAAGGTCAGTTTTCATCCCAATCCCAAAGAAAGGCAATGCCAAAGAATGCTCAAACTACTGCACAATTGCACTCATCTCACATGCTAGTAAAGTAATGCTCAAATTCTCCAAGCCAGGCTTCAGCAATACGTGAATCGTGAACTTCCAGATGTTCAAGCTGGATTTAGAAGAGGCAGAGGAACCAGAGATCAAATTGCCAACATCCTCTGGATCATGGAAAAAGCAAGAGAGTTCCAGAAAAACATCAATTTCTGCTTTATTGACTATGTCAAAGCCTTTGACTGTGTGGATCACAATAAACTGTGGAAAATTCTTCAAGAGATGGAAATAGCAGACCACCTGATCTGCCTCTTTAGAAATTTGTATGCAGGTCAGGAAGCAACAGTTAGAACTGGACATGGAACAACAGACTGGTTCCAAATAGGAAAAGGAGTACGTCAAGGCTGTATATTGTCACCATGTTTATTTAACTTATATGCAGAGTACATCATGAGAAACGCTGGACTGGAAGAAACACAAGTTGGAATAAAGATTGCTGGGAGAAATATCAATAATCTCAGATATGCAGATGACACCACCCTTATGGCAGAAAGTGAAGAGGAACTAAAAAGCCTCTTGATGAAAGTGAAAGTGGAGAGTGAAAAGGTTGGCTTAAAGCTCAACATTCAGAAAACGAAGATCATGGCATCCGGTCCCATCACTTCATGGGAAATAGATGGGGAATCAGTGGAAACAGTGTCAGACTTTGTTTTTCTGGGCTCCAAAATCACTGCAGATGGTGGCGGCAGCCATGAAATTAAAAGACGCTTACTCCTTGGAAGGAAAGTTATGACCAACCTAGATAGCATATTCAAAAGCAGAGACATCACTTTGCCAACAAAGGTTCGCCTAGTCAAGGCTATGGTCTTTCCTGTGGTCATGTATGGATGTGAGAGCTGGACTGTGAAGAAGGCTGAGTGCCGAAGAATTGATGCTTTTGAACTGTGGTGTTGGAGAAGACTCTTGAGAGTCCCTTGGACTGCAAAGAGATCCAACCAGTCCATTCTGAAGGAGCTCAGCCCTGGGATTTCTTTGGAAGGAATGATGCTAAAGCTGAAACTCCAGTACTTTGGCCACCTCATGCAAAGAGTTGACTTTTGGAGAAGACTCAGATGCTGGGAGGGATTGAGGGCAAGAGGAGAAAGGGACGACAGAGGATGAGATGGCTGGATGGCATCACTGACTTGATGGATGTGAGTCTGGGTGAACTCTGGGAGTTGGTGATGGACAGGGAGGCCTGGCGTGCTGCGGTTCATGGGGTTGCAAAGAGTCGGACACGACTGAGTGACTGATCTGATCTGATCTGAAATGTGTATACACTGTTAAAATGAGGGAAAGCTGGATGAGGAGACAGCCTCTTCCACAGGCACCACGCTCCTGGTGAGCTTAACTTTTAACCCTGGTTACTGGAAATGAGAAAGTAAATATTCGCTAACTGATGATCTTTAGGGGAAGGCAGTTTTGAGTTTCTGGAAGGGCTAAAGGAAGGCCAGACTTCAGAGGTGAGCTCCACTCTGGTTCTGCCACCCTCCACTGCGTGACCTTGGACGGGGTGCAGCAGCTGTCCTGGCCCCAGTGCCACATCTGTAAAATTAAATGGGATAATGTTTATAAAGTATGCAGAGTCTGGTACACAGTAGGTGCTTAATAAGAAGTAGATTCCTCCCCAGCCCCTTTCCCACCAGCACCCACTTCATCCAGCACTCAAATTTACCCAGAACTTCCCTACTTCTACCTATAGTTTATGTAAATTACCCATTTATCCTTCATAAACACGGTACAATGCTGGCAATGGATCCCTATTTTACAGATGAGAAAACTGAGGCTCTGAGAGGTGAAATAAATACTACTCAGCTTTAAACAAACAATGAAACAGGGACTTCCCTGGTGGTCCAGTGGCTAAGACTCAGCCCTCTCAGTGCAGGGGTCTGGGTTCAGTCCCTGCTCAGGGAACTAGATCACGAATGCCATAACTAAGATCCAATGCAGCAAAATAAATAAAATAAATTAAAAAAAATAATGAAATAAGGCCATTTGCAGCAACATGGATGGACCTAGAGATGACCATATTAAATGAAATAAGTCAGACAGAAAAAAGACAAATATCTTATATCACTTATATGTGGAATCTAAAAAAAAAGGATACAAATGATCTTACAAAACAGAAACGGACTCACAGACATGGAAAACAAACTTATGGTTACCAAAAGGGAGAGCAGGGGAGGATATAAGTTAGAAGTTTGAGATTAACATATATATGTCTGCAAAGAGCTGGACACAGATATATATATGTGTGTGTGTGTGTGTATGCATACATGCAAAGAGCTGGACACAACTGAAGCAACACAGCACTCATGCATGCTATATACTTAAAATAGATAAACAAGGACCTACTATATAGCACAGAGAATGAAATTCAGTATCTTGTAATAACCTATAAAGGAAACAGATCTGAAAAAGTATATGTGTATAACTGAATCACTTTGGTGTACAAAAACTAACACCACATGGTAAATCAACTATGAAAGTGTTAGCCACTCAGTCATGTCCAACTCTTTGCGACTCTGTGACTGTAGCCCGCCAGGCTTCTCTGTCCATGGGATTCTCCAGGCGAGAATACTGGACTGGGTTGCCATTCCCTTCTCTAGGGGATCTTCCCAACCTAGGGGTTGAACCCAGGTCTCTTGCATTGCAAGCAGATTCTGTACCATCTGAGCCATCAGGGAAATTATACCTCAGTTTTAAAAAATGGTTTAAAAAAGAGGCAAAGTACCTTTTCTAAGATAACACAGCTCAGAAGTGGCGGAGCCAGGTTTCAGGGCCAGGTCTGCTAGACAGCAGGACTCAGGTTCTATTGTATCACAGTGTGTTCTCCGGTAACCTCCAATATCCTCTCCCCTCCAGACCCCGTTCTTTCCCTCATTGTGGCAATTTCAGCAGGGATTAGGGAAAAGCAGTTTATTAAACCAAGTTACCCAAATGGATAAGCATCAGAGATTGTTAGACCTGGATGTCCAATGAGCTGGTTCTAAGTGACTTCTAAGGAAGAAGGATGGAGAGATGCATTTAGCACAATAGTTCCAGCAGGAAATAAGATAGAATATCCTAGCAGGGAGATTGGAAATGTGCAAATAAATAGGTAAACTGCTAAGTTAGTTTCCAAGTGTGTTCAATGCCAGGAAGGAAACAGAATAAATACCCGTGGCGATCTATTTTAGAGAAATGTGGTCAGGTCAGGTAAGAGCTCTTAGAGGAGGCAACTTTCAAGCCAAACCAGAACAGTCCAACAGAACTTTCTGCCAGGTTGGAATATTCCAGAATGAATGGAATATTCTAGAGCTCCGCTGTTCAGTATGGCAGCCATTCAGCACTTGAAGTGTGCCTGGTGTGACTAAAGGACTGAATTTTATTTATTTTTTTATGGCCTCATGATGCAGCTTTGGGATCTTAGTTCCCCAATCAGGGATTGAGCCTGCACCCTTAGCAAAATGGACTGTCAGGGAATTCCCAGAACTGAGTTTTTAATTTAAGTTTTAATTAACTTAAATAGCCTCCTGTGGCTGGCGGCTGTTGTTTTGGATGGCACAGACCCAGCCCTCCTGGACAAAAGGAAAACAACTGTGTGGATTCCTCCTGGGTTCCCCTCCTGTCCCTTTCCTTTTGGGTTCATCTCAGGCCAAGAGTTGGAACCTGACCTTTCCTTGGGTCGGAATCTCATGCAACCCTTTGAAACAGAGCTGATGAGAATGTTACATGATGTAGCAAAATAGTTCTTTACTTATTATACTGTGAAATGAAGGTTATGGGGGCAATCCCACGGGTTTGTGACAAGCAGCAAAGTGGTTAGTACACAATGGACCTTGGCTAAGATCCTAGGTTCAAAGCCACCTCTTACTAGCATGTTACCCTAATGTTCCTACATTGGGAATGCATGTGTGGATTGAGTAGAATGGGGCAGGTTCAGGATCATACAACTGAGTCCTAAAATTTAAAGTTATGAAACTTAAGTTTATAAACTGGCTGTGAATGTACTTATCAAAACCTGCCTTGCATAGATGCCCAGTTATTTTTGGTCTTCATTTATCCCACTTTGTGTGAATATTTATGCCTTCTTCTGGTGAAATAGTAACACCATAATGTGTCATATAAGGCTTACCTTCCTAAAAAAAATTCCCCAATTCCAAAATACACTGGGCCCTGGGCATTTCTGGTGAGGGATTGTGGACATGTGTGAGTAGTATGCTTAAAATATTTACTGGTGCATAGAAAGCACAAAAAACATTCAAGGGAATTCCGGGGTGGTCAAATAGTTAGTACTCAACTCTTTCACTGCCAAGGATGTGGGTTTGATCCCTGGTTGGTGAACTAAGATCCCACAAGCCTTGCGTTGTGGCAAAAAAAAAAAAAAAAAGAAACTGCTCATTCTTAATAAGTGTGTGTGTCTGAAGAGACTAAGCAGTGTCTCCAAATAGTAATCATTGTCTTTATGTGGTACAATTATGGGTCATTTATATCTTCTTCTGCATTTTCTAACTTTCTGCTGAAAATATTGCTATAAGATGTTTTAATGATGTTTAATCACAAAACAGTATAAAAGTGATGGGGAGGAGAAAGCGAACCAGTCATTTCACTACATATATAAGAAGCTGAAGCCCAGAGAGGTTCAGGGGTCTCCCCAAGGCCTCCCAGCATAGGCTGGGAAGACCCCAAAGCCATTCAAACCCAGACCCTCAGCAGATGCAGATCAGAAAGTGGTCTTCGAACTCCCAGTGTTGATGCTTCCACTTAACCTGGGCCTCAGGAAAGGCACCTCCAGCCTCCTTTTAACTTGTTCTTTCCATTAATGGGAAGAGTTGTGCTGTGCTGTGCTTAGTCACTCAGTCATGTCCAACTCTTTGCGACCCCATGGACTGTAGCCCACCAGGCTCCTCTGTCCATGGGGATTCTCCAGGCAAGAGTACTGGAGTGGGTTGCCATTTCCTTCTCCAGGGGATCTTCCCGAGCTAGGGATCGAACCCAGGTTTCCCACATTGCAGGCAGACTCTTTAGCATCTGAGCCACTAGGGAAGCCCAATGGGAAGAGTTAGGAGATAGTATTACCGACCAGGGTTCTTGGCCTTCCTCAACCAATAGAAACTGACTCGAGGCCAGACAAGAGCTTCCCTGGTGGCTAGAGGGAGAGAAAACAATTAACAGTTTCCTTTGTTTGCTCCGCCAGGAGGGGCGAACTCATTCCTTATGTGGGGGGAGGGTAGAGGTGTGTCCAGGGGTCAGGTTGGAGAGGTGGCTTAGGTGGTCTGCCCAACCCTCTGTGGGGTTGTGTGCAGCAGGCATGCATAATACCGTGCTTTTAATCCTGACACCCACTTTTTGCTCCCAGCTCTTCAGAAATGGCAGCTGGGTGTTTTTGTCTTTTTGTATCTGAGGAGCCTGGCAGGCTACAGTCCATGGGGTTGCAAAGAACAGGACAAGACTGAGCATGCACACAGTTTATTTTTAATTTTTTGGTTTGCTTCCAAGTCCTGAATGATGATGCTGTGAAAGTGCTGCACTCAATATGCCAGCAAATTTGGAAAACTCAGCAGTGGCCACAAGATTGGAAAAGGTCAGTTTTCATCCCAATCCCAAAGAAAGGCAATGCCAAGGAGTGCTCAAACTACCGAACAATTGCACTCATCTCACACGCTAGGAAAGTAATGCTCAAAATTCTCCAAGCCAGGCGTCAGCAATATGTGAACCGTGAACTTCCTGATGTTCAAGCTGGTTTTAGAAAAGGCAGAGGAACCAGAGATCAAATTGCCAACATCCGCTGGATCATGGGAAAAGCAAGAGAGTTCCAGAAAAACATCAATTTCTGCTTTATTGACTATGCCAAAGCCTTTGACTGTGTGGATCACAATAAACTATGGAAAATTCTGAAAGAGATGGGAATACCAGACCACCTGATCTGCCTCTTAAGAAATCTGTATGCAGGTCAGGAAGCAACAGTTAGAACTGGTCATGGAACAACAGACTGGTTCCAAATAGGAAAAGGAGTACGTCAAGGCTGTATATTGTCACCATGTTTATTTAACTTATATGCAGAGTACATCATGAGAAATGCTGGACTGGAAGAAACACAAGTTGGAATCAAGATTGCCGGGAGAAATATCAATAACCTCAGATATGCAGATGACACGACTCTTAAGGCAGAAAGTGAAGAGGGGCTAAAAAGCTTCTTGATGAAAGTGAAAGTGGAGAGTGAAAAGGTTGGCTTAAAGCTCAACATTCAGAAAACGAAGATCATGGCATCTGGTCCCATCACTGCATGGGAAATAGATGGAGAAACAGTGGAAACAGTGTCAGACTTTGTTTTTCTGGGCTCCAAAATCACTGCAGATGGTGGCGGCAGCCATGAAATTAAAAGACGCTTACTCCTTGGAAGGAAAGTTATGACCAACCTAGATAGCATATTCAAAAGCAGAGACATCACTTTGCTAACAAAGGTTCGCCTAGTCAAGGCTATGGTCTTTCCTGTGGTCATGTATGGATGTGAGAGCTGGACTGTGAAGAAGGCTGAGCGCCGAATAATTGATGCTTTTGAACTGTGATGTTGGAGAAGACTCTTGAGAGTCCCTTGGACTGCAAGGAGATCCAACCAGTCCATTCTGAAGGAGATCAGCCCTGGGATTTCTTTGGAAGGAATGATGCTAAAGCTGAAACTCCAGTATTTTGGCCACCTCATGCGAAGAGTTGACTCATTGGAAAAGACTCTGATCCTGGGAGGGATTGGGGGCAGGAGGAGAAGGGGTCGACAGAGGATGAGATGGCTGGATGGCATCACTGACTCGACGGACGTGAGTCTGGGTTAACTCTGGGAGTTGGTGATGGACAGGGAGGCCTGGCGTGCTGCAGTTCATGGGGTCGCAAAGAGTGGGACACGACTGAGCGACTGAACTGAACTGAACTGAAGGTGACATTGGACTAACATTCTAAAGAACCCCTGTTTTCTACCACTTCTCTACTGTGTGCGTATTCCAGGACGTGAATTGCTTGAGAGTTTTTCCCAGATGCCAGAGTGTAGGGGATTGCTGTCCTGGAATTGTTCTACTCCAGTCGGGAGAACTGGGGAGTCTCGAGATTCTTTTAAACTCTCTGGCCGCAAGCTCCGGGCGCCCAAGGTCAGCGGTGGCTGCGCCGCTGGCTGCTGGCTGGACGGGGGGAGGTGGAGGGGGACTGGACGCTGAGGGGAGAGGGCGGGGTCCGCGTCTAGTCCCGGGACGGGAGGCGGGGCCCGGTAGGGGGCGGGGCTGCCCGGAAGGCGGGGCCTCGCAGGCGCGTCTGCCCCTGACACTCGCGTGCCAGACGCTTTTCAGGATGGAGGAAGCCAGGCGCAGGGTTGAGCTCCTGCAGGCTGGTGCGCCACTCGGCCCGAGGCTCTCTAGGACAGCGCCTCTGCATCCCTGTCACGACCTGGCCGGGCCCCAGGACCGGGGTCTGCTTCACGGGTTTCTGGGGTGCATGCTCTGCGTCCCAAGAGCAGCCTGGTGAGCGGCAGGACGGTCAGCATGAGCCCTGCCAAGTGCAAGGTGTGTTCCCCTGACCGCAAAGTAAAGTAAGTAAGTCTTCCAATATAATGACCGTTATCTTTTATAAGCTTGTGCCGAGTCCCTGCCACCCCACCCCCAACTCCCTGCCCCGAGTGAAGACCAGCTGCACCACCCCGTCTTCCCCGCCCCCACCCAAAGAAACGCCGGTTCAGTTTGGCAGCTGGGGAGATGGAGCCCTCCTCGAAGACGCTAGCTCGGCTTGGCATGTGAAGTGGAGGCAGTTTGGGCAGTGATGCTGATTGGAAGAGGCAGCGCAGGAGCACACAGGTGCCTCTAGTTGACAGGTTGGCGGAGGCTGAGCTTTCCGCCTCGTCCTCCCCTTATCCTTGACAAAGATGATGGTTGCACACGGCAGGTATTGTTGAAGCCTCGTGATCGTGAAGCCCAGGGGGGAGCCCACGTGCCCCTGGGCAGGCATCCCATCTAAGGTTGTTTGCTAAGCAGATGAGCGCTGCCATTTCTGTGCCTGAGTCCTTGGTGCCAACTTGTTTTATCTCATTTCTTTTTTCGTCTCACTTTAATGGCTTTTTAAAAAATTACCAAAGTGATGATAATTATGTGTTCAAAATTCAGAAAATTATAGATAAGCGAAAAAGGAAGAACAAGCTCAACCGTACTTCTGCCCCACATTTGATCTTGGTTAACGGTTGCTGTATAGTCTTGCAGCCTTTTTGTGTGTGTGCAGATGTATTCTAATTTATGAACTCGAATCATACTGAACATACTATATCATAACTCACATTTTCATTTTATGTCTCATTCTTTTATAAGTATTCTACCACCAGGCTCAGCAGACTGTGGCTCATTGTTTTTGTGTACCCTGTGAGCAGAGAATAGTTTTTACCTTTCTTTCCTTCTCTGTCTGTCTACACTGGGTCTTAGTTGAAGCACATGAGATGTTTTAGCTGTAGCGTATAGGATCTAGTTCCATGACCAGAGATTGAACCTGGGCCCCTGCAATGGGAGCGTGGAGTCTTAGCCACTGGACCACCAGGGAAGTCCCAAGAATAGTTTATAACTTTTGAATGGCTGAAACAAATCAAAAGAAGAATACTATTTGGTGAGTTGTGAAAATTACATGAAGTTCAGATTTCAGTGTCTACAAATAAGGTTTTATTGGAACATATATAGTTGTTTTTGTGCTTTAAGGGCAGAGTTTAGTAGTGGAAGAGACTGTCTAGACTCTAAAACCTAAAGTATTTACTATCCAGTCCTGGACAGAAAACATTTGCCAACCCTTGTTCTGCAACATGCAGAAGGGGTCCATTGTGTTCCTTTAAATGGATACACTTTAAAATGTATAAATAATCTACAAAGAATGGATATTTGGACTTCTCCTCCCTTTTTCTTATTATAACCAACAGAGCGAAAACCAGCTTCATAGCTAAGTCTCTATCACTTGTTCTTTTCCCGGGGTACATCCATCTGGCCCATAAACATTCCTTGAATATCTCCCGAGTATAAGGTCTGCATCTAGAAACAGGAAGGGACCCAGAAATGTTTGGGAAACCTGAGCTCTGCCTTCTGGGAACTCTTGATCTAGTAGGGGAAGCAGGTGTTTTCTTAGTAATTCAAAATCATGGCCCCCTGGGGCAATAGTAATTAAGTGCTTCCTCTATGGGGTGCTTTCAGGATGCCAGACTGAACACTCTGTATGTGTGAGCTCATGCCAGGTCTGCATCACCACCATGGTACACTCAGTGGGTGCTGTCACCCCCATTTTACAGATGAGGAAACTGAGACTGTCGGGGCTGGTGAGAGGATAACCAGGATTCACACTCAGGCTGTTGCGCAAAGGACTCTCCATGGGCAGCCATGTTCGAATGCTTGATGTGCTTGAACAGACTCTAAATGTCAGCCTTTCCTCACGTTGGACTAGTCAGAAGACTAAAGGACTCGGCTGGCAACTAGTGACTGTGGCTGGTGAGCACACCAGGGAAGTAAGGACTCCTAGGGCCAGAAGGAGCTCAGTGGTTGTTGATTTCTCAGCTGTGGGCTTCAGAGAGAGCAAGAGACGTGTCCCAGACATGTGGCCACTCCTCCAGGAGGGAGGCTGACCCTCTAGTTTTTGGGTCCTTCCTCAGAGCAGACTGTCAGAGCCTTCAGAGAGACTTGGAGGGCTCAGAGTGTGTCTGAGCAGAGGGCCTGCAGAAGGGCAGGGCTCCCAGATTTGGGTCACGGTCATTCTTGTGCACTAAGTTTTTTGGGGAGTATGGGAGTTACATTTCTTCCACATTTGGAGCCCTAATCTAACCTGTCCAGCCAAAACACTCAAATCCTAGAGTAACAGGTAGTCTGGAAAGGATACATTTTTTTCCCTATTACCACAAAAACTTTAGCCTGTAACTCTTTTCCTTTTTCTCGCTGCACTGGGTTTTCATTGTGGCATGCAGGATCTAGTTCCCTGACCAGGCGTTGAAACTGGGCCCCCTGCATTGGGAGGGTGGAGTCTTAACCTCTGTACCACTAGGGAAGTCCTTAACCTCTAACTTTTGTTGTTTATTGTTGTTCAATTGCTAAGTCATATCTGACTCCTTGCAACCCCATGGATTGCACTGTGCCAGGCTTCCCTGTCCTTCGCTATCTCCTGGACTTTGCTCAGACTCATGTCCATTGAGTCAGTAATGCCATTCCACCACACCTTAGTCCAAAAGAACAGCTTTCACAAATACTTTAATCCAAAGGAGTGAACTTGCAAAAAATTGGAATTTTCCTGGCAAGTTCAGAAGGCCATGCGATCACAGTGTATATAATAATGAAAGTGAAAAGTGAAGGTCAGGTCGCTCAGTTGTGTCTAACTCTTTGCAACCCCATGGAGTGTAGCTTACCAGGCTCCTCTGTCCATGGGATTTTCCAGGCAAGGGTACTGGAGTGGGTTGCCATTTCCTTCTCTAGGGGATCTTCCCAACCCAGAGATCGAACCTGGGTCTCCTGCATTGCAGGCAGACACTTTACCATCTGAGCCACTATGAAGGTGCTTTCTTGGGTCACTGCATGGATCCTCTCTTAGCTTAGAGTCGCTAAAAAGATGGAGATAGACAGCCCCACTCAGCCACTGGGCTGTGTAGCCTTTAGCAAGTGTCATCCACCGTCTGAACCTTGGTTTCCTCGTCTGTCCCTGAGGCTGATCCTAACTGGACTTTCCAGGCTTCTTATGCACAGAACTTGGGGTCTTGAGTGCTGTCCTGAGTCAGCACAGACATTTGCACAGCTGATAACAGTGATGACAGGATTTGGTTGCAAAAGATGCCTGGGGAGTTGTGAGGTGTTTGGGATCCTGTCCTGAAGGCCTAGACGATCTACTGAGGAGCCAGAGCTAGCAGGAAGGCAAGGTCCCAAATGCCAGCAAGCATCCTTTGGTGTGCAAACAGGACTGGAGTTCAGAGAACAGATGAATGAATGTGGGTCAGAGTGGTTGAAGAGCTGCTCAAGAGGAGTCTCGAGTGGAATAGAATGAAATAAAGTTGAGGGCCATGAGGCAGAAGAATCTGGTCTTCAGTGAGCCCCACAATACCCCATGATGACACCACTGCTCAGGGGAATCCGGCTCAGCACCATGGGCAGCTGCCCATGCTGACCTGTTGATTGTTGGTCTGTGGGTGGGTCTCACTCCTGCATCGTGCACATTAGAATTTCCTGGGGGGCTTTTGAAAAATGTAGATGCCTGAGTCCCCCCTCAATCCCTCAACCCCTAGAGATGCTGATTGATTAGTAGTCTGGGCATCGGTGTTTTGGGGGACAGGCTGTGCTGGGTCTTTGTTGTGGCATGTGCACAGGCTTCTCTTTAGTTTCGACACATGAGCTTCTCTTATTGCAGAGCTCGGGCTTCTCATCGTAGAGGGCCAGGTTCTCGAGTTGTGGCTCTAGAGTGAGCGGGACCTCTGGTTGCCCCATGACATATGGGGTGTTAGTTCTTCAGCCAGGGATCATACCATCCCCTTCATCGGAAGGCAAATTCTTAACCTCTGGACTACCAGGGAGGTCCCCCATTAGGATTTTGAATGTTTGCATTTCTTATCAGGAGCCAAAGCACAAAGTGTGGAAACAACTTTCCCATGACTCCCCAGGTCGTAAGTAGTAGATTCTGATTCAAAGCCTAGAAGGACGGCTCTAATCTGCTGGGATCTCTCAGGGCTGGCACTGTTGACATTTGGGGCCCTGCAGATGGTGACTATAGTCACGAAATTAAAAGAAATCTGCTCCTTGGAAGGAAAGCTGAGACAAACCTAGACAGCATATTAAAAAGCAGAGCCATCACTTTGCTGACAACAGTCCCTCTAGTCAAAGCTATGGTTTTTCCAGTAGTCACATACAGATGTGAGTTGGACTATAAAGAAGGCTGAACCCCGAAGAATTGATGCTTTCAAAACATAGTGCTGGAGAAGCCTCTTAAGAATCCCTTGGACAGCAAGGAGATCAAACCAGTCAATCCCAAAGGAAGTCAACCCTGAATATTCATTGGAAGAACTGATGCCAAAGCTGAAGCTCCAATACTTTGGCCACCTGACGCAAAGAGCTGACTTATTGGAAAAGACCCTGATGCTGGAAAAGATTGAGGGGAAGAGGAGAAGGGGACAGTAGAGGATGAGATGGTTGGATGGCATCGCTGACTCAATGGACATGAGTTTGAGTGAACTCTGGGAGATGGTGAAGGACAGGGAAGCCTGGCATGCTGCAGTTCATGGGATCACAAAGGGTTGGGCACAACTTAGTGACCGAACAACAGTCTTTGTGGGGGGCTTTGCAGGATGTTGAGAAGCATCCTTGGCTTTATCCACTAGATGCCAGGAGCACATTCCACACTGTGACACCCAAAAATGTCTGCAGGCATTGCTGTGTGTCCCCAAGGGAGCAAGGTTGCACCCATTTGAGAACCCTGGCCTTCAAAATTGTGTCTCATATGTAAGTGCTTATTGTTCAAAGTCCAGACCATATAGTTACTTCCATTGACCTCAGATGGCTTTCTGCCTTGAAATTAGCTTCCGGTAATTCTACCAGTCAGGTAGAGTCGGACTGGAAGCCCAGCTCTGCTACCTGCCAGCTGTGTGACTTGAGGTCTCTGGGCCTCTCTGAGCCTTGGTTTCTTCATCGTGTGCAGGAGATGATGGCCTCCCCTGTGTAAGGCTGTGGGGATTCAGGGAGGCACCCTCTGGGCCCGATCTATGGCGACACTTGAGGATGTTTATTCCTTCCTTCCCCGTGCAGCCCTGCCTCTTCTCATTCCTGGGCAGCTGATGGTGTTTGGTGTTTCGCTGACAGCTCTCTTGCATAGTTGACTGCACCTGAAGCCATTTCCAAAGTCACCGTGGAGTATTTCAGCCCCCACACTTGTCTTGGAACGAATGCCGGCCAAAGGTCAGCCCCCTAGTGCTAATGTTGATTGGCCTCCAGCTTCGTCAGAAACAGATTAAAAATAGCCACCAGCTCTGAGGCTGGCCCTGAAGCAAAGCCACAGCAGCCGCACTGTGTGTTCACCCACCTGCTTTGCTGTGATGGGTTTGGGGCCCGCCTGATGGAGGGGCTGTGTCACCAGTTTTGAAATCAAAACGGTGGCCATGAATGGTTTTCCCAGGCCACAGAAAGGTGTTTTTCTAGTGGTTGAGTTTTTCTTTGTTGAACTTGAGGTCAAATTGCTGAGTTTTAAGATTGTGTGTATAAAAATGGGATGTCTCAGATTTTCTGAAGCCGGAGGATCAAGCTAGCCAGTCGGGGAGACCATGGACAGAGTGGGGAGAGTGGGTGGTTGGGGAGGAGGCCCTAGGCAGAGGAGCAGCCTGATGCCATTCTTGGTTAGATGGGGAGATCAGTAGCCCCTGATTCTCTTGGCATCATTGCACTGAAATAATAAAGTTTTCTGTGCACCCAGTGCTGGCTTTTACTTTCTGTCAGTTCAGTTCATTCCAGTCACTCAGTCATGTCCAAGTCTTTGCGACCCCATGGACTACAGCACGTCAGGCTTCCCTGTCCATCGCCAACACCCAGAGCTTGCTCAAACGCATGTCCATCGAGTCAGTGATGCCATCCAACCATCTCATCCTCTGTCGTCCCCTTCTCTTCCTGCCTTCAACTTTCCCTCCATCAGGGTCTTTCCCAATGAGTCAGTTCTTCGGATCAGGTGGCCAAAGTATCGGAGCTTTAGCATCTGTCCTTCCAATGACTATTCAGGACTGATTTCCTTCAGAATTGACTGGTTTGATCTCCTTGCAGTCCAAGGAACTCTCAAGAGTCTTCTCCAACACCACAGTTCAAAAGCATCAATTCTTCAGCGCTCAGCTTTCTTTTGGGTCCAACTCTCACATCCACACGTGACCACCGGAAAACGTACTAGCTTGTTTAATCCTCACAATGCAGTGAGGCATGTGTTGTTGTCCTCACTTTACAGTGGAGGCTACTGAGTGCCGGTGGAAACCAAAACGACCACGACTTTCAGCATCCCTGTTACAACTTTAATGGCTTTCTCTTCTTACTGAAAATAATAATAGCGTGATGGAAAATTTAACAAATGTAAGCAAAGAGAATAAAACAGAAACAACCCGTTGTTCAACCACTCAGAGAAAACTGCCCGTTTTGGTGTCTGTTTTCCTACATGCTGCTGCTGCTGCTAAGTCGCTTCAGTCGTGTCCGACTCTGTGCGACCCCATAGACGGCAGCCCACCAGGCTCCCCCTGTCCCTGGGATTCTCCAGGCAAGAACACTGGAGTGGGTTGCCATTTCCTTCTCCAGTGCATGGAAGTGAAAAGTGAAAGTGAAGTCACTCAGTCATATCCGACTCTTAGCGACCCCATGGGCTGCAGCCTACCAGACTCCTCTGTCCATAGGATTTTCCAGGCAAGAGTACTGGAGTGGGGTGCCATTGGCAAATGACGGCACTGAGGCCAAATCTGCCTGTTTTCTAAAGCAGGGGTCCCCAGCCTCTGGGATCTAATGCCCGATGATCTGAGGTGGAGCTGATATAATAGAAATAAGATGCAAAATAAATGTCATGTGCTTGAGTCATCCTTAAACCATCCCTCCCACCTTGCCCTGTCTGTGGAAAAATGATCTTCCACAAAACTGGTCCCTAGTGCCAAAAGGTTGGGGACCACTGTTCTACAGAAATAAAAACAGGCTGTTGTTCAGTGAAACAAAACACGCTGAACTGCTTGCTGGTTCACGGAACGTAATTCTGATGAAAGCCCTGTCCACATTTGCAAGATGATATTGACCTCCAGAGTCCTTTTCCAAGTCCCATTTCATTTTAGCACTTCAGTCCCAGGAGGTTTTAGAAGAGAAGCTGGTTGCAGTTTATGGGAGGCAGGAAGGCCAACTCAAGGGCCGGAAATCCCTTGTCCATTTGTGTGTTCTTTCAGGCAGTGTGCAGAAGCCCAGTTGAACTAAGAAAGTCTTCACTGAAAAATACAAGTCCTCTTCTGGCATAGCCTCATGCCCTCGCGATGGGTTTCTGTCATTCATTTCTGGTTTTGTTCCCTGGCCTGGAAGTCTGTTTTTTCATTTCTGATGGGCAGAGCCTGGAGAGGGTGAGGGGGACAGACTGCAGGTTTCTAGAAGGCTTTCCCCATGGGCAACTATCCTGGATGCAAAGACTTTGTGTAGCAGGAAATGCCCACACCCAACATTTCCTGGTGTGATGGCAAGAGCCCCAGTCCTGTTTACTTGCTGGGTGATTGCCTGGCTGGGCCTCAGTTTGCCTATCTGTAAAATGGGATCTCTTTCCCCCAGCGGCTTATTGGCCTACAGCTTTGCTGTTCCCAGTGGCCTGCTGGCAGTGCTCCTTAGGACCTGTCAGTTCTTTACCAAAACTTTTTGGCTCCTCAGACCCACTCAGCCCTGCCCTCCCAAGATGCCTGGTGACACAGTTATTGGACACATCCCTCGGTGGCAAACCTCTAACTTAATCTCTGGCAGGTGGCTGTCTCCCTGCTTGAATAGCCCATTGGTGGGATGAGAGAGAGTGGACAGAGCGCCTGATTCCGCACCTGTTTAAACCTCACCAAATGACAAGAGCTTTTTCTTTGAAATTTTGTTTGTTTAGTTGGCCACACTGTGCCTTCATCACTGTGTGCGTGCTTTCTTGGTTGTGGTCAGTGGAGGCCGCTCTCTAGTTGCAGTGGGCAAGCTTTTCTTTGCGGTGGCGTCTCTTGCTGCGGACTCTAGGCTGCTGGGGCTTCAGTAGTTGCAGGATGTGGGCTCAGTAGTTTCGACTCCTGGGCTCTAGAGCGCAGGCTTAGTAGTTGTGTCACAAGCTTAGTTGCTCCGCGGCATGTGGGATCCTTCTGGACCAGGGATCAACCAACCCTGCGTCCCAGCCATTAGCAGGTGAATTCTTCACCACTGGACCACCAGGGAATTCCAAGATTTTCTTAAAGAGCTGGAAACCCATCAGGCCCTGGCAGAACAGAAGCAGGAGTTAGCAGTGACATTTTGGAAACCAGAAAGCAGATGAACAAGCAGTCACTGGTTAACAGAACCAAGAGGTCTGAGCCATAAGGAGCAGAGAGAGAAGCTGAGAGCCTCTGTCCCAAAGGCACCAGGATCAGCAGCACCGTGTGCATCTGCATTTGGGGACCCCAACGTGAGGAGGACAAGGTGACAGAATCCCAGGTCTCCCATCTGCCCAGGTGGCTGGAGGCTGCCCACTTTCACCCCAGTTGCAGGCAGGCGGTTTGGTCTCTGGAGGGTGGGAAGTAGAGGGTCTTTGGACTGGACACCGATGAACATGGTGGAGCATGTGGGGCCTACTTCCCAAACCTGAGGATGGGTGCTGTGTCGCTGCTGAATCCTGAAAGCTGTCCTGTTCTCCAGACCTGTCCCAGCGCCTGGCCAACCTTTAACTTCCAGGCAGAAGGCTGAGCACCAAAGAATTGATGCTTTCAAACTGTGGTGCTGGAGAAGACTCTTGAGAGTCCCTTGGACTGCAAGGAGATCCAACCAGTCCATCCTAAAGAAAATCAGCCCTCAATATTCATTGCAAGGACTGATGCTGAAACTCCAATACTTTGGCCACCTGATGCAAACAGCTGATTCATTAGAAAAGACCCTGATGCTGGGAAAGATCGAGGGCAAGAGGAGAAGGGGACTACAGAGGATGAGATGGTTGTATGGCATTGCTGACTCAATGGACATGAGTTTGAGCAAATTCTGGGAGATAGTGAAGGACAGGGAAGCCTGGTTTGCTGCAGTTCGTGGAGTCACCAAGAGTAAGACATGACTTAGTGACTGAACAGCAGAAGCCCCACAGACTTGCCCTCGCTGGGGGAACTGGCCCAGCCAGCAAGGATGACTCGAAAAATACTTGGAATTCCCCAACACACAGCCCTCCCTCCCAAATCACCCTGCGTTGAGCTCAGGGTTCAGTGACTTCACCACATCCCCAGTACTTTTCATCAACTCTCTGGTTCCTGCTCTTGGTCCTGAGAGAGCAACCAAGGCTTATCATACATTCAAGTGCAGTTTCGGAGATGGAAGGCAAACTGCAAACAGCCAACCAAAAGGGACACAGGAAACGTGGGAGATACAGAAACCACGTCAGGAGAAGAGAACTTGGAAAATCTATGGTAAATACCCTCATCAGGGGCAGGGAGGGTGCCGCACACATGGGAGCAGGGTGCATAGGAAAGGGGACATTTGCAGCCCCAAACCATGCTCTTGGACATTAAAAGCATGCTATTAGAACAGTTAGGAGCTAAGGCTGAGGAAGTAGCCCAGAAGAAATGAGAAAAGAGTATAAGAGAGGGAAAAATATATAAACTTGTGGGCCAATTCAGGAATTTCAACATCCAGATAATAGAAGAAAGTGAAGAAAAAAGAGGCAGTTAAGTCACTAAGGAGATTTTGTTGTTGTTCAGTCACTGAGTTATGTGCAACTCTTTTCGACCCCATGGACTGCAGCATGCCAGGCCTCCCTGTCCTTCACTATCTCCCAGAGTTTGCTCTAACTCATGTCCATTGAGTCGGTGATGCCATCCAACCATCTCATCCACTGTTGTCCCCTTCTCTTCCTGTCCTCAAATTTTTCCCAGATTCAGGGTCTTTTCCAGTGAGTTGGCTTTCCACATCAGGTGGTCAAAGTATTGGAGCTTCAGCTTCATCATCAGCCCTTCCAATGAATATTCAGGGTTGATATCCTTTAGGATTGACTGGTTTGATCTCCTTGCTGTCCAAGGGACTCACTCTCAAGAGTCTTCTCCAACACCATAGTTCGAAAGCATCAATTCTTCAGTGCTCAGCATTCTTTATAGTCGATCTCTCACATCTGTACACGACTACTGGAAAAACCAGTAGCTTTGACTACTCGAACCTTTGTCAGGAAAGTGATGGAAAATTTGCAGATAAATCTCCAGATTTCAGTTTCCAGAGTGAAGGAAACTGACAGCTTCCCAGTGTTACTGATGGAAGTAGACACATACCTCAGCATATTCCTAAAATTGCTCCCTAAACTTATAGAATACTGGCGCAAAGAGAAGAACCTACAAGCTTCTGGATAGGGAAAAACAGGTCACCTACAAAAGGACCAAGGATCAGCATAGCTCTGGTTCTAGCATTCTTGAAAGCCACAACAACAATGGCTTGAGGCTTCCAAAATTCTTAAGGAGAAGGCTTTCCCTCCTAGGATTCCATGCACAGCTAAATGACTGGGTCCAGTGTGAGGGCAGAAGGGAGACAGTTTTAGAACATGGAAGGCCACAAAACATTTGCTCCCCCGAACACATTTTCTTAGAAAGCTACTGAAGGATGTAGTAGCTTGAAACAAGAGAGTAGATCAAAGAAGAGCAAGACATGGAGGACAGAAAAGCAAAGGGATCTAAGAGAACCAAAGGAGGTCTCTTGGGTGAGAGCGACGAAAGAAGCCTATACAGCCGGGACCAAGACAGGCATGTTGGGGCATCACTGTCGTGTGTCCTTCCGTTTGTCATCTTTTTAACTGAATGAAACTGCTGTGGGATATGCCCTAGCAAGATGAAGGGGTCTATCAAAAGAGAGGGAGCCATGTGGTACCCTGAATTTGGGGGATAAAACCCCCAGGAAAGGCACAGGGAAGCCTAAGGATGTCGGTAAAGGGAAGTCCCAGCTGATGGTTGTACAGGGGTTTAGTGGACTGTCTGCAGATGAAAGCTGTGTTGAGGCCTTCAGGAGGGATGTGGCCAATGAAAAAGCAGTGGGACTGATTGTCTTAAATGTCCTAGGAAGCTGAGGAGTGAGATGAAGATGCAAGGAAAACCAAGCTAAAAAAAAAAAAAGTCATTAACTCCAGGAAAGAAAAAAAAAGCAAAAAGAAAGGGACATCTGATATGCCACAAACCCTCACCTGTGAATAATGATCCCAGACCCATAAAACACCATAAATTTACCAGATCACAGGATACCTGTATTACGAGGTTGGGGAAAGGGGATGGGGTGGCTGCTTAAGAGCAGTAATTCCATGTCTGCTGAGATAACAAGCTCATATGTGTCTTAATGGACGACTCACAAGATAACGTCCACGCATCGTTCAGAAGCACGGAGACGTGTAAATGCCAGAGTCAAACGTGATTTCCTCTGGAGTGGGGTTCTAGAGGGGCTACGGGACAAGGACCTTCTATTTTGTTTTGTTATTTTTTTGTTTGTTTTGTCATACATTTCTTTATTTTCAGTTTTTTTTTTTTTCTGAGCTTGATATACAAGTACAGAAAAGCACACGAAAGGTACAAACTGCTTCTGAAGTACGAAGTATTAGAATGTGTACTTCTCTGATCTTAAACTTGGACCCTGTTATAAGGGTTTTTTGGGGTTTTTTTTTTTGTATTATTTGAGTTCCTAAATTGTGAGAATTTATATAAAGAGTGAATTGAAGATGAAAAACCTGAAAATACAGCTTAGGACAGATCAGGGGGTCTCTTCTGCTTCTTTTGTGATCTAAGCTCTTGAAGTCGCCCCATAAAGTGTTTCAGGGTCCCCAGAGAGGGACTGCAAAGCTGCAGGAGTCTGATGGAGTTTGGCTTCTCTGTGGAAGTGAATTTCCTAGGGGCCTGCGCGTCCCCAACCTGCTTGCTCATGGGTCTGTCCTGTTCCCTTGCAGGCCCAGCATGTCGGGGCTCCACCTGGCAAGAAGGGGCCGAGAACAGAAGAAGGTAGACCTGCACAGAGACTTCACCGTGGCTTCTCCTGCCGAGTTCGTCACACGCTTTGGGGGGCATCTGGTCATCGAGAAGGTACAGGTGGGGTCAAGGTGGGGTGGGATAGAGTGGCACTCGGGGTGGGGTGGAGTAGGCCAACCTGCCTCAGGCTGCAGAGAAAGGCCCACCCGTTGGTGAGCACTTGCAGAAGCAGGAGGTACCTTCGGAGGTTCTCAGAGATGAGATGAACCCTGGGGTAGCATGTAGCCTCCAGCACAGGACCCCTGCCCTTTTCCTCTGTCCAGGTGCTCATCGCCAACAACGGTATTGCCGCCGTGAAATGCATGCGCTCCATCCGCAGGTGGGCCTATGAGATGTTCCGAAATGAGCGGGCCATCCGGTTCGTTGTCATGGTAACGCCAGAGGACCTCAAAGCCAACGCAGGTACTCCGGCGCTGACTCCCTCCCTCTCTGCCATGCCCCGTCCTCACCTCCTCCACTCAGCCTGGGCCAAGTCCATCCTGTACCCCAGAGAGCATTGCAGGGTACCTCTTCCGATTCCATATTTATTTCCCAATCTTCTCTAATTAAAATGTCTGCTGCTAACAAGAGTGACCCATATGCCTTATAAAAATGCAAATGGTTAACATGCAAAGTGGAAATGCCACCTTTGAGGAACGTCCGTGTTACAGTAGCTTGGCATCTTTCCCTCCAGATGCTTTTTTCTTGCACGGGTATGTGCTGTTTTTTCAATCGTTCCTTCATTTTTCTACTTATTTATCGCTCCATGTCTATCAGCATAGGTCATTCTGTTAATAATTGGGCAGTTTGATTTTTCTACAGTCCATGGGGTCGCTAAGAGTCAGACAGGACTGAGCAACTTCACTTTCACTTTTCACTTTCATGCTTTGGAGAAGGAAATGGCAACCCACTCCAGTGTTCTTGCCTGGAGAATCCCAGGGACGGGGGAGCCTGGTGGGCTGCCGTCTATGGGGTTGCACAGAGTTGGAGACGACTGAAGTGACTTAGCAGCAGCAGCAGCAGTTTGATTTTTCCCCTGAACAACTGTGTCCCTTTATAGATTCTGCACACAGCAGCCAAACAGATCTTTTAAAACACAACTCAGTTTCCATCAGCATGCCCTGCCCGCCACCCTGTGTCCAGCACCAGCTCCCTCACCCCCCGAACCTCCCCATAGTGAAGGTCCTGGGCTCTGCTCTGCACTGATGGAGTCTCCATTTTATTTACTACAGTGAGGACAGGTTTGCTCATTAGCCCCATTTTACAGATGAGATAATTGAAGCACAAAGGTGTGACTCAGTTGCCCAGGGTCCTGGGGATTGGAACCGTGGGCTGAGTCCACAGCCTGATGCTGTGGGGTCACTCCTCACACTCAGGCTAAAATTTGAGAACCTCACCAAGGCCAGTTAAGGCCTCACATGACTTGGCCCCTGCTGGCCTCCCAAACCCCCATCTCCTGCCTCTCAGCCTCCATCCCTGGGTCCCAGTCCCACTGGCCTCATTTGTGTTGGCCTCGCTCTTTTCTGTTGCAGAGGCTTGGAAAGTTCTGGACCCTTTGCTGACAGTGCTTTCTGGAAGCTGTTTGCACAGCAGGCCTCCACTCCCCCATGCACAATTTGAATGTCATGGCTCTCCTGGCCATCCCTGACAGAGCCCTGGCGCTGCCCACAGCCTGTGGTTGCCCTGCTTGTTTTCTTGTTTATCTTCTCCAACATGAAAATAAAATTCGACAAGGAGTGGGTCATGGCCTCACGCCTTGATTTGTAATCTCTGGAACTTCTCCCGTCACCAACACACCACACTGGGTCAGCATCAGAGGCCAGCGGGCCAGAAGGAAGCACTGCTCTCGAGTTCTTTTTCCAAGTCTGCACATAACATTCGACAGTTCCTTCTCAGGGTCTTAGAGAATGTCATAGTTCAGATGTACTAACTCCTGACTTTTGATTGAATCTACCTTTGCGCAGTTCAAAACACTGTCCTGTGAGGAGGGACTTCCCCCGTGGTCCAGTGGTTAAGACTGCACTTCCAGTGTGGGGCCTGGGTTCAGTCCCTGGCCAGGGAAGTTCCACAGGCAAAAAATAAAAACACACTGCCCCATGAATACCCTTTTACATGTCTTTGGCCTCATTGATGAATGTTTTTTTAGAACATGTTCTTAGAAGTAGGATTTCTGTGTTTGAAGAGCATGAGTATATTAGAATCAAACCATTGTATTGTATTCAGCAATGAAAAGGCAGGAAATCATCACGTTATAACACAAGTGGGGCTTCCCTGGTAGCTGAAACGGTAAAAAGTCCACCTGCAATGAGGGAGACCTGGGTTTGATTCCTGGGTGGGGAAGATCCCCTGGAGGAAGGCGTGGCACCCCACTCCAATATTCTTGCCTGGAGAATCCCATGGACAGAGGAGCCTGGTGGGCTGCAGTCCATGGCCATTGGGTTGCAAAGAGTTGGACACAACTGACTGAGTAAGCACATAATACAGGTGAACCTTGAGGACATTACGCTCGGTGAAATAAGCCAGTCACAGAAAGACAAATACTGGATGTTTCCACTTACATGAGGTCCTGAGCAGTCAGATTCATAGAGACAGAGGGCAGAAGGGTGGGTGCCAGGGGCGCTGGGCAGCGGGATGGGGAGGGGTCACTTCATGGGCATCGAGTTTGAGTTGCATGAGATGAGAAAGTTCCGGAGATCTGTTTGACAACAGTGCGAATATACTTGACACTACTGAGCTATATACTTAAAAAGTGATGATGATGGTAACTTTTGTTATGTGGCTTTTTTTTTTTTACCATGATTAAAAGCAAACATTGTATTGTTTAGTGGCAAAAGAGTATTAAGATACATAAGAATTTTTAGGGAGTTCCCTGGTGGCCTCGTGATTAGGATTCCAGGCTTTCACTGCCATGGCATGGATTCAACCCTCGGTCAGGGGACTGAGATCCCACAAGCCACATGGCACTGCCAAAAATTAAAAAAATATATAATGTTTTTAAAACCCACTTCTGATCCAACTGTATTGATAGCTTGCTTCCTTCTTTTTTGTTGCCTTCCAGGCCATGACCAGAGACACATATATTTTCACACAATTAAAGTCAAACTCAGTTCTTTCTTCAAACGATCATATAGGTTCCTCCACTGTGATCCTAGAATCGTCACGGTTATCCCTTCAGTGGCCATGCGTCGCTGTGTCCTGTCCTCAACTTGGGTCTGTCAGTCCTTCTGATCGCCTCTCTCTCGTTTAATTCTAGAGTATATCAAGATGGCAGATCAGTATGTCCCCGTCCCAGGAGGGCCCAACAACAACAATTACGCCAACGTGGAGCTGATTGTGGACATCGCCAAGAGGATCCCCGTGCAGGTAAGTCAGACAGGGTGCCCCAGTCTGCCTGTGACGGGGACAATGCCCTGTGTTCTGGAGCAGCCCGGTTCCACAGTTTGGAAGGGATGGAGGAGCTGGGTCCTAGGAGACTCTGAAATCCAGGGCTGGTAGGACCCAGCAAGGAGCTTTTGCGATGTGATGGGAGGCGGATTCTTGAAGAAAGACCTCTGTTCGTGCCTCTCTGTGTTTGCAGGCCGTGTGGGCTGGTTGGGGCCATGCTTCTGAAAACCCCAAACTTCCGGAGCTCCTGTGCAAGCACGAGATTGCTTTCCTAGGTAGAGTGTGCCTCCATCAGATATGCGGGAATGGGGGTCTTGATGGAATTCTCGCTAATCCTGGAAGGAGGGGGCCTGTTTGATGTTCCCATATCACATGTTCATGGTCAGGAGCAACTGAGTCCAGCAGTGGGAGGTCACATGGAAAGGTTGGCCAGCCCAGGGAAATAGATGTTACCATGGTTACCACAGCAGAATGATGCTGGGGCAAGCAGAACCCTCTGCTGGTGTTCCTGTCGGTACTGAGATACCAGCCATGTTCAGATTTCTAACTCAGGCTGGAAATCTTTAGGCCACACCTTTGCTTGGGCTGTTCTTAGGCCTTTGGAATGCCCTCATCCCCTGGGACCAGAACCCCTCATCTCTGCTACTTATTAGGTAAAATGATACTTATTGTTCATGGCATCTGTTTGTTTCAGAATTCAGGTGTATAATTTGGAAACTTTACTCAGTTAGGTTGTCTGTCATCCTTGTGTGTAAATCGGAATCATTTACCATTCTCAGTAAATCCCTGTTGCTGCTCCTTAACCTCTGGGCCCACAACACAGACTCCTGTATACAGCAGCTTGGTGCTAAGTCAGTACTTGATATTCACCTGAGGGTCTGCCTGGTGACCTGTGCTCACTGATGTGTTCTTTTCCATGGCCTCTCATTGGCTGTCACATGGGACTCTCATTATCTCTCATTTTTAGTTCTGGAAGTTGATGGTCCAGCTCTGGTGCCAGCCAGCTACAGCCTACAGGCCACATCCAACCTGCTGCCTGCTTTTGTAAATAAAGTTTTGTTGAAACATGGCCCTGCCCATTCATTTATGTATTGCCTATGGCTCATTATCGAAAAAGTTTGCTAACCCATGGTCTAGTGTTTTGAGGTGCTGGCTTGCTCCCCTTGGTCTAGTTTTCTGCTGGTGAACTTTGTATAGGCCACTTAGCTTAAGCTATAAATCATGTTTACAGTCCACATGTATTGAAAGTTGACTGATGAAGTAGCAGACTAATAGATTTTTTTTTCTTCCCCATTTTGATGTTCAGTCCTTGAAAGCTGGGACCTGGGGACTTTTCTTTTGTGTATCTGATCAGCCCCCAGTTTCAAGGGCCTGAGTCTGCCTTCCCCCTTGCCCCACCCCTCAGGCCCTCCCAGCGAGGCCATGTGGGCACTAGGAGACAAGATCGCCGCCACCATCGTGGCCCAGACTCTGCAGATCCCAACGCTGCCCTGGAGCGGAAGTGGTAAGGGGCCCTGAACTTCACTTGGGGAAGACGCCTGGGCCCAATCTTGAGAGCAGAAGGGGTGACAGGAGTATGTTTCTTTAGTTCTTTCATTTAAAAATTTAAATTATCAAGAAAGTGGTATGATATCGTTGTAGACATCTTAGAAAACAAGAAAAGTGTAAGAAAAAGAAATAGAAATTGTTTATGATCCAATGACCTGGTTTTGATCCTGTGTTTTATTATTCCAGCCTTTTTTCTAGGCATATCTGTTTAAAAGGCAGAGCTCTTATAGTTAATAGTTTGTGATGTGTTCTTTTTCTCACTAGTTTGTCTATGTTAATAAATATACTTCACAACACTTGAGGTGCCTGCATAGGATTATATTATACAGATGTACCTTAATTTACTAACAGTCCTCTGTAGTTATACTTTTGGTTGTTTCCAATTAATTTTTTTTCTAAATATGAAAATATTTAAAGCTTTAATAATCTTGTAGCTAACTCTGTGTGTACATTTTAATCATTTCTTTAGGGTAAATTCCTAAAAGTGGAATTTTTAGAATAAGTTAAAAAAACAGGAAAACATTTCAAGAGTTTCTAAACAATTTGATTTTTTCCTGTAAAGATTGAATTTTAAATTTGGAGTGAAAAGTTTGGTTTGGTTTGGTTTTATTTGTTGTTGTTTGTCTTTGAAATCTTCATAGGATTTTAGAAGGTAGTGATTGACATTATAAATGACTCCATAAGATAGAGTTGGGTTTGTTTTTTTTTTTAATTCAGATCAGCATGGCTGTTCCTGTTAGACTCAGCCTGAATTGTCTTCAGCTTGGTTTCCCATTCAGGGTGGAGTTGGTCCTTAAGGAAACCAACATGCACAATGGGAAACTCAAGGACTGTGTCTGAACTCTGTTCACCCAGAGGCCAGGTCTAGAGCCGCTGTGGTGGGAAGAGGCACTGTTTCTGTGTCGTGTCTCGGCTGTTTTGGGGAGGATTCTGTTTCCTCTGTGACCCTCCAGGTCTGACGGTGGAGTGGGCGGAACACAGTCTACAGGAGGGGCAAAGGATCAGCATCCCAGAGTCCATCTACAACAAAGGTTGCGTGAAAGATGTAGATGAAGGCTTGGAGGTAAATGCAGATCCTTGGAGGGGTGAGGGGGTGGGGGGGCCAGGAGCCAGAACCTTCTCATAAGCCTGGTAGCAGCAGAAACTGTCTAAACCTCTAAAGAGGTCTGTTTGTCCTTTGCCCTCAGGCAGCAGAAAAAATTGGTTTTCCCTTGATGATCAAAGCTTCTGAAGGCGGCGGAGGGAAAGGAATCCGGAAGGCGGAGACTGCTGAGGACTTCCCCATCCTGTTTAGACAAGTGAGCTCCTCGCACCATGTGTTTTTCCCCATGTCTTTGGGAATTGTGCTTCTTCGATTGGTGGCCACGATTCTTTCCACTAATGTTATTGTGTCACAACCAAGAGGACACATGGGGGAGCTGAAATATTTCTGTGTTATGTTGCAAAGCGAATGTATGCATCTTTACTCGAAAAAGTCCAAGGCTTGGGTTGATCTGTACACTGTTTGCTTAGATGTTTGAGTCTATGAACCAGTGTGTCTGTAAAGGATTTCAGAGATACCTGTTTGTGAGAATATCTATCTGTGACTATTTGTCTATCGAGAGATGGAATATTTTATACAGTTTAGCAGTTTCAGTATTTTTAATGTTTGTAGACAATCAGTTTTATCATTGAAACAAATCATGTATTTACTTATTTGTAGCTGGTTTTCTACTTTTAAACCATTTTGCCTAGAGGGTGAGGGAAGGAATACATTAGGAGACTGGGATTAAAATATGCACACTACTGCATTTAACATAGATAACCAATAAGCACCTACTGTGTAGCCCAGGGAACTATACTCAATATTATGTAATAACCTATAAGGGAAAAGAATCTGGAAAAAAAAAAAAAAAACCCCAGCATAACTCCTGTTAGCCACTGGGTTTCTTTCCAGTACTTTTCCTGTAGTATATACTTTTGCATAGACCTTCATATAGTTCTAGATTTTTTTGTTTGCTTTTTAATTACTTTGTTTATTTCTGACGGTGCCGAGTCTTCGTTGTTGCGCGCTGGCTTTCTCTAGCTGTGGCAAGCGTGCTCACTGCGGTGGCTTTCCTTGCCGCAGAGCACAGGCTCTACAGCATGCGGGTCAGTGGTTGTGGTGCATGGGCTTAGTTGTCCTGAGGCGTGTGGGATCGCCCCAGACCGGGGATCGAACCTGCATCCCCTGCCTGCGTGGGCAGGCGGATCCTTAACCCCTGGACCACCAGGGAAGTCTCCATAATTCTGTTTTATTATTTTTCACAGGAGTGGGATCCTCCCATGTGTTACTGCAATCTGTTTTTTTTTTTAATTGTCTTAGGAATAACTCCATATGAATCCTTATTTTTACTCCACCTTCTACATTATGTGTTTTTGATCATCTTTGATTTTGAGAATGTTATATCTTTGAGAAGAGGTAAAACTAAAAGATCAACAAGACCATGGGCATCCCTGCCATTGTTGCGCGCTCTCCTTGGAGAGCTTCCTGCTCCAGCCCTGCTTCCCCAGGGAAGAGCCTGCCACCTTGCCATCCCCACCCCAGGTGCAGAGCGAGACCCCTGGCTCCCCAGTCTTCCTCATGAAGCTGGCCCAGCGCGCCCGGCACCTGGAGGTCCAGATCCTCGCCGACCAGTACGGGAATGCAGTGTCCCTGTTCGGGCGCGACTGTTCCATCCAGCGGAGGCACCAGAAGATCATAGAGGAGGCGCCGGCCACCATTGCCACGCCGGCCGTGTTCGAGTTCATGGAGCAGGTGGGCTCTGGGGAGCTTGGGTGGGGGAGGCATCTCAGGTCAGCGCCAGCAAGAGCTGTCAATGCCCAAGTTGCCAAAGTGGAGTGGGTGTCCAGGAAGAGATGAAGGGGCAGGGGGTGGAGGGAGGAGATGAATTCAGCCTCATGCAGGTTTACTGGGCTATGATCTCTGAGGCCCCGAGGTCATTTACACACCGCACGTCCTTAGCCTGGATTCGGTCAGGGAACTGGGATGTTTCCCCCTGAGAAAACCACTGGCATCCCCTCCTTCCCCATTTTGTCTGCAGTGTGCCGTGCGCCTGGCCAAGACAGTGGGCTACGTGAGCGCGGGGACTGTCGAGTACCTCTACAGCCAGGACGGCAGCTTCCACTTCTTGGAGCTGAATCCCCGCCTGCAGGTGGAACATCCCTGCACGGAAATGATCGCGGATGTCAACCTGCCTGCTGCCCAGCTGCAGGCAAGGAAACGGGCTCTGAGCCCTGTGGTGGCTTCTGCCCAGAGCTGGGGGTGGGGGATCTCCTGTCCTGCTTAGGTCAGACCTCCCTCCGTTTGGACTGGCCTGGTCATTGCTTCCTGCTGGGAGTCACTCACGCACTTTGGCGGGATATGACACAGGTCCCTTTGAGTGGGTCACATCCTAAGACCCAGTAGACTCAGTGTGATCCTTTGGCTCAACTGGTGTCCTCTGTCGTCTGCTTCTTCCTCATTCCTCCAGATCAGCTTTCCCTGTGTCCTTCACAAAACTTTCTTTAGCTCTGCATCTGGACGCTGTTTCCCCTCCCTTCCCACCTCCTAAGAGTCTGTAACTTTTATCTGATGCTCATTATGTGTTGCGACTGTTGCTTCTTTGCCCAAGGACATGGCTCCATGGGCACAGAGGCAAGCTGTCTTTTTCTTTCCTCGCATCTCCCATGTTGTACCGTCTTGTGGACCCAGGAGGAGCTCAGTATATTCCAAATCATTCACTGCACCGCTTCCTCCATCACCTCTAGCTCTGGGCTCTGTATTCGAGGACTGACCCTCTCACGGGCTGGATGGACTTCTTGATTTCAGATTGCCATGGGTGTGCCGCTGCACCGGCTGAAGGATATCCGGCTTCTGTACGGAGAGTCCCCGTGGGGGATGACGCCCATCTCTTTTGAGACCCCTAGCAACCCTCCCATTCCCCGAGGCCACGTCATTGCAGCTAGAATCACCAGCGAAAACCCAGATGAGGCAAGTTGGGGGTGGTAGTGGCGGGCCTACGTTTCCACCACCTCCAACCTCCCAGCTTGGGGCAGACCCCAAACCTTAGCCTGGAGGAGACTCCCAGGCCTCACAGTTTACAGACGAGGAAATTGATATGCAGGAAGGGAAGGGATGAAAGGGTTTATCCACAGGGATGAAAGGGCATCCACAGATGCCTGGTGTGTCAGAGGACAGCCACGCCTCTGGGGACTGTCACTCTGTATCACAGCTCCAGGGGTTGGGGCAACCTGCCTCATGCCTAGGACTTGCTGAGCCCAGGGCCGAGTCCCGGGGGTGCACTACAAAGGTCACATATGTCCATCTTTGGGATGGGCAGCTGGGTTTAGAGCGCAGATCCTTGGATTTGTGGCCCCGTGAACTTTTGACTACAACATACAGTCTAAGGCAGCGGTCTCCAACCTTTTTGGAACAGAGACTGGTTTCACAGAAGACAGTTTTCCCATGGACAAGGGTACGGGGCGGGGATGGTTTGCGGATGATTTAAGCACATGGCATTTATTGTGCCGTTTTCTTTCTATTATTATTATTACATCAGCTCCACCTCAGATCACCAGGCATTAGATCTCAGTGGTTGGGGACCCCTGGTCCAAGGAGTCCCTCTGTGACTTGTTCTTACTTGGGCCTTAAAGTACCAAGCAGCTGGCGTCTGTCACAGTTTACGTGTATGCTGACAGTTGTCACATAGCCACCATAATCTACCACGATTTAGTTATTTAATGACTTCATTCAAGAAACCTGGGATGAGAACAGTTTTATCCCCTCTCCTATGGTGACTGTATTAGCTGGGCATCTTTGGCTGAGAGCAAACAATCAATCCCAGTGGTGGGCAGGCAGAGTGGGAGGTTGATGGCTTAGTCACAGGATGCAGGGCCATGTATAGAAAAAAACCCAGGCATCCGAAGCTCTGTATCTCTCGCCTCCAAGCATGTCTGCCAAAATGAATGCCTTTATCACAGGCAGTCCCAGCCGGAGCATCAAACCCACCTCTTCCCTTTTACCAGAATTATACTCAGAAGGGGACGGGTCATTCTCACAAAGGGAATTTATGTGTGTATTAGCATCAACTAGCGGGGAAGGCAATGGCACCCCACCCCAGTACTTTTGCCTGGAAAATCCCATGGACGGAGGAGCCTGGTAGGCTCCAGTCCATGGGGTCGCTAAGAGTCAGACACGACTGAGCGACTTCACTTTCAGTTTTCACTTTCATGCATTGGAGAAGGCAATGGCAACCCACTCCAGTGTTCTTGCCTGGAGAATCCCAGGGACAGGGGAGCCTGGTGGGCTTCCGTCTATGGGGTCACACAGAGTCGGACACGACTGAAGCGACTTAGCAGCAGCAGCAGCAGCATCAACTAGGGCTAACATTGGATTTCCGTATCTGCCAGACTTTTCATAGTCTAGAATTGGAAATCCCTCTCCTCTTATATTTAAATATTTTCTGATGGCAAGCATATAAAATCAGTAGGTACCGTCACTTAGCCCCATCAAGTGATTGCTGGTCCCCAACTCGGTTGTTATCTTTCAACTTTTTTTTTTTTTTAAGAATAAAAATTCCACGCCTTGATGTGCTCACATGGATACACCTGCACTGCTCATGACAAGTATCAAGGTTTTATTGATCACACTAAGCTCTTGGGTGTGGGAGGGGCTCTTGGGTTTTCCTAGGATTTAATTCTGATGAAAATAGACCTGGAGTAATAATTTCTTCTGTTTTGCTTTTTCTGTCTGGGCTCCAGGGCTTTAAGCCGAGCTCTGGAACGGTCCAAGAATTGAATTTCCGCAGCAGCAAGAATGTATGGGGTTATTTCAGCGTGGCTGCGACTGGTGGCTTACACGAATTTGCAGATTCCCAGTTTGGGCACTGCTTCTCCTTGGGGGAGAACCGGGAAGAGGCCATTTCGTAAGTGTCTCCCTCCCTCCCTTCCTTCCACCCCTTTCTTTGAGAAACTAGAAATTATTAGCCTGTGGCTTCAGACGCAGAGCAGTTTAGGGGATGAAGAGCAGACCTTATCTTAAACACCTTACGCCAAAGTCCAAGAACACAGTCTGTCCTCTTCCCTCGTTTGAGACCTGTGACGACACACACGGAATCAGTTCACCAAGGTCACTGATCTTGAGCTTGTTACCGGTTGAACTTGAAGGTGATCCAGAGAAGGTTCAAGGTGATTCCAGGAGTTTAAAAGGTGCTGAGTGCTATAACTTTTTATTTAAAAAAAAAAAAAAAAAGGGGAAGGGGGGTCCTCTTTTAAATTTAAGTCTCTTAAGTAGTTCCCTGAGAAATCCACATTGACAAAGAAGCTCTCAAATGCCAAAACACCTGCTTCTTTTTAAAAATTGAAGTATAGTTGATTTACAGTGTTGTGTTAATTACTGCTGTATAGCAAAGTGATTCAGAGAAGGCAATGGCACCGCACTCCAGCACTCTCGCCTGGAAAATCCCATGAACGGAGGAGCCTGGTAGGCTGCAGACCATGGGGTCGCGAAGAGTTGAACACGACTGAGCGACTTCACTTGCACTTTTCACTTTCATGCATTGGAGAAGGAAATGGCAACCCACTCCAGCGTTGTTGCCTGGAGAATCCCAAGGATGGGGGAGCCTGGTGGGCTGCCGTCTATTGGGTCACACAGAGTCAGACAAGACTTAAGTGACTTAGCAGCAGCAGCAAAGTGATTCGGTTAAACATATATATATATGCATTCTTTTTTAAAATATCTTTTTCTGTTATGGTTTATCGTAGGATGTTGAATACAGTTCATTGCTGTTTGTCCGTCCTATAGATAACAGTCTGCATCTGCTAACCCCAGCCTCCCACTCATCCGTCCCCCACCCCCTCCCCCTCAGCAACAACAAGTCTGGTCTCTATGGCCTGTTTCGTGAATACGTTCATTGGCGTCATATTTTAGATTCCATGTATAAGCGATATCATCTGGTGTGTTTCCCCTATAACACTCTTCCTGATTTCACAGAGAGTGGGATTTTCTGCCCTTTAGACTGGACATGTGTTTGATGGGGGCGGGGGGCCCCTCTGGGAAACAGGAGGTAGTTACAGCCAAGCACGTGCAGGCTGCTGACTGCCCTGTGCAGAGTGGGGTACTGGTGTCAGCCATCTGTCCATGCACCCCAGGGACACTGGACAGCTGGGTGGACAGCAAGGACTCCTCCTTGGGACACTGAGGGATTTTGACAGGTCCAGCAGGAGAGAGAGTCAAAGCGACTGGCAAGGTTGATAACAATTAAAATCACTAATCATTTCATAACAGCTAACATTTACTGATCGGGGACCATGTGCTTTATATGGATTGTCTCATTTGAATCCCCAAGTACCTGTGAGAAGGCAGGGTTGTCCCCCCATTTTCCAGATGAAGACACTGAGGCCAGGCAGTTTAGTCACTGGCCCAAGATTTGCTGGGCCAGCCCATGCTGGAGACTGTCTGATTCGGGACCCTCTCTTCTCTGCGATTCTGGCTTATTGGGAACCACGCTGGAGCTGATGACACATATGGTAATTGGGAAAACAATCTGTGTGCCTTCCCCTCAAGGAACATGGTTGTGGCTTTGAAGGAACTATCCATCCGGGGCGACTTCAGGACCACTGTGGAATATCTCGCAAACCTTCTGGAGACTGAGAACTTTCAGAACAACGACATTGACACCAGCTGGCTAGATAACCTCATTGCCGAGAAAGTGCAGGTAGAGGGCCGCACGCATCTCCCCTGGGGGTCCGGGAGCCACCACCCTCCCCCGGCTCCCTGTGGCCTCGGTCCCCATGGATACTGATGCACAGAGTCTCTCCCAGGCTGAGAAGCCAGATATCATGCTCGGGGTCGTGTGCGGAGCCTTGAACGTGGCTGACTCCATGTTTAGAACATGCATGACGGACTTCCTACACTCACTGGAAAGGTAGGGCGTAGGGGTACTTCCTTTCCCCTCTTGGGATAGGTGTTGGTGGCAAGTAGGGCAGACACATGCGTTCTTTGGGTGCGAATCGGTCACCACGCAGTTAGTGAACCCCTCCTGTCATCCCCTTCTCCTCCTGCCCTCAGTCTTTCCCAGCATCGGGGTCTTTTCCAATGAGTCGGCTCTTCGCATCAGGTGGCCAAAGTATTGGAGTTCCATCTTTGGCATCAGTCCTTCCAACATGCTTGCCTCTGTAGAATTCCTCAGATAAACCTGGGCTTCCCTGGAAGAGGCTGGATGATTGGGGTGAGGGGACGAGAGGGATTCTCAAGGCCAAGACAGCTGTCATCCTACAGACAGCCACTTACATACTCATGCTGACTTGTGTAAGTTAAGTTAAAACAGGCAGGAGTTCAGAGAGGAGGATGTGAACTTGAGAAGCAAAGCAGGTTATGGGTCACCTCTATAAATGAATCAGGTGACCAGCGAAATGGACCCCATGAAGATGGCCAGGAGGTCCCTCTTAGGATGGACCAGGGTTTCCCAGCCTCTGTACCACTGGCCTTTGGGGCTGGGTCATCTTTTGTGCTGAAGACTGACCTGTGCCAGATGGGATGTTAGCCCATCCAGAGCATCCCCTCCTCCTCCAGAAGTCAGGACAATCGAGTGTGTCTCCAGATGCTGCCATCTGTCCTCTGGGGAGAGGCAGAAATCTTCCGCCCCCATTGAAAACCACCGTGATAGGCAAAGGAGACTACCAAAAGGGAAATAGAAGGATGAAGGTTTTCAGTCCTTGGATCATATGCTTTTTAAAAAAATATTCTTATTTATTTGGTTGCACTGGGTCTTAGTTGCAGCCTGTGGGATCTAGTTCCCTGACCGGAAATCAAACTCAGGCCCCCTGTATTGTAAGTGCCAAGACTTAGCCATTGGACCACCAGGGAAGTCCCAGACAATATGCTTTTGAATGGTAATAGAGTCACAATATGGGCTTCCCTGGTGGCTCAGTGGTAAAGAATCTGCCTGCAATGCAGGAGACCTGGGTTCGATCCCTGGGTCGGGAAGATCTCCTGGAGGAGGGCATGGCAGCCCACTCCAGTACTCTTGCCTGGGAACTCCCATGGACAGAGGAGCCCAGCAAGCTATAGTCCACAGGATTGCGCAGAGTCAGACACAACTGAAGCATCTAAACAGCAGCAACAGAGGCCCTGTCCATGCACTGGTTTCTTTCACGAGCAGGTGGCAGGATTCCCATGTAAGAACTTTTTCCGAGAAGAAGCAGCATGGAGTTTGCTTCTTGGGAAGCCCTTTTGAAATTTCACATTCTGCAGGAAGGCCAGTTTCCTTCAGTTCTAAGGAATATCAGGTTCCTTGGGACTGTCCATCCTTTGACTTTATCAGCCAGCCATGGTGATGCTTAGGAGATGCAAAGAGCAGGTGGCTTTTAAAGTCCAGAGAATGGATGGCCGCAGAGTTCTGGGTCACTCCTAGACTCACTGCAGGTCTGTCTTCTCTCCCAGGGGCCAGGTCCTCCCTGCAGACTCTCTGCTGAACATCGTGGACGTGGAATTAATCTATGGAGGCGTCAAGTACATCCTCAAGGTAAAGGTCTCTATTTCTTGAATGTCTCCAACACTGGGGGCTCAAGGGAGTTTTATTTCTGCCATGCGCCACCCCTGCAGTGGATTTTCTCACGCCTGCTCCCGGGACTCCCCTGGCAGTCCCACGACCTTGAAACCTAGGGGCTTTGGGTTCAGAACCCTTAGGCTTGGACCTCACGCACAAACAAGGCATAATAGAGCATGTATTGGTTTCCCACTGCTGCTGTAATTAAGTTCCATAAACTGGTGTCTTCACCAGTTTCACCAGAAATTCATCGTCTCTCAGTTCTGGAGGCCAGAAGTCCAACATCAAGGTGTTGGCTGTGCCGTGGTCTCTTAGGCTCCCAGGAGCCACCCCTTTCCTAGCTTCCTGTGGTCGTGGACAGTCCTCGGTGTCCTTGGCTTAGAGGTTATCACTCCAATTGCTGCCAGTCTCTGGCTTTGTACGGCCACCTGTGAGTGCGTCTCTGTCTGTCTGTCTTCATCTTCCTCCTGTGCCTGTCTGGGTCTCTTCTTGTCTTACAAGAATACCAGTCAGACTGGTTTCAGGGCTCAACGTAATCTGGCGTGACCCCTCCTTAAGTGACTACATCTGCAAAGACCCTGTTTCCGAGTAAGGTGACGTGCCGAGGTTCTGGGAAGGATGTGGATCTGGGGGGACACTGTTCAACCCCTCACAGCATGCGAGCAGAACCACGGCTCAAGGGCAGAACCTGTCCCCACAGGTGGCCCGGCAGTCTCCGACCATGTTCGTCCTTATCATGAACGGCTCTCACATCGAGATCGATGCCCACCGGCTGAACGACGGGGGGCTACTGCTGTCCTGCAGCGGCAACAGCTACACCACCTACCTGAAGGAGGAGGTGGACAGGTGTGCGGCCAGGGACACCCCTGGCCAGCTCCCCCCACCCACCCACTATGAGGTCCGTGTGCAGGCTCAGGCTCTTAGCCGAGGCACCTTCTCCAGGACCTTCTGGGGCTCTTGGGGAGGTTCATCTTGAGGGTGGAATCCCAGGCTGCAGGGTGGCATCCATGGAGGGTCCCTAGGCATCCCTTTCATAGCAATGTGGGCGGATTCAGGGCTGCCCGCTCCACAGCCTGTGAGGTGTCCACTGAGTCCCGGTGGCTCCGGGTCAGAGCTGCAGTGTCCATACCCATCGGAGCAAGGCTGGGAGAAGATGCAGCTATCCAATTAGGGCAGTGGCTATTTGAGCATCTGTTGGGTTGGCCAAAACGTTCGCTGGGTTTTTCTGTAAGATGTTACCTACGAATAAACTTTCTGGCCAACTCAATACTTAGCCCAGGCGTCAGGCTAGGTGTCAGCAGAGACCCGTGGTCACGACTCACGGAGTCTTGTTGGGGAAGAGACACATTGGACAAGCAGATGGCAGCGGGGAGGGTTGCTGTGGGTCAGGATGGGTGGAGCATGGGGTGACCCGGAGCACTCAGTGTGGGGAGCCTCACGAGACAGAGACCCTGTTACTCTGGGGTGTCTGACCAGCCCAAGCTCACACAATGAAACACAAACCCCTACTCCAACCCCCGAGCTGAACAGGCAGCAAAGACCCCAGGCCAAGAAGAGTAAAGTGGGGGAAGAATGGGGGGTGGGGGTTCCAGAGGCCCCAGGCCTGAAAAAGCTCCAGTTAGGGAATGCAGGTTCCTTTCCCAGTCCTTCATGGAAGAGGGCAGACAAGATACACCCCAGATCGGCATTGTGTTACCTCTTTTTAACCCATGTTCTCTCTACCAAGAATATTCAGGGTGATTATAGGAACCACCATGGGGCATGCTCTTCCTGGTTCTGTTACAGAAAGTGAAAGAGTTAGTCTCTCAGTCATATCTGACTCTGTGACCCTGGACCAGAGCTCCTCTGTCCATGGGGATTCTCCAGGGAAGAATACTGGAGTGGGTAGCTATTCCCTTCTCCAGGGGATCGTCCCAACCCAGGGATCGAACCCAGGTCTCCTGCACTGCAGGCAGATTCTTTACAGTCTGAGCCACCAGGGAAGCAGTTCTGTTATAAGGAGAAGCCTTTCCCTGGGTCAGTATGTACTGAATAATATTGATATTGCTGATTGCTTTCTCTTGAGCAATCAAGAGAGAGCCTGTTGGAATTATGTCAGGAAAAGGAGCTAGTTTTCTGCCAGGAAGGGGCCCTACCCCAGCTCACCCCCAAAGTCTTTGGGGTAATTGTCAACACCATTTGGGAAGAGTGGAGTGAGTCGCTCAAACCATCCCAGGGTGATGCTCCCGGCTGCTGTTAGGGAGGGAAGACACTGTCAGAAGCTTGACTCCGGCACCTTGGTAGATGGTGCCCTCCAGTGTCCCCACCCCACCACCTCCTTCTCTCTCCAGTTACCGAATCACCATTGGCAACAAGACGTGCGTGTTTGAGAAGGAGAATGACCCCACAGTCCTGAGATGCCCTTCGGCTGGGAAGCTGGTGAAGTACACCGTGGCGGACGGGGAACATGTTGAGGCTGGGGGCAGCTACGCCGAGATAGAGGTGACCGCAGAGCTGGCCCCCAGGGTGGGGCTGCAGCTGGGCCGCCCTCACACCCGCTCCCCAAGGGAGGACTCTCTGGGCAGGCTGCTGCACAGACCGTCCCTTTCTGCTGCATTCTCTCATGCAGATCCCTCAAAGAGCCACTGCTTGGGGGGTTCAGCCCCAGTTCCCTGCCTTATTCCATGGGAAAAAAAAAATCTAAAAAAATGTATACCTCCCCAGCTGATAAATGATAATGATGCTAACAATGAAAAAGTGGTAGCCCAACACCTGCAAAGCACTTACCACATGGCAGGCACCCTTCTAAGCATTTTCTCTGTCTTTAATTCCTTCTTTAATCTTCCTGGCAATCATGAGTTGGACCCAAACAGAACCTCCATTTTGCACATGAAGACAGGGGACTCAGGCAACCTAAGAAACTCACTCAAGGTCACACAAGCCAGGATTCCAACCTGCTCATTCTCTGCTGCCAAGGAAAAGAATGAATTTTGTAATGAAGATGCAGCAGTGGTGGGAGCCGACACCTGTTGGCCTCCTGCTGTGCGCCTTCCGGCTTAATCCTTATCAGTGCCCTGTGAGACAATCCTGTCATTTCCCACTCCCCATTTTACAGTTAGGGAAACTGAGGCTCCGAGAGCGGACGTCATGTGCTAGAGATCACAGAGTGATGGGTGGGGTGCAGGGATTCCAGCCCAGGCCTGGCTGACCTGAGTGACCAAGCTATGAACTTTCGAGCAAAGGGCAGGATGGTCCTGTCTGTCTGAAGCCCATGCACGCTAACAACATTCATCGTGTCCACATGGCCAGACTCAGCCCAGTTAAAGGGGCTGATGACTGGGATGGAAGCACATTCTTTGTTCCCCAGGGGTTTTCTCTCTGCCTTTAAGAAAAGGAGCCAGTTGTAAAATGTACCTCATTTTAGGAAGATATGTATCAATCACCCTACATCATATGATTTAGCTGTGTTTCTAAGAGAAAGGCCTTCCTTTGGAAATAAGGAGCAGTTTCCATAGCTGTAGAATGGGCACAGTGAACACCAGCCTCCCTGGCTGGCTTTGCAGATGGTAAAGATTTATGACCAGTGCCATGCCTGGCACATGATAGATTGCGTAAACGCTGCTCCTCTCTCGCCACTGCACTTGAACTCTGCCCACAGGGTCATTCTTTATAAGTGACACGGTCCATGCTCCAGAATTGCTAGTTTGGGGTGACCCAAGCCAGACCTGAAGGGCCCCACCTAAGTAGAAATCACTTCTTTGTGCAAAACAGGTCATGAAGATGACCACGACCCTGAACGTGCAGGAAAGTGGCCGGGTGAAGTACGTCAGGCGCCCGGGGGCTGTGTTGGAAGCTGGCTGCTTGGTGGCCAGGCTGGAGCTCGATGACCCTTCTAAAGTGCGCCCGGTATGTGACACCCAGCACAGCTATTCCATGAGCCGGACAGGCGGGTGGCTCCTGGCCCTTGAACCTCACCCACCATGATGGGCACAGGAACTGTGTCTGCCTGTGCCCACACCCTCCTCAGCTTCCCACTAAGAGCAAAACTCAGGGGCTTCCAGTGATCTTCAGGGTCCTACAGGGGCTGTGTCCCGCTTTCTTCCCTGGCTTCACCTTCTGCCTCCCTTTCCGCCTCAATCACATGCTCTGGACTCTTCCCCTTCCGGGCCAGCTCCCTCTGCCCAGAAGAACCTTCCCCTAGATGTGCACAGGGCTCGTCCTTTCATTTCCTGTAAACTTTGATGGAGCCCTCTTCCCCGCAGTACATTATATAGCATTGTCACGTCTCCTAGACGTGAAGCCACCTGCCCTCCTACAGTAGGCCAGTAGGCCAGGCATGCGGGGAGGTGGCTCCCCATTCATGCAGGTAATGTTTGTTTGTTTGTTTTTCTCTACGATAATTAGCATACATGCCCAGGAAGAAAAAAGCTAGAAAAGCATTTAAAAAAAAAAAAATCAAATTGTCTCTTTTCTCCAGACTGTCCTAACGGTTTCATTTGTTTTCTCCTCTTTCTTTTCATTCTTGTCTCCCAAGGGTTCCCAAAGCTAGGAATGGAGTGAGCTTTGTTAGATAACAGGAAATGAATGTCTACCTTGTGATTCGTTTTAGTAGACATTTCCCGCCGGCCTGGGTTCTGGAGACAGGAACCCAGCCACCAGTCCCAGCAGGCTCCTGATTGCCTATGAGAAAGACAGGCAGATAAATCTTTGTAGTTCAACTCTGCAGAGGGACTGTCCTTGGCCACTGGCTCTGGGGGTCCAGAGGGAGAAGCAGCAGCAGACTGTGAAGAAAGGAAGCCCTCCAGTTGATCTTGAAGGGCGAGAGGAGCCTGCAAGGCTGGGAGTGGAGTGGAGGGAATGGGAAGCTGAGGGTTCTGGGCCAGCAGAATAGCATGCTCCCAACTCCCGGCTTCCAGTGCCTCACACGGTCGGTGGTGATTGGATGTGCTCAGTCGCTTAGTCGTGTCCGACTCTTTGCCATCCCACGGACTGTAGCCCACCAGGCTCCTCTGTCCGTGGCATTTTCCAGGCAAGAATACTGGAATGGATTGCCATTTCCTACTCCTTATTGAGTGGATATTTGTAAAATAAATTAACAGATGAATGAATGCATGAAGTCAGTGTTGCCCCCTTTTTAAAAAAATAAAAAAGTTTGGCCTCACCTCACAATATGTGGAATCTTAGTTCCCCGACCAGGATTTGAACCTGTGCCCTCTGCATTGTAAGACAGCCTCAGCCACTGGACCACCAAGGAAGTCCCTTTGGGGAGCTTTTTGTTTGAGAATCCTCTAAGGCCAAATATTTATGATTTACAAAAAGCACGTACATTTGTATGAGAGTTTCCTAAATTTTCTCTGTGCTAGGCATTCATCTTTGGGATTTGAGCAAAGCTGAAAAGAAATAGAAAAATAGGGAGATGATATTGGTTAGAAAGCAAAGCCAAACAAAAACATCTGTCAGCAAAAATAATCAGCAATGGGAAAAGAATTTTATTTGAGCCAAACTGAGGACCACGGCCTGGAAGACAACCTTTCAGATAACTCTGAGGACTCGCTCCCAAGAAGCATGGGTTTTCAGCACAGTTTTGTGTCTTGTCGGAGCAATGAACATGAAACAAATCAGGAAGACTTTCCTCTAAGATTTAAAAAAAAAAAAAAAAAAACGAAAAGGAAAAAACCAGACCAGCGTGTGCACAGCAAGTCACCATGGCCTTGGCCCCCAGGAAGGGAGTCCTGCCAGCATCAGAGGAGAACCAGCATTGGCATCCCAGGAGGAAAGGCTTTGCATCTCTGTTTTATCATTTTTTAGCTCTTTATTTTGTATTGGAGTATAGCCAGTTAGTAATGTGATAGCTTCAGGCGGACAGCAAAGGGACTCGGCCACACTCATCTTTACTTTTAACATGGACTTTCTGTACTTCTGGTCAGTGTGCTCTTTTCTTTAATAATTAAAGCAGATCTCCAGTGTCTGTTTGCCTACAAACAGGCTGCTTAGTTAGCATGAAATTCAGGTTAACTCATGTAGAAGCCACAATGACGTCCCCTGACCTCTACATGTGAACATTTTTAAAAAAAAAACAACAATCACATCTAACACTCTCCAAAATTATTTGGAATACGTAACTGACTACGGTATTTACCAAGGGGAAGATTTGGAACCCTCAAACAGGGGTGTGTATGAGCAGTTTTAACTTTCCGAGAGGATGCTTTCTTCTGTCTCCCTCCCCTTCAGGCTTCATCCTAACCACACCGTGCGTATGGCGTACGTATTGTGTGTTGGTGGCTCTGCCTTGGCCCTTGGCTGGTCCATCTCCTTTGGAGGCCACGGTGGTCTTGACCTCTGGCTCCTGCTGTGTCTCATCAGGCTGAGCCGTTCATGGGGAAGCTCCCCTCCCAGCCCACGCTGCCCATCCTCGGAGAGAAGCTGCACCAGGTTTTTCACAGCGTCCTGGAAAATCTCACCAACATCATGAATGGCTACTGTCTGCCGGAGCCTATTTTTAGCATCAAGGTGGGTCACGTGTGCAGGGTAGGTGTGCATCGCACACACGTGCGTAGGTACAGGTGAAGAGGCCAAAGATCCCAGAGATCTTTATTGGGGTAAGAAATGAGAAAGTCTGTGATTTCTATCAAGGACCTGTTCTCAGGGGATTCCTCAGTTTCATTGCAGACATTGGAGTACATTTCTCTCTGATTATAAACCGGTGTAAAGGTTACATTGCTTTTGGGGATTCAGTTCAGCTCAATACAGAATGTTCACGTTCTAAGAGAAGAGTCAATGTGGGTCACCTCTTAAAGAGACAGTAAGGAAGCAACTTTGTCTAGAGATACAACTCTGTTCATCCAGGGTCCCATTGTCTGTAGAGAAGTAAATCCTCAAATTTGCAGACCTCTGTGAATGACCTGTGCTGCTGAACTCGACATTAGTAGTTATAAAACTACTGCTACATCACCTTCTATCCCAGAATAGTCCATCGCAGTGATGGTGGTCATGGTAATAATGGCCAGCTCTAGTCTGGTACATGCTATGTGCCAGCTACCTCACTAAGCACTTAACACTTATTAAGTCATTTCACCTTCCCAACAACAGGGAGGTAGGAACTCTTATTATTTCCATTTTATAGGTGAGGAAACTGAGACACAGAGAGGCTACAAAACTTGCCTTATTTCACCCACAAGGAGCCAAAGAGGGGGTTTGAACCCTGACCCTCCAGCTTCAGAGTCCATGTGCTTAGCCCCTATGTTAGGCTGCCTAATTACCAGCATTGCAACATTTTTTTTAGCCTATGTACTTGCCAGTGTGCATGGTTTCAAGTTCAGACCTTACAATCACATTATGGGGTTGACAACATTCTCCTTCCCATTCTAAAACCAACAGTTCTGGTGACCCAGAAGTAGGGCAGTGCAACTGTTAAGAGCCTCTGAGTTTGCATCCTGACGTTGCTTCCTACTAGCTCGGTGACTTTGGGCAACTTAATTAACATCTCTGTTTTAATATCCTCAAACGGAAAATGCGAGTACCGATTATACCGACTGCCTAGGGTTGTTTCTGAGGATCAAATGAGAACAGGTCAATTTGGGCCCTCGAACAGTGTCTGGCACAAAGCAAGCATCCCATAAACATCTGTGCTTTGCAAAGCCTGATGTCCTGACCCCGCACCAGGCTGGCAGTTTGGATGCACAGGATGGGGAGTGGGGCTGTCCCGGGGGAAAGCCGGGTGGGTGTTCCTCCCCCTCTGTGGCTGGGGTCATTCTCCCTGGGACTGTTCCAGAGGGGCTGCTAGAGTGCACGGGGCCTGGATGGCTTAGTGTGTAGGGCGCCCCCCACCCCGTGCTGGGTGGCTGCAGGCCTCAGGCCAACGCTCTGGTCCCGCTGCAGCTGAAGGACTGGGTGCAGAAGCTCCTGAGGACCCTCCGGCACCCATCGCTGCCGCTGCTGGAGCTTCAGGAGATCATGACCAGTGTGTCAGGCCGCATTCCTGCCCCCGTGGAGAAGGCCGTCCGCAGGGTGATGGCCCAGTACGCCAGCAACATCACCTCGGTGCTCTGCCAGTTCCCCAGCCAGCAGGTAGGGCCGCACCCTCCAGGAACTCAGCCCCCCGTCAGTCTGCACCCCCAGCGTCTCGTCAAATTGGGCTTTGTGAGACCCACACCGACAGCCCGAGATGCTGGGGCCTGAAAAGAGATTTCTTTCACGCCTTCTATGCAGAATCCCAGCACTTTCCCCCAAAACAGCAGTTTTAGGTGGACATAAGCAGTTATCAGTAGTCCTCGGATTCGAAACAGGAGTAGGTGGTTGGTGCGAATAGTCAGCATTTTCCAGAACTACACTGGCTGACGTAGAGAGGAGATTGTGAGTTCTTCTTGCTAGTGTGTAGTGTTGAGTCTTCCTCCTCTGGTGTGTGTAGGGTGACAGTCGTGGGGCTGTACGTATGTATCACATTTTCTAAGAATGGAAGCCATTCCCGGGGAGTATCAGAAATCTCTAATAATTCTACATTGCCCTATTTTGTTCTTTTGGGGGGGGGGGTTGGTTGCTTTTATCAAGCAGGTTAAAGGAAACCTACATCTGGAAGAGTCCCCTCTTTTTTATTTTCATGCCCTCAGTCTGGTGAGAAGGGCTTCCTTGCACCATTACCCCCCACCCATGAGTTAGTAGTTTGGGGGCTCGAGGTCAGTGTAAGTCAGCTTATTCCCAGAAGTCAACTTCTAAGTTGGAATATTGTTCGGCCATAAGAAGGAATGAAATGATTCATGCTACCCTGGGGATGAGCCTTAAAAACTTGATTCTCAGTGAACAAAGCCAGTCACCAAAGGTCATGTTGCCCAGTTCCATTTATATGAAACATAGTTGGCAGGTCCATGGAGAAGAGACGGTAGATTAGTGTTTGCCAGGGACTCAGGGCAGGCGTGAGTGACTGCCCATGGCTATAGGATTTCTTTGGGTAGTGATGAAAATGCTCTAAAATTAGTGATGGTGGTTGCATATCTCCATGAATATAGTACAAACCACTGAATTAAATATACACTTTAAAAGGAAGGAGGGGAATATGATAGTGTATGTATTCTAGATCAACTAAGAAATAATGAAAACAAAGCTCTCAAGGACCCCAGTGGAGAATCATACATGTTGGAACTTTCTGGGAATTTGTTATTAATGCAGGTTTTTCATTAGAGGTATTTTTGTTGCCACAAAACTGTATGCCAATAGCATTCAACCTAATTGTAAAAATAGGACCCGCCCGACACCCTCAGGCTCCCTGGTGTTGGAAGTTCCCTTCTCCTCTTTCCCTGGAGTGTTTGTGAAGAGGGATGGTGTGAACATGCAGAAGTCTTTGTGTGATTGTTGTCGCCCAGAGCTCTTTAGTCCTCAAGCCACACGTCGAGTGGGGCACACAGAGCTGTTTCTGGGGGGCCAGAGGGCTTTGGGTTGGAGTTTTTGAATGATCCTCTGGTGGGCTCTGCGTGGGAACCTGTGGTGGGTCCTTCCAGTGACTTCTGTGTGGTGGACAGATTGTGTGGTCTGAGTGGCCAGACTTGTCCTATTTTCCCGTTCAGATAGCCACCATCCTGGACTGCCACGCGGCCACCCTGCAGCGGAAGGCCGACCGGGAGGTCTTCTTCATGAACACCCAGAGCATTGTACAGCTGGTCCAGAAGTGAGTCCTGGGCCCTCCGTGGGATGTGGTGGTCACGCTTACTCATCCATGTGTTGCCCCAGGGTGCTGCTATCTTAAGGGCAGGCTCAAACCAAGAGACAGTGCCTGGGGTCTGATACGCCAGTTCCAGCCCTGGCACAGCCCTGCCTACCAGAAGAACAAAGCAACGTCCTTTACTTCCGAGTCTCAGTTTGCTAGTCTGTAAAATGGGAATTAAAAACACTTCACATGCTGAATCATTTTACATTATTAGTAGATTAACTTTTGTAAAGTGCTGAAACACAGCAAGTCCTCATGGTAGCTTTGCTTATAAGATAGTGGAATGAAATGACTTAATAAGCTGTAAATGATTCTAGAAATTATTATTGTGATTTTGGGGGATCCTTGCAAAGGAGGAATTGGTAAAGAACTTGTTCAGTTGCTCAGTTATGACCAACTCTTTGCCACCCATGGACTGCAGCACCCCAGGCTCCTTTGTCCTTCAGTATCTCCCAGAGGTTGCTCAAATTCATGTCCGTTGAGTTGGTAATGGTTAGATACCATCTCATCCTCTGCCACCCCCTTCTGTTGCCTCAATCTTTCCCATCATCAGGGTCTTTTCCAATGAGTCAGCTCTTTGCATCAGGTGGCCAAAGTATTGGAGCTTCAGCATCAGTCCTACCAATGAGTATTCAAGGCTGATTTCCTTTAGGATTGACTGGTTTGATCTCCTTGTTGTCCAAGAGACTCAAAGAGTCTTCTCCAACACTACAATTCAAGCATCAATTTTCAGAGCTTAGCCTTCTTTATGGTCCAACTTTCACATCTGTACATGACTATTAGAAAAACCATAGTTTCAACAATACAGACCTTTGTCAGCAAAGTGATGTCTCTGCTTTTTAATACACTGTTTGAAGTGAAGTGAAGTGGAAGTTCCTCAGTCGTGTCTGACTCTTTGCGACCCCATGGACTGTATAGTCCATGGAATTTTCCAGCTGTTCCCTTCTCCAGGGGATCTTCCCAACCCAGCGATTGAACCCAGGTCTCTGCATTAAAGGTGGATTCTTTACCAGCTGAGCCACCAGGGAAACCCATTACGCTGTTTAGGTTTGTCATAGCTTTCTCTCAAGAAGCAAGCATCTTTTAATTTCATGGCTGCAGTCACCGTCCACAGTGATTTTGGAGCCCAAGAAAATAAAACATGTCACTACTTCCACTTTTTCCCCTTCAGTTTGCCATGAAGTGATGGGACCGGATGCCATGATCTTAGTTTTTTAAATGTTGCATTTTAAGCCAGCTTTTCCACTGTCTTCTTTCACCCTCATCAAGAGACCCTTTAGTTCCTCTTTACTTTCTGCCGTTAGAGTGGTATCATCTGCATATCTGTGTTTGTTGATATTCCTCCCGACCCTAACCCCACGCCCAAGGTAAGAGAAACCCAAGCAAGACGGTAGGTGTTCCAAGAGGGCATCAGAGGGCAGACACACTGAAACCATACTCACAGAAAACTGGTCAATCTAATCACACTAGGACCACAGCCTTGTCTAACTCAGTGAAACTAAGCCATGCCCGTGGGGCAACCCAAGATGGGCGGGTCATGGTGGAGAGATCTGACAGGATGTGGTCCACTGGAGAAGGGAATGGCAAGCCACTTCAGTATTCTTGCCTCGAGAACCCCATGAACAGTATGAAAAGGCAAAATGATAGGATACTGAAAGAGAAACTCCCCAGGTCAGTAGGTGCCCAATATGCTACTGGAGATCAGTGGAGAAAAAACTCCAGAAAGAATGAAGGGATGGAGCCAAAGCAAAAACAATACCTAGCTGTGGATGTGACTGGTGATAGAAGCAAGGTCTGATGCTGTAAAGAGCAATATTGCATAGGAACCTGGAATGTCAGGTCCATGAATCAAGGCAAATTGGAAGTGGTCAAACAAGAGATGGCCAGAGTGAATGTTGACGTTCTAGGAATCAGCGAACTTAAATGGACTGGAATGGGTGAATTTAACTCAGATGACCATTATATCTACTACTGCGGGCAGGAATCCCTCAGAAGAAATGGAGTAGCCATCATGGTCGACAAAAGAGTCCGAAATGCAGTACTTGGATGCAATCTCAAAAACGACAGAATAATCTCTGTTCATTTCCAGGGCAAACCATTTAATGTCACAGTATTCCAAGTCTATGCCCCAACCAGTAATGCTGAAGAAGCTGAAGTGGAACGGTTCTATGAAGACCTACAAGACCTTTTAGAACTAACACCCAAAAATGATGTCCTTTTCATTATAGGGGACTGGAATGCAAAAGTAGGAAGTCAAGAAACACCTGGAGTAACAGGCAAATTTGGCCTTGGAATACAGAATGAAGCAGGGCAAAGACTAATAGAGTTTTGCCAAGAAAATGCACTAGTCATAACAAACACCCTCTTCCAACAACACAAGAGAAGACTCTATACATGGACATCACCAGATGGTCAACACCGAAATCAGATCGATTATATTCTTTGCAGCCAAAGATGGAGAAGCTCTATACAGTCAGCAAAAAACAAGACCAGGAGCTGACTGTGGCTCAGACCATGAACTCCTTATTGCCAAATTCAGACTGAAATTGAAGAAAGTAGGGAAAACCACTAGACCATTCAGGTATGACCTAAATCAAATCCCTTATGATTATACAGTGGAAGTGAGAAATAGATTTAAGGGCCTAGATCTGATAGATAGAGTGCCTGATGAACTATGGAATGAGGTTCGTGACATTGTACAGGAGACAGGGATCAAGACCATCCCCATGGAAAAGAAATACAAAAAAGCAAAATGGCTGTCTGGGGAGGCCTTACAAATAACTGAAAAGAAGAGAAGTGAAAAGTAAAGGAGAAAAGGAAAGGTATAAACATCTGAATGCAGAGTTCCAAAGAATATCAAGAAGAGATAAGAAAGCCTTCCTCAGCGATCAATGTAAAGAACTAGAGGAAAACAACAGAATGGGAAAGACTGGAGATCTCTTCAAGAAAATCAGAGATACCAAAGGAATATTTCATGCAAAGATGGGCTCGATAAAGGACAGAAATGGTATGGACCTAACAGAAGCAGAAGATATTAAGAAGAGGTGGCAAGAATACACAGAAGAACTGTACAAAAAGGATCTTCATGACCCAGATAATCACGATGGTGTGATCACTGACCTAGAGCCAGACATCCTGGAATGTGAAGTCCAGTGGGCCTTAGAAAGCATCACTACGAACAAAGCTAGTGGAGGTGATGGAATTCCAGTTGAGTTATTTCAAATCCTGAAAGATGATGCTGTGAAAGTGCCACACTCAATATGCCAGCAAATTTGGAAAACTCAGCAGTGGCCACAGGACTGGAAAAGGTCAGTTTTCATTCCAATCCCAAAGAAAGGCAGTGCCAAAGAATACTCACACTACCGACAACTGCATTCATCTCACACGCTAGGAAAGTAATGCTCAAAATTCTCCAAGCCAGGCTTCAGCAATATGTGAACCGTGAACTTCCTGATGTTCAAGCTGGTTTTAGAAAAGGCAGAGGAACCAGAGATCAAATTGCCAACATCCGCTGGATCATGGGAAAAGCAAGAGAGTTCCAGAAAAACATCTATTTCTGCTTTATTGACTATGCCAAAGCCTTTGACTGTGTGGATCACAAGAAACTGTGGAAAATTCTGAAAGAGATGGGAATAGCAGACCACCTGATCTGCCTCTTGAGAAATTTGTATGCAGGTCAGGAAGCAACAGTTAGAACTGGACATGGACCAACAGACTGGTTCCAAATAGGAAAAGGAGTATGTCAAAGCTGTATATTGTCACCCTGTTTATTTAACTTCTATGCAGAGTACATCATGAGAAATGCTGGACTGGAAGAAACACAAGTTGGAATCAAGATTGCTGGGAGAAATATCAATAACCTCAGATATGCAGATGACACCACCCTTATGGCAGAAAGTGAAGAGGAACTAAAAAGCCTCTTGATGAAAGTGAAAATGGAGAGAGAAAAAGTTGGCTTAAGCTCAACCAGTCCATTCTGAAGGAGATCAATCCTGGAATTTCTTTAGAAGGTATGATGCTAAAGCTGAAACTCCAGTATTTTGGCCACCTCATGCGAAGAGTTGACTCATTGGAGAAGACTCTGATGCTGGGAGGGATTGAGGGCAGGAGGAGAAGGGGACGACAGAGGATGAGATGGCTGGATGGCATCACTGACTCGATGGATGTGAGTCTGAGTGACCTCCGGGAGCTGGTGATGGACAGGGAGGCCTGGCGTGCTGCGGTTCATGGGGTCGCAAAGAGTCGGACACGACTGAGCGACTGATCTGATCTGAAAGCTCAACATTCAGAAAATGAAGATCATGGCATCTGGTCCCATCACTTCATGGGAAATAGATGGGGAAACAGTGTCAGAGTTTTTTTTTCTGGACTCCAAAATCACTGCAGATGGTGACTGCAGCCATGAAATTAAAAGACGCTTACTCCTTGGAAGGAAAGTTATGACCAACCTAGACAGCATATTGAAAAGCAGAGACATTACTTTGCCAACAAAGTTCCGTCTAGTCAAGGCTATGGTTTTTCCAGTGGTCATGTATGGATGCAAGAGTTGGACTGTGAAGAAAGCTGAGTGCTGAAGAATTGATGCTTTTGAACTGTGGTGTTGGAGAAGACTCTTGAGAGTGCCTTGGACTGCAAGGAGATCCAACCAGTCCATTCTGAAGGAGATCAGCCCTGGGATTTCTTTGGTAGGAATGATGCTGAAGCTGAAACTCCAGTACTTTGGCCACCTCATGTGAAGAATTGACTCATTGGAGAAGACTCTGATTCTGGGAGGGACTGGGGGCAAGAGGAGAAGGGGACGACAGAGGATGAGATGGCTGGATGGTATCACTGACTGGATGGACATGAGTCTGAGTGAACTCCGGGAGTTGGTGATGGACAGGGAGGCCTGGCATGCTGCGATTCATGGGGTCGCAAAGAGTTGGACACGACTGAGCGACTGATCCAGAGAAGGCAATGGCACCCCACTCCAGTACTCTTGCCTGGCAAATTCCATGGATGGAGGAGCCTGGTAGGCTGCCGTCTATGGGGTCACACAGAGTCAGACACGACTGAAGCGACTTAGCAGCAGCAGCAGCAGCAGCAGAGCGACTGATCTGATCTGATCTGATCTTGATTCCGGCTTGAGCTTCATCCAACCTGGCGTTTCGCATGATGTACTCTGTATATGTTAAACAAACAAGGTGACAATATACAGCCTTAGGGATACTCCTTTCCCAATTTGAACCAGTTGTTTCATGTCCGGTTCTGTTACTTCATGACCCACATACAGATTTCTCAAGAATCAGGTAAGGGGGTCTGTAGTCCCATCTTTGTAAGAATTTTTAAAAAGAATTTTCTTTAAGAACTTGTATTTTGTCTTACATAGCTCTTGAGCAGGAAGAACCATGCTGCTGATAAAAAGAACTGCCCTTTTGTATGAAACCTTTACCCAGCAAGAAAGCTTTGCCTTCTTGGACAGAATTCAAACATTTTCAGACTGGAGTGAGTTAATTCAGCACATATTAGCCACATGCCAAAAACTATAAGAGGTGCAGAAGATAGATGGCTATAGGAAAATGCCCTTCTTTTCAGGGCACTCCTTGGCTTGTGAGGACACATACTGACAATATAGGGTTGCAGCTGAGGAAGGAGATTTGCATTTGGGTTCCCCACAAAGTGAGAGTTCCATAGCCAAGGGCTAATCCTTTCCCCAGAACTCTTCCAGCACTAACCCTAATCCATCCTTTGGTATAGGAGAAATGACCGGGAGGTATGAACAAATGATAAATGAATCCAATTCCCTAGCAGGTCTTCTTGTGTTAAATATAAATCTCAGAGGTATATCCTGTATTGTGTGTGTGTGTTTTTAAAAATCACATTTGAACACAGGAGCCTTTTCGGTTCGTACTCTCTTTTGATGTCATTTGCTGGTGTTGGGGCAAAGCTGGTTTCAACTTTCCTGAAACTCAGTGTCCCATTCCTCGTGTTCTGAAATGGTTTAGAAGAGGAAATAGTTTAAGGAACCTCCAGGTTACCATTTGGTTTTAAAAGGAAAGTGAAATGTTCACAGGGATCATTTCGTAAATGTCTTTCAAGTTTTATTTTTCAAATTGTCTTTATACATTGGATAGTTAATTGAAAATATTTGTCTTCACTCATTCATGCAAGGCTGACCCCATTCAGCATCCCAGCTCTGTGACTGTTTTTCCTTCTCTCTGGGGACCTCTGGTTGGATGTGTGACCTTGGGCAAGTCGTCACTCTCTGACTGGCAGAGTTAGCGCAGATGGACCAACTCATGCATCCCTCCCAGATCTAAAGATTCGAGGGTGCAGCCTCTAGATTCTTTTTTTAAAATATTTATCTATTTGTTTGGCTGTGTCGGGTCTTAGCTGTGGCACGCAGGATCCTCATTGCGTCGTGCAGGATCCTCATTGCGTCGTGCAGGATCTTTGCTTACCGGCTCACGGACTCTCTAGTTGTGACGCATGGGTTGGGCTGTGTCGGGTCTTAGCTGTGGCACGCAGGATCTTCATTGCGTCGTGCAGGATCTTTGCTTACGGCTCACGGACTCTCTAGTTGTGACGCACGGGCTCAGCAGTTTTAATTGCTCCATAGCATGTGGGATCTTAGTTCCCAGATCAGGGACCGAACCCATGTCCCCTGCATCGCAAGGCAGATCCTCAGCCACTGGACCATCAGGGGAGTCCTCCTCCAGATTCTTTATTAGTGTTTTCTCTTCAATACTTTGGCCACCTGATACATAGAAATGTCTCATTTGAAAAGACCCTGATGCTGGGAAAGATTGAAGGTGGGAGGAGAAGGGGATGACAGAGGATGAGATGGTTGGATGGCATCACCGACTCAATGGACATGAGTTTGAGTAAACTCCGGGAGTTGGGGATGCACAGAGAGGCCAGGCGTGCTGCAGTCCATGGGGTCGCAAAGAGTCGGACACAACTGAACAACTGAACCGAACTCAACTCCTTTTTCAAGTCCTGAAAGTCCTGCTGGAGACAGCGGGCACCCCAGGACAAGAAGCTGATCACTCAGCTGCCTTCTCCTCCTCCCCAGGTACCGCAGTGGGGCCCGCGGCTACATGAAGGCAGTGGTGTTGGACCTCCTGCGGAAATATTTACTGGTTGAGCACCATTTCCAACAAGGCAAGAGTCACCACCCCAGGCACTGGTGATGAGTCCTCGGGGGCAGGAGGGGCCCGGAGCCTTACCCCACATGGCTTCTTGTCCCGCTGCAGCCCACTACGACAAGTGCGTGATAAACCTCCGGGAGCAGCTGAAGCCAGACATGGCCCAGGTGTTGGGCTGCATCTTCTCCCACTCGCAGGTGGCCAAGAAGAACCAGCTGGTGATCATGCTGATCGTAAGCAGGAAGAGGCGTCCTTTCCCCAGAGTTGGGCAGGGCTCCGCCGGCTTTCCCTGGAAAGATTCTGGCCGCCAGATTTTAAAATACTTCATACCAAACTCGTCTTGGGTCTTTCCTCTCTTATTTATTCATTTTGCCACATTGCACAGCTTGTAGGATCTTCCCTGACCAGGGATTGAACCTGGGCCATGACAGTGAAAGCCTGGAATGCTAACCTCTAGGCCACCAGGGAACTCTTGAGTCTTTCCTGTCTTAGAAAACCACTAGCCTGGCCGTTGGACAGTGCCTGCGTTCCACGCTGTCCTTGGAGGCACAGGCCAGGGGAATGATAGAGACGAATGTCACCACCATTTGGTAATACAGAGCAAATCAAAATTTGGGAGGGAGAGAAGGTTGAGAATAATTTCCCATGAAATTTCTTCAGCACAGACCTGCTTGTGTGCTTGTGTATGTATGTGAAATGTTAATATGTTAAACAGATCTTATGATTATAGAAACAAAACGTGGGCTCATTCTAATTAGGGACATGCAGAGGCAGAGGTAGAAAAGAATGACCCCCCCGGCCCTACCGTCTGGTGACTGCCTGGAGAACGGCCTGGTGCGGGGGTGGGGGCGTGACGCCCAGGTATTCAGCGTCCCAGCAGTCACTGTTCTGTCGTAGTGGGTATTGAGGGAGCATCGACTCTGAGCCTTTCCTAAGCCCTTCTTGCATTTAGGGCATAGGAGTAGATACAAAGACTGGTCGCGCCCAGCCCTGGTCTCCAGCAGAAAGGTCCCTTGTTCCAGAAGCAGAGAGGAGGGTTGCCCATAGGAACCAGCATCCCTGCCTCGTTGGCAGGTTTCACCTCTATATCTTCTCTCTGGCAGGACGTCTCCAGGCCCTAGATGCTCCCCGCATGCCAAGGCTCCTAGAGTTGGCTTGCACACCCGCACTAGAGCCTCACATAGCCCTTACTCTTTGTTCATACCTGCTTCTATTTCCCCTCATCCCTCTTCTCTGAAACTGAGCCCCTTAAGTTGGGCAGAGACGTGCAGAGGAAAGAGTGAGAGGGCCTAGGGATAGGAGAGGCTTGGGTTCAAATATGACTCTGCCTTGCATGTGCTTGGTAGCCTGGGGGCAAGGCACGTTGCCTCTATGAGCCTCAGTTTTCTCATCTGTAAAATGGGAATCATATAGTAACTCCTCATTGGGTGAAGGACATTTGAGGAAATAAATGGAAAGGGTCTAGCTGCTTGCCTGGCCACAGTAAATACCTGTTAGACCTGCTGGCCATTAATAGTGATGCAGGCAGAGACTTGGTTCTGTTTTCCCTCATGCCAGGAATTTAGGGCATGTTTTGGGGTGGATGCATGGGTGAGTGAAAATGCAGTGGAGAATGGTGGAGGGTTTATATATTAGACTGTGGAGGTTGGCTGGGGCAGCTGGATCCCCAGCCAAGGGCCAGTGAGTGTTGGCCTGTCTCCTTCTGGTGGAACAGAAGATCCCCTTGGATCTTGTTTCTGTCCCCTGAAAGGATGAGCTCTGTGGCCCAGACCCATCCCTGTCCGATGAGCTGACCTCCATCCTTGACGAGCTGACTCAGCTGAGCAAAAGTGAGCACTGCAAGGTGGCCCTCAGAGCCAGGCAGGTAGGCTGGGCAGCTGTGGTCCCCGCCACACCCGGGGCTCACGGGGTGCTATCCTCCACCATGCCCAGCCCCCTGCATGCACAGTCCCTCTGCTGCAGAACCAGCCCTTGGTGTCTTCCCTGCGAGGATGGCTCACTCCAGCCCCTCGATCCCCTCCCCTCCCCCCGCAGGTCCTGATTGCCTCCCACCTCCCCTCCTATGAGCTGAGGCACAACCAAGTGGAGTCCATTTTCCTGTCTGCCATCGACATGTACGGCCATCAGTTCTGCCCGGAAAACCTCAAGGTGCGGCCGTCTGTATCCTTCCATGTTGCACAGAGCACACGCTGTGGCCCACGTGGGGCCTGGGGGTGGGCAAGCGGGCTCTCCCTGCCCTCCTGGGTTGGTGCTCAGACGCAGGGCACAATCACCAGCACCAGTGGTTTAGTTCAGCATGGCCAGGGCTGCCTGAGGGGGCCCAGGGGCAGCTCTGAGAGAGGTTGGGTCCTGCAGGATGGATGGCAAGGCACCAAGGCTCTCTCAGGAGGCATGATGTTAAAACTCCACATGTGATGGAGCTTATTGGAAGCTGCGAGCACTCACATGGCTGAGTCTTGGCTTCATTTTCCCAGGGCCCCCTCCTCACCCCCCAAATCTGCCTCATTCACAAACTTCCAGGCACCCCCTCTATGGCTAGAGCTGGGAGTCCTGAGAACAGTCACCCTAGAACTGCCTGCACATTCAGATCTCATGGGCCTGGGGCCTGGCAGCATTTTGTGATAACAACACGACCAATCTCTCTTCCCTGCCGCTATCCCTCCCTCCCTCTGACTGCTGGTTGGAATTTGTTAGCATTCCCCTTTCCTTTTTTATTTCCCTTTCCGTTTCCTGTAGAAATTAATACTCTCAGAAACAACCATCTTTGATGTGCTGCCTACTTTCTTCTACCACGCTAACAAAGTGGTTTGCATGGCATCCTTGGAGGTAAGTAGAACAGCTTCAGTAGACCAGTGCCGGTCCTGGTATCCGCTGCCTGCGCTCCACATGCCTGACCCTGGGCTATGTGCCTGGCAAACATGATCTCAGCATTTTCTCTCCAAGGTATGTCCTTTTACTTATACCCATCTCACGGAAAAGGGAATGGAGGCTCAGAAAGGTGAAGCAACTTGCTCAAGGTCACACAGCTAAGAAGTGACAGAGCCAGGATGTATATCAAGTCTATCTTAGTCCAGTAGCTCAGTTGGTAAAGAATCCACCTGCAAGGCAGGAGACCCCGGTTCGATTGCTGGGTCGGGAAGATCCGCTGGCAAAGGGATAAGCTACCCGCTCCAGTATTCTTGGGCTTCCCCTTGTGGCTCAGCTGGTAAAGAATCCACCTGTAATGCAGGAGACCTGGGTTCAATCGCTGGATTGGGAAGATCCCCTGGAAAAGGGAACGGCTATGCACTCCAGTATTCTGGCCTGGAGAATTCCATGGACTGTGTAGTCCATGGGGTCGCAAAGAGCTGGACATGACTGAGTGACTTTGACTTCACTGTCGTAGTCCAAAGTTCTTGCTGGTAACCCCAGCTGTCTTGTGTGTTATTCCAGCCTCTTCTGGCACAGGCACAGTTAAACACTAACCCCCCAAGGGCCAGGTCCAAGGCACTTCATCTAAACTTTTGATTCCTTGAGCAACGAATTATGGCAACATGTGAAAGTTGTCTACCAGGGAAGCTCATTGGAGACTTAGTGTCCAGAGTTTTATTGAGGGCTGGTCACATAAGCACTGGAGAAGGCAATGGCACCCCACTCTAGTACGCTTGCCTGGAAAATCCCATGGACTGAGGAGCCTGGTGGGCTGCAGTCCATGGGGTCGTGAAGAGTCGAACATGACTGAGTGACTTCACTTTCACTTTTCACTTTCATGCACTGGAGAAGGAAATAGCAACCCACTCCAGTGCTCTTGCTTGGAGAATCCCAGGGACGTGGGAACCTGGTGGGCTGCCATCTATGGGGTCCCACAGAGTCAGACACGACTGAAGAGACTTAGCAGCAGCAGCAGCAGCACATAAGCACCCTCTGCTTGGCACATACCAAAAATCCAAACTCCCAGGAAGAAAACATATGCTAAGCATAAGTCATACTGTTTGCTTAGTTAATGCACTGCCAACCATTCTTCTCTGGTGAATGGTGGGAACCCTCCCAAATCCAAGTTCTCACATGCTAGCCAAGGACCAGCCTTGCAAGCAGCAATTTCAAAGGATAGCAGTTAATCCCTGGATTCCCTATCCAGTTAAAAAAATTCCCAATTCTTAGTCTTCAGAACCATGCCATCCAATATGCTGGCCACATGTGGCTTGTGAGCACCTAAGATGTGGCCAGTCTGACTGAGCTGTGCTCAAAGTGTAGGATACACACTGGATTCCAAAGACTCAATATGGAGAAAGAATGGAGAATATCTCAATTTTAAAAAACTGGTTGCATATTGAAATGATAATATTTTAGTTATTGGGGATGAAATGAGGTATGTTATTAAAATCATCTCTACCTGCTCCTTTTAAGTGTCTACTAGAAAATCTCAAATTAATTTAAAACTGCCTCCATGGCCTGTGTTATATTTCCACTGGACGGCATTACTCTAGAGCAGGAGTCAGCAAACTATAGTCTGTGGGTCACATCCGACCCCCTGCCCAGTTTTGTAAATAAAGTCTTATTGGAATACAGCCACATCCACACATTTACATATTGTCCATGGCACAAACCTGTTCCTCTTATAGTGGGAGCTCGGAGTCTTAACCACTGGACCATCAGGGAAGTCCTTACAGCAGCAGAATTGAGTAGTTGTGATTTGTGATAAAGATGATATATTCCACAAAAGCCTAAAATATTTACCACCTGGTCTTTTGCAGAGGAAGTAGCATCCTGAAGAGTGAGCACATTTACTCTTCGCTGCTTTTAGTTCAGTTCAGTTCAGTTGCTTAGTCGTGTCCAACTTGTTGCGACCCCATGAATTGCAGCACACCAGGCCTCCCTGTTCATCACCAACTCCTGGAGTTCACTCAGACTCATGTCCATCGAGTCGGTGATGCCATCCAGTCATCTCATCCTCTGTCGTCCCCTTCTCCTCTTGCCTCCAATCCCTCCCAGCATCAGGGTCTTTTCCAAAGAGTCAACTCTTCGCATGAGGTGGCCAAAGTATTGGAGTTTCAGCTTTAGCATCAGTTCTTCCAATGAACACCCAGGGCTGATCTCCTTCAGAATGGACTGGTTGGATCTCCTTGCAGTCCAAGGGACTCGCAAGAGTTTTATCCAACACCACAGTTCAAAAGCATCAATTCTTCGGCGCTCAGCCTTCTTCACAGTCCAACTCTCACATCTATACATGACCACTGGAAAAACCATAGCCTTGACTAGACGGACCTTTGTTGGCAAAGTAATGTCTCTGCTTTTCAATATGCTGTCTAGGTTGGTCATAACTTTTCTTCCAAGGAGTAAGTGTCTTTTAATTTCATGGCTGCAGTCACCATCTGCACTGATTTTGGAGCCCAAAAAAATAGTCTGCCACTGTTTGCACTGTTTCGCTTTAGGGATTGTATTCTGGGCTCGTTTCTGGGGCCCGCCAGCCTGGGTTTTCTCAGGTGCAGTCTGTGCTTCTGTTTCATTAGGTTTATGTGCGGAGGGGCTACATCGCCTACGAGCTAACCAGCCTGCAGCACCGCCAGCTCCCGGATGGCACCTGCGTGGTGGAATTCCAGTTCATGCTGCCCTCCTCCCACCCGCACCGGTACAGAGTGGTGCCCACCTGGGGAGGGGGTGGCTTATGTTTCTTTTCTCCCTGACCACTGTAGTCCTGTCTCTGGAGGGACCCAGCAGGGATGTCTGGGAACTGCTGGGGAGACATTAGGCACACCGTTCCCCAGCCTGGTGTCTCTCCACATCTCCATTCTCTTTTCAGTAGCATGGAGATAATCCCATGCCTGCCTCCTAACTCTGCACTATCTGGGCTGGTAGCTGCTACCTACCTGTGGGATATTGAAATTAAAATGTGTCAAAACTAAATTAAAAATTCAAGTCCTCGGTCACACCAGCTCACATGCGACTTTTGGCTGCCATATTGGACATTGTGGTTCTAGAACATTCCATCACCGCAGAAAGTTCTGTTGGACAAAGTTGTCCAAGACCCTAATGAAGAATGAGGCACAGACAGCATTTAGGCCTGTGCCTGGCACACAGAAAGTTGGTGAATAGTGAGGATCCCTTTGATGATTGTGACGGACACTGTTATTACTGTCCGAGGGTGTGACATGCATCGGGTCCTGTGCTAAGAGCTTTCACACTCTCCTCTATTCAGTTTTATTCCTCATCCTACAAAATAAAGATTGTCACCTTTGCCCAGTTGAGAGAAAAGGGGACTGACTAGGGGCTTGGGATCCTTTTGGGGCCTGTGGGAGATGTGCTGTAAGAACTTTGGAACTTGTCCCCCCCTGAGGAGGCAGTCCTTGCCTTTGTTTGTGTTATTTATTGGGCTGTACCACGTCTCAATTGCGGCACAAGAGAGCTCCAGTCTTCACTGTCGCACATGGGGTCTTTAGTCGTGGCATGTGAACTCGTAGTTGTGGCACGTGGAGTCCAGCTCCCTGACCTGGGATCGAACCCAGGCCCCCTGCATTGGGAGCACAGAGTCTTAGCCTCTGGGCCATCAGGGAAGTCCTAGAATTCTTTGCCTCTGGAGTTCTTTGTTGGAGCAGTTCAACACTGCCAGGAAAGAAGGCTGGGGTAGTCACTCACGCTTTGTTTCTTGGAAGCCCCTACATGAGTGTCCCGGTCATGGTTGTGACCCTTAGTATATATAGACACACAGCATTATTATCAGCCAGGAAGACACTGAGGACCCTGGAGGGCTTCCTTGACCATCTCAGGCCCTTGCTGTTGCTGTCGGCTAGAAAGGTCAGGAGCTTTCCCAGGATCTGTGGCCTCAGCTGTCCCACGGCCCTGCTCTTCCAGGCCTCTGGGAAGGTCACAAGGGGTGACATCTCACCGCCCCGCCCGAAGGCGAGCCTGACTGGGCCTCCACACCTGTGTCTGTAAAACCAGGTGCATTGTGACCATAGGGGAGGTCAGCTGAGACCAGCAGGACTGAGGTTCTGGTGCACTGTGCATGGCCAGAGGGGGATCTCTTTCCCTATCCCTTCTGCCTCTGATTCTAAGCCCCCCTCTTTCAGAAGGCTCTGTTGTGGGCCTGGCTCACTGAAGCTTCCAGGGCAGGAATGGCTCCTGGGGCCGGATCTGCAGGCGGCTACCTCACCCCCACCTCCCCCCTCACTGCAGGATGACAGTGCCCATCAGCGTCACCAACCCGGAGCTGCTGAGACACAGCACGGAGCTCTTCATGGACAGTGGCTTCTCCCCCAAGTCCCAGCGAATGGGGGCCATGGTTGCCTTCCAGAGATTCGAGGATTTTGTCAGGTACCCAGCGGGGTTCAGTCTCCCCAGAACACCCCCACCACAGGGCTTGAGTGAGCTTCCCCTGAACCCCCACCTGTTCATTGCACATGCAGGTGGGGGTGGCCTAGACACACGGCACAGCGAGTTAATAATAGAATAATATAGCATCAAAAGTGTGAGTTCATGTCAGCACCTCCTGCTTTTGAATACTGTCTCGCCCTGCTTCTTGACTCTAAGACTCTGAACAAATGATTTCTCTCAATACCTTTGTTTTCTCATCTGTATAAGGGGCACAAGAGGACTTACTTCATAGGGTCACCGTGAGAGTTAAATGAGAAAATACATTAAAAATATTGTATTTAAACTGTTGTTAGTATGTAGATAATGTGCTCAAAAATGTCAGTATCGTTCCCCTGTTTAAAAATATTTATGTATGTATGCAACTGTGTTGGGTCTTAGGTGCATCATGTAGGATCTTTTGCTGTAGCACACGAACTGTCTAGTTGTGGCACACAGGCTCAGAGTTGTGGCGTGTGGGCTCCACAACATGTGAGATCCTAATTCCCTGACCAGGGATCAAAGCCACGTCCCCTGCAAGGCAGATCCTTAACCACCAGCCCACCAGGGAAGTCCCCGTTGAGCTTTTTTCAGCCTGCCCCTGTATGTTATGCATCACGCTTGGATTATCTCATATCTTCACAGCAGCCTTCGGAGGTGTAGTGATTACTTTTGTTATCCTCAGCTGACTCAGAGAAGTGAGATGAGATTGCAGGAGTCTCCCAGCCAGTATAAAAGGGACCCTAGCCATGCCCCCAAAGTACTGGAACCCTTTCTTTTATTCACCATCTCAAACCACATAGGTTCATTCTTCTGTTGGGGGAAGACCCTATCACTAGTGCCTCGGACCTAGTCAGGAACCACAGGAGCTCTGCACAGACTTGGATGCGCTCATAGTGTGGTGGTTGGGAAAGAGGGAGGGTCCGAGTCTGACCTAAGACCTCGTGGGGCAGCGGCCCTTCAGCCCTCCCTCTCTGCCCCGCACCCCCAGGAACTTTGATGAGGTCATCTCCTGCTTTGCCAACATGCCCAAGGACACCCCCCTCTTCAGCGAGGCCCGGAATTCCCTGTACCCTGAGGACGACAGCAAGGTGAGGGTGTGAGCAGAGAGCAAGCCAAGGAGGGGCGGGCTGGGGGCCCCGGGCCCTTCTACTTGGTCTTCTTGGTGCCCTGCCTTGGCTTTCTGTCCCAGAGCCTCCGAGAGGAGCCGATCCACATCCTGAATGTGGCCCTCCAGTACGCAGACCACCAGGAGGATGAGCAGCTGGTGCCCATTTTCCGCACATTTGTGCAGTCCAAGGTACGCTGGGCAGCCTCTGGGTCTGGGTCCCTGAGAAGGAGGAGGACCGTCTTGATGAGGTGTCCATGTGTCCGAGTTGTCTTGAGAGCTTCAGAGCCTTAGGCCTGGCTGCCCATGCCAGTTCTGCTTTGCCAGTGACCTTGGGCAGAGGAGGCTGAACAGGCCAGAAATTCGGCTTCTCCCCCCAGTAACATGGGGGTGGCGTTTCTCTCTCTCTGGGAGTTACCATAATATGACACAATATATATATCACCTTATGCAGATGATACAATCAGTAAATAGTTTTGGAGTTTAGGGCAGTGTTTTCATTGGGATAAGCCAAAAAAACTCACGATTGTATTTATTTGTTTTTGGTTACACGGGGTCTTTGTTGCTGCGAGCGGGCTTTCTCTATCTGTGGACAGCGGGGGCAGTTCTCTAGCTGTGGTGCTCGGGCTTGTTGCAGTGGCTTTTCTTGTCAGGGAGCACAGGCTCAAGGGCGTGAAGGCTTCAGTAGTAGAAGGGCACACAGGCTTAGTTGCTCTGTGGTGTGTGGGATCTTCCCCAACCAGGGATTGAACCCCTGTCCCCTGCATTGGCAGATGGATTCTTTACCACTGGGCCACCAGGGTAGTCCAAAACTCCCAATTTTAAAATGGTCACTTGCCGGGACCAGCCGGCAAAGTCGAAGGGTCCTGAAGAAGGCCAACGAGGCTAAGGAAATTGAAGAAGATAGGAAAGATGGGGTCGAGAGGGCCAGAGGCAGTCAACCACGAGACAGGTTTTCATGCAACTGACAAAGTCTTTATTGAGCACGGTATCTTTATACTTCAGAACAGGGAAAGAGGGACAAAGAAAATTCTTTGTGGATTACGTCACCATCTTGCGATATTTTTCAAGGACTTATAGCCTATTTTCCTAAGACTAGTTAAAAGCAAACATGGGAGTAGTAGGAGGTGCCCAACATCTTGGGCGCTGCAAAGGGTTTCGTTAATCACTAAGACAGCACTTGCCAGGCCCAAGGACTCACATCTGGGCAGGAGATATCTTCCAGGTCTCAGGAGCAATCGGGGTGGCGGGACAGAGAGCTATGCCTGTGTTTCCACAGACCCTTAAGATAAGACAGCTCCCAGAGCCATGCCTCCGGGCGGAGGCTCCCTGTGTCAGGGTCGGCCCCCCGCAGCTCCCCCTTCTTTTTCCCAAGCTGGAATCCTCTCCACATCCCATTTATGAGACCTCAGGTCTGAGTCTTGTGCTTCCTTTCCTGTCCATAATTCGAGAGAACATTAACATTCTTTCAGTAACAAAATTCATAAGGCATTGTAAATCCACATCCCATTTATGAGACCTCAGGTCTGAGTCTTGTGCTTCCTTTCCTGTCCATAATTCGAGAGAACATTAACATTCTTTCAGTAACAAAATTCATAAGGCATTGTAAAAGGCAAGGTCCACAGAGAAGTATAATCAGAAATACAAAAATCAATAAAAGTACATTTTTCCACCAGTCAGACTTGAACCAGCTCAAAAAGATTTCTCCAAAAGGCACAGAGGTATCAGACATAGCATGCACTTCTTTTTGCATGTCTTGTATAGCATCAGACACATTATTACTTAAATCAGGGATATACACACAGCATTCTATTTTAATCACTGCACAGGTACCTCCTTGTGCGGCAGTAAGAATATCTAATGCCATTCTGTTTTGTAACACTGCTTTTCTCATCTGTTTTTGTTCCTCATTCAAAGCCTGTATGGCATTTTCAGCATCTTCCAAGGCATGCTGGACAATGGCACCCCACTCCAGTACTCTTGCCTGGAAAATCCCATGGACGGAGGAGCCTGGTAGACTGCAGTCCATGGGGTCGCTAAGAGTCGGACACGACTGAGCAATTTCACTTTGACTTTTCACTTTCATGCATTGGAGAAGGAAATGGCAACCCACTCCAGTGTTCTTGCCTGGAGAATCCCAGGGATGGGGGAGCCTGGTAGGCTACCATCTATGGGGTCACACAGAGTCGGACACGACTGAAGTGACTTAGCATAGCATAGCAAGGCATGCTGAGTAAAATTTGTAAGTGCATCAACCCAAGTCATAATATCTACATTACCAATGAAAGGAACAAATACAGCTGCTAAATAGTCATACCACTGGAAAACTGCATGAGTCCATCGCACTTTTAAGTATGGTAGGTTAGCAGGTTTAGTTAAAAAGGATGTTCGAATATGTCCCGGGGCAAAAACAAGCCCTATTGTGCATCGTCTGACCCACCCAACAGGGAGCCATGGCCAGATGTTGTTCCCACAAATCCATTTTGTTCCGTTGGGGGCTACCCATCTTAGTCCTGGATTCAGTGCCCAGTCCGAACCGGGCCAAAGATTAGGCCGGTTTGGGGTATGAGTCACGACAAAAATCTTTTTGCACAGAGAAGTGGGCATGAATCCTAGTGGTTTGAGGTCTGTAACTTTAAGTGGTTGATTATTGAAGCTGAGAAAATGTTCTCTTTGTTCCCAGCAGATGGCGGCAGATGTGATGAGTTGTCCTTTCTCTGGAGTCATCCAAAAATATTCATCCCATATTTGATAGTATTCTCCCATGTTCCGGGAGCCAATCTGAGATTCTTTGGTTTTATTAAGATAGGTAGCATATGCCTTAACAACAGCATCATAGCTGCGCGAGGCATTAAAAGTCACATTATGTCCGGATCCAGTTTTCTCGTTACACCAACTCAGGATAGACACCTTTAAACTAGTTAGACTGTGATGCACGCCTTTCATTTGAATGAGGAAATCACACAAGGGGTTTAGGTCTCCTTTTCCCAGAGGAGAGACACACCAGGGGAGACCATCAATCACCGATAGGGGCATAGCCCCACATACCCAACAATTAGATGTGTTGTAAAAATCAGCGTAAGAATGTGCCCAGGAAATGAAGATGTTGCCTTCTGCCATACCCATCAAAGCGCTGGCAAGAGTAATCAGGAACAGCGCTATAGCAGCAGGATTGCTCGGGTTTGTCGCACTGCAAACCTTTCTTGCTAATTTTCGCATCTCCTTAGGCAAAGTCATCTGGAGAGGTGCCTTTTTCTTGGTGTCTCCTATTGTCAGCGCTTTCATTTGGTTGATCAATGACTTTTTCTGCCGGGAGCCAGCGCGGCGTTTCGGCATCCTGTGGAAAAGCACAAACATGCCCTCGTCCCCAAATGAGAACTGGATCTGGCCCTTTCCAAACATTAGTTAAAGGATCTTTCCAAGTAACCTGGGGTTTGGATAACGCTGAGTCAGCGTCCCAGAATCTCTGAGCTGCTGATTTGCCTTGAGCATCAAGTTGTAAACAATTTAAAATGAATAAAGCATGGTTGAGATAATTCTGGGGTGTCCAGGGGTATATAGTTCCTCCTTTTTTGTTTTAGTGAGTTGGTGCTTCAAAGTCTGATGAGCACGTTCCACAATTCCTTCCAGTTTTATGGTTAATAGAAAGCTGAGAGCAAAACAACTGAAAATTCTTTCCAGTATAGCCGGGGCCATTGTCAGTTTTAATTTCCCTGGGTATACCCATGACGGCAAAACATTTTAAACAATGAGCTATACAATGTTTACTGGCCTCTCCGGTTTGTAAGGTAGCATGTAGAAACCCAGAATAGGTGTCAATAGTTACATGGACGTATTTTTGTTTTCCAAATTCCATAATGTGGGTCACGTCCATTTGCCAGAGGTGATTGGATAAGAGACCTCGGGGGTTAACTCCATAATGAGGAACAGGAACGGTCTGAGGACAGGAGGGGCAGCTGCGCACAATCTGGCGCGCGGCTTCCCGCGAGATTTTAAATTGTAAACGTAGGCTATTGCTGTTCTGATGGTGGAGCCCGTGAGAAAGCTGGGCTTGTTTTTCAGCGGAGAGGAAAATTTGAGTGGCCGCATCAGCCCGAGCATTACCCGATGCTAGGGGGCCGGGCAGATTGGAGTGGGCTCGAATATGGCCGAAAAAACACTTATGAAACCTGGCACGGATTACGGTTTGCAAGGAACGAAACAAGGTTTGAACTGTAGTATTTACGGTTGCAATAAAGGGAACAGTCTCAATACTATTCAAGGCTCGAACAATATATTGACTGTCAGAGTAAAGGTTAACAGGTAAATCAGAAAATTTCTGCAAAGCAGTACAAACTGCGTGGAGCTCTACTTCTTGGGCAGATGTACAACCCGTGTCCCATGCCTGTACATCATTTTCTACTGTAATGGTCACTCGTCCATTTGAAGAGCCGTCAGTAAAAATTGTTACGGCTCCTTTAAGAGGGACGGCACTGGTGTTTTTCGGGAAGACAAATTGGTGAGTGCTGGCAAATTGTAGAAGTTTGTTAGCAGGATAATGACAAATTATGCGTCCAGCAAAGTTGGCTAGAGACAGGGCCCAGGAATCGCTAAATTGTGCCAGCCAGTCTTGTTGCAGTTTAGAGTAGGGAACACAAATAAAGTGTGGGTCTCTACCTAAATACCTGTTGGAATCTTTCCTGCCTGTAGCAATTAGGATAGAGACCAGATCATAATAGGGGGAAAGCACCCTGGGCGTGGAAGGGAGGTGTATCCACACAAGCGGCGTGTCCTGAAATAGAACAGCAGTGGGGGTGTGTTTGGTAGGCAAAATGTAAAGACCCCATTCTTTAGAATAATCACAATAGGTCGCATGCTGTTCGGAGAGCGCTCTTTCCACTAGAGTGAGAGCTCTCCTCCCTCCGGGGGTGATGGTCCGAAGCGAAGTAGGCGCAGGATCGCCTTTCAAAATGTCAAACAGGGGTTTTAGATCTTCAGTAGTTAACTTTAAATATAGGCGAATCCAATTAATATCTCCTAGTAATTTTTGGAAATCATTTAAAGTCTGTAGATTATCTTTTCGTAATTCAATTTTTTGGGTAGAAAAGGTTTCACCCTCTAGATGAAAGCCTAAATAAGAAAATGGAGGAAAGCGCTGGACTTTATCTAGGGCTATAATTAATCCTGTGGCTTTTAATTTTAATTCTAAATCGGCCATAGCAGCGAGCAGTAAACCCTCCGAGGGGTGGGCAAGAAGGATATCATCCATCAGATCAGATCAGATCAGTCGCTCAGTCGTGTCCGACTATTTTTGCCTGATGGGTGCTAAAGCTTGTGCCACGAATTTTTGACATAAAGTCGGACTATTAGCCATGCCCTGAGGCAAAACCCGCCATTGATAGCGCTTCATAGGCTCTGTAAAATTGGTGGAGGGAACACTGAAAGCAAAACGTTGGCAGTCCTGCGGAGCTAAGGGGATGGTATAAAAACAATCTTTTAAATCTATAATTATCTTATAAGTATGTCGGGGAATTGCCATTGGGGACGGAAGACCAGGTTGTAGGGCTCCCATCACTTCCATAGTTTCATTTACCTTTCTGAGATCTTGTAACAATCTCCATTTTCCTGATTTCTTTTTAATAACAAATATTGGGGAGTTCCAAGGGGAGTTAGAAGGTACAATATGGCCAGAGTCTAGCTGTTCCTGCACCAGCTGCTCCGCGGCCTTAATTTTTTCTGCACTGAGGGGCCATTGATAACCCACACCGGCTCATTAGAGCGCCAAGTTATCGGATCAGCGTTGAGTTGCAGGATGGTCAAAAGCCCCTCCTAAAAATACCCAAGTCCTGCTCGAAACGGCTGAGGGTTAGGTTGTGTTGGCGTCTTTCTTCCCTGATTTGTTACACCCAGGCCTTGTGTTGGCATTAGGCCTTGGTCCATCATAATATTACTGACTACCTTATTAGGGCTATATATGTAGACTCCCATGGAAGACATGACATCTCTTCCCTAAAGATTAACAGGCAGGCCTGGGAGGACATAGGGTTGAAATTCTCCTGCATGGCCTTCTTCATCTTCCCACGGTAACAATTCAGAACTCTGTTCTGGGTTATTGGTTTGACTTATGCCCTGCAATGTGGACATGGCAGTCTGTTTTGGCCAAGCCTCAGGCCAGTGCTGCTGAGAGATAACGGAGACGTCGGCTCCAGTGTCCAGGATGCCTTTAAAGCGTTTCCCCTTAATTTTTAGCGTTAACTCTGGGCGCTCCTTCCCAATGGATTGTAACCAGTAAGCATCTGAGGAGCCAAAGCCCTGGGCTCCCCTGGAGCAGGCAGATTTAACTTTTCCTGTTTCAACTAAGGGTACTAAGATTAATTGAGCTATACGATGGCTGTTTTGAATGGTGGAAATGCCTTGAGGCGAATGAACCATGACCTTAATCTCTCCAGTAAAGTCAGCATCTATCACTCCTGGTGCTCCAAAAAGACCTTTCATAGTAGTGCTGCTTCTTCCTAATAATAATCCCATTGTTCCCTTGGGTAAAGGGCCATAGACCCCTGTGGGAAGCGCCTGCGTTCCCATTTCGCGGTGGAACTGAGGTCCAATCCTGGGCTTCCTGGGGTTGCTCGGAACAGCTCGCTAACTGTTTGTCGTTTTGAGTCTGATTTAGATTGATCAAGTCCTTATCCTGAATTGCCCCATAACATTGTTTCGGGGCCTGATGCTGGCCCCTCACCCAGTTTCCCTGCAGCATGGGCAAAGCCCTTCCATTTATATCTGTTTTTGACCGACAATCTCTGGCCCAGTGCTTCCCCTTCTTACATCGTGGACACGTTCCCGGTTGGGAGGAGGAATTTGTAGGATTATTATTCCCCTTTTGGGAGCATTGAAATGCTCGATGACCCATTTGTCCACATGAATAACAACTTCCTGGTGGACCGGCAACTCTAACTTGCCCTTTAGGTTTATTTTTCTTTTGCTGCTGGAAAAGAATTTCTTTCACTGTTTTGCCTTGCAGAGCAGCAGCCAGGGTTACACCCTGTACATATGAAGGTCCAATATCTGCACAAATTCGTATATAATCTGATAGGCTCCCCTTTTTCCTGTAGGGACGTAGGGCCGCCTGACAAGCCGAATTAGCATTTTCATAGGCCAATTGTTTGGTTAAAACTAAGCCAGCCTGTTCATCTCCTATAATCTTTCCTGCACTATCTACTAATCGGGCTACAAAATCTTGATAAGGCTCGTCGGGACCTTGCAAGATTTTAGACAGGTCCTCGGTTTTCTTATTGGAATTTGGAAGTTTTTTCCATGCACGTACTGCAGCAGCATTAACTTGTGGGTAAGCGTTGGGGAGGTAATTTAATTGATTATTTACATCTCGAAAACCTCCTTCTCCAACCAGCATTTCATATGTTACATTTAAGCCCTGCTGCCTATTAATATCTGCTGTGGCTCCACATTGTTCAGCATATTCAGATTTCCAAAGCAGATAATCTCCGCCTGGAAGGCAGGCTCGAGCCACTTGTTTCCAATCATTCGGGGGGGAGGTATTGGTTAGTTAGGGTTTCTACAATTCCAAGTGTAAATGGAGCAGTGGGGCCGTATTGAGCACAAGCCATTTTTAGTTCTTTTAGTTGTTTAAATAGTAATGGCTCATAATATCTTCGCTGCTGGACGTCTTCAAAGTCAGGATAGAAGGCGGGGGAAACCTGTTAATGTTTCTCCGTTTTTGCGAGCTTGTTGCAGCACTTGTTGAAGAGGAGAAAACTGCACTGAACTTTTTTGTTTTGAATGAGAGCTTTGACAAAGCATGGCTATGGGTGAATGGTCACCGATCGGTGGATCCAGCCCTGCAATAACAGAAGGTGGAGGGGAGAATTTTTTCTCCGCCAGAGCAGATTTCTGTCTAGTTCCCTCTAATTTGTCATTTATCTCTTGTAGTAATCTACTGATTTTATCTAGGTCAAAATTTAATTTTTCTGATTTGTCTTTCTTTAGAGGTTGTTCTAAATTAACCATCATCTCCTATGGAGATTCTTCATCATGACAATGGGCAGCCTGCTCTTCTAGTTCTTCCCGATCTATTGGGCTCAAAGGAGAGTCGGCACGCCTTCCTTCATTATCCTCAGATGTGGAAATTAGGAGTTCCTTGGGAGGGGCAGTAGGTTGTGTCGAGGGATCAGAGCTCTTCGACAGCCTTTTTAAATTTGTCTCCCTCATGCTCAGGGTCTAAGCAGTCCCTAACCAGCCCCCATAAAGAAAAAGCATCAACAGGGATCTTGTTGGGACCATGGGCAGCATAATGGTTCTGTATTCTTTCCCCAACCTTTCTCCAAGTCTCCAGATTCATTGTCCCATCTTCCAGAAACCACGGGCAAATTTCACCCACAAAATCAAGAAATCTATCTAACTGCATCTTATTTACATGAATACCACGATCTTTCATCATAGTTTTTAATATCTGTACAAATAACTGTCTGCTATTACCTTGTCCCATTATTTATTACTCTCGACGATAACACTCCCTGCCCCTCTTACCTGCAAACTTGAAACGGGTACCCTCTCAGCGGGCAGCGGCTCTCGTTGCGATTCCTTTCTCCTTCTTCAGGTCCCTGTTCGAGGCGCCACCTGCCGGGACCAGCCAGCAAAGTCGAACGGTCCTGAAGAAGGCCAACGAGGCTAAGGAAATTGAAGAAGATAGGAAAGATGGGGTCGAGAGGGCCAGAGGCAGTCAACCACGAGACAGGTTTTCATGCAACTGACAAAGTCTTTATTGAGCACGGTATCTTTATACTTCAGAACAGGGAAAGAGGGACAAAGAAAATTCTTTGTGGATTACATCACCGTCTTGCGATATTTTTCAAGGACTTATAGCCTATTTTCCTAAGACTAGTTAAAAGCAAATATGGGAGTAGTAGGAGGTGCCCAACATCTTGGGCGCTGCAAAGGGTTTCGTTAATCACTAAGACAGCACTTGCCAGGCCCAAGGACTCACATCTGGGCAGGAGATACCTTCCAGGTCTCAGGAGCAATCAGGGGTGGCGGGACAGAGAGCTATGCCTGTGTTTCCACAGACCCTTAAGATAAGGCAGCTCCCAGAGCCATGCCTCCAGGCAGAGGCTCCCTGTGTCAGGGTCGGCCCCCCTCAGTCACTTACATTAACAACCATTTATGCAAATTACTGGGTTGGTTTTATAAACATGTGGTGTCATGTATAATAATGTGTGTGTATATATATTTTCGGAGAAGGCAATAGCACCCCACTCCAGTACTCTTGCCTGGAAAATCCCATGGATGGAGGAGCCTGGTAGGCTGCAGTCCACGGGGTCGCGAAGAGTCAGAGACGACTGCACGACTTCACTTTCACTTTTCACTTTCATGCATTGGAAAAGGAAATGGCAACCCACTCCAGTGTTCTTGCCTGGAGAATCCCATGGACGGGGGAGCCTGGTGGGCTGCCGTCTGTGGGGTCGCACAGAATTCGACACGACTGAAGTGACTTAGCGGCAGCAGCAGCATATATATTTTAATAGCTGATTTGAACATAATTTATGTACCATACCATTCCTCCATTTAAAGTGTGCAGTTCAATGCTTCTTGGTACCATAGTCCTCTTTTCTGCAGTTTTGTTTCCCTTAGTTTCAGTTTCCCATGGCCAACTGTAGTCCAAGAACATTAAATGGAAAATGCCAGAAATAGATAATTTATCAGTTTTGGGTCGTGTGCCATTCTGAGTTGCTATGAGGAAGTGTTGAACCATTCTGCTCACTCTGACTGAGATGAGAATCATCCCTTTGTCCAGCGCATCCACCCGTTTGTCACTTAATAGGTGGCTGAGTTGTCCCATCGGTTGTCATGGTATTGCAGTAGTTATGTTAAGTCACCCGTGTTTTACCTAATTATGCCCTAAAGTGCAAGGATAGCGAAGCTGGCAATTCGGATATGCCAAAGAGAAGCCATAGGTTGCTTCCCTTAAATGAAAAGGTGAAAGTTCTTGACTTAATAAGTCAGGAAAAAAAAACATATGAGTTGCTAAGATCTACAGTAAGACTGACTCTTCTAGCCATGAAGTTGTGAAGGAGGAAAAAAGAAATGTACCCTTAAACTGCAAACATTATGGCCACAGTGAGTGATAAGTGCTTAGTTAAGACAGAAAAGGCATTAAACTATAAGAAAATATTTTGAGAGCCCACAATCACATAGCTTTTATTACAGTAAATGGCTATAATTTTTCTATGTGGTTCATCTCCTATTGTGGGCTTTCCTGGTGGCTCAGATGGTAAAGAATCTGCCTCAGATCAGATCAGTCGCTCAGTCGTGTCCGACTCTGTGACCCCATGAACCGCAGCACGCCAGGCCTCCCTGTCCATCACCAACTCCCGGAGGTCACTCAGACTCACATCCATCGAGTCAGTGATGCCATCCAGCCATCTCATCCTCTGTCGTCCCCTTCTCCTCCTGCCCCCAATCCCTCCCAGCATCAGGGTCTTTTCCAATGAGTCAACTCTTCGCATGAGGTGGACAAAATACTGGAGTATCAGCTTCAGCATCATTCCTTCCAAAGAAATCCCAGGGCTGATCTCCTTCAGAATGGACTGTTTGGATCTCCTTGCAGTCCAAGGGACTCTCAAGAGTCTTCTCCAACACCACAGTTCAAAAGCATCAATTCTTTGGCACTAAGCCTTCTTCACAGTCCAGCTCTCACATCCATACATGACCACAGGAAAGACCATAGCCTTGACTAGGCGAACCTTTGTTGGCAAAGTGATGTCTCTGCTTTTGAATATGCTATCTAGGTTGGTCATAACTTTCCTTCCAAGGAGTAAGCGTCTTTTAATTTCATGGCTGCACTCACCATCTGCAGTGATTTTGGAGCCCAGAAAAATGAAGTCTGACACTGTTTCCACTGTTTCTCCATCTATTTCCCATGTAGTGATGAGACCAGATGCCATGATCTTCGTTTCCTGAATGTTGAGCTTTAAGCCAACCTTTTCACTCTCCACTTTCACTTTCATCAAGAGGCTTTTTAGTTCCTCTTCACTTTCTGCCATAAGGGTGGTATCATGTGCATATCTGAGGTTATTGATATTTCTCCCGGCAATCTTGATTCCAGCTTGTGTTTCTTCCAGTCCAGCATTTCTCATGATGTACTCTGCATATACGTTAAATAAACATGGTGTCAATATACAGCCTTGACGTACTCCTTTTCCTATTTGGAACCAGTCTGTTGTTCCATGTCCAGTTCTAACTGTTGCTTCCTGACCTGCATACAGATTTCTCAAGAGGCAGATCAGGTGGTCTGGTATTCCCATCTCTTTCAGAATTGTCCACAGTTTATTGTGATCTATACAGTCAAAGGCTTTACAGAAAACCCAGGATTGATCCCTGGATCAGGAAGATTCCCTGGAGAAGGGAATGGCAACCCACTCCAGTATTCTTGCCTGGAGAATTCTATGAACAGAAGAACCTGGCAGGCTACAGTACCTAATTTGTAAATTAAACTTTATTGTAGGTATGTATAGGGGGGAAAAAAAAAAACCTACTGTATATAGGGTTTAGTATTATCCATGGTTCCATTCATCCACTGGGGATCCTGGATCATATCTCTGGTCAGTAAGGAGAGACTACTAATATATTCATAGGGTTGTGTAACCATCATTACGATCATTATATTTTAGAACGTTTTTACCACCCCCACCAAAATACCCTATACCCATTAGTAGTCACCCCATTTTCCCTCAACTCAACACCCTTTTCCCTGCCCTTGGAAACCACTAATCTACTTTCTGTCTGTGAATTTGCTCATTCTGGGTGTTTCCTATCAATAAACTAAGTGGAATTTCATACAATATGAGGCCTTTGGGGACTGGCATGTTTTCAAGTTTCATCCAGGTAGTAGTAACATGTATGAGGACTTCATTCCTTTGTGTGACCAAGTATGATCCCATTGTATGTTTGGTTTTTAATGCAGAAAAACATCCTCGTGGAGTGTGGCCTCCGAAGAATCACATTCCTGATTGCCCAAGAGGTCAGTCCGATGCTTAGCGCATCTGAGTTCCTCACATTCTTCAAAACTCGGTGCCATTTATTTGCAGTTCGCTCTGTAGATTGGGGTGGGAAAGATCAGTGGCTACAGGAGAGATGGCTTTCCAAATGATTTGTTCTAGCAGTGGGCCGGGTACTGGTTAAAAATCATAAAACAAGTCTATAAATATTTAAGTAAGTCTTGCTTGACTTAACTGACTTTCATATGTCTTTTTTTGCAGAAAGAATTTCCCAAGTTTTTCACATTCAGAGCAAGAGATGAGGTATGGTGAAGAGCAATGAAGTGGTTCTCTCTTCCCTGGGATCTTTGATATTCAGGAATAATATTGTCCCCAGTCCTTATGATCCCTGTATTCTAGAAGTGCAGCTTAAGTGCAGACTCCAGCCTTCCTCTGGGTTGGTATTTCCGGTGAGAGCCCCGTGTTCGTATGTGGGCCTCAGACCTCACATTTCCCACCCTTTCAGCCTTTGCTATACATGTTTCTATCTCACCTGGAGAATTTTTATACTTGCTGTTGTAACTCTGTAAGACAGGTCTCCCAACCTCTTTTGTTTATATTTTTCTAGAACAGTGGTTTGCAAATGATGGCTTGCAGACTGGCTCCCTGGTTTTTAGGGATCGATTGGTTGGTTTTTGTTTTGGTTTTTGGCCATGCCACACATTGCCGGGGTCCAGCCCCAGTGGATCCAGGGAATTTGAAGTGGGGATGGCGTTGGTGAGGATCAGGAAACAACTGCTTAATTAAATATTAATTAAGGATATAAAGAGTGGTTAAATAAGGATAGCTCAGTGAGGAAATTCAGTGGAGAAAAGAGGCTGAATAACTTGGTTTACACGGAAAGCTAATAAAATTCCAAAATAAGGAATTTGCATCACCTACCTAGGCCGCAGGCGTCCTCCCATTCTCCCGAAGAAGAGGAGACACTAAGGCCTCCCCGGTCAGATCTTAGAAGCCCAGGCAAAATTAGTAGGCTTGACAAGCCTCCATGCCCCAGATGGAAATTCAGCCAGAAAGTGAGAGAAGGAATGACATGGGGAGACCAAGTTTTGGTGAACAAAAAGGCGCACTTTATTTTCCAAAGTAGTTTTATACCTTAAGTTGTGCATAGAGGATAATGGGGGAAGGGGTGGAGTCATGCAAGGACAGCAGTCCTTGATCCTGATCGAAGCCAGGCTTTCAAACTTATCATATGCAAAAGTTTAGGTGATTTACATCATCTTCTGGCCAGGAGGCCTGTTAACATTTTAAGATCCTTTCTTCAGAAAACTTTTCTCTAAAGGTGATTATTCTAAAGTCAGGCGCCACCCTCCAAAAGCATTAGATAAAGTTGCATTCCTATAGGGCAAAGGTGCGGTGGGCTATAACAAGAAAAGAATTAACTCAAGGGTCCAAGGTTACAAACATTAAAGCTACTACTTACATTTCTATACATCAATTATATCAATCAATACACTGCCAGGGACACAGTAGGTAAGGGATATGGAGACTTAGCAGCAAACATTAGCCCAACAACTGAAAAACCCTTCACCAATACAATGTCTAATCAATCTTTTAACTGCTCAAAGGAATCTGTATTTAGACAGTTTAGAACATCTCATGCCTCTCACAGTTGGGAGGCTCTGAACAATCACTTGTGGCTGGAAAAACCTATTCAGGCAGGCTAGAGGACTTCCAAAGGAGTTTGTAGATTAAAACACTCTAGTCACACCCAGGAACTTTATTAACTGGAGCTGTAAGTTAACTTTTTTCAGAGAGAGGTAGTGGGGACAGCCCCCATAAAGTCAGAGGTGTAGGTGAGAGCACAAAGCAGAAAGTAGGCAGACTCTGGTTTTGGGGGTAGATGCTCGAGAGTTTCCAGGGGGACTCCTGAGGCTTGATGCTGCCTTTGCGTATGCCGAGCCTCCTTCCTCATGACCTTTGCCACGGGCGGAGTTCCTCATGCTGGCTCCCGGCAACACATGGCTTGTGGAATCCTAGTTCCCTGACCAGGAAACGAACCCAGGCCCCCTGCAGTGGAAGCACAGAGTCTCAACCACTGGACCACCAGGAAATTCGCCAGCCCCCTGTTTTTATAACCGAAGTTTGACTGGGACACAGATCAGATCAGATCAGATCAGTCGCTCAGTCGTGTCCGACTCTTTGCGACCCCATGAACCGCAGCACGCCAGGCCTCCCTGTCCATCACCAGCTCCCGGAGGTCACTCAGACTCACGTCCATCGAGTCAGTGATGCCATCCAGCCATCTCATCCTCTGTCGTCCCCTTCTCCTCCTGCCCTCAATCCCTCCCAGCATCAGAGTCCTCTCCAATGAGTCATGGGACTCATTGGACACAGGCCATACTCATTAATCTCTTGCTGTCTCCTGTGGCTTTCTGGCTCCAGCAGTAGAATAAGGCACAATCGCGTACACTCAGCCCTCCATGTCTGCGGTTTCCACATCCGTGGATTCACCCAACCACAGATGGAATCTCTGTGATTGGCCTTACCCGCGGATGCAGAGCACATGGATTCAGAAGTCAGACTGTGGCTGTGACCGACTGTGTACTCCATCGGTTCTCTGGCCTTTTGAGAAAAAGTTTGCTTATCCCTCTTCTGGTCTTGTTCCCAGCACAGATCCAGCCTCCAGCAAACAGTATTTTAGTCTATCCAGAGACTCACTTTACTACTTAAGATCCATCCTTCCTTTAGCCTCTTCAGTTAAAACTCTAGCACCATCAGTCGCTTCCTTCTGGGGACCAATCTCCACAAGGAAACCAGGGACTTCTTGAGAAGTACTCTGTCGTGGCTCACAGAAAACAGCCTGGTGGGCCGGCAGGTGCTGGGGACTCACTGGGCTCCCCCAAGGCTGAGAGACTTGTACCAGCACAAGACCTTCCTCTCTGCCTGACCTTCACAAAATCTCAACTCTCCAGTGTCTCGAGTTCATGCTAGCGGACACCATGACTGCCTCATTCCTGAGCACTAAACCCGCAGCGGCAGGGGGCGTGCAGGACAGGGCGTGGATCAAGCAGGCATGCCGCCTCAGTGTCCAGCTCCACATGTGTCTGTGTGTCTGTCTGTTTTCTCTCCCCGGTTGGCCCACAGTTTGCAGAAGATCGCATCTACCGTCACTTGGAGCCAGCCCTGGCCTTCCAGCTGGAGCTCAGCCGATTGCGAAACTTCGACGTGACCGCCATGCCCTGTGCCAACCACAAGATGCACCTGTACCTGGGCGCCGCCAGAGTGAAGGAGGGCGCCGAGGTCACAGACCACAGGTTCTTCATCCGAGTCATCATCAGGCACTCAGACCTGATCACCAAGGTCAGTGTCAGTGGGTGTTTGTGTCTCCCCCTGAACTTGTCCCTCAGGGGCTGGCCTTGGCAGGATTGAGTCCCACGCGGGGCAGGGCCTGGGCTGCATGTGGGGATCACAGGGTGAACAGGGCACCCACAGCCCTGGCCTTGTGACCGACAGTCCAGTCTAGAAGGAACAGGAGGTAGATAGTGGCTTATTTTCATGGTGTAACGTGCGGATTCTTTCTTCCATCACGGATATGTATCTGCATGAGAGAATCAGGAGGGTAGAAAAGAAAGATCCTGGTTTGTTAAGGGGCTTTTTTTGTATTTGTTGATTGAGTGTACCATCATATCCCATTGTTTCTCTCATTTACAAAAGTAATTCATGACTATCCTGTGAAGATTGCAAGCAATATTGAAAATACTTCCAAAAATCAAGGAGGGACTTCCCTGGTGGTCCAGTGGTTATGACTCTGCTTCCAATGCAGAGGGTACAGGTTCGATCCCTCTTGGGGGAACTAAGATCCCACATGCTACGTGGCTTGGCTCAAAAAAGAAAAGGACCCAGAGTCCTGCCACTCAGGAGTCAGCCCTGTTGGTGACCCTTTGAAGGCCTCATTCCATATGTATATTTAAATTGGGTTGTAGGTAGAAGGTTCCAGATGGGAGCTCAGGCTGGACATACCATGTAAAGACTTGGTTTTTACTGTAAACCTCCTTCTATGTTAATGAAGATGATCCCCTCCCTGCAGTTCCCTAGCACGGAGGTATCATGTGTATGTAATGTTTTTAAGGAATCCTCTAGTGATGAGTGCTAAGCTAACCTCAGTGTTTTCCTGCCTCAGATGTTCTAATAGCTTTTATGATTATCTGGGTTAGTGCAAGTCGCTCAGTTGTGTCTGACTTTTTGTGACCCCATGCACTGTAGAGTCCATGGAATTCTCCAGGCCAGAATACTGGAGTGGGCAGCCATTCCCTTCTCCAGGGGATCTTCCCAACCCAGGGATCGAACCCGGGTCTCCCGCATTTCAGGCAGATTCTTTACCAGCTGAGCCACCAGGGAAGGCCAACAGACTAGGAAATGGTTGTTGAAAAGCTGGTTTGTCACTCACAGATCCCAAGGGGAGGGGGCACGCTGTATCATGGGGACCACATGGAGACGTGCCAGGGCTGCTCAGGAGGCCGTGGGAGGGGGGATTCGTGGACAGGGGCCTTTATTGTGGGTTTCGCAGGAAGGACCAGGTGAGGCAGGTGGGCAGGCTTGGCAGTGGCTGGCTTGAGTGATTTCAGTAGGCTCTGAACATAGGGGCTGTCTCTAGTTGTCTGATGCCTGGCCCTGGGGTGATTAGGGCCCCAGGACAGTAGCCTGGAGCGTGAGCCTGATGAGGAGTAGTGGGGTGTGGACCATGGATTGGTTGGATTGGTTGGTTTGCCTGAAAAGCGGGCTCATGGGAGAGTTGTTTACAATATCTTGGAAGAGACTGTAAGACCCCTCGGGTCAGCACAGCAGAAAACACAGAAGATAAAAGAGGTGCTGTGTACATGAGACAGCCTTGAACATCTCTTTGCCTCTGGAGGTGGGGCTCTGCTGTCTTACTGGGCGCACCTTTTGGAGGAGGGGCTGTTCTCCCCTCTCCCTGACTCTCTGAGCCCTGCGCCCCTGGCCTTAGTGGTTGCCCCCTCCCACTTTGACAGGAAGCCTCCTTCGAGTACCTCCAGAACGAGGGTGAGCGGCTGCTCCTGGAGGCCATGGATGAGCTGGAGGTGGCGTTCAACAACACCAGCGTGCGCACCGACTGCAACCACATCTTCCTCAACTTCGTGCCCACCGTCATCATGGACCCCTCCAAGGTCTCCTCTCGGCGGGCAGGGCTCTCACCAGGCTCTGGGGGTTCACCTTCCCTGGGACCCTCCTGCTTCAGGGTATTGTCTCCCGGTGTGCGAGACCCGAGTTGTAGGGTGCATACATGCATGTCTGAGCCTCGATTGCTGCAGGTGGAGCACAGAGCTCCCATCAGTTAATTCTAGAGCCATATTCCAGCCACACCCCCGGGGGACTGTCCCTAAGGATGTCCCCCCCCCCCCATGGGCATGCTTCACTTTTTGGGAAATGCAGATGCCTAGAATGTCCTCTGCAAAACACAGTTCTGGCCTTTCCCTGGTTCCAGGCTCTGTTGTGGGCTGCCTGTGGGTGGGGGAGCAGGTGAGAACCTGAAGTCTGTGGCTCAACCATCCTCCACGGCTGGTTCCTCACAAGCAGGCAGAGTTTGTGGTGGTGATTCTTGGATGAAAGAAGTCCTTTCAGTCCATCAGGTTGGCATGTGGGGGGTGCAGAGGCTCATGCTGACTCCCCAGCTCTATCAGTTCATGTTGTTCCCAGAAGAGAAAATGCTTAGTCTTGGGATACATGATGGAGAGGCAGACGGTGTAAGATAGGAGCACTAGCTCTTACCAGCCTCAGTTTCCTCCTCTGTCAACAGGGGACAAAAATGCTCGCCTCTCTGGGTAACTGTGGGGACAGAGTGAGATACTGAGCTTAAAGCAAAGATGCCTTTGCTTCTTATCAGCTAACGATGATACACGCAACATATTACTCCGCTGTATACATCAGTGCATTTTACATTCGGTATATCTCACCATTCTGTCATCATCAGAGTGAGAACTGTTAGGAGTGTGTGCAGTTTAGGTTCTAAAGTTGAACCGCTGTGGTTTGCTGCAGATCGAGGAGTCGGTGCGGTCCATGGTGATGCGCTATGGCAGCCGGCTCTGGAAGCTCCGCGTGCTCCAGGCTGAGGTCAAGATCAACATCCGCCAGACCACCACCGACAACGCCATCCCCATCCGCCTCTTCATCACCAACGAGTCAGGCTACTACCTGGACATCAGCCTCTACAAGGAAGTGACCGACCCCAGATCTGGAAACGTAAGGCCGGGCTGGGTCACAGAAGTCGCGTCAGAGTGGAGGCCCGAGCCTCTCCTCCGCGTCCGTGGGTCTGTGTCTGTTTCAGAAAAGTTCATTTGTGTCGTATGTTAGAGTCCACACAGAAGTGATTCCACATGGTGTCTTTCTGACTTACTCCACTTAGTATGATGATCCCCAGGTCCATCCATGTTGCGGCCAATGGCGTTATTTTGCTCTCTTTTATGACTGAGTAGCATTCCCTCTTTGCATTTTCATTGAGGAGCAAGAAGAACTAAATTGAGAAGGAGTGTGGTTCTTTGAGACTTGCCTCCCTCACTCTCTGTTTTTCTCTCTTTCTGGTCCAGATCTTGTTTCACTCCTTTGGCAACAAGCAAGGCCCCCAGCATGGGATGCTGATCAACACTCCCTATGTCACCAAGGATCTGCTTCAGGCCAAGCGGTTCCAGGCCCAGTCCCTGGGTACCACCTATGTGTATGACTTCCCGGAAATGTTCAGGCAGGCAAGTCCTGGGACTGAGACTCAGCGCCGCCCGGGGTCCCCCTTTAGAGACTCCACCAGCATCCACAACCTCCATTCTCAGTTACTCTTCTAAAGACCTCACTCTAAAAAACAGTCTTCATAAACGAAAAGAAACTAATACTGGGAATGACTTCATAGTATATTTTTCTAAAACAAGACTTAATTTCATCCCAGTGGTAAAAAGAATATAATATAGAAACTTTGGACAACAAAGGAGAGTGGAAGGAATAAAAAAGTAACTCCTAGTTCCATATACTAAAGACAAATTGCTTACCATTTCCTCCTGGCCTTGTTGATGCTTATATTAAGTAACTGCCATAAGCCAGGCACCATTTTAAGGGTGGGTACTCTTGCCTGGAAACTCCCATGAACGGAGGAGCCTGGTAGGCTGCAGTCCATGGGGTCGCGAAGAGTTGGACGCGACTGAGTGACTTCACTTTCACTTTTCACTTTCCTGCACTGGAGAAGGAGATGGCAACCCGCTCCAGTGTTCTTGCCTAGAGAATCCCAGGGACGAGGGAGCCTGGTGAGCTGCCGTCTATGGGGTCCCACAGAGTCAGACACGACTGATGTGACTTAGCAGCAGCAGACCGTGAGGAAAAGAATGGGGTCACTACCTTTGAGGAATTAAAAAGACCCCAGCTTGGGAGAATATGTTTCGATGTCTGTTACCAGCAAGAGATTCGAACAATATTATGTAAGAGAAACTCTGATCAATATATTCTAAGGTGCTCACCTAGGTGACAATCAGTGAAGTACAGATCAACATCACAGCAAAAAAAGTGTCACAGTGTAATTTCACACCCAGCAGATGGGAAAGCATGAAAATATTTGACAAAACCAGATGTGGACAGGTATATGGAGCAAAGGAGCTCTCACACATTCTTACTGTAAAGCAATTTGATAATATCTAGGAAAACTGAAGATTTGCATGTACTATGACCCAGCAATTCCACTCCTAGGTGTATACCCATGTAAAAAGACCATAGGAATGTTCATTATAGCATCATCAGTAGTACTGTAGAATTGGAAATCTAAACGTTTCTACTAAAAATTATGAGTAAATAAATTGTGACGTATAAACTGAACATGAGGGAAAAGGAATAAACCAGAGCTAAATTTATCAACATGGATAAATCTCTCAAATATACTGGAGAGTTGGAAAACTAAGTTATAGAAGGACATGTCTGGTGTGACACCATTTATTTAAAAGAGAAGTCATGCAAAATAATGCTACATGTTTTAATGTCTGCGCATATGATGAGAAAAAAACATACACACATACAGAGGACTTGACTGACGCTAAGTTCAGGATGGGCTTCCCTGCTGGCTCACCTGGGAAAGAATCTGCCTGCAAAGCAGGAGACCCAGCTTCGAACCCCAGGTTGGAAAGATCTCCTGGAGAAGGAAATGGCAACCCACTCCAGTACTCTTGCCTGGAGAATTCCATGGATAGAGGACCTGAGCAGGTTACATCCATGGAATCACAAAGAGTTGGATACAACTGTGTGACTAATTTTCACTTTTTCAAGTTCAGGATAATGGTTACCTGAGGGGAGCAGGGGCGAGGGACAGATGGGAATGGGATGGGAAGGGGCACACCAGGGGCTTCAGCTGCATTTCTATTATTTCTTTTTAAAAAATTCTTAAAGCAACTTTGGAGAAATTATGATTTGACAAACCTGCAAGATAGATGCACGGGTATTTATTTTTTCTGCATGTTTTTGCTGCGGCTTTAAATTGTTTGTGATTAAGAAAGAAAGGCCGCCCTAGAAAATATACTTCCTTACTGGCAACTTCAGATTCTTCTCTTTCCTCCCTTCTCTGTAGGCTCTTTTTAAAATGTGGCCCTCCCCGGACAAGTACCCCAAAGACATCCTGACGTACACCGAACTCGTGCTGGATCCGCAGGGCCAGCTGGTGGAGATGAACCGACTTCCTGGAGGGAATGAGGTAAAGAACTGAGTCAGTTTGCTCTACAGAAGAAATTAACACAACACTGTAGATCAACTATACTTCAATAAAATTTAAAAAAAAAAAGCAAACCCAGAGCCCAGCTCCTGGCTGGAATCACCCTTTAAAAACTTTTTCTCCCTAGGGGCTTCCCTGGCTGTTGAGTGGTTAAGACTTTGCTTTCCAGTGTAGGAAGGGCTTCCCTGGTGGCTCAGTTGGTAAAGAATCTGCCGGCAATGCAGGGGACCTGGGTGCGACCGCAGGGTTGGGAAGATCCCCTGGAGAAGGGAAGGGCCACCCACTCCAGTATTCTGGCCTGGAGAATTCCATGGACTGTATAGTCCATGGGGTTGCAAAGAGTTGGTCGCGACTGAGCGACTTTCGCTTTCCAGTGAAGGGGGTGCGTGTTTGATCCCTGGTCTGGGGACTAAGATCCCACGTGTCTCATGGCCAAAAAAACAAAACATAAAACAGAAGCAATATTGTAATAAATTCAAAAAACGCTCTTAAAATGGTCCATATTAAAAAAAAAAAAAAAACAACTTAAAAAATCTTCGTCCTCCCTGAAGGAGCAAACCTGTTTTCTTGTGCACTCATCTCCTTTCCAGGTGGGCATGGTGGCCTTCAAAATGAGGTTTAAGACCCTCGAGTACCCAGAAGGGCGTGACATGATCCTCATCAGCAATGACATCACCTTCCGTATTGGATCCTTCGGCCCCGGAGAAGACCTTCTGTACCTGCGGGCGTCCGAGCTGGCCCGGGCCGAGGGCATCCCCAGAGTCTACCTGGCAGCCAACAGTGGGGCCCGAATCGGCCTGGCAGAGGAGATCAAGCACATGTTCCAGGTGGCTTGGGTGGACCCGGAAGACCCCCACAAGGTACAGCGTGAAGCTGGCGTGGCAGTGTGCCCCCACCTAGCTCCTGCTGTGTTTTCCGAGGGAGTGACAGTACCTCTAAGGGAGTAGGGGAAAAAGTCTTGCTCTTAGCACGGGTACACATGGTGATGGTGGTTTGGTCGCTAAGTCCAAACTCAGCGCGTCCGACGCTTTGGTGTCCGACTCTTGCGATCGATCCCATAGACTGTAGCCTGCCAGGCTCATCTGTCCATGGGATTCTCCAGGCAAGAATACTGGAGTGGGTTGCCATGCCTTCCCCAGAGGATCTTCCTGACCCAGGGATCGAACCTGCTTTCTTATGTCTCCTGCGTTGGCAGGTGGGTTCTCTACCGCTAGTGCCACCTGGGGGCCCTCACTCCTTCTTAGCCACTAGCCGATGACTCAGGTTCCTTATCTGTAAAATGGGAATAACCATAGTAGCCACTTCAGAGAGCTCTGAAAGTGTTAGTCAGTCATGTCCAATTCTTTGTAACCCCATGGACTATACCCTGCCAGGCTTCTCTGTCCATGGGATTCTCCAGGCAGGAATACTGGAGTGGGCAGCCATTTCCTTCTCCAGAGGATCTTCCAACCCAGGGATCAAACCCGTGTCTGCTACATTGGCAGGCGGAATCTTTATCACTGAGCTACTTCAGAAGCCCTCAGAAGGATCCTTGGAGAACAATAATGAAAATAGTTATTTCTTATATAAACATGCAGTTAATATCAATACATACTGAGCATCTTCTGAACACAGTACATACCAAGGATGCAGAGGTGGGTGGTATATAATCCCTGGCCTCAGGAAGTCCTTAAAATTCATCCAGAAGGCCTCAGGACACCATAAAAGGCAGAATGAATAAAGAAAAACACACATCTTGTGATGTGAAAATGCAGAGGACAGAGGCATTCTTTGCAACCACAGCACAGGTTCTCAAGGAGGTGGTATTGTACCCCCAAAAGGGACAAAAGTATTATTTTTATGTAGAAGCGCGCACACACATATACGTACATCTATTACATAACCAGTATATCTATAATAAAACTTGACTGGGGCAAAGGGCTTGGTAATCAGGGAAAAAGAAGTATCTGAAAGGCTCCTTTGGGGAGAGAGAATGAAAAGATGATTCAGCGACACTGCATCAGTGACGACCCTGGTGGTCCGGTTGGTTAAAACTCCCCCTATCAATGCAGGGACTGGGGGTTCGATCCGGGGTGAAGGAGCTAAGATCCCGTGTGTCTAGGGGCCAAAAAACCAAAATATAAAGGAGAAACAATATTGTAACAAATTCAATAAAGATTTAAAAACAAATAGTGAATCAGAGAGGCCAGGGGAAAAGTGAGGTTGTGTGGCAAGGGTGAGTGGCAGCCACAGAGCAGACATTCAGTTAATTGGTGTTATTAATATGTTAACATCAGATGTCTGTTAACGTCAGACAGGTGACTGTTATTAACACGGTGTCCACCCTGCATCCCTCAAACACAGTGTTGGCACTAAAAACAGTGGCTGTTGAGTACACGGAGCTGGACTCATAGCCTCATTGAAGTATTTACATATTTTTAAGGGAATTAAATACCTGTACCTGACCCCCCAAGACTACACCAGAATCAGCTCCCTGAACTCCGTCCATTGTAAACACGTGGAGGAAGATGGAGAATCCAGGTAAGCAGCAGGCAGCTCCCACGTTCTGGCTGTAGTTCATTTCAGCTGCTCATGGGGACTCTGCCTCTGGGCTGGTGAGTTTCTCAAGCAGGTGGGGTGTTTGTACAGAGGGACCCCCCAGGTTCCACTGTGGGCACTGACACCCCCTTTAGGGTGACCCCATCCTTGCTGTCCCCACATGAGGCACGTCTCTCACAAAAACAGCACATCACTCGGGGACAGTTAGGTTGGATTCCCGCATGTCCCCAGAGGTTGCGGGCTCACATTTTATAACCAAATGAGCCAAACTGACTCACTGGGTGGGCTGGGAAGATGTGGACAGGGTCTGCTCCATGAGAACGTCAAGGGCGATACTGGTGTCGTTTCCAGGGAAGGTTGTAGGTTTTTAAAAGCAGATTCTGATTTAAATCAAAATTTCCCAGGCTGAGTTTCCTGGGATGTTAGTCATTGATTTGGGACGAGGGAGGGAGGCAAGATTTTCCATAGTCAAGTAAGTTTCAGAAACACTGGATTAGATGAGATCCAACAAGCATCTTTACTGCAGACCTTCTCAGGGCATTTAATGCACTGACATGCCTTGTGACTCTCTAATGGGTTAGGGCCTAACCCAGCCTTTTTGGCACCAGGGACTGATTTCGCAGAAGACAAATTTTCCACGGACCAGGGAGGCGGGATGGGTTTAGGATGATTGAGTTGCTGCATTTGTTGTGCACTTCTATTATTATTACATCAGCTCCCCCTCAGATCATCAGGGAGGCTGGGCTGTGCAGTGGACTCATGTGGCCATGATTGATTGGTCCTGAACCAAGTGCCTTCTCCTGGCACACGCCCATCTCTCTGCAGACCAAAGGCTGTTCTAGATTGTCTCTGAAGGAGTGCAGGGCAGGGGTGATGCTTTGTTAGGACAGCCTCTGAATCAGCAGACTTTCTCTTTGGTTGGAGGGGTGATCATCATCAAGGCTGTACTTGCCCTTCTGGAAACTTTAGGGCCAATCGTGAGGGTCCTAGACCCCTGCCTTCATCTCACCGTTGGCTGCTTTCTCACCGTCCAGTCCCTCACCTTGCTCAGCTGTTCTTCCCTGGGTCCTTGGGAAGCGCATCAGCTTTGGATTGTCCTAGGCTGGAGCTCAGTCTGTAACTCTCGTTTGGTTCCTGAAGGTATGTCATCACGGACATCATTGGGAAGGAGGAGGGCCTGGGCGTAGAGAACCTGAGGGGCTCAGGCATGATTGCTGGGGAGACCTCCCAGGATTACAACGAGATCGTCACCATCAGCATGGTGAGTCCCCGCCCGTTTTCTTTTCCAACTCAACTTTTTATTATGGAAACTTTAATCAGGAAAAGCCTGTCATACAAAGTGAAGTAAGTCAGAAAGAGAAAAGCAAATATCATATACTAACACGTATGTATGGAATTTAGAAAACTGGTGCTGATGAGCCAATTTGCAGGGCGGGAATAGAGACACAGACATAGCAGACTTGTGGACACAGCAGGGGAAGGGGACGCTGGGAGGAATTGAGTAGCTCTGAGACCTGTATTATACATTCCTATACGTAAAACAGCCAGCGGGAAACTGCTGCATGACAGGGAGCCAACTCAACGCTCTGCAACAGTCCAGAGGGGTGGGCTGGGGGAGAGGGTGGGAGGGAGGTTCAGAGGGAGGGGACATGTGTTTTCTGATGGCTGATTCACCTTGCTGTACAGAAACAACCAACACAACATTGTAAAGCAATTATCCTTCAATTACAAATAAATTTTAAAAAAATAGTCGCCAAAGTAAAGAGAATTGGTAATGAGCCCCATGTACTCATCACCGGCTCCAACAACTGTCAGCATGTAACCATGCCTGCATCCTCAGCCCATCTGTTCTGGAACATTTTAAAGCAGCCTCTACTTATATCTTTCCATCTGTAAGTACTGTAGTGTGGCTCTTTGCTCGATAAATGCTCCCCCATTCATTTTTTTTTTAAATAACATAACCGTGACACTATTACACCCAACAATATCAACAGCAATTCTTTAATATCATCAGAACTCAACTTGGGTTCAGTTTTCATAGTTATCTCAAAATGTCTTCTTATAGTTGGTTGGCTTGAGTCAGGATTCAATCTCTTCTTCTTTAAAAGATCTTTTGGACTCTGTGGGAAAGGGAGAGGGTGGGATGATTTGGGAGAATGGCATTGAAATATGTATAATATCACATATTAAATGAGTCACCAGTCCAGGTTCCATACCTGATACTGGATGCTTGGGGCTGGTGCACTGGGACAACCCAGAGGTATGGTATGGGGAGGGAGGAGGGTTCAGGATGGGGAACGAATGTATACCTGTGGCAGATTCATTTTGATATATGACAAAACCAATACAATATTGTAAAGTTAAATAAAATAAAATTAAAAAAAAAAGATATTGAGTATTTAGAAGAACTTTTGGGCCTTCCCTGGTGGCCCAGTGGCTGACTCCACACTTTCTCTGCAAGGGGGCACAGGTTCAGTCCCTGATCAGGGAACTGAGATCTTGCATGCCCAGCAGTGTGGGCAAAAAAAAAAAGGACTCTTATCTACTTTTAACTGGTACGAAATGACTGTCTTCTCATACCCTAGTGTGACCTTTACAGAAATACCTTCTGTTTCTGTTGGAGTCGTAGTAACAGTTCTCTTCAGTGGTAAACTGTCACTCAAGTCCTGACTTTTACCCCTTGGTGTTAGTTCTTCAGTTTCCAAGGTGGAAAATGCTGGCCTTGAGTGTCTTCCTTGGGCGTATCGTCTAGGTGTCATTATGTATGTTCCATACCTATTTCAAAATAAAAAGACATATATATACATATTCCAAAACATGTCATTTTCTTTTGAAGGATATAAAAAGGAATATTTTTATATATTCCAAAATAGATATGCATATATGTATCTTTAATTTATATATATACATACAGACAGGCTCACCTCAGAGATGTCACAGGTTTGGTCCCAGAGCTCTACGGTAAAGGGAATGAATATGGCACCGAAGTGGAGATTGCAATAAAGTCCCACGAATTTTTTGGTTTCTCAATCCATGTAACAGTTACATTTATGCTGAACTGTAGTCTGTTAAGTCTGCGATAGCATTATGTCTTTTAAAAATGTATACACTTTAATTTTAAAATCCTTTATGGCTAAAAAATGCTAACCCTCATCTGACACACAGGATTGCCACAAACTTTATTAAAGAAAAATAAGTAAATAAACCTCAGTATCCACAAAGTACAATAAAATGAGGTCTGCCTGTATAAATCTTCTATTTTGAAATAGTTCTGCGTCAGAAGTTACGACCCATGCGGGAGACCCGGGTTCAATTCCTGGGGTGGGAAGATCCCTTGGAGAAGGAAATGGCAGTCCACTCCAGTACTATTGCCTGGAAAATCCCATGGACAGAGGAGCCTGGTAGGCTACAGTCCATGGGGTTGCAAAGAGTCGGACACGACTGAGCGACTTCACGTTCATGTTCGTTAGGCAGGTCCTGGGTGCCCCTCGTCCAGCTCCCCTGTGATCGTGTCTCGTGTAACCGTTGTGTGTGATCAAAACAAGGACACTGACATTGGCACGCTACTGTTAACTCGACACAGACCTCGATCATTTTTTCCCAGTTTCACCTGCCCTCCTAGGCTTCCTTTCATTGTGTGAATGCATGCAGTGTCTCAGGAATGACCAAACTCAGAAGGACCACAGAGATGCCTCTTGAAGCAAGAGCCAGAACATTCCATATCTGCCGTATGTCTTTACAACACTCTTCCTCCCTAGCCCCTTGCTTTCTGGACAGGAGGTCGAGGTCAGGCAGCCTGAAGGACAGGCTTGTGCCCACGCTGTCCGGCCACCAATCAGGATGCCCGTGGCCAAGCTGAGCTTCCACTCATGCCCAGTGGCTCCTGGACCGTCCCTGCTGTGGGGGGCGGGGCACTGGCCCTGAGGAATGCAGGAGGGTCCTGTCTCCACAGGTGACCTGCCGGGCCCTCGGGATCGGGGCCTACCTGGTGAGGCTGGGCCAGCGAGTGATCCAGGTGGAGAATTCTCACATCATCCTCACGGGGGCGACGGCGCTCAATAAGGTGACCACCCTGAAGGGACGGCCGGGAGCGGGCATGTGGGGGCGGGGTTGGGCTCATTCTGACATTCCCAGTGTCCCCAGTGGGGAATTTTTCTCAGCATGAAGGCAGTTCCAGGAATTCCCTGGTGGTCCAGCGGTTAGGACTCCACACTCTCACTCCTGAGGGCCGGGGTTCAATCCCACACAAGCTGCATGATGCAGCAAGAAAAGGGAATAAAGAAACCAGTTCCATCCCTGCTATTCTGAGAGCTGTTCTTTCATTTTGCAGTTATGTGGGCCTCTTATGAGCTAACATATATTATAAATAGATACATACATACGTATAGATGTGTATTGGGCGTCCTTGGTGGCTCAGCGTTAGGAGTTTGCTCCTATAAAGCAGGAGATGCAGGTTCGATCCTTGGGTCAGGAAAATCCACCGGAGAAGGAAATTGCCATTTTCCCCTCCAGTGCAACCCACTCCAGTATTCTTGCCTGGAGAATCCCAGGGACTGAGGAAACTGGCAGGCTACAGTCCATGGGGTTGAAAAAGAGTCCGATACGACTGAGGGACTTAACAGCAGCGAGCTGTGTGTTAGGCTCTTCTGGTGGAACTAATTCTCTGTGTTACTATAATTTAAATTTTAAAATATTATTGAAATTTTAAAAATTATTAAAATACATTACACATTGCAGAAAATTAGGAAAAGACAAAAAAAAAAAAAAAAAAGGAATTTTGTCCCTACTATAGTTTTTGTGTAGGTTTCCTCTCATCTCATGTCTTTACATAGTTAGACTCCTACTAAACACAGTTTCGTGTGACTGATTTACTGTCTTGAAATGCCTTCCACAATGCTATAAAGCCTCCCTAACATCAGGTCTGCTAAAAATCCCACAGTGGGTCTCAAAGTCTGGCCCCTGAACCAGCAGCATCAGCATTACCTGGGATCATGATAAAAATACAAAGTTCTCTGGCCCCACCGCAGACTTGCTCCACCAGCAACGCTAGGATGGGTTTTGCCTGCATATGACCAGTCACCAGCTGTATCTCTGGTTCTCAAATTGGGCTGCATAATGGAATTATCTGAAAGTTGAAAAAAAACAACAGATACCCGAGATTCTGATGTAATTGGTCTGGCTGCCTGCAGCCTGGACATCAGGACTTTTGAAAGCTCCCAGGTGATTCTGACATGCAGCCAGGGTTGAGGACCATCTGAACAGATGGAAGGGTCCCAGGTCAGGCAGGACCTTGCTAACCATGTCATGTCAAAGCAGGTCCTGGGCAGAGACGTTTACACGTCCAACAACCAGCTGGGAGGTGTGCAGATCATGCATTACAATGGCATCTCGCATGTCACCGTGCCGGATGACTTTGAGGGTGTTTGTACCATCCTGGAGTGGCTGTCCTATATGCCAAAGGTGCAGTATCCTTCCCCCCCAACCGCCTTGAAGCTTGGAGCCTGGAAGACTCTGTTATCTGGTTCATTTGCCAAATGGTGTGGAAGGGTAGGGAGTAGGTAACACTGAAATTGTGCCTAGGGTTAATTTTTCTTTTCTCTTCCCTTCTTCCCTCTGATGCCCAGCCCTGTACTCACTGTTCTTTGCTTTCTTTTTTTTTTTTTTTTTTGATGACTTTGTACGGAGGCTGTGTGTCTATCCTTTAGAAAGAGGTGACATTGCCTGTTGTCAAAAGAGATAACATGGACAACAGAGAATCCTCAGGCTTTGCAGTCAGGCTGGATTTGATTCCTGGCTTCCTTCTCGTAGCAATGAGACCTCAGAACCATCTCTTAATCTTTCTAAGCCTCAGTTTCCTCATCTGTAAAGTGGGAGTAACAGTGGCACCCGTCCCAGGGTGTTATCACTGATGGCTCAGTGACATGATGTGGAGCTCAGTGCTTGGCAGGCCCTCAGCCAAATGCTACTCCTAATTGTGATGATGACCTACTTTGGGTTGGGCTTCTGCCACGTAGCCAGGCATCACCATAGTTGGAAGGGGAGAGGAGGGCAAAGAGTGAACTGCAGACATTATTGACGAGCCCGAAGGACCGAGTGGGAGACCTGACTTTCTTTCCTAGGATAATCGCAGCCCAGTCCCAGTCGTCACACCCAAGGACCCCATTGACAGAGAAATTGAATTCCAACCATCTCGCGGGCCCTACGACCCCCGGTGGCTGCTTGCAGGAAGACCTCACCCAAGTAGGTCCCTCCAGGGTTTTGTCCGAGCCCTGGGTCTTGGGGTTTCTTTTCTGCCACCAAGATAAAAGAACGAGTCAGTAGATTATCACCAAGGGATACACCTGAGGTCGAATGCAAAAAGGGGTGGAAGAACGGAGATTTTTCTCTGTGCTTTTCCCAAGCTGATGGCCGAGAAAGGGTGGGAACAGCTTCTGGTTTCTGGAGCTGATGGATGGAGGTGAGAAGCAGCAGAGGTCATGACCTCCTTCCCCGAAATTGCCCCAGATGTGGTCACATAGGTGGAAACTCTGGGGCTGCAACCTCAGGGTTTCAGAGAGAAGAGCGCTTCTCTCTCTGTCTCTCTCTCTCTTTCTATTTGGCTTAAACCTTCATAAGGTACATCTCCATGAGTTTACCCAGGATGAGCAACTTTGCCTCTTCTGCAGCTCCGTTTGTAGGCATACAAGTGGGTGTGCACACATATATCCAAACACACCCGTGTGCACGCACATGCTTGCACATGCACACATTCTCTCTCCCTCCCTCCCTGTCCCCCCCTCCCCCAAAGGGACAGGTTGGCCTCCTGGAGGTCTCTGATTACATTCTGAGCCGCCAGGACAGAACTGGAAAGCTGAGCTGACACTGTTGCTACAATCCCGAGGCTAGAATTTCACGTGCTGCCCGGTTTAGAACTCGGCCTCTCCTTCCAGCTGCGTGGGGCAATGGATGTGCTGCCAGGAGCATGCCAGGCTCCACCAGTGAAAGATGCCCCATGGCCTGTTCCCCCCTCTGCCATTTCTCTTAGGCTTTCTCACCTGCGAGCACTGGCTTTAGCTTGATTTTTAAAAACGTCTGATGTGTTACCAACCATTTGCTTCAGCTAGTAGGGCCGGCCCCCAGGCAGACCCTGAGGCTGGGATGCTTTGTTTCCAGGGGCCCAGCCCCCCTATCCCTGCAAAGTGAGATCTCTCCTGCTACCCGCCTCCTCGTGTCCAAACCACAGTCACGTACACCGCGGTGTGGATCCCAGGCACCGCGTCTTCCCCAGGATGGCCGCAATTGACATCCACTTGTTCACTCTCCCATTCTCTGCCTCTCTGTCTCTCAATGGAACACGTTCTTCCCAGTGTAACGGTTTTGAGGCTGCAGCCACCATGTCTGGATGAGTGTTTTCTGAGTAGATGGTCCCTTCTGAAACCGTGCTTTCTGAAGGCAGCCATCTGCTCTTTTTGCCTCCTGAGAAGAAAAGGCAGAGACTGTGGCCAGGGTCTCCTCGTGTTTGGCATTAAAGGAAGTTGATGTGGTTGGGTGTTCTGTATGGACTGACTTCCTGATTCGGCATATCGTTTGGCAGCCCAGGGGAAGTGTTGTTGTTTTCCAGGAATAAAGGTATCTGCGCTGTCAACATCAGGGTGTCCTAGAGAGACGGCAGAGGAGTCTGCCCTCCAGGTGGACACTGGGGGCCCTCAGCAACCAGCCCCCAGCCTGAGCTTCTGCACTTCTGCCCACAGCTCTGAAGGGATCCTGGCAGAGTGGATTCTTTGACCAGGGCAGTTTCAAGGAGATCATGGTGCCCTGGGCCCAGACTGTGGTGACGGGACGAGCAAGGTAACCCTGAGGGCGGGCCCAGGCGGCCTCAGCGATGCTTTCTCCCTGGCCTTGGATTTTCTGAAAGAAAAATCAATGCAGGGGTTTGTGGGGGCAGTGTTTCTGGATGATGAAATTCTTCATAGAGTCTGAATTTGTCTGTAACTTTAGAAGACATACCACCAACTTCTTTCTGGGGGCCAGGACCCTTGCCCCTTGTGTCTGAGCCTGGGCCACGGCATCCTCACTAGGGGGGCCATGAACCCCTTTGGGAATCAGAAGGTGGCCCTGGTACTCTCTGGGAAACCGCACAGTCAGAAGTACGAACTCCATTTAGGAGGGCCGTGGGCAGGAACCGCTACTGTATACCAGAGCTGGCGGAAGGCATAAATGCTTGGATTCTTTCAAAGCTGAGCTCACTCCTTCTCTTCGGGATGAGTCCAGCTGCCCCAGAGTTCTTCCTTTTATGGAGCCCAAAGCAACAGCCTCATAATTTACCACTCAGATTCCTGGCACAAGACAGTTGCTACGAGTTCAGGTTCGGAGTCAGACCTCTGCTGTCACTCAGCCTCTCTGGGGCTTTACATCCTCATCTGTACGATGAGGCTAATAACTCTGCCCCTTCCCACTCCCGAAGGACTGTTGGGATTAATAGAAGTGGTGATGTGTTAGGCATTTAAAACATCACAAATGGGGAATTCCTCTGTGGTCCAGCAGTTAAGACTCCTTGCTTCTACTGCTGGGGGTTTGACACCTGGTTGGGTAACTAAGATCCCAAGTGCCACATGGTATTTAATATTTTTTAAATAAATAAAAAGCATTTAAAAATCATAAACGCTCCATAATGATGTTAATAGCAGCTGCCATTATTGTTGTTATTTACTTCTCTGTAATAACTGTTAAAATACTAAGTCTATTACTGGGATTGCTTCTCCATAAGTGTTTTACTTTTTTCAAATATTCTTTTTTTGGAGGGGCTGCACTGTCTTCATCCAGTATGTGGGCTCAGTTGCCCCACAACATGTGGGATCTTAGTTCCCCACCCAGGGATCAAATCCATGGCACCTACATTGGAAGGTGGATTCTTAACCACTGGACTATCGGGGAAATCCCCTGGAATATGTTCTTTAAACCTGAGATGAAATCTACTCCCCCTTCCACATGGAACCACTTGATTTGAAGACTGCTCTCCCCAAACCTGCCCCATAAACTGTTGGTAGCGTAACCGAGAGGAATCAAGTGACGCAGGTGGCCAGGAGCAGCCGCTGGCGGTTGCTGATGGAGACTGATGCCATGGACCACCCATAACTGAAGCTGCTCAGGCTTAGCATATCTCCACCCTTTCCCGATGTGGCGTGGGGTCCGGACCCGCGCTGTCCACCGTGGTGGCTGCTGGCCACGTGTGACAGCTCACATTCAGAGGAATCACACAGTGAAAGAGCACGCCACACATGCCACATATTCAGTTCCTCGGCTGTCCCTGCCGTGTTTCAGATGCTCCGTGGTCATGTGCAGCTTACAGCTGCCACACTGGTCAGGCTGCTAGAGAGTGTGGCCATCATCATGGAAAGTTCTAGGGGACGATGCTGCTCCCATCCCTGCCTGCCTTGGCCCAAGCCTCCCCACAACCCCGGCAGCTGTTGCCCCGACACAGGCACCCAGAGGACTTTTCCAGCCTGCTTGTTTGTGAGGCTTTTCACCACTTCAGGGCCAAGTTGAAAACAGCATGCTTTTATCTGTCCACCCGCATCCCGGTCCGTGTGCCTGTAGAATATCAGCCTGGGCTGGCCGGACCCACCTGCCCCCCCGAACTGGCCTGGGGTGCTGCCCCGTGCCCCTGCTCACTTGTGGTCCACCTTGCAGGCTGGGGGGCATCCCCGTCGGAGTGATCGCTGCAGAGACGCGGACGGTGGAGTTGGTTGTGCCCGCCGACCCTGCCAACCTGGATTCCGAGGCCAAGGTTAGGGGCCAGGGAGCTGGGCTGGCTCTTTTCACGTTTCGTTTTTTTACTGAAGTGAGGTTGAGTTACAAATTACATTCATTTCAGGTGTACAGCATAGTGATTCAGCATTTCTACAGATTGTGCGCCATTAAAAGTTATTACAAGATAACGGCTGTCTTGCTCTGTGCTGTTCAGCGTGTCCTTGTTGCCTTGGTATTTTATACACTGCAGTTTGTATCTCTTAATCCCATACCCCTATGTGTCCCTCCCATCTTCTCTCTCACTTTTGGTAACACCCTAGTTTATTTTTTGTCTGTTATATTTTTGTGAGTCTGTTTCTGCTTTGCATGTATGTTTATTTGTATTATTTTTTAGGTTTTCCATATAAGTGATAACATACAGTGCTTGTCTTTCTCTGACTAATCTCACTATGTATAGTGTTCTCTAGATCTATCCACATTGCTGCATATGTCAGAATTTCCTTCTTTTTAGTGGCTGAGCAGTATTCCCTTGTATATATGTATATGTCACGTCGTCTTTCTCCATTCCTCCGTCACTGGGCACTTGGATTGCTTCCGTGTCTTGGCTACTGTAAACGGTGCTGCTGTGAACAATGAGGTCATGCATCTTTTCACATTGGTGCTGGGTTATATATACACATACGTACCCAGGAAGGGAGTTGCTGAGTCATATAGCAGTTCTGTTTTCTGAGAAGCCTCCATACTGTTTTCCATAGTAGCAGCACCAGTTAACACACCCACCAGGAGTGTTCCAGGGTCCCCTTTTCTCTGCATCCTCGCCAGCATTTGTTTCTGCAGACTCTCTGATGATGGCCATTCTGATGATGATGACTGTGGTTTTGCTGGGTCTGCTATGTAGGCCAGTTGAGCTGACAGGAGCGGGTCCTGAGTGGTCACATGTCTGTCCTTCCAGCTCAGACTCAGAGGCATCCTTGGTTCTGGAGTGGGGTGGGGTGGGGGCCCCAGCACTGTGTCTGTAGGATGCATGGTGCTCCACATTGTCTTTTTCAGAGGATGACGGGTCCCTAGGAATCCCTCCCTCCTTCTGCCCCCGTCACTGTTGCTGTTTCTAGAGTGGGCCACGTCACACCCTGAGAGGAGTTCAGAAGTCAGAGGGTGGGTCCTGGGACCTTACTCAGGGTGGCCTTTACTAGCTTGGCACCTATCAACAGGCAACAGGAGCCTCCCTGGGCCGCAGCCTGAGAGTCGCGTGTCTGAGCCCCACCACTGGTGTTGTCACCAATGCCATTCAGACTGCCTGCCCTCCAGGGTGCTGTGCGGGCACCCATCCCATGTCCCACTCAGAGGAGTCTGATGCAGGCTGCTTGCTCTGTGTTCCAGATAATCCAGCAGGCTGGCCAGGTGTGGTTCCCAGATTCAGCCTATAAGACGGCCCAGGCCATCAATGATTTCAACCGGGAGAAGTTGCCCCTGATGATCTTTGCCAACTGGAGGGGGTTCTCCGGGGGCATGAAAGGTAAAGTGGCCTTCCTGTCGGTGCCTTGAAGCCTTGGGGTCAGCACCCTGGACAGCTCCCTTGGGGTCGCAACATCATCATCTTTGAGCTTCCTGCAGCCCTGCAGACGGGAGCTGTTCAGGGAACTGAGGGCTTCCAGTGTGACTTTCCAGAGGTCCCCGTCATGCAGGGAGAGGCAAGGGTGGCCCCCAGAAGCTGCCAAGTGACCTGGGCTGTCACCTCTCTGCTTGGGAAGATGAGAAGGCGCCTGCCCTCCTTAGGGGGCTGCTGTGAGCCTCAGTGACCTGACACTCAAATGCAAGTGCTTCAAGGCACTGAGCGCATTTCAAGAGACAGGCTGTCAGTGGGATGTTTCAGAAAGAGCTGGACTGGGGTCCGGGCAGACCTGATCTGAGTCCTTGTTGGGTGGGTGACTGCTCCAAGCCAAACTTTCTCTCCTCTGTGAAGAGGAGTAAGTATAGAACCAACCTCCGAGGGCCAAGGTGAGGGTTCGTTGGCATGTGGTGGTTACTCTCAGTGTGATTTTGAGTTATTTTTTAAAAAATATTTATCTATGTATTTGGCTGCACCAGGTCTTAGTTGTAGTGTGTGAGATCTGGTTCCCTGACCAGGGATTGAACCTGGGCCCCCTGCATTGGGAACTCAGAGTCCTAGCCCCTGGACCAGCAGGGAGGTCCCAGATTTTGTTATTGTGCTGTTGTTTCCATGTACCATGCCTAATTGGACGTGTCTTGGTGGAAAATAAGGACCATATGCCTGTGGGCAGCAGGAGGGAAGAGACTGTGTTATCCTTGGAGAGGGTTCTGTTCTGGAAACAGAGGGACAGGCTGGGGGCATCTCTAAGCCAGGCCTGGCACGGATCTTAGAGATCAGCCCATGCCTCCTTTTCTGGGTGGGAATGTTGAGGCCCCAGCAGGGAGGAGGACCTGGTCAAGGGAGCCCTCTGTGCCTTGATCCTGCTTCCTGGCCCCAGGAGAGCCTCTCCACAACCCTCGGGCAGCGAAGGGTGGATCTGAGGTCGCCTCAACAGTAGCTGCCTTGCTTTTCAGACATGTACGACCAGGTGCTAAAGTTTGGAGCCTACATCGTGGACGGCCTCCGGAAGTACAAACAGCCTGTCCTGATTTATATCCCACCCTACGCGGAGGTCCGGGGCGGTTCCTGGGCGGTCATGGACACCTCCATCAACCCGCTGTGCATAGAGATGTACGCGGACAGAGAGAGCAGGTGGGTGTGCTGCCCCAGCCCAATGCCACCTTCCTGCTCTTAACCCCAGTCCTAAGGCCCCACACCCTTGGAGTTGCACTCTGGGGATCACAGGGCTGTTCTGAACTTCCAAAGGGATGGAGAGCCTCCAGTTGTCCCAGTCTGAAACCAGCGTCTAGCATGCTACTGGATTTTCTCAGTGTAATTAGTAACTGGAGCCCAGAAGTAGTGGAGGAATTGTAGTTCTTTCACAATTTACACTCACCTGTTTCCCAAGAAGGTTTGCAGTCACTTAAAGAAAACATAAAAATTATAATATAATTATAATATATCAGATCAGATCAGATCAGTCGCTCAGTCGTGTCCGACTCTTTGCGACCCCATGAACTGCAGCACGCCAGGCCTCCCTATCCATCACCAGCTCTCGGAGGTCACTCAGACTCACATTCATCGAGTCAGTGATGCCATCCAGCCATCTCATCCTCTGTCGTCCCCTTCTCCTCCTGCCCCCAATCCCTCCCAGCATCAGAGTCTTCTCCAATGAGTCAACTCTTCGCATGAGGTGGCCAAAATACTGCAGTTTCAGCTTTAGCATCATTCCTTCCTAAGAAATCCCAGGGCTGATCTCCTTCAGAATGGACTGGTTGGATCTCCTTGCAGTCCAAGGGACTCTCAAGAGTCTTCTCCAACACCACAGTTCAAAAGCATCAATTCTTCGGCGCTCAGCCTTCACAGTCCAGCTCTCACATCCATACATGACCACAAGAAAGACCATATCCTTGACTAGGCGAACCTTTGTTGGCAAAGTAATGTCTCTGCTTTTGAATATGCTATCTAGATTGGTCATAACTTTCCTTCCAAGGAGTAACCGTCTTTTAATTTCATGGCTGCAGTCACCATCTGCAGTGATTTTGGAGCCCAGAAAAATGAAGTCTGACACTGTTTCCACTGTTTCTCCATCTATTTCCCATGTAGTGATGGGACCAGATGCCATGATCTTCGTTTTCTGAATGTTGAGCTTTAAGCCAACCTTTTCGCCCTCCACTTTCACTTTCATCAAGAGGCTTTTTAGTTCCTCTTCACTTTCTGCCATAAGGGTGGTGTCATCTGCATATCTGAGGTTATTGATATTTCTCCCGGCAATCTTGATTCCAGCTTGTATTTCTTCCAGTCCAGCATTTCTCATGATGTACTCTGCATATAAGTTAAATAAACATGGTGACAATATGCAGCCTTGACGTACTCCTTTTCCTATTTGGAACCAGTCTGTTGTTCCATGTCCAGTTCTAACTGTTGCTTCCTGACCTGCATACAGATTTCTCAAGAGGCAGATCAGGTGGTCTGGTATTCCCATCTCTCTCAGAATTTTCCACAGTTTATTGTGATCTACACAATCAAAGGCTTTGGCATAGTCAATAAAGCAGAAATAGATGTTTTTCTGGAACTCTCTTGCTTTTTCCATGATCCGGCGGATGTTGGCAATTTGATCTCTGGTTCCTCTGCCTTTTCTAAAACCAGCTTGGACATCAGGAAGTTCACGGTTCACATATTGCTGAAGCCTGGCTTGGAGAATTTTGAGCATTACTTTACTAGCGTGTGAGATGAGTGCAATTGTGCAGTAGTTTGAGCACTCTTTGGTATTGCCTTTCTTTGGGATTGGGATGAAAACTGACCTTTTCCAATCTTGTGGCCACTGCTGAGTTTTCCAAATTTGCTGGCATATTGAGTGCAGCACTTTCACAGCATCATCTTTCAGGATTTGGAATAGCTCCACTGGAATTCCATCACCTCCACTAGCTTTGTTCATAGTGATGCTTTCTAAGGCCCACTTGACTTCACATTCCAGGATGTCTGGCTCTAGGTCAGTGATCACACCATCATGACTATCTGGGTCGTGAAGCTCTTTTTTGTACAGTTCTTCTGTGTACTCTTGCCACCTCTTAATATCTTCTGCTTCCGTTAGGTCCATACCATTTCTGTCCTTTATCAAGCCCATTTTTGCATGAAATGTTCCTTTGGTATCTCTGATTTTCTTGAATAGATCCTTAGTCTTTCCCACTCTGTTGTTTTCCTCTATTTCTTTGCATTGATCACTGAAGAAGGCTTTCTTATCTCTTCTTGCTATTCTTTGGAACTCTGCATTCAGATGTTTATATCTTTCCTTTTCTCCTTTGCTTTTTGCTTCTCTTCTTTTCACAGCTATTTGCAAGGCCTCCCCAGACAGCCATTTTGCTTTTTTGCATTTCTTTTCCATGGGGATGGTCTTGATCCCTGTCTCCTGCACAGTGTCACGAACCTCATTCCATAGTTCATCAGGCACTCTATCTATCAGATCTAGGCCCTTAAATCTATTTCTCACTTCCACTGTATAATCATAAGGGATTTGATTTAGGTCATACCTGAATGGTCTAGTGGTTTTCCCTACTTTCTTCAATTTCAGTCTGAATTTGGCAATAAGGAGTTCATGGTCTGAGCCACAGTCAGCTCCTGGTCTTGTTTTTGCTGACTGTATAGAGCTTCTCCATCTTTGGCTGCAAAGAATATAATCGATCTGATTTCGGTGTTGACCATCTGGTGATGTCCATGTATAGAGTCTTCTCTTGTGTTGTTGGAAGAGGGTATTTGCTATGACCAGTGCATTTTCTTGGCAAAACTCTATTAGTCTTTGCCCTGCTTCATTCCGTATTCCAAGGCCAAATTTGCCTGTTACTCCAGGTATTTCTTGACTTCCAACTTTTGCATTCCAATCCCCTATAATGAAAAGGACATCCTTTTTGGGTATTAGTTCTAAAAGGTCTTGTAGGTCTTCATAGAACCGTTCAACTTCAGCTTCTTCAGCGTTACTGGTTGGGGCATAGACTTGGATTACTGTGACATCGAATGGTTTGCCTTGGAAACGAACAGAGATCATTCTGTTGTTTTTGAGATTGCATCCAAGTACTGCATTTCGGACTCTTTTGTTGACCATGATGGCCACTCCGTTTCTTCTGAGGGATTCCTGCCCACAGTAGTAGATATAATGGTCCTCTGAGTTAAATTCACCCATTCCAGTAATATATTACTATATATATATAGTAATATATATTACTATATAATATATAATTAATATAATATATAGTATCAATATAGTAATAAGATATTATATACATAATATGTCATATATTATTATATAATATATACAGAATATATTAAGTCATAATATATTATAATTATAATATAGTAAGTATATTATATATAATAATTATAATTACATAATATATATTATATAATTATAATATACATAATTATATATTATTATACATATAATATATTATACATACATATTTTATATTATATATTATAAAAATATATATTGTTTTATATTATATAAATGATATTATATATTATATATTATAATATGCACAATATATTGTATATAATTATATTATAATTATATATTAATTTTACATATTATATTATATATAATACATCAATATAGTATTATATATGTATAATTAATATATACTTAATGTAATATATCAATATATTAAATATATTAAAATAAATATTAAGACCGATCAATTGATTGCATAGTAATTAATTAATTAGGACTTCCCTGATGGTCCAGTGGTTAAGAATCTACCTGCTAATGCAGGGACACGGTTTTGATCCTTGGTCTGAGAACTAAGATCCCACATGCCACGGGACAGCTGAGCTCACAAGCCACAACTACTGAGCCCATGTACTCTAGAACCCGTGCTTCACAGCAAGAGAACCCACCACAACAAGAAGCCTGGGCATCATATCTAGAGAGTAGCCGCCACTCATCACAACTAGAGACAGCCCACGCAGCAATGAAGACCTGGTGCAGCCAAAGAAAAAAGAAAGATGAAAAGCACCCGAGCTTCTTGGCAGCCAAGATGAAAAGGGAAATATGATTAGATGTCTAGTTCTTACTAGACTCTGAGTCTTCCCCAACACTGTTCTGTAGAGGCTGTGTTTCTCTTATAGCCTAGGCCCAGTGCAGTACCCGACTCCTAATGGGTGCTTGAGGAATACTGGACAAGCGAATGACTAGAATGTATACTTGCATGAGAGGACACCAGTTCCTCGGGGGAGAGAAACCTTCCTGGCACTTTTTTTTTTTTTTTTTAAACTGGGAATCTATCCCAGGTAGATTCTTCCAGAAAGGATGCTGATGATAATGCTTGTAACTCGGTGTTTGAGTGTCTTCAAGATGAAGAGTATGCCAAATGCTGTGCAGAATGTGAAGGCGCCAAGAGTAGTTCTGCCCAGGACTTCCCTGGTGGTCCAGTGGCTGAGACTCTGTGCTTGCAATGCCGGGGACCCAGGTTCTATCCCTGGTCTGAGAACTAGACCCCGCATGCCATGACTAAGAGCTTGCATGCTGCAATTCAGACCCAGAGCAGCCCAATAAACAAACATTTTTAAAAAAGAATAGTTGTGCTCAAGGTATAGATAGGCACCTTCCTCCTGTGTCTACTCCTGTATTCGTTCCTCAGTTCATTGTATACTTACTGAGCACCTCCTGTGTCTCAGGCGTCACGTTAGGCATTGTGATGTGGTGCAAATGAGCTGAGCCTGTCCTGCCTTCAGTGCCCTGTGACCTTCACGGGAGGCCACTGAGGTCAGACCTCCAGAAGACTCAGGACGAGGGCAGCCCCAAATGGGGTCACATTAACTTTTCACTCTGGTCACCAGGAGGCTCAGAGCTACATGTAGTATTGGTCAGGGCTTCTTCCAAGCTGTCAGAAGAGAAGGGGGCCGCTCACATCTTGGATTCCTCCACGTGCTTTTGTGTGCTTTAAGGAGTTTAAAGAGTACCTTGTAGCCACGAAATTAAAAGATGCTTGCTCCTTGGAAGGAAAGCTGTGACAAACCTAGAGAGCATATTAAAAAGCAGAGACATCACTTTGCTGACAAAGGTCCATATAATCAAAGCTATGATTTTTTCCAGTAGTCATGTATGGATGTGAGAATTAGACCATAAAGAAAGTTGAGTGTGGAAGAATTGATGCTTTCCAACTGTGGTGCTGGAGAAGACTCTTTAGAGTCCCTTGGACTGCAAGGATATCAAACCAGTCCATCCCAAAGGAAATCAACCCTGAATATTCATTGGAAGGACTGATGCTGAAGGTGAATCTCTAGTACTTTTGGCCACCTGATGCAACTAACTGACTCACTGGAAAAAATCCTGATGCTGGGAAAGATTGAAGGTGGGAGGAGAAGGGGACGACAGAGGATGAGATGGTTGGATGGCTTCACCGAGGCAATGAACATGAGTTTGAGCAAACTCTGGGAGATGGTGAAGGACAGGGAAGCCTGGTGTGATGCAGTCCATGGTGTCACAAAGAGCTGGACACGACTGAGTGACTGAACACCACCACCCTCCTGGCCTGAGGAGAGCAGAGATTAGGAAAGCCAGAGAGGACTGTAGCTGAAGAGCTGGTGGAATATGCTATTCTGGAAAAAGTCACACACTCTTGTTGCTGAAAGGGCCTTCCAGAGTTCAGAACATTTTTGTTTTATTTTTTAGCTTTTGGCCATGCCATGGCATGTGGGATCTTAGTTCCCTGATCAAGGATTGAACTCATGTCCCGTGCAGTGGGAGTATGGATTCCTACCCACTGGACTGCCAGGGAAGTCCCAGAACACTTTACTTTAAAAGCTGGTTTAATTCTTCATTCTATGGATAGAAAAGCAGATGGCCAGAGAGGGGAAGTGACTTGCCCAAGAGCACGCAGAAAGCCAGCTACAGAGCAGAGGACTGCCACCAGCGTTCCTGGCGGTCTTGCCTCCCCCCGCATGTCCTCTGGCGGTTGCTTGCGGGGGAGCCTCTCATACACACCTCCCCCGACTGCTGGCTTTTTCAGAGCGAGTATTCTGGAGCCAGAGGGAACAGTGGAGATTAAGTACCGGAAGAAAGATCTGGTGAAGACCATCAGAAGACTTGACTCGGTTTCCAAGAAGCTCGTGGAACAGCTCGGTGAGTGGGTCTGAAATGTATCACCTCTCAGAGGTCATGAAAGGGCTCAGCCCACTCATTGCTGGAGGTTTCTATCAGGTTAAAAATAGTGAAGACAAATCAAAACTCAGCAGCAACACCTGTGAGATGTTTCAAGCGTTCCCACACAGCCCATCAAGCCCTTTAATGTGAAAAAACATACACAGTGCCTCAGTGAGTGTAATTTCTCAACACACCCAAGACAGACTAGTTGAGGTATTTCAAGCCAATGAGAAACATTTGAATTTTGGTAGCAAAATTACCCTTTAGAATTTTTCCATCCAGCATTTTACTAATTTTGTTTGAGTGATAGGTTTGCTTCACTTGCAACTTATTTGTAATTCTCTTTAAAAATCCATATGATGTAGTATTGCCTTTATAACTGATCTATGTCATCAGAAATTCACAAGATTTATGATGATGGTGATGACGGGTATATAATTTCTTTGGTTTGGTATCAGGGTAATGCTGATATCATAGGGTGAATCAGAAAGTGTTCCCCCCTCTGTTTTCTGAGTGGGCATTATTTCTTTAAATCTTTGATAGCAAAGATTTACAATTCAACTACCAATTCAATTGCTTTTTTATATAGAGGACTGTTCAGTTTAATCTCTTTACTCTTAGGTGAGCTTTTGTAGTTTGTTTTATTTCAAGGAGTTTGTTTCATTTAAATTATCAATTCGGCATAGACTTGTTTATAATATTCCCTTATTAGATTTTACTATGTAAATTAAAAACGGTAACCGATGGTGTCCTGTAAGCGCAGTGGGCCTGATGGAAGGGAACACATTTGAAGTTGAGTGTTGAATGCTGTCTTGCAAACCTGGGTGCATTTTTTTCTATTGGAGTCAGGTTGCTTTACCATGTTGTGTTAGTCTCCGCTGTACAGTGAGGTGGATCCTCATTGAACATGTGTCTCCTCCCTCTTGGACCCCGACTCCCACCGTCACCCCCCTCCCACCCCTCTAGGTCATCATAGAGCACTGAGCCAAGCTATCAGAAAAAGAAAAGCAAATATCATATATTAAGGCGTATATGTGGAATAAAAAAAATGCTACAAATGAACCTATTTTCAGGGCAGAAATAGAGACACAGAGAACGGATGTGTGGGGCCGGGAGCAGAGAGTGGATGAACTGGGAGATTGGGGCTGACACACTTACGCTCCCATGTGTACAACAGATGTTGGTGGGAACCAGCTGTTTAGCACTGGGTGTGTTTTTGAGGGTGCAGGAGCAACCTGGCTTGGGAGGTTAAAGCTCAGGCCTGCCCTGCAAACCCTGGCTCTTGCCTTGCGCGCAGGAGTGTCTGAGCTCTCGGACATGGACCGCAAGGAGCTGGAGGGCCAGCTGAAGGCCCGGGAGGACCTGCTGCTGCCCATGTACCACCAGGTGGCGGTGCAGTTCGCCGACCTCCACGACAAGGCGGGCAGGATGCTGGAGAAGGGCGTCATTTACGTAAGAGCCTGCGGCGCTCAGGTTGGCGTGAATGGCTGAGCCTCAGGTTACCTGGTGTCCAACTCGCAGAGAGTATTTGCACTCAGGCCTGTGGGATGAGGCAAATTCCGCCTGTGAGAATCACCTGGGGATCTTTTTTTTTTTTTAAAAAAAAGAACAAAAACAAACAATTCAAACAAAACAAACAAAAAGGTTAAGAATCCACCTTCCAATGCAGGGGACATGGGTTCAATCCCAGGTCAGGGAACTAAGATTCCGATGTCACAGGGCAGCTAAGCCCACACACCTCTCCACAACTGGAGGGAAGCCTGTGTGCCTCAGCTAAGACCCAGTGCAGCCAAAAATAAATAAATATTTTTTTAAAACTCTAGCGCCCAGGTGGCTCTTCCAGTTAAATCAGAATATGGGTGGGAGGGGAGTCAGGCATCAGTATTTTTTTTTTTTTTTCCAGATCCCCCAGAGATTCTAGTAGGTCGCTAAGTTTGGGAACTACCAGTCCAACCCCTGTGTGTGTTCAGAACCGCTGCGCCGGGTTTGGGACCAGTGTTCCCACAACACACTCCCCACCACTGATGGTCACAACCCCATCCTCCTGCCCCGTCCCCACGGGGTCATCCCCAGTCCTGAACACCCCTGTGTGCTGGGCTCCTTCCTCTCCAGGCCCTCCGCACCCCTCATGAGCCTGTGTTCTGGGTCTGGAGGTGGTGGTGGGCACTGGGTTTGTACCCAGGGGAGGCGGTCCGGAGACCTGGCAGTGTCCTGTCTCTGCCGCCTCCCTGAGCCTCAGTTTTCCGGCCTGTGAAATGGGAGTGATCACAAGGCCAGGCCCTGGGCAGCTCCTAGAATCCCCCTCCACCGTTCTGGGGGCGGGGGTGGGGCTCAGGCCCACGGCTTGTCTGCAGGACATCCTGGAGTGGAAGACGGCCCGCAGCTTCCTGTACTGGCGCCTGCGCCGCCTGCTGCTGGAGAGCCAGGTGAAGCAGGAGGTCCTGAGGGCCTGCCCCGAGCTCAGCCACATGCACGTGCAGTCCATGCTGCGCCGCTGGTTCGTGGAGACGGAGGGCGCCGTCAAGGTGGGCCTGCGGCAGAGACGTGTGCGCGTGGGCGGGGCTCCAAGGGGCAGAGACACACGGGCGGGGCCCCAAGGGCCTGCCCAGCCACCAGGGGCCCCTCACTCATGCAGCCCCAGCCTCCACCCCAGGCCTACCTTATGGCTTGCCTGGTGGCTCAGACGGTAAAGAATCCACCTGCAATGCAGGAGACGCGGGTTCGATCCCTGGGCGGGGAAGATGGGAGCCTGGCGGGCTACAGTCTGTGGGGTGGCAGAGAGTCGGACAGGCCTGAGCGAGTCGCGCTTTCTCTCAGGCCTACCTGTGGGACAACAACCAGACGGTGGTGCAGTGGCTGGAGGCGCACTGGCAGGCGAGCGAGGGGCTGCACTCCACCATCCGGGAAAACATCGCGTGCCTGAAGCGGGACTCCGCCCTCAAGACCATTCGGGGGTGAGTGGCCGGCCCGCCCACCTCACCCGCATTGGTCACCAGGACTCGTGTCCGGTCACCTGGCCCCAGAGCGGCCACTCGAGTACACTGCATCTCACAGTCCACGGCCCCCATCTCAGGGTCGGGGTCCACAGCCCAGCCCCCCAGCTAAGAGGCCGCCACTCCCCCCAAGCCAGGTCTCCGGGCCCAGAGTCCTGGGGATGCCATCTGTGGGGGTGGGGGGTGCGATGATTTCAATTAGTTATCCTGGTTAGACCTCATACAAGGTCATGGCCAAAGCGTGTTTGTTTAGACAACCATGTTCTGAACAGCTAGTCCTTGGGCTGCCAGCTCCTGCTGGGTATGATCCTTTCTGGAGGGCTTGCTCCCCGCATCCCCATGGGGTAGGGAGCTGAGAGCAGGGGACCCCATCTAGGGGCTGAAGCTGAGGTTCAGGGTGAGAGCGTGTGTGTGTCAGATCACACAACCTGTGAGCAGGAGGGTCCACTGTTGTTCCTTGAGGTTGTGCTGTGGCCCTCCCGCCCCACAGGACCATTGCCCCCGCTGTGACCACGACAGGAAGAGGGTTGGGTGCTCCAGGTGGCTGGTTGCCCACCCAGGAGTGGGACAGGCCCTGGGGCGCTGGGGCTACCAGGGCGCGGGGGCCCACTGAACTCAGCAGGAGAAATGACCTCGCCCTCCCTCCCCCCGCTCCTGCAGCCTGGTTCAAGAAAACCCCGAGCTGGCCATGGACTCACTGGTGTACGTCAGCCAGCACATCAGCCCAGCCGAGCGGGCCCAGGTCATTCACCTCCTGTCCACCATGGACGGCCCGGCCTCCTACCTGACCCCCGGTTCTCCCGGTCGTTCGCAGGACCTCGGGCAAGAGAAACCACACTGATCCACTGACTGCAGGCCTTCTCCAGGACCGTGGGGGTTTGCTTTTTAAAACTCCTGGGCGTTGCTGCAAGGCTGCTGACCCCCAGCTCACTCCTGTTTAATAAAAGGCTCCGGAGTGCCCCCTTCCAAGCAGAAACCGCCCCCTTCTCCGTTGCTGGGAAGTCTGGTTTTTAGCTCTTTAAGACACTTTGCTCCATTGCTGAATCGAATTGAACCCAAACACTCCAGCTTCTGTCCACTTTCTGTTGCCTTGCAGGATCCAGGTATTCTTTTAGACTCATTTTCTATCAGAGCATGGAATCTTATTATTATTTTTTACTCTGAGACCAGCTCTTGATGTAAGCCTCTCACAGGTTTGAGCAGTATAACAAGGAAAGCAAAATAAGAGACGAGAAAAGAGAAAATCTACTTTTGTAGTCTGCTTATTTGAATTCTTATTTGAATTCCTCTCACCCAGGAAAGGGTATGAATGATTTTTTTTTTTTTAATTAAGAGTACAAAATGGTGTTTGGTTCCCCACAAGACTCCTAGCTAATCACTAGCAAAGTCCCATTACTGGGCTTAGTTCCCTCATTAGTAGAAAATTGCACAGCCCTAGGCTCAAGGGCGTTGGGAGACTTTTTTTTCACGTGGTTCACAGCCCTCTGCCTGCCCCTTCTCTCCAAGGAGGAGGGGACTCCAGCTTGGGCTGGGAGGACAGAGAAGAGAGGCAAGACCTTCTCCAACCTCAGCAGCCCGGCTTGCTCACAGGTGTCACCCCTGTGGTTGCCGTCACCTGCCTTGGAGGCCCCTTGAGGTCCCCTTCACTCTTGTGCCTTCTGTCTCAGTGTCTGTGGTGGGCTGTAGCCCGAGGGACAGAGCCGGTGGTTCCCAAGGACTGGACTGTGAGCACCATGCTGATTCACTCAGGGAGGGCTTCGAGAGGCTGCCGCCAGCACAGCCCTGAAGACCACACAGCGTCAGGACCTGAGATCCTCCCGGCCGCGTCCATCTGTCCCCGGTGCCCGTGATGGAGGGAGCCAGCCACCCTCCACCACTGTGACGGGCAGTCTGCCTGAGGACACCGGACAACATGGAGGCCAGCGAGGTTTCGCGGGGAAGCCCCTATAAGTGGGAATGCTGGGGGATGTCTGAGGCCATCGGCCAGTGATGACAGCCTGGCCAGCATAGGTGCTGTGGGCGCAGTGAGGGGTGGGAGAAAGACAAATCAGCCTCTGTCGTGTCCCGAGACTGATGGGGCTGGGTAAGAGTCCATGGTGACTTTGGGAACTGGTTTCTTTCCATGTGATTTCAAACCCTGCGGGTTTGGGAGGGACGATACACCAATGACTAGCTACAACCCAGGAATGGTGGGTGGAGGAACCTACCAGGAAATGTGTGGAATAAATTATTTTTGGAAGGAAGCATTTTGTCATTGGCTTATTACCTGGAGCAGAGCAGGCAGGCAGACTGGCAGGGGATTCCCCGGGATGCTCCCTCCTCCTGTCGCCACTGAGATCTTGTGCCAGCCCCCATCTCAGGAGGATGGAGCTTGGTGCGAGTTCCCCTCCCAAAGGCCACAGGGAGACGGCTTCATCCTTGCACCGCCGTTTCACATCTGGACACAAGCTGCTGTCGGCCAGCTGGTGATGCCGAGTTTAGCATGAACGGACCTTCCCCGGTAAGATCGACTCCCCTCTTTCGGGAGACTTAGCACAGCTGCCTCCAGGGAAGGGAGAAAGGATCAGACCACTGAGTGTGCCCAGAGGCCTGGGCTGCCTACCAGGCCTACACTGAGCACTCAGGGTCATGCCACTGGCCACCTCCAGTGCCCTGGCCTCCATTGCGTGCAGTCCTTTTGAGGGTGGATGCTACACTTCTAGCCTCACTTTTATAAACAAGAAAACCTCAGCTCAGAGATGAGCGGACTTGATGTCCAAGGTCACACAGCTGGTGAGAAGTGGCCAGGCTGACTCAACCCAGTCCTACGGTGTTTTGTGTATGTGCAGCAGGTCCTCAGAGGGTGGCAGGGAGTACATTTCACCCATTAGTTAGCCAGCTGCAGAGACTCTCAGCGAAGCCTTGCTCCTGTGTCTCCTCCCTGCTTTCTTCCAGCGTCAGCACGGTCCCGGCACAGGCAGTCTTCGGGCTGTGACTCGGGCTCTTGCCCACAGTCCATGACCCTGTGACCTTGGCATTTTCGCTTTGACTCTATACATACCGGCCCCACTTGCCCATGGTAAAGAATGGGTGTAAGACCCAAGAAAGGGCTCCCCAGCCCTCGGCACGTGGTGATCCAGCCACTCGGGCTCCGTCCGCCCAGCTCGGCACCCCAGCAGGAGAGCACCCCGTGCCTCAGAGGTTCTGCAGGCCAGGCAGGTGATACTCTTTGGCTGTGACCTATACGGCCGAGGCCCTCGCCCCCAACTCATCACCGAGGGTGCCTGGGGGCTGGGAGGCAAGTCACAGAGCCACCCAGGAGCCAAGGTGAGGAGGAGGGGTGCTGGGGAGAGAAAGGCAGCACCCCCTGCCCGCTGCCGGCCTGTTCTCCTCTGAAGCGGGGCCCCAATCAGTCCTTCCCGGTACCACCTGCAGCCCCATTAATCGACCCCTACCTTCCCTACTGGCTGATCATCACCTGTGTGTGTCTGGTCTCCCGGTGAGGCTGCAAGCCCCTTCCTGGGTGGGCTTAAAAGTTCAACAGACTCGTAAGTATTTATTTATTTCTGTTTTGGGCCGTGCTGGGGGTTTGTGGGTGCTGGGCTTCCTCCAGTTGCAGTGTGTGGGCTTCTCATTTCAGTGGCCGCTCTTGCTGCAGAGCACCGGCTCAGCCACTGCAGTAGTTACGGCTCATGGGCTTCGGTGCCCCAGGACCAGGGATTGAACTCGTGTACCCTGCATTGGCAGGCAGATTCTTAACCGCTGGACCAGCAGGGAAGTCCCAGACTACTAATCAAAATGCCCTTCTGCTGTTATCTTGGGTCACCTCCTGTAGTCCTGGGCCTCAGCTTCCCCATTTGTAAAATGGGTGTAGCAAGTAATAAGACATGTCTCTTAGTGTCACGAGGATTGAACGAGCTGATTTACAGCCTTGACTGGCACAGGGCCTGGTGCTGTATAGAGTGGACCTCCTCCCACCTCACTGCCCTCCTTGACCCCAAGCAGGCACCAAAGAGATAGCTCTGGAGCCTGGCACACATGGTCTCAGTCCTGCCTCCTCACTGGGGCCCCAAGTCCTGCCCACCCTCTCTGAGCCTCGCCTTCTGAGCAGTAGGCAGGGTTCACATCCCTGCCTGAGCAAGTGCTTGTCCAGAGCCTGGGCACTGTGGGGTGGGGACTGGCAGCGGACTAATTTTACCGATCATGACCGCGTGCTCTCAGTCTGGCACGAGGGGAACCTGGCATCAGAGGACCTGGGTCCGGCGTTTGCTCTCGGGGCCTCAGTTTTCCCATCTGTAAATGGGTTTCCACTGTGAGGGGCTGGAGGCGCTGTTGTCCTCTGCCCCTCCTTCCCCTGCTCACCCCTCCCCCGAGCCACAGAGCTGCGTTCAGTCTTTATTGACAGAAGACGGATTTCCAACACTACAATACACAGTCCTGGGGGCGCCCAAGCACAATCTTCATTAACAGTGACTCAAACATCTTAACTTATGGGAGTGGACGTCATGTCACACAAAGAGGTGAGCAGTGCTGTTCCAACAGGTAGCACTGAGCTATGAGTAATGATGGTGATGCTTGGCAGAAAGTTCCAGAATTTGGAAGAGGTTAGAGATGGTCCTTCAAGACAGGCCTGAACACCAAGCCTACCAGGTGGCTGGCAGACCTGTGGATTACTCAGAAAATTCTGGCGCTAAGGTTCGGGAACTCCCAGATGGAGGAACCGAACATCCGGCGGGGCCAGAGAGGACACTGGTTTAAGCGATTGCCATGGTTTCTCAGCTTAGCTGGATGATCCCTGGCTTTTTTCCCACTCACTCACCTGGCTCCCCTCTAAGCCAACTATCTGTAGAAATTGCCGCTTGGAAAGTCAGTCACTGGCAACAGGAGAGGGAAAAAAGACATAAAGAAGGTCATGGGGCAACGAGACAGGCCAGCAAGTGCCAATAAATACTCTGCATTGCAGCTTCTACAGCCCCACTAGACACATGGGTCAGTGGCTTTACCTGGTTCACAGTTAACTTTCTTTCCATCAGGGGTGTCTTCATTTCCAGTACAAAAAAACCCCTTCCCATTCTTCCCACCCCATCCTGACTTGAAAGCCCCCAAAATCCAAACTAGGAGTCTCCCTTCTTAGGTGCACATTTCAAGAGGTTTGAATCATGACTAAGCATTAGGAAAATATCCAGTCTCTAATTTAAAAAAAAATAGGATGTTTCACTGTATCAAAAGTGCTTGCTTGTTCTAAAAAAGCAGCCCAAGACTGCAGAGGGCTTAAGAGTCAGTTGGAGATGTGATGTACGGATCATTTAGGGGTGCAGGGAGGGATCACGGAATCTCATTCCAGGGGCCACAGGTGGGGTTTGAAGAGGTGGCGTGGATGGGCTCCAATAAATATAAATAAAGGTACATAGGGTCACAGTGCCCAGTGCGGCTCAGGAATCTGCCCTAACAGACTACGAGGGAAGAGGGCTGCGGGCCAGTGGGGCAGGCGCCCGGTTCCGAGTTCAGCCTTCTCTGGTCCACGAAGACTGGACAGTCTGCCAGCCCACCCCGGCCTCGGGGCCTGTCCACTGGAGACTGAGGCAGGTGTTTCATCCCAGGAGAATAATTTAAAGGCCTTCCCACCGGGGTGTTTCCGTGGAGCACCCGTCCCAAAGTGGGCTGCAGGTTGTTCAGGAACCAGCGGGGAGGCAGCCTGGAGAGACCTTGTTCTCACCCTGGCCAGGCCTCGCATCTCGAGCCTCGGAGGAGCGTCACGGGGGCCTTGTCCACACTCCTCTGTCCTGCTGACTTGAGGAGGGCCCAGAAACTTCCTCTGGAGGTCAGGCAAGATCAGCCAGTAGCCACAGTTCAGAGGCCTGTGGGAGGGTAGGGGGCCCTTCTTCCGACAACACCCAGCTCCATGAGCATCCTTCCAAGGCCCATGTTCTGGGGCAGACGAGGCGGTCAGCTCAAAGCAGGGCTATTGGCTTGTTCCCTGGGGTGCCCAGGTACTGAGAGGAGGAGGTGGTGGCTGACGTGGCCACACTGTCCGGGGTTGAGTAGGCAGCGTAGAGACCGGTCACCTGAAGGTCTGGGAAGGACTGGTCACTGCCACCAGAGACGGGGGTCAGGCCCGAGGCCCCCAGCTCACAGCCCAGCGGGGAGTCTCCGAAGGCCCCCAGCGTGTCCAGGCTGAAGCCTTCATCCTTGATCTCCTCCCAGAGGTTCCCTTCCAAAGACAAGAGCATTCATGTCAAAAGGACAGGAGTTCGAATCCCATCCTAGGGACGCAGCAAAGACCATGCGTGGAGCTTAAACTCACGGCATCACAGGACGGTAGGGAGGAGCCAGTGTCCAGCCCCGGTCCTCCCCTCCCACCCCAGGCGTCCTCGGGAACATCACCACGGTCTCGGAGCCTTGGGCTCCTCTGGAGGAAGTGAGATGATCAGAGAACCCACCTCCTGGGACTGCAAGGCTTAAACTAGGGGGTGTGTGGGAAGCACTCGGCCTGTGTGAAATGGCACCATTGTGGTCAAAGTCGGGACAAAAGCGTGATTTCCTTTTAACTGCACAGTAATCCAGGGGAGAGGTGAGGCAGTTCAGACATACCCATTTCACAGCTATAACTGACCTAGTCAGTAATTTGCTAACTAACTCACCTGCTGACTTGTCCCGTTCCCTCACTAGACATGCAACGCCTTGAAGGGCAGTGGATTACTCGGCCCTTGGCGGGCTCATAGTAGGTGCAGCAGCGCATGGATGGTTTACGAGGCCTCACTGAACCTGAACTTCCCTTGTTCGTTCATTTGCTCATTCCCTGTGTACTGAGGGTGACCATGTGGGTCAGAGCGTGACCTGGCACATGCAAGTTGACGCAGTTTCTGATTGACAGTGTGGGGTCAGCGAGGGCTGGATTGAAATGCCAGTTCTGCCACATATAGCCAGGCGGCCTCAGGCCGAATGAGGTCTGAATGAAGAAATGGGACTTCATTTCTCTTGGTCTAAGTTTTCTCAGCGGTGGGACGGGAGTGTGAAATGGCAGTGGCCTCCAGGACTGTCTCAGGCTGAGATGGGATGATGCCTCTGAAGTGCTTGGCACAAGGCCTTGTATACTGTAGGCGCTAACAATGCCTGCTGTGATTCACTATGATTAGGTGCTTGGGAGGTGTTTGTTGAAGGAATGAGCTGTGGGGTAAATGTCGAGGGCTCTCCTTTCCCCTAGTCTTTCTGGCTGCCCCCTCCCCAGTCCCTCCCCGCACTTCTGTTCCCCTCACCCGCTTCCTCCGACCTCACCCTGCAGAGCGAAGTCCGTGATGCTGGGGTCCAGGGCATCCACCTCGGTGTTCATGTCGGTGCTGATGTTGATGAAGTCCACTGGCGCCCCTTCCCATGGTGGGGTGGGGGAGGGGGCTGGGGCTCAGATCCGGCAGGGCGTGCAGAGGTGGGGTCTGGGCCGGGGCAGGAGAGTCCGGGGCCAGGTGTGCCTGGGGCTGTACCTGGTGGTGCAGGGGGACGGACTGCAGGGACAGGGTCATCAGTGGCTGGGGTGGGAGCTGGGAGATGCCCAGGCAGCTGCGGGCCATGGCCACTGTGGTGGCGTGGGTCAGCACTGGGGCCTCAGGCTCCCCTGGCTTTCCAGGGCGTCGGCAGCTTTCCGGCCGGTCCGAGATCAGCTTGTCCAGCTCCTCTGCAGGCAGGTGGGAGAGGTCATTCATCAGAAGCCACCCTCTAGCTCCTGGGCCCCCAGCCCAGGTATGGATTCAAACCCAGTGTTACCAGCTGTGTGATCTTAGCAAGCCTCTTGGACTCTCAGAACGTCAGTCTCTTCATCTATGAGATGGCCTCACACACTCTACACAGGGGTTGTGGAAATGGAATGAAATCGCAAATGACATAGAGACTTGGAACAATGAGATGGGTCTCAGATAACACTGGCTTCCCTCATGGGGACAGTGCTTTATAGAATAATCCTGTAACTCTAGGACTTCACTAAAATCTCATAACAGGCCTACAAGAGGGAAGTAAGGCAGAGATTACAAATCCCACGAGACCGGGACAAAAGTTATTAACATACAGGGGGCCCTAGCCAGAGACATGAAGCCTTCCTGTGGACTGAAAATTGGATCCTCCTCCCTCAATGCTCTTCAATAGAAATAAGATGGAAGTTACTCAAAATTATTTTGAGTTGTTGGCTTGTGTCTCATTGACTGCAGCAGTTCTGAGACTGGACCACTAGGGTTGCACACGTTTTAGAAATGAGGACACTTAGAATCCAGAAGGTGAAATGGCTCACCCAAGATCTCACACCAAATAGGAGTCAGGACGAGCCCTGGATATCAAACCAGACCCCAGAGCTCGCAGCCAAGGGCCTACTGGGTCCTGCTATGGTCCTGATCAACTTATTGAACTGTTCATCTCTGAGCTAGACTCCCATCCCCTTCACACCCAAACTTCAAGTATGACGCTATCCACAGGGCCAAGCCAAATATTCCAAAGGCTGGGTAGCATTAGCCTCCCAAGTCACTCTTTCTATTCACATGTCACTCGTATATCCCCAGCTTCACATCTCTTAATTAAAAAAAAAAAAAAGCAGGTGCGATATTTTTTTAAATCTAAAGTAATTCATCAACAGGGTAGACAGTTTGGAAAATAGAGAAACATGCGAAGAATATAAAAATTATCACTGGTCTCTCCATTCACAGTAAAGATTTTGATGTATTTCTTTTAGTCTCTGTGTATACATATATATGTATACAGATATACAGTAATTGATACACAAATGGGTGTGGCTACATATGCATTTTAGAATGTGACTACACTATATATTTAGAATGTGACTACACTATATATTTAGAATGTGACTACACTATGTATTTAGAATGTGACTACACTATGTATTCGTAACCTGCTTCTTTATCATATTGGGAACATTTGTTTTTAGAGATAGAAATATTTTTGGAATACTAATACTTGCATGGTATAATATTCTATCCATTTAATCTCCTATTGTAGGATGTCTAGATCACTTTCAGTTTTTTACCATCAGAAATCACTTCATGATGGATAACTTTGTTCATAAACTTTCTGCTCAAATCTTTGATTTCTTCAGCATAAACTGCCAGAAGTAGAATAAATGAACCAAACTAGGGACCAAATTTGCAAAGTTTCATGATATTACTTTGCTCTGGGAAAGTTTCACACTTTACATTCCCACCAGTTGTACCTGACAGGGCTGATTTCTCCACTTCGTAGCCCACACTGGGTGGTGTTGTACTATTACTTTTGGGAGTCTGTTGCAGTATGGTAAGAAAGATAAGGAAGCCTTGCTTTCCCATGGTTGTTTTGTGTGGCATGTCTGTGGGAGACACTGGGGTTGTTTGTGAGATTCTGTACTCATTGCAGGATGGGCAGGGTGCAAGCTTGTGTGTGAGTGTCCGCGCACGCGTGGTGGGGCGCCTGGGCCTCACCAGGGTTGGCCATGCTCCGGTGGATGGCAGCCAGGTCCTTCCTCTTCCACTTGTGCATCTCCTCCTCCATCTTGTCGATGCGGGCCAGGTTCAGGGCCCACAGGCATCCCTTGCGCGAGGAGCCGCTCATCTTGTTCTCCACCTTCTCAAAGCACTTGTTCAGGGACAGGTTGTGCCGCACAGAGTTCTTCCAGCCGTCAGGAGCTGTCTGGGGGGAGAAATGGGCCCATGGGAGACCTCTCTGCAGGGACCCCTCTCTAATCCCGTCTCCCTAGGGGCAATCTCAGACTCTGGCCTAGAGGAGTAGGAGGGACAGTGTCCAATGCTTAACCTTGAGTTGGGAAACGAGAGGGAGCAGTGAGAACTGTGGCAAACAGGAGGGTCCACGCTCTGATTAGAGGGGCAGCTGTACTTCAGCTCTGGGCAATGGTTAAGACACAAGGACAATGCCCAAGGCTTCCAGATCGGCTCTTTTTCTCCTACTCAGGAGACAAGCAAGTGAGATGATGCTAATATGTGGATAATTTGTCAAGTGTATTAAATGCCTATCATTTTAAGTGCTCATCCTTTATTGTAAGGTAACCAGACATTGCAATGCACCTCCCACCCTCTTCCTTTTACACACAGTTTCTCTGTGTTTGCATCATCATGTTTTACCGAGTCTGTGCTGAATAGCTAGATTGACCCTCTAGCCTTTGCCCTCTGAGATGCCTGGTGAACTCCTATTCATCCGTCAAGGGCCCAGCTCAAATGCCCCCTTCTCTTTCTGGATTTCTTGGCCCATGTCTGTGTGAGTGCACACCGCAGGTGTCTTTGGACATGAAAGGGTGGCCTAGTTTGGCCCAGGTTCTAAAAGTACCAGGCAGAGACCAGAGCCACTCTAGCCACCCCCAACCTGGCTGAGGCCCCTCACCTTGAAGTAGGGGAAGTGCTCTTTCATGAAGCTATAGATCTCGCTCACGGGCAGGCTTCCTGTCTTGCTGTTCTTCAGGGCCATGGCGATCAGACAGCTGGAGGCAAAATGTGGGACAGGCCAGATGTGAAGGCATCTCAAGCTGACAACCCACGGTCCCCTCTGCCAGGAAATTGGCCCTGCTTAACCCCGTTGGTACCAGCCCCTAGACACTCACAATGTTAGCTCTAAATACCTTTTCATGGCTCTATGTCTTTCCCACCCTCTGCCCTTGACCTTGAGCTCAGCTATTGGTAACGATTTGAGAAACCTTGTCTTTTCCCCCTTTTACCCCTTTCTCATCATTAATGGCCTTTAGACATTAACTGGGCTGTTTAACTGCCTTCCTCAAATCTTGTGAAGTAGCCAGTACTATTATGACCTTCTGCATCAGAGGGAACTGAAGCTCAGAGAGGCCAAGCCTCTTCCCCAAGGTCACACAGCTAGCTTGTGAATGACGGAGTAGAGCGCTGGGCTCAGGGTCTGGAGTGGGTTCTCAGCCCTGGGAACTGACTGACCACATGATGATCCGTCCTGAGAATGGCTCCCATTTCCCAAAACCTTCCCCTGGGAAGCCTAGGCCACCACACCCAGCTCTCTGAGGTGCCCTCGAGACAGCCCTCACCCCTCTCTTCCCTGAGTCCCCCACCGTCCCAGCCCCCCAGAATCTCACCTGTAGGAATAGATGGGCTTGGGATAGTGTTTGGGGTGCAGTTCCTGGGATGAATGCACAGCCATGCGGGGCTGGGGGTAGGGAGGCCGTGCCCCAAAGGGGGAGCCATACAGGCCCACAGGAGCGCACTTCCCATCGGGGGTGGGAGGTAAAGAAGGGGTGGCAGGGAGAGAGATGGTGAGAGAAAGCATCAGTCACTCACAATCACCCCCGCCACACCCCCATCTTGAAGATGCAGGGTTTATAGCCCTGGAAGACCATCTTGTCTCCGCCCAGCACAGGGTTTGGGGTGGAAATCAGATGAACAACCCCATGACACGGTGAAGAATGTTCTCCCCATGTTCCAGGTGGGTAAACTGGAGGCTCAGAGCAGGCCCTAGCCAGCCCGAGTCAGGAGTGTCTGCTTCTGAGTCCAGGCCCCCTCACCAGACCCCAGTACCTGCTGGACACCTGTGGGTAGCGGGAACTGAGGTTGCGAGGTGGCAGAGTACAGCTGTGGTGGGTTCTGCAGGCTGGACGAGGGCTGGCCCCCCACAGTGAACGGGTTCATTTGCTGGGGCCGGGAGAGAAGGAGACGGAGGGTCGAGGGCAACCCCAGCCCTGTAGGATACCTCCCTCGCTCCCCGACCCACATGGTGGCACTTACACTGGCTTCGTGGTTGGTCAGGGGACTCAGACCCAGCACGCCTTGGGGGGCCATGCCAGGTGGGCCTTGGAGCAGGTGGCCTGGGGCAGCCGCCACATGCAGGTCAGCCGCCCTGGCCAAGGCACCTGAAAAAGGGAAGTGCAGAGACGCCCGGGCTGGGGGAGTGGTGGCTGTGGACAGGGACAGCCCCACCCCTGGGCACCTCCAGAGAATGAAGCTGTCCCCTACCCTTGGGGCTCAGCGCATAGTAGGTGCTTGGCAAACCATGTCACTGGATGATAGTGGTGAAGAGTGGGTTCCCACCTTCTCTTCTGCCAAGGATCAGCCCAGGAACAGCAGATGTACCCCTTTTTCCTGTGCTGAGTCTGTGACAGACATTGCTAATCTATCACAGAACCTCACTGCCCCAGCCTGACTTTAGGTAGACACTGCCGATCAAGCAAAGCTGATGTTCAAACTCATCCTGCCCTGGGGCCTTCAGCACTCCTTTGAGCGCTGGCTGCCACCTGGGCTCATCCTCTGTACTTTGGTCTGTCTACTTTGTCCTTCCATCTCTGACCAGACCCTTAGTTCCCTGAGAGCTGGGACCACATTTTATATAACTCAGTGCTGCAAACACCTCACATAGTGACAGACACGCAGGAGATGTGCCGTGAATGCTGTGAAGGAAGAGGCTTCCTTACTTCACAGTTCCCATCCACTGAATGCCTACTGTGTGCAAGGGACTTTCTGCATTGAGTCCTCCAACACCCCATGAAGGCAGTTCTATTATCTTTTCATCATAGGTGAGGAAAGAAGTGCAGAGGCAAAGCCATCTGCCCAAGGTCACATAGCTGTCCCCTCAGGGTTCTAGATCAGGGATTGAGAAACTATTGGCCACCAGACCAAATTGGCCCATAACATGCTTGTGTAAATAAAGTTTTATTGGCACACAGCTACAGCCATTCATTTATGTATTATGTATGGCCGGTCTTGCACAGCAGTGACAAAGTTGAAATGTTTCAACAGAGACCATCTGGCTCACAGGGTCTAAAATATTTACTGGCCCCTTACAGAAAAACTGCTGACTCCTGCTACTGATGTTTTGGCCAAGAACAATTTGTCCAATGAAAGAAATACTCCTAGGTGATAAGTTTTGAACTATGGGTCCTTTTACTATACTGCAGTGATTGTTTTTGTTGATTTTTTTTCCTTCTTACGACACACTTTCTGTGTCCCTAAACATTTAATCCACTTGCTGTGACTGCAAACAGGCTGCTGTTTGTTGAGTACCAACTGTGTGGTGGGCCCTGTGCTCAGTACTTTTTAAACAAATATTTGTTTATTTATTTATCTGGCTATGCTGGGTCTCAGTTGCAGCACACAGGATCTTTAGTTGCAGCTTGCATATGAGAATCTAGTTCCCTGACCAGGGATCGAACCCAGGCCCCCTGCATTGGGAGCTCAGAGTCTTGTAGCCAGTGGGCCACCAGGGAAGTCCCTGTGATACTTTCTTTAAAGAAATCAAAGTTCTTAAAAAAATTTTTTTGTGGTAACTATTTTAAAAAACTGAAGTATCTGCCATGGAGAAGTAAATTCAGCACCACCTTGAATAATATTAATAGTAAATCATATTCTTCTAAGACTTTTTTCTGGCTTAAGACTGATAGTAACTTCTGGGACTTTCCTGGTAATCCAGTGGTTATAACAGACTTTGCTTTCCAATGCATGGGGTGTGAGTTTGATCCCTGGTCACGCAGCTAAGATCCCACAATATCACTTCCATTTTATGTTTTGCTTTTGGCTGCCAAAAACCAAAAAGTCAAAGCATAAAATGGAAGCGATATTGGAATGAATTCAATAAAGACTGAAAAATGGTTCACATAAAAAAAAAACTTCAAAAACAAAAGGAGAACTATAATTTACAATGTTGTATTAGGTTCAGGTATACAGCAAAGTGATTTAGTTACATAATCTGAAAATCTTTTCCAGATTCTTCTCCCTTATAGTTGTTTAGTCACTTAGTCATGTCTGACTCTCTTCAACCCCATGGACTGCAGCCTGCCAGGCTTCCCTGGCCTTCACTATCTCCCAGAGTTTGTTCAAGCTCATGTCCATCAAGTCAGTGATGCAATCAAACCATCTCATCTTCTGTCACCCCGTTTTCCTCCTGCCCTCAATCTTTCCCAGCAGCAGGGTCTTTTCTAATGACTCAGCTCTTCACATTAGGTGGCCAAAGTATTGGAGTTTCAGCTTCACCAGCAGTCCTTCCAATGAATATTCAGGACTGATTTCCTTTAGGATGGACTGGTTGGATCTCCTTGCTTTCCAAGGGACTCTCAAAAGTCTTCTCCAGCACCACACTTCAAAAGCATCAATTCTTTGGCGATCAGCCTTCTTTATGGTCCAACTCTCACATCTGTACATGACTACTAGAAAAACCACAGCTTTGACTATATAGACCTTTGTTGGCAGTGATGTCTCTGCTTTTTAATACACTGTCTAGGTTGGTCATAGCTTTTCTTCCAAGGAGCAAGCGTCTTTTAATTTCATGGCTACAGTTACCATCTGCAGTGATTTTGGAGCCCAAGAAAATAAAGTCTCTCACTGTTTCCATTGTTTCTCCATCTATTTGCCATGAAGTGATGAGACCAGATGCCATGATCTCAGTTTTCTGAATATTGAGTTTTAAGTCAGCTTTTTCACCCTCCTCTTTCACCTTCATCAAGAGGCTCTTTACTTCCTCTTTGCTTTCTGCCATAAGGGTGGTGTCATCTGCACATCTGAGGTTATTGATATTTCTCATGCCAATCTTGATTCCAGCTTGTGCTTCATCCAGCCCAGCATTTCGCATGATGTACTCTGCATGTAAGTTAAATAAGTAGGGTTACAATATACAGCCCTGATGTAGTCCTTTTCCAATTTTGAATGAGTCCGTTGTTCCATGTTCAGTTCTAATGGTTGCTTCTTGACCTGCATACAGGTTTCTCAGGAGACAGGTAAGGTGGTCTGATACTCCCAACACTTTAAGAATTTTCCAGTTTGTTGTGATCCACACAGTCAAAGGCTTTAGCGTAGTCAGTGAAGCAGAAAACATTTTTCTGGAATTCCCTTGCTTTTTCTGTGATCCAACAGATGCTGGTAATTTGATCTGAGGTTCCTTTGCCTTTTCTAAATCTAGCTTGTACATCTGGAAGTTCTTGGTTCATGTACTGTTGAGGCCCAGCTTGAAGGATTTTGAGCATTACCTTGCTAGCATGTAAAATGAGTACAATCGTGCGGTAGTTTGAACATCCTTGGGTATTGCCCTTCTTTAGGACTGAGTATAGCAACTGATCTGATCTGATAGTTTCCTGTGCTATACACTAGATCCTTGCTGTTCATCTATTTTATATATAGTAGTGTGTATATGTTAGTCCCAAACTCCAAATTTCTCTCTCCCCTACCACCCCCAACCCAAAGTACTCCTAAAGAAGTAAAGGAACTGAACTTCTGTAAAGGGTCAGACAGCAAATATTTTAGGCTTTTGCCAGCCACGTGATCTGTCTTGTCTGTGGTTTATAACCTTTGAAAAATGTAAAAGCATTCTTAACACAAAGGCCATACAAAAACAAGCCATGGGCTACATTGGGTCCCAGAGGTGGTCATCTGCCGACTGCTCTCAGTGTTCTAATGTCCCGGGTGAGGGGAGGGGCTGTCTTTATTCTTTGCTGAAACCTGAGCTCACACAGGGCCTGGCACACCATGATGAGCAAAAGAGCAAACCACATCCCTCCGGGGAAGGTAGAATTAGTCTCATTTTACAGAGGCAGAAACTGAGGCCTGGAGAGAGAGAGAATGACCTGGCCATGGCCACCCCCTGGTTCACAGAAGCACTGGGAGTCGCCTTTCCCTGTCTCCCTATCCCGCCCCACCCTCCCACCGCCCTGCCTCACCCCTGTGCCTACCTGGGTGCGCGTGTGGCACACTGGGGCCGCCCAGGTCCACACGGCCACTCGCCATCTGCTGCAGCCTCGGCACATCCACGGCCGTGAGCCACGACAGCGACTGCAGGTCCCCGGGAAGGTCATCATCGCAGGTGGTGGCCAGGAGCCTGCAGGGAGGGGCAGGAGCTCGGGCAGGGGCGGGCAGCTCAGGCCAGCTCCTGGGGGCTCCTCCACCTCTGGAATCACCCCAGAAGCCTCTCACGTCCCCCAGGCCACCTCATCCTCCAATCTGCCCATCCCATCCCTAAGGAGCCCTCTTTAGCAGCCAGATTGCACATCCTCAAATCTTTCCTTCATTTATTCATAAGACACATCTTACTCAATCCCTACCCCAAAATGATAAACACTAGTGTTTGTTGAGCACTTATTATGTGCCAGGCACCGTATCAAGTCCTTCCCAGGTAGCAACCCAGAGGACACCCCCAGTCACCTGATGAGGCAGGTGTTATTCTTCCCATTTCACAGATGGGCAAACAGGCTCATAGCCCCGAGTCACTCACCCAAGGACAACCCAGAACAGGAAGTGGTAGGGCTGGAACTCCAGCCTGAATTCTTCACCATGACCCCAGGCAGCCCCTGGAGCTTCCAGTTAGGATACATGCCCCCCACAACTCACCTAACACCAGACCAAAAACATTTCTAGAGTGCCCATCAAGGATACCAGGCCAAGTACCCCCAATTTGGGGTATCCATGGCTCCCCAATGTCCTTCAAGTGCTCACCCCACACCTCCAGGCCCTGGGCCTGACAGCACCATCCTGTGTTATAATGTAGTGTATTTGCAAACCGGCCAGGAGCCCACGCCAGCCCCACCACGCCTGCCACCCCACAGGTCAGGCACTTTCTGGTCTGTTGACACAAGGCCCAGCGTCCCAATTTTAAGCTCCAAGTTTCAAAAGTAGGTGTCCTGGGACCTCAGGGGCGGGGGGCGTGTGGAGACTGGGGTTTTCTCGTGCATGGGACCGTGGACCCAGCTGGGGCATCAGCCTCCACCCCTCCTGCCGTCTGCATGGCCCCCCTCAAGCGGTTCTCTCTTTCCATCTCTCTTGCTCTTGCTTCCTTGTGTTTTAGGGCCACAATTAGCGTTGCCATGGCACCGGCTGCTCGGTTGTCGCAGGGCCTGGGCCCTCGCCCACCAAGCTAGCATCAGGTGACCGCCCAGCCGCCCTGGCGATTGGCTGCCTCATAGGAAAACACAGCCTGGAAACGATTTGAAAACTCGGCCAGCCCGTGTCGGTGGCAGCAGTTGGCCCGGCTGCCGTCCCCTGGAAGTCCATTGTGTGACAAACGACTGTTGCCCCCATGGCACGTGGCTCCCATTGTCCTGGGGTCTCCCTGCAATTGTTTTTACAGCCCCCTACCCCCCAGCTGCCGCCCATTTGACCCGCTCATAACTCATCCGGATGAGTGACAGCCACGGGCCAGGCCTGGGTGATGCCATCTGTCCCCTCAGGCCCGTGGAGACCACAGGGTGAGGCTGAGGACTTGATGTGCCGCCCACCCAAGCCCCATCCTCGCCCCGGGGCTGACCGACCTTCCGGGCCCTGGTGGTGGGAGCCCCAGCCCTGCTCAGTAACCTGCTATGGCTCCCCAGTGCCCTTGTGGCTCTGCCTGGCATCGTCCTTGCCTCCTCCTGCTCCGAGGAGGATTGGAGGTGAAGCCCTGGTGTGGGTTTCTCAGGTGGGGGCCCCACCAGAGCCCCCTGAATGGTGGCATGGGGCTTGTAAACACACCAGGGTCCTGAGCATCACCATGGGGCAGGATATCTGGAGGCAGGTGACTCTGTTAGGTGATGTGTTATTTAAGAACTTGGACTCTGGGTTCTAATCCTGGTCTTACACACTTACCTGTGTGCCCTGGGGCCACTGACTTAAGCTCTCTGAGCCCCAGTGTTTTTGATCGACAAAGTTGGGCTAAATAATAGTTCCTATCGGACTTCCCTGATGGCTCAGTGGTAAAGAATCCACCTGCCAGCAGAGGAGATGAGTATTTGCTCCCTGGGTCGGGAAGATCCCCTGGAGAAGGAAATGGCAACCCACTCCAGCATTCTTGCCTGAAGAATCCCATGGACAGAGGAGCCTGGGGGGCTACAGTCCATGGAGTCACAAAGAGCCAGACACGACTTAGCGACAGCAATAGTTCCTATCACACAGAGTATGGTCAGGATTAAAGGTACTGTTGCATGAAAAGACTTGGAACCATGTCTGACTTTGCTGTCATTAATATCAATATTAATGATAATATTAGCCAGGTCCTCTGGACTTCCCTCGAAGTGTAATAGGTAAAGAATCTACCTGCAAAGCAGGAGACCTGGGTTCAATTCCTGGATTCTCCAGTAATACTCCAGTTACACTCCAGTATCCTTGCCTGAAGAATCCCATGGACAGAGGAGCCTGGCAGGCTACAGTCCACAGGGTTGCAAGACTTGGACACGACTTGGTGACTAAAGCTCCACAGGAGACTGAAAGCACATCAAAGCTTTGGGCTCTGGGGTCACACAGACCTGCCCCTGGGCTGCTGCTACCACTAGCGGCTCCCATTGACTGAGTGCTGCTTGTGTGCTTTGACAGGCCCATTTTTACAGATGGAGAAGCTGAGGCCCTGAGCTCGCAGATGCTCTGAGTTTCTTCCCCCAGAGTGAGAATCACAGCTGTACAGGTGGTAGAGGCTGAGTTAATGCTGCTCATCTGATCAATCTTTTCTTTCCTGCTGCTTGAGAGCCCCATCAGGCTTCCCTGGCCCCCACAGCAGCACACACACCCCCACCCCACCCCCAGCCTTGCAGTGGCCTGGCGTCCATCCTGCCCCCACACAGGAGCACAGTCCCATCTCTGGGACAGGAAAGCCCTTTCGACTCTCTCTCCCCAACCCAACTGTGCCCAACCCTGGAGGCTCACTTCAAATCCTATGTTCTGGCTTCTTCATGCCAAATTCCCGCCCCTCACTTGACTCACATGGAGACTGAGACCGAGAGAAAGGAGGCAGTTTGCTCCCAATGTCATTGTCCAGGAAAGGACTAGGGAAGGGACTCTGGGCTTGCTGTGGGCCCCTTCCAGCCCGGGAGCACCTTCTCCTCCAGGAAGTCTTTGCAACCTAGACCCAAAGCTCAGAGACCTGTCTGCACCCTGGGTGGGTGAGTCCTGCCCGGCCATCTCTTTGCCCAGATCCTGCCTCTCGGCTCACGGAGGGCTGGCCCCCAGTCCCCATCACCCCAGGTCTCAGCACACAGTGGAGCTACTTCAATGCCTGCTTGGCCAGTCATACAGGTTGACCCCAGGCCACCGATCCAGAGAACCTGGGCGACAGGACAGTGACTGTCACATCCAGCAGTTTAGCCATCCTCTGCCTCCTCGAGCCCTTGCAACAGCCTTGGGACAGGGACAGGGGGCAGGCAGCCCCACTTTACAGATGGGAAAACTGAGGCCAGACCGGCGAAAGCAAAATCGTGGCCAGGACGCAAACCCGGGTCTGTCTGCTGCACTGTGGGCTGTGCCTGGGGCCCCACAGGCAGAGAAGCCCCGTCCTCTGGGGGAGATGCCCCGACCCGGAGTCTGGGGCTCTCAGCGGGGGCCGTGTGGACCAGCGTCACCCAGGAGTTGGTTCCACTGCAGAATCTAAGGCTCAGCCCAGTCCCTGGAGTCACACTGGGGCTGTGGCTCCCTGAGCTCTAGGGGACAGGGGGGTGGGGGGCAGCCCTGAGAGGGTGTGGCAGGGGCTTCACACAGCTCAGGCTTTGATTGGACAGATGTGGGTTTGAGTCCTTATGCTCCCCTGTCTGTGTGACCTTGAACAAGTCACTTGAGGTCCCTGAGTCTCCATTTTCTCATCTGGAAAGTGGGAGAGTAACAGACCGCTTCTCCCTGGGCTGCTGAGGGCATCAAGTGAGACAGCGTGTGTGCAACCTTCAGCACAGGTCTGACGCCCGCCCTCGCTCTTTGGGGGCTTACTGCTCATTCTGGGGGTGGACAGCCAGACCCTGCTCCCCCTGCCTTCTCCGGCATCCCAGAGGTTGTCTGGTCCTCCCTCCCAGCCAGGCCAGAATGCCAGTCTCCGTGTGCCTGGCACGTAGCCCCGCCAGTCTCCTACGATGGCTGTGGCTGCCTGGAGCTGTGCTGGAGCCTGCCGGCCCTGAAGCCTGGCTTACGTCCTGCTGCCCCTGGCTCACCGGGCTCCAGGCACCTCTTCACCATGGGTCACAGAACCCGGAGATGATGCTCTGGGGCCTAAATGGGAGTGTCCCATCCCCACTGCCCGGCCTGGGGCCCTGACCATCTGTCTGCTTCTCTCCCACCCTCCTCTGCCCCCAGCAGAGGCACACAGCCCCTCTCCATGGTGCCATGTGAAGGCCCCCAAAACCTCCCCCCACCTGTGCCTTGAGTTTCCTCATTCAAGGTGCCCCCAGGGGCCTACTTTCTGCTCTGTCCTAGAGAACTTCATGTTAAATGGCCTCAACCATGGGATCCGTGGCAGCTGTGACAAGAGAAAGACTTTGTGGTTCAGGAACCACTATGGCTTCTGAGCCACAGGCCCTCGGAAAGGCACTGAAGTCCCCAGCCTCAGTTTCCCCACCTGTAAAATGGGCACAAATGATAAACAGAGCTGCAGTGTCTCACACCGCGCCCAGGACTGGCATGTGAGTGTAGAGGTGAAGTGGCTTGTGAACTGTCCTGCCATCTGTGAGGGTTTGGGACTATTGCCACAAGTGAGTGTATGTGTGAGCCTGTGTCAGTCTCTTGAGTGGGTTTCTCGTCCGCTGGAAAATGATGGACGTTTGCGATGCAAAGGAAGAGGCACACCCAGCCCCATCGCCCTGGGGTCCCTCTGTGTCTTTGGGCGAGGATGAGAGCATTCCTCCAACCCCGGGTCACCATGTCACTGATGCCTGCCCACCTGGGCTCACCCCCAGCGAAAGCCACAAGGAGCATGAAACTGCAAAGACCCAGCTCCTTCCGTCTGCTCCCTCACTCCCCCACCCCCATCCTGCCTCACCCTTGTCCCTCTGCTCCAGCTCTCCCCCTCTCCTCGCCAGTGTCTCTGTCCTCTCGGTGTGTCTCCCTGTCCCTGGGTCTGAGGGGCCCTGTGATGAAGTCCTGGCCCCGCTGTTCCTGTCTGCTGACCTCAGACGCGCTTCCGCACCTCCTGAGCCTCTGTTCCCTCCCCTGCGGAGTACGGCAATACTGACAGAGGCCAAGAGCCCGGGAGAGGCTCTTGCTAAACCTCTACCAGCTTCCTGCAGTCCCTTCTCTCTCTGACCCAGCATCCAGGTCACCCCCCCACCCCGCCCCATCTCCTACAGACTCGTCTCCCTCCCCCAGACTCACCCACCCATCATTCCTGTGTCCCCACCGCAGGGCTGCCATTGAGCCAGGCTTTCAGGGGATGTGGCTTCCCTGATAGCTCAGTTGGTAAAGAATCCACCTCCAGTGTAGGAGACCCCTGGTTCAATTCCTGGGTCGGGAAAATCTGTTGGAGAAAGAACAGGCCACCCACTCCAGTATTCTTGGGCTTCCCTTGGAAGGAAAGTTATGACCAACCTAGATAGCATATTCAAAAGCAGAGACATTACTTTGCCAACAAAGGTTCGCCTAGTCAAGGCTATGGTCTTTCCTGTGGTCATGTATGGATGTGAGAGCTGGACTGTGAAGAAGGCTGAGCGCCGAAGAATTGATGCTTTTGAACTGTGGTGTTGGAGAAGACTCTTGAGAGTCCCTTGGACTGCAAGGAGATCCAACCAGTCCATTCTGAAGGAGATCAGCCCTGGGATTTCTTAGGAAGGAATGATGCTAAAGCTGAAACTCCAGTATTTTGGCCACCTCATGCGAAGAGTTGACTCATTGGAGAAGACTCTGATGCTGGGAGGGATTGGGGGCAGGAGGAGAAGGGGACAACAGAGGATGAGATGGCTGGATGGCATCACTGACTTGATGGATGTGAGTCTGAGTGAACTCCGGGAGTTGGTGATGGACAGGGAGGCCTGGCGTGCTGCAGTTCACGGGGTCGCAAAGAGTCGGACACGACTGAGCGACTAATCTGATCTGATCTGATCTGTAGCTCAACTGGTGAAATCTGCCTGCCATGTGGGAGACCTGGGTTCGATTGCTGGGTTGGGAAGATTCCCCCAGAGAAGGGAAAAGCCTGGAGAATTTCAGTTGGACACGACTGAGTGACTTTCACTGTTACTTTTTGGGGGATGACAGCAGTTAACCCATGCATCTGTGCTCAGGTAATTCCCACACATCCAGTTTCCCCATCTATAAAGCATTACTGGCTTTATATATATATATATATATATGTATAAACACATATAGTTCCCTCAGGGTCCCACTGGTCCTAGGACTCTAAGAAGGTGGCGTAGCACCCCAAGGTTAGAAGCAGGTGTGAAGTCCAAGCCAGGCCAGCCTGAACAGCTTCCTGACTGACTGACCGTCACGTGGCCTGGGACTCAGTTTCCCTACGTGTAAAATGGGAACAGTAATAATAGCACCGACCCTAAGCAGCTGTCGAGAACACATTGAGAGTTCATCTAAGCATCAGATCAGACGAAGCATCTAGTTTCCTGCAGAAAAAGGTTAAACTCTAAGATCGGGGGCTCAAAGGGGACCCCTGGCAATGCACCCTTCTCAGACCCAGTGGGGGAAATTTGTCGCCAGCTGGGGATCCTCATTAGTGAACGGAAAGCTTTGGGGTCAAAAAGAAGACGACCTAGGTAGCACTCCAGAGTCCCCTTTTGAATGAAAGGTTCCCCCACAGCTCTCCACCCACTCAGGGGGCAACCTTCCCTCTCAAAGCTCAGCCCCACTCATCTTATTCTTATTAAAATACATACCCACCCCAGGGGGCACCATCACTCCCTTTTAGAGACAGGAAAGATGAGGCCAAGCCCAGTGAGCTGGCCTCAGCCACCTTCTGGCAATGGCCCCAGGTACCTGTCCCCACACCTCCTGCCTATCCCTGCCATTCCCTCTGTTTCCCCATCGGGAATGTCGGAGTTGAGCCTCTCTCATCTCCGTGGGGCAGCCACTGGGACACACAGCCTGCAGGGCCTGGAGGACTATAGAGGTGGGCAGCCCAGCTCTGCCGGCGAGTGGGATGCTGAAGGGTACCGACCCATTATGAGGGGATCACGGCCTGGAGCATCTGAGAGGGGGCAGACCCCGGTTAGGAGCCAGGTGGTACCCTGGGAAAATCAGCATCAGAATAACCTGTTATCAGTGCAATGGTGCGTGTGTGTGTGTTCAGTTGCTCCGTTGTGTCTGACTCTTTGAGACCCCATGGGTCCTCTGTCCATGGGGTTTTCCTGGCAAGAATACCAGAGTGGGATGCTGTTTCCTTCTCCAGGGGAGCTTCCCGACCCAGGGACTGAACTGGCGTCTCCTGTGTTGCAGGCGGATTCTTTACCGCTGAGCCACCGAGGAAGCCCCAGTGCAATAGCAGGGCCTCCGTGTTTCAGGTGCTTTCTCTGCGCCTATCACTTCACTTGTGTTCCACGTGGCTGTCATGCATTTCGCTCTGAAGCCTCTGGGCTTATCAGAAGGGGTGGGCCCCGTGCAAGGCTATCTTCTGCGCTCACTGCACCTAGAAAACCTGGGCCCAGGGCTCCTGTGCTTCTCCTTTTGTAGCATTTCTGTGCAGTTGGTTGTGAGTGGAGGCCCTGGGGTCCACCAGGCTTGGTTTTGAACCCCACCCAGTCCTTAATAGCTGTGAGATTTGTCTGCAGTCATCTGCCTCTCTGAGCCTCAGTTTGCTCATCTGTAAAATGGGGGTGCTAACACCTGTACCCATCTCATAGGGGTTTGTAAGGACTAAGTGTAGTTCAGGTGGGACGCCCCAGAGCACACATCAATATGCAGGGCATGCTAGCAGTTCAGATTAGCATACACGTCCTCAGCAGAGTATGGACTCAGCATGAAGCAGGCTTCGTGGGGAGGGACACCACAGAGTATCTGACTCAGGAAGCCTCTGACTCATTCCACAAATACCTCCTGAACTCCTACTTGCCAGGCCCTGTTCTGGCAGGCAGACAGCATTCCCTCTGTCCAAGGAAAGAACTTTCTAACTGACCTAGGGATGCAAAGGAGGAGAGGCTACCCCTCTTGGCATGCCCACCTTCCTGCCAGTCCACTCAGGTCTATACCTGCCTCGTCTCCTGCCAGCCTGTGTGATGGCTCCTTACAACACCCATTCCTCAGATGGGATGACTGAGGCCCAGAGAGAGGAGGAGATACCCCTCAGCCTCACAGCATGTCAGCAAAAGACCTGGGATTTAAACCACCCACCCTGGAGCCTCTTCACTTGGATACTCTGCCAGCATGGCTGAGCTATAACAAGTTGTAAGCAGGAAGGGCAAACGCCATTCATGTTATTTTTAGGAGGATCAGGCTGCAAGGTGCCTCCATGCTGCTGGGGCCACTGGTCAGGGGCCCCTGTGGTGGCCCTGGGCAAAGAGAGAGATCCTTGGAGTCCATGGCTACTGTTCTGCACTGGCCAGGGGGCCATGCTGAAAACACTGATGAACAATATCCTTCATCAATTAGCTATGTTCACTGATCCTTTGGAGAGATGGAAGATGAGCCAGGAGAGCGGGCGTGGGGTGGGTGAGCCCCAGGAGACCTGGATCACAGTCCTGGCCCCGCTCCTAATGGAGGGGGGATGGTCTTTGTGCAGGCGACTCACTGCCTTTGATCCTCAGTTTTCTCACGCACAGAACTTACTTTGGAAGGGCTTATTTTGCTTCCTGGTTCAGGGTAGGTAGATCACAGCAGGGCACAGTGCAGTGTTTGGCTCAAGTGCTAGGCACGTGTTTGCCGAAGGGGTGGATTTCATACCCAGCATTCAGAGCAGCCTTTTACAAGGGACATCAGAATCTGTCACTGTCCTTAAAATCCATTAGCGTAGTAAGACTCAAGCTCCTTGCTGTGATCTGACCCTTGACCATCTCCTCCCCTCTCCCTTTTGCTCTAGCAAACCTGCTCATCTTTCAGGTTCCCCAAACATTCCATGTTCTGTTTGCACATGCTGTTCCCTCTCCTGGGAATGCTGTTCCATGCACTCATTCACAGCTAGTGCTTTCTTGTGCTTCTGACCATAGCCTAACCATTTCCTCCTTTGAGAGCTCCTCCCTCGTCACCCCCATCCCTGGTGGTCCTTGCAGTGTTGTGTCTGAGGAATATTTAGCATTTTGTCTTAAGTTATTCATGTATACATGTTTCTAGTCTTTCCACTCTAGGAGGGCAAGGACAGAGAGGCCCTCTTTTGCGGTCAGCACCCAGCAAAGGACCTGGCACCCTGTGGGCATTTATTCCATACCTGCTGGAGTAGCAAAAGGAAGAGTGATCTCCCCCTAGTTCAACCCAGTTCAGCTCCAACACATCTAACATCCTCCAGTTTCTATCCATTTCCTGCCCAACTTAGATACCACCTCCCCCAGGAAGCCCTCCCAGACCAGCCCAGTATCTCCTAGTCCTTCCATCCCCTGGAATGACTACTGCTGCTAGCATCTACCCTGGCATAGACTCCTGAGCCCACTGATTTATTTTAACCCTATTATCTGCCTTCTCAGTCCAGTTCAGTCCCTCAGTCGTGTACGACTCTGCGGCCCCGTGAACTACAGCACACCAGGCCTCCCTGTCCATCACCAGCTCCCGGAGCTTACTCAAACTCATGTCCATTGAGTCGGTGATGCCATCCAACCAGCTCTCTCTCAGTCCAGAGCCCACATTTAACCCTTTACTTCCTATCTTGGGGATTCTTAGAGTTGATACAGCAATTGTGCAGTGGAAGGAACAGATGTTTGAGGTTTGAATCTTGTCTTAGTCCCTTTTAGTTGTGTGACCTTAGACAAGTCACTTCAGCCCTCTGTGCCTCAGTTTTCCCACCTGTAAAATGGAATAAGAATTCCCACCACAGAGGATAACTGTGAGGATAAGATCAGATAACTTCTAAGAAAGGGCACGAGGCAGCTACTCCAACCACGTTTCACTGTTTTCTCCTCTGGCCTTTCATTGTTACTAGGAGGGGTTTGCCCAGAAAATATTGTCTCTGTGGGGAGTGGGGCAGAGGCACAGAGGCACATCTGTCTGTCCATCCATCTGTCCACTATGATTATAACCCGAAGGTTTTACCTGCCTTCTGGAGATGTGGTTAGTAAGAGATTGTTACATCATTACTAACTGTTCTTGTTTCCAACCCAACCTTTACACAAAAGGGATTAGCATTCCATGGAGCTGTTTATTTAGTGAACACATCTTTTGTAAGATCTTCTGTAACCGTTTACAGGAAGAAGAAAATCAAATGCCATTGTAGCAAGCTCAAAAAATCCCCACTGGGCCAAGAGTGAGCATAACATGCAACGATTTGATTAGGAATTTGGAAGAGACCCTTTCCTTTCTGGAACTTGGCTGGGGACCTGGTACGCGTGCGAGTGCCGTTGCATGTCTCTGGGGGTGGAAACACACAACCCGCAAGGGAGACGGCGCCCCAGGAAGGCTACCTCTCTTCCCTTGCCCTCGGGTAGCCTGAGGAGCCATCCTGGCCACCCCAAACACCCAGGGCGGTGGAAGGTTGTAAAGATACTTGGATGGTCACTGCCCATGCCAGATGGAGCCTCCCCCACCACCACCCAGGGAGGTTACAACCAATGAGTGGAGCCCTTCTGGAATGAGGGTAAACCATCCCCCACACTCCATGCAGTGGAAGGCTTAAGAGGAAAGGCAGGTGGTGTCTGCTTGCCCTGGTCCACAGGACAGGATTTTGTCATCACTTGAGCATGCAACTTCCCTGAGTTTCTCTGGATGTGCTATTTCTCGTGTGATACTTATCCATTCATCTCTCCACCTAAGGCATACTTATAAAATATTTCCCGTGTGCCTGGCAAATGATTCGCCAGTGAGAAAACCACTGTTCAGAGAGGGCAAGACTTTTGCCCAAAATCACCACCTTTCTTAGGGGAGGGACTGAGGGTCTGGGGAGTCAATACCCCATACAAGGCTCTGTGATGATAACTGCTGAGCCTCAGGGTTCTGGGAGAACCTGAAGTTCCAAGGGTCAGCACCCTGTCTCCTCTGGGCCTGTTTTCCAATCTGTAAAAGGAAGTTGTTGGACCTGATCTCTAGAATAAGGAGTTAGCACACAGGAAGTGCTTAATACCTCTCAGGGTCTCCTGCTACTCTGAAGAGAGTTGAGCCAAGGAGGAGACCAGCTAACCCACACTGAGCAGGAGCTGTTAGCCGTTGCTCAGGCAGTCCGGGCTGCCTGCATCCCTTGGCCCCAGGCGGGCTGGGATGCTGCTGCCAATTTGCTGTCTAGGCCCAGCCTGACTCCGGACAGCTCCCTGGGGGATAAGACAGCTGCTACGCCCCCCAGCCCCCACCCTCTCGTGCACAGCCATTGAGAGTTAACGGCCAAACTCCGCCCCTGGGGATGGAAGGGCAAGCGGCTGGTGGAGGGCTGCAAGGGAACCAGGCTGGGAGCCACTCCCTGGAGAGGGGGGAATGGGAAGCCCATAAACTTCTCTTGGGCTATTATCCTGGGAGAAAAATGGGAGTGGTCGGAGAAATGGGAGTGGGCTGGGGGGAGTGGCTGTATAATCACAAAAGCTCCCCTCCACAAGAAAGCACTCTCCCAGGTGCAGCTGAACACCTTTTCGAGATGGATGCACAGGCTCCTCCCAAGGACCTCTGAATTGGGCTCTCACGGCTCCCTGTCACAGATGAAGACAATGAGGCAGAGAGGGGCAGTGACTTGTCCAGGGTCACACAGCCATGAGGTGGTGGAGCAACTTGCTCTGTTCCAACCCCCTGTGCCCTTCACCAGTGGGGCATGGGAGTGGTGGCCGTAGTACCCTCTGGGTGAGGGTTTGAGTCCCCCCTGTGCTCTTCACCAGTGGGGCATGGGAGTGGTGGCCGTGGTACCCTCCGGGTGAGGGTTTGAGTCCCCACTGTCCCTGTAACTAGCTGCATCCTCTTGTTAAGTTGTTTAATCTAGCTGAGCCTTGGTTTTCTCATCTGCCAAATGGGCCCAACAGTGCTTGTTTCATAGGGTGGTTGTGGTACAGGGCAGGCAGGCAGGTACCAAAGCGTTAAGAAACCGTTAGCTATTATTATTGTTGTTGTTGGTATTTTGTTATTCTGCCTTCTATTTATGCTGTTTAACATAAGAAAACATCCATGAATCCCTATGGAAAGGAAAGGCTGAACCCTCCAGGATTTCCCCAAGATCATATAGCAGGCAAGTGACAGAGAGATTAAATTTCTTTTAATCTAACAACTCTATGCAGTGGGTACCGTTTCTGTCCCCATTTGATGGAGGGGGAAACTGAGGCTCAGAGAGGTCCACACAACCAGAGAAGCTGGGATTCTGACCCCAGAGCCAAGCTCCTGACTCTAGTGTTGCCCAGTCCACCTGCCAGGGTTTAAAACCTTACAGCACAGGAAGCCCAGAGGTCTTTGGTTGTGGGATCTTGGGGAAAGCATTCCATTTTTCTGAGCCTCGGTTTCCCCACCTGTATGATGGGGGCTTATCACAGCAGCTCCTCAAGCTGGGCATACAATAGGTTCCCACAAACTGCTGTGTACCTGGCATGTGTCTAGGCTTCCAGCCCCACCCACAGCAGCCTCTCAGGGAACCCTTGTTTGAATGCATGGCCTCATTCAGGTCTCTGAAGGCAGTCTCCAGATCCACAGCCTTCTGGAAGCAGTCACCCTCTAATTGGGGTCTGTGGTCTTCCCCATAGGCACGGCTGGTGAGTTGCAGCAGCCCCAGGAGGCCAGACAGCCCCTGGGTAAACAGGGCTGATCCGAGGTGACAGCCTGCTCTTCCCAGGCCAGCCCCTGTCCCGTCCCCACTCCCTCATGTGGGCCGTGCCCCCTCCACCCAGGCACACTTGGTGCTTGTCTTGGGGGCAGGGCACTGGGAACCAGGGCAGGCAGGCTTTCAGTGGCTCATGGGGGAGAGAGGCTGAGGATTCATTTTTTTTCTCCTCCTCCCTCCCTTGGCTGATGACCTTGAACAAGCCCTTTCTCCTTTCTTGGGGGGCATTTCCTGGAGGCCTGTTAAGCTCACTGGAGAAGAAGCCATAACTGCTATTGTCATCTCGACATCCACCCAGATGCCCAGTCTCTCACCCAGGAAGGGACTAAAGACCTCAGGTCTCCATGGCCCCACTGCCCCCAGGCCACAAATCACACACCCTCAGAGAGACACCACCTTTGAGACCAAGATCTTTTGGTTCTGCAAAATCACAGAACTGAATGTAACCATAGTTCTTGGGCAGTTTCAGAAACCATAGCCAGTGCATAAACACTTCAAACAATTCAAAAAAATGTCATTTGTTATTGTCGAAGCCCTCACCTGTATTCCTGTGGAGAGGGGTGGTGATTTTGCCCTGAGTTTCGAATAATTCCTGACATCATGGATGATATGTCACTTTCTATCATCTCCTTGGGAAAAAGACAAGCAGAGAACAAAACTGCCATCAGCAACGATGTGGACAGGATGGAAAACTCATAGTTTTCCCCCAATTCAAAAGGACAGACCTCAACCAACAGAACACTTTGAAAAAAAAAAAAAAACACTAGAGAATTCCTGAGAGTCACAGGTCACTTTTCCAGGGCAGTTCGACAGGGTTTTAGAAGCAAATGAAGAGAATGGAATCAAATTCCAGGCTCTTTCAAATTAATGGGGGAAGGGCGAAGGAAGTCTCTAGAAGCCAAATGTCAAGTCCTGGAAAACGTGGACTTGCAAAATAGGAATCAGAAAAACCTGATTTCCTTCCAAGCCTAGTATTGTCAACCTTAGCTCAGTTAGGACCACTTTGGAAAAAATAAAAAGGACAGCCTGATAAGTCAGGGACGTTTCTCTTGGGGGAGCCAAATTCCCACTTGCAAAGGCAATAATCTCCGCAGGGCTCCCACACTGGAAATGGCTTCAGAAATGTCACATGCCCTTGCTGGAAAACCAATCCAAACCCCCACCACTACCACCACCACTCCATCCTCAGCCCCCTACCCCCGCTACACACAGTCTTTAAAAGAAGTCTCCCTTAAGTTTCCCAGACTCTGAGCCTGAAACGCACATAGAAACCCACTAGACCGTCAGATCCGCCCCCAAAGTCATCAGGGATTCTTGGAAAGGAGGAAAGGGGAGCAGAGAGAGGCAGCCCCCCGCAGCCGCTGCCCGGAGTCTCCCCTCTCCCAGGAAATGCAATGCCGGGCACTGCCCGGGAAGAGGGAAGCAAAGCCGACCGTGCAAGGCGGTACCTGGAGCCGATCCTGGCTGGGCCGCCGCCGCAGGCGCTCCTGGGGCGGGCCGGGGTTTCCGAAGGGGGGGGCTCCCTCGCGCTCGGCCCTCGCGTTCCGCAATTTGGCCGCCGTCGCAGCTCGAACCGTTTTTAAATTTCCCTCTCTGGAGCTGTCCAGCTCAGAGCATGCGCAGTAGCTAAGTAGGGGGGCTTTTCCCCAAGGGGTCAGTTACAGGGCAGGGTCAAGGGGATTGCAGCGGACGTTTCCCAGCAGCAGCGAGCCTTGCACGCCCCGGGGGCTCCGGGTGGGGTGTGGCGCAGGGGGTAGGGACACCCCTGTTCAAACTTTGCCAGCAGTGGCCCCCCCAAACTGCACTCCCGCGAGCATGCGTTGAGGATCAGTGAGTGGGAGGGTGGTTTAGGCCCAAATAATTAAGTTGCAAAAGGATGCTGGGTGCATTAAAAACTTGCAGTCCGTCACTGCCCAGGGGGAAAGCAGATGGGTGGGTGTGGAGATCTGTTGCAGCCCCCTCTCTCTCCTGCAAAGGGTGTTTGCAGGGAGGCGGGGAGGATGGTGCGGACAGGCCAGGAGGCCGAGTCGGGGCCCCAGGTAAACATGGATTCAGGCCACCTGTCTCTTTAAGAAAGTTGCGCCCGCGCGGATTGGCGCGGCGCGCTGGCGGAGGGGTCCGCGGAGCTGGGAGCGTTCGCGCCGGGCGCCTGCACCTGCCGGGACCGCTAGGGCGGGGTACCCGGGGTCCGCTAGCCCCCGTCCCGCGTGGAAAGTGAGTCGGCCCGGAGCGAGCGCGGCGGATCCCTAGGCCCGGCCGGCGGCGGGTGCGGTGGAGGCTGCGGCGCTCGCGGTCCCGCGCGGCCGGCGGAGCGCAGCCGAGCCGTTGGCGGCCGCGGCCCGCCGGTGCGCCCGCGCTCCCGCCTTCCCCGCCGCCCGGCCCGCGCCGCCAGCTGCCCCGCCCCGCGCCCGCCGCGGGAAAGGTGGCGCGGGCCGCGGGCGGCGGGGTAGAACGCGGACAAAGGTCTCCCCAGTGCCCTAAGTGGAGCTTGAGTTAGTTTGATCCTCCGAGGAAGTTTGCGTTTTCGGCGCCCCCCGCCCCCTCCATCTTGGGCCTCTGTTGGAATAATTTGCAATGGGTAAGAACCCGCCTGCCAGTGCAGGAGACGCGGGTTCGATCCCTGGGTCCGGAAGATCCCCTGGAGGAGGGCATGGCAACCCACTCCAGTATTCTTGCCTGAAGAATCCCCATGGACAGAGGAGCCCAGAGGGCTACAGTCCAAGGGCGACCAAGGAGTCGGACAGGACTCGGCGACTTCACAGTGATAATAGTCACAGTCATCCTTTATCTGCTTGTTTCTGCCGCCTGGTTTATCCTTCACACGAGCGCCTTAGGGGACAGGATGGTCCTCTTGGGGAAACTGACGCGCTGGGCGGTAATGAGTGGACAAGGGCGCACGGGCGGAGTGGGGATTGGAACCTCGGCCCCCGCGACGCCACAGCACCTGCTCCGGAGTCTGCGCCTCTGGCGGAGTCAGGCCGGGCACCCCATGCTTCTTGGGTTTCTGGAGGCCGTATTTACCTGGTTTATCCCGAAGCGGGCAGGGGAACCGCGTCTCCGCACCTGCGGCTGGGAAGTCTTTCCGACACTCTCTTTACTCTCAAGAAGGAGCCGGAGCTCCCTAGGCTGGGTGTACCTGGGTTCCATCTCACTCAGGTGGGCTGTGATCTTGGCCGTGCTCCATGTCCTGAATGTTTTCTTGTAGCACCTGGGCGCCCTTGCTTCATTCTTCTCTGCCCGGAGTAAAGAGATCAGTTTGCATTCTCTGGGGGTGGGGAGAATGTAATTTACAGATGTTAGTTAAGGTCATGGTCATGAAACGTCTCAGTTTTCATCCCTTCAACCTGCGTGTATTGAAAATATGTATTTTGACCAGTTCTAAAGATGGTTTACATTGCTTTGAACGTCCCGGAATGACCTACAATTAGTTCAGAGGTTAAGTTGTAAGCATTCAAAGCATTTGGGTTTATTTGTGTTAATCCTTAAGGGAGTTGTCAGTAAATAGTGTGGGGAGGGGGCGGTTTGAGGGAGGAGAGGTAACTTCACAACCTTCTTTTGAAGTAACAGTCCTTTTCATCCAGGTATAATTTTATATCTTTAGGATGGTTTGGAAAGGAAGCCTCTCTTCTGGAAACTGGTAAATTCAGTAAAGCTTTTAAAATAAAAGGCAGACAATCTTGAGTTTCTGTAGACTCATGCACTATGGGAAAAAAGAGCAAAGACTTCTCACGAAAAGAAAATAGTTGTTTAAGATAGAGATTCAGGATGTCCTGGGCAGTTCCTTGGAATCCCCTTTTCCTCAGAAACTCGATCTCTCTGCAGGGGTTTTGAGTGGCAACTACCGTTTCCCTAAAGAGTGGAGCTTTTGACTTCTTTGCTCCAGGATTGGTTGGTGAAAACACTGCCACTCAAACGCCTACTGTTAGAGTTATTCAGAAAACCCAGGTATCAGATCAGATCAGATCAGTCGCTCAGTCGTGTCCGACTCTTTGCGACCCCATGAACCGCAGCACGCCAGGCCTCCCTGTCCATCACCAGCTCCTGGAGGTCACTCAGACTCTTGGCAGAAATCCTTCTTTTGTTAGGTTAATGTATCTTCTCCCTTTTATAAATGTATGGTAATTCTCAAACCTGCTGAATTAGAGGAGTCACCTGGGGATGAAATTAGAACCATAAAAGGGAAGAACAGGGGAATCCTCATTTTGTAACAAGAGTTTCTGGTAATTCTATGATTAAGCGTGCACACCTGTAGCAGGTGATCTCACTGAGTTACAAAAGATGGCCGATTCTACTCCTTTTTTTCTTTTTGAAAGAATATGAAATTCACCTGCTTCCATGGTATATGGCCCCTCATCATTTGCTTCTGGTTATCGAGAACCTCAGATCAACTCTGATTTTGCAAGCGGACCTGCTTCCTTGCTAACAAGATTTCCCAAAGCCTCAACAGTTCATCAGTCCTCTGATTACAAAGGGAAGGCAGAAGAGTGCAAAAACAATAGGTATGCGTGTGGCTTCTCTCTTGCTCTCTGGTTTGATGTAGCAGAGACTGTTTCAACTTGCGCTAGTGTTTCTGAAGTTGTGGTAGTTGAGCAGTATATAATCTGCATGGTCTATTTAGAGCTTGAGTGCCCACGACTGTATAATAAATGTTTGTTCGTTAATTGTGAGCTTAAAACCAACTCAGTCATAGCTGGGAAGACCAGTTCCTCACAGCAGTGTGTAGGAGCAGAGTTGGTATCAGATCAGATCAGTCGCTCAGTCGTGTCCGACTCTGCGACCCCATGAATCGCAGCATGCCAGGCCTCCCTGTCCATCACCAATTCCCGGAGGTCACTCAGACTCACATCCATCGAGTCAGTGATGCCATCCAGCCATCTCATCCTCTGTCATCCCCTTCTCCTCCTGCCCTCAATCCCTCCCAGCATCAGAGTCTTCTCCAATGAGTTAACTCTTCGCATGAGGTGGCCAAAATACTGGAGTTTCAGCTTTAGCATCATTCCTTCCAAAGAAATCCCAGGGCTGATCTCCTTCAGAATGGACTGGTTGGATCTCCTTGCAGTCCAAGGGACTCTCAAGAGTCTTCTCCAACACCACAGTTCAAAAGCATCAATTCTTCAGCACTCAGCCTTCTTCACAGTCCAGCTCTCACATCCATACATGACCACAGGAAAGACCATAGCCTTGACTAGGCGAACCTTTGTTGGCAAAGTAATGTCTGCTTTTGAATATGCTATCTAGGTTGGTCATAACTTTTCTTCCAAGGAGTAAGCGTCTTTTAATTTCATGGCTGCAGTCACCATCTGCAGTGATTTTGGAGCCCAGAAAAACAAAGTCTGACACTGTTTCCACTGTTTCCCTATTTCCCATGCAGTGATGGGACCAGATGCCATGATCTTCGTTTTCTGAATGTTGAGCTTTAAGCCAACCTTTTCACTCTCCTCTTTCACCTTCATCAAGAGGCTTTTTAGTTCCTCTTCACTTTTCTGCCATAAGGGTGGTGTCATCTGCATATCTGAGGTTATTGATATTTCTCCCAGCAATCTTGATTCCAACTTGTGTTTCTTCCAGTCCAGCGTTTCTCATGATGTACTCTGCATAGAAGTTAAATAAACAGGGTGACAATATACAGCCTTGATGAACTCCTTTTCCTATTTGGAACCAGTCTGTTGGTCCATGTCCAGTTCTAACTGTTGCTTCCTGACCTGCATACAAATTTCTCAAGAGGCAGATGAGGTGGTCTGGTATTCCCATCTCTTTCAGAATTTTCCACAGTTTCTTGTGATCTACACAGTCAAAGGCTTTGGCATAGTCAATAAAGCAGAAATAGATGTTTTTCTGGAACTCTCTTGCTTTTTCCATGATCCAGCGGATGTTGGCAACTTGATCTCTGGTTCCTCTGCCTTTTCTAAAACCAGCTTGAACATCAGGAAGTTCACGGTTCACATATTGCTGAAGCCTGGCTTGGAGAATTTTGAGCATTACTTTACTAGCATGTGAGATGAGTGCAATTGTGCGGTAGTTTGAGCATTCTTTGGCATTGCCTTTCTTTGGGATTGGGATGAAAACTGACCTTTTCCAATCTTGTGGCCACTGCTGAGTTTTCCAAATTTGCTGGCATATTGAGTGCAGCACTTTCACAGCATCATCTTTCAGGACTTGGAATAGCTCCACTGGAATTCCATCACCTCCACTAGCTTTGTTCGTAGTGATGCTTTCTAAGGCCCACTTGACTTCACATTCCAGGATGTCTGGCTCTAGGTCAGTGATCACACCATCGTGATTAAAAACTACTCAGTAAGCTTCCCTGGGGGCTCAGTCGGTAAAGAATCCGCCTGCAATGCAGATAGACCTGGGTTCTACCCCTGGGTCAGAAATATCCCCTGGAGAAGGAAATGGCAACCCACTGCAGTATTCTTGCCTGGAAAATCCATAGACAGAGAAGCCTGGTGGGCTACATTCCAGGGGGTCGAAAGAGTCGGACACAACTTAGCAACCAAAACTAAAACCACCAGCAAGTTTAAAACAGATTTTGTTAGACCAAGTAGCAGCTCCATATTGTTAGACTAGGACTGTTTCTTCTTCCTACTTTCTTGACTTTCGCTTTGCTTATTGTTCTAATTTTCTGGTGGCGAAGGGGCAAAGGGAGCATGGTCGGAAATAGATGATCTGTAGCAATAAATAATCACTTCTCTTTCTCCCACTCTGATTCACTGATTGGCATAGTGAACCATGGGGCATGCCCACGAAGCATAAATATCAAGGTGTTTTTTCAGGTTCGATTATATTAGAACAGCCCCTCCAGGCCACAGCACCCAGGCCTGTATGTGGCACACAGGGTTCTTATAGCTTAAAAAAATTTTTTTCTTGCCTCATCTATTGCAAAAAAAACACCCTAATCAGGTGGTAGTTTCTCTTAAGAAAGTTCTCAATTGAAACAGCATACCCAGTGTTCACTACTGAAAGTTGATGCTGCCTCTGACAGTAATTTCTGATTCTGATTTCCTAAGAAGTCAGTTCCACGGCACCGTGAAGCCCCTGTTTGATGTCTAAACACAGCTTCCTCAGATGGGGAGGACAGAATGGGTTTTTTTTTTCCTGTGGGAGACCATGAAAGTACCCTGGCTGTTGATCTCTTTTGCTCCTGTTAGCATGACTGATATGTGTATTATGGTTCTTTGGGAGCAAGTTTGTAGAGGAACTGCCGCTTATCATTGTTGGTCTACGTCTTATTTAACAAAAGGATGCTAAACCCTTGGATGTTTCCAGGAAAGGAGTACTCGAAGATTTTTGAATGTAGATGATACCCTATTGCCTCCACCGAGATCCAGTTCCCATCATTGCCCTGTGCTGTTCCTCAGAAAGGTTGTTGGCAGCTAATAAATTCAGCCTTTTGTTGAATGGCACCCTTGAATGTGCTCCAAACAGGTTGCTGGAGTTTTCTCTTTCCCTTTATAATACTCTAATTTAGTTGTTGTTTGGATGATGTCTAGGCATTCCTTTTATGAATTTTTTTTTCTTTGGACTGTGTTTTTTTGTTTGAGAATTTGTGTGTTGAAAGAATAAAACCCAGAGGGCTTTTCGCCTGTGACTCCCCCAAAGCTTAATTGAGATCACTGGGTTATAAGGTTCCAGGGCTTATTTTAACCAGGATAAGGAAAAACTTTCTAACACTGACAGCAGCTCCAGGCCAGCCTGTCACCTCTGACGGTAGAAAGTGCCCTTCACCCAGCTGTTGATATAGAGACTGAGAAGAGGTGAAAGGGGTTCACAGACCAGGGACAAGTGAGATTAAATCTCTGAGGCCCACCCAGTGCCAAAATTCCTTGGAATTCCACACCTTATCCTTGAATGTCAGTGCCAAGTCCATGTACACGAGTAGCTATTTTTCTATTAAACTGGAACAGGTAAGTTTCTGTTGCGTTAACAAATATATATAGTCCATGGAATTCTCCAGGCCCAAATACTGGACTGGGTAATGTTTCCCTTCTGCAGGGGATCTTCCCAACCCAGGTCTCCCACATTGCAGGTGGATTCTTTATCAGCTGAGCCATGAGGGAAGTCCAAGACTACAGGAGGGGGTTGGCTGTCCCTTTTCCAGGGGATCTTCCTGACCCAGGAGTTGAACCAGGGTCTCCAGTGTTGCAGGTGGATTCTTTACTAACTGAGTTATCAGGGAAGCCCATAACAAATATGATTACACCTAATTGTGATAATAGAGAGGAGTACAAAAATAAATGCTTTGAAAAGAAAAAATGCGATATCAATTGTATCGTATGTATCTTGGCAACGACCATACTTAAAGTATCAGGAAGTTGTCTTTCTATTTGGCTCAAGTTTAAATATCCAAGTAGAGACTAAGACGGGCTCCTAGAATAAAAATATGTTAAAAAGCTGGGTATATCTCCTGATGAGTATGACTATCTACATTATTATAATAGTCACTGGACTTTCTGAATAAAAAAAAAGATTTATCAGATTGTTTGGCATCATCTTGACTTGAAGCATGTTTTATTTTTGGAAAGCAAATAATTGCAGGCATCTTAACATAGCAATTCCACCTGAGTTAGAATATTTAGAACCATCTGTTCCCTGCCGACTCTGTAAATGTGGGGACAGCACCCTAGGAGGAGGGTTTTGGTAATGCACAGCTATGAGGCCAGCCAGGGTTCAAGTCTCAGTGCTGCCCCTCCCTTTTCAGTAGCTTTGGGATGAGTTATTCCCGTAACTTTGTTTCCCTGTTTCTAGAAAACAACACTCACCTTTCAGGGCTCAGTGAGCCTTGGAGCCCGCACCTGATGTATAGGAGGTGCTCAGCCAATGACGGCTGTGTTTCCAGATTGAGTGTATATTTGTTAAGTTACTCTGCAGCTAGATTCTCCTGGAGCAAATAAGGAATCAACTGAGTTACTCTGGGAAACTCTCTCAACCTTTAAAATCAGTCGAGTCTGTGCTGTATTTAAAATGGATAATCAGTGAGGACCTACCGTAGAGCACAAGGAATTCTACTCAGTGTTACGTGGCAGCCTGGATAGGAGGGGAGTCTAGGGGAGAATGGATACATGTATAGGTATGATTGAGTCCCTTTGCTGTCCACCTGAAGCTATCGTGACATTGTTAATTAGCTATATCCCAATACAAAATAAAAAGTTAAAGAAAATCAATAGAGTCTGGATTTACCACAGTTCTCTCATAATCAGAAAGGTGGTACCACCTTTTCCTGGCATCTTGGGAGAAATTAGGCTCCCTCAAAATAATGCCATTTTAGGTATGAAAAAATACCTAAGGTGCTTATCTTCTGCCCCCAATCATACATTTACCCACCAGGAAATCCGTTCAGCAGTCGCCATGCAGGGGAGAGCTCTCGCCGTGGAATTCTATCACTGATTTAATCTGGCCCCTCTGCACACTTTGTCATGCGTGTGTATATATTTTCTCATTTTGTACAGAGGATATGGCTGCAGCCTCTAGATCTGTGTTCTGGGTACAGTTAATGTGCAATTCTGCATCTAATCTGAGTCTACCTGATAAGACAGCCCTGTGGCGGTTACTCCATTCTATATTCTGATTTCTTTGTATGCCTTTTTCTATTGGCTTCTAGCAGGTGTCCTCAGCCAGGGGGCTGTAGGCTGCATGCAGCCACAAGCAGGCTTTGTTTGGCTCATGGACTTTCTTTCTAAAAACGTTTGAATCAGAAGCCAGCATTGGAAAATCCTTCAAGCTGGGATTTCCAGCTTTTCCTGAAAAATCTGACAAGTTGGCTGCACTAGGCCCATGATCCCAGAAGGGAGCCCTCAGCTGAGATGGAATGCCACTGCCCCCTTCCCCCACCCCTTAGAGGGAGGGTCACGTGCTCTCCAGGTTGCCACCGGCTCTACCACTCCTTATGCCCAACCCCAGGCCAAGGTCCTCGCCACTGGCCTCTGACCATGTGTTTATGGGTCTTTGCTGTTTTTCTTATAATAATGAGGACAAAAGTGAAATGGATTTTGTGCCCGTGATGCCGTCAGAACCTCAGAAAGATTGTCAACAGCTAATAAAGATAGTAAGTTACCCCTTGTGGAAAACTTACTCTGTTGGATGATATGCTAAGTGCTTTGAGCATCTTTTTTGGTCCTCACAGTGCCGTGAGGTGGGTGTGATTGCACCCATGTGAGAGATGAGGAAATAATTCAGACTTGGCTCATGTTTTCTGTTCTATCTGATGGTGTCAGAGGATGGAAAGAAGTGGTATGGGGGGCCCTGGCCTCCAACTCTTCTGCAGCCAATGGTTTCTGATGGGCAAGCCCTTTTAGGCATCTTTGTAAATGATGCATAGCTTGGGACAAGGCACATCCCACTGAGATGGATGACACTCCATCCCAGGGAATTGTTGGTCCCCACACAGGTCCCATAGATGTCACACATGTAGTTTACGGGGCGGATTATAATAAACATTGAGCAAAGTTTGTAACTTGAACTGCTTTGAACATCTCAACCATCTGATCCATAAAAGGAACATTTGAACTCACCCTAAAATGTTCCTGGGTGGAAGGGCAGGGCAGGGGAAGGGAATTGTTGCATTTGTTTCAATCTAGTGGAAAGGCTTCATTCTTAGTAAAATGCACACAAATGTCTCAATATTTGGTATCCTGGCTGCCATTAGACTTGCTTTCGAATAATATTCTCTTCTAGATGACATAGTTTGAAATTCATAGCATTAAAACTTTCTCTGTGTAACAAACCAAGACATGGAAAAATATTCTCTGCGCATTTGGAGCCAGCTCTTTTTAGTATCAAAGACTGATTTTGGAGGCTCCTCATTTGTCTACAAAAACTTTTTTAACAGTTCTTTGCTCAATAGAGTTTTGTTTTGTTTTTACTGTAAACTCCTTTATTCTGCAAACACCAAACAAGTCTAAGTGGTTTTAAAAGACTGTTCAGATAACTTGCTCCCTTTTATAACTACTACAGGTTCAGATTCTGTTCCCCAGGAATAAAAAGCAGTGTGTTCCCTTCATAAAACCCCTTCCCAAGGTTCTGGACTGGGTTTGTTTTTTTTTTTTTTCCATATCTCTATTTGTGTCTAAAATGAAGTGAATGTAAAACAGTAGCATGTGAACTTCTTGCTTTTCATTGCAAGGTAACAATCTGGGCTGTTTGTTTTAGAAATGGTAATGTTGTATCATTGTAACAAATTATACTTAAAAATCATTTAGTGTGAAATTGCAGATTAATCCCATAGGGACAGGGTATTAACAATCACCCAGCCCTTTGGAGCACACAGATGGTGAATCTGGGATTTACAATAGGAACAATCGCTGATTACATGCATGGATGTAACGGACAAAAAGACCTCCACAACTTCAGCCTGGAGAATGAGGTGGAGGTCCTAGTGCCTGACTTGTTTGGGATGCTCAGCCCCTCAGGATGCCTGCGTCTCAGCACCTAGCCTGCACCAGATCCTACAGTGAATTCTGTGTGCTCTGAAACCTGCCAAGCGCATGTGAGAAGTGTCCTCTCAGTGTGCTTAGCTCTAACTCTTGTAAATTCCATTAGAATTTGCATAAAGAGCAACTTCACAGTGGGGCACACAGTGGGAATTTGGCAGAAGTGCCCAACCCAGAGAACTCGTTGTCAAAACCCAATACTTGCTATTCACTAATTGCTGTGTGGACTAGGGGCTGGGGAAGCTTCTCTGCTTCAGAAATTAATCTGTGTGAGAAATGAAAAGCGCTCTTAAATACAATGCCTCTGATTTTGAAACTGTCAGTCTGCAGAGCTCAGACTGCAAACCCCATCACATGCTTACTGTTGAGAGTGAAAACGGCACCCTCATACACACATCCTTGAATACAGACCATGTTACAGTAAGTGACCAGCCAGTGTGCTCTTGGCTGGCCACTTACTGTAACGTGTAGCTTCCCAGGTGGCACAGTGGTAAAGAATCCGCCTACCAATGCAGGAGATGCAAAGAAGCAGGTTCGATCCCTGGGTTGGGAAGATCCCCTGAAGGGAAAAATGACAGCCCACTCCAGTATTCTTGCCTGGGAAATTCCATGGACAGAGGAGCCTGTGGGCTACGGTCCATAGGATTGCAAAGAGTCGGACGCGACTGAGCTATTGAGCAGCAGAGAGAGGTGTATTCTTGGGACTCTGAACTAAGTAAGGCTGTTTTCTTTTTATTTATATTTTTAAATAACTCTTTATAAAATTAAAAAAAAAGATCATAGCCATTTCAGTGGTAGTTAAAATGCATATGCAACATCTACCTAAAACCACATAAGTTCTTCCCCCAGATCTCTGTTTGATTTCAGATGTAAAGGTAAGGAATAATTTTCCAAGCAGGAGAAAAGCCAAGAGCCTGAGTGCTTTAAAGAACTTAGCATCATTGTCTTAGCTTTTTAGAATTTGTTTCTCAAAACCAAAGCAAAACCTTTATCCAAATGAATTGTTTAAATATTCTGTTCCCAAACACCGTATTGTCACAGAGCTAAGAACAAAAGTATGAGTGAACACTGTTATATCTGACTCCAGAAACTGTCTTGCTTTTAAGCATATGCATCCCACACAAGTTTTATTGCTTTTTCTGAATCCAGGGATTTGTGACAGCCGTGAGTCAGCTGAGTGATAATGACCATGTCCTCTGGACCAGTTAATTACCCACCCAGAAGGGTCTGGCAGCCCCATCTTGACGGGACGCTTGTAAGCTTCTCCGGATTATTCTAGAGATGCTTGGCAACTAGCCCTCAGTTCAGCTCTGTTTCTCAGGTGCTGAGTTGGATAGGCACTTGATCAAAATGATCAATGTGGCCTTTGTGGTCATAAATATCAGTGATATTAGTAACACTGACTGAAGCAAGACTCATTCCTTGGAAAAAGCCTGTAAAGTTTGAAACATGTTAAAGTGTCAAGTTCAAAATGTATAGTTATTGATACACTGTTTAGAAAAGCAAGGGATGGCCAAAAAAAAATGGATTGTTAACTGATCCTTTAAATGTCCATGAGTACATACTGACATAAATGGTTGGAGAAAAATAGATCAATGGGGGAGACACGAGAAATATTCTTAATGGAAGATCTCAAATACGTATGTATTGGGTTGGCCAAAAGGTTCATTTGGAGTTTTCCAGAACATTTTACAGAAAACCCAGACAGACATTTTGGCCAACCCAATACATCCTCTGTCCTCCAGGAGGTGAATATTGTTAATATTTCCTTCTTCTTTCTTCCCCCTTCCCTGTGGGGCTGGTCTTAGTGATTTGCCTCCAAATAATAGTGTATAGATGGGGGGAAATAGTATTGTCACAGGGGAGCACCCTGGTACATACCACCTGAACCAAGAGATGAAGGTTAACATCAATGATGACATGTGGATCCCGTGAACCCCTGATGGGACGGGGTGAGGAGATACATAGGGTCTTTACCTCTGTGGTATTCTTTCTAAAATCTCTAATGTCAGTCTACTGATGAGGAGAACATTCTACAGAGTACCTTACCCCTGCCCTTTAAAACTGGCAAGATCATGAAAAATAAAGAACGAAAAAGTGTTCCAGATCAGAGGGGACTGGGTGGGCATGATAACTCAAGGCAGTGTGGTGTGCTTCCAGGGTTGGATCCTGGAAGAAGAAAGGGGCTTAGTGGAAAAAAAAAACTGGTAAAATCTGAGTCAAGTCTGGAGCACAGTTAATAGAAATGTCCCACCTTCAGTTTCTTAGCTGTGATAAACGTACCATGAGACTATGAAATAGTGTGAGGAAACTGGGTGAAGGGTAGATAAGAGCTCTCTGTGTAATCTTTACAACTTTTCTGGTAACCTAAAATCACCCCCAGTTTATTTTAAATCAAGTAAATGTCATGCCCATGTTCATAGCCTTCTTGAAAATAGCCCAGAGGTGGAAGCAACCCATGTGTCCACTGATGGATGAATGGACAAACAGAACTCAATAGGATCCAGCCTTAAAAAAGAAGAAGTTCTTAAACAGACATTTCTCCAAAGAAGACATACAGATGGCTAACAAACACATGAAAAGGTGCTCAACATCACTCATCATCAGAGAAATGCAAATCAAAACCACTATGAGGTACCATTTCATGCCAGTCAGAATGGCTGCAATCCACAAGTCTACAAGCAATAAATGCTGGAGACGGTGTGGAGAAAAGGGAACACTCTTACACTGTTGGTGGGAATGCAAACTAGTACAGCCACTATGGAGAACAGTGTGGAGATTCCTTAAAAAACTGGAAATAGAACTGCCATACGACCCAGCAACCCCACTGCTGGGCATACACACCGAGGAAACCAGAACTGAAAGAGACACGTGTACCCCAATGTTCATCGCAGCACTGTTTATAGTGGCCAGGACATGGAAGCAACCTAGATGTCCATCGGCGGATGAATGGATAAGAAAGCTGTGGTACATATACACAATGGAATATTACTCAGCTATTAAAAAGAATGTATTTGAATCAGTTCTAGTGAGGTGGATGAAACTGGAACCTATTATACAGAGTGAAGTAAGTCAGAAAGAAAAACACCAATACAGTATGCTAACGCATATATATGGAATTTAGAAAGATGGTAATGATGACCCTATATGTGAGACAGAAAAAGAGACACAGATGTAAAGAACAGGCTTTTGGACTCTGTGGGAGAAGGTGAGGGTGGGATGATTTGAAAGAATAGGATTGAAACATGTATATTACCATATGTGAAATAGATCGCCAGTCCAGGTTCAATGCATGAGACAGGGTGCTCAGGGCTGGTGCACTGGAATGACCCTGAGGGATGGGATGCGGAGGGAGTGGGAGAGGGATTCAGGATGGGGAACACATGTGCACCCGTGGCTGACTCATGTCAATGTATGGCAAAAACCCACTACAAGATTGTAAAGTAATTAGCCTCCAATTAAAATAAATAAATTTTAAAAAAGGAAGTTCTGACACCTGCTGCAACATGAACCTTGAGGACCATATATTAAATGAAATAAGTCATCACAAAAAGACAAATATTATATCTTTCCACTTACATGAGATACCTAGTGTAAAGTAAAATGCATGTGTAGTCAGTCATGTCTGACTCCCTGAGACCCCAAGGACTGTAGCCCACCAGGCTTCTCTGTCCATGGAATTTTCTAGGCAAGAATACTGGAGTGGTGTGCCATTTCCTACTCCAGGAGATCTTCCCGACCCAAGGATCAAATCCTTGTCTCTTGCATTGACAGGCACCACAGAGATAAAAACTGTTACAATTCAAACATGCCTTTAGCTTTCAGAATCAGGAAATTCAGACTTCCTCCTCTTCCTCTTTTCCAATACATTCAAGTTATGGCATCGTAGTATCAGGTAGGGTCTTCTGGTGAGTGGATCACTCCCTGGGATCTGACACTTGGAGAGACCCTGTGTACAAGGGAAGTCCAGTTACTTGCCTGTTTTTCTCTCGAAATGTCTCTTCTGCTTGTTCAGGGTGGTATGAAGCCATTCTTTTATCCTGTATCTCATTTCTTTTTGGTGTTTTAAAATTCAAATGTTAAATCACTAATGCTTTGTTTATTCACCTGATCTTCTCTGGTCTGGGAAACAGCGAGAAAGAACTGGGCTCCTGGTGGGAGAGGAACCTATAAAGGTGGAGGATGGGGTAAGATGTCTGTGGGACAGTGTGCCAGTAAAACCCATTGAACAACGCTGTGCTACACAGTTTAAAGTGTAAGAGGATAGATCTCCCGCTAAGTGTTCTCACCTCAGTCAATAAGCAAATGCTGCTGCTGCTAAGTCGCTTCAGTTGTGTCCAACTCTGTGCGACCCCATAGATGGCAGTCCATCAGGCTCTCCCATCCCTGGGATTCTCCAGGCAAGAACACTGGAGTAGGTTGCCATTTCCTTCTCCAATGCATGAAAGTGAAAAGTGAAAGTGAAGTCGCTCAGTTGTGTCCGACTCTTAGCGACCCCATGGACTGCAGCCTACCAGGCTCCTCCATCCATGGGATTTTCCAGGCAAGAGTACTGGAGTGGGGTCCCACTGCCTTCTCGAAAACAAATGTTATATACCACTAAAACAATGAATCCAAGACTTGTTGTTTTTTTTTTTTTGAGACATAATTGACAATTGTAAGATTTAAAGTATACAACGTTGATGATTTGATAAACATATATACATTGTGACTTTCACATTGTAATTCCCCCATCAGGTTAATTTAAGATCTACTTTCAGCAATCTTTAATTATACGAGACAGTGTTATCAGCCATAGTCACCATGTTTTTTATTAGCTCTTTAGACTTTATTCATAATGTAGCTGCAAATGTGTACCCTTTACCAACCTTGCCCTATTAACCCCAGTCCCCAACTTCTGCCAACCACTTTTTAGTTTCTTTGAGTTTGGCTTTCTTTTTTTAATTTTTATTTATTTTTTCACATGTAAGTGATACTGTGCAGAATTTGTCTTTGACTTGTTTCACTTTGCATAATGTCCTCTAACTTTATCCACGTAGTCCAAAAGACAGGATTTCCTCTTTCCTAAAGCTGAACACTATTCCATTGTGTATACACACCGTGCTGAGTTTATCCATTCATCTGTCAGTAGACATTTGAGTTGTCTCCATACCTTGGCTACTGTGAGTAATGCTGCAATGAACAGGGAGTACAGATATCTCTACAAAAAAAGGATTTTGTTTCCTTCAGATATATAACCAGAAGTGGGATTGGTTCTATTGCTAGAACCAACCAATTTCTATTGATTCTATTTCTGTTGGTTCATACAGTGGGTCTACTTATAGTTTCTTGCAGAATCTCCACACTGCTTTCCATAGTGGCTGTACAAGTTTACATTCCCTTGGGCGTACAATCAGGGCACAAGGGTTCCATTTTCTCTTGCTAGCATTTGTTATCTCTCATCTAGGGTGTCCCTGGTGGCTCAGTGGTAAAAGAACCTACAGTGCAGGAGATGTAGGTTCAATCCCTAGGCCCAGAAGACCCCCTGGAGGAGGAAATGGCAACCCACTCCAGCATTCTTGTCTGGGAAATCCTGTGGACTTAGGAGCCTGGCAGCTACAGTCCATGGGATTGCAAAGAGTCAGACACAATTTAGCAGCTAAATAACAATAGCAATCTTTTCATGATAGCCATTCTAACCAGTGTGAGAGAATTGCTCACTGTAGTTTGGATTTCCATTTCCCTGCTGATTAATGATGCTGAGCGTCTTTACACATGCCTGTTGGCCATCTGTATATCTTCTTTGGGAAAATGCTTCAGGTCTTTTGCCCACTTCCTAATTGAGTTTTTCTGTTGTTTTTTGTTTTTGTTTTTTGCTGTGAGTTATATGAGTTCCTGGTATATTTTGGATATTAAATGCTTATCAGATATGTTAGTTGTTAATGTTAGTCACTCAGTTGTGTCTGACTCTTTGCAACCCATGGACTGTAACCCACCAGGCTCCTCTGTCTCTGGGATTTCCAGGCAAGAATACTGGAGTGGACAGCCATTCCCTTCTCCAAATGAGATTTGCAAATATTTTCTCCCATCTGTTAGTTGCCTTTTCATCTTGTTGTTAGCTTTCTTTGCTGTGCAGAGGCGTTTTTGTTTGTTGTATTCCCAGCTGAATTTGACTTGTTTCACTCAGTATAATTGTGTGAGGTCTGGCCACGTTGTAGTATATGTCAGCTTTTTCTTTCTTTTTAAGGCTGAATAATAATCTGTGTGTGTGTAACACCACATTTTTTTGTTTATCCATTCACTCATAAATGGACATTTAGATTGCTTCTACCTTTTGGCTATTTTGAATAATGCTGCTAAGAACATGAGTGTACAAATATCTGTTTGAATTCCTGCTTTGAAGCCTTTTGGACATACCCAGAAGTGGGACTGCTGGATTGTATGGTAATTCTATTTTTAACACTTTGGGGAACTTCCATACTGTTTGCCATAACAGTAGTACCCCTTTACAGTCCCAGCAGCAGTGCAGGGGTTCCACTTTCTACGTGTCTTCACCGACACTTGTTACTGTTTTATATATGTGTGTGTGTATATACACATATATAAAATTGTCATCCTACTGAATATGAATTGATATCTCATTGTAGTTTTGATTTGCATTTCTCTAGTGATTTGGATGTGATCATTTGAATAGGTCAGTTCTCCTTAATTACCCCATTTGATAAAATTCCAATCTGAATTATTAATTCACACTCTTAAGGCATAATGAAAGCACAAATGGATAGTGAGACAGACTAGATCAGGGAGCCAGAAATGCACTCATGCATATGAAAAAAGTCTCTCTGACTAGCTAATCAACATTTCTGGTTAATCATTCTGTCTAACTTCACAAATAGTCAATAACACAAAAGTAAACAGCAATGGAATACCACTTTCTACCCACGAGACTGGCAAAGATTGTAGAACCCGAAAGTACCCAGGAATGGCAACAATAAAGAGAAACAGGAGCCATCAGGCACTACTGGAGGGAGGACAAACTGACTCCTGTGATCATTCTTGAACACGGTTTTGTAGAATGCAGTGCAATTACATCCGTGTGTGTCTGATGACCCACTAGTATCACTCCAAGGAATACGCTCCTGTGGGGACTTGTGCATATGTTCAAAAGGGAACATGTCTGGAGATGTTCATCATGCTGGTGTTTGAGGCCATTGTGAGCTGGAGTTGATTGGAGTATCCATCACTAGGGACGTGGAGGGGTTGAACAAGGTGAGTCTATGGTTGGAACACAGTACAGCAGTTAAAAGCAGAGAACCAGATATGTTTTTTAAAGGTTTAGTGGTGTGTTGGAAGGCCTGCGTGTAAATTGCATCTTTCTTCTTTAGAACGATTTCCTGGAAGCCTCTCCCATGTACTCTTTGGCTTAGCATGGCCTCTGAGGCCTCCCTTAGCTGCAAGGGAGCCTGGAACACCCAGTATTTGACATTTCCATCTTTTATAGGAAGCAAGGGAGGAAGGAACACTGATTGATCTTTGGGCATAGCGTCTGCCATGCATTCTGCTATACTCATATTTTAACCTGGGAATCTTATCAAAAGACAGATGCTGATTCAGTAAGTCTGGGATGGGGCCTAAGATGGTACAGTTCTAAGTGCTCCCAGATGGTGCTGAGGCTGCTTGTTTCTGGACCTTGGGTAGCAAGGTTCTTGAATGTCTCCTGCTGCTTTTGAGAGTTCAACAGGCCTGGGCATCATCACTGTGTTCACCAGGTGATGGAATGCAGTGGCTAGTCTTGGGATTCGGTTCATGGAGGTCAATCAAAAGAATATGCCTCATTGTTTTGGTTACTGTTGGGCAATAAAAAGCCACCCCAAATTCAGTGGTATAAAGCAACCATGCTTTCTTCATGCTCAACAATTCTGTGGGTGATGACTTCCAGTAGGGAACAGTGGGGACGGCTTGTCTCAGCTCCTTGGTGTCCACTGGAATGCTGAGATGGGGGTGATTTGATAGCTGGGCTCACACTATTCAAAGACTCGCTTACTCTCGCATCTGGCCCCTTGCTGAGGAGACTGGAGGGCTAGGGCTGCTGACCAGAGGGCCTCTGGGTTGCCTCTCCATGTAACTGGGCTTCCACCCAGCATGGCAGCTGCTGGGCTGCAGAGCTGCTGCGATGGTGGCTGTCTTTGACCTAGCCCCAGAAGCCACACAGTGTCCTTTCTGCCACATTCTGTTGGTTACAAGTGAATCACAAGCTCACCTAGATTCAAGGCAAGAATTAGACTCCACCTTTTTATAGGGGAATGGAGCGATCTGGAAGAGCAGGTGGAATAGGAAATACTATTGTGATCATCTTTGGAAAACCACACCTACCAAACATTTTAAAAACTGCCCCCCCTTCATGATTAAGATATGTTTGCAAAACCCAACCCCTTTTCTTTTTAAAATGTTTGTTTATTTATTTTAAATGTATTTCTTTTTAGTTGCAGCATAATGGCTTTACAATATTGTGTTGCTCTGCCAGACAAAAGTTTTATTTATTTTTGGCTGCACTGGGTTTTTGTTGCTGAGTGCAGGCTTTCTCCAATTGCAGCGAGTTGGGGCTATTCTCCAGCTGCAGTGAGCAGGCTTCTCACTGCGGTGGCCCCTCTCGTTGCAGAGCCCAGGCAGTAGAGTGTGGACTTCACTAGTTGTGGTGCACAGGCTAAAGTGTCTTTGACATGTGAAACTTCCCAGACCAGGGATCGAACCCATGGTCCGCTGCACTGACAGGCAGATTCTTAACCGCTGGACCACCAAGGAAGTCCACAGCCCCTTCCAGCACGTTACAGTTATCATTTCATTAGAGTTTTCAATCTTGCTCAGGGAACCAGGGGTGAAGACGATGGATTCTCACTGAATCTTTTCAAATGTATCATCCTGAGAATGTCTTAGTTCTCTTCTTGAAGGCTTACACAAGGCATTTGTATCCTTGATGACTATTCTTCATTACAGGGCAAGGACTCTGTCTAGAAAGCATTTCTATGCTGAGTACCTGTCAGCTTAAATCAGCCTTTGCTGGAAGAGGGTAATCAGACACCTTGGGCACAAACTGCTTGCCTGTCTGTACCTGTCCAGGTGATCTCTTCCATCTGGTGAGCAGTTTCATCACTGCCCCTGTTCCCCGGGGGCCCAGCAGTGTGTATGCTCCTACATCACTTTCTGCTGTAGCCCTGTCCCCCTCCTTCAACCCCATCACACCGTCTTATTCTCTCTCCTTCCAGTCCCAGGCTAGTAAGTCTAGTTAATGGTAAGGTTAGCTTCATTTCTTGGTTGCGATAGACGTGCCAGGTTGCATAAGCTATTAACACTGAGAGAGACTTCTTGTTATTCAGTTACTAAGTCGGGTCTGACTCTTTGTGACCCATGGACTGCAGCACTCCAGGTTTCCTTGTCCTTTGCTGTCTAATGGAGTCAGCTCAAACTCACATCCATTGAGTCGGGGATGCCATCCAGCCATCTCATCCTCTGTTGCCCCCTTTTCCTCCTGCCTTCACTCTTTCCCAGGATCAGGGTCTTTTCCAATGAGTTGGCTCTTTGCATCAGGTGGCCAAAGTATTGGAGCTTCAGCATCAGTCCTCCCAATGTTAGAATATTGGAGGGTTGATTTCAATATTCACGGTCGATTTCCTTTAGGATTGACTTGTTTTATATCCTTGCTACCCAAGGAGCTAGAGAAGAGAGAGACTAGGTGAAGGTTATACAAGAACTCTCTGTACCATCTTTGCAACTTTTCTGCAAGTCTACAATTATTCCAAAAGTGCAAACACGTGCACCTGTATTTGTTGTTCATTCGCTACTCTTTGCGCTCATATACACTTGCGCATAAAAATACACAGACATATGTGAAGTTAAGCACATGTGTTCTTTTCATTATTTTTTTAAAGCAATCATTAAATGATATGATCATTATTAAAAAGGTTTTAATGTCAGTAGTCACCCTGTTTGGCTAACAACGTAGATCTGAATGTACTGGGTTGTAAGTGGCTGATGAATGAGCGATGTATGGGGTTATTCCTACTTCCTTATTTAATAACTGGATTCGTATGGGCTTCTTAAGCCTGAGTGACCCATGCTTTGTTGCCAGGACTATCCCAGTGACCCCTAGCAAGACCCCTGTCCCAATTCGTCTATCAGAGAAAAATGAATCTATTTCTGGAGCTATCACTCCTTATTATCTCTAATTGGGTCTGGCGGCTGGAGACAAGCCTCATTATTTTTAATTGGGACCCATCGTTCTAGAACAAAGCGCCACCCACTTGCATGCAGATCATGCCTGGATATTTGCTTGCAAGTTCAAAGTGAAATTGCATTGTGGGATTTCCAGGAAATCACACTGTTTTTTTCCCTTTGTTTCACCTAGCTTTAGAGTTGTCATCTTGGGTTGTTAAACCAAAAATAATCACTGGATTGGGATGGTCTCTGTGTATGTCAGAGTGTTGTTTGTTTGTTTGTTTAATGTAGTACAAGTTTTTCTTTCAAAATTAATGAATATTATAAAACTGGACATAATTTGACAGACTGCTCACTTAAGTATCACTTAAATATTGCTTTGGGCATAGTGTTAGGCCACGGATTTTCCTGGTTGAAAGGGCTCCCCCTTTTTTTATTATTCTAATTTACTGTGAAATAATCCTTCACCTCTCATACACTTCAGTGTTTCTTCATTATTATTTCTATATTGTTAAACCATCCATCAGTCGGTATCTGAGGTAGGAAATCCATTTTAGAAAATTTGCAGGAGAATCTGTCTCCTGTTGATTTTTAGAGTTTTCAGCTATCCCAGCTGTCATATCTTAATGATTCAAAATGGCAGATAATACCTTTTATAATATTTTAACAGGCCAACATGGCAAATAATTCCTTCTTGAGCTCAGTTGACTTCAGAAGGCTTTGAAGACCAGTTTCCATGGGAGGCAGAAGTTCTGAGTGGCAGCCTGGGTCATCTCTCTTGAGAGAGTGCATGCCCATGTGGGGTGGGAATCTCTGAAATCCCCAGACACCTGGCCCAACATCCAGACACAAAGTCTGGGCCCTCCTCAGAGCCAAGAGCTGCTTGGGGAAAAGGCAGACCACCCTGGAAGGAAAATTGTTAGAAGCTCTATGTGCTTCGCCTCCTCAGGAGAACGTTCTACATCTTTTAGAAAAAAGAGTCAGGAGAGAATTTGACACAATGGGAAGGGATGGACATGCAGGGGTCACTTCCCTCAGTCCCCCTGCGATGGTTTCTCCCTTCTGCTCTCAAGTGTAGAGTGTAGCTTCCCTTTCAAAGCTGAAGATATGTTGCTTCTGTTCAACAGTATAGCTCTGCTGAAACTCTGTTCCTACTGAACACCAGTTCCCCATCGCCTCCACCAGCCCCTGGACCCACCATTCTTCAGGGACAACAACTGTATTTTATCACTTCTAGCAGTTTGGGTCAAAACACAGCTCCTAGTACATTTAAATGTGTCCTTTTCATTTCATTGAATGCACATTTTAACACAAAAGAAAAGAAAGGAACTCTTAACGAAGCTTGAGCTCTAAGATATGACGCACTTGCTAGAATATTCAGGGGGAAGCATACTGAAGTTTGCAATTTATTTTCAAAGGTACCACCAAACACTCCAAAGACCTGAGTTCGATTCCTGGATTGGGAAGATCCCCTGGAGAAAGGAATGGCTACCTACTCCAGTATTCTTGCCTGGAGAATTCCATGAACAGAGGAGCCTGGCAGGCTATAGTCCATGGGGTTGCAAAGAGTTGGATATGACTGAGCGACTACCCACCCCAAATGGATTGATGGATAGCTACATGATGAAACAGAGTGAAGTGTCAGTGGTTGAACCCGGGTAGTGTGTATGTGGGTAGTCACTGTGCAGTTCTGTCAATTGCTGTGTTTTTGCAACAAAACATTTTCGTATTTGGAGGAAAAAAAAAAAAAAAAAAAAAAAAGCTGTAGTTCTATAGCAGACACACCACTTAACCTGATACGGATTTTCTGCCACCCTCTGGTGTTTGAAACTTCTTCTGAAATCTTTTGTCATCCAGGAGACATGTCAGAATCGGCACTATGTCTTTTGATGGCAGATTCACCATATAAAGTACAGGGACTTGCATTTCTCTGATAATGAGTGATGTTGAGCATCTTTTCATGTGTTTGTTAGCCATCTGTATGTCTTCTTTGGAGAAATGTCTATTTAGTTCTTTGGCCCATTTTTTGATTGGGTCATTTATTTTTCTGGAATTGAGCTGTAGGAGTTGCTTATATATTTTTGAGATTAGTTGTTTGTCTGTCGCTTCATTTGCTATTATTTTCTCCCATTCTGAAGGCTGTCTTTTCACCTTGCTTATAGTTTCCTTTGTTGTGCAGAAGCTTTTTAAGCTTAATTAGGTCCCATTTGTTTATTTTTTATTTTATTTCCAGTATTCTGGAAGGTGGGTCATAGAGGATCCTGCTGTGATGTATGTCAGAGAGTGTTTTGCCTATGTTTTCCTCTAGGAGTTTTATGGTTTCTGGTCTTACATTTAGATCTTTAATCCATGTTGAGTTTATTTTTGTGTATGGTGTTAGAACGTGCTCTAGTTTCATTCTTTTACAAGTGTTTGACCAGTTTTCCCAGCATCACTTGTTAAAGAGATTGTCTTTAATCCATTGTATATTCTTGCCTCCTTTGTCAAAGATAAGGTATCCATACGTGCGTGGATTTATCTCTGGGCTTTCTATTTTGTTCCATTGATCTATATTTCTGTCTTTGTGCCAGTACCATACTGTCTTGATGATTGTGGCTTTGTAGTAGAGCCTGAAGTCAGGCAGGTTGATTCCTCCAGTTCCATTCTTCTTTCTCAAGATAGCTTTGGCTATTCGAGGTTTTTTGTATTTCCATACAAATTGAGAAATTATTTGTTCTAGCTCTGTGAAGAATACTGTTGGTAGCTTGATGGGGATTGCATTGAATCTATAAATTGCTTTGGGTAGTATATATACAGATGGCTAACAAACACATGAAAAGATGCTCAACATCACTCATTATCAGAGAAATGCAAATCAAAACCACTATGAGGTACCATTTCACGCCAGTCAGAATGGCTGCGATCCACAAGTCTATAAGCAATAAATGCTGGAGAGGGTGTGGAGAAAAGGGAACCCTCTTACACTGTTGGTGGGAATGCAAACTAGTACAGCCACTATGGAGAACAGTATGGAGATTCCTCAAAAAACTGGGAATAGAACTGCCTTATGATCCAGCAATCCCGCTGCTGGGCATACACACTGAGAAAACCAGAATTGAAAGAGACACGTGTACCCCAATGTTCATAGCAGCACTGTTTATAATAGTCAGGACTTGGAAGCAACCTAGATGTCCCTCAGCAGATGAATGGATAAGAAAACTGTGGTACATGTACACAATGGAGTATTACTCAGCCATTGAAAAGAATACATTTGAATCAGTTCTAATGAGGTGGATGGAACTGGAGCCTATTATACAGAGTGAAGTAAGCCAGAAAGAAAAACACAAATACAGTATACTAACGCATATATACGGAATTTAGAAAGATGGTAACAATAACCCTGTGGGGGAGGGAGAGGGTGGGATGATTTGGGAGAATAGCATTGAAATATGTATAATGTCATATTTGAAATGAGTTGCCTATTATACAGAGTGAAGTAAGCCAGAAAGAAAAACACAAATACAGTATACTAATGCATATATATGGAATTTAAAAAGATGGTAACAATAACCCTGTATACGAGACAGCAAAAGAGACACTGATGTATAGAACAGTCTTTTGGACTCTGGGAGAGGGAGAGGGTGGGATGGTTTGGGAGAATAGCATTGAAATATGTATAATATCATATTTGAAACGAGTCGCCAGTCCAGGTTCGATGCCTGATACCGGATGCCTGGGGCTGGTGCACTGGGATGACCTGGGGGGATGGTATGGGGAGGGAGGAGGGAGGAGGGTTCAGGATGGGGAACACATGTATGCTTGTGGCAGATTTATTTTGATGTATGGCAAAAGCAATACAATATTGTAAAGTTAAGCAAAATAAAATTAAAAAAAAAAAAAGTACAGGGACTTGTCATAGATCTTCCTGAGTTTTTGTTCTGTGGACACTCAATGAATATTTACTGATGAAGAAGAAAATGAAGTGACTGCGGACTGGCAGTTAATGTCTACGAGTATAGGCACTGTTTGCCCTCCGCGTATGTAGAACCTGTTAGTGAAAGTCATTCAGTCGTGTCTGACTCTTTGCGACCCCATGGACCATACAGTCCACAGAATTCTCTAGGCCAGAACACTGAAGTGGGTAGCCTTTCCCTTCTCCAGGAGATCTTCCCAATCCAGGGATCGAACCCAGGTCTCCCGCATTGCAGGCAGATTCTTTACCAGCTGAGCCACCAGAGAAGACTTTAGAACATGTTGATGACTCCAAAATCAGCTCCCATGTGTCTGTTGACTGCGAAAAATTGCCCCCCTTGCAAGACAGAAAAAAACATAGCCCTATGGTCTCTAATTTACGGGAAAACACTTGGCTCAAATTAGGATAAAACTATTTTTTTGGTTTTTGTTTTTTATGGAGGAAAAAGAAAAAGTGGCTTTATTTCTTAGCCAAGTGAAGGGGAAACACAGTAGGCTAGAGCCTCAAGAACTGTGCCCTGATAAAAATTATTCATGGAAAACATTCCCTGGACCTTAATCTGCTGGTTTTGGTCCTCAGATCAGATCAGATCAGTCTCTCAGTCGTGTCCGACTCTTTGCGACCCCATGAACCGCAGCACGCCAGGCCTCCCTGTCCATCACCAGCTCCCGGAGGTCACCCAGACTCATACCCATCGAGTCAGTGATGCCATCCAGCCATCTCATCCTCTGTCGTCCCCTTCTCCTCCTGCCCTCAATCCCCGCCAGCATCAGAGTCTTCTCCAATGAGTCAACTCTTCGCATGAGGTGGCCAAAATACTGGAGTTTCAGCTTTAGCATCATTCCTTCCAAAGAAATTCCAGGATTGATCTCCTTCAGAATGGACTGGTTGGATCTTCTTGCAGTCCAAGGGACTCTCAAGAGTCTTCTCCAACACCACAGTTCAAAAGCATCAATTCTTCGGTGCTCAGCCTTCTTCACAGTCCAGCTCTCACATCCATACATGACCACAGGAAAGATCATAGCCTTGACTAGGCGAACCTTTGTTGGTAAAGTAATGTCTCTGCTTTTGAATATGCTATCTGGGTTGGTCATAACTTTCCTTCCAAGGAGTAAGCATCTTTTAATTTCATGGCTGCAGTCACCATCTGCAGTGATTTTGGAGCCCAGAAAAACAAAGTCTGACACTGTTTCCACTGTTTCCCTATTTATTTCCCATGTAGTGATGGGACCAGATGCCATGATCTTCGTTTTCTGAATGTTGAGCTTTAAGCCAACCTTTTCACTCTCCACTTTCACTTTCATCAAGAGGCTTTTTAGCCCCTCTTCACTTTCTGCCTTAAGAGTCATGTCATCTGCATATCTGAGGTTATTGATATTTCTCCCAGCAATCTTGATTCCAACTTGTGTTTCTTCCAGTCCAGCATTTCTCATGATGTACTCTGCATATAAGTTAAATAAACATGGTGACAATATACAGCCTTGATGAACTCCTTTTCCTATTTGGAACCAGTCTGTTGTTCCATGACCAGTTCTAACTGTTGCTTCCTGACCTGCATACAGATTTCTTAAGAGGCAGATCAGGTGGTCTGGTATTCCCATCTCTTTCAGAATTTTCCACAGTTTCTTGTGATCTACACAGTCAAAGGCTTTGGCATAGTCAATAAAGCAGAAATAGATGTTTTTCTGGAACTCTCTTGCTTTTTCCATGATCCAGCGGATGTTGGCAATTTGATCTCTGGTTCCTCTGCCTTTTCTAAAACCAGCTTGAACATCAGGAAGTTCACGGTTCACATATTGCTGAAGCCTGGCTTGGAGAATTTTGAGCACTTCTCAATTCCGGGAGTTGGTGATGGACAGGGAGGCCTGGCGTGCTGCAATTCGTGGGGTCGCAAAGAGTCGGACACGACTCAGCGACTGAACTGACTGAACTGAACTTCTCAATTCACTTAAAAAAAACACAACTGGCTATTCTAGGTCTTAGTTGTGAAGTGTGGGATCTAGTTTTCTGATCAGGGATCAAACCTGGGCTCCCTGCATTGGGAGCGTGGACCAGCAGGGAAGTCCCTCAATTCACTTTTTAGAAGATTATATATGAGGTGTTTGGCCGTATTTCTCCCTGAAAAGAAGTCCTATTCACCATTCCCCCAAAAAGCTCGATGGAAGGGATGCCAGGCTTGCTGCCCCCATACGAGAGCCCCAGGGTCTGATTCCCCAACAGAGGTCACTCCAGGTTAGTGTGTATTTTAGATCTTCTCAACTTCATTTTCATAGCATGTTTGAAAAATCAGTCATGATAATTACATGACTCTTAAAAGATCATTTCAAGCTGTTACTAACCCAAGTTGCTATGATATTTTTGCTTAATCATACTTCATAAAGCAAACATTTTGAAGAAAATGTGGAATATAGAAGGACCAGGTACTATAGCTGACTTTCTGGCTTTGTGACTTTGGGCAAGTTATTTATCTCCTCTGTGCCTTGTTTCAGGAACAATAATAGGATCTATCTCACAGGTTATTGTAGGGAATAAACTTGCTAGATACATAACCGTACCAGAATTCTCTAATGCTTTTTTTCTATTTGGTTCTGATTTTTTTTTTTTTTTTAAATAAATGAACTTTGAATATCAGCAGGTCTGGAACTAGGATGAGGTAAAGGTGTAAAATTAAATGACTGCCAAAAATGTCGATAGTCAAGATAAATATTTTTAAAAAATCAAAATTAATGTAAAAAATCCAATGATGAATAAAACACCAAAAATGTGAATAAAGACAGGATCAGTATCTCTTCTATACCATATTTCCCACACAGTATGATCAGGCTCTTTATTGGCCATATTCTTCCTGTTGCTGTTGAGTTTCTAGGTCATGTCTGACTTTTTGCAGCCCCATGGACTGCAGCACGTCAGGCTTCCCTGTCCATAACCAACTCCCAGAGCTTCCTCAAAACCATGTCCATTTAGTCAGTGATGCCATCCAACCATCTCATGTTGTCCCCTTCTCCTCCTGCCTTCAATCTTTCCCAGCATCAGGATCATTTCAAATGACTCAGTTCTTCACATTGGGTGATCAAAGTACTGGAGTTTCAACTTCAACATCAGTCCTTCCAATGAACAGCCAGGACTGATCTCCTTTAGAATGGACTGGTTGGATCTCCTTGCAGTCTAAGGGACTCTCAAGAGTCTTCTCCAACACCACGGTTCAAAAGCATCAATTCTTCTGCGCTCAGCTTGCTTTATAGTCCAACTCTCACATCCATACATGACCACTGGAAAAACCATAGCCTTGACTAGATGAACCTTTGTTGGCAAAGTAATGTCTCTGCTTTTGAATATGCTATCTAGGTTGGTCATAACTTTCCTTCCAAGGAGTAAGCATCTTTTAATTTCATGGCTGCAGTCACCATCCGCAGTGACTTTGGAGCCCAAGAAAATAAAGTCTGTCACTGTTCACACACAGTGTGACTAGGTTCTTTGTTGGTCATATCCTACTTCCTGATGTTACTCATATCTTAGACTTAGAGAATTTTTAGTCTATAAAGTGGTATTTTGAGGTACTTCTGTGCCTGGTATTGTACTGGTTACTGTGAAGGCCAGGAGACAAGCAAGAACATTTGGATAAGAGGTAAGTTTCAGATATAATTTTGCTTGTTGGGAGTGGGTAGGAAGGAGGAGGAATTTTTTGGTTTTTTTATTTTGTTTTGCTAACAAAGAAAAGAACAAAGAAAGTTAAATAGTTAAAACAATTTGGATGTGATATTGTGATTTATAACAAATATATATATTTGGTCTTCATCCACGGTTCTTGGCTCACAAATCCTTGGAATTTCCTAAGTGTTATAAGTGATAGAAAGCATATTTTTATGTTAATGAGGTGCCTTTGGAGATGAACCTGTGGATGGGGCTGGTTGCACCTACCTTCCCTCTCTAGGGACAGAAGAGGGGCTGGTAAGCTGAATAGACAGCAGATTAAAAAGCAGAGACATTACTTTGCTGACAAAGTTCCATCTAATCAAAGCTATGGTTTTTCCAGTGGTCATGTATGGATGTGAGGGACTATATAGGGGTCATGTATGAGGACTATAAAGAAAGCTGAGCGCTGAAGAATTGATGCTTTTGAACTGTGGTGTTGGAGAAGACTCTTGAGAGTCCCTTGAACTGCAAGGAGATCCAACCAGTCAAACCTAAAGGAAATAGGTCCTGAATATTCTTTGGAAGAACTGATGCTGAAGCTGAAACTCCAATACTTTGGCCACCTGATGTGAAGAACTGACTCATTTGAAACAATCCTGATGCTGGGAAAGATTGAAGGTGGGAGGAGAAGGGGACGACAGAGGATGAGATGGTTGGATGGCATCACCGACTCAATGGACCTGAATTTAAGTAAGCTCCAGTAGGTGGTGATGGATAGGGAAGCCTGGTGTGCTGCAGTCCATGGGGTTGCAAAGAGTTGGACACAACTGAGCAACTGAACTGAACTGAAGCTGAATCAGTCTCCATTGGCCAATGATTTAGTCAATTGTCAACTTAGGGAGAAAAGGTACAAGGTAAAAGCTGTGAGTGGAGTATATTCAGTGTCTTTACTGAATGAAGACTCTAGCCTGGGAGACAGCCTTTCAGAGACTCTGAGAAACTATTCCAGAGAGGTATAAGGGGACATCAGCACATGTGTGATTTTAGCTAAGGATACTGAACTCAAGCCCACGTCTCAGTGGAAAGTTGCTGCTGGTCACAAGGAATAGATATTTTGATTAATGGTTTTAGTGCTTTTCTAAGTATGACATTCAGGTACATACGAACTTTCTCCTGAAAATATCTAACTGAAGGTGTGCTTTGCCAGTTTTTGCAGAGCACAGAATGCCTCATTCCTGATCTCTGCCTTGAATTCCTTTCAGGGTGTATTGAAAGGCAATGACTACAGGGACTGGTGATTTAATTATTGTAGAACTGGGTGGTGAGATTAATTGGCACAATCATGCCTGTGTAATGAAGCCTTGATAGAAACCCCAAAAGGACAGGGATCAGAGAACTTCCAGATTGGCAAACACGTGGAGATTTGGAGAGAGAGGACATGGAAGGTCACGCTGCCTTCCCACATGCCATGCCCTTTTATCTGGCTGTTCCCTGAGTTATATTCTTTTATAATGAAACAGTGATCTGGTACATAATAGGTTTCTCTGTATTCTGTGAGCCACTCTAGCAAGTTAACTGAACCTCAGGAGGGGGTTGTGGGAACCTCCGGTTTATAGCTAGTTGGCTAGAAGTACAGGTCACAGCCTGGACTTGGACTGGCATCGGCACTGGGGGCTGGGGGTAGGCAGTCTTATAGGACTGAACCCCTAACCCCTGCGATTTGACATTACCTGTGGGTAGATAGTGTTAGCATGGAGTTAAATCACAGGACACACAAGTGGTATCCCAAGAATTGCTCAATGTGTATGTAGGGAACTCAATATATGGAAATGAATTTCATTCCCCACAATGGAATTCAGTGGCCAGAACACTAAAAGGGTATTGAGGAATTTCTTTAGGCATATGACCAATATAATCAGCCTTATAATTATCAGAAACATACTAAAACCAAACCTAGAGTCAAAAGGAAGAATGGTTTTATGTCGCTTTTTTTTTTTCTTCTTAATGTTGAAATTTACATACAAGAATAAGAACAGTGCAAAGAAGACTCATACACCCTTCACCCAGATTCCCTTATTGGGAGAAGTTCATCCCATTTGCTTTATCCTTGGTGCTCCCTTTACCTCAAAGTCATTTTCTTTTCTTTTTAAATATTTATTTATTCGGCTATGCTGGGTCTTAATTGTAGCATGCAGAATCTTCCATATTCATTGCAGCGTGTGGGGACTCTTGGGTCTTCCCTGGTAGCTCAGCAGGTAAAAAATCTGCCTACAATGTGGGAGACCTGGGTTCAATCCCTGGGTTGGGAAGATCCCCTGGAGAAGGGAAAGGCTACTCACTCCAGTATCTGGCCTGGAGAATTCCATGGACTGTATAGCCCATAGGGTTACAAAGAGTCAGACACAACTGAGTGATTTTCACTTTCCACTTTCACTTTGATGCAAACACTTAGTTGCAGCATGTGGGATCTTAGTTCCCTGACCAGCGGGTGAACCTGGGCCCCCTGAGTTGGGAGCGCAGAGTCTCAGCTGCTGGCCCACCAGGGAAGTCCTGAAATGACTTCTTTCTATCATCTTTTCCTCTCCAGTGCAGGATGTAATCGAGGGTCAGATTTCATGTTTAGTTGTCAGGGCTCTTTAGCTTTCTTTAATCTGGAACTTTTTTGCAGCCTTGCCTGGGTTTGGTAACATTGAAGTTTAGAAAGAATACAGTCCCTCTCACCCTGTTTGATTAACAGAACCTTGTTCGTCTGGTGTGTTTGGCTGATGTTTCCTGGAGATTCGATTCCAGTTAAACGTTCTGTCCACATTATTGCAGAGGTGATGTTGCTTTCTCAGGGAATCAAATCTGAAGGTTCACCATGTTCGTTTGCTCCTTGTTGATGATGCTAACTTTTGCCACCCAGCAGAGGTGCTGGTTGCTGCCTAGAGAATCCCAGGGATGGGGAAGCCTGGTGGGCTGCCATCTATGGGGTCACACAGAGTCGGACACGACTGAAGCGACTTAGCAGCAGCAGCACCAGCAGAGGTGCTGGTCTGATTTCTCCACTGTATAATTATTGAGTTGGCCAAAAAGTTCCTTTCCATAACATCTTATGGAAAAACCTGAGTGAACGTTCGGCTTTTGCAATACAGTTTTCCTCCTTTCTGTCAATATGCAGTCTGTTGGAAGATATTCCGTACCTCATCAAAATTTCCCCCTGGGTTCAGGGCCCACCGAGGATTCTAGCTTGATTCCGTGTTTACTAAGATGGCTGTAAAATCTTGGTGCCACCCCTTAAATGTAGCCCAAGGGCACCAGCATAGAAAAAAAAAAGAAACAATGAGAGGGATTTTGCTCTGATTATGCCAGAACCTGCTAAATGAGAACTGGGTACCTTTTCCCAGCATCGGCCACAGTGGTTAAGAATACTGGCTAGCCATGTCTACCTATGTCACCAGCTGTGTGACCTTGACCTTGGCGAGTTACTTGGATTCTCAAATATATATTTTACTACTCTGCAAAATTAGGTTATTCATATTTGACTGAGAAAATTCTTATCAGGCATGATGGTTAATTTTATATGTCAACTTGCCAGGGCTCACGGATGCCCAGGTATGTGGTAAATGTAATTCCTGGGTCTGTCCGTCAGAGTGTTCCCAGAAGAGATTAGTGCTTGAATTGGTGGTGGTTGTTTAGTTGCTAGGTCATGTCTGACTCTTTGAGACCCCATGGACCACCAGGCTCCTCTGTCCATGGGATTCTCCAGGCAAGAACACTGGAGTGGGTTGCCATTTCTTCCTCCAAGGGATCTTCCTGACCCAGGGATGGAACTTGACTCTTGTCTACATTGGCAGACAGATTCTTTACCACTGAGCCCTCAGTAACATGGATGGGCATCACCCAATCCTTTGAGGGCCTGGATAGAGTAAAAAAGTGAAAAGGGGACTTCCCAGGTGCCGCTCGTGATAAAGAACCCACCTACCAAAGCAGGAGACACAGAGAAGTGGATCCGATCCCTGGGTTGGGAAGATCCCTTGGAGGAGGAAATGGCAACCCACTCCTGTATTTTCACCTGGGAAATCCCATGGACAGAAGAGCCTGGCAGAATACAGTCCATAGAGTCGCAAAGAGTTGGACATGACTGAAGTGACGTAGCATGCACACTCATAGAGTAAAAAGGTGGAGAGACAGTGAAGTTGAATTTCTGCTGTTGAAGCCACCTAGCCTGTGGTATTTTGTTATGATGGCCCAAGCTTATTGAAGCAATTACTGAGTTTTTTGACACCCTCTTAAATTGTGCACCCATGAGACACTTATCACACCCTAGTCCTGACCCTGCTACACTGTGAGCAAACCGTATGTAACATTGCATCTGCTAACCCCAAACTCCCAGTCCTTCCCTCCCCTTCTCCCTCCCCCTTGGCAACCAGAAGTCTGCTCTCTGTGTCCTTGAGCCTGTTTCTGTTTTATAGCTATCTGAACATTATAATTTTTTTAATGAGGCACATGTGCATTCTATTTACTTCTGAAAATTAATAAAATGAAAATAGAAGAAATCTTGGGATAGCCAGCATCTCCATATTGATCTCGAAGTCACCCTGTCAGTCACACAGTCCCTGAATTTGGAGGACGTAAAATTTTCCAAAGGGAGTCAAGACGGGGTTCCAAGAGTTCTGCTGAGCTGGATCAAGTCGAGAGAATTTTTACTTTTTTTCTTTTTTTAAGCGGAGCTCATCTGGGACCTGACGGTGACCTGTCAAGAATGTAAGCAACTAATCAGAGATCAGCAATAGCTGTAACATAATCTCGAAGGAGGTCCGGTTTCCAGTTCTTATCACTCCCCGGCAGCCCTGTGTGCCCGCAGGTGGGTGGCCATAGGATGCAGTGATAAATTATGAATACTGCTCCGCCTATCGAGGTAGAGTCACTTCATACGTTGCTGTCCAGCATCACACGCCGAGGGAGCATACACCACTGGGACGCAGGCTTTGAGTGGCTCAAGTGGAATAATTGCTAACAATCCGGTCTCTTCCAAGCAGGATGGGATCCAAGGTAATGGGACTCGGAGGTGGCATCCTCTACCTGGAGCCGCTGAAATGCAATAATACCTGGGCTTCTGATAGGCATGGGAAGAGGCTCATGGATAAGATTCTGAAATTGGTGAAAATTTCACTTAACGTGACCCAATTGGATGCCCCCTTTTGCTGGCTGGGGGAGACGTGACCATTGAGGACTGTAGTGGCAGGTGTTACAAATTCCTTTCAATTGGTTCAGAGCAGAGCTGTCAATCTGATGTATTATCATGATGAAATGGTCTATATTCTCAATGTCCAACGAGTTATCAGTTCAATGTTTGCGATGTAGCCAGTGTGACCGAAGAACTAAATTTTAAATTTGACTTTATCCTAAAAGCTACATGCAGCCAGTGACTACTGTGTTGGGCAGCCCAGGTAGAGCCTTAAATAATAGATGGTGACCTAATAGTGAAGAAAATTGTAGGTAATTTTGGTCCTTAGGTGTAAGACTACTTGTAAATTTTCTTTTTTATGTATTGTGTTTACTCTTAGACATGGTAACGTCAAATTATCTCAGGTAAAAATCACCTTCAGAAAACGAAAACTGAACTATTTTCATTGGCCTGTACACCATGAAAAAATTCTCTGGGGGTAATGGAAGACAGAATTTGGGTGTCAGACCTATTGCCTTTTCCTAGCAATTAATTAAAGGTGTAAGATCTAGAAAGACAATTTTTTCCCCTGCTTCCTTTTTTTTTTTTTTTTGGTACAACCATCTTATATATTGTCTATTCAAAAAAAAATTATTTGTCAAAAGATTATTTCTCCTTCTCTAGACAGCCACAAAGTTTACAGAAATGTTTATATATGAGTTAGAATAATTCAGTAGCTGGCCACAGAGCTCTCCTGCACAATGAAGAAACTCTAGATACAGCCTGTCATCGAGCCATTCAGGCCGTGGTCCATTTCTATAGCACCTAATACTGTCGCCTTGGCAACTGGGAGCTCCACATGGCACAGTCCTTTACCGAAAACGTATTTGAATGCCCAGAGGTCCTAGTTTCGCCTGCCATTCCTGCATTATATCTCAAAACAGGAGCTCTAGGAAGCATGATTTTCTGGGTGAAATAATTTGGTTGATTGGTGGAGAGGAATGTTCAGGGTCCTGCAGAGGGCAGGACATAGGCAGACTGTCCTCAAGCAAGGTCATGTGTGGCCCTTTCTAGTATCGTGACCATATGAAATTTACATAGATATTCACACAGATGTATCTACACGTATTGGGTTGGCCAAAAACTCATTTGAGCTTTTCCATAACATCTTATAGAGAACCCAAATGAACTTTTTAGCCAACCCATAGTTATATATATATATTTATATATATATAAATATATATATTTTTTTTTCATGAAGGAAACTTTCCTTCCTTAAACACTGAATTGATTCTCAGAGTCCCTTGGTAAACCACTATTGGAATGGAATACTGCTCCATAATAAAAATTTTTAAAAAAGAGCAAACTATTGATCCATCCAAGTTGTTGGATGGATTTCAAAGGCATCATGCTGAGTGAAAAAAGACGTCAAAAGGTTATATACTGCACGTCTTCATATAGTTTTTGAAATGATATGATTACAGAGATGGAAAACAGACTCCTCATTGCCAGGAGTTAGAGAGAGGATGTTTGGTATGACTGTACAGGGTAGCATATCTTTAGGGATAATGGAGCAATTCTGTGTCTGGATTCTCATGGTGGTTACATACATGTGATAAAATTACAGAGAACTACACACACGTAAGTGCATGTAAAAACCCCAAATAAAACCTGAAGATTGTCCTAGTACTAAAGTTATATGACTCTGAGAGGACTTGGGTAAAGGTTACCTGGGATATCTCTGTATTATTGTTGTAACTTCTTATGAGTCTATAATTATTTCAAAATGAAAAGTTAAAGCCTTTTTGGAAATATTAGAGATGGAGCCATTTAGAAATGACCTCAGGGGGAGCTGGGTTTGATGAGCAAAGCACGGTGAAGAACTACATGAATAATGATGCTGATGATAACTGAGTACTCACTTCCTGCCACTTGACTGGGCATCATTCATGTACGGCTATTTCCATATGCTGCTCACTTTATGCAAATCATCTTGTCAGTTGCCTCTTTCCTCCAAGTTAATTGAATTGTAGGGAACTTGGTCAGAAATCAGAAAGCTCTCCCGTCAGATAATAAGGAAGAGACTCATGATTTACATTCATGTTTATAGAGGATGGCTTTTACCATGTTTCAAGTAAGTACCTTGCCATGAGTTCAAATATATTTTGTGACTTTATATATTTTCGTGCCTTATGTTGTTGTTTAGTTGCTAAAGTGAAAGTGAAGTCGCTCAGTCGTGTCCAACTCTTTGCGACCCCGTGGACTGTAGCCCACCAGGCTCCTCCGTCCATGGGATTCTCCAGGCAAGAATACTGGAGTGGGTTGCCATTTCCTTCTCCAGGGGATCTTCCCGACCCAGAGATCGAACCCAGGTCTCCTGCATTGCAGGCAGATGCTTTAACCTCTGAGCCACCTGGGAAGCCCTAAGTCATGTCCAATTGTTTGTGACCCCATGGACTGCAGCATGCCCAGCTTCCCTGTCCTGCACTGTCTCCTGGAGTTTGCTCAAACTCATGTCCACTGAGTCAGTGATACCATACTACCATCTCATCCTCTGGCGCCCTCTTCTCCTCCTGCCCTGTCTTTCCCAGCATCAGGGTCTTTTCCAATGAATCGGCTCTTTGCATCCGGTGGCCAAAGTATTGGAGCTTCAGCTTCAGCATCAGTCCTTCCAGTGAATACTCAGGGTTGGTTTCCTTCAGGATGGACTGGTTTGATCTCCTTGCTGTCCAAGGGACTCTCAAGAGTCTTCTGTAACACCGCAGTTCAAAGGCATTAGTTCTCGGCACTCAGCCTTCTTTATGGTCCAACTCGGACAAGGATACATGACTATTAGAAAAACCATAACTTTGACTAGACAGACCTTTGCTGGCAAAGTGATGTCTCTACTTTTTAATAAGCTGTCTAGGTTTGTCATAGCTTTTCTTCCAAGGATAAGGGTCTTTACGACACATCAAAGAGTTGAAATGAAATAGGTAATTTTTAAACTTTTTAAAATATAAGCTTATAAAAAGTTGCAAAAATTGTACAGAGAGGGTCCCATGGACCATTCACCCAAAATTACAGAATTTTGTTGTTTTCTGTCAAACCTCAACATGAACCAGCCATAGGTATGTGTATTGTATGACTTATTTTTAAAGCAAAGCTGCATCTAAGCCAGGCTGTGTGTTCTTACATCACTACTATCAAAAACTCTTATGAATGCTTTTCCTCCTGTCAACTCCCATTATCTTATCTTTTGACTAACAAAATAAATATTTTATCCTGAAATCTTGAAGAAAAACAATATCAAAAGAGTTTGACAGCAGAAACTTAATGACACTGTTTTAAGTAACTTTCTAGTTAACCATTTTTTACTAGAATCAGAGAAAAGTCATTGGAAAGGTTACCCAGAGTCCAGGTCTGTCGTCTTGCTCCCTGTTCCTGTAATTGTGTTTTATTTCTCTAGAGGTTGTGAGTTCCCGGGGGCCAGATACCTCTCACAGTGCTTTGCACAGAGTAGATGCTCAGAAAATATTTGCCAGTTAATCAACCGCTGTGCTCTTTTGAAAAATAAAGAGACTTATCTAGTAGTCCAGTGGTTAAGACTCTGAACTTCTGCTGCAGGGCATACAAGTTCAATCCCTGGACAGGGAACTAAGATCCTGCATGCTGCGTGGCATGGCCAAAAAAAATAAACTTTTAAAAATCAAAAAAAAAAAAAGAAAACTCCATAATTATGATTATTTTGATTGTGCTCATATTCCTATTTAATGGGATCACTCAAACTGGCAATGTAATAGCTTGCTTCTTAAATTGACAATACAGATTCTAGGACCAGTGTTTCCAATAGTTTCAGCAGGTTCTGTAAAATTGTCTCTGCATGAATCTGGAACACATGAGTCTATGCTGGTCGGAGAAGTTGTTTCCAATTACACTGTTTTTCCATCACAGTCATTTAGATAAAATAAAGCTGTTTCCTCTCCTGTATGATTTTCTAGATAGTCAGGATTCTGTCAGATGAGACTTGCTCTCTTTCCTTGTTTCAGAATTTAAGTTTTACTAGCGGAACAAGAAGAGGCTTTCAATACAGTTGAGAAGATGTAGGATTTTTTCTGTTTTCAGTGCTAAATTCTTTGTTATCACAGAAGTCTGGCTCTGCTCAAAATTCTACTTTTAATGGAGTCTTTCAAAGATGACATGTATGATGAAAATAATTCTAGTTCTCAATACTAATACTTTCATATCAGGGGTGAAAGGAAAGTGAAGTTGCTCAGTCGTGTCCGACTCTTTGCGACCCCGTGGACTGTAGCCCACCAGGCTCCTCCGCCCATGGGATTCTCCAGGCAAGAGTGGAGAATTTCCACTCTTGGGTTGCCATTTCCTTCTCCAGGGGATCTTTCCGACCCAGGGATTGAACCCAGGTCTCCCGCGTTGCAGGCAGATGCTTTAACCTCTGAGCCAAAGTCCTAGCTATCAGGGATACTTGGTCATAAGGCTTAAAATAAAACATTGGAGTCCATAGAACTTACTAGGAAATTAACTAAATTGCCTGAACTTTAATTTCTAACCTTGTAATTTTGCACATTTCAATTCCAGAAGATTTTTTAAAAATTAACTGATTAATTGTAGCTGCACTGGATCTTCGTAGCTGCACTCAGGCTTTCTCTAGGTGCAGTGAGTGGGCTACCCTTGGTTACGGTACACCGGCTTCTCATTACGGTGACTTCTTGTGTTCCAGAGCACGGGCTCTGGGCTCGCAGGCTTCAGTAGTTGAGGCACACGGGCTTAGTTGCCCTGCAGCCTGTGGGATCTTCCCGAACCAGGGATCAAACCCATGTGCCCTGCTTTGGCAGGTGGATTCTTAACCAGTGGGCCACCAGGGAAGCCCCTCAGATGATTTAACACTATGTGATATGTTATAGTGTCATTCTTAATTTATGAAGATTAATCATGTTATTTTAGAAAAATGATACCAAGTCACAAATAAAACAGTATCCCAGTATTTTTATGTACACACACACACAGGGGTGGGAAAGATTAGAAGGAATATTTCAAAAGGAAAACAGTGGTAATTTCTGAGTGGTGGGATTTTGGATAATTTTTATTCTCCTTATCATGTTTTCCCAGAATGTCTAAAATGTATGTGTAATTCTTTTATAATCAGATAACAGAAAAGAGAAGATCATATTTTAAAAGAGCTATATTTATGGGAGGCTTTTAATAGTTGCCTATTTAATAAGCATACTTTTCATACTTTTTATCCCTGCTTTTTCACATCAGAAGCCATTCCAAGTTTCTTTTTCCCTTTTGGCTGCCCTGAACAGCTTGAGGGCCCAATACCCCAACCAGGTATTGAACCCAGGCTTCCTACAGCGGAAGTGCTGAGTCCTGACCACTGGTGTGCACACGCATGTGCGATCAGTCACTTCAGTCGTGTCCGATTCTTCATGACTCCATGGACTGTAGCCTGCCAGGCTCCTCTGTCCGTGGGATTCTCCAGGTAGCAATACTAGAGTGGGTTACCATGCCCTTCTCCAGGGGATCTTCCTGACCCAGGGATCAAACCCGCATCTCCTGTGTCTCCTGCACTGCAGACGGATCCTTTACCCACTTAGCCACCTGGGAAGTCCCCCTAACCACTGGACTGTCAGGGAATTCCCAGAAATCATGCAGTGTTAAGAGCAAAATCCAAGGATCTCCCTGGTGGTCCAGAGGCTAAGATGCAGTGCTACCAATGCAGAGGGTTCAGTTTCTACCCCTGGTCAGGGAACTAGAGCCCACTAGAGCTCACAGGCTGTGGCTAAGACCTGACCCAGCCCATTTTTTTTAAGGTAGCAAAATCCAGAAAAGTAAAATTTTTAGAAAGTGGCACATGTTGATATTTATTTGCTGCATATTTCTTCTTTATTTGTCCCCAAGAAATCATGTGTAGCCTTCCCTTCTTCCTTTCTTGCTTCCCCCGTCCGTGAACCCTTTTCTCAGCCTCAGAGTATTTAGAGTTTTCTTTCTCAATTTTCACATGCATGTTGCCTCCAGGGAATTATAGTTTCCTCTACCTTCAACCTTCCTTAACTTTGTTATATTTTTCTTGTTTTTTTTTTTTTTTTTTTTTTTTTTATTGGAGTATAGCTGCTTTGCAATGTTACGTTAGTTTCTGCTGTTCAGAGAGGTGAATCAGCTCCATGTACGCATATATCCACTCTTTGTCACTAAAGAGTTGAGTCGAGTTCCCTGTGCTGTACAGTAGGTTCTCATTGCGTACCTGCTCAGTTGTTCAGTCCTGTCCAGCTCTTTGTGACCCCATGGACTGTAGCCCTCCAGCTCCTCTGTCCATGGAATTGTCCAGGCAAGAATACTGGAGAGGGTTGCCATTTCCTCCTCCAGGGGATCGTCCCAATCCAGGGATCGAACCTGTCCCTTGAGTCTCCTGCATAGGCAGGTGGATTCTTTACCACTATGCCACCTGAGAAGCCCCAAATAGCTTAAAAGCTATGCTGAAAGCTGTCTATTCTGTGATGTCTATTAATTTCTTCATTGACCCCAAAGAAATGTGGACTGAGCAGGTGGGGGCACCCTGGGAAAATCCTGGGTCATACTTTATCATTTATTGTTCCATATAGGTTTTAGTATTAATCCATGGTCAATGTCTAGTTTCTGCTGAGTGTTTGTAAGGCTCTCAAACCATGAACTATCTTTCTTTCCAGGGAAAGATAGCTGAGAATACCAACAAGATTCTCTTTAAGGGAAGAAAATGCTTCTTTTATAAATTTATCCATAAACTCAGGGACATGGGATTTAAGGAAATTTCATGGACTTGAGGAAAGGCTAAAAGTTTTTAGGACATATATCCTCCATTCAAAGCTGCTGTATACACTGCCATATTCATTCTAAGGTGACTTTTTTTTTGGTAATGTGGGTATTCCCAATATACCCACAGCTCCTACAGCTCAATTCCAGAAAAATAAATGACCCAATGAAAAAATGGGCCAAAGAACTAAATAGACATTTCTCCAAAGAAGACATACAGATGGCTAACAAACACATGAAAAGATGCTCAACATCACTCATTATCAGAGAAATGCAAATCAAAACCACTCTGAGGTACTATTTCACGCCAATCAGAATGGCTGCGATCCACAAGTCTACAAGCAATAAATGCTGGAGAGGGTGTGGAGATAAGGGAACCCTCTTACACTGTTGGTGGGAATGCAAACTAGTACAGCCACTATGGAGAACAGTGTGGAGACTCCTTAAAAAACTGGAAATAGAACTGCCTTATGATCTAGCAATTCCACTGCTGGGCATACACACTGAGGAAACCAGAATTGAAAGAGACACGTGTACCCCAATGTTCATCGCAGCACTGTTTATAATAGCCAGGACATGGAAGCAACCTAGATGTCCTTCAGCAGATGAATGGATAAGAAAGCTGTGGTACATATACACAATGCAGTATTACTCAGCCATTAAAAAGAATACATTTGAATCAGTTCTAATGAGGTGGATGGAACTGGAGCCTATTATACAGAGTGAAGTAAGCCAGAAGGAAAAACACCAATACAGTATGCTGCTGCTGCTGCTAAGTCGCTTCAGTCGTGCCCGACTCTGTGCGACCCCATAGACGGCAGCCCACCAGGCTCCGCCATCCCTGGGATTCTCCAGGCAAGAACACTGGAGTGGGTTGCCATTTCCTCCTCTAGTGCATAAAAGTGCAAAGTGAAAGTGAAGTTGCTCAGTCGTGTCCGACTCTTAGCGACCCCGTGGACTGCAGCCTACCAGGCTCCTCCGTCCATGGGATTCTCCAGGCAAGAGGACTGGAGTGGGGTGCCATTGCTAGTTCCCTGACCAGGGATCAAACCCAGGCCCCCTGCATTGGGAGAATAGAGTCTTAGCCACTGGACCACCAGGAAAGTCACCTGCAGCATTATTTGAAATGGCTAAGACATGGACGCAACCCCAGTGTCCATCTATAGATTAGTGGGTAAAGAGAATGTGGTATAAATATGCAATGGAATAGTATTCAGCCACAAAAAAGAAAGAAATCTTACCACTCGTGACAGCATAGATTAACCTTGAGGGAATTTTGCCAAGTGAGATAAGTCAGACAAAGAAAGACAGATCCTGTCTGGCATTACTTATGTGTTGAATCTTGAACTATAGTTCAAGAAAAGAAAAGAACTATAGTTCTTTTTCTTGAACTATAGTGGATTTACAATATTGTGTTTGTTTCAAGAATACAGTAAAGTGATTCAGTTATATATATGTATATATTCTTTTTTCAGATTCTTTTCATTATAGGTTATTATAAAATATTGAATATAGTTCCCTATGTTATACAGTAAAATCCTTGTTGTTTATTTATTTTGTGTATATGTATATGTGTGTATATATATGTATGTAGTAGTGTGAATCTGTTAATCCCATACTCCTAATTTATTCCCCACTTCCATGTTGAATTTTAAAATCAAGCAAAAACCCAAGCTCATAGATACAGAGAAGAGACTGGTGGTTGCCAGAGTTGGAGACTGGGAGAAATGGTTGAAAGTCGTCAAAAGATACAAACTTTCAGTTATAAAATAAGTAAGTTATGGGGATGTCATATACAGTATGGTAACTATAGTTAAGAATGCTATGCTATGCTAAGTCACTTCAGTCGTGTCCGACTCTGTGTGACCCCAAAGATGGCAGCCCACCAGGCTTCCCGTCCCTGGGATTCTCCAGGCAAGAACACTGGAGTGGGTTGCCATTTCCTTCTCCAGTGCATGAAAGTGAAAAGAGAAAGTGAAGTCGCTCAGTCACGTCGTAGTTATATTTGAAAGTTGCTAAAAGAGATCTTAAAAATTCTCATCAAATTAAAAAGTGTTTATAGCTATGTAAGTTGATGGCTGTTAGCTAGACCTTATGGTGACCATTTCACAATGTATTAAAAAATCATTACCTTGTACACCTGAAACTAATATAATTCTATATGTCAGTTACACCTCAATTGAAAAAAAAAAAAAAAAGAATGTGTATGAAGGGGGAAAAATGCAGTAAACATCCAAGACCCTTTTGCTGTATTTATTGGTCTAATTTATTTACTTATTGTTGGGAAGTAGTAAGAGAACTCTAGCCCTTGCATTTGATTTTTTAAATCTCTACTTTATGCTGAAAAAAATGTATGCAGTTGCATGGCCATTTCTTTCTCCACCTGGAACTCCCATGAGGCAATTAAGACTGTGAACTGTTCTAATTCTTACTAGGAGACCATCTAATCCCTAAGGTAATTTAGAAGCGTTATTCTGTTTACTGATAATCATAATTATACACATTCAGTAGTGATTAAGAGGCTGCAGTTGAATAATCAAAAGCTGACAGTCTTCTTGTCATTACATGAAAAGATAGTCCCACATTTCAGCCGTTGAGCAAATCGGATGCATAAAAACGTACAATATGATAATGCTCTTATCATTCAAGTTTGATCCTTATCCTTTCCACAGCTGAGACTCCCCCTTGAATTAAAGTATCAGACCTTGCTTTCTTTCTTGATGTATGTTTGATTCAAATTTTGGCTTCCACTGAGTACCATCCTTCAGATGGTTTTCTTGAGAGCTAGAAGCATTGTTTGTTTATGGAGCAAACACTCGTTAAGTTCTACTGGAGATACTGCTAACTGCTGTTTGCACAGTTAATTTGCTGTGTGTGTTTGGGCAGCTAAGAAGCAGCAGTGGGTCTGGAAAGGTACCATCTCACCTCATGTTCTCAATGACCCTATTTTTCAACATTTAACAGTGCTGGATATAAAGATCTTAATTAAGAAGTAGCCCAGCCATAAGTTTAAGGGATTCATCACAAACCATCAAACATTTGTTTGGAAAGGGTTATACTTGAAACTCCACTTTTTTTTCCCTCTTGGTGCCTACAATTTTTAAATATGTATATGATTTGGAAGCCTGGATCTTAAGGACTAGAGACATGTATGCTATACTGGATATAGAGTAGGGATCAGAGATTTTTTTTTATAAAGGGCCAGATAGTAAATATTTTAGATTTTGTGGATCATTCAGCCTCCTTGGCAACTACTTAAGTCTGTCATAGCAGGAAAGTAGTCACAGATAGACATACACGATAATCATGACTGTAGCCCAATAAATGCTAATGGACACGGACCTTGGAATTTCATACAATTTTCTCACAACTTTGAAAAAAAATTATTCTTTTGTTGCATCAAAAGCAGGCAGCTGTCTGGGTTCGACCCACGAGCCCTAGTTTGCTATTCTCTGACATAGACCATCATAACTGTTTCATTTTTTTAGAATTTTATTGACCGCTGACTGAGCTGCTGTGACTGGCTTCATTATGAATCTTGCTTTCTCTTTTAAGTACCCACTGATTTTCTCTGGCATATTCTTGCCATTTGAGTCTGCAACCAGAGGCAGTTTCCTCTAACCCATCAGAATAATGATAAAAAGCAGGTATAACGCAAACAGCAATAAAAAGAGCCGTACAGTGACATGAAATCATTTTTGAGACTCTAGAAAAGCCAAGCCTATTTGTCCTCTCTGGCTTCTCATCAGTATATTCTGGAAGCATCACTAGGTGATATATAGTCTTCATGCAGTTTGCAGAGTCGAAATGGAACTAGAGGTTTTTAGATTTGTACATATGCCCATACATCTTAATCTGCCTAGACTCTCAAGATAGGATCTTTCCCCACTACCTTAGGGAAGAATTCTCTGCTGTTAAACTGTTTTTTTCTGTCGTATATCTTTTTTTAAAAAATGGCTATAAGATAAATATTCCCCAACTTTCCCAATGACTCTCGATCTCTGGGACTGAGTTTTCAGTTAACATTTTTTTTAACATAGACATGAAAGGAATATACATGCAGCCCATTGGGAGTGGGCATGTGGTCTCTCGCTGATGGAGCAAATGTTTCAGACTGTTGTTATTCAAGATGGTTTTCGGTGTCTGTGCCCCGGGAGATGGCCCTCCACTACGGGAGGGTGGGAGGTGACTGTGAGCTGCCCGGCTAAACCAACAGAAGTGCGGGCTGGATTTCTGGCCTGAACCCAGACGTTTGAGCGCCTCATAGCTCCTCGGGGACCTGACAGGCAATTGTATTATGAAAGCTGACATGCTGAATGGGCCGCTTTTACAGATATTCTTTACCTGTCTCTTTGTGTTAAAGTGGGAGAAAGCCAAGTAGCAGAGGAGAGAGTCGAGGAAGGCGGCAGGGAGCTGGCAGGTGGAATAAAATCTCGGGCGGGTTTCATGCACGGAGCCCGATGTAGGCTGCGTAACAAGAAAGGTTTGCACAGAACAAATCTCTTTTGTTCCCCGTCATCTTTAAATGAGTGTCAAAGTAGGCAGGGGGGCTTTGACCGTTAACCGCACAATTTAGCCGGCCTGTTGTGTCCTGCGGGCCCCACCTCCTCGGAGTTTCTCAGATTAGAAAAGAAGACCCCAGCCCCTTATAAATGGGCCATCTCTTGTTCTTTGTGTCCAGACTGCCCAGTGTGAAATCCGCAGTGACGTTAAATGTTTTCTAATGAATAATTACTGAAAGGAAATGGAGGACTATATGTGTAATGGATTGTAGCGCATTAAAATGTTTTATTTTGGGCACAAAAATGTTGTCCTTCACAAGCACCACGATTGTTGCAAAAGGGCCTTTGTGCAGGAACTGTTTCAATGGATTATCTGCCAGCGTTTCCATCCCAAATGGGAATCAAAGGCCGCCTTTGGCAAACTAATGTTTTTCAAGATGGCAGCCATGAAACACATTTAGTATTTAAAGTTGTGGGGTTTAAAGGAATGTTTGAACTCCGGAGATTTTCTCACTTACTTTCCCCCCTTTTGATTTGGGAAAGGGTAGAGGCTCTCCCCACCCCCACCCCCTCGTCCTGCTCCAGCAGCAGCCGGACGGTCCGCCTTTACCAGACTGTCGGAGCGTGTTTCATACAGACAAGCAGGAGGTCCCAGGCATGGGTGGTTGCCACTTTCTCTGGACTAAATATCATTTTATTTTTTCCTGAGTGTGTGTGAGGATGATTATGAGACTGAAGAGTATCTCAGATGGTGCATTGTGGTGAACTTACTGAGAATTTCCCAGTGGGTTTTTACTGGGGAAACTGTTGGGATCTGAGTGGCTATTCAGTGTCGAAGCATTGAGATCCTTACGTCTGTGTACCAGCTCTAATCGGTTTATGACAAAGCTAACAGGAGTTTCTGTGCTGCTTGAATTGGTGTGGAGATGTCAACTTCAGAGTTTCAATACTGCTTTGTTGCCAGTGAGACAACCGCCGTAGCCAGGGTCTTCTCTCTCTCTCCCTGGAATTTTCCTAATATGAATGTTAGGGAGACGAAGGCAGAAATAGCTGTGAATGTCTGATGCTCATAGGTAAAATGTTTCCTGAAGGTGGAACATTCCAAACTCTTGGGTCATCTACCTTCATGGAGTGGAGGGTGAGTGTGTTTGTTCCCTGGAAAAAGTCTCTTTGGTCCTCATGGATGTAGCCAAAAACATCCACAATCTCAACTTTTTTCTGTGAGATTAATGTATGGAAGTATTGTACTAAGAAAAAAAAAAAAAAGCTAAGCATTTCTTGTCTGTGAATTAAAGATGTTGACAGAAATGGGTCTTGCTTACAAGACTCTGCCTGAAATCCTCATTGGTTTTTAAGCTTTAGGCATGAGAAGCAGCCACAGGATTCTGTGTTAGAGGAGAAATAGATGCAAGAATCAATACTTTTAAAAGCTGCGACAGAATGTTGATCTTCCTTCCGACATGTGAACATAACTTCCATCCTCCCAGTCTTTCTCTTGGTTTATCCTGTTTACCTGTTGTCTCTACAAGTCTACCTTATTTTCACCCAAGCAAGGCTTTCAGTAACTCAGCTTCCTCAACTCTGATTTTATAGCGAATAAGTGAAAAATAAACGTGGACTTCCTCAGAGCCACTGCGCCCTACGTTCTTTATCTTGAGAGGAAACAATTAAGATATGATGTTTTCAAAAGGTTTTTAATTGTGGGCTATAACACACACACTGAAAAATGTATAAATAAAAGTGTGTGCATGCACGCTCAGTCACTCAGTCATATTTGACTTTTTGCGACCCCGTGGACTGTAGCCCACCAGGCTCTTCTGTCCATGGGATTTCTCAGGCAAGAATACTGGAGTGGGCTGCCATTTCCTTCTCCGGGGGATCTTCCTGAGCCAGCAATTGAATCCATATCTCTTGCATGTTCTGCATTGGCAGGTGGGTTCTTTACTACCACACCCACAGGGAAGCCCAAATAAATGTGCAGTTTGATGAATCATCATAAAGCTCACACCCATGCAACCACCTTCTTGGTTGCCTCTTTCATTCAACGCCCTTCATACTCACCCAAGTGTGAAAGTGAAAGTGTTAGTCACTCAGTCAGGTTTGACTCTTTGTGACCCCATGGACTGCAGCTGGCTGGGCTCCTCTGTCCGTGAAATTCTCCAGGCAAGAATACTGGAGTGGGTTGCCATTTTCCTTTCCAGGTGATCTTCTGGACCCAGGGATCGAACCCACCTCTCTTGCATGTCCTGCATCTGCAGGTGGGTTCTTTACCACCTCACCACCTGGGAACACCGCCCCACCCTGGATTTTAATGACTTAAAAAAAAATCATTTGCGCAAATAAAAATTATACTTTTCAAAAAAATCAGACTAGTTTCACAAAGTGGAAGCATCTAGATGATTTTAAGTGGTACAGAGATGGCATAGTTGTGTGTTCGTGTGAACTGGAGAAAAAAACTAGCAGACCTGATACATCGCTCTTCAGATCCTACACCTGAGAGCAAGCCAAAAGGCCTTGCTGTGCATCTTGAAAAAGGCAGGACTTGGACACGGCAAAAGTCACAGCTGAAACGTGGAGTGACCAGATTCACTCATGATTGTCTTCTGCATGGAGCCGACTGCTTCCGGTTTAAGTTTGGAAAGAGAAAACAGACCCACCGGCCTTTACTCTTCGGCCACCAAAGGCGTTGTAATCCTGTCAGCAAAAAATGAGAGCTTTTACCCACAAGCCACGAGTCCACCAAGCAATTGTTCGGGAACCTGCAGGTGTGGCCTGTTATTTAGTTGATGGAGGGGAGGGACCGAGTGATGGTGAGACTTGTTGGCAGAGCCTTTCCCTGCATCCAGCCTTGTTGCTGTTGAGTCGCCCAGTTGGGTCTGACTCTTTGTGACCCGACGGACCGTAGCACAGCAGGGTGCCCTGTGCTTCACCATTTCCTGGAGTTTGCTCAAAAGCCATATGGTTTACAATTTGAGCTCCAGTTTGAGTCAAAAGGTCATCTTTTTTCTTCTGGATTTATTAAAATTCTATCCATTATGTTCTTGTTACCAAACCTAGGTAATGCAGAGTGAAGCCAAACCAGAAACCTTGGAGTCTGGAGCAGAGAAAGGTTTATTGCAGGGGCATATGCAAGAAGACAGGTGGCTCGTGGCCCCCAAATCCCAAAGTCCTTGAAGGGTTTCAACAAAGCAGTTATAAAGGCGAGGTAAGGGAGGGGCATGGTTGTTGCAAACTTCTCAGTGTAGAAATCCTTTGTGTTTTGCAACTGTCCACATAAGCCAGTTCACTTTTTTTCACCAAAACTTCTTAAACTCGTGCCCATCAACTTTAGACACACAAGTGAACCCAGAGCCAAAGGATCCATAGAGAGTTTTTAGCCAGAGTATAATCTGTCCAAGATAGGGAAAAGTTTGGAGAAGTTTGAGGGTCCCCTTCTGTATCAAGTCTAACTGCATGGGAATCTTTGAAACAGCCCTAGAACTGACTTTGAGACCATTGTAGCTAGTGGGTTTATTTTGTGGTTGAAGTAGGATGAGCAAATCTATTCAAGGTTCCAATTTCATTGCCACAGAATCAGAAGTTCCAAATGCATAACAGATCTGTGGTTCTCACTCAGATGCAGATATACCTCTTCTAACCTGTTATATACAAAAGAGATGAAGCACCATGGTGGAGCATTGAAACAAACATGGAGAAGCATTTATTTGCTATGCAAGAGGCTAAATTGAGTAGAGATAGAAGAGTGAGTTTGGAGCGACAGGTGTGTGTTGAATCCCAGCTGGGTCCCTAACTGGCTGTAAACTTAGTCCTCACTGTTTATTGGGTTGGCCAAAAGATTTATTTGGGTTTTTCCATAAGATGTTATAGAAAAACCCCAGTGACCTTTCTGGCCAACCCAATATTACTACATTCCTTGTTATCTTTATCATCTACTACTTCTGGAGGACAAACTACTATTTATTTGGTGCTACCTCATATCCTCACAAAAAATCTGTTAAAGAAATATGACAACCTCACATTATATGGTAGCGATCTATTGAGAAGAATCTATACCTCTGTAGAGTTCCATTGTGCTGCGTTACCTGTTTCCTTATTGGTGAATATTTGAATTTTATCTTTGTGAGATCATATATAATAGATTAAATATCTATAAGTGAAATTATTACATAAAAGAATGTGTACTTGATTTTTAAATATATTATCAAATTACATTTCATAGATGTTCTACAACATACATGTCCTCTCACCTGTAATAGATGCAAGTAATTGTTTGCCACACTCTCATGAAGACTGTTCTCAAACTAGCTATCAGATTGCCAAAAATGAGAAATGGTATTTTAGTGGTATCTCAATGCATTTCTCTTTGGAATGAGGTTGAGTATCTTTCTCTAATGTTTAAAAGACAAGTTTTCATATTCATTTCTGTGAATTGTTGTTTATATCCCTTGCCCACTTTTGATGTGATGCATGTTGAAGGGTGTTGAACTTTTTCTTATTGATTTATGGAAGTTCTTTATATATTAAGGAAATGAGTCATTTGTCTGAGATGTGAATTGCACTTTTTTTTTCCCCAAAATGTTTTTATCTTTTGACTCTGCTTATGATGCTCTTCCTAGCCTGAAATTTTTCTTTGTAGTTGAATTGATCAGTGTTTTCTTCTCTGGCTTCTGAATTTTGTATCATACTTAAAAAGGCACTCCTCTCTTTACCTGTATTTTCTTCTAATATTTTATGATTTTCTTTTTTGATGTTTCAACCTTTGATCCTTCTGGAATTTGTTTTGGTTTCTGTTGTTTTTGATAAGTGTAATTATCAAGACAGTTGAACTTTATCAAGTGCCATTTCAGAATCTATGAGATGTGTAGTTTTCCACTCTTGATCAACTGATATGATAAGTCTATTATTAATAGATTTTCTAATATGCCTTCCTGGAATAAATCCCACTTGGTCACATTTTACTATCCCTTTATTGTTATATTGATTTTGTTTACTAATCACTTATTGAGGAATTTGGTATTGCTATACCTAAATTAAAAGACGCTTACTCCTTGGAAGGAAAGTTATGACCAACCTGGATAGCATATTCAAAAGCAGAGACATTACTTTGCCAACAAAGATTCGCCTAGTCAAGGCTATGGTCTTTCCTGTGATCATGTATGGATGTGAGAGCTGGACTGTGAAGAAGGCTGAGCGCCGAAGAATTGATGCTTTTGAACTGTGGTGTTGGGAAGACTTTTGAGAGTCCCTTGGACTGCAAGGAGATCCAACCAGTCCATTCTGAAGGAGATCAGCCCTGGGATTTCTTTGGAAGGAATGATGCTAAAGCTGAAACTCCAGTATTTTGGCCACCTCATGCGAAGAGTTGACTCATTGGAGAAGACTCTGATGCTGGGAGGGATTGAGGGCAGGAGGAGAAGGGGACGACAGAGGATGAGATGGCTGGATGGCATCACTGACTCGATGGATGTGAGTCTGAGTGACCTCCGGGAGTTGGTGATGGACAGGGAGGCCTGGCGTGCTGCAGTTCATGGGGTCACAAAGAGTCGGACACGACTAAGCGACTGATCTGATCTGATACCTAAATGAGGTTGGCCTAATTTTTCTAGTACTTTTATTGCAAAATAACATACATGAAGAAGAACATATATGTACAACCTAAAGAATAATAGCTATATGTTTTGACCCAGTGTTAGATAAGTACAATCCTTTGTTTTCCTGGTAGTTGGATCACTTGTGAATGTATCCTCAAGCAGCATATTGCTTAATTTTGCTTGTTTGGGACCTTGGTTAAAATAGAAAGAAACTACATATGTATGTGTATATTCTTATGTGATTTGCTTTTCTTTGAACAATGTTGTTTATTTGAAATCAAGTCATGCTGATGAGCCTAACTGTCCTTCATTCACTTTCCAACCCAGGTGTCAAACGTGGGTCTCCTGCATTGCAGGCAGATTCTGCACCGGCTGAGCCCACTAGAGAAGCCCCAAATTCTCTTTATGCACTATTTTTCCACTCTGTACCTTTTCTTTTCACTTTCTAAACTGTACACAACATATTAGTTAAATTAAACATCTTTGAATCTCCTTTTCCAGGATCTGACATGTATTTCCATTTCTTGAAATCTTGTTTTGTGTCCTGGAATGTGTCAAAAAGAGCACGGATGGTTTAGATTTGAATATAAATGGTTTAAATTTGAATCTCTGTCAACTCTACTATCCTTGTGGCAAGCTATTTAACCTCTCTGAGCCTCAGTTTTCACATCTGAAAAATGGGAGTAAAGTATCTGTTACCTTATAGGGTTGTTGAAAGGTTTCAAATGAATCTATATATGAAAAGTTCTTAAGGCAGTGCATGGTGCTCTGTAAAGCTCTGAATAACTGTCTGATGTGATTATAGCATTATGTGGTAGTGATAGCCATGTATTTTATTATTGTTAGAACTTGAGGTTTTTTCCTGTTTTGAGGCTTTCCCTGGTGACTCAGATGGCAAAGAATCCACCTGTAATGCAAGAGACCTGGGTTTGATCCCTGGGTTGGGAAGATCCCCTGGAGAAGAAAATGGCAACCCACTCCAGTATACTTGCCTGGAGAATCCCCATGGACAGAGGAGCCTGGTGGGCTGCAATCAACGGGTTCAAAAAGAGTTGGACATGACTGAACAACCAAGCCTGTTGTTGCCTGTTACAAATAAGGCTGCTGCATGCTTCCCATGTTTGTCCCTAGCTGCACATAAACAAGAAGAATGAAGATGCTTGGTTACAGGGCATGTGTCCTCAACGTTTACTAGGCTGTGCTGAATTGTTTTCCAAAGCAGCTATACCAATTTACACTCCTATCCACAGAGTTTGAGAATTTCTCTCACTTGACATTTTTGCTGTCCAATGAGATTTTAAAATTTTTACCAATGTGTTAAGTATGCAATTGTATTCCACTGGGGTAAAAATTTGCATTTAAAACATTTTTATTGGCCATTTTATTCTTCAACAAAATGCCTGCTAGTCATTGAGTCAGTTGGGTTTCTTTTTTACTCATCCCTAAATTCTCTTTGTGTGTGTGTGTTAGCCACTCAGTCATGTCTGACTCTTTGCAATCCCATGGACCTGTAAGGCTCCTCTGTCCATGGAGTTCTCCCGGCAAGAATACTGAAGTGAAAAAAAAAAAAAAGAATACTGGAGTGGGTTGGCATGTCCACCTCCGGGGATCTTCCCAACCCAGGTGTCAAACACGGGTCTCCTGCATTGCAGGCAGATTCTGTACCGTCTGAGCCCACTAGGGAAGCCCCAAATTCTCTTTATGCATTATTTTTTCACTCTATACCTTTTCTTTTCACTTTCTAAATATCTTTTGATAAACAAAAGCTCATTTTTCATACAGTAAAGATTGCATGTTATTCCTTTTATGGTTGAGTTTCCCTGGTGGCTCAGATGGTAAAGAGTCTGCCTGAAATGCAGGAAACCCAGGTTTGATCCCTGGGTCAGGAAGATCTCCTGGAGAAGGAAATGGCAACCCACTCCAGTATGCTTGCCTGGAGAATCCCATGGACAGAAGATCTTGGCGAGCAAACACATCACTTCCCTTTATGATTGATATTCTTTTGTATAAATTACGAAGAAACTTTTCCTTACCCCATGGTCATGAAGATAACTTTTACATTTGTTTCTAAAACTTTATAGTATTGCCCTTCACATTTAGATCTTGGTTCTGTGACAGTTTGGAAATCTAATTCACATACCATTCAGGAAATTCACCCTCTGAAGTACACAACTCAAGTGTGTTAGTATATTCAGAGTTGTGCAACCATCACCAAAATCAATTTTAAAACACTGTCATCTTGTTAAAAAGAGACCTTAACGGGCCTTCCCTGGCAGTCCAGTGGTTAAGACTCCATACTTTCACTACAGAGGGCATGGGTTCAATCCTAGTCCAGGAACTAAGATCCCACATGCTGAGCAGCCAAAAATAAAGAAATAAAATACATATTAAAAAAAAAAGAAATCTTTTATCCTATAGCAGTTACTTCTCAGTTTCTCTCAACCCCCCTACCCTTGGTAACTACTAACTACCTTTCCATCAGTATAGATTTGCCCATTCTGGACATTTCATATTATGTCTGTTGTGACTGGCTTCTTCCATTTAGCATAGTGTTTTCAAAGTTGACCCATATATGCATCAGTACTTCATTCCTTTCTTTTTTTTTTTATTTTGTTTTTAAAAATATTTATCTATTTTTGACTGTGTCATGTCTTAGTTGTGACATGCAGGATCTTTCACTGAGGTGTGCGGACTTTGTAGCCCCATAGCGTGTGAGTTCTTGATTCCCTGACCAAGGATCAAGCATGCATCTCCTGCATCCGAAGGCAGATTCTCCACCACTGGACCACCAGGCAGGTCCCACTTCATTCCTTTTTATTGCCAACTAATATCCCATTGTATAGGTGCATTGCATTTTGTTTATTTATTTACCAGTTGATGGACATTTGAGTTGTTTCCACTTTGGGACCATTATGAATAATGCTGCTGTGAACATGTCTATTCGAGTTTTTGCAGTGGACACATTTCCATTTCTCTTGGGTATATACCTAAAAGAAGAACTGCTGGGTCGTATAGGAAGTCTGTATTTAACCTGTTAAGGAACTGCTAGGCTGTTTTCCAAAGTGACTGCACCATTTTCTATTCTATCAACAATATCCAAAGATTCCAGTTTTTCTGTTTCCTCCTCAACACTTGCATTGGGGAGGAATCAACACTGACATTTTGATTGTAGCCATCCCAGTGGGTATGAAGTGATGGCTTGTCGTGATTTTGACTTGCATCTTTCTGTTTCACGTCTTTTAATATGTAGATTCTCTTGCAGTGTTCTTCAACAAATGATGAAGAAACTGGATAGTCTGTCCCATAGAGTTTCCTAGTTTGAATTTAGGCGACTACTGATGGAAGTGCTCTTTTTGTTGAAGTGTTTCTCATTCTTTGTTTTCCTTTGAACTGGAAATTAGATTCCAGACCTGTGCAGCCTGAACACTAGTCACTAGCCACCTGTGGCTATTTAAATCTAAGTTAATTTAAATTAAAAATTAAGTTTCTCCATCCCATCATATTTCAGATGCTCAGAGGCCACATGTAGCCCACAGCTGTTATGTTGAACAGTGAGGCTAAAGAACATTTTCATCATCTCAGAAAGTTCTATTCCGTTGAAGTGTTGACCTGATCAGATTCAGTGAGGCTTAATCAAGATTAAGCTTTGCATGATTTGAATCCGTTGAAATATGAGATTTGCTTTATGGCCTAGGTTGTGGTCAATTTTTATAAACGCTCTGTGTGCAAAGTGTATACGGTATGACTGTTGGGTGCCATATTGCACTTGTGTTAGCTAACTGTTCTGTCTAGATTTACTCTGTCCTACTGATTTTCCTGCCATGGTTTTCTGTTAATTTCTGACAGAGGTTAGTTAAGATCTTGTACTATTGGACTTCCTGAATAAACCATCATACAGTTGACCTTTGAAAAGCATGGGGGGTTGGGGTACTGACCTTCTGTGTAGTCAAAAATCCATAATCCACTTGGGTTGATCCTCTGCAGAGTCAACCAATCATAGATTCTGTAGTCCTGCTGAAAAGCATTTACTATTAAAAAAAAAAAAAAAAACTGCATATAAGTGGACCCACAAAGTTCAAACTTGTGTTGTTCAAGGGTCAACTGTATAGTGTGTACGTACAATGGAGTACGTTGCAACCCTGAAAAGGAATGAGGATTGTCATTATAAACAGCTGTGAAGGGATCTCCCAGGTAGATTTCCCAGTGAAAATACTGGTGGAAAAACAGCATTTTGAGTTTGCAAGCATATGCCTAAGAAAGGAGGAAAGCAAATCTTCGTGAGTATTTGCTTCTATTTAAGAAAAGGAATAGTTTTTAGTATTCTAAAGCTTTTGAAATGATTGTTTACAGCAGGAAGAAGGTAATAGGGTAGAAGGGACAAGTATGATAGATAGATCTTTGAATATGCCTTATTTTGTTTTTGGCATCATTAGGTATATTTTACATAATGATAAAATAAAATTTCAAAATCAGTCTCCCTAAATAAAACAATAAAAGCGAACCAAAATATGTATCTCATTGCTGGTATAGATAGGCACGTGGAAATCAACTGTTTAAAGGGAGCTTAAAGCACAGTAATGTGCCTACACAAACCCAGTGAAGTACTCTGAAGGCAAATACATTTGTAAATTATTTTATTTATTTGTTTATTTTTGGCTGCTCTGGGTCTTTGTTGCTTTGCCTGGTTTTCTCTAGTTGCGGCGAGTGGGAGCTACTCCTCACTGTGGTGTACAGGCTTCTCATTGCCGTGGCTTCTCTTTTCACAGAGCGCAGGCTCTAGCCACACAGGCTTCAGTAGCTGCGATGCATGGGCTTAGTTGCTCCTTGACTATAGAATCTTCTCAGGCCAGGGATCAAATCTGTGCCCCCTGCATTGGCAGGCAGAATCTTATCCACTGTGCCACCCGGGGGTGTCCTGAAGACAAATAACTTTTAGACTTCCCTGGCTGTCCAAGACTCTGCACTTCCAATGCAGGAAGCAAGGGTTTGGTCCTTGATCAGGGGACTAAGATCCCACATGCTGTAGCACAACCAAAAAAAAAAAACAAAAAATAGAGAAGTACCTCTTTGAAAAATATTTCAAACGCTCTTCGGTAATCCTATTGATGATCATGTTAGTACTGCTGTGTTGAGATTGTTGTGTGACTTGTGGAATAAAGCCAATGAATAATTATGTCACTGAACTGGAATTTTAGAGAGGAGAAAGGGGAAGAGATACAAGTAAAGTAAGTTTAAGCACAAACCCCTTATTGTGTATTTAAATTGATGGAATTAGAATAAACTCATGTATTTTATTTTTTAAAAAATACTTTCTTGGTGTCTCTAATGAAAAGCTTTTGAAACAGTGAGCACCCCTAGTGTCTGATTGTGGTATTTACCACCTCCCCATTGAAATAAATTGGAGCTCCTGGGGCAGATTCAAGGTCCAGCTTGAGAACACATAAATAAACCTAAAAGCAACTTGGCATTTTGATAAGCAAAGAAAGCTATCAAAGACTGTTACTGCTACTGCTAAGTCACTTCAGTCGTGTCCGACTCTGTGCGACCCCACAGACAGAAGCTCACCAGGCTCTCCCGTCCCTGGGATTCTCCAGGCAAGAATACTGGAGTGGGTTGCCATTTCCTTCCCCAATGCATGAAAGTGAAAAGTGAAAGTGAAGTCGCTCAGTCGTGTCCGACTCTTAGCGATCCCATGGACTGGAGCCTACCAGGATCCTCCGTCCATGGGATTTTCCAGGCAAAAGTACTGGGGTGGGGTGCCATTGCCTTCCCCGAAAGACTGTCAAGGTCATGTCAAAAGGACTCAAGAGCCCACTTAAAAGGTTCCCGTACTGTCCAAAAGTGGGACAGTTTTAGCATGTGAAGTGAAAGTTGCTCAGTCATGTCTGACTCTTTGTGACCCCATGGACTATAAAGTCCATGGAATTCTCCAGGCCAGAATATTGGAGTGGGTAGCCTTTCCCTTCTCCAGGGGATCTTCCCAACCCAGGAATTGAACCCAGGTCTCCCACACTGCAGGTGGATTCTTTACCAACTGAGTTATCAGGGAAGCCAATTTTAGCATCGATAAGAATAAATAATTGCCATGGAATGAAATATATCAAATACAGTTAAACCTGCAATCTCATAATATTAAAAACTCATCGTCCCCTTTGAAAAATGCTGTAGAAGCAACTCATTCTGAAAACAAGCAAAGCAAGCATTTATCCTGTCTTTTTTCTCCCCAAACTGAACCTTGGGGCAACCAAAGAGTTGATAAAGTTTCTCTTTATAGAAAGATTCCAGCCAATAAATAAAGAAGTGAAAGAGTTAGAATATTACCATTGTTTGCAGTCTCCTAAAAAAAAATCTGGATTTAGGCATGTATATTAGAGCTAACTGTGGATTTTCTAAGCAACGAGGGACACATCTATTCCTCCATGGATGATGGTCATTTTAAATCCACAGACGCAGAATAACTGGATCTAATTGGGTACCCGAGATATTTTCCAGTTGGACCTTTTTTTGCAGCCTCTTGTCTCCAGCTGTGCATATAATAGGCAAGTTGCCTTCTAGGAAGTGGATTCCATCCCAGATCCCAACTGACATCCTTTGAAACTCCTACTACTCTTCTGTGTTTTTGATGGGCTTCCCTGGTGGCTCAGATAGTAAAGCATCTGCCTGCCATGTGGGAGACCTGGGTTCCATCCCTGGGTCAGGAAGATCCCCTGGAGCAGGAAACGGCAACCTACTCCAGTATTCATGCCTGGAAAATCCCATGGACCGAGGAGCCTGGTGGGCTACAGTCCATGGGGTAGCAAAGAGTCGGACACGACTGAGCGACTTCTGCGTTTTTCTGCATTAGAGCACTGACATCTTAAAACATCAGCCAGACCTTTTCTACTTCTGTTGGAAGTACACTGTACTGCCTATAAAATCTTTTTGCCTGAATGACTCAGTCCTGCATCTGATAGGTCTTCTAGATCAAACTAGCAGTTTTCAGAAAATGCAAGAGAGAGAGAAACATGTTACATGACTCCAAAAGAATGCAATACACAAAATCCAGAATGTGGGGGTTTCTACAGGGCAAATTGTCCATAAAATTCTGTGTTTAAAACTTTTCTTGAAGAATTGGAGGGTTTGGCAACACAAGCTGGACATTCCTGCCTGGTGTCAACCAGCTCACTCCGAGCAGTGGCTGCACGTAGATGGCCATTCACTCACTAGTCTGAGTGAGTCCCTGCCCCCCTGCAGCCTGACTCAGTCCAAGTACCTGGCCTTTAGGTAGCAGAGTTTGTGATCCCTGCTTTTTGTGTTTGCATAGTAGTATTTCCTAGTTTTATCACCCCAAAGATGGAATTCTTTCTTAGGTATAGCAAAGATCTCTTACTCTTTAATTTCCCTCTTATCTGGTTGTTTATGGTATTAATGTTTTCTTAATGATAAAGTCTCTTTGGTCAAGATGAAATCCTTCAATTTCTTCATTACCCTTTCTCCTGCTCCAATATTCATCTCTCTGACCATTCTTGTCAATATCATTAGGACCCTCTAGCTTGTCCATGTCCTTCTAAAGATATTTTGAAATAAACTAGATAAATCCAGATTTTAGTACTGAAATACTGCAACAAACGGAAGTCCAGGCTGACATGGATGTACTGTGTTTTGGCCATTGCAAGTTAAAATCATTGTCACATTCTTTAATCTATTAGGTTTTATCAAATCTCTTTGGGCCACATAAGGCCCAGAGGCTGAGGGCTGGACTCACTCTAGTAAGCATGTTGCCACTCCCCTCTCCAGGACTGGAATAAGAAAGAAGCTTTGTTAATCTCTGCAACCCTCCATATGCAGAGATCGGACTGCTATAATATTTGTGGGTGCAGCTCTAGAAAGAATGAGGAGTGTGCACGCTCAGTCGTGTCCGACTCTTTGTGACCCCATAGACTGTAGCCCACCAGTCTCCTCTGTCCATGGGATTCTCCAGGCAAGAATACTGGAGTGGGCTGCCATTTCCTCCTTCGGGGGATCTTCAGACTCCAGCCCACTCCCAGTTTCATATGGAGCTTGTTGACTACTCACCAGCAGATTTCTTTTTTGCTTTGTTATGATCTTGTTCCTAACAATCTAATTATTAATAGTCATGGGGACGGAAGCAAGAACTCACAGAGCTGATATTGTCTCTGGCACTGTTCCAAGAGCTTTCCATGGTCCTGTTCAAACCAATAACCCTATGAAGTAGCTACACTTATGATTCTATTTTACAGACAGGAAACAGACAGGGGCTTGGAAAGCCTAAGACTTTTCCAAGATTATACTACGCGGGGGGCAATAGAGATAAGATTTGAACCTGACAGACTCGTGTTCCCTTTGCATCTTTCATCACTATGCTATACTTATAAAATATAAGTCTCTTATAAGACAGAAGGGGACGACAGAGGATGAGATGGTTGGATGGCATCACCAACTCGATGGACATAAGTTTGAGCAAGCTCCGGGAGTTGGTGTGCCGGAGTCCATGGGATCACAAAGAGTTGAACACGACTGAGCGACTAACCTGAACTGATACGTCTCTTAATCTGAACTACTGAACTGAACTGATGAGTCTCTTTAACATTTTTTTTTTTTTGGTCACGCTGAAACCTTTGAATTTCTTTATTACCTTCCCTCCTTCTACACTTAGCACTATGCCTCTGTTATAAAAACACATTCTTTTAATGGGAATACTTGTAATCTACTAGAATGTGTGTGTACTCAGTCTCTTAGTCATGTCTGGCTCTCTGTGGCCCCATGGACTGTAGCCCACCAGGCTTCTGTGTCCATGGGATTTCCTAGGCAAGAATACTGGAGCAGGTTACCATTTCCTACTCCAGGGGATCCTCCCGAAATTATTTGATCTAAATGCATCATTTTCATCCTTTGATTACTCCTTATTATCATGATTACTCCTTCTGGCTTCATTTGGCTAGTGTAGGGAGACACCTGGTGGTGATCCAGTTTTTTTAAAACTTCTCATTATGGAAAATTTCACATGTACACACTGGCGTGCTGCAGGCCATGGGGTCACAGAGAGTCAGGGACGCGACTGGACAGCAACATAAACAGGAGAGAATAATAAATCCCTTCTATACCCGTCACCCAGCTTCAGCAATTATGAGCATTCTGCCATTCTGTTATCATCTTCACCTCCATCCATTCTCAATCCTCCACCCCTCCTTTGATTATTTTTATGATTCTTTTCAAAACAGAATTTACATGTATCAAAATGCACAACACTGTAGCCATTTATCCTGACAAATAGATACACCCGTGTAACTCGTAGCTGCACCAAGTTAGAGAATGTTTCTATCACTCCAGAAATGTCCCCATGCCCCATAACCAGGCAACAGTTGTGATTTTCACTGTAGATTAGTTTTGCTTGTCCTAGAATGCCATATAAATGGAATCATGCAGCATGCAGTCTTTTGTGTGTGAGCTCTTGCTCTCGGCACAATGTCTGTGTCCTTGGGCACACCTGTCGTTTCTCTTTTGCTGCTGTACCCATTCTATTGTGTAGATGCTCCACTTATGTTCTCCGGTTGATAGGAACTTGGATTGTTTCCAGTTTGGGGCCATCATGAATAAACTTGATGTAAACCTTCATGTTCCAGTCTTTTTGTGGACCTATGTCTACATTCCTCTTGTGTAAATACTGCGGAATGGAATAGCTGCGTCAAAGGGTAGGGGCTTGGTTAACTTCATTAGAAACTGCCAGACCTTTCCCCAGTGATTCGTCCGGTTGATCTTCCTGCCGGCAACGTACAAAAGTTCTATTGTTTTACATCCTTGAGAATATCCTATGTTGTCTTTTTCACTTGAACTCTTCTGGAGGCACCTCATTGTGACTCTAAGGATACATTTCTCTGATGACTAACAATGTTGAGGACTTTACTATGTGCTTATTGACCATCTGTCTATCTTCATTTGTGAAGCATCCATTCAAGTCTTTTGCCCTGTTTCTGTTAGGTCTGAGGTTTTTGGTTGTTTTTTTTTTTTTCTTTTAACCAAGCTGAGTATTTTATTCCAAAAACAAGTTTGTTGCAGGTATATAACTCATGAACAATTTTTGCTAGCCTGTGGCTGGCTGATTTATTTCTTAACAGTGTCTTCTGATGAGAAGGTTTATGTTTGATGAAGTCTAATGGGCACGATAATAGCACATCATAGGGTCGGAATGAGGATCAATAGAGATAATACATGTCAAACGGTTAGTGTCATGCTGAAGCAGTGCGTGCTGAGTCCCTGGCAGCAGCTGCTGGTGCTATAGTCACTGCTTTCCTATCATTACTTAGGTCCCTAACCAGATCATAAATGCTTAATGAAGAAAGCAGAATGTAATCTCTGCTCTCAGCTATCCCCAGGGATCTTGCTGTTTCCACACTGCTGCTGCTGCTAAGTCACTTCAGTCGTGTCCGACTCTGTATGACCCCATAGACAGCAGCCCACCAGGCTCCCCCGTTCCTGGGATTCTCCAGGCAAGAACACTGGAGTGGGTTGCCATTTCCTTCTCCAATGGTCCATACTAGACATGCGATAAAAATGACATGATAAGTGAATTGCTGAGGAAGGCTGTGTTTTCCATAGAAAGAAGAAGTGAGACACAAGCACATCCGTCTGCACATGGAAGGCGCGCTGACCGCCCGGGACAAGGTTGGGGTGCAGGATTTTGTGCTGCTGGACGCATACACCAGTGAATCTGCTTTTCTGGACAACCTCCGCAAGCGTTTCCGCGAGAACCTCATCTATGTAGCGTAACTCATTTCTCAGCTGTTTTCCCTAAAGTGGTGGTTCCCTTCTGGTCCTTGGCCTTTAAAAAAATTATTTTTTTTAATTTATTTAATATGTTTAGCTGCACTGGATATTAGTTACAGCATGTAGGATCTAGTTCCCCGACTAGGGATCAAACCTGGGCCCCCTGCATGGGGAGGGTGGAGTTGTAGCCACCAGACTGCCAGGGAAGTCCCCCGGTCTCTAGTCTTGATGGCTGTGAACAGTATCACTCTAGGCTAACCATCAGAGTGGGCGTGTCCAGGAACCACTGGCGGGTGTACTGTGATCCTTTGTATTAAGACCTTTCCAGCTGCCAGTGCTGGAGACCCAGCTAAAATCAGCCTAAGCCCCGAGAGAGGATCTGTCAACCTATGTAACTTCAGGGTCCAGAAGCAGATCTCTAGGGTCTAGGATGATGTCTTGAGGACTCTTTCCTATACGTCTGCTTTCTTTTGCATCAGTTTCCTTCTGCAGCAGCCTCTCTGCATGGTGGCAAGGCGGCTGCCAGCAGAACCAGGCCTTTCTTAACACACTAAGTGGGGCAGTCTTGATCACTTGGTTGTTTGTCTGCCCGTGCCAGCTGGGTTCCATGACATTGGAGACATCCCCCCCCACACACACACACAACCTGACTTATTTATTGTGTTGTATCCCCAGTACTGAAGGAGCACATGGGGATCATAGCTCATGATGGTCTTTGCCAGAGCCATTTGCACCCTGGAATTCCTCACTAGTGCTTTGGTATGTTCCTCTAGACATATATTGGGACCCTCCTTGTGTCTGTGAACCCATACCAAGAGCTGGGAATCTATACTCTGAGCCAGATGGAACTTTATCAAGGGGTCAACTTCTTTGAACTGCCGCCACATGTGTAAGTATCACCCATGGGATCAGCCATAGAAGTATTTGTCTCTTTCTGCCTCTTTTCCCCTCCTCTCTCCCTTCACCACATATGTCCATATATAACCCACCCACCTACCCATCCATCCACCCATCCATCATCCACCCCATTCATCCATCCATCTACTGATCCTAATCATCCACTTGTCTACTCATCCACCCATTCACCCACACACCCATCCACCCATCTGTCATCCACTCCATTCATCCATCCACCTACCTATCTACCCACCCACCCATCTACCCATCCATCCATCCACCCACGCATCCATCCATTCATATACCCATCTATTTACATTCTTGATGCATGCTCATTAGGTTCTGTACCTCACTTAAATTACTCCATTCTTCTGAAATAAGTCTTTCAACACAATAGAAAACATCAGCAGATCATTATCAAATCTCATTTTAACTGTGATGAAAAGTAAACTCTTTGTATGACACCTATAGCTAGAGTTACCTTCTCTGAGAAGTGGGTTGCTATAGTGCCACCTACTGGTGCTTGAATATCATGGCAGCTGAGAAGAATGCCGGTGACTAGGAACTTAGAGACACGACTGAGCCACTTCACTTTCACTTTGCACTTTCCTGCATTGGAGAAGGAAATGGCAACCCACTCCAGTGTTCTTACCTGGAGAATCCCAGGGACGGCGGAGCCTGGTGGGCTGCTGTCTATGGGGTTGCACAGAGTCGGACACGACTAACTTACCAGGACTGGCGATCCGTTAAGAAAAAAAATACTATGTCTGGTCTGTATGTGACTCTCAGGCTTTGCTGAATTTCCCTCTTCTCCTCCTTGGTTGACTTTTGGGCTATTATTTAGGGTCTTGCTTCCTTTTTCTTGGTGATTCACCTATTCCACTCCCAAGGCGTTTATAAATCTTTCTGCCTCACCACCACCAGCGATTACAGAAATACTCAGCTTTCAAGCAGCCACATCCTAAGAGTAAATCCCGGGAAACCTTCATGCTTCAGTTTCTGATCTTGTAGATAAAGCCTTTATAATAGTATCTAATCTTGTATATAAAGCCTCTATAATACTGCCCTAAACTTCTGTTTTTAAAACAGAAGTTTTTAATATTTTTTTTGTTTCCTATCTCTATATACTTAGTATTTTAGGTTTTGAAGGGAAAAAAATGAGGTCTTATATCTGTTGCGTTATTTAATATTTAGACAAGATATTATTTCCACCTACATTTAATAGAACATCTCTTGGGGATGTAATTTAGTACGTAGACTATTCTTAAAAGAAATGTTGATTGATTATTTTTAATTGGTAAATTCTGAAAAAAATTTTTTTATTCCTGCCCCAAGTCTTCACTTTAACTCTTCTACTATTAGAGTTTGGGGGTTTCCCTGGTGGCTCAGACGGTAAAGAATCCACCTGCAATGCAGGAGGCCCAGATTCCATCCCTGGGTTGGGAAGATCCCCCTGGAGAAGGGAATGGCTACCCACTCCAGTGTTCTTCCCTGGAGAATCCCATGGACATAGGATCCTGGCAGCCTACAGTCCATGAGGTTGCAAAGAGTCGGACACAATTGAGTGACTAATACACATTAGAGGTTTGCTATCTAGTGGATAATGGTGAAGATTTGCTAGCTCTCCGAGCTAAGTGCCTGGTGCCACAGTCTGGATGTGGCTTCTGAGAGTCCGGGTAGTTTGTCCTTCCGCTCTGATGGGCATCAGAGCCAAGGGAAGTAGTGTTATAGTCACTTCCACTCCTTTTTAAAAAAAATTGCCTGGTCTTTATTGCAGCAACATGCGATCTTTAGTTGCAGCCTGTGAACTGTTCGTTGTGGCATGTGGGATCTAGTTTCCTGGCCAGGGATCCAACCCAGGCCCCCTGCATTGGGCGCTCAGAATCTTAGCCACTGGACCGCCAGGGAAGGCCCTACTCCCTCTGTTTCTGTCTCACTCCTTCTCCAGCTATGCCATAGCTGACAACGCTTACCGCATGATGTGCTCTGAGCTAAATAACCACTTCATCCTCATTTCTGGAGAGAGTGGGGCAGGGAAAACAGAAGCCTCCAAGAAGATCCTCCAGTATTTTGCAGTGACCTGCCCGATGACCGAGTCACTGCAGATAGCCCGTGACAGACTGCTGTTCTCCAACCCAGTGCTGGAGGTAAGTGATCTTTAAGGATCTAGAAAGGGGAGTTTCAGGGAAGTCACTAAGTAAGAAGAGCCTCTGCTTGGGTAGATTGGTCAAAATGGGCAGGTCTGGGAGTTAAGAAGAGAACACACACATGGGTAATACAATCGGTCCCTTATATAGGAACAAACTGCATTCTGGAGAAGGCAATAGCACCTCACTCCAGTACTGTTGCCCGGAAAATCCCATGGATAGAGGAGCCTGGTAGGCTGCAGTCCATGGGGTCGCTAAGAGTCAGACACAACTGAGCGACTTCACTTTCACTTTCCACTTTCATGCATTGAAGAAAATGGCAACCCACTCCAGTGTTCTTGCCTGGAGAATCCCATGGACGGAGAAGCCTGATAGGCTGCAGTCCATGGGATCACACAGAGTCGGACACGACTGAAGCGACTTAGCAGCAGCAGCAGCAGTGTGTTATTAAGTCCAATTTGTTTATAAGTCCTACAAAGTTAGCCTTGGTACCCAACTAACACAATCAGCTATACAGCACTGTGCTGTAATAGGCTTATAATGCTTTTCACACAAATAATACATAAAAAAAAATAAACATTTTTCATCTTATAGTACAGTACCTTGAAAAGGTCAGTAGTACAACAGCTGGCATCCAGGGGCTGGCATCGAGTGAACAGGCAGGAAGAGGTACCGACTTGTGGGGGGAGAGGAGGTGGGACATGGTAGAGCTGAAGGATCAGCAGCAGCAGGAGATGGAGGGCAGGCTGCACGTGAGACACACACTAACTTACGTGACTAGACATGCAAACATGAGTTTGCATCTTTGAAAGCTCACACGTCAAAGGTTCATGCACAGGGGACTTACTATACTATTAGTATATAGTTAATTGTGTTAGTTGGGTACCTAGGCTAACTTCGTTGGGCTTACAAACATGCTTTCAGAACAGAACTTGTTTGCATGTAGGGGACTTACTGTATCGTGGTGAAGGGTGTGACCCTGAAGTCCAGCAGGCATGGAGACTAAGCCCAGGGTGATCATGTACCAGCAAGCTTCTTCATATCCTGGAGCCAGTTCCCCATCTGGAAAGTGGGCCTACTCAGGATTAAACAAGACGAATGCAAAAAAAAAAAAAAAAAAATTGTCATTTGTAGCGCAGTGGGTAAAGAAGCTGCCGGCAGTGCAGGAGACTCACGTTTGATCCCTGGCTTGGGAAGATCCAATGGAGAAGGAAATGGCAACCCACTCCAGTATTGTTGCCTGGAGAGTCCCACGGACAGAGAAGCCTGGTGGACTACAGTCCACGGGGTCGCAAGAGTCGAACATGACTTAGTGACTAAACCACCATGCATAAAAAGCACACAGCAGAATTAGTAAGCACTAAAATAATACTCTATTATTCATTAATATTTTTATTAATTAAAATCATCTTGATTATTATTTTTATTACTGTAATTCTCTGACTTGTTGGATGATTTTGAATGTGTTATTTTCTCCTGTGTTTTTGTTGCTCTTTGTGTAAAAGGCATTTATGGTTGAAGGGGTTTTCCCAGTAGACCTTTGGGCTGAACAGTTTACATCTATACTATAGGAAGATGTCTGCTGATGGGGGCCAGCAGTGATGCCTTCTAGAACAGCCAGGGTCTAGGGTCCTATCTAGCTCTCCTTGCATGCGTGCTAAGTCACTACAGTTGCTACAGTCTTGTCCGACTCTTTGCGACCCACCAGTCTCCTCTGTCCATGGGGTTCTCCAGGCAAGAATACTGGAGTGGGTTGCCATGCCCTCCTCCAAAGGATCTTCCAGACTCAGGGATCGAAGCTGCATCTCCTACGACTCCTGCATTGCAGGCAGATTCTTTACCACTGAGCCATCAGGGAAGTCCCAACTTCTCCTTAGGCCATTTTTAATCTATTCCTAGAATGGATTCTAGAGAGAAGGTATTTTTCCCTTCTTTTCTCTGTGTCCAACCCCAATATTTGGGATCAAATACTCTGTAAATAGTGATTTCTTCTTAGCAGATAAAGTGGCTTCCATTCCTAGCTCCCCCTTCTCTCCTCCAATGAGCTTGTCATTCAGGGTCAGGAATTCTATGAACAGGAGAGCTTCAATGTCAGTGAATGACAGATGGGTTCAGTGTCCCCTCCCTTTGTATCCCAAGGCTTTTGGAAATGCCAAAACACTCCGGAATGACAACTCCAGCAGATTTGGAAAATACATGGACATACAATTCGACTTTAAGGTACACTGACATTCCTATTACCGCTTCCCGGGGACCCCTTAACTTGAGAGCAACAGAAAGTCAGCTCACGGCACCTTAAGAGAGGAACGGTTTCTTCTTGGCTCAAATAGTTGAAAAATTTAGGGTTTGCAATAGTTTTAGGAAGTGTCAATAAAGACCATGATGACAAATCATATTAGTATGTGGGCAAAAATAGAAGTCTGGTGAGACCAGGTGTTGGCAAAGACGTGGATCATGAGGAATTCCAACACATGGCTGGTGGAAGGGGTATACGTTGATCAAACCCATTTGGAAAACATTGTATCATCTTGGGGTGCTGAAATCACATGATCTAAGGTGGAGCCATTCCACTCCTGGAAATATTCCTACAGATGGGTAAGCGTGGCCTCAACAGTGCTGCTCATGAAGGTAAAGGGACTGGAAAGAACCAACATATCTGGCCAGGATTGGATGCCCATCAACAGGAGAAGGGCCCAACTGTGGGGTGCTCACACGATGAGACGTTTTATGGCAGCGAGAGCATGTGAATGCCAGCTGCATGCAACCTAGACAGGTCATGAGACTGTACTAGATGTCAGCGAGATGCCATTTCTTACAAAGCTTGAAAAGACTCCAGAGTAAACAATCTATTGCTTAGGCGTACATGACTTTATGCCATGAGTTGGCAGGCTTACATGGACAGGGTCTTGGGCTTTGTGGACCACACAGCCTCTGTCCCAACTACTCAGCTCCACTGTTGTAGTATGAAAGGAGCCAGAGAAGATATATAACGTATTGTACACAGAGTTTAAGTGGTGGCTGATGCAAGTAGGAGGGGTAGGCAGAGTTCTTAGGGACATGTAATTCCAAGTGACACCTTAGGCTAGAGAACAGTGGCTGGCTGAGCGTTTAGTATAGGGATGAAGACAGATTAAGGATTTCTGAGAGGCTGGAACATGGGTTTCTGGTCATGCATGCACAGACTTTGAAAAAAATTTTAATAGCATACATATTTTTAAGCTTTTTTTAGAATCCAACACATACTAAAAAGGACACAGCTCATGGCCACAGCTCAATAAACTTTTCCATTTGAATCTACCTGTGTAACCACCACTCATCTCAAGATATTAACATTTCCAACACCTCAAAATTTCTCCTACCCATCTCTGACAAATATCTGCCCCCCGCTTCCCAAAAGTTATCACTGTTCTGGCATCTATAATCACAGATTCATTTTGCTGGTTCTTGAGCTTCAGAAAAAATGGAATTATATAGTTGTTCTATTTCATGTTTGGCCTCTCTGCATCAGCGTGTCTTGGAAGATTCGACTGTGTTGCTGCATGGAGTTGTTCATTTATTGATTGCTCAACTTTTATCCCTGTTTATCTGTTCTCCTATGATGGACATTTGGGCTGTTTCCAGTCTGGGGCTAGCTATTGCAAGCAGTGCTCTGAACATTCTTGTACCTCTTTTAGGAGATATAAGCACTCATTTATGCCGGGTGTATACCCAGAAGTTGCATTGCTGGATTCTTACCAGCAATGTTATAATTGAGTTCCAGTTTCTCCACGCCCTTGCCAACATTTGGTATTGTCAGTGCTTTAAATCTTAGGCATTCTGGTGGCATATAGTGGTTTCTCTGGTAGGCTGCCGTCTACAGGGTCACACAGAGTGGGACACAACCGAAGCAACTTAGCAGCAGCAGCAGCAATTTTAATGAAGTTTTGCTCATTGGTCCCTTAAAGACCCTCTTGTATATTAAAGTCTTTTGCTCATTTTTAATTGAGTAGTTTTTTCTCATTGATTGGCAAGTGTTCAAATCCTTCATTGAATATATTATTTAAGACACACAATAATTGGTATTGGCATAAGAATATATTGACATTAAGAGGCTGATGGCCCAGAACAGAAGCTAGAAGCAGCCCAGCTCTCCTTACCTATATGGTCACCAGACTTATGACCAAAGCACCACTGAGATTCAGTATCGATCAAATTGTCTTTCCAATAAATGGTGGTCAACTAGAAATCCATATGGATACAGAGAACTTTGGCCTCTGTTTCATTCCATATACAAAACCTAAATCACGATGTATCATAGTCATAGTAACATCTGTGGTAAAACAATTGATTCTAAATGAAAGCAGAAAATATCTTCATCACCTTGCGGGGGTTAGGAATGGAACCCAGAAAACGTGAATCTTAGAAGATGGTTAGATCAGGTTGATTCAGACTCACAATTTCAGTTTCATCAAGAGACACCAATAAGAGAGTGGCCTTGATTGTTGTCTTGGCTGGATTTTTTTGTTCTCTTTTGAAGGGCATTCCCGTAGGCGGGCATATCATCAGTTACCTGATAGAAAAGTCTCGGGTTGTCTATCAGAATCAGGGCGAGCGAAATTTCCACATCTTCTACCAGCTGCTAGAGGGTGGAGAAGAGGAGCTCCTTGCTTACCTGGGACTGGAGCGAGACCCCCAGCTATATAAATACCTCTCACAGGTTAGAAGGACCATAACCTGTCTCTGGCGCCCCTTTGGCAGTTTGGGGGGGGGTGTTAGTTCTGTGGGATGTTCGGTAACTTTCTCATGGCCATGTTACCGGATCCTGATGCCACAGTGCCTTTGGAAATGGCTCAAGCGTTTCACCAGTACTATTTTGATTGATTTCACGATCTTCTGTGACTTTGGCAAACTTGGTGCCCATGCTTTGCAGTATATTCACACTGTTTTCAAACCTCTAGGTGTTCTTTAAGGTCTGACTTAAACTAGCCCTGTCCTTGAAGGGGAGGGAGTCCATGGTGCTGGTTGTGTGGGAGGGATATTTGGGAGGTTGCAGATTTAACATTCCAGTTCACTGGTGAATATTTTCATGGTAGGACACCTTTGTTTTTGCCGTGCAACTAGGAACTCTTTTAAAATGATGAATCTTCAGGTAATCGGGAAAAATCTGTACTACAAAAGCAAAATAATAGTTTAAAAAAAACCTCATGTAGAAGATTTTCCCTTTAAATTGTGACACTGGTAGTCTGTTATTTATTTAAAAGACAACTTCTAGACTTAGTGGGAAAAGTCTTATCACACCTCCTGTATCATCTGTATTTCTCTAGATACAAACTTTTATTTCCTTCAGGGAAGATCTCCTTCTATCTAATCCTGCCTTGAAGTTTTTGAAGCTGGTTACTAAGTGTATCAAGATTGTTTTCTTGAATTTAGACACTGTCATTTACTGCATGTTTTGGTAGATATCTTTTGAGATAAATGTCTTCAATTTGTTCAGCAAAAATGGCAAGAAAGTCTACTTTAAAAAACATACACACAAAAAGATATACCACTGATATGTATCTTTGAAAATTTTCTCAGATTTTTTTTAAACAAAATTCCAAATTTGAAAAATGCTGCAGTTGGCAAATCATCAGGTGCTAGACAAGTAGAATAAAACCTGTTTTTTCACAGCTCAGAACATTATAGAACTAGCTTTTTAATGCTCGCAGAGAAAAATTTTGACACCTGTCCTTATGAACATGCTGTTAAAGCGGCCCAATTCTGTGTCAACAGGGTCGCTGTGCCAAAGAGTCGTCTGTTAACGACATGAATGACTGGAAAACTGTTTCCAATGCCTTTTCTGTCATCGATTTTACTAAAGATGATCTTGAGGTATGAGCCCCTCGAGAGTAGAGCTCCCTGTAGTCAGGCTTGGGGTTGAGGAAACCATCCTGGGTTCTTGGTGATGACACAGAGTTGCCAGAGGGAGCAAATAAACATACAGGATACCTAGGTACATTGAATTTCAGATAAACACTGGCTGGGTTTTTAGTAGAAGTATGTCCCAACATTGCGTGGGACAAGCTTCATGCTAAAAAAAATTAGACATTGCTTGCTAACACAACATTGTAAAGCATCTTTACTCCAATACAATTTTTTTTTAACTAAAAAGAATTAAACATTAGACATTGCTTATTTGAAATTCAAATGTTAGCTGGGCATTCTGCATTTTATCCAGCAGCCCTGTATTTCGCCAGTATTGGGTGCCAGCAGGGAGTCGTGTTCTTCTTCCTCTCAAACCCAGTCTCAAATATTTAATCCCCTAGAATGCTAGGAATATCATTTATTTATGCTTTTATATTGGAACAAGTTGGACCAAATTGTAGGATTTATAAACATTTTTTTTTACATCTTTTGTCTTATTTGGGGGGTGAGGAGGATTGTGAAACTATTGTCCTTTCAAGGACCAGAATACAATTTAAGAAAAATTTATGTGTGTATGTGTGTATCTGGGGCCATGGCATTTGAACACTGGATGGCTTATTGGCAGGGGACAAAGGAAGATACCAGAATAGTGGTGTTCCATGCTGGACGTACCCACTCCAGTGTTCTTGCCTGGAGAATCCCAGGGACGAGGAAGCCTGTAGGCTGCCGTCTATGGGGTCGCACAGAGTCGGACACGACTGAAGTGACTTAGCATAGCATAGCATGCTGGACATAAGTGAGGGAGCATCCTGTCCTCCAGTGAAGTTCCTTCCCTCTTCCCTTAATATCAGAAGTGGATAAGAGCCCACAGGGCCAATTTCTGGGGAAGGATCTGTGATCTCCAGTCTGGAATTAGGGGTGGGGGGGGGGGCGGTCTCCCCTAGTGACGTTTATCAATCAGGCGGCCACCGTCTTCTCTCCCTGCCCTCCTCACCACTTCCCACGTTCCTAGAATCTCTTTGGAATTATTGCCAGTGTCCTGCACCTGGGGAACATTTGTTTTGAAGAGAACCAGCAAGGCTGTGCCTCTGTACCAGACACTCACGAGATCAAATGGATTGCCAAGGTGATGGTCCACTTTGGGAGAGTGGGGGTGGTGGGCAGGGAGAGGCCCCAGACCCCGTCAGAGATGGAGGGGTGGGGGAGGAGAGCAAGACAGCTGGGTGCCCAGGTCCCAGGTGGCTACCATCTCGTTCTCCCACTTGACACTGGTTAGGAGGTGGGCAAGGGAGCGAGTAAAAGCCAGTCAATTGAAAGACCAGACATGGGCTGTGCTTTGCACAGATATGGTCTGTGTGGCACCAGAACATGATTAGCAGGTGGGAACGGTGAACCTGAGCCTGGAGACACCACCGACTTTTTACTAGGGAGTCAAGTTGGGTTGCTGAATGGCATTTTGTTTTCCATTTATTCAGCTCCTAGGGGTCGACCCATGGGTCCTTCTGGAAGCTCTCACCCACAGAAAGATTGAAGCCAAAACAGAGGAGGTAAAAATGGCTCTAGGGGGGAATGTGCCCACCCTCCCCGCTGTTGCTGCCAGTAGGATGGTGGCCCCAGGGGAGGCCAGACTCCTGGATCCTGCCTACCAGGCCCTGTGTGGTCCAGCTTCTGTCAGCATCTCCAGCCTTAACCTCCCACATCTCCCGACATCCCACCATCATGGGCTCTTGGTGCTTCACGCTCGCCCTGCCTTCCTCCATGGGGTCTTTGCATATACCGTTCCCTCTGCTGCAACACCCTTCCCTGTGCTTCACCTAGTTAAATCCTTCCCATCCTTCAGTTCCCAGGGATCACTTCCTCAGAGACCCTCCCCTGCTCATCCCATCCCTGCCCTAAAGCACCATGTTTATCTCCGATACAGAGCTTGTCACTTTCAGCTTCAGAACTATGTGATGCTTCTCTGTGTGACTTGTTAAATGTTGTGCTGTGCTCAGTCACTCAGTCTCTGCGACCCCATGGCCTGTAGCCCGCCAGGCTCCTCTGTCCATGGGATTCTCCAGGCAAGAATACTGGAGTGGGCTGCCATGCCCTCCTCCAGGGGATCTTCCCCACCCAGGGGTCGAACCTGCATCTCTTATGTCTACAGCATTGGCCGGCAGGTTCTTTACCAGTAGTGTCACCTGGGAAGCCCTGGCTTATTGAGTGCCCTCTGCCAAATATGAGCCCACAGAGGCTGAAACTGTTTGTCTTGGTTGAGGCTGTATCTCAGCACAGTGGCTGGCACTCAAGGAAGAGCACAGGCGGGAGGTTCTTGCCCCATCAAGTATCCTTCTTTAGTCATCTTTATGTATTTGGCTGTGCCAGATCTTCATTGCAGCATATGGGATCTAGTTCCCTGACCAGGGATCGAACCTGGGTCCCCTGCACTGGGAGCACAGTCTTAGCCCCTGGACCATCAGGGAAGACCGCTCCTCTCCCCCAGTCATCTTTAAAGCCTGGGTTGAAAACTCTGAGGGCTTTTTAAAATTTTTTAACCTCTGTAATGATGTACCCATTGTTCTTCTCAGGTGATATGCCCATTGACACTGGAGCTCTCTGCCTATGCTAGAGACGCAACGGCAAAGGCTGTTTATGGGCGAACGTTTACTTGGCTGGTCAACAAAATCAATTCCTCCTTAGTGAGCAAGGTTGGTCCACGCATATTGTGTGCCCTGTGCTCTTTAACATGGCCGTGTTTTATAACCAACACCTTTAAAGAATTTGTGAGAATTGAACGTAAGCTCCTGGTGGGCAGAAATACTGTCTTTTCACGTCTACATTTCCAGTCTCCAGCACATAGTAGGCTCACAAAAATGCACTGACAAATGATCTTGTCAATGTGTCCCCAAGTCTGGGATGCACCGCATTTGAAGTGTACACAGAACCTTTTCATGTTAACAGTAGTATATTTTAATGTGTATAAGGAAAAAAAAAAAAAAAAAGACAGCTCCCTTGAACTCACCCTAAGGGCATATTTCCTTTCTAAGCAGAATCATTTCAATTAAAAAGGGAAGGGTGGGATGATTTGGGAGAATGGCATTGAAACATGTATAATATCATATATGAAATGAATCGCCAGTCCAGGTTCCATGCATGATACAGGATGCTCGAGGCTGGAGCACTGGGATGACCCAGAGGGATGGTAGGGGGAGGGAGGTGGGAGGGGGGTTCAGGATAGGGAACACGTGTATATCCGTGGTGGATTCATGTTGATGTATGGCAAAACCAATACAATATTGTAAAGTAATTAGCCTCCAATTAAAATAAATAAATTTATATTAAAAAATAAATAAACATTAAAAAGAATAAAAAGGGAGCTGATGCAAAGTTGGAAGTTGAGGCAATGATTTGAGGGCAACCGGGTGCATGGATGTGGTGAGACTCATGGAGGAAATGTGCAAAGGATGGGTTTGGATACTTGACTTGGTGCATTATGCAGAATGCTACATTGTGTCCCTTAAGAAGAAAAGTCATTTCTCTTTAAATAGGCATCCTTGCCTGAGAGCACTTGGCCCTCTGTTGAAAATCATCCCAAATACCTGCTTTCTCTCCAGGGTGAACACATCTTTCTGCTGTCAATAGCTTCCTTCCCTCCCTCCTTCCCTTCCTCCCTCTCTCCATCTCTCTTTTTCTTTCCCTTCCTCTTCTCTTCCTCTTTCTATCTCACGCTTCTTTTTTTAGACTGAATGTGGGCTTGGGGGGCTGAGGAGGGCTGAAACAAGGAAGTGAATCAGAAGGGGAAGGTCAGTCTCTCTGCTCTGATGATGAATATGAAAGCCGGGATGGGACCTAGGGAGGCGGCAGGCAGGAGGAGGCAGGCTGGGAAAATTATCTTCACCCTGTTTCTTCTGAAAGCCTTGTTGGAGAGATGAGATTTATAGCCACATCCCAGATTCAGGGGCAGTCGCCAGATATTGAGTGTTACAAAGTAAATAACCTCAGTGATCAGTGGTGTGTGTTACTCTGACTAGGACGTTACTGGGAAAACTGTGATTGGATTGCTGGATATCTATGGGTTTGAAGTCTTTGACAAGAATGGGTGAGTTTGTTTGATTTCATTGTGATCCACTGGTTCTTCATTTTCCTTTAAGGTCTGAGTTTGGTTTATGGCATTTCTGATGTTATTGAAACTCATTTTCCTGTTCCTAGAAATTCTCCAGGTTTGCATAGCCCCTGCCTCATAAACTTTTCTAGAACCAGAATAACCATTAAAAATGCAAATGTCTTTGACTCTTCTTATCAGTTTATTAAATTATTTGTTTAATAAGGACTTCAGTTTTCTGTATGGAAAAAGCATCCTTAAAAATAAGTAAATATGATTTTTTTAAAAAACTTGGTCTACTCACGTAGCTTTAGTTACTTGAATCTTTTGCACCTCCAGTTTTGAACAGTTCTGTATAAATTACTGCAATGAGAAACTCCAGCAACTATTAATTGAGAGAACCCTAAAAGCGGAACAGGCAGAATATGAAATGGAAGGTATAGAGGTAAATGTTTCAATGTTTTCTCCTCATTTGATTTCTTAACCAAGCAAAAGACATTTCTGTGAGAAATGCCATTTCATTGGAGGTTTTTCCTGATGAGTACTAAGAATTATTTTTTCACTCCTTCTCTGCTTGTTTCCTGGGAAATTATTTTGATATTTAGCAAGTATTCTTTTTGAAATGTTAGAGATAAAAATCAGAAAAGAAAGGTTGGACAATCAATTTAAAAGAAATATATTTGATGCTCAATCTTAATCCTTCCTGGAGAATTCTTTCCTCATTGTTATTTTAGTGGGAACCAATTCAGTATTTCAACAACAAGATCATCTGTGATTTGGTAGAAGAGAGACACAAAGGAATCATTTCCATTCTGGTGAGAAAATTAACATTGTCTTGGGGCTCATTCCATGGTATCCTCAATACTCAGAAGATCTTTTCCCCAGGCGTACAAAGAGTTAAGAGTGAAATCCACTGTATTATTGAAGGATGCAAGTTGAACTCTTGTGCTGAATTTTCACTCCAAGTTTTAGACTGAGCTTTCCCCTCTTATTCAAATTCATCTATGGTTTGCCATAGATGGACTCAGAGAGCATAGCAATGTTGCTTTGTAAGAATTGTCTCAGCAACCTGAACCCAGTTTTCTTGTTGTTGTTTTAATAAAAGCTACAGGGTTGATTCATTTTAAAAAATATTTTATATTAGACTATAGTGCTAGTTTCAGGTATACAGAAAGCAGTTAAGTTACATATATACATATATCTATTCTTTTTCAAATTCTTTTCCCACTTAGGTTATTACAGAATATTGAGCAGAGTTCCCTGTACTATACAGTAGGTCTTCGTTGGTTATCTGTTTTAAATATAGTAGCATGTATATGTCAATTTTGATTCATTATTTTTTAAGCTTTATTTCTCAGTCATGTTACATATTATGGGTCTGCAAGTGGTGGGTGTAGAAGACATTCTCTGCTTCTGTCTTTTGGCCATACTACTTGGCATGGAGGGTCTTAGTTCCCTGACCAGGGATTGAACCCACTCCCCCTGCACTGGAACCAGAGTTCTAGCCGCTGGACCACCATGGAATTCTTCCGATTCATTTTTTTTTTAAGATGGTAAATTAAATGTTACCACTGTTGAGGACCCAAAATAGAAAGTAAAAACAGCTTGTGAACTGGGGAAGGTTAGACTTAACTAGTTTTATGGCTTGCTTTTTCTGAAGGCTTTGCTCCTCATTAAAGAGGGTTTGTTGTTGGCCAGATGGCTAAAACTGGTTAAGAGACACCGAAGTTGAGTGTCTCAGCTGGTTATGGAAGCTGCGAAGTGTCCCTGGGAAGTCTTTGGAAATAGACGTCAGATAGGTGGGAGAGCTAACTTCTCATGGAGTTTCCAGTCCCTCTGGTTCCATGGTTCCCTAGTCGGATTTGATAAGATGATTACCCCTTCCTCTCCCTGGAAATGTTGATCCAGACTTGTGCACAAGATGATATATTTCAATCCACTGCATTTTGCCATAGCTGCTGGGAATTCCATTTAAACTTGGAATTGATGGAGTATGGTACGGTGACCGGAAACTTCTGCTTCTGTTTTGAAGGATGAAGAATGTGTTCGTCCTGGTCCTGCTACAGACTTGAGTTTCCTGGAGAGGTTGGAGGAGAAAGTGGGAAAGCACGCACACTTTGAAACGTAGGTGTCTCATTTGCCAGGCTGTTGCATGGGGGAGGGTCATGTAGTTGTGGAGTTGACTTCTAGTGTGTGTGTATATGGCTGTGCTGGGTCTTAGTCGTGGCATACAGGATCTTTAGTTGCAGCATGCAAACTCTCGTTATGGCCTGTGGGATCTTGTTCCTGGACCAGGGATTGAGCCTAGATCTCCTCCATTAGAAGCATGGAATCTGAGCCACTGGACCACCAGGGAAGTCCCCTGTAGAGCTGACCTTTGAACAATACTGGTTTCAACTGTGCAGATCCACTTATACATGGGGTTATTTTCTCAACAGTAAATGCTATAGTACTATGTGACCCCATCCCCTGTTGGTTGAATCCATGGATACAGAAGGCCAACTATGAGTTACACACAATTTGTTGACTGTGTGGAATCCCTAAGCCCCATGTTGTTCAAGGGTCGACTGTACATCCATTTTCTTAGGTATGTGGACAGTTCTCCCCAATAGTATGAAAATGAAAGTCACTCAGTTGTGTCTGACTCTTTGCCACCCCATGGACTATACAGTCCCTGGAATTCTCCAGGCCAGAATACTGGAGTGGGTATTCTTTCTTTCACTTCTCCAGGGGATAGTCCCAACCCAGGGATCAAACTGAGGCTTCCACATTGCAGGCGGATTCTTTACCAGCTAAGACACAAGGGTAGCCCCCTTAGTATAGCTTGCCAATAGTATAGCTACTACAAATTCCAGTTGAGCTATTTCAAATCCTGAAAGATGATGCTGTGAAAGTGCTGCACTCAATATGCCAGCAAATTTGGAAAACTCAGCAGTGGCCACAAGATTGGAAAAGGTCAGTTTTCATTCCAATCCCAAAGAAAGGCAATGCCAAAGAATGCTCAAACTACCTCACAATCGCACTCATCTCGCACGCTAGTAAAGTAATGCTCAAAATTCTCCAAGCCAGGCTTTAGCAGTATGTGAACCGTGAACTTCCAGATGTTCAAACTGGTTTTAGAAAAGGCAGAGGAACCAGAGATCAAATTGCCAACATCCCCTGGATCATCAAAAAAGGCAAGAGAGTTCCAGAAAAACATCTATTTCTGCTTTATTGACTATGCCAAAGCCTTTGACTGTGTGGATCACAATAAACTGTGGAAAATTCTGAAAGAGATGGGAATATCAGACCACCTGACCTGCCTCTTGAGAAACCTATATGCAGGTCAGGAAGCAACAGTTAGAACTGGACTTGGAACAACAGACTGGTTCCAAATATGAAAAGGAGTACAACAAGTCCATATATTGTCACCCTGTTTATTTAACTTATATGCAGAGTACATCATGAGAAACCCTGGGCTGGAAGAAACAAGCTGGAATCAAGATTGCCAGGAGAAATATCAATAACCTCAGATATGCAGATGACACCTCCCTTGTGGCAGAAAGTGAAGAGGAACTTAAAAGCCTCTTGATGAAAGTGAAAGTGGAGAGTGAAAAAGTTGGCTTAAAGCCCAACATTCAGAAAATGAATATCATGGCATCTGGTCCCATCACTTCATGGGAAATAGATGGGGAAAGAGTGGAAACAGTGTCAGACTTTATTTTGGGGGGCTCCAAAATCACTGCAGATGGTGACTGCAGCCATGAAATTAAAAGACGCTTACTCCTTGGAAGAAAAGTTATGACCAACCTAGATAGCATATTCAAAAGCAGAGACATTACTTTGCCAACAAAGGTCCGTCTAGTCAAGGCTATGGTTTTTCCAGTGGTCATGTATGGATGTGAGAGCTGGACTGTGAAGAAGGCTGAGCGCCGAAGAATTGATGCTTTTGAACTGTGGTGTTGGAGAAGACTCTTGAGAGTCCCTTGGACTGCAAAGATATCCAACCAGTCCATTCTGAAGGAGATCAGCCCTGGGATTTCTTTGGAAGGAATGATGCTAAAGCTGAAACTCCAGTACTTTGGCCACCTCATGTGAAGAGTTGACTCACTGGAAAAGACTCTGATGGTGGGATGGAGGCAGGAGGAGAAGGGGATGACAGAGGATGAGATGGCTGGATAGCATCACTGACTGGATGGACATGAGTCTGAATGAACTCCGGGAGTTGGTGATGGACAGGGAGGTCATGAGGTCACAAAGAGTGGGACATGACAGTGACTGAACTGAACTGAATTTGGTTTTGTCTGTGCTGTGCAGCATTTTAGTTCCTCAACCAGAGATCAAATCCACGCGCTCTGCATTGGGAGCTCAGATTCTTGACCACTGGACTGCCAGGGAAGGCCCCGCTACTAATTCATACATAGAAATAGCATGATGACACACCAGCAGCACAACTTTCATTGGTAGGAGTCAAGCTCATGAGAATTCCAAGTAAAATTCCTTTTTTAATATTTTGTATCTTTATTTATCATCATTTCATTTTGGGCACGTCCACATGCACGAAATAGTCAAAAAATTCAGGTGTAAAACACATGCAGTGATGTGATGTGTGCATCTACACATGCAGTAGATCTGAAGTGTGCAACCTGGTGAATCATTACATGTGTGTGTACTCATATCACCTCTCGACAGATGAAGACACAGAGCATTTACCGAGTCCCAGAAAGTCAGCTAGAAATGGAATGCACTCTGAGATGAGGAGGAGAGAAAGTAAGGGCATGTGCTCTGGAGTCATAGGGACCTGGTTTTGAATCCCAGCTCAGACACTTAATAGACATGTGACTTTAGGCAAGCAGTAAGTACTCCTGAGTTTGAGCTTCCCCTTCTACTGCTGCTGCTGCTAAGTCGCTTCGGTTGTGTCTGACTCTGTGTGACCCCACAGATAGCAGCCCACCAGACTCCTCCATCCCTGGGATAATTAATATGCCTACCATATAGCATTGTAAATGATCATGGAAATCACCTAGTGTAATTTCTGATCACGGCAAATATTCAATATATGGTAGTGGCTTTATCAAATCTATAGAATATTGAAAGATAAGTGAGTAGAATTGGATAAGTATATGAATCAAGATTGGAAAAATAGGACTTCCCTCATGGCTCAGTGGTAAGGAATCTGCCTCCCAATTCAGAAGACACAGGTTTGATCCCTGGTCGGGAAAGATCCCACATGCAGCAACTAAGCTCACGCGCCATAACTATTGAGTCTGTGCTCTAGAGCCTGAGAACTGCAACTACATGGGCCCTGGAGCCCATGTTCTGCAGCAAGAAAGTAGTCCCCATTCTCCGCAACTAGAGAAAGGTCTGAGCAGTGACAAAGACCCAGCACAGCCAAGAATCAATAAATAAATTTTTAAAAAAAGATTGGAAAAATAAATTGTAACAGCTTTACAGATTGGGATAATATATGGCCAGGAGAATGAACAATCTAAATTCATGCAGTGACGTACATAAATCACAAAAACAAGAGAAATCAGACACACAAGAGCACACACTATATGGTTGCATTTCCCTAGAGAACAAAACCACGTAAAAACAACCTATTCTGTTAGATGTCAGGCTGTACCTGGAGAGGGCTCGAGGTGGGGGGTTCTCAGGGCCTAGAAATGTTCTGTCTTTTGATCTGGTATTATTTACACAGGAGAATTCGGTTTGCAAAAATTCATTGAGCTGTGCACTTCAGCTATGAGTGCTATCAATACACTTGTATATACTTTTCAAGAATAGTTGTAAAAAAACTGTAAATCACCCAAATCTGAAAAACAATGTTTTGTGACTATTTTAGTCTCCCCATGTCATAAAAATGTAAAGTAGTAAAATCGGGTTTTAGTCATCACCAAGAAAAATGAACATTATTTCATTGTACAAATAGATGTGTGTGCGTGGCTCATGTACGTCTTTCATCCCTCAGAGCTTGTGAGAAGGAAGGGTCTAATTTTAGTGAGACCTTGGTCTGTGGCCGGAAGAAAGAGTTGAAATAGATTTCAGTGCTGACCTTCAGCTGACCGTCACAATCCTAAACAGCTTTCCTGCTTTATACGTTGGCACATTTTGTTGCAGTGAGGTAGGAAGGTTCAGCTCCTGTTTGTTTCTGTCCTGCTATAGCCGGAAGCTGGCAGGTCCGAGGGGCAGAAAGAAGATTGGCTGGATGGAGTTTCGGCTCTTCCACTACGCGGGAGAGGTCACGTACTGCGCCAGGGGTGAGTGTCTGTGGGGTAAAGGTCATAGGTCACGGCCATGCAGGTACCCCCCGAGTCCACTCTAAACATGCTGCATATCCATTTCAAATGTTCCCTAGCCCCACTGCAATCACAGAATTTCAGAAGTATTTCAGGGACTTCCCTGGTGATCCAGTGGTTAACCATACCTTAAACACAAGCATGGTTGGGAGCTAAGATCCCTCATGAATCGCAGCCAAACAACCAAAACGTAAAAGAGAAGCAAGATAAGAAAAAAAAAAAAAAGAAGCAATATTGTAACAAATTCAATACTTTTAAAATGTTCCATATCAAAAAAATATTTTAAAAACAATTATAAAATGTAGTAATTTTATATATAACTTCTTTCTTGAGAGAATTCACATAGCCTGTTTCACTCATTTAAAGTGTACATTTGACAAGTGTTTAGTGTATTCGCTGTGCATTTGTGCAACTGTCCCCAGTTCTATTTTAGAATCACCCTATCACCCCAAAAAGAACCCCTATACACATTAGCAGGCACTCCCCGTTTTCCCCTGGCCCATCTTCCAGAGCCCTGGGCAACAAACCAGTCAATGTTCTGTGGATATTTGCCTATTCTGGACATTTCATAAAAATGGACTTACATAGCGTGTGGGCTTTTGTGTCTGGCTTCCTTCCTTTAGAATAATGTTCCCAAGGTCCATCCATATCCTCGTTCCTGGCTAATTGCCAAATAGCGTTCCGCTGTAGGACTCTGCTGCACTTGTCAGTTCGCTCATCAGCGGGTGGGCGTTGGGGTCTTTGCACTTTGGGGCTATTATGAATGATGCTGCTGTCCACGTGACTGTGTTTTGTGTGGCCATATGTTACCCTTTCTCTTGGGTAAATACCTGGGTGTAGAGTTGCTGGGTCCTGTGGTAACTCTGTTCTTAATTTCTTGAGTACCTGCCAGACTGGTTACATCATTTTGCTTTCCTACCAGCAGTGTAGGGGTCTCGGCTTCCCTATTTCCTCACCAACACTTGGCATTGTCTGTCTTCTGATTCCAGCCGTCCTAGCGGGTGTGCAGTGGTGGTTTGGATTTGCATTTTCCTAATGCTTAGTGATGTGGAGCATTTTTCCTTGTGCTTATTGGCCATTAACATTTCTTCCTTGGAGAAATGTTCCTTTACCCATTTTTTAAATTGTTTTTGTTATTAGTATTGCGTCATATGGTTCGTTATGTTCTAGCTATAAGTGCCTTATCTGTGAGTTATCTTTTTCACTGTATTGATGGCATCCTTCAAAGCCCAGAAGTTCTTAACTTTGATAAAGGCCTTTGTTCTCTATTACTTAGCGTAATGTTTTCACGGTTCATCCCTGCTGTTTCTATTTTTTAATTGCCAAATAAGCTTCCACTGTGCAGTTATGCCACATGTCGTTTATCCCTTTATTAGTTATGTGCATGGGGGTGGTGTCCACTTTTTCTCTTTCATGAATAATGCTGCTGTGAACATTTTTGCAACACATTTTTCATACATTTCTTTTGTCACCTCTGCTTTAGGTTCTAGATAATTTTTACTTCTACATAAATTCATTTCACTAAAAAGCTTTAAAAAATAAAATTCCATGTATTAGGGTTTTTTCTCCCCCTTAAATATGTAGAGGTATAAAAAATAAAAGTGAAAAATTCACTCAGTTGTGTCCAACTGTGACCTCATGGACTATACAGTCCATGGAATTCTCCAGGCCAGAATACTGGAGTGGGTAGCCTTTCCCTTCGCCAGGGGATCTTCCCAATTCAGGGATCGAACCCAGGTCTCCTGCATTTCAGGGACATTCTTTACCAGCTGAGCCACAAAGGAGCCCAAGAAGGGAAAAAAAATGTTAAATAGGACAAATCTCTTTAAGTAGATAACCTACTGATTTTTGTTTAAAGAATAAAGTAATAGACATGTAGGGTTTCCTTGGTGGCTCAGTGGTAAAAAAAAAAAATCCACCTGCCAATGCAGGAGATGAGGGTTCAGTCCCTGGGTCAGGAAAATCTCCTAAAGAAGGAAATGGCAACCCACTCCAGTGTTTTTGCCTGGGAGAGCCCATGAACAGAGCCTCCTGGTGGGTGCCATGGGGTCAAAATGACTTGGACACGACTTAGTGACTCAACAATACACATGTAAGGCTAGAAATTGCTCACAATACAGAAAGGTACAGAAGGAAAACTAAAAACCCCTTTACCTCCTATTCTCTCCCTGAGGTAACCACAAGAATCAACTGGAAAATAAAAATATCTTACGCATATAATTACATACGTGGGGACACGTATGCCCACACATCTAATGAACACAAATACATATCTAAACAATACAGATTGTTATTTTGTGTTATCTCCTTTGCATTTTTCATTTAATAGATATTGGCGATGATTTGGACTCCAGCTAACATCCATTGAGCTCTTTCTGTGGACCAGGTCCTGTCCCAAATGCTTTACCTCTGTTGCTTGTTTAAACCTCACAGAACACAGGGAGGTGGGTAGCATTATTGGTCCCCTTTTAATCTATGAGGCACTGAGCTCAGAGATGTTAAGCCACTTGCCTGCAGTCACTCAGCTATTAAGCAGCAAAGCTGGAGGTCAGACCCAGGCCTTTGCCTGCAGACCCGCATTCACTCTCCATAGTGGCTGATTCCTCCACGTTTCTTCTGAAAAGCTACATGCACGCCCCATGGGGCCATGTCCCGTCACCTGTATGAAGGCCTCTGGTTGTTTCCAGGTTTGTCTCTTGTAAACAATGCTGTGTTTGACATCTTTGTATATTTCAGTTGGCCAGTCTGTGCTCCTTATATGCCTGCTGCTGCTGCTAAGTCACTTTCCGACTCTGTGAGACCCCATAGACAGCGGCCCACCAGGCTCCCCCGTCCCTGGGATTCTTGCTGGAGTGCGTTGCCATTTCCCTCTCTAATGCATGAAAGTGAAAGCGAAGTCACTCAGTCATGTTCAACTCCTAGCGACCCCATGGACTGCAGCCTACCAAGCTCCTCCATCCATGGGATCTTCCAGGCAAGAGTATTGGAGTGGGGTGCCATTGCCTTCTCTGCCTTATACGCCTAGGATAAGTTTTTCAGAAGTGGCTTTGCTAAGGTCATCAAAAGTTTATTTTGACTGCTTCTGGGTAGATATCCAAAAGAACTGAGAGCAGGAATGTGAACAGGTATCTGCACACCTGTGTACGTGGGAGCTTTATTCACAGTAGCCAAAAGGTGGACGCACCCAAGTGTCCATCGATGGATGAATGGACACACGAAACGTGCTCTGTCCTTACAATGGGACATATTTCAGACTTAAAAAGGTAAGAAATTCTGATACCTGCTACAATGTGGATGAACCTTGAAAACATGATGCTAAGTGAAATGAGCCAGACAGAAAAAGAAATGTGAAAGAATTCCACTTATGTGAGGTATGCAGTCCAATCCATAAAGACAAAAAGTAAAACAGTGGTTATCAAGGGTTTCAGGCAGTGAGGAATAGGGAATTAGTACTTAACCCATACAGAATTTCCACCAGGGGAAAAAGAAAGGAGTTTTAGAGATGGATGGTGGTGATGGTTGTGCAACAATGTAAATTCACGAAATGCTACTGAACCGCACACTTACAAATAGTTTAAATAGTAAATTTTATATTATGTATCTTAACAGTGCCTAGGACAGCCACCCAAGAACAAGAATGACCCAGCCCCAAATGTCAGTATTGCCTAGACTGTGAAACTCTTAATTAAGAGATCATTTTTAGGATTTCCCTTTGCAACCAGTATGGAATTATATTTTTAATCAAAGCTATTGATTCAGGAGGGTTTTTTTTTCAATGTTTTACAGGATTCTTGGAAAAGAACAATGATCTTCTCTACAGACATCTGAAAGAAGTAAGTCTGAAACTTAACTCTATGTATTTTTGAAGGTTATGAGATATCATTCAGAATACTGATTTGGGAGGTTTGGCCTTCTGGATTTTTCTCTTTGATGTATTGTATTAGAATTCCAGTACGTCATGGCCGGAACAGACAATTCAAGATCATCTCTGTTTTCATTTTTTGGCCGTACTACACACGGCATGAGGGATCCTAGCTCCCCACCCAGGGTTCGAACCCTCACCCTCTGCAGTGGAGGTGCTGAGTCTTAACCACAGGACCACCAGGGAAGTCCCTTTTCCATCCTCTTTTTCAAGTGCTCCCAAGGCAAACAGCTCTGGTCCGTCATGTACACACTGATGTGAACTTTCCTGAAGAGCCCTTCGTGATTTCTGAGGCAGCAAGTGTGGTGGTCACCTCTCTCTGCCTACAGGTGCTGTGCAGGTCCAAAAACAGAATCCTGAGGGAATGCTTCCTGGTGGCCGAGTTAGAGAACCGGAGAAGGGCGCCGACGGTGAGTGTGTGTGTGGTTGGGGCAGGCCTGTGCAAAATTGGAAAGGCAGCAGAAACCACCCAATTTGCACCACAGTGCAATCACTTCACTGTATTTTGTAAGCTGTCCACTCATTTTTCTGGAAGTATCCTTCTCTAACAAGTTTTACTAAATATACATTTTCCAAGGTTAGCAACCAGTGTGTTCATTGGCAGACATTCACTGAACACCTACTGTGTGCCAGGTGCTGTGCTAGGCACAGGGGAATCCAGGAACAACCAAACAGATAGGGGTCCTCCTCTCCTTGTGGGGTTTACCGTCTATGGGAAGATATTACCCATCAACGAAAGAAACTACTATAATGAGCATCTCATAAAGGAAGCTTGGTAACAAGGAGACTGGCTCAGAGGTTATACTGGCTCCTGCAAGGCACTCACTTCATATTCACTGGGTGAGAAAACCATCCTGGGACAATGCTTGCCCAGCCTCTGCTGCACCAGATGGAGTTCAGGCTTCTCAGGCCAGGACATCCAAACCCTTCTCTTCATTGGCAAAATGTCTCGTGACAGGTAGTAAGTATTGGGTTGGCCAAGAAAGTTCATTCTGGTTTGGTGGTACCGTGCCCGAATGAACTTTTTGGCCTGCCCACTAGAACTGGTCTGTTAAGAGTTTGGGTCTGAAAGACCAGTCTCCACCTTGAGCCAGTCTTCTCTGTATAAATGAGGAGCAACGCTGTGTGGTCAGCTCACTCTGTCTCCCTGCAGGTGGGGACTCAGTTTAAAAACAGTCTGAGCAGCCTTCTGGAAATCCTCATCTCCAAGGAACCTTCGTACATCCGTTGCATCAAGCCCAATGAGAGAAAAGAACCCAGTGAGTGGAGAATCGTTTGGAACCCCGAGCTGAGGGAAGGGAGGCTGGGAGGAAAACCAAGATGGTAGTGGGGTAAAATGCTAAAAACCAGCACAGGCTTGTCATCAGTATTTAACAACAGAAGGTAAACGGGGCTTCCCTGGTGGCTCAGTGGTAAAGAATCTGCCTGCTGATGCAGGAGACACAGGTTTGGTCCCAGATGATCCCACATGCTACAGAGCAGCTAAGCCCGTGCAGCACTTCCACTGAGCCTGCGCTCTGGAGCCAGGGAGCTCTGAGCCCTGGAGCCTGTCCTCCTCAACAAGAGAAGCCACTGCACCATGAAGCCTGTGCACGGCAACTAACTACAACTAAAGAAAAAGCCCACACGGCAAGGAAGACTTTGCACAGCCAAAAATAACATTTTTTAAAAAGAATACTTTAAAAAAATATTAAAGAAATAGAAGGTAAATGAATAGGGAGGAAGGCGACTTTTGTGGGCCCGTGTGAGCATGGCTCAGAGCCTGGCCAGTTTTAGGGCCAATGCAGCTGAGCCTGGCAGACCTCAGTGGTGAGGGGAAGCCACCTGCTTCTTTCCAGCCAGTGCACAGTTTTCCAGATGGTCTAGGCCTCGGGTATTTGATGAACCTGAGCCATGCTCTCACAATAAGGTCATGCAGTCAAAGGCTTACAGCAGCCAGGCGGGAAGAGCAAATGAGGGACGCAGGCTGGCTGTGAGGCAATAGGGAATGGAGGGGACTGTGGCAAATTGCAGCAGGCACACCCTGTCTGCAGGGCACTTATTGCCATATGAGAGTGTAGGTCCAGAATGACCAGATCTTATGGCTTAAGATTTTTTTGGGGCGGGGGGGAATGTGGGCTATTTTTTTTTTTAAGTCTTCATTGGATTTGTTACAAAATGGTTTGTTTCTGTATTGGTTCTTTTGGCCACAAGGCATGTGGGATCTTAAGACCCTGACCAGGGATGGAATCTGCACCCTCCGCCCTGAAAGGTGACATCCTAACCCCTGGACCACCAGGGAAGTCCCATCGTGGTTTTTCAAGAGAAACCAGAAGTTCAGATTTTCCTGTTAACCCCCACCCCCACCTCCCGTTAAAAGAAACACACTTAGAACCTAACAGGACATATCTGTGGCTAGACCTAGTCCAGAGATCGTCAGCATGTGGCCTCTGGCAGGTCTTAGATGAAGCATGCCCATGGGGTCCTTTACTGTCACTCTTCCTTCTGTGGTTCCAAAGGCAAGTTCGACGACTTCCTTATCAGGCATCAGGTCAAGTACCTGGGGCTGATGGAGCACCTGCGGGTGAGACGGGCTGGCTTCGCCTACCGACGGAAGTACGAGCATTTCTTGCAAAGGTAAAGTTTGTTTTGTGGGTCTTAAGCCGATGAAGTGAGCGGCAATGAATAAAAGGTCATCCCCCCGGGAACTCATTTGGTTCTTACCTGCTGAGGCTGTGACAGTGATGGCATTCCAGAGAATAGGAAGCTGACTTGGTTTACCACCTTCCCTTCATTTCGCTAAACCACTAATATATTGGGTTGGCCAAAAAGTTCATTTGGGTTTCCCAAAACCTGAATGAGCTTTTTGGCCAACCCAGTACTTCTTTGGAATCTTGAAAGTACAAGGGCCAATGCACAGACTTGCCACCAGAGGGCAGACGTGGGCCACACACCCCTGGAGCCTGAACTTGGCTGGAAAAGTCTGTTCCCACGGCTGCTGGTTTATTGCGGGTCAGTCTGGGAGCAATCCCCTTGGCCTCATGGGCTGTCAAGAGACGCAAGTGTTAAAAATTAAGACTCAGGGGTAGTGGTAAGAAGGTGGACATTGGAGCCACAGATTCTTGGGTGGGAATCCCCGATCTTCCTCTTCCCCCGTGACCTAATTGCTCATGTGCAACACCGGGATTAAGCTGCTCTCAAGGATTTGGTAAGGATTTAATGATATATCCACCACCACCACCACGGCCCAAATTGCTTGTGCATCAGTTGGGCTGCTTGTTGTGTGTGCAAACAACACATTTTTACCCTTTCAAGAGAAGCATAAAATGGTTGGTTTTGTAGGTTAACATGGTCGAATATTGTTAATTCCATATTTTAACTTAACATTTGACTTCTTTTGAACTTTTTTTTTTTTGGGAGGAGGCCATGCCTCACAGCGGGTGGGATCTTAGTTCCCTGATCAGGAATAGAATACGTGACCCCCTGCACTGGATGGAATTGCAGAGTCTTAGCTACTGGACCGACAGGAAGTCTCTGAAGTACAGTTTTTTTATAATTATAAAAAGCACAGGCATAGGTTACACTTTAAATCTAATTCCTTGCATTATGCCACTTAGGTCAATATACTGCACTCTGAAATTTCAGCACTTTTGGGGTGTTTATTTTCAGTCTTCATTTAATACCAGATTTTTCTCTGCCAATGGTGGTGCTCAGTTGCTCAGCCATGTCCAGCTGAGCCATATTCACTGGGCACCTCTGTCCATAGGATTCTCCTGGCAAGAATACTGGAGTGGGTTGCCACTTCCTACTCTAGGGGATCTTCCTGACCCAGGGATGGAACCCGCCTTTCTTGCATATCCTTCACTGGCAGGATTCTTTATCACTAGTACCACCTGGGAAGCCCTTTCTGTACCCAGGATCTTGTTTAATTTTCTCCCAGAAGCCTTGTGTCTTGATAATATCTGTTTATATGCATTTATTAAGTAACAATCTCTTCCCCCACTGCTATTTTAATAATTTATCTACCTGCTAATATAAACCTCTGATGAGTAGTGTCCTCCTGTCCCAAACTGACATCCACTTAGATCCTCAGAATGGGATTCTTATCAGAAATAGGGTCTTTGCGATGTTGTCAAGGTAAAGACTGAGATGAAATCACACTGAATTGGGGCTTCCCTGGTGGCTCAGAGGTTAAAGCGTCTGCCTGGAATGCGGGAGACCTGGGTTCGATCCCAGGGTTAGGAAGATCCCCTGGAGAAGGAAATGGCAACCCACTCCAGTACTCTTGCCTGGAGAATCCCATGGAGGGAAGAGCCTGGTAGGCTACAGTCCATGGGGTCACAAACAGACACAACCGAGCAACTTCCCTTTCACTTTCACAGTCCAGTGAGAGTGTTCTTACAACAGAGACTCACAGAGGGATACAGGGAAGAAGGCCCTATGAGGGCAGGGGCAGAGACTGGAGTGACGCCTCTAGGAGACTTTGGTGTGAAGTCTCCTCTGAGTGGTTGGCATGCCCAGAAGAGCAAAGCAGATCTCCAGGGGAGCTCGTGGAAAGTGTGTGTGTGTGCACGCTCAGTTGCTCAGTTGTGTCCTACTCTTTGTAGCCCCAGGGACTGTAGCCCACCAGGCTCCTCTGTCCATGGGATTTCCCAGCCAAGAATAGTGGAGTGGGTTGCCATTTCCTCCTCCAGGGGATCTTCTTCCCGACCCGGGAGCTTTCTAAATGTGCCCGTCCTCTCCTCAGGTACAAGTCCTTGTGCCCAGACACCTGGCCGCACTGGCATGGGCCTCCAGAAGAGGGCGTAGAGCGGCTGATCAAGTACATCGGCTACAAACCCGAGGAGTACAAGTTAGGGAGGTGAGTGTCCCGGAAATCGCTGTCACAGTGTTTCACACATCGGTTCATCTCCATCTTGAGCCTGGAGGTTTATCCTTCAGGAGTTTACGTAGATTTATAAGCAGATACTTTCGTCCACTCAATTTAAATGCAGTTTTGTAAAGAAAACGCTCCCTTGTGTGTCTCCACTCTCAACACTTCACTCACACTCAGAACCCTCCAACACACAGCCAGCTAGCTGGGTGTCCTGCAATGAAACTCACGTCTGTCAGCTCCCTGGAAGGGGTGTCACGTCCCACAGGTGGGGGGCTCAGTCCCCCAAGACTGTCCTCCCCTCAGAAGCCAATCACAAGAGCTGTTTGTCACCTGAGTTTCCAACCAATGAGCTGTACGCTGGAGGTTCTCATGACCCCTGTCTTGGGTTTGATTCATTATTCTAGAGCAGTTCAAGGAATCAAGAAAAATAGAGGGTTGGTCAAAAAGTTCATTAGGATTCTTCCATAACTTCTTATGGAAAAGCCTGAATGTTTCACCAACCCAATATTTTACTTACTGGATTACCAGTTTATTACAAAAGGATATAACTCAGGAACAAGGGTAGCAGAGATGCACAGGGCAAGGTATGTGGGAGTGGGAAGGAAGCTCTTCCAGGTGTACCTAGAAGATCTCCAAATTGCATTTTTGGGGGGCTTTTATTTCGGGGAAGGCAATGGCACCCCGCCCCAGTACTCTTGCTTGGAAAATCCCATGGACAGAGGACCCTGGTGGGCCTCAGTCCATGGGGTCGCTAAGAGTCGGACAAGACTCAGCGACTTCACTTTCACTTTTCACTTTTATGCATTGGAGAAGGAAACCCACTCCAGTGTTCTTGCCTGGAGAATCCCAGGGACGGGGGAGCCTGTTGGGCTGCCGTCTATGGGGTCGCACAAAGTCGAACACGACTGAAGCGACTTAGCAGCAGTAGCAGCAGCATGGAGGCTTCATTACGCAGACATGATTGATAAAATCATTGGCCAAGGGTCATTCATTCCACCTCCAGCCCCTCTCCCCTCCAAAACAGTGGGGCTGTAACTTCCAACTCTCTAATTTCAAGACTGGTTTCCCTGGCGACCAGTTCCCATCCTTAGGTTATTGAGGGGCTTTCCAAATATCACTTGTTAGGTGATGGTGTGGTCGAAAGGGGTTTGTTATGAATAATAAATGATACCCAGGGAAAAGGAGGTCAGGGGGATAAAATAGGAGTGTGGGATTGGCATATAAAACTATATTTAAAATCGATAAACAGCAAGGTCCTACTGTATAGCACAGTGAACTATATTCAACATCCTGCAATAAACCATAATGGAAAGAAAATTTTTATTTTATTTTTTTTTAAGAAAATTTTTAAAAGACACCCATTTCACCTGTATTGCTTGGAAGCTATTTCAGGAGCAAAAACCAAGAGCGTTAACAAAAGAGGCCCCTGTCGCTCTAATCACTTGGGAAATCACACAGGTTTGGGGAGCTGAGACACTGCAATGGGACAAAGACCAAACAGATCTCTTTTATCATAAAACCTACAAACTCTAAATGGCAAGAAAGAAAGGCTACATCGCTGCCCACTGGAGATTAAGTACAGAGGAGCCCTGGGTTCTTAACCTGCGTCAGAAGCTGGGATGAACCTGGTGTCGATGGGAGGATGGGAGCCACGGGAGCCCCTCACCTCTATGTGCCTGGATTCCTTCCGTTCTCAACTGTGGGCCCGACTTCTCAGGGGGTAGTAGGGCTTCTGTGACGTGAAAGCTCCTCCAGCTCCCCAGAAGGTGGGGTTCTGGAACTCGGGGTATCATTACTATAGAGCTGTCATTGTCGGCGAGCAGAAGGACTCTCATACATGTTGAAGGCTTGAGGCAGAACTCAATGGGGCCAACCAGGATGATTTTTGTCTGCTCTGTTTGTCATTCCGGTCAGCATTAATTTGATTGCATAGGACCGGGCCTGGGCATGAAGAGGCTCCATTCTCAGGCCGCAGAGATTGCCGCCTTAGGGATCTCTGCCTTTGAATCTGCCAATGGGCTTTGCCTGCCAACTTGTACACAGTCCTCTACGATCACCCTGGCCCCATCCCATCCTTTACTCTCGTATCCTGGGCCCTGCTCCAGGAGGCAGTGGCTTTTCCAAACCGGATTTCTGAGGGGAATTGGGCGTAGCACATCTGAAGGGAGGTGGGTCATGGGGGTCAGAGGTTGTATCTGCCCCCATTCATAACCTCTGATGAGAAGGTGGGTTTCTGTGACACCACGTGGTGCTACCCCCCAGTGGCTGCCTTGGGAAGTTTCCCTTGAATGTTAGAGCCGGGGGAGCGGGGAGGGCTGACAGTAGATCAATGAGCGGCTCACTGGTAAAGAATCCACGGCCAAGCCGGAGACATGGGTTCGATCCCTGGGTCGGGAAGATCCCTGGAGAAGAGAATGACAACCCACTCCAGTGTTCTTGCCTGGAGAATCCCATGGACAGAGGACCCTGGTGGGCTATAGTCCCTGGGGTCGCAATAAAGAGTTGGACACAACTTGGCCACAAAACATACACATATTTCTAATTTATCTTTGCCGCTTGGTGGGATCTTCTCTTAAACTTGGACCCATATTCTGTGTCATCACCTTTTAAAGCTCAGGGAAGTACCTTGGGGTTTAGATGGTGAATTAGTTTCCAAGGGCTGCATTACAAATTAACTGCAGGCTGGCTGGCTTAAAACAAGGGAAATTTATGGTCTCACAGTTGTGGAGGACAGAAGGCCAGAACCCAGGTGCAGCAGGGTATGTTCCGTCTGCAGTCTCGCTGGGAGGCTCCTCCCACGCCACTTCCAGCTGCTTCTCCCCTTGTCCCTCTAAGAACACTCTCATTGGATTTAGGGTCCACCCTAATTCAGTGTGGTTTTTTTCTCAATCTTTACCTTGATGACATCTCCAAAGACCCTATTTTTGATAAGAATCACATTCTGAGGATCTAAGTGGATGTGAATTTGGAGGAGGGGATACTATTCAACCCACTACAGATGGTGATGACCAGTGTATAATGAAATTTTTTTTTTTTTTCATTTCTAGAACCAAAATATTCATTCGCTTCCCCAGAACTCTGTTTGCTACTGAAGATGCCTTTGAATTTAGTAAACATCAATTGGGTATGGTTTTTTCCTCTGCCTTGATTTTTTAAAATTTATTTATAATGTTTGGCTGTGCTGGGTCTTCACTGAGGCATGTGGGCTTTCTCTAGTTGCGGCAAGTGGGGGCTACTCCTCGTTGCGGAGCTCGGACTTCTCACTATGGTGACTTTTGTTGTGGCGGGCATGGGCTGCAGGGTGTGTGGGCTTCACTCATTGCATAGGAGCTCAGTTGCCCCGTGGCATGTGGGATCTTCCCTGACCAGGGATTGAACCTGTGTTCCCTGCATTGGCGGGTGGGTTCTTAACCACTGGACCACCAGGGAAGTCTCTGCCCTGATTTTAATAGGGTCCTTCCTGTCACCTCTACCCGGCATGCCCCCAGGGCCACTGCTGATACCCGCTTCTGAACATCACAACTGCTATGATGCACAATTGAAAGCCACTTCACCAAAAGCTTTGTTTTCTTTTTAAGTTGCGAGAATCCAAGCCATGTACAAACGCTGCCTAGAAAGGAGAGCGTACATGAGAAAAAGACAAGCAGGTAAGAGCTGGACAGGACCTCTCCAGTTTCCCATGGCCCACCGTGTCATCCACAATGAACACCCAGGGCTGATCTCCTTTAGGATGGACTGGTTGGATCTCCTTGCAGTCCAAGGGACTCTCAAGAGTCTTCTCCACCACCACAGTTCGAAAGCATCAATTGTTTGGCACTCGGTCTTTTTTATGGTCTGACTCTCATATCCGTACACGACTACTAGAAAAACCGTATCTCTGACTATATGGACCTTTGTTGGCAAAGTAATGTCTCTGCTTTTTAATATGCTGTCTAGGTTGAGCAGAGATTATAAGACTGCAGCCTCTACTTATTTTGTGGACATGTTTTATTTGATCTACAACATATATGTGTATTTAAAGAACAATTTTTTTGAGGTTATTAAAACTGACTGTTCTTGGAGGCCCTGTGCTCTGTTCCTCCCAAATCACTTCTCAGCATCAACCCCTCCCTCCACACACACCACTCTTCTGAACTTTGCACTATTATTTCCTTGTTTTTCTTTACAATTTTGTCATCTCTGGATACATCATGAAATAACTCCATAAAATTATACCATTTCTATTTTTTTTCTTTGCAACATTATTGTTGCAATAAAACTTTATTTACAAACGGGGCAGTTGGTCCTGGGGGCCACAGTTTGCTGACCCCCGGTGCTCTAGTAGCATACCACAATTTAGCTGTGCTGTTGACAGACATTTGGGTTGCTTCCAGTTTGTTTTTGTAACAGTGTTGCCATGAGGAACACAAGCAAAGCACTTTGAGTTTCATAATTAACTGGAAAAGAAATCTGAAAAGCTTTTAAAAATTGGGACGCGAGCCAGTGTATGTCCCGATTTTTAACATAGATGACTAAAATTATACACGGGCTAGAGACAGGGCAAATGCAGGGACGAGACCAACCTGTGCCACTGAGGGCCACTCTGCTCCCTCAAAAAGGCCTGGGGAACCCGGCCCCCAGCACGATTTCAGGCCTTCCCTTTACACGCCCCAGTTCCCTCTGCTCCTCTGTGCCCCTGGTTCAGGGGTCCCTCTGGGTAGAGACTGAAGGCTCTCGCCCCACTTTCCATCTCGGGGACTGGCAGAGTGCTGCAGCAGCGTCCAGGTGTTTGTGGAGGGGGTGAGTCATTCTTGAAGAGGCTCTTGTATTTAAGGGATAGCGGTGACCTCTTTCAGCCATTACACTCGAAGCCCACTGGCGTGGAGCCCTGGCTCGGAAGGAGGCCAAGAGGAGGAAGTGGGCGGTGCAGACTGTAAGAAAGTAAGTTCTCCATCAGCTTTGGTAAGGCGGGGAGGTGTCTGAGTGCTGCCACCGTACTGCAGAGGGTGGTTATAGACTTGGCTACTTTTGGCTTTGGGCAGAAAACCCGTCTTTCCTGCTGGACGTCAGCCCTGAGGACTTCCATTCCATCTCCTTTCTCTGAGTACCCTCACTGGACGGTGATCACAGCTCACAACGTTTGACGTTTCTCTTAGCCTAGTTCTCAAGTCACAAAGTCAAATGCCTTCTGAGGCCAGGCTGGTGCAGCAGGTCTCATGAGCTGGGATGAAGAAGAACGGTAGGGTGGGTACCAAGGCCAAAAGAAACTCTCGGTCCACCTCAGAGGGGCGGTCATCACCCCGCTTCAGCCCACGGCTCTCGGGCCAGTCTGGCCAGACCTTTGGCTTTCTTTCAAGGAAAGCTGGAAATCTGGCTTTCACGCAATACCTCCCATTTGTTGCTTTTAGCAACAGATTCAGGTTACTCAAAACAAAACCAAAACATGACGTGGGGAAAATAGAACATGTCTTTTGGGGCAGGTTTGACCTGTGGCCCTACGTGGTGAGCAAATTTAATCTCCCATTGTTTTGGCTGACGCTGAATCGAACCAGTGCAGGAGAGAACTCAGTGAAGAAACAGAAGTGAGCAAACAGGCAACTAACAACATTCCCTCCCGTGTAGGTTCATAAAGGGGTTCATCAATCGCAACAAGCCCCTCTGTCCTGACAACGAGGAGTTCATCGTGTTCGTGCGCAAGAATTACATCTTGAACCTTCGGCATCACATCCCAAAGAACGTCTTGGACAAGAGCTGGCTGAGGCCTCCTGGCATCTTGGAAACTGTAAGGACCATTCCAGAACACATGTGGCAGATGGCGTGGGTGGAGCTTAGTGAAAGTTGCTCAGTCGTGTCCGACTCTTTGCGACCCCATGGACTGTACAGTACATGAAATTCTCCAGGCCAGAACACTGGAGCAGGTAGCCATGCCCTTCTCCAGGGGATCTTCCCGACGTATGGATCGAACTCAGGTCTCCCGCATTGCATGTGGCTTCTTTACCAGCTGAGCCTCTAGGGAAGACTGTTGCTTTGTGCTGCCTCACCAGATAAAGCATTTCCCCGTGAGGGTGATGCCTGAGCAACTGAACTCAGAGTCTGTCATATTCTGTCTTGAAGTATGACACCAGAGGAGGTCTGTTTACACACAGCACTTCTGAATGGCTTCTGTCTTTCTTGGAACCTTTCACATGGGTTCAGGGACCATTGCCTAGAATAGTGTTTCTCAGAAGATGCTCCGGGGACTGTGTGTGTCTGGAGTGCAGAGTGGGGGCGATTGTAAGATTCCTGGGCCCCCTCCCACCAGGGTCCCTGAGTCACTGTCTCTTGGAACCTCCTAGCCAGCAATCCAGGGGACTCAAAACTCATTCAGGGTTAAAAACCACCAGTTTAGCCTGTAAACTAAAGACTGTTAGCCATGAGACAGTTTAGCGGAAAGACTGGAAGATGAGCAGCTCTCTTTGATCAGAAAATATTAACGCTGTGCTTTTACATCACACTGAGTTCAGCCCTGCTTTCAAAGCTTCTGTTTTGGTGGCTGAAGCCTAAAAGTGGGGGTGAGTGAGGGAGGCAGGTGGAAAACAGTGTGTTCCCCACACAGGCAGCCGATCTGCTCAGGAAGATGTGCACCAGGAACCTGGTCTGGAAGTACTGCCGTGGGATCACCGCCCAGAGGAGAGCCCTGGTAGGCACGCGACATGCAGGCAGGTGGCAGGACCGGAGACGGGTGGGTGGAGCCCCGCGGGGGCCAATGGTCCTCATTCACCGTCTCACCTGTAAGCCAAGGGTCACAGAGGCTCATGCCTCATACATGCCTTGAGGATAAGAGGCACGTGGACCACTTAGCACAGAGCCCTCCTGAACTGGCAAGTGTCATAAGCACCATCACTCTCTTGCTAGCACTGTTACCATGGAAACACCATCCAGACGGCCCCCCTCTCTGGAGGTGTGGTTTTATGTTCATCTGCCAGTCAGCAGATATTTTTTCTATAAAGAGCTAGAGGGCAGTATTCTAGGTTTTGTGGGCCACACCATTTCTGTTGAAATTACTGTGCCACGGCAGCACGCAAGCTGCCAGAGACAACCTGTAAATAAAGGGCACAGCCACACTCCAAAATATACACCACTCACAACACTTTACTGGATTTGGCCCGCGGGCTGTAGTTTGTCACCTCTGACCTAGAAGAAAGTGCTCTCTGAAACAGTGAGCATTCTACTTCCAAGAAGTCAGTGCAAGTAGAGATAAGCCGAAGCGTCAACTGCAGTCTCTAAGCAGTAGAATGTTTGGAGCTTTGGCCCAAGCCATATGTGTTTGACTTCTGCGTGCTCTGACTTCTCAGCAGAGGTGTGGCAAGGCTCCCCAGGGAGCCTGACTTGTTCAGGAAAGTCAGCGCTAACACGGCCCTCTTTGGGTCCCCAAGAGCCTCATGGCTACCGTTCTGTACTTCTAACTATACCAGATGCAGGAAAAGATGGTCACGAGTGAAATATTCAAGGGAAAGAAAGAAGGCTATGCAGAAAGCCTAAATCAACCCTTTGCCAGCAGCCGAATAGGTAAGTCCCTTTTTCCATCTACATGCTCATTTGCCCTATTTGAAAAAAAAAAAAGTCAAAGGAAGATGTTTAACACCTAGCATCTCCTGACAGCTATCTCCCAGCTTGAGGTCTAGGTCACAGGGGGACGTAAAACCAGCCGATGCCTCTGGCTTCTGCCCAGGGCTGGTACCCAGTGATGACTCGCTGTGTTCTGGTTGCCTCCTTAGATGAAGGAGACATTAATCCCAAAGTGCTTCAACTCCTCAGCAGTGAGAAAATCCAGGTAAGGAGCTGTGTGCCCTCGCCTGAGACAGGACTTCCCCACAGGGTCTGAGGATAGGGTGTCTCCTACACAAAGCGGGGCTGGAAGCACTATCTGAAAGCAGGGTGCATGTGTGTGGCCCCAGCTCTCAGCTGTGCTGCTCCAGATGCTGAAATGATGGGGACCCATAATCTTTGGTACCCGTTGCTGTTCTTACGGTCCTTATCTGTCACCCCACTGTGTCTGATGTCCTGTGAAGTTGAGTGGAATGCGGCCACGCACGTAATCATTAAACATCCCGTTAGAAGCAGTGTGGCGGGGGTGCCCAGGCACCCACGTGGGCTTCGTAACTGAGCTGTGCGACCCCCGGGCAGGTGACTTACGGTCTCGGTGCCTTTGTGTTTCTGTGAATGGGGAGGACGGAGGGGTTGGGGGTGTGAGGGGCGCAGGCGTGCAGCAGCCAGTGACCATGGTGGCTGAGGGGCTGCTGGGTCACTTGGTCTCCTGGGCACCAGAGGCCTGTGATGGGTGAGATTGCTCTGCAGCACCCGCAGAGTGTCCTCATCTCTGCTGAGTTTTCAGAGCAGCCTGGTGAGGCCGATGCCGGGGCCTTGAGTTCCTCAGGTCAGTGCCATAGGCAGAGCCAGGAATCACGTCTATCTCCCAGAGAGCGAGGGTTCAGAGAAAACCCATCTGTGCACCATCTGAGTGCCTGAAGCCTCGATGCTCGAGTCCGAGGAACAGGGAACTCGGTAGTCTGCCCCCTCCCCTGTGACTCGAGCATCCCTCGCAGTGACGGTCACCTCCTTGCAGTACGGCGTCCCGGTCATTAAATACGACAGAAAAGGCTTCAAGACGCGGCAGCGGCAGCTCATCCTCACTCAGAAAGCAGCCTACGTCGTGGAACTTGCCAAAATCAAGCAGAAAATAGAGTACCCCAACCTCAAAGGTAAGAAGCAGGCGATCTTAAGCTGACTCACTGGGTGGACTCAGCTCCCAGGAGCACCACCAAGGAAGCAGCTCCTTCGTTGAAAGACCAAGTGAGGGACTTCCCTGGTGGTCCAGGGGCTAAGACTCTGCTCCCAATGCAGGGGGCCCAGAGGGCCCAGGTTCCCCTGTTCAGGGGGTCCTGGACAGGGAACCAGATTCCCACATGTCACAACTAAGACCCAGCACTGCCAAATAAATATTTTAAAAATGACCTAAGTGAAGGGTGCCCACAAAACCCAGGGCAGCCAGGCCTGGTCTGTGCCTCTGATTCTGGCATAAAGGCCCATGGCGACTCACTCCAGCATCAAGGTAGGATGCCAGTCACCCATGACAGCTTCTTATTCCAAGCACAGATGCTGACTACTGGAGTATGTGCCCGCCACCCCATAAAGCCCAGCTAGGAGGGAAAAAGCGTGGGGTTGGGAACCCCCAAACGGGCCTCTTTTCTCTGTACTCGCGTCAACTTGTCCAGTTCCTGGCCCCTGACTTTGCATCTGTCCTAAGGTGTCTCCACCAGCAGCCTCAGCGACAGGATCTTAGTCATTCATGTTTCGCAAGCAGACATCAAGCAAAAGGTAACTGCGGCCGTGGGGCTGTTAACAGGGAGAAACACTGCTGATATTTGGCTGCCCCCCGTGAAACCTCAGTGCTGTTTTTCCTTGAAGCCACCAAGACTGAAGGGCTTCCCAGGTGGTGATAGTGGTAAAGTACCTGCCCACCAATGCAGGAGACTTAGAGAGATGTGGGTTCGATCCCTGGGTCGGGAAGATCCCCTGGAGGAGGAAATGGCGAGCCACTCCAGGATTCTTGCCTGGTGAATCCCCATGGACAGAGAGGCCTGGTGGGCTACAGTCCATGGAATCACAAAGAGTCGGACACAACTGAGTGACCGAGCATGCGCCGCTGAAATGGCTGTGTCCTCTCCTCTCTGCCGCAGGGGGATGTCATCTTACAGTGCGAACACATATTTGAAGTGGTTACTAAGCTCGCCATGCTGATTAAGAAGGAGAACCTCGTAAATGTTGTTCAGGGAAGGTAGGTGGTTGCATCTGGACTCAGTAAGTCCCTCAGTGTTAAATGTCTATTATCTCATTATTGACTGGGGGAATTTTACAGAAACTAACATCTGTGGCCAGTGATTTTTATTTTGGCTGGCCAAAAATATAATTGTTAATTCACTAACTATTGAATATAACACTATTATATTTGATAGTTACACCTGACACCTGTAAAGTCTTCCTCAGCACCGCTTCATTTTCACTTTCCAGATCAGAACCAATCACTCAGGTTTTTTGTCTTTTTGTTGGTCTAACATGCACACCATCTGAATCAGAACTATATTCTAAAGAACTATCATCTTCTTAGACACTAGTATCTATGTTGCTTGGGCAATCAGAGCAAGTATTTGCATAAGATTCACCAAAACATCCTTCTCCATTCAGAATTTCACGATGCCTCATTTTTGAAAACTTTACGGTAATAAACTTGGCATTTGTGATACACACAAGGTTGGAACAAAAATCTGATGGGGCAAAATGTGAAGGATAATGACAACCACAAGTTGTATAATGAACCTTTGATCAATTTTAAGCTCTAACAACTAGTTACGATGATGTTAATTGCATCACTCTCTAAAAATGTATTGATACAACTCTAGTCAATAACATTTGGGTAACAAAAGACTATTAATACGTCTCCGGTCAATAATATATTAATAGATCAAGGAAGATGCAAATGTTAATTGATTCACCCATGCCTGCCCCTCCCTGAAAAGTAAGCACTGCCTACCTGCAACAGCTTTCTTCCCTCCTCAGCTCCTAGGACGAGGGCTCCAGAGAAATGAAGTCAGTGATCACTCGTTTTCCTAAGGGAACCAACAGGGGTCTTACCATCTAGTTTTCCAAAGAGGTGCTTATGGTCTTAAGGGAAGCTGTCACCAGGTGAAAGGGGGACCCCTGGGCCGGAGCAGGGGACAGCCACACCCCTGCTGTTGATGCCTGTGGAGAAGCTGTGCTAAATTGATTTGAGAGTCACTACAAGAATGCATGGCCGTTTTCCCAGCTGCAGAAATGGTTTTCTTCTGATCACTCAAATATACAATTAAAGTCTGTAATGAAACAGGAATTTGATCTTGAAACTAGTAAGCGTCACAAGTGAATTTCTTTTGCAGAACCAAAGCTGGGGGAGAAAAATAGAGCACGTCAGTAATTTATCACTTTGTGTATTAATATTTTAAGTTTACAGTTTGGTATTAGTCCTGGAAAAGAAGGCACAATAGTTTTTGACACCGGACCAGAGGAACAAATCTATAAAGATAAAAACGGACAGTTAACAGTGGTGAGTGGCTGGGTCTGGGGGAGGGAGGTGTAAGCTGTTTTAAATGAGACTATAGGTTAAAATCCTCCTAATTTCAGTCCTCCTTGGGCTTCTTTGGTGGCTCAGACAGTAAAGAATCTACCTACAATGCAGGAGACCTGGGTTCAGGCCCTGGGTCGGGAAGATCCCCTGGAGAAGGGAACAGGAATCCACTCCAGGATTTTTGGCTGGGAAATCCCATGGACAGAGGAGCTTGGTGGGCTACAGTCCATGGGGTCACAGAGAGTCAGACATGACTGAGTGACTAACACTTTCACAGATTGGAATCATCTAGCTTGTTTCTTCGTCTGTCCGAATCCACACTGAACAAGTCAGGAATGGGTACTGGAGGGACAGATGCAAACACTGAATGAAAAAGCAAACAGTTTCCTCACCACATTTAGTTGTCAGTGGACCAGAAGCTGACAGTCAATTCTTCTCAGTATTAAACATCCAAGCCCCACTCTTTACTGGGTGGCGAAGGCCTGATGCCTTACCACGTGGTTCTCAAGCAAGTCTCCACAAGGGAAACTCCCGGCGAGCTTTGAAAAATACCCAGTGTTCGTGTCTCCCCAGTCACCATCCCCGAGACACCATGATGCTACCGGTGGAGGGTGAGGCCTGGGCTCTGGAATGGGAGGAGGCTCCTGGGACCAAGGAGCAGAGGTTTGGGAACCCGGTGCATGTTAAAAAAAATCAAGCCTAATGTTCCTCCCTAGCAAGTCTGATCCAACTTGGCTGGGAAATGAAAACTATTCCACACTAAAGGGTTTGAATCTTTAAGATTATGTTGTATAATATGTACCAAAGATTCACAGTTTGCTACAAACCTATTTGAAAATGGTCTAAGGACACGGAGCATCTCATACACATTGAACAATGAAATGTATTCTGTCAACAGGGACAAAATATTTAAGTGTGATTTTTAACCTAACGGATCAGGTGATTTTTCAGTTTACATGCTGTCTTAAAGCCTTCGCCCAGTACTCCTCCCTGGCTGGCGCAGGCTGAAGCTAGCAGGCCCTCAGGGAGCCCATTTCTAGATGTGGCTCGGCTCACGGCGGGGGTTGGGCTGTGGGGATGGTATGGGTGGCGGGGCTGGCTGCTCACAGCTTGGCCACGTCTGCCTCAGCCACGTGGGCGGCTGGGGCGCTAACAGCATCCTTCTGGGGAGGCGAGACCTCAGCTCCGCGTGCACCCTTTGCCAGGTGTCGGTCTGCCCAAAGTCCTGATGGAAGATGGCGTCTGACCTCGCCCATCACCATTATTGCTGCCACTGAGGAGAACGCCCAGGAAGCTCGAATCTGGGCCCATGAGCAACACCTTCAAGCAAAGGTTCCAGCAGTTCTGGGAAAAGGATCATCCCTGAGGGATGGGAAAGGCATCTTATGCCAACCCACAGATGTCCTGCGGCACTAAAAGTGCCTTCTAGGGAGCCAACCTCAAATCGCCCAAGGGGGTGCTTTTAAACGTCCCCAGTAGGACCTGTGCTCGATGGGCACTTGAGTATGTCATTACGGTGGGGGGCGCCAGGGTCTGTCATGCTGCCCGAGGCAGAATGAAATACGTGGTCTGAGCACGTATGGCTGCAAAATGTGAATTCTGCTTTCAGTAAGTGGAACTCAGGAAAATCCCCAATCCTTCACGGCTTCAGGCTCCACAGGGGCGAGGTGAAGCTCTCCCCACCCCACACCTGTGCTCAGGGGCGAGAGCCGCTGACCGACCATCCGCGTTTCCGTCAGTCCTGAAGCCTCTCCACCTGAGACTTCCTGCCAGTGTTGGGAGTTCAAACACTCCAAAAAATGACTCCGCTTTCCCCACCCTGAGCAACCTGGAGGTGGGATCTCTGCTCTGAACCGCACCTCAGTGCAGTGGCCGGACTGTGCTGGGCGTTTCTGAAAAGATCCACAAAAACAAGTAGAAGCATTACATATAACTTTTATTTTACATACGTCCACAGAGGCTGGTACAACATACAGTGACTGCTTCTGAAGCTCATAGTGTACTCTTTCCCGTGGCACAAAGACAGGTTAGTGACACACACGTGTTACGGGGACTCTGGGTGGTAGGGAGCACACGTTCCAGACAGAGGGCTGGGGTACCTGCACGGCGACCACCCCGCTAAATCACTGCAGGGGGCTGTGAGGCCCGGCCAGGAATCGTCACGGGCAGAGGCCCCCCAGTCACCGCAATCAATGACTTATTTGGAAAAAAACCTGATTATGAGGGACCCAGAGCCGTACTGGTTTTTCCCACTGTAAATTATTACAGCGTAATAAAAACTACACTCTTTAACAAATCTTAGGGCCAGTCATTTGCTTGGATGGTTCTTAAACACAGGTATTGACTTTTGCTGACCCTTTGTGCTCACATAAGAGATCAGTTCCTTGAAGAATATGTCTGATAACAGAGCCTTGGACCAGCCAACGCTTCATCATCACCAGCTCACGGCTATAGGCAGCTAACAGTATCACTCACTACGGAATGTTTTCATGAACTTGTTCATATCCCAAGGAAGCAGAGTCCAGACTCCAAGTGCAAAGTTGGAGGAGATGTGAAAATAGAGATGGCCAGAAGCATTAAGTCATAAGGTGTAGAAGCCCCCGACAGCTCAGACTGATCCACAAACTCACTCTTCACATAAACATTTAAAAACAAAAGAGAACTTACGTGATGGCTTTTCCATTCCTACAGAAAACATCAGAACTGACATTCACTTTACCGTTCTAGAAAAGGACAACCCCAATAGCAGGGTTGGTATTTAAAACTTCCACAGTAGAAAATATTTACAAACCATATTTAATTAAGCCCCCTCCCTCCCGTCCTCAGCACTTAATAAAATCCAGGCGGCCTATATACGAAAGTTGCCTGCGCAACAGTTTAAAAAGCATCTACCCCTGTATGTGATTTTTAGGTTCGATCATGATTGTTTCCAAGTTTTACTGTAGGCTTTGCTGCTGGATACAAAATAAAGGCATACAACTGTCCCAGGTAGGGCTGGATGTACAAAGTCTAAGCAGTAAAAACCATTTCAAAATATAAACTCGTTTTTTGGGGAATACACTGTCAAAGGCTGCCCGTAGTAATACCTTTGGTATAAAACAGTCACTTGAATAGCCAACAAAACCCATCCAGACCATACACACACCCTCACCTTTCTGAACTACTCTACCAGCCTAGTCTCAGCCAGCCACATTCGTCACAACTCCCTCTGGGCCGACACGGGCGTGGAGAGGCAGGGAGGTAGGTCACCGAGCACGTCCGCCCCCTACGAGCGCCGTGCGGGCAGCAGGGCTCCAGCGCGGGCCCCAGGCACACATCCTCATCCAGGCACACATCCTCATCCAGTCATGCACGTCCCTTAAACAAACATGAACACAGACACTGACCGGACCCCAGAAACCTGCACAACCTCTTGGTCTACTCGCTGACAGCCACGTCACACTGTGTAAGACTCTGAGGCGGAGACCCGGAGGGCATCTCCGGGTGACGGCCATCCTGAGGCCACTGTAGCGAGCACTGGTCCTGCCTAGACACCAGGAGTCTGGGGCCAGGTTTCCTTCCTTCTAAGCAAAGGGGAGGGTATCTGCTTGGACTAGCAAGCCCCGCTTAACAGGGCAGAAGGCCAGGGAGGAAGAAACGGAACCCACCGGGCAGCGGTCTGTGCGCTGTGCCGGTGAGCAGGCCAGGCAGCCGGCCTGGAATGGAGTGGGTCCCCAAGGTGGGGGGCGTTGGGGGGGCGGCGGGGGCATTGCTCGCAGCCAGACCACAGATCACCCCAAGGGGCAACAGGCCTGCCCTTTGGCAGAGCTGGGCAGCCAGGGCCACGCTGGGAACCACAGCAGAGAGGCATGAACCTCCAGGGCACACCTCCCGCTGCCAGGAGCTGTGGGTCTCCATCCACAAGCTTGGAGCAGTGCCCATGGCTGGATGGGCAGCTCACAAAAGCCCTGGAGCCTGTGCCAGGCCCCACGCACAGGAGCGGGGCCAGGGTGCTGGGCTGCAGGGTGGGGAAAAGTGTGGACTCCGCTGGTGACCACCAACCACAGGGCCCCGTTCCCAGCTGGCAAACTGAACCCTGGAGGGAAGGCCCCCCGAGATGAGAGAGGCAGTCAACACCCACCAAAATAAATACTGCACAGGCATTTCTCACATGCATGCCCACCCATTCACCCACCCCCTCCTCTGGAAGCAGGGAAAGCCTGGCTCCAGCGCTGCTCGGATTCTCTGGGAAACAGAAACCGTGGACCCGGCCTGTTCACCAGCTGGGGTGCGTTCACCTGGGTAAAGACATCAATTCACCTTGTCTAGAAATACTAAAATCGTTTGGTTTATAGGGAAGTCTCTTCAGACTCTGGGGGAAGTGGCAGGCTGGGAGCCAGCGGGGGTGCTCGGTGCACAGTGGCAGGGGTGGGGCAGGCGGCGGGTGGGGGGCGGCAGGGGCCCCCACCTGCTCACTGGTGGAGGTGGGCCCGGTCATCCGGGCGCTTGATGTGGATCCGCCGCACGCGCTCAATCCGCTCCCGCTCCCGCTCCTCGTCCTCGTCCAGGTGGTGGGAGCGCCCAGCCGCCCCGCCCGTGGCCTCCAGGAGTGCGTTGTCAGGTCCCCGGCCATCCTGGGCCTCGTACAGCAAAATGTTCAGGGTCTCCTCATAGATCCGGGCTTCGGGGAACTCCACCTGTGGCCCCACGAAATGCAAGACAGAAAGTTAGCACCTCACAGCTCCCCCACTGCCCACCTCCGCTGCTGCTGCTGAGGACTTGAGAGCAGCGCCGTCTGGCCCCAGCAGGCTCCCAACAATCTGCATGACGGTCATGATCACATCTCAGGTGGTTACTGTTTTCAATGGGCAACACCCACACACAGCGCTGGATTCACAGGAGACAAAACGGATGCAGTGCAATGCGTCTCTCTGCCCCTCATTTCCTTTCCTTGGACACCGGCATCCCTCCCAACATGGTGCTTCTAACAAACAGGGCTGCATCCTTGCACATCTGTCATTCCACACCTTAAGGCAGCATTCTGTCCAAACAGGGGCCACCAGCAGGGGGCCCTCATGAAAAGGACAATTACAATCCCTCCCCGCTTGGTAAAGTACCACGTCTGTTCACCGCCCTTCGGGGTCAGGCTCCATGAGTAAGAGGCTGGTCCCAGGCACCTGTCTCAGGCAATAGAATGAATCAGTGAGAGTTGGCAAAGCACTTGAGATGCTGCACCAAGGGAGATGGCAATGATGCAGAAACCCAAGTGGGACATCTGTACAGTGACCTGGGGCAACAGAACCTGAGTGTTGGTGCCAAAGCTCAGCTCCTGGAGATTTGGGCTGAAGGAGGAGGAAGAAACAGTCTCTCTGAAGGGGTGGCCATCCCAACACCACCCCCTGGAGACAGGAGCCTGATGGGACAGGACGCAGAGTGAAGGAAGCTGGGAAAGGGGTCCTGGCCTCCATCCTGGCTCCACCACGAACCAGCTGCCCAAACAAGAGCTCAGGCTCACTCCAGAGCCCATCCAAGAATCTATACACAGTTGGGATCCAACCGTGAGGTCTCTCAGGACCTCTCCTGCCCCTTAAACTCCAAAAACATAAAGTATCTATTTTAAAGTTTAATCAATATGATGACTAGACTTTGAATATTCAAGGGCAGATTCAATCCACATACAGACACACACACAAAAACAAACTAAGAGCACTTTCCCGGTATTCCAGTAGTTAAGAAATTGCCTTGCAACGCAGCAGACTCAGGTTCGATCCCTGGCCTGGGAACTAAGATCCCACATGCCGCAAAGCAACTAGGCCCAAGGGCTGGCACTACGGCAGCCACTCACTTCAGAGCCCACACACCACAGAGTGTCTAAGCACCACAACAAAAGAGCCCAAGAGCTACAACTAAGACCATGACACAACGGGGAGTCTAGTTACTGGAATTCATAGCCCTAAGGACAAGTTCACGGGAGAAAAGAACCACATGACTTCCCAATGCTGGACAAAGTGCTAGTCCTCGGCTGTGTCTGACTCTTTGTGACTCCATGGACTGGAGCTCCTCTGTCCACGGGATTTCCCAGGCAAGAATACTGGAGTGGATTGCCACTCCCTTCTCCAGGGGATCTTCCCGATGCAGGGATTGAACCCGGGTCTCCTGCATTGCAGGCAGATCCTTTATACTTTTAGCCACCAGAGATACCCCAAGTGAACAATTCTGGTCCCCCCAACTATCTCTGGAGAGAAAAAAAGAACCTCAGTGCTCTTCCCTTCCTGGCTACCTTAAAGCAATATATATATCTTTTAGGATATGTTCTACATAAATGAATAAAGTCTTTTCAGAAGCGAAAAAAAAATTTTTTTTTAAATTTCTGGTTTTTACTTGGTGGTCTGATTTTCTCTCATTTGTGTTTTGCTTCTTGAGGCTGCTCCAGGAGCACACAGCTGTGGGCTTCTCGGGCTGCAGTGAGGATGATGGCCTGAACAGGTGACCCACAGACCTGTGTGAGGGTGATAGGGAGTGACCTGCTGCATGCGGCCCTGGTCATCGGACTTCCCTTAGGTTGAAAAGGAGATAACAGTGTATGGTATGGTTAAAAGCAAGATGGGAGCAATCAAGACGGCGGAGGAGTAGGATGCGACGCTCACCTCCTCCCACAAATACATCAAAAATATCAAAAGCTATGTACAATGATTCTCACAGACTGTCTACTAAATGCTGGCAAAAGAGCCCAGACTGCTCAAAGGGCGAGAAAATCTCCACAGACTGGGTACGAAAAAAGAGAAAAAAAAGCAAGAAACAAATCAGGATGGGACCTGTGCCCCTGGGAGGGAGCTGTGAAAGAGGAAACGCTCCTGCACCCTGGGAAGCCCCCTACCCCGGGAGATCTGCCGGGACAGGCGAGCCTGGGAGGAGAACACGGTGGCCAGAGCATGGAAGGTGGCACAGATGGCCCTCGGGCTCGGGCTGGCACGGCTTGGGCGCTGGAACCTGGGCTTTGAGATTGGAACTGGAGAGAGGTCGGGGGATGGCCGTGTAGGGACAGACAGCGGGGTGCGGGGGGCTGGAATCCAGTGCAACCGTGGCTGGGAGTGTTCCCAGGGGAAATCTTGGCCACCCTAGAGACCAGTGACCTTAGCAGGGTGCACGTGGGGAGGGGCGGGACCCAGACTGCAGCTTTCTTCCCTGTGTGCACACTCACAGAGGGCAGGACACTGCCTGCACGGGCTCCAGGGGTTGGTCACAGGCCACAAGCTCCCTCCCCGACCCCAGGAGTGGTCATGGGAGCCCCCTCTGCTGCCTGCCCAAACTCCAGGCATGGCTGCCAGATGCCTCTGCCCCATCACATGGTGCAGGGGTGCCCGAGCCGCCTGCTGCCACTGAGAACCCCAGAACAGGGCACCAGCCGCCGCATCTGCACACCACCTATCAAGCGGCGAACCACCGGCACGTGCCAGGGGAAAGGCGACCGGCATCCATACTAACAACAGCCCTGCACCTAATCCATCAAACCCACACAAGCTACAAAGGGACGACACCACATGAACAGCTCTCCAAGACCACAGAAGACAACAGTTTCTCCTAAACTCACAGAGCGGGAGAAATGTAAATAAAATGAAAGAGTGGAGGAAGCACTCCTGGTTAAAAGTATTCCCCTGAAAGACAAACAATGAAGCAGACCCCTTCAGTCTAACAGACACCTGTTTCAAAACAGATTAAAAATACTGAAGGAATTAAAAAAAGCTATCAAAAAATGCCTCTTCACTGTGTTCATGGAGTTCTCAAGGCAAGCATACTGAAGTGGTTTGCCATTTCCTTCTCCAGTGGACCACATTTCTTCAGGCCCTGACTAGCAGGGACATGTCCTTCAGCTGCTCCATAGTCAGACAACATGCCTGGCCACCCGGCCATCTCATGCTGGTCTTTGTTGAGCCTGTAAATCTTCACTGGCTGCCGGGTGTCCATCAGTGTGCTGCAGTTCTTGAGTGCAATCTCAACAACAACAGAATGATCTCTGTTCGTTTCCAAGGCAAACCATTCAACATCACCATAATCCAAGAGTATGCCCCAACCGCTAATGCCAAAGAAGCTGAAACTGAACAGTTCTATGAAGACCTACAAGACGTTCTAGAACTAACACCAAAAAAAGATGTCCTTTTCATCATAGGGGACTAGAATGCAAAAGTAGGAAGTCAAAAGATACCTGGAGTAACAGGCAAGTTTGGCCTTGGGAGTACAAAATGAACCCAGGGCAAAGGCTAAGAGAGTTTTGTCAAGAGAACACACTGGTCATAGCAAACACCCTCTTCCAACAACACAAGAGACGACTCTACATATGGACATCACCAAATGGTAAATACTGAATTTAGACTGATACAGCTTTTGCAGCCAAAGATGGAGACACTCTATACAATCAGCAAAAACAAGACTGGGAGAAGACTGTGGCTCAGATCTTGAGCTCCTTATTGCAAAATTCAGACTTAAATTGAAGAAAGTAGGGAAAACCACTAGGCCATTCATATATGACCTAAATCAAATCCCTTATCATTATACACTAGAGGTGACAAATAGATTCAAGGGATTAGATTTGTTAGACATGTGCCTGAAGCACTACGGACGGAGGTTCATAGCTTTGAACAGGACGTGGTGATCAAAACCATCCCCAAGAAAAACAAATGTAAGAAGGTAAAGTGGTTGTCTAAAGAGGCCTTACAAATAGCTGAGAAGAGAAGCAAAAGGCAAAGAAGAGGAAAGTTACCCAACTGAATGTAGAGTTTCAGAGAATAGCAAGGAGAGATAAGAAAGTCTTATTTAGTGAAGAATGCAAAGAAATAGAAGAAAACAATAGAATGGAAAAGACTAGAGATCTCTTCAAGAAAATTACAGATACCAAGGAAACAGCTGACACAAAGATGGGCTCAATAAAGGGCAGAAATGGTAAGGATCTAACAGAAGCAAAAGACATTATGAAGAGGTGGCAAGAATACACAGAACAATTGCATCAAAAAAGGTCTTACTGATCCAGATAACCACGATGGTCACTCACTCAGTCAGACATTCTGGAGTGTGATGTCAAGTGGGCCTTAGGAAGCATTACCACGAACAAAGCTAGTAGAGGTGATAGAATTCCAGCTGACCTATTTCAAATCCTAAAAGATAATAGTGTTAACATGCTGCACTCAATAGGCCAGCAGATTTGGAAAGCTCAGCAGAGGCCAAAGGACTTGAAAAGGTCAGTTTTCATTCAAATCCCAAAGAAGGGCAATGCTAAAGAATGTTCAAACTACTGCATAATTACACTCATCCCTCATGCTAGTAGGTAATGCTCAAAACCCTTCAAGCTAGGCTTCAGTAGTACGTGAGCCGAGAATTTCCAAACGCACAAGCTAAATTTAGAAAAGGTAGAGGAACCAGAGATCAAATTGCCAACATCTGCTGGATCTTAGAAAAAGCAACGGAATTAGGAAAAAAAAAAATCTACTTCTTGTTCACTATGCTAAAGCCTCTGACTGTGTGGATCACAACAAACTGGAAAATTCTTAAAGAGATGGGAATACCAGAACACCTTGCCTGTCTCCTGAGAAATCTGTATGCAGGTCAAGAAACAAGTTAGAATTGGACATGGAACAATGGACAGGTTCAAAATTGGGAAAGGAGTACGTCAAGGCTGTACACTGTCACCTTGCTTATTTAGCTTACAGAGTGTATCATGTGAAATGCCAGGCTGCATGAAGCACAAGCTGGACAAGATTGCTGAGAGAAATATCACCAACCTCAGATATGCAGATGATAGCTCTCTTACGGCAGAAAGTGAAGAACTAAAGAGCTTCTCAGTGAAGGTCAAACAGGAGACTGAAAAAGCTGGCTTAAAACTCAACATTCAAAAAACAAAGATCATGACATCTGGTTCCATTACTTCATGGCAAATAAGATGGAGAAAAAGTGTAAACAGTGATAGATTTTATCTTCTTGGGCTACTAAATCACTGCAGATGGTGACTGCAGCCATGAAATTAAGACACTTGCTCCTTGGAAGAAATGCTATGACAAACCAAGACAGCATATTAAAAAGCAGAGACATCACTTTGCCAACAAAGGTTCCTATAGTCAAAGCTATGGTTTTTCCAATAGTCATGTATGGATGTGAGAGTGGAACCATAAAGAAGGCTGAGTGCTGAAGAATTGATGCTTTCGAACTGTGGTGCTGGAGACGATTCTTCAGAGTCCCTTGGACAGCAAGATCAAATCAGTCAATCTTAAAGAAAATCAACCATGAATATTCACTGGAAGGACTGATGCTGAAGCAGAAGCTCCAACACTTCAGCCCCCCGACACAAAGAACTGACTCCCTGAAGAAGACCTTGATGCTGGGCAAGACTGAGTACAGGAGGAGAAGGCGGAGACAGAGGATGACATGGCTGGATGGCATCACTGACTCAATGGACAGGAGTTTAAGCAAACTCCAGGAGATAGTGAGAGACAGGGAAGCCTGGTGTGCTGCAGTTCATGGGGTTCAAAGAGTCGGACCCAACTTAGCAACTGAACAAGAGGCAATTGGAGATTATCATATTATGCAAAGTCAGAAAGAGCAAAACAAATACAGTATGGTATCACTTATGCTGGGCTGTAATTAGTCACTCAGTCGTGTCTGACTCTTTGCGACACCATGGACTGTAGCCCACCAGGCACCTCTGTCCACAGCGATTCTCCAGGCAAGAATACTGGATGGGTTACTGTGCTCTCCTCCCTCCAGTGGATCTTCCCAAAGCAGAGATTGAACCCAGGTCTTCCACACTGCAGGTGGATTCTTTACCGTCTGAGCTACCAGGGAAGCCCAAGAATACTGAAGTGGGTAGCCTATTTCTTCTCCAGGGAGCTTCCCAACCCAGGAATCCAACCAGGGTCTCCTGCATTGTAATTCTTTACCAGTTGAGCTACCAGGGAAGCCCGATATCACTTACATGTAGAATCTAACATACGGCAGAAGGGAACCTACGTATGAAACAGAGAATTGCAGACTTGAAGCACAGACTGGCGGCTGTCATGTGGGGGGTGGGGAGGTGGATCAGGGGTTTGGGGTACACAGATGGAAACTATTACATACAGGATGGATAAACAACAAGGTCCTACTGGAAAGCGCAGGGAACTAGATTCAGTTATCCTCTGATAAACTGTAACGGAAAAGAACACGAGAAAGAATGTATGTATGTGTAACCGGGTCACTTTGCTACACAGGAATAATTTAATACCACAGTGTATAATCAACTATACTTCAAAAAAAAAAAAAAAAGGAAGGGGCAAGAAAAGACAAAGGGCATATAGCCCAAGGAAGGGAGGCAAGCAGAGACCTAAAGGGAGTGAATTTCAGTGAACGGGGGGCCTGATCTCTAACCACACTGCAGCATGATGGAGCTCTGCAGAACACAGGGACAGAGGCCAACAGAAAGGTCAGGCCCACCGGCTTGCAGAGGATGACATAAAAATGGGTCCACAGCGTCCAGATCAGTCAGGGAATTGCGCACTGGAAAGGAAGCCCCCAGGGTTCAGGAGGAGTGCCAAGTGAGCCCCGTGAGGGCGGAGGGCTGCCCAGGTCAGTGGGAAGGAGGACAGACAACAAGGAAGGAGTAGGTCACAGCCAGACGCCCAAGGTCAAGACTTTGGAGGGAGCACTGCTCCTAATGAGTAAGATGGATGTGGCCAGGCTGGTGGGAAACCATGTCATGTGGAGGATGGCAAGGTGGTGTCAGATCACTGACAGCAGAGGAGAAAACACCGGCAGCAGGGTACATGTGGGGACAAGGATCCGTGTGAATCCCAGTCACAGAAAAGGAACCCAGCAGCAGCGCGACTGCCTCTTCTTGCTGGGTGTCCGAAACAAAATGCCATACTGTTTTTCCAAGCCGACACTGAGACCTTTCCAGGGCCCCAGAGATAACGAGTACCAGTGAGGAGTTGGGTCCAGACAATATCCTTAGAGCCTCTGCCTCTTGCAGTGGATTTGGCTCAAGGGAAAGGGAAGTTGGACAAATATGGATTTCAGCCCAGCCACCTGGCACCGTCCTCCGCGGGCCCTTACCTTTGTCTGCTTCTTCTCAGTGGCGTAGACGATGGAGGTGCAGCAGACCTCGGCGATCTTGCGGCCCTGGCCGTAGAAGGACCAGCAGCAGATTTCGTCCCCAATGACGTCCTTTATGAACAGGACCCTTCCGTTAAAGCGCAGAGACAGCTTATCAAACAGTTCGATGTTTTTCAACATATTGTCATCAGAATTGCTGCAAAAGAGCAGGTGATAAGGCAACTGGTCACCGGCAGGTGGTACGGCCACCACCGGTGGGGCAGTGTTTCCACATGCAGGCCCCTTATCGCCACCAACCCTTACCAACCTCACAAGAAGCCCACGAAGGCGGCAGGGTAGTCCCTACCGCTCAAAGGAAAGCAAGGACCAGAGAAATCAGGGAGCTGCCCAAGGTCAAAAACTAGTAAATGGCAGAGCTGAGTCTCAAAAAGACAGCTCTGGGCTCCAAGGCTGTGCTCGAGTGGCTGCCCTGCTGTGCCAAAGCCAGGGATGAAACGCTGAAAACACAGGGCCCTGCGGGCACAGGCGGCAAGTGGGGGACACAGAGGCATGCTCCATGGAGCCCCATGAGAGGCTGAGTGACCAGCCCAAAAGAACTGCTTATCCTGGGTCCATGTACTGGTCTTGACTGACTTCATCAACCCTACTTCCTGTAATTCTTCATTTGGAGCCACATGTTCCCAAGAGGCAAACGGCACTCTAGAAACCCATAAATATTGCTAGTGGGAACATAAAATGGTGTAGTAGTTACTGTGCAGAACAGTCCGGCAGGTCCTCAAATGATTAAACCTGGAGGTCATGCGTGACCCAGCCATTCCACTCCTAGGTATCTACCCAGGAGAAATGGAAAGTGTGTGTGTGTACACACACGTCCACAGCAGCGTTATTCCTAATGGGCAAAAGGTGGAAACAGCCCTAACTGCCCAACCACAACTGGTGGATGGAGAAACAACATGGTCTGGATGGTGGAATATTATTCAGCCACAAAAAGGAACCAAGCACTGATTCATGCTACAACATGGATGAACCTTGAAAACATTATGCTGAGCAGAAGAAGCCAGACACAGAGAACAGCACACTGCATGATTCTATCTACATGAAGTGTCCAGTGTGGGCAGATCCACAGACACAGAAAACACAGCAGTGGCTGCCTGGGCTGTGGGAGGTAGGAGGGCACAGCAATACGGGGAGTGGCTGGTAACGGGTCCCGGTTTCCTTCTGGGATGATGATAACGGCTTAAAATGAGGTAAGTGGTGATGGGTGCACAGCTCTTGTGAACATAGTAAGCAGCACTTGAGCTGTGTATTTTTAAAAGGGTGAATTTTACAGTATGTGGGAATTAGATCTCATACCATCTATCCAGCAGGGCACTCTAGAGGTGCGGAAAGGGAATGTGTATTCTCAACTGAAGGGAATGTGGGGGCAGGCGGCTGGGCCTGGCAGGCATGAGTACAGGCGTCTTTTCTGGCCAACACCTTACCTGGTATACGAGTATTTGTTGTTACTTCTATTGTAGAGCAACTTCACGGCTGGCTGTGGGTTGTTTTAGGGGGAAAAAACAGAAAGAAGAGAGTTAATTGGGAGTGCAGGTACAGAGAACCACTGGCTTCCCTCGGAGCTGGGGCCCTGCCACCAGCCTGAAGAGACAGGTAAGCGTAGCCTGCAGGGTGGGGAGGGGCTGAGACAGAGACGGCATGACCCCAATACCAGGGGCAGCACAAGGGGAGCCGCAGGCTCCCATTCTTGACCCCATCTCAGACCTTATGCAAGCAATTTTACACATATTTCAAAACTTATTCACAAGAATCCCCACCATTTCAGTAGCAAAATAAATGCCACAAGGGTGCCTCCAACATACCTTATTTGACGTCGCTATGAGTTTCTGTTCTTCCTTGGATGACGTAATGACAGGAACTTTGCAGAATGGCTCATAAGTATCTTTGTTCTGCTGGAACAAAACATACTTTCAGCCTGGGAGGCCTGCCCAGCACTGGATTGTTTAAGCTAGCCTGCCAGACAAAGACAGGTTCTGGAGAGAGGAGATGGGGCAGCCACGGCTGCGAAGAGAGGACGACGATCTTATAAACTGGGCGACGATCAGGAGTGGAGTTCTCCAATGAACCTGCTCTTTGGCCAGGAGTCTAACATGCCAGAGTGTTCCGTAAATACTAACTATGATGACATTTTTTCATAGCCCAGTGAAAGTGAAAAGAAAATGAAGCTGCTCAGTCGTGTCCAACTCTTTGTGACCCCATGGACTATAGCCTACCAGGATCCTCCATCCATGGGATTTTCCAGGCAACAGTACTGGAGTGGGTTGCCATTTCCTTCTCCAGGGGATCTTCCTGACCCAGGGTCTCCTGCATTGTAGGCAGACGCTTTAGCATCTGTGCCACCAAGGAAGTCCTCTTATAGCCCAGGAAGCCACTCAAAAATAAACCCTAAACAAGGCAGATGAAATATGATTGCATCAAAACTCCTACAACCTCCACTGCAATGACTGTAGAGAAATGAAAAGGTCTAAGCCCATAAGGAGAAAAGGAATAGGAGAAGTACAGTCAGCAGGCAAGAAATGTCACGAACTCGAGGCTGGAAAGCAGGCCTCAGATGAGTGATGACCAAGCAGAAGGGGAAAGCTGAAACCCAAGCCAGCTGAAAGAGTCTGGGATATTTTCCCAGAACAGCTCTGAAGGCTGGTGGGCTGTGAACAGGACTTGAGGACTGCCTGCTTGTTGGCAGAAGCACTGGTGAGACCCCAGATGGATGCCCTACCCCAGCCTGGCAGGAGAAAAGTCCACTTTCCTGGAGAAGTTTGTATAGGAGAGGACAAGGCTGACTTGCTATTATGAAAAGGGGGGATTCAGTGAATGATCTACACACTCAATGGTGAGCCCTACCCCTTCTGCTCAGATCCCAAAAGGCAGCCAGTCAGGCTCATACCAATCAGGCTAGAGACGGGAGGACTCCTCTACAAGAACCACCTGTCCAGAAGAAGCGTTTATAGATTCTGACGTTGAGAGTTCCCACTGAAGTCAGTCTTACCATTTGCTACTGAAGCCCACGGAACAACAAAGACCAATACCTACAGTTTTTTCAGAGCTTAAATTTCAACAGACCAAGGATCATCAGATTATATTCAGAAAGCCTCTGAAATATGAGACTGAAACCAAGACAGAACAAGTAAGAGGAGGAACCACATGATGAAGGCAGCAGAAAGGAAACTTCCAACAGCAAGACAGGAACGACCAGAGGATCACATCCTATGAAACAAGGCTGGCGTGCCACATTAAGAGCACGCAGAGAACAAGAAAGGGCTCTTGGGAGTCAGAAATATGAGAGCAGAAACGAAAAACTCAACAGAAGCCTTGAAAAGATACAACTGTCTGAGAAAATAGAATAATAAAAGTGACAGAAACTAGGAGGCCAGGCCCCTGAGGTTTAATCTCAGACTAACAGAAACCACAAAAAGGAACCGGAGGGCGGGTCTCTAAGGCGAAGGCCAACAGATTCCCTGATGCGTCTGAGCAGACCAAGAAGAGACTGCGGCTTCTGAGGACGTGGGGCTACATTCGGATTGTGTGCTTAGAAAACCAAGCCGACAGAAAACAGTGAAGCAACGACTAATTCTGGCAACTGAAAAGTTAGGAGAGAAAGGAAATAATCACTGTATCCTGTGTGCAAACTGAAAAGTTAGGAGAGAAAGGAGATAATCACTGTATCCTCTATGGCTCAACTGTTAACGATGTTCATATGACTCACTGTGAGCTCTGAGTGCCGGTTTAATCAGAACTTTGAGAAACGATATAGAGAGAAGGAATACATGCATGCAAGTTTGGTAGTGGTTTGGGGTGGTGCGTGAGCTAACTTTCCACTTTCTATAGAAATGTCACTGGATAATGTGGAAAACGGACAATCAATAAATAGCAATGTAAGAAATATGGGAAACAACAACTGCTGTAAGAATCAGAAGAGGCGGCTTCAGGGGTGGGAGGGGTGGAGGGCACATGGTGGTGGCTCAGACATCAGACTGACCTGCATTTGCAGATGCTTCACCTGCACTGCTTGAATAAACATAAACACGAAATGAAAAGAACAAAGTAAAGACTTCAACGTTCCATTAGACGTACAGTGAGTTCACAGAGTCTCAGGGGAGGTGGTATGTGCAAGCTAACAGTTCCTCGGGCAGACAGGCGTGACAGGGCTGCCTCCATGGGGAGTCACGTGGAAGGCGGCTGGGAGAGGCGCAAACATTGAGCCTCACGAATACAGATCCGATGCCTCTGACAACCTATAGGGACTCTTCTGATTCTCTGCCATGTCTTCACAGCTGCTGGCCCCATCAAGAGGCACTCTAGTTCTGCAGGGATTTTACTTTCCCTAGACTTGATGGCACCCTACTCCAGTACTCCTGCCTGGAAGGCTGCAGTCCATGGGGTCACTGAGGGTCGGACACAACTGAGCAACTTCACTTTCATGCATTGGAGAAGGAAATGGCAACCCACTCCAGTATTCTTGCCTGGAGAATCCCAGGGATGGGGGAGCCTGGTGGGCTGCCGTCTACGAGGTCACACAGAGTCAGACACGACTGAAGCGACTTAGCAGCAGCAGTAGCAGCAGACTTGATCCCAGTGGTCTTGCCCCAGGTCCAGCTGAGGAGTGAGGGGTATCTGTCTGCAGAGATTATGGTGGACTCTCAACAATGACTCATGGGTAAGTCCCCAGAAGGGTCCAGAAGACAGATCAAGTTGTATACCCCATAGCTGGGTACTGAAGGGCTGCAATGTACACAGGAGAGGACCTGAAACCATGGGGGCTGAAATACGCTGGAGAGCAATCAGGTGGCCTGGGCATTCCAGGTAAGCCTCTCAGGGATCAAGCTGGCCAGAGGGGAGTAGCCCTGAGGTCAACTCATTAACTCGCACAGCAGCTCAGTGAGGGAGGAACTGCCCTCCTCTGCAGAGAGGGGAACCGGAAGCAGGTGGCCCTGGCCGAGGGGACACCTACTTGCAGGGCGGCCTGGCACTCTTCCACCAGGCCCTGGACCAGGTAGTACTTGGCTTCTGCCAGCAGCTCCTCGATCTCCCGACGGCTCTCGGGCAAGGGGACCGATCCGTCGCGAAGGTAGTTGAGTATCGTACCAAAGTGCTTGCCACATCGGTCAATGAGGATCCAGCCTGCGGTGGGAGAAGGTGGGAAGGAGGGGTTCGTCACCTGGACATGCCTTTCCTGGAAGGTCCTGAGGGGAATGAGGTGGCTCTTGGTTCTGTCCACCTCCCAGGGACAGCAGGACCACGGAGAAGGCAGTGGCCTCACCCGCCCAGCTCCCAGCAAAGGGCTGATGGAGGCCCTGCCTGGCAGCACGGCCATGGCCTCCCGGCCCTACTGGCTGCAGACACCGCATCCGGACTCATTGGTCTTGGGCTCTTCCAGGTGCATGGCCCCTGCGTCCTGAAAGCATGTTTCTAAGTTGCCTTAAAAATCCCTTTGTCAAGGGCGTCCCAAGAGGGCCTAATGCCCCACACCTGGATAAAAATAGGGTCCCAACGACCACAACCCATGGATGGTGGGAAGGCTTCTGGGGTGAAAACATCCACTCCTCCTTTTTCAACAATACTTTTTTCAGACTCCCACACAGCAGAGCCTTTTCTAAGGAAGCAGGAGGCTCGTTGCCCACAGGCTGTGACATCTGGTTCCCAAGGGTGCCCCCCACGCACTCACCAGCACCACCAGAAGAAATTCCATTCGTGACCCCACATAAGGCATTTAGGGATCTGAGATACGGTGGTGACCAGACAGACCCTGCCCTCGAGTGGTTCAGCCTGACCTGGGGAGACGGCGCCGGCAATTATGAGAAATGGAAACGGCTCCCAGCTGCTGACTGGCAGCAGGCATGGTGCAAAACTGTGCCTTGGAGGTGGGGGCAGGACAAGGCAAGCCCTCCCGCTTATCAGCATCCTCTCCAATCTCCAATCCTCCACCGGCCTGCGGTGCCCGCTTCTCCTCCACTAGAAAGCCATGCTTCTCAGGATTCCTCGGCTGAAATGTACATGCTATTGGGAGGGGGAAAGTGGACTAGAGCCTGGGAAAAGGAGAAGGAGGTACCAGAAAGGGAAGTAAGACCAAGCACGCCTCGAGAGAAAATGTGAAGCCAGACAGATGGAGGGGTCCGGGCTTTCCCAACCTGTGGCATCACCCCAGGAAGGGGGGCCCCCTGGTCTCCTGCTGCATGCTGCAGGGGAGAAAACGCCGGCGCCCAGGGCAGTTGGGAGGTTTACACAGCAATCAATCACACTCTGCCTCTGCTTGCTCTCAGTCTGGGAAAAGCGCCAGGTTTCCACTCCTGAGACCACTATGTCCTTCCCGAGTCCTCCTCAGACCCAGGCTCTGGATCAGCAAAGGTCAATGAAGGCCAAGAGCAGCCAAGGCACCTTTTCACATCCGGAGTGGCAAGTCGGCCCACCTGCCCCTAACCCAGCGCCACCAAGGGTGTGCGGGTGCTCTAGCGGACGAATTTGGTGGTGCCTATCATCATCACCAGGAATGCTGACAAGGCCATTTCCACGCTTCCCAAGCAACTACTCCTCAGTCCACGGCTCCTGGGCCTTTGGTTACAGGTTGGTCACAGGCTCTGGTTTCCTGAGCACAGTGAGAAGTTTATCTGCTGTCTCAGCAAATGCAAATCAAAGGTGGGGGCCTGGATCCGAGGAAGGATGAAGTCTTCATGGGGTGGCGAGTCCTGACATCTTGATGGTGCCCGCTAATGCTATCGCTCCTTTTTCCAGTGGAGACAACACAGTACAGGCTCAGCGTCTGTCCCGCAGCTCAGATCCTTGAGCAAACAGGACCACTGAGTGTGTATGGGTGGGGCCAATCAGAGCACAGGCCCGGCTCCCCAAAGGGAGGTCCTCCCACTCCAGCTAAAGTGTGGCTGAGAGGCCCAATACTCCAGGAGAAGCCAAAAATGCAGATTTCCCTGTGATATCTCCTGATTTTTCAGTAAACTGAAGAACTAGAAAAGATCCTGATGCTGGGAAAGATTGAGGACAAGAGCAGAAGCGGGCAGCAGAGGATGAGATGGTCAGATGACATCAGGGACTCAATGGACGTGAGTTAGAGCAAACTCCGGGAGATATTGAAGGACAAGGAACCTGGTGTGCTGCAATCCCTGGGGTCTCAGAGTTCAGACATGACTTAGTGACTGAACAACAAAGCTAGCTATAAACCTGTCATTAATCCACCACAGGGCAGCCAGAGCCGGGCCTGCAGGCCACTAGCTTGTGACCTCTGTTACTGTGGATCAAGTGCCCCCTTCCAATGAGCGGACGTGGTACGGTAAGGCTGGATTACCTTCCCACCAGTTCTTGATGAGAAATGCTCACTCTCCTACATTTTCCATAGATAAAAGAGAGGCTCAGAGAGGTTCAGGGACATCCCCTAGTTGGGGAGGCAGCACTAAGCCACGGAGAACAAGCGAGAAACTCGTTGGAAGACTCCTTTCATCGTACAGAACTGAGGAGCCACGCAGAACCTCGGTCTCTGTGAGAAATGGCAACCAGTTCCACTCAGCTGCTCCGGGAAGAAAACCTCCTCCCTTGCCTTCACTGAGTGGACGACTCGGCAGCTAAGAGCAAGGGCCCCTGAAATCAATTACCCGAGTGACACTCCAGAGTCTCCATAAACCAACAGGCAGACCGTGACACTGGGCTCTGGCTCAAGAATGCTGCCAGGAAATGCTTGTGGCGAAGGAATCATACTTTGGACAAATAAGGGAAAAAAAAAAAAGGAGAGCCAGGCGCGCTCTCCATGAGGTTTCAATTAGCGTTTTGACTTCAAAAATGTTTCCTGCTTTCAGAGCAGGAATCGATCCCTTTCAAACAGTCAGCTCCAGTCCCTAGCATGTAGACAAGCTAAGAGAGGCCAAGTCACGTCAGGATGACCTAGAGTCCCCCGGCCCCTTGGGCAGGGCTGAAAGAAGGCTGAGGGGTGCAGACCCAGAGGCTCTCAGATGGATGGGCTGAGAGACGCACCAGTGTGGGCCTCTGCTGGAAACCAGCTCCGAGCTTGCCTGCTGGATGACGTCGGCATTTCACTGAGCCTCTCGGTCCGGCAGTTTCCCGTTCTAAAATGGTGCCTCCCTGCACTGGCACAAAGGTGAGAGAATGTACGGGAGCCACAGAGCACGATGCCGGGTCTGTCAGCAGCACTCAAACCAGCTCTCTGACGCTGAGCCCTGTATACAGGTCCTTGAGACTGGAGATGGCATGTTCCAGCCCTGGGGACGGTGGTCTGCATGGCTTCCGGGGAACCTGGGAGAAGGCTCCACTTGGGTGGTGAGCAGCAGACCACATTCTTCCTCTCTCCTTCCCTCCCCCATCTCCTCCAGGAAGCTTTCACCGACCTCTCCTTTGCCATACCAAGGCAGATCTTTATGGCCCCAAACTTGCCTAGGTACTTGAGTCCCTGTTACAAACTGAGACTCTTGGAAGCGGCCTCCTTCCTGCATCGGCATCTCCAGGGCAGGGTCTTTCTGCCTCGGCACTCCTCAGCTCTCCTGACACTTGGGGGTTTTTTTGGCTGCACTGGGCCTTCATTGCAGCACGCAGGCTTTCTCTCTAGTGGTGGCTTGCGGGCTTCTCCTATTGCAGCATGGTCTTAGCTGCCCCGTGGCATGTGGGATCTTAGTTCCCTGATCAGGACGTTGAACCTGTCCCCAGCACTGGAAGGTGGACCTTTAACAATCAGACCACCAAGGAAGCCCCTACTGACACTTTGTGCCGCGCTCAGTCACATTTGTGTCCGACTTGGTGCAACCCTATGGACCTTCCAGGCTCCTCTGCCCATGGGCTTCCCCAGGCAAGAAAACTAGAATGGGCTGCCATGCCCTCCTCCAGGGGATCTTCCCAACCCACACGATACACAATTCAGACAGGCAGAAGGGTGTGGAGTGCAAGAGAGTCTGCCGCCACCCAGGACCCCGGGTCCCCTCCCCAGAAGCCACCAGCTTCTCAGGCATCCTGTGGAGATTTCTACGAATACAATGTATACAGTTTGGGACCTTCAGGGCCCTTGTTCCGTAACCAGAAAGCCATCCTGCTGGCTTCACCCACCTGTTTGTGGCACACTTCACTGTCACCAACAGCCTTCCCACCTAAAGGCCAGGATGACGCTGTGAGATGCAGAAAGTCTGCCCTGTTTTGCAGATTTGAGGGCGTGCTCAGGCCATGGGGTGTCTCCCGAGGGGCCAGCACAGTGCTGGCTGGAGGACCAGACACCCAGCCTGATGTCCAGACCTGAAAGGGCTTCAGTTCTAAGCTGGTGGTTGGGCCACAAGGCTGCCACACTCGGGCGACCCGGCCTGAGGGCTGAGCCCACACCAAACCACACAAAGCAGACAGTAAGAGCCAGCCAGTTCTGCCTTCAGTAGCGTCCTCATTTCCAGCTCTGTATCTTTTGAAAAAGCCTTTCACCTCTCTGAGATGTGCCTGTGTCAGCTGCTCAGTCGCGTCTGACTGTTTGCAACCCTATGGACTGTGCCCACCAGGCTCCTCTGTCCATGGGATTCTCCAAGCAAGAACACTGGAGTGGGTTGCCATGCCTTTCTCCAGGAGATCTTCCCGACCCAGGGATCAAACCCAGGTTCCCCACACTGCAGACGGATTCTTTACCATCTGAGCCATCAGGGAGTGGATTTCTCACTAATCCGTAACAGCAGCAGCCACCCCTCAAAGGGTTAGGGTGAGACTTAAATGTAACAAAGCCCCCAAAAGGGCCATACTGTGAGCTTTTCCTAATGGCTCGAAGGGGGCTGGCGCTCCCCTGAAGTGAAAACAGCTGTGGTTTGGCATATCCAAGCCCACACTCCTTCCCTGGGGACGCTGGGCTTTCCAGGAAGTCCCAGGCAAGCACACGCTCCGGCAGCTGTTGAGAAGCCCACGCAGGCCTGCTGCTTCCACTCCCTGGAGTCTCCCAGCTGGGGGTGCGAAAGGCCCCGGACTGCGTCTCCTTCGTGACAGGGCACCAGGCCACCAAAGGCGAGGGCCCTTCGGGGAGATGAGGCTCCCACTTTGCTTCTGAAGCAACTTGGGCGGTTTTCCTGAGCCCTGCCAAGGACTGGGCAGGGCGGAAGTAAAGCCACAGCAATCCTGGGCTCTCAGATAAGGTCTGTTTCCTTCAGCAGCTGGGGCGCTTTTGTCTTGATTTCCACAAACACTCCCGCGATGCTGGGTGTGGCCCAGCAGAGGGGACCCTCCCACTCCTAAGAAGCTCGTCGCGGACTTCTGGGTGCAGCGCAGAGGCAGCTCTGGGGCTCTGGCCTCACTCGCCTACTGCTGCTGGGCCAGAAACCCAAGGTCACTGGGAGCCCAGGGAAGCGGGACTTCGGGCCCCACAGACTGGCTTCTCCAGGACACAGGGAGACGCGTTCACTGGTGGACAGCCCAAGACTGCGCTCTTTCAGGATCTGAGAATATGATGTGCACACTGGGCCCAGGGCCCCCAGTCCCACCAGGGGTCAAAACTCGCCCCTCTCCTGGGCACTACCATCCCCAGAGAGGCAGGGTGTCAGCACAGATGCCAGCCTCAGAAACAGGGAAGGTAAGGTCAAGCCAGGCTGTGGCCTGGTCTCAAGCAAGCTCAGGACAAGCAATGAAAGATGGGGCCATCTTTCAACCAAATGCCACCTTCCCCCGTACACCCGGTCAGAGAAGGACGCTCTCTCTTTCAGGGTTCTGAGCATTCCCCGTGGGTTGGAAGTTAGGACCACTGGAAGCAATTCTTCATTTTGTATTAACAGGACTTTCCACGAAAACAAAAAAACCACACACTGAATGCACATATACTGAACACTTCCTATGGACCAACAGCCCCAGGGAGTAGGTGCCACCGTGCCCATTTAGCAGATGGAGAAATGAGATGTCAACAGATTAAACAACTTGAGGAGGGTCACCAGACATGAGAACGGGAGCTGCAACCCCAGTTCAGGTCTGTGAGTCCTCAACAGGCCCCAGCCTAGGAGGGCAAGGGTCCTGAGCAGATGCTCCTGCCTCGGTCACACCTGAGTCTCACTCTGAGATCACAGGATCATCACGGAGAGAATGGGAAGGGAGCCAACCAGGGGAGCCAGTCCAGTGTCCACTACACAGAGCTGAGGCCTGGGGGCGGGGAAGTGACATTCTCAAAGTCACGCCAACAGCTAAGTGGAGACTATGACCTCACCCACATCACCCCACCCCACCCCCCCACCCCACCCCCTGGGCCAACTCAGTCATCTTCAGGTCTCAGCTTAGGTGTCACCTCCTCGGGGAAGCCCTCCTTGACCACACCCTGAATAGATGTGGTCTCTATTACTCACACTCAAGGCTCCCCCAACATCTGGTAACACTGAGCACAACAGGAAACCCGAGCCGGTTTTGTGTTGCTTTTCTGAACTGGAAGGAAGCCCTCGACCAGAAGCACAGCCCCAGCCGGGGACCCTGGGCTTACCTTCACTGTCCGTGAGCACCTCCATGCGCCCGCTGAACATGGCCTTCAGCATGGTGTCCTGCTTGGTCAGCGTCTGCATGGTGGTGTAGTAGAGGGCTCCACCCACGTTCAGCTTCACGTACTTGGAGCTGGGGCTCGTGCCCTTGAAGGAAGTGGTGCGGGTCGCAGCCGCTGGCACCGCTGAGCTCACCACACTTTCTCCTGACATCTCTTCCTGCCCGGGGACAAGACGCAGGGTCAGCAGGGTCAGGGCACCAGGCCTGATTTCCTTTCCTCAACCAGCGGGCTGCGGCTGGCCTCCAGATGAGTCCTACTTAGTCCTAGTGTGTCCTGTACTGAGAACAAAGTTCACTCCCGGTCTTCACAGCTCAGGAAGCGTTCAGAGGAAAACCTGGATTTCTGGCTTCTCTTAAATCAGAGGCCAGGCCTTCCCTGGTGGCTCCGGGGTAAAGAATCTGCCTGTCAACGCAAGAGACGCAGGTTTGATCGCTGAGCCAGGAGGCTCCCACATGTCATGGAGCAACTAAGCCTGGGAGCAGCAGCGACCGAGCCTGCAAGCCTAGAGCCTGTGCTCTGCAGAGAAGCCACCACAGTGAGAAGGCTGCACACCGCAACCAGGGTAGGCCCTGCTTGCCACAACTAGAGAAAAACCCGCACAGCAACAAAGACCCAGCGTGACAACAACAAAAATCAGAGGCCAACTAGGCCAGCAGGGGAACGCATGGTGCGAGCTGGGGTGCCGGCTGCCCCGTAGGCACGCGTATGCAACCCCCAACTGCCCCAAACTCCACGCAGACAGCTGGGCTCACACACTGGCTTTACCTGTTGACCCTGCAGATTTGAATTTACCACCGAGTCCTGCATTACAACGAGTTCCTTTGTGTCTACTGCTGATATAACTAAAGGGACACCCTGGCTGTATCCTAAAGCGGCTAAGAGCGCTACCTGGGTCTCTGTTCCCCTGTTGCCACTCACCACGCACCTTTCAGCTGAATTACCCATGAAACAAGCTTGGAAGAAATTGAGTGTGATCTCAACTACCATTCCCCTCCAGGGAAAAAGTGTTTCCCAGGATTCAATGAAAGACATAAAAATGTGGTGAAGCCAGTTACTGCAAAATTAGAGGCTTCCTGCACTAGCATCGCCCCAGACAGCAAGATTCACTGAGTCACGAAGAGCCCTGTTGGCAACCGTGTGCATCTCAAGTCGTAGCAGCGGATGTCGCTTCTGATCGCAGCAGACGGACGACGGGAGACTGGAACCTGTCGCACGTGTACACCAAACTGTTTATAAAATTTCATTTCTATTGAACTACAGTTGATTTACAACGTTGTGCCAATCTCTGTGGCACAGCACTGACTCGGTTATACACACACACATTTTAATATTCTTTTCACTGCAGTTCCCTGTGCACTACAGTAAGACCATGTTGCTTCAAGTGGGCCTTATGAAGCATCACTACAAACAGAGCTCATGGAGGTGATGGAATTTCAGCTGAGCTATTTCAAATCCTAAAAGATGATATTGTGAAAGTGTTGCACTCAATATGCCAGCAAATTTGGAGAAGTCAGCAGGAGCCACAGGACTGGAAAAGGCCAGTTTTCGTTCCAATCCCAAAGAAAGGCAATGCCAAAGAATGTTCAAACTACTGCACAACTGCACTCATCTCACATGCTAGCAAAGTAATGCTCAAAATTCTCCAAACCAGGCTTCAACAGTATGTGAACCGAGAACTTCCAGGTGTTCAAGATGGATTTAGAAAAGGCAGAGGAGCCAGAGATCAAATTGCCAACATCTGCTGTCAGGAGAATTTCAGAAAAACATCTACTTCTGCTTCATTGATTACACTAAAAACTGTGACTGTGTGGGTCACAACAAACTGGGGAAAATTCTTGAAGAGATGGGAATACCAGAACACCTTACCTGCTTCCTGAGAAATTTGTATGCAGGTCAAGAAGCTACAGTAAGAACCAGACATGGAACAACAGACTGGTTCCAAATCGGGAAAGGAGTACGTCAAGGTTGTATACTGTCACCCTGCTTATTTAACTTATATGCAGAGTACATCATGCGAAATGCTGGGCTGGATGAAGCACAGGCTGGATTCAAGATTGCCAGGAGAAATATCAATAACCTCAGATATGCAGATGACACCACCTTTATGGCAGAAAACGAAGAGAACTAAACAGCCTCTTGATGAAAGTGAAAGAGAGCGAAAAAGCTGGCTTAAAACTCAACATTCGAAAAATGAAGATTGTGGCATCCAGTCCCATCAGTTCATGGTAAACAGATGGGGAAAACAATGGAAACTGTGACAGACTTTATCTTCTTGGGCTCCAAAAATCACTGCAGATGGTGACTGCAGCCATGAAATTAAGAGACGCCTGCTCCTTGGGAAAAAAGCTATGACAAACCTGGACATCATGTTAAAAAGCAGAGACATGACTTTGCCGACAAAGGTCTACATAGTCAAAGCCATGGTTTTTCCAGTAATCACGTATGAATGTGAGAGTTGGACCATAAAGAAAGCTGAATGCGAAGAATTGATGCTTTTGAACTGCGGTGTTGGAGAAGACTCTTGAGAGTCCCTTGGACTGCAAGGAGATCAAACCACTCCATTCTAAAGAAAATCAGTCCTGAACATTTCATCGGAAGGATTGATGCTGAAACTCCAATACTTTGGCCACCTGATGTGAAGAGCTGACTCATTGGAAAAGACCCTGATGCTGAGAAAGACTAGAGGAGGAGGAGAAGGGAATGACAGAGGATGAGATAGTTGGATGGCATCATTGACTTGATGGACTTGTTTGAGCAAACTCCGGGAGTTGGTGATGGACAGAGAAGCTTGGTGTGCTGCAGTCCATGGGGTCCCAAAGAGTCAGACACAACTGAATAACTGAACTGATGTAATAGTTTACATCGGCTAATTCCAAACTCCCAGTAGAAAACTTTCTTGGGTAGGTAAAATTCTACAGCTGGAGAAGTGTCCGAGAGTGGCTGAGTCTTTACTGAACCTACGGTTCGGTGCTGAGAAAGCAGCCCCTGACGGCCAGCAGCTGCCTGGCCTGCACGCTGAGGCTCTGGGCTGCCTGCAGCCCATCACCGCCAGACAAGGCCACTTGGTGGCGGACAGATCAAGATCCAAGCAAGGCCTCTCTGTGATTCTGTGTGAACACGGACAAAAACACTGTCCCCCAAAAATGACCAGTAGGAGCCAGGGCTGCTTCTTTCCCAATTAGAGCCTGAGCCCCATTCCATCCTTCCCGCCTTAAAGGGAGGAATTACGGAGACCCAACCACAGAATTAGCCCTATTTCCTGACAGCATTCAACACAAAGTGAAGCCCCACTTCTCTGATTTCTCCCCAAACTCACCCACCGCCAGCCAGAATCTCCTGAACCACCTCACACTTCTCCTTCAATGTATCAGGGAAACAAACTCAACTGTGACTGCAAACATGCTCCTGGTTTTGGCTGGAGGGCATAAAACTATACTCTGATAACTGCAAAAGGATTTTTTAAAAATATTCTTTATTCCTTTCTTTGTCAGCCTTCCCACAATGAACATGTATTATGTTGATAACTGATAAAAACAAACAAAATAAAGTGTCTTTTTTCTGCTGCAACACCTGGCATGTGGGATCTCTAACCCGGGATCGAACCCATGTCCCTGCAGTGGAAATGTGGATTCTTAACCACTGGACCACCAGGGAAGTCCCACAAATGTTAATTTTTAAATGGGCTAAGGGACTAACTGATGGCAACCTGCCATCCATCGGTGATGGTAGAGGCAATGGCCAATTTGCTCGATCTCCGTCCCCTCAAGAGTGGCCTGGGGAACTGGTGTCAGGGCCTGCAGCAGGAAAAGATGAAGAACGGCCTCCTGAAGAGTAAAGTGTTTTCTCAAGAAACTGTTCCTGCTCCATCACGCAAAAACGTCACAAGCAGTTAAGGTTTGAAAAGCGCAGGCTGAGCTCACCTGGGGCCTCTGTGGCCTGATGCCAAACGCAAAAGACAGAGGCCAAGAGGAAGCAGGGCTCTCACCTCCCAGCTTCCTTCTGAAACCAGTCCTGGGATTTCAACTGAAATTTGATCCCTGGTTAGAGATCCCACATGCCAGGTGTTGCAGCAGAAAAAAGACACTTTTGTTTATTTATCAGTTATCAACATAATACATGTTCATTGTGGGAAGGCTGAAAAAGAAAGGAATAAAGAATATTTTTTAAAAATCTTTTGCAGTATCAGAGTATAGTTTGATGCCCTCCAGCCAAAACCAGTTGGTGACACTAACAGTTATCACCAACCACTTTCCTCAGAAAGACACATCGTTCATGGGATGACAGAAACAGCTTACGGGAATAAGGAATTTTGGAAAAATTTGAAGACCTGGAGCAGGGGGTTAAAAAGCTTGTAGTTAGGGGCTTCCAGTTCAAGATGGTGGAGAAGGACTTGCGCTCATCTCCCGCTGCAAGAGCACCAAAATTGCCACTAGGTGTCAAACAACCATCAACAGGAGGAACTGAACTCGCCAAAGCAAGATAGCCGACAAAGAAGCCGCAGCAAAATGGTAGGAGGGGCGCTATCACAACAAAATCAAGTCCTACACCCACCGGGTGGGTGACCCACAGACTGGAGAACAGTAATACCAAAGAAGTTCTCGCACTGCTGTGAAGGTTCTGAACCCCAAGTCAGGCTTCTCAGCCTGGGGATCTGACAAAGGGACTGGGAATCCCCAGGGAATCTGACCTTGAAGGCCAGCAGCATTTGATTATAGGACTCCCGCAAGACTGGGGAAAACAGACTCCAGTCTTGAAGGGCACAAATGAAATCTTGCCCACACCAAGACCCAGAGAAGAGGAGCAGTGACCCCACAGGAGACTGAACCAGAACCACCTGCTCGTGTTGGAGGGCCTCCTGTGGAGGTGAGGGTCAGCAGGGGCTCACCAGAGGGACGGGGGCACTGGCAGCAGCAGTCCAGGAGTCCCCTTGGCATGACCCTCTCGCAGTTCATCGCTAACTCTACCACAGAGCTTAGGAGAGCTTAGGGCTGGGTCGTCTCAAGCCAAACCACCACCAGAAAGGGAGTGCAACCCCACCTATCAGCAGACAGTTGGATTAAAGCTTTACTGAGCAAGGCCCTGCCCACCGGAGCAAGACCCAGTTCTTCCCACCTCCAGTCTCTCCCATCACGAAGCTTACACAAGCCGCAGCCTCCTCTGTCAGAGCGTGGACAGAAGCAGCAAGAATAACCACAGTCCCACAGCAAATAAAACAAAAACCACATTAATCAGCATGAAAAAGCAGAAAGTTATGTCCCAGATGGAGAGACAAGATAAAACTCCAGAAAAACAACTAAGTGGAAATAGGCAATTTTCCAGAAAAAGAATTCAGAATAATGATAGTGAAGATGATTCAGGATCTTGGAAAAAGAATGCAGGCAAAGATTGAGAAGATGCAAGAAATGTTTAACAAAGACCTAGAAGAACAAAAGAACAAAGATGAATACAGTAGAAGGAATCAATGGTGGGAAAACTGAGGCAGAAGAACACATAAATGACAGGGAGGACAGAATGGGGGAAATCACAGCCACAGAACAGAGTACAGAAAAAAAGAAAAGAAATGAAGACAGCCTAAGAGATCTCTGGGACAACATTAAATGCACCAACAATGGCAACCCACTCCAGAATTCTTGTCTGGAGATTCCCATGGACAGAGGAGCCTGGCCGGCTACAGTCCACGGGGTTGCAGAGTCGAACACGACTGAGCGAGTTCACTTCGCTTCACTTCAGAAGGAGAAGAGAGAGAGAAAGGACCCGAAAAATATCTGAAGAGATATCTAAGAGCTGAAAACTTCCCAAACATGGGAAAGGACATAGACAACCAAGTTCAGGAACCAAAGAGAATCCTAGGAAGGATAAACCCAAGGAGGAACACACTGAGACACACAGTAATCAAACTGACAAAAATTAAAGACAGAGATAAAATACTAAAAGCAACAAGAGAAAAACTACAAACAACATACAAGGGAACTCCCATCAGGCTATCAACTGATTTCTCAACAGAAACTCTACAAACCAGAAGAGAATGGCATGATATATTTAAAGTGATGAAAAGGAAGACCCTACAACTGAGAATACTCCACCCAGCAAGACTTTGCTTCAGATTTGATGGAGAAATCAAAAGCTTTCCAGACAAGCAAAAGTTAAAGAGAATTTAGTACCACCAAACCATCTTTACAACAGATGCTAAAGGAACTTCTCTAGGCAGGAAACAAGGAAAATACCTATCTACAGAAAATAAACCCAGAACAATTAAGAAAACAGTAATAGGATCACACATTGATAATTACCTTATATGTAAATGGATTAAATATACCAACCAAAAGACACAGACTGGCTGAGGAGATGAAAATACAGGCATATATGCACTTCTACTTATCACATCGCTCTGCTTCGTCCTTCAAACTGTATGTAATTATTTTATATTGTTAGGTTAATCACATTCCCCTGTGGCCTGCAACTGTAATGACCTTTATTTTTTTGTCTGGCTACTGATTGTGAAAACCAGTAAGTATCTTTTATTATTGTGATTATGTAACTATTACTCACTTAATAGCATTGTATGATTGGTCAACAGAAAAATAATAGAGTTTTATATCACCAAAATTATCATTTAATAGAAAAACCTGTAATCACTTTTTTAAATCCAGATGCATATCAGAATTATCTTGGAATTTTTTGAAAAAATACAAAAGGCCAGACATTGCTATTTTTTTTCTTTCTGCCAGAGCTCAATATGTTTCTAATGAACAGCCATGTTTAAAAACTGGACTATATAAGGATCTTTTACTTTTATCTAGTTTGTTTCACTTTTTCTCTTTCATATTCAGCACTCCCATTTAATTTAGTTTGTTTTCCAATTTCTCCATCTCTTTTTGATGTTCTTTCTCAAGCCTTTATCAGGTGTAGTAAAGCTCTTGTATACATATATAAAAATATGTATAACATATATTCTAGAAAACATGAATTTTTACCTGAAAAATTTATGACATCTGGATTCCACTTGTTTGACTTAGCCTGAATGGAATGTTAAATTTCTAATTAAAAAAAATAGATATGAAACAAGCAACAAAGGTTTATGGTCAATATCTTATAATAACCTATAAAGGAAAATAATTTCAAAAATAATATATGTGTGTATGTATAACTCAATCACATTTCTGTGTACCTGAAACATTGTAAGTCAACTACACTTCCATAAAATACAAATACTAGAGGAAAAAAAGCTTGTATTTATGGATTTTGGGGGTCTTGGGTGGGATGGCAGTTCATTAAGGAAATCTGCCCCAAAATGTAAATATTTTTTTAAGCACCCTTGTCAGATCAAAATTTACACAAAAATAAATATGTTTTGGGGAAATGATGTAGCATTTTGTAAGGCACCTAACATGAAACAGGTAAATAAAAGTCATAACGGATAATTTTGTGTACTGGACTTGTTTTGCTGTCCAATACCTTTTTAAAGATAGTGGGCCTTAGAAAGAATCACTAGGAACAAAGCTAGTGGAGGTGATGGAATTCCAGTGGAGCTATTCCAAATCCTGAAAGATGATGCTGTGAAAGTGCTGCACTCAATATGCCAGCAAATTTGGAAAACTCAGCAGTGGCCACAAGATTGGAAAAGGTCAGTTTTCATCCCAATCCCAAAGAAAGGCAATGCCAAAGAGTGCTCAAACTACCACACAATTGCACTCATCTCACACGCTAGTAAAGTAATGCTCAAAATTCTCCAAGCCAGGCTTCAGCAATATGTGAACCGTGAACTTCCTGATGTTCAAGCTGGATTTAGAAAAGGCAGAGGCACCAGAGATCAAATTGCCAACATCCTCTGGATCATGGAAAAAGCAAGAGAGTTCCAGAAAAACATCTATTTCTGCTTTATTGACTATGCCAAAGCCTTTGACTGTGTGGATCACAATAAACTGTGGAAAATTCTGAGAGAGATGGGAATACCAGACCACCTGATCTGCCTCTTGAGAAATCTGTATGCAGGTCAGGAACCAACAGTTAGAACTGGTCATGGAACAACAGACTGGTTCCAAATAGGAAAAGGAGTACGTCAAGGCTGTATATTGTCACCATGTTTATTTAACTTATATGCAGAGTACATCATGAGAAATGCTGGACTGGAAGAAACACAAGCTGGAATCAAGATTGCCGGGAGAAATATCAGTAACCTCAGATATGCAGATGATACCACCCTTATGGCAGAAAGTGAAGAGGAACTAAAAAGCCTCTTGATGAAAGTGAAAGTGGAGAGTGAAAAGGTTGGTTTAAAGCTCAACATTCAGAAAACGAAGATCATGGCATCTGGTCCCATCACTACATGGGAAATAGATGGAGAAACAGTGGAAACAGTGTCAGACTTTGTTTTTCTGGGCTCCAAAATCACTGCAGATGGTGACTGCAGCCATGAAATTAAAAGACGCTTACTCCTTGGAAGGAAAGTTATGACCAACCTAGATAGCATATTCAAAAGCAGAGACATTACTTTGCCAACAAAGGTTCGCCTAGTCAAGGCTATGGTCTTTCCTGTGGTCATGTATGGATGTGAGAGCTGGACTGTGAAGAAGGCTGAGCACCGAAGAATTGATGCTTTTGAACTGTGGTGTTGGAGAAGACTCTTGAGAGTCCCTTGGACTGCAAGGAGATCCAACCAGTCCATTCTGAAGGAGATCAGCCCTGGGATTTCTTTGGAAGGAATGATGCTAAAGCTAAACTGCAGTATTTTGGCCACCTCATGCGAAGAGTTGACTCATTGGAGAAGACTCTGATGCTGGGAGGGATTGAGGGCAGGAGGAGAAGGGGACGACAGAGGATGAGATGGCTGGATGGCATCACTGACTCGATGAATGTGAGTCTGAGTGACCTCCGAGAGCTGGTGATGGATAGGGAGGCCTGGCGTGCTGCAGTTCATGGGGTCGCAATGAGTCGGACACGACTGAGTGACTGATCTGATCTGATCTGATATACAATAAATGTCTGTTATATCTATTTTGGTCGCACTGGGTCTGAGCTGTAGCACATGGGGTCTTTGTTGAGGTGCACAGGCTCTCGAGCTGTGGCATGAAGGCTTCAGAGCGGGAGGGTTCAGGCGTTGCGGCACGGCCTCAGTTGCCTTGAGGCATGTGGGCTCTTCCTGGACCAGGGATGGACCCTGTGTTCCTTACACTGCAAGGCAGGTTCTTAACCACTGGACCATCAGGGAAGTCCCAATAAAGTGTATTTTAAGTGTAGAGTTGGGTGAGTTTTGATCAAGGATGCATCTATGTGTATGTTAGCTGCTCAGTAAGGTCTGACTCTTTGCAACCCCAAGGACTGCAGCCCGCCAGGCTCCTCTGTTTATGTGATTTCCCAGGCAACACTACTGGAGTGGGTGGGCATTCCCTTCTCCAGGGGATCTTCCCGACCCAGGGATGGAAGCCCGGTCTCCCTCACTGCAGTTAGATTCTTCACTGTTTGAGCCACCAGGGAAGCCCATATATGTAGCCCCTACTCAAGATAGAGAACATTTCCATCACTCCAGAGAGCCCTTCTCCTGAAGATGCTACTGTTCTAATGTGTATCATCACAAACAACCATTTAAAATCCAAATAGGGACTTCTCTGGTGGCCCAGTGGCTGAGACTTCGTGCTCCCAATACAGGGGACCCAGGTTCTATCCCTGGTCAGGGAATTAGATCCTGCAGGCTGCAACTAAGGCCTGGCGTAGCCAAATAAATATTTAAATAAATAAAATCTAAACAGTGCTGTAAGACAGCTATCATTATTTCCCTTGTGTGAATCTGGATACCTTGAGCCCACATTCAGTCACTTCCTGAAGTACATGGTGACAGAGGCGGCCTGATGACAAAGGGAGAGAAGAACGTGGGCAAGTCCCGCCTGGCCTCAAGCCCACGATTTTACCAATGGTCACACTTGGTACATACACAGGTATGACACAGAAACTGAGAAAGGGGACCTCACCTCAGTCGTCTTCAGAAAAGCTCCAAAATAAAGACAGGAAGCCCTGTGTGGCTGAGGGCTTGGGTTTGCAAATCAGACCTGAGTTTGAGCCCCTGGCCCTGCAACTGACCAGCTGTGGGAGCCTGAAGGAGCCATGTGAGTCTGTGCTTAGCCACTCGGTCATGTCTGATTCTTCTCCACCCTTCAGGCTGTACCCCGCCAGGCTTCTATATCCGTGGGAATTTTCAGGCAAGAATACTGGAGTGGGTTGTCATTTCCTCCTCCAGGGGATCTTTCTGACCCAGGGATCGAACCTGCATCTCTTGGGTCTCCTGCACTGCAGGCAGATTCTTTACCTGCTGATCCATCAAGGAAGGCTGTCTGGAACCTCGCCTGGTCTAGCAAGCGGGACAGCAGCCACGCCTCCCTCCCAGGACTGTGGTGACAGAAGCCCCAGAGGGTTCTGGGCCCAGCCCCTGGCTCAGAGCAACACAAAGCACCCAAAGCATGATCATCTGAGGATGTGCTCCAAGTTTCCAATTCTCTTCTCTTCATTTCCAGCTCTACTGACATCTTTCTGAGTTACTAAGAGGATGAAGGTGGAAAATATCTTGGTCTAGCTTGAGAATTCTGAATAGACAAAGCAAGCTTTGCACCTTTTTGAAGCCCACTTCAATACTAGGAGAGGACCTTGGGAAATACGGTTCTGGCTGTTGTCCGTCCCTAAGCCCGGAGTCAGGTGGAGCGGGGACACAAAGCAGTAGACAAGGGGGCTCTCACAGCCAGACCTCTCCTCAGAGGACTCCCCAGCCATCCCTCCTGCTTTGTTTCAAAGGCTTGAGTTCATTATCAATGAGGTTGGGGAGGTGAGGCGGGAGAGAGCAAAACTGGCTACTAGAAACACAGGTAATCAATATTTGACACACTGGTTACCAATTTTATTCAATCAAAAGTTTAATTATATCACTAAGTCTAGATTTCTCTTTCCCAACTCCTCTGAGCACACTGTTGCTGATTCTCATTGGTGGGCTCTCCATTTACCAAAAAAAAAGAGAGAGAGAAAAAAATACTGATGCCTGGGCTCAACGCAGGGGAATTCTGATGTAACTGGTCTGGGGATGCGGCCGGGAAATAGAAATTTAAAATTCCAACTCCCTGGGTGATTCTAGTGTGCAGCCAAGATTGCAACCCGCAGTTCTAAAAGATCTGTGTCATCCCAGGGTCAAGCAGGCTACATTTAACTTCCTGGTTTTGGAGAAGCTGCCCCTCCTCTGGCTCCATGGGCCCTCTGAATTCTGGACCACACATAAAAACAAGCCGAATCAGAAACAAAAGCAGGCCTCCGCTTCACAGCTCCAGGCCACACACAGAGAGGAAGTAACTGTACACTAGCTTAAAAAAATAAAATAAAAATCAGCCGTGGGGGAAAGCCCTTGACTTGAAAAGAGATCCAGGCAAGTAAGTACAATAGGAAAAAGATACTGAATCCCTCAACCTCCAAAGTGTTCTCTACATCTCTCTGCAGAACTGTCTTCCTTGTTGTGTATTGGAGGAGACATGTGTGTGGAAGGTTTGGACAAGAGTTCAGCAAACCTGGACTGCAGTTCTGTGTGACGTGTAGACACACCAAGTCTCATTTCTTAACTTTTTTTTTTTTTTTTAAAAACTATGTGTTCTACCTGGGAAGATCTGATAAGGGTATTTATTGATTTATTTGGCTGAGCTGGGTCTTAGCTGTGATACGTGGGATCTTCAACCACTGTGGCATACAGGATCTCTAGTTGTGGCATGTGGGATCTCGTTTCCAAGACCAGGGATCAAACCCAGGCCTCATGCATTGGGAGCACGGAGTCTTAGCCAATGGATCACCAGGGAAGTCTCTCAGTTTCCTTACTCGTAACATGAAGTTAAAGCCAAAATCTTCAGAATAATCCTCAAGGAATAAATGTTTAAAAAAAAAAAAAAGAGTGTCCTTTCCATTCTGCTCCTCAAGCTATCCTTAAGACCAGAGGGTCCTAGCCCTGGCAGTCCTGGAATCACCTGGGTACTCTTAGATGTGCTGAGAGTTGGCTTCAGCCCAGAACAATTAATCAAATTGTGGAAAGGTGTGGAAACTCAGAAACTAGTGTTTACAAAGCTCTTCAGGTGATTCTAATGTGCAGCCACAAAGCTCAGATGTTCCTTTAACTCAAGATGATGCTGTGAAAGTGCTGCACTCAATATGCCAGCAAATTTGGAAAACTCAGCAGTGGCCACAAGATTGGAAAAGGTCAGTTTTCATCCCAATCCCAAAGAAAGGCAATGCCAAAGAGTGCTCAAACTACCGCACAATTGCACTCATCTCACACGCTAGTAAAGTAATGCTCAAAATTCTCCAAGCCAGGCTTCAGCAATATGTGAACCGTGAACTTCTTGATGTTCAAGCTGGATTTAGCAAAGGCAGAGGAACCAGAGATCAAATTGCCAACATCCGCTGGATCATAGAAAAAGCAAGAGAGTTCCAGAAAAACATCTATTTCTGCTTTATTGACTATGCCAAAGCCTTTGACTGTGTGGATCACAATAAACTGTGGAAAAATCTGAGAGAGATGGGAATACCAGACCACCTGATCTGCCTCTTGAGAAATCTGTATGCAGGTCAGGAACCAACAGTTAGAACTGGTCATGGAACAACAGACTGGTTCCAAATAGGAAAAGGAGTACGTCAAGGCTGTATATTGTCACCATGTTTATTTAACTTATATGCAGAGTACATCATGAGAAATGCTGGACTGGAGGAAACACAAGCTGGAATCAAGATTGCCGGGAGAAATATCAATAACCTCAGATAGGCAGATGACACCACCTTTATGGCAGAAAGTGAAGAGGAACTAAAAAGTCTCTTGATGAAAGTCAAAGTGGAGAGTGAAAAGGTTGGCTTAAAGCTCAACATTCAGAAAACGAAGATCATGGCATCTGGTCCCATCACTACATGGGAAATAGATGGGGAAACAGTGGAAACAGTGTCAGACTTTATTTTTCTGGGCTCCAAAATCACTGCAGATGGTGACTGCAGCCATGAAATTAGAAGACGCTTACTCCTTGGAAGGAAAGTTATGACCAACCTAGATAGCATATTCAAAAGCAGAGACATTACTTTGCCAACAAAGGTTCGCCTAGTCAAGGCTATGGTCTTTCCTGTGGTCATGTATGGATGTGAGAGCTGGACTGTGAAGAAGGCTGAGCGCCGAAGAATTGATGCCTTTGAACTGTGGTGTTGGAGAAGACTCTTGAGAGTCCCTTAGACTGCAAGGAGATCCAACCGGTCCATTCTGAAGGAGATCAGCCCTGGGATTTCTTTGGAAGGAATGATGCTGAAGCTGAAACTCCAGTATTTTGGCCACCTCATGCGAAGAGCTGACTCATTGGAGAAGACTCTGATGCTGGGAGGGATTGAGGGCAGGAGGAGAAGGGGACGACAGAGGATGAGATGGCTGGATGGCATCACTGACTCGATGAATGTGAGTCTGGGTGACCTCCGAGAGCTGGTGGTGGATAGGGAGGCCTGGCGTACTGCAGTTCATGGGGTCGCGAAGAGTCGGACACGACTGAGCAACTGATCTGATCTGAAGGGTTCATTGCCTTGAGGCTAATTATAAAACTTCCCAACTCTGGGCACTTCTGCAATTCAAAAAGTCTGTTCCATTTCAAATCAACTAAATTGAACCAGCCACAAAACTGTAGCATTATCTGGTATCCAAAACCTACAGGACAGCCACTGCTACTTCCAAGTGTTCTGTCAAATATACTTGCTCTTCCTGTGTTGAGCACACAGACCATTGTCCTATTTCTTTCAACAGTCTAGTGAGAAAAACGTCATCATTAATCCCATTTTCAAAGGAAAATGAAAGTATCAGAGCTATTAGGGTCCTCTGACTCCCACTCTCATCCACTTCTCGTAACAGCCCAAATCAAGAAATGACGACTGTAATCGTTTGCAGGGCTTGCTGGGCCTTACCCTCAGATCAACTCAGTAGTCTGGTAGGGTTTGAAAACTTGGCCATTTCTAACAAGTTCCCAGGTGATGCTGCGGCTCTGGGGACCACAGTTTGAGAACCACTGCTTCAATGCCGCCTTTCCCTTAGGGTGAAACTTACTTGGCACAAAAATGGAGTAGTTCAAAGTCAGATACAGGTAGAGTCATTTCTTCTTCCATATTGGCCTTGGGACTGGTGTTCCCTAAGACTGCACTTTTCAGGGAAGAGACTCCAGGCAAACAAGTAAAAAAAAAAAAAAGGGGGTCTGGGCTGAACTTTGGTCATTCCCACTCAGGGACAAGGCTAAACAGCAAAGCCCTGAAGGATTCCAAGCACAGAGAAAACATTTCCACAGATAGGTGATAAGAGGGTGAGACATCCCGAGCTCCTTAGGTGTGGCCACCCCAGTCTGGACGGAAGTTGACTAGATACGTACCCGGGCACCAGTTAAGGTGCTGAACTCTGTGGCGAAAGTACCCTGACTTCAGGCCCCTGGCATCCCTCCGCGGAGTTCCCAGCATCTAATCCACGCCCTCCCACAGGCTCCTTCTCGTTTCTTTTCTCCACGCCACTGGCCCGAATATTCAGACGCACCTTGCCCACTTCCCCGAAACCCAGCGACTCCAGCACAACTTCCCAAAACCCGAAACGCCCCGCTTCCAAGCAATCTCACTTCGCTCTCTCGGCACCTACACATCCACCTTCACAATCCTTCCTATTTTCCACCCTAAAAGTCCATTTTCAATGACATCTCTTTGTCCTCTTTGCAATCACCAATTCTCATTTCTAACTAGCACTCAAGTCTTAAGAGGTCGTCCGGCTCACCACTACCACCCACCCCCCACAACTTACTCGAGCACATATCTACTCCCCAAGCCCAAATACCCTTTCCCGCGTCCCCAAGAGCCAAGGATAAGCCCCCCATCCCACAAGAGAGGCACAATTCTCCGTCCAGAGCCCTTCCCCCACCCCCAACCTCGCCCCCCATCCAACCTCCCAACCTCCTCTCCCCTATCGCGACAGTCCATCGTCGCACCCCTTCCTCTCGGTCCCTGCCCTCTCTATTCTGCCTCTGACCGGCTCTCTCAAGCCGCTCTGCAGCCCCTAATCCGCGGGCAACGCCCTCCTTACCATGAAAAGCCGGAGGAAGCCGGAGTCTCCAAACCCGGACTGAAAGAGACAGGAAACACCCAGCTCGCGTGAGCCGCGGACGGAGGCGGGGCCGGGGCGGGGACTTCCGCTGTATGCACCTCACTTCCGCCCCGCAGAGGACACCTTCCTAAAGGGTCCGTCGTACTACTACTAGATAGAGACCGCTTTTCTTCTAAGCTCCCTAGCTATAATGGGTTGCGTCTCTTCTCGGCTGGGTCAGGCGTTTATCCTTCTCCTGAATGCTCCGCTTTTGCAGCTCCCCTAAATGACAAGATGCAGGGAGGTTTTCCCATCCGGACGAATAAACTCTTCGGAAGTGTCGTTTCCGGAACTGGTTGTTGTTTTCCGACGGAACTCTCAGAGTGAACACCCCGGGGCAAGATGGCGGTCGGGCCTCGGCCGCTGCCCCGGGTCTGGCAGAACTCGGGGGTATTGGGCTGAAGCGGTGGTAACTGCGGCCTCGATCCCGAGCGCCGCGGCCCTCGAGCGGATAAAGGTCTACGGCCTGTGGGTAGCGAGTGGGAACAGGGTTGTGGGTTCTCCGGGTGGTGGGATCGGGGTCTGGGAGGGAGTTAGCCCTAGGGCCGGGTCCCTGCTTCGCCTGGTCGGGGTTGCAGGTGCTGGGGGCTGGCTTTTGGGCTCCAGGGGACATTTCTCCGTGGGCTTTTTATTTCCGGAGCTACTGAGGGAAAAAGAGGCAATAGGCCTTTATAAACAGACTTGTGCTGGATGAAAAAATTTTGTTATTTTGGTTGTTGATGCCGAGGACAGACGCAGGGCCTTAGAAGTCATCCGAACCGGAGTTCCAACCGATTCCGATAACCTTGAGTGAATTCCTTCCCTTCTCTGTGCCTCAGTTTCCAACTCTGTAAAATGGAGTAACTAGCTCCTGTCAAATGGAGGAGCTCGTGTGACTCAAGTTTTAGTACGATGCCTGACGGCTCTCAATTAAAACAATTGAAGTGAATGATAAGAGTAAAGAAAAAGCTGTAGTAATCTGACTCTATCTTGGCCCCACGGGCAGTCTTGCATTCTTGACTTTGCCTTCTGTGAATGGGGGCGTCCCTGGGTCTTCTCTGTTTTACTTGAAATAAGAATTGTTTTGGAGTTAGAGATGAGTTCAAAATCAGGAGTCTTGTGAACTCTGACAAGTCATGTCCCTCTCTGAATATCGTTTTCTCTGTGGGAAGGTGGTAGCATGCACCTATATAGGCTGCAGCCTTCAATAAATGATAGCTGTTATCATTAATAATCTAAGTCCGGTTGCTTATTCTTAAGAAAATTAGGCTATTGAGACCTGATGGAGCTGTTGAAAAGTCAGAGGTGATTAAATATCTGTATAGTATTTGACCCATGGTCCATGCTTAACCAATGGTGATGGTCGTTCAACCTGGCTGCCCAGCTGTTCCCACTATGAGTGGAGGATTCTTTGGGGCTTAGACAAAAGTTGGTATTTATGGTGCTTCACCTTTGGATGACACTCTCTGGACTGTCAGGCTCTTTCATAGTTCTCCATAACGTTGACCACATCCGGAAAAGAGTGAATCTCTTACAGAACTGTAGAAGTCGGGTCCTAACTCTATTAAAACCTTGGCTCTGTCCCTTACAAGTGGTCTAACCTGGGCTACGTGTGGGTATGTCAGTTGCTCAGTCGTGTCTGACTCTTTGTGACCCCGTGGATTATAGCCCACCATACTCCTCTGTCCATGGAATTCTGCAGGCAAGAATACTGGAATGGATACCCATTTCCGTCTCAGGGGATCTTTCTGACCCAGGGATCGAACCCCGGGTCTCCTGCGTTGCAGACAGATTCTTTACCATCTGAGCTCCAGGAAAATCCCAAACTTCAATTTACAGAAAAGGAAATTGAGGTGTGCAGAGGATAAGGAACTTGGCCAAATGAGAAAGAATCAGAACTGAAAAAAAGGCTGCTTTGATCCAGGGCTTTCTCTGTGTATAGCAATACACAGCCTTTTCTTTGATCCTCCAGGGCATTTAGCAGAGTAAGTACCTCACAAATACTTCTGATGTGTTTTTATTTGATTGATGAACTGTAATAGATATTATGCAGCTATAAGAAGTGAAGAAAGGATTTGAAAAACTGCAAAGTATAGACCATTACGTGGTGTAAACAAACCAGCATATAGCATTGCCAAGGGGTCGGTGAGCTCAAGAAGGAGCCCCCTGGGAGAAGTGAAGTTTTGAGATAGCCTTACAGGTGCCTGGCCACAGTTTACATGCAGCCTCCCGTTTTTCTATTGGGAAAAGCTCTCTTCTTCTTCTCCCTCCCCATCTTTCCCCTGCCCCCCGAGAGACTGTCTTCATGTTAAGGAACGAGTATACCATTGTGCTCACAGCTTGGGCAGGTTTGTTTGCAGCTCTGAGAGGCTTGAAGCTGTCACCCAGTCTAAACAGGGCCCGAGCCCAAGGGTTCATAGCCCAGTTGACAGGACTGGTGATAGAAACAAACTCTTTTAACAGGTGACCATTCTTCCCTACCCACAGACCCAGAGTGCCTGTACAGATAAGGGCCTCTAGTAAAGAGTTTTTAAAAGGCAGATCTTTGTGTGTATAAAAATAATACATCAGACTTATCGACTGTACGCCCTGTCAGCCACTTCGACGGGTGCTTGATGTCATCATCTCATTCATTCCTTATGATCAGCCTCTAAGCTGATTAACAGACAAGACAGGACGGCTCAGAGCTGTATCCCCGCAGCACATGGCACAGCTACGGCTCGCTCCAGCTCTGCATGCCTCTCACAGTCCCATGTCGCCCGACCACATGCCTCTGTGGAGAATTCAAGAAAACAGACCAGTTAAAGAAGCAAGGTGTCCCACAGTCCCACTACCTCAAAACAACCATTCTTCTTTAATTGAAATATAGTTGATGTATAATACATGTAAGTTACAGGGGTGCAGTATACGGTGACCCATTTGCAGTTGTAAAATATTGGCTACATTCCCCCATACTGTATACAATGTCCCTGCAGCTCGTTTTGTTTTTTGTTGTTGTTGCACTGGGTCTTTGTTGCTGCATGTGGGCTTCCTCTAGTTGGGGCGAGTGACGGCTACTCTCTAGTGGTGTGCGGGCTTCTCATTGCCGTGGGTTCTCTTGTTGCAGAGCTCAGGTTCTAGAATGCAGACTCAGTAGCTATGGAACACGGGCTTAGTTGACCCTTGGCATGTGAGATCTTCCCAGACCAGGGATCGAACCCCTGTCCCCTGCATTGCGAGGCTGATCCTCAACCACCAGACCACCAGGAAAGCTCCTGCAGCTTATTTCATACCTTCCAGTTCATACCTCTTAGTGCCTGACCCCTACGCTACCCTTTTCTCCTTCCCTGGCCCCACTGGCAACCACTTGTTCTTTCTATCTGTGAGCTTGCTGCTTTTTTGTTATATTCACTGGTTAAAACAAGCATTCCTGTTTTTTCCCCAGTTTTGTTTGTACCTGTACACAGGACTTTTTCTTGATGTAATTGGGGTCATAGGGAAGAATCTTTTGTATTCTTTTACAAGTTAATCCTTAAAGGGATGTTGCATATAAGCCTAAATTATACTCAGTGGCCCCTCTTTGGGAACTCTGCCTCCCAGCTAATGAGCCTTAAGCTAAAATACCTTTGTTTAGCTCACAGGAAATATCCTGACCAGGCCCACCCATGAACGATTGCAGGGAGGAAGACATGAATACATCCCCTTTGGAGGCTGACCGGAACCAGGAAATGTTTGACTTTATTCCCTCCCTTTTTAGTATAAAAGAAGCGTGGATTCTAACTCAAGCAAGATGGTTCTTTGGGACATGAGTCCACCATCATCTCGGTTTGCTGTCTTCTCAAATAAAGTAACTGTTCCCTGCCCCAGCAGTGGTCTTGACTTATTGGACTGTTGTGTGACAAGCAGTGTGAGCCTGAACTCAATGATGGTATTGGTTCACAGCCAGCCCCTTTTTCATTTCTTAAGCATAAACATTTTTCCAGTTTGCTAAAAATGCCAAACATAATTTGCAATGGCTTTTAAACATTCCATTCCCTGTGTTATTCTTTCTTGGTTGTCATCGTAAAGCCCACAGCTCTTAATTCAGCAACTTTTGGGCTTATTCTCAACCTGCTTCCTTGAAACTGAGGGCTGGGGAGATACATGTGCCATTTAGATCTGATATTAATTAATTAAAGAGGATATGGGTGGGGTTTTTTGTTTTGTTTTGTTTTTTAAACCAGAGGCCCTGTTTTTATTACTTTTTTTCCCGTGACGAAGATGAGACGATACCCTGCCTATAAAACTCAATCCGAAATCTGGATTTTTTTTTCTTTTGCCAGAAAAAACGAGCTCCTCTGAAGTGAGAAGCCGCCCTTAGCCGTGAGTCCTGTGTAAGATCACTAATGATTACCTGACATTTCTGCGTCACCAGCAGGTCCTCAGGTGAGAAGACTCTTTGTATTGCCTGTCTTCTCACACTCCCTCCTGGGATCAGGTGAAAGTTTTAAGATCGAATTACAGGTACTTAGGCACAGTCTGCATGCAACCTCCTGTCTTAATATTGGTTAGAGGCTCCCTCTACTGCTCCCCCCGCACCGCCCCCCACACACTCCAGGAGGGACTGTCTCCATGTTTGTCTTGAGAATTACTGATGAGAGACTGGCCTGTTGGCAAAGCCTTGTTTACCAGCTGTGGATCAGTGTTGAACAGGGGTCACACAGGTCCCTTGATGTGTGGACATGGGAGGAGCCTCACATGACCCTTTTTATCCTGGGTGTTTTCACGTGGGCATGGCTTTGAGTGAGGTAACCTGGTAAAAAGATGGTTTTCTAGAAGTCTGAAGTTCTGAATAATTCATTTCAGTGCCTGTGTCAGCTAGGCTGATTATTTTGCATAAAAGGACAAAGTTTTCAAGCATCTAAAGCCATTATCTCAGTGTGAGAGGCTCCATGGACCAGTACTGTGTGCTCTAGGCTGATAGCCACAACCATCCCTTTGGGAAAAGGCAGTTACTGGTGATTTAGGTGACACTATAATGGCTAATTGAGAGCCTCTGTCCAAGAATGCCAGTCTGTGGATGGGGGCATCTCTGCTCTAACATCTTCATCAGCCCTTGGCCGAATGGGAACAGTAAGGACAGCAGAATAAGTTGTCTTTAGAACCAAACACATTCAATTTAATGGATTGTCTCACGTTCTGAAATCATGTACCTTTGACTTTCTTTATGTTTAATTGGCCCTTAAAAAAAAATGAAAGGCTTCTTTTGTGCTGGGCACAAAGTAGGTATCAGTAAATATTTGTTGAGTGAATGAATGAATAAAATGATGGTAACAGTAAATAATTAGGTTTAATGTTTTGCCCTCCAGTCTTTACTCGGCAAAATAAAAGCCGACTGTTGAGTGGAATATCCAGGGACCTTTGACTTAGAGGATGCCTGGTTTGAATTAGAGCTTTATAGATGGAATCGATTCATGCTTTGTTAATTCAGTAAATGATTACTGAGCCTGAACCCTATGCCAGGCGCTGTGTTCCTTCTCTTAAGAAAATGTAATTATTTAGTATAGGAGAAAGCGTCGCTGGTCTGGGGAGTTGCATGAAAGGAGCTGATAGGAATTGGGACTCGTGCCAGGAGAGCTATTAGCCCTTGGGGAGGGTGCCAAGGCTTCCTGCCCTTGGCTTCTAAGCCCCTTTCCGTGAGTGTTTTTCGTATCATGACTGACATCAGCCACTGGCTGTTTTCCTTGCAGGGTGTTTGCAAACATGTTCACCGTTTCTCAGACCTCGAGAGCTTGGTTCATCGACAGAGCCCGTCAGGCTCGAGAGGAAAGGCTGGTGCAGAAGGAACGAGAACGGGCGGCTGTGGAGATTCAGGCCCGCATACGGAGCTTTCTCTGTCGGTGTCGGCTGCAGAGAGAAATCAGGTTGGGGGCAGGAGTCCTCAGCACGTTTTTGGGTTTTTTTTTTTTTAATGTTGTTTTCTGCAACTTAAAAAAGTGTATTTATTTTGGCCGTGCCGGGTCTTTGTTGCTGCACGCCAGCTTTTCTCTAGTTGTGACAAGCGGGAGCTGCTCTCTAGCTGTGATGAGAGGGCTTCTTCTTGTGGTGGCTTCTCCGGTTGCAGAGGACGGGCTGTAGGGCACACGGGCTCCAGTCGTGCGGCTTGCAGCCTCTAGAATGTGGGCTCAGTGGTTAGGGCACAGGGGCTTCGTTGCTCTGGGGCGTGTGGGATTGTCTCACACCAGCGATTGAACCCATGTCGCCTGTGTTGGCAGCAGATTGCTAACCACTGGACCACCAGGGAAGTCCCAACACATTTACTTTTATTCCCAATAAAAAAAAACCAGTTGATATTTTCTTAGAGTTCTTGAACAGCCTTCTAGCTGCTGTGAGCTCCTAACTAAAAAAAATCTTTTTTTTTTTTACCCTTCCCTCCCTAGGAGAGAGATTGATGAGTTTTTTAAAGCAGAAGACTCTGGGTCCAGTAAAAGAAGTGCACTTTGTATTTTTAAGATTGCCAGGAAACTGCTGTTCTTGTTCAGAATTAAAGAGGATAATGAGGTAAAATAATAACAGCAAACACACGTCAGATCTATGTGTCAGATCCTTTTATAAGTATTTGATAAATATTAACTTATTCCTTACAGCAGCTCTGTGAGTCAGGTTCTGTTACCCCACATCATGCCCCTTTTGTTTTCTTGGAAGCTGTTTTATAGGGATTATACCCAGTGCTGAGAATCATCATAATTTTTTTTTTTTCAATAAAGAAATTTGGGGGATATTTTTTGCTTGTTTGTTCATTTTTTACCATTTATTTATTCGGCCATGTGGCATGTGGGATCTTACTTCCCTGACCAGGGATCAAACCTGTGCCCCCTGCAGTGAAAGCACAGAGTTTCAACCGCAGGATGGCCAGGGAAGGCCCTTACCACCCTTGGTTTCACGGTAACTCCTGTAAGCAGTTGTCCTCAGATGCGTATAGAAGCCAGACAGGTCAGCAGATGAGTGAGAGAAGCTGTTCATGAGTTACAGCACAGTACAGGTCGTAATTCATGGCAACTGACGGACGGTGGTGAGGGCATCGGAGGGAGAGGTAGGCTGTGCCGTGACCAGCCAAAGGAGCAGCCATCCCTTGGCTCCAGCCGTGGGGGGACTGATACTCTGGTATTTTTTAAAGAGATGCTGGAGATCTTTGCTACTCAGTTTTCTGATTTGAAAAAAACTGAAACTCACTCATGTCCAACTCTTTGTGACCCCATGGACTATAGCCCACAAAGCTCCTCTGCCCATGGCATTTCCCAGGCAAGAATACTGGAGTGGGTTGCCATTCCCTTCTCCAGGGCCTTTTCCTGACCCCAGGAATCGAACCCAAGTCTCCTGCCGTGGCAGATGGATTCTTTACTGTCTGAGCCACCAGGGAAGCCTGGTTGGCAGCTAAATTTGAAATTTCTTTTAAAATCCTGCAAACCAAACGAACCATGCTAGTTGTACCTTTGGAGTTAGAACCGTCAGCCTAGAAAGTAGGGTTCCAAGGAAGGAGCTAGTTATCTGTGACAGTTGTAAGGGTGCCACTGGGGTGTGCCTCTGTGTTCCCGGGTCAGGCGTCCATCGCGGCTAAGCATCTCATTGCACCGGACCCTCTTCTGGGTCCTGGGGTTCCCGAAAGAAACAAAATGAGCGCCATAGCCCAGCAAGGGGGAGAGGAGGACGCTGGCACTGAGCCTAGTCACACAGGTGAGGACAGTCGGAGGGCAGGGAAGGGCTCCCCAGTGAACAGAGGAGGAGACCGCAACTTAGTGTGGGTGGGGGCCACTGGGGCTGCCCCGCTTCTAAGGGTGGACCCAGGGTTGGCAGAGCCAGAGCGTGACCCGGGCTCCAGTTGCCACTTTTCTTGCTTTTGTGTTTCAAGATACAAGTGATATGACAGCTTGTGAGGCAAAAGTCCGTATGCATGGTGCTTACAAAACGGCAAATGGCTGAGCACGGTTGAGGAGAAACAGCTGCTGGTCTGCGGGACTCCGGGCCTAGTTGCCAGGCTGATCTTGTTTTCCGAAAGGACCCCCATTCTAGAACACCCAGGGCTCCTCCTGCCTGCGGGCCACCCACTGGAGAGCCCTTCCTCAGTCTTTCTGACATCCTCGGTCTCCGCATCTGCCACTTGGCGTTAAATAGGGTCCCCACGTGAGTCATTTGGCATGCCACACCAAGGGAACATGTGAGGCTGCCTGATGTCTCTGTTCATTGTGGGAATGTATAACCCCCATTATGCCTCTCTGCAGAGATTTGAGAAGTTGTGTCGCTGCATCCTGAGCAGCATGGAAGCTGAGAATGAACCCAAGGTGAGTGGGGTTGGGAGAGGGGTTCCACCCCACAAGCCGGCCTGCTTGGCTCTGAAAGTTCCCCTTGCGTGTTCTGACTGTTGTGTGTGAGTCTGCTTACATTCACGTGGGTGTGCGCATGTGCTAAGTTGCTTCAGTCGTGTTTGACTCTGCGACCCTACGGACCGTAGCCCACCAGGCTCCTCTGTCCATGGCATTCTCCAGGCGAGAGTACTGGAGTGGGTTGGCATATGTTCACATCCACACACAAATAAGTAATGGACCAGAAATACTAACAAAGTACAGCTCATTTCCTCAGTCTCTGCGTTATCCAAGAAGCTGTGTTCAGCCCTTGCCTCTTACTCAGGATGGCAAATCCCCTTACCAGGCTGTTTACCTTTGAGTTTAGTGTTAAAATGAGTCCTGTTGTTGTTTAGTCCCTCAGTCGTGTCTGACTCTTTTGCGACCCTATGGACTGTAGTCCGCCAGGCTCTTCTGTCCTTTGGATTTCCCAGGCAAGTATACTGGAGTGGGTTGCCGTTGCCTTCTCTAGGGCATCTTCCAACCCAGCAGTTGAACCAGTGTCTCCTGTATTGGCGGGCGGATTCTTTACTGTTGAGCCACCAGGGAAGCCCAAAAGAAATCCTACTTGCTGCTTATTTATCCATTAATCCCCCACCTCATCTGACTCTGGACCTGGCTGTTTGATCCCATTCCAGTGTCTGGAATGTATGTCCTTTGATCCGTGTAACTGCCCGTTACATTCCTCTTTTTTTCCTGCTTGCAGGTGTGGTACGTGTCCCTGGCTCTTTCCAAGGATCTCACTCTCCTATGGATTAAACAGATCAAAGACATCCTGTGGTATTGCTGTGAGTTTCTTGAGCAGCTCAAGGTAAAAAATAAAAACAAGATTGTAAACCTGTCCTTCACATGTGAGGGCTGCAGGGTGTGCTTTCAGAGTCCTCGTGACTCGCTCATAGATGTTACTACCTGTGTGATCGCCCAGCTGGAGTCTACTAATGAGTTACTGGAGCCCTGTCCCCGGAGAGAGTGAGTGAGATGCTGTTATCAGCCTGAGCGCCTTTTTCATGCACAATATTTTGAATATTGTCCTGGTCTCACCACAGTCTTGGTGCCAGGAATCTGTTGTTTGCCCTCTGTCCTTTTGATGTAGTGGATACTCTAGAGTTGACATTATCATATGAGTCAGGCCCCTGTGACAAGTGCAGACACCCGACGTGCGTGCAGCTGGTAATGCACACAAGCTGAGGAAGGAAGAGGACATTTTGTTGTAGAGTCTTTCTGTAACAGGCAGCTGGGGATGACTGGAGCCAGGGGCCGCTGGAGATGCCATCTCTTCACTGCTGTCCTCTGTGCTCCCTTTGGGAATCCCCTCAGCCTCTCCTGCTGTAATCATGGTGGCCAGCGGTTCTGGGCCTTACGTCCTTACTGTGTCTTGACCAAAGGGAAAAGGGAGGGCTCCCCTCCACACACCAGTTCAGAGATCTGGGAGGACTCGTAAAGGTCCAGTGGGATCCTGGCCTCAACCCTGCACTGGGCACGGTGCCAAGACAGATGGGGTGCCGCCCTCAGCGCCACCTGGTCCAATGCCCTCCCTTGTGTTTCAGGAAGGTAGGCAGGGTGTGTGTGTGCCAACAGCAGCCATTTCCACTTCGCTTGTGTGGAGGCTAGATGTTTCAGGGGCAGAGGCTTGGCGTGGACTCCGCTGGTGACTGAGTTATGGAGCAAATGTTGCTAGAGCCCCCGGTGATCCATTCCCAGACTTCTCTCTCAAGGCGCTCGTGAATGGCTCTCTCAGCCTTGACCCAGGAGAAAGCATAAATTACAGTCATCATTATAGGAATAGCCGGTATTACCTAGTGTGATCTGTGTGCCAGGCGCTGTTCTTAGTGCTTTATACACATTAGTCCCTTTATGTCTCATAACAACCCAATGAAAGAAGCAGTTACTGTCTCTAGTCAACAAGGGAGGAAGCACAGAGCGGTTAGGAAACTTGCCCAAGATCACACAGCCAGTAAGTGGTAAAGCCAGAAGTCTGAGCTCACCGCCCTTGTTCTGTTCAATTGCATTTCTTCTCTGTGGCTGCAGTGTACATGCATACATTCTAAATGCGTACATAAATTCTAAATGCGTACATATAAGCAAGCCAGCGCTGTCATGTTGTTTTCAAGAATTCTCAATTCACCAATCTCAAGAGTCTTTCAGGTTCTATGGTCAAGCCCTCATGTGCCAAAATCCCCATCATTTAACTCCTGAAGCAATGACTCCTCAAGAGAAAAAGAATAAAAGCTTGGAGTCCCTACTCATTTGTTTACAGTCAGAAACCTTGTAAATGGATTGTTTTGCTGCCTTGGGCTGGAGGGCGCATGTCTCAATTTTACTCTGTTGTTTATAGCCGGAAATTTTACAAGACTCCAAACTCATCACCCTGTACTTCACGATGCTTGTCACCTTCACAGACACTTCCACGTGGAAAATTCTCCGGGGAAAAGGTCGGTGAGACTCACTTCAAAGTCTTCCCAAGTCGCATTTCCGTAGAGAGTTTGGGGGTTTGAGGGACCTTTTCAAGAAGTGTTTTTGCCGCCATGAGCCTCAGGGAGGGGCCTGGAACCACACGCATGCAGATGCCCTTGGCGTGTCCCATCCCGCTGCCCCACAGTGTCTAGAACACGCTCAGTATTGAGAGAAGGCACGGTCCCTCTGAGCTCACTTGTTACAGTGCCCAGAGCAGCGCAGCCTCCGGCGATCATATTCACTTAAGCCTCGTCACTTCACATGGAGGATGTTCAGCAGCAAATAATTCTATTTTAGGGACTTCCCTGGTGGTCCAGTGGTTAAGACTCCATGCTTCCAATGCTGGGGCGTGGGTTCTCTGGAGAACTGAGATCCTGCGTGCTGCACAGCGCAGCCTAAAAACACTAAAAGCTCATGAGATAATTGTTTTGCCCATAAAACTGCCTCTGTCCCTGAATCCTGAACTCAGCCTCACGTGTTTTATACATTCATGTCGTTCATCCATTCATCATAGCGTACTCTGCAAGGTGACGAGCAGGCACCAGAGTTGTGGGAAAGGTCACTGTCCTCCAGGGGCTTTAGGGCTGAACTCCTTGCGCCCGCCCCTCCTCACCACACTTGAGTCTGGGGGCCGGAGAGGAGACAGATGTTAGAGAGAGTATGGGGCTTCCCTCGTGGCTCAGTAGTAAAGAATCCGCCTGCCAGGACAGGAGATCTGAATTTGATCCCTGGGTCGGGAAGATCTCTTGGAGAAGGGAGTGGCAACCCACTCCAGTATTCTTGGCTGGAGAATCCCATGGACAGAGGAGCCCTGTGGACTACAGTCCATGAGGTTGTAAGAGTCAGACGTGACTTAGTGACTGAACGACAACGTGTATGTATATATATGTATTTATATGAATATGTGTGACTGTATGAGTGATGTATGTGAGTATGTACAGGTCACGACACCAGTGTGGCAGGTGGCGCTTGGAAGGAGGAGCCCAGGAGAAGCGAGGTGCAGTGGGGTGAGAGGCCCTGCCTTGTGTGGGGCTCAGGCTTTCCTGAAGAAGCGGTGTCTGAGCTGAGAGCTGGAGGGAGAGGTAGGGTGCGCAGAGGTCGGACAGAACTCTGAAGCAGAGGAAACTGCGTGTGCCAAGGCTGCAGGCCAGGAAGGAGGGATTCTTTGGGGCCTCATCCTGGACTCTGGGTGGGGAGAAGTCGGGGAAGAAGCACTTAAAACTCATTGTGTTCTGGGCCCTGCCAGGGACCTTGTGTCCCAGTGGGAAGTGGAGGTTCGCCACAGTGGGTACAAAGTGCCAGGCCCTCGGAGGGACGTAGAAAAGGTGCTGCAGGAGCTTGGAGGCCAAGGACGGTGCTTCTGGGAATGGATAGGACCCGTCTCTTAAGAGGTGACCCTTGAACCAGGCCTTGCAGGAGAGAATCCTGAAAATACCGCATCTCTTCTGATACCCGGCCCAAGGGGAGCAGGAAGGCAAACCAGAGGAGCTCTGGTTTCCTTACAGCCCGGGGCCTGGGGACAGAAACAGTTCACGTGACGGTCAGAGGTTAGTTTTTTTTTTTTCTTTCTCAGACTTTTTTCCTTCATTCAGGTGAGAGTCTTCGACCAGCCATGAACCACATCTGTGCAAACATAATGGGCCATCTCAACCAGCGTGGATTCTACCCCGTTCTGCAGGTCTGTGACTTCATTCTCTAATGTGTGGCTTCATTCTCCAGTACCTGAACTTGGGTCTTACCTCTGGTTTTAGCATATCTGCTGCCCTCCTCAGAGCAGCGCTTTATGCAGGAAGGGCTTACGGCCCAGCGCCCTCTCCGCCCTCCCCCGCCTCAGGGTTTGTGTAAAAAGTGAACAATGGCTGGGATCCCTTCGTTGTGTTTACCTGTTAGTTATAAGGACAGTCCAGTCACCTGAAGCTTAAGCTCAGGCAGGAGGCCTCAGGACGCACCCCGTCAGGCTCCTTCTTGGTCAGCACCTGGAAATGTCTTTCTCGTCCCACGTTCTCCAGCAGCCTTCCGTCCACCCTGCATGTTATCAGGCCAGTTCGCACATCCAGGGAATTGTCAGAAATCTGTCTCATCAGTGTTTAAAAGTACTTTGGAATTCCGGAGTTTGAGAAGTGACATGGATTGAGTCCATCCTTCCACCTGGGGCTGCGGTGGGCTCTCATCTAGTTGGGTTTCCTTTTCTCCTCATGACAGCGCTGCGAAGTGCCGTGGCGGCCCAGGGTGGATTTTCCACCGCTCCTCTCAGTGGCAGCTTCTGCTTCACACCCTAACTCCGAACTGCTTCTAAAATAATTGAGATCTTAAATCTGGTATTCTTTCTATCAGCTGTTAATTTTTTTTTAGCTGTTATTCTTAAAAACTTAAGTGTAATACTTAGAGTATAGTGGGGCAACGGACCTCCATACTCATTACTTGTCTTTCATTTTTTAAGAAACATCCTAATACAGGTTTTTTTTTAATCTGAAGCACTCGTACCTTTTTTACGTACACGTGAATATAAAGTTGGCATCACCCCCTGACCAGTTACAATGTTCTTTTCAGATCCTGCTAACCCGTGGCCTGGCGAGAGCCCGGCCTTGTCTGTCCAAAGGCACTTTAACGGCCGCCTTTTCCCTAGCGATGCGGTAAGTAGGGAGCTGTAGCTGAGGGGCTGGTGTGCTTCTGAAGGCACCTTCTCTCGCAGACTCCTTCTGAAGAAGGCCAGCTAGCGAGTGTTTTCAGATCATCTGTCACAGCTGCTCTGCCCCTGTAGCCAGGCAGCCACAGATGGGGATGGCTGTGTGTTCTTAAGAAACTATTTACAGAAATCAGCAGTGTGCAGATTTTGACCTGTGGGCAACAGTTTGTCAAGCTGGTCTAGAAACCATTAGCCACATGGGACTCTTTCAAATGGAAACTTATTAAAATTAAATACAATTAAGAATTCAGTTCTTGATTTCATTAGCCACATTTTAGGTGGCTCAGAGACCACAGGTGACTAGTGAAAACCATACTGACAGCACAACTTAAGGAACATTTCTGTCATCACAGGAGGTTCGGTTGGACAAGGCTGCTCTATCTGATGAGAACTCTATGTAAAAAGTCAAAAGAAAGGGGAGATTAATGATATATTTTCTTTAAACCACGTTATCTAAAATTGCCATCTTTGCATAGAATCAGTACTTTTATTTATTCTCATTGAAAATTTGCATGCTCCGTCATGTAAGTCGTATCCGACTCTTTGTGACCCCACAGATTGTAACCCGCCAGGCTCCTCTGTCCGTGGGATTTCCCAGGCAGGAATAACTGGAGTAGGTTGCCGTTTCCTTCTCCAGGGAGTCTTTCCGACCCAGAGATTGAACCTACCTCTCCTGCGATGGCAGACGAGTTCTTTACCCCTGAGCCCCGGGAAGCCCTGTTGGTGATTCAGCATGCAGCAAACACACCCGTGTCAGCATCACAGCGCCGGCAGCCCAGGAGCCCCTCTCTGTCTCCTTTCCTGTCACTATTCCCTCCTCCTCTCCCACGTATATAGTTTCTTATCCTGCTTTTTTTAAGTCAATTAAAGCATGAGGATTCTCTGATGTCAGTAAAACTTGAGTGAATTGATTTTTTCAGAGCTTCATCATAAGCCATCACTGATTCAGCCCTTCCCCCAGGGGATGGGCCCATTTCATGTCCGGTCTTCCTTGAAGTCCTGTGAAGCATACCTTCAGGGGATTTGGGGGCGTTGGTGGGACTGTTCTTTTGTTCCAGGTTTGCAGTACAGTCCTCCTGAGTGAGGTTATCTGTCTGTGTCTAGCCCCGTGCTTGCTGCACAATTTTCAGACAATCTAATCCGGCCGTTCCTCATCCACATCGTGTCCGTGCCCGCCCTCGTGACTCATCTCAGCACCGTGACCCCCGAGGTCAGTGGGCTCTGCACTCCCCCAATCCCATTTTTGCCTTTGTCCTTAGAATAGAAATATTAGCCTCCTCTGCTGACGTTTCTCCAAAATCAGTAGCCACCGTAGACGTACTCAGGCTGGAAGCCCAAAGAAAAGGGGTCTCATCTTTGTTTTCTCCTTGGTGATGGAGAACATGTTTGGCAGCCAGGGGGTGGTCTGCAGGTGACGGGGTTCATGCTCTGGTGGGAAATTCCTCCTGTCAGCCTCCGCTTTAACAGTCTGCAATTGTTCACAGCGCCTCACTGTTTTAGAATCTCACGACATGCTCCGTAAATTCATCGCATTTTTAAGAGACAAAGATCGATGCCGTGATGTGTGTGAAAGCTTGGAAGGATGCCATACGCTTTGTCTCATGGGTGAGTACCCATGGTCAGAATTTAATGGTGTCCCAGGCATGGGGAGAAGCCCAGGGGTTTTGCTTTCCACCATTCTGGAGGCCACGAGCTGTTTTTAGTACAAGCTGGAAGTGCTTACAGTAAAAGATAAATAGTTAAACTAAACACATAAAATTGAAAGTCACGTGGAAAATGGATCAGCCTGGCAGACCAGCTGAGTGACTGTAAGTGAATGTTACATTTCAGCCCTTTTGCTTCCTGGCAGCCAGGGAAAAATGGAAACGTGTGAGTTCCTGGAGAATTCTCAGCTCAGGAGAGCAGAAGCACAATGGGTGGGGCTTAGACCAGAATGGAGTCTGTAGCATTTATTTTATGACATTTTCATTTAGATGAGGAAAGGGTTTGTGAATAGGAGGGTTTAAAACAGCAGAATTCTATTTGCCTCATTAGAGGAAATAGAGGAATTAGAAATTAGAGGGCGGAAAAAAGGTTAAAGGAAATATAAAAAGGTTCTTGGGGCTACCTTTTAAAGGAGTCGATGGTAAGAGTAAGACATTAAGTAACTTCAGTGAACACTGAATAACGGTAGTTTTCCAGGACTTTCAGATTTTCTTCAGAAGATTATTCCTTGTGTTGACCCTTGATTTTAGAATACTAGTATAATGAAATGTTACGCTCACTTAAAAATCTGGCCTTTTGCCTGTTACTTCAAATAATCCTCACATCAAGATAAGGGATCCTTGTTCCAATGTTGCAGGGGAGGAAGCAGGCTCGAGAGGTGAGTTGAGAGTCGGCCAGCTCGCCTGCAGCAGAGCCTGGACTGGAGGCCGAATCGGCCTGTTTCTGAGCCTTGACCCGTGCTGCAGCCCCAGCACCACAGGTCCCTCTCCGGGGACTTTATTCCTGCCCATGGACATGGGTGCCTGGGCCTGGGGCAGGGAGCAGGGCTGGGAGCTGAGGAAGCGTGTCAGCCCTGGCCCATCGCACTCCTCCTTCTCTCTTTGCAGGCAACCTCCTGCACTTGGGCTCCCTCAGCCCCAGGGTGTTAGAGGAGGAGACGGACGGCTTTGTGAGTCTGCTCACCCAGATGCTCTGCTACTGTCAGAAGTACGTGTTCCAGAAGAAGTCCAACCTGACCCACTGGCACCCCGTCCTTGGCTGGTTCTCCCAGTCCGTGGACTATGGGTGAGTCCTGCAGGCAGAGCCCTACCTGTCTCGTCTCCTCCTTCTCCTGCCTCCCTCCCACCACTGCCCCTGCCTCTTGTCGATATTGGTGGGCCAGCTATGAAGACGACGGCGCATTAGGCATCAGGCGGCTTTTGTCGACGGGGTGGTAAACAGGATGGAATCAGGATGAACAGCTAACGGGTCGAGGGTGGCTGGGAGGCGACTGGGATGTGTGGGGCCTGGGTGGAGCCACGGGGCTGCCCCAGCAAAGGAAGCCTGGGTGGAACACAAGCTGAGGAGATCGGTGCCTCTGCACCCAGGCCTCAGCGGCAGTTTGGGGACCCCTACACCTCTCTTAGGGTCTTATTTGCCGTGCTGTGGGGCAGTCCCCAGCCAACCCTCCAGGTGGCCTTCCGTCAGGTGGGGTTGACACACCCTCTTTCCTGCTCTCGCCCAGCCTCAACGAGTCCATGCCCTTGATCACCAAGCAGCTGCAGTTCCTGTGGGGGGTGCCTCTCATCCGGATCTTCTTTAGCGACATCCTGAGCAAGAAGCTGCTGGAGACCCAGGAGCCGGCCCACGCGCCGCCAGCCTCCCCACAGAACGTGCTGCCCGTGAAGAGTGAGTGGCTCCACCTGCCCCAAGTCCAGCTCCTCAGTGGCCCTGGGTGCCTGTCCCCTCTTGTCACATGACCTCTGTCCTCTCTCTTGAAGATTTGAGATGGCTTAAGTCTAGCAGAACAGTGACAGAAAATCCTTAGGGAGAGAAAACAAGGGCTAGGGAACTATAATTGTGAACAAAATCAAGGTCAAGTGTCCAGAACATCCATAAATGGTCCATGAGGGCAGCAGCACTCATCTCTGAGCTTCCATTCGGCTGGAAGTTTCTTTTTTTGGCTTTGAATTTCTAATAGCCAGAAATGAGAAGGAATTTATGGACCTTTTCTTACTTCTCATTAGTAGAAAGGAGGAGGAGAACTGATTTCTTAAGGGAGGTAGAGCTTTTCTGAGTTCCTAGTCATAAAAGATAACCTCCCCTGTGGAATTCCTTATATAGAGACAGTGGTCACTAGGCAGGCTGCCGCCTCAGTGTCCCCCTTGCAGGATCCATGGAAGCGGGTCCCATGGAAAGGTTTCTCATAGCCCATGCCAGTAAAATGAAGGCAGTGCTTCTGGCACATAATTTGGAGGACTTACCTGCCTGTGGCAGATTGTGGGGTTCAGTGTGGCTTTTCTCCTGTTGCCCAGCGTATTGCAGAGCTCCCTGTTGTAGCCATCAGTGAGCCCAGGCTTGTACCTTCAACAGGATATAAATGGGAAGGTGTAAATGAATGCAACCCCAAACCGAATATGTGTACTTGAGGTTGATGCTGCTGCTTGCCTCTGAAAGCACAGCACGTTGGGAATCAGCCAGGCCCCACACTTCTCCTTGGTGGGTTCTAACGTTAAGTGGTTACAGTAAAGGAATCCACAAACTGAATCGATATGTTCTGCTTGTTGTGAAGTCTCCTCCTGTTCTGAAGAGGTCTTTGCATTCTCCTGAAAACCTGTTCTCACTGCTTTTCTGATTTACCCCAAAGAGAGGATTCGAATCACAGGAGAGCCTCCCTGTCTGGCTCCGGCTGGAAGTTTGGAGCTCCAGTGAAATGCCCTTCCCTTTTCTGGGGAGGCGTTGGGCAGATGGCTGAACTCCTACTCACATGCTCCCCCTCCTCTCGCCGGCAGCAATCCTGAAGCGAGCGTTTCAGAAGTCAGCGTCAGTCCGCAACATCCTGAGGCCCGTCGGGGGCAAGCGTGTGGACTCCGCGGAGGCGCAGAAGGTCTGCAGGATCTGCGTCCTCTACCAGACCTCGCTGGCAACTCTCACCCAGATCCGCCTGCAGGTCCTCACAGGTCCGGGGTCCGCGGCGGCCTCTGCCCTCGCTCACGTCTGCCCGACCAGTTCTCCTAGACGTTGATTCTCTCCTGATGCTGATTTCCTTGACTCAGAAATCATGTTGAAGAAGGGTGTCTTTGCTGTTCTTCTTAGAGATTGGCCCACCTCAGCTATAGCTCGAGTTCATCCCAGGCCTAGCACTTCTAGTTTGTTCCTGAGACCTGGCTTTTATTTCCATTATGAAGTACAACTGGCTTTCTAAAAAAGTTAATTTTTTTTTTAATGAATAGAAAACTAGAAAAGACAAGAAACAGAGAAAAGAAAATTCAAACCACTCTTAATCCCACAGTCTATAGGTAACCATTTGATCCTTAGTGTGTTACATATATATGTATTTAGATTGAAAATCACATTATAAGCATTTTGTCATCTCAGAATTCTTTAAAACCTCATTTTTTTTAAACTTTTAATTTTGTATTGGGGTATAGCCAATTAACAATGTTGTGTTAGCTTCAGGTGGACAACGAGGGCTCAGCCATACGTGTACATGTATCCATCTTCCCCAGACTCCCCTCCCATCCAGGCCGCCACTCAACATTGAGCAGAGTTCCCTGTGCTCCACCGTAGGTCCTTGTTGTTAAACTCTCATTTTTATTGGCTGCAGGAGACCTCATTTCATGGATATGCCTGACATTTTCCTTTTTAGCTGAGCAGGGAAGAAAGTCCCCACTGTGAGCAGAGAATTGGGCATCAGGGCTTGGAAGTTGCAGCGCAAGAATTGTTAGTATGGTTGGTATTGTAAGGACAAAATGTAAGCCTTGAAGCTGCTGACTGCATAAAGGGTCAAGAACTTCTCTGTTGCTTTTTACATTTTTTGAATCAAATTGCTGCTGCTTCTGTCTTTCACTCTTAGCTTGTGTTGTTGTTCAGTCGCTTAGTCGTGTCTGACGCTTTGTGACCCCATGGACAGGCTTCCCTGTCCTTCACTATTTCCCAGAGTTTGCTCAGACTCATGTCCATTGAGTCGGTGATGCCATCCAACCACCTCATCTTCTGTCATCACTTACTTACTCATCTCCAAATATTTATAGAGCCTGTGAGTGTCGGGCATTGAAGACACAAGAGGGAATAAGACAGCCAAGATCTGTGTTCCCAAGAGTGTTGCATTCTAGTAGTGTGAAGACAATAATAAGCAAGAGGTAAATACATTTGTTATAATGAAGGGCGCTGTGACAGTCAGAGTGATGAGAGACGTTGCTGACTTGGACCAGAGCACATTTGGGGCCAGACAGTTCTGTGTTATGGAGGTGCTCCTGTCCATTGTAGGATGTTCAGCTGCCCCTGGCACCTTACCTACAGGTTCCAGTAGCCCCTCTCCCCAACTCATAACAACCATACGTGTCTCCCAACATTGTCCAGTGCCCCTTCTGGGGCAAAATCATTCCTGGTTGAGAATCACTGGGCCAGTGGATTATGATGTGTTTTAGAGGTGGAATCGACATGTCTCACGGGTAGATTGGATCTGGGGAAGTGAGGTGAGATCAAGGGGCATCTAGAGTTCTGCTGGGCTGTGATGAGTATAGGGTGCCTGCTGGACCCACAGTGGAGATGCCGAGCCAGCATGCGCGAATGTGCTGTTTGGGGCTTGAGCAGAGGGGTGGGTGAAAGGCCTGGGGCTGAGGGCCGCTTCCCTGAGTGCAGAGGAGAGGGGCACAGATGAACTGGCATCCCAGCACCCAGTGGGAGGGTCTGGGAAGCATACTGAGTCAGATTCTGAGATTGTAGCCTGTGGCCAATTTTTTAAGATAACCAGAGTAAACATCCCCATTGTCCCAGTGAGAGCATCCAAAAGAAGTTTCCTGGGCAAACAGAAAATACATGATGTTAGGGGATTCCCTGGCAGTCCAGTGGTTAGAACTCAGCGCTGTCATTGCCGGGAACCAGGTCCAGTCCCTGGATGAGGAACTAAGAATCCCACAAGTTGTGCCACATGGCTAGTTTTTAAAAAAAAAGATAAACTAAAGTCTATGTGTAGTATTCATTCTGTCAGTTTGGCTGTACACAACACTATACACAAATTGAGTGATAGAAAATAACAGTGGTTTTAAAAATACTGCAGTTTTCCTGCTCTCACAGTCTGCAGAATGTCTCCCTTTGTGCCCCTCACGTATGTGTATTGGTCCTGGAGCCACGTGCTGCCCCTCAGACACGGCTTCCAGACCTCGGCGTCCCTGTTTCTGTCCGAGCTGCTCAGGAGGCAGCCCCACTGAATTGGTACATCACACTGTAAATGAGTATGTTTGCCCTGTAGAAGTACACCTGTCATCTCCGCAGTGTTAACTACTTATCCCGTTTCTTTCTTTTTTTTTTTTTTTAACTGAGTTTTAATAGTTGACATGTAGCATTATCTTAGTTTGAAGTGCACAGCATAAGGGTTTGGTATTTGTACACATTGCGAAATGATCCACAGTAAAGCTAGTTAACATTTGTCACCATACATTGTTAAAAAAAATTTTTTTTTTTTCCTGTGATAAGGACTTTTAAGATCCACCCTCTTGGCAGCTTTCAAAAATGCAGTATATATATTGTTAACTGTGGTCCCCATGCTGTACTTTACATCCCCATGGTTTGTTTATTTTATAACTTGGAGTATGTCCTTCTTTAAAAATATGTTTTATTTACTTATTTGGCTCTGCCAGGCCTTAGTTGTGGCATGCAAGATCTTTAGTTGTGACATGTGGGATCAATTCCCTGACGAGGGATCGAACCCAGAGCCCCTGCACTGGGAGCATGGAGTCCTAGCCACTGGACCACCAGGGAAGTTTGTCGTTTTTGATCCTCTTCTCCCATTTGCTTACCTCCCCGCCACCGCCCGCCCCGTTCCCCAGCAGCCACTCATCTGTTCTCTGTGAGCTTGGGTTTGTTTCTTTGTTTTTAGGTTTCACATATAAATGAGATCACATGGTATAATGTCCTCAGGGTCCATCCTTGTTGTTACAGGTGGCAAGATAACCATTTTTTTTTTATGACTGAATAGTATTCGTGTGTGTGTGTGTGTGTGTGTACACACTGTTGGACACTTAGGTTGTGCCCTTATCTTGGTTATTGTAAACAGTGCTCCTGTGAACAAGGGGATGCATGCGTCTTTCCAAATCAGTGTTTTTGTTTTCTTCCAATGAATGAATATGCAAAAGTAGAATTGTTGGAATCATATGGTAATTCTATTTTCATTTTTTTTGAGGAATCTCCATACTGATTTCCATGATGGCTGCACCAATTTACAGTCCTGCCAGCGGTGCACAAGGGTTCTCTGTTCTCCACATCTTCACCAGCACTAGTTATTTCTTGTCTTTTTGATGATAGCCATGCTCACAGGTGTGAGGTGCTATCTTACCGTGGTTTTGCTTTGCATTTCCCTGATGATGAGTAATGAGCACCTTTACGTGTGCCTGTTTGTATGTCTTTTCCGGAAAAATGTACTCAGATCCTCTGACCGCTTTTTAAGCAGATGGCTTGGGGGGTTTTTTTGGTGCGTTTCATGAGTTCTTCATATAATTTGGATATTAACCCCAGATCAGGTATATGATTATGGGTATTTTCTTCCATCCCGTAGATTGCCTTTTCATTTTGTGGACGATTCTTTTGCTGTGCAGAAGCTTTTTAGTTTGCTGTAGTCCCACCTGCTGATTTTTATTTTCATTGGCTTTGTTTTTTCTGAGACCCTTGTCAAGCAACTTATATGATTTCTTCTAGAAGTTTCATGGTTTCAGATCTTATATTCAATTCTTTAATCCAATTTGTGTTTATTTTTGTGTACAGTGTAAGATAGTAGTCTAGTTTCATTTTTTCGCCCACGGTGAATTTTTGTATTATGCTTCAGAGTATCATTGCAATGGTCGTTCACTGCTTTCCCATTTCTAAGAGATAGAATAATAGAAGTGGATGAGAGAAAGCTCTGCTCAACGTGGATAAGCCTACAAGATATTTTAAAACAGGGATCAGCAAACTATGGCCCATGGTGCGCCAAATCAGCGCACGCTTTTATAAGTAAAGTTTTGTTGGAACACAGCTACATCCGTTTATTTACCTGTTGTCTGTGGCTGCTTCTGTTCTGCGATAGTAGCATTGAGTAGTTTTGACGGAGACTGGTCCAGACTGAAAATCTAAAACTGCTCTCTGGCCTTTTCCACAAAAAAATTGCTAATCCCTGAAATAAAACATTGAACACCGAGGGGACTTCCCTGGCGTTCCAGTGGTTAAGACTTCACCTTCCAATGCAGGGGGTGTGGGCTCAGTCCTGGTTGTGCAGCTGAGATCCCGAGTGCCTCATGGCCAAAAAACCGAAACGTAAAATGGAAGCAGTGTTGTAATAAATTCATTACTTTTCAAATGGTCCACATCAAAAAATCTTAAAAAAGAAAAACATAAACTTTGAGTCAGGTAGATCTGGGTTCTGTTCTTGGGTCTGACACTTACTGGCTGTGTGATTTGGGGCCAATTCCCAATCTCTCAATGCCCCCCCCCCTTTTTTTTGTGGGGGCGGGCGACCCAATCTCTCTGGGCTTCAGTTTCCTGCCTTATAAAATGGCGTTATCGTGGGGTTTCACAAGGGAAAAGGAAGTAGTGCCTGAGTATTCAGAATGGTATCTGATACATAGTAACTAAGCACCCACTGACTCTTAGCTGCTCTTATCATTGCTCTCATGGGCAACATTGTTCTCATGATGCTTTTCTTTAATGACATTTTCTCTTTCTGTCACACGCATTGATTAGTTTAAGCGTTTTGCTTTTCTGGAGGGGAGGAGAAATAAGGGACCAGGTGGAGCCCCCCCCCCCCCCTGAAGCTTCTGTTTCTGTCTCCTTTTTCAGGTCTCACTTACCTCGATGACCTGCTGCCCAAACTGTGGGCGTTTATCTGTGAGCTGGGGCCCCACGGAGGGCTGAAGCTCTTCTTGGAGTGCCTCAACAATGACACGGAGGAGTCTAAGCAGCTTCTGGCCATGCTGATGCTGTTCTGTGACTGTTCCCGGCACCTCATCACGTAGGTTGACCACTGTGGGGCTGAGTTCCTTTCCCCGAACGTGGAGTGGAGAGACCCAACTACAGTGTTAGCAAGGAAGCCATTGCTGATGGGATTACTACCTCGAGCATTTGGACCCATCGTTAGAAGTGGCAGACAAGACGTTTAACAAAGTGGGGGGCATGTAGTAGACAGCATTTGTTAGCTCTCATCCTCTACAGGAGAGCCGGGGCACTACTGCTCCATGTGGGCTTTGGGGGCCCCTGGAGCTGGGTACAGGCCACACCTTGGCTATTTACTCACTGGGCTAAGTAGTTACCCGGAAAAATTCCAGAGCCAGGGTGCAGAAGGTGGCCTAGCCACTGGCTGAGACACTCTGGGCCAGGGAGGAAGGGCCTCCGCCTCTCTGGGCCTCAGTTTCCTGAGCTCTAGTTGGGAATTCGTAGCACCTCTTGGCCGTGTGGCAAGGCAAGGGAGATCAGTGTTCAGCATAGTCTCGGCACAGGAAGAGGTCAGGATGAGCTGGCGGTTCTTGTCAAGCCCACCCTGGGCAAGTTGCTCAAACTCTCTGAGCCTTAGGTTCCTCAACAGTAGAATGGAAAACAGTATTACCAATCTGATAGGGAGTGAATGAGACAAGGAATGTCACGGAGCTAGTACGGTGCCTGGCACAGCAGGAAATTAACAAATGTGAGCCCCCTGCCCTTACTTTTTCTTTAAGCGTATATGTCTACTTGAGTATTTGGTTTTTTTTTTTTTTGATTTCACTTTTTCCACAAAAGATTAGTAAAGAGTTGTAAGATGAAACGGACCCCAGGCAATTTGCACACAGGTCTAGGAGGCGTTGGCAGATGGGTATTAGGGACACGTAGGTGGCGGATTGGGTAAGAGTCATGTAGGGAGGGCTCAGAGAGTAGTTGGAGGCGAGAGCAGGGGTCTGCAGCTGCCAGTGAGAGACCCTTAATTGCCAGGCCAAGGGTGACCCAGGAGTGAGCCAACCGTCAAGTGAGAATAGAGCAACTCATAGGACATTTTTAGCTAGAACTGCATCGTATGGTTCATTTATTCATATGGTCTTTCAAACATTTATTCGTTCACCTTCAGATACTTGCCAGGTACCTACTAAGGGCCCCTAGTGTCTGCCGCAGACGCAGAGTAAGAGTCTACTACTTCTGTCCGTAGACACAGACTCTTAGTCAGGATTCCTTGGTAATTCAAACGTGAGTCGTGATCAAGTGTCACAGTCAGGTCCTTAGGAATACAGAAAGAATGGAGTAGAGCGTGTTGTATCTTTCCTTTCTCAGTTGCATCTTTTCAACTTTTTACTACAGACAATTTCAAATCAGTCGAAAGTGGAAAGAATAGTATGAACCTTCATGTACCATATTGGTCACCAACTTCAACAGTTATCAGCTCATGGCCACTCTTGCTTCGTCTCTATCCCCAAGCCACTCTCCCACAGATCACCTTATCTGTAAAGTTTATCGACAAGTTAGAGCTTATTTCTTTGTTTTGTCCAATGCAAGGTATAGATCTCTCCTTTTTCAGTGGGGAACTGTGAGTAGCTTTCTGTCTGATTTAGGATCCTCGATGACATTGAAGTTTATGAAGAACAGATTTCCTTCAAACTGGAAGAGCTGGTCACCATCTCCTCTTTTCTGAACTCCTTTGTGTTTAAGATGATCTGGGATGGAATCGTAGGTAAGGTAAAGAGGTCAGCCCTCTTTCACTTGACGCTACACCCGGGGAGTCCAGATTCTAGAACAACAGTTGATTCCTAGCCTTGTCTATCAGAGTTAATTTAAAAAATGCACCTCCATTCACGTAATTAGAAGTTTTATTTCTCCAGTCTCTGTGATCCCGTAACATTGTAGTGGGTTGTGGAAGCCTTAGCCTACCAGGAAGCCTTCAGGATTTACGTGTGTGTGTAGGATTGTTGTTGTTGTTTAGTCACCAAGTTGTGTCCGGCTCTTTGTGACCCCCAGAGACTGTAGCCTGCCAGGCTTCTCCGTCCTGGACAAGAATACTGGAGTGGGTAGCCATTCTCTTCTCCAGAGGATCTTCCCAACCGAGGGATTGAACCCACGTCTGCTGCATTGCAGGCAGATTCTTTATCACTGCGCCAGCCTTATTCATGATTAATTTTGCCCTGAATCTCCTTTTGATTCTTTGAGTTGGTCTGCATGAAGATAAAACATGCACCTGCTCACACTTAAGTTAGAGTGTACCTCCTGAGACATTTCCAGTCACTCAGCACTGAACTCCTTTGATTAAAAGGTCCTTTAGATGACGTCCCAGTGGGGAACAGCACGCGTGGTTGTGTCTGAGTGATTCCCGGGTCCCGCAGTTCCGTAGAGTGTACCCACAGAGCCTCTTAATCCTCTTGGTTCCATGTCACATTCAGCTTGAGGGAGATGACGTCCTTGCTGGGACTCAGGAATGATGGAAGGAGACACGGCTGTCCTCCCACCCACTCCAGTCCCGAGCAGCTCCCAGACCATGGCTCTCCCCATTGTTCACCCCACAGAGAACGCCAAGGGCGAGACCTTGGAGTTGTTCCAGTCCGTCCACGGGTGGCTGATGGTGCTGTACGAGCGGGACTGCCGGCGGCGCTTTGCGCCCGAGGACCACTGGCTGCGAAAGTGAGCGCTGGGTTTGTGGGGGAGGCAGGTTGTGGAGGCCAGGGTCCCTCCATTACACTGGTCGCCTGAGTGCTCAGCACGTCGTGTCTTGGGCCAGGAGAACTTGGTCCTTCATCTTTACTCCATCCTTTCATCTGCATGTGTCCCTGTAAAGCACCTGTCAGGACAGGCCATCGCCCAGTCGCTTCTGTTAGGACCCGTTACACTCAGCATGATGAGAGCTCATTCATGGCCACAGAGCCAGATCACGTTTACCAGATACTTCATATGCAAACTGGAAAGAAACGGGTTCTTTTCAGCCAAACTAAACAACAGTTTGTGATCATTAAAGGGCGATTTTTTTCTGGCAGGATTAGTGGGATAAAAAAACCCATAGCTGGGTTTGTTAGGGGGTGAGGTGGAGGAAATCCTCTTGCAACAACTAAAAGTAAGATCATGTCTTTTTTTTTTTTTTTTTTTTAAATCAAGCAGATCAGCTCTCACATAATTCTACAAGTTGTGCCACTAGAATAGTGACTGGTAGACTTTTCTGTAAAGGGCCACACAGTAGGTAATTTAGGCTTTGCACGCCAGTGTCTGTTGCCCCTACTGAACGCTGCCATCGTAGTTCAGAAGCAGCCGAAGAGAGTACATGAAGCCTGGGCATGACCATGTTCCGTGAAAGCTTGATTTATAAAAAGTGGGCAGCAGGCTGGATTTGGCCCATCAGCCGTAGCTGGCCAACCCTGTCTGGAGGATGGTATTCATGCTGTTTATCCCAAACCCATGTCTTTGCTCTGCAGGGATCTCAAGCCCAGCGTGCTCTTCCAGGAACTTGACAAGGACAGAAAGCGGGCCCAGCTGATCCTGCAGTACATCCCACACGTCATTCCTCACAAAAACGTAAGTTGCCCTCGAAGCCGGGCTCCTCTCCACCGTGGGTCCTGACTGTCCATTTTCGTCCCAGCAACGATCAGACATGAATAAAAGCAATCGTTCCGTCAACGCAGGTGCCAGTGGGTGTTCACTCTGTGCCAGGCACCATGCCAAGTGCTGGGGGGTGCAGTGTGAACTGGCTGGTCAGGTCTTGTGGTGTGGACGCTGCAGGAGCCCATGGCAGGGGCTCAGGAGGGGACTCCACGGGCAGAAGTGGACAGTGCTCACAGGCCCAGGGCAAGGGGCACTTCGGTGCCAGTGGAGGGCCAGGTGGAGTCCAGAGCTGGAGCCAAGGAGGTCTGTAGGAGCTGGAGCAGGAAGAGCCTGGGGGAACCAAGAGCAGCAGCTTGGATTTTGTCAACAGCCATTGGAAAGTTTTTAGCTCTGGAGGCACCTGGTCAAAGTTCTGCTTAGGAAGCTTCCTTCTGCCCGTAGCCTGGAGGACTGGCGAGAGGCAGATGTCATGGTAGCCTGGCCTGGACTCAGGCTGGGGCCCTGGGAATAGAAAGATAAGGATGTCAAGAGATTTTGAAGGAGGCCCTGGAGAATGACGACATTGAGGGGAAGGAGTGGAGGAATTCAGAGGATGCTCAGGCTTCTGGCTTGAGTGAGAGGGAGCTGTTCTCGGGGGTGGGGTACAGACAAGGGCGGGACTGGGGGATTGGGGAGCAGGGGACGGGTCTGCGACTCCTCAGTGCCAGCAGACACGGGGGTCTGGAGCTAGAAGAAGACTGGGCTGGAGGTGGGCTCAACACACGGATGACACGCACAGCTCCTCACTGCATTCATGGACGAGGATGAGGTGGTCAGGGGGCCCGTAGGCCCTGAGGCCTGGGGCTGGAGAGCAGCCCCTCTGCCCAGGAGATGGTTTTGGCTGCTCCTTTTTCTGTCACAACCGTACTTCCTTCCGAGAGCTCACAGAATGACCAAGTGAAGTGTGTTAGCCTCCCCTCGTGTCTGGTTATCCACTATTACCACTAATGTTGTTGTTCTACAATGTTTGTATTTAACAGTACTCTTGATTTTGGGGAGATTTCCATTTTTAAAAAAAAAAAACAGCTATGGTTGGAGCTGTTATTTATACATTCTGCTGACATGATTAGAGTGTGCTGTTATAGGGTGGGGTCAAAGGTTATGTGCTCCTAAGGGAGCCTGTCAGAATCTTGAGAATGCAAGAGGCTTCTTTTTATTTATTTTTAACTTTTTTAACTTTTTATTTTCTGTTGGAATATAGCTGACTGACCACGTTGTGACAGTTTCAGGTGGACAGCAAAGGGACTTAGCCATACCTGTCCACGTATACATTCTCCCGAGAGGCTTCTTTTTAAATGATGCTTGAGAAATATTACTCTGGGACTGCAGTGGGCTTGAGGACACAGAGAAGGCAGATAGAATGGTCAGGGGCTTTTATACAGTAGGATCATTGAAAATTTTTTCTGCTGGTGAAAAAAAATTCTGTGAAATGTGTTTTTAAATTCAAGCTATTGATTTCCTCTAGAGCAGGCACGGTTATATAAAGCAGCCTCTGTAACTCATGCTGCCGTTGGGTTTTTACGGTGAATTATTGACTGAACATGGAGAATGATTTTCACTCAGACTATTCATAGCCAGGCGCTGGCTGCAGCCAGACCACTCCTTCGGGACCCTTTCTCCCTTGGCACGGATTCAGCTATCTCTATAATCCACAGGAACGAGTAGAGGAATGTTCACTGTTCTCAAAAGGCACTTCCCTCCCTTAGTGCACATCAAAGCGTCCCGTTCTGGGGGCCTCTCCCACACTTAACTTTCGTTCATTTTGCACAGTGTGTTTTCTGGGATCCTCCACTGCTGACCCCATTTCCAATCTCACCTTTGCTCATTTCAGAGAGTTCTCCTGTTCCGAAACATGGTGACCAAGGAGAAGGAGAAACTGGGGCTTGTGGAAACCAGCTCGGCCTCCCCTCACGTCACCCACATCACCATCCGCCGGTCCCGGATGGTGGAGGTGAGGGAGCTTGTCGCTGAGTGTGCTCAGCCGAGGGGTTTCTATTTCCAGTGAATGACCCCTGAACGGCTCCGATCACTGCTTGACCTGATGACCCTGAAGCCGGGACTCTGGGAGCAGGAGACGCCCATTTGTCTTGCCAGATAGCCTGAGGACTGCTTAATTAGACATGCCCTCAGTGCTGGAGACCCCGCACAGCGATTCCCTCCCTTTCCCCCAGGTAGTGAGAACAGCCTCACCTCTACAGCGAGGACAGACAGGCTCAGGTCTGTGCTGACTCCATTGTCCCAGCAGGCACTCTGTCCCAACACCCAGCCGTGAGTGTGGAAGCTGGAGTGCTGGGCGCTAGGTTACTGAGCTGTCCTGGGAAACCCGTCCGTCTCAGGACCGCAAGTTCTTTGTGGACGTAAACTTAGGAAATGCGCATGAAGTGGCCCACCTTCGCCAAACCCGGCGTCCAGGGTGCCCCCACATAGCAACTTGAGGTGACTTAAAAATAGGTGCCTGTCCTCGGAAGACTCGCCTCCCTATGTCTGGAAGTTGTCCTTGTATGTTTTGTTGGAATAAGACCCTGGAACGTGATCATCATGAATGCAGACACCTGCAGTGTCTGCGTCGCACCTGCCAGCCCCTCCCCCGGGTTGTGCAGCGCACAGCCTGTCCATTTTTGCTGCTGCGCATGTGGTGACTGAGCCCCACGTCCCTGCTCCCAGGAGCGGCTCGGCCTGTTGGTTTGCCCACGCTTGCTCTTTGGACTTCCACCCACTGCACTCCAGCCACAGTTCCTTGTCAGCATGTTCTACAGGGCAGTAGTACAGGCACGGGGCCCCAGGTCAGCACGGGGCCACATGGCCAGCCACCAGCGCCAGGCATCCACGGCCTCCCTTCCCCCCACCTGTTTGCACTCCTGCCTCGAGCTGTTTGCGCCTTGTTTGTCCCTCCTGGAGAACTTGAGTTTCTGACCACTGGTGACGGACGCTGACGTCTGCTGGGGTGAGTCAGCATGTGGTAAACAGACGATTTTGACAGTTTCAAAAGTAGGGATAAGAAATATAAGTTCCCCCAGGGGCCCTGCCAGTCATAGGGACGAGTCATGCTGGCTGACAGTGTCTCGGTGCAGGGACATTTTGTTTGCCTGCTAAACAGATAGAAATATTATCTCCTTCCCCTGCTCTTTCTTGGACCGACCCACGAGTGCCTGGATGAGTGACAGCTGACAACCAGCCTCAGCGCTGGGGCACGGGAAAGGGTGGGCAGGTAGAGAACACGTGCCCCTGAAAGAGGCTGCCTGCACACTGCCTTGTGGAGATTCGGGCTCCATAATGCTCTGACTTTTCAAGAGAGGACTCAGAATTTAGGGTTTTGAAGCCCACAGGTCCTTGTGTTGTGAACTAGTCAGTTTTTGTAAACCATCTGGAAGGTCGGCAGTCTTCCGGGGACCTTTCTGCCCACTAAACTCAACCTGCGGCCCACCATAGTGTTCAGCCTCTGCTTCAACTCAGGGGAGAAAAAGCCTGATAGTGTTGTAGGAACTCGATTCTCCAGCACTTTCTTCTTTGGGCCTGGATGTACCTCTCCTGTTAGACTCCTCCATCCCGCCGCCCATCATGCCCACTCTGATGTGGCCAGCACTCTGATGTGGTGTCTGGGTGCTGGAAGCTGGTGTCTCCTGAGAGTGACAGACTCCCCACCGCCAGCCTCAGATGTCCCTGGGAGAGTCTCCCGCTTAGCCCAGGCCTGCTCTTTTCAGCACATTCCCCAGGGGCATCAAAGAAGGGAGGTCTGTCAGGATTTTAGGCAAAGTCCATTTTCCTCTTTTAAGCTCCTTTGGGATAGATCATGTCGTTAAGTTGATCCCTGGTGTTTGTATTGAACTAGGAAGGGGAATGGGGTCATTGACTCAGTTATCTCAGTTCTCAAGACTCAGTGGTTCGGGTCATTGGAACTCAGGAGCCCAGTGACCTTTGCTTGGTTTGGACACAAGAGGGCATCAGCAAGCTGATACTCAACCGCTGATCTCCTGGGCTTTTATTCTGTCCCCTTTTTTACGGTTTGTACTGAAGGTGGGGCTTGTGTATGTGGTTTCCAGTTAATGGTCTGAAGTCCTGCAGGAAGGCCTCCCCTCAAACGGGGGCCAGGTGCCAGCGTTTCAGAACTATAAGGAACCTTAGACACACCCTCGTCCGCCTCACCCTATCAGAGGCCAGACTGAGGCCGGAGGAGCTCAGTGACAGCGCTGGCGTGGAAGCCGGTGCTCCTGGCCCCCGCCTCACCTCCCCGCCCACCTCACCTCCCCGCTCAGGGCACAGATGGACTCTCAAGAGAGGGCAGTGGGGTGCAATAGGAGGTGTGGCAGAGGAGGCAGTGAATTCCTCTCTGCAGTGTTTCAGAAGGAGGCTAGTGTGGGGCTAGTCCATCAAAATTGAGATTTGAGTCCAGCAAACATTCCTGGCACACCGGCCGTGAGCCTGACCGCGTGCTAAGGGCTTTTACGTGGACCATCGTGTTTGTCTGTGTGACACTAACCCAGCTCCTAACTCTCTCTGAGTTAGGCAAGCATTGTTTAGTGCAGGGTGGAGAACCTGCATTTCCTGCAGGGCCTGTTAGGATGCTCTCCCCATCCCCTACTCAGTGCCAAGATCATTATCTTACAGTTAGACAGAGTCCCTTACAAGCCCTGGCAGGTGCATGGTGACTTCCTGTTTTTCTCTTCTTTTCATCCAAGTTAATGGTTTTCACATTTCACAGGCATAAAAAGTCCTTTTCAGGACCGTGCACTCAAAATCGAGTTCTTGTTCCTTCAGGGGACTTCAGAGGTAATTTTTCTTCCTTGCTCACTCACTTTGGAGCCTACCTCCTGAGTAAGATGGGGGGCCCTCGTGACCCGGTCCTTTGGGTCAGTAGGTGCGCACAGGGGAGATATAGTCGGCAGGACGGGCTCCTCAGAGCAGGTCCGGCTGCACCAGCCTGTACTCCATGACAGGGAAGCAGGTGGGCCGGTGAGTGGGTGAGCGGGCGCCGTGGAGAGGGCCTGTCTGGCATCAGCAGGGCATCCGAGAGCACAGCACTGGTGACTGAGGGTGAGGGGTGTGTTGGGGGGCGGTGCGCAAGAGGACAGACATGGCAACTGATTTGTAACCTGTTCTGGGACAGTATCTGAAGACACAGGTTTGTCCCTGGTTAAGCTGTGGGGCTTCTCACAGCAGGCCAAAGGACTACCCCTGGGCCCTGTCCTGGCCCAAGCACTGTTTTTTATAGTCACCACTCTGAAGTGAAAGCTTAAGCAACTTGCTTGTCAGTGCCCATATGCCAGGAATCCATTCAATGACAGGATTAGGCACCAGGAAGACCTCAGCAGATCAGAACCAAGAGAGAAACTGAGCGTGGTGATTTATCTAGCAGGACACTGGTGTCACATCCTAGGTTCTGAACAGGGATACGTGCCCGATGGCTCCGTCTCGGGCGTGGACTGCAAGCCGGAGGTGCTGAGGCTTCTCCTCCCACTGCCCCTGCCCTCCCCCAGGCCCAGCATCACCCCTGCACCCATCTCCCCATTTCCCACCAGCCCTCGGCTTTGCTTCCAAAAGAAAATCTTCCTAAGACAGAAAGCCAGCCATGTCACTCTCTGCCTAAACCCTTCTGTGGCTCCGCAGTGCCCTCAGGTTCTAACCTCAACTTCTCAGCAGGACTCACAGCCTCTCCTGATCTGGACAGAGGTACCAGGAGTTGAGCCATGAGGGACTTCTTTTATTCATCTCCCAGAATTCATCTTGTCTTCGTCTCTCCCGTCCTAATGACCGAGAGCTTGTCGTCACGCATCTGGTCCAATTGGTCCATCTCACTGCTAGGCACCCTCCCATGGGCAGTCACCCCTTGCCCAAGAGTGGTAAAGCCACATCCCCCAAAGTGAACTCCTCTTCTACCAGGCTCTCATCTAGAAGCAGGTGAAAACTGCTGGCTCTCCTCACGCCCGCGTGTGTCCTAACACATTTAGTAATGATGCCAGGAGGGCTGCACTCGGGAGAGGGAGCTTTGAGGATTGAGCCCTGAATTATGCAGGGGGCCTTGGGTTCCTAATGGACTATAATTCTGCCCTCCCAGGACGGCTATGAGCAGCTCCGGCAGCTCTCGCAGCATGCCATGAAGGGCATCATCCGCGTCAAGTTTGTCAATGACCTCGGGGTGGACGAGGCCGGGATTGATCAAGATGGTGTTTTCAAGGAGTTCTTGGAAGAGATCATCAAGAGAGTGTTCGACCCAGCACTCAATCTGTTCAAGGTATTTAAAGGGCGCGAGCACAGAGCGGACGGCAGCCAGATTCGAGGTGACAGATGAAAAGTGGAGGCATTTCACCTCCCTGCCCCTCCCCGTCCTTCTGCCTTGCAGACGACCAGTGGAGACGAGAGACTCTACCCTTCACCCACGTCCTACATCCACGAGAATTACCTGCAGCTCTTTGAGTTTGTGGGCAAGATGCTGGGGAAGGCGGTGTATGAGGTAAACATCTTAAGGACCGTTGAGCTGAAACGGAAAATAAAGTGTTGTAAGTACGGAGGGCTTCGTATATGTGGAGGTGACCAGACGCACGTAATGGCGATTACCTGTCATGAAGATCAAGTCAAGGACAGGAACAGGGACCAGCACCAACCGTGTTCTTAGCAGTGAGGTGGTGGATAAGAGAGCTGGTTGTCGGGTCGCTGTAGGTAGTAACTGAGCTGACACAGGTGAACACCTCCTCTGGTGGCTGGCAGGTCAGGGCTGCCAGCATCACTGTTACTAGGAGGGAGGGTGTCTGAGCTTTCGCTCCTTGATGTCATGGATTTGGAGTGGTGTGGACTTCCCAGCCACCCTGGGAGCCCACCTGGCTCCTGGTCCCCTCTCCCGAGACCCCCTCCCCCCAGCCATCAGAACTGCCTCCAGGTGGTGCTGGGTCCCCAGCCCTTCGGGTCCTGCTCCCCAGGAAGGAAGTAAAGCCACCGCTCCAGCCCATCACCGCCTGTTCTCGTGGCCTTGTCAGTGGACTCCAGAGGGGCAGGGGACCATTCCCTTCTCACCCCAGGGGCCAACCCCTGAGCCACACTCACATCCCACCCTTCACAGAGGCCAGGGGGGGCCAGGACACCCTCCAGAGGTACAGAGCCTGCTGCAGGCCCAGCTGAGAAAGGAGGCCATGAGGGCCAAAGATGCTTTGAGTCTCAAATAACACATCATTCCCCCTGTGTAAACGGCCCCATCCATGGCCTCAGTCCCTGCTATGATGATGTCAGGGGCCCCGTCTGAGTCCAAGTTCCCTCCAGTCCTCCTCCTTCCTGGACTAACCAGGCGGCCCTCTCTGTGCTTCCGTTTCCACGTCTGCAAAATGGTAACACTTTTCAGTTGATCCCCCCCCCTTTTTTTTTTTTAACAAAATGAGCAAGCAAAATCCCAAGGCCCCTCCTGGTCGTTTGCCGTGTTTTTTTCCTTCGAATGTGGAAGGAAAACCCAGAAGCATCTGGGCCAGCTGAAGGCACGACTTCCTGGCTTTGTAAACGTCCTCCCCGACTTCCTGGGCCAAGTCTCTGCCTCCTCCCTCTCCAGCAGCAAGGACACCCCGGGCCCAGTGAGGAGCGGCCTGCGTTCACTCACTTGCCCCTCGTGATCCTCAGGACAGGGTGTCGTGGAGTCAGCCTGCCTCTCCCCTCTCCATCTCCCTGGTCCGCACACTCCCAGTGTCTGCAAGGGCGTCCTGGCCGTGTTCCCACCTCCCAACCATTCCCCGCAGGAAGTACAGATCCACACGTCCCTGCTGGGAGCCCTCCCAGGGCTCGGGAGAGAATCCAGGCTCTGAGAGGCTCGTGAGCACTTCCCAGTCAGGCCCTGCTGCCTCCCTGGCCTCCCCGCTCACCCCCTCCCTCACAAACCCTCCTGTGGCCAGACCTGCATCCCAGCCCTGGAGCACACCTGCGGGCCTTGTACTCAGGGCCTCACGCTCAGCTACCCTTCTCCTGGAAGCATTCCCCCACCCTGCTCGGTTAACCCTTGAAGCTGAGGCTCTGCTGGCGCGCATTTACAGATGAGCAAGCTGGTGCCCCGTGGCCTGGCAGCTGGGGTTTGATGCCTGAGCTGTGCGGCTGCAGAGCCGAGGCCCTCAACCTCTGTGCCGTGGGGTCTCCAGGAGGCACTCGGCAGTGTTGTAAGTGCTAGGGGGCATCGTCGTCCAGAGCGAACATCTCAGCAGTGTTTAGAGGTGTCACTGGGGCCCTCAGAGCCCCCTCTGCAGCCCGAGCTGCCCCGATGAGATCCTAAGATGGGGTCCCAGGCAGCAGGTGGCAGCTCCCACCTTCTCTCTGGCAGGGAATCGTGGTCGACGTGCCCTTTGCGTCCTTCTTCCTGAGCCAGCTGCTTGGGCACCACCACAGCGTCTTCTACAGCTCTGTGGATGAGCTGCCCTCTCTGGACTCGGAGTTCTACAAAAACCTCACATCCATCAAGGTCAGTGTGGAAAGGCAGGATGGCCTGGCTGAGTGTCCATAGGGACTCAGGGAAGGGACGCCCACAGGCAGGCTCCAGCTCTGCCCAGCTGTCATGGGAGGGGTGGGATAGCTTGCCATGGGGAAGTGGCCCACTCCCTAGTTGCGGCAGGCCCTTGTGTCCTGAGCACTTCCTCCTGAGGCTGATGCTCACAGCCTCCTTCCTGCAGGGGATGAGGGCCCCTTCTCTGCTTCAAGTCTCATGGCAGCCACAGTGGTAGCCATCCAAGCAGACATTGTCAGAGGAGAGTATTAAAGCCGTCAGGGATGTAGGACTCACCAGCCCCTACATTGTCCCTTTCTCTGTTGATTTAGCGGTACGATGGGGACATCGCCGACTTGGGCCTGACGCTGTCATATGATGAGGATGTCATGGGTCAGGTACGTGGGCTTCTCTGGCTGGGCTTTCTGCTCCCTTCCTCCTTTGGCTCCCTGAGACCTGCCCTCAGTTCAATTCAGTCACTCAGTCGTGTCCGACTCTTTGTGACCCCACGGACTGCAGCACACCGGGCTTCCCTGATCATCACCAACTCCTGGAGTTTACTCAAACTCATGTCCATTGAGTCAGTGATGCCATCCAACCGTCTCATCCTCTGTCGTCCCCTTCTCCTTCCTTCAGTTCTTTCCCAGCATCATTCATATCGTGTGGGCCAAAGTATTGGAGTTTCAGTTTCAGCATCAGTCCTTCCAATGAATATTCAGGACTGATTTCCTTTAGGTTTGACTGTTTGGATTTCCTTTCTGTCCAAGGGACTCTCAAGAGTCTTCTTCAGCACTACAGTTCAAAAGCATCAATTCTTCGGTGCTCAGCTTTCTTTATAGTCCAACTCTCAAATTTGTACATGACTACTGGGAAAACCATCGCTTTGACTAGACGGAACTTTGGTGGCCAAGTGATGTCTCTGCTTTTTAATATGCTGTCTAGGTTAGTCATAGCTTTTCTTCTAAGGAGCAAGTGTCTTATTTTCATGGCTGCAGTCACCATTTGCAGTGATTTTGGAGCCCAAGAAAATAAAGTTTCTCACTGTTTCCATTGTTTCCCCCATCTATTTGCCATGAAGTGATGGGACTGGATGCCATGATCTTAGTTTTCTGAATGTTGAGTTTTAAGCCAGCTTTTTCACTCTCCTCTTTCACTTTCATCAAGAGGCTCTTTAGTTCCTCTTCACTTTTTGCCATAAGGGTAGTTGGTGTCATCTGCATTATCTGAAGTTATTGGTATTTCTCCCAGCAATCTTGATTCCAGCTTGTGCTTCATCCAGCCTGGCATTTTGCACAATATACTCTGCATAGAAGTTAAATAACCAGGGTGACAATATACAGCCTTTACATACTCCTTTTCCTATTTGGAACCAGTCTGTTGTTCCATGTCCAGTTCTAACTGTTGCTTCTTGACCTGCATACAGATTTTTCAGGAGGCAGGTCAGATGTTCTGGTATTCCCATTTCTTGAAGAATTTTCCACAGTTTGTTGTGATCTGCATAGTCAGAGGCTTTTGCGTAGTCAATAAAGCAGAAGTAGATGTTTTTCTGGAACTCTCTTGCTTTTTCAATGATCCAGGGGATGTTGGCAATTTAATCTCTGATTCCTCTGCCTTTTCTAAATCCAGGTTGAACATTTGGAAGTTCTCGGTTTTCACATACTATTGAAGCCTGGCTTGGAGAATTTTGAGCATTACTTTGCTAGCGTGTGAGATAAGTGCAATTGTGCAATAGTTTGAACATTCTTTGGTATTGACTTTCTTTGGGATTGGAATGACAACCTTTTCCAGTCCTGTGGCCACTGCTGAATTTTCCAAATTTGCTGGCATATTGAGTGCAGCACTTTCACAGCATCATCGTTCAGGATTTGGAATAGCTCAACTGGAATTCCATCACCTCCACCAGCTTTGTTTGTAGTGATGCTTTCTAAGGCCCACTTGACTTCGCATTCCAGGATGTCTGGCTCTAGGTGAATGATTACGCCATCGTGATTATCTGGGTCATGAAGACCTTTTTTGTATAGTTTTTCCGTATATTCTTGTCACCTCTTCTTAATATCTTCTGCTTCTGTTAGGTCCATACCACTTCTCTCTCTTTATTGTGCCCACCTTTGCATGAAATGTTCCCTTGGTATCTCTGATTTTCTTGAAGAGATCTCTGTAGTCTTTCCCATTCTATTATTTTCCTCTATTTCTTTGCATTGATCCCTGAGGAAGGCCTTCTTATCTTTGCTTGCTATTCTTTGGAACTCTGCATTCAAATGGGTATATCTTTTTCTCCTTTGCCTTTAGCTTTTCTTTTCTTAGCTATTTATAAGGCCACCTCAGACAGCCATTTTGCTTTTTTGCATTTCTTTTCCATAGGGATGGTCTTGATCCATGTCTCCTGTACAGTGTCACGAACCTCTGTCTATAGTTCATCAGGCACTCTGTCTATCAGATCTAGTCCCTTAAATCTATTTCTCACTTCTACTGTATAATTGAAAGGAATTTAATTTAGGTCATACCTGAATGGTCTAGTGGTTTTCCCTACTTTGTTCAATTTAAGTCTGAATTTGGCAATAAGGAGTTCATGATCTGAGCCACAGTCAGCTCTCGGTCTGGAGACCTGCCCTACTCTGGTGTTTTCCCCAGGAGACTCACAGACTGGGGCTCTGTCCATCTGTGCGTCCTCCTCCTTTGCCAGCCCAGCCCCTCTCCCGCACTGCCAGGTGGGAGGGCACTCGCCTCCCCTTGCCATGACTCAGCCTGGACCTGCTGGCCCCCGACAGAGACCCTGCTGTACTTCCAGTGCATTTTGGGGTTATTCTCAAGGGAACAGTGACTCCCGCTTTTCGTTACCATGGTGAGGATTAGCTGTTCCAAACGGAGGGTCTGGACTGGGACAGAGCCGAAGCCCCCCAGTAGGAGGGACCTCTAACAGAATCTTGTCCTTGTTCCTTCTCGGCACGGAGAGCAGAGCAGGGGAAAAAAAGACCCTTGAACTTATGGTGGCAGAGGGGCTCCCCCTAGACTCGCTCTGTCTCGCTTTCCCCCACAGGGCTCCCGGACCCTCCAGTCAGATCCCTGGACCCCTGCACAAGACCCAGTGTACACGTGGTCCGAGGGCTGCCCTGGAGCTCGTAGTACGAGGCCAGCTTCCCAGGGCCTTAGCAAGGTCACTGCATCTCCCTGAGCACACTTTCCTTAGCTCAACAAGTGCCACTTGTCAAGTGAGTCCTTGCTGGGACCAGCGTCATGTCTTCATCATATTTTCTAATAGCGCCGCTATGTTCCAGGGCATGGTCAGCATGCCACCGTTTATTTACCCGTCTTCTTGTGCTCGTCACTGACACGTTCCCCTCCATGACACCCCGGAGCCTTAATACACACGTGTGAACAAGGATGAGATGAGAAGGAACCTTTCCTATTGATGAGGCAGGGCCTGCTTGTTGATGTTTAAGCCTTGACTTTCTGTCTGATTGTTCCCACACACGACTCGTCTTCCCCCTGTGATTATTATGGATGTCAGCGCCGCGCCTTTCGTCTTCGGGAAGCCTTATTTCCTCATTAGAAATCTCTTGAGTAATTGCTCCCCTTCCTTTCCTCCAGCTTGTTTGCCATGAACTGGTTCCTGGAGGGAAGACCATTCCTGTTACAAATGAAAATAAGTGAGTATGGCAATTAAGTTTTTAAGGTCATCACTTGAAAGGACTTCATTCTGGCTCTCCAGGCTTACTTTGATAATTTATTAAGATAGATTGAAGTAGAAAGAAGCCGTAAGTATCATAATGGAATTTACTGGTTACAGTTCATAGGCCGAAGTCATATTAAATTCGATTTGCAGAATAAGAATTGACAATTTATTTTTTTGCAGTAGCACTTCTAAGGTCAGGGCACCAGGCAGTGGTGTTGCTAGGAATTTAATGACGGCTGTAGGTGCAGACAGATGGGTTCTGAGCCATTTGGGTGTGCGGTCCTGAACCCCGAGGGCACAGAGGTGCAAAGACTCCTCGAAGGAGCAGATCATTTTGGAACGAGGCTGTGTGGCCATGGTATAAAACGCTGTTCTCGAAAAGACAACGGTGATGAACTCAGATGCAGCAGACAGGTCCTCAGTCATGGGGAGACCCCGAGGCCAGACAGCCTTGTCCCAGAATGCAGCCTTTTATGAGTCTGTCGTCATGCCCTCAGAGCAAAGCCCCTCCAGGCATGTCTACACCCAGCCCTGTTCTCCCCTAACTGACTGTAGGACCCGGCCCAGGGAGTCGGTATTGGCCCTTCTGTCAGTCTGCCAGTCTCCTCCTGTCAGCAGGCTCAGCTGAGCTTCGCTGTCTTCAGTGACGGGTAAGAGCTTAGCCCTGCCCGGTGAGTCACGCGGATCAGATGCACGTCACAGCCGCTGTCCCGAGCATCACGTCCCTGTCAGGTCGGATCGGTTAGGCCCCGCGCTCGGGTAGCTTTTATTTATTTAGACTGTCAGTACAGCGGACTGAATTATCATCACGATTGATTGATTCTCATGATGCCGTTTTGGCTCTTGGCCTCGGGGCCTTCATGTGATGACAGCTGAGAAAGATCAGGGACCACAAGGTGGGAGGAAGCTGCCTGGGGGTGTCGGAGAGCAGGGTGGGTCCTGAGCCTGCCTACTACGTGCCTGCAACCATCCCTCCAGAGGGCTTCACGCGAGAGCACACACAGAGTATCTTCTGGGATGTCTGGTGCCACAGAGGGCCTTAATAAATGAGAGCAGTGACCCCACCATCGTCACGTGTATCCCCCCTCAGGAGGGCCCTGTTTCGCCAGGCATGGCACGGGGGTGATGGTCAGAGCTGTATGTCCGGCAGCCAGTGAAGGTGGGTTGATGCAGTCGGAGTGAGATTCCTGTCCTGCCTGGAAACCTGTGTGGAAGGTCATTTCACAAACTCTTCCCTGTTCTCAGCATAAAACCTCAGTAGTTTTTATGAGGGCAAGGGCATTCCGTTTTCCAGGCTCTTTAAAAGGCCTGGCATCACCAGGACCCACTTCTGTGGGGTGAGGCCAGGAAAGTCTCGCAGGCTCCCTGCCTCTCTTTTGGTAAAAGGAAAACTGTCAATCACCAGCTCCAACGAGCCCATGAAAGGAGCAGTAGTGATAGGAAAAGTCATATTCAAGTGTGTCGCGTGCAGGCTTGCCAATGGAAGCTTTTTTCCCTTCATGTTTATTTATTTGGGTTGCTGTGTAGGCTTTTCTCTAGTGTGTTGCCTGGGAGCTGCTCTCTAGTTGCAGTGTATGAACTTCTCATTGCGGTGGCTCCTCTGGTTACGAGCTCAGGCTTTAGGCGCGCTGGCTTCAGTGGTGGCGGCACACGGGCTCAGCAGTTGTGGCGCAGGGGCCTCGTTGCCCCGAGGCATGTGGGACCCTCCCGGATCAGGGATCGAACCCACATCTCTTACACTGGCCGGGGGATTCTTTACGACTGAGCCACCAGGGAAGCCCCTGGAACCTTTTTTAAAACAGGAGCATTTCCACGGTCAGTAACTCAGATCTGTGCATCATGGGGTAAATGGATTTATTTGGACTGTACAGATTTGGAATGTTGAGAGCTGCACCCGGGCTGGGCTCACAGTCTTCCGTCTCTGAGTATATGGTTTGCTAAGAAATCGGCCGTGCTGGCAAGCCTGTAGGAGCAGCTCTCCCCTGGCCTGAGGCGTTGCGTTGTGTCGTGAGCTGCACCTGCCGCTAGGAAGTTGGTGCTCCGACTTCTCCCTAAGCCTAATCGTCAGCCAGCCGCATGTGGTTAAAACTTTCCACAGCCCTGCCTTCTCATGGCCTGGACTCTGTCCAGTCTAGGAAGATTTTGACTGAAGTTTCTTTTCTTTTCTTATTTTATTTATTTGGCTCCACCAGGTCTTAGTCGTGGCACGCGGGATCTTTTGTTGCAGATATGGTATCTGCAACAGGGATTGAATCCTGGCCCCCTGCACTGGGAGCTTGGAGTCTTAGCCACTGGACCACCAGGGACATCCCCTAAAGTTTCAACATGAAACAGTTTTTCTCTGGAGAACTGAATAGTATCTTAAATGGTTTATGTCCAAAAGGATGAAATGAAATAAAAGTCCCTTTGTACTGAGAAGGGCCCTCTCCTTAGCTGGAGCACGTGTCACTGTGATTCTTGACGGTGGAGTGGTACCCCCTTGTCTGACCCGCTGGCTTTGGGGAGGCACACACGAGGTGATGCCCTTGACACTGAGGCTGTCCCAGTGGCTGGCCGTGGGCTGTCCAGGAGAGCTGTCCTCCTCGTCGCTGTTGTTCTGGTGGAATGCCCTGGCGCTCCTTGTGTTTGTGTAAGAGACGCTTCAGAGCTGACCGGACTCATCTTGCAGCCCGGCATCAGCCTCCCGCCCTGCCCCGTTAATGTCTGTTGTTTTCCCCTGTTGGTGACAGAATTAGCTACATCCATCTGATGGCCCACTTTCGAATGCACACGCAAATCAAGAACCAGACAGCTGCCCTCATTAGCGGCTTCCGTTCCATCATCAAGCCTGAGTGGATCCGGATGTTCTCGACCCCTGAGCTGCAGCGACTCATCTCTGGGGACAACGCCGAGATCGATCTGGAAGATCTGAAGTAAGGAGCGAGTGCGGGGGGCAAGAGTGAGATTCTTAGGCCTCCCAGAAAGCACGCTGCTCCTTCTCCGGGCTCCTTTTGGAGGGTTCTCAGGGTCCTGCTTCCAGAGGGACTCCGCATCCCTGATCTTGCCTTCCCTGTGAACTGCTTTGGAAGAAAAGCTCAAAACCTTTGTCTCCCTGGAGACTAAGAAGGGGAAGCAGAGTCTGAGGCTGGGGTGGGGGGCTTTCCAGAGTCCTGGGAGACAGATTCAGGGTCTCCTGTCAGCTTCTGCTGGGTAGCACCAGGGCCTGCCACGCAACACTGTGCCCATTGGGCTTTCGGGACCAGAGGTTATGAAGGCATCAACTTCTGACATAAGAGCAGTTGGTCATCATCCAGGCCGGGCAGAATTCACTGTGGCGCTTGTCTGAGTTCCATGCCTGCCTGTGTCTGCACGCCCCCGGCAGCATGTGTGGCTGAGCCCTTGTCTACGTTCTTTTCAGGAAGCACACGGTGTACTACGGAGGTTTCCATGGGAGCCACAGGGTCATCATCTGGCTCTGGGATATCCTTGCCTCTGACTTCACACCCGACGAGAGAGCCATGTTTCTGAAGGTAGTTTATACGTTACCTCTGTGTTCATGGGGCCATCATCCCAGAAGCTAATTTTCAGGAGAATCAGTTTCTCCAGGGACTTCCCTCATGACCCAGTGGCTAAGACTCTGTCCTCCCAATGCAGCGGGCCTGGGTTCCATCCCTGGTCAGGGAACTAGATCCCACATGCCACAACTAAGATCTGCTGCAGCCAAGTAAATAAAATTTTTTAAAAATCATGCCTATTGGAAAAAAAGAGAGAATCAGTTTTTCTAACAGGGCCTCTTGTAAGCATCAAACAGTCTCTGCCAACCTATAGCATGGCCCCCCCGCCTCCTAGGAAGAGGAAAGCAGGTCTCTCCTAAGCACGCACTCGCGCCCCTCACTGCGGGCGAGTTTGTGTCTCTCGGTGGCCTGTCCCCGAGTCCCTCGTCCTGGGCTTGCGCTTTTCTGTGGCTGCAGACACTGAGGAGGGGTTGGGGGTGGCCCCAGAACCTTCCTACAGGAGGGGATGTGCCTTCTTTAGACATAACGATGGCAGAGCCCCACAGCTGCCCCTGCCCTCCGATCCTCCTCCCATCCCAGGAGGCTGACTGTGCCTCCCTCCCTGGACCAGCCCTAGCAGGCTGCAGGCAGCGGGCCCCAGCAGCGTGAACTGGGAGGGGCACAGACTCTTCCCTCGTCTGTCTCCACATCCTTCAGATGGGTGAGTCACGCAGTGCCTGAGGCCTGGTTAGAGGGAGTTGGGTTCACAGTGGGTTCAGCTCAGCATGGAAATGCTTCTAAACCAGGTCTGGTGTTACATTCTTTCTGGTGAAAAGCACAGGCTATTAGGCTAGTAATACATCTTGTCAGTAGTTTTTGTAAAAACGGTTTTTGAAGCACGACACGCAAACTTTTTGGACAGTCTCAGAAATCTCACTACAATTTATAACATTGTTTAAATGGGAATCTTTATTTTTAAGACCCAAGCACTCATCTTGCTGGGAAATTTTGATGCCAGCTCAGTGTTGTCAGTAACAGGCCCCTGGATCCCCTCAAGAAGGGAAAGTGTTGCACTGATGTTGAACTGAAGAAAGCGAAGGGATTCTTAGGACTTCCCTGGGCAGGGGTAGCACTTGGATTTCCAGGGGGGTCGATGCTTCTGTCCAGGTAGGACTAGTCCTTTATGGAAATGACTCAGGAACTGCTGTCTGAAAGAGGCCAGGAATTCCAGGGCGGCAGGAGGGACACAAGGCTGGCCCCACAGCCCCCATTGGGGGCGTCCAGTACCTTGGTCCACCCTCAGCCTCACTGGCTCCCAGGGCTAGGTATTGGTCAGCCTGCTGAGAGCTGGTCCGGAGCCAAGCTCACAGGGACAGCCCTGCTACCTGCAGGCATCATGCCAGTGTGCCTGAGCTGCCAAGTGGGCAGGGAGGTGCCGAGCAAGTGAGCTGTTGGTGGCGTGATGAGTGTTCCGAAGCCTCAGCCCTCGGCTCAGGCCTCGCCCCGCCGCGCTTAGCAGGCCCCCGCCTCCTCCCTCTCCCTCTCCGGTGCTGACCGTTGGTCTCTCCCCCACGGATGGCGCCTCCCCACTCTGACCCCCGGCCCGGCCTTGTGTTCCGGAGCCTTGGCCCTTGGCTCAGGCCTCACCCCGCCGCACTTAGCAGGCCCCCGCCTCCTCCGTCTCCCTCTGCGGTGCTGTCTTTCGGTCTCTCTCCACGGATGGCGCCTCCCCACTCTGACCCCCCGGCCCGGCCTTGTGTTCCAGAGCCTCGGCCCTCGGCTCAGGCCTCGCCCCACCGCGCTTAGCAGGCCCCCGCCTCCTCCCTCTCCCTCTCCGGTGCTGTCCTTCGGTCTCTCCCCACGGACGGTGTCCCCCGACTCTGACCTCCGGCCCGGCTTGTGTTGCAGTTTGTGACGAGCTGTTCCCGGCCCCCGCTCCTGGGATTCGCCTACCTCAAGCCTCCTTTCTCCATCCGCTGTGTCGAAGTGTCGGATGATCAGGTACACGACTGCTGGGGTAGGGCTGGGCCCACCAACCAGGCAGGGTGCCCACCGGTCGTGAATACAGGGCGGGCCGCTCAGCGCCTTGGTGCCCCAGGCGGTCCCTTTCTCATGACTGCCTTGGGAAAGAATACCTGTGGGGTATTTCTCATAGCTGCTCATGCCACTCTGGTTCCAGATCTGAACTGCAGCGTGGGAGAGGGTTTGGGATGTGGGCTCAGGAATGGGACAAGCTCAGGCCTCAAGTCCCGCTTCTCCACCTGCCAGCTCTGCATACCTGGGCCAGTGGCCACCTTCCTCCTCTGCAGAGGGAGAGTGGACACCCTCGGGGTGACCGCGTTCCATGTGCCGCTGCCTGACCCACAGTGGGTGCTTGGGTGGTGGCCGTCATTAGACGTTTCTCACCCCCGTGAAAACCCAGGGGTCTCTAAGTGGTCGCTGCTCTCCAAGGCGCCCTGTCTGCACGCTGCACCCTCCTCTTAGTTGACGCCACATGACTCTCACCCCCTTACTGAAGGAAGGCCACCCCGAGTTACAGTCCATGCTGCCAAGATCAGGAAGGAAATGCTAGGCTCTCTCAGAAATGTTACCAAAACACGTGGACAGTGAGTGCTCCGGCTCTTTGAGAACTGGTTGACTGATGGTTAGCAGTTGACCCGAAGGCTCTGTTTCTCAGAGCTGCTTCATGCAGGCCCCTCTGCGGGGACCTGAGGAGTCAGGCTCGCTTCCCGGGCACCCATCTCTCCAGTTATCCTTCTTGGGGGGACCAGCCCGACCTTCTCCCAGGGTGCCCCCCCCAACCCCAGGCTGTGGGCTGTGCTTGCTTGCAGGACACAGGGGACACCCTGGGCAGCGTCCTCCGGGGCTTCTTCACCATCCGCAAGCGGGAGCCGGGCGGCCGCCTGCCCACCTCCTCCACCTGCTTCAACCTGCTCAAGCTGCCCAACTACAGCAAGAAGAGCGTCCTGCGGGAGAAGCTGCGCTACGCCATCAGCATGAACACGGGCTTCGAGCTCTCCTAGCCCCGACCCTGCCGACTCGAGGCTCCCAGGCAGCCTCGGCCCTTCTCTGTAGCCATGAGACGCCCCTGTGGCCTCAAGAGCTTGGATGCACGTGAGGACGCGACCCAGCGCTCTCCAGGTGACACTGACGGGAAGCGGGTGTTGGAAATAAACCTCCAGACTCGGCCATCATCGGTCCCTCTTTCCTGCTTTCCAAGGGCCTCACTCCTAGGCCTGTGATGGCAGCCAGGCTTCTCTTTTTGATAGTCTGGTCTTTTTGTGAGTCTTTCTGGTCCTTAACTTCCTTAGCGAGCCATGCATGAACAAGTCCCAGGAACCCCCAGGCTCCAGAGTGGTTTTCAGGGCGTGGGCCTGAACCCACCAAGCCGCCTAGGCGGGAGATGCGTCCCTTCTGTTTCTGAAAACTCTCAGGTAAGGCCTCGCCACACCTCTATGCACCCAGCAGTCTCGACCTCCGGCCCTTCCGCAGTGGCCTCTCTGCAGCCAGCCAGGCCCGCCGGCTCCCAGGGCAGAAGAGGCACCTGCCAGGGAGACCGTGGGGTGCTGGGGGCTGGGGGTGCTGTTCCCACCTGGGAGCCCTGTGTTCCCACGGTGGCGGTCCCCTGCCCACTCTCCCCTCAGGGGCTCCCGGGTCCTCAGCGGCCCGCTCCCATCTTGGGCACTCATGTCAGCATCCTGAGCTTGGGAGAGAGAACCCATTAGTCCTTAAGAGCAGCTGCTTCCAGCGGGCGCTGGCTGCTTGTTGGCCAGCCTTATAGTCCAGTGAGGGACACACACCAGCTGAAGGTCCCTGTCCCGTCTGGCAGTGGCTTCGCTCTGTAGATGATAGAAGTCCTCAGAAACGTGGGTCTTGGTCCCCGTCCTTCCTCGGCACTGGGAGCCCTTGATGCTGACGGGGGCTCACAAGGCCGAGGAAACATGAGGGCACTCTGGGCTGGTATTTGGTGTTGTGCTTCGTTTTCTCCTCCAACCCGTTGCACTCATCTGCCGTCACCTTCACCTTTGTCACGAGAACTGTGCTCCAGATCCAGGGAATCGAGGCAGAAGCCTTGTTAGTGTCTGTGCAGACAGCCATGCACCCTCGCCCGCCTCACCACACTCCCTATGTGTCCCTGCCACCCAGACTGAAGCCAGACGAGAGGTCAGGAGTGCCCGGTCCCTCAGCCTTGCGGAGCCAGTGGAGGGCGCACCACATAACTCCCTTCCAAGCAGAGAAAAAAAAACCCTTCCAGAAAGAACTTTCATGTTTGCGGCAAAGCAGGCAGGACCTATTTCCGTGGCCTCTGGCAGGGGGTCTCAGCAGGGTAGCGGCATCCTGCTCAGGCCCAGGCTGGCCCTGTTAGAGCCCCAGGCTTCTAAAAAACAGAGCACGTGTTTTCCCTGTTGGGAAGACGGCAAGGAATCTAAGGACAGACAGGAATTTGTTATTATTATTTAAGATATGTTAGTAACCTCAGATTCTGTGGACTTGCCACTGTCTAAACACTCAGTTCCTTTGAAAATCTTCTACACGTGTGTGTCGTGCTCTGGGCAGGTGGGTACGTTTATGCTGGGGCCTGACTGTCAGCCACATGAAGAGGTTTGCTGTGCATCCCTAAGAGTCCACCGGACGGGATTGCAGACAGTGGTTTCTGTGCACCAACGTCAGCTCCGCTCTTTTGATGAAGAGGGGTAGTTTGTAATTCATTTAACTTCCGGTTGGCAGAATCGCACCAATGAAGCCCTGAACCTGCACTTCTCTAGCTGGTGTTCACAGACACCGTGATGGCTCTTGATGGCTCTAAAAAGTTGGGGGGGGGTGAGATTGTTTTCATAGATAACTTATGGATTAAAACATGATCAAAGACTATTAAATTTGTATTTCAGCACACGGTGGCAGCTTTTTTTTTTCTTGGTCCGTGCCTGGTGGCATGTGGGATCTTAGTTCCCCGACCAGGGATTGAACCTGCACCCCCTGCAATGGAAGCTCGAGAGCGAAACCACTGGACCACCAGGGAAGTCCCTCTGTTCTGTTTCTCATGTCAGGAAGGAGCGCTTTCGACCGAGCTCCCGGAGAGCTGACGATGGGGCATCTGGGGCTTAAAGAGCTCCGAGGCTCCTGCGGTAGAAAGAGGACTCAGGACGAGACGGCAGACAGCCGAGGCCACTGCCTCCCCAGGGTCAGCGCTAGTGGAAGGTTTGCCCTACAAAGCGAGTCACCTTTCAGATAAAGTTCAAGTCCCTTAGGCACACTCCATGTCCCCCACCCTGACCCATCCTTCTCACTCACTCTCCAGAGGCAGCCCCTCCCTGGATCACACATCTTACCCAGTAACGTAATACGGTGACAGGTGTCTGTTGAAAAGAATCCAGATAATTCGAAAATGCTCAAACTGAGATTTTCCAGCTCCTCTGGGTGTGTTCAGCTTTCCTCCCTTACCGAAGGTTGCAGTTGCAGGCCACGCCAGCCCTGTCTCATCCTGTCACACAAGCCCAGGTTTACACTCAGCAGAAAACCCATCTAACCCTGCCCATCTTTCCAGCTCCTCCTGGGAATTCTCACTGACTCCTCTGGCCTGGGAGCATCCGAGCATCAGGAGAGGTCTTAAAAGCCTGACAGCTGGGGCACCGCCTCCCAAGAGGAATCCGAGAGTAACTCTGAGAAGGGGCTGCTCTCAGGCCCAGACGGGAACTGTGGTTCTCTCCAGCCTTCGGAGCGTGGAGTCAGAATGAAGCAGCCTCCTCATTATAACCCTAATGATGGTTCACATTTGTTGCAAGCACACTCTTAACAGATCACAGCTGACTCCCCAAGTCCAGCTGAGTGCAGCTCTAACTGAGAGCGTTGGAGAGTCCTTGGGCTTCAGAGCATCTGGACCTGGGTTCGTGTCCAGCTCTACCTCCTACTAGGTGGGAGGCCAGGAGGAAAGGCCCCTTGCTTCTGGGGGCTTCCATTGAATAAGGAGCAAGGCACCTTCCACTGAGAAGGGGAATGAGAAGTGCTCCCTCCCCAGAGCTGTTTTCTGCTGACTGACATCAACAGGATCCCCCAGTATCTCCTGCTGGGCTCCAGGCCCGTCCCCAGGGGCATGGCTCCTTCTCTGCTCAAGCCGCGACCGAGCTTCGAGCTTCCATGTGCACTCAGGCCAGGCATCTCCCCAACCCAGAACTCCCAGCCGCATTCCCTTTGCGCTTATCTCAGCCCTTGGGAATCTGGGGGGACTGGGGTGAGTCTGTGGGATTACAGACCTTCCACCAAGAAGCCAAATGGCTGGCGTCCACTCAGGGGCAGCCGAAGCAGTCCCGCTGAAGACGGGCCCAGAGGACCCCGCAGAGGAGCCGAGTCAGAGCGTCATGGACACTCACCTGCACACTGAGTCCCCGGGGAGCTCCTGCTTCCACACATCTGGCTGGGGCACCACGCCACAGACCACACTGAGGAGCAAGGGTCAGGGTGCCGTCTTCCACAGCCCAGCCATCAGGCGAAGACCCTGATCTTGGCATCAAAAATGAGCACAGATCAGCCGAGTGACCCTGGGTAAGTTTCTAACTCCCTGAACCTTCTTGCCTCAGCAGTAAAATCGCCCCAGTAATAGTTGTCTCTGTCCCGAGAACCTCATAGTCAGGAAACAAGCTATGGGCTCACAGGATGGGTGCTGGGCCCAGCCTGGCCGCCCACTGGCTGTGACCAATTTGACTACCTCTACAAACCTCTGGTTCCTTCTCTAAGAACTAGGTGGAGTGAGGCATGTCTTAAAGAGCATCTTCCTGGTAGCAAATAGCACACGGGTCAAAAAGAGGGTTTTAAGCAGGAGTGTTTTTTCATTTTCACTTGGAAAGAGGGTTTCCCCTTTTTTGGGAGATGGAAAGGGAGGCATCTGGGGCAGAGGAAGCAGCCAGACCAGAGGGGTGGAGGTGGGGGGGGGGTTGGTTAGAACACATCTGTCAGCAAGGACAGGAGTGGGGGCGTTGTGCTATGAACGGTGATGATGGTAGCTGCCTCCCGCCGGCCTTTGCCCAGGCCCAGCTCTGCTCTCAGCCCTCTGCACAAGCAGTCACGTTGCATCCACCCAAGGACCCTGGGCCCCGAGGGTCACTGCTCGGTTCTGCAGATGTGGAGGACACAGCTTCAGAGAGGTGGAGTCACTTGCCTGAGGCCACGCAGCTCAAAAGCACAGGAAGTGGGATTCAGCCCTGTGTCTGCGTGGCCAGGGAGGTCACCCTTCCACCTCCACGGACCCTGCGGCCACAGGGAAGTGTCCACGACGGACACCCCGTGCGGTGGGGGCTGCCAGGGGTGGGAAAGCCAAGGGGGCTAGAAATCGTGGGGTGCAAACAGACCCAGGGGAGCTTCAGGAGAGGGACCTCCAGCGGCAGGCAGGGGAGCCTGAAGGAGGCAGAAAGAGCAAGTCAGGAGGCACAGGAATGCTTTGTCCTCCATGGTCCTTTCCCCCTCCCCCTGGCCCCACTGACATCCTGCCCTGCCCGTGGCCCACCCAGAGTCCAGGGAAAGGGGGCGCCACCCACGTGGGGCAGTGCAGGGCCACGTGGAGTCAGCCCTGCAGCCTGGGTGGTGTGTGGTCCCCATTACAGAGAGTGCCAGATGGGCCTGGCAGGCTGGCAGGTGTCCCAGCCCAGGAGCTGGCCCGGGAAACCAGACTGCCAGGGAGTTCAGGCCAAGTCCATTCATCCAGCAAATAGTAATAGATACCCAGGACCTACTAGGCTCCAGGCTGGGCATGGCACTGGCAGTTCAGGTGGAAGAATGTGGATCCCACCCTGCCCTGCAGCGCTGGTGGTGGGGTTGTGAAAGAAGCGTGACTATCCTAGGAGACCTCACACAGGTTGGGGGCTGTGCCTGCCTGACCCTCCTGCCTCTCTGTTACAGCTTTAGGCTCATTGCTCCTCCCTCCTAAAAGGGGTTTAGTGAGACATCCAATCCTACCTCTGTTTCCTTGAACCCTCTCCAAAGCACCCAACAGGAGCCCAAATCCTCTAAGTTCTTTCTGACACCCATTTCCTGCATCATGTGCTAACTTGCTGCAACAAGACAATTTGCCCAACTGTGGGTGCAATCTTAGCGATCTTTGGCAGGAGGGCACTGTAAATCAAAAACCCAAAAGTGCCCCCCTGAACAAAGCTTTTGTCTCAACTAAATACAGCCCGGCAGGGAGGGGAGCAGGACCTGCTCCTAAAACAGCAGGAAACAGCTCTTGAGGGAATTGAGACTAACAGCAGCCCAAGGAAGTGGCTTCTAGAACCACGGCTTCTGGAACCACAGCCTCTGCCCCCAGGAGACCTGCCTGCTGCATAATGGAGGCAGGAGGTTGGAGGTGGGGCTGGGGCGGGAGGCGTCAAGCCATTTCTCACCAGCTTTAATCTTAACTTTGCATGTTTTAATGTGAAATGTAATTACAGATTCTAAATTACAGTGGCGCGCCCGTCAGGGCTGACTAATCAATTAGTCCGATAGATTTATAAGGATTTTGTTCTCAGAGATTCTATGACCCTTGATGTGTTGTCTCAAAGCCCTGAGAAATCCCTTTCCTGCCCGTTTGCTCTCGTAGGGGAGGGCCGTAGGGTTTCGAGCCTGGAGAATCCCAGGGACAGGGGAGCCTAGTGGGCTGCCGTCTATGGGATCGCACAGAGTCGGACACGACTGAAGTGACTTAGCAGCAAGGCAGCCTGAAGATCCATACCCACCTCTGAAGTCCCCACCCTTTGGAAATCTGTGAGGGCTTTGGCCCGAGATTCAGAACTGTCAAACACACACGATTTATTCCATTACCTCCATAGCAAGTCGGGGCAGACATTACTAATGGATTACCAAACTCGTTCCTGCGGAATCTGGATCCAGCTTCCAGTTCCTTCTTCCCACAGCCCCTCAGGCAGCCACTGCAGATCAGTCGGACTTGGCATTGTTTCTTGCTGTCTCTGAGATAAGCCCTGTCTCAGCAGAACAGAGTTGAAAAAAGGAAGCTGGATTCTGCCCTGAAAGGCCCGAGGTCAAGTGGTGGTTTTTCCACTTGCTGACCGCAGCACCTAGGAGTCATTCCTCTAGGGTCAGGGCGCCAGCTTGTCCAGGTGAACGCAGGGTGATAGTGCAGGATGAAAACCCACACGAGATGATTAAATGTGGAAGTCTGCTGTCTCCTCTCAAATTCTGTACAAGTCAAAGATGTAGCAAGCAACAGAGGAGAAAGAAGGATGCCAGCGTCCTGTGAAAAGCTGGCATGATGCCCCACCGGGGGCCCTTCAGCGGGGCTGTGATCATTTCTCTTCCCTCTGCTGTCGTCCTAAAAGGGAAGCCAAGTGTCCACACGCAGGCTGCCTGGGGGCTGCTCTCCAGACAGACAGCTGTCTCCAACAGAACAAACTCAGGGCACGGTCCCTGGGCTTCTAGTCTTTGGAGAGGCCCTGTGGCTTTGGTTACTGGTGGCCACCCTCTCCTGGGGCTGTGCTCTTGCAGGGAAAGCAGTTGTCAGTTTCCTTATGCTTTTAAAATTATGTTTATCACACAAGTAAGCCTCTGTCATATTACGTTTATCACACAAGTAACCCAAATTCATCATAAAAAAAAAAAACTAGAAAATTAAAACAAAAATGAAAGTTTAAACCACCCAGTAATCCTGTGATTTAGAGGTAAGTATTGTTAACGTAGGGCTTCCCTGGTGGCTCAGACCATAAAGAATCTGCCTGCAATGCAGGAGACCTGGGTTGCATTCCTGGTCGGGAAGATCCCCTGGAGAAGGGAATTGCAACCCACTCGAGTATTCTTGCGTGAAGAATTTCAAGGACAGAGGAGCCTGGTGAGCTACAGTCCATGGGGTCACAAAGAGTCAGACACGACTGAGTGACTCACACACAGATACATACACACATTATTAACATATGGAACAGATCCTTGCATTTTTTTTATACTTTAGTATATTTACACTTATCTCTCTAACAGGATTTCTATCATTCTATACCTCTCATTTTATAACTTGGGTTTTTTTTTCACTTAATAGATTATGAACACTTTTCCATAGTAATAAAAGTATAGATACCATCCTTTTCAGTAGCTTTATGATATTTCATACAGTCCTTCATTGTTAAATATCCATTCTTGAATAATGAGCTCCCTATTGTTGGACATTTGTTTCCAATTTTTCTCTTTAATGAGCAGCAAGCACTGAAAACCAAGAACAACAACCCTATGATTTCACTGATGAATCTCTTTCCTTCGGTGAAATTCTCAGACTTTGAGTTACAGGGCCAGAAGGACACACATTTCCATGACTTGGATAGGCGTTCCCAGAGCGCCTTTCTGAGAGGTCGAACCTGAAGCCACCCCCCAACAGCGTGGAGTCAGTGTTTCTCTCTCCCTGCTGATGTCTGCAGGTGGAGATCCACAGGCTCGGAACTCTCTCCAGCTGCTGGTCCTGCAACCAGATCCCTGAAGGCCCCAGGACTCCAGGCCCTCTTCTCCCAATCCCCACCCCAAAGTACCCGAGAGAACCAGTCACCAGGCAGGGCCAGGGTCCCAGTGCCACCTGGCGCGGCCACCAGCAGACCCCAACCCCGCTCCCCTTCCATGTGGGTGCCTGAATACCTCTTCTCGAGGCCCGCAGCCCCCACCTCTTGACGGGACAGCGAGCTTCTGAGTTATCGGCAGCCTTATTTCCCTCTACAGCTCCTACAGAGTTAACAGATGTACACACGTCTGAGGCAGTCATGCGGTAAGAGACTTTGGGGCCAATCCTTCCAGTTTTGACAGTGTGTAATCGAGGTAAAGCCATAAATTTTATAAACAAGAATAAACGACCCTCAGCAACATATGTCTGCTCGACCCTTCCAAGGTGATCGTAAATAAAGGCACCTGCTTGCCGGGGAGGGGCGTGGGCACCACAGATGGCCAGAATCAAGGGCCAGAGGGTCTCTGCCTTGGGAGCATCTGGTGGGAGGAAGACCCCCCACACCCTGGTCCTGGGTGGACTGCACACCTTTCTGCCATTTATTCAATCTCTTCCGCAGGCTGCCTTTGCCCCGGTGTACCATGAGCTGGCCTGCGTCTCACCCATCCTCAGAGAGGTCGCTTGAAGCAGGGTCCTCCTGGGTTTATGTTCCCCTCTTCTCCTCCTCAGGGCTTCCCTGGTAGCTCAGTGGTAAAGAAGCTGCCTGTCAAGGCAGTAGACACAGGTTCGATCCCTGGATCATCAGGAAGATCCCCTGGAGAAGGAAATGGCAACCCACTCCAGTATTCTCACCTGGGAAATCCCTTGGACAGAAGAGCCTGGCAGGCTACAGTCCATGGGGTCCTAAGAGTCAGACATGACTTAGCAGCTCAACAACTTCTACTTCTCCTCTGCCCAAGTTGTCACACTCTCTGTCCCAAGAGGAAACTCTTTTGGGAATCTGAAGACCAGTCTTCTTGTCCAGCTCTGCTACTGCCCACAGGGAGTCCATGGGCGGCAACCCCTTAAGGCTCTCGCTGGCCTGTGAACAGGTCACCTTCCCTTTCACTTTGGCCCTGGTGCTCCTGGAGCCATGTCCCCGTGGCTGACCCGGCCCCGCCGGGGGTGTGGGGTGGGGGGCCCTGTCTCCCGCAGGCTCAGGACATCTAAGCAAACCAGAGATGCTGCTCAGTAGTCCTCTGTGCAGCACCTGGGCCTGAGCTATTGAAAGTGCTTTGAAAAAGGATAAACACTTGATTCGACAATAGCTACATTTTTTTTTTTTTTTTTGAGCTGCAGCCATGTGCCACGCCCATGCAGGCCAGTGGGCATATTTCCTGAACCCTTGGAAGTTGGTATCATTATTCCCAAAGATTAAAGTAGGCAATGGAGGCTCAGAGTGGTTGCAGGATTTTCTCAAAGTGCCTCAGCTAGGAAGTGGCAGAGCTGGAACTTGAATTCAAATAGTAACAATCAACTATAGTAATAGCAGCTAACATGTGACAGGGGCACCCTGAGCCTTTTAAACATTGCCTCATTAATCTCTCCCAGCGGCCCTGTGGGGTAGATATGCTTCACGTTCCCATTTTACAGACAAAGAAGCAAGTCCCAGGAAGATGGAACGATTGGCCTGAACTCATGACGCTAGGAAGTGACAGAGCTGGTCTTGAACCCAGGTCTGCCTGAAGCCAGTGCCTGCGCTGAGCATTTGACTGTTGCTCTCACCCTCGTGCTCCTTGTCACACCTCCGTGGCTCCACGTGGCTGGCAGTGAGGCGGATGAAGCAGGCAGCCCCATGCATAGATTCGCTCCTGCAGAGGGTGCTATACTGGAGAGCTAAGAGCAAGGGTTCCTCCCTGGGGCTTCCATAGACCTCTTCAGGTTGTACACAGACTGTGAACACCTGTGTGTCTGTGTCTATTCAGGGAGAAGGTGCACAGAGCCTTCATCCCAAGTCTCTGAATCTGGGGACTTCCCGGGTGGTCCAGTGGTTAAGACTCGTCGCTCCCCAATGCAGGGGACCCAGGTTCAATCCCTGCTCAGGGAACTAGATCTCGCATGCCACAGTGAAGATCAGAGATCCTGTGTGCTGCCACTGAGACCCAGCACAGCCAAATAAATAAATGTTTAAAAGAAACTTCTGAATCTGTGGATGGGTAAACACCAGGACACCCCCCAAAGTTCCTGGGTACCCCTCTAACCTCCCAAATGCTATGTCCCCAACCAGCACATCTCCTGCTTCAGCTTGCATTCAAGCACTGTCTTCCATGATGAAGAAAAGTGACAGGTCGAGGCAAATAAACCCCGCACCCCAGCTGGGCTGCAAAGGAGGCCTCAGTCCCCTCTGTAAGCAAGATCAGACCGGCCTGAAGGAAGGGATGAGGCACAAAGCCTCCCAGGCACTGATTTATGTAGCGTTCATGTGGAATTTATTACACAAAGGATTTTATTCAATTAAACTTGAAATGCGTCTGGGTTCTTAAAGGTTCAGTAGTGATAACTGGGACAAAGGGATCATAAAACTGGATGGGTTGTTGGAGAAAGGTGTCAGGGCGGGGTAGGGAGGAGATGAGGGTGACATTGCAGCTGACGGGGGGATTCAGTACCGGGGACGTTTGTCATTGGGATGTGTTACAAGTTCGGGCTGTGAAAATTACTTGGTGAAAAAAATGCACATTAACAATAGCCATGAAATATCAGTTAAGGGAAACTAGGTTGAGAAATGAGACAGCAGAATCTATTAGCGCCTGACATTGTTCTCTGCAGCCCAGGTCATGATTAAAATGACTGTCAAGTGGCGGCAGTGGGAGGGGCACCCGACCAGAAGTCACAGGGCCACGTCCTGGGCCCACATCCTGGCGTTGACTCCCTGACACAAGTTGGTTCTCAAGTCTGTTCCCTCCACTGCTAGGAGGACGCAGACTGTGCCTCCCTTGGGGCTGCTGGGTGATTTCAACAAGATAATGTCGGTGGAGCCCCCAGCCCGGGGCCTGGCACGTGAAGCCCTTCAGTGATGTCACCCGGTGGGCTTCTCGCCGCTGGAATATCCAACCACCTCCAGCCGTGGCACTAAATACATTCCCGAGAGCCAGACCAGGACCAGCAGGAGGCAGGTAGAGCACTTTCTTGGGTGAAAACTGTATGGAAATGCCTCCAAATTCAGGAAGCAAGAGAAATAATGCTTTCATGCCATAATTTTTTAAAAATCAAAATTATGCAAAAAAAAATCTATGATCGATAAGGTATCACAATTATAAATAAAAACTGCCTGCCCTTTCTCCCCCGACCCTTGTTACTGTGTGATGGAAACAATCATTTACGAGGGTTGACAGTGGCTGTAAACGGGCTCTGTTTACAACCATGTTTTGATTGTGGAGTTTTGTTAACTTTTCCCACTGGGTTCCAGACCCAGGAGGATCTTTTGAGGAGTGTCTGGGGGATGAACACATTTTTCTTTTGCTTCTGGCTCCCACGTGGCTGTGTCAGGCACAGCACATGCCTGCATCTGAACGTTTCTCAGGGATGTTCACAATGGAAGGGTTGGTGTGGAGCGGTCGGGACTTGGGAACCTGGGGCTACCATCTGGCCTGTGACAGCCCTTCCCAGCAAGGGCTGGTGGGGCGTGGATTTGGCTACAGGTAAAAGGCCTTATTTCAAAGATCAGCCCTTGAGGACGCTATCTACTCAAACCACTTCTCTTGTCCTTTGTAGGATGGTCTTCCATGGTAGGGAGTACAGGACTGTTCATTATGTACAACCTGCTCCTTCTAGGATGCTGCTGAGGTGCAGGAACGATCGAGTGACTTGATGGATTCTAGGAGCTCCTGGAACATACCCCTCCCCAGCCCAGCCTGAGTGCCCACCCGCTCGGCCACAAACTGCCTTTAGCCTATTCTGTGCCATTCTCAGCTCTGTTCACACCAGTCAAGCCGCCTCCTGTGCACCAGACCTGGTGCCAACCGCTGGTCGGGGCCACTTCCTGGAGGGTTTTCGCTGTCACTCACGGTCACCTGCACCTTACCCACTTTGCCCAAGTCCAGGAACAATAGGACCCAGAGGGGAGGAGATATGATGTTCCCTCCAGCAAAATGAGCAGGCAAGTTGGTTAAGAATGAAAGCAGAGGGAAGCACAAAACTCATCATTTTACTGTTTGCTGACTTGCCCGCAAGGATGGCCGGAGGGACCCGCCTTCCCGCCCTTCATGCTAATGACCGATGGCCGGATGGAGTTCACTGGACCTTTCCGCCCTCACTGTGCGAGCCTGCCCCTCCCAACTCGTTTCCTGCAATTAACGGCCATGGAACCTTCAGGATCTCAGGGCTGCTGCCTCGCTCTTCATAAATATCTCCCTTCCCAAGGACACAGCTGGCGTGGGCAGTGTCGCTTCATAGCGGGAGGGAGCTGCACTGACAACTGAAATAAAATACAGCTGTGGTCTGGATCTCAGAGGGATAAACCAGCCAAGTGCAACATCAAAGAAGTCGGTCTGGTCTGTGTCAGCCTCACTGGAACCATAAGAGCTTATTCTCTGAAGCTGAAGGCACTCCACCTCTGGCCCTGGATGCTGCCGCCCCGGCCAGGACATGCCCCCTCAAAGTGGCAGTCTCCCTCTCTTGTGGGGGTCTCTGGCCCCTGATGGAGGGAAACTCCCTTTGAGAGAAGATTCCCCAGGTCACACCCCCGCCACGCACACACTTCAAGTGCACGTGTTTCCGAGGCCTTGCCTGCCAGTCTGCAGCCATCCTCCGCCTGTGATGAGTGGCTCAGAGGTGACTAAACTCCAAATCCTGTCTGCCTTCCCCTTTATAAATGTGACATTTAAAGCCCCTTTGCCACAGGTAAATCACAATTACATTTCCAAGGGCCTCTGGTACCATTCCAAACCCTCGGACAGCCAGAGTTGCCAGTGGAAGGCCTCACGCTCTGAACACACACACACACACACACACACACACACACACACACACACACACACTGAGTTGCCAGTGGAAGGCCTCACGCTCTGACACACACACACACACACACACACAGTGAGTTGCCAGTGGAAGGCCTCACGCTCTGACACACACACACACACACACACACACAGTGAGTTGCCAGTGGAAGGCCTCACGCTCTGACACACACACACACACACACACACACAGTGAGTTGCCAGTGGAAGGCCTCACGCTCTGACACACACACACACGCACGCACACACACACGGTGCAAGCCTTTCACACACACACACACACACACACACGGTGCAAGCCTTTCCCGCTTTTATTCATTTTTTCTGCTTGGTTCCTCGATGAAGCAATCACTTTAACTTTCTTTCCTGCAACACCGACTTCATTCCCACTTCCTCAAAGACCGAGGAGAGCCCAGGGGAGGAGGGTAAGATTCTCCACCAGCCACAGCTCCCAAAAGAAGTGGCAGGGCTGTGAAAGGAAGCCGGGTCTGGAGAGAAGACCGGCTTCTGGCCCCTGTGGGCGAGATCTTCAGGGATCAGGATGCGAGGGCGAGGTCTTCCCTTCACCGTTGTCACTTCCATTCTTTCCCAGAGCCTCAGGTGCGGTCCGACAGGTCATTTTTCTTGTATATCTTTTCTGGATTCCCTTCCTTCATGGCTGTGTATCTGGCTAATGTGAAGAGATAGTCGCTGAGTCTGGAGGGGCAGAAGCAGGCAAACAGAATGGACTGAAATGAGAGATCAATGCTAACCCGGTCCTACCTAAACGAGCCTTCAAGGAGGAAATATCAATCACACGCCCCCAGGAACATCGGGCAGGACAGCGGGTGCTCAGCCAACCCGGGCTTGATGGATGGTATGCGAGGCCAGCTTCTGTGTGAGCCTGGCACCCAGCTCTGGCGCCAGGGCTGGAGTGGTTTCCGCAGGAAGAGGCCGCTGCCCTGCCTGGCCTCACGGGGCTGGCGACTTTGGGCCCCGTCCCTGCACCTTTCTGCACCTTCCGACGACCAGGCCTAGTGCCTCCCAAACTGGGGTGTGCACACAAGTCCCTCGGGGATCCTGGTGACACTCAGATCAGATTCTGATTGCAGAGGACCGGCTGGGCCAGGCCTAGATTTGAAGTGTAAGCGACGCCCAGGCGATGTTGGCGCTGCTGGTCTGAGGAACTCGCTTTGAGCTGAGGGGGCCTAGGGCCAGCTTCTCAACTGAAGCGAATGAATGAGGGAGGCTAATGTGCGGCTGTCACTCCCCACAATGTGCCTGCGTTTTCTGGCAGGCTCTTCGGATCCCATCTGAGTACCTGTTTAAGAACTTGACCACGTTTGCGTCAGTCTCACCCATCTGGACAAGAGGCACCACACTAGAAGAGGAGGAAAACCAGCGTCACACTGTTGTTAGGGGCTCAACACACTCGGGGCCCGGGGCTGCGTCCAGAGCCAGCATCTGCCTCCCGCTGCAGCCTGACCGGGCATCCTCACCAGTCTGTGTGCAGACGTTCTAGAGGGTGCTCACTGGAGACGAGGGCCAATGACGTGGCAGCCCCTCCGGGGCCCATCACCTCTGTTGCATAACCCCTGCTGGGAGGCGCTCACCCCAAACCGAGGTCCCAGGTTTATGTCCCCTCCCCCAGGGGCTTTGTCACCTGGACACAGGTCTGGTGTCCTGAGGACCCTCCTCTGCTTGGCCAGTTCCCGCTGTGGGACCTTTCTGTGGACTGTCTCCATGTTTTGCTACTATGAGCACTGCTGACGTGGACGGCTCTGGGCAAATGACTCTTTTCTCCTGAAGCTGAAGCTCTTCTGTGACCTAGCGTCCCTTTACAAACCACTTGGGTCCAAGAGCCTTTCATGAAAAGTGAAACTTTCATGACATGGGGCCATGGACAAGCTCACGTTTGGAGCAGACACACCTGGGCTCCAGTCTGGACTCTGCCATGGACCACCCAGGGGACCATGGCCACAGTGTCACCTCTGAGCCCTACTTCCTGACCCCGGCAGAGTGGGGACTGCCACCACCTCTCTTCCAAGCTTACCACAAGGAATCAATGAAATAATGAATACAAAGCACCCAGCACAGCCTCGTCTGTTGTATACAGACATTTTATTGTCTTTATTGTCGTTTTTCTGTAAAGCTGGGTGGCAGCCTGGCCTACGAATCGTGTTAAATGGAGATTTTGCACAATCACTCTTTTATTTATTTCAATATTTATTTGACTGTGCTGGGTTTTAGATGGGATCTTTAATCTTTGTGTGGCATGCAGTATCTTTTTTTTTTTTTTAATATTTATTTATTTTGCTGCTCTGGGTCTTAACTTGCGGCAGGTGGGATCTTTTTAGTGGTGGCATGTGAACTCTTAGTTGTGGCATGTGGGATCTAGTTCCCTGACCCGGAATCAAACCCGGGCCCCCTGCATTGGGAACGTGAGTCGTAGCCACTGAACCCTCAGGGAAGTCCCTGCAATTGCTCTTTTAATGTTTCCTTGATAAGGCTGTCAGCAGCTTCTGGGAGGTTCCCTCCTCTCTGAGTCTGAATTTGGGGACGTGGGCAGCAGGTGGCTGGCTGGTCGGGGCCCTTCTCCACCCAGCACCCAGTAGTCACCCCACAGCCTAGAGCCGGTCATCAGCTTTAAGGATAACGGCAGAGCCCTTGGGTGCAGGAGGTCCTGCCCAGCCTGGCCTCGGCTCAGCCTCCGGCCTCACTGTGCCCCACGCCCCTCACTCTGGACCAGACCTTCAGCCTCCTTTCTGTGCGTTCAGCACAGGCTGCTGCCTCTGCCCTTGCTATCCCCTCGCTCTGGACACTCTGTCCACCACTCTCCCCCACTAACTATTGCCCCCGCCAAGCCCAGTCCCAGGCTGGGTCACCCTGGGGCCAAGCACCCTCCATCACAGCTTTCATCATGCTGTGGAGCTTTTTGATCCTTCCGCTCAGCGGAGGCCCCCTCCTGTTTAAATTAACCTGAAGAATGGGGGAGCCTTCACTGAAGGCTGAATTTCACACCACCTGAGTAGTATTACCATTATGATTAATCAACTAGACCCACTGGGCACCCCCTGCCCCCTGTTGCTGGAGCTGTCCGCTTCAGCACCAGCTCTGATCTCACCAGGGACCACTGTGTCCCCTCTGCCCACTCAGGCCCCGCTCCCGGGGGCCCCGTACCGTCTCTCGGCTCGGCGACACACGGCCCGACAGAAGTGCAGTGCGGAGCTGCTCTTGCCTCCTGACTGAAAGAAGAAAGCGGGTGTTGGCTGGAGTGGGGATGGGGTTGAGGGGGCTGGGGGGTGCCACTGCAGACAGGGAGCTTGGACAGACTGATGGACATGCAGGCTCACCCCACCCCTAACCCAAGGTAGTGTTCTGCCTCCAGGGGCCCTACCGGGGCGTAGTCTCTGGGTGTTGTCACTCAGTCGTGTCTGACTCTTTGTGACCCTATGGACTGCAGCCCACCAGGCTCCTCTGTCCATGGGATTCTCTAGGCAAGAATACTAAAGTGGGTTGCCATGCTTTTCTCCAGGTGATCTTCCCGACCCAGGGATTGAACCCATGTCTCCTGTACTGCAGGCAGATTCTTACCGTCTGAACCTCAAGGGAAGCCTCTGGGTACCCCTCTCTAAGGCGGGCAGGGGTGGGAATGGGACCAGTGAAGGTCTGGAGGGGACTCGGGGGCTGGGGGACAGCTTCTGTCACCATTACACATTAAAGAGGGGGACTTTGTCACTGCTGGTGTGTTGGGGTCAACACATGTGCCCACAGCCACCCTGCAGGCTGAGGCAGCTGGGTACCTACGGGCAGGATGAAAGCGGTGAGCGGGGGCAGCTGGCGAGAGTATCTGTCGATCCACTGCTCCAGCTCCAGGATGCGCCCCGCCTGGAACGTGGCATATTCTGCGGAGCCAAGGAGACCGGCACTGCGTGAGGCCACGGCCCCAGGATCACAGGAGCCTGCCCGTTCCTTTCCATCCAGGTGCCCCACACACCACTCCGCTGGCTCAGAGGGACCTTCCCTCTCAGGCTGCAAGGCCAGGCTGACAGGGGTCCCAGGTGCATCCCAGGGGAGGGTTCCCTCTGAGCACACACCCGGTGCATTCAGGGAGAGATTTACTTAAGTGAGCCTCCCTGGCTGAGGAGCGCGGAGTCGCCAGGGCAGAGCCGATGTCCTGCAGGGAGCACTGGATCTGGGGGAGGAAAGGAAGGTGCAGATGAGAACCTCGTCATGCCGGTCACGCGAGGTCCCGAGTCCATGCCCAGAAGCTGGTGGGCTGGGGCTGGCAGACTGCTAAGGAGCCAGCATTTAAAGGCTATTAGCAAACTGTCTGAACATGCAGAACATCTGCCCTGGTTGGCAAGGGACCTGGCTCCCTTGGGGACATCTGGGTGACGCAGACGGTGAGCATCAAAGGCCCGGGGTGGTTAGGAAGAATCCTCTCACCCGATCCTCCTCTCCCATAGGCAGGGGCCCAGTGAGGTTTTTCTTTTCTCTAACCTGACGGCCTTGGTTTTCTAACCTAAAACACCTGGGCTGAGAGACCCAAGGTGGCAGTGCTTTTTATTTTGATCTATATTCTTCTTCTTTTTCAGTAATTTATTTTTGGCTGCGCTGGGTCTTTGCTGCGGCATGGGCTTTTCTCGAGTTGTGGCGAGTGCGGGCTCTCCAGTGGCGGGGTCTGGGCTTCTCGTTGCCGTGGCGTCTCCTGGTGCGGAGCACGGGTTCTAGGGCTCCCGTTCCAGTAGTTGCGGCACGCAGGCTCTAGAACGCAGGCTCAATAAGTTGTGGTGCACAGGCTTAGCTGCTCTGTGGCATGCGGCACCTTCCCAGATCAGAGATCAAACCTGTGTCTCCGGCATCAGCAGGCAGATTCTTTACCACTGAGCCACCGGGAAAGCCTGAGAGTGCTTTTTAAACTGGACAGGACAGATCTGCCCTCTGATGAGAAGGCCACCATGGCAGAGCGCTGGAAGCAAGACGGAGCTCCTTGGGCCACCAGGCCGCAGATTCTGCTTGAGTTATACGACCGTGTGGTGTCTCCATGGCTTCCGGCGCAAAGTGACTTCACAGTCCCACCCCGCCGGTGGCTACATGCAGCGTTCACACTGGGGCTGAAGAGAGGTGACCACTGCCTGGCAATCAGATCTCAGCCCCGCTGGGATTCCTGGCTGCAGGGCCTCGGCCTGAGCCTTGCTTTTGTCCTCTGTAAGATGTGAAAGCTGGCCTCCACCTCACGGGCTTCTGCAGGGAATGCTGGGAACAGGCTGCCTGGCCTTTTACAGGCCCTGGGGCAGCCTAGGAAAACAAGTCACAGTCCACACCCTCGGGGTGCCCAGGCCATACGCCTGGTGATTCGTATCTGTGGTAGCTCAGATGGTAAAGCGTCTGCCTGCAATGTGGGAGGCCTGGGTTCGATCCCTGGGTTGGGAAGATCCCTGAGTCGGGAAGATCCTCTGGAGAAAGAACTGGCAATCCACTCCAGTATTCTTGCCTGGAAGATCCCATGGACAGTGGAGGCTGGCGGGCTACAGTCAATGGGGTCGCCAAGAGTTGGATGCGACTGAGCGAGTAACACTTTCACTTTCACTTCAGAGGCAGAAGCGCAGGAGCTGTGGGAGCCTGGGAGAGGCACCAGCTGGAGGCTGGGGTGGGTGACCTGAGCAGCGCTGGAGAAGATGATGTCGAGAGTGTCACTCAAAGTATGTGGCCTAAAGTAAGGGGGGCTCATCGTGTCATTGCACTCCCCTGCCCCTAGGCAAACCCTGCTCAGAGGTGGGCACAGCAGACCAGAAACGACTGCTGTGGGTGCCAACAGTTCCTCACAATGAGGCTGAAGACTAGCTTCCCTCACACAGGAGGTGCCGCGTTCATAGAGCGTTCCAGCTTTTAGGCCTCCCAACCTTGGGCAGCCCCTCACTGCCCTGTGTCTGCTCCCAGGGGCCACCTCGTGCTCCAGTCTGGCCTGGAGGACTGAAGCAGGCCGAGGGCTGACCCTCCAGGAGGGCAGCAGACTCAGGTCAGCACGTAGACTGAAACCTGGGTGTCCTTCATCCTCTAGGGGTGGCAGCCTTGCCTCCATTTCTGAAGTCCTCTCTGAGGGCCAAAGCCTGGCTGCCTCTTAAGGAGCAGAGCAGTCACTCTAAGAACCCTACTAACCCCCCACCCAGGGCCCCCCGACCTCACAGCCACTGACACTTTGGCTCAGGTCATCCTCTGGGGTGGGGACTGGGGGGTGTCCTGTGCACTGCACGACGTTTAGCTGCTTCCTTGCCTCCACCCACCAGACCCCAACAGCACTTCCACCTCCAGTCGTGACGACCGAAAACATCTCCGGACATTGCCCCGTGTCCCCTGAGGGGCAGAACTGGGCTGAGACCACTGACCTCACATTTCCCTCTGAGAGCAACCCTCCTCACTCACCTGTGAGGGAGGGTGAGCTCTGTGTGTTCCCATCTTACAGATGAAGAAACTAAGACTCACAGAGGGAAAGTGACTAGTCCCAGGTGACACAGAGAGGAAGTGATGGTCAGACGGCAATTCCAGTCACGGCCACCAGGCCTCGGGGTTGAAAAAAATCCCAGCTCCCGGTAAGACAATGTTACTCACTTTCAGAAGCTCTTCCACAAAAGGGTGGCCCTTTTCTGCAATTAATTCCATAGCAAACCTACAAGGAAAAAGGAAAAAGAATCTGCCTCGAATATAACATCCCTAGGCCCCGTCTTGAGTGTTAGTCGCTCAGTATTTGAGCTCTGTAGCCTACCTGGCTGCTCTGTCCATGGAATTCTCCAGGCAAGAACACTGGAGTGGGTAGAGATTCCCTTGTCCAGGGGAGCTTCCCCATCTAGGGATCGAACCCAGGTCTCTCACACTGCAGGCAGATTCTTTATCATCTGAGCCACCAGGGAAGCTCTGTCTTGCTGGAAGGTAATACCTTCTCAGGTGACAGACCATTTTGCTAACTGAGCTATCACAGGAAAGGGGTTATGTTTTTGTTGACAATGTTTTTATAACATCATAACCTTACATATGATTGGGGGTATTTGTTCTTTGTATCACTCATCCAGCCAACAACTTTTTTTTTTTTTTTGGCAAGCCAACAACTCTTTCAGTGCCTCCTCTAACCAGATCCAGGTGATTCATATGAACAGAGCTGACACAGGCAGAAGAATCCACAGCTGAGTTTTGGCCAGGCCCCGGTCCCACGTCACCTGAGGGATGCTGAGCTGCTGATTGGCTAATTCTGAACAGCCGATGATGCTAGAATCCACCTTCCCGGCCCTCTGCCTGCTTCATCTTGTGTCTACCTCTCCTTTTCCACACTCTTCCCATACGCACCAAGGGGTCTGCCCTCTACTCTGCGGGCAGTTTAGCTCCACCTCCCATTATCCATCCTGAAAACCTTATTTAGTCAGGCCTGTCATTGAGAACTGGCAGCCCTGAACAAGTAGGTCTTAATAATTAATAATAATGATAATAGCTAGCATTGTGATTAGTGCTAGCTACCTAGCACTAAGGGGGGAACATGGAATTCTCTCATTCCATCCTCACAAGAACCCAATGAGATTGGATACTTTTGCTATGATCATTTGACAGAATGGGAAACTGAGGCTCAGAGGGGCCAGGTGATCTGCCTGACGTCACACAGCCAGTCAGAAGTGTGTGAGAATTTGAACCCAGGTCCATCTGATCACCATGACCTTCACCCGCATGGCCACACCAGAGCTTAAGAACAAGCACTGAGAGTAACTGCAGCTCACACTGCCAACAGCCTCCTGAGTGGCTTGTACTTTGTTCTCTAGTATTTGCTGCCCCTCCCACCCCACCGCTGGCAGGTGTGCCCACGTGCCTGACTCTGGCCAATGAAACATGAGCAGAGATGGCGTGTCACTTTGTGGAAGCCTTAAGAACCAGCATGGGCATTGCTTTGATCTCTCTTCCCTTCTGTCGTGATTACTGGCCAATGCCAGTAATCGTGTTCCACACAGAAGCTGTCCCACAAGCCTGAGTCCCAGAGCGAAGGCCGTGCAGAGAAACACACCCAACCCAGGACAGGCTTGAAGTAAGGGGATGAAATATCTCTTTGGTGGTGCAAGTCATGAGATGTGGGCACTGTTACCCCAGCAAGGCCTGGCCAATCCTGACGACTTCCCCAAGTCCACCTTCTAAGTCATGAGCATAGTGAGGGAGCAGGGAGGGAAGGGTGAAGCACACAGCCAGGGACAGAAGGCAGCAAACGAGCAGACGGGAAGGGTGAAGGGGGTCCGCAGCCCACAGCCTAGTGGAGCTGACCGGCTGCCCCTGAGCCTCCAGGTTCATCGAGGGCAAGCAGCCTCCAGGACTGGCTCTGGAGGGCCGCACCTCAGTCACACCTGCTAATGACCCACTCATACCTGACCTCAAGGTCAATCCTGTCCTCCTTACCCGATGGCTGAACTTAATTCATCTGTAGTTCCCACGGCTTCAAACACCTGGTCGTCTTTGGGTCTTCTTTCTCCAGTGAAGGTGCTAGAAAACCCTGTGAGAAATATTTTGCTTCCCAAATTAAACAGTTGTTTTTTTTTCTAATCTTGATATACTCTTTTTTTCCCCCTAATATTTATTGATTTATTTGGCTGCACTGAGTCTTAGTTGCAGCATGTGGGATCTAGTTCCCTGATCAGGGATTGGACCCAGGCCCCCTGCATTGAGAGTGCAGTCTTAGCCACTGGACCACCAGGGAAGTCCCCTGTTCTGACAGACTTTAAATTATCAAAACAATATACACTTGTTACAAAAGATAACAGGATAGGATAAACATATGTACAGGAAACAATGAAAGCCTGCCTGTTCATTTCTCTCTCTCACTATTCAATCTCTCTCTCAGGTAACAGTCCAAGGTGTAACCTTTCACATTGCCTTTCTGAACACACATATAAACACACACACACACACACACACACACACACACACTTTTATCCAATGGATCCCAACTCTGGGTTGTTCTGCAACTTGCTTTTGTCATTTAATTTATCTGGGGCATCTTTCGTTTCGCATCACACTTGGGTGATGCCTACTGAGATTTGTCACGTACTTTTTAATGTCTGCAAAGAATATGGAAGAACTTTAAGATGGAATCTGCCATCTCTTCCTTTGCATTTTTCACCTGTCCCCACCCTACCTTTGTCTCCTGTTTTGGTGTAGATCTTGGGGACCTTGGGAGTCTTCGAGGAAGGCTGTGGCCTAAGGAAAAATACACATCAAGAGTTGGTGAGTGAGGATATATGAAATATCCAGGGAGACACCTTCTTCAGTGGGTCACAGTTTGCTACCTGTACCCTTAGTGTCAGAACTTACCCCTTCAGCTTGGATCTTTTGAAATCTTTCCCCTCTGTTCCTCTTAGTTTTAAGCCCTTTGTGGGCCAGTTCTGTGTCTTGTCACACCTGTACCTGCAGAGTAGCTGATGTACGACATTGCTCAATGAAGACACTCAATAAATATTTGCTGAAAGAATTTATTGATCACTTTCCTAGTCTCTGCACTGTGCTAAGTGAATTATTGGCATTATCTCTTGGTATTATCCCTGGAATATTCCCAAGCCCCAAAGGGAGGTACTATCTATGACGTTCATTTTATGTTTAACGAATCTGTAGCTCACAGGATGAGCCTCACCTTTCTAGGTCACCCAGGGAAGAAACAGTAGGGCTGGATTCTGGCCCAAGACTTATTCTGCAACCCCAAACCAACACTTCTGTTCTACCAAGCCAGGGACTCTCTTTTTAAAAAATATTTACTTTTATTTATTTGCATGCACTGGATCTTTAGTTGGGCACATGGTTTCTTTCATCTTCACTGTAGCATATGGAATCTTTGGTTGCAGCATGTGGGATCTAGGGCTGGGGATCCCAGGCCCCCGGCATTGGGAGATTGGTCTCAGCTACTGGTAAAGAATCCTCCTGCAATGCTGGAGAGCTGGGTTCAATCTTGGGGTTGGGAAGATCCCTTGGAGAAGGGAAAGGCTACCCACTCCAGTATTCTTGCCTGGAGAATTCCATGGACTGCATAGTACATGGGGTCGCAAAGAGTCAGACACGACTGAGTGACTTTCACTCTCACTGGAAAACCAGGAAAGTCCCAAGCCAAGGGCTCTTGAAAGGGGAAAAAAAAAAAAAAAAAACCCTTCATACTATGAAGCTTCAAGTATACTCTGAAATGGAGAATTGCCAAAATAGGGTTCAAAAAGAGGCATTTTCAAATAGCAACACCTTTAATACAGACTTCAACATTAAAATGTGACATTAAAAGGTTATTCAGAGGTTGAATTACTGGATCTATAAAACATATTAATTCAGTACTAAGTCAGATTCTGAGGTCCAGGATGGGGTGCTAGTTTCAAGGTATGTGATGAGAGCCATCTTTACAACGCGCTGGTGTCTCTCTGTCTTGACTGCTTTGCAGACAGGTTAAGATCCGAACTGAGGACCCCTACTGATTGTGAGCTCAAGCAAGATGACCCTCCTGATTCACGTGGGCTATGCCCGGTCCTGATGGATGCTGGGTTCCGTTTGGACTTGTCTCGTGCTAAGAAATCTTGGTCTCTGGTTTCCCCGGAGCCCACGTTGCCATGGTGACGTCAGGATTAAAGAGGACGTCACCTGGCGACTGCTGCGGTGACCTCCCATCGGTGTGACGGAAACACGGCGTCGACAACACAACTCAAGTCAGGTGTCTGAGTTAACTTCTCAGCCAGGTACTCACCTGTCCCCGTCTTCCACGCCCTGGGGGCCGCGGCTCTGGAAACGGGGACACAATAGCTTGCGGGCTCCAAGGCACCCGCGCAAGCCAAGGCGACCTCCCGGGCCCCACACAGCCATGCCCCAAGCCTCTCGTCCAGGGCTGACCCCGCCAGCTTCCCGTCCAGGTTCCGAGGTGACTCCACCTACCGCCGGCCGCGCCACTGCTCAGCCATCGTCTTCTATTGGTCCGGGGCTCTCTCCCCAGGGCGGGACACTCCCAGGGACTTGCTTCCCATTGGTCCAGAGAAGGAGTTGGGCGGGGAAACCCGTGAGGACTTGGTGAACGGCAGCTATTGGCCAATGCTCAAGCCAATTGGTAAAGGGAACTCTCGGCTCGCGCGCTCTGATTGGCTTGGGGGAAGGAAGAAGCCGCCTCTCCTCGGTACCCGCGAGCTCGGGTATGGAGTCTTGGATCCGCTCGGCTTCGGGAGCAGAGCACCTGAGGCGACAGGTGAGAGGTTGGGGTTGCGAGGCGAGGTGGGGCGAAGTTCGAGGCCGAGAACCAGAACGACCCCGGACTGGTCTCCCGGCCTCTCAGGCTCAGTTTCCTCAGCGCTGAGAATCCGGCTTTCTCAGGAGCCGGCGACCTGGAAACTGACAGGATTTTGAATTTCGGACAAGTCTCCTCACTCGGAGTCTGAGTTTCCCTCCCTGAGGAACTGGGATCATAACAGCACTTAGCTCATAGTTCGGTTCAGGTCTCACGCTATTGAAGTAAAGCCTTAAATAGATAGTTTTTTTCTTTTATGTTTTGTAAGTCGCTCAGTCGTGTCCGACCCTTTGCGACCCCATGGACTGTAGCCTGCCAGGCTCCTCTATCCATGGGATTCTCCAGGGAAGAGTACTGGGGTGGGTAGCCAGTCCCTTCTCTGGGGGATCTTCCTGACCCAGGGATCGAACCCGGGTCTCTTGCACTCAGGCGAATTCCTTACCGTCTGAGCCATCAGGGTAGCTTTGCATTATTCATAAAAATCTAAAATGTGTACACGCACACCCAGCAAGTCACTTTCTAGGACTCTGTCTTGCAGAGATCCTGACTTATGTGTGCAAAAAAAGGGGGGGTGGGGTGGGGAGGTGTAACAGTTGTTTTTCTGCAGCTTGTTCCTAATTGTGAAGCGTTAGAAACAGCCTGGAAATGCCAAGGAAAAAATTTCTTTCCAGTCCATGATTTCATTTAAATTTCTGCCTTTAATAGTAGTAATAATAAAAGCTGGAACCAAAAACAGAATCAGTAATACAGAGCTATCAGTAACTGACTGTGGTATGCCAGACACTGCTAAGTGTTTTGCTTGTGTTATTTAGTTTAACTTTCTCAAAACCCATTAAGGTGAATAGTTACTGTCCCTGTGTAACTTTTAAAGTTCGTGGCTATTTGATGGCCATGTGGCTAGCTAAGATGACATCACTGGGGAGCAGTGGATTCAAACCCAGATTTTTTGGTGTGTCAGGCTGACTGCTGCCCCACACTGCTTTTGGGGCACACAGCAAGTGCTGAATGGTAGCTGCCTTTTTTGTTATAATGGAGTGCTTGAATTAGGCGTTCTCTGAGGTCTGGGGACCTTCCATTCTCTCTCAGTCCTTCCTTTTCAGGACTCCCAGGAGCCATGTTGTCAGAAGTCCTGCTGGTGTCCGCTCCAGGGAAAGTCATTCTGCATGGAGAGCATGCCGTGGTCCACGGCAAGGTACAAGGCCCCCTGAGCCTTTGAGGGTTGGGAACTGCTGCTCTCGGACGCTAATCTTTTCTCTTTCTTAAATTTATTTTTGGCTGCTCTGGGTCTTCGTTGCTGCATGAGGGCTTTCTCTAGTTGTAGCAAGTGCAGGCTTCTCGTTGCAGTGGCTTCTCTTGTTGTGGAGCACAGGCTGTAGACAAATTGGCTTCAGTAGTCGTGGTTCGTGGGCTCAGTAGTTGCAGCTCTCGGGCCTGGAGCACAGGCTTTGTTGCTCCACAGACTGTGAGATCTTCCTGGACCAGGGATCAAACTTATGTCTCCTGCATTGGCAGACAGATTCTTAACCACTGGACCACCAGGGAAGTCCCCTGATGCTAATATATTTTTTAAAATATTTTATTTGTTTATTTGACTGTGCTGGGTTGCAGTTGCGGCATGTGGGATCTAGTTTCCTGACCAGGAACCAAACCCAGACCCCCTGCATTGGGAGCATGGAGTCTTAGCCACCGGACCAGCAGGGAAGTCCTCTGATGCTAATCTTAAAAGAAGCTAAAAGAAAGTCTTGAGGTGTAGCCTGGGACATCAGAGAGGAGGTCAGTTTCTTCCCAGCTGGGCAAAGAAAAGGCAGGTGTTAGGCTCTCTGAAGGACTTCTCTGGCCCACCCAGTAAGAAAGCAAGAAAATGACACGGAAAGCCATGTGGGCGGAATGAAGTCACTTAGGAAATAAGCTTCAGTGGAGAAGAGATGAAGTTTAAGGACTAAACTCTTCGGGAAAATGAATAGGATCCTGCAAAGGAGTCTGAGACATGCATATCTCGTTTAACTCTTACAACTGTCCTCAGAGGTTAAACTTTTATTGTCCTATTTTACAGTTGTGGAAGCTGAGGCTTAGGAGAGCGTTGGCAACTTGTTCAAGGTCCCGCACACCTCTGTAGAGTTAGGAGTGACCCTGTCTGCTTGAACCTAAAGCCATGCTTTCTCTGCTCCTCCCTGCTGTCATTGTTCATGTTCTTATATTAATCTTTGAAAACACAGTGATTAGGGAAGCCGTCCCTTGGTGTTGAGAAATTCTGAAGTTTTACATGGGAAGGGAAAAGACTTGTAGGTATTAACTCCTAATTGATTGGTAGCGGTTGTACCTGTGAAGAAGGTGCCAAGGTTGATGAGAAGCGTCTGCCAAGGGTGTAGTTCAGAGTGGCCCATGTGCTAGTATCTAAATCAGAAGCCATGCATGTTGCCAATGACCCCCAGGCTAACTGCTGGTATCGTGCGCTTTGTTCTATAGGTAGCACTAGCAGTGGCCTTGAACTTGAGAACATTTCTCCGGCTTCAGCCCCACAGCAATGGGAGAGTGGGCCTCAACTTACCAAACATTGGCGTCAGGAGGGCCTGGGATGTGGCCAGCCTTCAGCTGCTGGACACCAGCTTTCTGGGTAAGTGCAGGGAGCAGGAACCAGGTGCGGGAAGAGGCTGGGCCCTGAGGAGAAGGGGAAGGAGGACAGCTGGGCTGTCATCCCAGGCTGTCCCCGAGGGACCCAAGACATGTCACCCTGGAGGTGTCTTCCCTCCTGTCCCCCCTAAGAATGGCTTTACTTATTTACTAATATATTAATTTATTTAAAAGCCTTCTCCACGTACCAGCCTTCCCCTTCCACCCAAGCAAATCTCCACCTTTCATATTCACTTGATGTACTTGTCCTGGTCTCACTAATTATGTTTTGGGAGAGGGCAATATTGGGGAAGTAATATGGCCTTTAGTTTGTGTGTGTGTGTTTTTAATATTTTGTAGCAATTTTTAAATTAATGGGAAATCTCTTGAAAATGTATCTACATACTTATTTGGCTGCGCTGGGTTCTTAGTTGCAGCACACAGGATATCTAGTTGCCACATGCAGGGTCGTTTAGTTGTGACACGTGAACTCTTACTTGCAGCCTGTGGGATCTAGTTCCCTGACCAAGGATCGAATCTGGGCCGCCTGCCCTGGGACCCTGGAATCTTAGCCGTTAGATCACCAGGAAAGCCTCGTGGCCTTTAGTTTTGATATTGTACCGTGGAGGTCAAACCCTGGCCTCTGAGTGATGTGTGTGTGTGTGTGTGTGCTTGAAAACTACTAGCAATTAAGCCCTTACTACATGCCAGGAGCAGTGCTCAGGGTTTTCTATACCTTTTTTCTTACTCTGCAACAATCCTGGGAGGAGATACCCCCGTTACCTGTTAACCCCTTAGGGAAACTTTAGGTGCAGACAGATTAAGTCCCCTACTCAACGTCAGAAAACCAGTCTTTGGCACAGTCAGGTCCCACCCAAACTCAGGCCTGCCTGCCTCCCAAGCCTGCAGTCCACCGACAGCCTCGGCTGTGGAGCTTGGGCCCTGAGCCCACGTCTCTCCAGATTCTGACACCTGGAACGTCTCAGTTTTTTTGTATTCTGGTGTCTGTAAAACCACCGAGGCCTTCTCATCCACCGGCGTACGCTTGTTTGCCTGTGTGACAGGGCACGGTGACGGCGCAGTGCTCGCCGTGGAGCACGTGGCGAAGCTGAAGGAGGTGGCGGGCTTCCCCGAGGACTGTGTGGCTCCTGAGCACCTGGCCGTGCTGGCCTTCCTCTACTTGTACCTGTCCATCTGCCGGAGTCAGAGGTGTGTGCGCCGCTGGGGCCGGGAGTGCAGGTGCAGCCTGCCCCTGAGACTGAGCCGAAGTTTTGGCTGCTAGACAGCATGTGGGCTCCCTTCCAGGCTCTGAATACCCATCAGCTGTCCTTGCTGCGTTCCAGGCACCATACTGGTGGTTGTTTAGTTGGTGGTTTAGTCGCTTAGTTTTGTCCGACTCTTGCGACCCCGTGGACTGTAGCCCTCCAGGCTCCTCTGTGCGTGGGATTCTCCAGGCAAGAATACTGGAGTGGGTTGCCATTTTCTTCTCCAGGGGATCTTCCTGACCCAGGAGTCGAACCCAGATCTCCTGCATGATAGGCAGATTCTTTACTGACTGAGTTACAAGGGATGTCCACCATACTAGACCCTATATGCGTGTGTGTGTATATATATATGGTCTGCTTTCAGTATTCACAGCAACCTCATGAGAAGGACACCCTCTCCATTTTGCACAAGGAGAAACTGGGACCCAGAGAGTTAGAGACTCTCTGGGCCACATAGCTAGTTAGTAAGTGTTGAGAGCTGGGAAATCAGTTCCGTTCTCTTCAATTCAACACCTGCCTTTTTAACGCATGCTGCCTCCTTTGGCCTTTCAGTTCAGCCGAACCAAAGCCGGAGTCCATCCTTGGATCTGCTGGGTGGCTTCTCTGTGCCATGGCCGGGGAGGCATGCTTGTGCCATGTCTCACGGGCTCCAAGGGAGCTCTGTGATTAGCAGAGTGAAGCCTGTGTTTCGATAAGATCTGGGTTGTCTGCCCTTGGGGAAGCCAGCTCCTAGAGAGGGACATTTCTGGTTGAGGTGGTATCACGGGGTGATACAGGGCACAGGCTGCGTGTGGCTGAGGGTCAGACAGTGTGGGTTCAAACCCCGGGTCACTTTCTAGCTTGTATGAGGTTCTTAGCCTTCCCGAGCCTCAGTTTCCTCATCTGTAAAATGGGGGTGGTGACAGCACCTACCTCCAAGGGGTCCTGTGGAGAGTCAGAGCTCTGCCGCCTGGTGTGTTTCAGAGCCCTGCCCAGCCTGGACGTCACCGTGTGGTCGGAGCTGCCCACCGGGGCCGGACTGGGCTCCAGTGCCGCCTACTCCGTGTGTTTGGCAGCTGCCCTCCTGACTGCGTGCGAGGAAATCCCAAACCCGCTGAAGGATGGGGAGGCTGCCGGCAGGTAATCAGGCCCTCCCCCTGCTCCTTGTCCCTCCTGGGCACCGCACCCCAAGCTGAGATCTGTCCCGTGGGCCCCTTACAGCTGGGCATGCCGAGGCACAGGGCGGCCACACAGCTTGTGGTGGTGGAGTGGGATCTGGACCTGGTGGTCTGAATCTAGAACTTGAGCTCTTTGCCACTGCCCCCTGCCACTTCATCCCGACCTTGCCTCCTTTGAATTCAGATGCTGTGGTTTTTAGAAAGAAGCTGAGCCCCCATCTAGGGCAGTGGATCAGATGAGCCATCATGCTTGTCATCAGCTCACTGTGGGACCCTGACCAGCCCACTCCCCGCACTGGGAGCCTCACTCATACCCAGGGGGACATTGCCAGGTCGTACCAAATGGTTATGACAAACAGCATGCTGAGAAGGAAACACAGGAGCGTCTGTCTGGTCAGGACGTCTCCCCTCCTGTTGATCTTCATGCCCACAAGGTCGTAGCATCTCCTATGCGGTTCTTACTGTGAGTCACTGAGGCTTATTCTGACAGGGCTGCAGGCGGGCCGTTTCTGTTACTTGGGGAAACTTGAGAAACTGGCCCAAGCATGGATAATGCTATTTGTCGTGGGAGTGGGGAATGAGGCCGCAGCATCCAGCCTGGCAGCTTCTTGCTAAGGCCTGTCCTGGGCCCTCATGGCTCCAGGGAGCCCTCTTGCTGGGGGGCTTCCAGTCCAGCCATGTGGGCCCAGCTGTGCTGTGTCAGGGAGGGTGTGCTGCTTGTCAAGGCCCAAAGCTCAGTTTGGTCCCTGTGGCCACGGTGGGTCCGGGGGCTGTTGATAGGATTCCCAGTCTGGATTCTCCAAGGCTGCTCTGAAGGGCTCACATGTTGGGGGGTGGGGGCCGGCGGAGATGGCCTTGGGAAGCATCTGACAGGTAATGAGCGATTGCAGCTGCCGGGGGGCCATTTTTCAGGAATCGCAGTCACATTCGCCTGTTAACTCGCTTTTCTCTGGGGCTCTGTTTCTTCATCTGAAAAGGAGTCGCTGCACCTGATGAACTCTGGGGTGGGGGAGCTTCCAGCCTTGACGTGCTGACTCCAGGGTAAGAGGGTGACGCAGGACAGAGGCGACAGGACCACCGCTCAGTACCACATGCTGATCGCTGATTGTAGTGCAGAGCAGTGAAGGCCAGGTGGCCTGGGCCCCCTAGACAGACATCTGCCCACGGGCCAGTGGGCCGGCTGCACTTCTCAAAAGATAAAGGTGGTTGTGGGTGTGTGCACACATGTGCACGCCTGTGGGTGTCCAAGTATGCGTGTGGTCTTTCCTGTCCTGCTTCTTTCCGCCTGGTTCCCCCACCTCCTGTGAAGACCCATCACTGCTGAGAACCTATAGGGAGAGCAGACCTGGCCCCGCCCGCCATGCCCGCAGCATCTCCCAGTCAGAAGAAAGAGTCAGTGTTGCTGAGCGGACTGGGCCCTGGGCTGCATTCAGGTGCCCCCTCCGCACCCCACTCCCGGCTCATCTGTGGCCCTGGAAAGGGCCAGCTCTTGCCCAGTCCCAGGCACAGCCCAGGCTGCACAGCCTCAGGCTGGACTTCTTTGCCCCCACTTCCTGCCTCCCTGACCAGCCCCCCTTGTCCCTCAGGCCCCCCACCCCTTTCAGAATGGGGTGCACTTTGTCCAGTCGGCATTGCACTTCTCGGAGGCTATAGTTAAATATTGGTGACTTCCTGACATCCATTCTGCATTAGACTCCAAGGCTGCAAGCAGTCAGAGACCACGTCTGGGCTCTTAGTCACAGGCGCATAGTAGATGCTCATTGTATACTGAACAAGTGAGTGAGTGAGTCTCGTCGGCACCCCAAAGGTCAGTAGTTATGCGCTCAGGCTCCAATGAGCGAATGTGGTTCTGATGTCACTGTGAGTGGCACTGTGGTCTTGGGGATGCTGTTTTCACCCGTCAGAGCCGCAGTGTCCTCTTCTGTAGGAAAGGGAGTGGTGACTGTGGTAACCTTCCTGAGAGGTTATTGTGGGGATAAGGGGAATCCTGTAGCACAGTGCTTGGCCCTGGGTAATCAGTAGCTCTGAGCAGTGTTGACTATTAATCATAGCTTCACAACCACTAGGTGAGTTTCAGGTCCATAAGATCCTCCTCTGACCCTTGAGGACAGAGGCTCAGAGAGGGTGATTGACTTGCCCAAGGCGCCACAGCAAAGGAGTGGGTGGACCGGGCTTGGATTGACTTCAGGACAGGACCCCAGGTGGAATACACACTGTTCCCTGGGTGTTTTGCAGAGCACCAGTGTGCTTTTCCATCCCACGACATCCTCTGTGATTTGACACCTTTATCCCTGTTTCCCAAAGGAGGACACAGGGTCAGAGGTGACGCGGCTGCTCAGGGATGCCCAGTGAGTCAGCGGCAGAATGGGTTCAGACCAGCTCCCTGCTTAGTCCACGGCTTAACCCCCAGCAGCTTCTGTTGGGTCTCGAGGCAGGGACTGGACAGAAGGGAAACAAGAGCTGAGAGAGAGGGCGGGGCGGTGGGCTGAGCACGTGTCCTCGTGTGGTCCTCGCAGGCTTTCAAGGGGTACTCACTCACTGTCAGAGTGAGTCCACACCCCTTCTGGGGAGGAATCCAGAGAGGGCTGGATTCCAGCGGGCCCACACGCCTGCTGAGCCTGTGCAGAGGCGGGAGTTACATTCCTCCAGAGTGGGAGAGTGGGGCTCAGAGAGGGCAGGCAAGGGGCCCAGAGTCCTTCAGCTCATGAGAGACAAAGCAGAGCCCCGTGAACTCCAAGCCTCGGGTCTCTCTGCTGCACTGGGCAGGAGCGCTCTTCAGGGCCTGCTCTGTAGCCGGGGAGGCTCAGAGCTGTCTATCTGTCTTCTTTCTGAGTTTGGGGGCCCAAACCACTTCGCCTTTTGGTCTCCAGCGAGCCCCACCTATGACCCTGGCCCTCTGTTGCCCTCAGTGACCCCCAGCTCCCCATTCACCACCGTGGACGATAAAGACGAATCTCTGTGTCTCCTTCAGGTGGACCGAGGAGAACTTGGAGTTAATTAACAAGTGGGCCTTCCAGGGGGAGAGGGTGATTCATGGGAACCCGTCCGGAGTGGACAACGCCGTCAGCACCTGGGGTAGGTGCTGCCTCGGCCCGCGTGTTCAGTTTTTATTTGTTTAGAAATTCTCGTGACAGGCGTAGCTGACCAGACTGTGCTTTTGGGATGAACATAGAGTCCATGCGTGCTGAGGAAGATAGCATTTTCCTGATAGGAGGGGGATGGGGGGAACCTCAGGGTTTCCCACCTTCCCAATCCAAATCTCTGGGGGCAGGCCAGGGCCTGGGAAGCTGTGGTTTCAGTGAGACCCCCACCCCCTTGGATCCAGAGGGCGCAGCTGCAGAACCTCTGGCATGGGGGCTGCAGACCACACGAGTCAGGCTCCCCTCTGGGGAGGACGCCTGCTCACTGCAGCTGGATGCCCTCTGGCCCCACCTCCACCGCATCACTGTGCGGTCTGTCCAGGGAAGCCTGGACGGAAGGAAGGGACCCCCAGCCCTGGGCACGGAGCACCTCCATGCCCTCCTGGGCCTTTGATCCTTGAAGCTGAGATGCCTCGTTACGGGGCTGAGTCTGTTATGGTGACACTCTGCCCCACCCCAATCCCACCCCCTTTCCCAGGAGGCCCAGATACAGAGCTTTTCCTGTGACTTTAACCCACCCATTCTTCTCTTTAGGAGGAGCACTCCGGTACCAGCAAGGGAAGATTTCATCTTTAAAGAGGTAATTCTGGGGGAGCTGAGCCTCTGCATCTGGTGGGGGATGCATTTCTTTGTGAAAAGGGGGAGCCCCATTTCTTCGGGAAGGAACCCGGGCCGGGTGCCCTTGGGCATTCCCCTCCCGCATGTGGCCCCGCAGGCCATGGGCACTAGGAATCCTGCTCTTTCCTCTCCACTGTGGCTCTGAAGCTGCTGAGAGATCAGAGGGGGTGGTCAGGTGAGGCTGGGCCATTCCCCTTCCAGAATGTGGCTGTTCCCCCAGACCCTCCTTCAGTTACCAGTTCATCCATCCATCCATTTAGTAAACAAGGAGTGATTCCTTCTTGTGTTCCAGCTGACCCTACCCTAGGACCCTTGGTATAAAAATGGATCTCAGACGTAGTTCTGGGTGGTTAGAGGTAGACGTGCACACATGAGCCACCAAAGGACTCTGGCTGTTACCGCAGTGATGGCACCACGTCTGAGCAAGACTGGAGCCCACAGGAGGCTCGTGGCAGGCCGAGTGGAGGGACGTTGGGCAACTTTCAGCCTGCTGTAGGTTACCTTCCTTCCTCCTTCCAGACGCACTGGAATTACAGATGTGTGTATTCAATTCCAGTATCCTCTGTTCTGTTGGCTCTCAGTGTGGGACCGTCGGGCAAGGCGTGGGCCTGCGGCCAGGGGAGCAGGTGCCTCCTGGCTGTCCCCTGAGCCCTCCCCCATCAAATGGAGGCGGGGGAATGATGGTTGTCCCAGGGCACTCTGCTGCCTTGCAGGGGCCTTTCCACACTCTGAGGGTCCCGGGGCCTGCTCTCACCTTCTGCAGCCAAAGTGGTCTTCTTGGCGGCCAGACAGCAGGTCCCGGACCTCTGCTGCCTCCAGTCAGGGTGCTGCATTCGGGGCTCAGGGGCCTGGCAGGCCGTGGTGTGGACTCCTTCTCTCTACACCTGCAGCTTCTTCTCACGCCTGCTCTGTTGGCTTCCAGAAGCCAGACCTGCCTTTCTGAGGGCTCCAGGTCAGCATTCCTTTAGCCTCAGCACTGTGGACATTTGGGGCTGGAGAATTCCTTGTGGGTGGACCGGTCCTGGGCAGCGTGGGATGTTTAGTAGCTTCCCTGGGCTGTGCCCACGAGAGGCCTGTAGCCCCTCCCCCGTCTCCAGTGCAACAATCAAAGATAGCTCCAGATGTTGTCACATGGCCCCTGGAGGGCAAGTCCCCCGAGTGACAACCCCTGCACCACAGAGAGGAGGGAGCAGGGCCATTCAGGAGAGTGGAGTAGCTTCTTCTGGCTGCTTATGGAAGTGATGGCGGGGAGGAAATGGGAGGTCTGGCCCCCAGGGGTCGGTGGCTCTGCCGGGTGGCCTAAACCTGCATGCAGTGAGATCAGGAGCAAGGGTGGGAGGCTGAGTGTCTGGGCCTGGTCCACCCGCAGCCCACGCTCTATCAGAGGAGACAGTCATGATGTCGTTCTAAAATGAAGGTGTTCTTAGGGCTCTAAGTTGTTGGGGCTGACAGCAGGGAGGTCACCATCGGGCAGATCTGGGGAGTCGTTCACGGGGCAGGGGCAGGTCTTTTTCTTATGAGCCTGTTGTATCCTAAGCCCTGAGCTGGGCCCTGGGCACAGAAGGCCAGTGCAGATGTGGCTGGGCAAGTGATTAAGAGTGAGTAATGGAGGGTCTCCCAGGCACGGGAGGCAGGGGAGAGGCCCAAAAGTGAGCAGTTGCAGGGGGCAGGGGGAGTGCGTGCTCTGGGGTCCCAGGGTCCAGTTGGAGCCTGGCTTTGCCGTTTGCCTGCTGTGGGCCCTTAGGTGAGTCACTTCCCCTGGGGCCTCTGTCTTCTCATTTATAGAATGGGACTCCTAGGCATGGGGGTCCACGGCAGAAACAGTATCTGCCAAGTGCTTTTTATTCTTTCCTGATGGAGTTCATCCATCCAGTCCATAAGTATCTGAACAACCACCGGGTGCTGTGGTCTCAGCAGGGAACCCAAAGTCCCACCTTCACAGAGCTCCTACCTTTGGGAGGAGATGATTCCTGGACAGTCATCTCTGTAAGGGCACGGCAGGCCATCCCCACGGCCTTAGTACACAAAAGGAGAATGAGGGCTGGGATGTGAAGGAAGGAACTGGAGCCCTCTGCCTGATGGCATTTGAGCAGAGTGCCAAGGCTGGGGGCAGGTCCCTGGCAGCAGAGATGCATGTACAAAGGCCCTGAGGCAGGAGTGGGGCTGAAGTGTTGAACAGCAGCTAGGAGCCAGGGTGGCTGAGTAGAGTGAGCTCCAGGGACGGGGGAGATGAGATGAGCTTGGCGATGTCACCCGGCCCAGATCACACAGCACTTAGAGGATGTGGCCCTGGGGGTCAGTCACTGGATGTCACAGGAGTCCTGAGTTTTGTGGGGCTGGCAGGGCTGGCAGCAGGCCCGTTTGCAAAGGACTTTATTTGAGAGAGATGAAGACATGATACCCAGACTCCTCCCACCCCGATAGATGGGGATACAGAGCGAGCGACCCACCTTCGTCGCTGGCTGCAGGGCGCCGCGGTGAGCAGATGGCAGGTTCTCTGAGAAGCCGGGAGGCCAGACTCCACATTAATCCCGCCCGTGGCTTAAGGAGAAGCCCTTTACCCCCAGACCATGCATGGTGCTTCACAATTAAAAAAAAAATGCATTGTTTGCCAAGTGGATCAAGATGTAGCCTCCCAGAGCGCTGCCCTTTTGAGGAACGGCTTCTCTTTAAAGGGAAGAGAAAAGCCAAATAGAATGTTCATCTTTGGTAAAGTGGAAAAAAAAAAAAAAAAAAGCCAGCCTCCAAGGCTGAGAATCGATATTAATTTCATGGGCTTATGGGCGGTGAGATCAAGCAGGTTTCTGGCAGCCTTTCCCAGCCCTGCTGGATTTTACAGTCTCGATCAGTGAAAAGAAAAGCGAATAAAGGTATCAGGGCCTGTCTGTCTGCAGCTGTCTCCGGCCAAAGCTCATTCAGGCCTTCCACCCCTGTCCCCAGCCTCGGGGCAGTGCTCTGAAAGGCAGACGAGATGACAAGAAACAGTGGCTTAAGTCCCCAAAGACAGCCAACCACAAGGACCACTGGGGCTGTGGTTTTAGGAGGGATGGTGGCTCAGACGGTAAAGTGACCCCTGGGTTGGGAAGGTCCATTGGAGAAGGAAATGGCAGCCCACTCCAGTATTGTTGCCTGGAAAATCCCATGGATGGTGTGAACCTGGTAGGCTGCCATCTGTGGGGTCGCAAAGCGTCAGACACAACTGAGTGACTTCACTTTCACTTTCATAGAGCCCAGAGGGCAGGTGAAGACCACATGGTGGTGCTGGCGGGCCAGCTGGGCGTGGCTGCCCTGGGGCATCTGCTTTCCTATCTGGGCATGACTGACTCCCTCTGACCACACCTGGGGTCCTGCCAGGTCTGGGCGCCAATGAGGCAGGGCACGAATGGGCTCAGAACACTGGACCTGACTCTCGCCATCTGTGACTCACCCCTGGTCCCGGGGCTTTTTGATTCTCCAGCACCCTCGCCTCCAGCTCCCTGGGGCAGCCCATAGGACAGAGCCTCAGCCCCTTCCTGTACCCTTGGTGGTGGCGCCTTTGAACTGCTAACTCCACGCATGCCTGGCCCTTTGTCTGCACATTCACTCGAGGTTGAAATGACTGAATGGAGGAGTGAGTCACAAGCCAAAGGAAAACAATTGTCTGCCCAGGGGCCAAAGCAGGGATGCAGCTGTGGGCACGCGCAACTGGGCATCAAGAACCCTGCTTCCCAGACCTGTCTCCAGCTCACTTCCCCAGGCTCTGCTTCCTGCCCTGAGTCAGGGTGGGGCGGAGTCCAGGTGGGCCCCCAGCCCTGGCCCAGCTGCACCATCCTGGGCTCACCTTGGCCCCTCTTTGCCCCACAGGCCACCGGCTCTGAAGATCCTGCTGATCAACACCAAAGTGCCTCGCAGCACCAAGGTCCTGGTGGCCAATGTCAGGAGCCGGCTGCTGAAGGTGCTGCTGGTTCCACTCCCGGGAGTGTTCCCGGCGGGGCCACAACACTCACGTTTGGGTGTCAGAGCCCTCCCTATGCCTCCTGGGTTAGTGGGGGGAGGGGGCGGGGGGAGCAGGGACTTGGGGAGGCTCTATGCATTCACAGCCCAGCAAGGAGGCAGAACAGGAATCCTTAAACATGCTGCCTTTGCAATGAGAACCTCCTTTCTGCTTGGGTCCGTAATGGCCGGGCAAGGCAGGGACCAGGCCCAAGGGAGAGGGGTTCACTCAGAGGATGGGTGTGGGCTGTGGGGACACCTTCCCCCTCCACCAGGTGTCTGCCAACCCCTAGGCCTCACAGGCCCTTGCTTCCTTTCCCTGCAGTTCCCGGAGATCATGGCCCCTCTCCTGACCTCCATAGACGCCATCTCCCTGGAATGCGAGCGGGTGCTAGGGGAGATGGCGGCGGCCCCCACCCCGGAGCACTACCTCGTGCTGGAGGTAAGAGCCCATCTGCAGGCTCGGGGTCCCCCACCCATAGCGCTGTCCCGGGCAGGGCCTTCCCATCTGCACTCAGAATCCCCGGGAGCTAAAGCACAGAGGCTGGGCCTGGAGCCTGTGTGCGCACCCATGAACAAGTGGGTCTTCTCTTGAAGCCTCTTCCCAAGTGATTGGGAGCAATCAAGGGAACACGGCCAGCCCTGAGCGTGGTGTCTAGCGTGTGATAAGTGCAGTGGGCCAGGTTTGGGGTTGTGCGTGTAAGGACGCAGTCCTCCGTAATTCCAGGAGTGATTTCTCCCCTGGCCACTTCTTTCCTGCTCTGTTTGCTGAGTACATCTAGTTAGTACTAAATACATAAAGTTCACACAATAGCTGTCTCTCACTCGTGTGCTGTGGATCAGACATGGTCTGAAATCTTTCATCAATCCTGCAGCCCCCACCCTTTGCCCACTTCTAGCTTACCAGTTGAGACCTCACGCTTGGGATTTCATCAGGCCCACGTCTGAATCCTGGCCTCACTGGAGTCTTAAGAATGAAGTGAGGTCCCATGGGCGACACAGGAGCACGGGGCCTGATGGGCCACCAGCTTAGCCAGAGGGCATGGGCTCATTCCCAGAACCGGCCCGTGTGGCCCAGTGAGTGTGCACTGGCATTAAAAAGCCACCTGGCTTCCATGGAAGGACCAGAGGAGCCGGCAGGCCCAGCCAGCATGGCTGTGCAGCAGTGGGTCAGCCAGAGGTGCCCAGGGAGCCACCTCAAGTGAGGCCCTGGGGTCTCCGTTTCTCCGCATTTCCCACCACTTCCTGATCATCACCCACAGCCACTGTACCCTGGGCCTAGGACCTCCCTGTCCTGCTGTAGGCGCTTGAGTCTGCAGCCCCTGTCGTGAGTGGGAGCTGGTACTCTCTAAGCCTCTTCACAGATGATCCCTCACTTAATCCTCCAGCAACCTACCTGTGAAGTGGGTACATTGCCACCCTGTTACAGATATAAACACCAAGACCTAAAGTAAAGAAAGTGACTTTCTCTGAGGTGTTTCATCAAGTGAGTGGCTGGGCTGGGAGTCACTGACTTGTTTATTCCTTTAGTCAACTTTTCTTTTTTTTTTTTTTTTTGGTCTCACTGCACAGCTTGCAGGATCTTAGTTCCCTGACCGGGGATTGAACCTTGTCCAGGGCACTGAAAGCACCAAGTCCTAACCATGGGACCACCAGGGAATCCGCCCCCCCAAATTTTTAAGAAGTGTGTACTCCAGGCTCGGTGCACAGACTCCATCTAATTCATTTCCAGGCTTTTGCCCTCGATCCCCCAGCCATCTCCTTCCATCCCTCCAGCCTTTTCCCGCTGGTTCTCGATTTGTTTCACGTAGAAAGGAAGGGAACACAGTCCTCCCGTGGAGGAAATTAATGATGGAGTGCTGCCTAAAATACACCCCGTGGAGCCACTGGAGAATGCCTCAGAGCAGCACGTCGATTATACAGTATGTATATTTTTGGCTGCGGCAGCCGCTGAAATGTGCAGCTCGCCTCCCGGACAGCTCTGCACTCACACCAGCGAGCTGTTCTCCTGTGTCACAGCCTGTCATCCGATCCTTGACAGATTTTGGATCAGAATGTGACAGGTGTCTGGAGCCTGCCTTCGCAACATGACACCTGGTGCTCAGGCACCGAGGGAGGCCCCAGAAGTTTCCCCTCCCCTGGAGCCCCCAGGACTGGTGAAAGACACCCAGCGCTGCCACAGGGCCGTCACACACGTCTGCTCGTTTGTCACAAGTGCTGGGGTGCGGGAGGCAGGCTGCCGGGGAGAGGCAGACACAACCCTGCCCGATGGCCCCGGGCAGGAGAACCCGGTGGGCTCGGCACACAGCCCTGTGACAGGCATCCTCCCGGCACACAGGTCCTCCCGGGACCCCGGGGTAGGGCTGCGCGCTCTGCAGCTGCATAGAGCAAGGAGAGGGCCAAGGGTGCTCTCAGAGGCCAGAGATGTGCTTCACATCAGGCAGAGCCAGCTTCTGGTGCCGGCTCAGCCCTAACAAGCTCAGTAGCCTTAAGCACATCCCTCTCCCCTCTGAGCCTCAGTTTTCCCCTTTGAAAAATGGGGATACTGGAAATGCAGCATAAAAGTACTAACAGCAGTTTGCTGAGCACTTACCTTGTGCCAGGCTTCATGGGAAAGATGCCTAATTCCATCCTCCTGGCAACAAGGCAGTTACTCTTAGAATCCCTGTTTTGCAAGGGGGAGCCTGGGGGCTTTCCAGGTAGTACAGTGATAAAGAATCCACCTGCCAATGCAGGGGACTCAGGAAACTCAGGTTCGATCCCAGGAAGATCCCCTAGAGGAGGAAATGGCAGTCCGCTCCAGTATTCTTGCCTGGGGAATCCCATGGACAGAGGAGCCTGGAGGGCTACAATCCACGGGGTCACAAGGAGTCAGATACGACTCAGCGCGCAGCACACGAACTGAAGCTCAGCTGAAAGACCTCACTCCAAGACACGCAATCAAGGAGTGTCCGAGCCAGAATTCAAACCCAGGCTCGCCTGCCTTCAATCCCATGTTCATAACTGCCCGACAGCAGGGACTAAAGCTCATTCTTAGAGCCCCAGCATCTAGCAAGTTGCCTGGCATTTTGATGGGATTTGCTGACACCACTGGAGTAAATGAAATATAAATAGGGAATGCCTGGGCAGTGGAGACTGTAAGCTTTTTTATTCCATCAACCTGCCTCTTGTTTGATCTGCAGGAGAGCAGGAATTTTATTATCCATAATCAGAGAAATCTGAACGAACATTTAGCAATTCCCCCAACTCATGACTTAGTTAGAACTATACACACCCATTCTTCTGAAAGTCGGTTCCTGAGGAAGCAGCAGGATAGCATATTACTTGAGACTTCTTCCGCAAATGCCCCAAATCTGTCTCAACCAGGCTTTCGCAGCAAAGGAATTTATTGGCTTCTAAATGAGACGACCAGAGGCAACAGCTTCAGGCATAGCTGGATCCGGGGGCCAAGACAACCTAGTCTGAAACGTCTCTCTGTCTTCAGTGTAATCTCTGAGAACATATGCAGGGAACAACTCCGTTGGCATGTCTCTGAGGTTGGCCAGTTTTAGCAGCTCCAGTGGAAAGGCAGAGTAAACCCTGGGAGGGCTCTCATTGTCTGTTCAGTCCCCATGGCCAGAGCCTTCCGTGGCCAGACCTGACATGTGCTCACCGCCAGCTCCATCCCAGCCCCACTGGGGGTCCTGCAGGAAGGAGAGGGTCTCTTTTATCAGTGGAGAAGGACAGTGTGCTGGGCAGTCAAAGCCTTTTGAGGTCCCAAACCAGCGGCGGTCAGATGGATGAGGCGAGCCCAGGACCTCAGCCTCAGGCAGGCCAAGCTGGAACAGAGAACTTTCTCCCCAGGAGCTCATCGACATGAACCAGCACCATCTGAATGCCCTCGGTGTGGGCCATGCCTCGCTGGACCAGCTGTGCCAGGTGACCACGGCCCACGGACTGCACAGCAAGCTCACTGGCGCAGGCGGCGGGGGCTGTGGCATCACGCTCCTCAGGCCAGGTACCCAGGGGGCGGGCAGGGTTGCCAGCCTGGGCTCACACAAAGCGTCCACACAGGCAGTTCCTGGGGGAGGAGGAAGAAGCCTGTGAACAGTCTCACTTCTGCTGTGTGGCCTTAGTCAAGGGAATTAACTGCTCTGGGCCTACATAACATCTAGTTTATGTAAAATCGTTGCCTAGATTCAAGGAGGCGAAATGTATGCAGAGAGCCTGGCACAGGGCTTGTTTCTCCCAGCTCCTTACCTGCCAAGCTAAGCACAAGCTTGAGAAATAACCAAGGCATTGTCACCATCTACCGTCACCGCCATCACTGCCGGCCTTGCATCCCTGCTGTCACCTCCTGATGTGGCCAGGACGGGGACTGACCTTGCTCCAAGAGAAATGTGTCTCTCCCCTCTTTGGTCTTTGGGGAAAGAGCAGGGCCGAGGAGCGGGCTTACAGCAGCACGCCCCGTGCTGGGGCGTTGAGTCACCGCTGCTTTCGGTCTGGCTTCCTCCCCGTCTCCTTTTCTCGTCCTGCTCTCCCCCTTGCTTTGCTGTAAGCCCACAGTGGTCCCCTTACCCTCAGTAGGACTCCCAGGCCTCAAGGAGTTGCCGCGTACTAGCTTTGGCCGACCACAACGGTGGAGGCCTAGTTCGGGGCAGTGACAATGGCAGGAGAACATTCCTGGAGAGTGTGCGGTGCGCCGGGCCAAGCCCTCCAGCTATAGTGGCCTGTGTCAGCCTCTCCGTAAGCCTTGAGGGGCAGGGCTCATTGTCAGCCCTACCCCCAGATGAGGAGATGAGGCTCAGACCTCTCTGAGGTCTGACGTCATTTGAGGACCCATGGCCAGGTTCCACATGACTCAGGGGTCCATAACCTTCCTGTGGAGGATGCCAGGCTTGGCATTCCAACAGGAAGACCAGTCCCCTGCCTGTGCCACAAGCAGGGCTGAACGCTCTCCAGGGAGAATGTTCCTCGAGGGAGCCGATGGTCGGAGTGACCTGCTGCCCTTCCTCCCCGCAGATGTGGAGCGGCCGGAGGTAGAGGCCACGAAGCGGGCGCTGAGCGGCTGTGGCTTTGACTGCTGGGAAACCAGCATTGGTGCCCCAGGTGTCTCTGTCCACACAGCCGCCTCCCTGGATGCCTCTGTCCAGCAAGGCCTGGACAGTCTCTGAGAGGAACCCATGCAGCTGCAGCCCCACCATGAAGCCCTCTCCCAGATTATTCCAGCCACTGGAGCTGGCTTCTGTGCTGGCCAGTGGGCGCCCAGCTCCTGATGCTGATGGGAGGCCCCCAGCCCCTCTGTGACACCCCTCCCCCGGCCGTGCCCCGCGTTCTGCACCGTGAGCCAGGCTGCCCGGAAGCCATGGTCTGTGTTCTACAACATTCTCTCAAGCCAGGCCATCAGTGGAGTGTGTGTGGTCGTCTGAGACAAAAGGGCCTCTTTCCCGGCCTCCCAGAAGCTTCCACGGACCCACAGACTCCATGGCCGCGCTGCTCAGATGCCACATGCAGGGGCCTGGTTCCCAGAGCAGTGGACCTTCTCCTTCCCTCCACTTCTGTACTCCTGCCTGTCTGTCCCACCTCCCCCAGGAAGCCTTCCTGGGGTGTTCGGGTAATGGGCTTTGCCTTCTGCCTTCCATCTGTCCTGAGGGTTGGCCGAAGGCAGGGTCGATGTGCAATACCTTCTGGTCTGTATCTGAAGAGGCTGCAGAAAAGATGGCAAAGGGGAAATAAAAAGCTCTTGAGTAAACAGTGCTTCACTCACTCCTTTCCATGTCTAGAAAGACGGAAGGGTCTGGTAGTCTCCATTGCCCACACCTGCCCCCTCTCTCCTGTCCCTTCTTCAACCACTTTCTTAGGGGAAAGAAGGACTTTGGGTCATTTGGTTGTCTGTGTCCATGGGATAGGGCAGGGTTTCTCCAGATGGCCCTAGTGGACAGCATGGATGCCCGAACATCAGACTCTCAGCCCGCACAGCTTCAGCCCGCTTTTCCAGAAAGGGGGATTTTAAACTTCCTAGCTCAGGAGGAACTTCCTAACTCATATATACTCACAGCTGATTCATGTTGTTGTATGGCAGAAACTAACAACATGGTAAAGCAATTATACTCCAATTTAAAAAGCAGAGACATTACTTTACCAACAAAGATCCATCTAGTCAAAGCTGTGATTTTTCCAGTAGTCATGTATGGATGTGAGAGTTGGAGTATAAAGAAAACTGAGAACTGAAGAATTAATGCTTTTGAACTGTGGTGTTGGAGAAGACTCTTGAGAGTCCCTTGGACTGCAAGGAGATCCAACCAGTCCATCCTAAAGGAAATCAGTCCTGAATATTCATTGGAAGGACTGATGCTGAAGCTGAAACTCCAATACTTTGACCACCTGATGCAAAGAACCGACACATGGGAAAAGACCCCGATGCTGGGAAAGATTGAAGGTGGAAGGAGAAGGGGACGACAGAGAATGAGATGGTTGGATGGCTTCACCAATGTGATGGACATGAATTTGAGTAGGCTCCAGGAGTTGGTGATGGACAGGGAAGCCTGGAATGCTGCAGTCCATGGGGTCACAAAAAGTCGGACATGACTAAGCGACTGAGCTGAACTGAAAAAGTAAAAAATAAATAAACTTCCTAACTTCTCAAATCATGAGCACACAGTAATTCGCAGACTTGTGTAAGAAATGGAAACATGGGGAGGGGGGTTCAGGATGGGGAACACATGTACACCCATGGTGGATTCATGACAATGTATGGCAAAACCACTACAATATTGTAATTAGCCTCCAATTAAAAAAATTTATATTGAAAAAAAATAAACTAATGATTAAATTAAGAAAGAAAAAAAAAAGAAATGGAAACAAAACCTGCCGGCTTTGGGTTGTGGAATATTCCTTCTTCTCTAAAATTGGCTGGGGAAAAGAGACTTGAGTCCTGGTAGCCAGTGTCTGGCACCCACCGGGCCCTATTGGAACTTTATATTGCAAGTCAAGGCTCTTTATGAAATGTCAGAATCCACCCAAAACCTCTAGTAGCCAGCATATTGCCACCAGCAGCTCTGGGAGCCCCTAGTCGACAAGAAGGTGGGGGCATTGGGGCAGAGTGCAGGATTTGGTTTAAATGGCTCTGCGCTTCTGCCCTTGGCCACTAGGGGGCAGCTGGCTCCTTTCCCAGTGTCTTCAGGGGAGGGTCAGGAAGATCCCTGGGTCAGGAAGATCCCCTGGAGAAGGAAATGGCAACCCACTCCAGTACACTTGCCTGGAAAATCCCATGGACAGAGAAGCCTGGTAGACTACAGTCCATGGGATCGCAAAGAGTCGGACACGACTGAGCGACATCACTTTCACTTTGAGGGGAGGGTGGGTAAGAGCGGCCTTAGAGCAGTCTCTCTACCCTCCCACACATATCAGGGTTCTGTCTCTCTAGGTTCTGCCTGGGGTCACTGCCAGGAATCAGGGCACTGGGAAGAACGTCTGCCTCAGCTTAACGTGTGAAAATGACCCCGGCATCACTGACCTGTCTCCGGCCTTCAAAACAAATAATACATAAAATAATAGCAATACCGGCTCTTACTACGGGTGGGGCACTGTCCTAAGTACTGTTCCTCAGTCATCTCTTTTTATCTACTCCCAATCTTGGAGAATAATTGCTAGTCCCATTTTACAGATCGGGAAACTGAAGCTCAGAGAGGTGGAAAAACTCATCCAAGGCCACACAGCTAAGCAGCATCCAAAGCAGGAGTCCACGTCAGACAATCTGACTCCAACACCAGCCCCCTGCCCCTCTGTGCTTCTGCCTGAACACAGGTTTGTTGTGATGCTTGCTGTTTTCCACACTCGGGCTCCTGATTTCCTGCGGACGCTGATGTACTTGGTCAGAGTCGACCTGGGCCTGGGTGTTTTCACAAGCTCCCCACGTGATTTGAATAAGCAGTCAGGGCTACACGATGCCTTCTCAGGGCTGAGGCTGGTTGACAGCATCCCTGCACTGCGGGAGGTGGGCCTGCGAGGAGGGTGTCCAGAGGCCAAGGCCCTAGAACCTATCTGCTCCTTGAGACCCTCCCTCTTCCTCCCTGGGGACCAGGTGTCTCTCCTGGAGCATGAGCCAACCCGTTACCCGTGCCCACCGAAGCCGCCACCTGGCACCCCTTGGCCTGCAGCCTCACCCCAGCCACCACCATCACTGGCCACCATATGGGCCTGGGGGCCCCCACTCCTGGCCACCTGTCTTTGATGTCACATTTGCAGGCGATTTGCATTTGTAGCCTTGCCCTTCTCGTTTTGCCTGGTGTGGCATTCTCCAAGCCGCGCCTAGAAACCACCCCAAATGCCTCCCCCCACCCCCAGCTCTTCTGATTTAACACATCTCGAAGGGCTCAATCGTGAGTGGTCTTCACAAGTTCCCAGGTGATTTTAAGGTGCAGCCAGGACTGACGGCACTGAACTAGATGTTGCCTAAAGCTGCCAAGAGCTCCCCTCTACCTCGGTCCCCATTTCGCTCTGCCAGCCACTCGCCACTTGACCTCTACTCTTGGGGCTGTGGGCTCCCCATCGGGAAGATGGAAATAATAGTAACGCCCACCTTATAGAGTTCCATGAAGATTGAATGAGAAAACGCACGTACACCCTTGGCACGGTGCCTAGCACATTGTAAGCACTCAGAAAACACTCACTATTATGATTAGTATAATTGCTGGCTGCACCACGTGGCACACAGAACTTCCCCAACCAGGGATCAAACCTGCACCTTCCACAGTAGAAGCTAGGAGTCTTAACCACTGGACCGCCAGGGAAGTCCAATGCACCTTATTATAACTGTCCTGAACTGAGAAACAAGGGTGTCTCTCAGGGTCCAGAAGTTTCAAAATGGTGCACAGAGCTAAGTAGAAGCGCCCAGTCCTGTTGATTCAAACCCCCTAGGTGGAGACCCCCAGGATTGCTGTTCAGGAAACGCAAGAGAATGCCAACTGGCTTTCTAGCCTCCTGGCTTCCTCCTCAAAGACGCGGTGGCACAGCCCTGTGCCCTGTCCGCCAGCCCGAGGACAGCAATTTCTCAAGTCAGCATCTGGAGTGGCTCCCAGCCTCTGCAGCCAATGTAACACCCACCCTCACAGCATGAAGTTCACAGGAGATTTCTCCACTCTGCCAGAGGTCTCGCCTTGGGAGACGGGCAGCAGACACTGTGATCCCTGCTGACAGAGGAGCTGCTGCGGTTGCACCCTTGTTCTTCCTGTCAGTGAGGATGTCTTCTCTCTGAGACTGGCTCCTGCGGGCCACTGGCAGCCCGGCGAGTTAGGCGGCGCTGGCCGCCGCGCTGCCCATCTGAATGGTCTTGGCCCGCCTCTTTGCCTCTCAAGGTCCCTCTTTTCATCCTTGTTCTCTGGCCAAAGCTTTTTCTTTTTTAAAAAAGCGAGCACACACCCCCTTCTGCAGTGCTGCCCGCCTTTCCAGCTCATTTTGGACCACTCCTGGGCTGTCTCTTAGCACCTACTCTGTGCCAGGCTCAATCATCAGCTTAGGTGAGGAAGGTGAGGCCCAGAGGGGCGTGCTATGCTATGCTATGCTAAGTCACTTCAGTCGTATCCGACTCTGTGTGACCCCAGAGACGGCAGCCCACCAGGCTCCCCCGTCCATGGGATTCTCCAGGCAAGAACACTGGAGTGGGTTGCCATTTCCTTCTCCAATGCATGAAAGTGAAAAATGAAAGTGAAGTTGCTCAGTTGTGTCCGACTCTTAGCGACCCCATGGACTGCAGCCTACCAGGCTCCTCCATCCATGGGATTTTCCAGGCAAGAGTACTGGAGTGGGGTGCCATTGCCTTCTCTGCCAGAGGGGCATAGCAACATGCTTACAATGCGTTTTCATCTCCAATGCCCAGAGCATAGGCACATTTCCTCCTAATTGTCTCCCAAATGTCCAGAATCCTGTCCAGGACCATGCATCTGACTGTTACAGCCCTGAATTCTCTCTTAAGCTAGCACCGCTGTCCTGCGTGCGCGCGCGCGCGCGCACACACACACACACACACACACACACACACACACACGCATCTGACTGTTACAGCCCTGAATTCTCTCTTAAGCTAGCACCACTGTCCTGCGACACACACACACACACACACACACACACACACACACACACACCTTTTCTCTTCATTACGTGCCTTACCTGGCCAGCCATCCTGCGGAACATCCCATCTTCTGCACTGGTCATTGCGAGTTACAACCCTCCCCATGGCTCTGTCAGCTCCCAAGAGGCCAATAGCAGCCGTCCCGAGCACCTGCTCCATGTCTAGCATGGTGCCTAGCACTTGAGGTGACTTCTCCCTGTGAATCCCCTCAGGGAGGTGAGACAGGGAGGTTCTCATCCATTGATGAGTAAACTGAGGCCCAGCAGAGGGAAATGCCTGAGGTCCCGAGGCAAGCAAGTGGCAGAGTGGAAGTTGAACTCAGGTCTGTGTGACCCCCGAGTCCTGCTCTCAGCTGCTGTGATGGACTGTTTCTCTGGCAGGTGAGCCTCCCCAAGTCCCTCTCCAGTCCCTGCTCCGCTGTCATGAGTTGTCACACCTGCCCCAGAAACGCTGGCTCAGCCCCCTTGGCCTTCGTTGCTGCACACACACCTTGGACCCCCCCACCCATGGTCCTGCCAACACTGGCTCCTGGGCCACCCCCATCTCCCTCCAAGCAGCGGGGAAGGGATGGGGAGGCCTGAACGCATGCATTCTCCCACCCTCGTGTGCTCACTGAGCGGGAGGCTGCCTGTTCACACACACAGGGGAAGAGACGGGAACTGGGCCTCTTTGGCAGGCTGCTCTGCCAAACCCCCCTGGCACAGGAGATTAACTGGGTCTGTTCTCGCACAATGTTTTAAATCTGATAGGGAAAACATCTATTTCGACGTATTTGCATAATGCATTGGCTGAGGAGGTGTCCCCCCGCAGATGCTTTCCTGGGATGAGGGCATCCTCCCTGCCTGGAGAGAATGGGGCTGCCCTCCTCCCCATGGCTGCCCAGGGCTGTCAGCGGATTCTGGCCCCTGAGCTCCTGGACGCTATTCATCCAGCAGATATCAAATGTGCACCTACACGTGCCAAGGGGGCTTCCCAGGTGACTCAGTGGAAAGAACCCGCCTGCCAATACAGGAGACACGGGATTGATCCCTGGGTCGGGAAGATCCCCTGGAGAAGGAAATGGCAACACACTCCAGCGTTCTTACCTGGAGAATCCCATGGACAGAGGAGCCTGACAGCTATAGTCCATGGGGTCGCAAAAGATTCAGACACGACTGAGCACGCACACACATACACACGTGTATATATGTGCCAGGAACTGGGCAGAGCCCCGGGGAAGCTGGATGATCAACACGGGCTGCTCCTCCTCTTGTCGGCTCGCTGGTCTGTGGCTCTGGATACTTCCACGTTCATTCTCTCCACCTGTATCCGTGAGGCATAAGAAGCCTATGAGGAAAGTAGGGTGAGCCCCGCTTTACAGATGAAGAAACTGAGGCCCCCAGAGGGAGTCCCTGCTCCAGGCCATGAAGTCAACAAATGCAGAAACTAGGCCTTGAGATGGGTCTCTAGACACCAAGGACCGTGATCTTCCTAAGATGTTCTGGCTGTGAAGAGAAAACCAAAAGGCAGCTTACTGTGTGAACTGAGGCAGTTTCTTGCCTTCTCTGGGCCTGAGTTTTTCCATCCGTAGAAATCACAGGGCTTGTTCACTCTGCCAGGAGCTTGCCCTCATGCCCTGGTTTCATCTTCCCAGTGATTACCATTTTGTGGTCTCTGAGCTCAGACAGGTCTGGCCTTGTTCTGTGGCTGGATCACCTCCAGCTGTGGGGCTTGCAGTGGCCAGGTCACCTGTCTGGGCATCCGATTCCTTGTCTTGTTAAGTGGGGATGCTAGGTCACAGTGTACATCAAACACTTGGCCTGGAGCCTAGTACCCGGAGTGAGCATCCAAGATGCATCAGCTCTTGTTGTTATTAGAGGTGGGGAAACTGAGGCTCAGAGAGGCGACGGGACAGCTCCAAGGTGGCTGAGCTGGGACTGGGACCCAGGAGCATCTGACTCCAAAGCCTAGGGTTTCTTCCACTTTCCTTGCCTGGTGTGGCTGGGTTTTGCTGATGGGATGTCCTGCTCCAGGAGAGAGAAGACTGGATGCTGGTACATCCTCTGACACCCTTAAGGGGCTTGGAGCAGAGCCTGCTCCCAGGAGGGGTGATGGGACAGCATACATATGCAGGCGTCTTTACTGCTTTGCTGGGGAACAGGGACAGGGAAGGATGGGGAGCAGAATCAAGACCCCCCATCTCCCCACCTGCCTCATGTGGTTGAGAAGAGTGCTACCCATGACCTGGGAGATTTCTGAAATGCTGTGTGACTTAACCCTGTGGCTTTCCCTCTCTGGGCTTTGGTTGAGTATTTCTAAGGATACTATTTTCAGTCCCATGAAAAGTGCCCTGGGGTCTTCCATGTGCCCCGCAGCCCCACTCTGAGGGACCCTACCCACCCAGGGGTCTCAAGTTCACAGCCTCCAGGGGCCAGCCAGGCGACACCAACCAGCCAGGCCCTGGGGAGGGTGCAGCACCTCCACCCCAAAGCCCCAGACAGCTGTTGCCCTGCAGGGTTGTCGGTCCACAGTCACCCAACCTTTCTATTTAGTTTTTAAAGAGAATTCAGAAATCTGGAAATTTTGGAGGGTATAATAATAAAATAATAAAGACTGTAAATCAATTTTTAAAACCCCCAAGGGTCAAATCCGACTCTTCTGCAGCTGGAAAACTGCCCGGGGTTGAGACCTCTTTCAGAGCCAGTCCCCCCAGCTCGGCTGAGCTCCGGAGAGTGAGATGGGGAGCAGGGGGCCTACCTGTGGGCGGGCACCCCGCCCCCGCGGAATGTGATTACCCTCGGGCGCCCCCTCGAATGGCAGACGGGCGGGTGGCGGGGGCGGGCGGGGGCGCCAGAGGTTGGGCTGAGGGCGCTTCCCCATCAGGCACAGATGGTATTTTTTTTTTTTTTTTTTTTATCAGTGTCAGCATTGGCTTCTTTCTGCTCTGATGAATAGATTCTAAAGAGGCAGTGACATTATTCGAGATAACAGAGGGAACAGAAAAAGGGTCAGCGATGGAGAGAAAATGGCAGAGCCAGCAGATAAAGGGGAGGCCGGAGGGGGCGGGGTACCGCGGCTGGGGCGCGGCCCCCCGCCCCCGCCACCGCGATGCCCTCCAAGCCCGGCTCCCTGCAGCTGGGGGCTGCGGTGCCGCCCGGCCCGGGAGGGGAGGCCCCCGGCAGCTGCGCGCGCCGCTCCCTCCCAGCATCGCTGCCGCCCATTCCGCCTTTTCAATTCGATTCAATTAGGCCTCCCCGCTCGGAAGCTTGTCTCCTCTGATATCCAGTTTAACTGACAGGGGATTAGAGCTGTTTGTAATACACACACACACTCTCCGCGGCTAAACCACAGGCAGGGCCCAGGGACCTGGGTTATTTATGGAGCCTGCAGCACTGTTCTTCATGACCTGCTGCCTTTGCGGGGGACGGGGGAGAGGATAGGGGGATAGGGGCCTGCTACCCTGCCACACTCCCCATGCCCCTCTCACCCCCTCTCCGGGCCTGCGCAGGGGAGCAAAAGAGCCCAGGGGGAACTGAGTTTAAATCCCAGCTCTGCCACGTGCAAGCCTCAGTTTAGTCATCTGGCAAGTGGGAGACAAGCGACTCCATCGTCTTCATGAAGGTGGGGAGGAGAGAGGGGTGACCTTCGGGGACAGGTGTAGGCCATTTAACTCAGCACCTGTGCGTTCCCTTGGCATGCATGCGCGCATGCTCAGTCGGGTCCCACTCAGTGACCCCATGGGCTAGCCCACTAGGCTCCACCGTTCGTTCATGGGATTATCCCAGCAAAGATATGGAGTGGATTGCTATTTCCTACTCCCGGGGATCTTCCCAACCCAGGGATCGAACTCATGTCTCCTTTACCTCCTGCAATTGCAGGCAAATTCTTTACCATTGTGAGCCACCTGGGAAGCCCACCTCCCTTGGCATCAGATCAGATCAGATCAATCGCTCAGTCGTGTCCGACTCTGCGACCCCATGAACCACAGCACGCCAGGCCTCCCTGTCCATCACCAGCTCCCGGAGGTCACCCAGACTCATACCCATCGAGTCAGTGATGCCATCCAGCCAACTCATCCTCCGTCGTCCCCTTCTCCTCCTGCCCTCAATCCCTCCCAGCATCAGAGTCTTCTCCAATGAGTCAACTCCTCGCATGAGGTGGCCAAAATACTGGCATATCACTCAACAAATACGACTTTTTTTTTTTTTTTTTGGCTACAGGATCTTAGTTTCTCAACCAGGGATCCAACCTGAGCCCCCTGTGGTAGAGGCACAGAGTCTTAACCACTGGACTGCCAGCGAAGTCCCAACAAGTATGATGGAGGGACGGACAACTCTGTGCCAGGTGCTGGTCTGTATCACTGAGGACGTAAGGCCCTGGGCCTGCCTTCAGGAAGCTTACATTCCAGAGCAAGACTTGGAAATAAACGAGCACTCCCTCCCGGTGCGACATGGGGAGGACCAGACAGGTGAGAAGGGGAATGGGGATGATGACGGTGATGGAGCGAGTCCAACTGCAGGGCCTCTGCCTCTGCTGTGCCCTCTGCCTGGAACGACCCCACCCCACCCCACATCTCCCTTTGTTTTCTCTCCAAACTGCTATCACTTGCCGTGACATCACCCCAGTCGATTGCCATCTTCCCAGGCAATTGCCAGCTCTCCAAGGCAGTCAGTCACCTTAGCTGTCTTCTCAGCTGCCACCTCCTCCCCAAGTTAGCACAGTACCTGATAGGAGCGAAGGGTGAATGAATGGGGACTTCCCTGGTGGTCCGGTGGCTAAGACTTCACACTCCCTAGCAGGGGGCCCAGGTTCGATCCCTGGTCGGGGAGCTAGATCCCACATCCTGCAACTGAAAATCCCGCGTGTCACAAGGAAGATCAGAGATCTGTGTGCCACAGCTAAGCCCCGGCACAGTCAGAAAAAAGTGTCATCAGGGCCACGCTCCCTCTGAGACTCTAGGTAGAGACTCCTCGCCTCTTCCAGCTTCTGGTGGTGGCCAGCAGTCCTTGGCATTCCTGGGCGTGATCACAGCCGCCTGCCTCGGATCTCTGCCTCTGTCATTCCCTTGGCCGTCTCCTCTGTGTGTGTCTCTGTCTTCTCAGGACATTTCCAGGGGCTTCCCTGGTGGTGCGGTGGTTAAGACTCTGCTTTGCAGTGCAGGGAGCACGTGCTCAATCCTTGGTTGGGGAACTGGGACCCCCACATGCCAGGCAGTGTGGCCACAAAACCCCAAAAATCACTCTGCAAAGCGCACACAACATTTCCTTTTCTCATAAGGGCACCAGTCACACTGGATTCAGGCCCACCCTCACGACCTCCTCTTACTTGATGACACCTGCAAAAATCCCATTTGCAAATAAGGTCTCATCTTCAGAGGTACCAGGGGTCAGGACTTTATCTGTCTGGTGGTGGGGGGGATGCAACTGAACTCATGACATGCTTCAGGGCAGCAGTCTTCCCAGTTTCTTTCTGCGTCTGTGGTCTCTGGCACAGAGCCCGATGTTACGTCGTAGCTTGCAGGGGAGTCGTGGGGCGAACACAAGAGCGGACGGAGTCCGGACGTCCAGCCTCTCCTCCGTGGTTGACCCTGGCTCCTCTGGCAACCGCAGCCACCCCGGGCCGAATGGCCCCCCGGGCCAGGCAGATCTCCGGGGGCGGCCTCTCCTGGGAAGCACTGTCGGTGTCAGCAGATGCCTATCAACTTTCCTTCCCCAGCAGTCCCAGCTGTCAGAGGAAGTGAAACAGTCGTTGCTTAGCTTTGCGTTTGAGATTTTATTGACAGTTTCATTGTCATCCAAAAAAAAAAAAAGAAAGAAAAAAAAACCTCCTTTTCTCCAGTTGCGTTTTCACCCGCAGAGCCTGGGGGCAGAAGGGGAGTCAGGACTGGTTCCCCAAAACTGGTTTTGGCAGGCGGTGGGCGCTGGTTCCGCTGGGCTGGGGACAGCAGTGGCAGATTTCGACTGTGTGATCTGCCTTGCCTGGGCTTCAGGCCTGCGTGGCATCCCTCATCCAGGCAGCAAGAGGGAAGGAGAGGGAGGCACCCTGAGGGCCCCTGGTAATAGCCACAGTGGCCAAATGGGTAGCCCAGACCCCACGGCAGGTCCTTGCGCCCTCCTCCAGTTCTACCCGATGGGCATTTGGTGGCCTCAGTGGTGGTGAGAGCCCAGACTATGCGATCAAGCCCACTGGGATGTGATTCTCAGCCCAGCCTTGCACTTCAGGGCAAGTCCTTTACCCTGCAAAGGCTCAACAGCCCCATCTGTCCAGTGGGGGAGTAACATGCGGCCTCAATGTCCGAGGCATCATCTGAGCCAAGCACCCCTTATCCCAGTCAGTTCTCACAAGAACCCTGAGAGCTGGTGCCATCAGGAGCCTCACTGTCATGATGTGAGACTGAGGCTCAGAGTGGGGAAGCTTGGCTGTGCCTCCACGGCTGGGACGTGTTGGAGGCTGCATCTGAACCCAGGCTGAGGTGCCAAGCATGACTGTGGACCTCCTCTTCGGGTCAGTGGGAGGGTGCAGGCGTCAAAAGTGTCATGACGCCTGCACACTGGGAAAGCTGGCTGCTATTACCGTGGTTGTTGTTTGCGTAGAGTGGAACCGGGCCCATCAGCAGCCACTCTGCCCCCAGGACTCTCTTGACGTCGCTGGGAGGCATTGGCCACGTGGCGAGGTGAGCTCAGTCCACAGAATGAACTCAGAGGCTGAGGGTCCAATCAAGGGGTCCTGTTCTCTTCCATGCCATGGCTCCTCTGCACTCCCCTTTCCTGGCCCCCAGCAGGGCTCCAGGTAAGGCTGTCAGTTACCTGGTGGGCAAGGGCAAGGTCAGCTGGCCACAGCATCAGCCTGAGACCTTGAAAGGCTGCTTCCCCAAGTCCATGCCTCACAGATGGGGAACAAGGGCTGGACAGCCACGCCTGCTCAGGACCACCCAGTGGGGCAGGTAGATGCTCTAGTTAAAACACATCCTGGAGTCCATGAGTTTCTGGTGTGGCCACCTGCTGGCCAGCAAAAGTTGCCGAATGTCACTGAGTCGACATTCCATCCTCTGTAGGAGGAGATAATAAAAGGTCTCCCTCGTGAGGTCCAGGGGCTAAATAATGCTCACGGAGTACACTTAACACAGGGTCTGGCACACAGTGAAAAGAAGGCAATTTTATAACCTAAAGGCTTCATTTTTTAAATATTTATTTTAATTTACTTATCTGACTGCTTTGGGTCTTAGCTGTGGCATGAGGGATCTTAGCCTCCTCACCAGGGATTGAACCCAGGCCCCCTGCATTGGGAGCATGGAGTCTTAGCCACTGGTGCTGCTAAGTCGCTTTAGTCGTGTCCAACTCTTTGTGACCCCATGGACTGTAGCCTGCCAGGTTCCTCTGTCCCTGGGATTCTCCAGGCAAGAATACTGAATTGGGTTGCCGTGCCCTTCTCCAGGGGGTTTTCCCCACCCAGAGATTGAACTCGCGTCTCTTAGGACTCTTGCATTGGCAAGCAGGTTCTTTACCACTCGTCCACCTGGGAAGCCCCTTAGCCACTGGACGACTAAGGAAATCTTGCGCCTAAAAGCTTCTTAAAAGATCTCAGGCAGTCGACCGCTCCACGAAGAAGAATCAGAAGCCCAGAACGGAAAGGGTTTCCTCGTATAGCTGGCCCCAGAGCAGGGCTTGCACGTTGGCCACTGGACTCCCAGTTCAGTGCTCCGCCACCACCCCACTCAGCCCTCGGGCCCCCGCCCATCCTTCTCCTTGGGTTTCCGTCTCCCATGGCTTTGAGAGCCTGAGCCGCAGGCCCCGCAGCGAGGCACGCCATTCTCCCTCTCCCTGGCACACGGAAGGTTTTGAAAGTTAAAGTATTACCGTCGGCTTTGTTGTTGCCTAACTACGACAGACAAATTGAAAACCAGTTGTCAAAATGTCAGCGCACAACAAATCAACATGCAGAACGAGTGGCGGCCCTCTGCGGTGTATAATTAAACAAAAAATCCCTTTTAGAAATTTCAGCGAGCGTTGGTTCCACTTTATATTTGTCTGTGTGATTAATAAAGGCAGCTAATTTTCAGACTTTAAAAACAGCTAGAAAATAGCTCCTAATTACATATTAGGTTCCTAGCGGCCCCCGCTGCGCTGCGCCGGCATTGGTGGGCCGAAGAATTTGGCAGAGCCTTAATTGCATTCTGAGCATCATCTAATTTTAGTTAAATGTAATGTAATCAGCAGCAGATGTCTGAAATAAAATATGAATTATGAATATGATGAAATTTCATTCTTGAATAAAAAAGTAATTTGCTATTTAGTTCATTAAAGTCTTAGAAGGTTATTAGGAGCAGGTATATACAGCCCGGCAAGGTGATGTATTAAATGATATCTGGGAGAAAGAGACCCCAAAGAGATGGGAAGTTTTATTCTGAAGTGTCCAGTTATGATTAATTACTGTGGGGCCTGGGGAAGGCCCCTGGGTTGTGGGGGGCTCTGATGAATCTCTCAGGCTCCTTGAGGTGGGCTAGAGTTTTAGGGCAAGGAACTTGGAGTGGGGAGCCATGGGTGCCTCTAAGGCCTGTGCCACCCCTTGGATCCCACCCCATCTCCCTACCACCCTTGGCCGGTGTCCCCTGGCTTCTGAGATGAGCACGTGGAGGGCTGGCTCCCAGTGACACTGCTCTATGGCGGGAACCTTGCTGGGTTCGGTGACACCGTGTGGGGCAGTGAGGGGTGTCCCAGGCCGGGATTCCGTCTCTGCCTCTCACTGTCAGTGTGATATTAGTTCAAGACCTCAGTTTCCCATTCTAGAAAATGGGCATGATAATAGCACCTCTCAGACACTCAGAACGTGGCAAAGCCCCTGCTTTGCCTTGGCTGTTGTGGTTGGAGTTATTATTGTTCAGAGAGGTCACAATCCGTCAGTATAAAAATGCCTTCTTTGGCTTCATCTTTCAGAGCAGCCTGTGATGCAAATCGTACTCTTGCTTTTCAGCTGAGGCTCAGAGAGGGTAAGCAACTCACCGGAAGTTGCACAGCTAGGAATTGCCAGAGTCAGGATTTGAATCTGGGACCATCACTGCTTCCAGAGTTTCCTGCGGCATCCCAGAACGGTGTAAGTGCTAGCATAGCTGACCTGGAGGGAGGCAGGACTGAGGATTTGGAAGGGCTCTGGGCAGGAGGGAGCAGGATTCATTTGCCCCAAATCTGAGGCAGAGAGAAGCAGGCAAGGGCCGGGAGGCTGGGCAGAGGGTCCAGGAGGGCATCCGGGCCTCTGCCCAGGGGCCACTCTGGGTAGGTGGGGAAAGAGTCTGCCTCTCCACCCCTACTTCACACCGACCAATAATTTCCTGCAATTATCTGGAAAAGATTAATTAGCGAAGTGCACTGCATTGACTCGAGGCTGCCCTGGCAATCGATACACTTGGGGCTGACTCCTGGGTGCCTGGAGGAAGAACCAGAACTTGAAAGCAGGGAGGAAGGCCAGGTCTGAGCCTCGCTTTCCAGCCCCAGGAGGGGTGGGGCTTGCTGCTCAACTTCCTGGGTGGAAGCCGAGCTCTGCGTGACTTCCTGGTGGCTTTGAGCAAGTCCCTTCACCTCTCTGAACCTCAGTTTCTCCACCTGTAAAATGGGGGTCTGGGCTGCCCCAGTCAGGGACCTTCCTTCTTCTCCTGTAAGCTTTGGGAGGTGTCGGGAAAAGGGGTGTAGAGGCCAGTGAGGCAGCAGCTGTGGAGGGACCCCTCTTCTCATGGCCTCAGCTTCCCTCTGCTGACATGGCGGCCTACTGGGGGCCAAGGAAACAAAGCGTTCACCGAAACAGCCTTTTAAGGACAAAGTTGAACATCTGGTGTTTCTGAGAAATCATCAGCGTAGGGCTCCAAGAGGCCTCTGCTGCCCCAGGTTCTGGTCACATGAAGAGCTGAGTATATGCAGCCCTGGGGAGAAGGTGATAGGTCAGTTGAAGGACGGCTCAGGTCCCTACTCCCCCGCCTCCCTGCCGGGTGCCCCAGCCAGTCTCCTGACCCCTCTAAGCCCCAGCGCTCCCCTCTGAAAATCACACACCCCGCTGAGCCCATTGGGAGTTTCCAATGGGCCAGGGGATGCCCGAGGCCCAGCCCAGTGTCAGCACAGAGCAGCCGTGGGCAGGATTCCCACCCACATCCTGCAGCATCCCACAGCATCTGGAGGCGGGACCCGCCATCCCACTTGGATGTACCAGTGAGGAGAGTTCAGTGCATGGATTTATGTACTAGAGGTACAAGCCAGCCAGGGAACGAGGCCCCAGACTCAAAGGGACACTGAATGCCGCCCCAAGGCAGGCAGAGTGAGGCAGATGTACCCTGAATTTGCCCTCTCCCCTGACCCCCAGCTTCTGATCCTTCCTGGAAGCCAGGGGGTGGGGAAGCCCATGGAGCTTCCCAGGGCACAGAGCTGGGACAGGAAAGCGGAGAATGGACAGGTGGTAAAAGGAAAGAAGCCACCACACCACAGCCCTCTTCCCAGGACTTTGGATAAGTATTGTGGGGAGGGGCGGTTTTGGATGGGAGTTGGGACAAGGGGCTCCACAAGCAGGCATGGTGTTCACCCCATGTTTCCGACAATGAGTTCCACACAACCTCTGCCCGGGGTCCTCCCCTCTCCCCGTTCAGCCTCATCTCGCCCATCAGTCTCACTTCGCACCAGTGCTCCCAAATCAGTGCTCCCTGAGGAGTCAGAGAGGATGGCTGGACAGCCCTGGGTCCCCCAGTTCCCCATGGGCTTGTGCCCTGGGCGTAGGGCCTCCACGTCCCTGAAATTAACTGAGGCTGCATCGGCCAGAGCACCTCGCACAGCGCCTGACACATAGCAGGTGGTCCTCACACCATCCCCATCCTCCGCTCAGCACCCTCTTCCTAATCAGCCGCCATGGCCTCACCCACTCATCGAGAGCAGCTGGACTCCTGCCATGAGCTGGGCCTATGCCAGCCCCTCGGCCCAGGCTGCAGCGAAGCAAGAGCCATTTGTCCCGTGGTAAACACTTGCCCTCTGAGCTGGACTCTGGGGACACGGGAGGGACAGGGCAGTACTGGATTCTGCTTCTGTGAGGTCCACGGCGTCCCAAGGAAGCAGACTCAAAGCCAGAGTTTCTAAAGTCTGAGCTGCTGTGGCAGGGGGCCCCCAGAGGGCTGGGGGGTGGAGCCCTGGAGGTTAGGTGGCAACATGCTTCCAGGAGACTCACCCACCCCCAACCCGGGTCCTCAGCCTGGGGCCCGGGGGTCGCTCATGTGCAGAGCCCAGTCGGTGGGTCCAAACAGCCCTAAATCCTGTGCCTGGAGGGGCCCTGGAAAAAGCTGGATGACTCCGGTGTCTCCCCTCCACCTCACCTCCCGCCAGGCCCCGGCCAAGGCCGCCGGCCTGCCTGCCGCCCCCTGGCCACTCCCAGGCCCAGGTCAGCCGCCTGTCCCTGCTCTATTCATCAAGGGCATGACAGCTAAAATTCATTTGAAGATGAAGAAAGTGCCCGCTAATCCGTTCTGCAAGACATTGATAGACTAGCAGCTCAGGGAGAATTGCACAGCAGTAATGAAATTAGGCTAAAACTGCTGGCGGATTGCAGATAATTGCCCTTGTCTGTCACTAGGAATAACATCTCCCAAATCCAACACAAGAATTGTTCAACTTGCAGGAATTTCTTTTCTTTCTCTTTTTGTTTTTTAATATGAGAGGCAGGAGAGGCAAAGCCAATCAGGGCTTGGAATCTTTGTTTGGGCAGTGGCCTGGGGCGAGGGAGCGGGCATCCCCATGGTGACTGTCTCCTCTGCCCCTAGAGGCCCCCCGGGAGCCCCAATTCCAGCCAGAGAGATGAAGGGGCTGAACCACTGCCCTGGAACATTCCTCCTGGAACAGCGCTTTGAAGGTCCCCTCCCCCCGAACCTTGGTTTCTCCTCGATGCCCACCAGCATGGTCCAGCTGGCAAGGCCCTGGGTAGAGATCAGGGAGCAGGGAAATCTTAGCGGACTTTGGCCACAGCAGTGATGGCTCCAGGTTCCAGGGGGAACAGAATCTTGTTGGACGAGGCCATAGGACGTGTATGGAAGTTGCCTTTGCGTTGTCCAGTTGCTAAATCGTGTCCCACTCTTTGCAACCCCATTGACTGCAGCATGCCAGGAGCCTCTGTCCTTCACTCTCTTGGAGTTTGCTCAAATTCATGTCCATTGAGTCAGTGATGCCATCCAACCATCTCATCTTCTGCTGCTCCCTTCTTCTTTTGCCTTCAATCTTTGCTGACATCACGATCTTTTCCAGTGAGTCAACTCTCTGCATCAGGTAGCCAAAGTATCATAGCTTCAGCTTTAGCATCAGTCCTTCCAATGAATATTCAAGGTTGATATCCTTTGGGATTGACTGGTTTGATCTCCCTGCAGTTCAAGGGACTCTCAAGAGTCTTCTCCAGCACCACAGTTCGAAGGCATCAATTCTTCAGCACTCAGTCTTCCTTATGGTCCAGCTCTCACTTCCGTACATGACTGTTGGAAAAACCACAGCTTTGACTACCTGGCCTTTGTCGGCAAAGCGACATCTCTGCTTTTGAATATGCTGCTTGGTTTGTCATAGCTTTTGTGTTATGTTTACATAAATCAATGCTTTGTATAAGTGGATGGACCATGGGAGATGGGGACAGCCAATATCTCTGGAAGCCATTCTCTGGTGCCATCTTGAGGGTCTAGATTCCTGGAAAGGAAAGTTCTGAGAAGTGACAGTTTATGGGTTCACAGCTTTCCTCAGGCTGTTGGCGAGACCAGCACACAGCTGGCACTCAATTCACACTGATGTCAGAGAGCATTCAATGTCAGCCACCACCCGTGTAAATGGCAGAGTACTTTTACTGTGTTAGCATTATAGGCTGTTTGATGTCGATATCACTGGGTGATGTCACAGAACATCTGAATGTCATTGCCACACTATGTTCAAATGTCAGTGCCCAGAAAGCTTGACTCACCTCTCATGGGAAGTTGGGGTGTCAATCAACATCATGGAGTGTTAGTACTGAAGTGTCATGGACTCAGAGAATTTGGGAGCTGTAGGAGTCTTAGAGATTGATCCATACTCTTCATTTGACAGATGAGGACACTGTGGCCCAGAGAGGTTAAGTGATTTGCAAAAGGTCACGTAGCGGGAAGGACCCCAAATGTAAGTTTCATCAAGGTCTCAGTTGTCTCTGTCTCAGACATCAGAGAACTTGTAACCCCTTCATCTCTTCCAAGCCCCACCCATCCCACTCTCCCCCAGGGTGCTGGGGGGCTCTGCTCCCTGGTGCTCAGCTCTTGGGGTTACACTCGTGTTCTGGGATTCATAGCAGAGCTTCCCGGGGTCCTCTGGCTGCCGTTAACTGGTATCACTGATTAGCTCCAGCCACTGGCCAAATCACACTTGCCATCTCCTCATTTCTTCGGATCAACTTCTTTCTGTTGAGAGCTTATTGTGTCCAGTGCAGATGCTGAGAGTGAGGTGAGGCTGAAAGGGAGATGCTGAGAGGACTGAAGGTTCAGAGGAGGGAGACATGATCCCCACTGAGGGCTTGTTTCAGGAAGAACTTGACTTTGAACAAAGTCTCAAAAGACCCAAAAGTTTTCCTTTAGCAGCTTCATTTAGACTTGGGATTAAGGGAGGACACTTTCCCCGCTGAATGCACACGTGGCCCCCAATGATGAAGGCAGGGATGGTGGTACCTGGCTGATGAATAGCTGCTCGTTAAGGACCATTTGCCCACCCTACTTCATCTGCATTTTCCAACAGCCCTGGTGGCCCTGGGGTAATCACCCTGGATCAGTGGTTCTCAAAGTGTGCTCCACAGACCTCGTGGGACACCTTTTAGGGAGCCTGGGAGATCAAGACCATTTTCATAATAATCCTAAGTCCTTCCTTGCCCCTTTTCACTGTGTTGATGGTGTAAACGTACTGGGCAGATAAAACCCACTGGCTTCATAGCATGAAGAATAATGGTAGTGACACCAATGTGGAACAGCGATGGGTGCATTCTTTATCCTGAACACTCCCTTTGCTAAAAATTTAAAAGCCAGTTTCACTTACGAATATTCTTCATGAAAAATAAAAATTATTAATTCTTAAAAATTTCAACTTTTGAGTACACATCGTTTGAATACTCCATGTGACAAAATAGGAAACACCCCAGGAAGGGCCCAGAAAAATGCCGTGTGACTGTCAGAGTCGCGAGCTGCACTAGCCACGTGTTTCATGGAACGTCATTTTCACTCCAAATAATGACTCACGGACCAAACTATAGCCTTGCAGACTCGACGATTTGGCAGACATTTTCTCAAAAATGTACAAAGTTGCCTGTCAGCTGACAGTACTTGTTGCCAATGATGAAATTTGACTTTCAAGCAAAAAATCTGAATTTTGGAGAACTTGTACCTGCCACTCTGGGTTTGACAGCTTCCTACGGGAAAAGACTTCTCGAAGAGCTGGGTGATAATAGTGAATGTGACTTTTTTTTTTTTTTTGGATATTGTATAATGAAATATGTCAACATTTGGAAGAGCTACATAATTTAGTAAACCAGTACATTCCTGATGACCAATGCAGAATGCTACAAAGCGAGTAAAAAGATCCATTCAAAGTGCAGAATAGATCAATGGGTTTTTTTTTTCATATTCAGAATTTGTGTTATTTATTTACTTTTAATATAAATTTATTTATTTTAATTGGAGGCTAATTACTTTACAATATTGTAGTGGTTTTGCTATACATTGATGTGAATCCGCCATGGGTGTACATGTGTTCCCCATCCTGAACCCCCTCCCACCTCCCTCCCCATCCCATCCCTCTGGGTCATCCCAGGGCACCAGCCCTGAGCACCCTGAATGGAATTGGAGAATTAATGGACGTCGTTTCAGGTGTCATGTTACAGCTAACCTTTAGTGAATGGTCACAGAAGGGATTTTGGTTTAATATCAAAGAAAAATATCCATAATCATCTGAGATGGCTGTTAGAATCCTCTTCGTTTTTCTAGCACACACCTGTGACAGGTCAGATGTTCTTCCTCTGCTTCAACTGAAGCCAAACATCGTGACAAATTGAAACACAGAGGCCCATGCGGGAACCCAGCTGTTTCGCTTGGCCAGATGTTAAAGGGATCTGCAACACTGTGAAACAATGAATGAACTGTTCCATTTTACAGATGCAGAAACTGAGGCTCAGAAGGCGACGGAGCTAAGCCTTGGACCAAATCTCTGTCCCTGTCTGGGCCTCTGTCGCCCCATCTGGTCAACGACCTCCAAAAGTCTTCTAAGAATCCAAGGCCAAGAGTCCTCCCAGGGCTCCTGCCCCAGCCTCAGGGAGGTGAGGCAGAGCAACGCTCCCTGCTCCCATCCCTCCTCCAGCCCGCTAGTCACCCTGCTGCCCAAGGTGGGTGGGGGCCCAGGCCCACGCAGCTGGCAACTGGCTACACGTCCCTCGAGTTGGTGAGGAGGTGACCAGGGCCGTTTGCGGTAATGAATTGCGGGCGGGTGGCGGCTGGGTGAAGGAGTGCGCCGGCCACGGCCCGTAATGCCTCACGAGCCAGCTCTGGCACGGGTAATTTACTGCTGCCGACAATAACATATTTCACTTCCCGTCGCCCCGATGAAGATTAGTTGTGTTTGAAAGTGGCTGAGTACACAGTCAATTCCGCTTAAACGTTTACAGTCAACTGAGCACAGATAATGCCCCCTCCAACATGTGTCTGAGCCTCCTGTGGCTTGGGGAGGGGCCCGGAGCGGGGGTGCCGGGGGTCCCCGCCCCGGGAAGGGGCTGCAGCTGCACAGAGAGAGGGATTTGGGAGCTGGGGGCTGGGCGGACGGAGGTCTACGGCTTCCTCTGGGCCCCACTTTTCAGATAGTCTTTTAAAATCGTCCGTTCAACAGACGTTCAACTGGGACTGGTCAAGGACATCTGTATAGATGGGTACAGGGAGGATGCGAAGCTGTGATTACCTTTCATCCTGACAGCATCCCTGGGGGTCAGGTCTTATCTCCAGTCTCCAAAAGAATGGAAACTAAGACTCAGAGAGGCTCGTTTGTTTTCCAGATGTCACACAGCGGACACCACCTCGGGCCCTGATTTAAACCCAAGCCTGAGGAATTTCTAAGTCTCGAGTTGTTCCTGGTGACCTGGATTCTACCAGCTTGGCCCTGGGCTGGGTGGGATTGTCTGCTCAGGTCTGCTGAGTCAACTGTCTACTTGCATCCTCTGTGCACCCGTGTCTGGGTTGACGAGCAGGCTCCCGGGTTCCAGTTTATAATCCCTTGGTCCTATGTCAGGTCCCATGGCAGGGCTGGAGTGCCGCGAGCCTGACGGGATGGGGAGGCTACAGAGTCCCAGACCCAGAATCTCAATTGTTGAGGAGGGGAAGTTTCCCCTGACAAGCAGACTTCTTGCCGTCTTTGGGAGCAGAGTGGTTTGAGGGTTGGGTGCAGCTCCCACCAGGCCGACGTGTGACACTCACAGAGGTCTGGATCGGGTACATACGGATGCCCAGCGCCAGTCCCCTCAGGCTTCTCTTCCCATCATGGGCCATGTCTGGAACTGGAGGGGCCTCATTCCCTCACTGGGGGACACCAGCCTGCCCAGGTCCACACGGCCTGCTCAAACAGCCTCCCCTTGACCACCCCCAGGCCTAGGGGTGCTCACATTGGTGGCAGGATCGTGTTAGGAGGATGGTCCTCAGATGGACCTCAGGAGAGGCCCTCCAGGCTTGAAAGCGGGCTCAGGGCTCTTACAGGGGGGATTTCACAATGCCTCCTTCCTGAGTGTGGTCCGCAGAGGCACAGTCTCAGGTGGGCTTGTCTCCTGGGCCCGTAGAGATTTCACCCAGTGGGAAAGGGCATGGTCAGCCCTGTAAGACACAGGTGTCCCCATTTAAGGTGGTGCGGCCACCCAGCCAGCCTTGATCACAGAGAGGTAGGGGTGTGAGTATGGATGGCCAGGCTCCTCCCCTCTGTACTGTTTCCCACCCCAGGCCAGGGGATCCCAGAGGGGCATGCATGCCCAGGGACCCTACAGACACTGCACCCACTTGAGTCCCTGTGTGACAGATGGGGTGGGTCCCATGCCGAGTGTGATTCTGTCTCTGGTAGGTGATGCCCGTGGATGCTGTGGGCACTGCTTTGACTGTGGTGACACTGGCCCTGTTGCACTGTTTTTCCATGTCTCCAGGACATGGCCACGTGACCTAAGTTGTTTGTGTGGCACCATCTATCCATGTCTCATGACACTATCGGGTGACCTCGTTGTGTCTGGGTGCTGCCATCTCCATGAGGAACTGTAACTGGGTAATTCCCAGGCTTGAGAGCCCGTGCTGGGCTCTGGGTGCTGACAGAGCCTGGTGGTTGCTGGACCCATCGGTGCAGCCCCGGCCACCCCACCCCCCTACCCAGCCCTGCGTGGACTCTGAGGCCTGGGCCCCCGAGTGGGGAAAGTGGTCACAGAGGCTGTGGTCCTTGGCCACACCGAGCAGAGTGCCTGCTACTGGGCAGAGCTGACCCCACAGCATCTTGTCATCCCTCCGTACCAGGGGGCACCTCTCACCACCAACTGTGTCCTCAGCGGCAACGGCAGGAGAGCCCTCCATGCCAGACCCTCTGTGGCACCCCCACAGGACACTCCCCCCATCCACTTATCCGGCTCCCATGAGCCAAGCCTGTTCGACAGTAGGGATTCAGTCAATTGCCTGCCCTCACCAAGCACAATGAATAAATGTGCCCAGGCCAGGAGTGCCCCCATTCGACCAACCTCGGACGCTGAGCCGCTGCCTACCTTCTGCCTCCACGGTGCCCACAGCACAGCTGAAGCCTCCTGAGTTGGAGGATAAGGAACTCAGAACAGGGTCCATGAGCCTGCCCGTTGTCCCCTTGCTATGTGTGTCCCTAGATAGATTGCTTAACTTCTCTGGTCTGAGACAGGAGATGACCTAAGAAAGGGCTTGACAGTTTGGAAGAGCAGCAGAAACAGTAGCCTGCCCTGCGTGGCAGAGAGCTCTGCAGTGTTCAGAGGGCTGCTGCCGCCACTCCATGCTGATAGAGATGTGAATTTCTGTCTCAGTGCAGGCCCGGGGCCAAGCTCCTAGCTCCTCGGGGGCAGGCCCTCTTTTATTTTTCACTTTGCAGATGTAGAAACAGATTCAGAGAGAGCAAGTAACTTGCTCACAGCCACACAGCAAAGACCAAATCTGAGTTAGACCAAATCCGTACTCAGAACAACCTCTGTGAAGCCTACTGTTGTCTCCAATATGGATGGATCATGGCAGGAATGATTATCCCTTTAAAAAAATTGATCTTTTATTTTATTTTTTAGTATTTATTTTGTTGTTTATTCATTTTCTTCATTTTGCTGCACCAGGTCTTAGTTGCGGCATGCAGGATCTTTGATCATCCTTGTGGCATGTGAGATCTTTAGTTGCAACACCTGAACTCTTAGTTGTGGTGTGTGGGATTTGGTTTCTGGTTCAGTTCAGTTCAGTCGCTCAGTCATGTCTGACTCTTTGCAACCCCATGGACTGTAGCACACCAGGCTTCCTTGTCCATCCCAACTCCTGGAGTTTGCTCAAACTCATGTCCATTGAGTCGGTGATGGCATCCAACCATCTCATCCTCTATCGTCCCCTTCTCCTCCTGCCTTCAATCTTTCCCAACATCAGAGTCTTTTCCAATGAGTCAGTTCTTTGCATCAGGTGGCCAAAGTATTGGAGTTTCAGTTTAGCATGAGTCCTTCCAATGAATATTCAGGACTGATTTCCTTTAGGATGGACTGGTTGGATCTCCTTGCAGTCCAAGGGACTCTCAAGAGTCTTCTCCAACACCACAGTTCAAAGGCATCAATTCTTCAGTGCTCAGCTTTCTTTATATTCCAACTCTCGCATCCATACACGACTACTGGAAAAACCACAGCTTTGACTAGACGGACCTTTGTTGGTAAAGTAATATCTCTGCTTTTTAATATGGTGTCTAGGTTGGTGGACCAGGGATCAAACCCAGGCCCCCTGCATTGGGAACATGGAGTCTTACCCTCTGGGTCACCAGGGAAGTCTCATGATTATCCCTTTTACAGATGGGGGAACTGAGGCTCAAAGAGAGGATGTGACATTTTGGGGTCTCTGGACGGCCAAGCCAGTGCTCTCTCACACCCTCCTCAATCTCTCTACCCTCCTGAGTGCAAATCCTCATGGTGGGGTGGGGGAGGGCTAGGAGGAGAAGAGAGAAGGCTGTCAGAGACAAAGCGCTGCTGTGGCCGCACAATGGTGACAATCCAAGCCAGATGACAGATGCTGGGCTTCAGGAGCAGCCTGGAGCCCACCTGCAGCTCCCTCCAGACAATGAGAAGCCTGTGCTCCTGGGGGCACAATAGACACTCTGTGTTCAGGGGCCTGCCTGTCTGCACCACTCTGGGGAGGAGAGACGGCCCTGGCAGCCACCGCCTGGCCTAGGAGCAAGGGCAAGACTGGTGAGCTCATGCATGGTGGTGGTGGGAGAGGAGAGTGGGCAGCCCACCCACACGGCAGGAGCCGGAAGGTCTCTCCTCCCTGGCCTAAACACTCCACCATCAACGTGCTCTTACCTTGCCTGAAAGTGTATTAGTAGCTTTCCATTCCCTCTAGGCAAGCAACTTAAACATCTCAGAGCTTCCGTTTCTCCATCTGTAAAATGAAGGGGATATATTTCACTTGGCAGAGATGCTGTTAGAATTAGATGAGGGAGGCATACTGAATGACACATAGTGCTGGCTTGAGATGTGTCAGTTCCCTTTCATGATGGGTGAAAGGATGGATGGTTGGTGGGTAGTCAGATGGGTGGATAGGATGGGTGAGGGGGTGGCTGGATGAATGAATGAATAGAGAGGAGATGAGTGGAAGCCTGGCTGGAAGGAAGAACGGATAGATGCGTGGGTGGATGGATAGATGGGTGGGAGATTAGATGAGTGGGAGGATGGCTGGCCAGATGGATGGATAGATGGATGGATCGGTGGATGAGTGGATGGATGGATGAGAGATTAGATGAGTGGAAGGATGGTAGGATGGAAGGATGGGTGATGGATGGAAGGGTGAATGAGTAGATGGGTGGATGAATGGATGAGAGATTAGATCAGTGCAAGGACAGGTGGATGGATGGAAGGGTAGATGGGTAGATGGATGGATGAAGAAGACAATAGATGAGTGGAAGGATGGATGGGTGAATATCAGATGAGGGTCCAGGTAGCAGGTGCATGGAGGAATGGCAGATAGAAGGAGGGATGATGGCTGAGAAAGTGAGAGAAACAGAGAGGAGGGTGCTGTGTGTTCCTAAGGGCAAGCTATGTGCATCTCCCAGCCTGCATCTCCTGGCCTGCTCTCCCCCCCCACCCCCCCACCCTCACCCCAAGAACAGATGCTCAGAGATCCCGTCTCCCTGGATCTCGAGTCTGTGCTGATCAAGGTCCCAGAGAGTCCCATCTCTCACCAGGCCCTTCCAGCGGCTGGGATGGAAACTCCAAGCCCCTCTCCATCGTAGCTGGAGGTGACCAAGGCAGGAAACTTGGAGTCAGTTGGACCTGGTCCAAGTTCCAGCTCTACCTCCTGCCTGCTGTGTGACTTTAGGCCTGTCCCTTCCTGTCTCTGAGACTCAGCTTCTTCTTTGTCCACTAGGCATCCTGATCGCAACCTCACTGGTATTGTGGGCAGCAAGAGAGATGGAACACTCAACAGTGGCCCCAGGACTGGAAAAGGTCAGTTTTCATTCCAATCCCAAAGAAGGGCAATGCCAAAGAATGTTCAAACTATAGAACAATTGCACTCATTTCACATGCTAGTAAGATTATGCTCAAAATCCTTCAAGCTAGGCTTCAGCAGTATGTGAACTTAGAACTTCCAGATGTACAAGCTGAGTCTAGAAAAGGTAGAGGGACCAGAGATCAAATTGCCAACATTTGTTGGCTCATAGAGAAAGCAAGAGAATTCCAGAAGAACATCTATTTCTGCTTCATTGACTATGCTATAACCTTTGACTGTGTGGATCACAACAAACTATGGAAACTTCTTAAAGAGGTGGGAATACCAAACCACCTTACCTGTCTCCTAAAAAACCTGCATGCAGGTCAAGAAACAACAGTTAGAACCAGACACGAAACAATGGACTGGCTCAAAATTGGGAAAAGAGTACAACAAAGTATTTTATCACTTTGCTTATTTAACTTCTATTCAGAGTACATCATTCGAAATGCTGGGCTGGATGAAACACAAGCTGGAATCAAGATTGCCAGAAGAAATATCAATAACCTCAGATATGCAGATGACACCATTCCAATGGCAGAAAGTGAATAGGAACTAAAGAGCCTCTTGATAAAGGTGAAAGAGGAAAGTGAAAGGCTGGCTTGAAACTCAACATACCAAAAACTAAGATAGTGGCATCTGGTCCCATCAGTTCATGGCAAATAGAAGGGGAGAAAGTGGAAACAGTGACAATTTTTGTTTTCACTGCAGATGGTGACTGCAACCATGAAATTAAAAGATGCTTGCTCCTTGGAAGGAAAGCTATGACAAACCCATTCAGCTTATTAAAAAGCAGAGAAACCACTTTGCTGACAAAGGTCTGTCTAGTCAAAGCTATGGTTTTTTTCAGTACTTATGTACAGATGTGAGAGTTGGACCATAAAGAAGGCTGAGCACTGAAGAACTGATGCTTTCAAACTGTGGTGTTGGAGAAGACTCTTGAGAGTCCCTTGGACTGCAAGGAGATCCAACCAGTCAATCCTAAATGAACTCAACCTTGAATATTCATTGGAAGGACTGATGACGAAGATGAAGCTCCAATACCTTGGCCACCTGATGCGAAGGGCGAACTCACTGAAAAAGAGTCTGATGCTGGGAAAGACTGAGGGCAGGAGGAGAAGGGAGCAACAGAGGATGAGATGGTTGGATGGCATCAGCGACTCAGTGGACATGAATTTGAGCAAACTCCAGGTGTGCTGCAGTCCTGAGCAACTGAACAAGAGGTGACGGAGAGGCAGGCTCCCAGCACATAGCAGGTGGGCAGTCACCAGTCTGGCTGAGAGTTAGGGCAGGGCGGAAGCAGATGGCAGTGAGGAGACTCGGGACTCAGTGCCCCACCAGCCCTGACGCGTCCCCTCCTTAATTCCAATGGTCCCATCTCCTGTTCTCTGACCCCTGAAACAGGCAGGAGCCAAAGGGACATTTCATACTTAAAGAGAACAAGCAAGAGACTCTTGAGCCACAGCCACCTCTTTGGAATTACCCAAAAGGGTTTTTTAATTAAAAACAAGAAGTTGGGGACAGGTTCATATCCATAATTCAGGGCCTGGGGCTGTGACCGCCCATGGTTTCATTCCCCTTTATATGCCTCTCACTCATGACATGATCTATATTGTTAAAATCCTGCGTGAAAAACAGGCCCAGGTTTTCAGGTGGAGCTGTAGATATTTACCCTGCCAAACACAGGTTCCCCTGTCACGGAAACTTTGGGGCTTTTAAATGCAACTTAAGACATCCCGGAGCTGTCTCATTAAAGTTTAGTCTTGCCTTTTCCATCTGCGTGATTAACACTCAGGGCATGGGAAAGGCGGCTGGGGACGGGGACACAGAAGTTGAGAGGGGAGGGGGTTAGGGGATTCTAGCTATGCAGGCCTGACATCCTCCCCCTGTGGGGTCTCAGGCACCCTAGTCTGGAAGGTTCGACAGGCAGGGGGTGTGGTTGGGAGCTCGTTCTGCCTCTGGGAAGGGGCTTCTCAGGGCTGGTGTGTGGACTGGTCCATCTCTACCCTCCCAGCCCCCTCCTCACAGAGGCAGGGGTCCCCCTCATACCTCCTTTTCTTCTTCTGAATACATGCTCTTTCTCTCTCTTTTTTTCTTTTTTTTTTTTTTTTTTGGTAGCACTCTGCGCACCATGTGGGATCTTAGTTCCCCAACCAGGGATTGAACCCATGCTCCCTACAGTGGAAATCTGGAGACCTAACCACTGGACTGCCAGGAAGGCCTCTTTTTCTTTGCCACACTCTCTTGAGCCTCTAGGCCTTCGCATCTGCTCTTTCTTCTGCCTGGAATACTTTTCCACCGGAGTTTCTTCCCATCTCTGCCTGCATGTCCGCTCTTTGGGAGATGGTCCCGATACCAGGCTAGGGGAGGGGCCCTCCTCTCTGTGTTTGCCGGGGTTGTAGCAGTGTCACAGCAGACTTTTGTTTCTGCGTGCTCGTCAGCCCCACTCTGTCAGCTTCCTGGAGGAAGGGAGAGTTTCTTGTTCTTCACCAAGCCTCCAGCCCCAGCACCGAGCCTGGAATGTGGAATGAAGATTAAATGGCCACATGGGTTCGGGGACGGGCCCAGAGCATCCCCACTGGAGGTTCCTTGTGTTACCTCCTGGGCTGGACCTTATGGCCCTACCCAGCTCTGGGGGGAAGTCTGAAGGCCTGAGGTTACGCCAGCTGGGCCCTCCCTCCAACCCAGGTGCGGGGGCTGAATCACAGAGACTGTGGGCAGGGGTCCACTCCCCAGGGTTTTGGGGGAACAGCTTCTGTGAGAGATAAATCATACATTCAAAGTGTATCATTCGATGGTTTGCAATATCTGCGCAGAGTTTTGCAAACAGCACGACCATTTTAGAACATTTTCATCATTTTCCCCAAAAGGGAACTCCTCGATTGTTAACAGACACACACATATGTGTACACACACACACACAGACACACCGCCCCTGGCAACCGCTCCTCTTTCTGACTCGTGAATTTGCCTCTTCTGGGTGTTCCATGTAAATGGCGTCATATAGCATGTGGTCTCTGTGACCGGCTTCCTCCACTCGGCATCACATTTTCAAGGTTCATCCACACTGTAGCATGTGTCGGGGTGTCGTTCCTTTTTCAAGGCTGAGTACTGTTCCCCATTTGGATGGACCATGTTTTGTTTGTCTCTCCCTCAGCCGATGGACATCTGAGTTGTTTCTGCCTTTTGTCTGTTATGAATAATGCCGCTTTGTGCATTCAGGCACAAGTTCTTGGTGTGGACACATGTTTTCATTTCTCGGGGGTAGAAATTGGGGAGGAAAGGGAGTTCCCTGGTGGTCCAGTGGTTAGGACTTGGCACCCTCACTGCCGTGACCTGGGTTCAACCTCTGGTCAGGGAACTGAGATCCTGCAAGCTATGCGTTGTGGCCAAATTTTTTAAAAATTAAAGAAAGTTGAGAAGGAGAATACGCTTGGGTTTTGTGATGGCATTTTGGCAGCTCTGAAACTCTCTGGTGGCCTCCTGGGTGGTGAGGGGAGGCTGTGCTGAGAGATGGTGGGAGGGAGGGGGTGCCAGGTGGAGAGAACATAGCACTTTCTAGTTACCTGCGGTGGTATCTGGCAAGTCTCTGAGCCTCGACCTCCCCATCTGCCAAGTGGGGACAACCAAGGCGCCTCCCAGAGTTGGCGGGGGCCTTGGGAAAGGACAAGGCTGCAGGAAGAAGGCTCACAGGGAGCATCCTGCTTTGCCGGGTGTGGAGAGCGCCCTGGAGGTGCTCAGCTGACTGTCCAGTACCCCCGTCCCTGTCAGCAGGGAAGGTAGTGGAAGAACCATGCTTGGTGGTGTTTGATTATGCTGCCCTGGGAGGAAGGTGTCATCACAGCCCTCCTTTTGCAGATGAGGCTTCAGGAATCAAAATCACTTGCTAAAGTCACAGATCCCAGTCCGCAGTCTTCCGGATGACGTCTTTCCCTCAGCCCGCTCCCAGCCTGGCTCTGCTTCCTCCTGGTGGCTATGAGAAGCAATGAGAAACCAGGCTCCATTTGTGGCTCTGAGTCCCTAGATGGCTGGGACTGTTTGTCTTGTCCCCCAATGTGGCCCCAGTGCCCAGAACAGCCCTTGGCACAAAGCAGGAACTTGGCGATTTTGCTGAAAAGATGTGTGATTTGGAGACTCAGTTTCTCCATCTTTGAAATGGGTATGACATCTGACCCACCCCCCAGCTTGAGAAAGCACTTGGCACAGAGCTGAGCTTCTCAGATGGCATTCCTGCCTCTTTGTCGTCCCCCAGTGGTGTTGTGGGGGTGAGTGGGAGAGCAGCCCTCACTTGGGGGTCGCTCCTCTGGGAGGAGAATGAGATGACAGAGTCCATGGCTAGTCCCACCCTGGAGCTTGTGAGGGCACCTGGATCCTGTTGCTCCATCCCTCCTCCCAGGCTGGGTATACCATAGTCAGCTCTTGCACACATTTGTGGGGCCCCAGCCTCAACTTCTGCCTGTCCTGGAGGGGTCAAATGAGTGTGTCTTCTGCACAGAGGTGCCCTGGCTCCTTTTCCAGCTAATGGAGCCAGTTAGTGGTGGCTCAGTGGTAAAAACCCTGCCTTCCAGTTCAGGAGATGCAGTAGATGTGGGTTTGATCCCTGGGTGGGAAAGGTCCCCTGGAGGAGGAAATGGCAACCCACTCCAGTATTCTTGCCTGGAAAAAATCCCGTGGTCAGAGGAGCCTGGTGGGCTACAGTCCATGGGGCCGCACAGAGTCAGACATGACTGAACACGCTGGATAATGGATAGTGATGTCAAGAGGGCTCTCCCCTGTGATTCCAACACAGCGGCCAGAATTTTAGTCCAGATTATCAGATGCCCAGCCCTGCCTCTTGCTCACTCCAGAAACCCAGCGGGATGGGCGTTCCCAAGGTGGGGGTGGTCAGAGACCTCCATTCGCAGGCACTGCTCCCCCAGGGATTCGGCCCCTGCCCTCTGTGGACTGTGGGCTGGTGAGGAGGAGGGGTATAAGAGTGAGATCGAAGCCTCCCCGCCTTTCCCTGGACCTGCTCACAAAGGTAGCACTGCTCACAGTAGAGCTGAAATTCCCCCGGGGCGGCCAGGCCCAGAGCCCGCACTCTGTCAACCTCGGTGACAGGCCAGTGCTGTTATGGTGTTGTTATTATTATTGTCAACATCACTCCCCCAGATACACTTGGCAAATGGCTGCCTTGGTAAAAAAAAGTCGTGGAGCAGGATTGAGGGGCCTGGGGCCTGGTCCCTGTCTGCTGTGGCCCTGGTGACCTCGGCAAACACCACCTCCCTGGGCCTGGAGCCGCCGTCCCGACAGTGGCAGCGTCTCGCAGTGGCCAAGACCTGCTCTGCTCTGCTCTTCAAAAGCCAGTGAGCTGGGGCAGGTGACTTCAACACTCAGGATCTCCGCTTCCTCATCTGTAAAGAGGGAGCAGAAGAGTCCTCACCCAGCTGGGCCGCAGGGAGGATCTCGGTCGGGGTTACACGTGCACCACCCTGACACAGAGATCGTCAGGCGTTGGACTGAACTGGGGGGCAGGAGGCGTTGTAGGAATGAGACCATAGGGAGACCCCTGACCCCTTGCCTGTGGCAACCATGCAGGTAGCTGTGTGAGGGGTTGGTCCGACCATGTCACCCAGAGGCTGCGGTTGGAGCGGCCGCCGGTGCCGGTCGGTCGTGTCATTTTCCAATCTGCCACAAGGAATCAAAGGCTCTGACGGGCCTGTTAGCGCCCATTCTCCGGGGATCACTCAGACAATTTCCGCAGCGCTCCGTGACAATGGGCCGTAATTAAGGTGTCAGCATATCATTTAGCCCTTTCAGCGCAAAGCCCAGAGACAGGCCAGGCAATCTGCAGCCTTTAATGAGAAATGCTCAGAGGGAGTGGGAGGGTGGGAGAAGCACGGGCGTGGGAGGGGGGTGCACATCCCCCCTGGACACCTTCGTTGGCCCAAGGGGACTGACCAGGTGGGTGTCTGAGCAGTGGAGGAGGGCGGGAGATGAGATGGCCCTGCAGGTCAGGGGACCAAGGTCAGGCCGGCTGGGTGCCTCAGCTGTGCCCTCAGCCCCCTGAGTCCCCCCGTCAGAGTCCTCTTGAGGCTGTGTGGGCAGCATCGTGTGCAGCCTCACCGCTCAGCTCTGGACAAGGAGCTTCTCCAAGACAGAGGCCACAGGTGCCTTCAGTTCCTTGACCAAGAGTGGCACTCAGTAAATGCCTAAAGAGCATAAGAAAGAGTGGAGAAAGGGAGGGACAGACAGAAAAACCGACAAGGTAAGAGGAACCAAAGGCGAACATTTGATAGCAGAACTTCTGACACCTGTCATTGGGTTTAGGACCCACCCCGATTCAGTATTCTCCGCCCATGGGACTCTCCAGGCAAGAATCCTGGAGTGGGTTGCCATGCCCTCCCCCAGGGCATCTTCCCGACCCAGGGGCTGAACCTGCGTCTCCAGTGTTGGCGGGCAGGTTCTTCACCACTAGAGCCACCTGATTTTATTTATTTATTTACAGCCGCACTGGGTCCTCGTTGCTGCGTGCGGGCTTTCTCTAGTTGCCACAAGCAGGGGCTACTCTTCATTGCCGTGCGCAGGCTTCTCATTGCGGTGGCTTCGCTTATTGCAGAGCATGGGCTTTAGGCTCACGAGCTTAGTCGACCCACGGCATAGGGAATCTTCCCAGACCAGGGATCTAACCCATGTCGCCTGCATCGGCAGGTTCTTAACTACTGGACCACCAAGGAAGTCCCTGAACTCTCATCTTAACTTTATAACACTTGCAAAGACCCAGTTTCCAAATAGGGTCACATTCACGGGTACTAGGCATTAGGGCCTCAACATATTTGCGGGCGGGGACACCATTCTTCCCACTACAGCCATTGGCACGCTGTCAGCTCATTACGAGAGGCATTTAATAAGTTCTTCATGGGCCCAGGAGCTGGCCCAGATACAAGGCTCCTGGTCTCACAAAGTTTAGAGTCTATGATCACAACGTGGGGCAGAAGCTTGGGGGGCCAGGGATGGGGGCTCAGCAGGGTGGGTCCGTGCCGGGACCACATGTTAGAATACTGTCCTCAGAGCTGGACTAGGAGAGGAGGCAGGCTGTGAGGAAGGGGCTGCAGCCTCGCCCCCCCAGCCCTTCCCCTTCTCCCCTGGCATTTGGATAAACCCACAGAGGAGCTCCCAACATCTGGAGCCCATGTAAACGGAACATAAATCAGCTCCAACCATCACATCTGCAGCCGCCACGCTGCAGACTGTTTCCCGCCGAACCCTGGGTGGGCTTGGCATGGGCAGGAGGGCAAAAACCGGTCCAGAACGTTAGCAGGGCCCCAACGGCTAGCATCATCATGTTTAGAAGCTTCTGCCGCAATGTGTTCATGCCCAAGACATGTAGGACCCAGGAATTTCTTTGTGGATGGTGGAATGGAGGTGTTAAGAGATGGGGATGTATGGGACTTCCTGGCAGTCCAGTGGTTAAGACTCCCAGATTTCCACTGCAGGGGACACAGGGTCAATCCTTAGTGGAGGACCAACGGTCCCACATGCCGCGCGGCACAGCCAAAGAGAAGAGAGAGATGTGGACATAGACAGGAAGAACTTTGAAAGGTGGAAGGGGAAGGATGGGACACCTCTGGGGGATGAAGGAGAGTGAGGCAGGACCAAGTAGTTATGGGGGCATTCGGGGGCAGGGCACAGACAAGAGCCAATGAGGCTCCAGGGCCAGCTCCACAGCCTTCTCCGTGCTCGCTCCCTCCCTCCCTCCCCCACCCTGCCTTGGGGGTCCCAGAGCCAGTCAGAGGAGGGGAGGGGAGCAAGAGGCCACCATGGACCAGACCTTGACATAAGTTAGGTGATTCCACTTTACCTAACTTTGACCCTGTCCTTGTAAGGGTTGTTTGTTTCATCCCCATTTTACAGATGAAGAAACCGAGAGGTTGAGGTGACCCTTAAGAGGCATCTAAACCAGGACCCAAACCTCGTACTTCGACTCTTCCTCATCTTCATTGTCTCACTCTGCACCTGATGGAGAAAGTATGTTGCATGTGCGTGTGCTTGAGTGTGTAAGGGCATAAGTACATGTGTGTACGTGAATGTCAGCGGGTGTGTGTGTGTGTGTGTGTGTGTGTGAATGTGGTGGTGGGGAGGCAGTCTCTCCTTGAAACCCAAGATCAAAGTACAGAAACCAGAACCTCTCTCCCCATCCTGAACCAATCAGCATGATGATTGTCATCATCCAATCTTAAGCACCTATTCTATACAGGACCAGCACTTTCAGGCTCAGCCTCTCACCCACCTACTCATTCATTCAATTTCACAGGCCATTTTGTGAGCACCTACCACATGCCAGGCCTTGCACAGGGGACCCTATGTCAATGGGACACCACCCCTGACCCTAAGGTGCTCTCTCTCCAGTGAGGAACAGCCGTGGAACAGCTGAACTTGGCAGCAGACTGTGGTTGGCATCCTGAGAGATTAAGGAGGTAGGTTTCCAGAGGGTGGCATTTGGGAATTTGCTCCCGGAGCACAGGGACCATGTCTGTCTAGTTCATGCTGAATCCCAGCTCCCAGTGCAATGCCAGGCACCCAGTTGAGCCTATATTTGTTTGCTGAATGACTATTGATTGAAAGATGGGCAGGTTCTCAACATGCAGAGTCAGGTGGGGCTGGTCATCCTGGCTGATGACCCTGAGGTGCAGAGGAGGGGGAGCACTGAGACGGTTGGAAGAACAATGGGTTGGGGAAAACTTGACAAGGAAAACCTGTCCCCAAGAATCAGGCATGAGGGAAACCTGGCCCCCACTTGTAGACTCCAGCTGGGTGAGTCAAAGGCAGGCTTCTTTTCTATTTTAAGAAGCAGTATTATTTATTTGTGTTCAGCTGTGCCGGTTCTTCGTTGCTGCATGGGCTTTCCTTTAGTTGCAGAGATTGGGAGCTACTCTCTAAGTCTGGTGTGTGGGCTTCTCATTGTGGTGGCTTTTCTTGTTGCGGAGAACGGGCTCTAGAACACAGGCTCAGGAGATGTGGCCCTCGGACTTAGTGGCTCCACACCGTGTGGGATCTTCCTGGATCAGAGATCGAACCTGTGTCTCCTACATTGGCAGACGGATTCTTAACCACTGAGCCACCAGGGAGACCCTAGGCAGATTTCTTAACCTTTCTGAGTCTCTGTGTTCTCATCTCCAAAATAGATACTCGTGTATTTGCAGGGCTATTATTGGGGAGGGGAGGGGGTTGTTTTCCTTTTTAGTATGGAAACTCAAAAAAAAAAAAAAAAAGTATTTATTTGGCTGTGCCGGATCTTAGTTGCAGCATGCCAGACCTTGTTCCCTGACCAGGGATCGAACCCAGGCCTCCAGCAGTGGGACACAGAGTCTTAGCCACTGGACCACCAGGGAAGTCCCAATAGACGATATTGACTAATGCAGTTATGGAGGCTGCAAGTCCCAAGACCTTCAGTCAGTAAGTTGGAGGCTGAGGAGAACCCATGGGGTAAGTTCCAGTCCAAGTCTGGGTTGGAAGGCAGGAGATGATGGATGTCCCAGCTCAAAGACAGTCGGTGGGGAGAGAGCGAATTCTGTCTTACTCAGTTTTTTGTTCTGTTCGGGCCCTCAGTGGATTGGTTGGGGTACAGACAGTGGGGAGGGCAGTGTGCTGTCCTCAGACCACGATTCAAATGTTCATCTTGTCCAGAAACACCTTCACAGATGCACCCAGAATGATGTTTAACCAAAATGTCTGGACACCCTCAGTCCCAGGCAAGTTGACATATGAAAATAACCCTCATACTCCCAATACCCAATACAGCCTGACAGAGTAGAGGCTCAATCCATGTTTACTGAATGAATGAAAAACAGGGTTGGAGAGACTTGACTTTGATGTGGGACAGCCCCCCCACCCCCGCTCCGTATGGCTGAAGCCACTCTTGCTTCAAATCCTAAAGCCTGCCTGCTTCTCTGGGGCATTCTCCTTGCACCTTACCCTCCTGAAGTCTGTTCTCCTAAATCCTCTCACCAGCTTCCACTTTAGACTCAAACATGAGGTCATTCCCCACAGAGGGGTCTTTCTATGCTCAGAGCTCCCCTGCTTGTCCCCTGCCCAAAGTCCTCCTGTGATCCCTCAGTGCCCCTGGGATAGGGTACCTCCCCTCAGCTTGCAGGGTCTTCTTTCCATAAACACAATGATCAGACCATTTCGAGTGAGACCCTCCCCAGACCCTGCCATTTCTTTCTCCAGGAAGTGTGTGTTAGTAGCTCAGTGGTACATGACTCTTTGCTACTGCATGGACTGTAGCCTGCCAGGCTCCTCTGTCCATAGGATTCTCCAGGCAAGAACACTGGAGTGGGTGGCCATTTCCTATGCCAGGGAATCTTCCCGACCCAGGGTTTGAACCAGCATCTCTTACGTCTCCTGCATTGTCCTCTCTAGGGAGGGAACACACGTAATCTGCCTCCTGCCAACTCCTCTGACCTCTGTCTCCTTGGGCCTCGCAGCTCATGGGATCATGTTGTCTCTGTGGGGACCCCTCCAGATTGTCCCCAGGGGTTCCATCCCAGGGAGGACACCTCTCCCCTGGGTAAGCATCCTCTGGGGCAGCATCTGGATTCCATTCATACTGAATGTGCAAACGGCCAATGCCCCTTCCTGCTCCAGCCCCACTCAAAATAAAGGACTCATGGAGTCCAGGCTTTGAAGGACCTTCTAGCCCCCAGAGAGCTCCCCGTTCCTTGGGAATGCCCTGGAGCATCAATCTGGACATAGAGTGGTGTCCTCAGGAAGCCCCACCACCACCCACTGACCCCAGGAAGGTGTAGAGGGTCTACGTTGCCAGGCCCTGGGATTCATGAGTGTGTGGATAGAGCATAGGTGGGGTCTTGTCCCCTTGAGCCCTTGGGGTGGGGGCAGACACAGGGGATATCACTGCTGTGCCCATGTTACAGATTGGGAAGCTGAGATTTATTTGATAAGGAGGAGCACAATTGAGAGCCTGAGTGACCTACCCAAGATTTCCCTGCTGCTTCTCAGAGGAGCCCAGATTCAGATCCAGGGCTTTCTGACTTTATACCCCATTCCCTTCATCCCTCCGCTAGGCGGGATGAAGGGCGGGATCCCTTCATCCCGCCATATTTGGACCACATATGGGCTCTGGCCCCCAGGTGGCACAGTGGTAAAGAATCCGCCTGCCAAGCAGGAGATGCAGGTTTGATCCCTGGGTCGGGAAGATCCCCTGGAGGAGAAAACAGTGACCCACTCCAGTATTCTCGCCTGGGAAATCCCATGGACAGGGAAGCCTGGTGGGTTACAGTGCATGAGGTCTCAAAGAGTCGGATACGACTGAGGGACTGAGCACACACGCACACACACCAGCGCTATTAGATTCAGGGAACTGGTTTGCAAAGCGGGAATCCCAGGCCTCACTCTGGGGACTCTGCTTCAGTGGATCTGAGTTGGGACCCAGGACTCTGCATCTTCAGCCCACTCCCAAGCCAACTCTGATGCTTTCTCTCAAGTGTGAGACCCACGGTCTACACTCTGCTGCTTGAAGGGGGTGAGACGTGTGGCTCAGGAACCAGAAGTTTGAAAGCAAGAGTGACCCAGTCCCTGCCTCCCTGAAGGTGGCTGGTCCCCCAGAGCCCTGCTTGATGGGGACTCAGGCTTCTGCCTCCACCCTCTCCCTCCTCGGGGGCTGCTGCCAGCGAGTGCGGCTCTGCTGGTAAAGTCTTTATCGGGAATGTCGCCTAATGCATTCATATCAAACAATAGCGCCTCATACATCATCCCTGGCAGAGGCCACCTCCGCTAGGACAAGCACAGTCCATTACCCTGACGGGCACAGGCCGTGCACAAAACAGATAACGGGTCCCAGCTGCATGGGGGGGGGGGGGCCTGGGTGGGGAGTTGTCACGGCCCTGGCGAGCATCAAGGGTACCCTGGGCACCTGCCCCTGTGTGCGGCTGGGACAGAGGTTGCAGCCTTACAGCATGATAGATACAGTGTTGGTTGAGAGCCTAGCTCTACATCTGCAGGGAAGTAGCTCAACTTCTCTGAGTCTCATTTTCCCTTCGGTAAGAAGGAGCTAAGAAGGGGCTCAGCATAGTACTTGCTTCACAGAGACCTGTGAGTGGGCTTTAGGAGAGGACTAAGGAACTTCCCTGGTGGTCCAGTGGTTAAGACTCTGCACTTCCCCTGCGGGGGGCACAGGTTTGATCCTTGGTTGGGGAAGTTCCTCATGCCACATGATGTGGCCAAAAAAAAAAAAAAAGAGGACTAAGGTGCGCCCAGGTGGTGAGAGTGAGGGGATATGGGTAGGGCGCTGCTATGGGCTGAACTGCGTCTCCCCCAAAATCTGTATGTTCAAGTCCTAACCCCCAGTTCCTCACAATGTGAGTGCATTTGGAGATGGGCCCTTGACACAGGGAGCTAAGGTGAAGTGAGGTCATCTGGGCCACACCCACCCCAGAGGGACTGGTGCCCTTATCACAAGTGATCAGGACACAGACACACACAGCGGGGAAGCCACGTGGAGACCCAGGAGGGAGAAGACGGCTGTCCACAAACCAAGGAGAGAGGCTCCGAGAAATAAAACCTGCCAGCACCTTGATCTTGGACTTCCAGCTTCTGGAACCAACGTTTCTGTTGTTTGGCTCCAGTCATCTGGTTAACATCACACATGACTTTGAACTGTATGCAGCTGAATACTTTGGCTCCTACTTTTAAACATTATGGCAGGGGTTTTACGGCTTAGAAACAGTTGAACAGTACTGTGTGTTAGTTATTATTATTGCTGATCCCATTTTAAAGATGACAGACTTGGAGCCAAAGCTGGCAGCTGGCAGAAGGCCAAGGGCAGGAGAGGGCAGATTGGTGCCCGCCCCCCAATATGTGAGACCAGGGTGGCTTCATACCTCCGTCCTTCTCAAAGGCAAAGGGCAAGGGTCCTCAGGGGCAGCAGCTTTATACCTGTTCTCTCCACATCATCTGAGTCATGTCAAGAAATCATTAACCAGGAGGGTGGTATTACCCATCCTATTGGTGCTGTGGCTGGTCTGAGCTGAGTTTCCTTTCTTGGAACCTAGAAGCTCTGATGACCATCACCCACACAGCACCCTGAGCCCCTGAATAATCCAAGAGGGCATACCTAGGGCAACAGGAATGGAGGTTAGGTTTGGGGTCACATAGCAGCCCAGAGAGAGTGAGGGGCTTCCCTGGTGACTCAGCAGTAAATCCACCTGCAGTGCAGGAGATGCAGGAGACATGGGTCTGATCGCTGAGTCTGGAGGATCCCTGGGAGAAGGAAAGGGCAACCTACCCCAGGAAATCCCATGTACAGAGCCTGGTGGACTATAGTCCATGAGGTTGCAAAGAGTCAGACACAACTTATCAACCAAACAACCACCACGGTAGCCCAGAGAGAGTAGGAGAGTGGGCCAGAGTCTTAACAGCGTGTGATTAAAGATCCTAGTAATTGTGTCTGACGGCAGGCTCATCCCCAGGGCTGGAAAGGAGGGGGACCCAAAAACCCCAGGTGTGGCCCAGGGTCGGAGGCTGATGGGGGTAGGGGAGCAGCCCCCCTCGGAGCTCCTGAGCAGTGAGTCCTGTGGTTTTAGAAGATGGTGTCATACATCACCCGACACGCCTTTCCGTGGGACCAGCCTGGCTGACAGCAGCCATTTATCTGAATGTCATTGGCAGTAAACTGGCGCGGGGGAGGGCAGTGAGGAAGGGGGCTGAGGGCGGGGTCTCCTTGGGAATTTCCCAGAGGCCAGTTCACACACAGCCCCAGCCCTGGAGGGGAGTGGGTGTAGGCAGGGAGGTGGTGCTGTCCGTGGTCCTGAACCACACTGGCCCCTTTCTCTTTCTCCCTGGGGACAGTGCGGGCAGAGGTGGGGGAGTATTTGGAACTCAGGGCTACCCTGGAGTCAGATGGGAGCTGGGGACGGCCGCAGTGGTGAAACACGGACAGGGACAGAAAGTGACAGTCATATATCCTCATGGTTATGGACATGAAATTTGGAGCCATAATCCCAGTGTGTTCACTCATTTAAAGGATATTTAGTGATCAAGAACAGGTTCCTCATGAAATAATCCCTGAAGATGTCAATCAGTCATACAACCTAAGGGGAAAATATCGACACTAGCTGTGTGACCTTAGGCAAGTTACTCAACCTCTCTGTGCCTCGATGGGCTCATCTGTAAAATGAGGGTGATAATCATAAACACTTCAGAGGATTGTGAGAGGATTCCAGTGATGTAATTAAAGTGCTTAGAACAGAGTCTGGCTGGTGGAAAGTGCTCAGTAAGTCTTAGTTCGTGTTATTGTCATTATTTACACTGTGAAGTGTGCCAGGAGCTCTCAGAGGCAATAACAGGGGAGCTATACTTTGTTTAGAGAATCAGGGAAGACCTGAAGGATGATGAAGGCTTGCATGGGGGAGGGTGAAAGGCATGGGCAAAGGCCCTGAGATAGGAAGGGTGCAGGACACCACCAAAGAGCTAAAAAGAAGCCAGAGGGGCTGGACCACAGAGAGTGATGGAAGAGCCTCAGTTTCTTCTTTTTTTTTTTTTAATATTTATTTACGTGTTTGGCTGCACTGGGTTTTAATTGCGGAACGCAGGATCTTCAGTCTTTGTTGCAGCATGTAGGATCTTTAGTTGTGGCATGTGGGATCTAGTTCTCTGACCAGGGGTTGAATCCTGGCCCCTTCACTTTGGGATTGAGGAGTGTTAGCCACCAGACCACCAGGGCAGCCCTGAGCCTCAGTTTCTTAATCTGTTAAATGGACATAATAGTAGAGCCTACCTTCTGCAAAGCTATGAGGGTTAAACGAGATGGTGTGCTTCAAGTTCCCAGCACAAAGCCTGAGCACGCATGCTGATTGGTTGGCTTGCTGGTTCCAACCCCAGGGAGACCCCGTTCAATTTGCCACACCCAACATGAAAGCTGGAAAGGATGTCAGAGGCCATTCATTGAACAGTAGGAGCACAGAGAACTTTAGAGTGATCCACCAGAAAGGGAGTCTGCAGGGGCTGTCTGTTCCGGCCTCCGTGGGTGGGAGAGAGTGTGGAGAGTAGGGCCTTGGGAACGGAGAGGTGGGGTTAAATCCTGACTCCAGTGCTAACTTGTTGTGAGACTTGGTGGGATGGATGTCTTTAGGCACTGTTTTCTCATCTGTAAGAAGGGGATAATAACACTTACCCTGATGCTGGGAAAGACTGAAGGCAAAAGGAGAAGGGGGCAGCAGAGGATGAGATGGTTAGATAGCATCACTGACTCAGTGGACATGAATTTGAGCAAACTCCAGGAGATAGTGATGGAAGGAGAGTCCATGGGATCGCGAAGAGTTGGACTTAGCGACCTGAACAACAACAACAACAGTTACCCAGAAGGCATTTTCGGCTCTTGAAGGGGGTCAGACACTTGGATGCCCACAGGGACCAGGCAGACAATGTAAAGGGGACTTCCCAACGTAGCCCTACTTCTCAAGAGACCCCTAAATCCTGATTTTATGTAGGTCATCCCTATTTGTCAGTGTTAGAAATGAATTCAAGTTTTTTAAGAACACAAGGTGGGTCAAAGCTACCGTGTTTGTAGCCCAGATTTGATCAGTGGACTGCCAGTGTGCAGCCGCTGGTGGAAGGTGGCACTCTGAGCAGGTGTTAAGTAAATGAGGTCCCTTTCTCTTGAGCAGCCCCTCTTTGCCCTCCTGCCCCCCATCTCCAGTGCCCCTCCCTCCTCCGTCTCTATGCCACTACCTGCCTACTTGGAGCTCAGACCTTCCTAGAACCCTCAAATTCAGGAAGGGGCCAAGTCCTACCCAGATCGAAGCCCCTGGCCACCCTCACCCCTCCTTTGTCCCCATCCCAGGAGGCCCTGTCTTACCAAGAAGGTGCTGCCTGGCTGCCCTGGGGACCCAGGGTCACAAAGCACACAGGCAGCTGCTGTGGGAGGGCAGGTGTCACAGCCCCGTCACCACCACGGTTGTTCCCTCCTCCTGTCTGTGGCATCAGGAAACTCTGGGAACTAGGTGACACTACTCCCCAGGGAGTGTGCCTGCCTCAGAGAGTGGCGGCTGTGACTCAGAGGTGCAGCCAGGCTCGGATGCTGGGAGATGCATCAGTAAAACTGGCAGAAAGGGAGTGATGTCAGGTCAGAGCCTCGTGGGGCCTTGGAGCACGGCCCAGCAGTGAAACCAAGGCTTAGAGAGAGGAAGGCCACATGTCTGCTGACTCACGATTGAATGCTCTTTCTGTGACATCTTCCTGCCAGACTAGAGCAGGGATGTCAGAGCCTGGGGAGGGACCCACACTCCCTGGTCTTTGTATCCCCTGCGTCATGGCAAGAGGAAGCCTGCAGACTGTTTCCATCCTGGTTCTGCCACTTCCTGCGTGTCCTTGGGCAACTCCCATATCCCCTCTGATCCCCAGTTTCATCATCTATCAAGTGAGAATGAACCCTTTGCCAAAGCTAAAATGAGAACTTGTGTAAAATGCCTGGTTCATAATGGATGCTGGAAAGTCCTTTTTTAAAGGCACTTATAAAGTGCCAAGTCTTAGTCGATCAGTCGTGTCTGACTCTTTACGACCCCAAGGACTGTAACCTGTCAGGCTTCTCTGTCCATGGAATTCTAAGGGCAAGAATACTGGAGTGGGTAGCCATTCTCTTCTCCAGAGGATTTTCCTGACCCAGGGATCGAACCCAGGTCTCCTGCGTTGCAGGCGGATATATATAGCCTCATTTCAAAAAAGGCTTAGAAGTGGCATACAAATATATACTGCAGTGCCATTGTAGGAAAGACCTAGATGAGAAAACAGGATGATGGAATGGTGGGGTAAGGTCTAATATGGTTTTGAGCAGTGGGCCGCATGTCTGGATCAGAGTTTCCTGGCAGCCAAGCAAAGAGAGAAATGTGAGCCTTATTTGACTCTTGGGGTCCATAAGCTGAGAAACTACCACTTGCTTAGGGGAAAAAAATGAACTTTTTTTGGTAATGAGATGTGAGCAATTTCTCAGTGAGTCTTCAAAAACAGGCCCTGCAGGAGGAAGTAATTATCTTACCTTTCCACTCCCTCGCTTCTTTTCCTAGCTATTCCTGGGGGTCACCCAAACCCTATAAACCTCTTGGTTAAGAGGCCTGACCCTGAAGAAAAACACCGTTCTACCACTGTGCAGCCTTGGGCTAGAGACCGCCCCTTTCAGCCTCAGTTTTCTCATCTGTAAAATGGAAGGTTATAATGATAACTAACTCCAGGTTCTTGATAATTAGAGGTGGCAAAACAGCGTGTAAAACGCTGACCAGCTTAAATTGGTTTTGCTTCCTTAAAACCTTCAGTTATTTTTTCAGACAGCACTGTGCATGTGCAAAATGGGCACCCCTCCCTACCCCACCCCTCACCACGTCTCCAAGATGATCCTGGAACCAGGAACCTTCAGCCGATGGAACCTAAAGAATAGAAATGTTGCCACTGGAACCCTTTACAGAAGTCCTTCAATAAGGGTACTCCGACTTCCAGCAGTAGTAGCTTAGTTGGACTGATTCAAGCCTAGCCAGGTAGCTTCCAGGTTTGAAGTTCCCCTAATCCTGTAAATTTCACCCAGAACCCTGGATGGAGGAGACAGATTTGAACCTCCACTTCCTGTCTCCTTGCAGGTCAGCATTGGCAACAAAACTCATTCTTTGCTCAAACACCAGGGCCATAGTGTCACTGGCTCCTCGCTGGGTAACGGCTGTATCTTCCATAAGGACCTTCACATGGCGTCTTGCACACAGAAGTGCTCCGTAAATGGTGGCCGCTCCTACAGCAGGGACTCAATAAATGGTCACTGAATGAGTGTCATTGGGCAGCAAAAGCATTTCCCCTCCCAAACTGTCTCTTCAGTGCTTCTGAGCAGCAGGCTTTCTCCCCAAACCAAACTGAAACGCGGTGTGTGTGGGGGTGTGTGTGTGTGTTAATCAATTCTGTGGTTTGTGGGAGCCAAAAAGCCCAGGTTAATGGAACACAGCCCAATCCCCCATGAATTTCAAACCCTCCTTGAAAGGCCTCTGCTTTTTCCTGCTCAGCCACTCGGAAGCCGCTGCCTCTACTCAGGGAGGAGAAATTGAATAATTGATGTAATTTAAATAACACTAGGATTTGTAATGATATTGAAATGTAAAGATAAAAAGGGGCGTGAACGGTGGGGGGGTGGCGGAAGAGGCAAGTTGTTAATAGGCACTTAGGGACTCGTGCGGTGGAGGGAGCTCCCCTGGAAGCGTTCACTGAACAGGCATCTGAGGGAGGAGGCTCTGGAAGGGGTGGGGTGGGCAGCCTCCCCCCATGAGAGAGAAAAGCCATATTCATAAACAAGATGCGGAGATTTCTCCCGACTCAGCACCGCTAACAGTTAGAGAGTGGATAATTATTTAAATGCCAAATCATTCCGTTCATTAGAATCCCAAATCATATCTGAAGAAACTGATTGCCCAGGGCAGGAATGAGAGGGGGGCAGCGGGGAGGAAGGGGAGGTGGCTGGAAAAGCAGGAAATGAGGGGGGAGTCTCCCCAACTTCTGGTTCAGGTCAAGCGGAAGGTGGGGTAGAAAGGATGGCAGGATGGTAGGGAAGGAAGGGTGGACAGAAAGACATGGGTTCAAAGCCAGGATCTGATACTTCGTGACTGTGGGTCTCCTTTGCTACCCCTCTGAGCCTCAGTTTGCCCAGCTGGAAAATGGGTTTGATGCTAAGATGTACTTTGCAGGCAGTGACTGTTAGCTGCTATGATTAATGGAGAGGGGTCAGGATGGGGAATGGACTAGGGCTGGGGGCGAAGCCTCAAACAAGCCCTAAGCCAGATTCTTTTCTCCTCCCCAGTGCTCTTCTGTCTCCCACCCTAGTCAGAGCTGACTTGAGAGGCCAAGACTGAGCCCCAGAGTGGGTAAGGGATAGGGGCTTTGCCAGGATGACCCAGAGCCAGGGACCCCATGCACACACACATCTTATAATCTCCACAGGCCCCCAACACCCAGCCTGATCTGGACACCCTCCCAGGTGCCAGGAGGTCTCCAAGGTGGGAGCCAGCTCAGTCCCCTGGAGTGTTATCATGTCTGTGGACCAGAGTCATAAGGACAAGTCGGTAACAATTCAATTATGCTGAGAGGTTCAGGGCTGGCTGGCGCCCCCCACCATGGTGGCTGACCACGCCGCCCCTCCAAGACAAGCAACCAAGCAGGGATCCTGGAGCAGGGGGACCACAAGGAGCACTGGCTGGGCTCAGCTGGGACAGGAAAACCCCAAAAGGTAAGCAACATGCTCCCAGGGTAACGCTCTGAATGGTAGTGTTAAGGCAACTGCACGCCTGTCATGCAGTAGTGTGTCGGCTCTTATTCTGTGCCAGGGCCTGTGCTAAGCATTTTATATCACTGAACTCTCGTTAGAACCCTGTGGGCAAAGACGATGGGGAAGCTGAAGCCTGGAGAGGTGAGGTGACTTGTTCACGCAGCTCAGAAGCTGTGAAGCTAAGGTTTGAACATGTCGGCCTGAAGCCCAAGCTTCTCAGTAGCTCTGAGCTGCACCCCAGGCTCAGTCCACAGCCAGTGCCTGACTTAGCTCCTCACCGTGGCTCTGGGAGGATCCCTTGGGTGCTGTTCTCAAGTGAGACTCTTCATAGCCCCACAGAGAGTTCGAGAAGGAACTGGGATTCAGATGTGGGCTTTTTAATTCTGGCTGCGCTGGGTCTTCGTATGGTACACGAGCTTCTCTAGTTGCGGTGTGCAGGTTCAGTAACTGCAGCACCCAGGGCCTCAAGGTGGACACAGGCCTAGTTGCCCCAAAGCATGTGGGATCTTAGCTCCTGACCAGGGATCGAACCCGTGTCCTCTGCACTGGAAGGCGGATTCCTAACCACTGGACCACCAGGGAAATCCCCAGACGTGGGTTTTCTGTTCTCAGTTTCACACAGCCCTCTGTCTGTCCCTCTCTGGAGCCTCAAACCCTTCCATGTTCTGGCCCATCCTGCGGGCCTCTCTCCACCCTCCTCTTCCTCCATGGCCTCCAGGTCAACGCAGAGAGCAGCCCAGCTACAACCCTCCCCTCGTCCCTTCAAATAGGAACATCCAGCAGCCACATACCCACCCCAGAAGCCTGGGGAAACAAAGAGCCCCCCCCCCCCGCCCCCGCTTGCTTAAGGTCACTGTGGTGGTCACACTCAGTGGAGGTTAGGTGCCAGGCCTGCCAAAGTTCCTCAAGTGGTCACTGGAACATTAGCCCAATTAATATTTCAGTGGCCACTCCTGGCAGGCGACTGCTGTATCTGTGAAGCTGGGTCTTTTCCCAAGAGGCCAGGTGGAGACAGCCGGGAAGCCTTGGGGCCGGGGACAGTCAGAGGATTGGGGCCTGCCTGCATTGCTGCGTGGCCTTGATTAAGACCCTTCCTCTCCTGGGCCATGTCTGTCAAATGGAGACATCACTCTTACTTGCTTATAGCATTATTGGGATTGACCTGGGGCCTGGCATACAATAGGTGCTCAGTAAACGGTAGTATTCCCAAGACCTGTGTTTTCCAAGTTGAGCTGCACATTCTGCCTGCTCCAGAATCCCATGGGACACTCATTACAAGTAAAGACTCCTGGGCTCCTCCTGGACTGGCAGAGCCTGTGTGCTGGGGCCCTGGAGTCTGCCTTTGTGACTGTTGCTCCCTGTGATTCCCCAGCGGCCCTGCTTCCTAGTGAGTGAGGAGGAGCCTAGGCCCTGGGACAAGCAGCTGAGCCTCGGATTTGTTGTTGTTGTTGAGTCTTTGAGTCGTGTCTGACTCTTTGCAACCCCATGAATTGCTGCACGCCAGGCTTCCCTGTCCTTCACCATCTCTCGGAGTTTGCTCAAATTCGTGTCCATTGAGAGAAGGCAATGGCACCCCACTCCAGTACTCTTGCCTGGAAAATCCCATGGACTGAGGAGCCTGGTAGGCTGCCGTATATGGGGTCGCTAGGAGTCAGACACGACTGAGCGACTTCACTTTCACCTTCAAGCATTGGAGCAGGAAATGGCAACCCACTCCAGTGTTCTTGCCTGAAGAGTCCCAGGGACAGGGGAGCCTGGTGGGCTGCCATCTATGGGGTCAAACAGAGTCAGACACGACTGAAGCGACTTAGCAGCAGCAGCATGTCCATTGAGTCAGTGATGCCATCCAACCATCTCATCCTCTGTCACCCACTTCTCCTCTTGCCTTCAATCTTTCCCAGCATCAGGGTCTTTTCCAATGAGTCAGCTCTTTGTATCAGGTGGCCAAAGTATTGGTGCCTCGGACTCCTTGTATGTAAATAGGAACAGAGACATTGGCCTCTCAAGGCTTCCTGCAGGGATGCACGAGACAAGGTGCTGGCACATAGTAGGTTCTCAATAAATGATACCACCCCACGCCCCACCACCCACCACCCATGCCCCTTCAGTGAAGGAGTGAGAGTCAGTCCCCTAAAGAGGGGATGAGGGGGTATCCTGCCCCTGGGGAGCCTCGTCAGCAGGGCCCGCTCGAAATCGATCTTTCCCCCTCGTTTTCACTCACAGTGTCAGCATCTCTTGGGGCGGGAGAAGAAAATGCCAGCATCAGCACACCGTGTGCCCCAGCCAGACACCGCTGCTCTTTATTAATTAACCGCCAGATGTTAGTTTTGCATCTTTTATCAGAGGGAGGTTTATCACAGGCACCCTGTATGTCAGGTCATTAGGGAGAGGCAAGAAAACATCCCTTGGGGGGCCCTGGAGTTGGCAGGGAGCCGGGGAGGGGTACAAGAAGCATGGTCCCTGGCCCAGAGCACCCCTACGCCCTGGCTACCCACCTCCCCCACCCCGTGCCTCCGTGGTCGCATCCACACTGGCCATTTGGCTCATTTGAAGTGGCTACTTGGGCACCGGCTCACAGGGCCACTGTGGTGAAACAAACCAGACCCAGTCCCTCCTCTCTGGAGCTCACAGTCAGCTGGTGAGACAGCCACATTCCAGTAAAGCCAAATAAATAACACAGTGACAAATTGTGAGGGCTGTCATGAAGGAAACTGACAAGGTTTTCAGAGCTGGCAAACAGCCGGCAGGGGACCTAATTTAGATGGAGCAGTCTCCCTGGGGAGGTGACATTTAAGTAGCCTCATGGAAAAGGAACCAGGGGCAGAGGATTCCAGGCAAAGGACACAACTAGGGCAAGGGCCCTGGGACAGGAACTGACTCCACTCAAGGATCTGAAAAGAGATCCAAGAGGCACCACCCAGCCCGCTGAGGTCGGCTGGGCTGGGACCACGGGTCCTGGCAGGGTGCAGGGAGCAGTGAGGATTTCTCATGTTGGGGTCACCAAGGAGTGACAGCAGACTCTTGAGCAGGGGAGCGGTGTGATGATGGGATTTTAATATGAGAAACAGCCTTCTCTCTCTGCCCTGGAGTCTGAGGAACGGATTAGAGGGGAGGGAGGGAAGCCCACAGGGTGGTCAGTCTGGAAGAGATAGCGAACCCGTCAGCACTGACTAAACACTCACAGGGTGCTGGGCAGTTTTCATACGCAAGAAATATTAGGAAACGGAATTGGGAGCGAGGGAGAAGGGGGGTCTAGGGTCACTCCGCGTGCCTTGCTCCACACACACCTGGGTCTTCGCATGCTTCCAGCATCCACGAGACTGGAGTCAGGATCATCTTCATTTCACAGGTGGAGAAATGAAGGGGCCCAGCAAGTGCAGCCGCTTGCTCAAGGTCACACAGCAAGCAGCAGCAGATCCTGCGCTTGAACTTGGTCTGCCTGCCGCGCCATCCTTCCTGCAAACAGCTGCCCAGGTTCGCGCAGGGGGCGGCAGGTAACTGCTGTCTTCTTCCTGCTGCTTTGTGAATACCGTGCTGCCCTGCCCCCACCCCCATTACGTGGGGAAGGCCACTGGGTGGAGCAGAGGGGGCCCGGCTGACCTGAGCAGGTCTGGGGGCAGTGGGTTCTAGGTCTAGCCCTTGTCTGGTCCAGGGCACAGCAAGTCCAGACGCAGGTCAATATCATGTTTTCAAATTGATGGGGCACCATTAGGCAGGGTCATTATTTTCTGCCTGATCCACTTGCCATCTGATAAACAGGTGATTACTTCTCCTCCCAGTTCAGTTTCTGATTTGCATACAATAAATATCACACATACACACACACACACACACACACAGCCTGTGGAACAGTGTGTGTGTGTGTGTGTTTGTGTGTTGGGGATGGAACACAGGGCTCATGTCTTATTTATGAGAAATAAACAGGAGCACAAGTTCGCATAATCAACATATATTTAATCTGGCTCTTCACCCTTTTGACTCTAATCAGGCCAGGTCTGTGCATGGCTCTGTGTGTGTGTGTGTGTGTGCCCTGCACTCTCACAGGCTGCACACTCACACCCCTGCCAAGATCTTCATCCCAGCCTGGTTGGGGCTGATTTTAGGAGGAGCAGGTTGCCTAAGAGGTTCTCCTGACCTCAGCACACTCAGTTTGAGAATCCAGGCCTGAGGTATGGGAGATGGAGGCAGTCGCACCCCTCAGCCACTTTGCAGGGAGAACCTTTCTTTCTAATATTGCCAAAGCATATTTGAACTGTCAAAAGTACCAGCAATATAAATAGTGCAGTGTTAGCTACAGTTCTGTTGGCAGTGACATCCAACATCACATATTTTTCATCAAGATAGAAAAGCCAAACAGGAAAAAAAAAAGGCTAAGCCTTGTGTGGAGAATCAAGGTCACACGCTCATAAATGCCAGAGCTGCAGCTTGAACTTGGGACTAACAAAGTCCAAGTTAGTATCATCCTATGATGCTGACTGACATGATGAATAAGAGACCTGGGAAAACCAGCAGTGGGATCACCCACCTCCATCCAGCTCCTGTTCCAGTGATAGAGAAACTGAGGCCAGAAAAACAAAGGGACTTGCTAGTGGTCTTACCCAAACCATGTCGGAGCCAGGATTCAAACCCAGATCTTAACGGTGTGTGTATTTAAAAAAATAATAACTGTTTTAGTATGTTGGCCTATACAGGCCACCAAAGGGATAGCTTGTATTTGCTTGCCAATGACTGGGTTCTAATTTGGAGCGGTTTGAAAGACTAGAAATACATCTGGGGCCCCAGTTCTGCCAAATGGACTCCCTGGTTCTTCAGCGAGCTGCATGTGCTGGGGCTGACGTGTCCAGCATGGCTCTTTCACTCGCATATCTGATGCCCCGGCTCAATGTCTGGAACGGCTGGAGCTGCCTTAATATCTCCCTTCTTTGCATGCAGCTCCTCCCCTCAGTTAGCTTGGGTTTCCTTACAGCGTGGTGGTCTCAGAGTAGTGAGGCGTCTTTCATGGCAGCTGACTTCTACTGGAGAAAGCACTGTGAAATATTGGGTGTGTTTTTTATTTTGGTATGCTTGTTTGTTTTTATGAATATATCATTTTTATTTCTTTTTTTTTTTTTTTTCATTTTTATACAAATATATATTATGGGCTTCTCTGGTGGTTCAGATGGTAAAGAATCTGCCTGCAATGCAGGAGCCATGGGTTCAATCCCTGGGTCGGGAAGATCTCTTGGAGAAGGGAATGTCTACCTGCTCCAGGATTCTTGCCTGGAGAATCCCATGGACAGAGGAACCTGGTAGGCTACAGTCTATGGGGTCACAAAGAGTTGGATATGACAGAGCCACTGAACACTTACACTTTCATGATGGATGTGTGGCATAAAAATTCAAACACTATGGAAAGATGCAAAGATTAGACGGGGGAAAAAAAACACTCTAAATTCCACTACCCAGAAATTAATATTCTGGTGAACTTTAATCAAGGAAACATTTACAACCAAAAACAAAAATAGGAGAATGGATGGATGGATAGATGAGGGAGCAACAGGTGGATGGATAGATGGGTGCGTGGGTGAGTAGATGGAGAAAACAAAAGAAGGAAATTCTTACTGTTAAGAACTCTTAGAGCTGGGAATAAGGACAATGAAGGTTCTGGGTGGTGGTGAGAGGCCTGTCGTTCCACAGCAATTACTACTGTTACCACCACTGCCACCATTCCCACTATTAACACTACTATTACTACCACGATTGCTAGTGATATTACACTAATCCCTGGTGATTCAGATGGTAAAGAATTCGCCTGCAATTCAGGAGACCCAGGTTCAATCCCCGGGTTGGGAAGATCCCCTGGAGAAAGGAATGGCTACCCACTCTAGTATCCTTGCCTGGGAAATCCCATGGACAGAGGAGCCTGGAGGGCTACCATCCATTAGGGTCACAAAGAGCAGGACACAATTGAGGCACTAAGTGTGCAAGGACAGTGTCACCGTTACCACTGTTGCTGCTCTTGCTGTTACTGCCACCAATACTGCTGTTATCGGTACTATCACCACTGTTACCATTGCCACCACTATTGCTGCTATTCCTATTGCTAAACTACTATCGCTACCACTATTACTACTCTTACTGCCACTGGTACTGGTACTGCCACCATCACCACTATTGCTACCGTTACTGTTGCTACTATTACTTCCACTGTTACTACTCTTACTGTAACCACCTATCTATAGTAGAGAGCACTATCTGCTATTACTACGAGTATCGCTACTGTTACCACTGCTAACCAATACTACTCTTACTATTGCTAACATGATCACTGTTACTCCTCCTCCTCCTTCCTCCTTTTTCCCCCTCTGCTATAATCTTTATTGTTATTTTTAAATTACAACAAAGGTAATGCATGTTTATGACAGAAAAATTAAGAAATTTTAGAGGTAATTTCAAAGACAAATGAAAACTGGCCCCGCCCCCCACATACCACCATCCGGAGGTGTCAGCCCCTGGTAGGTCCTCTTCCTCAGTGGGGTCTGCAAGGCCCCATAGCCAGCTGCTGCCCACCTAACCACCCCATCTCCTCTCTGACCATGTGCTCCAGTCAGACCAAAACGCTAATGCCCCCAGACCCATCTGCTCTCCCTCCCCTCGCCTCTGGGCCCTTGCATGGGCTGTTCCTTGTACTTGGCATGGCCTTCCTCCTGTCCTCTGGCTGGCTGACCCCCATGCTTCCTAGGCTCTGAGCAGAGACACAGATCCTCCAGGGAGCCCCGCTGAGCACACTGCCCCTTAGACAGGTCAGGGGTCCCCGTCAGGCCCCAGCAGTGCCTAGGTATTCCGTGCAGAAGCAGACCTCACCCCTCTCCATTTGCCCATGTTCCTCCTCCATCATAGAAAGCGGGGACTGTGTCGAGTCATCTCCGTGTGCCCAGAACCTGCCTCCATGTGTGTTTCTTGAGTAAATAGGTGAATGCTTCTGTCTGGAAAGGTCTCTAGAAGATGTGGCCTGTGACCCATGCTGGTCACACAACCCATACTGGCCCTGGGTTGTCGGGCCAGGCAGCTTCTTTGGCACTGCATAACAGCTCTCTGCATTGACCTTTGATCCGGGCTGTCACCCAGGTGCAGGGTCCCACGTTTGCAGATGCACCAGGCTCCAGTAGTGTGTGTGGGGGGAGGGCAGGGTGCTTCCACCCTCCCGCACCACCGAACAGACAGCGCCAGACATGAGGAGCAGGGTTTCTCTGTGCGCTATTGATTTGTCATAACTGCCTGCCGACAGACAAGGTGAGCAGTTCACTTTTATGAATCCTTGTTAACAGTGTGGCAAGAGATATTTCACTTTAAGTGCCCCTTTTTCACTGAAAAAGAAAAAGAACAGAAAATGTAAATTATCTCATCACAGAGATGCTGAGAGCTGCGAGCTGGGTCTCCTTCAGAGGAGACAGAGAGGAGAGTCTGGCTGGGATGCCAGGAGGGGAGGCTCCTTCACGCCCCGTAAGCAGTCAAGGCTGGCTCAGCAGAGGTTCCCAAAGCAGAACTTGGCAGGGGAGTGTGGCCACAGAGCTGAGGGCTGTGGCGCAGGTTGTTACAGCATGGAAACCAAGTCTGTGCATCCAATGGGCAAAGAGAAAAGTACAGAGATGCTCAAGGCAACCTTTAAGAAAAGCATAAAACTGGAAACAATCTAAGCATCCATCAACAGGGCACTGGTCCGTGTACATTATAATATAGCCCTTTGGGTGGAATACTATGAAGCTAAGAAAAAGGACGAGCTTGTCCTGTGTGGACTAAGAGGGAAGAAAGCATATGAGATGTTACTGAGTGGGAAGAGCAGGCTATAGGGCATTTTATAATATGCTCTCATTTACATAAAAGTAGGCATGTATGTGCTTGAGGTACATGAAAAGGATGTGGAAAGAATCACACATGTATCTCTTCACAGTTTTTTTCTCTGGCAAGTGAAACCAAAGAACCCAGGATGGGGACAGTTTTTGGTTTTCATTTCATCCACTTTTGTGCTGGTTTAATTTCCTTTTTAAAAAATCGTCATTTATTTACTCATTTGTTCATTTATTGATTTGGCTGCGCCAGGTCTCGGTTGCGGCACATGGGATCTTTAGTTGCAGCAGGAGAACTCCTAGTTGCCACATGTGGGACCTAGTCTCCTGACCAGGGATAAGACCCACACCCCTTCATTGGGAGCATGGAGTCTTAGCCACCAGACCACCGGGGAAGTCCCTTATTTAATTTACTTTTTACTATGTGCAGTAGGACTTGTATATTTTAAAAGTTTTAACGCTTTTAAAATGTTCAGCTCCAGAGGCATATTTTAGTTGTTTCCTTGATAATCTTCTCCATGGTTTGGGTTTTTACAACAACCAACTACTATGTCTGTAAACATAAAAATGTAATACAAAAATTTTAAACAAGAAAGGCAGTCTGGATTCAAATCCCTGCTCTAATCCTCAGCAGCTGTGGGACCTGGGGCAAGTCACTTGACCTCTCTAAGGCTCCATTTCGCAGCACCTGCCTCATTGAAGGGTTGGAAGTAGTAGATGAGTTGCTCCATGTGAAAGCACTTGAATAGTGCCTGACACCTGGCCTGGGTGAGCCCTTATTATTAAGATGATTCTGCCACATTCCCAGTCATCGGAGCGCCTGTGTGCTGCCTCAGACTGACATGAATGCGTGTTCTGTCATGTCCAGCTCTTTGCAACCCCACAGACTGTAGCCCGCCAGGCTCCTCTGTCCATGGAATTTACTAGGCAAGAATACTGGGGTGCATTGCCATTTCCGTCTCCAGGGGAACTTCCCAACCCAGGGATTGAACCCGCGTCTTCTGCATTCGCAGGCAGGGTCTTTACCACCGAGCCACCTGGGAAACCCTTCCTCAGGCTGACAACTCTGAATAAAACCGTGCCTGCTACACTGGTTTCATTGACAAACACCCTGAGATGGCTTTTTACAAAACTTATTGGCAGCTGCTTATCTGTGGCTTAGGATTTTCTGGAGAGTGACCTCAGGGCTGGGCTCCAGGGTCAGAGAGATTCCCAGAGGAGTTTGAGGGATGTGAACTTGAGCTCAGAGGCACAGTGCACAGCATTGTCTAAGGATGGACCAGGCTGCCCTTCAGACAATGAACCCCCTGCAACAGGAAAGGGTTCACAGTGAGGCTGGGCTCCCATGCAGTGAGTGTGTCGTAATAAGAATGGGAAGGAAGGCTTCACTTATTCTTTCATCAAATATTCACCGTGACCCAAGCACTCGGCTGCATCCCCATTCACTCTCAGATTAGGTCATTTCATAAATGATTTCTTGTTCAGATAGGAGGACTTCTCTGCCAGCCTTCTGGGGGCCGTTTTCATTTTTAAAGAGGATCAGGTGTCAGTGGTTAAGGAATGGGTTTCTAATGGTGGACTCGGGTGCTTGGGTGTAGAGAGGGGAGGTGGTCTGGCATCGCACTTGACCAGTGGACAGAATAAGGGAGAGGGACACGCCTCACACCTCCCAGGCGGGGTTGCAGATACCACAATAGTGGTATTAGCGTGACCAGCTGAATACACAACACATGTGCTATTTCATTTCATCCCAGCCGCCCCGGGTGACTGTGGGAGTCCCCGCAGTTTGGCCTCAGACAGGCCTCCCATTTCTGCCCGTCCCCATCCACCAGGAAGTCCTCAACTTTCTCCAGTGCTGAGTGAACAAACAGGCAGGCTGGGGACCACAGATCAGATTGTCCCATTTTCAGATGGGGCCTGGAGGCTTGCCTCTGCAACCCCCATAATCCTCCCCAAACCTCCAAGCATGGTTTCATGGCCATTTAACAGATGCGAAAGTAGAGGCCCAGGGAGGTAAGTCACCTGCCCAAAGTTTCATGTGACCTGAGCCAAAGCTCAGCCCAGTTCCATCTCATTTCCCACCCAGGGGTTCCCCATTCCCTGTGGCCTCCCAGAGCAAGACCTTGCTAGACAGAGTGGGGTACACAGGCCCTTTTCTCGCTCAGGCCGAAGTGTGCGTAATTGTGTGGAGTGGGCTGCAGGCCAGTGCTGGGGAACTATCAAGCCGCCTCTCTCTCTGCAGCCTGGGGAATATCTCACCTGTATCTGCTGCAGGTGTAGCAAATACTTCTTTATGTTTCTTCTTCTAAATGTAAATGGCAGACGAGTGGCATGTTGTGGGATTTGGTAAAATAAAAAGCAACAGAAAAGTAATTTGCATTAGATATGTGACAAAATCTCAAGAGACAAGGGTTTCTGTGCTCTCGATTAAATCCTGGGCCTCCACCTCGGAGGGTGGTGAGGGTCACAGGAACAATCGGGGCTCTTCACATCCTGAAAGGACAGCCTCTCCCTCTCTCCTCTCCTCTCTCCTTTTGTCTCCCTCCCTCCCTCACCTCGCCTTCCTTTCCCAGCTCTCTGGTTTTCTCTCTCCCCAGCCCCCCCAGAACCCTGCTGGTGCAGCACTGCACGGAGAAGCAATTTATAAAGCAGATGTTTATTGCAAGGTTTCACACAAGCTTGGTGCCTCGCCAAACGTTATAGTAATTGGAGGCTGTGTTTAATTACTGATCAATGTAAAGTTGGGACGAGACAGGCCTGGAAACTGCCTTTGGTCTAGACTCTCTCCGTTTCAGAGATGGCAGGAGGTCCCGGCCCTCCGTGTCTTAGCCCATCCCAAACCAAGGATTGGCCAGTGACCAGAGAGGAGGATGTGGGCTTACAGTGGGCTATAGGCCCACTGGCTTCTAGGAAATGGCTTTGGGGGAGAGAAGACCCATTTCTGCTACTGTCCTTTTCTTGCCATCCTGTTACTGTGGAGGCCGGGTCTGTGTGGGTTATTGGGGTGACACGGATCAGTGAATTTCTCCCAGTGCCTGGATTAAGAGCTTTACATATGTTGTCATTCAGCCTAACACAAGACCGGTGAGGTAGCCAGGCTCCAAGTGGGCCCTCACTGAGCCCTGCCTCCTGGTATTCACCTTGCTATGGAGTCCTCTCCCACAAGGAGAGATGGACCTGCAGAACCAACACGGTAGAAGTGACAGCTTGTGACTTGCAAGGCTCTGTCGTTAAAGACGCTGTAGCCTCCGCCTTGCTCTCTTGAATCACTGGGGAAGGCTGGTAGCCGTATCATGAGGACACTCAAGCAGCCTTGGGGAGCTCCATCTGGGGAGGTGTTAGTCACTCAGTCATGTCTGACTCTCTGCGACCCCATGGATTGTAGCCCACCAGGCTCCTCTGTCCATGGAATTCTCCAGGCAATCCTGGAGTGGGTTGCCAAGCCCTTCTCCAGGGCACCTTCCCAACCCAGGGACTGAACCTGGGTCTCCCACATTGCAGGCAGATTCTTTACCATCTGAGCCAATAGATAACTGATATAACAGCCATGGGAAGGAAGGGAACAAAAGGAAAACGGATAAACAGGAAACAAAACAAATACAGCAAGAATGAGTCCAGCCATGTGCTGTGTGTGTTAAGTTGCCTCAGTTGTGTCTGACTCTTTGTGACCCCATGGACTGTAGCCTGCCAGGCTCCTCGGTCCATGGGATTCTCCAGGCAAGAATACTGGAGTGGGTTGTCATTTCCTCCTCCAGGGGACCGTCCCGACCCAGGGATCAAACCTGCATCTCTTACATCTCCTGCATTGGCAGGCGGGCTCTTTACCACTAGCGCTACCTGAGAAGCCTATGTCTAACTCTTTTGCGCCCACATGGTCTGTAGCTCGCCAGGCTCCTCTGTCCATGGGATTTCCCGGGGAAGAATACTGGAGTGAGTTGTCATTTCCTTCTCCAGGGGATCTTTCTGACCCAGGGATAAAACCCATATCCCCTGCATTGCAGACGGGTTCTTTACCACTGAGCCACCAGGAAAACTTGAGTCCAGCCATATAATCTCATAATTATATAATGACTATATATGGATATCGGAGAAGGCAATGGCACCTCACTCCAGTACTCTTGCCTGGAAAATCCCATGGATGGAGGAGCCTGGTAGGCTGTAGTCCATGGGATCGCTAAGAGTCGGACACGACTGAGAGACTTCACTTTCACTTTTCACTTTCATGCATTGGAGAAGGAAATGGCAACCCACGCCAGTGTTCTTGCCTGGAGAATCCTAGGGACGGGGGAGCCTGGTGGGCTGCCATCTATGGGGTTGCACAAAGTCGGACACGACTGAAGTGACTTAGCAGCATATATTGGTATATATTTTAAAAATCTATTTATATATTAATAGGATACATTCTGGAGAAGGCAATGGCACCCCACTCCAGTACTCTTGCCTGGAAAATCCCATGGGTAGAGGAGCCTGGTAGGCTGCAGTCTGTGGGGTCGTGAATAGTCGGACAGGACTGAGAGACTTCACTTTCACTTTTCACTTTCATGCATTGGAGAAGGAAATGGCAACCCACTCCAGTGTTCTTGCCTGGAGAATCCCAGGGACGGGGGAGCCTGTTGGGCTGCCGTCTATGGGGTCGCACAGAGTCGGACACGACTGAAGCGACTTAGCAGCAGTAGCAGTAGCAGGATACATTCTATGTATGATAATATAATCACAATAAATGTGAATGAGTTAGATTCACCAATTAAAAGAAAAAATATTATTTCATTCTTTCCTCCAAATAACCCCATAAGATAGGCATTATTATACCAAATCTACAGATGAAGGAGTTGGCTCAGAGTGGGGAAGAAACTTGCCCAGGGTTTCCAAAGTCAAGAGTGGATAAAGTTGGAATTCAAACCCAGGCCCTTCTATAAACCCTGAGGCTCTAACACCATACCGTGTCGTTAGCTCACTTGGCTAGAGAAGGAAACTGAGACTCAGAGGAGTTGGTGACCTACCCAGAGTCGCACAGCAAGTCATTTCAAAACTGGAGCCGGAACGGGGGCCGATTTGTTGTCTGGTGTCTGCTCCCATGAACTTCAGGGCTCTGCCATCAAAGCACAAGGATCTCATGTGCTTCTGTCTTCACAGCTGCTTGAGACAGCTGGGGACCTTTGGCTATGGCCACAGAGACCCTGTGGAGTCGGGTTGGGGAGCATTTTCAGGGCAGAACACCAGCACAAAGCAGTGTGCAGGGCAGGGTGGGGGTGACTCATGCATCTAGCTGAACTCCAGTAATTACATCAGGGCCGGCAGCATAATTTGTATCTGGGTGATGAATGTCTGTGTTTTCGGGCCTGATTGCCCTATTTACATTTGGAATTTGCTGATCTATTATTAATGTCTCCTGGAGGCCAGGGTGACAGGCGCGAGCAGCTGGGGAGTCCTCTCCCCCAATCTAGGGAATACTAGTTCTTAGGCCCTAGCTCCCCAAAGCCCCTCCGTAGGTCACTTTGTGTGACTCTGACTTTCACGGGGCTCTTGGACTGAGTGACACAGGAACTGACCTGGGATGGGGTTTCCCAGCCTCTTACCTGAGTGTACACACTCAGATGAACTATACATATGCACAGACACAGCACGTGCTTACATGCACACACTTGTACATATGCATACATACACATCCCTATATATCCGTAGGCATATACATGGAATTTACACAAACACGCGCATGCATGGACATGCTAATACACTCGTGTGTACAGGTACACTCATGCATGTACATGTGCACAAGTGTACCGCATACATACTGTTACTACTGAATGTCTGTGTCCCCCTGCCCCCTAAATTTATGTGTTGAAGCTCTAACACTCCATGTGATGATGGTATTTGGAGATGATGTCTCTGGGAAGTAATTAGGGTTAAACGAGGTTGTGAGGGTGGAGCCCTGATGATGGGATTGGTGCCCTTATTACAAGAGACATCAAAGAGAGAAATCAATTTTTTCTCCATGCATGTGAAACAAGGCAAGACATGTGAGCATACAGCAAAAAGGTAGCTGTCTACCAGCCAGGAACTGAATAGGCTAATACCTTGAACTTGGACTTCTTGCCCTCTGAACTATGAGAAACTGCATTTCTGTTGTTTAAGTCACCCAGTCCTTAGTATTTTTAAGGCAGCCTGAGCTAAGACACACACACACACACACATTCTCACGTGTCTAATCATGCTGGGAATGGCACAGCAACGTGGCAAGGTCTCCCACCTTGAGAGGGAGGGGTCTATGAACCACGGGCCCAGAGGGCCTGGGTGTGAATCCCAGCTCTGCCACTTGCCAGCTGTGTGACCTTGAGCAGCTTACTTTACCTCTCTGTGCTCTGTTTCCCCATATGTAAAATGGGAATGATCATGTTACTATGTCATAGGGTCGTTGTGAGGATTAACTATGTTAATGGAGGTCACTTGCCTGGTGTACTTTAAGCAGTAGATACATATTTGTGGTGTTGTTATCGCTGTTTATGTGCTTGTCACATGATAGGCTCTGAATCCAGGTGATAGTGGTGGTAAAGAACCTGCCTGCCAATGCAGGAGACATAAGAGATGCAGGTTCGATCCCTGGGTGGGAAAGATCCCCTGCAGGAGGGCATGGTAATCCATTCCAGTGTTCTTGCCTGGAGAAGTCCATGGACAGAGGGGCCCGGTGGTCTATAATCCATAGTGTCTCTGAGAGTCGGACATGATTAAAGTGACATAGCATGAACATATAACAAAATATAACGTATGTGAAAACCCCAAATCTGCAATAACCACTACCCTACCCTGAGTATTTACTACGCACTAAACATTCCCCATCTGTTTTATCTCGTTTCACACTCATAACCAGGAAACCAAGGCAGAGACCCACACATACTTAAGGTCGCACAGGTAGCAGAAATGGGACTTGAACCTGGGTCTTTGCTGCCACAGGAGTCGTGGCCCTTAGCTTAAACTGCTGCATGTCCCAGAAGCAAAGCAGAGAGCAATGGGTTTGCAAGCTGCAACAGGCGGGCTGACCTGAGCACAGCCCCTGGAAGCCATAGGAGGGGGCGCCAGGCCCAGGGGCTACAGCAGCAAGCCTCGCCCGCTGCGCCCTCCAGAAAGGGCCCCCGGTTTCCCTGAGATCCCAGGGAAGGTCAGGCAGCGAGCACATTAAGGCCATAAATTTGTCATGAAGGCCTGGAAATGAACGAGGCTTATCATTTATGGATGGAATAATTAAGGCACTGTGCTCGGCGGTTCGCCAAGGCCTGTGCCCTGATGCCAGGCGTCACCAGCAGCTGAACTGGCTCGGGGTGTTCATTATCGCTCTCTGTGTCTCCTCCGGCCCCGCGATCGCCTCCCCCCACCCCTCTGCAGCACCTCAGTTCGACCCCTGGAGGAGCAGACTCCATCAGCATCAAGGCAAAGGCAAGCCCACATTTAAGTAGCAATGGCCCCACCCTCATGTTGTCATACCAGCCCTGGCCAATCCCAGGGAGATTTCTCTTGAAGCTCCACCCATGGCGGAAGGTGTTGCTGTCTAACCCTCTTAGATGGAGGTAGCGGGCCTGGCTCCTGTTGGGAGGTAGGCTGGCCTCTTTCTATGGCGCCAGGAATCTTGGACTGATCTGCATTCAAATCTTGACTTTCTCATGCTCCTGCTGTGTGTCTCAAGGCTAGTCACGTCACCTCTCTGAACCTTAGATTTCTCCTCTCAAAAATGGGCAAAATAATATTGTTATGGATTGCGTGGTGGATCAAATTAAACCAGAGTTGTGAAGTGCATCGTGAGGGTCTGGCTTAGAGTAAATGCTCCACAAATCCAGCATTTCATGGCTTTTCCCAACAGAGGGCTCGGGCAGGCTGGAATCAGAGAGGCAACGAGACTTGACCAGAGATGCACAGCAAGTGAGCAGAAAGTGGGCACCTGCTTCCTTCCCCTGGAGTTCCTGTCACCTGTCGCTTGTGGGTGGGTTCAGCCCATTCCCCAACAAAAGGTCGAGGCCCCTGCCCCAAGTTCTGCAGGTCAGTCGGGGGGGAGAGGTGATTGGACAGGTGGTTGCCACCACTAACATACAGAGGGGCACTGTTGTCTTGCTGCCCAGGCACTGTTTCAGATGCTCTGGAGTTAGGATTTCTCTTCATTCTCCAGACAACCCTCCGAGGTAGAAGCCATTATTACCCTTCTCGTTTCAGAGGTGAGGAAACGGGGAACTGCAGTCAGCCCCCTGACTTGAGCCACTCCGTCAAGAAGTTGGAATTTGTGTGTGATTTCCTGGGTCCAAGCAGTGCCAGGCTTGCAGGGAGAGTGGCAAATTAAAGACTATTTGAATTATTAAAGAAATATCACTTGACACGTTCCAGAATTCCAGTTTTAATATTCTGTATTCTCAAATGGGATTTCCCTGGTGGCTCAGACGATAAAGAATATACCCGCCATGTAGGACACCCAGATTCGACCCCTGGGTTGGGAAGATTCCCCTGGAGTAGGGCATGGCAACCCACTCCAGTATTCTTGCCTGAGAATCCCCATGGACAGAGCAGCCTGGCAGGCTACAGTCCACGGGGTACCAAATGGGTTCAAGCCCTCACTTTACAGATGGGAAGACTGAGGCCCAGCCACCCGAGACCGAGCCTTGGGGCCCTTCCCATCCATAGTGGGCATCAAGGCTGCTAGAGAGGCTTTTGGCACCTGCCTGGAGGAGGAGTCTGGACCCTCTTTGGCTAACCCCACCCACCCTCCATCACCATGGCAACCATGCAGGTGAGCCTCATCACTGCTAATCCTCTAATTACCAGCCACCTCTTCAATCGGCTGTAATTACTTTGGGGACACAGTTAACCTCTCATTAGGAACGCACGGCCGCTTTCTCCAAAAGCGCAGCAGTGACATGCCTAGTAATTTACCGCCCCGGCTCGCAGGGCCGCTTTGTGTTTAACTCGGGCGCCATCGCATCCCTGTCATTACTCCAGCCTGGTTGTCATGACGATTAATCATTCAATCCCTCATCAGCAACTTTTGCCAAATGTCACCCCGCTCTTGATCAAAATCCATCCTGCAGCCCGACACTGGGGGACTAATGACTTGGAAATAGGCTTCTCCATCCCAGAGAGCTTTCCTCCAGGACTCCTCAGCTCCCTCCAGGAAAGGGAGAGGGGGCCCTGAGTTCGGTGTGGTGGGGGGTAAGGGGCACAGAAAAACCGGCCTGTATCGGGCGGTCGCTCCCTGCTAGGCACCTGAGGGGCACTGATCCTTTTAACCCTCAGAACCACTGGAGTGCTGCAAGGGAGGCTGGTGGTTTGCCAGCAAGGAAGTTTGGAGAGATTCTAACTCAGACCTGTCTGACTCCAAAGCTCAGCTCTTTTTTTTTCTTTTTTAATATCAAACCTCAAGGAGAATGAGCCTTCCCAACTAGCAAGGATCCTACAATGTCAGAGTTTGGGCAGCATTGTAGAAATTAGCCGGCCCATTAAATTCAAGGCAAAAATGCCTTAAGAGACAACTCTGGGCACTTTATGATAAGAAACCCAATCCAGGGACTTCCCTGGTGGTCCAGTGGTTAAAAATCCACCTTGTGATGCAGGGGACACTGGTTAGATCCCTGGTTGGCGATCTAAGATCCCACACGCCGAAGCAATTAAGCCCGAGTGTGGCAACAACGATTCCACGTGCTGCAACTAAGACCCAGGCAGTCAAATAAATAAATAATTTTAAAAAATAGAAAGAAACCCAATCCGGAGTGAATAAATAACTGTCGTGAACATCTATGACCCAAACAACACGGAAGCAACACCCAGCAGACAGCAACCTCAGAACCCAGGTGATGAAACAGGCTCAGCCATACTTGGACTGACTTGGGTTCAAATCTCGACTCTCTCACGCTGCAGCTGTGTGCCTCTGGGTTAATCTAAGGACCCTTGGAGCTTTATGATGGACTTTAGTGGCTGACGAACTCCCTGAAATATAAGCTGCATTGCTCTCAGCTGTGAGTATGGGCATTTTTCTAGGGAGATGCTCCGGAAGATGTTAAGAACCTACTGCTCTTGTATACTTCTCACATCTCTCCCCACGTCCTTCACTTACAGAAGGGCATACAGAGGCCCAGAAAGGAGCCATGACTTGCCCCAAATCCCACAGCAATTCAGGGTGGGAACCGCTGGTCCAGGCAGGGGTGACCTCTTCTTTCTTTGGTGTCCAGGGCTGTGCAAAGAATTCTTCCTCCTTCACAATGGCTTGGAAACCTCTAGTCCCCAGCCTCCTGAGAAAGCCCAATCTCCCACCCGCTGAAGGAATCTTCCCGAAGCCCCTCCCTGGGAACGTTCCTGTTGGCTGGGCCTCCAGCATGTGTGAGATATAATTACAGCACGTTGTAAATGGCATTAACAGACTGTCACAGCAGCCACACGGTATTAGCAAACGGCTCTGTCTTCATCATGCAGTCCCCACGGCCCCTGGGCTGGAGCACTTCCCAAGGGGTCTTATCCAGGTCCAGGCCACAGAAACCTCCTGGAGGAGGATTGGGGGCGGGGGCGGTGATTCAGCTCACAGAGGCCTGGGGGATCTCCCCCCGCTAAGACTTTCTGAGATCCCAGCAGAGAGTCGAGTAGAAAGTCAGGAAATCTCATTCGTAAACCTGATTCAGCCTCCAAGAACTAACCTTTGTCAGGCAGCGACTTATGAGCCAGATACTCTGGAGTGTAATCTCATTTAAACCTCATAACCACAACCCCAAAGACTATATCCTTTGCTCTGCTTTATAAATGAGGTCACTGAGGCTCAGAGGGGGAACGTTACTGGCCCAAGTACCTTGAGCTAATGAGTGTGGCCGTTGAAGTATTTGAACCAAGTTCTGATGTCTCCAATACCTGTGCTTTTTTTAAAGATCTTTTTGGATGTAGACCTTTTTTAAAGCCTTTTTTGAATTTGTTACAATATTGCTTCTGTTTTACGTTTTGTTTTGTTTTTCTTGGACAGGAGGCATGTGGGGTCTCAGCTCCCCGACCAGGGATCGAGCTTGCACTTCCCTGCATTGGAAGGCAAAATCTCAGCCACTGGACTGCCAAAGAGGTCCCCCCTGTGCTTTTCAATATCATGTTGCCTTCTCAGAAAAGTCTTTGATCAGTTTTCTACCAATAGGTATTGATACTACAGCCTTGAAAGTACTACCCTGAAGCTACCAGCCCACTAGAAAGTTACCAGCACTCCACCCCCCGCGCCCACCCCTCACCCCGGCTTTGCTCACTAGACCTTCCACGCGAGCAACATAGTAACAACACAGTAATAATCAAGATGATAATAAATATTTTTTGTCTTTCCATACAGTTTCTCCTATGATCTTAGTAGCAGACCAAGAGGGAGAAAAAGAACAATTCATGTTTGAGAGCGTTGAGAAACAAGGCCCAGAGAGGGAAAGTGATTTGCCTAAGGCCCCTCGGCAAGTCTGGTGGTAACGCGTAGAATGAACTCCCCTTGTCTCCTGATTCCCAGTCCTGGTTCTTTTCCGCAAACCACTGAGAAAATATCCATAAACTTGCAGGCTGGGGACTAAGCAGTGGGTCCTTCACTCTTCTGGGTGCTTCCTGCCCTCCCCGTGGGCACCAGCAATTCACGCTTTATCCAGGAGGCCTCTGGGCTGCAGGAGGCAGGATGGGCTGCCTCTCAACTGGTAAGCAAATCCCCTGCTGAGCAGGTCATATTTTATCCAGGGCGCCACCTGCCAGCTCATTTGCTTACAGATACAGGTGCTTCATCAGGGAGGAATTAGTGATTACTTAGCCCAGAGACCCTGGCAGACAGAGAGCAAGCCGGGGCCATAGCTGGAGTGGGAAGCCAGGGATCTGACAGTGAAGTCTCTATCTCCTCCCAGGCTGCTTGGCCCTGCTCTGGACCCAAAGGACTGGGGTTAAGGATAGAAGGAAGGACCTCTCTGCTTTGGGGAAAACGGATGGCCCACTCCCACCCCCATACATATCCTACCAGTTCTCCAAGCCTTGGTGCCAATATCCTCTGAGTCTGTTCCCCAAAACCTTGTATGTTGCTTGTTTGAAGCCTTATTTACTCATTTATCTATTTATTTTCAAAGTAATTTTTCAGGGACTTCCGGACCAGTGGTTAAGACTCTGTGCTTCCACGGCAGGGGCACCAGTTTGATTCCCAGTCAGGGAACTAAGATCTCACATGCCTTGCAGTGTGACCAATAATAATTATTGTTGGTCTTAGAACCATTTTAGATTTACAGAAAAATGACATAGCGCAGAGAGTTCGCATATGCCTGGCACCCAGTTTCCCCTATTATTAACATCCTACATTTGTAAGGTCCATTTGTCACAAGTAATGAGTGTGACAATATTGACACATTAAAGATTGAGGGCAGGAGGAGAAGGGGACAACAGTGGATGAGATGGTTGGATGGCATCACCGACTCGGTGAACACAGGTTTGGGCAAACTCCTGGAAATGGTGAAGGACAGGGAAGCCTGGCATGCTGCAGTCTGTGAAGTCGCAAAGAGTCAGATAGAACTCAGCAACTGAACAACATTATGAAGCAAAGTCTATCCTTTATTCAGATTTCTTTTGTTTTTTAACCTATTGTACCAGGATCCCACCCAAGAGACCACATTCTATTTAATCATCACTTCCTCCTTGGGTTCCTCTTGGTTGCAGACTTTCCTTGATTTGATGACAACCTTGAGAATTTTGAGCAATACTGGTCAGGTATTTTGTTGAATGTACTTCACTTGGGATTTGTCTGATATATTTTTCTCATAACTAGACTGAGGTTATGTGTTTGGGGGGAGGAAGGCTCTCATCACATCCCATCAGGTTTACATACTCCGAATTTGACATATCACTCTTGATCACATGGTCACATGGCTGGGGTAACATTTGTCAGGCTTCTTCACTGTCAAGTTACTTCTTCCCTCCTTTCCAGATTGTCCTCTTTAGACGGAAGGCATTGTGTGTAACCCCCACTTAAGGGGTTAGGCTCCACGTTTTGTTTTGTTTTATTGGTATAATCGACACTCAGTTACTATTTATTTATTTATTTTGGGCTGCACTGAGTCTTCCTTTCGGAGAAGGCAATGGCACCCCCCACTCCAGTACTCTTGCCTGGAAAATCCCATGGACGGAGGAGCCTGGTGGGCTGCAGTCCACGAGGTCGCTAAGAGTTGCACGTGACTAAAGCGATTTAGCAGCAGCAGCAGCAGCAGCGTCTTCCTTTGCTGTGTGGGCTTTCCCTAGTTGCTGCGAGCAGAAGCTACACTTCATTTCGATGCTTGGGCTTATTGCGGTGGCTTCTAGGAACGTGGGCTTAAGTAGTTGCAGCACGTGGGCTCAGTAGTTGGGGCTTGGGGGGCCCTAGAGCACCTGGATGTCAGTGGTTTTGGCGTATAGGCTTAGTGGAATCTTCTCGGGCCAGGGGTTGAACCCGTGTCCCCGGCATTGGCAGGTGGACTCTCAACCACTGGGCCACTGAGGAAGCCCCATGCTGCCCCTTCTTGATGACACAGTACCTAGAGAAATTATTTGGCATTCTTCTGCACAGGAGATAGGCATATTCTCTCTTTTGTTTCTTGATTCAGCCATTTATTTATGTCAGTATGGACTCGTGGGTATTCATTTTATTCTTCGGGTTATAATCCAATACTACTCACTGCTTTTACAATGACACTTGGCTCTTTCTTCCTTGGTTTATCAGCATTTCCCCAAATCTATTCTGAGACAATCTCATTCCATGGGATTTTAACAGGCAATCCTCTTAAAATAGGTTCCAGAAGCAAGTCATTTGGGGTAACAGTGACTGAAAAGAGATCTTGACTAGAGAACTTGTCAGGTATTTGCATGTGCTTGTAGTGTGATGAGTGACCCACCCAGTGGGGGATATAATAGGTGACATTTCCCACATTTCTTTCCCTGTACCCTAGGGTGGGGTGGGTAGGATACATGTGCGAAAATAATCTAAATTATATATCTTACATTCCCCTGGAGGCCAGAAGTTCTTAAGAGCAAAAATTATGCTTTATTCTTCTTTTTAACCTCTAGAAATTAGCTCTGCAATGGTGTTAAGGAAAATGGGATAGATGAAAGGATAATTGATGAAAGAATGGACAGATGGACGGATGGGTGGGTGAGATGGATACATGGATAGACAGACAGAAGGACTTGTGGTTGGGAGATGGAGGGATGATAGGCAGCTTTATGGTTGGGCGGAGATGGATGAAAAGAGTGGTAGGTGGATGAGTGAATGGGTGGGTTGGTAGTTGGGTGGATGGATAAATGAATAGCTGTTTTAGCTGGTAGATGGATGGATGGATGAGTGGATGGATGGACAGGCTAGGAAGTAAACAGACTGGTAGGTGTTGATTTCCGGTCTCTAGTTCCCTTTTGTTAAGATCAAAAATACTCATTTCTGAGTCACCCACAAACTTCCAGACTTAGGACTTGAGATAATTGCTCATGACTGACAGAAGGCAGCGAAAGTAATGCTCATTTATTATGCCCTGACTGTGTGCCAGGCATTTTACATGCTCTTTCATCCTTATAACACTCTGTGCGATTATTTCTCCTCATTATTCAAAGAGAGAAACTGAAGATCAGAGGAGTCCAGAAACTTGGACAAAGTCTTCTAACAGGAAAAAAGGATGGAGTTGGAATCAGAGCTAAGATCTAAGTGTCTGTAATCCTTGAATTTCCCATGATGGCCCTGAGCTTCCAGGCCCATAGACCTCTCTGTTTCCCCTTCCTGGGCCCCACTAGGCCAGTGGGAAAATGAGAGAGATCTTCCAGAACCTGAGGAAGAAAGAACTAACACTGCAGAAATCTTTTTATCAGCACCAGGCTCCAGAATGCTCCAGGTGAGGGAGGGCAGAGCATAGGCAACCAGAGTCCCAGAAAGCAAAAAGTAGAGAGGCATTCAGACCAGATGTGTATGTGTGTGTGTCTGTGTGCATTTGTGGGTATGTGTATGTGTGCATTTAAAGACAGGGAGTGTTTTGTATAGGGCTTCCCTTGGGCTCAGATGCTAAAAAATCTGCCTGCAATGCGGGTGACCTGGGTTCAGTCCCTGGGTTGGGAAGATTCCCCTGGAGAAAGGAATGGCTACTCACTCCAGTGTTCTTGCCTGGAGAATTCCACAGACAGTGTTTATACAGCTACCTGTGTCACTTCCAAAAAGTTATGTAAGAATAGTTGACACGTTTTAAAAAATCTTGCCTAGTTAAAATTATACCATTAAAACTAGAAATAAAATACAACAGCCAAGTATGAAGAGAGTTGGGAGCAGAGAGGTAGCCAGGCTCTAATATCAGAGGGAATGAGCCATGAGGGGAGGCCTATGCCAGTGGATGGGAGTGCAAGGGAGATGCACAAAAAAGGCTCCATTCTCTGACTACCCTCTCGCCGCTTTCCACAGTCTTCCAAGACAATTAATAGGTCAGCATATTCCCTTATTGTTTAAAAGGCTCCTTTTTTTTTTTTTTTTTTTTTGAGACTGTATTTTTTTCTCTGGTAGTATGTGAGGAGACAGAGTATATCAGAAAACCAAGGTAAGGTAAATAATAGCAATCAAAATCTAAGCCTGGTCCTGAGCTTCCTAGCAGCCATGGCAAAAAGGCAAACAAGTTTGTCTTCCTAGTTCTCGTTGTCTACCAAAAGTCAAGGTTAAGAGAAGTGAAACTCTGAGTTTTCTCAGAGAGAGAGGCTTCTCTTAGGTCTGAATCCTGAGAGGGATGTATCCCCTGGGCCATTCTAGAATCCATATGACATAGAACAACCATGGACAACATTATGATCAGAACAACCGTGGACAACATTATGGATCAGCTTCTTGACAGTGGTTTTGCACAGAGATACTCAACACGTGATTCTTTCTCCCATAAACCCTTAGCAACTTCCAAGAGCTCCATCACTTCGTGACCCCAGGTGGATGGTCCTCCCGGGAAAATGTTAATTTGATCTGACTTGATTCAGGGACACAGCCTGGATAACCTGGGGGGTGGAGGCTGAATGTTTTGTGGCCACAGCAGCAAATAGGACTCTGGCATCCATGGGAGCAACAGGAGGGTGGGAGGAGAAGAGCACAGGGCAGTTGACTTTCCCTAGCACTCAGGGTCAGGCTAGAAAAATCAGGCCTTTGACATCCTCTTTTCTCCCCGCAAAAGTGCAACCACAACGCATGCCCTCCAGTAAGAGGTCTCAGCCTCGTCTAGCACAGCTTTGAAGTCAGACGACAAAAACTCGAGTCCTGGCTCTGTCACTAGCTATGTGATCTGGAGCAAGTCTCTTAGCTTCTTCTTTTAAATTTATTTTTGGTTGTGCTGAGTCTTGGTGGCTGCACACAGACTTTTTCTAGTTGTTGCAGCAAGTTGAGGATACTCTCTGGTTGCAGTGTGCTGGCTTCTCATTGCTGTGGCTTCTCTTGGTGTGGAGCACGGGCTCTAGGCACACGGGTTTCAGTAGATGCAGCCTGTGCACTCCAGAGCGCAGGCTTAGAAGTTGTGGCACACGGGCTTACTTGCCCCACGGCATGTGGAATTCACCCAGACCAAGGACGGAACCCGAGTCTCCTGCATTGGCAGGCAGATTCTTTACCACTAGCGCCACCAAAGGCTTCCCTGCTAGCTCAGATGGTGAAGAATCCTCCTGCAATGCGGGAGATGTAAGAGACTTGGGTTCAATCCCTGGGTCAGGAGGATCCCCTGGAGAAGGAAATGGCCACCCATTCCAGTATCCTTGCCTGGAGGATCCCGTGAACAGAGGAGCCTGGTGGGCTACAGTCCGTGGGGTCGCAAAGAGTCAGACACGACTGAGGAGCTAAGCCTGCACGAAGAAGAGAGGCCATACTTTCTATCAAATGCTCAAAGGGGCTCATGACCCCTAAAAACCAAGGACCGCTGCTCTGAGTGCTGGATCGTGTTTCCTGGCATGTGCCTCCCCAGCTCCAGATCTCAGACCCAGTCCCCAGATCTTCTGCCAGCCTTGCTAGTCATTGAACCCCAGCTGGCTTCTTCCCCTGCTGGGGGAAGGGAGAAGGAAGGTTCTTAGGAGGGAGCAGTCAGGGACCTGGGCTGGCGCCAGGGTATCAAGGCCCCAACGTGTATTGAGCACGCAGGAGGGGCCACACATAGCTGCATGCGTCATTTCCTTCTGTCGTCCCTGGGCCCTGGGTTGGAAGAGCTGCTATCATCCCTGTTTTATTTTATATTATTTCTGGCCCCACCTCACAGCTGGTGGAATCTTAAGTTTCCCAACCAGGGATTGAACCCGTGCCCTTGGCAGAGATTTCTCAGAGTCCTAACCACTGGAGTCCCAGGGAATTCCCATCACCCCCGTTTTAGAGACTAGAAAACTGAGACCTGGATAGGGGAGGGGAGGGCACACACAGAGCTAGACGTAGTGGGATTTGGATCCAGTGCTCATTGATTCTGGAGCCCGTGGTCTTTCCACAGTGTGACTGGGGAAACGAGGCAGGCCCTGGGGGTCTGAAGATGGGAACAGGGCTGCGGGATACAGTTTTTCAGGTTGCACCTCGCCCAGGGAGTGGGGTTGGGGGTGAAATGCATCCAAAATTCAGTCAGAGTTCCGCTAGCTGGGGCTGTGCCAAGAGCCTTCAATAGGCTGGAGAAAGTGCAGCCTTTTTTTGCTAATGGTTGCACCCAGAATGGTGCTTTTTCCTCGTGGGTCTGCCCAGAAGGGAATACTCTTCTCTGATTTCAACAAAGCCCCGACATGAGCTCCCTGCAACACCAGCAGAAACACAGTTTAAAAGGCAAGTGCATCCACTGGAGCTGGGGAACACTGCCCGGCTTCTAAGATGACCCTGGAGCCGGGGGTCCCACCGGGCTCCCTGCCCGGAAGATCCAGCCAGCCTCAGCAGGTGGGAGACAGTTCCTAACATTTTCCCCAGGCAAGCAGGCGACAAGGAAGGGGGATGGGACCATCCCCCCTGCTCAGTTGTCCTAGAGCACCCCCCCATCCCACCTAGACCCACCTCCCACCACCCTCTAACCTCTGAAATTCAGGCCTAGGGGTCAGGACCCGTCTGTGGTCATTTCCTGGGCCACCTTTAAAAGCTGGTACTGTCTTTGGGCTTCCCTGGTGACTCAGTGGTGAAGAATCCATCTGCCAATGCAAGAGACACGGGTTCAAGCTCTGGATCAGGAAGTTCCCCTGGAGAAGGAAATGGCAATCCACTCCAGTATTCCTGCCTGGGGAAATCCCATGGACAGAGGAGCCTGACGGGCTACAGTCCACAGGGTCGCAAAGAGGCCAACATAACTTAGCAACTAAACAACAATAATAGTAACAAGTGTCTTCTTAGGGAAGGGCAAGAATGTCTGCTCCCCTTCCCAATCAACAGCATTTGCCAGGAGCAATGGCTGCTCCACCCCAGGTGACCTGATGGCCACTCGTAAGGACTGATCACTCGGGTCCTCAGGGCTCAGCACTCAGGCTCCCTTCTCTCTCTGACCTTCTCCTCTGCCCTCTTCCTGCCACTACCTTCTGTCTGATTAATTCTCCCAAATCTGCCATGCCACAGTGATTAATCAGGGAGGCGCTCCCCTAATTGGCACTCAGAGACGATAAATGCCTCTGCTCACGGGACTCAGGGGCTGGGGTGGGTTAACTTCCCAGACCCGAATGACCCCAGGTTTGCCCCTAAGATCTGTGAGCGGGAGCCTCAGGGAGGAGAGGGGAGCAGAGGAGCCAGGACAGAAGGGCAGGCCCCACCACAAGCCCCTGATTGACTCAGCTCTGCCACTTCCTGGCTTAGAACAGGTCATCTCGCTCTCTGAGCCTGACGTTCAGGCTCCTGGGCTATGCTATGCTATGCTAAGTCACTTCAGTCGTGTCCGACTCTGTGTGACCCCATAGACGGCAGCCCACCAGGCTTCCCCGTCCCTGGGATTCTCCAGGCAAGAACACTGGAGTGGGTTGCCATTTCCTTCTCCAATGCATGAAAGTAAAAAGGGAAAGTGAAGTCGCTCAGTTGTGTCCGACTCCTAGCGACCCCATGGACTGCAGCCTACCAGGCTCCTCCATCCGTGGGATTTTCCAGGCAAGAGTACTGGAGTGGGGTGCCATTGCCTTCTCCGGGCTATCTGAACTGGGCCTCATCTTCAACCTTAGACCCTCAGGTACCCTGTCCCTTCCACTCCATCCAACCTGCCCAATCACTGGCTTAGTCCCAGCCCTCTGGGGTGGTGGGAGGGGGAATGTATGTGTTACATGTGCCTTTGTGGATAATTATAACCTTTATGATATATATTGTATTGATGCTGATGTGCAGCACTCAAAAATAATAGTGAAACATACAGTAGTCTTTCTTGTAAATTCCATAGAGCAAATTAATTCTCCTAAAATGCTTTCACTGAAATTTGCCAAGCTCTGGTACCCATAGCCAGCCTACGGGTTGGATTTGATGAACAAGGGTAGTTCAGGCATGAATGCTGGTTGATATTTTCATTTAAGTGGTAATGGGTAAACTGAGCGTGGAACAATGGAGATTCAATGTCAGAACTTCACTCATTTGTCAGTGATGTGAATTGCATGATGGCTTTTTGCATACTGGAAGAAGATTTCCTCGATTCTGTGTGCTAGTCACATTTAAGGGCTATAAACACAACACACTTTCGAGTTTGATCTGTGTTATTAACATTTTCTCCATTACTTTCAGTTTCAATAATCAACAGCACAATATGTTAAACCTTGTATTTGTACCACTTGCCAATTTCTGTGGTGTCAATACTCTGATTTCAAATGCATGCAATTTGTTTTTTAAAAAAGTACATGCAATCCGATAAATGACATCCGATTCAGCTATAAACCATCTCCATCACCACCACTCTGCCCCTCCTCTCCCTCTGAATCCCTCTGTGGTCAGTCCCTACCTCCACACGTTGGCCCCCAGCCACCACCAATCTGCTCTCTGCCACTCTGGTGTGGCCTCTTCTAAAATTTCACACACATGAAATCACACGGTGCTGCAGTCTTCTGAGTTTGGCTCTGAAGGATGGGGGGAGTTTAGCCAGATAAAGGGGCTGTGGGAGGCGGCAAAGAAGCAGCTTTACAGACAGATGGCAGAGCAGGTGCAACTGTATAAATTTTGTTTTGTTTTGAGATTCACATATGTTGTAGCCTGTACCGAGAGTTCATTCCTTTCTATCGCTGAGTAGTACTCCATGGTATGAGCAGACCAGAACTATGTATTTGCTCACCACGTCACCACAGGTCGAACAGCCCCGCCTCCACCTGGCCTTTTCCCCACTGTCCAGGCCCCACCCCTTCACCCTCGCTCACCAGCCCCCTGCCTTGCATGCCCCTCCTGCCACTGTGTTGTTGTTAAGTCGCTGTCATGTCCGACTCTGCAACCCCATGCACTGCAGCACACTGGGCTTCCCTGTCCTTCACTATCTCCCGGAGTTTGCTCAAACTCACGTCCATTGAGTCGGTGATGCCGTCTTCCAAAAAGCCACATCCCTTGGGACCTTAAAAGGTGCCGGTAAAGGAGATGGCCATGAACTCCGGCACTGTTGATGGTAACGGTGGCTGTCTCCTCCACCAGCTGAGGCCAAGCCTTTCATCTGGGAAAAAGTTGGGAAGAGGGCCAGGCCGGGGGCCTTAACCAAGGCCCCTTTCCCCCAGGGCCCTAGCTTTGCCTCCTCTGAGCTTTAAGAAAGGAAGCTAAGTCTGGAGAAGGAGGCAGAAAAGACCACTGGTTCCTTCCAGGGCTGCCAAGCATACCACGGGCTCCTGGGAACGACCTCCTTCAATCCCCACACAGCCTTGTGAAGTACGAGGTTTCCTGTTTCAGAAATAGGGGGAAGAGCTGCCCAGGGAGGGCAAGACTTGCTCAAGATCACATAGCTCAGAGGCCAGGCAAACTGGGATTTCACCTCCTCACCTCCTATTGGCTACTGAGCTGCTTGGAGGTCCTGCAAGATCCAGAGAGGGAGAGAGAGAACCTTCCTAGAAGCAGTCAGGCCTCTGTGAATGTTTGAGAGGAGCCAGGCAAGGCCATCCTCTGCATCTGTCTGGCCTCTCTTCACTGGGGGAGCAGGTGGGAAGCAGAAAAGTCACTGCTTCTCTGGACCGTCTGCCCAGGTCCCTGTCCCCACCACCCCTGTGAGCTAAGCCTAAACCCTTCTAGCTGTCAGCTGGCTGATAAAAGGGAAGAAGCCCAGGAGGGAGTTCCCTCCCTACCAGGCAGTGGGGAAGGTTAGACCCCAGGGCTAGGAGGAAAGAAAGAGTCACCTGCATCCCTAGGACCTCTTCTTTCTCCCCTACCTGTCTAGTTCCCTTCCCTGCCCCCACCCCCCTCCCGACAAGTCAGTAATAATAATGCATTTCTTAAAACCCTACTGCTGGGCTTGTAGTGAGATAGCTGCCTCTAGCCGTCCGTATACGAGAGACAGATGTTGCCAACATCTGGAGACCAGGGAGGCCGGGTCCTGCCTGCAACTGGGAAGAGGGCCCAGTGGGGGTGGAGTGCTCCAAGGGGAGGGGGCCCCCTACTTGTCAGTCATCTGGACGGGGGTCTCCTCCACTGTGGAGGGCCCCCAGGGCCTGGCCAAGGCTCCCAGGCATGGAGGCCCTTTGCCAGAGAAGCTGGGCGGGTGCTGCCTGCAGGGAGGGGAACTTCAAAGGCTCCCCTAATCCTTGGTGACATTTCAGACACAGGAGTTTGCTTTTTTATGCTGTGGATCAAAGCGCAAAACCTTTATAAATAACCCTCATAAAAACCAAGGGGCTTGTAAAGTTAAAACAAGAAATCACCAAGAGTGTGAGCTTTCAGGGGCAGGACAGAGGCTGGGGGAGTCCACCCCCCCCCCGCCAATCTGCCCCACCGGATGACCCCCATCCCCCATGAGACCAAAGATTGAAGGCCCAGTGGGAGGTTAGGAGGCAGGCCTGGAGGGCTGGGCTGGACTTGGCATCCTCCTGTCCAGCCCCTCTCCCCCACGTCCTGTAGGCATCCTAGAGTGGGCCTTTCATTCATTAAATGGTTTCTTCTCTCATTAATTCTTTCAGTAAGTCAACAAATACTTTCTGATGTTATCCCTGAGCAAGGCCCCTGAACAAGGCATTGGCATTACTGGGCTTCAACTCACAGCACTGCTGCTTCCCAGTTGGGCAGTTTCTAGAAAAATCACCTCACCTCTGTGAGCCTCAGTTTCCCCATCTATCGAATGGGGATACATTTTGAACACGTTCTAAAAGAGTCATTAAGAGTCCTTTGTGGTCATGGCATGTGGTCAAAGCTCAAAAGACTTTGGTAAAAACTCTCTGGGTGATTATTATTAATAATTGGGCAGATTAATAATAATTATTATTGTTATTATTTTAAGACTTTAAAAAATATATATTCATGCATTTTATGCTGCACCAGGTGTTAGTTGTGGCATCCAGGATCTTCACTGTGGCAAGGCTTGTGGGCTTCTCTCTAGTTTTGGTGTGAGGGCTCAGTAGTTGCTTTTGGCCCTTCTCACAGTGGAAATTTCCAGAGGGAAGGAGGGACAGGATTGGCAAGTGATGAGGGTCCCTAAAACCCGGCACACTGGATGTACACACTGTTTGTATGAACCCCCTGGCCCATCGAAGGGCCTCCCCTAAGTGCTCATGGCAGCTTCAGGATGGCAGTAAGTCCATTTCATGGATGAGAAGACCACGGCCCAGGGTGCTGAAGGCATTCGCCTATCGTCACCCAGCTAGATTGTGCCAAGACTGAGCCCAGGCCTGGCTGGTTCCAGGTCAACCTTTTCTGTTGCTCCTGGAGGCCCTGAAGGTGGGCAGCCCAGAGCTGGTTCCACCCCAGCCGCATCCACCCGACCAGCTCCTCGTCCGGACAAAGCAAATGAGCTCCCAGAACTGAGAACCTGGTTTTACATCTGTGCAGCTCCTATTACGTGGGATTCAAATTCAGCTGCTGCCACCCAAGCTGCCAGCTTCCGGATTCTCTGAGAGGAAGGCTGGGGAGCCGAGGGAGGCGGGCATGTGTCTTAGTCTGTTTGGGCTGCTGTAACAAGATACTAGAGACCGAGCGGCTTATAACAACAGAAATTTATGTCTCACAGTTCTGGAAGCTGGAGGTCTGAGATCAGGGTGCCCACAAGGTCAGGTGAGGGTCCTCTTCTGGCTGCAGATCTCTCACTGTGTTCTCAAGTGGCTGACGGGGCAAGGGATCTCCTGAGGCCTCTCTTATAAGGGCACTAATCTTGGGACTTCCCTGGTGGTCCAATGGCTAAGACTCTGCACTCCCATTGCAGGGAGGCAGGGTTTGATCCCTGCTTAGGGAACTAAATCCCACTTGCCAAAACTAAGAGTCTGCATGTTGCAACTAAAGGTTCTGCATGCCACAAGATCAAAGATCCTGCATGCTGCAACTAGGGCTTGGCACAGCCAAATAAATAAATAAATAGTTTTTAAAATAAATAAGGGCACTAATCCCATACACGAGGGTTCCACCCTCATGACCTAATTACCTCCCAAAGACCCCACCTCCAAATACCATCATTTTGGGCATTAGTTTTCAACTAATGTTGGAATTTAGTTTTCAACTAATATGAATTTGGGGGGAACAGATGCATTCAGGCCATAGCAGCATGCCAGTGAATTTCACTCACTGGTTCCATCACTCAGTGAATGACTCAGTCATTTAACAGATGTGAACGGGCCCCTGCCATGTGCCAGGGCCCAGGCTGGATGCCAGGGCTACAGCACACACCAGCTAATCTCAGGGGCCCTGCCCTGCCTAACTGAGGAGGCAGATACAGTCCAAAGTGATCAGGGTGAGGCTGGGAGCACAGAAGTGGAACCTAATGTGGAGGAGGGTTGGTGAGAGATTTGGGGTGGAGGTGGACAGTTGAGCTGGATGCAAGTATGAGTAGACATCAGCCTGGGAAAGGGGGTCAGGAAGGACCTTTCAGGCAGAGGGGACAGCCTGGGAAAGGTGAGAAGGCAGAAGGTAGACACAGAAGGGACCCTCCTGCAATGCTCTTTTGTTTCAAGATCAGAATCTTTGGAGGGGCAGGTGTGTCCAGCACCATGTGATCCTCAAATCCACTGTGCCCCTCACCCTTAGCCCCAGATATTCCCATCACAGCACCCGAGGCAAGAGAGGCTCAGAGAGGTTGAGTAACCCGATGACAGTCACACAGCAGACGCTTTGGATCTGGACCAGCTTGGTAGGCCAGGGAGATGTTTACAGGGCACCCTCCCAGAACCTCCAGGGTTTACAGTCTACACCCTCAGCAAGTCACCTCTCCCTGCTGAATCTCAGTTTCCTTGTCTGTAAAATAAGACTCAAGTGAAGTGCCTCCCCTACACCTGTTAGAGCCATGTCTCTCACTGACCTTGGTAGGGCAGCTGGCCTGGAAACTGGCCTGTGGTCCCTAGGGGAAGCTCAGCCACAAACCCTGTCCCATCTCGGCCAGGGACAACGGGAACCCCTGCAGGCATCTGGCCTAGTTGACAAGAGACCCCCGGGAGCTGTGCCTGCTTCACTGTGATCATTTCATGACTCGTGAAACACTGGTCTCAAGTGCCCCTGGGCTGACCCCAGGACCCAGCTCCTCTGTGGCCGGAGGACAGGCTTCAAACACCAGACCAGGCCCCTCCTTCTGCCAAGCCCATTCTGGGCACCTCCCACAGATGCCATCACTCAGTTCCTGAAGTGCCTGGTGAGGTCAGTACCTGCATTCCCACTTTCCAGAGGAAGGTTTGGGGTTGGGAGCACCACCCACAGAGCCCTCGCCATGCGAGGGGCAGCCCTGGAGGGCTCCCTGGCTTCCCAAGCCTCGGTTCTCTCGTCTAGAAAACGAGAGTAATGAGGCCCCTCTTGAGGGCAAGGAATGGCCTCCATGCCCTCATCTGGGGATCTGACTTCCCAGGTTCACATGAGGATTAACCACCAAATAATAGCAGTGAAAAGCGAAAGTGTTCATTGAGCAGTTGTGTCCGTCTTTGTGACCCCATGGACTGTAGCCCGCCAGGCTCCTCTGTCCATGGAATTCTCCAGGCAGGAATACTGGGGTGGGTTGTCATTATCTTCTCCAGGGGATCTTCCTGACCCAGGGATTGAACCTGCCCACACTCCCTGCACTTCCCGTATCTTCCGCCTCCTTCTAGACAGTGACAGAGGGTGTCTTTTGTGGGATCATCTAAGGGACAGAGTTGCAAATGTTTTTTAACCTCGACTAGAGTTAGACAGCAAAGGGGACTTCCCCTGGTGGTCCAGTGGCTAAGACTCCCAATGCAGGGTGTATGGGTTCGATCCCTGGTCGGGGAACTAGAGCTCGCATGCCACCAAGACCTGGTGCAGCCAAAGAAATAAATATTAAAAAATAAAAAAGTAAAGTTATAGACAGCAGAAGGAACTTCCCAGTCACGGGGGCTGTGAGCAGAAAAATATGTGTTGCCCATAGTCAAGGCTGAGAGATGCTGAGATAACTCAAAAACCTTTCCCAAGACAGCAAAAAGGGCAGATAGCCCTTCCAAGTTCCTTCTGCCTTAGGATCCTAGAAGCAGGACTGCAGCGGGCCCGGACAGTGCCATCTCCCATGTATGCTTCTTCCTGGGCCTAGGAAATGCCAGGCTGTTGTCTGGCACAGGGGGAAGGGGAGTTCCTTGGTGACTGGATCCTGGGATTGGTGAGAACACCCCCTTCACCACCCCACACACACCGGCCCCCCAGAGCAGCTGGGCAGCATTTCTGCTGTCTGCGGGCTCATTTATCATTCCGAGGGGGGCATCACTGCTGTGAGGTCCCTGGGGACAGCTCTGCCGGGCCCCGTCTGATTGAAATCCAAGCCCAGTGCACACACAGCCCAGGGAAGTGGCCGCCCAGAACCTGAAATAAATAACACTACAGGCAGGAGGCACAAATCTGCCGCTAATTACGGCATATCCTGATTAAATGGGGTGCGTAAATAAATATTTCAGCTTGGAAGATGAATCGGCCAAGAGGACCGCCATGGCCAGGCCTGCTCTGAGCCTCTCTCGTTCTGCTTCTTCCCCTTAGGAGGAGACAAAGGACAGAGCCATGGCCTCCCTTGCTGTGGGACTCAGGGTCAATCACTCTCCCCAGTCTTGGCCTCAGTTTCCTCATCCGTCAAATAAGTGTCAGCGATCACCCATCAGCCAAGTTCAAACGTCTGGAGGGAGAATATGAAAGGGCATTTGGGGTGACTGAGTGTCACAGAGAAAAGAAAAAAGAATTCAGGGCTTGGTGGTCTTGAGTTGGAATCTCAGTTCTGGGCCCAGCCGTTTGCCTCAGTTTCCCCTTCTGTATGTTGGGTGAACCTGAAGAGCCAGTGGGCGCTCTGGGTGCTGCACGCAGCACATAGTGCAAACATAGCCCCTGGGAGGATATATGTCTGTGTTAGTCGCTCAGTCGTGTTCAACTCTTTGCGACCCCAAGACCTGTACCCACCAGTCTCCTCTGTCCACAGAATTCTCCAAGCAAGAATGCTGAAGTGGGTTGCCATTTCCTCCTCCTGGGGATCTTCCCAACCCAGGGATCGAACCCGGGCCTCCTGCATGGGAGATGGATGAGCCACCGGGGAAGCCTAGCCGCTGTGAGGATAAGAGACACAATACACTTGAGTCTTGGGACGTCGCTGTCATGAAACGTGGAGGCCTCTAGAAGAGCCAGCCCCAGGCACGGTCTGCACTCTCCACACCTGCTCAGTCAGCCCCCTCCTAGAGACTCCCGTGTCTGTCCTGGCAGATGCCACCGACTCATTTCCGGGAGGCAGAGCAGTAATAGAATCGGGGGCCCAGGGGAGCAGAGGAGGAGGGCGAGTCATCCTGGAAAAGTTTAAATCAATTAACTCCCTTCCAGAAAACAGGCTGGGAAATGTAATGGAGAAATAATGACTTTTCTCCACGGGATGAAATGACATAGACCAGGGCTCAGTGAGGCATCAGGGAGGCAGGAGCAAGAGCCCTGACTGTGACTGCCTGTGTGACCCTGAGTACGTCTTGTTTCCCTCTCTGAGCCTTCATTTTCCCATGTGCGCAAGGGGAGGGCTTGGGCCAGCATCGGGAATGGTTAATAGATGGCATGCCTCCTACAGCTCTTCCCTCCTATGCCCACGGCAGGCATTGCTAATCAATCTCAGCATGGTTTTTGTTGAACCTGGATGGGGTAGCAAAACGAATCCAAGCCTGTACTCCAGGCATTTCCCCTGGGGAGGCCGGAGTTGGCATAGGCACAGACTGGGTTTAGAGCATCTACAAGCCCTCCACTAGCACTAGGTCAGTATTCACCAATTACACTATCACTGTCTTTATAGACTCAATCCAGCAGATCACTAATAGCAAAGGTTAGCACTCACCGAGTGTTAGCTGTGGATTAGCCTTAGCATTAGCACTGGTCTAAATGCTTTCATATATTAACTCACTGAAACCTCAGGGAAACCTCATAACCATTAGGTAAAGCTGTTACTAATTATCATTATGCTCATTTTAAGACCAAGGCTCAGAAAGGGGAAGTGATTAGCCCACAGTCACACAGCTAGTAAGTGGAATCAAGATTCAAACCCATGCCCCTGTCTTCCCAGAAACAGCCCAGATGGGGTGAGGAAGCCCTTCTCTTTAAATTGAAAGCCTAGGTAAGAGAACCACCGTTTCCTCCCACCAGCTCTGTGCCAAAAATGTCACAATGGTTTCTCAGCTATCCTTATATTCCAGTTGGGAAAACAGAAGCTCAGAGCTTCCCAAGGTCATGGTTGGTCATTTGCAAGGGCTGGGGTGAATGGCAGTGTTCTCTCTTTTCCACTTGCCCTCACCTACAGGAATGATGCCTATTTATCCTGGAACCTCCAGTGCCTAGCCCAGGACCTGGCATCCTGCGGTCAAGGAATGAATGAATGAATGAGCTAGCACTAGAGGAGTTCCAGGCTTGGGGTACACACCAGCCCTTGGACCTCTCTGCCAACTCCTTGTCCCTGTCCTTTGCTGACCCACTTGCCCTGGCTGGGTGACCTTTCACCTCTGCTCATGACCCCAGATGACCCTAAAGGCTTCTGACTGGGGACCAAATTCATCATCCCTGAGTGGTCTGTCCCAGCCCTGGCTCCCCCCATCCATCTTCCCACCACAGCTTGAGGGAAGAGGGTAGTACTGGGACAGAGGGGGAAGGATCCCACTCCAGGAAATGCTTGGCCCCACTGAAGTCCTCCCCAGTGTTTCCCCCATCGCCTCCCAGCAGGCTCTCCCCACCCACAAAACCATTTGGTCAAATACCTTGGAACCCAATATATGACAGCAAAGCAGTGGATTCTGGCTGAAGCCTGCAGGGTGTGAAGACACCTGCCTAATACCCAACTCTCCCTCTTTGCCTCCCAACAGCCCCAGGATGGAGACCCCCAGAGACCCTCAAGAAAGCCATGGTGCAAAACTCTTCCCTGGGGGTCAGACCTGGGTTTGAGTTCCCGCTCAGCCATTGGCTCGCTGTGTGACCTGGAGCCAGTGCCGCCCCTTCTCTGGACCTCACTCTTTCCATCTGCAACACGGGAGGGCTGAACTCAGCAGCTTTCAAACCTTTCATCTTTGGAACAATGAAAAGTGTTGTGGGTTTTGTTTTGTTTTTTTGTTTCCAAATTAAATCACACACTGAGCTCTGAGAGGAAAAAGAGATAAAATTGAATGTTCTCTGGTTGAAATTGGTGAGGCCAGAGCTCTATCTTTTTCAGCTCCCTCTGCCCACCCCCACCACTTATTAGTGGTCCCTCAAGGCAATGGCAACCCACTCCAGTACTCCTGCCTGGAAAATCCCATGGACGGAGGAGCCTGGTAGGCTGCAGTCCATGGGGTCGCTAAGAGTCCAACACGACTGAGCGATTTCACTTTCACTTTTCACTTTCATGCATTGGAGAAGGAAATGGCAACCCACTCCAGTGTTCTTGCCTGGAGAATCCCAGGGACGGGGGAGCCTGGTGGGCTGCCGTCTATGGGGTCACACAGAGTCGGACACGACTGAAGCGACTTAGCAGCAGCAGCAGCAGCAGGACCACTTTCTAAAACCCTAAGGTTCCTAGAAAGATTTTGACAATGTAGGAATAGATATTTTTTCAATCATTCTATTATGAAACATTTCAAACCTACAGCAAAGTCGAAGGACATCTACAGTAGACACTCAAATATCCACCATGTAGATTTTACCATTAATGTTTTACTGAGGTTCCCTTATCAAATAAGGGCAACCTCGCAGCTCATGACGCAGAGAGGACTGTGCTGGCTGCAGGAGTGGTTCTGAGTCCTTCCCAGGCCTCATAAGCTCCCAATGGCAACACCAGCTGCTGTAACAAATAGACCCCAGCATCTTAGTGGCATAACTCAACAGAGGTTCATTTCTCGCCTAACAGTTCAGAGCCTGTGTTGTTGGTCAACAGATGGGCAGCTTTCCTTCACAAGTGATTTAGGGATCCAGGTGCCTTTGGCCCTGCCCTGACCCAGAAGGGTTGATCATCTGCCTTAGGGCAGGAGAGAAAGCTTAAAGAAAAAGGCACATTCACATCTCATGTCATCCGTGCTCACATTTCTTTGGCAAAAGCTGCTGATTCAGTCATGCCTGGAAATGTCACCCCAGCTACATGTGCTCAGCGGGCTCTGTTTCCCAGCGTCATTTCACCCAGGGAAAGGGTTGTGAATTTCAGCAATGGGGTAGCTATCTTTACCATATCCTGAGTGGCTAGAAGTGCCCCCCACTGTCCCCCTCAGCCATCCTAATTCATCCTAGCCATCCCGTCTCCAGCTGCCCCACGTGAGGCCAGCTCTCCAGGGGAGTTTAACCTTGCTCAGCAAATATGTACTGAGTTCCTACTATATACCTGTGCTCTAGTAAAGTGACTTGCCTGAGGTCACACAGCTAGAGGTAGCACTGGAATCTGAACCCAAGTATCAAGCTGGTTTTAGGAAAGGCAGAGGAACCAGAGAGCAAATTGCCAACATCCTGCTGGATCATCGAAAAAGCAAGAGAGTTCCAGAAAAACATCTATTTCTGCTTTATTGACTATGCCAAAGCCTTTGACTGTGTGGATCACAATAAACTGTGGAAAATTCTGAAAGAGATGGGAATACCAGACCATCTGATCTGCCTCTTGAGAAACCTATATGCAGGTCAGGAAGCAACAGTTAGAACTGGACATGAAACAACAGACTGGTTCCAAATAGGAACAGGAGTACGTCAAGGCTGTATATTGTCACCCTGCTTATTTAACTTATATGCAGAGTATATCATGAGAAATGCTGGGCTTGAAGAAGCACAAGCTGGAATCAAGATTGCTGGGAGAAATATCAATAACCTCAGATAATGCAGATGACACCACCCTTATGGCAGAAAGTGAGGAAGAACTAAAGAGCCTCTTGATGAAAGTGAAAGAGGAGAGTGAAAAAGTTGGCTTAAAGCTCAACATTCAGAAAACTTAGATCATGGCATCTGGTCCCATCACTTCATGGCAAATAGATGGGGAAATAGTGGAAACAGTGGCTGACTTTATTTTTCTGGGCTCCAAAATCACTGCAGATGGTGACTGCAGCCATGAAATTAAAAGACGCTTGCTCCTTGGAAGGAAAGTTATGACCAACCTAGACAGCATATTATAAAAGCAGAGACATTACTTTGCAAACAAAGGTCCGTCTAGTCAAGGCTATGGTTTTTCCAGTGGTCATGTATGGATGTGAGAGTTGGACTATAAAGAAGGCTGAGTACTGAAGAATTGATGCTTTTGAACTGTGGTGTTGGAGAAGACTCTTGAGAGTCCCCTGGACTGCAAGGAGATCCAACCAATCCATTCTGAAGGAGATCAGTCTCGGGTGTTCATTGGAGGGACTGATGTTGAAGCTGAAACTCCAATACTTTGGCCACCTGATGCGAAGAGCTGACTCATTTGAAAAGATCCTGATGCTGGGAAAGATTGAGGGCAGGAGGAGAAGGGGACGACAGAGGATGAGATGGTTGGATGGCATCACCGACTCGATGGACATGAGTTTGGGTGGACTCCCAGAGTTAGTGATGGACAGGGAGGCCTGGTGTGCTGCGGTTCATGGGGTCGCAAAGAGTCGGACACGACTGAGCGACTGACCTGAACTGATCACCTTTCTAGTTCCCTGCCCTTTCCTGCTCCATCAAGCTATCTCCTGAAATCTGTGGTAAATGACCCTTTTTAAAAAAATTATTTTTGTTCTATACCCTGAAGCATGTGGGATCTTAGTTCCCAGACCATGGACTGAATCCACACCTACTGCATTGGAAGGCAGAGTCTTCACCACTGGACCACCAGGGAAGTCCATGGAATCTGTGATAGAAGAGGAAACACAGAGCATTAGCTTCCTGACGCAGGCCCTAAGCTAGGGGCTTCACACGTGTCCCCTGATTTCTTTTCTACACCCGTGAAGTTGGTGCTGTCATCCTTGTCATTTTAGAAAGCAGAAACCGAGGCTCAGAGAGGCCAAGTGACTTACCCAAGGCTGCACAGCCAGTTTAATCTCACATCCCGGTCTCTTTGACCCCATTAAGTCACATCTTGATGTACGGGTGGTGTTGATGGCTAAACGTAGAGGCAGTGGGATTGTTCCTTGTCACAAGGATGGCTTAAAAGGCCAAGGGATACCTTCTCCGTTAAAGATGGTGTGAACATATTTTAAAGAGCAGAATGGCGTCACTGAGCAATAATGGTTTATAAACTGGCTGCAGAAAGCAGATCCCCTCCCCGCTGGATCCCAGCCAGAAAGAGGCTCCAGGGCGAGGGCGGGGGCACCTTCCTGGAGCCTTCTGGGTCTGAGCCAGGGGCTGGGGCTGCGGGAGGGAGCCCAGGACGACAGGGGCAGGAAGCAGGGACCCAGCCTATCGACGACCATGGCCCAATCAATGCTATCTCCCCAGGCCATGCCTGGCCAGACATTGATTTCTGCTGCTGCTGTTAACTCCCTGTTTATGTAACGCCTGAACTTTGCACAACTGAACCGTTTCATGTGCAGAAGAGGGTCTGTTGCCATGAAAACCAGGCTGCACATGACAGCCGGGATGCGGCGGTATCCCTGTTTTATTGGCCCACGCTGAATGTATTTTAACCTTGATAAGTCAATAACTTTGTACAAAAGGAAATCTGCCAGGCGGGCTGGGGAGGGCCTGCTGGCCTTTCCAGGCCAGAGGGGAGGTGAGGTGGACTGGGTTTAATCCCCTGGAATCACCCTGCTGCTCAGAGAACCAGGCTCAGCTGGCCAGAGAGGAGAGATGCCTTGTGGGGTGGGGGTGTCACTGAGACCACCCCCACTTCCATTTACTGTTTTCGATTTGTTAGGGCCTAAAGCTAAGTTATGCGACTTCCCTGGTGGTCCAGGGGCTAAGAATCGGCCTTCCAATGCAGGGGGGAAGGCCTTGATCCTTGGTGGGGGGATTAAGATCCCACAGGCGGTGGGGCAACTGAGCCTGCGAGTCATAACTAGAAAGAAGCCTTCAGGTCTCAATGGAAGATCCCGAGTGTTGCGGCTAAGACTTGGTGCGGCCAAATTTTTTTTTTTTTAAGCTAAGTCAGAAATCCTCTATGCAAAGAGACCTACCAGGGGTCAAAGCCTAGTCCCACTCACTAAAGAGCTCTGTGCCACCTTCAGCAAGGCCAGTTGACACAGTCCAGTGGGTCCTTTCCGTGGCCTGTTGTAAGGTTTATGGATCCCGTATGAGAATCACCCGGGGTGCTGCCTGGTCCATAGCGAGGCCTCACTAGATGGATGTGGCTATTATTGTCATTGCTGTATTTTACAGTAACAGTAGTTGATTATGCCTGTAAAGAGCCCATTAAGCTTTTGGAAATGTTATATTGTACCAATTTTCTCATTATAATCCTTGAGATAGGCAAGGCTAAGGTAGATAGGGGCATCCCAAGTGACTCCGTGGTAAGGAATCTGTCTGCCAGTGCAGGAGACGTAGGAGACACGGGTTTGATCCCGGGGTAAGGAAGATCCCCTGGAGAAGGGAATGGCAATCCATTCCAGTATTCTGGCCTGGAGAATCCCATGGACAGAGGAGCCTGGCAGGCTACAATCCATGGGGTCGCAAAGAGTCGGACATGACTGAGCATGCAGCAAGGTAGATAGTCTCAATTTTCAAATGAGGAAACTGAAGCCCAGGGAAGTTGGCTGCCTTTTCTAGGGGGTCACATGATACGGTGGTAGTGCTGGTTGAAGGAACGAAGCCTCCTGACTGCCAGTCCAGGGCTCTTTCAAACTCCACGCAGGGGAACAGCCAACCCGACTCTGGTAGATATCACTAATCAATGGTGGCACAGTAGCTTTGCCCTTCTCATCCTGAGTGAGGCCTCAGAATCCCCCTCAACACAAAGGTGAGACTCATTCGGAACTCTATTCTCCCCAAACGAGTTCAAGTGCCACCTATGGCCCAAATTTACTGTACGACTTTGGGTGAGGGTCTTCCCTGGGGCCCTCTGACCCCCAGTAGTGAAGCAAAGGATGGGGGGCGTTTCATGGTTCCTGGATTCTCCTAGGGAGTCTTCTGAGTGGAAGGGACCCCCACCACCTCCTATTTCCTATCCCACCCATCCAGGCCCCTAGAACCCTCTCCAGCTCCATATACAAATATTGACAGAGGATCTGGTATGTGTCGGTGATTACTCAAGATGCTGGGGACATGGCAATGAAGACGGTGACAGAGCCCCACCCCTCCCAAAGCTGACAATCTAGACAGGGAGACAGGAAATGAACAAGTCAACCCACAGAGCTCAGAGAGTTGCCAATAGTGATAAGTATGGGGAAGGGAAAAAGCAAAAGGGAGGTGCTCTGGGGAGAACTTCAGGTAGGGTAGTCAGGGAGGGCTTCTCTGAGGAGGTGACATTTAAGCTGAGACCTAAAGTATGATAATGAGCCAGCCGGGTAAAAGAGCAGAAGGAAGAGTGGTCTGGGAACAGATCAGAGAGTGAACAGCTCGTGCAAAGGCAAACAGTTTGGCGCTTTCAAGCAACCAAGAGGAGTCAAAAGTGGCTAGTGGGGTGTGAGGGTAGGGTGTGGTCAGGGATCTTGGCGGGCCAGTCCCAGAGGTTACCTGGGCCTCCTCAGTCCCCCTCTGCTGGCCCCCTTTGCCCCATCCCCCCCGAGGCCTGGCCCAGAGACAGGCTCAGGTACTGGGGGCAGGGCCAAGTGAGTAACGAGGTTACACGTGCTTCTTCTTTCTCCTTTTCTCCAGAAGGAGCATAAAGAGCTCTTTCTTTTCTGCTTATTAATAGCTCTGATTAAATTATCTCTGAAAAACCTACGTGGCGTGCACCAATGGGGGCTCGGCTCCCTCCAGGCTCTGGCCTAGATTACGGCAATGAGGGCAGGTGAGGCCACTGGGGGCTGGGAAGGCAGGCTGGGCCGGGCCTGCTCCCCCTACCAGAATAAAGGCTCAGTCTCAGCCTCATCGCCCCCTCCCCTGCCCTGGCTCAGCCTTTGCGAGCTACCTCCACTCTGAGGACATTCACTTGGGACCCTGGACCTTTGCAGCGGCCATTCCCTTGGCCAAGAGAACTTGTCCCTCACCTGTGCCCTTGAGGACCCCCTGCTCTGTTTTCCCAGGACACCTGACCAGAGTTTTCACCATCACTAGCCCATCAGCTGGATCAGGGGCCTGCTCTGTGTTTTTCCTTCCGTGTGACCTTGGGTGATAACTGCTCGTCACCTTGTCTGCCCTCTTATGGAGTTTCTCAAGGCCAGGGGCTGCATCTGGGTAACTGCTGCATTCCCAGGGCCTCGCTCATGGCAGGTCCTTAGGCAATAATGAATGGATGAGCAGAATTAAAGCAGGGGGGATAATCAGGCCTCAGTGAGCATGGCATGACAAATCTTATCTGTGTGGGAGGGTGGGCACAAGGGTTCCAGGCTCCAGGTCCCTTGAGCAGTACCAAGGTGGCAATTAACCCCACTTCACAGATGGGAAAGTAAAGGCACAGAGCAGGTGAGTCACAAGGCTGGTAACCTGAACGGTTAGAATTCAAACCCAGTCCATCTGACCACCCTTCTTCTTCCTCTCCCTGCTCCTCCTCTACAAGAAAGCAAAACACAAACCTGGGCTACATCTACATCCATCCACTGATTCAGAGATGAGTTTAACAAACCTGTATGGAGTGCCAACTGTATGCCAGGTCCATGCTGGAGATAAAGCAGTTTGAATGCAGCCCTGGCCCTCACAGAGCCTCAGGTTGGTGAGGAAGACTGACACATAAGTGAGCCTTTATGACACAGACTGAGTGCATCTATGAAAGGGGAAATGCTCCAGCCTGGATGGCAGTAGTCAGGGAAGGCTTCCTGGAGGAGGTGGCAGCCTAATTGAAATCCGAAGGTGGAACAAGCGTCAGCCACCTAGGAAGGCGGATGTTTTATATGGAGGGGACAGCCTGGGCAAAGGCCTGGAGGCCAGAGACACAGTTGGGTGGATGTGCAGGTATTTTAGCGAGGCTGCAGCGTAGGGGCATACAGTACAATGAGGAACAAGGTGCTCTCTTGTCTCCTTTCTCCTTTGAGGCCTCTTGGACCCCTGGCTGGAGCCAGTGCAATGCTCAGGGGCTGACTCGCCTGGTGACTCTATGGACCGTGGCAAATCCATCTTGATGCTGGCTCCATTCACATAATGTGGAGTTATTTGACACAACCAAGAGGAAGGAATGGCTGGGTCAAGGCTGAGAGTTGGGAGGCTAGAGGGCAGTGGTACGAGGGTCTGACCTCAGGGAGGTGGGCTGTGGGGAGTAGTGTGGGACGGTGGCACTGAGCCTGTATATGGGGTATAAGTGAGCATCTCTGGGGACATCCAGCTGCCTGGAGGATAGAGGGATGCCTGAAAGATGAGATCCCTATATAGCTCCCGAGGCCTGAAATCACACCATTTAGCACATCGTGGACTCATAGACCTTCAGAGGTGCAGGGGCCTTTTGAGATCATCCAACCTCCTGGCTGCACTTCGGAATCATGTGGGGGTCTTTGGAAACTACTGAGGTGGGAAGTGGGTGCCAGCTCCAGAGTCTGACTGGCAGGACTGGGTTACGAGCCCCACCCTCCATTTTACAGCAGAGGAAACTGAGGTCCAGAGAGGAGAAGAAACTTGCCCTCAAGGTCACACCCAGTCAGTCAGTGGCTGGCACAGAGCATAATAAATCAAGGTCAGGGGCTCTGGTGTTTGGGATCCTGATCTGTCATCGCGTGACCTTGTGCAAGTCACGTGGCCGTCCTTGGCCATAAGATGTGGATACTAACAGAATAGATCTTACAGGGTTGCAGTGAGTGTAAAAGGACATAGAAATATGTGATTTAAATAGCCCTGAGCATACGCTTTGGCACATAGTAGGTATTAAGTCATGCTAAACTCCCATAGAAAAAAATCCCAAACTTTGCAAAGGCAATGATGTGGTCCCCACCCTCTTCTCTTCCAGCCCTCTCTTCCCTGAGTTTTGATTGTCGCTGTCCCTTGCCCTGCACTTGACCTGGGTCCACCAAGCATTCTCCCCACCTGTCCACACCCAGTCCACCCAGCAGGTCTCCTGGGCAACCGATCCTGACATCACTGGCAGCTCTGGCGGCTGGCCCAGAAGCTGAAGCAGCTGGTGGCCAGATCATGTTTCCAGGTGAACCCCCTCCCCCACTCCAGTTCCCCACCCCCCATCAGGGTGGTGTGGGTGGGACAGCGGGGGAGAAATAGAGCAGGGCTTGGAGTCGAGGAGCTGTTGGGAATGGCGTGCATGGCTGGCAGCCTGAAACAGGGCCAGCAACTGTCCTAGATAAGGCGGCGGGTGGCCTACTTGAGTCGCGCTGGAGCTCCCCGGTGGGCATCTCTCCCAGGCTCTGGGTAGGTGTGGGTTGGCTCCTAGAAGTAGGCTAGGGCTCGGCTATAATCAGCTCATCCCACCAGGTACATTCGCCAAGGTCTCCAAGCCATCTGCACCTGAATGACCACAGCTGGCATTTATTGAGCACTTACTGTGTTCCAACTCCCTTCCAGGCAATAACTCACTCTGCTCTCACACCAGCCTGTAAGGTCCTTGTGATGCACAGACAAGAAACTGAGGCACAGAACCAGGAAGATAAATTCCAAGTGCATAGGCCAGAGCTAGAATCCCATCCAGGTGTTGTGGGACTGGGGGTGTGTGGGGTGGGAAGGTCACACAGACACAGCCTGAGTGTGGTGGGAGGAGTTCTGACTGTTGCTTTGCATTTCTTTAGGGATCCTGAGAAGTTTCCTGGAAAGCAGGCTCCTCAACTTGCTGTGTGATGGACATGACAACTGAGGGAAATATCCCTCCCTGGGCTCAATTTCTCCAGCTATAAAATGGGACTGCGAAATGGGCCAACCTGCAGGCAGGCTCGGGGAAGGCAATGGCACCCCACCCCAGTACTTTTGCCTGGAAAATCCCATGGACGGAGGATCCTGGTAGGCTCCAGTCCATGGGGTCGCTAAGAGTCGGACCCGACTAAGCGACTTCACTTTCACTTTTCACTTTCATGCATTGGAGAAGGAAATGGCAACCCACTCCAGTATTCTTGCCTGGAGAATCCCAGGGACGGGGGAGCCTGGTGAGCTTCTGTCTATGGGGTCGCACAGAGTCGGACACGACTGAAGTGACTTAGCAGCAGCAGCAGCAGGCAGGCTATCAGGCAGAAGCAACGAGAGCTTGTTAAACTGCTTCAGGAGTAAAAGGCAAGGTGTGTAGTTTGATGGAGTCAAAATTTGGACCTCAGGTGATACTGTGCCTGTTTGCTCATCCATCCATAAGTGGCAGGGAGGGGGTACCAGTGCCTACCTCCCACGTGTGTGGTGAGGATCTCCTGAGGTGAAACTTACAATAAGCTCAGCACTGGGCCTGGTTATGTAGTTAGTGCTCCACACATCTCAGCTGTGATGCCAAAAATCTGCCACTGCCAACAGCAAGAACTGGAGCAAAAACACTCTGGAGTGTCACTTCACGTCTTTTAGCCTCAATTTCCTCTGTAAGTTGGGAGTATAATGATAGTGCCTGCTATATCCGTTTTTTCATCTGTAAAATGGGGGTGATAATATCTATCTAATCCCTCAGAAGAAATGGAGTGGCCATCATGGTCAACAAAAGAGTCCGAAATGCAGTACTTGGATGCAATCTCAAAAATGACAGAATGATCTCTGTTCGTTTCCAAGGCAAACCATTCAATGTCACAGTAATCCAAATCCATGCCCCAACCAGTAACGCCGAAGAAGCTGAAGTTGAATGGTTCTATGAAGACCTACAAGACCTTTTAGAACTAACACCCAAAAAAGATGTCCTTTTCATTATAGGGGACTGGAATGCAAAAGTAGGAAATCAAGAAACACCTGGAGTAACTGGCAAATTTGGCCTTGGAACACGGAATGAAGGAGGGCAAAGACTAACAGAGTTTTGCCAAGAAAATGCACTGGTCATAGCAAATACCCTCTTCCAACAACACAAGAGAAGACTCTATACATGGACATCACCAGATGGTCAACACCGAAATCAGATCAATTATATTCTTTGCAGCCAAAGATGGAGAAGCTCTATACAATCAGCAAAAACAAGAACAGGAGCTGACTGTGGCTCAGACCATGAACTCCTTATTGCCAAATTCAGACTGAAATTGAAGAAAGTAGGGAAAACTACTAGACCATTCAGGTATGACCTAAATCAAATCCCTTATGATTATACAGTGGAAGTGAGAAATAGATTTAAGGGCCTAGATCTGATAGATAGAGTGCCTGATGAATTATGGAATGAGGTTCGTGACATTGTACAGGAGACAGGGATCAAGACCATCCCCATGGAAAAGAAATGCAAAAAAGCAAAATGGCTGTCTGGGGAGGCCTTACAAATAGCTGTGAAAAGAAGAGAAGCGAAAAGCAAAGGAGAGAAAAGGAAAGATATAAACATCTAAATGCAGAGTTCCAAAGAATAGCAAGAAGAGATCAGAAAGCCTTCTTCAGCGATCAATGCAAAGAAATAGAGGAAAACAACAGAATGGGAAAGACTAAGGATCTCTTCAAGAAAATCAGAGATACCAAAGGAACATTTCATGCAAAGATGGGCTCGATAAAGGACAGAAATGGTATGGACCTAACAGAAGCAGAAGATACTAAGAAGAGGTGGCAAGAATACACAGAAGAACTGTACAAAAAAGAGCTTCACGACCCAGATAATCATGATGATGTGATCACTGACCTAGAGCCAGACATCTTGGAATGTGAAGTCAAATTGGCCTTAGAAAGCATCACTACGAACAAAGCTAGTGGAGGTGATGGAATTCCAGTGGAGCTATTCCAAATCCTGAAAGATGATGCTGTGAAAGTGCTGCACTCAATATGCCAGCAAATCTGGAAAACTCATCAGTGGCCACAAGATTGGAAAAGGTCAGTTTTCATCCCAATCCCAAAGACAGGCAATGCCAAGGAGTGCTCAAACTACCGCACAATTGAACTCATCTCACACGCTAGTAAAGTAATGCTCAAAATTCTCCAAGCCAGGCTTCAGCAATATGTGAACCGTGAACTTCCTGATGTTCAAGCTGGTTTTAGAATAGGCAGAGGAACCAGAGATCAAATTGCCAACATCCGCTGGATCATGGAAAAAGCAAGAGAGTTCCAGAAAAACATCTATTTCTGCTTTATTGACTATGCCAAAGCCTTTGACTGTGTAGATCACAATAAACTATGGAGGATTCCGAAAGAGATGGGAATACCAGACCACCTGATCTGCCTCTTAAGAAATCTGTATGCAGGTCAGGAAGCAACAGTTAGAACTGGTCATGGAACAACAGACTGGTTCCAAATAGGAAAAGGAGTACGTCAAGGCTGCATATTGTCACCATGTTTATTTAACTTATATGCAGAGTACATCATGAGAAATGCTGGACTGGAGGAAACACAAGCTGGAATCAAGATTGCTGGGAGAAATACCAATAACCTCAGATATGCAGATGACACCACTCTTATGGCAGAAAGTGAAGAGGGGCTAAAAAGCCTCTTGATGAAAGTGAAAGTGGAGAGTGAAAAGGTTGGCTTAAAGCTCAACATTCAGAAAACGAAGATCATGGCATCTGGTCCCATCACTACATGGGAAATAGATGGAGAAACAGTGGAAACAGTGTGAGAATTTATTTTTCTGGGCTCCAAAATCACTGCAGATGGTGACTGCAGCCATGAAATTAAAAGACGCTTACTCCTTGGAAGGAAAGTTATGACCAACCTAGATAGCATATTCAAAAGCAGAGACATTACTTTGCCAACAAAGGTCCGTCTAGTCAAGGCTATGGTCTTTCCTGTGGTCATGTATGGATGTGAGAGCTGGACTGTGAAGAAGGCTGAGCACCGAAGAATTGATGCTTTTGAACTGTGGTGTTGGAGAAGACTCTTGAGAGTCCCTTGGACTGCAAGAAGATCCAACCAGTCCATTCTGAAGGAGATCAATCCAGGAATTTCTTTGGAAGGAATGATGCTAAAGATGAAACTCCAGTATTTTGGCCACCTCATGCGAAGAGTTGACTCATTGGAGAAGACTCTGATGCTGGGAGGGATTGAGGGCAGGAGGAGAAGGGGATGACAGAGGATGAGATGGCTGGATGGCATCACTGACTTGATGGGTGTGAGTCTGGGTGATCTCCGGGAGCTGGTGATGGACAGGGAGGCCTGGTGTGCTGCGGTTCATGGGGTCGCAAAGAGTCGGACACGACTGAGCGACTGATCTGATCTGATCTGATCTGAATAGGGTTGTGGGTGAGGATTTCGTAAAGTACTTGGTTACATACGTGTTAGCTTCTTTTATGTTTTTTTTTTAACAAGTTCTTCATTGGGGTGTCTCCCCAAATAAGTGAAACAATTTCACTTATTTCACAATTTCACACAACGCACCTAGCTTGTACTACCGCATAGGTGCTCAATAAAATGATACTAGTTTTTCCACCCTTTCTGTTTCCCGACAAAGGGACTACAAGTACCAGGATGCCCTACGCCCCGAGTCGGGGCCCCTACGACTGGCGCCGGCGCGCTGTAGGCCGGGAGTTGCAGTCCTCACGAGGCAGGCCCCGCCTCGCCCCTGCTTTGGGGAGGAGGTTGGAGAGCCGCCCTGCCGGCCTTTGAATTTTGCCGCGAAAAGCGCGCGTGGCGGCCCCCGGCCCCGCCCCCCGCAGGACGCGGCGCCGCGTCACCCTGGTAACCGCCTCTCGGCCGCCACTGATTGGACCAGGCTCCAGTGGGCGGGAGGGGGGCGAGACGCGGCGGCGGCTGCCGGCGCTAGCGCCTGTCAGTCGGGCCGGAGCAGAGCAGCGAGCAGGACAGCTGAGCCGGTGGCTCCGCTGAGAGGCTGCGCGCGGCACCCGGGGGAGGCGAAGAGCAGGGCACGCCGCTTGTGGGGCGCGGCGCGCGGCACCCGGGCCCGAGGCGAGGCGAGGCGCCGGCGCGCGCCAGGCGGCTTGAGGCTGAGGCCCCGGGAGCTCCCGCGCGCCGCCGGGGGCCATGGGCGCGTGAGAGCCCGGCGCGCGCCGGTTCTACTGCAGCTGGAGAGCTCGAACGCCCAGTGCACCATTCTCCGGGCCGTCCCCACATCCGCCCAGCGCCACCTGGACTGGTTATTTCTCGGCGCCGAGGCCCCCAGAGCTGCACCCGAGCCTCCACCGCCCGCTGCAGCCGCCGCGGCTGCTGCTGCTCTCCGGCTTCCCCCTCCCCCAACACCCGGGGCTCCGAGCAGGAGGAGGAGGGGCCGGTGCGTTCTCGCCACCGCTCTTTGCAACCTGCGGGGGCCGGTGCATGCCCGGTGAGAAGCCGGGCCGCTGCAGGTGCGTGCAGCCTCGGAGGAGACGACCCCCCCACCCTCGGGCAAACCAGAGAGCTGCAAGCCACGGGCAGGCGGTCGAGCGAGAGGAAGCAACAAAGACAAGCTGCAGCTGGGGCCGGCTAGAGGGGCAGCGGCCGCCGGGCTCCTGGCGCGGGCGAAGAGGGCGCCCCGGGGAGCTGCAGCCCTGAGCAGGACCCCGAGGGGAGGCGCAGCGCCGCCCGCCGGACGCGGTGAGCACAGGCCCCGGCGAGGATGCGCCGCCTGAGCGCCCGAGCGGCCCGGGTGCCTGGTGGGCACGACCCCCGCTGAGCCGAAAGAACCCCCACCCCGGACTTCGGACGGCGTGGGCCGGAGCCTGGATCGACCTCACCGATAGCGTCCCTTCCCACCTGGAGAGAGGCATCGGCCCCCAAGGGGGGCTTCCTCAGGCAGCCTCTGCCACTTCTGCATGGCTGCAACCCAGCGAGCAGAGAGTCGTCCCCGCTGAGACCTGCTGCCCTTCGACGGCCTGGCTGATTCGGTGAGTTCCGCGGGGCGGGCTTCTAGGGTGAAGCTGGGGGCACTCTCGGGTGTCGGGGCAGCCAGACTGGAAATAAAGAGGCCCTGGGCTGTGGGGGATCCTAAAGCATCCTTATTTGCCCCTTTCCCTCCCCCCCACCCCCTTCGCACACAACTTGTCTAGACCGGCCTGCCTGCCAGAGTGGACATCGGGGGCCGATTGTGAGGACTCCGGCAGGGCCCTGGGTGGGGCTTTTGCGGGAGAGGAAAGGTCACCCCACCCCTAAAGCCAACAGACAAAGGTAGTAGCTCAGTCGTCTGAAAATTCCCCAGGAACTCCCGCGTCTTAGAGGAATTAGGGACGGCACTGGACACCTTGGGCTTCCCACAAGTAGCCTCTGGAATCTTTCTTCAAAGGCCATCAGCCCAGAAGGGGACATGGAGTCCCGACCATGCCTGTGGATGTGTTGGCGATTGTGCCCTCTGAGCCTAGACTGTACAGGGTTCATCTGGCCGCCTGCATTCCTACAAAGAACTCGCGGGGACGATCGGTTCCCCAGTGGGGTCGCTTGTTACGTCACTGCCAGACCTCTGACGTCACTGGGGTTGCCGTGGCAACGCGACTTGTCTTGCCCCAAGGCCGGAGGGGGCGGGGTCGTGGGCCAGGCTGGATGCCTTTGGGTCCTGGAGGGGTGAAAACAGACTTCCCCCACCCGCAACTGCAGTCCTCTGACCTAAATCCCCAGCACCCTGATGGGGTGGGGGAGGGAGGCAGTGCCAGCTGTCTGTCCCTATTAATGCTCCTGCCTCCCCCCCCCAAAGACAGGTGTTTAAATTTGCCAGTATAGCCTGGCAGTGCCCCGTGGCACAGGACTCCCAAGCTGAGCAACTTTCTGCTTTCAAAAGGGATGCTTCAAAAGAGGAAAGCTTCCTGACCCCAGGCTGAAGTTCCCAGGGTCCCCAGAGAGATGCGGGCCCCCAGCCTTAAATCAGACTGCTGCTGCCTAGAGAAACGGGTGGCCCCCCCCATCCCCCCAGCCAGGGAAGTGACAGAGGAGTTGCTGCTGGCTGCCCCTCCAGTCCAGAGGTTACCCCTGCTGCTCAACCACAAGATGACAGGACCTTGGTTAAGCCTGAACTCCTGACTGCCCCACTCTCCTGTTGGAGTTTAAGATGATTTGACAAGCACAGTGTGGTGCTCATTAAGTTGAATGGAGGGTAAGTCAGGCCCATCAGTGCCAAGGTCTGGATAAGCGTGCCCCTGCCAGGGGCCAGCTTGGACGGGGGTCAGGCAGCAGCCTTCTCTTCCCTGCCACACCCCAGCCCTGGCCTTGTTTGTTCTGAAGGCCCAGGGCAGTATTTTGCTGCCGACTCTTTGATTCCCCTTCTAAGTTCCCTTCCAGCAATTGCTGCTGGTGTCGGATGTGGGTGAAACTGCTATGATCACATTTCTAGGAAAAGGTTAGAGAACTGTCATTGCTTCAGGGGCGTGGAGTGGGGTTACAGCAGAGGGGGAGTGTGTGTGTGAGGTCATTATGAGAAGCCAGGCCCCCGTCTCTACGCAGCGAGCACCCCCCACCCCCAACTGTGTTTGCCTACCAGGCTCTCTAGCTAGATTAACAAGTTGATAAATATCAGTGGATCTGCTTGGCCAGGGGGTGGGGGGTAGAGGGGGGTGGGGGAAGCTTGGCAGGGAGATATTTTCAGCTGAAACGGTGTCGTTAAACACACAGGCTTCCAAGGACAGAGCAACGGCAGATGGGGGTAGAAGTGGGAGAGGTGGGTAGAAGGGCTGTTTGTGCCGCCTCTCAAAGCTTCCCAGTTTAGAAACAAACTTGAAGTGTGCGCCAGAGACCCACAAACACAGGCAGTTGGAGGTCTTCCGTGGAGTATTTACACTTCCACAGCCAAGGCGGAGGGAGCGGCTGTCAGAATTGGGCAATTCCTTCTGTTCCCTTCCATGGGCTTGGCAACAACACCAGGCGACAAGCAGGAGAGAATGCCAGCTTACCCGGCGTCTCTCCCTGTGCCAGGCATCTTACGGGATCTCAGTGACTCCTTACAGTAGCTCATGTGCTGTGCCATTTTACAGATGAGGAAACTGGAGTACAAACAGAGGTGCTCAGCCAGCAGCCACAGAGGTTTGGCTGTGAACTGCCTTGACTCCTGAGTCCCCAGGTCTTCCCACCCGACCACACCGACCCCCGCCCCTGTTGCGTAGGTAGAGGGAAGCACCGCCACTTGTTAGCCAGGGTCCCCCTGTGACTCAGGGGCCATCGCTATGGAGGGAGCCGGCCTCACCTATGTGTCTTCCCACACTGAAACCCGGGGACCCCCTTGGCTGGCCCGCAGCTGGTGGTGAAGACAGAATGCTGGTGGAGCAGTGACAGCTTTGGCTCCCCACTCAGCCTTCGAGTCCGGAAGGGCCCTACGCAGGGGTGCCATGTGACTCTCAGGACGGAGACCGGCCAGGCAGGGGAGTGGCAGAGTGTTCTGGGCCTTGGGAGTGGGCCACGTAGCAGGCCTGAGTGCTGGGGTATGCTGGATGAGGAGACGAGGTGGCCCTGGGGGTGGGGGTGGGGGGTTGTCCCGGACTTAAGTGATAGAGATTTAAGCAGGGGAGAGAATCCAGTGTGGGCTCCTCTGACTCGGACAGTGACCCTGAACATCCCTTCCAGTCCCGTGCAGGGAGGGGCAGAAACCTCTGAGCAGTCTCCTCTCTCAAGGTTAGCTTCCTACCTTCCCCCACCCCCACAGTAATCCTTATCACAGGCCTTAATTCCATATAAGCTCACCCACCTCCTGTCCCTTCTGAGCTTCACAGTTGTGGACCAGGGCTAGACTAGTCTGGGTTTCTTAACACCCAGGGGCTCATGATTAAGAGCCCACTTGTTGGCTGTGTGACCTTGGGTGAGTAGCTTTGCCTCTCTGAGCCTCAGTCTCCTCGTCGGTAAGGAGGATAGCATCTGTGTTAAAGGATTCACTAAGGGCTGAGGATGCACCATGGCATATCACAAGCCTTCCATAAATTCACATGCTCATGGCCAGTGGTAGCCTTATCTGCAGAACCCGGGCCTTGAATGGCTCTTCCAGTCCCTTTTGGAGCCAAAGATCAAAGACCCGAGGGCAGGTCAGGGACCCTCATCGTTCCAGCTGCCTGTGCTGGGTCTCCCACTGGCCTTCCCAAGGCACCCCACGTGGTGAGCACACGTGGCTCGCATCTGAGTCCCAGGGGGGCCTGGGGCCTGACCAGGGGGGTCCCCTTCCCCAATCTCCCTTCTGCCCCCTCCTCCCTCCAGCCCCTCTCCAACCGGGAGGAAGCGAGCAGAGCAGCTCATATTCATGAACCGTAATTCAATCAGGCGGAGATTCCTCTGGGTTCGGGGCGGGGGTGAGAACCGGGAGGCGCGCACAAAAGGGCCGCTTTATTACCTCCCGCGGGCCGGGAATTGCTGCTCTCCCCCAGCAGCGGCCGGAGCCGCCTTTATTGTGTTAACCCATTTGCGTGTCAAGAGCTATTGTGCGCTTTCTCTCCCGGTGCGGGGCGGGCTGTGCGCGGGCCGGTCACCTCCGTGGGCGCCGCCCACCGCCCTGATTGGTTGCTAAGTGATTTGCATCCAAGGTAATCACTTTTATCTCAGAAGGATGTCGACTATAATTATAAGCTACTGACATCTTTTGAAATCTGCCTAATGACTATTTTAGTCTTGCACGGGCTTGGGGGTGGGGAGGGGGTTTCTGGAGGGTGGAGGGGTGGGGTGGGGGGAGGAGGCTGGAAGTCGGATGGATTCCTCCCACCTGGACCGTTTGGTTCGTTAGTTGAGAAATATCTGAGTGTCTACTGCGTGCCTGGAACAAAAGGCGGGTTGTGGATATTGAGGAGTTGGGGGGCGCATTCCTGGGGATGGAGTTAGAACCATTTCAGAGATGGGGAAAAATAGAGGCCCTGGGGACTAGCCACATGCCCAGAATTATACATCCAGTAAGTAAGTGGTCAGGACCTAAGTCTGTCTGACCCTTAAATTCATGTGCTGGCCACTGAAGTGGGGTGTAGACAGACATAGTAATCATTCCTGTCTGGTACCTCCCAGGGTTTATGTCATAACCCTAAGACATGCAGGTGCTGTTACTACCTACATTTTACCTGGGAGGAAACAGGGGCACAGAGAGGTTACATTACTGCCCAAGGTCACACAGCCAGGGAGGGGCAGAAGCATGAAGTCTGTTAGCATGACGGCCAGAAGCAGGGGTGCAGCGTGGGAGGAATGGGCAAGTGCGGGTTCCTGCCCCGCTCTCCCCTGCCCCTTTGTGGTTCCATTCAGTAAACAATGGGCATCAGCCTGGGTTGAGGGTACCCTGCTGGTCACTGTCTGAGTGGCAAAGCTCTAAGGAATCAGATGGCCCACAGCCTCCACGGGGCGTAAGATAAGTCTGCAACTGACTTGAATTCTACACAGAGCCAGAGTAGGGCTGGAGGAGGGACACTGGGCGGGTGGGAAACTGAAGCTGGTCGTGGAGGGCTTTCTGATAGAGGAGGCTTTTGCTGTGGGCCTGGAGGACTGGCTGGATCTGCCCATTGGGGAGTGAGTGGGGATGTCACTGGGAGGGAGTTGGAAAATGCAGGGGCATGACCAGAAGGGCAGGGAGCGCTCATAGGAGGGTGGAGGTTAAAAGGAGTTAAGCTACAGGAGTGTGCAGGGCCTTGAGTGCTGAGCTAAGTACCTGGTTTGTCCAGAGGAGCAGCCATAAGCCAGTGAGGGTGCCTGGTGGGGAGGGGTGCAGTGTGATCTGGGCGCCCTTAGGCCAGTCTGCCAGCCTTGTTGGGCTTTGCAGACCAAGATGAACCCTGGCTCCATTTTCATTGGCTCTGTGTCCTCAGACAAGTCACCTTACCTCTCTGGGCCTCATTTGCCTCATCAAGGGCATAATAGCAATTTTTTCACCGGCTTGTGGGTGGGATGAGGTTGCGTGTGTGGAAAGCTTGGGGGAGCTCAGACTTAGCCTTTCAGAGCTAGGTGGGCTCAGGCCCAGGCCCTAGACAGTCCTCCTGGCCCCACAGCAAACCAGCATCCTGGCCACAGCAGCTGTTTGGGGCCCTGGGAGCCCCTGTCATTGTGCCGAGGGCAGTGGGGACAAAGGCCCGGGGGTCGGGGATAAGGCTGGGGCTGACTGTGAACAGGCTCCTGCGGATGGGGACTTAATGACTCAGGACTTAATGACCTAGAGTCTGTGGGGCGGGGCCTCCCTTGGAGGAGGAGGAGGAGGAGGAGGAGGGAGGTCCAGCCACCAGCTGTCGGCTCCAAGATTTGCTGCCAAGGCAGGGGCAGCTGCCCCGCAAAGTCCAGTCCTGAGCTTGGCATGGGGAGAAGCTGAGGTGGCAGGGCCTCCTGGCCTGCAGTCCCCAGGCCTAAACTGGCGGCTTGGCTTTCCACATCAGCTCCCACGTGACCTCAGTCTCCTCATCTGTCAGGTGGGCCAGAGGTCCACTTCGGAGGGCAGCTGTGCGGCTTGGCAGGAACCAACAGCAAGTAGGCAGTAAACAGGAACTGCTACTTTGGCTTTTTATTCATCCGTTCATTCAGGGAGATTCACTGCTCTGTGCTAGGCTCCCTGCCAGGAGCTGGGGATGCACAGATGAACAAGCCTAGTTGCCTTGAAAGGTGGTGAGGTCTCAGACACACACCACCCCAGTACGGTGGGTGGAGAGCCATAACACAGGAATTCACGGTGTGCAGGCCCGTGCCAGGAGCGACAACAGAGAGCAAGGCAGATAGAGCCCCTGCCCTCTGGGGCCCTCAGCCTTCCAAAGCCCACTAGGAAATGAGAGGTGGAAATGACTCTTTCCAGCTGTAGTAGCCAGGGAGGCTCCCTGGAGGAGGAGGCACTCTCTGTTGCTAGCTTCGGGGACTTCTGTCTAAACATTTCACCGTTTACGGGGATCACAGGACCCTGCTAGCCGCCTGTTTGCCAGACAGAGCTTTCTGCTGTGGCATTTTAATCCTCTCATGGTTCTGGGGAGGGCGTTTTGGTCCCAGATGTGTAGGTGAATGCCTGAGGCTCAGCAAGGTGGAACAACAGCCCAGGACCACGTGGCAGGTCAACAGACTCCCCTTCGTTATCCACACAAGCTTTGTTATTTGTATTAAGTCTATTTTGGGGGGAACTGCTCTGGATCTTCCTTGCTGTGTGCGGGCTTTCTCTAGTTGCGACAAGCAGGGACTGCTCTTCGTTGCGGTGTGCAGGCTTTTCACTGTGGTGGTTTCTCTTGTTGGGGAGCATGGGCTCTATAGCGTGAGGGCTTCAGTAGTTGTGGCTCCTGGGCTGAGTTGCCGTGTGGCATGTGAAATCTTCCTGGACCAGGGATCGAACCTGTGTCTCCTGCATAGACAGGCGGATTCTTATCTACTGGACCACAAGGGAAGTCAGGTCGGCACAAGCTTTTACTAGTCCTCTGCCTGTGAGGGCCCTGGGCTGAGTGGGGCTGTCACGAGAAGGATCCTTGGGCAGAAACTGAGGAAACCCAGTTCTGGGCCAGCTGTTGCTTTTATGAGCTCACGACCTTGAGCAAGTGACCTTCCAGCCCGGCCTCAGCTGTGTCCTCTGTAAAATGTCAAGGATGGCAGATCCGTGGCAGGTCTGGCTTGCCTTAGACTGCTGTGCCCTTGGCAGACATCGCCAATCAATTGCTGCCCTCTTTCCCCCCACTGAGTTCTTCTTCTGACCTTGGGTTCTTGCCAAGGCACAGGGCAGGCTGCACCAGTCAATCAGCAGGGGCCTATGAGCTGAATGAAGCCCGCTTGCCTGCCTGGGCTCCGTGAGCTTGAGGGGTCCCTTCCACCCATCTCTGCAGGGTTTAGAGGACCAGGGTATCAGAACGAGGGATTTCTGGGGAGTGTCCTGAGGATGTGGGTGGTTCTGCAACCAAGAGGACTGTGGAGGTGTGAGTCTGTCTCCCCATCTCCCAGAGATACCCACGTCCCTGTCTACACATCCCAGCACACGCTCAGCGTGGAGTGTGCAGCAGCAGGATGCTTTCAGTCTGGATAATAATAATGGCATTTATTGAGCTCTTCCTGAGAGTCAGGTCCTTCCTGGGCATCCTCTCATTCATCATTCCTCAGAAGCACCCGCAGCACGCCTCTAGCACTCTTAGGAAGAAATCTTAACCCATTTTAGACATGCGGAAACCGAGACGAAGAGCCAATAAGCAGAGTAGGGTTATGCACCTGCTGAATAGCTGAGCTGGCATCATCCTGATCCAGGTCTGGAAGTCCACAGCCTGGTACAGACTAGGCAGCCTTCCTGGAGAAGGTGTCGTGAAAGGCCAGAGCCTTAAAGGTCAGTGGACTTCTGACCGGCAGAGCTGGGCCTTCTGGGCAAGGGAAGGGGTCTTTTGGGGTGGAGAGAATAGCATGAGAAGCTGCTCAGAGGCTACAGGCAGGAGTGTTTAGATTGCGGGACTAGGGTATGGCTGGAGGTGGCTGGAATGTTGGTGGGGAGGGGGCCATGGTGGCCTTGGCATTGAGACTTGGCCCTCCCATAGTCGGGAACAATGGCAACTCTTGAAGCAGAGGAAATGACCCAGTCCTAAGTGTATTTATTTAGCACCTCACCTCCTGGGTGAGGTCAGCTGGTGCTTGGGGCTACCTCTGGTCAGCTGAAAACTTTAGCCTAGAACCTTGCCTGGCACATAGTAGGGAGGCATCCAAGAAATGTGTGCTGAATGAATCAATGGATGAAAATGCTTGCTGGATGGAAACACTCCTAGCTAACTTCCCCAGCTGCAAGGGGGCAAGAGGCCGAGTTCCCCCCTCCAGGAAAAGCTGAACATCAGGCCTGGGGGCGGGGACCGGGGGAGTGAGCCAGGCAGGTACCTGGGGGTGGGGGCTTCCCACCCTCCCCGACCCTGCTGCCTGTCCCTAGAGCCCTCTTAGACCTTCCTGCCTGGCTGTCCACTCTCTTCACCACCAGGCGGTCCGCTCTCTTCACCGCCAGGCATGGCAGGCAGCCTGGACCCAGCACTTATGGGGGGATAAAAGATGAAGGTTCGTGACCATTTTTTAACTCAATAAAGGGAGAGACAAGCTGCAGGCTGCAGGCCGGAGATATAATTAGTTCGCAGCAGTGGCGCTTTCTTGATTTAGCTTCTAAGAGAACAAGACAAGGATGTTATACCCAATTAGCAGTAACATCCAGTCGGAGCCTCAATAGGTGAGATAACAAGCTATTTTTATGACTTTTCTTTTCCAGCTTGGAGGGGGTGGGGAGAAGGGGAAAGGGGGTATTGGGGCCTTACTTCTTTTCATCAGGGAACAATTATGAGTGAATGCAGGATTTCCCCAAGCCAAATGATGCATTTGTTAACCCAAATAAGCAGGCATGCCGGCGCGGCAGCTGGGACAGCAGGCTGGATTCGCAGGCCGGGACTGGTGGGAGGGGTGCAGGCCCCTCACGCCCACTTTGGAAGCCCTTGGCAGAGGCTTCACATGCAGAGAGCCCCTAGGTGTGTCAAGGGAGAGCCCAGGCCCTGGAGATGTTCTGAGTGGCTGCTTTGATTTTCCTGCCTGCTTCAAAAAGGCACAAGGAGGCGGCACCAGGTCCCCTGGGGGTGAGGATGGAGCCGGGTCTGGCCCTTGGCAGCTCTTCCTGGCACCACTCGAGACCCTCTCTGCCAACTGGGCCAGAGGTCCTGGCTCCTCAGCTTTGAACCTGGCGTTGCACTCCGCCCGCTAGACCTCCATTACGGCTTGCACTGCCCGACCACCCTCCCGCCTGTCCTGAGTCCCAGCCCCAGTGTCTGGCAGGGTCTTGAGGGATAATTACCTGCACTGTCTCCATCCTCATTACCCCCGCAGCCGGGGCACCCAGCACTGGCCAAGTCTCTGCTGGGCAGGGAGGCTCTGCCAAGCCCCACCCCAGCTTCCTGGCCATACTCCGGCTCCTGGCGAGGGCTGGGGGATGCCCAGAGAGGGAGCTGGCATGGCCGTCGCAACAGCCCGTCGGCTCGGGCCCCAAGCCCAGAGCAGGTTCCTGGGCCTCCGCACTGTCTTGCAGGATGCGGCCCTACCCCTGCCCCAAGTCCCATCTCCCCGTCCGTGTGGAGCCCCGCGCTCGTGGCCCACACGACTGACAAATCCAGCCATGCAAAGTGGGAGTTTAATTGCAAACAGTTTTTATGGATCATGGGCCCATCTGTGCCACCATATGCAAAAGGAGAGAAAAAAATTCCTCGTAAAAAAAAAAAAAAAAAGTGTTTCTCCCTGTCCCATCCCCCAGACTCCCAAAGAAACAGTCGCCAGGGTTTTTCTGGCTGGAGGCAGGCATGGAGCTGGGACCCACCGTGGGGGCTTTCTTCACTGTGAGCCTGGCAAAGTCAGGGGGTGGGGCGGGGCAGGGGTGAGTGGACCCCTGGGGCCTGACTGCTAAGAGGAGGCTGCGGTGTGGGGGGTCCTCAGTAAACTGCCAGAAGTTCCTGAACCCATCGGCTTTTCTCTGGGTGCTGGGCCTTTGCATGTGCCATGGAGCTGTCCGAGGATCTCCTGGTCTTTTTCCAGCCCAAGGATGCTACTTGCAGAGCAGGACTTGGCACAGAGTGGGCCATGCATAGTGTCAGTATAAATGTGGGCCTGAGTGGGGTTCACGGATGAGGCACCTCCTCTTCCATTTCTCGCCCAGGAGGTACAGCCACAGGAATTCATTTCCCCCAGGTCGCCCAGGCCTCACAGACTTCCCCTCTTCCCAGTGGCCCTGGTTTCCTGGCCTCCTGCCCTGGTACCCAGCCTAGCTGGGCAGATGAGACCTCTCCAGGGGGTCAGCAGACCTCAGGAAGGGCTGGGTGGGCTTGGTCGTCTGAGGGCATTCGCCTCTGGGGCAGCCTGCCAGGGTCCTGTCGCTGCACCAGCTCATCCCAGCTGGGGGACGTCAGATTGTTGTTTCTTCCTCTCTGTGCCTCAATTTTTCCATCTGTAAAACGGGGGTAAGAAATGGATGCCATACTGAGTATGAAAAGCCTCTATATCTGTCATCTCTCTTGACCCAGGGAGGGTCTTTGTTCACTGATGTATCCCCAAGTTCCTAAGCAGGACACTCAACATTTAGTGAGTGAATGAGTCAGTGAATGAATGAACACCTGTGTGAGCAAGATATTTGGAAGACTCTCTTGGGGAGGGAATGAAACACAGGCTCCCAGCCTGCCAGAAACTTAGGGTTTTTACACCCTTTTTATTGGCGTCTAGAAACCATTCTGCAAACTATGGGGGTGATGAGCTCCATTCTACTGATGGGGAAAACTGAGGCTCAGAGAGAGCCAGGGACTCTCCCAAGGTCATGCAGCTGAAAAGAGGCCTGAGGGGGTACCAGAACCTCATCTGACCATGTCTTTGACTCTCACATTGCAGGTGAGGACGGTTTAGCCCGGAGTGGGCAAGGAGTTCAGCCAAGGTCACACAGCAAACAGCAGGCAGCATTTGTGGGATCCTTCCTAGTTCCTTGCAAGCTGAGGCAACTCAGCCTTTCCAGCCTCAGAGCTAGGGGAGCCCTTGTGCTCCTCCCCTCCTCCCCTGCCCCCCGCATCCCCCGGGTCTGTCCCAGGATCCCTGTGCGTGTGGGTTTCCCCATCACCTTCATAAACTGGCAGCTCCAGGCCTCATGCCGGGGCGCTGATGCCCAAGGCCCCATGCTTGGTGCAGCCCTCCTGCAACAGGTGGTGGGGAAAGTGGGACTTCCTGGGCAAGCATGGACCAGCCAGGCCCCTGGCAGGAGCCCAGGCCAGACACCAAGCAGCCCAGTCCCCACCCAGCAGTGATCACCAGCTCCCGTTGTAATCATTAAAACTATTAGAAGAAAACGTTCGCTTGAAGCAAATGTCAGGCGCCGAGTTGTGCTTTGTAAACGCTCACAATTAATGCCAATCAGGCCCGGAAAAAAGCCGGCCCGGAATCCTGTCTGTTTCGTCTCATTTGTCAGCTGGTGCCGCTCTGTGTTGCACATTTTCATACAATTGCTATAAACATAAAAGGGAAACTCCACAGTGTTCCCGGCGCCCGGATGGTGCGCGCCGGCTTAATTACTCGGGACTCGGCTGTTCACTTGGCTGCCCTGCGCCGTTAGGGGAGGAGGGGGAGCTTCGTGCGGTAGGGTGAGGGCTCCCGGGGGTCAGCCAGGAAGATGGGTCGGGCTCCAGGCCCGGGTCTCCGGCCCTGCCCTCCACAGGCGGAGAATGACTGGGAAGCAAGGAGAAGAAAAACGCCTGCTAAAATAGATGTGCAAGGTCCTCAAGGAGAAAAGAGGGGCTCAGTGCCCACCCGACTTTGGCTGAGAGCCCCAGTTCCACCTCCTGGGATGATGCGTCAGGTATAAGGTTCATTGGCCGCCCGCAGCATGCAAGGCCTTGAGCCACTTGCCAACCGGACTTCAGTTTCCCTACCTGATTTGGGAGTCATAGCCCAGTAGGTCAGGATTTCAAGCTTGCTGAGGCCAGGCTCTGGGCTGTAGGCATGAAGCAGGCTTTTCTGAGGGGGTTGAGATGGGCTTCTCTATGTCCTAGTTGTGGCATATGGGATCTAGTTCCCTGACCAGGGATTGAACCCGAGCCCCCTGCATTGGGAGCACAGAGTTTTAGCCACTGGCCCACCAGGGAAGTCCCAAAGCAGGCCTTTTCTCATTTGGTAGTTGTTCAGTCGTTTGGTCATGTCCAGCTCTTTGTGACCCCAGGGACTGCAGGACGCCAGGCTTCCCTGTCTCACTATCTTTCAGTTTACTCAAACTCGTGTCCACTGAGTCCATGACATCATCACAGGAACCTCTTGAGGGCAGGCAGCTCTTAGCAACAGGGAGCATGAGGCTCAGAGTCTCGCAGCCAGGATCGCTGGACCTGGGTTGCTGGCCTCTGGAGCCTAGCCTGGTATGCCCTTCCAGAATAGCTGGAGGGTCGAAAAGAGATGATGGAACTAAAAGTCCCAGCACACAGTAGGTGTTTTCATAAGCAGTGCCTGCTGTTATCCTGCTGCCTGCAGATGGGCCAGAGGCAGTCAGGGGCTCCGGCTGGGGCCTGAGGGTCAGCACCAACACATGTGGATCTTGCTGGGAGGAGAGTAGAGGAGGGGAATGGTCTATGTGGGGGGAAGCTGCCTGCTCCCCCCACCCCTAATTGCCTCTAATCTGCCTCTGAGGTGCTGGGTGCACACCAGGCTCGCATACCTAACCAAACTTTCCACCCTTAGGAAGGTGGCTGGGTTGTCGTCATTGACCCCATTGTACAGATGAGAAAACCGAGGACCAATCTGATCTAGGGCTGCAGAGCAAGAAAGTGGGGAAGCTGGAGCCAGATTCAGGTTTGGTTGCTCCAAAGCCATTTTCCTCCTGTCTAGCCCCCTCCTCATTGTGGCCTGGATGGAAGCCTGGCCAGCTCTACGAATCCACCCTTTTGAGCTCTCTGTGGATGGGGTCTTCTGAGGCCAGGCCTGCTTGGCAGGGACACGCCAGCCTTTGTGTCCAGCTCGGGCCAGGCAGAGCAGCCAGGGGAGTGGGGCGAGGGCGGTGCAGCCCAGCCGGCCAGGGACAAATGTTCAGAGCAGGAATAGAGGCCCCTTTGTGTGGAGCTCAGTGGGGGAAGGGGTGCTGCCAGCTGCCACCCTGTGTGACCGGGGAGGCCTGAGCCCTCCACAGAGGTCTTGCAGCCACCCCCAGCGGACTGGCCGGGGAGCCTGCCACCTCCCTGCCACCTCCTTCCGCCATTATTTGCCTTCCTCTTGTTTCCTGGGAACCCCTGGCTGCTAGAGAAGGTCAGCCACTAACCTGGTTTGCCGCAGGCCAGTATGTGCCAGCAGTGGGCCAGACAGTCCACCAGGACTGCAGGTCAAGGGCAGTAGTCCCAGGTTACAGGTGAAGACACTGGGGCTCAGGACAGGCGACTAGCCTTAGTCACACAGCTGGTCCTGGGGCCAATATTGGGCCAACTTCAGAGCCTTTTCTTCCCATGGAGTTGCCCTGCTTGTCCTGGGTCCAGGGCTGCAATTTGAGATGCTGCCTCAGTTGCCGGGGTGGCCTGAGAAAGGCTGCCGGCTGTCTCTGTTGCCTGGGCAACAGGGTATCAGGCGTCCATCCATCCCTCCATCCTAGCCAGGGTCCGGGCTAGTGGCTGCAGCTTTAAGTGGAGACCAAACCAAAGAACCTGTTGAGGGTTGCCCTACCCATTAAACCTTCTCTGAGCTTCCCTTCCTTAGCTTAAAAATAAGAATGAAATAGAATCTACCCCTGGGAGCATCAGGGATCTGGGCCGGGGTGGGGGCAGCTAACGTGGTGAGCTCAGTTACCTGCACACACCAGGCTGCACAGAGGTGGGCTGGGGTCTGTAGGAGAGGTGAGATGGCAGGCAGTGGGTGGGTGGCAGGGATATGAGGGTGACTCTGAGGGGCACAAGTGCATGACAGGGGCTGGCTCGCTGGGTCCCTGCCAGAGCTCCATTTTGCAGGTGAGCAGACTGAGGCTCAGATCACTCTGAAGTGGCCAGGCAAGGGGCCCAAGGCCCTAAGGAGCCCAGGAGCACAGGGAAGGTGGCTTCCCAGAAAGCCCAGCTCTTAGTTGTCTTCCTGGCCTCCCCCCGGCCTGCTGGACAGGTGCCCACTGCAGCCACTGACCAAGTCCCATTTGTCAGCCCAGCCTGTGGGAGGCCCAGAACCATCCACAGGAAGCCCCCAAAGGCCACGTGGCTTCCATGGCACATTCCAGGAGCCTGGGACCAGCTCGCACCCGCCAGGCCACACCCGCCTCTGTGCCTTTGCTCAGGCTGGGGCGCCCACGTAGAGCACCTTCCCCACCCCACCTTCATGTGGGCAATCACGTGCCTTCTCTGCATGAGTGACTCCAACTCTCCTCTCCCCTAGACGGGCTTCAGGTCCCTCCCCTGGGCCCCATACCTGACTCACCAATGCCAGAGCCCTGAACCCCTTTCTCCCCACTCTTGATGTTGGTCTTCAGTGAAGTCTAAACGAATACTCAGCCCTGGCCGTCACACTCCGGGCCCCTGCCTGGCCTCGTGGCAGAAACAGATACAAACAGATGGGTGATGAGGCTGTGTTTCTGAGGCTGAGGTCAAGTGCAGGACATCCTCGGATCAGGCAGGGCTCACCCCAGGTCTCCCTCCTCCACCCAGGGGAGTGAACACTCCTGACCCCTTACAATGCTTTAATCCTCCCAGGGGGACGCGGGGAGTTTACAGATGAGACCGGAGGCTCCAGGCTCCAGAAGGCAGGTGCGGGCTGAGGTCACACACCTTCTGTGGGCGGAGCCTCTGATGCAGCCTTGGACCATCCGACCCCAAACCTGGTGCCCTCCCCACCCCCCACCAGGTGGAAAACTCCGGTGCCCGCAGGGGCCAACCAGGTGACGCAGAGAGCAAAGCAGCTGCCACTAGTCTTGTGGGAATGTGGGCTCCAGAGCTGCCAGTTCCAGTTAGTTTTCAAGAGAAACCAAATGATGGGAATTTGGGGTGGAATTTTAGTTCTTCTTTTCAATATTGGCAACCACATCACAGTTTCTTTTTACTGCAACCAACAGGGCAAAGAAAAAGATGTTTGTGGGTGGCATTCACACCCTTCAGCGATATGTTGTCTGGGTGGAGGGGACGATGGGGATCCTGGGGTGTCCCGCCCTCTCTATCCACACCCCTGCCCAGCAAGAGCCCCCCAGAACCCAGAGGCAGCTCCATGCGCCCCCGAAGGCACCCCCAGCCGCCGCCTTCACCACGGGAGGCAGGGCCCCCAGCCCCACGAGGGCACCACCCAAATAGCTATAATCAGCAGCCTCGCCAAGACTTCAAACTCACCCAATTATCCTGCGAGAGAAAAAAAACACAAAATGAAAACAAATTAACATGTTTGCATAGAAGCTGCTGCAGCAACACACACAGCCGTGCACACACATGCTGGCGCGTGCCCCAGCGAGGCTGGGAGACGCCGCCCCTCCCCAGGCCCGGCACCCACCTGGCCGGGCTGAACTGGGCCAGGCTGGGCCCACTGTCCGGGGCCAACGTGTGCCCTTGGCCCGGCAACTTGATTGTCCCCAAACCTGGCTGGGCACTAAGTCCACCAGCTTTCGCTGTCTTAACTTTTTTTTTTTCCCCCAATTTAATAAACACATGAAATTCAGTGTATGCCAAAATTCAGCCTCATGGAACTTGAAGCTCGTTCTTCAGATGGGGAAACTGAAGCACAGAGAGGTTAGCTGACCTGCCCGGGGCTGCACAGCTGGCGAGTGGAAGAGCTGGGGTTTGGACCTAGATCGGTCAGCTGTGGCGCCCTTGCTGTAACCACCACCTCTGTGGCTCCCTCCGGTCTGCGGGTCACGTGTCAGACGCCTCAGCCTGCTGGCCTTCAAGCCCCACCCTCCCGCCCCTCCAACCTGTGTGCATTTTCCCCTGTATGCGCTCTCGTCCCAAGGGCTGTGGGTGTGCTGGTCAGGATGGCAGAGCCAAATGGATATGAGTTCAAATTCCCTGATCCATCAGTCTCTTGCTGGATGGCTTTGGCCAAGGGGCTTTTCCACTCTGTGCCTCAGTTTCCCCTCCTGGAATATTGGGATGATAATAGTCCCTTCCTCAGGGAGGTGAGGAGATTCAGTGTATGAATGCCTGCAGAGTCCTACCTCCAGCATCTGCCCATGGGGTGGGGTCCCCTCCTGGCCCCATGCCATTCAGCTAGCTCTTGAGAGGAACCCCAGTTGGGTGCCTCTGGGCTCCGAGCCAGGTGCTGCACCCTCTGGAGCCCACAATCAAGGGTGCTCAGAGCCCTTTCTTCCAGGAAGCTGCTCGTCCTGGGAAACGACCCCTCCTGTCTGGGTTCCCTCGAGGCTCCGTCTGATCCGGGGATGGGGTTGCTGAGCACGTGCCCGATTGCTGCTGCTGTTTCTGGTTCTTCTCCGGGTCCCTGCAGCCTGGTGCACTGCTAGTGCTCAGGCAGTTTCAGTCAGTGGGAGATTTAGTCCCCTCACCCCCGAACTGCTCTCACCGAGCACTTGTCCGTGGGAGCTGATGGAGAAACAGTGCTGGAAGGGCTTGGGGTTTAAGATCTTGGAGCCCAGGGGTCCCCAGACCAGGGCTGCAGATGTCTCCCAGCCCCCTCTCCCTGCCCTGCAAGACCGCAGACAGACCTCTTCCTCTCTGCAAGCCCCTTGCAACCGTCTCTGGCCCATGACTCTGAGAGCTGGGGGTGGACATTGCCACACGGTGGACTCCCTGTGGGTGGTAGATTTGTTGCTGAGCAGGCAGCAGAGTTGCCACTGCCCCTGAGTGAGTGACCACACTGATGACGCACATATCACGCAACTTGGTCCTCACCACAATGGGATGAGGAAGGGGCGGTTTCTAGCCCCATTTTACAGATGGAGAAACTGAGACCCCAAGGGACTCCATGAGACTCAAGAGAGGCCTCCTGGTAAGTGGCAGAGCTGGGGTTCAAACGGAACAGTTCTGGATCGTGCTTTAGATGCGCGCTGTTCGGTCCCCCCTGGATGCTGCTGGTCTGGAGCTGAAGGGGGTCGTGCCTCGCAGGTCTGGACAGTGGGGACCAGCAGGGCACTGTCCTGGTGGTGCTGGTGGTAGAGGGTTAACTCCATTGGCCTCAGGATGGTCCCTCTGGCATCAGCTTCAGCCTACAGTCACGCCCACCACTCAGTGCCTGGATGCCCCCTCCCGGGGGACAGTGACCTAGTGCCCACCCCGGGGATGGCTGGTGCCACTTGGAATCCCAGCCCTCTCTTGGCACAGCCACATCATCAGGCTTCACACCCCAACCCTGCTATGTGGCCTCGGAGGAATCCTCGTCCTTTGTCACCCTGGGAGAATGGGAGGCATGGCTGCGCCCGCACCTCTCAGAATGGGACGTAGCTCTGGCGCATCGTTGCTGCTGGAGGAAGCAGCCCTCTCCTCCATCCAGAGCCTTCCCAGCCCTTGCATCTCGTCCTTGGGACAAGGCCAGCGTGGCCTCCAGCCGATTCTCTGCTCACCCACCTGCGCTGATGAACGCCGGCTTGGTTCTGTGGGGGCCTGGGTATTCCAGATGTGTGGAGGGGTCTGTTGGATGGATGTGGTCAACTCTGCAGTGAAATGATGGTGGGGGAGACTCCCGGGGCCAGAGTAGATGACTGGAGAGGAACTGGGGGAGCCGTGAGCCCTGGGTCTGCAAGGAGTGGTCAGGAAAGAAGGGCTGCAGAGTATGGTCTGTCCGTTCAGTGCGGACTTATTGACCATCTGCTATGTGCCTGGCCTCAGAGTGGACTAGAAATGGGTGTATGAGTCCCCAGCCTTGGCCACCTCCCTGCTGTGCACCTCTGGGCCAGCCAGGCAGTCTCTCTGGGCCCAGCTTCCTCGCAGGGGGCTGTGGAGACGGTCGAGGTAGGGTGACATTCAGTACAAGGTGGGTGAGAGCCAGGTAATCGCACATTTGGAGATTCAGACCTCTGCCCCACCCCTTGGGGGATGGTGGAAGCTAGTTCCGTGGTTGTATGTGGCAGGGGGCGTAGCCCTTGACAGAGCAGAAGCCCACAGCAAGTGGGGTTCAAGAAGTGGGGAGAAGGTTTTTTCCTCCCCCACAGTGGAAGTAACATCCCTCTTAGTCATTTTGTCATTTGGAAATGAGTCTGATGAAGAGAAACTTGACTGTCACCCAGCTGCCCAGAGCGGGGGACTTGGTCTCACACTGGCGTGTAAGGCCCACGAGGAGGGCCTGACTTTGCATGGCATGAATGGCCGTCCCAGTCCAGCTGGGCTCACGGGAGCGGGTGCGCAGACGCGGCCTCGGCGGTCCTGGGTCCTGCACTGATCGGCACATTCCGGCCCCCGGCTTCTGGAGCCGCCTGCCCGCCCAGCAGCCCATTGTCTGGTGCTAGGGGGGCTCGGAGCAGCCGTTGTTCTGCACACATCTGATCCTGTCTTTTCCACATCAGATCATTTGTAACCGTCACCAGGCAATCGGCCCCGTCGCTGATTCAATCTCGGCTTTGTGCTGTCACAGCCGTTTTTCTGCGCCGGGCTGATTTTGAAAGGAGGCCCATCTTCTGGGCCTGCTTTTCAGAAGCTGGGGGAGGCAGGGAGGGTCTTTATGTATATGTGTGTGTGTGTGTGTTCATGTCCTCCCACACACACACACAACATGTGCGTACACACACAAGTCTCTGCCTCTCATCACTGAGGGTCAGACTTGAAATGAGGCACGGGGACGAGGGCCCCAGGCTGACCCGCCTCCCCCTGCCACCTGCTTACCCGGAGCACCTCTTTGTGCCCCCGTGTGCAAACCCAGCAGAGCCTGCGCACCAGGAGGGAGACAGATGTTAAAGTGTTCATCGGTAAGGTCATTTCAAAGTGGCCACGGCAGTGAAGCGGCGACAGGATAGTGGTGGGGCCAGAGGGTTGCCTGCTTAGGAGGAGTGGTCAAGGAGGGCCTCTTGGAGGAGGTGACATTAGAGTTGAGGTGTGAATGAGGGGTTAGAGCTGGTCCAGCGGGTGCCACCCCAGCTGAATTCTACATGTGAAATCTTCCCCCAGATTTCAAAGACATGTTACCAAAAAAACAAAATATCTCATGAATCAGTTTTGAATATTGATTATATGTTGAAGTGATAACTATTTTGGATATATTGGATTAAAGACAATATATTATTGAACATAATTCCCCCTGTGGGTACTAGAAAGTTTATAATGACATTATATTTCTCTTGGAGAGCCTTGGATCTGGAACAGGGGTCCCCAACCTCCAGGCCATGGATCGGTACCCCCCGTCAGATCAGCAGCAGCATTAGATTAGAAATAAAGTGCACAATAAATGTAATGTGCTTGAATCACCCCCCAGACCATTCCCCACTCCCACGGTCCTTGGAAAAATTCTCCCATGAAACCGGACCCTGGTCCTAAAAAGGTTGGGGACCTGCTCTGGAGTATTTACATGGAAACAAAATGGGGATTGCAAAGGTCCTGGGTGAGACCCAGATTGGCCTATTAGAGGAACAGGTGAGCCGGCAGAGAGGGCCAGTGGCCAAGGAGTGGGGAAGGGGCTCCCACACAGGATGGCCTCAGAAGACTGTCAAAGATGCCTTGAGGCCAGTGGGGGAGTTCTGAGTGGGAAAGGCGGTGATGTCCATGGGAAGGTGATGTCCACGGGTGGCTGGAGGGGAGGCCTGGAGGTCATGGGCCCCATGGTGGGAGAGGAGCTTCTTTCCGTTTGCTTTTGTTCATACTTTTATTTGTTTACTTGTGTTTGCACTGGGTCTTCATCGCTGCACGGGCTTGTCTTTGTTTGCTGTGGGCAGGCTTCTCGTCATGGTGGCGTCTCCTGAGGCAGGGCACGGGCTCGGGGGGTGCGTGGGCGTCAGTGGCTGTGGCTCCCTGGCTTAGCTGCCCCGCGGCATGTGGGATCTTCCCGGATCAGGAATTGAACCCAGGTCTCCTCCGTTGCCACGCCGATTCTTTTACCATGGATACCAGGGTGGCTCCTTACAGAAGAGTCGTCGACAGGACCCGCTGGGAGGTTGACTGGGCCAGATATGCTTCCCTGCTTCCCTAGGCTAAAGTTTACTGTGTCTGTCTGTCCGTCCCTCCACTCCTGGATTTCAAAGCTTCCGGCCTTTCTCTTCTCCTGCCTCTCCCCCACCTCTACCCTCTATGGCCACTGCCTCCCTGAGCAGCTGCTCCCTGTCGAGTCTGTGAGTTTACAGAGCACCCCAGCTTTGTCTCCAGGTGGTCAGTGGTTGAAATCCCTTTCGAAATTTTTCCTTTTTTAAATCTATCTGGCTGTGCCAGGTCTCAGTTGCGGCATGTGGGATCTGGTTCCCTGACCAGGGATTGGACCGGGGCTTCCTGCACTGGGAGCACAGGGTCTTAGCCACTGGACCACCAGGGAAGTCCCTGAAAAGTTATTTAAAAAAAAAAAAGAAATGATGGCCTATTTACCATAGAAAAATTACGAATAAAGGAGAAGCACAAAGAGGAAAAATCCCCAAGGGGTGGGGGTGGGGCACTGTGGCACAGCTGCTGGAACCCAGGGGGCCTGGCCCCCGCACCCAGCACGGAAATCCAGGCGCCCTGTGGCCAGAGGACACGGAGGGGGCCCCCGACCCGGGCGGGGCTTGGGGACACTGCATGCCCAGCCTCCCTCAGAGCGAGGCCGCAGTTGGGGACCTGGCCCACGTAGGGGTGGGATTTGCTACTCAGGGGGTAATACATTTACATCTGTGCCTGAGTGCCCTGTCCTGTTTCCCCGCCCCTCTCTGGATGGCAGTACTCACCTCTGCCCCAGCCTGACCCCCAGAAGCATCTGTTGATCCTTGGGTTAAAGACTAGCCCTCACCCGCCACATTTGATTCCCTATCAGCCGCTCTGCCCCGCCCCATCTAGGCTCTTCTCCCCTAAGCACTCCTGGCCCTTCCTGCCGGGGGCGGCGGGGGTGGACCACCTTCCTCCATTCTTCCCCTCCCCCCAGGGTCTAATCCAAATGACCCCCCTCCCACCTCGGACCCAGGCCCACCTCTTCCAGCCCCTCCCCTTCCTCAGGCCGCTTACCCTCATGGGTACCCAGACCACGCACCAACATAGTCTGCTCTCTCCTGCTCCCGAGCCTGGGGTGGGCTAAATGAGGTGATGTCTGTAAAGTGCTGAGCCCATAGGGAACACTAAAAATAAAAACAAGCTCCTATTACTGCTCAGAGTATTAGATTTTCTCCTTCCCTGTTGCTAGGTTAACCCTGAACTGTGGATGCAAGGCCCTGGAGCAAGGGGAGGATGGCCGGGCACACCCAGCCCATCTTGGCTCTGCACTGGGTCTTCCTCCTTCTGGACCCATTATCCCTAGGGTCATCTGGTAACCTGTTGCTCCTCCTGGAAGGTTCTGTGAGCTCCACCCCCCAAAATACTGGGTTGGGGCCTTTCTGCTGGGTTCTCCCAGCCCCCATGATAGCATCATAGTGCTGATGACATTGGGTATTGATTCCTGGCTGCAGACCACCCCCACCCCACCCCTTTGTTGGAAGGTGACTGCCATTTGCCTTTAAAGAGCCAAAGCCAGAGCTAGGAGAGGAACAAATGACTTGTAGGATCAGACCCTGCCCCTAACTTCCCCCACTTGGGATCTGGCTGTCAGAGAAGAGTGTCTCAGAAAAGTTGGGTAGGGACTTCTGAGGTTTGGGGTCTTTGTTCTTCATGCTCAGGCTTCCTGGAGGTTCATTTGTGTGAGAATGAGCACCGCCCTTCACTTTCTGTGGTGGGGGGCTCTGGGAGAAGACCAGCCAGGCTTGTGGTTGGTGGCCATGAGAGCCCAGCCCATCACTGGGGGGGGGGGGGGGCGGGTGGTGCGAGACTCTCAAGCTTTTGTGAAACTGCCACTACCCGTGCACCAGCACCCACTCTCAGCTTCTCCCTGCCCTGACCCAGCACCTGTCCGCAGAAAACGGCTCTCCCACCTTGAGGTCTGGGGGACCTGCCCCATCCCCTCTGTCCTGGTGACCTGCCTGGCTGGGCACAGGTGGGATGCTCTTGGTCTTCCCAGCAACCCAAAGCTGCTTCAGGTTTTCTGTACTTGCCGGTTCTCTCGAGTCTCCATACGCTTGCCTGTGTGATTCTCCGCCCAGGACCTCCTCTCCTTGCCTTCACTTAGCCCTTTCTTACTTACCTGTTGATAATAATCACAAATGATACTAGCAACAGCTACCACTTAGGGGGTTACTACTGTGACCCTAACTCTTTATTTGTACTAAGCCATGGTAAGGGGTTAACCCCTTTTTTCAGACAAGGTAACTAAGGCTCCAGTACTTTGGCCACCTGATGCAAAGAACTGACTATTTGAAAAGACCCTGATGCTGGGAGGGATTGGGGGCAGGAGGAGAAGGGGATGACAGAGGATGAGATGGTTGGATGACGTCACTGACTCAATGGAAATGAGTTTGAGTAAACTCTGGGAGTTGGTGATGGACAGGGAGGCCTGATGTGCTGCAGTCCATGGGGTCACAAAGAGTCGGACACGACTGAGCGACTGTACTGAACTAAACTGAGGCCCAGAGAGATGGAGGCATTTGCCCAAGGCTAGACTTAACAGACGTGAAGAACTGACTCCTTGGAAAAGACCCTGATGCTGGGAAAGATTGAAGGCAGGAGAAGGGGACGACGGAGGATGAGATGGTTGGGTGGCATCACCGATTAGATGGACATGAGTTTGAGCAAGCTCCAGGAGTTGGTGATGGACAGGGAGGCCTGGCGTGCTGCAGTCCATGGGGTCACAAAGAGTTGGACACAACTGAGCGACTGAAGGCTTATAATAGATAAACTTGGGATTTAGTTAAGGAACAAAGCTCAGGCATCTGGCTCTGAAACCTGGGACACAATATTGTAACCCTCCTTATGAGGGAGTGGGGCTGTCCCTTGTCCCTAACCTACCCCCCAGGCCAGGTAGGTTGGCTCCATCAAGGGTACGCTTGTCTCCTTGCCTCATAATTGCCCTTCTGACGCACACACCTGTCTCCTGGCATCTGCCTCAGCATCTAGCCCAAGACCTGGCACATAGTAGGTGCTGAATTTGTCAAGTCATCATCTGTAGAGGTTCAAGTGTTCCCTGGGCCAGTTACGGCATGGTAGTTCCCGTGGCAACTGACTTTAGGCTCCCAGGCTCCGCCCCAGCCCTTTCTCCCAGGTGTCTGCCCTGGGAGCTGGCCGTGGTGCTGAAGGGCCGGCAGCCCACCCCAGTTCTTGGTTCTGTGTCCCGTTTGGCTACTTCCTGAGCCCTGCCTAGCCCCAGCTCCATGGGCCAGCCCATCTTTCTTTCATGAGACGATTTCCTGAGGGCCTGCTGTGTGCAGGCTCCGTGAACCCATGGAGGAGGGATCAGGGACAGCCACTTAGGACACTGCAGTTATTCATCAAACATTTATGGGGCATCTTTATGTCTCCGAAAAGCCTTTGAGCAACCTGGGCTTCAGTTGAACACCAAGTAGAACTTCAAGGGCTTCAAGCAGAAGGGACGGCATGGGCTAAGGCCTGCAGGTGTGGAGGTGAGAGGCACGTCTTGAGGGATGCCCGCCTCTGGACTCTGCTGTCCACCAGCCCGAATGTTTGATCGGCAGTTCTCTCTCTGGCATCCCCTGCAGCCCTGGGCCACCAGCATCAGTGGCCCCAGTGCCCTGCCACCCAGGGTGAGGCCCAGACAAGGTGGTAGGAACTGTGAGGACGAAATGGAGGGGTGCCAACCCCTAAGCAGGAGGCTAGCATCTCTGTCCTGGGAACAGAGGGAGCCAGATCATGTTCTGTGGCCAGATTAGCATTTTAGAGAGACCTCTGGCCTGTGTGGGGGTGGGGATGGATGTAGCGGTAATCCTGGCCGTGGATGAGGCCGCCTCTTGAGGGGCCAGAGCCCTCCTCCTCCCCCAACCTTAAAAAGAGTGAAAATCCCCTTTCTGGTTCTGCTGCAGCCCAAACAGCAGTGGGAAATAATCACTTTTCACAGGCCTCTTATCCACAGCCAAGCCCTGCTCCCATTTAATCAGCAGTGCCAGTGTGACTTGAAGATTCCCGGGCTTGAGAGATCAGGAGAGGGGTTAAAGAAAATTACCCTCGCCTCCTCCATGCTAATGTAATCTCTAACCAGATCTGCCTAGCCACAGCTCAAATTGCTTTTTAGATTAACATTTAATTATTAACAGGGTCCCCTGGAAGGCTCGGGCTTGGAACGGGAATGGGGGAGGGAGCGGTAGGAAGGGGTGGGGTGGGCTAGTACTCTGGCTGCCTTGCAGAGAGAGTTGGGGGGGTTGGATGGGGAAGGGGCAGGGGAGAGTGGGGTCAGGAAAGGAGTGAGAAAGGAGACAGCAAGGAAGAATTGAAGCGCCAGGATAGAGGGGCAGAGAGAACAAACGACAGAGAGAGAGAGACAGAGGAGCAAAAGACAGACAGACAGTGGACCCGCCTGTTGTAGGGGAGGGGCCGTGCACCCTTGCGGCACTCTTGGGTGAGGGTCCCTCCACCCTTCTGTCCTGGTCAAGGTCAGGCAGATCCTGCCCCTTCCTGTATAGAGGGGCCTTGAGCTTTCTGAGGCTTTGTGCTGGCCAGGCTCGGCTCGTGGTGGTAGGAACTTGTCCAGAGAAGGGAGCCACTCAGGCCACACAGTCAGGCTTCAACCCAGCTCTCCATGGCTCGCAGTCCAGTGCTCATTGCCCCTCCCAGATCCTGGTCCTCCTGCCTCGACTTCAAATTCTTCCCGGCAGGTGTGGCTGGGCTGGGGGCAGAGAAAGGGTGAAGGAGAGCAAGGCTTCAAGTGCAGTGCAGGGGTTGGAGGTGAGAACTGTGGGGTTAGGGGGAGGTGGGCGGGGGCTCTCCAGCCCACACTGAGTGAAGGTCATGAGGCCTGGGGAATAGCAGGCATCTCCTTCACCTGTTATTAGGGAACTTGGAGTCCCGACTGTCTACCCGACACTTAACAGCATGGGTTTTATCAGCCTCCTGTCTCGGCCCCTCTCGACTGCATCTAAAACCCTTTAGGCTGCATCTAAACCCTTCTGGGTGTGGGACTCAGCCCTGTGTCTTGCACACAGCTAGTGTCCTGGATTGTGGTGGAAAACCACACAGTAATATCGCCTCGTCTCCAGGTTCGAAGGGCCTCCCCCGATCGTCTGGGCCACTCCCCATCAGGATTCCACAAGGGAAACTGAGACTCAGAGAAGGCCTGTGATTTCAGGGTCACTCACCCAGTCAGAACCCTGGGGCTTGGCCCCTGCCTGGCAGGTGCCATCCTAAGGCCTCCAGGGCTGCCCCTCTACTCTGAACTCCTAGTCCCACTGGATGCCAGGACAGCCTGGCATGACCTCCTCTCGGCCACCACCCATCTTTGGCCTTGAGTGGAGCCACAGAGGCCAGAAGGGGCAGCTCCCGGGAGGAGGGAAGGCTGGGAGCGGCCTTCACAAGGTCACAGCCACCTCCTGCTGTGTGTCCCTGCCTCCCACCTGCTCAGGGCCACCCCAGCTGGCATGACAAAGACAGGCTCTGACCTACAGGATGCCTGGAGGAGAGTTCTGCCCACCTGCCTCTTCAGGGAGATATCAGAGGCCGAGGGGAGAGGCCAGGGAATTCCACTTCAAGCAGGCCGGCCTTGGGAGCATGTGGTCTGGTTGGATATTCTCTCTTGGCAGGACGTCCTCACAGATTTCCATCCTCCCAGCACATGGCACGGGGCTGGTCCCCAAAAGATGCTTCAGGAGTGTTTGCTGCCTGAACAAGTGAATGAATGGCTGGGTAAATGACAGCCACCTCAGAATGGTTCCCTCCTGGAGGCAGGGCCTTGCTCTAGCCATCTCAGGATTGCTCTGCCCACGTGGCTCTCAGATTGTCCTCTGTGAATGTTCAGGGGATGAATCAGTGGCCTCCTGGGGGCCCTCTCTTCCTCCTCCCCTGCCTTTCGTCTCTCTTCCTATGATCCCAGAGCCTCCTGGAGAGGAGCCAGAGACTGGGGAGAAGCACGACCTTGCTTCTGCTCCTTCCTGCCCAGCTGCCTGCGAGATGGGGGGCGGCCCCAGCCCCCAGCATGGAGCCAAGGCTGGAGGCCCGAGGCGGCAGGCCCTGGCTGGGGTTGACGCCCTCAGGCTCTGCCCCCTGAAAGCTGTGTGACCTTGGGCAGATGACATCCCCTCTCTGTGACCGGTTCCTCATCTGTGAAATGGGCCTAGAGATAGAAGCCACCAGGGAGGCTGCTCGGAGGAGGATGTGGTGAGGTATACCAGACTGGATGCGTGTGGGGCGTGGCCCAGAGGGAGCTTTCCTTGGATGCACGCTGCTATTATTAGCAACAGCTTGTGTATTGTCAGTTTCCAGCTCCCTGTTCGCACTGGCAGCGTGGGGAGGGGTGGCTCCCCAACACCCCCTGCAGCCAGACAGGCTGGAAGGGATGACAAAAGGCAGGCAGGGCCAAAGGCCCCAGTTCCCTGTTCTTCTAATAAATATAAAGGAAGCCTTTAGACATCCGTCTGCTGTGCATTGTTCTGCCAAGGCGAGCAGCAGACTCAATTCCTCCTCAGACTCGGGAAGTTCCTTCCTTTCTTTCCCCTCCCCTGTCACATTTCCTTTATCTAAATCCTCAGCTATGAAAGGGCATATCGACAGCTGGGGGCATTATCTGGTGGAGGGGACCTTTTCCTAGGGGTGCCTCCGAGATAAGGCGTCTTATCAGCCCCCGAGTCAGGGACGGTAGCCAAATCAGTCTAATCATTGAGGCTTGCGACGTTTCCCCCGCTTCCTCCCCTCCCCGACTTTTATATTATTAAAGTCACAAAAGACCTTGGGCTTCTAAACAGCCTGATTTGCACATAGGGTTTCAAAACGAGCAGCTCTCCCAGGATGGTCCCTGGCTGAGGGAATAGTCATGAGTCAGGGTGGGGGCTCTGGGCAGCTGGCTTTCTGCAGGCGGGTTGATGCCAAGCAGAGAGCGGGTAGGGAAGGTCATGGAAAGATCATGACTGTCTTAAGCACCTGCTCCAGTCCTGTCTCCAGTTTGCTGTGTGACCTTTTGTAGGACACTTGGCTTCTCTGGGCCCTGCATCACTTCATCTGACAGTAACTAAATTCATGGATTTGGCCCGTCATTCAACACCTCTTTATTAACCGATTGCTCTCTGCCAGGCTCTGGGAAGAAAGAGACAAATAAGACACGGTCCTTGCCCCCGAGAAACTCAACAGTCCAGTGTAGAGAGACAGACACGACAATCGGCAGTTACAACTCTGTGTGATTAGGGTCATGAGCGGGGGTGCCCAGAGGAGGGGAGCCCGAGTCTGAGTTACAAGGGATCAGGTGGCAGTCCCGTAAGTGGACAGACCAGCGCCGGCAAAGGTTTGGGGGCCAGTGGGCTGGGGGGAGCAAGGAGAGATGGCGGAGGGTGGTGGGGCAGGTCATAGTGGCCTTGAGGGCCAGGTAAAGAGGGTTCGGCTCTCTTCTGGCTCCAGAGAAGCTTTAGGCCAGTAAGAAGGTTGTTTTGTCTTGTTTGCAGATGATATGTGTGCATGTGCTTCAGTCACGTGTGACTCTTTGCGACCCCATGGACCATAGCCTGCCAGGCTCTTCTGTCCATGGGATTCTCCAGGCGAGAATACTGGAGTGGGTTGCTGTTTCCTTCTCCAGGGGATCTTCCCGACCCAGGGATCGAACCCGCACCTCCTGTGTCTCCCTCATTAGCAGGCCGGTTCTTTACCGCTGAGCCACCTGGGAAGCGGTAGATAATGTGGGTGATACCAGACTGTCCTCTGCCCTCCCTCACCGGGGAGGGACTCCGCCCTGCACCTGCCCTGGCAGCAGGGCACAGGGTTCCTGGGAGAAGGGGCAGGGAGTTGGGGTACTGGGGGCCCAGGAAGAAATCCCTCTTCTCCACGTGCAGCCGGCCACTCAGACGGCTGGTCCTCCATGGGGGCATGGGACAGACTGAGCCGGGCGGCTGCACCAGGAAAGCTGAGCTGAGGCCTTCCCGTGGACTCCATCTCCCCTAGGGAATCTTCTGTTGGCCCTGAGCTGGGCCTCTTGGTCTCTCTCAGCCCCCAGAACTGCCTGGGTGTCCACGTCTGAGCATGCTGAAACCAGAGCCCCATGGGGAGGGCATTTGCTGGGGTCTGGTGTTAGTTGCTCAGTCGTGTCCGATCTTTGTGACCCCAGGAACTGTATGTATCCCACCAGGCTTCTTTGTCCACAAGATTCTCCGGGTGAGAATGCTGGAGTGGGTAGCCGTTCCCTTCTCCAGAGGATCTTCCCGACCCAGGGATCGAACCTGGGTCTCCCACGTTGTAGGCAGATTGTTGACTCAGCCACCAGGGGAGCCTGAGAGAGGCAAGGGAGGCCCCAGAATAGCCGGCCTACCCCTCACCCAATAAGTACTGCAGCCCCCAGCTTGCCTTTTTCCACTGAAGAGCAGGCTACGGTGCTTGACCCCTGAGGAAGGCGGGGCGCTGGAGAGGGGCTGGGCTTCTGGGCGCCTGGCGATTGGCCAGAGGTGAGGACCCCGGGTGGCTGGGCTGGGCCAGGACCCTGGAGAAGAATGACTTGGGAGGGATCATGGAGGTGCTTTTACAAGGCCAGCGAGGGGCAGGGACTCCCCGGGGGTCACACAGGCACGGAGGTGGGGGAGCTTCTGGGCCTGTGGCCCAGGTTTCCTCTGGGTGCTGACCTCTCTCCTTCGCTGCCCAGCGCCGCGCCAGCCTGTGGGCAGCAGTGCAGCCCAGTGCAGAGGGGCCAGGCTCACCCAGCCCCTGGCTGCTGAGGGCCCTGGGGAGGGCACCATCTCCCTCTGGGTTTCGTCTTTGAACAGAGAGGGCTTGCTGGGGCCATGAGTCTGGCTGGCCTCGCCCCTCTGTCCCGCTAAGTCTCTGTCAGAGAAGCGAGAGGTGGCTGGTGCTCTGGGCTAGAGTGGGGACCTGAGGCCGGGCTGCCAGCGTGCCCCCAGGCCTCTTACCTTCCAGGCAGGCACACGATGGTGTGTGTGTTTCCGTGGATGGCCCATGTGTGCTGAGAGGTGCTGAAGGGGCGTGTCACTTGGGGTGGGCGAGGGTGCGTCCGGGTGTGCCAGGAAAATGGATGTGGTGAGCGCCTCCGGGTGCGTGCGGACGCCCAGCACGGTGGGTGGCGTGTCCAAGGGGGCCTGGCTGCCCCCAGAAGTGTGGTATGTCCCCAGGGGCCCCTGGCGCGGCCCGCTGCCGGCTTGCTCACATCCTGAGTCTCCGGGGAGCAGCGCCTCCTTCCGCAGTCAAGGGCTTTCGTCCCTGCAGTAAGCCCCACTTCATTCCCTTCTTCAACTGTGTAATTTCTGCCTGATTGTAATGGCATATTTTAAAATTACCAGAAATCAAAGCCAGGAAGCGGATACCAAAGCTTTTATCACGTTGCTGCGTTAAGGCTGGCGATTGGGGGGTTGGGGAGGGGAGGCATTAGACCCACCAACCCTCCCCCATCCACCACCCATCTCTCTCTCCCTTTCCCTTTTTTTTTTTCCTGAGACAGTAATAGGAGAAAATTGGTTTTGAAACTGAATAAAAGTCCCTTTCAGAGTAAATCATTTCTTTCAGGGTACCTTTGCTGAAAGTAAAATAGAGCATAATGAAAGGTGGGGACGTGATTGTCTTTCATTTACCGAGAGTCCAGGACAGACAGGGGGCTGCAGCCGTCTCGGGGAAATACAAGATTGGAATAATTGCTCGGTAACAAGGAGCTTGTTGTGAAATTAGTATCTTAAGAAAGTAGTGAAAAAAGGCTTTTCCTCATGAATACTTCATTATTAGAAGAAAGCGGCAGAATTTAGGGCTCCAGACACCTGTTTAGTATTAAATAACTTCCCTTTCTTCCCCTTCAACACACCCTCCCCTCCGCTTTCTTCTTTTTTAAAACCAGCCACCCCACTTGGCAGCTCCGGCCTTGGCGGTGGGGGTGGGGATGGGGCACCCGGGCTGGGTGGCCCTCAGCAGTGTCTGGGGTTGAGCCCACACCCGGGCCCACCTTTCCCTGGCAGGACACGTCCCGCCCTCTCCCCATCCATCCAGGGCAGGCCCTGCCCATGTCATCTTGCCCCTCAGAGGCTCCGGGTTCTCCGGGAAAGTGAGGTTTTGTGTAGCTAAAAATGCTCACTTCTGTGTGAATCTGGGTGAGTGAGCCCACATGGACCTGTCTGGAGCCACATCTGAGCCGCCCTGGGTGGGCCTTGCCTTTTCTGTTTGGGCTCGGAGACTCAGTGAGGGGGCCTGGTGGCCTTTCGGGCCTGGTCTCAGGGCACAGTCTGAGACGAAGGTCAGGCTCAGCACAGGTCACCCTGGTTCTCACGGGGACCCCTCCCTGGACATCTCACCCTTCCAGGGGTACTGTAAGAAGTCTCCAGACTGGGGTGGCGGCGGGGAGACCAACACTTCAATGAGTGGGAACCCCATGTGTCACGGGCAGTTCCCGGACACCCCTCCCCTCCGTGTAGCTTCCCGAGATGACCCGACAGATGGGAGGTCTGTGCCCTTGATGAGCTCAGGGCTGAAGGTGGGGAGTGGGGAGGAGGAGAGAGGGGGGTTGGTACAGATTTGCTGGCAGGTGGTTACGAGAGAATGGAGCCCACGGCCACCCGAAGGAACATGGAGGGGAACTGCTGAGAGAGCATGGAGTGGGCCAGGGTCAGAGCATGTCTGGGGGCGTCTGGGAATCCCCTGGGAGCAGGGGTGACCCACACACTGAGTTGGGCCAGGCGGGGAGCTGGGAGGCAGGCCTGGAGCGGCCCGTGTGACCAGCACCTCCTCTCCCCTCCTCACAGGGACCCCACCGCAGAGCGCGCCCCGCTGCGGGCCCCCAGCTCAGCCATGCTGGCCTGTCTGCAGAGGACCCAGAACGCCCCCGGCCAACACCTGGCCTGCCCGACCAAGAGCCTGGAGCTGCGCAAGTGTGAGTGACGCGCCCTCCCTGCAGCCCCGGCCCCCACCCCTTCCCCTGCCCGCTCCAGGCTCCCGGGGCTGGCGTCCTCCGGGATACACCGAGCTTGCCCGCCTCGGGCCGTGGCAGGGCAGCTCTCAGGTGGGGAAAGCCGTCCCCATTCCAGTGTGTCCCTGCACTGCCAGCCTGCTCTGGCTGCTCTGCGCCCTCCCAGGCCTTTGGGAGGCTGGGGTCCCCCCCTGACCGTGGCACCCACTCCCTTTGCCTGGCTGACACCCACCAGGCGCGACCTTCCTCCCCAGCAGCCTCCTCCGGCCACTTACCAGCACTGAGACCCCAACCCCAGCACTTCCTCCGTGGCCCGCCACATGCCACATCCGTCTGTGTCAGCAGAGAGTAGGATTACAGGAAAGCAAACACGCTTAACCCTGGAACAACGCAGCTTTGAACCATGTGGGTCCACTTATCCACGGATATTTTTCAGTAGTGAACGCTGTAGTACTCCAGGGTCCGCGGTTGGTGGAGGAACCGAGGATGTGGAGGGCCAGCTGTAAATTATGCTCCAATTAACCCCCGTATCATTCAGAAGTCAACTGTCATCCTGGATGGGATCCTGGCTTGGGGCTTGGATTGTTGTGTGGTCTTGGGCATGTCCTTTCCCCTCTCTGGACCTTGGTTTTTTCAATGGGTCAAGTTAAGGATATGGACTTGGTAACCTCCTTTACCATCCAGGAGAGGGGTCCCAGGCCCTCTGATCCAATTATTCCTAACCACCATAGATTTGTTGTTGTTGTTGTTATTTTTTAAGTATTTAGAAACATTTTAAAAAGTAGGGAGATATGCATAAAAATCTGGATCTAGTGTGTCTTGAATCAGAGAATCTGGTAACATAGGCCTGTGTTCCTCCTGTACTGCAGCTATCGGTTAGAACAGAACGCCTGTGTCTTTAAGGGGATATTCCTCTCCCGTTCACCACAGTCCCCAGTCCCCATCCTTCCCTATTGTAGCACAGGATCAGTTACCATTTATCACTGTGTTTATATTGCTGCTTTATTCTTTTTAATATGTATTCATCTTTAGACAGGGGCTTCCCTGGTGGCTCAGAGGTAAAGAATCCACCTGCCAGTGCAGGAGACATGGGTTCGATTCCAGGTCTGGCAATATCCCTCTGGAGAAGGAAATGACAACCCACTCCGGTATTCCTGCCTGGAGAATCTCATGGACAGTCTAGAAGCCTGGGGGGCTACAGTCCATGGGGTCTCAAAGAGAGCCGCTGAACAACAACAGTCTTTAGACATGGTGATATACTCATGTAGTCCAGTGTTCCAAAGGAATAAAGGGGTAGAGAGACAAAGCCTTCCTCTCCTCTCCTGTCTGTTCCCCCAGATGTTTTATGCACGTGCCAGCAAATATGTGTGTCTACACACACTGTATCCACTGTCCAACGCCTCACTTTTTTCACTTAAGCAACACATCCTGCACGTCAGCATCCGAAGAGCTTCCTCATTCTTTGCACAGTTTCTCGTGGCGCGGACAATCCATCGTTTACTTGGCCAGTCCCCTAAGGAGAACTGTGCCCCACCTGCCATTACAAGCAGTGCAGCAACAAACTTTGTCCCTGGGTATGTGCCACAGGGAGAAGGCAATGGCACCCCACTCCAGTACTCTTGCCTGGAAAATCCCATGGATGGAGGAGCCTGGAGGGCTGCAGTCCATGGGGTCGCTGAGGGTCGTACTCGACTGAGCGACTTCACTTTCGCTTTTCACTTTCATGCGTTGGAGAAGGAAATGGCAACCCTCTCCAGTGTTCTTGCCTGGAGAATCCCAGGGACAGGGGAGCCTGGTGGGCTGCCGTCTATGGGGTCGCACAGAGTCGGACACGACTGAAGCGACTTAGCAGCAGCAGCATGTGCCACAGAGATGTGAGTAAAACCACACCGTAAATTTCTACAAGAGGAAATACGGGCTCAAAGGTATGTGCGTTTGTAACTTTGATGGATGTGGTTTGATTTATCTGTTCATCCTCTTGATCTATTTTCCCCCCACTGGGTTTTGTCCTTATTGATTTATAGGAGCTCTTTGTATATGATGGAATTAGACTTCTGTCTCTTCTATGAACTGCAGATGCTTCCCCCAGATTGTCATTTGTCTTTGATTCTGTCATGGAGGACTTTTTTTTTTTTTTTTTTTGGTGAAGTGAAATTTGTCAGTATTTCCTTTTATGGACTTTGGATTTTGTGTCATACTTAATGTCCTTTCTCATGCTGAGGCTGTTAAAAAAAATGAGAGGGAGCTTCCCCAGGCTTTCTTCCAGTTCTTCTCTGGTTTAATTTTTAAAATATATAATCTCTGATATGTTTGGTAATTTATCTGATGCAAATTTGGGGTATGGATACAAGTATATTCAAATATCAGTGCAATGCTGGTTTAATTATTGTAGCAGTATAATCTTAAAAATTGTAATGGCTTTGTTGAGATATTATTCACGTACCATACAATCCACTCATCTGAATGTACCATTCAGTGGTTTAGTATACTTACAGAATTTTGCATCCATCACCCCAGTCCATTTTAGAGCTTTCCTATCAGCTCAGAAGAAATCCCTTTACCCACTCCTTCATCTTCTGTTCTCTACAGATTCCTCTCTCTTGGCCTTTACTGGGAAGGGACACATACAGTACGTGGCCTCCTGTGACTGGCTTCTTGCCCTCTGCACAGCGTTTTCAGGGCTCATCCATGTCATAGCATGTGTATCAGATCAGATCAGATCAGTCGCTCAGTCATGTCCGACTCTTTGCGACCCCATGAACCGCAGCACACCAGGCCTCCCTGTCCATCACCAACTCCCAGAGTTCACCCAGACTCAGATCCATCGAGTCAGTGATGCCATCCAGCCATCTCATCCTCTGTCGTCCCCTTCTCCTCCTGCCCCCAATCCCTCCCAGCATCAGAGTCTTCTCCAGTGAGTCAACTCTTCTCATGAGGTGGCCAAAATACTGGAGTTTCAGCTTTAGCATCATTCCTTCCAAAGAAATCCCAGGGCTGATCTCCTTCAGAATGGACTGGTTGGATCTCCTTGCAGTCCAAGGGACTCCCAAGAGCCTTCTCCAACACCACAGTTCAAAAGCATCAATTCTTCGGTGCTCAGCCTTCTTCACAGTCCAGCTCTCACATCCATACATGACCACAGGAAAGACCATAGCCTTGACTAGGCGAACCTTTGTTGGCAAAGTGATGTCTCTGCTTTTGAATATGCTATCTAGGTTGGTCATAACTTTCCTTCCAAGGAGTAAGCGTCTTTTAATTTCATGGCTGCAGTCACCATCTGCAGTGATTTTGGAGCCCAGAAAAATAAAGTCTGACACTGTTTCCACTGTTTCTCCATCTATTTCCCATGTAGTGATGGGACCAGATGCCATGATCTTCGTTTTCTGAATGTTGAGCTTTAAGCCAACCTTTTCACTCTCCACTTTCACTTTCATCAAGAGGCTTTATAGTTCCTCTTCACTTTCTGCCATAAGGGTGGTATCATCTGCATATCTGAGGTTATTGATATTTCTCCCAGCAATCTTGATTCCAACTTGTGTTTCTTCCAGTCCAGCATTTCTCATGATGTACTCTGCATATAAGTTAAATAAACATGGTGACAATATGCAGCCTTGATGTACTCCTTTTCCTATTTGGAACCAGTCTGTTGTTCCATGACCAGTTCTAACTGTTGCTTCCTGACCTGCATACAGATTTCTCAAGAGGCAGATCAGGTGGTCTGGTATTCCCATCTCTTTCAGAATTTTCCCCAATTTATCGTGATCTACACAGTCAAAGGCTTTGGCATAGTCAATAAAGCAGAAATAGATGTTTTTCTGGAACTCTCTTGCTTTTTCCATGATCCAGCGGATGTTGGCAATAGCATGTGTATAACACATTTTAATACTTGGTGGTGCTTCCTGCTCGTTATTCATCATTCTCTTATGCAAAAATCCCTTGTTTTTTTTATTAGTTTTTTTTTTTTGCTTTTTTATTAGTAAATCTATTAGTTTTCTGTCTGGACCACAGAATCAGCTTATCTAGGTAAGAACAAAATCCTGTTTGGGTTTTTACTGGGATTGCATGCAATTTATAAATTAATTTAGGAAGAAGTGACACTTCTATGATGTCTTTCCCTCCAATAAGATGATCTGTACCTGTTTGTTCAGACTTTCTCTCTTGTCCCTCAGGAACGTGTTAGTACTTTCTTCACTTAGACCTTTGCACATTTTTAAAGTTTCCTGCCTCTGGAACATTAACCTTTCTTGGCTAATCTTTTCTTCCATAAGTGTTTAAATAAAGGCTATTAACTCCTGCCACCTTACTGAATTTTGTTGTTTATAAAGCTTTCTCAATTTAGTCTCTTAGGTCTTCCAGTTATACTATCAAATCATTCGTAAGCAATAATCTGACCTCCTACTTTGCAAGTTTTATACCTTGATTTCATCTTATTAAGGTTGCCTACTGTCCCTGGAAGAATAAAAAATAATAGTGGTCACAATAGACATTCTTGCTTTGTCTCTGACTTTAACCAGAAGCTTCTAGGATTTCCTCATAACACAAAATGCTGGTCTAGGGGCAGATACTTTATCAGGTTAAAAATAAGTGTCTACCTATTTCCGTTGTATTAAGAATTTTAAAAATCAAGAATGGAATTTGAACTTCTCAGTGTCTGTGGAACTGATCATATGTTGTTTTTTTCCTCCTTTGTTCTCTTAATATGAAAAATAATGCAGATTTCTTAATAATGAACCGACCTTGCCTTCCTGGTTGGTTCCCACTTGGTCATGAGAAATATTTCTTTGTAACATACCATGGGGTTGGGGTTTACTTCAATTTCATCAGTGACATTAGTCTTTAGTTTTCTTTTTTGGGAACAGTTTTTGTTGGGTTTTATCATCAGTGTTACACTTGCTTCACAAAGACAGTGGAGGCTTTCCTCCTTCCTCTGCTTTATAAGATCGTAAATAGAAATGGATTATCTGTTCTTTAAAGACTGGTTGATCCTCCATGAAGCAGTCTAGGCCAGTGCATTTATTTGGGGGAGGTGGAGGTCTGCGTAGCACTGAGATGTTCACCATTCCTTCTGTAATGATTGATTCAAATGTTCTTGAATGAATTTGGTAAATTATGTTTCTCTAGAAAAGTACCAGTTTTATCCAGGTTTTAAAATTTATTTGCCCGAGGCTTCCGAAAATAAATTCTTTTAAATGACTCTGTTACCCTTATTTCTGATACTGTGTATTTTGCGCTCCCCCTTTTTGATTAGGTTAGTTAGCTAATGAGGTTATCTACCCCCCTCCTTTCCAAAATGAAACATCTTTAGGATCCATTTATTAGTAATTACCCTTTTCTGGTTTCTAATTCATTAATTTATGCATTTGTCTTTATTAAAATGCTTCTGCTTTGCTTTTGAAAAAAATTTTTGAGAGGCTTAGATCTTTGTCCTGCTAAACAAGAAAAAAAGGAAAATTAAGGCTGTGAATTCTCTGAGCACTGCTTTAGATGTATCCTATAGGTTCTAACATGTATTTTTATCAGTACTTTGTAAACTCTATGGGCTTCCTAGATGGCCCTAGTGTATAAAGAATTCACCTGCCAATGCAGGAGATAGAGTAGACTCGGGTTTGATCCCTGGGTTGGGAAGATCCCTGAAGGAGGGAATGGCTACCCACTCCAGTATTCCTGCCTGGATAGTCCCATGGACAGAGAAGCCTGGCAGGCTACAGTCCATGGGCCACAGAATGTTGGCTTTGATTTCTTCTTTGGCTTCAAGCTCATCTGCGTTCCATCTACGAGCCCAGGTAGTGGGTGCTTTTGCGTTTTGTTATTTCTAATTCTATTGCATTATAATCAGAGAATACCAGGATTTCTACTGTTTTGGACTTCAGTGAAGTTTTCTTTGCCATATGATGTCTGGGTTTTTTGTGAGTTTTATGACTTTTTATGGGAATTTGAAAAGATGTGGCTTTTTTTCAGGTCTCAGAGTTTAGTATTTACTAATTATATCTATCCCATTAATTCAGTACAGTTCAATCACTCAGTTGTGTCCAACTCTTTGCGACCCCATGGATTGCAGCATGCCAGGCTTCCCTGTTCATCACCAACTCCCAGAGCCTGCTCAAACTCATGTCCATCAAGTCGGTGATATCATCCAACCATCTCATCCTCTGTCGTCCCCTTCTCCTCCCACGTTCAATCTTTCCCAGCATCAGGGGCTTTTCCAATGAGTTGGCTCTTCCCATCAGGTGGCCAAAGTATTGGAGTTTCAGCATCCGTCCTTCCAATGAATATTCAGGACTGATTTCGTTTACAATTAACTGGTTTGATCTCCTTGCAGTCCAAGGGACTCTCAAGAGTCTTCTCCAACACCACAGTTCAAAAGCATCAATTCTTTGGCGCTCAGCTTTCTTTATAGTCCAACTCTCACGTGCATACATGACTACTGGAAAAACCGTAGCTTTGACTAGAGGGACATTTGTTGGCAAAGTAATGTCTCTTTTTAATATGTTTTCTAGGTTTTTCATAGCTTCTCTTCCAAGGAGCAAGCGTCTTTTAATTTCATGGCTGCAGTCACCATCTGCAGTGATTTTGGAGCCCAAGAAAAGGAAGTCTGTCACTGTTTTCATTGTTTCCCCATCTATTTGCCATGAAGTGATGGGACTGGATGCCATGATCTTTGTTTTCTGAATGTTGAGTCTTAAGCCAGCTTTTTTACTCTTCTCTTCTACTTTCGTCAAGAGGCTCTTTAGTTCCTTTTCACTTTCTGCCACAAGGGTGGTGTCATCTGCATATCTTAGGTTATTGATATTTCTCCCGGCAGTCTTGATTCCAGCTTGTGCTTCATCCAGCTCACCATTTTGCATGATATACTCTGCGTATAAGTTAAATAAGCAGGGTGACAGTATACAGCCTTGACGTACCCCTTTCCCGATTTGGAACCAGTCTGTTGTTCCACGTCCGGTTCTATTGCTTCTTGACCTGTATACAGATTTCTCAGGAGGCAGATAAGGTGGTCTGGCATTCCCATCTCTTGAAGAATTTTCCACAGTTTGTTGTGATCCACACAAAGACTTTGGCATAATCACTAAAGCAGCAGTAGATGTTTTTCTGGAACTCTCTTGCTTTTTCAATGATCCAGCAGATCTTGACAATTTGATCTCTGGTTCCTCTGCCTTTTCTAAATCCAGCTTGAACATCTGGAAGTTCTTGGTTCACATACTGTTGGAGCCTTCTTGGAGAATTTTGAGCATTACTTTGTTAGCGTGTGAAATGAGTGCAATTGTGCAGTAGTTTGAACATTCTTTGGCATTGTCTTTCTTTGGGATTGGAATGAAAACTGACCTTTTCCAGTCCTGTGGCCACTGCTGAGTTTTTAAATTTGCTGGCATATTGAGTGCAGCACTTTCCAGCATCATCTTTTAGGATTTGAGAGAGCTTAACTGGAATTCCATCACCTCCACTAGCTTTGTTTGTAGAGATTCCTCCTAAGGCCCACTTGACTTCTCATTCCAGGATGTCTGGCTCTAGGTGAGTGATCACACCATCATGGCTATCTGGGTCACTGAGATCTTTTTTGTACAGCTCTTCTGTGAATTCTTGCCACCTCTTCTTAATATCTTCTGCTTCTGTTAGGTCCATACCATTTCTGTCCTTTATTGAGCCCATCTTTGCGTGAAATGTTCCCTTGGTATCTCTGATTTTCTTGAAGAGATCTCTAGTCTTTCCCATTCTATTGATTTCCTCTATTTCTTTGCACTGATCACTGAGGAAGGCTTTCTTATCTCTCCTTGCTATTCTTTGGAACTCTGCATTCAAATGGGTATATCTTTCCTTTTCTCCTTTGCCTTGTGTTTCTCTTCTTTTCTCAGCTATTTGTAAGGCCTCCTCAGACAGCCATTTTGCCTTTTTTGCATTTATTTTTCTTGGGGATGACCCCATTAATTAGGTCTTGTGTATTGTACTTACCTGTCATGATAGAGAAATGGATTAGATGCCTACTGGTATGTGTGCCAGTCTGCTGCTGCTTGTAGCTCCTAAAGCTTTGGCCTTATAAATGGTGATGCAATGCTATTTAATGCACAGATATTAGTACCTTAAATCTTCATAGTGAATTGCATCCTTCTTGGCTGTATTTAATACTTTTGGCCTGGATTCAACTTTATCTATTAAGATGGTAACCTCATATTAAGATGCTTTTTTAATTCACAGTTTTTCTTGAAACCTTTGCCAGTCCTTTTATTTCAACCCTTCTGAATTACTTTGTTTAGCTGTGACTCATATAATATGGAGTTGAATTAAGCTTTGTGATCCAATCTGAATGCCTTTTAAAAAGTGTTTAATAGGAGAGTTTCGCCCATTTACATTTATTGATGCAACAGATGTCTGGTATTAGTTCAGTCATGCTGTGTTTTGTTTTAATGCCTTTGAAAAGTCTTTCCCCATGTGATCTAGGTTCTCTGTGAACCTACTAATCATAGGAAAGGCTGGTATCCTTTTTCCAGTGGTGCAGTGTTAAACAATTCCCTAATTTTCTATTTCTTTGACACGGCATCTATTCCATCTACCCTAAAATGAACAAAATGATGAAATTAGTGTATATCCTCCTTCTCTCTATAGCATTTTCTCGGTGTTCATGTCATCCTTTTAAACCTCTATTAACTGACTTCAGCTTTAATATCTTTTGATCCCAGCTATTAAAAATGAGGACACCTGTGTACTTATTTATACTTCTGATCCCCTCTCTCCCCGCTTATTGATACCATTACCTTCCTCCCAAGGGCTTGTGATGTTAGCGTCTGGTTGCATCACCACACGCCTTTCCATCGCAGGCTCCTAGATAACTAGGGGCCGTGCTCGCCACCAGCTCTCTTGCCTTGTTTCCCATCATCTGAAGTTGCCCTCTAGTCCACAGCTTAAGGCCTCCTGTGAACCACACTCCTGGAATCCCCACACGTTCAGCATGGTCTGGAACTTTCTACTTGAATGAGCAAAGAAATCATTCCTGGGTCAGTGTTTCCTTGAGGATTTTTTTGCAGACTTTGTTCTGTTCTTTTTGACTGTTGCATGTTACCATGGAGAAGCTGAAGCCTGCTCCTTCCTCCTCTAGGTGTCATTTTGATCTTTCCACATCTTTCACTCCATGACTCTCTGAGCCTGAGTCTTGGGGTTGACCCTTCCGAGTCTGTCTTTTCCTGGAGTCCGTGCCCTTCGACAGGCAGCTCCCAGGCGTGTGTTCTGTTACTTCAGTATCCTTTTGTGTGTCTTCCCCATGTGCCCTCTTCTAATGAATGCCTTCCCAACTGCCTCCCTTGCCTTTTGCTCACTCTTCATCCTGTTTTCTGTGCCACCTTTTTTTCTCCCTGTGCTCTTTCCATTTCTCCTTTCATAAGTTTCTTTTTATCCTACTCTTTGCATTTTTGCCTTAGAGAAACACTTGCTTACTACATTGTTGGCTTCACAATGAAATATTTAGCCATAACCTTCCTCTCTTCTGTGGCCACATTTTTTTCTGATGCGAAGTGTTTTTTTTTTTTCTTTTGCCAACCATTATGGCCTTTTCCTTCCCTTTTCTTATATATTTTGATTAGGTCCTAGGCTGGTTCAGTTTTGATTACTTGCCTCTGGAGGGTATTTCCAGGAAGACAAGGTTGGGGGGTGGACCTAAGATGTTATATCAACATCCTCAGAACTGAAGGTCCTCAGATGGTGTTCTTTCGGAGATAGGGGTTTAGAGAAATATTTGTCTGCCTCATCAAAAACAGAACAATGACAGATAAGCTGGAAGGGCTTCCCATTTCAAGGAAAAGTGTTTTTCATGCACAGCCCCTCTTCCCTCCTTTACACAGCCTCCAGGGAGAACACATTTTCTTTTATAAAATTAGATACTTCACTGAATAGATTGTCCGTGGCACATAATTCAGAAAGCATAAGAATTTACAGTGAAAAATAACTCCCCTTCCCAGAGGAAACCAGCATTAGCAGTTTCTTAAATACCCTCCTGAAAAATGCATGTAGGAGGGACAGCAAATACCTTTTATGTCAATATGCATAGCCCGATGCTTCTCGGTGCCTTGCCTTTTTCTCCTTCCCGATGTAGCTTGGAGATCACTCCCCACCTAACAGGAAGCGTGCCCTCGCTGTACTGTTGTGCAGGTGAACGTAACGTCTTTACCCGTCTCTCCATGGACGGACATTTAGGCTGTTTCTAGTCTCTTGCTCTTGCAAACAGGGCTGCAGTGAACACCACCTTCGTACATGTATGTATATCTGTGCAAAAATAATATTCCAGGATGGGCTTGCTGGCTCGGATGGTCTGTGCGTTTTAACCTCTGATTTTAACCACTGTCCAGGTGCCAGGGTTTCCTGCTTGCCCTTTGCTGCCAGCAAGCTGGAGCGGAGTGCTGGGCATGACAGCCCAGGCTGGTCCTCCCCGCTCTAAGGCCGGAACCAGAGAAGGTGATGCATGTGTGTGCTCAGTCGCTTCAGTCCTGTCTGACTCTTTGTGACCCTACAGACCATAACCTGCCAGGCTCCTCTGTCCGTGGGATTCTCTAGGCAAGAACACGGGAGGGGGTTGCCATGCCCTCCTCCAGGGAATCTTCCCAACCCAGGGATGGAACCTAGGTCTCCAGCATTGCAGGTGGATTCCTTTACCATCTGAGCCACCAGGGAAGCCCAAGAATACTGGAGCGGGTAGTCTATCCCTCCCTGCAGGGGATCTTCCCAACCCAGGGATCAAACCCACCTCTTATGGCTCCTGCATTGGCAATCGGCTTCTTTACAACTAGCGCCACCTGGGAAGCCCCATGAGAATGTGGAGGGGCCTCCAAAGATGTCCCACTTGCCCTGCCCGCTCAGACCCTTTGACATCTTTGCACTTACTGGAAGAGTCGCTGACTCTGCCTGTAATTGAAGAGCACAGGAAAGAGGGCGGCAGGACGGGAGATAAGCAAGTTGAATTGGTGCCCTGCTGCCCGGTCAAGGCCTGGACAAGACTCCTGAGCACCCAGGCCTAGGCTGACCCACTTGTCCCCGTGGCGCCACCCCGACTTCCCCCAGGCAGAACCCAGACAGGAAGTGCTGGCTCTGAGCCTCGTGGCCAGACCTCGGGCTGTGCTGTTTGTCACTAAGGGACAGAGGTCTTGACTGGGCCACATGCAGCGTGACCCCGGGTTAGCCCGTTGGTCTCGGGGCTGGAATGCTCCCTTCTGTGAAGTGAGGGGCCAGAGCACCTAAGAAGCCATCCCCTGTGATGACGATGATGTCAGAAACCCAGTGGGGAGAAGACGTGGCCAGGTCTGAGCCCTCCTCCCGCTTCTTCCTGGGTGATCTTGTCTGCGGCTTGTCTGCACAGGGCTGCCCAGCACAGACCTCCATGAGCTCCCCGAACGTGCCAGCAAACCAGAAACCGCTGCAGTTCACCCCTGGGACCTGAGATCTGGCAGGTGGAGGACCTGGGGGGCCGTGGGCAGCCACGTGTCCAGGAGCCCGGGCAGCTGGCTGCTGTAGCCTGATCCAGCTGACCAGACAAAGTGACCTGGAGGAAAGAAAGGTTGGGGGTGGGGTGGGGAATGAGGCGGGGAGGGAAAGTCCACTCCCCTTTCCTGCCTCAGGCCTGAGACCCCGGGGCTGCTCCCAGCTGGGCAGGGCCAAACAGGACCCGCCCACCTGGGGACCGTCCCCCTAATGAATATTTGACTTTCTTATCACGGTTTTGATAACAGAAACTTTGAGTCATGCTCCCCTGAGAGCAGGGCCAGGCAGAGGGCCCCCGGTGGCAGCACCGGGGCTTGGCTGGTGCAGGAGATGGGGGTGGGGGCCTTACTCAGTCGTCCAAGGTGGGGGGGGGTCCACCCCCACCCCCACCGCCCCAGGCGGCTGCCCCGGGAGAGGGTGTGAGCTTCCGCCCTCACTCTGCGGGATCTTGGGGGAAGGGTGCAGCCTTTCCTCTGTAGATGCAGGTACAGTGACCGCCCCGCCCTTGACCCCCTGAGCCCCCAAGGGCACAGGCTCTGAGACCTGATGGTCTGGGGGTCAGATCCTGGCTGGCCCTGAAGGGGATGTGTGTGTGGTCTTGGGCAAGTGAGTGGCCCTCTCGGGGGTCGCAGTTTCCTCCGCTGTGATGTGGGAATGAGAAGAAAAGCCGAGAAGCCCCAGAGCCTGGCAGCAGACTCAAACCCTCTACCTGCCCCATCTCCCCCAGAGGCTGGGAGCCCTTTCCCCACCCCAAGCCCGCAGAGGGACCACAGGCTCCCCAGCCTGTCTCTTGCATCTTAAAGGGGAAAGCATCCAAGGGGTGGTGAACCCAAGAAGGTCCTGGAGCAGCTCTTCTCCCCAGTGCCCACCCCTCCTCACCTGACTCCCACCCATCACCCCGGACCCCAAAGGCAGGAGCCACCAGCCCCACGAGTATTCTGCAGGTACCGCTGCTTCCACTGACGCTAATACGGAAGAAACAAAGCGATTTAAAATTCCAATAAAATGAAAAACCCACCGCTGGCCACGCAGCAGATTCAATTAGGTAGCCGTTGCCAAGTGCAGCCAGGGAGATGGAGGGACAGTCCAGGGCTGCCCCCACCCAGAACCAAGCCAGGAGGGGACGGAGGCTCGGAGGTGACAGCCGGGACAGGGCCGGCTGGACGCAGCCCCCTTTTACAACTGAACGAATAAAAATAAGGTCTCAGCAAACTAGGACCACAGGCAACTATTTCTATTACAGGGGTTTCAACCGCAATCCACCACAAACCAGCCTGAGGGCTGATAAAGTCAGAGGAGGACCAAGACCCAGGTCACTGCCTTCCCACACTGTGCGTAGGTGCTGGCTGGCTCAGCAAAACAGAAAAAATAAGGTTTAAGGATTAGAGAATCTGCCTGTGGTGTGGGAGACCCAGGTTCAATCGCTGGGTTGGGAAGAGCCCCTGGAGAAGGCAATGATAACCCATTCCAGTATTCTTGCCTGGGAAATCCCATGGACAGAGCAGCCTGGCGGGCTATAGTCCAAGGGGTGGCAGAGTTGGACACCACTGAGCGACTAAGGGTTAGAAGTTAAACTGCACAGAAGTTCCAAGAGAAGAATTCAGCAAGATTCTCAGAACATCAACATATAATAAAGAACTTACTGTATTGCACAAGGAACTGTACTCAGCATTTTATAATAACCTATAATAGAGAAGAACCTAAAAACATATATATATATATATATATATATATATATATATATATAATGCACATCCTTGTGTGTACTTTTTTTGGCTGCACCACATGGCTTGTGTGATCTTAGTTCCCCAACCAGGGACTGAACCCAGCCTTTGGCGGTGAAAGTATAGAGTCCTAACCACTGGACCACCAGGGAAGTCCCTTGCATATCTTTTAAATCATCTCTAGATTACTTATACCTAGTACAATGTAAATAACTAGGTTCAGTTGAGTTCCGTCACTCATTCGTGTCCAACTCTTTGCAACCCCATGAATCGCAGCATACCAGGCCTCCCTGTCCATCACCAGCTCCCGGAGTTTACTCAAACTCATGTCCACTGAGTCGATGATGCCATCCAACCATCTCATCCTCTGTCATCCCCTTCTCCTCCTGCCTTCGATCTTTCCCAGCATCAAGGGCTTTTCCAGTGAGTTGGTTCTTCGCATCAGGTGGCCAAAATATTGGAGTTTCAGCTTCAGCATCAATCCTTCCAGTGAACACCCATGATCTCCTTTAGGAGGGACTGGTTGGATCTCCTTGCAGTCCAAGGGACTCTCAAGAGTCTTCTCCAACACCACAGTTCAAAAGCATCAATTCTTCGGCACTCAGCTTTCTTTATAGTCCAACTCTCACATCCATACATGACCACTGGAAAGACCATAGCCTTGACTAGATGGACCTTTGTTAGTCTGCCACTGTTTCCTCATCTATTTGCCATGAAGTGATGGAACCGGATGCCATGATCTTAGTTTTCTGAATGTTGAGCTTTAAGCCAACTTTTTCACTCTCTTCTTTCACTTTCACCAAGAGGCTCTTTAGTTCTTTGCTTTCTGCCATAAGTGTGATGTCATCTGCATATCTGAGGTTATTGATATTTCTCCCGGCAATCTTGATTCCAGCTTGTGCTTCATCCAGCCCTGTGTTTCTCATGATGTACTCTGTTAAATAAGCAGGGCGACAATATACAGCCTTGACGTACTCCTGTTCCTATTTGGAACCAGTCTGTTCCATGTCCAGTTCTAACTGTTGCTTCCTGACCTGCATACAGGTTTCTCAAGAGGCAGGCCAGGTGGTCTGGCATTCCCATCTCTTTCAGAATTTTCCACAGTTTGTTGTGATCCACACAGTCAAAAGCTTTGGCATAGTCAATAAAGCAGATGTTTTTCTGGAACTCTCTTGCTTTTTCATGATCCAGGGGATGTTGGCAATTTGATCTCTGGTTCCTCTGCCTTTTCTAAAACCAGCTTGAACATCTGGAAGTTCACGGTTCACATATTGTTGAAGCCTGGCTTGGAGAATTTTGAGCATTACTTTGTTGGTGTGTGAGATGAGTGCAATTGTGCAGTAGTTTGAACATTCTTTGGGATTAGAATGAAAACTGACCTTTTCCAGTCCTGTGGCCACTGCTGAGTTTTCCAAATTTGCTGGCATATTGAGTGCAGCACTTTCACAGCATCCTTTTTTAGGATTGGAAATAGCTTAACTGGAATTCCATCACCTCCATTAGCTTTGTTCATAGTGATGCTTCCTAAGGCCCACTTACTTCACATTCCAGGCTGTCTGGCTCTAGATGAGTGATCACACCATCGTGGTTATCTGGGTCATGAAGACCTTTTTTGTACAGTTCTTCTGTGTGTTCTTGCCACCTCTTCTTAATATCTTCTGCTTCTTCTAGGTCCATACCATTTCTGTCCTTTATTGAGCCCATCTTTGCATGAAATGTTCCCTTGGTATCTCTCATTTTCTTGAAGAGATCTCTAGTCTTTCCTGTTCTATTGTTTTCCTCTATTTCTTTGCATTGATCAATGAGGAAGGCTTTCTTATCTCTCCTTGCTATTCTTTGGAACTCTGCATTCAAATGGGTATATCTTTCCTTTTCTCCTTTGCTTTTCGCTTTTTTTCGTTTCACAGTTATTTTTAAGGCCTCCTCAGATAGCCATTTTAATTTTTTGCATTTCTTTTTCTTGGGGATGGTCTTGATCCCTGTCTCCTGTACAGTGTCATGAACCTCCATCCATATTTCATCAAGCACTCTATCAAATCTAGTCCCTTAAATCTATTTCTCACTTCCACTGTATAATCATAAGGGATTTGATTTAGGTCATACCTGAATGGTCTAGTGGTTTTCCCTACTTTCTTCAATTTAAGTCTGAATTTGCCAATAAGGAGTTCATGATCTGAGCATAGTCAGCTCCCGGTCTTGTTTTTGCTGACTGTATAGAGCTTCTCCATCTTTGGCTGCAAAGAATATAATCAATCTGATTTCGGTGTTGACCATCTGGTGATGTCCATGTGTAGAGTCTTCTCCTGTGTTGTTGAAAGATGGTGTTTGCTATGACCAGTGCATTCTCTTGGCAAAACTATTTGCCTTTGCCCTGCTTCATTCTGTACTCCAAGGCCAAATTTGCCTGTTACTTCAGGTACTTCTTGACTTCCTACTTTTGGATTCCAGTCCCCCATAATGAAAAGGACATCTTTTTTGGGTATTAGTTCTAGAAGGTGTTGTAGGTCTTCATAGAGCCATTAAACTTCACCTTCTTCAGCATTACTGGTTGGGGCATAGACTTGGATTACCATGATATTGAATGGTTTGCCTTGGAAACAAACAGAGATGATTCTGTCATTTTTGAGATTGCATCTAAGTACTGCATTTCAGACTCTTTTGTTGACCATGATGATTACTCCATTTCTTCTAAGGGATTCCTGCCCACAGTAGTAGATATAATGGTCATCTGAGTTAAATTCACCCATTCCAGTCCATTTTAGTTCACTGATTCCTAGAATGTCGATGTTCACTCTTGCCATCTCCTGTTTGACCACTTCCAATTTGCCTTGATTCATGGACCTAACATTCCAGGTTCCTATGCAGTATTGCTCTTTACAGCATCGGACTTTACTTCCATCACCAGTCACATCCACAACTGGGTGCTGTTTTTGCTTTGGCTCCGTCTCCTAATTCTTTCTGGAATTATTTCTCCATTGATCTCCAGTAGCATATTGGGCACCTACCAACCTGGGGAGTTAAAGAGTTGTAAATATAATGTAAATTATATGTAGATGGTTGTAAATATGATGTAAATGTTATGAAAGTAGTTGCTAGTGCGCAGCAAATTCACCTTTTGGTTTTTGGAATCTCCAGTCCTCCGGTGAATCCTTGGATACAGAACCTGTGGATATGGAGGGCTGAGTGCATATTTATAAGGGATATTAGTCTATAGTTATTTGGTCAGTAAGATCCCTTGAAGGAGGAAATGGCAACCCACTCCAGCATTCTTGCCTGGGAAATCTCATGGACAGAGGAGCCCGGCGGGCTACAGTCCTTGGGGTCACAAAGAGTCAGACATGACTGAGCAGTTAAACAGCAACAACAGATACTAGCCTCACAGAACTAGTTTACAAATGTTCCCTCCGAGTCTCTTTTTTAGAAGGTTTGTGGGAAAACTGGTATTAATTCTTTAAACATTCTGTAGAATACACCAGTGAGGCCTTATCTAGGCCTGGTCTTTTTTGTGTGGGTGTTTTGGTTACTAGTTCAATCTCTCTGTTCAGTTCAGTTCAGTCGCTCAGTCGTGTCCGATTCTTAGTGACCCCATGAATCGCAGCACGCCAGGCCTCCCTGTCCATCACCAACTCCCGGAGTTCACTCAGACTCATGTCCATCGAGTTGGTGATGCCATCCAACCATCTCATCGTCTGTCGTCCCCTTCTCCTCTTGCCTGCAATCCCTCCCAGCATCAGAGTCTTTTCCAATGAGTCAGCTCTTCGCATGAGGTGGCCAAAGTACTGGAGTTTCAGCTGTAGCATCATTCCTTCCAAAGAAATCCCAGGGCTGATCTCCTTCAGAATGGACTGGTTGGATCTCCTTGCAGTCCAAGGGATTCTCAAGAGTCTTCTCCAACACCACAGTTCAAAAGCATCAGTTCTTCGGCGCTCAGCCTTCTTCACAGTCCAGCTCTCACATCCATACATGACCACTGGAAAAACCATAGCCTTGACTAGATGAACCTTTGTTGGCAAAGTAATGTCTCTGCTTTTCAATATGCTATCTAGGTTGATCATAACTTTCCTTCCAAGGAGTAAGCGTCTTTTAATTTCATGGCTGCAGTCACCATCTGCAGTGATTTTGGAGCCCAGAAAAATAAAGTCTGACACTGTTTCCCCATCTATTTGCCATGAAGTGATGGGACCAGATGCCATGATCTTCGTTTTCTGAATGTTGAGCTTTAAGCCAACTTTATCACTTTCCTCTTTCACTTTCTCTTTCACTCTCTTTATTATGGGTCTATAAAGACTTTCTATTGTGTATTAAGTCAGTTCTGGTTGTTTGTGTGTATCTATAGGAATTGTTCATTTTATCTAAGTTATGATACTGTTACATTTACTAAGGAACCTAAATTTATTAAATATTAAGGAATATAAATATATTCACAAAAAGGTAAATAAATGACCTCTATGGAGAAAAAAATTGTTTGTATAATGATAGTTTTTAAAGACCAAAACAAACTTACGTGCTGTGCATGGAGAGATACTCAGTATGGAGAAGATCTGATCCAGCCCCTGCGTCCTAGCCATCCTGTGCATAGCCTGAAGACCTCACGTGGAAGTTGATAAAGAGCAGAGGGTCAAGAACAACCCAGGTGCTTCTGATGAAGACATGTAGGGGCCAGTTCTGCCATGGCTTAGGGCTGAAGCCATGCGACTAGCAAAGGGAAAGAGGGCACCAGGGGATGGGGCAGAGCGTCTAGAAGTGGACAAGGCAGGCCTTGCGGATCACGGTGGGTGGGTAGACATCGCTGGGACCACTGGTTATCCGAATGGAGTGAATGACACTGGAGCCTTACCCAGCACTACACCAACAGGAACTCTGGGCAGACCAAAAACCCCACACCATGGGAAACAGACAGCAGTAGCACCCAGGCCTGACCTCCAAGGCCCACTGGGGCAGTGGGCCGGGATGGGGCAGGTTGGGGTAGCTGGCAACCACCCGGCGTCTCCCCACCTCCTCCCAGCAGAGAGGCCAGAGAACAGCTGCTCCCCATCCCCCTCCTGGGTGGCCTCATTAGGGATTCTGCAGGTGCCACCAGCTAATTAGTGTCGCGTTAATTGAGCATTCAGAAGGCTGCCACCTCCAAGGGCAAGAGTGTCGGCAGCAGAGGGGAATGCAGATGTGGGCCGGCTCCTCCTGGTGAGCTGGGGCCAGGCCCTCTGCCCCGGGGACCCCCCGACCCCCACCTCAACACAGATAACCACCGTCCACTTCCCGAGCTTTAAGGAAGAGGCAACAGGCGAAAACTGGGAGGGCATGAGAAAGAGACAGCACGCACTCAAGGCCTGCCTGTGCTCAGGCACCCGGCACACCACCCCCCCGTCCAGGAAAGCTGCAGTCAGCCCCCGTCACAGTCACCAAGCGTGAGGTCCACCGAGGGGACAGGTTTGCTGGGGGAGGGCGGGGGGTGCCCAGTGGCTCACTGGGAGCCGCACTCGACTGCCCAGGGACCAGCGTCTGTCCAGTAGGCGCCCGGGCTCCCACTGCGAAGCCTGGCACGTGGGAGCAGGAATCCTGCGCTGGGGTCCTGGCCTGGCCACCCACCTCCCCCACCTTGACGGGCAGGTACCTTGTGCCTGCCAGGGCCAAGTACCCTGGATGCACCCACCCCTTCGGCCCCGTACAGATGAGAAACTGAGGCTCTCACACCCAGCTGCTGCTCAAGGTCACCCCATGAGTGGCCGAGCAGGGCGTCAGACAGCCACGGGCCTGCCTCCAGCCGGGGTCCCACTGCCCACCTCTCCCCAGTCTCAGCAGCACAGCCCCCCACTCTCCACCCAGGCTCCCCCCACCTCCAACTTCTGGAACACAGGCTGCTGCTGAGGTCTCCCTGTAGCCACATTAAACCCCACTCAAAGGGCTGCTTTTAATTGGCTTAATATACTCGTTAATAACTGCGTCTATTTAACACACCTGTAAAAGGCCCATAACATTAACTTAATGGCACAACGGCCTGCTCGCACTGCCAGCCAGCCAGGCAGCCTTTCAAATTTCCCAACAAGGAGGGGCCACAGCGGGTGGGTGGGGGTGGGGCAGCGGCGAGAGCGGCCCAGGTCACAGAGGGGCCACCTGTGTTTCTGTACACGGGATCCAGGCTCTGGCTGGCAGCTGCCCCTGCAGGCTCTTGGATATTCGCTGGAGCCCACACCATCATTTGTGCGATGCTCCCGGGGCACCTGCTGTGGTTCCAGGCATTCTTTCAGGCCTGAGGGTGCTGAAAAAGAGCAGGGCCTGCCCTCAAAGGCCCCCAGATCCAGCCCAAGAGACAAGCCAACAGCTACAGCAGGCAGTACAGGAGGCAAGCAGGGAAGGCTGCCTGGAGGAGGAGGCATCTCGGCTGAGACCAAGAGGGGCAGAGTCAGCAGACCAGGGGGTAGGTGAAGACCAGACCTCCTTTCCCTCCTCCTAGTGTGTAATTCAGGCATCTGCCGTGTGCCAGGCACCACGTGGACCATTCCACCCCACCCCAGATTCCCCTTCCAGATCAGATCCTGGGCAGACCTGGACATGGGGCACTTCTTCCCAGGGTGTGGGGTGGGGGAGACGAACGCAAGATGAGCAGGGTGTCCAGGCTACCAGCATCAACCTGAGAGAACCCATCCAACCGTGGCGTCCACGGTGCCCAGTGATTGACAGCAGGGGTCTCGGACATGGATGCCCAGGACTTGAGTCCTGGCTCACAGATCCTGGTCCACCAGAAGTCTCAGACTGGCGGCACCGCAAGCCACAACCCACCCACTGGTGTGTGGTGTGTCCTGATGGTATCTGAACACTCTCAAAAGTGTTCCCCTCTGGGCACGGCACGCCTCCCCCACCCCACCTCGGTCCCTGCCCCTCCTGGGCCTCCAGCTCATTTGCAGTCCATCTGTCCGCCAGCGGTCAGCAGAAACGTGCAGAAATCTGCGTCTGCAACCCCCGCCTAAAGCCCTGTTCCGTGAACATCCCACTCCTCTTCCGAAATGCAGGACTTTCCTCCCAGGGCTTCCACAGGGCTGGCAGCGGGTGAAGCCGTGGGTGTTTGGGGCAATGCCTGGTCCAGAGGCGGCCCTCAACAGTGGGGGCAGGCGGTCAGCATGTAGAGGAGATCCAGGGACACGGTGCAGTGGGCCAGGGGTGGGGGTCCTGCAGAAGGAGCGCAGGGCCATGGCCTAAATGCCACCTTGAGCAGCTCAGGCTTCATGCCAACGGGGGTTCACGGGAGGGTCTGAGAGAGAGGCAGGCGGGCTTTAGTGAACTGCTCCCCAACAACTCTGCCACCCGCCGAGGGCAGACACCCTTGACAGTACTGCCCACAGCTCTCCAAGGTCAGCGACGGCAGTCTCATCCCCATTCTACACAAGAGCAAACGGAGGCTCAGAGAGGGGCAGCAGCCTGCCTAGGGTCACACAGCCAAGTGAGTGTGGCAGGCCAGGATTTGACCGTGAGGCCTTCCCAGAAAGCGGCTGACCACCCTCTGTGCTCCGCCTAGGAGCAGACGCTGGCCGCTGACACGGGGGTGCCAGGGAGCCCCAGGCTGCTCAACCCTAACCCCCGCCCCGCCCCACCCCACCCCCCCGTGGCCGAGGCAATTACAGAAAAGCACAGGCGAGAAGTGAAACGCCTCCTTCCCAGGCCAGGCACTGCTGGCATCCGGGGCTCTTTCCCTTGGTGTCTTGGTCCAACCCCCTTCAAGAGGGAAGCAGGGAGGCCCCCTCTGTGGCCTCTTTCCATGTCCCCGCTTCCCTGCCTCATCAGAGCCCCCCGACACCCGAGCTCGGCGCATGGTGGGGGTCTCCTGGGCGCTCTGTCTCCCAGGATGGTCGGGCTGCTCCCTGGGTAACCTCGTCTTGTTTCCCACCCAGGAGCCTCTAGGGGGTCGTGTTAAAACACTCCTCAGCTAACGGCCCTTCTCTGCTCCCAGCCCTCCCACGTGGAGCAAAGCCCGGATCCTCTCAGTGCCCCCCACCTCAAGGCCCTCCACGAGCCCCTGCCTCTCCGGTCCATCTTCTATGACCACACCTCTGGCTCCGCTGCCCCACACAAGCCCTTCTGCTCGCCTATCAGAGGCCATGCGGCTCACCCCCTCACCTCCTTCCACTCTCTTGAGGGGCCACTTAGATCAGGGAAGCCTCACTGCTGACGGCTGTGTCCAGACCAGGCTCACCCATCCCGTCCCTCTGCATCCCCCATGCCCAGCTGTCCCGGCTATTCTGTCTGTGTAGCAGGTCATCCCAAAGCCCAGTGGTCTCACATGCTGTGTCACACACTCAGACAGGGCACGGTAGGGTCGGGTGTCTGCGCCGTGAGGTCACTGGGGACAGGGTTGAGGGGAGGCAGCCCTGCTGAAGACCCAGGCCCAGGCTGGAATCTTCAGAAGGCCTGTTGTTCAGTCGCTTAGTCATGTCTGATTCTTTGCGACCCCATGGACTGCAGCACTCCGGGTCTCCCTGGCCCTCACCATCTCCGGGAGTTTGCCTAAGTTCATGTCCATTGAGTCCGTGATGCCATCCAACCATCTCATCCTCTGCCGCTCTCTTCTCCTTCTGCCTGCAATCCTTCCCAACGTCAGAAGGCCTGTTCCTTCATAAATCAGGTGGTGGATGCCGGTTTTGGGGGCTCTGGGGCACTCAGACACCAAACGCGGCTTCTCCACGTGGCTTGAGCTTCCCAGACCAGGAATGGACATCCTGAGAGGCAGAGATCCACTGGATCTCCGGGTGGAAGCCAGATATACCCTTAGGGCTGAGCCGCGACACTCACCAGCACCATTTCTGCCACCTTCATTCATTAAAATCGAGTTGCTTAGTTCATGTTAAAGTGGAGGAAAGTTAGGCTCCACTGCCCATGGGGAGAAGTGCCAAAGAACTATGGGCATAGTTTAAAACTACCACACCAGGGGGACTTCCCTGGAGGTCCTGTGGTTAAGACTCTGCGCTTCCAATGCAAGGGGGCACCGGTTTGATCCCTGGTCGGTGGGGATACTAAGATTCCACATGCCACTCAGTGTGGCCAAAATAATAAGAAGGAAAAATAATGTTGTTGAGAAATTGCCTGACTTAAAGAGTCCTGTACAACTTCAGGTTAAACTACCTTTAAAAAAAAAAAAACGACCATGTCTACTGTCTCCTTCACGGGGCTGTCGCTGCCTGACACATACGTTACTCTCTATCTCCCTGAACTTGGGCTTCCCTTGTGGCTCAGCAATAAAGAATTCACCTGTCAATGCAGGAGACCTGGGTTCAATGCCTGGGTCAGGAAGATCCCCTGGAGAAGGAAATGGCAACCCACTCCAGTGTTCTCGCTTAGGAAATCCCATGGGCAGAGGAGCCTGGCGGGCTACATTCCACAGGGTCGCAAAGAGTGGGACACGAGTAAGTGACGAAACCACCACTACCCCCGACTTGCTCCAAGAGGATGGGCACTTCAGTTCGCTTTGCCTGCTGCTCATCTCCAGGCCCAGGACGGCGCCCGCATGCAGGAGGGCCTTGGGAAATACCCGAGGCACGCCAGCCCGGGCAGGGGCTCGTCTCCACAAGGCTGTCTCTGGCTTCATTCCTCCCAAGACCCAACTCTCCAAGGGTGGAGACTAGTGGGTAACAGGGGCTCCCAGGCTGGACAAGTTCCTTCTGGCCAACCACAGCCTCGTCGTGCATTCAGCAAGGCTTCCCTGAAGAGTGGACGGGCCAACTCCGGGAGTCCCGTCTGCTGGGGGAGCGGGATGAGCCCAGGGCAGGCAGCATCTGCCTGCGGCCACACCAGGCAACCACCAAACCTCCTCCGGGGTCCCCTGAGCCAGCTCAGGGAACCCAGGAAGGTAAAGCCTGCAGGGCCACAGGTCCCTTCCTCTGCCCCCTCCCCCCGGCAGAGCTCCTCTGGACACGTGCTTGCCTTTGGGTGGCCCTTCACTGTGTAGAAGCCCACCGCAGACAGCTGGCTTGGCTGGTTGCTCTGTGAGAGGCCTTTCTGTGCCATATTTGTCAGAATGGGGCTGTGCGATGCCCCCTGAACGCTAGCAGTTGGGCTCACCTCCAGGCAAGAGTCTGGAGCCTCTTCCTACAGGGGCTCGGAGGCCTGGCCTGGCCCGAGTGACCAGGGAGCCCCCACCCCCAAGCCACGGCCACTGTGCTCTGCTGGGCAAGGCTGCATTTGAGGCCCCGGGTGGCTCGGGAGAAAGCCCTTCAGGAACAAGGTGTGAAGTAGTACAGGCTGCGGATGCTAAGGCTCACAGGGCATGGTGATCACACCAGGTTTGGACAGGGTGACTCTGGTCCATGGTCTCCTAAAAGCGAGTACGTGTCCGGGAAGCTCTGCCCGGGGCCACCTGCCCGGTCGCATGTCCTTAGACAGAACGCCTCCCGCCTCTCTGAGCCTCCAGGCTGACTTGATGGTCCCTCCTCAATACTGTCTGCCTCCCAAGTCTATGGAAGGAGACGATGGGGTGGGGGGGCACAGGGGGAGCCTCCTGGGTCTCCCAGCCTTGGCTGGGGCCCGCCTTGGGGTATAGGGGGAGGTGACGATGACGTGGAAGCCGAGCCCCAGCTCTGCCCTCACCAGCTGTGTTTCGGGGAGGTCCCATTTCCTTCCTCTGTAAGATGGGGGCCCAAATCAGTTATCTACTGCTGTGTGGCAAGTCGCTCTAGAATGTAGTGGCTTAAAGCAGGGGTCCCTACCCTCTGGGATTTAATGCCTGATGATCTGAGGTGGAGCTGATACAATACTAGAAATATAGTGCACAGTACATGCAATGAGCTTGAATCATCCCGAAACCATCCCCGCCCTCCCCCAGCTCTGTCCCAGTCTAGGGAAAACTTCTCTTCCACGAAACTGGTCCCTGGTGCCAGAAAGGCTAAGGACCGCTGGCTTAAGCGGGTCAGTCGTTATATACTGTCTCCTGTTTTCCGTGGATCAGGAGCCCCCTAGCTGGTAGCTCTGCTCCATGTCTCTCGTGAGGCTGCGGGCAGTTGTCAGCAGGGGCTGCAGTCACTCGAAGGCCTGCTCGGGGCTGGAGGACTTGCCTCCCCCAGGATGGCTCACATGGCTGCCAGGCCTCCCCGCAGGCTGCTCCCGTGTCCGCACGGGCAGAGCAAGTGATCCTGCCCTGGACTTCTCAGCCCTTCCCTTCACCGGTATCTCGCAGGCCTCATGGGTCAGCCCCATGGGAAGTGAAAGGGCATGCACACCACGAGGCGAGGACCACCGGGGTCTCGCGACAGGTCTTGGAAGCTGCCTGCCAAATGCCACAACTTGTCTTCTGCCTTATCTGTGAAAAGAGACCACCTCCCAACCCCTGGGAGGTGGGTTGGGAACACCAGGCGCTGTGAACAAGAGGCGCGGGGCAAAGCTGGAGGCCCGGAGCCTCGCACATACTAAGCGCTCACAGAAGACAGCCTCTCGGGGTACCACCGCCATCGGCTCCGCTGGAGAGACCCCAACTGGCTGAGGGCCCTGCTGACTAGCAGGGGGCCAGGTGGACCCCTTCTGTCCACAAATGGGAACAAGAAACAGGCATTGCCGGGTTTTTTTTCTTGCCTCCTTCTTCTTAAGGTTTTAAACACCTAATTTATTCCATCCATTAGATAGATTTTGTAGATTTAATCATTTTCACAGTTGGTGGCTCATTGGATACTCAAGATAAACTCCAAATGAAAGTATAATGGTGAGGACAAATGAGTTTTCACACCACAATGGCAGAAACTTGCTTGGGAAGAGAGTTTAAGGGGAACAAAAATACATACAGATATCATTTTTTTTCCCCCGGCAGCCGCTTTTGCTGACTATAGTAGGTTACCACAGTTAATTTCACCAGTTTTGTTCATCTGTAAAATTGCATAAAAGTGACATTTTTGTGCTCATTATAGCAACTGCTGATTTATAGCTGGTAAATGAAGAACTGGGCCCTTTTTTGTGGGACTCTCCGAGCGGCGCTAAGTGCCCATGAAATTGCTTGTATAATGTAGTTTAAATCCAATCTCAGAGAAAGATTCCCCCGTTGGCCAAAGTGACATTTCCATTCTCCACACCGAGTTTATTTTAGGCCACTTGTGGTGGGGGGAGGAGGGGCCGTTGCCCCAGGCAGGGTCAGGATGGGGGACCTGGGTCAGCTCCACCCACCCAGCTCTCATCGGGGCCACAGGGATGGGTGGGTACTCTTTAACCAGCCTCTTCCTTCCCTGCTGCACTGCCCAGCTCAGGGCAGAGGAGCACCGTCCTCCTGATACATGGTCTTCCCGACCTGCCCCTCCCTGGCCGAGAACCTTCCATGGCCGCCAAGGCCTTGGCCCAGGGCTCCTGAGGCAGCACGGCTGACCCCGCACCCAGGCAGTTCCTTGTGGCCGGGTTTCTGTCCTGGCACCGCATCCCTGACCAGTACCCATGAGAGGCCATCAGACCCTCTCCCCAAGTTAGGACGACAGAACTCGTCTGCAGACGACATGGCCAGTGTACCCTGAGAACAGAACCATCGGGAGTTCCTGCCCCATGGTGAAGAGGCCCTACTCGGGCCTGACACCCTCCTGAGCTGCCCAGGGTGGTCTTTCCTCCCCGCACGCCTGCCCTGCGCTTCTGCTCCTTCTCTGGTTCATCATTCCCACGGGGGCACACTGCCTCGCCTCCGCACCTTTGCCCGTGTGGCTTCTGCCTGGAATACATTCCTCTCCTTCCTCACCCCTTCAGCCCTGCCCTAGCAGAGACACTCTTCTCTTCCAGAAAGCTGTCCCTGGAGCCCCCGGGGTGAAGCTCCCCCGTGTCCACATGCTCCCTGTGTCCACACACTTCCTCTGTCCCCATCATAGCACTTGGTTCGCTCAGATTGGCTGTGAGTCCTCAAGGGGGTCTGCCTGCCAATGTGGGAGACATGGGTTCAATCCCTGAGTGGGGAAGATCCCCTGGGAGAAGGAAATGGCAGCCCACTCCAGTATTCTTGGCTGGAGGATCCCCTGGACAGAGGAGCCTGGCGGGCTACAGTCCATGGGGTCACAAAGAGTCAGACACAATTTAGCAACTGAGCACATATGCTCACATCTCGAGGGGTTGGGGGTGAGGCTTGGAGAAGGTGGGATGTGGCGAGTCACCTTCCCATTGGTGGGGAGGCGGTGGGACTTGCAGTCTGTCCCAGCCACGATGCCAGGCCCACTCGTGCACATGCCCTGCCCCTTCCTCTCTCGGGAAGACCCTTGTTGTGCCTGGCAGACGGGGAGGGTCATAACACAGGTGGAGAGACCCACTTCTGCTGAGGCTTTGCCACTTGACTTGTTAAACCTCACAGCAGCCAGGAGAGGCAGTGTTAGCAACAGCATAAACCCATTTTTCAGGTGAGGAAACTGAGGCTCAGGGTGGTGAACCCCTCCCTCCCTTCCTCAAAACTCACTGCTGGGCTCCAGGGGATGCCCTTGGTGGGGGAGGAAGGCAGTGCACCATGAGAACTTGTAGGGTCCTCCTTGCCCAAGGGCCCAGTCAAGTCTCGGTCTCCCAGGACCTGCTGTGCGCTGCACCCCCTGGTGGGCCGCTTGGCACGGACATTCCCCGAGGCCGCCCTGCAGACCTGGCACAGTCATCCCCATTCCACAGGTGGGGAAACTGAGGCTCAACCAGACCAGCCACTTGTCCAGGACCACACAGCCCCATAAGCAGGCGGGACTCCACCCAGGCTGCCAGCTCCAAAGCCCTGGGTCTCTCCACCCGCTTCCTGCAGGCCCCTCGCTCCCCTCCCCACTGCAGAGAGGGTCACGGACAGTCCCAAGGGAGGTCTCAGGACCGGGAGGGTCTCTGGAAGGGAGAAGGGAGTCTGCCTACCGGCTACCTGCTTCCCCTGCTGCAGGGGCCTGTGCCCACCGACAGTGGGGACTGCTGGCCTGTCACAGAGTATGCCCTTCAGGGAATCCCCTAGTGGTCCACTGGTTAGTGTTTTCACTGCCAAGGGCCTGGGGTTCAATCCTTGGTCACAGAACTAAGACCCCACGTGCAACACAGCATGGTCCTAAAAATAAAAAATTTAAAAATAAAATAGCTCAGCTGGTAAAGAATCCACCTGCAATACAGGAGACCCCGATTCAATTCCTGGGTCGGGAAGATCTGCTGGAGAAGGGATAGGCTACCCACTCCAGTATTCTTGGGCTTCCCTGGTGACTCAGCTGGTAAAGAATCTGCCTGCAATGTGGAAGACCTGGGTTCGATCCCTGGGTTGGGAAGATCTCCTGGAGAAGGGAAAGGCTACCCACTCCAGTACTCTGGCCTGGAGAATTCCATGGACAGAGGAGCCTGGTGGGCTGCAGTCCATGGGGTCGCGAAGAGTCGGACATGACTAAGCGACTTCACTTTCACTTTTCAGTTTCATGCATTAGAGAAGGAAATGGCAACCCACTCCAGTGTTCTTGCCTGGAGAATCCCAGGGACAGGGGAGCCTGGTGGGCTGCCGTCCATGGGGTTGCACAGAGTCAGACACGACTGAAGTGACTTAGCAGCAGCAGCAGCACAGCGACTTAGCACACATGCACGCACACCAGAAATGACCCAAACGCCACCAGCAGTAGGAAGGACGAGCAGGATGAGTGTGTCCTGCAGTCACACTCCAATACCCCGAGGCCATGAGAAGGGACAGGCCCTGCCCCCATAGCTCCCCAGATGAACCTGGAAAAGTAACCTTGAGTGGGACAGACCTGACACTGCGTGATCCCTGCTCACCTGTGCCGACACCAGGAGCGGTCAGGAGTCTGGAGGGCCTTCCCCTTGGTCCCCTTGCTGTGGTTCCTGTCTGAGGGTGGACGCAGGGGTTGCTCTGGGGACTGGCCACCTGCCCCCTCTCCCCCAACCTGGGTGTCACACTAGTGTGTTCTGTGTGTGAAAGTGCAGTAAGTCTATAATGTGTGCAGTTTCCTTGACATATTTATGCTGTGATGCAAAGCTTAAAAATTTAGAAGGGGGGACTTCCCTGGAGGTCCAGTGCTTTAAGACTCTGTGATTCCAACTGCAGGGGCCCTGGGTTCGATCCCTGGTCGGGGAACTAAGATTCCACATGCCACACGGGCACGGCCCAATTTTTTTTTCTTTTTAATTTAAAAAATTTGAATGAAGGAGCAAGGGAGGCGCGGCTGGGAAACCCTTCCAGGGAGCCATAAGGGGCGCGGCCTGCAGGCGGGCCCTCACCTGTGCGTCCTCCCCCTCCCCGTGTACCCCTGCAGGCGAGACGGTGGCTAGCTCCATGCATTCCTCCCGCTACCCGAGCCCTGCCGAGCTGGATGCCTACGCCGAGAAGGTGGCCAACAGCCCGCTCTCCATCAAGATTTTCCCCACCAACATCCGCGTGCCCCAGCACAAGCACCTCAGCCGCACGGTCAACGGCTATGACACCAGCGGCCAACGCTACAGCCCCTACCCGCCGCACACGGCCGGCTACCAGGGCCTGCTGGCCATCGTCAAGGCCGCTGTCTCCTCCTCCTCCAGCGCGGCCGCGCCCGCAGGGCCCGCCAAGAGCGTGCTCAAGAGCGCCGAGGGCAAGCGGACCAAGCTGTCGCCGGCCGCCGTGCAGGTGGGCGTCGCGCCCTACCCGGCGCCCAGCACACTGGGGCCCCTGGCCTACCCCAAGCCGCCCGAGGCGCCCGCCCCGCCGCCCGGCCTGCCCGCAGCCGCGGCCCCCGCCGCTGCCGTCATCCCCCTGCCCGGCCGCGGGCTGCCCCTGCCGCCCTCCAACCTGCCCTCCATCCACAGCCTCCTCTACCAGCTCCACCAGCAGTGCCAGGCCCCCGGCGCCGCGCCCACCGCCTGCCAGGCCGTGCCCGGTCCCCCGCCCAGCCCGGCCAAGCACGGCCCGGTGCCCGGCTTCCCCCGCGCGGCCTACTCGGCCACGGCTGGCCCGCCCGAGTGCCGGAAGGGCGCCGAGTTGGGCCAGGGGAGCACGCCCGCGGCCTTGACGTTGGCCGGGGCCGCCAAGCCCGCGGGCTACGCGGACGGCGGCCTGGATTACCTGCTGTGGCCCCAGAAGCCGCCCCCGCCGCCGCCGCCGCCCCCCCAGCCCCTGCGGGCCTACGGCGGCGGCGCGCTGGCCAGCAAGTCCCCCGAGGCCTGCGGGGCGCGGGCGTACGAGCGGGCCAGCGGGTCACCCCTCAACTGCGGCGTGGGGCTGCCCGCCAGCTTCACCGTGGGCCAGTACTTCGCCGCCCCCTGGAACAGCGTGCTGGTGACCCCCACCAGCGACTGCTACAACCCTGCGGCGGCGGCGGCGGCAGCGGCAGCAGCGGCAGCGGCAGCCGCCACCGGGACCGAGCTGGGGCCGGGGGCCGCCCGGGAGCTGGCGGGGCCCCCGGCCGAGACCCTTTCAGGCCTGCCCAGCAAGAGCGTGTGCAACACGGCCGTGCTCAGCAGCAGCCTGCAGTCGCTGGAGTATCTCATCAACGACATCCGGCCTCCCTGCATCAAGGAGCGCATGCTGGGCAAGGGCTACGAGACGGTGGCCGTGCCCCGGCTGCTAGACCACCAGCACGCCCACATCCGCCTGCCAGTCTACAGATAAGGCCGGCCCGGCACACGGACCGACGGGCAGGGCGCCGAGGAGGCTGGGGGTGGGCGGGGAGAGGCAGGCCGCAGAACAGAGTGGGCGGCACGCGGGGCGGTGGGGATGGGGGACAGCCCGGCCCCGAGTACCCCCCTGATGCCCACAGGGAAGCCAGGCTGGCGACCCGCCAGCTGCCGCCGATGGGGAGTTGGCCAGGTGATCTCTCGCTCACGACGCCCCTCCCCACCATCGGCTGCCCCGGCCCGCCCCCCGGGGAGGCCTAGGAGCAGCCACCCCCCAGATCCATGCCTCCCTCCATCCAAGCTGGCAGAGGCCGGGAGAGAACAGAAGGGGTTCCACCCGGAACAGAAGCGGTTCTTCCCAGCTGTCCAGGAGAGGGGCTCAGGCCGCAGTGGGTCGCAGGAGGAAATGTGATGGTCTGGCGGCGGGGGTGGGATCGGAGCAGGCCCCTCCCCCGGGCTTAGCTCCTCCCTCTTGAGGTCCCAGTCTCCAGGAGAAAGAGCGGCGGGGGCCCACAGCGCCCCCCACCCCCACTGCCCACTCCCGGTGAAGACCAGACTACAAGAGGCTTCGGGGAATGCTGGTCCCCCTGCTCCTCCCCTTCTAGACCCTCTTCCCCTCCCCATCATGCCTTCCCCACACAGACTCCCATCTCCATTCTCCAGACCCTGGACCACCACCTTCCCCCTTCCCACCAGGACCTCTTATGGGGGGGCTGCCGGGCACAGTTGTGCAGATTGTGTATTGCACAAGGGCAAGCTCATCCGAGGAGAGGTCATTTGCATCCTAGACGTGTGTGTTTATGACAGCAAATTTTCTGAACCTCGAGGAAGGGGCGGCATTGACCTATTCGCACAAAGGCGCCATAGGGGCTAACAGTGTCAGAGGGCTCAGACCCTGCTTCCTTCAGGGGTCCTCCCAGGAGCCAGTGCTGGGGCAACCTGCTGGTTTTAACTGGGAGATCCAATCCACCCCCTTTTCCTGCAAGCCACCCTCCAAGGCCTGCCCCACACCACTTGGGAGGGGGGATCAGGCAGGCATGGAGGGGACCCCCATTAAGTCCCTAAGGCCCAATTTCCCCAAGCCCTGGCCCCTCTGGCACTCTGGAAGTGGTACTGTATCTCTCTCCAAGGCCTGTTCAAGCACTAAGTGCATTTACGAATCTCTGAGAATGTTTTTTTTTATATACTAAAATTGACCATTATATTCTACTGTGAGAAGTACGGTCTGCACTATATTGTTTTAAAAACGAAGAGAAAGAAAAAAAAGGAAAACACAGATGGTGTCTCAGCTGTGGGATTGTTTCGTTAAGCTCTTGTGTTTGTTCATTCTTCCTTCCTCCACCGCCCCCAACCCTTCCCTGCCCCAGGAGTAAATCGGGCTGTCTTCTCCCCTTGACGGGGCTTGGAGCCCTGGGGAGCAGGCAAGGAGTCTCCTGGCACCCCCTCTGCTGGGCCACTTTGTAGGCGATGGTCTTCTGACCCTGTTAACATGTCAGCCACTCGGCAGGGCCAGCGACCAGTCCCTAGGGCAGCCGAGACAGAGCTGAGCTGGGGCCCCTCTGGCTCATTCCCTGAGGGGTACAGAGGTGGTCTGAGGTTGGTGTCCCCCCATGTCACTAAACCCCCCTCCTCAGTGCCTGCCATCCTCTGTGCGTCCCCTTAAGCAGTGTGGCTTGGGGACAGGCCGGAGTGGCTGAGCAGTGGCCAACTCCCTGTCCAGCCCCAGCACATACCCACCCCATGCCTCGGGGGCCTGGGGATGTCCAGGAGACCTCCCTTGCCCTGGGATGCTCAGCGTCCATCAGGCGCTTACTGCGCATTTTCCTATACACAGCATCTCTTGGGAGCCTCGCCACTGCTTGTAAGGTGTGCTGTGCTTAAGTCACATCAGTGGTGTCTGTCTCTGTTGCAACCCCATGGTCTGTAGCCCGCCAGGCTCCTCTGTCCATGAGGATTCTCCAGGCAAGAATACTGGAGTGGGTGGCCATGCCCTCCTCCAAGGGATCTTCCCCACCCAGCAAAGTCTTAAGTTGACTGCCTTGGCAGCTGTGTTCTTTACCACTAGCGCCACCTGGGAAGGAAGCTTGTAAGGTAGAGGGTATGCTAGAGGAAGAAGCTGAGGCTCAGAGATGTGAAGTGACCTGCCTGAGGTCACACAGCAAGTCTGCAGAAAGTTGGGGTTCATACCCCACAGCATAGACTTTTTTCACATTCTGTCCCCTCCTTCCTCCCTGACCTGCTGGGCCAATGTCTGAACAGAGGGGAATGGGGGGTGTCCCCAGTCTGATTCAGGCCTGCCCTCTCATGCATGGAGCCCCGTCTGGATGCCTGGCATGGCAAAGTTTGGGGAAGAAGAGGGACAGAGGGGACGCCCTGGATGTGACCTTGCAGTGGGGACATCCACCTCCTAAGGCCAGGCCCCAGAGCCTGGCGGCACACGGAGGTTTTGAGAAGAGGATGTGTCCAGGGCAGGACCCAGGCCCTTCTGAGCCGGGTCAGTGAACCAGATATGTCAGCAGGGCCTGAAGAACAGAAGCAGGGTCCAGCTGGGTGACAGGCCAGGGAAGCCATCGCTGCATGAAAGGCCCCTGGTGGTGGTGGTTTAGTCGCTAAGTTGTGCCTGACTCTGCGACCCTGTGGACCAAAGCCCACCAGGCTCCTCCATCCATGGGACTTCCCAGGCAAGAATACTGGAGCAGGTTGCCATTTCCTTCTCCAGGGGATCTTCCTGAACCAAGGATCAAACCCATGTCTTCTGCACTGGCAGGTGGAGTCTTTACCCCTGAGCTACCAGGGAAGCCCGAAGGCCACTGGGTGTGACCACAGACAGGACGCAAAGGAGAGCTGACACAGTGCTTTTCTGACCTCATGTAACTGAGTCTCACAACGGCCCTTTCAGGTTGTAATAAGATCATCCCCATTTTACAGATGAGAACACAGAGGATCTGAAAAACAGCCACAAGGAGGGGAAGAGGGAGACGGGTTCTGGCATCAAGCCCCACACTTGAGGCCAGGCTGCCCCCAGACATTCTACCTTCATACATTTCTGAAGCTCACCAGGGGCATCGCAGTGCCCAGGCCTATCCAGCCTCTGGAGGGAGCATGCCCTGGGTACAAATCCTACCATAGGTACTTTAAGTGACCCAGAACCAGTCCATCCCCAAAGAGGGCAACGCCAGAACCAGGGATGGAATTCATGGAGACCACAGTGTGGGCACTTGGGAGAGGGGCGGGGCAGAGCAGGCTCAGCACTGGGGGTGGCAGTCCATGGCCTGGCTGTCCCCAGGGCTACCACTGCGGCCACCTCCACACCAACGCTAGGTACCCCAGGTCCCGGGCCCACCAGCAGGCCCGCCAGGCAAGGGGACAGAGACTGCAGCCACCCTCCAGGCCAGGTCCCTCACATCCAGGGTGAGGACCCATCCCCTATCAGAGGAAAACCTCCTGACCCTTCTGCAGGGCAAGTGAAGAGGCAACCAGGTGGGGCCACAGAGCACAGCCAGTCCGGGCCTGACCCCAGGACCCAGCTCCATCCTAGCACCAGCTCCCTCGGCCGGGTTTCTTCTCCCTGGGAGCTGGGGGAGCTGAGGTCAAAGGGCTCTCCAGCCTCATTAAAACCAAGTAGAGGAGCAGTGCAGGTGTTAACGATGTTTTCATCACTACAATTACCAACAGCCCTGTTACTGCAGGCAAACAGGCTCAAGGCTCAGCGCTAAGTAGTAGGTAGGTCTCGCCACAGTTCAGGTGTACATGGTATACTTGAGGCCAGCAAGACCAGAGAAGGGTGATCACTTTGCCTAAGTTCACGCAGTTCAGGATGGAGCTCAGAGAAGGGGCGGGAGGGGCACAACACCGGCCTTCTGATTCAGAATCGAAGCTCTTAACTGATACGCAGAGACTAAAACCACCACCGATCCCTGAACACATCCTGTCTGGCTCCAGAAAGCAGATCCAGCATTGGTTCCCACACCCTGCGCTGCTGGGACCTCCTGTGGATGATGGAGGCAGAGAGGAGCCGCCTGCTCCCCAACCAGAGCTGCCTGCCTTCCCTTTATAAAGACACTAGAAGCTTCTCCCTCTATAGGTATCTGGGGTTCACCCCTAGTTAGAGCTGAGCTGTCTAGTCCTGTAGTCATGCGCTGGAACCACGTATATTACTACTACTTCCCATCATAACAGATCATTCCATATTCCAGAGGCCTCAGATGCGCGTGAGGGCTTCGGCAAACCTCTAAGTGTGGAGGAGTCTATGGCGGGGACGCTCACCTTTGCGGAGTAGCTCCATGTCTTCTTGTCTCATCCCAGCCTTTAGATCTCGCTCCCATTTCCATCCCCGCCTGGCCTCCAAGCAGCGACTTCAACCTCTCTCCGCAGCCCTGAGCTGCACCTGGGATTCCTCATGCCCCACGTGCCCGTGCCCTGCGCCTGGGTTTCCCCTACCTGCGCTGTAGTGCGCATGCGCGTCCCGGGAGTCTTTAAAGGGCCCACGCAGTCACTATGGGGCCCCCCTTCGCTGGCCATTGGAAGGTGGGGCTCAGCCACGGTGGGTGGGCAAGCCCAGGGGAACAAAAGGTTTTTTTGTTTAAATCACCGCTTGTTCACCAGAGAGTGACAAGGGGAGAGGAGGAGGCAGGAAAACTGGCCCGCTCCCATAGACTCTATGTGTGGCCCTGGGCCTTGGTCGGGAGTGGTGGTGGCATTTGAAGGGCTGGGACAGCATCACGTGATGTGTGACCAGGATGACAGGGCAAATTCGTGCTGTGAGTGGGCCCTGCCTCCCCCGCCCCAGAGCAGTGGGACCCAGGGCTTCTGGGCCTGGGGATGCCTCCCACCAGCACATGGCCTGTGGCAAGTGGCTGCCTCTTTGAGCAGTTTTCTCAAGTGTCAAGTGTCTGTATCACAAAACATGCACCACATGCGGCTGAACATAGGCTGCTGCTGCTGCTGCTAAGTCACTTCAGTCGTGTCCGACTCTGTGCGACCCCATAGACGGAAGCTCACCAGGCTCCCCTGTCCCTGGGACTCTCCAGGCAAGAACACTGGAGTGGGTTGCCATTTCCTTCTCCAATGCATGAAAGTGAAAAGTGAAAGTGAAGCCGCTCAGTCGTGTCCGACTCTTAGCGACCCCATGGACTGGAGCCTACCAGGCTCCTCCGTCCATGGGATTCTCCAGGCAAAAGTACTGGGGTGGGGTGCCATTGCCTTCCCCAGAACATAGGCTGAGGGCGGTCAAGTCCAAGGAGCTTCCCTGGTGGCTCAGTGGTAAAGAAGCTGCTTGCAATGCAGGAGACCTGGGTTTGATCTCTGGTTCGGGAAGATCCCCTGGAAGAGGGCATGGCAACCCACTCCATATTCTTGCATGGAGAATCCCATGGATGGAGGAGCCTGGCGGGCTACAGTCCATGGGGTGGCAGAGAGCCGGACACGACTGAGCGACTCAGCAGCAGCAGTCAAGTCCTCTAGGCGACATGGAGCCTCTTCTGAAGGTGGATTATTCCTGTCATCACCAGAGGCTGATTTTCACATTGCTAAGTGGGTTTCTAGGTTAAAAGAGTTTGAGAAACTGAGGCCTGGTTCACCCTCCCTCCAGCACCTTGGAGATGTATATTAGCATATTATTTGCACATGGATTTAATATGCTAAGTCACATTAGCTATTAAAGGTTCTGAAAAGTCCTGCAGGGGAGATGTGCATGCGTGCGTGCTCAGTCACTTCAGTCGTGTCCGACTCTCTGCGACCCCGTGGACTGTAGCCTGACAGGCTCCTCTGACCATGGGGATTCTCCAGGCAAGAATACTGGAATGGGTTGCCATGCCCTCCTTTAGGGGATCTTCCCAAGCCAGGGATCGAAAGCAGGCCACCTCCACTGCAGGCGGATTCTTTACCATCTGAGCCACCAGAGAAGCCCAAGAATATTGGAATGGGTAGCCTATCCCTTCTCCAGAACTTTCCAACCCAGGGATCAAACCCACATCTCTTAAGTCTCCTGCATTAGCAGGCAGGCTCTTTACAACTAGCGCCACATGGGAAGCCCACAGGGAAGATAGCCTTCCCGATTTAGCCCAGCATTTCCCTAACTTTTTCCTATCAGCTAAGTTTTTGTTTGTTTCTGTTAGCATCCCAAGGAACAAACGGGACTTCAGGAAATACTGAGTCCTAATTTGTGTTGCAAGTGGGAGAACTAAGTCTCCTCTCCTCACTGGGCCTCAGTTTCCCCATCTGCAACACAAAGACTCCTCATGGGTTTGCGGCAGAATCAGAACTGGGATCCAGACCTGCCCTGGAGTCGTTGGGCCTCACGTCCTAATTGGTCTTTGTCCACCGTGTTGAGCTGGGCTCCAAAGAGGGGAAAGACCACCAGGAAGAGAGAGGAAGCCCTCATTTGAGAAGTTGGGATGATGTCCTTATTTTGAAAATGAGAAAAGTCAGGTTCAGAGGAGGGAGGCAACTCGCCTGAGGGCGCACAGCAACCAGGTCCTAGACTCCTGGGAGGCAGAGACTCCTGTTTCACCTGGTGGGGGTGGGAATGGTGGGGTTTCCCCGGTCTGTAGCTCCAGCCTCACCTCATGGGGAGCTCACGCTAGGGGCTCCTCCCGGACCAAGGCACCAGGTTCCAAGCTTCCCTAAGGCCTCCTCTGAGGAGGCTCCGGGGCGTGACTACAGCAGCCTCTGGTGTCCAGTCTCTACAATCTGCTGCCCCACCCTGTAGCAGCCAAAGGCAGATCTGTGAGATCCAGTGAGGATATCCTAGACTGTGGGGGTCTCAGGTAAAGCAGGAGGCTCTCTGACATCACCAAGAACCTTGAGATGCAGAGATGAGCCTGAGCTCAGATATGGGGACCTGGGTTTGAGTCCCAGCTCCACTTAACCTGTCCTGGTTTCATCTGTTAGAAGCCATCAACAGCCTGTGGGAAAAACAAAGTCCCTGTGCTGTGGAAAAGCCACATAGCTAAGACTGAAGGAAAAAAAAAATCCTGCCACCTCCCAGAAGGGGTTGTCCAAGACAGAGGAGAGGGTTCAAATGCTGGAGTCCACCACATCCAGGCTGTGTGTACTTAAGCAAATGCATTTGCTTCATTGAGTCTCACTTTCTTCATCTATAAAATAGGCAGAAGTTTGTTCTTGTGTCTTCATGATTTTGGCAGAGTAATAGGAAACCCTGATGCATTGGTATAGATGAGAAAAAAAAATTGCTATCTCAAACAATCATAAGAAACCCTAAGGCAGGGTGGCTCCAGAGTTGGTTAATTCACTAGCACAATGGTGAGATCAGGTACCCATGTCCTTTTCTTCTTTCTGCTCCACTAAGCCCCTTCATGATCACAAAACAGCTGCTACAGTTCCAGGCATCACACCCAGTCCTGATGGTGCCTAGCAAAAGAGAAGACAGTGTTTCTTGTATTTCTTCAATTTCCCCCAAATCCCTCTTCCTTCAGCAGACTTCCTCTTTTGTCTCATGGTCCAGAACTCATTCATGTGGCTATTCCTATACCAGTACCTAGTAAGGGAAATAGAATCACAGTGGTGGGTGCATCTGGGGAAAGCCCATGACTGTAGAGCAGAGTAGAGAACTCTGAACAAAATGAGGTGCTGTGAATAAGGAAGAGAGTCTGCCTTCCAGAGAGGCATCCACACCAATTCATAAGCGCTTACACATAGTTTCTGATATCGAATCCCAAGCACTGAGCTCAGCACCTAACACATGGAAGATGCCTTACGTGTGTTCATTTGTCCCCTCCTTTTTGTGTTTCCCTCCGAAGTCACAAGACTCCCGGCCTGGCCTCTCCTGACCCAGCCTCCTGCCCTCCTTCCCTGGGGCCTGGGTCTGTACTGCCCAAGGCGGCTTCTCCTCTGTCCTCTGGCTCCATCACCACCACCTCCTTTTGTTTCTGTCCCAAAAGGTTGGGATGAACAAGGATCTCCCCCATTGTTCCCCAGGACTTCAGATTCCTAAAAAATAAAAAGCGGGAGGTGCTTGATTCTCATGCAAATGCTTTCACCAAGGAATCAAAAATTAATAACAGTATGAACAGAGGCCCGGAGTATTTAACCACTCCATCCAAACCACCAAAATGATCCGAATACACCGTTATCCAGGCGAGGTGTAGAAAATTGACTGCCGACTACGACATTATTACATCGGAAATGTCAGGAGTGTGTGAAAGCCAGGGGGAGATGAACAGTGTGGTTGAAAATGGCTTTTGATTTTTTAAAAAAATTCCCAGCATTCATCTAAAACAATAATAACAGCTAATAATAACAGGGCATGTAATAATGAACTATTCATAGGCATAAGAGGTAATTGTTCAATTAAGATCCGAGAGTTTCTGTGACTGTCTTCTCTGATGGGGTCCCTTTGTTTTTGACTCTGGTAGCACTAATTATTTCCCGGTAGTGCTTTAAACTTGGGATGAAAAAAGCCCTGCTGTCAAATATGACATACAAGTGCTTTATCATTATTAAATACACACGCATGCACATAATAAGAAATCCTTGTTGGGATAAAGTTAGGGGTATGTTTAAACTGACAATCTCTGGGGTTCAGCATTAGTGATAGGAGACAGCCAGGGTCTTTACTCACAGCAGAAGTGATCTGGCCACACTAGATCACTCCCTCCAGGCGTCAGAGTGTTTTTCTCTCTGGCATGAGAATACCTGGGTTCAAATCCCGCCTCCACCACTTACCAGCCGGGTGCCCTGCGCACAAGTCTTCCCCTCTCTGAGCCTCTGTTTCCCCATCTATAACATGGAGTGCAATGGACATTCAGGTTTTGCAGTACCAGTTACTCTTTTTTCTATTGTCTGTATTCGTTAGCTATTGCCACAAAATTGATGATTTGCATTTGAACAAAATCGCGAAAACTCAATAGCATACCAAAAAAAAAAAAAAAGGTTTTGGTCCCACATTGGTTGGGGGCCTCTGATTTCTGTGAGGCTTGCCTGGGCTGACGCAGCTCTGTTCCACGTACCTCTCATCTTCCTAGGTGCTGGCCCCGGAAGGTCTGCTAATACCCCATTGGTTAGAACAAGTCCTGCTCTGCCCACAGTGGAAAGAAAAAGTGGTCCTGGAAAGGAACGGCTAAAGGGGAGAGTCAGGGTCATTGCCGCAGGCTAACACAAGTATCAGCATCCCAACTTGCCTCGGGATCTCTCTCCCCTCATCTTCAGTCCCTGTGGTCCTGGAGAAGTTAATATCATCCCTGGTTCTTGCTCTGCCTTTCAGAAATTCTGAGCCTGGGGTTTTTCTCCGTAAAGAGAGATTAGCATTAGGAAGGCCTTAAAAGCTCAGAAGCATCAAACAGAGACCATGTCATAATCAGGAGGGATATTTTCCTCTAAGCAACTCTGGCCAATGTGTCCCCTGAAAATATTTTGACCTACCACCAGTTCATGCCCTGTCCTTTGAAGGACATTGGCAAAGGTCATCATTAGGATCTTAAAGGAACAAACAAAATCTCAACGGCTGGAAAATATTTGAAATTCCCCTGAAACAGCTTTTGAAAACCTTACAGAAAATCAACACCCACACCATCAAATTATTTAGAAAATCACAATTGAAAAAGTTGCTATCTATTTAGCTAAAAATGTTCCCAGAGAAAAGTCATAGCCTACAATGATGTCATTATTTTAAAAGAATGCATTCTGCATTCACCTCAATAATTTATGGAATCTTTTTGAGTTAAGAGGGTGTTTTGATTTTGTGGGCCAACCCATCACAAAACTAGAGAAATGACCTCCTTATGGCCCCAGGATAAGTCACAGTCATATTCTGTGACAATGTTGCCTGCCTTCCAGTGGGAAGATGGGGTGGTGGGGAGGGCATCTGGCTGCAGAGGCAATAGTGGTTTCCACATCCTCCTTTCCCACAGAACCAAGACCTGGCTGGGGAAACTTCCTTTCTCTATATTGCTTTCTGCTGCTTTAGGACAACTGCTGCTTCCAGTCTGCTGACTGGCTGAAGCATGGGCCACATGACACAATTCTGGCCAATAATACAAGAGGGAACCTTGGTTGGGGAACTTCAGGGAAAACATTTCTCTCATAGAAAGATACAGGAAGTACCATTTCTCCTTCATCTGGATGCCTCTGAACAACAAAAATGTGAGTTGCTATGTCGTGTCCAACTCTTTGCAACCCCATGGATTGTAGCCCGACAGGCTCCTCTGTCAGTAGAATTCTCCAGGCAAAATTATGGGAATGGATTGTCATTTCCGTCTCCAGAGGATCTTCCCAACCCACAAATTGAACCTGGGTCTCCTGTATTGCAGGTGGATTCTTTACCATCTTAGCCACCGGGGAAGCCGTGGATGCCTCTGAATCTGGGTGAAATGCCTGAAACAGTGGCTCCATCTTGTGTCTTTGATGGAGCCCCAGGGCTTCCCTGGTGGCTCAGACAGTAAAGAATATGCCTCCAATGTGGGAGACCTGGGTTCGATCCCTGGGTTGGGAAGATCCCCTGGAGGAGGGCATGGCAACCCATGCCAGTATTCTTGCCTGCAGAATCCCCATGGACACAGGAGCCTGGTGGGCTACAGTCCATGGGGCCACAAAGAGTCAGACATGCCGGAGCGATTTAAGCACAGCACATGTGAGGAAAAACCCAGCACATTTGGTGGGTGGTGACTAGCACAGTGCCTGATAAATGCTTGAAGGAATAATGAGCTGGCAGAACCCTTAATGAATCACAGAGACTGAATTAACAAGCCTCACTGCCCTCCCTAACTTGGGACATCTTGTTGAGATAATAAATATTCTTTTCTTCAAGCCAACATAAGTCTTCTGTGACTTGCCGCCCCAAACATGTTAATGTATGAACACTACAGCCACAATTCTCTTTTCTTTGAAAAGCCCAGGGAATCACTTGACCTTCACAAAGTCAGCGCCCATTTTACACATGAGGACACCGAGTCTCAGTTTAGGAACTACTTATCATTTCATAGAAGCCTTGGCTCAGCCAGGGAGGGTATCCCATCCCCCAGGATAGGACTGGCTCAGGTATGACATGTGACCCATGTCCATTCAAACAGAATGGCTCTTGGGACCTCCATTAAGAATGCTGGAGGGCTGGTGGCTCAGTGGTAAAGAATCTGCCTTCCAATGCCAGAGACACGGGTTCCATTCCTGACTGGGAAGATCCCACATGCCGCAGACCAACTAAGCCTGTGCGCCACAGCTACTGAGCCTGTGCTCTAGGGCCCGCGTGCCACGACCAAAGTAGCCCCCCACTAACCACAACTTGAGAAAAGCCTGTGCAGCAACAAGGACCCAGCACAGCCGAAGATAAATAAATAAAATTATTTTAAAAAAAGAATGCTGGAATGAGGAAGCAAGTAGCCTTGGGAGAAGCTGGGTCATCCATGGACCGCAAGGGCAGCCCATCAGCCTTGGAAGCCAACGTAAAGGGAGACCGAAAGAACGGGTCTGTGGGAAGGTGGGCGCCCCCCTCTAGCCACCCTCAGTGGTAATACAAGTCTCCCCTTCATTCTCTGCTTCATTCCAATAGCTGAAGAGATTCCAATCCTTCAAGTAATTGACATCCTTCTAGCAGACAGGGAACATGGAGGCCCAGAGAAGTAGAGTGACCTATTGCCACTGTCTGGGCAGAGGGTGCAAAGCCGGGTCTTCAGACCCCACGCCCTGTTTGTCTCCCACTGAAGCTGGTCCTCCAAAGTCCCAAGCTCTTCTCAACTGAAGCTTCAGATGGGACCTAAGACTGGGTCCAAGCCAGGACCGGGGACCTGGGAGGTTAGAGGGAAACCGGCTGGCTGCGGATTCATCCAGGGTGGAGCAGCAGGATCGGGTATTTGGAGGGCCCCTTCTCATGCCCAGAGGGCTGGATCAGCAGTGGGGTGTGGCCCGGGGAGAATGGCAGCCCTCGGAAGGGAAGCTCTGGCTCATGTTCATGGCTCCGCTGGTGCGTGGTCCCAGCCAAAGGTTCTCTCTTGACTCCAGTGGGCCCCGCTGTCCTTATTAGGGCCGCTTTCCCCCTCACCATCACCCCACTGGACACTGGATGGCTCACCCACCTCCGTGGCTGTCATCTCCGCCTCTGCTCTGCTCCTCCCAACTGCTTGCCTACTCCCCCCGAACCCGCATCACTCTGCCATGATGAGCTTTACCATCTCCCCACTGGCATCATTTTCCTCCACCATCATCACCCCTCATTTTCCCCCACCATCATCACCCCCTCCCAGCACCTCTGGAGACTTAACCATCTCCCCACAGCACTGTTACGCCTCCATCAGTACTCTCTCCTCCTCACTCCCTTCATCTCTACCTCCCCATCACACCCCAAGCTCACCCCCATCTCACAGTCACCACCGCCCCCGGAGTCCAGCCCCTCCAACCATCACCCTGAACACTGCCTTGGTTGTAACTCCTGCCCCGGCTTCTTATCCCCACCCTACCCCCAACCACAGAGGTATCTCTGCTCACTGGTCTCCCTGCTGTCTTCCCCCAGTGCCTGCTACCACTGCCCCTACCATCTATCTTCCCCACCGTCTCCACCATCAATGAACATTTATTGAGCACCGACAATCCCAGACCCACCCAGGGCCCAGCCCCTCATCAGAGCCACCGCACTTCAGCCCAGGGTGGCCTGTGCAGCCGGCCCTGCACCTGGGACTAGGTCCTGGAGCCCCAGCCAGTCTCCGGTTCGGGGCTGGGGGTTGGGCCACTTTCCTGAGAGCAGAGCAAATAAATAAATGAAGAGGCAGGGAGCTGAGTTCCGGTGGGCGGAGACCCTGGTGTCCCTTACTATGACTCCATGGGAGTGAGACAGGCGACCAGGCGTCCCGTGCCCCAGCCAGGGAGGTGGGGCGGGAGGCGAGCAGGAGACTGGAGACCAGAGGGTCCTGGGGCCTCCCGGGGATCTGCCCGGCCCTCACCTCTGGGGGTCGAAGGAGGGTACGGGGCGGGGGACACCCCGGTGCGGGGCACCTCTGAAATGCAGCTGGACTGGAAATGGGCAGCGGAAGGGACCCTGCTCCTATCCACAGGCCCTAGAGCGGGGCGTCGTCAGTCCTCCACTTGGGGGGGTAACTCTGCTGGTGGCCGTCGCAGCTGGGGTTCCCCACGTTGTCCAGAGGCACCACCACCTCGTCCGGGTTGGAGTTCTTGTTGAGCTCCACCACGCGGGGCACCACCGAGGACCAGCGATCTGTAGTGAGAACGGCGGAGGGCCAGGTGAGGGTGGCCAGAGAGCCGGATGAGGGTGGCCAGAGAGCGCATGCGCCTGTGTATTGCGCGCCTTTGGTGTCCCGCGCACTCAGCAGTGGTTGAAAGGAAAAGGAAAGTGAAGTCGCTTGCTGCTGCTGCTGCTGCTAAGTCGCTTCAGTCGTGTCCGACTCTGTGCGACCCCATAGACAGAAGCTCACCAGGCTCCCCCGTCCCTGGGATTCTCCAGGCAAGAATACTGGAGTGGGTTGCCATTTCCTTCTCCAATGCATGAAAGTGAAAAGTCAAAGTGAAGCCGCTCAGTTGTGTCCGACTCTTAGCGACCCCATGGATTGGAGCCTACCAGGATCCTCCGTCCATGGGATTTTCCAGGCAAAAGTACTGGGGTGGGTGCCATTGCCTTCCCCGGTGAAGTCGCTTAGTTGTGTCCAACTCTTTGCGACCCCATGGACTGCAGCCAACCAGGCTCCTCCGTCCTCGGGATTTTCCAGGCAAGAGTACTGGAGTGGGTTGCTATTTCCTTCTCCAGGGGATCTTCCCGACCCAGAGATAGAACCTGAGTCTCCGGCATTATAGATAGATGCTTTACTGTCTGAGCCACCAGGGAAGTCAGTGCTCTAAAGGGGGAGGTATATTATCCCCGTTTTACAGAGGTGGCAACTGGGGCTCAGAGGTCATGGAGCCCACCTCGGAACACACAGGAGTAAAATGAAAGAATCAGGATTCAAGCCCACGTCAGGAGGCCTGCTGGCCCAATGCCTCCCAACTGTGCTCGGCTGAGTAGAAGCCAGGGCCCAGGCTTTCACCAGCAGCAGAGGAAGCTCGGCGGCCAGCCCATCACACCCTCCCATTCTACAGACGTGAATACTGAGTCCCAGGGAAGGGACAGGACTGCTCCAAACAAAACGGTGCTGAGGATGACCAGGGCTGCCCCTCTGTGCCCCTCAGTCTCCCCCACACCTCCCCTGACCCACCCCCCACCAACTCACCCCTCCGGAGGCGGCCCACGGTGTGCGAGAAGCCGTAGTACTGGTAGTTCTCGTTCTTGCCGGGGTCCTCGTTAATGATGCCCAAGTTCTGGTTCCAGTGCGACCAGTTCACCTCGTCCACCCTGGTGGGGCCACAGCAGACGGAGGGTCAAGGAGAGCCCCTGTGCCCAGAGATAGCACCCCTTCCCCACCACCAGGCAGCCTCCAAGTTCCAGCCTTCCAGCACACCTTCCTTCTTTTTTTTTTATTCTTTTTTTAAATTAAAAAAAAATTATTATTTATTTATGTATTTGGCTGCACCAGGCCTTAGTTGCAGCACTTGGGACCTAGTTCTCCAACCAGGGATTGAACCCAGGTCCCTGCGCTGGGAGCATAGTCTTTGCCACTAGACCACCGGGAAAGTCCTTGGGTTTTTTGTTTAAATTTCTGATAATATATATAGACAGATAGGTAAAACATAAAATTTGCTATTTCACTTCTTTTTTTTTTTTTTGGTCTCTGTACTTGGCTTGCAGGATCTCAGTTCCCTACCCAGGGGTGGAACCCGGGACCCAGCAGTGAAAGCTCGGAGTCCTAACCCTGGACCACCAGGGAGGTCCCTCACCCACTTTAGAGTGTACAATTCAGGGGCATTAAGTACATTCCTAAGATTGTGCAGCCGTCACCACTACCTAGTTCCAAAACCTTTTCATCTCCCCAAACAGAAATCCTGCGCCCGTTAAGAAGTAACTCCCCTCCCCCCTCCCCACCAGCCCCCGGCAATCTCTGTTCCACTTTCCGTCTCTATGGATTTCTATTCCGGACATGTTGTATGAATCATTCAGTATGTGGCCTTTGTGTCTGGCTGCTTTCACTTAGCATCAGGTTTTCAAGATCCATCCACGATGTAGCCTGCATCAGTACTGCATTCCTCTTCATGGCTAAATAGTATCCCATTGCCTGCAAAGACCTTATTTGTATGGCTATATCTCCATTCATCTGTGGAGGGACATCCTCTTTCTTGATATTCTCACTCGTATTATTGAGACACCTCATAAAGTCAGGTTATAGGGCCCCAATAGGCTCGAGATAATTTTTACTGTTTTAAAATATTTATTCGGCTGCATTGGGTCTTAGTTGTGGCATGTGGGGTATGTGATCTTCATTGCGGCATGCGGGGTCTGTAGCTGTGGCAGGCAGGATCTTGTTCCTGGACCAGGGATCCAACCCGGGCCCCCCTGCATTGGGAATGAGGAGTCTTAGCCACTGGACCACCAGGGAAGTCCCAATTTTTGCTTTCTAAAATTCTTTTTAGTTATTTTTATTCAATTTCCGTTGGGAGGGGGCAACTGCTATGGGTCAGGATCCAGCAAGGAAGATACATCCTTTGCTCCCATTTTACAGACGAGGAAACTGAGGCTTGTTGAACTATTCGTCCAAAGTCACAAAGGTGTTAAATCACAGTCGAGACTTGGACTTTGGATCCAAAACAGGGCTGTGCAGTGGGGGCTGTCATAGTGGAAACTGACTTTGCCTGACTCCAAGCATGATGCTGATGCTCCATGCTGGCAACCACGTTACAAAGAATGAGTCCTCGTTAAAGAAAAGATTCACCCAGGGCTTCCTCCTAAGAAGCTGGTATTCCCCATGCATCTGGGTAACATCCCAAGTCCTGGAAGCTGCTGATAACTCAGTTTCTCCATTTCAATCAAAGCCCTGAGGGGACTTCGCATTCCCTATGCAGGGAGCCCGGGCTCGATCCCTGGTCAGGGAACTAGATCCCACATGTAGCAAATAAGAGTCCGCATGCCACAACTAAAGATCCTGCAAGCTACAACTGAGGGATTGATGACCCTGCAGGCCACAACTAAGACCCAGGGCAGCCAAATAAAATTTTACCTATTTATTTCATTTTTTTTTAATAAATATTTTTTAAAAATCGAAGTCCTGAAACCCATTCCATTGTATCACCAATAGAGGGTGGTGCCATGGGATAAGCACTGCCTCTGAGTCTGCTTCCTCCAGCAAAGGAGACAGCAGTAACACCGGCTGCTTCGGGGCACCCCAGTGGGGGCTGGCCGGGCACATCTCACGTGCCAACCCATCTAATATGCACAGCTGGCCAAAAGAGTGATGCTATCATTGTCCCCATTTCACAGATGAAAAAACCGAGGCTGAGAACTGAACCCACAGGATCAGCCAGTGGAACTGAGCTCCGGTCAGGCCCCTGGGGGCCCCAATGGCTCAGAAGTGGCAATGGGTAGAAAGCATAAGGAGGCCCGGTGGTCTCGCCCAGCCCGGCCTCACCTGAAGCACCACCTGCGGTCTGGAGTGCCATCCGAGCTCTTGCCCACAGTCACCATTTCGCCCGAGCGGAAGGCCTTCCTCAGGAACACAGGGAAGGAGCGCTCGATGTCCAGGATGGTGGTGGCCCACTGTGGGGAGAGAGGGTGGGCGGGCGGCAGGTGAGCCGCGCCCGGCCTTGCCTAACTGTTCTCAAGGCAGGAATGACGAAGAGAACCAGGCTTTCTAGCTCCCACCACCCCTGCATTAGACTCAAATACCCACAGGCGCCTGGCCGGAGAAAATGAATGAAGGGTCTGCAGCCCGTGCCCCAGGACACCAGGCGTCCCCTCAGTGCTGGGCATCCCCAGGGAGGGGTGGGCACTGGGGCAGACCAGGGGGTGCAGGAGACCCCCATCCCTGTAAAGGGGGCAGCCACCTCTCATCCATCCAGGAACGTGGGCCCGCCTTGCCAGGCTTCCAACTTTTCAAGAAAGGCCAGAAATCTGGATTTTTCTGTGAAATCTCTCAATTAAAATTTTTTTGCATTAAGTTTTTAAAAAATATATAGTGATGCAGAAAACAAATAAATCTTTGCTGGTCAAATCTAGTCCACAGGCTGTGAGTTGGCATGTTACAAGTTACATCCAGTGGGGAAACTGAGGCCCAGGGGAGGAAGAAGTAGGGATAAAGGGTAAGAGCAGGTCCGATGGTCCCCTGAGACCCAGACCTAGGGGGAGGACCTTGTGGAGTTGTTTTTCCTCACTGCGCCATTTCCTGAAAATGTGCCAAGTCACGGTAAGTGTGGGTGCTGCCTTCCCGGGCCTCGTGGTAAGGCTGTTTATCGGGGACCCGGGTTCTTGAACTGCCTGCAGCCAGGCAGGCCGTGACAGCCTCCCCCCAGGCCCTCTGCTCTCTAGGCTTGCACGGAAACCTGTGGGAAACAGGCGGCAGCTCCCCAGCGCATCCACACCCAACACATCTGCTTGGGGTGGGGGGGTGGGCAGGGGGCGTGGGGAGCGATGAGGATGCTGATGCTTTGCGGCTCTGGGGTGGCCTGCTCCCAGGCCAGCCTGGTGTCTTGGGCCCGGCCAGGGCACGGAAGCTGCCCCCGGGCTCCATGCGGGACCCCCACTGAAATGTCAGGCTCTCTGAGCATTTCCGGTGCCCAGAGGGCTCCCTCCCTGGAGATGGGGGGATTGCATCCCATGAATGGGACCGCAAGGGAAGCTGAGCTGTTGGTCAGGCAAGAAGCCACCGGAAATGTGCTAGGTGGCTGCGGGAAACAGACCTGCAGGCTTCACCCATGCCCATTAAACAGACAGGGAAGTGGAGGCGGAACGGGGTGGTGCAGCTCGCCCAGAGCGCCAGGTCGAGGAGGCGCAGCAGGCCAGGCGGCCCCGGGGCGGAGCGGCTGGTGGGGCGGGCCCACCTGCAGCTTCCAGATGTGCTTGCTCTCCTTGGACACCTGGCCCACCGTCTCCCCCATGAGGGCGATGAGCATGTTAAGGAGCAGCACGAACGTCAGGATGATGTACGTGACCAGCAGGATGATGAAGACCACGGGGTACTTGGTGCTGCTCAGCATCTCCAGGTCGCCCATGCCGATGGTGAGCTTGAAGAGGTCCAGGAGGAAGGTGCTGAAGGTCTCGCTGTCGCGGCATGAGGGGTAGGTGGGCACCGTGCAGTTGGCGTGGTCCTCGTCGCACACCTTCAAGTTGGCACACGGGTTCAGGAGCGAGACCAGGGCTGCGGGAGGGACAGCAGTGACGGTCAGAGGGTGAGAGGTAGGGAGTCCCCTTCCCATTTGATGGAGGGGAACACTGAGGCCTGGGGAGGGCGGGGAGGCTGGCCCAAGGTCACCCAGAGTGGAAGCCAAGCCAGTGGTTGAATCTGGGTCCTCCTGCACACAAAGCCTTTGCTCTTTCCACAAACTCTTATTAACAAGGAAGAGAGTCCCAGGACTCAGTCTAGTGGTTCTCAACTGGTGATAATTTGTCCCCCAGGGCACCTTTGGCAGGTTTAGAGACACTTTTGGTGTCACAAGTGGAGGAGGGACACTACGGGCACCTATTAGGTCAAGACCAGGGATGCCGCCAAACATGCCACCATGTACAGGACAGTCCCCACCACGGAGAACTGTCTGACCCCAAATGTCAACAGTGCCAAGGCTAGGAGAACCTCACTGAGCTGACTGTTCTTAGAGGTCTTGGGAGTCTGGGATGCCAACATTCCAGAGGCAGACTCATTCTCGTGTTACTGTTTCCCAGCTCACAGCAGCACAGAAAGGAAGGGAGGAAGGTGAAACCAGGCACCAGCCTTGACTGCCCCCAGAGCTGTGCTCACTAAGGCCGTCACCCTCTCCAGACATCAGCTAACTGTGGTGCGCATCCCTTCCCGTGAAGCCCAGATGAAGCCTCCGAGTCCTGCTCCCTTTTGGATGTTGGGCATTGGATGGCCAGTCACCCGCCCCTTGGGGACCAGCCCAACAGCTTGATTACCTTCCCCAACCCCGATCCCACCCCCATGTGCCACTGAGGTCCCAAGGCATAGTGACATCAAGGATACAGCCTAGTAGAGGCTTTGTAGCTCCTGCCACCAAGAGGGTAGAGTCTATTTCCACACTCTTTGATTTTTACTTTTTATTTTCTGGCTGTTCGCACTATATATGGGATCTTAGTTCCCAGACCAGGGATTGAAGCTAGGTCCCCTGTAGTGGAAGCGCTGAGTCTTAACCACTGGACCACCAGGGAATCCCCATTTCCCCACTCTTTGAATCAGGCTGAGGCTTGCTTTGGCCAATAAGGTGAGAGAGAGAGTGATGCTGTGGCAGTCAGGAACACTTCTGCTCACATCTGGGAACCCTCAGACCACCGTGTGACCAAGTCCAAGCTAGCTGGCTAGAGATGAGTGACCTCGAGAAAGACAGCAAAGTCACTCCCAGTGGAGGCCAGCCCTAGCTACACTAGGCAGCTGCAGCCAATCTGCCAGCGAACACAGATGCGGGAGCCCAAATCTGGCCCAGGTCAGCACAAGCACCGAGCAGACCCATGGACTTGAACATAATAATAAATGGTGGCTGTTTGGGGGTCTTCCCTGGTGGTTAAGACTCCATGTTTCCACTTTAGGGGGCACAGGTTCAATCACTGGTTGGGGAACTAAGATCCCACATGCTGCAGGACATAGCCAAAAATAAAAAGGGTGGTTGTTTAAAGTCACTAAGGTTTTGGGTGGCTTCTTTTGCCACAGTAGCTAAGATGGCAGTTTTACTGTCTCCTAACTTTTGAACTTGGGCACGATATTTAACCTTACTTAATCTAAGCCTCAGTTTCCTTAATTGTCAAAGATCATAAGAAACGCACTTCCCTTATAGACCTGTTGGGAGGATTAAACGAGGCAGGGATGGGAGAGGACTTGGCTCAAGGCCAGACACACAATGCGAACCCTACAAACGCTGGATATTCTCTTCCAGACACCATGGCAGCTGCTCCAGCCCCAGTGCCACCCCCGCCAGGCCCGCCTGGGCACCCAGGGCTCACCTGACGCGTAGCCAATCATGAAGAGCAAGTAGACCAGCAGGAAGCGGAAAAGGTCTTTGAAGAGGATCTAGACACCCCGGTGGGAACAGGAGGCAGAGGTGAGATACGTGGTTTCTCGCTTTCCCAGCTCCTCATCCCACACCTTCTCTCCAGCTCCACCCCTGCCCCGCTGCCTCCACACCGCCCCGCAGCCTCAGGGCCAGCGGCACTGTCTGTGCACATGTGGTGTGTGTGGCTCCCCCCAAGGATACACAAAGCCCAGGGGGAACCGCCTGCCCCGTACCTTCTGGATCATGATGCTATAGGTCCCCGTCAGCTTCAGCCCGCGGGTGAAATAAAGGGCGTTCATCCAGCCCAGGACCAAGGCAAAGACCATGACGGCCAGGTACGCCTCGATCCCCGCCAGGTAGAGGGCCGCTGAGACAATCACCAGCACGGAGTAGATGAAGCTACAGGGCCGCAGAGACCACGAGAGGAGCCAGAGGAGGGAGGGGGAAATGAGACCCTGGACGGGGAGCCAGGCCCCCAAGCCCTCTAGGTACTAGGACATCCCGACGACACCCAGAAGAGAGACCATGAGACCATGTGGCTTCACGGGGTTCCCCAGCATCCTGATAACCAGAATCCTCAGTTAACTGGCAACTGGGCTTCCCTGGTGGCCCAGTGGTTAGGAAGGCGCCTGCCAGTACAGAGGACATGGGTTCAATCCCTGGTCCAGGAAGATGCCACGGGGCAATTAAGCCTGTGTGTCGCAGCTTCTGAGCCTGTGCTCCACAACAAGAGAAGCCACCGCAAGGAGAAGCCCGCACACCACAGCTAGAGAGTGGCCCCTGCTCGCCGCAACCAGAGAAAGCCTGCATGCAGCAACAAAGACCCAGTGCAGCCAAAAAAATCAAATAATTACTTAAAAACGTTAATTGCCAACCGATGTGTGTGTAATTGTCCTGGGGCCCTGCTGCTGCTGCTGCTGCTGCTAAGTTGCTTCAGTCATGTCCGACTCTGTGCGACCACATGGACTGCAGCCTACCAGGCTTCTCCGTCCATGGGATTCTCCAGGCAAGAACACTGGAGTGGGTTGCCATTTCCTGGGGCCCTACCAGATCCTAAAGTGATGTCCTTTGGAGTTGCTAGAGGAAGATTCAGTAGTTCTCAGTGGAGATTTTGTAGTTAAGTGAAAAAAAATTTTTTTGCTCTACCATGTGACATGTGAGATCCTAGTTCCCCAGCCAGGAATCAAACCTGTGGCCCCTACAGTGGAAGCGTGGAGTCCTACCCTTCATTGTTCTCTAACTCTAGGAAAAAGGGAAAATATGTAACACGCATGCAGCAATCCATCCTGTGCCCCAGGCAGACATCATTAATCAATCCCAGCACTCTTTCCCACTGAACACAGACACAGCCTTAAGGTTCTTAACAGGGGCACTCCTGGCAGACATTAGCAATCAGTCACAAGCGTAAGAGGTTAAATTTATTTCTACCCATGGTGCATATAGTGATAACTCTCTAGCAACCAGAATCTTGCTTTAACCAGAGGGCTCTTTTACTTGACAGTGGCCTGACTTTGGGCTACAGAAGCTGATCAGGCTGGGTGAGTTCACTCCTAATAAGAGTCACACACACCACCTACCACCAAACCTCGAGGATGTCCCTCCCAACCCCATCTTTCTCACCCAGAAGCTGCCACCCCAGGGACCTCTACTCACTAGAGTAGCTGGAAGGAGCCGTCGATGAAGAGAGAGTTCACTCCAGGGCATTTCTTCATGAACAAGTCTTTGATCTGGAGGAGGAGACCGGGCGGGTGAGAGAGGTGGAATCAGCTGAAGCATGGAGCGGACAGTGGAGCAAAGAGAGGTGGAGGGGGACTTCCCTGAAGGTCCAGTGGTTAAGACTCGGCATTCCCAGTGCCAGGGACATGGGTCTGAGCCCTGGTGGGGGAAGCTCCCCATGCCATGGGGTGTGGCCAAACGTTAAACAGATTAAAGAGGTGGAGAGAGAGGAGGGTCCAGGCAGGGTAAGGCTGGGGCCAAGTGCTCACGTTGGTGAAAAAGAACAGGATCCCAGTGAAGAGCGTGATGATCTCGCCAGCCAGCCTCAGGTAGTCCACTGTGGTGCGGTAAGGGTATGGCGGCTGGGGGGCAAGGGGCATGCAAGTCCTCACCCAGCCCCTCCAAATCCAGATGTTCCCCAACAGCCCACCCTCTGGGTCCGCAGAGCCTCCTCCCTCACCCTCCTCCCCCTGGGCGTGGGGGCGCCTTCCCACCCTGTTCCAAGCCTTCTCCAGACCCTCCCACAGGGGGCCCAGCTGTGCCCCAGCTCCTGCCGCACTCTCGGCCACTCACAGTGCCCTCGAGAGGCTGGTAGTAGGCAGTGAGGGTAAAGATGACCATGGCACACAGATAGGAGACCACGTTGATGTAGAAGGAGACGGCCCCGAACTTCCGCCACTTGTCCCGCAGTAGTTCGTTGATGGGCTCCACGGCCAGCATCTCGTGGCGGTTCTGTGGGGGAGCAGGGTGGGCAGGGGGAGGGCAGGCTGACTCCAGTGCGCCTTGCCCTACCCTCTGCCCCGAGACCTCTTTCTCCTTCTGACCCATTCTTCAGACACCCAGACTTCTGGGCTCAGCACTTGAGGCCCTGCCCAGTTCTCTCCCAACTTACCTTTCTAGCCTGTTCTAGACACACAGAACCCAGAGCTAGAAAGCTCCTGAAAGAACATCTATTCCTGTGGTCCCCAAACTCTAATCAGTGGAAGTTGCCAAGTTGCTGGCACCAAAATCACTTATGGAGCTTGTTAAAAAACATAAATCCCTGGGGACTTTCCTGGCAGTCCAGTAGTTTAGACTCCGAACTCCCAAGGCAGGGGGCACGAATTAGATTCCCTGGTCAGGGAACTAAGTTTCTGCATGCTGCAGCCAAAAAATTTTTAGTGCAAATAAATAAATAAACCCCTGGGTTTCAACCTCAGACATTCTGATTCAGGAAGTGGGAACTGGGAAATTTAGCCCCAGGATGATAAATACTGACTCACCACAATTTTCCAAGTCTGAACCCAGGACAGACAGCAATAATTGAGTCCCACACAATGGTTCTCTATACAGTTTCCTGGGCAGGCACTACCAATCAATCAGAGTTTGCAGCAGAGATGCTGAAACTTACCACCACACCCAGTTTAAATCAGGTTGGTCACTGATTTGAAAGATGAGGCAAGTGAGCTCTGGTATGAGAAGGCATCTGTCCAAACTCACAGAGCTGGGGCTGGAAGGAAGACCTTCTGTATGCAGGCCCCAGGGCGTTCTGCCCCATTTGTGCAGCATCCTGTCTCTTTAAGGACTTGAGTTTCTTTATCATCAAGGATATGCGCAATGATGTAGCCACAAAGATGCCACTGCAATGTTATTCCTGATAGTTAAGTGCAGGAACAAACTCAAATGACCAAGAATAGAGGAATGGTTAATTAGAATGTGGTACATTTCCACGCAGCGATGATACTGCAGAAGAATATTTAATGGTGCAGAACGATGTTCATAAAATACTGCTAAGTTAAAAAGAGAGCTTTTAAAAACTTCATATAACAAATGCTAATGATAATAGCTGACACATAATGTTTACCCTGCGCCCGGCTGTTCATTTGGTCCTCCCAGCAACCCAATGGGAAATGCTCTATTTTTATCTGCATGGTACCAAAGAGGAAGCTGGGACTCAGAGAGACTGGGGAGCTTGTCCTGAGTCACACAGCATGTCACTTACAGCGCCAGGCTCCTAAACCAGTCCTGCGTGCCCCTCAAGTCTGACCCTTACAATCCTGCCATTCCCTCCCTTGCCAGATGCCATTCTGGGTACTCAGTTGGCCTCTTCTATTGCACCCAGTTCACAGACTCACTGCTCTGGCCCCTCCTGCCGTGCGCCCACCTCGATCTTGCTGTTGTACACCAGGATCTCCAGCACAGAGGTCTCCTCCCCACACGTGTCCAGGGAGGAGAGGTCGTAGAGTGAGGAGTACACCGGCCCGTAGGCCCAGTCCTTGAACTTGCGCGACAGGTGCCTGGTGTCCTCGTCTGTCACCTCCCGACGGATGATGTGTTGGAAAATCTGTGTGCAAGGAGGAGGATCAGGGGGTTTTGGGGGGCGTGGGCAGGGGTACTGCTGCTGGGCCACTCACATGGGAGGGACTCTAGGAAATAGCACCTCCCCAGAGAGCAGGATGGGCTAGGAAAACATTTACTGAGCCCCTGCTGGATGCTTTCCTCACATCACCTGGTTTAACTCTTGCCCTCACCATCCTGTTTGACAGATGAGCTAATAGCATGCGTGCTAAGTTGCTTCAGTGGTTTCCGACTCTTTGTGACCCCATGGGCTGTAGCCCGCCAGGCTCCACTGTCCATGGGATTCTCCAGACAAGAACACTGGAGTGGGCTGCCATTTCCTGCTCCAGGAGATCTTCCCGGACCAGGGATTGAACTCGTGTCTTCCGCACTGAAGGTGGATTCTTTACCACTGAGCGATCGGGGAAGCCCCCATGAGGAAACAGAGGTTCGGAGAAAAGGAGGATGTTCCCTGAGGCCACACAGCAGGTTAGGGGCTGAGCCAGAACCCCGGCCATGGAGGGCAGAGGAGTACTGCAGGGCTACAGCTCTGGGGCGCAGCTCTCTGTCACTGGCACACCCTGGCTAGTGGGAGTGGGGCGGTGAGCATCCAGCGGGGTGGGATGAGCAGAGAGGCTCTGGGATGAAGTTGAACAGCCTTGCTAGACAATAGGGAGCCACAGCAAGTTCTTAAGCTAGAATATCTGCACTCTGGGGTGGGGAGGATGGGAGGCAAATGTGAACATTAATAACACACATCAGCTGCAGCCCCCCTGGTGTGTGTGTGTGTGTGTGTGTGTGTGTGTGTGTGGTGACCCTGGCCCCACACGCACCCCAATCTTGCCCGTCTTGGCGGCCATCATGAGAGGCGAGAGGCCGTCGTTGTTGAGCACGGCCTCCAGGTTGCTGTCGGGGAAGAGGCGGGCACACTTGAGCAGCAGCAGGTCGTACATCTTGGTGACGAACTTGGTGTTCTCGCGGGTGTTGTCGGCGATGGCCACCAGCGCGTGCAGCACCGTGTTGCCACGCGAGTCCTGGCGCCGCATGTCCGCCTTCTTGTGCGGGTTCTCCGTCAGGTAGTTGACGATGTGGGGCTGGTTGGTGCAGGCAGCCAGCGACAGGGGCAGCTCACCTGCGGGGCAGGCGGTCGGCGGGCCGGGTCAGTGATGGGGCCCCACCCCGGGGAGATGCCGTGACGATGGACACAGCGCCCATGGCCCATGTGAACCAGCCCTGGCCAACTGCAACCGTCTGGGGGCAATGTCCCCGGGGAGGCGGACGTGGCTATTTGAGGCATGGCCATGCGACTTGGAGGCTGTGAGGGACTCTTTGAGGAACTTTGTCTCTGAACCCCGAATAACATGTGTCTAAGCGGGGGTGAAATTTAAAATCTTTCATGGGTCCAACTGGGCCGTAGTAGTGAAGCCATTTGGACCCTGCATCTGACCATCAGTGCCAGCTTAAGTCAGATCAGAGGATGTGAGTGATAAGGTGTGTGTAGGGGGTAGGGGACAGCCCACCACAGCCCTCTGATCCCATCACGATGCCCACTGCACAGACGGGACAGCTGAGGCTCCGGCAAGCGAGGTGACGCTCTACTCCTCAAAGGTGAGACCTCAGTGACCAAGACCAACAAGGCGGCCGGTGCCCCGGGCTCCGTCTGGGCCTGTGGTCAGCAAGGCCCTGGGTGTCTCGGGAGGTGTCAGGACTGCCAGCACCACCAGGTACCCTCCGCGGCCCCCAGCTTTGGCTCCGTGTGCCCCAGCCCCCACTAGGCCCCTCCTCACCGAAGTAGAAGTAGCCGCCCTCGTCTTTGGGCTGGAAGAAGCGGCCCCGCGCCTGGGCATGGACGTCGGCTCCTTGGGCCACCAGCAGCTCCACGTAGTGTTTGCAGCGGCGTTCGATGGCGATGTGCAGGGCAGTCTGGCCTGGGAGGGGGTGGGGGACAGTCACCGGGGGGGCAGGGGAGTGCACAGCCCTGACCAGGTGTGGGGGGCACTGGGGCGCAGAAGGTGGAGATCCACCGCAGGGCAGCAATGGGACCTTCAGACGTTCCTGGACATGGAGTCTCTGAGGCCTGAGGTCCCAGACCTACTGCGTCACACCCGCAAGAATTTAAGCTCACGGGATATCTGACTTGGAGGACCCCAAATGTGGGGACTTTGCAGACTCGTAAGAGCCTTTTATGCCAGAGGAAACCATGGCATTGTGGTCTCACAGGATTTGGGACACAAAATTCACAGCCTCTGAATCTGACATTCAGGAATCCGAAACATCGAGATAGATTCATGGATCTCAGAATTTAGACCCAGGGAGCTGGGCCTGGTGACACCTCTGCCTTTTTGAGCTGTTGGCTCACAGGACTATTGTCACAAAGCCTCAGAGTCTCCAAACCAGAGCATCTTGGGTCCAGGTTTCCAGGTTCACAGCACCTTTGGCTCATTATATGTGAGAACCTTGGAACCTTCAATTCTGAAACTCAGAATTTAAAAGTTGGAAGGGCTAGTTATTGTTGTTCATTCCTTCAACAACTGGTTCCAGGACATGCTGGCACTTGCGGCCCAGGCTGAAATGAGGTATTGCTGGGGTTGGGGGAGGGGTTGGACAAGTGAAGAGGGATCCCCACTTCTGCCCGGCCCGGGGCCCTACCTCGGTAGTAGATGTCTCGGAAGGGTGAGTTGATGAATTCTCGCATGTTGCCCGTGCGCTCGGCAATGTCCAGAAGCACGGGGATGGTGTCGTTGCGGCCGTTGCTCAGATTCAGCAGGGCCTTGGGCAGGCAGGTCTTCCCGGTAGACGGTTCTGTGGGCAGACACGTGCAACAAGAGGAATGCTCGGCCCGAGGCCCAAACTGCTGGGCAGCGGGGGACAGGGCACTGGGCAGGGAGCCAGAGGTCCTGGCTGTGTTCTCCTTCCTGAGCCCGGCCTCTGTCTGCTCCCTGACCCCAACCCAGGGTACTGAGAAGGTCAAAGAAACTCAGAGGAGCAGAAGTTTTTTAAAACATGGGAAGCTGCAGCCTGTAGAGAGATGGTACTTACCAAAGCATATTTAGAAGGACTTTTTAAAAATATGGACTATTAAAAACATATATATATATTTGTCTGCATTGGTTTATTTGCAGCAAGCAGGATCTAGTTTCCTAACCAAGGATTAAACCCAGGCCCCCTTCTTTGGAAGACAAAGTCTTAACCACTGGACCACCAGGGAAGTCCCTGGAGGGGACTTTTAAAAATCAGATAAAAGGCGGGGAATGCTGAGTTAATCAAAGCCAATCGCCGCCATGTCTTCACTACAGGACTTCTCAGAGCCTTTAATCTGCTAATGAGGACTGCTGCTGCTGCTGCTAAGTCGCTTCAGTCGTGTCTGACTCTGTGCGACCCCATAGATGGAAGCTCACCATCCTGGGATTCTCCAGGCAAGAACACTGGAGTGGGTTGCCATTTCCTTCTCCAATGCATGAAAGTGAAAAGTCAAAGTGAAGTCTCTCAGTCGTGTCCGACTCTTAGCGACCCCACGGACTGGAGCCTACCAGGCTCCTCCGTCCATGGGATTTTCCAGGCAAAAGTACTGGGGTGGCGTGCCATTGCCTTCCCCAAATGAGGACTGGGAACCTCTAAAAACAGACCCAGGAGGCAGTCTTTGCTTGAACACAGATCCTTTACCCATGAAGCAGGTGCAGTAGCACCCCTAGAGGGGAGCAGAGGGAGTGCAGCGTTTCCCGAAGTGGGCGCTGTGAGCCGTAATAGACAGGAAACTATCTTAGAGGATTTGGGGGCTCCTGCAGAGGCAGCAGGCGATGGCACCCCACCCCAGTACTTTTGCCTGGAAAGTCCCATGGACGGAGGATCCTGGTAGGCTGCAGTCCATGGGGTTGCTAAGAGTCGGACACGACTGAGCGACTTCACTTTTACTTTTCACTTTCATGCATTGGGGAAGGAAATGGCAACCCACTCCACTGTTCTTGCCTGGAGAATCCCAGAGACGGGGGAGCCTGGTGGGCTTCCTTCTATGGGGTCGCACAGAGTCGGACACGACTGAAGCGACTTAGCAGCAGCAGTAGCAGTAGCAGAGGCAGCAATAAAAACAGCAGAAGCCCAAGTGTGCAAGGCATCAGCCCCTTGTCAAATCTCTCCCATGAAGTCAGTCTCCGTTTGGTACTAAGGGGTCTTTAACATCTCCCCCTAATGCTTACTAATGTCCCTTTGCAATTTTCTTTCCCTTGTATTAATTTTTATGGTGATGTGAGTGGATTTATACCTTTAAAAGAGAGAGTCAATGGAAAGAGAACTGGCTTTTAACCAGGCATAGGGCAACATAGCCCGATGCAGGAAGTGGCCCGGGAACAGGACAGGGAGTGGGGGAGGCAGGGGTGGGCTGAGGGGCTCGCTCTGGAGCCAGCATCCCTGGGGCTCCCATCAGGCTTTGCTCCCCGTTTCTGATTTGTGTGTGACCTTTTCTCCACTTCCATTTCCTGTCTAACTACATTGAGCCTATAAAGGGAAATCATAGGCTAATAGATAGCTGTTGATGAGCCCAGCACCAGGTAGGCAGGCATTCTCAATAAGTCATGCTGTTACAGTTATTATTCTACCAGAAATGCTTTTGAGACTCTCCTTAGATGCCTGGAATCAGTGGAGAGAATGGGGAAAACTTGCGGACGCAGAGAGACCTGAATTCCAGTCCCACCGCCCCTAGGAGTGAAGTTGCTCAAACCTCATTCTGGCTGTTTCTTGCTACATCCCCGGCGCCCAGCCCAGTGTCGACAGCAGGTAACTATGTACTGAATAATAACAGACTTCAGCTTTCCATCTGCATAAGGTGGGGGAGGGGGGGGGGTACGCGCCGAATGCTGGCCCAGGCACCTGGGGAGTGTGCTCAGACCCTGGAGGTGGATCAGTCCGTTTCCTAACTGACAGGGAATTAGAAAATTAGAATTGTCGCAACTCTCCATGCTGACTTCATCATCTTGCATTCCCCAAACCCCAACCCGGTCTGCCTGTGTCCCCTTCTTAGACACTGATGTCCCTAGCCAGCCAAAACCTCTGTCCCTCGTCTTCATCCTACCTTTGGCCCACACCCTCTCCCCCAGTGAGTCCCCACCGGTTTCACCTGTTTCTCCAAGCCCTCCACCACTCTCCATCTCCATTGCCCCCAACAGCCAGCATCTCTCTCACATGCCCAGGACACCTGCCTGGTTTCCTCTGGACATCCCTGAATCCTGGACAGCCTCTCTGGACATCCTTGAAACCACTTTCCACATAGCAACTGAGTTCTGGTCATGGTCAGCCACAGGGCCTTTGCACACGCTCCTTTTTAACCTTCTCTCTAATCCTTCCCCCGCCTGTTTTTACCTGGTTAACTCTAATTCGTTCAGACTCAGCTCAAGTGTCACCTCCTCCCAGAAGCTCTTCCAGATTTTCCTGATCAAGTCAAATCCTCCAACACAGCTTCTTGGTGGACACACAGTTACAAGTTGTAATTGTGTATTTGTTTCTGTGATTGCTTTATCAATGTTGGTCTCGCCCCGAGACTGAGAGAAACTTGAGGTCAAGTCTGCTTTGTTCATCATTTTTGCCCCAGGCCAGTACCACACCTGATGCTTGGTCAGATCAGATCAGTCACTCAGTTGTGTCCGACTCTTTGCGACCCCATGAATCCCAGCACGCCAGGCCTCCCTGTCCATCACCAACTCCCAGAGTTCACCCAGACTCACATTCATCGAGTCAGTGATGCCATCCAGCCATCTCATCCTCTGTCTTCCCCTTCTCCTCCTGCCCTCAATCCCTCCCAGCATCAGAGTCTTCTCCAATGAGTCAACTCTTCGCATGAGGTGGCCAAAGTACTGGAGTTTCAGCTTCAGCATCATTCCTTCCAAAGAAATCCCAGGGCTGATCTCCTTCAGAATGGACTGGTTGGATCCCCTTGCAGTCCAAGGGACTCTCAAGAGCCTTCTCCAACACCACAGCTCAAAAGCATCAATTCTTCGGTGCTCAGCCTTCTTCACAGTCCAACTCTCACATCCATACATGACCACAGGAAAAACCATAGCCTTGACTAGACGGACCTTTGTTGGCAAAGTGATGTCTCTGCTTTTGAATATGCTATCTAGGTTGGTCATAACTTTCCTTCCAAGGAGTAAGCGTCTTTTAATTTCATGGCTGCAGTCACCATCTGTAGTGATTTTGGAGCCCAGAAAAATAAAGTCTGACACTGTTTCCACTGTTTCCCATCTATTTCCCATGAAGTGATGGGACCGGATCCCATGATCTTCGTTTTCTGAATGTTGAGCTTTAAGCCAACCTTTTCACTCTCCACTTTCACTTTCATCAAGAGGCTTTTTAGTTCCTCTTCACTTTCTGCCATAAGGGTGGTGTCATCTGCATATCTGAGGTTATTGATATTTCTCCTGGCAGTCTTGATTCCAGCTTGTGTTTCTTCCAGCCCAGCATTTTCTCATGATGTACTCTGCATATAAGTTAAATAAACAGGGTGACAATATACAGCCTTGACGAACTCCTTTTCCTATTTGGAACCAGTCTGTTGTTCCATGTCCAGTTCTAACTGTTGCTTCCTGACCTGCACACAAATTTCTCAAGAGGCAGATCAGGTGGTCTGGTATTCCCATCTCTTTCAGAATTTTCCACAGTTTATTGTGATCCACACAGTCAAAGGCTTTGACATAGTCAATAAAGCAAAAATAGATGCTTTTCTGGAACTCTCTTGCTTTTTCCATGATCCAGCGGATGTTGGCAATTTGATCTCTCGTTCCTCTGCCTTTTCTAAAACCAGCTTGAACATCAGGAAGTTCACGGTTCACATATTGCTGAAGCCTGGCTTGGAGAATTTTGAGCATTACTAGCGTGTGGGATGAGTGCAATTGTGTGGTAGTTTGAGCATTCTTTGGCATTGCCTTTCTTTGTGATTGGAATGAAAACTGACCGTTTCCAGTCCTGTGGCCACTGCTGAGTTTTCCAAATTTGCTGGCATATTGAGTGCAGCACTTTCACAGCATCATCTTTCAGGATTTGGAATAGCTCAGCTGGAATTCCATCACCTCCACTAGCTTTGTTCGTAGTGATGCTTTCTAAGGCCCACTTGACTTCACATTCCAGGATGTCTGGCTCCAGTGACGCTTGGTAGATGCCCAATAACCACTTGTTGAATAAATACACATTCAGTGAAGGGGCATGCTGTGCACAGCAGGGAATTCCAAACCACAAGGGCTCAAGTGGTTTATGTAGGATGTGGGACCACACCGTTGATTTGGACTGTAGCAGGGTACGGGGCTGCCAACCTGGGTCCTGGGATAAGAAGCCAAGAACAGGGCTCAGCCAGAAATCAGGCATGGTTGCAGTCACAGGACTCCACCACCAGGTGGCGAAGTGGCTTTGCCCACTGGGGAGGCAGGAGCCAGGGGCCCTAAATAAACTGTTCTGTTGGAGGTTGTCAAACTTTTGAGGGGGTGGTCACTGACTCTCCTAAGAATCAATGAGCTCATGAACCTCTGGCTAGAAAAACATGCAGGGGTGGAGCCAATGTTTGCGGAGCTCGCGACATGCAATTTGGGGATCCTGTTTATGAAAATGAACACACAATTACAAATCCCAAGTTAGGTCCACGGATGTACTGGGGGCCAGAGCAAGAGAGGGTCCTGAAGCGTTAAGTAGTGGGCCTCACAGTAAATCCCCCTCTACACCTGCCTTATTTGGTACAATGTCAGGAACCTCCCCTACAGCCGGTCTTAGAGCCCCCCACCCAGGCTCATGCAAACCCACTCGCCAGAACTCAGCCTGCGCTCAGAGACCGTGTCCTGAACTGAGGAAAAACCAGAAGTCTTGGCAAGTCCAGCCTGGCACTGCTCTGCCCACCAAAGGCAAAGTACCACGATTTCTGTTTGACAGGGGCTCCCTCCACCCCAAAGCTCCCCTCTTTTGCCTGGTGAACTTGGGGGGCTAGGTGGGGCTGTTTGGCCAGGGCTTATATGTGGCTGATCTCCAAATGAGATTGGCAGCATCATGGAGACCTTCTGAGGGGAGAGGGAGACCCCATCCCCCCCACAACTCTAAGCTCATGCCCCAGACAAGGCCATACCGTCTGCCCCCTGGCTGGGCACCATGAATGATGCTCTTTGTAAGTCCGGTAATTCTCTTCTGATGGACACAGTGATACAGCAGAGTATCATTTTGGTGTTCAGAGAGTCTGGCTGGTAAAGGTATATGTGAAAAATACACTGCAGACCCGGTCAGCCTATTTAGGCGCTTAATTTGCTTGAAATACCTAAAGTCTCCAAATACCGCATGATCCTGGAGCTTCACCAGCTGTTACTGTGGCCGGCCCACCTGAGACAGGCCCTCCTTCCTGACAGGTCACAGTTCTCGACATTTTATATTGATTTGTGGGGTCACTTGGCCAGTTAATGACAGCTCACCTGGTACCTGGCACACAGTACATGGCTGACTTGGGTGGAGGGGTTCACAGGCTCCCCTCCCCGATATGCAGAGAGGCCGGGGCAGCAGAGGGAGCCAGTGCCCTGGAGTGGATGTTTGAGCCTGGACAAGGCTGGAGGGAGTGTCTGGGCTACATCCCGGGGCAGGTGACTGGGCTCCAGTCTACAGTGGGGAGCCAGAAAACTGGGCAGGGGCGGGGCTCGAACCTCTAGAGCAGAAGCAGGAATGATTTGAGACCCCCTCCAGAGCTCCCCCAGACAGGACAGGGGCTTCTGGGACCCTGGCTGCCTGTGCTCGGCACTATGGGATTCTCCGTCCGCAGAGGTCAGGGCTATGCTGTGATTATTCCCCAGGGTACAGATGAGGGAACTGAGGCTCAGAGAGGCCAAGGATCCCTTAAGTGGTAGAGGTGGGATCTGAGCCCAGGTGTGTAGACTCTGGGATTCCCTGGTGGCTCAGATGGTAAAGAAACAGCCTGTAATGTGACCTTGCTTACCTGTGACACTTTCCATCAATAAAGGCTGAATGAAGAAAGGCAGCCAAGGCCCAGAGAGGTTAATATGGGAAAGGACACACAGGACTGGACTCCCTGTCCAGTGCTCTTCCTGGCTAGTGCAGCTCACTAACCCAAGAGAAGACGCTGATGGGAAAGGGGGCCCCCGACGTCAGGCCTCCCCCAAGCCTGCTGACCCGCCTGCTATTCTTGGGTGGCTCACCCCGGAACTCCTCGTCCGTGAGGCGCTTCTTGTGGGTCAGCAAGAAGGAGAGCAGCCCATCCAGGTCAGCGGTGGAGCCCCGGGACACGATGTCAAAGAGGATAGGCCGGTTGAAGACTTTGAGGATGGGAGGCGGCTGGGGTGCAGGAGCTTTGGGGCTCTGAGGCTGCTTCCTGAAGGGGGAGGAAGCGGGGTGATAGGAGGGCTCATCCCCTGCCCACCCTCATGGTCACCAGCCTTAGAGGCCGGAGGATTGTAGGGGAGGGGCCAGGCTGAGAGGGGAGAGACATCTGGAGACACAGAGGAATGTTTTACCCCAACACTCTACCTAGCACCTACTGTGTGCTGGGTGGAGACAGACAGAAGCTCCCAAGGTCCGCATCGATCTATCCATCCATCCATCCACCCATTCATACATCCAACCATCCACCCATTCACTCACCCATCCATCTACCTATCCATCTACTACCCACACTCCCACCCCTCTACCCATCCACCCACCCATCCATCTATCCATTCACCCACCTATCCATTCTTCCATCCCTCCACCCACCCACCCATTCACCCACCCATCCACCCATCCGTCCATCTCTTTGTCATTTATCAAGTGCTTAATAAGCCAGAGACTGGAAGAGACAAAGATACTAAGGACAGAAAGGAGGAACACCAGACTAAAAGATAAAGCAACTCTATCATTTATTCAAATCATTCACTGCTTGATTTATTCATTCAACAAACATTTGAGACAAATGAGGCTGTGCACGTAGATGCTTAGCTCAAGGCCCCACCACAGTCAACACTGGTAAACGTCAGCTGCTGTTCCTGTTATTATTTAGTGCTACTGGGTGTCCGGAGCCTGTATGTGTGGAAGAAATGCTGAGCTGCAGAGGCGGGTGGAGAAAGAATAACGTGGGGAGGGCTGGGGGAGGAGAAGTGATGGAAAAGGAAAGAAGGGAAAAACAGTCAATCAGCCATTCAATAAGCATTCACTGGGCACCTACTGTGCGCTAGGTTTTGAGAGACAAAGAGCTGGCGCAGAGCTAGCCCAGGGGCATGGAGAGCAGGGATGCTCTGTGTCTCGTCCTCAGCCACCCAGCGCCCAGCACACACAGGGGCAGGAGGAGGCTGTGAACGAAGACAGAACGACAGAACGGACAGGAGAGGAGGAGAGCATGAGGACGGGAGAGTGGAGGCGGGCAGAGAGGGAGCCAGACAGGAGGCGGGGCCCAGGGCTGAGGGGTCACCGAGCTGTTCCCAGGGCCCAGACATTGACCCCCAGGATGGGGCCTCCAGCAATGGGGCGCCAGGGAAGGGAGAAGAGGTGCTTCTGGACACTGGGGTGGGGGGCAAACAGGCTAGGGCAGCCCCCATTTCATCTGCTCCTGAACTGTGACCTTTGAGCCAAAAAATGAAAAGAACACCCTCGCCCCGCCCCCATCCTCACTGAGGCAGCCTTTGGGGTCTCTGAAGACCTCAACTGCTCGGCCATACCCAACTCCAACTCCTCTGCAGTCCTTCCAAAGCCATCAGCCCTAGCTGTCTGAGGTAGTGGTGGTGATGAGGGCCTGAAGGAGGGGGAAAGGGAGACGAAGAGCCCACCAGCTTGCAATGCAACCTTCCAAAGAGATGGGGGGCCAGGGCACCTTGCTGTCCTGGGCCTGTCTCCACTTCTGAGTGGAGCTGACAAAGTTCACCCTGCAGCTTGCAGACTGTGTTCCTTGGAGACCTCAAGCTTCTCCAGCCTCCACCTGGAATGTTGTTCAGTCACTCAGTCATGACCGACTCTTTGGGACCCCATGGACTGCAGCACGCCAGGCTTCCCTGTCCTTTACCATCTCCCGGGGTTTGCTCAGACTCGTGTCCATTGAGTCTATGAGATCCAACCATCTCATTCTCTGTAATCCCCTTCTCCTCCTGCCCTCAATCTTTCCCAGAATCAGGAGCTTTTCCAATGAATCCCCTGTGTGGCTGCCCTTTCTCACTCCTTAGCTTTGGGCTTAAATGTCAGCTCCTCCAGGAAGTCCACCCGGATTATGTTTCCTGTATCAGCTCCCTCTCTCACCTCAGCACCTCCCCCAGAGTGAACTATTTCTTTTTTTCAATTCTACCAGCTTATTGCTACCAACTCATCTCCCTCCACCCTCCTCATGCATGCGGGCTCAGTCATGTAACCCCATGGACTGCAGCCGGCCAGGCTCCTCTGTCCATGGACTTTTCCAGGTGAGAATACTGGAGTGGGTTGCCATTTCCTTCTCCCAGAGTCAACTCTTTCTTTCTTTCTTTCTGTTTTGACCAAGCAGCATGCATGATCTCCCCTGAGCAGGGACTGAACCCATACTCCCTTCATTGGGAGCATGGAGTCTTGACCACTGGACCACCAGATACGTCCAAAGTGAACTGTCTATTCACTTGCTTATTAAGTGTTCTGCCCTCCAAACTGAAAGTGCCAGTAACAGCTACTCAGTATCTAAGCTAAGCAGGGGCAGCATCTGGCCTGGCTCATTCCTGGAGCCCCAGGGCCAACCCCTCCCTAACCTGGCATGTGGTGGGTGGTCCAAAAACCTTCACTGAACAAACCAGTGACTCGGTAAATAAACAAAGGAGACAGACAGCTCCTGACCAAGCAGGGGCTGAGAAGGTGGCTGGGCTTCATCCAAGGGCGTAAATAAGTCTGTGATCAGCATGGGGGGACAGATAGACATACGCAGACTTCAGGACTCCTCCAGACACACACAGAGGCTTGAGAGGGGTCCAATGGGTTTTCATGCGGAGATGGCTAGACAGAGAGATGGCAGATGAATAGATGGGTCGATAGGTATCCGAAAGAGTGATGATGGAGGATAAACTGGACAAGCGGATGGACAGGTGGAAAGGCGGGTAGCTGGTAAGAGAGAAAGAGAGAAGGAAAGAGAAAACGAAAGAGAGCTATGGAAATGGATTAAATGAATGAATGATGAATAGTTTGATAGCTGACTGGATGAACAGAAACGGTGAGTAGAGATAAGAATGGACGGCTGTTTGGGGAGTAAACGGTGGACAAACGGAAAACGGGTCGTGTGAGAGGACGACTAGATGATGGATAGAAGGGCAGACAGGTACTTGAGGGAGTCGATGATGGACAGGTGGACGGACGGACGGATGGACTGGACGAGAGGATGGCTAGGTGGAAGGACAGGCAGCTAATGAATGAGTAGATGAAGGGAGGGTGGGTGGACGGATGGGTGGATGGGCGAATTCAACACAGAGGAGACCCTCGGCCAGGCAGCCAGCAATACTCACTCTATGACCTTCCTCCTCCAGCGCTTGTTGTCACTGGGGTGGTGACGATAGGTGCCGTAGTCAAACAGCGAGTCCATGGGCGCCTTCTTGGGCCCGGGCACCACCGAGGACTCGTACAGGGTGGACTCCAGCAGGTCGATGGGGTTGGGCACCCCCTTGCGGAAGGCGCCCTGGAACTTCATGCGCAGGTTTGGTCGCCCGTCGCCTGGGCCGGCGGAGCGACCACCATCAGCCGGTGAGGGTGACAGGGAACCGTCTTCCCCCTCGAACAGGTTGGCCAGTGACGACAGGGGGAAGGCCTCTCCGCCGGGGGGCCCACTCTCATCCCCGGGGGACTCGGCCGCCTCCCCTGGCCCCCCGCGGGGGGCCTTCACCGGGATCCGCCATGCTGCCGCAGGGACCCGTCCACACGGCTCGGCCTGCAAGGGAACGGGAGGGGCGTCAGGCGGGCTCCAGGAAGCCCCCTCCCACGTGGGCAAACAGCACTGCTGCCAGCTGCTTCAAAGCCACCCTTGTAATGACAGGGGTGCAGGGTGGCCACTCCCAGATGTGGTTGGCCGGCAGCCCCCGGCAGGAGCTGCAACAGGAGCCCCATTCAGGGACCTGGAAACACAAGTCCGCCTCATGTCCAGCTACTCTGGACATCAGCTGGAGAAGGAAGGGCCTCAGAATCACACCAGGTCCCCAAACATAGAGCCTGGGGCTTACTCCTGGCCAACCAAACCAGCTTTGGAGCACCCAGAGCAGGGTTTGAATCCAAGTTCCGCATTTAGCCACCATATGATAGGAAAGCCGATGGTTCAAAGCCTCAGTTTCCTCATCTGTGAAATGGGGACGAAGCAGAGCGCATGCGATCCAGTGGCCTGTGCTGTGCCTGCCACACAGAAAGCACCTACTAAAACATAACCATCGAACGCATGCTGCAGGCACACTAGGTGCTCAGCAAATACACATGAACTCATTGTGGGAGTCAGTCACCCCCAACTTCCCAGTGTCATCATTATGACACCATTTCACAGAACAGGAAACTGAGGTTCTGTGGGTTTAGTTAGCCATGCCCAAACTCTGCTCCCCAGTGCCAAGCGCTGACCCCTTCCCCTCCCCTTTTTGCCTGGTTAGCTCCTGCCCACCTGTGCTCCCAGCTCGTGCCGCTTCCTCTGGGAAGCCCCCCTGACCATGTGTTCATGGGATTAGTTAATCCCGCGCTGTGAGTACCAGAAGGCAGGGAAGGCCTCTGCCTGTCCACGCCTGTACCCCCCGCCCCTTGAGGGGTGCCGCACGTACACAGGAACTGACGACAAAGGTAGTCTCTATTCTCGTTTGTCAGGTGAGGATAATGGAGCTTGAGGGCCCGTCTCACAGCTTGCAAGGAGAAGAGCTGGACTTGAACCCAGGTCTCTCTGGCTCCCAGGCCCAATGTTTAACCAGGAGGAGGGCAGGGGAGGGACCAGGGCCTGCAGGCTGTCAGCCCCCTCCCCTCTGCAGCACACACGGGGTGGGCTGGACACCAAGAGCGAGTTTCCTGGAACTCCTCACATCCCGCCAGGGCTGCAGAGAAATGTCTGCAAAGCTCTCTTTTCTACATCTCTCCCTCCGCGCACATTAGCAGAAGAATAAATAAAGATTGGTCCCCACCTTGTTTGTTTTTGGTTGCCAGGAGAGAAGGCGAGGGCCCCTACAAGAGGCCTCTCTTGGGGGGCACAGCAGGGCACACAGAGGGTCAGAGCTCCTTTCTTGGATGGGCCCCACTCTGGGCACAAATGGGGAGGCAGAGAATGGACTTTAGACTCTTCCAGGCCTGGGTTCTAATCCCAGCTAAGCTATTTCCGTGTAGCATGACCTTGAGAGAGTGTCCCAAGCCTCAGTCTCCTTATCTATAAAATGGTACAATAGTAGTAGCTTTCTCATACATTTGCAGGAAGAAATAAATGAAATCGGGCATGTCCAGTGTTGACCCTGGGATTAACCTGGGGGCTGTTAATGAGCACAATCAGAGAGGGAAGGAAGGGCATCCAGGGTTTCTGGGGCTCCACAACAGGGGGTCTGGAGTCAGCCAGCCCCAGGTTCAAATCCCCACTCAGTCACTCACTCACCAACTGCCAGCAGCCTTGACAAGGCAAAGAGGGATCAATGTCAGTGTATTAATTATGGTGAAGCGATAATTATGAACTAAACCCCCATCATCACTGTGATCATGGGGCTCTTGGGGGCCCAAGTGCTTCACACACATGCTTTTGCCTGGTCCTCCCTGGAACCCAAGACCAGAGGTTTTCAGATGGGGCACCTCGGCTCCCCAGGGACACTGGGCAATATCCAGAAACATGCTTGGCTGTCACACTGTGCAGAGGAGAGAGGGCTAATGGAATCTAGTGAGTCAAGGCCAGGGGTAGCGCCAGACACCCTAAAAGGCATAGGACCATGCCTGCCACAAGGAACTACCCAGCTGGAAAACAGTGCTGAGGTTGAGAGATCTCTCTCTGGAGGTAGGTACTGCTGTAATACTCCCTTCACAGATGAGGATAACTGAGGCTCTGAGAGGTTAAGTGACTTGCCTGAGGGCATATTGCTGGTGAGTGCCAGGAAAAGTGAAAGTGAAAGTAAAAGTGTCAGCCGCTCAGTAGTGTCTGACTCTGTGACCCCATGGACTGTAGCCGCCAGGCTCCTCTGTCCATGGAATTCTCCAGGCAAGAATACTGCAGTGGGTAGCCATTTACTTCTCCAAGGCAATCTTGCCAACTCAAGGACTGAACTGGATCTCCCGCATTGCAGGGCTTCCCTGGTGGCTCAGCTGGTAAAGAATCTGCCTGCAATGCAGGAGACCCCGGTTCGATTCCTGGGTTGGGAAGTTCCCCTGGAGAAGGGATAGGCTGCTACCTACTCCAGTACTCTTGGGCTTCCCTGGTGGCTCAGATGGTAAAGAATCCGCCTGCAATGTGGGAGACCTGGGTTTGATCCCTGGGTTGGGAAGATCCCCTAGAGGAGGGCATGGCAACCCACTGCAGTATTCTCCAGCATTCTTGCCTGGAGAATCCCCAAGGATAGAGTAGCCTGGAGGGCTACAGACCATGGGGTCCCAAAGAGTTGGACATGATTGAGCAACTAAGCACAGCATAGCACTCCTGCATTGCAGGCAACTTCTTTACCATCTGAGCCACGAGGGAAGCCCTTACTGACAAAACCAGGACTCAAACCCAGGCAGTTGGCTGTGGAGGCTGGGCTACCCTAACCCCTCAGTTGACAGCATGGCCTGGGGGCCGGGTGCCACACCAAACCCTTAGAATATCTTGTTCAAGGTGCACAACGGCCCCTCGAGAGGATTATTACCATCAGCCCGTGCTAACCTCTCTGAGCCTCAGTTTCCCTGCATACAAAATGAGAGTTGCAAAACAGCTTCTATCCTATAGGTTAATGGGCAGGTCAGGTGTCTCTTGGGCCCCTAATAAGCACCTGACAAATGTTTTTTGTTTTTTTGTCTATTTTCTGGCCACACTGTGCAGCATGCAGGATCTTAGTTCCCTGACCAGGGATCGAACCTCTGCCCACTGCAGTGGAAGCACCTGGTTAAACATCTTAACCAGAGAGGCCTCTTGACAAATACTTGAATCATCATCGCCATTATGATACAATCCCAGCACACCCACCCTCCCCAGGTACACACACGGGGTGGTCCTACAGCCCTGCGTTCACAGTCCTTATTAACATTCACCAAGTCCTCCCAGCCTCTCCCTCAGTTAACCCGCCGGGGCCTGGTGAGCAAAATTGCAATGCTCCCATTTCACAGTTGAGAAAACTGGGGCCGCTGAGATGATGCCACACAGAGTGAGTGACCTTGAAGAACTGGACTCTGGACTCCCAACCTTGGACTCCCTCCACAGCGCACAACCCAAGTGTGTACAGACACCAGCGTGCGCGTACACGCCTGTTCACAAGTGGACACACACAGCCTGCTCTGTGGCAGTCCCCTCCCCAAACACTGCCGTTCTCTGTGGTTGGGGATCGCGATCACTCCCTGTTCTCATTTGCCCTGTAGGCTGTTATTACACATTCCAAATCCGTGCCAGACTTAGGGGGAAGGAGTGGTGCTGGCCGGGAAGGGAGGCTGAGAGTCCTCCTGCCTCTCCTCTGCGTGTAAATATCGTGTATGTTTCCTCCTCTCTTTCCCCCTGTGCTCATGCGCATGCGTGTGCCCACTGTGAGCCCCTGGGAATGCCTCTGCAGGGGGCAGTGCCCAGCTGGCACTTGGAGCGTATCAGGGGCTCAACGAAGGACATTTATGCCAAGTGTGGACGTCCCCACAGGCTGTGCGACCACTGCATTCATTTAATGTGGTGGATTTCAAACATTTTTAAGCATCCAAACCCTATATATATATACACACATACACATATATAGGCTTCCCAGGTGTCTCAGATGGTAAAGAATCCACCTGCAATGCAGGAGACCTGGGTTCAATCCCTGGGTTGGGAAGATCCCCTGGAGAAGAGAATGGCAACCCCACTCCAGCATTCTTGCCTGGGAAATCCCATGGACAGAGGAGCTTGGTGGGCTACCATCCATGGGGTCACAAAGAGTTGAACACCACTGAGTCACTAACACACACACCCACATCATAATATATACTAGGCAGTAGTCCACACACAGATAGTAATTGTGGCAGGATGGACGGGTCTGAATTCCAGGGCCCGAAGAACAGGATTGGAAGCCATTCACCCATGTATTTACTCAACAAATGTTTCCTGAGCATCTATCGTGTGCCAGGTCTTGGGGGCACAGATGTGAGCAAGACAAAGAACTCCTGCCCTCCTGGGGCTGACCTGGTGAGAAAACAGAGCAAATAGCCAGACAGAGCAAGAAGCTGAGGCATGTCTGGGGATGACAGCTGGTTAGACAGGAAGGGCTTGGGAGCGGTGAAATCACGGGTGCAGGACGAGGAGATCAGGAGATACAGGGCTGAGCCAGGGCCCCCCAGGTCTCCCTCTCTGCCCGGGTCAGACCCCAGGCTCTCCAGAAACATGGCTGAAGGTCACGCATTGGGCTCTGGTGGCCCTGGGGACTCGGTCAGGGCAGCTAAACCCACAGTCCCTGGCCCAACCGAGGAGGGGGCACCTGGTGGGAGCTGGTGGGTCTGGGAAAGAACGTGCATGTTGACGTCAGACGGATCGGGGTTGGTGCCCAGACCCTACTGCTCATTAACCAAGCAAGTCACTCAGCCTCTCTGAGCCTCGCAGGCCTCACCTGCCCCTGGGGGACTTAACTGGGTCACCCTGAGGATTATAGGAACCGAGTCAAAGCACCCGGCACACAGTAAGCCCTCAGCGAACAGCAAACCGCAAGACCGCGTGAACGGCAGGTGCCTCCTCCCTGGCAATCCCAGGTGCAGCATGGGTGGGCTGGAGGGCTTTGGCTCCATACTCTGCACCCTTCTGCTGGGAGAAGAAGGGGCCCACCCTCGCCGTTACCCCGGGCTTTGCCTGATCTCATGGAAACCCTGGCACGTCCTTGTCAAATCCCATCCTCCTGATTACGTGAGCAAGGAAAGCTGCTTAGATCTAGGGGCAAGTTCAGGCGTGCAGGGGCTGCTCCACCCCAGGGGGAGGAATGCCAGGGAGCTGGGACCGATGCACGCCAATAGGCATCTGCTGAGTGCCAAGTGTGTGCAGGGCACCAAGGAAGCAGAGAAGAGTGGAAACTCGGGGAACTCAGTCTAGGAGGGGACCAGATGGCTGACCTGCTCCGGGCCTTTGCCTGGGCTGGTCTTCCTCCACTGGCTCCCTTTCTCTGGGTGTCATCTCAACCAGCACTTCCTCTGAGAGGCCTTCCTCCCCCCACCCCACCCCACTCCACCCCATTCTAAACCAGCTCCTTGTGCTCACTCTTACAGCAACCTAGGCCTCCCTTTACAGCACTTCTTGTGATTAAACTTTGACCTTTGCTTATATCACCCTTTCATTCATTTTCTATCTTCTCCTCTGGAGTGTGAGCTCCATGAAGGAGGGACTATTCTGTGCTGGCTGTCTCCCTGGCATTCAGTGTTATGCCAAGGCATCAGTAAATATCCGCTTGCTTAAACAGTCAGGCAAGGTCTGCTGAAGTTCTGGAAGGAGACAGGCAGGAGGAAGCAGCACTGATTGATTCTGACGGGCCCAGGAAGAGGCAGCGAGGAGGAGGGCTTGACACCTGCGACAGATAAAAGAGCAGAGGAGACAGCAAGGTCCGGGGTGTGGGGCTGGGAAGCAGCAGGTGGCACTAAGGACCGGGGCGGCCTGAGGCATCGGGAGAAGACAGGAATGAAGAGAGAAGAGATGGGTGAGTGGGTGAGTGGGAGGTGGGGGGAGGCAGGCAGATCAGGCGGAGGTTCTGGGCTCCCAGACAGACTGCTCCCTCCATCCTGTGGCTCTCTGCCCCATCTGTGGGGTCCCCCACTTCCTGCAGTAACCTGGACTAGCCTATCATTCTAGATCAGGCCTGGAGGGATGGCGTGGGTGGGGAAGGGCCTAGGAGGACAGATCCCAAGGCTTGCTGGTGCTGAGAGAGAAAACGCCAACTCTATCCAACCCCCCACCTGCCGCGTAAGGAAACGGAGGCTCAGAGAGGTAGAGTCAGTCTTACAGGGTTGCCCAGCTCCTTAGATGTGGAACCAGGTCTGGGACTCACACTGCCCAGGACCTGCGCCTTTAGTGGATACTTTATTATTTTTTTATTTGAGCCACACTGTGGGGTATGTGGGATCTTAGTTCCCTGACCAGGGATCGAACCCACGCCCTGCACACTGCAAGCGTGGAGTCCTGACCACTGGACTGCCAGGGAAGTCCCCTCAGTGAATACTTTACCAGGACCAGGGGACTTGAGAAGAAAAGCACGGATGATGGGGGTGGAGGGAGAGTGGTTCAGGGTGGGTGGTGGGGACCACGGGCCCCAGAGGCAAACTGCCCACTCACCAGCTGTGTGACCCTGGGCAAGTCACCCGGCCTTCCTGTGCCTCTGTTTTCTCACCTGTAAATGGTGATGGCCGCAGCGCCTGCCCTGGGGTGGTTGACAGGGTCAAATAAGAAGTGTGTAAAGCACTGAGCCTCGCGCCAGGCAGGGAGCGCCGTGCTGCGCTCAGCCGTGTCCGACTCTTGGCAACCCCACGGACTGCAGCCCGCCAGGCTCCTCTGTCCTTGGGGATTCTCCAGGCAAGAATACTGGAGTGGGTTGCCATGCCCTCCTCCAGGGGATCTTCCCCACCCAGGGATCGAACCCAGGTCTCCTGCATTGCCGGCAGAATCTTGAACCGTCTAAGGCACCAGGGAAGCCCAAGAATACAGGAGCAGGTAGCCTATCCGTTCTCCAGGGGATCTTCCCAACCCAGGACAGGAGGCTTCTTTACCTGATGAGCTACCAGGGAAGGCAAGGAGTACACACCCAGCAGAAGGTGGTTGCTGTCGGCATCATCAGTGTCACTGTAGTATCTTTATCAGAAGATGGATAAACAGGCAAACTGAGGATCAAGGAAGGTGTGACGGCCAGGAGGGCCAAGCAGCTGGGCCCAGAGCCTGGGACGCTGGCAGCCACCTCAGAGCAGCCGCCACTGGGAGCCGGGCTCCCTGGCCAGGCTGCCGAGGCTCCCCCAGCCCAGTGGGTGGGAGCAGCAGGGGGCATCACGCCACGCAGGGCACCTTCCCCAGCGAGCCCGTATTTACCCAGCAGGTCTCGGCCCTGCCTGCTTCCTGTCTGCTGCACAGTGGTTGCTTGTCCAGGGCAGACAGAGCCCCAGTGTCCGGTCGCGTCCCCCCCACCCAGGAGGGGCAGGGCTGGGGTGACTCACCAGGCCCCACAAAGGGCAAGGCTGGTGTGACCACGACCTCACTCGGTCATTCTTCAAGTCCTTGGCCGGAGGGATTCCAACAGGACACACAAGGATCCCTCCGAGCTCTCAGGGACCCCCATTCGCTTCCAAGGTCCTCGGCCCCAGGGTGGGAAGCACCAGAAGGCAGTGCGGCTGAATGGGTTAAGAGCACACTCCGAGCAAGACAGAAGGTGACATGTGATAGGATCCCACGTACATGAAATGTCCAGAACAGGCACGTCCATCGAAAAGAAGCTGAGGGATGGCTGCCAGGAGCTGGGGAGAGTTGGGAGGACTGCTAGTGGGGATGATGAAAATGTACTGGGGTTAGACAGTGGTGATGTCTCTATAACCCTGAACATTCTACAGAACCACCAAACTGCACACACTGGAAGGGTGAGTTGCATGTGAGTTACATCGCAGAAACCCTTTGCAGCTTGATGACCTTGGAGTCACATCCCCGCCCCAGCCTCAGTTTCCTTGTTTTGACAAGGAGACGTCGTGAGCTTAGATGCTCATAGAGGGGGCAGCACGGGGACTGGTGCACAGCGGGGGACTCGAAGACACAAAGGTCCTGTCCCAGGAGGCTCTGGCTCCTTCTCCTGAGGCCTCGCCCCTTCCCATCCCTCTAACCCAGCCCTGCTCAGAGCGCGATGCTACCCAGCCCACGAATATGGAAGCCCCGTCTCTCTAGCCCAGCCCCTCTACCCGAGGACAGTCACAGCCACAGAGACAACACCCCCCACCCCCGGCCCAGGGAGGATTCTGCAGCCTTAGAAACCACCCCACTCGTGTTCTCTTCCCCACCGGCCACTTCCTGACAGGGTGGCCGGGAGCAAGTCACTTCTCTCTGGGCCTCAGCTTCCTCATCTGTAAAACGGGGGAAATGATCACTGCCACGTGGGAAGGATAAACTCACATATTTGCTGTATAGTTACTGGTTGGACTCTACGTTCATGCTTTGAATGAAAAAATAAAATGATAGCTCTTACACCAAAAGGCTGCCGTGAGGACTGAATGATCACGGAAGATGATGGATTGAATTGATAATTCACGAGTTTTAGCCAGTGCCTGGTGCGTGGTAAGTGTTAACAACGGCAGCTGCCTTTTCATTGTTGATATTTCTTCAATTAACAGCTAGAGAGACAGAGCCCAGAGAGGGCAGGGCGGAGGCAGCGCTGGGACCCAGACATCCCAGGTCCAAAGCCAAAACTCGTGATTCTGCTCAGAGACCTCGCCTTCTGAAAGCCTTTTCTCCCCTCCTTATCCCCATCTCTCCTGTATCACTGTCCCGTTACCCAGCTGAGAGACTGAGGCCCCGAGGAGGCAGGACACCTACCCATGCAGACCAACACCCACCCCTCCATCTCACACCCATGGGCAAAATTCAGAGAAGAGAGCAGACACCATGGAATGAATGGGCCAGGCAGGAGCCAGGGAAGGGTGCCCCAGGCAGCAGAAAACCAGTTCAAGATCCTCTTTCTGCCCCGGCCCGCCTCACCCGCAGCCCACAGCCAACAGGAGGCTGTGTCTCTGGCTAACTGCTTGAATGCTCACGTTAGCAGTGCCCACACCCCTCTGGTACATGTCACATACACCTTCTGTTTTAAACCAAAAAATAGAAGTTACTATCATTTCCATTCTCAAAGGAATAAACTATGACTGGGGAGAACAGAGGGGAGGGGCTGACACTTATCCAGCACCCATTGTGTGCTGAGCATGCTTGCAGTGACCTCTCAGCCCCATTTCACAGATGAGCAAACTGAGGCTTGGAGAGACCAGGAGACCCAGCTGAGGTCACAGCTCAACAGGAGGGGAATGTGGTTGGGATACCAACCACCTGCTTTTAAGCCCATTTGAGTTCATGCCTTTAGAGTGTATGAAACCCTCTCCTTGGGGTCACTTTTCTAAATGCCACGCCCCTTGGAAGTCTCAGGGTGGGCCAGAACAGACTTGTAGTTTTCATTGTGCTTTTGCCACTTAGTAGCTGTGTGACCCCAGGCAGATTGTCATCTCTCTGAGACTCAGTTTCCTTATTTCTAATTTTGTTTTGTTTTTTTTTGGTGACACAGCACAGCATGTGGGAATCTTAGTTCCCCAACCAGGGATCGAACCCATGACCCCCCTGCACTGGAAGGGCAGAATCTTAGCCACTGGACCAGTAGGGAAGTCCCCTCACTTCTAAGAGGTAGCTAATCACAGCACCCACCGCTGGGTTGCCTGGGACTGTGGGTGTCAAGAGGGAGGCTCATAAAACACTGTCCCAGATGTTGGGAACTTGGACGCCAGTTCCAGGAGGGCTGGGGCCTCTTCTGTTAGTCACCCGAGTTTCCAGGGCCTAGAACAGGGCCTGGCACATCGCAGCTGCCCAAGACACACTCGCCGAATGAATGACCGAATGGATGAACGCAGAGATATAAATGAAAGGAATCGCGGCTAAGTCCTTCTCCACGGGACAGACAGCCCTTCACAGCTGCACTCCTGCCCAGCTAACCAGCTGGACACCCACTCCTTCCCATCCTTGAACAGATAACGTACTGAGCACCTGCTGCGTGCTGGGCTCTCTGACCTACGACGTTCAACATCCTCCAGCGATGGCAACAGCTACCACGTGTCCATTTTGCAGATGGGGAGGCTGAGGCTCAGGCAGGCCAGGACTCTTGCCCAAGTCCCTGTCTGAATCTGAGCAGGTGGGTTTTCCTGATGCCCGCCCCAGCTGATCTGTCTGTTGAGTCACTCAGTCCTTCCTTGCTTCATCCGTCTGCTCTATCCACAGGTATTCCTGAGTCCCTCCTCTCTGCCATGGGGCACAGGGACAGGAGTGAACCAGGCCAGCTGGTCCCTGTCCGCGATCTGTGGGCCCTTTGGCCACCGGGGTCTCCCCTGAACCTGGGGGACCCATCGGGGACACGCACTGGAAGTGCCTGCTCCATACACACCCTTGCGAGCCGTCCCAGAAGGTGGTCAGCTTTCCTGGTCAGTGGGGTGGAAGCCAGGCCACTCCACCCTCGGGGAAAAACTGGCGTCCGGTGAGACTGAGGAGCTCTTTGTGCCGGGGGTGGGCAGGGCAGGGGCGGGAGGGATGGCCGTTACTCACCACCCAAAGAAAAATAAGCGCACTCCCATTTGGTCAATGGCCCTCCTGTCTGCCCCCACACCACCACCTCCTTCCCGAGCCTTTCCCGCCCTCTGATCTCATCTGGAGCAGACCTGTGAGGGCCTCTGATGCCCCTGGTGTGCCATCTGTGACTGTCACTGATGAGGAAACAAGCTTAGAGAGATGGCGTGACCGGCCTGAGGTCACACAGCCAGAAGGGCAGAAGGGGGAAGCCGATGACCAGGACAGGGCTCAGAGGTGGGAAGGAAATCGGAGTCACAGTGAAAGTGAGGGCCTGGCCTCCCTTCCTCATTCCTGCTCAGCCAGCGTGACAGCTCGAGGGAACTCCAGGGCACCTGAGGCAGGGGGAGCCCAGGCCGGGGCAGGAGTGGGCAGCCAGAAGGATCCAAATCCCCCTCAACTGGTTTGCTGTGACCTCCTGCAAATCCCGGGGGTGGCAGCCCCAGGAACAGAGAGGTTAAGCCACTTCCTGAAGCCACACAGCAGCGAGTGGCCAAGCTGGGATGTGAACGGAAGTGGGTCAGACTCCAAGAGCAGACAGTCCCAGTGGCTTTCTGGGAAGGAAGTTGGGCCAGCTACTGGGCTTTTCAGGGACCCTAGGCGTCACTGGGACCTAGCTTTCAGGTCTAGCTCTTCCATAAGCTGGCAGGGCATCCCTTGGCAAATTGCTGCTCTCTCTGAGCCTCGGTTTCCTCTGCTGTGAAATGGGACTCAGCATTCCTGCCCTGCCCAACTCCAGTGCGGGTGATGCTGAAACCCCATCAAGGCAAGAGACCGTCAGGCAATAAACACTGGTTACATGCTGAACAGTCTGTGCTGCTCTGGAGACTGTCCACGACCACCCTCACAAAGCCTGCACAGTCATCACCCCATTTTACAGGTGAGGAAACTGAGGCCCCAGGAGTGAGGGAACTTCCTGAGACTTGGGGTGTGAACCAGGTAGCTAGGCTCCAGCCCTCATGTAAGCATTAAGTCAGGAAAGTAGGAAACTTTGACGGCCCCTGGCACTCAGCCAAAGCCTGTAAGTATTTCCGAGCTGCAAAGGCAGTATCTCTTGTCCAAGTGCAAGTCCAGCTTTGCCCCTGCTTCCTTCCTCCCACCTTCCTGGCACAGAGCGGCTCTCGGAGGGATGAGCTGGAGGAAAAAGTACCTTGGAACAGGCTGGGGGACAGGATGAGGAAGCAGATGGTGCTCGGAACCCCCTCCGTGTGCTTTGGACTGTCCTTGCAGAGAGGGGACTGACAGCCCCATTTGGCAGATGAGGAAACTGAGACTCAAAGATGCGGTGACGTGCCTGAGCTCCCCTGGGAAGAAGGCAGCAGGCATAGGGGTTAAGTCCAGGCCTGTCTAAACAATTCAGGTTCTTACCTCTAAACTGCAGACTATCTTCCCATGACCCCAAATCTAGACAAATGGGGACAGGCCACCTTGGAAGTTAAGGGACATGGATTTTATATGTATCTACTTTTATTGACTTGGCTACACTGTGTCTTGGTGGTGGCATGCGGGATCCAGTTCCCTGACCAGGAATCGAATCTGTGCTCCCTGCATTGTGAGTGTGGAGTCTCAGCCACTGGACCACCATGGAAACTCCTAGGCACTGATTCAGAGGCAGATAAATGGAGTTCAGACCTTAGTTCTGATCCTTCCCAGGTGAGCCAGCAACTTTACCATCCTGATCTCAATTCCTCCCTCTCAAAAATGGGTACCACCCTAGCTTCACATCCAAATGTACTTAGTCTTGGGCTCAGTGTCTGGCACACAGTAGGTGCTCAGTAAATGCTCACTATCATCATAATGACTGCTAACGCAGCCTACGCTTGGCTGAAGCCAGACAGAACCTTGCACCCAGAGTTCAGAGCGGCAGCTGCGGGTCCCAGGACCACAGGCATCTTGAGAGGTCTGAATTAATCTTTAACAGGTGAATTCCACCCCAACCTGGCAATACGGAGCATTCCAGAGGGCCTGCTGGCAGGAAATGTTCCCTTGGTTCCCTAGATCCTGCGTGAGTCAGGAGGAGCTGGTCCTTGGGTTCCCCCGTGAACTGAGGAGGGGCCTGAAATGTTTTTCCTAGAGTCGAATGGGGTAAACTGAGGCATATAGCAGGTTGAGGGCCTGGGAAGTGTAGAGCCGCCCGCTCTCCATGTGGCCCCCTCCCTCCCAGGGACACGCGAAGGACCTCAAAGGACTCTGGCCCTCTCCAAACGCTGTGTTCGGGCGCTCGACCGTGCAAGTGGGGTTAACTGCGCACCACGCGCCGGGCGCCTGAGATCAAGTCTTGCATAGTGCTTCCCCTCCCACATCTTCCAGCCGCCTACCGGGGGTGCCAGCCCCTACCTGGGGCCTCACACCTCTGGCTGTATGACTTCTCCGCCTGGGGACCGGCCTCCCCACCCAGCCCTGACTCCGCGGGCCTTTCCAGACCACACATCCGGCGTGGCCCTCCCAGGCTGGACTTGCAGGGTTTCTGGGTCTGACCCAGCCCACTGCCTGTCTGATCCCTTGTCCTTCCTGTTCGTGTCACGCTCCAGACAAACGGGACAACGTCTCAGCTCTGCTAGTTTCACCACCTGGTGACAAATAGAAGTCAGGTTTTTACCTGAATACCCTTTCCCCCAGCATCTGCATTTACTCCTTCAGGTGAGCCTCCAAGGACACCTTGATCAAGCCCTTCCGGGTACCTGATCTTCACAATCCCACCCACAGCACGCTCCCCTGAGACCCAGACATCTGGGGCACACACGCTCCCTGGCTGGGTGCTCTTGGGGCTGGTGTGGGTGTTGCCTGAGGGCAATGTTAGGGTCAAGGAGGCAGCTGCAGGGGAGGAGGCAGCCCTCTCTCTCATCCCACAGGCTCTCTTGGACCACCCAGTTCACCGCCCCCCTCACCCAGGCTGGGGCTAGGCGGGGGTCCGACACCTCAGTGCCCAGTCGAGGGCTGGCCCAGGGCAGCTTTGCAAGGGGGTTTTGATGGACAGAGGAGGAAATGGCTGAGGCCCAGCTCACACCTGCACAGCTGATGAGGTGGGAGGGGAGTCCACAGCCCCGGCCTAGATAGAAGGCGTCTGGTCTGGATTTCGCTTGGGGGATTCGAGGTGTCTTCACTAGTCTCTCACACACTTCTTCCTCAAGCGCCCATTCTCTAAACCTGGGGAAACTCCACTTGGAAATGACCCCACCCTGCTTCTATTAATACAAGTGTGAACCTGACTGGCCCAGGACTCATTTGTCGTTTGTCTTAGGAGCCCCTCCCCACTCCGGTTTACCAATAGAAGTGGGGAAAGGGGTCCCCAGCCTTTCTGGCTCCCACCATCATTCAAACAGAATGATCTAGATAAATGTGGAAATGGCCAATTACCTTTTTCATCCCCTCCATTGGGCTTCCCTGGTGGCTCAACTGGTAAAGAATCTGCCTGTGATGCGGGAGACCTGGGTTCAATCCCTGGGTTGGGAAGATCCTCTGGAGAAGGGAATGGCTACCCACTCCAGTATTGTGGCCTGGAGAATTCCATGGACAGAGGAGACTGGCGAGCTACAGTCTACAGCGTACCAAAGAGTCAGACACAATTGAATGACTTTCGCACTCACATTTCACCCCCTCCGTTAAGAAAATGTTGGGGACAACAACCACCAGCGCAAACATCATATCCTTAGGCTGGGCTTCAGGCAGCGTGGGGCCCCTCACAGGTCGGCTGTCCTTGCTTCAGCCCAGGGGCGCCCTCAGCCCACCCCCATTTTCTAGATGAGCTGTCTCTCAGACAGCTAAAGAAGTAGCCCAAGATCACACAGTAGCAGGTGGCCAAGTGAGGGTTCAGATCCACACAGGCCCCACTTTTAACCTCACAGACAATCCGTGCTTGACCCTTGTACCTGACCTCGCGTAAGAGGCCACCTCCTCACCCAGTGACCCCATCCTTGCCCCTATGATAAAGGGGCAAAGCTCAAACCCTCCAGAGGGTCTCAGTGTCCGAGATCATGCTCCACCTCTACCCCCCAGCAGAAGTCCTTGGTTCTAGACACTCTGTCGCCATAAGCCCACCCCCTCCTTGGCAACTTCCACGACAGCCCCTGGGCTCCATGCAGGGAGGCCGTTGGAGCTGGACAGCCCTGGCTTTAAATTCCACTTGGCTACATCCCTGACCTGGGCCTCAGTTTCCTCATCTGCAAAATAGGGAGAACGGATGGAGGAAACCGGCTGGTGCTGGGCCAGGCAGGGGTGTCCATGGTTGGAAACCGCCAGGAATGTGGGAGGGTAGGCAGTCTCTCCCAGTTCTCAGAGACCTCCCAGGGTGTCCCCGCAGAGCTGGAGGGGAGATTATAGATCTTCCTCCCTCCTGGGAGATGAGCCCTCTCTCTGGGGCTCAGTAATGAAGAAATGATCTTTGGAAGCTGCAAACTCCCAACCCTTCCGGGAGATTGAAGGCAAACCCCCAGGCACCCAACTCCCTCTTCCAAGCCCACCAAAAAGGAGGTGACCGCGAGGTGGGCTGCAAGGCCTCCTGTGTTTGGTTCCTGGGCTTGGATCTCCAGGGGAGCGGGTACCTCCCTCCCCAGGCCTGCATTCCCGGAGCCGGGAGCCGAGGCTAGCGCCCACTTGGCAGGTAGGGAAAGGGAAGCCCAGAGAGGTGGTGCCCGGCCCAAGGGACCCCCCACGGATCCCGCGCCCCAGGCTGGCACTCCGCAGCCTCCAAGACGTACCCGGGGCTTCGCGGGGTCCTTGGCTGTGCCGTCTCTCCTGGGGGTCCCCGCCCCGAAGGCCCAGACCCCACTCACCTCCGAGAGGGCTCGGCGGGCGCTGGCGGCCGGGAGCGCGGCGCTTCCTGAATCCCGGCAGCCCGCCCCGCGCCCGCCCGGAGCCGCCGCGTCCCTCCTCCCCGGGCTCAGGTTCCACCGCGCGCGCCGCCCCCGGGCTGCACCCCCCGGGCTGCACCCCGCCCACGCCGCCCGCCCCGGAGGCGAGGCACCAAGCCTACCCCGCGCCTGGGATCCGCACCCCTGCGGGAAGGGCGCGGGGGGTGGGGGGCGCAGGCGGGGCCTCAGTTTCCTCACCTGGAAAACGGGCGTCATCACCTCAGGTACAGGGGCAGGCACTTCGTGGGGGGCGTGGGGTGCGGGTGCCTCTGGCTAGAATCCTGAGACCACCGGCTCCTGAATTCGTCAGCCCGGGACTGCTTCCCCATCTGGTAATGGGCTTGTCGCCGATTCCTCCAGGCTTCCGCTCATTCAGCAGTCAATTCAGAGACAGTGTGCGCTAGGTCCCGGCCTTTGGGTAGCTCCAGACGTCCAGCAGCGGAGGCACCTGTGTTACAGATAGTACCATGCGGGACTAAACCAACGCGAGTGCCTTTGAACCTCACCTCTTTACCCAGCGCCTAGCACAGAGCCTGAGTAGGCCACCAACCAGTGTTCTTTTATGGAGAAGGTAAGCCCCACCGCACAGTCCCACCTTCTACCCCAGGCACTTGAATACCCTCATGCACAGGCAGCTCACTTCTGCCAGGAATGGCTTGACTCCTCCAGCCAGACTCCCGGAGCCCAAGCCCTGGCTCTGTGACTCACCAGCTGAGCAGCCAGTCCCTACTCTGCCTCAGTTTCCCCTTACATCACAGTGAAGAGGCTGAGGGCACTAGGTCCATGCAGAGGCCAAAGAACAGCCTTAACCCTTTTTATTGTTATTCTTTTCTCTAAACTGAGCTGAGTCCCACATTGGGAAGATGGTGTGGTGGGTCCTTCCTTAACAGCTTGCAAGCAGAAATAGCTGCCAGGGTGTGCTGGTTCAGCAGCCAGAAAGTGGAATTTGAGAACTATTGGAGAGAGAACCTTAATGGAAGTGCTGTGTTCAAACCACCGGTCGAGGACTTCCCTGGTGGTCCAGTGGTTAAGACCCTGTGCTTCCACTGCAGAGGGCACGGGTTCGATCCCTGGTCGGGCATACATGCTTCAGTCAGGTACGACTCTTTGAGACCCTATGGACTGTAGCCTGACCAGCTCCTCTGTCCATGGAATTCTCCAGACAAGAATACTGGAGTGGGTTGCCATTTACTCTTCCAAGGGATCTTCCCAACCCAGGATTGAACCCGAGTCTCTTATGTCTCCTGCATTGGCAGGTGGGTTCTTTATCACTAGTGCCACATGGGAAGCCCCTGGTCAGGGGACTAAAATCCTGCATGCCTCACAGCCAAAACAAACAAAAAATAAAATAAAATGCAAACTGCCAGTCTGAAACAATTACCAAAAAAGAAACCTTAATAAAGAACTTACTGAGCAAGAGGTGGGGGTGGGGGTGGAGGGTGTCAAGTAAACCTTCCTCCCCGCAGGCTGTGCGCCGGGGATCGCTGTGCCCATTTTACAGATGGGAGATGGGGGCTTGGAAGGAACCGTGACCTTTCCAAAGCTCTGTCCCTGAGGATTTGAGAGAGAGGAATCTCTCCTCTGGGCTTCCAGGATCTTAAACAGAGCAGACAGGCAGCTATCTGGCAGTGAGGAATGTAAAGAGAGGGCCCTTATACCTCCCTGAAGAGGAAAAGCCCTTCTGTTTGGGGCCTTCCCGGCTGGGGGTGGGTCAGGGCGGGATGCAGAGGAGTCCTGGGCATACTAGTCTGGAGCCCATTTCTGGAGAAAGCCTCTTCTTAAAAGAAAGAAAAAGAGGGACTTCCCTAGTGGCCTGGGAGCTAAGCCTCTGCGTTTCCAACACAGGGGAGCCAGGTTCAATCCCTGGCTGGGGAACTAGATCCCACATGCCACACCTGAGACCTGGCACAGCCAGATAAATAAGCAAATATTAAAAAAAAAAAAAAAAGGATAATTCAGTAGGAGGATGCTGGGGGTAAAGAATCTGCCTGCAATGCAGGAGACCTGGGTTCAATGCCTGGGTCAGGAAGATCCCCTGGAGAAGGGCATGGCTACCCATGCCAGTGTTCTTGCCTGGAGAATCCCAAGGACAGAGGAGCCTGGTGGGCTTAGGAGGGTGCTGGAGGGGACTGGAGGAGGTAGGGTCAGGGATGAGGTTTGCTCTTCTCCGGAGTGAAGGGGAAGAGGCAGGAGCCCTCCACGTCAGTATGGCTAGCCCTACTCCCTCCTGACCCCCATTTCACAGACTGGCCCACTGAGGCCCCATACAAGGAAGTGACTCATCTTGGGCCAGGAGGCTGGATCTTGGCCCCTGGGCCCACTGTGAGTTCAAACTCTGCTTTGCTGCTGATGAGATAAGGGCTGTGAGCAAGAGCCTCTCCATCTCAGTGCCCGGGTGTTCTCATCTGAACAATGGGTATCAGTTCCCACGAGGCAAGGACCATGCCTGTCTTGTTTGCTGGACCAGCCTCTGGTACTTAGTAGGTTCTTTTAAGATACTGGTTGGTTGAGCTGGAGTGGGTGGGAGTTTAATGGGTATAGACTTTCAGTTTTGTAAGATGACAGGAGTTCTGGAGATGGATGGTGGTGATAGGCACTGCAGTAACCACCTGCGTGAGTTATCTTAGGACAGGAGGTCCTGGTAAGGAACACGGAACTGACAAGCCACCACCAACCAGAAGAATTCAGGAAAGGTCAAAAGGAGAGCGGAGACTCCAGTCCATCTGTCCTGCCGACCTCCCAGAATCCTTCCCACTGGAATCCATCCTACCTAAGCTCTGCGTGCACCACCAGGAAGGGCCCTGAGTTGGAATGATTGGCCAAAGACAACCCGGAAGCTAACCCCATCACCATAAAACCCGAGACTGCGCGCCGCGGGGCAGAGTGGTCCTCTGGGTTCCCTTACCCTGCTGCTCTCTGCCCAGGCACCCCTTCCCAAAAAAGTCTCTTGCTTCATCAGCACTTGTGTCTCCCCGGACAATTCATTTCTGAGTGCTAGACGAGAGCCCACCCCCAGGTCCTGGAAGGGGTCTCCCCTTCCTGCAACAGTGATGCGGGTACAACAGTATGAATGATCTTCATGCCATCGAACTGTACACACAATGGCTTACGAAAGCAAATTCCATTACGTGTGTTTTACCACAATAAAAGAAAAATTGGGGGAAAGTACTGGCTGATTGAAAGCCTGCGAGCCTGCCTTGCAGGAAAAAGGGGAGTAGGAAGAGAAAGGAGGGTGCTCAAGGCACCCAGCAAATGCTCACTGGTTTGACTAAATATGAACAAGAGTCACTACTAGGATGTGACGGCAGTGGCGGTCACTGTTTTTGTCGCTGGCAAAACTGCCCAGCCTCTGCTCTGAGAGGACGAGAGATTCTCGACAGAAAGAACTTTTCCTCTTAGGGAAGGAAAAGATTTCAAAGCCATTAAAGCAGACGGAGAGTCCTGTAGAGGCTGGGCCCAGCGCCTTGTCCCACACGGGGTCTCAGGGTCCCCAGGCGGGCGGGGGGCTCGGGCACTTCCACTAAGGGAGGTTCCTGGGCAGCACCGAGGGTCTGCACTTAGCAAGCTCCTGCTGTATGCCAGAATCAGTGCCAGTGTTGGGGAGAGACTGTGAACCGGGTGGGTTGCATCTCAGGAACTTTATACAGACTGCACCTGCCCTGGATTATAAAAACAAGACGTGTGTACCTCACTGTACAGTTAGCACAGCCCTGATTCTGCGGGTCACTTCCTGACAGCCAGGAAGGAGGGATTCCTTTTTTCTTTAACTTTTTATTTCGTATCGGGGTATAGCTCATTGACAATGTTATGATAGTTTCAGGTGGACAATGAAGGGACTCAGACATACACATACATGTATCCATCCTCCCCCAAACTCCCCTTGCATCCAGGCTGCCACGCAACATTGAGCAGAGTTCCCTGTGCTCTACAGTAGGTTCCTGTTGGTTGTAAAATTGAGATTCTTATGTCATTTCCCACGAAAGGACACAGAGACCCCGTGTGTCCGACAGACTCCAGCTGGTAGCATTTGAACCCAAGCCCGGCAGACTCTGTAGAACAGCAGAGTCAATGAGAATACAGTCTCAAAAAGGCAGATCATAACATGTTTTAGCAAAGAAGTAGGGAAGCTGGGACCCTCATACATGGCTGGTGGGAATACGAAGTGGTGCAATCATTGTGGAAGAATCTGGCAGTGCCTCAAAAAGTTAAATATAGAGTTACCATATGACCCAGCAATTCCACTCTGTGGGAGACAGCCAAAAGAAATGAAAACAGATGAACATAAAAAACTTGTATACAAATGTTCACACAACATCACTCATACTAGCCAAAACTGAAACAATTAATGATGAGCAGATAAATGAAATGTGGTATACCTATACTGTTGAATATTATGCAACAATAAAAAGAATGAAGTAATTCCCTGGTGGTCCAGTGGTTAGGACTCTGAGCTTCCACAGCAGGGAGTCTGGGTTCAATCCCTGGTCAGGGAATTAGCATCCTGCATGCCACACAGCGGGCTTCCCAGGTGGCTCAGTGGGTAAAGAACCTGCCTGCAAAGCAGGAGATGCAGGAGACGCAGGTTCGATCCCTTGGTCAAGGAGATCTCCTGGAGGAGGGCTTGGCAACCCACTCCAGTATTCTTGCCTGGAGAGTCCCTGGTAGGCTACAGTCCATAGGGTTGCAAAGAGTTGGACACACAGTGATTGAGCACGCATGCACACATGCCATACAGCTAAGCAAAAAAAAAAAAAAAACAGAAAAGAACAAAGAATTGATACATGCTACAATGTGGATGAACATTATGCTGAGTGGAAAAAAGCACCTTGAAAACATGCTGAGTTAAAAAAGCCAGACATCAAAGGCCATAAGAGTCCCCTACACGAAATGTCCAGGAGAGACAAATCCACTGAGACAGAACTTAGACTAGTGTTTTCAAGGGGCTGGAGAGGCTTGGAGGGGTGACAGTTAAAGGCTATGTTTTTTTTTTTTTTTTAAGGATGATGAGAATGTACTAAAATTGCTATGCTAAGAATTGCATCTATCTGTGAATGTATAAAAACCACTGAATAATACACATCGAATGAGTGCACTGCATGGTTTGCAAACTGTATTTCAATACATCTGTTACAAGAGATTAAAAAAAAAAAAGAACGTGCTCTCTGAAGTCAAAAGGATCTGGAGGATCTGGGTGGGTCTGTACTGTATTTCGAAGCTGTGTAACCTCGGGCAGGTACCCCTGCTTCTCTGAGCTTCACTCCTTCATCTGTAACGTGGGGACAGCAGCCTACCTCACACAGTTGGGAAGGTTAAACGTGATGATGCTCGTGAGGGCCGGGCAATGCCGGGACAGAGCAACGCTCAGTAAACAGTCCTGTGGGGGCACCGTGGGGTCCTCACCAAGACTAGCGTCCCCCTCAGAGCGCTCCCACGTTTACCCAGCACTCCCCCTTACGCATCTTCCTTCCCAATAATCTGGTGAGGTTGACATCAGCGTCTCCATTTTACAGATGAGAACTACAGAGTCCAGCAGACAACAGGCCTCCCTGGCAGAGAGTGGCTCCCTCTGACACCCCCAGGCAGGAACATTTTTCCTCCCCCTCCCCACACTCCACGTACCTCTGTCTCTGCCTCTCCCCTCCTTCTCTCCCCTTAAGCACCTCTTTAGCTCAGCTGGTGGTCTCACGGCTCCAGAGCTCAGTTTAGGTCAAGAGTTGGTGTTTAGGTTCCTGGAGGCTTGAAGTGGTTCTCAGACTCAGGGGTGCAGCCAAAAACCAGCACCTGCAGACCTGGGCCATCTCATCCCCTCCTCCCTACAACCCTCAGAGGGGTGGGTCTTTTCCAGCCCTTTTTGCAGATGGACAAACTGAGGCTCCACACAGTGAAAAGCCCTCTGCCAGAGGAACCTGCTGGTGATGCAGTCAGGATTTGAAACAGGACTGTCTGAATTCAAACACCCACTCTCCAGCCCCTCTAGCAGCCACACTGCCCCCTGGGCCTCAGTCCCCTCACCTCTGACGTGGGAAGCCCTGCTTGCATCCACCGAGGTGAGACTGCAGAGCATGGGGTTGTGGGGATGAGCAATTCCGACTGGCCTTTTAGCTCCTTCTCTGAGTGCCAGGGATGGGCTCAAGTGATGAGGAGAAACAGCAGAGGGGGCGGGGGCGGGGAGTACATTTATGCAGCAGCAGCTGTGTGCCAGCCGTTTCATAAGGTTTGATCCTCACTGATCCCCCTCCAGCTACAAGAGAGGAAGGCACTCACAGAGGTGAGGGAACCTGCCCCAGGTCTACAGCTGGGAGGGTGTGGGGTCTGATGGTCTTCCTCTGGGAGCCGGCCCCAGCAGGGAGCAGGCCCCCTGTGAGATCACATCCCCCACATTCACCCAGAAGCCGCGGAGAGAGGATACCGAGAGACTGGGGACAATCAGCTGGCCTGTCTATCTAGGGCCTACAAAGAGCTGGCCTTGTCCCAAGGACCGGAGGCCTCGCCCTGCCAGGGACAGTCAATGGGGCTGTTCTGGAATTCTCCCTGGGGCAGAAACCTGAGGCCAGGTGGCGAGGAAGCCCTTCCCCTCAGATGCCCGTTGCCATGGACACAGCCACTGTCTGCTCTCAGCCCCTGGCTGTGATTCCAGTCTGCTGGGCAGCAGGCCTGGTGGCTTGTGGGTGCGGTCGCCTGGCCACAGCTGGCCATGGGCATTTCAAAGTTAGCTTCATCTGGAGCTGGGGCCTAGAGGGGGCGGAGCAGGGGACCTTGGTGCAAATGGATCTGAATAATTCCAACCTTCCCAAATGGGGTCCTTGGGCAGGGGGCATGGGGGATCCTAGGAAGCCCCTGGAGTGGTAGCTGAAATTGTGAAGGGGCCCAAACACTTTCCTGTGAGGCCTAGGACTTTCTCAGAGGTCTGGGACCCGGACCCCCGGCACATAGGTGATGAAGGCTCAACCTTCTCAACCAGGAAGAGGTAGAGGGTGGGACGAAGGAAGGATCCAAGCTAACAGCTTTTTAAGCTGAGAACTGGCTTCGTCACCCTCTACTCACAGAGGCTTATGATTCCCTTTGTTCTGAAACAAAAACCAAAGTCACATGGACCTCGGCATTGCTAGGTTTCCTCCCTCACTGTCCTCGATTATCAGGCTCCAGACACTTTGGTCTCTCTCTGTTCTAAGAACACAGAGTGCTCTCTCTTCTGCCTCAGGGCCTTTGCACCAGCTGCTGTTGTTCAGTCGCTAAGTCATGTCAAACTCTTTTAGACCCCATGGACTGCAGCACACCAGGCTTCCCTGTCTCTCACCATCTCCCGGGGTTTGCTCAAAAGTCATGTCCATCAAGTCGGTGATGCCATACAACCATCTCACCCTCTGTCACCGGCTTCTCCTCCTGCCCTCAGTCTTTCCCAGCATCAGGGTCTTTTCCAGTGAAAAGACCAGCTGTAGCCAGCTTCTTTTCACGGTCTGCTCTTTCTCCCCCTTCAGATCTCAGCTCAAATGTTACCTCCTCAGAAAGGCTTTCCCTGTCCCCCACCCCTCCCCGTCTAAATCTCTTGCCTTGGACCATGAACCCCTTGGAGGGTGCAGGCTTATCTAACTCGGGGCTCACATACAGTAAGTGCTCAGCAAACAGGAGCTGAATGACTCGCCTTCCAGACACCTCTCAGGGCTAGGTGGAGAGCTGATTAAGAGTTCATCATCATAGCTGTCCTTTATCAAGCACCTTCTAGGTGCCAGGCACTGTGCTAAGTACTCTGCACATGTGGTCCCATTAGATGTCACAAGGAGAAACCCACGTGCCCGCTTGTGGATGGAAAGATTTCCCTGGAATTATGAATATAAACCAGGGACTGTCGCAGTGACAGTCCACTGTAGATGGACACAGCTAGGAGGGCACGTGGAACTGTCCAATGTCCTGACTTTACACAGGGGGAAACTGAGGCCCAGAGGGAAGAAGGCACTGTCCAGATCACGCAGCCGATTAGGGCAGAGCAAGGAATCACTGCCTTTTTCTGGGGTGTTCCTGTTGATGCGTCGCTCTGGGCCCTGCCGTTATCTTTCAAAACAAGGACTAAGTGAACACGTTACAGTTTAACTGCATTAGGGGGCCCGCTGCCCCTCAGGAACCCCTGGCAGGCATAATAAATAAAAATATCAATAAATGCTATTTACTGAACATCTTTCTGTGGCAGGCACTTCACACACATCACCTTATATAATCCTGCGAGGGAGAGGTGTTCCTGTCCCATTTTACAGATGCAGAAACTGAGGCTCCGAATGGTGAGGATTCCCAGGATTACATGCGCTACAGTTATGGAAGCTGAACTTGAACCCTAAACTGTGAGGTGATGGTGGGGGTGGGGCTACTAGCAGCAGCAGTGGTAGCGCAGCATTAATAGTAGTGAGAGCGACGGGGGAAGTAAAGCAATAGCAGTGCTAACAGTCGCGGTGGCGGCGGTAGTCGCAGTAGCAGAGGGAAAAAAGCAGCAGCAGCAGCAGCAGTGGTACAGAGGCGGTGCTATATTACGAGTAGTAGCAGCAGCAGCGGAAGTAATAAGACATATCTTTGACCCAGCAGCAGCGGAGCAGTCGCCCTCATCCGAGTCGTAGAAGTATTAGGAGATACCCTTGACCCAGCGGCTGACATTCAGTCAGAATCCCAAAGCACCCGCTTACGAGGCTTCAGACTATTCCAACAGTGTTCAAATAGGGCTGTGAGTAGCCCTTGGAAGCCACCCCGAACACGTCAGTGGGGCACGCCTTGGGTGCGGGCTGGAGTTCTAGAAGGTGCGGACAGGCGTGGGGGACTCGCCGCTCCCGGGGAAGCGGCTCTCGGCTCACAGCGCCACCTACCGGGACCCGCGGGACCTGCAGGAGGTCGGCGCGCAGGCGCAGCGGCGGTGGGACGCCCAAAGCCGCGCCGCTGAACCAAAGGAACCCACTGATCAAACAACTAAACCCAGGAAATGGAATCGTCCTCCGTTTTCCCGTAAGCTTCTGTAGAGGATGATCAATGGGTTAACAATGAACAATTAGCAGCCAAGCGCTTGCCTGGGCGGTTTCATTGATTCTCAGTGAACTAAGAACTGTTAGTATCCCCATTGTACAAGACAAGGAAACTGAGGCTCAGAGAGGTGCAGCGATTTTCCCAAGGTCACTCAGCAGATAACTAACAGAGCCAGACTCCGACACTTGGTCCGTTACCATACACATCACACACCAAAATATTTGTGCAATTTAACACTAAGACAGCTTATTTCATATGTTTCTAATTGCTTTACAAATAGCATTTATTTATTCACTCATTCGTTTACTTTTGTGTGGCCGCACTGTGCAGCTTGTGGAATCTGTTCCCTGACCAGAAACTGAACAGAGGCCCTGGACAGTGAGCGCTGGGAGTCCTAACCACTGGACCACCTGGGAATTCCCTGCTGCTGCTGCTAAGTTGCTTCAGTCGTGTCCGACTCTGTGCGACCCCACAGACAGAAGCTCACCAGGCTCCCCCGTCCCTGGGATTCTCCAGGCAAGAATACTAGAGTGGGTTGCCATTTCCTTCTCCAATGAATGAAAGTGAAAAGTGAAAGTGAAGTCGCTCAGTCGTGTCCGACTCTTAGCGACCCCATGGACTGGAGCCTACCAGGCTCCTCCATCCATGGGATTCTCCAGGCAAAAGTACTGGGGTCCCTACAAGTATTTAATGTAAGCCTCACAACCTCTGAGAACGGGTACTGGCGGGACAATCACAGTTCAGTGAGATTTAACTAAACGCAGCAACGAGTAAAGAGTCCTTTTTTTTTTAATATAATTTATTTTTAGAGTCTTTGGCCACACCACAGAGCATGCAGATCTTACCCAACCCGGGATGCAAATGGTGCCCCCTGCAGTGGAAGCTTGGAGTCTTAACCACTGGACCACCAGGGAAGTCCCAAGAGTCAGTCTCTATCAAACTTTTGGGCTCACTCCGTCCACTGGCATCCAAACGGGCACGTCTTGGGGGAGATATGGAGTCAGATGAGAGCCCGAGGTGCCCCCAGACCTGGCAGGATCACCCTGGCTGAGTCCTCTTGCCCCATCCCTGGGGTGTTCAGTCTCTTAATCTGATAAATGCAGCTTCTGATGTCCACGTCAGGGCACTTGTGAAATGATGTATACAAAGTATTTGTGCAGGGTCTGGTATACAGCTGGTGCTCAATGTGTGTTCCTTCCTCCCTGCCCCAGGCAGAAGTGAGTCCCACTCTGACAAGGATGACATGAGAAGGCATAGATGCACTGCTGACTTCATCTCTGGGGTCACAATCCCAAAATGCTCCTGGGGCCAGACAGGTACCAGGAATAAAGAAGGCTGTCCTGGGAAAATTCTGACCTTCCACAGAGAAACTACCTTCCTGGTGTCACTATATTATGTTGGAAACACGCAGAAAAACTTTTTTTTTTTTTTTAATGTGGACCATTCTTAAAGCCTTTATTGAAAATCTGTTAAAATGTTGCTTCTGTTTTATGTTTTGGTTTTTTGGCCATGAGGTATGCCCGATCTTAGCTCCCCAATCAGGGGTCGAAGTTGCACTTCCTGCATTAAACAGTGGGATCTTAACCACTGGACTGCGAGGGAAGTCCCAAAAAGCTCTTTGTAATATATATATATATTAATATATATTACATATATATGTATATATACATATTATATATAATATATATATACACATATACACACACACAGAATTTTAAAAATTTGTTGGCAGAATTTTATATTCAAAGGGAAAAATCCTAAAAAGCATTAGAGCTTAGAAAGATCAGTGGCATTCTTCCTATCAGCAATGTTAGGAAACATGAAATCAGAGACAGCAAAAAACTTAGTTCAGACTTCTAAGCCTTGGCCACATCAGAGGGAACCTTCCAAACTGGATATCCGACTGTGCAGAAGACCTCTGAAGATGTTCCACAGTTTTCAGAGTCAAGCTCAAATTCCTCAGTGGCATGATGTCTCACATACACACAGCCTGCTCTGGGTCAAGCCAAAAGGACATTGCCTATGAACTGGAGTGTCCCCTCTTCCTCCTCTATTGGGATCCTCACAACCCCAACTTTTCCATCGAGGTTCAGTGTGCACCCCAATCTGTGGACTCAGGCTCCCTCTGGGTGCTGACCACTCTATATTACCTCTGCTGATTTACTGGTCCATCCTGCCCACTAGACTGTGTGTTATGCAGGAGCAGGAATGAAGTAAAATATTTTCCTCCACATTTAACCCTAGTACCAGAAAAAGCACCCGCCCATGATAAAGTGCAAATAACCAATGGTTACAGGGTTGGGGAGGCAACAGGGATTGGTGGAGACTGAGGCAAAGCGAAAGTCTATCCACCCAATCGCCCCATCCAGCCAAGGGGGCAGTCACCTCTCACTTCCAGCCAGGCAGTTTGATTTCTCTGCTGCTTCTGCTGCTGCTGCTAAGTCGCTTCAGTCGTGTCCGACTCTGTGCGACCCCATAGATGGCAGCCCACCAGGATTCCCCGTCCCTGGGATTCTCCAGGCAAGAACACTGGAGTGGGCTGCCATTTCAGATTTTTCTGGGACATGTCAGTTTCTCAACGTGGCAGCCAGTTCTATTTTTCAAAACCAGAAAATAGGACCCAGAGACTAAAAAGCAAGTCCTTGGCTGGTCCCCAGTTGTATCCTTTGATCCAGAAAGAAAAAAAAAAAAAAAAAATCAAGAATCAAAACAGCACACCAATGTGATTCCAAAATAGAGATTTATTTATTAAGGATTATTTAGTTTCTGCATAAAAATCACCAATTGTTCCTCATTGGGTTTTTAAACATACATCAATTCTTTGTGGGTTGCTTTGGTCATCCCGACACTTTAAAAAGACAATTCTTTTGAGCCAGGAAGGACAGTTAAGGCAGTAAGGCGTGTTCGTGGGTTCATCCTCTCCCCCTCAAAAGAATACACATGGTAGATAGTTGCTTAGGTTGGAAAGGCTGTCCCTGAAGAAGGTCATTATGCAGAAGAATGCAAATGCAGTCATCTATGGTCGGTTATTTGTGTCTGATAGCTTTAAAATAAGCCTCCCCTCGGTCATCAAAGGCTTGCTGGTTGGTTTGAGCTATAAAAAACACTGTCTGGCAAAAGACAGTAAGAGAGGGCCCTAGTGACAGTGCTGGAGGCTCGGCTGTGCAAACCACAGGAGAACACACACCAGTTTGCTTTAAAAAGAAAAAAACCCCACAAGAGGGGCCCTGTATAATTTCAGATCAAACCCCTTCATGGTCCTTAAAACACTCAAAACATCATTCAGCCAGCTCCTCAGAAAGACACGTGCCTGTTTTCAAAGTGACGGATCTAACACCACTTCCCCCAGAGTCACGCTCCAAATGGGGGTTGGAGGGGACCAAAAAAACCCTAGGACTTGATTTATTAGAAATATTAATTGATTTTTACCACACTGAAATGAAGGCATAAAGTCACTCTGTGCTGTCATGAAATTCAAAGGAGATTCGGAAGTGTGATGGTTATTTATTGCTCCAGGAGGACAGACCCCAAAGTGACTTTTAAAAGACCAGGGCCGGCCCCCTGTGGACCCTGGCCCGACTCAAGGCTGCTCTGGGGGCGCACCACGGGCAGGGGGCAGCTGGCCAGCCAGATTCACAGTGATTCGGGTTTGCCTGTCCCTGCAAGGGGTCTGCAGTCCGGGGTGTGCCATCCGGGGTACCCGCTGTGGAAATGGCCTACACCTTGTAGTTGAGCTCGGCGTTCATCCTGGTGTACATCTCGTAGATGACGTCGATGGTGGCCGTGTAATTGACCAGGAAGAGGCGGACCTTCTCCAGGCATTCCTCCTCCGTCACATTCTGGCCCTTGGAGAGTGCTTTGAGGAAGTCGGACTTATAGGGGGCTGCGTACAGTGCTGCCTTGAGACGGGTGACAGGGGGTGGCACAGTGTTAGAGAAGGGGGAGCCCAGCGACCGGTCAGGTTCTGGGAGGGAATGCCCCCAAGGTCTGCGCTGAGCAGGAGGTCTGTGTTTTTCATGGCATTGAACAGGAAAGGCCAAGTGTGGTGGTGGCAAGGGGGTTGTGTGTGTGTCCCTTTCTACCAGGTGAGGGACAACAGGAAGCTTTGGGGACAGAGAGACCTGGCTTCAAATTCCAGCTTCTACTGCCGACTAGTGGTGAGCCTTGAGCAAGTTACTTAGCCTCTCTGAGCCTCAGTTTCCTCATCTGTAAAATGGGGATAACAATGGCACCCACCCAACTGGGTTGCTCTTGTCAGGATTAAGGAGGTCGTGCCAAGTGCTGAGTACAGCACCAGGCACAAAGTAGGTGCTCTGCGAGGATGGACCTCTTTCCTCCAGTGGGTTCCCTGCTCTGGAGAAGGTGAACAGCTTCCTCCTGAGACCCACTATCTGAGGGGCGGGGCGAGGAGAGGATGGCGGATCTGTGCTGTTCCTCTTTTGACCTTCAGGGGGCGACACTTCCCTAAATTTCAGGGCTTCCCTGACAACCTGAAGCCCAGAGAACCAGAAATTCATAGCATTTCCGAAACAGAAGGAAAACAATGCAACCGGAGAAAAAGGCTTAGGCTACAAGTTTGAGAAGGTGAGGAAATTACAAATAATAACATTATCATTAAAAATCAAAATGGGCGGGGTGGAAGGGAGGGAGGCTCAAGAGGGAGGTATATATGTATACTTTTATCTGATTTGGGTTCCCTGATAGCTCAGTTGGTAAAGAATACACCTACAATGCAGGAGACCCCAGTTCAATTCCTGGGTCAGGAAGATCCCCTGGCGAAGGGATAGGCTACCCACTCCAGAATTCTTGGGCTTCCCACGTGGCTCAGCTGGTAAATAATCTGCCTGCAGTGCAAGAGACCTGGGTTCGGTCCCTGGGTTGGGAGGGTCTCCTGGAGAAGGGAAAGGCTACCCACTCCAGTATTGTGGCCTGGAGAATTCCATGGACTGTATAGTCCATGGGGTCGCAAAGAGTCGGACACAACTGAGCAACTTTCACTTTGATGTCTGATTCACCTTGTACAGCAGAAACTAACACACCATTGTAAAGCAATTATCCTCCAATTAAAAAAAGAATCAAAATAGAAATAGCTTCAACACACCAAGCACTGTAGACAGAATAATACATAGACTCTTCACAATGAGCCTGTGAGGCAGGGCCTATATGTCTACTTGCAAGATGAGGACACTAAGCTCAGGAATCCTGGCTCAGGAATTTCTTACTGTGTGACCTCTAGCAAGATACTTAACGTCCGGGGCATCAGTTTCCTCATCTGTGAAATGGAGCCAACGACAGGGCCTCTCGTGAAAGTGACCCTCCACGGGCAGCCCGCCTTGAGCTAGGCATTTAGGGCACCCAGTTATGGTGGTGGTCGTGAGGCCTTCACAGGGGGCAAGGCTCTGGGCGGCGGGGTCAGGGCTCTTGCAGTCCCTGCCTGGGGTGGGTGCTGTCCCCAGCCTTGCCAGGGCGGGTGGACGGCCCACAGGTGCCATATTTCCTGCCTGGATTCAGTTGACGCCTGCCCCTGCCTGCCCAGGACCTGTGCCACGCGGGACAGACCCGCCCTCAGAGCCCCATTCTCTCCGCAGAGAGGATGGACGGGCAGGGGGCGCTGTAGGAGAAAGGGGGACCAGAACAGTGTGCAGTGCACCCGTGGGCTCTCGACACCTCTCTGGTGGGCTTCTCCCATAGCCGGGCTGGTGCTGAAGGCCTGTGGTCACCATCACCCCAACACAAGTCACCAAGAGCCTCGTGAGCAGATGTCCCTTCAGCAGACACCCCCGTGGGTAGGCACAGGGGCCCTTCCTCCCCTCCCCACCCCCATCCAGTGCCAGGGTCCCAGCTGAATCCAAGGGGCCAGTGAGGTCAGCCCACCGTCAACCTGAGGGCCTCGTCTCTGCCCTGGTTCTTCTCACGGTCTCCCAGTCAGGCCCCTCGTCCGAACCGCCAGAGCCCTTAGGAAAATGCCCACCACGCACCAAAGACCCGTCATCGTACCAGCTTCGCCCCAGACAGACGGGGGAGAGCCCCTCCTGAGCCCGGGGTGGGCAGTGCAAACACGGACACGGGGCAGGGGGGCCACAGCGACGGGGCGTGGGGTGGAGGGCGAACTCCACAACCAGGGGTCCCTCTGCGCCCGCGGGCTGGCTCACCTGGAAGATCTTCTGCACAATCCAGCCGTGGTACTTCTTGAGGGCCATCTCGTAGGCCTTGGTGGCGTTGACGCGGATGAGGTTGGGGTGGTTCTCGTCCCGCTCGCCGTCGCAGATGCTCTGGAGGAAGACCTGGATGAAGCGCAGGCCTCTGCAGCGGGAAAGGAGAGGGTGCATCAGGGCCCAGCACGCTCTCGCCGGCCCCGCCCACCCACCGCACAGGGACCCGGATGTACCCTGACTCGGATGTACCCTGAATAAGGCACTTCCCGTGACCCCGGAATACCAAAGCGGGCAGTCACTCAACTGTCATGTCTACACCAGATTCTGTGTAACGTGACGCCCCCCCTACTTCCAGGGGATCGCCTCACGTGTCCCAAGTACCTCGTCTACACCCGGCCTGGGGCTGACCCTGGCCATGGCCTCTGCTGGGCTGTGAAGTCTATAGAAGGCAGGGTCTGGACGCGCATTGCCCATTTCTATGGCCATGTGGCCATCCATGCTTGAGGGACGAAGCCAATCAATACAGGGTTGAAGCCCCAGCTCTGGTCCTTAAAGGGCTCTGGAACCACAGACCAGGGCCATGCTGAGAACACGAGCGAGCCTGATCCTGTGGGCTCCCCGCGCCCATCCCTGCCTGTGCCGTGGTCCACATCCCCCAGTGGCCACTTGAGCCCTTCCTCTGAGGTAGGATGATGCTCCAAGAGCCAGGAGCAGGGTGTGGGTCATGGCAAGACCACCAAGTTTAGACTCAGATAGTGCCAGCCCTTTATTCCACATCACCTCATCTGCTCCCCTCAGTCGGTCCGGTGAGACTGAGCTCAGCACAATCTGCCCACTTCACGGAGGGGAATACAGAGGTACTCCAAAAGCCTCAGTCAAAGGCGGAGATATAAGTTGACATCTCAGTCTCATATCTTAGACAGTGAGAGCCCGTCTCACTCCGTAACTGGGCTCCTCTGCTCCCTCCCTGCAAGGGGGTGGGGATCAGTTTGGGGGGTTCTTGGGGCAGAAACACTTGGCCTGAGGACTGAAAGGATAAAGTTCAGCTTTATCACCTGTGAGGTGAAGGAACTCCTCCATGCTTGGATCACAGTTCTCAATCACTGGGGATCAGCCTGGAGTGTGGGCCATGCTCAGGGTCTAGTCCCAGCCCTGCCCTGACTGGCCACCTCTCCTGAGCCCCTGCTCCTCCCAGCCTTTATGATCCTCCAGCTGCCCAGAACTGGAGTGAGTCTTTGTCCAGCCCCATTTTACTCCGTTGCTGATGCCCCTCTGTGGCATCCCAGGACCCCCAAGGAGGCTGGAATTCATCCTTGACCAATTCCACCTCATCGTTCGCTGCTCCAGCCTTGCATCCAGGGCCCTGGCTGGACCAGATCATCCTGGAGGGGTGGATACTCTGTACCTCTCCTGCCCTCCCACCCCTGCAAGGCCTCTTCCTCCTGGGACCCTGCTGCTCAGTCATGGAGATGCTAACTGGCAACCCTCTTCCAGGAAGCCCTCCCTGATCTCTCTCTGCTCCAGGTTCTGATATCCTGCTGTCATGACCTGCCCGGCAGCATGACCTCCTGCCTGGGCTGGACTGTGATACCCTAAGAGGGACCCTGCCTCTCCAAGCAGCATCCCATGCATCTGGCACCAGGCACAGCACACAGCAGGTGCTCATTATGTGCTCGACTTGTTGACATCCACCAGGATCTGCTCTCCCAGTCACCGGGCTCTGCTCATGTCGCCTCTGGACACAAACAACCTACTTCCTGATCTGAATGTCACTCTCTGCCTGGCTCTTCCTGAGAAACCTACAGAACCTGCCAGTGGATGGACCCAGGGGCATTCCTCATTCCAGGTGTGTGACTCTCCGTCTGACAGACAAGAGTAGGGCAGCTCAGTGTGGACAAGTCATAAAATAGGCCATAAGGGTGTTAGTTACAGCCCACCTACCCACTGATGCCCACACTGGCTACATCCTCTAGGGAGCAGACTCTTCCTGTTCCATTTCACCAAAGAAGTGTACAGAGAGTGTGGGGTGAGGATTAGCTTCTGGGGATGGGGATCCAGGCAAAGTGCGACTTTCCTGGCTCCTGACTCCAGGCCCCAGAGAAGGGGCAATGTTGGAAACATCAGTGGAGCAGAGAATGAGTCCCTGGCTTCGTAGCTGCTGCCAGGGACTGTGGAGTCTGCAGAGCTGAGGACATCCAGGAGCTGGCAGAGAGCAGTATGAGCTCAGCAAGCGAGCTGCCTGGTCTCTCTGAACCTCAGTGGCTTCGTCTGTAAGATGGAATGACTATATGCAGTTCCAAGTACGTGCCACGAGGACAGTACGTAACATGATCACAAGCACTGTCAACTAACTCTAGGGTGAGACCATCTGAGTTCAAATCCCATATCAGGGTGCCCTGCCCCTACCCTACAGGGCGAATTTCTGTGAATTAGAGTTCTCTTGTCTCTAGATGCTGTGGTTCTGTCAATAAGCTGTCATAATATACAAATCTGCCATGTGCGTGATGTGACTGGCTGGCTGTAGACAGGACGTCTTTGTGCAGTGCACAACCTGCACGACTGCAGAGCTCAGCCCCTCTGTCCCAGCCCTGGCCCTGGGCCCATGAATTGGCCCCCAGAAGCCACCAGCATCCTCCTCTAGGACATGGGGATATATGGGGATGATCATACCTAACTCACAGCACATAAAATATGATCAGGTGTCTAAAGAGCTTAGCACAGTGGCCGGAGTATCTGTGGGTTTGTTACGCCTCTGGTGAGGCTGGAACCAGCAAGGAAGTGTCACCATCAGGCAGAACTTGGCCCCCAGGGTGCTTTTTCTCTGTCACTAAGTAGTACTGCACAAGAGCGCCTATGTGGAAGACGGACGTGCCTGTCCGCCCCGTCAGAGCAGACGCCCTGGGGCAGTGGCGGGGTTGGCTGTCCGTCCTCTGCAGGGCAGGCCCCCGGTCCCCCGGTCACACAAACACCCCGCCACCCAAGCCCATCACCTCTTCAGCCACATCAGTGCCAGCGTGGCCCCCACTTTGGGCCACTCGGCCCCGTACATCTCCTTCTCCACCTCCAGGATGTTCTGCAGGGTCCGGAACTTGGTCGGGTTGGTGTCATAGACAGCTTTGATTTTCTGGAACAGAGCACATGGGGTTTCCCCCTGGGGGAGTCTGCCTCCATAGAAGCCACCCCACCAGAGCCTCGCTGTCGTGCCCACAGGCGCCAGGACTGGCGTGGGGGCTGGTGGCGACAGTAATAACCCCCAGGGCCGTCCGCACTCACTGGATACGCATGGCGCTCTACAGCCACAGCCTTCTCTAATCCCCACAGCAACCCTGACGTGCCTGCCGTCGTGCCAATTACAGATGAGGAAGCAGGCTCAGAGAGGCAAAGTGATGTGCTTAGGATCACACAGCTGGTGCAGGTGGGAACGGGTTCCAGCCCTGACCAGACCCCAGAGTCCACATTCCCCACCCACCATTGACAGCACCTTGAACCCCAAGTATCTGAAGTTTTGTTTCTGTGGACAAACTCAAGTAGGTCCTCAGGATTCAGAGATGTCCAACAGGAAGAAGGCTCCTGAGTCAGAGGCAGGAAGTTTGGATGTGAATCCCACCTCTGCCACTTCCTTGCTGTGAGTCCCTCAACAGCTCTGGGCCTCAGTTTCCCTGTCTGTAAAATGGGGATAATGACACAGCACCAGCCTCATGGTGAGTCCTTGCTGGGGGTGGGGAGGGTCAGCGGTTGGGGGATGCCATCGGGAGCTCTAAGGATTGAGGAAGGAAAGGGCTGGGTCCGTGCAACTGTGGGCCCTGGAGTTTATTTTTTGTTTGGTGGAGTGAATCCAAGTACCAGCCAGTTCCTTCTCAGGTCAGCCCTCCAGACTGTGAATCATAGTTTGGCTGTGACTGGATGGCATGACTGCAAGGAGAACCAAGAACCTGGAGCCTTGAGTCAGAGGAGCTGAGGGCCAGGCCTGTTTTCCACGTCTCCTTCTGTTCCTTAGCCTGGAGAGCTTGCAGTGGGTAGCAGGGCACTGGTAACCAGGGTGGGATTAGAGTCCAGATCTGGGTACTGGGGCTGCCAGGCCAAGTACATACGGTGATGTTGCCACTTATGTCCGCCTTGATAGGAGTAAACACTGGGGAGCCGAGGCAATCTGGGGACAAAACAAGAAGAGAGATGTTAGAATCCCAACAAGGGTGATATTCAGGACCACCATGCGACAGGGGGAAAGGTCACTTGATGTGTTTAAGGAAAGAACTGTTTGTAGGTGTTAAAACGGTTCGTGGGCAAGTAAATTTGGAGTCCTGGGCTCCAAGTGAGACCGGTTGCTTACTGCAGGACTTGTCAGAGCCTTTAAAATACAACCAGATTCTCTAAGGGGCAAATGCTTTTTCCACAGCACCCCTCATCCTAGGATAAAAAGTTCTGTATCTGCACCATCTAATATGGGCCACATGTGACTACTGAGCACTTCAAATGTGGTGTGATCGAGGCACTCAATTTGTAATTTTATTAACTTTAATTCATTTAAATGTAATACCCACATGTGGCCAGTAGCTACCATATTGGACAGTACAGTGCAGAGCATCTCACAAAACTAACACTCTGAGCAACCATCTTGGCCGACAAGGCGGATGGCTGCTAACAAACCAGCTGGCCAGGAAGCAGCTTGATAAATCTTAGTCTGTGGGAGAAGAGGGGCCAGATTTATGAAAGATAACCTTCTCATTCACTAACTTCTAAGGCAGAAGTGAGCTGGTGACCCAGAGGCCCCCCAGTCCTGAGACTCTGCGTAGAAGCCTGGGAGAAGCCACCAGCAGGGGGACCCCCATCACTTAACAGAGCTTCATGAACTCAAGCTGCACACCTGCTCTGTAGACACTGGCAGTAAGGCCTTGGGAGTATCCCTTCTGCTCCCTGAGCCTCAGTTTTCCCATCCAGCAAGTGGGCCAACAGAAGTGGTTGGAGCTGCTACGAGGATGACTTGAAACTACCCACTTCTGAGACACATACTTTGTTCATCTCTGACATCCGAATGCTCTCCCTTGGATGCAGTCTTCCTTTCTTGGTGGTTCACAAAACAACAGAGCACCTTAAAATAAGTGGCGCCTTGGAGTTGATGAAATGTGGACCAAGAAACTGGCAGTGCCTGGAACTCAGGGCTCCCTGGGAAATATAAGCAGTCTATGGCCTGTTTCTCCCCCTTTCCTGCCTCTGTGACCCACCCCCCCCCCCCCACCCCGCAGTAGGCCGTCACGGGGACCAGAGATAGCCCACAGGTCAGAGCTCCCTGCTGAGGGCTGGGCATGGAGGGAACAGACAGGGAAGGGCCAAGTCTCTCCTGAGCAGACTCAACAAGGACTTCAGCCTCAGAGCCTGAATTCAGCTGTGCTTCCCTGCCACCTCTGAGCATCCTTGATACAGAGCCCAGGGGACAAAACACCTGAGCAGGCCACAAGTGGGTACCAAAACCCATGGCGGGGAAACTCCCCGCCGCCAGCTTCCCCTTGTCCGCAGGCCAGGCAGGGGCTTCTGGCACGCACCAGCCGGCTGCACGGGGCGGAGGACTGGAGGAGGGCCACCTGTGGGCTGAATTCCACCCAAGGTGACCCGGCACACCTGGCCAGCCATCTGGAACATTCTAACTGCATCTGTTAAGAGAGGTGCATTGAGGAAACAGCACTGGATGTTTTACATGAAAAAGCCCCAAACCCCATAGAAAGGAGGTCAGGTAGGAATCCAGACAGACTGGGTTTGAATCCAGGTAAGCAAGTCTCCTGCCTGGGCTCCATGTAACTTAGTTTCCTCACATGGCAAATGGGGCAGCATGTGTACATACTAAGTTGCTTCAGTCATGTCCGACTCTTTGCTACCTCATGGGCTATAGCCCGCCAGGCTCCTCTGTCCCTGGGATTCTCTGGCAAGAATTCTCCTGGAGTGGGTTGCCATGCCCTCCTCCAGGGGATCTTCCTGACCCAGGGATCGAACCTGCGTCTCTTACATCTCCTGCACTGGCAGGCAGGCTCTTTACCACCCATGCCACCTGTACTTATTTCATAGGGTCGTGGTGGGGATTGAAATCCACACACTGAACACATTTAGCAGAGTGCCTGGTGCAGCAACCCTCAGTAAATGAACTCTGACCATCTTTATGACTTTGGGACATGACTAGGGCTAAGTTCCACGCTCCAGCAAATGTCACCCAGGCCTGGAAGTCACCAGGTCCTCCAGGGCCTCCACTGAGTGGGAACACAGGGCCCAAGCCTCTGGCCACCTCTACTCTCCTGACTCCCAACTGAGGTCCCCTTGGGGCCCGAGCAGCCGTGTGGCCCAACTGCAGGCTCCCGGGTACAAGATCCTCAGGCTGAATGGAAAAACCCTCCTCTCAGCTTGCCAGCTTCTCTCCCACTCCTGTGGGGTCACATCTCCCTTCCCGGATGGCGGCAGGAGCTGCTCTGGGGTGCCAGGCGGGGGTGCAGATATCCTGTCCCACCAGATCCTGCCAAGGGCGTTAATGCAGTAATGACTCCACACATGGTTTCATCCTCCCCGATGTATCACTGGCCTCATCCTGCGAGGCCAACCTGGGAAGCCTGTGCAATTTGCTAGTCCTGCACCGTGTTCTCCGCTGGGACGCTTGCCACGACTCCCCCGAAGCATGATGATGCACAGTAATAATGCAGAGAACGTCCTATAGTCCAGTGGTTAGGGCTCAGTGCCTTCACTGCCCAGGGCGCGGGTTCAATCCCTGGTCAGGGAACAAAGATCCCACACACCAAGCGGAGTGGCCAAAAAATAAAAAGAAACCTCAAAAAAAAAAAAAAAATGCAAGACAGTCAAGACTCTCCACCACTAGCGACTCTTTCCCTCTTGACTGTGAGCCAAGGGTCGCCAATTCCGAGTCTCACAGGGGCCATGCAGGTGCCATGGATGGGCTTTCTGGGGACTGGCAAAACTCTTCTAAAGGCATGACCATGGCTTCACCTCCTTGTCTTTCAAAAATATATGGTGCCCAAAGACATGAAGTGGGTTAACGGAAGAGAGGTGGACAGACAGGTACAGTCAGATATAAATGGTAGAATCTAGATGGTGGCTACATGAATAGCTGCTGTGAAATTCTTTCAATTTCATTACATATTTGAAATTTTTCATGTAAAATACTGGAAGAGAATGTCAGGCTTTTTTTTTTTCCTGCTCATAAAAGTTGGACTTCTTCCTTCCACTTTTTCTCCAATTTCACTGCACTGCTACCGTCACTGTGGTTCCACGTGTAAGTCTGTCTTCCGTCCACCTCCCCCTGAGCTCTGAGAGGGCAGAAACCAGGTGGTCTTTGTCCCTTGCTCTGCTCCCCACCCCCGAAGCTGGCATGAAGCCGGACCCCATCCAGTGGCATGAACAAGGGGGCAGATAGTGGGAAACATGAATCGAGAGGAACCCCACCATGCTTTTTCCAGCCACATTCTTGTAGGGCAGACTGACCCAATGCACGGGTCTGAGGATCCACACAACTAAGATGGCAGAGGCCATGGGAAGGGGCTTGGCCTCGGTTTCCCTGTCTGTAAAGGGACCGTTCCTCTGTGGCTGCTGTGATGAGGGGTGGGGGAGGCATGCCAAGTCAGGGCTCAGAGCCTGGCCGTGATTTGATTACCATTGCGGGCTGATTTTCGAGTAATGCCATCCCACGTGGAGATGCGGAACCAGGGTTTGGCGATCATCAGCCACGTGTGGGTGGCTTACCAGCTTCTCACAGTGATTCAGGTCAGTCAACAGGCATTTTAGAGACGCAGAGAGTAACGTTCGGCTTCCCTGGCTCTGGAAAAGGCTTCTGTGTGGTTCTGAGTGTCCTCCCTACCCCCGGATGGTGGGGAGAAAGGCTTTCTGTCTCATCTTCTCCTGACACCACATGGGGCCTGAGGTCATCATGGTCGGCAGGAGCCGGCCCCAAGGCAGCTGCTTTTGCAGGTCGTGGCAACCATGCAGACCAGACTTGCTCAACGAGGGGTGCGATGTGGGGCCTGGATGGACTTCTGGAGCCGGGAAGGGAGCAGAAGGAGAGAGGGGTAAAGCAGGGCTGGGAGATGGTCCCCAGGAGAGGGTGGTGGTGTGTATATATAGAAGCACACACAGGAGTCGGGTCAGCAGCATCTGGACCGCCTGTGATCAGAGGAGGAGCAGCGTAGAGCTACACAGCTTTGGTCCTGAGTTCAGATCTCAGATCTGGCATCACTCTGGACAAGTGACTTAACCGCTCTGGGCTCAGGCCCCTCCCTTTCCAGAGCCCCAGGGTGCTGGGCAAACAGGAGGCACTCCAGGTGACCTGAAGCCGGCCTCCACGCGCCCTGTGGAAGGCTCTGGGCTTCTGTTTGCTTTGGCTTAGCCTGACGCCACCAGTCTCTGAAACGCCTCGTGACTGGTGCAGGGTCACCTGGTGAGAGTCAGGCACTCACACACAATTCCAGACCCAAGGCTGGTACCAGCATCCCCTCTAGCCTTTCTTTCTAGAACGTTTCCATCTGTGTGTGTGTGAGCTCGGCAAAAGCGAGAGGACTCTGACCAGAAAACCGAAAATGATTTTGACCCCTGAGCACTCAGTGGCCTTCGAGCTGTAACTCACGCCGGCCCTGGTCTGGACACAATGCGTAAAACACAAAAGTTTTACCTTTCATAATCCTGCCTCAAAATTACCTTTCTAGTTTTACCTGTTTCGCAGTTATCCCAAACTTGTTTTTCATCATTGTCAGCCAATGGGCTCTTTAGAACGGCACCCGGAACCTGCCAGAAGGGAGGGAGCGGGCTTGGGTGGCTTTCTAGTTTATCGTCTCACATCCAGAGTAAAAAGTCATCTCAAAAACAAGAGAAAAAATCAAGTACAACCCCACCATCTTACTTCATAAAGGGTCACGGATTCTAAACAGTCACGCCTTACCTTGGTCACTGGGAACACGTGGCAAATGGCCCCTTCTCTTTAGACTTTTCCTAAGCATGCCACTCAGAGAAGGCGATGGCACCCCACTCCAGTACTCTTGCCTGGAGAATCCCAGGGACGGGGGAGCCCGGTGGGCTGCCGTCTCTGGGGTCGCACAGAGTCAGACACGACTAAAGCGACTTAGCAGCAGCAGCAGCAAGCATGCCACTCAACCCAAAAGGCATAACAAAAAGGCCAATAAGTCTGATTACAAACCCCAAAACCTTCTATATGGGATTGGGTGGGCATGGGAGGAAATCCCATCACCAATCAAAGCCAAATAGCAAACTGATTGGGAGATGGGGTGACCCGTGTAACAAATGTCATAGACCAAAGACTATTATCCTTAATATGTAAAGAGCTCTAACAAATTAATAAGAAATAACCTCCTTCTAGAAAAATGGACAATTAAAAGACATTTAATCTCAATAATGAAAAAAAAAAGCAGTGAAATGTTTTCCATCTACCAAATTTGATGAATGCACCAACTTTCTCTCTAGTTCAGCTATCCTGGATGGAACTTACCCAAACGTATGACAAATGTCCCTGCATTTGTACAGCAAGCCATGTGCGGTGTACTGAACAGGCCCATCATCAAAAATAGGAATTATGATAAAGATGTGACCCAGTGATATCAGAGGCCCCCTCAACCGTTCCCTAAATGGTTCTACATGGTATGTTTCCAGGGTTTTAGGACAGCGTTATGTTGCTTTTTTTTTTTTTTTTTTTTGCTGTGCCCTGTGGCACATGAGATCTTAGTTCCTTAACCTGGGATGGAACCTATGCCCGGTGCAGTGGCAGTGGAGAGTCCTAGCCACAGGGCTGTCAGGAAAGTCCCCAGCTTTGTGTAGTTTTTAAAAAATTCCTCTTGCTTTCTCGGCAGTGCTTTGATTCTGCGAGATACTGGGAGAACAAACAGCCAACTCTGTCAGCATCACTGACAAAATAAGAGGAAGCAGACAGCCAGCAACATTCTGTGACCTCTGTGACAGTTCTGCCCGGGTCTCTGCCATAGTTCAGACGGTTGAGGTTGTCCGGAGAGCAGAACTCCCCATAAGCCAGCAGTCCCCATGTGCCGCACAGAATCACATTTGTTTCCTGTTTTTCTGGCCTCCATGTAGTTGGAAAGCACCTGCTGTTAGGCTCCGAGCAAGCCCCCAGCACATATTTGGAAATTTCTATCCAAGCTGCCCCCTCTACGCCTGCCTCTCCAGGCAACCATCTCTTCCAGTAGGTGATGCTCCCAACACTGGGCCACAAGGTGACCGAATCACTCCCGCCCTCTCATTTCATCTCAGGAATAATTTTCACTCAAGAACAAAAAGCATTCTGCTTTTAAGACGCACACCTTCACTTTCAGCCTGTGTGGTTCAGTGTGGGAAATCTGGGCCCAACCTGTAAATATTAATTTGAAAAAGGAAGAACAGGGTGCCTGTGTCAGGATGCTAGGGGCCTGGTTTGGGGAGGTTCTATTTCAAATTCAATTTTTTTTTTTTTTTCAATAGCTGGATAGTAAGGTTTCGCTGTTAATCACATGGGACAGAGTAACTTTACAGATCCTAGGTTACAAGGATCATAATGGGAGGCACTCAAATTACAGCTGATGGAGATGAATCATTTATTAATCCGATAGTATGTGGGGTGTGCGTGTGTGGTGGCTCAGTCTGCAATTAGGCCTATTTTGAAGCATAAGAGCCCGAGAATGCCCACCTTTCAAAAACTAGTTCTTCTGTCTAAGAGGAAAGAATGTTTACCAAATGGTACTTTTAAAAATCACCCCTGGGACTTCCCTGGTGGTCCAATTGCTAAGACCCTGTGCTCCCAATACAGGGGGCCCAGGTTCGATCCCTGTCAGGGAACTAGATCCTGCATGCTGCAACTAAGACCGAGTGCAGCCAAATAAATAAAAGAAATTTTAGAATAATTTTTAAAATTAAAAAAATAAAAATAAATAAAAATCAGCCCCGTGACATGCCAACTCTCTTTATCCACAATTGTCCTTTTTGGCAAAAACCAGCCAGCAATTGGGAATGCAAATGGGAAAATGAGTTCCCTTACTTGCTGTGTGGCCTGGGAGAAATCAGTTAACCTCTCTGAGCTGCAGTTTCCACATCTGTAAAATGAGGTTAATAATAGACCCCACCTTATAAAGCTGTTGCAAGGCTTAAATGAGGTTGTAGAAATAAAGGGGTTAGCATAATTTTTGGCTCAATTTTTTTAAGTTATTCTTTATGATTATAATAATTATTATCATACATTATAGCATCATTCTTTAGGAAAGAAATTCAGGAAAGAATGATTCCAATGATTAAGATGTCAAAAAGGGAATTCCCTCGTGGTCCAGTGGTTGGGATTCTGTGCTTTCACTGCTGAGGGCCTGGGTTCGATCTTTAGCTGGGAAACTAAGATCCCACAGGCACGACAAAAAAAAAAAAAATTCAAAAGAGAAAGAGATGAAGACAGGGAGGACAGAGAGGTAGAGAAAGGTGTGGATATGGATAAAATCAGCAGGAACTTTCCAGTTATAAACTAAGGACCACACACTCCTGACCATTACAGTCTGAGATCTCAGCAGGGAGTGGTGAAGGGAAGGTGGCCTAACAGCAGTGCAGAAGATGAATCATTTCTGAGCCAGAGGAAGTGAGCTGGCCACAGAACTGCAGAGAGAGAAGAGGTTTTATAGGACCCTGGGGAGCGCTGATCCATTATAAGGACTTGTAAAGGCTCAGATACAGTTAACACAGTAACAATTTTTGGGGGGAAAAAAAGCCCTGATACAAGTAACTGGGTAAGAATGTAACACAAGCAGTTAACATCATCCAGGCCCTTTTAAAACTGAAACAATGCAACCTAAGACCAGAACCCAACATTGCTATTCTAACAAGCTCATTGAAATGAGCACACTGTCAATGCCAGATGGGAACTGCCAGCATTTCCCCTCCCCCACAGCAGCTCTAAAAGGTCCTTTCTGCTCTGAAAGACTTGTTTGCAGGGCTAGCCCCCTACAAAGCCCTTCCTCGTTGCGTGACTTGGTCACATCCCTTCACCACTCTGAACCTCAGTCTCCTCTTCTGTAAAGTGGTACCCATTCCTCCTAATTCATAAGGTCGTGAGGAGGAGGACCGGAAATGAGAGATCGGCTTGTTCAATGCCGAGGCACATGGAAGTCACTCAAAACATGGGTTACGCTAACTATGGGGTCAGGCGTTATACCTTACAAAGCCGCCGTCACACATTCTTTCCATTCCCTTTCAAGTTACCCATTGGCTGGGCACCGATGCTCTGCCAGGCACGTTGCTGGGGCCTGGGACACGATTCACAATGGGGCACTGTTCCTGCAACCAGCCCTACACAGTGGACATCCCACAGATGAGGAACGAGGTGGGGGCTAGACAACCTCGCAGGGGACAGAGCGGATGTCTGGGTCTTTTCCCTCTGGCTTCTCCATCTTCTTCCCTCCAGGAGCAGAGGCCAGACCTCCATCCTTGACCTCAGGGCCGGACTTTTCTGAACCCAGAGGATCAAGAAGATCTCCTTCTCTCTAGAGGAACAAAGGTGGTGGACACCACTGGTCCATGCTCTGCGCTGGCCTTTGGATGTTATAAATGAGTTGTTTTAGCAGCCAGTCTGCTCAGCTGGCTCCTAGCCCTGGCAGCTGGTCACCAAGAGCCCAAGGAAGCTTCTTTTTGCAAGAACCTTGTTGCCCAAGGGCAGTGTGGCAAGAGGTGCAGATTCTCAGGCTTTCAGAGGCTGTCTACCCCACCTGTGCAAAAAGGTGGAGAGATTCTCGCATTGGGTGCCAACATCATCTGGGGGAGTTAGCCTCCACCAGCCCCCCTGGGAGCCCTAGCTCAGTCGGGGCTGCAGGCTCAGAGAGGGGAAGCTCCTGGGTGAGGACACACAGCTGGGACACTGTGGAACCAGCATTCAAGCTCAGGCTGGCTCTGCTTGATATCAATTTCCATCTATACACAGAGTACATCATGGAAATGCTGGGCTGGAAGAAGCACAAGCTGGAATCAAGATTGCCGGGAGAAATATCAATAACCTCAGATATGCAGATGACACCACCCTTATGGCAGAAAGTGAAGAGGAACTAAAAAGCCTCTTGATGAAGGTGAAAGAGGAGAGTGAAAAAGTTGGCTTAAAACTCAACATTCAGAAAACGAAGATAATGGCATCCGGTCCCATTACTTCATGGGAAATAGATGGGGAAACAGTGGAAACAGTGTCAGACTTTATTCTTTTGGGCTCTAAAATCACTGCAGATGGTGAGTGCAGCCATGAAATTAAAAGACGCTTACTCCTTGGAAGGAAAGTTATGACCAGCCTAGATAGCATATTCAAAAGCAGAGACATTACTTTGCCAACAAAGGTCTGTCTAGTCAAGGCTATCGTTTTTCCAGTGGTCATGTATGGATGTGAGAGTTGGACTGTGAAGAAGGCTGAGCGCCGAAGAATTGATGCTTTTGAACTGTGGTGTTGGAGAAGACTCTTCAGAGTCTCTTGGACTGCAAGGAGATCCAACCAGTCCATTCTGAAGACCAGCCCTGGGATTTCTTTGGAAGGAATGATACTAAAGCTGAAACTCCAGTACTTTGGCCACCTCATGCAAAGAGTTGACTCATTGGAGAAGACTCTGATGCTGGGAGGGATTGGGGGCAGGAGGAGAAGGGGACGACAGAAGATGAGATGGCTGGATGGCATCATTGACTGGATGGACGTGAGTCTGAGTGAACTCTGGGAGTTGGTGATGGACAGGGAGGCCTGGCGTGCTGCGATTCATGGGGTCGCAGAGTCGGACACGACTGAGCGACTGAACTGAACTGAACCGAGAGACTCCAATTCAGGGACTTCAGCCAACAATAAACCCGGGATCAAAGCAACTTCTTTCTAAGGCTCCCAAGCAGCCAACAGATGAACAGGTTAACACACGGGGCCAGAGGCAGCCCTCTGTTTAGGTGTTGCTGCTGCTGCTAAGTCGCTTCAGTCTTGTGCAACTCTGTGTGACCCCATAGACGGCAGCCCACCAGGCCCTGCCGTCCCTGGGATTCTCCAGGCAAGAGTACTGGAGTGGGTTGCCATTTCCTTCTCCAATACATGAAAGGGAAAAGTGAAAGAGAAGTTGCTCGGTCGTGCCCGACTCTTAGCGACCCCATGGACTGCAGCCTACCAGGCTCCTCCATCCATGGGATTTTCCAGGCAAGAGTCCTGGAGTGGGGTGCCTTTGCCTTCTCCGGTTTAGGTGTTGCTCGGCTATAATCTGGGCCAGGTGAGCTCACGAGTGGGTCTCACCAACACACAGAAGATGCTTCTCAAGGTTAATAAGACCTCACTCCCTACTTGCAAATACACCTCCAATGGATGAGAGGAGTCAGTGGGCTGGTTCAGTTCAAAGTTGCAAAACCGGGGTTGGGGTGAGTGGGGGAAGTGGGAGAGTGAGAGGGAGGTCCAAGAGTGAGAGGATATGTCTACACACATAGCTGATTCACTTCGTTACACAGCAGAAACTAACACAACATTGTAAAGCAACTATGTTATAGTTTAGTGGCTCAGTTATGTCGGACTCTTTTGCAACCCATTTCTCAGGCAAGAAACACTGGAGTGGCGTGGGTTGCCATTTCCTTTTCTGGGGTCTTCCCGATCCAGGGATGGAACCTGTGTCTCCTGTATTACAAGCAGATTCCTTACCACTGAACCACCTGGGAAGCAACTATACCTCAAAAAAAAAAAAAAAAAAACTTTTTTTTTTTTTTTAATTGCAAAACCCATTGCCTTAAGTGGCTGTAGTGTAAGCAGAACCCATCTAGGTGAAAGGAAGGTGATGGGCTGGAGAGAAGTGGTGCCCCAGGCAGTGAGACTCTGATGCAGGTATACAGCCAGAAGTGAGTGATGTCATGGCACCATCTCTGGGGCTGCAAGCCATTCAGAAAGGCTACAGCATGGATTTCAAGGTAGGGTAATAGGGAGCCACTGCAGCTTCTAGACAGAGAGTGACAAAACTAAATGATAACCAGGTCTCTCCCTTCGCCTCTCTCTCCCTCCATTCCCCACCCTTCAATTGCAAATGCTCTGGAACGGTTATGTAATCTACCTCAACCATAAAAGCTGAGAGGGGAGGGCCTCACAGAAGTCAACTGCAAACTGATCAGAGGTGAGATCCAATTACTGGGTCAAGGTGGAGAAAGAAGACGGACAAAGGGTTGTTGACCTCTAGGTGGACACAGCAAAACCTACCCAGCTTGGGAGACTCAGACCAGAGATATGGAAGAACGAGCTCAGGATACAGGTGCTCTGAACCACACATGACCTGCAGCCCCAAAGAATCAGCATTCATCAAGCCCAACCAATTCTGTCCCAAACCACACCCAATGAAGCATTAAGAAATGTGATTGCACTAAACACAAGTAAAGCCTTCACCTGCTTCGACCCAGCAATTTCCCTTCAAAAAATTAGAAATAACCAAAGAAGTATGCAAAGAAATATACAAAAGAATGTTCACTGTAGCATGGTTACTAGAGAAAAAAAAGAAACAATGTAAATATCCAACACCAGGGGCCTGGTTAAATAGTTTATGGCTACATTCAAACAACAAAATTCTAAGTAGCTCTGGAAAATGATGGTTGACATGGAAAGGTGGTTATGCTATATGGTTGGGTTTAAAAAAAAAAAAGCAATTTATCCTTTTTCCCTTAAAGTTGCATAAAGAGATAAATGGGTCTGAAAGGAGAATAGTCTGAAATGTCACCACTGATTTCTCTTAAAAAAAAAAAACAACAACGGGACTTTTCTGGTGATCCGGTGGTCCAGTGGGTAAGAATCCTGTGGCTCAGCTGGTAAAGAATCCACCTGCAATGCGGGAGACCTGGGTTTGATCCCTGGGTTGGGAAGATCCCCTGGAGGAGGGCATGGCAACCCACTTCAGTATTCTGGCCTGGAGAATTCCATGGACCATATAGTCCATGGGGTTGCAAAGAGTCGAACACAACTGAGCGACTTTGACTATACACTGAATGCAGAAGATGCAGATTCAATCCCCGGTCCTGGAACTAAAGTCCCCTAGGCCGAGAAGCCGAAGAAGGCACTGGCAACCCACTCCAGTACTCTTGCCTGGAAAATCCCATGGATGGAGGAGCCTGGTAGGCTGCAGTCCATGGGGTCGCTAAGAGTCGGACACGACTGAGCAACTTCCCTTTCACTTTCCACTTTTATGCATTGGAGAAGGAAATGGCAACCCACTCCAGTGTTCTTGCCTGGAGAATCCCAGGGACGGAGGAGCCTGATGGGATGCCGTCTATGGGGTCACACAGAGTCGGACACAACTGAAGCAACTTAGCAGCAGCAGCAGCAGGCGGAGAAGCAACTAAGCACACAAGGCCAATGCAGCCAAATAAATTAAAGTTTTTTAAAAATAACAACAAAAAACTCTGCCTCAAAAAGCCGTGAAAGGATTAAGTGAACTCATCTACATAGTCTACTTAGCATGGAGTAAATGCTCAATAAAAAATGGCAGGGAGATTTTTAATTTATCATTTCTTCTTGATCAATTTTTCCTCTGAGAAACAGATCTTCCTTGAAGAAATAAATATTATTTATTTATTTATTGAAATAAATACTTTTTAAAAACACTGCTCTTAGCCCTCTGCTCTATTCGTATCAAGAGTGGAAGCTCTCAACTGGGGTGACTGTTTCTCTGCAGGTATTTTTGGTTGTTACAACTTGGAGAAACGGGATGCTGCTGGCATCTGGCAGAGAGAGGCCAGGGATGCCACTGAACATCTTACAAAGCACAGGACAGCCTCCCACTCCAAAGAGTGGGCCCAGCCCCGAATGTCAGCAGTGTCATGGTGGAGAAACCCTGCTTTGGAAGGAACTGCCACAATGCCATTCAGACGTCTTGAGTTCAAACTTCAGACCTGCTTCATGCCAGAGACACACACGGCACCCAGATAACAGATCACCCAAGGGCCCAGACATTCCCAAGACCTGGACAAAGCCCATGTTTCAGAGCAGATGGGCCGATTTCCATCAACCCCACGTGCCAGGGGAAAGCCACTGGTGGGAGCATCCTCCCCAAACTTCATCCCTCGGGAGGAACCTTCCCCTGAGAAAAGCCTTAATGCTTCAGAATGGATCATCACGTTTTTCAAACAGTGCTAAGAATTATCCTCTGTGGGCCAACCCACTGAGGCTTCTGTATAAATGGCAGCTCTGTCAATAGATGTGACGGCCCACAGCAAAGACAAGGGTCTTTTGAGATCAGGAAGGGGGAGGGGACGTTCTCCTGCCCAGGCACCAGCTCACCGCCGGCTCCAGCCACCACCACCCCTTTTCCTGTAAAACTGGCCCGATACTTGCATCAAGCGAAGGCGGCCGCGAACGCAGAAACTGACGGACAAGCCTGCTGAAGATGCAGGAGGAAAAGGCCACAGAACTTACCTGGGAGGTTTCTCCACCTTGAGAGACAGCTGACATTTGGGGCTGGCTCAGGTCTTTGTGGGTGGGGACTGTGTTGTGCCCTGGAGGGTGTTTACCAGCATCCCTGACTTCCAGCTGCCAGTACCATCTCCCTGTGCCCCTCACCCCCCTCCCAGAGTGTGACAACCAAAAATGTCTCCAGATACTGCCCGTTGTCCCCTGAGGGGGCAAAACTGTTTGAGTTGAGAAGGACTAGCTTAAACAGATTCTGAATCCTTATTCAGAGCAAATGTGTGTAGAACTAAAAGAGGAGGGAAAAACCCATCACAAAACCCAACAGTTCCTCAATGCTAAAATCAAACAGTTCCCAAGCTCCTGCCTGGAGATTTAGCATTCTCTCAACATGGAGATACCAATATTAAGAATATTCTGTACATTTAAGTGCTGACTGAGCACCTACTGTGCACCAGACATTGTTCTGAGTATCAGGGATGCAATAGTAGACATAAAAGACCCAGGTCTAAGAATCATACAAACCAACCAGGCAAAGGCACTCTCAAACACTCATTAATCAATCATCTATGCTATGAAGGAACCAAAACTGAACTCAGGAACTTGTATAACAACCACGCCCCCAACAGCTCTAGGCATTTAAAGGCCTTGGAATCTTACACACTCCACCTCATTTAGTCCTTGCCGCTAGCCTCAGAAGATCAGCATGCCCATTTCACAGATGGGGACACTGAGGCAAAGGGTAGAGGAAGAGAACAGGGATGCGACTTCATGTAGCCACAACCACCCCAGAGCCCACAGCACTGTAGCAACTACTACCCACTGGGAGCCCTGATCACCCTCCAGGGGAAAGGGAGTGACTGCCCTGGGTGCCACCATCCCTTTAGTCCAAGTTAGTGTCAGGTTCTGTCAGTCTGCAGGTTTCTGCTGGACTCTGCCCTGGGGACTGGTCTCTTCTCGCCAGGCCACCAAGTAAACCAGCAGGGCGGGGTTTCGGGGAAAGCCCACAGGGAAGAGGAGAAAGCAGAGCTCAGGTTGCATTCTTTACTGGAGACCAGCAAGGCAAAGGGCAGGGCCTTACTGCCTTCTGTTTCCCATTTTCCATCCAGGGTGTGGGCTGGGTTGGAGGATGGGACAAAGGAGGGTCTGCAGCTGTCTTAGGGCCGCCTCCCAGTGTTCCTACCACCTCCCAGGGCATGACAAATGGGGGAGGGGACTTTTTCTTTTGGACCCCACCCCAAGCACCCAGTGTCTGATGTCACCCCACAAAGCAGGTCCCCTAGTCTCGACCCCTGCTCCAAACGGAGGGGAAAGTTTAGGTGGTTCTCCCCAGGAAGGGGGCCCGAGAGTTTTGCGACTCCATTTCCAAAAACCCCCTCCTCACTTTGCCAGGCTTTCTGCCCCTGGAGTGGGGGTGGGGGGTGGGGTCTTGGACTTGGAATTATGAGGAAAAGAAGGGTTCACACCGTCCCACGAGGGAGAGGATGGGAGAATTTACAGAAAAGAGGGGGTTTATCAAATGAGAGTTTCATTTTAAAGTGAGAGAGTTGGGAGCCATTCAGAAGAGGAAGAACGGGAGGATGGGGTGAGGGATAAAAGACCTGGGCGGTGGGGGACGGTGGGACGCTTTGGGGGAGACGGAGGACTGCAGAACTGGGGATGTGGTAGAGTAGGGGTGTTCGTGAGGAGATGGACGTTTGGGGCGCACAAGCGGGCATCTGACGGATGAAGTGTCTGGGGAGACAGGATTTGGGGATGTCCGGGAAAAGATGAGGATGTGACATGTTCTGGGGAGAGAGGATCTGGGAGCAGTCTGGGATAGGGGAAATCTAGGGTGCTTGCAGAAAAAGGGGATCTTTGGTGCCTGGGGAAGTAGGATTTGGGGTGTCCACGGAAGGGCTGGTTTGGGGATATTTGAGAGAAGAAGGAAGCGGGTGCATCTGGGAGGGCCCTGGGGCAAGGCACTCGGCCAGTTCCCCCTTTCACCCCGGCTCACCGAAGAAGGGCGGCAGGTGGGACACCGCCTCCAGGAAGGGACCCGTCTCGATCTGCTTGTCCGCAGGCAGGGGCCTCAGCAAGTGCTCCGCCAGCAGCGCCATTTCGGGGTCGAGGCCCGCGGTGATGCCCCAGCCGGCGCCGCGGGCTTCCACGCCGCCCCCCGGGCCGCCGCCGTCAGCGCCGGGGCCGTCACTGCCGCCCTCAGTAGCCTCCGGGGACGCCAGCGTCGCCACTTCCGCCCGCGCTGCGCCCGCGTAGCCGAGCACTCAGCGCCGCCCGCAGGCCGAGCACCTAAACTGCTTGCCGCGCCGCCCCCACCCCCGCCCTCCCGCGCCCAATCCGCGTCCGCCGCCGCGCCCGCCAGCCCAATCCTCGCCCACAGCCGTAGGCCTCCGCGCCGCCATTGGTCGGGGGGCGGGGCTAACCCGCCGGGCGCGGAAGCGCGCCGACTGCAACATTCAGGTACGCCCAGGTGAGCCGCTCCCAGGTGTCCCGTCCCCACGTGTTTCCTGCCACCTCCGGCGTGGCACCCCGCAACCAGGCGAACTGGCTCGGGCCGCGTCCTCGCCTGATGGGCTAGGTCACAACTCACAACCCATCCACCAGCCCAAGTTACGGCCCAGTCCTGCCAGCATCCTTCAGGACATTTGCTACCCCACAAACAGGGACTAATCTTTAACAGTCCCAAGAGACTTTTTGGACACTGCTGTGGTCCAAGTTCTCTTTGGCTACAACAGTGGGGATCCTTGATTCTTTAGTGATCTTCTGCCTGTTGGACACTGGCCAATCACAAGTTAACTCAGCCATGCCTAACTAGGACTCTTGTCACCTGAAATCTGGGGTCCAGTCTGACCTGTACAGTCTGATATTACCTGATGGACTCAGCCCAGTGTACAATCCAACTCAATCACCACCTGACTTGTGCATGTTCCCTCAAACCTGACTTCACCCCAATAGCCCAGGGCACATGCTTGCTACAACCTAGAACACAATTCATCTCAGTCACAACCCACCTTGATGCTTGTATCCTAAAATCTAGCACATAGCTGTTGAGAGCTTCTCGTTCATTCTCAGAATAAGCAATTCATTATGCTCCCACCATGCACCATGCACCATGCACCATGCACCATGCACTGTGCTAGGCACTGAGGATAAAGTGATGAACAGTACAGCAAAATCCTGGCTCCTGTGGGGCTCACATTCTAGTTGAGGAGACAAGATAATACATTATATTACAATACAATACATAAGTAAATAAGACAAATTCAAATGCTAAGTGTAATGAAGAAAATAAAATAAGGCGGAGTGATAGGGATGACTGAGGATGTGCTTGTGATAGGATGTAGGGAGTGAGGGGCAGTAAGTACCTATGAAGTGGTGACATTTGATCCAGGACCTGAAGAAGTAGGAGACAGCCAGAGTGGCTGGGACACATGCAAAAGCCTTAAGGTGACAAAGAGCTTGGTGTGTGCAAGCAACCAGGGGAGGGAATGGGAGTGGAGTGAGTGAGAGGATGAGGCAGAGAAATGATGATAGGAACTGAGCTCAGGGAGGGGAGCAGGGACTTGTTGGGTTGGGTAGAGTGTGGTATAAAGTTTGGATTTTAAGCTAAGGGCAATGAGGACTCACCTGTGTCAGTAAAAATAATTGCCAAACTTTATTCAATATTTTCAATGTAATTTTGCTAGGGGAAAATGAGAGAAGAGGCTGTTCCAAACCCATGTATAGTCAGGAAATGAAAGGATCTGGGGGGAAAAAGACTATCATCATTTCTTACTCACGACCCAAACCCTGACGTGTTCCATCAAGTCAGCTCACCCACGAATAGAAGCCCAAGCCATCAACCTTGGCTTGTTCCCACCCCATCCAACCTCACCCTTCTCAGGCATCCTAAGATACCATCTCCTTGAAGTCTGCCTCACCAGCCCGCCCAGCACTTGTACCCAGAACCCCCACCCATATTTCAGACACAGCCCTGCAATTAATTCAACAGAGAGATCACAGCCTACATGGGGACTGCCAGCCTCAGATGACACCCCGATTTCTCAATTTGCTCCATCTCAGCCAAACCACTGGAGACTGTGGCTGATATCAAAAATTCAAGTCTAGAAAAACTGTCTTGCCATGGAATATGGGTTTGATGTGGTGAGATACATCGTTGTTCTCAGTGAATGCGATGTCTTAATGCCTACCCATCCATACAACACAAATTTTAAGTGCCTGGTGTGGGATGGAATCCCCAGCTCTCCAGTCTCCACCACTCTCAGAGAGCCTCTGAATCTCCTCTTTCCTCTTTGAAAATAATACATAGTTCATGGGTAGGTACTTTGAGACTACTATCCCATCTCCCATCAGACTTTCCATTTATTTATTTTCATCAGTACAGACTTCTGATTCCATGGGTTACAATCCATTGCTGTTATTATCTATTTGGGCGCCCAGTGTATCCTAGACTCAGCCCATGATGGTCCTTTTCAGCTGGCTTCTGTCTCCCTGTCATTCTTTAAACATTTCCTTACTTTCTGGCACAAGATATTCCAGGATCTTCTTGTACTTTTTGACTGCCTTGAGTCTTAATTGCAGGTTGTGATATCTGTGTTGCAGCATTTGGGTTTCTCACTAGTTGGGGTGTGTGGGCTGAGACTCCCTGCCGCATGTAGGATCTTAGTTCCCCAATCAGGGGTCAAACCCAAGTTCCCTGCATTGCAAGGTGGATTCTTAACCATTGGACCACCAGGGATGTCCACACATACACACACACATTTATATCTATATTTGTTTCCATGGTCTTCTATTGATGTTGAAAAGCATGAGTTCACCCTAATAGATCCAATTCCAACCTAACTCCACAGGGTTAATGCTAGTCTTTTCATGTTGAAAACCTCCTCTCCGACAGAGAGAAACCTAGTATTTTCAGTGTGTTCACGTTATTGACCAACCCCCACCCCATATATCATGATTTCTTATTGTTGATGCTGCCCTCTACCCAACAAGGATACCCTCTACACCCTACTCAATCTCTAACACCCCATGTGTGCGTGCTAAGTAGCTTCAGTCGTGTCCAATTCTTTGTGACTCTATGGACCGTAGCCTGCCAGACTCCTCTGTCCATGAGGTTTCCCAGGCAAGAATACTGGAGTGGGTTGCCATGCTCTCCTCCGGGAGATCTTCCTGGCCCAGGGATCAAATCTATATCTTTTACATCTGCTGCATTGACAGCTGGGTTCCTTACCACTAATACCACCTGGGAGGCCACTTGACCCCCCCCTTGCCAAGCTGCTTTTCCATTAGGATGCCCTCCTCACTCACACAAGCTCTGGCCCCTATGGGGCCACCGTCACCCCATATGGACACTCTTCTTATCCCACTGGGCTATGACACCCCTCTATGGACCAGCATGTATCTTATCCCCCTCCCCCTACAGCTCACATTGATGTTGCTGGGACCCCCTTGTTTAGGCTACCCTGGATTCTTTATTATGGCACATGCATGGGCTTAGTTGCCCCGCATGTGGGATCTTAGTTCCCAGACCAGGGATCAAACCCATCTCCCCTGCATTACAAAATCGATTCTTAACCACGGGTCCAGCAGGGAAATTCCTGGATCAAACTGTTATTGAATATAATGGAAGTGGGAGGAGGGGACTTCCCAGGGGGTTTAGTCGTAAGGAATCCACCTGCCATGGACAGAGGAGCCTGGCAGGCTACAGTCCATGGGGTCACAATGAGTCTGACACAACTTAGCGTGAAGGAAGGGAAGGGAAGGGGAGGGAGAAGAGGGGATGGGAAGCACAGGGTAGGAGCCACATGAACGTTAGCAGCTGGGGCCATCAGCTATGGACCATCAACCCCCACTGTAGCTTACTGTAGTGAGGCAAACATCACACATTCAGTACATATGTATTGGGTATTACTCTGAAACAAAGAGGACAGAGGATGGAGTCAACAATAAATAAGGTTTTGTGTGTGGGAGATACTTCCAGACACACAGGAGCCACCTCATCTTTTTGAATTATTGGGCCATCACACTTGCTCCATCAGCTACAAACCTGTTCTCAAATTGATTTGCAGGACCAGCTTGGCCAGTGGGGTTAATTCTAGTGCTAGGCATTGACTCAGTGGGAGTGAGGTGTTCATCCTACCAAGTTTCATTGTTTTCCTGAACCAACTCCACCCGTGTTAATAGCTTCTTTCCAAACTGAATTGTCAAATCTGGGTGACTCAGACGGTCCCTTCTCAACAGTGTTTGTTGGGATGGATAAAGAAGACCAAGTTCATGTTCTTTTGGACATTTCACCCTGGAAATCAGCTTCCCAAGGCTGATTTGGTCATAATATGGTCATAATAATAGTAACAGATGACATTTATTGAGGGCTTCCCTGGTGGCTCAGCGGTAAAGAATCTGCTTGTCAATACAGGAGACGTGGCTTTGATCCTTGGGTCAGGAAGATCCCCTGGAGAAGGGAGTGGTAACCCACCCCAATGTTCTTGACTGGGAAATCCCATGGAAAGAGGAGCCTGGCAGTTTACAGTCCATGAGGTCACATAAGAGTCAGACACGACGTAGTGACCAAACAACCGCACCAACGTGTATTGGGCACTTATTATGTTTTGAGCCACTTCAAAGCTGTATGGCCATGGGCCATACTTCTGTTTAAGCTTCCAGTGGCTGCTGTAACAAATGACCACAAACTTGCCAGTTTCAAACAACTGAAATTTATTCTCCCACAGTCTGGAGGCCAGAAGTCCGAAATCTGTATCTCGGGGGCAAAGTCAAGGTGTCAGCAGCGCTGCACATGCTGGGAGGTCCCTGGAGAATTTGTCCCTTGTCTCTTCTGGTTTCTGATGGCTCCAGATGTCCCTGACTTGTGGCTGCATAACTCTGGCCTTTGCCTCTGTCTTCACATGGTCTTCTCCTCTGTGTATGTGAAGTCTCTCTCTGTCTCTTTTTCCTTTTTTTTGGCCGCACCATGCAGTTTGTGGTATCTTCCCAGACCAGGGATCGAACCTGTGCCCCCTGCAGTGGAAACACAAGAGTCCTAACCACTGGACCCCTAGGGAAGTCCCCTGTTTCTCTCTTATAAGGAGGGCACTTGTGATGGCATTTAGGGCCCATCAGATAATCCAAGATGATCTCTCCATCTCAACTCTTAATCACATCCGCAAAGACCCCTTTTCCAAATCAGGTCACACTGACAGCTCGGGAGAGCACCTGATCTTTCTGAGGGCCGTTCCTCAGCTGGCCACACTTCCCCTCTCTAAGTCTCAGTTTATCCCACCTGTAAAATGAGGATAGTAATCATGGTAATGGCCTCTCAGGGCTGATGTGGGGTTTAACAGGTTAATGGAAACCTGGCGGGCGGGGAGAGGGAGGCCCTGGCAGGCAGGCAGCCCTCGATGAATGGTGTGGTTATTACGAATCGATTTCTTGAGTTATTTCTACCCAGGACTGGCAATTGTGGGGGTAATTGATTCCAGTGATGTCACTTCCCCAACTGCCAGGTTTTCAGCAGGATTAAACGTGCCAAATTGGCTTTGTTGAGCCAACTCCTCTGGGTGTGAAGAGCCGCCATGCCAACCCGCCTTGCAGTTTCGCGGAGCCCGTCTGCCGCTTCTCTCTAATTAACGAGAAGGCGACGCTCGCCAGCAGGCCCGCTTGCTGCCATCCCAGGAAAACAGTGCCACAGACGACAGCTAAATATTTGAACATTTTTTTGTTTCAGTTGCTGCATGAAAATAGTATTTTGGGCATTTAAACAGCACAGAGTAAAGGGAGAAATTCTGCTTCATTTTCTAGCCATGGGGCAGCCTTGGGAAAAAAATGCTATAAGGGAACCCAATCAGGTCACTGACCTAAGACAGTGTCACAGCAAACTACCACTGCTCTTGGTAGCTCTGCCACTTCTAGCTGGGCAAAGAACCTCTCTGAGTCTCAGTTTCCACATCTGTAACATGGGTATCCTAAGAGCCCCTCCTTCAACATAGTGAGAATTCAAGGAGATGGCACCTAAGGATTTAAGGAACCACCTGGGACATGGGTTGGCGCTTGGCCTAAGTCACTTGGGGGTGCTTCAGGTGAGACTGTTGATGATTCTAGAAATGCCCTGCCTAGCTCTCAGTACTTCTGGGTGGGACCAGAGTGAAAGCAGCCAGGGCCACCTCTCGGGGGCCCCCTGGATCTGGTCCTGACTCTGTTGTTGACTGGTTTCTAGACTCTATTTCCCTCTGTGTGCCTCAGTTTCCCCACAGAGCAGATGGGTCTGGAACAAGTATTTCAAAAGCCCTTTCTAGGGGGAGAGGGACAAGTCAGAAGGCTGGGATTGACATGTGCACACTCCTACACACAGAAAACAGATAACTATTAAGAACCTATTGAGACTTCCCTGGTGGTCTCATGGTTGAGAATCTGCCTTGCAATGCAGGGGATGTGAATTCAATCCCTGGTCAGGGAACTAAGATCCCACGTGCCTTGGAATAATTAAGCCCACACACCACAACTACCGAGCCCATGAGCCACAACTTGGAGTCCATGTGCTGCAATGAAAGGTCCCACATGAGGCAACGAAGATGTGACTAAGACCTGATGCTGCCAAATAAATATATAAAACAAAGAACCTACTGTATAGCACAGGGAACTCTCTTCCACACTCTGTAATGGCCTATGTGGGAATAGAATCTAAAAAAAGAGTGAGTATATGTATACATATAACTGGTTTGCTCTGCTGTACTCTTGAAACTAACAGGACACTGTAAATCAACAACACTCCAATAAAATTTTAAACAATAAAATAAATGAACTAAGCTAAAGCCATTAAAAAAGAAAAAAGCCCCTTCTGCCTTCTGGTTCCACTAGTGGCTCTGGGGGTGTGTCCCTCACTCTTGCTGCCCCAGGTAGCTGGCTTGGCTGCAGGACCCAGGCCAGTAATGTGAGTTCTTCACTGTGCCAAAAAGGATGGAGGGGAGGTGCAGCTCAGGGGACAGGAGGAAGGCTCCTGAAACTCATCAGAAGAGTCTGGGAACATGTAGCTGCTTGCTCAACAGAGATGGCACTAATTTTTTAGAAACCGGTCCTGCACACTGCCCAGGTTGTGGGGCAAACCTCTCTGGCAGAGGTGTGGCCCTCCAGTCCACGTGCCCACACTCCTAACTATGAGGATGTAGCACCCCACAGGCCACAGTTTCATGCACCCACTCTCAAGGTATTTATTAAGTACCCACTGTATACCAAGCAACACAGCAGAGGCTGGGACACACACCAGAATCCAGACAGCCAGGTCCCTGGCTCTCATGAAGTTTGCAGGCAGGATGTTACTCTTTAAAATAATTTATTGAGCACGGCAATGAACAGTATGGAGGAAAAATCCAGTATGTTCTGAGGCTAGGTGACCTGACCGGGTTAGAGGGGTTGGGGGGAGGGCCTCTCAGAGGAAGGGGCATTTACACCAAGACCTGAAGGATGAGAAAGAGTCAGAAGGGAAACAAGCCTTCTAGGCAGGGGGAACTGCACAGCAGAAATAGTGCTATGAGACTCAAAAAAAAAGATGGCTAGCATGCCGGGCAAAGTCGGCCAGGGCCCAGAATGTGCCAGGCTCAGTGGCTTGCTCACGGTGTGGCTTCACGTGGAGGAAGATGGGGAGCCAGGGAGGGCTCAAGGTCAAGCAGAAAAGGGAGCTGCCCCAACACCAGCCACCAGTCACCTTGTAGTTAGGAACAGGAGGCTCTCTGCCATCCGGGGATGGCTAGTGGGTGCCCATGTCTGGGAAAGGCATGGAAAACACAGGGCTGGCTCCATGCCCCATCTCTGTGGACCATGTCCAGACCTGATGATGGCCCAGCAGGATGGAACCAGTGTAAGCTTTGGGGTGGGGACCTGGCACACATCATACAGGCCAGTCACGCTAAGCCTCAGTTTCCCCATCTGAAAAATGGAGTTGTGATAACCCATAATTCCTAGAGACACTAAGTGTTAAGCAGGTGCCAACCGAGTCTCCTCTTCTTTGCTGCCTCCATGCACTAAAGCCACCAGCGGCTCTCACTAGAGACACTGGCTCTGCCACTGATCTCATCTGGGTACAACCTCCCCATCTCTGGGCCTCGGTTCCCCTAGAGAGGAAGGGGTTTGGATGGGTGAGCCCCGCCTCGCAGGGCCAGGTGGTTCTCCAGCTGTGGTGACGTCAGATCCAGCAGGGGGACTTGTCAAGAGACAAGTCTTCTAGGGCTTCACCTCCCCCAAGGGAGCAGGGGGAGAACCCCTGACATCCCTTCCCCAGTGGTTCGCATGGTCCAAGAATTACACTTTGATTCTAAAAGCGAGAGATGCACACATCACCTGTTTTCCAGAAAGGGCGCTGTGTGCACGTGGTGACGCCTATCTTTAGAAATTCCGCCGTGGGAAGGGAACCAGCCCGAATGATGAAACAGCAGAGTTCAAGCAACCACGCTAATCCAGGCCCCTGCCTCACTGCCACCGGGCGGCATTCTTTCGGAATTCTCTCTGTGCACGTGGGCTGCAGCTGATTGCCAACCTGCCGGGGGAAAGGAGTGTTTGAATAGTTATTTTGTTTTCTCCTGCTTTCTCTTGCCAGTAACACCCTGGCTATGGAAACATACCCACAGTGTGATGTCTGAGCTGCAGAATGATAATGATAATAATGATTTGTATTCCCATGACCTGATTTTTTACATTAAATAGTTGAAACAGAAAAAAAAAATTGAAAAAAGAAATTCAAAGTAAATTTAAAAATCCTACTTTGAGATGGTTGTACATTGTGAATATATTTAATGTCACTGGACACTTAAAAATGGTTAAAGTGGTCATTTTTGTCACTTTTATGTGTATTTTACCCCCAAACCCATGTCATATGTCTGTCCTATGGGTGTATGAAATGTTCATAAGATGTTATTAATAATTACAGGGGAAATTGGTGTGAAATATAAGGAAACTCTCTGTACTTTCTTTGGAAACTTTCTGTAAATCTAAATCTACTCTGAAATTAAAAGTTTAAAAAAATATCAGATGTCCAGGCCCCGGTCCTGACCAATGCAATCAGAATCTCTGTCTTGGGGATCAAGCATCAGGATTTATCAGAAAGCTCTCCTAGCAATTCAGAACTGCCAGGGTTGGATGCCTCATGCATAGAAAGCTCCTCGTAAGTATAAAGCATGGGGGAAGTGCAGTATGTTATGATCAACCAACCAAAGTTTTTATTTTTTAAGATTTTTTTTTCTGAGGTGAACCATTTTAAAGTCTTTATTGAATGTGTTACAATATTTCTTCTATTGTTTCAGTTCTGGATTTTTGGCTGAGAGGCATGTGAGATCTTAGCCTCCCTATTAGGGATCAAACTAGTACCCTCTGCACTGGAAGGCGAAGTCTTCACCACCGGACTGCCAGGCAAGTTGCCCAATGCTTTATTTTTAATAAAATTGCACAAGTAACAGTGACCAATGTAAAATTAAAAACCCAGAGAGAAAAATTAATCACCCCTAATCCTGGCCCCTAGTGACAACCACTGTTTCAGATGAAAAAGTCCTTTTACACCTTTTTCTCAAGGATAATACCTACCTCTATTATTATTCCTGTTGTTATTGTTATTAAAACACAAAACTGGACTTCCAAGAGGCAGCCTTGTAGCCCCAGAATCTTTGAGCTTCCCTATCTATCTACAAGACATCCTTGTCTTCAGGGAGGGCGGGTAGGCCAGCCTAGGTATGAAGAGAGAACCCAGGGTGGTTGATGAAACGCTGTGAAAACCCAGCCTAGATAAATGTGCCTCGGCAGCGCCACCTGCTGTTTATGTAAAGGCATTGCATGGCCTCCCGCACAGTCCCGGTTCAGCTAATAGGGACGCTGCTCCAGTGTTACCGTGCCACTCCCATTCCTGTTTTCTCCTCTCTTGCCAGAATACCTCCAAGCAAGCCCAAGAACAGCCCCAAGAAACAGTGCGCTGGCCCAGGGCCTGTGCATGCAGTGTACATCTCGATGGCTACCTGCCAGGGCTACCCCTCTGTGGGCCATAGTCATCAACCTGTCACAAAATATTTAATATTCCTGAGCACTTTATATGGCTAAACTGGAGCACATCTACTGGCCTCTTTTAAGAGCTATATCTGTAAACCACACAGTTCTGGAAAAGCAGACTGAAAAGAGGTTCACAAACTCTGGAAGTTGGATGTAAATCCTGGCTCTCATGGTGCCGGCAAGAGATTTGCTTGACCTCTCAGAGTCTCAGTTTCCTTATCTGCAGAACAAGGGCAGGAACCTCACCTGCTGGAGGGAAGCTTACACAAGAAAATATATCTGAAAGCATTTGGCACGTGGTAGATATTCAGACAATGTTAGTTCCTTTTTGGTTTTCTTTTTGCTTTCTTTCAACACCATCTTTCCCTTTTTCTCTTGGAGAAAAATTAGGGGCTCATAGTTGGGGGGAATCTACTCATTCATTCTCGATGAATATTTATTAAATGACTACACTGTGCTGGGCACTAAAACCATAGCAGGGAAGGTAATGATCCCTAACCTTGTGGAGCGGCAGAGCAAGTCCAGGCCCTGGAATCAGACAGAGCTGGGTTCAAGGCTGGGCTTACCACCTACAAGCTGTGGTTCCTCGGGCAAATTCCACAACCTACAAGCTGCGGTTCCTGTCCCAGAAGAAGGGCCAGAGGCTATGGCCTGGGGCCTCAGGCTTCCAGGATAACGTCAGTCAAGCCCTAGGCCCTTGATCCCAGTAAGTGAGCTCATTTGGTCCTCTAAGGCCATTATACAGATGAGGCAACTAAAGCCCAGAGAGTGGAAGGCCCTTGCAAAACGAGGACCTGAAGGCTGCTGCAGCACAATTCCTGCATTTCTGAAGTTCCTATCACACTCAAGGAGGCCCATCAACTATTTATTAATCAGGCTCTTTTGCTATGTGGGCAGCTCTGGCTGGGCTGAGCAGAGTGGGTGGCTGCTTCCCTTCTCCGCTGTGGACACAATATGGATGACTGGCCGTGAGCTTGGCCCAAGGAGTTGGGACCAATTGGAGGCTAACTCCAGGGGATCTCATGCAGAGGGCAGGGCAGGTTCTGAGTAAACATCTGAGTAAACATCTCCTTTTACTCAAATAGGTTTGAGTAAAGGGAGATGTGAGAGGGACTTCCCTGGTGGTCCAGTGGTAAAGACTCTGTGCTTCTACTACAGAGGGGCGCAGTTCAATCCCTTGTCGGGGAACTAAGATCCTACATGTCCTGCATGCTGCCAAAAAACTAGAAAAAAAAAGGGGGAGATATGAGAACGCATGCTCATCTGAGATGCACCAGGTGCTCTGCTCCTGAGTCCACTCCATTTAAACTTTCATTTCCTCTCATAAGGGCAACTGTAGAAAGCAGCCCTGTTGGTATTCTTATTTAAAGCTAACCTGAGGCACAGTAAAACTTTCAAGACTTGCTGATCGGAATCAGGCAAAGGAAAGGTGGTCAGAACACTCTACCGGCAGGATCTAGGAGAGAGGTTTTTAGAAAGATGTGAAAGCAAGGAAATCATTTGATTGACTGTAACTTAGGAGGTTGCTTTGTTTGGGAAAGCCCAGTTGGCTGTTTGTGATTGCTAAGTTTCATTTTCTCCAATTTGGGTCCGTTGGCTCTGGCCTAGGTTTAGGGGGACTTGCATAGGCTACGGAAGTGTCACAGCCTTCCCAGTCCAATAGGCTCCTTTTTCAATTACTTGAACATTCTTATTTCACAGATGAGGACACGGAGGCTCAGAGTGATGGAGTGACCTGTCCAAGACCACACGACTGTTGTGGTGGACGCTGCAACAGAGGTCACTCTGTTCAACCAGACATTACACTGCATCCAGGAAAAACAGAGAAATGAATAAAAGAAGGGGGGGCGGGGCGCGGCTTTCCTGGTGGTCTGGTGGTAAAGAGTCCATCTTGCAATGCAGAGGACCCAAGTGGATCCCTGGTTGGGGATCTAGGTTCCCACATGCGGCAGAGCAACTAAGCCTACAAGCTACAACTAGAAAACGGGAGTGCCAGCGACTAAGACCCCAGGCAGCCAAATAAATAAAATTTAAAAATTTAAAAAAAAAAAAAAGGAGGAAAGGGTGAAGGGAAGAATAAATGAAGACAAAAATGGGAAAATGAAGAGTATGAATAAAAGAGTTAATACTTTTGTTCTTCATTTATTTTTGTCACACTGCAGAGCTTGTGGGATCTTAGTTCCCCAACCAGGGATTGAACCCAGGCTTTCAGCAGTGACAGCAGGGAGTTTTAACCACTGGACTGCCGCTGAATTTCCAATCTTTTAATTTTATTTTTTAAGAGAATAGTTGGTACATAAAATGATACATGTAGCGTGTGAGTTACAAAACATACTAACAGAAGGAACACCCTTGAACCCACCACCATCCTAAGACACTAGAAAGTTGCCAATAGCTCGAACCTACTTACCCCAACGGTTCTTCCAGCTGGCTGCACGTTGAACACACCTGGGGGCTTAGACAGCCACTGATTCCCTCAGAGTGCTCGATGGGGTTTGTCTGGAGTCCGGTTTGGACATCTGGATTTTTCAGAGCTCTCCAGATGATTCTCTTGGGAAGTCAGGTTTGAGGGCGACTGGCTTATAATTCTCTTCCCTATTATATCCCTCTGATTTCCCCCGACGCTCACCTGCCTCCCTCAGGTAGTCACCATCCTGAATTTGGTATAGTGAATGGATTCTTTTCCTTAGACGAGCGACGTCCGCGATTGAGCTTCCGCCCACCACGAGGGGGCACCAGAGAAAAACACAGACTTTTCTCTCTCTGCACGCAGAGTAATCGCGCTGCAGGAGGCTTGGCCCTCGAGGCGCTCCATCGCCGCCCCGTTGCCTCGGCAACGAGCGGGGAAACGGCCGGCATAAGTGCAGCGCTGTCGCAGAGGGTCGCCGTGGGCCGGCAGGGATTAGTTGGGGTTTGCGGGACCTTGGGCCGGGGCAGTCTTGGGAAACTCCGGCGCGCAGAGAAACGTGAGTCGAGGGTTCAGGCTCGGTCGGGGGCCGGCGTTGGGGTCGGGACCCTCAGAGCTCTGCCGCAGTTGGCTCCGCGCGGCGGGAAGCGCGCCCGCCGTTCCGGGACGCGATCGCGGGGCGCCCGGGGCTTCGGCTTGCAGTCCCACTCGGCTCCCCGCTCGGCCTGGGTCCGACCCTTTGTTCTACAACCTCTTTTGTTGCATGTGACTGAGAGAGGGATGCGACTTGTTCAGAGAGCCTCCCAGCTTGTTGTTGATGGTTCATCTGGGGCCGGAATCTTCACTTTGCTCAATCCTCGTGCAAAGATTTATCCGCAGGCGGCCTATGGGGCAAAGAAAAATGTTTGTCAGGCCTGCCACAGTCTGAAGATAGATCATGACCTGGCAGCCTCAGGCTAACCTTGACTCATAGACGCAGATCATTTTCCTCCCGGTTCGGAGGACTCTAAGTTTGTTTATTTGCCAGAAGCTCCTTGAGCACTGTCACAGCCACGCACTGCGTAGACCCTGCATCTGGGGCAGCTTTTGGACCGGGAGTGGTTGGGGAGAGGTATTCGGAGAGACTGGTTCTGCTTTCGAGTCTCCGGCCCTGTCCCCAGATCGCCCCTTTGACCTGTGCAAATTGATTCTTCCCTCTGGGTGGTAGTTTCTCCATCTGTAACAGGAGGGATCTCCCTCCATGCTCATCCAGAACATTACCAAGTGAGACACCTGGAGATAGCAACCCACTCCAGTATCCTTGCCTGGAGAATACCATGGACAGAGGAGCCTGGTGGGCTACAGTCCATGGGGTTGCAAAGAGTGGGACACGAGTTTCATTTCAGCAAGTGACTTTTCATTTCACCTCACAGCCAGGGCATGTTGGTCCCAACAGGTACTGTCTTGCAGGCCACAGAGCTTGGGCCTCATCCCAGCCTAACATGAATTAGACTCCCAGCTCTTGTTTAAATTTCCTCTGCTTCCTGGCTTTGTGATCTTCAGCAAGTCATTTTACCTCTTTGAACTTAAGTTTCCTCAGCTGCCAAAAAAAACCAGGGCAATAGTAAGAATGAAAAAGGTCATATAAATCAAGGGCTTGGCCCACATCCATATGCCTTCAGTTATCCTCTCTGTTACCTTAGGCAGAGCACAGAAACCCCCTGTGTGCTAGTCCAGTGTCGTCAGGACTGGCTCCCTGTCTCTGCACTGCCCTTAATGATGTCAGGCTCACAGCTGGGTGCAGTCCAGGCTTCTTCAGCTAGATGATTTGCGGTCCTTGTAGCAAGTCATCTTTAAAATGCTGATGCCTGGGAGACTGCACTGAGATTTTTTTTTTTTACTTAATTGGTCTGCCTTGGGGCCCAGGCTTTACCAGGCAATTCCAGTGTGCAGCCCAGGGGTGAGGACCGGGCCTCAAAGGGATGAGGGGCTGCAGCAGGCTCCTGTTCTTAGCGCTGCTGTTCTCCTCAGATGGCACTCCCCACGCTGCCCTCCTCCTGGTACAGCCGGCGGCTCCCAGATCAGCAGGCCACCCGACAGCGCCGCCGGGAGCAGGAGGCACATCTTCGGCAGCAGTGGGACCGGAACAGCCGCTACTTCCAGGTGTCCGACATCTGCAGCTCCAAACAGGCAGAGTGGAGCTCCAGGGCCTCCTACCAGCGGAGGTAACTGTGTGGTGAGCACCTTCCCTTAGGGCTGGAGGGCCACCTGCTGCCGGGAGATGTGACTGACTCAAGGACCTGGGGGAGGGTGGCTGGCCGGCGTGGATACTCTCATGGAAATGTGATGATTTCCATGGATACTCGCATGGTGATGTCTTCCCAACTGGAAACGGAAAAAAGGTCATCAGTGAAGTAACACATTTGACTGAAAAAGATAAGATGATGAGACATGTATGTAGAATCCAGAAGTCCCCTGGTAGCCCCATTTCCCCAGGAGAGAACCACCATGAACTGTCTGGCCCATATCCTCCCGTACACTTTTTCACCTATGTTTGTGTGTAAATATAGATACAAGCATACACCCATTTTTATATAGAGAGATAACATACAAAAACATGGAAGTTAAAAGCATGGGCTTTGGAGTCGGACAGACCTAGATAGCAATTCTGACTGTGTCACTTGCTGTATGCATGAGCCTCAGTTTCCTCAGTTTCATCAGTGAAGTGGGGCTAAAACAGAACCTACTTTATAAGATTTATGTCATGACTACTATAAAAACCATCCAGGTTATGCAGTACATGGTAACTACTCAGATAATATTAGCATGTGCACATATACGCCTCTTATACATTTTCTTGCAAGAACGAGATTCTGTTGTGCATAGTGGTTCTATTACCTGGTCTGTTCACTTTGGCCGGAGGACACCTTCCCAGGTCACCACGTTCTGTGTGCCTTAGCCTCTGTCACCCACACAGCCAGCCATGCAGCCCCCTGCATCTGGAAGCATGCCTGGCTGATGGTGGCCCCTCTCACCCAGCATGCATGCCTACCAGCGGGAGAAGATGAAGGAGGAGGGCAGGAAGCGTCTGGAGGCCCGACGGCAGAGACTCAGGCAGCTTCTGGTGGAGGAGCAGGACTTGCTGGCCAGGCAATTGGAGGAGCTGAGGCTGAGCATGAACTTGAGGGAAGGGAGAATCCGGGAGCAGCATGGGAACCTGAAGGCAGCCCGAGAGGAGCAAAGGAAGCTGGTAACTTTGCGCAGCTCTTTAGGAGGCTGCAAAGCCCGAGTCCCCAGCCTGTCGTGAGGCCATGAGGCGTCCCCCCTCAAGGGCTATGAGACGGCAGTTCACTGCAGAGCCAGATGGGAAAAGTGCTGACTCTGAGTCGTTCTTCCTGTGTATTTTCCGGGAGTCATCTTTATTCTCTCGGGCCCCTTAAATCATTATATCTGAGTCCTTTTTCTTTATTCTAGTTCTTTGGTCCCACGAAAGGCTGGGACTGGTGTATTTTAACTTAACTTCCAAAGTAGTCACGTGTAGTGGTGGTCTCCAAGCTGTTTTTAAGCCTGCTATATATTTTGAAGTAGATCTTTAGCATTTAGGACCCATGTGTAGCATCAGATTTTGGCCCCCTTTTATCACCATTCTAAGAGTCACTTGTGGGAACCCCCTGGTGGTCCAGTGGTTAGGACTCCACACTCACTGCTGAGTGCCCAGGTTCAATCCCTGGTCGCGGAACTAAGATCCCACAAGTCGCTTGGCGTAGCCAAAGAAATGAGTCATTTGTCAGCACCTGATTGGTGTCTGTTGCGAGCCAGACACCTCCTGAGGCCCAAGGGAGGTCTGAAGGGCAGGTGCGGTGCTGGCTGCCAGTGGAGGAGCTCTTAGGCTCAGCTGACTTCACTGTGGGTTACCTGAAATGTGGATGAATTGGAAAAGCGAACTCAGTCTCCCCTCTTTGTGTTTTCTTGGCAGATTGCTGAACGACTTTTGTATGAACACTGGAAAAAGAACAACCCCAAACTTCGAGAGGTGAAAACCAAAGAGATCCTCCCATTGGTTTGCCTAAGTAGATGAAATCACGTTGCTCGCCTTGTTTTTAAATTTGCATCTTGTGCTGGGATGAAAAAGAGATCACTCCAGCCGCTTTGGAAAGAGGCTCCACACAGAAGATCTGGTTCATTTGGTTATTTAACATCTACAAAAGGCTGCAAGAGGTTGGGACATCTGATAGGAAGGGGGAAACCCAACAGTGGAGGCTGGGTAGGCAGATGGAGCCACCTGGGACAGCCTTGGGTGGCCTTCCCCTGGAGTCACCTGGGACCTCCTGTGAGATTCTCAGCAGAGGTGCAGTGGGGCCCTGGCTGCATTTTGGGGAGCAGCAGCAGTGTCGAGGGGGCAGGAAGGGGTGATGTCAATTGAAGGGTTGCAGCTGCAGCCCACGTGAATGATGGTGGTCAGAACTGGAGTGGCAGCAGAAAGGGGGCAGATCCATAAGACTTTGGGGCAAGGGGAGAAGAGGGCACTGTGGCTAGGGTGACATCATTCAGCAGAGATTGGGCTACAGGGAGAGAATCCCATGACAGAAATCATTAACTTAGTTCAGTTTACAATTTGTGTATACATTTGTATTTAGTCTTTAAGTCGTGTCTGACTCTTTGCAACCCCATGGACTGTAGCCCACCAGATTCCTCTCTCTGTGGGATTTCCAAGCAAGAATACTGAAGTGGGTTGCCATTCCCTTCTCCAGGAGGGTCTTCCTGATCGGAGGATCGTACCTGGGTATCCTGCATTGGCAGGCAGATTCTTTACCATCTGAGCAACTTATTTGGTGGTGTTAATTTATGTGCACATAACTACATTTAGAAGTTGCCAGTCATAATAGAGTATCTGGCTGCTCTGGTATGCCATGTGGTTAGCACTAAACCTCTCCTTGGCCACTTGTAGATTTCAGTGGATCCTCCAAAGTCAGGTACTCAGTTGTTTATTCAGAACATTCAAGTTAGTTGCAAATGTTTACGGTTGTAAGTTGAGAGAAATTTAAAATTTGTATAAACAATTTTCCAAACAAAAGCCTTTGGACATTGTTACAATTCATTTTCTGATCCAAAAGATTCTTTAAACCCAGATCTCTTATTAATTATCCCAAATTTGTTGCATCCATTGATACAGGTGGGGTGTGTTTTCACAGCTGTTCCTTTGCAGAGGGAGGTTTGGGGAGCCAGGCAAAAAGTTGAGTCTGCTCCTCACCCAGGTCTTGCTGCCCTGGGGCCTGACAGGGTTTGGACCCACCACAGTAGCCTTTGAGATTGGGTTTCCATTTCAGTGTCTGCTCAGCTCCAAGGGGACTGGGAGAAAAGTTTTTGATACTTTGTTCCAGTTCTTGAGATGGCTGAGAATTGCCTGGTCCTTTGGTTTTCTTACTGACTTGCATGTAGACTATGTATGTTGGGGTCACCATGCACTTCCTTGTAAGACACCTGGTCACATCCCAGGCCACGGTACAGGGCTCAGCAGTGAACATCCACCCTGTGAACCACTGAGGAAGTTTATATTTTCTGCCTTCTCATCCCCAGATCGAATCGGACCTTCACAAGAGGCATGTGATAAATGCTTGGGAAACGCAGAAAGAGGAAAAAAAACAGGTGTGGTATGTGTTGGGAGACTCTCTCCAAGTCTTTGAATTTGTTTTTTGTTTTCCATCTCAGTGACTCCAGTCCAGAAATAGACCTTTGCTCGGTTTACTTAACACCTGTTAAAACGGAATGTTTGTTGCTCTTGCACAGACAAGAATCCCACGTGATCACTCTCGGGGCAGAATAAGATCAGGTGTCCAGGGCCAGGTGATGGTAGATGCAGTATGCATCCTTAAAGGTTGTTCTGTTGCTAGTACCCTCTTTGGACATAATTTTCATCATAAACTCTCAGCCTGGGTTGACAGCAGCACCTCTGGTGATGGAAGTCCACGCTTCGTGGACCCATCGCCTTGCCTCTGGGTTCATTTTGTAAAGTGCTTTGTTGACTTGTGAAAGGGAAGGAACCTGGGATCCCTGAGGCCCTCCTCCATGCCGGGCACTGTGCTCCCGGCCTTGTCTCTGAGGGCAGCACCACACCCGTGGTTCCCACCGTGAGAGCTGAGCCCGGGGCCTCACGGCCCATAAGTGCACAGCCTGCTCAGTGTAGACGTGTCAGAGTGAAGAACGGGCCCTGTGGCCTGCTGACCAGCGGTGAGGTCTTGGTTGGCTCCGTGTTGCAGACACTGACCCCCACGTTCCTTTGGCTCCGTGCAGCAAGAAGCCGCTGAAGAGGAAAAGGAAAAACGATTTGAAAATGAGTATGAAACAGCCCGCCGGGAAGCACTGGAAAGGATGAAAGCGCAAGAGGAGAGGAGGCAGCTGGAGAGTAAGCTGCAGGCGGAGGTGCTGCGCCAGCAGATGGAGGAGCTGAAGGCGAAGGAGATGGAGGTGAGGGTGTGCCCCGGCCACCAGGGCCTCCGCACTAGCAACCGCTCATTGTGAGGAAACAGGCGTTTTAGAAGCTGCTCCACACAGAGATGGCATCCTGGAGGTGGTTCTAAGAAGGGGAGCCATGCTGGGTTCTCCTGATGTGCGGTCTCACCAGTGGTTTTTCCACACTCACGCTGTGTGCAGGATTCTTGAACGCTAACCCTCAGGGGATCACACCTGTCCCCGCAGATGTGGGTAGAGGCCTGCTGTCTGAGGGCCTCTGAGAACCCGGAGTTCAAGTGCGCTTGGTAGACTTGACTTAGTCTGATGAGCCAGCCCACAGCTCTCCCTGGCTGGTAGTTTTGGGGTCTTGGTACAAACCATGAGGATCTTTGGTCCAGGAGGCTGTTCCAAGAATCCTGTGCCCAGCAACTCTGAGGGGAGCAGCCCCCTCCCCCAGGCCTCAGTGATTCGAGAACTGGGTCCTTTGTGCCCGAGCACTAGACTGGCTGCTGGGAATACAGCTGGGGGCTGTGTCAGGTCGGGGAGACAGGTTAAGTTGAAGTAAGTGTGGGCAGTGCAGGGTCGTGTGGGGCAGGGTTTCATTCTTGTCGGCGGGGTTGGGAAAGACCCAGCTGGGATGACTGAGTGAGCTGGGCCAAAGGGTTTAGTGCCTTGAAAGTGGGAGGGGATCCCGGGTACCAGGTGGCCAGGCCACCCTTATTGCATCGTGTGTGCTAGAAAGGGAGATGAGGGATGACGAGCCTAACCGGGTTTGCTGTCCGGTAACCACAGGCCACCAAACTGAAGAAGGAGCAGGAGAATCTGCTGAAGCAGCGCTGGGAGCTGGAGAGGCTGGAGGAGGAGAGGAGGCAGATGGCAGCCTTGCGGCAGAAGGCAGAACTGGGGTACGTGTGGGAAGGCCCCCACCCCTCGCCTGCCCATCCCAGGCCAGCGAGCCTCTCACTTTCTCAGGCTTGCCCTGGTAACCCTGAAAGCAGAAGGGATACATTCTGTACAAAGTAACAGTCTAACCTCTGCAGAATTCTTTATGATCATAAATGCTAAAGGCAACCCATTTCTCATTTCTAGACGCTTCCTGAGACATCAGTATAATGTGAAGCTCAACAGACGCACACAGCAGATCCAAGAGGAACTGGTAAGTCTGAAGTGACAGCCTGGTGTTGCTTGTACTTTCTTTTGAAAAACGTGTTTTTCGTTGCTTAGTAACAGGTGCGTTCTCATGAGAAAACACCAAGGGTCATCCCCTCTTGACCAGCAGCCCTCACAATCCCTGCCCCTCCCCGGAGTTGTCTGGGTATACATCTTTCTGGATATACAGTTGACCCCTGAACCACATGGGGTTAGGGGCACTGACCCCCATGGAATTGAAAACCTGTGTACTGTTACTTCTGCCTCAGAAACAAAGGAACTGATCAGATCAGATCAGATCAGTCGCTCAGTCGTGTCCAACTCTTTGCGACCCCATGAATTGCAGCACGCCAGGCCTCCCTGTCCATCACCAACTCCCAGAGGTCACTCAGCCTCACATCCATCGAGTCAGTGATGCCATCCAGCCATCTCATCCTCTGTCGTCCCCTTCTCCTCCTGCCCCCAATCCCTCCCAGCATCAGAGTCTTCTCCAATGAGTCAACTCTTCGCATGAGGTGGCCAAAATACTGGAGTTTCAGCTTTAGCATCATTCCTTCCAAAGAAATCCCAGGGCTGATCTCCTTCAGAATGGACTGGTTGGATCTCCTTGCAGTCCAAGGGACTCTCAAAGAGTCTTCTCCAACACCACAGTTCAAAAGCATCAATTCTTCAGTGCTCAGCCTTCTTCACAGTCCAGCTCTCACATCCATACATGACCACAGGAAAGACCATAGCCTTGACTAGGCGAACCTTTGTTGGCAAAGTGATGTCTCTGCTCTTGAATATGCTATCTAGGTTGGTCATAACTTTCCTTCCAAGGAGTAAGCGTCTTTTAATTTCATGGCTGCAGTCACCATCTGCAGTGATTTTGGAGCCCAGAAAAATAAAGTCTGACACTGTTTCCACTGTTTCCCCATCTATTTCCCATGTAGTGATGGGGCCAGATGCCATAATCTTCGTTTTCTGAATGTTGAGCTTTAAGCCGACCTTTTCACTCTCCACTTTCACTTTCATCAAGAGGCTTTTGAGTTCCTCTTCACTTTCTGCCATAAGGATGGTATCATCTGCATATCTGAGGTTATTGATATTTCTCCCGGCAATCTTGATTCCAGCTTGTGTTTCTTCCAGTCCAGCATTTCCCATGATGTACTCTGCATATAAGTTAAATAAACATGGTGACAATATACAGCCTTGACGTACTCCTTTTCCTATTTGGAACCAGTCTGTTGTTCCATGGAACCGATAGGAACTGATAAATGACTCACTGAAGGGCAGGAAGCTAAGACAGTTTGGACAGAATCAGGACTCAAAGCCCAGTTCTTTTGAGTCTGCATCCTATAATCTCTAGTCAGACACTTCTCCCCCACTTAGTTAATATAAAGATCTGTAAAGGGAAGTCCGCTCAGTACTCTGTAATTACCTATATGGGAAAAGATTTTAAAAAGGAATGGATATATTCCATTATAACTGAAATCATCTGGTTGTATATGTGAAACTAACACAATATGGTAAATCAACTATATTCCAAGATAAAATAAAAATTAAAATATTAAAGATCTATAAAATACAAGTACTATCCTTATTGACAAAAAACTGTGGTTAGTGGACTCGCCTAGTTCGAACCCATGTTGTTCAGGGGTGAGCCGTACACATTCAGGGAAGTGGTGGGTTTGGGCTTCTTGGTTTCGTGTTTGAATGTACGTGATGTGGCACTGCTCCAACACAGTACCTAACAGTACACCTCAGACCTCAAGACCAGTGTTCTTAAACTGAGCTTGCCCTTTCTGGCTAGCTGTTCGATGTTTCTGGCAAGTATTTAGACGGGCTCCCTCGCTGAGATGGGACAGGAGAGATCGCTCATCCTGGCTGGCTGTCACTCATGGAACAGCTGCAGCAAGCATTTTGAGCATTTCTGTAGCTTATGTCCTCTGCAGTGGAACTGCTTGAAGTCGTGTTCTAGAAAGCTGGGCTGCCAGGTGTGTCCAAGGGCAAGGATGTGCGTGTGGCGCAGAGAATCTCTCCCGGTGGTGGGCAGAGAAGAGCTCCTGGGCATTTGTGGCCTCTAAAGTGGCCCTGAGCAATCACACCCTGCCTGCTCTGGAAATGGCTCACCACTTCCCTGAAGACCTATGATCAGGGAGGGAGGCTGTTACTTGCGGTAACTGCGCTTCCTCATCTGTCCTCTAGGAGGCGGACAAGCGCATCCTGCAGGCGCTGTTAGAGGAGGAGGACGAGAACCAGCGTGTGCACCAGGCTCGGAGGGAGCAGGCCCTGGCCGACGTGGCCTGGATGAAGCGGGTCATTGAGGAGCAGCTGGAGCTGGAGAGGGCGCGGGAGGCGGAGCTGCAGATGCTGCTGAGGTGAGAGGTGGCATGCTGGCGTCTGCAGGTCAGCAGGTTACCATGAGGGTCGTCTGCTGCTGTTGAAACACCCGTCCTTGTTCCTCTGTCCATCGTTCGTGAGGAGCACACCTTTGCTAATGGACCTAGCTTGGGTGCTTCCCTTGGGTTATGTAAGGTGGAAGCCACTGGGGTTTAAAGTAAGGATCTGTTCATCTGAAATCTTAGAAATTTGAAAGGAAATTGTTATAAATTATGGAGACATTGAATGCATCTTAGGCATTCAATGAGTCATAAATGAGTCTGGATCCTAAAACTTCATCTGGTAGAGTGAAGTAATGGAATAACAGGTAATACTTATTGAGTACTTACTGTGTGCCAGATACAGTGCTAAGTGCATTATGGTCGTCCTCCTGTTTAAACCTGACGTCCCAGCCGGTGGGCCACAGAGAGTCAAGGACACTCACCTGCTGGGACCACAGGGTGAGCTAGAGTGACGGCAGGAACATGGTAGCAGAGCTCAGGCCCCTCCCTCCTCCTCCAGTCCCAGTGGTTTCATTCACTTCTGTGTTTAAATGTCCCGGGTGCATGTCATCACCAGTGCTTTTTGTAAGGAGAGGGAGTGTTAAAAAAGAGAATTTAACAAGTACTTATGACAGTAGTATTTTCTGTGAAGTTATCCTTACCTGTAAGCCACTGAAAGTTTACTTGGAGGTTGACCCCGCAGAAGGTGTGTGTTACCTGGCGCCCTGGAGCCTTGATTGTTCTCTGGTTCTCTTCTGCCACTGGTGGTGGTAAGGAGCCCGCTGTCATCCTCTCTGTGTCTCCCTAGGGAAGAGGCCAAGGAAGTGTGGGAAAAGAGAGAGGCAGAGTGGGCCCGCGAGAGGAGTGCTCGAGACCGGCTGATGAACGAGGTAATCCCGGGACGGGGTGCAGCTTGGCCGGGCAGGTGTCTGGGGTTGGTGACCACGTGTTGACCCTGCCAAATGCTCAACGAACAGAGTCCCCTCAGGTTATTTTGTCGTCTTTTATATCATCATAAAAGTAGTATGTTTACTAGAAAAAAATTTCAGTACAGAAAAGTAAAACCAAAAAGTTACCTAGACCCCTGTCATCTCCACAGCAACTATTTCCTTCTATGCTTCTGTTTCTATGCATAACATTTTCCCTACATATTACTTATTACACTGAGCTACTTAATTTCAGTCATTTTAATATATTATTATATCTTCTTTGTAAATATCATTTTGATGACATATGTCACGTGGGTAGACTATAGTCTGTTTTTCTGTTCCTTTTGTGGGTCCATTTTTTTCTAATTGGAGCCTTTTAAAAAACACTGCGATGAACACCTGGTGCAGAAACCTTTTCCATATTTAGGATTTTTTTCTTGGGGTGCAACACCAGAAGCGGACTAAAGAACATGACTATTTCATTTGTCATTTAGAAGTAGTCCGTTATAAGACACACCCCAATTCACAGGAAAGGAAATCTTTTGGGGAACAAAGCCTTTATTATCCATGTATTGGAAGTCATCTTACAGTAGTTTAAAATGGATCTTGTATTCCGTGCATGCCAGCATGCTACATTTCAGAACCTGTGGGGACGTGGGTCCCAGCTGGTGCTCTTTTAGGAAGACCAGACATTCTCCAGTGTCTTGTGACTCCTCCCTCCCATTTAAAACCTCCCTCCTTGTTGTGGCCACTTGTCGGTCCAGAGAGCCTGTCTGTCTGGAATGGCAGATGCTTCCTGAGACTGGGCCCTGTCCTGGATGAATCCTCCAGAATCAAGCACAGCAGGTTTCTGCTGCTCTGAGCAGTGAATTCACAGCCACAAGCTTGGCGGGATGACCCCGACTCTACCTCTGGCTGCCTGTGTGACTCGTGGTTCTTGCTTTTTCTGGCACTCACTGATAGGGAGTGAGAGTCGCCTGTGGCTGTGTGTCTGTGGGGGGAGCTCCACCCCTGCCTGCTTCCGTGTCTCTGGTGCTTGGCTGTCTCCACATGCACCGTCCACGTGCACCGTGTATGTGATGGGGATGTGTGGGAAATACCGCCAATTATCTGGGTTGACCCTGTAGTAGGCTTGCCTGGTGCATTTGGGCCTGAGGCTGAGGATTAGGCTGGTGTCTGTGTAGCTGCAGCTGCAGAGTGGTCCACGGCTGATGGAAGAGGCATCTGTTAAAGTCTAACTAAAACCTCCCCTCTTCCTTTCTGCTGAGGATAGGTTCTGACAGGAAGACAACAGCAGATCCAGGAAAAGATTGAACAAAACCGACGGGCGCAGGAGGAATCCCTGAGACACAGAGAGCAACTTATTCAAGATCTTGAGGAGGCGAGAGAGTCAGCTCGTCGTGAGAAAGAGGAGAGTGAGGAACTGAAATCGGCCAGGAAACAGGAGCTGGAAGCGCAGGTGGGGCTGAGCCGTGGGACGAGCGCACGGGCAGCAGGCCCTGCTGGGGTTGCTGCGCCATCAAGGCACGGGGCTCAGGGGCCCTTGACTTACTTCCATGGCCTGGCCTGGACTTTGTCTAGCAAGCCCACAATCAGGAGCTCAGAGCATCCATTTTTGTTTCCCACTGGAACCCTGACCCTTCTGGTTGTAGGTCTAGCCCCGCTCTGGGTCCACCATCTCCTAGGAAAGCAATGATTACTGTTCCTGCCCCTCACCTCTTTCCTGGTTGCCTCTGAAAGCACTTGGCTCTCTGGCCCCAAGTCTCTTTCATTCAATTCAGTACCTAATAGTTAAAACAAAAGAATATTCCAAACACGTGGCCACATCCAAAGTGTTTCACAAGGTGCATATGACCACAGACATAACCTCTCCAGGTCCATGAGCATCCTTCTCATGAGGGCACTGGTGCTCAGCACTGATGCTCCAGTGAGGGGACCCCAGGCTGTCCCTTGAGATCGGAGGCAGGGTCCTGCCCGTGGCCCGTCCAGGGTGACTTTCCTCTTGGTGCCCAGGTGGCAGAGCGGCAGCATCAGGCGTGGGAGGCAGACCAGCAGGAGGAGGAGGAGGAAGAGGAGGCGAGGCGGGAAGAGCAGCTCACGGCTGCCCTGCTGCAGCAGGAGGCGAAGATGATGGCCAAGCAGGGCTACCGGCCCAAGGTAGGGAGCCGCCCAGCCGCCCTGCTCCCGATACCCCGTTCATAGCCCCGAGCACAGGGCCACTTTCCAGCACCTTGGACTCTTCCTTGCTTCTCTTCTCGTGTGTTTCTTCGTCTTTCCTGACTGGTAGGGAGCCTGGACACGGGGTCTGTTCGATCCTTCGTTGGGCCTCAAACAGACCTTGCAGCAACTTTGCTCTGGCTCCTGGCGCTGCAGCCTGATGACTGAGGTCCCCACTGCTCTGCTGGTGCCTGGCGACCCTTTCTGGGACAAAGAGCAATCCGGGAAGAGGTTTGGGGCGGCTGGTGAGGGGGGAAGGTGCAGTGGGGCTGGGTCCTAGCTGTCCAGACAGCAGTGCCCAGCTGAGCGGGATGACCGGGACCTGGGTTCCTTGCTCTTCTGCCCTCGGCACTATGGTCACCCCCTCCTGTCATCTGGTCCTCTCCTTCCTTCTTTGTCTCCCCAAGTACTTGAGTGACCCCTGGTGCAGGACCTCAGGGGAGCACAGAGAAGCGAAGGCCATCACCCGTGCTTTGGAGGAGCTGATGAGTAAAGCACCAGGGAATGACTGAGGGCTCAGCAGGCATGTTGCTGCTGTCCCTCCTTGACCAGGGCCACCCTGGCCCTAACGTGCTGCCAGACAGAGGCTGGCTTCTCTGGTCAGAGACTCTGGGAAGCTGATGGAGCCGAGCAGGTCCCACACCTGCTGCAGAACGTCAGTGTCCTAGCCAGCCGGGGCTCTCGAGCGCAGGGAACAGCATTTTCTAAACTTCCTCCACCATGGATCAGTGCGTGTCTCAGATCAGGGACTCACAGGGCCACATGAAGTGTTATTTAGGGCTGGTACTTAAAAAAATCAGAGTGCCTCATTTATGGCTTAGGGTCAAAGACTTTTTAGCTGTAAATGAAAACAGCCATTTATAAAATGGTGCTTTTAGCTGTTTCCTGAGATGAGATTAATTTCTAATGCTCCAGCGACTTCTGACTTAATCAGTCTTATGTTTTTCTTCTCAGCCTTATGGACATCCCAGAATCGCTTGGAACTGACTTCGTTGGTACTGGAAGAACAAAGAGTGAGGATGGTGAGGCCTCTGGTATGCCGCCGCCAGACCGTGTACAGGCTCTGTTCCAGGGTTTGGGTCACCGTAAAATAGTTCAGTGAATGTTCAGGTCCACGATTAGATGGAGTGAGGGTCTGGCTGGACTTTAAGCTGTGATGGCTATACAGGAGGCCCTCTCCTGCCTTTTTTATCCCGGAAAGGGACTTCATAGTCACACGTTGACAGTGCTGTCACAGTCTTGATATGTTGATAAATAATGTTAGATTCTAAATCGGTGCTAGGAGTTACACGTTGTCTTCCATGACGGGCTGCGGGTTCCTGTTGTCTCACCCCTAACTGTCAACCTCCAGTGAGGACTCGATTACAGATAGGAGACAGATTTTTCACTTTTTAAAATTGCCATTTAAATTTGTTCTATTGAAAACAAACTTGTGGGTCTTGGTTTAGTTTATTATTTTCAGGGTTTATTAATTTAGTGGTCCCAAAACGATGACGTCGTTTTCTGGAAGAAAAGAACTATGAACCCTGAGACAGTTTGGTGGCGTCCATGGATGCTTTCTGAAAAGGTGGTGAGAAATGAGTCTTTCCTCGTTTTAGAAGCATTTTGGTAGAATTTGCATAGAGCATTGTTGGGGTGATGGGTGACCCCAACATGTATATATCTGAGCCTCAGAAGGTCACCTGGCTGGCTAACCTTTTGGCAGGACACCTCGGGCCTCTAGTGTCTTGGATAGGGCTCAGCCATGTGCGGCCTTTTGAGATTTATGTCCCCAGAGGAAGGGGCACTGAACCTGAAGAAACTAGATCAGACCCAACTGCAGATCAGCCAAAAATGTCTCTTCTCACTGTTCTATCAATGTGACAGTCCTAGATTAATCTCTATAAATAGCTATAAGTTCCTTGCAGCAATAATCATATTTTTATGACTTGTATTTTTTTTTCATATTTCTCCTCTGAGGTTTCAATTTTCATTATATTGTGCTCAAGATTCCATATCTCAGTAAATTACAACTAATTACAGGGCTCTGTTCCAGGTTATTAAAAACCAGAGTTTATTAAAAAATCCCGAGTCTCAGGGAGGCACTGCCTTTCATTTCTATTGTGCCATAAAAACAAATTGAGCTGAGAACTACATCCTTAGTCTGGTTTTCATTTTCTTGTCTTAAATTTCTTTTGACTATGATCCCCTGAGCAGCTTTTATTATGCATATTCATATTTACATTCCTCCTCTCAGATGTTCATTAATTGTGAAATAAAGTTCTGGTTTGATGGCACTGCGTCCAAGATTTTGTCACTGTTGCTTTTAATAACTGCTGCAAAGTGGGTTGTATAGAATGATAAATTTTACTGATTTAATCCACATCTCTAACAGGTTTGGCTATTTTCACTTTCTTGTGTCAGTGGTATTGTCTCCGTTCTCATTTCCACTGGAACCTCTTCTAAGTAAAACTACAGGGAATTACTAGCAGTCATACATTGTCCGAGCTCCAGGATAGAATTCAAAATGGACAGAATGCCTGTTAAATAGGCACTCATGTATTTACTGAATATTTTTTATTTCCTTGAGTTTTTTGTTTGTGAAGCCTGGCAGCAGTCTTATTAGCATTAAAGTTTATTATAGGGGATTCCCTGGCAGTCCAGTGGTTGGGACTCCAGTCTCTGTTACACTAGTTCTCTACCCTAATATATTTAAATGTTTCCACTCTGAACTGGGCCTCAGTCTTTGTTTCCAGATTTAGAGCATCCACTGTCTTAACTATTTCTGGTGTAGCACATACTCTTAGCTCGTAAGTATTGATTGTGTATATTGGTTTTATTATTTTAAGCAACTTTTCCTACTTACTGTAAATGATTTGTAAACCATTCTACAGCAGATTCTCCTGCAAGGTTCAAGTTGTTTAGAACAGATGGTGTTGAAGCCACTACTCACATGTTCTGTATGTGAATGATTTTCACTCTTTTTGCTCACTCAGCACATATATCCTCTCTAGGGAGGATGTGCTGCTAGGTCTGGGGAAGTTACAAAGCTGAACAAGAACAGGGACAGGAATCAAACAAGTGCACGGGTGAGCAGATGTCCCTGGCAGGCACAGAGCCAGCTGTAACTCATGGGGCTGAAGGAACCATTTGTGCAATAAATATATTCAGTGCATCCGTACTTCCTTATGGGTAAATTAATATTTACATTTTTAAAAATCTGTTTTTGGCTGCACTGGGTCTTCATTGTTGCGTCCAGGTTTTTTCTAATTGTGGCAAGCAGGGTCTACTCTGGTCGTGGCGCGTGGGCTCCACAGCTGTGGCTCACAGGCTCTAAGAGAGCATAGGCTCAGTAGCTGTGGCCCGCGGTCTCAGCTGTCCCCCGTGTGTGATCTCCCCAGACCAGGGGTTGGACCTGTGTCCCCCGCACTGCCAGACGATTCTTCACCACCGAGCCACCAGGGACGTCCCATAATGAATTTCTTTTTTTTTTACAATCTGGGTCTTTAAGTAGTTTTCAGTCTTCATAAAATACAGAGCATCATCATAATGCCTTCAAACATATTAGCATTACTGTGCTTGCTGACCGTGATGAAATTTGACCATGAAGCCACGTGGAATTTTAGGGAGTCTGACACCATCATGTCTTCATTTTAGAGGGTTATTTACTTTATTACTTAATGTTAACGATTACTCAAAAGTGCTAAAAGGTAGGAAAAAACCTACCTCAAAGGATGTAAGCATGTAATTTAAAAAAATTTTTTTATTAAGACTTTATACCTTAAGTATTTCATTTTGGGGTGCTAATGTAAATGGTATTATTTATTCATTCTCATTTGGCTTCCAGTTTTTTTCTTTTAAAAACTGGATTTCAAAGGAAATGGCAACCCACTCCAGTATTCTTGCCTAGAGAACCCCATGGACAAAAAAACTTGGGCGTCTATGATCCTTGAGTTCACAACTTAGCGACTAGACCACAACAGCCATAACAACAAACACACAATCAGGCAGATTATGATTCAGGGAAATACCTTTCCATGAAAATGTGGCATAAAATGGAGAATGAAGAGACCTAGCAACGTGGAATGCAGAGTTTTGTAAGAAATTAAAATGTGTGTCTAGAATAATGGTTAATATTCAAACAATAAAGTCCATGGCTACAGGAGCTCAAAAAAAAAAAAACCCCAAAAAACAAACAAACAAAAAAAAACCTGGGTTTCTATGAACATCCTGACACATAATTTCAGTTGCATGCATTTAGGATCATCTCTAGCTAGACAGCTGGAAGACCCCTCTCTCAGCCTTCCGTGATGATTACGTGAAAGTCTTATGCTGTGATGCTCTCCTTGCAGTGCGGTAGTGGTTTCTCTCTCTCTCCCTCACTTTATTTTGGTTATTAGCTGATTTAAAAGGCTGCAGTTCCCTTTTGTTCATTTTTTTGCCCCTAAATACCCAGTCCTCCATTTCTGTACACATTGTGCAGAGAACACTGCCCTGAACATTGAGACAGCTGAGTTGGGCAGTGTCCTCCACTCAAGAGATCAGAGTCTGACTTGAGCAGCAGTTTCCACATGTCTCAATTTGAAACCGACAGAAGAGAAGAGAGATACTTATGGCAAAAAAAACAAGGAATTGGAAACTAAACACAAGCTTGGCCACCCAGGTGTTCAACAGTCCTTTAAAGCCCCCAGCACCCACTGTGGGCAGAGACCAGCATCCCTGCCCTCCTGCCCTGATGCTCCCAGACCAGAGGAGTGCCTCCGGGCCTGCCCCCACCTCCCTCCCACCTCACCTCTGTCCAGGGTGCAGCCATCCCTCAGCCTTTCCTGGTTCCAGAAGGTCTGCCATCCACTCTGTTCCTGCAGCCCACACCCTGGAGGCTCCTCTGGACAGTGAGAACCCTGTGGCTGAGCACAGGCCCTGTGCTCTGACCTGCACCACCGCCACCACCAACTGGACTCCGTTTCCTTGTCTGCAAGATGGGAGGTCGTTTCAGTTGTGACTGTAGGAAATTGCACTTAGCCAGGGACTGCCCACAATAATTGCCTATATATAGGTAATTATGTAGGTAATTCAGCCCCTCAGAAAGGAAGGGGGCTGGGTAGGGTAGGGAAATATTGAAAGAGGTCCTGGGAGGGGAGGGCTAGGAGAGGGAAGCAGATGGCAAGGTGTGGGGCAAGAGGGGGCTAACAGCTACTCTTAGGCCATAGTGGGAGGGTGTGTGTGTGCAAATTGCAAGACCAAGTTAGATTTCAACACTTATCCTGTCTGTAATGCATTGTGGACTCCTGAGGAAAGCAGGGCCTGGGAGAGAGACAGTCCTTCAAGTTGGTCCTTACAGGATAAAGGTGAGACGAGGCTTAGGCCGAGTGGGAGGGAATTAATTACCTGGGGTTCTGAAAGGCAGAGGTGGAGAGCTGGTGGGCGGCAGGACACAGACAATGCTACAAGGACTGGGGAGGAAGGGAGAGGCCTGAGAGGGGACAGACAGAAGGGGGAAGACGAGTCCCAAGAAGGGAAGGTGTGGGAAGGGGTGAGGGGGGAGAGGAGTTTCGGGGAGCAGCTGCACTGGGGTGGGAGATGGGCTGAGAATTCTGGGGAGTGGGGTCAGGGAAACTTCTTGTAAGTAAGGGCCTGGGAGTGGGGACAGGAGGATGAAACCCAGCTTCCCCAGACCTCCCCTTGTCCGCAGCGCCCCCTCTGCCAGGGAGGTGCCATGTGGTGAGCTGCCGCATGACCCCAGACAGCTGTGGAGTCTGTGCCATCTCGATGGCTCTGGCCTCGGGGACAGCTCCTGGACAGCCTCTCGGCGCGTCACCCTCAGATGGCCCCCGACCTGTCCCTGTGGTGAGGCCAGTGGCCTCTGTGTAGCCCCACGGCTGGCAAAGCGCTGCCCATGGTGCTTGGGAGCCAGTGGACAGTCCTTTCAGTCGGTTATTTCATAGACGCTGCAGGGGTCCTGGCACCTGGGGCTCAAGGGTAAGACACAACTTCTTGGCAAAGAAGACTGTGCCCCGGTTACTCACTCAGGAGAGGTGACGGCACCTATGCTTGGATGGCTTTTGCTGAATTTTAAAAATTTAACGTGAGGAGTAAAGGCCTTGCTATCAGATACCTGGAAGTGACCCCATGATGCAGGACCTCTTGTAAGAAAGCTGTCTGCTGAGCACAGAGGAGGACAAGGCCATTGACAGAGCTCCCAGGGTGGAGGCACCTGCAGTACTGCCTCCCACGGAAGACGGGTTTCCATGGGGACAACTTCCATGACCGAGTATCTGGAAACATCGGCTAACTGATGGCAGACACAGTACCCCAAGGACACTTACATAGACTGTTTATTGCATAACTAGCAGGCACAAATTCCAAAACGATTTTACAACGCTTACAGGGTTGAACAATAATTACAGGGATACGAATGTACAACGAACAGGAAAAATAAGTACAGAATCATGGGTGACATGGATAGAAGACACTGGGATAAAAGGCATTTTATTTTTCCTATGCAGCATTTTCTTTTGGAAAATCAAGGTGACCTTCAACCAGGACAAGGGAAGGGAGACCCTCTGAGTGGGGAGCTCAGGGTGGCTGTGGGGGACAGACCCGAGCTGGGCTCACTCGGGTTCTGCAGCTGAAATCGCTGGGGGAGTCGGAGGACAGCTCCTGAGTTGTGCGTTTCCAGTTCCCTTCCGTGAAATGCTGTTTAGTCTTTGGGTCCGAGTCGTTGTTCTTTGGCAAATAAGAACTATTTGTGTTCCAAGGCAGAGGAGGACTTCAGCGGGAGGCACTCAGGTGGAGCTGCCTCCTGGTGGCTTTCCTACTTGTGTCCTCCCAGCTCCTCAGGGCATCTGAGGGGGCAGGGGTTTGAGAATCAAGGGGAAGAGGATGACATGACAGACGTCAGTGTATGGCCTGGGGAACCCATGTGCAAAAGGTGGTGAACGGCGGCTGAGACAAGGTGCGAACGTCCACAGGCCCCGTGGGTCTCTGACCCTGGCCTCGAGGAAACGTGCAGGGGGCTGGAGGAGAAGGGTCCCCCTCAGCCTTCCTGTCGCTGGGTGTCACTCCACCTGGGAGCGTCCCTCCCCAAGTGCTGGCACTGTGGGTCAGCAGGGCGAACACTGTGGGTGTGCTCATGGCTGGGCATGCTTTGCTGGCCCCCATGTTCCTTGCCTTTCTCCAGGGGCACGAAATGACATCCCCCACTCCAGGTCCTGAGTGTGCCCGTGAAGACGCCGCTTCACCCACTGCAGCAACTCATCATCCAGAAGGCTGTCCTCCCGACAGAGGCGGCCAAGGGCACTGACCCGAGGCTGCGCCGGGCCTTGCCTGAGGAGCCCATGTCAGCCGGGAAGAAGAGCAGGTGCTCGCCAGAAGAGGAGGGACAGCCCGTCCGTACAGCGTGCAGAGATGGTTCTCAGATGGTGCCTGAAGTGGAGGTAGAAGACCTCCTTCAAGAAGACGCCCCTCAGCATCTGACAAGAGCGTGGCACTTAGGTTTGTGCAGACAAATCTTGGAGACGTGGACCCTTTCCCTGCGCTACTCAGCAGAGCAAAAGCCGGTGAAAACACCCAGCACAGTGACTTAGTAACCAAACACCATCACCGTACTCCTTCCGACAGCATTCAGTCAGGCTACAAAGGTGTTTGTGAATCAAACAGTTCTGTGAAAATACAGGCTTACCGAGCATGTTTTGGGGCAACTGTGATGATTTTGACTTTTCCATGTGTGTGAACGAGCGCTACGGGACAGAACAGATGGGTGAAACAAGGACCAAGAGCAACTTTAACACAGGGTATGGTAGCCGTGCAAAAGGTAATAAGGCTCAGAGGCTAAACCCAGGGAGGCCAGGGAAGCCAGGCCTCGCGATCCACAGCAGAGCTGGGAGACAGCAGCCTCCAGGCCGCAGAGTGCCCACACGCGTGCTGTGAACACGTTTAGACGAGTCACCGACGATTACAGATGGAGAGATGGCATAGAAACATCTGATGTCTTCTGACAAGTCAAAAGCTTCGGCAACTCCAAGCCCGTTCTATTTACACGGCAGCCTGAGTGGAGCTGGGCACTGCTGTCCCCACTGACATGCCGTGGGCTCCTCGCTGTCCCTCCCTGGCACCTGGCTCACTTCATTCATTGTCACTACTGCCCAGCCCCGCTGGTTGAGGTCAAGGTCTGAGCCACGCCCACACAAAACAGTGGCCACGAGCAGGAAGGAATACACCTTTAGCTTCCAGAAAGACCCACCTCTTCTTAGAAGGCAACCTCAGGGCATCCCAGACCTTACACCTGCAGGCTTTTATAGCCTTGGGATAGCGCACGGTCACCTAGAGTGCTCTGCAGGGAATTCCTGAAATGTGATGTCTGATGCCGAAGTACCAGCGAGGAGGCGCCAGAGGAGAAGTGAATCCCAGTGACTGTACGCACCTTACCTTACTCGAAGTCCTTAAAGGTGGTGAGCCGTGCGGGGCTGGTCGTGTGAGAAGGCTTTAAGCGGCTAAAGGAGTGAGGGGAGTAGACCATTTCTCTCGTCACAGTTTACGGCAGTGCTATCTGAATGGGGTGGGACGAAATTAGCTATGGCTCGTGGGACTGGGGGCCCTCAGCCTCTGCGTGACAACACGGCCAAGGCACACAGGACGTGGAGGGCGAGTGCTGATCGCTATGAAGACTTCGGGTGACAGTAAAACAGAAATGGACAGAAGACAAGACAGAAAAGTTAGCTGGGAGAACAGAGAGTGTGGCAGGACGGGTAAACGGAGCACTTCATTGTTCCCTCCCGAGAGAAACTGCTGCGCTAGTTTTAGGAAGCGGCAAAGTCCTTTCTCTACACGCCTGCTTGGAGATACCCCAAACTTAAAGAGGTTCTGCAGTAGAGCCTGGAAAACTTGCTTATTGCACAATGCTTGACAGGGATCAGACAACTCTCTCTCCAGAGAATGTTTCACTAAGAACCTCACTTATAGTTTTAGCCACAGGCAAGGAGTCTGAAGGGATGAAGAAGGTCTAACAAACTTTAAACAACGAAGCTCTGCTTTCGGGTGTCTATGATCGTTAACTCGACGGTCACGGACAGCACAACAGAACGTCAGAAGGTAAACTGGCAGACAGGCACAAAATAAGGCAAGTGGGTTAAATTAATAGTTGAAAATTTGTTAGAAAACATGCAAAAATAATACCGAGTTTTCTTTTTAAAAAGTTTTAAACTTTCATTAAATGTTTGTGTCTGCAAAAATCGCAAGAGTTCCATGTCTAAAGTGGAAACCGGACTTGGAAAAGCCTAGCAAACAGAAGGGCCAGCCCTGCCGTTCAGTTGTTGTTCTCTTTGGTGGTGATGGTGACCAGCTGCTTGGCGGCCTTGGCGATGTCGTAGGCACACTGGATGACCTGCTGCGTGACCAGCTGGATGTCTGTGGGCGGGCCCGGGTCCCCCGGGAGGGTCTTCTTGCATTCTGACTGCAGTCGGTAGGCACTGGACGTCAGTAAGCGGAGGGAGGTCCTCACCATGTCGGACTTGGGTTTCTAAACAGAAAAACAGGCGTTCGCCATGAACTGCGAGGCGGACACCTCCGAGAACAGGGACAAGCATTCCTCGGAAGACAACTCAAACTATTCCGCAGCAAATGGCAGTCGTGTCCTGAATGTCTTTACTGGGGATGTGTGAAAGGCCACAAGTTTGGCAACCCGCAGTGTAGGGGATTCTGGGGGCTCTGACTCAAAGTTCAGAGTGCACGCAGTATATTTAGCAGTATGCATTTACTAGTGCTATTCTGAAGCAGTATTTGAAAAATTATTTACACAGGTGAAATATTCCAGATAAAATTTTTTTTCTATTAATGCTTTGCCTTGCAGCATTTGGCTTATACATTCTTGTCTTATTAAACCCAAACCAATAGCCCTATATGGCTGTTTGCATATTTAAAACTCTCTGTGCTACAAAAAAAGATAAATATAATGTAAACGTCATCAAGAAATTTCTTCGAGCTCATTGAAAAGGATCCAAACCAAGTTAGCAGAGAGTGACTTACTTTGGGGAATAACGCTGCCATTTCTGTAACAGCTACATGTATCCTCTCTGAGCAGGGAATATAACTGCAAGAATATTGAAAAGGTTATTCAAAGACAGTAAAAATAATTCAGAGACATAGAACACTCAGATGTAAATACGTTCCCATTTACACTCCCATAATAAAGGGGCTGAGGCCACAGCCAGCCTGCTGTGGATCCCATACCAACACGAGGCACTTGGGGATAAAGCCGGGGCCCCCATCCTTCGAAGTTGATTCCATTATATAAAAACAGCCTCCAGGTATGAATGCAGGCAACGTACATGACAGCCTGGTGGAGCCACAGAACACTGAGATCACAACATACACTGAATGGATTTGTACATCTTTAAAAAAAAGAAAAACTTCCCAGATTGTACCAAGCACCATATTGTGATCTTTGAAGCCAGAAAACAGCCCCAGGACACATATTTATATTCTTGACAACCATCAAAGAAAGAAACATAACGTAAGCATGTTTTTTTGGTCATTTGCAATACGAGTGGGGCACTTCCAAGCTGGGTGAGATGGGAAGTGAAGCGTGTTGCTCGGCAGTGGGAGAGCGCCAGGGGAGGGGTTTACCATGTTATCGAGGGACCCTAACAGACCATACGTGGGAAGGTGGGAAACGTTTTGCTTCATGTAATGAGGAAATAAAGAGGCCTGCTGTCCAGGCCGAGGTGCTAAGCAGAAGTACTGCACATCTATAGCGTGTGAGGCAGGAGGGGCATGTGATGAACAGGATGTCCCGGGGAAGGAGAGATGAACAGATATATGATTGTCATGGAAGGAGGCTGAGAAATCGTGTAGGTTCCTCTTTTTCTCTGAGGCTCCTCCAGCCATCCACCCATGAAGACTAATTCCACTCCAGTAATAAACACTGCCTGCTCCTCTCCTGGTGAGGGGGAAATGACACCACTGGGAGAAGTCTGAGCTGTACAGCAAAACAAAAAGGGTGGAAAATGGGGAGGTGAATGTGACACTGCCAGGGACACGGAAACTACAAGAGACACCGGCCCATCTTTCTGTGGAAGGGAGCACAGAGGAAAAAGGGCAGTGCTGTGCTCCTCGAACAACTTCTGTTTGTGCAAGGAGAACTTCACGGGAGCACTCAGCTTTGCTGTTAGTTAGTCGCTGAGTTGCCTCTGACTCTCTTGCGACGCTATGGACTGTAAGCCCGCCAGGCTCCTCCATCCATGGGATTCGCCAGGCAAGAACACTGGACTGGGCTGCCATTTCCTCCTCCAGGGGATCTTCCCGACCCAGGGATCGAACTCACATCTGGATTCTTTACCACTGGGCCACCTGGGAAGGCCAAATCTTGCTGACCTATTGAAAAAAATGAGGTTTTCCTGGATTTTGATCAAATTCTGCTGCTTTCACAAATTCAGTGGGATGATGTTAAATGTGTCTGGAGCAGGCCGGCCACCACCTGAAACTAGGGTCAACTCTCACCTGCTAATAACCTACCCGAGAGGAGAGGGGTGGGTTAGAACAGGGTCGGGCCCTTCTCTGCAGCTGGAAAGAACTCTGCGGGATGCCATTCTGCTCAGACTGAGCAGGTTTTTCTTTCAGGAGCAGAGAATGATTTGGGTGATGATTAGACCCACTTTTATTTGTAAACCACTTGCTTCCTAGACGTGCACGTGAGGGAGTCGGGTAAGAAATGAGGTTCATTTCAGGAAATCTATGGCACACACTGCTCCCCAGCTAGGCAGAGCGGCCGGGAGAATCTGTTGCCGGTTTTGAGGCAGCTTCTTTCACCTCGAGAACTAGGAATGTCACCACCTCAAAGATGCTGTAATTCTATCTCTAGATGCAGTTTTATTCGGAGCATTTCGTGAGAAGATGAAAGATTAAAAATACCATATAAAACAGGTGAGACAACTGGAGAGAGTTAGCATGGAAGCATATACACTACCATATGTAAAACACTATAGCCAGTGGAAATTTGCTGTAGGACTCAGGGAACTCAAATGGGGGCTCTGTAACCACCCAGAGGGGTGGTAAAGAGTGGGAGGGGGTGGAAGGTTCAAGAAGGAGGAGACATATACATCTAAGGCTAATTCATGTTGATGTGTGGAAGAAAGGAAACCGATATTGTAAAGCAATTATCCTTCAATTAAAAATAAATTTTTTAAAAAAAAAAAAAAGTACCGTAGGAAACAAACAAAAAATCCCAAATTTACATATTTGTTTTTAAGTGTCTTAAGTAAACCTGAAATTTCCGACCTTCTGAGGTCAGCATATTAAAACCCAGTCCCGTCTGTAACTAGAGCAGCAGCATCTCTCCCAGAGCGCCAGGTGGGATTCTCAAGCCCCCTTACCTGTCATGTTTATTTTCTTGGGCTGCCCTTAGGAGCTCCTGTATGTTTTTGGTGATCTGCTCTGTCTTCCGGATGACGTCTTCGGTGCTGGGGAGGACGGGGCTGGGGGCCGCATGGGGCTCTGCCGTGTCTGGGCCTGAGCTGTCACTCTGCCACACCGAGCTCCTCTGCCTTCCTTTCCTGCTTGACCTGTGAGCGTTAAAGAAGCGGTTAAATGTGACAGGTGCTGATGGGCGGCCTGCTTCTAGGAGCCGCGGTGTGTGCATCTGCTGGAGGCACGAGCGGGCTGCTACTGTGGTTTCCTTTATCCTGTCTGGCAGGAGACTCAGGGTGAGGCTCGTTGAGCAGCAGCAGCCACTGCTCACGGGGAGGCGGCTTCACTCTACCACGAGGCTGAATGGGATGACCCTCATAGGAAGGCTAACAATGGGGAAAGGGAGGGAGCAAACACAATGGGGAGCGTGTGTGGTCATCAAGTCATTTGAATCAAGGCAATTCTTGGGACAGAGATGCAGGGTATAACCTAACGTTGACTTGAAGTGAAGGACTGACTTTAAGCATAATAGAGAGACTCAGAGGTGAGTCTAACCTGCTGGTAAAAGGAAAAAGGGTCCCTGGGGCAATCAGGTGAGATGAGAAGAGGTGTGAACTGTGAACTTATGTCTCGGTATCTGAGGACCTTAAGGGTCTGAGAACAGAGAAGCAGGTGGAGGTGGTGAAGGGTGTGACCAAGCTGTTAGGTGTCTGGTTAAGGAGCCCAGCCCCGAGGCCTCCTTCCTGCGCAAGTACCCCATGTCATCCAGGTCCCTGTCGCTGGGAGTGTTGTCGTAGTCACTCTCAGGTGTGCTATTCTGCTTCTCCAGCCGGGATGCCTACAAGAGGAAAGGCGATCCCGTTAGCTGAGAGCACCAGATACTTCCTGGGTGCCCTCCCAGGAATCCTTACCTGTCAGGCCACGTGGCCTTCATGCCCTGAGACCTCATCTGGGACAAGGGCCAATGCTCTGTTAAAAATTTAGTAACAGGGAATTCCCTGGTGGTTCAGTGGTTAGGACTTGGTGTTTTCACTGCCCAGGGCCTGGGTTTTATCTGTGGTTGGGGAATTATGACCCCACAAGCTATGTTTAAGGCCAAAAAAAAAGTTTTAATTAAAAAAAAAATTTTTAGTAACTGATGAACAGTGGATCCAGAAATGCTTTCTTTCCTGTCCTACCCCATCTTCATCTTCACTCCTTAGCTGCTCTGCACCCAGATCCCTGATACAAATTAACAGAGACACGCAAGGCAACACTCACATTTAGCTCTCTAAGAAGTATGGAGTTTAACCATAATATAAAGAGACCCATTTAAGAAGCAAACATGCCATATACCCATAGATTCGACTGTCAGTGCTGGGAGCTGCTTGCAGATTAGCTGGTCTAATACCAGATAGGAAAAGGAAGGGCCAAAAGAGCCGGGGGTCACCCCCAAGGCCAAAAAGTCAGCAGAAAACCTGGACCAAAACCTGGAGCCTCCATCTCCTGCTGCCTGCGATGCCCCAGCTTGGGGTTCTAAGGTCCACCACTGCTCTCAATCTGGCTCTCCAAGAACCACCCTTAGAGACGGCTTCTGTGAGCCACAAGAGGAAGCCAGAAATCACTCATTCATTGCCACACGTTGTTTGTGGGCCAAAATGGATCAAGCCGGTGTCACAACTGGTTTCCAAACATTTTCATCAGTCTCCCCAAACATCTATCCCTTAAAACATAAAGATACAGTGTAAAATAAAAGGGATGCACGAACCCTTGAACTGTTTTGAGCAAATGGCAGCACCACTAAGTACAGGGCCTTCAGGGTGGGGTGGGGGAGTACTACATTTAGAGGGGACCACATTCCTTTGAAGGGAACTGTGTTAGTTCTGGAGTATTTAATACAGAGGATTTCCTCTCAGTATTTATCCATACTGCTTGAGAATTTCTTCATTTGAACAGAAATCAGTGGAAGCCAATTTAAAACCTAGGTTGATTACCAATTGCAAAAGACAAACATGAGCTATTTCTAGTTCTACACCCTGAATTTAATCCAAGTGAATCAAAACATGTGACTAAGGAATTTTATTGCAGCTGTAGTAAGAGATAGCTGCAAATTCAGAATTTCTTCATGTGTAAATTCAGAGCCCTGTTTTAAACAAATGGAGTCCCTATAGCTTCACTCATAAGAATGGTTCCCTCAGAGTAAGTCAGTTAAGAAAGCCTCCCTAAAGTTTAATTATTTGCTCCTTACTGATCATGCTGCTTGGCCTTCTGAAGGCCTACGTGAGCAGGCAGGCAGGCAGCCCCTATTCTGCTTCTCTAGAAGCAGAATACTATTAGGATTTGGTGCTTTCACTGCCCAGGGCCTGGGTTTGTTCTCTGGTTGGGGAATTATGACCTCACAAGCTATGGGCAAGGCCAAAAAAAGTTTTTATAATTAAGAAAAATTTTTTAGTAACTAATAAACCGTGCATCTAGAAATGGTTTATTTCCTTCTCTACCAGAATATGTGTTGCCTGCTAGCCTCTCTCTGTCCTCTTCCAGGTAGAATGCTTTTTCTGTGTGTGCACTGAGGTCTTTCACGTCTCCCTGAGATGCTCTATTTGGTTCCAGCCACTTAACGCAAGACACTTGCGATGGGCTTCTAAAGAGTCTGTGCTTTAACCACTTGAGTTCATCTGGCAAAGTGCTGGCTGATTGAAAGTGTTGGCTGGCAGCTGTACAGACAGTCTGCAGAGCTAAGTTCTGTAAAAACTACAACATTCAAGATCCCGTTGTTTCAATCTCCTACCAGCAAGCAGTGCTGCCTCACTTGCTGCCTCTGATCTGGCTTCATGAACCAATCAGTAAGTTAGTGGCTACTAACTTAGATGGAAGACCAAAGCAGGCACTATATCCCAGGAAGGGAACAGTGAAACCAGGCTCTTCCAGAGATATTTCAAAAAAACAAGACAAAACAAAACCAAAAAAAAAAAAAAACCTCCTCTTACCTTTCACAGTGCTTGTTTGAATAATCTTTAAATTTCTTTTCCTTTAGTTTTTATATAGACATACACACAAAGACGAGTGTGTGCTTCCGCGTGTGTACACATATACAGGGCATAAAATGGAACGTGAAACACTTGCATTTAAATAAGTATTCTGAGAAATTTGTCCAGAGTAGTTCCAGTGAAAAAGCTAGAAAACAGAATTAAACCCAGAAAAATCCCATCTATTTACAATGGATCTTTTTGCCTTCCTTGATGTAAATTTGACAATTACAAATCAAATGCATCACCCATGATCGAAAGTACCAAGTTCCACTGAAGCATGTTACCAGAGTAATGACTCATCTATCTGATCAAAGTACTCAGGAAATGCTTCTTGAATACAGATAACAATGTACAGCAATAACCACCCAGGAAATAGGTTACTTACATTAAATCCTTCATTGTTGTCAACAAAAGCATATTTCAGGCTTTCAAATTAATCAGTGTTAATTTTAAGGAAATTATTGTCAACATGCAGAACTCAGGTCTATTAGTTAAAAGTGCTGCTCTCTCAAAGCTGTTAATAGAAAAGTTACCTTATAATTGGTGCTGGTTCAGTTTATTTAAGAGAGTGGTAGCTTTCTCTGAATACAGATGTGCCATAAAAGCCTAAACTCATGATGAAGCTGTCAGGAGCAACTGGGATCACCAGTGTAAATGATGTGTATAAAACACCGTCTCAGCAAGCAGTCCTGGCAATAATTCTCAAAACTACCAAAAATTAAAAAAAAAAAAAACTTTCACAGTGGACAAAAAGGTTTACCTGACTCTTAGCAACATTTCAATAAAGATATCATTCCTATTTAGCTGCCCCGGGATGGAACCTGAGTCTCCTGCATTGCAGGTAGATTCTTTACCACTCAGCCACCAGGAAAATCCTTAACTGAAATACTGTAGTAAAAATAGTGCAGTTCAACTTCAGAACTGCTCAGAAGATAGCAGCATACATACGTCAAGAGGTTTCTTTTCAATAGATTACCTCAAACGTGCAGAAAAGAGCCCCTGAAGGGCCACAGTGAGCTGTGAGGAACTGGGAAATTCCTCCTCAGTGGGAAAGAAGACTCTCCATAGTTCCAGCCAAACGCGGAGCGAATAGACAAAGGCCTGGTGCCAATCCCCCCTGGTCTGCAAAGGTGGTCCCTCACCCACAGCCTCCCTCCCTCCTCTCACTTTAGGGACACCATCCTTCCAGTAAAAGGCTCGAGAGCCAGGACCTCAACGCAGGTTTTCAAAGCCTGTGCTCTTCCTTTACTTTCCCAGCTTGCTGTCATATACTCTTCATGCATCAAGGCATTTTTCTTAAACTGACAGGGCCTTTGGGAGCAGGGGTGTCACCTAACTTCCTACTACTACCACTACTAAGTCACTTCAGTCGTGTCCGACTCTCAGTGACCCCATGGACTGCAGCCTACCAGGCTCCTCCATCCATGGGATTTTCCGGGCAACAGTACTGGAGTGGGGTGCCATTGCCTTCTCCCACCTAACTTCCTAGGACTCTTTAATTGACTTTCTGAAAGGCAGGGTGTGGATGAGGTGCTTAACAAATACTTGCTGCCTGGCTACTCTAAAGGGAGCTTACCTGAATCACGGGCTGTTACTGGGAATGTAAATTATACACTGGCAAGTTGGACTTGACCAACTAAGAGTGAACAGCTTAGAACTAACAGCTGCCTACACCTCCACTCCGGTGTGGAATGCAGGGACTGCAAAACCTGGGTCTGTCAAGTCAGGTGCTGACATAACACATGTCAAGACGTTAAAGAAATAAAAAACAAGAAACACGGTGTCTCAGCGTTTCTGTTAGTCCTAATAACACTCTGAACAAAATTGGACAGATTTGCCATATTATGTTTAACCAGCAGCCAGCTAATTTTCTGATTGTTTAAAAAGACAGAACGCTCAGAATCAATGTTACAGGGCGTATTGTGGACTGTGTTAAATGTCATGTGAGACTGAGCGATGTGGAGTGAGCTGAGAGGGAGGCGCTCTCCCCCAGACATGCGTGCGGGGTGTGCGTGCGAGGCCTCATGCAGGACAGGAGGGTGGTTAGTGGAGGAGGGAGGGCCAGGAGAAGCACCAAGCGCCCAGGAGCAAGGCCCCTCCTCCAGAGAGCAGACCATTCAGTGTACTTAACCCTTCGGGGTGCTCTCGTCCCTCGACCAGGACAGTGTGGAGGGGAAGGAAGGCAGAGACGAAGAGGAGGTCACAAACGCACTCCTCCCGATCTGGAAGGGGAAAAAGAGACACACTCGGGAAAACACAAAACAAACATGAAATCCCGCCACCCGCCCTGGCTTCGCCTGGGTTCCCAGTTAAAAGGCTCCTAAGGAGCAACTCACTACGTGGGATCAGTGCTGAAAGGCCCACGCTAACCAATGACAGATCCCGAGATGCTTAATCCCTCGGCGAAATAAATGCCTCTCGGAAATTACCCGGAATCTGTAAGGCTACTTATCTATGAGGGAAAAGACAGTACCCAGCATAATCTGTCAATTGTGTCAATGTTTTTTTTTTTTTTTAATAGACTTAAATATTTGTTTTTTAATCAGGACAGATGATATGAAATGAAAATCTATACAAATGATTTAAAGTTGGTTTATGTATATCAGATACAGTACAGATATAGAACTTTTAAAATAATAAGACATTTTTACATTTTAAATGTTTTTAAAATCAAAAAGTACACTGTGAAAACGAACAAAATGGCTTTTCCTAAATTTTGTTCTCAGCTATACAAAAATAAGATTCTTAACTTAGTTCAATGGCATTCCCAATACACCAAATGTGTTGAATCAATTGTTTTAGAATGTTTAGCCCAAACAACTTTAAAAGCTGAAGCAGCAGATTCCCAATTACAATATAACAACACTGTAATTTTATCACACTAAACCTTGACAAAATTGAATAGGGTATAATTTCCCAGGCCATATTCTTTACTATTGACTCTGAGAACTTTTTTGCAAATTCCTATAAAAGTGGACTGAAGAACAACTGACATTCAAAAAGATAAGTATTACTCTCTGAAAAATAAAATCATGTAGGTTCAAAATGCAGACAACATTTTGTCAAAACATTGGTTTCTAAAATAAATTAATCCAAAAGATATATAATTTGAAAACCTCACAACACAATACTTATTCCATGGGAAGAATAAGAGTGTTAGCAGCCTGTTACAGAATACCATCTTTGGAACATAAAGCAGGTAAAGTCGATATAGGAGTTTTTACATCTCGTTCTCATGAAATGAAAAAGCAACACTTTCTCCCCGAAAGGGAGGAGGAGGAGGCAGCAGCTAAGTCGGCACACTGACCACAGGTGCAGGGCTGCCGAGGCCCACAGGCTTCCGACCAGGCCTGCACCCCCAGGCCACAGATGCCACCCGCTCCACTCAGAAGAGTGGAGAAGCCACTCTGAATTCCAAGGGCTCTGGTGCATAAGCGGGCACGTACCCGCCTACCTGGAAGAAGATGGTAACTTTCTTCCAGTGGTAACCTTTATAAATTTTTGGTTTTGGATATGGGGAAGGAAGTTCATGACCAAAAAAGTTCCAACAGTGGCTGCCTGGGAAATATACTATGGATATGGGGCAGAAAAAGGGGAAGAGGGGGCCGAGCAAGAGCCAGAATCCCCAGAGCTGCTGGGACACCTTCTGCCACGGGCCCTGAGTGCTTGTGGGAACACCACAAGCACCTGTCGGTCGACATGTTAATACAGCAAACACAAGGACGGTTCTCGTAGCCCAATTTGGCAAGGTGGAGACTCGGGATCTGCAAGCTGAGAAGAGGGAAGGCAGGGGTCAGGCTGGACAGAGAATAAAGAGCAGAAGCGCTGGTGGTGTTACTTACGTGTGCCGGGAAAGGCTGGAGTCTCGTCCTGCTCTCTTCAGGATGGTTCACTTCTCCCATTGGGAGATAGGGTTTCTGACCCGATCCCGTCTCGTACATGGACATGGGCCTACTGCCCCGGGCAGACGGACGTCGCTTTAAGGAAGAGTGGTTGGAAGTGTCTGTGTACTCAGAACCAGTTTGCACCTGATATATATTGGTTGTGGCCTGTTTCCTGAGGTTCGAATTTTCACTCTGGAGTGTTTGAAGCTGAAAGACATGTTTGGCAGTGGGACTGTGTTTTTCTATAGCAAGCAGAAAAAGCAAACACCAAGTAAACGCATACGACTACCAGCTTTAACAATAACAACAGTAACAGCTTGCTGAGCTGAAAGTCAAAAGCAACCACAAACACAAACTCTTCTAGAATGAGTGAAATGCAATCAACTCACTTAATCACTTAAGCAAATGAAATCATTTCTGACTGTGGAAAAGTTGCAGTTTGGACTTTTTAAAAGCAAAATATCTCAAGGCTTAAAGACTGGTCATGGTGGCCCTGGAAAATGTCTGCAGGCAGGCTGTGCCCTGGATGGTTCTAAGGCTGTTTCAAGCAAGAGCTTGAGATCATTAAGACATCACTTAGGTAACCTGCTTTTCAGATGAGCCCTGAGCAATTTAGAAATGCCAAAAACGTCAGCAGACACCATGGAAGCAGCACAAAGATAACTTAGAATTGCTTTGCAAAGCAAGAAAGACAGTGAAATCCAGTTTACGGAAAAAAAAAAAAAAAATCAGATGAGCTATTGCTGCCCAAAAAGCCAACAGGAAAAATTAAGACCAACAAGTTTTTATTATATAATATATTCTTTGAAATTCCAAACAACTGAGCATTTTTTTTTCTTAAAGAGAGGGAACCGGATCATGCTAAGTTTGCTCTATAAACATATCATGAAGAGAACCGGAGGCCTACTGAACTATCAACATCTTCATCTGAACGCTCCACTGGCGCGCGCCGCCCCTCTGGTGATCAGTCATCTTTCAGCCAGGGCCGGAAGACCTGGCCTCGCTCTCCTTTGGCTCTGTCGCCCAGAAATGTGACTGTGGTGGTGTCAGCTTTAAACACGCTAAGCTGCCTGGCACCACCCCGTTTTAGTTAGAGGCTGGCACTTGGAGGCCCTGAACGCTCTTCCCATTGCTCACATGCAGGCTGCTTCATGGTGCTGGATGAATTAAAGTTACAGGGATCGGCAAGGAATTGGGTTCCTCTTTAGCCATCTGGCATGTTAGACACAAGTAACTGAGTCCAGGCTGTACAACGTCCTTCCCCTCTGGTGCTCCTCCATCCTCCAGGGCATTTTATAAGCTGGGTGTGGTATGAGTTCAGCTGTCTACTCCTTGAGAGAGAGTAAAAATCTGACCAAATTCCCCAATGGGGCCAAGGCTTAAGTCCACAAGCAACTGTGTCTGCACCAGAAGATCATTACTTTTTTTTTCCAATAGCCAACCCATTCAGTGTTAGGAGTTACTTTCAATTTCTATTTTAGAAAGCACCGCTCTGTGACAAATACACCAATAGTGGCTGCTCCTCTTCATTAATTAGCATCTTTTCCAAGCAACTGTTAAATGTGAAAGATCAGACACAAATCATGCTACTTTGTTGACTACTATATTAAAAAACTTTACCTGACTTTGAAATAAAATCAACGTTTCTTCGCTGAATAAACGAGTTCCATATACTTTATATCAGTAGTGCCAAACGCCTGTGAAAGTCTGACTTACTGTCTTTGCCACAGAAATACCCTTGTTTTCTATTTTCTCGAAGCGTGACCCCTGAGAAATGAGAGGATGCTTCTATACCTATGCTTCAGGCCATAACTTGTATCTGCAACTCCCTTTCCAAGGATAGAACGTCTACAAAGTGATAAGCATCTACTGAAAAGTCCTACATTCCAGGAGACAGACAGGCATAAAGTGCCTGTCAAAATTGCTTACTAGGGAACCCATGTTCTAAAGTGAAATGGTCGAGGGCCAAAAAGTGAGGAACATAACTGACACGTGGCCCTCAGTGAAGGACGGGGGGATCTGGTCATGTGCTTATCTATGTGGAAACCTCCTAGAGGATTTTAGACAAGGTCCTGAAATCTGAAACTTTATCTTCACACTTTTCACTCTAGAACATCCAGTCTGGATCTCACCTGAATGTGCGAGATCTCAGCTGGTCTGAACTTTAAAAAGTTTTAGTACTCTGAATTTAGCGAGATGTCCTTGGATAAACCTGAATGATGCTTATCTTAATAAGAACCAGGCTATACTTTTTCTGTTTGGAAGGAGTACAACAGGAAATGAAAAGTTACAGATAATAGTTTCAGAAATCAAGAGCATTTTCTAAGAATCAAGGCGATTATCCACGAATGATGACAAATAATTCCACTCAACATTTCTTAAAGAAGCTCGAGACATTTGCTTTCAGAAATTTGAGCTTATCTCTGGTGATTTCTACAAATACTAAAAGGAGCATAACAGAATAAAAATGGTAATGCTTAGCAGACTGATTTGCAGTGGCAAAGTCAGCTTGTTTCAGAAAAAGTCACCCCAAATCCATGTATTAGTTCAACTAATGAGACAAACGATAATTCACTAAACGAAATTTTAGAGGAGAAGTGCAAGCCCTGCACATTATGGCAAAAGGGCACTTGGTCTGTCTTGTTCATGGCTGCACACCAGCCTTAGACAGGGCCAGGGTGGCAGAGAACAAATGTCTGATTAAAATCTGATTGATCTTCAGGTATTCTTATCCCCTTCTATTACAGGTATTGAAGCCATCTATCTCAAAATGTCTCCAAAAAATGATCTAGACTCAAAAAGAGTCCTGGGCCAAGCCCCAGGTGAGGGTGCACTGCCGTGTCCTTTCCTGACAAGCAGAGGCGCATGGGCCCCTTAGTTCTTCAGCCTTTCCTCAGGAAGCACCACTAAAAAAGGGCCCGGCCACAAACAAGGTGCGCCGTGTCCTCCGGTGGTGGTAGCGATTCTGAAGCGTTACTCTTCAAGTGATCGTAGGAAGACACAGATACATACTTTGTTTTGTTTCTGGTTAAGGGAAGCATGTGAGCATCTCATTTTGTAGAGCACTAAATGGTGGAAGCAGTGCCAACAAAGTCTAGGGCAGAATTTAGAACTTTTCTACTTCCTCTTCTTAGCATTCTTATAAAGAATGACATACATAATCCTCTCTTAAACATATTCTTTGCTACCGTTAGCCACATGCTTTTTAGAGATCAATATATTCATGTATTTCTGACTCTCTCAAAAGGTGGCAAACAAGCAAATGCTGAGCAAATGGGATTGTCTCTCACCAGCATATAGTTCTCGCTTGTGCACATGAAAGGTTTTCTTATACTGAGTATCTATTCTGCGACTCTGAGGACTTCATAAATTAGTGGTAGGAACTGGTGAACAGTGCAGTGGGACTATGCGACTGGGTTGCCAGGGCCGGGGTGGGTAACAAAACATAAGAGTGAACAGGGACAGCAGCCCGTGTGTGGCATGGGGTGGGCTCTGAAATGCTGGTGAACACACACCCTGTCCTGGGCTTTCATCTGCCCTGTCTCATGGTGTGATTAGAATAAGTAATAAACAGTAAGAATCACATCCATGGAGCTGTGTCTAGCTTCCCAGGAAACACAGGATCCTTGCAAGGGTCTCTACAACTGATATGAACACTTACTTAATAGGTTATGATGTTCTCCTACCTGGGAAACTTAAACTGGATTTATATCTAATCAAAGCTACTTCATTGAAAATATCCATAATGCATACTGCTTCCAAAGAGAGAGCTTGGCCCAAAGATTTTCAGGTCTGTTTTTCTTCCCTCTGATCACAAGCATCATGCCTGGGATTCTTCTTTATATACTATGGGGTTAAAGAGCAACCATCCTGGCATTTATTGACATGTTACCTTTTTCTGCATAATTCTCAGCTCGTCACTCAAGTTGTTATTCACCTTCATTAGCTGTTGTATCTTGGCCTCAGAAGCCACTAGAGCGTTTTTGACCTCCAAAAATTCCTGCACAGTGACTGGTCCATCTGATAAATCTGAATCTAGGCTCTAAAAATAAATTGGGGAAAACGTTCACAATCTGAGACGATAACATTCAAGACTAACAGCTCAAGAATTTCAAATTCTGACTGTGCCAGCTGGATCGCAAAGTTAATCAAACCAAATCAAGGCTTCTGAGAGGAATACAAAAATGAAACAGAAAGGTAGGGCTCCTACAATAGGTGAAAAATTTTCAAGTCAGTATTTTCTGGCGATCAGACAGTGGGGCCACAAATCTACTCTAATAGTGACTCTGTACACCTGTCTCATCTGCCTTTCTCTTATTTATTTTTCTTTTTTGATTCATTATTTCACTCATTCTGACAGATTTTTACTAAGTACCAGGCAGTGCTCTAGGGGCTTAGGTTACATAAGAAAAGAAAATAGAAAAAGATTCCTGCTTCCATGGTGTTTACATCCCAACTGAGTGAGAGACAGAAAAAATAATAACTATAGGGGAATGTGATAAGTGCTATGGAGGAGTGAGGGGCTGGGGAGCTGAAAGACGGGTGGGGTGGGTGCATTTTAACTAGACAGCTGGGTGGGGGGACATGAGCAACAGCCTGCAGGAGGGGAGGTCACTAGTCTGGTGGCCGTCTGGAGGACAGCGTTCCAGCCTGCGGTAGGACTCAGCTAGAGGGCATGGGTGTGCGAGGCCCAGAGGAAGGGGAGGCCGGCCAGTGCAGGGACCCTGTTGTGCAGGGTCCAGTCATGACCCGCCTTCATTCGACTGAACCCAGTACTTCTGGGGAGACTGGCAGAGACGTTTCAGATGGGACGGCTGACTCTTACCGTCCCCTCCATGCTCCCTGCATCTGCCGGTGGCACCACTGACCCACACAGCTGTGTAAGCTGGAAAACTCCGGACACAACTCGGGTAAATCTACCTTCCCACTTCCAATGTCTAACTTGTCACCAAGCCCTGCCTTTCCTGTCTTCCTGTTTGTCCATTCTCAAGTGTTTGCTGAGCCCCTGTGGGCTAGGTCTGGGGTATTCAGTGGTCGGCGGGCCAGCCAGGCCCCTGCTGCCCTGGCCTCGGGCTCACCCTCTGCTACGGTGACTTTTTTTTTCCATCCAGACCATCCCAGCTGAAGAGGCCCTGAGGTGAGCCTGTGTCAGATCTTGTTTGGACCTTGTCCACACCTCCCTGCCTGAGTTCCTTTCCTCCGCTCCTGACCCACCAGAATGGTCCTCCCCAAACAGAGGACCCAACAAGGTGGACATGGTCTTCCTGCCCTGCCTAAAAGCTTCCTGGACTCTGCGCTGCCAGCCGAGGTCTGAGCTCTTCAGTCTGCGGTCACACTCCTGCACGATGTGACCCCCGCCCTCTGCCGCAGCTCAGACTTCCTCTGCTTTCAGGCCACCTCTCCACGTGACCAGATGTCCCCCAGGTGCCCCTGTCTCACCTCCACTTGGTCTGACCCCCCTCCCCGCCTCTCCACGTGCCCATGTCCCGGGCCTTCTCAGCCTCCCCTGACACTCCCCGTCAGAACAGGCTGTGTCTGTGAACCGCCTGCCCCCACCCCTCCGCTCCTGTCTGCACTAATGACCCTCCAACCGCGGTTCCCTCTCCTTTTAGTGAGGACGGCCTCATAGAGGAAAGAGACCAGGCCTCATTTAGGAGAGTATTATCCAGAGAAGTTTGGGTAACTACCCAACAAAAGTAAACATTTATTGAAAGAGTAAAACCCACCTGCCCCTCCTCACAGGTTTTATAAAGTCAGTACTGCAGCTGGGCTGTGAGTCAGCAACTGACTCAGGGGCGAGGGACCCCCTATTTTAAAACTATTTACCTTGTTGACCTTTGCTTGGGCCAAACTAGTAGAAAACCCAACTTTACCTCCAGAGCACTTTTCCCAGGCCTGGCCCTCAAATGCTTTACAAATCAGGCAAATTTTTAGGAGGAAAGATGTGAAAAAGAACATAAGCTCACTTTCTGTGTGCAATGCACCACCTTACCTTTTGCCTGTGGGCCTTGCTTGCAGTGGCTTCTGGATCCGTGTCTTCGTCTGACGCCACACTGTCGTAGTCTGGCTGGTCATTGTCCTGACTCTCAACACTGTGCTGGTTACTAATTGTTTTCAGTATCAGTTCCACATTGTCTGTCAACAGAAGGAAATAACTTTACTTCAGGCTTGAAAAGAACTTCTTTTTTCCTAAAAGAAAAACGAGCCATTTAAAAGACTGGAAGAAAAATGACAGAAATAGCAAGGTTCTATTCACCCCAAAAAGGGATAACAGAGCACGTTATCAACTGGACAGCGTCTACGGAAAACTATAGAGAGAGAGTGAAGCAACCATCTGAGATGCCTGCCAAAATGGGCAAGAATTAGATGGCTAGGGAAGAGCTGCTCATGTAAGGTGGCTGCTGCTGCTGCTGCTAAGTCATGTCAGTCGTGTCCGACTCTGTGTGACCCCATAGACAGCAGCCCACCAATCCCCGTCCCTGGGATTCTCCACGCAAGAACACCGGAGTGGGTTGCCATTTCCTTCTCCAATGCATGAAAGTGAAAAGTGAAAGGGAAGTCGCTCAGTCGTGTCCAACTCTTCGCGACCCCATGGACTGCAGCCTACCAGGCTCCTCCGTCCATGGGAGTTTCCAGGCAAGAGTACTGGGGTGGGTCGCCAGTGCCTTCTCCACATGTAAGGTAGCAGGTTCCCAAATTTGTAAACATTCAAGGAAACAGTATAGCTTGAAACCATGAAAATAAAGCTGTAACTAAGGTACGATTAACTGCAATTCAGTTACAATTGTAACTTTTTTACAAGATAATGTCAAGTCAAAACAGAAAGAAAACTGCTAAAGCAAGCCTAAAAACTAGGAGATCATTGAATAGGCATGTTGGTCTTTCCTTAACTGAATGCCAGTGAGAAAGCAAGAGAAAGAAAATGACCCACTGGACCCATGCAGACCAAGAGCATATGGTTACTGGGAAATAGCGATGGTTCTATCGGCTCTGACACATTATGAATGAAAGACTTCGCAAATTATCCAAGTCTCTCAGCACTGTTTCAGGCAACTCAAGCAAACCTCGAATTTCCAATACTGTTTATGAACATTTTGAAGGATAATATCTGGGTGATAAAGTATGTTTACTCAAAGGGAATTTTAGTTTTCAAAATGAATATGTAAAATATACATACCATCAGATTACAGAAGTAGTAAGGACTCAATATAGAAGTAAAGTTATGACCAACCTAGATAGCATATTCAAAAGCAGAGACATTACTTTGCCAACAAAGGTCCGTCTAGTCAAGGCTATGGTTTTTCCAGTGGTCATGTATGGATGCAAGAATTGGACTGTGAAGAAAGCTGAGTGCTGAAGAATTGATGCTTTTGAACTGTGGTGTTGGAGAAGACTCTTGAGAGTCCCTTGGACTGCAAGGAGATCCAACCAGTCCATTCTGAAGGAGATCAGCCCTGGGTGTTCTTTGGAAGGAATGATGCTGAAGCTGAAACTCCAGTACTCTGGCCACCTCATGCTAAGAGTTGACTCACTGGAAAAGACTCTGATACTGGGAGGGATTGGGGGCAGGAGGAAAAGGGGACAACAGAGGATGAGATGGCTGGATGGCATCATCGACTCGATGGACGTGAGTTTCAGTGAACTCCAGGAGATGGTGATGGACAGGGAGGCCTGGCGTGCTGCGATTCATGGGGTCGCAAAGAGTCAGACACGACTGAGCGACTGAACTGAACTGAACTGAATGGTAAGAGTAGTCATTCATAGCTATTGATAAATGTCATTCTATTTTCTGCCAGTCTTTTTCCCAAGCATATACAAATACATACAGATTTTACTATTTGTAGCAGTCACAGTTTATAAAGTTGCTGTGAAGAACAAATCAGCAAATACTGAACCACTGTTCTGAGTGGAAATACAGTTAGGTTCCTGCAAATGTTTGGTCACATTTTTGTCAACTGATAAATACATAACCTTGTTTCACATGCGTTTCTGTTTAAAGACATCTTGAATATATATCATTGATCCATCAACATTGAACTCATGGTTAACAGCCCTGTAACTCAGGCCTGAACAAAGCTAATCTAACACATGTATTTTCTGTAAGGCATGTCACCGCCTTCATGTGCTCAGGAATGCTATACAGCTCTTCAGCACTGTACTTGGGGACCACTTTAAACAGTGAAATTATCAAAACATGTAAAAACTGTGGCACTAAATAAATATCAAAAAGGCTACTTGCTTACAGTATAAGAGCTGAAATAAAAGGAAGAGCGTAGCCTTGCTCAGTCTCACATGGGAACATGTGTTTTGGGTGACTCAAATTTTTTACCACACTGTGCAGATCCACAAATTACCATCAAAGTGGTATAAGATTTTAAGGTAATAATTTTTAATTTATTTATCTTTTTGCTGCCCCATGCAACTTGCAGAATCTTAGTTCCCCAATCAAGGATTGAACCTGCACCCTTCACAGTTAAAGCCTAGAGTTCTAACCACTGGGCTGCCAGGGAATTCTCAAGGTAATAAATTTTAATGAATAGGTGAACTGGCAAATATGAGATCCGGGAGTAATGGGGATAAATGGTATCTTTATATTCATTTGTACATATGCATGTACATAAATGTTTTCCTTACAAAATTGGGATGATACTAAACCTTCTTCAAAAAATTAATTATTTTATATTACATCATTACATAGTCCCTGAAAAACAGTGTGCCCTATTCAAATATGAAACTAACCACTGCTCTATTGTTTCCAGTGTAATATGTATCATACATATAACATCTCTAATTCTCCTCAATTAACACCTAGAGATGGACCCACCAAGTCAAAGGAAGTTGTACATTTTAAGACTTCAAATTTATGAGTGGACCCTTATCACTCACTGCACCTTCTCCAGAATTTAATCGAGTTTCTTAGAACTTGTTTATGTCTGGTTGAGTCAGTAAAATCAAGAAGGACAAACTGCTGTCAGTTAATGATTACTATCTTTGGGGATAAGATGTTGACTGAAAACTGAATTCTTATTGAATGTATTTTTCCGGTTCAAATTTTTTTAATTTTAAAATGAAAACAACAAAAATACAGTACCAGGGCTGGGGAGGAAGTGTGTTCTCAAGCACCGAGACAGGACCCTGAGCTACTGAACAAGACTTGAAGGGCACCTTGGAAATATGTGCTAGGTGCTCTCTTCACAACTTTAAACACCAAAAATTCTCAGTGCAGATAACCTTTAACAAGATCTAAGTCATACCTGAATTAATTTCAGAATGCAACTTTATAAGGAAGGCAGGTGACTGAAGGGATAAAAACTCATATATAAGATAAATGTGAATCACAGTTAATAATGTTGAGATATTCATAATTCACCAGGACTCAGAGAGAAACTTGTCATCACAACATAGTACCAATAAAACTTAACAGGGCTTTACGCTGTGGTATCGATGACTGCTTTAATTATTTTTATAACTTTAACACGTGTGTGAAGTTCAGAAGGCCAAAGAAGCAAACATTTAGAGGTCTGAAACAGTTACCTTTTGAACTAGAGAGAGGGCTGCCTTGCTGTCTCCTCTTGGCGTCACTGAGAATGTCGATAACCAGAGTGGCAAACTCATGGGCGTTAAACCGAGCTAGTTTCTGTCTGCCCTGAGGGTGAGAAAATAATTGGAAATATTCCCAGATACAAAAATACACACATGTTCACATAAAATTAGTCAGACTATTGTTAGAGTTCAGCAAAGGCCTTCCAGCATGCTCAAAGTACCATCAATCACAGCCATAACTGAATCAAACTTTGTTTCTGTGGATAGTTTAAAACCATTTACATAATAGAATGATGTAACACTTCTCACAAGGCATATTTCTTTTTGTGAACTGAAACGAAATGGTTCTACTTAATGCTTTCTTTATCAATTCTGTTTTGAAATCAACTTGAAGGGATAGATTTTGAAATTTCAAGACAGAGTTTAGATGCTTGGACTCTATCACTATATATAAACATTAATCAATAAAAATGAAAAGAACTTCATAATTTATTCAACTTCTCTCCGTTTGATGGATGCTTAGGCTTGGTTTCTGTGCTTTATCATTACATACAATGCTTCGATGAAAGTATGCATAAAGCTTTGTACTTTTATTTTATTAGGACATATTCCCAAATAAGGTATTTGGATCAAAGTTATTTGGTATCCTGGGTGAAAGGATGCAGTTAATTTTGAGACCTCTGTAACCAGTTAACAAACTGCCTTTCTGCAGTCTGTAGCAATTTAAACTCTTATCTGAAGCATAAGAATGCCACATCCTTACCAGTGCGGAGTCTCCTTTATCATATACTTTATTAATTTGATGGATGAAATGCCCATTAATGACTTCAGGTTGCTTTCTTTGATTACTAATGAGGTGAAATATTTCTTTAAAAGGTGTTTGAAAGCCATTTGTAATTGTTCTGTGAACTGTCTTATGTTCTTTCTCAGTCACTTATTAACTTCTGTTGCTTTTCTTATCAATCTATGATGTGTGTGTTGGTACATAAAGGATATTACCACTTTAATCAGTCAAAAACATTTTAAATACCTGTCCTGGGAAAATAAAACACCACGATATCGGTCATTCCTCAAAGATCACTACTACTGTGTTTTTGGACTCAGCCACTTGCCTGGTTCCGTGTCGATGAGTACTCAGGATTGACTGGAAGGAAGGGGACGACGGTTGTCTCGGTCACCAGGGTGCTGTGGTTCTGTGTGGCAAGCCAGACTAGCCAGAGGAAAGAGCCAGAGATAGAATCTCATCACCACGGGCACTGCTGCTCCTCTGAGAGCCGCGGCTCCCGCGTTACTAGGGAGACTTGGGATAGCGCACTCCGAAGCCAACATACACAAGAGTCAAAGTCAACACATGTGTTATCAGGACAGCAGGAGTTGGGCAAGGAGAAACACTGAGGCTGGCAGCTTGCTGCTGCCTATGGTAACAGAGCTTAGTAAACAGAGCCACATGTTAAGTCACCTGCATCAGTCTCTCGCCTGTCAACTTCATCGTACACATCCATGGCAAGTTCTTCAAACAAATGATTACTTAGCTGAAAGCAAAAACATATCAGGGACACAAGGGACAAGGATTAACACTAGGAGAATGAGTGGGGACTGTGACTTATTCACCCTTCTACCTCCAACGTCTTATCCAAAGCCAGCACTTACTTAGCAAATACCCACCGTTAAACAGACAACAGCATTTCCAAAATGGTTAGAGATCCTCTAAAAACACTTGCCACCCGCTGCAGCCTCCCTCCAGACATGCAGGTAAGAGGCGCACAAGGCAGCTAAAGTGCGAATCTCAAAGATAAGAGCCCAATCTCCACTCGTCGCGTGACATCCCCTTAAAGTCTCTTCTGCTCTTTCTGGAAAATGTTTGCCAGTGGCCCCCACCCCCATTATAAGGGATCTTAAACCCTTGGTAGGATAAAGAAGTCAAAACATGCCATCTCAAGAGGATAAAACGTGCCCTGCAGGAAAATACCACCCAGACCTCTGGGTTAAGTCTCTCTGCTGTCTTCCTCAGTAGGTAGGGGTTCTCCAAACTCCCAAAGAACTACCTGAGCGTCCCCTACCAAGGACAGCCTGTCTAATCAGTACACCGTGTAGTGTCCCAGCAAAACGGTCCCCATAGCCTGGGGCACCCAGTTGGCAGCAGCCAGGTCTTCCTCAAACCAATGGAGACTAAGCCCCCGCCAGGCTGGCCCCAGCTCTCCTTGCACTTCCTCCCTCATGAACCCCTGCTGCCCAGTGGATGTTACTTCCAAGGTGACTGCTGCCCTGCTCTGTGAGGGCAGATGCTGAATTTGTTCCATTCTCTACTACTCCCTTCATCCCCACACAGGTCCCAGCACTGAGATGGGACTCTAAATATCCATTCATTCACTGACCAGAAAGTACTTCCTGCAGAATTTAAACCTGGCTGTGCACACCTCATTGGGACTTGTCAAAATGGTTACAGTACATTGTTAGGTGACATAGGCAGAATAAACAATTCTGTAATTATGCTTCAGTTAAAAAAGACAGGCATCTGAAACCAGAATAAGAAAAATATACCCAAATACTGAGCCTGAACTTATTAAGAATATAGTAAATGAAAAAAAAAAAAGAATATAGTAAATGAAGATGATTCCCTTTCTCTATTTTCCAGATTTTCTCTAGCGTGATTACATTACCTTTATAATTAAAAATCAGCTCTGAGAGACTTTTGCTGGATAAGGTGATGAAGGATTGGAAAACTGAACTTGGATCATAAATACCCAGTGTGCTTCCTCCAAGGGGCTAACAAGCTAATGTTATTATTACTAACAATCACTACAAGAGAAATCCTGCTGAGGGCTTATACTGGAGATGCCTTGCTAATATCATCATGATAGTAAATACTACAGCTCTCTGAAGACAGGAACTACAGTTATACCACTTTACAGAGAAGGATACCCAGGCACAGATGTTAGTGTGCCTCAAGTCACAGAGCCAAGAAGTGAGGGACTGGAGATGCAAGTTTCTCTCAAAATGTTAAAATTTATGAATTCGAGGAACACATTAGTCGTCTTATATTTCTCCCAGCTGTTCATTAGGGAGCTACTGTAAGATAAACACTAAACTGGCACTGATATGAGGAGGACACCACAGGGTGTGGGGAGCTGACCCTCACCGAGCAGCTCTGACTTGCAGCTCTGCTGGACCACCATCTCGCTTTCTAGGAGGGGACACCAAGGCACGGAGCGGTGTGGGGCTCATCTGAGCCAAGATCTGTACTTGAACAGTCTGACCCAGAGCCCAGGGTCTGGAGAGCTATACTCAACTTTGTCCCAGATATTTATCTAGTGCCTCTAACATCTAGAGATATTACAGACCTAATCCCAGCTTTCAGCCAAGCAAATGCAAAACAGCATGGTCAAGGGAGCTGGGGTTTTCTCTTTAATGTTTTTATTATTTAAAATAAAAATTGGCTTACATACTGTAAGTAATTAAAAGGAAACACAGAATATTCAGTGCTGACTCCAAAGCTTATCATCTTAACTACAGGACCTCCTTAGTTTAAGAAAGGCAGTAAAAACACATACACACAGAACTGCAGATACAGAACACAGAGACACCAAACAAATTGCATAAAATACATTTATTGCATATTACAGGTAAATGCTAGTAATGAGAAATCCATTTTATGTATTATGTAGTTAGTACTTAGTACTATATGAAGTTCTAGTAAAGAGTCTTCTATAAAAGGGGGGTGAAGAGTAAGACATGAATTAGGAGAGCTGTGAGTTCAGAGCTGAGCTTTAAGAATACTCCTACCTACATTGCAAAGGTGGTCAGACTTCAGCCACTTGAATGATGAAAGGGAGGACAGGTGGGAAAAGAGGGTTCCAGAACGAAGACCTGAAGGTGGCCTGAGAGGGTGCTAACCCTTAAAGAAATAGTTAAATGCACACTCCCACACCCACACACAGTGGGAACCAGATGGGAAGAGGGGCCAGAACTGAAGAGTGAGAGCGGAATGATGCCCTTAAAGGGTATGACAAGGATCCTGGTTCTGATCTTGAGAGTACAGAGAACAGCTAAGGTGGGTGAATCAGGTGGTTAGAATGGCTGGGGAAGCAGCAGGTGAGGCTTCATTTGTGGGGACTTTACACAGAGATTGTGTTCCCAGAGGAGTAGATTTCTCAGGGGCCTAATTTAAGCTGAAATGGATAGGCTGGAAAGAAACACGCAGACTAACGTGAGCTTGTGATCTGAAGAACTGGGTAAACTCTGAGCACACAGCCGGGGCAGAACTGGCTATTAAAAGCCTACATTTTACAAAGCTCTGATGAATGGTGTAGAACATGCCCGACAGTGAGTGGGGGCTGGATCCCAAATGGCAGTATGCTTTTTATCAGTCTCTAGCATTCTACGAGGCCATAGGAAGTCATCCCAAGGAGTGCCCCACTTCCTAGTTTACATTGAGAGAAACTAGGGAACTCTGACAGGGAGAAACAACTTTCTAAAAGTCAAAGGCACAGTCCTCACTTTTAAAATGACAGAGAAAGATGGCAGTATTTGAAGCAGAGCCAGTGAACTGGATGTACTAAACTCAGTACTTCCATTCTTCTTTACTGCAGACTCGATGGTTTGCTTCTGATTTAAAGTCTGAGAGCATGAAACAAAGTAATCTGATGTACTAGGTAACAGGCTGAGAACAGGTATTAGCAGGACACATGGTTTTCCACAGGGGAGTTCACTAGGAAATAGAGATACTCACAGACTGAAGTTTCTTCTTAGCAGCTTTTGCCAATTCAGACAAATCCAGGCTGCTAAGAAAATGTACAACACTGATAAGCAAACAAAACCATTTTGATGAGCTTTGTAAAAGGCTAAGGTAGCCAAGGGGTCAAGATATTCATTACAGCTCATGGACAAGGTCAGAGGTCAAAATTCTTTAGCCCAATAGTCAGTGAGGAAACTGAACAGAACTTGTAAGACGATCTTCTAGAAATACCACAATCATGCAAACATTTCTCATGGTAAAGAGAAAAATAACCACCTACTAACCAAAAGGCAAAAACTATGCCATGCTAGTCCCCAGGGTGTGTATGTGAGAAATCATAATTTTTAAAGTTTTTTTTTTTAACATCACAATAGAAGAAAAATATAAAAGGGGCAGAATGTTAGAAACCAGAATGGCAAGATTACATATGGAATAGCAATTAATCTTTTCACAAACTCTTGACAGGATCTGTGCAAAGGTTATTAGCTATATAAGGGTTTAAAGTTCATTTCTACAGCCATGATCTCATCTGACCTTATAGACCAGAGGTCAACAGATTATAATCCCCCTTTTTGTTTGAGCTAAGTATGGAATTTACGTTTTTAGGTGGTTGGGGGAAAAAACACAACAGATGATACTTGGTAATATGTGGAAATTATATGAAATTCCCATTTTAGTATCCAGAAATAAAATTTCACTGGAACAGACACGTCTTTCATTTACAGGGTCCACAGATGCTTTCATTTACAACTGGCAGAGTAGCTGTAACAGAGGGTGTGTGGCCCAAAAAGCCTGAAGTATTTACTATCTAGCCCTTAACAACAACAACCTCAAAATTTGTTGATCCCTATTAGAGACAGAGGATATATTTTCTAATAACACAGAAACATTCTGTGATAATTCTAGAGACACAATATACTGTCACAGCTGGCTAGAACTATGGCAGTATCACAGACTCTGATTTTCTTATTAGCAAATTTGTTACTTGCACTCTTTCAAACTTAAAATTTTATATGGTGGTTTACTTACAGCCGTCTTATTTCCAAAATGCATAGCCATAAAAGAGAAAAATGTATGGGCTTTGTTAAACACAAAATATAATACACTTATACACTACACAACCAACGAAAATACTTGTGACAGATATAACTGATTGCTATTTCAAAGGCCTTACCTGTCTGCCATTTGAGGTATTATAAAGTGCTGTCCATTTTTGTGATCTGAAACAGAAACAAAGCCAGAGTTTCATTTGTATAAATACTAATACGATCTGTAGAGGAATACCATTGTTTTCTGAATTTATGTTTTGCTCCTCTCACTACACGATTTTTGTTCATATCTCTCCTCTTTGCTCTCTTTTTTTGAATATTTTGAATCAAAACATCTTTTGATTAATTGGATAATTTTTTAACATTCCATTTTAATGTATCTCTAGTTTCTGACCATATATGATTGTATAGTCTTTTTTCAATGCTAGGGATTATAATATGCAAAACTTGTTACAATCTACTAGAAATAATATTTTACCATTTTAAGAAAAGTGCAAAAACTTACCTTCATATTTCTTTTACCCTCTCCCCTTTCATGTTGTAACTGTCAAATATATTACTGACACATGCTGAAAACCACACCATACAATACTATAACTTTTGCTTTAAACTGTCATACATACTTTTAAAGAACTTAAGAAGAAAACAGGCTATTGTATTTATCCAACACTTATCATTTCTGTTGTTCTTTCGTTCCTGAAGTTCCGAGATTCACTTTGGTTTATCAACTCCCTTCCACCCAAAGAACTTCCTTTAGTGTTTCTGTTACAGCAACTAATTCTCTTTTTTTTTTTCCATCTTAAAATGTCTTTTTTTTTTTCATTCCTGAAGGTTATTTTCATGGAAATAGAGTTCTTTCCTTTTAGCATTTAAAAAATATTGTTTTACTTCCTTTTCATCTCTATGGTTTCTGATGAGAAATCCACAGTCATACACATAATTGTTCCTTTATATAGTATCATTTTTTTTTCCTTGGCTGCTTTCAAGGCATTTTCTTTCTTTGTATTTTAGCAGTTTGATTTTGATGTGTCTGAGTGATAACTGGAGTTCATCCTGTTTGGAGTTCTCTGAGCTTTTCAAATTGTGATTTTATGTCTTTTGCCAAATTCAGAGTTTTTACCCAATATTTCTTCAAATATTTTTTCTGCACCACATTCTTTCTTCTGAGAGTCTGATGATACAAATGTTCTGGTTTTGTCCTGTAGGTCCCTAAAGCTCTGCTAAGCCTCCTTTTGCTCCCACTCTTCTTTCTCTCTGTTGCTCAAACTGGATTATTTCTAGTGATCTATTTTCAATTCGCTGACTTTTTTCTTTGTAATCTCCATCCTAACTAAACCCATCCAGTGGGTTTTAAAATTTTAGTTATTGTATTACTGTGTAGATCACAATAAACTGTGGAAAATTTTGAAAGAGATGGGAATACCAGACCACCTGATCTGCCTCTTGAGAAATCTGTATGCAGGTCAGGAAGCAACAGAACTGGTCATAGAACAACAGACAAGTTCCAAATAGGAAAAGGAGTACGTCAAGGCTGTATATTGTCACCATGTTTATTTAACTTATATGCAAAGTACATCATGAGAAGTGCTGGACTAGAAGAAACACAAGCTGGAATCAAGATTGCTGGGAGAAATATCAATAACCTCAGATATTGATACCACCCTTATGGCAGAAAGTGAAGAGGAACTCAAAAGCCTCTTGATGAAAGTGAAAGTGGAGAGTGAAAAGGCTGGCTTAAAGCTCAACATTCAGAAAACGAAGACCATGGCATCTGGTCCCATCACTACATGGGAAATAGATGGAGAAACAGTGGAAACAGTGTCAGACTTTATTTTTCTGGGCTCCAAAATCACTGCAGATGGTGACTGCAGCCATGAAATTAAAAGACGCTTACTCCTTGGAAGGAAAGTTATGACCAACCTAGATAGCATATTCAAAAGCAGATACATCACTTTGCCAACAAAGGTTCGTCTAGTCAAGGCTATGGTCTTTCCTGTGGTCATGTATGGATGTGAGAGTTGGACTATGAAGAAGGCTGAGCGCCGAAGAATTGATGCTTTTGAACTGTGGTGTTGGAGAAGACTCTTGAGAGTCCCTTGGACTGCAAGCAGATCCAACCGGTCCATTCTGAAGGAGATCAGCCCTGGGATTTCTTTGGAAGGAATGATGCTCAAGCTGAAACTCCAGTATTTTGGTCACCTCATGCGAAGAGTTGACTTATTGGAGAAGACTCTGATGCTGGGAGGGATTGGGGGCAGGAGGAGAAGGGGACGACAGAGGATGAGATGGCTGGATGGCATCACTGACTCGATGGATGTGAGTCTGAGTGACCTCCGAGAGCTGGTGATGGACAGGGAGGCCTGGCGTGCTGCGGTTCATGGGGTCGCAAAGAGTCGGACACGACTGAGCGACTGATCTGATCTTTTAGTTCTATCATTTCTGTTCTTTTCTATATCTTCTGTTTCTCTGCTGAGACTTTATTCAATTTGCTTCAATAATGTTTACACTTACTTCTTAGAACATATTACTATCTGCTTTAAAATCTTTATCGGATAATTCTAACCTCGGAGTCACTGAGGGTTGGCATCTGTTAATAACTACCTTTTCCCACGCAAGTCTTTGGGATTTTCCTGTTTCTTCACATGTCAAGTAATTATGGATGGTATCCCAGATATTTTACATAGTATGTTGTGGAGACTTTTGTGAGTCTTCCTTGAATCCTGTGGTGAATGTTAATATTTCATTTTAGCAGGCACCTGACCAGGTAGGTTCTGCCTCCTGGGCCAAGTGGTGAGAGAGACTAAAGATAAAACAAAAGCCATCAGGGTTCACCTCAGGCTCTTGGTCAGACATTTAGGCACCTGTACTTGCTATTACTGAAGCCACAGGATTACTAGTGGGGAAAGGAAGAGAAAAGTCCTGTGGGAACTCCCCAGTTCTCAGTCCTGTCAGGCCCATTTCCTGCTCCTCAGACCACATGAAGAAGGCTTCTTTGCACCTGCTGTGCAGTTCCAGGTTTGGGGCTGTCCTGGAGGCCGTATCAGAAGTAAAATCAAGGGGACACTCACCACCAGCTTGATGTCACTGTGAGTTCCCTAACCTGCCTGCTGGAGTCCTTAGATAGCTCTCCATACATTTTTGGTCCAGGGTTTTTATTGTGTTCAGAAGGAGAGACAGGGTGAAGTGTGCTTACTCCATCTCACCGGGAACTGGAATCACACCAGGGGCTCCTAACTCTACTGTACAACCAGGGTGGAGAACCACTGGTTATGTGATTATACACATATGTGGATATACTATATCAGGGGTTGGCAAACTTTTTCTGCAAAGGGCCAGACTAAATATTTTAGGCTTTGTGGCCATATGGTCTCTGTTGTAATTACTCAACCTACTCAGTTCTGCTGCTGTAGTGTGAAAGCGGTCACAGACAACACCAAAATGAGTGGGCATGGCTATCTTACAATAAAACTTTATTTTTAAAAATCAATGTAATAGGCTTATCTGGCCTGCAGACCATGGTTTGCTGACCCCAGTTCTACCTCATGAACAAAGCAGGTTAATGGTAAAGTTCACTTTTTCCCTTTTCCCCACTCCTTGGCTAGCAGAATTCTGCAAACAACTATAGAGGTTAAGGCTTTGCTCTTCCATGCTGACTCTCATTAACCACAAGAACTGTGGTGCCGCATTCAGGCTGGGTTCAACGATGCTCTCTAATTCCTGAAACGGCCATACTGTAGAGCAATCATTTTAAAAACTAAAATGTCAAGCTGTGATCGATGTTATGTATTTCACATATAGCAAAAAGTGCCGTAGTCATCATTTCACACAGAAATCCTTATTTGCAGTTTTCTCAAGGATACGTTAAGAGCACAGACCATAAATAGCAGTGTCCCGACTTGCTCTTCCAGGGACTGCCTGGCTGCAGCTGTGGAGAGGCTGCTCTCCTTTCACTCACCTGGTTTCCTGCCGCAGAGATAGAAGGCTAGTCTGTCAGTCAGCTCGTACTGTATTTCTACAAGGCGCTCTGCCAGCTCGTGGTGCCCTCCTTGCCTACAAGAGAAAACAAAGTGCCGTTTATACTACTCACTGGCCACGGGTGCTAGAAGAGAAAAGTACAGAGACACCCCCTGAGATACCTAAGGAGTTAATCAAACGTGACTTTTCAGAATAATCAACCTTTTTGTGTGAGGTAAACTGTCAAGGTTGACTCTGATTTCCACTCTTATAAAACTGCTTTCAAAATCTCAACTACCCCCTTTCTCTGATTAATTTGTGAGACAGGGCACTCCCCTGGTGGTCCAAGGGTTAAGAATCCAACTGCCAATGCAGGAGACATAAGAGATGCGGGTTTCATCCCTGGGTCGGGAAGATCCCCTGGAGAAGGGCATGGCAACCCACTCCAGTACTCTTGCCTGGTGAATACCATGGACAGAGGAGCCTGGCAGCCTATAGTCCATGGCATCGCAGAGTAAGATGTGACTGAAGTGACTGAGCACGCACACGTATAAGCGATGGCGTGTTAGACCTGGTGAAACACTGCGCTCTTCAACACCTGAGCTCTTATTCCCAGACACACTGCTCTATCCAGTCAGGACCCCTGCTGTGCCATATGTGCCCGGCCCGCCCCTCCCTTCAGAACTTGACCCACATCCTTCTTCTCCTCTGAAATGCCTTAGCTCCTTTTCACACACCCAAATCCAATCCATTCTTCAAAGACCAACTAAAGACATTACTTAATGATCTGGGCCACAGTGAAGAAATACTACGTATGTATTCACTATGGTAATGAGTTCTACATTATCTTGCCTCATTTAACTCTTACATGCATTTATGAATCCTCTCCTCCATGAGAGAGTAAAGTCTACAGGGGGAGAGTTTTGTCATTTCACTTGTCATTTTCAAGTTGTAAACTGTCATTTTACCCTGTACAGAGCATCGTTCTTTGCAGTTAATCAAGTTAATTTGGAAGAAGAAGGAAAGATGATCCATCTTCTGTCATTTAAATGATATTAAAGACTAATCTATGGATTTACTTTTTTATTTTCCACTACTTCACAGCCAAAATTTTCAAACGAAGAAAAATTTAAAGAATTTTATAGGGAGCCCCGAGATGTACACTACCTAAATTCTGCAATTAACATTTTACTATACTTGTTGAACCACATATCTATCCATACAGGGGCTTCCCAGGCAGCGCCAGTGGTAAAGAATCTGCATGCCAATGCAGGAGACGTAGGTTCAACTCCTGGGTCAGGAAGATCCCCTGGAGAAGAAAATGGCAATCTACTCCAGGATTCTTGCCTGGAAAATTCCACGGAGAGAGGAGTCTGGTGGGCTGCAGTCCGCGGAGTCGCAAAGAGTCAGACACGACTAAGCACACATGCACATCCATACAGATTTGTTTCTAAGTCCAAGCAATGACTAAAAGTATTCAAAAAAATCTGAGGAGTGGGTTCTGCAACTCTTTATACTTGATGTGGATTCCAACTATGGCTCAAATACCACTATGTTACAAAGGATTAAAAAAAATGAAAGATTGGAAGCTAAAGCACAATGGTTAACGGTTCTACCTTCCTCGACTTTGACTGGCTCTAAGACCATATGCACTTGAAATATCTTCATCTGCAAAATAACAATTCAAATCTTTGAAGGAGCTAAGTGCTACCCATGCACAATTTAGCCACTTTTAACAATGAATCATACACAAGGTAAATAATCCCAAACAGAGAAAGGTAACAGAGTTGAGTCTCTCACCTGGCATAGTCGACAGGAGTTTTCCCACTGGAGTCCTGGGTGCCTGGGTCTGCTCCGTATACTGCCAACAATTCCGCCTGTAGAATCTGCCCTGCTTTGGAGGCCACGTGGAGGGGGGTGTTTCCTTTCTCCTAAGAATCATTAATACAAAGTACACAAAAAGAAACGAATTAAATAACCCGAAGGCTAAGCAAATGCAACCCATTTAGTTTCAACTTAATATCTGAACCAATTTGTGCTTTCTTACAGGGTGAAAAAAGTTGGCTTGTGCTCCTAAAGATAACAGCCTCAAACAGGTTTCAAGATTCCCTGTTCTCACGCTTGAATGGAGTTGCTGAAAAATACATAAACAAGAAAAGAATGTTTGTTAAAAGTATAAAGAATAAGGGAGCAAAGCAGCTGGCAGACCACTGCAATCTACATTATCGCAGCACTACATCATCTTTATTTCGCTTAGCAAGGTGAATGAAGCCGTCTCTCCTGTACTGGTAACAGCTACCCCTGGGCTCTAAGGCAGAGTCAGGCCTATGTTACTGATAAGGGAACTAGGGCTGGGAAGGCTGATGCTCCTAAAGGCATGATCTGTCTAAGTGGCGCAACCAGTCCCTGAGTGAGGGAGTGTGAGGAGGGGTTAAGCATGGTTCTGAAGTCTGACAGACCTGAATTTCAAACCATATACCCCTCAAACTATATGAACTTGAGAAAGTGTTTAAAGCAATCTGAAGCTGTTCCCTTATCTCTAAAATGGTGATAAAAATGCCACCTATTCACGGGCAACTATAAGAGATCGATGATACAACAGAGCACAGAGCCTGGTACACAGGAAATGCCCAAAGAAAACAGCTGCTATTATTATTGCTGCTGTTATTAGCTGTTAATATTGAACCTAGGGCTTTAGAGCTTCAGATCCTAGACTGTGTAAATCACAGGATTCCACCTTATATCACACCCTCTCCACAACACTAGTCTTGGCCTTGTGCACAATGATTTAATGAAGTCCTTCGGGGTGGAAACAGGCCTGTGGCATATCAAATTCTATAGCACTGCGGTAAAGCCCTTATACATTCAGAGGATAAGCTGCCTTCCTTCAACTCTTCCTTCAACCCTAGAATTGTCCAAAATGCAAGCATCTTTACCACAGGATTGAAGAAAGCTACTCTAACCTCTGCATCCAGGTCCTGTTTTCCTAATTAATTTTATTTTTAAAAATTGTGGTTTAAAAACACAATGAATGGAAGTAACAATCACATCCACCTTCAGGCAAAGTTTAAAACTGTGAACTGTGAGTGCCTCTGCTCTGGATGAGCATCTGCCAAAAGCAGCGCTTTGAAAATTAAGATACGTGTTTTTGTGGCATCTCTCAAAAACATGCAAAGGCCCACATAAAGAAAGCCATCAACTCATCTTGTGAGTTTAATAAACCATCCCATGGACTACAGCTCTGAGTGACGCCTTACTTCCTGAAGATCTCACTCAGCATGCAACCCAGAAACCTGCACAGGTCCCACAGACCTTGTAGTGCCTCCTAGAAACAAACTCTGACATGGCTCCTATTTCAAAGCTCCGCAAACAAAAACTTACAGAAATACGACTGTAGAACCAGACCTAGAAAACACAAAGTTTCCTGGATACTTATTTTTTCCTTTGTCCCACTAGTATACCTCCACTAATATGAATGGTTGCCATTTGAATTAAGATGAGAGAAGAAACCAACTGCAAACAAAGCTGTTACTAATTATTTCGTGTACAGAAAGGAATTGTTTTTCTTTTCTTTCTAAGTGTCTTTTTTTTTTTTTCCCCAAACAGGACAATGTGCTGTTTCATCTGGTAATCTCAGGATTCTGAAAGGTGTGACCCACCTTACTGAGATCTTTGGCGGTCACACTGTCATCATCCCGGCAGGGTAAGCGGTGGACAAACGCTAACATCTGATACTTGGCTCTGATGAATTCTGCTTTATTAGGACTGGTTTGAAAACAAAAAAAAAAGAAAACAGCTCACTTGCAGTTCAGATACAACATTTCCCATTCTTCAGACTGTAAAGAGAAGAGGAAGTGACCCACATCCCCCACTCAAGAATAAAAGGAACAATACTGAAGTAAGCTTTGGCAGTGTGTTAAGACCTGAAGTCTGAAAACGTACATTAGTCATTATAATGGCCAGGACTGCAGAATACCTGCTTTTTATAGTATCTTTCTTCTCTGTGTAATTTTCTGAAGTGACCTAGCAACCTTGGGAGGAAGCAGCTTTTTGTCCCATCTTTTAAGAATCCAGATGTCTGGTCTGACTGCCTGTTGGTTGAGCACCTAAGCGCAAACCCTGTGACATCGACAGCCACCAAGCCTTAGTCTTAAAACTGGAGAAACCAGACTTGTGCTGGGTAGCCATGCGGAAGAGATGGTCCCGTGCCTGGCTTCGCTCTGCGTTCCTAACAGCAAAGAGTTCAATGCACAACTGGGTGACCACCTCCTGCGCTGCCCCTGTGGAGGCTGGTCCAAGACAGCTGCGCTCCTTTCAGTGGGCCCCGGGGGTTAAGAAGAAGTAAGAGTATTTATAAACATTCCACTCACTGTACTTTATCCTGTGGATTAGCTTTGCGTCTTCCACTCATAATAGAGGTGGGGTCCAGTAATGAATGCTCCCATATAGAATTAGCACCATTATTATACAAGGTTTCAACCATCTAAAACCAAGCAGTATAAAATCACATTTTAATTTCTTTCTACAAACATTCCATGGAAATCAGTGACTGAACTGATTCCACTACAAACACTAGCATGACTAGGAGATCACACATTTCATTACTTTCTGTTGTAGAATGAGAAAGAAGAACCTACATGCAGGATTCAGGTTTGATCAGGAGGATAGCTAAATACTTCAACGGGTTTGATTACATTTTCTAATACATGACGAAGAAAGAACACTCTGACACTTTAGGACAGCAATGCCCAAGCCTGAGCATCCAAATACTATTTTTCAAGATTCTTAATCTTTTTCTTTAAATCCACTTACCTTCTAAAACTTTCACTAGCAATTATAATTTGATGCCCTAGTTATAGTTTTATGCAACCATTGAAATAAATATTTGAGTATTACCTACATCTACCTTTTATCAGTAGTAAAGAATCTACCTGCCAACACAGGAGATGTGGGTTCAGGAAAATCCCCTGAAAAAAGAAATGGCAACCCATTCCAGTATTTTTGCCGAGAAAAAAAGCCATGGACAGAGGAGCCTGGCGGGTCTGTAAAGAGGTGGACCCGACTGACGACTGAGCATGCACATCAACCTCGAGCACCACTAGTGGTCCGTGTGTCGCTCTGGGAGCTGCTGTTCTAGGGTCAAGTCTGGCATTTTAAACTACTCATCTCTGGACTTTATTCATATCCTATAATATAGGATATGACATAATATCTGTACTCTGTATAATCTGACAGCAGTAAACACCCATTTTGACATGGGAATGAGCTGTTAGAAACTTCTGAGCAGAAGTTATTAATAATAATAAACCATTTTCATTTCAGAACATGCCTCCTGACAAGGCCTCGTCTGATTTTTACAACAGTGCAGATACTGTCAGATCAGAGATCTAAACTCACCCTTTCGGGACAGGCTGTGCAGCTGCCACAGATTTAGTAAAATATGTACTCAAGACAAATGAAGGCAAAACACATGCCAAAGTCTGAGTTCCAACAGAACTCAGATAATGTGTACCCCAAAATAGAAGTACCCGCTGACATGCTAATGGACCCCCAAATAAAACTAAGAGCCCACTGAATACTTGGCAGGGTGTTAGGCGTTCAGTCAAAACAGAACTTGACTGTCTCTAACAAGCTATAAGAACTTTAAGAGAACTTAAATCAGATGTGTCAGAAACTTCGGAGGACTCCTATCAAAGCAGGAAACTTCATGAAAAGTTTCTAAGGCAGTTGCTTTCAGGAACATTCATCGTGATAAGTGGAAAATACAGACTGTTTAAAAAATTTCTGGCGATATTCTAGAAAGTCAGCAGTAAAACATTAGGAAGAAATTTTAATGACTAGATTTTCACTAGGAGGAAAATAATCTTAAATAATGAATTCAATACTTATATATAGCACTGATAAGCATGGCACCTCTACTCAATTAGGATTCAAATATTTTTGTAAGGTTTAAGAAGTGTAATTTCAGTTGCTAAAACAGTTAACTCCTAAAAACTTAAACTTCTTGAGGAGAAATCTTATTCTTTACCTGGAGCAATGTCGGAGGCCATGGTGTGTGTTTAAGATGCCTCACTTGAGAGATATGGCGTCCCAGACTCCGATGGACACTGCAGCACTCATCACATATAAACGTTCCCCTATTTACGGATGCCCAGGAAGGATCTGGAAAGAAGAGTGAGATCAGTGGCAAGGATACCAAGTGGTTGCTATTCTGCCAGGTGGCAAAAGATGACCAAAGTTTTGCGTTTCAGAAAAACAAGACATTTCTGTTGTGTTGGTATGCTAGTCAACATGTTAAGCTGGGGAGCCTGTCTGATGATACCACCTATCTTGGCTATGCTATGCTAAGTGGCTTCAGTCGTGTCCGACTCTGTGCGACCCCACAGACGGCAGCCCACTCAGGCTCCCCCGTCCCTGGGATTCTCCAGGCAAGAACACTGGAGTGGGCTGCCATTTCCTTCTCCAATGCATGCAAGTGAAAAGTGAAAGTGAAGTCACTCAGTCGTGTCCGACCCTCAGCGACCCCATGGACTGCAGCCCTCCATGCTCCTCCGTCCATGGGATTTTCCAGGCAAGAGTACTGGAGTGGGGTGCCATTGCCTTCTCCGATCTTGGCTAGGGGTACAATATTAATAGAGATGGAAAACATGGATTGAAGCCCTGAGTGAGCACTTACCTGCTTTCTGGTCCAGGGCCACAATCTGTAGCCCTAGTAAGATCTACTATCTCGGATGTGTGCTCCTTCATTAAATGTAAGAGAAGCAAATTGGGCGGGTTCACCTGAATCATTCTGACTCCATCCCCACAAATGGCAGGACAACAAAACTGCCCGTGAACAATCCACACAGAATTATGTGAAGTGAATGGTGAAAAGACAGCTACCCTAATACCGCTGCACATCGACATGCCTCTGGGCTTAGCAGAAAGCTGCAAGCAACACAACTATAAAACAGCTCAGCCGCGGTGGCTCTGAAAACAGACTGGGAAACCTGGCCTCCTCCACTTGGAAATGTGCTAGGATATCCATTAGCTGTCTTAAATAAACCGTTGAGTCCAATCTCACCACAGACCTGAAAGAACAGAAGCTGTAAAAACATCGGCCTCACAGAAAAAAAGATGCAAAATACAAATGAGCAATATTTCTGACGTGCGCATGATACTTTTTTTCCTGTGAAGTCCGACAAAGCCTCATTAGACACCCTCTGAAACAAGGAAAAACGCACACTTGGTAAGCAGTAAGAATAACTCACACTGGGAAAGAAAACTAAATATTTAGAAACTCAAAACACAGACAGACCTTCTACATTTCATCAGATTCACATAAGGGGTGACAATAGGTACCGCTCAAGCTGCTTGGCTTGAGGGTTATATTTAAAAATTCTTCAATGTCCACAAAAATCTCTAAAATGCATGTACACCATCCTTACCATTTCTAACAGTTTATTCAAACCCCTTCCAACCATATAATGAAAAGTTATGGGATTTCAATCAAAGACAAACTGGGAGTCAGAGAGTGTGGTGGTTAAGAGGGCTGGCTCTGGAGACAAGCAGTCCAGGGTTTGAACCCCAACTCTGCCACTTCTTGCGCAAGGATCTTAGGCAAGTTATTTCTTTGAGGGTGCTCATCATGGATCAAATAGAAGAACAACACATCTCAGAGCGGTGAGGATACAAAGAGTAAGTGAAGCTCTTTGCATATAGTAAGTACTCAGTAATGTGAGCTGTTATAACTTTTCCCAATTATTTTGTAAGTACCACTCAAGTATTTTCAAGAGCTCACTGCAATTCATGGCCACTAGGAGAAGGAAATGGCAACCCACTCCAGTGTTCTTGCCTGGAGAATCCCAGGGACAGGATGGGCTGTCCTCTATGGGGTCGCACAGAGTCAGACAAGACTGAAGCAACTTAGCAGCAGCAACAGCAGAGAAAGTCTTTGATTGCTAATACTCGAAACATTGAATGTTCCACATGAACACTATCTTACTACATTGAAAAACCTCATGGAGTTTTCAGGTAGTTGAACTCAGAACAGGATATGAACTAGATTCATTAAAAAAAAGGTAAAACAGGACCTCCCTGGCGATCCAGTGGTTAAGACTCTGCACTTCCACTGCAGGGTGCACGTGTTCAACGCTTGGCCAGGAAACTAAGATCCTGCATGCCATGCAGCACGGCAAAAAATAATTTAAAAAAAATAGGTAAACTATTGACTATGATTTGATCACAGTTAATCAAACATTTTGGAGCTTCAGCTTTAGTATCAGTCCTTCCAATGAATATTCAGGGATGATTACCTTTAGGACTGACTGGTTAGGGAAATCAATCCTTGAATATTCATTGCGAGGAGCGAGGATCAATGCTGAAGCTCCAAAACAGTTGATTAACTATCATCAAATCTTAGTAATTACTTTACCTATCTTTTAAAAATTTTTTTTTTTTTTTTTTTTTGCCGTGTTGCAGAGCATTGGAATTCCAACTCATTGGAAAAGACCCTGATGCTGGGAAAGACTGAGGGCCAGAGGAGAAGAGGGCAACAGAGGACGAGATGGTTAGATGGCGTCACCGACTCAATGGACATGCATTTGAGCCAGCTTTGGGAGACAGTGAAGGACAGGGAAGTCTGGCATGCTGCAGTCAATGGGATTGCAAAGAGTTGGACACGATTTAGGGACTGAACAGCAACAATCACAAGTTTGCCATGAAACAAAAACTCAAACAAAATTCTTCAGTGAAGTACAACTATGTCAGTACTATTAAAGCACTCTAAAACAACAAAGACTGGAAACATCAAGATGAAAGATCCCTGCAGATACATAACAACTTTGCTTTTTGCAGTGTGGTACTACTAATGACACACGTACAGAAAGACTTTATTTTGAAGATCAGCCTTGGTTTTCACCTATCGTTCAGAGAATTTACAGTCCTCTTGGAAGAAATTAAATAAGGGACAAGATACGAAGGATTTAACACACACTAAGCAAGGCTCTCCACTACAAGGCTCTCTACTAGTCGTTTTAACATCATGAATCAGAATCACATGAAGAGAATATCAGAATGTTCACAACAGTAAAATCCAGTGAACCCCTTTCAATTTATGTGAACATTTTATGCTAGGGCTTCTTAACATGGGTTCTAGGAACACAACCAACGGGCTTCAGAAACGTCTATTAGCCCACTAAGAAATCTTAACAAATTCTGTGTGAAAGGTGAAGTGCATGTGTACTTTGTGGGGAGAAGGTCTTAGCATTCATCAGAATCTCACAGGGATCCTGAACCATAAAGGTTACTCTCTCACTAGGGCTTTGCAGAAAAGGCAGCACAAATTCCTAGCTGCTCAAGTTCAGAACATTTCAAGGTAGCCTAATTATATTCAAAACAGGAAGGAAGTGACTCAAGTCTCTGTAGATTAGGCATATGAGACAACAACTAAAAAAGATACAATGGAAGAGAAAAATGTTCTCAAAGGCACAAAACGCCACAGAAGTGCAAGACAGTATTGAGTACAGAATTCAGCATGACAACAGAGATGCAATTTTCCTGTGCCCTGTATACCATCCACTGAGAAGCAAAGAACATGCGCTTCAAGAGGAAGTTTGAATCTAGATTCATGTGAATCAAACATCACAGAAAGTTCAACCGAAAACAGGCAAGAAAAGAAGGAAGTGGAGCAAATAACATTTTTAGAGAATACGATGGAGTTGGTATGACAAGCTAACTTAGTTTCTAAAACACCTCTTTAAACTCCTCCACCCGTTCTCCCTATCTTCAAAAGAAACTGGTAACCCCACTTACATTATAGAGACCGTGAAATAACCACATAAGGTTTGAGTTATCATAGTCCTTTTAAAATCGGTCTGCACCTCCATATGACAAGATGAAGTTTAAAACAGAGTGGTGCTCGATGACTTCATTAAGATTGTTTATTGGACACTATTGTGCCAAAGAAGCCATCTTACCTTTTGAATTACTTCAAATTCAAAGGAGATAAATCCAAGCACTGGAGACAGCACAGAGGCCTGTCAACCGGGCTCCAACCGCTAAGAGATCTGAACTCTAAATCTGAATACTAAACACGGGAGGGATGGTTTCCGCCCTTCAGTGTTCCCATATGCCTAAACTGCCTGAATACCCAAATGATTATAGTTGCCAATGATTTGGTGTGTTTGTTTTGTAAGTAGTAATTAATGTATAATTTAGAAATTCAACTATAGCTTTAAGGGGCTGTGAAGATTCTGTACACAATACAAAAAACAGGAAAAATAAAAACAACCACCCCAAAAACCACCTTAGATGAGACGATCCTAAGCATATTCATTGAAACTGTTCTACCCCTGAGCACCGTACTCTCAATCATCCTCACTCGAAAAATGAGGAAATCAAGACTCGGCCAAATGAAGTCACCAGCCCAAGGTCACCCAGAGGCAAAATCTAGTTTGAACTCGGCCGGTTCAGATCTCAGAACTTGAGACAAGCATTGCTTCCTCAAGTGATGGTCGGCGTTTGCAAGACCCCGTCATCCGGGAGACTGTCCGCGGCGGAGTGGCAGTCGGGATGTTAGAGAAGCGGGGCAAAACTCATCCTTGGGGGTCCTCTGGCGGGCTTCAGTGGAAGGAAGCGGCGAGCGTCGCCCACTCCGGACAGGGCCTGCCCTCACACCGGGGCGGGGGTCTGGGGGGCTGTGGGGAGGGGGGATGACACCTGCAGCCTCCGGGGGCCGCAGCCGGGAGGACGCTCGCAGTTGATTTCTCTAATTGGCCTCCTAGTGGATTGCCCAAGCCCCTTCCTGTTGGGAAAGCGGCCACGACCCCGCCGCCTCTCCGCCCGGCCTGGGACAGAGGGGACGAGAAAGAAGAGGGACGGGAGTGACGGGAGGGCGGCGGCCCCCTGCCCGCCCGGCTCTGACAGGCCCGGGTCGGGTCCCGCCCCACGGCCGCCCAGGCGCCTACTCGTCGCCACCCGGGGCATGGGGTGCAGAGCTCCACCGCCTGGACGCTCCCGGCCCGAGGGGGCGGCCCCAGGGCAGGGGTCCTGGCCAGGAGAGCTGAGGGGAGCGGGCCCGGCCGGTGCGACTCACCCGGCCCGCTGCAGTCAGCGCACACCTCGCTGCTCCGGAGCCGCTTCGACATGGCTCCCGCCTCCCACCTGCCGGGAACCTGGGGCCCCGGAACAGTGAAGGCGGCGGCGGCGGCTGCGCTTCCGCTCTAACGGGTCCCCGCAGCGGCGCTGGCGGCGGCCGCCTCTCCCCTCAGCGCCTCACAGCCGCGGCGCAGCACGCACGCGCGGGGAGGTGCTCTTCGGCGACGGGCAGGTCACGTGACCGGAAAGGGCACGCTTCCTTGTCGCCATTTTGAGTGAGGGCAGGTGTCTCCTCTCCTGTTTCCGAACCTCCTTGATTTGAGGGGTCTCCCTCTCTGGAAGAGATTCCCTTCCTCCTAGTGCTGACCAATACCAAGGGAAGCAGCAAAATGTAGTGACCAAAGGTATGCAGCCACAGCCTTCTTGAGGCAATCATTCGTCAAGTCATTTAGCATAACTTTGGCCACGTTCACTTATTTATTCATTCCTTTATTCAACAAATATTTTATTGACCAGGGCTTCCTTGGTAGCTCAGCTGGTAAAGAATTCGCCTGCAATGCAGGAAAGTGAAGTTGCTCAGTCGTGCCCGACTCTTAGCGACCCCATGGACTGCAGCCTACTAGGCTCCTCTGTCCATGGGATTTTCCAGGCAAGAATACTGGAGTGGGGTGCCACTGCCTTCTCCGTTACACTTGACTAGCTGGATTCAAAGGCTGCTTATAAAACCTGTCTTCCATGTAACAAAGTGCTGCTCTAGCACAACCTGAGAACTACCCTGGCCACATTCCACCTCAAAACAAACTTACGGGACTTTATTCTACTACTGACATTTTACAGTTACACCTTCCCTTGAAAAACTTTTTTAGAATAATATCAAATCTGAGTATAAATCATTGATTGCACTGAGAAATGCAAAACTTGTATGTGTATTATGAATGACACGAACCACCACTTTATTCATTCTAAGCTACAATTATGTTCTCATTTGAAAACACACTCTAGCAGGAGTCTACTAACCTATGTTATTAAGGTAGTCATACTATAACATTCCCAAAGCATGTTGCATTACAGTTAAGTGTTTCCAAGTAGTACAAATTCCCTGAGTTAAATGTGTTTAATTCTAAAGACTTGAGGTTGACCACAGGGGAAAAACAAGAAAAATGTATGACCATGATTTTAAGAAATCTACTCCAATCTTAATTTTAGTACATAAATCCAGATACCTATACTCTCTGTGATAGGGAGTTATTTAGAATATCTAAAAAAAACTTTTTTAACCACATTGACTGGTATAGTAAAGAAATCCATGAGTTGAAACTTAGTCAGAAATTCATTTGCAGACGCAGATCAAAAATATAAATCAAAACTGGAGACTAAAAAAAAGGATCTCTTCAAAAATTAATACTGTAACTTTCCTTCATAACAATGTTTGGCAAGTCCACAGATAAACATTAATCTCTGACATATAAGCCAACATTAGGCCCAGAGCCCACCACAGGTCAAATCTTGAAACAGCAAATTTGGAGTCTGTCCAAATTTTCTCTTGGGTTGAATATTTTTGAAATATTTGGACCATCACTTGGGGCTTTAAAATGTGTTATATAGAAATGTGTTTTAACAGGATTTGACATATACACTGTTAAAGTGTTTGCAGTGTCACCTTAGTCCTCCCAGATACTCACTGTGTGTTGGAAGGGATAATCAGTCTTCCTGGTGCTGGTATCTGAAGAGTTCTGATGAAATTTGGATCCCTTTCCTTTTGAAGAGAAGTTTTACAAAAAGCTTGCCCCAGAGCTTCAAGTCACAAACAGTCTAGGTCAGGTCTTACCTTCTCATAAAATCACCTTTCAAAGCACTGAGTAATGCAAGGGTAATGTTCATTTATCTGATAACTCCGGTTGTAAGAAACATTCAGACAGGGTTTAACTTCTACTGGTATTGCCAGTGACATCCCAACACCAGCAGGCACATGCCCAAGGCCCTGAACGCTAGTTTGGAAGCCAGCAGGACATGTTGGTAGTGTGTAAGATGAGGTGTCTGAGTGACCTCCGGGAGCTGGTGATGGACAGGGAGGCCTGGCGTGCTGCGGTTCATGGGGTCGCAAAGAGTCGGACACGACTGAGCGACTGATCTGATCTGATCTGATCTGAAGATGAGGTGTGTGTAGTAGACACAATCTGCTGACAGCCTGGTTGTTCCGATACTGGATGGCGATACTGCAGTGAGGTCTGGTGAGTCTGATGGAGATACTGAGGTTGCTGAAAGTGAACTGCCCGAGAGGGCTGGGAGGCTGCCTGGAACACACTTAGCTGTGCTGGCTGAGGTCCTGCCTGTCCTCTCTGTTTGTTTGCTTCTTTCACATCATTATCATGAGTGATCAATAGCCATTCAATGCACTGCACTAAGAAATCCCAGGAGTAAGCAGTAAGACGATGCAGTCTTGTAGGCCACGTTGGAGAAAGACGAAGTATAATCCTTGAAGAAGCCACACATGCTGCAGCTACTAAAGAAGGTGCATAATTTAGAAAGGCAATGCAGGAGACCCTGTTTAAGTTCCTAGGTCGGGAAGATCCCCTGGAGAAGGGATAGGCTACCCACCCACTCCAGTATTCTTGGGCTTCCTTGGTGGCTCAGACGGTGAAGAATCCGCCAGCAATGCTGAAGACCTGGGTTTGATCCCTGGGGTTGGGAAGATCCCTTAGAGGAGGGTTTGGCAACCCACTCCAGTATTGTTGCCAGGAGGATCCCCATGGACAGAGGAGGCTGACGGGGCTACAGTCCTTGGAGTCGCAGAGTCAGATAGGACTGAGTGGCTAAGCACACATAGATAATACTGAAATTATAAGGAATGCACATTTATTGACCATGTACTATGTTCCACACACTGTTCCGGGCACTGGAGAAGGAGCAGTGAGCCAAGAAGACGAAATTTTCTATATTTATGGAGTTACATTCAACTGTACTAGATCTACAATAAAATAAGTAGGAATATATTAGATGTTTCCCTATGCTGCAGATTTAATCTTATCTGGAAAGTGGAGGTAGTCTATCTACCTCAAGCCATTTGTATAGCTTGTTGTTCCATGTCCAGTTCTACAGACTTGACGTACTCCTTTTCCTATTTGGAACCAGTCTGTTGTTCCATGACCAGTTCTAACTGTTGCTTCCTGACCTGCATACAGATTTCTCAAGAGGCAGATCAGGTGGTCTGGTATTCCCATCTCTTTCAGAATTTTCCACAGTTTATTGTGATCCACACAGTCAAAGGCTTTGGCATAGTCAATAAAGCAGAAATACATGTTTTTCTGGAACTCTCTTGCTTTTTCCATGATCCAGCGGATGTTGGCAATTTGATCTCTGGTTCCTCTGCCTTTTCTAAAACCAGCTTGAACATCAGGAAGTTCACGGTTCACATATTGCTGAAACCTGGCTTGGAGAATTTTGAGGACTGGTTCCAAATAGGAAAAGGAGTACGTCAAGGCTGTATATTGTCACCCTGTTTATTTAACTTATGTGCAGACTACATCATGAGAAACTCTGGACTGGAAGAAACACAAGCTGGAATCAAGATTGCAGGGAGAAATATCAATAACCTCAGATATGCAGATGACACCACCCTTATGGCAGAAAGTGAAGAGGAACTAAAAAGCCTCTTGATGAAAGTGAAAGTGGAGAGTGAAAAAGTTGGCTTAAAGCTCAACATTCAGAAAACGAAGATCATGGCATCCGGTCCCATCCCTTCATGGGGAATAGATGGGGAAACAGTGGAAACAGTGACAGACTTTATTTTTCTGGGCTCCAAAATCACTGCAGATGGTGACTGCAGCCATGAAATTAAAAGACGCTTACTCCTTGGAAGGAAAGTTATGACCAACTTAGATAGCATATTCGAAAGCAGAGACATTAATTGCCAACAAAGGTTCGTCTAGTCAGGCTATGGTTTTTCCAGTGGTCATGTATGGATGTGAGAGTTGGACTGTGAAGAAGGCTGAGCGCCGAAGAATTGATGCTTTTGAACTGTGGTGTTGGAGAAGACTCCTGAGAGTCCCTTGGACTGCAAGGAGATCCAACCAGTCCATTCTGAAGGAGATCAGCCCTGGGATTTCTTTGGAGGGAATGATGCTAAAGCTCAAACTCCAGTACTTTGGCCACCTCATGCGAAGAGTTGACTCATTGGAGAAGACTCTGATGCTGGGTGGGATTGGGGGCAGGAGGTGAAGGGGAAGACAGAGGATGAGATGGCTGAATGGCATCACTGACTCAATGGACGTGAGTCTGAGTGAACTCTGGGAGTTGGTGATGGACAGGGAGGCCTGGCATGCTGTGATTCATGGGGTCGCAAAGAGTCGGACACACTGATCTGATCTGATCTGATAGCTTGTTACCTAAAAATGATTTTTACATTTTTACATTTTTAAAGGAGTGGCACACTGAGAGCCCCTTGCCGGCTGCGCAGCGCACTGAGAGCACGACCGAGGAAGGACGGCGGTGAGGACTGGCGCACTAAGCACGGCCGAGAGTAGCTACCCCACGACCGAGGTCAGGAAGGGCAGCGGTGAGGAGATACCCCCTCCCCCAAGGTCAGGAAGGGTGGCGGTGAGGAAAGACCCCTCATCCAAGGTAAGGTGCGATGGCTGTGCTTTGCTGGAGCAGCCGGGAAGAGACACCCCACGCCCAAGGTAAGAAAAACCCAAGTAAGACGGTAGGTCTTGCAAGAGGGCATCAGAGAGCAAATACACTGAAACCATACTCACAGAAAACTAGTCAATCTAATCACACCAGGACCACAGCCTTGTCTAACTCAATGAAATTAAGCCATGCCCGTGGGGCAACCCAGGATGGGTGGGTCATGGTGGAGAGTTCTGACAGGGTGTGGTCTGCTGGAGAAGGGAATGGCAAACCACTTCAGTATTCTTGCCTTGAGAACCCCATGAACAGTATGAAGAGGCAAAATGATAGGATACTGAAAGAGAAACTCCCCAGGTCAGTAGGGGCCCAATATGCTACTGGAGATCAGTGGAGAAATAACTCCAGAAAGAATAAAGGGATGGAACCAAAGCAGAAAGAATACCCAGCTGTGGATGTGTCTGGTGATAGAAGCAAAGTCCGATGCTGTAAAGAACAATATTGCATAGGAACCTGGAATGTCAGGTCCATGAATCAAGGCAAATTGGAAGTGGTCAAACAAGAGATGGCAAGAGTGAATGTTGACATTCTAGGAATTAGCGAACTAAAATGGACTGGAATGGGTGAATTTAACTCAGATGACCATTATATCTACTACTGTGGGCAGGAATCCCTCAGAAGAAATGGAGTGGCCATCATGGTCAACAAAAGAGTCCGAAATGCAGTACTTGGATGCAATCTCAAAAACGACAGAATGATCTCTGTTCGTTTCCAAGGCAAACCATTCAATGTCACAGTAATCCAAATCTATGCCCCAACCAGTAACGCTGAAGAAGCTGAAGTTGAACGGTTCTATGAAGACCTACAAGACCTTTTAGAACTAACACCCAAAAAAGATGTCCTTTTCATTATAGGGGACTGGAATGCAAAAGTAGGAAGTCAAGAAACACCTGGAGTAACAGGCAAATTTGGCCTTGGAATACGGAATGAAGCAGGGCAAAGACTAACAGAGTTTTGCCAAGAAAATGCACTGGTCATAGCAAATACCCTCTTCCAACAACACAAGAGAAGACTCTATACATGGACATCACCACATGGTCAACACCGAAATCAGATCGATTATATTCTTTGCAGCCAAAGATGGAGAAGCTGTATACAATCAGCAAAAACAAGACCAGGAGCTGACTGTGGCTCGGACCATGAACTCCTTATTGCCAAATTCAGACTGAAATTGAAGAAAGTAGGGAAAACCACTAGACCATTCAGGTATGACCTAAATCAAATCCCTTATGATTATACAGTGGAAGTGAGAAATAGATTTAAGGGCCTAGATCTGATAGATAGAGTGCCTGATGAACTATGGAATGAGGTTCGTGACATTGTACAGGAGACAGGGATCAAGACCATTCCCATGGAAAAGAAATGCAAAAAAGCAAAATGGCTGTCTGGGGAGGCCTTGCAAATAGCTGCGAAAAGAAGAGAAGCGAAAAGCAAAGGAGAAAAGGAAAGATATAAACATCTGAATGCAGAGTTCCAAAGAATAGCAAGAAGAGATAAGAAAGCCTTCTTCAGCGATCAATGCAAAGAAATAGAGGAAAACAACAGAATGGGAAAGACTAAGGATCTATTCAAGAAAATCAGAGATACCAAAGGAACATTTCATGCAAAGATGGGCTCGATAAAGGACAGAAATGGTATGGACCTAACGGAAGCAGAAGATATTAAGAAGAGGTGGCAAGAATACACAGAAGAACTGTACAAAAAAGAGCTTCACGACCCAGATACTCATGATGGTGTGATCACTGACCTAGAGCCAGACATCCTGGAATGTGAAGTCAAGTGGGCCTTAGAAAGCATCACTAGGAACAAAGCTAGTGGAGGTGATGGAATTCCAGTGGAGCTATTCCAAATCCTGAAAGATGATGCTGTGAAAGTGCTGCACTCAATATGCCAGCAAATTTGGAAAACTCAGCAGTGGCCACAAGATTGGAAAAGGTCAGTTTTCATCCCAATCCCAAAGAAAGGCAATGCCAAAGAGTGCTCAAACTACCGCACAATTGCACTCATCTCACACGCTAGTAAAGTAATGCTCAAAATTCTCCAAGCCAGGCTTCAGCAATATGTGAACCGTGAACTTCCTGATGTTCAAGCTGGATTTAGAAAAGGCAGAGGCACCAGAGATCAAATTGCCAACATCCTCTGGATCATGGAAAAAGCAAGAGAGTTCCAGAAAAACATCTATTTCTGCTTTATTGACTATGCCAAGGCCTTTGACTGTGTAGATCACAATAAACTGTGGAAAATTCTGAGAGAGATGGGAATACCAGACCACCTGATCTGCCTCTTGAGAAATCTGTATGCAGGTCAGGAAGCAACAGTTAGAACTGGTCATGGAACAACAGACTGGTTCCAAATAGGAAACGGAGTACATCAAGGCTGTATATTGTCACCATGTTTATTTAACTTATATGCAGAGTACATCATGAGAAATGCTGGACTGGAGGAAACACAAGCTGGAATCAAGATTGCCGGGAGAAATATCAATAACCTCAGATATGCAGATGATACCACCCTTATGGCAGAAAGTGAAGAGGAACTCAAAAGCCTCTTGATGAAAGTGAAAGTGGAGAGTGAAAAGGTTGGCTTAAAACTCAACATTCAGAAAACGAAGATCATGGCATCTGGTCCCATCACTACATGGGAAATAGATGGGGAAACAGTGGAAACAGTGACAGACTTTATTTTTCTGGGCTCCAAAATCACTGCAGATGGTGAGTGCAGCCATGAAATTAAAAGACGCTTACTCCTTGGAAGGAAAGTTATGACCAACCTAGATAGCATATTCAAGAGCAGAGACATCACTTTGCCAACAAAGGTTCGCCTAGTCAAGGCTATGGTCCTTCCTGTGGTCATGTATGGATGTGAGAGCTGGGCTGTGAAGAAGGCTGAGCGCCGAAGAATTGATGCTTTTGAACTGTGGTGTTGGAGAAGACTCTTGAGAGTCCCTTGGACTGCAAGGAGATCCAACCGGTCCATTCTGAAGGAGATTAGCCCTGGGATTTCTTTGGAAGGAATGATGCTCAAGCTGAAACTCCAGTATTTTGGCCACCTCATGCGAAGAGTTGACTCATTGGAGAAGACTCTGATGCTGGGAGGGATTGAGGGCAGGAGGAGAAGGGGAAGACAGAGGATGAGATGGCTGGATGGCATCACTGACTCGATGAATGTGGGTCTGGGTGACCTCCGAGAGCTGGTGATGGATAGGGAGGCCTGGTGTGCTGCAGTTCATGGGGTCGCAAAGAGTCGGACATGACTGAGTGACTGATCTGATCTGAAAGAGAAAAACGGAGGAGCCTGGTAGGCTGCAGTCCATGGGGTCGCTAAGAGTCAGACATGACTGAGCGACTTCACTTTCTCTTTTCATTTTCATGCATTGGAGAAGGAAATGGCAACCCACTCCAGTGTTCTTGCCTGGAGAATCCCAGGGACTGGGAAGCCTGGTGGGCTGCCGTCTATGGGGTCTCACAGAGTCGGACACAACTAAAGAGACTTAGCATAGCATAGCATAACAAAGAGGAAAAAGAGGGAGAGGACGAAGAATATTCAGCAAAACTCTTACATGACATGCAAAAGCGAAATATTTACAAATGGAATAACTTACAGAAGCATATAGTGTGCCTGCCCCGTAGTAAGCCCTCAATAATAGTTGCTCCTCTTACTGGGATTAGATACTGCTATTATTTCCCAATCACAACTTTTTTTTTTCCTTTGAGGGTGAGAATAGATAACCTAATTTACAGAACTACATAAACACAATGAGATGAATTTAATCAGTCTGAAAGCGAGCAGAAATGTGGTCCTAATGCTAATGAACATTGTATGTATTACATATGTGTAAGCACAACTGTGATCTCGATTTGGCAAATATTCCATGGCTGTTGTGGGCCAGAAACTGTCTTGACCTCCAGGTACTCTGGTGAGCAGCCATTGTGGAGTTTTTTCATTAATAAATTAAAAGAAATGTTCAATAAATACAGAAAGATGACAAGGCAGAGGATTAAATTGCCCAAGACTTCTGAAAGGATAAGAAGTCCTGGAAGGGGTCTCAGGAGCACTGGTCTTTTGGTTCATCTCTCCATTTTTATAAATGTGTGGTGTGGGGATAACCACATAAATCCCACACATGCCACAATTAGAGCCTCTGGGTTCCATCCTGATGCTCCTGCATCCTGTTTTGGTTCACAGACTCACAAATCTTCTGGCCTCAACATGTGTGGAGAAAGGATTAGGCCAGGATTCTTGAACAGCTGTTGTTGCAGGCGTCTGAAAAACTGATGTCCACAGCAGAGAAGGCAGAGAGTATGCTTTCAGGATGCATCAAATAACTTTCCCCGGCTATGTGGTCTAGTTGTGGACAGCTGTGCAGAAAGCTCAGGCTGGCAAGCAGCCATGAGTTGACTTGGTTCTTCGTTGAATCAAGGAACTGTAGTGTCTTAGGTTGAAACCCAAAGAATGAACTTAAGTTTGGCTGACTGTGGTCAAGTGTGAAGGTGAAGTTGCTCAGTCGTGTCCGACTCTTTGCGACCCCATAGACTGTAGCCTACCAGGCTCCTCTGTCCATGGGATTTTCCAGGCAATAGTACTGGAGTGGATTGCCATTTCCTTCTCCAAGGGATCTTCCCTACCCAGGAATCGAACTGGGGTCTCCCGCGTAGACAGACGCTTTACCGTCTGAGCCACCAGGGAAGTCAAGTGTAGGTATTATCTATTAGTCCTTTCGGCCATAACCCCAAATTCAAAAATAAAGGACACTCATATGTGGAATAAACCAGCAACTTAGGTAACTTTGAATCATAACCCAGTTTGGAGTTGAGGCAGAACAGTGCCTCTCAAAGTGGGGGGCGGGGGGTGGGGGGAGAGGTATGAATTTTTCTCCTCCAGGGGACATTTGGAGACATTTTGGCAGGAGTGTTACTGACATCTAGTGGGTAGAAACGGCAGGGATTCTGCCCAACATCCCCACATAAAGTATTATGTGGTTCCTATCTTCCTTTCCAATTTGGATTCCTTTTATTTCTCTTTCTTCTGATTGTTGTGCCTAGGACTTCCAAAACTATGTTAAATAAAAGTGATGCAAGTGGGCATCCTTGCTCCTGATCTTAGAGGAAATGCTTTCAGCTTTTCACCCTTTGGTATGATGTTAGCTGTGGGTTTGTCTTATACGGTCTTTATTATGTTGCAGTAAGTTCCCTCAGTATGTAGCATTCTGCAGTGGTATTCTATTCAGTCATAAAAAAAGAATTAAAATTCGCCACTTGCAGCAACAAGGATGGACTTTTGAGGGCGTTATACTAAGTGAAATAAGATAGAGGAAGACACATACAATATGATATCACTTACATGGGAATCTAAAAATGACAACAAAGTTGTAAACTTAACGAAAACGAAGCAGATACAGAGAAGAAACTAGTCCTTACCAGTGGAGAGAGGAGTAATATAAGTGTGGGGGAGTGGGACTCAAGGATGTATTGTACAATACCAGGAATATAACTAATATTTGGTAAAAACTGTAAATGGAAAGCAACTTTTTAAAACTGTATAAAAATAAATCCAAAGTAAAAAATAAAAGAATTAGAGTTACCAGAACAGCAAAAACAAATAAATCAAATTTATGTGGTTCAAAATGTGCTGAAGTTGAGAAGCTCTGAGCTAGAACCATCCTCTCACGGGGCAAACTACTTAATGCCACTTCTCCAGGAGTTCATGATGCCTACTTGAAAATTGGTTGGCGTTGCCCACTTCCAAAATGGCTCCTGACCAATCGTGGCAGCATCTGCCCAGGTCCAAAAAGGCTGCAAGAGAGTCAGGAACTAGAATGGTTTGGTCCAGGAGCCCGTTGTCACCCACCCCCCCGACCGCAGAGCCGATGGAAGAGGCCCAGTTGTGGACCGAACCATATGAGGGACCTGGGGCAGGAGTAAAGGGGATGATAAAGGCTAGATCGAGTTTTTCAGGTCGAGATCCTAGGATAAGCAAGAGAGTTTTACTTCTGTTTTCGGTATGATGCTCTGGTTCCCGGTATGGGATTGGAGGTGGGTGAGGTTGGGCGGACCCCGGCCCGGGTGGCTAGCCTCGCCTCCCCCCGCGCCGCGGAGCGCAGTGGTCCGCTCCCCGCACTTCCCTGTTTGGGGCAGTTCGGCCCACAGAAGTCGGTTTGCGAGCTGTCAGCGCGGGCGGGAGCGCCGCGGGGCGCGGGGTGGGCGCGGCCGACCCCCGTCCCCGACCCGGCCCGCGATCCCCGACCTCCCGCGCGTGCCCTGCACCCGGCCCGCTAGGCCGGCCGGCCGCGTACCGCGCCCCCCTCGCTCGCTCGCCTGGTTCTCTTCGCTCGCCGGCCGGCCGGCGGGCGGGGCGCCGGAGACCCCTGCCGGGGGCTGAGGCTTGGCAAGCGGGCGGTGAGGGCCCGGCTGCGGCCTCCCTCGCCATGTCCTCGCCCCGCGACGCTAGCGGCGACTTCCCCTTGCACCTCCTGGTCTGGAACAACGATTACCGGCAGCTGGAGAAGGAGCTGCGGGACCAGGTGAGGGGGCGAGGCGAGGGTCTTACCCCGGCGAGAGGAGCCGGGGAATTGGGGATCGTACCGCCTCCCTGAGTCCATCTCCAGCCCTCTGGGGAAGGGGACGGGGCACCGCCGTCCCCTTCCGCTCAACAATCGAGGGACAATAATAATAACAGCAGGATGTGTACTGAGTATTTAATGTGTGTCAGGCCGTGTGTCGAAGGTTTTATATACATTCTCCCTCTTAACCTTTCCAGCAGCCCTAGGAGGTAGGTACTATCCTTTCATTTTACAGAGAAGGAAATTGAGGCGCTCAGAGATTATGTCTCTTACACCAAGTCGCTTACCTAATAAACACCAAATCGAGATTCTAACTCTGGCCAACTGGCTCCAGCGTGCACCGTCTTAACCAATTATTCTTGCCTTTCTCCAAAATGTGTGAGCAACACACACCTCTCACCCCACCCATTCTTTTTGTCAGGAAGGGCTTGGTTGGGTTTGGAGCCCAGGTTCTGACTCGCCCTGTGACCTTGGGCAAGGCATTTTCCCTCTCTTGGCCCACGTCCTCTTCTTTGTGGAATGAGGGTGTTGATACCCATGTGGGCAAATTCTGTACTTGACTGTTACCAGTAGGTCTGGGGTGATGCCCAGGGTGATGCCCAGGAAAACCTACCCAGGGAGGCTGATATACACCAAAGTTTGAGAATCGCTGGTGCACAGCATCCTTAAAATCACTTCCTGTTCTAAAGTGCTTTGATTCCTTTCTTACTTAATCCCAGCTTTATAAGCAGTGATTCTCAGTTGGAAGTGATTTCCTCCCTCATCCCACACGTCTGGTAATTAATAGAGACATTTTTGTTTGTTACACACGGGGAGTGGGTGTTACTGGAATCTAATGGGTAGAGGCCACAGAGGCTGCTCAGTATCCTATAAGACACATGTGTGTAAGACATCCCTCTCCCCAGTTAAGATTTGTCTTTCCCAAAATGTCAATAACATCTTTCTTGAGAAACCCTGTCTTCAGAGCAGCACAGTGATTCTGGGAGGTATTGGTACCCTCAAGTTACAAACCGACAGACTCAGCAGTTAGGATGTATATGTGTATGTTTTAGTCCCTCACTCGTGTCCAGTTCTTTGCGACCTCATGGACTGTAGCCCGCCAGACTCCGCTGTGCATGGAATTCTCCAGGCAAGAGCACTGGAGCGGGTGGCCATTCCTTTCTCCAGGGGATCTTCCCGACCCAGGGATCAAACCTGAATCTCCTGCATTGCAAGCAGATTCTTTAAGTCTGAGCCACCAGGGAAGCACCTCGTGTAATTGTTCTGGTTGACTTCATTTTATCAAGTGTATTAAAGTTCTGGTTTTTTAATGGCTCAGATTTGATGCTCTAATTGTCAAGAAATTCTAGAAGAAAGAGGGCATTGGTTTTCTTCTGATTTGCAAAAATTGAGCAAGGTCAGCATTCCCCTGCCCCCCGACACCCCGCACTGATGAACAGTTACTGCTAAGTGTGGTCTTCCTTTTTGGCTGTGTTGGATCTTCACTGCTGCCCGGGCTTTTTACTAGTTGTGAGTGGGGCCTACTCATTGCAGTGGCTTCTCTTGTTGAAGAGCACTGGCTCCAGGCAAGTGGGCTTCAGCAGTTGCGGCTCAAGTGGGCTCAGTATTTGCAGCTCCTGGGCTGTAGAGCACAGGCTAAGTAGTTGTGGAGCCCAGGCTTAGTTGCTTCGCGGCATGTGAGATATTCCCTGATTAGGGATCGAACACATGTCTCCTGCACTGGCAAGCGGATCCTTTACCACTGAGCCACCAGGGAACCCTAAATGTGTTCTTGTACTCTGCCATCTTTCTTTAAGTCTGTTGAGCACTCAGTGGAAGTCAAAAGTTGCCCTTTTTTTCTTTTAAATTCTCTGTCCACACAGAATAAACTTTTGTCGTAAGAGTCCTTGTTCCTAATTAGATCATGCCCCCAGAGTAAATGATTCAACAGTTAGGCATCACAGTATACCTGATGATTCAGTTCCCTTTCTCTCACTAGACAGGTCAGAGGGAACCCACCATCGTTTTATTCCTGGCTTTAAGTCTCACCTTAGACACTTTAAAAATGACCAGACAGTCTTTGTTTTTAGGCCTGCTGTGTTTTGCCTCTGTACTTCCTCAGTATCGAAGCCTCACAGCTTCTTGTGAAATATTGAGATAAAGTACAAAGAAAGTCACAAAACTAAAATCCTATCTGATAGAGTGGTTCAGCATCGTCACTGAACCACACAGACGTTCAATACCAATTTCAGAAAACAGCAGGCTTTCTGTTCATGGGAGGTGAGGAAGAGAGTTAAAACGAAACACTGTCTTTCTTTATAGGAAAACTCAGTCGATAAGAACAGAGTCTTGGTTTGTAATCTAAAATGTGGCATGGTTGAATTATTTCTTTTTCCTGCAACTTGTGATAGAAATGTTCATCGAAAGTTCTCTGTGCCTTTTACCTTGAAAAACATTAAGGACACAGGTGATTAGCGAATTCTAATTTTGCAGCAAAGTAGTCCTCGGATACATTGATCCTTAGTGTCTTTGAGTGTCAAGGAGGTCAAGAAAGAATACATATCTTTGCTAATTATTTGGTTTTGACTTTGTTATCTGTTATAACTGTAGATCATGTCACAAGATTCTGTTTTCTCTGGGGGAGCGATAGTTGAAGTGTATTCAGAAAAAACATCTTGATTGTGCAAGTTGGACTGTCTTGACCATGCAGTCCAGTTGCAGTCCTGCAACTTTGGCCATTGAAGGGGTGGAGATGGGGCTGGCTTCACGGGTGTGCAGGCTCAACGGGTGCACAGGGCCCTGTCTAAGAAGCGGCTCATGCTTGGCTCAGTGCTCTGTTGTCATCTTTTGAAGAAGGAGCCTTGCATGTTGATTTTTATCTGGGTCCTGTGAGTTATGCAGTTGCTTCAGGATGAAAAAGTTGATTATTGATACCATTAAAACACAAGGCAGGGAATATTTTGTTGCTTTCATATTTATTGAGATCCTCTGTTAATTATGAAATAGCTATCCACTCCCCTGCCTTGGAGGCAGTTAGGTGAATGGCCAGTACTAATACTGGTTAAGTTGTGAGGTTGGGTGCTTAATTTACCCTTAACAAATCAGTACATGAGCTGTCAAAATGCGGAGCGTTAACACTAAACGCTTACTATTTTGCCAGGCACTGTGCTGAAATGTTTTTTTTTGTTTGTTTTTGGTTTGTTTTAACTTTTTCTTTTATATTGGAGTATAGCTGATTAACAGTGTTGTGATAGTTTCAGGTGGACAGTAAAGGGACTCAACCATACACATACATGTGTCCATTCTCCCCCAGGCTTGTCTCCCATCCCAGCTGCCACTTAACATTGAGCAGAGTTCCCTGTGTTATACTGTAGGTAAAAAAATGCATATACTTACATACATACATACATATATATATATATATATTTTTGGCCACACTGCACTGCATGTGGAATCTTAGTTCCCCTACCAGGGATCAAACCTACATGCACACCCTGCATTGGGAGCATGGGGTCTTAACCACTGGGCTGCCACAGAAGTCCCTTAAAATGTTTTATGTGCAGTTTTAGATTTAATTCTCACTTCAGTCCTCAGGGGTTAGTGCTTGTGTGATCCGCATTTTACAGATGAGGAAACAGAGGTGGAGAGGTTCAGTCACCTGCTTACCAAGTCGTCAAACTAAGATGTCAACCCTGAGGAAGTCACTCTCACAGAAGAAGAATCCTGTATTCTTAACTCTCCTGCTTTCCTTCTTTTGGTAAAAGTGCCTCCATTTCAGGATTCTGGAGAAAGAGGAAGGGAACAGATCAGAAGGTGCGGGCCCAGGGTACCTGGAAGCAATACATTTACCATAGCTGCTGCTGTTAATATCATCATCATCCTGGGAATGTAGCTCCTTTTATGTGTGTTCCAATTTTTCTACAAGGAACCCGTATTGGCTGCGTAATTAAAAACAAAAAATTTCCATCACCCCAGCAGTAAAGCCAGCTGTTTCACTTAAGGCTTTGTTTGCCAGTACTTTTCTGCAGTCTGTTCTTCATTCTTTCCATCCCACGAGTGAGACATGAAGTGGGCACACTGGTAGCTGTAAGAATTTTTATTTTGTTCTAGGAACAGCAGCACAGAAAGAATCAAGTTTATCCAGATGAAGAAGAATAAGCACGTGTTTCTGAATGTGTGTGAGTCAGCCCCAGTCCCACCGTGTCTTGTTCGTTTAGCTGAAGTTCACTGCCTGTATAACTTTACCAGAGATGAGATTGTTTCAAGCTTTCAGCGTTTATTCAGCCGAGGCACTTTATTAAGTGCCTCTTAACCCATCAGCTCTACTGTCTTTAATATTCACTGGGGCCTTGAAGTTGGTCGGTGCAGTTGAAATGATTTGTGTTCTGGTTATGTCATTTGTCACTTAGCCAGAGAGGTCTGTTAAACATATTTCAGCCTTCCTGCCGATGCTGGGAGAATGAATGAAAATTTAAGAGGACAGATGCAAAGGACAGTCTGTGCACCTTAGCAGAGGAGGCAAAGCCCTGTGGGATCAAGTGAGGTAGAGGGTGGCAGATGAGGCCTGATTCCAGGGCCAGCCCTCGGTTAGGGAGGCAGCAGTGAAAGCACAAAATCTGGGCAAAAGAAGACGTTCTAGGCAGCGGCAGTGCTCAGAGCCTGACCGGGAACCACCCGGGGGTTCTCATTGCAGCCCAGGGCAAGGCTGGGTGAGGCCACCGGGCACTCATTCCAGCCAGTCCCTGTTGGCTGGAGGCCCACCCTGAGCCAGAGCCTTGGGAAAGAGCCTGGAGCCTGCTCTCAGGTGCTCCTCCTCAGCCCCTGGGCTCAGTTGTATCTTCGCAACCAGCCACATATTTATACCTCCCCCAGACTTGGGGTGGGAGAACCAGCTCAGGCCCCGGCTGGCCACAGGGGACCAGGGCCATCTGAGCGCGCACAGGACTCTCTCAGGCAAAGGGAGGGCCAGTTAGCAGCCTCTTGCCCGAGGCCTTCCCCGCAGGAGATACCTGCGATAGTTTCCGAAGTTCTGACTGTGCGCCACTCAGAGTGGGTCCCCTGAGGCTAGTGAGGGACCCAGAAGTGGACCCAGCTGTCAGACACAGCAGCCCGCACTCAGCTGCAGAACAGCAGGCTACCAAAGAGGGCTTGGATGAGAAGAGTCGGTGGGCTTAACAATTAGCACATAAGGAGACATGGAGAAATCTCACACCCTTTCTTCTTTGGGAGGGCACTGTGATCATTAAGAGGGTGGGCAGTTTTAATTTGGTGCAGCTCATCATTGGAGAAACTTAAAGGAAAAACTTAAGTGATCGGCTATGACAGTGAATTCCAGTGAAATTCTGAGCTCGTGCTAACTCATGTCATTAGTTTAGGACCCTCAGCTCCCCTATTAGCTGCAAGGAAATTGGAACAAATCCCTTTTAGGGAGAGAGCGACAGCTTATGTGAAGCAGTGTAGTGTAGGAGTATAATCATAAGAACTGACTCTCCTAAGAGCTTGCTATGAGGTTTACCCTTGTAAGACTTTTGTAAGATAGGTGGGTTTTGTTTTTTGTTTGTTCTTATTGTTCCCGTTTTACAAGTGCGCATACTGAAGCTCAAGAGTTAAGCAACTCGTCAAAGAGCATATAGATCATAGGTTAGATTTATGTTACATAAAACACATACATAGGTTGATTTTTAAACATCTTTATTGAGATTCAATTCCCTTATGCAACTCACCCATTAACATGTATTATTCAGTTTTTAGTGTATTCCCTGAGTTGTGCAGCTGTCACCACAGTCACATTCCAGAACATTTTCATCACCCCCGAAAGAAACCCCACACCCATTAGCTGTCATTCCCTATTTCCCCCAACCCTTCAGCCCCAGGCAACATTAAGCAGCTTGATACCTCTATAGATTTGCTTCTTCTGTACATTTCTTATAAATGGAATCATACAGTACGTGGCCTTTTGTGTGTGGCTTCTTTAACCTAACATGTTTTCAGTGTCCACCAATGTCGTGGGAGGTGACTACGTCATTCCTTTTAATGGGTGAATAGTATTCCCGTGTGTGTGTGTGTGTGTGTATGTGTGTGTGTGTGTTTACGCTATATTTTATTTATTCCTTAGCCAGTTGATGGACATTTGGGCTATTATGAATAATCCTGTTCTGCTTATCTGTGTATAGGTTTTTGTGTGACTGTATGTTTTTATTTTTCTTGTGTAAACACCTATAAGAGGACTTGCTGGGTCATATTAATAGTAATTCTGTGTTTAACTTTTTGAGGAACTGCCAAATGTTTTTTCAGTTTTACTGTACCATTTTACATTTCCATCAGCAATGTATAATAGTTCTAGTTTTTCCACATCCTTGTCAGCACTTGTTATTGTCCTTTTGATTGTAGCCATCCTGATGGATGTGAAGTATTATCTCATTGTGGCTTTGCATTTCCCTAAGCTTCCCTGGTAGCTCAGCTGGTAAAGAATCTGCCTGTAATGCAGGAGACCCCAGTTCCATTCCTGGGTCAGGAAAATCCCCTAGAGGAGGGATAGGTTACCCACTCCAGTATTCTTGGGCTTCCCTGGTGGCTCAGATGGTAAAGAATCCGCCTGCAATGCCGAAGACTTGGGTTTGATTCCTGGGTCGGAAAGATCCCTTGTTGGAGGGCATGCAACCTACTCCAGTATTCTTACCCGGAGAATCCCCGTGGACAGAGCAGCTTACAGATCATGGGGTTGCAAAGAGTCTGACGTGACTGAGCAAGTCAGCGCAGCACAGCACAGTGATTAGTTATTTGAGCATCTTCCATGTGCTGTTGGCCATTGGCATATCTTCTTTGAAGAAGTGTCTATTTAAATCCCTTGCCCATTTTAAAACTGGATCATTTGTCTTTTTATTCATGGGTAGTTAAAGTTCTTCATATATTCCAGATGTGCACATGCTAAGTTGCCTCAGTTGTGTCCAACTGTTTGCGACCTCATGGACTGTAACTGACCAGGCTCCTCTGTTTATGGGGTTCTCCAGGCAAGAATACTGGAGTAGGTTGCCATCCCCTTCTTCAGGGGATCTTCCTGACCCAGGGATTAAACGCGCGTCTTTTGTGTCTCCTGCACCGGCAAGACGAGTTTGTTACCACTAGGGCCACCTGGGAAGCTCCCATATTCTAAATACTAGCCCCTTAATAAGTACATGACTCACAAACATTTTCTCCCTGTCTTTGTCTTTTTACTTTCTTTATACCATTTGAAGTACAACAGTTTTCACTTTAGGTGGAGTATAATTTACCTATATTTTCTTTTGTTTCTTATGCTTTTGATGTTGTATCATAGAAAATTTTGCTTAACACAAGGTCACACAAATATAATTGTATGTTTTCCTCTAAGAGTTTTATTGTTTTATTTCTTACATTCAGGTTTATGATCAACTTTGAGCTAATGTTTGCATTTAGTATATATAATACTTCATTCTTTTTTTGCATGTGGATATCTAGTTGTTCAAGCACCATTTGTGGAAAAGATTATTCTTTCCCCATTGAATTATTTTGGCACCCTTGTTGAAAATCAATTGACCATAAATGTATAAGTTTATTTCTGAACTCTAAATTGTATTCCACTGATTTATGTGTCTACCCTTTTGCCAGTATCACAGTCTTGATTGCTGTAGCTTTGTGTAGTAAGTTTTGAAATTGGGAAGTGTGATTTCTCAAATTTTACTCTTTGTTTCAAGATGATTTTGGCTATTCTGGGTCCCTTGAATTTCCTTAAGAATTTTAGTATCACCTTGTTCATTTCTGCAAGAAATAAGCTGGAATTTTGATGGAGATTGCATTGACTCTAGCTCAGTTTAGGGAGTTTTGACATGTTAAAATATTAAGTCTTCTGAACCATGAACATGGGATGTTTTTCCATTTTTTAGATCTTTATTTCTTTCAACAGTGCTTTATAGTTTTCAGAGTATAAGGTTTATACTTCTTTTGTTACTTATTTATAAATGTTTTATTATTTTCGATGTCACTATAAATGGAATTTTTTATTTTACTTTTGAGTTGTTACAAGTGTATAAGTATACAATTGATTTTACTACATTGCTATTGTAGCCTACAACTTGCTGAACTCCTTAGTTCTAATATTTTTTAAGTGGATTTCCCAGGATTTCCTATATGTGAGATCATGTTGTCTATGAGTAGAAATAGTTTTACATTTTCCTCAGATGCCTTTTATTTCTTTTTCTTGCCTTATAGTCTTGGTTATAACCTCTAGTACAATGTTTAATATATATAATGAAGAGAACATTCCTGTCTTATTTCTTATCTTGGCGGAAAGCATCCATTCTTTCACCGTTAAGTATGATGTTAGCTGTGGGTTTTTCATAGATGGATGATGTTTGAGGAAGTTCCCTTCATTCCTAGTTTGTTGAATGTTTTGGGTTTTTTTTTTTAATCATGAAGGGGTGTAGGATTTTGTGAAATGCTTTTTCTGCCTCATCTTAGTCCATTTGGGCTGCAGTAACAAAATATCATGAAGTGGACAGGTTATGAACAATAGAAATCTATATAGTCTTGGCGCCTGGCAGTCCACGATCATGCTGCCAGCAGGTTTGTGTGGTGTCTGGTGAGGGCTTTCCTCCCGGTTCATAGCAAATGAATCCTCACAGTGTCCTCACTTGGTGGAAGAGGTTTCACAAGCTCTCTGGAGCCTGTTTTCTAAAGACACTCATTCCGTTCATGAGGGCTCCACTTTCATGATCTAAGTACTTCCCAAAGGCCCCACTTCCTAATACCATCATCTTTGGAGGTTAGGATGTCAACATACGAATTTTGGGTGGCCACTTCACATTCAGACCACAGCATGCATTTATTGAGATGGTCATATGTTTTTTTTTTTTTTTTTTCTATCAATATGATGTGTCACGTTAATTGATTATTGGATGTTAAGCCACCCTTGCATTTGTGGGATAAACTCACTTGGTCATGGTGTACAATAACCCTTTTCATATATTATTGAATTTATTTTGCTAAAATATTGTTGAGGATTTTTGTATCTATAGTCATAAGAGATGTCTGTGGTTGTCTTTCTTGTGTGATTTGTCATCAGCATAATACTGAGCTTATAAAATGAGTTGGGAGGTTTTCTTCCTTCTTCTGTTTTTGGGTTTGTGAAGAATTGGAATTAATTTGTTGAACGTTTAGTAGAATTCACCAGTGAAGCCCTTCTGGGTCTGAGGTTTTTTCCCCTGGGAAATTTTAAAATTACTGAGTCAATCTTTTTACTTGTTAGAAATTTTTTCACATTTTCTGTTTTTTTCCTAAGTGAGTTTTTCTAGCTTGTGGCTGCCTAGGAATATGTGCGTTTCATCTAAGTTCTCATTTGTTGGTATACAGTTGTTCATAGTATTCATTTATAATACTTCTTATTTCTGTGGAGTTGATAGTAATATCCCCTCTATCATTCCTGATTTTGATAACTTGAATCTTCTTTTTTTTCTTTTGGTCCGTCTAGCCAAAAGTTTGTCAATTTTGTTGATATTTTCCAAGAGCCAACTTTTGGTTTTGTTGATATTTCTCTGTTGATTTTCTATCTTTTTTCCCCCCACCAGTTTCCACTCTAATCGTTATTTACCCATTGTTTTAAATCACACTATCATTATAATACATCATTTTCCCTCCCTTATCTCCTTGCAGATGAGAAGGAGGAGGGGCATAGGAGGCCCTGCACAGTTATAATTATCTATGCAAAGTATGCAGCTATGGGACTCAGACATACAGTTGCCCCACTGCTGCCCTGTGGTCAAAAATAGAAAAAAGTTGACTTAATATATTTGAATTTGATTGTATACATCATATCTAGTGGCCCAGAAACTTGAGCCTTACTTCTTAGTCCCAGATGTTGGCTTTGTTCTAGGGTGTGAATTAAAGTAAGTAGTTTCCCCTTTTTGCCTGGTAAATATTTTTAAGCATCTCCTGTGTCTGGCAGCATGCTAACCCTAGCACCTTTCATGTAGTACATAAAACTTGTTGAGTAAGAAAGCATCATCTATAACAGACGTGAAAGATAAGAATGAATTTGCTAAGTCTTTCTTTCCTGCTAAACTTCAGCTAAGTTAAAAGTTTTAAGTCACATTACTTAAAAGAAAAAAAAGAACAATGATTTAATGTACATTAGAGACTAAGGTGGCAGAAGTTAAGAAATATAAGATTCAGATCCCGCCCTTTGGAATTCTCTAGTGAGATAAACAGGCCATCCCGTTGGAAAAGTCAGGGAATCCCAGGAGGTGGTGTGGGCCCTGTCCTAGGAGACGCAATGGCCTTTCAGCACCTGAGAGAACACCAAGGCCTGGAGTTGGTCCAGGAGGACATATGTTCACCTAGCGGAATGTCTTCAGCCACTTCTATTTTCCTTCAATACCAGTCTGTCTTCACTTCACAATGGCCTCGGTACAATTAGCAAAACAGGGAGGTCGGGTAGCTGTTGGATAGTGGCTGTTTCGGGGAAGGCAATAGCACCCCACCCCAGTACTTTTGCCTGGAAAATCCCATGGACGGAGGAGCCCGGTAGGCTCCAGTCCATGGGGTCACTAAGAGTCGGACACGACTGAGCGACTTCACTCTCACTTTTCACTTTCATGCATTGGAGAAGGAAATGGCAACCCACTCCAGTGTTCTTGCCTGGAGAATCCCAGGGACAGGGGAGCCTGGTGAGCTTCCGTCTATAGGGTCACACAGAGTCAGACACGACTGAAGTGACTTAGCAGTAGCAGTAGCAGTAGCAGTGGCTGTTTACCCACAGTCCTGCTTACCTTCCTCTCCTGTGGCTGACAGTGGCTTGTCCTGGATCTCTCTGGAGGCTGCCCCACAACTAGCATTGCACATCAACATAAAGCACGTTTTCTAAGCAAGCAGTCTCATGACTTGGGGCTGTGGTGGGTCTTCATTGATGCACACGGGCTCTTTTTTCTAGTAGCGGGGGCTACTCTTCATTGAGATGTGCAGGCTTCTTATTTCTGTGGCCTCTCTTATTGGGGAGCAAGGGCTCAGAGCCATGGTCCATGGGTTCAGTAGTTGTGAACCCATGGCTTGGTTGCTCCACGACACGTGGGATCTTCTAGACTAGGGATTGAACCCGTGTCCCGTGCACTGGCAAGCTGATTCGCAACCACTGGACCGCCAGGGGAGTCCCCTTAAAGGTTTTTATTTTCCAACAGCCCCATGGAAGTTTCTTGTATCCTTGGAAGAACATTCAGAGCTGTCTCTGGAAGGCAGCACTGACCCGTTCAGACGGAGCCCTAGACCCCAGTGCAGGTGCCAGAGGGAGGACCAAAATAGGAGTGAAGAGTAGAAGCCAAATGGATGTTTATCTGTGTCCTCACACATGCCTGGCGGATCACGCTCATTGTATGTGGGACCCACGGATGCTGCCACTTCGGGGCACTTGGAGCTCAACACACAATAACGAGAGTGGTGTTTTGATGGGAATCCAGCTAGAGAATGTACTTTTATTCTGACCCAAATTATCTTCTGTACTTTCAGTTTTGATTAAAGTCCTTGCACTTCCTGTTCTGGACTTGAGTGCTGAGATGTGCTGGAGAAATCCCCTACGTTCCACACCACGGGGTGGCTGTGTTTCCATGCAAGCCCTTAGCCTTATTTAGACTTAATTTGAGTGCTGTTGTGCTTCAGGTTGTGTTTGATGATCGGAGGCCTGTAGCCGGTGTTTGTTTATGAGGCTCTTAACTTTATAGAAAAAGGAACTCAGTAACTGTCACCTTTATTTATAGCCCCCAGAGTCACATTATTTCAGTTCGTGCCCATGTGTAAGCATTTGTTTTTCCCATGTACTGCTGTCTTGAGTGTGCAAATACTATTTTTAATTTCTATACTTAACTATTAACCTCTGAAACTCCTTTCCACGTTTTTGTGTCCAGTTATACATATCCAGTTACATAAATGCCAGTGTTTACTTTACAGAACGTGGAGGCCCTGGATCCTCGAGGTCGCACCTTGTTGCATCTTGCTGTTTCTTTGGGACATTTGGAATCTGCCAGAGTCCTGCTCCGACATAAAGCAGATGTGACAAAGGAAAATCGTGAGGGTTGGACAGGCAAGTGTACTTGTGAAATAACGTAAAGCCTTCCATTTTGTTTTCTCTCTCTGAATAAAGGGTAGCCTCAGTCCTCATTGTTTTCAGAGTCATCTTTATCTTGAGCTCTGTCTCTCTGAGGACTCGGGGCCGGGGAAGGAGCTGAGAGCTTCGGAGGCCACTGGCTTGTCTGCAGCACAATGGTCCCAATTGTGTCCTGGGTCAGGCGCCCAGGGTAGGGGGTGACTCCTCATCCAGAAAGCAGCTCTCAGTGCACCAGACACGAGGGCGAGCACCCGGTTTCCCCTGAGGAGTGTGGCAGTAACTCCAGCAAATCCATCATGGTGGACAATCAGAAAGAAATGATAGGCGGTTTGAATCGCCATGTGACAAGGAGTAGGCAGTGGGCTCTCGCTGGGTGTCTGACTAGTCCTTTCTCTGTCTTGCTTGTTTGAAATGGCTGACGGTAAGGCTGGGATGGACTCTGGAAAAGCCAACACGAAGGCGCTTTCTCACTCGCAGAGGGCCAGTCTGCAGTTCCTGGGTGACCGTATTCATCCATACCTAAAATCTAGGACCGCCAGCCGTGGACGTGTGGACGTGACTGCCACTGTGTGTAGCACAGCCATCCTGGAGCACCTCACTGCAGAGGTACTTGAATTGGCAGGAAATGCGTCAGAAGACTTGAAGGTAAAGTGTATTGCGCCGTGTCACTTGCAGCTTGCTATTCGTGGAGATGAAGAATTGGACTCTCTCATCAAGGCTGCAGTTGCTGGTGGTGATGTCAGTCCACACATCCACAAATCTCTGGGAAGAGAAGACATAGAAGAGTGTCTGAAAGAAGCCTGGATTCCTTATTATCTCAGGACTCTAAATACCCCTACAGCTATCCAGTGTCGGTGATTCCAGTGGACTATATCTCTGGGAATAAGACAGTTTTGCCTTTTTTGTAATTCTGTTTGAGCAAGTTGGAAGCTTAATTAACTTTCCAACAAGCCAGATTTCTGCATTTGAGTCTTAACCGTGTTTAAGTGTTACTACTGTGGCTTCAAAGAAGCTATTGATTTTGAAGTAGTGGGTTTTGATCGAGTTGACTGTTTTTGAAAAACTGTTTGGATTTTAATTGTGATGTAGAAATTATAGTAACAAACATTTGGTTTGGCACAGACATATTTTCTGTACCAAAAGAAAAAATGTGGTGGACAAGCTAAATAAAGGTCATATCTCACCACCCCAGCCCCCACTGGCCAAAAAAAAAAAATTATAGCTGAAAATAGTATCCTTTTCCAGTGAAATCCTGGCACTTCACTTGTTTTGAGACTCTTGAGACTCCCTTGGACTTTGAGGAGATCAAACCAGTCAGTCCTAAAGGAAATCAACCCTGAATATTCATTGGAAGGACTGATGCTGAAGCTCCAGTACTTTGGCCACCTGATCGAAAAGCTAACTCATTTGGGAAAACTCTGATGCTGGGAAAGATTGAGGGCAGAAGGAGAAGAGATGGCAGAAGATGAGATAGTTGATAGCATCACCGACTCAATGGACATGAATTTGAGCAAACTCCCGGAGACACTGAAGGACAAAGGAGCCTGGAGTGCTGCAGTCCATGGGATTGTGAAGAATCAGACACAACGTAGCAACAACACAACACTTGTTCTGCGAGCTCTCATACTACTGGTCCGAGTAATTTGGGGTTGACTGAGCAAGAATACACACAACCTGCCTGCCCATCTCCACAGCTATGTGATCACACAGTGAAAGCCAGCTCTGAAGACACCGTCAGGATTTCAGAGTCAGTAGTAAGAAACGGGAAAGAGAATAATGGCAGGTTTGCTCAAGAGGCTGAGAGTACTCTGTTCTCTGCTCAGTCAGGTAGGAGTTAAAGTAAGTAGTCATGGTCATGAAGACTGGGTGGGGCTGGAGCCTCTGTCCCACTTTAAAGAAATTGTTGGCCTTCAATCCAGAGAGATACTTTTCAAGCTGGCTTTGGAATATGTGAGTAAGTATGAGAATACAGGGTGATCAGATTACATCTTTTTGCCTTTCAGTTTTGCACGAGGCTGTGAGCACTGGTGACCCTGAGATGGTGTACACGGTCCTTCAGCATCGGGACTTCCACAACACGTCCATGGCCCTCGAGGGAGTTCCGGAGCTGCTCCAAAAAATTCTCGAGGTAGCCATAAAAACTGCCAGCGCCATCCGTGGAGTTGAATGCTGACACAGCAGCCGCAGACAGTTTGACGTCCTTGTGCGCCCTCCCAAACAGTTTGAAGGATTGTGAAAACGATGTATTGAATACCAAATAGCATGATTCCTTGCTTTTGCAATCTGTTAAATGTATGATGTCTTTCACTAAGTATGTTTCCAGGTCACTAGACTGACTCTTTTAAGTGCTATTTAAAAGTTAGAACTAAAGACAAAAGAACATCAGGCAATTAATTTGTCTAGCTGCCTGTTTTCTTAACAGTAGCATCCTGAGCTCAGGTCATCTTGGGGAAATTATAATGAACTTCGTTACTGTCTGGGGATTTTCAGGGCCTGTTGAGGCTCAGAAGTCTGTGTGCAACTCTCCTTGACACCTCTGTCACTTCAAGCTATTAGTATTTTGTGACTTCTAATCCATTGCCTGAACTTAGAGTTACTAGCTTTGGGGCAGTTTATCTGTCTTGTGAGTAAAAGGGTATGGGCTCTGTAACACTTGGAAAAGTTTCTTAAAAGATTTTACTTCTAGGCTCTCAAGTTTGTTTTGTTTGCTTTAATATTTATTTATTTATTCGACCTCACCGGGTCTTCGTTGCAGCACGTGGGGTCTCCGACCTGTCATGCACGTGTTTTAGTTGCAGCATGGAAACTCTTAGTTGTGGCATGTGGGATCTAGTTCCCTGACCTGGGATCAAACCCCCAGCCTCCTGCATTGAGAGTGTGGAGTCTTAGTCACTAGACCATCAGGGAAGTCCCTCTTGGATTGTTCGGGATGATGGTTACCATTCTTCAGATAGCCTTTGTCACTTGGAATAGCTGTCTTATTGGTCAGTCATGTGCAGTATTCCTGAGGCAGCCAGCGGTTCAGTTTTCACGTCATTTATTCTCAGTTTAAGCACAGAAGTGAGCTCCCCCAAGTACTTCCGAAGATACTTGCTAGATAAATCAGCTTCCCACACTTCTTGAGAAAAATTAACAGCTCTGTTGAGAAAAAGAATAACTTTGCTGTGAGACAATCTGAGCATTCTTCTTAAAAAAAATTAACACTTAAGCTAAATCCTGCCTAAGACATTGATTTTCCACATACTGCACAGAAACCATCCATGAAACATAAGTTGTTGTATCCATTGATTTTAAAATAGATGTGTGTTTGAGTGCACAAAGATCACATAGATTTGTTTTCTTGTCTAACTCACTGTAGGAGGAACTAAAACCATCATCTGTCCATTTGACAAAGCAGAAAATGACTTATTGTACCTAGAGTCACCCCCCCATTTTAAAATTCCATGTAAAAGACTTTTTTCACCCGTGTTGATCCCTAGCAGTGAACTGCCCTGAATTATACCCTGTGTTGGAGGTTATAGATCGCCCACAAATGACCTGGTGCTCCATGGCACCAGAGGCCATGCCCAGCAGCCTGTCTTTCAACAGCGTCTCCTCACTGCATGTCCATGTTTCTTTTCCATTGTCCCTTGGAGTGACTTTACCCATCTTTGGAATCCGGAATTTCTAGCTTTTGTCTTTTTGGGTTTCTTAAGGAGCTCTCCCAGAACCTTCTATAGGAATTCATGGTGGTGGTCAGAAAATGATTCTAAACAGGCTTGCTGTGGTGGTGTGAAACCTCAAAAAGCCAAATTCTAGAAGTTTAAGGAAAAAATGGGGGGCAAAAGTCTGAAGGGAAAACTCAACTTCCTGGGGACAGTGATGTCTCACACCCTCCTGGTTTCAGAGTGGTCTGATAAACACCCCACTCTTCCCGGCACACAGAGCCTTTTGCAGTCAAGCTCCCTGTAGGACAGGTGGGGTCCACGCTCCTTCTCCTTGCTTAGACCAGCCTGGGACCCTCACTGCTAGGAACCCAACTGAACCCTTAAATCGGATTTGACTTTTATCTCCTTCCAACCTTGTTGCCTGCAGTTAACTTTATTAACTGTCTAGACGTATTTTATAGAGAGATAAAATAACAGCCTGAATATAAAAATAGGCATTTAGTCTGATGGGTTTGCAATTTATGTTTCTTCTTATTTTCTCTGTTCTTTCTCCCTCTCCCTTTTGAACAACCCTATCAACCCTTACTGTGTTTGTGTTTAGCTAATGGTACCAAGGGTATTTTCTTTTGTTTTATTTTTTAAATTAATTTTTATTGGAGTATAGTCACATTTACAGTGTTGTGTTAGTTTCTGATAGCAGGAGTGACTTCTTTTAAACCTTTGTCCTTCAGGCTCCGGATTTTTACGTGCAGATGAAATGGGAATTCACCAGCTGGGGTGAGTGGCTGTGAGCTTGAAATTTATTTAGCTTGACTATAGGCTTATTTTTCTTTTATGGAAGTTATATATTTATTTTTTAAATCTAGGAAAGGCATAGATGAGAGTAACAGTCGCCCACAGTCCTACTTAAGCACAAGTGCTTACTGTTGTAGGTGTGTTCCTTCCAATCTTATCCCACACGCATGGGACTTTTTCTCCCAAGCATTCGTCAATAGAATATATAGACAATTTTGTCTCCTCCTTTTGTTACCTGTGGCTGACATTTATCCATATTATTCGTTTTTTTAAAATGTCACTTTAAAGGGGCTAAAGTCTTTAGCAAGATTTATCATAATTCAGCTACTCATTTCCTTATGTAGTTCAATGTGATTCTTTTAAACTTGTTTTTCTAAGGAAGAAGATGAGATGAATGTTGGAATAGCTCATTTTTTAACAAAATGGATGCATTGCTCCAAAATCTTATGTAAGGCAAATTGACTGACAGTAATTTTCCTAGATGTTCTACTTCTGTGTCTTGTAGATCAGTTAATGACAGCTTCCAGCTCCCAGAGCCTCAGCAATTTTCACTTCCAGACTTCCCTTTCAGGCACGAAGTCATATTTGCCATGAAACATTTAAACGAAGTAAAAAGTATATGAAGGAAAAGAACTTGAGAGTTTTCTATGAATCTTGAGTTCTTTTTAATGATAATACCCTGAGCCCAGGTTTTGATAAAGCAGCATGTTTTAGACATCTGATCTCATGACTTGTGGGAACGATAGGATAGTGGGTTGAGGCCAGATGGACACACACTAGCCCTGCTGGCGGCCAATAAGAGGGGTTCACCTGGGGCTACGAACACACTTAAGAAACTGATTTAGCGTTTTCTCTGGGCAGGGCATAGATCTGCAGTTTTATAAATGGCTCTAGAACTAAAAGTCCACTTTCATTCTTTAAGAATGACTTCTTGTATCATAAGCGTACATACATACATACATATGTATGTATCATACACAACTGGAGCCAAGTCCAGTTCTGTATGATCGTAGGCATCTCGCCTCTCCTGTCCTATCAGTAAAGTCAGGGTCCTGATTTGCGGGGCCTGACTGTTCTGCCGGGCCCTCAGGCTTTTCTCAGGAGTACACATCTCTTCTCCAGTGCCCCTCGTTTCCCGAATATGCCCGAATGACGTCTGTCGCATTTGGAAAAGCGGTGCCAAACTGCGTGTGGACATCACGCTGCTGGGCTTTGAGAACATGAGCTGGATAAGAGGGAGGCGGAGTTTCATCTTTAAAGGAGAAGGTGAGTGGTTTCCCTTGTAGTCGTCACTGCTGCTGCTAAGTTCAGAATAATTTTTCACCATCGAAATGTGTTCATGTGTGTGTGTGTGAAAAATGATGCAGTTCAATATACGAAGCTTCTTTGGTTTCACATCTTCCTTGCACTGTGCTTAGTTACGCCCTTGTTTCCGTTAACAGACAACTGGGCAGAGTTGATGGAAGTCAACCATGATGACAAAGTGGTCACCACTGAACACTTTGACCTTTCCCAGGAAATGGAACGCCTCACTCTGGACCTGATGAAACCTAAAAACAGGGAGGTTGAGAGGCGGCTCACAAGCCCTGTCATTAACACCAGCCTTGATACTAAAAACATTGCTTTTGAAAGGTACGGATTTAAGTTCTGCATTTTCATGTCTAATCCCATTGCTACCATATTTGTAGCATGTATATATTAATTGGAAACTATGGGTGGATTATAATTTTTTTCTACTCTGGTGTAAGAAACACTAGTGGGCTTTAAAGTTGATCTCCGCTCCAACCAAATGGAAACCACAGCAGACATCCTCCACCATATGGCATTTTTATCACACGTTGGTGAAGTCTTGGAGAAATGTCTTCATATTCTTTTATGGGCCCTTTTCTAACAGATTTTTACCTGAATTTGATCTTTGTGTTTGGCAGTCCACAAGACTCCCTTGTCCCAAACCATGGAGCTTGAGTTTCTGAGGCAGAAGCAATCCAGTATCGAATGTGGTTATTAGTCAGATTCACACTGGGCATACAGTTCAGTGTGGTTCTCCCCCTTGCCCGCCCTCTGCTTCTCCATGAGGCCTAATGGTTTCGAGCAAGAGTCTGGAGGGTTTCAGTTTGATTCCAGACTTTATCTGGACCAACCTCTAACTAGCTATTAGTTAGGCTAAGAGTTTGTTCCATAGATCACACTGAACCCAGGGAATCTACACAAGCCCTGAGTGTTTGCCTAGGATGTCACATCCCGCTCCCTGTAGACCAAAGCCACATCATCTGAGCCGACACAGATAGCATTCTCCTGGACTCAGGCTGTCTTCTCTCTTAATGAGTATATGAACTGTTCTTTTTCTTTTCATCTTTCTTTTCAGTAGAAAATTTATTACTAAAACCAAGAGTCTTCTGTGTAGTCAGACGTAAGACTTAAGTGCCCCTTCCCCCTAATTTAGACCAAGCTGTGGAATTAGGGTGTTTGTTTGGTAGCAGAAGAGAAAATGTCAGGTATCTGCTGCCTTGGAAGCGACGCCCCTGAGGCAGGATCAGTGCCCTTTCATCAGCCTCTGGGCACCAGTCTCACCAGGTGACAGCCGCTGTGACAGCAAGGTTTAGGGACTGACCATACCTGGAAGGGTCTTGGGAAGACATCTCCAGGCTTGAGCACCTGCCTGTGCAGGGCGGGAGGGCCTGCCTGCTCAGGGCTCTGCTCTGAAAGCTGGAAGACGGGAGAGCGAGGGCTGGAGGAACCTGGCGCCACTGGCGGAGCTGCTCCCTGTGCGGCTTTGAGCCAGCAGCTTCATCTCCGGGTTTCTGTTTCCTCAGCTGAAAGGAGAAGAAGAATGAATCTTGAGCTGAAATCTCAGATGTCATGAGAAGAGCCACTGTTCCCTCTAGTTCAGCAGCAGAGTTGCAGGGTCATTGTTTGGTCCCAAGTGTCGTTTACAGAGAGGTGATGGTTACTGGCTGTTACCCAGAGGTAGATGGGCATTGACTGCGCCTTCCATTTGTACTGAGTTGCATTTTGTATTCCTCTGGCCTCAGGGTTTCAGATAGTTCAGGCTAACCCTCCTTTTGCAACTGACAGGGAGTTGCTGAAAGAGATTTTTCTGGAAAGCAGCTGCTGTTTCGGTGGGGCTCTGAATGAAATATGTACTCCGTGAGTTTCTTGTGCTTCGAGCAAGGACTTGAGCCCCTCACGAGGGTGAGGTTTGCTGGTAAAAATAGAAAAAGTGTGCTTGCCCACTTCTTACCCGAGTGAGGTGTGAGCAAATGTTCAGCTGATTAAATTTAGCAGATGAGGGTCTGATATATTCGGATAGTCTTTTTCTTCCCTTTCTTCTCATCTGTCACTCGGAGCTAGATGTTTGCAAACATGTACTTTTCCCGCATTCAAATTTGGCCTGTGGGTACAGACCCTCTGTTTGCAGTCTGGATTTTTCTCTCATCTGAAAGGTTCCTGCCCTGCCCACCTCCAACAGAACATGCCCTGGCCTCCAACCCGTGAGGCAGCCTCCGAGCCCAGCACCAGCTCAGTGGCCTTTGGGGTGCTGGTCTCAGTGGAGACAGGCAGAGGGAAAATGGCCAAAGAGGAGGCTGGGTTTCCTCCTGTCATTTTCAGAGCCTCTGCACATACAGTTGATCAAGAAGTTAAAACCAGAATCTTGGTTTTAAAACAGGATGTAGATGTTGAGTTCAGGAACTAAGCTGTCAGAGAGTGGACATGGGGAAGGTGATGGAGCAGCCGGGATGGTGGATGGTGCAGAGGTGGGTGAGTGAGGAGCCTGGGGCTTCCCAGGGAGAAAGCATGGTTCTGATTTCTCAGCATCCACAAAGGATGCTGTGGAGCAGACTGGGTCTTCCTTTGGTCCCTCAGAAGACCAGGTGCCAAAAACCCGTGATTTCTTGTGCCAGGATATTGAGTTCTTACTGAGACAGGAACTGAGGATCGATCAGTGCCCCCAAAGGAAGATCTGGATTTTCATTGATCGCTGACGAAAAGGGGCCTTGGGTTTATTGATCAGTCAGGTGTGGTCCCTAAATGAGTTTCTGGAATGTGAATTGGAGACAGCTAGCCTGCAGGGTAATCCCTTTAGGAGCCCTCTTTTTCCTTGAGTGGGTCACACTGCACTCAGTTCAGTTCAGTTGCTCAGTCATGTTCGACTCTTTGTGACCCCATGGACTGCAGCATGCCGGGCTTCCCTGTCCATCACTAACTCCTGGAGCTTACTCAAACTCATGTCCATTGAGGCAGTGATACCATTCAACCATCTTATCCTCTGTCGTGCCCTTCTCTCCTCCTGCCTTCAATCTTTCCCAGCATCAGGGTCTTTTCCATTGAGTCAGTTCTTCACATCAGGTGGCCAAAGTATTGGAGTTTAAGCTTCAGCATTAGTCCTTCCAATGAGTATTCAGGATTGGTTTCCTTTAGGATTGACTGGTTTGATCTCCTTGCTGTCCAAGGGACTCTCAAGAGTCTTCTTCAACATCACAATTCAAAAGCATCAATTCTTCAGCAGCTCAGCTTTCTTTATGGTTCAACTCACATCCATACATAACTACTGGAAAACCATACCTTTGACTAGACAGACCTTTGTTGGCAAAGTAATATCTCTGCTTTTTGATATGCTGTCTAGGTTTGTCATAACTTCTCTTCCAAGGAGCACGTGTCTGTTAATTTCATGGCTGCAGTCACCATCTGCAGTGATTTTGGAGCCCAAGAAAAGAAAGTCTGTCACTGTTTACATTGTTTCCCCATCTATTTGCTGTGAAATGATGGGACCAGATGTCATGATCTTAGTTTTTGAATATTGAGTTTTAAACCAGCTTTTTCACTCTCCTCTTTTAATCAAGAGGCTCTTTAGTTCCTCTTCACTTTCTGCCATAAGGGTGGTATCATCTGCATATCTGAGGTTATTGATATTTCTCCCGGTGATCTTGATTCCAGCTTGTGCTTCATCCAGCCCGACATTTTGCATGATGTACTCTGCATTTTAGTTAAACAAACAGGGTGACAGTATACAGCCTTGACGTACTCCTTTCCTGATTTGGAACCAGTCTGTTGTTCCATGTTCAGTTCTAACTGTTGCTTCTTGACCTGCATACAGGTTTTTCAGGAGGCAGGTCAGGTGGTCAGCTATTCCCATCTCTTTAAGAATTTTCCACAGTTTGTTATGATCCACACTGTCAGAAGCTTTGGCTTAGTCAATAAAGCAGAAGTAGATGTTTATCTGGAACTCTCTTGCTTTTTCTGTGATCCAACGGATGTTGGCAATTTGATCTCTGATTCCTCTGCCTTTTCTAAATCCAGCTTGAACATTTGGAAGTTCTCAGTTGGAGCCTCACTTGGAGAATTTTGAGCATTACTTTGCTAGCATGTGAGATGAGTGCAATTGTGCAGTAGTTTGAACATTCTTTGGCATTGTGTTTCTTTGGGATTGGGATGAAAACTGACCTTTTGCAGTCCTGTGGCCACTGCTGAGTTTTCCAGATTTGCTGGCATATTGCGTGTAGCACTTTCACAGTATCATCTTTTAGGATTTGAAATAGCTCAACTGGAATTCCATCACCTCCACTAGCTTTGTTTGTAATGATGCTTCCTGAGGCCCACTTGACTTCAGATTCCAGGATGTCTGGCTCTAGGTGAGTGATCACACCTTCATGGTTATCTGGGTCATTGAGATCTTTTTTGTATAGTTCTTCTGTGTATTTTTGCCACCTCTTCTTAATATCTTCTGCTTCTGTTAGGTTCATATCATTTCTGTCCTTTATTGTGCCCATCTTTGCATGAAGTGTTCCCTTGGTATCTCTGAGTTTCTTGAAGAGAGCTCAAGTCTTTCGCATTCTGCTGTTTTCCTCTATTTCTTTGCATTGATCACTGAGGAAGGCTTTCTTATCTCTCCTTGCTATTCTTTGGAACTCTTCATTTAGATGGGTATTTCTTTTCCTTTTCTCCTTTGCCTTTCGCTTCTCTTCTTTTCTCAGCAATTTGTAAGGCCTCCTCAGACAACCATTTTGCCTTCTCGCATTTCTTTTTCTTAGGGATGGTCTTGATCATTGCCTCCTGTACAATATCAGGAACCTCCATAGTTCTTCAGGCATTCTGTCTATGAGATCTAATCCCTTGAATCTATTTGTCACTTCTCCTGTATAATTGTAAGGGATTTGATTTAGGTCATACCTGAATGGTCTAGTGGTTTTCCCTACTTTCTTCAATGTAAGTCTGAATTTTCCATTAAGGAGTTTCATGATCTGAGCCGCAGTCAGTTCCCGGTCTTGTTTTCGCTGACTGATGCTGCACTAATGGTGGATAATGAATAGGAAAACTAAGCTCTGGCCCCCCTTTCTGTGATGGACTATAATACACACCTCAAACTCCTTCTCCCCAGCCTGGACTAATATCTTTGACCAGATCTCATCAGAAGAAAAGCAGACTGTTTGGAAGAACAGGGTGCAGGTCACCCCCTCCCTGCCACCTGTGTGTGCCCCGCATCACCCCAGGGTCGGGGTGGAAGGCAGGCCCAAGTGCAGCAGTCACAAGGAGCTGGGATGTGATGTCCTAGACAAAGGGGCTGTCTGGGCAGGGCTCCCCGGGGCGTGGGAGCATTTCCCAGGGTGAGCTGCCTTGAAAACGATCCACAGCCTCTTGGCTGCTTTTGGTTCCTAAATGCGTTTTTTTCCAGGCATATACTGAGTGGAGTAATGAGGGGTTCAGGCACTTAACCAAGGCTGCAGCTGCTGCTGAAGTGCTGACTGCTTTAAAGCAGCTCCAACGGAGTTGGACTGAAGGGCTAGGCTAAAAAACCACTTGAGACATAGTTCCCACCACTGCTGCACCAAACCGGACACAGAGCGTGCCTCCCAAGCCCTTTTACTGGTGCTCACAGCTTCTGCACACAGCTCCCCACAGCCATGACTTCCTGCCCCACCCACTTTCTCCTTCCCGAGGAGCAGGATGGCCTGTGCCTCACGGACCTAAGAATTCCTAGGCTGAGATACGGCCGCTCAAGGGGCTGGAGCTGCCGACCCTGTCAGTGCCCGTGGTCGGGATGACCTAGTAAAGGCTCCCCCACCTAGTGGCGAGCCCTTGGACACTGGCCATCTGCGCTCACTCCTCCAAGACAGCTGTCCCGTGAGTGTCACCACCTTTGTCGCCTCTGCCGGCAGCTTTTGTCACGAAGCCAAGAGGGGAGGCTTTCTCTGCCAAGGGAGCGAGGCAAATTGATGAATAACTGCGGGAGGGGGTGCGGGGGGCTGCTTGAGCCATCTGTCATTAGCAACATCCTTCCGTGGACAGAGGGACCCTAATTTCCAAGTGTCCTTTGCTCACTTAAGCTGGGGGAAGAAAACCTGTAAAGGCTGCAGGGATGAATCTGAATGGCATATTGTACATGTGGAAATTTGTGGTGTTCACTTTTTATCAGAACTAAATCCGGATTCTGGGGCTGGAGGACAGATAAAGCAGAAGTTGTTAATGGTTACGAAGCAAAGGTAAAAGGACACTCTTAAAGTAAGATTTCATACGGCTCTTTAGCTTCTATGCAAATGAGGGGTCTGTTCAGACTTTGTCAGGCATCTGTGCTGAGGAGGTGCTCTGGGACATAAGTTCTGTCTAGCGTGTCTCTTCCTTGGATTTGTATCTTACTTGACTTGCAGAAGATGAACTAGCACATCGCAAGGAGGTCTCTAATTAGGCCAAAGAGAAACTGCTATAGAGAAATGAGCCCCAGTATCAGTTGTCCTGGTGAGAGTGACAATTTTTTTCTTTAAAAACAAAAGGAAAAGAAAGGACTAGACTTAACATGCTTGTTCATTTTTTTTTCTTTTTTAATAAGCTGAGTAGGTTTAAAAAATATATATTGCAAAATAGCTTTTAGGAGTCTCCCAATATTCTTAGTCAACCTCATTGTAAACCAGTAGGCTCCCAGCCCACTCACATGACGTCAGTGAATTTAGAACACAGCTGTCAGAGTGGAGACAACAGTCGCTCGAGTCTTCTGGCATTTTGTCAACTGGGAAGCTGTCTCTTGGCCTCCCACTAGGCCTGCAGTACAGTGGGGGTTGATGGCTCACAGCCACGCTGCCAGGAGTGGCAGGGTCCTCTGGTGACCTCTGAGTGCGCAAGGAAGGCTTACGTCACACTCAGCGAGATGCACTTAGAAGTGCTGTGTGTGTTCCCTGAATCCTTGAACACTGGGAATCCAATGTTAGGCATTCTCAGTTAATTCTCTGTGAACCATAATATTTGACTTTCCAGATCCAGTATTCCTTAGTCAACCTTGAAAACAAGAGCATTGACCCTGGCAGTTAAAATAACTTGGGGTCAATGAATGGAATACCTTTTAAGCAGTGGCTTGCTGGTTTTCTCTTAATCTTACTGGTATAGAGAACCTTGTGTTCCTTCCATTTTCCTTCTGCCCCAGCAGATGGCTGTCCAGGTCAGTCTTGGTATAAGATTACCAAAAATCAGTCCAAGGACACAACACAAGTTCAGTTCCCTTAGGAGAAGTTCAGCTGGGAGGCCTACACCACAGGCCCCTCTTTGAGAGGGTTTGGCAACACGAAGGGCAAGTAGGCAGGAGCAGCCTGTCCCTGTCAACTCCTCAGGGGTAATGAAAGATGTCAGGGATGCAGAGTACCTACTGAGACACTTCTGATTTGGTAGCTGTTGTATTTTCTCTGAAGAGTCCTAATGAATGTTTCACCATTTCTCGTTTTTATTTTGCTGGATTTTTTTTTTTTTTTGGCTTTGTTTTGTTTTGGCTTCAGCATTCTTGCCCTTGCTATTGCTTATCTGTTGAATTTTGATTCCCCATGTCACCGTTTCCTTTTGCACACACCTCTCAAGGTTTACACGGTGAACAATGTCAGTGTGATCACCAAAATACGGACAGAACATCTGACCGAGGAAGAAAAAAAGAGATATAAAGGTAATCTCTTCCCTTCTCCCCCCGCCCCCCCCACCCCATTTCTGGCCTACAGCACACCTTGTCGGCTCTGTTAAACTTGGGGGTCAATGTGATGGGGTCATGCCATCCAAACTTCCTCCTTATAAATTTCTCCCTCGTCTGACTCACTCCTGGCGGCACGTCCCTGTAGTTGGCATCAGCTGTAATTAAAGCCATTCACAAGGCCTTGCTGATGTTTTATGAAGAACAGTTGTTGAAATCAAGTCAAAAAAGTAGATTAAGATATTGAAGAGTATTTATCACTGAAATGAGTTCGTGCAAAGCATCACGGTAGGAGATTCAGACAGGACTTGGGCTCTGAACCAAAACGTGGCCAGCATGTGCCCACCTTAGCTCAGCTTGCTGAGGCTGGTGGGGCCTTGGGGGGTCACCTACCCACTCTGTGCCACGGTCACCTCAGCTACCAGCCCTACCTTAAGAGTCATTGCGAGGATGAGGTGAGTCGTTGCATGTTGGAGACCAGGGCCTACAGCACGTGGTAAGCATGCACTCACTGTTAACTCCCTCCTCCACAACTCTTCCCTTTAGTCCAGTTTGACAGATGAGGAAGCTAAGGTCTCAGTCACACAAGAGGTGACCGTCAAGGTGCAGTTGGAATCAGATCTGGCTCATTCCTAAATCTAAACTCTTTGTAGTAATTCTGATTGAATTCTTAAAACTCTGTTCATCAAACTTGAGACCTGAGTATGTCATAGAAATAGTCACTCAATTGTATCTGACTCTCTGCAACCCCCTGAACTGTTGCCCCACCAGGCTCCTCTGTCTGTGGTATTTCCCAGGCAAGAATACTGGAGTGGGTTGCCATTTCCTCCTCCAGGGGATCTTTCTGACCCAGGGTTCGAACCCAGGTCTCCTGCATTGGCAGGCGGATTGTTTACCACTGAGCAACCTGGGAAGCCCCCAGAAAGAATGTTAGCTGATAGTTATTAGAGATGATTTTATCGGCCTGTTCATGGATGGATTTCCTAATGCATGATGGGGAAACATGAAGGTAGAATGGGAATCTTTTTCTATAATCATAAGTAAAGTCAAATAAACTTTCCCCCCTCTATAGCCGACAGGAACCCACTGGAATCACTGCTCGGGACTGTGGAACACCAGTTTGGTGCTCAAGGGGTAAGTCAAAGCGTGATTTCCAGCATGGTTCAACAGGAGATGACTTTTCTGTGCTTCTGGTGGCATTTCCTGAATCCGGAGCAGGCCACTTTATTTGAAAAAGCTTAAGAGCACTCTCCAGCTGGAATCAGAGATGTTCTTTTGGAAGAGAATAAGATGAGTAAGTCTTGGAAAATAAAAGATTTTTAGATGCAGATAGTGATCATAGAAATCAGGTGCTTCCTCTCGTATCTGTTTTAAACTAGGACCTCTCTATAAAAATGGGACCGGAAAAAAAAAAGGATTCCAGACTTTATATTTTAATAGAGCACCTTAACAAACATTTTCTGACTCAGTCCTCACAATAACCATGTGATTTGCTGCCGCGGATGTCACTGAGGGTCTGAAAAATGAAGTGACCTTTCCAGTGTCACAGGCTAGAGAAGGACAGAGCTGGAACCTGATCTTCAAATCCCATGAACTGTACCAGGCTCCTCCATCCATGGGAGTCTTCAGGCAAGAATACTGGAGTGGGTTGCCATTTCCTTCTCCAGGGGATCTTCCTGACCCAGGGATTGAACCCTGGGTTCAGTCTGAAGATATGCTTTCAGATATTTCTGTCTATATCTCTTTTCTTTTTCCTTTCTCTAATCAGGAGGTAAAAAGGCAGAGGAGATTGGAGAAATGATTTGAAATGGAGAAATCCTTTAGGCTTGGCCATGTAGTTTGGTAATAGGTTTGTAGGTGTTCTGTGCAGTAACTTAATTAAAAAAAAAAAAGTTAATGACCAGAACTTCCTGCTCTGTAGCTGGTTAACACAGCCACCTCAGAGGCTGGGTGCCATAGACCTCCACTTGTCAGCAGCATTGGCATTTCTGACTCCCCTGAGTTCTGGCTCGGCAGGACCTCACGACAGAGTGCGCCACGGCTCACAACCCCACAGCCATCACGCCTGATGAGTACTTCAACGAAGAATTCGATCTGAAAGACAGGGACATTGGAAGGCCTAAGGAGCTGACGATTAGGACGCAAAAGTAAGACGGACTCAGCGGTGATTTTCAACTTACAGATTCTTATTTGTTTGAGAAGTTGTGCTGTTTCCCATGTCATGGCTCTTCTTCCAGCCCCTCCCTGGAAAAATAATTTCAAATTACTGGGATTTCCCTGGCAGTCCCTTTGGTTAATAAGACTTCTTGCCCTGATACTTCAGGGGGCACAAGTTCCCCTGGTTGGGGAATTGAGATCCTGCATTCTGAGTGACCCCCCCCCAAAAATTAAAATCACTTTATCTGATGAAAGGCGACAGTAAATTTCCCATCTTTTTATTAGCCCTCCTCCAAATAGAATATAGACTGGATATAAGAATTCCTTTTGCTTTTAACTGCCGACAAGCCTCAACTGATCAAATGAAATGGTTTCCCCCAGCTACCAATACTCCCTGCTTGCTATCGATTAAGGCTCATGGCGCAGGTCGTTTGCCCCCAGTTGCCCTGATTTCGGGGTGATGCAAGTTCTTTGTGGCTCTCATCCCTTCCCAGCTCTGACGCAGGGGATGTGAGATGACTGGGGAGACCGGGGCATAGGGAAGCGGGCGTTGTCTAGGCTACCGCAGAGGAATTGTGCAGTCTCCCGGTCTCAGGGAGCCGGCCTCAGTCAGTCTCATCTCACCCAATCCGGCAGGTTTAAAGCAACGCTGTGGATGTGTGAGGAGTTCCCGCTGTCCCTGGTAGAGCAGGTGGTCCCCATCATTGACCTGATGGCCCGCACCAGCGCGCATTTTGCCCGGCTGAGAGACTTCATCAAACTGGAATTCCCGCCCGGATTTCCTGTCAAAATAGGTACCATTCAGTCAAGCAGAGGAATACCTGACAAGGGACTTAATGGGAGAGGGCAGACTTGTCCTCAAGTTCAGTGTGATTTACAGAAGTGTCCTGGTTCTTAGTTCATTTTGCACATCAAAATTAGGAATTCCCCCCGCCATGAGTGCTGGTAACAGATGATGCTGACAGATGAAAAAGGCATAGAAAGGGACACATGCCTTGTTTTGAGAGCAAACCTTACTGAAGTGAAACTTCAAATTAGACTTACTATTTGAAGAAGACAGATGACACTAAGATCCTCTGATACATTAATATGTTTTAGGGCTTGAATTAGTGCACATGATACCACATATAATACATAATTGCTTGTGAAGAATTTACATTTTGGATAGTTGTGTATTCATGACACTTGAATCCTGGCTCGATCACTTCCTGTGATCTAGAAGTCACTTAACCTCTCTGAATCTCAGTCTTCCTATCTGAATATTGGGAAAGGGTTGTTTTGATTAAATGAAGTCATAGAAAGTACTTAGCATGGTACCAGCATAGTAAGTGCTCAGTAAGTAGTGGCTGTTATTCTTCTGATAAAGTTTATTTATAAAAGCTTTTATTTTGTTAGAAATTCCCTTGTTTCATGTCTTAAATGCACGGATTACATTTGGAAATGTTAATGGCTGTAGCACTGCTGAAGAAACTGTATCTCAACATATGGAAGGGACCCAGCCTGATTCAGGTAAAAAAAAAAAAGTTGGATTTCGTGATTAAAAAAAAAATTCATATGTTTAATCATTATACTGATTATTCAGTTTGAAATTAGAGTATCTTATGAAGTTGATTTCTGTCCTGAATGAAAGATAATTTTAGATTTAGTTTTAATTAAGTAAAACAAAAAATTTGTAGGAATGTATGAATATGACCCCTCTTGAATTAAAAAGATAGCCTATCTTAAAAAACAACTTTACTGAGGTGTGACATGTAATCACATCCTCCCATTTTAAATGTGACAGTTCATTGCATTTTGACAAATGTATACAAACCCATGTAACCATCACCACAGTCAAGATACAGAACATTAACATTAACACCCCCTAATTTCCTCAGGCTTCTTTGCCATCAGTCCCATTCAGATGTTGGATGCTGTTGTAAACGGATTTGTTTCTTAGTTTTATTTTCCAGTTTACTCACTTATAATATATTGAAAATTAATTGGATTTTTTTCAGTTTCTTTTTTATTATGGTACAATAGTGTTCTGTGTCTTAGGCTAGTTGAAGGATATGTAGACCTTTGTTTTTATTATTATCACTTTTGAGTTTACAGGTGTATTATATACTCTTTTATAAGTTTACTGTTTTTCATAATAATAAAGGAAAAGATAAAGATGTTGGTGTGATTGTGTGTATATCTACACACACACACATATCACATTCCTCAGAGGACACACAAGTAAACACTGGTTACCTCTGGCATTTGGAAATAGGAGACAGGGTGTAGAGAGAGAGATCTTCACTTTTAATTTTGCAGTCTTGTGTATTTTTTTTTTTTTTTTGGTGATTATGCATTGTATTACTAAAAAAAAAAAAAAAAAAAAGTCGAGGCAAAAAGGAAAAAAAAAAAAACGTGGTAATTTTCCCTGTCGAGGTTGTTATTCTTCGAAATCTCTCTCACCTAGCAGCAAATCTTGATATTAATCATTTTAATTAAAAAAATTTTTATAAAAATTGAAGTGGAAATTTATTCTGCTAACTCAGGCTCACTGTCATCTTCTGTGTTGCAGCTTCACCTCTCACAAACTTCGAGGTTGATCAGTCTGTGTTTGAAATCCCTGAGTCTTACCACGTTCAAGACAACGGCAGAAACGTGCATCTGCAGGATGAAGATTACGAGATAATGCAGTTTGCCATCCAGCAGAGCTTACTGGAGTCCAGCCGAAGCCAGGTACATGTATCAGAACCAATGGCAAGGCTGGGAAGGTTTTACCCTCCCGTTTGGCCCCAGTCTTTGGTTCTAAATGACAAGTTTGGCATATTTGTGGTATTTACCTAGATTATATTTTATGTCCCTGGTCTTTTATGAAAGCTTCTTATATAAGACCATGTGCGTAGCCCCAGTCAGCATCATTTACAGAATGTTCCCTGCCAGACTTGGTGGCTTCCTGCTCTACAGGAGTGGGGTCTGCTTCTGCCCTTTGGTGTGGTCCTGGGCTCCTGCTATCCACCGCTTTCCTTATATCATTCATCCAGCAGATGTTTGCACAGTGCCTGCTTTGTGCCAGGCTTGTGCCAGGTGCTGGGAGGTTCCGTGGTGAAGCAGCCCCAGCCCCTGCCTTCACGGAGCCACTAAGCTTTGAGAACGGTGCCCACACTACAGTGTCCTCCCAGCTGAGGTTTTTCACATTCTTGCTTTTTCTGGAGTCTCAGAGCTTGGTAGCATGAGCACCCCCCTCCCATGGACCCATTCTTAGAGCCATTTTGTTTTCTGAGGCTGCTGGGCCAAGGGCCAGACCCTAGTGCTGGCGTGTTCCGAGGGCTTCCCTTCCCTCACCCTCACCGTCAATCCAGTGTGCTTTTCCTTTCCCCATTCTAAGTGAGCATATTTCTCCCCCAGCAGCTACATCAACCTTGACCATACATTTTGAAAAGAGGAGTAGCCAAAGATGACCAATAATGAGTTACATATTCTGGTCTTGCTCTGTTCATTTAAACTTTGCCTAAGGTTGAGTAGTTTTTAATAGATTGGTTTGATATCAAGTAAGGGAAACTGGGAGCTGTCAGTCAGGGTAGCAGACCCTGTACTACCTGACGTTTGGCTGTTGCTTAATAATCCCGGTCCCTGTTAGTTTTTCACCCAACACTGATGATAATGGACTTGAAATATTGTTAAACCTTGTTCTTGCTGCTTTCATTTTGTTGTCAGTACAACACTTTATTCCTTCTAAGGGGTATTTACATGCATCCGTTTGTCTTTCCTAGGAGCTTTCAGGACCAGCTTCTAATGGAGGGATCAACCAGGCACATGCCTACGACGCCCAGTATGAGAGGTGATTGACCTGACTCTTGATTAACCTGAGGTCGGTACAGGTGCCTAGGACGCGCAGCAGCAGGCCTGGTGGGAGAGACTTGATAAAATATTGGCTCTCCTGCTTCCTTTGTGGCAGTTCCTCATAGAATTAGCTCTAAGCTCGCGGTGGCTGAGCTTCCAGGAACTGGTGATAGAATTGCTGACCAGTTCCTCTACCAGTGTCCTGGGCAGAAAGGCACCCCATAAATGTTTTCTGATCTTCTGCGAAGAATGTAATATGATCACAGAAGGGCTAAGTTGCCCTTAGTGGGAAGTTTATACAGTTTCCACCACTGGGGATCAAAGCCGCGCCCTTGGCAGTGAAACCTTGGAGTCCTAACTACTGGACCACCGGGGAGTTGCCAGATTATCCGTTTGAGGAGTTAAACTGGAAAGACTCATTTTATGGAGCATCTTCCTATAGTCTGGGCACATATGAAAACCTGTTGAAGTTGGGATTTGCTTTAAAATAGATCTGAGTTCAATTCTTAGCCCTGCCCTTAGAGGCTGGGTAATCTCGGGCAGGTGTGTACCAGCACCCAGCACCTGCACCCCTAGTTAGGTGAGATGGATGGCCCCATGCATACTGAGCGGACAAGAAGCGCCTGGCATGGCAGGCACTGGGTCCTGGGCTAAGAAACATGGGTGTTGCTGGCACGCGGGGGTGACTGTTTCTTCCCCTCTGTGGTTCTAACGCAGGGCCATCCAGGAGAGCCTCCTCAGCAGCTCCGAAGGCCTGGGCTCCAGCACCTCCAGTGAGACCAGCCGCTTTGACAGCGACCTGCAGCTGGCCATGGAGCTCTCCGCCAAAGAGCTGGAGGAGCGCGAGCTTCAGCTGCGCGAGGAGGAGGCGGAGCTGCAGCAAGTCCTCCAGCTGTCACTCACCGAGAAATAGGCCCGCCTGCCTCCTGCCCCCTGCCTGCGCTCCCGGCTGAGGGACTGCGCCTGCGTGGGACTGCACCTCACACGGGTGCAGCAGAAGGCAGCTGTCCCCTGCTTTCTGCAGAGGTGCAGTGCCAGGGCTCCTCCGGGCCCATCCGCCACGCTCCCTGGTGAAGGGGCTGGGGTCCCGCCGCCCCTGCGCTCCAGGCATCAGGGGAGGAGAGCATCGTCACTTTCCATTAGCTCTGTTGGCTTGCAGGTCACGTTTTTTACTTACCAGCTTTAGATACAAACCCAGTCCCTCCTCCCACTGCCCTTCCCCCCAGGTTTGTAGATTAATTTTTATCAAGGAGTGATGATGAGTTCTTGCAGAGTCGGGTGCTTTTATAGAGGAGAGAAGCAGCCTTTGCAGAGCGTGGTGTATGAGGACCTAGGAGACACTTCTTTACCGTTCACCAAAGAAATGGATCACCTGTGCCGATCTGCTCTTTAATATTTACCTTTGTACAGGGTTTCCAGGGCACCCTCACTGTTCCTAAGCCACCCCCACCTTATTCCACCCCTCCCACCCCAGCTGAAGAGGAGATAAGTACAGGATCTATTTTAGATTTAGGGTTAACTATTTGCATCAAATTAAGATACACAGATGACAACGGAAGTTGCCTTAGCCTTAAAAATTACTGATAGTTTCAAACCACCTCACTCCTCTTCTTGTCGAGGAGGGGCCTGATTTGAATTTGTAAAGGCAGTTCCTTTGAGAGCAGGATCCTCCAGGCTAAACCCAAGGCAGCTAATCCTGACCCTGAAGGAGCAGCTAGGACAGCCTGAGGCTTGTTCTCGAAGTGGGCAGGCTGGCCAAAGGATCACCGAAGCAGGAGTGTGTTCCACACTTTCTCTGGTGAGAGGTCTCCACCCAGAGGCCTGGGAAGACCACCACGTGCCCTGGGCACACTGGAGAGGAAGGGGTGGGCTTGAAATGAGCAAGGGAGCTACAGACAGAACTCAGTGGCTCTGTACTCAAAAGGGAAAATGGTGAATCCACCTTGCTTTTTAGAGTTCAAATCAACATCTTTCTGGATAAATATATTTTTTAACAGAATCTTTTTATTATTTTTTAAAAGAGATAAAAACGACTGCTCCCATCCGTAGCAATACAAGGTTATACATTTTAACCAGATTTTCTCAGGCCCTTTTTGGGATACCTTTAGTAGTTAACTATTTTGTCTAACCCTCCTGTAAATAACCATCGCACAACATAAGAGGACCCTGGGGAATGCAGCCGAGGGCACCGTCACTCCAGCCCGGCCCATGGATTCATTCCCACAGGCTGCACTGAAGTCCCCCAGTTAACAACATGCTCCTCTATTCTGCGTCCGTTACCTACCTGTTGCGCTGCTTTGGGGATGGGAAGGGAAACCGAAGCCCCCGTTCCAGTATACGGCCGTGTGTACAGTTAACTGTTGCCAGCGAAACGTGCCCAGTCACAAAGAACTGGGCTTCTGATTCCATGTGACCATCTGCCTTCCTCTTCATGGTCTGACCAAAATTCCTTCTCCGCACACAAGGCCAGTATATGCAGCATCACTTCTGTCTCAGACACACAGCCTGGCGTTTTGTTTACTTAGCCTTTACCTCCAGCAAAAACGCGTCTTGGGAAGGGCTGCATTTAGGCCATGTGTTTACGCACCGAGGTGAAGAGAGGTCATTTCTGTGTTCGCATTCCATTGTTCTGCTTCCCCACGTCTTTGACTTTCTCCCTACGAAGTCAGTTAAAAAGGGACTGAGCCTTGTATCACCATCACAGCGTTTTCCATATATGTGTTCACTCTCAAAATACAAATAAAGACAGCTTCCTTAGAGGGTGCTCGTACAATACTCTGAATGCTTTCGAGGCTTTTTTTTTTTCTCTCTCCACATTTTTGTAGTCCCCCCTGTTGTGTGTGTTATTGGAACATTAGAACGCCTCCCAGTCCTCAGTTCGTGTCACTAAGGTTTCCTCACAAACGCAGATGACCTCGAAGATGAGTCGCACTACGGCGATTTCCAATGGCTGTGGAGCCCTGAATGCTGGAGTTGGCCTTCCCAGGCGGTGCTAGTGGTGAAGAAGCCGTCTGCCAGTGCCATGACTGATGGAGTTTAAAGTCCAAGCTATACCCATGTCCAGATCTCTGTTCATTTCCAAGGCAAACCATGCAATAGCACAGTAATCCAAGTCTATGCCCCGACCAGTAATGCTGAAGAAGCTGAAATTGAATGGTTCTATGAAAACCTACAAGACCGTCTAGAACTAACACCCAAAAAAGATGTCCTTTTCATTATATCTGACTGGAATGCAAAAGTAGGAAGTCAAGAAATACCTGGAGTACAGGCAAATTTGGCCTTGGAGTACAGAATGAAGCAGGGCAAAGGCTAATAGGGTTTTGCCAAAAGAACGCACTGGTCATAGTAAACACCAGATTCCAACAACACAAGAGAAGACTCTACACATGGACGTCACCAGACAGTCAATACCGAAGTCAGACTGATTATACTCTTTGCAGTCAAAGATGGAGAAGCTCTATACAGTCAGCAAAAAAACAAGACCAGGAGCTGACTGTGGTTCACTGAATTATGGCCAAATTCAGACTTAAATTGAAGGAAGTGGGGAAAACCACTAGACCATTCAGGTATCAGATCAGATCAGATCAGTCGCTCAGTCGTGGCTGACTCTTTGCAACCCCATGAACTGCAGCATGCCAGGCCTCCCTATCCATCACCAGCTCTCAGAGGTCACTCAGACTCACATCCATAGAGTCAGTGATGCCATCCAGCCATCTCATCCTCTGTCGTCCCCTTCTCCTCCTGCCCTCAATCCCTCCCAGCATCAGAGTCTTCTCCAATGAGTCAACTCTTCGCATGAGGTGGCCAAAATACTGGAGTTTCAGCTTTAGCATCATTCCTTCCAAAGAAATCCCAGGGCTGATCTCCTTCAGAATGGACCGGTTGGATCTCCTTGCAGTCCAAGGGACTCTCAAGAGTCTTCTCCAACACCACAGTTCAAAAGCATCAATTCCTCGGCGCTCAGCCTTCTTCACAGTCCAGCTCTCACATCCATACATGACCACAGGAAAGACCATAGTCTTGACTAGACGAACCTTTGTTGGCAAAGTGATGTCTCTGCTTTTGAATATGCTATCTAGGTTGGTCATAACTTTCCTTCCAAGGAGTAAGCATCTTTTAATTTCATGGCTGCAGTCACCATCTGCAGTGATTTTGGAGCCCAGAAAAATAAAGTCTGACACTGTTTCCACTGTTTCCCCATCTATTTCCCATGTAGTGATGGGACCAGATGCCATGATCTTCGTTTTCTGAATGTTGAGCTTTAAGCCAACCTTTTCACTCTCCACTTTCACTTTCATCAAGAGGCTTTTGAGTTCCTCTTCACTTTCTGCCATAAGGGTGGTGTCATCTGCATATCTGAGGTTATTGGTATTTCTCCTGGCAATGTTGATTCCAGCTTGTGTTTCTTCCAGTCCAGCATTTCTCATGATGTACTCTGCATATTAGTTAAATAAACATGGTGACAATATACAGCCTTGACGTACTCCTTTTCCTATTTGGAACCAGTCTGTTGTTCCATGACCAGGTATAACCTAAATCAAATCCCTTGCGATTATGTAGTGGAAGTGACAAATAGATTCAAGGGATTAGATCTGATAGAGTGCCTGAAGAACTACGGACAGAGCTTTGTGACATTATATGGGAGGCAGTGATCAAGACCATCCTCAAGAAAAAGAAATGCAAAAAGGCAAAATGGTTGTCTGAGGAGGCCTTACAGATAGCTGTGAAAAGAACAGAAGCGAAAGGCAAAGGAGAAAAGGAAAGATATATCCATCTGAGAGCAGAGTTCCAAAGAATAGCAAGGAAAGATAAAGCCTTCCCCAGCGATCAATGCAAAGAAATAGAGGAAAACAATAGAATGGGAAATACTAGAGATCTCAAGAAAATCAGAGATACCAAGGGAACAATTTATGCAAAGATGGGCACAGTAAAGGACAAAAATGGTATGGACCTAACAGAAGCAGAAGATATTAAGAAGAGGTGGCAGGAATACACAGAAGAACTATACAAAAAAGATCTTCATGACCCAGATAACCACAAAGGTGTGATCACTCACCTAGAGCCAGACATCCTGGAATGTGAAATCAAGTGGGCTTTAGGAAGCATCACTACAAACAAAGCTAGTGGAGGTGATGGGATTGCAGTTGAGCTATTTCACATCCTAAAAGATGATGCTATGAAAGTGCTGCACTCAATATGCCAGCAATTTTGGAAAACTCAGCAGTGGCCACAGGACTGGAAAAGGTCAGTTTTCATTCTAATCCCAAAGAAAGGCAATGCCAAAGAATGCTCAAACTACTGCACAACTGCACTCATCTCACATGCTAGCAAAGTAATGCTCAAAAATCTCCAAGCCAGGCTTCAGCAATATGTGAACCGTGAACTTCCAGATGTTCAAACTGGATTTAGAAAAGGCAGAGGAACCAGAGATCAAATTGCCAACATCCACTGGATCATGGAAAAAGCAAAAGTTCCAGAGAAACATCTACTTCTGCTTTATTGACTACGTCTGGATCATAACAAACTGGAAAATTCTTGAAGAGATGGGAATACCAGACCATCCCACCTGCCTCCTGAGAAATCTGTATGCAGGTCAAGAAGCAACAGTTAGAACTGGACATGGAACAAAAGACTGGTTCCAAATCGGGAAAGGAGTACATCAAGGCTGTACATTGTCACCCTGCTTATTTAACTTCTATGCAGAGTACATCATGAGAAATGCTGGACTGGATGAAGCACAAACTGGAATCAAGATTGCCGGGAGAAATTTCAATAACCTCAGATATGCGGATGACACCACACTTATGGCAGAAAGTGAAGAGGAACTAAAGAGCCTCTTGATGAAAGTGAAAGAGGAGAGTGAAAAAGTTGGCTTAAAACTCAACATTCAGAAAACTAAGATCATGGCATCTGCTCCTATCACTTCATGGCAAATAGATGGGGAAACAATGGAAACAGTGACAGACTTTCTTTTCTTGGGCTCCAAAATCACTGCAGATGGTGACTGCAGTCATGAAATTAAAAGATGCTTGCTCCTTGGAAGAAAAGTTATGACCAATCTAGACAGCATATTAAAAAGCAGTGATATTACTTTACCAACAAAGGTCCATCTAGTCAAAGCTATGGTTTTTCCAGTCAGTAGTCATGTATGGATGTGAGAGTTGGACTATAAAGAAAGCTGAGTGCCAAGGAATTGATGCTTTTGAATCATGGTGCTGGAGAATACTCTTGGGAGTCCCTTGGATAGCAAGGAGATTCAACCAGTCCATCCTAAAGGAAATCAGTCTTGAATATTTATTGGAATGACTGATGCTGATGCTGAAATTCCAGTACTTTGGCCACCTGATGCGAAGAACTGACTCCTTGGAAAAGACCCTGATGCTGTGAAAGATTGAAGGTGGGAGAAGGGGATGACAGAAGATGAGATAGTTGGATGGCATCACCGACTCGGTAGACATGAGTTTGAGTAAGCTCTGGGAGTTGGTGATGGACAGGGAGGCCTGGCCTGCTGCAGTCCATGGGGTCTCAGAGTTGGACATGACTGAGCAACTGAACTGAACTGAGATCCATGTCTAGAAATGAGTGTGGATTTACGATTGAGATCCTGCAAGGGAAAAATGTGTAATCCACTAATAAGACTCCAAGCCCCTATAATCTCAAGCAACAACCTGCAAACTTCTTAGTCTCAAATTTAGAGGACGTTAAGATCAGTGTTTGCTAAAATAACCCATTTTTGGGTATATTAGTCTAATGTGTTTGCTGGGGGGTGTGGCAAGCAACCTGAGTACAGTCAGCTTGGGGAACCTAGGGTTTGAACCCTGCCCCCTGCACCCCTGAAGCGGAAGGCCAGGAGAATAATTCCACTTGAAAACAGCAGCTGGGCATAAAAGTTTTCAGTTTATTTCTCTCTTGCTTCCAGAATTGATATTTTCTTTCACCTTTACTACTCTCTCATACTGAACAGATAGTAACACCGGGATGAAGATGCAGGCTGGGTTTTCCACGTGTATGTAGAATGACTATGGCCAGTTTGTTTCAGAAAACCAAACGATTGGTTTACCTGGCTGGTGATTACTGGGCAAAAGGCAGGGCACAAGGTTTATGGGTCTGATAAGTTTTTACTGTTTCCTTTTAAAATGCTAAAAATGGCAATAATTTAATGCTAAAAATGTTAGGCAGGTAACAAAACATGGCATCCTAGATGAGGCGGGGATGTGGGCTCCTGTGATGTGACTCCCTGCCCCTCAGAATCCCCACTACTCCGCCCTCCAGTCACAGGCCAGCGGTGGTGATCCCACTTCTGTTTGTGTTTTCACATCACCTGATCCTCACTAAAATAAAGAAAGATAAAGTGTGTATATCACTGGTTTATAGATAAGAAAAACTGAGGCTCTAAGAGAAGTTAAGCCTGTTTGTAACTGGAGCCGGAACAGGAATCTAGGTCTTCTGGCCCCTGGCCCAGCTTGAGAGATTACTTAGGGCTCAGTTTTCTGAGTACCTTAGAGCTCTACTTCACAGTGCCTCCTTAAGAGATTAAATCAGATTCCAACACACACACCTGCATTTTAAATGCTTGTGAAATAATGACTAGGATATAATAATGACAGCACATAAGATTTTACTTTAGTTTTAATGGACATTTTGCTCAGATCACAGAACAGTGGACATGTCAGTGGCTCAGTCCAGGGTTAGACACAAAATCGTTAGGTCAGTTACAGTATCCCACTTCAGTTATTTCACATTTAGTTCAGGTTGTTTAAAAAAAAAAAATCAGTGCTGTGCTAGAATGGAGCACAAAACAAGATAAGCGTTTTAATTTAGTAACAGATAAGCCTAGCACCCTTAAAATAAATACTGTTAAGAATCAAAGTATCATTTCCACGGGGGGATGTTCCAGTTCACCAACAGTGCAAATGAATAGCAGCATTTTCAAAGCTGAAATTAAATTGTGTAAACACACACCTTGGCCTTGACAGTGAATACGCACATCTGCTACACCCCGCGCCCTCCCCACCCAGGGCGGAAAAGAGCGCTTGCTGAGAATCAGAAAAGCTGCCCTGACTTCCAGGCCACGGGCTGGGAAGACTTAAGTGCAGGACAAGGAAGTCAACGTGTTTGAGATGGGCCAAATGCTATATTTCCGGCTGCCCCCAGAGCCTCCCAGCCCAAGGGTGCCCGTGGTCACAGGCCTACCTGGCGACCCCAACTTCAGTGGAGGCATCTGAGCACAGAGCTCTATGCAGCGTGAGGAGTGGGACGCGGCGGGGGGGGGGTACCGCCTATATTCCCCACAGCGGACACTGCTTTGCAAATGGGGCATCAAGGCCACCTCTGAATAATTAAAAACATTTGTTATTCTTATCCCATTGTGACCAAATGATTCTTAAGTAGGGAATGTCAACAGGTCAAGTCTTCCTTCTCTTAACAGTTTCAAACATAAATTTTCCTATCCAGGGTGGTTTTTTCACCACTCACAAAGTTATGTTTTCTTTCTCATGAGCACTCCATCTTTATGCTGAACCCTGGAATTTCAGGTCTTACTCAACAAGCACAGCCAGATATAAGAAGAAACACTGAGAAGCAGACTCAGTGTCCCAGTGCTTGCCTTTCAGCATTAGGATAAGACAATGGCTAGGTGTTTTTTCTAAATTGTTCAGAATTTACCAACTGTCCAGACCAAAGATCATTTCCAAGCAGTAAAGTTCTGATTCCAGCTTCTCCACTGACCCACGTGCAACACAACTTATTCCGTTCCCAGATGCTCGTGGGAGGACTTGCTTGCTCGGCTGTCACCGGCGCCGAATGGGCTTGTAGACACAGAATGCCATGAGGATCACAGTCACCAGCAGGAGGCTGAAGATGGTTCCCATCAACACTGCAAAAGGAAAACAGGTTAATGCCCAAGGGCAGTTCAAGTTCTCCAAGTCGTCCGCTGACAGCAATGTGCCCAATGCCACTCGGTACCAGGCACCGTGCCGGGTGTGGGGGAACCAGCCACAACAGACTGTGATGGAGGTGGACTCTGCCTTGACGGAACAGTGATCCCCTGAAAATTGGGCTGGGATGAAGGAACGAAGGAAGAAAGGAAGCCGGGGAGGAAGCGAGGAGCCAGCTCATGAAGGGCCCCGTGCAGACTAGGAAGCTTAGAAAGGATTATGGGCAAAGAGGGACATAATCTGATTTAGTTAGAAAAAAGATCCCTCTGGCTGCTGCATGGAGAACCATCCCATTACAGGGGGACAAGAACAGAAGCAGGGAGCCCAACTATGTTTTTAAAGCCATTCATAAAGATTGGAGAGTCAATAAGAATAACGTGTTTCAGTCTCTTGGGGCGTCTTGACAAGGGCTTTCTGGTCAAAGAAGCAATGAAACAACTTCATGAATCTATTATGTTTCTGACAGTGAATTTCACACCTAAATTTTCTAAGTTGCTTAGGTGAGAAATGGAACCTATTGATGTTACTGCCCCGCCCCAGCCCCAGTGCAAGACTAGATTGTAAGGACGTGGGATTTAACCTAACTCGCAACCTGCCGGAAGTGATGTGCAGCCCCTCTGTGTGTCCATCCCAGAAACCTTGGGGGGAGCTCAAAATGAAGTTACCTTAACAAGTAAATGTACATGTATGTGTTGGTAAGTAACCTGGGTTATACCTGGGGCCTAAGCATGCTTGGTCTCCAGACTGGTTACTGTTCCTCTGAAAAAACCAACAAGATTTGACCGAAGTTTTATTTAAATGAGTAATTTGAGGCTATCTTATCTCCCCCACCCACACACTCACTGAACCGAGCTATTATTTAAAAACTGGCCACACAGAGAGATCACCTTTCACTGGAGAGGGAAGATGAGAAGGTGACAAAGACGGTGGGTCAGACCTGCAAGAGGCCGAAGGGAAGTTTAAGGGTCTCTGTTAAACAAAACCTATCTCAAAATAGCCCTCATTACCCAAACACCTGCCCTCATTTTCAAAGTTATGAATTCCAGGAGTTTCTAAGGCTCTGTCTATAACTGGACCTAAAGTTGTCTTATTCCATTTAAACCAATGTCCCCCCCACCCCAACCTGTTTGGAAAAGGCTCTAAACAAAACCAAACCTTCCAGCAGGAATGCAGGGGACTAGAATTGGAGAATGTAAGTCTTCTTTAAAAAAGAAAAAAAGAAGAGCTTAAACCCCAAGTTGTCAGGTACACAATAATCTGTTGGGCTAGCTAACCTTTTGGGCCTGGATAAACCTGCCACTCTTCACTTCCCAGGACCTGGGAGAACTAAAGTTCTTAAAAGGCCGCTTGGTGGTGACACTGTTCAGTCGCTAAGTTGCGTCTGACTCTTCTGTGACAGCATGGACTGTAGCCCGCCAGGTTCATCTTTCCATGGCATTTCCCAGGGAAGAATACTGGGGTGGGTTGGCACTTCCATCCCAAGGGGATCTTCCTGACCCAGGGATCGAACCCACGTCTCTTGCATTAGCAGGTGGATTCTTTACCACTGAGCCACCTGGGAAGCCCTTAAGGCTACTTAGGGCCTTCCTTATGGTCACTTCCGCTTTTCAAGCCTCATTTCTACCCTGTAACATGGGGCAAATGAAACCCATCTCACAAGCGTGAGTTTCCTGAGGGCTAAAGATGAATGTCATTTAAACATGTTTTTGTACTGTTTTGGAACTACTCTAATACTACTCTGTATTTGTTTGTTTTTTAGCTTGAGTTAACACTGCCACATGGAATCTATTGTTTTAAATATAATATTAAAAGTGGCCAGCATATTCTAAAAGAATCTAAAATCTTAGCCTTGGAAGGCTCTCAAAGGACATCTGGTCCAGCTTTCCACTGAATGTGAACGTTTTTTCTACAGTATTCCTGGCAGTTCCAACTCTTATTTGGAATACTTCTGTGTATTTGTTTGTCAACCAACCAAAATACTAGAAAATGTAAAAGCACCTCCACATCATGATTTTTTTTTACTGTCAATTGTGTCTTACTCAAATAAATTGCATTTTAGATCTCAAACATTTTTTCATATTTTATATGAAAAGCGCTTAACACAGTGCCGGACAGATAATAAGCACATGATAAATGAGAGCCGTTATTATCAGCAAGACAGGCAACACAGCACAGCAGTCAAGAATACATGGTTTGGGCTTTGGACTGTCTGGGTTCCCATCTACACTTACAGGCTACGTGACTTTACAGAAGTTACACAATCTCTGTCTGTTTCCTCTTCTGTAAAAATGGAGATAAAAATTCCCACCACATAGAACTGTCCAGGGGAGTGTTTCTCAAACAATCTGTGGTAAAGGACTAGTTTTTGTAACTTGTCTGTCCCAGTGCTACTACCTAGCCCTACTGTGTGTGACTCACGTAGCAGCTCCCACTACCTAGAAAGCATTCCCATTTAGAGACCCAGAAGTGGTTTTGAGTTGCTTGGATGTTGCAACAATGTCACACTGTTAAATTTCTAAATAATCTTAAATGCTCTAAGACATCTCTTTGCAGATAACAAACAGTCTACAGACTTCACAGGGCTCTGCCACCACTCCTTGAATAGTACTGTTCTAATGGCACCCCACTCCAGTACTCTTGCCTGAAAATCCCATGGATGGAAGAGCCTGGTAGCTGCAGTCGATGGGGTCCCGGCGGCCGCGCCCCCTTCCCTTTCCCCCCGGGCCCCCCCCCCCGGCCCCGGGGGGCGCCCCCCGCCCCCCCCCCCCCCCCTTCTCAACCATGGGGATTCTGCCTCCAGTGGACATTTGGCAAGCGTCAGGAGACATTTTGATTCTCTGAACTGGGAGTGGGGTGTCCTCTTGCCATCTAGTTGGTAAAGGCTGGGGATGCTGCTAAATATCTCAGAGTGTTCAGATAGTGTGTGCTCAGAATAGTATGTCCACCCCCAACCCCACTGCCCTTGCCCCTCAAACAGAATCATCTGGTCCAACATGTCAGCAGCATCCAGGATGAGAAATCCTGTTCTAAAGTATTAAGCAGGATAATGTATGGAAACCATGGTGAAGATCGCTCAGTTGTGTCCGACTCTTTGTGACCCCATGGACTGTAGCCTACCAGATTCCTGTGTCCATGGGATTTTCCAGGCAATAGTACTGGAGTGGATTGCCATTTCCTTCTCCAGGGAACTTCCCGACCCAGGGATGGAACCCAGGTCTCCCACATTGTAGACAGACGCTTAACCATCTGAGCCACCAGGGAAGTCCCATGGAAACCATAGAGCATGTACAAAGTACTTGGGTACAAAGTAAGTGGTCAATACATGACAATGAACTCATGGAGAGTCAAGGTAATCCAGAAACAGTACCACGTGACAGCACTGTAAATATACAGACCTACCAATGAAGTTCAGCACAAAAGACTTTTTAAAGTTTGCCAATCTTTGAGCTCTAAGGCCCTTTCCCAAGCCACGTACTTCTATATGTATATGTGTGTGTGCATTTTGATGACATCCTCCCAAAAGGATGTTTCAAGCCCCAGAAAACTAAGGTTCTCCTACTGGCCTCCACCACTTCCTTTATTTATTTTTGGAACTCCTGCCCTTTGCAGTGGAAGAGCAGAGTTTTAACTACTGGACTGCCAGGGAAGTCTGTCCACCTGGCTGGCTGTGTAACCTTGGGAAATTAACTTCACCTCTTTGAGTTTCACTTTCCTTATCTGTAAACCGTACCTTTCTCGTTAAGTTACTGTGAGGCTCAAATAAAATCATGTATATAACGTGCCAAGTACAATACGGTACACAGGAAATGCTCAACAAATGTCAGTGATCATTATGGACTATGACTTCTAGTCCTGTTAGGAAAGCAGGGGGTGAGGTATATTATGCGCCGTGTTGCCTAGCTCAGGCGCACAGTCACGGAGGAGGGGACCCAGAGTGTGACCTGGGTTATCCAGGGCATTCATGCAACCTGCACCTATCAAGCCCATAGTGGACCAAACCTTCCGCTGAGGCCCAGGCCTTAGGAGAGGGCTTGCACCAGCACCCGCTGCCCTCACACTGCCCCCACCGTCCACACTGCGCTTGCCAGGCTCCGGCTGCCCAGAGCGGCGAAAGCGCAGACCCGACCGCCGGCCCGCGGCCACTCACCCAGGTTCTGCCCACGCAGCACCGCATACGGCCGGCTCCGCTCTGGCGGCTCCACGGGTGTCGGGGCCTCTGCCTGTCCCAGCAGGAGGCTGCAGAGTCCGAGGCAAAGCCACTGCCACACTGAACGCAGCATCTTCCCTGACAGTCGGGGGAAGGCTAGCCACTTCCGCCGGAAGCCCCGTTCCGTCTCCTCCTGCCTACCACCTTCTATCGCACGGGAGAGCGTCGTTGCCAGGGTAACTGTACTTCCCCGCCAGATTTCAGCCCTCAGTAAGGTTCCTCGGGGATCCACGTTCCTCCAGGACGAACGTTTCCAACCGGCCCAATTTTCAGGGGGTCACCGTTCCGTCAAGGCAATGTCCACCTCCATCACAGTTCCGTCCTGACCAACGTTCCCCCTTCCTTTGAGTTCCAGGTGGGCCCCCTTGCATACAGGTTTCTTAAGTCCATTTTGGACCTCTGGAAGGTGTTTTACGAATCCATGTATTTTCTTATTAAATCTTCACCATAGGCCTAAAAAAGAAAAGACACTATTCCTATTTTACAAATGCCACCTTCTCTGGGAGTTTTTACCTGGACATGGTTTTCTAAAATGCTAACCTTCCCACTCCTTCTGTATATATACTCCCTACTCTTTAACCTCTCTCATCCCCTCATAACCCCTTCCCGTTTACCCTATACATTTAACCTACATTTTGTTATTTTGACTAAAAAAGTGCACAATGTTACAGATGTGAGTTAAGTTTTATTTGGGGGCAAAGTAAGGACTACAGCCCAGGAGACAGCCTCTTAGATAACTCTGAAGAACTACTCTGAAGTGGTAGGGGCCAAGTGGGTATAAATGTGATTGTTAGTGCAAGTCCATGTGCCCGAGGGCACAATGAGGACAAACAAACCAAAACATCAGAGTTTGGAGCAAAGAAAGGTTAACTGCAGGGCTATTTAAGGAGACACATGTCTTATACCCCAAAAAGCCCCTGCTACCCCGAAGGCGTTCAGCAAAGCATTTTTAAAAGCCAGCTTGAGGTGGAGCGGGGGAGAGGAGGGTGGCAGGGTATGTGATCAGCTCATGCACAGTCTCTGATTGGCTGATAGTGAGGGAACAGGGTAGTGTTACAGGGGTTAACTGGATCAGTCCTTAGTGATCAGTCCTTAGTCTCCAGGAGGCCTGGGGCTATGTGCTCATGGTCATCAAGAAGTTAACATTTCCCATTTGGTGGGGGGTTTTCACATCCGTAAAACAAATGTGTGCAATTCCAGAAGTGTGCATCTAATACTGTTATCTAAGCACTTTCAGTTCAGTTCAGTTGCTCAGTCGTGTCTGACTCTTTGCAACCCCATGAACCTCAGCACGCCAGGCCTCCCTGTCCATCAGCAACTCCCAGAGTTTACCCAAATTCATGTCCATTGAGTTGGTGATGCCATTCAACCATCTCATCCTCTGTTATCCTCTTCTCTTCCTGCCTTCAATCTTTCCTAACATCAGGGCCTTTTCCAGTGAGTCAGCTCTTCGCATCAGGTGGCCAAATATTGGAGTTTCAGCTTCAACATCAGTCCTTCCAATGAACACCCAGGACTGATTTCCTTTAGGATGAACTGGTTGGATCTCCTTGCAGTCCAAGGGACTCTCAAGAGTCTTCTCCAACACCATAGTTCAAAAGCATCAATTCTTCAATGCTCAGCTTTCTTTATAGTCCAACTCTCACGTCTATACATGACCACTGGAAAAATCATAGCCTTGACTAGATGGACCTTTGTTGACAAAGTAATGTCTCTGCTTTTTAATATGCTGTCTAAGTTGGTCATAACTTTCCTTCTAAGGAGTAAGCATTTTTTAATTTCATGGCTGCAATCACCATCTGCAGTGATTTTGGAGCCCCTCAAATAAAGTCAGCCACTGTTTCCACTGTTTCCCCATCTATTTCCCATGAAGTGATGGGACCAGATGCCATGATCTTAGTTTTCTGAATGTTGAGCTTTAAGCCAACTTTTTCACTATCTTCTTTCACTTTCAGCAAGGGTGCTTTAGTTCTTTTTCACTTTCTGCTGTAAGGATGGTGTCATCTGCTGTAAGGATGGTGTCATCTGCATATCTGAGGTTATTGATATTTCTCCCAGCAATCTTGATTCCAGCTTATGCTTCTTCCAGCCTAGCGTTTCTCATGATGTACTCTGCATATAAGTTAAATGAGCAGGGTGACAATATTACAGGGTTGACATACTCCTTTTCCTATTTGGAACCAGTCTATTCTTCCATGTCCAGTTCTAACTGTTGCTTCCTGACCTGCATACAGGTTTCTCAAGAGGCAGGTCAGGTGGCCTGGTATTCCCATCTCTTTCAGAATTTTCCACAGTTTATTGTGATCCACACAGTCAAAGACTTAGGAGCTAAAGCAGAGGATATGGGGAAGGCCTGTCCTGGGAAGGCCCCACAGGGTCCAGCTCAGTTATAAGACTTTAATGAAGAGGGATCCGTGCGGTCAAACACACATTTTGGCAGAGGTTTACTGCTAGTCAGAAGGAGCTGGTGTCTCTTTAATGATGTTAGTGCTTTTCTAGATTTAAGAGGATTCAAGGGTTTGGGCTCATAAAGTATCCTAAAAAATATTTAACTATCTGAAGACCAGTTTTCCCCGGGGCACAAAGTGCCTCATTTCTGATGTCTGCCCCGAACTCCTTTCAGGGTGTGTTGAAAGTCACTGACTGCAGTGGTTCATGAATTCATCCATGTAAACACAGAAGGCAAGTGACAATTTTTAGTTGGCTTTGAGTACCTGCCACCCTCCTAGGATGTAAGGTCTGTAGGGGCAGAGATTTGTCATTGCTCACTGTTGTCCCAGAGTCTGGAAGGGTAGCATATTATGTTCTAGGAATGTTGGCTGAATAAATGAGGAAATAGTTTAGTTAAGTGTTTGGCCCAGTGCTACACAGAGTAAATGGCAGAGCTACACCTTGACTCAGGTATAGTTTGGAATCTTTTACTATTTGCTGAGAAGATGAAACTAGAAATGTAATATTTCCTGGCATATCAGTAAACAAGGATGTCACAGTCATGAGTGATTGCAGCCCTCCAGCATGAGTTCGTGAGCCCTAAGGGCACTGGGGGAGGGAGAAGAATACCTGAGATCTGACAGCTATTGGGCTGCAGCCACTCCCTATGGTGAACCCCCAGGGAGCCGGGGATGTGAGAAACACAGTATACTGGCCCAGGATACTGCTACTGCTGCTAAGTCACTTCAGTCGTGTCCGACTCTGTGCGACCCCATAGACGGCAGCCCACCAGGCTCCCAGTCCCTGGGATTCTCCAGGCAAGAACACTGGAGTGGGTTGCCATCTCCTTCTCCAATGCATGAAAGTGAAAAGTGAAAGGGAAGTCGCTCAGTCATGTCTGACTCTCAGCGACCCCATGGACTGGAGCCCACCAGGCTCCTCCGCCCATGGGATCTTCCAGGCAAGAGCACTTGAGTGGGGTGCCACTGCCTTCTCCGGCCCAGGATAGCTGACCTGTAAATGAAAGGGATGATTTCAGTGATCCCAGACTCTCCCATCTTTCCATACATAGAGAAACACAGAATTCCTTAACTTGGGATATCTGGTTTTCTTTAATAATAATCTCTTGATGTTTGGACTACCTTTCTTTTGTTGTAAAACTTCTATATAACCTGACTCCTTCCCTCACCTCCTCAGAGCAGTTCTCTCAGGATTGCTTGAGATGCTGTCTCCGGGGCTTGAAGTCCTAAATATTCCCACTGAATGAAACATAACTCTCAACTTTTAGGTTGTGGGTATATATTTTTTTCAGTTGACAAAACCAACACAGAAGAAAGGAGGTCTGTGATGACTGTAGAAATGAAAATGAAGTCGGATGACATTAACATCTAGCTCCAGACAACTAGGCTAGACTTTGAAGTCACTTAAGCTGATAAATTTCCTTCTTTTTAAAAAAATTTTTATTTTCTGGTTGCACCATGGAATCTTAGTTCCATGACCAGGGATCGAACCCACACTCCCTGCTTTGGAAATACAGTCTTAATCACTGGACTACCAAGGAAGTCTTCTTTTTTAATTTTTTTCTTTTGTTTATTTGTCGAGTCAGGTGGCTGTGATTTTCACCCCAAAAGATCCCTATGAGGTAGACCTTGAAAAACCTGAGTTGAATAAGAAATATCTTATTCAACTATTTTTAGCAAAGGGTATGTCTGTTTCAGTTGTTGACCTATCCTTTCAGCTGAAGTGGGACCCAGGCAGCTTTACTCTCACCTCCGCCCTCTCCTGTCCTTAATTCATTTCAGCACATGTTGACCTGAAACAGGAAGTCCACACATGACCTTCATGTTCTTTTAGATCATTATTTTTTTCTTACTTGGGCACTTGGGATTACATTTTCAAAAACCCCAGCAGAAGTTGAATGTCAAGGGACTTTCCTGGTGATCCAATGGTTAAGACTCTGTGCTCCCAATGTAGGGGGCCCAGGTGCAATCCCTGGCCAGGGAACTAAGATCCCACATGTCACTCAATGATGTTAAAAAAAAAAAAAAATGTGGAGTGCCAAATAATGATGAGACTGGCTTCCAAGAAAGTTATATATTATATCTAAAGTACAGCTGCAAATGTACATTTTCACCTACATTTACTGCAGGGAAGCACCTGTCTTCTGTACCATCTGTCCCTTTTTGTTGTTAATCAAGTTTGCATTTTTCCTTTTTCTCAAACAGAAACATGTTTATGCTCCTGTGTCCTGGGACAGGATGAAATTTAGCTTCATCGACATTCTAATTTTAAAACCATCAACTCGACAAATTTTACTCTCCATTGGTTTGGGTACATCTACTTCAAACACTTTGAAAAAATCACCTCTTCTTTTTTTTGTTTGTTTGATGACGCTAGTCACAATTCTACTTCACAGAACAATGTCCCTGGTGGGGTGGGGGTGGTCTGTATAAAAGAACCTTCTCTTTTGCATGCTACTGCTGCTGCTGCTAAGTTGCTTCAGTCGTGTCCAGCTCTGTGCGACCCCATAGACGGCAGCCCACCAGGCTCTCCCCATCCGTGGGATTCTCTAGGCAAGAATACTGGAGTGGGTTGCCATTTCCTTCTCTTTTGCATAAGTGATCTTTAAAAGTTTGTGTTAAGACTCAGGAACTAACTCCTACAACTAGTAAACCATTTGGAACCTGTCACTAATCACTTACTTTCAGTCAACAGGAAACAAACCTTCTCCCCTTCCCCTACTTCCAGTACAACACTAATCTCCTCTCCCCCTACCTCTAGTACACCACGGAACACACTATGTTCCATGTCTACAGACTTGCCTAATCTGGGCATTTCCTGTAAGTGGACTCATACAATATGTCTTTATTTATTTATCTTTAGACTAACTTCTCTCCCTTAGATACATAAAAGAGACATGCTTATATTCACCTGGAGGCCTGTACAAAATCATTCATTCCACAATCATTCTGAGTAACCACCGTGGGAAATGACATGGGTTATAGTATGTAAGTCTCAGAGGAGGTAAACTTATTTTGCTTATTCATACCATGTTATATACTGAGCCAGCAATTCAAAATAAACTCTTGCTTCTCATAACAACCTCAATGAATTCAAATACTATTCAGATATAATATTCAGCCAAACACAAAGGAGTTCAGATTTGTGTTTCCATTTATTTGATGTCGAAAGCAGAGACATCTGAAATACGGTGATCATAGTCAGAATGGTAGGTTCCTATTGAGAGGTTGCTGCTGCTGCTGCTGCTGCTGCTGCTAAGTCACTTCAGTCATGTCTGACTCTGTGCAACCCCAGAGATGGCAGCCCACCAGGCTCCCCTGTCCCTGCGATTCTCCAGGCAAGAACACTGGAGTGGGTTGCCATTTCCTTCTCCAATGCATGCAAGTGAAAAGTGAAAGGGAAGTCACTCAGTCATGCCTGACTCTTCATGACCTCCGTCCATGGGATTTTCCAGGCAAGAGTACTTACTGACTGGAAAATGGTGAAAACCATCCTGTCTACATCTTTCAGAAGTTCTGTATATTGATTTGGATGTTGGCCATACATACGTTGGGGCTTCTGTGACAGTTCAGTTGGTAAAAAATCTGCCTGCAATGCAGGAGACCCTGGTTCAATTCCTGAGTCAGGAAGATCCACTGGAGAAGGGATAGGCTATCCACTCCAGTATTCTTGGGCTTCCTTTGTGGCTCAGCTGGTAAAGAATCTGCCTGCAATTCGGGAGACCTGGGTTCAACCCCTAGGTTGGGAAGATTCCCTAGAGAAGGGAAAGGCTACCACACCAGTATTTTAGCCTAGAGAATTCCATGGATGATATAGTCCATGGGATCACAAAGAGTCAGACACAACTGAGAGACGTTCGCTTTCACTTTTCATATACACATTTGTATATACAAGAAGTCATCAAGCCGTATACTTAATATCTATGTACTCTGTAATATGTAAAGCAATCATCAGATGAAAAACAAATGCCAAGAATATTTTTCTCACAAAGCAAACTTCTGGCCCTGGTGTTTCCCCCCGAATCCTTACAAATATTTAAGACAGAAATAATGCCAATCTCCAACACATTCCTCAAGAGAACAGATTTAGGGGGACTACCCCCACCCTGTTTTTTATCAGTTTTGATACCATCTTCACAACAGACATTATAGGAAAAGGGCGATCACAGACCAAACTCTTCTAGATGGTGATGCCAAAACGCAATATAATCATTGGCAGTCTAGATTCAGAGTTTGACTTGTTTGTTTGTTTTTTGGCTGCCAAATGTGACCTCACCATGGATCGAACCTGTGCCCCCTGAAACTGGGAGTTCAGAGTTTTAACCAGTGGATGGCCAGGGGAGTCCCATAGATTCAGAGATTTTTAGAAATAAATTGGGATTTAATGGCAGGATTTCCATCAAGATCACTGGCTGTTTGGAGGATGCCTTGGGGAGTGGTGGTGCAGTGGTAAAGAATCCACCTTCCAATGCAGGACACGTAGGAGACACTGGTTTGATCTATGTGTCGGGAAGATCCCCTGGAGAAGGAAATGGGAACCCACTCCAGTATTCTTGCCTGGAGAGTCCGATGGACAGAGGAGCCTGGTGGGCCACAGTCCACGGGGTTGCAGAGTCAGGTACGGCTGAACATGCATGCTTATGCTTACTTACTTGATGATTGGAGAGGAGGGACAAAGCCATTGGGGTTAGTGAAATAAACATTTGGTGACAGAAGTTAGAAGGGCCTGGGTCATCCTCAGGGATAGTCCTGGGGTGGGGTCTCTAGGGTGGGGCTATGGAGGGGTCCCTCTCAGAGGGGAGATGGGAGTCTGTCCTCTGCTTCTACAGGGTCTAGGGATGGAGGAGAAACCTGCAGGGCCTGGATTCTGGTGAGAAAGGATGAACAGGGAGGGTGAGCCATCAGAGCCAGTGCAGGCCAGGGCCCCTCCTCAGCCCAGACTGCTGACAGTGGCTCACGTCAGTAGTCAGTGAGAGGCTTCCCTCATCGCTCAATAGCACAGAATCCACCTGCCAGTGCAGGGGGCAGGGGTTCGATCCCTGATCTGGGAGTATACTGCATGCCTTGGAGCAACTAAGCCCATTCACCGCAAATACTGGGCGGGTGCACTACAGCCCACATGTCACAACTACTGAAGCCCGCCTGCTGTAGAGCCTGCTCCACAACAAGAGAAGCCACTGCAAGGAGGAGCCCCTCACCACAACTAGAGGGTAGCCCCTGCCCTCCATAACTAGAGAAAAGCCCGTGCAGCAATGGAGACCCAGCACGGCCAAAAATAAATGAATAAATTAAAAAAAAACTTTTTTAAGTCAGTAAGACATTGAGGGTCACAGACTTAATTAATTAAATTCCCAGGGTACCAGCCTAGATGCCTACTTTCCCAGTTAAATTTGTATGAACTCCTTGCTCATCCAAGGCTGGTCCATTGAAAGGAAGTTAAATCTTGGCAGAGCCATCATGTGACAGTTGGTTTGGAATGTCCTAAGTTCTGAGCCAGCTTAGGGGTCAAACAGACAGCTGGTCACGTGGGGTGGTCACCTGGTCATCGGGAAAGCTCAGTGTGAGACAGCTGACAGTGTGAAGACGCTGGGGGAGGATGAACACATGGTTGTATTTCCCCTGGTCCTTCAGAGGGGCTTCCTTCAGAGAAATCTGTCATGTCTGGGGTCAGGGATTAAGTCCTAGAGATGGGGGTCTGGGTCAGGATTTGAGCCATTCTTTTGGCTCAAGACCTCCTCTGGGATATCAACTCTCTCCTCGCAGAAACCCTGGGGCAGGATATTTTGAAAAGAGGGAGAGAGGAGCCCTTGGTTCGTGAATAGGGCATCATCGGGAAGTCTTAGGGATTCAGGGATCTCTGTCCTCAAAGAACCAACTACATTGCTGTCTCAGTTCCATCATGCATCGTGTGACTCTGGACAAAGCACTTAAAATCACTAAATTTCAATGCTGTGAACTAGCAACCCACACCAGTACTCTTGCCTGGGAAATCCCATAGACAGAACTGGCAGGCTACAGCCCACGAGGTCGCAAAGAGTCAGACACAACGACTAAAGAACAACAACACGATGTGGGCTACAGCTGCTGCACTGTCCCCTCCACAGGGCTAACATAGGGAGTCATGGGAAGCATTAAGATACATTCTCCACGATCCTCAAAAGCACCCTTCCCGTGTACAGGATGAAAAGTAAACATCCACGCTTCCCTGTCCTATAGCCGTCCAAGTCCTCTCTCTGGAGGCAAGTCTACCCAGTTTCTAGCTTTTTCTTCTGCACAGTTATTGAGCAAGCACTTAACGAGGACTTCTGAAGTACTCTTTCTTAATCTTTCCTTGTATTTAACCATTTTAAGCCTCATACCATGATACTGTAGGTTCTATTTAAGAACAGTGCAGAGAACTGTGGGGAGAGGTCAGTCCATCATCTTCCTAGGTTCATGCTGCTTCTAGAGGGATTTGAACCAGTGCCCATGTTCTCAGTTTATATTGTGCTGCCTTCCTATATTGCCTCATCTAAATAAAGGTATCTGGTGGACTTCCATGGTGGTCCAGTGGTTAAGATTCTGTGCTTTCAATGCAGGGGTGTGGGTTCAATCCCCTGTCAGGGAACTAAGATCCCACATGCCACATGGTGAGGCCAAAAGAAAAAATTAAAGGTATTTACCCACATAATCTCTCCCTTGAGTGTTTTAAGTGCACCCCAAACTGTAAGATCTTCTTAAAGCCTAACTTTGATTCAGGAGGCTCTGCTAGGCAGCTGGTCGGATAAGGGGATCAAAGGTTTAAACTGTGAATAAGTTATTACTGACTTTCCTGTACTCTTCTGCCAGCAAGATGCCAACAGCTCTCTTTGTTATGAATGCATTTCCTAGGATCTGGCCTGATGGAGACAAAAAGGAAACTTGCTCCTCAGTTAAGAAGATGCGCACCTCACCCCCAGCAGTGGGTCAGAAAAGTGGGCATCTTGCCACACCCCAGGGTGCACCCTACAAACCAGTCAATTGAAGGTACTTTGGAAATTCAGTGGTTATATAGACTGCAGAATAATGATAGAAGCTTATTTAGTATACTGTGTAAGAGAAAACTATAAAAATATTGAGCCATATCCCTTTTTTCCCATGTATTAAAATTTAAATTTGCCAAGTTATTTGTGCCATGACCAGAAAAGTAAAGGTGTATTTACAACTCAGGCTTGTTTACATGTAATAGTCAACAGTGTCTAGATATTAATGTTTGGATGTTAGCTGATGGCTGAATATTAGCAGAAGTAGGTCTCTCCGTGAAACAGTGCAATCAGGTTATTTTTTTAAATTAATGGATGTTAGTATTTAGGACAGGTTTTTTTGGGGGAAGGGTTGTTTTATTTTTCATTTGGCTGTGCCAGCTCTTAGTTGCAACATGTGGGATCTAGTTCCCTGACCAGGGATCGGACCTGGACCCCCTGCATTGGGAGCATGGAGTCTTATCCACTGGACCACCAGGGAAGTCCAGCCGTGGTTAAACAGTAGGATATCAGAATTTTCAAAACTTCTGTAATTGATTATATTCACAATGAAATGTTAGTCGAATGAATAAAATAGATTATTTTGTCTCGAATTCAATCCAGTCCCCCAATAAAAGTGTGCTTGTAATCACCTACAGAATTCTAAACAACAGATGATCAGTGTGGTAGCAGCCTGTGTGAATTCACAGAGGCCTGCGTGGTTTTGACAGATGTTAAAAATAGAGCAGCGGGCACTTGCCTGGGAGTCCAGAGGTTGAGACTTCGCCTTCCAGTGCAGGATGTGTGAGTTCCACCCTTGCTCTAGGAGCTAAGATCCCACATGCCTGGGAGCGAAATAAAAACAAAATGTAAAACAAAAGCAATATTGTAACAAATTCAATAGGCTTCAAACAGACTTTAAAATCAGTCCACATTAAAAAAAATATATAGCAATTTAGCTGGACTTCAAAATGGGCAGGATGAGTGATGGGACTCTGTCATTGAATCATAACATGAAGTTTAGTACCATTTGTAGATTGAATATTTCATAATGATATAGGTTGCCTTCAGCTGAAAAGCCAAGGGCTCTGTCTCACTTCTTTTCTGCTCCTCTCCTTTGCATTCCCTTGTCCACCAAGGCAGATGGCCCAGCAGCAGCTGAGTCATGCTTGCTTTACCCACCACATCCATGCAGCCTGTCTCCTTGCCCAAGGCAACAAAACCTCACCGAGCAATTCCTGAGCAACACCTGCAGTGACTGACAGTCACTCTGTGTCCCCCCACCCCGCCTGCCAGACTCCCCTGATGACCTTTTGGAGGAGCTCCCTCATGACAGAGCAGAGGAAGAAACCCTATCTAGCGCCAAGGTAAGGTCGCTTGTCTTTGTTTGAGATGGATGTGTTGCTTTGTTCGTTTATTTCATGTTCAATTGAATTCACCCATGAAAATCTGGATTATCGACGGTTTACACAGTTTCCGTGATGCGGGGAGTGCCCCTCACAGATCTCTAACCAACTGACAGCTGATACAAAGGGATATTCAAGGGACTTCCCTGGTGGTCCGGTGGTTAAGAATCTGCCTTTCAGTGCAGGGGCTGCAGGTTCAGTCCCTGATTGGTGAACTAAGATCCTACACGCCGCAGAGCAAATAAGCCAGTGTGCCATAACTAGAGAGTCCAGTGCACTGTGACAAAAGATCCCGAGTGCTGCAACTAAGACCCGATGCAGTCGAGTACATATCAATAAAATAAAAAGAGGGCTTCAAAAATGGCAGCATCTGTCCTACTGGAGCAAGCATTTCCACCAGCAAGCATTTCTCCTCCTTGGACAAGGATTCTGTGATTGCCAACCAAAATGGACTTTAGGGACACATTCTCTAGGAAAAGCCAGTCAGTACCTTTTGGCTTGAGTAGGTTTGGCCCCTTTTGCTTTTGGGTGCCCTTAAGTCAATTGCTGTTTCCCATTTGGTTTTCTAGATTCACCAAGAGAACAAACGACATGTGCAGGTGAGGAAAGGAAATTCAAACTCCTAAAAAAAAAAAAAAAAAAAAAAAAGCCTGATCTTACCCTCATAGTATCTTCTTTTCTATTTGTATCTGCAGGTGGTCTCAAGAACCAATGAAAAGGGTATGTGTTTTAGAATTACTCACTCAATGAGGAAAAGGGAGGTGGGGCTTTCTTGCTGGTCTTAGGTCTGGAAAGTTATCCTGTTTCTAGTTTCCTGCTGGGGATGAGGACTGGGGGCATGGGGTAAGGACTGAATCCCCAAGTAAAGAACTATGGCCTAGCTCTGCACCCCCTGGCAATAGCTGTGTTCTGTTGAGGGGGTGTGGGTCTGCATACATGGGGCTTTAGAAGTGTGTGTGTGTGTGGAGGATCTGTGTGAAGTGATTGTGACGTTGTGGGCAATGTGTACAGTTAAAAATACATGTTTCCCAGGACTTCCCTGGTAATCCAGTGACTAAGACTCCGTGCTCCCAATGCAGTGAACTCAGGTTTGATCCCTGGCATGCTGCCACTAAGACCCAGAGCCGCCAAATAAATAAATTAAAAAAAAAATACGTTTCCCCCGTAGATACATCCCACTTACACATCACAATTGCCAGTGTCACATTTCCCAAAAAGTGCCATCAGCACTGAACACTTTATGTACATTATCTCGTTCAATCCTCCCCACTGTGCCTGGGCTGCTGCTGCTGCTGCTAAGTCGCTTCAGTCGTGTCCGACTCTGTGCGATCCCACAGATGGCAGCCCACCAGGCTCCCCCGTCCCTGGGATTCTCCTGGCAAGAACACTGGCTGCTGCTAAGTCGCTGCAGTCGTGCCTGACTCTGTGCGACCCCATAGACGGAAGCCCACCAGGCTCCCCTGTCCCTGGGATTCTCCAGGCAAGAACACTGGAGTGGGTTGCCATTTCCTTCTCCAACGCATGAAAGTGAAAAGTGAAAGTGAAGTCGCTCAGTCGTGTCCAACTCTTCGCAACCCCACGGGCAGCAGCCCACCAGGCTCCTCCGCCCATGGGATTTTTCCAGGCAAGAGTACTGGAGTGGGGTGCCATTGCCTTCTCCAACTGTGCCTAGGCAATGACCCACTATCCCCACTTCTCAGAGAGAGAAACAGAGGCACAGAGATGATTGACCCATGCTCAGGAGCTCCTATGTGGAAGAGCCAACATGTGAATCCAAGCGTGTGGCCAAGAAGTTAAACCACTGACTTTCACTTATCACTCAACCATGGGGTCATTTGTCTTAGGGCAAGACAGTCTGGGCTTCAGTATACAGAGGCCACAAACACTGCCCATCATCAGAAGGGGCCTCAGTGGTCCCAGAACCCAGGGTAACTATGAAAGTGAAAGTTGAGTCACTCAGTCATGTCTGACTCTTTGCAACCCCACGGACTATAGCCTGCCAGTCTCCTCTGTCCATAGAATTCTTCAGGCAAGAATACTGGAGTGTTTTGCCATTCCTTTCTCCAGGGATCTTCCCAACCCAAGGATCGATTGAACCCAGGGATCTCCCACACTGTGGGCGGATTCTTTACCATCTGAGCCACCAGGGACACCAGGGCAGCTATAGGTGCATTTAAAGCTGACTTTGGCACCGACATGAGCGCGAATGCCCATCAGAAGCCACATGCTCCTGGTCAGTCCACAGAGTCTGAGACTCTGTGTAGACAATGCAGGTTGATATCTATCAGCTTCTGGCCCCAACCATATAAACATCAGGGAGAGAGCTTCCCTGGTGACTTTGTGGTAAAAAATCCACCTGCCAATGCAGGGGACACGGGTTCCATCCCTGATCTGGGAAGGTCCCACACACCATGGGGCAAGTAAGCCTGTTCTCCACAACTACTGAGCCTGGGCTCTAGAGCCCTCAAGCCGCAACCGCTGAGCCCGTGTGCCTACAGTCTGCACTCTGCAACAAGAGAAGCCACTGCAGTGAGAAGCCCTCACACCAAAATTAGAGAGTAGCCCCTGCTCGCCACAACTAGAGAGAAAGCCCTTGTGCAGTAATAAAGACCCACTGCAGCCAAAAGATAAATAAAATTTTTAAAACTTGTTAAGACTTGTTTTTTAGGGAAAAAAAATCAGGGAGATATTTTAGTGTATTTAATAATATTATGACCACAAGCTCTGTAACTCATGTGCGCTTCATCCCCCAGAACAGTGATAGATAAGAACCCAGGATTTGGCTTTGTTGTTAGCCTGAACACCCTGCTTCTCATTTCTTTCCTGTTCCTCTCCTTTGCCTTTCCTCGCCCACCAAGGAGGGTGGCCCCTAATTCTCAGTGCTTGCTTGTTAACCAATCGCGTCCATGGACTCTCGCCCGGGGTCCACATCAAGCAGACCTGAGTGATTCCTGAGCAGCGTCACCCAAGGCTGACAGTCGCTCTGTGTCCTTCCAGATCCCCCCGAGGGCCTGGTGGAGGAGCTGCCCATGCACAGGGCAGAGGAAGAGAGCCCGTCTAACACCAAGGTAAGCTCAACTGTCTTTTAATTCATTAATAAACTTGAAATTTGGCTGCACCGGGTCTCGGTTGCTGTGCATGGGCTCTGTCTAGTTGTGGCAAGCAGGGTTTACTCTTCACTGTGGTGTGCAGGCTTTCCACTGCAGTGGCTTCTCTTATTGCAGAACACAGGCTCTAGGGCGCACAGGCTCAGTAGCTGTGGTGCACGGGCTGCTGCTCCTGGGCATGTGGGATCTTCCCAGATCGGGGAGCAAACCCGTATCCCCTGTACTGGCAGGTGGATTCTTTACCACTGGACCACCAGGGGAGTCCAAGTTCACCCATCTTTGTCTGAGAGAAGAGTGCTGCTTTTTTGGTTTCTTTCTTTCGTTTCTAGTTCATTTGAATTCACGTAGGAAAATCCGAGCGTGTGCATTAGAGGTGGGGTTTACATTGAGTCTCTCACCTACGACTCATGATTCCAGGAAAGAAAGGGAAGGTGTTAGCTGGTCAGTCGTGTCTGACTCTTTTGCAACCCCGTGGACTTTAGCCCACCAGGCTCCTCTGTCCATGGAATTCTCCAGGCAAGAATACTGGAGTGGGTGGCCATTCTCTTCTTCAGGGGATCTTCCCAACTCAGGGATGGAATGCGGGTCTCCTGCACTGTGGGCAGATTCTTTACCGTCTGAGCCACCAGGATGCCCTAGGCCATTCACACAGGCAGCATGGGTTTAGAGATCACACAGGGACCTTTCCTCATCAGAAATGTTTCCTCAGTGGAGTAAGAATTTTGCAATGGGTGGACCAGTATGGACTTGAAAGATCCATGGTGCAGGAAAAGCTTGTCCCTTTTTCACCAGTGTTGTCCTTCTACAGTATCTCTTGGGACCTTTGACTGGACAGTTTTCCCACCTGTTTTTCTAAAGTCCCCTATAGGATCAAAGACCCACATCGACAGTACACAGCATGATCTGATACCCATAGTGTTTTCTCTTCTGTCACGGCAGGTGACCTCAGGATTAACTGAAAATGGTACGTACCCTGGAATTACTCATTTGCTTCATGGAGGGGGGAGGGCGGGCAGAGAACGCAGACAATGAGAAAGATGGGCTGTGTTGGCAGGCTTTCATCTGGAGAGCCTCCCTGATTCTGAATTCCTGCTGGGAACGGGGGCTGAGGATGGGATGAGAGAAGCTGACTTCCCGGAGAAAGAACCATGGCCGTTTTTCTTTTCTAAATACTTGTTTATTTACGGCTCACGGGGTCTTCATTGCTGCACCCGGGCTTTCTCTAGTTGCGGCGAGCAGGGCCTACTCTGTGGTCATTGTGTGCAGGCTTCTCATGATGGTGGCTTCTCGTTGTGGAGCACGGGCTGTAGGGCTCTCGGGCTTCAGTAGTTGTGGCACGTGGATTCAGTAAATTTTGGCTCCCGGGCTCTAGAGCACAGGCTTAGTAGTTGTGGCTTGAGGGCTTAGCTGCTCTGAGGCAGGTGGAATCTTCCTGGATCAGGGATCCAACCCGTGTCTCCTGGGTGGGCAGGTGGATCCTTTATCACAGAGTCACCAGGGATGCCCCCATGGCAGTTTCATTGCCTTTAAATTTTATTTATTTTTGGCTGTATTGAGTGTTCAATTTCTTGAATTTTTTAAATTTAGATTGCCTTTAGGTGGTGACCCCGTACCTGTGTCTGTGTGTGTGTACTTCCCTAGGTTGATGTTGCTTCCAACAACACAACTGCCAGTGTCAACTTCTTTTTTTTTTTTTTTAAATATTTTTATTTATTTGACTGCACCAGGTCTTAGTTGCAGCACATGGGATCTAGTTCCCTGACTAGGGATCGAACCCCAGACCCCTACACCGGGAGCTTGGAGGCTTAGCCTCTGGACCCCCAGGGAAATCCCTAGTGTCAAGTTCTAAATGCAAAAGATCCCACTGCTACTGTTTCATATGATTAAATGCATTTAAAATATCTCAAACCACGCACTTAAAATGTGTGCAGTTCATTGTATGGCAGGTAGACCTCAGTAAGCTCAGTGGAAGAATCTCATCACCAGCCTGGCAAATGTTCACAGAGTTCCAAGAAGCACTGTGATTGGGTCGATGACAACTTCTGTTAGTAATTTTCTCCTCCATCCAACCTTTCATATTCAGTTTGACAGGATGATAAATGAAAAGAAGCCATCCCTGTCCTAATTTCTCATGAGAGAAAGCAGAGACTGGAGAAGGTGGATGAATTCTGGAGAGTCACACAGACTGTGGGTGTGGAACTGAGGGAAGCCATCCAGACTCTTCCATCCAGAGCCTATGCACTTTCTCCCACACCCCTACTGCCTGGGGGAAGCTCAGCTTCCATGTGTTTGGCATCAGTTATGGTCCGGGGCCTCTTTGTGTAGGATGCTTGCAGGGCCTGAGATGCTTGCTCCATCAGATATTTTAGTACTAAATGGATATTTCCCCCAAGGATGCTTCACTCCTTCCCTTCTTCCTCAAACCACTGGATTACAGGAGGTCTCAGCATTAAACCTCCCTCATCTCTGGGGCTCGGGGGCAGAGTTCCTTTATTTTGCAGGAGCCCCAGGGGAACCCACATGTCCCTCTCAGTTCTGGAGGAATCTGAGAGTGGACAAGTGAACAGACCACATCTGAATGTGTCCATAAGAGTTGGAATTTAAGGCTTATCCCTTTGGACGCTAGAGCCAGAAAGATCTGGTGGAAATGGGGAAGTGAGATATTAAAGGGGGATCCCCTCTCTCATTTGAGGATTTGCAACTGTGATCAATGTCTGGGTGGAGGGCTCTGGCTCCAGGGAGCCCCAGGAAGTTCTGGGACCTCAGAGGAAAGAATGATGGCCCCAGCTGGAGTAGAAGAAAGGAGTGAGCTACTCTATTAAGTCTGTTGCTCATGTTTGTGTCTCCAATCTTTAGATTGGATTGTTGACCGAAGATATGACTCAAGTAGTGAGGATGAAGACTCCCCAGGTAGGGAACCACTCAGGTAGGATTCAAGGGGAAAAGGATCCTGGGAGCGGTTGGGCTATACCTGTTGCTTTAGAGACAGAGGAGGAAGGGGTGTAAAATGGGAGAGAAAAAGGAAATGTGTGTCCTTTTTATGATTTCATGAGTTAAGAGCTCTCTAGGACTTCCCTACAGTCAGTGGTTAAGACTCTGACTTCCAGTGTGAGGGGTACAGGTTCGATCCCTGGTCAGAGAACTAAGATCCCACATGCCATGCTGCACAGCCAAGAAAATTAAAAAAAAAAAACAAACAACTTTTTAATAAAAGAATAAGAGCTTGTTTTGGGAACCTTGATTGTTTTTTCGCTTTGATATTCCAAGCTTATCTTCCTTCGTGCCCCCACCAAGACCGGCTGTTTCCTGATTCTTCCAGTGCCAAACCCCGTCTCTCGGGAATTGAGTGCTAGCATTCTGGGATTGGGTTTTGGTGCTGATTTACAAGACAGGCTGTCTGGTGAGACACAACTCCCTCACAAACACTTGAACCTGGAGAGAGTCCCTCGTGTGTGCTCCAGACGCTAGCAGACACTCCTTCTGCACGTTCAGGTCTCATGGCAGTTCCTCCACACCCTGTCCTCAGGTTTACACGTGCTGATCATGTGGTCTGTTGGTCAGTGGTGTCCAACTCTTTTGTGACCTCATGGACTATATAGCATGCTGCAGTCCATGGGGTCACAAAGAGTTGGACATGGCTGAGCAACTGAACTGAACTGGACTATATAGTGAGGCTCCTCTGTCCATGGGATTCTCCAGGCAAGAATACTGGAGTGGGTTGCCATGCCCTCCTCCAGGGGATCTTCTCAACCCAGGGATCAATCCCGAGTCTCTTGTATTGGTAGGCAGATTCTTAACCCCTGAGCCTCCTGGGAAGCCTCAGGTTTAACCCTGGTTTAAGGGCACTCTCAGGGGTGGAAATGTTAGAGGGGCAGCAGGGGCTTAAGGAATCACACCGACCCTAACTCTGTGCTTTCTTTCACCAAGGCCGTTCCATCACCATTACTGCCCTTGTGCATGCAGAAGCCTGTGTTACAGATTCTGAGGACTGAGTTTCGGAGACCACCAATCTGCCTGTAATTAATTTCCTACTTATGTCTCTCTTTTTTAATTCTGTTTATATTCTACCGGTAGACACCTCTTCATTGCTCTTCTCCATTCCTTCTTATGATTTTCATCCTAAAGAACTTGGTCTTGTCCAGACACTTGAGGTCCAGAGATCTTCCATGTCTAGAAAAATTTCTCTCCAGCCCTCCTCCCTCCCTGGCTTTCCCATCATCATCCTCACGCCTGACACCCAGTCTGCACAATTGAGTTGTGCTGAGCAATCCTGAGCGGCCAGCATAGAGGTGGGCTGGGCATCAGGAAAATTGGGTACCCCTCCTATGGGGGTTCTCCTGCACTGGATGGCTCTGGTCACACACAACTGTTTTCTGCCTTTCAGCTGTCAAGATTACACAATTTTTTTTTTAGAAAAAGGTTATTCCATCAGGAATCTAATTCTAGAAATCCTCCTGTCCTGAATTCAAGAGAATGAATCAAGAAAGTAAAAGGCGATGAAAAAGAGCAAGAAGAGGAAATGTGAGTGTTAGAGAGGGTAGGAAGATGTGCAGAAGGTGAATAAGTGCACTTCAGGAAAACCCCCAAAGCAGAGGAGCGCCCTGGGTTGGCCACCACGGCACGCGACCATGCAGGGGAGATGACCGATGGTTCCCATCAGTGCCAGCGAGTGAAGGGTGAACTGACTACATGTCCCAGGGAATGGATGCCCAGTCCTTTCCAGGCCCCAAAGAGGGGGCCGTACGTGCCTGTAGGGCCACCATATTCACGCCTCTGGGAGGGACAGGTCGCGTTGCATTCTTTGTGGAAAGCGTCCCTGGTATGGTTAAATGTCCTGTCCTCCTGACCTTCTCAAGCTGAACAGGGAGCTCCTCAACTGATCAGTGTGGTGACAGTGTGACAGGCCCTTGATGCCCCACCCCCACCGCACCCCCGGTTTCAGGCCTCCTTGGACGAGGGTGAGGCGCACAGAAGCGCCAAGGTTCCTGCTCATACAAGCAGGCAGTTCCCTGCAGGCATGCAGTCACCCTGACATCAAGTAGGGGACCCTGCAGGATTCACACCTGGCTGGGATTTGCCCAACCCCTGGGGACCACCTCAGCCTCTGTGGAGCCCCATGGAATGGCCTTGGTCACCTCATGGCGCCATTTGTCAGCCTGAGGTTCTTCCAACTTTCTACATACAAATAAAACTCAAAACACAAGAATGTGAAAGAAATTCAATGAAGTGCTATGTTAAGGGGTATGTTAAGGAGTTAGGATTCTAAGTTACTTGCATTTCTTTTTATTTCCCAATTTTATAAATAAAAAAAACAAATGCGATTTGTGTGCTATTTTCAAAGCAGTATGTTCTGTGACCTTTTCTTACTGAAATAGACTGAGGCCATAACATTTATGGTTCTATTATTACTGAAGCATTGTGCCGTGTGCTTAGTCACTCAGCCAGGTCCAAGTCTTTGCAACCCCATGGACCATAGCCCACCAGGCTCCTCTGTCCATGAGATTCTCCAAGCAAGAGTACTGGAGTGGGTTGCCATGCCCTCCTCCAGGGAATCTTCCCAACCCAGGAATCAAACACCGGTCTCCGGCATTGCACGTGGATTCTTTACTGTCTGAGCCACCAGAAAAGCCCAAGAATACTGGAGAGGGTAGTCTATCACTTCTCCAGGGGATCTTCCCAACCCAGGAATCAAACTGGGGTCTCCTACATTGTGGGTGGATTCTTTACCAGCTGAGCTACCAGGGAAGCCCTTAAAGCATTCTAATTTTCTTTTAATTGAGGGGCAAAGTTTGGCTGAAGAATTAGAAAGAAAAATGACTTTTAGGGGACAAGGTGCATTCCGGGTCTCTGCCCATTTCTACTCTGCAGGTCTTATAATGTTGAGCGTGATCTGGGAGGACCAGGGTCACCAGTCCCACCCGTGTTGTTATAGCCACACCTTCCGGGAAACAAACTCATTCAGAAGGACAATGCAGATAGTGGAGCGCAGTTTATTACACCAGTGGGCCCAAGGCAGAGTCTTCTCTTAGCCAAGGACCCCGATCAACATTTGTGAAAATCTTTTATACCCCATGTGTACGTGTACGAACCCACCACCCCAATTTCCTTGAGACTTACCTAAAACAAAGGAAGGGTAAATACAATCACAATAACCCCATCATTCATGTGGTATGTGTTCAAACAGTTAATAATCAATAAGTCTGCCGATAGATACAGAAAGAATTTATGACCTGCCTGGAGGCAGGAGTGATTATGTTTTCTCTTAGGCGATGAGTAACCTGGATGTGATCTTCACGATTCCCCTGTCCACAGGGGGTCTTATCCTTCTATTGTAGTTTCCACAGGCACTAAACACAGAGTTCAGAGTCCATCGGAGAGGTGGCCAAGCATGATCAGCATGAACAGGAGGTCTAAGGTGGAGTCCAGCTCCGTCTCTTTCCTCCTTCAGTGTCAGCAGACCTCCTGCTCCCTGCAGAGCCCAGGTGGGTGGGACTCAACCCTTTGATCCTGAAGTTACTTACAATATTTTTCCCAGTTGGAGATTTGCACAGAGAGGCGATTGCCCACCTTCCCCTGGGTCAGTGGTAAAGCCTTTCCTTGCCCACTATCCTTGGCAGTTCTGGACTTTCAAAGTCTCCTATCTTTGGACTTCTCTGGTCGTCCAGTGGTTAAGACTCCATGCTTCCAATGCAGGGGACATGGGTTCAATCCCTACTTGCGCAACTACGTGACTTGAGGCACCAAAAAATAAGTAAAATAACAATAAAAGCCTCCTATATTTGATTGGAATCCGTGTTTCAAGATCTTACTCAGCAGGGGCTAAAATCCCACCTCTTGTTCATGAACATGTGTCCTGGAACCCAGGACACACAGAGGCATGAAACTGATCTGCTCTGATTCCCAGGCTCTGCTCAGTTCAGTTCAGTCGCTCAGTCGTGTCTAACTCTGAGACCCCATGAACCACAGCACGCCAGGCCTCCCTGTCCATCACCAACTCCTGGAGTCCACCCAAACCCATGTCCATTGAGTCGGTGATGCCATCCAGCCATCTCATCCTCTGTCATCCCCTTCTCCTTCTGCCTTCAATCTTTCCCAGCATCAGAGTCTTTTCAGATGAGTCAGTTCTTCACATCAGGTGGCCAAAGTATTGGAGTTTCAGCTTCAACATCAGTCCTTCCAATGAACACTCAGGACTGATCTTCTTTAGGATGGACTGGTTGGATCTCCTTGCAGTCCAAGGGACTCTCAAGGGTCTTCTCCAACACCACAGTTCAAAAGCATCAATTCTTGAGCACTCAGCTTTCTTTATAGTCCAACTCTCACATCCCTACATGACTACAGGAAAAACCATAGCCTTGACTAGACGGATGAGGTCGCGAAGAGTCAGACACAACTGAGTGACTGAACTGAACTGAATTGAACTGGACTGACTAGATGGACCTTTGTTGGCAAAGTAATGTCTCTGCTTTTGAATATGCTGTCTAGGTTGGTTATAACTTTCCTTCCAAGGAGTAAGCGTCTTTTAATTTCATGGCTGCAATCACCATCTGCAGTGATTTTGGAGCCCCTCCCTCCCACCCCCGCAAAATGAAGTCTGCTGCTGATTCCACTGTTTTCCCATCTACTTGCCATGAAGTGATGGGACCAGATCCCATGATCTTAGTTTTCTGAATGTTGAGCTTTAAGCCAACTTTTTCACTCTCCTCTTTCACTTTCATCAAGAGGCTCTTTAGTTCTTCACTTTCTGCCATAAGGGGGGTGTCATCTGCATATCTAAGGTTATTGATATTTCTCCTTGCAATCTTGATTCCAGCTTATGCTTCTTCCAGCCCACTGTTTCTCATGATGTACTCTGCATATAAGTTAAATAAGCAGGGTGACAATATACAACCTTGACGTACTCCTTTCCTGATTTGAAACCAGTCTTTTGTCCCATGTCCAGTTCTAACTATTGCTTCCTGACCTGCATACAGATCTCTTGCTTTTTCAATGATCCAGCAGATGTTGGCAATTTGATCTCTGGTTCCTCTGCCTTTTCTAAAACCAACTTGAACATCTGGAAGTTCACAGTTCACTATTGTTGAAGCCTGGCTTGGAGAATTTTGAGCATTACTTTACTAGCATGTGAGATGAGTGCAGTTGTGCAGTAGTTTGAGCAGGCTCTGCTAAACGTCCAGCCAAAAGCACTTGATAACTGAGACTCTACATTTAACTCTCGCATGTATCTGGGTCCTGGTATCTCCCTGACTTGACCGGAAGTGCATCTTTAAGTACTGTAGCCATGGATCGTGTGTCTCCAGTATTCTTAAGTAACTGGAAAATATGGGCTCTTCAGTGACACTGGAAACTGGAATCTCAAGTTTCTTTTTTAATACTACTCGAGTTTTGCATTTGAAAGTTCTTAGAATTCTGAAACTGTAAAGAATATCTGCAGACCTGAAGGAAAACTTTGAGTTCATTTATTGTCAATCAATGCCTGGAAAGAAGAAATCTCTTATTGCTATCATCATGTTTTATGGCATAGGGAAATATTAAAATGTAGGTGTATCAAAAACATGATGCTTATTTTAAATGTTTTAGAGATTCAAAATATGAGGTCATAATGAAAGTTTATAAATTTTACTTTAAAAAAAACCTTTATTACTAAACCCTTGAAGAAATTTGAGAGTTTGTTGGTGTTGAACATGCTCCCACATATTTTGGATTTTTTTCTTCAAATATTTTAAACCCTGGACAGGCTTTAATTCTTGAGTGACAGTTGCAGACATATTTAACATTTGATTTATGTTGTTGCTGTTCATCTGCTAAGTCGTTTCTGACTCTTTGCAGCCCCATGGACTGCAGCACACCAGGTTTCCCTGTCCTTCACTGTCTCCCAAAGCTTGCTCAAATTCATGTCCATTGAGTCAGTGATGTCCACTGAGTTCATTCATAGTGACAGACTTTATTTTCCTGGGCTCCAAAATCTCCACAGATGGTGACTGCAGCCATGAAATTAAAAGAGACAATTGGAAGAAAAGCTATGACAAACCTAGACAGCATATTAAAAAGCAGAGACATCACTTTACTGGCAAAGATCTGAATAGTCAAAGCTATGGTTTTTCCAGTAGTCATGCGCAGATGTGAGAGTTGGACCATAAAGAAGGCTGAGTGCCATAGAATTGAAGCTTGTGAAGTGTGGTGCTGAGAGTCCTTGTGACAGCAAGGAGATCAAACCAGTCAATCCTAAAGGAAATCAATCCTGAATATTCATTGGAAGGACTGATGGTGATGCTGAAGCTCACAACACTTTGGCCACATGATGTGAAGAACCAACTCATTGGGAAAGACCCTGATGCTGGGAAAGATTGAAGGCAGGAGGAGAAGATGGCAGATGATGAGATGGTTGGATGGCATCACCGACTCAAGGGACATGATTTTGAGCAAGCTCTGGGAGATAGCGAAGAGCAGGAAAGCCTGGTGTGCTGCAGCCCATGGGGTTGCAAAGAGTCAGAAACAACTGAGGGACTGAATATGTCCATTGAGTCAGTAATCATAAAAGAGTCTAGCCATCTCACAGCAACCCGCTAGGTGGCACTGTGTCAAAGTCTATGAAAGGACCTTGCTTTTCCCTGTTCTAAGCCAGACCTCACTGAGTTAGACAAGGCTATGGTCCGTGTGATCAGACTGGCTAGTTTTCTATGATTATGGTTTCAGTGTGTCTGCCCTCTGATGCCCTCTCGCAACACCTACCATCTTACTTGGGTTTCTCTTGGACATGGGGCATCTCTTCAAGGCTGCTCCAGCAACGTGTGCTATGGACAGAGGTTCATGACATTGTACAGAAGACAGGGATCAAAACCATTCCCATGGAAAAGAAATGCAAAAAAGCAAAATGGCTGTCTGAGGAGGCCTTACAAATAGCTGTGAAAAGAAGAGAAGCAAAAAGCAAAGGAGAAAAGGAAAGATATAAACATCTGAATGCAGAGTTCCAAAGAATAGCAAGAAGAGATAAGAAAGCCTTCCTCAGCGATCAATGCAAAGAAATAGAGGAGAACAACAGAATGGGAAAGACTAGAGATCTCTTCAAGAAAATTAGAGATACCAAGGGAATATTTCATGCAAAGATGGGCTCGATAAAGGACAGAAATGGTATGGACCTAACAGAAGCAGAAGATATTAAGAAGAGGTGGCAAGAATACACAGAAGAACTGTACAAAAAAGATCTTCATGACCCAGATAATCACGATGGTGTGATCACTCACCCAGAGCCAGACATCCTGGAATGTGAAGTCAAGTGGGCCTTAGAAAGCATCACTATGAACAAAGCTAGTGGAGGAGATGGAATTCCATTTGAGCTATTCCAAATCCTGAAAGATGATGCTGTGAAAGTGCTGCACTCAATATGCCAGCAAATTTGGAAAACTCAGCAGTGGCCACAGGACTGGAAAAGGTCAGTTTTCATTCCAAGCCCAAAGAAAGGTAATGCCAAAGAATGCTCAAACTACCGCACAATTGCACTCATCTCACATGCTAGTAAAGTAATGCTCAAAATTCTCCAAGCCAGGCTTTAGCAGTACATGAACCGTGAACTTCCTGATGTTCAAGCTGGTTTTAGAAAAGGCAGAGGAACCAGAGATAAAATTGCCAACATAGTTTGGATCATCAAAAAAGCAAGAGAGTTCCAGAAAAACATCTATTTCTGCTTTATTGACTATGCCAAAGCCTTTGACTGTGTGGATTACAATAAACTGTGGACAATTCTGAAAGAGATGGGAATACCAGACCACCTGATCTGCCTCTTGAGAAATCTGTATGCAGGTCAGGAAGTAACAGTTAGAACTGGACATGGAACAACAGACTGGTTCCAAATAGGAAAAGGAGTACGTCAAGGCTGTATATTATCACCCTGCTTATTTAACTTATATGCAGAGTATGTCATGAGAAATGCTGGGATGGATGAAACACAAGCTGAAATCAAGATTGCCAGGACAAATATCAATAACCTTAGATATGCAGATGACACCATACTTATGACAGAAAGTGAAAAGGAACTAAAAAGCTTGTTGATGAAAGTGAAAGAGGAGAGAGAAAAAAGTTGGCTTAAAGCTCAACATTCAGAAAACTAAGATCATGGGCTCTGGTCCCATCACTTCATGGGAAGTAGATGGGGGAAACAGTGGAAACAGTGTCAGACTTATTTTTGTGACTCCAAAATCACTGCAGATGGTGACTGCAGCCATGAAATTAAGACGCTTACTCCTTGGAAGGAAAGTTATGACCAACCTAGATAGCATATTCAAAAGCAGAGACATTACTTTGCCAACAAAGGTTTGTCTGGTCAAGGCTATGGTTTTTCCAGTGGTCATGTATGGATATGAGAGTTGGACTGTGAAGAAAGCTGAGCATCGAAGAATTGATGCTTTTGAACTGTGGTGTTGGAGAAGACTCTTGAGAGACCCTTGGACTGCAAGGAGATCCAACCAGTTCATCCTAAAGGAGATCAGTCCTGGGTGTTCATTGGAAGGACTGATGCTGAAGCTGAAACTCCAATACTTTGGCCACCTCATGCAAAGAGTTGACTCATTAGAAAAGACCTTGCTGCTGGGAGGGATTGGGGGCAGGAGGAGAAGGGGACGACAGAGGATGAGAAGGCTGGATGGCATCACCGACCTGATGAACGTGAGTTTGAGTGAACTCCGGGAGTTGGTGATGGACAGGGAGGCCTGGTGTGCTGCGATACATGCGGTCGCGAAGAGTCGGACACGACTGAGCGACTGAACTGAACTGAAGCCAGACCTCTCACCTCCCTTCCAATTTCTGAAATATCCACCAGAAGGCAAGGACCCATCTGATCTTATGACTGTTTAGTTTTGTAACCATTTCTGTCTCTTGATAACTACAATATCCTGACTATCTACTCCTCACAAGATTATTAAAAGTTCAGTTCAGTTCAGTTCAGTCACTCTGCTGCTGCTGCTGCTGCTAAGTCGCTTCAGTCATGTCCAACTCTGTGTGACCCCATAGACTGCAGCCCACCAGGCTCCCCCGTCCCTGGGATTCTCCAGGCAAGAACACTGGAATGGGTTGCCATTTCCTTCTCCAATGCATGAAAGTGAAAAGTGAAAGTGAAGTCGCTCAGTTGTGTCCAACTCTTACGACCCCATGGACTGCAGCACACTAGGCTTCCCTGTCCATCACCAACTCCCAGAGCTTGCTCAAACTCATGTCCATCGAGTCAGTGATGCTATACAACCATCTCATCCTCTGTCGTCCCCTTCTCCTCCCACCTTCAATCTTTCTCAGCATCAGGGGCCTTTCCAATGAGTCAGTTCTTTGCATCAGGTGGCCAAGTATTGGATTTTCAGCATCAGCATCAGTCCTACCAATGAATATTCAGGACTGCTTTCCTTTAGGATCGACTAGTTGGGTCTCCTTGCAGTCCAAGAAACTCTCAAGAGTCTTTTCCAATACCACAGTTCAAAAGCATCAATTCTTCAGGACTCAGCTTTCTTTATAGTCCAACTCTTACATCCCTACATGACTACTGGAAAAACCATAGCTTTGACTAGACGGACCTTTGTTGGCAAAGTAATGTCTCTGCTTTTTAATATGCTGTCTAGGTTAGTCATAGCTTTTCTTCCAAGGAGCAAGCATCTTTTAATTTCATGGCTGCAGTCACTATCTGCAGTGATTTTGGAGCCCAAGAATATAATAAAGTCTGTCACTGTTTCCATTGTTTCCCCATCTATTTGCCATGAAGTGATCGGACTGGATGCCATGATCTTAGTTTTCTGAATGTTGAGCTTTAAGCCAACTTTTTCACTCTCCTCTTTCATTTTCATCAAGAGGCTCTTTAGTTCTTCTTCAATTTCTGCCATAAGGGTGGTGTCATCTGCGTATCTGAAGTTACTAATATTTCTCCTGGCAATCTTGATTCCAGCTTGTGCTTCATCCAGCCTGGCATTTTGTATGATACACTCTGCATATAAGTTAAATAAGCAGAGTGACAATATTAAAAATTACAGCAGTTTAAATTCATAGGTAAATGTTCAGCTTTCCTTCTTTCTCGAGGTATTTAACCCTGAATGACAGCGAAATTCCACTGCACCCAATGCCCATTGATCAGCTGTTCCTTACTCTAGGAACCATTCCTTTTGTTTCCAGGCAAAACATTGGTTTATGTTGCTCTCCCAGGACAATTTATAAACATTTCTAACAGAGTCTGTTACTAGTTTTATTTGGATTGTGTGTGCTAAGCTGCTTTAATCATGCCTGACTCTTTGAGACCCCATGGACTGTAGCCCGCCAGGCTCCTCTGTCCCTGGGATTCTGCAGGCAAGAATATTGGAGTGGGTTGCCATTTCCTTCTCCAGGGGATCTTCCTAACCTAGGGATTGAACCCTGGTCTCCTGCATTGCAGGCAGATTGTTTGCCAACTGAACCACCAGGGAAGCCCACTGATGTGATCTTAAAAATTCTTTAAAGAGAGAAACTTAGTAGAAAGCGGAGTCTGTGACCTTGATCTTGGACAAATACAAAGATATCCAGAAAAAAGTAGGCCACAAACAGTTACTGTGGGATGATAAACAATTGTGTGTAATAATTTGAGGGACTTCCCTGATGTTCCTGTGGTTATGACTCTGTGCTTCCATTGCAGGGGTTCGATCCCTGGTGGGGGAACTAGGATCCTGCATGCCTCAAGGTGTGGACAAAAAGTATTTTTTAAAAAAGTAATAATTTGAAATCAGTCTGACTTCCTTTATATTTTCTCTCAATTTTCATCCTCCTACACTTTTCTGGTCCTCTGGGTGTCATATAAAACAATAAAAGGAGTCAGCTGGCCTCACACTTCAAGACCCTGAGAAAGGAATCCAATTTAGCCAGAATGGATTTCTGACTTACAGAACTGTGTGATAATTAATGGCTATTGTTTTAAGGTGGAAAAAATTACAAATTAATAGTGTAATTTTATTCATTGACCAAGTGGGTGGTATTTATCCACTCATACTTATTTTATGACCAAGACGGGTGTACGGTATGTCACTTTGCTGTTTAATTCACTGAAGACACCTAGAGAAGACAAGACTTGTTTTCAACCTCAACCATGATGCTTCTGTAAAAAATTAATAAACAGAAACCACAATCAAATAGAGTTGGGAAGCAGAGTGGGAGCTCTCATGTCCTTTGACCATAGCAGAGCACAACAGGAAGAAGGAAGACTCTTTTTCTTTCCTGGCAAGGTTTCAGCCAATGAAAAGCCATGACCTCTTTTCTAGAGCCCACCCAACTTCCTTTCCCTCCTCTATAAAAACGTTCTCCTTCCCTCGCCCACTGGGGACTTAATACCAAGCTGTTAACACTGCAGGGTGGGGGGTGTGGAGTTGGGGGGGGTGGGGGTTAGGGTGGGGAGAAGCCCATGACAACTATAACAAAGAGCAAAGGGTAACAAAATCTATATTGCTGTAAAGCCTCTACATTTTACTGTGGTCAAAGCAAAAATTGCACCCAAAACAAGTTAAACAGGGGACTTCCACGGAGGTCTGGTGGTTAAGACACCAGCTTCCACTGCAGGGTTCCAACCGCAGTGGGGAACTAAGAACCCTTATGCCTGGTGTGGCTGAAAAAATAGGAAAAAAAAAAAAAAGTTACACTGCCAAGGAAGATGATATTGAAGACTACTGCAGTAATGGAGAAAGGCTAAGACTTAGTCTGAGCTCAGCTGAAACAGAAGACAGGAGAGTTTCTCAGTGCTGAGGTGGGGTTGACCTATGGAGTGTGTCCAGCCCACTGAGTTATTCCTGAGTTCACAATGGATTTTCTCTGTGATTAGGACATCTCTCTGTGTTATTTAGTACCCATGGAACCTAGACTCCTCCTCTCCCACATGGACTGGGAAATATACAGGGAGTATAGGTCCTTCCCACTTGCCCTGGCCACCATTTCAGTTGTCACCCCAACAGATCTGAGTGGCTTGGGTGCTTCTGTTCTTAGCAGCTCTCTCCAATGTAACCAGGTGAGAGGGCAGGAGGACTCGCAGTTCAGTTCAGTCGCTCAGTCGTGTCCGAGTCTTTGCAACCCCATGAATTGCAGCACGACAGGCCTCCCTGTCCATCACCAACTCCCGGAGTTCACCCAGACTCACGTCCATCGAGTCAGTGATGCCATCCAGCCATCTCATCCTCTGTCGTCCCCTTCTCCTCCTGCCCCCAATCCCTCCCAGCATCAGAGTCTTTTCCAATGAGTCAACTCTTCGCATGAGGTGGCCAAAGTACTGGAGTTTCAGCTTCGGCATCATTCCCTCCAAAGAAATCCCAGGGCTGATCTCCTTCAGAATGGACTGGTTGGATCTCCTTGCAGTCCAAGGGACTCTCAAGAGTCTTTTCCAATACCACAGTTCAAAAGCATCAATTCTTCCATGCTCAGCTTTCTTCATAGTCCAACTCTCACATCCATACATGACCACTGGAAAAACTATAGCCTTGACTACATGGACCTTTGATGGCAAAGTAATGTCTCTGCTTTTGAATATGCTATCTAGGTTGGTCATAACTTTCCTTCCAAGGAGTAAGCATCTTTTAATTTCATGGCTGCAGTCACCATCTGCAGTGATTTTGGAGCCCAGGAAAATAAAGTCTGACACTGTTTCCACTGTTTCCCCATCTATTTCCCATGAAGTGATGGGACCAAGGAAAGATATAAGCATCTGAATGCAGAGTTCCAAAGAATAGCAAGAAGAGATAAGAAAGCCTTCCTCAGCGATCAATGCAAAGAAATAGAGGAAAACAACAGAAAAAGAAAGACTAGAGATCTCTTCAAGAAAATTAGAGATACCAAGGAAATATTTCATGCAAAGATGGGCTCGATAAAGGACAGAAATGGTATGGACCTAACAGAAGCAGAAGATATTAAGAAGAGGTGGCAAGAATACACAGAAGAACTGTACAAAAAGATCTTCATGACCCAGATAATCACGATGGTGTGATCACTCACCTAGAGCCAGACATCCTGGAATGTGAAGTCAAGTGGGCCTTAGAAAGCATCACTACAAACAAAGCTAGTGGAAGTGATGGAGCTATTCCAAATCCTGAAAGATGATGCTGTGAAAGTGCTGCACTCAATATGCCAGCAAATTTGGAAAATTCAGCAGTGGTCATGGGACTGGAAAAGGTCAGTTTTCATTCCAATCCCAAAGAAAGGCAATGCCAAAGAATGCTCAAACTACCACACAATTGCACTCAACTCACACACTAGTAAAGTAATGCTCAAAATTATCCAAGCCAGGCTTCAGCAATACGTGAACCGTGAACTTCTAGATGTTCAAGCTGGTTTTAGAAAAGGCAGAGAAACCAGAGATCAAGTTGCCAACATCCGCTGGATCATCGAAAAAGCAAGAGAGTTTCAGAAAAATATCTATTTCTGCTTTATTGACTATGTCAAAGCCTTTGACTGTGTGGATCACAATAAACTGTGGAAAATTCTGAAAGAGATGGGAATACCAGACCACCTGATCTGCCTCTTGAGAAATCTGTATGCAGGTCAGGAAGCAACAGCTAGAACTGGACATGGAACAACAGACTGGTTCCAAATCAGGAAAGGAGTACGTCAAGGCTGTATATTGTCACCCTGCTTATTTAACTTATACGCACATCATGAGAAACACTGAACTGGAAGAAACACAAGCTAGAATCAAGATTGCAGGGAGAAATATCAATAACCTCAGATATGCAGATGACACCACCCTTATGGCAGAAAGTGAAGAGGAACTCAAAAGCCTCTTGATGAAAGTGAAAGTGGAGAGTGAAAAAGTTGGCTTAAAGCTCAACATTCAGAAAAGGAAGATCATGGAGGACCCACAGTGCTGATATCAAAGCTGCCATCCTATGCGGTAGCTCCTGCGCCAGGTACCCTGATCCCCAGTGTCTCCACTCTGCTGGGCAGGAACCGATCCTGTACAATTAGATCTCAGCCCCGGAGAAGGGGTGCCTGTCCTGTCAAGAAGCTCGTCACTTTCAGGGCAAACCCCTCCAACCTGCAGCCCCTAGAGATCTGGAAGTGTCCAAGTTCGGCAGCATATCCCTATGCCGCCCCAGGGACACAAACACACATACACACACTCCCCCGCGCATGCGCCATCCCTCTATAACCTTCGCGCCCCGCACATGCGCGCCCATTCTTTGCTCACACGTTCTAGAGCTTTGTCCCAGCAACGCCTCAAGCAGTGCTCCATTCGCCTTTGGCTGACTTGGCAGCTGAACCAGAGCTCTCTGAGCTCAGCTCTCTATCCAAGCACTGAAAACCCACACGTGCCCTATGGGCAGTTACTTGGGCAGGCCCTGCCCCTCATCCCCACCCCAGGCTCTGGGGGGCCAGCACCTGCCAGGAGGGCTCAACCGCCCCCAGCCCGATCCCCGCACCCGCCGATTTTCCGTGGCCGGCCCAGGTCACCCAGCTGTCGCCCCGCCGTCCACTCGCAGGCCAGCCCACAAGTATCCGGTGACTCTGCATCTGCGCTTTGTCACAGCGTCTCTGAGACGGTGTTCTATGATCCCGCAGACCCTGCGCTCCTTCCTGGGGGTCCTCACCTCCCTCTGCAGGCGACGCCATCAGAGGAAGGCGGTGCTGGGTGCTCGCATCTCCACAATGTGCCGCGGCTCAGCGTCCGCAGAGGGCACTGTCACTGTGTGTGGTGGGCGCCAGCAGCAGGTCACCGCCGTGCCACCCACCACACTGAGGTGTGCCCCGGGCTCCTGCACAGAGAAGATGGTGAGGAGGGCCCTGGGAGAGAGCGGGAAGGGCATGGCCCAGCAGGAGGAAGACCCCGCATTCACAGGGAAGGACCATCAGAAAAGGGGCCCCGATGGCTCTCGGGGTGCACGAGCAACATTTAGGCCCCTGGGGGCCCAGGGAGACCTCTCTGCCTTCGTGCCCAAGCCTGGGCCTCTGCCGAGAAACCTCCACGCCAAGAGCTCAGTAGACAGATCCACCAAGAAACTCCAGACCTCTTGTGTGAGCTCCTGCCCCCAAAGAAACGCCATCACGAGCTCCTACAGCTCCACCCGAGGTTTCCCGCCAGGGCGGAGGAGGACGGGCCCCCGCATACCGCGAGGGCTGCCCCGGAGGTCCTCGAGGAAAGCGAGCGAGGGGGGCCCGCCGCCGCCCTGTGCCGCCCCGGTGGCTTCCCAGAGCAACAGCCGGCCTGACGAGGACGCGGAGGCAACCAGGGGGCAGACACGAACCTGGGAGAACGGCGCCCCTACGTCGGAGAGTCCCAGGCCCGGAAGACGCAGGTTTCCTCTGCTGCCGCGCAGGCGAGGGGAGCCGCTGAGGCTGCCCCCACCCCCCGAGCTGGGTTTCCGAGTCACCGCCGAAGACCTGGACGCGGAGAAAGCAGCGGCGTTCCGGCGCATCAACAGCGCTCTGCGGGATGAGACCCCCGGCCCCGCAGCCCTGCCGTCCCTTCCCCGCGCCCGCCGACCCTCCGGCCCCCGGCAGGGCTCCTTGGCCCGAGAGAGACCAGAGGGAGTCGGCCTCCCCAGCGCCAGTGGACACCCGGGCGTCTGCTGGAGGGGCCTCCTCTGCGCATCCTTGGTCAGGAGGGCAGCACGGCTCCCCCAGGCCCCTCTCCCCCCGGTCCCAGCCCCTCTCCGGCCATTCTTCCCACTCAGGGCCCCCCGCCCCGTTCACCTTGCCTACCTCCCCTTCCTCCCCAGGATGGGGCAGCGAGGGCCTGTCTGCTCGGCCCCCAAGCCCCTCTGCCCCTGCTTCGGCCCCCGCGCCAGGCACGGTGGGTGCGACGGGAAGCCTGGCTCCGGCCCCGGCTGCGGCTTGGCTTCCCGGCTTCCAGCAGAAGCCCGTCTGGGGGCCTCTTACGAACGAGGCAGGAGGAGGAGGAGGCCCTTCCCAGCCCTCGGCGTGGGGCCCGGCTGCAGAGGATGCCAGACCGGCCTTCCCTGCAGCGCCCGGTTCCTCGAGCATGGGGTCCCCCACGTCCATGTGCCTGGACTCTCCTGTCTTCACCCCCCAGAGCCGCCCTCCCGTATCTGACCCTCAATCCCTGCCCCCCACCAGCCAGCTCATCCCGTCTGCTCCCCAAACCAGGCCCTCACCCTGCACATCTGGGGACCAGGCTCCCCACCCCGCTTCTGACACTGAGGTCACCCCCATGGACACCATTCCACTCTCCCAGTCTCCCCTCTTCGGGTCTCCCCCTGGCTCCAGTGGGAGCCTCTTCCCATCTTCCCAGACCCTGCAGACGCCCCCCAGGGACAGCGCAGCCTCTGTCACAGTCAGCACCAGCCTGCCTGGACTCGGGTTCAGCGGCTCCTCTCACACCAGAGTCCCTGCCCAGCCCATCGCTGGGGCCCCTGATGTGCAGCAGCAGGGAGCCCCCGCCTGGGACCACTCTCCACACTCTGGAAATCCGGCAGCTCCAGCCCTAACCGGGGACCCAACCTGTGTTCCAGGACCCCCAGCTCCACCCACCAACTCCCCCATGGGCACCCATGCCAGCACCCAGCCGGCCTTGGCTGCCACCCCATCTGCATTCCCATCCGGCCCAGCCCCTGCCCCTAGCTCTGCAGCTGACACCTGTGTGCCCCAGGCCGTGCCCAGTGCTGGGCCCAACAGCGGGCTGCGCTGCTCCATGGTTGGCGGATCGACCACAGCCCCCTGCAGGCTGGGGATCTTGGCAGAACCTCGGGGAGTTGGGAGCAGAGCATCTGTCCTGGATCTGAGCTGCCCCTTTGCAGCTCTCAGTATTTCAATGGAAAGAAGGAGAGCCCGGAGAACCACACACAGCAGAGTGGGAAGAGTGGCCCGCCACACTGGGGCCTTCCTAGCCAGAGCCCCCCCATGGTGACCATGGGGCCCAGGGCTAAGAATAAGCCCAGCGCTAAGAATAAGCCCGGCTTTGGAGGCTTTACTGCCCCTATCTTCAGTCACATGCCTGGGGGTGCACCCAGGCAGAGCCCCCATACTTCCAGCCCAGAAGACAGCCCACCCCCAGCCAAGGTTGCCTTCAGGGATGTGTCTGCTCCAGCCTCTACCCCCAGCAGCCCCAGCTCCAGAGGGGGTCACAGCCGGGAAACGCCGTGCTGTTAGGGACCCATCACCTGCTCAGGACTTGGCTAGACAGAAGACAGTTGGGCCATCAACCAAGTCCTCCGCCAGGGCAAGATCCACTCCCTTGGAGTCTAAGAGGCAGATGAAGACCTGAGCCAAGAACTTTGGGGACAGACAGTGTCTACCTTCCTCCCCGGCTGGGCCTCGTGTGGGCCCTGTTTCCATGTGAAACCCAAGTCTAGCCCTAACCCCCCTAACTCCAGAGCAAACCGGACGCCTGGAGATACAGAACTCTGTTCCATTCCCCCACCTTCCATCTTCCCCTCTCAAAGGTGGGTGGTTCGAGGCTGTTGTCCCCATCCCAGTGGTCAGTCCTCAGGACAGCAGACAGAGGCCCTAGTCCTGTTCCCTTCACTGCCCACACCCTCCCCAATTGCTTGCAGCTGACTCCTTCCCTCTCCCTGTCTTCCTTCCAGAACCCTCATGTTAGCTTCATAATGTATAATAAAGTTTTTTCCTCATTACTTTGCACAGTCCTTATGTGTCAGTGATCTGTTGATCACATGTGGGAAAGTACCAGCTTGTACAAGTTGTTGGGCTTCCCAGGTAGGGCTAGTGGTAAAGAACCCGATTACCAATGCGAAGAGACACAGGTTCAGTCCTTGGGTTGAGAGATCCCCTGAAGAAGGGCACAGCAACCCATTCCAGCATTCTTGCCTGGAGAATCCCATGGACAGAGGAGCCTGGCAGGCTCCAGTCCTGAGGGTCTCAAAGAGTCGGGCATGGCTGAAGCAGTTGAGCACGCATGTGGTGACATGGAAAGCCAGACCTGTTTATAGTTCCCTGTGGTCTCATTAGTGGGTTGTGGAGAGTAGTGCATTGTGATGGCTGCTGCTGCTAAGTCACTTCAGTCGTGTCCGACTCTGCGTGACCCCATAGACGTCCCTCTCCTGCCCCTGGGATTCTCCAGGCAAGAAAACTGGAGTGGGTTGCCATTTCCTTCTCCAATGCATGAAACCGAAAAAGTGAAAGTGAAGTCGCTCAGTAGTGTCCGACTCTTAGCGACCCCATGGACTGCAGCCCACCAGGCTCCTCCATCCATGGGATTTTCCAGGCAAGAGTACTGGAGTGGGGTGCCATTGCCTTCTCCAATTGTGATGGCTATAAGCACCAAATATTAAAAGTGTGTTTTGAGTTTAAGTGATGAAGCCCAGGGTGAAATGAGGCCAAGGTAGGGATACACAGGATTATTCTTGTCTGTTGGAATTGCTGCTTCTCACCCACATTTATGGGCTTCCCAGGTGGTGCTAGTAGTAAAGAATCCTCCAGCCTACGCCAGAGGCACAGGTTCGATCCCTGATCTGGGAAGATCCCACATGCCGAGGAGCAACTAAGCCTGTGCGTCGCAACTATTGAGCCTATGCTCTAAAGCCTGGGAGTCACAGCTACTGCACCCCCATGCCCTAAAACTCATGCTCCACAACAATGAGAAGCTCACACATGGCAGCTAGAGAAAAGCCCTCCCAGCAACAAAGACCCAGCACAGCCAAAAATAAAAGTAAATAAAATTATTAATATAATAAAATGCTGAGAGACTTGGTAGGTGTCAGGGATTCTAAAAAAAAAAAAAAAACCCAAGAAGTAAAAAAAATAAAATCCATCAGATAGGCTCTTATTACCTACAGAATTAAGTTCAAGTTCCTTTGCTTGGCATTCAGGATCCTTGATCATTTACCCCTTGCTGGTCCTGCAGTCATTCTTCATCACTCTCAAAACACATCAGATGTGGCCAAACATTTATAATTCCAGAACATTTAATGCTGGCTCACAACTCCATGACTTTGAGTCAACTACCCTTTTCCCCCATGTTATCATCTTTCAATACTCAGACCTCTAAATCATCGATTCTCAAAAGTAGGGATGGACCTCAGACCAGCAGAATCAGCATTATCTGGGAATTTCTGTGAACTACAAATTCTCAGCAACTATCCCAGACTTACCTAAGTCAGGTCCTCTGGTGGTGGGACTCACCAGACTGTGTGTTAAGACTTCCAAGTAACTCTGAGCACAAATGGAAGTTCTAGGGACTTAACACTACAGGGGGCAAGCCTTGCCCCCTGGAAAGACAGGAACTAGTGAGTACGTACTCCCCTCTTCCACCTCTCAGGTAGATAATTTTGATGCGTGTTCTACATTGCTCTCTCCAGTGGGATCTAACTGTTGCAGGAAGTGGAACCACTTCCAAGGCCCAAAAGTGGGCTCTTGTCTAACACTTGGAAATGAATTGCCCAAGGAGATACATATGCTGACAAAGCAAGAGACTTTATTGGGAAGGGACACCCGGACTGAGAGCAGCAGGGTAAGGGAACCCAGGAGAACTGCTCTGCCATGTGGCTCTTGGTCTCGGGTTTTATGCTGATGGGATTAGTTTCCGGGTTGTCTTTAGCCAATCATTCTGACTCAGAGTCCTTCCTGGTGGTACATGCCTTGTTCAGCCAAGATGGATGCCAACGATAAGGATTCTGGGAGGTGGTTGGACGTGTAGTGTCACTTTGTGACCTTTCCTTAGCTCTCCTGCTTGGTGGTAGTTTATTAGCTCTGTGTTCCTTACCAGGACCTCCTGTCAAACAACTCATCCAAATGGTCACTATGGTGCCTGGCCAGGGTGGGCGGTTTCAGTCAGTGTGCTTACCCTAACAAAACCTCAGCTGCCCACAATAGTGATCGATTTTGTGATATTTCTTGGATTGGTTTTCCCTCCTTCTCAGTCCCCCACACCCATCCCTTGGGATCATTTCCTAAAACAAGTCTTATGCAAATCATTGTCTCAGGGTTTGCATTTAGAGGTATACAAGTGAAAAGAAAACCCTTCTTTATGTATCTTCCTCCTCCTAGCCCACACCCTTTCTAACCACTATCTCTTCCCTCACCCCCATAGAAACGTGCTCAACTGGATGGCATTTTGACAAACCATAAACTCAACACACAATCTGAGACAGACTGGGACCTGGGACACTTTGCTCCAGTGCTTGCACCTGGACACACCTCTCCTCAGGCAACAAAATACAACGAAACTGCAGAGGACTAAAAATTACTGCCTGTGGGTGCAGTTGGGGCAAACGCTGGACCCAAAAGATCAAAAAGACCCAACTGCCACTTTTGAGGAGCCTGGAGTAAAAAAACAGGGTGTAGGGAAATGGCAACCCACTCCAGTGTTCTTGCCTGGAGAATCCCAGGGACGGGGGAGCCTGGTGGGCTGCTGTCTATGGGGCCGCACAGAGTCGGACACGACTGAAGCAACTTAGCAGCAGCAGGGGGCAAAAACAGGGTACTGCCCATTCCACCCCACTACCCCTGCACACACCACCACCAGAGGGGTGGGCAATACACCTAAGCCACCTCTCTGGCCCGAGCCCTGGACACACCCCTACGCTCACCCCATGTAAAGAAGAAACGCGCCCGTCCCCCTCGGGGAGGAGTAGGCCAGGGAACCTGCTGGGGTTAGTTTGTTCTCCCTCACCACCTCCGCCTCGCAGGGTTGATCCCTGGGTTGAGAAGATCCCCTGGAGAAGGAAACGGCTACCCACTCCAGTATTCATGCCTGGAGAATTCCATGGCCAGAGGAGCCTGGAGGGCTATATAGTTTATGGGGTCGCAAAGAATGACATGACTGAGGTGACAACACGCATGCACAAGGACATATCTATTCTATGTTTGGACTCCAAAATCACTGCAGATGGTGACTGCAGCCATGAAATTAAAGGACGCTTGCTCCTTGGGAGGAAAGTTATGACCAACCCAGACAGCATATTCAAAAGCAGAGACATTACTTTGCCAACAAAGGTCTGTCTAGTCAAAGCTATAGTTTTTCCGGTAGTCAAGTATGGATGTGAGAGTTGGACTATAAAGAAAGCTGAGCACTGAAGAATTGATGCTTTTGAACTGTGGTGTTGGAGAAGACTCTTGAGAGTCCCTTGGACTGCAAGGAGATCCAACCAGTACATTCTGAAGGAGATCAGTCCTGGGTGTTCTTTGGAAGGAATGATGCTGAAGCTGAAACTCCAATACTTTGGCCACCTGCTGTGAAGAACTGACTCACTGGAAAAGCCCCTGATGCTGGGAAAGATTGAAGGCGGGAGGAGAAGGGCACGACAGAGGATGAGATGGTTGGATGGCATCACCAACTTAATGGCCATGAGTTTGAGCAAGCTCTGGGAGTTGGTGATGGACAGGGAGCTTGACATGCTTCCATGGGGTCAAAAATAGTCAGACATGACTGAGCAACTGAACTGAACTGAACTGATATCTATTCTACAGCACAGAAAGTGAAAGTGAAGTCGCTCGGTCATGTCTGACTCTTTGTGATCCTATGGACTGTTACCAGGCTCCTCTGTCCATCGAATTCTCCACGCAAGAATTCCGGAGTGGATTGTCAGGCCCTCCTCCAGGGGATCTTTGCAACCCAGGTATTGATCCCACATCTCCTGCATCTAAAGCTTTGAAAGTGGATTCTTTACCCACTGAGTCACCAGGGAAGCCCTTTAAATGGAGTATAATCTGTAAAACTATTGAATCACTTTGTTGTATACCTGAAGCCAATACAGCATTGTAAATCAATTATATTTCAAAAAAAATTTTTATAACTAAGATGTAAAGTCTGAATGTTTACTGCTTGAATAACTTTTCTGTTTTGCCTTGAACCTCATTATCTGTCATTATAAACATTAGACAAATGTTTAGAATCTCAGTTTATTGTTGCTACCCTTTGCAAAACTGCTCTTGTCGTTTAAACCATTGTAATATAGGACTGTTTAAAGACCAAGCACCACCAGACTTGGGAAATCTGAATATGTTAAGAATTTATGTAATTTAAAATGTGATTCTCTCCATTTGGGGTTCGCCAGTTGGGATGTTTACACTGAAATGTGTCATGATTGAGGGTTTTCATTTTATTTGTCCACAAATGGTATTTAAGACACTAAACAGACTATGCCTCACCACCTAGTCTAGTTCACATCCTGTCTTTCTCCATCCTTTCACAACAAAGTTCTTGAAAGGGTTATCTCCACTCCTTGTGTTCATGCCCCTCAGCCAACCTACTACTCAACACACTCCCCCACCCCCCGGCCCCAACCTGGCCTCTGCTCCCAGCTCTCCCTACACTTGAACCATCATGATCACCAGCAGCCTCTGGGGTGCATCTCAAGCCTAGATTCCTGACCTCACCAGAAACATTAAGCAATATGGACACCTTTTTGAAACTCTCTGGCTTAAACAGTTACCCTTCTAGACCTCCTCGCTTTCCATTCCTCCTTGGACCTTCCTCCCTTTGTTTTTGTTTGTTTTTCATTTGGGGTAAAGTTGCTTTACAATATTGTGTTGGTTTCTGTTGTACAACAAAGTGAATCAGCTCCAGATATATGTATATATATCCCTCACTGTTGACTCTCCCTCCCACCCTCCCACCACCCGCGCCCATCCCTCCCATCTAGGTCATCGCGGAGGGCAGAGCCGAGCTCCCTGTGTTATTCAGCAGGTTCCTACTGGCTGTCTGTTTTACATGTGGTAGTGTCTGTATGTCAGGCCCAATCTCCAAATTCATTCCCCTCTTCTACCACTGCCCCAGCTTTGCCCACATGTCTGTTCTCTACCTCTGGGTCTCTGTTCCTGCCCTGTCTATATTCCTTCACCCATTACCCAGGCACCCAAGCCAGAAGGATGATAGCCGTCCTGTCTTCTCCCTCACCTCCTACCTGTAGTCACCAAATCCTGTCCTCCCTTCCTTCAATGTAGACCTAGAATCCCATCCCTTCTCCCACCTCCAGTGCTTCCAGTTGAGTCCAGGACACCTTCCCTAACACCTGGGCCACAGTTCAGCATCCTGACATGTCTGCCTATATCTACCTTTGCCCCCTGCGATCCACCCTCCCTACAGAAGCAGCCAGGCCAATCTACCCAGAGTGGTAACCTTTCCTCTGGTCACTCATCTGATTTGCCACTGCCCTCAGGACACAGTCAGCACAAATTTGCCCGACATTTGACCCAGTGGATCACTTTCTGTTTCCCAGAACAACGTCTCTACTTGGCTATCAAGATACACTCCTGATTTTTCTTCCACATCCCTCGACAGGCCTCATTCTTGTTTGCTGGATGCTTGCGTTTCTCCAATCTATTATTATTATTATTATTAAGTGTTTCAGGGCTCAATCTTTAGTCCTTTTCTCATCTTGTTCTATACTCACTCCCTTGGTGAAGTCATCCAGACTCATGGCTTTAAATATGTCTTCGCTGTATGCGTATGCTTAGTCACTCAATTGTGTCCAACTCTTTGCAACGTTATGGACTGTAGCCCGCCAAGCTCCTCTGTCCATGGGATTTTCCTGGCAAGGATATTGGAGTGGATTGCCATTTCCTTCTCCAGGGACTCTTCCCAATCCAGGAATTTAACCTGCATCTCCAAGCAGATTCTTTACTGACTGAGCCTCCAGGGAAGCCCCTGTGATGTCTGGGATTCATTTCCAAATAATACAAGAGAGGAGATGGGGACATGATTCAAAAAAGATTGTCTCTAGATTGGGACTTCTCTGGAGGCCCAGCAATTAGGACTCTGTGCTTCCACTGCAGAGATTCTATTCCTGATTGGGAAATTAAGATCCTGCAAGCCACGTGGCCACATACACACACACACACACACACACACACACACACATACACAAATGGGCAGAAGACCTGAATAAACATAAAAAATTGTCTATAGGTTGATAATTGTTGAAGGGGTTCCCTGGTGGCTCAGATGGCAAAGTCTGAGTCAGATGGCCCTCAATGTGGGAGACCCAAGTTCAGTCCCTAGGTTGGGAAGATCCCCTGGAGAAGGAAATGGCAACCCACTCCAGTATCCTTGCCTGGAAAATCCCATGGACAGAGGAGCCTGGTGGGTTACAGCCCATAGCGTCACAAAGAGTCAAGCACAACTGAGCAACTTCACTTTCACTTTGATAATTGTTGAGGTGGGAGGTGACACATAGACATTCATTATATTCTACTTTTGTTCATGTTTGAAATTTTCCATAAGAAAAATAAATAATACCACTTCTCCCTCCCTTTCACTGCTAATATTCTGATCCAAGCCACCACATCTCTTGTTTGGACTGTTGCAGTAACTTCTTAATGAATTCCTGCTTCTGCTCTCACCACCTCTGCCACCCTCTGCTTTTAATCTAATCCTCCCACCGGGAGCCAATGTGATTCTGTTAAAAGTCCAACCATGTCCCTCTTCTGCTTGGAACTCCCCCATGGTTCCCCATTTCATTTAGTGTGAAAACTAGTTGCTCAGTCATGTCTGACTCTTTGCCACACTTTGAACTGTGGCCCGCCAGGCTCCTCTGTCCATGGGATTTCCCAGACAAGAATACTGGAGCCGGTAGCCATTCCCTTCTCCAGGGGGATCTTTCTGACGCAGGTATCGAAGCTGGCTCTCCTGCATTACAGGCAGATTCTTTACCATCTGAGTCACCAGGGAAGCCCATTTCAGAGTAAAAGCCCGAGTCTTAGTAGTCTTCAAGATCCTACACAATTTGCCCCCAACTCTGTACTACTCAAACCTCATCCCCTCCCACTTTCCCCCCTTGATCATCCCATTTCCATCACACTGCTATTCTTCACATCCACCAGGCACACTGCTACCACAGGGCCTTTGTACTTGCTGCTCCTTCTCCCATTATTTCCTCCGATGCACATACAGCTCACTCTTTGCCTCCTTCATGTTTTGCTCAAATATTTGCTTTTCAGAACTTCCCTAACTACCTTACTTGAGACTGACCTCCCAAATACCATCATCCCTCCCTATCCACACATGTGGAATGGAAGATGGTGTTGGGGATTTTCTCCCCTGGACTTGGAAGTGATGAACCTGAAAGAAGGACACTCGGACAGTCTCTTGCAAGGACTGACAAGTTTATTTCTGCAGTCAAGCCTTTTTATAGAAGTAGGAACAAAGAGTTTAGAGTATACAGCCAGCAGAGCGCGTACGGGGTTAACACCTAATCAGTAAAAATATTTCAAGGACAGTGCGCTCTAAGTGACCCATGTGCTTATCCCATAACCCGTTTTCTCAAGCAACATCCTTAATATTTATTATTAAATCTGGGCACCGGGCATAACCAAAGGCAGGAGATATTTTTCTGCCCGAGCACATCAAGCTGGGGTATTTCTGGCCCTTCGCCATTTTCCCAAGGACTTCCTCCAACCGGCCATTTTGTACTGGGCTTCCCAGCAGATGGTTTAGTCGCTAAGTCGTCTTCGACTCTTGTGATCCCCATGGACTGTAGCCCACCAGGCTCTTCCATCCATGGAATTTCCTAGGCACAAATACTGGAGTGGGTTGCCATTCCTCCTCCAGGGGATCTTCCCAATTCAGAGATCGAACCCATGTTGCCTGCATTTGCAGGCGGGTTCTTTACCATTGAGCCACCTGGGAACCCTCACTAGATGTATAGTAAATTAATAATACTTGCATTTATTTTTTGCTTTTGACCACGAGGCATGTGGTATCCTAGCTGCCCAGCTAGGGATCAAACCCATGTCCTCTGCATTGGAAGCACAGAGTCTCAACCACTGGCCTGCCAGGAAGTCCAATATATACATTTACTTAATACTTTCTCTTCTAAATGTTCTCAGGCTTAATCCACACACCCTGTGGGATAGGTATTATTTCTAAACCCATTTTAAGAATTATTTATGTGAAGGTCAGAGAGGTTAAGAGTCTGACAAAAGGCAGACTGGAATTCCAGAGTTTGTACTGGGGACCCTAGAATTCCCATGCTTCAGCTCAACCTAGAGCAAATCCCTGCTCTTTGTGAGCCTGTTTTGGATGACAACATAGGGGGATGGGATTGGTGGATAGCATCCAACTGGGGGAGTTGCCTCTTCCAGGGCCATCCTCAAGCCAATGTCAGTTTGCAACTTATAAAAAGAAAACTAACAGTTGAAACACGAAACCTGCCACAGGAAGGGTGACTGAAAGCCACACCCATTAAAGTGGCACCTGACCTTCCAGTCATCACTCAGTGTCTGGGGTGCGCCAGCCACAGTTCACAGCCTCAATAAAGAGGAGCCCCAGGTCAGCCAGACACCCCTGGTTTCCTGTCCACTCTGGTCCTTTATTCCACAGGGTACTGGAGAGGAGTGTCCTTAAAGAAGGGTGAGTGAGCCAGCAGATACGTAGGTGCATAGCTGCATACCTAGCCACCAGTGGTACTCTCAAGACAGATGGCAGTATCCCTGGAGCTGTTTCATACCCCAGCTTCTAGGCTGAACTCCTTTGTGGCTCAGTGCCAGCATAACATCAAGGAGTGGAAAGAAGACGTGGTGAAGGCTGTGCAGTCTGTGGAGAAGTTCCTGAAGAAGCAGCACTTCCAGGGGGACCATGGGCTGGACCAAAAGGTGCTGAAGGTGATCCAGGTGAGACTGGTCTTCCCCATTTCCCAGCCAGGGCTGGGCAAAACCCAGCCTGTGGGTCCATGTCTCTGAGGATGCTAGGGACCTCTTGCCTCATTATCCCTAGTCCATGCTACTGACATCTCAAGACACAGCATCCCAACACACTGATGCCTTGAGCAGAGCAAGTTGAGTAAGGAAGCTAATAATAGTAGTGCACATTTTGGATGCACGTGCCTAAGCCCTTCACGTGTACTATCTCTAATTTGTACACCCTCTGAAGTGTCTTCCCAGTTTACAGATGAACACAATGCAAACTCAATGACTTAAGATCTATAATGGCTAAATGCAATGCAAGGTCTCTGGGTGAATCTTGGTGTGAATGGACCATCCGTAGAATGTAATTTGGGAACAATTGGGGAAATTTCAATATGGCCAGAATATTAGATTTTATATGTATATATATGGGAATTTTTTTTTGAAGTGTAATAGTTTTGTGGTTGTGAGGACAAATGTTCTCTTTGGTTGGACATAAATGCTAAAGTATTTATGGACAATGGTCCTTAGTTTCTGTAATTTATTTTATTATTATTATTTTTTTAAGATTTTTGGATGCAGACACTTTTTAAAGTCTTAAATTTGCTACAATATTGCTTCTGTTTTATGTTTTGGTTTTTTGGTCTCGAGACTTAGTTCCAGACCAGGGATTGAACCTGCATGCCCTGTGTTGGAAGGTGATGTCTTAACCACTGGACAGTCAGGGAAGTCCCTGTAATTTACTTCAAAGTGGCTTAGTTGAAGCAAACATGGCAAGTTTAGACTTGTTGAATCTGACGGGGCGGAGGTATAAATGTTCTTTGTTTTCTCTTTCTATTTTTATGTTTACAATTTTTGATAAAGGAAAGTTTTTGTTGTTGTTGTTTTTAAATAGAAGATCAGGGAGATGAGGACTTACCGAAGGTCACACAGCTGGTGGTGAAGCTGGGATTTCTTACTCCACTCTGGGCTGCCCCCACTGAGCTTTTTACCCCCAAACCCTTTCAGGAGCTGCCTCTCGTCACCTCTGGTCCTAACTAGGATAATACTCTAAGCGAGTCAAAACTAGAAAGGTGTGATGAGAAAAAACGACTTTTGAGGTGTGATGAGGAAAAACAAAAAAACAATTTTCTTTTTCTGAGTTGCTGCCTAGGCTCCTAACAGTATGATGATCCTGCTAACACCAAAAGTCCAGAGTCTGGACCTTTAGATAAATTTTGGGCACCTTGCAAGTTTATGCTTTGCTTCTCCTGGTGGAACCTTTTAAAATAACCAGTTATTGGGCTTCACCGGCGGTCTGGTGGTTAAGACTCTGAACTTCTACTGCAGGGGACACGGATTTGATTCCTGGTCAGAGAAATTCCACAAGCCACGCAATGCAGCCAAAATAAATAACGAAATTTTTTTTAAGTTTTTTTTTTAATATAGAGTCAAGATGGATTTTTTAAATTAAAAAATAAAATAAAATAACCACTTCAAAGTTAAGCCTGCGAAACGTTAGTAACCTCTGCCCCAATCACCTTGTAAGGACTAGGTGCTTTCTACCCTGCTCGGCCTCCTGCTAAATTGTGACCTGGGGACAAGGCCTGCTCTCTCCCCACTTCACTGAGTCTGCTTGCTTCTGGGATCTGTAAGTAATAAGCCTTTTTGAAAAATAATTATTAATGAATTTTTATTGGAGTATAGTTGCTTTAGAATGTTAGTTTCCGCTGTACAGCAAAGGGACGCAGTTGTACCTATATATATATCCACTCCGTTTGACATTTCCTTCCCAATTAGGTCGCCACAGAGCACTGAGTAGAGTTCCCTGAGCTGTACAGTAGGTCCTCATTAGTTATCTGTTTGTGTTAGTAATAAATCTTATGACTCCACTTCCTCTGTATGGGTATACTGAAACTGTGTCTTTCCTCCAAATGGCCCTGTGAGTTTCATTACCCTACAGGGGAGCTTGCTGGGGCAGCTACCTGCCCGTATGGGTGGCTTGTGCCCCCTCATTCATCAAGTAAAAATCTACATATTCTTAAATTTATTTATTTTATTTTTGGCTGCACTGGGGATTTTGCTATTGCACCAGGGCTTTCTCTAGTTGTGCTGTGTGGACCTCTCAACCACGGTGGCCTGTCAGGTTGCAGAGCACAGGCTCTAGGCACATGGGCTTCAGCAGTGGTGGCACAGGGGCTCAGCTGCCCCGCTGCATGGGGGATCTTCCCGGACTAGGGATCGAACCGGTGTCCCCTACATCGCAAGGCGGATTCTTAACGCCTGGACTACTAGGGAAACCCTGCTCCTGCTGCTGCTGCTGCTGCTAAGTCGCTTCAGTCGTGTCCGACTCTGTGCGACCCCATAGAGTCACAGAGTCTATCCCCCACCAGGCTCCCCCGTCCCTGGGATTTTCCAGGCAAGAACACTGGAGTAGGTTGCCATTTCCTTCTCCAATACATGAAAGTGAAAAGTGCAAGTGAAGTCGCTCAGTCGTGTCCGACCCCGTAGACTGGGCCTTACCAGGCTCCTCCATCCATGGGATTTTCCAGGCAAGAGTACTGGAGTGGGTTGCCATTGCCTTCTCCAAGGGAAACCCTACATATTCTTAATTCAATCCACTAGCTTCAGCTTCCCAACATGAAAGGTCCTGGAAGCAGACAGTCTCAGCCGATCCTTCCTGTAAACACCAAGGAAACTGAGGCACAGGGAGGGTGAGAAACTTTGCACGTTCACACAGCAAGCTGGTGGTACAGACAAGACTAGCACTAGGACTCCTGACTCTAAGCTCAGTGCTCTAGTTCTGCCTTTAGGAGCAGTCGCTTGAGGGAAGGATCTAGAAGCCACAGGCCCATGTTACTTTTTACCTCTCATCCCCAGCACCCAGAGCCTGAAGCTATGCGATTTAGAAGTGAGACACCACACATTCTGACCCGAGGCGTGGGCTGGACTCTTGGCTTCTTCCCTCAATAGCCGGGTGACCTTGGAGTCACAATCTTGTCTCTCAAACTCTCAGTCTCAGTCTTCTCTTGTGTAATTGGGATGACATCACCAGCATCGTGGTGCAGGTGGCGGGCAAAGGTTCCCCAGTGGCTCAGTGGTAAAGAATCTGTGTGCCAATACAGGAGACTCGGGTTCCAACTCTGGGTCAGGAAGATCCCCTGGAGGAGGAAATGGCAACTCACTCCAGCATTCTTTTGTTTATATAATTTTATTTATTTATTTTTGGCTGTGCTCTGGGTCTTCATTGCTGCATGGGCTTTCCTCTGGTTATGGATATCAGGGGCTACTCTCCATTGCAATGCACAGTGTTCTCATTGTGGTGTCATCTCTTGTTGCAGAGCACGGGCTCCAGGGCACACCAGCTTCAGTAGTTGTGGCACGAGGGCTCGGTGGTTGCAGCTCCCGGGCTGTAGAGCACAGGCTCAATAGTTGTGGCACGTGGGGTTAGTTGCTCTGTGGCGTGTGGGATCTTCCCGGACCAGGAATTGAACCTGCGTCTCCTGCATTAGCAGATGGATGCTTTACCACTGGGCCATCAGGGAAAGCCCCCATTCCAGTATTCTTGCCTGGAGAATCTCCATGGACAGAGGAACCTGGTGGGCTATAGTCTATGGGGTCAAAAAGAGTCGGACACAACTGAGCAACTAAGCACGCACCCACACCATCATCATCATCATCTCTCCCTCGTCGTCCAAATAGAGTGGTGCAGGCTAAATGACTAGTCAATGTTCAAAACCAAAAACATTGTTATCAACTTTTGCTCGAGCTTACTTCTGGGCCTGGAGCACCAGTATGACTCCTCCCAGACCAAACCCACCCCACCCCACCAACCCTGAGAATAACGCAGATGGCATGGGGCAAGCGAGTGGGACGGAAGGATGTCTCAAACATGAGTTTTGATGGCAGGAAGTGGTATTAACCCAGCCCTCAAATCCTGCCTGCAACCTTCTCCAATCTTGAAACTAATAAATAATAGAGACACCCAAAGAGCAACGGCCATTGAGAAATTAGCACTTTATTTGGGCTTTAAACCCTCTTCCCTCCCATGAAAATCTGGTGAGCTGTGCTGGCCCATATGAATGAATGCTTATCCTTGGGTTGGAATAGGTTTGGACTGGAGTAAATCGTACAGCCTGCTCTAGAATGTTCTTCCCTCTCTGCCTGTATCTTCCCACTGGGAAAGGTAGGAAGGGCACAGCCTTCAAGGGGTTGTGGCACAGAGTGCCATCCCCAGTGCTCTCACATGAGGCAGAAAGGCTGACTCTGAATGCAGGTGGAGAAAGAAAAATGGAAAAGGAAGAGGACTTCCCTGGAGGTCCAGTGGTTAAGACTCCCACGCTTCCAATGCAAGGGATGTGGGTTGGATTCCTGGATGGGGAATTAAAATCCTGCATGCCACATGGTGAGGCCAAAAACAAAGGAAGAGGAAAATAAAGACGGCAGACTTCTCTTCCACAGAAGCAGGGCCTGACGTGTAGACTTGGGCCACTGGAAATAAAGAGGCAGAAGAACCACACCCTGTGTTCTGACCCTCTGTCTGACTGTGACCATGACTCCTGGTTATGAGTCCATGGCAAATCAGTTAACCCCCAATTGCCTCCTTTTTTTCATCTGTACAATGGGGATAATTATCCTAGTCCCTCCACCTCAACTGGGCGCTTCCCTGATGGCTCAGCGGGTAAAGACTCCACCTGCAATGCAGGAGACACAGGAGACTTGGGTTTGATCCCTGGGTTGGGACGATATCCTGGGGATGGAAAATGGCAACCCACTCCAGTATTCTTGCCTGAAAAGTCTCATGGACAGAGGAACCTGGCAGGCAACAGTCTGTGGGGTCGCAAAGACTCGGACACGACTGAGAGGCTGACACACGCCGCCTCAATTAGTGAGAGTGAGGATTAAAAGACTTTGTATAAAGGACTTTCAGTGGTGCTGGACACAGTGAGGGCTCGGCTGGTGGCAGCTGGGTCATAGTCAATGTTCAGTGATTCCACCCACCAGCAGAGGTAACCCACCTGAGGTCTGATACATCTGTGGCAATTCCACCTCTCGATCCTGAGTGAGAAAGAGAGAAAGCCAAAGAGTTGGGGGCCTTGAATACCAGAGGCTGCAGGACTGGAGAGCAAGTCCAGGATCTCAGAACATCAAAAAGACCCCTTCAAAATCATCCAGCTCAGTCTCCTTCAATTCAGATGGGGAAGCTGAAGCTCAGGCAGAAGAGGTGATCTAAGTCAACTTGAGAAAGAGAAGGAAAAGAGCTATATGGCTGACTTCCTGTGTAACTGGCACCACTGCAAGCCCTTGACACACATAGTCTTACCGAATCCACCCAACAACCCAGTGACTCACGTGCTGTCGTTACTCTGAGATGACTGATGAGGAACAGGGGCGAGAGGGGAAGTCAAGATTAGGCTGCCCCATTCCCCAGCCCATGGCTCTGATCCACCAAGAAACCCTGGGCCCCTTTTTATTGAAAAAAAAAATTTTTTTTGCTGAAGTAGAGTTGCTTTACGCTGTTATGTTAGTTTCTGCTCTACAACAAAGTGAGTCAGCCATATGTGTACATATAGCCCCTCTATCCTGAACCTCCCTCCCATTCTTTTCATCCCACCCAGCTAGATCACCAAGGGCATGCGTAAGTGCTAAGTCACTTCCGTCGTGTCTAATTCTTTGCAACACTATGGACTGTAGCCCACCAGGCTCCCCTATCTATGGGATTCTCCAGGCAAGAATACTGGAGTGGTTTGCCATTCCCTTCTCCAGGGGATCTTCCTGACTCAGGGATGGAACCCATGTCTCCTGCATTGGCAGGCAGATTCTTTACTACTAGCACCAACTGGGAAGCCCCTAGGTCTCCACACCCTTTTTTTAATGACATAAAATTATGCCAGTGCAGGAGATGGTAAGAGACACAGGTTCAATCCCTGGGTTGGGAAGATCCCCTGGAGGAGGGCATGGCAACCCACTTCAATATTCTTGCCTGAAGAAAACCATGGACAGAGAGACCAGGCAGGTTATACAGTCCACAGGGTTCCAAAGGGTCAGACATGACTGAAGTGACTTTGCATACACACACAGAGCACAAAATTATTCAGACTGTCCCTCCTACCCCCCAGAATCCTCCAACTGCCACCCTGTAGAGGACGATGGTTTCCTTGGGGTGGGGATCACGCTGCAGATAAGGCTGAGTCTCGGAAGCAAGGCAGTGGAGTAAATAAGAAACGTGGGTTGTGGAGTCCGGCTGCCTGGGTTTGACCCAGGGTGTGACCCTGGGTGAGCGGCTTGCCGTCTTGACCTCTCCACTTTCCTCCCCTGTAAAGAGGTGATGTGGGTACTCCCCACCCATCGGTGAGGTGGGTAGCGATGAACGGGATCATCCGTGGAAGAGCCCTAGGGATTCCCTGGTCCCAGCAGTGGCCTCGGGGTGATGGCACTCTGTGTTCCACAGGTGGGCTCCTTTGGGAATGGCACGGTGCTCAGGAACCACGCGGAGGTGGAGCTGGTGATGTTCCTGAGCGGTTTTAGCAGCTTCCAGGAGGAAGCCAGCAACCACAATCACCACGAGCATGTTCTGAGCATGCTCTGTGAAAAGCTCACAGATTGCCCGGATCTGCTTCACCTCCAGCCCCAGAACCTGAGGCTGGTCCACGGAGTCACCTCTGCTGTCGCCTTTGCCATTCAGACCTGGGAGATGGAAGAGCAAGTCACTGTCACCATTGTGCCGGCCTACCGGGTCCTGAGTAAGGGAAAGCACACCTGACTTACACACCTGGCCTCCCCAGGGGGAGGACCCACAGCTCCTTCACCTCTCCTTTGTGGCCACGTGCAGATGCCTGCATGCACCCATTCAACCCACATCCCATACTGGGTGCTGGGTGACTGAAATGCCTGGGACTGACTCAGCTCTGGCTATCCTTGTGGTTCAATGGGGCAAACAGATTTATCAAGGAATCACGCAGATAAATATATGATTGGAGAGGAAGGGAGAGTCAAGGAAGGGAAAGCATTACCGCAACTCCTGGGGTGACTCTGGAACCCTTACCCTGGGGGTGGTTGTTTCCCCATGCTATATATAATAGTTTGCGTTGGCCAAACCTGAATTTCCAATCTATCCCTACCCCACCCATCCATCTCCCTCTTTGGCAACACAGGTCTGTTCTCTATATCTGTGAATGTGTTTCTGCAAAACTCACTTTTCATTCTCCAGAAGGAGGGTCAAGAAGGCAAGCCTTTAGTCTCTCAAGCAATGTGGTTCCAGGCTTGCCTGGAGAGATACTCAAATGAATTAGCAGTCTCTCTCCTGAGAGCTTCCTCACTGGCTCAGCAGTAAAGAATCCACCTGCCAGTAGGGGAGACATGAATTCGACCCCTGGGTCAAGAAGATCCCCTGGAGGAGGAAACAGCAATCCACTCCAGTATTCTTGCCTGGGAAATTCCATGGACAGAGGAGCCTGGCGAACTATAGTCTACGGTGTCACAAGAAGTCGGACATGACTTAATGAGCAAACAACAAAAACCCTTGAGGACTTGTTAGCAACTGGGGCTTTATAAGCCCTCACTGTCTCCCCTTTGCCTCCTCAGGGCCTTCTGCTCCCAACTTTCAGCCCTCCCCAGAGGTCTATGTGAGACTGATTAAGGCCTGCCGTACTCTTGGACAATTCTCCCCATCCTTCAGCGAGCTGCAGAGAAACTTCGTGAAATACAAGCCGACCAAGCTGAAGAGCCTCCTGAGACTGGTAAAACACTGGTACCTGGAGGTGAGGAGGCTGCCTGATGGGGGCAAGAGCAGAAGATGGGGGAGGGAGGGGAAGGAAAGGCAGGAACCAGACTTGTCATCAGGGGGATACTGTGAGGAGGGGCAACGGTAATGGGGAGGGAGAGGATTTAGTTAGTTCCTGTTTTATGACAAGCTACTTTTTAGATTTCACGTAGGATGTCTGCATGGTACCAAGGGTATTTCCAAATACCCAGATGAGCAGAGTCATCTCTGCTTATGAAAGGAAGACTCAGAAACAAACAAAAAATGAGAAAGAAAGAAAAAAAATGATTTCTTATTTTTAAAAAATTGGTAAGAGTCAGAGTTTAGACTGGTTTAACCAAAAAAGAAAAAAAAATTGTATTTAAAGATAAAAATCAAGATACTATGAAAGTTTAAGTTAGCATGTTTATGATGGGAAAATAGCGTTTTCTTACATAGTTATCACCTCAACAAAGGTTGTGATGTATCTTCAGATATTAGCAACACCGAAGTCAAGAATGAAATTGGTTTTTTTGGCCAGTAGTCACTTAAACAGGAAATGATCCAAAGTTTTGTGGATTTGAAGAGCTGGAACTCAAAAGAATAATCTGTTTGTTTTGTTTGTTTGGCTAAGTGTACAAAGTGTTTTCTTCCTGAATATGACATGCACATTTATTGGCAATGTCCACAGAAAAACATACCAGTTTTACTTCTATAGCCCTTTCTTTGTACAAGTCTCTGCCTCAGAGGGATTTCTCCAGTGGTCCAGTGGTTAAGACTCCACGTTTGCACTGCAGGGTTATTGGGTTCCATCCCTGGTCAGGGAACCACGGTCCCCACACGGCCTAAAAACAAACAACCCAAAAGACTCTGCCTCTAAGACAAGATGTTGGCTGCATATGGTTTTTTGAAAGTTTCTTGACTCAGTTTTATTCATTGGATGCTTTCTTTTATTTGAGAATTTTTATTTATCCAAGTGTTACAAGACGTGTTGATCAATCCTCAAGGACACAAAGAGTTCATATTACACATTAAACAGAACTAGAGTCCTGTGATGCTAAAAAGGTTGTCGCTGCTGCTAAGTCGCTTCAGTCGTGTCCGACTCTGTGCAACCCCATAGACGGCAGCTCACCAGGCTCCCCCGTCCCTAGGATTCTCCAGGCAGGAACACTGGAGTGGGTTGCCATTTCCTTCTCCAATGCATGAAAGCAAAAAGTGAAAAGGAAGTCGCTCAGTCGTGTCTGACTCCTAGCAACCCCATGGACTACAGCCTACCAGGGTCCTCCATCCATGGGATTTTCCAGGCAAGAGTACTGGAGTGGGGTGCCATCATCTTCTCCGAAAAAGGTTGTTAATTCATTTTTATCTGGAGACTTTGAAACATCCCAGGAGTTGTCATTTACTATTATGATTCAAAAGTATTTTTTGATTCTTACCAATTCATCCACTGGGGCCAAGGAATGCATAAGTTAGATTCTCTGGGTTTTATTTGATTTCACCAAATCTTAACTGTAAGAATATCACTGATCTCAGAGATGTCCAAGTTTGTGCATGCTTACGCACAAAGTCATTTTTAAAAAAAATTTTTTGAGATGTCAGTTGGAATAATATATTATTTAAGTTTGCACTATGCCTGGAGAATCCCAGGGACGGGGCAGCCTAGTGGGCTGTCCTCTATGGGGTCGCACAGAGTTGGACATGACTGAAGCAACTTAGCAGCAGCAGCATGTATAGCCATATACTGAGGGTGAGTGAGTGAGTGAAGTTGCTCAATCATGTCTGACTCTGCGACCCCATGGACTGTTGCCTACCAGGCTCTTCCATCCGTGGGATTTTCCAGGCAAGAATACTGCAGTGGGTTGCCATTTCCTTCTCCAATACTGAAGGTAGGAGATAAAGAAAGAAAGCTTTTTCCCCCTTCATATAGCCATCAAAAATAGAACATTAACCTGGGTAATTGATTCTAATTTTTTTCTTTTTGTTTTTTAAATTGAGAGTAACAGAAAAACCAACTCTAACTGGCTTAACCAATAAAGAGAATTATCAGCTCATGTGTGAAAACCGACAACAGTGGAGAGAGCTTCAGGCACTGTTTGGTGAAGGCTCCAGCTCTGTCTCGGGGAAGGCGCCCCCCAGACTTTTGCCTGGAAAATCCCATGGACGGAGGATCCTGTAGGCCAGTCCATGGGGCGGTCGGACACGACTGAGCAACTCACTTCACTCCCATGCAGGAGAAGGAAAGGCAACCCCCCAGTGCTGCCGGAGAATCCCAGGGACTGGGGAGCCTGGTGCGCAGCCAGCTCTGTCTCTCTGTAATTCTCTTGTGTGTGCCTGTGTGCTAAGTTGCTTCAGTCATATCTGAGTCTTTGCAGCCCCATGGACTGTAGCCCACCAGGCTCCTCTGTCCATGGACTTCTCCAAGCAAGAATACTAGAGTGGGTTGCCATTTCCTCCTCCAGGGGATCTTCCCGACCGAGGGATGGAACCGGCATCTCTTATGTCTCCTACATTGGCAGGCAGGTTCTTTACCACTAGTACCATCTGGAACAGATGGCAATATTGTATGTCAACTAGGTCCCCAAGCTGGTTTCCCTCATGGTGGCAAAATGGCCGCATCTGTTCCTGCCCTCACATTCACTTAGTCTTCTCTTCTCTCAACCACAGAACAAAACAACTAGATTTGACTCAAATTGAGCCAGCTTAGATCACCAGGCATCTCTTGAATCAACCACTTGGCAAGGGGGAATAAGTTTGTCCTCGTGATCCTGTCTAGTCAGGGCCAACCCTGGAGATGACGATTCAGCCAGTCGCATCCAAACAGCATGGCCACTAAACGATGGGGAAGAAAGACACGCCTGTTAGAGAAGCAACCCCAACGTTCACTACAGATTCTCAGCTATTACCTAGTCCTGGAGGAGCCTGGGGGGCTACAGTCCCCGGGATCGAAAAGAGTCCAACCCGACTTGGCAACTAAACAGCAATGATAACATAGTCCCCCAATTCACATTTTTCTTTAAAGGAAATCTCCTGGAAGCCCAAATAGATTAAAATAGAGTTATTTTGGTTGGGGTGCTGGTGACAGAGCCCAACCTGCTGACTCCTTTTTTCTCTTTTGAGTATTTATTTGTTTGGCTGCACCAGCTCTTAGTTGCAGCATGAGGCATCTTTTGCCTTCACTGTGGCATGATCTCTAGTTATGGCATGTGGGATCTAGGTTTCCTGACTAGGGATGGAACCTGGGAGCGTGGCATCTTAGCAATTGGACCAACAGGAAAGTCCCTGCTCACTCCTTGGGATACTCCTTCATCACTCCATTCTGGAAATTATGTCAAGTACAGTTTGAAACCCACTGGACTCACCCAGTTGCTTAATTTTAAGATGGGGAAACCCAGTTAAGGCCAGAGAGGAAAAGTGACTTGGCCAAGAATATGCTGCTGCTGTTAAGTCGCTTCAGTCGTGTCCGACTCTGTGCGACCCCATGGACTGCAGCCTACCAGGCTTCTCTGTCCATGGGATTCTCCAGGCAAGAACACTGGAGGGGGTTGCCATTTCCTTCTCTAGAATATGCTGCTGGTAGGTAGCAAAGCTGGGACAAGAACTTGGATTTTTCCAGTTTCGGGTCCAATGTCATCCTTCTAAGGAATCTTGGGGTCTCTCTCTCTCTTCCCATGTCTTTCAACAGTATGTGAAAGCCAAGTGCCCTAGGGCGGAGCTGCCCCCAGTGTATGCCCTTGAGCTACTGACCATCTATGCCTGGGAAACGGGTACTGAGGAGAGAGAGCGTTTCAGGTTGGACAAAGGCCTGGTCACTGTGCTGCTGCTGCTCACGAAATATCAGCGCCTCTGCATCTACTGGACCAAGTACTACACGTTGCAGAACCCGATCATTGAGGACTTTGTCAGAAACCAGCTCAGAGAAAAGAGGTATGGGATCGTCGCGTGCCAGCCACATCTCAGAGAAAGAGAATTAAGGGAAAGGTGGTATGGAGTTTCTGGGGTGGGCTTTATTTTATATATAAAATCACTATATATAATATATATATTTAAAGATTTGTCTATTTTACAGTTTGGCTGTGCTGAGTTTTGTTGCTGCACACGCGCTTCTCCTACTTGCAGCGAGCGGGGGCTGCCCTCTAGCTGTGATTCAAAGGCTTCTCACTGCAGTGGCTTCTCTTAGCTGTGGAGTACTGGCTCTAGGGTGCATGGGCTTCAGTAGCTGCAGCTACTGTGGGCTTCACTGCATGTAGAATTTTCCTGGACCAGGGATCGCAAGGCAGATTCTTAACCACTGGACCACCAGGGAAGCCTGGGTGGACTTTATTAAATAGAAAAGCAGATATCTCACCCTGACACAGTTGACATCTCAAGCTGATTGCCTTTCAAATTGCCAGGGCCTTCGTGGCTATAAGCCTTTTCCTTATTCCTTGAGCTGTCACTCCACTCTACGTTAATCCTCTTGCCCTCAAAAGACCATTTCAGTGTTTTTTCCCAGCATGAGAAACTAAAAAGAACCATGGAGATCCAAGTTAAATCCCAGCTCTGCCGTTTTCTCATCTCTGTGAGCCTCCATTCCTCATCTGTAAAACAGGAGCTGTTGTTGTTGTCCAACTTTTTCAAGACCCCATTGACTATAGCTTGCCAGGCTCCTCTGTCCATTGGATTTCCAAGGCAAGAATACTGGAGTGTTTTGCCATTTCCTTCCCAGCAGATCTTCCCAATCCGGGGATTGAACCCATCTCCTCCACTGGCAGGGAGATTCTTTATCGATGAGCCACCATGGTAGCCCAAAATAGAAGTAATTGGCATCAGCCATGCAGGACTCAGGATAGTTAGAGAAAATACATGTAAAGGGCCACTGTATCTAGTCTATGATAGAGGCCAGCTAAATGGTCAGTATTGTAACACATGTTGCTTGTACCCATTTGTATCCCCTGGGCCTTTGCCATTTCAGGAAAGGTTGGTTCAACCTCCAGCTGTCAGCACCTGTGTCCCTTTGCCTGTGGGTTTTCAGCTTCCCTGAGTGACTGGTGGGGATAGGTGTGTAAATATCTCAGCTCCGTCCCCTCTCAGATGGAGGGACTCTTTCTGGGTCATGTGTTCTACACTAGTTCTCAGAGTCCAAGCCCCAGCTGCTCACGGGGATAATCACCTTGATGCATATCCTTTATTGGCATCCTTCCTGTCCCTGTCTCACTTTCCCACTTGTTCTTTGGTGCTTCCTGGCACCTCCTTCCAAATAAATGACTTGTACTCAAATCCTCATCTTAGGTTTTGCTTCTGGGAGAACCCAGCCTGAGACAACTCTTTGTATTAGAAGCTTTAGGTTACTGTAAGCAATATCATAAGAATATTTATTGTTCCCTCATATGAGTGTCCAGAGAAGGCAATGGCACCCCACTCCAGTACTCTTGCCTGGAAAATCCCATGGACGGAGGAGCCTGGTAGGCTGCAGTCCATGAGGTCGCTAAGAGTCGGACACGACTGAGTGACTTCACTTTCACTTTTCACTTTCATGCATTGGAGAAGGAAATGGCAACCCACTCCAGTCTTCTTGCCTAGAGAATCCCAGGGACGGGGGAGTCTGGTGGGCTGCCGTCTATGGGGTCGCACAGAGTCGGACACGGCTGACGCGACTTAGCAGCAGCAGCAGCAGCATGTGAGTGTCACGTCTTTTTTTTATTTAAACAAGAAAGAGTAACCAGGTCTCCTTATGAAAAGACAATTTATTGTATGGATGCCCAGAATATTGACCTGGGAAAACCATCGGGACCTGAGGCAAACTAGTACAGACTCCTCTTCTCTGTCATTCCCTCTCATGGCCCATGTGCTCCCTCCCCTCTCACTGCCTCTGTTTCTCTCTCCATACCTGCCCTGCTCCCCTCTTGCTCCAAGGTGATGAGGAACATCCATCATTTCTGGTCCAAACTCCAGAGGGAACTAATTTGATTACTAGGCAGAGGCTCTATACACCAGCTCACCTGGTGGGTCACTTGGATCAGGTGAGTCAAATACACAGGACAGAGTGGCACTGCTCCCTGACTCCATCAGGCAGGACCATTTCAGGGAGCCAGGGATGCTGGGGGTTGAAAGCATGGAGCCTGAAGTGTCCAGTTCACGTCACTAGCCTGCTAACACATTCTGTCACTTAGATAAGTCTCAGCTCCTGCCTAAGTCAAAAGCTCCTGGGGTACAAGGGCCAGGTCTTGGGACTTCCCTGGTGGTCCAGTAGTTAATGCTCCATGCTCTCAATGCAGGTGCCTGGGTTTGATCCCTGGTCAGGGAACTAGATCCCACAAATCACAACTAAAAAGACCCCATGTACTGCAGCCAAGATCTTACGTGCCACAGTGAAAACTGGCACACCACAACTAAGACCCAGCTCAGCCAAATAAAACAAAAACAGGAAACCACACAAGAGCTAGGGCTTCATCATGGGCTTGACATCCAGGATCTATGGTCACCCCAGGCAACCTCGTCAGCTATTAGACCCCTTCAAGCCAATAGTCTTTAAAATATCTATTCAACAGTTACCTAGAGGAGAGACACTTGGAAGCTCAACCTCTCCTCTGCTGAGACAGAGGAGATGGATCAGAATCCCATTTTCAGGTTGGGAGAACCTAGGGAGGTCTGTGCTTCAGTTTTCTCATCTGTAAAGTGGGGAGAAATTACCATCATCATCATCACCACCACCATCATTGTCATACCTTAGAGAATTGTTGCAGGGATTAAAATAGGTTACTTAGAGATTGACCCTGTGCCTCAGGAAACATCAGTAAATGGTACCAGCGGTATTGTTATCCTCCAAAGCAATTCAGAAGCTCTAGGTTTGAATTCATTTATGTAGCCTGTTCAGCAAAGTGAAAGCTCTGAACTTAAGAGGCCCACACGCTGGTGTGGTCTCCCTGAGGGACCGCTATTTTTGTTCCATCATGGCTTTGGGGTCTTAACCTCTGAACACCTCAAAGATTCCTTACAAACACCTAAAATACTCTCCCCAAGAGAAATTTACTTCAAGTATTTATTTATTTACTTCGACCACACTGGGACTTAGTTGCGGCATTTAGTCAGGATCTTCGATCGTAGTTGCTACCCGTGGGATCTTTACCTGCAGCATGCAAGATCTAGTTCCCTGACTGAGGATCGAACCCAGGCCCCCTGCACTGAGTGCAGTATTAGCCACTGGACCACCAAGGAAGTCCTGAGGAATTCTTGGAAACAGAATCCTCTTCATTCTGTTGCTGCTGCTGCTCAGTCGCTCAGGCAAGTCTGACTCTTTGTGACCCCACAGACTGTAGCCCCCTAGGCTCCTCTGTCCAGGTGATTTCCCAGGTAAGAATATTGGAGTGGGTTGCCATTTCCTCCTCCAGGGGATCTTCCTGACCCAGAGACCGAATCCAGGTCTCCTGAGTCTCCCGCATTGGCAGGCGGATTCCTTATCACTGAGCTACCTGCGAAGCCCTTGTCATTCTGTTACTCTCTGGCAATATTTATGGACCCTCTTGGACTGACAACCCTGGGCTCTGAACACAGCAGATGCTCAGATGAGTGCCAAAAGATTTCTTTCTGGCTTTCAGGCTTCCAGACAAGAAAGAACCTGGGCTCCCTCTCTCTGTGTTGCAGGCCCATCATCTTGGATCCGGCTGACCCCACCTACAATGTGGCAACAGGCTACAGATGGGATATAGTGGCTCAGAGTGCCCGCCATTGCCTGAAACAGTTCTGTTGCTATGACAACAACAAGACCTGCATCCCCAACTGGAAACTGAAGGTAATGTCTCCTCTCTGGCTGCCAGAGGCTATAAGTTTAGAATGAGATACTGGTGGCTCAGTGGAAAAGAATCCACCTGCCAGTGCAGGAGACACGGGTTTGATCTCTGGGTCCACAAGATGCCCTGGAGAAGGAAATGGCAACCCACTCCTGTATTCTTGCCTGGGAAATCCCATGGACAGAGGAGCCTGGTGAGCTTCAATCCATGGGGTTGCAAAGAGTCGAACATAGCAACCAAACAAAATATTTGCAGCTGCTGCTGTTGTAAAGACAAGGACAGGTGAAAGGCACTTTTTTTTTTTTTTTAACGTCCATCCACACAATAGAATTCTTTTAAGATTTTTTTTAATGTGGACTACTTTTTCAGTCTTTATTGAATTCATTACAACTGTTGTTTCTGTTTTATGTTTTCAATTTTTTTCTATTATGAGGCATGTGGGATCTTAGTTCCCCAACCAGGGATCGAACCCACACTCCCTGTACTGGAAGGTGAAGTCTTAACCACTGGATCACCAGGGAAATCCCTGAAGGGCACGTTTGTCCTCAGACAGCGGAAGGTGGATTTAACCCCTCTCTGTCCTCTCCCTTCCAGTTTGCATGAGACATCAAGGTGACAGTGGAGCAGTGGGGTCGTGTGGATTTCATCATCCAGGTGAACCCCTATGAGTCCATACAGAAGCTTAAAGAGAAGATCCAGTGCAAGCTAGAGTCCTCGGCCCCACAGCGTCTGTCCTTCCAGAAGCCTGGTGGGGAGCAACAGGTCCTCAGGAACATCTCCTCCTTGGCAGATTACAGTATCTTCTCTGATGCTCGCGTCTCTCTGCTGCAGATCGTCTCTCCCGAGATGCAGGTCTTTGTGAAGAATCCCAGCGGTGGGAGCCACACCTACGCCATTTACTCCAGCAGCTTAGTCCTTGACCGGAAGTGTCAGATTGAAGTGAGGGAGGGGCTACTCAGAAAGAAGCAACAGCTAGAGTTCCAAGGCCAAGTCCTGCAGGATGAGTGGAGTCTGAGCTTCTCTGGTGTCCGAGACAGCACCACTCTCAACCTCTCCAAGAAGACAGCTACATAGGTTCCATTTCCACCCAGTTAGTCTCCTCTGAAACATCTCCCTGTGCGTTTTTGTTGTTTAATCTAGGTCCCATCGATTTCACCTAACCTTGCCAGTAGACGGATGACAAGGGATATGAGACTAGATATGCAAACCAACCATAGCCAGAGCATGTTTGACAATAGAATTCTGACCCACAAGCTCTGCAGCCACCAGTCTGGAAGCCAAACCATTGTATCAATTAACTGGAAACCATCAGGATTTGGTCAACAACTACTAGCTTCCCTATTCCCTCCCTTCCAATTTAGGACTGATGAAAGGAATCCAAACAAGCTCCCTGACCAATCATATAGGATGCTCTGCTTCTAATTAGCCCACCTCCAGCTTCCCATGCAAACAACCTCAATCGGGGTATACCTTAAGCCTTCTCTTTATGCCATTATAAAGCTGTCTCCCCTCCCTCCTTGCCTTGGTGTCTTTGCCAAAGGCAAGGGATGGTGGCTAACCCCCTGGCTATAGCGAGTTGGGAATAAATAATCTTCGTTTGTTCTCTTTCGGGTGGTCCTCGTTTATTTCCACAGGTGCTAAGGCTGTCCTGAACATATGAGCCTCTCAACTCTGGAAAGTAAGGACTGTGCAGAAAGTGAGATAGAGATAAGGGAAGTCTGGGAGATGGAGGATGATGTAGTTTTAAAAATCCCCTCAACTTATTTACAAAATAGAAGTAGAGTCATGGATGTAGAAAACAAACTTATGGTTACCAGGGGTGAAGGGGGAAAGGGGAAGAATAAACTGGGAGATTGAGACTGACATATACACACTACATATAAAACAGATAACTAATAAGAACTTGCTGTATAGCATGGGGAACTTGACTCAATACTCTGTAATAGCCTATTGTTGTTGCAGTTGTTGTTAAGTCGCTAAGTCAACTACAACTATTTGCGACCCCATGGACTGTAGCCCATCAGGCTTCTCTGTCCATGGGATTTCCCAGGCAAGAATACTGGAATAGGTTCTTATTTCCTTCTCCTGGAGATCTTCCTGACCCAGGGATTGAACCTGGGTCTCCTGCATTGGCAGGCGGGTTCTTTACTGCTGACCCATGGGGGAAGTCCGTATCACCTGGAGATCCTGTTTAAATGCAGGTTCTGATTCAGGTCTAGGCTGAAACCAAGACTATGAATTACAGGCTCTGGAGTTTCCTGATGCTGCTTGTTCACAGATTATACTGAGAGTAGTAGAAAAGCCCTAGGATATTGAAAGGAATACGGATTCCTGAGTCCCACCTCTCAGAGACTCTGATTTGTTTAGTTTTCAGTGAGACTCAACAATCTGCATTTTAAAAAGTCCCCTACACAACAATGTGAAGCGTACAGTTAAATATGGTTAAAATAGTATGTTTTATATTATGTGGTCTTCCCTGATGTCTCAGCAGTAAAGAATCAACCTGCAATGCGGGAGGCGCAAGTTTGATCCCTGAGTTGGAGAGATCCCCTAGAGAAGAAAATGGCAACTCACTCCAGTATTCTTGCCTGGGGACTTCCATGGACATTGCACCAGGCCGTTTACAGTCTATGGGGTCGCAAGAGTCAGACATGACTTAGCAACTAAACAACAAAATACTATGTGACTTTTACCACAGACGTGCGTGCGTGCTTGCTAAGTTGCTTCAGTCGTGTGCCACTCTATGGACTGTAGCCCACCAGGCTCTTCTGTCCATGGAATTCTCCAGTCAAGAATACTGGAATGGGTTGCCAGGCCCTTCTCCAAGGGATCTTCCTGACCCAGGGATTGAACCTGCGTCTCTTATATCTCCTGCACTGGAAGGCAGGTTCTTTACCACTAGCACCATCTGAGAAGCTCCTTGCCCCCCACCCAACCCCGCCACAGACACAAACGTCCCTAAGGTACTTCTGATGCCCAAATAGACTTCCGAATTTGTAGAATAAGTGGATAATAATCAAAGTGCATTGGACCAAAATATGGGAACCGATCCTGACTGTCATTAACCCCTTGTGTGACCTTAGGCAATTCCTTCCTGTCAATAGGTCTTATTTTCCTCATCAAGGATAGATCTGTTGATCTCTTAGGCCCTTCCAGCTCTCACAGTACAGGAAACCCTTCAGGACAATTTAGGACCAATGATCAGATCAGATCAGATCAGTCGCTCAGTCATGTCCGACTCTTTGCGACCCCATGAACCGCAGCACGCCAGGCCCCCCTGTCCATCACCAGCTCCCGGGGGTCACCCAGACTCACACCCATCAAGCCAGTGATGCCATCCAGCCATCTCATCCTCTGTCATCCCCTTCTCCTCCTGCCCCCAATCCCTCCCAGCATCAGAGTCTTCTCCAATGAGTCAACTCTTCGCATGAGGTGGCCAAAATACTGGAGTTTCAGCTTTAGCATCATTCCTTCTAAAGAAATTCCAGGATTGATTTCCTTCAGAATGGACTGGTTGGATCTTCTTGCAGTCCAAGGGACTCTCAAGAGTCTTCTCCAACACCACAGTTCAAAAGCATCAATTCTTCGGCGCTCAGCCTTCTTCACAGTCCAGCTCTCACATCCATACATGACCACAGGAAAGACCATAGCCTTGACTAGGCGAACCTTTGTTGGCAAAGTGATGTCTCTGCTTTTGAATATGCTATCTAGGTTGGTCATAACTTTCCTTCCAAGGAGTAAGCGTCTTTTAATTTCATGGCTGCAGTCACCATCTGCACTGATTTTGGAGCCCAGAAAAACAAAGTCTGACACTGTTTCCACTGTTTCCCCATCTATTTCCCATGTAGTGATGGGACCAGATGCCATGATCTTCGTTTTCTGAATGTTGAGCTTTAAGCCAACCTTTTCACTCTCCACTTTCACTTTCATCAAGAGGCTTTTTAGCCCCTCTTCACTTTCTGCCATAAGAGTCGTGTCATCTGCATATCTGAGGTTATTGATATTTCTCCCAGCAATCTTGATTCCAACTTGTGTTTCTTCCAGTCCAGCATTTCTCATGATGTACTCTGCATATAAGTTAAATAAACATGGTGACAATATGCAGCCTTGACGTACTCCTTTTCCTATTTGGAACCAGTCTGTTGTTCCATGACCAGTTCTAACTGTTGCTTCCTGACCTGCATACAGATTTCTCAAGAGGCAGATCAGGTGGTCTGGTATTCCCAACTCTTTCAGAATTTTCCATAGTTTATTGTGATCTACACAGTCAAAGGCTTTGGCATAGTCAAGAAAGCAGAAATAGATGTTTTTCTGGAACTCTCTTGCTTTTTCCATGATCCAGCGGATGTTGGCAATTTGATCTCTGGTTCCTCTGCCTTTTCTAAAACCAGCTTGAACATCAGGAAGTTCACGGTTCTCATATTGCTGAAGCCTGGCTTGGAGAATTTTGAGCATTACTTTACTAGCATGTGAGATGAGTGCAATTGTTCGGTAGTTTGAGCATTCTTTGGCATTGCCTTTCTTTGGGATTGGGATGAAAACTGACCTTTTCCAATCTTGTGGCCACTGCTGAGTTTTCCAAATTTGCTGGCATGTTGAGTGCAGCACTGAGTCTAAGAACTACAATCCCCACAATGCCCTGCGTTTTTTTTTTCAGCTCCCTTTTGGGATCCTAGGAGTACGACCGCTCCGGGAGGCGCTCCCCACAATGCTTTGCGGTGCTTCAAGGTGGCGGCACCCAGTGGCGCCATGAGCGATCTGGAGAGCAGCAGCAGCAGCAGCGATGAAGAGGAGCTGGAAAGGTGCCGCGAGGCAGCGATGCCGGCTTGGGGCTTGGAGCAGCGCCCCAGGGGTCCAGAGAAGCCAAGAGTCGGTAAGGGGCTATATTCGGGGGGTCTGGCCGTAGAGCGTATGATCTTCCCCTCAGGCCTGAGAGGATGGACGGTGAAGGGGGTGTCACCGGGATTCGACTTCTTTCCCTGAGGAGGCTCCACGGCCTGGGTCTCAGAGTAGGATTCAGAGTCAAAACACGGACAAGGGCAGCGGGGCGGGTTGTTGCATTATCCCAGTCAGGGAAACCAAGGCACCAGAGTATCTCTTGACTCTGCCTCCTTGGGTCCATCCTAACTGTTGCACCCTGGGCGGCCCGCCACTCCTCGGAGATTACTGCGATAGCTGGATTCTTGCATCCAGCCTTTCCTCGGCTCCAACACTTTGCCAGCGAGCTGTGTCCCACACCTCCTTGACCGTGACTCCCTTTGCTGGTGTTCAGTCGCTCAGTCATGTCAGACTCTGCGACCCCATGGATTGCACCCGCCAGCTTTCCCCATCCTTCACTATCTTTCCTGTCCTTCACTGACTCCCTAGTGCCCTGGGAATAAATCCCAGACCCCTTAACATAAGGGCACCCAATGGTGGATAGACTGCAGAGGGCCTGTGAATCTGAATGAGAAAAAGATTTCATCTTACTTTCACTAGTCTCTGAAATTTAGCCTCTTTCCATCATGCATGTAAACAACTGCAGTAGTTTTGGCAATACCTGTTACTTTGTCTTAACAAAAGTCTCAGACTTTCATATCCCATTAGTCTTTCAGATATATAAAAAATATTTTATTCACAATAATATGTTGGGAAAAAAATCGTTTCCACTCATCCCTGCTTTAAAATTAAAGTAATTTTGGACTTCCCTCGTGGTCCAGAAGTTAAGAATCCACCTGCCCATGCAGGGCACACTGGTTTCATCCCTGGTCCGGGGAGATCCCCCAAGCCACAGGGCAACTAAGTCCTGAGCGCTAAAACCACAGAGCTGGTAAGCTCTGGAGTTGGTGCTCTGCAACAAGAGAAGCCAGTTTCTGCAATGAGAAACTGGAGCACAGAAACCAGAGAGTAGCCCCCAGTTGCTGTAACTAGATAAAGCCCGCAGACAGCAACGGAAACCCAGCGCAGCCAGAAATAAATTAATTAATTAATTTTTAAAAAATCACAGTAATTTTTAGGCCCATCAGTAGATTTTATTTAATACATTAATGAAGAAGCATATGTATTAAAGTATCCCAAATTTTGCTTTTTGCTCTTAATGATAACTGAATTTCACTATCACTGGTTTTCTTTGTAATTCTATGTGTTGTATTTTTTGCATCTAAAAGATTATTCTGAGAAGGATCCAGGCTGCCAGAGCAGGCCATGGTAAAGCAAGGTTAACTCCTGCTTTTGTTTAAAAGGACTCACAAGCCCTCGGGACTTCCCTGGAGATCCAGTGGCTAGGACTCCATGCTCCCAATGCTGGGGGCCTTTGATCCCTGGTCAGGGCACTAGACTGCATGTTGCAGCTAAGAAGTTCATAGGCCGCAGCTAAGGATCCAGAGTGCCGAAACTAAGACCCAGAAGAGCTGAGTAAATAAATAATTTCTGTAAAAGTTAAAATAATAAGTAAATAAAAGGACTTAACAAACCCTTTAGTAATCGATTCTCAGCCTTTGGTAATCAGTTCCCAGCTTGCTTTCCTGCCACACGTTGCACAGCTAGGCTCCAGACCATACTATGTCCTCTCGTCTGTGGTCACCATAACTCTGCCGTTTTATATTTTCTGTGTGCAGAAATGCCTTTCCATCTCCACCACTCATAGTTCAGTTCAGTTCAGTCACTCAGTCACGTCCAGCTCTTTGCAACCCTATGGACTACAGCATGCCTGCCTTCCCTGTCCATCACCAACTCCCGAAACCTACTCAAACTCATGTCCATCACGTCAGTGATGCCATCCAACCGTCTGATCCTCTGTCGTCCCCTTCTCCTACTGCCGTCAGTCTTTCCCAGCATCAGGGTCTCTTCCAGTGAGTTGCTTCTTCCAATCAGGTGACCAAAGTATTGGAGTTTCAGCTTCAGCATCAGTCCTTCCAGTGAATATTCAGAACTGATTTCCTTTAGGATGAACTGGTTGGAATTCCATGCAGTCCAAGGGACTTTCAAGAGTCTTCTCCAACACCACACTTCAGAAGCATCAGTTCTTTGGCACTCAGCTTTCTTTATAGTCCAACTCTCACATCCATATATGACTACTGGAAAAACCATAGCTTTGACTAGACAGACCTTTGTTGGCAAAGTAATATCTCTGCTTTTTAATATGCTGTCTAGGTTGGTCATAGCTTTTCTTCCAAGGAGCAAGCGTCTTTTAATTTCATGGCTGAAGTCACCATCTGCAGTGATTTTGGAGCCCCCCAAAATAAAGCCCTGCCACCAGTCACTAGCAGGAAGAATTTGGGCAGGGTACTTAAGTCTCACTGTATTTAAATTTCCTCATCTGTAATGTGGGGGTAAGAATAGTACCCACCCTTGTAAGGAGCGGAGATGATGTATCTGCAGTGCTTGGCACACATTAAAGCCCCAATAAAGAGCAGTTATGTGGTTGGTCCCTCGTCATGGACTCATTTCCCCTTCCTATCTGGCTCCCATTTATCCTTTAATCCAGCTGAGACACCATCTCTTCAGGAGGACTGGGTTACATGCCTTCTCTCCACAATCGTCATACTGTATGTGATTCCCTTCATATGTAATGCTTTCCTTTCTTCTACAATTGCTTCTTGACTTATCCTGCCTTTTTTCCTTTCACCCCTCCAACCCCAGTACCTAGAGTCAACTGTGGCTCATACTTGCTCCACAAATTTATTGAGTGAGAGGTTGCATGATGTGAACTTCACAAGGGCTGGTGTCTGTTCACCATGGTATCCCCAGGGCCTATACCTTGCTCAGCAAAATGATTCTTAAATGAATGAACTTGCCGGAAAGGTGCCTCTAAGGAGTGAGGAAGCTGAGACTCCAGCAAGACTCCCTGTGCAGTGATCAGCATAACTGAGCCCCCTTCGTTTCTCTCTTCCAGAGCACTTAGCACACAGCTAAGCACACAGTGGGCACTAATAAATGCTGGAGTCAAAGTACGCTGAGACGTGCTCATTCAGCACAGTGAGGAAGAGGGGCTGTGGAGCCAGACAGCCTGGATCCTCATCCCAGTTCTTGTCGCTTGTTAGCTGTTTGGCTAAGCTATTTAACAGGGCTTCCCCAGGGAGGCATGGGTTTGATCCCTGGGTCAGGAAAATCGCCTGGAGAAGGAAATGGCAACATTCTTGCTCAAAAGCCCATGGACAGAGGAGCCTGGCAGGCTACAGTCCATGGGGTCGCAGTCAGTCAGTCATGACTTAGCAACTGAACAACAAGAAGCCATTTTACATCTCCTTGCCTCAGTTTCCTCTTCTGTAAATGGGGGGTGGTGACTGCTCCACCTCCACCCCGACTCCCATTAGTCCCATCGGGTTTTTGGAAAGATTCGACAAGTTATAGGCGTAAATCACATAAAATAGTGCCCAGCCCACAACAGATGGTATAGTTGTTTCCTCCGTAAATACCTTAGTGTTCATTATTTCCACAGGTGCTACAAATGCTAAGTTGCCAGCCAACCAGCCAAGCCTCAGGTACTGTGCGCTTTGGATTCAGGTTTCATCTTTTCATTCATTGATGTTGGCCCCTGCCACCTGCCCGCCCCACCACACACCCCCCGTATACTCCCTGCTACACCTGGTATGTCAGGGTGAGCAAGGCACATGTCTTCCCCACCCTCTTGGGGGCAGCCTCTGAGCTGGCAGGAGGTGAGGTCCTTTCATATGTGTTGCAGGCACAAGGTAGATGAGCACGAACAAGATGGCAACGAGCTTCAGACCACCCCCGAATTCCGAGCCCACGTAGCCAAGAAACTGGGCGCCCTGCTGGACAGGTAACAAACACCTACATTCGGTTTTTCTGCCCTCATTCATTCATTCCAGGAGTAATGGCCCCCGAGGCCTGGGAGCTCAGCAGATGTCAGTTGGCACCGTGGTAAGCACAAGGCATCACCCTGCCGTGCAGGGCCTGTCGTTGTCCTTGTCCTCCAGCTGTGGGAGAAGGCTCCCATCTTTGAGAAGAAGCATGTGCCTGCGGTCACGGAGGAGGGAGCAGAGTGGGCTCAACTCCAGGGCCCTGCTTTTAACCGCTGCTCTCTCCTGCTGCCCCCAGAGGAAGAGGGGACCCTGAGATGAAGAGCTTATTCCCACCACAAGAGGGCAAGGCACCAGCGGAATTCCTGTTTCTTGAGTGCTTACTGTATGACAGGTGCTGCGAGAATATAATCTGTGAAGATCCAGGTCAGCAGGACTTCCCTGGTGGTCCAGTGGCTAAGACTCCATGATCCCAGTGCAGAAGGCCCAGGTTCAATCCCTGGTCAGGGAACTAGCTCCCACATGCCACAACTGAAGAAAAGATCACGTGTGTTGCAAGTAAGATCTAGCGCAGCCAAAGAAATACTTTAAGAAAAAAAAAAAGATCCAGATCAGCATTCCTAAAGTAGGTCCCCAGGAACTCGAGTCCAGAGTGTGGCTCTGGGCACCAGGGTTCCAGCGGCAAAGAGGAGGTGGAGAAATGCTGTACTCTGCATACCCACTGTGCCTTGGGAAGTTAATTTATCTTTATAATTTTAGTTACTTTTGGCCATGCTGAGTCTTCGTTGCTGTGTGGGCTTTTCTCTAAGGACACAGGCTTCTCATTGCAGTGGCTTCTCTTGTTATAGAGCAAGGGCTCTAGAGCATGTGGGCTCAGTAGTTGTGGCTCCCAGGCTCTGGAGCACAGGCTCAGTAGTTAGGTGGCTTAGTGGGCTTAGTTGCTCTGCGCCATGTGGAATCTTCCTGGATCAGGGATCGAATTCATGTCTCCTGCATTGGCAGGCGGATTCCTTACCACGGAGCCAGCAGGGAAGCCCTGCCCTGAGAGATTTAGATTCTTAGTAGCGTCTTCAAGGCTCTGAGAAGTCCTACAGTAAAGAGTCTTGTGTAACTTTGTTTAGCCCGGCATCTTCCAAGCATGTTTGGCCACAGTGCCTCTGTTCTGCGGATGACCAGTGCTGTGGCATGGGACTCGGTCCCAGGCACACTGGGCTAGATCCAGCCTCACTTGACAAAGCCCTAGCAGATTTTGAAAGGGAAACTCAGGATGTTTGGGCCATAGTCTTTCAATGTGAAGTAACTATCAAAAAGGACAGATGAGCCCTCCCAAAGTGCACAGCTGCTGCTAATCCCAGACAGAACTTCGGGCCAGCCCTCAGCAGCCTGCACCCCCACAGCCTTAGTGCCAGTCCCCAATCTGGGAATGTGCTTAACATGTTTAAAAAGGTCAGTTGGGCATCTCAATCTGAGGGAGTGATTTTTCTCAGTGACTGTCCGGCGTCAGGGTAACCAGGGCCACCTGGCATTGCAGTGATCCGTGACGAGCGTTTCCCCAGGTGGAAATCCACCAGGGTGTTGGTCACCCACCATCAGGATAGTTCCTGCAGTGTTCTGTATTTATTCCTCTCCAAGGAAATGACTTAGCACAGCCATCCTGAGCCAGTATCTTGTGTTTTAAGGGCTTCCCAGGTGGTGCTAGCAGTAAAGACCCCGCCTGCCAGTGCAGAAGACATAAGAGACATGAGTTCGATCCCTGGATTGGGAAGATCCCCTGGAGAAGGAAATGGCAACCAACTCCAGTATTCTTGTCTGGGGCCATGGACAGAGGAGCCTGATGGGCTATAGTCCATAGGGTTGCACAGAGTCAGACATGACTGAATCAATGTAGTATGCACAAAGAAATGATACCCCAGTTGGTCCCTTGTGTTAGATCAAGGTTTCTTATCTTGGCACCATGGACATTTTGGCCCAGATTGTATATGGTTGTGCGGGGCTGTACTGAGCACTGTAGGAGGGTTAGCAGCGTACTTCACCTCTACCCACGAGATCCTAGTAACATTGCTCCACCAGCCGTGACAACCAGCTGTGTCTCCAGACATCGCCTTATGTCCCTGCCGACTGACATTGAACCACCGGGTTAGATCCCCGGGTCAGGGTCAGGACCCTGTTGGCATCGTCTCTGTTCCCTCTCCCCAGACCGTGTCCCATGCAGGACGAGGCCTCTGGCACCTACACAGGGCAGTTAGGAGAAGCGCCCAGCACATCGTTCTGTTTGCTGCAAGGGCGTTGCTGAGAGCGTTGGTCTCCAGTTGCGAGGTGACTGCCTTGCCAGCACTCCCCGAGACCTGCTTCCTGGTCTCAGCAGTTCTCCCCTCTTTGTCTGTGCTAGAGAAAGGAGTCCTGTGGAGCTCATTGCTTATCTTTTTTTTCATTGCTTTGCTCAGGCTCTCTCTAGTTGTGGCGAATGGGGGCTCCTCTTTATTGAAGTACGAGGGGTTCTCACTGCGGCGGCTTCACTTGTTGGGATCACAGGCTCTAGGCTCATGGGCTTCAGTGGTTGTGGCACGTGAGCTCAGTAGTTGCAGCTCGCAGGCCCTAGAGCACAGGCTCAGTAGTTGTGGCTCACGGGTTTAGTTGCCCCATGGCGTGTGGGGATCTGCCCAGACCAGGGGTTGAACCCGCATTGGCAAGCTTAGTCTTTACCACTGAGCCACCAGGGAACTCTACTGATTGCTTATCTTACAGCAGTAATCATCTTCATCATTGTTACAGCTGGCCTTTGCAGGTTCACAGCTGGGCTCCATGCTCAGGGATTGGAATCCACTTTCTCATTTGAACCTTGTAACAGCTCTAGGAGTCCGGGAGTCTGATCACTCCCAGTGTCCAGAGGAGTGACACAGGTTCAGAGAGATGAAGTCCCTTGTTAGTAAGTGACAAAAATCAGAACTTAAAACCCAGGTCTGAAGTCTGAAAAAGGTCAGTGGATTGTAACAAAGTCAGTTTCTCAGTTGTGATCATGGATGTTAGTTACACACAGTTGTTACCCGAGGGAGAAACCAGGTGGGGAATACATGGTGTCTCCCCATATCATTTCTTGGCACTGAGTGTCAGTATGTATTAACTCAAGCTTTTTTTAAAAAACAAAACAAAAAGCAGGTCTGCCTGTTCTAGGAGCTGAACCTCTGAAACATTCTTTCCTCAACCAGTCATATTTCCTTTTTCGTGCTTGCTGCCAGGAAGTTCAGAACCAAACGTGTGCCCTCTGTCTAGCAAGTCTGTCGGGCTTCCTGGCCACACTTCTGGCTCTTTCTGTCCCTCTTGCTCTTGTTTTCTCTTTGCCTTATTTGAAGTTGCATTCTGTGGTACTGTGAGTATTTTCAAAACTTCTTCAGCACTTTGTGGGATAAAGTAGGGTTTGAACCAGTGAGTCACCATCCTTTGAGCTGACAGGGGCTCTTTGCCACGTTACGGCTGTGACCAGGCATGTTCCCATCAGCCTAGGGGCCCTCCCTCTGCCTCTGCACCTAACATTGCGTTACTCTGTCCCCTCCACTTAGCAACAACAAAAATAAGTTTTAATTAAAAAGAATTTTTGTTGTTGTTACCCAAAATCTCATCTTAAATCCACCTTCTCTTCCTGTAGCTCCATTACCATTTCAGAAATCGTGAAGGAGCCAAGAAAGGCCGAGGTGCAGCAAGGCGCCCTGGAGGATGACGGTGAGCAGCTCAACTGTTGATAACAGCTTTCCTTTATTAAGCCCCTCCTGTGAGTCTGGAGCTATGAAATGCCCTTTTGGCATATTATCTTCCTTCATGCCTGCAGGCCCTGTCTGAGGCAGATGTTATGGTGACTGTGTTCACAGGGAGACCCATGAGGGGAGCTGGAGCCAGGAATGTGGCCACTGGCCTGAGGTGACCCTGAGCAGGAGCGCGTGCTGCACCCCCGCAGCTTCTCGCACACTAGTCTCTGTCCCCTGCCCGATTCACTGTCCGCTCTGCAAGCTGCTGTAGGCAGGCAGCTCAGCTGCTGAGTCCCAGAAGCCTCAGGAGACTTGCTGGCTTAACTTGGTGGCCGGCAACCCCTCAAGCACCCAGTCCCCTCGCTGCAGCAGAAGGAAGCGTGCTGCCTCTCATCCTGCGAGGCACCGCTCTCTATTAGACAGGAGCGATGCCCTCTGGACCAGGGGCTCCATGAGGGCAGAGGTAGGGCAGCCTCAGCACTTGGGGGCCCCTGGCCGTGCTGACTCTGTCCCTGTGGGTTGCAGGCTTCCGCCTTTTCTTCACGTCCATCCCCGGAGGCCCTGAGAAGGAAGCTGCTCCCCAGCCCCGCCGGAAACGGTTGCCTTCCAGCTCCAGGTGAGATGACACGTCCTCTCCTCAGGTTCCCTCATTTTGGCCAGATCCCCCCCACTTCCACCCACAGATAGCCACATGGACCCTAGTCAGGCCTGGGCCCAGGAGGAGTCCCGCCAGGTAGCTAGAGACATAATAGCTCAGTGGGAGGGGGAGAGTTTCCACTGGGGGCTGGATGTTGACTGTTCTCCGACCACCCATCTTGTGCCCGACACCACACTCCTGGGACATCCCTGTGAGGCCTGGGCTCTGTTAAGATCCCCACTTGATAGGTGAAGACCCTGAGGGTCGGAGAGGTTAAGTCACAAAACGAGGTCATGCGGCCTGGAAGGAGAGAAGCCCAGGTCCGCCCCCCGGCCAAGCCTCAGTTCTCCACATACCACTGTCTCTCCCTGGCCTCCGTCTGGTGGTCTGGCCTGGGGCAGGCGTGGCGGCTTTGGGGCCCTGTCTCGAGTCCCACTAACACTCCCCCAACCCTCCCCCGACAGCAGCGAAGATGGCGACGAGGAGTTACGGGCGCTGCCGGGAGGCAGCTGTGTCCGCCTCCGACATCCTTCAGGAGTCCGCCATCCATAGCCCTGTCTCCGTGGAGAAAAAGAAGAAAAGGAAGTTGAAAAAGAAAGCCAAGAAGGTGGACAGTGCCGACATGGCCGCTACCGCCACCAGCGTGGCCGCTACCGCCCCCAGCCAGGCTGCAGTCGGGAGGCAGGAAAAGGAGTCTGCCCAGCTCAATGGAGACCAGGCGCCCCCTGGGACCAAAAAGAAGAAGCGGAAGAAAAAGGCAAAGAAGGCCAGTGAGGCCTCCCCGTCCCCGCCAACAAAGAGCGCTGCTGCTGTGCCCTCGAACTGAGCCCAGTGTGCGGGCCAGGAGCCCACCAGCCCAGGCTTCCCACAGAGACTAGCCTGTCCGAGCCCCGAGTCCCTCTCCAATGCAAGACCTTGGCTGGCGAGTCCAGGCTCTGCCCGTGACTGGGGCCAGCCCAGGCGTTGGGGCCGAGAAGCAGTCATAGGCCCTCCTGTGCTCCCCCTGGGCTGTGGCAGACCTGTGGTACCAGAACACTCTGTGACCCCAGGAAGAAGGAGACTCCCAGTTACTCAAGGCTGAAAGCCAAGTAGTCGAGCTCCCACCGCCACAGCCTGGTGCAGGAGACCTGAAGGAGACAAGGTGGGGTGGGCCCCTGAGGCCCCGGAGCCCCTTGTGTGTCTCCCTCCACACAGACTTCATAAAACACTCTCTAGAAAAGAGAGAGATATACTCTGCCCCTACACCTGGTTTTCCAGAATTTTGTCTCCACAATGTGAATATGCCGTGCGTGATTGTGTCTCTGAGCCAGCCAGATTATGGAAAATAAATTGTCGAGGGAACGGATATGTGACAGAGGGATCTGGTGCTGCACCAGAGTCAGTGCTGAACTTGATAAGCATCATGCAGGTGGGGGTCCTCCTGCCTACACCCCAGGAAGTGTTCCCACACCCCTGCAGACTTCAAGACTGCAGGAAGTGTCACAGCACTCGTGGCCTGGGACTCCTGGACCCACGTGTCCTGCAAGAAGGAGCAGAAGTTCACAGTGAAGGAGACATTCTGGCTCGGTGGCCTGGCCTCGGAGATTCGGTGGAGCCAGGAAGACAGAGGTGGGATGTGAGAGTGTGTGTGCCGGCCCTGCCCCTCCTCAGGCCCCGAGCCCCCTTCCGCCTGCCCACACCTACATGACAAGCAAGATATTGGACACGGTCTGTGTTTACTTTACTAAAAGTTAAATAAATGTACAGGCTCGCTCTCAGCTGACTGCAGGCTGCGCTGCTAGTTCTCCCCTCGCCCTGTCCTCAGTCCAGGATGGAGGCGGTCTACGAGGGCCGGGTTATCTGCAGCAGCCCCCCGGGAGATGAGGTCATGTGAGCCCTGGGCTGACACGGCTGCCTTATCACTCAGGACCTCAGCCTCCTCGGGGGTGGGGGGCTGGGAACCCTCCCCTCAACCAGCTGGCCCTAGCTCCCAGGTGCAACCCCTCCACTGATCTTGCCTCTCTTCTCCCTCTGGGCCCCTCAGCTCTGCTTCCCTGGCATTGCTGCTTTCTGAGCTCAGCAGCTTCACTCCTGAAGCTGGGAAGGGTCTGACGCCCCACAGGCTTGACTTGGCACCAGGCTCTCACCAGGGGCAGGGACGACGCCTAGGCCTGCAGGGGTGGGGGGCTTTCCAGTAGATGCAGGATGCCAGGCTGGCCTCAGAAGGTGTGGTGCTCAGGGGGGACAAATGTTGAAGAAAACCGGAGGTTGCGGGCTGGGGAGAGGTTTGGCTTCAGAGGAAGAAAGCTGGAGAGGCCTGCGTTTCCCCAGGCCCCAGCCCAGAGGAGCCACTCAGGTGAGGCTTAGGAGAGAGGGGGACAGGTAGGTCTAAAGGGGCATGTAGTTAATAGCAGGGGGGCGGGGTGGAATGGACTGATTGGGGCATAGGTGACAGAGTTGGGGCCACATTGACCTATGACCTCTGCCAGCTACACGGGCTGCTCTCCTAAGTGTGGCTGGCAGTTCCCTGCGGGGTGCAAGGGCTCCCAGCCTCCCGGTGGTTGTGTTCCAAGCGACAGGATTTACCCTGGGCAGCAGGGACAGTCCCTCCCCATGACCCACCAGGAACAGGCTCTGCTCTCCAGCTCTCCACTGTCCCCACTTGAGCACTGAAGCAACCCTCCTCAGGTTGGGGCGCCTCTGAAGGCCCTGTTTCTGAAGCTGGCAGGATGGGGATGGGGACTGAGGCGCAGTTTTCCAGGGATGAGCAGCTGCCTGGTGAGCAGTAAAGGTTTGCAGGCTCAGATGTCCTGGTCACCTGTCCAGCAGACTGCGGAGGCTCCAGGGCCCCTGGGAGGCCGTGGTTACTGGGAAGAAGAGGCCATCTGCGTGGAGATGAAGGTCTCGATGACACCATGGTTGGATGGCAGCAGGTGGCTGTGGCCATTGGTGGAGTCGGAGCTCTGGTACAACACCAGGCTGCTGGAGGATACTGCGAAGGCAGAGGAGGCGGCTGGTGCCCGCCACACCAGTCCCAACCCGACGCCCCACCACCACCGTCCCTGAGGATGTTTGGGGTGGGAAAGTAGCACCCCCCACCTCCTGAGTCTCAGCAGTTAGAACCCCAAGGTCACACCTCAGCTCTCAGGCCTTATTAACCCAGCCCGGGTCCAGGGCCACCAGGGTGTGGCCCCCACAGACCCAGCACAGTTTAGTGAGCGTGTCAGAGGAGCCCAGGTGAACCGGCGGCGTGGTTAGTTTCATGCGTCAGCTTTGCCTTTTAGTACCCAGTCATGATCCAAAGCCCAGTCCAGACATCGCTGTGTATTTTGCAGATGTTAACACCTACATCAGTTGGTGTTAAGTAGAGGAGATTTCCCTTGACGGTGTGGGTGGGTCTCATCCAATCAGTCGAAGCCTTTAGCGCAAAAGCTGAGGCTTCCCAGAGGAGACTGCAGCAGGGCCTCCTGCCCTGCAGCTTTCAGGCTGGCAGACCCCACGGTTGTATGAACCAATTTCTTAAATACGCATGTGTGTGTGTGTGTGTGTGTGTGTGTGTGTGTGTGTGTGTGTGTGTGTGTGTGTGTGTGTGTATCCCTATTGGTTCTGCGTCTCAGGAGAACCCTGACTGATTCACATGGTTAATGAATGGACGTGGAGTTTGGACCTGGGTCTGGGTCCTGGCCCCACCACCTCTGAGTCCCTCTCCTCCTTGGGTGCTTTCTTCTCTGGAAAACAGGGATGCTGCTGCCCACCTCATGGGTCGAGCACAGAGCCTGGACTGTGGAGCCCTCAGGAACTATCCCTGCAGCCTCCAGGGCTGGATGGAGGACCCCAAGACTCACACTTAGCAAGTAGCCGGGTCTCAGAGCCCAGCAGCCTGACTCCACAGTGCCTGCTCGTCACCGTGGTGTTGCGGGCTGCAGACTCGGGTTCTCGGGGAAAGAAAATGCAGGGTTCGGGTGGGACATGGTGGGCTCTGTGGTCGCTTCGGGGGAACATGAGTCCTTCTGACTCCCCAGGAGAAGCCAGAAAGGTGTGAAAGCTCTTAATTTTTTAACTGTTGGCAACAGATTCAAAGACCACCAAATGCGGAAAGACCGCCAAACGCGGAGCCAGAGCAGCACATCCATGAGTCATCTCCGGTGCCCCCAGCAAGCCCTTCCCACGCCTCCTGATTCCACCCTACTTGAGGTTATCTTCTTCCTCCTCCGAGTTAATGGATGTTCCGGTGAGACAGGCCTGCTTCCTGTGGTTTCACACCCCTCTCGTCTCACTTCAGGGGAGCACCGGTGCCCCCTCGCATGTCCACCCCTCCCCGCCACCTCCCTCAGCTGTGGGGACAGCGAGAAGGGGTGGGGCGGGGCAAGGGGGCTCACCGGTGGGGCTGGCGCTGAGCCGATGGCTGGGCTGCAGCTGCTGGATGCCAGCAGGGTCCTGGCCTGGGATGTGGATGGTGGTGGCCTGAGACACCGGCGTGTGAAGCCCGGACTCGCTGGAGGCCTCAGCATCTGAGGTGAAGACCTGGTGGAAGAGCAGATCCTGAGCCCCGTTAGACAGGGGCTGAGGCAGGGCCCATGGAGGGGCGGGGCCTTACCTGCTTGGTGGGCGTGAGGCTGGCCAGGGCGCTCAAGTTGGTGGTGTCGGTGATGAGCATGGTCTGCGGAAGCAGGCCCGTGTGGGTGTACTGGGCCACCTCAGGCTTGTGACTGTAGAGGGCTGGCCAGGAGGAAGGAAAAAGGAGGGTACAGACTTGGCACCTGGGTCCGGCTGGGCTCCTCCCACGAGGGGCCTCAAGGCAGGGGCGTGGGCCTGGTGAGCCCCTCAGTGGGGCAATGGTCGGGGACTCAGGACTGATTTCTAAAACTTGGGAGCTCCAGATAGAAGAGATGGGTGCTGCCCCCAACCGCAGGGGCCTGCTCTGCCTGTCTTGTGGGGAGGAGCCTGGGGGAGGTGGGGAGCCCACTCCTGCCGTCACCTGGAGAGCGCAGGTGTGGGAGGGACCCAGAGATGCAGGTGCTGATGGGGTACTCAGTACCGGCCCTGGACGAAAGGGTCGGCACCCTGGTGAGGGGGGCGCTCTTATCCCCCACCTCCAGGACCCCGCTCCACAGTGTAACCCAGCATTTCATCTGCAGTCCCAGCCCCCAAAAACACACAGACGCCAGCAGAAAAGCGACACAAATCACGTATGGTCACGTGGACTCAGATGAAAACACAGCCACCCACATACACACATAAATGGTGCCCTCCACCACACACACAGCCGTTCAGGTCCACAAATCCCTCATCCAAGAATCCAAGTTCCAGAAAGGTCTGAAACCAAAAGGTGTTCATCAGGTTGGTACTAGAGCTTGTCTGGTGGTGAAGTCAGTCCTGAGCCTATTAACCCTGCTTCGTGGAATTCTCCCTTTGGCTACAGAAACCATGGTGTCTGATGAAAAGGTGTCGGACCAAGCCTTGCTGAGAGTGTTGTACGTCCTCATGGTGTATACACCATATCACCTTTCTAAAAGCTGAGGGGTACACATGGCCCCAAGGGCACACGTGGGTGTGTACACACGACCATGTGGATTCACACCTTGAAATGTATTCAGCCCATGGACGTGCATCTGAGCACCCCCAGAGCCCCCATCACAGAAGCACTCACACTTCTGTGAGTATCAGACACACACACAGACCACAGCATCTGCCACGCCGCCCCTTCCCCTGGGTTCCCACCACCCCACCCCCAGCAGGGGGCCAAGGGGTGCTCACCGTGGGGGCTCTGCAGCTGGGCCATGGTGGCCATGAAGGGGCTCTGGGCCACGTGGCTTTGCACAGAGGGCATGAGCGGCTGCTGGTAGGAAGGGTGCAGCGGCTGCGAGAACTGGACGGGCTGCAGGGTGGTCAGGCTGCTGCCCATGCTGTTGATGACTGGCACACTCTGTGCCTGCGTGGAGGCCAGGCCTGGAGTGGTGGGAGGGGCAGGGGTTGGCTAGGCCTCCCGCCACCTCCGCGGTGTCCCCAGGCCCAGCCCGGACCCCCAGGGGCACTAGCCCTCCCTCCTAGAGCCCGTGGCTTGGAGGAGGGGACGAGGTAATCCGGAAACAGCCTTGCACTGCGTTAAGGCCCAGGCAAGTGACTCCCCCTCTCCGAGCTGCCAGCTCACTATAAGGTCAGGGAGTGTGTCAAAGAGGGTTCCTTGGTGCCTTGGGGTTCCACAGCAGTGCAAAGGCCCTGGGGCTTAACTCTGTACCCCTTCCCCAGCAACTCCCTGTCTGTCATATATTGAGCTTCTGCATAATAGTTCTGTGAATAAAGTCTTTCTGAGCTTTAAAAAAAACCAAAAAACTAAAACCTAGAAAACGTCAGTCCCCCTTACACTGTTCTGTTTTCCTGTAGCTGTTTCACTGTCCCAGGTATTGTGTAACTTAGGTGTTATGTTTGTCGTCTGCCTCCCCCACTTCGGTGACTGAGTTCTGGGGCTCTTTGGTTCACTTGTGTATCCCTGGGGAGCATGGGGCAGGCACTCAATAAATCTATGAATGAATGAGTAGTCCCAGTGGCTCTCCCCATTCCTATATTCAGCGGGAGCCCCCATGAGGCCCTCACCCAGATGGCCCCCTTCCAGCCCCACCAGCTTACCAATGACCAGGGTGGAGGCTCCTGTGTTGGTGAAAGTGGGGCCCAGGGAGGCAGGCTCTCCAGGCCCAATGGCCATGACCCCGGGAAGCGAGGCCATGATGAGGTTCTGGGGCTGCTGGCTGAGGCCTGGAGATGTCTGCTCCAAGCTGTGCAGTGCTGTCAAGGTGCTGACTGGGGGCAGGGGGCCCCCAGTGGCTGAGACCTTGGAGGGGAAGCCAGACTAAGTCAGGGCGGGGGCCCACCCTGCCTCCCTGGGTACTGCCCCAGAATCTCCCAGCCGAGGGGAGATGGGGGAGGGTGGGGGGACACTCACCAGCTTGGCCTCTGTGCTCAGCAGACTGTGACTGGGCTCCAGGCCGGTGGGAGACACTTGATGCAGGGGTGCAGACACCGTCACCAAGGGACCACCGCTGCTTGAGGGCACTTCGGCCCCCTCACTGGTGGCAGGCTGTCCATAGCGCACGCCTGGAGTGGGAGCAGTGTCCAGCGTCAGCGCCCCTCTTCCCTGCCTGTGCCCACGGCCCCCAACACCCCAAATTGTATTGGCTTGCTCAGGCCACTCACACCATCTTTCTCTATGCAGCCAGCAGATTTCGCTGGAGTATCCACTTCCTGCCAGGCTCTGTGCTGGCTGCTTGTTCAACCCCTTGAACACAAGCTTTGTGTTTTATTAGCTCTGTGGCCCTCCACTGCCCAGGGCTACACCGGACATGCAGTCAGTGCTCAATGAAAGACAACAGAGCCAAACTGAACTGAGGCTAATGAAATTAAACCACAGCAAACTTGAATAGAATGAATTGGAATTGGTTGAATGAAACTGATCAAGCTGAATCAACCTAGAAATGAACTGAGATTGATTGAGTTGAACTGGATCAAATCGAATTGGATTGAAATTGAACCCTACAATACGAGATTAACTGAATTTCTTTGAAATACATTTAGTTAAACTGATCAATTGGGAATGGGATTGGACCAAACTGTATGAAATTTAAATGAAACTCAGATTATAGTGAGTTGAACTGGACTGAGTTGAACTGAGCTGAAAGGAATTGAGTTGGCTTGATCGGGAATGAATTGCAGTAACTGAAGTCCAGTGGGGTCGGAGTGAATGCGGTGGACAGAAGAGAGGGCAGTGGGTGGAGCTGAGTGGTCAGAGGAGAGGAGAGGGGTGGGGTGGATAGGGTGCGGATGGAGCTGGAGCCATAATGAGGTGCTAAGTGGTTTGTGTGGTGCTGTCCTTGGGCGGTGCTCCCCAACTCTCCCACTTATCCCCATATTCCCTTTGCCCACTGCCCAGTCCCCCTGCCCACATGGCACTCACCGTGGACCTTACTGGGGGAAAGGGCAGGCGGGGGCAGACCAGGGGAGCTGTGGGCAGGCAGCACAGGGCTGGGACCTGGCCCCGGCGGCGGCCCGCTGTACGTGTCCATGGCCAGCTTGTGCCGAAAGGCTTCTTCCTTGCGGCGATTGGCAAACCAGTTGTAGACGCGCACCTCTGTGACGAGGTTGGAGCCCAGTCCCTGGGCCTGCGACGGTGACACCCCTCTCTGGATGCACTCCGCCCTGGAGAGACGGGCACTGTGAGCCTGGAGGAGGTTCTGGGAAGCAGGGCTCTCTACCTGAGAGTCCCCTGAAGCTGACAGACCCGGCTTCCGAGCCCAGTCTGCTGTGCGATCTTAAGCAAATGGCTTAGCCTCTCTTGAGGCTTGGGGCGCTCAAGCGCCTCACTCTGGGGCGCTTGGGTAGACGGGGCAGCAGTTCCTAACCATTTTGGCACCAGGGACCGCTTTCATGGAAGACAATTTTTCCATGAGCTGGGGTGCGGGGAATGGTTTTGGGGTGATTCAAATGCATTACATTTATTGTGCACTCTGTTTCTGTTGGGGCTTCCCTCTGCCTGCAATGCAGGAGACCCAGGTTCGATCCCTGGGTCAGGAAGGGAATGGCTACCCATTCCAGTGTTCTTTCCTGGAGAATTCCATGGACAGAGGAGCCTGGCAGGCTACAGTCCATGGGGTCACAAAAAGTCAGACACGACTGAGTGACTGAGTTTCTATTATCATTACATTAGCTCCACATCACGTCATCAGGCATTAGATTTGGAGGTTGGGGACCTCTGGGTAGGGGGTGGGTGCCAGAAACAGAGCTAGGTTTCAGGCCCCGAATGGGAGCTGAGAACTCCTGGGCCAACAGCAGGAGCTCTCAAAACCAGGGGGCCCTCCCTCAGGATCCAGAGCCCTCCTTGCCTTCCCCAGCCTCTCCCCAGCCCAGACCCAGCCAGCCCTGCCGACCGCCAACCATTCTACCTGTTGCACTCCTCCACCAGCGCCTCCCGCTCCTCCTTGCTGGGGTTCTTCTGCCTCTCATAGGCCTGGAACAGGATCTGCTGGGAGGCTGGGCCCCATTTGAATCGGTTTCTGCGCCCCTTCTTGGTCGGTAGCTCATCTCCCGCAGGCTCTTCAATCAGCCCACCCTGGCCTGCATGGGTGAACTCTGCAGGCACAGAGAGCTGTGAGCAGGACACTGGCCAGCGCACCTTCCCACATCAGCCTGAGCATGCCTCTGCTTCTTCCTCATTCCTAGGGTGCTGAGCCAGAGGAGCTTGCAGCTCGAACCCCAAAATTGCCTAGTCCAGTGATGACAAACACACAGCACACGTCACCCCTTGCCTCACCTGTGTCCAAGGCAGACATCACTGATCAACCCCTGCACACTCTTCTGTTGCGCCAAGATATAATCTCACAGTCCTCAGTATAAGGCTCCAGGTAAGCATCACCTTTTATTCACATTGGACACATATGCCATCCCATTTTACAGAAGACGTAACCGAGGGTCAGGGAGGTGAAATATTTTTCCAGGGCCACACAGTAGAGCAGAAACCTGAACTTGTATCTCCTGAGTAGATTCAAGAGTTATTTTCAACATTCTAGCCTTGAAAATCAAGCCTGAAGTACAAGTATTGGCCAGGAGAGAAGAGACCCAGCCACTTTCTCAGCTGATTCCTTGGTAGGAGGCCAGTTAATGGCACCTCCAATAACAGAACAGCTAGGAAATATATGTGTGTGTGTGTGTGTGTGTGTGTGTGTGTGTGTGTGTATCTATATATATAGTATATGGCTCATGTATGCACGGGGGTCATCCCTGGTGGCTCAGTGTTCACCACATTCTTGCCCGGGAAGCCCCATGGACAGAGGAGCCTGGAGGGCCACAGTCGATAGGGTGGCAAAAGTCGGACACGACTAAGTGACTAAACAGCAGACGTATATGCATATAATACCTCTGGAAGGATCTGTATGAGACTAGGAATCCCCGTGGCTGCTTTAGGAGAAGACACCTAATTTTTATTGTAAAATCTTTCTTCTGTTTTATTAAAACTGAGTATTGCCTTAAAAACAAACCTGGATAGTTATAAAAGAAACATCAAAACCCATCTTTTTTACACTTAGGCTCAAAAGTGTGGAAGTGCACTTGGGATTCTATAGGGTATGAAGCTCAGGTGGTAAAACCCACCATGCCCTGAATGAGAATGCTCCTAGCTCTCCCCAGGTTTGCAGTGGAGGGTTCCCTGAGCGTACACCTCGCCTCTGAGCCTTCGCTGCTGCTGTTCCTTCTGCCTGAAACACCCTTCCCTGCATCTTCAGGGGTCAAAATTCAACTGACACTTCAAGACTTAGTCAAGAGGTCATACTCCTCGTGTGATCCCTCCTGATGCCCCTGCCTCCCTGAGGAAGAGGAGCTGCTTTTCTGCAAGCTCAACACTTGGAAACATTCCCTGTGGCCCCCTGTGTTGGGCCTGGCACATGGTGCGTGCTCCAGAAACGCTGGCTCTTGTTGGTGTTATCACATTTTAATTCTTGTCTCACCGAATCATGCGGGTTTGTCCTCTGGCTTCCCCTCTGCACAGGACACTCTTAGAAGGCGGGGACCCAGTTCATCCATCTCTCGATGCCCAGGATCAACCCTTTTTCCCTCCACCAAAGTGCCTCCCGCAGAACAGATGATACACGCTGATTGAATTCCCCCCCACCCACCCACTCCTTGACTTTGTCCATCTGCCTATCCGAGGAATGGGGAGGGAGCGAGACTTCCAGCCCCCGCCCTCGAGCTGCAGGGAGTCCCAGGCCCTGCCGGGAAGACCGGCTGCTGTCAGTCATTACTTACGCTGGGCCACCTCTCGCTGCTTGCGGACGTACCAGGTGTACAGGGCGGCTCGCTTCTGCGTCTTCATGGGCGTGCCCTTGTTGAGGTGCTGGGACAAGTGGGACTGGTTGAGGCCGGTGGTGTCGACTACCTCCCGCTGCGGGATGTTGTGCTGCTGCAGGTAGGACTTGACCATCTTAGCCACGCGCCATGGGTCCTCCCTGGGGGAAGGACAGTCTGCTGAGCCAGGGGTGGGTGCTGTGAGCCCTGTCCACCCGGGAGGCGGGGATGGTGGATGGAGGCAGGTGTGGAGCCTAGGGGCCTGTGGCCTGACTCAGGGACGGGGAGGTATGAGCACTCGTGTCAGGACACAAGGACATGGGGGCAGAGAGTCACAGACACACACATGTGGCAGACGTGCAGACAGGCCCCAACCAGCCCTGCACACACACAGGAACAGATAAAGGTTTAGAAACACACAGTGACATATGGAGACACATGCAAACTTAAACAGGCTTGCCCTGGAATCTACACAGGCCCATGGGGAGGATCCTCAGTTTTGTGCCTCCATGAAAGACCCCTCCTCATTCTACCTAGAAATGTTGTTTGTGACTGTGTCTTATCCACTGAGAGACTGTACACATCTTGAGGACAGGAACTGTCTGGTTCTCAGCACCCAACATAGGCCTGACATAGAGTATGCCCTTGGTGACTGCATGAATGAGTGCGTGCGTATATATATGGATGGATGGATGCTCGCCATGGATAGGTAATGTGATGGCCAATGGATTGATGGTGGGTGGTGGGTGAGAGGACGGATGGATGGATAAATGGGATGGTTGATGAGTAGATGGTAGATACATGGATGGATAGGTGGGTGTATGGATGGACAGATGGCAGGGTAGACGGGTGGATAAGTGGATAAAAGCATGGGTGGATGGATGGATAAGTAATGGGATGATCAATGGATTGATGGTGGGTGGCGGGTGAGAGGACGGCTGATGGATGAAGCAATATAATGGTTGATGGGTAGATGGTAGGTGGATGGATGAATAGGTGGTAAGGTAGGTGGATGGATGAGCACTTGAAAGAATGGATGGATGGATGTGTGGATGGATAGGTGGGTAGGCGGGTGGATGTACAGATGAGAGTGACCTGCTGGAAGAAAAAAATTGGATCTGCCAAGAAGGCGAGAAACATGATTCTCCCACTTGACAGCCAGGGTCACTGAGGCTCAAAGCACTGTGTCACATGTATCTCTTGCCCAAGGTCATGGGGTCAGCCCAGCAGAGTCCCACCCCAGCTCAAGAGATTTAGTTCTAAGTCGGCTCATCTGGTAAAAATTACATAGTGTCAAAATGCCTCCTGAAAGTCCTAGACAGTGTCGCGGCCAGTCTCCGCACAGCCCTGAGGCAGATGGCTAGTGTTTCAACAGAGTCCCAGGGTTATGGGCTGGCATCCCAAGAACTTCTTGTAAGAAGAAATGTACATAGTTCTGTCACTGGAGGGATTCAAGGGACCTGAGGCCACTGTGGCTCAGCCTCCTGCCCTCAGCTCATCGTGGGGAACATAAAGGGTCAGGCTGCCTGTACCGTCTAAGCCCTCCCCTCTCCCTCTCCTGCTGCGCCTCAGCCTTCCTCTCTTCCCTTCATCCTCTCCTGAGCTTCTGCTACATCACGTGGCAGATGCGACCGTGCTGAGAGAGGCAGAACTGGGATTTGAACCCAGGTCTGTGCAATCCTAAGCCTGTGTTCCCATCGCCTCGTTGCAGCGGTGTGCTTTCAGAAATCGGAGGCTTCCAATACTGGCATGTGAGACGAATGGCGTGTGCGGGGAGGTGACGTGTGGCTGCGTCACGTGTCGCAGCCACAGACTGGATACAACCTGAACGTCCAGCAAAAGGATGCTGATCAACCAAATTGTGGCGCCTCCCTCCAGCCCCCTGAGAAAGCTCTGCACAAGCCCAGCTGGAACAATTCGTCTGGTACATCTGCTGTGTGGGGCCTTCCCTAATGGTCCAGTGGTAAAGGATCCAGCTGCCGATACAGCAGACACAGGTTCGATCCCTGGTCCTGGAAGGGCCCACAGGCCTCAGGGCAACCGAGCCCATCTGCCACAACTGCTGAGCCTGTGCTCTCGAGCCTGGGAGCCACAACCCCCAAGCCCAGGTGCCCAGTTACTGACAACCACGTGCCCTAGAGCCTGTGCTCCCCAACAAGAGAAGCCCCCACTATGAGAAGCCCACACACTGCAGCTAGAGAGGAGTGCCCACTCGCTGCAACTGGAGAAAAGCCCACACAGCCACAAAGACCCAGCACAGTCAAAAAATAAACAAATAACATTATATATTAAAAAATAAATAAATAAAATTTCAAGTGGGACAGGGTCTTCCCTAGTGGTCCAGTGATTTAGACTCTGTGCTCCCTAGGCAGGGGGCCCGGGTCGGGGAACTAGATCCTATATGTCTGCTAAGAGCCCGCCCGAGGCAACAAAGCTCTTGCATGCCGCAATGAAGGCTTGGTACAGCCAAATTAAAAAAAATTTTTTTTAATTGGGATAAAAGATTTCTACATATTTGCTTGTGTTCACATAAAATACTGGAAGGATACAGAATGAACTGGAGATAATGATTGGATGCTAGGGTCGGGGCGGGGCGGGGGGCTTTTCTCTGTTACTCTTCTGCGCTTTGTATATGATACAGGATCATGTGTCATATATATCAATATCATATATTGATAATATACTACATAGATCATGTTTAAAACTGAATTGTGAAAAAAAAAAATTTAAAAGCAAATTAACCCCGCCCCCAGCACTCTAAAGCCCACCCTGCAGTGCCTCCCCCACCCCCCACCCCCTCCCCGGGCCTTCTGTTTCCTCCAAGAACCAGTCTCGCCTGCCCCCCGCTGACGGTGCCCTTCTGAGACCCAAGGGCACAGAGACCTTCATCCTCGTTGGCCCTCTGACTTCCTCCTTTTTTATCAGCAGGTCGCATAGAGGGAGGGAGGAAGGGAAGATAGGGACAGATGCAGTTAAAACAGTCAGCAGTCAGTTGCTGATTGGCAGCGGGGAGAATGTGTGTTTTTGAGTATTCACAGGGAGCCAGGCACTGTGCTAAGGGCTGGTCATTTAAATCTTAACCCTGGAAGCTAGGTGCTGCTTGTCGATTCATCTCACAGGTGAGAAAACTGAGGCTCAGAAAGGTGTGTGCTTGTCCAAGGGGACCTCACTGGGGCTCAGGACTATTTCGCTTTGCCTGTACCCCTGACATCTCCCTGAGCCCTGTCTCCCTGCTTTCAGGGGCCCTTAGAAGCCTCTCCTCCCCACCACCACCCCCCTCCACCAGATACCAGGCAGTCCTGGGAGGGAAGGGCAGGACAAAGTCCAGCCTTGTGCTGCACGGCAAACATGTTTATCTGATTCCGGGGCTGGGCTGCCCATGGCCTCCCTCCTCCCCCGACTGCAGTCATCCCTCTCCTGAGAGAGAGGTCCTCCTTCCCTCCATCTCTTCTCCAGAGAGAAGGAGCCCAGTCTTCCTTCAGCAGCACCTCTCCGGGCTCAAATTAAAGATCTGCTGTCTCTCCCTGTCCATCTGACCCCGTGTGTCTCTGTCTGTCTGTCACTGTTTCACAGACACTCTCTTTCTGTCTCTTTGTCTCTGTTTTCTGCTTTCTCCACCTCCACAAAACACACACACACACAGTCTCCAAGAACAGGGCTCTTTTCAGAACATTTTCCCCAAGGCAAAATTAAGAGGCCAGGTCTCCAGGCATCTCCTGCTTTCACGCTAATGGGTTTGAGTTAAGCCAGTCCCCGGTTTGAATCCCACCACTGTGACCTCACTCCCGTCATGTACACACCTCTCATCCACCCTGTAACAGGATGATAGATCCACATCCGCCTCCCAGTTGTCTATTGGGAGAACTGGATGAGTTTCTAGTAGGGGTGAAATGCTGAGGTCAGGGCCAGGCGCACAGTAAGTGCTCAGTAAGTGGAACGATATTGTTACCACTACCACCTCCATCATCACCATCCACAACTTAGTCCTGGGGCCTCCCAGCCCCACAGCAGAGGGAAGAGGGCTCAGGAATGGTGGAGATCTGCCCATATCTCCCTCCTCCCACCTCCTGCTGGTTCTGGAGTCCCTCAGAGGTTTGAGACTTTGGGCCTCTTGCTTATGCGCCCATGGGATTTTGGTGGGGCCAAGGTTGCAGAGCTGGAAGACTAGCCTGAAGGGCCATTTATCTAGAGGGGAGCCGAGTTCTCAGCGTGAACCCCAGCTCTACCACTCACCCTCCAGGTGGCTCTCGGAAGTTGCTTAACTTCCATGTGTCTCAGTTTCCTCAACCGTGATAGGTGGCTAATAATATGTCATAGGTTATCAGGAGGAGAAGATGAGTCTCATGCATTTGTAAGCCCTTCATAAGCCCTAGGGGACTTCCCAGGTTGGTCAGTGGTAGGGAATCCGCCTGCCAATGCTGGAGACGCAGGTTCGATCCCTGCGTCGGGAAGATCCTCTGGAGGAAGAAATGGCAACCCACTCCAGTATTCTTGCCTGGGAAATCCCATGGACAGAGGAGGTTGGCAGGCTACAGCCCATAGGATCTCAGAATTGGACACGACTTAGTGACTGAGCACGCATGCACGTGTCAGCCTTAGAGCACTGCATGAAAGTCAGTCAATGGTTAACAGTGCGACCGATGGAGGAGGGTGAAGAGGGAGATGAACATTCGGAGACAGGCATGCGACCTCAGGGTGCTGTGTCAAGTGTGGAGGACTTGGGTCCAAGTCCTGGCCGTACTGCTGTGTGAGACTACCTCGGGCAGGTCAGTTTGCCTCTCTGAGCCGTAGTTTGCTCATCTGTAAAATGGGACCATTGATAATAGCAGTCGTTTGTTGCACTTACACGCCATTTAACCCTGTGGGTAACCATTATGATCAACTCTGCCTTGCCGAGAACACTGGGGCTCAGAAAACTGAAACTGCCTGCCCTAGCCAAGCTGGGGATCAAGTCCAGGCAGGCTGGCCTCTGTCAGGGTGTCAGATTGTCCCACCTCAGTCCCTGTCTTCCTGCGTCTCTGGGCCTTGGTACTGCCCAATGGAAAGGACCAGAGACCCTCGAGTTTGAGCGGCTCCGGGATAGGAGGGCCAAGGAGGACACTCGGGAAGGAGCCCTGGGGACAGGCTCCTCCCTTGGCCATAGCAGCAGATGTCCCCAAGGCTCAGAGAGACCTAGTTGTCACTCATTCATTCATGAAGTGTGCCAGCTAGCAGGCTGGAGATCAGGGGTCTGAGTGGTGAACACAGATCTGGTAGAGCTTCGGTAGTCATGGCCCAAGACAGAAAACAGACAAATCAGATGATCATAAGTAATGATACATTTCAGGAGAAAGTCAGCAAAACTAGGGGAAAAGAGAGTGATGATGCTGGGACCTATCTTTAGATGGGGTGATCAGGGAGGGCCACCCTGATGAGGTGATATTGGAGCAAGAAGGGGAAGGAATTGGTCTTGGGAAGATCTGGGAAGAAGGGTCCAGGGAGAAGGTACAGCACGTGCAAAGGTCCTGAGGTGGGAATCAGTGAAGTCAGTGTAATGTAAGTGGAGGAAAGTGGTGGCGGGGGCAGAGGTACCTGAGGAAGAGATCAGGGAACCAGCAGGGAGTGTGAATTTGACTCATTGTCCCGGTCAGGGAAACCAAGGCAGGATGAAAAGAGACATGTCCAAGGTAACTCTAGGTCACACATGGTTTCCTGGGGAAGTCCTAGCCCTTCGCCATCCTTTCCAGCCTCAACTTCCCCCACCACCCAGGGCCGTCACGGGGGTCCCCCACCCCTCTGCAGCCTGTGTCCTGAGGCTCAAGGCCCCACTTTTCCCCCCTCGGGGTGTTTTCAGATCCCTTTTGTTACCTGAACAATAAGTAACCCAGGTAGTTAGTTATAAACTCCGCAGGAACAAGGAGCTGGTTGATAATTTATAGCAACATCTCAAATTTAAATGGAAAGTAAATAGCATGCTGTTAGCATTAAAGAAAACCCAATCCGGGCGGGAGGCAAGCACTCCAGCTTCCTCGCAGCTTGGCGCACCTCGCTCTCTCCCCAGGCCCTTCTCCCAGCTGCATGTCAGCCCCAGGCCCCTCCTGGCTCCTCCGCTCCACTCTACTTCTCCAGGTCTCTCTCTCCATCTCCCGAGACTCACCCCCCACCTCTGTCTCTTCCTTCTTGTCTCCCCCTCTCTCCCTCCGCCTCCAGGTCTCCGCTGGTCCCCAGGGAGCACTTTGACCCCTGCGTGCTGTGTATCAAGCCTTCCTGTCCACCCATCATCCCGCTGGAGGGGCTACTGGTCAAGAGGCCCCACCCAGCCAGGTAAGGCCTTTGGTACCCCCCGTGCCCCCTACTCCCCCCTGAAAGCCCCCAGGCCCATCTGGGGCCCTGAACAGTTCTGGCCCAGCCCCACCCTGTCCAGGTTGCCCTCTCCCTGGGTCTGGTGATGCCTGACTCTATGCCCCTCCCCTGCAGCCCGGCAGGGCCCTTGCCCTCCTCCTCCTGCCAAGTCAGGGGGCCCTGGCTGCTCCCCTGCCCCCTCCCGGGCCCTCAGAAGGCCTGGCAGTCCCTGAGGGCTCCCTGAGGGGTGGATCCCGCCCTCCCCCACCCCAGGCTGGGATCTGGACCTTGGACAGAAAAGAGATAGTCTTTGGGAACTCTTCCTCAGCAACCCACCTCCCCGCCCCCCCCCCCCGACCCCATCACCCCTAGCTGCCCCCAGCTCTGACCCCAGTCCCAAGAGAGGGGCGTAGAGCCCCAGCTGGGCATCCTTAGTCCAGCTCCCTCCCCTCTCTGAGCCTCAGTTTCCTTTCCTCATCCTTCTCTGAATGTAGCTTCCTCCAGAGTTCATCTCAACATTGCCCAAAATGAGGCTTGTGAAACTTCAGCTGGGCACCCCCTCCCCGGGCTGTTAGGAGGGAGGTTACAAAGCCTTGGAGCGGGGGGCTGTCCCTGCAGCCCCCAGGCTTCCCTTCCCTCACCTCCAACCTCCCCCACCCCCACCTGGGGGGAAGTCGGAGATGGCTCAGGCCTCCCCAGGCCACCAGCCCTACAAGTTAATGATCACAGGCCTTATCAGAGCCTTTCGCCATTTATAAATTTATAAAACAAAAGAGAAATAATAAAGCCCGTGGGTAATTAGTAACCAGCTCAGCTCTGCTGAGGAGAGGGGAGCAGAGGGCTCAGACCCACCCCGTCCTCCAGGAGATGGGGAGAGCCAGCGGGTGGGTTAGGGGTACGGAGTGGGGAGGCTTCTAGCGGTACCCGCTGGTGACGGTGCGGGGGGAGTTGGGGGGGGCCTGAGGCTGTGCCGGAAAGGGGAGTAGCTCCCCTCCTGAGGCTCCATTTCCCGCAGGTAAGAAAGACCTGGGTTCTCCCGGCTGAAAGCTCAAGTTCTGGGGAGGCCAAGGGGGCCCCCAAAACCCCAGCCAAGGGTGTGCCCTGATGCTTAGCAGGGAAGTTAGGACTGGGGGACTAGAAATGTGCCTGGTAGCTAAAAATTCCCACCATCACCCCTTCCCCAGTTCTCTCCCCGGGTACTCAAATTGTGGATTCTCTGCTCGGTTCCCATCTTGGGGTTCCCCTGTGGGGCATGCCCCACTTCCCAAGCTCTGGGCTGGAAACCTTGGCTCAAGGGGACGGGACCCCGCAGAGGGCTGGATCGGGCGCTAGAGACTCCAACGTCCAAGCCAGAACCCCCCTCCCACCACCTCCAAGCTCTAACGGGCCCTGTCCCCGTCTCAACAACCAGGCTGCAGCCCATGGGACTCTGGACTGGGAAGGGCGGGCAGAAGCCGAGGGTGGGTCCCTCTCTCGGGGCTCCTTGGGAGCGGGGGACAAGGGAGGGGTCCTTACTGCAGCAGGGTCTCCACCACGGCCTTCTGGTGAGCTGCCTCCTCTGGGCTGAGGCTCTCCAGCTCCTTGAGGATGGGCGGTGTGAAGTCGTCCCCATCGTCGTCCGTCTCGTCCTCCGAGCCCCTGGTCTCCCCCAGCCCATTGGGCAGCTCGGCCAGCTCCCCTCGGCCGCCGCCACTGCCGCAGGACTCTCCCTTGTCCAAGGGGCCATCTCCAGCCAGCAGGTAGGGACCCGGCTCACCCAGCGCCTGGATCAGCGCCTCTTTGCTCAGGCCTGACTCGAGCAGGGCCGCCAGGAGCTCCGTCTGCAGCTGGCTCAGTTTAGAAACCATGGCTCCACTAGCGCCGGGCCACGCGGCCAGGGGCTACCGGGCCGGCCGCCTCCCCCGACCGCGTGGGCTGGCTCCGTGCTGGCCGGCCTGCAGGCAGGCTCCAGCCAGGCTCCTTGCAGCCGCTGCCCCCCCCCCCAAACCCCACTAGCCAAGCCCTGTGGGCACCCCCAACCCCCAACCCTGGCCCCAGTGGCCAGTGAATCAGGGCCCCTGCCCGCTCTGTTTACATTGGAGCTGGGGAAATTCTCCAAGGTTCATATTTATCCGTGTGCTTAGCGAAGGGACTGAACTTTGGACTTCACCCTGCGCAGTGCAGGCCTCATGGCAGTGCAGAGAGTGGTAGAGCCACGGCCTTCAACGGGAACGGGCAGAGTGGAGGGTGGGGGAGGCGGCGATGGGGGGCCAGACAGCTGGGGCGCAAGGTGCTGGGAGCCGGGGAGGCCTCTGGGTGACCAGCATCCAGTCCCACCCCCGCAGGACCTTGCAGTGGGTCAGGCTGGAGCAAGAGAACCAAACAGCAGGTTACCCTTGGGAACAGAAGCAGCAAGGATTTCCAGGCTGTCGGGCCAACTCTCTTCAAGGGCAGGGCAAGGTCACATCCATGTGGGGACACCCCCCACAGCCACCCAGGGCACCAGGCCTCCCAGAAGGAAAAACGTGTTGACTCACGTCTACTGTGGACTGGGTCTGTAACTCACGTCATTACCTCCATGCAGCCCCCTACAGCCGTGAGTGGGCACAGGGATTATGCCCGTTTTACAAAGGAGGAAATTAAGGCTCTGCAAGGGCAAGGAACTCACCCAGAGTCACGCAGCTAGCGGGGACAGACCTGCAGGGTGGAAGCAGGGTGAGGCTAGTCAAGTTCTTGACTTAGGAGCAGATTTTAAGGGGATGATGGAAAAACTCAGTACATCTAGATAAAATAATAGCTTATATAAGGATATTAAAAGTTCTAAATTAATGCAAACCCTAAAAGAATTTAAAAGAAATGTCCACACAAAAACCTGCACGTGAATGTTCACAACAGAATAATTCACCATAGCCAAAAAATTAAAAAAACATAAATATCCATCAGTGAAAGAAGGGATAGAAAAAAATCTGGTCTGTCCGTACAGTGGCATATTATTTGACCATAGAAAGGTGTGTGGGCTTCTCTGATGGCTCAGCATCCATCTGCCATGCAGGAGACACAGGAGACTCGGGTTCGATCCCCGAGTCAGGAAGATCCCCTGGAGAAGGAAATGGCAACCTACTCCAGTATTCTTGCCTGGGAGAATCCCATGGACAGAGGAGCCTGGTGGGCTGCAGTCCATGGGGTCGCCAAGAGTTGGACACGACCGAGTGACTGAGCAGACACAGCAGAAAGGAGTGAAGTCCTGATTCATACTCCAATAGGCATGAATCTGGAAGACATTATGCTGAGTGCAAAGAAGCCAGACACAAAGGGCCATCTATTGTACGATCCCGCGTGTAGGAAACATCCCCAGTAGGCAAGTCCATACGGACAGAAAGTGGATTCATGGTCTCCAGGGTTTGGAGGGATGGGGGTCAGGGCAGGGAATGGCTATTTGGTGGGAACAAGGTTTCTTTGGGGACGATGGAAATGTTCTAATATTGATTGAGTGATGTTATACAACTCGGTGACTTTACTAAAAACCGCTGAATTTTGCACTTTAAATGGACAAATTTTATAATGTATGAATAAAACATATTTCTTAATTAAGGCCAAAAATCTAATGAACAAAAAATATCAAATTTTAAATAGAGGCAGGTTCCAGCCCTCCCTCACTTCCCACTGATCCCAGCCCTGGACAAAAACTCATCCTCACACCCCACCGACCCACCTCTTTCCTTTTCCAGTAAGAGCCTGGACAAAACTTCCTGCTGTCTGTTCCCTGGGGTGGCCATAAGCCCCCAGAACGAGGGGTGCACACCATTGCCTGGAGTGGGCGGGGTGGTGCTGAGGAGCCCCGGGCTGGGGCACCTCTCAGGGGTCTGAGGAACCAGGGTCATGCTTGCCAACAGTGGAGGGGAGAAGGTGTCATGTGGCATGGACCGCAGCATGCCAGGCTTCCCTGTCCTTCACCATCTCCCAGAGTTTGCTCAAATTCCTGTCCATTGAGTCAGGATGATGTTTGTTTTTTATGGTCTGTCTGCTTCTGCTAGAATGTCTGCCTCGCTCCTCCCAGGGCTGGGCTTTTGTCTGTCTTGCTCACTCCCAGTGCTTAGAATGTTGCCTCATCCGTACTTAGTAGGCACTCAATAAATATTCATGGAATGAATACATTTCATTGCACACCAACCGCGTATACTCAGCTCTGCACTAACCTTTAGGAATGTATGAAATGCTCAGAACCACTCTACGAAGTAGGCACTGTTATTCCCATTCTGCGGAGGAGAAAACAGAGGCTCAGAGGGGTGGAACGGCGTATTCAGAGTCCCCCTAGAGCCTGGCAGTCTAGCTGCACAGGATGGTGCTGGCAATTGCCCCTTGGGAAAGTGGGACCCCCACATTTCTTCCAGCGCTTTCCTTTATCTCTAGCATAAGTAGCTTTGGCGTCAGGCAGCTCACCGCTGGGGGCAGAATCCTCAAGTCCAGCCGAAGGTCAGGGAGGATGACGTGGTAGCCCCTCGTGGCTCTCGCCTTTGTCACCCCCTCCAGGAAGCTGCTTGCCACCTACAGCTGCCCCTCAGAGACTCTCGCCTAGAAGGTGGAGCCGGATTGGGTGGGACCTGGATGCCCAGCACGACTTCTTTTTTGCCACACCAAGAGCCCTGTGGAATCTTAGTTCCTCCACCAGGGATCGACCCTGCACGCCCTTCAGTGGAAGCACGGTCTTAAACGCTGGACCTCCAGGGAAGTCCCATGGCACAACTTTTAAACTCCGTAACTTCTGGGGCCCCTGGCAGCCAGGTGCCTGAGCCAGTGACTTGGGGACGGAAGGTGGATTTGATTGGGAGGGGGACTAAGAGCGGGAGTGGGGAGAGTGGGGAGATCCTGCAGGGTATCTAAGGAAAGAGGCCTCCCCCCCGCCAGAGCCCAACTTCAGCTCCCACCGCACACAAAGGCTGTTGTCCTGGGCCCCCTGAGTAGGGCTCGCCTCTGGAATGAGAAGGGTGTCAGATATTGATGCTTGGCAAACAGAAAGGGATGCATCCAGGCCCCAATCTGCCCTTCTTCACAATCAGGGGACACATCTGAATGGACATAGAGGTAGGGAGAGGAATTTTGACTTCTTGAAAATCACATGAGACCTAGTGTGAATTTCATGGACCCCACACACACACCCCAACCCCAAAGGGTGGCCTCAGGCAATGAATTTGCCTTTATTGACTTATGTATAAAACAGAGGTATAGATCTCCAACTTTTTATACCTAATGCAAGTATTCCAAACTTTCTTGATTCTAGGAACCGTCAATGTCTCAGTAATTTTTTTTTTTTATGGCAGCCCCTACTTGCCTCCCCACTTCCCTGAAAAATAAAAAACAAAAAACCAACAGTTATGTTTAGTAAGTGAGGCCAAAACAATTAAGTATTTACGTCAACTTAGTTGCCATTTGAGTGAAGTGAAAGTCGCTCAGTCGTGTCCGACTCTTTGCAACCCCCTGGACTTTACAGTCCATGGAATTCTCCAGGCCAGAATACTGGAGTGGGTAGCTTTTCCTTTTTCCAGGGGATCTTCCCAAACCAGGGATCGAACCCAGGTCTCCCACATTGCAGGCAGATTCTTTATCAGCTGAGCCACAAAGGGAAGCCCTTGAAAATGCATGTAAGTTGAAAGAAAAATAATATTTTAGTTTCTTCTTCAATTCAGTTGCTCTCAGTCGTGTCCAACTCTTTGTGACCCCCATGGATTGCAGCACACCAGGCTTCCCTGTCCATCACCAACTCCCAGAGCTTGCTCAAACTCATGTTCTTCGAGTCGGTGATGCCATCCAACCATCTCATCCTCTGTCGTCTTCTCCTCCCACCTTCAATCTTTCCCAGCATGAGGGTCTTTTCAAATGAGTCAGTTATTCGCATCAGGTGGCCAAAGTATTGGAGTTTCAGCTTCAGCATCAGTCCTTCCAATAAATATTCAGGATTCATTTCCTTTAGGGTCGACTGGTCTGATCTCCTTGCAGTCCAAGGGACTTTCAAGAGTCTTCTTCAACACCACAGTTGAAAAGCATCAATTCTTCAGCTCTCAGCTTTCTTTAGTCCAACTCTCACATCCATACATGATTACTGAAAGAACCATAGCTTTGACTAGATGGACCTTTGTTGGCAAAGTAATGTCTTTGCTTTATAATATGCTGTCTAGGTTGGTCATAGCTTTTCTTCCAAGGAGCAAGCATCTTTTAATTTCATGGCTGCAGTCACCATCTGCAGTGATTTTGGAGCCCAAGAAAAGAAAGTCTGTCACTGTTTCCACTGTTTCCCCATCTATTTCCCATGAAGTGATGAGATCAGATGCCATGATCTTCGTTTTTTGAATGTTGAGCTTTAAGCCAACTTTTTACTCTCCTCTTTGACTTTCAGCAAGAGGCTCTTTAGTTCTTCTTTGATTTCTGCCATAAGGGGGGTGACATCTTCATATCTGAGGTTATTGATATTTCTCCCATCAATCTTGGTTCCAGCTTGTGCTTCAATCCAGCGCAGCATTTTGCATTATGTACTCTGCATATAAATTAAATAAACAGGGTGACAATATACAGCCTTGACACAATTCTGTTCCCAATTTGGAACCAGTCAGTTATTCTATATCCAGTTTTAACTGTTGCTTCTTAACCTGCATACAGATTTCTCAGGAGACAAGTAAGGTGGTCTGGTATTCCCATCTCTTTAAGAATTTTCCAGTTTGTTATGATCCAAAAAGTCAAAGGCTTTGGCATAGTCAATAAAGCAGAAGTAAATATTTCTCTGGAACACTCTTGCTTTTTCTATGATCCAACGGAAGTTGGAAATTTGATCTCTGGTTCTTCTGCCTTTTCTAAATTCAGCTTGAACCTCTGGAAGTTCTCGGTTCACATGCTGTTTCTTCTTAAATAATCCTAAGTATGTACTAATGAAATAAGTGGATTTATTGGGCTCTATACAACTGCTGCCCTGGGATTTCTTTGAAAGGAATGATGCTAAAGCTGAAACTCCAGTACTTTGGCCACCTCATGCAAAAAGTTGACTCATTGGAGATGACTCTGAGGCTGGGAGGGATTGGGAGCAAGAGGAGAAGGGGACGACAGAGGATGAGATGGCTGGATGGCATCACTGACTCGATGGACATGAGTCTGAGTGAAATCTGGGAGTTGGTGATGGACAGGGAGGCCTGTTGTGCTGCGATTCATGGGGTTGCAAAGAGTCGGATATGACTGAGCGACTGATCTGATCTGATACAATTGGTCAAACCCGGGAATTACATGAACCCCTTCATCTCCCGTCCTACAATAATTTTCACATGAAACTTTTTTTAAAAAAATCAGAACAACTGCCATAAACCCAGCTTCACAGAGTTATGACATCTAACATTCAAAATGCAAATTACCTTGACCTGGTAGTTTGAACGTTGGCCGATAGATGTCACTGTGTTCCTTTCAAAAATCCTCTAAAATATTCTGTGGTGTCCAGGGGCACCTGGAGGCACAGTTTGGGAACTGCGGACCTAAGAGATGATCTTGGACAGAGGGTGTTCAGTAAACTGTAGTTGTGAACTTTTATCACCGTTCTTGCCTACTGCGTGAGCAGATGTTTGCAACATTCTGGCAAGTCATAGGCTTCTACTTAGGAAGCAGCTCAAGAGGGGTGCCCTGTCATCCAATCTCAGGGCGCTCTTGGAATTTAATTACCACCCCCACCAACACCACCTCAGGACGCATCTGTTTTCGTTCTCAGACTATTCTTCCTCCCAGCCCCAGTGCCTTTTAACCTTTATTGAACAGTCGCTGGTGTATGCAATTTTCATGCTTTTTTCATTTAACCTCTCAGCAGCCTCATGAGGTAGGTACTTTTAGCCTCATTACAGATGAGTGAGCTGAGGCTCTAGGAGGCTATATAATCTGCCTATTTGGTGCTTGGCAGAGCTAACTTTGAACCCAGATCTCCCTGATGTCAGAATCCAACCCCTCGACCACTGCTCCACGCCACCCTGCCTTTGAGGTAGTTCACGCTCGCTAAACACTTGTTACTATTATTTTGGTTGGTGTCATCATTGTTTGTTGCTCTGGGTAAGTGTCACTTCCCACTGGCCTTGTCATCTTTGTGCTGCTTTTTACAGATGAAGAGACTAAAGGTGCTGAGATGAAATAAGGCACAGTGGTTATGGACTTCCCTGGTGGCCCAGTAGCTGAGTTCACGCTCCCAATGCAGGGGGCCCAGCTTTGATCCTTGTTCAGGGAACTAGATCCCACATACCACAACTACGAGTTCCCATGTCCCACCTAAAGATCCTGTATGCCACAGTGAAGACTGAAGATCTTCTGTGCTGCAACTAAGACTCTGCACACCAAATAAATACCTAAATACTAAAAACAAAACAAAAAAAAAAGACAGTGGTTAAAAGCAGAGACTCAAGTCTAACTGCCTGGGTTTGAGCCTGGCTCTGCCACTTACTTACAGTCGGACATGACTGGGCGACTCAGCAACAGCAACAACTGCCACTTACCAGCTGTGTGACCTTGGGCAACTTACTTAACTTCTCTGTGCCTCAGTTGCCTTCTTCTGTAAAATGAGAATGAAAATGCTATCTGCCCCAGAAGCTGTTAGGAAGACTGACAAAGTAATTCACAGAGAGCACCGTGCCTGGCACACTACAAGCACTCCCCATGGCTGAATGAGTGGCTGTTCCACTCCCATTGTTTGTTGCTTATTCAGTCGTTCAGTCGTGCCCGACTCTTTGCGACCCCATGGATTGCAGCACGCCAGGCTTTCCTATCCTTCACCATCTCCCAGAGTTTGCTCAAATTCATGTCCGTTGAGTTGGTGATGCCATCTAACCATCTCATCCTCTGCTTCCCCCTTCTCCTTCGTTTGCAAAAGTTCTCCACATCAGAGTTCCTGCTCCCTGCTTTATTTGATTCTTAAGCCCTGATACTGGCATTCAAGACCATCAATACCTCAACTCCACTCTCTATCCAGTCACAGAATTTGTCCTCTCCACAGCATACCTGAAACTGTCTCCCATCCACGGCTTTTGCACACAGTTTACCTGGAGACCCTCACCTGTGAACCTGTCTTCAGGACCCTCCCGAGTCTCCTCTGAACTCCTTCTGCTGCCCACAGCAATGTGAGCCTTCACTAGCCAGCCTTCCCTAACTTATGGGAGCATAACCAGCAGCCACAGAAAGCCTGGGGTTGGGGATTAGAAGCTCAGATTCCTGACTCCACACTCAAAGGGTTTAATTTAGTAGATCTGGGGCGAAGCCCAAAGTGTGCCTGCTCCTTGCATCAAAGGGTAGAAAACTGAATCGTGTTACTCTGAAAATCAACAATAAGTGGGGTTGTATGTGTGTGTTTGGGAAAGATGAGAAAGGATATAATCCAAGCTGTCAACATCTTTGACACAGAAGTATGCATAAAGAAAACCAAAAACAGTAGTGGGAAGAGAGAAAGAGAAATAAATGTCAAAAGAAAGGAAGAAGAATTTGTAACTATATAAGGTAATAGATGTTAACTAAACTTACTGTAGTAGTCATTTCGCAATGTATACGGACATAAACCAAGCCGTCACATTGCACCTTGAACTAATACGATGTTATAAGTCAACTAACTCTCAATTTTAAAAATTGGGGAAAATTAGATTATAATGATGGTTGCAGAGCTCTGGTTATATACTAAAACCATTAAACTGACTTTGTTTGGCTTTAGGACATGGGGGATCTCAATTCCCCGACCAGGGATCGAACCCATGCCCCTTGAATTGGAAGCATGGAGTCTTAACCACTGGATGGCCAGGGAAGTCCCTGAATTGACATTTTAAGTGGATGAGTTATATATATGAATTATATATCAATAAAGATCTTAATAAAACAAGAAAGGAAGCCTGAATAAAATGCTGCATGTATAATAAAGTGACTGGGTATACATATGTGCTTCAGTATAAACCACAGGTGTGTGTGTGTGTGTGTGTGTGTGTGTGTGTGTGTGTGTGTGTGTGTGTTGCTTAGTCGTGTCTGGTTCTGCAAACCCATGGACTGTAGCCCGCCAGGCTTCTCTGTTCATGGAATTCTCCAGACAAGAATACTGGAGGAACTTCTCCAGAGGAACTTCCCCACCCAGGGATCAAACCCTGGTTTCCTGCACCGCAGGTAGATTCTTTACCGTTTGAGCTACAGGGAAGTCCCTAAAGCACAGTGCGTCATGTGGAAAGGTGGACTTCAAAGGTTCATTTGCAAATATTGCTAGGTGGTTAGACTTCAGGTGATTTTTACTTTTTTGTTTATCCTTTTCTGTATTATTTGAATAGCATGAATATTTATTTTCATAGATATAAAATAGAAAAACAATAAAGGCACTTTTATTTGGGTGGTACCTCCTCTCCAAACCCCACCCCAGGTTCATGTGATGCTCAGAGTTCGGTCCTCCCATCTTGGGTGTCTGTCCCTGGACCCCCACCAAGCTATAAGCTACAGCTATAAGAACCAAGGTAAGGTGCGATGGCTGTGCTTCACTGGCCGGGAGCAGCCGGGATGAGATACCCCACGCCCAAGGTAAGAGAAACCCAAGTAAGACAGTAGGTCTTGTAAGAGGGCATCAGAGGGCAAATACACTAAAACCGTTCTCACAGAAAACTAGTCAATCTAATCACACAAGGACCACACCCTTGTCTAACTCAATGAAATTAAGCCATGCCCGAGGGGCAACCTGGGATGGGTGGGTCATGGTGGAGAGAGATGACAGGGTGTGGTCCGCTGGAGAAGGGAATGGCAAACCACTTCAGTATTCTTGCCTTGAGAACCCCATGAACAGTATGAAAAGACAAAATGATAGGATACTGAAAGAGAAACTCCCCAGGTCAGTAGAGGCCCAATATGCTACTGGAGATCAGTGGAGAAATAACTCCAGAAAGAATGAAGGGATGGAGCCAAAGCAAAAAGAATACTCAGCTGTGGATGTGTCTGGTGATAGAAGCAAGGTCCGATGCTGTAAAGAGCAATACTGCATAGGAACCTGGAATGTCAGGTCCATGAATCAAGGCAAATTGGAAGTGGTCAAACAAAAGATGGCAAGAGTGAATGTTGACATTCTAGGAATTAGCGAACTAAAATGGACTGGAATGGGTGAATTTAACTCAGAGGACCATTATATCTACTACTGTGGGCAGGAATCCCTCAGAAGAAATGGAGTGGCCATCATGGTCAACAAAAGAGTCCGAAATGCAGTACTTGGATGCAGTCTCAAAAATGACAGAATGATCTCTGTTCGTTTCCAAGGCAAACCATTCAATGTCACAGTAATCCAAATCTATGCCCCAACCAGTAACGCTGAAGAAGCTGAAGTTGAACGGTTCTATGAAGACCTACAAGACCTTTTAGAACTAACACCCAAAAAAGATGTCCTTTTCATTATAGGGGACTGGAAAGCAAAAGTAGGAAGTCAAGAAACACCTAGAGTAACAGGCAAATTTGGCCTTGGAATATGGAATGAAGCAGGGCAAAGACTAACAGAGTTTTGCCAAGAAAATGCACTGGTCATAGCAAATACCCTCTTCCAACAACACAAGAGAAGACTCTATACATGGACATCACCAGATGGTCAACACCGAAATCAGATCGATTATACTCTTTGCAGCCAAAGATGGAGAAGCTCTATACAATGAGCAAAAACAAGACCAGGAGCTGACTGTGGCTCAGACCATGAACTCCTTATTGCCAAATTCAGACTGAAATTGAAGAAAGTAGGGAAAACTACTAGACCATTCAGGTATGACCTAAATCAAATCCCTTATGATTATACAGTGGAAGTGAGAAATAGATTTAAGGGCCTAGATCTGATAGAGTGCCTGATGAACTATGGAATGAGGTTCGTGACATTGTACAGGAGACAGGGATCAAGACCATCCCCATGGAAAAGAAATGCAAAAAAGCAAAATGGCCGTCTGGGGAGGCCTTACAAATAGCTGTGAAAAGAAGAGAAGCGAAAAGCAAAGGAGAAAAGGAAAGATATAAACATCTAAATGCAGAGTTCCAAAGAATAGCAAGAAGAGATCAGAAAGCCTTCTTTAGTGATCAATGCAAAGAAATAGAGGAAAACAACAGAATGGGAAAGACTAGGGATCTCTTCAAGAAAATCAGAGATACCAAAGGAACATTTCATGCAAAGATGGGCTCGATAAAGAACAGAGATGGTGTGGACCTAACAGAAGCAGAAGATATTAAGAAGAGGTGGCAGGAATACACAGAAGAACTGTACAAAAAAGTTTCAAGTCCCAGATAATCATGATGATGTGATCACTGACCTAGAGCCAGACATCTTGGAATGTGAAGTCAAATGGGCCTTAGAAAGCATCACTACGAACAAAGCTAGTGGAGGTGATGGAATTCCAGTGGAGCTATTCCAAGTCCTGAAAGATGATGCTGTGAAAGTGCTGCACTCAATATGCCAGCAAATTTGGAAAACTCAGCAGTGGCCACAAGATTGGAAAAGGTCAGTTTTCATCCCAATCCCAAAGAAAGGCAATGCCAAAGAACGCTCAAACTACCGAACAATTGCACTCATCTCACACGCTAGTAAAGTAATGCTCAAAATTCTCCAAGCCAGGCTTCAGCAATATGTGAACCGTGAACTTCCTGATGTTCAAGCTGGTTTTAGAAAAGGCAGAGGAACCAGAGATCAAATTGCCAACGTCCGATGGATCATGGAAAAGGCAAGAGAGTTCCAGAAAAACATCTATTTCTGCTTTATTGACTATGCCAAGGCCTTTGACTGTGTAGATCACAATAAACTATGGAAAATTCTGAAAGAGTTGGGAATACCAGACCACCTGACCTGCCTCTTAAGAAATCTGTGTGCAGGTCAGGAAGCAACAGTTAGAACTGGTCATGGAACAACAGATTGGTTCCAAATAGGAAAAGGAGTACGTCAAGGCTGCATATTGTCACCATGTTTATTTAACTTATATGCAGAGTACATCATGAGAAACGCTGGACTGGAAGAAACACAAGTTGGAATCAAGATTGCTGGGAGAAATATCAATAACCTCAGATATGCAGATGACACGACTCTTATGGCAGAAAGTGAAGAGGGGCTAAAAAGCCTCTTGATGAAAGTGAAAGTGGAGAGTGAAAAGGTTGGCTTAAAGCCCAACATTCAGAAAACGAAGATCATGGCATCTGGTCCCATCACTACATGGGAAATAGATGGGAAAACAGTGGAAACAGTGTCAGACTTTGTTTTTCTGGGCTCCAAAATCAGTGCAGATGGTGACTGCAGCCATGAAATTAAAAGACGCTTACTCCTTGGAAGGAAAGTTATGACCAACCTAGATAGCATATTCAAAAGTAGAGACATTACATTACCAACAAAGGTTCGCCTAGTCAAGGCTATGGTCTTTCCTGTGGTCATGTATGGATGTGAGAGCTGGACTGTGAAGAAGGCTGAGTGCCGAAGAATTGATGCTTTTGAACTGTGGTGTTGGAGAAGACTCTTGAGAGTCCCTTGGACTGCAAGAAGATCCAACCAGTCCATTCTGAAGGAGATCAATCCTGGAATTTCTTTGGAAGGAATGATGCTGAAGCTGAAGCTCCAGTATTTTGGCCACCTCATGTGAAGAGTTGACTCATTGGAGAAGACTCTGATGCTGGGAGGGATTGAGGGCAGGAGGAGAAGGGGACGACAGAGAATGAGATGGCTGGATGGCATCACTGACTCGATGGGTATGAGTCTGGGTGACCTCCGGGAGCTGGTGATGGGACAGGGAGGCCTGGCGTGCTGCGGTTCATGGGGTCGCAAAGAGTCGGACACGACTGAGCGACTGATCTGATCTGATAAGAACCATGGTATGTCTATTCCTGGGCGCCAAGGGCTCCCAAGTACTGATACCTACATTCGTGAAGCTCGAAACACAGTGCATGCTCAAGAAATAATTGCCAGATGGAGCCCCAACCACTGCTTCTGAATGAGCTTCTCTTGATTTCCTGAAGATGTCTTATGAGTTCAATTAGATTGTAAATTCTGAGAGAACAAGGAGAACCTTGACCTTCCTTTTACCCGCCTTTGCCCCTGCCCAGCTCTGATCTGGGCACATAGTGACCCTGAAGGGTAGAAGAAAAATCGAGGCAGGAGAAACACCTGCTGAAGGAAGGGGCCCGATAACCCTGCAATGGCTGCGTCCGTTTTACTGTCATCCTCTTTATTGACAGCAGAGGGCGCTCTAATTCCACACAGCAGAAATTTCCAACCCTGTCTTTTCTTTAGAACTCGGGGTGGTGGGAGCAAAAAAAAAAAAAAGACCCAGAAATCCAAGGTCCCGCCCGCATTGTTCCTGAATCAGACTTGCTAGCAAGCCTGCCAGGGAATCCCTCCTTTGAACAAACACCTCAGGAAATTTTCTCTGGATCAAGCAAGTGCAAAAAACTGCCACACAGCCCTCCTGGACCTCCCTGATAGCTCAGCCAGTAAAGAATCGCCTGCAATGCAGGAGACCGGGGTTTGATTCCTGGATCCGGAAGATCTGCCGGAGAAGGGATAGGCTACCCACTCCTGTATTCTTGGGCTTCCCTTGTGGCTTAGCTGATAAAGAATCTGCCTGCAATGAGGGAGACCTGGGTTCAATCCCTGGGTTGGGAAGATCCCCTGGAGAAAGGGGATGGCTACCCACTCCAGTATTCTGGCCTGGAGAATTCTGCAAAGAGTGGGACAGGACTGCTTCTGCTAAGTCACTTCAATCGTGTCCGACTCTGTGCGACCCCATAGACAGCAGCCCGCTAGGCGCCCCGTCCCTGGGATTCTCCAGGCAAGAACACTGGAGTGGGTTGCCATTTCCTTCTCCAATGCATGAAAGTGAAAAGTGAAAGTGAAGTCGCTCAGTCATGTCCGACTCTTAGCGACCCCATGGACTGCAGCCTACCAGGCTCCTCCGTCCATGGGATTTTCCAGGCAAGAGTACTGGAGTGGGGTACCATCGCCTTCTTGGGGACAGGACTGAGCCACTTTCATTTTCTTCATATAGCCCTCCAGGTGTTTACAAGGTAACTAACCATGATTCCCCATGAACAGTATGAAAAGGCAAAATGATAGGATACCGAAAGAGAAACTCCCCAGGTCAGTAGAGGCCCAATATGCTACTGGAGATCAGTGGAGAAATAACTCCAGAAAGAATGAAGGGATGGAGCCAAAGCAAAAAGAATACCCAGCTGTGGATGTGTCTGGTGATAGAAGCAAGGTCCGATGCTGTAAAGAGCAATACTGCATAGGAACCTGGAATGTCAGGTCCATGAATCAAGGCAAATTGGAAGTGGTCAAACAAAAGATGGCAAGAGTGAATGTTGACATTCTAGGAATCAGCGAACTGAAATGGACTGGAATGGGTCAATTTAACTCAGATGACCATTATATCTACTACTGCGGGCAGGAATCCCTCAGAAGAAATGGAGTGGCCATCATGGTCAACAAAAGAGCCCGAAATGCAGTACTTGGATGCAATCTCAAAAACGACAGAATGATCTCTGTTCATTTCCAAGGCAAACCATTCAATATCACAGTATTCCAAGTCTATGCCCCAACCACTAATGCCGAAGAAGCTGAAGTTGAACGGTTCTATGAAGACCTACAAGACCTTCTAGAAATAACACCTAAAAAAGATGTCCTTTTCATTATAGGGGACTGGAAAGCAAAAGTAGGAAGTCAAGAAACACCTAGAGTAACAGGCAAATTTGGCCTTGGAATATGGAATGAAGCAGAGCAAAGACTAATAGAGTTTTGCCAAGAAAATGCACTGGTCATAACAAACACTCTCTTCCAACAACACAAGAGAAGACTCTATACATGGACATCACCAGATGGTCAACACCGAAATCAGATTGATTATATTCTTTGCAGCCAAAGATGGAGAAGCTCTATACAATCAGCAAAAACAAGACCAGGAGCTGACTGTGGCTCAGACCATGAACTCCTTATTGCCAAATTCAGACTTAAATTGAAGAAAGTAGGGAAAACCATTCAGGTATGACCTAAATCAAATCCCTTATGATTATACAGTGGAAGTGAGAAATAGATTTAAGGGCCTAGATCTGATAGATAGAGTGCCTGATGAACTATGGAATGAGGTTCGTGACATTGTACAGGAGACAGGGATCAAGACCATCCCCATGGAAAAGAAATGCAAAAAAGCAAAATGGCTGTCTGGAGAGGCCTTACAAATAGCTGTGAAAAGAAGAGAAGCAAAAAGCAAAGGAGAAAAGGATAGATTTAAATATCTGAATGCAGAGTTCCAAAGAATAGCAAGAAGAGATCAGAAAGCCTTCTTCAGCGATCAATGTAAAGACAGAGGAAAACAACAGAATGGGAAAGACTAGGGATCTCGTCAAGAAAATCAGAGATACCAAAGGAACATTTCATGCAAAGATGGGCTCCATAAAGGACAGAAATGGTATGGACCTAACAGAAGCAGAAGATATTAAGAAGAGGTGGCAAGAATACACAGAAGAACTGTACAAAAAAGATCTTCATGACCAAGATAATCACGATGGTGTGATCACTCACCCAGAGCCAGACATCCTGGAATGTGAAGTCAAGTGGGCCTTAGAAAGCATCACTACGAACAAAGCTAGTGGAGGTGATGGAATTCCAATTGAGCTATTCCAAATCCTGAAAGACGATGCTGTGAAAGTGCTGCACTCAATATGCCAGCAAATTTGGGAAACTCACCAGTAGCCACGAGACTGGAAAAGGTCAGTTTTCATTCCAATCCCAAAGAAAGGCAATGCCAAAGAATGCTCAAACTACCGCACAATTGCACTCATCTCACACGCTAGTAAAGTAATGCTCAAAATTCTCCAAGCCAGGCTTCAGCAATATGTGAACCGTGAACTTCCTGATGTTCAAGCTGGTTTTAGAAAAGGCAGAGGAATCAGAGATCAAGTAACCAACATCCGCTGGATCATGGAAAAAGCAAGAGAGTTCCAGAAAAACATCTATTTCTGCTTTATTGACTATGCCAAAGCCTTTGACTGTGTGGATCACAATAAACTGTGTAAAATTCTGAAAGAGATGGGAATACCAGACCACCTGATCTGCCTCTTGAGATATTTGTATGCAGGTCAGGAAGCAACAGTTAGAACTGGACATGGAACAACAGACTGGTTCCAAATAGGAAAAGGAGTTCGTCAAGGCTGTATATTGTCACCCTGTTTATTTAACTTATATGCAGAGTACATCATGAGAAACGCTGGACTGGAAGAAACACAAGTTGGAATCAAGATTGCCAGGAGAATTATCAATAACCTCAGATATGCAGATGACACCACCCTTATGGCACAAAATGAAGAGGAGCTAAAAAGCCTCTTGATGAAAGTGAAAGTGGAGAGTGAAAAAGTTGGCTTAAAGCTCAATATTCAGAAAATGAAGATCATGGCATCTGGTCCCATCACTACATGGGAAATAGATGGGAAAACAGTGAAAACAGTATCAGACTTTGTTTTTCTGGGCTCCAAAATCACTACAGATGGTGACTGCAGCCATGAAATTAAAAGACGCTTACTCCTTGGAAGGAAAGTTATGACCAACCTAGATAGCATATTCAAAAGCAGAGACACTACTTTGCCAACAACGGTCCATCTAGTCAAGGCTATGGTTTTTCCAGTGGTCATGTATGGATGTGAGAGCTGGACTGTCAAGAAGGCTGAGAGCCAAAGAATTGATGCTTTTGAACTGTGGTGTTGGAGAAGACTCTTGAGAGTCCCTTGGACTGCAGGGAGATCCAACCAGTCCATTCTGAAGGAGCTCAGCCCTGGGATTTCTTTGGAAGGAATGATGCTGAAGTTGAAACTCCAGTATTTTGGCCACCTCATGCGAAGTGTTGACTCATTGGAAAAGACTCTGATGCTGGGAGAGATTGAGGGCAGGAGGAGAAGGGGACGACAGAGGATGGGATGGCTGGATGGCATCACTGACTCAATGGATGTGAGTCTCAGTGAACTCCAGGAGTTGGTGATGGACAGGGAGGCCTGGCGTGTTACAGTTCATGGGGTCGCAGAGTCGGAAACGACTGAGCGACTGATCTGTTCTGATCTGATCTGAAACATGATTCTGACAAGCAAAGAGCCCAGAGAGACCTGCAGTGGCATAATCAAAACGAGGAAACAAATTCTTTAGCCAGGTTGTCACACTTCAGCCCCAGGCCTACGTGATGGCGTTGCCCAGAGGGCAGGCTATTACAAGCTTTCAGTTCAGTTCAGTTGCTCAGTTGTGTCCAACTCATTGTGACCCTGTGGACTGAAGCACGCCGGGCTTCCTTGTTCATCACCAGCTCCCAGAGCTTGCTCAAACTCATATCCATCAGTCACTGATGCCATCCAACCACCTCACCCTCTGTTGTCCCCTTCTCCTTCCACCTTCAATCTTTCCGAGCATCAGGGTCTTTTCCAATGAGTCATTTCTTAGCATTAGGTGGCCAAAGTATTGGCGCTTCAGTTTCGGCATCAGTCCTTCTAATGAATATTCAAGATTGATTTCCTTTCGGATTGACTGGTTTGATCTCCTTGCAGTCCGAGGGACTCTCAAAGTCTTCTTCAACACCACAGTTCAAAAGCATCAATTCTTCTGCAGCTCAGCTTTCTTTATGATCCAACTCTCACATCCGTACATGGGAAAACCATAGCTTTGACTATAGGGACCTTTGTCAGTAAAGTGATGTCTCTGCCTTTTAATACGCTGTCTAGGTTTGTCACAGCTTTTCTTCCAAGGAGCAAGCATCTTTTAATTTCATGGTTGCACTCGCCATTTACAGTGATTTTGGAGCCCAAGAAAAGAAAGTCTGTCACTGTTTCCATTGTTTCCCTATCTATTTGCCATGAACTGATGGGACTGGATGCCGTGATCTTTGTTTTTTGAATGTTGAGCTTTAAGCCAGCCTTTTTCATACTCCCCTTTCACTTTCATCAAGGGCTCTTTAGTTCCTCTTCGCTTTCTGCCATTAGGGTGGTGTCATCTGCATATTTGAGGTTATTGATATTTCTCCTGGCAATCTTGATTCCAGCTCGTGCTTCATCCAGCCCGGCATTTCGCATGATGTACTCTGCATATAAGTTAAATAAGGAGGGTGACAATTTACAGCCTTAATGTACTCCTTTCCCAATTTGGAACTAGTCCATTGTTCCATGTCCAGTTTTAACTGTTGCTTCTTAACCTGCATAGATTTCTCAAGAGGCAGGTCAGGTGGTCTGGTATTCCCATCTCTTTAAGAATTTTCCACTGTTTGTTGTGATCCACACAGTCAAAGGCTTTAGAATACTCAATGAAGCAGAATTAGACGTTTTTCCATAACTCTCATGCTTTTCTATGATCCAACTGATGTTGGCAATTTGATCTCTGGTTCCTCTACCTTTTCTAAATCCAGCTTGAATATCTGGAAGTTCTTGGCTGACGTACTGTTGAAGCCTAGCTTGGAGAATTTTGAGCATTACTTTGCTAGCATGTGGGATAAGTGCAATTGTGAAGTAGATTGAACATTTTTTGGCATTGTTGTTTTGGGGATTGGAATGAAAACTGACCTTTCCAGTCCTGTGGTCACTGCTGAATTTTCCACATTTGCTGGCATATTGAGTGCAGCACTTTCACAGCATCATCTTCTAGGAGTTGAAATCACTCAGCTGGAATTCCATCACCTCCACTAGCTTTGTTCCTAGGGATGCTTCCTAAGGCCCACTTGACTTTGCACTCCAGGATGTCTGGCTCTAGGTGAGTGATCACACAATCATGGTTGTCTGGGTCATTAAGATCTTTTTTGTATAGTTTTTCTGTGTATTCTTGCCTTCTCTTAATATCTTCTGCTTCTGTTATGCTAAGTCACTTCAGTCGTGCCCAACTCTGTGCGAACCCATAGACAGCAGCCCACCAGGCTCCCCCGTCCCTGGGATTCTCCAGGCAAGAACACTGGAGTGAGTTGCCATTTCCTTCTCCAATGCATGAAAGTGAAAAGTGAAAGTGAAGTCACTCAGTCATGTCCGACTCTTAGCGACCCCATGGACTGCAGCCTACCAGGCTCCTCTATCCATGGGATTTTCCAGGCAAGAGTATTGGAGTGGGGTGCCATTGCCTTCTGCTTCTGTTAGGTCCATATCATTTCTGTCCGTTATTGTGCCCATCTTTGCATGATATGTTCCCTTGGTATCTCTAATTTTCTTGAAGAGATCTCTAGTCTTTCCCATTTTGTTTTCCTCTATTTCTTTGCATTGATCACTGAGGAAGGCTTTCTTATCTCTCCTTGCTATTTTTTGGAACTCTAAATTCAGATGGATATCTCTGCTTTTCTCCTTTGCCTTTAGCTTCTCTTCTTTTCTCAGCTATTTGTAAGGCCTCCTCAGACAACCATTTTGCATTTCTTATACTTGGGATGGTTTTAATCACTGCCTCCTGTACAATGTCATGAACCTCCATCCATAGTTCTTCAGGCACTCTGTCTATCAGATCTAATCCCTTGAATCTATTTGTCACTTTCACTGCATAATCATAAGGGATTTGATTTAGGTCATATGTGGATGGTCTAATGGTTTTCCTTACTTTCTTTAATTTAAGTCTGAATTCTGCAATAAGGAGTTCATGATATGAGCCACAGTCAGCTCCTGGTCTTGTTTTTGCTGACTTTATAGAGCTTCTCCATCCTTGGCTGCAAAGAATGTAATCAGTCTGATTTCAGTATTGACCATTTGGTGATATCCCTGTGTAGAGTCGTCTCTTTTGTTTTTAGAAGAAGGTGTTTGTTATGACCAGTGCGTTCTGTTGGCAAAACTCTATTAGCCTTTGCCCTGTTTCACTTTGTACCTAAGGCCAAACTTGCCTGTTATTCCGGATATCTCTTGACTTCTTACGTTTACATTCCAGTCCCCTATGATGAAAAGGACATCTTTTTTAGGTGTTATTTCTAGAAGGTCTTGTAGGTCTTCATAGAACCGTTCAACTTCAGCTTCTTCGGCATTAGTGGTTGGGGCATAGACTTGGATTACTGTGATATTGAATGGTTTGCCTTGGAAACAAACAGAGATCATTCTGTTGTTTTTGAGATTACATCCAAGTACTGCATTTCGGGCTCTTTTGTTGACTATGAGGGCTATTGCCTTGTACTAACTGTTCACCTTGTACAACTGTTCAGCATTGTACTAAACGGTGGACTGGAAGAAACACAAGTTGGAATCAAGATTGCTGGGAGAAATATCAATAACCTCAGATATGCAGATGACACCACCCTTATGGCACAAAGTGAAGAGGAACTAAAAAGCCTCTTGATGAAAGTGAAAGTGGAGAGTGAAAAAGTTGGGTTAAAGCTCAACATTCAGAAAACGAAGATCATGGCATGTGGTCCCATCACTTCATGGGAAATAGATGGGGAAACAGCATCAGACTTTATTTTTCTGGGCTCCAAAATCACTACAGATGGTGACTGCAGTCATGAAATTAAAAGATGCTTACTCCTTGGAAGGAAAGTTAGGTCCAACCTAGATAGCATATTCAAAAGCAGAGACATTACTTTGCCAACAAAGGTCTGTCTAGTCAAGGCTTTGGTTTTTCCTGTGGTCATGTATGGATGTGAGAGCTGGACTGTGAAGAAGGCTTAGTGCCAAAGAATTGATGCTTTTGAACTGTGGTGTTGGAGAAGACTCTTGAGAGTCTCTTGGACTGCAAGGAGATCCAACCAGTCCATGGTGAAGGAGCTCAGCCCTGGGATTTCTTTGGAAGGAATGATGCTGAAGCTGAAACTCCAGTACTTTGGCCACCTCATGCGAAGAGTTGACTCATTGGAGAAGCCTCTGATGCTGGAAGGGATTGGGGGCCAGAGGAGAAGGGGATGACAGAGGATGAGATGGCTGGATGGCATCACTGACTCGATGGACATGAGTCTGAGTGAACTCCGGGAGTTGGTGACGGACAGGGAGGCCTGGCGTGCTGTGATTCATGGGGTTGCAAAGAGTCGGACACGACTGAGCGACTGATCTGATCTCATCTGAACTGTTCATCTGAACGTTCCCATAATCTTTAAACTTGTTTCCTCATTTGTAAAGTAGGGATGATGTGGACCTGAGAGACTGCTATGAGAATTCAGTGAGATAAATGGCAATTGTATTTATACAGCAAGCAGGCATGTGGTTAAATGTCAGTTGTCATCCTTCTAAAATTAGCTGATCTTTGAGCATCTACTACCAGCCAAGCCCTGCTTCACATTTTACATTCAAACGATGTCCATTTATCTTCTCCTTTTTGTTTTGCCATGCAGTATGTGGCATCTGGCGAGTCCCTTAAACAGCCAGGAAATCAAACCAGCCAATCAGCCCTGGTTGATTCAGGTGAAATCAAGCCTGAATATTCATTGGAAGGACTGATGCTGAAGCTGAAGCTCCAATATTTGGCCACCTGATGCAAAGAGCCGACTCATTGAAAAAGACCCTGATGCCGGGCAAGATTGAGGGCAAGAGGAGAAGAGGGTGACAGAGGATGAGATGGTTGGATGGCATCATTGACTCAATGGACATAAGTTTGAGCAGACTCCAGGAGGAGATGGTGAAGGACAGGGAAGCCTGGCGTGCTGCAGTCCATGGGGTGGCAAAGAATTGGACACGACTCAGCAACTGAACAACAATAATGTGGGATCTAGTTCCTCCACCAGAGATAGAACCTGTGCCCCTGCCTTGGACTCACAGAGTCTTAACCACTGGACGGCCAGGGAAGTCCCTTATTTGCTCCTTTAACCCTGGAAACAGCCCTATGAGGTAAGTTCTGTTTCTCTCCCTATTTCACAGATAAGAAAACTGAGGCGAAGAGGTTAAGCAACTGGCTCACTGTTTCCCAGCTAGGAAGTGGCAGAACTGGAATTTGAATTCAAGAAATGTGGCTCCAAGCCCCAGGAGGAACTGACCCCATGGGAACAAAACTAAAACATCATTTAGGAACCCTAATAATTGGGACTTCTCTGGTGGTGTAGTGGTTGATTCTGGGCTTCCAATGCAGGGGTCCAGGTTTGGTCCCTGGTCTGGGAGCTAAATCTCACATACCCCTGTCACAACTGAAATCCTGCAAGACTCGGGATAGCCAAAAAAAAAAAAAAAAAAGTTGCCCTTGGTTTCTTTGGGGAAAAGTATACCACACAGGTGAGGGAGTCCAAAAATGAGTTGAGGGGCCAAATGCAGGCCAGCCAGGACTCCTCGTCCTAACTCGTTTTCCTGAATTACCGGGAAGGGCTTCGGGTCTTGCTAAAGCCGGTTCCTGTTGGCCCACCCGCCTTGGACTAATGTCCATTAGTCGCAATCTCAACATCAATTCAGTTCAGTTCAGTCGCTCAGTCGTGTCCGACTCTTTGCGACCCCATGAACCGCAGCACGCCAGGCCTCCCTGTCCATCACCAACTCCCGGAGTTCACCCAAACTCATGTCCATGGAGTCGGTGATGCCATTCAGCCTTCTCATCCTCTGTCGTCCCCTTCTCCTCTTGCCCTCAATCCCTCCCAGCATCAGAGTCTCTTCCAATGAGTCAACTCTTCGCATGAGGTGGCCAAAGTACTGGAGTTTCAGCTTCAGCATCAGTCCTTCCAAAGAACACCCAGGACTGATCTCCTTCAGAATGGACTGGTTGGATCTCCTTGCAGTCCAAGGGACTCTCAAGAGTCTTCTCCAACACCACAGTTCAAAAGCATCAATTCTTTGGCACTAAGCCTTCTTCACAGTCCAACTTTCACATCCATACATGACCACTGTAAAAACCATAGCCTTGACTAGATGGACCTTTGTTGGCAAAGTAATGTCTCTGCTTTTCAATATGCTATCTAGGTTGGTCATAACTTTCCTTCCAAGGAGTAAGCATCTTTTAATTTCATGGCTGCAGTCACCATCTGTAGTGATTTTTGGAGCCCAAAAAATAAAGTCTGACACTGTTTCCACTGTTTCCCCAGCTATTTCCCATGAAGTGATGGGACCAGATGCCATGATCTTCATTTTCTGAATGTTGAGCTTTAAGCCAACCTTTTCACTCTCCACTTTCATCAAGAGGCTTTTTAGTTCCTCTTCACTTTGTGCCATAAGGGTGGTGTCATCTGCATATCTGAGGTTATTGATACTTCTCCCAGCAATCTTAATTCCAACTTGTGCTTCTTCCAGTCCAGTGTTTCTCATGGTGTACTCTGCATAGAAGTTAAATAAGCAGGGTGACAATATACAGCCTTGACGTACTCCTTTTCCTATTTGGAGCCAGTCTGTTATTCCATGTCCAGTTCTAACTGTTGCCTCCTGACCTGCATACAGGTTTTTCAAGAGACAGGTCAGGTGTTCTGGTATTCCCATCTCTTTCAGAATCTCAACATAGGACCTGAAGGCCTGGTTTCTGGACTCCACCCACTGGAAGCAAGGCCTTTGTGTGGACACAAAGGGACAAGAGGGAAATCACACTGAACCAGTGTCCTCCCAACATGGCATTGGGGTCACGTCCACTCACAGGCCTGGCTTGACTCACAAGTTATTGATAATCCCGAACAAGCCAACAGAAACCCACATTTCTGGATGGAGAGGCGCAATGGAGCCTGGGAACACCGTTTCCTGGGGCAGGGGAGCCCAGAGTCCAGAGGACAGGGTGGGCCAAAGATTTTGCTTTTGTGCAGCTTCCAGTTTTACACCGGGAGTGAGGTGGTCAGGGTCCTGGCAGGACACAGCTGGCAGTTTCTCAAGTGTGTACATGCGTGCTCAGTCACTTCAGTCGTGTCCCACTCTTTACAACCCCCCTGGACTGTAGCCCACCAAGCTCCTCTCTCCAGGGGACTCTCCAGGCAAGAATACTGGAGTGGGTTGCCATGCCCTCCTCCAGGGGATCTTCCCAATCCAGTGAGATGATGCAAACAGGCTTTCCTGCCCAGGATCTTTACCAAAGTGGGAGCAGATGTAGGCAGATCTAGGGATGGCGTGTCCAGGGGTGGGGCTGGGGCGGGTAACAGTAGGGAGCTGTTGGCAGGCCTGGGCCTGGCTGGGTGGGGGGCTGGGAATGGCTACCAGTGCCATGGGAAGGGCTGTCCTGGGAGGACCAGTGACTCAAAGCCCAGAGGCAGGGAGGGGCAATAAATACCTCCACCTCTGCCTCACTTCAGTGCTGCCCTCCAGCCTTTTTTTTTTTTTTTTTTCAAATATTTATTTATTTGGGTGTGCCAGTTCTTATGGAGAAGGCAATGGCACCCCACTCCAGTACTTTTGCCTGGAAAATCCCATGGACAGAGGAGCCTGGTGGGCTGCAGTCCATGGGGTCGCTAGAGTCAGACACGACTGAGTGACTTCACTTTCACTTTTCACTTTCATGCATTGGAGAAGGAAATGGCAACCCACTCCAGTGTTCTTGCCTGGAGAATCCCAGGGACTGGGGAGCCTGGTGGGCTTCTGTCTATGGGGTCGCACAGAGTCGGACACGACTGAAGCAACTTAGCAGCAGCAGCAGCCAGCTCTTAGTTGCGGCATGCAGGTTTTTTAGCCGCCGCACGAGGAATCTCTGCCCAGGGCTCGACCCAGAGCCCCCTGCACTAGGGCTCTGGGAGTCTCAGCCAGCACACCACCAGGGAAGTCCCCGCCCTCTGATCTGCTGCTGGCCGCTCCACTTGCTGAAATCAACCACCAGGCAGAGACGGGGGAGACTCCGAGGGGCGCAGAGCAGGGTGGAGGCATTCAGAGACCTCCTGTGCGGAGCAGACGAGACCCCCGCACTGTAGGCATGGTTATGGAGATCTGGTGGTGTCAGAAGACGTGTGTTTGGCCTCCATCCCAGGTTCCTGGCACAGAGCTTGTAAACCCTTGTAAAGCTGAGCAATGGGGTGATCAGAACGCCTTTTGTTACACTGTTTGATGTTAGTATTCGTTCCTGACGTAGAGCTTCTGAGACCTTTGTACCTCCAAAGTAACCCAGTGTCTTTCTGTATGTAAAGGAGATGATTGATGACTGGGAACTACACGGTGAGGGGGTGGGTGGTCTTTATCTGGACTGGAAAGACCTGGGCATGGTTAGAGGGTTAAACTTTTCAGCCCCATCCCCACCCCTGACCTCTGGGGGTGGGATTAGAGATCGAGGTAATCACCTGAATGGGTGACTCATTCATCCTTATATAAGGAAATCTCCATGAAAATCCTAAATGAAAGGGTTGGCTTTGTTTGTGCTTGGGGATATTTTCATGAGCCTGGAGGGTGGGACACTTGTGTCCTTTATAACATCCCTTTATAACATCCTTTATGTGTGCTGGGCATGCTTGGCCCAGGCCGATTCTTTGCAAAACCATGGACTGTCACCCACCGGGCTCTTTTATCCATGGAATTTTCCAGAAGAGAATCCTGGAGTGGGTTGCCATTTGCTACTCCAGGGGATCTTCCTGAGTCAGGGATCAAACCCGAGCCTCTTGTGTTTCCTACATTGTCAGGTCCATTCTTTACCACTAGCGCCTCTTGGGAAACTCAAATATCCTTTATAATAAGTCAGTAATTGGGACTTGCTTGGCTGTCCAGTGGCTAAGACTCCATTTGCTTCCACTGCAGAGGGAGCAGGTTTGATCCGTGATGGGGGAACTAAGATCCACCATGTCCCGTGGTGCAGCCAAAACAGCAACAATAATAAACTGGTAAGGTGGTGCTAGTGGTAAAAGATCCGCCTGCCAGTGCAGGAGATGCAAGAGATGTGGGTTTGATCCCTGGGTCAAGAAGATCCCCTGGAGGAGGAAATGCCAACCCACTCCAGGATTCTTGCCTGGGAAATCCCATGGACAGAGGAGCCTGGAGGGCTACATTCCATGGGGTCACAAAGAGTCGGACACGGTTGAGCATGTACAAACACTCGCAGTAGTGTGTAAAGTGTTTCTCTGAGCTCTGTGAGCTGTTATAGCAGGTCATCCAATCTGAGGAGGAGGTCACGGAAGCCCCTGATTTTGTAGCCAAGTCGAGTAGAGCCATGGATGCCCCAATACTTATGAATCCAATATTTGTGACTGGTGTCTGGGGTGGGGCTATCTTGTGATATAAAACCCTTAACCTGTTGGGTCTGCATGGACCCCAGGTGGTTAGTTTTAGAATTGAATTAAAGAATTAATTAATTAATTAAATTAGTTAATTGAGGTTAAAAATAACCTTTAATTAAATCGAATTAAAAGTTGAGTCCTCTAAAAGTCTCAGGCAGGGTTTGGTGGTCCAGTGTTTAACAGCTTTCACTTCTGTGGCCCAGGTTCAATCCCTGGTCAGAGAACTAAGATTCCACAAGCTGAGTGAGTGGTGTGGCCAAAAAAAAAAAAAAAACTCTCCTGCAGTATTTCTGCCTGTGAGTCACTGAACAAAACGCAAAATCACACAACCACACCTTGGTGTGAGAGAGGCTGAAAAGTATCTTTATTGTAGGCAATGAGACCAGGATTCTATTACTAAAGAAAAAAATGAGGAGAATGTATATTAGGTATGTAACTAGCTACAAAGGATAATCATAGCATCTCCATTTATTGAGCACTTACTGTGCAGCAAACACAGTTCAGAGCACTTAATCAGTGTGGTCTGGTCAAACAAGATTGCCCTCTGGTAGCCAGGAAAACACACACAAACACACAGAGAGAAGCCTTTTAGACTCGGCCTGTTCACTGGGAGCCATTGATGTGGAAAGTCTCTGTAATGTGATCCAGCAGGGAGGGAGGGGGTGAGGTCCCCTTAGCATAATAAGGTCAGGATTACTGAAATCAAATCAAAATCTGTAACCAGGAGGAAATATGAGTGTCCCGCGCAGAAGGTAAGGGGGAGGGATGTTTTCAAAAGGAAATTAATCTTTGTGGCTTGTGACATGTTTGATTTTAAGTACCTTGAGAGAAAAGCAACCACTACCTGACTGTGGAAACCCCCGCTGTTCCAGCCAACCCCATCCTCCCCACTCCTGCCCCCAGAGGAGTCAACAAACGATGGGGACCAAAGTCCCTCTGTCCCCCCTCTGCGAGTCAGCAGAAACTCGGAGAAGAAAGACTTTTTAACAGTCAGCAGACTCCGCAAACTGTGTACTTAGCAATTTACAAAGAGGGGCTTCGCCAGGGACTTTGACATTTTTACAGAGAAGGGTGATGTTTCATGAGTTGTGAAAAGGTTGGAGACAGAAGTAGGCAGTTCAGAGAGAAAGGGAGCACCGCAAGGCTGCCATTTCGCACAACCCCAGGGTCGTGTCCACCCACAGAGAAGAGAGGATGACACCGGCCCTAAAGACTCAGGACACAGGGGGTTGGAATGGGAGGAGAGGGAAGGGGTTGGAAGAACTGTTGGAAGGCTAAAGGCTGAAGCAGTGGGAGATGCCCTGGGAATGGAGACAGGCTTGGGGTTCCCAAGTATCTGGGGAGGCTGCATCTGAACTGCAAGCAGCCAGTCTGAACAAAGACCCCTGAGCCAACACTTGGCACAGAGACAGAGGTGTTGCCAGTGTTCAGGGGCTCCGTAGGACTAATCAAAGGGCACATGAGGGTCACCGGTGTAGACCAAAGGACAGCTGACCCAACTTTGTCACATAATTCCATCTGGCTTTGCTAGCTAGTCTGGCCTGAACAGGTGGACCAATGAGATGCAAGGAGGGCCGTGGTCTGAGCTAAGGCCAGAAGGCTTCCCCCAAACTGTTTTGCCTGGATAGGAATCCCACGTACAAGACAAGAGATAGGAAGCCCTGAGTTACGATTAAGCGTGCATGTGTGCGTGCTAGGTCACTTCAGTCGTGTCCGACTCTGCGATCCCATGGACTGTAGCCCGCCAGGCTCCTCTGTCCATGGGTTTCCCCAGACAAGAATACGGGAGTGGGTTGCCATGCCCTCCTCCAAAGGATCTTCCCAACCCAAGAATGGAACCCGCGTCTGCTGTGGCTCCTGCATTGTCAGGCGGACTCTTTACAGCTGAGCCACAGCCTAAGCTTACATACTGACTTCCCTAACACGTGGAAGTCTTGGGTCAGGAGTAAGTTGATTTCAGAATGCTTAAGTGATGTTCCCAGATTCCAGTCACCATCACCATCATCCCAAAGCTGAGAGGGTTTGATATCATTCAATTCAGTTCAGTTCAGTCGCTCAGTTGTGTCTGACTCTTTGCGACCCCCCCAAGAATCGCAACACGCCAGGCCTCCCTGTCCATCACCATCTCCCAGAGTTCACTCAGACTCACATCCATCGAGTCAGTGATGCCATCCAGCCATCTCATCCTCTGTCGTCCCCTTCTCCTCCTGCCCCCAATCCCTCCCAGCATCAGAGTCTTTTCCAATGAGTCAACTCTTTGCATGAGGTGGCCAAAGTACTGGAGTTTCAGCTTTAGCATCATTCCTTCCAAAGAAATCCCAGGGCTGAGCTCCTTCAGAATGGACTGGTTGGATCTCCTTGCAGTCTAAGGGACTCTCAAGAGTCTTCTCCAACACCACGGTTCAAAAGCATCAATTCTTCAGCACTCAGCCTTCTTCACAGTCCAACTCTCACATCCATACATGACCACAGGAAAAACCATAGCCTTGACTAGACAGACCTTTGTTGACAAAGTAATATCTCTGCTTTTGAATATGCTATCTAGGTTGAACATAACTTTCCTTCCAAGGAGTAAGCGTCTTTTAATTTCATGGCTGCAGTCACCATCTGCAGTGATTTTGGAGCCCCAAAAAATAAAGTCTGACACTGTTTCCACTGTTTCCCCATCTATTTCCCATGAAGTGATGGGACCAGATGCCATGATCTTCGTTTTCTGATTCTCTTCATCTTCCCTCTCAGCAGTCCACAGCATCAGCTTTCCTGAAGGTCAACTGCCCAGATGGTCACAAAGTGGCTGCCGCTACTCACTGAGGCACCTTGGTTTCGCAGAAGGTTGGGGGAGGAAAGGGAGGGGCTGCTCACATCCCTCAGCTCAGACCACGCCCCTCCTTGCATCTCATTGGTCCACCTGTTCAGGCCAGACTGAATCCATCGCTAGCAAAGCCAGATGGAATTATGTGACAAAGTTGGGTCAGCTGTTCTTAGTATGGTCCCAAGACCAGCAACATGCACATCGCCTGAGAACTTGAGATGCAGATCCTTCAGCCTCGTCCCTGCTGCTGCTGCTGCTTCGCTTCAGTCGTATCCGACTCTGTGCGACCCCATAGACGGAAGCTCACCAGGCTCCCCCGTCCCTGGGATTCTCCAGGCAAGAACACTGGAGTGAGTTGCCATTTCCTTCTCCAATGCATGAAAGTGAAAAGTGAAAGTGAAGTCGCTCAGTCGTGTCCAACTCTTAGCGACCCCATGGACTGGAGCCTACTAGGATCCTCCGTCCATGGGATTTTCCAGGCAAAAGTACTTGGGTGGAGTGCCATTGTCTCACACCTGCCCAATCACAAACCCTAGGGGTGGGACCCAGCGGGCTGGATTTTCACGAGCTATCCAGGGATTCTGATCCAGGAACCCCTGCCTTAGGTAAAGGTCTTCTGGAACTGCTCTCAAGGTCTAGTTGTGGGGATGACTTTGGAGGAAGATGGTGAGGCCGTTTGAGGGTGGGGGAGGGGAAGAATACCCTCTTCAGTGGGCATTGCAGAGGCTGCTGTGGACAGCAAGATGCCAGGAACAGTGTGGACTCAGGAGTCTGCATCTGCAGTAAGGAGACAGCAAGACTAAAGTCTCCTCTCAGGACCAACCCGCTGACCCCCACCCCAGAGGAGAAGGATAAGTCAAACGGACAGGAGAAAACAAACAAAAAACTACACGCATACTATGTCATTTGACCTCACAGCTTTCCTCTAGAAGGGATGTTATTAAATTCTCAGTTTTTAGTGATGAGGAAATTGAGGTTCAGAGAAGTCACTGCTGCAAGGCCACACACAGCCTCCTATTCCCCGTGCATCTCTTCCAGCTTCATGTCTACGTGATGTACCAGTGGCAGGGGCAGTGGGAGTCGTGGGCATCAAAGGGGTGCATTTGGTGTAGACAACTTTAAAACTGTAATAGAGCAGGCTAAAAGTCCTTCATTGTGAAAGTGTAACAGCAATTTTTAATGATCAAAATGCAATAGCAATTTTATATTTCTCAAAAAAACTGGGGAAAAATAATAAAAGAAAAAAATTTAATAGCAATTCTAAATAAGGTTAGAGGCAAGATTCTCTCCCCTGAGTAGATTTTGGGTTCTAAACAATCTCTGTGGTTAACTGTTGAATTTTAATAATAGAAATGATAATATAGGGAATTCTTTGGCGGCCCAGTGGTTAGGAGTCTGTGCGGTCACTGCCGAGGGCCTGGGTTCAATCTCTGGTCAGGGAACTAAGATCCCACAAGCCCCGTGGCTGGCAAAAAAAAAAAAAAAAAAAGACAAAATAAAAGTTAAAATATGACACAAATAATATAAATTAAAAACAAGCACTTTTAAATAACTCTTCTTTTAACAAATCGGAGAAGACAATGGCATCCCACTCCAGTACTCTTGCCTGGAAAATCCCATGGACGGAGGGGCCTGGTGGGCTGCAGTCCATAAGGCCGCACAGAGTCGGACACGACTGAGCGACTTCACTTTCACTTTTCACTTTCATGCATCGGAGAAGGAAATGGCAATCCACTCCAGTGTTCTTGCCTGGAGAATCCCAGGGACGGGGGACCCAGTGGGCTGCCGTCTATGGGGTCGCACAGAGTTGGACACAACTGAAGCAACTTAGCAGCAGCTTTTAACAAACATTGTAGTCTCTGTGCTAAGTCACTTCAGTTGTATCCAATGCTCTGTGACCCCATGAACTGTAGCCTGCCAGGCTCCTCTGTCCATGGGATTCTCCAGGCAAGAACACTGGAGTAGGTTTCCATATGCCCCTCCAGGGGATCTTCCCAACTCAGGGACTGAACCCACGTCTCTTTTGTCTCCTGCATTGGCAGGTAGGTGCTTTACCACTAAGCTACCAGGGAAGCCCTCCATGTTGGGAGCCAATTCAGAGAATTCTCAGTTATACAGCTGATCCCTGACACAGTTGGTCTCAGCCATCTTGGATTCAAAAGAAAGTTTATAATAATACAAAATTACAGGGCATGGTTTATCACTTCCAGCCCCTTTGGTACTACATCTCTCTCATTTAAGCAGTAGATTAAAAAAAAAAAAAATAGTACAGTGATTGCCAAGATGAAGAAACAGAACCTAGCCTGCTTCATTTCTGTCAATCTATATGGCCACTTGGAGTTTTTATTTGTGTTTAAAATTTAAAATAGTGAAACAGCAGGTAAATGACAAGGTGGAATGCTTTCGTTCAGTCAGTGTTAATTGTAGTTCATGCATGAAATAGTTTCAGTTCAGTTCAGTTCAGTCGCTCAGTCCTGTCCGACTCTTGGCGACCCCATGAATCGCAGCACGCCAGGCCTCCCTGTCCATCACCAACTCCTGGAGTTCACTCAGACTCACGTCCATCGAGTCAGTGATGCCATCCAGCCATCTCATCCTCTGTCGTCCCCTTCTCCTCCTGTCCCCAATCCCTCCCACCATCAGAGTCTTTTCCAATGAGTCAACTCTTCGAATGAGGTGGCCAAAGTACTGGAGTTTCAGCTTTAGCATCATTCCTTCCAAGGAACACCCAGGGCCGATCTCCTTTAGAATGGACAGGTTGGATCTCCTTGCAGTCCAAGGGACTCTCAAGAGTCTTCTCCAACACCACAGTTCAAAAGCATCAATTCTTCGGCGCTCAGCTTTCTTCACAGTCCAACTCTCACATCCATACATGACCACTGGAAAAACCATAGCCTTGACTAGACGGACCTTTGTTGGCAAAGTAATGTCTCTGCTTTTGAATATGCTATCTAGATTGGTCATAACTTTTCTTCCAAGGAGTAAATGTCTTTTAATTTCATGGCTGCAGTCACCATCTGCAGTGATTTTGGAGCCCCCAAAATAAAGTACTCTTTCCCCATCTATTTCCCATGAAGTGATGGGACCACATGCCATGATCTTCGTTTTCTGAATGTTGAGCTTTAAGCCAACTTTTTCACTTTCCTCTTTCACCTTCATTGAGAGGCTTTTTAGTTCCTCTTCACTTTCTGCCATAAGGGTGGTGTCATCTGCATATCTGAGATTATCGATATTTCTCCCGGCAATCTTGATTCCAGCTTGTGTTTCTTCCAGTCCAGCGTTTCTCATGATGTACTCTGCATAGAAGTTAAATAAGCAGGGTGACAATATACAGCCTTGACGTACTCCTTTTCCTATTTGGAACCAGTCTGTGGTTCCATGTCCAGTTCTAACTGTTGCTTCCTGAGCGGCACTGAATGTCAATAATACCTTTAAAATTGAAATGCGTTCCTACTTCCTAGTTGTTGACAGTTTTAAAATGAAAGAATAAATCAAGAAAATAATGATGATGATGATTAATAGTGAAAATATTTTTATCATCTAGATGTTACTGAAAGGTGAGTGGTCCAGCTGCTCGTCTCTCAAAAGCCAATAAACAGGACAGGTTGGTGGAAAGGAAAGTTTGCTTTATTTCAGATGCCAGCAACTGGGGGCAAAGGCCGACTCTACCCCCACTGGCAACCAGTGGAGCAAGAGCCTTTAGAGACAGAAGGAGGAGACTACATGCAGAAACAGCACAGTCAGCTCTGACAGTCATCTTCAGATTGGTCATCAGTGGTCTGACCAGTGTCATCTTGGTTAAGTACAGTTCATCTTCAGCTCTGGGGTCCACTTGTTCACATTTCTTTGAGGCCAGTTCTTGGAATTGTGGCGCTGTATGTCCTGGGTACAGTCTGGTCATAGTGTAGTTAATTTCTTCACCCTGGTGTTTTAGTATCTATGACAGCTCACAGGATGTGGCTCAGAGTATTATTGGTGGCCCTTGGGAAAGAGCTAAAGGTCTTTGACTGTCCTTAATCACGACATTATCTGGTCTCCTGTGACTGTCCCTTTGTTTCTGCATTTCTCATTTCTCTGATTAAACTTATTCATTGACTAAAGTTTTCCACAGGCAAAAGGCAGACAGACTCTTTGTGACCCCATGGCTTGTAGCCTGCCAGGCTCCTCTGTCCATGGGATTTTCGGGAATGTTAAAGATGATATATTCTGGGTCAAGTACAGTTCTTCAAATGTCTGAAGACGATTTCATAGCATTGCTGAAAGTTCTCTCTTCCTGGCTAAATGGCCCTAATTCCTTTGTCTGCTCCTCAACTGACACGTTTCAGATGTCTGCTTGCCCAGTGTCACCGCTAAAGCCTAGTGGAGGCCTTCTAGGGCTGTGGCATCCAGAGAGGAGAATTCTGCAGGAGAGGAGAGCCAACACAAGCTTTAGAATTGGGTGTGCCTCGCTGCAAATCCAGGATGTGGCCATGTGAGCTTGGGCAGGTCATTTTCTCACTGAGCATGTTTCCTCATCTCTACAATTTGGTTAAGGATGTTTGTCATCTCTTAGGGTTAATATGAGGCTTAGATGAGCTAATTTATTGTTTACTGAGGTGTGGTTATTCATCCTTTTTCTGTCCCCACCTTCTAAGCGGAGAGGATTCTTGCCAACTCAGCTCCATGATACCTTGCCTTTATTATGCAGGACCTTAGTCCTGGGTTATATCTTGGGAGAGAAGGGGTCAGGCAGTTTTGAGATCTGAGAGTGGGTCTAAGGGACTGCCTTCTCTAGGGAGAGCTCTCTGTAAGGGAAGAAGAAGTGTTTTGAAGTCATACTCTGCATTGAAAATAAGCTCCGTCCAAATCCAAATCCACACCTATTAGAATGGCTACAACGAAAAAGACTGCCCTAATCGAGTGCTGGTGAGCATGTGGAGCAAATGCAACCCCCATGCCCTGCTGTTAGAAGCGTGAAGTGGGAGGATTTCCTGGTTGTTCAGTGGTTAGAACTTCATGCTTCCACTGCTGGGGCACAAGTGCAGTCCTGCAACACACACACACACACACACACACACACACACACACACAAGAAATGTAAAGTGATGCCAATACTTTGTAGTTCGTAGTTCTGGTTTTTTGTGGGGGCTTTTTGTTTTTGTTTTTGGCCACAGGGCAGGCAGGATCTTAGTTTCCCAGCCAGGGATCAAAGCTGTGTTCCCTACACTTCAGGGAACACTAGAGTACTAACTGCTGGATTGCCAGGGAATTTCCAGTTTGCAGTTTCTTAAAAAGCTGAATATATAACTACCATCTGATCTAGCTGTTTCACTTTTAGGTATCCACCCTTAAGACATGAAAATATGTCCAGAAGCAAACTTGTACCACTAATGTGCCTAGCAGCTTTATTTGTGAAAGTGAGAAGCGTTTTAGTCCCTCAGTCCTGTCTGACTCTTTGCGACCTCATGGGCTGGAGCCTGCCAGTCCCTTCGAGCCATGGAATTCTCCAGGCAAGAATACTGGAGTAGGTAGCCATTCCTTTCTCCAGGGGATCTTCCCCACCCAGAGATTGAACCTATGTCTCCCCACATTGCGGGCAAATTCTTTATCATCTGAGCCACCAAGGAAGCCCAGTTGGAAGCAACCCAGTGACCATCAACCAGTGAATGGATAAACACAGGGTGTTCCATCCATACCATTGATTGGGACTCGGCAACAAAGTGAAAGGAGTTAATTATACATAAAACTACGTGAGCAAATCTCAAAATAATTACACGGAGTGAAAGAAGGCAGGCGAAAATGAGAATTACTGTGTGATTTCACTTAGATAAAAGTCCAGTAAATACAGAGTCATCTGCAGTGACAGAAGGCAGTCTAGCAGTTTCTGGGTACGGTGGGAGGGCGGGAGAGGCAGGAGGAAAGGATTCCAAAACGCAGGAGGAAACCCTTGGAGGTTACAGGTGTATTCATTACCTTGATTGTGGTGATAGTTTCACAGGTGGACTTCTGTCAAAACTTGTCAAATTATACCCTTTAAACATGTGCAGCTTATTGTATGTCAATTACACTGCAACAGAGCCTTTGTTAAAAATGTACTCACCCATTTGCATTCTTTTGAGAGACGGGGAAAGGGTCTTAATTACTTTCATTTTTCCTGACAAATAAGTCACCATGCAGCGACAAGGCCACCGGAAGCCCTGGGTATATTCAGTTTACATATATTACGCAGACAGCTTGGTGCCTGGCTCAATGAAAAACAGTGATTGGGATTATTAATGCAGCATTCCAGGTACCATCTGAATGAATTCTCTATTTAGACCAGAAGCTGAAAATTCAGAAACCTTTAGGGGCCAGGCAGGTGAAATAAAGCAACGGTGAGACAAGCGTATGTAATAGGTAATGGTAGAGACTGGACTTCTCTGGCAGTTCAGACGGTAAAGAATCTGCCTGCAGTGCAGGAGACCCGGGTTCGATCCCTGGGTTGGGAAGATGCCCTGGCGAAGGGAACAACTACCCAATCCAGTATTCTTGCCTGGGAAATGCCTGGTGGGCCATAGTCCATGGGATTGCAAAGAGTCGGGCAGGACTGAGCGACTAACACACACACAATGGCAGAGACTATGGCAAAAATAATTTATGTCCGGTCCAAATGCATTCAGGTTCTAGGTGTTAAAAAGCACGCATGGGTGGCCTGAGTTGGACAAGTTTTGGGGTAGGGGGTGGCATGGCAGCATTATCCCTATGACAGAATACATCAGGTCAAGCAGGTCCTTGAAACTTAGTGATTTGTTAGCAACAGCTGACATTTTTTTTGTTTGTTTTTATATATAAAAAAATCTTGACCACACCCCCATGACACGTGGGATCTTAGTTCCCCGACCAGGGATCGAACCCTCGCTCCCTGCATTGGGAGGCAGAGTCTTAACCACTGGACTGCTGGGGAATTGCAGCATCAGCTGACATTTCACAACATGCTTTTATTTGGTCCTCCTGACAACACCGTATGCTTGATAGGATTATCCCCATTTTCTAGATGAGAAAATGGATGTTCACCAGGACTCCCACCCAGGGCCAGTGAAACTAAGACTCTGCCTTGCTGCTTCTCATCCTGGCTTGAGTTTTTCCCCATCCAGCTGCACCTGTGATTGTATTAGCTTTGTTTACTCTGGTGGAGAAAACTCAGCTGTCTCTCCATTCTCACAGTAGTCACCTCTGAGACCACGGGTGTTCTGGAAGGAGAAAGAGCTCAAGAAGCCCCCTGGTGGACATTCCCGGGAAAAAAGGAGTTGGAAACGCTGCCTGTTATGACTCTGATTTTTTTTAAAATAAATTCCCTTTGTAAGGAGTTCATCTGTGTCTGAACATCCTAGGATATAATGCAGGTAAGTTCACTTTAAGGAAGCTATTATATATGGTCAGTAATTACGTAATATCTTTATAAGTGTCAGATGGTAACCAGACTTATCATCGTGATTGTTTTGAGATGTATAGACATACTGAATTACTGTGTTGTGTAACGGGCTAACGTGGTATTGTGGATCAATTACACTTCAAAAAACAAACTGGGGGACTTCCCTGGTGGTCCAGTGATGGAGAATCTGCGCTCCCAATGCAGGGGGCCCGGGTTCGGTTCCTGGTCAATAGTCTCTGCCATTGTGTGTGTATTAGCTCCCACTTGCCACAAATAAGAGTTGGCATGCCACAACTAAAGATTCTGAATGCCGAAACTAAGACCCCTAACAGACAAATAAATCAATATTAAAAAAAGAAACAAACAAACAAACTCATAGAGAAAGAGAACATATTTGTGGTTATCAGAGGTGGGGGCAGGGGGAGGAGGAATTGGACGAAGGCAGTCAAAAGGCACAGCCCTCAGGGAATTCCCTGGACATCCAGTGATTAGGACTGCACACTTCCATTGCTGAGGATCCCTGGTATGGGGACGAGGATCCTGAAAGTTGTGGGGTGTGGACAAAAACAGAAGTTATAAAATCTCAGTTACTAGGGGTGTAATGTACAACATGATAAATATGATTAACACTGATGTATGTTACATATGAAAGTTAAGAGAGTACGTCCCAAGGGTTCTTCTCATCAGAAATAAAATTTTTTTTTCTATTTCTTTTAATGTTGTATCTATGGCTTCCCATGTGGTTCAGTGGTAAAGAATGTGCCTGCCAAGATGTGGGTTTGATTCCTGGGTCAGGAAGATCCCCTGGAGGAGGAAATGGCAACCCACTCCAGTATTCTTGCCTGGGACATCCCATGGACAGGGGAGCCTATGGGGCTACAGGCCATGGGGTCGCAAAGAGTCACGACAGCAGCTGAACAGCAGCAACAACATTAACAGATGATGAATGTTCACTAAACTTATTGTGGTCACTGTCTCGTGATGTTTGTAAGTCAAATCATTGTGCTAATCAAATAAAAAGCAGTCAAATAAATTTATTTATTTATAAATAAATAAATAACTTAAAAAATTCTATCATCTCTGTAGAGGAAAAGCGGGGTGGGCGGGAGTTATTCAGGCCTAGAGAAGTGGAACCCATTCTGGTTTGGGGAGTCAGAGAAAGGGACTTTCCTGAGGAAGTGCTGGTGAACAAAGAGGGGAGGTGGAGTGACGGGCAGACTGGAAAACCTTGAGACAGATGGGAAAAGAAATGTGGACGTGATGCAGAAAGCCCGTGGAGACCCCAACAGAGGACAGTGGCTGAATTAGGGGTGTATTGTGAAGATCGCTGACTAAGAGGGACAGAGAGGAGCAGGGGATGTCCCTGCCAAGTCCCAGCTTCCCCTCGCTTGATTATTAGGAGAAAGGCAGAAGCGAGGGCAACTGTGAAGCCTGTAGCAGAGTCGCTGGCTCCCAATGTGAGCAGCTCAGGGCAGTAGAGAGACCACGCAGCCCTGGGACTCAGACTTTGAGACCTCCCCTCGATGGCTTATTGGGCTTCCCAGGGGGCGCAATGGTAAAGAACCCACCTGCCAAGGCAGGAGATGCAAGAGACGTGGTGGATTCAATCCCTGGGTAGGGAAGATCTCCTTCAGTAGGAAATGGCACCCCACTCCACTATTCTTGTCTGGAGAATCCCATGGACCGAGGAGGTCGCAAAGAGTTGGACACAACTGAGCACACGCGTGCACACACACACACACACTCTCAATGGCTTATCGGCTGGGTGTCCTTCTGCAAATAGTTTGCCCTCTCTGGGCCTCTGGGGGCTCTGGATGGACTGGGGGAGGTGAGGCTGTGAGGCTCTGAGCTGCCTTCTCAGCGTTTCTCAGCACGTTGTACTCTGACCAGCCTCGGGCTGTGCTGACAACTGCTGGAGTCCCCACGCCACCACCTCCTACGCGTGGCTTCAGAGTCTCCAGGTAAATTCCAGGCCCCGCCCGGCCAAGCCTCAGCTCTTAAATGACAGAGCGCTGCATTAGGAGAGCGTGTCCCCACTCCAGGACCGCACCTCTGTTCCATGGTTTCTTGAGCCTAGGCTTGTCCCCAGCCGGCCTCCAGGATCAGTCCAGGCTCTTGTGTTTGCTGAGCTCAAATCCTGCTTCTTTTGTATCCTAGCTGTAACCTGGGGTGGGGAACAGGCTCTCTGAGCCCGTTTCACCATCTGTATCACGAGGATTTGTGAGGATTCAAGGAGATTTCTCTGCACACAAAGTGTTCAACCCACAGTGACTTCCAATAACACTTTTCATTTAAAAAAAAATATTTATTTATTTGGCTGTGCTGGGTCTTAGTTGTGGCACCAGGATCCTCAATCTTCATTGGAGCATGTGGGATCTCTAGTCGCAACGTGAGCAATCTAATTCCCTGATCAGGGATCAAACCAGAGCCCCTTGCATTGGGAGCTTGGCGTCTTAGCCACTGGACCACCAGGGAAGTCCCTAACTTTTTTATTTTTTAAAAGACATTTTATTACATAAGAGTCAACACATACCCTGTGACATATTTATTCTTAAAACATTGATGAAGGACCTGCTGGGTACCAGACGCCGCGGTAGATACTGGGGATACAGCAGGGACTAAGATCTCATTGCTGTCTCTGTAGAACTTACCCTGTAGAAAGAGTGATGGGTGCGTGAGTGCATGTGAAGTCGTGTCGACTCTTTGTGAGTCTATGGACCATAGCCCACCAGGCTCCTCTGTCCATGGGATTCTCCAGGCAAGAATTCTGGAGTGTATTGCCATGCCCGCCTCCAGGGGATCTTCCCAACCCAGGGATCGAGTCCACATCTCTTACGTTTCCTGCGGGTTCTTTACCACTACCACCACCTGGGAAGCCCCCAACAAAGCAATGGCTGTCATATTATTATTTACATTTCTCTATTACAGCCTCAGGGAAGGCAATGGCGCCCCACTCCAGTACTTCTGCCTGGAAAGTCCCATGGGTGGAGGAGCCTGGAAGGCTGCGGTCCATGGGGTCGCTGAGGGTCGGACACGACTGAGCGACTTCACTTTCACTTTTCACTTTCATGCATTGGAGAAGGAAATGGCAACCCACTCCAGTGTTCTTGCCTGGAGAATCCCAGGGATGGGGGAGCCTGGTGGGCTGCCGTCTATGGGGTCACGCAGAGTCGGACACGACTGAAGTGACTTAGTAGTAGTATTACAGTCTATCCCAGTTTTAGCCATCTTAAGAGGTCCTCCCTGGACTTCCTTGGCGATCCAGTGGTTAAGACTGAGGACTTTCACTGTAGGTGGTGTGGGTTCAATCCCTGGTCGGGGAACTAAGATCCCACACGCCACAGGCGGCGTGGCCAAAAATAAAGAAGCGGTCCTTCAGTCTTTCTCCATCCTCCTCCATCAAGAGGGCTTCCTGTTTGCCACACCTCACATTTGTCTCCTTACTCATGAGTCCTGAAGCGCTTTATAGCTCAATTAGAAAACCTGAGTCAGGAGTCCTGGGTTCAACATGTCGCTTAAACACAGGCTCCTTCTGTGACCTTGAGTGAGTCATTGGTCTGCTCTGTACCTCAGTTTCCCCATCCTGAAACCAAAAGATAAGAGCCTCTTCAAGACCCCTTCCAGCTTAGACCATGGATTGGACTGTCTATGTGTTTGTGTGTGTGTGTGTGTGTGTGTGTGTGTGTCTTTCCAGTCCCAACTCTCATTCCTGTAGTTTGGAGGATCCACCTTGTAGATCGGATATCAGATTTTGTGTGGAACAAAAATATCAAAGACTTGTTCTCACCAGGCTGGATCGTTTGGATGGAATCCCTTGAAGCACAGGCAGAAGGCTCCACGGGAGGAGAGGTGACCTGGATTTCGGGTGGCCACCAGTGTCCCTTGGAGGCAGCAGGCTCTTTGTGGCAAAATCCTTAGCTGTGGTTTTAGTCATCTAGTTCTGCTCCCCAGGGTTTCTGCCAATTTTCAGACCTGTCTCACTCGCCAGTTCTCTAAGCTTACGGGTATCCTTCCAGCAACCTCCTTTCTGCTAAAGTTACCTAGATTCTGTTGGCAACCCTTGGGCTCAGACCCTTCAAATGGTCCCTGTGACATAACCACAGGTCTTGCCTTTTCTTCTTTTTTTTCTTCTTAACTTTTTTTGTTATGTTTTGTCTTTTCTGAAAACAATATTTATTTTATTTGTGGCCTTGCTGGTTCCCTGTGGCTGCACGTGGTTTTCTCTAGTAGCATCTAGTGGGGGCCCGCTTCTATTTGCAGCGCTTGGGCTTCTCATTGCAGTGGTTTCTCTTGTTGCTGAGCACAGGCTCCAGGCACGAGGGCTTCAGTAGTTGCAGCATGTGGGCTCTAGAGCACAGGCTCAATAGTTGCAGCACACAGGCCCAGCTGCTCTGTGGCATGTGGGCTCTCCCTGCATCAGGGATGGAACCTGTATCTCTTGCATTGGCAGATGAATTCTTTACCACTGAGTCACCAGGGAAGCCCTAGTTGTTTTTTTTTGTTTTTTTTTTTTTTAACATGTGTGGGATCTTACTTCCTTGACCAGGGATCGAACCCTCACCCCCTGCACTGGAAGCATGGAATCTTACCCACTGGACAGCCATGGAATTCCCCCCATGTGTCTTTCCTTAAATGTGTCTTGCCTTTTGGATGCAAGTGACTTATGTCTCCTCACCCCTAACCTCCCCTCCCCAGATAGAGGGGTATCTTGAGGGCTCCAGAGCAGTGCAAAAAATCAAAACCAGGTGTTTCATAGAAATGGAATCCTTCCAAAGTTCATGGAGCACCTTCTAGAGGGTCACATTGTCAGCCTGATATAGCCAGGCTATATCAGAATTCCATGGACTGTATAGTCCATAGGGTCGCAAAGAATCAGACATGACTGAACAACTTTGACTTTCAAGAGGCACTTGAATTTGCATCTCTTGTTTCGGTGGGTAGAATGCTGCAGTTTCTACCTTATCGTCCTTGTGTGTGTGCACGCTCAGTCATGTCTGACTCTTTGTGACCCCACGGACTGTAGCCTGCCAGGCTCCTCTGTCCATGGGATTTTCCAGGCAAGGAAAATTGGATTTTCCATCTTTCCAGTATTGGAGTCGTTGCCACTTCCTACTCCAGGGGCTCTTGCCGACCCAGGAATTGAACCTGTGTCTCCGGAATCAGTCGGTGGGTTCTTTACCATTGTCGCCACCTGGGAAGCCCCTGATGTCCTTGAGTGTGTCTTTTAAGGCCACAACTGGGATAGGGGTGGCAGAGTGAGATGGGCACAGACTTTGGGGTCATTCTCTAGCTGTATAACCCTTGGAAAGTCCCTTAACCTCTCTGACCCTCAGTCTCTTCACCTCTCAAATGGAAATAATAGTTTGCAAGAATGTTGTGAAAAGGATCAGCCTGACACTGAGGAGGTATTCATTAAATGTTTATGAAAGACGGGATTCTGAGATCTTAAATTTGGAAGGGCACAGCAGAAGACTTGGCTCAGAGTGGGTGCTTTGAAAATGGGCTTTCTCTTCCCTCAGCTTTTTTTTTTTTTAAGTAATCTCTCTCTCTTTCTTTCTTTTTTTTACTTTTAATTTCAGATTGATATATAGCCAATTAACAATGTAGTGATAGTTGCAGGTGGACAGCAGAGGGGACTCAGTCATATGTATCCATTCTCCCCCACACTCTCCTCCCATCCAGGCTGCCACAACTTTAAGCAGAGTTCCCTGTGCTATATAGAAGGATGAAATAATCTTTTTTTGATTGAAATACTGTTGCTTTAAATATTGTATTAGGTTCAGATGTACAGCAAAGTGAGATATATATATATATGTATGTATATACACACACACACACACACACACACTTTTAATCTTTTTCCCATTATAGGTAACTATGAGATATTGAATATAGCTCCTTGTGCTATACAGTCAATCCTTGTTCCCCCAGCTTTTTGATGGCTGGGCGGAGTTCCTGGGTAAGGATGTTTTGTCTGAGCTTGATTTGGGCACTCAGGCCACAATGCCCTCCAGTGAGGCCCTGTGGGTTAGAAATAGACGAGTCCCCAAATGGCCTGGGGACCATAGGTATAAGGTACGGCCCGTGGGCTTCTTGGAAACGAATTGATAGCCTGTCTAGGCAGGTGAACCTGGAATTCAGACAGGCTCAAACCAGCCCAGCAGGCTTGGAGGGGCAGAAAGAAGTCAGATAGAGGGAAGAATAAGGCCCTGAGGCAAAAATTATAGGAGGAAGGCAACTGGCAGAGAGGGCAGGCTTGACAGAGGACGGGGCTGAGATGGGAGAGAATGGGTGTGCTGGGAACAATCAGAGACTGTGTGTGCCCACGTGGTCCTCGCTGGCTGTGGATGGAGAAGCCTGTGGTGAGAAGGCTAAAAGGGACTCGCGTGGGGCTCTGGCAAGGGGCCCACCTCCTCCTCCACAGGAAACACGGCAGGGGTCAGCAAATAGCCTCCCTGGTCAACAGGCAGAGGGACAGGGCCGGAGACACACCCCTTCCACCCCCACCCTCCAGACAGCAGACAGCAGCTCAAGCTCTCCTGAAGTAACTGCTCTCTTCTGGGACGTCACAAAGTGCCACAGCACTTGTCGGAACCCACAGCATCACTAGGATATTCGGTGAAGGGGACCGCGTCCAGGACAAGACCTGCGTGCCCACCATGCGGTGGGGGCGGGGCACGAGCGGTTATGGAGGCCATGGGGCACCAAGACCGTCGGTGTAGGCCTGGCTGTGGCCATGGTCCCTGTTGTACTCGAGGCCAATTTGCAACTGTTTGTCGCCGGCTCTATGCCAAGCTCCACCCCAGGTGTACAGTGGGAGCAACAGGGAGGAGCCTCAAGGCAGCAGGGGAGATAAGAAGCAAGTGATCAGGCGATCAGGTGAGTCACTGGTGACTTGGGGTGGATCAGCTGGGTGGGGCCGAGTGCCCAGGGCAGAGAGGCAGAGGGGCCACTGCTCTTTCCCCCCAGGATTTGACTTGTGAGGGTGCCTGGCCCACCTGAAGGGTCAGGTTGGCGGAATGGCCTGCCCAGGAGGGCAGGTCAGCCCGGTAGCCCCTCAGCAAGCCCACCCCGGCCTTCTCATCTTAGGAATGAGGCCAAGTGTGCGAGCATGCTCAGAACCACTGGTGGGGTTGGCATTGTGCTTCTGCCTGTCCAGGCTCCAGGGCTGGGGCATCACCTGTGACTCAACCCAGGTGGTGTTGGGGAGCAGTCTGCCATGCCCCACCCCCACCAAACACACACACACACACACACACACCGGCTCTGGACTTCTAGGAGAGGACCTTATCAGTGGTGTTTATGGCAGTGGGGGCTTATGATCACTGGGGCAGCAGCCCAAACCCTCCCCTTTGCAGGCCCCACGGTGGCTGTGACAAAATTCAAGGCTCCTTTCCACCCCTTCCTGTGGGCAGGGGGTGTGGTTTTGGGGGACATTATGTCAGTGTTTCTTAGGGGAGGGGCTTGGGCTGTCTTGCCACATCCAGAACACTTGCTCTGGGAGGCGACCAGCTGGCTGTCCTCCCCACCCCCACCCCCTTTGCTTCTTCTCCCTCAAAAGTGCTTGCTTCAAAGTCCACTCCGCTTCTGCCTTTGCACCCCCATCACATTCGTTCAAACTGGGATTCCCTGCCCTTTTTCTTCCCAAGTCATCACCTTTCTCTGGATTCAAAGCCTGGTCCCTGTCCACTTATTACCTCTGTATTTTCAGTTTCTCTATTCGTAAACTAGGAAGAGTCTAGCCTTATAGAGCAGTTATCAGATTTTTCATCCAGCAAGTACTGTGTGAGTTAAAAGACCCAAAGCCCTTTGAAAAGTGCCTGGCATATAATAATGGTAGCTATTTCACTATTACTGTAATTAAATATTTACCGAGTGTCTATTCTGCTAGGCGCTGGGGATTCAGTGGTGAGGAAAACAGACAATATTACAGAGGATGAGGTCAGATAAAGGATGTGCGGCATCTGACACCTAAGGACCCCCAGTAAGTAAGCGGATCCTCCTGCCTTTCTCCCCAGGAGTATTCCCAGCTCGGAGAACCCCTCTGGTTCTGTGTTCATCAAGCCTATAGGCCTGACCTGAGATGGAGGTTGTGAGATGCTTTTGGCTGGCGGTAGAGCCCCCAAAGTGTCTAGTCACCTTGGGGTGGGTCATGTGCCACCTAGGAAAAGTTTCCCTGGGGAGAAATCCTGGGGAGGTGTCTAGCAGATGAGGGGGGGCAACTTCGAGGGTGGTGGTGAGTCCTTTCTCGTATCCCAGCCAGCTTCTAGAAATGGGGTGTCAGGAGCTTGCCTTCCATGAGTCTTCTTGGTCAGACCCAGGTTCCCCTTAGGACACTGACTCAGGCCTGACTCTCAGCAACAAAGTTGATTCGTCTCAAAGGTGTAAGCCTGGTTTTGCAATTTTTCACATCTCATTCTGGAATTCACACTTGCCACTCAGGGCTTCACGTGAGGGTGTGGCCTGGTGGTCATGGTGGTTTAGTTGCTTGGTCGTGTCTGACTCTTTGCGACCCCACGGACTGTAGCCCATTAGGCTCCCCTGTCCGTGGGATGTCCCAGGCAAGAATACTGGAGTGGGAGGCCATTTCCTTCTCCAGGGGATCTTCCTGACCCAGAGATCAAACCCAAGTCTCCTGCATTGGCAGATGGATTCTTTACCACCGTGCACACAGAGGGCATGGCCTAGGAGGTCCCAGTCATAGGCAAGAAAGAGCACAGGCTGAGGCGGAGGGTATCTGAGTCCGTTCTAAGAAGCACTTCCAGGCTCTGGGCTCAATTTTAAATGCTTCTTGGGCCTTCCCTGGTGGCCCAATGGTTAAGAATCCGTCTTCCAATGCAGGGGAAGTGGGTTCAATCCCTGGTTGGGGAGCCAAGATCACACATGCCTTGGGGCAACTTCATTTTGCTCACCAAAATGAAGACCCGGAAGAATTAAAAAAAAAAAAAAAAAAAAACCTTCTTGCTCCAGGGCAGAGGGACATCAGTGGGGATGGATCAGTTGCAAAGATAGAGACTGGGTTAACTTTGCGGTGAGAGGGATTTTGAAATACCTTAGAAGTTATGGATATGGTTTAACTCTGGAAGTTGGATTTAGGTAGGAGACAGGACAGAGCTCCAGGCAGCAGAAAAGCTGAGGATGTTTATCATAATAGCTACTCTCCATGGAGTGTTTTCAGGTGTCGGGAGCTGTGCAAAATACATCATGTGCATTATCTCACGGAATCTTTACAACAGCCTCATGAGCTTGCTGCTGTTATCATCTGCACTGAAGAGGAAAGAAGGCAAAAGGCTCAGAGAGGTCAGGTCAGCCGCCCAAGGCCACTTAGCTAACAGGTGACGGAGCCAGGACGTGGGCCCAGCGCCACTGTCACTACCTGGGCGAAGCATGATGCCAAAGTCAGAGTCTTGAGCTACAGAAGAAAAGGAATACTGGTGGGAGGTGCTTTGCCTTTATTAGAGGGATTTTCTATTTGACTGCGTGGCCTGAGGGCTCTCAGTTCCCCCACCAGCGACTGAAGCCAGGCCACAGCCATGAAAGCGCCAAGTCCTAAGCATTGGACCACCAAGGAATTCCCATCCCACGGGGATTTTTAACCCTGGCTGGGCACTAGAATCATAAGGAAACAGGGACTTCCCTGGCATTTCAGTGGTTAACACTCTCACTTCCACTGCAGGAGGCTCACGTTCGATCTCTCCGATCTCTCCAGTTGGGGAACAAGGTCCCACAAGCCTCGTGGCACCGCCGGAAAAACAACAACAACCAGGAAAAGGGTATAAAATGTAGATTCTTAGTCCCTACTGCCGGAGATGCTAATCCAGTAAATGAAGCCTAGCATCCTTAGTTTTCAGTTTTGTAAATGATTCTATTGATTTGGGTTGAAAACTAGTGCCCTACCCTGAATGGGGGTTTTCAGGTGAAACTCCAGTATTTTGGCCACCTCATGAGAAGAGCTGACTCATTGGAGAAGACTCTGATGCTGGGAGGGATTGGGGGCAGGAGGAGAAGGGGACGACAGAGGATGAGATGGCTGGATGGCATCACTGACTCGATGGATGTGAGTCTCAGTGACCTCTGGGAGTTGGTGATGGACAAGGAGGCCTGGCGTGCTGCAGTTTATGGGGTCGCAAAGAGTCGGACATGACTGAGTGACTGATCTGATCTGACCTCTTCCCAATTCCAGTGGGCTTTAGCCTGGAATCCAAATCATCCTGAAGATGTTTGGGAATGGGTGTGAAGTGGATCGAGGATACGGTTATGTCATTTGGTTGGTTTCAAATTGTGACTCTGCCGTGAACTAGGTATGTCATCTTGAACAAATGGGTTCACTTTTTTCAAAGCCTTAATTTAATAAAGGGGGCTAATTATACTGACTGTAAGGGGACACCCTGATTAATAAAAGGGTTAAAGAATAAAAAAAATAATAAAGAATATAAGGGGTGGCAATGGCCAAGTAGTTTCATCAGAATATTTTTTTGTGTGTGTGGGCTCAGTCGTGTCTGACTTTTTGTGACTTCATGGATTGTGGCCTGCCATGCTCCTCTGTTCATGGAATTTTCCAGGCACGAATAACTGTAACGTGTTGCCATTTCCTCCTCCAGGGGAACTTCTAGACCCTGGGATCAAACCCGCATCTCTTGCATTTCCTGAATTGGCAGGTGAATTCTTTTATTGCTGCACCACCTGAATGACTGTCTCTCAATCAGAGAATAAAATTAGCACTCTTGAGAGAAACAACAGAATCCAGGGTCTGTACAATAACCAGCACACAAAAATCAAGTGCTAGACATAGGAAGAAATAGAAAACAGACTCAATCTCAAAGAGAAAAAGTGATGACCCAGATGTTAGAATTAGCATCAAGAACTTTAAAGCAACTCATAAATATTTTCAAACTCCACCCTCCCCCAAATATAGTCATAATGAAGGAACAGATGTGGAACTTCAGCAGAGAACTGGAACTATTAAAACAAAATCAAATGGAAATTCCAGAAGTAAAAAGTACAGTAACCGAAATGAAGAATTAACTTGATAGGTTCGGTAGCAGAATGAACATGACAAAGGAAAGAGTGAATCGCAGATAGATCAACACAAATTATCCACCCTTAAGACCAGGGAGAAAAAGAAGTCACTGGAAAAAATTATACAGAGTTTCATGGACCTGTGGGACAACATTCAAAGATCTACATACCACATGTCATTCAAATTTTAGAAAAAGAGAAAGAATGGGGCATAAAAATATTCAGAGAGAGGGAGTTCCCTGGTGACCTAGTGGTTAGGACTCCAAGCTTTCACTTCTGTGGCCTGGGTTCAATCCCTGGTCAGGGAATTGAGATCCTGAAAGCCATGGGGTGCAACCAAAAGAAAAATATTTGAAGATATAGTTCCTGATGATTTCTCAAATTTAATAGATACATTTATAGATTCATGGGCAAAGAAACAGCAACCCTCTCCAGTATTCTTGCCTGGAAAATCCCATGGACAGAGGAGCCTGGCGGGCTATATAGTCCATGGGATCGCAAAGAGGTGGACACAGCTTAGCAACTGAGCATGCACATGAATGATGATAGTGACATTAAGGATTTTTGCATGGATGTGTTTAACATCTTTATGTCTTCTTTGGAAAAATATCATTTGAGTCTTTAGTCCATTTTTAATTGGATTGGGGTTTTCTGATATTATTGTATAAGCTGTTTATACATTTTGGATATTAATCCCTCACTGGTCGTATCACTTGCAAATATTTTCTCCCATTCAGTTGGTTGTCTTTTTGTATTGTCAATGGTTTCCTTTGCTGTCCAAAAGCTTTTAAGTTTAATTTGGTGCCATTTGACTTATTTTTGCCTAGGTCTCTCTTTATCTCCTTTACCATAAATTATAACTACAATTTATGTCAAGAATGTCGTGCCTATATTTTACTCTAGGAGTTTTATGGTTTCCAGTCTTGTATTTAAGCATTAACCACTTTGACTTTATTTTTGTATGTTATGTGACAAAGTGTTCTAATATCATGTAACTGTGAAGTTTTTCCAGAACCACTGATTGAAGAGACTGTTTTTTTCATCATGTATATTCTTGCCTCTTTTGCCATAAATTAATTGAACATAAAAAATGTATAGATTCCAAAATCTCTGTGAATATTCACCAAAATAAGTCAAAGGCTGAGCCATAAACAAGCTTTAACAAATTCCAGAAGGTTGAAGCCTTACAGAGGATGTGCTCTGACCGCAGCAGAATTAAATCAGCAATTAATAACCATAGGATAGCTAGGAAAGCACCACATATTTAGAATTAAACAGCACACATCTAAAAATCCCATGGTATTCCAAAAACCTGCACAAGGACATTTATTCTATTTTATTCATACTTGCCAAAACCTGAAAGCATCCTAGATGTCCTTCAATAGGTGAACGGATAAGCAAACTCTGGTACATTCATACAATGGAATATAATTCAGTGATTAAAAAAAGAAAAGTTATCAAACCATGAAAAGACAGAGAAGACTTAGCATATTGCTAGGTGGAAAGAAAAAAAAAGGCCCAACTGAAAAGTTTACATACTGTATGATTCCAACTATATGACATTCTAGAAAAGGCAAGTCTATGGAGACAATGAAAAGATTGGTGGTTGCCAAGGATTTAGTGAGTGGGGGGCGGCGGGAGTGGGAGGGTGGGAGAGAGGGAGGGAAGGATGAACACAAGGGAATATTAGGGCAATGAAAGTATTCTCTATAATGGTGAATACATATTATACATTTGTCAAAACAGAATCTACAACACCGAGAGTGAACCCTAATGTAAACTACTGCTAAGTCACTTCAATCGTGTCCGACTCTGTGTGACCCCACAGACGACAGCCCACCAGGCTCCCCCGTCCCTGGGATTCTCCAGGGAAGTACACTGGAGTGGGTTGCCATTTCCTTCTCCAACGCATGTAAGTGAAAAGTGAAAATGAAGTCGCTCAGTCATGTCCGACCCTCAGCGACTCTATGGACTGCAGCCCTCCAGGCTCCTCCGTCCATGGGATTTTCCAGGCAAGAATACTGGAGTGGGGTGCCATTGCCTTCTCCGATGTAAACTACCGACTTTAGTTAATAAGGATGTACCATTAGTGGTACATCGACTGTACTGAATGTACCACGCTAATGCAAGATGTAAATCATAAGAGAAAACTTGTTGGGGAAGAAGGGTGTGTGGGAACTCTCTGAACTTTCCCATCAATTTTTCTGTAAACTTAAAATTGGTCTTAAAAAGTTAAAAAAAAATTTTTTTAAAGGAACTTATGATCAAAGACTGAAAGTGACCTGACACCTAATATCAGCCTGATGTCCCTTCCCTCCAATCCTCTGTCTTACCCATGTCCCTAAGACAGATTTCTCTTCCCTTAAGGCTTCTCTTTCTCAGTCAGAGAGGAGGTCGTGGGGAACAGGAAGGGATGCTGAATTCGAGATCATGGGAGTCATGGGACTATCAGGTAGAACCAGTTGTTTTGAAACCTGGTGTGCCTTTTCGCTCACTCAAGCATTCATTCCACGAACTTTGAGCTTCTTTGTGCTGAGTTCTGCACTGGGATCTGAAGGTGAAACTGGCCACAGTCCCTCCCCATAAGGCATGCACAGCCCAAGGGAGAGGATGACAAGTCAACAGGCAGTGACAGTTCACTGTGCTAAGTAAAAGGACACGGGGGAAACTCAGGGGTCTGTGGGAATGCGGGAGAGGAGTGTCTAATTCAGCCTGGCTTTGCTCAAGTGAGACTTTCTGAAGGAGGAGACATAGAACTTTGTCATTTCTGACTCTTGCAACCCCACGACTGCAGCTTCCAGGCTCCTTTGTCTGTGGGATTCTCCAGGCAAAAATACTGAAGTGGATTGCCATTTCCTCCTCCATGGGATTCAGGGATTGAACCTGTGTCTCCTGCATGCGCAGGCAGATTTGTTACCACTGAGCCACCAGGGAATCCCGGGGAGATAGAAACCAAGCCTCAAGTTTACGAGCAGCTGTTAAGAAGCAGAAAGCACAGCCCATTGGAAGCTGCAAGCGGTTCACTGTGTGTGTGTGTGTGCGTCTGTGTGTGTGTGCGTGTCTGTGTGTGTATGTGTATTGGAAGGGAGTGTTGGAAAGAGGTGATAAGTGGGCTGGAGAGGCAGGCAGGGACTGGTCAGACCTGAGCCCTTGACCCTCTCAGAAGCAGCGCCTACGCAGCCCAGTCAAACCTGGCAACGCCTGCTCCCTGGAGTCTGCACCTGAGGCGGGTGACGCGTCATGGGGAGACTCACCAAGTCTCTTTGAACACACTGGGTAGGAGGAGCAATCCTATAATTACCGTGGTGATAATTAGAGGAACTTCCTTGCCTCTTTCAACAAAAATTTCACAAGCTGTGGCCCTCTCACCTGTGCAGCGGTGGAGGGTGGGGTGCGGGGAGCCGGGCACCCCTCCTGCGGGGAGCCAGTGCCTGCATCTCCTGCCAGGCACACCTGACTCCCCGGCTGAGGCTCAGAGGTGCCACGGATACCACCTGGGACCGCTCCAGCTTGGAGCTGAGTGCTGCTGGCAGAAGGACTGAAAGTGACTCCCCAGGTGCCCCAGGCTGGGCAGCCTCCAGCTTCTGCACACACTTGAGATTTACTCTGGCCTGGCCTTCTCCGGGAGGCTTCAAGCCTGCAGCAGTCCTGACCGGCACCTGGAGGTGCCTTCTCCGTCTGGGCAACCTTAGCCTGACATACTCCAGCTACCAGTTTCCGGGCGCACACTCCATCTGCCAGGACCACATACACAGGCTCCCATGGCCTGGGTGTCCTCTGGCCCTGCCCAGTGCTATTTGGCTTCCTATAATGGTCCGTGTTCACGTGTTTTCCCTAGAGACACTTGGAGGGGCCTCTAGTTTACATGGAAGAGAAGGAAACCTTTCTTCTCATTTCTCACCCCATACTTTCTCCCAGAACCCTCCTCGCCCCTTTCTTCCAGTGGATTCTTCTCAGGGCCCAGAAGGGTCCCTTTGCTTCTGGGAAGGCCTTGACCTTCTTTCATCAGCACCTCCTGTTCCATCCCTCCAAAACTTGAGTTTTCTCTTGGCTTTGAGTCCTGTGACTCACCGGGAAGGAAAGCCCAGGTGAACTGCCCAGGGGCGCAGTGTGTCTTTTTGTTTTGTTAGTGACCTGTCTGATCTGTTTTGTTCTCAGCTCTCCAGGGAAGGAGCTTCCTCACCTCCCAAAGCCATTTGTGCCAGTAGCTTCTAGCCTTTTCCAGGGCCCCAATGTCTCACGTTTTTGAGACTCCGAATGACTACGTGTCACATTCAAGGGTACACTTGGCATTCTGTAAGAGCATCTGGAAAAGTAGTAAGCGCTAAATGAACATCAAAAATTTAGGCTCTTTGCTTTTCCATCTCCCCATTATATCCCCACATCCAGCGCCATTTAGAGCCGGGTAGGTATTTGCAGGGAGAAGGCAATGGCAACCCACTCCAGTGTTCTTGCCTGGAGAATCCCAGGGACGGGGAAGCCTGGTGGGCTGCCATCTATGGGGTCGCACAGAGTCGGACACGACTGAAGCGACTTAGCAGCAGCAGCAGCAGCAGGTATTTGCAGGGAGAAGGCAATGGCAACCCACTCCAGTACTCTTGCCTGGAAAATCCCATGGGCAGAGGAGCCTGGTAGGCTGCAGTCCATGGGGTCGCAAAGAGTTGGAGACAATTGAGCAACTTCATTTTCACTTTTCACTTTTATGCCATTGGAGAAGGAAATGGCAACCCACTCCAGTGTTCTTGTCTGGAGAATCCCAGGGACCGGTGAGCCTGGTGGGCTGCCGTCTCTGGGGTCACACAGAGTTGGACACGACTGAAGCGACCTGGCAGCAGCAGCAGCCGCAGGTATTTGCAGGCTGATATCTTTCTGTGAGAGGTCAGAGGAAGGGCCCTTGGTAGTCTGGTATATTCCTGGGGTCCTGCCTCCAAATGTCTGGGGTGAACCTGATCTTATCATCTGGCCTTCTCCCCAGACTCACTAGTGGAGCTTCAGGAAACACATTGAACCCAACTGGTCCTGGTCGCCAGCAGTGGGGGAAGGAAGAAGGAGAGATTGCTTCTGAACGAAAAGTACATTTGGCTTTCTCATGAAAGGGTTTCCTTTGGGGAACAGGCAAGCGGCAGATGTATGGGCAACGGCCAACTGATCCATTTGAAGATAGATTCAGGGCGTGGTGTTCCCCCGTAAGGCTGGGCAGGTCCTGGGAAACTGGAGCAGTGCTTGATCCCGGCCTGAAATTGGGCCAGCTACAGAGGATCTTGAGAATACTGGTTTTGGGTGTGCCAGCTCTGCTCCCTGTGGAGACTAGGGGTCTGAGAAGTCTACTGTGTCTATTGCCCAGGCATGCTTCTAAAGCCTGGAGCTACAATGATCATTTTCATTCATGAACATAGTAAGTGGCCAGGAGGCTTAGCTAGGCCCTTCAAAGTCTAGCCTCGGAGCAGTCTTTCAGTCTCTTCTCTGAACACTCTGCAGCAGGAATCATCCATCCCACTCCTCGATCCAAGCTCACTCCAAGCCTTCACATCATTGGGACTTGCCTCATGTCATTCTCTTTCTAAACAGTGTCTTTTCTCCTAGTAACAGGTTCACTCTTTCAGACTGTCTCATCAACTCCTGGCAAAGCATTCCCCAGTGCCCCGGGGTTCAGTTCATCTCTCCCTTCTCTCTCCTCCTAAGCCCCAGATTCACTCTGAGAATCTGGTCTACTGCTGCTGCTGCTAAGTCGCTTCAGTCATGTCTGACTCTGTGCGACCCCATAGACAGCAGCCCACCAGGCTCCGCCGTCCCTGGGATTCTCCAGGCAAGAACACTGGAGTGGGTTGCCATTTCCTTCCACTCCAGTACTCTTGCCTAGAAAATCCCATGGACGGAGGAGCCTGGTAGGCTGCAGTCCATGGGGTCGCAAAGAGTCGGACACAACTGAGCGACTTCACTTTCACTTTTCACTTTCCTGAATTGGAGAGGGAAATGGCAACCCACTCCAGTGTTCTTGCCTGGAGAATCCCAGGGACGGGGACCCTGGTGGGCTGCCGTCTATGGGGTCGCACAGAGTCGGACACGACTGAAGCGACTTAGCAGCATGCATGAAAGTGAAAAGTGAAAGTGAAGTCGCTCAGTCGTGTTCGACTCTCAGCGACCCCATGGACTGCAGCCTAGCAGGCTCCTCTGTCCATGGGATTTTCTAGGCAAAAGTACTGGAGTGGGGTGCCATTGCCTTCTCCGGAATCTGGTCTAGCCCCATTAAATTTACTTCTATGTCTGCCTCCAGATGGACTGTTCCCTGAGCTTTGCTCTTGTGTGGTCAGCTCCTTCTCATCCTTCAGGTGTCGGCTGTCATCTTCTCTGCCAGGCCTTCCTTCACCATGGAAACTAGGCTGCACACCTCCTCATGCTGTGTCCCATTACCTTGTGTTACCATCTTCATAAAACTTTGCAGCATCTGCAACCACCTTCACTTATTTGTCGGCTTGGGCTATCTGTGAGTCTTTTCCTCTAGAATGTAAGCGCTCAGAGGGCAGACCCAGCAGAATGAATTGATACATGGCTGGCACCCAATAAATATCTGTTGATGGATCACATGAAGGCCAGTATGGGGTATTCGACCTGGCCCCTCGAGGACTTGGCACAGAGCCTGGGCGCAATAAAAGCTGGCTGCGTGGAGTTATTTGCTAAACGAATGAACGAACCAACGAGCAGACCAACTAAGCGAAGCAGCGTCCCGCCTGCTGACTGACAGGTTGACTGACACTTGGGAGCCCGTGGCCAGCAGACTCCTGATGGATGGGTGACAGCTGAGTGGCAGTCAACAGACGCGCACGGGGTTCCTGACTGGCTGGCTGCAGCAGCCCCTCGAAAAGGGTAAGGGAAGAGGGCCCCCCGAGGCGACCGCCCCGCGTGGGGAGGGGGCGGCATCAAGCGGCGGGAGGCGGCGCAACCGCCAGAAGCTGAGCGAGCAACAGTCGCCTCGAATCGAGGAACCGACGTCTCCGCGCATGGGCCCGGCGCGAGGGGCGGGGCGCGCGCGTCACGTGAGCGTGTTTTGGGCACGTGACCCGCGCAGGGCCAAGGCTCGCCCCCCCCGCCCCCTCCTCGCCTCCCCTTGGCGGCTGTGAGCCGAGCGGCCTCGCCTCACCGCCTAGCGCCCCCCTCAGTCGCCGCCGCCTCCGCCTCCGCCCGCCGGCCATGTCCCCGGGCCGCCGCCGCCGCCGCCGCACGAGCGCGGCGCCCCTGCGGCCCAGCGCGCAGTGAGCGCGGGGCCCTCTTGCCGTTCGCCCGCCCCGGGGCCCCCTTGTTCTCAGTGCCGCCGCCGCCGCCGCCATGTTGGGTTTAGAGCCGCAGCGGAGCCGCCGCCGCCGCCGCCGGTGAGGGGAGGCCGAGAGCGGAGCCCGCCCCGCCCCGGGGCCCAGGGAGCGGGTCCGCCTCGGAGCCGGCCTCTCCCCGCCAGTCACTTTCCCGGCCCGCCCGCCCGCGGGGTGAGCGAGCGAGCGAGCGCCGGGCCGCGGCCGCGCCTTCCGCTCCCGGCCCGAGCGAGCCCGCCGCCCGTTTGTTCTCCTGCCGCCGGGCCCGGCCCGGCCCGAGCCTGCAGCAGAGCCCTCGAGAGTCAGCGCCATGGCGGAGCAGACCTACTCGTGGTGAGTGCGGGGCTCGGGGAGGCCGGGGCGCGGCGAGGGTGGGGGTCGGGACGCCGGCGCGGCCGGCCGGGGAGGAAGAGGAGGAACAGGTGCGCTTCGGGGGTGGAGGGGGGCTGGGGACCGCGGCATAGGGGTGCACGCCCCCCTCGCCCCCTGCCGGAGGGGGCGGCTGGCGCTCGCGGAAGGCGGTGAGCGGCCGGGGGCCCGGCGTCCGAGGAGGGGCTTGAAGGAGGCGGCGGCCGCGGCGGATGTCATCTGGTCATGGGCGGAGCAGGTGATGGAGAAAGGGGAGCTTGACCCCGAGGTGGGAAGCCCACGCGAGGGAAATGGATTCCCACGGGCACTCCGGAACCGACCCGAGGCGGGAGGCTGCTGGAAAGGAGGAATGGACAAGGTGGAGAGGGGCGGGTCGGGGCAAAGGCGGGGTCCACCGGGCCGAGAGACGTGTTCTGGAAACAGGTGATACGAGGTCGAACTTGGAAGTTGTCGAGGAGGAGGAGCCACCTCCACTCGGGCTGCCCCTTACCCCTGGGATGGGGAGTGAAAGGAAGAGTTGGTGAGGTGGGCAGAGGCCCAGACGTGAGCAAAGGAAAGCTGCGGAAGTGGAGAGTCCAGGGAACCCTGGAGGCTACACCCTGCTGAAGAGGTTGGAAGGGGAGCCTGTTTGGATAACTAGATTTTGGAGAGGAAGTCTCTGATGACAGTGGGACCTGGCAGAAATCTTTGTGAGGGTTGGTACCCCGTTCTGTAGAATAGGACGTAGCCCGGTGCCCTGGGGCAAGTATGGGGATGAAGGAGCTACAAGTCATGTCCATTTTAAAGAGACTTTTTAAAAGTTATAAAATAGCTTGCTAAGGGCTGACAAGCGTACTGTGTAGTTCATGGAGTGACAACTGTACCTGTCCTGAGAAGGGAGGGCTGAGCTTTGGGGCGAGGGGGGATGCACCTCCATTTAGCAGGCTGAGATGGAGTATATGCTGGAGGGGGTTTGAAGGAGTGACGATAATATCCATGAGGAGTGGAGTGGAGAGGAAGCGAGAAATGGGATGATGGTAGGTGCAGAGATGGAAAAATATGGTTGCAATCTAGAGCGATTGTTCGAAGATCGTTTGCTCTTGGAAGCAAATGTGGTTTTTGATAAAACTGTAGGCTTTCCCTTCTTAGAAAAGAGCATAATAGAGTGGGAAGAGCTTGGCGTTTAGAGTTGGTTTGGACGTCGGATTCACCTCAACTTGCTTTATAACTGGACAAGATAGTAAGTTCTCCATTCTTTCCCCCTTACCTACAAAATAGAATTATCTTTCTCATAAGCTGTAAGGAGTAAATGAATTAAGTTTACAAACGACAGGGTAAACTGTAAGGTGCTATACCTTACTACATTATAATTATCTTAGGGGAACAGCAAAGAAATGAGTAATACCTGAAAAGAATGGCTTTGGATGAAGGCTTTAACCCAGGGGATGATTTGTGGTGGATGGGGTTATGGTAAGTGAGGAACGAACGCATCATGTCTTCTCATGGGGAAAGAGGGTTGGTGATGGAAGAAGATAATTGAAAAGAGAACTTCAGTTACGTACATACAAAAAAGAAAAAAAGGAAGATAACTTAGAGAAAGCAATGCTAAAGGAAGAATGAAAATCCTAATGAACAGTTGTGACGACATATATATTTTTTAAAAAGATGTTTAAACTTCTTTGATGATTTTGAGCAACGGTGAACTGCTTCTCCATAGCACGTGATTCAGAACACCGGGATTAGAATTCGCGCTTTCTCATGGACAGAGTAAGAAAGCAAGTGCAGGTGCCCCTTGCATGCCTCATCTTGAGCTTCTTAACACGCTGGCCCCGCTGAGTGTCCTGATGGCCGGCCTGCTGTCTGTAGCGTGCTGTAGAGGGGCTGTGGATGGTTCAGAGAGTGAGCGCAGCGGCCGAGAAGTGGGGATAGTGAGAGTGTTTTACTAGATAGGCCACACTCTTGTGCGATATTGGACGGCTCTGCTGGGTGTAGGGGTGGGTGGGTGGAGAGTATTGTAAGGCGGAGGTGTTTTGTGAAGTTTGATACTCTCTAAGATTTATCCTCCTGAATACTTGCTTCAAGCTCAGGTCCCTTAATTTGCTTTAAGGTGAAGAAAGAAGCTCCTTGAAATCGGAACGCTTAGCTCCTCACCTTTAGCACGTTTTGAGATGGAGAAAGTTTTTACATTATCTTGAGAGAAAAAGTTGGGAAACCACGCATCATCTTGAGAAAGGAGAGAGAGGATTGGGAAACAAGGCAGCTTTCTTCCTGACTGGTTCTTCCCAAGTCAGTCGGGGGGTGATATAAAGAGCCAACCGTGTGGCATTTAACGTATACACTCAGTTGATGCTCACAAGTACCTGAGGCAGGTGATCTTTCTCTGTTTTATAGAGGAGGAAACTTAGGCTCAGGAACCCAAAAGATTTGTCCAAGATACTTCACCTGTGATGCTTTTTTTCATGACATGAATTCTCCATCATTTTATTCATGTTCATTGAACTATTAAGTTCAATGAGAACTTAATAGTTCATTGAGAACTTAATGTTCAACGAGAACTTAATATTCAATGAGAACTTAACTGTTGAACATATTAAGTATGGAAAAGGTAATCTCAAAGTACATGCAAACCTCTTTGGATTGTCTTGTCATATTGCAATAACTTTGTCACTGTTCTGTTGGTTTGTGTAAACAATCAAGAGTTGATTTTTTTGAAAATAGTCTTGCACTTTATTTGTATGCGGCCTTTAGGAAAGTCAGCCTTGTGGAGACTACTGTGGTATGGATTTGTCTGAAGATGAAGTCAATGAAAAATGTAGGAACATTCGAAAATAGGTTCCTTGAGGGTTTTTGTGAGGCAGACATGTAAATTATAAGAGAAAATTGACCTTGAGTTGATGATTGTTGAAGCTCAGTGGCGAGTCCATTTATCCTGTATACATTTTACATGTTGAAATTTTTCACGATAGTTTTTTTTTTTTTTTTTTTTTAAGAAAGCCCCTACACATATGTTCATGCTGTTCTGTGGTTTCTTGTGCCTGCTTTTTTTCTAGCAAATTCGATCAGTTCTGTTACCCAGCTGTGATGCTTTTTCTGACCACCCCGACTGAAAGTGAGCTCTTTGTTTTTGACACTTGTTCTGTCTGCCTTATTTCTTCTTTTCACATGTGAATACCTAGTCTCCTCACTGGATGGTAAGCTTTTTGATCAGCAAGGCGTTTTCACCTGCTCCATTTCTGACCTGGGCAGGTTCACCCCTCCTTAGGTAGCTTGGTGGTCCCCCACTCCTGAGAGGTCACCATATTGATGCCAGACTTAGTGCAGACACTTGATCAGCATAGTACATAACAGCCCAGGACTCCTGGGCTCAAGCCATTCTCCAGCCTCAGCCTCCCGAGTAGCTGGGACTACATGTGCACGCCACCAAGCCCAGCTAAGCTTCTTGAAGGTCTGTTGTTTAGTTGCTAAGTCTTGTCTAATTCTTTGCGACCCCTTGGACTGTCGTCCGCCAGGCTCCTCTGGCTATGGGATTTCCCAGGCAAGGATACTGGAGTGCATTGCTATGCCCTCTTCCAGGGGATCTTCCAGACCCAGGGATCTCCATTGGCAGGCGGATTCTCTACCACTGAGCCCAAGCTTTTTGAGGGTTAGGATGCAATTCCACTAAATTTTGTCCTCCTCTAGCGCCCAGCACTTTGTCTTGCCTATAGCTCGTGCTTAGTAATTACTGAATGATTGAATATATAGGTTTTCAAAGGGTGGCTCATCCTTTGTTGAAAGGATAAGTGTCGGGGCAGATCCAGAACCTTTACACCAGGGTGTTTATAGGTGTTGTCCCTGAGAGAGCTTGAATTTGGATCTCAGTACTGCCACTTCCTTCCTGGGCTGAATGTCATAAAGTATCTACCTCTCTGCTCAGTTATCCACCTCCCCTTTTTCATGCAGCCAAGCCTCACATCATTTTTAAAATCAAAACCCAGAAAATAATCCTCTCCTGTGCACAGGTTTCCCGACCATATTCTAGAGAGAGTAGAATACATTTTCTTAATATCAGTTCAAGCCTAAACTTATATTAATCTAGCTTCCTCAACCAAAATACCAAGCAGGTTATTTTGTTAATGTCACCAGTATCCTATTAAACTGCCAACTTCAATAAAAATTTTTTCACACTGAAAAAAGAAAAAAATGTAAGGGGAAGCTGCAGACAGCTGAATGTTTGTAAACTTACAGTTACAGAAGAAAGCTTCTGGTAACTCAGTTCCCTTGGTGTCTCAGTGCTGTCAGAGTGAGGGTACCGTCCCTTAATAGTTTTAAATAAAAACGATTGACAGAAGTTAAAATAATTGGTAGTAACACCACAGTCTTTATCACGATCAACCGCAAAGTTCTCCTTGCCTCGTTTTTATTCATAAACACTGAGGAAATAAAATAATGCATGCGAAAACACATTGAAGGTGCAAACTAGAGTTTCATTAATTTGAGAAAAACACCTTACTCAATCTATATATATGAGCAGTTTTCGCGTAAGGTGGGTGAGAAACATCCTTCTCTCTTGATGGAGTCACTGGAGTACTTGTGTATAATTGCTCTTGGTAAAAATTACTTATGTTAGGGTTCATTTTGGTGCAGGCAGGGGTTGGGGGGAGGAAGTGAGCCCGTGGGTGAACCTCATTCAGATGAATTTGTTATCAAAGAATTGATGGTATATCATAATTTGTTGTGTTTTCTGTGTGCTGCGGCTTTAGAAGCATTGATCGATAAGGAAGCCAAGGCTCAAGAGTATAAGTAACTTGCCCAAGTATATAAATGGAGAAATGGTTCTAAGTCTAGGACACCAGAATTCTAACACTGACTGTGTGCTGCTTTGTCCGTAGTCACTACCCTCAGCCAACCCTCTTCTGCTTGAATCTCTTTTTAGTCTCTGCACTGGTTCCCTCCGTTCTCTGCACAACCACTATCCATTCTCCTGAGTAGTCTTCTGATGGCCTGATTCAGGTCACCTCAATCCTCTGTTCAAAACTCTTCAATGGCTTTTGGCCACATTAGAATAGAATCCAAATTCCTTAGTGGGGCTCCTCACATTTTGTGTGTTTTTGAAGGATGTCAGTAAACCACAAGTTACACAGATGAAAGTCTTTCTCTTTTGGTGCTCTGTCCAGTGCCTGGCATACAATAGGTGGTTTGGCAAATATTAATATTTACTGAACAAATGAATGTGCATACCTCCCCCTGGGCTGCCTGTCTGAAGATCTGCTCTGAGGACTGCATTATATTTGGGTGATATGTTGTTGTGATAAAGGACATCGTTATGTCAGATGCTTGTGAATAATGCTAAAACTGGAGAGTGAAAAAAACAAGGTGGATCTCTGGAGCAAATGGAAGTTCCATCTGTTTTTGGATTTCTGTTATGTATCACTGTATCTGTTGTGATCATATCTGATTGTGCATTGTGATCATTGCATCTGCTGAAAGTTTTTCAGAGAGAAACTATTTACTTGGAAGATGTGTGAGCAGCATTGTAGACTTTAGATTTGCTTTTATTTTTAAAACATGTTTTGCCTATAGTTACAGTGCTGTAGTAGTAATGTTTTGGTGATACATGATTCAAGCTAAAATTAGCTGAAGCTAAGACTATGAATTTGTATTGAAATAATTTTCCTCAATGTTTCTTATAAAGCTTTGGGGAGGGGGAGAGCTGAAGAGTTGGTAACCATGTCAGCCTGTAATTTATCAAGTAGTACTATGAATTAAAATGCCTATTATTCAAGCATTTCTCAAAATACATTTCAGTAATCATTTATTTTAGAGATGTAAATGCCACTGCATCGAGGTATTACGCAGTTCTGTATAACTGTATTTTACTTTAACATTAGTAACTTAGTTTTCTTCATTCTTACCTGTTTCATTAAGCCATCCTGTGAAAAATCAAGGATGTCCTGAGAGTGTCTCATGAGGTACTGTTTTCATTGGCTATGTTTAGGACCGGAAACTTTTATGTGATTGCTGTACCTGACAGTAGAGCCATAAGTATAATTTGATTTTTCAGAATTCTATATTTTCTGGAGTTTAACGATTCCTTCTTAGGATTTAAAGGAAAGTAGTGATTTTATTTGTTGTATGTATAAATTAAGAAACGTTAGCAACTTTGAGTTTCTGTGGGTTATTTCCTAATCCTCACTTAAAGAATTAGAGGCAGAGTGCGCATCTTCTGGAATTTTTAACCCCTTGGGTATCTAGAGGAGCTCCAGGTGATCAAATTCAATTTTACAGGGAAAATCTACAGTTAGTTCCCATGACGCTCACATGAATTACCTCTCAGATTTTGTTAATAGTTCTCATTAGAGCCACAGCTTAAAGTAAAGCAGATGCACTCATTTGCCATGATAAGACTAGATTGAGCTCCTCTGAAAAAGTTAGGTTTTTAAATACTTTTAAGGCATTAGTCTGATAAATATGCATTAGTCTAATAGAGACCTAATAGAAAATCCTGTTTCTTGGTTTGTTCAGTTTACTCTGTCTTGGAAAGAAAACTTGATAATCTCTGTTTTGGAGTTCCAGGTTTGATATGATGAAGAACTGCTAAAGGATTTTTTTAAAAGGCGCTAAAGTAGAGGTGTGTCTTGATTGTTCTTTACATGTTGTAAATTATACTGAATATAAGTGATTACTCATTAAATTTTATTTGAAACCCTAAGATAGAGTCTAATTCTGTTCTGGTTTCTTTAAATTGATAAATCTTTAGTTGGAGGGTGATTTTCATCTCTGATTCAGTTCAGTTGCTCAGTCATGTCTGACTCTTTGCAACCTCATGAACTGCAGCACACCAGGCCTCCCTGTCCATCACCAACTCCCGGAGTTAACTCAAACATGTCCATTGATTCGGTGATGCCATCCAACCATCTCATCCTGTCATCCCTTTCTCCTCCTGCCTTCAATCTTTCCTAGCATCAGGGTCTTTTCAAATGAGTCAGTTCTTCGCATCAGGTGGCCAAAGTATTGGAGTTTCAACTTCAACATCAGTCCTTCCAATGAACATTCAGGACTGATTTCCTTTAGGATGAACTGGTTGGATCTCCTTGCAGTCCGTGGGACTCTCAAGAGTCTTCCAACACCACAGTTCAAAAGCATCAATTCTTCGGTGCTCAGCTTTCTTTATAGTCCAACTCTCACATCCATACATGACTACTGGAGAAACCATAGCCTTGACTAGACAGACCTTTGTTGGCAAAGTAATGTCTCTGCTTCTTAATATGCTGTCTAGGTTGGTCATCGGAGAAGGCAATGGCACCCCACTTCAGAACTCTTGCCTGGAAAATCCCATGGACGTGGGAGCCTGGTGGGCTGCCATCTATGGGGTCACACGGAGTTGGACACGACTGAGCGCCTTCACTTTCACTTTTCACTTTCATGCATTGGAGAAGGAAATGGCAACCCACACCAGTGTTCTTGCCTGGAGAATCCCAGGGACGGGGGAGCCTGGTGGGCTGCCGTCTATGGGGTCGCACAGAGTTGGACACGACTGAGGCGACTTAGCAGCAGCAGCAGCAGGTTGGTCATAACTTCTTTTCCAAGAAGTCTTTTAATTTCATGGCTGCAGTCACCGTTTGCAATGATTTTGGAGCCCCCAAAAATAAAGTCTGCCAGTGTTCCCATCTAGTTGTCATGAAGTGATGGGACTGGATGCCATGATCTTAGTTTTTTGAATGTTGAGCTTTAAGCCAACTTTTCACTCTTCTCTTTCACTTTCATCTCTGATTAACTGGTTCAGTCCCTGGGTCAGGAAGATTCCTTGGAGGGAGGGCATGGCAACCCATTCTAGTATTCTTGCCTGGAGAATGTATGGACTGAGGAGCCAGGCAGGCTACAAATACAGTCCGTAGGGGCGCATAGAGTCAGATATGACTGAAGTGACTTGGCACACATGCACAGTCTTGGGTTAGTCCCAGGGTTGAATTTTGTACAGTGGTTATTAATGCCTGTCCTACTCCACAGGGTTATTGCCAGTATTCAGTGAGATAATACATGTGAAAAGGCTTTGAAAATTGCTACATGCAATATAAAAGCAAGTTATTTGTTCTCTACGTTTTTAGACCCAAATTAGCTCTAGGTAGAGTTCCTCACTGCAGAAAAGATTTTTCTTTTTCTAAAAACATGTTTTAAAATTGAAGTATTTTGATTTACAACATTATTGGTTTCAGCTGTACAACATAGTGATTTAATGATTTAATATTTGTATAGATTATACTCCATTTAAAGTTGTTATAAAATATTAGCTGTATTCCTTGTGCTGTACTATATATCCTTGTAGGTTATTTGTTTTATGCATAGTAACTTGTACTTCTTCATCCCCTATCCTTTTCTTGTCCCTCCTCACAAGAAAAGATTTTTCTTGTATCACAGTTTAACCAACATTGAAACTTTGAGATGTTTATTCTAGTGAGAATTCTGTGGAGATGTTTGAGTAATGCTGCATAAAAAGAACTAGAAATGTTAGTTTGTAAGTTGTCATTGATTTCAGTTGTTGCCTTTGAAATGTGTTATAAGTGAAATGCTAGCTCGTTGGTTTCTGACTCTGAGACACCATGGACCATAACCCTGCCAGTCTCCTCTGTCCATGGAATTCCTCAGGCAAGAATACTGGAGTGGGTTGACATTTCCTTCTCCAGGGGATCTTCCCAACCCAGGGATTGAACCCAGATCTGCATTGCAGGTGGACTCTTCACCATATAAGCCACAAGGGAGGTCTTGGTGTTGCAAGATCGTCTTTTAGTAACAGGTTTCACAGTCCACTGCTACTTAACCAGAAAACAAGAAAAACTGTGACTTGAGTTAAATTTTTTTGTAAATTTAGTTTATTTTGATCTTTTGAAGGTAGTTTTCTTCATAATCGTGGATAATCCTCTTTTTTGCCTGTTTTTTGTTTTTGTTTGAAGTTCACAGGAAATTTTTCTACCTTAAAATGCCTGAGGAGGGGCTGTGAGCGGTGGGTTATCTGTTTTCCTCACTCATCACGTCTGCCAGGCACACCCACTTCCCTCTGTCTGAAGGCCTCAGGCTTGGGCTTCACTCTTGACCTAAATAGGACATGTGTAGCCAAGTTTTGTTAATTGTTTCTTCAACCTGGTTGTACACATTTGACCTAAGTATAGTGCATGACTTTTTGTTATTTCCTTATCTTAATTTTTGCTTAGAATAGTCTAGCCTGGCTTTCCAAACTTGACTAAATCTTCAGGCCTTGCCTGACAGTCTTAACTTTTAAACCTTTGACTGTATGCTCTGGTTTTGTAAATGCCCAGAAATTTATATTCATTTCTCAGAAGTGCTTGCAAAAATACTCCTGTTAGAAGTAAAAGCTAGTTTTAGAGAATGAATTCTCTTACCTATGCCACTGAATAGTACAAGCACTAATATCTTAAAAATATTAAGGTTTAATACCTTAAAAACATTTTCAAGCCTAACTTCATAGGGCTCAGTTGAGTCTTATTACAGGAATACTTCCTGGGACCACAGGTGGGAGAGGTGAAGGGAGGGTACAGAGAGGACAGAATGAAAGACTCGAGTTGAGCCCTGGGATACTCAGTTGAGAAATGGAGGAAAGAAGAGTAGTCAAGGGATGCTTCATCAGAGGTAGGATAATTAGCAATGTGTGATGGTGACAAAAGAAAAGGCTCAGAGAATTTTTAGGGCCAGTAGTGTAAAAAGCTTCAGGATTCAAAGAGAATGAAGAAAAAACGGGCTATGGAATTTGCAAAGGAAGTCATTCCTGAAAGTGCACTAATAAAGATCAGAGTAGAGGGGGGTGAAAACCAAATTAGGGGTGGATAGTGAAGAAATAAAGGCATCCTTTGGGTACTGGCTATTTGTTTGAGAGACGAGATGTGAAAGACACAGGAAGGATGGTTGATAGAGACAGCAGAGTCATTAGAGTCTTTTGTTTTTATTTTATGTAAGGGAGAGAATTGTGTATTTGAAGCCAAGGAGGAGAAATTGATCTTGGAAAGAAATTTTTTTTTTTTTAACTTTAGAGTTTTTTTTTTTTTTAACTCATGGGTTTCAGTTAGGAGTTGTGAAGAGGACTCAGTGGGGAATGAATGCTGTGTAATGTACATATAGTCTTTGTTTCTTTTGATCTTTACTTGTCACTTGTTTGGATTGTATTGCATTTGAATTCTTAGGGTTTTTTTTAATTGCCTACAGAGTGAAATCCAGTCTTCGGTCTGATTGTCAAAATAACCTGGCCTTTTAACCCTACTGTCCTATATCTTCTTTAAAAATTTGTTGTTTCTGCCAGGCTGGATTACTCACTGTTCCCTTTTTCTTTAAGCTGGCTGGTATACCTGGTTAGCCTTTCTCTGTCTTTCAAGGTCCAGCTGAAATGCTGTCCTCTTTACAACCTTAAAGCCTTTGACTGTGTAGATCACAATAAACTGTGGAAAATTATGAAAGAGATGGGAATACCAGACCACCTGATTTGCCTCTTGGGAAATTTGTATGCAGGTCAGGAAACAACAGTTAGAACTGGACATGGAACCACAGACTGGTTCCAGATAGGAAAAGGAGTTCGTCAAGGCTGTATATTGTCACCCTGTTTATTTAACTTATATGCAGAGTACATCATGAGAAATGCTGGACTGGAAGAAACACAAGTTGGAATCAAGATTGCTGGGAGAAATATCAATAACCTCAGATATGCAGATGACACCACCCTTATGGCAGAAAGTGAAGAGGAACCAAAAAGCCTCTTGATGAAAGTGAAAGTGGAGAGAGAAAAGGTTGGCTTAAAGCTCAACATTCAGAAAACAAAGATCATGGCATCTGGTCCCATCACTCCATGGGAAATAGATGGGGAAACAGTGGAAACAGTGTCAGACTTTGTTTTTCTGGGCTCCAAAATCACTGCAGATGGTGACTGCAGCCATGCAATTAAAAGACACTTACTCCTTGGAAGGAAAGTTATGACCAACCTAGATAGCCTATTCAAAAGCAGAGACATCACTTTGCCAACAAAGGTCTGTCTAGTCAAGGCTATGGTCTTTCCTGTGGTCATGTATGGATGTGAGAGCTGGACTGTGAAGAAGGCTGAGCACCAAAGAATTGATGCTTTTGAACTGTGGTGTTGGAGGAGACTCTTGAGAGTCCCTTGGACTGCAAGGAGATCCAACCAGTCCATTCTGAAGGAGCTCAGCCCTGGGATTTCTTTGGAAGGAATGATGCTGAAGCTGAAACTCCAGTATTTTGGCCACCTCATGCGAAGAGTTGACTCATTGGAGAAGACTCTGATGCTGGGAGGGATTGAGGGCAAGAGGAGAAGGGGATGACAGAGGATGAGATGGCTGGATGGCATCACTGACTCGATGAACGTGAGTCTGAGTGACCTCCGGGAGTTGGTGATGGACAGGGAGGCCTGGCGTGCTGCGATCGATTCATGGGGTTGCAAAGAGTCGGACACGACTGAGCGACTGATCTGATCTGAATTGGCCCAGGAGAAATATTTTTCTGATGCCTGTACTTCTTTATCTGATCCTGTCAGATGGCTGTGCTTTTACAATTTTCTGACCTTGTATTGAATGTATTTATGTGGCTCTCTTCTCACCTTGGCAGTGAACTCTGGAAAGCCAGGATCAGAGTCATTAATTTCGAGGTTTAAGGATCTGTAATACATAATAGATGATCAGGTTTTTTTAATTTTCTTCCAAAGAATGATTCCTTCAGCGGTGAAGTTTGTCAGGTGCAGGATCTTAGAATAGAATGTGTCCTTAAAAATAAAATGACGAGGCACACAGAAGAGAGAAAGTGATACTTGCCTGATGTCTTATTACTCTTTGAAGAAAATACAAGAGTAGAATTGTTACTGTTAAGTTGGGTCACCTGTTGTGGCCAGATGTACCTGACTTCCTAATATCCATTCAGCACATAGAGAATGAAAGTGGCTCAGCCTGGGAACTGAACTCCTAAGGGAGACATTTACAAAGACCACAGGCCCTTTCGAGTAGTCATCTTCGTTTATCTCCAGCCCTCAATGCCCACACGGTGACTGCTAACTATTTGTTTATAATTCTCCCAAATCGGCACTTGTTAAATATGTGACATACAGGACATGTATGACACACATACAAGTAGAGGAGCTCTGCTATTTTGTTTTTGCAGTTAGCGAAACAGTTTTGGGGAAATTTTTTTCAAATGAAGATAGTTTGCAGGAAGCTTCCTTTGAGAGCTCAAAGCTATATGGAAACTACTTTCTGAACAATTTAACATTTTCTCTCTCGTTACTATTTCAGAAATTCATATTTTTGTGTTTAAGCTTCTGTTTAAAAAGTTAATGTTTTTAAAAATAGAAACTTACAAAAAATAATAAAAATAGAAACTTACATTTCATCTTTTTCCTGTTTCTAAAAGACTATTAACTTTTTTTGTTTTTTGTTTAATAATTCTTCAGAATGGCAATTAGAATTGTAATTTTAATTTTTAAAATTTATTGGAGTATTGTTGATTTAAAATTCTGCGTTTCTGCTGTACAGCAGAGTGAATCAGTTATACATATATCCACTCTTTTTGGGGGATTCTTTTCCCATATAGGTCATTACAGAGTTTTGAGAAGTTCCCTGTGCTATACAGTAGATCTTTATTGGTTATTTTATATAAAATAGTGTGTCAATCCCAGTCTCCTAATTTATCCCTTCCGCCCTGATAGCCATAAGTTTTCTATGTCTGTGACTAATTTTGTTTTGTAAATAAGTTCATTTGTACCATTTTTTTAGATTCCTTATATAATCAATATCATATGATATTTGTCAGAAAGGGCAATTTTAAAAAATCTCCTGAATTGGTGTGTGCATGTTTTAAATTTCATAGATACAGTAGTGAGTCAGTCTTAGGTCAGAATTAATTAACCTAGTCGTATGGAATAGGCATAAACCTGAAGCTGGGGAACTAGGAGCTTGTTTTTGAACCTTTGCCTTCTGTGCAATGGTGAAAAATAACCTGCGGGCCTAAGGATGATGTATTAGCTTGGCTAGCAGAAGTTCTGGCTTTCGTGAATAGCAGAAGTTCTAAAAGCTGAACTACAGGTTATCATGAACTTAGAAAGGAATTACAGGTAGGAGAGAAGTACGTAGCAGTGGACAGCAGTGAATAACAAACGTGATTGGACAGTGGAAGCAAAGGCAAAGGCTAGAGACTCAGGAAGCTTCCAGTAGGGAGACCAGATGGTCCAGTGCCAGCTACTAGAGGATAGGAAACTAAACCAGAGTCATTGTATACAAAGGTACACAAGGCTCCATAGAGCTCTGGAAATTCAGCTCTGTGCCTCAGTTTAGCCTTAAGTTTATAATGAGTCCGCATCTTTTAGCCTGTCCCATAGCTGTAGAAAGCATCTGGTTTGAGCGTCACAGCTAGAAACTTTGAAGACATTCTTGATTTTCATCAAGCATGTCAGTAAGTCCTGATGATGGAGATATCTTTGTGCATGCATGCCAAGTTGCTTCAGTCATGTCTGACTCTTTGCGACTCCATGGACTGTATCCCACCAGACTCCTCTGTCCATGGGATTTTCCAGGCAAGAATACTGGAGTGAGTTGTGATGCCCTCCTCCAGGGGATCTTCCCAACCCAGGAATCAAACCCTCGTCTCTTAGGTCTCCTGCATTGGCAGGTGGGTTCTTTACCAATAGTACCACCTGGGAAGCCCTTTATAATTATATATTACATGTATATAATTTTAAAAATTTGCCTCCTCTTCATTATCTTTGCTCCTGGATAACCCTTTGTGTTCTCTTAGAACACTTCATTGCCTCTTTCAGCTGTTGTTTATTTCCTTGTTTATCCCTGTAAAGTTTTGAGGATGTGGGTTATACTTTGTTCATATCTTTATCCCTAGTGGTTTAGTACATAGTTTATTTAAATTAGTATTATTCCATCTTTTTTTTTTTTAAATAAAAATCCTAAAATTAAATTAGTAAGATGAAAGAGTGTGTAATATCTTAAGTTGTTCTCAACCTTTAGTTTAAGAGGTTAAAGGGACAAGCATTAAAATTTGAGATACATAGATCCTTCTCTTAAGCTGAGTAAATTAAACTATTTTTATTCAAGGTGTTAAGCTGGACCTATCTTGATAATCACTTTCTTTCATGGAACCTCTTCAGAATACAGTGGGAGAATTGGTTATTGTATTAGTTTAATATCACCGCCATAATACTGCATACCAAAGTGCCCCAGAACTTAGTGCTTAAAATAGCCATTGATCTATACATTGACTTGGGCATCTTTGCCCTTGGCTTCAGATCTGTCAGTCACCCGGGTGACTCTGCTCCGTGTGTGTGCAGTTTGGAGCTCAGGCTGCATAAGGGAAGTTCTCATGACGGTGGCAGAAGCTCAGCAGGGCACATGGAAACGTGCAAGACTTCTTGACGCTCAGGAGTGGCACACTGCCATCTGTCCTTCATTCTTTCACCCAGAACAAGTCACGTGGTGGAACCCAAAGACAAGGAACCACAAAACTCAACCTTGACCGTTTGGTGGGAGGAACTGCAAAATCACAGGGCTGAAGAGTAGATTTGGGAAGGAGTGAGGCATTTGGGCCAGTAATGGCAGTCGGTCATAATTGAAATTTTCTCTTTCTTTTTGTATGGCTAGCTATCACTTGTTCTCTCTATTCTAAAATGAAGCATTTCATATGGGTCCCTTTCTGGAGCATTGTGTTTTTCATTCTACTGTTTTACATTTTTATAATGGGTTTATTGAGATAAAATTCACGTACTGTTGTTGTTCAGTCAGTAAGTCGTGCCTGCAGCACACCAGGCTTCCCTGCCCCCTGCCATCTCTCGGAGCTTGCTCAAACTCATGAGTTGGTGATGCCATCCAACCATCTCATCCTCTGTCACCATCTTCTCCTCCTGCCCCAATCTTTCCCAGCATCAAGGTCTTTTCCAAAGAGTCAGTTCTTCGCATCAGGTGGCCAAAATATTGGAGCTTCAGTATCAGTTCTTCAACGAATATTCAGGGTTGATTTCCTTTAGGATTGACTGGTTTACTCGCCTTGCTGTCCAAGGGACTCTGAAGAGTCTTCTCCAGCACCACAATTAGAAGGCATCAGTTCTTCGTTGCTCAGCCTTCTTTATGGTCCAACTCTCACATCCATAACATGACTACTGGAAAAACCATAGCTTTGACTAGACAGACTTTTGCTTTCAAAGTGATGTCTGTGATTTTTAATAGTGTCTAGGTTTGTCATAGCTTTTCTTCCAAGGAGCAGGTGTCTTTTAATTTCATGGCTGCAGTCACATACTATGCTGTACATTCACTAGTTTAATGTGTACAACCTAGTGGTTTTTTGTACATTCACAGAGTTGTGCAGCCATGACTACAGTCAATTTTAGAGCATTTTTTTCACCCCCAAAGAGACTCTGTACCTGTTAGCAACTCCTTCCTTCCCTTTTCCCCAGCCCTGGCAGCCTCTGACGTGCTTTTGGTTTCTGTGGACTTGTCTATTTCATATAATTACGGAATAATAAAATAATGTCTCCTGACTAATTTTGCTTAGCGTAATGTCTTCAGAGTCCATGATGCTGTAGCGTGTGTTAGTGCTTCATTCTTTCTTAGTGCCAAGTAGCATTCAGTTGTATGTATATGCCACATTCTGTTTATACACATTATAATTGTTTGGGTTGTTTTCACCTTTTGGCTATTATGTACAATAATGTTGTTGTGAAGACACATGTTTCTCTTTCTCTTGGGTAGATACCTAGAAGTGGAATTACTGGCTCTTAGGTTTTGGGGTTTTAACACTTTTCCAAAATGGCTGCACCATTTTTTATTCCCTTAGCAGTGTCTGCGGGTTCTGATCTCCAAATCCTCACCGGTTCTTGTCATTGTCCGTCTTTTTTTTTTTTTTAGTATTTATTTATTTGGCTGCATCAGGTCTCAGCTGTGGCATGTGGAATCTTTGTTGCATCATGCAGGATCTTTTGTTGTGGCTCTTGGGCTTAGTTACCCTGTGTCATGTGGGATCTTAGTCCCCTGGCCAGAGATGAACCTGAGTCTTCTGCATAACAAGGTGGATTCTTAAGCACTGGACCACCAGGGAAGTCCCTCATTGTCCATCTTTAATTATAGACATCCTAGTGGGTGTGAAGTGGTTTTGTGTAATTTATGTTTAAGGATTTATAGAAGAGGAAGGAAATGGTGGTTTTAGAATGTTACATCTGTTTGTTCTTAACAGTTTAGTACCAAAATTGAACCTTAGTTTTAGTCACGTAGAAATCTAGCATTGAGGGAAAAAAATATCATCTTTTGACTCACAGATTTTTCTTCCTACTCCTTGTTTCTTTAACATGCTAGAATCATTTAGGAAGAAAGTAGCCTCAGGTGATTGTTAAACTAGTTACTTACCTCTGGGTCTGTGAAGGACCAGATTACTCTGGCAGCCTGCTGCATTGTCAGTAGTCACGGGACTGGTTTAATGACTGAAGTTGTTGTTTGTATGGGTGAGGGTGAGGCTCCAGATCTCTTTTTGCCAGGAAAGTAATCATTGGAGGAGTTAGTTGTAAAATTCTAGGGCAGCACTGTCCAGTAGAAATATAATATGAGGAACATATATGATTTAAACTTTAGTTGTAGCCAAATTAAAAAGTAACAATAGGTGAAATTAACTTTAGTAATATCATTTATTTATTTAATATTATATATATATCAATATATAGGACTTCCCAGGTGGCTTCAGTGTTAAAGAACCTGCCTGCCAATGCAGGAGAAGTAAGAGATGCAGGTTTGATCCCTGGGTCGAGAATTTGCTGTGGAGAAGGAAATGGCACTCCATTGAAGTATTTTTGCCTGAAAAATCCCATGGACTGAGGAGCCTGATGGGCTACAGTCCATAGGGTTGCAAAGAGTCAGACAGGACTAAAGCAGTTTAGCACACATTATCAATATATGGTTCCTCCCTGTAGCCCAGATAGTAAAGAATCTGCCTGCAATGTGGGAGACCTGAGTTCAGTCCCTGGGTTGGGAAGATCCCCTGGAGAAGGGAATGGCAGCCCACTCCAGTATTCTTGCCTGGAGAATTCTATGGACGGAGGAGCCTGCTGGGCTACAGTCCATGGGATCGTAGAGAGTCAGACAGGACTGAGTGACCAACACTTACTTACTTATCAATATATCAGAAGTATTTATCAAATCATTTATTGTATGTAACCAGTACAAAATTATTAGCAAGATACTTTATATTTTTAGTACAAGGTCTTCTCAATTCAGACTAGCCACATTTCAAGAGCTCAGTAGCTACACATGGTTAACAGCTACCATACTGTACAACACAGTCCTGAAGGTCTAAGAGCTTTGATCTAGATTTTCTGCTCACATGTGTGATGATTGTGTATCTCTGGAGAAACAGATGAGTGCTGATCAGCCTGTATTTCTGGTTCTTAAATTTTAGTTGTTACATAAAATTTCTAACAACACATTTAAGTATAAATTTATGTTATTTTATGCCTGACCTTTTTTTGTTGTTGTTCTTTTTTAATGTGGAAGACAGTCTTTAAAGGGGTACAGAGAAGCAAACTCCTTACAGGTCAATTTTTTTATTGTGAGTAAAGATTAGCAAGAGGAAACAACAGTTTGTCTCCCTCATCATTAAGGATGTTTGAGTTTCCATTGTTCTTAGCAAATGAAAGAAATCTGTTAGATCTGCTATTGTTTGGTCCTGATTATAATTGCTCTGTATGTTTAGGGTCTGCTTTGGCCTGTTCTTTATCACTTACGCACTACTTGTACTGTTTGACCCAATAACTCACTTGGTTAGACATTAAAAGTTGTAGGTTTGATCTCTATAATTAATTAATGACTTTATGCCTGCTGGGACTCTCTCTTCTATGAGTTTGCAGTGTTGTTAGAGACTGTTTGGCATTTGCTGGATCAGATGCCAGCAAATGTAATTAAGACAGCTTTGAGAGAAAGGAGGTGTCAAGAGTGGGCTGTGCGTCCCAATCACTTGATTACTAGAAGGACTAAATTTGGTCAAGTGTCTTAATATTTGTGTACATTTTCTGATTTGGCTCAGTCCCTACCACTTTCTGTTCCTGTACACTGAGTCTCTACATCACTGGTTTGTGTTATTTATTTGGCCCTGAAGGCAGGTTGTGGCCTCCTGGTGTCTGATCAATTCATTGCCTCAAGGATGGGTTAAGGGGACTTCCCTGGTGGTCCGGGCTTCCCTGGTGGCTCAGAGGTTAAAGCCTCTGCCTGCAGTGAGGGAGACCCAGGTTCGATCCCTGGGTCGGGAAGATCCCCTGGAGAAGGAAATGGTAACCCGCTCCAGTATTCTTGCCTGGAGAATCCCACGGACGGAGGAGCCTGGTAAGCTATAGTCCACGGGGTTAAGCTATAGTCCACGGGGTTAAGCTATAGTCCACGGGGTCGCAAAGAGTCGGACACAGCTGAGCGACTTCACTTCACTTCTGGTGGTCCAGTGGCTAAGACCCTATGCTCCCCTTGTAGGGGACCTAAGTTCAATCCCTGGTCAGAGAACTAGATCCTACATGTTGAAACGAAGATTGAAGATCTTGCATGTCACAGCAAAGGCCCGGAGCAGTCAGATAAATAAAATAAATATTTTTTTTTAAAAAAAGGATGAGGAGATAACAGATCAGTGCCCCAGTGACACTGGATATAGACACTTGCATATTGAAGGCACAAATACTGTCACCAAATGTGACCATTGCATTCAGTATCACGGGTACCTTAATGTTCTAACAAATGTTCTGTCAGCCATTGTGATTTTCTGAGTGCTAAAATGCAGTTACTCTAAATGAAATTCACATGCCTTTGGACTGGGGTCTGTGAGTGGTGTCCTGACGGAGGAAACAAAGATCACGAGTCAGTGCACACAGGTACGTGGCACAGCCTGCCGCACTCATCTTTGTGCTCTTGGCGTTTTTGGTAATGTGGACCCAGGACCCGTTTTTGAGTTCATGAATTTGAAGGCCATGTGAAATCCTGTGTACGTAGGTCCTTAGTGCACAATTGTGGGATTAAGGAATACTATGAGTGGTACTGTTGTGTTTTTTTGGGGGGAAGGGGTCAACAGTTTCTTTGGCTTTGTTGTGTTTTTGGCACACGTTATGATTTTGATAATTTCCAAATAAAGTCTGACTCTTCGTTAACTTTTTGAAATGGGCTTGCAAGCATTCGCCTAACAGAAAAATAATGATGCTTTTTAGTGTTGAGTTGTAAATGCTTTGGTTTGTTGGTATGATGAAATATTAATTTAAGGGCTGTTTTATTAATGCCTGTTCTCAGCTGAGTGCACAGTCTGCAAGTGGCTAAGCTTCAAGTTGGTTGGGCCAGTGGGGCAGAATTGGAAGCCTTACTTCTCTTGTCTTGCAAGCTAAATAATTCCATTCCTCTGGTAATAAAATATAATTTAGAGCTCTTCTGTAGTAAAAACACACGACTTGAACTGATGTGAAGTTAGTTATGTGATCTGTTTATTCCATTTAGTGTAACTCTTCACTTTGCTTTCAGGAATGTTTGTGGGGCTTTTTGTTTTTGTTTTTCTGCCGCAAAACTTGGCAGGATCTTAGCTCCCCAACCAGGGGTTGAACCCAGGTCCTGGCAGTGAAAGTGCCAAGTCCTAACCACTGGACTGCCAGAGAATTCCCTAGAAGTTTGTTTTTAATTGCTGTGTGGATATATCTCAATATGTTTACCATTCACCAGTCAGTTGATGGACACTTTCTCCTATTTTTGTTTTTGGGTATTATAAATAAAACTGCTATGAATATCCAAATACAAGTCTTTTTGTGGACACATGATTTTATTTCTCTTGCATAAAACCCAAGAGCAGGAATGGGTCATGTCGTAAGTGTATGTTGAATCTTCAAGAAACTGTCAAAACTGTCAACTGACTGTCAGTTGAGTTAGTTGTTCTGTCTTAGTTGGTGAACTGTGAGACTGTACTCACATAGTCTCCAAAAAGACTGTAGCATTTTGCATTCCCACCTGCAGAGTGTAAAGTCCAGTTTCTCCAATCTCCTAGCAGACAGTATTAGTTGCTTCATTCTCTAGCATTCTAGGTGTGTAATGGCCTCTCACTATTGGTTTAAATTTGTGTTTCTGTGGTGACTGATGATGTTGAGCATCTTTACATGTGTTTAGTCGAAACTATTCTGTGTTCTTTGTTAATGTCTATTGAAATCTTTTACCCATTTTTTCCATTGGTTTTTTGTTTTATTGAGTCATAAGAATTCTAAGTATATTCTGGATACAAGTTCTTTGTCAGATATATTCTTTGCATGTTCGTAACTTGCCTTTTCATTTTCTGAACGGCATTTTTGAAGAACAAAGTTTTTTTAAAATTTTGATGGTCTAATTTATCTCCCCCACTTGATTATGCATACTTTTCATGCACTAAGTGAGAAATCTTTGCCTAACCTAAGGTCATAATAGTTTTTCCCTGGAGTTTCTTCCAAAAAGTTTATGTCCTTTGTTCAGGTCTTTCATCCATTTTGTGTTAAATTTTGTGTATGGTGTGAGAGGTAAGATACTGCTTGTTTTTTATTTCCGTGTGAATATACAATTGATTGAGCACAATTTTTTAAAAAGACTGTCCTTTTCACATTGAATTAGTTGCACCTTTGTCAAAAACAATTGCCTACAAAGACATGTGTTTATTCATGGTTTCTCTGTTCCTGTCGATCTGTGTTTTTATCTTTACATCACTGTTAAATTGTCTTAATGACTGTATCACTATAGCTGTATAGCAAGTCTTAAAATCAGAGAGCAAGGATCTTTCAGTTTTCTTCTGTTTTAAAATTGTTTGACCTATTCTGGGTCCTTCCTATTTTAGAGTCAGCTTGTGGATTTCTAGTTTAAAAGTCAGATGGGATTTTGACTAGGATCCTGTTGAGTCTCAAGATCAATTTGGGAGAATTAACATCTTAAGGATATTGAGTCTTAAGAGTATCTCTGCTTAGACTGTCTTTAAATTTGTTACAGCAGTGCTTTGTAGTTTTCAGTGCATAGTTCTTCCTCATACTTTGTTAAATATCTCTTTTCATATTTTTGATGCAATTGCAAATAGTATTTGTGTTGAAATTTTAATTTTCAATTTTTCATTGGTAGTATATAAAAATATAACTGTTCTAACTGCTCTTGTAGTTTGCAACCTTGCTAAATACACATTTTACAGTAAGTTTTGGTGGGTTCCTTAGGATTTTGTACTTGCACAGTTATATCATCTGCAAATAGAGGTACTTCTGTGTAATCCTTTTTAATTCAGATGCCTCTTCTTTTTCTTGCCTCATTGCACTGACTGGGACTTCCATTAGAATGTTGAGTTGAAATAACAAGAGTGGACGTCTTGATCTTGTTGTTGATCTTAGGTAGAAAAGATTGAGCCTGTTAGCTTTTCTGTGATCTAGGTTTTTCTTGGATACCATTTATTTATTTGGCTGCACTGCTCGGCTCGTGGGCTTTTAGTTCCTAGACCAGGGATTGAAGCTGGACCCTTGCCAGTGAGAGCATGGAGTCCTAACCTCTGGACCATCAAGCAATTCTCCTAGATGCCTTTTATAAGGATGAAGTTTCCTTTTATTCCAAGCTTGTCATGAGGTTTTATCAGAATGGATGTTGGATTTTGTCAGATGTTTTGTACGTGTCTATTGAGATGATCTTATATATATATTTTTTCTTGATATGGCAGATTACACTGATTTTAGAATGTTAAACCAATCATGCATTCCTGGGATTATGATGTATTTGTGGCAAGGTTTGGTTTGCTGAAGTTTTGTTACAGACTTTTGCATCTATATTCATAAGATGTATTGATCTATTTTCTTGTAACATCTCTGGTTTGGTAGTGCTGGTCTCATAAAATGAGTGAGGAGATGTTTCCTCCTCTTCTGCAAGAGGTTTGTGTAGACTTGGGATTATTATTGCTTCCTTTAAATGGTTGGTAGGTCACCAGTGAAGCCAGCTGGGCCTGAAGTTTTCTTTATAGAAAGATTTTTTTAACTATAAATTCAATTTTGTTACCAGAAGCTGGGCTATTTAGGTTTTCTTTCTTGTGGAGGTTGATTTAGGGTTTATGGCATATATCTTTATCGCTGTTAGTATTGCAGTTGGTAGTTTGTCTTCTCAGTTATTCCAGGTTATTCCAGGTTGTCTTAATTTGTTGGCATAAATTATAATATTTTCTTAATTCTCATAATATTATTCTTATTTTCTCATTACCTTTTATTTTTTTGTGCTGTGTGTTACGATATCCCTTCTTTCATTTCTGGTATTGGTAATTTGTGTCTTCTTTTTCCTGATTATCTTTTCAGAGTCGCTTTTGTTTTTTATTGCTGACTCTTCAGTGGATTTTTTTTAATTTTATTTTAAATATCTGGCCTTATGTTTATTATTTCCTTTCTTCTTATGTGGTATATTATTTGCTTTTCTTTTTGTGGTTTCTCAAGGTGAAAGCTTAGGTCATTGCTTTGAAATCTTTCTTCTTTTTCAAAATAAGCATTTAAAGTGATAAATTTACCCCTCAGCACTTCATTACCTCTAGCCCGTAAACTTTAATCTGTTTTCTTTTCATTCAAATCAAAATATTTTCTATTTCTCTGACAGTCTCCTTGGACCCATGGCTTATATATTTAGAAGTGTATCTTTCTATTAATTTATAGCTTCTCTTCTAGTTAGTGAATGTGCTTTTTATTATTTCAGTTCAGTTGCTCAGTCGTGTCCGACTCTTTTCGACCCCATGGACTGCAGCACGCCAGGCCTCACTGTCCCTCACCAGTTTTTGTTTTTCTGATTGCAAAATTTTAATTGTAAAATTTATTTTTAATTGGAGGAAGATTGCTTTACAGCCTTGTGTTGGTTTCTGCCATACATCAACATGAATCAGCCATAGGCATACACATGTCCCCTCCTCCTCGACACCCTCCCATCTCCCACGCCATCCGTCCTGGCTGTCACAGAGCAGCGGGCTGAGCTCCCTGCCTGTACAGCAGCTTCCCGGTAGCTATCTGTTTGACACACGGTAACGTACATATTTCACTGTTGCTCTCAGTTCCTCCCGCCCTCTCCTGCCCCTGCTGTCCACAAGTCTGGTCTCTGTGTCTGAGTCTCTGTTCCGGCCCTGCAAATCGCTTCATCAGTACCATTTTTCCAGATTCCATATATATGGATTCAGTCAGTCGCTCAGTCGTGTCCGACTCTTTGCAACCCCATGGACTGCAGCACGCCAGGCCTCCCTGTCCATCACCAACTCCTGGAGTTTACCCAAACTCATGTCCATTGAGTCAGTAATGCATCCAGCCATCTCATCCTCTGTCATCCCCATATATGGATTAATATGCAATATTTATTTTTCTCGTTCTGACTTACTTCACTCTGTATAACAGGCTTTAGGTCCATCTACCTCACTAGAACCTACTCAAATTCATTCCTTTTTATGGCTGAATAATATTTCATTGTATATGTGTACTTTTTTTTTAGTGGTCCAAGGTATGTTCATGTTTTAGGTAAGAATGTGATTTTGCTGTTTTTGGGTAAAACATTATAGAAATAGCTATTAGGTCAGGTTAATTGATAGTGTTCAAATCCGTGCTGATTTTTTAAAATTTTGTCAATTACTGAGAAAGATGAGTTGAAGTTTCCAATGTTAATTGCTTTGCCTGTTTCTTCTTTCAGTTCAGTGAATGTTGAATTTCTGTTCAGGATACGTGTTTAGGATTGGTATGTCCTTTTGATCAGCCCCTCCTTTGTTATGTAATATTCCCTATTATTTCTTGTTCCACAGTCTATTTTGCTCATGTTTGTGCCACTCCAGATTAGTGCCTGCATAGTGTATACATATACTTCCATCCTTTTACGTTTAATCTATTTGTGTCTTTGTTTTTACACTGGATTTGTTATAGTTAGCATAGGTTGGGTCTTGCTTTTCCAGTCCAATCCAATCTTTGGCTTTTAATTAGTTAATTGATTCACATTTACTATATCGTTGATATTCTTGTATTAAGATATTTTCTTTCTTGCTTTTTGTTTTCTATTTGTTCCATCTTTTCTTCCTCCTTTCTCATTTTTCTTGCCCCTTCTTAACATTAGCCGAATATATTTTTATGATTCCATTTTGGCTTTCTTGGCTTACTAACTTAACGTAATGTCTTTGTTTTATAATTTTAGTGGTTGATACAAGATTTACAGTGTATATCTTTAATTTATCACCATTGCTCTTGAAATGATGTTATGCAATTTCACCTAAAATTTAAGGAGTTTACAATGGTATACTTCACTTTTTCCTGTTTCAGTTACGTTCACGGAATAAGAAGCCACCAGTAACTTAGTACCTTAAAACTATGCTATTAGTTTTGCAAACCTTGAATGGGGCACAGTGTGGGTGATTTTTGTCTGTTCTGTGATGTCTGTGGCCTCTCCTGAGGCAGCTCAGAGCTGGGGACTGAAGGTAAAATCTTACTTTTATCGTCTTAGTAATACATACCACCAGCAGAGCTTTGTACTTCCTAGGCACAAAAACTATTTTAAAACACGAATACTGAGGGACAGGACTAATCTGTTAGGAGATTGGATTGTTTTTTATATGTTATTTGAAGAATGTGATGTTTTAAAAATCTACCAGAGATTTGATTGTAATTTGATTGTAATGTCAGACAGTGTTCTCCCCTGCCAGTTACACCACAATTCAGTCCTTTGCTAAAAAGTATATAAACAAGGATATTTTATCTGTGTAGTGTCATTTTAGGACACTGAAGTTTATTTATTATAACGAAGCAGAAGTCCACCACAGTCTGGTTGACGAATGACTAGAAACATGGCTGATGGATAACTAAAGGAAATCTAGATCACGTGGGTAGCAGTCTCTTCAGGATTGGCTTCCAGAAATCATACTCTTTTCCAAAACCCTTCCCAAGGTTCTTTCCTTTGAGAACATTTTGTGCTTTGTCTCCTTTCTTAGCCTATTTTTCTTTAATGTTATGCTACGGGAGTCAGCAAACTATGACCTGCAAGCTGAATCTGACCCACCGCCTGTTTCTGTAGCTCAGGTCTTGTTGCAACATGACCAGACTCGTTTTGTTTGCATGTCATCTGTGGCTTCTTTCATGCTGTAAGAGCAGAATTGAGTAGTTGCAGTAGAGACTGTATGGCTTGTAAAGCCTGAAATATTTACTATCTGGCCCTTTACTGAAGAAGTTTGCTGGCTTCTGCTTCTTTAACTATTTCTGATAAAATACTAGTTCCTCCTTCCTTCCTCCCCTCAGTTTGTCACAAACAGATGTTTGGATAAAATACACTAAAGATAAATTACCAGATTAAAAAAAAACCTTACAAAATGCATGTCCCCAATTTTCATTCTCAGGGTCAACAGACATAAAATTACCAAATTGTGTAAATGCTTTGCAACATTTATTCTTTGTTTTTAACCGTACTTTTAAATGGATCGGTAACGAATGGTTTGTGGACCAGTACCAGTGCCGAACCACATTTTGAATAGTCTTGCTCTAGTAGTCAGTGTTTGATGAGAAAACTTTGACATTTATACAGTTTACTCATCCCGTTCTAGCCAGTATTTTGTAGACCAGGTATATTGTACACTTGTGGTTAAGTGTGCCAAAAGAGGATGAAGCTACATCCTGAAGTGATGTGACTCTTCCAGTGGTGAGCCGCGCCCTTCCGGGATCACATGATGTGTGCTTTATCACCTCAGCGACTGAGGGGACTTTTGGACTCTATATATTTTCTATTGAAATTTAACAGAGCTTTCTTATTAATGGGGATAGTATGACTGTAGGCAGAAGTGTTCAAAAAATTCTTTTAAATCAGTAATTCTTTAAAAATGTCTGTTTCACGTACTGCAGTTGTTTTGTTTTGGTAGGAGGGTGAAGTAACACGCAAACACGACTGTGTGTAGTCTGGGCACTGCTGCCACAGTTCTACCCTCAGTTACTGCTTGATAAAAGCGTGCAGATTTGCACGTTTTATTTAGGAGGACATGCTAGCACTTAGCCTTATATTTTGTGCATAGCACACTATAAATTTACTGGATGTATAAAATCTTCCTATTGGAAATTGTTGTACTCTGCCTCCGAAAGACATAATGAGACGTAATTTAAAAAATAAAAATAAGACACTGTTCAGTTAATAAGTAAAGGAAACACTAATAGTTTCTAAAAAGGAACTGGCTCTTAAAAAGTTAAGCAAATTTGCCATATGACTCTGCAGTTTCACTCCTAGTTTGACTGCTTGTAAATTCTTGACTTATATTTGGTTTCCTCAGTGCCATGTAACATTGCTGTCAAAGACTAACAATATTCTGATAGTCTTAACATTGCAAGTGACTTTTTGACTTTTTGCCAGCGTGCCAGGACTTCCGCTTTATAAAAGATCCAGTCATTATACTATACTGTTTCTAGAGTTGGTCATTAGGGATTGGGTGATTCAATATAGACCTTTTTTCGTGAAGTTTTCTTTTTTTTTTTTTTTTTTTTTTTTAAGTATTATGTTACATTGCTTTGCTCTTTTCTCCCCCTATGGGGCATTAGGACATTGTTACATCATTTTGTTGAATTTTTAAAGCTTGCTTTGAAATACACTTTTCATGTGCTTTTAAAGGATTGTTTTTCTAGTATGCTTTCATTGTTTTAGGTATGCTGTCTGTACCCCCCCATTTTTTTTTCTTTTCCATATAATATCTTTTAGGTATAACTACACTACTATTTCTCTCTCATTTTAAAGTGAGATTAATTTTTCTAAACTATTAGAAAAAGATGAGTCTTGAAAACTTCTCTAGCTTCATGGTGCTAGAGCTCCCTCTTCTTAATTTTCTCATTTTCTGGCCCTTTCTCCTCCCAGTTCCGTGTCTGGGCTGCAGTCTTCCTTTACTGTTCTTGTCTCTGTTCTGCTTAATTTGGATTCTGTTCCATACTAGTTTCTCCTCAGTATAAGACTCTGTTCTGGGGGTGTGTCTGGGGTGTGTGTGTGTGTGTGTGTGTGTGTGTGTGTGTGTGTCTGGGTGTGTGTGTGTGTGTGTGTGTCTGGGTGTGTGTGTGTGTGTGTGTCTGGGTGTGTGTGTGTGTGTGTGTGTGTGTGTGTGTCATTGCAGTGACTTCTCTTATCGCGGAGCTGGGCTCTAGGGCTTGAGGGGCTCAGTAGCATGGGGGCTCAGGGCTTCAGGGGCTCAGTAGCATGGGGGCTCAGAAGACCGTTGGGAGCACAGGCTCAATCGATGTGGCTCCTGGGCTTAGCTGCTCCACAGCATGTGGATCTTTCTGGACCAGGGATCAAACCTTCCCCCCTGCATTGGCAGGCAGACATTCAACCACTGGACCACCAGGGAAGTCCCAGATGGTTAACTTCGAGTTTATAGGGCCCAAAGTACTCCTCACCCATTCTACTTATGGGTGAGACGGACTGCCAGTCTCACCCATAAGTAGAAAAATGTACACAACCTTCCAACTACTCTTATTTTGGCCCACTGCACTCTGCAGTGACTATCTCTTGTCTCTCTGGGGTTTTCTTAAATTCAGGTTCATCAAATACCCTGTTGCTTTTTCTCACACAGATGGTAGTTCCACATGAGCCTTTAGCAGTCAGTAGTGCCTCCCCACCTATTTGTGTTTGGGGCTTTGTGAGGATACCTTCTCACTTAGTCCTGTTGTGAGTCCAGTCAGTTTTGCTATCAGATGCTCAGTGTTTTTTATGGGAGAATTTAGGATTCAGAAAAAAACTGTGCCCTGGCTGCTGGCATCATTCTAGACATCCTGTCCCATAATTAAATGTCTTTAAAAAATTTTTTTAGCACAGAAGTGCCAAAAATTGTGAGCAAATAGTGTTTTAGCTTTGTTTTTTAACTTTAAGTGTGCATATGGCCCGTTTAACACAATAAAGTAGAAAAGTTCCAGTGTGATCCACTTACTTGATCCAAACAGATTTGAATTATTTCACTTAGTCTGTGTTTATATGATTAGTAAAATTCATAATGTGTTATTGGACCATTATTTGGTTTCAGATCACTTAGACAATTAAATAATATGTATTTTGTAATTGTTTAATATAAAACGGTACAGAGGGAGGTGAATGGAGGAGAAATTAAGTTAGAAAATTTTTCTGTTTGTACTTACACCTTACTAGTTATAACTTTAAATGAGTCCTTGGATGGTAGTATACAGGTGGTTAGTTTACTGTTGCTGCTAAGTCACTTCAGTTGTGTCCGACTCTGTGCGACCCCAGAGACGGCAGCCCACCAGGCTCCCCCTTCCCTGGGATTCTCCAGGCAAGAACACTGGAGTGGGTTGCCATTTCCTTCTCCAATGCATGAAAGTGCAAAGTGAAAGTGAAGTCGCTCAGTCGTGTCCGACTCTTAGCGACCCCATGGACTGCAGCCTACCAGGCTCCTCCATCCATGGGATTTTCCAGGCAAGAGTACTGGAGTGGGGTGCCATTGCCTTCTCCGTAGTTTACTGTTAATGATATGTACTTACTTATGTTCCTTTAGTAGTCTGGCCTTAATATTTGCTCATATGATTTTTTTAGCAAAGTACTTACGACCCATTATTTAGGATAAGTTCTAGAGTTTCTTTCTTTGGAATTGACATCAATATCAATATTTAAATACCTCGGTTTACTTCACTACTTTTCTAAGGAAGAGAGTTTACTTCATCCACTTTTAGTTTGTTGCTTTTGTGAATTAGTATCTCTTCAGCTGCAGTTAACCAAAAAATCCTGATTTTGCTGACTTAAACAGTAAGAATTTGTTTAATTCTTATGGACAGGGATTTTTATCCCTTATGATCAGCACTGTATCTGTAATCAGTGCTTAGGAAATATCTGAATACATGAAAATATGTAAATATCTTACTAGATGAAAATGTTACCTTCTCAGGAGTGGTTAGGCAGCTCATTGAGGTTAACTTCACGGTGTCGTGTTCTCTCATTCTTCTGTTCCACTCTCTCCACCATATTTGTGTCACTGTAGGTTTGCTGCCCCACTACTGGGAAGACCGCTGCAGCATTTCCTAGACTCCACATCCTCAAGACCATATCCAGAGAATTTTTTCTGCCTTGTGTGTGTGTCTCCCCGCCCCTGCCCCACCTCCCCAGTACAAGAGGAACCTTTTCCTCCTTTCTCATTGGTCAGAATTGTGTCATAAGCCCAAGCCAGATCACTGCCAGGGGGACTGGAATCTCCAGGATTGTCCTAAATCTCTCTTGTTCAGTAAGGTAGCCACTAGCCACATGTAGTTATTTAAACTTAAAATAAAATGACAGAATCAGGTCCTCAGTCACACTCGCCACTTTTCTAGGGCTGACTTTCTGGACAGTGCAGATAGAGAATATTTTCATCATTGCAGAAACTTCTGTTGGACAGTGCTGGCGTAGAATTATCAGGAGTCACCCTTTGGGCCTTTTGGAATCCCACTCTTGAGACTGGAGTTCTCTCGGCTGCGCTCCAGGGGTGTCTGGGTGGGGAATGTGTGCAGTGTCTGGCAGTGACTCCATCCTGGTGCGGCTCTTGTGCTTCAGGCGCACCTGCTCCTTACAGGAGTGGCTTAGTCCATCCACATGTGGACGAGAGCAAGGCTGTCGCACTGCCAGAAAGAAGACAGCACATTTCTGAAGCAACTATTATTTTCCTTGAGACCAGTAACTTTTTTTGAAATTTAAGCTTTTAAGTCATAATGCTAATTAACAGGGACCTATGATTTATTTGACAAAAATTGGTTTATATATGTTTGCCAGTTTCTAATTGGGTAGTTGAAAAATACCATTAATCTATGTTATTTCTGTTCATTTATTGAGCTCTCTGGAAGCTCTTCTGCTTGGAAAGTCTACTTTGTAAGTTATTAGAATCAGAAGTTGAGAAGTTGTGGAGTACCCAAAAGATGCTAAGTTGTTAGGTCATAAATGCTTATTAAGTTTGGGCTTCCCTGGTGGCTCAGCCGTAAAGAATCTGCCTGCTAAGGCAGGAGACATGGATTCAATCCCTGGGTTGGGAAGATCCCCTGAAGAAAATGGCACCCCACTCCAAAATTCTTACCTGGGAAATCCCATGAACAGAAGAGCCTGGTGGGCTACAGTCCATAGGGTTGCAACGAGTCAGACACAGTTTAGCAACTAAACAGCAGCAGCTTATGAAGTTTGGACCAAACAAACTGTTAGGCGTTTCTTTTGCCCTTGGGCGTGCCATGAGTAAATGACATTCTGAGGAAGCAATGACCTGGGACAGTTTAGGAACCTCTGGCGTGGTCTGGATTTTTTTTGATACTTTGCAGTTTGGACTTTATGTTAAAAAATTGTTGAAAACAAGAGGAGAAAGGCCAGGGAATTATAAATAGCATCGTAGAGGAGAAGGCAATATGTAGCTCTGGTTTTGAGTCCTGATTCTTTGGCTGATTTTATGATGCCAGAGAAATTAGCTTTCTAGACCTATTTGATCCTTAATTTAAAAAAAGTAATGAGGGACTTCCCTGGTGGTCCAGTGGTTAAGACTTTGCGCTTCCTTTGCAGGGGGTCTGGTTTCCATTCCTGGTTGGGAAAGTTCTGCATGCCTTGAGGAGCAGTCTCCCCACCCCAAAAAATTAATGACAACACCTCATAAGGTTTGAGCGAGATATTGTTGATAAGTATACTTTATAGAATTTAAAATCTCTGTACAGGTGTGTGGCAGACTGAATAATGGCCAGCAGAGATGTCCATATCCCAATTCCTTTTATGTGTGAAATGGTGAAAGAGACTTAGCAGATGTGATTAAGTTAAGGATCGTGGATGAGAAAATTAGCCTGGGTTGTACTGGTGAGCCCAATATAATCACAGGGGTCCTTAGAAAGGGGAGATAGGAGATGAGATTTGATGACAGAAACAAGAGGTTGGAGTGGTGTGTTCAAGGGCAGGCCTCTGGAAGCTGAAAGAGGCAAGGAAATTGATTCTCCCCTCAGAGCCCCCAGAAGGAACCAGCACTCCCAGCCCCTTGATCGTTAGCGCCATAAGACTCCTTGCAGGTCTGTGACCTCCAGAAGTTCTATTGTTCTAAGTCAGTCTGTGATATTTGTTGCAGGAGTAATAGAAAACTAACAGTGTATTACTCAAGTTGAAAAGGGGAAATTTTAAGAAGTCATTAGTCCATTAGTCAACATTCTTTTTCCTAGTGTGAAGTCTAGGATAGCAGCAGTCGGCTTTTCAGACTTCCACCCTGTGGTATAAGCTTCCGTGGTGTGGAGGATTGCCTTTGGCTCTAGACACTGAGTAAGTGATTAGATTGGAAAGGGGCAGTGGGGAGGACTCCTAAACCTCTGGTGCATCTGTGATAAGAGTGTCTCCAGAAGGCTTAATTTAGTGAAGAGGGTTCTAGAACTTTCTCCTGGAAGCTTCTGGAGCTGGGTTTTGTTTGTTTTTTACTGATCATCCATCCCATTTCCAGGTTTAGTTTGGTCCAGGAACTTTCTTTAGAACAGTTTCTCCAAGCTTAGTATATTTTACGTGTGTACACCAGAGGGTAGTATTTCAGAACCTCTGAAGTGCAAACTTGGGGTTTTCCATGGCCTGGCGATTCAGCTGAGGGGAGCATCTGACCAGTGCCTGCCTGAATATGTCTGTTACACCGTTAGGAATGATTGTTTTTACTGAGTCCTTGTCCACATTTTTTTCAGTCTTAAATTTTCCAATAAAAATTCTTGCTAAATAACATTTGCCCAGTCCTCGAATGCCTCGGACAAAGCCAGATCGTTTCTTGGAGATTTTCTCAGATGCCATGTGCAAAAATCATACACAGAATGTTGGTCTCTCTTTTTACAGCAGTTTTGATTTTCTAGGTAAAAGTCATGATTTTTTAAACAGTTGCTGTTGTAAACAGATCACCATTTCATCTGCTTTCGTGGTGACCCATTAGTCTGTCAGTAGCTAGGTAAACAGTAGCTTAGGAGATGTCCTGCTGGTTGGCCACAGCTTTGTAGAAGCTAGTATAAACTACATGGATTTTTTTACCTTTAGAAAACTGACTTAGGTGGTTTGATATGTGTGGTGTGTGCTCAGTCCTTTCAGTTCTGTCTGACTTTTCGACCCTATGGAATCCTTGCCACCCTGTGGAAGCCTGCCAGGCTCCTCTGCCCATGGGATTCTCCAGGCAAGAATACTGGAGTGAGTTGCCATGTTCTCCTCCAGGGGATCTTCCTGGCCCAGGGATCAAACCTGCATTTCCTGTATTGCAGGTGGATTCTTAACCCACTGAGCCACCTGGGAAGCCCAAGTGGTTTGATATATTATGCCATAAAGCTACAAACTGTGGAAAATTCCTAAAGAGATGGGAATACCAGATCTGAGAGACCTGTATGCAGGTCAAGAAGCAACAGTTAGAACGGGACATGGAACAACTGACTGGTTCAAAATTGGGAAAGGAGAACATTGAGTCACCCATAGTGACTTGGGTTGTCACACAGGGTATATTGTCACCCTGCTTCTGCTTCTTTAAATTATATCCAGAGTACATCATGCAAAATGCTGAGCGGAATGAATCAAGCTGGAATCAAGATTGCCGGGAGAAATGTCAACAACCTCAGATATGCAGATGATATCACTCTAATAGTAGAAAGTGAGGAGGAAGTAAAGGGCCTCTTGATGAGGGTGAAAGAGGATAGTGAAAAAGCTGGCTTAAAACTTGGCATTTAAAAAACGAAGATCATGGCATCTAATCTCATCACTTCATGGCAAAGAGATGGGGGAAAAGTGGAAACAGTGACAGATTTTATATCCTTGGTCTCCAAAATCACTGTGGATGGTGACTGTAGCGATAAAATTAAAGGACGCTTGCTCCTTGGAAGGAAAGTTATGACCAACCTAGATAGCGTATTCAAAAGCAGAGACATCACTTTGCCGACAAAGGTTCGTATAGTCAAAGCTATGGTTTTTCCAGTAGTCAGCTGAAGGTCGAAGAATTGATGCCTTCGAATTGTGGTGCTGGAGAAGACTCTAGAGAGTCCCTTGGATTGCAAGGGGATCAAACTAGTCTATCCTAAAGGAAATCTGCCCTGAATATTCATTGAAAGGACTGATGCTGAAGCTCCAATACTTTGATGCAAAGAGCCGACTTGTTGGAAAAGACTCATACTGGGAAAGGTGGAAGGCAGGAGGAGAAGAGAGTGACAGAGAATGAGACGGTTGGATAACATCACTGACTCAATGGATGTGCATTTGCGCAAACCCTGGAAGATAGTGAAGGACAGAGAAGCCTGGGATGCTGCAGTCCATGGGGTCGCAAATAATGGGACTCGACTTAGCCCAAGTCAGTAGGGGCCCAATATGCTACTGGAGATCAGTGGAGAAATAACTCCAGGAAGAATGAAGGGATGGAGCCAAAGCAAAAAGAATACCCAGCTGTGGATGTGTCTGGTGATAGAAGCAAGGTCCAATGCTGTAAAGAGCAATATTGCATAGGAACCTGGAATGTCAGGTCCATGAATCAAGGCAAATTGGAAGTGGTCAAACAAGAGATGGCCAGAGTAAATGTCGACATTCTAGGAATCATTGAACTGAAATGGACTGGAAGGGGTGAATTTAACTCAGATGACCATTATATCTACTACTGCGGGCAGGAATCCCTCAGAAGAAATGGAGTGGCCATCATGGTCAACAAAAGAGCCCGAAATGCAGTACTTGGATGCAGTCTCAAAAACGACAGAATGATCTCTGTTCGTTTCCAAGGCAAACCATTCAATGTCACAGTAATCCAAGTCTATGCCCCAACCAGTAATGCTGAAGAAGCTGAAGTTGAATGGTTCTATGAAGACCTACAAGACATTTTAGAACTAACACCCAAAAAAGATGTCTTTTTCATTATAGGGGACTGGAATGCAAAAGTAGGAAGTCAAGAAACACCTGGAGTAACAGGTAAATTTGGCCTTGGAATACGGAATGAAGCAGGGCAAAGACTAATAGAGTTTTGCCAAGAAAATGCACTGGTCATAACAAACACCCTCTACAACACAAGAGAAGACTCTATATGTGGACATCACCAGATGGTCAACACCAAAATCAGATCGATTATGTTCTTTGCAGCCAAAGATGGAGAAGCTCTATACAGTCAGCAAAAATAAGACCAGGAGCTGACTGTGGCTCAGACCATGAACTCCTTATTGCCAAATTCAGACTTAAATTGAAGAAAGTAGGGAAAACCACTAGACCATTCAGGTATGACCTAAAGCCAATCCCTTATGATTATACAGTGGAAGTGAGAAATAGATTTAAGGGCCTAGATCTGATTGATAGAGTGCCTGATGAACTATGGAATGAGGTTCGTGACATTGTACAAGAGACAGGGACCAAGACCATCCCCATGGAAAAGAAATGCAAAAAAGCAAAATGGCTGTCTGGGGAGGCCTTACAAATATCTGTGAAAAGAAGAGAAGCAAAAAGCAAAGGAGAAAAGGAAAGATATAAACATCTGAATGCAGAGTTCCAAAGAATAGCAAGAAGAGATCAGAAAGCCTTCTTCAGCGATCAATGCAAAGAAGTAGAGGAAGATAACAGAATGGGAAAGACTAGGGATCTCTTCAAGAAAATCAGAGATACCAAGGGAATATTTCATGCAAAGATGGGCTCGATAAAGGACAGAAATGGTATGGACCTAACGGAAGCAGAAGATATTAAGAAGAGGTGGCAAGAATACACAGAAGAACTGTACAAAAAAGATATTCACGACCCAGATCATCACGATGGTGTGATCACTGACCTAGAGCCAGACATCCTGGAATGTGAAGTCAAGTGGGCCTTAGAAAGCATCACTACAAACAAAGCTAGTGGAGGTGATGGAATTCCAGTGGAGCTATTCCAAATCCTGAAAGATGATTCTGTGAAAGTGCTGCACTCAATATGCCAGCAAATTTGGAAAACTCAGCAGTGGCCACAGGACTGGAAAAAGTTAGTTTTCATTCCAGTCCCAAAGAAAGGCAATGCCAAAGAATGCTCAAACTACCACACAGTTGCACTCATCTCACCCGCTAGTAAAGTAATGATCAAAATTCTCCAAGCCAGGCTTCAGCAATATGTGAACCGTGAACTTCCTGATGTTCAAGCTGGATTTAGAAAAGGCAGAGGAACCAGAGATGAAATTGCCAACATCCGCTGGATCATGGAAAAAGCAAGAGAGTTCCAGAAAAACATCTATTTCTGCTTTATTGACTATGCCAAAGCCTTTGACTGTGTGGATCACAAGAAACTGTGGAAAATTCTTCAAGAGATGGGAATACCAGACCACCTGATCTGCCTCTTGAGATATTTGTATGCAGGTCAGGAAGCAACAGTTAGAACTGGACATGGAACAACAGACTGGTTCCAAATAGGAAAAGGAGTACGTCAAGGCTGTATATTGTCACCCTGTTTATTTAACTTATATGCAGAGTACATCATGAGAAACGCTGGACTGGAAGAAACACAAGTTGGAATCAAGATTGCTGGGAGAAATGCCAATAACCTCAGATATGCAGATGACACCACCCTTATGGCAGAAAGTGAAGAGGAACTAAAAAGCCTCTTGAATGTGAAAGTGGAGAGTGAAAAAGTTGGCTTAAAGCTCAACATTCAGAAAACGAAGATCATGGTATCCAGTCCCATCACTTCATGGGAAATAGATGGGGAAACAGTGGAAACAGTGTCAGACTTTATTTTTCTGGGCTCCAAAATCACTACAGATGGTGACTGCAGCCATGAAATTAAAAGACGCCTACTCCTTGGAAGGAAAGTTATGACCAACCTAGATAGCATATTCAAAAGCAGAGACATTACTTTGCCAACAAAGTAATGTCAAGTCAAGGCTATGGTTTTTCCTGTGGTCATGTATAGATGTGAGAGTTGGACTGTGAAGAAGGCTGAGTGCCGAAGAATTGATGCTTTTGAACTGTGGTGTTGGAGGAGACTCTTGAGAGTCCCTTGGACTGCAAGGAGATCCAACCAGTCCATTCTGAAGGAGCTCAGCCCTGGGATTTCTTTGGAAGGAATGATGCTAAAGCTGAAATTCCAGTACTTTGGCCACCTCATGTGAAGAGTTGACTCATTGGAGAAGACTCTGATGCTGGGAGGGATTGGGGGCAGGAGGAGAAGGGGAGGACAGAGGATGAGATGGCTGGATGGCATCACTGACTCGATGGATGTGAGTCTGAGTGAACTCTGGGAGTTGGTGATGGACAGGGAGGCCTGGCGTGCTGCGATTCGTGGGGTGGCAGAGTCGGACACGACTGAGCAACTGATCTGATCTGATCTAGCCACTGAACAGCAATGATAAAGTTGTTTAGAGTTGATGATCCCATCTGTGGTAACTTTATTAGGGGAAGAGTACTTGTGTGGGGGATGGGGGGGTAGTATGTGTAAGTTTAACATTAGTTTTACTTTCATTAATGTAAAAACATTTATATACCCTAATCAAGTTTGCATTATACCTTGGAACCCAAAAGATGGTTAAAATAAATAACTGAATGTCTTTTGGATCATCTCTTGTGTGCTTATTTTTTGTCATTGGTGTTATAACAGAGGTGAGAAAGAATAGTTTATGCAGTTTTTTTAAAAAATTCTTTTTCTTACTGTTCACTTACTTCATAATTTCCTTATTCTTAGATGTAATAAGATATGCTGCCACAGCAGTATTTTAAAATACTTGTGAAATGCCGGTCAAAATGGCTGCCATTAAAAAGTCTACAAACAATAAATGCTGGAGAGCTTGTGGAGAAAAGGGAACCCTCTTAAAATGTTGGTGGGAATGCAAACTAGTGCAGCCATTATGGAGAACAGTGTGGAGATTCCTTAAAAAACTGAAAATAGAAGTCCTATATGACCCAGCAATCCCACTGCTGGGCGTACACACTGAGGAAACCTGAATTGAAAGAAACACGTGTACCCCAGTATTCATCGAAGCATTGTTTACAATAGCTGGGACATGGAAGCAACCTGGATGTCCATCATCAGATAAATGGATAAGGAAGTTGGGGGACATGTATACAATGGAATATTACTCAGCTATAAAGAAGAACACTTTTGAGTCAGTTCTAATGAGGTGGATGAAACTGGACCCTATTATACAAAGCGAAGTAAGCCAGAAAGAGAAACACCAATACAGTATATTAATGGATATATATGGAATTTAGAAAGACGATAACGACGACCCTTTATGCAAGATAGCAAAAGAGACACTGATGTAAAGAACAGACTTTTGAACTCTGTGGGAGAAAACGAGGGTGGGGTAATTTGAGAGAATAGCATTGAAACATGTATTTTACCATATATAAAATAGATGACCGGTGCAAGTTTGATGCATGAAGCAGGGCCCTCAAAGCCAGTGCTCTGGGAAAACTCAAAGGGATGGAGTGGGGAGGGAGGTTGGGGTGGTGTTCGGGAGAGGGGGGCACATGTACACCACCACAATATTGTAAACTAATTAGTCTCCAATTAAAGAAATTAATTTAAAAGAAAAAAATACCTGTGAAAAACCTAGCGTTTCTCTTCAGCCTAAGTTTGAATTTTGGAAATGAAACCATTAGAAAGTAGTTACAAAAATTATAAATTTGGCTTCCTTTAATCTTAAATATGTAGATTAATTTCAGTTAATCTGTATGAGATAGGCAGATGATTAAAGTCATATAGCAGTTCTAAATATGATTAAAGTAGTTTTAGTCCAGTTCAGTCACTCAGTCCTGTCCGACTCTTTGTGACTCCATGGACTGCAGTGCGCCAGGCTTCCTTGTCCATCACCAACTCCCAGCATTTACTCAAACACGTTTACTCACGTCCATTGAGTCGGTGATGCCATCCAACCATCGCATCCTCTGTCGTCCTCTTCTCCTACCTTCAATCATTCCCAGCATCAGGGTCTTTTGCAGGGAGTCAGTTCTTTACATCAGGTGGCCAGAGTATTGGAGTTTCAGCTTCAGCATCAGTCCTTCCAATGAATATTTAGAACTCATCTCCTTTAGGATGGACTGGTTGGATCTCCTTGCAGTCCAAGGGACTCTCAAGAGTCTTCTCCAACATCACAGTTCAAAAGCATCAATTCTTCATTGTTCAGCCTTCTTTATGGTCCAACTCTCATATCTGTACATGACTACTGGAAAAACCATAGCTTTGACTATATGGACCATTTTTTGATAAAGTAATATCTCTGCTTTTTAATATGCTCTTTAGGTTTGCCATAGCTTTTCTTCCAAGAAGCAAGCGTCTTTTCATTTCATGGCTGCAGTCACCATCTGCAGTGATTTCGGAGCCCAAGAAAAGAAAGTCTGTCACTGTTTCCATTGTTTCCCCATCTATTTGCCATGAAGTGATGGGACTGGATGCCATGATCTTAGTTTTCTGAATGTTGAGTTTTAAGCCAACTTTTTCACTCTCCTCTTTGACTTTCATTAAGAGGGTCTTTAGTTCCTCTTTTCTTTCTGCCATAAGGGTGGTGTCATCTGCATATCTGAGGTTATTGATGTTTCTCCTGGCAATCTTGATTCCAGTTTGTGATTCATCCCGCCTGGCATTTCACATGTTCGTAGAAGTTAAATAAGCAGGGTGACAATATACAGCTTTGACATACTCCTTTCCCAGTTTGGAACCAGTCTGTTGTTCCATGTTCAGTTCTAACTGTTGCTTCTTGACCTGCATACAGGTTTTTCAGGAGGCAGGTAAGGTGGTCTGGTATTCCCATCTCTTTAAGAATTTTCCAATTTGTCATGATCCACACAGTCAAAGGCTTTAGTATAGTCAATGAAGCAGAAGTAGATGTTTTTCTAGAATTCTCTTGCTTTTTCTATGATCCAATGGATGTTGGCCATTTGATCTCTGGTTCCTCTGCCTTTTCTAAATCCAGTTTTAACATCTGAAAGTTCTTGGTTCATGTACTGATGAAGACTAGCTTGGAGAATTTTGAGCTTTACTTTGCTAGCTTGTGAAATGAGTGCCATTGTGTGGTAGTTTGAACTTTTTTGGCGTTGCCCTTCTTTGGAATTGGAATGAAAACTGACCTTTTCCAGTCCTGTGGCCACTGCTGAGTTTTCCAGATTTGCTGACATATTGAGTGCAGCACTCTCGCAGCATCATCTTTCAGGATTTGAAATAGCTCAACTGGAATTCCATCACCTCCACTAGCTTTGTTCATAGTGATGCTTCCTAAGGCCCACTTGACTTCACATTCCAGGATGTCTGGCTCTAGGTGAGTGATCACATCATGGTGGTTATCTACATCATTAAGACCTTTTTTGTATAGTTTTTCTGTGTATTCTTGCCACCTCTTCTTAGTATCTTCTGCTTCTGTTAGGTCCTTACCGCTCCTGTCCTTTATGGTGCCGATGTTTGCATGAATCGTTCCTTTGTTATCTCTAATTTTCTTGAAAAGATCTCTTAATTTTTCCCACTCTATTGTTTTCCCTCTATTTGTTTGCATTGATCACTTAGGAAGACTTTGTTATCTCTCCTTGCCATTCTTTAAAACTCTGCATTCAGATGGGTTTATCTTTCCTTTTGTGCTTTGCCTTTAGCTTCTTTTCTCAGCTATTTGTAAGGCCTCCTCAGACAACCATTTTGCATTTCTTTTTCTTGGGATGGTTTTGATCACTGCCCCCTATACAATGTCATGAACCTCCATCCATAGTTCTTCAGGTACTCTGTCAGATCTAATCCCTTGAATCTATTTGTCACCTCCACTATATAATTGTAAGGGATTTGATTTAGGTTATACCTGAATGGTCTAATGGTTTTCCCTACTTTCTTTCAGTCTGAATTCTGCAATAAAGAGTTGATGATCTGAGCCACAGACAGCTCCCGGTCTTGTTTTTGCTGACTGTATAGAGCTTCTCCATCTTTGACTGCAAAGAATATAATCAATCTGATTTTGGTATTGACTATCTGGTGATGTCCATATGTAGAGTATTCTCTTGTGTTGTTGGAAGAAGGTGTTTGCTATGACCAGTGCATTCTGTTGGCAAAACTCTGTTAGCCTTTTGCCCTGCTTCATTTTGTACTCCCCAAGGCCAAACTTGATTGTCACGGGTATCTTCTGGCCTCCTGCTTGTGCATTCCAGTCCCCTATGTTGAAAAGGATATCTCTTTTTGGTGTTGTTATTTCTAGAAGGTCTTATAGGTCTTCATAGAACTGTTCACCTTCACCTTTTTCGGCATTAATGCTTGGGGCATAGACTTTGATCACTGTGATATTGAATGGTTTGTCTTGGAAAGGAACAGAGATCATTCTCTTGTTTTTGAGATTGCACCCAAGTACTGCATTTCAGCCTTTTTTTGACTATGAGGGGTACTCCGTTTTTTCTAAGGGATTCTTGCCCACAGTAGTTGATACAATGGTCATCTGAATTGTATTCACCCATTCTGGTCCATACCTAGACAGCATATTAAAAAGCAGAGACGTTACTTTGCCAATAAAGGTCCATCTAGTCATTTTCCAGTAGTCGTGTATGGATGTGAGAGTTGGACTGTAAAGAAAGCTGAGCGCCGAAGAGTTGATACTTTTGAACTGTGATGTTGGAGAAGACTCTTGAGAGTCCCTTGGACTGCAAGGAGATCCAACCAGTCAATCCTAAAGGAAATCAGTCCTGCATATTCATTGGAAGGACTGATACTGAAGCTGAAACTCTAATACTTTGGCCACTTGATGTGAAGAACTGACTCATTGGAAAAGACCCTGATGCTGGGAAAGATTGAAGGAGGGAGGATAAGGGGACAACAGAGGATGAGATGGTTGGGTGGCATCACTGACACGATGGGCATGAGTTTGAGCAAGCTTCCAGGAGTTGGTAAAGGACAGGGAAGCCTGGTGTGCTGCAGTCCATGAGGTTGCAAAGAGTTGGACATGAATGAGTGACTGAACTGAACCAAACTGATTCCTAAAATGTTATGTTTGCTCTTGCCATCTCCTGTGTCAGTTCAATTCAATCTCTCAGACATGTCCGACTCTTTGCGACCCCATGCACTGCAGCACGCCAGGCTTCCCTCTCCTTTACCATCTCCTGGAGCTTGCTCAAGCTCATGTCCATGTTTGACTGCTTCCAGTTTACCTTGATTCATGGCCTAACGTTCCAAGTTCCCATGCAGTATTGTTCTTTACAGCATTGGACTTACAGGTCAGAGTCCACTCTTGTAAACACAGACCACCTCTCCATTCCACTCCAGTGCTTATGAACAAGACTAGTTTAGTTTTGTTGCAAAATGCCTTACTTCTCTGTCATCAGACATTCAACTGTGTATAAAAATGACTCCATCCAAATAGAGATTTTCCCATTTATCTTAGCAGTCAAGTTGCCTACAGGTTCACATTCACTCTGGCATTTAGAAAGTAAGGGTACACACCCAAACTGATTACGGCATGTAAGTACAGAAGAACAGGAAGACAGTGCTCTGCTATGGAACACTAGCTATGAATATTGGCACTATTTTTTAATTAGATTAAAATTGGATTCAAATGGCTACTTTAAAAATAAACCTAATCTGTATTTCCTGCCTTTCCAGAGGACTAACAAGATTAGGTGGGGTTTTTTTCCCCCTTTCTTGTTTTCTTTCTCTCAGGTTAGTGTTGAAATCAGTGTTAAGTCTTTTGTGTGTGTGTAAGGGGGTCTCCTTTGTTTGAATCTCCTTTTTCCTGATGCTTGGTCCTGTGCATAGTGAAGCTCCAGGCTGTTGGTTCGGGTGTTCAGTGACATAAAACTTCCATTTATTGATGTTTTTAAATCAGAATCCTGTTTCACTTCTTCCTGAGCCTGAGGAGAAATCTCAGAAAAGTCCATTGAGATTTAAGTTATAAACACACCACTTAATTACTGCACAGGATTAACCACAGAATTTGCTGTCACAATATAAATACCCAGATGAAAGCTGGGGAGAAGCCTCCACCCTCCACCCCCGTGAACTCTCTGGCTTTCCTGATCCTGCCCTCTGTCTTGCAAACAAAAATATGAAATCCATTCCAAGAGCTTCTGTGAAACAGGTTTAAAAACCTTATAAATTACTCCACTGAGGGTTCAAAACTCTGCCTCCCTCTTGTTTTGCCAGCTTTTTCCAAGCCTTTTTTTTTTTTTTTTTTTTTTAGTTTAAAAGAAATGGTTATTATTCTTGAAAACTTACTGTATTTCACCTACTTTGCTGCACGTTTTTTAAACTCCAATTGTAAAACTCGTTTCTTTTTCAAGTCTTACGTAGCATACAGTAAATAAGCAAAACATCCTTGGCTCACTAGTTTATTCTCCAAAGCCTTCATAGGATAAAACATGCTCAGGGCTCAGGCTTTAGGATTCTCATACGACTATTTTAAAGTGAAATCACAGCTGTGGGAGTAAACCAGAAGCTACTATGGTTCATGTTTCATCAATTTAAAACAGTAAAATAGTGCCTTTACAATTAAAAATCTTATTTGAAGAGCTAGACATATACCATTGATGAAATGGTAACACACTAAACAAATACGCCATGCTCTGCGTGCGTTTGAAATGATTTTATGAAATTTGAAGACTTTGTTTTCACTTCATTTTTTAACATATTTTTGTTAGAGTGTAGTTGATGTACAGTATTGCATAGGTTTCTGCTGTACAGCAAAGAGTATTGGTTACACAGACACCTATATCCACTCTTCTTTAGATTCTTTTCCCCTGTAGGTCATTACAGAGTCTTGAGGAGAGTTCCCTGGGCTATGCAGTACATATTAGTTATCTTTTTTATATATGGTAGTGTGTATAGGTCAATCCCAGTCTCCCAATTTTATCCCCTCACCCCTTTCGCTTTTCTTCCTGGTCACCATAAAAGTTTGTTTTCTACATCTGTGACTCCATTTCTGTTCGGAAAATAAGTTAATTTGTACCAATTTTTTTTTGATACTTCACATATAAGCAATATATGATATTTGTCATTCTGACTTAATTCACTCAGTATGACAGTCTCTAGATTCATCGATGTTTCTGCAAATGGCATTATGAAATGAGAAAATTATTGTATCAGTCCCTGTAGCATGTCCCTACTTTTCAGTTATGTAGAATGTTTTCCGAACTCTGGGTGTGTGCGAGGCACTGCTGTAGGTGGGAGGGATGCAGCAGTGGTCACAGTGTCAAAGCCCCTGCTCCAGGGGAGCTTCCCTGCTCATGGGGAGCAGTGAACCAGTGTAAGAAAGGTACCAAGAAGGAATTCTAAGCAGAGAATGAATAGAGAATGCCATCTAGTGATGGGGATGGTCCCGAAATTAGGTGGGCAAGAAGTGCCTGGCTGAGAAGGTGACATTTAAGCTGATGTCTAGTGAGCCAACCATGCCACGATCAGAGGCAGCATGTTCTAAGCAGAGGGCCTAGTATCTTCGGTGGGAATGAGTCAGATATTCAAAACAGAAAGGTAGGCAGTGAGGCTGAATGATAGTGTTTGTGTTGGTATAGTATGGGGTGAGGGAGGGGATGTTTTAGGGAATAAGGGTGAGTTTGAAGTCATATAGGCAGACAGGAGTGAGGATTTTATTGAGACAGTGGCATGGCACGGGGGAATATTTAACAGAGGCATAAAGAATTGGTTGTGTGGGTTGGGAGAAGGAGAATGGAAGACCGATCAGTTTGGAGCTATTGCAGTAGTTTAGGGTAGACAGGGTGGTGACTTGAATTAGGATGCTTACACTGGAGATTAAAGTGAATGGATTTGGGATAGGTCTTTGGAGGTATGGTTGATTCACTTGTGTTGCAGATTTTGATTTGAGTACCAGGGTGCCTGGTGCCCTTTACTTGATATGGTAAAACTGGGGGAAGAGCAGCTTTGGAGAAAAATCAAGTGTTTCTGTTTTGTCTGTTTTAAGCTCAAGATATCTGTTACTGGATAGTCAACTGGAGATCTCAAAATAGCAATTGGGTGTATGTCTCTGGAGTTCCCAGGAGAGGCCAGGTCTATGAGTACACATTTAGGACTAATTAGAAAACAAATGCTATTTCAAAGTACTGGCCTTTGTAAGATCATTAGAGAAATTGTAGATCGAGAAAGGAAGACCTAATACTGCTGACTGAAAAAACTGCCCAGTGTGGGCCTTAACAAATTAAATTTTATTTGGGCCAGATTGAGGACTGTAGCCTGGGAGACAGCATTTCAGATAGCTCTGAGAAACTGCTTAGAGGTAGGAGGGAAGGTCAGTATATATGTGATTTTGGTGAAGGGGGAGTACATGCAATTAAGTACTTATTTTTGGAAAAAGTTTCTGCTGGTCAGTAGGATCGGACTTCACCAAGAAGGATTTTAGTGTTTTTCCAGATACAAGGAGATGCAAGAATTGCACTCATAAATAAAGTCATCTCTTGAAAATGTCTATGTGAAGACCTTTTCTGCCAGTTTTTCCCCGAGTCCAGGGGGCTTCATTTCTGATCTCCACCCTGCGCTCATTTCACGGGGTGTTGAAGGTCAGTAGCTGCAGTGGCTCACCATTTTATCCTTGTCGAGGTAAACTGTTATAGCTCAGTTGTGTCTGACTCTCTTGCGACCTCATGGACTGTAGCCCGCCAGGCTCCTCTGTTGCCTGGCGTTTCCAGGCAAGAATACTGGAGTGGGTTACCATTTTCTTCTCCAGGGAATCTTCCCAGCCCAGGGATCAAACCTGCATCTCCTGCATTGGCAGGTGGACTCTTTACCACCTGGGAATGAGCCACCAGGGAAACCCTGTGGAGGTAAATGGCAAATGCCAGTTTGTAGGTGACAGAACCCTGAGGATCCAAGAGAAAGAGCCAGCAAAGGTGACTGAAGAAAAATGATCATTGATGTGGGAGGAAGCCAGTGGATTGTGGCATCAGAGAAACCAAGGTGGAAAGTTTCAAGAAAGGAGGGGTAGAAATCAACATGCTGCTCAGAGATCAAGTTAAATAAGGACGACAGTGACACTGGTTTTGAGAGTCACACATGATCTTGACAAGAGCATTCTCAGTGGTCAGGGATTAGAAGTGAGGAAGGAGACAGCGGTTATACACAACTCTTGAATCAAAAAGTGTTGTATCAGGAATAGATAGAGCAGGTAATTAATGCTTTCTGAGAGAGAACAGGTATACCAAACATATACTTTGTTCCTAATACAAGTCAACAAAAATGTCCCTATGTAATTTGTATAATATATGTATCTGCCACCTGGGGACCCAGACATATATTAGTAGAACTGTGAGCCCTCGTGGTGTGAATGCTCTTGAATGGAGCCACAGGCTCAGTGGTCCTTCATGTAGCTGCACTCCTGCCAATGGGCTCAGGAATTCACTCTACTAGTTTGAGGCTATAGTTTAATATATTTCAAGCTAGAAATAGTGCAAAATGTGTAGTTGTGTGTCTGTGTACTGCCTCTTGGAGCTTCCAGATCATTGATCAGCTCCTGTTCTTTTGCATTAAAAACAAAAAAGGCCTTGGTGTTTTTTCCCATTAACTGAACGTTAGTGCTCTGTCTTTAATACTGTATTTTTTTCCTTTTCTCTATTTTTGAAAAATAATCTGTTTGGAAACATTTTTCACAGGAACGTCTTCTAAGCTATTGGTGAGGTTCCGCCCGCCCTCTGTAACTTGGAGTGTAATATAATGTTTTGTTCTGTCAAGAAACAGAAGTTTTCTGATATTTGTTTGTATTAATAGATGTCTTTAACTTTGTGGTATGCATGGCATTGTTACTTTTATCAGTCAGATAGACCATCAGAGAACTTTAATGACTGTTTTCTCTTACTACTCTCCCTAAGGATCAACTTCCTGTGTGTCTTCTGACCCACTACTATCTCAAAAATCAAGTCCTACCCTTCTTTTTGCCACCACAGCTTAACAGCTGCACTTTATTTTCTCTCTGTACTGCTACAGTCCAGTAGAAGAGATTGAAGACAGTCTCTGCTACTGCTGCTGCTGCTAAGTCGCGTCAGTCGTGTCCGACTCTGTGCGACCCCATAGACGGCAGCCCACTAGGCTCCTCTGTCCCTGGGATTCTCCAGGCAAGAATACTGGAGTGGGTTGCCATTTCCTTCTCCAATGCATGAAAGTGAAAAGTGAAAGTGAAGTCGCTCAGTCGTGTCCGACTCTTAGCGACCCCATGGACAAGCCTACCAGGTTCCTCCGTCCATGGGATTTTCCAGGCAAGAGTACTGGGGTGGGGTGCCATTGCCTTCCCCGAAGACAGTCTCTGGTGGTGATCAAAATAAATCCAGGCTGCAGATCCTTAGCTTTGCCATTCCAGATAGTAAGCTAGTACTGTGGTGTGGCAGAAGCTTAGGATGTCATAGTTACTATGTCATGTTTTCCTTAAATGCCTAATAGTACTGGTGCATATTTAAATATGCCAGCCAGTAGTTCTGTGATTCAGGCTGTTTATTGATTAGCAGTCAGAGGAGAAAGAGAACTTACATTGATGCTTATTTTGCTTTGAAGAAAGAAGTTGTAATTGTGAGGCAGTCAGATACTGAGACTGCAACCCAAGGAAAATTCAGTTATCACTGTGTGTCTGACCTTTCACTTTCCAAACTCAGAAACTGAATAGATTTAGATAACAAGGGGTAGTTGTTTTTAGATAACATTGGGCTAATTGTATAAAGCACAGACTGGGACTTGCCCAATTAACACATTTTGTTTCATATTCCAGAACTTCTGACTTATACAGTCAAGTAATTTAACCTAATTCACATGAAGGAACAAATGAGGCAGTTTCTGTTTTCACTCTTTTACGGAAAATATGTAATGTGGCCTTTTATTTATCCTCTTGCAACAAGGTTTCAGGAATATATAATAATAAAAAACTGAGTTGCAGGAAGGAGACAGCCCAGATGTTTTCCATATAAGTAATCCTTTTATTTAAAAGTGCATAGCCAAGAAAACCAGTGAATAATAAAGATATGAACAGTTCAAAGCTTTTATTGTTTTTTAAAATAACAGCTTTATTGAGATGTAATTAACATAAAATTCATCCTTTCATCGTACATAGCTCTCTGGTTTTTAGTTATGCCACTATCATGATCTAATTTTTATTCCTCCCATAAGAAACTTGCATGTACAGTCACTCCATTCTCCTATCCCCCACCCTAGCCCTAAGAAGCCACTAATTTACTCTCAGTCTCTGTTGATTTGCCTCTTCTGACATGTCATATGATTGAAATTATGCAATATGTGGCCTTATGTACTTAACTTTTTTCACTTAGCATAGGGTTTTCAAGATTCATCCAGGTAGTAGCATATGTCAGTACTTCATCCCTTTTTATGGTGCATGTTAGCCCATAGCATGGATATACCACAATTTGTTTATCCCTTCCTGAGTGATTATGAATTATCTGTGTACGTGTTCTTTCTGTGCGTGAACATGTTTTTTCAGTTTCCTTGAGTATATACCTAGGAATAGAATTGCCCCGTTTCATAATCTTATTGTTAGGTAATATAGTTGTTGACTAGTTCATTGAATGGAATTATCCGATGTATCTACATAAAATGTAGCCATGGAGTTAGGAGTAGTATTATGCTATTTTCCACCTTTGGTTATTGAAAGAGAAGGACTCTTAAAGATGAGTTGAAGGTAGCTCATTGAATGTTTTGAGTCTGCCCACTTTCTTGGACTGGTGGCTGATGTATAGTACTTTGGAACTCATGTGCTCCTTGGTAACTCAAAGCCTTATCAGTTGAATGTTTGGAAGCAAATAATAAAATAGAAAGCCCAGTGGCTTAAGCAGTAATGAGGCTTTTCTAGAACAGTAATTGAAAAGTCCAGGTAGCACTGCCTTGGAGAAGGCAATGGCACCCCACTCCAGTACTCTTGCCTGGAAAATCCCATGGACGGAGGAGCCTGGTGGGCTGTAGTCCATGTGGTTGCTAAGAGTCAGACACGACTGAGCGACTTCATTTTTACTTTTTCACTTTCATGCATTGGAGAAGGAAATGGCAACCCACTCCATTGTTCTTGCCTGGAGAATCCCAGGAACGGGGCAGCCTGGTGGGCTGCCGTCTATGGGGTCGCACAGAGTCAGACACGACTGAAGCGATTTAGCAGCAGCAGCACTGTCTTTGGGCAAGATTTGTTTCTTCACTCTTAGAGTTCCTTGGTGGCTTAAACAGAAGGCCCAGTTGCGTGCTTATCTTTGGTCAGGATTTGGTGGGAGCTGGAGCTTCTCGGGTGCAGCCCAGGCCAGCATTCTGTTAGGAAAGGAAGCATGTGCTGGAGATTGCAGCAAGGGCCCAATGCAGAGTCGCCCTTCTCTCTCTAGAGCTGCTAAGGAAAAAATAAGTGTGCATTCCCCGCATACGAGTCTGCATCTGGTGACCTGCTGAATTCAGAAAGCCCATCTTTCCTCAGAAGACCAACCTTATTCTTTTTCTGGCCTTTGCTGCAGATCCTTTGGATGGCTATGTCCTTTTTTCTCTTTTTTTTATAATTTTATTTATTTATTTGTGGCTGTGCTGAATTTTCGTTGCTGCATGGGCTTTTCTCTAGGTGCAGTGTGCGGCTTCTCATTGAGGTGGCTTCTCTTGTGGAGAACAGGCTCTAGAGCACAGGCTCAATAGCTGTGGCACAGGGGCTTAGTTGCTCTGCAGCGTGTGGGTTCTTCCCGGACCAAGGATTGAACCCGTGTCTCCTGCCTTGGCAGGCAGATTCTTTACCACTGAGCTGCCAGGAAAGCCCTATGCCTTTTTATTCTTAAGTATTTCTGTTGGTAAAATATTTTGTAGCTTTTTTAAAGCAAAACTGACTCCTTTGTTTTAAATAATAAGCGTGGGCCGTATTCATAATCACTGTCTGAGTTTTCATTCTAAAGGGATGGTGAAGAATGTTTTTACTTTTGCTCAGTGATAGTCTTGACACAAAGGTTGGGCTTTTAATGACCACGGTAACTTGAGTTTTGTCTGAAACATCATCTCTATATGACCCTTCCAGTTAATTCTGATAAGTAACAGGACAAAGAAGTGAATAAGGTGGCTTAAACATCCTCCTGTGGGCATCAGTGAGGAGAATGAGATGAGCATTGAGTGGGTTTCAGCATTTCATGTGAATTGGACCCAAGTTAATTTCCTGGTATAACTCTGGTGGCCCTTTCCCCCCTTGCTGGATAACAGCCTCAAAACCTCAGTGGATTACAACCAACAACATTTATTTTTGTTTATGGGTATTCAGGTTGGTGTAGTTCTGCGGATCTAGGCTTTGCTTGTCTAGGCCAGGCTGGGCTTGAATTTCTGGCCAGGTTCAGGTGGCCTTCCTTAGTTTGTGCTCTGGAGCCTAGGCTGACAGCAGTGGCTCCCTGGGCATATGGCTACATGTTCTTCTCAAATAGAGTTGCAGGAGTTTCAGATGGTAACTAGAAATGCATTGTCTCTTAAGGCTTCATCTGGGAACTGGCGTGCTAATAACTTCTCCCAGTTTTAGTACCCAAAGTAAATTATATGGCCAAGCGCAGCATCAGTGGGGCCAGAAATAAATTGTTTCCACAGAGTGAGATTGCAAAGTCACATGACAGTCGACGCAGGTATATAATTCTAATAAGGATGGAGTGAAGAACTGAGAACTATAATCTGTTTAGTCATAAGTATTGTTTTAGGAATAAAGGTGTGTAAAACTGACAAAAACAGATTTCTCTGTAGAGTGAGTAGATTAGGATTATATAAGAATATACTTGGGTACATTTTAATAGTGTAATTAAAACCATTAATAAACTCAGACTAAATTATTAAATGATGTTTTATTTACTACAAATTTCGAAAACTCAGCAGTGGCCACAGGACTGGAAAAAGTCAGTTTTCATTTCAATCCCAAAGAAAGGCAATGCCAAACAATGCTCAAACTACCACACAATTGCACTCATCTCACACGCTAGTAAAGTAATGCTCAAAATTCTCCAAGCCAGGCTTCAGCAATATGTGAACCGTGAACTTCCTGTTGTTCAAGCTGGTTTTAGAAAAGGTAAAGGAACCAGAGATCAAATTGCCAACATCCGCTGGATCATGGAAAAAGCAAGAGAGTTCCAGAAAAACATCTATTTCTGCTTTATTGACTATGCCAAAGCCTTTGACTGTGTAGACCACAATAAACTGTGGAAAATTCTTCAAGAGATGGGAATACCAGACCACCTGACCTGCCTCTTGAGAAACCTGTATGCAGGTCAGGAAGCAACAGTTAGAACTGGACATGGAACAACAGACTGTTTCCAAATAGGAAAAGGAGTACGTCAAGGCTGTATATTGTCACCCTGTTTATTTAACTTATATGCAGAGTACATCATGAGAAACGCTGGACTGGAAGAAACACAAGTTGGAATCAAGATCACTGGGAGAAATATCAATAACCTCAGATATGCAGATGACACCACCCTTATGGCAGAAAGTGAAGAGGAACTAAAAAGCCTCTTGATGAAGGTGAAAGAGGAAAGTGAAAAAGTTGGCTTAAAGCTCAACATTCAGAAAACGAAGATCATGGCATCTGGTCCCATCACTTCATGGGAAATAGATGGGGAAATAGTGGAAACAGTGTCAGACTTTATTTTTCTGGGCTCCAAAATCACTACAGATGGTGACTGCAGCCATGAAATTAAAAGATGCTTACTCCTTGGAAGGAAAGTTATGACCAACCTAGATAGCATATTCAAAAGCAGAGACATTACTTTGCCAACAAAGGTCCGTCTAGTCAAGGCTATGGTTTTTCCTGTGGTCGTGTATGGATGTGAGAGTTGGACTGTGAAGAAGGCTGAGTGCCGAAGAATTGATGCTTTTGAACTGTGGTGTTGGAGGAGACTCTTGAGAGTCCCTTGGACTGCAAGGAGATCCAACCAGTCCATTCTGAAGGAGCTCAGCCCTGGGATTTCTTTGGAAGGAATGATGCTAAAGCTGAAACTCCAGTATTTTGGCCACCTCATGCGAAGAGTTGACTCATTGGAGAAGACTCTGATGCTGGGAGGGATTGGGGGCAGGAGGAGAAGGGGAGGACAGAGGATGAGATGGCTGGATGGCATCACTGACTCGATGGATGTGAGTCTGAGTGAACTCTGGGAGTTGGTGATGGACAGGGAGGCCTGTCGTGCTGCGATTCATGGGGTGGCAAAGAGGGGACACGATTGAGTGACTGAACTGAACTGAGAAAGCAGTCATGGTGGTACCATGTTCAGTTCCTCACCTCAGTGTCTGGAGAGCTTTACTAAACTGCTTCTGTTGTTGTTTAGTCTCTCAGTTGTGTCTGACTCTGCAACACTGGACTGTAGCCCTCCAGGCTCCTCTTGCCAAGGGATTTCCCAAGCAAGAATACTGGAGTGGGTTGCCATTTCTTTCTCCAGGAACTTCCCAACCCAGGGATGGAACCTGTGCCTCATGCATTGATTGGCAGGCAGATTCTTTACTACTGAACCACCAGGGAAGCCCCAGTTTATGTTAATACATCAGTTGTTATAAGACTTTCATAACTGCTAGAATATAGAATCAATGAAAAGATGGGGCATTTAAAATTATATTTAGAAACATCCAGGTCATCTAAGGAACATTTCAGAAACGTCGTATGTTCCCATGGAGAGAATTATAAAATTGTTTTTGTCTTTTTTGAGAGTTTCCAATTCCAGTGCTGGGAGAGGAGTGACTTTTGTAGACTTGGAGAAATCTAGATTTTAATGGCTAGGACAGTATTTTCCCTACTAACTGGAAACCTTTCCCTACTTCTGGAATCCTTTTCCAGAAGAAAGGGATATTTTGAAAAACTACAATTCCATGAGATACATTTTGGATTATACTGTTGTAGACCATATTTATGTAAGACATAAGTTTAACTATATGTAAGAAGTATAAGTAATATGTAATAAGACCTCTGCTCTTCCCAGTGGTCATGTACATTTGTGAAAGCTGGACCATAAAGAAGGCAGAACACCAGAGAATTTATGCCTTCCTATTGTGGTGCTGGAGAAGACTCCTGAAAGTCCCTTGGACAGTGAGGAGATCAAACCAGTCAGTCTTAAGGGAGATCAACCCTGAATGTTCACTGGAAGGACTGATGCTGTCTGATGCAAACAGACGACTCATTAGAAAAGTCCCTGATCCTGGGGAAGATCAAGGGCAGAAGGACAAAGGGGTGTCAGAGGATGAGATGGCTGGATGGCATCACTGATGCAATGAACATGAACTTGGGCAAACTCCAGGAAATGGTGAGGGACAGGGAGGCCTGATGTGCTGCAGTCCAGGGGATTGCAAAGAGTCGGTCATGACTGGGCCACTGAACAACATACGTAATAAAAACTCAAGATAATAGTGACTTACAAACAGGAAACAGCTATAAAAAACACAAATGTTTTGTGTTTAAAATGCAGCTAAATACATATTTGAACTTCAAAAAAGCTCATATTTTAATGTATTTCAGCTAACCTCAGACTGCTAATTTTAAATGACCCCATTATGTTTGTGCCACTAAAAAAAGAAAAAAGGAGGAGGGGGGACTTCCTGTGGTGATTCAGTGGTTAAGACTTTGAGCTCCCAATGCAGGGGGCCAAGTTTCGATCCCTGATGAGGGAACTACATCCCACATCCACCAACTAAAGATCCCGCATGCCACAGCTGAGACCTGGAGCAGCCAAATAAATACATATTTTTAAAAACTGTCCATTTTAAAACACTTCGACTTCAGAGATGTTAAAATGTGGGGAAAGTGTCTTATTGACAGTATTAAACATTTTCATGTGTGACTTTTGTCTCTTCCCATGTCTCTTTAACCAGTTGGAGGGAACATTTCTGTGTGTAATTGAGAGCTGTTTGGTCAAAGGCAAATAAACTACTGCACTATACTGCTACTACTAATAGCACTTGGTAATGTTAGTTTTATATCCAATAAATCTCTTGGGGCTTGAATCCACCTGCCAATGCAGGAGATGAGGGTTTGATCCCTGGGTTGGCAAGATCCCTTGGAGAAGGAAATGGCAAGAGGAGGAGCCTGGTGGGCTATAGTCCGTAGGCTCGCAAAGAGTTGCAAGTTGCAAAGAGTCAGAAACGACTGAGCACACCCTTAAGTTTTCTCTTACAAAACTGAGCTGTGAGTTATTTTAAAGTTTACTGCTCTGTGTCACTTATCTATTACTGTACAACCACTTTCAAATCTCATAGCTTAAAATAACTTTTTAATTGGCATTAAACTTGAGATAATTGTAGATTCACATACAGTTGTTAAAAAAAATATTTTTTTTTTTTAAATAATGTAGAGAGATCCTATGTCTCCTTTGCCCAGTTTCTCCCATTGGTAAGTTTTGCAAAACTGTAGTGTAGTTTCACAGGATATTGGCATTGATGCAATCCACTGATCTTACTCAGATTTTATCAGTTTTATCTGCACAGGTATGTGTGCACATGTATATGTGTTAAGGTCTGCACGGTTTTATCACCTATGTCTGTATAGCCACCACCAAGCCCAGGTTCTGAGCAGGACTAACACTAAAAAAGTACCCTTGAGGACGTCCCTGGTGTACCAGTGGCTAACACCATGAGCTCGGGGGTTTGATGCCTGGTCAGGGAACTAGATCCCCCATGCAGCAACTGAAGATCTTGCATGCCGCAACTAAGATCTGAAGCAACCAAATAAATATTTTTTAAATAGTTTAAAAAATAAAAAAGTGTCCCTCATGTTGCCCTTTTATGAGCATACACCACACCAACCTCCTCCTTGAGGCTGATCTGCTACCCTCGCTTCCATTCCTAACCACTGGCACCCACTGTCCACCTTTCAGAAAGAGTATGTTTGCTCTGTGGATTTGCAGTTAGGGCTGGTCTCAGTTGAGTTGGTTTGTCTTTGCTCCATGTGGTATCTGCTGGCCTCTCCCAGGACTGGAGAATCCAGAGTGGGCTTAGCCACATGCCTGGAGCCTCGGTGCTGGCTTTCCATTAAGGTGTCTAATGCGCCTCCCTATAGCCTCTCATGTAGTCTGTTCTGCTACAGGGCTTCTCTCCACATGGCCTCTTGCTTCTAGCAGTAGAGCCTGGACTTCTTTACTTGCCAGCTTTGGGCTCCAAGAGAGCAATAATGGAAGCTGCCAAGTCTGTTTTGAGCTAGGCCCCAAGTTGGCACAGCCTTACTTCTGTAGCAGTCTGTTGGTGGAGCAATCACAGGGGTAAGCAGGACTCCAGGGCAGGGGAAATCTACTCTGCCTCTTGATGGGAGGAACTGCAGGCTTGTGCAGAGATGAGCAGCATTGCTGGTGGCCAGCTTTGCATGCTCAAGATAAGACAGTTGCATTATAGAAGTGATGGCGCATGTGTCTGCTTGGATCTGTTGTAAACGTTATCTTCATTTTGAGTTGTGAATTCATTTTAATTCCATAAAAAGTGCAAAGAATATGGTAAGATTACATAATATTCTTCCATTAATGCCAGTTTCAAATAGAACAGTTCCTTTGCAAGACAAGTTGCTAAGTTCAAGTTACCAACCAGATCTAAGAATTCCCAGGGGGCCTGTGGTTTTTTTTTTTTTTTTTTTCAAAACAAGTGGTTGCTTGAAGTGGCTGTTAAGATGTTAGGAATGGTTCACCTCTCTTTATTTTCCCAGGCTAGCTGTTTTCTTGTGATCTTACAATACCAGGGCCTTTTTGTATACATCATTCCAGCTTTCTATATTACTAACTTTGAGACCATACAGAATTTTGTTTTTTCATTAGGCTTTTTTGATAGGACGTAAGGATATTGTGAAAAGGATAGAGTGAAAAGGTTGGCTTAAAGCTCAACATTCAGAAAACAAAGATCGTGGCATCTGGTCCCATCACTACATGGGAAATAGATGGAGAAACAGTGGAAACAGTGTCAGACTTTTTTTTTCTGGGCTCCAAAATCACTGCAGATGGTGACTGCAGCCATGAAATTAAAAGACGCTTACTCCTTGGAAGGAAAGTTATGACCAACCTAGATAGCATATTCAAAAGCAGAGACATCACTTTGCCAACAAAGGTCCGTCTAGTAAAGGCTATGGTCTTTCCTGTGGTCATGTATGGATGTGAGAGCTGGACTGTGAAGAAGGTTGAGCGCCGAAGAATTGATGCTTTTGAACTGTGGTGTTGGAGAAGACTCTTGAGAGTCCCTTGGACTGCAAGGAGATCCAACGCGTCCATTCTGAAGGAGCTCAGTCCTGGGATTTCTTTGGAAGGAATGATGCTAAAGCTGAAACTCCAGTATTTTGGCCACCTCATTCGAAGAGTTGACTCATTGGAGAAGACTCTGATGCTGGGAGGGATTGGGGGCAGGAGGAGAAGGGGACGGTGGAGGATGAGATGGCTGGATGGCATCACTGACTCGATGGATGTGAGTCTGAGTGACCTCCGAGAGCTGGTGATGGACAGGGAGGCCTGGCGTGCTGCAGTTCATGGGGTGGCAAAGAGTCGGACACGACTGAGCGACTGATCTGATCTGAAGGATATTGTTTTTTTCCAAGGTATTTTCAACTTCATATAAAAGATCTTTTAAGGGAGAATAGTACTCTTGCCTGGCAAATCCCATGGACGGAGGAGCCTGGTAGGCTGCAGTCCATGGGGTCACTAGGAGTCGGACACTACTAAGCGACTTCACTTTCACTTTTCACTTTCATGCATTGGAGAAGGAAATGGCAACCCACTCCAGTGTCCTTACCTGGAGAATCCCAGGGACAGCGGAGCCTGGTGGGCTGAGAGTCTCTGGTGTCGCACAGAGTCGGACACGACTGAAGCGACTTAGCAGCAGCAGCAGCAGTATTATATAGAAGGAAAGAGACCCTCATTTCAGCACAGGATTTGAAACCAGAAAAGTGTTTTCTCTTTAAGATTTTTTTTTGACTGTCAAATGTTACGCTTCCTTTGTTTTGTTGTGAGAGTGGCAGCCGAATAAGTTAAAGGTTAGAGATTCTGGACTTTGCTGGAAGAATTCTCAATCATCTATTCAACTGTAAGGAATAAGCTTTCATAGAATTTGTGAAATGAGATAACCAGAGCTACTGCTCAGTGAGGACTACATGCTTAGCCTTTGTGAATCAGAAGGATGGTTAAGTACAGTGTGGTTGCCATTATAGAAAGGAGTTTGTCACTCTGAGCTTTAGAACAATATGTTATTTGGCTCAGAGTTTCCTTCCTTCCTTCCTTTCTGAGTGATGACTGATTTCACAGACATTTACTATGCACTCTGTACTTCACTGGTGGCTCAGACGGTAAAGCGTCTGCCTATAATGTGGGAGACCTGGGTTTAATCCCTGGGTCGGGAAGATCCCCTGGAGAAGGAAATGGCAGCCCACTCCAGTACTCTTGCCTGGAAAATCCCGTGGATGGAGGAGCATGGTAGGTTACAGTCCATGGTGTCGCAAAGAGTCGGACAGGACTGAGGAACTTCACTTTCACTTTCTTTCTGTATGCATAGGACACTCTGTTGGATATCATTAAAAGAAAATTAGAACAGGGTCCCTATTTTCCAGGATATTGTGATCCAACAGAACAGAAAAGATGTTCACTAATAGCTGGTATATAAAACCCCTATGATGATAACATTGAAGTTCAAAACCAGGAGAAAACATTAAAGCAACAAGCTAAGTAAGCTGTCTGAACTTCATTTTTCATTGCTATAGAATAATTGTAGACCAGTTTTCTTCCATTTCTAAAGTACTGTAATTCTGAAATGTATGTTTCAATTATTGAAGGCTTGTACTTTTTTTTAAAAGACATATCAGATTCCATGCAATGATGTGGAAGATTTATTACCGTGTATTTTTGGCACGTTTTACTCACGGTGTACACAGATGAATACTTGTTTTATTATTCATTAATGAAACACAGAATTATGGAAAGGGAGACCCAAAAGGGTGTTTTTATCTTTGGTTAAACCAGAGTAGTTTAAGACCATCATTTGGTGCTTTTCATACCATTCATAATGGTGAGAATAGTACAACTGATCCCTGTTCACTCTAGTAGGAATAGAGGATTTTAAAATTGCAGAAGGCAGTGTCACATAGGCCATTTGGAGAGAATGTCTTCCTTTGTTGTAGTAGACTGCTAACTGCTCCATCTGTGGCAACACCCATGGTCCTCTTTGGCTGCCCGCCTCCTAAACGTTAGGTGTCCAGGTGGGTGCTGTCATGGCCCCGCCGCTGATCTTTTCCACCGTGTCTTAAAGGGTGCTGCAGAGGGCGGCATCCTGTTGTCCCCTGCCGCTCACCGCCGCTGTAGGAGATCACCAAACCGACGTCTGGACCGCTGAACCCCTCTCACTACTGCAGCCCCTTATTAACCATGCGTGGCACACTTGGCTTGAAATTGGGTAGCACGTGTGATGGTGCTCAAGAGATCAGGGAGCTTGGAGGACTGAAAATGAACTAAAAGATTCTCATATACTAGCTTGTGTGCCTGTTATGAACTGAATACTTTTAAAACTCAGCCTGGTGAGGTTTGCTTTGTTTCTGCATTCCAGACTCGGGGAACATAAGCGTTCTAACTGTGAACTCACATGCTAGGAAGAATTGATAGGCCAAGTACTAAAATTTCAGGAACTAGTGATAAGTAATCTTGTGAGATAAGTATCATCTCATTAGGATTAAAGAAGAATGTAAGTGAAAGTGTCTAATCCTTGACACACATTTATTCTGAGTCTACAAAGGTTGTTCTTGTTTAGTTGCTGAGTCACATCTGACTCTTTGCAACCCCAGGGACTGCAGCACTCCAGGCTTCGCTGTCCTCCACTGCGTCCTGGAGTTGGCCCACATTCATGTCCATTGAGTCAGTGATGCTCTCTAACCATCTCATCCTTCATAGGTCAGGGCTCTGCAAATTTATAATCACCTTTCATATATGTATGTTAAGATGAAATCTCAATTTTGAGCTCTCGCCCCACATTGGCAGCCCACTTGAGTTATATAAAACAGACAGAAGTGGATCTCTCCACTCCCATAGCTGTCACTCGAAGCTCAATGTATAAGGAAACTCTCTTCCCTGTCCTCGCATGCGTCTGTTTATCCTACTCCGCCTCACGCTTATCTTCGTTAACTGTACTACCACCCTCTTACTTACCTGGCTCTGCTCCTGTTTCTCTTACTGCACTGTATCAAGTCAGCTGCCAAGTGCTGGCCATTCTGCCTGTCTTCTACCTCTTACAATGATTCAAATAGTCTTTCCTGTCTAGGCGGTCTCCTGGTCACTGCCCCTTTTCTCAGACCTGTTGCCTGTCTGCCCACAGCCTACCCGGCCTTGTTTTCCTCTGTTTCCCCTCTGGTCCTTGTGCTCCGGTTACCTCCAAGTACTTAGCACACCCCACACTTCCTTGTCGTTTTGCCACATTCCTCTTGTAGCCTTTACTTCTGAATGCTCTTCTGCCTCTTTACAAGAGGCTAAGTTAACTCTGGTCGGAAGCAGCCTCTTCCTCCTCTCCTGTCGCTCGTGTGTTGCTCCTTTTACTGGACTTGTGCTCTCTTGCTGGGTCACTTAGAGTTGTTTGTGTGTGTTTTCTCTTCCTACCTAGATGGTAATCTTGAGGTCACGAGCCGAGAGTTATCACCATATTGCCACAGGGCTGATGTAGTGCATAAAGTACCCCTTATACTTCGGAAGGGCTCAGTAAAACATCTGTCCCAAACCCCCATTTTTTGAAGAGTCTTCCTTGCAGTCAGATCTCTTATATGAAGCAACAGTGTGCAAACAAGATGCCTGTACAGTGTAGTGAGCCCTGAACTGCTGCGAGAGGAACTTGACATTTTCAAACAACGCGTTTTCTCTAAGAGGGGGCATACCTCTGTTTTTCTTTTTTCTTTCAAACATTAGAGTCAGGAAATAATAATCTAAGGCAGAGACCGATCTTTAATGATCCTTTGGGGATTAATTAAATGCCATACTCTACTCCTTAGTATATGGCCTAAATATTGGACATTCAAACCAAATTTTAAGTACTTGATGCTTATTTTATTTCTAAGGTTGACGTAATACCTCCTGTTTTTATGAATGTTACTGTAAATTGAAAGCTAATGTGGCACATGTAAAATAAGATTAACAGTAATGATAACTTTGTCACAGAATTATTTTGAGTGTCACATGGACTGATTTATTTAAAACATATAGCACAGCACTCTACACATACTAAATGGTCAGTGAACCCAAGCAGCTATAATTACGATTAGGAATTTACAGTCTGAGAGTTAAGATTGCTGGCGGTGTAAAGGCGAGTGTCCTGCTGGTTTTTATGGATTGAACTGTGCCAAGTAGTTTCCTAGGAATTAGATTAGCCTGGAAATGTTATGTCAGCTGAGGATTTTGGTTTCTAGGTGACAGACAGTGCTACCATCAGAGACAGGACTGGCATCCCTTCAGAGGAGAATCCTTTCAGTAGGAATCTATAGTAGCTTTTTGTGTCTTTTCAACTCTCAGGTTAAAATGATAGTCAATGTAAAGGAGAGAATATAGAGCCCTTGCAGAAAGGATTGGGAGCTACAGAACTTCAGAGGAACTAAGAGATAGCAGAAATGAGAAGCTGTTTTTGTTTCTATTAAGCACGCACTTTACTAGTGGAAATGAAAAACTGCATGATAGGAAGGAGAAGCTGTATGAGAAATATAAGTGATTCAGATTTGAACTCCTGAAGTATACAACCTCTCCTCCACATAAACTGGTGGGGTAAACATTTAACATAAGGAGTGAAATACAGATATAGTAACATGGAGGAATTTCTTATACAGGGGTGTGAGTGGAACCTGATTAAAGGAGCCAAAGGTCGTGAACCCATTTTGCCCTTTTGTGAGAGAAGCAGGCTTAACTTGGGGGGAGAATGGGTAAATTCTTCAAGCTGCAGTGAGCAGAACTGTGTGGTGGCTGGGCTTCCCTCTAGAGTCACAACAAAGTCTGCGTAGCAGGACTTCCGACTGAAATGGAGAACGCAGTGGTGTTTACAGAAAAAAACAAACCATGAGTTTAAATAATGGCATTATGTATTTTTATAGCAGACTAGAACTTAGAACTGAGTTCCTGACCCCGCTCCCAACCCCCTTGCCTGCCTCCGCAGACACACATTGTTCCACCTGTAGCCTTCCCATCTGCCTTGGTGGTAGCGCCATCTTTCCACTTGACGAGGCTAAAACCACAGTAATCAAATCCTTTGGTCCGCTTTCTCTCCTGCTCCATGCTCACTCTTATCAGGAAATTCGGCAGAGCTTGTCTTCATAGAGCCGGAATCAGATCACTTCTCATCACTACCATGACTTTTACCCTGTGCCAGCCACCTTCTGTCATCTCGTGCCTGAATTACCACAGTAGCCCATTCTCTCTGCTTCTGCCTTACCCCACTAGAATCTGTTCCCCCACTCTCCAGGTTAATATGTATTTTATTTTCGTATAGTTGATATACAAATTTATGTAAGTTTTAGGTGTACAACATAGTGATTCACAGTTCTAAAGGTTACATTCCGCTTATAATTACTGTAAATTGACTATATTCCCTGTGTTGCACTGTATATCCTTGGAGCTTATTTACTTTACACATAGTAGTTTGTACCTCGTAATCCTCTACCCGTCGCTCTCCCTACTGTTAACCACTAGTTTGTTCTCTGTATCTGTTTCTTTTTTCTTATATTTTATTCACTAGCTGTATTTTTTTTGATTCCACATGTGCACTTACATATCATTACAGTGTTTATCTTTTTCTGTCTGACTTACTGCACTTAGCATAATACAAGTCCATTCATGTTGTTGTTATAAATGACAAAATTTCATTCTAGGTTTGAGTAGTCATTTTGTTTATGTATTTTTATATAAAATATATATTTTCCACATTTTCTTTATCCATTCATCTGTTGACAAACCCTTAGATTTTTTTCTGTAATCTATTCTTAATACATCGACCAGTCATCCCCTTTCCCCCTACTTTCCTTAAAGTCAGATTTCTTAAGGTACAATTTACAAACAGTAAAATTGACTTTTTTGTAGCTGTAGAGTTCTCTGGATTTTCACAACACACAGTCTTGGCCCAACCATCATAGCCAAGAAATAGAATGTTTCCATTGCCCCTAAAAGTTCCCTTATGCCCCTTTGTAATCATCCCTTCCTCCCAGCCCCTCGAAATTAGTCTCTTTTCTCCCATGAGATTTTTTTCTAGAATGTCATATAAATGGGGTTTACTTGTAGTGCTTTGAGTCTGGGTTCTTTCACTAAACATAATGCATTAGAGATTCATCCCTAGTGGATCGCTCGAGAGTTGGTGGCTTTCCTTGCCGAGTACTTCTCCACTGTATAAAGGTACCGCAGTTTCTCCTTTCACTAGTTGATGGTATTTGGATTGTTTCCAGTTTTTGTCAGTTTTGGATAAAGCTGCTGTAAATATGCACATATAATTCACTCTGCTATGAAGAAATTTAAAAGAACAGCTTGGAAAACTGTTACAGAAAGAAGCATGCTGAAGACCAATATATCACATAATCCTCCTTTTGTTAAAAATGGGACTCAATATTTCACATTTCTTTATTATTTGAATTTTTAAAATAACACTAAGGTTTTTTAAAATTGTGTTTAAGATTGTGGTGTACATGTTAAGAAAAGGACAAAGAAGTTTTTGTGATTTCTTATTTGGCTATACTTTTTTATTTTTAACCAAATGCTAGAAGCTTATGTTTTATGATTAAATATAACATTCCTGTATAGTAGAATTTTATTTCAAAGAGCCACAATTAAAGATGAAGTTTTTCTAAAACTTAAGTATCAACAACATTGCAGTTACGTATATATATTTTAAGATTTATTTAGTCATATCACATCAATTGAGAATCTTGATTCAGCACTAAACACTGTTGCAGGTAAATACTGCTGTTCTGGTTACTAATACTGCTTTTCACATAGGAAGCAGCAGCTAACTTCCGTACCTTAATTCATCTGAAAGAACAGCTAGAAAAATACAGATCGTATTTGAATTCCAGTCTCCCCAAACCCCAGCTCACCTTCTTTTGGAAACTTTCCAAGTTTCTCTATTAAATGTTACATTCTTCCACCTTGCCTTGTACAGTGTCTCTGTACTAGAGTATAACTGTGTTAAATGACTGTCTTATTTTCTGTATCTTCAGTTCACCCCATGCACTGCAGCATGCCGGGCTTCTCTCCAGAGTCCATCACTAACTCCCGGAGCTCGCTCAGACTCATGTCCATCGAGTCAGTGATGCCAGCCATCCAACTATCTCATTCTCTGTCGTCCCCTTCTCCTCCCGCCTTCAATCTTTCCCAGCATTAGGGTCTTTTCCAATGAGTCAGTTCTTCCCATTAGGTGGCCAAAGTATTGGAGTTTCAGCTTCAGCATCAGTCCTTCCAATGAGTACTCAGGACTGATTTCCTTTAGGATTGACTGGTTGGATCTCCTTGCAGTCCAAGGGACTCTGAACAGTCTTCTCCAACACTACTGTTCAAAAGCATCAATTCTTCAGTGCTCAGCTTTCTGTATAGTCCAACTCTCACATCCATACACAACTACTGGAAAAACCATAGCTTTGACTAGGTGGACCTTTGTTGGCAAAGTAATGTCTCTGCTTTTTAATATGCTATCTAGGTTGGTCATAGCTTTTCTTCTAAGGAGCAAGCACCTTTTAACTTAATGGCTGCAGTCACCATCTGCAGTGATTTCGGAGCCCAAGAAAATAAAGTCTGACACTGTTTCCATTTTTTCCTCATCTCTTTGAAGTGATGGGACTGGATGCCGTGATCTTAGTTTTCTGAATGTTGAATTTTAAGCCAACTTTTTTTACTCTCCTCTTTCATTTTCATCAAGAGGCTCTTTAGTTCCTCTTCACTTTCTACCATAAGGGTGGTGTCATCTGCATATCTGAGGTTATTGATACTTCTCCTGGCAATCTTGATTCCAGCTTGTGCTTCATCCAGCCCAGCATTTTGCATGATGTACTCTGCCTATGCGTTAAATAAGCAGGGTGACAATATCCAGCCTTGACGTATGACTTACCCTGTTTGGAACCAGTTTGTTCCATGTCCAGTTCTTCTTAATGGTTACTTCTTAACCTGCATACAGATTTCTCAGGAAGGAGGTTAGGTGGTCTCGTATCCCCGTCTCTTTAAGAATTTTCCACAATTTGTTGTGATCCACACAGTCAAAGGCTTTGGCATAATCAATAAAGCAGAAGTAGATGTTTTTTTGGAACTCTATTGCTTTTTCGATGATCCAGTGGGTTGCTGGCAATTTGATCTCTGGTTCCTCTGCCTTTTCTAAATCCAGCCTGAGCATCTGGAAGTTCTTGGTTCATGTACTGTTGAAGCCTGGTTTGGAGAATTTTGAGCATTACTTTGCTAGCGTGTGAGATGAATGCAGTTATGCAGTAGTTTGAGCATTCTTTGGCATTGCCTTTCTTTGGAATGAAAACTGACCTTTTCCAGTCCTGTGGCCACTGCTGAGTTTTCCAGATTTGGTGGCATATTGAGTGCAGCACTTTCACAGCATCATCATTTGGAATTTGCAATAACTTAGCTGGAATTCCATCACCTCCACTAGTTTTATTCTTTGTTTTGTATCTTATACATGAAGATTTGTTAAATTTCATCTGATAAGATACTTACTCCATTACTATGTTTAGAAGACATGCTTGGCTTTTTTTCCCCTGAAAATAAGAAAAAAATGTGAAAGACCATTACTGTGAACATTGTGATAGACAGTATTTTAGATAAATATACAAATTAATTTCTGTTTCAGTGAATTTCACCGTTAAGGGAAAGATTGTACCATTTCTTATGCCTGGAATATAAGTCATATTTTGCATATTGTATTTGAACTCAGACGTTTTGCAAAGCAGAAACAAATTGTAGCTACCCTGCTGTCTTGTGATCTGTTAGAATTGCATGTGAGAAAAAGCAGTAGTTTATATAGCCAGCAGTTCTCAGATTGTGTCCAGTGGATCACTGGGATTTACTCAGACCGTATCAGGGAATCTACAGGGTTAGACTGTTTTCATAATGCTATTTTTTTTTATTTGTCTTTTTCATTTTGACTTTTTTTTTTTCTTACAGTGAAGAGCAGTGGTGGGTTAAAAAAGAAAAAAAGTCACTGCGATGCTATAACATGAATCAAGCTGAACTAGTAATCATTGTATTCTTCGCCACCATGCACATACTGCTTTAAAAAAAGAAAAGTTTCACTTAGGGTGAAGCAGTGAAAATTGCTTGTATTAAATCTCAGCGCTTGAGCACACTTGTTTTTCTCTAATAAAATGCAAAATTTCCCCTTATTAAAAAAAATGGGCAGAGGACCTTCTTTTCCAAAAAAAGATATACCAATGGTCAACAGGCACATGAGAAGATGCCCATTGAGACTAATCATCAGGAAAATATAAATCAAAACCACAGTGAGATACCACTCACCCCTGTCAGCATCACTGTTGTCAAAAAGACAAGAAATAACAAGAGTTGGTGAGGATGTAGAGAAAAAGGAACCCTCTAGCACTGTTGGTGGGAATGTAAATTGATGCAGCCACCATGGAAAACAGTATGGAAGTTCCTCAAAAAATTAGAACTGCCGTATGAACCAGCGGTTCCATTTCTGGCTGTTTATCCAAAGAAAACAAAAAGACTAATTTGAGAAGGTAATGCACCTAATGCTCATAGCTCATAGCAGCCTTATTAACAGTAGCTAAGATGTGGACGTAACCTAAGTGCCCATTGATTGATGGATGGATGAAGGGGACCTGTGTATACATACATACCCACACACTGTGGAATATTACTAAACCATAAAAAATAATGAAATCTTGCCATTTGTGACAATAAGGATGGAGCTGCTAGAGGGTATTTTGCTTAGTAAAATAAATCAGAAAAAGATGAATACCATATGTGGAATATAAAGAATCACACAAACAAATATAACAAAACAGATACAGGAAACGAACTAGTGGTTAGCACAGGGAGAAAGAGGCAAAATCGGTGAAGGGAATTAAGAGGTACAAACCAGCGGTTAAGTCACAGAGATGTAATGTCCAGCATAGGGAATGTAGTCAGTATTTTATAACTTTGTATGATGTGTAATCTGTAAAAACCTGAAACTAGTATATTGTAAGTCAACTACATACTTCAGTTTAAAGCAAAGCAAACAAAAAAACCCAAAAAAATTATTGTTAAGCACTTCAGCTATATAATAAAAGTACTACTATTAGTTCTCTTAAAAAAGACAAAAAAACTTATGTGGTCATCTAAAATGCTAGCTGAACTAGATTTCACATTTCAGGTAACCTGTAAGAAATGACGACTTGTTGAATTTTAGGGTAGTATCAAAGAAGAGTATCCTTAGTTATCTGAACTACTGTTTTCTTGGGACACCATTTTTACTTGAAGAATAAATAGTAGACAAACTATGGAGTTATTCACACTTTAGTGTGTGGCTGACAGTTTCTCACAGATGAATAAAGTGAGCCTGTCACTTCAAGGAGAGAAAAAGTTATTTTTGCCAGTGATAAAATTTGCATGAAAATAAGGCATTTTGGAAATTTTGCCCCCCATTATCATTAGCCTCAAGAGTGAAATTAACAAACAAGGTTTTTCAGATATTGTGTAATGAAATGTGACAACATCTGGAGGAGCTGCGTGACTTAGTGACCAGTGTGTGATGTTACAGAATCACCCATGGATAAAAGAACCATTTGATAGCATAGTCCATGAGATTTTAATGTAATAATTTTTTTTTTTTTAATTCACAGACAAGGTTTCAGATTTCACATTTCAGGTAACCTGTAAGAAATGACAACTTGTTGAATTTTAGGGTAGTATCAAAGAAGAGTATCCTTAGTTATCTGAAAAGATTATTCCAATGTTCTTCCCTTTTCCAGCTCCAGCTCCAGCTATGTGAGGCCAGATTTTTCCCCCCATAAAGTTCAACTAAAGTAACATACAGCAACAGATTGAATGCAGAAGCAGTTATGAGAATCTGGCTGACTTCTACTTAAGTCAGACATTAAAGAGGTTTATGAAAACGTAAAAGGATGCCCCTCATCTAAATTTTTTGTTTTGGAGAACTGTTATATTTCCTTTAGAAATGTAATTTATGTGCTCGTGTTGTAATGGTTTTATTATATTTAAGTGAAATAGTAAATAAACATTTAAAACTTTTCTCACTTTTAATTTCTAGTGGCATAAATATCATTAGATGTAACCTGTAGGAACAGAAGTTCTCAGGGTCCTTAATTTTACGAGTGTAGATGGTCTCAAGACCAAAAGATATGCCAAGTGCTATTCTCAGTCAGTGTGCAGGGTTTGAATAGTAGTGACTTGGTTTGTTGGGTGGACAAGAATGCTTTCATTGTATAACTGCAAGGCTGACACAGGACACGCTATAGAACAGTACACTCTGTGTCTCAGTTTGGCATGATTTTTAGCAGGATATGTGTCTAAGCACTTGCTGGTAAAGCAGCTAGAAATAGATGCTTGACTGTAGAGCAGCTACTAAAATCCAGTATGGTTCTAAAAATCTTAGGGTGTGGAATATAACCTTACATATGCGAGAACTTTCTGATAGTTCTTTGTCTTTGTCTATTAAGGCTTGGGGGAATGCAGTTAAAGAATTAATGGTTTTTGTAATAATCATATAAAATATTGCAGCTCAACAGCTGACCAGTACTCCTAGCTCATTTGGCCAAGTCTTTGAGTCTGTTTTTAGTACATTTGGCTAACCTGATCTCAGTGGGTCTCAATGTGTGTATTTAGTTTCTGTTTGCATTTCTGTAGGAATTCCTTTTACTTCAGAGCGTAGAGTAATTCCTGTCTTTAAAGTGAGTCCAGAGTCACTGGGAACAGACACCTTGTTGGAGGGCCCAAGGAAGGATACATGCCTGTTGGTGCTTTGTGGAGTCTGAAGTATAGGATAGGCTGTAAAGTCAGGTATACCACTGGGCTTTGATTTTAATTCATGTTCTGTATTTTATAATACTTTTTGTTAAAGGCTTTTTATAAAACTGCCATAGTGGTAGGTTAACTTGAAAGTATATGAAATTTCAAATAACACTGTGAAATAAATCATAACTTCTAATTATCTGAAATTTGGTACAGTTTGCAGAGTTGTTAAAAGTTTTTTAAAGTTTTATTGGAAGTGAGAAATAGCCTAGATCTTATAGATAGAGTGCCTGATGAACTATGGAATGAAGTTCGTGACATTGTACAGGAGACAGGGATCAAGACCATCCCCATGGAAAAGAAATGCAAAAAAGCAAAATGGCTGTCTGGGGAGGCCTTACAAATAGCTATGAAAAGAAAAGAAGCGAAAAGCAAAGGAGAAAAGGAAAGATATAAATGTCTGAATGCAGAGTTCCAAAGAATAGCAAGAAGAGATAAGAAAGCCTTCTTCAGCGATCAATGCAAAGACATAGAGGAAAACAACAGAATGGGAAAGACTAGGGATCTCTTCAAGAAAATCAGAGATACCAAGGGAACATTTCATGCAAAGATGGGCTCGATAAAGGACAGAAATGGTATGGACTTAACAGAAGCAGAAGATATTAAGAAAAGGTAGCAAGAATACACAGAAGAGCTGTACAAAAAAGATCTTCACGACCCAGATAATCATGATGGTGTGATCACTGACCTAGAGCCAGACATCCTGGAATGTGAAGTCAAGTGGGCCTTAGAAAGCATCACTACGAACAAAGCTAGTGGAGGTGATGGAATTCCAGTGGAGCTATTCCAAATCCTGAGAGATGATGCTGTGAAAGTGCTGCACTCAATATGCCAGCAAATTTGGAAAACTCAGCAGTGGCCACAGGACTGGAAAAGGTCAGTTTTCATCCCAATCCCAAAGAAAGGCAATGCCAAAGAATGCTCAAACTATTGCACAATTGCACTCATCTCACCCGCTAGTAAAGTAATGCTCAAAATTCTCCAAGCCAGGCTTTAGCAGTATGTGAACCGTGAACTTCCTGATATTCAAGCTGGTTTTAGAAAAGGCAGAGGAACCAGAGATGAAATTGCCAACATCCGCTGGATCATGGAAAAAGCAAGAGAGTTCCAGAAAAACATCTATTTCTGCTTTATTGACTATGCCAAAGCCTTTGATTGTGTAAATCACAAGAAACTGTGGAAAATTCTGAAAGAGATGGGAATACCAGACCACCTGATCTGCCTCTTGAGAAATCTGTATGCAGGTCAGGAAGCAACAGTTAGAACTGAACATGGACCAACAGACTGGTTCCAAATAGGAAAAGGAGTACGTCAAGGCTGTATATTGTCACCCTGTTTATTTAACTTATATGCAGAGTACATCATGAGAAACACTGGACTGAAAGAAACACAAGTTGGAATCAAGATTGCTGGGAGAAATATCAATAACCTCAGATATGCAGATGACACCACCCTTATGGCAGAAAGTGAAGAGGAACTAAAAAGCCTCTTGATGAAAGTGAAAGTGGAGAGTGAAAAGGTTGGCTTAAAGCTCAACATTCAGAAAATGAAGATCATGGCATCTGGTCCCATCACTACATGGGAAATAGATGGGGAAACAGTGGAAACAGTGTCAGACTTAATTTGTGGGGGCTCCAAAATCACTGCAGATGGTGACTGCAGCCATGAAATTAAAAGACGCTTACTCCTTGGAAGGAAAGTTATGACCAACCTAGATAGCATATTAAAAAGCAGAGACATTACTTTACCAACAAAGGTTCGCCTAGTCAAGGCTATGGTCTTTCCTGTGGTCATGTATGGATGTGAGAGCTGGACTGTGAAGAAGGCTGAGCGCGGAAGAATTGATGCTTTTGAACTGTGGTGTTGGAGAAGACTCTTGAGAGTCCCTTGGACTGCAAGAAGATCCAGCCAGTCCATTCTGAAGATCAGCCCTGGGATTTCTTTGGAAGGAATGATGCTGAAGCTAAAACTCCAGTATTTTGGCCACCTCATTCGAAGAGTTAACTCATTGGAGAAGACTCTGATGGTGGGAGGGATTGGGGGCAGGAGGAGAAGGGGACGGTGGAGGATGAGATGGCTGGATGGCATCACTGACTCGATGGACGTGAGTCTGAGTGACCTCCGGGAGTTGGTGATGGACAGGGAGGCCTGTCGTGCTGCGATTCATGGGGTCGCAAAGAGTCGGACACGACTGAGCGACTGATCTGATCTGATTATAAATTATGCCATGAACTATATTACGAGTCAGCTTTAACCAGATTTCCTTAGTACAGATTTATTTGGAAAATAAAATTGTCCAGTATAGAAGAAAGCATTAAATGAAACCATGCATTTAGATCTCTAGTAGGTAGTGTGCAGGGCCAGGAAATGGAGATGAGAACTGGTAGTGCTAATCAGCCTCTTCATAAGCTATTTGGCACATGGCCAAGACTTCACCTTGAAAAGTAGATTTTGAAGAGCATCAGTGATTCAGTACAGTTAGTCACGCACAGCAGAGCACAGGGAATCTGTGGAGGAGGGAAGGCTGGTTTAACAAAACTTCAACCCAGACTTACAGAAGTCTTAAGTGATGTCTCTGGAGAGTCTGTATTGATTTGACAGTTGTAGCACGGAAACAATAGTATCAGACTTAAGACGTGGAGTTTGGCAAGTTTAAACATTTAATCTACCTTTTAGGGAATGACAGTATGCTTCAGAATGTGAAGGGTACGAAAAAGTCAAGTCATCCAAGTAAAACACTAGCAAAAGAAAAGTCCTTCTCCTACACACACACACACACAATGCAAATGAAAACCATATTGAAATATGAATCTTCATATGTTAGATTGGTTAAAAAAAAAATTCAAAAGTTGGACAACACTCACTGTTGACAAGACTTTGGAAAACATAGACGCTGGTTTTTTACTGGTCATAGTGCAAAATGATAAAACCTCTCTGGTGAGCAGCTTGACCACGTTTATCACGCTGCATTTCCTCCATATTTATCATGCTGCATTTCCTCCTCCACCCCACAACCTTATTTTCAGGAACTTTATTCTCTGGAGATGTGTTATTTCTTGTGTGTGAGTATAAGTTAGAAAGCTCTTTATAACAGAATTGTAGCAGAATTTTTAGAAACAAAAGGGATTTTTGCTTTCTGAAAAAAAAAGAAAAATGTTGTATGTCCACACAGTGGAATACTATGCAGATGTTTAAAGAAAATAAAGATCTCTGTATACTGATAGGGGAAGATCTCTAGGCTGTACAGTAAAGGGGAAGGTTGGGGAGTACAGAGCAGTGTATTTAACGGCCTGTCTTTTGTATGAAGAAATGGTAAGAAGCAGTATGTTTATATGCTTTAGAAGGCTACTGAAGAAACTAATAAAACTGGTCATGTAAAGAGGATATGGGGAGGAGGCTAGGTGGGAGTGAGACTTGTCAGTGTGTACTATATACATAGTTTTGATTCCTGTTCCCCCGAAGGTATTTTTTAACTTCTAGAAAACACTCCCTCTAAAGAGAGGTCATTTGTTTTGAGAATTTTGAAAGATGCATGCAAAGATTATGGCAGAGCATGAGATAACTTTAGAGTAAAAGGAAATTGAAATCAGTTTTCCTAATATAGGAAATGTACTGTTCCAGGTATCTCTTAGTGGGTAAGCTGATAGCTGGACAGAAGCTAGCAAAGGGGCTGGAGTGGCTGTCCACTGTCTCCTGCATCTGCATCCCCTTTGCTGGCTGAAATTTTAGGAAATTGTGGGTGCCCACTGTGGGGTGCTGTGGGACAGAACTCACGACCCAGAAAATAAATGGCTGTATTCCTTCACCTCTCATGCTTTCCATTGTCTCACCTTCTCAAAGACTGCTGTAAAAAAGAGAAATTTTCCTTTTTTGTGTGTGTGTGTGTGTGAAGGTTTTCAGAAAATATGCAAAAGCAGGAGAGTATAAGGAACCCCCATATACCTGTCATTCCAGTTTCAATAATTAACAATTTCACCTTAAAAAAAAAAACAACAACTATGCTTCCTACCTTTTCTTATTCCTGGAATATTTTAATGCAAGCCTTATATCATTTTACCCAGAGCTACTTCAGCATGTATCTTTAATAACTAAAGATAAAAAATTTGACAGTACAGGACAGGCCACAGTGTCTTACTGTGAAATTTCATTTTATGTCCTGGGTTTTTTTCGAAAGATTAAAGGAGTTGACTCATTGGAGAAGACTCTGATGCTGGGAGGGATTGAGGGCAAGAGGAGAAGGGGACGACAGAGGATGAGATGGCTGGATGGCATCACTGACTCGATGGATGTGAGTCTCAGTGACCTCCGGGAGTTGGTGATGGACAGGGAGGCCTGGCGTGCTGCGATTCATGGAGTGGCAAAGAGTCGGACACGACTGAGCGACTGATCTGATCTGAAAGGAAACTTATCCTTCTCTGTGTTCATCTGTCTTTCCTCTTCACTGGTATGATTTCCAGTCAACATACAAGAAAGGTTGAGTATCTCCTGTCTTTAAAAATAAATTAAGACTTCCCTTACCTTACATTTATTCCCCGCTAGCTGCTGTCTCCTTTGGAACTGTACTTTTCAAAAAGCTATTTCCATTTCCTTACCTTAACTTCTCAGCCAGTTCCAGCCTGACTCCTGTCCCCACTGCTCACTCCATTAAAACTGTTCTTGTTAATGTCATCAGTGACTCACACGTTAAATAAGCCCAGTGACTCTGCAGTTTTCATCTTACTTGACAACTCAGCCACCTTCAGCACTCATGACCTCTCCCTCCTCATATACAAGCAGTGAACATTGAGTAATTACTGGGTTCAGCTCTGTGTGTGAATTCTCATTTCATTCTTTTTTTAAGCAATTCGTTTTAGTAATGTAGAGCTTTGTCTTAATCTTAATTCTGTAAAAATTTTATTTATTTATTTATTTTGGGCTGCTCAGGGTCTTGGTTGCTGTGTGGGCTTCCTCTGGTTGTGGCATGCAGAGCCTACTCTGGGTTGCGGTGGGCGGACTTCTTATTGCAGTGGCTTCTCTTGTTGCAGAGCGTGGGCTCTAGGGCGCAAGGCTTCATCAGCTGTGTCTCGCAGGATCTAGAGTGCAGGCTCAGTAGCTGTGGTGCAAGCTTAATTGCCACACAGCATGTGGGATCTTCCCAGACCAGGGATCGAACCCACATCTCCTGCATTGGCAGGCCGATTCTTTACCACTGAGCCACCAGGGAAAGCCTCATTTAATCCTTTGACAGCTCTTTGAGGGAGGTGCTGTCATCCTCATTTTACAGATGGGAACTAGCTAAATCTTAGAGAGGTTAAGTAACTGGTCAACTGCGGTCAGGGGTAGAGCAGTTTTAGGTTCAGGCACCATCTCGTCTGATCCTGCTGCCTCTTTGCAAACACTTCACCCTACTATCCTGGGTCTTCTTCCTTTCTCAGTCTTACCATGTTTTCTTTGCAGCTTCTCCTTCTTCCTGATCTTTAGATTTCTGGTTTTTCGGGCTTTCATCCTGGGTCCTCCTCTAGCGCAACCCATTACTTCAGTTTCCATGTGGAGGGTCGTGAGCTCCCGGTCTGTGTCCTTAGCGTAGAGCTGCTTCTGAACTCTGGACCCAGAGATCCAGCTGCTCCTCGGCACATTGGGAACTTCGACACTGCTCCTCCTGTTGTTGTTGCCTTTTTTGCCAGATGGTACAGCCATCCACCAGCTGCTTAGCAGAAACCTGGGGTCCTCTCTCCTGAACAGTCACCAAATCCTGTTTTATTGAGTCTTGTGTCTCTCTCATTCATCTACCACCCTAAGGAAGCTCCCCACCCCCAGTTCGGTAGGCTCCACCTTGTTACACATCTCAGGGTATCCTGTACTTGTCTTCCTCCCCTTTATAACATTTTCAGCAGTTACATTCACTTGCTTATATTAGCTTTTTGTTTTCATTCCTTTAGCCGAAACTTTAATTTTTAAATTCCTTTAGAAAGACATTAAGAGACAGGACCAGGACAACCTTATTTTTTATTCCATCCCTGGCAGAGTGCCAGGCACAGAATCATCATTAAATATTTGATGAATGAAAAGAGGAAAAATTTGTTCTGGGAAAATCCCTAACATGAATGGATACTCCGAAGGGTGAATTTCTGAAGACAGACTTGAAAACACTGGGACTTGCCTGGCAGTCCAGTGGTTAGGACGCCGAGCTTTCACTGCAAGGCGTCCAGCTTTGACTCCTGGTCAGGGAACTAAGATCCTGCATGCCACACAGTATGGCCAAAAGTTTTTCTTTTACTTCTGATAGTCAAGCTATAGCAGGGAGCTAAGGAATTGGCAGTAAAGTTAAAGAGAGATTGGGTATTTATTTTTGTTATTCAGTTGCTAAGTTGTGTCCACCTCTTTGTGACACCGTGGACTGCAGCATGCCAGGCTTCCCTGTCCTTCGCTGTCTCCTGGAGTCTGCTCAGAGTCATGTCCTAGGCAACACTGTTCTTTGCAGCACTGGACTCCACTTTCACCACCAGACACATGCACAACTGAGTATCATTTGCATTTTGGCCCAGCTGCTCCATTCTTTCTGGAGCTATTAGTAATTACCCTCTGCTCTTCCCAGTAGCATATTGGACACCTTCCAACCTGGGGGGCTCATCTTCTGGTGTCATATCTTTTTGCCTTTTCATATAATTTTGGGGTTCTCTTGGCAAGAATACTGTGGAGTGGGTTGCCATTCCCTCCTCCAGTGGACCACGTTTTGTCAGTACGCTTTACTATGACCCGTTCATCTTGGGTGGCCCTGCACAGCATGGCTCTTAGCTTCATTGAGTTACACAAGCCCCTTCGTTACAAGTCTGTGATCCGTGAAGGGGAGGTTATTTGGGGAAGTGGAAGTTGTGGGACTTTCTGACTGTCATCATAATATGGAAAGGAAGGGAAGAGGGTGTCAAGAATGCTCTAGGAATCATGATATGCCCTGTGAGGGTCAGGTATGAAGGGAAGAGCAATGACTGTAGTTTTCAACCTGTTGACTTTCAAGAACCTTCTGTGGGATACCCACATGAAGAGAACCAATAGACAGTTAAAAAAAAAAACGAAACTAGAATCCAGGAGAGACATGGCTTTACTTTATTACTGAGTAAAATCACTAAGATACTACTGATAATTCACAAGTACAGAGTTGGCAGATATTTTGGGACTTGGGAGTGGAAGCACACGTGTGTATTATTACTGAGACAGGAGCTTTGCATTGATACCATTGAACACCCGGTGAAGGCCAACTAATGAAAACTGTGAATCTGTACCAGATCCTGTGTTTCAATTAATATTTGTTCAGGCCAATTTATACCTTTTTTCCTTCTTAGATAAAAATAAAACAGTGGAGTTTCTAGAACTCCATTAGACTGTAAACTCCATGAGTTTGCTGCCATGTGATTAAATTTTTTTTCCTCTTTTTTTCTCTAGGGCCTATTCCCTGGTGGATTCCAGTCAAGTGTCTACTTTTCTGATTTCCATTCTACTTATAGTCTATGGTAGTTTCAGGTAAGATGCTCTCAAAATGGGATTGATTTCTGTTGGAAGTGGAAGACGCATTGTTCTGGGTGTTGGGACCAGAATTTATTGCTTCTTTGAAGAGAAATATGACTTTGACAGGAATTGAGTTGAACAGGATAATTCTGATATTTATTCTTTGGTTGGCTGTTAAAACACTTCTTGGTTTTGCTTATGTCTTTGGCATTTTAATGCAAATAAGTGAAAATTAATCGCTTTAATTCTGGTTCTGGGGGAAAAATGATTCACATTAAGTATACTTATTGAGAGAGTTAAGGAGAGAGTCCTTGACAGTGATTCTGCAATGTCTCAAAAGGACAGAATGTTGTTCTTAGTATTCTCTCTGCTGACCTTAGGAATGCTGAGACTGGATCTTCTTGAAGTTCCCATCCTAGCAGACAGCCATAGAAATACAAAGATAAGGAAGCTAGATACTCACTCCCTTCTTTTTACTATTCTTACTTTAGAGAAATCTTAGTGGTTGTATAACTCATAGTTTTGTGGTAGATAAATTTAAAAATGAAGGCTGCCTTGAAAATTTTAAATTGAGAACTTGAAAGGGAGCAGCAGTGTTAAAGGAAATTATCAAGCTTAAGGATTTTGAATTACCCAGTACTGTGTTTGGATTTTAATGAGTATTTGGTAAAATTACGGACTTCCGGGCATTATCTCAGCATTGAGTAGAACAAGTAAAATACTGTTGATAATTCCAGTATCAGTTGATAAATGTTTTACTCATTGAGACTTCTGCTGAGAACACTAGGTTCCTAGCCACCCTTAGGAAGCATCAGTCAAGCCAGAGCAGCTTAGAACCTCATCAGCATTAATCCTGTATTTTTTGTATCTCTATGCTTTAGACAAATTTTTGGTTTTTTCTTTTTGAGTATATAATAACATTTCAGAAGTTTTTGCAATTAAAAAAAAACCAAAACTTTAGACTCACAACTCTGAAACTCCTTTCATTAGTTCAAATGACATTTTATTTGGCATGTACTTACATACTGTGTACATTTTTATAGTTTAAATCCGCGGTCCCCAGCCTTTTTGGCACCAGGGGCTAGTTTCATAGAGGACAGTTTTCCCACAGACTTTGGCAGAGTGACGGGGCTGAGGGTGGTTTCTGGATGATTCTCATAAGAAGCGTACAACCCAGATCGTTCACATGCACAGTTCACAGTAAGTTTTACACTCCCGTGAGAATCCAGTGCCACCACTGACCTGGCAGGAGGCGGAGCTCGGGTGGTAATAGGAGTGATGACCCAGTGCAGCCAGAAAACAAACCTTTTCACGGCAGCAGAAACAAAACTGGCAGTGGCCAGTGAGTAAAGCTGCTAGAGTAACTTCCTAGGTTCTTGCTTTAATGTAAACAAGACATAGCTGAATGAAGAACTGACCGATTACTTATTTGGACATGGATTGCTTGATGAAAATACAGGGAATTCATTAGGGCACAGCCAGCTGGTACCATGTTGTTCAGTCAGTCAGTCATGTCCGACTCTGCAACCTCATGGACTTCAGCATGCCAGGCTTCCCTGTCCTTCCCCATCTCCTGGAGCTTGCTTAAACTCATGTCTGTTGAGTCAGTGATGCCATCCAACCATCTCATCCTCTGTCTTCGCCTTCTTCGCCTTCAATCTTTCCCAGCCTCAGGGTCTTTTCCAGTGAGTCAGTTCTTCGCATCAGGTGCCCAAAGTACTGGAGCCTCAGTTTCAGCATCAGTCCTTCTAATGAATATTCAGGACTGAATTCTTTAGAATTGACTGGTTTGATCTTGCAGTCCAAGGGACTCTCCACATTCTTCTCCAACACCACAGTTCGAAAGCATCAGTTCTTCGGCACTCAGCCTTCTTTATGGCCCAACTCTCATGTCCATACACGACTACTGAAAAAACCATAGTCTTGACTAGATGGACCGTTGTTGGCAAAGTAATACCTCTGCTTTTTAATATGCTGTCTAGGTTGGTCATAGCTTTTCTTCCAAGGAGCAAGCATCTTTTAATTTCATGGCTGCAGTCACCATCTGCAGTGATTTTGGAACCCAAGAAAATAAAGTCTGTCACTATTTCCATTATTTCCCCATCTATTTGCCATGAAGTGATGAAACTGGATGCTATGATCTTAGTTTTTTGAATGTTGAGCTTTAAGCCAACTTTTTCACTCTCCTCTTTTACTTTCATCAAGAGGCTCTTTAGTTCTTCGCTTTCTGCCACTAGGGTGGTGTCATCTGCATATAGTATTCATATTTCTCCTGGCAATCTTGATTCCAGCTTGTGGAATCATCCAGCCCGGCATTTTGTATGATGTACTCTGTATATAAGTTATACAGGCAGGGTGACAGTATGTAGCCTTGATGTACTCCTTTCCCAATTTGGAGTCAGTCCATTGTTCATGTCCAGTTCTAACTGTTGCTTCTTGACCTGCATTATAGGTTTCTGAGGAGGCAGGTCAGGTGGTCTGATATTCCCATCTCTTTAAGAATTTTCCACAGTTTGATGTGATCCACACAATCAAAGGCTTTAGAATACTCAGTGAAGCAGAATTAGATGTTTTTCTGGAATTTTCTTGCTTTTTCTATGATCCAGTGGATCTCTGGTTCCTCTGCCTTTTCTAAATCCAGCTTGAACATCTGAAAGTTTCAGTTCATGTACTGTTGAAGCCTTACTTGGAGAATTTTGAGTGTTACTTTGCTAGCGTGTGAGATGAGTGCCATTGTGCAGTAGTTTGAACATTCTTGACATTGCCTTTCTTTGGGATTGGAATGAAAATTGACCTTTTCCAGTCCTGTGGCCACTGCTGAGTTTTCCAAATTTGCTGGCATATTGAGTGTAGCGCTTTCACATCCTTTAGGATTTGAAATAACTTGGCTGGAATTCCATCACCTCCACTAACTTTGTTCGTAGTGATGCTTCCTAAGGCCCGCTTGACTTCGGACTCCAGGATGTCTGACTCTAGGTGAGTGATCGCACAGTCGTGGTTATCTGGGTCATTAAGATCTTTCTGTATAGTTCTTCTGGGTACCCTAGGGTGCTAAATGATGGTGACTAGTCTGTCTTGCTGTCTCGCTTCTGCTGTTTCTACCAGTTTAGATGCTTCTCAGATGTTGCGAGTGACTTCTATTTGTTACTCTGAGGGGGTTGTTTAGAGATGTATGATTGTTACTGGCTTCTAGAATTTTTTTGGTTAGACTTTGACTTTATTAAAGAAACCTGATGAAGAAAATAGCTAATGTTTTACTGAGCATTTATGTTCCATGTACAGTAGTAAATGCTTTACCTAAAATCTAATTTAATCTTTATATCAGTTCAACAGAATAGATAGTGTTATTCCCATTTTATAAATGAGGAAACTAGGGCCCAGAATTGTTACGTAGCTCACCCAAGTAATAAGTGATGAAGCTGGGATTTAAACTCAGGCAGTACTCTACTGCTGCTGGCTATTGAGAACAATAACATTTCAATTGTGAAGCAAATAAATTGATCTGATAGTAAAGTCAGAAGAAATGAGAAGTTTCTTAAAAATCCCTTTTTGTGATTTTTTTTGTTTTTCTTCAGTAGGGGTCTCCAACTATAAGAATCATCTGGGGAGGGTTATTTGGCAGGCTTACGATGGGCGCCCTGTACTCTAGCTCACTGAGGTGACCTGCACCCTGGATAAACTCTTCCTGTTATTGTGCATTGTTGGCCCTTCACTGCTGGTGGCACTTCATGGACCCCCTCATTGATATGTTTTTAACCTTTTACAATTCTATTGAAGCTCTCCTGAAGTTCTCAGAGTCTCCTTTTTTTGCTAAGTCAAAAACATTTCTTCTCAGTCTTCATCCTTGCTAAGCCTTGGTGGTTTTATCACCACTACTTCCTGCAGATTTCTCTTCCTTTGGCCTCCACTTTCATGTTGCCTTCCATATAGGACTTGCACAAGAAATGCCTCTTGAACCAGTCCATTCTGAAGGAGATCAGCCCTGGGATTTCTTTGGAAGGAATGATGCTAAAGCTGAAACTCTTGTACTTTGGCCACCTCATGCCAAGAGTTGACTCATTGGAGGAGACTCTGATGCTGGGAGGGATTGAAGGCAGGAGGAGAAGGGGACAACAGAGGATGAGATGGCTGGATGGCATCACTGACTCGATGGACGTGAGTCTGAGTGAACTCCGGGAGTTGATGATGGACAGGGAGGCCTGGCGTGCTGCGATTCATGAGGTCGCAGAGTCGGACACGACTGAGCAACTGATCTGATCTGATCCCTGTTGTCTCTCCCGATGCCCAGCCAAATGTTCTTACCTCCTCTGATTTAGGACCATAAAAAATACATTATTTGCTCATTTAAATAATACATTTTATTGAGAGAAAATCATAAAACACAGGACGAAAGGTTTGTGCACTATACTGGTTATTTTCCCCAAGGCTTTCACATTTCTAAGTACAGAGGGGAGAACTGGCAAATAAAACTAGATTTTAAAGCCCCAAACAAATCTTCAATCTAAGAGCCCTTACGTTTGCCATGCCTTGGCTGAGCTCTGCTTGCTGGACTTCCTGTGTTACTTAAAGATGACACCTGATGGCCCTAATCTTTCCAGCTGCTCAGGGGGAGAAAATAGCATAATTACTCATGTAATAAGTATTTCCCCACAGCCTTTGACAAACCAACAGGAAAACATTAATGGAGGGGCAGGGAAGGTGAAAGGGACCACTCAGATGGGCATAGGGACCCAGGAATCACAGTGTGAGATGGTTTAGAATTTTTTAGGCAGCTTATTACTGTGAATATACTTTAGTTCTGTCCCCACAGGAATCACAGACAAAAAAAAGAACAGCAGGTTTGAAGGATTTCTAAAAGGAAATCAAACAGAAGATATACACTTCATAATTGATAAAGAGGTAATACATAAATATAATACAGATGCATCTCTATGTTTATGTGAAGTTACTATATAAAGGAACAGTGGAACTTTTATAGAGTAACTACTCTCTCTTTTTTTAAGGCAAGCACCTCCCTGTGCTTTCTTTAATTTTGAGGGTAGTTTATTTGCTTATACCTAAACCTACTCTGGGGAAGGCAATGGCACCCCACCCCAGTACTTTTGCCTGGAAAATCCCATGGATGGAGGAGCCTGGTAGGCTCCAGTCCACGGGGTCGCTAGGAGTCGGACACGACTGAGCGACTTCACTTTCACTTTTCACTTTCATGCATTGGAGAAGGCAGTGGCAACCCACTCCAGTGTTCTTGCCTGGAGAATCCTAGGGACGGGGGAGCCTGGTAAGCTTCTGTCTATGGGGTCGCACAGAGTCGGACACGACTGAAGCGACTTAGCAGCAGCAGCAAACCTACTCTAGGAAGACAGTGCAGAGATGATAAAGAATGTACTTTATATGATTCTTTTGACCTTTATACCAAATGCAGGTAACTGTAAAGTTAGACCCGGTTAACCAAAATAAGTCTTATTATGGTTCACAAACCAACTCACCATGAGCTATGCTGTGTAGGGCCACCCAAGGTGGACAGGTCATGGTGGAGAGTTCTGACAAAACATGGTCCACTGGAGAGGGGAATGGCAAACCCCTTCAGTATTCTTGCCTTGAAAACCCCATGAACATTATGAAACAGCAAAAAGATAGGACATTGAAAGATGAACTCCCCAGGTCATAGGTACCCAGTATGCTACTGGAGATCAGTGGAGAAATAACTCCAGAAAGAATGAAGAGAGGGAGCCAAAGCAAAAACAGCACCCAGCTGTGGATGTGACTGGTGATGGAAGTGAAGTCCAATGCTATAAAGAGCAATATTGCATAGGAACCTGAAATGTTAGGTCCATGAATCAAGGCAAATTGGAAGTGGTCAAACAGGAGATGTCAAGAGTGAACATCAACATTTGAGGAATCAACGAACTAAAATGGACTGGAATGGGTGAATTTAACTCAGATGACCATTATACCTACTACTGTGGACAAGAATCCCTTAGAAGAAATGGAGTAGCCAGCATAGTCAACAGAAGAGTCCAAAATGCAGTACTTGGATGCAATCTCAAAAACAACAAAATGATCTTTGTTCATTTCCAAGGCAAACCATTCAGTATCACAGTAATCCAAGTCTATGCCCCAACCATTAATGCTGAAGAAGCTGAAGTTGAATGGTTCTATGAAGATTTACAAGACCTTCTGAAACTAACACCCAAAAAAGATATCCTTTTCATTACAGGGGACTGGAATGCAAAAGGAGGAAGTCAAGAGATACTTGGAGTAACAAGCAAGTTTGGCCTTGGGAGTACAAAATGAAGCAGTCCAAAGGCTAACAGAGTTTTAGAACTCACTGGTCATAGCAAACACCCTCTTTCAACAGCACAAGAGAAGACTCTACACATAGACATCATCAGATGGTCAACACCAAAATCAGATTGATTATATTCTTTGCAGCCAAAGATGGAGAAGCTCTATTCAGTCAACAAAAACAAGACCGGGAGCTGACTGTGGCTCAGATCATGAACTCCTTATTGCAGAATTCAGACTTAAATTGAAAAAAGTAGGGAAAACCACTAGACCATTCAGATATGACCTAAATCAAATCCCTTACGATTATATAGTGGTAATGACAAACAGATTCAAGGGATTAGATGTGATAGAGTGCCTGAAGAACTACAGACAGGTATTCGTGACGTTGTACAGGACGCAGGGGTCAAGACCATCCCCAAGAAAAAGAAATGCAAAAGGCAAAATAGTCGTCTGAGGAGGCCTTACAAATAGCTGAGAAGAGGAGAGAAGCAAAAGACACAGGAGGAAAGGAACCATATACCCATTTGAATGCAGAGTTCCAAAGAATAGCAAGGAGAGATAAGAAAGCCTTCCTCACTGATCAGTGCAAAGAAATAGAGGAAAACAATAGAATGGGAAAGACTAATGATCTCTTCAAGAAAATTAGAGGTACCAAGGGAACATTTCATGCAAAGATGGGCACAATAAAGGACAGAAATATCAATTATTTCTAATATCCTTGATCTGCTATCAAGAATAGGTGGTAAGAATACACAGAAGAGCTATACAAAAAAAGATCTTAATGAACCAAATAATCTTGATGGTGTGATCACCCACCTAGACCCAGACATCCTGGAGTCCCAAAGTCAAGCAGGCCTTAGGAAGCATTGCTACAAACAAAGCTAGTGGAGGTGATAGAATTCCAGCTGAGCTATTTCGAATCCTAAAAGATGATACTGTGAAAGTCCTGCACTCAGTATGCCAGCAAATTTGGAAAACTGAGCAGCAGCCACGGGACTAGAAAAGGTCAGTTTTCATTCCAGTCCCAAAGAAAGGCAATGCCAAAGAACGCTCAAACTACCACACAACTGCACTCATCTCACACGCTAGCAAAGTAATGCTCAAAATTTTCCAAGCCAGGCTTCAACAGTACGTGAACTGTTAACTTTCAGATGTTGAAGCTAGATTTAGAAAAGGCAGAGGAACAAGAGATCAAATTGCCAACATCCATTGGATCACAGAAAAAGTGAGAGAATTCCAGAAAAACATCTACTTCTGCTTTATTGACTACATCAAAGCCTTTGACTGTGTGGATCACAACAAACTGGAAAATTCTTAAAGAGATGGGAATACCAGACCACCTGACCTGCCTCCTGTGAAATCTGTATGCAGGTGAGAAGCAACAGTTAGAACTGGATATGGAACAACAGACTGATTCCAAACAGGGAAAGGAGTACGTCAAGGCTGTCTGTATATTGTCACCCTGCTTATTTAACTCATAGACAGAGTACATCATGCAAAATGCTGGGCTGGATGAAGCACAAGCAGGAATCAAGATTGCTGGGAGAAATATCAATAAACCTCAGATATGCAGATGACACCACCCTTATGGCAGAAAACGAAGAAGAACTAAAGATCCTCTTGAGTGAAAGAGGAGAGTGAAAAAGTTGGCTTAAAGCTAAACATTCAGAAAACTAAGATCATGGCATCTAGTCCCATCACTTCATGGCAAATAGATGGGGAAACAGTGGAAACAGTGGCAGACTTTATATTGGGGGGCTCCAAAATCACTGCAGATAGTGACTGCAGCTGTGAAATTAAAAAACGCTTGCTCCTTGGAAGAAAAGTTATGATCATAGACAGCATATTAAAAAGCAGAGACATTACTTTGCCAACAAAGGTCGATCTAGTCAAGGCTATGGTTTTTCCAGTAGTTGTGTATGGATGTGACACTTGGACTATAAAAAGAAAGCTGAGCACCGAAGAATTGATGCTTTTGAACTGTGGTGTTAGAGAAGACTCTGGAGAGTCCCTTGAACTGCAAAGAGATCAAACCAGTCAATCCTAAAGGAAATCAGTCCTTAGTATTCATTGGAAGGACTGATACTGAAGCTGAAGCTCTAATACATTGGCCACCTGATGTGAAGAACTGACTCATTGGAAAAGACCCTGATGCTGGGAAAGATTGAAGGTGGGAGAAGGGGACAACAGAGGATGAGATGGTTGGATGGCATCACCGACTCAATGGACATGAGTTTGAGTAAGCTCTGGGAATTTGTGATAGACAGGGAAGCCTGGTGGGCTGCAGTCCATGGGGTTGCAAAGAGTTGGACACGACTGAGTGCCTAAACACATGTCATCATGTGTTTATCACACACTGATGTGTGATGTGTTTATCTTTTGAATTGTTCTTTTGCCATCTCATATCCTGTCCTATCTTAAGAAAACATTTATAGAAATCTGAATTCATCGGATAGTGTGGGGAATGGTTATGTACATTGTAATGCATATGGACAAGTTACTTGATATATACAATAGCCTCATCAGTTCCTTTTTCAAGGTTCCCTTTATAGAAACCACTCTAAAATTTTTCTAGGAGCACACATTTAGCTTACAGCAAAGTTCCACCATATAATGTTTACCTTGACCAAGTGAATGCTCCCTTTCATTGTGCTTCCTTCCAATATTAGAATGATCAAAAAACATGGTATTCTTAAAATACTAAAATAAAAAATTCCATTTTGCCTTTCTTCTCCAGTATTCATAATTGTATTCCATTATCAGAATTCAAACAGGTGAACAAGTATAACTTTTCAGTAAATGTGTTCTCAGCTCCCTTTGGCTTCCTGCAATTGTCAATTGTTTATTTTCACTCTGCCCTGTTCAAAAGTATTTCAGATCATTAAGTTTTACAAGCTGTGATGAGATAAGGTAAATTAGAATGGAGCCAAAGAAAAGGTATGGGTGGAGACAAAGTAGATCCAAAAATAAGTCTAAAAATGCATACCATAGTGGCCAACACCCCTCCTGGTGGTTCACAGATACACAGTAAGCTTTCTAGCAGCCAACTTTCAGAAGAATGAAAGAAATTTAAAACTTTACAATGTCCTGAATAAAAGAACCAAATTGTGTAGGTGAATTGCAGTTATTCTTGCTTTTAAGATCAGACATAGGTTTATCCCAAAGACCCTCAGGAAGAGGATGCAACGTTGTATTTCATATCATTTCATAACAGACATTGTTTGTTTGTTGACTGAATTATAGTACTCTTCAATATAACCTGGTGGTGTTTCATGAAATTAGATTTCAGCAAAAGCAGTTTTGCCAAAATTGAGGAGACAAAACCAGTAGCAGAAAATTGTGGTCTAGATTGCTAGCTTACTGTGATCTAATGTTACATTTTATAATATCTAGAGAAATCAATGCATTATTAGTTCTTCAACTGATTATTTCTGAATATTGATCTCTTGATAAACGTGGGCAGTGGTCCAGACATGTACTGTATGGCTGGCTGAATATAGGCCTCTTTGTCTTAACAGTTCTCATGGCACATTTGCATTTTTATCACAACCTAGGAACCTAAAACGGCATAACTATAAGCCCACATTTCCCCTTGTCCCGAGCAAGCAGTGGAAGTTCTTATAGGCCCAGGACTTTCCCAGAAAATCCCCTGTAATTCAATCTGGTACCCAAAGATACTAAAAGTTGATTTCCTTAAGTTCTATTCTTTATAGCTGAATCAGTTTTAGCCTGAACAAACATTTAGAGCAAATATCACTGGATCTCCACCTCCACCCCAGTAAAACCTTAGTAAAGCACTCAGAGAATGTTAAACTACTTCCTGATGTAGTATTTGAATCAAACTATGGGTTGGCAAAAAATCTGTTAGAGTTATTCCATAAGATGTTATGGGAAAACCCAGGTGAACTTTTTGGCTAACCCAGTATATCAAAGTGACCCAAAAATGCACAGTGGGAGCTGTATTTGTATATCAGCTTAAATTTGAAGAATGTTGATCAGTTGTTGTTCTTTCTGACACTATTTATCTGGCAGATTCAGTTGTGGGTTATATCCCACCCAGTTCAAGATCAAAACTGTATCATCTGCCTGTAAAAGGTTGCTTTTCTTACTGCTTGTCCCTAGTAAGGCAGGAATTGAACCAAAAATGGTATCAGATCAAGTTAACTCAAGGAGAAATATTTTTGGCTTTTTAAAATAGAATTATTTTTGGCTGTGCTGGGTCTTCATTGCTTTACGAGGGCTTTCTCTCGTTGCAGCAAGCGGGGGCTACTGTTTATTGCTGTGTGCTGGCTCCTCATTGCGGTGGCTTTTCCTTGGAGCACAGGTTCTAGGGTGCGTGGGCTCGGTAGTCGCAGCTCCCGGGCTCTAGAGCACTGGCTCGGTAGTTGTGGCACACAGGCTTAGTTGCTCCTTGGCATGTGGGACCTTCCCGGTCCAGGGATTGAATTCGTGTCTCCTGCAATGGCAGGTGGATTCTTATCCACTGTGCCACCAGGAAGTCCCTATTTTTTTTTTTTTTTTTTTTTAATGAAAAGGAGTTGTATATATTGATGTGGAAATATATCCTTGGCGTACTATTGAATGAAGATTAATTTGTGAAATGACAGCTGTGCAGTGTGGGTAACCATTACTGGACCCCAGTCACAGTAGCTTGGGATCTGTTAAACCTAGGTCCATGGATCTTGTTTTAGAAAGCTGGAATACATGTATCTTCATGTTTGAGCAAATATATGGATCCTCACAGCCTCATTTAGCCAGACTTATGTTTTGTGTGATAGTGACCCATGATAATGTTTGACAGGGCAAGGCAAAAAAAAAAAAAGAAAGAAAAATTGACTACAGTGATAAATACAAAAGATTTTTTTCCCCTTATTTAAAATACCTTATAAAAGATAATGGATTATATAAACAAAAATAATAATATAACATGGAATTCATAGTATGACATGTAAAAATAAAATGCACGATAATAATAGTACAAGGGTTGAGAGGGAAATAAACGTGAACTGTTGTCAGGTTTTAATACTATAAATGAACTACTGCCATATAACTTGAAGGTAGACTGTGTTGATTAAAGATGTACACTATAAACTTTACAACAGCCACTAAAATAAAAGAAGAGTTATAGCTAATAAGACAACAAAGAAAATAAAACAGAGTCATTAAAAAATACTGTGTTAATCCAAAAGAAGGCAGGTACAGTGGAGCAACTACAAAAAACATAGTCTCCAACCTAATCATAACAAAAATCACATTAAATGAAATTGGCCTGAAAACCCCAATTAGAAGACAAGTGTCGGTAGAGTGCATAAAAAAGTAAGATCCAATTACATGATACTTAGAGAAAGTACACTATAAAGCCAGAAAAAGGATTTAGGGTAAAAGATTGGGAAAAGATAAAACTTATACTCATCAAAAGAAAGCTGGAGTGGCTATACTGATGTCAGACAAAGCAACTTTCAGAGCAGGTAATGTTACCACAGACAGACTTCTTTCATAATGATAAAAGGGGTCAGTTAAGTAACAAGACATAATAATCCCTAATGTTTATGCATCTAACAGGAGATTTTCAAAATACATGAAGCAAAAGCTGATACAACTTCAAGGAAAAATAAAACAAATGCACAGATGTAGATAAAGATTCCAGTACCTCTCTCAATAATCGAAAGAACAAAGCAGGCAGAAAATCAGCAAGGTTATAGTCGCTTAAGCAATGTTCTCAACCAGGTCATGCTGGCATTTATTGAACACTTCAGCAGTATAATAATACACATGTTCCTCAAGTATATGTGGAATATTTACCAGGATAGGATGTATTTGGGGACATTAAAAAAAAGTCTCAGTAAAAGGATTCAAGGCATACAAAGTATGAACACTGATCTCTGTTAGTCAGCTGGGGTTGCCATAACAAAATACCACAGACTGGGTATCTTAAACAACAGAAATTTTTCTCATAGTTCTGGAGGATGGAAATCCAAGGTCAGAGTGCCACCACAGTTGGGTTCTGGTGAGCTATGTCTCCCTGGCTTGCAGATGGCCACCTTCTTACAAGGCGCTCATGTGCATGGTCTTTCTTGGGTGTATGCTTGCTCTGGAAGGGAGAAGGGGAAACAAGGAGAGAGGGAGAGAGAGAGATCTGTTAGAAGGATACACTTATATTGGGAAAGCCCTACCCTCAAGACCTTAGGAAAATTACTTTCCAAAGTCACCATCACCAAATACCATCCACCACATTGAGGGTTAGGGCTTCCACAAATGAATCTTGTCCAGGACCCAAACATTTGGTTCCTAACAAATCACAACTGGATTGAGCAGAGAAAGCTCTGGAAAATCCCCAGATGTTTGGAAACAAAAAGTAACACTCTTCCATGTATCAAACAAGACATCAAGAAGGAATTGGAAAATATTTTGAATTAAAATTGAAAACATACCAAATTTATGGACTGCTGCAAAAGCAAAGGGAATTGTAGCTCCACATACCTGGATTAGAATAGAGGAAAAAGTTATCAATGATTTAAACCTTTTACCATTCCTGACTAAACCTGGAAAATGGAGCAAATGAAACTGTATTCAGTAGACAGAAGGAAAGAATAAAGATCAAAGCCAAAGTAAATCAAATAGATTTTCTCTGTGGAGAAAAATGGCTGAAACTAAAAACTGATTAAAAAAAAAAAATCAATAAAGTTGGTACCCCTCTAGCCAGACTAACCTGGGGAAAAAAAGAAGACACAGACTTAATATCAGGGACAAGAGGTGATACTACTAGAGTGCACGGATATTAAAAGGCTAATAAGGGATGACCATAAACAACTTTATGCCAATAAATTTGATGACTTAGATGAAATGGATAAATTTTTTGATGTATCTATAAATCACAATCTGTGCCCAAGGTCACTCAAGAGAAACAGGTAGCCTGAGTAGGCCTGCACTCACTAAAGAAATTGAAAGCGCCACAGCGTTTTCTGCAGAGGCTGCAGCAGTTGACAGCCTCACCTGCGGTGTGTGATGCCTCACAGCTGTGCTGACCCTTGGTGGTTATCTGACGCTTTGGTCACAGCCCTCCTAATTGGTGTTAGTGGTACCTCATTGTGATTTTGACTTATATTTCCCTGATGACTAGTGTTATTAAAGAACTTTTCATGTTCTCACTGGCCATTTGCTTATCTTCTTTGGTGAGAGATTTATTCACTGCCCACTTTTTATTTGGGTTGTCTATTATTGAATTGGAGGAGTTCTTTCTATATTCTAAACATTCTCAGATACATAAGAGCACATATTTTATCCCATCTTTTGCGGTTGTCTCTCTCTCTTTTTTTTTTTTTTCGAAAGTGTTCCTTGGTGCTGACAAGGTTTTTAATTTTGTGGAAGTCCAATTTATCAATTTTTCAGTTGTGTTTTTTGGTGCCATAGGTAAGAATCCACTGCCAAATTCAAGGTCACAAAGATTTTGTCCCAAGTTTATCGTTTTAGCTCTCAAATTATTTAAATTTAGATTAATTAAAATGAAATGGAATGCAGAATTCAGTCCTTCAGTTGCACTCGCACCTTTCAAGTGTTAATGAGCTGATGTCTACCAAACAGGTGAGTGCAGGGTACAGGGCATTTCCACCATCACAGGAAGTTCTTTTGGACACACAGACACTTTAAATGAAGGCAGTAGTAGAAAACGAGCTAAGAACTTGAACAGTTCAAACAAAGAGAAAGAAATGGTCAAGGTCAGTACATAAAATTGTTTAGTGGTTAAAGGGTTCTAAATTAGGACATGCACCGCATTGTTAGTCCCCCAGATTGAATGTGTCTACTTTCTTCAGGTCTTGACTCAGAAATAGTACCAATGAGCCCTGCATGCCCCATTTAAAATTTCAAATCTACCCTCTCCATTTCCTGCCTTTTTCCTTAGCTGTTAACTTTAACATACCATATACAGTATTTAATTTTTCTTATTTATTGTCAGTCTCCCCGCTCTTCAAATGTAAAATCCATGAGAGCCTTTTTTTCTCTCTACTTGTTTCTCTCTGGTACCTAAAACAATCCCGGATACAGCAGTAACTCAATACATGTTGCTGTTGAGGGAGAGCTGATTCGGTGAAGAGAAACAAGTGCTCTTGATAGCTGACGGTGTACGATGTCGAATTTGTGATCTCCAAAGAAGATTTAGCTTTGGGACCAGGGACCGGGCTTGATCACTCAAGACCTTTTGTGTAGCAGAGTTTTATTAACATGAAAAAGGGACAGAGAAATCCTCTGACACAGACCTCCGGAGGGGGACGGAGAGTGCCCTGTCCGTAGTCTTAGCAAGACCTTACATACTTTCTACCAGACCTACTCCTACAGTGTACATCTTAAGTTAACAAGATTAGAACTGTCAGTAGAAAGGTCCTACCAAACCCACTCTCACAGTATACAAGTTTTAAAATAACAAGATTAGTCAGAAGGTCTTGTTCTTGAGCAAGATATGTTGTTGTTACATAGTCATTGGTGCAGAGTTTAAGAGAAAACATACATCCTTGAGCAAGATGAGTTGTTTTGCTGTGCAGTCATCAGCTCTGGGCTTAAAGAAAAAAAAAAATGTTCGTCCTTTTCTCCTCCTTGAGAACTCCAGACCCCTGTCTCTTCCTTAAGAGCCGCAGACCCCTTTCTCCTCCTCAGGACCCCAGACTTCTTATCCACCTGCCTAGGAATTGACTCTCACTCTCATGCACTGCTCTGAGAGTAAACTGGTCCACCCTTTTTGGAAGCAGTTGTGTGGTATGTAAAAGTTTCAAAATTGTGCTTGCCTTTTGACCCAGTATTTCTCCTTCTAGGTATTTCTCATACGGAAGTAATTAAAGATGTGCAGAGATATGGCTGGAATATCCAGCCACAGTGGAATGCTTTTATCTGCTGTGAGGAAAACTCTTGAACTAGCATGGAGAGCTGTTTTGCAGAGCTGTTCAAGAGAAATCTTCCTTTCTTTCCTAGTGCTTTAACATTTAAAACTATGTCTCATTACTGACTTTTCTGATCTACTTCTTTCTTGAAACTAAAACTTACCTATACAATTTTCCCCACAGGTCCCTTAATATGGACTTTGAAAACCAAGATAAGGAGAAAGACAGTAACAGTTCTTCTGGGTCTTTCAATGGCAACAGCACCAATAATAGTAAGGCATTTTTTGACAATTAACTGTCTACATGTAGTGGTCTTAATTTGATTCTTTCTATAACCCCAATTGATAATTTACTGGGTTTAAGGATTACAGTTGGTATAATAACACAGTTGAATCTGTATGTTATAATTTGTTAAAGTTTTATGTTCTGAATCTGAGCTACAAATTTCTTGTGAATTCCTTTTAACTGTGCCTCAAAGCTTGCAGCCAAGATTCTTTATTTTCTTAAAGACAAGCAAGATAGATGGGTATCTGTCTGCTTGTAGCTTCATTTAAGTCCTTTGGTGAGACTGATAATTTTGTAGGTGTTGATCATAAATTCATTTAGTGACTCTTAAAGATAGGTACTTGCAGTACTTGTAGAACTGTAACTGTTGTATCTCCTCTGGTACTTCAGATTTTAAAGGATGTTTGCTTTGAAGAAACAAGTATGCTATATGGCAAGTGTTCAGCAGCATTATTCGTAATAGCCAAAAAGTAGAAGCAACTCAAAGATCAATAAACTAGTTAATGGGATAAATAGCATACAGTATGTCTACGCAATGGAATACTATTCAGTATTAAAAAGAATGAATTACTGAAACATGCTCCAACATAGATGCACATTAAAACATTGTTAAGTAAAAAAGGCCAGATAGAAAAACTATGTATTTTAAGAATCCAATTATATGAAATTTCCAAAAAGACAAAACAGAGACAGAAAATAGATTAGTGGTTTCCTGGGGCAAGAGATGGGAAGGAGAATTAACAGTTAACTGGCATGAGGGATCTTCTTGAGATGAGGAGATTCTAAAACTAGATGATAGTGAACCTTTCACAGTTGGTGCATGTTAAGTCACTTCAGTCGTGTCCAACTCTTTGTGACCTTATGGACTGTAGCCCGCCAGGCTCCTCCTTCAGTGGGATTCTCCAGGCAAGAATACTGGAGTGGGTTACTGTTTCCTCCTCCAGGGGATCTTCCGGACCCAGGAATCAAACCGAGGTCTCTTATGTCTCCTGCATTTGCAGGCGGATTCTTTACCACTAGTGCCACCTGGGTAGCTTCACACTTTACTTACCAAAAAAAGTCTGAATTACTTAATACTGGTAAATTTTATGGTTTGTGAATTGTACTGGAAAGTTGGTAATGCTTGTTATAGAAGGTACTAATTTAGAAATAAGGAGACTTGATAATATTAAGAGATTGATATTGGGTACCTACCATTCACCAGGACTTCCCTGGTGGTTCAGATGGTAAAGCGTCTGTCTACAGTGCGGGAAACCTGGGTTCGATCCCTGGGTCAGGAAGATTCCCTAGAGAAAGAAATGGCAACCCCCTCTAGTACTCTTGCCTAGAAAATCCCATGGACAGAGGAGCCTGGTGCAGGCTACTGTCCATGGGGTGGCAAACAGTCGGACACGACTGAGCGACTTCACTTTCACTTTTCTTTCACCATTCACTTGACATTTATTAGATATTTTGAAAGTTACAAAAAGAGTTAGTACTCAAGCTGTCGCATAGGCAGTGTGGCCAGAATACCCCCAAGGTGTTAATAAAGTGCTAAGACAGCAAATACCACTTTCCACCCTATACCTCGAGCAGGTGCTTTTTCTTATGGACCTTTACCATAGCCTCAGAGTCCTTTCTGAACCAACATCTGCTGTTAGTAGGTCAGAGTAAGCACCAGTGGTGAAGTCATTTTGACCTCCATGTACAAAGAGACTAGAGAGAAAGACAAGCCAAGATGGGCAACAGTGGGTCAAGTTAGTAAGGGGTTCTCCTGGAGAAGGTGAATTTGACATGAAACAGTGATCTTGGATCACTGGAAGAGCACAGCATACAGGCGCAGGGCAGAAGACAAGCACCTGCTATAGTGAAGGCACTACAAGGACAGCAGGGAGTGTATGGTCGTGTTTCCTAGGAAAGAATCCAAGGGCCTCGGTATTCTGTATCATATGTACTAATCCCTAGAGCTGTCTGCACCTTGATGAGTTAATGTATTTCAGTCCATGGGCGCAGAGCCTGTTACGTAAGCTGTTACTATGCCCCTTTCTCTTTCAGGTATCCAGACCATTGACTCTACCCAGGCCCTGTTCCTTCCGATTGGAGCATCTGTCTCTCTCCTAGTAATGTTCTTCTTCTTTGACTCAGTTCAAGTAGTTTTTACAATATGTACAGCAGGTAAATGAGTTCTGCTATCTAGTTTTAAGCTTAAAAGGAAATTTTTTAACGTTTTTAAAAATCACCATTCAAAAATTAAGATTTATACACCACTCTTTTGCAAGTTTTTCTTCCTAAGTCGTCTTTGTCCCCGGTCTGCTTTTCCGCCCTCCTCCCCACCCCTCCCTGAACCACTTGATACCTCTGTCATCAATTCCGACTCGCCAGCTCAGTCTGGATGAAAGGCTAGGGTTTAAAAACTCAAGAACTTTGTGGCACCAGAGCAGAATTGCTTTGGCTTTGACTCCTTGTCTGATAAGTTACCAGAAGGTCCAGTTTGGTAGAGTCGTTGTTGGCAGCCCTTACCCATACATGTTTGTGCATATAGAAGCACTGAGAGCTAATCACAGGAATTCGACTGTCAGCTAGCTGATCAGTTTTCAAGATGGTTGATGGTGGATGTGTATCAATATAAAACATTGAAATGCTAGCCTTCAATATTGTAAAGTAATTAGCCTCCAATTAAAATAAATTAATTTTAAAAATGCTAGCCTTGTTAGATCATACTCTGGCCTGCCATTTATCATTTCTTGTTGAGATAGACGAGAAAGAGAAAACCTGCCAGTGCTACCCCTACCTCAAACCAGGAGTGCAAAGCGGTTATCTATGCGCTGCTAAAGAAAGACACTGTTCTTTTCTCTAGTTAATTAATAATTGTATGCACTTGTGGAGGAAAGTATTGTAGGCAATAATTATTTCTGTAAGTCATGCCATTTTTCTTATGATTAGTAAAACATTAAACAACAAAAAAATTAACCATACATTTTCTTTCTCTAGTTCTTGCAACGATAGCTTTTGCTTTTCTTCTTCTCCCGATGTGCCAGTATTTAACAAGGCCTTGTTCACCTCAGAACAAGTAAGGACTGGAGGTTTTCCTCTAAACTATAAGTGTGTATGTTTTTTTCTTTGTACTTGATAGCAATAATAAGAGTACATTTTCTGATATTGACTGAAGCACGAAAATGCCAGAAGACTAGAAAATGAGATGTTTGATTTTTTAAAACTGGAAAATGATACTTCTTCTAGCACCTTCTCATAGCAGAGGAAATCTAAACAAATCTTAGGAAGTCAGAGTCATTGCAGTATGCTTCCCTGTTTAGATTATTTAAAGATGAGCAGTTTTTTTATCCCTTTACTAGTTAATAGAATATGAAAATAGTGCTTGACTCAGACATTCTTTCCCTTTTGTCTCTGATGACCTAGATATATACTAGCTGCTTAGGTTTAATTCTAGTGTTCACACCTTAACTCCTAAAGCTGTTTGCTTCATGGAAACAAAATGCTGTGGTAATTGAGATGCTATAAGTTCTTAGGAAATCAGTCGCTTGGGGTGGCTGATTTTCCCAGGAATTACTGATAACCAAATAGATGGGCTATCTTAATTTTATTCACCTTTGGTTAATGAAAATTGTTGACTTTCCTCATTTTATTTTCCTCATAAGAATTAGAAATTTCTCTATATTTAGATTTTTCAAATATTGATATTATCACTTTAAACTTCTCAATACCCATGTTTTTTATCTGGGATAAAAGGTACATTATCTAACGGGGACAGAAATGTAATCCTTCTGAACTTTCTGTAGTTTGTTCCAAAGAAATTTGGGTATTTTGGATTTCTGGGTATGTCGGTATTGCCTCCTATTTTAATCTGGCCATCACAGATTCTGATCATGAAGAACCAAAGGAGAGTTTGCTTACTGAACATAATTTACTATTAGTCCAATCAATGTTGTATGTTTCCCAGGATTTCCTTTGGTTGCTGTGGACGTTTCACTGCTGCTGAGTTACTGTCATTCTCTCTGTCTGTCATGCTCGTCCTCATCTGGGTTCTCACTGGCCATTGGCTTCTCATGGATGGTAAGTAACTACTGGGTGACAAGTTGAAATTGTAATATCATTTATGGTTAAATTTGTCCTCTCTTCCTCTACTTTCTGTGTTTTATTAATATACTACTTCTGATTACCATGAATTATTAGGTGTCCAGGTGTTTTGTATTAGTTTTTACTCACACTCTTAAGATATTTTCTAATAACAGCTTTTTTGAGATGTAATTCACATATCATACAATTTATATATTTAAAGTGTACAATTCAGTCGTTTTTAGTATGTTCAGAGTTGGGCAGCCACCACTTTAGAGCATTTTAACACCCACTCTCCAAAACCCACACCCATTAGCAGTCACTCCCCCATTCCCCCACCCCAGCCCCAGATATACCCTGGTCTACTTTGTGTTTCAGTGAATGTGTCTCTTACAGACATTGTGCAGAAATGACATCACATATGACCTTTTTTGGCTCTTCTTTCACTTAGCATAATGTTTGCAAGGTTCATCGATGTACCGTACATCAGTGCTCCTCTGTGCCTTTTTATGGCCAGATATTGTTTAATTATATAGATACATCAGTTTTATTTATCCATTCATTAGTTGTTTTCACTATTTTGACTGTTGTGAATAATGCTACTGTGAGAAATGGAATACAAATTTTTGTACTTTCTTAATATACATGGGATTATAATATATCCATATTATATATAAATATGAGGAATATATAATAGTGTATTAATATAAATACATGTCTGTATCATTATATACAGGGTAATAATAGCTAACATTGAGCTGCTGAGTGTTTTACATGGATTTTTTTCATGAAATCCTGAAAAAAACTCTTTGAAGTAGGTACTGTTGTTGTTCTTATTTTATAGAAGAGGAAATAATTTCAGAGAAGTGACTTTTAGTCTCTTCTTGATTTAAGACCCTGTAACCATCTTCACTTCCTTTTTCATTCATTCCTTCTCTCATTTTCACAGTTCACTTTACTAATCTCATGAGATTTTATCTAACTGCCTTGCCCCACGAAGTCTGTTCACCCTTTCCTTTCTTTTAGTGTTTCAGAAGGGAAGGAAGTTAAAATACTACAGTCAGTTTTATGCTGTTTTAGCTCATCCATGTCGTAATGTGTATCAGCACTATCTAAAGAATTTTTTAAAGTGGGGAATTTGGAAAGCAGAGATATGGGTATGGGTGGCACTTCTTCCTCTAACCTATTCCAACAACCACAAGGCTAATCCAGGCCTTAGGACAGAGCTTTTTGAAGGCACTGCCAGGTCTGAGGGCTCCTCCTCTTGCCAGCTCTGTGTCCTGCAGCTCGGAGGATGGCACGCCTGCAGCGGAGCTGTCACTCAGTGCTGTCTCAGCGCAGAGCAGGATGTGACCGTGGAGGAACTGCACAGGGCTTCTGTGGGGCGGCACACTGCTCTCTGCTGAGTGTGGGGGTGGCTCTACACGTCTCTGCACTTGTTCACATCCACAGAACTGCACGTCTGAAGCCAGACTGCTGTTTCTGCCAGTGATAGTCTCTGAAACGTTAAATATACATACTTACGATTTTATATAATTTGTTTGTATATATTTGAGGCTCTCCAAGTGCGGGTTGGGAAAGAATTTCCAGACACAGAGCATCTCAGAAGGGAAGGAGTTTATTAAGAACAAAGAGCAAAGATACTGTGGGCACTGTGAGCACAGTGGGCAGACCTCTGGACAGACGAGGGAAAGTTGACAGTATTCGTGAGTTAAGAGCCAATTTTTATAGCCTGAAGACAAAGTAACTTCCCGCCGGAAGGTTGGCATTAGGTGACAGGTTGGGGCGCTACAGGGTGTTTACTAGAGTGGGCATCTTTGCCTAATTGGGAGTCAGGAATCCTGATAGTGATGATCAGGGGCTTTTGGCAACGGTTACAAAGGGGATCAGTTAGCTTTGGAGGTGACCTTGGTTCTGGGCTCTGCTTCTGAGGCCATGGTACAAGGCCCCGCACCTGCGGCCTGGGATATGACTCTGCATACTTGCTGTCATGCTTGTGTTGAGTGCCTTTTTTTTTTTTTAAGTGCCTACCATAGACCAAGTATGGGAACTCAAAAGCAGTTCCTTGAGGCTGCAGATCAAGTTACCGTTTAGACTTAACATACAGACCTTTAAATGACTCAATAGGAAGTCAGAGTCTCAATCACCAGGCCCCGTCTGTGTAGTGACAGACTGATCTCTTGACAGGCGTGGTCTCTTGTGGTAGTGCCATATACTGCCTGATTAAAAAAAAAAAAATTAACTATGATCATTTGCTTCAGTACTTGAATACCCACTGCGCATATAAATATGCATTCTGAAGTGCAGTGTTTAGAATTTTTAAGTGGTTTATCGAACTGCTAAATTTCCCAGATTGAAGTATCTGTGCTTTCAGTATCCTTGTGGATTGGTGGTTGATAACTTAAGTGCTTCTGAAGGTTGATAAAGAGTAAGTTGAGAAGAAAAAATTCCATCCAAAGTCACAGCAGGGCTTGGCCAGATTATAGTGGAAGGGTAAGAACTGTTTTATAGAGACTAGAAGATAGTAGTCGTAATGTAGTCATTAACCTGCATTTGACTTTTCCTAACATTAACTCCTGATTGCTTCCAAGGGCTGATTTGTTAACCAAAAGCAATATTGAAATTGAGCATGTAGGTGAGTTTGAAAGACTTTAATAGAACCTAATTGCTCTTTAAAATATGTATTATAGAAAATTAAGGAGTGTTGGTCCTATTAATGATTAGAGTAGTGTCAGTAAGTCAGTCTCACAGGTGCTTTTGTGATTATAGCCCTTTAATCTCATCCAGTCCAGTGCTTCCTGATGAGGAAGCAAACAGACATTTCTCCTCTACTACTTCTGAACAAAAACTTGATATAAAGGTTGGTTAGTGGAGTTACTTCAGTCCCATATAAATTGACAGTTTGGATGATTGTTAGCTACATATTAAGAGAAAATGTTCTATGAAGATGTCCTTAAAGGACAGCCCATTCCCATAAATGGCACCCCTGAGTTCATCTACACAGAGGAAAGCGCCAAGCACTGCAGTTTCACCTAGACCTCTGGAAACCAGTCACCTACCTGGGACTGGTTAGTCTCCATCCTGGCACTCAGAGCTGACATGGTGATGGTGATGCTTAAACAACCTTGCAGCCTCTAGCCCCCAGGTAGTCTGAGGCTCTCTGCAATCCCACTCCATACTGTCAGTGGCTCTGCTTCCATGGAACTGGGGCTTCCCAGGTGGCTCAGTGGTAAAGAATCCACCTGCCAGCACAGGAGACATGAGTTCGATCCCTGGGTTGGGAATATCCCCTGGAGAAGGAAATGGCAGCCCACTCCAGTATTGTTGCCTGGGAAATCCATGGACAGCGGAGCCTGGTGGGCTGCAGTCATGGGGTCTCAAAGGAGTCGGACACGACTGAGCGACTAAACAACTGGACACACATATACTGTTACATCAAACTGTGAACAGTTTTAAAAACTAACCAGTTTTTAAAAGATTAGGTTCCTCGCAAAACAGCAAGCAGTGTGTCCTTCATACTCCATTCTCTCCTCTCCTTGAGCATTATGTAGGACCGGAAAATACCAAAGTAGTGTGCCTCTAAAAAAGAAGAGGTTGGCATGAGGGAAAGTGACGTTCTTTTCCAGATAAATTGATTTGCACACCCATCTGAAGCTCAGTTTTGGGAGCAGTCAGCTGAATGGTCTTCACCGCACAGCTGCAGGTAGGGTGGGGAGAGCCCTATTAGACTCTGTAGGAAAGTGGGGGCAGCAGCTCTCCACACGCTGGTTCTACAGGGACGGGGCCATCTCACCACGGGATTCTTGCTTCTAGACTAGAGTCAGTACAAATTGGCCATAAAGGACAAGCTTTATTTTCCCAGAGACCTGGATCAGAAATAAATTTCCACTGTGAAATGTACCTAATAGTTAAAATTTTTTTGAGTATTCATCTAGGCTCCCCAAACCCTTAGTGGTCCTAACTTGTAAACTTATATCATTTTCTATCATTTTTGCTACTTCCCCAAATGATAAGGATCTCTTACTGTTTATACTGGTTAAATTGTCCTTGTGACCAAGTTTACAGTTTTCCCTAAAAAAAGAGAGAGAGAGGGAGGGAGGGAAGGGGAGAGAGAGGGAGGGAAGGGGGAGAGAGAGAGAGAGAGCCTTTGAGCTTGTAGTTGTTTGTTTCTCTTATACATCATTGTCTGATGTGTTTGTGGCTTGTTTTCTGCTGTTACAGAAAAGCTAGCTTGCTAGCCACACATCTGTAACATTCTGAAATATGTTCTCCCCTGACATGCAAACTGTCTTTCCAGACTGCTGTGCAGAATCAGGTATCATTTTGTAGGTAGTGATAATGTGGATTTCTTTTAAATGAGTGTTTTTTTAAATAAAATCTTGTTCTTTGAAGTTAATTTACAGTGAAAACAGAATGATAAATGTGGTTATTTTAAAGGGTGAGGCATGAAGCTTGGTTTCAGTTATTCTGAGAGGCAGTAATATTAAAAAGGTACTTTATAGAGTTTTCTTAAACTAAATCTATAGCTTCTTTTTTTACCTACTCAGTTTCCTATTCTTAACAAATTAACCTTTTAAATTTGGAAGGACTTGAAAGAATTTGACCAGTAAGTGGTGTGGTATGTTACAAAGGCTGATGAATCTTGTACATACATTCCTCATGTTCAAGGACCGTTGAGCCAGGTTCATACTCTGCTTCCCCGGAGCAGTTCAGGGCCTAGAAGAGCCCTGACAGATAGATGTCTCATTTTATAGCTCTTGCTGTTCGCCTAGGATTAGAAAATGGTCAATCCCAGAAATCTAGCAATTGATCTTTTTTTTTGTTTGGTTTGGTTTTAAAATGCTAGACTCTGGCGCTTGATCCACATCCAGATTAGCTTTCCGGAAGCCTTTGTCTTAGATGTGAGCACAGCTTAAGACCTTCCAGGTTACACAATCCTTTTAGAGAACATTGCAGCTTGGCTTGGTGTCCTTTTCTTCGTTCCTGGCCCTCCTGGTTGAGAAGGAGAAATTGATAGAGATTCTATCAATAGTATATTAAAAATAATTATAACTAAATGGCAGAGATTAATAATTTACCTCTCTAACATTTTTGATTAATTTACATTTAACCAGAAGTTAAGTCTGTTGGTAAATCTATTAGGGAAAGTCTTGGGTTTTCTCAGGCAGCATGCAGTGAGGGAAAGTTGTCACCTCTATTCCTTAGAAGAACCCAGAATAGGAGGTAAGATTTTTTAAGAATGACTTGAATGAAACAATGAAGAAGAAAGGCCAACTGAATGAATACTTAAGAGTGTGTTTTGGGGCTGTGACCGGCTGGTGGCGCTATTCGGTTGGTCGGCATTGAACTTACTTGTGCTGAGAACCTTCTCTGAAGTACGCAGACGGATGCATGCTGCCTTTTCAAACATGGAACTTGGGAGTCTGGTGGGAAGACTTGGTTGGCACGGTTGGAAAGAGGTTATCGCTCAACTCAGATGGAGAGAAGGAGTCAGTGCAGGAATAGGAACACAAGAGGAAACTGGGGGCCAGGCCCCTGCGGCATAACCTGTGTGTGAGTCGTGCCTCCTCAGTCAGAAGTGATCCATCACAGAGAAGGCGACCTCGTGACTTGAGGCAGGGGATGATTTTTGACAAGGGCAGTGAAGAGTGCAAGTGGGGAGGGAGAAAACAGGAAAGGATACACACAGCAGAGCAGGAGGTGTGGGGAGTCTGGACCACGGTGTGCAGTAGTGGTAAAGAGAGCACCCCAGATGGTAGCAGCAGCCTGTGCGCGCGTGAGGAAGGTTGTGTTAAGTTGAAAAGGAACGCAAGGTTTCTTGCTCGAAGATGAGCAATAGGATGACATTGTGTGGAGTCATGAAAAACCCTGTCATTGAGCAGTTCTGTCTTGTCCCCTTTACTATAGACCCAGGTGGAGAGGATGAGCATAAAGGAGTGACTTGACTGGAACAGTGTCCTTAAGGAAGTGAAGAAGATGTGGTCTAGGTTGTGGCTTTAAAGGAGTAAGGGCAATGCAGTGAAGTAGTGGGGGAGGCAGGAGACGGAGCTGGGAGAGCTGGGCTTGGCCTAGAGCTTTATCATTCAAAACAGCCCTGGGGGTCTTAGTTGACCACCATCGCCAGCATGAGGCAAGGGGTTTTCCCAAATACCAGGAGGCCAGAATAGGCTGAGGTGGGCACGTTGCACTCGTGGCGTGTAAGCACCTCACCTGGGGCGTAGGGCTGAGGGACGTACAAGCTCTGTTAGGTTTCTGAGCTGAATAGCGTGTGGAGGGAGGCTGTGCGTGTGCTCCACTCTGACCGCTGTCTCCTCCCCAGCCCTGGCCATGGGTCTCTGTGTCGCCATGATCGCCTTCGTCCGCCTGCCCAGCCTCAAGGTCTCCTGCCTGCTTCTCTCAGGGCTTCTCATCTACGATGTCTTCTGGGTGAGTGTTCCCCCGGAGCTGCTGCTCTCCTTCGGGTCTGACTGGAACATTCACTCCTGAAAATGTACTCGGTCCCACAAGTCTGCTGGCCAGGGTACCTCCTGTCCAAGACCACTCCTCCGGGCCAGCACTGCACCTGTTGGAAGATGAGCAGGCCTGTGTCCATGGAGACTTGTCAGAGTAGAGAGTCCGTGGGTGACTTGGGTGAGGAGGGAGCACAAGGCTCTCTACCCTGGAGAGAAGCAAGGCTCTCAACCCTGGAACATGGCCTGCTCTGCTCTCAGGGCTCCCTCTCGGTGTGGAGAAAAGAAATCTGCAACACACACAAGAGCAGAGATCTTCTCTTTCCTCAAAGCGTGCAGTCTGAAAAGTCTGATGCTGCAGTCCTGAGACTCTGCTCTCAGAAACAAAGAGGGCTGATGCTGAGATCGGGGTGCCTCCAGCTCCCTCTGGTAAAGGTGACTCTCCCCTGGCAGGTGTTTTTCTCCGCCTACATCTTTAATAGCAACGTCATGGTGAAGGTGGCCACGCAGCCGGCTGACAATCCCCTTGACGTCCTATCCCGGAAGCTCCACCTGGGGCCCAACGTTGGACGCGATGTCCCACGCCTGTCTCTGCCTGGAAAACTGGTCTTCCCTAGGTAGGACTGGGCCTCGTCTCGGGAGGGTGAGGACCTCAGCCTCCTCTGCCCCTCCGTCCCCGCTTGGTTGTCGTCGTCATCAGCATTCTGATGGGGACCAGGAATGGGTGGGGAATCATCTCCATCTTACAGATGACAGGACAGGAGCACTGACAGCTTACAGAGATGGGTCACTAAGTGATGTGGGTGCAGCTTTTTAATAACTGATTAATGTTATCAAACAGCCACACATTACTGCTGTACTGCAGTTTACAGTTGGCTAGAGGGAATTAACAGGAGGATCTGGGTCTTTTTTTGTTACTTTTCAGACATTTGTAAAAATGTGCTAATGCTAAAATTACAGAGTTCCTGAAACTATAATCTTGGAAAAATTAATACGCTGCTTTCATCTCCCATGTCTGGTAGTAGTCGGGTGCTTACTGGAAATCTCAGCAGTGAATGTGTGACACACGGTGAGTTGACATCTCTAGAGGCGGCAGCACTACGCGGATGCTTCAGCAGCCGCTTAGGTGGTGCTGTCCCAAAGCGCTGGCTGCTGCAGACCATTCTTCCAGTACTCTAGTGGCGTTCAGTCTCCACACTCCTCTGACAGCTAGTGCTGTTAAACCAGTAGCGATTGCCATCAGCCATCAGATAAATTCTTTTTGGCTTCTTAAAAAGCGAACAGACCTTGAGCAGGAGGAGGAGTGGGGTTGTAGAGGGTGAAACTCCTGATGTGTGACACTGCATTCCAGCTCCACAGGCAGCCACTTCTCTATGTTGGGCATTGGAGACATCGTGATGCCTGGACTCCTGTTGTGCTTTGTCCTGCGTTATGACAACTACAAGAAGCAAGCCAGCGGTGACTCCTGCAGTGCCTCCGGACCCGCCAACATCTCCGGGCGCATGCAGAAGGTTTCCTACTTTCATTGCACCCTCATTGGATACTTTGTAGGTAAGAGGACCTGGGAGGCTGCCTGCGATCCCCTCCCTGACTCCTCCAAGCCCTGGAGTTAACCCAGATCTTGCAGCTACAGATGTTGGAGGAAGAAGAGCAGTCAGTCTAGTCGTTGTTATAAACAACCACAAAGGGGAAGGAAACTCCTGAGCCTGAGGAGAGGCCAGCAGCCTTATTCCCTATCCAGTAATAGTGTGTTTGAAGGACATTGTAGGAAAAGTGTGGTCGGGCCTCAGCTGAGAACACCTACCCCACGGTGATGGAGCAGTGTGTGTGCTTAATTACATCCTCAGCGTGAGTTTAATGGATGTCATGTTTATTTCCTATGCTGTTTGACAGACATTTCCCTTCATCTGCTCTAACATTTCCGTCGCCTCTGACCTGGACTCCCCCTTGGCTAGCGTTTCTCTAGCCAGCTCTGCTCTGACTGGATAGGGAGAGATGGTTGTATGTCTGCCCTGCGTGAGCTGTGACAGCAAGGGGAGAGGAGCACCGAGCTCACCTCGGTGCCTCCTGCTGAGGGAGCACTGCACAGTTCCATGGCGTTTTCCTAGGCCTGCGCTCATTTCCACTCCAGCAGCTCCCAGGGGGCCAGGGCCACTGCCCTGAGGCTTGAGATGTTCAAGGCAACACAGCTGTCATAAGCAGCAGGGCTAGAACTTGAACCCAGGTCTTTTGCCTCCAAGTCTGTCCTCATCCAGCTTCCCAGTGGCACTAGTGGTGAAGAGCCCACCTCCTGCCCATTCAGAAGACATTAGAGATGCGGGTTCCACCCTGGGTCGGGAAGCTCCCCTGGAGGAGGGCATGGCAGCCCACTCCAGTATTCTTGCCTGGAGAATCCCATGGACAGAGGAGCCTGGCGGGCTACAGTTGATGGGGTCACAAACTGACTGACGCAGCTTACCACATCCACACGCCTGTCATCATCGTATATATAGGAGACGGGGAGACCAGGCACATTTGGGGCCGAAATGAGGTCTGGAACCAGGGACTTGGGCCACTTACAGGTCCTTAGAATTCTAAGTTTTTAAAAAGCTATGCTGCTCCCTGTTTCTTTCCCTGCTCAAGCTAGGCATGTCACTCCCTAGCACTGGAGGGAGTGTCACATTAGGGCTGCACAGTCTCAGGGCCGTGCTCGAAGTCGTCAGGTGACAGAGGTTCTCCTCCCTTGGGCTGGCTGCTTGGAGTTACTCACCAGCGTTTCTCTCCCCGCAGGTCTGCTCACTGCGACTGTGGCGTCTCGAATTCACCGAGCAGCCCAGCCTGCCCTTCTCTATTTGGTGCCATTTACCTTATTGCCACTCCTCACGATGGCCTATTTAAAGGTGAGGCAGGAATAAGCCAGTGGAAACGATAATATGGCATTGACCCTGGACTTGGCTAGGCACTCCCCTTGCTGGAGGTGTTCCCCCAAGCTCTTCATCTGGGGGTGGGGGGGGGGGAAGGGGGTGTGTGTGTGTGCGTGTGTGCGTGTGTGTCTGTTTTTGCTAACATGCTACTAGCAACCTCTTCCAGATTAACAGCCATTGGCTGAAAATGCTAATGAGTTAGACCCCTCACCACCTAGTCGTGGATTAGTTAACTGAAATCCCTAAAGCCCTGCTGCAGAGACTTCCTGTTTCTCTTAAAAGCAGCATGCTGTTGCCATCTAATAGCTCTTTAAGTACTCTGCATTAAAGATTGGAGATAAGAAATGTAAAACCTGAGAGCCTTATCTGATTTACAAGGTTTATACTATCACTCGCATTTTACAGACGAGGAACAGACACAGAGAGGTTAAGCATGAGCCTGGATCATTTGACTCACAAGTGGTTGAACTGCCCCCAGGACCGAGTCAGAGCCCTTTCCTGCTCGAGGTGCCAAGAGCCCGTCCGCAAGTTCTTCAAAGAACTGGGAGGTTACTTTTCAATAAGTAAAATGTGAATATTCTTTGATTCTGCACAGAATCAATCTGCTCTGAGGTCAGGAGTCAGGAAGGGCTTTGTACATGGATAGGTGTGCCTCAATCTGAAACATGTGGCTGAAATTGTCTTTCCCAGGGTGACCTACGGCGAATGTGGTCTGAGCCATTCCACTCCAAGTCCAGCAGCTCCCGATTCCTGGAAGTATGATGGATCACAGCAGGCGACCAGAATGGCCTCTCAGTCCTTCTCTGTCAACGTGTGGCTTGTTTCCTCTTAGAGCTGGCCTGGTACTCGGAGATGCACCTGTGTAAGGACTGCCGTGTGCCCAGATTTTGCATTTTCCGGGAGCGAGGTGCTGGAGCCTGCCTGGCTCCTTCTCTTCCTGCCGCCGGAGAGGTGGAGCCCCTCCTGGAGTGACAGGTCCTCCCCCACCCCCCAGCGCGCCTCCCTCCCCCGTTTTTATGGATCTGCACCAGACTGTTACCTGCGGGGACAGAGATGCGACTGTCGACACTGACAACGGCACGGAGTCGTTCTGTACCTTTGACACTAAGAGGATGGAGACCTTAGCAAACTGGTTTCTGCAGTGAACCCTCAAGAACTTTGGGACCAGTTTCCTATGGGGGACTCAGTTTCAGAGAACTGAGACAGAAGCTCTTCTGTCGTTATATTCTTTACTTTTTTGGATTTATTAAATATTTTCTGTGGTGTGAAGTGACTTATTAAATCCACAGACATTGAGTGACTTCTTACAACATACACATAAGAATTTGTTGTAATGAGTTCATGTCCACCCAGACGTCGTGTTGGCAGTGAACGAGGGCACGGTTTTTATACGTACATACACACCCACATGCACATAGATATATATGAATAAACAGAAATTAAAACCCGCTAAGCTCATGCTGTGTAGCGGACAGGGGCTTGCTGTAATTTCTAGCATGTAGAGCAGTTCACGCTGGCTTCCTTGTATACAGACAAGCTGCTGTCTCTCCCTCCATGACTGAACGTGCAGTTAAAACCAGTATAGTATTTGTACTGATAGACTCATGGACTATAGGGGACTCTCATTTGGTTTTGATCAGTGTAGCAAATTAGGGATGAAAAGTTAAAACTTTCTGACCCGTTTTTTGTTTTGTTTTGACAGGCTTTTTCCTTGCAGGGTTTTCAGTAGTTTCTTCTTGAACCAATGCATGTATTATAGCAGCAGGTGTCTGTGCTTTCTGATCATAGTAATGTACTACTTGTAAATACATTTTTCTATTTTCTATTTTTTTTGTATTTTTTTTTTTTTTTTTTGGTCTTTTGTTTCATTGGTGTGCTGTATTTTCCATGCCCTCACTCCTTTAAGAAAAAAAAAAGGAAAAAAGCAACACGAGCCTGTCCTTGCTGTTGTGATTGCAGTCTTGGTTTCCCTGTGGTGACAGCTGGGCACTGGGGACAAATGTCAGACGCCCCCCAAAGACGGGCTGTCCGTTGCAGGAGTCTCAGCTCAAGCTTGCAGCTACAGCCTCGACTAGGGGGCCAGCGTCCGGGCGGTGACTAATGTGAGTGGCGTCCGCGGACTGATGGGGGCGTTGCCTGTCATCTGGATCGAGAGAAGCCGGGGATGGGCCTGTACACCTGGGAGCACAGGCTGGAGAGGGGCCTGCCGTCCTGGGCTCTCCCTAAGACAGGTGACCTGCGTAGGAACCGGGGGCATCGGGGGCCCCGTGGCCGGAGGTTGTGGTGTGCGGCATTCACAGGTGGGCGGTGCACGTGGCCGTCAGCATACTGCATTCCTCCATATCCTCAGGTCCCACTGAAGGCTGGTGGTTTTGTTGGTTTTTGTTGTTACTGTTTTTAATAAGTGCCTCCTTTCTAGCCTTTGTTACCTCACCTTCACTTTCGGGTGTTGGTACCAAGCAGAGCTCCCGTCACCACCTACCTGCTCAGCCTGTCCAGGAGACCGGCGGCGTCCCCTGCAGCTGTGGTTCATGCTGCACACGTCCCAGGACGGAGGCTTCCGCTGTCCACACAGCTCCCAGCGGCCTCTGGGTTCAGTGGAGATGGGGAGTACACGGTGCAACCCCTGCTGACGAGCCAGCCCTCTTCCTTAAGATGGCTAACTAAGGGGTGGGGCGAGAGATAGGGGGACTCTTCCACAATGACCCTGATTAAGGGCAAGTGCCGACCATAGTCAAAAATAACCTCCTGGCAGTTGGTCATTTTCATTTTTCTGACTTTTCATTACAAAACTAAATTCCAGACAGAAGGTAAGTTTCTGTCTTCACTCCTATGCAGGTTTAGTGGGGGGAATACCCAAACAGGACTCCTGAATGTAATCGGGATTCCAGCTGTAGTCTGCAGGGCACTTAAAACTTTGGCAGAGTGACCACAAATGTTCCTTTTGTTTTAAGCCCAGGAGCCGCGCCAGAACGTGCCCAGTTCTGGAGGTGGTGTGGTCTTCTGACAGGGAAAGGTGGGAGGCAGGGTGCAGTTAAAGTGCACGCTTCCAGTTTCTCCTTCCAGCCTCTCAGCCTTGCTTGATACACTTACGTCCTGGTCTGTCTTTTCCTGCTTTCTCAGATATTCTTTGAGTTTTGGGGTTTTCTAAGAAGTCTCTTGCATTAATTAGGCAAGGGATGTTGGCAAAGTTCCATCATGGACTGCCCCCCACAACCCCAGTCTGGGGATCTTTTTCGTGCAACAAGTCTGCACGTTGGAACTCCCACTATCTCACAGTCACTTTCTTCTAATTTGAGCGAATGGAGACACGACAGCAGTTTATCCAAAGCCTAGCACGTCACATTACTATTATTACCACTTATGCCTTTTCTGAACAAGACAGCTACACAGTTCCCTCTGTAGGAGCAGTTCAGACTGGGGGGACTGTGCAGGGCTGCGGCAGGCTGCTGTGTGAACTGCCTTTGTAGCATGCCAGCACAGGCCTTGGCTAAGCAGGTAAGTTACGTTACCCGCAAGAAAAGGAAAAGGGCTAGTTCTCTGTGAGGGTGGAGGGAAGGGAGCTCTGTTTGGCCAGTAAAGTGTTAAAAAATAGAATCTGCCGTGCCTGCATAGCAGTGCTCAGGGTACCGCCAGCCAGCTCCAGCGTCGTTCGCAGATGTTTGTGTTTTGTAACGTCTGACGTGTGTCAGCCTCAGAATGTAGCAGTCTGGTACATACGTGAATGTCCGCTGTGCAGTTCTCTTCCACAGAGGCCAGCCTCACAGGCTGAGGAGGAGACGAGCCCACTCGGCTCCTGGTCCTCCAGTGCGCAGGGGCCTGGGCAGCCTCCCACCGAGGCCAGCCTCGCAGGCTGAGGAGCAGACCAGCCCGCTCGGCTCCTGGTCCTCCAGTGCGCAGGGGCCTGGACAGCCTCCCACCTTCACTCAGTCCCATTGTTTGGTAGTTTCCAGTGATGGAATCACTTCAGGAACCAGGGCTCCTAACACCAGTGTCAACCTTGCCACAGAAGTCTGTACTGAAGAGCTGTGACATAGAACCCAGGCCCTCCCCTCTTCTTGGAGGTATAAGCCAGGTAAGAGACTTTTGTTTGGTTTTTAATCCAGAAATTCTATTCCCATGCAGTTTACACACTGCTTTCTACTTGGGACGTCTTCTCCAGGTTCAGAATACAGCCTCTGGTGTATGGAGCTGTCCCAGGACTGTGTCAGCTATGACTTGGTTCCTCCCCAACCTTTTCCTTGGAATTCAAAGCCCTTTGCCTCTGTTTGAAGTATTTCAGCTACGTTTCAGTTTAAACTGTGTCAGTCACTAAGTGCTCCTTGAACAGAACCAGACACCCTGATCCCACCCTCATGGTCTAACGCCAGCCTTGCTTCAGCTCACCTGGCGTGTGAGGCGGGTGGGGTGGCGGGCATCCCCCCGTGAGGCGGGTGTGCAGCAATAGCTCTCAGTGCACAACTGTGGGCCTAGCCGGGAATGCCGATCCACAGGGCTGGGTGTGCCGGCCAGGAGGAGGTTGGGAACAGGGTGGGGAGTGCTGCTCTGTCCCGATGGACAGAGGCCAGCGCTGGACCAAGGGTCTCTGCCCGCTGAACGCAGTGCCAAGCCCAGTTTGGAGGTCTTACCGCTCAGAGCCCGCGGTCAGCAGGGGTCTCATCTCAGTGCCTTGTGGTCTGCTGTGGAAATCTCACTCGGTGCAACGCTCTTCAGCGGTGACCCTTGGCTGTGCGGTGGCGCTCTTAGATACCCGAGTTAGTGGAGATGGACCTGGAGGACTCCAGCTGAGAGATGGATTCTGCCTGGTCAGCTTCTTAAGATCCAGGAAGTCCACCCCCTGTTGGGTAGAACCTGTGAAGCCTGCCGCTGGTTCCCAGATGAACAGAGGCTCTGAGGGTCCTGAGATAGGGGGGCGGGGTGCCTGGGCTTCCTCCAGTGCCCACTGGACCCCAGGAAGACAGAGGAATGGGGAGGCTGAGGGGAGTGAAGAGGTCTGCCAGGCAATGGGCGCAGACTTCTGTCTTGTGAGGAATGAGAGGCAGGAAGTGAGTGTCCAGAGGACAAAGGCAGAGGGCAGCACAGGGCAGGGGGCCCCCCGGCCAGCATTCCAGCTCCAGGGTTCCGGGGGCCTCGCCCCGGGCAGGTTACACGTCAGCCTTCCAAGCAGAGTTCACTGGATCCTCCCGGGCCTGGCGAGCTCGTGCACTAACTTGTGGCGGTCGATCCTTTTCTGTCGGAGGCAGTGGATTTCTCACACTTTGGGTCAGCACTGTGGCTTGTTTTCAGTTCCCCCGCCCCGAGTGTAGGGTAGCTGTGCCCAGCCGTGCAGGCTCACAGGGGAGGGCAGAAACCTGGCTTCAGTAGAGGAGATGGAGGACTCGGTCATATGGGAGGAGCGGCCCTGGCCTCAGCTGGTGGCGCGGCGAGTCACGGCCTTGCCAGCCGCGCGACGGCAGGAACGGTGTTGCCTCCGCAGCGCCGTCTGCGGGGGCCGTGGCCGCCCTGGCCGCCGGTGCATCCGTGTCTGCATCGCTCAGTGTCACTTGCTGGGTCTCCCTGCCTCTCTGTTCTTCACTGAGCTCATCTGCCAGTAGGCCTTCCCGTGAGAGCCGACCTGGGCTCTTGGAGTGAGAACGACAGACAGAACTTGGTGCCACAGTGGATGCAGAGGGTGGGGGCTAGATCATGACTCTGGCTTCTGACCTGAAAACAATTAATTGCCAGCACTAAGATAAGGAAAAGATAGGGAGTCCTGGTCCAGTCAGTAGAGTAACTAAAGCTCAAACGTCAGGATGAAAGCACGCTGTTGTCCAGTCACTCAGTTGTGTCTGACTCTCTGTGACCCCATGAACTGAAGCCCACCAGCCTTCCCTGTCCCTCGTCACCTCCCGGAGTTTCCTCAAACTCATGTCCATTGAGTTGGTGATGCATCCTCTGCCATGCTCTTCTCCTGTTGCCTTCGATCTTTCCCAGTGTCTGGATGAAAGCTTAGAGATGGTATTCAGAGCCTTGGGGGATATATTTATACAAGCTGTACTCAACAGTGACAGGTCAGAGAATCGCCCCCACAAGGTTCTGTGTGTCAGGGCACCTGGCAGCACGTGGCCCTCACGGCCACACAGGACCTTCCTCCATGACAGCGCTCTTTGGAGCCTTAGTTTCTCAGTCTGGAGTGGGAATAAAGGGGCCTTACTTAAAGTATCACAAGAATATTAGGCACCATTCAGGTTTATTGAGTTTTTCGTGTGCTCCACAGACAATTTGCCAGTCTTCACAGAGTTAAAATACACTTAAAAAAAATCAGATTTAAACAGACACACTTCCATTATCCAGATGACCACAGCTTTGTTAATACTTGCAGCTCGTCACTGAGGAGGCTTCCCCTGTTGAGGGGTGAAAGCCCCGCCTTCCTCGTCTCGGCTTTCGGATCTCCTTTCGGATCTTGGCAGTGGCTGGGTTGCAGCAGGGCCACTGCCATGAGCCTAGGCCAGCCCAGGGTCTGGACGCTCCTCTGGACATGCTGGAGGACTTGGTGCAGGGAGTGGGGTGAGTGAGCGTAAGTACAGGTGCCCCACACCCTCGTGTCCTGGGGCGCCTGGCGCGTGTCCACTACCACAGCTCCTCTGGGGAAGGGTCCAGGGGCCACCTGGGCAGGTTTGAGGAGCACGCCTGAGGGCTTCCTAGAGCCTTTCCGTAAGAGGCCACCTCAGGCCTTAATCGTCTCGCAGCCATGTCTGAGCAGATTGCTCACAGCAGAAGCAGAAGTGTCCTCACGACAGGACCCAGAGGGCCTACAAGTGGTCTGGACTTGTCCTAGCAGGAACTCACCTGGGGGCTGGTCTGCTGAACGGATCCTTCACATTGTGGCGCTTAAAGCCAAGCATATCGGCCTATGACCGGGTTCTGCAAACAAACCAATATTGACATATTTTTGCCCAATGTTGGCATTTTCATTTTTCTATCCTTTTGATTAGCTTTTTCATAATAAATGCCATCTATGCCCTCTTTGTTGTACTTTAGAAATCTGCCTATTGTGAGGGAAATGGTAATTGTTCCACTGTAAAGCTCCCAGTCAGTCATCATGAGCCTTAAATCTAAAAGCTTTTCTTGAACAGCCTTTGTAACAGGAGACTCGATGGACCAAACTCCCAGCCTGTTTGCAAATAAAGAGCAGTGTCATCATAAGCCTCTTGTCTCAAGTCAGTCCACAGATGGGGAAAAAACAGAGACCAGACTACGTAGAGGTTGCAGCCTACTCTCTTTTAATAGTAATTTTTATTGGCGTGCAGTTGCTTTACAGTGTTGTCAGTTTTCTGCTGTATGGCAAAGTGAGTCAGTTATACGCGTGTATATACGTATATCCGCTCTTTCTTGGCTTTCCTTCCGATTTATGTCACTACAGAGCATTGAGTAGAGGTCCCTGTGCTATACAGTAAGTTCTGGTTAGTTGTCTGTTTTATACATAGTAGTGTAAATAGGTCAGTCGTAATCAACCAGCTCACCCACCTCTCCTTCCTCCTTGATAACTTGTTTGTTCCCTACACCTGTGACGCTCTTTCTGCTTTGCCCATAAGTCCATTTGCACCGTTTTTCTAGATTCCACATATAAGCAGTATTACACCTTACCTTCCTGACTGACTTCAGTCTGTATGACTCCCTGGGTCCATCCATAGTGCTGCAGACGGCGTTATTTCATTCCTTTTTATGGCCGAGTGACGTTCTGTTGTATAGATGTAGCACATCTTTATCCATTCACCTGTCAGTGGACACCTGGGTGGCTTCCATGTCTTGTCTATTGTAAATAGCGCTGTAATATACATCGAGGTGCGTGCATCCTTTCAGATTATGGTTTTGTCCAGATAATATCCCCAGGAGCATGATTACTGGGTCCTACAGTAGTTCTGGTTTTAGTGTCCTAAGGAAACTCTGTTCCCCATAGTGCCTGTACCAATTTACCTTTCCCACCAATAGCGTAGGAGGCTTCCCTTTTCTCCTCACCCTCTCCAGCATTTTATTGTTTGTAGACTTTTGATGATGGCCATTCTGACTGGTGTGAGGTGATAACCTTGTTATAGTTTTGATTTGCATTTCTGTAAGAATTAGTGACGTTGAGCATCTTTTTGTGTCTTTTGGCCCATCTAAATGTCTTCTTTGGAGAAATGTCTATTTAGATCTTCTGCCCATTTTTTTGAATTTTTTTTTTTTTTTTTTATATTGAGCTGCACAAGCTGTTTGTACATTTTGGAATTACACCCTTGTCGGTTGTTTTGTTTGCAAATAATTTTCTCCTATTTGAGGGCTGTCTTTGTTTTGTTTAGGATTTTTAGTTGCTGTGCAAAAGCTTTTAAGTTTAATTAGGTCCTTTTAAATTTTGTTTTTATTTTCATTGCTTTTGGTGGTAGATCGAAAAGATCTTGGCTGTAATTTATATCAAAGAGTATGTTTTCCTCTAACAGTTGTACAGTATCTGTCCTTACATTTAGGTCTTTAATCCATTTTGAGTTTATTTTTGTGTATGGTGTTAGGAAGTGTTCTAATTTCATTCTTCCACTCGTAGCCGCCAAGTTTTCCCAGCACCTCTATTGAATAGACTGTCTTTTCTCAAGAAGTCCACTCTTAATAAAAGATGTCAACAAAGCATTTGGAAGAGTCTCTATCCTCTAGGTTAAGGTGGGGAATTGGGGGCATCCAGAGTATCATCGATGAAGCAGATTAAATAACTAGTTGAATGGCCCTGTTATCCCAAAGGTTCTCGCCTTTGTCCCTAGCCCTGCCCACATGTCTCTTGATAATGTGGCTGCGGACACAGCTTAGCAGATTTGGGTCAGATCAGACACAGGAGAGTCTGGTGTTGAGCGTCACACTCCGACAGCGGTGACAGCGCCCGGGGCCCCTGCAGCAGGCGCCGCTGTCACCAGTGCACAGAGGACTCCTGAGGCCAGCGCCTGCGAAGTGGCAGAGGGAACACAGGCCTGTGGCCTTGCCCACTGTCCTTCCTCCCCTCGCGGAATCCCTCACAGCCCCCACCCTCAGGAAATACAGAGAAGTCAGTACACACTCGGCTGGCTCAGTGGCCTACTCCCTGCTCACAAACATTTTCAGTCCAACCACTGCCCATAGGAATCAAGGACTGTTACAGCCACCTCCGTCCTCGTCTTCCCAAATCCAGATCCAGTGTGTATTCCACACCGTGGTCCAGAGTGGTGGTCAGACATCTCAGACTTGTAGTGAAATCTCATGATACAGTGTAGGCAGGGCAAATTTTATTACCCATATTACAACAGATGAGGAGGTTCATGGTTAGCTAATTTGCCCCAGATCTTCCTGCCTCCAGAGCCTGAGCTCATTATCAGAAGATAGTCACACACACGTTTTGTTTGGCTTAAAAGTTCCTGTATACAGGGAAAGACCGTGCCAACAACTTCCTACTAGAAGTGGGGGAACCACTGACCGTCTTAGGCAAGGAGGAGCTGGGGTCTGGTTGCCTGAGCCTTACGCTGACGCGGCTGCTGCCCACAGGGTGTGCAGGCCTGCCTCCCTCCCTGGAAGGCTGTAGCAACGTAAACTACTACTCACTAAGCTAGGCACTCACTGCCTCACACAGGGACCAGGACACACGCCTCCTGGCAAACCACAACCAGACCTCAGTGTCCCGCGTTGCTGTCATTAAAACAGCAAACCATAAAAATAAATGAAAACAACTGTCAGCAGCTGTTCCAATTGCCAGTAATGGTGGGCTGTAATTCAGACCAACCCTCCTGCTAAAAATAAGATGAAATACCAAAAATATCTTTTGAAAAGCAACGGAGAAGCTTCTGCTTCTGCTAATGATGGGAGAAGAACTCCTGTTTCGTCCAACCCTGCCGCAAATGATAGCTGTAAATTCTCAACAAAATACAGAAGCAACCGTAAAGGCCGCGTAGGACAACCACACTCAGGAGAAACGAGGGGAGCTGACAGCTGGAAGGGCACGGCACCGAGTTAGTGCCCACTTGTATGGCTTTTTCCTGAAGACAGGCCCCAAGGGGCACTGTGTGGGGTAGTTAAAACTCTAGCCCCACAGCCTGTGTACAAACTCCGCCCGACGCTATGGCCTGTAAATACACACCCACAGAGCAGACTCCAGGCACCCGGCTAAAAGAACTAAAGGGAAGTTCTCAGCGGCTGCCCGCCACAGAAGAGCCAGGGTTTGAAGTATGAGTTCAGCCCAACTGACTGTCTACTTTAAAAGTATTCTTCATGGCAGGGGGGTGGGAGCAGGAGGTTCAGGAGGGAGGGGACATATATATATACACACCTATGGCTGATTCGTGTTGAAAACAATACATGGAAAGAGTTTCTACAGTGTATTATTAACAATAGCCAGGCTGTAATTCAGAATCACTGTACATATGAACTTACTTACAAAACAGAAATAGTCACAGATATAGAAAACTTATGGTTGCCAGGGTTGGGGGAGGGTAAAATTGGGAGATTGGGATTGATGTAAACACACTGCTGCTGCTAAGTCGATTCAGTGTTGTCTGACTCTGTGCGACCGCAGGGACAGCAGCCCACCAGGCTCCTCTGTCCACAGGATTCTCCAGGGAAGAATACTGGAGTGCGCTGCCATTTCCTCCTCCCCATACACACACTGCTGTATATAAAATAGATAATAAGGACTTACTGTTAGAGCACAGGGAACTCAGTAGTCTGTGATGACCTATAGGGGAAGGAAATCTTTTTAAAAAGTGGACATAATGTATAAGTGATTCACTTTGCTGTACAGCAGAAAGTAATACAACATGGTAAAACAACTACAATTTTAAAATAATGAGAGAACAAAGATTGTAAACATTGATCTAACATAAACATCTAACATCAGTCTAAAGCGAGAGTGTTATTTGCTGAGATGTGTCCAACTCTTTGCTACCCTTTGGACTATAGCCTGCCAGGCTCCTCTGTCCTTGGGATTCTCCAGGCAGGAATACTGGAGTGGGTTGCCATTCCCTTCTCCAGGGGATCTTCCCCTCCTAAGCATCGAACCCGCATTTCTTGCATTGTAGGCAGACTCTTTACCAACTGGGCCACCAGGGAAGCCCAACAGCAGTCCTAACATAGACATAATTGTAGTCCCAGGATGAGAAGAGAATTGGGGCATTTTTTTTAAAGATGAATGGCTGAATTTTCCCAAATTGGGGGATAGTTCAGGAATCACAGCAAACCACAGGTAGGATAAATATAAAGAAACCCATTCCCAGAGACTTCATAATCAAACTTAATGATTATAGAATCTAAAAACTGAAAAATCTTGAAAGCCAACAAGATAGAAATGGCATATAAGGAAACAAAGTTTCAATTATAAGAAATATCCCACAACTTGGTGACTATACTACAAAAAAACAACATTGAACTGTATACTTTTAAAGGATGAATTATATGAGAATTATATATAAACTTACCCCCAAAGGACCCCTCCGTCTTACTCTTCTGGGTCACTCATACTGGGGAGGAGCTGTATCAAAGGGCTGTGATGTGAAATCTTGGAGCGGATGCTCCAACCCATGTCAGACCTTCAAACGACTCAGCCCTGGCCAATATTTTCACTGTAATCTCACACGAAACCACAAGCCAATTCTGGATTCCTGACTCATGGAAACTGTGGAAGACAAGCATTTGCTGCGTTAAGTCACTAAGGTGTGGGGTAGTTATGGAGCAATACATAATAAAACTGGTGATAGTAAATGTGTGGATTAAATATAAAAAAGGCTTGTCTCAATTTCTTTAATGCATATAACAGCAAACATTTTTGACATCGTCTGGTAGACACTGTGTGTTGTATAAAGATGAAATACCTGTGACTTGGCATAAAATGTGTGCCCTTCCCCATACAGGACCCTATGCGTCTGTCTTTCTGGCTGTTCCTGAGTTAATCTACCTGTCACAACCTGTGTCCATTGATGGTGAAAGAATTTTAAAATGTGATACACAGTGGAATACTATGCTATGCTATGCTATGCTAAGTCACTTCAGTCGTGTCCGACTCTGTGTGACCCCACAGACGGCAGCCCACCAGGCTTCCCCATCCCTGGGACTCTCCAGGCAAGAACACTGGAGTGGGTTGCCATTTCCTTCTCCAATGCATGAAAGTGAAAAGAGAAAGTGAAGTCGCTCAGTCATGTCCAACTCTTAGCGACCCCATGGACTGCAGCCTACCAGGCTCCTCCGTCCATGGATTTTCCAGGCAAGAGTACTGGAGTGGGGTGCCATTGCCCACTCAGCTGTAAAAAAGAAAAGTGATATTCTGCCATCTGTGACAGATGAATGGACCTCGAAGGGAACACACGGTTGAGATTTATTAGTGCCAGCAGATCCTGACTCTTCAGGCAGATGGATAACGTACAGGCTGAGGAATATCATCGTGAGTTCACAGGTTCAGGAAAACTTGTCCGATTATCATGTAAGTCTGGGGGTGAGCATTTCCTCCCAATGCTAATTCATCACACTGACCTTATCAAGTATAATACTAAATGAGATGCTAAAGAAATTAGCCTCTGACAATCTTGAGATGCTCCCCTTGGTTATCTTCCAATTGTTTTATTTCCCTCTGTCTTAACTACTTAAGTATTGGAGAAGGAAATGGCAACCCACTCCAGTGTTCTTGCCTGGAGAATCCCAGGGACGGGGGAGCCTGGTGGGCTGCTGTCTATGGGGTCGCACAGAGTCGGACATGACTGAAGTGACTTACCTTAACTACTTAAGTAGAAATAATTATTTTTATGGGAGATAGAAATAATAATAGCTTCAAGCAAAAGAAGATATGAGGTTCATAATATTAAAGAAATGTATGGCAGCTATCACACAAGGTTGGAAGAGAGGAACATCAACATTCTTGTATTACATATGAGGTAATATATTATTTGAAAATGAACTGTGATAAAGAGTCATACTGTAAATCCTAGAGAAACAAAGTCAGCCGGTGAAGGAGACAAAATGGAATCATAAAAATAATCCGAAAGAAGAAATGAGGCAAATAGGAAACACAGTGCAGGAAGGTGGATATATAACGAAACATAAATATTCACATCGGACTACTTACATTTTAACACCCCAATTAAAAGGCAGAAGTTCTCAGATGGGATTTTAAAAGCAGGGTTCAATTATATGCTACTTTTGAGAAACCAACTTTAAGCATAAAGACATAAAGATTAAAAGGGTGGAAAAACACATTTTCATGCTAACACCAATCATTAGAAAGATGGAGTGGCTATACTAATACGAAAATAGATTTCAGGACAAGGAATATTATTGAGACTAAAGCAGATCCCTCCATAATAATAAATTGGTTCATTTATCTGAAGTACATAATAATCCTAAATGTTTATGTAGCTAATAGTAAAACTTCAAAATATTTGAAGCAGAAACTGATACAAATAAGAAAAATAGTCTAACCCACAAATGTGGTTGAAATTTCAATATCCCTCTCTCACTAATCCATAAACAAAGTAGATAGAAAATGAGAAAGGACATAGAATTAACGCAGTCAAACTCCTTGACCTAATTAACATTTATAGAACATTCTACCCAGCAATAGCAGAATACATATTCCTTCCAAGTGCATGAAGAACATTTACCAGGATACACCATAGTCTGAGCAGTAAGATAATGAGAAAGTACTGAAACAATACGAAGTATGTCCTCTACAACAAAACTAAAAATAGAGAAAATCCTCAAATATTTGTAAGCTAAATAATGCACTTCTAATTCCCAGGTGGCACTAGTGGTAAAGAACCCACCTGCCAATGCAGCAGACGTAAGAGATGGGGGTTCGATCCCTGGGTCAGGAAGATCCCCTGGAGGAGGGCACGACAACCCACTCCAGTATTCTTGCCTGGAGAATCCACGGACAGAGGGCCTTGGTGGGCCCCAGTCCACAGGATCACAAAGAGTTGGACATGACAGAAGCAACTCAGCACGAATAACTCACGGCTCAAAACGGACTCACAGGAGAAGTTAGAAAAAATACTTCGAATGGAAAGAAAAACATGACATGTCAAGCTTGTGGGATTCTGCAAAAGCAATGCTTACAGAGAATTCACATATGTGTGTGTCTGTGTGTATGTATACTGTACAGATTTTTTTCTTTTGGCCACCCAGCTTGTGGGAGTCTTAGTTCCCCAACCAGGGATTAGCCCCAGCCACAGCAGTGAACGTGCCAAGTCTTAATCAGTAGGCTACCAGGGAAATCCCTGAAATGGACAAATTTCTGGAAAGATTAAAACTACCAAAGCTCAGTGAAGTGGAAATAGATAACCTGAAAAGCCCTATATCTATTAAACTAAATTTCTAATTAAAAACCTTCCTACAAAAAAAACTCCAGGTTCAGATATCATCAGTTGTGAATTCTAAGAAATATTTAAGAGAAATATTATCAATTCCACCCATGGGGTTGGAAACAGTTGGACACGACTGAGCAACTAAACTGATTATCAATTCTAAACAAATTCTTCCAGAAAATTAAACAAGGAAATAAATACTTCCTCTATTAGGGAAGCATTTCCTGGTAACAAAACCAGACAGATGCTGCAAGATCAGAAAATTACAGATGAGTATCCTTTATGATCCCGGACATACAAATCCTTAAACTTTTGGCAAAGTGAATCCAACAACATATAAAAAGGATAATGTATAGATGCAGGTTTGGCTTAGCATTCAATTATTCAGGCCTTTCCCGGTGGTGCAGTGGTTAAGAATCTGCCTTGCAAAACGGGACACAGGTTCAACCCCTGGTCCGGAAGATCACACATGGTGTGCAGCAACTGAGATGGTTCGCCACAACTAATGAGCCTGTGGTCTCGATCCAGCACACCACATGCTGCCACAATGACCCCGAGTGCCCTGGAGCCCATGTTGTGAGCCCACGCTCCACAACTGGTAGACCAGCACACCATATATCTTTTAAAAAAACATTCATTCATAGCAACCGACTAAAGAAAAATTGCAGACACCCAAAAGGCATTTAACGAAATCCAACATCCATTCATTTTAAACAGTTTCAGCAAACTAGCAATAGAAAGGAACATCCTTGTTGGATAACGGCACCTACAAAAATTGAGTTATGCTTCATATCTATAGTATTGATACTATGTATAAAATAGATAATTCATGAGAACATACTGTGTACCACAGGGAACTCTATTCAGTACTCTGCACTGATCTAAAGGGAAGAAGTCCAGAAGGGGAATATACATGTACATACAGCTGATTCATCTGCTGTACAGTAGAAGCTAACAGCACTGTAAGGCAATAATACTCCAATAAAAATTAATTTGAAATACAACAGTCATACTAAATGTTGAAGGAAATCAACAGAAAATAGGAATCTGAGAAAATGTTATCTAGGAATTCATGTTTCTGGATGTGCACAAATAAGTGTTTCTCATGATTTCCATCAGCATTGCTTTAAATCAATCAACTATATAACTGTTACCATCAGATGTTTTATCTTAAACAGTTGTGCTTGTGTTCTGGGAAAACAGGCAGCATTAATAAGGGGGGTAGTGTGAAAAGTAGGAAAGTGAAGGTCAAGTGACTGGCACTAATCTAGGAGGGAAAAAGTCATTTACTAGAAGAAAAAGTTCATATTTGACCAAAAAGATAAATCCAAATGCTTGTAAGTGACTCAATTTGAAAGAAAAAGAGCAAAGACACACCAAGCACGTACACGTGAGAAGGCAAGGCTGTGACAGTCACACCCAGAAGAGCTGGAATTCAGTAAAAAGCATGAAACACAACAAAAGCTTCACAGTGTGAGGACCATACTCTACCCAGTATTTCATCTTTCAGCTCAAGCTGTGAACCAGCACGATTTTCAGAAAGGGGAATGGGGCTGGGGGTCACAAATACGGACTGTCCATAATTTCAAATATTTCATAACAGTCTCAGGCATTAGTACAAGAATTAAATATAGAAATCTTAAGATCTGACATCGTTATGAACCTTAACTGTCAACATATCAAACTCTAAGAAAAAAATGCAAGACAAGTAATTGATAGAAATTAAAACGTGGTTGAAGAATTACATAATCTCAGTCCTGGACAAGTCAAGTAGGGAGCGGGGAATAAAAGGAATGTGCATAGAAAGAAAAAGCTCATCACTCCTGAGCCAGGTCAGTGCTCTTCCCAGCTCTGCCTCTGACAGCCATGTCCCTCTTCTGTCCCAGTGACTCCACCATCCACGCAGCTGGACGAGCCCCGCTACCCCCATGACCAACCAATCCATCACTGTGAGTCCTGTCCACTCAACCTCCTGAATGCCCTTGGAATCTGTCCATTTCTCTCTGTCACCTCTGTCTCCACTCTGATATCAGACACTAGGGTCTTGCCCCTGGATTATGACAGGAGCCTCCTAACTCACTCTGACAAACCTCCACTTCCACCGCCCATCACCTGCTCCGCACACCACAGCCAGAGCCATCTTTACAAAATGGAAACCTTTTACCACTCTGCCGGGTCCACAAGCCAAGGACTTGCCCTTGCTCTCAGGGTATGGCAGAAATCCATCCTGCAACCCTCAGGGCCGTGTCCACCATGGCCCTCCCTGCCTCTCCCGCTCCTCTCACACCAAGTGTCACTACCCCGTCCTCTGGACATCCTTCCACTCTTTCAAGACCAGGCTCCTCTCCCACCTCTGGACATTCATCTGCACCAGCCATATCCTGGACCTGTACTGCTTACCTCAGGCTCTGTCTCACTAAGGCCAATTCATGCTTCAGATCTCGGCTCACCTGTCACCTTGTCGGGAAAGCCTTCCATGACCTTCCATTCTAGCTCATATGCCTCTGTGTTATGCTCTCAGAGAGCACGGCTCCTTTCCCGCACAGGACTTCTCCCACTGAGGCTATTATCTGATTAATGTCTGCCCCCACCCACGACCTCCACCACCAACCTATTAGAGTTCTGAGTAAAGGAATCCTGCTTTTGCTCACCTACCATTTCCCCCAGTGGCCGTCACAGTATCTCAAATACAGTAGGTGCTGCAATAAACATGGGAGCCATAAATGAACCTGAATCAAAGTATCAATACTTAGTAGATTGATCTGATTCAACTCATTTACTGTCACAGAAAACAACCTTAGCTTCCCATGGAATAGCAATGGAAACTGATCATAAGTTAGACCCTCACAAAATGGCACATTCTGTAATGTGCAAACAACTGATTGCTTTCTCTCCAAAGCACTAGAATATGCTAGCATATTGCTTTGGAATATCACTAGAAACACACAGGAAAATTAGAAACAGCAAGGGCATGGACTTATTCATTGCTATATCGCCAGCACTTAAAGTAGGTGTTGATACATATTTTCAAATGAACACACAAAAGCATGGACATGAAATGACAACCCCCCAAAGAGTAGGATGGAGAGACAAGAAGTAAGATAGGAGAGAAAATCAGAGGTTCAATCAAGAAGGAATAATCAGGAATTTTAGAAAGAAAACAGAATAAAATGATCAAAGAAATAATGTAATTTTCTAAGAAACTGAGAACATGGATCTCCAGATTGAGAAAGCCCACAAACACCCAACTAAATGGATGAAAAAAATATGTGACATACACATACACACAATTGAATACTACTCAGCCATAAAAAAGAATGAAATAATGCTATCCGCAGAACAATGCTGGATCTAGAGACTATCATACTAAGATGGAAAAAAACATATATATGCTGTCACAGGCAGACCCAAAATATGACTGATGAACCTGTTTATAAAACAGAAACAGACTCTCAGACATAGAAAACAAACTCCTGGTTACCAAAGGGGAAGAGGGGCAGACAGTTTAGGAGTTTGGGATTCACAGATACACTCTACTATATATAAAACAGAAAAAGAATAAGGACCTGCTGTACAGCACAGGGAACTATGTTCAATATTATGTAATAACCTAAAATCAAAAATAACCTGAAAAAAATATATATGCACACATATACATGTATAACTGAATCACTTTGTTGTACACCACAAACTAACACAACATTGTAAATCAAATATATGTGGATTTAAAAAAAGGAAAATCACCCACACCCAAAATGACCACACATCACCCTAACACACTGCAGACACTGGACACAAATGCTACAAGCCTTCCTAGAGAAAATAAAGGTCACCTACAAACGTTCAAGAATCAGAAGGACTCTGCATTTCTAAGTCGTGTTCAACTCTGCAACCCTATGGACCCTAGCGTGCCAGGCTCCTCTGTCTGTGGGATTCTCCAGGTAAGAACACTGGAGTGGGTTGCCATGCCCTCCTCCAGGGGATCTTCCTGGCCCAGGGGTCAGACCCACATCTCCTGTGTCTCCTATATTGGAAAGCAGGTTCTTTACCATTAGCGCCGCCTGAGAAGCCTAAATGGTAACACCTGAAGCTAAGAGACAATGGATACCTTTAAAATTCTGAAGAAATATAACTCCAAACTAGAGTTCTACACCCAACCAAACATATAAGGGGTTAATAAAGGACAGAATAAACACTGATACACAGGAGTTGTTTTTGCTTTTTTTGGCCACACCATGCAGCTTGTGAGATCTTGTTCCCTGACCAAAGATCCAACCTGGGCCCCAGCAGTGAAAGTTCCTAGTCCTAACCACTGGACTGTCAGAGATTTCCCGAGAATTTATCTTTTAAATGCTTATAATTAAATGAAGAAAAGTCTCAAATTACCTAAGCTTCTATCTTAAGAAAGTAGAATACAAAGTCCATAGTCGGCACAAGAGGAAATAATACAGATAAAGGCACACAAATCAATGAAATCAAATACAGAAAAATAAGAGAGACACGGGTTAAACCAAAAGCCGATTATTTGAGAAGATCAAATTAAAATTCATAAACATTTAGGGCTTCCCTGGTGGCTCAGTAGTAAAGAATCCACTGGCCAATTCAGGAGACATGGGTTTGATTCCTGGTCCCGGAAGATTCCACATGCCACAGAGCAGCTGAGCTGCGGTGCTACAGCTTTTGAGCCTGAGCCCCGCAATAGGAGAAGCCACCACAGTAATGAAGAGCAGGCCCTGTTGGCCGCAACTAGAGAAAAATTCCTCACAGCAACAGAGACCTAACACAGCCAAAAATAAATAAACTTTAAAACTTATTAAAAAAATTAATGTTTAAAATACACAGCTTATGCAGCTCAATACCCACCCACCCCCCACAAAAAAACACAACCCCATCAAAAAAGTAGGCAAAAGATCTATTTTTTGCCTTAAAAAAAGTCATTTTTCCAAAGAGGAGATACAGATGGCCTCTTCGAGGCACATGAAAATATTCTCAACATCACTAATTATCAGCAGAATGCAAATCAGAACTACAGTGGGCACTACCTCATGCCAATCAGAACGGCCATCACCAAGAGAATCTGAAAACACAATCCAAAAATCTTAATGCTGGAGAGGCTATGGAGAAAAGGGAATCCTCCTGCACTATTGGTGGGAATAAAATGGATCCAGGCACTATGGAGAACAGTATGGCGATCCTGGCTCCGGTGGGTAAGGGGCCCAGAGCCCCGCACAGCACGTGGCCGTGAAGGAGCCACCGCGTGGGATGGCGTTCAGACTGGACACTGCCCAGAGGCAGCCGGGGGGACGCTGGAATGGCCTAAAGGCACAGCCGAAAGGCCAGCTGAGGAGGCGCTCTCAAAGGACGGGTGCTGTCCATCCGGATGGGGCTGTTTTATTAAACCAGAGGTTTCTATCTAGTTCCTTCCCCAAAGGAAGGACACACGGCTCTTGGCTGAAACAGAAAAGGGCAACAGGGGTGGCCCCACTCCCATTTTGCCACCACTCTGGGCTCTGCAGGGCTGGACGGCCCTGGGACCAAGAGCCCAGATCCTATTGCGCTGCGAGCTACAGCTCCTGCCAGGACACCGTGGCTCCTGCTGCCCAAGGACAGGCGGGAGCAGAGAGGAACTGCCACGTGGGTGGGGGTGACCCTCAGCAGGCGGGGGGACAGGAGACGACGTGGGTGGACCTCAGGTGATCCACCTGGACGCGGCTGGTCTCCCCTTCACCCCACCTCAATGGCCAACAGATGTGCAGAACCCCCGCCGGAGATGCATGGTAAGTGTTCCGACGCTTCAGAAAGGAAGGTCTGGGCTGCTCGTCCAGGCAGGCCCCCAGCGCCTGCTCGGGTGATGGCCAGGGGGTGAGAGGAGTTTGAAATGGACAGTGGGGGAGGTTGAGGATGAGCACACTTCGGAGTGTCCCCTGAGGAAGGAGGGCCCACGGAAACCACGGGATTGCTGCTCCCCAAACCTGTGGAGATACACAGCTGAACACATGCCTCAAAGCCCTCCGATTTCACGGAGGATCCTTGACCAAGAGCCCCAGCCGCTGCGGAGCTTTCAAACCCACCCTTCAGCCTGTGTCTAGGTCACGCCTCCCACGGGCCTCCCCTGCTGCCGAGGGCACAGGACATCAGGGATGCTGAGGCAGGCTGGTTGCTGGAGGACCCAGGACACCTCTGAGCCAACTTTGGTTTGAGAACTCCCTGGCAGCTTTGCGGAAACTTCCTGGGGGTACACGGCCGTCTCAGGAACTTCTGTCCACCCTTCTCTGCTGCTCGTCTTCGCTGGAGTCCTTGCAGCCTTGACCAGCTTCTTCCTTGTCTTTCTGGGTATTTCCCCAGATAACCCTCCCCACTACCCCAACCCCCCACATTTAGTCTTAACCCTGGTGTCCCTTCTTGAAGGTCCTGGACCAACACAGGAGGCTTTCTGGAGGGATGGTACCAAGAAAAACTCAGAACCTATAGGACAAGTGATGTGTGTGAATATGCAGAAAATATAATCAGAAGAGTTGTTTCCTTCTGTTGCAGAGATGGGAAAACTTAGTGATACACAGAGCTAATAAACAGGAAGATGAGGCAATTACTAACTCCAGGAAAAAAAGAACATCATTTAAAAAAAAAAAAGGAAATCATGACTTGGTTCAGTGTGACAAGGGTTGACATTGAGTACTAACCAAGCCAAGAATGGAGACAGGAAACTAGACAGAGAATGAGGGAGAGGGTGGGGAGGATGGTTTGGGGAAAGAGTGCTACAATTTCAACCTTTACAACTGGGACAAGAACAAGGAAATTCAAAAATTATAAATCAAGACATGGACTAGGGGACTTCTCTGGTGGTCCAGTGGCTAGGAGTATGCGCTCCCAATGCAAGGGACCTGGCTCGATCCCTGGTCAAGGAACTAGATTGCACATGCTGCAACAAAAGACCCCACGTGTCACAGCTGTTGATGAGGGTAAAAGAAGAGTGGAAAAGCTGGCTTGAAATGCAATATTGGAAAAACTAAGATCGTAGCATCCAGTCCCATCACTTCATGGTGAATAGAAGGGGCAAAAGTGGGGGCAGTGTCAGACTTTACTTTCTTGGGCTCCAAAATCACTGCAGATGGTGACTGCAGCCATGAAACTGAAAAGCGCTTGCTCCTTGGAAGGAAAGCTATGACCAACCTAGACAGCATATTAAAAAGCAGAGACATCACTTAGCTGACAAAGGTCCGTATAGTCAAAGCTATGGTTTTCCCAGTAGTCATGTATGAGGAGAGTTAGACTATTAAGAAGGCTGAGCACTGAAGAATTGATGCTTTTGAATTGCGGTGCTGGAGAAGATTCTTGAAAGTTCCTTGGACTGCAAGGAGATCAGTCAATCCTAAGGGAAATCAACCCTGAATATTCATTGGAAGGACTGATGCTGAAGCTGAAACTCCAATACGTTGGCCACCTGATGCAAAGAGCTGACTCACTGGAAACGCCCCTGATGCTGGGAAAGATTGAAGGCAAAAGGAGAAGGGGGTAGCAGAAGATGAGATAGTTTGGTAGCATCACTGACTCAACGGACATGAATTTGAGCAAACTCCAGGAGATAGTGAAGGACAGAGGAGCCTGAAGTGCTGTGTCCGTGGGGTCGCAGAGTCAGACACGACTTAGCAACAACAAATGCCACAACCAAGACCAGATGCAACCAAATAAATAAATATAAAAAAAAAAAAAAAAAAAAACCCAGCCTAAATGGAATAAATATGTAAACATCAGCATTCACTAATTTTTAAAAAGGATATGTATATATACCAGTACTGAGCCAATCTGGGGAAGTGAGAAGGTGAGGCAGGACACCGAGGGTTTTGTTTTGTTAGAAGACTTGCAATACGATTTAATCTTTGCAGATTGTATTTTGGGGAAAAATTACTATAAAATGAAAACAGTATATGTCAAAACCTGTAAGTTACACCTGTGAAATTTTAAATCTACATAAATGGTCTATTTTCTGGGGAAACAGAAATTAACAGAATTGATCCTAGAAGAAGCAGGGGGGGGGGCGGCGGGCAGAAAAAAGGACTAGACCAGTTAGTCTAGAACAAATTGAAAAAACAGTTAAGAACCTGCTCTCTGAGGGAAAACACCATATGATACTATAAAGGAGGGTCCGTGTCATTATACACTTGTCCAAACTGTGTAACACCAAGGGTGAACCTGGGTATAAACTCTGGACTCTCGGTAAGGGCGTGTCACCCTAGGGCCATGACTAGTGACAAAGTCCCCCTCTCCTGGGCACGGGGACGGTGGTGGAGGCTGCGAGTGTCGCGTGGTGGGGAGGGAAATGGGAAACCTCACTACTTTCCTCCCCATTTTACTGGGAACCTAAAACCGCTCTAAAATAAAGTCTTAGATTCAGTTGTGCTTGGGGTTTGTTTGTTTGTTTTTTACCGCAAACTGCCTGTTCTCCTTTGCACGGCCCTGCAATAAATCCTTCTCTGCTCCAAATAAGAATAATGATAATAGGACTTCCCTGCCCTGATGGTCCAGGGGTTAAGACTCCATGCTTCAAATGCAGGGAGGGCAGGTTCGATCCCTGGTCAGGAAACTAGACCCCACATGCCATGCCATGAGGCCATAATAATAATAAAGTCTTAAAACTGAATTTTAAAAACAGACCTGCCCCTTGCCCTGAAAAAGGCATCTCATAACAAGGGTCAGCTGAGACATGGAGCTGCTGGAATCGTCCCTCTTGTGAGCAGGGAAGTAAATAGGTAGAACCGCTGTGGAGAGATAGTGCCCAGTAACCCCTAAACATATCCATGCCCCATGACTGGCAATTCCACCCCCCACCCAGGCATACATCCAACACAACTGAGAGCTATGTCTCAAAAGACACAGGCAAAAAAAATGCTCATATCTGCATGATCTGTAGTAGTGAAAAACCAGGAACCCCCTACAAACCCATCAATGGCAGAATGCATAAATAGCTCATGGCATATTCACACTTGGAAAAAAGCTTGGGAAAAAGAATAAACTGCTCACCATACTTTGACATCACAGATGAATCCCACAGACAGTGCTGAGTGAAAAAAGACTCCAAAGAGTTCACATTGAACCGCAATTATATGAAGTTCAAATGCAGGTAGAGGTCATCTGTGGTATAGAAATTAGGTTTTGGTGGTGGTGGTGGTGTTCAGATGAAGTGGTTTTCACTTTTAAACCAACCGAACACGTTTAATATAAAAACCTGAGAAGGGAAAGGCTACCCACTTCAGTATTCTGGCCTGGAGAATACCATGGACTGTATAGTCCATGGGGTGGCAAGGAGTCGGACACGACTGAGCGAGTTTCACTTTGGTGGCCCAGGGGTAAAGAATCTGCCTTGCAATGCGGCAGATGCAGGTTCGATATCTGGGCAAAGAACAAAGATCTCACATGCCTTGGAGAAACTTAAGTCGACTCACGACAGCTACTCACAAAGCCTGAGCAGTCTCGGGATCTTTGCTTAAAGATCCCGCCTGACGTGACCAAGATCCTGAGAGCCACAGCTAAGACCTGACACAGCCAAATAAATAGAGTAATTTTAAAAAAACCACAATTATCTCAAAGGCTATTAAAACACCCCTCCCTTGTGACTTCCCTAGTGGCCCAGTGGTTAAGAATCCACTTGCCAGAAGACCTAAACAGACATTTCTCGCAATCCCATGGACTGCGGCCCACCAGGCTCCTCCGTCCATGGGATTTTCCAGGCAAGAGTACTGGAGTGGGGTGCCATTGTCTTCTCCAAAGACATACAGATGGTTAATAAGTACATGAAAAAATTGCTCAACATCACTTATCATTAGGGAAATGCAAACCAAAGAGAAAATGGGGTATCATCTCATACCAGTCAGAATGGCCATCATGAAAAAATCAGCAAACAACAAATGCTGGAGAGGATGTAGAGACAAGGGAAGCCTCTCGTACTGCTGGTGAGAATGTACATTGATACAGCCACTATGCAGAAGAGTATGGTGATTTCTTTAAAAAATAGGAATAAAACTACCGTATGACCCAACAATCCCACTACTGGGTATATACCCTGAGAAAACCACAGTTATAAAAGACACATGTACCCCAATGTTCATTACAGCACTATTTACAATAGCCAGGACATGGAAGCAACCTAGATGTCCATTAACAGATGAATGGATAAAGAAGTTGTGTGTGTGTGTGTGTGTGTGTGTGTGTGTGTGTGTGTGTGTGTGTGCAATGGAATATTACTCGGCCATGAAAAGGAATGGATTTGAATCAGTTCTAGTGATGAACCTAGAGCCTGTTATACAGAGTGAAGTAGGTCAGAAAAACAAATATCATATATTCATTGAGAGAGTAGCACTGAAAAATACACATTACCATATGTAAAATAGATAACCGTCGGGAATTTGCTGTGTGACGCAAGGAACTCAACCTGGTTAATAATAACTAGAGGGGTGGAAAGGAGGTTCAAAACGGAGGGGACATATGTATACCTATGTTGATGTATTACAGAAACCAACACAACATTGTAAAGCAATTATCCTCTGATTAAAAATAACCTTTTTTTTTTAAAAAAAAGGACCAAGTTCAGTTCAGTTGCTCAGTTGTGTCTGACTCTTTGCAACCCCATGAACCACAGCATGCAGGCCTCCCTGTCCATCACCAACTCCCGGAGGTCACTCAGACTCACATCCATCGAGTCAGTGATGCCATCCAGCCATCTCATTCTCTGTCGTCCCCTTCTCCTCCTGCCCCCAATCCCTCCCAGCATCAGAGTCTTTTCCAATGAGTCAACTCTTCGCATGAGGTGGCCAAAGTACTGGAGTTTCAGCTTTAGCATCATTCCTTCCAAAGAAATCTCAGGGCTGATCTCCTTCAGAATGGACTGGTTGGATCTCCTTGCAGTCCAAGGGACTCTCAAGAGTCTTCTCCAACACCACAGTTCAAAAGCATCAATTCTTTGGTGCTCAGCTTTCTTCACAGTCCAACTCTCACATCCATACATGACCACAGGAAAAACCATAGCCTTGACTAGACAGATCTTTGTTGACAAAGTAATGTCTCTGCTTTTTAATATGCTGTCTAGGTTGGTCATAATTTTCCTTCCAAGGAGTAAGTGTCTTTTAATTTCATGGCTGCAATCACCATCTGCAGTGATTTTGGAGCCCAGAAGAATAAAGTCAGCCACTGTTTTCCCATCTACTTGCCATGAAGTGATGGGACTGGATGCCATGATCTTCGTTTTCTGAATGTTGGGTTTTAAGCCAGCTTTTCACTCTCCTCTTTCACTTTCATCAAGAGGCTCTTTAGTTCTTCACTTTCTGCCGTAAGGGTGGTGTCATCTGCATATCTGAAGTTATTGATATTTCTCCTGGCAATCTTGATTCCAGCTTGTGCTTCTTCCAGCCCAGTGTTTCTCATGATGTACATTGCATATAAGTTAAATAAGCAGGGTGACAGTATGCAGTCTTGACGTACTCCTTTTCCAAAGCGGGGAGAAAAAAAGAGTCTGCCTGGCAATGCAGGAGACATGGGTCTGATCCATGGGCCAAGAAGATTCCACATGTTGCAGGGCAACTAAGCCCGTCACCACAACTACTGAAGCCCCTGCCCTAGAGCCCACACTCTGCAACAAGAGAAAGCACTGCAATGAGAAGCTGCAACCAGAGAGTAGTCCCTGGCTCGCCACAACTAGAGAAAAGCCCACACACCAATGAAGACCCAGCATGGCCAAAAATAAATAAATAAAAATGACCCTCCCTTAAAAAAAAAAACCCTTCAATACACAAATGGCAATCATAACAGCATCCCCATGGCAGCCAGGAGCATGGCAAGGGGAGGGGAGGTTTTTACTCTCTCCTGCTCCCCTTGCCCACACTCTGTGACCTGTGCGAGCATGAGGTCTCAGCGGAGGGCGATCAAAGCCAGAAGAAGCATGGGAATTCCCTGGAGGTCTAATGGTTAGGACTCGGCACTTCCACTACCATGGCCCAGGTTCAATCCCTGGTTGGGGAACTAAGATCCCTCAAGCACTGGGGCATAGCAAAAAAAAAAAAGGGCAGCCAGAAGTAGGAGGGGTGGTTCCTGAAACTGATGTTGAGACAGACCAAGTGCCGGGGTCCAGCCCCAGCAGGATCCAAGGGTACCCTCAGGATGGACGGCATCAGCGAATGAACGACATGGGGAGGCCAAGCTTCGGTGAGCGAGGCCCGTAACTTTATTTTCAAAAGAAGCTTTTATACCCTGACTTGTACATAGAGGGAAATGAAAGATGCAAGGTCATGCAGAGTCAGCCCAAACACTCCAGCAGTTTTGCCCTTATAGAAACCAGAATTTTTTTCTGTATTGCCTTTCCATAAACAAGGGTCTTATGTTATGTACATTATCTTCTGGCCTGCAGGCCTGTTGACATTTTATGACCCTTTTTTGATAAAGGTTGATCAACCAGAAAACTTGTTTTCCCTTGAAGTGTTTTTTCTTTATATTTCTAATCTGTGCCAGCCCCAGAAAGTACTAAACAGAGTTACATTCTCACGGAGCAAAGGTGCAGTGGGTCACAACAAAGGAAGAACTTATTAGCTCAAAGGTCTGATGTGGTTAATACCAAGGCTACTACTTATTTTTCTTACATTCCAACTACATTAACTAATGCACTCCCAGGTGCACAATGGATAAGGGATATGGGAACTTGGCAGCAAGCATTAGCCCAATAATGAAGCCCTTCACCAGTACTATCTATTCTAATAACTTTTCATCCCTTAAAGGGCTCTATGCCCATTAGGACTTTTAGAATGTTTAGGCTTCCCATGCCCTTCATGGTTGGGAAGTTGTGAACAATCATGTGCGTTAGTTGTAAGAGTAAGGAAAAACCTGTCAAGCAAGCTAGAAGGCCAACAGAGGGGTTAGAATAGAAATATTCCTTTCATGCCCGGGAGACTTATCAACTTAGAGCCCTAAGATGATTTTCTCCAGAGAAAGGTGGTTGGGGATAGCCCCCTGCTAATATCAGAAGAGTGGTTGAAAGGCATAATATAGTAAACAGTAGACAGACAGATTTTGGTTTCAGGGTAGATGTTCAAGCAGGTGCAGGGAAGGTCCCTCGGGTCCTGATCCACCTTTGCCTGTCAGGTCTTCTCCGCATGACCTTTGTCCTTTTTTTAAAAAAAAAAGGTTATTTTTAATCAGAGGATAATTGCTACAATGTTGTGTTGGTTTCGTAATACATCAACATAGGTATACATATGTCCCCTCCGTTTTGAACCTCCTTCCCCCCTCTAGTTATTATTAACCAGGTGGGATCTCCCGTGGTGGCTCCCGGCAACCAAGCATAGCAGGTCCCTCCAACATGCCATGTCCCCGCGTGGCAGCTTCCAGGGAAAGCCAGATCCAGTTAGGAGGTAGCGGAAGGTGGCTGTGACGGACAGGAGACTCAACCACCATTCCTCAGCATCCCGCTGGCCATATCTTTGAGGAACACCACTTTCCGAGGGCCTTCTGAGATTAGTTCCCTCTGTCAACCACAGACGTGTGAGCTATCTGCCTGGGGAAAGCTGCTTAGGTCTTGGAACAGAGCTCTTATAAGAAGACAGGTCACACACAGGACTTCCCTGGTGGTCCAGCAATTAAAACTCCATGCTCCCAGTGCAGGAGGCACAGGTTCAACCCCTGGTCAGGAAACTGGATCCTGCATGTTGCAACTAAGACCCGGAGCAACCAAATAAATAATTTAAACTTCTTTTTTTAAAAGAGTCAACCTTACAAAAAAAAAAAAAAAAGACTCATAAGATGGTCACACAGACATGTTCCTGCTACATGACCAGCCATGGTAACTAAAATGCAGGGCTCCAGAGCAGACATCAGGTGCACATCCTAAATTTTAATGTTTACATGAAACATTCTGATATCTGATAATCTGTTCCATCATACCCCTAATGCCTTAAGCCTACATCAGATCAGATCAGACCAGTTGCTCAGTCGTGTCTGACTTTTTGCGACCCCATGAATCGCAGCACGCCAGGCCTCCCTGTCCATCACCAACTCCCGGAGGTCACTCAGACTCACATCCATCGAGTCAGTGATGCCATCCAGCCATCTCATCCTCTGTCGTCCCCTTCTCCTCCTGCCCCCAATCCCTCCTAGCATCAGAGTCTTCTCCAATGAGTCAACTCTTAGCATGAGGTGGCCAAAATACTGGAGTTTCAGCTTTAGCATCATTCTTTCCAAAGAAATCCCAGGGCTGAGCTCCTTCAGAATGGACTGGTTGGATCTCCTTGCAGTCCAAGGGACTCTCAAGAGTCTTCTCCAACACCACAGTTCAAAAGCATCAATTCTTGGGCGCTCAGCCTTCTTCACAGTCCAGCTCTCACATCCATACATGACCACAGGAAAGACCATAGCCTTGACTAGGCGAACCTTTGTTGGTAAAGTAATGTCTCTGCTTTTGAATATGCTATCTAGGTTGGTCCTAACTTTCCTTCCAAGGAGTAAGTGTCTTTTAATTTCATGGCTGCAGTCACCATCTGCAGTGATTTTGGAGCCCAGAAAAACAAAGTCTGACACTGTTTCCACTGTTTCCCCATCTATTTCCCATGAAGTGATGGGACCAGATGTCATGATCTTCGTTTTCTGAATGTTGAGCTTTAAGCCAACCTTTTCACTCTCCACTTTCACTTTCACCAAGAGGCTTTTTAGTTCCTCTTCACTTTCTGCCATAAGGGTGGTGTCATCTACATATCTGAGGTTATTGATATTTCTCCCAGCATCATTAATCAGGAGGATCCCTTAGACTGCAAGGAGATCAAACCAGTCCATCCTAAAGGAAATCAATCCTGAATATTCATTGCAATGACCAATGCTGATGCTGAAGCTCCAAGACTTTGGTCACCTGATGCAAAGAGCCAGCTCATTGGGAAAGACCCTGATGCTGGGAAAGATTGAAGGCAGGAAGAGAAGGGGATGACAGAGGATGAGATGGTTGGATGGCATCACCAACTCGATGGACATGTGTTTGAGAAAGCTCCGGGAGTTGGTGATGGACAGGGAGGGCTGGAGTGCTGCAGCCCATGGGGTCACAAAGAACTGGACACGACTAAGTGACTGAACAACAACAATGAACATTCCTTGAGCTCAGTCTCAGAGCTTGTCCGGGCTAGGACCAGGGCTCCAGGTGCCACTGGAGAACAGCAAAGACAGGGAAGCGGGCGGACTGCATGGACCCTCCGCCTGCAGCAGACACAGACTGCGGGAAAGCCCTGGGCTCTGCACTGCTCTGTCTGCCTCTGCAGACACCACTCCACCTCTGAAGGACACAGAAGCATCAAGGGAGCCCAGCCCCAAGCCAACGCTGGGAAGGGATGACTGTGTAAAGAGTAGATAAGAACAGATGTAGGAGGACAGTGCTGAGGCCATTCGATGGGGGAAAGGCAGTCTTTTCAACGATGGTGCTGGGCAAATTTAATATCCACAGGTGAAAGAAAGTAGCTGGACCCTTACCTTACACTAGACACAAAAATTAACCCCAAAATAGATCAAAGTTCTAAGTATGAGAATCCACACTACAAAACTCTAAAAGCTTCATGACACTGGATTTGGCAACAACTTCATGGATATGATACAACACAAGTTGGAATCAAGATTGCCGGGAGAAATATCAATAACCTCAGATATGCAGATGACACCACTCTTATGGCAGAAAGTGAAGAGGGGCTAAAAAGCCTCTTGATGAAAGTGAAAGTGGAGAGTGAAAAGGTTGGCTTAAAGCTCAACATTCAGAAAACGAAGATCATGGCATCTGGTCCCATCACTGCATGGGAAATAGATGGGGAAACAGTGGAAACAGTGTCAGACTTTGTTTTTCTGGGCTCCAAAATCACTGCAGATGGTGACTGTAGCCATGAAATTAAAAGACGCTTGCTCCTTGGAAGGAAAGTTATGACCAATCTAGATAGCATATTCAAAAGCAGAGACATTACTTTACCAACAAAGGTTCGCCTAGTCAAGGCTATGGTCTTTCCTGTGGTCATGTATGGATGTGAGAGCTGGACTGTGAAGAAGGCTGAGCGCCCAAGAATTGATGCTTTTGAAGTGTGGTGTTGGAGAAGACTCTTGAGAGTCCCTTGGACTGCAAGAAGATCCAACCAGTCCATTCTGAAGGAGATCAATCCTGGAATTTCTTTAGAAGGAATGATGCTAAAGCTGAAACTCCAGTATTTTGGCCACCTCATGCGAAGAGTTGACTCATTGGAGAAGACTCTGATGCTGGGAGGGATTGAGGGCAGGAGGAGAAGGGGACAACAGAGGATGAGATGGCTGGATGGCATCACTGACTCGATGGATGCAAGTCTGGGTGACCTCCGGGAGCTGGTGATGGACAGGGAGGCCTGGCGTGCTGCGGTTCATGGGGTCGCAAAGAGTCGGACACGACTGAGCGACTGATCTGATCTGATCTGATCTGATCATGGATATGACACCAAAAGCACAGGCAATGGAAGACAAAAACAGGTGAGTGGGACTTCATTAAAATGAAAAGTTTTGTACATCAAAGGACACCATCAACAGAGGAAGAGGACCCTCCCTGGTGGTGCGTGGCTAAGACTCCATGCTCCCAGTGCAAGGGTCCCCAGTTCGAGCCCCAGTCAGGAAACTAGACCCCACATGCTGCAGCTAAAAATCCTACATACCACAATGAAGTCGGACAATCACACAGGCTGCAACCAACCCAGTGCAGCCAAATAAAGAAATAAATACAAACAACAACAATGAAAAAGAAGGCAACCCCCCAAAAGGGAGAAAATATTTGCAAATTACATATCTGATAAGAGATTAATACAAAGAACTACAATTCAGTGACAAATGATCCAGGTGAAAAATAGGCAAAGGTACTGAAATACACATTTCTCTGAAGAAGGTACACAAATGAGTAAGCACACGAAAGGTTCATCAACGTCCAGTGATGAAGGAAATAAAAATCAAAACCACAGTGAGAGACCACGTCAATCTATGAGGATGGTTATTATCAAATGAACAACAACAAAAAGAAAACAAAACAGAAAACACCAAGTGTTGACGAGAACGTAGAAAAATTGGTACACTAGTGCATTGCTGGTAAAAATGGAAAATGGTGTAGTCACTATGCAAAACAGTACTCCTCAGAAAAAGTAAACATAGAATTACTATGAAAGTGAAAAGTGCAAGTGAAGTCACTCAGTTGACCCCATGGACTGTAGCACCCGGGTCTCTGGCATTGCGGGCAGATGCTTTACCTTCTGAGCTACCAGGGAACGACTCAGCAATTTCACTTCTGGGTATACAAACAAAAGGACTGAAAGCAGGGAATCAAACAGATATTTATACAATCCACGTTCACAGCGGTATTCTTCAGAATAGCTAAAAGGTAGAAACAATCCAAAGTCCATCAATAAATTAATGAACAACATGTGGTCTATTAGGAATTCTCTGGCAGTCCAGTGGTTAGGACTCCCACTGCCAAGGGCCCAGGTTCAATCCTGGTTGGGGAGCGAAGATCCTGCAAACTGCTCAGTGTGGGGGAAAAAAACATCCATCCAAACAATGGAATATTATTTAACCCTAAAAAAGAAGGCAATTCTGATATACAACACGAGTGAATCTTGACATGCTAAGTGGAACAAGCCAGTCACAAAAGGCTAAGTACTGTATGATCATATTACATTCGATTCCCAAAGGAGTCAAATCCATAGAGACAGAGAGTAGAAAGGTGGTTGTTAGGGGCTGAGAAAGGTGGGGAATGGGGAGGGATGTGTACAATGTGTCCAAAGTTTCAGTTCGAGGAGAGAAGGTTCTGGAGATGGGCAGTGGTGATGGTTGCCCAAGAATGTCAATATGAAACTGCACACCTCAGGTGGGACTCAAACTCTGGCCAAAATCCACACTGATACTTGAGCCCAAGGGCTGGGATTTAAATCCACTGTCTTTAAATAAGATCACAAACCCGATCTCAGGACTTAATGAAGCTCAGGTTCTTTACGTCTCAGTGTAGAAAGAAACAAGTGAGGCAAAGTGATAGGAAGTGGTGAAAGGTACGCAGTTCAGTATTTGCAAATGAAACAACTGACAAAGGATTAACCTCCAAAACATAGAAGCAGTTCATGCAGCTCAAGATCAAAGAAACAAACAACCCAGGACTTCCCTGGTGGTAACAGTGGTTAAGACTCTGCCTTGCAATGCAGGGGGTGTGGGTCTGATCCCTGATCAGGAAACTAAGATCCCACACGCAGCAAAGGAACTAAGCCCACTCGCCACAACCAGAATGTTTGTGCACCTCAGTGAAAGGTCCTACGTGCTGCAACTGAGACCCCACACAGCCAAAGAAATATTTTTTTAAAAAATTTAAAAATGGGCAGGAGAATTAAATAGACATTTCTCCAAAGACGACACACAGATGGCCATCAAACACATGAAAAGATGCTCAACATCACTAATCGCTAGAGAAATGCAAATCAAAACCACAAGAAGGTACCACCTCACACTGGTCAGAATGGCCATTATCAAAAAAATTTGCAACAATAAATGCTAGAGAGGGTGTGGAGAAAAGGGAACCCTCTTACACTGTTGGTGGGAGTGTAAATTGATACAGCCATTTTGGAGAACAGTACAAAGGTTCCTTAAAAAACTAAAAATATAACTACCATATGACCCAGCAATCCTGCTAAGTCGCTTCAGTCGTGTCCAACTCTGTCCGACCCCAGAGACGGCAGCCCACCAGGCTTCCCCGTCCCTAGGATTCTCCAGGCAAGAACACTGGAGTGGGTTGCCATTTCCTTCTCCAATGCATGAAACTGAAAAGTGAAAGTGAAGTCGCTCAGTTGTGTCCGACTCTAGCGACCCCATGGACTGCAGCCCACCAGGCTCCTCCGACCATGGGATTTTCCAGGCAAAAGTACTGGAGTGGGGTGCCACTGCCTACTGAGCATATACCCTGAGAAAAGTGTAATTTGAAAATATCCATGCTCCCAGTGTTCACGGCGGGCTTCCTTTTGTGGCTCAGTGGTAAAGAATCTACCTGCCAACGCAGGAGGCTTGGGTTCAATCCCTGGGTCAGGAAGGTCCCTTGGAGAAGGAAATGGCAACCCACTCCAGTATTCTTGCCTGGGAAATCCCATGGGCAGCCTGGTAGGCTACAGTCCACGGGGTCGTAAAAGAATCAGACATGACTTAGCGACTAAACAACAAATGTTTGTTGCAGGGCTATTTACAATAGCCAAGACATGGAAGCAACTTAAATGGCCATCAACAGAGAAATGGATAAAGAAGGTGTAATACAGATATACAATGGAATATTATGCAAACATAAAAAAGGGATGAAATTGGGTCACTTGTTGAGTCTGTCATATAGAGTGAAGTCAGGAAGAGAAAAACATCATATATTAACCCATATATATAGAATCTAGAAAGATGGTACTGATGAACCATCAGCTTGGCAGGAATACATATGCAGACGTAGAGAAGAGACTTGTACACACAAAGAGGGAAGTGGATGGGGGGACAGATTGAGAGAGTAGCCTTGACATATGCACAGGACCGTGTGTAAGACAGACAGCTAGTGGGAAGCTGCCGCACACACAGGGAGCTCAACTCAGTGCCCCGTGATGACAGAGGGGTGGGGTGGGAGACGGGGAGGGCAGGATGTATGTATACATACAGCAGATTCACTTTGTTGTACAGCAGAAACGAACACAACATAGTAAAGCAATACTTCAATTTAAAACAGAGAGAGACACACATTTCATAGACAGAATTCAAAAGGCAAGAGTGTCCCTGGGAGAAACACACTTTGCAGACAGGGGTGTGGACCATCTCAGAAGGCAAGAGGCCCTGAAATATAGGGTGGTTAGTTTTTATGGGCTGGCTAATTTCACAGGCTAATCAATACGTGAACCGTGAACTTCCAGATGTTCAAGCTGGTTTTAGAAAAGGCAAAGGAACCAGAGATCAAATGGCCAACATCCACTGGATCATCGAAAAAGCAAGAGAGTTCCAGAAAAACATCTATTTCTGCTTTATTGACTAGGCCAAAGCCTTTGATTGTGTGGATCACAATCAACTGTGGAAAATTCTTCAAGAGATGGGAGTACCAGACCACCTGACCTGCCTCTTGAGAAACCTATATGCAGGTTAGAAGCATATAGGTTTAGAACTGGACATGCAACAACAGTTAGAACTGGACATGGAACAACAGACTGGTTCCAAATAGGAAACAGGAGTACATCAAGGCTATATATTGTCACCCTGCTTATTTAACTTCTATGCAGAGTACATCATGAGAAATGCTGGGCTGGAAGAAGTACAAGCTGGAATCAAGATTGCCAGGAGAAATATCAATAACCTCAGATATGCAGATGACACCACCCTTATGGCAGAAAGTGAAGAGGAACTAAAAAGCCTCTTGATGAAAGAGAAAGTGGAGAGTGAAAAAGTTGGTTTAGAGCTCAACATTCAGAAAACGAAGATCATGGCATCTGGTCCCATCACTTCATGGCAAATAGATGGGGAAACAGTGGAAACAGTGTCAGACTTTATTTTTCTGGGCTCCAAAATCACTGCAGATGGTGAGTGCAGCCATGAAATTAAAAGACGCTTACTGCTTGGAAGGAAAGTTAGGACCAACCTAGATAGCATATTCAAAAGCAGAGACATTACTTTGCCAACAAAGGTTCGTCTAGTCTAGTCTATGGTTTTTCCTGTGGTCATGTATGGATGTGAGAGTTGGACTGTGAAGAAAGCTGAGAATGGAAGAATTGATGCTTTTGAACTGTGGTATTGGAGAAGACCCTTGAGAGTCCCTTGGACTGCAAGGAGATCCAACCAGTCCATTCTGAAGGAGATCAGCCCTGGGATTTCTTTAGAAGGAATGATGCTAAAGCTGAAACTCCAGTACTTTGGCCACCTCGTTCGAAGAGTTGACTCACTGGAAAAGACTCTGATGCTGGGAGGGATTGGGGGCAGGAGGAAAAGACGACAGAGTATGAGATGGCTGGAGGGACGTGAGTTTGAGTGAACTCCGGGAGATGGTGATGGACAGGGAGGCCTGGCATGCTGCAATTCATGGGATCACAAAGAGTTGGACACGACTGAGCGACTGAAATGAACTCAATGAGTGGGAAAGTGCAATTCACTCATTCGTGTCTGACTCTGTGATTCAATGGACTATACAGTCCATGGAATTCTCCAGACCAGAATACTGGAGTGGGTAGCCGTTCCCTTCTCCAGGGGATCTTCCCAACCCAGGGATCGAACCCAGGTCTCCCTCATTCCAGGCGAATTCTTAACCAGCTGAGCCACCAGGGAAGCCAAATGAGTGGGAGGATTATGCCAAATATTTTGGAGAAGGAGTGGAGATTTCCAGAAATGGGGCCACCACCCACGTTTTGGTCTTCTGTGGTTGCCCTTGGAACTGCCGTGGCACTTGTGGGTGTGTTGTTTGGCATATGCTAATATATTACAATGAGCGTATAATGAGGCTCAAGGTCAAGTTAAATCTTCCACCATCTAGGACCCCATCAGTTCTGACCAGTTTATGTCATTCTTTTAAAGGCTATGCCCTGCCCTTTTCCCTCCTGTTTCAAATACACATAAGGCCACGGAACTGTACACTTAAATATGGTTAAAATGGTAAATCCCATGTTACACATATTTTACCACAATCTTTTTAAAAAGGAATATGTGTAGACAAGCTGGCTGGTTGGTTCTCTCTTTAGTGCTAGGCAACTCCTAGTTCGGAGAAGGCAGTGGCACCCCACTCCAGTACTCTTGCCTGGAAACTTCCATGGATGGAGGAGCCTGGTGGGCTGCAGTCCATGGGGTCGCTAAGAGTCAGAGATGACTGCGCAACTTCACTTTCATTTTTCACTTTCATGCGTTGGAGAAGGAGATGGCAACCCACTCCAGTGTTCTTGCCTGGAGAATCCCAGGGTCAGGAGAGCCTGGTGGGCTGCCCTTTCTGGGGTCACACAAAGTTGGACACGACTGAAGTGACTTAGCAGCAGCAACTCCTAGATCAGGGTGGAGCGGGGTGGTGGCAGGTTGTATATGTGCGTACCCATGTTTATACGTGTGTAGGCATAGGGGGAAATCCTTGTCCTAAGGAGAGGTACACAGAGGTCACCTGCTGTAAAGGCCACATGATACCCAGAGTATTCATCCCATCTGAGAGGAAACAACTGATCTAGATGCACAGGAAAAGGTCTGGAAAGATGTACCCAAACTGCTCCCCAGAGGGAAACTGTCACTTTTTATCATGAAATGTGTGTCTAAAACATCTAGATAAAACTTCTGAAAGGTTGTTGTTGTTGTTGTATTTTTTTTTTTTTCCCAAAGTGGATGTTAAAATGTAAGTGAAAATCACTCAGTCATGTCCGACTCTTTGCAACTGTAGCCCGCCAGGCTCCTCTCTCCATGGAGTTCTCCAGGCAAGAATACTGGAGTGGGTAGCTATTCCCTTCTCCTGGAGATCTTCCCGACCCAGGGATCGAACCCGTGTCTTCTGCACTGTAGGTGGATTCTTTCTCATCTGAGCCACCAGGGAAGCCCTTAAAATGTAAAAACACTTTTAAAAGTTTAAGGGTGTCCCTGTTGGCTCAGTCATAAAGAATCCACCTTCCAGAGTAGGAGACACGGGTTCCATCCCTGGTCTGGGAAGATGCCATGTGCGACCTCAGAGCGACGAAGTCCGTGCACCACAACTGCTGAACCTGTGCTCGAGAACCATGAGCCACAACTGCTCAGGCCCCGTGCTCCAACCTCTGAAGTCCATGCACCCCAGAGCCTCCGCTTCGCATCAAGGGGGGTGCCCTGCAACGAGAGGGCTGCCCACCACAACTAGAGAAAAGCCCCCACAGCAGCAAAGGCCCAGCACAGCCATAAATATAAATCCATAAAAAAGTTGAAGTCACACAAGGAAGGAGTCTTTTGGCAACTCTACAGTTGGCAAGTGATTAGCATCCAAAACATGCACACGGAGGAACCTCCCTGGTGGTCCAGTGACTAAGACCCTGCTCTCCCAATGCAGGGGGCCTGGGTTCGATCCCTGGTCAGGGAACTAGATCCCATGTGCCACAACTAAGACCCTATGCAGACAAAAAAATAAAAATAAATATTAAAAAATCAATGAGGAGAAGGCAACCCATGGAAGAAACAAAGGATGTAAATGGCAATTCACGGCAGAAGCCGGAAAGGCCAATAAACAATGAAAAGCTGGGCAATTCCTCTATCGACCAGGGAAATGCAGGTTAAAATCACAATGAGGATGAAGAAAAATCGTCAAGTCTGCTGGTACCAAGAGACAGACACTCTCCTCCCCTGTTAGGAGGCTGTGTGCCAATGGAAGAATGGTGCAGAGCAATCTGGCAGGTGCCGGTAAAGCTGAAGCAACCAACAGCGTGAGGCCAGCAAGCCCACTTCTATTTAAACACTCAGAAGCTCTCACACAGGAACAAGGAGACACATTCCAGAATGTTCGCCACATTGTGGTTTATAACAGAGAAAAACTGGAAACTACCTAAATATATTTGCACAGGGAGACACCATAGAGAAATCAAAATAAACAAACTGGGGCTAAATGCACCAATGTGGGGAAAGAGAGAATCTTTTAAAAAACATTCAGTTTTTATAGAAGATGATTGAGGCTGTGAAAAAAATCTCAACACATTTCAAAGAATTTAAATAATGCAGAAAATGTTCTGAGACTACAACGCAACTAAGGTAAAAAATCATTGGTGATGGAGGAATTCCCTGGAGGTTCAGGGGTTAAGAATCAGTTTCCACCGCAGGGGGCAGGGTGGGGGTGGGGTAGGTGTTCCCACTCCTGTTGCGGGGAGGGGAGCTGGAGAACTAAGATCACACAAGGGGTCAAAAGAAAAAAAAAATTCACTAGCAATGGGTATGGGAGATGCCTTCTGCTTGTTTTTTACTTTTTGGCATTCCAGCTGAACTATTTCAAATCCTAAAAGATGATGCTGTGAAAGTGCTGCACTCAATATGCCAGCAAATTTAGAAAATTCAGCAGTGGCCACAGGACTGGAAAAGGTCAGTTTTCATTCCAATCCCAAAGAAAGGCAATGCCAAAGAATGTTCAGACTACCATGCAATTGTGGTCATTTCACGTGCTAGCAAAGTAATGCTCAAAACCCTTCAAGCTAGGCTTCAACAGTATATGAACTGAGAACTTCCAGATATACAAGCTGGATTTAGAAAAGGCAGAGGAACCAGAGATCAAATTGCCAGTATCCACTGGATCCTAGAAAAAGCAAGGGAATTCCAAAAAAACATCTCCCTCTGCTTCATTGACTACACTAAAGACTGTGACTGTGTGTACCATAATAAACTGTGGAAAATTCTGAAAGAGATGGGAATACCAGACCACCTGACCTGTCTCCTGAGAAACCTGTAGGCAGATCAAGAAGCAATAGTTAGAACTGGACATGGACAGACTGGTTCTTTGAATTGGGAAAGAAGTATGTCAAGGCTGTATATTGTCACCCTGTTTATTTAACTTCCGTGCAGAGTATATCATGAGAAATGCTGGGCTGGATAAATTTCAAGCTGGAAACAAGATTGCTGGGAGAAATATCAATAACATCAGATACACAGTCTGCAAGATTAACCAGCCTGATCTACTTAAAAAAAAAACAAACCTGTAATATACAGTGGAACTATTATGTAACCTTGTTCTGTATTTTCCAAGTCTCCTGTAAATGTGTTATGCTTTCATAATTCAAAAAGAAAATAAAAATTAACCTGCCTGTACACTTCAAAAATGCCAATGTCACAAAAAACAAATTCAGTCTGAGAAACCATCCTAGGATGAGAGGCACACAGCGACATGTTTGCAACCCACCTGTGTAGTTCAGGTTCAAGGGGACCTCAGATGGAGTTCAACATTCAGCTCTGAGCTGGAGAAGCTTCAACTAAGGAAGGCCTGCTCCCTGCTCAAAACTGAGGGTTCATGGTTGACTCTCCCCACAAGCTGGAATCAAGATTTCTGGGAGAAATATCAATAACCTCAGATATGCAGATGACATCACCCTTATGGCAGAAAGTGAAGAAGAGCTAAAGAGCCTCTTGATGAAAGTGAAAGAGGACAGTGAAAAAGTTGGCTTAAAACTCAACATTCAAAAAACTAAGATCATAGCATCGGGTCCCATCACTTCATGGCAAATAGATGGGAAAACAATGGAAATAGTGACAGCCTTTATTTTGGGGGGCTCCAAAATCACTGCAGATGGTGACTGCAGCCATGAAATTAAAAACGCTTGCTCCTTGGAAGAAAAGTTATGACTAACCTAGACAGCATATTAAAAAGCAGAGATATGACTTTGCCAACAAAGGTCAGCCTAGTCAAAGCCACGGTTTTTCCAGTAGTCATGTATAGGTGTGAGAGTTGGACTATAAAGAAAGCTGAGCACCAAAGAATTGATGCTTTTGAACTGTGGTGTTGGAGAAGACTCTTGAGAGTCCCTTGGACTGCAAGGAGATCCAATCAGTTCATCCTAAAGGAGATCAGTCCTGGGTGTTCATTGGAAGGACTGATGTTGAAGCTGAAACTCCAATACTTTGGCCACCTGATGCAAAGAGCTGACTCCTTGGAAAAGACCCTGATGCTGAGAAAGATTGAAGGAGGGAGGAGAAGGGGACCACAGAGGATACGATGGTTGGATGGCATCACTGACTCAATGAACATGAGTTTGAGTAAATTCTGGGAATTGGTGATGGACAGGGAAGCCTGGCGTGCTGCAGTCCATGGGGTTGCAAAGAGTCAGATATGACTGAGTGACTGAACTGACTTCCGCCTCCCCCCACCCCAACTGGAAAGGGAGACCCGAGACCTGTGAGAGCTTTTGGAAGACCAGAAGTGCATACACTCCTGAACCTTAGCTCAGAGACCCTGGCTTTTCACCCGCGAAATGGAGGGTGGTATGGCTCTAGGTGTTGGAGAAAACTCTTGAGAGTCCCTTGGACTGCAAGGAGATCCAACCAGTCCATTCTGAAGGAGATCAGCCCTGGGATTTCTTTGGAAGGAATGATGCTAAAGCTGAAACTCCAGTACTTTGGCCACCTCATGCTAAGAGTTGACTCATTGGAGAAGACTCTGATGCTGGGAGGGATTGGGGGCAGGAGGAGAAGGGGACGACAGAGGATGAGATGGCTGGATGGCATCACTGACTCTATGGACGTCAGTTTGAGTGAACTCTGGGAGTTGGTGATGGACAGGGAGGCCTGGCGTGCTGCAATTCATGGGGTCGCAAAGAGTCAGACAGGACTGAGCGACTGATCTGATTTGATGGCTCTATCTGGCCCTGTCACTGAGGTTCTTCCCAGCCCCATCTGAGAAGAACACGGTCAGCTGGGGCGGCCACTGGACGAATCAGCATACTTCCCAGGTGGGGCTGACTCTGCTGGCCCAGCCCTGTGCCCTGCAGGAGCTCTGTGGCTCTGGCTGCCTGGCCCTTCAGGGTCTGGAGCCTTTTCAGCAGGTAGGCCAGGCGGGCTTGATGCCAGGCCAGGAGGGGCCAGAGTCCAGAGCAGGAGAAGCAGGTTCCCAGCCTGGCGTCCCGCCTGGGACCGGGGCTCAGGTTGGGCCCCCTCTGTTCCCCTGTGAACCACAAAGCCCGCTCACCCTCCACCACTGCCTGGAGGAAAGGCCCAGAGACCTCCTCAACCTCGTGCCTGTCCCCACACCCTCACACGGGCCAGGAGCCAGGGCTGCCTGGTTGGAGGCGTTGTGGTGCCATCTGGACGCCTGTGGTGCCCCAGTCACTGAGTCGGGGAGAGATCGTCCTTTCCCAGCCTCCCAGGTGGCTCAACTGTGGCTGCTCCAGGGCAGGAGCCCTGAATCCCAGGCTGCTCCCCGCACCTTCAGCTTGCACCCCAACCCAGGGCCCCGCAGAGGGGTACGCTGGCCGCTTACCTGGAGTAGGAGGAGGCGCAGCTCCGCAGACGCCGAGGTGGCAGCTAAGCGGTCCGTGCGCTCCTCGCGGCCACATCCGTGCGCCTGGGCATCTCGGGATCCCGGGATCCCGCACCTGTTACCACTCACGCCCCGCCCGCCTGCCTGCGCAGTGGGGGAAACACACCGCCGCCGCTGCGCCTCCCGGCCCCGCACGGCCAGGCTCCTCCATCCCGCGCACCTGTACCAGGTGCCCCGCCCCGCTCCCAAGGAACGTGTGCCCAGAGAGCCGCTCTCTCCCGCCGGAGCCTCGGCTCGGGCACTGCCCGAGGGTCAAAAGCAGGGCCGGCCCTGGGCGCCCGGGCTGGAGGCTGCCTCTCAAACCTGCACGGAACCCGCGGGGGGGCGACGGCCCGCGTGGTTGGGCGCCCACCACGGCGCCAAATGGATCATGTCCCCGTTCCCTCTGCCCTCCAGAGACCTCAAGTCTACGTCTCAGCCCTTCCTGCTCGGCGGCGGAGGGCTGTCCCCACCTCCTCTGAAGCTCTCTTTGCGGGCTCTTCTCACCCCCACCCCACCCCCCTTTTCCGTCTTCTCCAGCAGCTCCACTCTCTTCTCTGCCTTGGGCCACAGCGGTGATAGTCGCGTGCTCCCCCTGACCCCCTCAGAGGCTCTTCCGTTCCAACGCCAGCCCGGGACTGAAAACCCAACCCTCCTAAAACCCGTTTCCTTGCTGAGTTTATGATTAATCTCTCTCTCCAAAACTTTGCGCTGCCCTAGTGGCTCAGACGGTAATGAATCTGCCTGCAATGCAGGAGTCCCTGGTTCGATTCAGCCCTCCAGCTCCGCGCCACCCCCCCCCACCCCCCCCCCCCCGCCCAGTCTCTCTTACACACACACACTCACACAGGGTGGGGGTTTGTAGAGAGCAGGCTAAAGGACCATCGTTCCCTCCCCAGCAGCACTCAGGCAAGGACACACGGGTCAGGGGACAGGTATGCTTTATTACTCGGTTCCCACATATAATTGTCCCAAAGCACAAATCAAACCCCTCACCTGTACTCATTTATACTTTACAAAGGTTATCGGTGCGCAGAAAGGCTTCCATAACGACCCAGCCCCAAGGCGGCGAAGGCCTCGGAGAACACAACTTCTGCGTCGAGATGTGGTCGTTCGGGCCTCCAACCCACTCCTCCAGACCCTGAACTCAGAGGAAACGGCGGACGCTGGGGTCTCCTGCTGAGCGCCAGGACCCACAGGACAGAACCGGGGAGTCCCCGGGGGAATAATTTCTCCCTTCCCACGGCCGAGCCCCCAGATGAAGAAAATAAGGCACGGTCAACGGTGGAGAGGGTACAAAGTCAAGAAACAGCTGGAGATGGGCGTCCTCAGGCCAGGTCGCAGCCCCGCCTCCGCTTACTCTTAGGAAGCCGGCTCTGGGGTGGACAGAGGTAACGGCGAGCAGCAGGCCCACCCAGGAGCCTGGGCCTGGGAGGTGGGAGGGGTCCTGGCAAGAGGGGGCGGGGGAATCAAGGGCAAGGCCACGTGACTCCTGCCCCCTTTCCCAGGGTCCTCGGGCCAGCCCGGCTCCCCGGCCGGCATGGTCAGCCCTCCAGAGAAGGCTCAGCTCCGGTAGCTCTTGAGCAGGTGCCCGGCAACCACGAGCCTCTGGATCTCACTGGTGCCTTCATAAATCTCGGTGATGCGGGCGTCGCGGTAGTGCCGCTCGGCCGGCATCTCCGTCACGTAGCCCATGCCGCCCAGGATCTGCATGGCCTGAGGGGGAACGCGAGGGCTCAGGAAAGGAAGACCACCACCCCCCAACTCGTGGGGGAAAGACAGGGCAGGACCATCCACGCAGAAGGACCAGCGGGGAGGAAGAAGCAGCCGGCACACTCCCGCTTACCCAACCCTGGGGAGCTCACCCAGGCAGTGAGGACTCTCACCTGGTGGGTGATGGCAGTTGCGGCCTCCGATGCAGCCAGCTTGGCCATTGCCGCCTCCTAACCACAGAGGACGGTGGCGTCAGAAATTCTTAGCACCCGGCCTGTTCAACACGGTGGGCCTGGGGAAGCCGCCCCTTGGAGCGATAAACCCACAGGCTCAAGGAACTGGAACCCCGCCCAGACGGCTCCCTCAGTGCCTCTGCCGCCATGGAAGCTCTGGGCTGGGCCCGGGGAGACCCCTGCCCCACTGGCACCTTGGTGAAAGGCTTCTTGTTGTCCTTCAGCATGGCAGCGCGCCAGGTCAGCAGCCGGGCACTCTCCAGGGCGAGGGCCATGTCCGCCAACTTGAACTGCAACAACCCAGACCCGCCCCACCGTCAGTGCAGGCCCGCCCTCCCCCCCCCCCCCCTCTCCCTGAGGGGCGAGACGGAGGAGGGCGGAGGACAGAGCCGAGGCGGAAAGCCGTCTGGGAGGCAGAGAGGAAAGGCCGAAATCGCGTCCCTCTGGCGTCCAGGCAAGGCTGCGCGTCTGTTACCTGGATGCCCTGCAGTTTGGTGAGGGGCGCCCCAAAAGCACTGCGGTTCTCGGCGTAGGTCACAGCACAGTCCAGGGCGGCCTGGGCGATGCCCAGGGCCTGGGAGGCAATGCCGATGCGGCCCATGTCCAGGGTTTGCTGTGAGGACCCACCTGTCAGGGGCCGGCCATTCCCCAGGGCCTCACCCTAGGGAACCCCCGCCCCCCGCTGCCAGGCTCACCATGGCGATCTTGAAGCCCAGCCCCGGCTCCCCAAGCAGGCTGTCCTTGGGGATGCGACAGTCCTCGAAGATGAGGTTGGCTGTGGACGAGGCCCGGATGCCCAGCTTGTCTTCCTTCTTCCCCAGCGTGAGCCCGGGTGTGGGCATGGGGACCAGGAAGGCACTGATGCCCTGGAGGCCGGGACACGCCCCTGACTTACTCACCGGCCTGAGGCCACGCCCCTCAGACGAACCACCTGAGACTCCCACTCAGGTCGTCCCCCCCAATTTCCACCTCCCTCAGAACCTCGCTGTGACGTCCTCTGCTGGCTGCTCCGGGGACAGCGCCGCCCCGGGGCCCGAAAGAGTCGGCTGGCAAGAGCCCCAGAGCCCAAGCAGATCTGTCAGATCAGAGATGCAGCTGGAGATACTGAACAGCTTGCCGCCCCCTCCCTTGCGGGCCCCCCACCTTGTTATGCAAGGATCTGTCCGTGCTGGCGAAGACCACGGCGGCCGAGGCCTCCCAGGCGTTGGTGATCCAGGCCTTGGTGCCACTCAGGACCCACGAGTCACCGTCTGCCTGCGCGGTGGTGGCCGCAGCCCCTGCGTCGCTGCCGTTCCCTGCCCCACACGCAGACTCAGAATCCACCACCAACAGCTCGCCTGGGACCCAACCTCACACCTCCCACACCAAGCACCCCCCAGCCCTGCCAAGCAACGCCCCCATTCTGCGCTCCCCACCCCCCACCCCCAGCTGGCGAGCCAGACCCAGGCGCAGGGAATCAGGGTCTGGCTCCTGAGAGAAGGGGCTGGAGGGCCACACCTCTAGCTCCCTCTCTAGAGGTGGGGGACGTGGCACATGGCTGTCTCCAAGCCAAAGGGACCACGGGATGCAAGTCCCTCCTTCCCAGCTCAGGCAAGGTGGACCCCAGGCGGGGTGGGGGTGGGTGAGCCACGGTCCCAGGCGGTACCTGGTTCACTGAGGGCAAAGCAGCCAATTTTGTCGCCACCAGTGAAGGGAGTGACCCACCGCTGCTTCTGCTCCTTGGTGCCGAACTTCAGGATGGGCCCTAAGTAGAGGGACTGGGGGGACAGTCTTGCAGGCCCCAGCACACCCACATGCCCACCCCCAGGCCTCCTCTCTCCAGAGGCCCCATGCAAAGGACCAGGCCTAGTAGTGGTCAGGGGCGGGGAGCCAAGGGAGGGCTGTGCCTGGATGTGGGGCCGTCTGGAGCCCCCTCCCCCTCTGCCTGTGTGTCCGAGGCCCAGGCGGGAGGCTCACATTGTTGACACTCATGATGACTCCTGTGGAGGCGCAGCCCCGGCTGATCTCCTCCATGGCGATGGAGTAGGCCAGGTAATCGAGGCCGGCTCCGCTGAGCTCCTCAGGCACATCCATGGCCATGAGCCCCAGCTTGCCCATCTTCTTCACCTGGCCCCAGGAAAGGATGTCACGGCAAGGGCCGCTCCAGGGGGAGGGGGTGGGGGTGGGGCCACAGGGCCCACCCTCTCCAACCCCAACCCATCTGCCCCCAGAAATTCAGGTCGTGACCCTAACACCCACCCCGGAACCCCCAAGGCTGGATCTGTATGACAGCCCTGTTGTCTCAGGCAGTCCTGCCCCCGTCTCTGCTCTCACTCATCTCTGTGTCTACAGCCACGACCAGTGCGCACGCAGAAGGCACAAGGCTTCGGGGGCCTCCGAGGTGAAGGAGCAGGGCAGCACAGTGCCACACAGACCTTCTTTCAGCCCCTCACGCTCACCGCACAGCCTGTCCTCCCCACCACAGGGCCTTTGCACATGTTGTTCCTGTCAGTGATACCCTGTATCAAATGGTTGTTAACTCCTCCCACCTGGGGGTCTCAGCTCAGGCATCACTTCTGCTGGGTGGCCATCTCAGACCTCACTGAGTTAAATCCTTTAATCACACACTCCCGCAGGACCTGTAACTTCACACCTCTTCATGTGCTTGTTCTGATTACGGTCTCTCTCCCTGACCACAAGGGCAGAGATGGCGCAGTTTTGCCCACTGCTGTATTCTAGTGCCAGTGAAAGATTCGATAAAGGGGAAGAGCTTGGAATGTTTGACTTGGAATCCAGGAGTGGCTGGGGTTAATTATCAAGTGCCTTTTACATGCTCAGCGCTGGAAAGTGCTTCATGTGTATTCTCGGTCGAGTCTCTCTGAAGCTTGAAGTTTTGCTGAGTCAACCTCATGTCACAGGTGAGGAAGCTGGAGCTCAGGGAGGTGGAGCGCTTTGCACAGGGTGGACCTTGTAAATGGTGGGGCTGAGATTGAAACCCAGCACTTACTCCAGGACTACAACCAGCTCAGTCTGCGCAAAGTGAGTGATCCATGGACGGCATTTAAAAAAGAAAGTCTTATTGACCACTAGTTGATCTACAATGCTGTGTGAATTTTCTGCTATATAGCAAAGTAACTCTGCTATAGGGATTCTTTTTCATATTCTTTTCCATATGGTTTACCACAGGATACTGAATATAGTTCCATGTGCTGTACAGAGGGCCTTGCTGTTTATCCATCCTATGTACAATAGTTTGCACCTGCTAATCCCAAACTTCCAATTTGTCCCTCCCTCACCCCCTTCTCCTTGGCAACTACATGTCTGTTCTCCCTGTCTGTGAGTCTGTTTCTGTTCCGTATTAATAGATGGGTTCAATTTGTGTTGTATTTTAGATAACACATGTAAGTGATATCATGGTATTTGTCTTTCTCTTTGACTTACTTTACTTAGTATGATAACCTCTAGGGCGACCACGGTACTGCAAATGACATTACTTCATCCTTGTTCGTGGCTGAGTAATATTCCACCGTGTGTATGTGCCACGTGTTCTTTACCCGTTCATCTGTCCATGGACAGGTTGTTTGCATGTCTTGGCTATTGTGGACAGTGCTGCTATGAACACAGGGGTCCATGTATCTTTTCAAATTATAACTTTGTCTGGATATATGCCCAGTACTGGGACTGCTGGACCACATGGCAACTCTATTTTCAGTTTTCTGAGGAGCCTCCCTACTGTTATCCACTGCACCAATTTACGTTCCCACCAACAGCAGGGGAAGGTTCCCTTTTCTCCAGCATTTATTATACAGAGCCTTTTGAATGGGGGCCATTCTGACCAGTGTGAGGTGGTACCTCTGTAGTTTCCATTTGCATTTCTCTAAGAATTAGACTGGCATTTCTTATCAGTAAGTGACTGAGACGTTCTTGACTCGACAGCGATGTCTGGGAAGAGGGACATCGGTGAATTTGCTGAACTTTCACAATGATTTGGGTCCCTCTATGAAACTGGGTGTTTGATTCCACCTTGAGTTGTTCCCATGCGAGACAATTTGAAAGACTCTACGCTTGGGGTGGGCCTGACCCACCTCAGGGTCTCCCCTGTAATACAGGGGAGGAGATGGCCCATGCCTAGGAGGCAGAATGTCAGCCTCACAGGGACAAGCACGCCCTAATCCCCAGGTTCAAAGAGACTGAGTGTGTTCAAATAGACTGCTGAGGAGATTAAGCAAAGGACCCTGAGGTGAGGAAGGGCTTCCCTGGATCATCCAGGGAGGCCAGTGTTCTCACAGGGTCCTTGTAAGGGAAAGAGGAGAAACCGGAAAAGGCCAGGCAGTGATTCTCCCTGGGGCCTGCCCAAAGGCCTGCCCACACCTTGATCAGAGCCCAGAGAGACCAGCTTTGAATCTCTGCCCTCCAGGAACGGTCAGGTACTAAGTGTGCCCTGCTCTACACCCAGAGAAGGCAATGGCACCCCACTCCAGTACTTTTGCCTGGAAAATCCCATGGATGGAGGAGCCTGGTAGGCTGCAGTCCATGGGGTCGCTAAGAGTCGGACACGACTGAGCAACTTCACTTTCACTTTTCACTTTCATGCACTGGAGAAGGAAATGGCAACCTGCTCCATTGTTCTTGCCTGGAGAATCCCAGGGACAGGAAGCCTGGTGGGCTGCCGTATCTGGGGTCACACAGAGTCGGACACGACTGAAGCAATTTAGCAGCATCAGCAGCTCTACGCCACTGCTTCTGAGGCCTGATGCTGCAGCAGCAACAGGAAGCGAGTACACAGAGATGGATGGGATTCAGGGCCACCAGGGACATGTCATTTCGAGTCACTAAAAAAAAAATTCTGTGGTCACCACACACCTGGGGGCACCAGGGGTGACACTGCTCAGGAAGCTGGCAGGGATCGAGGAGTGGGTGAGGGTGGGAGGATCTGAGAGTCAGTTTCTAGGCAAGTTGATAAGAAGTCAGGGGTCCCCGAGGAGGAAAGAGGGGTCTGGGGCTCTCAAAGAGGAGATAGGGGTCTGGAGTTCTCAAGGAGGAGAAAGAGACACATTTTTTCCCCCTATATTCCTTAGTATTAGTCACATGAGATGTTTTTTTTCTTTAAGCTCAGAGCTGATAAAACAACTCAGCTTCAACTCTGTACTAAGGATTTTACATATAAAACAACAATGTGTCCTGCTTGAGGACATTTCTCTTGTCCTTGATCCTGTTCTCTGGAACATGATGTTTCTCAGCCCTGTCTGACTTTGCGAACCCATGGACTACAACATAGACTATATTATAGACTATATTCCATAGACTATACAGTCTATGGAATTCTCCAGGCCAGAATACTGGAATGGGTAGGCTTTCCCTTCTCCAGGGGATCTTCCCAACCCAGGGATCAAACCCAGCAGATTCTTTACCAGCTAAGCCACCAGGGAAACCCAAGAATACTGGAGTGGGTAGCCTATCCCTTCTCCAGTGGATCTTCCCAACCCAGGAATTGAACCGGGGTCTCCGGCAATGCAGGTGGATTCTTTACTAACAGAGCTATGAGGGAAGCCCAAGGATTACATATATAACAACAAATCCTCCTTGAGGACATGTTTCTCTTTCTTGAGAACCTTCTGACTGATCCTGTTATCTTAAAATGTATACTAGGGGAGGGGAGTCTAGTAAAATCTTTCTATTGTTAGTTCTAATTCTGTCAACTTAAAATATAAATTGTGGGAGTGGGTCTAGTAAGATCTTTACAACCTTGAGACATTCTTTTGATTTATTGTAATAACCAATTAAAAAAATATATAGCTCCCTTGCTAAGACTAGCATTCTCCGCCCCCTTCTGATGTCTGTGTCAGAAGCTTCCTCTGTCCCTTTTCACTGTAATAAAACTTCTGCCACAAAAGAGCCCTGAGTGGTCAAGCCTGGTCTCTGGTCCCGAAGCTAAATCTTCTTGGGAGGTCACTGAATCTGACATGGTTCACTGTAAGCTATCAGATCAAGGAGTGGGCAAGGTGGGACGTAGAGTGCAGTTGAGGCTGTCTGTCTCTGAGCACACCCTGGGGACTTAGAGCCCAGAGCCAGCCCCGGGGTGGCCTCAGAACAGAGCCCCTTTTGAGCCCACACTTAGGGCCTATGGCAAACTTATTCCAGAGTGAGGTGTTGGTTTACTGGGAAGGCCTGTGCTGGCTCACCAGCTAGGGCTGCGTTCTACCAGGAGCCAGAAATACGCAGGGTCCCCAAGATTCATGCTCAGGCCCAGACAGGAACCCCACTGGAGGGCTTTCTCTGGCCAAACAGCAAGAGAAACTGAAGTAGAAAAAAAAAAAAAAGCCTCATTTGTCTCACCCTACATGCACCATCCAGCTTCTCTAGGCATTAAGACATACACCCCCCTCTTTAGTCTCGCTCTCTCTCTGGTCCACGACCATGGGATAAAGGACACATCAGCCCATCACACCAAGAAGACTCCATTTCACCCCAGGAGACAGAAGGGGAACCGAAATTCCCAGGTGGAGTACAGGCAGGACAAAGACGACCCCATTTTCCTGGGACGGGTGGGGGCTCTTGCACAGATGGTGATGCTCCTGGGGCACCCGAGACCCATGAGGAAGCCAGGGTGCCTGGCTCTCTGCCCCTCACCCCACCCTCTAGTGCTCTCTGTACCAGAAGAGATAGCTGCCGGAGTCCGCAATGACTGCACCCAAGTGGCAGCCTCACCAGCATGCTATTTTCCCCCAAACCTTTCTCATTCTCAAGTGTATCTGGAGATTTCTGGCAATACGCCATGGCCAGCTACAGGAACATTCCAGGGAAAATGTGGAGACAGAAAGACAGTGGAGAGAAGATGGCATGATCAAGAAGAAGAAAGCAAAGACAAAAAAAAAAGCAGCACACACATACACACAAAGACCGTGTGTCCAGCTGTAGAAATCATTTCTGATCTCGGCATATTTGATGGTAACTGGCTAACAGCAGCCAGCCTCCCTAATTATTTGAGCGATCTCAAGGAGAGCCCCTCAGAGACACTACCCACAGTGGTTACTCTCCGTGCCTGTCTGTGAACCAGGAATGTGGGCCTGCAGCCCTGACCGGGCCAAGCCTAGTGGTCTTCAAACCCGCAAGAGAGAGACTTCCCTGGCGGTAGTGGTTAAGACTCCCCGTTTTCAAGGCAGGGGCTGCGGATTCGATTCCTGGTTGGGGAATTAAGGGTTCCCATGTGCTACGTACATTCTCAGTTACTAAGTGGTATCCAACTCTTATGCGACCCCATAGACTGTAGCCCACCAGGCTCCTCTGTGTATGGGATTTTCTTGGCAAGACGACTGGAGTGGGTTGCCATTTCCTCCTCCAGGGGATCTTCCCGACCCAGGGATAGAACCCGAGACTCCTGCATTGCAGGCAGATTCTTTACCACTGAGTCACCTGGGAAGGCCCCACTTGCATGGCCAAAAGTAAATAAATAAATAAATATTTTAAATGCATGAAGTTTATTTAAAAAAAAAAAAAAACTCTCAAAGAACATGTGAGAAAGAGAAAGACCCCTTTCCTAGCAGAGCAAGCCTTCAGCACCTGCTGCCTTCATATGTGGGACCTGTTTTAGAGGGTACTTCATATAAAAAGCAGTGCTTTTAAGTCACTTCTAAAGCTCACATTTCTAAAAAGTCAAATTTGTCCTGAGTTTGCCGATGCTCATGAGAGTCCAAACTAACTCCCTTTAGAGAATCACACCTCCTTACTTGTTGAAGATCTGCTGCTTTATTCATGGGAAAGGGCCATGGGAGCCCCTCCCCAGCATCTAGTCTGTGCCTGTGTGTGCCAAGTGCTGGGACAGTAAGAACATTCAGGATGACTTGACCAAAAAGTTTAAGTCCATAAATTCAGCAAATGTGTGCTGAATGCCAAGCACTTACTTGGCAAGGAGGTGTTTCGCTGGGACAGGAGGCAGGTGTTTGAACAAGCCTGGCCTTCAGGAAGGCAACCTTAGAAACTAACTGGGACACAGGTCACACACAATAGCATGATAAGCACACCCAGAGAGCCTGGGGTTATGAACACAGAGTGACAAATTCTTGGTGGGAGAGGTGAAAGGTGATGCTATTCAGGGGACACCACTAGGGTGGTGTTAACAAGGTCTGTGCATATGAATAAGAGGGAAAATGGAATATGGTTCGAGAGGCTTCTATGTGGTAAGCGATCATCTGAGATTAGGGCAAGAGGAGGAAAAGCAGATTTTGCACCCAATATATTAAACTTACTCAATAAACACTCACTGAGTGAAGGAAAAGAAACTGGGTTCAGTTTTCTAGATATAAACATGCACATCCAGGGAGTTCCCTGGCGGGTGCGGTGGCAAAGACACGGTGCTTGCACTGCAGGGGACTTGGGTTCGATCCTTAATTGGGGAACTAAAATCCTCCAAGCCATACAGTGCGGCCAAAAATAAACAAATAGATAAAGATGCACATATACATTCTCAGGTTCCGGAGTCCAAAGCTGGTTTGGAAACACCATTCTATTTCTAATTTCCCTTTATTATATAATAGCATTGTATATCCATAACTGTTCCTTTTTTTTTCCCCCTGGGAGTTGTGCAGGGGAAGGTCTGGACACAGAAAGACCAAAGTTCAACCTAGATTACAAAACCAGCCAAGTGAGCAGAGACTGGCGATAGCTTTCCACCTCTTTCATGGCCTGTCCACCTCTCAATTCTTCTCCCCTTGACTCTTCCTCAGGAAACCCACTTTTCCTGGGAGAAAAAATTCTTCAGGAAAAAAAAAATTAGAAAACACTCACTTAAGTATCTCCTGCAGGTTGCGTGGAGCACAGAATCTACATCTGGCTCCTCTGATCCCAGCCACGTGGCTGTATTGACTGAGAAATGTAATTCCTGGCTTCTGTTTCCTCATCCGAAAACTGGAGATCCGTGAAGAAACTGCCTGAGTGTTTTGTGGATGATTTAAGGGTAAGGACATGAAAACCACCAATTTAATGGACATGAATTTGAGCAAACTCCTGGAGGTAGTGGAGGACACAGGGGCCTGGCGGGCTACAGTCCACGGGGGTCACAAAGAGACCCGACGGAGCAACTGGACAGCAACCTGGAAAATGGTAACCCCCAAATGAGAGTCACTCCTGCTATTATTACTACCGTCATTTTAAAACACGACTGGTATTATTTTAAATTTTGCAAGCTGTCCTATTACCCCTGTGTCTACCGTTTTGACCCTTCTGCTTGTTTAAGTCCTGGATTTCCTTCTGTAACTATAGCTGAGCACCACCGATAGTAACAGAGACAGTGAGAAAAACAATGAGCCGATACGCTTTGATCCTCAGCGAAGGGACACCCTGGGCAACCGCTGCATCCCATCAGTGACCAAAATGAGAGAGTCCAATTCATGCGAGGCAGTGGCAAGATCAGAGATCAGAAGATTTACTGCTATCTCTCCCCAAACCCTAGAACCTCAGGCAATTCCTATAACTGTTCCTTTGTCCTCTGTTGTTTTCAGTCACTAAGCCTGCAGCACGCCAGGCTTCCGTGTCCTTAATATGCTGTCTAGGCCTATCATAGCTTTTCTTCCAAGGAGCAAGCGTCTTTTAATTTCATGGCTGCAATCACCATCCGCAATGATTTTGGAGCTCAGGAAAAGAAAGTCTGTCACTGTTTCCATTGTTTCCCCATCTGTTTGCCGTGACATGATGGCACTGGATGTCATGATCTTAGTTTTCTGAATGTTGAATTTTAAGCCAACTTTTTCACTCTTCTCTTTCACCTTTATCAAGTGGCTCTTTAGTTCCTCTTCGCCTTCTGCCATAAGGGGGTATCATCTGCGTATCTGAGGTTACTGATATTTCTCCCAGCAATCTTGAATCCAGCTTCTGATTCATCCAGCCCAGGGTTTCTCATGATGTACTCTGCATATAAGTTAAATAAGCAGGGTAACAATATACAGCCTTGATGTACTCCTTTTCCTATTTGGAACCAGTCTTTTGTTACATGTCCAGTTCTAACTGTTGCTTCTTGACCTCTTTACAGATTTCTCAGGAGGCAGGTCAGGTGGTCTGGTATTCCCATCTCTTGAAAAATTTTCCACAGTTTGTTGTGATCCACACAGTCAAAGGCTTTAGCATAGTCAATAAAGCAGAAGTAGATGATTTTCTGGAACTCTTGTGCTTTTTCGATGATCCAGCAGATGTTGGCAATTTGATCTCTGCCTTTTCTAAATCCAGCTTGCACATTAGGAAGTTCTCGGTTCATGTACTGTTGAAGTGTAGCTTGAAGGGTTTTGAGCATTATCTTGCTCGCAAGTGAAATGAGTGCAATTGTGTGGTAGTTTGGACATTCTTTGGCATTGCTCCTCTTTGGGATTGGAATGAAAACTGACCTTTTCCAGTCCTGTGGCCACTGCTGAGTTTTGCAAATTTGCTGGCATATCGAATGTAGCACTTTCACAGCATCATCTTTTAGGATCTGAAATGGCTCAGCTAGAATTCTGTCACTTTCACGAGCTTTGTTGGTTAATGCTTCCTAAGGCCCATTTGACTTTGCACTCCAAGACTTCTGGTTCTAGGTGAGTGACCATACCATAGTGGTTATCCAGGTCATTAAGACCTTTTTTGTATAGTTCTTTTTCAGGTATGACCTAAATCAAATCCCTTATGATTATATAGTGGAACTGAAAAATAGATTTAAGGGACTAGATCTGATAGACAGAGTGCCTGATGAACTATGGACAGAGGTTCGTGACATTGTACAGGAGACAGGGATCAAGACCATCCCCATGGAAAAGAAATGCAAAAAAGCAAAATGGCTGTATGAGGAGGCCTTACAAATAGCTGTGAAAAGAAGAGAAGCGAAAAGCAAAGGAGAAAAGGAAAGATATAAGCATCTGAGTGCAGAGTTCCAAAGAATAGCAAGAAGAGATCAGAAAGCCTTCTTCAGCAATCAATGCAAAGACAGAGGAAAACAACAGAATGGGAAAGACTAGGGATCTCTTCAAGAAAATCAGAGATACCAAGGGAACATTTCATGCAAAGATGGGCTCGATAAAGGACAGAAATGGTATGGACCTAACACAAGCAGAAGATATTAAGAAGAGGTGGCAAGAATACACAGAAGAACTGAACAAAAAAGATCTTCACAACCAAGATAATCACGATGGTGTGATCACTCACCTAGAGCCAGACATCCTGGAATGTGAAGTCAAGTGGGCCTTAGAAAGCATCACTAGAACAAAGCTAGTGGAGGTGATAGAATTCCAATTGAGCTATTTCAAATCTTGAAAGATGATGCTGTCAAAGTGTTGCACTCAATATGCCAGGAAATTTGGAAAACTCAGCAGTGGCCACAGGACTGGAAAAGGTCAGTTTTCATTCCAATCCCAAAGAAAGGCAATGCCAAAGAATGCTCAAACTATCGCACAATTGCACTCATTTCACATGCTAGTAAAGTAATGCTCAAAATTCTCCAAGCCAGGCTTCAGCAATATGTGAACCGTGAACTTCCAGATGTTCAAGCTGGTTTTAGAAAAGGCAGAGGAATGAGAGATCAAATTGCTAACACCCGCTGGATCAATGAAAAAGCAAGAGAGTTCCAAAAAAGCATCTATTTCTGCTTTATTGACTACGCTAAAGCCTTTGACTGTGTGGATCACAAGAAACTGTGGAAAATCCTGAAAGAGCTGGGAATACCAGACCACCTGACCTGCCTCTTGAGAAACCTATATGCAGGTCAGGAAGCAACAGTTAGAATTGGACATGGAACAACAGACTGGTTCCAAATAGGAAAAGGAGTACATCAAGGCTGTATATTGTCACCCTGCTTATTTAACTTATGTGCAGAGTACATAGTGTGAAATGCTGGGCTAGAAGAAGCACAAGCTGAAATCAAGACTGCCAGGAGAAATACCAATAACCTCAGATATGCAGATGACACCACCCTTATGGCAGAAAGTGAAGAGAAACTAAAAAGCCTCTTGATGAAAGTGAAAGAAGAGAGTGAAAAAGTTGGCTTAAAGCTCAATATTCATGGCAGAAGATCATGGCATCTGTTCCCATCACTTCATGGGAAATAGATGGGGAAACAGTGGAAACAGTATCAGACTTTATTTTGGGGGCTCCAAAATTACTGCAGATGGTGACTGCAGCCATGAAATTAAAAGATGCTCACTCCTTGGAAGAAAAGTTATGACCAACCTAGATAGTATATTGAAAAGCAGAGATATTACTTTGCCAACAAAGGTCCATCTAGTCAAGGCTATGGTTTTTCCAGTGGTCATGTATGGATGTGAGAGTTGGACTGTGAAGAAGGCTGAGCACCGAAGAATTGATGCTTTTGAACTGTGGTGTTGGAGAAGACTCTTGAGAGTCCTTTGGACTGCAAGGAGATCCAACCAGTCCATCCTAAAGGAGATCAGCCCTGGGTGTTCATTGGAAGGACTGATGCTGAAGCTGAAACTCCAATATTTTGGCCACCTCACGCGAAGAGTTGACTCATTGGAAAAGACTCTGATGCTGGGAGGGATTGGGGGCAGGAGGAGAAGGGGACAACAGAGGATGAGATGGCTGGATGGCATCACTGACTCGATGCACATGAGTTTGGGTAAACTCTGGGAGTTGATGTACAGGGAGGCCTGGCGTGCTGCGATTCATGGGGTCGCAAAGTCAGTCACGACTGAGCGACTGAACTGAACTGAACACTTGGAGTATGAATTCTAGCTCCACAGGCTGGTAAGCCTTGGAAAATCACGTCCCTTCTCTGTGCTTCAACTTTCTCAACTGTAATAAAAATAATAATAGTATTAATATCTTGTTTTTCAAATGCACCATGAACTTAAGATACATGATCGCCTACAATCCTTACAACCATTCCAGAAAGCCAAATGGAGATTAGATCTGCAGCTGGGGATGCCTTTAGCACTAAATGCAATGAAGATAACTTCAAGGCTTACCACATAAAAGTTGCCCAACTCATTTTGGTGCTCAGAATGCCACCCACCTACTACTTTGAGCTCTTTAGATGTTAAATCCACAGTCCAGGCACAGTGCCTGTGAACACAGTGCACTGTGAACACACAGCAGGCACTAAGATGGGAAAACTGGCCCCAAGGCTGAAGAAGCATATTAACAGCAACCACAGGTTCCGAATTTCCCAGACGGGCAGACAAGGCGTGAAGGCCTGACAGAATCGCTTTATCACAAGTCATCTCAACAATATCTACTAAGTGTTTACAATCATGTACCAGACAACTTGTTGAATCCCATGGGAGGGTACAGCAGAAGCACTTGTCCTCACAGGAATGATACAGTGACACAGGGTGGACAGGACTGACCGGGATCTCAGCGGCTGGCAGAAGACAGTTGTGGGTTGGAACCTTAGCTCTGTAACTCATTAGCTCCATGACCCTGTGCTCCTTATTTAAGCCTCTCATCAATCTGAATTTCATCAACTACACAACAGGATACGTAATAATGGCACCTTCATCTCACTGGACAGTTTCAAGAGACAGATAAGCTAGGCACTTCCCTAGTGGTCCAATGGTTAAGACTCTAAGCTGCCACCGAAGGGTGCATGAGTTCAATCCCCGGTCAGGGAACTAAGATTCTGCATGACGCATGGTGCAGCCAAAAAAGAAAAGAAACAGGTGTGCTAACCCATCAGCACTTAGGTGAGTACTAAGCACACATCAGCATTTTATGTGTTAACTATTATTATCAACACAATGCCTGGTATATAGTAAGCATAGCAATCATCCACCACGATTACTGTTATTCCAGAAGTTATTATCCTGGCTACAGACCTCATGCTGGAGAGTGGAAACCTCCAGGGCATTTTCTGGCTCCCAGGATCACACACCCTGAGGGTTCCCTGACTGCAGTGTCACTGCCTCTGGTTGTCACTGTCACCAGTTATCCTGGAGCAGAGGGCATATTCCATCACTGGGTGCTGAGGTTGGAATTCTCACCTGAGCTGCTGGGAAGCGATGCTCCTTGTCCACCTGGGCTGCGATGGGAAAGAGCTCCTTCTCGGCAAAGTCGCGGCACGTCTGCCGCAGCATCTGGTGAGTCTCGGGCAGTTCAACAGACTGGTAGACGGTATGTAGGCGATGCCAGCCCCAAGGCCAGGAGGCTGCCAGAGAGAAAAGGAGTCAGTGGAAGGGGGAATGCAAGAGGTCTCATGTAGTAATTAAAATAATAACAGTGACCCACTTACTGGGTGGGCTTCCCTGGTGGCTCAGATGGTAAAGAAACTGCCTGCAACACAGGAGACCCAGGTTCGATCCCTGGGTTGGGAAGATCCCCTGGAGAAGGGAATACACTCCAGTATTCTTGCCTAGAGAATTCCATGGACAGAGGAGCCTGGCGGGCTACAGTCCATGGGGTCACAGAGTTGGACACGACTGAATGATGAACACTTTTTCACTTACTGGGTGGTTCTCCACACAAATGACTCGTGTCCCCCAGGGGGACATCTGGCAATGTCTGGAGACATTTTTGGTTGTCTCAACCGAAGGGTGGTAGGGAGTGGGTAGAAGCCAGGAATACTGCTAAACATTGTACAGGACAGAACCCATGATAAAGAACTAGGGGCCCAAAATGTCATTAACATTGCTGTTGAGAATAGAACGGAATGTTCACCATGCTTGCTGAACACTGTACAACAGTCCTACTCAGTGGCCAGTATAAGACCAGTGACAGTAAGAGCACAATTCTGTGACCTCAGGCAAGGATCTTAACTTCCCTGGTTTCTCTAAATGTGGAGGACAACAGTACTCTGCTCCTGGGCTAGAACCATGAAAACTAACTGTAGCACTTAGCACTTAACCCTAACCTTGCTGAGAGCAGCGATAGCTGTCAAAGAGGGTCCTTTGTTATTATTCAGGGTGAGGGGGTCTTACCAGGCAAAGGTCGCCCTGGCCACAGGTGCCACTGCTACTGCAGGGTAGAGAAATTAGAAGATGGGAGAGAGGCTACCAGTGAGCTCCTGTAATCTGCCAGGCACCTGTATTTTAATCCTTAACAACTCTATGACTTCCGGGAGACCTGGGTTTGAACCCTGGGTCGGGAAAATCCTCTGGAGAAGGAAATGGCAACCCACTCCAGTCCTCTTGCCTGGAAAATCCCATGGACCGTGGAGCTTGGTTAAGCTACAGTGTGTGGGTTCGCAAAGAGTCGGACACGTCTGAGCGACTTCACCTTACCTTATCTAACAACTCTATGAGAACAGCAGTATACTGTGGTCGTTTCACACAAGGGCCCAAGGTCACAGATGTACAGTCTGGGTTCAACCCTAGACCTGGCACCCTAGGAATGGCGTACCCTGAACCTCCTCCAAAGGTGCAATAAGTTGGGGGTGCGCGGGGGGGGGGGGGGGGGGGAGTGCAGCGTGAGAAGCGGGCTGGGACTCGGGGTCGGTGCAGGGGCCGCGGCCACGCAGGCGCAAGGAGCAGCCTAACTGGGGCAAAGGCCTTGCGATCCGGAGGGGGCACCGCCCGGCTGCCCGCCCTGCCGCAGGGGTCAACCCGCTGTCCGGGCCCACGCCCGCCCCGCCCGCCGCCCCACCGTGCGGGGTCAGAACGCACTCACCTCCGCGGACAAGGCCACAGGCCCGGGCGAGCAGCGTGGCAGCCATGGAGGACAGACACGGCGGGCTGGTACTGGGCTTCTTCCCGGCGACCTCCGGGCCGCAGCACGGGTTCCGGGCCGCGCGGGGAGGGACCTGCGCCTGTCAGGAGCCCCGCCTCTCGGGCCTCGGGGGCGGGCCCGCGGAGATAATCCAACTCTTTAGGGAAAGTCTCCCAAGCTGCTTCTGTTCCGCCCGCTAAGTCTTATCCTGCTCTGCGACCCCATGAACTGAAGCCCGCTAGGCTTCCTTGTCCTTCACCATCTCCCGGAGTTTGCTCAAACTCATGTCCATTGAGTCGGTGGTGCTGTCCAACCATCTCATCCTCTGCCGTCCCCTTGTCTTCCTGCCTTCAACCGCCTTCAGGCTTTCCCGGCATCAGGGTCTTTTCCAATGAGTCGGCTCTTCTCATCAGGTGGCCAAAGTATTGGAGCTTCAGCTTCAGTCCTTCCGATGAATATTCAGGGTTGATTTCCTGGTTCTAGGCTGACCTTAAAACTCTTCAGGGGGCGAGCCTGCTGCTGCAGCTAAGTCACTTAAAATCCAGTTCCGTGATCTAAAAAACTCCACTTGGCTTTCCCCGGCCCCAGACCCACCGCGCCCTCGCTGTCCCTGCTGAAGCCTCACAGTGCAGCTCTTCTCCAGGATCTCTAGCTGCTTCCTGCCTCAGGACCTTTGCAGTCACCATTCCCTCCGGTGGAAGACTCCTTCCCATCACCTCCCTGAGGCAGCTGGTGCTTCCCTTCACAAGCTCTCCATCCCATTGTTCTATTTCTGGCAGGTAGCATCTGAAATCTTATCAAGTCCCCTACTAGCCTGTGAGTGGCCAGTGGGGCAAGAGTCTTACGCTGCTGCTCATTATCTTGGCATAAGGAGTTGGGGTGCTAGGAGGTTGTGAAGGTGGGGTGACACTGCTGCTTCCCTGTCCCTCTGTGGTCCCGCGTCTCACTCCCAATTGTGGAGCAGAGAACCCCACCTACCCCCCCAACGGGAGCCTTGCATGCTGTGCCTTAATGTCCTGCATTTTGTCCTTAGTCAGGACCCCTTCACCCTGAGCCCCAATATTACAGCAATTTCTCTTGCCTGACAAGCACCTTCCATGGGCCCAGGTGTGAGTCAGACTTCCACAGGCTCCAGGCACCGCCCACATGCACCCAGGAACCCTGTCCCTCCAGCTGCCTTTCTTCCCCCATTAACTCAGCCAGGCGTCTGTCTCTAGTACAGACTGAAACCAGAACTTGCTCTGATTTCTGAAGATCTGTTAAAAGATGTGACAGTCTTTCAAATGTTTTTTTTCCTTAAGTCATGATGTCCAATTCTTTGCAACCCCATGGACTGTGCCAAAGCTCCTCTGTCGTCCACTATCTTCCAGAGTTTGCTCAAATTCACGTCCACTGAGTTGATGCTTCTATATTTGCATTTAGAAGAAATGCATTCAAAAGAAAGCCTCTAAACCGACAGTACATTTACTGCCGTTGGCAAATGCTCCTCTGAGGCTTCCATACCTTTTACTACCACCCCTGGGCACCAGCCCTGGGTAGAAGAAAAAGGGGGAAGAGAAGGGGGAAATCAATGAGTGTTTGTAGGCAGAGGCCAACAGACCTTCAGTGCCACAAACTGTCTAAACCAGAGTTATTTTTAACTTGCATCATTTGTGACCTTAAACATGGATGTAAGTTCTATATTAAAAATATGCATGTTTTCCAAAAAAGATAGGAATCAGAACTTGGTTGCAAGGGGTTGGGTGGAGAGAGGGAACTGGCTGCAGACACCAGGAACTTGAGGAAACTTTCCGAGGTGATGGAAATGTCCTTTATCATGACTGTGATCAGGTATCCATTTATCAAACTCATCAAACCATACTCTTAAATGGGTTGAACTGACTCTTAAATGAGGTATGGTTAAAACACACCTCAATGAACCTAACTTTAGAATATATATGCATTTAAAATTCTCAAACCATTTCATTAAATTGTAAAGCAAAGACACATGAAACCTAAAGCACAATACTGTGTCCTATCACTCTAGAAACCAGGGCTACCCTTTAAACCAGAAAGGTTTACAGAAAGGCCATGTAAAGAAACTGAGAGCCCACCCCCACTCCATACCTACTCCCCCTGCAACAGTCAGGAGACACAAGAGGGCACACATACTGTGAAAATCTTTCTTTTATTACTGTCTCTTGTGGCAAAATAACATTTTATACAAATAAGTCACCTAGTTTACTTTGGACACAAAGACAATAGAAACTGGAACGAGGATCTTAGGCGAAGGGGAAAGGGAGGAAGGACAGATTTGGTCATTGACGTTTCTTATATTCTGTGAAAAATAGATTTACAGGGGAAAAAAATAGACTTTCACAAGTTCAACGACTTTACATGATCCTTTGTATACAACAAGGGGTAAATCCACCTCCATCAGATCCTTCTTGTGCCTAAGACGTTCTGTGACATGGAATGTGAGAAACAGGATCAACGCTTAGGTTCCTTCACCGGGTAGACTGGTACCCTCTGCATCAGGGGTCCTCACCCACAGACACTGAGTCTGTGCTGTAATTCTGAGAATGGTCCCCATTCCCCAACCTGACATCATAGTGACAATGGCCACCAGGAAGAAAGTGACTTTACAGCAAAAAACTAAGAGAACACTGGGAGTACTCAACTGAGAGGATCAGGGTGGCAAGACACGCCAGAGCAGACACCCAACTGGTGCACTGGACACAGCCTACTAAGGCTGTTCCAGAAGTGAGTCCCATTTCGACTAAAAAAACAAGTTGAAGATCCCCCCAGCTACTGCCGCATCGACTCTTCAGTCTAAGGAGAGCTCTAAGACCCCCAAATCACTGCCCGTATTTGAGAATCGGGTGGTCCATACTGTGAGTGCCTTCAGGAAGTCCTGCAAAGCCCTGAATACTTGCGTTCCCTGCGAGACAGCTACGAGCTGATATATGAGAGGATGACCTACTTTATTCCAGAACGACTTTTACTTATTTCCTGTTTACTCTTTAAAACACAGAATAAAATAAACCATGGTTTTCTCTGCAGAAGCTAAAAGGGCATCTCAGCCCAAAGGCGCCACAGGAAAAGAAAGGTGCTCTCCCAGGAGCCTCCAGGGCAGAAGGACAGGAGCGAGACAGGAGAAGGAGGGGAGCAGGCGGCATCCCTCTGGCCACAGCTGGGTGAGCTGGTCTGCTGGGATGTGTTTCCTCCAGAAGTGGTCTCGCCAGTGCCAGGTCTGAACAGAGGGAGGGCGTGTCTCCCTGGCAGGCAGTTTCTGGCTGGCTTCCCCAGTGCCCACAGGTAACTGCTGCCCACAGTCCAGACCTCTCAACGCCACGGCCTCCTGATTCAGCTTCTGATGAGTTCAGCTACTGTCAGAGAAAGTATAATTTCCAATTCTCTCCCCAGTTCGGGTACAGAAGGGTGAATTTCAGGCTTATCCTAGTTAACACCCTAGAGGCTCCGCAAGGTTTCCTGAGTATCTGGACACAAGAATCTGGAGTCCCAGGTACAGACACCAGACCTTCAAGTGCAGAAGGGGACCAACCCCTATCCTGCCTCACAGTGGTCTCCAGTGAAACTAAGGCAAGCTCCTGGGAACAGGGTGCAGCACTCTTCAAGCCAGAACACCGACCTCCTCCTGCCCTCCTCCCAGCAACCACTAACACTGCAGCTGACGGACAGCCCACGAGCCCACAAGACGGGGTCTGCCTGGGACACGCTCTCCTGAGCAGAGCTCTGGACAGCTCCAAACCATTTCCTAGATAATAATTAAACATCAAATAGTGGAAACTCTCCTGAGTGGGCTTGTCGCAGAGAGAAGGGGTTGCTCCAAAGCCCAATAAGCACAGATCTGTTGAAGGTGCCCCAGTGAGAGAGAAGGTGAAGAGGCAGTGCCGACATCCGTCCACCAGGGACAGGAAGGAGCCACACCTAAGGCACCTGGATTTGCAGCCAACTCCAGTTCTGGGGCTCATCAGGTCTGAGGTGAGCAGACTGCCCTGCAGGGAGCCCGGTTTATTCCTCCCTCGGGAGCTGGGTGCAGGGCCGGCACCCAAGATGAACCAGGGTGCTCTCAGTGAGCAAGCTGCCGGCCTCCGGCACAGCCCAGACTCTGGCCTGGCACAAAGCGCTGGACCAAAGTTCAAGGCCACTCACGCTCTAGAAACCAAACAGGGTGCAACACGGGGCAGCGAAAGGCCAGGTCCACCTGCTGCACAGCGCTGACCCTCCTCTCCTGGCCCCACCCAGCCTTTCTCCCCAACACTGGGGAGACGGCGCTCCTGTCAGAGGTACCATGTGCCTGGGCGCTTCCTACTGCGACCTTCCTATGAACACTGAGCCCTGGCCACGGCAAAAATCTCATCATAAGGACAGGAATTAGGCCTGAGCACCTGAATCCACCCACACAGACAGCGGTTAGAGAACTAAGGCGGGGAGAGTCTGTCCAATGAGGGCCTGAGGGAAGTGCAAAGAGACAAGTTTTGGAGAACACGTGTCTCTGCCAGGCCACCTCAGCCCATTTCCCCCTTTTCCCAACACCGAGACCATTCCAACTAGCGGTCCATAGGACCAGAATCCGCCTTACTCAGGTGGGACCGGCCAGGATGGTTCCAGAGCAGCTTCAGTACAAAAGCAGAGGGGACAAGAGCCACAGGAGCCGTGGGAGCCTGATCAGTACTCGGAGAAGTCTAGCCACACATCACGTACGCTGGGAGCACCTCTGACATTTTGTAAAACCTCCCCACAAGAAGCCTAGAAATAAAAAACCAGAACACAACAAGGCCTGTGCTGGCCTCGAGCGACACTACAGTTCCCAGAGAGAAAACGGACACATTCGATTTCAGGAGAAACTCAAAAGGCAGGAGCTAGGAAAAGCAGAGCAAGCTCATCTTCCATCTGGAAGGAGAACGGGAAGGCACGGCCAGGCTGAAACCTCAGGGGTGCACCAAGAGGAGCAGCCAAGATCCCGGAAGTCAGGTAAGGGCTCCCTAGGTTCAGCAGCCTTGCCCATCCCCGCGCCTCAACTCCTGGCCCCATCCTCTGCTCCACTCCGTTCAAGGTCCTCTCCAGCAGGTTAAGGACGATGCTCAGGCTGAGGTCTGAGTGTGCTGACGGCGGCCCTGCAGGTGAGGGAGGTGTCTCGGATTCACAGAAGGCCCCTGAAGCTACAGAAGAGCCCTCTCTCCCTGGTACAGCTGTGCCTGCAGAGACCCAGGCTCGTCAGGACATCCTGAAGGAGCCGGGAAAATAAACTTTCTTTCTATCTGGAGTCCAGGAGTCTTATTCTAAGTTTTACTACCACTGCAACCTAAGGGGCAGGGGGAAAGGGAGGAAAAAATACAGGGGGAAAGAGACACAGCACTGCTTGGCACTTCTCTTGGAGCACAGGAAACTGCCACCCCAGCCTCGGCTTCCGGGGGCCACGTTCCAGATATGTGTCAACAGACAGCAGTTTCAACCACCTCCGTGCGCCAGGACCTCGGGCCACAGCAAAGCACCTCCCCATCTGCTCCGGCCGCTGCTACTGGCCCCCATTATAGGCATAGTCGGCCTTGTTGTGCATTATCAGCTTGTTGTCAACGAAGTAAAAGCTGTCAGAACGGGTCTCATAGGGATTTTCAATCATCAGACGAACTAAAAGTTAGAAGGGAAAAAATGCAAAGAGTTATGTGTGAGTCTGCCCTGTGGACCAGGTGGAAAAAAACTCAGCATCCCCTCTAAATTCCCAGGTAACTCAGTGGTAAAGAACCCACCGGCCAATGCAGGAGACACAAGAGACGCAGGTCCGATCCCTGGGCCAGGAAGATCCCCTGGAGGAGGAAATGGCAACCCACTCCAGTGTTCTTGCCTAGGAAATCCCAAGGACAGAGAAGCCCGATGCGGCTACAGTCCATGGGGCTGCAAAGAGTGCGGCATGACTGAGCGCCCACACACAAAAGTGCATAAACCAGCCCTTCCTGAAAACGTGAGCATGTGCTATCAGAATAATGAGGTCAGAACAGAGGGAGCCAGGCCTGGAGAGCTGGGGAGACCTGGGACCACAGAGGTCCCCAAACGGTGAGTGCCATCCACTTCCACAGCAGGAGGCCACCAGCGCTGGGCCTGGCCCTCCGTGGCCATCATCAGCCTGGTGCTCAGTCAGAACCCTAGGGAGAGGAGCTCACCCGTCTGTCAACATGCATCAAAGCAGCTGACTGATTGGTGCTTCTGGCCCCCACGTCCAGACATTCTGGTCCAAATTTAGAAAGCGGTGCCTCACTGGGCCCACCCACAGGCACCCCTACAACAAAGGAATCCTAGGTGTGCGTTGAGTGCAGGGGGGCAAGGTGTCTTCTCCAGAGATGGTGTGTGGTGTTAACTCGCCAACGATCCTGCAAAGGCAAGCCTGTCCTGGGACCCAGACTTGAATTTTCCGTGTGTTGAGGCAGCTGCCCCAGGTCTTTTAACTATAAATGGAGGGTCAAGGGACCTGCAAGCCACCACCTCTGGTTGATTCTGAGTCAGTGATCGTGCACTATTCTGAATCCTCTGGAGGAAACGCTGTCACTGACCACAGTTCTCAAAAGGTGCGTTGACTGCTTCAAGTTCTTTGAACTCACTGACGTTATTTAGCTCACATCCAGAGGACTGACCCCCGTTCTCTTTTAGCTTATCTGGTTTCAAGGAGAGAAAGTTAGACGGCTGGCCTTTGATAAAAAACTTGAAATGGTGTACTTAATCTTCTCTTGCAAGTATCAACAACTCCGGCCCAGCTTGGGGAGCAGGCTTTATAAAAACAGGATCATGATGACAGCGGATGCAGTTGACACCCTGCCCGCTCCTCATCAATCCTCACTTTACCTGTGAATAGCACTGCTACACAAGCACAGAGCACTTGTCAGAAAACAACACTTTCAAGGATCTGGGACTCTCAGAAAACTGGTCAGTGTATGTAGACCCTTGCCCATAATTCAACTAAACTCCACCACTACTCACAGATCCCATTGTATCCTCATTGCTCCAGAACAACTTACCTTCACGACTCACAGGCGATGCTAATGTGAAAGAGCCAGATGGAAGCCACAGGACTACACAGCCTGTTTGTCCTGTCATCAAGTCCATCTCCTCCCTGGCCTGGCCTTCCCTGCTTGGTGCCTCCCCCAGGTCTTCCTCCCCGTGTCTCTTCCTAAGACCTTGTTTCCATTCTGTCACTCCTGCTCCCAGACCTCGACCAGCTCGTTATTTCCTGCCTGATCTATTCTGACAGTTTATTTCATGACCCTTCTACTGGCAGAGAATGAGAAAGAGGTGGTCCTCAGATTGAGAACCCACTCAGCTCAATTTCACCATAGCTCTGATTAAGGAGGAAGCAAAGGGCCAGTGCAGTGCTGAGCAGGAACTGGGGTTCAGAACAGTGAAACTGTGACTGGCTGTGAATGGAATGGGCACCCCGGGGAGGGTTGGGGTCACCTCTCCTCTCCCTCCATCACACCTTTCCCGCACAGGCTTCTTAAAGGATGGCCTGTATTAACACCTTCAGAGTCTCGCTCCCAGCAGAGCCAGAGTGTTAACACGAGACAGGAGCAAAAGGAAATGAGAAGCCTGAGGTCAAGTGACTCGAGACCCATCACATCCCTGTTTCTCTGCCAATGAGATCGCCAGACCAGATGGATTTCACTTCAAGGTCCACTCCTGCTAAGCTGAAAGATCCAGAACGTTGCACAAGTCGGGGGGATACGTACTGACATCCTCAGAAAGTTGGGGAAACTCATAGATGTGCTCGCAAGTGTTCCTGCTGCTGGGGATGCAGAAGCCGAAATCAAAGTCAAAATTTTTCAGCAGGCGTTCCCGGAAGTAGTGCCGCTCGATCATTCGGAAGTTTGACACAGGTTTGTCTCCCACGGTGAACTCCACCCTGCGAAACACAATCTCCGTGAGCCCGGCTTTGTTGCCTCCTCCCTCCGCTAGAGTCAACCCCAACCCAACAGACGACAATCTTCTCTGTGAACCAGAAGAAGATGCTCCCCTCAGGAGATGCCGGGACTCACGTGGCACCCACGGTGCGGAGGCGGAGAAACGCCGGTGTGAACTGGTAGCGGACGAAGCGGCCTGCGCTGACGTCCACATCTCCGCCTGCCTCCCCTTCCTCGTCCTCTTCCTCCTCCTGGTCTGAAAAGGCACATGGAACACCGGCTCAGCAAAGAGCACGACCAATCGGCGGTACGCAGCAGGACGGCCGTGCTCACTGAGCAGCTACTGAAATTCCTGGCTCCATCCTGCGCACCTCACAGGGTCCTAACAACCCTGGAGGTGTTGTCTTCATTTTATCTTCACTTTACAGACCCAGAGAGGTGGGCTCACGGGTCCAAACTCCCCCCAGTCTTCAATCAAAACCCCAGGTTTTTGATTGAAAAATCCCTGGTCAGGGAACTAGATCCCACATGCCACAACTAAGACTTAGAGCACCCAAAGAAGTAAACTGAATAAATATAAATATTAAAAAAAAACAATTAAAATGAAAATAATGCTGCCGGGAATTCCCTGGTGGTCCAGTGGTTAGGATTCTGTGGTTCCACTGCAGGGGGCATGGGTTGGATCCCTGGTCAGGGAACTAAGATCCTGCAAAGCCATGCAACATAGCAAAATATAAATAATGCTGCTACATACAATATCCTGTAATAAACCATAATGGGAAAGAAAATTAAAAATATATATATGTATAACTATACACCAGAAACTAACACAACACTGTAAATCAACTATACATTAATTTTTAAAAAATTTTTTTAATGTTGCTGAAAAAATGGAGCCAACAGATTTACTCAATACAAAGCTGCCATGAACTTTCAATTTATTAAAAAACATACTATCTGTGAAGTTCAATAAAGCAAAGTGAGCCTAGAGTAAATTAAGGGAGCAAGGATGTGGATCCAGGCCCATCAGACTCGATGCCTATTCTTAAACACGAGGCTATTTGCCTTTTATATAACCTGAGGCCTTGGGCCATGTCCTAACGCTGAAGCCTGAAATACCAGCTGGGTACCATGCCCCTGAGGTGGTCTGTGCTTTACAGACCAGGTCGGCTGTTGACCAAGTTAATGTGCTTGCTGCTAAGCAAAATAAGGAGGCTGCAAAAGTTGAAACTATCGAGAAGGCACCTTCAAAGAATGCAGAAATTTCTGACACAGCAAAGACAAATCCCTAGAAATAATTCTGCTATTTAAATGAAAGACAGTGACCTTCAGCCTTGGGGAACTGCACCTCCTTGGATTACTGCCTATTCCAGGCCATACCAGGCCCAACACTCTGACCATCTGGGAAAGGGTGAAGCATGAAGCAGATGGGCCATGAACCAACACGTGGGACCCAAGAAAGAAGACGGCCCACACCAGCAATGATGGGCTCTGGTCTAGCCCATTCCTGAACCCAAAAGGAACTGGCAAACATTTTAATGTGAACCAGGAGTTAGCACCCTCTCTAGAAGCCACCCAGTGTCCAGCAAGAGCATTTTTTTCCAGGTCTAGGCTGACCAATACAATAAAAGAGAAGTCTTTTTTTAGCATCAAATATCCCAAGAGCAGTGGACAACCAGACTGAGTGGGAGTTCAAAGATAAAGACTCCAGAGGCCCGGCTCCAACTATGGGATTCAGAAAGAAACATAGAGCAGATCTTCTCGGGGATTTGAGCTCATCAGAAAAGTGCTGCAGGAGGGCTCTGGTTCGGCGTGTGCCTTAGTGAATCAAGATCCTTAAAGGCTGGACGGGCTGAAAATCAAGGTATTTTTACAAAGTCTGATGCTGACCTCCAGGTGACAGTTCAGTTTTGTACTGAAATGACTACTCTCAGTCCTATCTCATCCAAATCCATACACCGGAAGTAGCCCTGGTGTTTCCTGGGTCCTGGGAACATCTTAACACCACAAGGACAGGAAGCTTAGAGATGCGAATGGTATAGACCCAGGAAACTAGGTGTCCCCGACCCTCCCAATACAAGGTAAGTACCTACCAGCTCGAGCCTTTAGTGCCCTGGTCAGTCCGGGATTATGGCAGCAATCTCAAGTGGGGTCAGTCAGCAAGGAATCTTAAGTGGGGTCAGGAGACGGATGCCTTATCTGGCTGAGATTTTATCATGAAAGCCTTTGACTTACTTGGTTACTAACGGCTGTCTTACCAAACTTACAGGCTCCTTCTGAATAGCAAATAGATGCGAAAAGCTTGGCAAAAAGAGTCATTAACACAAGACTGTGGCTCCAACTCTGTGGACTATCTGGGCTGGTGTTCTAAAAACAAACTCCAGGGGGCGCTCAATCTCCAGTGACATGCTCCCCAGACCTACACGTGGTCTCCTAGTCAGAAATGAAGTGCCCTGGAACCACATCACAAGCACAAGCAGTATTCATTCAAGGCTAACTGAAGGGGTCCCAAGCAAATGAGTTCACAGGCCTGGGCCTTCTGGTCATCCAGAAAATGCTGGTGATTAAAATCCAAACCGGGACTAACTAAGAAGTCTGAGACACTATTCAATGGAAAGGGCGTGAGAAGACAAAGAAACTGCCTCATGATGTGGACTGGAAGCCTCCCTATTGCCCTTCCAGAGTGTCCCCACGACTCAAGGCTCAGGCAGGCTTTCCTCATTATACTTTCATTTCGGATTCCTTCCTAAGCAGAGGTGACACGGTCAGATCAAAGAGCATGGGACCTTAGGAAAGTCACTTGGAAATTCTGGGCCTGTTTCCTTATCTGGAAGACAAGGATAATAACCCCTCACAGAGGTGTGAGGATTCCATGAGATGATGTAAACAGAAAACTGGGGAACCGATAACCAGTGCAGAGTAAATACTCAACAAGCACAGCTTCAAACCTGCAGGCCAGGCTTTAGGAGGCGGCTCAGAGGCAGGCCTTGCTGGCGTCCATGATACAGGATGCCATGGCACACAAAAACTCAAGCCTCAAAGACAGCTCCAACAGTCAACTGAGTACTGTTGATACCATTCTGAGACCTACCTGAAACACAAGGTTTGGCAATTTCAAAAAGCACTGTCCCTGTCTCCAAATCCCGAATTTTGAAGCGGGTAAAATCAATACTGTAGATGTTGTCTTCAGGTTTACATAAATAATCTGAAAATGAGAGAGAGAGAGAGACCAATGCTGGTAAATAATCCTCCAAAACTACCATTTCTTTCTCAAGTTGTGAAGCAAACTCGGGTTTTTTTTTTTCTTACATAAAATATACCCCAAAACTTCCTCTTATGTTATAGGCAAAAGTTGCATGCAGAGAATTATGGGATCCAAGAAAGGAAAAAAGTGCATGGACTTGGTTTAGATGGAAGATTATCATAACACTTAGAAACAGGGATGGTAGAAGGGAATTTCTCTGCAAACACTTAAAAAATGACCTAAAAACCTTTCATCAGTAGTCACAACACAACAGAACTTTTTTAGAAATCCATTTAAAAACATGCTGACCTAAAAGTCAGACACGACTGAGCGAGCACACACGCACGCACGCAGTGGTGAATGTGGTGCATGCTTGCCGACCGTATCACAAAGCAGAGATCAGCCAACTTTCTCTGTAAAGGGTCAGAAAATGAGTAACTTAGTTTTTGAGGCCACACAGTCACTATCACAACTACTCAACTCCGTCACTGTAGCACAAATGCAGTCACACAACTATTTACAGACAAAAAAATACAAATTTTATATAGCCGTGTGTCCCAAGAGATTTTTTTCCCCAACCATTTGAAAAGGTAAAAATCATTCTTGGATTGTGGGCTGCACAAAACCAGGCGGTGGGCCATACCCACCCAGGTGGCAGGACAGATTTGCTGGAGAGGGCATGAGGCCAAAGGGAGATGGAGCCTCCAATAGCTTCATCTGTTAATCAAGACAGTGCTGACCAAAGATGATTTCATTTCTTTCTTTCCACCATGACTCCTGAGAGCATCATCTCCACAGTTCACTTTGGTACTGTATCTTATACTGCCTGCTGTGTTCGCTGTTTCATGTTTTATAAGCTGACTCTCCGATCAATCAGATCAGATCAGTTGCTCAGTCCTGTCCGACTCTTTACGACCCCATGAATCGCAGCACGCCAGGCCTCCCTGTCCATCACCAACTCCTGGAGTTCACTCAGACTCACGTCCATCGAGTCAGTGATGCCATCCAGCCATCTCATCCTCTGTCGTCCCCTTCTCCTCTTGCCCCCAATCCCTCCCAGCATCAGAGTCTTTTCCAATGAGTCAACTCTTCGCATGAGGTGGCCAAAGTACTGGAGTTTCAGCTTTAGCATCATTCCTTCCAAAGAAATCCCAGGGCTGATCTCCTTCAGAAGATGGCAAAATTGAGAGCTACTGATTATTGCATAACTTCCCAAGGCACTGATATTGGTTCTGCACCTTTACAGGGGCCTCAATAAATACCCTGCTGAAAGGAACAGACTTTAAGAAAAGTAACAAAATCCAGAGGTCACCAAGCTGACTTATGACTTTCTCCAAGAAGCTGCGGAGGTGTTCTGAAACAACGGCACCAAGCTCAAGTTCCTACACAGGGCCTGAGTGCCCTCTGAGTATGCCACTTAGCATCAGACACTAGCAGCTAGATTCATCCTTGCTATCAGGAGAAAGCAGGAGGTGAGAAAAGGTGAGGTGGTGACCATTTCCGTACTTTCAGAACCCCTGGTGATAACTGGGTTGGAATAGAAGCAGCTTTTTCACAATGTTTCTATGAAACAGAAGAGCAAGACCTTCTAAAGCCACACTCAGGATAGTCCCAAGGCAAACAGTGATTGAAAACGGACACATGACAATACTCAGAATCAAATTAAAACTGTCTTAGAAGATGGGAATTCTATTTCACACAGGTTGAACCAAGGCCTCAAACTGCCATCCTCAAATCACTGGGATGGCCTCCAGCTTCCTGAGGGCCACCTGAGCTGCGGACCAAAGCAAGTCAACAGATAAAAGAACAGCCTTAATCCATCAAGCTGGTGCCGGGGCTTCAAAGTTGGAAGTCCAGAGGATGGGGCAGGTGGGTGGGCTGGGCAAGCAGGATCTAACCAATGGACTGGAAACTCAGGGGGAAACAGCAGCAAGAGAAAGGGCATCAAGTCAGAGGATGACCTGGAAGAGAACAGGAAGAGGGAGGAGAGCCAGTAAAGGGGGCGGGCTATGTATTTCTTCTATCAATAAAAGGTGTAAAACCGTTGCATCCTATGCAAGAAATGCATCTCTGATACTCTGACATATTCATCAATCACTAGAGCCAAGTGTCAAAAGCAGGATTCACATTTCGGTTTTATACGTGGAACTGAAACTTTATTCATACATACATTATACACATATAAATGCGGCAGGAAACGCCGCGGCAATGTACTTAAGGAAAGAAAAGCCCACCTGCACACAAAGAGGGCAACTCTTGGGACCCAAAAGAGGCAGGGGGCCGAGGCAGGGAGCCACGGCAGGCTGGAGCGAGGAGGCGCTGTCCGGGGGGCCGGAGTGGAGGGAAACGCGGAGAAAGCAGGTAGGGTCTGGGCTGGCAGAGGGCAGCAGAAGCTGGCTCAGGTCGAGGGGGCCAAGCTGAGCAGGAACTTCACTGACAGCAGCGAGCTGGGGGCTGAGGGAGTTGGGGAGAGGCAGCAGCCCACTTGCCAGGGTCAGGAGAAGCTAGTTAAGAAGCCAAGACGGGGTCCGTCCCCACCCAAAGAGATCCAGCTGAGGAGGAGTACGGTCGGACGGGCCACAGGGAAGCCTGACGTGGCCGGAGTCAGGGGAAAGCAGTCGAGCTCAAGGGGACCCATCCTAACCAGGTGTAGGTGAGGGTGGGGAGCGCCGACTCGGTCGGGCGGAGCAGTGGGCAGCGAGGCCTGGCCAGTCGGGGGCGCCTGGGTGGACCCCCTGGGCTCGCCGAGCGGCCAGCGGCCGGCTCCGCGGAAGGCGACACAGGGTCCGGGGGCCCGGTGCCGAAGGGAGGACGCGGCCGGCCCCGCACTCACTCTCGGTGACCCGGCTGAGGCGTAGGACGTGCTCGGGCCGGATGGTGTCCAGAGCCAGCAGCTCCTGCTCTGTGACCGCTGCCCCGATGCCGTCGTCTGCCGCGTGGTGGGGCGCCTGCCGCCGCGCCTTGAGCCTGTTCAGGACGCCGCCGCCCGCCTTCTTCTTCTCTTCCTTGCCAGTTACCAGCCCCCCGGGGCCAACGGCCGACCCCAAGGCCGCAGCCTTCGAATTCGACCCGCTCATCGCTCCGCCGCCAAGATGGCCGCCGCCTCCGCAGCGCCGTAACTATGGAGAGAGGGGGCGGGGCCGGGCTGGGACCTGGAGGCGGGGCCGAGGTGGGCGGGGCCGAGGTGGGCGGGGCCTGCCAGCCGCGTCGCTGGCGCCCCGCACCCCTATCCTCCCCGCCAAGCCCCGACTCCAGCGCTGGTCCAGCCAGGTGGGCCGACACGTTAGTACCCCTGACTCTCCACTTGGCCCCCGAAGTCACCCCAAACATCTAACATATATTTCGTACGGTCAAATGACTTTCTAGCACATAAAATGTAAACAAAGCATCTTGAGAAAATGTGGTTTCATCTGCAGTTTAGAAGGTAAGTTAAGACTGTTTGCTGTGCAAAAGCAGCTTTCCGATTAGATTTCCATTCTTAAACCCTACTGCGTCAGGCTTTGGGCTAGACATTGAACTAGGCTACAAGGAATATAAGAATATGAAAGGGGGCAGGGATTGAGTCTGCTGTATTCACCACTGTATTTGGGCAGCCTATAAACAAAGCTGAGCACCAAAGAATTGATGCTTTTGAACTGTGGTGTTGTAGAAGACTCTTGAGAGTCCCTTGGACTGCAAGGAGATTCAACCAGTCCATCCTAAAGGAAATCAGTCCTGAATATACATTGGAAAGACTGATGTTGAAGCTGAAACTCCAATACTTGGGCCACCTGACGTGAAGAACTGACTCATTTGAAAAGACCCTGATGCTGGGAAAGATTGAAGGCAGGAGGAGAAGAGGACGACAGAGGATGAGATGGTTGGATGGCATCGCCAACTCGATGGACATGAGTTTGAGTAAACTCCACGAGTTGGTGATGGACAGGGAGGCCTGGCGGCTGAGGTCCATGGTGTCGCAAAGAGTCAGACACAACTGAGCGACTGAACTGAACTGAGCTAATGCCTGTTGTTCAGTGGCTAAGTCATATCTCTCTGAGACTCCATGGACTGCAGCACTCCAGGCTTTCCTGTCCTTCACTGCCTCCTGGAGTTAGCTCAAACTCATATCCATTGAGTTGGTGATGCTATCCAACCATCTCATCCTCTGTCGCACCCTTCCCCTGCCTTCAATCTTTCCCAGCCTCAGGGTCTTTTCCAATGAGTCCACTCTTCGCATCAGGTGGCCAAAGTATTGAGCTTCAGTCTTTCCAACAAATATTCAGTGTTGATTTCCTTTAGGATTGGCTGGTTTCATCTCCTTGCTAAGGGATTCTCAAGAGTCTTCTCCAGCAGCACAATTTAAAAGCACTAGGTGCTCAATAATGACTGACTGACAATGAATGAATGAGTGAAGGAAGGCTTGCATAGCAGTGCTATGAAGAGCTCCCACTTTGTTGGGGAAGACTGTGAGTTACGTAATTCACTACATGGCCCTTCCTCTTGACCAGCCTAGTGTGAATGAACTAGAAGACAAACCAGACTGCTAACTGTAGCAGCAGAGGTGCTGCCAGAGTACACAGGAGAGGTCTGGGGGGTGGGAGAGAGGCTTCAGGGGGTAACCTCTGCACTGAAAATTGGAAATTCACTGTTATGTCAACTGGAGGTGAGTGGGAGCTGGGAAGACGCTGCCCTCTTACACCCTGAGTGGCTCCTTTGCTCGAGTCAGGATCCACTTTCTTCTGTGTTGGGAGGCCCCCGCCCAGAGTGCTGCAGAATGTGTCTGCAAGGCTGATGTCACCTGTTAGGCTCAGGCCAAAGTGAAACTCTACCCATCTCTCTATGGTTAGCCTCAAAAAACTGGACTTATGCAGGACTTGCTGGGTCCTCTCACCTGATATGAGGGGTTTGGGAGCAGCTGATAAGTCTCATCTGGTTTCTGGATAAAATCCAAAGCTGACTCCACCTCAGTTGCCCAGCAGGGTGAAACAGTATGTGGTCAAGTTCCTATCAAAACACTGTCCTGTCTTGGAGAGATTACCCACCCCCACCTCTTCCCCCCACCCCAGGTGGGACTTCTCAAACAGTTCAGGGAATTTTAAGATGTGTACAGAGAATTAAGCTCTTTCCCTTTGCAAACAATTCTTTTCAAACTACTCAGCAGTAAGTAGTTACTGAAGAATTTCCCGAAATGTTAATATGCTACTTGATTGTGAATCACTAAGATGGTGATGGACCGGGCAGGGGTGAGCATACAGCCACTTCCCACAATCACTTGCTCCATGAATCTTTGTTCTCGGAGCACCAGAACTCGAGTTACCTGGATCCCAGCTTTTCTCTTTTTAGGGATGATGACAAGCGTGTTGATCACTTTATTTGCAATTCCACATCCAGGAATTTAGCCGGTATGTATTCACAAAGATGAGGGACCATTCTAACACTGAAAAGTTACAGTAAGTTACAGTTGCATCTATTCATTGTCATACAGCTGTTAAAAAGAATGAGATCGGTCTCCATGTACTAGTATCAGATCAGATCAGTCGCTCAGTCGTGTCCGACTCTTTGCGACCCCATGAACCGCAGCACGCCAGGCCTCCCTGTCCATCACCAGCTCCCGGAGGTCACCAGACTCGCATCCATCGAGTCAGTGATGCCATCCAGCCATCTCATCCTCTGTCGTCCCCTTCTCCTCCTGCCCTCAATCCCTCCCAGCATCAGAGTCTTCTCCAATGAGTCAACTCTTCGATGAGGTGGCCAAAATACTGGAGTTTCAGCTTTAGCATCACCTAAAGAAACCAGGATTGATCCCCAGAATGGACTGTTGGATCTTCTTGCAGTCCAAGGGACTCTCAAGAGTCTTCTCCAACACCACAGTTCAAAAGCATCAATTCTCGGCGCTCAGCCTCTTCACAGTCCAGCTCTCACATCCATACATGACCACAGGAAAGACCATAGCCTTGACTAGGCGAACCTTTGTTGGTAAGGAGTATGTACTAGTATGTACTAGTATGGAGGACCTCAAAGATAGATTAAGTTTGTGGGGGGAGGTGGACAAGGCATATAATCCCATTCACTTAAAAATTACATGAATATTTGTATGTGACTGCAATGGAAGGGGTTTGGATATAATGTATTAAGTGAGGTTCCCATTGGGGAGCAGAGTATTAGAAGGGACTGAAGGGGGATATATTCTTTCAACACTCGAGCTGCTTCTATGCTATTTTATCACAAGCTTATGATCATGGGCTGCTTGTTTACTTTGAAATAAATAAATAACTTTGGATCTGTGTCTAGAAGGTAGATTCTAAGTCAAAGTAGCCTTATTATCTCTTAAAAACTTGAAAGCTACCTCAGACTGGATCACTTTTTTCTGTTCAAAAAGAAATTTAAATAAATACTGCCATATATGGGAGCTGAGGCCTGTACTCTTTCTGATCATTATCTGTAAACTGTGGTTAAAAAGATTATGTCTTTAGGAGAATAGCAAGCACCCCAAAAAGAAAGAAAAAAATATCTGTAATTATTCCTTTTTAAAAAGGAGTTGGAAAAATCAGGGCTGTAAACTCCAATCAGCCTCTCCTCACCAAATCTTCCTAAGGTATGTCAAAAGGCTCTTAAATAAAAAGTGTTTTTTGAAAAGTATGTCTTATTCCGTTTGGTGGAAAAAGGAAAATAGAGATTTACGGCATTAGACGACAGCCCCCGTGTCTGCCTGGGCCAGAACATGGGAAGACAGGAGTGGAGAGGCTGACCTCCCTTTTGTCCTGACTGGGTCCTCTTCAGGTCCCTCTCCTTCAGCGGGTTAGTTTCTTCCCTGTGAGAGGTGTGCCAGTGGCTGTTTTCCAGGAGTCTCAGAGTTGCCAGGCAGTCGGGCTCAAATCAGGCCAGGCAGGTGGGGCCCAGAGCTGGTGCAGCCAAGGTAAGCAGGACATCACAAGGCTTTTTTCTGCTGAGACAGGGAAGTTCAGTCCTCCTTCCTGCTGCCTCCCTGAGGTGGCATCCATTGAATCCTCGGGTTGTGGCTGGGACTGCAGGCGGGCCTTGTGGTCTGGGAAACTGAGAGCTAGTAATTTCCCTAGTACCCAAGTCACTTCTCTCCCTGGCTGAAGGCTCTTTAAGTATTCATTTATTACTTTTATCCCACCTGCTTCCAAAAAAGATTCATGGTATATTCCAAAGTCATAACAGCATAAGACTGGTGGGCGGACATTTGTGTAGTCTTCTTGAGAGCAGAAATTTCAACATTTTAAGTGCATATATTGATTTTAGTTTGTACCACATGGCACACAGGATCTTAGTTTCCCAACCAGGGATCGAACCTGGAACTAAGGAGTCTTAACCATATACTGTTTGCATATACTGTTTTCAGTAATTCCTTAATGGAATTCAAAGGCACGTTTGCACATGTGCAAAATAAATACATATGTAAATATGTGTATGCATGCGTGTTCAGTCGCTTCACTCGTATCCGACTTTTTGTGACTCCATGGACTGTATGTGTACATATAAATATATAAATACATATAAAATGGAAGATATAAACCAAACATAAACATGTGTATTATCCTCTAGGGATTAAAGAGGTAGGGCTAAGACAGATGAATATTTTTTACATCCTGTACCCCATATAAAATTTTTAAATGTACTTTTGTACTTTGTATCACTAAGCCTTAAAAGGTTACTTTTCTTTTTCAGAGAAAGAATAATATAATAAACCTCTGTGTAACCAACACCCAGCTTCCTCATCTACCCTCAAAAGGTTCCTTCTTAAAAATAGTACATCATGTTTTATGTCCCTGGATATCCAGTGTATTCTGGTTTACAGTCTATGGGAACTTGAATACTGTATAAAATCTCAATTATGTGGAACTGGTTCATAGTGCTTTTCAAGTCTACTATATCTTTCTACTTCTCGGTATATTCATTCTATTAATTTTTGAGAGTTTGATATTGAAACACCAACTAAAAATCTTAAATTTATCTACTTAAAAAGATAAGTGTAATATATAGAATGATATGTAACCTTGTTCTGTATTTTCCAAGTTTTCTGTGAATGTTTTATCATACTTTCATAATTTATAAAATAAAAAAAAATTTTTAATAATAAACTCCATCTCAAAAAAAAAAAAAAGTAACACATCATGATGTTAAAAGAACACAGGCTAGGTCACGTTTGCCCTCTGAGCCTTTCTTATTTACATGTCAGGCCAGTGACGGTCTTTCCTGGGGTTGAGAGATGAAAACAGCAATGAAAAGCACTGTGCTGGCGGCAGGGAGAGTGTCTCATCAACAGTCGCTATGGCAATACATTTAAGTGCCCGCTTTCTCCACGACCCCTCTGCTGAAGGCAGGCACCCTGGGCAGGGAGAAGACATGGAGCTGGATGGGCGAGTGCAGTGCAGTGACTCAAAGAACAGTCACGTCAGCACAGAAAGGAGACGTGTCAGAGACTAAGGTTTAAGGAAGCAACAGGTGGGAGGTCAAGTAGAAGCCATGAGAAAACCCACAAGAGGGGCTTCCCTGGTGATCCAGTGGTTAAGACTGGGTACTTCCAAGGCAGGGGGCCCAGGTTCAAACCCTGGTCAGGGAACTAAGATCCCACATGCCTCATGGCCAAAAAATAAAACCCAGGAGAAGGAGTCTTAAGGCCCAAGCCAAAAAACAAGTGGGTTTGTTTTTCACTAATATAAGTGGTTAACAAACAAAACTAAGATTCTTGGGCCAAATAACTGCGGTGAGGTGCCTACCATTTCCGGGTGCTAGAGAGCAGAGGCAGTCTGCTCCAGACCTCCGTGCTTCGCCTCTGTTCGCCTCTGTTCCGCCTTGACCTCTCACCATTGCTATGGCAACAGGCATTCCAGTAAATGTTGGAAAAACTCTTTTCTTTCTTCCTCTATGGGGGCGGTGGAGGGGCGTGGGGTACTAAGTATGGAGAAAGGTCCGACACATCGGCTCCAGCCAACCGGGAGCCTGATTTCCTCAGCGAGATTAAGATCTGGACCCAAGAGTGGTTTAACCCAACCCCCGGCACTTGGCCCAAGACCTTCTGTCAGACAATTTCCCTCCCTGTGAGTCCCTAGAGTAGGGCTTCTTCAGGTCTCTTCCCCATTTGGCAGCTCACGCGAAGCTACTTGAAATAGTAACAGCCAAGTCTGAATTAGTCAAGAACTCTAGTTATGGGTGGGCTCAAGCTAAGAATGAGGCTCTGTGGGCCTCCTGGTTTATTTGAGCCCGGAGAACAGACTCCATCAACAGTGGTTTCATTCTTGGAGCCGAGCACTGAATTCTGCCCTTCAGGGATAACTGAGGGGAGGCAGGTCATGCTCTCCCTCCCTCTCCCCATACCAGCAGCCTTGGTTCCTGCTTGGAGAATCACAGAACATGGCGTCAGAGGCGGGGGGGGGGGGGGGGGGGGGGAGAGTCATGGTGTAATAAAGTCATGGTCAAGAGCGAGAGTCCTGGTGTAAAACCTCAGCCCTGCCTTTTGCTGGCTTTGTGACCTTCAGCAAGTCACTTCACCTCTTAAAAGTGAATACCAACTCCTTTGTTAAAGATTAAACAGATTAATGTCTGTGTAAGTGCTGGGCCTTCTGCCAGGCCCATTTCAAAGGCTCAGTCAAAGGTATCTGTAATGATTATTCCTATAGCCTTAGCAAGATCATGGGCTTTGCAGCCGGAAAGACTGGGTTTGAATCCTGGCTTGACCATTTACTGGCTAGTCTGGGGTAAAATTCTGAAGTTTTCTGAGCTTCGTGTTTCTGAGCTTATCAACACTGACAGCACACCAGAAGAGGAGAAAGCAGAGAAAACCGTCTCCCGGCTGAGTCTGTCCACGGGTTATTGTGGAAGCTGAGGGGAAAACTGGAGGGGAAGCAGCAACGGGCTCAGTGTGTCTTGGAAATGAGAGTCCCGGCCTGGTGTTCCAGTGAAAGTGGAAACAAAACAAAATAATTGTTTATTTTTCCTTGAGAGAGCTGCTGCCAGTTGAAAAGGCCCAGCAGTATTTCACAAAACTTCGTTCCCTTAGCCAAACATCCTGGTGAAAAGAAAGCTCCCTGACACATCACGGGAGAACCCTTTGCAGCCAAGAGAACCCCTGGGTCTCCACCTCACTTCTTTGCGATCAAGTTCAAACTCAATCCCAACACTGAGTGTCACTGCAAATTGTTTATTAAAACACAAAGCAATGGACAGTGAAAAACATCCTGATTTTTTTTTTCCACTTTCTGGTGGGAGTTGGGTGGGGGCTGGGAAGGGTAGGGCAGATGGAGACAGCCCGGAAGGAAAGACAGCTCTGTGCACCCCAGCAGCTTTCCCGGGCCAGCCAGGTTCAAAGCTCCTCAGTCACACCCCGCTGTGTTGCTCTAAATGCGTGTTGTGGCTACAGACAGAGCAGGTTTGGCCTCTGAAGGGAAAGGATGGGCTTCTAGAATAGGAGCTACGAGGGCTACCATGAACTGGACACTGTGGCTCCAGCACTTTGTATAGAATCAACTGACCAAGAGGGGCAGGCTGGTGTCCTAACAAGCCCAGCTTAGGCTGATGACAGTTGAAGAGGCTGTCCTGAGCTCTGAAGGGACAGCTGGTCCAAGCGTGGGAGAGCTTGGGGGAAGGAAAATCCTCGGAGGGGACTGATCCAGGGTCCAATTTCTTTTCATTCCCCGGATCACGACGCACCAGGGAAGAGAGGAGTCAAGGGTGTCCCACCCCCGGGTCTGTCCTCCCACCTGGCCCTGCCAATTCCCCTCTCCCACCTGGCAACCCAGCCCTCCTTTCCTGACAGTTGTCCTTAAAAAGGACGGAAAGCGCACTTCAGATTGTTGTTGATTTTCCTCGTACTAAAATAAAGGCCTGAAGCTCAAAATAGAGGTGAGAATGGAGTCCTGCTTTTCCTGGTGCTGCGTGCCCCCGTCTCACAAGACTGCCTGGATGCAAGAGGTGCCAAGGGCCTCTCTACCAACTTCAACAGGCACTACTGTTACCCTGGCTGCCAGCACCGTTCTGGCTCCTTGTTTTTATACTCCTGGGGGGGGGGGGGGGGCAGGAGGAGCAGGGAACCCGTCCCAAGAGATCCATCTTGCTCTCTCCCTGCCAACCCAACCAGGCCCCAAATGGCCTGCCCTTATCCAAATGGTCTGGCAGCTGAAAGCCAGCTAGCCAAAGGCTGCTAGGCAAGGACACATCAGATCGGCAGTGAGCCACCCACATAACAAGAGAAGAAACCACCCTCGCTGGGCAGTGGACCCATTGGTGCCAACCTACTCTTGTAACAAAATGGGGAAATCTAGCCCTCTTGCCCCAGGAGAGGTCTAAATACAGAAGGAGCCCTAGCTCGGACTGAAAGGGAGAAACAACTCCGATCTCTCTGAAGCTTGAACGTTAAGGCTTCTTTGTAATTTTCTTAGAGCTCTTTCATCCCTAATCGTCTCTTCCCACAGAAGAGGAGCAGATTTCTTCTCTGGTTTCTGAACAGATCCCAGGTGTCTCTGGTTCTACTTCTGCACCATCCCTTAGTCTCCTTCCCCGGGTCACAGCAGAAGGAGGCCCTAAGCTTACCCTCCCTCCCCACCTTGTTTTTGTGACACAGGAGTATCTCTTATTAGTCTGTCATTCTGGAAAGCTCACCTGCTCTTCTAAGTCTTTTTGGAGAAGCGTGGAGGACCGCATTATATGTTGCCACTTGATGCCATTAAGGCTCCCCGAGGCAAGAAGACACTTGGACTAGGTCAGAGCTGGCCAGCAAGGGGAAGGGAGGGAAGGGATGGGGAGGCAGCCCCACGGCAGGAACAGTGAGACCCCCTGCCCAGACCTGAATCTCGTGGGAACACCCATCCTGGCTCAGAGCAGGAGAGGAAAAGGCACTGTGCTGACCAGCTGGGTCCTTCCCCAATCCCCAGGGAGGGTGGAGAACCTGCTGATTCTCCCCCTGGGCTTCTCAAGGTGAGCCCGTTTCTAGGGAAGGAGCGTAAGTGCTAGCAAAGGGAAAATACTGCTGCTGCTTTCCAAAGTTCAGCTCAGATCCTAGAAGCCATGGCCAGGCCTTCCCAGGAGAGGGCAGAAGCAGGATGTGAAGGGCGAGAAATTCCTTAAAACAGAAGCTTCTCCAAAAAGAAAAGAAGTCACAACGCGATTCTAAAACTGGATTAAACAGTTCCTAGGCACAGAAAGGGGGCGGTTAACGTAACTCAAACTTTACCCCATCTCTTCAAAGCCTAAGTGACTTCTAATATGATCCTCCAATTTTGGGCCAGTATCTCTTAGGCAAACGGTGGGAACAGGAAAGCAAGATCACACTCTCCAAGCGACAGGCGGGCCCACAGGCCCTGTGGTCCTCCTGCGAGTCTAACACACTGAAACTAAGAGAACCATCTTTCAAGTCGCCGAAACGCAAGGTAAACACTGAGCAGCTTCTTCTTGATGGTAGAGGTTTTTTCTGTTTTGTTTTTTCCCCCCAGAACAACGTATTTGGTTTAGGGTACCTGGGTCCCACAGATTGTTTCCTGGCATGATGTTCCCATCAGGGTTGAGTGAAGCCCCCTAAAAGTCTGATTGGAGGCCAGCTGGTCCCTGACCCCAATCAGGGCGACACTGCAGACTGAGCCCACCTCCCACGGACATCTGTGCCTGGGCCAACGGGAAACTGGACCTGAGCCACGCTTCTGGCACCAGGAGTTTCATCTCAGTTAGCGTTTGCTCTTGGCTTTGGCCAGCTGGGCTGAGGAGGATCTCAGAAGCTCGGGCAGAGTGTGGATCCCGCAGAGAAGAGCGAGGCCTTTCCTTTCCCGCCCCTGACAGGCCTGACTTCTCACCTCCCCAACCCCAGCCAGCAACGCCCCTACCGCGCAGACTCTCAGCCCTAGCACCAGCTCAAGACACAGACGCAGGGACAAACGGTGCAAACAGCAAAGGATAAACAATAGAGTAATTCTTGACACGCACAATACAAAAAATAAAAATAAACAGTACCCCGTTCCCACCCCTTTAACCTAAACTTCATGTACCTATAACATCTTGAAGGAGCAAAAACAAACAAACAAACAAACCAAAAAGCTTTCAAGTTCAGCATCCCAAGCCAACCATGACCAGCCCTTGGCGGCTTTGAGAGCTGGGTGGGCTTGGCTACAGGGGACTTGACCCCCGCCCCCGCCATACTTCTTCCTGTTTCCTCACATCCCCTTTAGCTTTTATGAGCCACAGAAAGCTGTTCCTTCCTTTCAGACACAACCAAAAAGGAAAGCGCCCATCCCTGTCCCTGAGCTCAGGGAAAGGGTGGGCTGGGAAACAGAGGCAGAAGCGAGGCTGCTTGGCTTACAGTACCGTGAGGAAATGGCCCCAGGAGTCAGGGTTTCCTTCTGAGACTCTGAGTCATTGGAAGGAAGGGTTGAGGTGAGGAGGCGGGGAACCCTCCTTCCTCAGAGAGACCCAGCAAACGAATGGACAAGGCAAGATGGCGGCCGCAAGCCCTCCCGCATCCTGTTTACCCCGTGGGCAGTGGCCTCAGGAGAGCAGCGATGGGACGGGAATCCAAGCCACCGTCAGAAGTCCGAGTGACCGTCAGGACGCCCACTGCCCCAGGCAGGCGGTCCCCAGGACAGAGGCTTCAGGTCATCGCCCCGAAACGCGGGAGGCTTTGTGACGCACTCCAAGTGCGCCTCTAGTCATAGCTTCAGGCCGCAGCCACCCGGCTGCCTGACTCTTGCCCGAGGACGGACATCCAAGTCACAACTGAAATGAAGGGCTTTGACTCTCTGGAAGGACTAAAAGGCGGACCTGGAGTAACTTCGGTTAAAACCCAAAACCCAGGACAGGAGCCCAGGGGCTACTTCCTTTGTCCCAAAACTACCAGTTCAAATACGCAGAGCTCTTGGAAACCAGAAACAAAAAAAAACCCTCAAAATTCAATAGGTTCTAAAGATGGGCCTGGCCTGAGAGTCTGTGCTGTTCCAGCCCCAGCAGCGGCTCATCCTGCGGCTCTCCATCCACAGAACTCCTTGTAGCTTGGCTGGGTCCCAGCTCACTGCTCCCCTAATGGGGAAAAGGCTGACTGGGATCAGAAAGGCGGGCAAGAGGGGAGCCTCACTTCCCTCAAAAAATTTTCGCAGGGAATTCAAGACAGACACAGCCGGGGCTACCAGGCCTAGGGCTGCCTGTTAGCCTTCCTGCCCCATCACACCAAGAACTTGGCAGCGACCTGGACAGGGAAATGAAAGGTCATAAGGGCGCACTCTTAAGGTCAGTGAGAGGCGTCACTGACCAGATACAATTAGTCTAGCTCCTTGGGGCAGCTCTAACCTTAAGCCAAAACTGGCTGAACCGTGACGTACAAGGAGGGAATCAATGAACGTCGGATACTAGATACTCTCAACAGTGGTCAGTCACTTAGTAGGGCTCAGGTCTCTGAGGTTGCTCTTAAGTTATGCTAACGTAAGCCTTTTCCAATCCAAAGACCAGAAAAGACTTTTAAGGTCAAGTGTTCTGTGTCTGCAGGCTGGAAAGCCTCTGTGTCCCCTGGCAGCGAGCCCCTACAAAGGGGCCAGTAAAAGAGCTGCTTGGTCAGGTCCTCCTGGCTGCTGGCTCAGAGATCCAGGGAGGGAGGTACCAGTAAGGTGAGGTGGTGGAGGAGAAGACATTCAAGCAGAGGGAACTCCAGATCCCCAATGTCTCCTTCCCTTCTTGGCAATAACTTAGCAGGATGGTTGAGAGAGAGCGAGAAGAGATTTCCAAATGAGCCAGGTTCAGAAAAATAAGAGAGAGAGAGAGAGGAAATCAAGTCCCCAACAGGCACTGAAATCAAAATGATCTGCTGTGGTAAGAAGTCATAGGCAACTCGAGGACCTGATAGAAACAAATCGTCTTAGATACCAGACAGTCCTCTAACTGGCGCATGTCAGGGAGACAAGCGATGACAAAGCTCAAACACTTAAGGTGGAACCGTCACTGGGCTAAAACCAGACAGGCTTCCGTGTAAGAAAGTATCGACTTTCTTCTTTTGAATCCTCCTTCCGTTTTTGTCTTATCATACAAATTATACACCTCACACACACACACACACACACACACACACACACACACAGACCACACACCCACTTGGAATCCCAGGACGTCTGAAAACTTCTCTGGATGTCACTTCAGAACATACCCAACTCCCAGCGCTGGTCTTCTGGAGTAAGAAGATCGTATTTGCCTGCTGTTAATTTCTAACCTAAGAAAAGGAACCAGGTCAGCTCTGAGTTCAGAGTCCCTTCCACTGGACGAAGACCCTTGGCTAGGTGGGATCCAGTTTACCCTACGTACCCTAGAGAGGAAAGAGACAGCTGGGGGCTGCCCCAAGGGAGAGGACGAGGACTAGAGCAGGTCTAGGACCAGCTGGTGGATGAGGGCTGCTCTCTAGTCACTCTGCCCCTTTTCATCTCCTTTAATTGTGTTTGTGTGTGTGTGTGTATGTGTGTGTGTTTTCTCATTTGTTTTTGTTAATCACTATAAAAAATACAGAAACCCAAACCAACACATTCGGTTTCTTTCCCACACCCCTCCACCTGTTCAGGATGGTCATCAGTTCTCACAACCGGCAGAGGCAGAAGAGGGTTGGAATGAAGACTCCGAAGGCCACCAGGATGGGAAACATGAGGCTGCTGTTGTCCGAGGCGTAGGGGTTGGGCGTGCGGGGGCCCGACTGCACTCGGTTCTTATTGGTCTGTCTCTTGAGATTAGACCCTTCATCGTATTCTTCTTCCTCTTCCTCTTCTTCTTTCTTTTCCAGTCCTGGATGAGGCTGCAGCTTTGGTACATCTGACACGAGAACAAGAACACCTTTTAAGGAAGACTCACAGCATTTAAATGAGGCCCTTAAGGGAAGTAAATGAGCCACAAGAGACCCTATGACCTAAAGCAGGATCCACAGGAAGGAGCAGCCACAGTTCCCAGCTTGGAGAACAGCAAATGGCTGCAAACATGGGTCTTTCTGAGATTTAACTAAAACGGAGTAGAAGTCTTGCACCCTGAGAGACTCCCTCTCTCCCTTCCCTGTCCTACTTCTTTAGAGCCTGGGGAGAACCAGATTGGATGAGGACAGTGACCCAACACCCTAAGCTTAACCTTTTCAAATCTCTCCTTCTCCCTCCTCCAACTCCACATTCCCTTCTGATGCACACAGCAACCGAGGAAAAGCTGATCCACAGAGTTCTGGGTTCTCTGCACACCCTCCCCCTCTGTTCACTGTCCCCTCCCAAGGGATTCTGTTTACCCATCAGTCTGGGAGTAAGACATCCTCTGGGATGTGCCTTCAGATGAGGTGGGGAAAGGCATGGAGGTGGGATGGGGGAGCAAAGTCACTGAGACAGACGCCTTCTCTGCAAAAACCAGCCTGGGAAAGCTGGCAGCCAGGACCTTCAACCCCAAGAAAGAGATGCACTTTGGGGCTGAATCCCAGAACAAGGAGACATTAAGTGAACTTCTGCTCAGTGCAGCCCAGCGACACTGTGCTCTTAGAGCACACCAAATACTCAGGGCCCTTCCTCTGCCTTTTTCTTCTATGTACCTGGCCCGCACCTCATTCACAGAAGTCAAAGAAACAGAATAAGGGTAAGGTTTAGGCAATTCCAAATGACTACAAGGGTCAGGGCACACCCAGTCCCGATTTACAGAGCAATTAAAAGGATTTTTGTCTAAAACCAATTCACTGATTAAATGGTGACAGGAAGATTTGAACACAGACCCTTCTGCAAAGCTTAGGGCTAGCACCGTGCTTGCTACACTTTAGCCCAGGCCACCTGACTCCGGGTTCCTCATATTAAGGCTTTAAGTGTTAGTGTTTTCAAAACAGTGATCAGCTAAATCACCCCTAGCGGTTCCCTCAATCATATCCTTCAGCTCACGTCAAAAAGCAGATCAGAGGAGCTGCCCAGGTGCCTCAGTGTAGAGAATCTACCTGCTGATGCAGGAGACATGGGTTTGATCCCTGGTCCAGGAAGATCCCACGTGCTGGGGAACAACTAAGCCCCCTGCGCCACAGCTACTGAGCCTTCGCCCTAGAGCCCGGGAGCCACGGCTACTGAGCCTGCGCCCTAGAGCCATGGCTACTGAGCCCACCTGGGGAGCAACTGCTGAAGCCTGAGTACCTAAGAAGCCCACCTGGGGAGCAACTGCTGAAGCCTGAGTACCTAAGACCGTGCTCCATAAAAGAGAAGCCACCGCAATGAGGAGCCTGCATACCACAACTAGAGAAAAGCCCTCACCGCAATGAAGAGCTGGTACAGCCAAAAATAAATAATTAAAAAAAAATAAAAAGCAGACCAGAAACACAACTTACCATCCACTGTCCCAGCCATGATGTAGAGTGCACAGACTTTGGGGTTGTCATAGTATCCCTAAAATAAGGGAAACAGCGGTTACCACCAAACAGCAGCAAATAGCTCCCTGCTGCCCCTGGCACCCATCCTTTTGAGCTCGTCCTTGGCTGCAAGGGGACAGAGAAGGAGCGTTACCTTGACAAACTCGATGTAGAGTTTGCCTGTGAAGGTGGACACCTCGCCCTGGACACTCAGCTTCCCCTTCCGGATGCTCATAGGGATGATCTCATCGTGGGCGGTACTGTGCCCTACACGATCAAAGATATCCAGGTCCTTCACCACCACGTGGCCGTTCAACCGCACGTCAAACACCTGCCAAGATGAGATAAGCAGACAGTGTCAAAACCACCTGCTTCAGACTTCCCTGGGGGTCCAGTGGTTAAGGCTCTTGTGCTTCTAATGTACGGGTTGCAAGTTCGATCCCTGGTAGGGCACGTTCTCCATGCCACTCGACACAGCCAAAACAAACAAAAAACCATCTGCTTCACACTCCTTCAGCAGCTGGACATTAGGCACCTGCCTGGGCTTCAAGTTCAAAAGTAATTTAAGGAATGACAGGCAGGGCTGGACAGACTTCAGGGTGACACAGACCTTTACCTGAGCCAACCAAAGCCACATTCCTTCACTGTCAAGGTTGCTAACTGGGAACAAAGAGTGCAAACAAAAAACTCAAGGTGGAAAGAAGGAAAGTCAGGAGAAGGGACAGGAGAATATCACGGCGAAAAACAAGAAGGTGCGGACAACCAAGAAGGGAGAGGTTATAACCAGGACCTTAAGAAGATTAGTTAATTGCTAAGATCTAGGATTCTCGCATTGCCTTCTGTCAGTTCAGTTCAGTTGCTCACTCGTGTCTGACTCTTTGCAACCCCAGGGACTGCAGCATGCCAGGCTTCCCTGTCTATCACCAACTCCCGGAGTTTGCTCAAATTCATGTCCATCGCATCGGTGATGCCATCCAACCATCTCCTCCTCTGTTGTCCCCTTCTCCTCCTTCCCAGCATCAGGTTCTTTCTGTCACAGGTATCTTCTGTCACCCCAAGGCAAGTGCAGCCTCGTAGTTACGGGACACAGCTGGACAAGAGGAATAATGCAGCTTTGGGAGTTCCCTGGTGGCCTAGTGGTTAGGATTCTGGGCTTTCACTGGGGTTCAGTCCTTGGTCAGGGAACTGAGATCCCACAAGCCACGTGGCGTGACCTTAAAAAAGAAAACCCAGCTTTTCCTCAAACGTCTATTATTCCTCCCTCCTAAGCACCTACATTCTCTGGGAACTTTCTCCCAGAGTGTCGAGGTCCCATTGGTCAAGTGGGGGCCTGAGCCGCCTCACCTTCTGCTGGGACTGCGCGAAGTAGACCTCCGCAAACTTCAGCACCAGCACATAGTCCCCCTCCTCCTTGATGGGCACTTCGTAGCCAAAGGTCTCCTCGTTGTACCGCTCTGTCTGATACAGGATCTGGTCCTCCGGGTTGGAACGCAGGATTGGCAGCTTCATGCCATAGTCAGAGGCTGGCGACAAAAGACACAAGAGAAACCACATCAGAGGCCAAACACAAAAGCAGAGTGGAGACCCCAGAACGGCCAGGGGCGTTTCCCCAAGCAAAGCTAATAACCCTCCTCCACTGCACCTGGCTCCAAAGAGACCAGCCACAAAGGCAGGAGTCAGGTAGCTGTTACCAAGGAAGAGTAAAATGAAAGAAACCAACACAGAAATCACCCCAACAAGCTCCCATCACCCTCACAGCAAACCTTTCAAACATTCGTGAAATTGACTTTTCCCCAGCTATATCCAGAGTGATGGGAATGGAACAAGTCTAACTCCTGATTACAACAAAGCACTGCCCTGCAGCTGCTGGGCTTCAGAGAAACCTCATAAAAGCAGGGGGATGGCCAGGAACACTGCAAGATGATTAAGTGCAAAGAATTTTTTTCCTCATTTGGAAGAGCTCAGTCTAAGTAAAAAAACAGGATATCTGTTAGGAAAGTCATTCTTCATTGTCTTTACTACAAATAAGAAACCAGCTTTCGTTGCTTTTTACAACGTTTTCATTCAAAAAGTTCCCGGGCTGGTTAAAAGCAACAAGGTCGTTAAAAAGAGGATGTCTTGCTCTCTAATTTCCTCTGGGTCTAACACCTTACTTCCCACAGACTGAGGAACTCAACCTCACCCGTGGTCTCAAACATTCCCCCAGACAAACTGAAAGAAGAAACAAGATTCCCGCTGTATCCCCAGGACATAACATCGTCCTGGGCACGTTCGTCGGCGCGCTCAGTGTGATCCACTGAACAAACAAATGGCAACAAAGGAGGTGCCCGCAGCATAGTCAAGTCGCACACTCCTCTCCACAGGAGAGCCATCCTAGCAGGGAAGGAAAATGGTCCACGGTCCCGTCGCACCTCTGGCCTCAGATTCCCAGCTCCAGAAGGAGCCACCTTCCCCATTTCAGACAGATGAGGAATGGGTGCATGTGTGTGCTCAGTCACTCAGTCGTGTCTGACTCTTTGCGACCCCAAGGACTCTAGCCCACCAGGATCCTCTGTCCAGCTGAGAATACTGGAGTGGGTTGCCATTTCCTCCTCCAGAGGATCTTCCCAACCCAGGGATTGAAACTGGTTTTCCATTGGTGGGCTGATTCTTTACCACTGAGCCACCTTTCCCATTTTCAACAGATAAGGAAGAAGGCAGAGCAAACAGCTGTGACTTGTGGGCAGGAGTCAGAAGAGCCAAAATCCTCTACTGCCCTCAGCCTGCTCCCAGTCTTACAAGATGACTCTGTGTGGTTTTCTTTCTCCCATGCAACAAACTAACCCAGGTCCTTCCTCAAATATGATTCCACATTCAGGGCCCAGAGTTGAATAGCTATGCCTTCCAGAGCTCTATCCATCTACTTTCCAAACCAGACTCGGCAGTGATTTTGGTACACGGGCCTAGTCTCTCCTCCACCTGGCAGGAGGAGTCTTGGAGCTAAGATGTCAAGACCACCTTCCAGTTTCACACAGTGGCTCTGAAGACATCTGGCACCTGGATCCCCAGGGTGATGTTTGAGAGCGGTCACCTTGGCAGCTTTATCTTCCGAGAATCCAAGAGACAGGATCTTTTATCTCCACGGGAGGTAAGAGTAACTAGAAGATCCAGTGGCTGAGGTCAAGCCTTCCAGAAAAATAAACAGAACTGTTAACAGTTCCTGTAAGTGAACAGCAGCCAGAGCAGATGGACTGATGAGACAACGAACAGGAAACTCACTGCACTTTTGTCTCCAGACATTTTTTTCTTCCTATTTCTCCTTGAAAAATCAAAGGGGCGAGGGTGCTGAGTAGCTCTACAAAGGATGTGCTGCCAACTGCCCCAGATCCAACCCCCAGGCTCAGACCACAAACCTATAAAGATATAAAGACTGCCGATCCTCTTCCAACTGAGTTCTAAGAATCTCCCTCTTTCACAAAGACCGTGATCCTTACAAATTTGGAATGGTCACTCGATTTGCTTTTGGGAGACACAGAAAATGTTATGCATGTGTGGAGAATCTATTTTCCCCCCTACTGGCATGGAAAAAGTGAGAAACTGACGGTAACGTAATCTGTGGCAGTCTCAGTCTCACAGCTAAGAAAACTCAGCCGTGTGAGCAAAAAACTACTCAACAACCTTGGAATTACCTTTAAAAGCTTTTCTAAGTGGCTTCTTGCCCACGAAACTCGCCACATGCAAAGCTGAATTTGCCCAAGTCTCAAGAGAGACAATAGCAACTTCCCCTCGGAGCCTTTATGCCTTCATGGCTACCTTAACAATGAAGTTAACACGGGGAGCATACAATGGCAGCTAGAATTAGAATTTCCAGTTAGCCCCACAGAGGTCAGACGGTTAATCAAAGATGGAAGGGGGCCAGAGGGTCCACAGTCTGTCCACAGCTTCTTAGCTCTAGACAATGGAGTCACCAGGCTACTTGGAAAACTCAGTCCAGGTTTGAGGGGAAGACGGGCCTGGATTTGAATCCTTGCTCTGCTACCTACTATGTGACGTAGAACATGTTGCCTCTAGGTGCTTTTTCATCTGGGAAACAGGGTATCATCTACCTAAATTCTCTGCTAGTGAACTGCTCCTAGGCTAGGGCCTGCAAATGAAACGGCCTCTTATGTTGCAGTATATTAAAGCACTAGTCATTCAGTCGTGTCTGACTCTTTGTGACCCCAGACTATAGCCCACCAGGTTCCTCTGTCCATAGGATTCTCCAGGCAAGAATACTGGAGTGGGTTGCATTCCCTTCTCCAGGGGATCTTCCCAACCCAGGGATCGAACCCAAGTCTTTGCACTGCAGGCAGATTCTTAACCGTCTGAGCCACCAAGAAAGCAGTATAGGAAGAGAATTTTAAACAAGTCTCTTGGCCTTAAGCAAATCAGAAGTACCAGTGTCTCTCTCACATTATCTTTCAAGTTCTTATTTCCCCAAAGCCAGATCCTTCCCCAGCCAAAAGGGAAGAGTCTTCTTTGTTGTTCTTTAATTGCTCAGTCCTGTCTGAATCTTTTGCAACCTCATGGACTGTAGCCCACCAGGCTCCTCTGTCCATGGAATTTCCCAGGCAAGAACACTGGAGTGGGTTGCCATTTCCTTCTCCAGGGGATCTTCCCGATCCAGTAATCCAACCTGCATCTCCTGCATTAGCAGGCGGATTCCTTACCACTGCCACCAGGGAAGCCCCTGCAGGGTCTTCCTTAGGTCTAGAGAATTAGTAATCCGATGGGCTCAGACCCCTGGCCAGCTTTTTCCCCTCCAGAGCCACATTCTGCTCCACTTGTAATTCCTTGTAAAAGATCTTCAAGCAAAGAAAAAGACTGACACTTGAACCTACTCTGGACAGGAGAATTTTCAGACTCATCACTGATTCCTAAAGCATGACAAGTTTTATGAAGAAGGAAAACAAGGTTCAGAGAGGGAATGCAAATTCATCAAGGCCATACAATTAACTAGCGGGCATCTTTCTATGAAGAAGAAATAGGCTTTTTCCTAAAACCGAGCCAACCTCTATGCCTTCAGGCCAAATAACCAAGTCTTTTCCATCAGAGTCAAGAAGAACCCTCAGAGAGCAAGTTACGAAGAACCTGGGATGCAGAGCACGCCAGAATCCCACACAGAAACCTTCTGAATCACTCTCCATAGTGGTACCTCCGTCTGCTGAAGCACACAGGTTGAAAAAAGCCTTTCCCAGGCAGTCAGCATCTTCCACGAGCCCTAGCTATCCTCAAGGCAGAAATGAAATTCAATACACAATGTGAAGTGCCTTTGAAAGCAAAACCCACTAGGTGCCTTGGGCCACTCACAGTTTCCGAGAATGCCAAACTACAAAGACACTATAGAGAGACAGCAAGCTCAAAAGCAGGCCAAACTCTTATCTGGATTAACTTGGCAACAAACACCTGAATTCATTAAACACAGAAATGGACTTTCCTCGGGTGCTGGAAACATCACAGGCGTGTGGAAAATAAATAAAATAAAGACGTTCAGCTCCGACGGAAATTAGTGTAAATAGCAGCAGGGTTGGGGGGGGGGGGGGGGGTGTAAGGAGCGAGGGTCTCCAAATACTTGGCACACCCTTATCCAAACAGAAGGAGCAGCTGCACTTCCCTTCGTGGTACTGACTCCCCTGCACAGAAAGAATCTAAAGAGCTGCTTTCTGGGAGAGAAACACTAATCACTTCTCAGCCCGACCTACAGCCAGCAAAATGCTGCTCTCAGGAGCCCTCCAAGTGCAACATCGCAACTGGCTGGCTCAAGCTACATCAACCTAAAGGCTGACAACTGCCCTCCACCCTCATTCAACCCTTAACACTGCTGCAATTCATACCCAAGTGGACTACCAGCGTGGAGCAGGGAACCTCCATTTAGAGTGCCAAGGTTCCAGCCAGGATTCCAGAACAAGTGAGCTTTCGTAATATGCAAAGTCACACACTTTTACCTGCTACAATAAATTCTTCCAAAGGCATTGCAACTATGATCCAGTAACCTAAGAACAGACAGCCTGGCTGACTGCTGATCAGACTCAAAAACAAAAAAAAAAAACAAAAAACCTAAACCCACTGGTACCAGCAAATGAAAACCAGGATTTCTGAATAAGGGAAGTAAAGTAGCTGGGGACTAAACCTGTGTGGTCTCAGCTCCCTCCTCTGCACTAGGGACCAAAGAGAATAAGGTCACCTATGAAAAGCCTGGTATTTGTTAATTGAAGAGGAACCATCTGTACAAGGCCTCACCACAGCTATCTCTAGAGGCGAAGTCCACAAACGGTCTCTAATTTCCTCAAGGGCTTCTTCCGCCCTGCCCACACCCATGAAGAAAGAGGAAGGGTCCAGGCTGAAGATAACCACCACCTTCTGCTATTAAGTCTGCCTTTGGCTGCTGTGACGGCTGCTGAAGACCAGGGCCCTGACTCAGCTGAACCCAGGCTACTGAGACCTACATGCCAGGGCTAAATAAATTCCAGAGCTAAACTGAAGACAAACGTGGAGCTTTGGAAAACTGCTCTGTGCCCCAACACCCCCACGTCTATGGAAGCAATAAGCAGCCCCCAATACAACAAATTCCAGGCAGGCCAGAGCAATTAATTTGGTTGGAAGAACCAAGTTAAACCTTTTAGGAAAGGCAAGAGCCAAATCTGGGCATCGTGGAAAAAAGAGTGACAAAGTCTGTTTCCTACTTTTCTGGAGATGGCCTGTTGCCAGGCTGGCAGCCTCTGAACCCAGCCTACAGCATAAATCTCCTTCCAACACATGAAGCGGGGAACTTCCTTCTTAAACCTGTTTTCCAAGCCTAAGAACAGAAGAAACAAAGTCTAGATTCTCCCAAAGAGTGGTCTGCAGATGACCTACATCAGAAGCCCCAGGGGTGCAGAAACCTGGGTTTAATCTACAGGTCTAGAATTTGTATTTTAACTAGCTCCCCCAGCAATTCTCACACTGAGAACTGCAGCTCTCGCAAAACTACTGTTGTTCAATCAGTTAAGCCAAAAGCAATTTTCCCATAACCTGGAATCACACCTCTCAGGACCACTGAGGGGTAGGCTCTCCGCACAGGCAGGCAGAATATTCAGACCTTACGCTGCTGACACACCACCAGCCCCATGTGCAGTAGGGTTGGCGACATAACCACCCTCTGGGAAGGGCCTTAAAGCTTCTACTTTTAAGCACACATATGCCCCGCTCCAAAAAGGGGGAGGGGGCGGGGAGGAGGCTACCATCAAACTTTCCTGGCCCATCCACTTCGAAGATTCCTTTCCATTCTGGCTAAGAATCAAGCCCCGCTCCTGCAGAAAGCGTAAAGAGAGCGGCCGATATCTGGGTCGGCAGAAATCTACCAGAAACTGACTGGAGAACAGAACCACCAGGCCAGGAACAGCGAAAACCGAAAAACCCGTGAGGCCTGGAGGTGGCAATAGGCCGCCCCCGACTTTACTTTCCCAGCGCGGTTGGAGGTGAGGGGTTAAGAAAATACAAGATGCGAGGTCCAAATATAACTTCTCGCCAGCTCTCTGCCTCGATGGCTCTTGGTTGCTTCGAGCCAGTGCCAGTCTCTAGGCTCTGATCGGGTCCCCGAGGAAACTGTAGAGAGAAACTTCGCTCCAGAGACGTGGCCCCGGGGTCGAGGAAGGGGTTCGGGGCCCGCAGCCCTCGGCGCGCTGCGCCCGGCACGGCAAGCCCGGGACACGGCAGCTCGGCCGAGGGGCTCTCACCTCGGCCCACCCGGCCTTCCAAAGGGTCCTTGCGGAAGTGGATCCCGTGCACGTCCACATGCGCCTCCCCGCCCGCGTTGACGGCCCAAATCACGCTCTCGGGCAGCCCGGCCCCCGCCAAGCGGACCACGCCGAGCGCCGGCAGCAGCAGCAGCAGCAGCAGCAGTCGCAGGAGCGCCACGGCGGCTCCCTCAACCGCCCGAGCGCCTAGCATGGCGGCCTTCACAGCGGGGGCAGCCTCCGCCGAGTCTTGTCCTCAGCCGGCCGCCAGGCCGCCCCAGACTCAGAAAAACAGCGCCACGGGCCGCTGTGCCTCAGCCGCCGGGGACATGTCGCTCTCAGGCCTCCTTCTCAGCCACGGGTGCCGCCTCCCACCTTAGGAACAACCTACCCTACCGCCCAGCCCCCGCCACGACCCTGTAACCAATCAGCTCACGCTCCTCATTAATTACCCACCACCCCGCCGGGATGCGCCCGCCCATTGGCTGCCAGGAGCGGGAGGGGGCGTGGCTACTCTCAGGCGTCGGCCCAACCATCAGGCATGAGAGGGAGCGCGCGCAGAGGCTGGGAGTTCGGTTGAAGCGGCGGTTCAATGCGGAAGTGGTGGGGTGCAGCGCCCAGGCGGCCCCGGAATCCCGCAGCTGAATAGGAAAGGTGGCCTAGGGGGGAAGGTTTAGGATAGGGCGCACTGACACGTCGCCAGCACTTCCGGTGCTCCAGATTTTGGGGGCCGAATAGGCTCTCGAGGGGGGCGTTACCGACTTTCCCGATCCCCGCTTTCTTTCTCAGGGAGAGGCATGAACATAAGCTCTAGTAGGAGAAGCAGTGATCACGCTTCCGACCTGATACCCAGCCTCTGTCCCCACGCGAGGCAGAGAACCCATCCTCCCCTAGAGAGGCCACATGAACAGGTTTTCAGGGCAAGGGTCCCACGAGGACAAGATCCCGCCCCCCACCCCTTAGCGGGCTCTGGGCTGGTGGTAGCGTCCAGATGGCCGTCCAATCAGGAGGCTCCAACGCAGCGGAAACGCGTGGCCTGGCGGGGAGGGGCTCCAGGCTACCATATCTCCATGGCGACAGCCTCAGGCTAGCTCCAGCTTGGAGGGGCGGGACTGGGGCTTCCCGGGCCCCAGCAGAAGGACTTGAGAGCGGTACCCGGTCTGGAGGTCCAGACTGTCCCACACAGAGATGACGCTAGCTTCCTCCTTTTCTTTGGCAGTTCACACCACGCTCTCCTGCCTTGGCCATCCCTGCGCTGTGGTCGCTGCCCGAACTCCCACCTGTTAAGAGAAACAGGCCCAGAGAGGGACCGAGCGTTGCTCAAATGGTCAAACCACAAGTTTAGGGCGGAGCCAAGGCAAAACCTCCTTTATCCATTTGTTCCACAAATATTTATCGAGACCCTACTCCTAGGGTTGTCAGATTTAGCAGGTAAAATACAGGAAGCACAGTTAAATTTGAATTTCAAATAAATGAAACATACACTAAAAATAATTTATTGCTTGTCTAAAACTGAAGTTTAACTGGGCTTTTTGGATTTTTTTCTGACAATGCTGCCTACTACCTGCCAGGCAATGAGTTTTTGGCAGCAGTGAACAAAACTACACTCAGGATCTCACATGAGAATCACAATCCTTACTCAGTTATTTAGTTAGAACAGTGATGAGTACTCTAAAGGAACAAAGTGAGGTACCAAAGTGAAGTATCAGATCAGATCAGTTGCTCAGTCCTGTCCGACTCTTTGCGACCCCATGAACTGCAGCATGCCAGGCCTCCCTGTCCATCACCAACTCCCGGAGGTCACTCAGACTCACATCCATCGAGTCAGTGATGCCATCCAGCCAACTCATCCTCTGTCGTCCCCTTCTCCTCCTGCCCCCAATCCCTCCCAGCATCAGAGTCTTCTCCAATGAGTCAACTCTTCGCATGAGGTGGCCAAAATACTGGAGTTTCAGCTTTAGCATCATTCCTTCCAAAGAAATCCCAGGGCTGAGCTCCTTCAGAATGGACTGGTTGGACCTCCTTGCAGTCCAAGGGACTCTCAAGAGTCTTCTCCAACACCACACTTCAAAAGCATCAATTCTTCGGCACTCAGCCTTCTTCACAGTCCAGCTCTCACATCCATACATGACCACAGGAAAGACCATAGCCTTGACTAGGCGAACCTTTGTTGGCAAAGTAATGTCTCTGCTTTTGGGGAAATTTTTCTTTTTTGACCCGGCGGGTGGAGTGCCTGCCCGGAAACATGGCAGGTTCTTAGTTCCCTGACCAGGGATGGAACCTGTGGCCCCTGCAATGGGAGCCCAGAGTCTTAAACACTGGACTGCCAGAGAAGTGCTCAGTAGAAAATTTAAATGCACCTGAATTGCTTCCCCAGCCCCTAAGAGCAGATTCCCACAGAGATGATTTTTGGATTATCCTCTTCTTAGCCCTATTTTTCCCCCCTTCTTTTGCAAGGATATGAACTTGTTTCCTTCCAGGGACCTGTTTCACCTCCCAAGGCCTCTGGGGTCCTGTTCTGGAGTTTCTAATCCTCCTTTCCTCTGAAAACTGTCATCTTTGGAGGAACCTGACAAGTCAGAGCTTATAGAGCCCACAGAGCAGGGTGTGGTGCAAGTGGGGGAACACAGGCACAGAGAGGTGATGGGGACTTCTTCCCTCCTGGGCAGTTGACCTGTAAAGCCCATGTGCCAGCCATTTACTACACTGCTTCGAGAAACTCATGTTTATTTCATCCTCAAGGCAGTCTAGTCTAGAAGAAACTATCACAAAAACCATTAAACTTTTTTTTTTTTTAGAAACCGTTAAACTTTTTTTTTTTTTTAAAGCTTTTGAAGAGGACCCAGGTCGCACAGTGGTAAAGAATCCGCCTGCCAACACAGGATACACAAGAGACTGGGGGTCGATCCCTAGGTCAGGAAGGTCCAGTGGAGTAGAAAATAGTAACCCACTCCACTCCATAGCAGCATTATTTGTTATTCCCATTCTTGCCTGGGAAATCTCATAGACAGAGAGCCTGGTGGGCTACAGTCAATGGGGTTATGAAGAGTCGGACATGACTGACCACACACACACACACACACACACACACACACACACACAAAGAAAGCCTAAACTTAAGCCTTCTCTCAGTACCTTAGATCCTTGGTCACCCCAGGCGATGAACAAGATACCTGATTTTTCTCCACCCCAAACCCCTCCCCAAAACTAGGCTCTTCAGAGTTCATTCCTGGCTGGGCTATCCTAGTACGCAGAGGCCTGGCCCCATTTTTGAGATTCAGATGCTTGTAGTTGAGGCTACCTCTTAGGTGAAACAGAAGTTCTAAGACCCTGAAGGTGGGATGAGAAGCATGGGATCTGAGTTAGACTGCCTGAGTTCCAAGTCCTGCTCCACCATTCACTCACCATATGGTCTTAGGCAACCTCTCTGAGTTTCAAGTTTCCTCAATTGTGACTTAGAGATAGTTTCGACTTCAAGGGGTAGATGTAGAATTAAAGAAGGTAATGCAATCATTTGACTCAGCAATTTCACTCCATTTCACCCAAAAGAAATGAAAACACATGTTCACATCAACAGCTGTACATGAATGTTCATAGCAGCATTACTCATAATGACCAAAAACTGGAAGCAACCCAGATGCCCATCAACTAATGAATGGGTTTTAAATGTGGTCTATCTGTACGATAGACTGTTTGGCCAGTAAAAGTAACAAAGTTCTGGTACAGACTACAACATGGATGACCCTTGAACACACTGTACTGAGAGAAAGAAGCCAGAAAAAAGAAAGGCTATAAAATCTAATACTGCATTTATGTAAAATGTCCAGAATACGCAAGTCTATAGTGACAGAAAGTAGATTAGTGGTTGCCTGGGGCTGGGGAAGCAGGGAGATTGGGGTGTGATAACTAAAGGGTATAGGGTGTCCTTTTGGGTAACAAAAAGATCTAAAATGGATTGTGGTATGGTTGCACAAATTCTGTGAATGTACTAAACCACTGATTTGTACATGTTAAACAGATGAATTGCCTGGTATGTGAATTTATATTTAAATAAAACTGATACCAAAAAGAAGATGAAGGAGGGAGAGGAGGGGCAGAGGAGGAAGAGGAGAAGGTGATGTACTTTAGAGATTAGAGTAGTGCCTGGCACAAGTCAAGCACTCAGCCAATTGTTATCCTGGAATGAAAGGGTCCCTGAGTTCTTGCTTTCTGCAATTTGTACCCCCACCTGTCCTGTGAAAGGTTGCCAGAGTCAGGCTTTTTTTAGGAATGCCAGGAGTGGTGAGTATAATCACTGAAGCTGCAGCCTCCTCAAATTCCTTTCTGCTGAAAGACCCTATGCCCCTTAAGGGTGACCATGTCTTCTGTAGGTGACACCCCATAACCAATTTTGGTGAAATTGGTGGTACTATTTAACAGGGGATTTCCTAACAAAAGTATTGGGCCCCTCGACTCACCAAACTCTTTCTCTTTGCTTATTTCATGAAATTCTTCTTGTTTAGTTGCTAAGTCATGTCTGACTCTTTTGCGACCCTATGCATTGTAGATTGCCAGGCTCCTCTGTCCATGGGATTCTCCAGGCAAGAATACTGGAATGGGTTGCCATGTCCTCCTCCATGGGATCTTCCTGACACAGGGATCAAACCTGAGTCTCCTGCATTAGCAGGCTGATTCTTTACCACTGAGCCACCAGGGAAGCCCTGTGAGATTCTTACAGCGTTTGAAAGCCCCATACCTACTCTCCTCATATAACTAAGGAAGCAAGCCCGCAGGGATAGGGGCCAGCAGATTTCAAATGGCAGACATTGCTTCTGCAAGAAGAAGCTGGCACCTATACAGTGGGTCTCATCTGAGATAGTGTGATTCAGGGGCAGTTTTATGGGAGCAAGTGGTGATAGAGGTTGGAGGAGTTAAGATTCTAGCAGCTGAAGAGTTATCCTGAGCGGGACTCAGGGCTGGGACGCGAGTAGCGAATGAATGCCATTAGTGGCTCAGTTGTGTCCGACTCTTTGCAGCCCCATGTACTGTAGCTTGCCCTGCTCTTCCGTCCATGGGATTCTCCAGGCAAGAATACTGGAGTGGGTTGCCACTCCAGGGGATCTTCCCAAACCAGGGATCGAACCCAGGTCTCCTGCATTGCAGGCAGATTCTTTACCATCTAAGCCACAGGGAAGCCCCCTGGGATGGGGGTAGTGGGGGAGACAAAAGCGTTAGGGTCCCAGCTGCCAAGCCAGACTGGAGGGCCTGACTCCAAGGCAGGATTACATCCAAACTCTCTGACCTAGGAGTCCCCAAATAGCCCTGGACCTCCTCTCAAGGCTGGCTGTCCACACGGCAGGGAGTGCGAGCTCTAGGAAAGCAGAGAAGGGTGTCAAATCCCTGGTGGCACCGGGCCCAGGCATTTCTCTCCAGCTTCCAATGTCTCCTGCCTGCTGTGGAAGGTCAGCCCCATCTCAGAGCACAAGGACTCTCAGAATGGCTGCATCCCCGCCCCCTTCAGCTGGGGCTGATTTTCTCCAAAAACTACTTCAGCTCTTCAGAGGAGGAGAAGTGCTCACTCACTGCTGGTGAGAATGGTAAGCCACTTTGGAAAACAGTTTGGCAGCTTCTCACTACTCAGCATGCTCTTACTGTGAGATTCAGCCATCAGACTCCTGGGTATTTATCCAAAGGAGGTGTACACCCACATCCACACAAAAACCTGCACACAGATGTTGACAGCAGCTTTGTTTATAACTGACAAAACGTGGAGGCAACCAAGATGTCCTTCTGTAGGTGAATGGATAAATAAACTATGGTACCTCCAAACAATGCAATACTCTAATATTATTCAGTGCTAAAAAAGAAATGAGCTATCAAGCCATAAAAAGATGTGGAAGAACCTTAAATGCATAGTACTAAATGAAAGAAGCCAATCTGAAAAGGCTACATACTGTGTGATGCCAAAACTATGGAGACACTAAGATCCATGGTTGCCGGGGGTTATTGTGGGGAATGGGGGAATGAATAGGCAAAGGACAGGGAATTTTTGCATGCATGCCTGCATGCTGAGTTGCTTCAGTTGTGTCACAGCAGCAAAACTACTCCGTATAATATTGTAATGGTGGACACGTGTCATTATGTGTGTGTGTGCGTGTGTGTGTTTGCTAAGTCGCTTCAGGCCTGTCCAGCTCTTTGCGACTCTATGGACTGTGGTGCTCCAGACTCTTCTGTCCATGGGATTCTCCAGGGAAGAATACTGGAGTGGGTTGCCTTGCCCTCCTCCAGGGATATGTCATTATACTTTTGGTTAAAGACATAGAATATATAGCACTGAAGAGTGAACCTCAGTATAAACTGGACTTTGGGTGACAATGACATGTCAGTGTAGGTTCGTCAGTTATAACAAATGGACCACTCTGGTGAGAGATGTTGACGGCAAAACAACTGTGTATGGAGTGAGGATGGGGAGTAATATGGGAACTCTGAGTGCTTTCCATTCGGCGTTGCTGTGAACCTAAAACTGCTCTAAAATATAAAGTCTATCTAAAAAAAAAAAAAAACACTACTCCAAACCCTCTAGAACCTTCTCACAATGGAGAATTTGCCCTCCATAGAGTGATGTGCATGGAGATTTGACAGTCAGACAGAACTGGGCTCCCTTCCTTTCTCAGCAGCTCCCCAGCTGTCACTCCTTTCCTTTCTAATCACTTCTCTTCCAAAATGCAAAAAAGAGCATCCATCTCACGGCCGTTGTGAGGATTGAATAAGATGGTTTAAAAAAGGACATAGATTATTTTTCTCTGTTCGTGGAAGAGAGATACACATTTTGTTGGAAAACTCAGAAGAGAATTTCACAAAGACAAAATTTACCACAATTCCATCCAAAACTGGGATAAACTCAGGCCCTGAGGGAACAGTTCTCAAGAACCAGTTTCTGAGCCATTTGATTCTCACAACCACCGCAAGAAGTTAGGAAAACAAAATATCCCCATTTCGCAGATAAGAAATGAAGTTCAGAAGGCTTAAGTGGATTGCCCACGCAATGAGGAGCCAAAATCTGTGGGGGTTTTTGGCTTCTAATCTGCTACTTTTCCAAGCTACCTAGCAGACACAGCTTGGTGCAAATCACAGCTCCGCTGTGTGACTTTGGGTAAATGAATTCACCTCTCTGAGCCAAAGTTTCCTCATCTGTGAAACAGTGAGAATAATTATACATGCTTTGTAGGACTGTAAGAAGTAAAAAGAGATGTTTTAAGCAAGAAAAGTAAAAAAGACATGTTTTAGACCCTTGAGCCCAGAGCTAAGCAGTCAGTAAAATATTAGTCATGGGTGTGTGGAGGCATGAAGCCCAGATTCAAAGCCGAGCTCCACATCTTAGAGTTGTGCGGCGTTGGGAAAGTCATTTTTCCTCTTTGGGCCTGTTTCCTCATCTGTAAAATGGAAATAAGATCTACCATGTAAGAGTGTTAGGAGCCCTTCACAGAGTAGGTCTTCAATGCATAGTAGCTATTAATCACATGAGAAGAAATAATTATAACATGTAAGACTAGTGATATGGTAAATAGAAAAGGCCTTGGTGAAATCCTTAGGCTAACGAGATGGGAAAAACCTTTCCACCCCAAGGAGGGAAAAGCCAAAGGGTCTCGGAGTTCAAAAGTAGAAAATGAAGCAGCTGTTTGGAAGCCCCCAGGGGTAATTTCACCTTGACCTACAAAACCGAAAAGGGGTGGGTCTTCCTGTACGGATAAGGATCAGAAGAACAAAGCATGCTATTAATTAAGTCTTGCCTATTTTAAGTTTATGGAATATTTTTCCACTTTAAAGATAAGCTCACAATAAAAGTTCAAAAGGTAAACACAGAGAGGGGGCAGGGGCCAGCCCTGCCTTCTGCTCAGCCTGCCCTGCCAGCCCTTGGTCTTGGAGGTGGGTGGTCTGGTCCCAAAGCCAAGTTTCCATGCCCAGGGCCTCCAGCAGTTAGACAGCAGGGAGACCAGAGCCACCCAGAGAGGAGGGGAACCAGCCCATGGTGTCTCCTGGTCCTGTCCCAAATAGGCAGCTTGGACCAAGAGAAACCTGGCTGGGTCTCCAACTTCATGGGAGGGAGTATGGACTTGGCTTTTCTTGGCTTCCCCCAGGAGGATATGAGTCATGGGGAAGTTGCCTGGGACAAGGTCAGAGACAACAAGCGTCTTCCCATCTGGTAGCCATGGGCCAGTCACTTCCTCTCTGCGCTTTTGGCTTCCTCACCTGTAAATGAGGTGGTGAGAACGCTCAGCTGCCCAGGGATGAGATTTATATAAAGCGAATTTCCAAGTGAGCCTCACACAGCCATCATCAGCACTTCCTACATATTAGCTGTTCTTACTATCTCCCAGACTCTTCTTGTGTTAAGGACACAATTTTTTGGAGTTGGGAACACCAGGGACAGTCTTGACAAGTCATAACCTCTCTTTGAACCCCAGTTTCCTCGTCGGTAAAATAGAGTGGTTGTATAGATGGAGTGAAATGAAGAATGAAAAGGACTTAACATACCCAACAACACTGTAAAGCAGCTGCTGTATCCTTTCCACTCCTTCCCCGTGAGATGGGCAAACTAGGGAAGCAAGAAGAAATGTAACAACTGGTGCTTGCACACCAGTTTACTTGTCAGCTATCCCTTTGGACTTGAACTTCCCACCATGATGAGAAGGTACCATATCTGCACCATCTAATACAGCGACCCCCTGCCACACGTGGCTATTGAACACATGAGATGTGGCTAGTACACCTAGGGAAGTAAATTTTTACTGAGTTTGCCTTCACTTAAATAGCCACACCATATTGGACAGTGTTACAGATGAGAAAACTGAAGCTTCAGCAAGTGACTCAAGGTCCCAGAGACTGTTAGTGATTGATCATCAGAGACTAGCGTCTAGGTCTGCCCAACTCCCAATCCTCTGTCTGTTTTCCCGATATAGGGCACTGCCTATCACTTTGAGGGGCCTGCAGCACAAAGAAATGGTCTGCAAAAATGCAGCATTGGAACAGAGTGTGACCTGAGTCGAGAAGCCACCAGGGACAGGGCCTGGAGTACTTCCTGCAGCTGGGAGCAGTGGTCACAGACGACTGCCACCCTCTGCACCTCCGGCTCATGTCCCCTGACAAGTATTTACAGATCATGCAGCGCACACTGACCAGGGCGAGGGGCTCAGGAGACACAGCAGAGAACAAGCCTGACAAGATCCTTGCACTTATGTCCCTCACAAATCAGTCAGAGAAGACAGACCACAGAGAAGCGAATAATGCATATTTATAGATTTGTGGATTTTTTTCATTTTTTTTCAGTAAATAATTGTCAGGTACCTACTAGACACTGGAGATACTGCAGTGAACAAGGTAGAGGTGGTCCCTGCCAACATGGAGATTCTCAATTCTACTGAGGGGCAGGGGGTGTCAAAGAATGAAAAGAAGAATATACTGTAATCTAATAAAGTACATCAGGCCAGAAATGTCATATATGCTCTAAAGAATATAAATGAGATGTGGCAGTGGCTTCCTTTCTTCCTTTAGAAGGGAAGCCAAGGAACTATTTAAGCCCAGCCCCAAGAAAATGAGAAAGATCCAGCCACTCAATGAATGTAAGGAAAAGCATTCTAGGCAAAGGGAACAGCATATGTGAAGGCCTGAGCCTGGCCCTCTATTAAGCACTATGCATGGGGTATTTCTCCAAATCACCCCCCCACCCAGGTACATGCACTTATTATCATAACTAATGGATAACAAGGCTCACAGAGAAGGCAATGGCACCCCACTCCAGTACTCTTGCCTGGAAAATCCCATGGATGGAGGAGCCTGGTAGGCTGCAGTCCATGGGGTCGCTAAGAGTCAGGCACGACTGAGCGACTTTACTTTCACTTTTCACTTTCATGCATTGGAGAAGGAAATGGCAACCCACTCCAGTGTTCTTGGCTGGAGAATCCCAGGGATGGGGGAGCCTGGTGGGCTGCCGTCTCTGGGGTCGCATAGAGTCGGACACGACTGAAGCGACTTAGCAGCAGCAACAAGGCTTAAGGAGGAAGAGGGACTCCCTTAACACCTATATCCCTTAACTTGGTTAAGTGGCAGAGATGGGCTAGAAAGCAAGTTCATATTATCATCAAAGCCCATGCCTTGATCATGAACCTCAGCCCCTTTGTCCTTCTTCTAGGAAAGACAGACATCAGCAAGATCATGGGAGCAGGTGGCAGATACCTCCAGAGGGGTGAAGGGATATCCTGGCCCCACAGCCTAAGCCGCAAGCACAGCCAGCAGCATCAGGACCGCTTCGCAGGTCCACACCATGCAGACTGTCACTGCCTGGTCATAGAGCCAGATCCCAGACTTAAGCTGTGATTATCTTGTCACTGTCAACGAGAGGTTCAGCCACAGCCATTAAGGAATGCCAAGGCTAGTTCTCCATTCCCCTTTCCTTGAGAGGGAATCACAGAGGCATGAAGATACATGGGAGAGAGGGATAGGGGAAAAAGGAATAACAACACAATAGTAATAAAAATAGCAAAAACATGTACCAGACTTCTTGTGTGCCAGGCACTGTTCCAAGGGCTTCGAGTACACTAGCGTGTTTTATCTTCAGAACAACACTGTAACATAATCCCCATTTTACAGATGAGGAAACTGTGGCCCAGGGTGGTTTTTTTTTTTTTTTTTCAGCCACATCTTGAGGCCTGTGGGATCTGAGTTCCCTCATCAGGGATGGAACCCATGTCCCCTGCAGTGGAAGTGCAAATTTATTCTTTTTAATTTATTCAGATTCATTCTTAACCACTGGACCACCAGGGAAATCCCCAGAGGATCTTATAACTTACCCAAAATGACACAGCTTGTAAGTGGCAGAGCTGAGATTTGAAAACTGGTGGCTGACTCCTGAGCTCATACTTAAAAAAAAAAAAACAAACACCAAAACTTCTATCATAAAATAAGAAAAACTGAAAAATACCCTGGCATAAACGTACAACTAAGTGAGAGACAAACAACCTTGTAACTACCATATCGATCAAGAAATAGAACTTTGCGGGACTTCACTGGAGGTCCATGGCTGAGACTCCTTGTGCCCAATGCGTGTCCGGGTTTGATCTCTGGTCAGGGAACTAGATCCCTCATGCTGCAGCTAAGACCCAGAGCAACCAAATAAATAAATAAGTATTTTTGAAAGAATAGAAGTTTGTCAGACTCCCCAGAAGCCCCTCTCTGTGCACCGTCCCAATCACAGTCCCTTCCCTCTCTCTCCCTAAGTGTGTTAGTTGGGCAGTCATGTCCGACTCTTTGCGACCCCACGGACTCCGCTAGCACCCCTCTAGGCTCCCCTGCCCATGGAATTTCCCAGGCAAGAATACCGGAGTGGGTTGCCATTTCCTTTTCCGAGGGATCTTCCCCACCCAGGGATTGAACCCACATCTCCTGCATTGCAGGCGGATTCTTCACTGTCTGACCCACCAAGGAAGCCCGATCACAGTCCCCTCCCTCTCTCTCTCTCCCTAAAAGGAACCACTATTCAGACTTTTATAAGAATAATTCTCTTCTGTTTATGTTTTTTTTTTCCAACTCAAGTGCACATCTCTAAACACTGTCATTTATTTAGGCCCACTTAAAAAAACCCAAAAACTTGACACTTTTAAGTCTCTTTTCATCTACAAGTCCTCCATCCATCCCTTTCATTTTCTTGTCATTTATATGTTGAAGCTTTTGAGCCCTTTGACCTGTGAAGCTTCCCAGGTCTGAATTTTGCTGGTGGAATACTCACGGTATGTCTCAACGTGTTCTTTCGTACTCCGAATTTCCTGCCACTTGCCTGCTGGAGCTAGAGGCACACTCCGGCTGGGTTCGATTGGTTCTTTCCTCTCAGCAACACCCCCAAGGGGTGTGTTCTTCTATTAAGGGCACAGGATGTCTGTTTCTCTCCGTCTTTTGGTCAGAACCAGACTCTCAACCATGTTGCTATAAGGATGCTTCCTGGCAGCCCCTGGCTGCCCCCGAGCTGCCCTGTGAATTTGTTCCATGCTCTGGACCTGTCTGTTAAATATGAGCCCTTTCTAAGCACCAGGTGTTCTGTTGTCGTGGGCCTGACTCACACAAGGAAGCTGCCCCTCATAAGTGCCCCCTGAGCCCTGTCCCAATCACACTCCACCCTCCAAGGTCTGGGTGGGATCAGGCCTTGCCTCTCTGACCAGCATCATGTCTGCTCCTTCCTCCAGCCCTGGACACCAGCCAAGTGGAATTCTGCTTCATTTCCCAAAGAAGCCACACTCTCTCTTATCCCTGGGCCTTTGCTTCTGCTTTTCCCTTAACTAGAAACACTCCACTCCTCACCTCAATTCCTCTGACTCGGCACAACTGATCCTTGAGGTCCTAGCAAACCTGTCCCTTCCACCCCACCAGATTGGTGGGTAGATTCTAGTACACTCACTTCTCCTAGGCTAACCTCATAAGTAAGCTGGTAATAGATAGGGAGGCCTGGCATGCTGCAATTCATGGGGTTGCAAAGAGTCAGACACGACTGAGCGACTGAACTGAACTGAACTGAACCTTCTTATTCGCTTCCCCTACTAGAGTCTGAGTTTCCAGGAGACAGGGACTCAGGCAGAGAACCTGGTGCAGACTAGGTGCTCAATAAAAATCAGTTGACTGCATGCTTGAATGAGTGAATGAATTGGACTTTACAGCTCCAAGGAGGCAAATCCAGGCTCAGTTTCAGACCTCACAGACAATGAGAACTCTTCTAAGATGACACACCTGCCTGGGATAGGGTTCATCTAGGAAAATGAGCCTTGGTTCTTGGAAAGGAAGAGAACCTCTTCTTCAAATGATCTTATTAGGAATGCCTAGATATACAAGTTCAAGGGCTTTCAGCATTGGAGGAGGCAGAAGCCCCGCCTCTGGGCTTCCCCTGGTCCTGGGCATGAGGGCTGCTCTGAACAGTGGCCTGATACCTTCTCAAGTCCGTTTATCATAGCTGCTGTGTCTGTGACTCTAGCAAACCACAGAACTGAGGACAGAACCCTAACTATTTTCTCCCTGTGGTGCCCTCAAGGGCTCATCCCTGTCAGCTGACAGGGATGCCCCCCAGACACGCTCTTTCTACAAGTGGCTCCAGGCCATTGGATTTCTGAAACAGTGTGGATCTGGAGTCTCTGGGCAGAGCTGGGTACAGGAGCAGGCAAGGCTGCAGATCTGCCCACCAGGGCACAAAGCCAAGGGCTTAGTCTCAGAATTGGATTATTCCAATGAATTTGGAGCTCCCAGCCCCCCTGGCTCTGGGGATTTGGGGATTACCCAAGCCTCTAGGAGGTGGAGCCCGGGGGAAGCCCACCATCCTCTAATGGATCTGATAACATGGATCCTCTATCAGTGGGTACAGAAAGGCAGGGGATTGTCTACTTACCTCCCATTTCCAGCCTGCAGCCCACAGCCTCCATCAGCTACGTCCCATGTGTCTGGGATGTTCAGCCGTGTTATTCCCATTGAGGTCCTGAAAACATCAGCATCCCCTGGAGCTTGTGAGATGCAAATTCAAGAAGTCTGTCCTAAACACTGGATCTGAATCAATGGGATGGGGATGCCTAATAAACCCTCCAGGTACTCCTGATGCGCAAACTCAAGTTTGAGAACCCCTGGCTTGGAGTCCGTGGGTCCATCCCACACACCAGTCAGATTATGCCTCAAGCCTATCAAAAGATTCTGGGCAACTTCTGCCCACAAACTTCTTCAGACTTCTTTAAGTCTTCAATTATAAAAATTAATGACAGTGATCACAATGGATCCTGTTTAATAATCCTACCTTGCACTATTTCGAGGCCTCTGGAGGTGGGCACTGCAATACCCCAAGGTCATTTACAGTGGACTTTATTATCCCCTTAATGCACATGAGGAAACTGAGGTTCAGAGAGGAGATGTGGCTGGCCCAAAGTCACACAATGAGCATAATAAATCCAGGACCCAACACTATCCTGCTTCTCGCTCGGTGGAGAGAATGAAGGCTAATTCTACATCTGTCTCTTCACACACTTTGGGATTTCCTCCTGGGCAAAAACTGTGTTATCATTTCCTCAGGAAAGCTTCTCCTGACCTCCCGGGAGGGTAGTCCAGACCTCCTTATTCTACCCCACCAAAGGTCCCCGCACTTTTCCTTAAAAGCAGGATCACAATTTGTAATCACATATGGATGTGATTATCTATGGGTCTCCCCAACCAGTGTGAAAGCTCCAGGGAGGCGGGAAGTGAGGCAGACCCTGTTCCAGGGCTTGGGCAAGCCGTATCCAGTCTCCTTTCCTTACAGAACTTGACTCTTTGGCGCAGCGATGCATCCAGCTACATCTGTATATGCCCCAGTCTCCCTTTCAATTAAAGGTACCAGGTTCTGGCTTCTGAGATGAGTATGGAAGAGGCTGGGGACCTCATGGATCTCAACACAAGGCGAGTTCAGGGAGGTTTTTCAGCCAGTTCCCTGTGTGCAGCTGGTACTCAGGAAATGCATGTATCCATCTAACCAGGCAGGAGAAGCAAAGAACCCCCAGAGCCGCCTTCCTCTTGGAAATATTTTTATTGGTTCTGAGATAACAGGGCTGAGGCGAGCTGGAACGGGCATAGAGCTAAGGAAGGTGGTGAGAGGCTCTGCCCTGGGGCAGACATGCTGTGTGGGCCCCCCACCCCAGCCAGCGGTGGCTTGGTCCGTGGCACTCGGCGCCCGGCCTGACCTCTGCCGGCCTGGCATGGTGGCCTCCTCGTTGGTGGGCGCCCCCCCTTTCCAGTTGCAGGAGTCGTGAGTCTTTTTCACAGTGCGGAGGGGTGGGGGTCCGGGGTGGGCACCCTCCCCGGGGTGCAGGCAGGCCCCGTCCGCCCGTACATCCTGGGCTCTGGGCTCTGGGCGGCGGCGGCGGCGGTGGCGGCGGCAGGGTGAGGCGAGCTCAGGCTCTTCTTCTCCCGCCCCGCGGAGTTTGGCGGTCCTGGAGGGGCCCTGGTGGCCTCAGCGGGACATCATCCGGACAAACTCTGCAGTGGGGGTGGGCGGGATGGGCAGGGGTGGGGAGAAAGCAGCAGTCAGGGTCCAGGACACTGCCCCTCACCTTCCTCAGATCGATGCCTCCCTCCTGGTCTGTGGCCACCGTCTCTGACCGGTGCTGGTCCCCAGTGTCCATCCGGAATTTTTTTTTTTTTTTTGGTCTCGCCCACCATGTGGCATGCAGGATCTTAGTTCCCTGACCAGGGATTGAACCCAGGCTCCCTGCCGTGGGAGCGTGGAATCCTAGCTATCCCGACCACCAGGGAGGTCCCCCATCCAGCATCTTCCAATCCCTCTTCTTTGCAGCAGCCAGCAGGATCTATCTGTACGTGTGACCCCTTTCAAACCTCTCATGGTCCCCATAGGACAATGGGCACAACCCCAAGGCCTTCCTGTTCTGGCCCCAGCTGACAGCTCCAGCCTCACCTGTCACTACTCACCCCCCTCCACGAAGTTCAATCCACGGAGGTGGAGCTGACTCCCCCTCCCCTCCCGTCTTAGCTTTCCTGCAACCTGTCCCGCTCCCTTCTCTTTTAACTAGACTTTGTTTTTTAGAGCAGTTTTAGGTTCACAGCAAAATTGAGCAGGAAGTCCAGATTTTTCCATCTACCCTCTGCCTCTATACACACACACACACAGCCTCCTCCATCACCAACATCCCCGAGCAGAGGAGGATGTTGCTTACAGATGAACCTATGCTGACTCATCATTATTACCCCACGTCCATGGTTACATTAGGATTTATCCTTGGTGCTGGAGACCCTCTGTGCGTGTGCATGTGCTAAGCCACTTTAGTCATGTCCAACTCTGTATGACTCTATGGACTGTAGTCCCCCAGGCTTCTCTGTCCATGAGGATTCTCCAGGCAAGAATACTGGAGTGGGTTGCCATGCCCTCCTCCAGAGGATCTTCCCCAACCAGGGATCAAACCCGCGTCTCTGAGTCCCCTGCATTAGCAAGCAGGTTCTTTACCACTAGCACCACCTGGGAAGGCCTGGAGGCTCTACGGGTTTGGACAAATGTATAATGACATGTATCCCTATTATAGTATCACACAGAGTAGTTCTACTTGCCTAAAAATCCTCTGTGTTCCCCCTATTCATCCCTCCTGCCACAAACAACTCCTGGCAACCACTGATCTTTTCATTGTCTCCGATCTCCATAGTTTTGCCTTTTCCTGAATGTCATATCGTTGGAATCACAGACTATGCAGCCTTTTCAGATTTTCTTTCGCTTACTGTGCATTTTACTTTCCTCCATGTCTTTTCATCACTTGATAGCACATTTCTTTTTACAATGCTGCATAATATCCCATTGCCTGGGTATACCATAGTTTTATTTATGTATTCACCTAGTGAAGGGCATGTTGGTTGTTTCCAAATTTTGGCGATTATCAGTAAGGCTGCTATAAACAGTAAATCTGTTTGTAGGTTTTTGTGTAGATATGAGTTTTCAATTCCATAAGGCAAATATCTCTTCCTTCTTTTTCACCTGGTGACTCCTACTTGTCTCTTAGGGCTCTGCCTACTTACAGCCTCCTCCAGGAAGACTTCCTTAATCCTTGCCACTTTGGCAAAGGTGCCCCCACTGTATGCAACAGCCTGCTGTACTTCCCCCAAATGGCATGGACTATACTCTCGGCTTCTCTTTACCTGGACGCAGGGTACCTGAAATGTTCAGCTCTGGTGGTAGCCAAGCCCCTCCATTGCTACACTCTCCTGACCTTGAAGATCAAGATGAAGATCTGGGACCTTGAAGGCCGCAGAAAAGGCCTCCCAGCCTTTGTGTTCTGGACATATTCACAGTCTAGCTCATGTTTATCTTGCCTTTCTGCTCACCATGCAAGTTTATGGAGTGTAGAATCAGTGTTTTGCTGTGTTTTTTCCCCCTGTATCCCATGGTGCCTCAGATGGTATCATGAACAGTGTAATGTATGGAATGGCTGAGATTCCAGGCCTGAGTTTATGACCAGGCTCTGCTTCTCTGTAAGAGAAGCAAGTTATATTACTTCTTTGAGGCTCAGTTTACTCAACTGTAACATGAAGTAATAATAGTGCATTTCCTGGAGTCATTGCAAAAATTAAATGGGATAATACATGTAAAGTTACTTAGTACAGTGTCTGGTACCTAATAAATGTTCAGTTCAATTCAGTTGCTCAGTCGTGTCCAACTCTTTGCAACTGCATGGACTGCAGCACACCAGGCTTCCCTGTCCTTCACCAACTCCCGGAGCTTGCTCAAACTCATGTCCATTATGTTGGTGATGCCATCCAACCATCTCACCCTCTGTCATCCCCTTCTCCTCCTGCCTTCAACCTCTCCCAGCATCAGGATCTTTTCCAATGAGTCAGTTCTTCACATTAGGTGGCCAAAGTATTGGAGTTTCAGCTTCAGCATCAGTACTTCCAATGAATATTCAGGACTGATCTCCTTTAGGATGGACTGGCTGGATCTCCTTGAAGTCCAAGGGACTCTCAACAGTCTTTTCCAACACCACAGTTCAAAAGCATCAATTCTTTGGCGCTCAGCTTTCTTTATGATCCAACTCTCACATCCATATATGACTACTGGAAAATCCATAGCTTTGAATAGATGGACATTTGTAGGCAAAGTAATGTCTCTGCTTTTTAATATGCTGTTTAGGTTGGTCATAGATTTTCTTCCAAGGAGCAAGTGTCTTTTAATTTCATGGCTACAGTAACCATCTGCAGTGATTTTGGAGCCCAAGAAAAGAAAGTCTGTCACTGTTTCCATTGTTTCCCCGTCTATTTGCCGTGAAGTGATGGGACCGGATGCCATGATCTTCGTTTTCTGAATGCTGAGTTTTAAGCCAGCTTTTTTCACTCTCTTCTTTCACTTTCATCAAGAGGCTCTTTAGTTTTTGCCATAAGGATGGCATCATCTGCCTATCTGAGGTTGTTGATAATTCTCCCAGAAATCTTGATTCCAGCTTGAACTTTATCCAGCCTGGCATTTCGCATGATGCACTCTGCTTAGAAGTTAAATAAACAGGGTGACAATATACAGCCTTGACGTACTCTTTCCCCAATTTGGAACCAATCTGTTGTTCCGTGTCTGGCTCTAACTGTTGCTTCTTGACCTGCATACAGATTTCTCAGGAGGCAGGTAAGGTGGTCTGGTATTCCCATCTCTTTAAGAATTTTTCACAGTTTGTTGTAATCCACACAGTCAAAGGCTTTAGCATAGTCAATAAAGTAGAAATAGATGCTTTTCTGGAACTCTCTTGCTTTTTCCATGATCCAACAGATGTTGGCAATTTGATCTCTGGTTCCTCTGCCTTTTCTAAATCCAGCTTGAACATCTAGAAGTTCATGGTTCATGTACTGTTGAAGCTTGTCTTGGAGAATTTTGAGCATTACTTTGCTAGCGTATGAGATGAATGTAATTGTGTGGTAGTTTGAATATTCTTTGGCATTATCTTTCTTTGGGATTGGAATGAAAATTGACCTTTTCCAGTCCTGTGGCCACTGCTGAGTTTTCCAGACTTGCTGGCATGTTGAGTGCAGCACTTTCACAGCATCATCTTTTAGGATTTGAAATAGCTCAGCTGGAGTTCCATCACCTCCACTAGTTTTGTTCATAGTGATGCTTCCTAAGGCCCACTTGACTTCACACACCAGGATGTCTGGCTCTAAGTGAATGATCACACCATTGTGGTTATCTGGGTCATGGAGACCTTTTTTGTGTAGTTCTTCTGTGTATTCTTGCCACCTCTTCTTCTCTGTTAGATCCATACTATTTCTGTCCTTTATTGAGCCCATCTTTGCATGAAATGTTTCCTTGGGATCTCTAATTTTCTTTAAGAGATCTCTAGTGTTTCCATTCTATTATTTTCCTCTATTTCTTTGCATTGATCTCTGAGGAAGGCTTTCTTATCTCTCCTTGCTATTCTCTGGAACTCTGCATTCAAATGGGTATATCTTTCCTTTTCTCCTTTGCCTTTTGCTTCTCCTCTTTTCTCAGCTATTTGTAAGGCCTCCTCAGACAACCATTTTGCTTTTTTGCATTTCTTTTTCTTGAGAATGATCTTGATCACTACCTCCTGTACAATGTCACAAACCTCTGTCCATAGTTCTTCAGGCACTCTGTCTATCTGATCTAATCCCTTGAATCTATTTGTCACATCCACTATATAATCATAAGGGATCTGACTTATATCATACCTGAATGGTCTAGTGGTTTACCCTACTTTCTTCAATGTAAGTCTGAATTTTGCAATAAGGAATTCATGATCTGAGCCACAGTCAGCTCCCAGTCTTGTTTTTGCTGACTGTATAGAGCATGTACAGTTAGAGATGATCACTAATTATGATTATTACTATTTTAAAAACACTTTTACTGAACATTTACTATGTGTCAGGTACTGAGTTCTGTGGGAATCTCAGAGATAAAGAAAGTAGGGTTCCTCTTTTCTCCAAAAGTTCAGAATTCAGTGGAGATATAACTAGCACTTCGGGGCCAGTGTGAAGAACGAGGGTAAGCCTGAGGTGCTGTGAAAGTCCAGAAAAGAGGAAGCTCAGTCTGGGGATGGAGGGAAGTGGCCCCACTGCTGGGTCTTAAAGATGGAATGGACTTTAACCCCAGGGAAAAATAGAATACAAGGCATCCTGACAAAAAGAACGGTATAATCAAATGAGAGCTTGGCAGGCTTTTGGATTACCTGTGGTTTTAAGGTGGACTGTGAGTGAAGGGATGGTGAAAGCTGTGGCCAGAGAGGTGAGTTGTGGATAGATCTTAAGGGGTCTGAGTGTCAGGTTGAGGAATGTGGCATTCAGAAAATACCTCCATGGATGGATACAAGAGAAGGTAGACCAGTAGACATGAAACGAGATGGGTTGGGGCATAGGGACACAGGAGTGGATAGATGGATGGTTAGATGGATACAGATGGGGAAAGGACTGTGCACACAACTGACAGATCCATGGAAGTATGGGCGGAGATATAGGCGGTCGGGTAGAGAATAAATGTGTGAATGAATGTTGAGAGGTACAGATGCATGGACAGATGGGAGGAGATATACGGGTAGACGGAGGCATGGGTGAATGTACAGAATGAATAGACGCCTGGATGGGTAGGTAAGCCATAGGTAAATGATTCTATGGATAATTATTTGGAGATCTGTTAGTGGATAAATAGGCACCTGGACGGGAAAAGAGACAGATGGATGAACACATGGAAAGAGAGATCTGGAAAGATGGATGGATGGGTGTAGGAACAGACAATGGATTAGAGGGGTGGAAGGATGGAAGGGTAAGGGGATGGGAAGTTGGGGCGGATTGATGACTGCATGGTGGACCCACATGTGGAGGGATGCTCTCTGTGGACGCCCACTCCTGTCTTGGTTCTTCTTCCACTCTCAAGACCCGCCTACCTTCAAAGTCCACTCGTCCATCCCCATTGAGGTCCACATCCCGGATAATCTCTTCTATGTCTCGGTGTCCCACCTGATGACCCAGGAGTTTCCTCATGGCCTCTCGTAACTCACTGGTGCTTATCTCCCCATCACCATTGGTGTCAAACTAGAGAGGGCACGAAGGACGGAAGAGTTGCTACAACAGAAAGTTTGTCAGAAGCAGATCCCAAGGTTGAACCCCTTCTTCAGCATCATTGTCTCCCCTTCACCCCCTTCCCCAGAGCGTCTCCCTGTCCAAGCTTCTTCCCCTGGGGTGGGATCCAGAGGTCCAGTTTCCTTTCAGGTTGGGAATTCTAACAAGTCCCCCCGCCGCTGCCTGTCCACTGTCCACCACTTACTTACCTCTCGGAAGGCATCTCGCAGTTCCTTTACTCCAATCATATCTGCTGTTTCCGCCAGGAGTTTAGGTCCCATTAGCTCCACAAAGTCATCAAAATCCACGTGGCCACCCACTGGGGAGAGAGGAACAGGCTGGGTCATCCATCTAACCACCGCCTACCTCCAACTAGACAACCAGGGGGAGCTGTCAGCCCTCCCTGACCTTCCCAGCGACAGGCCCAGGGTAAAAGCAGAGGCCGAATGAGGACAGAGAAGTGACCACGGACGGGGGGTTATCGCAAGAGAGCTCAGAGGAGCAGCCGGGGGCCAACTAAGGGAATAAGTCAGGAACTGGACATGGGTACACAGGGGAGAAAGAAACATGAGGTCACAGAGACAGGCGAAGAATTTCAGAGCAGGAGAGAGACAGAGACAGACATGCAGAAAGACAGAGAGAGAAGCAGGAGTCGTGAGTGCCTGGCCCACTTGCCCACTTGCCCTCCTCTCTCCCTCACTGTGCAAGTGGAACTCACCTTCCAACCAGCCTTCAGAGGGTGGAAATACAGGAGACCTGCCCCCGGGGCCTGCTCACAACACTTTCAGCCAGTGACTGAGCTTGGGGGATAAATACCCAGCCCGAGAGAGAGCTCCACGGTGGGCCTTCGACACCAGCACCCTGAGCTCCATTACCCACAGTGGCAGCTCCTCGAGTGCCTTCTGCCTTGACGCCCTGTCTTCACCCTCCTGCCTCCCTACTCTCTATCGACTCTGTCCTGCCCCTACTAAGTAAACTGCACACTCAAACCCTTGTCTCCTGGTCTGCTCCTGGGAGAACCCAAAGGGAGACAGAGAAAAACATAGTAATGATAGGTCCTCTGTTCAACTCTTACTGAGTGCCAGGTATTGATTATTGGGCTGTTTAGAATATTACAGCCCAACAGTGTCTAGGGACTTCTTTTCTGGTGGTCCAGTGGTTGGGAGTCCCACTGGCCAATACAGGGGACACGATCCCTGGTCTGGGAAGGTCCCACCTGCCATGGGGCAGCTAAGCCCGTGCACCACAACTACTGAAGCTCGCGCTCTAGAGCCCAGGCTCTGCAACAAGAGAAGCCACCGCAATGAGAAGCCCACACGCCGCAACCAGAAAGTAGCCCCTGCTCAACGCAACTAGAGAGAGTCCGCGCGTAGCAACAAAGACCCAACACAGCCAAGATAAATAAATAATATTCAAAAAAATAAAATATGTCCCCTATAGAGAAACAGGCTCACAGATACAGAAAACAAACCAGAAGTCACCAGCGAGAGAGGGGGATTGGGGGAGGGGCAACATAGAGGCTGGGGATTAAGAGATGTCAACTACTCTGTGGAAAATAAAAAATCCACAGGAGTATATTGTACAGCACAGGGAATAGAGCCAATATTTTACAATAACTTTAAATACAGTATAATCTATAAAAATTTTGAATCACTATGTTGTACACCTGAAACATAATACCGTACACCTGAATATAATACTGTAAATCAACCATACTTCAACTCAAAAAAAAGAAATGCCCAGAATAGGCAAATCTGCTTAGTGGTTATCCAGGGCTGGGGAGGGACTTGGGCGTGATGGCAAAGTGGTATAGGACTTCTTTGGTGGAGGGGGCATGAAAATATTTTAAAGTTGATTGGGGTGATGGTTACACAACTCTGAATAGACTAAAAGACACTGAATTCTATACTTTAATTCCCCAGCCAGGGATCAAACCCATGCCCCCTGCAGTGAGAATAAAGAGTCCTAACCGCTGCACCACCACAGAAGTCCCTGAAGGGAATGCTTTAAGTGAGTCTATATGAATATCTCAATAAAGCTGTTTCCCAAAAAAAATAAATGAATAAATAAGTCAAGAAAAAACAATAAATAAATAAACATACCCCCAGTTAACTCCGCATTCCACCCCTCATTTTACAGGTGAAGAAACTGAGGCACAGGGAGGGTAAGTGGTTTGCCTACAGGTCACAGAGCTAGGAAGAAGGGGGAGCTCAGAACTTGAACCCAGGCAGAGGACAGCAAGGGCGAGGCCGGGGAGGGAAGGGGGTGCCTGGCGGAGGGACTCACGGTTCATGTTGATCTGCTGAGACAGCTCGATGAGCTCCATCTCTGTGGGCATGTAGCCCATGGTACGCATACAGTTACCCAGGTCCCGGCAGTTGATGTAGCCATCCTTGTCCTTGTCAAATTCTCTGAAGGCCTCCCTGAGCTCTGGGGAAGAGAAGGAAGGTGGACGTGGTACGGGGGAAGGACCCACAGAGCCTCCAGGACAGAGGCGGCCCTGAGGGACCCGTCGACTCATGCATTCCTCCAACGCCCGGCTCCCCAGAGGTAGCCTGGCTCTGCATCAGACCCTGTTCACAGGAAGCTGAGATGTCTCTGCCCCTCTTCCCACCCACCTCCCTCCCCTCATCTTCCTGAATGGCTGAGCAACACCCTCCTCTAAAAGGCCAGGTCTCACCTTCAATCTCCTCTGGCCGCAGAGATCTGTCCTGAAACAAAAGAACATGTGCCATTAGCAGCCCGAAGGGGCCCGGAAGTCATCCAGTGCCCAGCCGAGGGATATCCCAGTGGCAGGCGGCACTGGCTGGGAGGTGATGGGCAGCAGCGGAGATGTGCCTGGACCATGTCCTAGAGGGGAAAAGTGCAGCCCCACTTGTCCCACACACATGGGAGAGGCCAGGGAGCCAGAAGCCCCTTCCAACCTGGGCCCAGAACTTCTGCACCCCTAACCCCTTATTCCAGACACAAGCATGTGGTCAAGGAACAGAGCTGATCTGGAGGCCAAAACCTGTAAATAAAATAGGGTTATTGGGAGGATTCCACCAGGCAGAAGAGGGCTCTACCCAATAAAACCAAGGGCTTCCCCAGTGGCTCAGTTGGGTAAAGAACCCGCCTGTCAGTGCAGGGACACGAGACGCTGGTTCAATCCTTGGGTTGGGAAGATCCCCTGGAGAAGGAAATGGCAACCCACTCTAGTATTCTTGCCTGGAAAATTCTACAGTCAGAGGAGCCTTCAGGGCTACAGTCCATGGAGTCACAAAGAGTTGGACATGATTGAGCATGCACACACACACACCCAATGAAACCAGGAAGGGTGGGGGAGAAGAGGGGCTGAGGCGGGGCAATGGGAGAAGGCAAGAGGCTGGGAGAGAGAAAGTGGGGTCCAGACAGGTGCACAAGAGGGAGGAAGAGAAGGAGCAGAGGGAGTGGAGACAGGATTAGGGCTGTGCCCTGCTTCCTGGGCACCGCCCCACCTTCTCCAGTTGGGCCCCCATTGCAGACCTCGCCCCATCACAGGACACAGCATAGGACCCTGGGGGCTGCCAGTGCCTCTGGCAGGCTGCCAGGGTCCAAAGCACACGTCTCCAGCCTCAAGCAGTGCCCAGGTCTCCTTGGGGAGTCAAGGGAGCCCCAGGGTGAGGCATCCGAACAGATGGCAGAGAAGTCTCCAAAGAGCGGGCCTGGAGGGAGCAGGGGGTAGGCTCCGGCTGGTGACGTGCCAGCTGCCCTAGGCCTGCCCAGGAGGGAAACAGACTGGCATGAAATGGATGCGGTGCCCAGCTGGACATGCTTAGCAGGTTCCAAAACTGGTCCATGGTGCTCATCCTGCCCATATGTCACAGCTCCCTGCCCAAAGGGGCAGGGTGTGCCCGCCCTGAGGAAGCGCACACCAGGTGCGGGTAAACCATTCAGGGACACAGACATGTGGGCATGCCATAGCTGTGCACACAGGCTGTTCTAGCCCACTGGGCCAGGGCAGGTGAGAGGTTGCTGCCCACCTGCTCCAAACTGGCCCCAGGGCAAGGGATCCCAGTGCCAGAAAACCCGGGAATCTTCTAGAAAGGGGCTGTTGAGCAACATTGTGCAGGACCACCAGCTGCACAGGAAGGACTCGGCTCTTGAAAGGGGCCATACATGGCAGGACCATGCTGAGAGTGTACATAAACTTGGCACGAGTAGTCTACAGGCTCCCAGGTCCTGCCAGCAGCATTTCTAGCTGAAGCTGTGTCTCTGTGAGATGACTGGAAGGACTTCCACTTAAAAAGCCTGTCACCGTGCATAGGGAGGGGTTGTCACTCTCTCTAACACCTACCCATTCCTACCTCTATCACCTACTAGCTGTTCTTAGACTGGGATCTTGAGTGACCACAAAGGGTGCTTTTCACAATGCCTGGTACCCCCCATAAGTGAAAGCATCAGCGAGAACATGCATGTACACACACATGCAGGGTATGCTCACTGGGCCAGGCGACAAGTCCCTTCCCACCCTGCAGCCTCTCACATCTCCAGGATCAGCTCTGCAGCCCCCTCTCTGCTTCTTGTAAACCCAGAACCAGGGGCAGAAAAGCCAGTACCCCTTGGCCATGTGCCTGAGGCCGGAGCTGGTCTGGCTGAGTCCTGGTGGCTGGTCCCTGAATCACATGCTCCCCAGGGCAGAGTGGCGGGGGATGTGGAACAGAGCCAGGGATGCTCACTGACATGACAGGGAAACCAGGAACACCGATTCAGGTGGTCAGGTGGGAACAGAGCCCACCACGGCCCTCACTCCCCAACTTATGCAGTCGAGGGATGAGTTTGGCCTCTAAAGTCAGATGGACTCAAGGACAAAGCCCAGATCTGCTGCTTCCTAGATGTAGGACCTTGGACAGGTCACTTCCACTGTATGAGACACAGATTCCTCATCTGTAAAATGGGTTAATACCAGAAACCACCTTACAGGGTCTTTGTTAGCATCTGCGAGGCAAGATACATAAAGTGTTTAGCAGGTGGCATTCAATAAACCCAAAGAAGGAAATGACAACTCACTCCAGTATTCTTCCCTGGGAAATCCCATGGACAGAGGAGCCTGGTGGGCTACAGTCCATCAGGTCACAAGAGTCCGACACAACTTAGCAACTCAACCACCACCATTCAATAAACCTACCGATGTTTGAATCTATAACATCAATACCCTCCTCTCTGTGACTGTTCAGATACGTACGAGAGGCCCTCCAAGGCAGTGGCCACATGTGACTATTTAAATTGGAATTGGAATCAAAGAAAATTAATAATCCACTTCCTCAGTTGCACTAGCCACATTTCAAGAGCTAGTGGCTACTGTAGAGGGCCGTACTAATTAGAAAAATGTTTCTATCATCATAGAAAGTTCTAGTGGTTGGTGCCGTGTATTCAGTACTATTGTTCAGAACACAGGGGGCCCTTGAGGCAGGCTCCCTGAGTCTGAATCCTACCGCTAATGCCCACCAGCTGTTACTTTGAGCATGTTACACTCTCCAACTCAATTTCTTCATCTGTAGATGGGGAGGATAATAGTACCTACCTCTTGGGGTTGCTCTGAGGCTTAAGCACCAAAGCACTGAGCACAGTGCCTGGCACATATTAAGCACTCAAAAAAAAAAAAAACAAAAAAACTCAAACCCCAAACAATACTATAGCTACTATTATTATTTTTTTGCTGGTGGATGTGGACTCACCAGGGCTCTGCAGCCATGAGTGGGAAACTCTGGGGGTCAGGTTCACAAGTTGAGGGTGTGAGGTGTGTCTGCCGGGGGATGCACACCACTGTGTACAGAGCCCCTCTTCTTCTCAGCACCTCCTTCCTCATGCCCCGTGAAGCCAAGTCGAACACGGCTCCACCGGGGCCAACTTACGTACAGGCTGCCTGTTCTCCGCGAAGCCCTTACGCAGGAAGATGCAGGCTGGACCTAGCAGGTTGTGCATGACCGCGCAGTTCTGAGCCAGCATCAGGAGTGGTCCGGGGAGCTCGCTGCTGGCCGCCAGGCCCTCCTCGCTTGTCTGCACCACCGTGTAGCTGGTCTCCTCCTGGCGCATCTTCAGCCAGCACCAAGCAAATACAAAACAGAGGCAAGGTGTCACCTGTCTGGCCTAGCTGAGTCCTCCAGGCCCCAGCCTGGCTCCCAGTCCTAGAAGGGGCCCTTCTCAAGAGAAGACCTTGAGAGGCAAACACCAGGGTGCAAAGAGCCCTCAGGATGCACAGGGGGCAGGCAGCAAACTGGTCCGATGGACGGAGTCCCAGATCTTTGGCCAAAACAGATGCTCCAGGGAGAGCTGGGTGTGATACCCACTGTGTGGCACACCTGCAGACACACACACACACACACACACACACACACACATACTCACACGTGCACAGAAACACACCCTTGTGTGCAAACAGAAGCTCAGAGAGAGGAGCAGGCAGAGGGAGGCTTCTGTTCATTCAGGGAATAATGTCCTTTCCTAAGATGCTCCCAACATCCCAGCACAATCCTCAGGGCTAAGCCCCCAATGGACCTCTGATCCTACCCTTGCTGGAACCCACTGGAGGGTAGTGAGGACCATCAGAGCTGGCAGCAGAGCGTGGGCTCAGCTAGTCTGTGAGACCGGAGGTTGCGGACACAGGGGCCATGGCAAACAGAAATAAAGCAGGCAGGTGTGAGAGGCGGGGCCTGGGGTAAGATGGATGCTCTGGGTCCCCTCTGAAGGGACAGCATGACATAACTCCAGCCTGGTTTTGCCAGACCTTCCGATTTAAAGCACTGGGTAAGGTAAACAAAGCACTTCTGTCGGTCAGCCTCCACCCAGCTTGTGGCCTCAAGACTAGACGCTGTCTCCCATCAGCAATCCTCCTCGTCCCTCCCGCCTTTGCTGGCTCCGTGCCTGGTCCAGGGACCTCTGGAGGCTGAGGCAGAGGCCCTCTGTGCTGACCAAATATAGCCGTGCTCCCTGGCCCCGGCCAACCCATCCTCCTCCCTGATGGTTCCCATGCAGCTATAAAAAGTCAGCACTGCCCACAGACCGTCCCCTTAGGACAACAGCAGCGTCCAGACACAACATTCTCTCCTAGCCCAGCCTCCTCGCCAGGATGCCCAGCTTCCCCCTAGGTCGGCGTTGTCTGCTTTCAGCCCCCAGCTCGCATGCCTCCACCCCCAGAGTAAGGAGCTGGAGCCAAACCTTCCAAGGAAAGAGCAGTGAAAACTTAGAGGGCTGCCTCTGTCCAAGGACCCCAGAGTTGCATGTCCCACACGTCCACTCTACTGCATCCTCTTCCTGCCAGTTTCCTCCAGCTCCAAGAAGGTCACACTGAGGAGAAGATGCTAAGACCCAAGGGGTAACCTGTCCTGCCAGGTGGACAAGCAGAGCAGTCTCCCACATCTCACCCTGTCCTCATGCTCCTTCTCCTCAAAGCCCCACAGTGTGGGGCTGCAGTATAGACTCATGTCCAACTTCTAAGCTTCTTCCAGGCCCAGAGGGGAAGGAGCCATATTCTGATTCCTCTAAGGGCAAGCAGCCACACAGACCCAAGGTACGGGACCTCAGTGCAAGGCCTGAGTTCAGGGAGTGCAATAAGGGTCACCCTGGGTAGTCTTAGAACTTGGGGGGTGACCAGGGTCCATTCTGGTTTGATGACCAAGAGGTTCAGAGCCTCGGCCACACTCACACAGGCTACAGGGACCTGGCTAGAGTGAGGGCAGGACCAGAGAGACCTTCTGGACAGAGGGAGCCAGGGAGTCAACTGTGGTTAAGCCCCAGTTATAATCTCAGAAGAGATTTTTGCAGAAAATCAGCCTTTTTGTTTCTGGCTGACTCTCACTCACTTGGCTCAGATGAGCACACCCAGGAGGAGGAGGCAGCAGGCGGCAGGGAACTCAGAGAGGAGCTTGAGCATAACTGCCTTTGGACTCAGACAGTCTTGGGGACAAATTCTGGGCTCTGCCACTTGCTCCTGTGTGACCTTGGGCAGGTCTCTGGGCTCTGGTTTCCTTCTCTGTCCAGCGGGGGATGATCAGGGCCACTCACAGGATTCTGTGAGAGGCAACTGAGCTGTTGCGCAGTGCCTAGAGCATGGCAAGAGCCGAATATGTGGAGTTGCCATGGTGATGACAATGATGATGACGATGATGATGACGATGATGATGATGATGCAACTTGAGAGATGCTGGGCGCCAGAAGGCATTTACTTCTGGCTACAGAAGAAGTGGGAGAATATTTGCCAATCAGGAAAGAAGTGAGGAGGACAGAGAAAAATTTGCTCCCACGAAGCAAGAACCAGCGATGGCTGGGGAATTTCCACTGAATCTCTTGATCTTAACCCAGTCTGGCACCCAGTTGCCCCGGGAGGCAGCTGTTCATCCCTGGCCAGTGATGGTACCTGACAGCCTAGTCCTGCCCAGCTCAGAGCCTGGAGGAGGCCACCTCTCTCCATCACCAATTCCCGGTCACCACACAGGAAGCCAAGTGGGCAGCGGCCTATGGGATGACAATGTTTCCTGGCACCAAGGGGACATCTCCTGAGTGTGGCAGGGCAACAGGAGGAACCAGCAGGCCTCCTGACCTAACAGCTTTCTAACAACACAAGCTAGCCAAGACCGTGCTTCCTCTCATCGAAGGTGTTCACAGAAGGAGGAGATGAGTGAGGAAGCACTTGATGTGGTGGGAGAGGGCATTGCCCAGCGAGTGGGAATTTGGACTAAGATGACCTGTAAGGTCAGGTTCACAAATCTATGAATAACATCTCTGACAGCAGGAGAAAGAGAGAGAGGCAAAATTAAAAACAAAACCCTCACTCTAGATTCACACAGATCAGGGTTTACATCTCAGCCCTGCTCCCAGTCAGCGATGGCATCTCAGGAACACTCTTATCTTTGAGTCTCGTTCCTTTCTCTAGAAAAAAGGCAAGAGAACCACTCGGTGGAAAAGAGCAAATGAGATAACAGATGTTGGAGATCTTGTAGATATTCATGAAAAAGCAATGTTTACTATTTTTTTTAATGAAACTGAATGTAATACCTATTATGATCTTTTGCCTTATTCCATGGACTCAAAACCTCTATTTCCTCTTCCTCATCCCCCTTCTCAGAAAATCTATGATTATGATTGTGATGATATGATTTTATGATTGTGAATCATAAAATTATGATTATGATGCTATTAACACTAGTTAACATATACTGAGTACTGCATCCCAGGCAGTGATCCCAGCTCTTTCTTTAGGCCCCACGATCAGCTTAGGGAGGTAGATGTTAGTATTTCCACTTGATAGACAAGGGAACTGAGACCCAGCAGGGGTCAAATAACTTATCCAAGGTCACATGGCTAGAAAGAGGAGACCTAAGAAGTCTGAGTCATGGGTGGGGTAGGACAGAGGGACAGCTCTTGTTCTTTGAGTTCACCTCTTGAAGGTCTGGACAGAACTCAGGGAAAGGGCATTCGCCAGATGGTCCTCTAGACTAATTCAGATCCATCTCTACTTCTCTGCAACAGTGTGGAGGCCACGTCTGATGCAAAAGACTCTCCTTTAAGATGACAGATGACTGGGGGTGGGGGATGTGCACAGAAGAAACAGTCAACCCTCGGAAAGATCCAAGGAACAGCGAAGATTAAAAGGAATTTGATGTGAGCAGCTTAGCTAAATGAGGAAGAAGATGAGCAGAAAAGCCTTAAATGTCCTAAATTGAGAGGCTGTCAAACTAACAGAGGGGGTAGGAACGGGTTGGGGGTGAAGGAGCCATTAGCTAACCTGAGACCTTGGATAAGTCACTTAACCTAAGTGGCAATCAAGTTCCTTCTCTGCAAAATCAAAGAATTGGAGGAAACCATCCCTCATATTTCTTCTTCCTTTATGAAATATATGTGGATTTCTTCTACCGCCTGACTACAGAGGGCCAGAAATACAGGCATAGCCCACCTAAAGATCCTACAGATGTAAGCCCAGGCTTGCAGGAAAGATGATTATTCGCTTTCCAAAAGGGATTCTTGCAAAAGGATATTATCCTGGTGTATAAGCAAAGCATCCACTACAGAACACAATTGACAGACACCTTTGCTGTATACTCCATTTCTCGATGGAAACAACCCTGGGGCCCTGAGCCAGACTGGCCCTATTCGTGAGTCTCTGACCTGACTCAAGAATTCTCAAGGGTAGAAGGGGATGTCCGGCTTGTTTCCTCTCAGTAACAATGGGATCTACTTCAAAACTCACAACTCCGAAGACCTTAGAGACCACCAGAGAGGGTCAGAGTCCCTCAGAGGAGATGAATGAACCCCCCCCTCCACCGCTGGGAAAGAACCAGCAGCAGCAGGGTCAAAGTCCAGCTTAACCTTCTTCTCATCCTGCGTATCCTGAGGCATTCTGTCCATGCACTTCCTAAGGACCCTACATGGTTTCTTTCCTAAATCTTATGCAAATTCCCAATCACAGGCCCCCATGCATCTCTAAGTCCCAACTTCAGCTCAGAGCCCCGAGACGCAGACAACTGTGATAGGAGGGAATGCAGAGGCAGGAACAGGGAAGCGGCCCAAGACAGAACCACCCTTTCCGCCCCCAGCCTCTGGGACAGATGACTGGATGGCCCCATCTCCCACCCCAGGTCTTAAGAACTCCAGAAACATACCTTCCTTGAGAGATTTCTCAGTGGAGACTTGACACAGTTGCCCATCCTAAGCTGAGGCAGCCCCTTTCAGGATGCCTGGGTCCATGAAGGAGGCTCCCGGGGGCTAAGAGACCTGAGTCCGGGTCCCTGCCAACCCCAGCCTCCCTCTGCCTGCGCCGTGCTTCCTCCAAGACCGGCTGAGCCCTCTCTCCTGCGCGCGTGCTCTCTTACTCGTCTGCCTGTTCCTGCTCCCTGATTTTTTTTTTTTTTTTTTTTTTGGTGAATTGTGTGTGTGTTCGTGTGTGTGGGTTTAACTTTCTGGACACTTTCTTAAGGAGATGAAGGCAGGAGGGGAGAGTGCAGGCACAGAGAAAATCGCCTGAAGAGCCGATGGCAGAGGGCAGCCGAGCTGGAGAAGGCTGCGGGATCAGCTACATGAGATTACAGCTGAGTTCTCTCCCGGTTCACTCCCCTTCCCTCGGCCCCTCCCCTCCCGCTGTCAAATCTGCAGGGAGATTGCCTCGGGGAGGGGAGCCCAGAATGGCAGCTGCAGCTGGGAATTAGGCCAGCAGACCCAGAAGGGGAAGCAAGCTAGTTTGGGCCCCCAAATCCACGGGGCCTCGCAGCCCCCAACCTTGTGCGTGCAGTCTCTCTCTCTCCCTCTCCTCTCTCTCTCTCTCTCTCTCTCTCTCTCTCTCACACACACACACACACACACACACACACACATGCACGCACCCAGGGACGAACAGGCATCTTAATTAGCCCTGGCCATCGCAGGTGGATCGAGAGATGGCGGCTCCAGTCGAGGCCCTGGAGATCTTGTGACGACTCTCCATCACGCTCCATTTTTCACACTTGCCTCCTCACTGAAATGGGATGAGGCTTCAGGGCTGGAAGCACAGTTGAGCCAAAAGCAGCTCCTTCCGCTGGCTCCCTTTACCATGTGCAGTCTTTCCGACCCAGGGGAAATCAAGAGCCGGCCCTGAAGGGGTCCTGACGGAGGCAATGCTGGCCCAGCAGGCGTGAGCGAGCGAGGGCGACGAACCTTCTCCCAAACCCTCTGCCTGAGCCTGATAGAGCATCTTTCATCGGCTTCCTCGGGGTGCAGAGCAGAGAGGCCGCTCTCTGCAAAGGGATTGTCACGGTCCCATGAATGGAACTTCTTAGGTAGCCAGCAAGTCCCTCGGGGTTCCAGCTTTGATGTGAATTCATCTCAAGCCTCAGATGTCACCATCGAGACCTACAGCCCGGAGCCAGATGACCCAGGAGAGTCTGTATCCACGTTTCCCTGCACCCCTGCTTTTCTCAGCAGGGGGCACCAGAGACAGGCTGGAACTTCAAGCTCCTTCCGGGCCCTGATGGAAAAACCCTTCCGCGCACCGCTCTAAGAGTTTCAGTCCAAAGAGGGTCCTTTTGCAGGATTTTTTTTTTTTTTTTGGTCCAGTTTTGGGTGGCTGATCAGAGCTCCCGTTAGAGATAGATGGGTGGGGACGCTGACCGGAAGTTGCCACAGGCCAGCTCCCAGGAAACTGGGAAGGCAGGTCCCTGGGTGGCTCTTGACAACCGTGCAGTGACGGCAATGGAATGGCTTAATCAGGGGAGTCATTCAGCAGCCTGGTTTGGCCTCCGGAGGGGGATGTGGAGGAGGAGGGGCACCCCCTGGGGACACAAGGAGAAGCCTGAGGTGGGGGAGAGGTTGTTGACATCTAAAGGGTAGGAAAGGGGAGTGAAGATACTTGGGGCGGGGGGCGGGGAGCTAGCTGGTATGGGAAAAGCCAACAAAAATGCGTTCTTCAAAGACCTGTTTCTTAGAAGCAAAGCTTGAAGGCAGGGTTGTGAGAAGAGCAATGAACTCAGATGAAAGGGAAGGGTCCGGAGGCCTAGGATGAGTCCTGGCTCTGCCGGCTTCTGAACACTCACCTGGCAGGGCTCAGTTCCCTCACCTGGTTATAAGACACGCATGACACAGAACAGGTACTGGGATGAGGAATTATTAACATGGAAGGAGGAAGTATTATTTGTCCCATGTGCTTGGCTCTGGGAATGTTGTAGGAACAAGATACATACAGTCCCTGATTTTAGATTTGATTCCCGGGTCAAGAAGTTCCCCTGGAGAAGGGAATGGCAACTCACTCCAGTATTCTTACCTGGAGAATTCCATGGACAGAGCAGCCTGGAGGGTTACAGTCCGTGGGATCACAAAGAGTCCACACGGCTGAGCAACTAACGCTTTTTCACTGCTTGCAGGGAGCTTACATTCTAGCAGCGGGGCAGGAGAGACTAAAGAGGTATCAACTTACTGAATCACAGTTCAGGTCAGTGCCATGAAGGGGAAACCCAAACACTCTGAGAATGTGAGCCAGAGAGATCTTAGTGTAGGGGGATCAGGAAAAAAAGGACTTGCGCACAAAATCTAGCATCTTGCAGACTCTTTTGAAAAGCTAGGGCTTATCACAGACCCCAGAGGGGAGATGAGTTAGGCTCCAGGTAAGGTACAAACCCAATTTGTATGAGCTAAATGGATGGATATATGAAAAGACCGGACAGGGTTTTCAGAACCGCAGGCGCGTTCTCAGTGCTGGCTGCAGACTAGAATCACCGGGGAACTTCCCCGAAGATGCTGATGGAATAGGTGTAGGTGAGTCCCAGGCACCAGTGTTGTTTAATACTCCAGGTAATTCTAACCTCCAGCCAGTGTTGAGAACCACTGATCTAGAGGTAAACAGTTCAGCATGTGGAGTTGGACAGACCTGAGTTCAAATCTTGCCCTGCTGCCTACCAACCATGTGATCTTGAGGACTTGTTCATCTCTCTGAGGCTCGGTTTCTTTATTTATAAAACGGGTACTCTACTAACCCTTCCCTGGTAGGACTTATGAGGAGTTAATGAGATCACACCTGCAAAGGGCTTGGCACAGTGCCCAGCACCTGGAAGGTGCCCCGTCCCCTGCCCAGAAGCCTTGGTCTAGCAGGACCCCCACTAGGTCAGACCTGGTGACTCCTGCCCCCTGCAGGCCAGTCCAGGACACAGCACCCATTTGTCAACCTTGGGATTTGCTTCTGTCCTTGGAGACAGGAGACAGGACTTTTCCCCCTATGGAAAAGTCCACCTAGTTTGAAGAAATCCCATCCTTCTTTAGCAGAGGGGATGCCGACAGTAGCCTGGGGGCTTAACAGAAGAAAGGGATTTGGGATTCAAACCCAGAGCTCGCTTAAGCTATTTTAGGTTAGACAGATGGGGTGGTGGTGGTTCTGCATGACAGGAGTAGCTACTGATCTTGACGAGGAAGATGGCTTGACCTTCAGCAGAAAATTTTATAAAAGGCTGAATGATGGAGGCTTCCTTAAGGAGCAAAGCACATGGCATGGCCCCCACCTTCCCATCCCTATGCACTGTGGCAGCAGGCCTGGGCCTTCGGAAGCCACACTTAGAGTTCTGGAATGGGATAATAGGATCAGAGGGATGAGAAGGATAAACCCGTTGCTGATTATTCCTGATTAGGAGGGAGGCTGGCTTTGGGCCCTGAGCAGTCCTAACGCCAGCATTTGAACTTGGGATGGCAGCCCAGTGTTAAGACACTTGGGGAAAGCTGGGTCGTAACCTGAGAGGTGCTCTGTGGACGCTTCTGACAAACAGGAAACACACTTCTGTGACTTTCTACCAGCTGGTATGGTGTGGCACTGGCAGACTGGAGAGAGACACAGCCTGTCACAATCCTGCCTTTTACTCTGGGACCTTTGGTCAACCTACTTCCCCTCTCTTGAGCCTGTCTCTTCATCTCTAAAATGGGGGGAGATGATGCTACATTTCACAGTTTGCTATGGAGATAAGATAATGAGACGATGCTTATAATGAGAAGATGCTTTGTCCATTGTTTACTGGGCTCTAGACAGAGATCTAAAGTGCCAATGTTGCTTCTGCAAAACCTACAAACTGACACCAAGACACTCGTGTCATCTATAATCTATGTCAACCACAAACGGGCCTTCTCTTCCCCTTTCCCAGGCCCCAGAAAAAGGCCACAGGGGCTCCCAGCCCTCTAAGAGAGCAGTAGGAAGTGACCTGACCGGGAAGGAGTAAGTAATACACCCAAGCCGTCATCCTAGGCACACAGGCCTAGTGCACTTGAATCTGTTAATACCCAAATTGTCATGGTCTGTCTCCCTCATCTTAACTATGGGAACTAAGAAACTCTAAAGTCCAGAGGCTGGAGATACCCGTCATTCATTCATTCATACATTAAATATCTTTGATCCTGTTATGCACAAAGCAGTTTAGGAATTGGGCTGGCCTACTCAAATCAGAAGAGATGTCCCTGTAGTTAAAGAAAAGGTAAGGATGGGATGGATCTATGGGTTTTATTCATATTTGCCTCCTCTAAAGAGGTGTTTCTTCCCAAACTTAAAATAAGGAACAGAAAGACTATTCTTTGGGTAGTTTTTTGGACTTCCCTGATGGTTCAGTGGTTAAGACTGTGTGCTTCCTATTGCAGGGGGTGCAGGTTCAATCCCTGGTGAAGGAACTGAAGTCTGATATGCTGCACAGCCAAAAAAAAAAATTTTAATTAGTTTTCCAAGACCCAATGCCAAGAGTTGCCTGTTTACTTTCTGGTACCACATCTTCCCTCTAGGCAGTTGGGTGGTGTGCCGTTAGCTGGCCACAAAGAGGATACCAGGGAAGGTCCTTGGTCGTTCAGCTCCTTCCTTTAGCGGCCTTCCCCACTTGCCTCAGAGACAGCTTTCAGACTACCTTATGCAGGCCCTCATTTTGACAATCACTCTATTAATAATAATAATAACATGAATGAAGCCTGAGCCCTTTTCCAGCACCCACTCTGAGCCAGGCCACTTGGCATCCTTAACCTTGTATAACCCTCATAAGAGTTCTGCAAGGGAGCTTTTTGTTGTTGTTAGTCTCATTTCTGGAAGAAGAAACCCGGACCAGAGAGAGAAAAGAACAGGCCCAAGGTCACAGCAGTGGGAAGTGACATTGCTGGAGTGGGAATCTTCAGCTCTATCTCCCAACCCACCATTCCATGCCTTAGCCTCAAAACCACATGCTCTCCCTGCAGGCAGTAAGGACGCTCTGTGAGGTCACTGGGAGAACCCTAATTCCCGTTCCCCCTCGTGAGGGAGTCTATCTTGATATCCTCAGTGTCACTTTAGCCCCTGGCCCTCCCTGACTCTGTTACAAATGGAAACAAGTTCTGACACAGTCCTTGGTAGTGAATCAACAACAACAATAATAACATCCATAGATCCTTGCTCTAGGCCAAGCTCTGTGTATATCTTCATATCCCCTTTAATCTCCCCCAAACCCATTGAGATATTCTGTGTGTGTGTGTGTGTGCTCAGTCATATCTGACTCTTTGGGACCCTATGGATTGTAACCTGCCAGACTCCTCTGTTCATGGAATTTTCCAGGCAAGAATACTGGAGTAGGTTGTCATTTCCTTCTCCAGGGGATCTTCCCAACCCAAAGATTGAACCCGAGTCTCCTGCATTGGCAGACGGGTTCTTTACCACTGCATCACCTGAGATACTATGATTATCCCAAATATGCAGATAAGGAAACATAGGTTTACTGAGGTTAAGCGATTCACCAAAGGTTAAAAAAAAAAAGAACTTGGGAGACATGAAAAATATATTTTCCCCAGGGCTATATTTTTCCCAAAGCAGATCCTATCTGAAAGTTTCTATATTCAGAACTTCATTTCCCTTCTCTTGGTTCTGACCTAAGGACAGAAATCTCCATGCAGAGAGAAGGGACAGAAAGACTAATTCTTGCGGGAGACTGGAGACTCTGACGCAAAGTCCCAGGCTGGGTTTTGTTGTCGTTGTTGTTGGAGCAGATGTCTCAGAGCCATCAGCAGGAAGCCCAGACTGGATGTGCCCAGCTTTAAAGAGAAAGTCGGCAGCTCCAGAGGCAAGAGCTTCCAGGGGGAGGTAGTAAATATTTGATGGGACCTTCCAGCTCCTCCTGACTCAGGTGACCCTGGTGACATTTCAGAGCACTGGACTGGAGAACAGCCTTCATTTCATGACTGAGAAAGTAGAAGAAAGAAAAGCACATGAGCTGAAATGCTCTGTGCTCACAAAGGGCCCAGGAGACAAATTCTGCAAGGCTGGAAAGAAAGGGCTCCTTTTCTAGGAACGAAGTCGGATCACTGGCAAACTAAATAACCAGAAAGTGTGTGATCCTCAATGACCTACCCTTCCAAGCTTCTAGCCTGCTAGTCTCCAAAACAGTCAGGACCCCGCTACCCTCTCTATTTTCATCTCCATAGTGCCCAGCAAACACCTGGACAAAGCAGGTGATCAAAAAATATTTGATAAATGCAACCGATAGTTGTCACCGATTCAACTGGCACGGTATCCCTTTGCAAGCCAGCCCACTCCTGCCCTAACACCTGACACCCCCTCAGTCATACAGAAGCCACCACAGTCAACACGGCACTGCACTGTCACAGCTCTGCATCCACATCTCTACTCTGGAGAAACTGCTTCCAACTGCCTCAACTAACGAGGGCTCCTGGCAGGAACAAAGCCAGACTGCTGCCCTATCACACCACCACCGCAGCCCCGCGCAACCCGAGCCTACGTGCAGCCGCCTTCATGTCAGACCTCCACCGGCATCAGCCGCAGCGGAGTAGTATTTTGAAAAGGAACTGTGCACATCTGAAGCAAAACACACACGGCCTCCTCGGAGTTCTGATCCAGCCTGGCAAGCCAGGAGCTTGAAACGGCTTCTTTACGCTACATCCCAGCACAGAAACACACAGGCCCGCCCCCACCCTCCATCCCCCACACACCATGCAGACACTCTGATCACATCTATGCATTACTCCCCTCCTCGGCTGCCGCAGAACAGTGTCCACGCCGTGCCAACAAGTTCAACTTAATTATGGACTTGGAACTAGACAAAATCCTGGCTTAGCTCGGGAGTTCACAGGTCCCTTTCTGCTGAACCTCTCTCCCCAGCAGAACGGCCTCAAGCCGTAGGTCTGGATTATGACTACGGGGCCATTTCTAAAGGGCAGGTGCCCAGCTGCTTGGGGCTCTTGAGAGAAAAGAAACAAAATGAGCCACTCGTGATCCCCTAGCGACCTTTCTGACCCTAGAATGCACACTAACTCAGACTAGGGACCTCTGGGTGTTCTTCCACGTCTCACAACTCGACAACTGCCTGCTGCCATCCTTGTGGCATTCCTAGATGACAACCTCCTTGAAATACCCTCAAAGTTCCAGTTTGAGCCATAGTTCTTACAGCCCTCCATGTCTACCCACACACTTCTCTTTTCTCATATTTTGTAGTTCTCCTAACTTTTCCCAGGTCTTTGGGGCCACCACAGGCAATGGCTAGGGTCCCTCATCGCCTGACAAGGCTGTGAACCCCAAAGTCCCTCTCTTGACCCCCAGACTCCATGCTCATTCATTGGTCTTCTCGGTCAGAGGCCAAAAGAGTGGGTTTGGCGCCACCTGCTCGGAGCACCCCTCCTTAACCCCTGCAAATTTCCAGGCGATTTGTGGAGGTCGCTCCTTTCCAAGACTGGCCCGTTCTGGCAGGTGGAGGGAGTCTAAGCGGTGATGCCTGGCCCGGAAGAGGCCCGGAGCGTGGACAGCGCACAGGGTGCTGAATCAGGCACGGGGGGAGGAGGAGGCGCGCGGACTAGGGCGCCAGGCGGCGGGAGGACCAGAGGAGCGTGACCTAGGGGGCCACGGGCAGCGGGAGGAGGGCTGTGGGCGCGCAGTCGCGGCAGGGTCCCGAGCGCCTCTCCAGGGAGCGGGTGGGAGGCGCGGCCCTTACCTGGCCGAAGGCGGAGCTGAGCATGGGGCGCAGCTGGTGGAGGAACGGGTCTGCCTCGGACGCGGCGACTGGAGCGGAGTCCCCGCGACCCGGGGCTCGCAGTGAGCCCCGGAGGCCGAGTGCCGGGGACAGACCTCGTTCCTCCCCATCCCGCCCGCGGGCCGGCGGCAGCGGCGACGGCGGCGAAGGTCGGGACGCCGCGGCCAGCGGCGCCTCCCGGGGCCTGCAGTGCGCCTGGGGGAGCCCGCGCCGGCTCCCCCGCGCGCCCTCCTCTCGCGGCGCCGGCCGGCACAGGGGCCTCCGCGAACTGGGGTCCCCGGACGGCGACGGCGTGCCAGGGCAGGGGCCGGGCAGCCGGCGACTGGGCAGCACTGGCTCCCGGGCAGGGCCGTGGCGGGGAGCCCGGCTGCCCCCGCCCGCCGCCGCCGCCGCCGCCTTCAGCAGAGACGTCTTGGACTCGCTTTTGGCGATGTGCGAGCTCATCGCGGCGGGGCCCGCGCTCGCATGGCCCGGCGGGGGCGGCGCGGTGCGGCGCGGCGCTGGGCCCCCGGCGGGTATAGAGCGGGGCGCCCGGCGGGAGCCGAGCCCGAGGACGCGCTGGAGGCGGGCGCCGTCCCCCGGCCGCTTAAATGCGGCCCCGTCGCCGCCGCCCATGTGACAGCGCAGCCTCTACGCCCGGAGCCCCGAGCTCCCCGGCGGCTGGCGGTGCGAATCTGGGGGGGCCGCCGGCTGTCCCTGAAGAGTCCACCCCCGGCTCCCCGGCGGCCCAGGTACTGCCGCGCCCCGCCCCTTGCCCCGCCCCGCGCTCGAGGAGCCCCGCTTCCGGGCGGCCCCTGGTGGCGGAGGGGACGCTGCTGCGCGGAGTCGCACGCGCGAGGGAAGGGGCTCGGCGAAGGGCCCCGAAGACGCCCAGACCTTGGTGGCGCCGGCAGTGCCCGGGAGCACACCCGGAGGTTCCCAAATAACCCACAACCGCCGGAACCTCCAGAAATGCTGGCGGTGTGCACTGTCCAGGGGATACAACTTTCGAAAAGATGACGAGAGAAGTGAAGGAAGTAAACTCGAGACGCAAGGAGGGTGAAGGCAGGCTGTGTATGACACGGTCACCCTGAACCCCGGAGCCAGAAGGGCGTGGAAGGATACTACTAGAAGGAACGGCTCCCCTCTATGGGGGCTTCACCCATTCCCAGTACCCTGGAATGGAACCAGGATGACAGTTCTCAGAACCGAAGAGAAGCCAGGTGGCACCGCATAACCTGGACTTTGCAGGGTCTGGTGATGCTCAAGTCTCAGGTAGGACCCATCTGCTGCCCCTCCAGTTCTTGTCCTCCTCCTGCCCTCTTGCCCATATAGATGGTAAAGAAATTTCTGCTCTTGGTAGGCAAGCAGGAAGTCCCGTAGGCCTGGTTTGAATCTCAGATCCCAGCTCTGCCACTTACCATCTGGGTATCTTGGGCAAATGTCATCAGCCTCTCTGAACCTTGTTTTCTTGTTCTGTAAAATGCAGATAATAATCATAACTAACTTCTCGGTAACATCTGATGACACTGTCACATAAAAGGCCTAGCCCAGTGTTCACAGCAGGGCCGCAAGTGCAGTTCAGGAAGTTCCCTTCCCTCTGCACCGTTTAAGGCCCCATCCCCCACTCTTGTTTAGTAATGGGATACCAGAGACTTGAATGGGGTGTGAACCTCCCAGGCTCTCCCTGTTCTGGTCTCTCCAAATCACATGGATGATGCCATCCATGCAGGAAAGTGTGAAAGTCTCTCAGTCGTGTCCAACTCTTTGCGACCCCATGGACTATACAGTCCATGGAATTCTCTAGGCCAGAATACTGGAGTGGGTAGCCTTTCCCTTCTCCAGGGGATCTTCCCAACCCAGGGATCGAACCCAGGTCTCCCACATTACAGGCAGATTCTTTACCAGCTGAGCCACCAGGGAAACCCATCCGTGCAGGCGAACAGGGCAAGTCTGATCACAGCTTCGACTCCACAGAAGGATAGACGGACAGATTGCCAATAAGCTATACTTCACTCCTGCTGAGAGTTCACCCCTCTCTGTACTGTCTGCCTATGCAAACATCTCGTTCCATACGCAAGGTTTTAAGAAAAACAGGATGGGAAAAACACCTGCCCAGAAGCCAAAGTGAACAAGGGAAGTTCCTTTTTTCCCCACAGCCAATCCCACTGACAGAGGAACCTGGCAGGCTACAGTCCATGGGGTCGCAGAGTGGGACATGACCGAGCGACTAGCACTTTCACTCTTCACTTTCATCTACTCTGAGGACCTGAATTGCCACATCAAAGCCATCAGGTTCCTGGAGCACAAATGCTGAGGCAGGCTGGGGTGCCTCATTGCCATGTCCACTCTCTCGGAGTCCCAGGTCAGTCAGTGTCTTACCTGTTCCAGCCCTCAGAGTAATCAGTGTTGGACAGGATTAAAAACCAATGTCCATTCTGGGTAAATCACAAGAGATAAAGTACCTTATCCGAATCCTTCCAGAGCTCCTGAAAGCAGTGGGCTGAAGGGTATTCTAAATCCCCACTGTGCCCCCTCTTGATGAGCTTTCTGAAATTCCCTCAGTATTCTTGGACAAGACCTCTGTTAGCAACCAGTTTCTGAAAAAGTGAAGAATCTGGTTACATCACTTATGATCTTAAATAAAACAAATTAAGATTATGTTCACAGGACAAATGGATGAAACACTTGCCCTCAGATCCTAGATTATCCTGGCTATAGACCAAGATACCATTTCATCTGTAAAATTTGTTAATTTGGACATTCACTTGACAAATCCTTCTAGAACCAGGTGCTGTGTTAGTCACCTGGGATATAAAGATTCATCCACTCATTCCACAAACACTTGAGTGCCTGCTGTTTGCCAGGCACCATGTTAGGAACCAGGGACATGGTGGTAAACAAAAACTCTGTATCCCTAGCAACAGATAGACAACTGGAGATGCACAGATAATTAATGGTGACCAACTGGTGGCATTTAGTGCAGTGAAGAGATATAAAGTGGGTAGGTGAGGAAGACTTAACGGAGGGTGTTACCTTAGACTATAGTTAGGAAGGCACTTTCTAAGGAGCGGATGTTTGAGCAGAGATCAAAGTGAAGTAAGGGAGCAAGCCAGGCATATATCCAGAGCCGGCAGTTTTCTAGCAGAGAGGAGACAGATCGAAAGTCCCAAGAAGGGGGACTTCCCTGGTGGTCCAGTGGTTAAGATTCAAGCTTCCAATGCAGGGGTGAGAGTTCGATCCCTGGTCAGAGAACTAAAATCTTACATGCCTCATGATGTGGCCAAAAAGTTTAAAAAAAGAAAGAAAGAAAGTCCCAAAGAGGGACTTGGCATATTCCCGGAGAAGAAGAGACAAGTAGGGCTGGGGTGAGCAAGCAGGGGAGTAATAGAGATGAAACTGGAGAGGAAGGCAGGGGCCAGAGAGTCCAGGGCTTTGGGAGTTTTTAAGTATCAAGGGAAGCCACTAGCAGGTCTGTGGTAGAGACGAGGCACCTGGTTGCTTAAGGAGCATCAGTGGCTTCGCAGCAAGTCGCAGCAAGTCACCTGGATGGAGACACGGCAGCGTGAGCTGGCCAGCTGCTGTTGCGTGGAGCAGGTAAGGGAGCAGGGTGGCTTGGACTAGGCCGAATATGGGGGAGACAGGAAAGGGCGGTCAGAGTCAGGAGATTCGTAAAGAATCACGGTAAGCTTCGGTTCCTGCTCTCCAGGAATTTGCACACACACAAAAGCAAAAACAAAAAAAAAGGATAAACCCTGCTATAATATCATGGGAAACGTGCAATAAGAGCAGGACAAGCTAGGTTATGTGGGAGCACCAAGCAGAACCCTTAAGGGAGCTGGAGAAGCATCAGAGAAGGTGACATTTGAGCTGCGTTTTGAAGAAGTGAAATTCCACCAGGTGAATAAGGGAGGTAAAAGGAAGGTCATTCCAAGGAAGGGGGACAGCTTCTATGAAGGCTTGGGAGTGTGAACCTGCAGAGGAAGTTTGGGAACTATCTATGGTTTGTGGGGAGGAGGGGTAAGGGCTGGAAGACAGGCCTGGAAAGGTGATTGGACCAAACTGTGAAGGCTCTGGAATGTGATATAGTCAAGAATCTGTCCTTTAGTCTGCAGACAAGACAGATGATGCCTTGACGGTTTTATGCGTGCATATAGGACATAAGCAGAACTGTGTTTTTGAAGAAAATGATGATGCATTGTGGAGTAGACTAAAAGGACACTGAAGGCAGGACCAACCAGGAAATTAGGTCCACTTCTTTAACATAAATGCTCAAGTCCCCACCATGTGCTAGGCATTGGAAACAGAGCAGTGATAAAGGGAACACTGTGCCTTTCTTTATGGATTGTAAGTCTGATGGGGAGGTAATAAGGACTAAAAGTAGACTCTGGGTCAGATTCAGGAAATATTTCAGAGATGTCACTGTTAAGCCATGGGAAGTTTTGGATGTAGAAAATAAGAATGGTTTGCCTCTCTGTTTTTTTGCCATTAATGGGGGTATAGTTACTGCAAAGTATCCTGCCACATAGAAATAATTTTTTAAATAATCCTTTTGGATTATATATATTTTTATAGCTTTAAAAGCCTTAAAAGCATTGTCACATAAAGCCTCTCACTTGCCTTTAAATGTTATACAAATTGCAATTATTAACTAATTATATGTTGTGTTATTTGACTGCATAACCCTTGATGGAAGTTATCAAAAGAAGAGCTGTTGTGGAGGCTGGAAAGACAAAAGGACAGTTAAAAAGAGAAGATGGGTCTGGGACCACATCAGTCCAGAGAGAAGAGTGTGCTTAACTGTCTTGGTGTCTCATTTCTAGCAGCATGCATTCAGAGGAGTAAGGCAGGATTAAGGGCAAAGTTTTTAAAATGTACACGGATCTCTCATTTAAAATGCCTCAGTCTGATGATGTCATGTCCCTGTAGCAAACTCCTTTAAAAACTGTTCTGTCCTGACAAGAATTTATGTCATGTTCAGAGTCATGAAAAAGGTGGACAGCGGTGCTCGGATTAAGTCTCGTGACTTTTCCTGTTGAGCTGGCTCCTTTCTGCCACTGTCAGAATCAAATTTGTACTTAATCTCTCCCTTGTTTTCAGATGACAAAATCTCTCTGTTAGGTTTCAGAAAGCTGGGATTACAAAATATTCTTATGGCTTTAAGTCCTCTGTGGTGATTGGGGAACTCGAGAAAGGATTAGATGAGAATTTTTTTTCAAGGGGTTGGGCGGGGGGGAGGGGACATTCAGTGAACTGAATAGGGGATTCTTTTTCAGATATCTGCCTTTGGACCCAAATGTCACTTAAGAGGATTCCAAGATTTTTAAAATAAAATGAAAAGGGATGTGGATTATAAGAATATATATGCAGATGTCAACACTGAACTATATGTTTGAAACTAGACCTCTTGCTGTATATAAATTATAACTCAATACAAAGAAAAATCAAGCAAGCAGGACAGACAGAGCAAAAATAATTAACACTGACAAGTAGAACCAACTACCAGACTGTCTTAGGGACATGAATTATGATTTTCAAAATAGTGGGGACTGAATTCCATTGGAAGAGGCTCTGATGGTGAGGCCAAGGTTTTGACCAACTGATTCCTCTGTAGGCCATTAGCCGTCCATGGTTTTGGGGGTGCAGTTTGTTTGTGCCCCTCCTCCTAGCTAACAAATTCTTTGTTTACTTGTTTCCTTGTTTCAAGGGCAAAGCATAGATGAGGGAAACTCATGGAGTTGCAAAGAGTCGGACACGACTGAGCAACTGAACTGCACTGAACAGGTGACTGGGCAGAGGTTACCATTTTCTTTTAAGGACGGCCTAGCTGATCTCCAAGTGTTAAATATGTCATCACCATCATTCTTATTCGAGCATTCCTCTTTGTCTTCCCCTAACCCAAAGCAGTTCTCAGCCTCTCTGAGATCTTGACTGGATACAGGAAGTGATCTCACCCTCCACCCTCGCCCTGCCATGTGTTATTCCTTTAATACGATTGCCACACACCCCTGGCACACCCCTACACTGCGTAGACACAGACACTCCATATGCAACACACTGGAAATCACCATTACATCCATACGGTTTCCATCAGCTGAAACGCAACCCATATTGAGACGACCTAAGGACATTCCAACCATGCTGGCCTCCTTTATTATCTATCTCCCCCACTTGACTGTGTGTTCCATGAAAGCAGAGACAGGCTTTTATTCACTACTGGAGAGCCAGCATCTAGCAAGGTGACCGACACATAATAACACAGTAGGTGCTCACCTGACGTTGAGTGAACGAGTCACAAATTGAAAGCAGCAAAACATTTGTTGTTTTTAGAGAAATTAGTTCCTTCTGTTTGGACTCAGTGGTGGGGAAATGGAACTGAAGAAGATTCCATATGGTTTGCTTTGTTTTCCTAGATCGTGTCTATCCTCTGTATGTGCAGCCTGGATCCTGAGTGACCAGCCAGCGTAAAGGTACATGTGACCTTTTAAGGACCAGGCATGTTTTTGCCACAGGCGGGAGGGTTCTATGCTTTAATTGCCTGGAGGTTCCATCCAAAATTCGAGCCAGCCAACAGTGCGGTCTGTGAGCAGGGCGGTTACATCTGCGGCACTTGGAGTTGAGCCTGGCTCGGCACCCTAGCAGACCTCCTGGTTCTGCACAGTTGAAAACAAAATAGCAATGGCCACTGACAGTGCTGCATGGGAAGGTAGAGCTTGCTCAAGCGATCACCTAAAATAACAGCCTCTCAACAGACTTAGAAATTAGCAGAAGGATGTGAGGCACTTGGAAGCGCAAAGGTAGAGCTGTTTACCAATTGATATGGAAGTATTTCAATATTTTCACAACTGGAGCATATCAGCTCATTTCCGGTCCTAAGTATTAATATCAGTAGAACTGCACCCACCACAGGTTGCTTGAGAAGCCTTTGTTCCCTTTTAGATGAGTTACACAGGCAGCATCTTTGCCTGGACATCTAAACGTTGTGGTTTCGCTGGCAGGGCCTTGCTGGGAAGCGCCTTCCCTTACAGAGTGCTGAGATAATTTTCCTTAAGCAAAGATGACATCACTGACCTGAAGGCGGATCCAGGCAACTGCCCTATCTGGGGAACAATCATTCCTGCAGGTATGTGACTCACACGAGCAAGAAAGAGAGAAAAAGAAATTCAGAGACCTTATCAAGCAGATCTCTGCTCTCCCCACTCTGACACAGCCAGCGCCATCCCCAGGCTCTGTGTAACCCGGCAACAAGGATGGACCCGGGGACCAGGCTGGGTGAGGAAGGTCTGGAGCTAAAATTGCCAAAGATGCTTCAGACTTTAATGGTGGAGGGCGTTTAGAAGAGATGCGGCAAATTCTCCGCCCTGGCAACTTCACTTTCTGTTCTCTTTTTATCTGCTTTCAGTATTTCCAATTAATCTTGGAATGAGAGCCCCAGGCAAGAAGCCAGCAGTGCCTGAGGAATGCTAAAGAGCAGACTGAGCCAGGGAAACGAATGCCAGCGAGGGACCCCACAGCAAAGAGACGGACACCGTGAGCAACTCTCCCGTTACCATGAGGCTCGCGAGGCGTGTGTGCGGGTCTCCGCGTTGGCACCATCTGCCAATTCCTCAGGAGGACAGAACAAACCAGCGAGGCATGAAGATTAGATTATGTAATGCTCGAGGATTGCTGTTTTCAAAGAGGAAACAAATGGAACGAATTGATTTGCTTGTCAGAGTCATGTCAGTAAAGGAGACCCGTTCCCTCCTCTTCTAAGAGGACTTCATTAAAGAGGGGAATGATTTCACAGAATCAGAAAATGTGAGACCACGATGGACTCCATTCACAAGAGCAAATCCAGTTTCCAGAACTGCACTGACAAACCCGCTTCTGGTCCTCTGGCCTGAAAAATGACTATTCAGCCACTACCTAAAAGGTACCAACACGCAAGGAACATAATTGCCAGTTGCCAGCCACGAGATTCAGAACCTGGGCGCTTTGCCTGAACTGAACTCGCTCGCTTCTGGGGAGGGAAGCAGCATCTACTTTTGAGTCCAGTAGGGTCATAGGTATATTCCAAGCTCTAAACAAGTGCTTCTTTGATAGGGTGGGGAGGTGTTCTGAAAAATACGTGCATCGGGAAGAAGAATTCCTTGCATTTCTGGGATTCTTTTGTCAAACCTGGGCTTCTCTCAAAATGTCCAGCTTAATACTTTTTATAGAATGTTCAGTAGATCCAAAGAATAAACACATGATAACCTTGAACCTCCTGCCACGGGGCCATCCCTAAAGGTTTCATTGTCTAAGACATCAAGATTTAAATGTCAGGTATTTATTCAGCTTGGAAATGAAACCCCGTACCAGATATTTTTCCATTTGCCCTTCCTAATCTACTGTCTGACCTGGGATGCTCCCCTGTGCAGACTCCATGAACTTGACACTCTAGCTTTCATTTGGGTACAGCCAGTGGGACGTGGCTGGAGAAGGCAATGGCACCCCACTCCAGTACTCTTGCCTGGAAAATCCCATGGACAGAGGAGCCTGGTGGGCTGCAGTCCATGGGATCGCTAGGAGTCGTACACGACTGAGCGGCTTCACTTTCACTTTTCACTTTCATGCATTGGAGAAGGAAATGGCAACCTACTCCAGTGTTCTTGCCTGGAGAATCCCAGGGACGGGGGAGCCTGGTGGGCTGCCGTCTATGGGGTCGCACAGAGTCGGACATGACTGAAGCGACTTAGCAGCAGTGGGAGGTGGCAGCAGCAGACTGGAGGGCAGAAGGACACTAAGGGTGATGTATTTATTTCCCTGGTTCCCTCCCTGCCAGGTGGCCTCAGGTTGGTTATGTCTTTTGATAAAAGGTCACTGCTCCCTCTCAAGGCAGCCCTTTCCACACAGCTCTCTTTCTGGGTTCTGGAATTTCTCCCTCCCTTTCAAATTTTAGCTCCAGGAATGGTAAAGACCCCCGTTATTCCTAGCCCCCTGGATACTGCACTCAGTTCAGTACTGTCCAACTCTTTGCTACCCCATGGACTGCAGCATGCCAGGCTTCCCTGTTGATCACCAACTCCCAGAGCTTGCTCAAACTTGTGTCCATTGAGTCGGTGATGCCACCCAACCATCTCATCCTCTGTCGTCCCCTTCTCCTCCTGCCCTCAGTCTTTCCCAGCATCAGGGTCTTTTCAAATGAGTCAGTTCTTCGCATCAGGTGGCCAAAGTATTTAGAGTTTCAGCTTCAGCATCAGTTCTTCCAATGAACATTCAGGACTGATTTCCTTTAGGATGGACTAGTTGGATCTCATTGCAGTCCAAGGGACTCTCAAGAGTCTTCTCCAACACCACAGTTCAAAAGGATCAGTTTTTTGGTCCTCAGCTTTATGGACACTGCACTGCCCCTGTGATTTCCCTACACATTACCCAAACCTTTGTAAATAGTCCCTTTATTAAACCCTCCTCTAATTATCTAATTTGAACATACTATCTGCTCCATATACAGAACCTGACTGATACACCTACCACACATGTCAGTCTCTTCCAGGCCCTGCACCACAGTTGTTGTTTTTTTTTTTTTTTAAGAGTAGCAAAATGAATAATACAATATGCTACTACTTTATAGTTATTCTCAATGTTCACCTTTCCACAACGCTATAATAACAACTTAAAGATAAAACCTAATTCCTCCTTACAACATAATTGTGCAGTAGCGTTTGTATGAGCTAAATATAAATCGAGAACAAGCTTTTTCATGCCATCAAAATTCATGTGAACAACTATAAAGAGAGAGCTATAGAACTGATGCCCCCGACTTGAGATTTAGCAGATTTATTCCAGTATTTAAATCAACCACACAAGTACTCAAATGTCTACTACATGGCCAGAAAGATGGAAATCTCACAGTGAGGAATAACATCACCATGGGCTCTGACATGGTGAAATGTGGTCTTGTTTTATGCAACAAATGTGTTCCTAAATAGTTGAATAGGGACTGTATTTCCATAAATCAAGTAATAAGTTGGATCAAGGGGACCTCACTATTTGAATAATAATTTTGTAAAATTACCCTTTGATCTTATGAACCAATTCCACTTTTTTCATCCATCCAGAATACTTCAAATGAAATTTATCTTTAGTCTGTAGGGAGACTTGGTCTCCTTCCGTGCTCTCGGAATAGCAGAATTTGTGAAATGGAATTCAGAGGAAAGATAAGGAACTACCATTTATAGACCACATAGAATGCTAGGCAATTTGCATCTGTTAGCACATTTAATCCTGGAGGTAAATGCATATTCTATCATTCCCTTATTTTCTCCTTCTGAAAAAAAAATTTTTTTTGGCAGGTATGGAATTGAAAAATCCACTTTTTTTTTTTTTAAATGAGAAAACAAGGCAAAAATATTGTCCAGTGCAGGGCCATAAACACTGCATTATTCCCCAACCTCAATGGCTTCCCACTGCTCATAGGATCAAGCCCAAAATTCTTCGGCGTGCCACCGTTCCGCCTCAGTTCTCTCAACCATCCCGGCTTCTCCCCACTCGAAGGCCCTGCTCTGTTCCCAGATCTGTCAGCAGTCTCCCTCTCCCCTCTTCTCCAGACTGAGACGCATCCGTCCGGTTTCCACTCGGCTGACACTTGCCAGGGAATGTGTGTCTCCCCAGCTGGGGGTGTCACTGCACCTCCAGATCGGAACACCAGTGAAGAGCTGCATGCTCAGTTGTTGCCTAACTGAACTCAGGAGGCCTGCCCTGCCCGATGATGGCCATTTCTCTACCAATTCTTTGGACCCAGGTTTCCTTTGGTCCCCGGGGCCCGGCAAAGCATCCCTCAATAATGAAAAAGGTCAAAAGCACCTCTAGGTTCTACAAGGCGTTTGCTTTCTCTCTTCCCCTCAGGCGTATACCCAGGCATTCCAGGATCTGAGATGAGGGGAGAACACGACAGTGCCCAGTGTCCCAGGGGGAGCATAACGTCCCTCCTGCTTGGTGCCTTGGACTCGTCTGGCTTCCGGCCCCATGGCTTGTGGATGCTTCGCGTGAGCGAGAGGATGATTTATCGTGTTATCTCTCCACCCTCGGCCAGTTGTTGCAGCTGCATATCTCAGCCTGGTCCGACTGAAAACAGGAGGCAGTGTTGGAATGGGAGAGAGATTCAGAAGGTCACTGAAGCGGGCTTGGGCTGTAGTGAGCATCACCCAGTGACAGGCATTGGACTAAATGACCCCAAGGACTTTGTGTAGTAGGGACCAATGTGTCCATTTTACAGATAGAGAAAATGAGGCTCCTGTGGCTTGGGGAACTTGTCCACAGCCACCGGTAATGACAGTCATGGGATTTGAACCCAAGTTTCTCTAGATCCCCAATACCCAAGCTCTCTTAGGCCCTTGTTCCTCCTTCAAAAGTCAAGTTTGTTTTCCTATGTGTGGTCATCACTGGGCAGGAGTTCCTGCTCTCCTTCCCTAGTAACGCAGAGCCACCTGCCTGCCTTGGTTCAAGTCTTACCTGTATGACTTTGAACTAGTCATGTCACCACTAGCCTCATCACTGTTATAAAATGACATTCCTGCCTGCCTTCTGCTACTCAGAAAAATGAATTCTACCCACCAGATGCCAGGTACTGTGTTAGGTAATTCGGGGTGTGCAAAAACAGAAGCGATCGTGTGAGTAAATGAGATAGTGTATGAACAGGCTAATAAACTCCAAAGCCCTTTAGTAATATATGTAATGGGCTCTGGGACTTCCTTGGCTGTCTAGTGATCAAGACTCTGTGCTTCCATGGCAGGGAATGCAGGTTTCATCCCTAGTTAGGAAACAGAGATTCCTGAATGCCCCTTGGTGTAATATTTTTGGAAGGACTGATGCTGAAGCTGAAACTCCAATACTTTGGCCACCTGATGAGAAGAACTAACTCATTTGAAAAGACCCTGATGCTGGGAAAGATTGAAGGTGTGAAGAGAAGGGAACGACAGAGGATGAGATGGTTGGATGGCATCACCAACGCGATGGACATGAGTTTGAGTAGGCTCGGGGGTTGGTGATGGACAGGGAAGCCTGACGTGCTGCAGTCCATGGGGTTGCAAAGAGTCGGACACGACTGAGTGAACTGAATTGTAGCCAAAAAAAAAAAAAAAATGGGGAGGCTTTCCTGGTGAATGAAGGATCCACCTGCCAATGCAGGAGACACAGGTTTGGTCCCTGATCCGGAAGATGCCACAGAGCACCTAAGCCCGTGTGCACAACTACTGCTGAGTCAGTGCTCTAGAACCCAAGAGCCACAACTACTGAAGCCTGTGTGCCCTAGAGTCTGAGCTCCACAAGAGAAGCCATCTCAATGAGAAGCCTGCACACCACAACTAGAGAGCAGCCCCTGCTTGCTGCAACTAGAGCAAAAGCCCGTACAACAATGGAGACCAGAACAACCAAAAATAAAGAAAAAGGGTTCTGCCAGTATAGGTAGTGAGTTAGATGAGAGCAAGTACCATGCAGAAAAATGAAGCAAGGAGAGGGAATAAGGAGTGTGTTGCATGGGTAAGATTTTAAGTAGAAGGGTCAGGGCTAGGTCTCTCCTGAGACATCAGGATTTGAGAAAAAAAAAAAAACCTGAGGAGATGAGGGAAGAAAACTAGGCAAGTTTGGATCCATTTCCCCTTAAGAACAGATGAGATCTAAACGGGGCCTGGCGTCCCCATGAAGCCTGCTGTGCGCCAGTGGGCCTCCGTCATCCAACAGTGGGCAGCGCTGCAGTGGGTTCCTCTCAGCTGGCTCCTGAGGAACTACCCACAGCCTGTTACAGGTATGAGGATTCACAGCCAACAAGCTCCTCCCTTGCATCTCCAGAGAAGTGGGTGTTCCCATCAGTGAATTGCAGAAGGGTCTGCCATGCCCTTGGAAATGTCTGATTTTTGCTCCATTGAAAACAAAAAGAAGCAGAAAGATGTCAGCATGTGTTGACATTTTGCTGCCATGTCCCATCTCGGCCTGAACACACGGAGAGGCTCATTCACACAGATGCATCTGCCCAAAGTCCCTAATGTAGGTTCAAGAGTGTTGGTGTATGCCTGCTTCCAGGCCCCAGAGCTCTGCAGAGAGAAGCCTAGTCTGGGAGAAAAATATCAAGCTGGCCTTGGCCAGCTCTCCTTTCAGCACACATGTTTTTTAAAAAAGTATATCACAGGAACCAGGATGATCTATGCCCAATGACTATCCAAACTGAGAGGCCACTGACCGAGGCCCAGAGGGGTGAAATTAGCTGTCCAAGGTCACACAGCAAGTCTGTGAAAAATCCCAGTGAATTCATGCTGCCAATGAATACTCTTTGAGTGCCATAGAGCAGTAATCAAAATGGACAAAAATTTCTGTTGCCCTGAAGCTGATGTTCTAATGTAAGGAAACAGACAATAAAATGATAAATTAGTAATGTATGTAATGTGTTGGATGATGGCAACCACCACGGAGAGAAATGAAACAGGAGAGGGGATCAGGAGTATTCTGTGAGGTGCAGTTTGAAGTCGAAGGGTCAAGGAAAGCATCACTAAGAAGCTGGCATTGAAGCAAAGACCTGAAGGAGGTGAGGGAGGAAGACGGGCCAGGATCTAGGGAAGAGAGTCCCAGGAGGAAGAAGCAGAGTGAGACCCCAAGGCAGGGACATTCCACTCGCACTCCCAGGAGAAGGAAAGGAGCCACGTCAGGTAGGAGCTTTGTAGGCTGCTGGTAAGGACTGTGGTTTTTACTCCAGACGAGATGGAAAACCACTGGAGAGTCTGGGGCAGAGAAATGACATCATCTGACCCAAGAAAAAAGTCTGAAGCGATGATCGCTCATTTGTTCATTCATTCATTCAAGCCTCTTAGGTACCAGGCACTCTGCTGATGACAAGCCAGACACCCCCAGAGTGAACCACAGGGCACTTGAGGGTGTATTTTGTCCTAACTGTAGAGTCCAGAGCAAGGAGAAGGGAGGCCGGGCCATGGCCTTCCCCGACCACTTGCCTTCCCTCTCTGCCCTGCAGGCCAGGGCCAAGGGTCCCAGGTAGCTGCAGGGCGCCGTGATCTGGAGGCTGCTAGAACCTGCAGGTTATAAATAGTATCTCCTGCGGCTGGGAGTCAAGCTGCTCAGTCTGAATGAGTCAGAGGCTCAGAGCCAGAGCCCCTCAAACTGCAGCATCACTCCTGAATCCCACCATTCCATCCCGGGCTCCCCCGCTGACCTCCTAATCAAGGCCTGGCCTCTGCTTTTTACCATGACTCTCTCTGACCCTGTCACTCTCCCCTGACCCCAGGCTCAACCCCCCTGGAGCACCAGAAGGCCCACTGGTTCATTAGTTCTGGGAGGCAGGATTGTATGATAGTTAAAAGCTCAAGATCTGCACTTGGGCTTACCTGGATTCCAGGCCCAACTCAGCTACTTCCTGGCTGTGTGACCTTTGACAAGTCACTTCACTCTGGGAGCCCCATATTCCTCATTCAATAATGAGGAATAATAACAGTAATAGTATGATGGTAATAATACTACTGTGATATTAGATGATAATAACTGCACCTACTTCATGGAACTGACATGGGGAATTCAACAAGATACTCCACATAGAGTGCTTAGCCCAGAGCCTGGCATGTAGTGGCCATCAATTAATGGAGTGACTGTCGCTGTGCTCAATTAGATTCTGATCTGGAGAAGGGTAATAATAAATTAGAAAATGACAGCTTTCATCTAGTCTACAGAACATCTTCCAAGTGTTTGTAGTGTGCGTTCCTGACATATAATGCCATATCTCTCATCTTCATAACCAAGCATATTTCACCGTCTCCATTCACACAGGAAGAAACTGAGACTCAGAGAGAGCTGGATGACTTGTCCAAGCCCCACGGGCCCTGGTGAGACAAGATCTGACGTCAGCAGAAAGGCTTAACCAGCCCCCTCTGACTCTGGGGACATGTGCAGACACTTTACTTTCTCCTAGCCCACCCCACACGTGATGTGCCAGTGAGCAGAAGTGGAGGGGGTCAAGGGAAAGAAGGGGGGCAGGTGGGCAAGGGTGCAAGATATGTGCTTCTCTAACCATCCCTCCCACCTCCTGAGATGAGAAGCCCTCTCTGTGTCACCTCCCCAAAGTCTGGACTATTTCTCCTTTGGGTGATACTGAATAAAACTCTCTCTGCCTAACGGCTGCCAAAAGATTGTCTGCTTAATAATTTTTATATGTTATACACATTAAAGATGAAGGTGATGGTGACATTCCAACTTCCCTGACACCATCCCCCAACTTTGATCCTCCAGGGTTTTTTGTCTGGTCATCCTCCAAAACCTCCAAGTTCCAGAAAAATCTCCGTAAGTCCCTGTCCCCCTGCCCCCACCATGCTAGGAGCCTTATAAAATAGTAGAAAGGGCATGCATTTGGCAGTGAGGTAAATCTAGGCTCCCTCCTGTCTCTGTCACTTCCTAGCTGTGTGACCTTGGGCAAATCACTTCACCTCTCTCAGCCTCGATCAGGTAGCTAATGCATATTTAGCAACGTGGTCAGATAGGAAGCGACATTTATTCTGAGACCCAAATGATGAGAAGACCTAGAGACCTGACTAGCTGAGAGATCTCGAGGCAAGGAAAGAGGAGGCAGGGAGACCTCGAGAAGGGAATAAGCTTGATGTATGGAGCTTGTGTGGTGGGACTGGAGTGAGCCAGGGTGGGGAGAGAGGGAGGTGAGGTCAGAGAGGTAGGCAGGGGCTAGTTTGCAGAGCTCCCAGTGACGAGTATCCCAACTCCTCACGCTTGTCTGCATTTGGGGAGATGATGCACAGATCTAGCACAGGGCCTGGCATACAGTGGGCGCTCAATACGCAGTCACTATCACGATGATGAGTGTTCCTCGCCCTCCTCCTCCTCCTCCTAGGGACCCTCATGTCCTTCCCCTGCGTCTTACCCACTCTGCCCCACCATCTCTCCCTGGTCCCGGGAAGAGGACCGGGAGTTGGCAAGTGTCACAGCAGGAAGGAGGAAACATTCCCGTTCTCCTTCTCAATCCCTCCCTCAAAAAACCCTCCCACCGCAGCCCAGTGATTTTCCTGCCTCTCACAAGGCGATTTTATTAAACATCTTGAAAAAATATTCTCTCACTCCCTCTCTCTTTATTTATAAAAATCAACTTAACACCCTGCTCCTTTGTTCTATTTGGAAACTGGAACAGCCTGGTTTATATTTAGCTGAAATCCTGCTCCTTTCCCCACAGATTCCGGCACAGCCCGATGAGCTAGAGGGGCTAAGGAAGGAGGAGGACAGGGGTAGGAGAGGAAAGAGCCATGGGAAGGACAGACAGTGCCGTTTCCCGAGGGCCCGGGTCTCCAGCAAGTCTGAAGGACCTGGAAGGGTAGGAGCTGAACTCTTCCCAGGGCTTGGGGTGATCCAAGTCCAGGCTTTGCCCATCATCCTGTCACTCTCTAGTCCCGTCCAGGTATCCCCAGAAGAAAAGACGAGGGGACAGAATATGGAGACGAAAGACCCCAGCCTTAATCTGGAACCGGGCTTGGAAAGACCGTGTAAGGCACTTATTAAGAGTAGGGGTCTGGGTTCACATCCAGTCTCTCCTCTGCCCCTCAGGAGCTGACTGCCCCCCGGGAGGTTGATGTGCTCATTACCATGCCCAGCACACAAATGGTGGCTGTCATTATCAGTCACTATGGGCTGAAGGAAACCTCTCAACTCCTCAAACTTTAAGACTCCCCGCAAAAGCTGCTTCCTCCATGAAGCCTTCCCAGATTAAAACTTGTCTTTTCTGGAGACAGCACTGGGTTAGACACTGGGGCTATGGAGACAAATGAGCAAGAACACTTGGGGCCCCCAGTGTGATCAAAGATGGACACACATAATTGCCACAAAGAGGACTAAGTTCCAGAAGATTTTTTTTTTTTTTTAGTTCCAAAAAATTCTTAAGCTCCCTTTGGGCAAAGGTAGTTTTCACTTTCATGCATTGGAGAAGGAAATGGTGACCCACTCCAGTGTTTTTGCCTGGAGAATCCCAGGGACGGGGGAGCCTGGTGGGCTGCCGTCTATGGGGTTGCACAGAGTCGGACACGACTGAAGCGACTTAGCAGCAGCAGCAGCAGTTTTCCTTTGTTTCCCACTATATCTGTAGAGCTAAAGACACCACCTGGCACATTGAGAGACAGCATAGAATAGTGGTTAAGGATCTACCTGGGAGGAGCTTCCCTGATGGTCCAGTGGTTAAGAATGCACCCTGAAATGCAGGGGACATGGGTTCAATCCCTGGTCAGAGATCTAAGATCCAACATGCCACAAAGCAACAAAGCCTTGTGCACCATAAGTAGAGAGTCTATGCACGGCAATGAAAGATCCCTCATCATCCAACGAAGATCCTGATTGCTGCAACTAAGACTCAATGAAGCCAAATAAATAATAAATAAAAATTTTTAAAAAGTATCTAGGTAGACACCCTAGGTTTACAGAAACACTATTCACAATAGCCAAGACATAGAAACAACTTGAATGTCCATTGACAGGTGAATGGGTAAAGAAGGTGTAGTGCATATATACAGTGGAATACTACTCAGCCATAAAAAGAACAGAATAATACCATTTGCAGCAACAAGAATGGACCCAGAGATTATCATACTAAGTGGAGTGAGTCAGAAAGAAATAGACAAATATCATATGATATCACATATATGCTATGCTATGCTATACTAAGTCGCTTCAGTCGTGTCCGACTCTGTGTGACCCCATAGACGGCAGCCCACCAGGCTTCCCCGTCCCTGGGATTCTCCAGGCAAGAACACTGGAGTGGGGTGCCATTTCCTTCTCCAATGCATGAAAGTGAAAAGAGAAAGTGAAGTCACTCAGTCATGTCCGACTCTTAGCGACCCCATGGACTGCAGCCTACCAGGATCCTCCGTCCATGGGATTTTCCAGGCAAGAGTACTGGAGTGGGGTGTCATCGCCTTCTCCAATCACATATATGTAGAATCTAAATATGACACAAGTGAACCTGTCTCTGAAACAGGAACAGAACCATGGACAGAGAGGACAGACTGGTGGTTGTGAAGGGGGAAGATACTAGGGGAGGGCTGGAGTGGGAAGATGGGGTTAGCAGGTGTAAGCTTTTATATATAGAATGGATAAACAACAAGACTCTACTATACAGCCCAGGAAACTATATTCAATATCCTATGATAAACCATAATGGAAGGAATATAAAAAAGAACGTATATATAACTCAATCCCTTTGCTATACAGAAGCAATTAACACAGTATTATAAATCAACTATCAGATCAGATCAGATCAGTCACTCAGTCGTGTCCGACTCTTTGCGACCCCATGAATTACAGCACGCCAGGCCTCCCTGTCCATCACCACCTCCCAGAGGTCACTGAGACTCACATCCATCGAGTCAGTGATGCCATCCAGCCATCTCATCCTCTGTCGTCCCCTTCTCCTCTTGCCCTCAATCCCTCCCAGCATCAGAGTCTTCTCCAATGAGTCAGCTCTTCCCATGAGGTGGCCAAAGTACTGGAGTTTCAGCTTTAGCATCATTCCTTCCAAAGAAATCCCAGAGCTGATCTCCTTCAGAATGGACTGGCTGGATCTCCTTGCAGTCCAAGGGACTCTCAAGAGTCTTCTCCAACACCACAGTTCAAAAGCATCAATTCTTCGGCGCTCAGCCTTCTTCACAGTCCAGCTCTCACATTCATACATGACCACAGAAAAAAACATAGCCTTGACTGGGCGAACCTTTGTTGGCAAAGTAATGTCTCTGCTTTTGAATATACTATCTAGGTTGGTCATAACTTTCCTTCCAAGGAGTAAGCGTCTTTTAATTTCATGGCTGCAGTCACCATCTGCAGTGATTTTGGAGCCCAGAAAAATAAAGTCTGACACTGTTTCCACTGTTTTCCCATCTATTTCCCATGAAGTGATGGGACCACATGCCATGATCTTCGTTTTCTGAATGTTGAGCTTTAAGCCAACTTCTTCACTCTCCACTTTCACTTTCATCAAGAGGCTTTTGAGTTCCTCTTCACTTTCTGCCATAAGGGTGGTGTCATCTGCATATCTGAGGTTATTGATATTTCTCCCAGCAATCTTGATTCCAACTTGTGTTTCTTCCAGTCCAGTGTTTCTCATGATGTACTCTGCATATAAGTTAAATGAGCAGGGTGACAATATACAGCCTTGATGAACTCCTTTTCCTATTTGGAACCATTCTGTTGTTTCATGTCCAGTTCTAACTGTTGCTTCCTGACCTGCATACTAATTTCTCAAGAGGCAGATCAGGTGGTCTGGTATTCCCATCTCTTGAAGAATTTTCCACAGTTGATTGTGATCCACACAGTTAAAGGCTTTGGCATAGTCAATAAAGCAGAAATAGATGTTTTTCTGGAACTCTCTTGCTTTTTCCATGATCCAGCAGATGTTGGCAATTTGATTTCTGGTTCCTCTGCCTTTTCTAAAACCAGCTTGAACATCAGGAAGTTCACGGTTCACATATTACTGAAGCCTGGCTTGGAGAATTTTGAGCATTACTTTACTAGAGTGTGAGATGAGTGCAATTGTGCGGTAGTTTGAGCATTCTTTGGCATTGCCTTTCTTTGGGATTGGAATGAAAATTGAGCTTTTCCAGTCCTGTGGCCACTGCTGAGTTTTCCAAATTTGCTGGCATATTGAGTGCAGCACTTTCACAGCATCATCTTTCAGGATTTGGAATAGCTCAACTGGAATTCCATCACCTCCACTAGCTTTGTTCGTAGTGATGCTTTCTAAGGCCCACTTGACTTCACATTCCAGAATGTCTGGCTCTTCAATTTAAAAAAATTGTGAAAAAAAAAAAAAAAAAATTTGTGGTGGTCCATATAATGGAATATTATTCATCCATGAAAAGGAATGAAGTGCTGACCATGCTACAATGTGGATAGACCTCAAAAATATACTAAGTGAAAGAAGCCAGACATGAAAGGTCGAATATTCCATTTATATGAAGTTCCAGAATAGGCAAACCCATAGAGACAGAATGCAAATTGATGGTTACCACATTCTTGGGGAGATGAAATGGGGCATAATAATCACTTACTGGGTGCAGGTTTTCCTTTTGTATTGACTAAAGATACTTTGTCTTTATAGGCTGGAGAGAGATGGTGGTCATGCAATGCCACTGAATTGTTTGCTTTAAAATTGTTAATTGTATGGGACTTCCCTGGCCATCCAGTGGTTAGGACTCCATGCTTCCACTGCAGGGGCCACAGATTTGATACTTGGTTGGGGAACAAAGATCTGGAATGTTGTGTGGTGCAGCCAAAAGAATAAATAAAAGATTAATTGTGTGTTAATCTTATGTTCATCTCAATTTACATATATTTACACACACATCGTGGCTGACTACATGGTATTGATATGAAAAAACATTTGATAAAAGTTAATGCCTAGTCATTATTTAAAAACAAACAAACTTGAGCAGTGCAAGAAGAGAACTTCCTTAACCTATTGCAAAATACCTCATGTATATAATGCTGAAAATCTACACACTTTCCTCCCTGAGGGCTTCCCTGGTGGCTCAGCTGGTAAAGAATCCGCCTGCAATGCAGGAAACCTGGGTTCAATCTCTGGGTTGGGAAGATCCCCTGGAGAAGGGAAAGGCTACCCACTGCAGTATTCTGGCCTGGAGAATTCCATAGACTGTATAGTCCATGGGGTCACAAAGAGTTGGACATCACTGAGTGACTTTCACTTTCATTTTTCCTCCCTGAGATTGGGGACAAGGCAAGAATATCTGCTCTTACCACTTCATGCAACACTGGGAGGTCCTAGCCAAGACAATAAGACAGGAAATAAAAGGGAAAAGGGGTAAAGTGAAATGATCTTTATTTGCAGATGACATGATGATGTGTGTAGAAAACCCTAAAGAATTTACAAAACAAAACTAGAATTAATCATTTTATTTAACAAGATCAAAGCATATAAGGTAACTATATAAAAATGTAATTCTCTATATAGTCATCCCTTGGTATCCATGGGGGACTGGTTCTGGGAACCACCTGCCCATGGATACTGAAATCCACAGATGCTCAGGTTCCTTATACAAAAATGAGATAATACAGCCAGCTCTCCCTATTTGCAGCTGCAGAACACATGGATACAGGAGGGCAGACTATACTAGTAACAAACAATTGAGAAGTTAAATATATAAAAACATTTCCAATAGCATGAAAAAATATAGAACATTTAAGGATACATTTAACATAACATGTAAGATCTGCAGTCTGAAAACTACAAAACCTTCCTGAGAGAAATTAAAGAGCTAAATACATGGAGAGATATACCACGTTCATATGTAAAATGTCATTCTCTCCATATTGATCTATAGATTCAATACAATCCTGATCAAAATTCCAGCAGAGTTTTTTTTTTTGTAGAAATTATCAAGTAGATTATAAAATACATATGAAAATAAAGAGTAGCCAAAACAATTTTTGAAAACAGGAACGAATTTGCAGCACTTAATGCTACTTGATTTTGAGAATTACTACAAATCTGTGGTAATCAAGACAATGTAGTATTAATATAAGAATACACATATAGATCAACAAAACAGAATAAAGTCCAAAAGTAAATCCACATACATACAATCAATTGATTATTTTACTGAAATGCCACGATGATTCAGTGGAAAAAGGAAGCTAGTTTTTAAATATATCAACACAGAAGGAAAAAAAGAGCTATGACCCCTGTGTCATATCATACATAAAAACTTTTAGGAGAAAACATAAGAAAAAACTTGTGACCTAGGGGTAGGCAAAAATTGCTTAGGACACAAGGGTAAACAATAAACGCAATTGATTGGTAAGTAGAACTTAATCAAAATTTCAAACTTCTGTTCTTCAAAAAAAAGACTATTAAAAAATGAAACTGTAAGCCACAGACTAAGCAAAAATATTAATTATGTGTGTGTCTCTCACAAAGTACTTTTATATCCAGAATATATAAAGAAATCTTACAACTAAATAACGAGAAGACAAATAACCCAATAAAACATAGGCAAAAGAATTAATGGCCAATATGCATGTGAAAAGATGCTCAGTGGTTGACAGGGAAGTACAAACTTAAACCACAATAAGGTACACTACACACAGATGGAAGGGCTAAAATTAACATGACTGATGATGCAAAATGTTGGTGAGAATGTGGAGTAACTGGAACTCACATATACTTATGGTGGGAGTATAAGATGGTAGAATTACGTTGGAAAAGTTCGGCAGCTTCTTATGACATTAAATATAAACTTAACATATGGTTTGGCTATAGGAGTAGACTCCTACCTATTTACCTGAAATAAACAAAAAACATATGTCCATGCAAAGACATTTACATGAAGTTCATAGCACCTTTATTCATAATACCCCCAAACTGGAAAGAACTCAAATGCCATTGAACAGGAGAACTGGATAAAAGATTTACATCATATCTATGCAGTGGAATACTACTCAGCAATTTAAAAAAGAATTACCAATACATGTAACAAGGTAGATGTATCTTATAAACATTTTAGTTCAACAAAAGAAGCAAGTTGGACTTCCCTTGTTGTCCAGTGGTTAAGAATCCACCTGCCAATGCGGGGGACACGGGTTCCATCCCTAGCTTGGGAAGATTTCACATGCCGCAGAGCAACTAAGCCTGTGCGTCCTAGAGAGCCTGTGCTCTTCAGCAAGACAAACCACTGCAATGAGAAGCCTGCCCATCCCAATGAAGAGTAGTAGCCCCCGGCTCGCTGCAACCAGAGAAAGCCTGCATACGGCAACAAAGACCTAGTGCAGCAAAAAATAAAAATAAACAAAAAAGAAGCAAGTTACAAAAAAGGACGTACTGTATGGTTTCCTTTATATGAAGTCCTAGAGCAGACAAAGCAAAAATCTATATTCACAGAAAGCAGATCAGAAATTGCCTGGAGCAGGGCCCAGGAGGATTAACTGCAAAGGGAGTTAATTTCTGCAAGAGAGAAAATTCGGGGGAACAAAAATGGTTATATCTATATTGGAGTGTTTTTACTGTAGCCCAATAATCATTGGAAGGCCTGATGCCGAAGCTGAAACTCCCAATACTTTGGCCACTTGATGTGAAGAACTGACTCATTGGAAAAGACTCTGATGTTGGGAAAGATTGAAGGCAGGAGGAGAAGGGGACGACAGAGGCTGAGATGGTTGGATGGCATTACCGACTTGAGGGACATGAGTTTGAGCAAGCTTTGGGAGTTGGTGAGGGACAGGGAAGCTTGGCATGCTGCAGTCCAGGGGGTCACAAAGAGTCAGACACGAGTGACTGAACTGAACTGAATAAAATTGAAAAAAATACTCCATGTGGGTTCAGTTTCTGGCTTGGCCACTTAGCTGTATAATTCTGGCCAAGTTATTTCACTTTTCTGTGCCTCTGTTTCCTCAACAGAAAAGTGACAATAATATTCAGAAGGTTTCTGCTTCATTTTCTTTGGATAACCTCCTAGGACTGTTGTTCAGTCACTCAGTCATGTCTGACCTTTGCAACCCCATAGACTATACACTTCCCTGTCCTTCACCATCTCCTGGAGCTTGCTCAGACTCATGACCGTTAAATCGGTGATGCCATCCACCCTCTGTTGTCCCCTTCTCTTCCTGCCTTCTATCTTTCCCAGCATTAGGGTCTTTTTCAATGAGTCGGCTCTTCACATCAGGGATTTGGAAGGGATCAAATGAGTGTATGCATTGGGAACTGTGGTGGCCAACCTCCAAGAAGGCTTCCAGTGATTCCTGCCTCCTGGCCTTCCTTCCCCCTTGCCCCTCCCCGGCACCCCACCCCTGTCCATATTGAATAGGCTGACCTGTAAAACCTACAGGGTATTGTTGAAATGATGGTCTATGGATTTCCAGACAAGGTCAGAAAACATCTTGAGGATTGTGCTCTTGGCTCATTCTTTCTGAGGGAAGCAAGCCACCCACCACACCATGAGGACTCTCAAGCAGCCCTGTGGAGAAATCTGGATGGCAAAGAACTTGAAGCCTCCTGCCAACAGCCAGCACCGCCTCGCCAGCCTCAGGAGTGAACTGCTTGAGATGAGTGGCCGACAGCTTAGCTGTAACCTCAGGAGAGACAGTCAGGACTGTCCAGCAAAGCTGCTCCCAGCTGACCCACAGGAACTGTGTGAGGTAATATGTATTTGTTTTAAGCCACTAAGTTTTTCAGTAACTTGGAGGTTTGTTTGTTTGTTTGGGGCAAAAATGCACATGTATAAATTATCATACAACGGTTTGGGTTTTGTGTTTTTTTGGCCACACCACACCGTGCAGCTTGTAGGATCTTTGTTCCCTGATCAGGGATCAAACCCCGGGCCTCAGCAGTGGAAATCATGGAGTCCTAACCACTGGACCTCCAGGGACTCCTCTGGGATAACTTGTTACACAACAGTAAGTAACTAAATATGAGCACTAATAATAGTAGCTGACATTTATTGAGCATGTGTCATGAGACCTACTGTGACTCCTACTGTTTATTATCAGATGGTGATCAAGTTGATGACCCTCCGTCCGTCCGTCCATCCCGGAACAGGCTCCACTTTCCCCCAACTTGCTTTGTGCCCAGGGAGACCAACCACTTCAGACTCAACAATCTCCCATGTCCTTTGGCTTCTAATCAGGTTTGGCCAATGGGGAGCCTTCAGGAGGAGGTGGAGATGGGAAGGGAAAAGGAAGTCAGGATGCTTATTCCTCTGTACCTCCAACCGCCTCTCAACTGCAGGACACCTCAGGCTGGCTGCTCCCGCAAAAGAAGGTCACAGCTTCTCTGAAAGGTGGCCCTCTGCACACAACTCCTGAGAAGAACTGCTCCCTGGGGCCAGCCTGCTCCTAGCAAGGTGGCAGCAATTTCCCTACCCTCTGCTCACACCTAAACTGTCCTTTATTCAGTCTTTCTCAAGTTGCCCAATTTTGAGCACGCCATCTGTTTCCTTGTGGGATGACTGGCCACCCTAATTAAGATCCCCTACTTTAGAGAAGGAAGTGGGAATTCAAAGAGAAGCAAAAACAAAGGAGGGAAGAATAGAGGCCACCCAGAGGTGAGTTCTGCAGCCAGCGGGCACTAATGATGCTTGTTGAATGAATGAAAGAATGACTTGGTGGGCACCAGGGAGGACCTTGCTTCCTTGAAGGTAAAAGGTGCTAGACCCAGATGCTGGCATCTGAACTACTTCAGACAGACCAGACAGACCTTCCCCACAACCGGCCTAACCTGAGTTGGCTTCAGGAAGTCTTGCCTTGAAAGGATTAACTCACAGCCTGGGACACCAAGGAAGAGGCCCCCACCTCAGGAAGAGACTCCGGAGTTATTTTTGAAAAGCAAGCAAGTCCTGCGGGTGGCCCTGCCAGAGCTCAGAGCTAGAAAGGAGAGCAAGAAGCAGAGAGGACAGACAGCAACAGCAGAAACCACACCACGCCCCTATGACACCGATCCAGCGCTCTGAGACATAACACAGGCAACCCCTCCCCCGATCCTGCGTCCCTTTGGGGATTTTTTTTTTAATTGTGGCAAAATATACATACCATACAATTTAGCCTTGGAAATTTCTGAGCTATTCCCACCACATGCTGAACGACACTGGGGACTCAATAGGGAGAAAATTATTTGCATCCAAATGGTGCATAGGGTTTGGCTGGAAAAACCCTGAAATTGGAGGGAGGGTCACCGCTCTGAGGCAAAGTCTTGGGGGGCCAAGGATTAGGAGAGTTGACTTCCACCACCCCTACCAAATAGAAGTGGCTGTGGGGTGGGAGAGGGGAGCAGAGAGCAGGTGTTGGGCTAGAGCCTGAGCCGCAGGGGCAGAAAGTGAGCGGCGGGGAGGCAGCTAATGAACCCTAAACGAACTGACAGAGGTGTTTGCAACTGTCGGTGGGGTGGTGAGGGGAGGTCAGAGGCAGCCAGAGGGAGCCATCAAGTCCCCAAAATAACTTGTGCCTCTGCTGGGAGACTCTGAAACTAATCAAGGAGGGGATAATCCGAAAATTTCATCAGAGAGAGGTTGTGAGAGACCTCCAAGTGGGGATAGGAGGGGAGGAAAATGAAGGAAAAATGTGGTTTGCAGTGCTCTTGTCCTCGAAGATGGTGCCAACCTCAAAGCTCCTCCTAGGAGCTCAATCAGGGGGTACCTACCTGTAGCTACCCTCTGCTGGGTGCCTACCATCTGCTTAGGATGGAGTGCCCAGCTGAGAACGGGAGCTCTGTAGTCAGCCTGCTGGATTCGAATCCCTGCGCTCTTTCTTGCTGGCTCTGGGATCTTAGACAAGTCATTCTGCCCCCATTCTGAGCCTCAGTTTCCTTATCCAGAAGCTGGGCATAAAATTCATTCCTGCCCCATGGAGTAGTTGCGAATACGTGCTCGATGCATGAGGGCTTTTAATGCAAATATTCCCAGCAACCCCAGAAGGTGGGTTTCCATCTCCTCATCTTCCAGGGGTGTAAACTGAGACTCAGAGAGTCCAAGGCCACAAGATTATGAAGTAGAAGAGTCAGAAGTGTGTCCCTTCACTAGGCCCAGCTGCCCTGGCCCCTCCTGCCTGGGCAGAGGGCAGTAGCCTCTCTCACTCGCCACCTGTCTCCGGCCCCATGTGGGGAGGCGGGACCAGCATGGACACTGGAAGAGACCTCCAGGTGACATACCAGGGCATCCAGTGGTGAGAAGGCTGCCCTCACTGGCTGCAAGACCTTGGCCCAGTCCTTTCTCCTTTCTGGGCCAGTTTCCCCAGCTCCAGAAGAAGAAGTTAGTAACAGGTGATTCTAGTTCCAGAGAGTCTAGATTCTCACTCCCTGCTTTCTTGTGGGTGCCTCATGCAGAAGGCGGTGGAGAAGAGGGTAAGATGGAAACCTGGACGGCTGCAAGGCAGTCTTTCTTCATTACTCCACTCCCTTCCTCTGGGGAATGGCTCCAGGCAGAGGGAACAGCAAACACAAAGGTCGAGAAATGAGAGGGAGCACAGCATGTTCAGAGAGCTGCAAGCAGAATCATCTAGCAGCCTGGCTTATTTGTCCATTCAATTTATTCAACCCACATGTATTACTGTGGGCCAGGCCCTTACTGGGCGCAGAGCAGTGAACCAACATAGACAGATTCAACGTGCAGGGCTCACATTCTTTTTCTTATAGTTTTTAAAATTTTTATTATTTATTTTTGGTTGGGTGGGACCTTCATGTTGCTGCATTCTGGCTTTCTCTGGTTGTGGCGAACGAGGCTACTCTCTAGTTGAGATGCGTGGGCTTCTCATTGCAGTGGCTTCTGTCGTTGCAGAGTTCAGGCTGTAGGGCGCAAGGGCTCAGTAGTGGTGGCGCACAGGACCTGTGGCATCTGGAATCTTCCTGGACCAGGGATCAAACCCGTGTCTCCTGCATTGGCAGGCAGACTCCCAACTACTGGACCTCCAGGGAAGTCCAGAGCTCACATTCTAATTGGGGTAACAAGTAAATCAGTAATAGGGATAATTTCAGAATGGGATGAGTGCTCTGTGAATAACAGCACATTTTTATAAAGCATCTAACACGGGCAGCACATTTTTAGAAAGCATCATCCTTACTACAGCTCTATGAGCTAGGCACTATTGTCATCAGCCCCATTTATAGCTGAGGAAACTGGCACAGAAAGGTTAAGTAACTTGCCCAGTGCGACACAGCTAATAAGAAGCAGAGCTGAGATTCAAACCCAGGCCATCTGGCTCCTTTGTGCTGGCTGGTAGGAAGGGCATTAAGTAGGGCAACTTGTGCAGGAAGGATCACTCTGGAGATGCATGATAAGACGCCAGCCCTAGGAAGTCCAGGAGGCAGAAGGATCCAGATGGAGGGAACATTGAGTACAACGGCCCTGAGGCAGGAAGGAGATTGACAGGTTGGAAAGAAAGCAAGGAGGTCAGTTTTAGCTGAAGCAGAGGGACAGGAGAAGAGGTCAGGGTTGGGAGGGGGTGTTGCAGGGCAGACACATGGAGGTGGGAAGAGGTGCTGAGGACACTCCTGGGGTCCTCCCAGCTGCTCCAGGGATGCTGAGGAAATGGTCCAGAGCCCCATCCTCCCCTCACTTTGGGCCAATCAGTTCCAGAGAGAGCTGAACTTTTTCCCCCAGGGGCCTATTGCTGGGCAAGGGCCCCAGCTGGACTCCTGCCCACTGTTAATCCTCTGTGACTGATGGGGATGGGGCACAAGGAAGAGCTCATTGCATTCCTCTCTCATCCTAAATCCGCCTCCTCCTTGGCCCCACAAAGCCACAAATGAGGGCCTCCCATACTTCAGCAGAGGCCAGCTCCTGCCCTCAAGAACCAACCCACCACCAGGTCTGAGTCCAGTCCCAGCCCCATGAGGGGTGAGGTGGTCCTCAACCTGGCCTCAGAGGGCCTGAGAGTCTGGGCTTTTGCCTTAAGGAGAAATCTTGGGGTGGAGGGGAAGTAGAAAAGACTTAAGCTCCTAGTCCTATAGGTCTGAGTTAGAATCCAGATTCCATCACCCCACCTCCTGTGGTGGAGGGCAGGTCATGGGCATGTGGTCTTACCTCTCTAAGCCTCAGTTTCCTCATCTGAAGAATGGGGACAATAATAATACCTACCTCCTAGTGTTACCGTAGGAATTAAATATGCCTGAGAGGGAGCTTTCTCAGATCAGATCAGTCGCTCAGTCCTGTCCGACTCTTTGCGACCCCATGAATTGCAGCATGCCAGGCCTTCCTGTCCATCACCAACTCCCAGAGGTCACTGAGACTCACATCCATCGAGTCAGTGATGCCATCCAGCCATCTCATCCTCTGTCGTCCCCTTCTCCTCTTGCCCTCAATTCCTCCCAGCATCAGAGTCTTCTCCAATGAGTCAACTCTTCGCATGAGGTGGCCAAAGTACTGGAGTTTCAGCTTTAGCATCATTCTTTCCAAAGAAATCCCAGGGCTGATCTCCTTCAGAATGGACTGGTTGGATCTTCTTGCCATCCAAGGGACTCTCAAGAGTCTTCTCCAACACCACAGTTCAAAAGCATCAATTCTTCGGCGCTCAGCCTTCTTCACAGTCCAGCTCTCACATCCATACATGACCACAGGAAAAACCATAGCCTTGACTAGGCGGACCTTTGTTGGCAAAGTAATGTCTCTGCTTTTGAATATGCTATCTAGGTTGGTCATAACTTTCCATCCAAGGAGTAAGCGTCTTTTAATTTCATGGCTGCAGTCACCATCTGTAGTGATTTTGGAGCCCAGAAAAATAAAGTCTGACACTGTTTCCACTGTTTCCCCATCTATTTCCCATGAAGTGATGGGACCACATGCCATGATCTTCGTTTTCTGAATGTTGAGCTTTAAGTCAACTTTTTCACTCTCCACTTTCACTTTCATCAAGAAGCTTTTGAGTTCCTCTTCACTTTCTGCCATAAGGGTGGTGTCATCTGCATATCTGAGGTTATTGATATTTCTCCCAGCAATCTTGATTCCAACTTGTGTTTCTTCCAGTCCAGCGTTTCTCATGATGTACTCTGCATATAAGTTAAATAAACAGGGTGACACTATACAGCCTTGATGAACTCCTTTTCCTATTTGGAACCAGTCTGTTGTTCCATGTCCAGTTCTAACTGTTGCTTCCTGACCTGCATACTAATTTCTCAAGAGGCAGATCAGGTGGTCTGGTATTCCCATCTCTTGAAGAATTTTCCACAGTTGATTGTGATCCACACAGTTAAAGGCTTTGGCATAGTCAATAAAGCAGAAATAGATGTTTTTGTGGAACTCTCTTGCTTTTTCCATGATCCAGCGGATGTTGGCCATTTGATCTCTGGTTCCTCTGCCTTCTCTAAAACCAACTTAAACAACAGGAAGTTCACGGTTCACATATTGCTGAAGCCTGGCTGGGAGAATTTTGAGCATTATTTTACTAGCGTGTGAGATGAGTGCAATTGTGCGGTAGTTTGAGCATTCTTTGGCATTGCCTTTCTTTGGGATTGGAATGAAAACTGACCTTTTCTAATCCTGTGGCCACTGCTGAGTTTTCCAAATTTGCTGGCATATTGAGTGCAGCACTTTCTAGGGGGCTGGAAATGTTCTATGTCTGTACCTGGGAGGTGGCATATACAAAATTTGATGAACAAACTCAAGATTTGTTCAGTTCACTGTATGTACGTTATAGCTCAATTTCTTAAAATTGTATTTATTTATTTTTGGTTGCACCGGGTCTTCATTGATGTATGCAGGCTTTCTCTTGTTGCAGCAAGTGGGGGCTGCTCTCTTGTTGTTGAGCACAGGCTCCGGGGCACTTGGGCTTCAGTAGTTTCGGCGCTCAGGCTCAGTAGTTGTGGGGCACAGGCTTAGCTGTCACGTGATATGTGGGATCTTTCCAGACCAGGGATTGAACCTGAGTCCCTTGCATTGGCAGGTGGATTCTCAACCACTGGACCACCTGGGGTGCTTTCCTAGTGGCTCTCATGGTAAAGAATCTGCCTGCAATTCAGGATACCAGGGCTTGATCCCTGGGTTGGGAAGATCCCTGGAGAAGGAAATGGCAACCCACTCCAGTATTCTTGCCTGGAGAATTCCATGGACAGAGGAGCCTGGCGGGCTATGGTCTAAGGGGTCGCAAAGAGTTCTATACAACTGAGGGATTAACACAGGGAAGGGCTACAGCTCAATTTTTTGAAAAGTGAGAAAGCTCAGATCTTAAAGACAGAAGGTCTGCAATTAAATTCTGGCTCTGCTGCTAGCTTGCTATGAAACTTTGGACAAGTTAAGGAGCCAAACTGAGCTTCAGTTTTCTCACATGAAAAATGGAGCTAGGAATATCCATCACTCTGAATTTTGTAAGAGTTTTAGATAATATTTGTAAAGTACCAAGCAATGAACACACAGTAAATGTTAAAAAAAAAAAAAAAAAAGTGCTATGTGCCTGGCCCGTGGTTGGCACCACGTAAATGTTACCTGGTATTAGTATTAGGTGTCCCATAGCAATTCACTGAGTGAATAACCTTAGCACCCTTCTGTGTTTCCTTTAGCATTTGGTGCCCGGATGACTCCGGGGGCTCAAACTCAACATGCCCAGGACTGAGTTCTTTCCTTCGCCTATGTCTTGCTCTTCCCTCAGGCTTCCCCATCTGCCCAATGACAGTAACTCAATCCAGAAATATGGATGGCATCCTGCCTGCCTTCTCCTCCATTTTCCCTCCCCAAGCCTTCATGGCCAACTCATCACCAAGACCTACTGGGTTGGATTGTCTCCAAAGATGGCTCCTAACTATACCTCCCCTTCTGGTAAGGGCATGCTGACTATTCGTCAAGGGATAGAGCTTAACCACATGCCAAAGAATGGAGCTAGACCCCTACTTCACTCCATATACACAACCTCCTGGACTTCCTATGAGTGATGTCTATGTGTCTCCACTCAACCGTCACATCTTTAGAGTATTCTTCCCTGAACAAATTGCCCTATTTAATGCTCTCCCCACCAGTCAGCACAATGAAGCCTGATGGCCTGGGTTTGAGTCTCAGCTCTGCTGCTTATTAGCTAGGTGGCTTTGGGAAAGTTACTCAACCTCTCTGTGTCTCAAAATTAACACAAAATGGATCAATGACCTAAAGAGCTAAAACTATAAAACAATTAGAAAAATATATAGGGGTGAATCTTCATGACTTTGGATTTGGCAATGAATTCTTAGATTTGACACCAAAAACATAAGAAAGAATATTAAAAAATAAACGGGACTTCATGAAAAGTAAAAACTTTTGTGCACCAAAGGATGAAGAAAGTGAGGTTACCTATAGGATGGGAGAAATATTCATAAATTAGATAAAAGTCTAGTGTTCAGAATATGCGAAGAACTCTTAAACTCAGCAACAGAAAAGACAAACAACCCAACTAAAAAATGAACAAAGTACATTTCTCCAAAGAAGATAAACAAATGGTTAAAAAGCACATGAAGAGATGTTCAAGATCACTGGTTGTTAAGTAAATATAAATCAAAACCACAATGACATTATCACCTCACACCCACTAGGATTGCTTCAATTAAAAAAAAAAAAAAGTATTAGCAAGTATCTGGAGAAATAGTCATTCCCATTGCTGATGGGAATTATACAGTGGTACAGCTGCTGTGAAAAAAAGTTTGTTGGGGCCTCAAAAAGTTAAGCATGGAATTACCATATGACCCAGCTCCCAGGTAAAGAACTGAAAACAGGTATTCAGACAAAAACTTATACACAAATGATGATGTGTATATTCACAATTCACAATCACCAAAAGATGGAAACAACCCAAATGTTCATCAGATGAATGGATTAGCAAATTGCATTATGTCCATACAGTGGAATACAACTAAGCCATAAAATAAATGAAGCACTGATAGCTGCTGCTCATAGATGAACTTCAAAAACATTAGGCTAAATAAATCAGACACAACAGGTCACATTTTATGATTTCTTTTATATGAAATATGTAGAATGGGCAAACCCATAGAGACAGAATCAAAGACATAGTGATTGCCAGGGCCTGGAAAGAAGGGGAATGGAGAGCAACGGCATAATGGGTATAGGATGTTCTTATGAGATGATGAAAGTTAAAATTAGGGAGAAGTGCTGGTTGCACAACATTGTGAATGTACTAAATGTCACTAAATTGCACTAATTGCACTAAATCGTGCAATAATAGAGAGAGTGCTTACTTCCTCTCCCCTTGAATGAGGCTGGTCTTAGGACTGACCATTATGATGCAGCAGAAGTGATGTTCTGGGACTTCGGAGACAGGCCTTAAGGAACAAGGCAACTTCCACTTCTTGGAACCCGGCTTCTATGCTGTAAGAAGCCCAAGCCTCATGGACAGGCCACATGGAGATGAATTGAGGCCCCCTAGCACCGACTACCAGGCTTATGTGAGTGAGGCCGCTTCAGAAACTTCCAGCTATCCCAGTGCCCCCAGCAACACAAAGAAGAACTGTACTGTCATAGAATCATGCAAAATAATAGCTTGCTGTTTTATAATAAATTGCTATTTTAGGTGAAAAGGCCCTGGTGACTAGGAGAGGCCTGGAAAAGAAAGAAGTCAGGAGAAGCTGCTGAGGGCAGGGGTGATAAGCTAAAGGCTGGCAGGATGCAGCCCTCCTCCATGCACCCAACACTTTCTACCCAGATGGTCCTGGTGGTCCAGGGGTTAAAGATGCTGCTTCTACTTCAAGAGATGCAGGTTCAATCCCTGGTCAGGGAACTAAGATCCTGCACGGCCATGAGGTGTGACCAAAAGCAAGAAAACATCTTGTACCCAATCTCTGGATTGTACCTACTGAACGACTTTGGCCATCTCCCCAGTAGAGACAGCGTCACGCATTCATTTGCATGAGCTCTGCAGGCAGGTAGTCCAGATTTCAAATCCTAGCTCTGCAACCGCCTGGCAATGTGACCCTGGAGAAGTGACTTCCCCTCTCTGAGCCTCACTCCCTTCATGCATAAAATAGGGCTCCTCTTCTGTTGCCATGAGAAATAAATGAGGTGCTCTAGGTAAAAAATACTTTGTATAGTAGCTGGCATCTGGCAGGTTCCCTGAAATATCAACCAATCTCCCGTCGCCACACCGTGAGCTACACTGATCTAGGCCTAGAACGGTGCCTGGCACAGGGCAGGTATTCAGCCAATGCCTTAGGGATGAACAACTGAGGAAACTAATGAGAAAACACTAACAATCACAACAGCCACCAGTATGAATTCATTCAATCCTCCAGAACCACTAAAGAAGATGGGAACTATTATCATGCCCATTTTACAGGCAATGGGATTGAGGTCCAAGAGAACGTATACAGGCCAAAAGTAGTGGAGGCTGGATCTGAACCCAGAGAGTCTGAGTCCTTTAACCTTTTAACAGCATGCTATAAAGCCACAAAGCCCCAGGGTCTGTCTCTTCTGTTAGCTTTGGTTTCTAACCAGTGTTGTGATCTCAAGCATGTGAATTTCTCTCTCGGCCTCATTTTCCCTACTTGTCAAGAGAGGACTGCAGGAGTCAATGTTGAAGGGCACTTCCTATTGGTCTAAGAGTCCAGGCCATGGCCAGTATCTAGCCAGTGCTAGTGGCCTGTTTGACCCCCTAGCCCAGCTGGGGTGACACTTTGCAGGGGCTGGACTGTCACAGGGGGGGCCGCTGCATATTGACAGCTGCACTATCCACCTCCCCACCCTGGGGGGAGTCTGGCCTCTGCCTATTCCCGGTCCCTTAGGGCTCCTGAGGGAAGCTGAGGCGGCCACCCCCAGATGTCTATTCCTGTCCCTGGCCTAGCGCCGTGCTGGGGAAGCAACAGCTATTTTGAGACCCTTCTCCCTCCAAGCATGAGTGGTGGGAAGGCGCTGGGAACATCCCGAACTGGGAGGCTGCCCGTCTCAGCCTCACCCTGGATCTGGGCCACACCAGCCCTGCAGCTCTTCCCCTTTTTCCAGCTCTGGTGATGTGATCAATTCTGATCACAACACACCACAGTGGGATAACCCAGGAGAACCAGTCCTGAAGGACTTTTGCTGGAGGCTGGGGCGCAGTGGGGGTTGGGCCTCTTCCTTCAGGGAGGGGTCTGGAACAGCCATAGCTGAACCCACCAGCTGGGAGACAGGACTGCTCTGAGCTTGAAACTGGGGAAGACAGCATTCAGGACAATATGTAAAAATATTCAACATTTCTTGAGTGTCTACAATTAGATAGGCTCTAAGTACTTGACAAGGAAGTATGTGTGTGTGAAAGACTCTTTGCGACCCCATGGACTGTAGCCTGCCAGGCTCCTTGATTCTCCAGGCAAGAATACTGGAGTGGGTTGCCATTCCCTTCTCCAGGGGATCTTCCTGACTCAGGGATTAAACCTGGGTTTCCTGCATTGCAGACAGATTCTTTACTGTCTGAGCCACCAGGGAAGCCCTAACATGGAGGTAAGTCATTTAATTCTCACAGAGGAAACTGAGGTTCACAGAGGAGAAGTGACTTGCCCAAGAGCACACAGTGAGTGAGTGGCTGAGTCAGGACTTGAACTCCATAGGCTCTGGGGTCTGTTTTTAACTACTTTTCTGCCCTCTGGACCTTCCCTTCCCTCTTCACCAAGAGGCTAATAAAAATTAGGGGAATGAGCAATGGCTTGATGATCAATCCTTTACCATTCCCAGACGTGTCTCTGAGCAAAACCACCTAGATGAGCTCAGCTTCCTCACCTGCAAAACGAGGCTCATGACAGAACCCATGACCAGAGTTGAGGGAAGGATTATTAATAACACACTGTGGCAACTGGGGCTCAATAACTGCTCTAAATTATGAAACTAACATATGCTCATGGTAAAATAATATGGTCCAATGAGGGACACAATAAAAAGTGACATTCCCCCTCTATTTTGTACCTATAATTCTACTCCCCAGAGGTAACCACTATTAAAGCTTTTGCTTCACCTTCTGGAAATTTTTCAAGCACATAAAGATAGAGAAGCTGACTAGGACAGTAGTTAAGAACAAGAACTGCCTGGGTCAAAGCCTGGCCCTGCTGCTTACCAGCTAGCTATGTGTTCTCGCAGGAGACGCTGAGCACATGTCCTTCTACTCTGCCATCTTCAGCCAACCTTCCTTACCAGCTATGTGAAGCTTCAGCAAGTTCCTAGCTCTCCTTGAGCCTCGGTGTTCTCATCTGTCATAAGGGGTTAATAAAATGAAGTCCTGGGCTTCCCTGGTGGCTCAGTGGTTAAAGAATCTGCCTGCCAGTGCAGGAGACACAGGTACAATCCCTGATCTGGGAAGATCCCACATGCCAAGGAGCCACTAAGCCTGTGCACCACTACTCTTGAGACTGTGCTCTAGAGCCCTAGAGCCTGGGGAGCCATAATTACTGCGCCCATGTGCCACAACTGCTGAAGCCCTCACACCCGAAAGCCCATGCTCCGCAACAAGAGAAGACATCGCTATGAGAAGCCCATGCACAACTAGAGAGTAGCCCCTGCCTGCCACAGCTAGAGAAAAGCCCAAGTAGCAACGAAGACCCAGCACAGCCAGAAAGAAATAAATAAATACAATGAAAAAAAAGAAAACAACAACTAAGTCCCTGACTTATGGGGTAGCTGTGAGGATTAAATGAGTCAATATATGTGAAGCATATGACCAAGCTATGACCAACCTAGACAGCATAGTAAAAAGCAGAGACATTACTTTGCTGACAAAGGTCCGTTTAGTCAAAGCTATGGTTTTTCCAGTAGGCATGTATGGATGTGAGAGTTGGATCATAAAGAAAGCTGATGCTTTTGCACTGTGGTGTTGGAGAAGACTCTTTTTTTATGTTTGTTTGTTTTTTAATTTATTTTTTATGTTTTTATTTAAAAATTATTTTATTTATTTATTTTTTTAGGAGACTTGAGAGTTCCTTGAATGGCAAGGAGATTAAACCAGTCAATTCTAAAGGAAATCAGTCCTGAATATTCATTGGAAGGACTGATGCTGAAGCTGAAGCGCCAATACTTTGGCCACTTGATGTGAAGAACTGACTCCTTGGAAAAGACCCCAGTGCTGGGAAAGATTGAAGGCAGAGGGAGAAGGGGATGACAGAGGATCAGATGGTTGGATGACGTCACCAACTCAATGGACATGAGTTTGAGCAAGCTCTAGGAGTTAGTGATGGACAGGGAAGCCTGGTGTGCTGCAGTCCATGGGGTCAAAACAAACTGGACATGACTGAGCAGCTGAACTGAACTGATGTGAAGCATTTAGCAAATTCTCTGGCACGTGGTTGTCCAATAAATGTAGACATACAGTGGATCCTTTCTGGTGGACGCTACGGTAGCCTTGTACTATCACAAACAATGATGCAAGACACATTCTGAGCTACTTGTCACTGGGTACAAGCCCAAGAATCTCAATGGGATAAATTGCTGGTGGAGAAATTGCTGGGTCAAACAGCAGTGTCTTTGTAATTTCAATAACTTGGGGATAAGTGAATCCTCATGGCAGGCAGGGCAAAGAGAAGGAGATCCACAAGGCAGGGAGGATGAGGGAGAAGCACGGTGTTCTGTCTCTGAGGCTCAGGGAGGGCTGTGCCTGCCCCAGCAACCCAGAGTATGCAGCAGCCCCCCAGGCCCCAGGCCAAGCAGATGGAAGGTTTAATTTTATCCAGATTGTCCCCATGAAGGTTTTATAGGGAACTGGTTGATTGGATTAGAGGAGCAGGAGCCCCTAATGAGCAGCTGCTGCTTAACAAGATGCTGACGCGGAACCATTTTTCTTTGCCACCATCCACTGTGGCAGCATGCAGGCTCCAGTTAGGACCCCCTAGATGCCAAAGATACTTCAGAATGGCATCCCAACTGCATATACCTCCTTTGAACATCCTTCTAGGTCCCAGACATCCCAGAAGAGGTAGAGAGCAAGAGGTCAAGAGCGCAGGTTTGAGGGGTAAGACAAAAGGTCTCTGCTGAAATTGTTACAGAAACTCAAATCCGTGTGCCCAATGCACAGTGAGGCCAAACGATACCGAAATGTCAGAGTTTGGAACAAAGAAAGGTTTGGTGCAGGGTCCTAAAGGAGACCGGTGGCTTGTGCCTTTAAAACCCCAAATTCCCAGAAAGCTCTCTTTTCTAGGAAAGGTAAGGAAGGGGCATGGTGAGTTGCAAACGTCTTGGCGTCAGATCCTTTGTTCCTGAGGTCAGGTCACAATCAGGTAACAACGTTCCTATAAATCTCCACCAAACAAATGTTATTCTCTGTTCTGACAAGAAAGGGCAAGGTCCCAAAGGCACACCTGTCACCCTCCAAGGTCCAGGCCCTGGTTAAGAGGAAGGGGTCCCTGCAGGAGCTGTCACCCTGTCCCAAAGCCTTCATCCAGCACCCAGTCTGGGTCCTCTCACCAGTTCTCAGGCCCAGCTGAGGTGGCAGGTCTCAGCTAGTGGCACCCTCAGGGCCAGGTCCCCAGGCCCTGCCCAGCCATCATCGCTGAGGGACCCAGGCATCCGGACCCAGCCAGCCTTCAGGCTCCTCAGTTCAGTTCAGTTCAGTCCCCCAGTCATGTCCAACTTTTTGCAAACACATGGACTGCAGCACGCCAGGCCTCCCTGTCCATCACCAACTCCTAGAATTTACTCAAACTCATGTCCATTGAGTCGGTGATGCCATCCAACCATCTCATCCTCTGTCGTTCCCTTCTCCTCCCGCCTTCAGTCTTTCCCAGCATCAGGGTCTTTTCAAATGAGTCAGTTCTTCGCATCAGGTGGCCAAAGTATTGGAGTTTCAGCTTCAGCATCAGTCCTTCCAACGAATATTCCGGGTTGATTTCCTTTAGGATTGACTGGTTGGATCTCCTTGAGTCCAGGGGACTCTCAAGAGTCTTCTCCAACACCACAGTTTAAAAGCATCAACCCAGCCAGCCCTCAGGCTCCTCAGGCCACCCAAATGGCCGGGGCCAGGTCCCGCAGACAGCATCACACAGAGCCAGCCACCACCAGTAGGTTGCAGCCTAGAGGCGGGGAAGGGGGAGAGTGTCCCCGCCACCTCAAGGCTTGGGCCCGGCCATGGATGGCCATAGCGAGGGCTCTGGAGCTCTGCAGGACACAGCCTGTTCCCTGGTCCCCTGTTCGCTGGCCCGAGGCCGGGTGAGCTGGAGCGCCCCGGAGAGCAGGTGGTGATCCGTCTCTTGCCTTACTCTCCTCCTGACGGACCACCACTCCAACGACTGTTGGCTGAATAGCCCACGAAGGGTCGCTTGGTGACAGTTGCTCGCTTGGGAGAGGGGCCCGCTGTGGCGCCACCCAGTGGCTGATGGGACTTCTAACCCTTGCTCTAACTGGCCCACGTTACTGGTCTCGCGATAACCACCACTGCCTGGTAATGGGTGGCACAGCAAGGGCACCCTGCAAGGGCCGCCACTGCCTGCTCGAATACAAAATTACTGTGTGACCTTGGGCAAGTCACTTTCCTTCCTGAGCCTCAGAGAATAATGGGGTCTATGTTCATGGGGTTATTGTGAGGACTAAAGGAAGTCAAGCCCACAAAGTGCTCAGGACAGTGTCTGGCTCATAGTGAGAGCCTAATAAGTGGTAGCCCAGAACATAAGGATGAAGAATAGAGACAGCTAGGGACTTCCTGAGTGTCCAGTGGTTAAGAATATGCTTCCAATTCAAGGGACTCAGGTTCCATCCCTGGTCAGGGAACTAAGATCCCACATCCCATGGGGCAACTAAACCCTCAGGACACAACTAGAGAGAAGCCTGGACAGTGCAACTAAGACCTGACGCAGTCAAAAATAAATAAATATTAAAAAAAAAAAAAAAGAAGGAAAGCAGCTACTCTGGATCCCATCCCAGAAGAGAACGAGAAACACAGTTGTAGCTTTCTACCCTCATGTTGAACCTCTGAACTGTGTGCTCAGCTGTGTTTGACTCTTTGTGACCCCATGGACTGTAGCCTGCCAGGCTCCTCTGTCCATGGGATTTTTCAGGCAAGAATACTGGAATAGGTTGCTGTTCCTCCCTCAGGGGATGTTCCCCACCCAGGGGTCCTGCATTCCCTGGTGGCCCAGATGGTAAAGCGTCTGTCTACAATATGGGAGACCTGGATTCGATCCCTGGGTCAGGAAGATTCCCTGGAGAAGGAAATGGCAACCCACTCCAGTACTCTTGCCTAGAAAATCCCATAGTCCGAGGAGCCTGTTCCATGGGGTTGCAAAGAGTTGGACATGACTGAGCGACTTCACTTTCACTTTTTCTTTAGGCTGAGCCATCCTGGAAGCCCACCTTGATGTTATGGGAGCTTTTATTCCCCACCTAGCCCCCCCACATGGCTTGCAGGTTCTTAGTTCCCCGACCAGGGACTGAACCTGGGCCATCAGCAGTAAAAGCAGAGAGTCTTAACCACTGGATCACCAGGGAATTCACGATGCTAGGCGTTTGCCCATGGTATCTCATTTAAATCTCAGGTGCACCCACCTGCATCACTATGGGAGCATTTTAGCAGTAGCCCCAACCACCTCCTAGGAAATGCACCAGGCTTCCCAGTCTGTGAAATGGGTTGTGTGATTTACCTTTCCAAGTAAATTTTAAAGGCCTTACTGGAGCTGATACTCGGTTTTGTGCCTGATCCAAAAGGGCAAATTGATGGTGAGAACCTTCAAATGGGAAGCAAGGAAAGAGCTCAAAGGAAGTGCCCCTCTACGCCCGCATCACGCCCCCCGCCCCGCCTCCCCGCCTCCGCCGCATCTTTTATCTGATCTGGGACCTAAGCATCTGAAAGTCCCAGGAGTCACAACAGCAAGTACCCCATTGATCCAGGCCGTACCGTGTTAAGATCACTGGATTAGACTATTTCAGCTTGAGTTTTGCGCCTGAGTTCGCTTTTCCGAGCCTCAGCCCTCTTCCTCATCTGTAAAGTGGGATGATGATTCCAAAGACTGACTGAGCCAGGCGCACATTGCGGAGCAGACGCCACCAGGGCGCACGCTCGCCGCCGCCCAGCGGATATCGCGGTCCCGGGCTGCGACCGCCGTCCACGCCCCCGAGGGCGGATTCCCTCACGGCCTCCCGCGCCGCGCTGCGGGGACCCAAGTGATTGCAAACAGCCGCCGGCCTCATTAGGAGACGTGTAATTAGCGGCTGGCGAGGCGGGAGCCGACACCGGCTAATTACCGCCGGGAACGGCCTTCGCAGCTGACGCCTCCCCCTCCCTGCAGCCCGGCCCGCGGGTGTCCGGACCCTGGTCGGTCGGGAACGCAGGGCGCCGGGCGCCGGGCGGAATCCGAGGAGAGGAGGCCCAGGACGGACCCGGTGTGCTTCCCCCGGGGCTGTGCCTGCGGGTGGCAGTAAATCATTCGCTCAAAATCCCGTTTACAGTGCACTCAAGGTGCTAGCTAGGAGTTTGCCCGTGGTATCTCGTTTAAACCTCATATACACCACGCACGAGCGAGGAACCATTATTATCCCATTACACAGATGAGGAAATTGAGATCTGGAGACATGAATTAATCTCCCCGACAGCACGTGTCTGGTAAACGACGGAGATATTCTAACTTACACCTGTAGTCTCTCCAATGGATTTACAAAGTGGACGGGGAAACCGCTCACAGGAAGACTTCAGCGGTGTAGACCAGAGCCAGGACCCCGAAGTCGGATGGCCTGGAGTTGGAATTCTGATCTTGCTTCTTATTGAACGTGTGACTTTGGTCAGAGCCCCAGCTACATCTATGAAATGGCGCGATTTGGGGATTAAATGAGTTGAAGGCTGGGGTTAGGGGAGTTATTTTAAGGATGGAAGGGGAGGCGGGAAACGCAGAGGCCGAGACTTTCTCCACACATTACGAGCATCTGCCGCCCCCTGCTGGCCAAAGGAGGACTCTGGCGGGGACCGTTTTTAGATAATGAGGTGGTTCTTGGGTGAGGACGGAGAAGGCAATGGCACCCCACTCCAGTACTCTTGCCTAGAAAATCCCATGGACGGAGGAGCCTGGTAGGCTGCAGTCCATGGGGTCTCGAAGAGTCGAATATGACTGAGCGACTTCACTTTCACTTTTCACTCTCATGCATTGGAGAAGGAAATGGCAACCCACTCCAGTGTTCTTGCCTGGAGAATCCCACGGACGGCGGAGCCTGGTGGGCTGCCGTTTATGGGGTCGCACAGAGTCGGACACGACTGAAGCGACTTAGCAGCAGTTGGGTGAGGAGGAAAGAGCCCTCGGCAGGGCCACAGCTGTCCCCCCTTTAAGGTGATTTAGAGTGAGAGATGGAAAAATTGAGAACTCATTCCAAATACTGCAAACAATCGGTTGTGAAATCTGACTCCCTTCATGGTTCTCACAGGGCCTGCCAGGTCGCTGACAGGTCTACAAATAGTCAAGGATGGCTACAAAGAGTTAGCTATAAGGCTGAGCGTCAAAGCACTGGATATAACAAGAAATTCTGGAACAAATTTAAATGTCCATCATGGAAATATAGACCTGTTTAGCAGTGGTACAACTAAACAATGCCATCTGGGGCAGCTGAAAAATAACCTTGAAGAATTGTTGTTGTGGCTCAGTCACTACATTGTAAACAGTTGACATGAAAATATAGTCAAAAGACAGAATGAATCTAAAGACAATATGTTGAGAGAAAGGAGCCATACACACAGGCAAACACAAACATGCTGTTGGAGATTTATATTTATATAAAGTTCAAGAACATGGAAAACTGCAGTTCAAGTGGTAAAGAATCTGCCTGCAATGCCAGAGACCGGGGTTCAATCCCTGGGTCAGGAAGATCACTTGGAGAAGGGCATGGCAACTCACTCCAGTATTCTTGCCTGGAGAATCCCATGGACAGAGGAGCCTGGCAGGCTACAGTCTATGGGTTTGCAGAGTCGGACACAACACACACACATACACAAAGTTCAAGAACAGGCAAAGCTTATCAATCATGATAGAAATCAGAATAGAGGTCACTTCTGGGAAGGTTTTTGGCTGAGAAGAGGGCACAGGAACCTTCTTGGGCACTGGAAATGTTCTATCTCTTTATCTGGGCAATAGTTGCAAAAATCTATACATTTGTAAAAATTCACTTAATATGCCCTTTATGTATGTTATGCCTCACTAAGATAACTTTTATTTTTTAAAGGATATTTGGGCAGGGGGGCAAAGAATGCTACTGTATGATTCTATTCTTAAAAAGAAAATAAAAGGAAAAATATAATTTAACATACAGGAGAAGTTCTCATCTCAGTTTTTTTTTTGTCTCAGGACACTTTTTGACTCATTAAATTATTGAGGATTCCCAAAGAGCTTTTGTTTCATGGAATATGTTGATATTTACCATGTTTATTAAAACTGAGAAATATCTAAAACACAAGGCACAATTCTTTTCACCATCAGAGCAATGACGTCAGTACATGTCATGTGGCCTCTGGAAAACTTTACTGTCCACTCTGAGAAAGTGAAACAAATACCATCTTAGTAGTATTATGAAAGTAACTTGATCCTGGAGACTCTCTGAAAGAATCTCAGAAAACTCAATGGTTCCTGGACCTCACATAGAGAACTGCAGGCATAGGGGGAAAACTAGGGAAGAAAACCCACTACGTGATAAATTATACTCTCTTGATGCTGGGGTTATAACTTATCTTTATTTGCTTCTTTGTGCTTTCTGTTTAAAAAACGAGTACACACAGAGTAAACAGAAACAAAATATAATGATCACAGATGGTTTTTGCACAAAAAATGAGACAATACACCTGACTCCATAAGGTTGTTGAAAGGCCTAAACAGTAATAACATATTTGGCTCTAAGGGGAAATTGAACCGAGCTTTAATCTGAATATGAGAATCCTAATTTCCCCTCTGTGAATCCTTGGCTTGTGAGTGCAAGATCTTGCCCTCAAGACCTTCCAGAATGGGGAGAAAATATAAATGCACGCACGACTGTGTTGCAAGGTAATAGAAAGTAAACATCGTGGAGGTTCCAAATGCCGCGGGTGCATCCTACAAAATTAATGAGTGGGCACAACCACCCATCACAGGCACAAAAAAGGAAGCAATCGCGCAGGCTAGCTCTCAACAGCTGCGCGAGCTCCGTCAGCTCGGAACTGAGCAGGACGCCTGCGCACAGTAGAAAGAGGCGGAGCTCAGGGGAGACTGACGCAGGGCTCCGACTACATTCTAGCTCCGCCTCCCCGAGTGGCTGCCAGGCCAACTTCCTATTGGCCGCCGACGAGAAAGCAGACATCCGGTTTGCGCCCGTCTGCCCGCGGGAGGTGGAGGCAGCCATGGTGCGGTTCAAGCATAGGTAAGCAGTCTCTTGCCAACAGCCCATTGCCCGGTCCCCGCGCGCCTGGCCCCGTGCTCACTTCCCTCTCGCCCGCCGCAGGTACCTGCTCTGCGAAGTGGTGTCTGACGACCCCCGCTGCCGCCTGACTCTGGAGGATCGAGTGCTGGGGACCCTGGTACGGGACACGATCGCCCGCGTGCACGGGACTTTTGGTGCTGCTGCTTGTTCCATCGGCTTCGCGGGTGCGAGGGTGCTTGGGAACCGGGCGGACGGCGGGGCTTGGAAAGGGCGGTGGCCACAGGAGGGAGAAAGAAGGGGCACGAACGACCGCGGGAACTGCCAAGCTTTGTGTACTTGTCCTATGTAAGATACCGCATCCTCAAGTCTGGGTGAATCGTTACGCAGAGAGCTAGCTAATAATAGGCCACGAGTTCAGTCCTTGGGTTGGTAAGATCCCGTGGAGAAGGGTATTCTTTCCTGGAGAATCCCATGGACAGAGAGAGAGCTTGGCGGGTTACAGCCCATAGGGTCACAAGAACCGGACATGAGTGAAGCGATTTACTAGGCAGTGGGACATTGGGCAAGAACCCCTTGTATCTAATTACCTTGAAAAGGGCCTGTACAGGACGCACAGTTGTGTGTATGTAAATAGGAGCAGGCCCTCTCAACATCCACACTACTGTCATTCACTTTTACCATATCCTTTGAAATTGAATTCCAGAGGTGATCCACATAGCATAGCTGTCCTGTCTCAGGTGACTCAGATGAAAAACCTACATAGCCCAGTTACAGGACAACGTGGCTTTCAGCCTGGGATTTTCTGAGGAAGGTGGATCTCTGCACTCCCCACCCATTTATTAGTCAGTGCATTAGAACATTTTAAATTCTAAATTCACCAATTCTGAGTGGTGTTCAAGGCACTGGATGTGTCTCTCTTCTGTAAATGAAGTGTTAAATCACTCAGTCTTGTCTGACCCAGGCTCCTCTATCCGATTCATGAAATTCTCCAGGTAAAAATACTGGAGTGGATAGCTGTTCCCTTCTCCAGGAGACCATCCCAACCCAGGGATCAAACCTGGGTCTTTTGCATTACAGGGGGATTCTTTACCATTTGTAAATGGGCTGTCCTACTCCTTTTCCCCTTCAGAAATGAAGTTTTTACTTACTGATGCATTCCAAGTGCCACTGTCTTGAGCCATCTCTGATCTCTAGCACATAGGTGTTCAATTATCCAAAGATTTTTAACCCATCCCTGACAGACCAGTTCCCCAAATGATTTTTTTTTCCCCCTGCTGTAGTGCGATACCTCAATGCCTATACCGGAATAGTGCTACTTCGATGCAGGAAGGAATTCTATCGGCTTGTGTGGTCAGCTCTTCCCTTCATCACATACTTGGAGAACAAAGGACACCGATACCCGTGTTTTCTCAACACCTTACACGTGGGAGGTAGGGGTGCATGGGATATGGCTGGTTTTGTAGCAAGTTCAACATTTAGTCTTCTGTGGTAGGTGGGTATTCCTGCTTTCCTGCTAAAGGCAAGATACTTTTTCCGAGCTCTGCAAGACTCTGAGGCAAATACTTTCCACAAGCTGCTGACCATGAAGCTCTTACCTGTGCAGGTACAATTAGAACGTGCCAGAAGTTTCTGATTCAGTACAACAGGAGACAGCTGTTGATCCTGTTGCAGAACTGTACGGATGAAGGTAAGGGATGCTAGCCCTGTGCCCACTGAGCAGGGACTGGCCATGGCCTCTGGCTGAATGAGGTCACTAATGCTCTTCACCATGCTCTTTCTCCAGGAGAGCGGGAGGCTATCCAGAAGTCTGTCACTAAAAGCTGTTTACTAGAGGAGGAGTCGGCTGGGGAGGAGCTTTCCGATAGTGGCGGCGAGGAGACTGCTGAGCCAATGGAGTGAACCTTCGCACGTTGTGCTGTGCCCAGGCCTCGGGGTCCACCCCCTGGGATGGGACATTCTGAGAGGCAGCAACATCTTCTGCAGTTCCCAAACTGGATGACTGCAGACCAGAGGCCAGGTGACCAGCTCAAAATGGACTTACGTAAAACTAATCGAAGTCAACTTTACCCACCATTGTCCGGTTAAGTGGTTCTGCAGGTTGTGAACCCCCTGTCCTTTATTAAATACTTTTAATAAGTATTTAGCACTTAGTGTGCATGTGAAGTTCATGGTTGGCCTAGTCTCTTTCCCTTTCTATCCCTGGCCTCAATAGCAAGACCAGCTCCCTGTGTGGTACTAGATGTATAGGCTCCCACTGGAGACCCGATACCCCTGCCCCTCGGTTGGGCCCTAAGCAATCCAGGTCATTTGGACTAGCAGTTTTGAAGTTTACTTGTCCACAGTGCAGGGCATGTAGGATCTCAGCTCCTCAACCAGGGATTGATCCCCGGCCCCTCCCAGTGGAAACTCAAGAGTCTTAACCACTAGACATCTAGGGGAGTCCCCAGAGTAATGGTGTTAGTGAGACAGCAACTAAACCAGCACAGATCTAGAGCTGGTCTCAATGACCCAAAGGACCTTAAAAATAAACAGATTCTTTGCCAATACTTAACCAGGTAACCTGACAAAAATATAGAATTCTTAACACTTTTGAGTGGGGGAAAATATATTTGTAATAATGATGCCACCTGACCTCATTATTACAAAGTCAAATAGCAGCTGCCAACATCTGGTGGTTTTCTGCAGTTCCACCCTTCTCTGGTGCCTTATACCTGCCTGGCACCTGAAGGTAGGTGAGACAATACACTCACAGGAATTAGGAGAGACAAGAGACATGACCTGTTTTGATCTGCTACCTACTAAAGACACTTTCAGAGAAGGCAATGGCACCCCACTCCAGTACGCTTGCCTGGAAAATCCCATGGGTGGAGGAGCCTGCTAGGCTGCAGTCCATGGGGTCACTAGGAGTCGGACACAACTGAGCGACTTCACTTTCACTTTTCACTTGCATGCATTGGAGAAGGAAATGGCAACCCACTCCAGTGTCCTTGCCTGGAGAATCCCAGGGACGGTGGAGCCTGGTGGGCTGCCATCTCTCAGGTCGCACAGAGTCGGACACGACTGAAGTAACTTACAGTGGCAAAGACACGTCAAGGAGATATTCTCTCCTTCATAAAACGGACATCACTCAAAAGTCCCTTACATATTAATACATTTAACAAACATTTGTCATTTTAAGAATGAGAGGGTAGAACTAATGAGCCCAGATCAAGAACCCTTTAGGCCTGACACTAGGAAAGATGTGACTCCATGAAAACAGAATTGCTCAAGTTCACAGCAGCTGTTACCTTAACCTATTAAGAAATATATGTCTAGCTGACCTGAAATAAATCTTAAAGAATCCAGAAAGCTCACAATGCTTATGCAGGTGATTTATTGCAACTATTTGCCTTTATAGTCTATTATACCTAGAGGTCACTTTATTAAGCAGCAAAATAATTCACATCACTCAAATTCATTCAGCTCAAACCAAGGCATAAGACTACTCTAGACAACAGGGAGGCAGTGGGGGGCAGGGGTTGGGGAGGCATCCCCACTGCTTTCAAACCTGTCCTGCTCTGCCTCCGGGTGTGCCAGACTCCTCCGTTTCTGTAATTCATTCAGGCCACTGTTGCTTGAAACAAATTTGACCTAAAGGCTATCAGGTCCTAGGGCCTCCTTAGTCAGTAACAGTTACAACTTTCTGTGCCAAACAGAAGGTAAAACCCGCCATCACACAAGTGCAACCTGGGTCTGACACCACAGCCTGGTTGTCATAAAGAAAACTACAATTCAAGCTGGGTATCCTACATCCATTTTATTCCCATCCCTCTGTTTATTTAACAAGAGGAATACTGAACAGATAGAAAAGATTCAACTATTTTTAAAAGACACACCAATAGGTGTGCTGAAAGCAAGGTGCCCTAACACTGGCTTGGGCTGCTCCAAGAGACTAAAACTTAAGTTGGGGTTGAGAAAAACTAGTAACACATGGGTCAAAAAGACTACCTGGCAACAAACTAAAAACCTTGGCAGGAAGAGCTCTCTTGTGAGTGTCAATACTTTATTTTGGTGTAAAGACGGGAAGCTGGAAAATACACTGTATTTAAAATTTTCTTGGTTCCCCCTCACATTGTGGAAACCCCCTCCCCCAGAGCTAATCTGTTCAAACTCAAATACTTAAAAATTACAGCAGCAAAACAAAAGCGCAAATAAAGAGAAAACCAGATGAGAAGTCAGCCTGGGCCGGCAGTGTCACTTGGTGTGGACGACGGAGGTGCTGAACAGGAGCTTCTGTTTCTGTTTTTTTCTTTTCTTCCCTCCTTTCTCTTCTAAACAAAATACAGAAAGAACTTAGCTTAGAATGCCACCCCTTCGCCCCCTGGCCAGTCTCCACTGATGGGAGTCACAGGCAACATGAGTGCAGGCTCTGGAACTGACTGCCTGGATTCAAATACCGGACCTTGCACTCTCTGGGTGTTTGTCTTCAGACACATCACTTAGATGCCCAGCCCAGCTCATCTGTAATGTGAGTTATACCCATTTAATACGGTTACTGGGAGAATAAAATTAGCACAATGCTAGGCGTGTAGGAAGCATATCATAAATGCTAGTCGTGAATACCACAGAGTGGGGGTGTGCTTTTGAGTGTGACCTCCATCTATCTATCAGCCACCTTCACCACCTCAGGATTCAGACATCTGTAAGGCTGGGGGAAAAAAGTTACACAGAACTTCACAAAGGCCTCAAGAATTAATCTGGGGTGCAAAAAGGAGCCATCTGATATACCAGATGGAATGTTAGTTAACACTAGAATGTGGGCCCTGAGATTTAGAGGGAAAGCGCCAAGTGATTAGTGCCCCTGGATCCAGGAGGAAACCACAACCCTGAGCTGAGCACCCCGCTCCTGTGCCTTTACCAGAGAGCGGATCTGAAGTCACTGGTGTGTCCAGTTTCATGAAGGCTGCTTCAATAGCTTGGCTAAAGGAATTCTGGAAACTGGGCACAGGAACGCGGTCTGAGTTATCACTCTCCCCATCGCTGTCCACAGGGGCAGGAGGACCTAAGGTGTTTTCATCTAAAAAAAACCAGTGTTAAAATTGCAAAAACAACTCCAGAGCCTTCTACTTTCTGAAAGGGCCCAAGCTCCCCCTGTATCAGAGGGCCATTCTCACCCTTCTTTGGAGCAGTTTTGGGCCATACATCTGCTTTTGCTTTTCCAACTCTCAGCATCTGCCAAAGTGGGAAAAAGAAGGGAAAGAAGTTACTGATCCTATTTCTTCTCCAGACTGCTACCTTGACACTGACTGGTGCAGGGGACAAAGAATCAACTACCCCCACTGGGAAAAAATTTTCTGGATACTTCTTTCCCTAACACAGTGTTTTCGTCATGTCCCCTATATCCTGAACTGGCAGTGAAACTAACAAGGTGGGAAACCAGAACTGTTCTGTTCCTTTAGGTAAAGAATACTGCAAAGAAGGCACAAGAGATTTATACTCTGATTTTGAAGTGGGGAATCCCGACTTTGGGGAATTCCTTTCTTGTGGACAAAATTTTCCTCCTCTTCTGGAGACGCCTAAAAACATCAGCATTACTCCTCTTGCAGTGAGGAGTGTACAGGACCTTCCAAATTTAAAACAAACCACCTGCTGAGCAAACCTCAGTTACCTAAGGCCACAAAAACCAATTTAACTTTATCCCGAAACTGTTCCCACAGCCCTCATTACCTTTCAGTCTTTGCTTTTCCAATAGCTCCTTAACTATTAACATTTAGATTCAGCCAAAAACCAGATTCCTGAAAGTATAGTAACATCAGAACAATCCCTCCCAAGAGAGGAATTTTTCATCTCAGTTGGCCAAGGCCAGCTCTGTAAGTGCTGAGGGTCACTTTGCATCCTATCTACCACACATGACATGCCACCAAAAGCAGGTTGCATTGTACCAAGAAACAAACCCCACAAGATTCACGTCAGCATGCCTGTCCCGAATGTGTCCCAAACTGGGGCTTGCATATTATGCAAGATGAATTCAACTGGCAGATACTGATTTTGCTGGTGAACTTTCTTCATCATGTACTACTGTGAAAATCTGCTCCCTTGGTCCCCAAGAGTTTGGGGTCTAACAGTACAACATCTGAATCATCTAATAAGATCATTAAAATATCACCTATATTTTAATCTCACCAAAAATGTTTAAATGTTTAGTCTGGGTCCACTCATGAAGAAACAATCAGAAAATCTACAGTGTAGGATCATCTAGAGAACAACGGGCCTAGATGCTTCAAAAATACCCATGTGGTTTGGTCACTAAGTCGTGTCCAACTCTTGTGACTTCATGGACTGTAGCCTGCCTTCTCTGTCCATGGGATTTCCCAGGCAAGAATACTGGAGTGGGTTGCCATGCCCTCTTCCAGGGGATCTTCCCAACCCAGGAATCGAACCAGGGACTCCTGCATTGCAGGCAGATTCTTTACCAACTGAGCTATGAGGGAAGCCCCCAAAATATCCATGCCACATTAGGACACTGAGACAAAAGGGAAAATAGAAATACGTGCCATCTTAGACAGTATTAAATCAGCTGAATGTCTTTGATGTAACAATAATTGTGGGCATATAGGAGAATGTCATTTGAGTGGTATGTATCTCCCAAGTATTTAGTGGTGAAATGTCCTTCATGAGGTCTGTAACTTATTTTCAACACAGCAAAAAAAGAGAGAAAAAGCAAATATAGCAAAACAGTAACTACTGGTTAATCTGAGTGAAAAGTATGAATACTCATTACACTATCCTTCAACTCTTTAAGTTTGATGTTTTTCAAAATATAATGATGAAAAACGCAATGGCAGTAAAAGCTAGCTAAAAAAACAACTCAGACGTTGACCTAACTCCTGGGAACCACTTGCTTATACCTCTGAAACCAGGTGGTTCATTTTCAGGATCACTCTCAATTATTTCATCCTCGACTTCAAGGACTCTCCTCACCAAAGGTGAATTTCTGCTTATTTCTCAGCACAAACTGCCATCTATATGTGAGAAACATCTGTATCAACTACCTGCTTTAAAGAACTATTAAGCAAATAAGTCCAAACTAGTCCCAAAGAAATGAACATTAACTTCCTATGGGGTGCTTGTCAACCTGTCTGTCCATCTTCCTCAGTTATCAAATGCAGGAATGCTGACTGTTTGCTTATTTTAAAGAATTGATACTGATGTGACACCAAATCTTACTAGCCTAGTGCTCTGTTCAACCCATCTCAAGACAGCCACTTTGGCTAGTTAATTACAGGATAACCAAAACAACCTTCCCTTTCCCAAAGCAAAGAATGGTTTATTATATTTAACAGATACATACCACCTAAGTCAGAGGTCCCAGAACTAGGGGCCAGTTAAAATGGACTGACATATCCCCAGCCCCTAGATCAGTGTACTTAGTACATGAAAAATCTAGTGACTTGTTAAATAATTAAAACTCTGATTCTTCCTCAGCTATTCTTGGCTTCTGTCCTTGGTAAGTTTATGGTAGTATCTGAGACTAAATCCATGAGCTTCTCTTTAAAGAGCCTTCCATGATTTTGAAAGTCAGTGCGACATTAGCCTGTAAATCTCCCTGTCTCCAGCAGAGATTTCCAGGAAGAACAAGCAACAGAGTTCATGTTAAATGCCTGAGGGCTGCTTTACAAGCAGAGGGTTTACCTGGGCAAAGGAAGGGAAGGGAGACTCTTCTTCCAGACTCCCAACACAGAATGAAGGACTGCCCTGACTGGCAGTGGGTGACAGAGGGGTCAGCAGGAAGTCTGAAAGGGAACCAGAGACCTGATTATACAAGTCAACTTAATGAAACAGAAGAGATTAACACCGAATCAGGTCTGGATAATTAGCAACACTGCCTCAAAACGCTAAACCTTGATCTACCTTCAACTCTGCCATGTGCAGAGTTATAAAGCCAAGAACATGGCCTACTGTTCACACAAGTGATCAGAATAGGGAGACAAAAGTTTCAAGGTTATGAGAACACTAGAAGGCATTGCAAAATCCACAGAAAAACCCTTTCCACGTTGAGCCAGCTCTCAAGGCATAGGTACTGGATGTCATGGACTAGTTTTATATGGATAAAAAGCTTCAAGAAAAAGAAATGAAATGTAATCAGGTCAGCCTTTATGTTCCAGCCAGCAGATGTCTATGACCTGGGGAATATTCAGTTAGAATTCAAAACACACAGATCAACAAAATCCAGCAAGATGTGAGCTTCTCCTTGCTACTCCCTTCCCCTAGGCTGTCATCTTCTCCATCCTTTCTGACCCAGAGCTGAACATTTCCCACAGATCAGCCCACCCACTGCCCTGATCACTGCTGGAAGGGAAAGGCCTTTCCACAGTCAGCCAGGGCTCTGTGGTACTTTTATTTCTGGGCCCATCCAACTGCTCTTGCCTGAATGTGTTGAAGCCCACATACCTTCAAAAAAGTTAGTCTGTGAAAATACAATCTCCGTGTCACAGATGGTACAGTTAATGTTTTACCATGTTCCTTTGTACAGTAGGTCTCACCTCAGTTAAATTAAAGAGCATGATGGCTGTGTAGCCCTTAGACTCTAGTCCCAGTCCCTGACACTAACCAAGCCCCGGCCTTCGTCTCAGGCTCCTAAATCTGAGAAGTGACAGGCAAATGATAACAAGAGTCACCAAATGTTCTGATCTTGGACATTTCACTGAAAATGCCTGAGAAAAATAAATTTTAAGTATCGAAAACTATCTGCCAGGTGGATGAAGATCAGAAGACAGCTGTCTTAAATTTTAAGTATTTAATTTCATAACACAGTAATATATTCTATATATTAGCAAAACTGTTTTTAAAAAGCTGACAGCCTCTCAATCCTGATCTCAGTCCCTAGAGTGGAACACTGTTAGTGGTCTGGAACACAATCATCCCAGGATTTTTCTATACATTTAGATATATAAACCTACATTGAAATGCTCTGTTTTGTGTGGCGTTTTTAACCCCAAAATGGTATCATGCTCTTTTTCCACAAATTGCTTTCATCTTAAAGGTTCGGGAAGTGAGCTATCTCCCTTTTCAGAAGGTGTAAAGAATTTCATAGTAAAAATGATGTAATTGAGCCATTTCCCTACCAGTAGACTTTGTAGGCTGTTTCCTCCACCCCCTCACCATAAACAATGTTACAATAAGACATATATAAAGATGTTCACACATACAGAGGGAATACTTCAAAGGCAGAACTAGAAATAAAACAGCTGGGCTGCAGAGAAGAATCTAGGTTTAACTATCCTGCTGTAGGGTCTGCCTGAGGTATTCAGAAGCTAGCAGGGCATAAAGCAATCCATACGTGAATCAAATGTAAAGAATTTAGTGTATCTCAGGAATCTATTAACTACACAAATAAAATCAGTCCCCTAAAGACCCCACCATGCTGAGGTCACTGTTGTAAATTCAGACACTAGGGCTCAGCTTAAGGTCTATGGCTGGTGGTCAACTTTATTCTCTAAATCCCAACTCCCATTTACCTGCTTGGGAACCTGGACTTCTGCTAAGAGGAGAAAGGGAGAGCGCCCCACGGCCCTCAGTGCTGGTGGAACCCAAAGCAGAATCAGAGGAGCAGGTGTAGGAATTGAAGGCAGGAAACTGCTGTAGATTCTCCAGGGGAATGTGGACTTCCGGGTCTGCAAAGACAAGATGATAACAGCAGGCCCATTTACAGAATTCTTCTAATCTTTTCCAACAGTTATGGATGGTCAATATGAATCTCCCAGGTGTATGAAGGATGGAGACAGCTTTAAAACCAAAATTTTTAATATCTGCCACTTTATGTCTTTAATATAAAACCCTTGTTTTAACTATTCATGTAAAGCTGGGTGATAAACCTGAGGGTTAATCATACAGTTCTATATAACTTTTAAATATTCCCATAAAATAAAAGTCTTAGTTCTTGAAACATCAGTTTTCTCAACTGTTTAAGATTTGTGCCAAACAGCTACACACCACCAGGATGCCAGCTACATACTTATCCCAGTTAGATAAGTAAAATTTGTATTTACCATACCATGTGGATTCAAAAGAGTCAAGTCTTTCCCCTAGCCAAGGATTCAACTCCTTATTTCTGGAGGTTAAGCAGGCCCTCATGTCACAAAATCCTTAGTTCAGTGAAGCTTATGTTGTGGAACCAGATTAAAAGACTCTACTTCTGCTATGAAAGAGCTCAAGTCTAACTCCCTGCATGTATTTCCTAGTATGTCAACAGGTTTCTACTATTTCAGACTCTCCTGGTAGACTAGCTATGTATAGATGTCTCCAGAGTTGGAAGGCGAGGCCAACAACATACCCAGAGAGCACATGGGCCAATTACCCCAGCATTCAGCAGATGTCCAATTCCCTAGCCACACCCCCGCCCCAGGTTTTTTCCACCCACTTTGCCAAGGATGAACTCACTCTTACTCCTTACTATGTGCTATGCACTTTGACCAGTGCCAACTCCTATGCTCTCAGGAAGCCCATGAGGGAGGTGCTCTCACAACTCACGTTTAGGAGTTGAAGAAATCAAGTGGCAGAGCTGAGCTATGACTGGGCCGGGCCTGGGGCCTCTGTACAGTGATGCACAGCTGCTCTAGTCACAGATGAACGCTCCTGAACTTACATTTGCCCTGCTTCTTGTTCTCCTCCATCTCAATCCGGCGCTCTCGGCGGCGTTCCTCCCGGGCCTTCTTCTGACGCTGCCGCTTCCTCTTCTCAATGTCATCTGCAGGGTGGTGAGGTGGTCAGGAGGCAGACCCAAGACCACCTGGCAATTAACTCCTCCCAGGTGACTAGCAGCTAAGGGCACAAGGGAGGGCCCAGCTGGACTGGATAGAGAGTATCAGGAGTTCGGAGACTCATGACAGAAATCCTTACTTCCTTCTACACTGGGTTTTTAGTGATAAGAATCCCTGAATTCCACTAAAAAAGGGAAGCGAAGCACAGAGCATTCTCACCTGAGAATATCTCTAGGGTTTCCTTAGAAACCAGAGGAGGCTGAAGAGCCAGTTCACAGATGCTGAACTCGCAGGTGAGCGGCAAGTGAGAGAGGTATCTATGACGCTGTCGCACATCCTGCAAGGGAAAAGGGGCCGACGCTCAACCCAAACCAGCCGTGACTCTGAGAGCAGAGGTTCCCACCCAGATATCCAACAGGGAAACACACTCGCTCAGATCTCAGAGCAGTACTCAAGTTATCGCCATTTTGGAAAGCTGAACAGAAATTGTCAATTAACCTACAATAAGGTAGAATAAGCAACCAAAAGCAATTATTGGGTTTGTGATGCAAATGAATTAACTGAGCCCACTAATGCATGATACAAAGCTGATCAGCTGTTTCTGATTTTCTGGGGGGTCCACAACAACAGGGAGAATAAGGAAGACAAGAGTTACTTATTGGCAAAAAATCTGAGAACCTCCGACAGAATTAATGGTAACTGGGAAGGCAGACAAAGCAGGTTTCCCTATTGAACAAAGCTTGGCCTAAAACAATAAAAATGAAGCTGATTTAATTTTCTTTTTATCCTTTTTCTTCACATTTGATAGAAGGGTTATAGTACATAAAAAGTCTCTTAATTTTAAGCTTTTAAACTGTGATCAATACAAGGCTAATTCTCAAAGGGCAAATATTCACATATGTAAATTATCAGACAATAATTCACAGGTATGTGCTAAGCCAAAATTCATAAGCTACCTTAAAGCCTCCAAGGACTTTGTTTTCTTGGCCATTTCTCCCAAGCAGTAGGAAGAAAGAGAAACAAAAACAAACTCATCTCAAATGAAAGCAGTGGAGAATCTCTACCCCGAAAGCACAATAAAGGAAGCTGTGATACAGACAGCAGTGGTGGATTGACCTCACAGACCCCCGCAGGGCAGGGGGAGCCCCATTTAGGTTTTTAAAAACGCACAGGCTCCAAAACACAAACACACACACAGAAACTACAGGCCTCTGAAGGTCTGTGAACCTGGATCAGCTAGGCCCAGCACAGAGAGATGAGGTTAATGCGGCTCCCTGCCCCTCCACCTCGCAAGGCAGGCCCTTACCTCAGACATGGAGTAGCCGGAGATCTCCACCACGGTGGCCGAGATCTTCTCAGGGCTCTGCTCCAGGCTGCCGTATTCCCGCACAAGGCAGCGCACATTCACAGGGTGCAGGAACATGTGCTGCCCGTCCTCCGCTGAAGACAAGCGGATCCGTCACACCATGTTCCCGGCCAGTCCTCAAGTCGGGGCCCTCCTCGTACCCGGCCCGACTCTCCCTCCCCAGGCTGAAAGTCACAACAGGCCCAGCCACCCAGGGTCTGTGCCGCTGCCCTCCTCTGCTTAGAGAGCCAGACCACTTCTCTGAAACATCCAGCGGCACCGAGCCGGCCCCTCAGGGAGGCTCACCTTGGTAAAAGTAGTAACAAGGAGAGCTGCTCAGGTGAGTGACGCTTGGTTTGCTGACGGGTTCCTGCTGGCTGGACTCGGTACAAATGGTCCCTTCTCCAAGACTGTCTTCTGCTAACTCCAGGTCCTCACAGGCCTCTGACAAGCCCTCAGGCTCTGGTTCAGACACTGCTTCCTCCTCCTCTACCAGAGGGAGAGCAACAGGATGAGGAGGACCCAGAGAACAAACTTCGGTGGCGTCTTCATCAAAAGCAGACAGGTACTCCAACACGCCCTGTTGGGACAAACTGCAGGTTACAGAAAGAACATGTGGCAAAGGCAGGAACCAAGCTCTCGAGGTCTATGTCAGCTGTCAACGACTTAACACTGAGGAAAAAACACACATGAGATAGCACATAGGAAAAATTTAAAAATAACTTTTTTTTAAAAAAGCACATAAGAAATACTCATAGTTCCCTTTTCTCCAGATCTAACAGTGCCTACCAGATGGAGAAGAATGGTGGCCACTCAGTTGGTAACAAAGACACCAACCTTCCTGGGTTGAAAAACGGACTCCTTCACCAAGGGAGCCATCAGCACCAGTTGTTCCAGAGCAGCCACGACACCAGGGACCTCCCCTCTGCTTTCAGCCAATCCTGACAGAGTCTCTTCCCGAGCCTAGAGCACCAGAGAGAAAACCAGAAACATACTGAGTCTGAAGGACCAAAGTTTACAATGGCCTCTCGACAGGAGCAAAAGTTAAAAGGCCAAAAGGAAGAGTCTAAGTACTTAAAATTCTCAATCTTTAAAGAAAGCAGGAAGCAAAGGTATCTGGTACTCCAGTGGGATGGTATTCTGCTTAGCATCTCTGACAGTGATAACGACAACACTACACAAAAGCCTGCTGAACAGAAACCCAAGGACACAGAAGTGGTCTTCTCAGGTTTATGAACTAAGCTTAGAGAGAACCATGGTGGGAAACAAGGGTGCAACCCCCACCTCAACCTAGACAGATCTACTTATATGAAGCTTTCCTTCTCCCTGAAATGCATCTGAACTAATGCCCTGCATTAAAGAAAGAAAATGAAAAGTAAATACAGAATCCTACCCAAAGAGGACTTCTGAGTCAGAGAGAGAGGAATTCAAATACAAGCTTCACCTCCTACTAGCTGTATGTACTCAAGTGAATTACTTAACCCATGATTCCACTTTAAAGGGGACAGCTATTCTATCACACCCAGTTATGAAGCTACATGAGATAAATACAAGAGCAGTATGTCAGCACAGGGCCTGTCACAGGCCCTTTCATCAGGGCTTTCATTGTTCTAACAGATCACTGATTTTCAAAGTGTGATCAGGGGGTGAGCAGCACCAGACTCCCCTGGAACTTGTGATAATACAAATTATTAACCTTACTAAGCCTAGACCTACTGAATCAGTCTCTCAGGGCAGAGCCCAACAACGAATGATTCTGCTGCCTCTCAAAGTTTAAGAATTCCTATTGTAGAGGACACAGGGCATAGGGAATTCTCTATTTGGATTCTGCTGCTCCAAAATCCTCAGCAGGCATTGGTAGAGCCTGCTAGAGAGGCCATAATAATTTATTTACAATGTTCCTTAAATAAAACATCTCCAAAAATTAATCTAGGCGCTTTCCTAAAAAACAAACAAAAGCCTATGTTGCTTAATTAAGGGCACAGCTGGAGAAGGAAATGGCACCCCATTCTAGTACTCTTGTCTAGAGAATCCCATGGAGGGAGAAGCCTGGTAGGCTCACAGTCCATGGGGTCGCAAAGAGTCGGACACGACTGAGCGACTTCACTTTCTTTCTTTACTTTCTTTTTTTAGGGCTTTCCTGGTGGTCCAGTGGTTAAGAATCCATGTGGTTAAGAATCCAGAGGACACAGGTTCAATCCCTGGTCAGGGAAGATCCCACGTGCCACGGAGCAACTAAGCCTGTGTGCCACAACTATTGAAGCCCGAGCGCGCTAGAGTCTATGCTTGGCAACAAGAAAATCCACTGCAATGAGAAGCCCACAAGAGTAGCCCCTCCTGGCCACAACTACAGAAAAGCCCACGCACAGCAATGAAGACCCAGAGCAGCCAAAAACAAATAAATCTTAGAACAAAAAAAGAACACAGCTAATCTAAGAAACTCAAGAGTTTTAAGATCACCCTGACTTGATCTTTTCAGTTCCAGGAAGCACCTGATAAACCACTAGGTTACCCTTTCCCTCCTATCACCAAAGCCCAGAGCAAATCTGCTTTCTTAGCTGTTCCTTGCTCATCATCTCAAACGTAGGTGGGACTGAAGTAGCTAATTTCCAACCCCTGCCCCTACTTCCAGGGCTTCCCCTCACCTTGAGCTCCTGGATAGCTGCCTCAATAAAGCAGGACTCGGGTGTGTGCTTCTCCTCTGCCAGTTGCCGCTCCAGTGCCGCTTTCTCTTCCTGCACCACCCGGCGCAGCACCTGCTCCTTGGAGGCCAGCAGCAGCTTGGAGTACTGGCTGTGCTGTTCATCTGCAACAACGCCAACGAGATCACAGAGAGGCAAAACTCAGAGCTCACGGTTGTATGGCTAAATAGCAACTTTCATATACAGCTTTTTTCCTAAGGTGAAAATAGAATGACTTAGTGTATTCTTCTTAAAAGAAAAATATTTAGCAACGACCCTTAACTTAAAATTTACAACTCTGACTCCATAACACAAGAAAGCTATCCTAAGAAAACCAAAGATGTAGAAAAAAATTAGTTTTCTGAGAATCCCCTGATAGTCCATACTTTCACTGCTGAAGGTCAGGGTTCAATTTCTGGTTGGGAACTAAGATTCAAAAAGTAATATGATGCGCACCCCCTCCCCGCCACACACAAAAAACTTTAGTACAGAAAAGGTGCAACCAACTAGTAAGTCCAAAGAGATAGTGACATGATGGTATATTCATTAAAGAGAACTTTGCAGACATTGAAAATGCTCTTCTAAGAAGGAAGCATTTAGTGACATGGAGAAATATCCACACTACATGGGGGGAAAAAAACAGATGCCAAACAATAAAACAATTCCAATCTCACAAAAACATACATGTATAGGAAAAAACTCCACAATTAACATTTTGGGGTACCTCTGGGTAAAAGGATCAAGCATGATTTACTTCCTTCACATCCATTTCCCAAATTTTATGGACTTAAAAAACCCTGAGATAACTATTTACAAATCTGAATGTGTGTCCTTCACACTTTTTCCTATATATTTATATATCCACATTCATAAATAAAAGTCTAGATCTATTTCTTTTTTTACCTTCTATATTGTGTTAGAAATGAAGATATACTTTAATGAGTTAAGTTTCTTGTGGACATTTAGGTTATTGCCAATTTCTATTATGACTGTAACAAACAAAAAAACAACTATTACAAAAAAATTCCTATACATGCTCTTTGGTACAAATGTTTTCTTTATGATACTGAATCAAAGGTTGGGTCTATTTTATATACTACCTGCCCCCACCCCCCCATACACACTAAAGGCTGTATCAATTTAAACTCCTACCAAGAATGAGAGTACCCACTTCCCCACCCCTGCCAAGACCCAGCACAGGCATACCCCAGTGATAAGTTTGTTTGGTTCCACTGTAATAAAGTGAGCATCACAATAAAGTAGGTCACAGATTTGTTTCCCAGTGCATACAAAAGTTATTCTTACACCATTCTGTAGTTTATATGCTAGCAATAGCATTAAAACAATATTAAAAAACACTGTTAAAAAACGCTAACAATGGGTTTCCCTGGTGGTTCAGTGGTAAGGAATCCACCTGCAAATGCAGGAGACACAGACTCAATCCCTGGTTTGGGAAGATCCCACATGCCTCAGAGCAACTAAGCCCGTATACCCCAACCACTGAGCCTGTGCTCCAGAGCCTGGCAGCTGCAACTACTGAGCCCATGTGCCACAACTACTGAAGCCTGAGCACACAGAGCATGTGCTCCACAACAAGAGAAGCCACCACAATGAAGAGCCCATGCGCCGCAACTAGAGAAAAGCCCACGTAGCAATGAAGACCCAGCACAGTCAAAAGGCAAAAAACCGGTAACCATCACCTGACAATGCAGTGTTGCCACAAACCTTCACTCTGTAAAAACTGCCTGTCTGTGAAGCACAGCAAAATGAGGTATGCCTGCATGTGCCTCATCCTGTGTGTGTCACTGCTACAGGCATTTGTGTAACTCTAGGCAAAGTTAAACCTCTGTAGATACTTGGCAAGCTATTCAGATATCCTCTCCTGGGAAATACTTTGCCACATGCTTAGCCTATTCTTCTACTAGACTGTTAATTTATAGAACATCTGTATGTTCTAGACATTAATCTGCATTTTAAATGTGAAAATCTTCCCCTATTTATCACCTGTTGACTTTAAGGAGTTCTGCTAAATCTTAATTCTCATAAAATCAAATTTATTAATCTTTTATTTTATAGCATTGATGGTTTCAGCTTGGTTCAAATACATTCCCAGGTAAAACCCCAAGGATTTATAAAGATATTTTCCTATATTTTCTTTTAAAAGTTTTGAATTTTGTTATACTTGATTTTTCAATCCATCAGGAATTGATTTTTATGAATGGTATGAGATAGGGATCTAATTTTTTTTTCCATAAGAGTCAATTGTTTATACCATTTATTGAAAATCCTCTTTTGCCCAAAAACTGAAATGTCACTTTAATGCTCATCTCCATTGGAACACAGAGAATACAACCCCTTGCACTCCCTACCGTAAGCACTGACCACACTCTAGACCCGAATGTCTGGCTGCCAGTCTGTCTCTTCGATTAGACTACTGAGCTCCTTGATGACAGGTGTCAAGACTGGCTGACTGTGGAATCCCCCCAAAACTGGGCACAGTGCTAGATACTACTCAACAAAGTCTTACGTGTATTTTAATTTTTCATTTCACAAATGAACTACATTCGAAATCAAGAGTTAAAGCATTTTCTGCAAACTTCACCCCCAACCTACTGGAATCCTATGTCTAATTTGGCAATGCTAGAATTAGCTAGCTTAAAGGCTGTTTTTGACAGTAGAAAGACATACTCAAGTAGCCTTAACAGATATACCCACCATTACGTGTTCCCCAAATTAACAAAACTCACCTCCAAGATGAATAGGATGGTCTACATTCATCCACTTGGATTTGGGCAAGGCCACCAACACCCCTTTCTCCCTCTTCATCAGCTGCATTGTAATGGTATCGCCAACAACATACTGACGTGACTCTGTGGCAACAACACTGTAACATGGACATTTACATGTAGAAGGGCAAGCAGTTGGCAGACTGAGGTCTAATCTGGTAAACACCTCCGTCTTACCTCTTTAGATCCTTCTTATGCACAGAACTGTAACAGATGGGACATTTACTCCAGGTCTTCTCACTCAGTGAAAGATAGTGCAGGATGCATGCCCAGCAGAAGATGTGTCCACAACGGGTTATCTTGGCTGCAGTAGGTGGATATAGGCATATTGGGCAAGATGGCACTTCATGGCTACAAATGCGCTGAAACAAACACCACCACAGGTTAAACTGCTTTCAGAACTGACTAGGGACTGTCAAAAGCCTCTTCCATCTCCTTCCTCATCCCTATACATCTCTAACAACACATCTTCATAATACTGTTCAACAGTGCAGGTATATGCAAAAGAGCACCTCAAGAAAATCATTAAGGAAACCAAAATAATAATATAATAAAACCACCAAATAACAGGTATTTTCAGAGTTCAGCATCAAAAGGAAAAAATGACAATCAATATAGATCCCATTAACTAAAAAGACTTATATGTACACATACATAAAGGCAGGATTCCCTGGTGGCTAAGATGGTAAAGAATCTGCCTGCAATGCAGGAGACCCGGGTTTGATCCCTGGGTCAGGAAGATCCCCTGGAGAAGGGAATGGCAACCCACTCCAGTGTTCCTGCCTGAAGAATCCCACAGAGAGAGGAGCCTGGTGGGCTGCAGTCCACGGAATCGCATAGAATTGGACACGACCAAGTGACTCATGCACACGCACGCACGCACACACACACACACACACACACACAAAGGATCTAGAAGTAATGTACCAGGAGGAACCAGTGAGGCTTCCACATTATGTCTGTTTTTTCCCTAAACCAATGCATACAGGACTTAAGTTTCATAGGCTTTCCATGTCACTTTCAGATGATTTTATGAATTTTCACAGTAATGAGAGTGCAGGCCTTTGAGTCGATCACTTTGAAAGGTATTCTATATCACATAACTAGGAGTAACAAAGGGATACCCAGAGCCTGTAACTTCAAGAGAAGACAAATGCAGCAGTAGCTTGGACTGAAGTACAGCTGTGGGGCTCATTTCACCTGTCACAAGGCCAAGACCAAATCTCATAGTGATGACTACACATGGCTACCAATGAAGCAGTGTACATGCTATGAGCCCATCCAGGATCAGGAGGATAACCAGAGTTCTCTATTCCCCTGCTTATGTCTTCCCAGAGGAGAGGAGGTAGCAGACAGGACTGTTATTACCCTATTACCCTGCAATGCCTAGTCCTGCAGGAGCCAATTAGCAGAAAATCAACTTTAGACGAAACAAGCAGTGATCTCTGGAAAATGCCCACAGCAAGGCCAGACAGAAAGACGGATCAGCAATAAACTCAGCCAAAAGCTGCTGTCACCACAGTCCCTCTCTTTAGTTCACTCTGCCACTCTCAGCTCATAAGCTGAGCTGAACTACTCACCACTTGTTCCACAAAGTCCCAGTTGACTAAGGTATCAGGATCAGCAAAATGAACTGTGTAGTCTTGGTCTTCAGACACCACAAACTGGCAGCTAGAAAACAGGGAGAGACAAGAAAGGGGCAGACTGTCAGAAATCACCGACAAGCTCTCAGGAGAAAGTCACCATCTCTTCACTTAGAAATCAAACACAGGAATTAGCAGCCAGGGTTTGTGAGGCACTGAACTAGGACTTCAGCCTGAGTTCCAAGTCCTGGCTTTGGAGGGAATCCAAAGACTCAGCGGGTAGGAGTCCAAATCCATGAACTCTGTTTCCTTTGCTCCCGAGCCCAGCCAAGCTGCCTGCAGGCCCTCCTCTTGAACTAAAATTAGCCCAGACGGTGGCTCCATCAACATGAAGGGAAGCCAGATGTCCTTCCTCATCACCAGAAACCACCAGTCTTCAAGGCAGCAGCAAAGACTGCTCAGTCATCTGAGCAGTCAGTCATCTGAGCACCAGGATTTTTTGTTGTTTGTTTGTTTGGGGTTTTTTTGGGCCACACAGTGTGGCTCTGGGATATCTCACTTCCCCAATCAGGGATTTAACCCAGGCCTCATCAGTGAAAGCCCAGAATCCTAACCACTATACCACCAGAAACTCCCACCAGTTTTTTTACATAAAATACTAAATGGTTACTTCAGTCTAGACCCAAGGTCAAACTTTACATGAAATAAGGTCACACAAAAGGAAAACAAAAGAGAATCATTATCTGAACAAATGCAAGCCAAACACTCCAGCGTGGCATTCAATTCTCCCTTAAGTAATTTCTCCTCCTATAAGAGGAATAGCTGAATCTCAAAGTGGTTAGGTAAGTTACTCAAGGTCTAAAGCCAAAATAAGATTCAAATCTGGATTCAATTCCAAAGGAAACATTTTTACTACAGCATCACAATACTAAAGCATTAATTTATTTAAGTATTATATTCTTTTCAACACCAAGAACACCTGCTTGAAACACATCTGTGTTTTCAAGGCCAGGTGAGAAAGAGAGGGAGCAATCAACTCCCTTTCCACCTCTCCCACAGTTGCTTAAAGGAGGCCTCTCAGTACCACAAACCAGAGGCTCATTTCACTCCCCTCCTAAGAGTAGAGATACTCACTTGGCTTGCAAAAAGAGTTCCTTATTAAAAGGCTTATGCCCCCACTTGTTCCTTTTTCCCCAGCTGCCATGTCCACTGCCTTCAAAATGACCAGCCTGGCCACGGGGTTCAAAAGTGAAATTCAACAAGTGGTTCAGGTTGATCTTCTTCGGACCAGAGAACTGGGCAGGGCTAAACTCTGCCCGTTGAGCCTCTGCTACCTAGAGAGAATGAGAGCAAAGCAGAGGATTTCCAGTTAGGATGACACTTGCTACACGACAGCAGAAGCCAGCGCACCCCTTCTCCTACACGGCTTAAACTATGAGCTAAGTAAAACATAGGCTTTTATTTAGTAAACAATCTTCCTAGGAGGGGGTAATGAAAAGGCCACCCAAGATCTAGACAGGGGTGGAAAAAAAGAGCCTCAAACATACAATTACTGATACTTATAAACTGTTTAGTCTACCCTAAGTGGCAATTAACCATTACATGACAAAACCCAGTATGAGCTCCTCTAGCTATCTTGAAGCACAGAGATTTACTTACTGGATTAATGTTTCCACAGTCCCATAAGACTCTGATACCTTCACTCTTGCTAGCTACTTGCTCCCTGGTCTGTTTCTGGCCAACGTTGAGTCTGTGGAACCACACTCTGGAGGCGGCCTGCAGGCACCTGCTAACTACCAAAGGCTTCAGGATCCTGCCAGAGACCTCCCATCTAAGACACACGCTGCTATTCACTGTTAATTAAAACTGACAGAATTAGAACATGTAGGCAGACTAGCTCTGTGTCCAGAAATAAATCCAATCAGCACATTCCAAAACAGTTTAGCAAGAAACCAGCTATGAGAAATGCCACTGCACGCAGAGATGGAATCTTTACCGTGCTGGGGCTTTTTCAGTCCACTTGACATTCCCAGACTGAAGTGGCACAGGTACCTGCTGTGAGTCAGTCAGTGCATTTTCTAACCCCACTTTTCCACTTAAATTTCAAAAGCACTTGGCCCTGTCACTAAATACTAGTAAACAGTCACCTTACAAGACTATATACCATTACATGAGTCTCCTATTATGCTTTAGTATCAGATGCAGACTGTTCATGGCTTTTCCAGTGTTAACAAAATAATGCTATGATAAATACACTTAACAGACCTTTGTGCACAAATATTTGAGCGCCTACGATTATTTCTTTTGAATGTATAGTAGGAATTATTGAATCAAAGGAAATTCAAATTTAAGGGTTTTGCTGCTTATTAGTGTATAAGCAGCACTTGCACATACGTAATAAAGAAATCTAAAGAGTACAAGATGGGATACAGTCAGATACCTTCCATTCCAGAGCCAACCGATATACCCTCCTGAGATCTTTTATGCTTATAGAAATCAGAGTATATGACATTTATGATTAAATATAGCAACACAAGATATAGTCAGACAAGCTCTTATCATAACAATATATCCTGGGAAACAACACTCCACACACACACACACCTCCACCCCATCACTGTTTATGTAACTCACCACAGGAAGCGCCTGGTCATCCCTTACTCCTACTCCCTAGATTCTCATCTCCAATTGGCTCCACTTCCCCTAATCAGTCTTCTACTCCAATGCCCCAAACCTGGGTAAGAGCTTGTGTTCACGCAACAAAACCCCCCACATTCTCATCCTCTACCTTCATCTTTTTACTCTAAGTGGCCCACTGTCTCTGACACTGCCCATCATAATTCCTGATTACAACTTCCAACCTGTCGCCTCTCAGTTCCTTGACATCTTCTCCTCTGATCTGCTTACCCTCTACCCTACCTCTACGACCCCCTCCCATGAGCACACCACCTAGAGCTGGACTGTCCAATAAAGCAGCCACTGCTATCCAGGCATGTTGGCTACTGAGCACTTGATATGTGGCCAGTACCACACTGTGAAACAGCATTTTAGCTATACAGGATTACCTATATTAACATTAATTTCACTGTTTTTACTATTTTACTGTGGCAACTAGTCTATGGGGTCGCAGAGAGTCAGACACAACTGAAGCGACTTGGCAGCAGCAGAAAACTTTGTTACATATGTGGCTTATTTAGCCTGTCTTTTTTTTGCATTGGAGGATAATTGCTGTAAAATGTTGTGTTGGTTTCTCCTGTACAACAACATGAATCAGCCATAAATATACATCTACCCCTTTCCTCTTGAGCCTCCCTCCCTCCCCTCCCCCAATGGCTTAGCATCTCAACTGGACGACACTGCTCTACAGTCCAGACAGTGGTGATAACAATTCCACCTCTTCCACCATCTTAGCTTTGAGCACCCTACCAGAATCTCACTCCTTTCCCGGCTTGTTTCTGTTAGTTCTGATTGTTACAACAATTTCACCTGCACTGGGATCTCCAAACCAGTGATCCAATCCCCTTCTCCCCACATTTTTTTTCCTTGGCTCTGATTTTATGGTCCATTGCCCCATTCTCTTTGTTGACTGTACTTATCTGGCAAAACATTCCCCTGATTAATCCTCACCAGCATCAGAGCAACGAAACACGGCTGAAGCTGTGCTGTGCCAATCAGCCTCAGTAAAGCAGACTTTTGTGCTGCCCAGCAGTCACATTACAATCTGATTACACTTCTGTGCTCCACTGATTTCCCCCAGTCCCCGAGACGACTCCTCCAGTCCTCAGGTTTCCAAACCTTCTGTCTCAGCTCCTCTTTGATATGTCTCTGAGACAGTAAGAACAATCAGAGAACTCCTATGCCTTCCTTCCAGTCGCCTGCCTTCCTCTATCACTGTGGATGAACTGGGGAAGCTCCTAAGCCAATTCCTCAAAAACTCAAGGTCACTTTCAGCAACTCTCTCCCTGTTCTCTCCATCACCTTTTCCCTCTCACCAGAACAATTCCATGAGCAGAGGTATGCTGCAATTTCTTGAACCTTAAAATCTCTTTTGAGCTCACATTCCCCTCAAGCCACTGCCTCACCTCTCCGGTCCCCTACCAGAGCAAAACCACTAGAAACTAATTATCTAAACTTGCTCTCTCTTCTTCCCATTCTCTCTAAATCTATGTCAATCAGGTTTTTGTCCTCATCCACTCCACCAAAGCAGCACAAGGCCAACAACCTAATCCACCTTCATATTTCCAAATCTAATGGTCAGCTTTCCAACTCAATCTTCTTACCCAGCCTAGAAGCACAAGACAAAAACTGATCACTTTCTCCCAACGGTTTTTAGTTCTCTTTCTCCTTTTTTGCAGGTGCCTTATCATCCTGACTCCAAGCTCAGTCCTCGAATCCACTCCCTTTTGGCAACACTCACTCCTTCATGATCACACTTAGTTCCACAGCTGCAAACACCATGTGTACCTGGACAGCTCTCTAGCCAAGGTCTTCTCCTTGAACCCTAGATTCAGTTAATAAGAGCCTAGCTATACTTAAGAGATCCAACAGACAACACTTCTAAATGAAGTTCTTTATCTCAACACCCTGTCTCCTCCCCAGCCCAAAACCTTGTACCTCTTGAGACTGCCCCCATTTCAGCGCATGGTACCTGAATCAGGCCCCTGTCAAAAACATTAGCCACTATTTCCCTGCTTAGACCCCACATTTAGTCTATTTAAAAATCCTGCTGGCTGTTTCTGCAAATATCTCCCCAAGTCTGCTCATCTCTAATCATTATCACTCTGTTTCAATCACTCAAACCAGGGATATCTTAATAAGCTCCTAACCAGTCTCCCTGTTTCCTCTCCCCTTTAAACTCAAGGGCACGTTCGTTACCTTACTTCTCTTCTGAAGCCCCCAATAGCTTCCCCTCTCTCTGAACAAAAGCCAATTTCCTTGGAGGACCCATGTGATCTGACCCCTCTCGCTCCCTTTGTGGCTTCATTTCCACTTCTGCATCCACGGCAGCCTATCTGCTTTACCTTGAACATAGCAAAAGCACTACGACCTCTGGTCCTATGTATGTATAAACTCGTTCTGCCTAACACACCCTTCCTCAAAACTGTACTGGGTGCTCCCTGCTTCCTTCAGGACTCAGAAGCCTCAGAGAAGCTTTTACCTTCTCAGGGCAGCTTTCCTCACTCACCTCCTAAAACCTGTCTTTATTACTCTCTATACCTCTCCCTCTCAGTCTACTGTGCTTCAATTTAATAAGCACTTACCATTATATTTATTACAAAATGATTTGTCTCCCCAAACTAAAATATAAACCCCACCCAATGTTGTATTTCAAGGTCTAAATGGTATTTAGTGCACAGTAAGTGAGGAATAAATTTCTGGTCAATGAATGAATTCTTCCATGAGTACATCCATTAAATCTTATTCTATACTGGCTACACAGTATGGAATGTTATGTATGGAACACAGTATGGAACAACAGGATAATATATTTAACCAATAATATATTTAACTTTGATAGCAGTTAGGCTGTTTCCAAAATCATGCAATTACAATGTGGCAGTGAACTCCCTTGTACATAAGTCTTCATGCACATTCAGAAGATATCTAAGGAATTCCTAAAATCAGAGTACCTGGGACTGCTAGATACTATACATGGTTCAGATGGTAAAGAAACCACCTACAATGCAGGAGACTCAGTTTCAATCCCAAGGTCATGGAAGATCCTCTGAAGGAGGGAATGGCTACTCACTCCAGTATTCCTGCCTGGAGAATTCCATGGACAGAGGAGCCTGGTGGGCTTTAGTTCATGAGGTCACAAAGAGTTGACCGAAACTGAGTGACTAACACTTTCACTTCACTTCATATGGCAAATTAATGTCTTTAAGTAATGGTATTTTATTACCTAAATATTCCAAAGGGTACCTACAAATCAAGAGTAGTAATAAAAGGATGATACAAACTAAGGTACCCTAAATTAGTTACAGAGGGCATCAGAGGATGAGATGGCTGGATGGCATCACCATGCAATGAACATGAACTTGGGCAAACTCAAGGGGATGGTGGAGGACAGGGAAGCCTGGCGTGCTGAAGGCCATGCAGTCAGAAAGAGTCGGACACCACTGGGGCACTGAGCAACAACAACAAATTTGCTACAATGTCTCACAGTCCATGATTATAATGTCTTCTTCTTCTAAGGAAATTTTCTTAATCTTTAAGAGAAGAAAGGAGGCAAAGTTCCAAAGCAAGTTAACCCTCAACTACTCAAGACTGCTCTGAGAAGTGGGGACCTCTTGCTCCACACCTTCTCCAACCACTAATAAACTAGGGGTGGGGGAGTCAGACCTCATGCTTCTTATGCTCTAGAAAGGACATTCTAAAATTTCGTACCTCATCTCGTCTTCCACCATTAAAAGAAGAGCTAAAGAGTTTGCTGCTGCCGCCACCCCTTTGAGGAGGCATCTTATTAAAAGTTTTGCTTTTCTGTGAATTGGAGCGACGGGATTGGTTGATAAAATTTTCATTTTTGGGGTAGGAAGGTTCACGTTTGCGATTATAACGCTTGGATCCACTTGAGTTCTTTCCATCTGAAAGCAATAAATGTGAAAAAATTAGTTAAGAAATGATACACATACTTGGCTAACTACCCTCCACCTCCCAACGAAATTGTATTTAAACAAGGGTAAATAGGCCCTTCCATGACCTCCAAGAAATCTGGGTTGGCCCAGACCGTTAGTGCTTTGGACAAGACATTACACAGTAAGGTGGATTTCCTTTTTTATTTTAATGAAGCCTAAAGGGTCCCTTCCTCAGAAGGGACACACTACAGATCAAACCTCATAGACTCAGTTCACAAGGTCTTTCTTTATAATAGAGCTTAACCACTGCTCTTGCAAAAGTCCATTCAGACACAGTGATAGAAAAGGAACAGGAAAAAGTCTGTCTATATCAGGAAAAAGTACTTTATCTGGAGAAAGGAAAAAAAAAACCTTCTTCTTAAATTATTGAAGCACAGCTAGATCCTATACTGCAATGGTGTGGTCTAGTTTCCAGCATATATATATTCAAGAGGCACAAAAACAAAACAATAATTACATAATGTTTTAGAGGTCAAACTGAGAGGCTACTGACTGACAGTATATCAGCCTAAGTTATATCCAAACATATGTTCAATTTTGGAATTCAGAAAGAAAAAATTTGTCAGTGCCCATAGAATACCAAACTATAATGTTTAATTTCCTTTTAGTCTCCATTTTATACAACACTCATCACACACTTAAACAAAATGATAGGCATATAAGATATACTGTCTTCCACTTATTAATCCATGAGCTATTTCATGCAGCCCTAGGCTTCAAAAGCAAGATTAACGGCCACACTGTACCTACTGTATGCTTACATACATACATACATAACATAACCAATTTGCTTTGTAGCTTTTGACTGCAACTCTTTGTGACCCCATGGACTGTAGCCCGCCAGGCTCCTCTGTCCATGGGATTTTCCAGACAAGAATACTGGAGTAGGTTGCCATTTCCTTCTCCAAGGGACCTGACCCAAGGATTGAACCCACGTCTCTGGCATCTCCTGCAGGGCAAGTGGATTATTTTACCATGGTGTCATTAACAGTATTGGGAGCCTCTTCATACACAGACCTGTGTGCATGATTATGTCAAAGTCTCAAAGTAGAATTAGCAGATCAAGTATGATCATAAAGCCTTTTACAAAATCCTCAAGTTGCTTTCTAGAATCACCATACCAGTTTATTTATATTCTAACAACACTACAAAAGAGAATATCTTACTACACTCTTTATAATACTGACTTGGATAAACTTTGCTAAATTCAAAGGTCAAAATAATTTGTTTTAAACGTGAATTTCTGAAGACTAGCAGCAAACATTTTTTCTATTAACCGTTTGTATTTTGTGTCAAGAGTTCATTTGTATTTTTTGCCCCATTTTTTTCTACTGGGGAACAAAGAACCCTGACCAAACACAGTTCAGATCAGATCAGATCAGTCACTCAGTCATGTCCAACTCTCTGCGACCCCATGAATCGCAGCATGCCAGGCCTCCCTGTCCATCACCAACTCCCGGAGCTCACTGAGACATCCATTGAGTCAGTGATGCCATCCAGCCATCTCATCCTCCGTCGTCCCCTTCTCCTCTTGCCCTCAATCCCTCCTAGCATCAGAGTCTTCTCCAAACACAGTTAACATGTGCCAAAGTTTACTAGCTTAAAGGCGGGGGGGGGGGGGTGGGGGGGGGCGTGGAGCGGGCAAAGTAAATCCTGAGAATCACACCAAGTAAGAAAAGGTGAATAAAGGTGGAAGGACCCAGATTAGTCTTTGGACAAAAAAAAAAAAAGACTTATTTTTTCTTGTCCCTTCAATACTCACTCCAGTTTGCCTTATTTCAACATAGAGATCTGATCAAATCAATTCTGTACACTAATTCAACGGCTTTAAAAGCAAAAACAGGAGTTCTGGTTTAAGATGGCAGAGCAGAAGGACGTGCATTCCTCTTTTCCGGCAAGAGCACCAAAACGGCAATTAGCTGTTGAACAACCCAAAAAAAGATACCATGTCCAAAGACAAAGAAACAGCCACAGTGAGAAGGTAGGAGGGGCACAATCACCATAAACTCAAATCCCACACCTACCTATGGGTGGGTGACCCACACACTGGAGAACAGTAATACCAAAGAAGTTCTCGCAGTGCTGTTAAGATTCTGAACCCCAAATCAGGCTTCCCAGTCTGGGGATCCGGCAAAGGGACTGGGAATCCCCAGGAAATCTGACCTTGCGGGCCAGCAGCATTTGATTATAGGACTGCTACACGATTGTGGGAAACAGAAACTCCAGTCTCAGAGGGCAGAAACAAAATTTTGCATGGACCAAGACCCAGAGGAGAGGAGCAGTGACCCCACAGGAGACTGAACCAGAACTACCTGGTAGTGTTGGAGGGCCTCCTGTGGAGCATGGGTTGGCAGGGGCTCACCACAGCGATGGGGGCACTGAAAGGTCCCCCCTGGCGTAAACCTTCTTGGAGTTTGCCATTAACCCTACTATAGAGCCCGTTGACCACAGGGCTGGGTCGCCTCAGGCCAAACAACTACCTGGGAAGGAGTGCAACCCCATTAATCAACAGATAATTGAATTAAAGCTTTATTGAGCAAGGCCCTACCCACCAGAGCAAGACCCAGTTTTTCCCATCACCAGTCCCTCCCATCAGGAAGCTTACACAAGCCTCTCAGCCTCATCCATTAGAGGGCAGAAAGAAGAAGCAAGAAGCGCCATCTCACAGGAACTAAAACAAAAAACACGTTACAGAAAGTTAATGACGATGAAAAAGCAGAAAGTTATGTCCCAGAAGAAGGGACAAGATAAAACCCCAGAAAAACAACTAAATGAAGTGGAGATAGGCAACCTTCCAGAAAAAGTATTCAGAATAATGAGAGTGAAGATAATCCAGGATCTTGGGGAAAGCATAGAGGCAAAGATTAAGATGCGAGAAATGTTTACCAAAGACCTAGAGGAACTAAAGATCAAAGAAATGAATAATACACTACAAGGAATTAACAGCAGAACAACTGAGGCAGAAGAATGGATAAATGACCTGGAGGACAGAATGGTGGAAATCACTGCCACAGAACAGAATATAGAAAAAAGAATGAAAAGAAATGAAGACAGCCTAAGAGACCTCTGGGACAACATTAAACGCACCAACTTTCACATTATAATAGGGGTCCCAGAAAGAGGAGAGAGAGAGAAAGGATCTGAGAAAATATCTGAAGAGGTAAGAGCTAAAAACTTCCCGAACATGGGAAAGGAAATAGTCAACGAAGTCCAGGAAGTACAGAGAGTACCATGCAGTATAAACCCAAGGAGGAACACACAGAGACACAAAGAAATCAAACTGACAAAAATTAAAGATAGAGATAAAATACTAAAAGCAACAAGGGAAAAACTACAAATAACATACAAGGGAACTCCCATCAAGCTAGCTGATTTCTCAACAGAAACTCTATAAATCAGAAGAGAATGGTGGGATACATTTAAAGTGATGAAACGGAAGAACCTACAACCAAGAAGACTCCATCCAGCAAGACTCTCCTTCAGGTTTGATGGAGAAATCAAAAGCTTTCCAGACAAGCAAAAGTTAAGAGAAGTCAGCACCACCAGTTTTACAACAGATGCTAAAAGGAACTTCTCTAGGCAAGAAACACAAAAGAAGGAAAAGACCTACAAAAAATAAACCCCAATTAAGAAAACAGTAATAGGATCATACATATCGATAAATACCTTAAATGTAAATGGACTAAATGCACCAACGAAAAGGCACAGACCAGCTGGGTGGATGAAAACATGTGCATGCATGCACTTCCACTTACCATATCACTCTGCTTGACCCCCTCAAAGTTGTAGGTAATTACACTGTTAAGTTAATCATGTTCTCATTATGGCTTGCAACTGTAATTATCTCTTATTTTTTCTCTAGCTATTGATTGTGAAAACTAATTCAGAATTATCTTGAAAACTTTTGAAAAATACACACACTCAGGTATCACTTTTTTTCTCCAGAGCTCCAGATATGTTTCTAATGAGCAGTCATGTTTAAACTGGACTACATAATGATGTTTTATTTTTATCTAATTTGTTTCATTTTTCCATTTCATATTCAGTGCTCCCATTTCATTTAGTTTATGTTCTCCAATTTCTCTCTCTCTTTTTGATGTTTTTTCTCAAGCCTTTATCAAGTGTAGTAGAAAGCTTTTTTATATACATATATAAATATGTATAATATATATACTTTAGAAAACTTACCAATTTTTGCCTAACTAAAAAGTTATGACATTTTGACTCTACTTGTTTGACTTAGTATGAATAGAATGCTAGATTACTAATTAAAAAATAGATATGCAACAAAGCTTTACTATATAGCATAGGGAACTATCTGCTGCTGCTGCTAAGTCGCTTCAGTCGTGTCCGACTCTGTGCGACCCCAGAGACGGCAGCCCATCAGGCTCCCCCGTCCCTGGGATTCTCCAGGCAAGAACACTGGAGCGGGTTGCCATTTCCTTCTCCAATGCATGAAAGTGAAAAGTGAAAGTGAAGTCCCTCAGTCGTGTCCAACTCTTAGCGACCCCATGGACTGGAGCCTACCAGGCTCCTCCATCCATGGGATTTTCCAGGCAAGAGTACTGGAGTGGGGTGCCATTGCCTTCTTGTAATCACCCATGATGGAAAATAATTTTAAAAAATAACATGTGTCTTTGTATAACTGAACCACTTTGCTGTGCACCTGAAACATTCTAAGTCATCTACACATCAATAAATTTTTCCTTTTAATTTAACAGAAACAAAGTTGGAGGGACAATTAATGAAATCCACTAGACTTACCCTCAAACTTTAAGGAGGTGGTTAATTTCAATGTCAAGAAGACTCCAGCATGAGCCTCAGAAACTACAAATCCTCACCCCCATAGTTTAATCCTGTTTATGTTAAAATGTACAATTAATAGAAACATGTCTGCAAAGACAACACAGCAGGCTGTTGATGACAGTAACCTTTGGGAAACAAAACTATTCACTTTGGCCTAATACAATGGTTCTCAATCCTGAGAGTTGGCAGGAATCACTGAGATGAGCTTTTAAGGGATTCTTGTGCTGAGGTCTCACCCTCTAAGATTCTGACTTAAACAGTCTTACTGTTCTGTATACTAATATTTGGATAATTTAGTAACTAAGTACCTAGAAGAAATTATTTCCAACAAGATGACCAGCTTCTTTACAGCAGACTAAATAAATCCAAAGTGAAGCATATCCTCAGAGGAAAGGAAATGGCAGCTGATAAACCAGAATCCAAATTTTGAAAGCAACCACCTCATACTCAGTTTGCCAGCAACATAGAAAATAAATGAGAGGTACACCATCCTCTTCAAACCTGACCAAACAGTCCTGTGAGATGGCAGCACTATAAACAGAGAACAGATGGTCCAAGAAACACTGCCAGGCTAGGGTTCACTCCTGTCCGTCACCTTTTAATCCCAGTCAGGGAAAGTGGCCAGAGTTTAATCTTAAATTAGAATTTAAGAACTAGACTTTTACCTACTATTAGAGTTAGCAACAGTTACTGTCAAACATGGCCATCAGTAGTAACAACTAGAAGGTGAGGCTTCAAATCTCACACAAATGTTGCCTTGCTCTCAACCCATGGAATTAGTTCATAGTAACATTTCAAATAAACAGAGAATTCACAGGGATACAGAACTCCAGCTAACTTTACCATGAAAATAAGTGAGGTTTTATGAAGAGGATAGGCATATACAGAAAACATATGTTCCCCAAACCTTACTATCCAAGACTATTTCAGATAACCTGGCATTTGACCCTGTTGTTTCCAAAACTTAATCGATTTAGACTGTGCAGATTTAGGTAAAGTCAGGTTCTACACTGCAAGGGCTCAAGAAAGCAAGCTAGTGCTCTGAAGAAGGGCTGTTTTCATTTCTTCACTTGTTACCACACTGGCAAGGAAACAGTTGCATAATGCTTACAGAACTCCTCTGACAGTGAAAACTGCTCACTCCTAAAACATTTCAACATCTGACCACATAAAGATTCATGATTTTAGTTGCTAAAACCAACTCTTTCATCTTATATTTACCTAAAGGTATGAAGTCAGATGGACAGGGAAGCCTGGCGTGCTGCAGTCCATGGGGTCGCAAAGTCAGACACGACTGAGTGACTGAACAACAACAATGAAGTCAGACATCTAAAGTGAGGGCTGGCTCTTATCTCTAGACCCAGCCAAAGACTGAAGGAACAGTCAGGCCTGGGCCCCAGAGATAAAACTCAAGAGTGTTGTTTTTGAGGTGTCCTATAGGCAACTTGCCAGAATCTACATGTGAATAACTTGGGGGTTGAACTTGGCCTCCCTTCTCTGATAGGAGAGAGCAATGACGTGATCTGCTTTACATTTTGGAAAACAGACAAAATAGTCAAACTTAAGCTCCTAGGACAAACATATTCTAGGTTTTGAAAGTTGAAAGTTTTAGATTTCAAAGTGGTTGTTCTCAGTCCTGGCTGCATAAGAGAAATCACCTGCAGAAACTTTTAAAACTATGGATGTCAGGGCCCAACCTAGATGTAAAAAATCAGAAAGAATTGCTAGAGAACATTCCCACACATCCTTACTTTAAAAAAAAAAAAAAATGGTTCTTAGGAGATTCTAATGCATACCCAGACCTGAGAACTGCCAAAAACTACCGTCGAGACACATTCCAAACCGGACCATTAGTTAAATGGCTCAAATTCAGCACTCAGGATCCTAGAGTCAACAAGAGACTTGAAAACTTAATTGGTGTGTCTCAGCTGTTCCACATTTCCCTCCGAGAAAGGTCTCTTCAGGTAAAAGGAAGCATATCTCAGTCTCTTCCCCATTACCAAATCACAGCCCATAAATTTTTCAGTGAAAAAAATTGGCATTATCAACATTTCTAGTTGTAACAGGTGGCACAACCTAGAGGTCAGAATAGCAGCCAGGAAGTTTCTGCTGCTGATTCATACTGTACCACAAGCAGATTGCTTATCCATCATCCAGAGTGGTTGACAAGTACCTCCAGAGGGGCAGCATATGGTTTACTACAGAATCCACTGAAAACAAACTGACTCCAGCTGAAATTAGTCATTCTGAATGAAAGGAAGGGGGCGGGGCAGATATCAGGAATATGCATATGCCAGTAAATTACATGCCTGCTAAGTGAATTTATACAAAGTGTATTCAGGAATATTGCCTGGGACTTCCTAGGAATTTACTCGGACAAGCACTCTAACTAAGCCCTGGTTTTCTTATCAGTTAAAATAGGTTAATCCTCTCTCCTCCCTCCTCATTGGGTTATAAGGATTAAGAGAAAATGTCTGTAAAATGCCTACCATGGTGGCTTGCACACAGTTGCTACTGTCATCTCAAAGTCTACTTTTCTTTTTTCGGAAAGCCTACTGTTACAGCTTGCAAACTCTTGTAACTTCCCTAAATGGTGTTTATTGAAGGTTTCAAGTCACCTCAATTTTCAAATCCATCTGAACCTCCAGGTCCATTTACAGCTCAAAGGCTTTCTTCAAGGTAGACTACCACCAGGCACCCGGCTTCTGGTTCCAGAACAGGAGGAAGAGGGTCAGGACAGTGCTTCATATCGCCAACCTCAAAATAACTGCTTCATAATACCTGACCTTCCTTTAACCGCCATGGCAGTACCATCCCCCACCCAGGAGGATGGAGCAAGAACCTGGTTCTGGGCCAGGGTCCATTGTTTGCCTGTAAACAGCCAGGTCTCTCTCTTGGCGTCTTTTTGCTTTCTTTGCTTTTTCTAAACAACCTTCCCCAAACTCTAACCCATCTCTCTCCTCTGGGCTACATTCCTGGGATATTCACTGTTGAACATTCTTAGAACTACATCTTAACCCTACTGGAACAAAATTGTAGGAAGAGAGCCAAGAAAAGAAGTATTATGTGACTGTTTGAAGCAATTAATCAAAGAAACTGATATGCCAATCTGGCCGGAAAGATCAAGTAAATCCTGGTAGCCAAATTGATTTATTTCCTGTGTGCATGAAGGACAAACTTAAGCCAATCGCAGGAACAAATCCTCAAGTATATTAATCATGTAACTAGGAAGCACATAACCATTATGACAGGCATGGTTTAGAGACTAGAAACTCAAGGTTTTTTTTCTCATGGGAAGCAGGGAGAGGGAAGCGGAAAAGGGAATTAAATAGTTAAAAACTGAAAAACTTGTTCTTGTTACTTTGGTGACAGAAAGACAAGTTATGTCTTTTCACCTTACCCTTCCTTTTCTTCCTTCAACTTCGTACTCTTAAACTCAAGAGGTCCTTTCAACAATTTCCAGCTCAATCAAGTACATCAAGTGTTGAGCCAGTTTGAAATCCGACAGAAATCCTTTTACGGAATTATGCCGAATTTGAATCTAGTGTTTTGTTAGGGCGGCCACCTAGAAGTCACTGGGTAAGAGGCGCTGAGTGGTATCTGCTGTGGTAGCACTGGTCTTAGCTGCAATGTTCTTAAGGCAGAATATGCTATGAAGAATTCTATTTAGCTACAGACCTATCCTTCCTTTTTGCTAAGGGAATATATTAATAAATAACAGTAGTCAGAAAAATAGGCAATAACAATAGCAAACATTCAAGCTCTCTCACAAACACATTAAACAAAAACTAATGCTACAGGGAGACACCTGTGTATTGCATAAAACCCAGCAAAGAACTCCTTGAACTGAGTTTCTACTTCCTTTCTCAGAAGCTTTCAATTAATAAACTGAATAGTGTTTTAAGAGTATTTTTATAGAGTGTTGGTTTTTTGGGGGGAGGGGGCGGTTTTTTGGTTTTTGGCTGTGCCACATGGCATGCAGGATCTTAGTTCCCAGACCAGGGATCAAATCCGTGCCCCCGCAATTGAAGCAGTGTCTTAACCACTGGACAGTCAGGGAAGTCTCTTTATGTATTTGCTAATAAAAAATTCACTTTAGTCAGAATGAACCCAACAACTTATATTTACTCTGTACAAGTCTGACAAAATACCTGCTTTGGTCAAACCACAACAGAATTGTTATCATCCTATTGGTTAACAACAGTTGCACTAGTCAGCACAGTCACAAAGTCAGAGATCACATGAGGGAAATGCCTTACATGCCTCAGTTTTTTGTTGCTATTTTGTCTGAAAGTGAAGTCGCTCAGTCCTGTCTGACTCTTTGCGACCCCATGGACTGTAGCCTACCAGGCTCCTCTGTCCATGGGATTTTCCAGGCAAGGGTACTGGAGGGGGCTGCCATTTCCTTCTCCAATTTACTTTGTCTAGGTTCTGGTAAACTTTCACCTGCCGCCTCACTGAACAGTAAAACAACTTCAGGCATTTATTCCAACTGGCTCATGACTGTATGTTAGTGGCTTAAACAGGAGCCCCCAGAAAAATTAGTTGAGAATTCAGATAGCTATAGAACCAGAATCTTTAACATCAAGGAACAGAATGCAAAAGTAATTTATCAACTACACTGAAAATTAGGCAGACCACTCACTCTAAACCAGCTCCAACATGGGCCAAGAGGACTGGCAAATCTCTAGATCTTGGGGGATCTGTGATAAACCTACACATGTGCAAAATTCCAAAAGTAGTCTCCATAATACTGCCTGACGTGGCCAGAGAGTCTACACTAATCTCTGCTTAAGATAGTAAAAGCATTCATTTGTTATCCAGACAACTGGTTTCCACCTGAGTTCCAACAGCAAACTCTAGAAACCCTCAACATACCAGGTAAATAAGTTTGCTCTATCGAGTAGATTAACTCCGAACCAAAGTCAGCATTACGTCTGTTTATGTGGTTTCTAAATTAGGTCTGCAGTTTCCTTAATCTTTTTACACTTTAAACAACTGGAGTTCCACATTTCAGGGCTCCAAATGTTCCCCTCTCTGCCACACATCCCCCCTATTTCCACGGAAAACTTTTTCCTATTACTGCTAATATAATCAGAAATACAAAAGAGCAGAGACAAATGTCTCTGTCTTTGAAGTAAGGCAGAGAATACTCAACTCCAGATTCTGCCAACTCCTGAACTCCTGGTCTTTCACCTTTTTCCTTCTTTAGTTGTGAACAATTCCACCCAGCTGGACACATTTGTGACTGGAGTATTGGAAAAAACAAGTAAAAGCCTAGTCCAGTACTTGGCACATGGTAAGCCCTCAATAAATGGTAGCTATAACCATCATGATGGTCGAAATTCAATATTGAGAGACATGATTACAGAAATGACAAAATATTTCCCCTAAAAGGACACAACCCTAGCCTAACAGGTTGTGTCCATGCACATTTGGTGCATAACAGGCATCAGATACTCTCCTGAGCCATCAGTTAATTTGTTTGCTAATTTATTTTCTCACCATCTCCAGCTTACAGGTAAGAAAAGTGAGACATTCACTCAAGGTCTAAACCTAAAAAGACTGAATCCAGAGCCTGTGCTCTTAACTCCTACTCCACACTAAACCAAGCCATTCCAAGATGAGTCCTCTTCGTCTGAGCGGAATCTGAGGTCAACTTATTCAACATGAAAATTTGAGTTTGAATATGTTTAGGCCAGCCTCCTCTGTTTATACTTGAAAACTATCCAATGCTAACTCAACATTAAAGGGTAGATCAACTTGGTGGTTTTAGGAGCTGTACCCTGATGCGTCTTCGGGCCTGGCTGTACAGACTAGCTGGGTGACCTGACCTTTTCTGAATCTCAGTTCACGCATAGGCAAAATGGGAACAGAAACAGCAATTACCTCCCCGAGGTGTTTCCAGCTTTAATGCAAGGATTTATGTAAACCAGGCAGTTCTCATTATGTGTTAACTGTAAGTAATGGAAGCCATGGAAAAGAGATCTGTCCCTGGGTGACCCAGGAAACATCCGAGGAAGGATTCCGCACCCCCACCCCAGCATTAGGGGCAGTCGCCCCCCGCCCACCGCCGTGGGAACCCGCCCTTACCGCTCTTGGGTTTAGACTCGCCGGCCGGCCCCGCCGAGGCGGAGCGAGGCGGCTGTTGCCCTTTGCTGCTGCCCGAAGAGGCGGAGGAGCTGCTGGAGCCGCTGTTCTTGTCCATGTCGGAGGCGGTGGCGGCGGCGCTGGGAGAGCTCTGCGGCATCAACGGGGGCCTTGGCGGCGGCGGCGGTCGGAGCGGAGCGGGCGCGGCGGGGACCCAGGCTCATGGCGTTCGGGGCCGGCGGGGGTCGGCGGCGGCAGCGGTTCTCGGCCTTCATGGCGACATTTTTCCTTGTTTCCTTTCTCGGCTTCTCAAACTGGAAGGAGAAGCGGCTGAGGGGCTGTTGAGCCCGACGGCGGCGGTGACCAAGAAGGAGGAGGAGGCCGGGGCTCGGAGGTCCGGGCCGGGCCTGGCGGGGCGGAGGCTGCGGGGGAAGGGGAGGCGAGGAGGGAGGGTGCGCGAGCCCCGCCGGCCGGCCGGACACGCTCTCCCGCCGCGGGGCAGCGGAGAGGGCTGGCTGTCTTGGTGTCGGGGACTGGTGTCTCCGACACAGGGACCGACACTCGCCTCTGGGCCGAGGCCGAGCTGCTCCGGGAATGGCGACGAGTCGCCAAACAGCATCTCGAAGAACCCGGATGGACTTTATATATAGTGGAGGTGTGGAAGTGAAGCATGCTGGGAGGCGTAGTTTTCTGTCTACATCCGGGGCCAGTGATTTTTTTTTTTTTTTCTTCCTCTTCTCTGTGAGAGAGCTTTCAGAGTGGTTGGACTTGCAGTCCAGGTTTTAGTCTTATTACACTAATGCACGTAATAATAATATAAACTACTAATCAGTTCAGTTCAGTCGCTTAGTCGTATCCGACTCTTTGCGACCCCATGGGCTGTAGCACACCAGGCTTTCCTGTCCATGACCAACTCCCGGAGCTTGCTCAAACTCATGTCCATCCACACGGTGATGCCATCCAACCACCTCATCCTCTGTCGTCCCCTTCTCCTGCCTTCAATCTTTCCCAACATCAGGGTCTTTTCTAATGAGTCAGTTCTTTGCATCAGGTGGCCAAAATATTGGAGCTTCAGCTTCAGTTCTTATAAGAATACATCCAAACATCGGACTACCTGTGGAATTCTTTTACTGACTCATTATTTTATAGTTCTTATTCTAATATTAATATCAATTTATTTATGGCTCTTATTCAATCTCCTAATAATAATGATAATAGTGACAATAATGACAATACATTTAATATCACTTCCTCAATTACTTCATTTTATTGTCACTTTTTAATATAAATCATTGTTAATATTTCACTTCATTGTTAATAATAATAGTTATCCAACTCTTTGGGACTCCATGGACTGTAGCCTACCAGGCTCCTCTGTCCATGGGATTTTCCAGGCAAGGGTACTGGAGTGGGTTGCCATTTCCTTCTCCCGGGATCTTCCTTAACCCAAGGATTGAACCGGGGTCTCCCTCATTGCAGGCAGACACTTGAACATCTGAGCCACCAGGGAAGCCCTAATAGTTGTCACTGAGTGCTTATTATTAGCAGACACTGCTCTGTGCAGTTTATCTGAAGTATCACATCTTTCCTCACAATAACTCAACCTTAAAGACGAGGAAATGGGATCACACAGCTAATAAGTGAAGTTCTCAACTACCTGTAAGATAAGCAGTTCTCCCTTTTACAGATAAGGACATTGAGACTTAGAAAATTATATATGTGTTTTAGAAATCTTTTGACACCCACCCATACTCTGAAACATTATAAATGATTCCTTCCAACCATAGCATTTTTAGATTCAAGAATCACAGAAAAACACTGTGAAAAAGATAAATAATTCTTATAACAGTAAATAAGGTTAACCTTAGCTAGTTAGAAACCTATTATATGCCAGGCATTGTGCTGAGAACAAAGAATTCCAAAATACACCAATGGGAGAATGTGATAAGGACTATAATAAAGTTAACACAAAATGCTGACCAGAGGAGAGGCCTGAAGGAGAGAAGTACAAAAAGTTAGGAGGAGTAAAGGAGGGCTTCCCCAGAGGTGGTGTTAGTTAAGCTAAGCATAGAAAGATGAGGGGAATTTCAGCAGTCATACATGAACAAATTAATAAACAGACAAAATCCTAGACATCTCCTAATTAGGCCCTTTGGGGCTTCTTTTTAATCATTATATGTTATAAAAAATATTAATAAGTATATAGAAGTCAATTTCTTGAACTTAACAGTTTTAGCTGGGATAAAAGAAATCAGATACTAATCTCATATTTTTTAACATTTCTTAAATGCCCTCCACCAGTCCTTATCTTGTTTTTTCTTTTCCAGTTTTCCCCCCACAAATCATACTGAAATGAGAGAATGGCTACATAATGCATCAAATTAAGTCTAGAAAATCCTAAAAGTCCATCTTTATGTATGACTAGATTTGGAAGATACACTAAGTTTCCTGGGTGATTTTTTATTTCCTTTAACAAAGATGTGGGAACTCTGATGACATGAGTAAATCATTTCTTTCTTCTATCACTCTTAAAAGTGAGAAAAAGAGAGAAAGCCCTGTGCAGTTCTTCCCAAATAAACTAGTAGGTGTCCATCTGTTAGGCTACATTAAGCCAAGAAAAGATTTTCCACTTTCAAAGTAGTTTCTTAGGGGCCTTGGCACTTTCTCCTTGTGAAACATTTACAGGAAACATATTTACAGAGAAGTAAAGCAAAAACACACAGAAATCCAAATAAAACTCACCACCTCCATCCTCTTTTCCGCAAGATGGTCTACGTTACCCTTTCCATAGAAAATAATGGGAAAGTCTGAGGTTAAAGTAAAGCACTCTAAATAGATAGATACCAGAAGGACTTCCCTGGTGGTCCAATGGTTAAGAATCCAGCTTCCATTGCAGGTGGCACAGATTGGATCCCCGGTCCAGGAACTAAGATTCTGCGTGCTGCAGGGCACAGCAAAAAAGTAAATAAATAAAAGTAAGTTAAATACATACCAGAGTTTTCCATCCCATTTATGAACTTCCTAGGTTCATAAGATGGAAAGACCAGAGAACTGTCTTTCCTACGTCTATCATTCAGAGTAATCTAGCATAAATTTCTCAAGATTATTCTGCACATCCCTCTCATACAAATCACCAGAGAATTTCGATCAAAAAGATTCCTAGAATCCATGCTTAGCAGCAGCAGCAGAATCCATGCCCAGTATCATTTACTGATTCAAAAGCTCCTTTTGCCCTCTTCCGCACTGGAAAAAGGGAGCTACTTGATATCTCCAGAGTCAGTACTACCGATTAGTGGTACTAATCTACTAATGAGATTTCCTGACGGTAAAGAATCCTCCTGTAATACAGGAGACGCAAGAGACTCGGATTCGATCCGGACATGTAAGAGATGGGGGTTTGATCCCTGGATTGGGAAGATTCCCTGGGGAAGGGAATGGCTACCCACTCCAGTATTCTCGCCTAGAGAATTCCATAGACAGAGGAGCCTGGCGGACTACAGTCCGTGGGATCGCAGGGTCGAACACGACTGAGCGACACGAACACACACTACAGATAGGCAGGATTCAGAGACTTGGTATCTGAAGTGCCTGGGGCTCTCCCTAAGGTCCGTTGATTCCTTGTGAATTCTATATTTAATTTGAAGACAGAGAGAAAGGGATTTCGCGTACTCAAAGACTAACAGCCTCAGGATCCCAGAGATCCTGCAGAGCTACTTAGCATCAGGTTTCAAGACGCGTTCAGCTAATATTGTCTCCGGTCGGCCGCCGTCAGCCATCTAGCGATGCTACGCTACGTCCTGTCTGACAGCGGTCACCCGACTGTCAAGATGGCAGCCCCCAGGAGCTGGGCTCTATGGAGCTTTCGCGGCCGCGGGTGGTCGCGGTCAGTGTCGGGATGCAGGCTCCCCGGGCTTCGTAGCTCCTCGCCCAGGGGCCCCCTGGGTGCACGGCTCTTGTCCCAAGAGAAGGAGGCAACCGAAACGCACTTTGGGTTTGAGACTGTGTCGGAAGAAGAGAAGGGGGGCAAAGGTAAAAGGGGTGAAAGGGTGAATGGGGAGAATCTGACCGTCTATGGTCTGGTTTCTTCTGCCCAAACCAAGGATTGATTTGACGTCCTGTGAGCTCCGCTGAGGGGCTTCCCAGGTGGCGCTAGTGGTAAAGAATCCACTGGGTTGGGAAGATCCCCTGGTGGAGGGCAGGGGAACCCACTCCAGTATTATTGTCTGGAGAATCCCCGTGGGCAGAGGAGCCTGGCAGGCGGACACGACTGCTTCAAGCCACTTAGCACGCGCGCACCTCTGATGCATTAACTTGTGCAGTCCTGACCTCCAAGGAGTACCCTTAGTCTGTCTGCCAAACTTAGAGCCTCCTCTTTTCAAGTAATTATCACAGAACCCCACCAATTAAACATTTATGATGTGCCAGGCAGTGTGCAGACATTATTTACAATTCTCTTTTCAACTTCCTGATAGTGAGTATTGTTATTCCATCTTACTCATGAGGAAATGGAGACTTAAAGGTTAAGCAAAACCTTGCCCAGTTTAACGTAGTAAGTGGTGCACTACTGTTCCAACCTAGTTCGGTCTGACTCAGATCAGATCAGATCAGTCGCTCAATCATGTCCGACTCTTTGCGACCCCATGAATCGCAGCACGCCAGGCCTCCCTGTCCATCACCAACTCCCGGAGTTCACTCAGACTCACATCCATCGAGTCAGTGATGCCATCCAGCCATCTCATCCTCTGTCATCCCCTTCTCCTCCTGCCCCCAATCCCTCCCAGCATCAGGGTCTTTTCCAATGAGTCAACTCTTCGCATGAGGTGGCCAAAGTACTGGAGTTTCAGCTTTAGCATCATTCCTTCCAAAGAAATCCCAGGGCTGATCTCCTTCAGAATGGACTGGTTGGATCTCCTTGCAGTCCAAGGGACTCTCAAGAGTCTTCTCCAACACCACAGTTCAAAAGCATCAATTCTTCGGCGCTCAGCCTTCTTCACAGTCCAACTCTCATATCCATACATGACCACAGGAAAAATCATAGCCTTGACTAGATGAACCTTTGTTGGCAAAGTAATGTCTCTGCTTTTGAATATGCTATCTAGGTTGGTCATAACCTTCCTTCCAAGGAGTAAGCGTCTTTTAATTTCATGGCTGCAGTCACCATCTGCAGTGATTTTGGAGCCCACAAAAATTAAGTCTGACACTGTTTCCACTGTTTCTCCATCTATTTCCCATGAAGTGATGGGACCAGATGCCATGATCTTCATTTTCTGAATGTTGAGCTTTAAGCCAACCTTTTCACTCTCCACTTTCACTTTCATCAAGAGGCTTTTTAGTTCCTCTTCACTTTCTGCCATAAGGGTGGTGTCATCTGCATATCTGAGGTGATTGATATTTCTCCCGGCAATCTTGATTCCAGCTTGTGTTTCTTCCAGTCCAGCGTTTCTCATAATGTACTCTGCATATAAGTTAAATAAACATGGTGACAATATACAGCCTTGACGTACTCCTTTTCCTATTTGGAACCAGTCTGTTGTTCCATGTCCAGTTCTAACTGTTGCTTCCTGACCTGCGAACAGATTTCTCAAGAGGAAGATCAGGTGGTCTGGTATTCCCATCTCTTTCACAATTTTCCACAGTTTACTGTGATCCACACAGTCAAAGGCTTTGGCATAGTCAATAAAGCAGAAATAGATGCTTTTCTGGAACTCTCTTGCTTTTTCCATGATCCAGCGGATGTTGGCAATTTGATCTCTTGTTCCTCTGCCTTTTCTAAAACCAGCTTGAACATCAGGAAGTTCACTGAGCCCATATTGTTAAGCTTTTGCTAAAGGGATAGGCCGTCTTTTATAGAAAGAAAGAAGGAGACTATTTTCTATTAATATGTGCCTCAGCTTCCAAATTTGCCAGATAGGGAAGATAGTAATTTCTTTCATGGAGTTCTTGTGAAGATTATATTACTTTATACACTAAAGAATTTTGAATAATGCCTGGCACTTCATAATTGCTCAGTAAGTGTTAGATATTATTCATCACTTTCTTTGTTTTCACCATAAGACTTGGGAAAGGAAAAGACCTGTTTTAAAATTCCAGCTGTACCATTTGTAATGAGAAAGGTATTATGCTCACATTACAGATAGATAAGGTGAGGCTCTGAGAGGTTCCTTAATTTGGCCTGTAGTCACCCAGGAAATAAGAAAAAGAGCCTACAATTGAATTTTTTATCCTCTTATAGGCTAGTATATGGGAGAAGGCAATGGCACCCCACTCCAGTACTCTTGCCTGGAATATCCCATGGATGGAGGAGCCTAGAAGGCTACAGTCCATGGGGTCGCTGAGAGTCGGACACGACTGAACGACTTCACTTTCACTTTTCACTTTCATGCTTTGGAGAAGGAAATGGCAACCCACTCCAGTGTTCTTGCCTGGAGAATCCCAGGGACGGGGGAGCCTGGTGGGCTGCCGTCTATGGGGTCACACAGAGTCAGACACGACTGAAGTGACTCAGCAGCAGCAGGCTAGTATATTGTATTACCTTTCACCTCAACCTTACTAAATACATAGCTCTACTATAATTCCTTGAATATCAAATTTAAATTAACACATTTCATTGTGAATCCCCAGAAAGTTAAGACTCATTCATAACTGTGTTCTCAGCATTTGATGCACATTAGGAGCTTGATAACTGGTTGTGGGGTGAAATAAGTGGAGTCAGGTAAAATGATAGTAAACTCCATAAGTTCGTCTTCCCAAAGTTCCTGTGGCTGCAATTCCAAAATGTCTGGGGTGGCAGTATTGACATCCCCATGGTGATGTTTCTCCTATGAGTCCATTGACATTCTGTTCAAATTTCACCTCTAAGCTTATCCCTTTTCATTATTTTGTTGCACTTTCACTTTTGTAGTCCAGTTTCCTCTTTCAGTTATCTAGTTTTGTGAAACACTACAGATTCACAACTGGGATCAGAAGGTAACACAGCTACATGCTTTGCTGTGTGCATGTGAATAAGGGATGTATAGTGACCAGCTCCCTACAAACTGTGAGAAAAGTGACATAATTGGTTTCTGATCGTGATGCATATCTCTTATTTATGCATGATTTGTGGACTGAAGGACTTCCTAGCAAGATTTGTACTTCATGCAATTACTCGCAGTTAATATACCGTTGTATTTGAATGATGTTGCTAGAGGACTGGTGTTATTGAACTAAACCACAATAACTGAAATTCTTGCATATTAGAACTGCATAAAGCAAGAAGGGCTTATACTCAGTGGGTTGAACCTCAGTGTCCCTCTAAATATCCCAGCTGTTCAAAAGCAAAGAGCAAGCTTATAGGATCCCAGGATTGAGAATAGATGTTCAAGATTGAGTGAAAGGAGGGTTCTAGTGTCTGCTGATTCAGCAGAAGATAGTAATGTTTTGGGTCTTAGCAGCACATTGCATCTGAGGAACTCAATATATCTCCCCTTCTTTACCTGATTCAGTCCTTTTGGCAGGTAAGTAGGAGGCTCACACTGATATTGTTATCTCATAAACAGAAATGGAGATGCAAAGAAGTTAAATGTAGCCTGTGCTTTGAAGCATCTTAAGTAGTAAATCCCTTAACTCTTCAGCCAGTCCATATTCCACATTCTTCCTTGGTCCTGTGGAGTCACAAGAACCCTCTACAATTCAACTTGGCCCTGACTCACATCCTGCCATCCATCTGCCCACCAAGTTGAACCTGAAGTTTTTCTCAGTGTCACAGGCGGAGATGAGCTGAGGTCTTCCCATCCATTTTTCATGTCTTTCTAATGAATTTTGTTGTCTTTAATTATGATACTTTTAGAAAAATTCCAATCCCCCCGCCCCTTCCTCTAAGAAATGGAAACTGGGGAACTCCCTGGTGGTCTAGTAGTTAGGACTCGGCTTGGGGCTGGTCCTTGGTTACGGAACTAAGATTCCGCAAGCCATGCAGCATGGCCAAAAAAGAAAGCGGTTTACTACTAAGTATGTGCGTGGCATTATTGCAAGGTAATGGTCCTATGTGAAGCTAAGATAACAGAAAAGAGGTTGACTTATTTCTTACCTGAAGCAGTTTAAGCCTTTTTAAATTCTTTATTTATTTGGATTCACTGGGTCTTAGTTGCGGCAGGCAAGATCTTCGGTCTTCCTTGTGATATACAAACTCTTAGTTGTGGCATGTGGGATGTAGTTCCCCAATCATGGATCAAACAAGGGTGCCCTGCATTGGGAGTGTGGAGTCCTAGCCACTAGACTACCAGGGAAGTCTCTAGTTAAGCCTTTTTTTAAAAGTGGTAACGTGCAGGTTTGGGCATCAGCCATTATGACTTGGCTCCACCTTGCAGATAGTTAATTTTATGGGGGAACGGGGAACTTTCTTACATTTAGGACTTTTCCAGGTTAATATTATTAGTAGCCCAGTCATGTTGTATTTCTCTCATGTCAAGTCTATCAGGTGTTTGAAAGTGTGGCCAAGAAGTATGATGTGATGAATGATATGATGAGTCTTGGTATCCATCGTGTTTGGAAGGATTTGCTGCTCTGGAAGATGCGCCCGTTTCCTGGGACCCAGCTGCTGGATGTTGCTGGAGGCACAGGTAATGTCCAGTTTGGTCTCCTTGGGTAACACTGAACTCTATTCATAAAAACTAGTTTGTCTTGTAATGAGCTAGCTCACCTTCCATTAGGCTGAACACGGTGATTGAAAATCAATACGCTTCTCAGAAAGATTTACTCTTTCCTTTTTTCTTTTTTTAGTTTTATTTATTTAGGCTGTGCTGGGTCTTCACTGAAGCTCAGGCTTTTTTTTTAATTGCAGTGAGCAGGGGCTACTTTCTAGCTGTGGGCGTGGACTTCTCACTGTGGTGGCTTGTCCTGTTGCAGAGCACAGGCTCTAGGGCGCACAGACTTCAGTAGCTGCAGCACGTGGGCTCAGCAGTTGCGGCTCCCTGGCTCGACAGCAGGGGCTCAATGGTTGTGGCTTAGTTGCTCCCCAGCATGTGGGATCTTCCAGGATCAGGAAGTGAACTCTCATCTGCTGCAGCGGCCAGTGGATTCTTCACCACTAAGCCACCAGGGAAGCCCTACTGAATGCCTCAAAAACACAGAATATCAACTTTGTGCCTGTCATTTTTCTAAAATTCAGAGGATTACAGAGTAAACTGACCAATTTTTTTCCTCCAGTGTCCTTTCCCCATCTAAACAACTATTTTTGCTTTCTGTTTAACTTTTAGCCCACTTGCCCTCTTTCTTTGCTGAGGAAGGGAGGGGCTTCTAGCATATAAGTTTTCAAGGCAGCCTTTTCTGCCTAATCTACTATCATATCAGATATCAAAAGCTCTTTTATTGGGGGAAAAAAAGCCTCTTTTTATTTATGCATGGTCCTTTGTTTCTTGGTGCACACTAGGCATTTGGAGAGAAAAATATCATATAATATAATAATCTATACTAATAGAATAATGTATAATAGTAAATTGCAGTAGAATAATGTCCATGTTTGTGTTTGGCTTTGCTGGTGTGGTCCTCTCCCCAAAAGGAAGCACAGAGGGCAGTGAGGTAGAGGACATTAGCAGAATCTATCAAAATCTAAAATGCTTTTTAGTCTAGGATCCCACAATTCCAATTTTAGACATTTAATCTGAAAAAAAAAAAAAACAAAAAAAAACTTGCACAGAGATATAGCTACAGAAAAGTTTCAGTCAGAGCTGCCACCATCTCCAGTGCACCCCAGCCAGTAACATTACCACATGCCAACAACTGCCCATTTAGAAAATGCAATTAAAAAGCCCATACATTTAAAAAGACATTTAAAACATACAGTAACAAATATGCTCACACTACATAATTTTTAGTAATAGTGAAAAGTTGGAAGTAACCTATTTCTACCTCAGTGAAAAATGACTTTAAGATACATCAATACTATAAAATATTAATATTAGGTAGCTATTTAAAAGAATGAGAAAAGCCTATGAATACTGATGGAACAGTATCAAGGACATATGCTTGGAAGGAAAAGAAAAGTTATATACAATGGATATAATATCAGATCAGATCAGATCAGTCGCTCAGTCGTGTCCGACTCTTTGCGACCCCATGAACTGCAGCACGCCAGGCCTCCCTATCCATCACCAGCTCTCGGAGGTCACTCAGACTCACATTCATCGAGTCAGTGATGCCATCCAGCCATCTCATCCTCTGTCGTCCCCTTCTCCTCCTGCCCTCAATCCCTCCCAGCATCAGAGTCTTTTCCAATGAGTCAACTCTTCGCATGAGGTGGCCAAAGTACTGGAGTTTCAGCTTTAGCATCATTCCTTCCAATGAACACCCAGGGCTGATCTCCTTCAGAATGGACTGGTTGGATCTCCTTGCAGTCCAAGGCACTCTCAAGAGTCTTCTCCAACACCACAGTTCAAAAGCATCTATTCTTTGGCGCTCAGCCTTCTTCACAGTCCAGCTCTCACATCCATACATGACCACAGGAAAGACCATAGCCTTGACTAGGCGAACCTTTGTTGGCAAAGTGATGTCTCTGCTTTTGAATATGCTATCTAGGTTGGTCATAACCTTCCTTCCAAGGAGTAAGCGTCTTTTAATTTCATGGCTGCAGTCACCATCTGCAGTGATTTTGGAGCCCAGAAAAAGAAAGTCTGACACTGTTTCCACTGTTTCTCCATCTATTTCCCATGTAGTGATGGGACCAGATGCCATGATCTTCGTTTTCTGAATGTTGAGCTTTAAGCCAACCTTTTCACTCTCATCAAGAGGCTTTTGAGTTCCTCTTCACTTTCTGCCATAAGGGTGGTATCATCTGCATATCTGAGGTTATTGATATTTCTCCCGGCAATCTTGATTCCAGCTTGTGTTTCCTCCAGTCCAGCATTTCTCATGATGTACTCTGCATATAAGTTAAATAAACATGGTGACAATATACAGCCTTGACGTACTCCTTTCCCTATTTGGAACCAGTCTGTTGTTCCATGACCAGTTCTAACTGTTGCTTCCTGACCTGCATACAGATTTCTCAAGAAGCAGATCAGGTGGTCTGGTATTCCCATCTCTCTCAGAATTTTCCACAGTTTATTGTGATTTACACAGTCAAAGGCTTTGGCATAGTCAATAAAGCAGAAATAGATGTTTTTCTGGAACTCTCTTGCTTTTTCGATAATCCAGCGGATGTTGGCAATTTGATCTCTGGTTCCTCTGCCTTTTCTAAATCCAGCTTGAACATCAGGAAGTTCACGGTTCACATATTGCTGAAGCCTGGCTTGGAGAATTTTGAGCATTACTTTACTAGCATGTGAGATGAGTGCAATTGTGCGGTAGTTTGAGCACTCTTTGGCATTGCCTTTCTTTGGATATATAATATAACCCTCATTTATGTTTTTAAGTTGTTTCATGTGAGTACATATAATTATATTTAAATTTATAGGAAAGTGACTGAAGAATACCTAATTGGATGGAGAAAATGGAAAACCTAAGGCTTATAAACAGTGTAAGAAGAAAACAAAGACAAGGAAACAGCATTATAAAAAGGGAAATATGATCCTGAAAGCACTGGCTTTGCATAAACAATATTTACGACATGGTCGGTCACAATAATGTAAACACTTGATTTTCTGCTTTTAAACTCAAACCATCAACAAAGCACAGAAAACTTAGAGCTATAGAACAAATCAGTGTCAGACTTTGTTTTTCTGGGCTCCACAATCACTGCAGATGGTGACTGCAGCCATGAAATTAAAAGACGCTTGCTCCTTGGAAGGAAAGTATGACCAACCTAGATAGCATATTCAAAAGCAGAGACATTACTTTACCAACAAAGGTTCCCTAGTCAAGGTATGGTCTTTCCTGTGGTCAGTATGGATGTGAGAGCTGGATGTGAAGAAGGCTGAGCGCCGAAGAATGATGCTTTTGAACTGTGGTGTTGGAGAAGACCAGACAAAGTGGGGAGGAGAGGAGGAGGAGAAGGGAAGGGGAGGTGGAGCATCACTGACCAGGATGAGTCTGGGTGACCTCCGGGAGTGGTGATGGACAGGGAGGCCTGGCGTCTCGGTTATGGGTCGCAAAGAGTCGGACACGACTGAGCGACTGATCTGATCTGATCTGATCTGATAGAACAAATACAATGTTATCAGGCTAGACAGAACGTACACACACACACACACACACACACACATATATATAATGGAAGGTTGAAAGGAGTCAAAAGATACTATCTATGCTATGCTAAGTCACTTCAGTCGTGTCCAACTCTGTGCGACCCCATAGACGGCAGCCCACCAGGCTCCCCCGTCCCTGGGATTCTCCAGGCAAGAACACTGGAGTGGGTTGCCATTTCCTTCTCCAATGCATGAGAGTGAAAAGTGAAAGTGAAGTCGCTCAGTCGTGTCCGACTCTTAGCGACCCCATGGATTGCAGCCTAACAGGCTCCTCCGTCCATGGGATTTTCCAAGCAAGAGTACTGGAGTGGGGTGCCATTGCCTTCTCCGGATACTATCTATAGTTGATGGAATAATAAAACAAGGTGAGAGGGATAAACTTGGAATGGGGTTAACAGATATATACTACTACATATAAAATAAGCAACAGGGACCTACTCTATAGCACAAGGAGCTATAGTCAATATCATGTAATAAGCCATAATGGAAAAGACTCTGAAAATGAAAATATATGTGTAACTGAGTTGTCTTGCTATATACCTGAAACACTGTAAATCAACTGTACTCCTAATTAAAAAATAAAACTAAAAAAAGAAAATATAGATTAGTTTATTACTCTAGGTTACACAGGTATCTGTGAGGAAATATTAAAAGTGATATAAATATAGTGGAGGACAGAGGCAAGCAGAGATGGGGGCAGGATACCTTTATAAATTTTGTGAGTAAAGAAATAGCTGTAACCAACAGAAGAAACCACTAAAGGGATTGGGAAAGATGGTCTGTGGGGAACTGAGCTGTTTATGGGAAGTGGTGGGGCAGTGAGTTGTTGCTTGTGAGTGTACCTCCAAAAATTATTAGAAAAAGACTAGGAAGCAGTACACTCAGCTCTTCCCACTTGTCATGTCTGGAGAGTGTGGAGATGGCAACTTTCATGTTTTATTCTATATATTTAAGTATTGAGACTTTTAGAGTAAGAACGTGTCCATGCATTATATATACAGTTTTTAAAGGTTTTTTATTTAAAGAATCTTAGCAGTTAAAAAAACTGCTGTTAAAAAAAAAAAATGAACTATTGAAATGAGTACAGCCTTTCAGTTTTCATACACTCCTCAACCCCTGTACCTTTGCTGCTTCTTTGGGTTTAAGAAATGCTGCAGTTGTGTTTGTGTTTGATCTTTCCTCCTGTTGGCTTCCCACAGGTGACATTGCATTCCGGTTCCTTAATTATGTTCAGGCGCAGCATCAGAGAAAGCAGAAGAGGCAGCTAAGGGCCCAACAAAATTTATCCTGGGAAGAAATTGCCAGAAAGTACCAGAATGAAGAGGATTCCTTGGGCGGTTCTCGTGTCATGGTCTGTGACATCAACAAGGAGATGCTAAAGATTGGAAAACAGAAAGCCCATGCTCAAGGATACAAAGCTGGTAAGTCCTGCAGAAAGTGGATCTGGAGGACATGTTTATAAGATGGAATGTGTACAATGCTGAAGTGCTTTCTTTTCCAGATTTCAAAAACTTATAGATACATAGGAGTGGAAGATAATTTGTGGGGCCGAGCCCAGCATGTGTACTATTGCATATGTTATTTCAGCAACCAGTTATCAGCCTCAAGTGACAGGGGAGACAACCCACACCCGAAGAGGTTAAGTATCTTATTCAAGTCACGCAGTTTAAATGGCAGATCCGAAATGTGGACTGACTCTTTAGGTCTCAGCTCTTGGACCCTGAGACAGAAGTTTGGCTTTCAATTCCCAGCAGCTCTCTGATGACCCCAACACCCTATTCTTGAGCCATTTCATCCCCCTCCCAAAACTAAGCTCTGCCTCAGCTTTCCAACTTGGTGGCACCCAGCCAGTGACCAAGGATCCATGGGGCACCCAGGCCTGAACATATGCCACATGGGGCTGTCTTCACAGGCAGTCTTTGTTCCAGAGCCCCCTGTTGGGTTGGCTGGGGCTTTCTCAGATCTGCATCAAGGTCTCATGACTCTTCCTACACATCCTTGCTTCCTCTTCTTTTTATTTCTTTTCCGGGTGTCTCCCCTCACCCCCCAACCAACCCCCCCACCCCCGGAAAAGAAAATTTTGCCCTCCTACCTCTATTTCAGCATGGGTTTCTCAGAGGACGCAGCTGATGCAGATGAAGAATCCCCCCATAAATGGTACTCTTCAAACTTCCCTTGCACTGTCTGCTCCTCAGCCAAGGGGAAAGTGGGTATCTCCAGGCAGCCGCTACAGCTCCCAAATGAACAGTTTCTGCTCTAGCTTAAAGATACACGTTTTACATTTGGCTCTCTCTTTTAATATTTTGAAATACTTTTGCCCCTAGTATTTTGCCCCAGTAGACGTACTGATCTGGCAGCTGCTGCATGTTTACCCAGCTTTTCAGAGCCACTGTACTGCCCTCTTCCACACTGGCTGAGCACTGCAGGCAGCCCCAGTGAGAGGCAGTGGTACCCAACAAAGAACCCAAGTCCCTCAGGTCAACATCAGCACTTCTCTCCTCCCCCACCACCTCCCCACCACGAGTGTCTATGGTTATTTTAGCTTAATTCTTCCTCCTCCTACTTCCACCCCCAGAATGAGCTGCCTAGACGAACTGCAGCCCACTTGGCCCCCCAGATGAAGGGCTCTTTTGTTAACCATCAACACTGATCAGAAGGCCGACAGTCACTAGTGTTTCTAGACAAAGGCACTGTGTTCTTACTCCTACTGAGAAACGTGTTTCCCTTCTCTCTGGTGCTCAGCCGTGAAGAGTGGAGAACAAAGATGGGAATGATGGGTAACGTTCCACTTCTGGAATCATCTCTGCCATAGCATAGCTTGCCTTTCAGGCTCTCCTAACAGCAAGACAGATCTACCTGTGTAGGGAATCATTAGGTGCTGCAGAGTTTGGTTTTATTTTTCCTCCTTGCTTTGAAAGTGAAATGAAAGTCACTCAGTCATATCCGACTCTTTGCCACCCCATGGAGTCCTTGGAATTCTCCAAGCCAGAATATTGGAGTGGGTAGCCTTTCCCTTCTCCAGGGGATCTTCCGACCCAGAAATTAAACCAGGGTCTCCTGCATTGCAGGCAAATTCTTTACCAGCTGAGTTACCAGGTACCAGTCTCCAATAATAATGCCTTTGCAACACATATCATGCCAAAATAAAGTTGAAACTAAATAGAAGGATCCTAGAAATGATTTAATAATGATAATAATAATGCCTTTGCAACACATATCATGCCAAAATAAAGTTGAAACTAAATAGAAGGATCCTAGAAATGATTTAATAATGATAAAAGTTAATGTAGAAAGGGATTTTTGTGTGTAGCACTACTATGTGTTGTATTTATATGCAGCACTTCCTCCCAAAATAGAAGCTTGGAGGGCAGAAACCTTAAAAAGATTTGATGGGTTATAAAAGTGATATATCAGGGAAAATTTGGGATGTTAGAAATCAAACATTTGAAAAATTACATTATGAAGAGGTAAATATTAACCATAGTTCCAGCATCCAGAGATGACCCCCAGTATTTTAGTATGTTTGCTCCCTAGCCTTTTCCTAATCATTTCCTTTTTATAATATTGACAACATCTTGGAGATACAATTTAGTATTCTGCTTTGTTTAATTTAGCATTGGATCATGAGATTTTTCCATGTTACTAAAAATTTCTGGGGACTTCTCTGGTAGTCTAGGGTTAACACATTGCCTTCCAATGCAGGAGGCAGGAGTTCGATCCATGGTCAGGGAGCGAAGATTCCCTCATGGCCCTCACAGTCAAAAAAAACCAAAGCATAAAACAGAATCAATACTGTAACCAAATTCAATAAAGACTTTAAAAATGGTCCACATTAAAAAAAAAGTCTTAAAAAGAAAAATTCCTGGGAATTCCAGTGGTCCAGTGGTTGCTGCTGCTGCTGCTAAGTCACTTGAGTCGTATCCGACCCTGTGTGACCCCATAGACGGCAGCCCATCAGGCTCCCCCGTCCCTGGGATTCTCCAGGCAAGAACATTGGAGTGGGTTGCCATTTCCTTCTCCAATGCATGAAAGTGAAAAGTGAAAGTGAAGTTGCTCAGTCATGTCCTACCCTCAGTGACCCCATGGACTGCAGCCTACCAGGCTCCTCCGTCCATAGGATTTTCCAGGCAAGAGTACTGGAGTGGGGTGCCATTGCCTTCTCCGGGTCCAGTGGTTAGGACTCTGCATTCTCACTGAAGAGGGCCTGTAGAAGCTAATGTATGTAAAGTGATTACATAGACCTCATCATCGTGGGCTTAGTAAGCAGTAGCTTTGATGATAATGTTGTTAATGTCTTCCTCCGAAAAATTTCCTCCAAAAAATCAAATGGCTATGTTAAAGGGCATGCTCATTGCTGAGGCTCTTGTTAAATACTGTTAGTGTGCCTCACAGGAAGATTATTTCCATTTACCTTACTCTATGAAGCCTCCTATGAAGTGTGAGGAGGCCTTACAAATACCTGTGAAAAGAAGAGAAGTGAAAAGCAAAGGAGAAAAGGAAAGATATAAGCATCTGAATGCAGAGTTCCAAAGAATAGCAAGGAGAGATAAGAAAGCCTTCCTCAGAGATCAATGCAAAGAAATAGAGGAAAACAACAGAATGGGAAAGACTAGAGATCTCTTCAAGAAAACTAGAGATACCAAGGGAACATTTCGTGCAAAGATGGGCACTATAAAGGACAGAATGGTATGGACCTAACAGAAGCAGAAGATATTAAGAAGAGGTGGCAAGAATACACAGAACTGTACAAAAAAGATCTCCACGACCCAGATAATCACGGTGCTGTGATCACTGACCTAGAGCCAGACATCCTGGAATGTGAAGTCAAGTAGGTCTTAGGAAGCATCACTATGAACAAAGCTAATGGAGGTGATGGAATTCCAGTGGAGCTATTTTAAATCCTGAAAGATGATGTTGTGAAAGTGCTGCACTCAATATGCCAGCAAATTTGGAAAACTCAGCAATGACCACAGGACTGGAAAAGGTCAGTTTTCATTCCAATCCCAAGGAAAGGCAATGCCAAAGAACGCGCAAACTACAGTACAATTGTACTCATCTCACACGCTAGTAAAGCAATGCTCAAAATTCTCCAAGCCAGGCTTCAGCAATACGTGAACCATGAACTTCCAGATGTTCAAGCTGGTTTTAGAAAAGGCAAATGAACCAGAGATCAAATTGCCAACATCCGCTGGGTCATGGAAAAAGCAAGAGAGTTCCAGAAAAACATCTATTTCTGCTTTATTGACTATGCCAAAGCCTTTGTGTGGATCACAATCAACTGTGGAAAATTCTTCAAGAGATGGGAATACCAGACCACTTGACCTGCCTCTTGAGAAACCTATATGCAGATCAGGAAGCAACAGTTAGAAGTGGACATAGAACAATAGACTGGTTCCAAATAGGAAAAAGAGTACGTCAAGGCTGTATATTGTCACCCTGCTTATTTAACTTATATGCAGAGTACATCATGAGAAACGCTGGGCTGGAAGAAGCACAAGCTGGAATCAAGACTGCCGGGAGAAATATCAATCACCTCAGATATGCAGATGACACCACCCTTATGGCAGAAAGTGAAGAGGAACTAAAAAGCCTCTTGATGAAAGTGAAAGTGTAGAGTGAAAAAGTTGGCTTAAAGCTCATCATTTAGAAAACGAAGATCATGGCATCTGGTTGGTCCCATCACTTCATGGGAAATAGATGTGGAAACAGTGGAAACAGTGTCAGACTTTATTTTTGTGGACTCAAAAATCACTGCAGATGGTGATTGCAGCCATGAAATTAAAAGACGCTTACTCCTTGGAAGGAAAGTTATGACCAACCTAGATAGCACATTGAAAAGCAGAGACATTACTTTGCCAACAAAGGTCCATCTAGTCAAGGCTGTGGTTTTTCCAGTGGTCATGTATGGATGTGAGAGCTGGACTGTGAAGAAGGCTGAGCGCCGAAGAATTGATGCTTTTGAACTGTGGTGTTGGAGAAGACTCTTGAGAGCCCCTTGGACTGCAAGGATATCCAACCAGTCCATCCTAAAGGAGATCAGTCCTGGGTGTTCATTGGAAGGACTGATGCTAAAGCTGAAACTCCAGTACTTTGGCCACCTCATGCAAAGAGTTGACTTGTTGGAAAAGACCCTAATGCTGGGAGGGATTGGGGGCAGGAAGAGAAGGGGACGACAGAGGATGAGATGGGTGGATGGCATCACTGACTCGATGGACATGAGTTTGGGTAAACTCCGGGAGTTGGTGATGGACAGGGAGGCCTGGCGTGCTGCGATTCATGGGGTCGCAGAGTCAGACACGACTGAGCGACTGAACTTAATTGAACTGATGAAGTCTCCCTACTAAATCATACTTTGTGTCTGATTCACTGCATGTCGAATAATACTAAAGCTGAATCAGGATTCTCGGAGGATATAGCCACCCTGATAGGTAGCTCCCTTGGGTGTTTTCTGAATTCATGACCAGACTTGGGGTCAAGACACTCTGCTTCTCTGTAGAGTCCAGTAGAACCAATATAACTATGCTAAATTATGTACTTAGAATAAATTCTAATGACTCTCTGAAGTAGGTACTATTATTGACTCCACTTTACACATGAGGAAACTGAGGCAACATAGTTTATCCAAAATTATATAGCTAGGGGCTTCCCTGGTGGCTCAATGGTAAAGAATCTGCCTACCAGTGTAGAAGACATGGGTTTGATCCTTGGTACGGGAAGATCCCACAGGCCATGAAGCAGCTAAGCCCATGCTCCACAAATGCTGAGCCTGTGCTCTAAAGCCCAGGAGCTGCAGCTACTGAAACCATACACAGCAGCTACTGAAGCCCGGGAGCCTAGAGTTTGCGCTCCGCAACAAGAGAAGCCACCACATTGAGAAGCTCATGCACCACAACTAGAGAGTAGCCCCTGCTCTCTGAAACTAGAGAAAAGCCCACACAGCAACTAAGACCCAGCACAGCAAAAAATAAAAAATAACTCTATGGAGAAGGAAACGGCAACCCACTCCAGTATTCATGCCTGGAAAATCCCATGGACCAAGGAGCCTGGTGGGCTACCATCCACGGGGTTGCAAAGAGTCGGACACGACTGAGCAACTTCTGTGTTTTTGAAGCTCAAAGGGATACGGGCCACTGCAAAGGATATAAACCAGGGCAGAATTTCTTAAAGAAGTAACAGATTAGTTAGTTACGACATCAAGATAAATGGAATTGAAAGAGAGATGCTACCAAGAGAGTTGGGCAGTACTGTTTAAATAATGCTCAAGAGTTTCTATTCTTTAATTGTTTCCTCTTGAGAGAAGATGAGCAGCACTGGGCCCACTCACCTCTGTCTTTTTTTGTTCCCCACTTTGGTTATGTGTTGTTACTTTCGGAATTGCACTTTTTTCACTTTGTCATAGTAGCTGCCAAGGTGTAGTTTTATAAACATGGGGTTCTAGAGGAAAGAAAGAAATGCGTGTTATACAAAATAAGGACATTCATATGTTTAATAAAATAGTTCTATTATTTAAAAAAATAACTCTATTCAAAAACTCATATTATTTAAAAAAAGAAAATGGTTATATAGCTAATAATTGGGAAAGCTGGCATTAGAACCCAGGCAACACCAGGACCTGGGCTCGTAACCACAGTGCTTTACACCTAGTTGAATAAAAATTGGTTAAGAGTAAGGCATAACTAAGTAACCAGTGTCTACTCTGAGAACCTTGGGGGAAACTTTCTTTTAAAATTCAAGGACACCAGAAACTTCAGATTCTCAGGACTGAAGGACACCCTGAAGACGGTGGCCAGGAATCCACTGGAGAAGGCAGGTGTGTGTTTTCTGACACCACTTCAGATACCGCACGTGTGATGTTCCCCAGCATCATCAGTTCAGTTCAGTCGCTCAGTTGTGTCCAACTCCTTGCGAACCCATGAATCGCAGCACGCCAGGCCTCCCTGTCCATCACCATCTCCCGAAGTTCACTCAGACTCACGTCCATTGAGTCAGTGATGCCAGCCAGCCATCTCATCCTTTGTCGTCCCCTTCTCCTCCTGCCCCCAATCCTCCCAGCATCAGAGTCTTTTCCAATGAGTCAACTCTTTACATGAGGTGGCCAAAGTACTGGAGTTTCAGTTTTAGCATCATTCCTTCCAAATAAATCCCAGGGATGATCTCCTTCAGAATGGACTGGCTGGATCTCCTTGCAGTCCAAGGGACTCTCAAGAGTCTACTCCAACACCACAGTTTCAGTTCCTCGGTGCTCAGCTTTCTTCACAGTCCAACTCCCACGTCCATACATGACCACTGGAAAAACCATAGCCTTGACTAGACATACCTTTGTTGGCAAGGTAATGTCTCTGCTTTTCAATATGCCATTTACTCCTTCCTTCCAAGGAGTAAGCGTCTTTTAATTTCATGGCTGCAATCACCATCTGCAGTGATTTTTGAGCCCACAAAAATAAAGTCTGACACTGTTTCCACTGTTTGCCCATCTATTTCCCATGAAGTGATGGGACCAGATGCCATGATCTTCGTTTTCTGAATGTTGAGCTTTAAACCAACTTTTTCACTCTCCTCTTTCACTTTCATCAAGAGGCTTTTTAGTTCCTCTTCACTTTCTGCCATAAGGGTGGTGTCATCTGCATATCTGACTGAGGTGATTGATATTTCTCCCCGCAATCTTGATTCCAGCTTGTGCTTCTTCCAGCCCAGCGTTTCTCGTGACGTACTCTGCAGCACCATACAGTTCTCCAATTCTCCAGTGCCAGCCAGCTATCCAATAATTCAGTTCAGTTCTAACACTAGTTACCAGAGTTAGCATCAGATTCCACAGGTTTAGGGCTTATTGCCACAAGACTGCTCCCAGTTCACAAGACAGCCACAAACAGGGTGTTCAGGGTACCCATACTTCTGTCCAGCTGACTACAAATTCAGGGGTTCCCACAACCCCCTTCCCAGGTTTGACAGTTCCCTGGGTGCAGAGGAGACAGCAGTCCAGGCTGAGGCCAGAACTGCTTTTCTCTTTAAGGACTTGCCTGGATATTGGGAGATGCGGAAGAACTGCCCTTCGACGATAACAAGTTTGATATCTACACCATTGCCTTTGGAATCCGGAACGTCACACACATTGATCAGGTAACCATGGCCGCATCTGCTGGCGTGACCCAGGATATTAGCTCTCTGGGGGTGGCTCCACAGTGAATGAGGAAAGGGAGAGATTCTTCTCCAGGCCCAGCTCCTGAGTTGAATGTTTCAGGCTGAGAGGTCTTACTTAATCCTTTTAATTGCCAATTTTCCTGCTCACAAAATTAAAAAAACCAAAACCACAGAGCAGATCCCCGTAGAAGCCTTTGTTGCTTGAGTTGGTATTCATATCTTCAAGCCCATCAGTCTTGCTCTCTCATGTCATCTGCTTCCTCTCTCTCCATGAAGCCTCCTGACTCAGAGTTTGCAGATCAGAGCAATTCCCAAGGCTGACGCAGGAAAAGGCACTCAGCCCCTATTTTGGCAAAAGGTGGCTAGATTCACGGATCCTCTGTTGGAAGAAGGGAATGTTCAGCCCTTAATTTGATGCAGCTCTTCTTTTATTTCTACGTGAACATTCTGTCCAAACATTTGAAGATGACAGGCAAGGCCCCCAGTTTCGTTTCTGTAACGTGGACTCCAGTTGCCTGGTTGCCAGCTTTGGGTGGGATGTTGTTTATGGTGTATTTTAATTTCACTTTTCTCCTGTGTCTATAGCCAGTTTATTATTCTTTTTAAATTAAAAAATAAATTTTAATAAATTTAAAGCATTAAAAAATAAATTTTAATAAATTTAAAGCTCAAGCAGCACAAAAGGGATATATCACTAAAAAATCTTCATCCTTGGGTGCTAACCATTGAGTGCTTCCTCCCTCTGTGGTCACTAATTTCTGAGCAGCATATCTTTGGAAAGATGTCTTGGGCATATTAAGTGTATTCATTTCCTTTCTTTTTTTAATAAAAATATTAGCATATGAAACATTTTGCCCATTGCTTTTTTCCCTTAAAAATATACCTGCAAAAAAAATTATATATATATATATATATATATCTGCAAACTTTTCCATGTCTGCACATAAAGAACTCTGGCTCTTCCTTTTTTAAATAGCTGCATAGATTCTGTTTGTATATATATTCCCTAATATAACCAGTCTCTCATTGATGATTAAGATGCTTCTGCTTGTAACGCTGTTCAAATCGTGCTGTAATGAATAACCCCACGTCATTTCCACAGTAGAAGCATTTCTGTAAGATAGACTCTTTGAAGGAACATTGCTGGATCAAAGAGGGATAGCCATCATGGTTTTGAGAAGTAATTCAAAAATTGCCCTGCCCCAATCTGAGTCAGTTTAGATTACTCAAGGTAACCTCCTCTAGTCATGGGCAGCGGAATGGCTAAAAGATTAGGAGACTGTGGGTTTGTTCTGCTGTTACAGCTTCCCTACTGAGATTGAACAAGGGGTCTGTGGGAAGCACGCTTTATAACGCCCACAGAAGCTAGTGCCGCCTAAGCCTTTCAGAGACGAGTGAGGGTTGCTGAGGGGTGTGTCCTGTTGTTCTTGTCTTGCTCAGGCACTACAGGAAGCCCACCGGGTCCTGAAACCAGGAGGAAGGTTTCTCTGTCTGGAGTTCAGCCAAGTAAACAATCCCCTCCTATCCAGGTTGGTGTTGTTAACAGGGCTTGATTTTCACCATCCAGCCAAGGATTTCCCATCCCCAAATGGATAGAAAATAGCCAGTAGCTTTAAGCAGGAACCTGAGTCCCTGAGGGAAGTGCCACCTCTGTGGTCAGCCAGTTGGAATGATAACACCTAGACCAGAAGAGTCTCAAACCAGTGACCAGAGACTCAAGTGGGCCTGCATATGTATTTTGTTTGGCTCATGGTTACTTTAGAAAATCGACTCAGATGTCTATATTTTAAAATTGAGAAATTTTATATAAAAATTTGGATTTCCAACCTCACTTGAGAAATCAGGAATATGGCACCCTGGTTAGCCCATATTCCATGGCAATAATCAGAGCTGGGTAGTAACTGCTCCTTCCCCACTTTTCTGGACTTTCCTAATTGTGCCTGTCACCGCACCCTCAACTGGGTCACTTATTTCAGGTACTTGCTTGACCCCTATAGGCATTTTTGAGTTTATAATCCCAGGCTTAGACCTTCTTGCTTATTAACGGTCATGTTCTAATCTTAATTTTTTGCCTTTTTGTTTAGGCTCTATGATGTATATAGCTTCCAGGTCATTCCTGTCCTGGGAGAAGTCATTGCAGGAGATTGGAAGTCCTACCAATACCTTGTAGAGAGTATCCGACAGTTCCCATCTCAGGTACAAAAAAAACTATAGCTTACAACCCAAGGCCCCACAGTTGAAATCCAGGCAATTTCTGCTGTATCTTTCTTTGTGTTTTAGGAGGAATTCAAGGAGATGATAGAAGATGCAGGTTTTCAGAAGGTGACTTATGAAAATCTCACATCAGGCATTGTAGCCATTCACTCTGGTTTCAAACTTTAACTCCTTTAAGATTCTGAAGCGTGAACCAGTCACATCCTGTCAGAAGTCTGGAGCTGGAGGATAATCCAGTTAGTGTGACCAGCAGCAGGACATCTCTGCTTGAGGCTATGTGCCTTGGACCCATGTTCTGATGTGACCAATCTCCAAGTGAAAGAACCAAGTTCCTGTCACTTGACTGCAGCTTTCCTTAGGGGCTGCTTCAGGCCTTCTCCCAGAGTTATTTGTCTGTACTTTTGCTTAAGTCCTGTTTTTTCTTGGGTGTGCAGTATGTGGTTAAGGTAAAACCAGCATTAAAACTCAATCTTGAAGTGTATTTGTAGTTTCTCTGCCAATGCTGCCTTCCAGAGGGAAAATGAATCATTTGAATCCAATGATGATTTGAACCAGAAAACCTGCTAGCTATACCCAAGTTCACCTTTCGGCCTAGAACTAAGTCTGGGGCCAAAAGCCAAGGCTCAAAGTATAGGGCTAAGGATCACAACTAGAACTGTGCAACCGAAACACTAAATGAGTTTACAATTTTCATGGATTTTGTCAGTTTCTTCTTGAGGGAGGTGAAAGAAATACACTTTCTTCATTATTCAGTCAGTACTCTTCCACCAAAAGCCAGTATTGTCCTCAGTTCCAGTTATGAAGAAAACAACTTGACAAATCCTTATTGAAAGAATAAATGTACCAGCAGACTTCTGCTTTCACATCTAAAAAATTGAGAGCTTGTCAGAATACATTTGAAGAAAGGATCTTATAGCCAAAAAAAAAAAAAATTTTGGTAACTATCTAGCCAAGCCCCCTCCAGTACTCAGCAGAGCTAGGCAGAGCTCTTATCTCAATATAGTCCACTGTTTGATGTTAAAATCAAACCATAAATATTTTCAGTGTGGATGAAATTTAAGGGTTTTCTTTTTTGCAGGGGGGTAGGGGTGGGAAAAGGGCTGGTAAGAAATTACAGAAATCAACCTGGAAGTTGCTGGCAGTTTAATTGCAGAGACCTTGCTATTGTTGTTGAGTCACTAAAGTTAATGCCCAACTCTTTGTGACCCCATGGACTGTAGCCCACCAGGCTCCTCGGTCCAAGGGATTTCCCAGGCAAGAATACTGGGGTGGGTTACCATTTCCTTCTCCAAGGAATATTCCCAATGCAGGGATCAAACCCGCATCTCCTGCATTGGCAGGGAGATTCTTTACTGCTGAGCCACCAGGGAGGTCCTGCAGAGACCTCAGACAAGGCTATTTGAAATGTCTTCAGATGTGCTACCTCTTCCCCAGCACAGAAGGGGTCATTTATGTACCCTCACTCACAAGATCTTGCCCTGTCATTGAAAAGCTTCTAGATACAGCTGTCTATATACAAGTGTCTTAAAGAACAGCACCTAAGAACTTTTGATACAATGCTAAACCTCAGAAAAACTTTCAGCTTATGTTTTCAGCCAGTTGGAGCCTTTGACATTAACAAGGATCAGGCACTGAAAAATCTTCATAGGCAATCAACCCAGTCCTATCTCAGTGGCAGTGATTCTCATATCTGAATCAAGAAATAACAAGTTAAAAGCTGTCACTTTCTGGTGATATGGGCCAGGTCAATTTAGAAGTCCCACTGCCCAGCTGTTTATGGCCTGAAAGCAGGTTTAGGCTCTTTGCTGGACTACTTCTAAGAGCTAAAATCGACAAGATTGATGCAGCTTTGGAGGCCGAATACCTGTCAGGTTTCAAACAAATATAGCCAGATCACAGAAGTGGGAAAGCAGCTAGAAGGTGAATTACAGGAACCTTTTCAGTCTGTTCACATAAATCCAAACTTAAATCACCCCAATTGCAGCCCCCTGTTCCACAGTACCTCCTTATCCTTTTCCTGCACAAAGCAGGAAAAACTCTTCTCCCATTTTAATTACCCTCAAACAATTTTTTGCTTTCTACCCTGAAACTTTCCCAGTCCTAACATTGTTCAGCTTCATCAGAACTTCTTAAACTCCAAGTTCTCATTAAGAAAAAGTCTCCCAAAGATGTTAGGCTTAATACCACTCTTAAAATGGAGTCATTGATCAATTCAGATCTATCACTTCCTCTGTGTAGCTGTAGCCTGGCTACAAGGTCTAAAACAAAGGAGCTTTACCTCATATAAACACTGAAAACAAAGGGAAACTAAAAGCCAGGAACTTCTTGCAGTTTCCCAAGATGGTGTGGGTTGTTTTAGCCTCTGGACCATTTCATCTACAAAAGCTGTCTGCTTTACTTGCTTTTATTGAGATCTGTCTTCCTAAAACTGATAGCAGGAAAACTTTTTACTTATCCACAACTTTAATTGGGCCTTTTAATGAACGCTTTAACTCACTTGTGAACACAGCTACTTAAAAGCACAGCAGGCTTTTAAGTTTAAATTCCTGCCGACTTTATTAGAATCACATGGAGGACTGCTGCTCAAAAACTTTTTCCCTTTAAGACCACCTTTAATCTCTAGAGTATACTTTGGCCAAGGCAGGGGAGGGTAAATGTCTAGAGCCCAACAAATTTCTCATTAGCCCAACTTTCTCACCAGCTTATTTCCATTTTCCAGCCACAGAATTAAAGGAGTTATACGACACATTCATCTTCTCTTGAGGCCTAAGGCCTAGAACAGTCTATAGCGTTACCACAGAAGGAGCACTTAAGGAATGTTTTTATCAAGTTAGGAGTAAGAGTTTCTCTGCCATGCATTTCTCTACATGCACTTCTGAGTAGTATTCTTCCATGTACAACAGGAACAGGCTGGACAAGAATGAACTCCAGAGTGTTGAATAGGTTCGTCTGTTACATTCCACAGAAACTTCAAGGAATCACCCCCACCAACCTACCCAAGATCAAGTAATAGGCCATCTTCAATAGATTATTTGAACAAACGGTAATTAACGCACACTTCAACAGATTTATTTCTTTAAAGGAATGGATTTTGAAGAGGAAAAACATGGGGCAGAGAGGTATGGAATAGAAAATAAATACAAATGTAAGCTGTTTTACTAATTGCTTTATAACCACAAACTAGTACAGAGAATACCCTGTACAAAACACAATAAAGGTTCAAAGATGGAGGTGTTCCCTTAGGCAAAGCTGAAGACTTCAGTCTCTGGTATTTGGAATTTAGGCTGCAGTCCTTGTTTTTGGATGGATCACTGGGTGTGTGGCACAGTCCATGCTTTTAACCAGATTTGAACAGGAGAATGGCCACTTGGCCCAGGTAGAAGTAGATGAAGTGTTTGGTTTCATGTGTCACATAACTACCGAAGTTCCTCCCCACGATGCAGTGCCAGGTGGGGTTGTACTTCTTGTCAAACTCCTGGGGGGAGGAGGTGGAGAAAAAACAGAATTTTAATGCTAAACCTGAGGTCAGAGTTTGCCTCCTAGATAAACAGCCCGTAGGAGCAGAAAGGAGGAACTTCGGCATCTGCAAATTCTTAAAATGAAAGAATGCTCCCCAGCTCCAAATCGCCTACATAGTGCATTAATGCAAACATACTTGCAGTCTGAGCTAAACTGGGAATGGGGGCTGGGGAGGTAAAAGTCAGAAAGGGCAGCCTCTGAGAGTGCTTTGTTATCATGGTAATTGCACCTTCTAACTTCTATAATATTCAGGGACAGCAGGTGAAATCAGTTATAGTTTACGCTCTAGTATTTATCTCAAAGAATTAAGCTATCCTAGCGTATAACATGTACCTCCAAATCCAAGAGAACAGTATTTAGCCCAAAATACCGCCATTGTAACTCATTTTAGTATTGCTGAAAACAAAAGGTTTCCAAAAGAACAGAGCCTCAGTGAGCAGCTAAACCACTGGAGATCAAAATTTAAAGGACAAGACACTTGGCGCTCCACTGTCCCTGTAAAAAGAAAGCTGGAAGCAGAACCTGACAGCCACCTGGGCAAATTTTATCTTTACTGCCAACAGCCTTCTTCCCCCATCTATCCTGATGGTTCCAATCTACCCTACCAACTGGTCCTCAAGGCTAGCAAATTTGCACTAACAACTTTTCCCTATTTTTCCCCACCCCCAGAAGCTCTAGGAACTAGAATGCCTGTGTTAATTTCCTCACTAGGTAGCTCTAGGTAGGGGCCAAAGCTAGCCTTTCTCTGAAATCTTTCTCTATAAAAGTATTACAAGTCTCTGGCCAGTTAGGCGAAATTTGGCTACTACTGTATTGTACACAGTGGGAACGTCTTTCAGATTAAGGGGAATACATTCTTATAGACTAGACAAACGCACTGCTGTTGCTGCCTTTGTCAGAAATGGTATTTATTTCTGTTCCATCTGAAATCTTTCATCTTCTCATTCTCGACTGGAACCCTCCCACGACTTAGGCTGCCGGTTTCCTTCCCTTCTAGAAAACACAGCTCGAGAAGTTGGCAAACCTGCCAGCTTTCTACAGACTGCCATTTACCAATCCCACAACCCAGTCCCCAACTACCACCACCCACTTTCCCTCAACTGCCGACTGACTCCCCACTGGAGGCTGGCAAGATCTCCCTCCGGCCCTGCTGGAAACACCCACGCAGCTCCCCCTCTCCAACACCCAGATGGATCCTGGGCGCAACAATTATGCAGAAGGGGGAACCGCTGCTCCCTGATCCTAGAAACCGTTGCTAGGTGGCGCTTTCCCCGTGGAGCTGGGTTTAAAAAAAAAAAAAAAACAAACTTCGGGCGCTGAGGGGCCGATCTTCAAGATAAGTGCAAAATTCATTTGTGTTCTGGAAACCTCTACACCGCGCCACCTTGCATGCCCCCAAGGATCTCTGCCAGCGCTCTGGGGACGCATTATAGAGGGGAAGGAAGTTGTGACTTGCCCCAACAGTGCGCAAACTGCCCGAGCCCCCGCCCGCGCCCCGTCCTCACCTTCTTGATATGGGCCGCAATGTCCTTCTCTATATTATACTTTTCCAATGCCTGAGTAGCACACTCCACCGAGTCCTGTTGCATCTCCTCCGACATATCGGCATTCTTGATTACGGCCTTTCGGTCACACATGGTTACCTGAGGGGCGAGGCCAAGGCAAAGGATGAGGAGTTAGGAGTATGGGCTGCAGGCGCAGTTTCCCCGGTCCACTCCGCCCGCCCCACGCCACCCCGGGACGACACCCCCCACCCCACTTCTTAGGAAGCGCGAGCCGCGCGAACAGAAGGCGGGAGAAGTCCTGCAGGGGACGAAGCTGGAGAGCGGAACCCCTTGAGTTTCTCACCAAGGAGCAGGGGCTGGCCTACTGCAACGGTCTCCTGGGGGAGGGGCTGGCGAAGCTCACACCCGCGTAGAGAGGCGGTCGCTACCGAAGCCGTGGCGCATCTAAGGAGCCCCACGCCAGTCGCCGCCGCCTAGTACCTAAGCCCCGCCCTTCTCCCGTCGACCCCGCCCCCGCCGAACGTCCCTATTGGCTTGACACAGCCCTTAGAACTCTCCCATTGGCCTATAGACTCAATGGTTCCCTCAGGATCTTTCTCCTGCATTTTATTGCAGACCATAATGCACCGCTCTCGGCGTCGGTTACCCCGGCAATGGGCCGCACGAGGTGAGGCCCAAACATCGCGAAGATGATGCAGGGGCGGGGTAGCGAGGATGTACCCGGGACTAGAGAGATGCAAAGGAAGCTTCCGCCAGGGACGAGAGAAATTATTACAAAATTTCGGAGGTTGTCCCAGGATGCATTCGCGAATAAAGACAGTCTTTGGAAGTTGCGTATTCTACGTGCCCCCTGGCCCCCCCAGGTCAGAAAGAACTACCCTCTCGACTGAGGTAGTCAGTCCCTTCACAAAAGGGTATCTCTTAAGCTGGGAGGACTTCGTGAGCAAGCGATCGGTGCAGTCTCAGAAAAGAAGCCCTAGGGTTTGGTTTAATGCTCTGCTGTGTCACTGTTGAAATTCTTTTTAATTTTTTTTTAAACAAGGAACGCCACATTTTAATATTGCATTGAGCCATGCAAATTATACAGCCGGACCGCCTCTGAAATATAGGGGGTGGGGGGTGTCGGAGATCCTCAGGAATGGAAGAGGGTTTCCTTATAAATTAAAGATTATTCCCAAGAGTGGGGTCTCCCGGCTGGGCAATGCTGATCTCCGTTAAGGGGGTGGGGGACCCTCTGGGTGGATTTGGGAGTGCTGATGTGGGGTGTGACCAGGGTAGGGCTTCTTGATCTGATGAGGCAGTCTTTCCGGTGTGGGAGTTTCTTGGTGGCGATTTACCTCTAGGGCCGCGGTGTCCTAATAAATAGAAAGGCATCCCTCAGGTATTTCCTCTGGTTTAGGGAGAGTAACCACTTAGTGGTTAAAAAAAAAAAAAAGGACTTGGGGTGGGGGATTGGGAGCAGGGTCAAGTCTGGCTTTAAATATTTAAATGTTAGGCCTGTCATCTTACTAAATTTTTGGACCTCGGGGTTTCTAATCTGTAAAGGGACTAAATATAAAAGGAAACCACCACATAGGTATACTGGGAGTATTAAATAAACTAGTGCATTTGAAGTTCTCTGCACATAGCAAGGGGTCGCAAAGAATCAGACACAACTGAGCGACTTCACTTTTTTTTTTTTCCTGAATTAGTGAGAGTGGGTGGTCAAGTAGAAATAGGCAGAAATATAAACAGAAAGCTTTTGGTTACACGGTTAAACTGGTAACTTGTTTATAGGCTTTCCTGGTGGCTCAGACGGGAAAGAATCCGCCTGCAATGGGGGAGACCGGGGTTCAATCCCTGGGACGGGAAGATCCCCTGGAGAAGAGAATGGCTACCCACTCCAGTATTCTTGCCTGGAGAATTCCGTGGACAGAGGAACCTGGAGGGCTACCAGTCCATAGGGTCACAAAGAGTCAGACACGACTGAGAGACTAACGGTTTCATGCTTTCCTTCAATGCATTTGAAGTACTCTGCACATGGCAAGGGCTGGAAGAATTTTGCCAATAACTGTCCATTTAGGGAAATGTCCCAAGAGTCATGACAAGGTTTTGAACTAACACTTTAATGCCTATAATGTGTTTTTCAACTTGCATAAACAAGTTACCAGTTTAACCATGTAACCAAAGCTTTCTGTTTATATTTCTGCCTGTTTCTACTTGACCACCCACTCTCATTAATCCAGGGGAAAACAAAAGAAAAGGAAAGTTGCTCAGTTGTGTCTGACTCTTTGCGACCCCATGGACTAGCCTGCCAGGCTCCTCCATCCATTGGATTTTTCCAGGCAAGAATACTGGAATGCGTTGCTGTTTCCTTCTCCAGGGGATCTTCCTGACCCAGGGATCAAACCTGGGTCTCTGGCACTGCAGACAGACTCTTTACCCTCTGAACCAGCGGGGAATCCAGAGCCCCTTACAATTTGATCAAAGGCACACAAGAGTCAAAGAGAAACAGGTGGGAATAATCAGAAACTCTGGTAGGACACATGCTTACCAATTAAATTAGGAGGCTTTTCTCAGATTTAGGTTTCCAATGGTGGGGTTATTTATTTGAGGACTTAATGTAGTTCTACCTGGTATCACTCTTGAGGAAGAAGTTGAATTGGCAACAGGAGGGAGGCTGGGTTAGTGCTTCTACCTGACTTGGATGTATGATTCAGAGCTAAGAAATCTATGATGCCAGAGCCTGAATCTCTCTTGGGGGCCTTTACTTTTCATAGTCATAGTTTTACTCCCTGTGATCTATGGTTTGGCCAGATTCTCCTTGTTTGAACAGAAGGAGCTGAGAGTTGTTAAAGGGATGAGGTAAAACAGCCGCTGTGTATTGAGTGGTTGCCTACCACCCCATGCTTTGCATTCACTCAGCTGTTCTTCACAACAGTTGTGCCTAGGACCCCTTTGCTCCTATCTCCCTCTTGCCATAACTTCTGCTCATTTAGATTTGAGTAGAAGGAGGCGCAAATGCCTCCTTCCCTAGGGAATCATCTCTACTTACCCTCTACCACCACATTCATTTACTCTCTACTGAAATAACTATTATTTATTTCCCCTATGGTACTTGCCTCATCTATTCCTTCAGAATAAATTCACTTGAATTATCTCATATATTTATTTGCTTGGTTATTATCTATCTTGACTTGACTAGTCAAGGCTATGGTTTTTCCCGTGGTCATGTATGGATGTGAGAGTTGGACTGGGAAGAAGGCTGAGTGCCGAAGAATTGATGCTTTTGAGCTGTGGTGTTGGAGAAGACTCTTGAGAGTCCCTTGGACTGCAAGGAGATCAGCCCTGGGATTTCTTTGGAAGGAATGATGCTAAAGCTGAAACTCCAGTACTTTGGCCACCTCATGCGAAGAGTTGACTCATTAGAAAAGACTCTGATGCTGGGAGGGATTGGGGGCAAGAGGAGAAGGGGACGACAGAGGATGAGATGGCTGGCTGGCATCACTGACTCGATGGACGTGAGTCTGGGTGAACTCCGGGAGTTGGTGATGGACAGGGATGCCTGGTGTGCTGCTATTCATGGGGTCGCAAAGAGTCAGACACGACTGAGCGACTGATCTGATCTGATTGTCTGTCCCTGCCTGTCTTGTTCACTGCTACATCTTCAGCATCGAATTCAGCGGCTGCCACATAGCATGCATTGACTTAGATATGCATTGAATTAAACATACCAGGTCATGGTTCTTCCCTGGTATTCTAGTGGCAAAGACTGCGCTCCTAGTGCAGAGGGCCCAGGTTCTATCCCTGGTTGAGGGACTAGATCCCACATACTGCAACTAAAGATTCCAAGTGCCGCAACTAAAACCCAGGACAGTCAAATAAATATTTTTTTTTTAAATACTAAGTCTTATTTCCCCATTTTACAGATTAGAAAACTGACTTTCATTAAAAGCTCAAGCTGTTAATTAATAAATTCCAGGTCTGGATGACCCTAAAATCCATTCTCTTAACTTCAATATTACTGTAATACATTTAGCTAAGGAGCTAAGGAGACAGTGTGCATTTTTCTTACAGTTTGAAGAAAAGGAGATTGAAATGGGATGATATTAAGGTTTTCTAACAGATAAGAGGATTTGTTCAATAAATGCCTATGGGTTTTTTCCCATTTATAGCGCCTGCCTTCCCTAGAGTCTCCTGTGTTTTTTACCCATCTCAACCAGCTCTTGACCCTAATTATTTCCTTTTAATTGAAGGAAGAGCACTGTCAGACACTCATGCTTTTCTGGCCTGTGTTTAACCCCAAGAGATCTTTTGGGGGTTATTGTTTCTAAGAACTAACTGCCTTTTTCATTCCTTTACCATTTATTTTTGCAAAATCATTTCTCATTTCCTATCTGCTTATAGGATATTTATTGAGGCAGGCAATAAATATCTCTTAGTTGAAAATGAAATGTACTATGCAGGATTTGGATGCTTGAAATACTCACCCAGAGTAAGTTACAGCCCCATCCTCGAGTTTCTGGTTCACAATAACCTAATCTTTCCAACATCATAGTGGGCAAGCAGGTAACACTGAATGAGCTGAGGGAGGAGGTAGAATAGGGAGTGGAGGGGGCTGTGGCAAACAAAAAAACCTGTTTAAAGGTGCTAAGCAGGGAATGCCATGGTGGTCCAGCAGTTAGGACTCTGTACTTCCACTGCAGGGGGCATGAGTTCAATCTCTGGTCGGGGATCCTGAAAGCAGTGGGGCCAAAAAAATAAAGGTGCCATGTTGCCACTTGGGAATATTGACCCAGTTTTGCTAAATCATCTGATTTTCAAGAGAGACCAGAAATTGAAATTACTTTTATTATAAATACATAATTTTCAAATGTTGGTCACAAATTCATTTCTTAACACACAGTGCAGGACTTCCCTGGTGGCACAGAGGATAAGAACCCACCTGCCAATGCAGGAGACACAGGTACAGTACCTGGTCCAGGAAGATCCCACGTACCTCAGAGCAACTAAACCCATGCACCACCACTGGTGACCCTGCGCTCTAGGGCCCATGGGCCACAACTAATGAGCCTCCGTGCCCCCAGGCTTCAACAGTACCTGAACCGTGAACTTCCAGATGTTCAAACTGGATTTAGAAGGGGCAGAGAAACCAGAGATCAAATTGCCAACATCTGTTCGATCATAAAAAAAGCAAGAGTTCCAGAAAAACATCTATTTCTGCTTTATTGACTACGCCAAAGCCTTTGACTGTGTGAATCACAAAAAACCGTGGAAAATTCTGAAAGAGATGGGAATACCAGACCACGTTACCTGCCTCCTGAGAAATCTGTATGCAGGTCAAGAAGCAACAGTTAGAACTAGACATGGAAAAAGAGACTATTTTCAAATCAGGAAAGGAGTACGTCAAGGTTGTATATTGTCACCCTGCTTATTTAACTTATATGCAGAGTATATCATGCAAAATGCCGGCTGGATGAAGCACAAGCTGGAATTAAGATTTCCAGGAAAAATATCAATAACCTCAGATACGCAGATGACACCACCCTTATGGCAGAAATCGAAGAAGAACTAAAGAGCCTCTTGATGAAAGTGAAAGAGGAAAGTGAAAAAGTTGGCTTAAAACTCAACATTCAGAAAAGTAAGATCATGGCATCTGGTCCCATCACTTCATGACAAATAGATGGTGAAACAATGGAAACAGTGACAGCCTTTATTTTGGGGGGCTCCAAAATCACTGCAGATGGTGACTGAGGCCATGAAATTAAAAGACGCTTGTTCCTTGGAAGGAAAGTTATGACCAACCTAGACAGCATATTAAGAAGCAGAGACATTGCTTTGCCAACACAGGTCCATCTATTCAAAGCTATGGTTTTTCCAGTGATCATGTATGCATGTGAAAATTGGACTATAAAGAAAGCTGAGTGCGGAAGAATTGATGCTTTTGGCTTTTGAACTGTGGTGTTGGGGAAAGACTCTTGAGAGTCCCTTGGACTGCAAGGAGATCAAACCATTCAATCCTAAAGGAAGTCAGTCCTGAATATTCATTGGAAGGACTGATGCTGAAGCTGAAACTCCAATACTTTGGCCACCTGATGGGAAGAAATAACCCTGATGCTGGGAAAGATTGAAGGCAGGAGGAGAAGGAGACAACAGAGGATGAGATGGTTGAATGGGATCACCAACGTGATGGACATGAGGTTGAGTAAGCTCCGGGAGTTGGTGATGGACAGGGAAGCCTGGCATGCTGCAGTCCATGGGGTTTCAAAGAGTCGGACACAGATGAGCAACTGAACTGAACTTATATATATATATATATATATATATATATATATATATATATATATATGTATGTATTTGGTCTTTTTCCAAGGATCCTTGTACAGAACTCTTAAAACCTTTAAAAATATTTTAGTGCTAAGAGGATCATTTGTTACCATAATGACCAACCTAGATAGCATATTCAAAAGCAGAGACATTACTTTGCCAACAAAGGTTCGCCTAGTCAAGGCTATGGTTTTTCCTGTGGTCATGTATGGATGTGAGAGTTGGACTGTGAAGAGGGCTGAGTGCCGAAGAATTGATGGTTTTGAACTGTGGTGTTGGAGAAGACTCTTGAGAGTCCCTTGGACTGCAAGGAGATCCAACCAGTCCATTCTGAAGGAGATCAGCCCTGAGATTTCTTTGGAAGGAATGATGCTAGAGCTGAAACTCCAGTACTTTGGCGCAGTCAACTCATGTGAAGAGTTGACTCATTGGAAAAGACTGATTCTGGGAGGGATTGGGGGCTAGAGGAGAAGGGGATGACAGAGGATGAGATGGCTGGATGGCATCACTGACTCGATGGATGTGAGTCTCAGTGAACTCCGAGAGTTGGTGATGGACAGGGAGGCCTGGTGTGCTGCTATTCATGGGGTCACAAAGAGTCGGACACGACTGAGCGACTGATCTGACTGATCTGATCAACTACTGGAGTTTAGGTAATGTGGTAACTCTTTGTGAGGAGAGGGGCAAAATGCTTTCATATATACATATAGTTTCAGATATCTGGATAGCTGGTCACCAGAGGAAAGAAACAACCATGTGATTAGAGAGTTAAAACTTGCAGCCCTGTTTTGCTTCCCATGTCCCCTTCCCCTTCTTACCCATCTCCTGACCTCCTGGGATGAGAGAGCGACTGGAGATTGAGTTCAGTCACCAGTGGCCATGCCCGTGTACTGAATTCTCCATATAAACTCCAAAACCATGAAGTGCTATGAGGGTGGCACACCCGGAGAGGACATGAGAACTCTGTACCACCCCATCCCCCAATACCCTGTCTTATGCATCTCCACCATTTGGCTGTTCCCAGAGTTGTATCTTTTATAATAAATCTGTAGTAGTAAGTAGGGTACTTTCCTAAGTTCTGTGAGTCATTCTAGAGAATTACAAACCTGAGGAGGTGATTGTGGGAACCCAAATTTGTAGTTAGCTGGGCAAAGTGAGAGTAACCTGGGAATGCTGTTTGCAGTTGGCATCTGCAGTGGGGGCAGTCTTGTGGGACTGTGCCTTTAGCCTGTGGGTCTGCACTGACACTGGGAATCAGTGTCAGAATGGAATTGTTGGATATCTAATTGTTGTTGGAGAAGTGATGTGGAAAAATAAGTATTTCATGTTCTAAAAACAAATGGAATTCCCCGGTGATCCAGTGGTTCAGTTCAGTTCAGTTTAGTTCACTCGCTCAGTTGTGTCCAACTCTTTGTGACCCCATGAATCGCAGCACGCCAGGCCTCCCTGTCCATCACCATCTCCCAGAGTTCACTCAAAACTCACGTCCATTAAGTCCGTGATGCCATCCAGCTATCTCATCCTCTCCCGTCCCCTTTTCCTCCTGCCACCAATCCCTCCCAGCATCAGAGTCTTTTCCAATGAGTCAGCTCTTCGCATGAGGTGGCCAAAGTACTGGAGTTTCAGCTTTAGCATCATTCCTTCCAAAGAACACCCAGGGTTGATCTCCTTTAGAATGGACTGGTTAGATCTCCTTGCAGTCCAAGGGACTCTCAAGAGTCTTCTCCAACACCACAGTTCAAAAGCATCAGTTCTTTGGTGCTCAGCTTTCTTCACTGTCCAACTCTCACATCCATACATGACCACAGGAAAAACCATAGCCTTGACTAGACGGACTTTGGCAAAGTTGGCAAAGTAATGTCTCTGCTTTTCAATATGCTATCTAAGTTGGTCATAACTTTTCTTCCAAGGAGTAAGTGTTTTCTAATTTCATGGATGCAGTCACCATCTGAAGTGATTTTGGAGCCCACAAAAATAAAGTCTGACATTGTTTCCACTGTATCCCCATCTATTTCCCATGCAGTGATGGGGCCAGATGCCATGATCTTCATCATCTGAATGTTGAGCTTTAAGCCAACTTTTTCACTCTCCTCTTTCACTTTCATCAAGAGGCTTTTTAGTTCCAGTGGTTAGGACTTCACAGTTTCACTGCTGAGAGAGTGAGTTCAATCCCTGGTTGGGGAACTGGGATCTCACAAGCCCCACGGCACAGCAAAAAAATAAATAAATAAACATGGTATCAGAAGTGATGTCAGAAAATACACCACAGAAGGGAAGGGATGAAGGGACCTGCCTGTGATTACACAGTGAGTTAGTTATGGAACCAGATTTCGAAGATCTGATCTAACTCTAAACCTAGTGCTCTTTCCATCACATCACACAGGTTGGCTTTATTTACCCTTGGCTGCTGATGATCTCACATCTTCTGGAAATAAATGGAGTGTGGCCTATTCTGACTACTTGCCATAGGGTGTTTGCTGAATATATGCTGAATAAATGAGTGGGTACAGCACCAAAATGCCTGCACTCAGAGCTACATGAAGACAGTAGTATCTGATGGAGTTTTGATTGGCAGCAGGGAGGGTTCAGCTCATCACAAGCACTGGGACTTGGGGGGCTGAGGGTGGGGTTCCATGGGAAGGCAAGAAAGTGGGGACTCAACAGCATTTTTGGTTTATCAGCACCATGTCATCAGATGTAGAGAGCCCAGGAATAGATCATTTCCACAGACCTCTGAAAGTTCAGATGATGCTACAGTAAACCCACTATGATTCCACCAAACAGAAACCCCTGAGACATATCCTAAATCATGATTTTTACCCTCATGATTTTTACACCTGCACCCTACTTCTGTTGTTATTTCTTCAACATTTTTTCTTTAATTAAACTCTCTATTTTTAATAAGCATATTTTTAAAAGGTAAATCTGGATAATTCCATAAATGGAAAACTAGTCTCATTCATTATAAATAAAAGATAACTATAAATATAAATAATATTAAAATACAAAATGTTGGACTTCTCTGGTGGTCCAGTGATGAAGAATCACCTGTCGGTGCAGGGGACATAGACTCGATCCCTGGTCCAGGAAGATTCCAGAAGCTATGGCGCAACTACACCCATGGGCCACAACTGCTGAAGCCCATGTGCCCTAGAATCAGTGTTCCACAAGAAGAGAAGCCAGCACAATGAGAAGCTCATGTACCACAACTAGAGAGTAGCCCCTGCTCACCACAACTGGAGAAAGCCTATGTGCAGCAACGAAGACACAGTGCAGCCAAAAGTTAATTAATTAAATTTAAAAATAATATAAAATGTTTGTCCTCATAGTGCTGAGCTTACCTGGGACCCCACTAGTGATATGTGTCCCACACTTGGGCAATACTGCCCTAGAGGAGAGTTCTTTAGGAGGGGCAGGTCTATGTATGGATTGCAAAGGTTTCACAAGTCACAAGATATGTGTTGTGCTCACAAGCATTTTTCCAGGAAGAAGATCTATACCTTCCATCAGAAGTACAAAAGGATTCAGAGCCCAACGAGGATAAAGAACAATTGCTCTACAATAACCTCTACTCCTGGAATGAATGCAAGATTCTCTCACTATGTCCTACTCAATTGACCCATCTGGGATTCCATAGCATTACATACCTGGGCAACTCACTCTACTCCACTCCTAGCTGCTAAATTTTCTTGAGAACCCTTCTGAGCCTGAAAACATGCATTATCTACTCTTCCTACCGGAAATCATATTTAGAGGGAGGCAAAACTGAGAGCATAGGCTTCGGAATCAGACATACCTGGGAAAAACCTAAGTTGTATGTCCTCCTATGAGTTAGTTAGCCTCTCAGAGGTATAGTTTCCTGATTTTTAAAAAAAATATTTATTTGGCTGCGCCAGGTCTTAGTCTTGGCATGTGGGATCTAGTTCCTTGACCAGGGTTCTAACCCAGGCCCCCTGCATTGGGAGCACTGAAGTCTTAGCCACTAGATCACCAGGGAATTCCTTGATTTTTAAATGGAGATAATATCTTCATTGAAGAAGGAAATGGCAACCCACTCCAGTATTCTTGCCTGGAGAAACCCCATGGGCAGGGAAGCCTGGTGGGCAACAGTCCATAGGGTTGCAAAGAGTTGAACATGGCTGAAGCGACTTAGCAATACTTTCATTGTAGGGTGGTAGCAAGGATATTAAAAAATACATCTTAAAAACCTAGCCAAGGGACTTCCCTGGTAGTCCAGTGGTTAAAATCCTGAGCATCCCAATGCAGGGGGCGTGGGTTCCATCCCTGGTCAAGAAACTATATCCCACATGCTGCAGCAAAGGTCCTGCTTGCCACAACTAAGACTCAGCACAGCCAAAAAAAAAAAAAAGACCTAGCCAAGGTCCAAAAGATGGTAGCTACTGCTGACTTAGACCTTATTATGTGCCAAGCATCTAGGACACATTATCTCCTTGACTTCTCACAACTCTATAAGACAGATGGCAAGAGCTGTTGGTCTCTGCCTTACACAGACGAGGAAAATGAGGTTCAGAGAGGTTTAGTCCGTTGCCTAAAGTCACACTAGAAAATGACAGGGGATTTGAGCCCTGCTCAGTTTGAATCCACAGTCCCACATAGTAGATGGAGCCTCTGAGCTGCCCCCACCCCCTCACCCAAGACAAATGGAGCCTGTGAGTGTCCTTGGAGAGTCTCGGCATCTCTGGCACCTGGCAGGAGCTCCGTAAATATATGTTGGGTGGATGGAGGAAAGAATAATTCAAACTAATTCAGCATTGTTTCCTCTCAAACTTGACCCTAGACTGGTCCTTGACTGTCTTGCTCTGCTCTGAACAGATGTCGTTTGTACTTTAGTCCCCAGACTTTCCCAGGGCCCTTGGAAAGCCCTTTGGAATTGTCCACAAGCACACTGAGGGATTTCTTGCAGGGATTGGAGCTCAACCCTCCCAAAATAGGTGACACAAAACCACAACCTGCTCCACCTCCACCTGGCTGCCGGCCCGGGACCACACACTGTCCCCAGCCCTGTCCAGCAATCACTTTTCAAGATTTTCTGGGACCTCAAGCCCTTTCCATGGACTGTGAGTTCTGTCACCAACCTAGCAGCTCTAGCACTCCCTTATCTGAAAGGAAGTGTGAAGAATATGACCTTGTAGTCCCCAGAATTGATTCAAGAACGCCTGTCCAGAAAGGAGGGGCTCTGTGGGAGAGTGTGCAAGGCCTTAGGTCTCAATCTAGAACCTTTCTCCCCATGAAGAAGGGCTGGCACTACCCTGGTGCTGGCAGGGGAACTGAGTTTTGGAGCCAAGTACTGTACTGCAGTGCAGAGAGAATGAAGCCAGGCAGACCAGGGACAACTCAGGGAACAAAACACTTCCCTCTGGCCCATAGCCAAGCCTCGCCTGAATGGGCAGATACCTCCAAGGCCTGACTGCTCAGCCTCCTGTACATGGGGGCAGCAGATAAATTTAGGCACATCCAGAGAGGCCTAGTCAGTTAGCAGCTCCCAGTCAATAAGCAGAATAACCTAGAGGAGGGACTAAAAGTGCAGACTTTGAAGACAGGCAGAATTGAGTGTGCAACCTTACCCTGCCCCTATTAACATGTCTGACCTTGTGTAAGTGACTCTACCTCTCTAAGCCTCAGTTTCCTCATCTGTGAAACGGGGATTGTAATAGTCCTTGTTTCTCAAGGACTATGTGGAGATTGAGATGGTACATATAAAGCAGGTGATTTAGAGAATCTCGTGGTGGTCCAATGGCTAAGACTCCATGCTCCCAATACAGGGCACCCAGATTTAATCCCTGGTCAGGGAGCTAGATCCCACATGCTGCAACTAAGAGTTTGCGTGCCGTTATCAAAACTCCTACATATTGCAACTAAAGATCCTGAGTGCCACAACTAAGATCCAGTGCAGTCAAATAATGAATATTTTTAAAAATAAAAATAAATTAAAAATAAAGTAAGTGGTAAAGGACTTGGCAGGGCTTTCTTGAGGGCTCAGAGATAAAAGGATCCACCTGCCAATGCTAGAGACATGGGTTTGATCCCTGGGTCAGGAAGATCCTCAGGAGCAGGAAATGGCAACCCACTCCAGTATTCGTGCCTGGAAAATTCCATGGATAGGAGTTTGGTGGGCTACAGTCCACGGGGCTGCAAAGAGTCAGATACAACTTAGCGACTAAAACAACCACCACCACAACAAAGGCCAATGCTGCTGCTGCTGCTGCTGCTAAGTTGCTTCAGTCATGTCTGACTCTGTTCGACCCCATAGACGGCAGCCCACCAGGCTCCCCCATCCCTGGGATTCTCCAGGCAAGAACACTGGAGTGGGTTGCCATTTCCTTCTCCAAAGCATGAAAGTGAAAAGTGAAGGTGAAGTCGTTCAGTTGTGTCCGACTCTTAGCGACTCCATGGACTGCAGCCTACCAGGCTCCACCATCCATGGGATTTTCCAGGCAAGAGTACCGGAGTGGGGTGCCATTGCCTTCTCCATCAATGATGCTAGCTATCAATTATCATTAATGGTACCCTAAACCAGGATTCTTTACTTCAGTGCCAACATTTTGGACTAGTAAGTTTTTCGCTATGTGGGGGGCTGTCCTGAGCATTGAAGGATGTTTAACAGCATCATATCCCTAGCCTCTGCCCACTGGAAGTCAATTGCACTCCCAGTTGTTAGCCAAAAATGTGTGCAGACAGGAAATTCCCTGGCAAACCAGTGGTTAGGACTCCACGTTCTCCCTGCCAAGGGTATCAGTTCAACCCTGATTAGGAAACTAAGAGTCCTCGACCAAAAAAAACCAGTCTGCAAACAGTGTCAAATGTCCCCTGGAGAGTAAAATTGCCCCCCGTCCGCCAGTTGAGAACCAGCGCCCTGCATAATCTAGGATGAGTCTGAATGCCTCAGATCCCTCAATTCAGAGCCCTGAGTAAGGCCTACTTACAAAGGGATGGAATGTCTACCAATTACAGAACAAGTTCCCTCCTGCACAGACCGAGGCAGGACCTGAGTCTGCATATGAGCCACCTCTGACTCACTAGGTGACCTTGCTGTCACTCTTTCAGATCAGATCAATCGCTCAGTCATGTCCGACTCTTTGCGACCCCATGAACTGCAGCACGCCAGGCCTCCCTGTCCATCACCAACTCTCGGAGTTCACTGAGACTCACATCCATCGAGTCAGTGATGCCATCCAGCCATCTCATCCTCTGTCGTCCCCTTCTCCTCCTGCCCCCAATCCCTCCCAGCATCAGGGTCTTTTCCAGTGAGTCAACTCTTCGCATGAGGTGGCCAAAATACTGGAGTTTCAGCTTTAGCATCATTCCTTCCAAAGAAATCCCAGGGCTGATCTCCTTCAGAATGGACTGGTTGGATCTCCTTGCAGTCCAAGGGACTCTCAAGAGTCTTCTCCAATACCACAGTTCAAAACCATCAATTCTTCAGCACTCAGCCTTCTTCACAGTCCAGCTCTCACATCCATACATGACCACAGGAAAGACCATAGCCTTGACTAGGCGAACCTTTGTTGGCAAAGTAATGTCTCTGCTTTTGAATATGCTATCTAGGTTGGTCACTCTTTAATTATACACAAAGTGGCCCCAAGTAAAATCTCAGTTATTCTAGGGCTCCAGACAATGGGACAGCTGGCTGGTATCTGACTTCTGGCATCTCCATTCTTCTTCACTGACTGGGAGAAAACCTGGCTTCCCTAGAACTCAGAGTTCATTCAGACCTTCATTCATTGTTGTGGTCCATCCACGGGTTGAAAAAGAACTTCCAGACACGAGGCAGAATGAAAGGAGAATAAAGTTTACTAGAGCAGAGGAGCGGGGGTTGCTGTCAGCATAGAGAACCAACTTTCTGACAATCAGGGAGAGTCAACCTTGAAACAACCTTGGTCTGTTTCTATAGCCAGCGGGGGACAAGGAGCTGGGTAGGGGTCTTGAGAGTCATTTGCTGATTGGATAAGGGCTTCCTAGGTGGCGCTAGTGGTAAAGAGCCTGCTTACCAATGCAGAAGACATAAGAGATGTGGGTAAGATCTCTGGGCAGGAAAGATCCCCTGGAAAGGGCATGGCCACCCACTCCAGTATTTTTGCCTGGAGAATCCCATGGACAGAGGAGTCTGGCAGGCTATAGTCCGTAGGGTCGCAAAGAGTCGGCCACAACTGAAGTGACTTAGCACACACGCACATATACTGGGGTAGAGAAGAATAAGGCAAATACCTTCTCCTTATATGGGGTGGGAGGGGAGACACAACATACTACTCAGGAGGGCTCAAAAATTCCGCAATGGTTACAGCATGGCAGGAAGGGCGATAAGGGTCTGATTTTTTCTGTTTCTGCATTCCAAGACCCTTCTCCTTCACTGTGTTGCTTTATCCTTGAGGCATCACATTCATGAGTGCTGACAGAGATCCAGGTCCAGTGGCTAAGACTCAGTGCTCCCAATGCAGGGGACCCAAGTGATCGAGTCAGGAAACTGGATCCCACACACCGTAACTAAAGATCTCACATGCCGCAATGAAGACTGAAGATCCCCTCATGTTGCAACTAAGACCTGGCACGGCAAAATAAGTAATTTTTTTTTTTTTTTTTAATCAGTAGGGACTTCCCTACTGGGGCAGTGACTGAGACTCCATGCTCCCAATGCAGGGGGACCCAGGTTCGATCCCTGGTCAGGGAACTAGATCCCACATACTACAACGAGAGATCCAACATGCCACAATTTTTACCAAGTCCAAGCTTCCTCAGCTTGCCACATGTAAGCTACAGTTGTTTACTCGTTTGTAGGCTGCCAGACTCCTCTGTTCATTGGGTTTTCCAGGCAAGAATGCTGGAGTGGGTTGTCATGTCCTCCTCCAGGGGGTCTTCCCTGACCCAGGGAGTCTTCCCTGATCCAGGGATTTGAAGCCATGCCTCCGGAGGCTCCTGCATTACAGGCGGATTCTTTACTGCTGAGCCACCAGGGAAACCCTATAGAACTAGAGAGAGAAGCAATGAGAAACTAAAGTCAAAAGGCAGAATAGAGAGGGAGAGGCAGTAAGGAAGTAAAGAAAAAAGGGTCTTCAGTCTTGCAAAATATCTCTAGGAAGGGCCAGCCTTTGGAATGGGTATGTTAATCTCTTCTTTTTATTTGCAGCCATTCACAGGTGGGCAGGGTCAGATAATCTATAAACTGAACCAAGGAACCTGAGTTTAACAGTCTGGCGGAGAAGCAGCATCCTTTGAGGCAACTGCAATGAAAAGCAAGTCAAAGATACAGTTCTAACATGGAGCTGGAATTGGTTCTTCTCTGCAACACAACTCTCAGCCAAATAAATAAATAATAAATAGAAAGAAATATGTATTTTTCTTCGTCCGTTTCCTAGGTCACAGCTCCCAAACCCGTGGAATTTTCTGAGCAACAAGAGCATTATTATAACATCTTTTGTTATATTTGGTCTCATGTCCTCAGTTCTGAAATCATTTCAGATCCATAAAGGTACAATGAGTGTCTTGTTATTCATAATAAGCTCCTTTCCACTACAAATGGGTTTCTGCTAATGAGCTGACTTTCAGAAACCACCTAAGATGGGGGGCTGGTTGTCAGTGGAGCCAACCATGGGGTTAAAGGCTTGGAAATTTCAGTCCCATCCCTGGCCCCCAAGGGGGTAAGAGGGGCTGCAGTTTGAGTTCAGATTCCAACGACCAATGATTTAATTGGGCTTTCCTGGTGGCTCAGTAGTAAAGAATCTGCCTTCCAATGTAGGACACCTGGGTTTCATCCCTGGGTTGAGAAGATTCCCCTGGAGAAGGAAATGGCTACCTACTTCAGTATTCTTGCCTGGGAAAACCCCATGGAAAGAGGAGACTGGCAGGCTAAAGTCCATAGGGTCACAAAAGAGTAGGACACAATTTCGCGACTAAACAACAATTTAATCAACTGTGCATGTGTATTAAGCATCCATAAAATCCCAAAAGGATGGGGTTCAGGGAGCTTTCAGGTTGGTGAACATGTGGAGGTTTGGCGAGGGCAGTGTGCTGAAGAGGGCATGGAAGCGCCCCCACCCTTCCACCATACCTTGTGTCTCTCCCATCTGGCTGTTCCTGACTTACATCTTTTCATAATAAACCAGTGATTTAGTAAGTAAAATGTTTGTCTGAGTTCTGTGAACTGCTCCAACAAATTAATTGAACTCAAGGAGGGAGCTGTGGGTGCCTCTGACTTACAGTCAGTTGATCAAAAGTACAGGTAACAACCCAGGCTTGCAACTGGTTTCTGAAGTGGGGCTGAGGGGTAGTCTCATAGAGCTGAACACTGGACAGTGGAATCTGATGTCATCTCTAGGTAGATGGTGTCAGGACTGAGCTGAATTCTAGGACATCAGCTCGTGTCCAGAGAATTGCTTGTTGGTATGAGGGAGACTCTCACTCCCCACACATATTGTAATTGGTGACCAGAACCCTATTAGGGATGCACAAGAGAACCAAACAGGCAAAACCCCTTCTTCATGGAACTTATATTCTAACAAGTGAATAAAGATAATAAACAAGCAAAAATATGTCTGACTCTGGTAAGTGCAATGGATTAAAAAAATAGAATAAGAGAACCGAAGGGGAGAAAGTGAGGGATCTTGTCTTAAATAGAGGTTTCCAGGCAGGGCTCTCTGAGAAGGTGCCATGTGAGCCAAGACTTGACCTGGCTATTGGGTAGAGGATAAAGTGTGCAGAAGCCAGGGAGAGCAGAGAGGCCAGGCTAGGACCCTGCAATAGTCCAGGTGAGAGGTGATGGTGGCTTGGACCAGGACAGATGCAGCAGAGGTAAGAGGAGAGGTGGCTGGATTCTGGATATATTCTGGACCTGGAGCAGACAGATTTGCTGATTGATTAAATGCAGGGTGAGGGAAAGAGAAGAGTCAAGCATGACTCCAACTTGTGATCTGAACAGTGAGAAGAATGGATTGAGATGGGGAAGGCTGGCCAAAAGAGAAACAAAAAGTTGTTTTGGCTATGTTAGTTTGAGATGCCTATTAGAATTTCAAGTGGAGATGTCAAATATGCAGTTGAATATATGTGTTCTGGGAAGAGGTCCAGGCTAGAGCTATCATTTGTGGAGTCATCAGATTATAGATGACATTTAAAGCCATGGGACTTGATGAGATCACCACCAGCGGGAGGAATATGTGTAGATAGAAGAGCTAAGGCTTAGCCGGGTAGCGATATCCTCTGAGCTTTCACTGTAGGCCAGGCCCCAAGCTAGGTATTAGGTACGGAGATGTAAATCCCTCAGCACTTGCCCAAGAGAAGCTCCATCACTTATTTAATTTTTCCTGCCTAAGTGCTTTGGCCAATTAGAGGATAAACATTGAGAATTCCTGCCCTGTGTCTTAGTCACTTGCTCATTTTTTCAGGAGATATTTCTCCAACACCTAGTTGGTACAAGGCCCCCAACTAGGCAGGAGGGACATGAAAGGGAGGAACTCAGACGTCACTCCTGTTCTTCATGGAGTTTATATTTTGTGTGTAGAGGAAATGGACAATAAATGAGATGCACATGATATTTTGTTATAGCAGCCCAAACAGACTAAGACAGAGTTCATTCACTTTTCAGTCCATCCCCCCAAACCAGCTTATCAAGGTTATCAAAGTGACCACCATGCTGCTAAATCCAGTGGCCAGTTCTCAGCATCCTTCACTGATGGACTTGTCACCATCACCGTTGTTCTCCTCTCTGAAGCTCATTCTTTGCTTGGCTTCCGGCATCCCTGGAAGAGTTCCCCTCCTGTCTCACTGGTTGCTCCTCCTCAGATTCATCTACCTGCTCCAGCTCTGCTTCCTGACCTCTAAAGGATGAAGCGTCCTGGGCCTCAGTCTTTGGACCACTTCACATAGTTTTCATTTTCAAGTCTTTGAATACCACCTCTATACTCGTGACTCTTGCCTTAGACCATTCAGGATGCTGTCACAGAGAATCATAGACCAGGTGGCTTATAAACAATAGACATTTATTTCTCACAGTTCTGGAGACTGGACATCCAAGATCAAGGTGTCAGCATGGGCAGCTTCTGGTGAGGGCCCACTTCCTGGTTCACAGATGACCATCTTCTTTCTGCATCCTCACATGGTGGAGGGGGTGAGGGAGCTCTCTGAGGCTTCCTGCATAAGGGTCCCAGCCCTATTCATTACCTAATTATCTCCCCCAAAGCCTCACCTCCTAATATGATCACATTGGGGGTTAGGTTCCAACATATGAATTTGGGGAGATATATAGTTTATAGTCTATAAATATATAGACTATTTATACATATATAAATAGTCTATGTAGACTATTTATACATATATAAATAGTCTATGTGTGTTAGTCACTTCCCTGGTGTCTCAGCTGGTAAAGAATCTGCCTGCAATGCAGGAGACCTGGGTTCAATCCCTGGGTTGGGAAGATCCTCTGGAGAAGAAAATGGCAACCCATTCTAGTATTCTTACCTAGGAAATCCCATGGATAGAAGAGCCTGGTAGGCTCCAACATATGAATTTTGGGGGATACATAAACATTTATAGGAACCCCAAATTTGTAGTTGCCAGGAAGAAGTATGGGTATACTGCTAACCCCATTTGTGCCTGGCATCTGAACTGAGGGTAATTCTTGTGGGACTAAGCCCTTAACCTGGGGTGGGGGAGATCTGCACTAACTCTGGGTAGTTGTGAATTACTGGACACAGAGTTGGCACTGGAGAATTGACGTGGAAAAATGACACATTTGGTGCCGAGGTGGTGTCAAAAGAAGACGTCAAAAGAGATACCACGGTAGTCTCTTGGTATCTGCCCAGTGCTAAAGATACAGACTTCAATAAAAACAAAAATTATAAACCACAGATAGGAGAAAAGAAAAAAGATAAATAGTGATACCAAACTTCTGGATGGAAAAGCCAAATATAGCAAGAATGGAAAAATCTTTCCCAAGTAAATTTTTAGATTAAACACCATTCCAATGAAAAAACTAGAAGGTGCCATATAGAAATTGATAAAAAGATTCTGTTGCTGCTGCTGCTGCTAAGTCACTTCAGTCGTGTCCAACTCCGCGTGACCCCATAGACGTCAGCCCACCAGGCTCTCCTGCCCCTGGGATTCTCCAGGCAAGAAAACTGGAGTGGGTTGCCATTTCCTTCTCCAATGCATGAAAGCGAAAAAGTGAAAGTGAAGTCGCTCAGTCGTGTCCGACTCTTAGCGACCCCATGGACTGCAGCCCACCAGGCTCCTCCATCCATGGGATTTTCCAGGCAAGAGTACTGGAGTGGGGTGCCATTGCCTTCTCCAAAAAGATTCTAGAATGTACTTAGACAAATCAACTGGCAAAAATTCTGAGGGGATAAAAGGAATAGTAGAGGATACCTATAACCTCAGATATGCAGATGACACCACCGTTATGGCAGAAAGTGAAGAGGAACTCAAAAGCCTCTTGATGAAAGTGAAAGTGGAGAGTGAAAAAGTTGGCTTAAAGCTCAACATTCAGAAAACGAAGATCATGGCATCTGGTCCCATCACTTCATGGGAAATAGATGGGCAAACAGTGGAAACAGTGTCAGACTTTATTTTTGTGGGCTCCAAAATCACTGCAGATGGTGACTGCAGCCATGAAATTAAAAGATGCTTACTCCTTGGAAGAAAAGTTATGACCAACCTAGATAGCATATTGAAAAGCAGAGACATTACTTTGCCAACAAAGGTTTGTCTAGTCAAGGCTATGGTTTTCCTGTGGTCATGTATGGATGTGAGAGCTGGACTGTGAAGAAGGCTGAGTGCTGAAGAATTGATGCTTTTGAACTATGGTGTTGGAGAAGACTCTTGAGAGTCCCTTGGACTGCAAGGAGATCCAGCCAGTCCATTCTGAAGGAGATCAGCCCTGGGATTTCTTTGGAAGGCATGATGCTAAAGCTGAAACTCCAGTACTTTGGCCACCTCATGCAAAGAGCTGACTCACTAGAGAAGACTCTGATGCTGGGAGGGATTGGGGGCAGGAGGAGAAGGGGGACGACAGAGGATGAGATGGCTGGCTGGCATCACTGACTCGATGGACGTGAGTCTGGGTGAACTCCGGGAGTTGGTGATGGACAGGGAGGCCTGGCGTGCTGCGATTCATGGGGTCACAAAGAGTCGGACATGACTAAGCAACTGAACTGAAGTGAACTGAGGCTTTTCTCAGGTACAAACTGGGAGGATAGTATGAGGCTGGGGTCACACAGGTCTTGGCACCACTGAAGACCAACTTACTAAGTCAGAGACCTGAAGGTCAAAGAGGGTTTGACCAGGCTAAAGACTGAGGAGGCACAGGCAGAGAAATCAATGTTCCAAGAAGAAGTAAGCCCCTGCAAGACAGAGTACAGGCTCTGAGACACAGCAGATCCTGGAGGAGCTGGCAGTCTGGGAGTAATGGGAGATGAGGGAGAGACTGGAGGCAAATCACAAAGGGTCAAGATAAAGGGGAACAGATAGGGCTCTCTCCAGAGGAACAGACACTGTCCCCTCCACCACTGGGACCCTAGTATCTAGCGCAGTGCACACAGTAGGTGTTCCAGAAATAGCCCGCAGATCTTTTCATAACTACGTTTAGGGACTTGGTTATTTTAACATCTGCGGGGTATTCAGAACTGTGTGTTTCCCATGTCATTCTGATTCTCTGGATGGACCCTGAGATGCTTCCAGTTTCTTAGGGAATAACAGTTAAGAACAAATCTCCCAGCAGTCTGAATATCACCCCCCTTGCAGCCCTTCTTCCTTAGGCCTGAGAGGGATCACTGGCTTTTTGCTTGGTCCTCTTCTGCTTTCCCTCTGGCTTCCCAACAAACACTCTTTTGCTCTGCACAGCTCCCCTAGGAGACTGAGAGACTATATTCCCCTCAGGCTCTCGCCTTCCCCCAGCTTTGAGTGTCTCATCCCATTTACAATCATCCTAGTCAGGGACATACAATAAACATTTGTATGAGCAGCTGAAATACTTAGGATTTACATGTATAATCTAACCCAGCCAGCTCTGACTTACATTAGGGCTTCTCACCCTAAATCACCGGTGGCTTTAGAGTGAAAAAGGAATTACGCCCCTGCTACCTCCACCTAACTATGGTTAGGAAAAGCACCAAGCTCTTTTCTGTTCTCCCAGCTTTCTTTGCACATGCTCTTTCTTGTGCCTGGAATGCTTTTATTTATTTAATTTTAACAATAAACTGGGTCTTCCTTGCTGCATGCAGGCTTTCTCCAGTTGCAGCCACAGAGACTTCTCTTCAGTTGTGGTGCCCTGGCAGCTCATGGACTCCAGAACATGTGCTTCACTAGCTGTGGCGCAGGAGCTTAGTGGCCTCCCAGCGTGTGGGACCTTCCTGGACCAGGGATGGGGGGTCCTGGGACCTGGACGAGTCCCTTGCACTGGCAGGTGGATTCTTAACCACTGGACCACCAGGGAAGTCCTGGAATGCTTTTTTCTCTCTCTCCTCATGTACCTGGTCGACACTAGCTGCAACTTCAGGTGTCGGCTCAGAAGCCACCCCCTCCAGGAAGCCTTCCCTGAACACCCCACTCAGCTCTAGGTTAAGGGGCTGCAGGAGCACCCATTGCCATTGTCCCTTTAGTTGTCTGTGAACAGTGCTGGTCTTGATCACTCTTGTGTCCCTGGAGCCCAGCACACAGCCAGGCTGTTCTGCGGCTCAGTAAATACCCAGTTGAATGAATGAACAAATGTCAAGTGGGCAAGGAGTGGGGAAAACCATCAAAGTCCCAGATGCCACAGACACAAGCCTGGGCTTTTTAGAGCTGGGGTCAGAGCGTTTCACGAGGGGGAAAAAAACCTCTGGTCTTCTGCAGGCACGGTCAAGGAGTATACCACGAGAAAAACTGGCAGCCCACAAGAAGGATGGAATAACAAAAGAAACTGGTCCCCAGCTGCCTAGCTCCAGGGAACATTTGTCAATGTGACATTCACAGAAGCCCTGCACATGTGCTGGCTGAGGGGGAGAGTCAGCCTCAGCCAGACAGAAGGAAATTCAGCTACTGTGCACATGTTAACACTGGGGGAGGGATGGCTCGGAAGGCTGGGCTTTTTTGTTTTTTTATTTTATAAAATCTCCAAATATGTTCTGTATTTGTTTTTACCTTTAAGGAGTGTGTGAACTTTTGAGATGCTGTCACCAAGTTATACTGATGCAGTTCATTAAAAATCTTCTTAGTACAGGGACTTCCCTGATGGTCCAGCGGCTAAGGCTCAGTGCTTCCATCGCAGGGGGCATGGGTTCAATCCCTGGTCAGAGAACTAGAGCCCACATACCTCAGCTGTGTCCGACTCTTTGTGATCCCATGGACTGTAGCCCATAGGCAACTCTGTCCATGGGATTCTCCAGGCAAGAATACTGGAGTGGGCAGCCATTCCCTTCTCCAGGGGATCTTCCCGACCCAGGGATCGAACCCAGGTCTCACATTGCAGGCAGATTCTTTACTGTCTGAGCCGCCGGGGAAGCCCCAGATCCCACATATCACAACTAAAAGATCCTGAATGTCACAATGAAGACTGAAGATCCCATGTGCCTCAACTAAGACTCGGCATAGCAAAATAAATAAGTAAATATCTTTCTAAAATCCGCTTAATAAAAAATTGGGTGCAAATTATAGGATGCTATGAAATCAACAGATCTTGCTGCATCAGAAAACATTATCAGCGCTGCCATTAATCGTTTCACACCCCTTCCGCCCTTTGCTCGTGTTCCTGGTTCACTCTGGTTTCCAAGGTATGTGACAGACTGGAAAATGTTTAGGGAAAAATTCTGGGTTGAGGGTAAGGAATTTAGGGCTTAGAAAATAAAAGCTGGTGAACTTGAGAAGTCCGTTTGTCATTTTATACTTCAGTCTGCCTTTTCTAGAGCTAGAACAACTCTTCTTTAAGTATTAGTTAATGAAATTAATAGTGTCTCTTAAACACTTACTATGTACCAACACACAGGACTGTAAAGGAAAAGGATTGGTCCCAGTGATTCTTAACCTTTTTTGTGGGGAGTTGAGGGGTGTAGATTTACAGATCTTTGAAAATTATAAACTGCACTGATAAACTGTATGGTAGCCACTAGCCACATTTGGCTATTAAAATAAAAATTAATTAATTACCATGAAATACAATGAATAGTTTGGCTTCTCAGCTGTAGCAGCCACCTTTCAAGTGCTTAAGAGCTACATGTAGCCACATGTGATTACTATACAGAACTCAGGTAAGAGAACATTTCTATTTTCATACAAAGTTCTACTGGTTAACACTGTGCCGATATCCTTCCAGAATCAAGACTTTCTTGCTCATGTGCAATATTTTGTGTCCAACTTTACAACTTTTACAGCTTCGCAGGGTGGTGTCTGTCGGGGTTGGGTGGGGAGGCAGTGCTCTGCTGACAGCCAAAGCCTGTGGATCCAAGAAAAAGGAGCCCTGACACAACAAGCTATCTGACGCCTCCATCTCAGAATACAGGATGTTGGCAAAAATAAAGCAAAGCAGCTGCTACAAATTCAGAATGCTCACTGCTGTAGATATACCTCACATAAAATCAGGCCCTTGTGTTCCTACCTGTCTGGCCACATTCACAGAAACATCAGTTCAGGGACTTCCCCGGTGGTCCAGTGGCTAAGACTCCGAGCTTCCAGTGCAGGGAAGCTCGGGGAATTAGATCCCGCATACCATAGCCAGGAGTTTGAACACCTTGAACTAAGACCTGATGCGGCCAAATAAATAAATTAATTAAAAAAGAAAAAGAAACATCAGTTCATTATCCAAAAATAATTGAAGATATTAACGATTTTCTACAGTCTCAGAGAAAACACCAAATATTCACGGTGTACTGCAACTCTACTTGAATTATCTTTCTCATCTTTCTTCCCTTCTCATCCTCCCACACATGGCACTTGCTTCCCTGAAGCTCTCTGCTCCTCCTTCCAAACTCTCCTCAGATCTCCTAGTTCTGCTGCTGCTGGTCCCCTTCCTCCCCTGCACAGCTCAGTTCTTAATTATGTAGCTCTCCAGAATGTTTCACTTGACTCCAGTGCACAAATATAGTGGCAAAGAATGACAGAAAGCTCCCAGGGTACAGTGGTCAGAAACATATTCCACAGTGACCCAGCCCAAGCCCTCCCTGCCAGCCTGGACTAGTCTCTCTGAGATGACTCATATTCCCACCAATGCTTTACTGCCATCACTTCCTCTTCTGCCCACTCCTCCCAAGGGCTCTTGGAGAGTCTGGGAGAAGCTCCTGACTGAGCCTAGCAGAGAAGAAAACATTTTGCCTGAATGCCAGAGGGGACTGATGTCATAGGCAAAGGGAGGAAACCAGATGGGCAAGTTCATAGAATGTTTTATCCCCAGTGTTAATTGTTTTCTTATTATTTTTTACTGGGCACTGCCCTGCTCTCTTGTAGGGAGTAAATGCACGGCTTGCTGTGGGAAATGCCTTAACTCTTAACAGTCTGCGAAGGTCAAAGGATTCTTTTTAATCTGAAGACAATCCCATGGTGCCATTCTTATCATCACATCAGGAATGATAAATTTTATTGAGCTCCCATACAGTTTGCCTTTCCAGACTGTTCATGGGATCCTAAAGGAAATCAACCCTGAATATTCATTGGAAGGACTCATGCTGAAGCTGAAGCTCCAATACTTTGGCCATCTGATGTGAAGAGCTGGCTCATTGGAAAAGACCCTGATGCTGGGAAAAGATTGAGGGCAGGAAGAGAAGGGGATGACGAGGATGAGATGGTTGGATGGCATCACCGACTCAAAGGGCATGAGTTTGAGCAAGCTCCGGGAGATGGTGAAGGACAGGGAAGCCTGATGAGCTGCAGTCCATGGGGTTGTAAAGAGTCGGACACGACTGTGCGGCTGGACAACAACAACACAGTTTAAATGAAAGCTCCTCCCTGTGGGAAGAGCAAGTCTATCCCACGTACCTGAAGTCTCCAGTGCCCACCCACCATCACCTGCTCATGCACCTGGGATTCTGTTTTCAGTACAGAGGGGACATATAGCCTAGAGCTATACTTCATTTTTCCTTTTACAGGTTTTGTTGTTTTGGCTGCACTGTGTGAAGTGCGGGATCTTCCTTGATCAGGAATCGATCCCATGCCCCTCGCAGTAGAAAAATGGATTCTTAATCACTGGACTGCCAGGGAAGGCCCAGTCATTACACTTCTTAACCTTCCTTCTTATATCCTCCACGTGTATCTGAACTCATTGCTGTCCCTCCTTTTGCAGATCACTTCCATCTGCTTCATTCCCCATCTTGGAATGATACCACTGCCTAGCTAGTGCCCCAAGCCAGAAACCTGGGAATCGACCTGGACTCTTCCTCCTTCTCAGCCCCCGTGACCAATCTATCTCCAAATCCTATGATTCTGCCCTTGGGATATCTCATCTCCTTAGCATCTACCTCCATCACCTTGGGCTTCCCAGGTGATGCAGTAGTAAAGAACCAACTGGCAATGCAGGAGATGCAGGCTCAATCCCTGAATGGGGAAGATCCCCTGGAGGAGGAAATGGCAACCCACTCCAGTATCCTTGCCTGGAAGATTCCAAGGACAGGGGGCCCGGTGCGCTACAGTCCATGGGGTTGCAAAAAGTCAGACACAACTAAGTGACTGAGCACACAAGCGCACTATCACCTTTCATCAGCCGACTGGCATCTCTCACGCTTGGATGACAGCTGTGGTCTCCCCACTGGGTGCCTCCCTGCACCCACTCCTATGATACTTCCTGTGTAACTTGCTAGTCAATGGGCCACCTGGGACTATCCCTGTTCTTACCTATATTCACCTTTAGGCTAATCTGAGCACACTGCCTTATCTTTCCTGAACAAAACAAATTCAACTCTAATCAAAATCATTAACAGAGAATGTAGATTTTTTTAAGGTCTTTATTTGTTACAATATTGTTACTGTTTTATGTTTTTGTCTTTAGGCCACAAGCCTGTGGGATCTTAGCTCCCCCACCAGAGCTTGAACCTGCACCCCTTGTACTGGAAGGCAAAATCTCAACCACTGGACCAGTAGGGAAGTCCTGAGAATGCAGATTTTTTAATGAAGTCACAGGAGGGGGCTTACACTGCGATTACACAGCAACACTTCCTACACTGACTGAATTATTTCTGCTCTTTCCCCAAGTTCTCCAATAATGGCCGCTGTTGCCGAATCTCTTCCTGTCTCCCTTTCCTTCCCCCACTGGCCGGCAGCTGCCCTCCATTCAAATTAGCTCTTAGTCTCCTCCCCTACTCTTTATTTTCCATCTGTTCAGCTGCCACTTCCTTCCGAGAAGGTCTCATCCGGAGACAACTCCTTAAAACCCTTTAATGGCTACTCACTGCCCTCAGTAGAGTCCAAACTCCATAAAACAGTCTACTAGGCCTTGCAGGCCCCAGACCTAGCTCCTTCACCCCTGCCTTTTTCCTAAGCAAACTCTGCTCCAGCCATACTGTAGAGCGATGGGGGGTTGCCCCTACTCTGCCATAATCTCATGATCTGGGCAATCGATCACGCTGTTCTTTTTGTCTAAAAAGCCTTCTTCTTCCCCATGGTTAACTCCTACTGTCCCTGAAGGCTAAACCTAAACATCTCCTGGAATCCTGTCTTATCATCTCTAACAATGCATTAGGTAGTCTCACGGCAGTTTACCCTTATCACAGATCAGATCAGATCAGATCAGTCCCTCAGTCGTGTCCGACTCTTTGCGACCCCATGAACCGCAGCACGCCAGGCCTCCCTGTCCATCACCAACTCCCGGAGGTCACTCAGACTCAAGTCCATCGAGTCAGTGATGCCATCCAGCCATCTCATCCTCTGTCGTCCCCTTCTCCTCCTGCCCCCAATCCCTCCCAGCATCAGAGTCTTCTCCAATGAGTCAACTCTTTGCATGAGGTGGCCAAAGTACTGGAGTTTCAGCTTTAGCATCATTCCTTCCAAAGAAATCCCAGGGCTGATCTCCTTCAGAGTGGACTGGTTGGATCTCCTTGCAGTCCAAGGGACTCTCAAGAGTCTTTTCCAATACCACAGTTCAAAAGCATCAATTCTTCGGCGCTCAGCCTTCTTCACAGTCCAGCTCTCACATCCATACATGACCACAGGAAAAACCATAGCCTTGACTAGGCGAACCTTTGTTGGCAAAGTGATGTCTCTGCTTTTGAATATGCTATCTAGGTTGGTCATAAATTTCCTTCCAAAGTAAGCGTCTTTTAATTTCATGGCTGCAGTCACCATCTGCAGTGATTTTGGAGCCCACAAAAATAAAGTCTGACACTGTTTCCACTGTTTCTCCATCTATTTCCCATGTAGTGATGGGACCAGATGCCATGATCTTCGTTTTCTGAATGTTGAGCTTTAAGCCAACTTTTTCACTCTCCACTTTCACTTTCATCAAGAGGCTTTTGAGTTCCTCTTCACTTTCTGCCATAAGGGTGGTGTCATCTGCATATCTGAGGTGATTGATATTTCTCCCAGCAATCTTGATTCCAACTTGTGTTTTTTCCAGTCCAGCGTTTCTCATGATGTACTCTGCATATAAGTTAAATAAACAGGGTGACAATATACAGCCTTGACGTACTCCTTTTCCTATTTGGAACTAGTCTGTTGTTCCATGACCAGTTCTAACTGTTGCTTCCTGACCTGCATACAGATTTCTCAAGAAGCAGATCAGGTGGTTTGGTAGTCCCATCTCTTTCAGAATTTTCCACAGTTTATTGTGATCTACACAGTCAAAGGCTTTGGCATAGTCAATAAAGCAGAAATAGATGTTTTTCTGGAACGCTCTTGCTTTTTCCATGATCCAGCGGATGTTGGCAATTTGATCTCTGGTTCCTCTGCCTTTTCTAAAACCAGCTTGAACATCAGGAAGTTCACGGTTCACATATTGCTGAAGCTTGGCTTGGAGAATTTTGAGCATTACTTTACTAGCGTGTGAGATGAGTGCAATTGTGCGGTAGTTTGAGCACTCTTTGGCATTGCCTTTCTTTGGGATTGGGATGAAAACTGACCTTTTCCAATCTTGTGGCCACTGCTGAGTCACAGCTGTGCTCTAAATGACTGATTAGCAACAGGTCAGAGTGATTATTACTGCATACAAACAGGGCCTAAATTATAGCATGCCCTTGATAATGCTGAATAACTAGATGAGCAAAAGCTCAAAAGGGTGTCCCTGCTAGTGTCTGTGGCCTTAGTAGAGAATGGAGCCCAGGGGCCCCTTAAGCATTAGACCATAATTTTGGCTTCACTTGCATTACAACTTGCAAAGGTTAGTACCTGGACTCACAGAAACAAAATACACCTTTGGGGTTCCCTGGATAATGCCTTAGCAATTTAGCTGTCTTCTTCCTAATCCAGAAAGACTGTACTGCCCATTATCTGGGGCACATTTTCAATGTTAGGTATGAACACAGCCCATTATCTGGGCACATTTTCAATGTTAGGTATGAACACCTTTGGTAATCGCAAGCTGCAAAACTTTGCACAATACAAGTTGAATCATTACTATTTATACTTAGAGTCTTATTAGGTCATTTAGCTGACTCCGTGTTTCTCTTTCTAGGAGACTACCCAACTGTCTCCACCAACACGTTCCAGGCCACACCACGTAGGAGCGGCAGGCCTCAGAGAGTGGTGTTAATACACCTAAGCACGCCCCTCAAATGAGGAGGCCTCTGGACTTAAGGATGCCTTTAGGGTACATAAGCTCCTATATACTCTGGCCAGGGCTCTTTCCTGCTTACTTTCTGAAGGGCAGCAAAGATCATCTAGAAGCTTTACATAATCCAGAATACAACAGATGGTTCTGATTATTTTATTTTAGAAATAATTTATTGTTTTATTCCAACTATGAAAGTAGTACATGCCAATTACAGACAATAAACATGAAAAAGCACAAATAAAAATACAGAAAACACTTGCATCAAGAGATCTCCACAAACATTTGGGAGGTTAGCAATGGAAAAAAAAAAAAAAAAAGATGTATTCTCTTGCACAGAACTAAACAATACTGCATAACATTTTATTTCCATTTTTACCCCTAGAATACAAAAATAAAACAGCTGCAGTAACAATCTTCAACTTTATAGGACTGGAAAAGGTCAGTTTTCATTCCAATCCCAAAGAAAGGCAATGCCAAAGAATGCTCAAACTACCGCACAATTGCACTCATCTCACATGCTAGTAAAGTAATGCTCAAAATTCTCCAAGCCAGGCTTCAGCAATATGTGAACCTTGAACTTCCAGATGTTCAAGCTGGTTTTAGAAAGGGCAGAGGAACCAGAGATCAAATTGCCAACATCCGCTGGATCATGGAAAAAGCAAGAGCGTTCCAGAAAAACATCTATTTCTGCTTTATTGACTATGCCAAAGCCTTTGACTGTGTAGATCACAATAAACTGTGGAAAATTCTGAAAGAGATGGGAATAGCAGACCACCTGATCTGCTTCTTGAGAAATTTGTATGCAGGTCAGGAAGCAACAGTTAGAACTGGTCATGGAACAACAGACTGGTTCCAAATAGGAAAAGGAGTTCGTCAAGGCTGTATATTGTCACCCTGTTTATTTAACTTCTATGCAGAGTACATCATGAGAAACGCTGGACTGGAAGAAACACAAGTTGGAATCAAGATTACTGGGAGAAATATCAATAACCTCAGATATGCAGATGACACCACCCTTATGGCAGAAAGTGAAGAGGAACTACAAAGCCTCTTGATGAAAGTGAAAGTGGAGAGGAAAAAGTTGGCTTAAAGCTCAACATTCAGAAAACGAAGATCATGGCATCTGGTCTCATCACTTCATGGGAAATAGATGGAGAAACAGTGGAAACAGAGTCAGAATTTATTTTTGTGGGCTCCAAAATCACTGCAGATGGTGACTGCAGCCATGAAATTAAAAGACACTTACTCCTTGGAAGGAAAGTTATGACCAACCTAGATAGCATACTCAAAAGCAGAGACATTACTTTGCCAACAAAGGTTCCCCTAGTCAAGGCTATGGTTTTTCCTGTGGTCATGTATGGATGTGAGAGTTAGACTGTGAAGAAGGCTGAGCGCCGAAGAATTGATGCTTTTGAACTGTGGTGTTGGAGAAGACTCTTGAGAGTCCCTTGGACTGCAAAGAGATCCAAGCAGTCCACTCTGAAGATCAGCCCTGGGATTTCTTTGGAAGGCATGATGCTAAAGCTGAAACTCCAGTACTTTGGCCACCTCATGCAAAGAGTTGACTCATTGGAAAAGACTCTGATGCTGGGAGGGATTGGGGGCAAGAGGAAAAGGGGACGACAGAGGATGAGATGGCTGGCTGGCATCACTGACTCGATGGACATGAGTCTGGGTGAACTCCGGGAGTTGGTGATGGACAGGGAGGCCTGGCGTGCTGCGATTCATGGGGTCGCAAAGAGTCGGACACGACTGAGTGACTGATCTGATCTGATCTGATGACATCTAAATTGAAAGTCTCACAACTGCATTTTTAGAGACAATTAGTGTCAACCAGTTTAATAGATTCCTTCAGAATATATAGTTATATGTGTATATGTGCACCATTTTAACTAAATTAGCATGACCTTAATATCCTTCAAAACATCATTTAATACTTGTGTAACATTCAATATTATTGACTGAACCACCGCCTTATTATCAGGAGTTTAACTTTTTAATTGCACAGAATGCAATGAACGGACATAATTTGTGAGGATTTCTTATATTCTTGTGATAAAATCCTACAGGTGGAATTACTGGGTCAAGAGGTATATGATCAAAACTTAATATATACCATCAACTGACTTTCAAAAAGCTATACACTCAGTAGTTATATGTGGATGTTTGATTTTTTTGTTTGATTGTAAAAGATTCAGAAGTGGTATAATTACCAATCAGCAACATTCGAGCTAAAGGCTTGGTTTTATTCTCTCTATTGTTATGCATTAATGGAGCTTGCTTTTGTTTCACAACTCCCTGCAACATTATGAAAGTTTTTAAATACAGAGAAACGTTGAAAGAATGGTACAGTGAACACACTGAACACATCCACCATCTAGATTCTACAGTTAACATTCTACTGCGTTTGGTTTCTCATATATTTACTCATCCATCAATCCGGGCAGCTTGAGGGATCTCAGTTCCCTGACCAGGAACCAGGGACAGAACCCAGATCCCAGCAGTGGAAGCGGGGCGTCCTAATCGCTGGACCTTCAGCAAATTCCCCAGAGGTTTCATTTTTAACATGAAAAACCTTTTTTGATCAAGACTCATTCTTGTAACGTCCCCAGGTTCAATGCTCTGCATTACGGAACGTAAGCGTGGAAACGTTCCAAGATGAGAATCTGAGTTCCCCAACTTCTGAAGGACTAGGCGCATAGTCCGGAAGTACGGCTTGGGTTTTAATCCTGACCCACTATACTTCCGTTTTCGCCCCTTTTAAAATATTGTAATCCCTCCAAATTGTGTGAGTATTAAAAGCACACAAGTCGCACCCTATAATGACAGTCGCTATAGTTATGATTCTCCCCCCGCCCCCTTTTTTGGCCGCACCGCGCGTGGCTCGCAGGATCTTAGTTACCAGTCCAGGGATGGAACCCGTGACCCTGCAGAGGAAGCGCGCGAAAGGGAATTCCCAGTTCTGATTCTTTTACTCCCTCTTGGTCTCCGACAAACTTCACGTCCAAGCTACGGAGTCCAGCTCAGGCCTCTTTGCACTCATTTTAGTCCACCTTACACTCTTAGTTCTAAACGACTGTAAAACAGGGACGGAGGCCAGGGATCTACAGACCTGAGGCAGGGGGCCGCGACGGCCCCGCTCTATCTAACGGTCGGGGGCTCCTCCAGGCCGCTGTGGGAGGAGCCAGCCGACTCCTTCCCTCCGGCGCCCGGCACACGGAGTGACTGCCCGGGGGACCCACCCCGGGAGCTACACCCGCGTCTACCTCAGCAAATGCTCACAAAAGCCTGTGAGATAGGCAGCGCTACAGAGGGAGAAAACCGAGGCGCAGGGAGCCTGAGTCACTTGCCCAAGTCGACGCAGCTGGGGAGTGTGACCTGCCCTCAGGAATTGACTCCAAATGGCCCGACTCTAGAACCTCCCTCCGTCGTCCCTCCCCGGGTCCCCTGGGCGCCTACAGGGGGCGCACGCGCACGCGCAGTCGTCGCAGTCGCGTCCCCTTTAAGAGGAAGCCTTTTTGCCTCCTCCCGACCCCTCCGCTTCCGCTCTCGTTCCCACAATGCTGTGCGGCTGAGCGCCTCCGAGCCCGCGGGGACACTGTTGGGGGGATCACCGGCTGAGGCGGCGGCGGCGGCGACGTGGGCTGCGGCGGGCCCGCGGCGTCGGGCGGTGCGGATGTCGGGCTGGGCGGACGAGCGCGTTGGCGAGGGCGACGGGCGCATCTACGTGGGGAACCTTCCGAGCGACGTGCGCGAGAAGGATCTGGAGGACCTGTTCTACAAGTACGGCCGCATCAGCGAGATCGAGCTCAAGAATCGGCACGGCCTCGTGCCCTTCGCCTTCGTGCGCTTCGAGGACCCCCGGTGAGGGCCCCGCGCCGCCCACCTACCCGCCCGCCCGTCACTCAGCCTGAGGCCCCGGGCCCCCGCCTTCCCTTTCTCTCCCTTCGCTTCCAGGGCCTCCCCTCCCCCTCTCGCCGCAGACCCCTCAGGGCGCCCCCGGGTGGAGGCTGAGGCCTCTCACCGCGGGCCTCCAGGCAGTCCTTTGCTCCGTCACTTCCTCTATTATTATTTTTTTGACTTGAAAACACAAAAGCCGGGTCTGAGAAGGGCTCAAGCCCGCCCAGATCAGCTTCGGGGGAAGCGGCCCAGAGCTTGGGAAGCTTGGCCCCTGAGGCGGCCCGGAAAGGACTCGGTGAGGAGTGAGGAGACCGGTTGTGCTGTCTACCCTCCCCTCCCTTCCGCTGGAACTCGCCGTTGTGGGGGCGCACAGTGCGGGGCGATGTGGATGCCTTTGCAGGGTCGAAAGCGGGCTGGCCCTTGGATGGACCGGATTTCCATCCACGCGCGCCCCGTCCCGCAGGGGCCAGAGCCTCGCTCTGATAAAAGCTTCAGGAATTTGGGGAGACTTATAAAAGTCTGATGGGGTCTCGGATTTCACTCTTCCTTCCCTAATAAGGGGAGGCACCGCTAGATGATAAAGGTCTCCGAGGGTTTGGACGCGCTCGATCCCAAACGGGCTCGAAGGAGCCTGTGATTTTGCAGAGTGTCGGCCCTTGTCTCCCAGAAAAGGCCTGGGAACTTTCAAAACTGCGATTGTTGGTTCTTAGCAGCCACCGCACTGTGCTGGCTACTACGCTTGGGGGTGAGTCGGAGCTTGCTCTCTGGTTTCCGGCATTGGCTCCGGGAGCGCTTTGCCTGGTCTGCGCCCTGCGGGCTTCGCTCCGAGGACTGCCCGTGGGATGTCTTGCCCGTCTTGCGGGATGGGGGCGGGTGATGCGAAGCAAGGGGAGCGTCTGAGGGTGGGGAGGCAGGACGCACCCTGAGGCTCTGATGGCTGAAGATTCTGACAGAAATCGTTCCTACTGTCTTTGCCATTTGCCTCAAAAATGGAACTAGGCATTTCCACACCTAAACTGGAAAAGGTTGCACCTCTAAGAATTATTAACAGTACCCGTGTGTTTGTTTTTTTTTTTAACAGTTGCTATTTGTCATGTACTGTACTATATATTACTAAGCATTTTCAACAGCCTACAAAGTAGGCTCTGTTACTTTTGACATCTGAGTAAACTGAGGCTAGAGTTGATAAAAGGGAGGGCTACCAGGGAAGGTAGGATTTGAATCCCCTGTTCGGCCCTTTCAAACCCAAACTCACTGTGTGATGTGCTACATTGTCTTTCCCCCCTCCTTCCTTTCATCATGGAAAAGCTATCTTTTTGATACACTAGTGCAAAGTTTTAAGCAAAGCACTGCACACATAGTTATCTTATTTAATCTTTTCAAAACTGGCATTTTACACTTAGATGTAAAGTCCTGATCGCATACTTACCCGGAGACAACAACTAGTATGTAGCAGAATGATTTGAACTGAGGTCAGTTTTCATTCACAGCGTTAAACTCTAGCGGTACTGCCTCTCTCCCACTGTATTCTGCATATAGCCAGGGTTGAACTGTATGTGGTCCTCCTTGCTTTTGATCCTGGGGCTAGAATCTTCATAAGCGACTGTGTGCCTCTGACATCTGAATGATTCTTTCATTAGTGTGTCTTCAGCTGTTTGTCCCCCCAGCCTCAGGGCATTCTCTTTCCTGTCAAATCCTGGAGAGCCATCTTGGTGTTCCTCACTCTCCTAGAACCCTGGGAAAGACTTTTAAAGTATTACTCTATTGAATGTTTATCTCTTTTGGCAAAACTGTACCCAGAGAGTGGTTTTGACAACTTAGTCCTCGAAGCCATGCTGAAAAGGTGCACTTGAGGGAATTCCATATTTCTTACAAAACACTACTATTCATTTATCATTTGAGCCTTACCTATTTTTAAATGAGTTTTTCCTTCTGTAGACCTGAATGTACTAGGCCTTGAGGAAGAATATTAAAGGACTAGTGTGTGGTGTGCATTTTGAGAAACAGCTCCCCAAGGTCAAAGAAACACTGTTCTATGGCAAAATCAATCATCTGCCAACAGTTTATTTTTTCTGAATTCTCTTACCTGTTTATTCATTATCATTTCATAACTAGAAAACCCTGTGTGTGACAGCTGTAAAGTTTAATTCCAGTGTCATGAAAGGTCTTCAAACCAAAGCAGTAGTACATCAAATTCCTGGGTTTTGTTCTTTTGCTTTTTTCTCACTTCAGGTTTTTTTTTTTTTTTTTTCATACTTGTTACTCATGCCCCTCACAGAGAAATTAGTTGGTCCTCCTGAGCAACACTAACTCCAGACTTTTCTCTGCAGAGATGCTGAGGATGCAATTTATGGAAGGAACGGTTATGATTATGGCCAGTGTCGGCTTCGTGTGGAGTTCCCCAGGACTTACGGAGGTCGGGGTGGGTGGCCCCGCGGTGGGAGGAGTGGGCCTCCTACAAGAAGATCTGATTTCCGAGTTCTTGTTTCAGGTATGTTCCTTTCAAACTCAGTGAGATGATGCATGTGAAATACTTAGCACAGAGTCTGGCCTCTAAGAAATGTTAGCTGTTGTTTCTCAGTGCTTAGGATTTGTGGGCTTTTCTTCTCATGCACAGTGACAGTCTGAAGCCTTGCCAGTGAGGCAGGTACCTTGCCAATGAAATTGCATTGATAGTGCAGCCTTGATAGAACAGAAACTTGCTTCTTATAAAAAAGGACTTTTCTAGTGTTGAAGGAGAAGATGATGCCCAAACCTCTTCAGCCAGAATTCTAAAGACATTTTCTTCTGGAAATGTACCTTGGCATCTGACTTGCTAGAAAGACATTCTAGAAGCCAGATTTGAACAAATTATACCTAGTCTTGGATCCTAAAATAAGCCAGATTTTGTGATGGTTTTGGAATTATGGGAAAAAGAAACCAAACAACTTGGAGTCTTAGGGATCGTATTGCGAAGGACAGAACAAAATGTCTAGTGTTGACAAGTGATGAGATGCTAAGCTCAGAGGTTTATGCATTTTTTGGAAATACTAACACACTGGTAAAAAAACTGGGGCCTTCTGCATGTTGTAGGGGTGTTTTAGGCCCCTGGCAGAGTGAGGTATATTGAGGAACCTGGCACCTGAGATGTGAATGTTACACAGTTGCAGCAGACTCCCGTGGTGCTGAAGAGGGATACTGTCAGTATCTGCCTGTGTCCCTTTGTAAGTGTTTAACCCCAGAACTCTATTCCCTCCTTCAGGATGTCATACATATCTTTTTTTCTCTCCATGCTGCTCTGAAATCCTGCTTAGAAAACTATTAGGAAATGGCTGCAGTCCTGAGCTGTGAGCGGTAAACACAGCCTTTGAGAGCAGGAGCACATTTCCCTTTCATGACATCAGGTAGGGTTGTATGACTCCCGACTAGTTTTAGCGTCTGAGTCTTACCTTTTCCCCTACTGTATTGAAGAGTGTTGGTGATCTTTTAAGAGGTATTTTGTCTAGTTTGTCAGTCATTCCCACCTACAAGAAAACAAACTTTAGGTTTTTCTTGTGTTACTTTATCTACACCTTGGTTATTTCATTGGACGGTTTCAAAATTCCCATGTCCTGCGTCAGACAATAAATAATTGGTAACGATAAAATTTCATAATGGAAAAATTTAGAACTCAAAGTCCTGGGATTTTGTTATTAATTGTGAAGGACAGAGAAAGAGATGCTTGAATTCTTAGAGATACTAAATTTGTAATGGAATGGACTTCTTGCTATGTCAAGAGAGGCTTAGTCTCTTGGGAGAGTAGCCTGGACCAGCTTCTCATGGTGGTTTATCACCCATACTTTAGTGTTCTTTGGTTTTGTGTCCCTTGTCAAAATCTGTGATTTGAGGACCATCAGGATTTAAAAGTAGTGACTGATGGGGAAAGGACCCTAGGTCTTGGGGCTCTTAACATGGATGAAGGATGTGGCCTCTTCTCTTGTGTTATGTGTGCCTAGGACTTCCTCCATCAGGCAGCTGGCAGGACCTGAAAGATCACATGCGAGAAGCTGGGGACGTCTGTTACGCAGATGTGCAGAAAGATGGAATGGGTATGGTTGAGTATCTCAGAAAAGAAGACATGGAATATGCCCTGCGTAAACTGGATGAAACCAAATTCCGCTCTCATGAGGTGAGTCCCCACCTGCTGTTGAGGAGCTCGTTGCCAGACCACTCCACCTGAAGCTGACCTAGCAGAAGTAGCAGCAGGCCATGTGTTTGCCATTCAGTGACCTTATAATACCATTAAAGATCTATCTTAAGTGGACAAAGCCAAGGAATTCCTTATGTCCGAGCAATGCAGGGTCATAGCAGAGAGAAGTCTGCAGCCATAATATTTCTAACCCAGAGAGAATACCCAGTCTGTCATGTGGTGACTGACTTAAACCACAGTGTCCCTCCATGAACCTAACTATTATGGCTCTCCCTCCTCGGGCTTTGGTCTGGGCTCTGCAGGTCAACCTTATCACCTTACCCTCTTAGGTACTGCTGTTGGGGCTGGCTGTCACTTCACTTTGCCTTTCCCAAAGTGGTGCAGAAGCCTCTGAAACCTGAGCCCTTGGCTCAGGTTTTCTTGTTCATCATCTCACCCTGGGGACTTAGCTTTCCATGTTCTTCCCTTCAAGTAGGTGGCTGCTGTTTTGGACCTCAGTCTGATTCTCATGGTAGCTATTCTTTTGATACCACAGAGACCAGACCACCCATTGGACGTTTTTGTCCTGGTTACACTGTCCTGGCTTGCTATGGGGTTTAGGGATGTCTGGAAACGTCAATTTCCAGGCCCATTTCTTTCTCTAAGGATTCACTTCGCTAACTATGGCTTGGAGGCTGCACGCCTTAACAGTGCTGTTGCTCAGACTATTCTCTAGGACTTGAATTTGGAGCAGAAACAAAACAGCACCTGGTCCTCAGTTACACAGAGTGGGGCCTTGGTTAGGGTAAATCAAATTATTGAGGGGAACAAGCCCTGCGTAAACTGGATGAAACCAGTTCACCGAGGGGAACAAGCATCTGGCTTCTTTCATCTTAGCATCTTTAAATCTGAGAATGCTAGCTGAGGGTGAAAAGCCTGGGGATAGGCCTGCCTGGACACAACTCCTCTGCTGCTTATTACAATCTTAGCTAAGCACCTTCAAACCTGGTTCCTGTATATGCAAATAGTTCCCAATAATAGCATTATCTTATAAGACTTGACAGGAAGCTAAATTATGAAGCATCTTGCCCAGGTCCTGACACCTGGGAGGTGCTGAATACTGGTCAGCTTCTTCCATAGGTACCCACCAGAAAAGGTGGCAGGGGATTGAACCATATATCTGACCTCTGAGAGCCTTTCCAGTTGTTAGATTACTACCACTGGGGGTCAATGGTAGTAATTTAGGTTTGTTAACAGTAGTAGCCAGTATTTGAGTTATTTACCACATAATCGAGTTGCCATTTATTATTTGTGTTACCCTGAGCAAGAATACCTACCTGTGGCACTATTGTGCCAAACGGCGCTCAACACTACATTATTGTTAGGTAGCCATATTAGGTGTTGGTGTGCTTTATTCTTCTAGGTCTTATTTTTTCCTTGACTTTTTTGTTTGCTTTTCAGGGTGAAACATCCTACATCCGAGTTTATCCAGAGAGAAGCACCAGCTATGGCTATTCACGGTCTCGGTCTGGGTCGAGGGGCCGTGACTCTCCATACCAAAGCAGGGGTTCCCCACACTACTTCTCTCCTTTCAGACCCTACTGAGACAGGTGGTGGGAATTTTTTTCTTTATTTTTTAGGTGAACTGAGCTGCTTTGTGCTCAGAATCTACATTCCAGGTTGATGATTTAGTGTCTTAGGAGATTTTTTTAATTTTTTTTTTTTTTTAAGGAAATAAAACTACATAATTTCTACCAGGGCCATATTAGCAGTGAAACATTTTTAACTGCAGAAATTGTGGTTTTGGTTCAGAAACGAGTTGTATATTTTTCACCCCGATGATGGGAAAAAAATCAGTGCTGTATCCTTGTGGGTTGTTCTTCTATGGAGATCAGCAGTTACTGTGACTGAGTCGGCCCATTCTGTTTAGAAATATATTTTAAACGTTTAATAACGGATAGGTGTAGTTGTCTTTGATTGTGTTCATAGATTTCACCAAGAGGCACACTGATATGTTAAAAAAAAACCCCAAACATTGAGTTGCAGTGGCAACTTGTGCCCAATTGGTAAGGAGCAGGAGTGGATTACTTATTTGGGGATAAAGTTCATTGCTCTGACGATGGTCTGAGAACATCACATCCAAGGGAAGTTTCAGGGTTTTCTTATAATTCAAGGCCAACCATATAAACTAAGCTGCTTTAATGAAAAGGGGAGCATTGCAGATAGGGGAAGGGAATGAGAAGGCTAAAAACAGGCTTTTAAAAGTGGGTGCCAGCATAAAGATCACTGGGAAATTCTTAACCAAAACCAACTTTAGCAAGTTGGTCAGGGGAAAAAAACTCATTTAAATTTTGGTTCTGTCACTTTCGCTCCTAAATTTGTCTCATATTTGTCCTTGGTATCTGAGCTATAAAAAAAGACAAACCCCAAAACCAAAACCTCCCATTGTCTTGGATTCTGCTTAGTTCAGTAATCATGGGGCAGGGAGTTGGGGTAAGGGGGCTACATTGTCACAGGCTATTTTTTTAAACCACTTTATTGAAATATAGTCAACCTGTAAAAGCTGTACTTTTTACATTGAACTATACAACTCAGTGAGTTTGTGGTGAAGTTATGCACACATGAAATGATAACCATGAAGGTCATAAACACCCATCACCTCCCCAAACTGCCTCCCTGGGCACCTTTAACCATAGCAGAAAGTCAGCACTCTGCTTGAAACCACAGTGGGTGCCCACGAACAAATATAAGTATGTTTAGTAAAGATAAACCCCAGGCATGGGGGAGCCTGGTGGGCTGCTGTCTATGGGGTCGCACAGAGTCGGACATGACTGAAGTGACTTAACAGCAGTAAAGATAAAAGGCTGCTCAGGTTGACGGAAATAGCAACCGAAAAGGTGGTCACAAAGTGATCGGATGCAAGGTCTCTAACAATTACATAAATAGAAAGATTCACTTAAGTGCAGTTTGGTAGACAGTCTTTTAGGGAGGGATAAAGTCTTCCACACTGAATGGTCTATGAGTATCTGAATATACTTGATCTATGTCCTTGGAAATCAACTGTACCTTCCACTTCCTGTTGGTATTAGGGACTCTGCCTTATTTTGGCTAGATCTTTTCCCAGTTCTATCTTCAGAAGAATTAGTTACTAAAAGATACCTAGCCATCACTTTTTTCAGGTGACTGTAGGAAGTGGTACGTTAGTGTTCATAATAACAAAATAGTTGTTGCAAAATAGTTGCTGCACTTCCATGTGTTCATAGAACGCCCCTTCCCAGAATAGCTATTCAGCGATGTGAGGGCTGTTTTTCATCCAGCTTTGACCAAGAGATATTACCTGTTTGAAAAGAATAACAAAAAGGAATTTTGAGCTAACTGATTTGCCATGAAAAATAAGCAATGGAAGTAAGTGTAGCTATTACTCTGTTATTTCTGAGTATCTGAAAGAACCACAGTTATAAGTGAGGCCTAATTAATGCATACTTTTAAATAAGTAGCAGAGACAGGTTAATTAGACATTTGTATGTATATAGGAGAGGAAGGAGAGACTATGTGAACTCAATTTTTCCCAAGAAGCAAAACCTGACACAAGGTCCTGTGTGAAAAACAGTGTATGTGATCAATGGCTATGTCCGCTCAAACAGTAATAACTATCAGAGATTAACACCCAAAGTTCTGGGTGTTATTATTGGCCCAGAGTTTTAAAATAGTTACAGTGAGGTTTAAAGATGCAAATTTCCACACTGGGGGTTGCAAACTGATGACTCACAGGATGCATCTGGCTTGCAGGTATGTTTTTTACTTTCACAGTATTTTACTTTTTTAAAGTCTTTGATTAACAGTTAAAATTTGGGAACCAGCACACAGAATGCCAGATGTCCAGGTTCTCTGGGCATCCCATTCCTGCCTGGCCCTGAACAAGAGAAGTAGCACATGCCGGCTGTCCCTTTAAGGCAGAGCTCCAGATCTGCCACTCGGCACAGCCCTCCCCACCCCAGTCCTGTTTTTGTTTTCCTCATTCCTGTTACCAGCTGATCCCTAGAGGTTAATGTGACTTCCAGAATCTACTGCCACCTTGCCACCTATACATACTGTGTTTTTGTTATTCCCAGTTTTATTGAGATAACGGACATATAGTTGTATAAGTTTAAGATGTGTAACACAATGATTTGATACATGCATATACCACAAGTTGATTCCCATAGCAGGATTAGTTAATATCCATTGTCTCAGTTACGGTTTCTTCTCTTGTGGTGAGAACTTTTTAAGATCTACTCTTTAGCAACTTTCAAGTATGCTATGCTATGCTAAGTCACTTCAGTCGTGTCCGACTCTGTGCGACCCCATAGACGGCAGCCCACCAGGCTTCCCCATCCCTGGGATTCTCCAGGCAAGAACACTGGAGTGGGTTGCCATTTCCTTCTCCAATGCATGAAAGTGAAAAGAGAAAGTGAAGTCGCTCAGTCGTGTCCAACTCTTAGCGACCCCGTGGACTGCAGCCTACCAGGCTCCTCCGTCCATGGGATTTTCCAGGCAAGAGTACTGGAGTGGGGTGCCATTGCCTTCTCCAATTTTCAAGTATACAATACACTATTGTTAACTAGTCACCATGCTGTACATCACACATCCCCAGGACTTACTTAACTTAGAAGTCTGAACCCTTGGACAGTCACCACTACCACTTTATACTTGGTCAGAGTGCTTTCACAGAGCAGATCTGGGCCTCACAATTCCTATAGCATTCTCACATTTACTGTGGCACAGTCTGTTAAGCCATTTTGGGCAGCACATACCTGGCGGAGCCACAAAATACTCTTCCACAACTCGGTGGGAGTTTTGTAGTAGTTCTTCAGCACAGCTGCCTTCTACCACATTGTCGGATCTCAAGTACAGACATCTACAAAACCAGAAGGTTAAGGTTAGCTTCTCAGAACATGGCTTCAAGGGCATGGATGGAAAGGGTCAAGGGTGGGAGGAGAAGACGACAGCAGCATATTCTCGAGTTAAGAGTCACTGCTCAAAGATGGAAGACCAAATAATGGCCTACCATTTATTGCTTTCCCTAGCAACCTTGTGAGATAAGTGGTATTAATAATTATTCCTCAATATTGACAAGTTTTAATAAATATTTTTGATGATTACTATGGGTAAGGTGCTTTTGGTGGAGATAGTAAAAAGGCAGTTACAGTATATTAAGTCTAATGAGGTAAGCGATGCTTGCCAAAGAAATTGATAAGGGGACCCCACCCAGCCTGTGGTCCTCAGAACAGGTGATGTTACCCCTTAACCATGATCAAGAAAGAGCTGGATTTCAGGGGTGGGGGTAGGGGATGATGGGGAAGGGAAATGAATAAGGTACACAAACTTTTTCAACAGTGGTTATAGTGACTTAAGCTGCTAAGGGACAGGATTGGGACCCGAGCCCGGTTCTGGTACCCCTAAAAAAAGTGCTTTCTTCATCACAGCCACCTTTGGATGTAAAAGTACCTTCCCTTGCAAGATGTACCACAAACGTGGCCCAAGAATCTTGTACTGTTGCCGGGGCTTAGTGGCTTCATTAAACTATCCAGATGGGAGACTAGTGAAACCAAACAAGTTTAACGCATCTGTGGGGCTTTACTACTGTTTTAAAGTTTGAAAGTGCATGACAAGAGGTTTGAGATGGCTTCCAGATACTTGGGCTGAAAAGCAGTATGCTCACTCACTAACAGGATAGCAGCCAAGCTTTCTGCTTTGAAACACACAAATTGAGGGCTAAACGTAGTAGGGCAAGGATGGGACATGAACATCTATAGAGGCTGTACAGAAAGGCCAAGGCATAAGCTTCTTTTAGGAAAGGATTGGTTCTGTTTCTTTGGGGCACCCAGCTCTGAATGAGACAGGATAAACACTTATTAATGGTACAAAGAGTTCAAAGCTGAACTCCATTCTAGGACTGGCACTGTTTTAACTGTGTGACCTTGGACAAGTATGATCTTTATAGACTTTAAGTTTCTTGCCAAAAAAGTGAAGGTTGCACTAGATTTTTTTTTTAAACCATATAAGGAATATGCACTCATACTCATTTAAGGAAACTTGGAGAACAACAGTAAAAATCATCTGTAAAGGTGACCATTGGACTTTCTGGAGTTTATATTTCTGTTGGGCAATATAACAAAATGTTTAAGAGCTGGGGCCCCTGAATCACTGCGGAATTCAAACCCCAGAGCTGCACATGGCCTGTATGCAAGTTACTTATCCTTTCCATGTATCAGTTACCTTATTTCTAAAAAGGTTCAGAGAATTACTGGGATGATGTTTAAAAAGGTCTGAGCCAAGGGGCGACTAAGCCCACATGCTCTAGAACTTCTTTGCTCAACAAGCAAAGCTCACACACCTCAATGAACACCCAGCGCAGTCAATATAAAAAATTTCCCAGGTTCACTCATTTGGTAATTAGGTTTCCCACTCCAGTACTCTTGCCTGGCAAAGCCCATGGACGGGGGAGCCTGGTAGGCTGTAGTCCATGAGGTCGGACACAACTGAGTGACTTCACTTTCTCTTTTCACTTTCATGCATTGGAGAAGGAAATGGCAACCCACTCCAGTGTTCTTGCCTGGAGAATCCCAGGGACGGGGAACCTGGTGGGCTGCACAGAGTCGGACACGACTGAAGCGACTTTGCAGCAGTAAGTGTTCCTGAAGGATGAAATTCACCTCTTTAACTATCACACATTTCTACCCAATTACTGTTTAAGGTAAAGTTGTTTGTAGAATAAATCCACACCTCCCTATTTTCTTAATCATAGGCTACTGAACCCAGAGTCTCTGTGAGAGCACACCAAGCAGACCTCTCATTTGGCAAGCTGCTTAACTTTTCTTGACCCTGGAATCATGCATAAAACACCAAACAGGACCAGATGAGCTCTTCAGGTGCCTGTCAATTATGAAGGTCTACCTCACCTCATCTTTCTCAGTCGAGATTCTACAAAAGTTTAGTCCAGAAACGTAGGACAACTTCTATGCATCTGGTCTAGTTGTTAGTTATGTACCATCCTTGGAAGAATTGAAAAAGTGTCCATTGATCTTGCTATGTTCTCAATCAGATGAAAAGCCCTGGTTGAGAACAGTTTCAACTGTGAATTAGAAATCTATAAAAAAAAAAATCTCTGCCCTCTAAAGTTCATGGACAAGGCACTTAAACCAGTAACTGTGGGCAATGCATTTAACTTCACGGAAAGCACTAGGACATCATGATGGAAGAAGTGCCTCAGCTGGCCCTGGGGCTGACCAATGGGAGAGTTCTGCTGCTGTTTTAGCTTCTTTCTGCCTCTTCCCAGCTATCAGCTGCCAGGAGCTGCTTCTCTGGCCACCAATCTACCTCAATCTACAAGCCTTTTCATTTAGTTTCATGCAGATTGAAATGAGAGCTAATTGATGTGGCAAATAAGACCCTGAGGGACATCTTAAGTATTGAAGTTATTTGACTGCAATCAGAGATGCCATGTGAGTCAGTCTCTGGCTCTGAGATGAAAAAGAATAGTTTCTGTGGGATGACTATTTTTTTTATGGCCACCCCACACTCCTTGCAGGATCTTAGTTCTGGACCAGGGATCGAACCCATGACCCCCTGGCAGTAGAAGTGAAGCGTCTTAACCACTGGAACCCCGGGGAAGTCCTGAGGCTAGCAAGCACTCAACACGAAGGTTACAGTTACAGATAAGTGTGACTCTCCTGACTGGCACTGACTAATGGCAGCTTTTGCCCACTTCTACCAGGAATTTATTTTTTAAAATTCCATTAGGAAAAGGCTAGGACAGGGTTGTAGATTGCCCTTATCTTTATAAGTTGCATACCTATCCTTCCCAAGAAGCTGCACTCCTAAATGGCAAACAAGTCTGCTTTGCAAAAAAGAGTGTTTTCTTTGAAAATGTATTAAGATTTGACAATAACTGGTAGAGGTAGTTAGGGGCTGCACACTTTTAAGTACAGTATACACAAGCTGCTTTGTCAAAGACCCAGCCCTCCGGGTTGCATTACACTACTTCACTACTTGGGTTATTACTCTGCCCCCTTAGGCATTCCAAGGTAAAATTTCCCTCTGCATTTCCACCTTCTCTAACACTAACCATGGTTAACAGTTTCTTGCATGCCCTTTCAGGGAACAAAACAAAATTTAATGTATGTACCAGAGTATATAAAATATACACATAAAGTATCAATGAAACCACACATCGTATTCTGAACTTTGCCTTTTTTATTATTAATAAGTATACCCTGGAAACCTTTCTATATCAGCATATATAGTTATTTCATTAACTGCCATTTCAGTGTATGAAGATTAATTTAGCCATGAAGGACAGTTCAGTCGCTCTGTCGTGTCCGACTCTTTGCGACCCCATGAATTGCAGCACGCCAGGCCTCCCTATCCATCACCAACTCCTGGAGTTCACTCAAACTGACGTCCATCGAGTCGGTGATGCCATCCAGCCATCTCATCCTGTCATCCCCTCCTCCTCCTGCCACCAGTCCCTCCCAGTTTCTTTTCTGTTGCTCTGTATTATCAACAGATTTGCATACCCTGAATGCTCATGCACACATCTTGATGCACTGTCACAGATATATGTCACAGACAGAGAACCACTAGGTCAGAAAATGTGTATATCTAAAAAATGTTTGAGACAGGAATCCAGGAGTAATTAAGTCAGATGTGAGCTCACTTTCTAATTACAAGAAATAGTACAAGTCAACAAAAATAAGATATTCAAGAAAAACAGTGGAAGAAAACCCACCAGGATAAGGAGGTAATGACTGGAGGGAGTGGAGAGAGAATTTAGAGAAGCCACGAATCGGGCGTGTAGCTCAAACAGGCATAAAGTCAAGTGGTCGGAGTGATGAGGTAGGGGGCGCTCTAGAAAGTTGGGCCTAGAAGGTGAAAGCTCGGACGTTTGGATTTTGTTCCTAGTTACACTGGGAGGGCTCGAGGATTTTAAAAGGGAGGGAGAGGATCCTTAACGACGCAAAGAGCGAAAGCGCTTACCCGCAGGGTGGCCGTGGGCAAGTTCTCACGTGTTCTAATGTTCTTTTCCCCTCGGTGGAATGAGAGACTAAGCTCCAGCCTTTACTGGTAGCGAAGGCGCCGCGGGCAAGCCTTCGAGGCCGCGGCCGCGAGCTTACCTGTCCTCCAGGACTGATTCCATGGGCTCCACTCCGTCGGTGTTCACCGCGCGGAGCCGGTCGGCGAAAGCGATGGCTTTCTCCAGCCGGGCCACGGCCTCCTGGCTGCCGAAGTCCACCAGCGATAGCCGCTCTAGGTGCTGGATCAGCTCGCCCGTGACCCGGCCACTTCCCTGGGGGGCGGGGTGGGGGATGAGGCGGAGGGTGTGGGTTACGGGTGGGGCCTGGTCCACCTTCCGCCCCGCTCCGACACCCGCCTGGACGCCCCGATCTCTACCTGAGGATCCGCCTTGGAGGTGAAGCCCCAGCGCCCGTGCGCCGCAGCCCGAAGACCCAGATGCACGGCCCGCGCCCACATTTCGCTCCGTCTCGGCCGCCGTAGCGCATCCTCTTCTAAGGCCGCGCGACGCGCTTAAAAGTGATGACATCCGAGAGCGCCGCCACCGCCGCGGACACCGACGCCATGAACAGCGTAGGGGAGGCTTGCACCGACATGAAGCGCGAGTACGACCAGTGCTTCAATCGCTGGTTTGCCGAGAAGTTCCTTAAGGGGGACGGCTCCGGGGACCCATGCACCGACCTCTTCAAGCGCTACCAGCAGTGTGTTCAGGTGAGCTCCGACCCGGGCCCTCTCGCCTCTGCCCTAGGCCCCGGCTCGAGGGGGTTGGGACGGGCAGGGTGGAAGAAAAGCCTCGATGAGACCAGTGGCAGGAGTTCTCTCCCTTACCATTCACCACCCAGGATGCCTGGTATCTCTCCGAATGTCAAAGGTAAATCTTTTTGCAGCACTTTACTTTCTGCGGAGCCGTGTTACATTCTGCGGAGCCGTGTTACATTCTTTGGTTCCTTTGGTGATGAACCTGAACTTGCAAAGTGAGCCCAGTTATTTGTATTTTATGCGTGGAAGAATCACGCCCAGAAATAGTTAAACGAGTGTTCTAAGTTCACTAGAATCAAGTGTCCTTGGAGTTTGCGGTGGTGCACTTTTCCACTGTTGCTGAGGGGAGAGACGGGGTGTTAAGCCTCTCTGGCCTGTTAGACTTCATGGAGGGTCCCCTTATGTTGTCACAATGCCTTCACTGGCCTATTTTTTCTCTCTTGGCAAGTTAGAACATCTTTATTCCAGCACAGTGAATGTGAAACAGATCTGATTGTAAGAACAGCCCTGGGCAAGGCATTCCCAATTAGTTAACTTAAAAAACATCCTCAGTAAGTCCAGGTGGAGTTGCTTTGTCCCATAGACAGATTGGAAAGAGAGGCTTGCTCAGAGTTACATAGCCAGTAAGTCCTGGGACCGATTTGAACTTGTGTCTGTCACAATAGGAGCTTCCCAGGTGGCTAAGTGGTAAAGAATTCACCTGCAATGCAGGAGATGCTGGTTCGATTCCTGGGTTGGGAAGATCCCCTGGAGAAGGAAATGGCAACCCACTCCAGTACGCTTGCCTGGGAAATCACGTGGACAGAGGAGCCTGGCAGGGGTCACACAGGGTCACAAAAGTCAGACTTGATTTAGTGACTAAACAAGTACCACAACAGAGTGGTGATACTGCTTAAATTGCACTTCTGAATTTTGTTCCAACTCTCCAATCTGTCTCTCTGGTCTTAACACTTAATTTCTTTGTAATCATACTTAGGGTTTGTCATATTTGGTAGCCCTTATGGTACAGTTGGGATTTACTTTTGTACCTAAAGTACAAAATATTTCTAAAGTTTCAACTTCAGGCTTCATGTAGTCCCTTTATGTTTTCTTCCATCAGAAAGCGATAAAGGAGAAGGAGATTCCTATTGACGGACTGGAGTTCATGGGCCATGGCAAAGAAAAGCCTGAAAGCTCTTCTTGACCTTGACAGTCATCTTGAAAGTGGACTCCTCAAATCAGGAAATTGAGGACTCTGGATCGTGTCAATTAAAACTGAAGATAGCACTGATTTGATGAATTTAGGAGGGAAGAATTTCCTTTCCTCCTTGATATCTTTCTCTCGTTTGTAAAAAATGATGAACCATCACTCTTTGCTTTGAGATTTCTGGCTTTGGCATCACAGCAGGAACTCAGTATTCTAAATAATGGGATTATTTGGGATTATCATTACAGTACTTGGTCTGGGATCAGTTTTAAATATATCTTGTATAAAAACTCTAGTAAGCTTGTCAGGATGACTAAGGTTGCCTGACCTCAAGCCATTCTTTGAAGGACATTACATACACTCTCCTGGGGTTATTTGTTCATGGAAGCAACTGGTTAAGATCTCTTTTCTCTCAGGGAGCTAATCCTCTAGAAAGGGTTCCCAGCACAACAGTTTCAGTCAATGCTTGGAAGCACGGTTTTATTTTCATATAGTAATTTAACTGTTAAAGATTGTTGGTGGACTGGGTTAGCCAAGAGGAAGACCGCTTTCAACAGTTTCCTACCTTAACAAGAGGTGTCAGATTTCATACTAAGATGTGAAAGCTTCGTGAATGCTGCAGTGAACACCATTTCAGAGCACTTGGTGTAGTTCAGGAATTAAAATCCTTGGAGTGGCTATGAAGGAAGATCCTAAATTACCAAGATTTGCTGCTGCCAGCTTTCAACTTAAGTCAATGAATTAAGTGAACCTGTATATCATAAAAATGCCAAAATGCTGCTGCATATGATTAAGGGGGGGCGGGGGGGCAGCGGTGCAGGCGGGGTGAAGAGGTCACTTTACATGCCTTGTTTGCTCACCTTACCCTGTAATGCCTGAAATCATGAAGATGGAATAAATTCTAACAGTTTATATTCATTATTTGTTCCTGGAACTCAGTGCATTTTATGGAACAACTTCCATCCTATGAACCCCACACATCTCATGTACACTGGAGGGGAGTTTTATATGATTTATAATTTAAAAATGAAGATTTTATCTAAGCTAGGTAGTATGGTATAGCAAATGAAAACCTCACTGATTTCAATGTTTACATAATGGCACCCAACCCAGAAAATTTTTTATGTGCCCAGAGTATGAAACTTGATTTACAGAAAGCCTAGACTCTCTCTCTTTTCCACTTTACCAATAATTAACTTCATATTTAACGTGACCAGTCCTTAATGCCATTGCAGTACATTCTGCATTTATATTTTGGCAAGCTAAGGTCCATTATACATAAGATATTTGGAACCCAGCTGAGGGAGGCCAGGCAGCAAACTAGAGTTAAGTATAACTGCCCTAAAATAAGCCTGGCCACAAGTCAGTCAAAACCTTGTAGCCTCTTGAATCTTAACCACAAAACTGTCTGGATGAGCCTTGAGAATAAAACAAACTTTATTGTAATTGCTGCTGAGGGAATAATTTTTTTCTGATTGTTCCTCATGCTATTTTTACTTTATCCTGCCCATAAAATGACCAACTATCTGAGGCACTTCAAAGGTTTTAAATTTTGAAGAGGAAATCTTAATTGCTCTTTAAGGGTGATTTTATAACTATTATTGACTGTTGTTTCTCCTAATTCTTATGGCTACAGGAAATTTTTAATTCCAGAAACAAACAAAGCCAGTACCATATGCAGGAAGTGTCATAATGCCATACTGCCTTTATTTCTCCAGAAGGTTATAACCCTTCCAGCCTGAAGGGAGCTGAGAGAGGACCCAAGATGCGAACTTGGAGAAAATTGTCTGATTTTCGGGAGTATCCTTCAGCAAATGCCAGTGTCTTTGCCATCCAAAGTCTGCCAGGACCCAATTTTGACTGTTAATTAGCTCAATTTAGATCTTTGCTTTACCCACCCCAGGCACGAGAAACCAAGACCAAACACTGTTCTTCGGGAGGCCTGACCTGGACCTGAAACACTGTCAACAGTAGCCAAAGACTGTCACTGTACAAACAGAATATTAACGCTAATTTCTGAGGGGAAAACACAACCAAAGAATGCAACTCTCAGGTCATGACTAAATTATTTATTTAAGCCATCTCCTCCTGCTATAAGCAAAGGGATGGAAGATCCGTATAATGGTCCTCAAGTGTAATGGTCATCACTGGATACAAGGTGGTGAGCTTAAGGTCCCATATACTTTTCTGGTCCATGCGTGCAGAGTAATGGTCCAAACCAGTGCTGTGGTCCCCACTTGGTAGTGGTCCAGGTTCTCTTTATTCATCTTCATAGCCGGTTGGAAGCGGGTTCACATGAGGGTTATGGAATAGGGTATGGTTACCATCTCCCCAGGGAAAGGGCTGTGGAGTGAAGATGGCAATTAGGCAGTTCCAGAAAACCGTTCAGCACTGCCACGAACTGCTTAAAACAGAGCAAGTAACAGGTAACACATAAAATCAAAATGGAAATTCGTCCTTTACATAACTGCCATGTTTCAGCGCTCCCATAAGAGAGCTCTTATAAACTCCAGGGGAGCCTGTAAAGAGGACAGTAGGAAAGGCAAGCTCAAAGTCGGTTACTCATAAGCCTCTCCCTTGTAACTAAACCTCAGTGCTGTGTTTCTCAAAGTTCAGTCCTCCCATCACCTATATCAGAATGTTAGAGGAGGGTACAGGGGAGGAGATGCTGACTTCAAAGCAAATTTCTGGACCTGAAACAAATCTCTGGACTGGAAACTGCAACATACCTTCAACTATTCTGCATGATACTTTTGAAAAACATTACTCCAGGGCAGTGACTTCCAACCCAGAATGATTCTGCCCTTGGGGAGACACAGGCCAGTATCTGGAGACATCTTGAAGAGGGGGTACTACTACCACTTAGTGGTTAGAAGTCAAGGATGCTGCTAATATCCTGTAACTCACAGGACTGCCCTTTGCCCCAACAAGAATTATCCAGCCCCAAACGTCAATGGTACTGAGGTTAAGACATTTCGTTGTATGTATGCCTTCTAATTCTATTGTACAAGGGTGGCAGTGGCGCTGAGACTCATCAATTCTTTCTGAATTTAAGAATCCAGCTTAATTTTCCACTTGGGCTAAGTGAGATAGTAGTTACATATCTACATCAAGAGTCAAAAAAAATGACACAGTCAGGGTGGTAACCAGCACAGAGGTGAAGATTAGAAGCTGCAATCTCTTCGTCATGCAGCTAGTAGATGTCAGGTGCCCACGTTTTAGAGAGGTGAACCACCTTCCGACTCTGCCAGCTTAAGGTAATTTCACAAACCTCCAAGTTTTGTACAACCGACAACTGTTAATAGTATCAGAAGGTAAACGGTGGGATGACTCAGAGAAAGAAAAAACCGAAGGGCACTTGTTGTATGACCTTAAAAAAAAACTCAGGCCTGACCGGAGAAAATAAAAATGTGTTTGGGAGGATTAAATGAGAAACTACACGCCCGGCACCCACCGTTTTAGACAATTAAGAACTTGGACTAGGGCATTTGGGGAAAGGCGAACAGACACTTGGAAGAGACTGCAAGGGAGTACCTTGGACCTGATGCGGAGATGGGGATAGGCCACGAACTCGGGTCTCTCCTCCTCTCCGTGGTGCGACTTCAGGAAGACATTCAGCATGCTCACTCCCACCCCGGGGAGCGCCACGAAGTAGGTGAGGGCCTTCCACATGCGAGCTGCAGAGGGGGCACGACCGCTCAGGCCGGGCGAGGAACCGCCCGCGTCTCACCTCCCTCCCGCAAGTCCTCAAGCCAAGGTCAAAATCCCGCCGCTCTTCTCTTCAACAGACCTGAGGCCCGCCCCGCGACCCCGGTCCCAGTACCTGAGCCCTCTTCGCCATGGGCGCCACTGGACATACACCGACTCAGCTGCACTCGGGAACGACCCAGCAGCCCAGAAACCCGAGATCCAGCTGCCGCCGCCATCTTCGACCTGGGTCCCCTGCCGCGCCGGAAGCGGAAATAGAATGTTGGCTGTGGGGGTGGCACCACAACCTCAAAAGGAAGTTCCTATTGGGCGGTACCTTTTCCGCGGAGGCTGCGCGTTGTAGCCTGAAAGCTTGGAGCCGCGGGAGCCAGAGGGAGCATGCGCTCAGCACTCCTGCGTGCATACCTTGTTCCTAAGGTCAGCACAGCGGTGAAGTTAAGCGCATAAAAAAAAAAGGTTTGTGGAAGGACACCCTGGCATCCAGGGTCACTCCCTTCGTTGGAGTCCGTGCGCATCAACAGGTTCCGAGCACAAATCCCCTATCTAAAATGCTTTTTCCCTTCTCATCCTCTGACTCTGCGCTATTTTTTTTTCAAGACACCGACATAATAATTGTCATCATTATTATTTTGAAGGCATCACACAGCTTATAATCTGTCAGGGGAAACAGAAGATTTTGCCATTGCAGCATCCCCAAACTCTGGGATCGTGCCTGTTAAGTAACAGGTGCTTAACACAAATATGTTGAATGAATGAATAGCAACGGGAAACAATTGACATCTCTTATACTTTATCTCTGCAATTCTTTCCTACCCTTCTTTTTTTCTTCTTCTACTCATCTAAAAGCAGTTTTTAAAATAAAAGTTAAAAAATAGATGCGTAAGAGAGACTTCCTTGGTGGTCCACTGGTTAAGACTCCACCCTCCCAATACAGGGGGTTCAGGTTCCATCCCTCCTCAGGGAGCTAGATCTGGCATGTGGCAACTAAGACCCAGCGCAGCCAAATAAAAATAAATCAACAAAATCTTAAAAAAATAGATACATAAAATAAAAGTAAACTTCTTGACCATGCTGCTGCTGCTGCTGCTAAGTTGCTTCAGTCGTGTCCAACTCTGTGTGACCCCATAGACGGCAGCCCACCAGGCTCCCCTGTCCCTGGGACTCTCCAGGCAAGAACACTGGAGTGGATTGCCATTTCCTTCTCCAACGCGTGAAAGTGAAGTTGCTCAGATCAGATCAGATCAGTCGCTCAGTCGTGTCCGACTCTTTGCGACCCCATGAACCGCAGCACGCCAGGCCTCCCTGTCCATCACCAGCTCCCGGAGGTCACTCAAATTCATGTCCATAGAGTCAGTGATGCCATCCAGCCATCTCATCCTCTGTCATCCCCTTCTCCTCCTGCCCCCAATCCCTCCCAGCATCAGAGTCTTCTCCAATGAGTCAACTCTTCGCATGAGGTGGCCAAAATACTGGAGTTTCAGCTTTAGCATCATTCCTTCCAAAGAAATTCCAGGATTGATCTCCTTCAGAATGGACTGGTTGGATCTTCTTGCAGTCCAAGGGACTCTCAAGAGTCTTCTCCAACACCACAGTTCAAAAGCATCAATTCTTCGGCGCTCAGCCTTCCTCACAGTCCAGCTCTCACATCCATACATGACCACAGGAAAGACCATAGCCTTGACTAGGCGAACCTTTGTTGGTAAAGTAATGTCTCTGCTTTTGAATATGCTATCTAGGTTGGTCATAACTTTCCTTCCAAGGAGTAAGCGTCTTTTAATTTCATGACTGCAGTCACCATCTGCAGTGATTTTGGAGCCCAGAAAAATAAAGTCTGACACTGTTTCCACTGTTTCCCCATCTATTTCCCATGTAGTGATGGGACCAGATGCCATGATCTTCGTTTTCTGAATGTTGAGCTTTAAGCCAACCTTTTCACTCTCCACTTTCACTTTCATCAAGAGGCTTTTTAGCCCCTCTTCACTTTCTGCCATAAGAGTGGTGTCATCTGCATATCTGAGGTTATTGAAGTTGCTCAGTCGTGTCCAACTCTTCGTGAACCCATGGACTGCAGCCTACCAGGCTCCTCTGTCCATGGGATTTTCCAGGCAAGAGTACTGGAGTGGGGTGCCATCGCCTTCTCCGACCATAGGTTCCTTTAAAAATATGATGAAAGCTCTGAATCCTTTCCTCAAATGAAATATTAATACAGCTTCTCCTCAGCACACAACAGTTTAAGCACACAATGAGAAGGGAAGAAGGTACTGTAAAGTGCACCCAGAGACCCCGTAAGAGTCCTGTGCTCCAAATTAAGAACTCCTACTTAGAGGAATAAACAGAGACTCTGGTGTGAGTAGACTGGATTCATATTTTGTTCCCATCCCTCACAGCCTGTATGACCTTGAGCAAGTTAGATAAATGCACCCTGCAGTTTCATGAAAACAAAAACAGGGTCATATTACCAGAGCTTCACAACCTCATCTTTCTTTCTCTGGGTAGCCTGAGTTTTTGCATGTTATGGTGAAATTAGAATTGTCAAATCTCTAGGCATCATCGAACAGAGTTAAAGGGTCTGTGAAGCCCTATAGTGTAGCCGTGGAAAGGATCTGAGCCCAAGGATCAGGAAATCCTGGGTTCAAATCTGGTCTGCCCTCAGCTGTTCCTCTTCTCTAAAGTGGGAATGTAATATGCACTTAATTCATTTCTTTATCTGACAAACAATCATTTAAGACACAGCTCCACCTGGAGAAGTTACTCACCCTCCATTCATAGCAATGATGGTTAATTTAGTAAATACTAACTACAGTGGCTACCGTGTGCCAGGTGTACACAGTTGTATGCAAGAGCTGTAAAAGCTCTCTCATGCAACTTACAATTCAGTGTTAGAGACAGGATTAAGCAAAAAATACCCAATGCCTGGGATATGTTAAAAATTCAACAAATATTTATTTTCCCATAGGACTTTAATACATCTTGCAGGGTGGTACTGCTAAGTAAGGATTGTCATATGTTTGGAACACAGTACCTCTTCAAGCATGATACCTATGATATTCTTGCCAAATATGCTCAGCATTTGCAAAGCCTTGGGTGACCGAGTTTAGACAGTCCAGGAAACCAAAGTCATCAATACAACAAAGAGCTAATATTTACTGAGCATTTACTTCATGCTCACATCTATGACAACCACTTTGCATAAATTGTCTTCCCCACCTCAGAAAATGGTGACTTTGTTCCTCAAGTGAAACACTTTAGAATCATCTTTGATCACTCTCTTCTCTCTCTCTCTCATGTGGGATCCAATTCCCTGACCATCAAAATCGAATCCATGCCCCCTGCTGTGGAAGCACAGAGTCTTCACCACTGGACCCCCAGGGAAGCCCCCCCACACATTTTATTTTATTGTACTTTATTACTTTTTTTTATATACACACAATTCCTACTCAGAATCTGACCATTTCTTACCACATACTGCTCCCAATCTGATCAAAGGTGTTAGCTCTCACATAGATAATTGTAAAGCCTCCTGACTGGTCTCCCTGCTTCCTGGCCCTTTCACAGTCTATTCTTAGGGAACAGCTAGGGGAATCCTCTAACACTGGTCATCTTCCTCCTCTGCTCAAAATCCTCAGTGGTTCCCATCTCACTCAGAGTAAAGGCCAAAGCCCTGAGAGTGGGCTGCCAGATCCTACACACCTTGTCCCCAGCTGCCCCACTGACACCATCTAGTCTACCTGCCCTCTTGCCCACTTCACACCAGCAACACTGACCCTGCTGCCTTTCTGTGAACGTGCCAGGCATGCCTCTGACTCAGGACTCTTGCACACACTCATCTCTCTGCCTGGAAGAGTTTCCCCCCAGGTAGCTGCATGAATTGTTTCCTTATTTCACTCAGGGGTTGTCTTAGAAGTCATCTCTTATCAGGAAGGCCTTCCCAGGCCACCCTGAAGTGACATAGCTCCTCCCCACCCTGACACTCTATCCTCCTTACTGTGCCTTAGCTATCTTTGTGGCGCTTCCCACCATCTGCTGTATTAAATATTTATTGGTTTGTGGTCTGCCTGGGGCGGAGACTATGATTTGCTCACTGGTGTGACCACTTGGCCCATTATAGGACCTCGCTGAATGTACATTAATCCCAACCATGAACCTGTGGTGTTTAGTTGCTCAGTCATGTCCACCTCCTTGCTACCCCACGGAGTGTAGCCAAGCTCCCCTGTCCATGGGATTCTCCAGGCAAGAATACTGAAGTGGGTTGTGATTTCCTTCTCCAGGGGTATCGAACTTGGGTCTCCTGCATTGCAGGCAGAGTCTTTACCAACTGAGCTATGAACCTGTGAACTAGATACTATTCTCCCCCCACTTTTCAGATAAGGAAACAGACTTGAAGTTGTGAGGATATTGCCCAAGATTCCCAAGCTTTAGGCAGTTGGTGGACCCAGGCAGTGTGGGACTCAAATTCTTCTTTTTTAAAAAAAATTAATTTAATTTTGGCTGTGCTGGGTCTTCGCTGCTGTGAGAGTTCTCTAGTTTTGATGAGGGCTTTTCACTGCAGTGGCTTCTCTCGTTGCAGAGCACAGGTTCTAGAGCATGCAGGCTCAGTAGTTGTGGTGTACAGGCTTGGTTGCTCTGCAGAATGTGGAATCTTCCCTGACCAGGAACTGAACCCATGCGCCCTGCATTGGATTCTTAACCACTGGACCACCAGGAAAGTCCATCAAGTCAGTTTTTTTAACCTCAAAGCCAAGCAGACTTTGCTATAGGTAGAACGACACCAACTCTGAGAGGTCACCCTGTCGAGCTCATGCTAGTCTGATGCTCTGAACAGGGATAAGCAAAAAAAAAAAAAAAAACAGCTACATAATTTCTGATCTCAGTAGGTTTGGAAAGAAAAATATTTCAAATCATGGGTCCTCAAGAATGAATGGAACCATCAGATGTGTTTTCTAGGTGCTGAGCTGGAAGTTCCCACATTGTGTTGCCTCTCACAGTGACCCCCAGGGCATCTGGCCTCTCTGTGTAGGGAGTCTCCCCAAGGCCATGGCCAGCCAGGCCTGGATTTGACGTCATCTTCTCTGGCAGCTGGTGATGTTTACACTCATGCTGAAGCCACTATGGTCTCTGGCGCTCTATTTCCTTGAAATAGAGAGCTGGCAGGCAGGCACCTCAATCCTGGAGCCAGCTGCTGGTGGGGTAATTGGAGGAAGGCTGGGGGAGGCTGCCTAGCCAAGGACAGGGCTTGCTTAGGGGAAAGCTTATCTGGGGCATCCTGCCTGCTACTTCTCTTGTGGTTTCTCCCAGCTAAGAGTTCCAATAAATATTCGTCTGCCAAGAGACGAATGCTGTGTCTAAATTAAGTGTTCACTTATTGTTCACTATTAGTTTTGCTATGATCATGGTTAAGGGTATAGGTTCTATGGAATCAGAGCAGAGGGGCCTGGACTATGCAGAAGGCATGAAGTACTTCTCCAAGTATGTTGCAGGGGAGGTTGGGGTGCAGTGACCACTACTTCCATCATCTGAATAACTTGTCTGAGCTGCTCAGCATCATTAATTCATTTAATTTGGAATCTCAACTACATCCTTGGACTGGGGCGACAGCAGTGACTTTATGGAACACCCAGTCTAGAGGGAGAGACTGACAAATAAGCAGTTACTACTGTCAGTGTGATAGGTTTCTTCAATGGGAGGCTGTCCAGCATGAACCTTGGTACAAGTTCAAGTCTCAGGTCAGCTACTTAGCTATGAAATCATGGGAGGTGAATTCATCTGCCTAAGTTTCACAACCCTTGAAGTGACTGACCCAGGATTCAAATCCAAGAAGTCTGGCCTCACCTCTCTTTGTGCCTCAATTCCCTCATCTGTAAAATGGGGATAATAATAGTAGCATCCCCATAGGAGTCCTGCAGGCTATGCTGAGTTGGGATTTTATCCAAAAGGTACTGAAGAGAGTTTCTGGGTTTTGGGGGCCACACAGCCTGTGGGATTTTAGTTCCCTGACCAGGGATTAAACTCTCAACCTCAGCACAGAATCCTAACCACTGGACCACTAGGAAATTCCCTGAGAAGACTTGCTTTTAAGCAAGGAGAGAGATACTCAACTTTGCACCTGAGGCCTTGCACAGGCTGGCCACTCCTGGCTAGAAATGCCCTTCCTGACTTGTTATCTTTGTCTGCATACTCCCCTCAGCCTTCACTTCCTACAGGAAGCCTTTCCTGGTTACACCGAGCCTTGGGCCTCCAGTCCCCTAGCAAGGTTTAAGCTCACTGCACTGCATTTGAGAACTATTCCATCTCATTTTCACTCTGAGCTCCAGATCTCCCCTCCCCCCACCCTTTCCTAAGACTCCTCTGAACTGTTGCACAGAGCAGTCATAACAAAATGCTTAAGAACTCAGTTTCTCAGTCAAAGCTGGATTAAAATCCTGGCTTTGCTACTTTTGTTGGACAAACCCCTTCATCTTTCTGGAACTCAGTTCCCTCATCTGCAGAACAGGGAGAATCATAGTATATATTCACCTAAAAGGATGGCTGGGAGGACTGAAAGTGATGGTGTGTGTACAGGCACTTAGCATCTTGTTTAACAAATAGCAACTTGTATTATATTATTATTAATCATCTACTGTTAAATTGGGATTGCCTCATAGCCCAAGTAAAGAAACTGCTTGCCATGCAGGAGACCGGATTCAGTTCCTACATTGGGAAGATCCCCTGGAGAAGGGAATGGCAACCCACTCCAGCATTCTTGCCTGGAGAATCCCATGGACAGAGGAGCCTGGTGGGCTACAGTCCATGGAGTCACAAGAGTCGGACACAACTTAGCAACTAAACCACCACCACTGTTCAGATCAGATCAGATCAGTCGCTCAGTCGTGTCCGACTCTTTGCGACCCCATGAACCGCAGCACGCCAGGCCTCCCTATCCATCACCAGCTCTCGGAGGTCACTCAGACTCACATTCATCGAGTCAGTGATGCCATCCAGCCATCTCATCCTCTGTCGTCCCCTTCTCCTCCTGCCCTCAATCCCTCCCAGCATCAGAGTCTTCTCCAATGAGTCAACTCTTCGCATGAGATGGCCAAAATACTGGAGTTTCAGCTTGAGCATCATTCCCTCCAAAGAAATCCCAGGTCTGATCTCCTTCAGAATGGACCGGTTGGATCTCCTTGCAGTCCAAGGGACTCTCAAGAGTCTTCTCCAACACCACAGTTCAAAAGCATCTATTCTTTGGCGCTCAGCCTTCTTCACAGTCCAGCTCTCACATCCATACATGACCACAGGAAAGACCATAGCCTTGACTAGGCGAACCTTTGTTGGCAAAGTGATGTCTCTGCTTTTGAATATGCTATCTAGGTTGGTCATAACCTTCCTTCCAAGGAGTAAGCGTCTTTTAATTTCATGGCTGCAGTCACCATCTGCAGTGATTTTGGAGCCCAGAAAAAGAAAGTCTGACACTGTTTCCACTGTTTCTCCATCTATTTCCCATGTAGTGATGGGACCAGATGCCATGATCTTCGTTTTCTGAATGTTGAGCTTTAAGCCAACCTTTTCACTTTCCACTTTCACTTTCATCAAGAGGCTTTTGAGTTCGTCTTCACTTTCTGCCATAAGGGTGGTATCATCTGCAATAAACTGTGGAAAATTCTGAGAGAGATGGGAATACCAGACCACCTGATCTGCCTCTTGAGAAATCTGTATGCAGGTCAGGAAGCAACAGTTAGAACTGGTCATGGAACAACAGACTGGTTCCAAATAGGAAAAGGAGTACGTCAAGGCTGTATATTGTCACCATGTTTATTTAACTTATATGCAGAGTACATCATGAGAAATGCTGGACTGGAGGAAACACAAGCTGGAATCAAGATTGCCGGGAGAAATATCAATAACCACCACTGTTACATTAAGTTAAAAACAGAAACAGTGTCTGGTCTGTGAAATATATCTTAATAAATCAGGCTACAGAGTATGGTGAAATGTGTTTCCATTTTTGTAAAATGCATGGGGAAAGCTATAAGAGTTATGTTGTTGTTCAGTCGCTCAGTCCTGTCTGACTTCGTTATCCCACGGACTGCAGCACACCAGGTTTCCCTGTCCTTCACCATCTCCTGGAGCTTGTTCAAACTCAAGTCCATTGAGTCAGTTATGCCATCCAACCATCTGATCCTCTGTCGTCCCCTTCTCCTCCTGCCTTCAATCTTTCTCAGCATCAGGGTCTTTTCTAATGAGTCAGTTCTTCGCATCAGATGACCAAAGTATCAGAGCTTCAGCTTCAGCAGCAGTTCTTCCAATGGATGTTCAGCGGTTGATAAGGATTATACTTACTTGGTAAGAGAGGTATGTCTGGATTTTAATTTTCTTTTAAAAAATTCTGCAATGAATATTTATTCCTTGTGCTATGAAAACAAAGACTTTCACCAAATAGTTAACCATGAAGTTGCTCTCAGCACTTCTGTTGTTGGTATTCGTCCCATTAGACTGTAAGCCCCATGAGGGCAGGGATCCCTTCTGCCTGGCGCCGGAAAGGCGCGGAGTAATGGACGGAAAGGTGACCGGATAGATGGGGGCGGCTCTGGTACCCTCACCTGCAGTACCGCACTCTCCCTGTGGGTGGCAGGCTCCGCATGTGCGGGCGCCGCCCACGAGTCTGCCCAGAGTTGAGTCGCGCCTGAGACCTTCAACGTAGCTGTCTGATCTCAAGGTCCTTGTAGGAGGGAGAGAGGTGAAATCTGCGAGAGGAATAGACAGAGTCCAGATTCGGGGACTCCTTCTTAAGGCCTAGCCTCTGAGACGTCTCCAGCATCTCCCCCTGATTGAAACAAGGAAACAAAAACCTTACTTTGTAGAGAATGTCCCCTCACGCCACCTCACCCCACAAGGAGAGGCAGAGAGGAGAAACTGAACGGTCCCCGGACCTGGAAGAGAGAGAAAGAGGTCCTTCCCGAAGATCGTCATCCTCACAACTCATAACTCACGGCCTGCTGAGCTTAGCACTGGACTAATTGCCCCCACCCAGTAGCTCTTTGATCTTAGAAGAGAGGTGTGTTAACACCCCATTTTGCAGGCAAGAGTCATTGCGCCTTAGAGAGTAGTGCTTGCTTAGAGAAGCAGACCGCTGCTGAGTCGGATTCCAATCCCATTTCTTATCTCTGCCTCCCCACCTCCCTCCAACCCCGCATCCTGTGTCAAACTGAGACATCCTCGGAGGGGGTGTCTTCCAATCTAAATTAACATTAAAAAAAAAAAAAAAAAACTAATAGCATTTGTTTAACCCACCCTTCCTATGGTACTGGCACTCATCATATATTATCTCATTTAATCCTTCCAACAACCCTTTGAAGTAAGAATTATTATTATCCCCATTTTACCTATGAGGAAATTGAGCCTCAGAGAAGCAAAAATTGACAAATCTAGAGAGCAAATGGGACAGAGCCATGATTCAAATGTATGGCTGTTTGACCCCAAAGTCTTCGCGTTTTAGCAGTACATGTTTTTCCTTCGTAATTAAGTATAAGGGGCTTCCCTGGTGACCCAGTGGTGAAGAGTCCACCTGCCAATGCAGGAGACATGAATTTGATCCCTGGTCTGGGAAGATCCCACATGCCTCGGGGCAATTAAGCCCATGCACACCACCACTGAGCCTGTGCTCTAGAGCCTGGGAGCCGCAACTTTTGAAGCCCAAACACCCTAGAGCCTGTGCTCCACAAAAGAGAAGCCACTGCAATGAGAAGCCTGTACACCACAACTAAAGAGTAGCCCCTACTCACCCCAGCTAGAAAAAAGCCGGAGCAGCAAAGAAGACCCAGCACACCCTAAATAAATATATTAATTAAATTATTTTTTAACTATATTAAGTATTCAAGTATTGAATATATACATCTATACAGTACAAATTACAAAATAGTTGTAATACATAAGAATGCTTTAAAAGCCTCCCCCATTCCTGTTCTCCAGCTACCCAGTTTCACTACAAAGAAGGTCATCATACTAGAGATTTCTGATGATCCTTCTAGAGATATTTGATACATAGACAAACACCTATTTTACTGCCTCTCACATACTCATCAGTGACTTCCTAAAATTTAAGAAGGACTGAGTCTTCTTATTCTAGAACAGGATATAATTTTTCTTCACTGACTCCTTGGATTGGCATGCAGGGCCTCCCAGGGGCACCTCCACCCACTCTACGCGTCACCCACACAGGTCTCCAAGCTCCACATCACGTTGCCATCTCCCCAGCCTCCTAGTCTCTAGCCTCCCTCCAACAGCTCCATTTATTGGGATCTTTTTCCCTTTGAGTCTCCCCAGCCAGAATCTACCCGCCTCCCGGACCCCAGAGGCCCTGCCAGCCTCTCAGCATACTTCATTGTACAGTGATGGTGTATCCCACAGGACCTTGGAGGTCAGAGTGAGGCTCTGGGTTTTATCCTAATCGAACAGGAAGCCGTTGAAGGGTTGCAGAGAGGAGAGGTCTAGTCAGATTGGCCCTTTGGAAGGGTCATCCCAGCTGCTCTGTGGGGAACAGATTGGAGGTGGTGAACCTGTAAGGGGACAGAGCAGCCCTCATGCTAATGCAGTAGTCCAGTGGAGAGACAACAGCGGCTGTGACAAAACAGGGATGGAGAACGTTCGACAGACAGTTCCACTTGCTGGTTGATTGCTTGTGAAAATGAAAGAGGAGACCATGAGAAAGATGGTACAAGGGACTCCTAAAATGAATAATCCAGTAATGGGTGTTTGTCTCAGTCCCTGCCTTTCTTACTGGGTTACTCATTTTAGGGGTCCCTTGTCATTGGGTAGCTGGCCTTATAAAGGCATCACCATCCATCCACTCCCCAAGCTAGCAAACTAGGAGTCCATCTTTCTTCTAAAGGGCCATCACTGCCTCTGGCCACCAGATTCACTAAGGACACCTCAGTCATCATTTGAGCTAACCTTCTTTCTGTTTATGAAATATGGCAAGTCCCTCCCAACCTCAGGGCCTTGGCTCATGTTGTTCCCTCTGCCAGGAATTCTCTTCCCACTCCTTGTCTTGATAACTTTTAAGCAGCCCGGGAGCTTCATAAGAGGAGGGACCTTGTCCACTTTGCTTACTCCTGTGTCCCAGCACCGAACCCAGTGCCTGACATAAACCAGGTGCTTGCTTAATCAATATATATGTTTTAATGAAATGATTCTGCTTATTACATTTTGACACAACATTTGGACTCTACCATGCAAAATGGGTCAGGAAGATCTCCTGGAAAAAGGAATGGCAACCCACTCCAGTATTCTTGTCTGGAGAATTGCATGGGCAGACCATAGGATGGTAAAAAGTCAGACACGACTCAACAACTAACACTTTCACTTTCATGCAATATAACACCTTGTCTTTGTTTTTATCTAAGGATTTGGTACACCCCATAGTTATAGCCTAAACTGCACCCAGACAGTCAGCCTCTGTTTGCATTTCCCATGCCAAGCTGCCCAGTAATAAATACTGCTGCTGCTGCTAAGTCGCTTCAGTTGTGTCTGACTCTGTGAAACCCCATAGTTGGCAGCCCACCAGGCTCCCCCATCCCTGGGATTCTCCAGGCAAGAACACTGGAGTGGGCTGCCATTTTCCTTCTCCAATGCATGAAAGTGAAAAGTGAAAGTGAAGTTGCTCAGTCCTGTCTGACTCTTCGAGACCCCATGGACTGAAGCCCACCAGGCCCTCCATCCATGGGATTTTCCAGACAAGAGTACTGGAGTGGGGTGCCATTGCCTTCTCCAAGTAATAAATACTAACTGTTCTAAAATGTTTTTTTTTTTTACATTTAAGAGTTTCATTATTATTTTGCTGTTGTTCTTATTCTGGTGACAAAAGAAAATATGTCAATTGTAAAAACTGCAGGTAGAAATAAATTAGAAGGTACGAGTTCCCCATGGGCCCTCCCTTTTAGAGCCACTGCTGATTTCTTTTTTATCTTTTGGCCATGCTGAGTGGCATGTGGGATCATAGTCTGCTCAGCCAGGGATCTAACTCATGTCCCCCATGGTAATTGTCGAGTCTTAGCCACTGGACTGCCTGGGGAAGTCCCACCACTGCTGATTTAAATGACACCTATATCTTGTTTCCATTCGTAGACTTTTCAGGGGAGGAAGAGGAGACTCACCTGCCTGCCTGTGAGCCTTATCTTGGAGGATCCGTTTCTCTTCTTAATGTCTAGCCCCCACCCCACCCTGTAGTTGTTCATGCACATAGCATTGATCTTAACATTATACATCTTCCGTGTTAAAATCAGCAGACGTTGGCACCAGTGACTCTGGTAAAGAGGAAGTCCGTTTAAATCTCATCTGAAATGGAGGCCCATTCTCAGGCTTCAATCAGGCTCCAGGTCTCCATTCAAATTCGTAAACACTGAATGAACAATTCCTGGGTCAAGTTGAACCCACATTCAAATCTTGCCTCCAGCACTTCCTGTGTGCCCTTGGCCAAGTCTTTTGCTTTCTCTGAGCCTCTTTTCTTCAGCTGGAAGATGACAACAGTAATGGTAGGATCACATTTCAGCTGTATTGGCTTTCTTTCCTTTTTTTTTTTTTCTTTAATATTTATGTATTGATTTGACTTTCCCAGGTCTTAGTTGTGACACGCGGGGTCTTTGATCTCTGTTGAGGCATGCAGGAAATTTAGTTGTAGCATGTGGGATCTAATTCCCTGATCAGGGCTCGAACCGGGGACCCCTGCGTTAGGAGGTCAGAGTCTTAGCCCCCGGATCACCAGGCAAGTCCCTGTGTTGACTTTCTTGTTCCTTGCACAAGCCAAATTCATCCCCACCTCTAGGCCTTCACAAACGCTCTGCCCCCTGCCTGGAACCTTCTTCCTCCAACTTGTCGTGTGGTTATGTCTCCCCTTATTCAAGGGGGAACCCTGGTTCCTCTCTCTAAAAGAGCACCTCTGTCTTTATAGCAAGTCTCATTTTTTTTTTAATAGCTTTTGCTTCTTATTAATTACCCAGCATTTTCTGAGGTCCTGCTGTGTGCCAGGCATTTTTCTAAGCATTTCATAGGAAAATTCATTCCATTCTCAACATAACTCTTTGGAGACAGGTGGTACCATTGGTAGACTGCTTGGCCGGAGGAGGAAATGGAGGCATCAGAAAGTCGAGTCACACAGTTCGAGGACAAGTCATTGGAAAATGGCTAGGGACTCTGTGGCCCCAGTGCAGGGCCCGGTTTCCATCCCTGGTCAGGGAATGAGATCCCACATGCCGCGCCTAAGAGTCTGAATGATGAAACTAGGGACCTTGCAGGCCACAACCAAGACCCAGAGTAGCCAAATAAATCAATAAATGATAATTTTTTAAAAAATGGATAGCAGGGGATTTGAGTCCAGGCTGACCAGGGCCAGATACCTAATTTACTTACCATTCACCTAATCTGAGTTATCAGTGGTATCTAGGAAGGTTATTCGGAGCGGGAAGAGATCCAATGCTTCTTCTGTGATAGGGTGGTTCTAAGCAGGTGTGCTCTAGGTCCCATTACAAAGGAATTCTGCTCCACATTTACTACTGGGCACTAAGGACTCTAGATGGAAGGACTTCGTTCAAACAAACAAAGGCTTAGCATTGACAATGGAGGTGAAAATAGCATCCTGATTACAGGATGATGTGGCTTCCGCCCACTATTAATAGGCTGATAAGAGGCCTCTAATGTCCTGGGAGACTGGCCAGTCCTGGTTCTTTTCCATGCCCATTCTCTTCACTTGAGGTGCATGTGATGAAAGGGCTTCGCTGGTGGTCCAGTGGCTAAGACTCCGTTGGTGCTTCCAGTGCAAGGGGTTCAAATTCAACCCCAGTCGAGGAGCATGCATGCAGTGCCATGTGACAAAAAAAAAAAAATGCGATGAAGCTGATACTTACACCTGGAAGACAGTCACCTCCTCTGCAGAGTCACCCCTGATTCCTCAGGCTGAGTCAGATGCCTCTTCCACCTTCCCAGAGCCTCCTGGTCACATTCTTCTGCTAAGCTGCTATCCCCTTCCCTCCTCTCTCCTCTCACTACCCCCTCCCCCACTGTGAATTCCCTAAAGCCAGAGACTGTCTTTTTCCTTGCTGTGTCTCTTTCCCCTTCCTCTTGGTCTGTTCATTCCTACTCACCCTTCAGGTCTCATCTCAAGAGGTAACCTCTTCCAAGAAGCCTTCCCTGGTGACCTCCACAATCCAGAGACAATTTTCTCTGTGTAATCATTGCTTGCTTGTCAAGTCCCCTCACACTCCCTCCAAGAGCTCCTGCTTCTTGGTGTCTATGTCACCCTGGGGAAACTTCATCAGATGTAGATTCTCAACTCCAACCTCAGAGAGTCTGATTCCAGGGACTGGAGCAGGGCCTGAGGATCTGCCCTGGGGTTGTTCACACCCTGAGTCTGGTGCTGGGGTATCAGAGGAAGGATGCAGTAAACAGGGCTGCTTGAAGGCATGGACCGTAGTCATCTGTCATGAGCCACACATTAGTCAGCCTGTGTCTGACACGTGCATGATGGTTGAATGAATGCTTGAAGGAATGAATGGTGGCCAGCATTCCTATGTTCTCCAAACACGGCTTGATTTTGGCCTTGAAAAAGCCCCATGGGGTTTCCATCCTCTCCTGGAATGGGTATGGGAAAGTGCTGAAATTCTAGTGTCCCCAGTGCCAAATTGGAAACTGGTGCTCCTACTTCTCGGCCATACTCCCTGAGCAAGTTAATGAGTCCCTCTAAGCCTCAGTTTCTTCATCTGCAAAGTAGAAACAACAATAATAAGAGTGTTTGCATCATTCTTATTTACAGGGCTGTGAAGAGATTAAATGAAGTAACGGTGCTGGCCCAGAGTCAGTGTCTGAAGACTTCTGGATCCTGTTATTATTGCCGCTGTTGTTTTTACTACAGCTATTAACATCAGAGGTAGAGGGGCTAGATGTGACTGTTCAGTCACTCAGTCATGTCCAACTCTTTGCGACCCCATAGGCTGCAGCACACCAGGCTTCCCTGTCCCTTACTATCTCCTGGAGTTCCAACCTCTGTCGTCCCCTTCTCCTGTCCTCAGTCTTTCCCACCATCAGAGTCTTTTCCAATGAGGGGCTTGAGGGACTTTAGATCCTCAAATTCAGGGGCTCCCTACTCAGGGTTCTATGGATTACCCTCTCCATAGTCGGGGTTGGGAATTCCCTGGCAGTTCAGTGATCAAGATTCTGGATTCTCACTTAAAAATGTGCCAGTTCAATCACTGGTCCTGCATGGGGGGTGGGGGAGAGTAGATATACTTATGGGGTGGGGGGTCAGGGAGGGTATTCTACGAACATCTGGAAATGGAGTGCAAAATTTTCGATGCCTGCCCACTTCCTAAAGAGGACAATGTTAGCTTTTAACCATTTAAAATGGGAAAGTGGGACTTCCCTGGCGGTCCCGTGGTCAGGACTCCATGCTTTCACTGCCGAGCAATGGGTTTGATCCCTGTTGGGGGAACTTAGATCCCAAAGCTGCAAGCTGCCCCCCACCCCCACACACCAAAAAGAATAAAAAAATCAAGAACTGTACCATCCCCTCCCTCTTGTCTCCAATGCTAAAAAGTAATCTGTAAGTAGCATCTCTCATTCCGTCTCATCAGATGAATAGTTGGTAAGTTTATTGAAAAAGTCCATCAAAGCAGGAAATGATTAAAAAGAAAAAAAAGGATATAGCCCTGAAATATTCTAATTTAAACACCTATGGCTGTATATTCATTTACCCATCTTTTGATGTAGGGCCAGAACCTTTTCTTTGAGCTTGATCTGAGTTACCTGGTTGGCGTTCCCCAACATCCTTCTTGCAGAAAACACTCCTCTGAGTTCTAGCTTGAGCTTCTTTAAGTCGATGTAGAGCCCAAGGCCCTTGTTGTCTAGATTTTTAGAATTGCATTGCCACCCAATAGTCTCTAGTTCTCCAGGCCACACTTAACTCAACTAACTCCCTTCAGGCCCCCCCGACCCCGTCATCCCCCCATCCCCAGTCCCAGCCCCAGTGGTTTATGACAAAGTTTACTTTGTGCTTATATTATTTGGTCATTCTGTGTCAAGCTGGGGCTTTGCTCCGTCTTTCTTTCTTTCTTTTTAAATTGACTGTATTTTCAGAGCAGTTTTAGATTCATAGCAATATTATCAAGAGGTACAGAGATTTCTCCTAACCCTCCCCCCATCAACGATACACACATACTCAGCCTCCTCCGTTCTCAACATCCCCCACCAGACTGGTACATTTGTTACAATGAATGGACCTGTATTAAAACATCATTATCACCCAGAGTCCATAGTTCACATCAGGGCTCACTCTGACGTGACGGTGTTGTACAGTTTATAAGTATGGACACGTTTGTAATGATGCATACCAACTAACTTTTAAAATGAATCTTTCCGAAGCATTCGACTGCATTTGGAGAAACATCAATTTTCTTTTTTAAAAAATTTATTTATTTATTTATTTTTGGCTGTGCTGGGTCTTCGTTGCTGCAGGGGCTGTTCTCTAGTTGTGCTGAGCAGGTTTCGCTTTGCGGTGATTTCTCTTATTGCTTAGCGTGGGGCTTTAGTAGTTGTGGCTCACAGACTTAGTTGCCCTGCACCATGTGGAATCTTCCTGGATCAGGAATCAAATCTGTGTCTCCTGCATTGGCAAGCAGATTCTTAACCACTGGACTACCAGGGCAGTCCCAACATCAGTTTTCTTTTCCCGCTCCTACTTTATCAGTCATGTACAATTATGTGATTTAATCACAATAGTAAGTGACTGGAGAACCCACCCAGATGACTCTTGGTAAGCCCAGTTGCATCCTTGTTAAGTCAGTGAGAGGAGTTAGAAGTTGGTTGTCCTAGAGACCAGTCCTCCAGCTGCTGTGGGCATCACATTGTTCTGGGGTTTACAGTAGGCAAGGCGAGTGACGGCTAATCCAGGAGCCGGCTCCAGTGAGTTGGGGGATTTTTGTTTTGGCTTCATCATGGCCTGTGGGATCTTAGTTCCCTGACCAGGGATTGAACTCAGGCCCCAGTAGTGAAAGCACTGAATCCTGAACACTGGACACCTGGAAATTTCTCAGTAAATTAGTTAACCCAGAGAGCCTCTACCATACAATCATATATAACAAAAAGCTCTCTCTCTGAGTAATTGGTGAAACCAGAACTAATCCTGTCCTTTCTGCTCATTTATATTTTCTAGTTATTTTTTATACCTTTAAAACAGCTGATAAACAGATGATAAGTTGTTGTGTTTTTTTTTTTTTTTTTTTTGAGTTAATGAGGAATATAGGGTCATAGGTGCCAAGTGCCAAATAAATTATACTAGACTTCAAAGTCTTTGAGGATTTCCCCTGGTAGTCCAGTGGTTGGGAGTCTACCTGTCAACGTAAAGGACATGGGTTTGATCCCTGATCTGAGAAGATCCTACATACTGCAGAGCAACTAAGCCCGTGAGCTGCAACTACTGAGCTCTTGCCCCACAAGAGAAGCCACTGCAAGGAGAAGCCAGAAACAAAGACCCAAGAAAGCACAGCAACACAGCCAAAAATAAATTTAAAAAAACAAACCAAAACTCTTTGAATTGAGCCTAATGTAATAGGCTGGACATGACATAACCTGCCTAATGGGGATAATGACAGTGGAGCAACCTTGGTATGAAGCTCAGAGTGCGGTCCTCAAAGTGTGCTCCCAGGACCTGCAGCAGCAATATCACCTGGGAACTTGTAAGAAATGCAAGTTCTCAGGCTCCACCCCAGACCTGCTACATCAGAAATTTAGAGTCGGGGCCCAGTCATCTGTGTTTGAACAAACCTTCCAGGGAATTACAACGTTCCCCGGAATTAACAGATGTTTCACATCCCAGGTTTACCACTTCAAGGCTGTGTGATCTCGGACGAGTACCTCTCTAAATCGGTTTTCTGTCTGGAAAATGGGAATAAAAACAAACCTAACCTACAAGATAGTTGTGAAGAGGAAATGAGAAAATACACATAGTAAAATGCCGAACAGGGAAGCCTGGCAGGCTGCAGTCCATGGGGTCACAGAGTCAGACAGGACTTAGCAACTGAACAACAGTGATGAACACACGGCAGCTACTCAGTAAACCTAGAAAGAGTTAATGCTATTATTAGGAACTCATGAGTGGCTGCTAATTAGGGTGAAATACTTTTGGGAGAAAAGGGAAAAGATTTTAGGAGGTTGAGAAGTTTTTTGAGCACCACAAGATAGCAGGCATTTTGACCCCATTAAGTCCCTTGGCGCTCCTGATAAATGGGTTGAAGTAGGTAGGAGTCTACTCTCTGCCCACTTCACAGATGTGGAGACTGAGGCTTGGTGAGGCTGAAGGACAGCTGAGAAATAGGAGAGCTGGGGCCTGACAACATTCAAGTACCTCACATGTCCCATCCCAATCCCTGCCCCAAACAGATGCAGGCAGATTGCCAGCTTCTGGTGCCAGGGGAGCCCTCCTCCTCCAAACCATCTGCCCTCCGGAGGAGGCTGACTGTTCTCCTCCCGGGCCCCCTGCCTGATGCAGGAGGAGGCTTGGATTTCCTGCAAGGGTCACAGCAGGATTGTTTTCTTGGTGCTGTACAAGTCAAGCCTTTCAACTCATTTCTGCTGCACAGGGATTTCCTGGTTCTGTGCCCTGGCCCATTTCTGCTGCTTCAGACACTCGCCCAGCTCCAGCCAACACCAGCATGATTCAGTTTTGGACCTCAGATCAGAATTAATAAAGGCATCACTTCATTAATTCATTAGACATTGCACCTGCTCTGTGTCATGCACTGGGAGTATAAAGCAGATGCAGGTCCTGCTGCAAAGAACCTGAATATTCACGCGAAGAGCACACAGAAGCAACAAATACCATCCAGTGTGATCAGTGGAGAGATGAGAGTATAACCTTGCTCTGTGAGAGCCCAGAAGAGGTGACAGATCTAGCCTAAGAGTGGGAGGGCATCCAGGAAGGCTTCCCTGAGGAGGTGACCTTTGAACTCTTGGGTAGGACTTCACCTTAGTGTTTCATCAATTTCTCATTTTGCAGATGGAGAAATGGGTCCAGAGAGAATTATTTAGCTCATTCACTCATCGAAGCAAGCGAACATTTCCCCAGTATCTACATCCCTGAGCCTGAGGATACAGAGGTGAATAAGGAAACAGCCCTGCTAGACAGAAGGTGCAGAAAGGCCCTAAGCACCCAGGGGACCTCACCCGATCTTGGCCCATGAGCACCTTTTCTTCTTTTTATGTGTATGTGTATTTTATTTTCCTTTACTATTTCTTTTCTAATATATATTTTTTTTTAATGTGGACCATTTTTTTGAGTTTTTATTGAATTTGTTACAATATTGTTTCTGTTTTATGGTTTGGCTTTCTTGGCCACAAGGTACGTGAGATCTTAGCTTCCCACCCAGGAATCGAACCTGCACCCCCTACATTGGAAGGCTAAATCTTAACCGCTAAACAGCCAGGGAAGTTCCCCTTCTTTACCTTTTTAAAGTCAGGATTATTACAGTATGGGCTTCCTTGGTGGCTGAGACAGTAAAGAATCCACCTGCAACACAGAAGACCCAGATTCCATCCCTGGGTCAGGAAGATTCCCTGGAGAAGGGAATGGCTACCCACTGCAGTTTTCTTGCCTGGAGAATTCCATGAACAGAAGAGTCTGGCAGGCTACAGTCCATGGGATCGCAAAGAGTCAGACACAACTAAGCGACTAACTGTATTACGGTATGCTTTACATAGAGTAAAGTATGCTCTACATACCCTTTTGAGTGTATATAGCCCGGCGAGTTTTGACCAATCCATACCGTCCTGTAACCATCATAATGGAGAACCCCATTTATATCTCATGCTCAGCCCACTTCCTGAACCCAAGCTTTCCGCCTAATTCACTGTGGGACCTGGGGCAGGTCTTCCCCTGCCTGGACCTCAGTATCTTCATCTATAAAACAGGCACCATGGTATCTCTCTCACGAGCGAAGAGAGGATGAGAGAGAATAAGCTGAGCAGAATAAGCACTCAATAAGAAATCCCAGCTCTTAGTAGAGGTCCCTTTTTCATTTTCCGTTTTCTCTGCTCTCTCTCTCTCTCTCTCTCTCTCTCTCTCACACACACACACACACACACACACACACACACACACAAAAGACATTTTTTGAAGCCTCCCGTTTCTCAGAGAGGTTTTATTTATAGGCCGCGCCTCATTGTGAATGTGAAAAGGAGAAAGCCCAGGCCCTCCGTAGACCTTTCATGTGTAAATCAGCCCGGGCCCAGAGCACGGGGGTCACCAGGAGGGGGATTTCACTCTTAATTGCTCCTCGAGAAAGCGGGCGGGAGGGCGGCCGGGCACAGGCTCCACCCACGCGGGAGGGAGGCCTCGCCCGGAGCCCCCGCCCGGCCGGGCCCAGCGCGGGGAGTCTGACTCGGCCCGGCGGGGCCGGCGGGGCTGGGGCCGCACCAGGCCGAGGCGCAGGTGCCTCCGGGGAGCTGGGCCCCAAGTGGCTTTCTTTGGGGGCAAGATGTTTGGACGTGGAAAGAGGGTACACAGTTTGGCACAGTGGGTGTTAAGGGAGGGATGGTCTGCGAAAGGGCCTTGGGGATCTTAATTAAAAAGAAAAAAATTTTTGGAAGGTCTTTTATTCATTCTTTCTTTTCCAGTGTAAAAATAACCTGCTCCAGAAAAGAAGTATGGAAGTAGTCTCACCAGGCCCTGCCCGTTGTTAACCTCTGGGAATGAACTTGGAGGTGAGGAGAAGAACGCTATTAACATTCTTTTCTAACACTTTTCTTTATTTTTGACTTAGTGCAATGGCTACGTATTGCCTTTTGTAATTAAAAAAGAGGTACTTTTCATAATATTTGTGATCCTGTTTTCTAATTAGAAAAGAAATTCATATTCAACGTAAAATACTGAAATAATTGTAACAACTCGTTACACCCAAAGAAAGTCACTTTTAATATTTAGGATATGGACTTTGATGATTTACTTCAAATTTTTTCCATTCTATTTGGTATTTTTTTGCATACTTATACTGTATACTTTGCGCACTACTTAACATATTGAGGTTTCTTCTATTTGTCTTGTCTCTTCATGTGTTTTATGTATTTATATAGTATATATTTAAATTTGTATAAATGTATGTATATAAACATACATGTATTTATATACATTTCATATTTAAATATATTTAAATGCATTATATAAATATAGCATACATTTGTATATCATTTATTATATAAATATATTATATAATAAAGTTATATATTTAAATATTATAAATGTCTATATCTATATTTATGTTACTGGATGGCAATATCTTGAAATTTAAAATATACAAACCCCTGGGCCCCAGTGATTCCATATCTAAAATTCTATTCCACAGGGAATTCCCTGGCAGACCAGTGGTTTGGATCTGTGCTTTCACTTTGAAGACCAAGGGTTCAATCCCTTCTCAGGGAACTAAGATCCTGCAGGCCAAGCAGCATGGCTGAATAAATAAATTAATAAAATAAAATAAAATTCTATTCTACAGAGGTAGTCACATGAATTTGAAAAAGATAAATAGTATAAATAAATATGTTCATTGCAGCAGTGTTTATAATATGAAAGCAAAATCTAGCAACACTCTTGATGTTCATCAGCAACCTTGATGGGATTAATTAAATAAACTATGTCACATTACAGTGGAATGTCCTGTAGCCATTGTAACAGAATATCATACTTGCAAAAATACCTAAAAATCTATACTGCATTGAATAACAAAGCCAGTTCCAAAATTATATTGTATGAATCTCTATACATAAACACATTTTTTCAATGGATAATCCCATCTAAGTGTACACACACAGAAAATTTCTAGAACACACTTGAAAGTGGTAACGATTAGTTTGGGGGAAAGAGACTAAACAATAAAGAGGGGTCCAAGAAGTTTTACTTTCACCTTATGCCTTTGTGTACTGATTGAATTTTTCTTTTAATGTGAGCGTATGTTATATTTATACTTTTAAAGTAGTTAACAAAAATGTAGTTTAGCTATATATAACTCTAATATATGTTCATTAAAAAAGTACAGTATTTACTAAATAAACACAAAATTCATTAAAGAAATACAATGTTGACTAAGGAAAATATAATCCTTTATGCCATCCAAAGGGTTTCCCTGGTGGCTCAATGGTAAAGAATCTGCCTGCCAAGCAGGAGACTCAGGTTTGATGGGTAGGAAAGATCCCTTGGAGAAGGAAATGGCAACCCACTCTGGTATTCTCTCCTGGGAAATCTTTCGCTTGGACAGAGGAGCCTTGCAGGCCACAGTCCATGGGGTTGCAAAGAGTCAGGCATGACTTAGTGACCTAGCCACGACCACCATCCAAAGACTCTACTGTTAACATTTTGGTTTATTTCCTTCTAGTTTTATTTCTGAAGTTTTTTTAACTTTGAAAAATACACTAGTGGAAAAATATACACAAAAGATATATTTGTAGCAAAGTTAGGAAATAAATACCACTCAAACCCTACTATTCAGAAATAACCACTGTTTACATTTTAGTGTATAAACTTTGAATGCTTCTCTGCAGCATTTTCTTTGGGGAATTGATTTTTTTTTAGACTCTATTCCTTCTATATATGTAAATTTGTGTTTTCCTTCAATTCATTAGTTTATTTTTATATGCTCTTTTATGTTATTACAAATGACTTGCAACTGCAGGTTTTTTGTTGTCTTTTTTTTTTTTTTTTTTGCTGAGTGGCATGCAAGATCTTATTTCCCCAGACCAAGAATCAAACCCATGCCCCCTGCAGTGGAAGTGCAGAGTCCCAACCACTGGATTGCCAGGGAATTCCCACAGGTCTAGTTTTAATAGTTACAAAATATTCTTCATTCAAATCTTTCCCTATTAATGACTGCTAAATTCTTTCCTTTTTTTTTTTTTTATTATAAACAACTCAGATGAACACTTTGTACTTACATCTTTGTGTGTGTGTGTCAAATAATGTCCTTGTATCTCAGCAGTGGAGCTATTGGACTAAAAGGCGATATCCATTTCTCTGGCACTTAGAAAGCATTGTCCAGTGTTTCTCAAGCATTACCCTCCCTTACATCTCACCTACAGTCTCTAAAATGTCCTGTCCATTTCACTGTGTATGACGGGCACAGGCATTCTGGAGGAGGGTGGGTTCAGCAAGATTGGGTGGGAACACTTGAAATTTAAATACCTATCTCTGCCTGTCTGTTGCCAGCTACTCTCTTTCTTTCTCTTCTCTAGGATTGCAGCAACCACCAAGATTTACTAAGCATTTACTTTGTGCTTTACATTGTAAATCCATTATCTCATTGACGTCTTCCAAGAACCCTATGAGGTGGGTGGTATTCAGTTCAGTCACTGAGTCGTGTCTGACTCTTTGGGACCCCATAGACTGCCTCACACCAGGATTCCCCGTCCGTCACCAGCTCCCGGAGCTTACTCAAACTCATGTCCATCTAGTCAGTGATGCCGTCCAACCATCTCATCCTCTGTTGTCCCCTTCTCCTCATGCTTTCAATCTTTCCCAGCATCAGGGTCTTTTCAAATGAGTCAGTTCTTTCCATTAGGTGGCTAAAATATTGGAGTTTCAGCTTCAGCATCAGTCCTTCCAATGAATATTCAGGACTGATTTCCTTTAGGATGAACTGGTTGATCTCCTTGAAGTCCAAAGGACTCTCAAGAGTCTTATCCAACACCACAGTTCAAAAGTATCAATTCTTCAGTGGGTGGTCTTACCATCCCCATTTTACAGATGAGGAAGCTGAGATTTAGGGAGGTAAGTGTCATTCCCAAGGTCACATAGCTGGCAAGTGGTTCACCTAAGGTTTGAACCAGGCAATCTGATTTCCTTTGCCTGAATTTATAGGCTGATCAAGCACTCATTTTACAGATAAGAAAAACTGAGGCAGAAAAGGGATGCAAATTGCCCAAAGTCAGAGTGTAAGTCCAAATTGCTAAACTTTTTCTGGCTATGCTCTGTTGTCTGGTCACAGGGTGCTAATCCACGGAGTTAAGACTGCAGGAGTTCCAAAATTCTTGGCCTTCGAAAATCTGCCTGTGGGGCTTTTTGATTCCAAGAAGATTCAGTCTCTCAGAACTACAGCCCTAGCTGTGCGCCTCCCCTCCAGGGCTGGGTGCTGCCTGTCAGTCATAAAAAAAAGGAAATAGCAGTTAAGCACCCACATGCCCAGACAGGGAGGAAATCAGGCAGCCCCACTGCATGTTCAGCCATGGCCATTCCATGGTTGAGAGCATGAAGTATTAAGATAAACAGAAAAGAGGTGATAGAAGAGGAGAAGGAAAAATGCTTTAAAAACGAGTGCATTCTGCAGGGAGGCTGCAAAAACAGGCAGTAGAGAAGGAGATTGGAGCCTGGAAGAAATAAATTAGAATTGGCTGGTCCCCACAGGTGAGAGAGGACTAAGTGCCCCAGCCTGAGTTCCCACTTCAAAGAACTGTAGCGTGTCTGACCTAGAAGCTCCAGTCACTGCATTTTACTGATAAGGTCTCTGCGGTAGAGAGAGGTAGGTTCTCCGTAGCCACAGAGATGGCACGCCTGGGTTCTGTCATTGCTTTTGAGTCCCTTCTGTTACAGTCCCGTCATCTCTTGGTTGATGATCAGAGCTGCAGGAGGTGAAACTCTAGCTCTGTCTTCCTTGCTTAGGCCTGGGCCACACTCCCTGCTCACATGTAGACTCAGCTGCTCTAATGGGAAGACAACTAGTAGAATGGAAAATTCCCAAAAAGGTCAAGATAATAGATATCCATCCATCCATGTATTCATCCATCTGTCCACCCACCCATTCATCCATTCATGCATTCATATATCCATTGATTTGTCCATCCATTTGCCAATCATTCTCTCCATCCATCCATCTATCCATGGGTATCCATCATCCATGCTAACACTAACCACTAGTTTACTAGTGGGCATCAAGATTGCCGGGAGAAATATCAATAACCTCAGATATGTAGATGATACCACCCTTATGGCAGAAAGTGAAGAGGAACTCAAAAGCCTCTTGATGAAAGTGAAAGTGGAGAGTGAAAAGGTTGGCTTAAAGCTCAACATTCAGAAAACGAAGATCATGGCATCTGGTCCCATCACTTCATGGGAAATAGGTGGGGAAACAGTGGAAACAGTGTCAGACTTTATTTTTCTGGGCTCCAAAATCACTGCAGATGGTGACTGCAGCCATGAAATTAATAGACGCTTACTCCTTGGAAGGAAAGTTACGACCAACCTAGATAGCATATTCAAAAGCGGAGACATTACTTTGCCAACAAAGGTTCGCTTAGTCAAGGCTATGGTCTTTCCTGTGGTCATGTATGGATGTGAGAGCTGGGCTGTGAAGAAGGCTGAGCACCGAAGAATTGATGCTTTTGAACTGTGGTGTTGGAGAAGACTCTTGAGAGTCCCTTGGACTGCAAGGAGATCCAACCGGTCCATTCTGAAGGAGATCAGCCCTTGGATTTCTTTAGAAGGAATGACGCTAAAGCTGAAACTCCAGTATTTTGGCCACCTCATGCGAAGAGTTGACTCATTGGAGAAGACTCTGATGCTGGGAGGGATTGAGGGCAGGAGGAGAAGGGGACGACAGAGGATGAGATGGCTGGATGGCATCACTGACTTGATGGATGTGAGTCTGAGTGACCTCCGGGAGTTGGTGAGGGACAGGGAGGCCTGGCGTGCTGCTATTCATGGGGTCACAAAGAGTTGGACACGACTGAGTGACTGATCTGATCTGATCTGATGCTGGTTAAGACGGAGTGCTAGAATCAGACTTTCCAAGTTAGAATCCTGGCTCCACCACACATATAATCTGTGTGAAAGTGTCAGTCGCTCAGTCATGTCCCACTCTTTTTGCGACCCCATGGACTGTAGCCTGCCAGGCTCCTCTGTCCATGGAATTCTCCAGGCAAGAATACTGGAGTGGGTAGCCATTCCCTTCTTCAGGGCATCTTCCCAATCCAGAGATCGAACCTGAGTCTCCAGCATTATAGCCAGATTCTTTACTGTCTGAGCCCCCAGGGAAGCCCATAATCAAAGTGACCTTAGACAAATTTCTTAGCCTCTTTGGTGTCTTAGTTCTTTTCACCCATAAAGTACAGATAACAGTATTATAGTCACCTCAAAGGCCTGTTCTAATTCTTAAATGAGTTAATCCATTTAAAGTACTTAGAACTGGTACATATCTGCTGGGCACATGCTCCTTAGTCTAATGCCACTTATTATTTTTTTTATAAGTTATTTATTCATTTATTTATGCTTGTGCTGGGCCTCCACTGCTGCTCAGGCTTTTCTCTAGTTGCAGCGAGTGGGCAATACTCCCTAGATGTGGTGTGCAGACTTCTTACTGTGGTGGCTTCTCTTGTCACAGAGTGCTGGGCTCTAGGGCATGGGGGCTTCAGTAGTGGCAGCTCCCAGGTTCTAGAGGACGGGATCAATAGTTGTGGCCCACAGGCTTAGTTATCCTGCGGCATGTGGGATTTTCCTAGACCAGGGATCGAACCTGGGTCTCCTGTATTGCAAGATGGATTCTTAACCACTGAACCACCAGGGAAGCCCAATGCCACTTATTATTATTCAAGAATATTCTATATAGGGCCCTGAGGTTTGAATAAGTTGCCATGGGTAACAAAGGCAAAAGCAAACACCTTGGTCAAGTCAGGGAAAGCTGAGTTGCACGATCTTAGTTCCCCTGGCCAGGGATGAACCCATGCCCCCTGCAGTGGGGGCATGGAGTCTTAACCACTGTGATGACAGGGAAGTCCCAGAGGTGTCCACTGCTTGATTCATTGTATTCAGGGTCCTTGTTTCGAGTCCAGAGATGAGAGGAAAGGAGAAGGCCGCCCACCCGGCTGTGATCTGGGACCTGTGTAGCACATGCCAGGGGCCACTGCCCTGGTCCCCTAGGCATGCATTTCCCAGGTGCTGGTGGCTGACCAGTCATGGCTGAGTCCTCTTTGTGGCTTCCTCATGGTTGAAGGGAGCAGTTACACCAAGGTCATGCCCTTTTCTCAGGGTAACTTATGTGCTTGGGCCGGTTCAATGCAGCTATAAATGCTCCGCCCCCTCATGTCAACTCAGGACCACTTTGATGGACCATCTTAGCTTCAGAGCTCCCCAGGCAGTTGGCTGGGGCCCCCAGTGAGACTCATTCGAGCCCAACTCTTCCCTCTATCCACTGCCACTTCCTTCCTTCCCTTTCTACAGGGTTCGGCCCCAGGAGCAATTTCTAATAAAGTTCTGCGTGCTAAGCTCTCTGTCTCTGAGTCTGCCTCTGTTGGATAAAGGATGCAACATCACTTGTGTGTGTACAATGTGCTTCATACAAAATGTCTGATAACACCCTCAGGGAGTAGATACTCTTATGGCTCCCATTTGCAGATGGGAAAGTCAAGGCACAGATTGCGGAGAGGATTTGCCCAGAACCCCACAAGTGGCATTGGATTCAAATTCAGCAGTCAAGAGCCAGAGTCTGTGTGCTTAACCATTACACTACACTGCTTACTGGGGTCTGACCAAACCCAGGAATTCAGTGCAGGGTGGGGTGGGTGGACGTGTAAATGGAGGAGGATGCACATACTTGTGGAATCACGTGTACCCACGTGTTCACTGTGAGTGTGACGGCATGAATGCATGCCCATGTAACACGTGCCTGTGTTAACATGTGCTCTGGGGATTTCCCTGGTGGTCCAGTGATTAAGACTCCATGCTCCCAGGGAAGGGGGCCTGGGTCTGATCCCTGGCCAGAAAATTAGATACCCATGTACTGTGACTAAGACCTGGTACAGTCAAATACACAAATAATAAAAACAAATATTAAAACAAACAAACAAAACAATGTGTTCTGCTGACATGAGTGTACCTGGGCAAGGCATGTGGGGATGTATGTGCACCCAGGGTCCCCCACTCAGGCTCCCACAGGACCTGTCTCCCTGCTCTCTCCCCCTTCCCCTTGGTATACAGAAGGAGTAAGTGTGTTTATAAGATGTTGTTGTTCAGTGGCCCAGTCGCATCTGATTCTTTGTGACCCCATGGACTACAGCACACCAGCCTTCCCTGTCCTTCACTATCTCCCAGAGCTTGCTCAAACTCATGTTCATTGTGTCAATGATACCATCCAACCATTTCATCTTCTGTCTTCCCCTTCTCTTGCTGCCTTCAGTCTTTCCCAGCATCTGGGTCTTTTCTGATGAGTAGGATCACATGGCCAAAGTATTGGAGCTTCAGCATCAGTCCTCCCAACGAATATTCAGGAGTGAGGGGCAGGATTTGGATTCCAAACCCAAAATATCATGTCCTATTCCCATCATGCCCTCCGAGAGTAGTGGAGTCTGGACTTTGGAAACATCAAGGTTTCTGTGGAGTAGACTTGGAGATCAGGGCAGGGAAGTCAGAATGATGTAGTTTGCTCCAGAGGCAGCAGTCCCAGCCTCTGACCTTGCCTGGCTTCCAGCCGGGGGTGGCTGGTATCTGCTACTTCAGTGGGAGCCATGTACTTATTGATAAGAGAAGGCTGTGGAGTGAAACTGCTGGGTTCAAATTCAGGCTTAGCCTCTGAGCTGTGTGACTTCAGCAGCTTACTTACCCTCTCTGATCCTCCATTTCCACTCTGTAAGATGGGTGCCAAATAATAGTAGCTTCAGGACTTCCCTGGTGGTCCAGTGGCTCAGACTTTGCGCTGCCAAAGCAGGGGACCCAGTTTCAATCCCTGATTGGGGAACTAGATCCCACATGCTGCAGCTAAGAGTTCACAGGCTGCAACTAAAAATCCCTCATGCAACAACAAGGACTTTCCAGGTGGCTCAGTGGTAAACAACCTGCCTGCCAATGCAGGAGATGTAAGAGACGTGGGTTCAACACCACAACAAAAACAGAAGATCCCAAGTACTGCAACTAAGACTCAGTGCAGCCAAACAAATAAATTAAAATTAATATTTTAAAAAATAGCTCCGTCATAGGGTTTGTTGTAAGGCTGAATACCACTTGAAATAACGCTGAGCCATAGTATATACTCAATAAATGCTAGTTTTGTTATTGTTTTCAACCCATACCAGACAAGTAAAGGCCATTGGAAAGTGCTTTTCCAGAGGAAAGTGATTTTCTCTGGCAGCTATTGTGTCCAACCTGGTGAAGCAGGTACTATCATGCTCATTTTATAGATGAGGAAACTAAAGCTCAGCAAAATGAAGTAATTTGCCCCAGGTCACACAGCGAATGAGCAAAAAATAAAAAAACACCAGATTTCAAAAGTTGGTCTCACTCCAATTCCAGGGGTCTTCTTAGCACCCCAGAGCTGCCTCCTTGTTTGGCCTCGAAGCTTCTGGGTTGTGACAACTTGTCCTGGAAAGCCTGTTCAGCACAGATATTTTGCTGCCTACATGTTTTTCTCTCATGTTGCCTCCTCACGAGAGAATGCGCGGGGATTCGCAGGTGGTCAGACTTTATGGGGAAAAAAATAGACATTTTTCTTTGTGCAGAAAGAAATACAAGTGGAGACAGTTGAGACAGTCAAGGGGAGCTCTTAGAGGAAAATGGGAGGTTCAAAAGGCAATTAATGCTGCTGCCTGAAACTGTAAACAGAGAGTTACCGGCTCTGACACCACCAGCGCACAGACAAAAGGCAGACAGAAACAGTGCACCACAAGGAAGCTGGGATAGCCTACGCCCAGGTGGAAATTAAATGTTTTCCTGAAAGCAGAAAGGAAAACCATGGTTAAAGCCAAGCCATGACTCTAAGTCTGCGACTCCATGACAGGATAAGTTTAGGGAGTTAAAGGCCCATAATTTGTACGTAGGTGTTGTGAATCTTAAAGTCTTACTTGGCCTTACCTCTTGACCTAAGTTTGTAAAACAAAAGTCATAATTAGAAGTGAGTCGTCAATGTACACTGTCATTTTAATTAAAGATATATATGCACAAATATATGTCTGTGCATATGTATATGTGTGTGGGTGTGTATATATATACATATATGTTTATTGTTGTTGTTTAGTTGCTAGATCCTGTCCGACTCTTTGCAACCCCATGGTCTATAGCCCACCAGGCTTCTCTGTCCATGGGATTTCCCAGGCAAGAATACTGAAGTAGGTTGCCATTTCCTGACCCAGGGATCGAACCTGAGTCTCTTGCATTGGCAGGAGAATTCTTTACTACTGAGCCACCATATATATGTATATAATATAAAAACATAAGTATACATATGCATATATATGCTTCCCAGGTGGCACTAGTGGTAAAGAACCTGCCTGCCAATGCAAGAGACATAAGAGATGTGGGTTCTATCCCTGGGTGGGGAAGATCTCCTGGAGAAGGGCATGGCAACCCACTCCAGTATTCTTGCCTGGAGAACCCCATGGACAGAGGAGCCTGGCAGGCTACAGTCCATAGGGTCTCAAAGAATCCGATAGGACTGAAGCAACTTAGCACATATATATATATATATATATATATATATATGTACATATATGTATTCATATACATACAGAGAGAGAGGATATAATTGGTATATTTAGCCAGAATGCTTGGTCGTAAGCAACAGAAACTCAAACTGATGCAAACAAAAAAAGTAATAATAATAATTATTATTTTGTGGCTCACAACTGGATCCAGGCATCCAAAGATCTCAATTTTCTTGCCATGGCTTGGCTCTGGTTTCCTCAGCAGCTTGTTCTCTGGCAGATACGCTCATCCCCAGGGTGACAAGATGGCGCTCAGAAGCCCCATGCTTGCTTTCTCCTCCTAGTGGAAAGGAAATTGCCTCTTCCCAGCCAAAATCTCAGGGCTGTCTCTGATCGGCTCTCGTTGGGCCACAGGTCCATCTTCCAACCAGTCCTATGGCCAGGCTGGATCACAGGGCTGGAGTAAACCCCATCCAAGGTACACAGACTAATATTGGCAGAGGGAGAGTTCCCCAGGGAAACTGGGGTGCTATTCCCTGAAGAAGACATATGTGTATCTGGTAGTTCCCACTCCTCTGTTAACCAAGCTTAAGGAGAGGCTGTTATCAAGAATAATAATAATAAATAATTCTTATTGAGCACTCACCGTGTGCCAGGCATTATGTTAAATGCTTTTTAGGCATTATCATATCTACTCTTCATATTTTTTTCCTTGGCATCCTCTAACTTCACCAGTGGGCAAACTGATGTTGAGAGTGTTTAAGGCACTGGGCCAAGTTGGTACAGATAGTAAGGAGTCGAACTAGGTGGTCCTTTCCCAAATCCTGTGATCTTAGCTCCTCTGGGAACTATGTTTAGAGCTGGTCTGTCTCAGAATTGCCAACTCCATGCCACAGAGGAAGCCCTGAGTCTTCTAAAGGGTTACCTTGCAAAGGCTAACCAGTGTGGGATGGCAGATAGCATCCTGAGACTCATTTATGATTCTCAAAGGATTTCTCCTGCAGCAGAGCCATGGATCTGGTGCCTTGGATACTAAGAGGTTTGACAACAGGGAAGTCGGATCCAAGGATCATTGCGGGTTTAAGATCTCTTCAGCCATGCCTTCCCACCCAACCCTACAGGAGTGGTGGAAAAGAGAGTGCCACAGAGGGATGTGCTGGGTTTGAGCCCATTCTGCCACTAACCAGCTCTATGTGTCCTTGAATAAACTCCCTTAGTCTCCCCTCAGTTTCTGCATCCATAAAATGGGCATAATAACACATTCCTTAGAAAGTTGTGAAAATTGCACTGTCTGCAAAACAATGCCTGCTTGTCACCTAGCTGGTGCTAGTTTTCTCACATTATCTCCCTTCTCAACACCCCCAGAGATTTAGCAAGGGTGGCAAAGGAGAAAAAGCGCATCACCTCTGCCTTTTCTTTCCAGCCTGCCCCCCACAGCCCCTGCCCCCTGGCCCTCTATTCAGCATGTTCTTGGGTTTGAATCCCAGCTCAGTGGTCCATTTTTTAGCACTGTGTCTTTGGGTAAGTCCTTGTCGCCCTGCTCAGCTGGAGGACACACCTCCTTCACGGGATCCGATGAATATCTCCTCTGTAAATGAGCCTGGCATATAGCTTGTTTAGTCTCTGGGTCTGAACCAGAGAAAGGGGCAGAGCTGGTGGGTTAGCTTGCTTTGGGCAGGGCCTGAGATGTCTGGTCAGCAGAGGAGCCCTCTCAACACACCACTTCCCATCTCCTGAATAATTCATGACAAGCAAAATGGATGGCCCAGACTCGGCCCTCCTCCTCCTGGCTGGGGAAGGGAGAAAAGTTTCTAATTACAGGTCAGCAGCCCGACTCCCTGGGGCCCCTGGGTGCTGCACACAGGGGGTATTTATGGGAAGAGACCGGAGGGTGGGGAGGGCTCAGACCCAGCCCCTTTCCTGAAGGAACTCAACTCCTTTTGAAATTGTAGCCTGGACTTGCCAAGGCCCAGGGAATGACTGGGAAAAGAAATTTAGAATCGACAGGAAGAGAAAACCTTGCCGAGGGGTCAAAAAGGAGAAGGCAGGCCAGGGAGGGGTGGTCAGGAAGCCGTGGCAGAGGGAACACACAGGCTGGGGAGGGAAGAGACTTGCCCATCACGGAGAGCGTGGCCATGCCAGGCTTGTCCTGACTCCAAAATTGTGGCCTCTCAGCCAACTCACCTGTAAAATTGGAAGAAACACTGAACTGACCTTACAGTGTGGTTGGGGAATTACACGAATTATTATACATGAAGGGTTCAGAATATTCCCTGGCACATAAGCTCAAAAAATATTAGTGGTAGTAAAGTTGTTCTTTTTTTACATTATGTTGCCCCCATGTGTGCCTATGTGCTAAGCTGCTTCATTCATGTCGGACTCTTTGTGACCCAGTGGACCGTAGCCCACGAGGCTTCTCTGTCCATGGGATTTCCCCAGGCAAGAACACTGCCGTTTCGTTGGTAAAGATGAGGGTGACAAAATGGTTCAGGGAGATGGTGGGAGATGAGGAAAGTATTTGTGAGGCAGTTTTAAACCCTTGTGGCTCAAACGGTAAAGCATCTGTCTACAATGAGGGAGACCTAGGTTCGATCCCTGGGTCAGGAAGATTCCCTGGAGAAGGAAATGGCAACCCACTCCAGTACTCTTGCCTAGAAAATCCCATGGACGGAGGAGCCTGGTGCAGGCTACTGTCCATGGGGGTAGCAAAGAGTTGGACATGATTTAGCAACTTCACTTTCTTTCACTTTGTATAGTGATTAACAGAAAAACCTCATAGTTTTCACTGCCATGGCCCAGGTTGAATCCCTGGTCAGAGAACTGAGATCCCACAGGCCATGTGGCACAGCCCAAAATGAAAGAAAGAAAAAGAAAGAGTGAAGATCCCATATATCTCACACCAATTATAACAGTAATAGTAAACGATAAGAACCCCAAGACTAGACTGACTGAATTCAATCTCACTTCTGCCTCTTACTAGCTGTGTGATCTTAGGCAAGTTGCTATACCTCTCTGAACGTCTGGATTCACCATGTCTAGTAAGGTCCCTGTCCTCATGGAGCTTGCAGTCAAGCAGAAAGTTATGCTAAACAGGAGCATTTACTGAATGCCTACTGTGTGCAAGTCCTTTGCCTACCGTGTCATGGAACTTTCCATCTATCAGAAATGCTATACAAATCTAGAACACTTATTACGTGCCTACTTTGTGTAGGTCCTGGACACTCTGCAGACAGTCTTTAAACAAGCCCTCCCAGCATCCCCTCCCATCTTACAGATGAAGAGACTGAAACTCAAAGAGGTCAGGAGAGAGGAGATTTGAAACTAAGGGGTCACTCAACAGCATGGTTGAATCTCCAAACTAGCATTTGAGCGAAAAAAAGCCAGACACAAAAGAGTACACATTGTATGATTTCATTTATATGAAATTCTAGAAAATGCAAACTAACCTATAGTGACGGAAAGCAGATCAGTGGTTGCCTAGGAACCAGGGGTGGGGAGGGTAGGCAATGACTGCAAAAGGGCACAGGGGAACTTTTGGGGAGATGGAAATGTTTTACATCCGACAGAGATGCTAGTTACATGGGTGTATGCATTTGCCAATGCTCACTGAACTGGACGCTTAAGATGGGTGCATTTTATTGCTTGTAAATTGTATCTCAATAAAGTTGGTTTTTTTTAAAGGGGGAAAAATTGTTCACTAGGACTCCCAAGTTCTGCAACCCTTCTTATATTCTTTGAGTGTCTGATTTCAAGCCCATTTGTGGGCAGAAACTGGATCAGATTCATCTTTAGGTTTTTCTCCCTCTTCTGACCCCTGGGGTCTAGCAAAATATTCTCAAACTCAATAGTGCAGATTAACAAACATACCTTGGTAATTCCCTGGTGGGCCAGTTTTTAGAACTCAGTGCTTCCACTGCAGGAAGTGTGGGTTCGATCCCTGTTTGGGAAACTACGATCCTGCAAGCAGCACGGTACAGCCAGACAAAACACACTCACACACAAATAAATATACCTTGGGCATCTTTATTTGTGCTGGGTGCTGAGGTCACAGACCTATCCATCTAGTTGGGAAAACAGAAGAAAATGAACAAATAGACACAACAAGACAGTGCGGTCAGTGTTCTGATGGGGTAAGTGAGACATCAAGGGTGTGCCAGCTGGATCACAGTAATGAATCCTGTATAAACCTGGAGCCTGCACTGTGGGGAGGATGCCCTGACTCTGGAATCTACTCCCTGGGTTCAAATCCTCACTCTGCTCCTTGCTAGGTGTGTGACCTTGGGTGACCAACCAACCACCTTAACATACCAAGCTGCAGTTCCCACCTCCCGGAAGGGATCTAAGCTTCTTCAACCTAGAGGGCTGTTGTGAGGATGAAACAAGAGGGCAACCTTGCATGCTTAGCCCAGCAAGCATAATAAGAGTTCATGAGTGCGTGCTAAGTCACTTCAGTCATGTCCAACTCTGCGATCCCATGGACTGTAGCCTGCTGGTTCCTCTGTCCATGAGGATTCTCCAGGCAAGAATACTGGAGTGGGTTGTCATGCCCTCCTCCAGGGAATCTTCCTGACCCAGGGATCAAACCCAAGTCTCTGATGTCTCCTGCATTGGCAGGCGGGTTCTTTAGCACTAGCTCCACCTAGGAAGCCACAGAAAGTGTTCAGTAACTGCTAACTGTTCCTACCCTGATAGAAGGTGGCACACTCAGAGAGAGGGGGACTCCCTGCCCAATCCGGGGCCGGGGGGGGGGGGGGGGGGGACAGTGGGAGAGGGGCCAGGGGTGCTTTCCCAGAGAGGTGAGACTTGGAGGAGGAGTTAGCCCATGTAAGTGGCCATGGGGGCAGGAGAGTGGGAACAGCTTGGAGTAAATGCTCAATAAATATTTGTTCAATTAAAAAAAAAAAAAAAAAAGACTGCAAGGCCGGCCTGTAACCAGGGGGACAGAGAAAGCCTGACAGGGCAGACTGGGGGGTCCTCGGGAGGCCAGATCTGGGTGGCAGGCTCCACTGGCAGGCTCTAGACCTTTCTGGGCTACAGGGTCTTCCTTGGCCTGGTCCGGCCCCACCCTGTGCCCCTGAAGGGACCTGGACTCCCCCAGACTTGAATCCTGAAGCCCACGGGAGGAGGAACGGTGGGGCGGGCTGGCAGGGTGGAGGTCCTCCTGGGCCTTCTCCCCCTAATGAGAATGGGCCGAGTCCCCGCGAGGCGCCTCCCCGTGCCCGCGTTGTCCGAGCCACAAAGGGCCGGGATCAATGGAAGGCGGGAGCGGCTGAGGGCCTCCTCTTTGTGCGGCTGTCTCAGGCCTGTTTGCGCCGCCGTCTCCGCGCCCCCATTGATCAGGCATGTGGAAAGATTCCGCCTCCCGGGCTCCCTTTGTGGCTGCGTTGCCAGGCTGCGCCCGGCGTGAGTGCCCCGCGCGGGGCTCTCCCGCCTGCGGTGGGCACCGGGCTGCGAGACCGGGTGGGGTCCTGAGAGGGTCCGGTTGCCAGATTTTAGCAAATAAAAATACAGGATGCCCAATTAAATGTGTGTTTCTGGTAAACAACACATAAAAAGCAAAGCAAAAAGAAATTAGTGTTAAGTATGTCCCAACTATTGCATGGGACATACTTATACTTTAAAAGTATTTGTTTTTTTAAATCTGAAATTCAAATTTAACCAGGCTTCCTGTATGTTCATCTGGCACTCTGGGAGAAGAGGAAGCCGAATACAATTTAGGCTTATACTTCTCCTAACTTTAGTCGCTGGAGTTGTTTTTTTGTTTGTTTTGTTTTGCTTTTTTTGTGTTTTTTATTTTTTTCTTTTCTCTTGGTTTGGTTTGGTCATATCTGCATGTGCCCTGAACAACTACTATTTATTCACTATTTGTTTTTAAATGAACTCATTATTTTTTAACTTAAATTATTAACAGTGGTTTACTGGTGCATACATTACACACATCAATTTGAATAAACATCAAATGTACCTCCAGATGTATTTTTACCTACACAGACACCCATGTGATCGCACCCGATCAAGATATACTGTATTTCCATCACCCCAGAAGGTTCCCTTGGATCGCTTCCCTGTTGAGACCCTCCCCAGTCGGCAGCCACTAATCTGACTTCCGTCTGTTCTTGAACTTCATATACGTGGAATCGGATAGTATGTACTCTCTTGAGTCTGGCTTCTTTCATCCAATATTCTGTCTGTGAGATTTGTCCATGTTGTGGCTTGGATCAGTAAGTTTATTCCATTGTATAGCTGTACCATGGTTTGTTCATCCATTCTCTCCTTGATGGATGTCTCAGCTGTTCCTGGTTTTTGGCTACTATGAATAACACTGCTGTGCTCAGACTTGTGTTAGTCTTTGTACGGACTTAAACACATTTAACCTAAGCAAGATTACTTGTGAATTCACAGGCTTGACATGCCAGTTTTATAAATATATAAGTATTCTACATGTTTATGTGAGCATCTTATACTTTAAAAGTTTTTTTTTTTTTTGTACCAACCAAGCTCACCTTTTGCAGGGTCGACAGCTACCTACCAAACTACAGACAGAGGTTAAGAGAATAGGCTGGCTCAGGGTGGATCCTCGGTAAGTGAATTAGCTCCTTTGAGCCTCAGTTTCTTCATCTGTAAAATGGAAGTAATAATGAAAATTGCCTCTCAGGACAGTTGAAAGGCAAAATTGGGAGAATGCCATAAAAAAGGACTCAGCACAGGGTGCTATACGGTCAAGCATGGGATTAACAGTAGCGACTGATGAGTTGGGCCTGTTAGATGCCAGCTCTCATTCCATCTGCATTTCAATCTTTTGTAATAGGTACCATTATTATCAACCTACTTTACTGATGAGGAAACAGGCTCTGGGAGGCAGTCACTTGCTCATGTTGGCGTAGTTAGTAAGTGGCCAAGCCCCAGTTACAGAAGGTGGGACAGGAAGGACCCAGGAAGGATGAGGCTCTGCGGAGGATCTGGGTACCTTTTCCTCCTGCCTCTGTGTCCTTCACCAGCACCCACTCCATAGACAGGCAGGGGACAGTGGGACCCATTTCTCTTTGGAGAGTGGAAGGAGCAGGGCCGGACATTTCTAGGAGAGGCCAAGCATCGCAGCCACCAGGCAGGTTGGAGGACAGACAGGGCGGGTCCGATGGGGGAGGCAGAGGAAGCAGGAAGCAGGAGGAAAAAGCCGGCTCCTTGCAGCGCTGCAGCCACAGCCGCTGGGCATCGCTACCTGCCATCTGAAGGACACGCGGAACTGCTGATCTCAGGCGATTAGCATAACAATCCCCGATCCCAGGTCCTCGGGGCCCAAAGCTGGGTCTGCACAATCCCATTTTGAGCCAGCTCTTTCTTTAGCTGGCTAATTATGGGCGGGGGGGGGGGGGGTGTAGAGAGGGAGGGGAACAGGATCTTCTTAAAGGGCCCCTGCACCCAGGGCCCACGCTGGGGCTGGGAGCGGGGAAAGGACCCCAACAATACCTTCAGCTCTAGCAAAGTGTGGGTGCCATCACCCCAGGCCATAGGGAAAAGGTTCATCCTCACTAGGGATTTCAAAGTGCTTCTTGTTTCAATCTTCCGTGGCTCCATTAGTGCATAACTGGAGGGTATGAACTGTTCACAGCTGTATCCTGGGGCGAGGCACAGAGTAGGTGCTCTGATAAGTAGCTGAAGCATAGAGCCCGTGGCTTCAGAACGTGGACTCGACCTACCTGTATATACTGAGGCCCCGGGACGTTGCTGATGGAGGACATTGAGGCAGCCTCATCTTTGCAGGTTCCTCAGGGTCTTCTTCTTTCTGCCCATCCCCACCCTCAGCATCCTGAATCTCTCCTTGTCCCTCCAGCCTCCTGGCATTGGAAGGCAGAGAGAGACTTTGGGTGAGAATTGGCGGAGCACAGGGATGGAGCAGGGTTCCAGTCCTAACTCTGCTGCTTATCACCTGTGTGATCTCGGGTAAGTCTCCTAACCGCTCTGAGACTCGGTTTTCTCAGCTATAAAATGGGGACAATCAAAACTTGTTTCAGGGGGCTTCCCTGGTGACTCAGTGGTAAAGAATCTTGCCTGCCAATGCAGGGGTGACTGGTACAGTTCCTGACCCGGGAATATCCCACATGCCAAGGAGTAACTAAGCCCAAGCCCATGAGCCACAACTGCTGAGCCCACCTGCTGCAACTACAGAAGCCCACGAGCCCTAGAGCCTATGCTCCGCAGCAAGGGAAGCCACCGCAATGAGAAGTCCACTCACCTCAACTAGAGAGTAGCCCCGGCCCTCTGCAACTGGAGAAAAGCCCATACACGGCAAAGAGGACCCAGCACAGCCACAGATAAATACATAATAAATAAATTAAAAACAAAACTGTTTCAGTGGAATTCCCTATTGGTCCAGTGGTTATGACTCTGTGCTTTCACTGCCAGGAACTCAGGTTCAATCCCTGGTTGGGAAACTAGGATCCTACAAGCCTCAAGGTGCAGCCAGAAAAACATATATTTCAAATATTATTTATATGCATTCACTAAAATGCCATATGGGAGTGCCTGTCACATGGTTGGGGACAAGCGAATAGGAATCCTCTCTTCGCCTTCCATAGAAACATCTACTGTGTCATTGCCAACATGGCTGTGGTTTATCAAGAAAGCAAAAGTGAAAGTTGCTCATTGTGTCTGACTCTTTGTGACCCCATGGACAGTCCATGGAATTCTCCAGGGCAGAATACTGGAGTGGGTACCCTTTCCCTTCTCCAAGGGATCTTCCTGACCCAGGAATTGAACTGGGGTCTCCTGCATTGCAGAAGGATTCTTTACCAACTAAGCTATAAGGGAAGCCCTGTGGTTTATCAGGTGCCCTTTATATGCCAATCTCTGCTCACTTAGATTCTCTCTTCAACTCTCAAAACACACTCTGCAAAGTGGGTTTTGTACTGTTTGAAGAAGAAGAAAACAAAGGCAGAGAGTGACTTGCCCATGGCCACCTAGCTAGAAGTTTCAAAGGGAGGCAGGAGGCCAGCTGACCCCTAAAAACAATGGCTCTGGGGTCCAGGAAGCAACAGCAGACCGTCCCCCTTCTCAACTGCCAGCCAGTCGGCCTCAGGTGTCTTGATCATCTGTGTATGTTAAGCTCTGTGCTGGGTGCCAGTGGGGGACAGAGATGGGCACAAGACAGACACAGCCTGTCATTCTGCCCTCCTGGAGTTGGAATCTGACCATAGGCAAGTAATTTTTGTGAGTGATAAGGACCTTGCAGACTAGAGTTGTAGTAGTGCTGGTGATGGTGGGGGTATCTGGGAAGTTGTCTCTTGATGAAGTGATACTTGAACTTCAGGATAGCTGTGGGAAGATTGGAGAGGGAGGTAGGTTGTGGGGAGAGCAAGTGCAAAGATCCTGGGGCAGGGTGGAGCAGCCCTGGGTTTGCAGCACTGGGAGAGAGGATGGAGCGGGGAGTCATGGGCAGAGGTTGGGGAGGGAGGAAGGGCCTTAACCAGGCGGGCTTGTGGGATTTGTAAGAAGTGCGTTCTTCTTTCCTTTCCTCCCTTCCTCCTCTCTCACTTCCTTTCTCCTTTCTGCCCTCTTTACCTTCCTCCCTCCCTCCCTTCTTTCCTTTTCTTCCCCTCCTGCCTATTTTCCCAGGCACTGGGCCAGGGGCTGGGCCCTGTGAGTTTCTTCAGGCTTCTCCCTCTCTGCCCATCTCCCCTCCTGTCCCCTCCCCCTCCTCTTCTAAACTGCTGCCCCTCCCCCACTGGTCCAGCTCTCCCCCCCACTCCACCTCCTCGCCCCCTGCCCAACCCCCTCCCTTCCCCCTGACGATGAGAACGCGCGCCCTGAGCCCAGCTCTCCCCAGCCTTGTCCCTTTAAGGAATCCCTAAATCCAGACACCCCTCTCCTCCCCCACCTGAGAACCAATTAGGGTTCCCGAATTCAAGTAGAGGCTTTTGTGTGTCACGTGTTTGGGGAACAAAGCCCTCTCCGGCAGGAATAAAAGCTTCTATTCAGGAGCCAGTTTGTTCTCATTCTAATCGTCTCCACTTCAGCCTCGCCTCCTTCCCGGGTTCCCAGGGCCGCCCAGCCGGGCCTCACCTTCCCGCCTCAGCACCCTGTATTAGAGCCCTACCCAAAGGCAGGTGGCCACAGACCCAGGGCTCAACCCATCTTCTCTCCTTAAAGCTCCTGTGATGCTAGCATCTGAGCGGGGCTCAGGACTGACGTGCATCCACCCAGAGAGCTGTGACAATCCTCAGTGCGATCGAGGAAACTGAGGCTCAGAAGGGTTAGGGAACTTGCCTGAGGTCACCCAGCTAGTAAGAGGAGTCTAGACTCTAGAGCCCAAGCGTTACGCTTCAGTACCCTGGGCTGGTCCTAGAGTGGGGCAGGGTGAGGGAGAAGGGAGCTGTCATTTTCACAAAGCCCACGGGGCCAGACACCTGCTGGGTATTAGAGACTCCTCACAATGCCTTCGAAGAAGCAACAACCAAGGTCAAAGCCACGGGTAAGCTGGAACTCTGGACTCTCGGAGGATGGAGAGACAGGGAAGTACTTTCATATAATGGAACCATTAAGAAGGATGTGTTGAAATGGAACGATCACTCATACATTGCCAAGAGAAAAAAAGCAATACTGAGCATAACATAATTCCACTTGTGTAAGAGAAAAAGGAACCATGGATACACACAGAAACATATGCACCTACTGCACAGTGCTATATGGGCAGAAAACATTTAAGACAAATACATGATAAATTGTATCCGTGTTTATTCCCCGCTTTTGGGCTTCCCTGGTGGCTCAGACGGTAAAAATCTGCCTGCAATGAAGGAGACCTGGGTTTGATCCCTGGGTCAGGGAGATCCCCTGGAGAAGGGAATGGCAACCCACTCCAGTATTCTTGCCTGGAGAATCCCATGGACAGAGAAACCTGGTGGGGTACAGTCCATTAGGGGGTGCAAAGAGTTGGACACAATTGAGCGACTAACACTTTCTTTATTCCCTTTGGGGAGTGGAAATGGAGAGTAGGAAGAGACCTCAGGACCGTTTTGTCCTGTTGGAAAAAATATTTTCTTACCACAATCATGTATTTCTTTTATAGCGTTTTTTTTTTTTTTTTTTTTTTTTTGAGGTTGTCTTAACCATGCAAAGCGTAGAATTCTGCTGCCTTTGGTACGTTCGCAGTGTTGCGTGACCATCACTTCTATCTAGTTCCAAAATGTTTTCATCCCTCCAAAGGCAAACCCTACACCTGTTAAGCAGTTATTTCCATTCTACCCTCCCCTGGCTGCTAGCAACTACAAACCTCCTTTCTGTCTCTATGGATTTGCCTTCTCTGGCTATTTCATAGAAATGGAATCATAAAATATGTGACCTCTTGTGGTCTGGCTTCTTTCACTTAGCATCAGGTTTTTGAAGTTCATCATGTTGAAGCAGGTATCAGTGCGTCCTTCCTTTTCATGGCTGAATTATATCCCCCAGTGTGGACACACCACTATTTGTTTATCCATCCATTTCTTGATGAACATTTGGGTTGTTTCCATCTTTTGGCATTTGTGAGTAGTGCTTCTATAGTCTGTCTTCAAGTTTCATTTGAATACCTGTCTTCAATTCTTTGGGGTATATACGTAGGAGCTGGGTCATGTGGTAATTCTATACTTTTTGAAGAAATGCCAAAGTGTTTTTCACAACATTGCACTATTTAACATATTTAGCACAGTGGAGAGATTATGATTTCTCTGAATTCTTATCGATACTTGCAATTTCCTTCTTAATTTTTTTTTTTTTTTAACTGTAGCCATCCTAGTGAGTGTGAAGTGACATCTCATTGTGGCTTTTACTTGCATTTGTGTTTGTGATGGTTAATGATGTTGATCATCTTTTAATGTGCTTATTGGCCATTTGTGTATCTTCTCTACAGAAATATCCATTCCAGTTTTTTGTGCATTTTTAATTGGGTTGTTTATCCTTTTATTATTGAGTTGTAAGAATCCTGTGGGCTTCCCTGGTGGCTCAGTGGTAAAGAATCTACCTGCCAGTGCAGGAGACTCAGATCCCATCTCTGGGTGGGGAAGATCCCCTGGAGAAGGAAATGTCAACCCACTCCAGTATTCTGGCCTGGGAAATCCCATGGACAGATAAGCCTGGCTGGCTACAGTCCATAGGATTGCAAAGAGTCGGACACAACTTAGCAACTAAATAACAATAACAGAGTTCTTGTGGTATATTCTAGAGTCTGTGCTGCGTGCTAAGGCGCTTCAGTCATGTCCAACTCTTTGCAAACCCATGAGCTGCAGCTCAGCAGGCTCCAGTGTCCATGGCATTCTCCAGGCAAGAGTACTGGAGTGGGTTGTCATTTCCTTCTCTAGGGATTTTCCTGACCCAGGGATTGAACCTGAATCTCCTGAAGTTCCCATATTGCAGGCAGATTCTTTACTGCTAAGCCACCAGGGAAGCCCCTTCTGGAAGACTAGACCCTTATATATAATTTGCACGTATTTTCTCCCGTATTGTCAGTTGTCTTTTCACCTTGATAGTGTCCTTTGCTGTACAAAAGTTTTCAATTTTCATGAAGTCTATCCATTTCTTTTATGTTTGTGTTTTTGGTGACATAACTGAGAATCCATTGCCAAATCCATGGTCATGAAGATTCACTCCTATGTTTCCTTCTGAGAGTTTTATAGTGTTAGGTCTTTGATCTATTTTGAGTAAGTTTTTAAATGTAGTGTGAGATAGGGACCTACCTAACTTCATTCTTTTCCTTGTAGAGAGTCTATCATAATTGTTTTCAATCCTTGTCCTTGCTATCTTAACCAATGATCTCCAAATTTTTATGATCAGACATCCCTAGAGGAAATCATCTTTGAGCCCATATCTCTAGTATATGTAGATGTACTTATTTTATTTATTTTTTGGCCACGCCTAGAAGCTTGTAGGATCTCAGCTCCTCAACCAGGGATCGAACTCTTGGCCCCTGCAGTGGAGTCTTAACCACTGGACCACCAAGTAAGTTCCTGTAGATGTACTTATTTATAAAGTATATAGGTGTACAATTATAATATCTATGTTATGAAATGTATACAAAGGATCATTTTAAGAGACGAAATAAGAAATCCCCTGGCTGCCCGGTGGTTAGGACTCTGCTGCTGCCAAGAGCCCAGGGGTTTAATGCCTATTCAGGGAACTAAGATCCCACAATCAGCATCTCAGTGCTTCAAAAAAAAAAAAAAAAAGATGAATAGGACAAAATGTAGAAGGCCTGGTCTTTTCTTGGTGGATCACATCTTGAGAGTTCCCAGGGCTCTCGCCCTTCTCTGGAGCCTGCTGGTCCTGAGGACAGAGCAAAGTCAGCTGTCCTTCTCAAGGGACAGCTGGCGCTACTAGTGGGAGGGTGAGCACTCCAGGCTGGATCTGATGTCCCTCTTCCGGGTTACAAAGTTTGGTGTCAGAGGGGCAGGTGTTTGAACCCTTGCTCTATCTCCTAGTTGTGTAAACTCAAGCAAATGGCTTTGCTTTCTGAGCCTCAAAGAACATGAGTCAGTGAGTGAGTGAGTGAGTGAAAGTTGCTCAATCATGTCTGACTCTCTGTGACCCCATGGACTATACAGTCAATGGTATTCTCCAGGCCAGAATACTGGAGTGGGTAGCCGTTCCCTTCTCCAGGGGATCTTCCCAACCCAGGGATCAAACCCAGGTCTCCCACATTGCAGGCGGATTCTTTAGCAGCTGAGCCACAAGGGAAGCCCTCAAATAACATAGTCCTCACTTACTTTATGGGTTTCCCAGATGGCTCAAGTGGTAAAGAACCCACCTGCCAATGCAAGAGATGTGGGTTCCATCCCTGAGTTGGGAAGATCCCCTGGGGGAGGAAATGGCAAGCCACTTCAGTATTCTTGCTTTTAAAATCCCATGGACAGAGGAGCCCAGGGATTGCAGAATCGGACACGACTTAGTGACTGAACATACACAGATACAGTACTTATAAACTTATAAACCACTTCATGGGGTGGTTTGTGATACAGATGAGTACAGGGCCTGGCACCTGATAATGTCTCAGTAAACCATAATGGGACTTCCATGGTGGTCCAGGGGCAGAGACTCCATGCCCACAAGGCAGGGGGCCTGGGTTCAATCCCTGCCAGGGAACTGGATCCCACATGCTGCAACTAAGACTTGGCACAGCCAAATAATGAAAAAACGAAAAACAATGATCATTATTACTATACTTAAGGAACCAAGTTCGGACAGACCTCCTGATCCTCTTCCTCTAGCAAAAAAATTCAAGGCAGGTACCCCTGGTTGGAGGAACTGAAGGAAGGGATAGGGAAGGGAAGCAGGGAGAGGCCATCCTGGAATGGGCCAGCCTGCACTCTGAGGAGCAGTGTGGTGTGATGGGTGAGACAGAGGTGTCTTGAGCGGAGAGGCCTGGGTGGCCTGTTTTTCCTCTTACCAGCCACGTGACCTTGGCCAGATGGTGACACTTCTCTGAACCTCAGAGTCCTCATCAGTCCAAGGGAGATAATAATAATTGCACTTGCACTGTAGCGTTATCTAATGAGCAAATGAAACAGCACGTGAAAGTGCTTGCCCTGCCAGAAGAGCTTGAAACACAGCAGTGGTTATTATTACTACTTGACACCTAAAGAGGATACTGTATCTACCACCCTATTTACCCATTTGTTCATTTTATCGAGATTTATACAGTACCAACTACTTGCCAGCCATAAGATGGGGAACAGGAGAAGACAGTCCTTACTTTCAAGAAGCTTACAAACTAGGGATATATAGGCATTAACCAAGCAATAGGTTCATGTGAATCATCACTGTGGCAGATGCTATGAGGGAGAAGGAGTGGGGGAAAGGCAAAGGAATAAAAGATCAGAGAAGTGATGTGGGGAAGTCCTGTGGGGAAGTGACATTTATCCAGAAACTTGAAAGATGGAAAGAAAGGAAGCAGGCACAGAAGGAAAGGATGTTCCCAGCTGGAGGCAGCATGGTCAGACTGGGAAAGGGTGTCCAGGCTCAGGCAAAGGTGCTGCAGGTTGAATAAAGGGGGCTGCCGGCTGAGAGAAGAGGGAGAAGGGCAGGCATTCCAGGATGAAACCGATGCTCCTGGCTGGAGGACGGTGGTTCCAAGGCCCTCCGTGGAGAAAGAGTTTGGTGATTCCAGGTTCTGAAAGGTCAGTTGATCAGAGAAAAGAGAGGAGCTAGGATGTGGGGGAGATGAGGCTAGAGAGGCAGACAGATGCCAGTTTATCTAGAGTTTTCTGGGTGTTTGGATTTTATTCTATCACTGCAGGAAGCTATTAGAGGGTTTTCAGCCTGGGACAGAGAGCCAGAGCGACCGCTGGAATACCAGTATGCTTTACAGACATCTTACTGAGGGTGTGGTACTCGGACCTGGTGGTAGACGAGACAACGCATAGAAGTGACTGGATTCTAAAGTGGCTTAGAACCAGCCTGGGGTCTTCCCTGGTGATCCAGCGCTAAGACTGCACTCCCAACGCAAGGAGCCAGGGTTCGATCCCTAATCAGGGAACTAGATCCCACATGCTGCAACTATAGATCCTGCATGTCGCAATGAAGATTGAAGATCCTCCCTTGCCACAATTAGGACCTGGCATGGCCAAATAAATAAATATTTTTTTAAAAGAACCAACTTGTGTGAAAATCCCAGCTCCCTATTTCTTTGCCATGTGACCTTGGGATGTTATAAATCCTCTCAGTGTCTGGGTCTCCTCTTCTGCCAAGTGAAGTTGATAAATGCACCTACCTGAGTTTGGGAGGGAAAATGATATGAGTCAATTAATGTGTACTGCTTAGCCAAGCACCTGGCATATTGTAAGCTGTGACTAATGGTAATTTTCACTTCTATTCTTCTTATTATTGTTTTTCTGTTAGTTCCAATAAAGAGAGGTGGGGCTGGTGATGGAATATTTGACTTAAATCCCAGGTAAACATTTAGCACTGTGGTTGGGACATAACAGACATGTAGTAAGTATTTGCTGAATGAATGAATGGATGAGTACATCTTTCTCTGTTTCCGGTGAGAGAGTTCCATCCTGGAGTTCCATCCTGCATCCAGTCTACCAACACTGCTTGAGCCTTAATGTAGACCCAGCACCATGCTGTGCAGTGGATGTAGGAAATGCATACAGTTCAGTCAACACGGGTGCCCACTGCCTCTCATTCAGGGAGTGCCCACTCCACTATTTCTGCTTTCTGATCCAGCTCAAATGCCAATCTTCCTTTCTTCTCCAACCTGCTGTACCTTCCCTCTGTTGACCCTGCAAAGCTCTCTTAAGGTCTTATGATCCTCCTACTTTACTTAATATACTGTAATTTGTCCCTTTGGAGAAGGCAATGGCACCCCACTCCAGTGCTCTTGCCTGGAAAATCCCATGGATGGAGGAGCCTGGTAGGCTGCAGTCCATGGGGTCGCTAAGAGTCGGACATGACTGAGCGACTTCACTTTCACTTTTCACTTTCATGCTTTGGAGAAGGAAATGACGACCCACTCCAGTGTTCTTGCCTGGAGAATCCCAGGGATGGGGGAGCCTGGTGGGCTGCCGTCTATGGGGTCACACAGAGTCGGACATGACTGAAGTGACTTAGCATAGCATAGCATAGCATAGCATAGGAAAAGGAGTACGTCAAGGCTGTATATTGTCACCCTGCTTATTTAACTTATATGCAGAGTACATCATAAGAAACGCTGGGGTAGAAGAAGCACAAGCTGGAAACAAGATTGCTGGGAGAAATATCAATAACCTCAGATATGCAGATGACACCACCCTTATGGCAGAAAGTGAAGAAGAACTAAAAAGCCTCTTGATGAAAATAAAAGAGAAGAGTGAAAAAGTTGGCTTAAAGCTCAACATTCAGAAAACTAAGATCATGGCATCTGGTCCCATCACTTCATGGGAAATAGATGGGCAAACAGTGGAAACAGTGTCAGACTTTATTTTTGTGGGCTCCAAAATCACTGCAGATGGTGACTGCAGCCATGAAATTAAAAGATGCTTACTCCTTGGAAGGAAAGTTATGACCAACTTAGATAGCATATTGAAAAGCAGAGACATTACCTTGCCAGCAAAGGTCTGTCTAGTCAAGGCTATGGTTTTTCCAGTGATCAAGTATGGATCTGAGAGTTTGACTGTGAAGAAAGCTGAGCGCAGAAGAATTGATGCTTTTGAAGACTGTGGTGTTGGAGAAGACTCTTGAGAGTCCCTTGGACTGCAAGGAGATCCAACCAGTCCATCCTAAAGGAGATCAGTCCTGGGTGTTCATTGGAAGGACTGATGCTGAAGCTGAAACTCCAATACTTTGGCCACCTCATGTGAAGAGTTGACTCATTGGAAAAGACCCTGATGCTGGGAGGGATTGGGGGCAGGAGGAGAAGGGGACGACAGAGGATGAGATGGGTGAATGGTATCACCGACACGATGGACATGAGTTTGAGTGAACTCCAGGAGTTGGTGATGGACAGGGAGGCCTGGCATGCTGCAATTCATGGGGTCTCAAGAGTCGGAGAAGGCAATGGCACCCCACTCCAGTACTCTTGCCTGGAAAATCCCACGGATGGAGGAGCCTGGTAGGCTGCAGTCCATGGGGTCGCTAAGAGTCAGACATGACTGAGCGACTTCACTTTCTCTTTTCACTTTCATGCACTGGAGAAGGAAATGGCAACCCACTCCAGTGTTCTTGCCTGGAGAATCCCAGGGACGGGGAAGCCTGGTGGGCTGCCGTCTGTGGGGTCACACAGAGTCGGACACGACTGAAGTGACTTAGCATAGCATAGCAAAGAGTTGGACACGACTCGACTGAGCAACTGAACTGAACTGAACTGAAACTCCTTAAGCTATGGTTTTTCCAGTAGTCATGTATGGATGTGAAAGCTGAACCATAAAGAACGTTAAGTGCTGAAGAACTGATGCCTTTGAATTGTGGTGCTGGAGAAGGCTCTTGAAAGTCCCTTGGACTGCAAGGAGATCAAAGCAGTCAATCCTGAAGGAAATCAACCCTGAATATTCACTGGAAGGACTGATGCTGAAGCTGAAGCTCCAATACTTTGGCCACCTGATACAATGAGCTGACTCATTGGAAAAGACCCTACTGCTGGGAAAGATTGAAGGCAAAAGAGGGCGACAGAGGATGAGATGGTTGGATGGTATCATCGACTCAAAAGACATAAGTTTGAGCAAACTCTGTGAGATAGTGAAGGACAAGGAAGCCTGGCATGCTACAGTCTGTGGGGTTACAAGGAGTCAGACACAACTTATCAATTCAACAAAACAGCAATAAACTCCTCAAGAACTGTCAGCAAGTCTCATTCCGGTGTAGATTTCTCCAAGGGAACTGACTAGGTAGAAAATGCATATTGGATTTATTCGGTGGGAAGTGAAGAGACAAAGATGGAACCACTGAGTACTTGGCAAGAGTCTGCAATTTTTTGTTTTAATTTGGCTGTGCTGAGTCTTAGTTGTGGCACCCAGAACCTTCACTGTGGCATGCAGGATCCAGTTCCCTGATCAGGGATGAAATCCAAGTGCCCTGCATTGGGAGCTTAGAGTCTTAACCACTGGACCATGAGGGATGTCCCAACCCTTCTCTTTTTGGATCTCTAAGTTTTTCCATCTGTAAAGCAAGAAGGCTTCAGAGGTTCTTCATGGCAGCTATTCTCAACCTTTCTGAAATTGGGACACTCCTGATGGAATGACAATTCCATATGATGCATAATTCCATGGGCACTCAGATAAGATAGTCAGAAGCCCTGTATAATCCCAACTCTTCCTGGAAAGCACATTGGAGAGCATGTCTGAAGATCAGGGAGCAAGTGTGATGTTATTTATAGACATAACCTTGAGTCTACCATTCCTCATTTGTTTATTTCTTTTTCTTCTTTTCTTTCATTTTTTTTGAAAGTAAGTAACGCATTTTCAAGCTTCAATAGAGGGAGCATTTAAGAATACCTGGTCAGAGGCTTCCCTAGTGGTCCAGTGGTTAAGAATCTGCCTTGCAATGTAAGGGATGCACATTGCATCCTTGTTCAGGGAAGTAAGATCTCACATGCTGCAAAGCAACTAAGGCTGAGTGCTGTGGAACCCATGCACCACAAGAAGAAAGCCCTTGAGCTGCAACAAGAGCTCAATAAAACCCATATGACACAACAAAGATCCCCTTTGCCAAAATTAAATTTTAAAAAAAAGAACACCAGGTCAGAAGCCAGGAGGCCTGCATAGAAATCCCTTCTTCACCACTTCTGAGTTGAGTAACTTTGGACAACTTACTGAGACTGGGTTTTCTTTTTTCTTTATAATTGTTATTATGATTATTAGTTTACTCTGAGCCTGGGTTTTCTGGTTTGCAAAATTGGAGGATCAGAGCAGAACCAACCTCAGAGGACTGTGGAGAGGATTAAGAAAGATCATGCAGGAAAGTTCTTAGCATCATCTGGATCAGGTGTCAAGGATTCAGAAAAATTGTCTATATCTACATGTACTGTGATTAGTTACATGCCCAGTGGCTTAGCGGTAAAGAATCCGCCTGCCAATGTAAGAGACTCGGGTTCGATTCCTGGGCGGGCAAGATCCCCTGGAGAAGGGAATGGCAATCCACTTCAGTATTCTTGTCAGGATAATCCCATGGACTGAGCAGCCTAGCAGGCTACAGTCCGTGGGGTTGCAACAGTCGGACACGACTGAACACACACGCACACATAACACACTAGAAGAGTATGACACAAAGCTAAAGGCTGAAAACTACGCTTTTGATTAGCTTCTCCAAAGTTAATCTTTTGTGGTTTTTCTGACCCATTCTTGGGGCTCCTGAGTACAGGTAGATTTCTCTGCTAAGATGCTAAACAGATTTATGAATGTAGCTCATTCTTTCTTTTTTTCTAATATGTTAATTTTTAAATATTTATTTGGCTGTGCCAGGTCTTAGTTGCAATACTCAGGATCTTTAGTTGTGCACGCAGGGGTTTTTTGGGTTTTTCTTTTAGCTGCATCACATGCAGTCTTAGTTGAGGTATGTAGGATCTAGTTCCCCAACCAGGGATCAAGGGTGGGGGTCTGTATAGGGAGTCTTAGCCAATGAACCAGGGAAGTCCCAGTAGCACATTCTTTCTTTGCCTGGTCACTCTTTTCCCCATTGTCTCTTCCTATCTTCCTTTTATTTATTTATTTTTTAAATTTTGCCTTTTTAGTAAAGCATGATGTTCTTTTTTATTGCGCTATAGTTTAAATAAAGTGAAATGTACCTATTTTAAGTGCATAGCTTGATGAATTTTTATATATAACTACAACTCACAGTAAATAAGATGCAGACCTGTGTGCATCTCACCACATGTGACTACAGGGCACTTGAAATGTGGCTGGTCCAACCTAGGAAGTGCTGTAAAGTATACGTTTGATATCAATTAATGTAGAAGATATCTTAACAATTGTATTTGGTTGACATACAATTTTTGCATCTCTGGTTTGCATCTTAGTTCTATTGGACAGTGTTGGTATAGAAGAACATTTTCATCCTCCATAAAATTCTTCCTTGCTTTCCAGGCAATATCTGCTCCCTTCTCCCCTCCCCCAAAACAAACACTATACCAATTCCTCTCCCCATGGATTCAGAAGTTTTGTTCCAGAACTTCATATAAATGGAATCACATAATATATATTTTTAAGGGTTCAACTTCTTTTGCTCAACATAATGTTTTTGAAATTCATCCATGTATCAGTCATTCATCCCTTCTTATTTTTGTGTAGTATTCCATTGTATGAATAGATCACATGGTAGTTTATTCATTCTCCTATTAATGGACATTTGAGTTGCTTCCAATTTCTGACTATTCTGAATAATGCTCCTGTGACCATTCTTGAAAAAGTCTTTCAATAGTCTCATCAATTATATTTACTGTGTTTTTTCTTATTGTTAAGATGAATCCATACCCACAAACTTCCCAGGTGGTGTTGGTGGTAAAAGAACCTGCCTGCCAACACAAGAGGCACAGGAAATGTGGATTCGATCCCTAGGTCAGGAAGATCCCCTGGAGAAGATCCCTCCAGAAGATCCCCTGGTAATGGCAACCCACTCCAGTATTTTAGGCTGGAGAATCCCATGGACAGAGGAGCCTGGAGGGCTATAGTCCACAGGGTTGCAAAGAGTCAGACACGATTGAAGCAACTCAGCACCCACTGACAGGAAAAATCCATTTGCGTACTAATACACAATGTGGGCCCCCCCACCGTTTGATGTTAATGGTTTATGTTTGGTGTAAATCTTTCCAAACCCTTTCCTCCACATATGGAATCAAGTATTATTATTATTCCTGGCAAAGGGAATAGCTACCCACTCCAGTACTCTTGCCTGGAGAATTCTATGGACGGGGGAGCCTGGAGGCCTACAGTCCATGGGGTCAAAAAGAGTCAGACACACCCTTATTACCATTATTCATAAAATTCTCACACACTTATTACCATTATTAATAAAATTCTCACTTTGCTTCTTCCTCCCTTGACTTCCCGACCTCTGGAGATGGCTGCGTGGCTCTTGATTCTTGCCCTGCTTGTTCTAAAGTCCCTAGAAGACCAAAACTGGAAAAGACATAGGGATGGTCCTGGGAAGGCAAATACATGGCACTTCTTCTATATTCCTTCATTACCTGTATCCATGTCAGACATCGCTAATCAATCACAACTTTCTATCCTTGCCCTGCCCCAGCCACTACTAATCAATAGAAAAACTGAAACCAATTTCCCACGTCTGAAATAATCTGGCCACCTTCCATTTTGCTGATGAATAAACTAGGGCTGAGACAGGGGAAGAGCCTGCTTCAAGGTCAGAGATGGAGCCCCAAGCTCCTGACTTCCTGTCTAATGCCTTTTTCTACTATATTCACTGACTCCAGAAACGATTTCCCTGGGATACCTGAAAACCTGGTCTCCAGGGAAAGAGCAATTTATTCCCCAAACAGCGCTCACAGATGGGACCCTGTCTTCTAGGCAGCCCCTCATCTTTATGCCTTGCCTGCCTGTAACAGGAAGCCCCTGCCAACAGACTGGCATCCCTTCCCCCACAGACCTGCGGTTTCTGTGCTTCAGGTCTGCAGTTTCAGTTTCCCAAAATAAACATTTAAAAAAATAAAAAATAAATAAAGGAGGCAGGCTCTTAGCATCTTTGTCTTCAGCCCCAGAATTGTGGAATTATTAACTGACCATACTAAATCAAATTGTTAATTACAACAGAGAGGCGACTTCAGATGCTGAAACCGTGAAACTCCCCAAAGCATCTGCCTTTCACCAACACATCAAACTGACTCTGGCTGTCATTGGAAGCGACAGTGAGAAAGTGGGAGAGTCAGCAGGTCTGGACAGACTGTGGGTGTTCTCAGCTGGGCAAGCAGAATAGTTTATTTAATTCTCTCTCTGCCAGGGCAAGAGGGAAAAGTCAGAGAGAAAAAAATGGGGACAGAATGTAGCCTAATATTTGAATTGTGTTGAGTTGGGTTGACTGGCCCCACACCCTTGCTAGTCGTGTGACGCTGGGCATGTCATTTCTGATATCTGAGTTTCAGTTTCTTCATCTGTAAAACAGGGATGTTAACAGAACCTACTTATTGGATTATTGGTTGCAGTGATTTCAATGACTTGCTTAAAAAGTTGCAGTTTTATAGTAGTAGTTTTATCTCTTGTATTTGACTCTAGATTGTAAGTTCTGCAAGGGCAAGGAGAGCTGCCTGTCTCATTCATTGTCACACCCTCCAGCGCTAGCACAGTGATGAGTTCTAGGCAGGGATTTACTGAACACCTAGTCTAAGCTATGGTCCTGAGAATGGAGATGATGGTGCACAAGATTGTGAAGCAGTTTAGCACAGATATCCTGCCCTTAAGTAGCTCTCCTACCAGCCTAAGAGTCCAGAACTTCTGTAATAATAAACACTTTGTTATGCATGAAATAGGTAGATTATATAATTTGGTAGTTCATGGTGGAGATTCCAGCATCAAACTTGCTACCATTCTGATCTTTATTAGCAGGTTTGCCTCTCGATGCTTCTGTTTCCTGATGGGTAAAATAGGAGCCTACCTAACAAAACTGTTGTGGGGACTGAATGAGTTTTGTGAAGCAAAGTGTCTGTGTGTATGCTCAGTCACTCAGCCTTGAACATACTAATAAGTCTTCAGGACCTCCATGGACTGTAGCCCACCAGGCTCCTCTGTCCATGGATTTTCCCAGGCAAGAATACTGGAGTGGGTTGCCATTCCCTTCTCCAGGGTATCTTCCCAATCCAGGAGTCAAACCCTAGTCTCCCCGCACTGCAGGCAGATTCTTTACCCGTCTGAGCCACCGGGGCAGCTCAATAAATCTTAGTTATTACTTTTCCCATTTACTATGTGACTTTGGACAAATTATTAAACTTCTCTAAGACTTTTTCCTGGTCAGTAAAATAAAAATACAAGCGTTCCTACCTTGAAGAATTGCTGAAAGAATGAAATGGGAAGATCCCTGAAAAGTGCTTAGCCCAGTGCTGGTATGTGGCAAGTACTTAATAATTTCTAAACGATAGTAATAGTAACAGTAATGACTTTAAAAAAAGGTGCTACAGGAAAAAAGAGTAAATTTCATTTTGATGGATAGACACAGAGCTAAGAGAAAGGTTTATAACAGGTAAGTGATTTTTTTTTCTAACAACTTTATTGAAATATAATTCACATACTCAATGGCTCAGCGGGTAAAGAATCTGCCTGCAGTGCAGGAGGTGTAGGAGACATGGGTTCGATCCCCAGGTCAGGAAGATCCCCTGCAAGAGGAAATGGCAACCCACTCCAGTATTCTTGCCTGGGAAATCCCATGGACAGAGCAGCCTGGTGGGTTAGAGTCCATGGGGTCGCAAAGAGTCGGACACAGCTGAGCACATACATACACAATTCACATATCGTGCAATTTACCCATTAAAAGTTTATAATTCGATAGTTTTTAGTGTGTTCACAAAATTGTGCAACTATCACCATAATCAATTTTAGAATATGTCATCACTCCAAATAGAGACCTATATCCACTAGCAGTCACTTTGCTTTCCCTAAATCTCCAGTTTTCCCACCGCTGAAACCCTAGACAACCGCCAGTGCACTTCCTGTTTCTGTGGATTTCCTGATTCTGTGGACATCTCAGGTAAACGGAATCACACAGTTATGTGGCCTTTTGTTTCCACCTCCTTTCACTTAGCATCATGTCTTCAAGGTTCATCCAGTTTGTAGCAGGTCTCAGCAGGTCTCAGAACCCTTTGTACGGCCAAATAATATTCCATTGTATAGATTTGATAGATATTTCAGTTGTTTCCACGTTTCGGCTATTATGAATAATGCTGCTATGAACTGACACGTATAAGTTTTTGTGCAGATTATGTTTCTCTTTCTCGCTGGGGGTGTATACCTAGGAGTGGAATTTCTGGATTATATAGTAATTCAAGTTTAACCTTTTGAGGACCTGCTTTTCTAGACTGTTTTCCACAGTGCTGTACCATTTTACATTCCCACCAGCAATGCACAAAGGATCCAGTTTCTGGTATTATCTATCTTTCTGATTATAGCCATCTTGGTGGGTGTGAAGTAGTATCTCATTGTGGCTTTGATTTGTACTTTCCTGATGGCTAATGACGTTGGGGCATCTCTTCATGTGCTTATAGCCACTTACATATCTCCTCTGAAGAAATGTCTATTCAGATCCTTTGCTCATTTTTAATTGAGTTATTTATCTTTTTATTGTGGCTTCCCTGGTGGCTCATTGGTAAAGAGTCTGCCTGTGATGAAGGATATGTGAGTTCGATCCCTGGGTTTGGAAGATCCCCTGGAGGAGGAAATGGCAACCCACTTCAGTATTCTTGCCTGGGAAGTCCCATGGACAGAGGAGCCTGACAGGCTATCCTTTTATTACTGAGCTGCACAACTTTTTTATGTATTCTATATAATACAAATCCCTTAGCAAATACATGACTTGTGAAATTTTTCTCCTCTTCTTTGAGTTGTTATTTTCACTTTCTTTCTCATTTTCCCCCTGCATTGGAAGCTTGAAGTCTTAACCTTCAAGGAAGTTGAAGCCAAGGAAGTCCCATTGTTCTAGTCACTTTCTTGATGGTGTCCTTTGAAGTGCAAAGGTTTCGATATTAATGATGTCCAACTGGTCTATCTTTCTTTTTATTTATTATTATTATTTTTAATTATTTATTGAATTTGTTACAATATTGCTTCTGTTTCATGGGTTTTGTTTTTGTTTTTGTGTTTTTTTGCTGAGAGGCATGTGAGATCTTAGCTTCCTGACCAGGGATGGAACCTGCATCCCCTGCATTGGAAGGCAAAGTCTTAACCACTGAACCACCAGGGAAGCCCTATCTTTCTTTCTATAGTTTTAGGTCTTTGAACCATTTTGAGTTGATTTTTGTATATGGTGTGATGAAGAGATGACACTTAATTCTTTGGCATATGGACATCCAGTTGAAGAGTTTGTTCTTTTCCCACTGAATTGTGTTCATACCCTTATCAGCAAATCAGTTGATCATAAATGTGAGGTGTTATTTCTGGACTCTCAGTTTTGTTCTGTTGATCTCTATGTATACCCTTATGCCAGTTCCACACAGTCCTGAAGGGAACTGAATTTGAACTGGACGAAGTTAACTGGACCTGGGGATACACAGTCACAGAGCTTCCTCCGAAATGCTTCAGAGTATTTAAAGTATTTCCGTATACATGATCTCACTTAAGTCTTGTAGCAATTCTGGGAGTAAATGCAAGTCCAGCAGTTCAGTTCAGTTCAGTTCAGTCGCTCAGTCGTGTCCGACTCTTTTCGACCCCATGAATCGCAGCACTCCAGGCCTCCCTGTCCATCACCAACTCCCGGAGTCCACCCAAACCCATGTCCATTGAGTTGGTGAAGCCATCCAACCATCTCATCTTCTGTCATCCCCTCCTCCTCCTGCCTTCAATCTTTCCCAGTCCAGCAGGCTGAGTGGCAAATCCCTAGACCCACAAAATCAGAAATAGTGGTGGTTCCAGGACCAAGCTGTGGACCCCAGGACTCTTGATCAAGGGCTCTCATTACCCCCGGCCGATTGCTTGCTGTCCAGAAATTTGGGGAAAGTAAAAAGTATAGAGAGAAATTAGGGCACAATTGTGGGGGAGGGCGGGGGTGGGGGAGGATGTAAGACAGACTGATTATAAATGTTTGGCTCCTAATCAGCTTGTGATAAAATTTCCCTTCTCCTCCTGCATGGACAAGAAATGGGATGTTCTGGGTAATCCAGGGTTTTGCATTTTCAAAGAATGAGAACACAGTGAAATTCTCTCAACACTAAAACCGCACAGGCTGTAATTTAATCTTTAATTTTGTTGTTGTTGTCATTCTAGAAGACTCTTTAGTATATTTTAAAGCAGTGTTTCTTCAAGAGTGGTCCAAGGAAAACCTCAGCTATCAGCATCACTGGGTGCTTGTCTAAAAATGCCATTTTCAGAGCCCCCATCCACCCTGTGTCTACTGAAAATCACTGGGTGATTTTTTTTTTTAATGCACTTTAAAGTTTGGGAACCACTGCTTTGGATCAGTGAAAATCAAATTATGAATATCAATTATCATTGCACTTAGAAGATGCGGGCATTCTGCTTAAATGAGAGTTCTGGATAACAGATTACTGGACCTCATTTCCTTCAAGTCTTGACTAAAACATCACCCTCCCTGTGAGACTGTGAGGACGTTCCTGATGTAAAATTGCTCATCACCCTCTCCCCCATGCCCCCTACCCTCATCATCCCCCTTCCTTCTCCCTAGCACTTACCATTAAGTAACTGACAAATCACCAATTTTATTTATCTATTTATGTATTGTCTGATTCCTGTCTCTAGTAAGCAAATTTCACCAAGGTAGCTGCTAGGAATATAGCACCTAAGACAGTATCTGGTAGGTAGCAGGTGTCAGTAAGTATTTGTGGAATGAATGAATGTGCCAAGTTGCATCTTGGTACTTGGGTGGAATGTCATTGGCCCACTGTATTTCTCGAGAGGATTTTTTTTTAAGTATAAACCAATTTATGCTTTAATTTTCTGAGTGGTTTTTCAGGGTGTGTCATACTAGACAGAAAGAACTGGAACCGAATCCTCTAATCTCCTAATTCTGGGTCTGGCCCAGTTGCTCTAAAGATCATTTTTTTCTTAATGTCGCTGAGATCTTCATTTTACTATGAGGACCATCCATTTACAGCTGCACTGTCCTATGAAGGCTACCCCTTGAAGGACTCCTTGCCCCTACTGTGAAAGTGGAAGGAAGCAATGAGACTGAGATGAACCTGCAGTGGGAGGGGACTTCTGTAAATTAACCCTACACGTGACAGGTAGTGACAACAAGTAGACGCTTGCTTCTTCCTCCGAGGTCCTGCACAAGGAGGATAATAAATGGATCTTCTCTTACTGGCTTGGCCGGCTCTGCACAAATGATCCTTACCCATCTCCCACCCTCCAACGCTAGTACCCAACAGCGCTAGCACCAAAATCAGTGCTCATGGGCGCTTGGGGCTCCCTCCTTCTATCTCCCCATTGGCCCCATTTTACACACGGGAAACCTGAAATTTAGACCTAGGAATGGTCAGTTCCCTAACACCGGAGATACACCCTGCTGACCCCTATCCATGTCTCTTCCAATACACACCTGATATTCCAGTTTGTATTAACATGGTGAGAAATACCATGTGTGGGGGCACCCCCACCTCCAGTCTGGGGGTGTCTGAGAAACTGTGGAACCAGTCAGACGATAAAAACAGGAAAAAGCAAGTTTGTTTCTAGTGTTATGCACACAGGGTGGCAGGATATACCTGCTGAGTGTTCCCAGAAAGTCCCCAAGGAAACCATTAACTTGAGTCTCTCACGTTCTTCTACCAGAGGTGGCTGGGATGGGGGGCGGGGAAAGTATACTGAGAGGAGGGGGATGGGCATCCTTCCAGAGGTCAGGTTTACGTTTGCCCAGAGCTCCTGCACACATTAATAAAAGGTGGTTGACTTGAGGGTGGAGGTCAAGGTGAGCAAGGGGCTTGTCAGCGAGGATTGTCACCGGGTTAGGGACAATGGACTGAAGGGGGGGTGAGAAAAGGAGTGGAGGTGAGTTTGGGAGGGGAGCTTGTGTGGCTCTGAGACCGCCACCCCTCACTCCAGCAGGGTTGGGGATTTGGGGAGGAGTGGCTGCTTAGCCTCCTGCTTTGACCCTTTCTTGACTGGTTACTGCCAGGGAATAGACGAGAGCCTGTGGATTTGGAGAGATGGGGTAGGGAGAGTGGCCTGAATCTGCCCGCGATTCAGGGTGGACTAGCCGGGCTAAGGGAGGGCGTTTAAGGGGTGGGCGAGATGGCTCCCAAGAGCCTAGAGCAAAGGCACTAGAGGGTCTGAGACCCAGAAGATGGAGATGTGGGGAGAAGGAAGACGGGAAGGCGTTTGCCTCCATGGGGAGCCCTTGAAATTGAGACGGACCGAGAGAAGTATCTTCAAACACACTGGGCAGGCATCTTAGGTTCTTCCAATCCGATGGTGTTGGGTTTAGAACTCTGCAAAAAAAAAAAAAGGGGGGGGCGGTCATTCAAAGAGGAAGGTGCACAGCTGAGCCAACGGGCTCCTAAACTGGAAGCGGGGTGTGGGGGGCCCTCTGGAGGCGCTGACCTTACCCCCAGCCTCCATAGGGACTGGGCGGTGAGCCTCTGGGACCTGCTTTCCCGAATCTAGACTGAAGTTCGAGCAGGGCTGACCAGAGTTAGCCGGGGAGTGAGGCAAACGGTGGCGATTCCTCACATTGGGGAGGTGGGGGCAGTGGGCAACCGGCAAACCAAGAACGCGAGCTCGGAGCAGGAGGGTTTCCTCAAAATGACTGCAGAGTCCGCGGCTGTGGATGGAAGGGGTTGGGGGTGAGGGGACCCGAGAGGGAGTCTCAGAAAGGGTCGAGGGCAACTAACACGGTTTCTACTGGGGTGCTGATGGAGGCTCCCCGCTCAGGACGCGATGCACCGAGAGGGTTCCCTGAACTGGACTTGGGGGAGGTGGGGCGGTATGGGACACTGAGAGTGGACCGAGGGCAGCCGAGGGGGGAACTCTAAATTAGGTTTAGCGGAAACTGGGGACTCGGAGGGGGGATTCTCGCTCCGACTGGGGGAATGGAGGGATCCTCACCAGTTGGAACGTGAGGACACTGGGGGGCTATCTCCCACCCGACCCAGGGAGATTGGGCATTTCTTAGATTCTAGATACCGGGAACTGAGAGGGAGGACTAGGGATGGGGGGGTCCCCGATCCGGAACCGAGCTACCTTGAAGGCACCGGGAAGCGCTTCATTCCGGGAGGGCGTTCCCGCGGCCCGGCCCCCGTGCCGGGGTGGGTGGGGGGTGCGGCCGCGCCCAGGTCCCGGCCCGCCTCGGGTTTCGAGGGGGTCTCTCTCGCCCACGGGGACCCAGGAGCCCGGCGGGAGCGGGGTCCGGGCGCCGCCGCCTCCGCGAGCGCCCGGGCGGGCGGGCTGGCGAGCGCTGGGCTTTATGCTCGCAGGGCGGCGGGGGGAGGAGCCGGCAGGTCGGCCCCCGGCGGGCCCTCCCCTCGGCCGTCCCCGCCCGCCCGCTCGAGCGGGGTCGGGGGAGGGGGCAGCATGGCCTGTCCGTCCGGCCCCCTTCGCCGCGCTCCTCATCTGCCCCGCGCCGAGCGCTGCCGCCGCCGCCGCCGCCGCCGCTCCGCTGCCCGCGCCGCCCGCGGCTCCCGATGGAGACTGACGCGCCCCAGCCCGGCCTCGCCTCCCCGGACTCGCCGCACGACCCCTGGTACGTCCCGGCCCGGCCCGGCCCGGCCTCGCTGGCCCGCGCCCGCCCCGGCCCCGCCAACATGGCCGATCCGGGTCGGGCCGGGCCTCCCCGGGGCCCGGGCCCGCGCCCCCTGCGCCCGGGCGCCCGGCGCTCACGCGGGCCCTTTGTGTCTCTCCTCCTCCGCAGCAAGATGTTCATCGGGGGACTCAGTTGGCAGACTACGCAGGGTGAGCGAGCCCGGGAGCGCCCGCCGGCCCGGCGGGGCACCCGGGACCCCCCGGCGCCCTGGAACCGGACACCCCAGCCCGGCCCTGCGCCCCGCTGACCCCGGGCGCCCCTGCGCCGTTTCGCGCCCCGCCCGGGGACCCCGAGAGCGCAGGGCGATCGACAAGCGCGCACGGCCCAGCGGGTGGAGGGGAGGAGATGAGGGGTTCAGGGGGCATCGGGGGTGGGGGGTGGGCTGGGCCCCGGGGACCCGCCGGCGGCAGCGCCAACTCCGCTCGCACCTGCGGCTCAAACTTTTGTGAGGCGGCTCCCGGAGCGGCGGGAACCCGGCCGGAGCCGTCCCCCCTCCAGCCCTGCTCGGCCCTCGGTTTCCTGGGGCCCCCGTGGGCGCCAGGAGGCTCCAGGGGAGCCGGGTGAAGACAGCGGGTGGGGGGGAAGCGCCAGAGAACGTGCAGGCTGCCGGGCGCGGGGGCGGCCGGACCGCGCCAGGGTCACTGGGGGCAAAGGACGGGGGAAGGGGGGAAGGGCGCAGGGGCGCGGGCTGGTCCGAAGGCGGGTGTGTGGTTACAGAAGGGCTGCGCGAATACTTCGGACAGTTCGGGGAGGTGAAGGAGTGTCTGGTGATGCGGGACCCCCTGACCAAGAGATCCAGGTGAGCCCCTCACCCCCTCCTCCGGCTCCCGGCTCGCCCCGCTCCGCCGCCACTCTCTGCCTTGTAACCATCTGCCTCTCCCTCACTACGGCGCGCAGGGGTTTCGGCTTCGTCACTTTCATGGACCAGGCGGGGGTGGATAAAGTCCTGGCGCAGTCGCGGCACGAGCTCGACTCCAAAACAGTGAGTGGCCCTCGGGGCTTCGGGGGTCTTTTGGGAGAGGGAGGTCGCTGGAGGAGAGGGGCAGGACTCTGTTCGGGGATGTGGGGGAGGGGGGCATTTGGATGGGATCCCGGGAGAAAGGAGGGAGTTTGCCGAGTAGAAGGGCTGCCACGCTCTGAAACTTTGTCAGTCGAGTTGAGGGGAGACGGAGCTGCAAAATCCCAAGCCTGCTAAGCGGTGTTACATCCCCACCCCACCCCAGTCCCTCCAGGACCGGGGAGGGACGGTGAAGCTGCCTCCCCCTCCCTGTAAATACTAATCTTGATGCCTCAGAGAGAAGCTTGGGGTGGGGCTAGGTCCCTCCCCTAGCCCAAATGGGGTGAGTCAGGGCTGCAGTGACCCACCCGTGGCTTCTCTGAACTCTAGTACTTGGCTCCCCCCCATCACCACTACCCCATTCCAGACCAATGGCAAAGCATCATTGAATCCCCCCTCCTTCTCTCCCTCCCTCCCCTGACTTTTGGTCAATGAGCTCCTGGCTTTGTGTGGAAGATGTGAACCTGCTTTTCCCGTGGAGGAATTTATGAGGAGGGCCCTAGCTTGCCTGGAAACAACTCTTGCCGGCTGGGTCTGGGGAGAAGCCGCTGGCTGGGCATTCAGACTCTGGGAACACTTTGCTGCTGTCCTGCAGCTCCCCAGTGTCTTGGGCCCTGCAGGGGGCGCTGGCCCAGGCCCCGGCTCGAGGGGAGAGGAGAAAACCGAGGAAGGGCTCCTCTGTGATGGGGTGACTGTCTGCCAGGGACAGTGCGATCTCTCTCCACACTCCCCCACTCTCCTCCAGCGCTGGGCCTCCCTGCTTGGGTCACTCACTGGCTCCTGCTTACCTGCAACAATAGCTGGTTGTGCCCAAGAATTTGTTAAACTACCGCCTGTCCCCAGCTCCTGTTATCTCTGCCCAGTGGCTCCCACTCTTGCCCGCGGTAATGAGCCAATGAGGCCAAGCCTCAACTTTGCCGGCCCTGAAAGGATCTTCTTGGCGCAGACCAAGTGACCCAAGCTGGGAATGGAGAGACAGTGGCCTATTGTTTTTGGTGATTATCTGCCATCAAGCTGCCTGTTCTCCTACCATCCCCTGTCCTCAGAATGCACTGATGGCTTCTGCTGCACTCAGGAAGCCGAGATGTTGGGACTGGGGTTGGAGCTGGGGGGGCGGGGGCATGGACGATGGACAAGAGGAAGAGAGAGGGGAGGAAGGAGCAAGAGATAGGCATTCTTCTGAGATGCGGGACTTTGCAAAGGGCAGGGGCTTTGTGTTTGGTGTTCTCCAGCCTGGGAAAGGGGTGGGGGTGGAAGGGAGGCTCATTATGGGGAGTCTATTTTGGGTTCTGACTTTCACCTTTTATTTACTTGTTGGGTTTTATGTTGCCAGCTGTGAGTCAGAGTGGAGGTAGGGTGTGTCAGCGACTAGTTGTGCGTGGGTCTGTGGGCCGTGGCTTAGGTACCATCTCCCCATCAGTGTCTGCTCAGGGGGACTGTCAGAGGTGTGTTCTGGTGGCCTCCAGGAGAAATAGAAGGATGAACATGTCCATTGAGATACAAAATCGGTGGGCAGCTATAATTATCCCTGGAGCCCCATGGGATTTGGGGAGAGAGGAAGCATTGCCCAGTGTGGAGTTTGGAGGTTCCTTCTCTGTGGGCAGATTCCAGTGGGGGAAACAGGAGGGCTGTTCCCTGGCTCGTGCCATTCAGGCAGTGAGGAGACAGAGTCTGTTGCCTAAAACTAGGCCGAGTTGTGAACGGAAGGAACTGTGGGGAAAGACAGATGTTGCCTGCGATTGGCTGGTGAACTTCTGAGTGGTGTCCACCCACGTGAGTGGCAAGAAACTCTGAAATGACTGGGCCTCAGAGGTCCTGTGTTGATCACAGTATCTCGAGCTCTGCCTTTTGATGTTTGTTAGTACGAATATAGTACCTGGGAGTACCCAGGTGCATCTTGCTTTTTCCCCCTTTGGTTGTTCACAGCCAAGGGCAAAGGTGGCCCGCTGGTAATAGCACCTTTGTTTGTGCAAAGAAGGGCAGTTCACAAAGGAACGCTTTCACCTGCGTTATCTCATTTGATTCCATGCAGCTGCCTCTGGGAAAAGTGGGCGCTCTTGTCCCCACTTTGCAGATGAGGGAACTGAGGCTCAGAGGGATCGGGCAAGTTGCTAATATCACAGACTTGGCCAGGGGCACAAAGTTTCTGAGTCCAAATCCTGTGCTCTTGCATGTCACCAAAGCCTGTGCTCTATTTCACCCCAAGCCGACCTGTACTATCAGGGAACTGTTTGCTTGCACCATCAGGAAGGACTGTTAGATGGTGGTGGTATTGGGAAAACAGAATGGAGTCTACCTTTGTGGTTTACAAACTCTTATCTCAAAGCCTTTTGCAGGCAAAGATTGTTCCCATTCCCAAGGCTCCCGTAATCTGGGTTGCCTACCTCACCTGGACAGGTATCTCTCAGGCAGGAAGGGCTTCAATATACCTACTTTTTTCTGGTTCTTGCTGAGGGCTAGACAACAAGTGCTTTGTAAGCATTACCTCAAATAATCTGCAGAGGACCCTTTGAGGTGGATGTCAGTATTGGGCCCATTTTGCGGGTGAGCTCAAGCCTAAGGCTCAGAGAGGTTAAGTCATTTGTGCAGGATCTCACAGCTGGGAAGCAGTGTTAAGTGGGATTTGAACCCAGCAGCCCAGCTCTAACCATTACATCTTCCTGCCAGAGACCATGGTGGTTTCTGTCACTTCTGCGTCACCTCTTTGTCCTGGGATGAGAGTGGTCCTCAGATCTTCAGGCTGTGTTTAATAACCAAGGCTCCTCTACCTCTGTCTTCTCTTTCAGATTGACCCCAAGGTGGCCTTTCCTCGGCGAGCACAGCCTAAGGTAGGTATGTCTGTGTCTGGGAGCAGCTCTGTACCACCAGTAGAGATTTTCCCATCATTCTCTTCTATGGAAGAGGCTTCTGGGTGGAGTGCTAATGGCATGGCATGGGGTGGGAGGAGGGAGGATTCTTGATGTCCTTGCTCTCTGGATTGCAGACACGATGCATTTTTCCATCTGTGCTCTGGTGTGGACTAGGGAGAGGGGGCTGCGTGTGTTGAGAGAAAGAGGAACCCCTCAGGGGATTCATTGCCCTGTATTTGAAGTCAGTACACTTTGGATTATGGGCTTCCTTAGTGGCTCAGAGGGTAAAGAATCCGTCTGCAATGCTTGGGACACAGAGATGTGGGTTCAATCCCTGGGTTGGGAATATCCCCTGGAGGGGGCATGGGAACCCATTCCAATATTCTTGCCTGGAGAATCCCCATGGACAGAGGAGCCTGGTGGGCCACGGTCAATAGGGTCGCACAGAGTTGGACACAGCTGAAGTGCCAGCATGCACGCATGCAAACTTTAAACTCTAATTCTGTGACTTTGGAGATCACAACTTCTGTGCCCGCACCTCTGGGGTGGGAGGCACTCAAATACAGCCCAGACTTACCCGCTGAAGCTGAACTAGAGACAGGTCAGGGAGCTACCTCTGACCCCCAGTGCCCCACCCCCCCGCAGCTCCCCTCACCTCTGGGATGAGGTGCATTGGGCTTGCAGAGAGGGAAGGGATCCTGGCATCTGTTACCTGTTATCTTCCAACTTGGGTGACTGTGGCTGCCTTCCTAAGTGTTCTTTGTCCCTGGTGCTGTGGCAGATTTTTCTGGGTGCCCGCAAAACAGCTCTCTGAGCAGTGGAGCCATACAGAACTCAAAACTTTTGGTGCAGCACAGGGGCCTAACAGTGGTATTCCAGTTCCCAGGGCAACTAAGCTACATATTAATTTTTAAGCAGTTGAAAACAGGAGACAGGCGGTGGGCTGACTACAGTCCTGGGAGCAGGACCCCTGAGTCGGCTGCTATCATGTGTCCCGGGACTAGGTCCCTCTCCAGGAGATCTCAGTTTCCCCCTTTGCAAGGGGTTGGTGGGAATTGGTAGCTTTATGATTCTGAGTCATGGCGCCTAGCTCTGGCCACAGTGAAAGGAGAGGGGCAGGGGGGACAGGAAAAGGGCATCCCTGCCAGGGTCCAGCAGAGGGCCTGAAAGCAATTATAGACCAGGTATTGGAAGGAAGCCGCACCAGGGAGCACATGGTCGGAATTGGGTTAATTCCATTAAGCAGTTTGGTGACAGAAGGTGCTTTAGTGCTAGGATGGGGCTGGGAATTGCCGTGGATTAGCCATGCGCTCCTGGGGTAATTAGGACCATGTGTTCTTCCTAAAACAGGGCTGGGGCCACGGGGCTGCCAGAGGTTGGGTTGGGAAGAGGTTGATGAGGAAAATGTCGGTGTTAAGTTCAGGGGGGACCCTGGGATGGGCCTTGGCACCTTCTAGGAGTGGCTGGTGGGGTCTTCGAGGTACGGCTGTAGGTCTGGGTCACTGAGCCAGCCACCCGCTTCCTGACACAGACCCCAGGGAGCGAGCCAGGGTGTGGGGTGTACAGCTGCCTGCGACAGGCTCAGAGGTGGGAGTCCAAGGGGGGAGCTTGGGGTGGTGGGGGGAGTCTTCTGAGTAGCTGGGGCCACAGAGAGCTTGTCAGCTGGCACCCCGGCAGGAGGGCTGGAGCCCCCGCTGGTGGCGGTAGGCCACAAGACTCAGATGCCCACTTTCTCATTCTCTCCCCGAACAGATGGTGACTCGAACGAAGAAGATCTTTGTTGGGGGCCTATCAGTAAACACCACAGTGGAGGACGTGAAGCAGTATTTTGAGCAGTTCGGGAAGGTGGGTCCTAACTAGGGAGTGCTGGCTGGGGGTCAGGGCGACAGGGAGAGGGGCCGGGCACAGGGGTGTGAAAGCCCTGTGGAATTTTGGTCGGTAGCAAGCGCGAAGTCCAGCCAGGTCATTCCAATTCCTGCAAGAGTCGCTAAGGGGGCTGGGTCCTTTTGTGGGTGAGGCTGGGCCAAACCCAGCGTTCAGGTTCCTGGTCTATCTGTGGGCTTCAGACTCTGTGGACGTGTCCCCAGGGAGGGAAGCCACACAGTAGCTATCCCTGTTGTCGCCCTTCTCCTGCTTATCTTCCTTCTCCTGAGGGAGGCTGTGCTCCCGAAGCCAGTTCAATCCAGTCACCCCCTTGGCCTCCTGGGAGTCTGCACCTGTCCAGTCCACAAGGTGGTTGTACCTTCCCCCACTCCTTCCTGCTAAGGATGATAACGAGGCAATAAATATGACTCCCAGTTGTACTCAGAACCCTGCTTGTGCAGGTGGGAGCTGGGGTGGGGGTGGTGGTGGTGGTGCAGATCTCTTAGCTTATTGGGGAGGGGCTGCAGAGACCACCTCAAATTCCTGATCAGTCCCAGAGAACTGGTTCTCAGCTCTGCGGTGCTTGGAACTTAAATTTCTGGGCCATTTAGTTCATGCAGAAGCAATGTAGTGACATCCGACAATAACATGTCCCCCCCCTCCCCAGAAAGGGGAGCGTGTGAACATCAAGGTGCCATGGAGAGATGGCTAGGAGGAGACCAAGTTTTACTTAAGCCTCAGGGTGAAGTAGAGATTTCTGTGCTGAGTGCTGGGGTCCCTGGGCTTTTCAGACGTGAGACAGGCTGCTGGCTGGGTCTCACCTTCTCATCAAGGCCCTTTCGGTTCCTTATATTAGGCTAAGGGCACAGGAGAACTGTGGCTTGGGAATGGGACCTGAGCTAGTGACTGGGTGGGTTTCCAGCCCCCTGCCTCTAGGGTAGAAGGGGAGCCGGTGGGAGGTCCCCTGGCCAGCGTATGCTGGCGATGCCGGGGCCAGAGGCCTAGGCTCAAGGCGCCTCCGCAGGGACCCGGGTACCGGATCCAGGGCAGGTCGGGCGGCCTGGGCCCCAGAGGGAAGGGCGCTCCTGGGAAGCAGCAGGCCCCGCTCGGGCTCCGGTGGGGTGTCTTTGTGTCTGAGCGCCGAGCATTAGAGCTCGCACTAATCTGATCCAGCAGCTGTGATTGGAGGCCGCCTGCCCCCGGGGCCGGCGTTGCCATGGCAACCGGGCCCCAGGAGAAGCCGTCAGCGGCCGCGTCTTTTGTTCGGGCCTAAATCGGCGTTGGCATGTGAAACCGGCCCGGGGAGGCCAGGGGGAGCCGGAGAATAGGCTGCCAGGGAGCGAGGGGGACAGCCGGGAATGCCAAGGGCCCCGCGGCGGGGGCCCCCGCCCGGATCGAGGGGCCGCCGCCGAGGGGGGAACAATGGTCAGCCGCCATGGCTGCCACTCAGGCTTAGCGGCCGCCGAACTTGGCGGCTCCCACTGGTCAGCAGGCCTCGGCCGCCTCCCCTCCCCCTGCCGGAGCCCCCCTGCCCCCGGGTTCCCATGGAGACCAAAGCCTATTAAGGACACTGGGCTGGGAGCCTCCCTCCCCTCTGCTGGCCCCAGGAGGGGACGCCACCCTGGACCCCCAACCACTTTTCCTTGCTCTGTGCCCTGGCCTCAACCCTCCTTGCCCACTCTGGGTCTGTCCAGCCAAGGCCAGGGCTGGTGGAGCGAGAGGGGTTGGTTGGAGGAAGGGCGGTGGATTTGGGCTGAATCAGGAACTCAGCGGCGGGATAGGGAAGGAGGGTGTGGCTGGGTTCATCTGTTCATTTGTTCAAAGAATAATCAGGGAGCACAAGTCCCGTGATGGATAGGGTGGTCATGACTGACCTGGCACTGCCTTCATGGAGCCTTCAAAGCCAGTGGTGTCCAGTCGTTTACTCTCTAGCTTCGCCAGTCTGCCCCATGTGACTGTGGGCAAGCCCCTCTCTAATAAAGGTAATAATAATAATAACAGCTGCTATTTATTAAGTGCTTACTTTATCCCGGGTGCTGTGAGTTAGGAGTGTTGCATGCAGATCTCCTTTAACACCTCCCTATAAGACACAGCTAATGCCCCATCTGACAGATAACGAACTTGAATCATAGAGACCTAAAGCTGCTGGCCAAGGTTACTTTCCAGCTCCAGCCGATCCTACTCAAAGCCTATGCTTTTATCACAAGCACCCCCTTTCCGGGTTTCTCTTTTCTCTGTGCCAAACGTGAAGTGTCCATCCAGTTTGGACGGCTGAGCTGATTTGGGACTCAGAATGGGTCCATAAGGATAGGAGCAAGGGTGACACCGAGCTGTGCAGCCCTAGGTCAGGCGCCTCTTTGGGCAGAGAGGTGTCATTTTCTCCTGAGATTCTCCAGGGACCCAGCTGCCTCCTGACTTACTGGTGTGAGGGGATCCTGGTTCTCTCTGGGGAAAGTCAGGGACCCAATTGCTGCTTGATGCCTAAGAGCTGGAGGACCACCCAGCTCAGGGGCCGCCCTTTCCACTTCAACAATGCAGATGACAGCCTAGAAAGAGAGCAAAGGCGAGTGGGGAAGAGGCTGTGCCCCAAGGCCTCAGGAAGTTTTCCTGATCCCTTGGGTGTCTGACCATTTGGGGGAGAGTCAGCAGCTGGAGTGAGAGGTGGAATGGGGAGAGGCAGTGTCAGAGGCAGCCCTTGATTTCCACCCAGGATGAATCCGACCTTAGTTTAACCCCGTGAGACAGCTGACATTGGCTGAAGAATTAAGAGGGCAAGGAAGAAGCAGCAGATGTAGAGGGAAGCTGGGACTGCGGAAGGGAAGAGAAGGCCTGTGGCTGTCTGTGCATCCAAGAGGATGCCTTGAGGGAGCAGCAAGAAGAGAAGACTTGGGATCCAAGGGATGGGGGATAATGCAGAACCTCCCCCTTCCTCCACCCTTCTCCCCTCCCCCAGTCAGTGGGAGGCCAGCAGCCCAAGCACTGAACTCTACTTGCTTTAATTACAGCCTCTAGCAAAAAGGAAACCTCAATTAGAGGAAAAGATCTGTACAAGGAGAGGGGAGTTGGGTCTGACTGGAGTAGCTGCTGGCCTCCTGGCCTTTTGCAAGTGGGAAAGAGGCTTTCACTTCCCCATCTCCTATCTTACTCCTCTATTTTCTCCTCTAACACCCACTGTCTGCCTCCTCCTACTCCTCCCAGGCTTGATCTGGGATGTGCTGTGTGACCCTGGACAGGTGACTTTACCTCTCTGAGCCCATTTCCTCATCGACAGAATGAGGCTCTTACCATGCAAGGAGAAGATGGTGGGGCAAAGTGCCAGGCATATAGTGGGTGCTTAATATTTACAGGAGAATCTGGTGGTTGAACAGGGCTGCTGTGGCAGCCAGTTGGGGTTGCAGATGGAATGCTGTCCCCCACCCAGGAAGCAGGTTGAAGATAAAGCCTGGACTGGGCAGGAGGGGAGTGGGTGTCGGAGCCCTCGCTCCTGGGTTGCGGTGGAGACCCCCGGGTCTGGTGGGTCCTCCACGGGAGCTCTGTTTTAGGTGGATGATGCCATGCTGATGTTTGACAAAACCACCAACCGGCACCGAGGTGAGTGTGGCCCCTCCCCCTTCCTAGGCTGGGCTGGGGGGCCTGTGGTCAGCCAGGGGGCTGCAGGTCACAGCTGCCCTTTCATCTCGCCTCCTGACATCCTATCCCCGAGGATCTGCATCCTCTCCCGGGCCTGGCCTTACAGAAGGCTTTTGTCCCGCCGTTTCCTGTGCTAGAAACTTGCCGAATTGCAGACACCCGAGAGGAGAGGAACGGAGGAGTGGACCTCTCCTCCCCCTGCAACTGAGCCCTCCGCCCCCGCCCCAGCCGGTGTCTGCTGGGCTTACCTTGTCCCTGGTAACCAGAGCTGGGGCCCGGCCACCCCAGGGTCAGGCTGACTCTACAGTCTGCTCCTGCCACTGGCCCCTTGCCCCACCCCTGGGCCGAGCCCAGCCCCCTTGCCCCTGGATCTGTGAGCATCTGGGCCACCGGGTGCGCACTGCCTGCTTGTTTTTTTCCCAAGGGCCTTGCCTTCTGAGAAATACCATTCCAGCCCCTGGGGCACACCCAGGAGGAGGCAGGGTTGTTTCTCCAGTGGCTTCAGAGCTTTGGGCCTTTTAGCCTGTTTGGGGAATGGGGTATGTGCTGGTGTGTGTGTGTGTATGTGTTTGTATCTATGCATGTGAGGGTATTTGATACTGAACAGTTGTGTAGACCTAGCATGTCAAGGTTACTCATAGGCACACGGGCCTTTATGCCTTTGTGAGCACTAGTTAGAGTGTCTCTGTGATGTATGGGTACCTAGGGGTGTGTATGTGTGTGTGTGTATCTGTATACAAAAGTATACTTGTCCATGTTCATGTACGTTTTAAAAAGTATTTGTGTATTTTAAAAATATTTCTATTTCCCTCTCTGGAAAGCATCTGAGGAAGAGAAAAGGCATGTTGAATGTGATGTGTCACAGCCCTGCCTCTTTCTAATTTGCTATGTGATCTTGGGCCAGTCACTTCACTGAGTCTTGGTTTTCACGTCTTTGATTTGGGAACTGAAATCCTGTCTCATCACGTAATTGAGAGGTTGCCAGGGTGCGGGCGAAGCCTCTCATTAATTCTTAGACACTTGCCTGTAAGAAGGGAGTGGTGCTCTTGGTATGACTTGGGGCTGGGTTTTGACCAGGAGCCCGGTTCTGACCTTGCCTCTGCCCTCCAGGGTTCGGCTTTGTCACGTTTGAGAGTGAGGACATCGTGGAGAAGGTGTGTGAAATCCACTTCCACGAAATCAACAACAAAATGGTGAGCACGTGGAAACTTCCCTAGCAGTGCTAAGACTCTGTGTCCCCACTGCAAGGGGCACAGGTTCAATCTCTGGTTGGGAACATTGTGCATGATGTGCAGAGGGAGACTGGGTCTCTAGCCTGAGTCAGCCAGGGAATGCTTGGAGGTTCTGGAGGCAGGCAGAGAGGCCTCACAGTCGATGGGCCAGAGCCAGTGTTTTCACCCACCCTGAAAGTGTGGACAGGAACATGGCAGTTAGAAAGCATAGCTGGTGGGCTCAGAGGGACGTGGGCTGAAATCCTTATTCTACTGCTTCCTAGTCTAGTCATTGGACAGATGACTTCCCCGCTCTGAGCCTGAGTTCCCTCATCTATAAAACGAGAGTGTCAGTAGTACCTCCATCCATTTCAGGGCTGGTGTAAGCATTTGATGAACCACTGCATGCTCAACCCATCTCTAGCACATTGGGATCACGCCAAAAATAGTGCCTATGAAATGAACAAGAGGCCTGCCAAGGAATAGGAGGGTCCATGACCCTGGGTCTATAGAAGGGACTGACTGCCGGATCTCATTGCAGGTGGAATGTAAGAAAGCTCAGCCAAAAGAGGTGATGTCACCGACGGGCTCGGCCCGGGGGAGGTCTCGAGTCATGCCCTACGGGATGGACGCCTTCATGCTGGGCATCGGCATGCTGGGTATGTGCTAGGCCTGCACCTGTGGCTTCTTCCTGCCCAGAACTGCACCTGGGGCTACCAGGAGCTGTGTGGGTGTTGCCTTTCCTCTGTGGTCTGCCCTCCTGTCTGGGAAGACAGTGCCCAGGGTGTGTGGACCGAGGATCTCAGGTCTGGCTAGTCCTAACCAAGGTGGGCGATTTGGTTGTGGGGTGCTGCCCTCTGGTGGTGACCGAAAAAATGGCCCGGTTGCTCCTTATTAATTAGTCCTTCTGTCCATCCCACCGTTCAATTTGTTTGTCCACTCATCCATCCAGTAAGTAGTTATTGAACAACTATAAATGCCAGGCCCTGTGCCAAGAATTACAGCAGTGACTTTCCTTGGAGCTTTACGGTCTGGCAGGAAAAACAAATAAGTCCCTGGTGGCTCAGTGGTAAAGAATCTACCTGCCGATGCAGGAGACGCGGGTTCCGTCCTTGAGTCAAGAAGATTCCCTGGAGAAGGAAATGGCAACCCACTCCAGTATACTTGCTTGGAAAATCCCTGGACAGGAGCCATGGGGTCGCAAAAGAGTCGGACACAACTTAGTGACTAACAACAAAAACATAATAGGTTTGGGATGGAGAAGTATAGGGGCCCAGGGAGCATGGTCATAGTGAAACTGACCAAGACTTGGAGACGCTAGGATAGACGTGACATTTAAGCTGAGTCTGAGGGTTGAGTAGGAGCTAAGTCATGGGAGGGCAGGGAGCTGGGGAGGGTAAAAATGGTCAAGCAGATGGAACGGCATTTACAGACGCACAGGCCTTTGGGAAGGTAGAGAGAAGCCTGTTTCTTCTTGTTTGTTTGACTAATATTTATTGAGCAGCTTCTGAGAAATAGGACCTGCCTTCATTGTAATTCCCATCAAGTGAGAGACAAGGTTAAACAGACCGTGTCACCACAGACTGACTGGAGGCTGTGGGAGGCCCGAGGAGGCACTTAAATCGACCTGGGGGTTGGGGAAGCTCCCTGGGGAGGGGGTCAAGGTCACCATGAGCCTTGGAAGATGAACAGGAGTCAGCAGTGCTTGGGGCACTTGACCAAGGGTGAAAAATCTGAGCTAGGACCCCAAGAAGGTCACAGTCTTCCTGGAGAGACAAGCTGTATATACACAGAAAGAGAACACTAACAAGGGGGTCTTTATGCTGGAGATGGGGGAGGGGTGCCCTGAGGACTCAGAGAAGGGGGTACAGCATGGGCTAGAGGGTCAAGAATAGGATCACAGACCGAGGGGGTGAGGAGCATACCCACCAAGTGGAACATTGTCTGCTCCTGAAGTTCTGTTTTTGTTTTTTGACTTTTTATTTGAAAGTCACTTTACATTTTCAGAAGAACTGGAAAAATTAAGTAGAAGTCTCAAAAATCCATATACCCTTTACCAGATTCACCTGTTGTTTGTTTTTTTTTTTAAGATTTTTTTTTCTAATGTGGATCATTTTAAGATCTTTATTGAATTTGTAACAATATTGCTTCTTTTTTAATGTTTCGGTTTTTTGCCTGAGAGGCATGTGAGATATTAGGCTTGGTTGGGGGACAACCAAGGATTGTTAATCCTTTAAAAGGGTCTTAATCCCTTTTTTAAGGTGATGTCGTAACCAGGGACCACCAGAGAAGTCCCTAGATTCACTTATTGTTAACATCACACCCTATTCGCTTTTCTCATTTCCTCTATAAATGTATGTATATATATATATACACACACATGCGTACACACACACATATATGATACGCTTATGATTTTTCTCTAAATCATTTGAGGGTAAATCACTTCAGTGTGTATTTCCCAAGATTAGGAGTGTGCTTTCGTGAAACATTATAATTATCAACTTCATATATTTATATTGATACAATATTTTAATCTAATCTACTATGTTCTGATTTTATCAGTTGATCCAGTACTGTTCTTTATAGCTATTTCTGTCCTCCAGAACAAGATCCACCAGAATCAGTTTTTGAATTTAGTTGTTCTGTTTCTTTAGCGTCCTTTGGAACTTTGAGAAAATTTTCTTTTCAAAACAATTTATTAGCTGGTGTTACCCCTTTTAAGAAGTGGGGGAGGGGTCTTCCCTGGCAGTGCAGTGGTTAAAACTCAATGCTTCCACTGTAGTGGGTATGGGTTTGATCTCTGGTTGGAGAACTAAGATCCCACATGTGCTTGTCGAAGGCCCCCCCAAAAAAAGTGAGGGTGGGGGAGATAAAAGAACACCTCTCACCAATAGAGAATCATGGTTAAGAGACTTGGACCCAGTTAGATCTGATTTTGAATCCCAGTTATACCATTATTACTCACTATGTGATCTTTCTTTCAAAGCTGCAAATATCTATTATTTGCATACTAACTAGTAGGCACTGTGCTGGTGATGGAGAGACAGAAATAAAAGATGGGGAAGACAGAAAATCAGCTCTTGAAGAAATCCTGGGATAAGTTCAGATACTGGTCATCAGTGCTATGAAAGGAAAAAACCAGGGTGACATGATAAATATTGAAAGGAAAAACCAGGGAGAGTCACATGATAAATACTGTTGTAACTGATGAGAGAGAGGTCTTTTGTGGGATCACTTCTCTGAGGAGGTGACATTTGAGCTGCCTCTTGCACAATGAGAAGGACATAGTCATGTGAAAACCTGAGGAAGAGTGTTCCAGGCAGAGGAATTACCATGTGCAAAGGCCCTGGGGTGGGAAGGAGCTTGTGAATTTGAAAAACAGCATGAAGGCCAGTGTGGCCACAGCAGAGAGAGAGGGGAGAGGCAGGGTGTAGATGAGGAGAGGATAGAGGCAGGAGCCAGAGCACGAAAAACCTTGATAAGGGTTTGGATTATTCTCAGCTAGTGTCACCTCACTGAGCCTCAGTTTTTCCACCTGTAAAATGAGGCTCCTAACTGTGCCACTTGGGATTCTTATGAGGGTTAAGGAGAGAGCAAAGTGTGCAGTGGGCTTTGTATAGGGCTTGGCATGCAGATGGTATGTATGTGGTAAATGTGATTATTATTCATGATACAAAGTGGGGAGGGGAATTCGTGATACATCCTCCCCCACAGTGCTGTAGATAAAGCATCTGACACTGGTCCCCTTGCCTTATCAGGTTACCCTGGTTTCCAAGCCACAACCTATGCCAGCCGGAGTTATACAGGCCTCGCCCCCGGCTACACCTACCAGTTCCCCGGTAAGTCCTGCCCAGTGTCCCTCTGCTGCCAGCATGTCCCCGGTTCCTGGGCAGTCTGACTCCTCGGGGCAGTGTTCAGGGGGTGGTGCATGGCTGGGGGGAGGTCTGGCTGCTGGAGGTTAGGAAGGAAGGGCATGTCTGAGGAAGGAGCGCCTCTCCCCACCCAGCCCCGCCTCCCCTCCCCGAGAAGCTGGGGGTGGGGCTCCCTGTGTGGCCCTGCATGACACCCCCTCCCTCCCAGGATGACCTCTGCCTGTCTCTTGCCTTTCCTCCCTACCCACCTCCAGGGTTGCCACTTCCACCAAAAGGGCATCAGGCTTGTGGTGGGGAGTCCCCCCTGAGGGCCAGCGTTGGCTGTGTCCTTATGGAGTCACCTATAATGACCATGTGCTACGGTGAGCTCCTTCCAAGGCAGATGAGACCTTTTGAGACCCTGAATGCTGAAAAGCAATTTAAAACCACAATGATCACCACCCTCATTTGCAATTCAAAATAAAAACAACACTAGCCCTTCCCATACGTGGCAAGAAGCCCAACAAAGTTCTGAGCCTTTCCCATAATGACTATTCAATGTTTTTTTTTAATATCAAATATCATATTTTTGCAAGGCTCTTGTTTGTTTGTTTTTTGGTCTTATTTCTCTGGAGGGTCCCCTAAGCCCTTGCACCTTGGGCTGTCCAGCTATGACTCCTCTGTGCACATGACGCTGACTAGTCCTGACAGTGATCTCCAGGGGAGGCAGGATGAGCCTGATTTTCTAGGTGAGGAAAGGGGCTCAGAGGGGAAAAGTGACTGCAAAGATGACTCATCTAGAAGGTGGCAGAGCTGCTCTAGGGTCATTGCTTGCCTGCCCCCAAAATAGAACAAAAAGATGGATTCTGGGAGATGTTTTAGTGCCTTCAGACCTTTTAAGGAAAACACCAGGGACAGAAGCTCCACCATCTCCCAGTGCCCGGGGTGTAGGTGGCAACTCTGTCCACTTGTCCCTTCCCTGTTGGTCTCATCTCTCTCTGTCTTTGTCTCCTTCCCCACCCTGGCCTGCTGGCTGCCGTGCTCTTCCCATCCCCAGCTCTCGGGTCCTGTGCATGGCCTGTCCCCCCATCGAGTGTCCCGTGGGTGCCTTCGTCCTCCCTGGGCCACGCCCGAGGGGCCTCTCTGCATCTTCCTAAGCTGTTTTACGTTTCATTTTAGAATTCCGTGTAGAGCGGACCCCCTCTCCCGAGCGCCCCAGTCCTCCCCGAGCTTACAGGTCAGTCGCTCGGATTTCGTACACCTCACAGGCCACATGGGGGAGAAAGAGAATGACCCAGGGACCGACCCCGGGAAAGCTAGGGGGACCCTGTTCTCCTGCCCTCCAGTCCTCCTGCGGTGCAGCAGCCTCGGGCACTGGCCAGTCTGCGTAGCTACATGGTCCTTAAGGGTAGGGCACAGGGCCAAGCCCAGCAGATGGAGGCAAAATCACTCATTCATCCATTTGATAAATATTTATCTAGCGCCTCCCGTATGCCAGGCACCGTGTAGGCGCTGGGATCCAGCGGTGAACCAGCCAGGGTCTCAAACTCAGAGCGGAGTGGGCGGGATGGTGACATCCGTACACGGTGGAGGGCGTGGCTCCGGTAGTGGGCGTGGCTCCGCTCTGCCTCTGCTAGGAGGCAACGTAGAAACCGGTATGTTCAGATCCCATTTTTCCAAGAGAAGCCAGAAACCCAGCTTTCACTTTCAAGTGAATTTTTCAGTTATTTTCAAATATTAGCAACGAATTTCAAATTTTTAAGTTCCCTGGGGACCAAACGAAACCTATTTGAGGGCCGAACCCAGCCCATTTGCAACTCGTGGGCAAGTAGGGCGATGTGTGCGGCCATCCTGGGCCATTTCATCAGCTGGAGTTTTCACCTGGGCCTGTCAGCTCAGCTCTGGAGCTGGGGCCGGGGCAGAGGCCCATGGCAAGGGGCGGATGCAGATGAGGTGAGCTGCAACGGGTTTCTCTGTTCAACCTGCTTCTCCCCTCACCCCACCCCCAGACTCCTTCCCCCAATCTAGCCGCGTGTGGAAGACACAAGCGTGGACACTGCTTTAGATGAGACCTTCCTTCCAAGGGGTGCCCAGGGGGCCCCAAAAATGGGGGAGGGGAAAGAGGCACCTGGGGTGAAGAAAGGGGAGGGAGTCCTGGCAGTGGGGGTGATAGAGGATCTTCCCTGAGCAGATTGAGTTGGGGGGCAGATGGGGGTCTTTCCTACTCATCTCAGAACTCGTGTTGAGGGCCTACTGTGTGAGACAGACAACCAAGCCCTGGAGGCAAAGAAGGAACCAGACAGCCAGGCTCTCATCTGAAGAACTTGTGTTCTAGAGAGAGAGATAGATACTTAACTATACAAATGAGTAATGCTTTACTGTTGTGATGAGAGCGTGCTGGTTTTGCCTTCAGGAAATGCCTAACTGGGCCCCAAACCAGACCTCAGGGCCCAGCCCTAAAGAACTGAGGGAAGGAATAGCCCCTCTGCAGACATTTTGGCCTGGGGACGCAGTGGGTTCGAGGCTGAGCAGTTCTTGGGGGTCTGGTGTCTGATCTTTTCCCTTACCTTCAAGAGACGACAGTATTTCCTTGTGCATTTAATCAATATTTGTTGTGCCAAATGCTGTTCTAGGCGGTGGGGATTCAGTAGGGAGTGAGACAAACTCCCTGCCCTCCTGGAGTTGACAGTCTATTGGAGGGAGATAGGAATAAACAAGTAAATCAAGATACTTGCACCGGGTGAGAGGTTCCACAAGGAAAATAAAACAAGGAGATATGCTAAGGTGCTCGGGTCGGGACAAGGGGCTGCCTTAGTAGGGGTAGTTAGGGAAGGCTTCTCAAAGGAGGTGATGTCTTGAGTGAGAAGGTGCCAGCACTCTAAAGATCTTAGGCAAAGCATCTCCCAACTGTGCAGGCATGCTGTCCTAGATTTTCATATCCTGGTCCAACAACCTACCCAAGCATTTTCACAAGGATTTTTTTTCCAGAGTCCCTCACCCCACTTCCACTTCCAGTTCAGGGCTAGGGTACTAAAACAGCCCCCAGGGGCCCATCTTTGAATGGGAGATGCTGGCTCTGGATGGGAGTGTGGCCTCTCAGGGTTGCAGTGGCAGAGCCAAGCAGTAGGGGGTGCTCACCCGCAGCAGGAGGCAGCTCCAGGCTCATGACAACCCATCATTAAAGCATGGATCCCTCCTAGTTATATTCCTCCTAGTTCAGTTCAGTCATTCAGTTGTGTCCAACAGTTCAGTCATTCAGTTGTGTCCAACTCTTTGGGACCCCATGGACTGCAGTACACCAGGATTCCCTGTCCATCACCAACTCTAGGAACTTACTCAAACTCAGGTCCATTGAGTTGGTGATGCCATCCAACCATCTCATCCTCTGTCGTCCCCTTCTTCTCCTGCTTTCAGTCTTTCCCAGCATCAGGGGCTTTTCAAATGAGTCAGTTCTTCCCATCAGGTGGCCAAAGTATTGGAGTTTCAGTTTCAGCATCAGTTCTTCCAGTGAATATTCAGGACTGATTTCCTTTAGGATGGACTGGTTTGATCTTGCAGTCCAAGGGACTCTCAAGAGTCTTCTCCAACAACACAGTTCAAAAGCATCAATTCTTTGGCACTCAGCTTTTTCTATAGCCTAACTCTCACATCCATACATGACTACTGGAAAAACTATAGCTTTGACTATATGGACCTTTGTTGGCAAAGTAACATCTCTGCTTTTTAATATGCTATCTAGGTTGGTCATGGAGAAGGCAATGGCACCCCCACTCCAGTACTTTTGCCTGGAAAATCCCATGGATGGAGGAGCCTGGTGGGCTGCAGTCCATGGGGTCGCTAGAGTCGGACACGACTGAGCGATTTCACTTTCACTTTTCACTTTCATGCATTGGAGAAGGAAATGGCAACCCACTCCAGTGTTCTTGCCTGGAGAATCCCAGGGACGGGGAAGCCTGGTGGGCTGCCGTCTCTGGGGTCGCACAGAGTCGGACACGACTGAAGCGACTTAGCAGCAGCAGCAGCAGGTTGGTCATAGCTTTTCTTCCAAGGAACAAGCGTCTTTTAATTTCATGGCTACAGTCACCATCTGCAGTGATTTTGGAGACCCCCAAAAATTCTCTCACTGTTTCCATTGTTTTTCCATCTATTTGCCATGAAGTGATGGGACCAGATGCCATGATCTAAGTTTTCTCAGTGTTGAGTTTTAAGACAACTTTTTCACTCTCCTCTTTCACTTTCATCAAGAGGCTTTTTAGTTCTTTGCTTTCTTCCCTAAGGGTGGTGTCATCTGCGTATCTGATGTTATTGATATTTCTCCAGGCAATCTTGATTCCAGCTTGTGCTTGGATCCAGCCCAGCATTCGCATGATGTACTCTGCATATAAGTTAAATAAGCAGGGTGACAATATACAACCTTGACGTACTCCTTTCCCGATTTGGAACCAGTCTGTTGTTGCATGTCCAGTTCTAACTGTTGCTTCTTGACCTGCAAACAGATTTCTCAGGAGGCAGGTAAAGTGGTTTGGTATTCCCATCTCTTGAAGAATTTTTCACAGTTTGTTGTGATCCACACAGTCAAAAACATCTACAGAAGTAGATATTTTTCTGGAACTCTCTAGCTTTTTCGATGATCCAGCGGATGTTGGCAATTTGACCTCTGGTTCCTCTGCCTTTTCTAAATCCAGCTTGAACGTCTGGAAGTTCATGGTTCATGTACTGTTGAGGCCTGGCAGGGGGAGAATTTTGAGCATTACTTTGCTAGCGTGTGAGATGAGTGCAGTTGTGTGGTAGTGTGAACATTCTATGGCATTGCCTTTCTTTGGGATTGGAATGAAATCTGACCTTTCTGTGGCCACTGCTGAGTTTTCCAAATTTGCTGGCATATTGAGTGCAGCACTTTCACAGCATCATCTTTTAGGATCTGAAATAGCTCCACTGGAATTCCATCACCTCCACTAGCTTTGTTCATAATGATGCTTCCTAAGGCCTTCACTTCGCATTCCAGGCTGTCTGGCTCTAGGGGAGTCATCACACCATCGTGGTTATCTGGGTCATGAAGATCTTTTTTGTATAGTTGTCCTGTGTATTCTTGCCACCTCTTCTTAATATCTTCTGCTTCTGTTAGGTCCATACCATTTCTGTCCTTTATTGTGCCCATCTTTGCATGGAATGTTCCCTTGGTATCTCTAACTTTCTTGAAGAGATCTCTAGTCTTTCTCATTTTATTGTTTCCTCTATTTCTTTGCACTGATCACTTAGGAAGGTTTTCTTATCTCTCCTAGCTATTCTTTGGGACTCTGCATTCAAATGGGTGTATCTTTCCTTTTCTCCCTTGCCTTTTGCTTCTCTTCTTTTCTCAGCTATTTACTTATAAGGCTTCCTCAGACGACTATTTTGCCTTTTTGCATTTCTTTTTCTTGCGGGTGGTCTTGATCACTGCTATTCCTTAAACACCTGCTGTGTACAAGGCAGGGTGCTAGGGACTGTAGAGGTGGGGGGTGGGGTAGACAGCAAACTAGGGAATAGCCAGATCCCTGTGTTTGAAGAGAGGGTCAGAGAAAAGGGGATGAGGAGATCTGGGGAAGGGAGTGGTCATTTCTTCCTGGGTGATGGTCAGAGGTGCTGAGCCAGGAGGAGGGGTGCGAGGGGAGCCAGCCAGGGAGCAGAAAGAGCGAAATGGGGTTGTCGAAGCTTCAGCCCGATCTTTTGGTGGGGGGAGTGGGGGGTGCGGGGAAGGCGAGAATTCACTTCTTGGTCCGTTGGTCCTTGGGGCGACAGGCCCGGCTTTTGGTTACCTGTGTCAGTCAGTCACTGGCTCCAGTTGACTTGGACTGGAAAGAGGGATGTATCTCTCCATAGCCCTGGGCCGAGTAGCCCCCTGGTTTGGCCAAGGGCACTCCCTGGCGATGGCAGCAGTGGGTAATATTCAGGGCAGCTCAGGGGGTGCCCCGCCCCCATCTTACCCCCCATGAGATGTGGCTTGTGCACCCCCCGCCACCCCTTCCATGACATTTGGGTTGTGCACATGTGTCCCTCAAGTCCAGGTTGAAGCTGAGGCCCAGCCGATCCCTGGGAGGCCATCCTCTCTCCTCCCTTTCTCTAAGGGAGCTCTTTTCTGCCTGACCCTGGGGCTGTGCTTGACCCCTCTGAGGTGGGGTATGGCCAGAGAGGCTCTGCCTGCACCCCCGCTGCCCCTCAGCCATCGCACTGAAGCGCCCACACCTTTCCTTCCAGCCATTCCCCTCACCGCTTATGGACCCATGGCGGCGGCAGCAGCAGCAGCGGCCGTGGTTCGAGGGACAGGTGAGGCCATCTGGGGTGCAGGGGATAAGGGGGATAAGGGGACAGAGAAGTCTAGAGGGAAGGGGGAGGTGGCTACGGCCACCCCTTTTCAGAGGGACTCACTTATGCATTCATTCAAGGACTATGAACTGAGTACTTGGCAGGCCTGCCAGGAAGGAGTCAGGTGTGGTCTCTGCCCTCCAGAGCTTGCAGGCTGGTGGGGGCGGCTGGTGTTAAAAGGGGATCCCATGCTACAGCCCCAGCTGGGGAAGTCAGGTGATAGAGAGGGGCCTCTCAGGAAGGGCTGCCATGAGGTTGTCCCTCTTAACTTCTGATCTGAAGGCAAAGAGGAGGAAAGGTATTCCCAGCAGAGGGACGAGCAGGTGCCAAGGCTTGGAGGTCAGTTAGCATGGGTGGAGTGGAGGAGTGAGGAGTGGAGACAAGGAACCAGATTCTAGGGAAACACCAAACATTTTAAATAACAGAGTGATGATCATTTTAGATAGCGTAGGCAGCTGCAGGGTTGGGACAGGTGGGAAGGGCTCCACAAGGGAGGGGCAGTCAGTAAGGAGGCCGCTGAGCCATGGCACCAGAGATAAGGGGGGCCCTGGGCTGAGGCTGGTGGGGGTGGATGGACTCTGGGCAGTCTCCAGGCAGTGGTCCCACAACACTCTGCTGGATGTGGGGATGAGGCCCAGGGGGAGGGGTCAAGGTCTGGGGAAGGGTCATGGTTGGGGGAGGGGGTGGGATGGGTTGGGGGGTGTTGCTGCGGGGTCGCAGTGGGCACCGGGGCTATCACCGTCTTCTTTCTGGGTTGCCAGGCTCTCACCCCTGGACGATGGCTCCCCCTCCAGGTTCGACTCCCAGCCGCACAGGGGGCTTCCTGGGGACCACCAGCCCCGGCCCCATGGCCGAGCTCTACGGAGCAGCCAATCAGGACTCGGGGGTCAGCAGTTACATCAGTGCTGCCAGCCCCGCCCCCAGCACTGGCTTCGGCCACAGTCTCGGGGTGAGTGGCCCCCAGACCTGGAGGCCCCCAGAAGTTGAAGGAGGGAGAGGCCTTGTCTGTCTTTCGGGGGAGGGGGAGAAGAGAGGCAAGAGATAATGGATGGGAGACCCAGGATCAGTGAGAGTTATCATTCACTTGTTCAGTGGGCATTTAATGATCACCCTCTGTATGCCGGGCATTGGGTGGGCTCTAGGAATACTGTGCAAATGAGGCTCAGCATCTCTGCCTGTGTGGAGGCTAGATTCTATCTCAGGGGTGCCCTGCTTTTAACCAGGGTGCTGGTAATCTGCAGATTCTCAGGCCCTACCCTGGATAATCTACCCTAGTAGAAAGCAGGGGTGATACAGACAGGGCTAGAGAAGGTCTTTGCCTTACCTGGGGCTCCTGCGGAAGAGAGGAGGAGCCCCTGGGCTTTCTCTGCCACCCCCAGGAATCTAGGAGTCAAATCCTTTTCTTTCCAGGGCCCCTTGATTGCCACAGCTTTCACCAATGGGTACCACTGAAGCAGGAAACAGGTGGCAGGAGGTGAGGAGGTGGGCTGGGGCTTTGGGGTGTGGGTGGCACCTGGGAGGCTAGCACTGAGCCGCGCAATCTGAGACATAGACTTTCATGGAACCCACAGCCCCAGTGGAGAGACAGACCTTTATCCCAACGATGGTCAAAGACCCGGAGAAGCTACTCAAACTGCTCCATAAAGGATGTAAATGATAGCCACCATAAGGCAGCACATGCTGCTTCTCAAAGATTTTTTTTTAAGACTGTTGGGGCTCCGCTGTGATGAAGGAGGAGAGGAACCTGTGCAAATCGGCTCAGGTTTTTCAAAGGGCAGGGTTTATCTGGACTAAACATTTCATGCCCATAACACAGCAATTCTACTTCTAGGCATTTATTTTTATAACTGAAATGCCCATCAACAGGAGAGCGGTTAAATAGACTGCATGCATGCATTGGAATATCCAACAGGTGAAACAGGATACTGTCCACATATCTACATATACAAAGAGCGAGGGGGGAGGGGAAGATACTGCACACACAGCCGTCATGCTGTGTACAGTGGGGCGCTCTGTGTCCCAGCGACACTTCCTTTGTTTGTCCATTCGTGCATTCCAACAACTATTCATTAAGCATTTGTTTCAGGAAGGGGGTGGTAGAAGACCAAGAAGGCTCACCTCTCTCTACAGACAAAAAAACAAGTGAGCAATTGAGATCATTCTAAATTGCACCTGAGAGGTCTACCTGCTTCAGGGGTTCAGAGCGCAGTCCCTGAGAAGGTGACATTGGAACAAATCCAGCCATTCAGAAATCTAGGGAAAGAGGGTTCCAGACGGAGCAGGAGATGCGAAATATATGCACAAAGCTTGCCTAGGAAGGGACTAGGGAAAGAGGCCTTAGGCACGAGGAGACGTGGGTTCTGCGGGCTGCAGAGAGGCGGGGGGCAGGACCCCCTAACCTGCTGCTGTGTTCCAGCGCCCTGGCCTGCAGCTGACTGAGGACCACGAGTGAGCCAGCGAGGGGGCGGGGACACCTCAGCCGCAGCCGCCGCCCCCTCCCCCGCAGCGACTCGGACCGCTACTGCCTGCCCCCTACTCCCTGGGCCCCCGGCCCCTGCCCTGCTGCCCCCCCACCTCCCCCTCCCCCGGACATCCATGTCTGGCTCCCCTACTAACCTCCCCCTCTTCCACCTCCGGCCCTTTCCCCCACCTTCCCTGTCCTACCTGCTTTTATTTATTTTGGATTAGCCGGTTGCCCCTTCCCCTGCCCACCGTCTCCCCCCAACCCCGCCCGGTTCTCCTCTCCGCACCCCAGCGCCCCCACCACGTCGGGTCTGCGCCCCTCTCCCCGCCGCGCCCCCATAGGACCCCCCACCCAGAAGGCTTTTGTATTTGTGCATAGCTAGAGTGAGGGCGGAGGGGGCCTGCTACAGGCCACAGCCACAACCCTGGTTTTTTTATTCTGATTTTTCCTTCCTTTTCTCTTTCCTTTTTGTTTTTTTGTTGTTTTGTTTTTTTAAAGAAACCGTTTTTTAAACTATTTCTAGGTTTGTGAATGTGAAGCCCCAGGCCGCAGGGGGCAAGGGGCCAGGTGCCCTCCCACCAGCTGAGAACAAAGTCTGTGTGGGTGTGCGCCCCTGGCCAGCTCCCTCCAGCCCTGGAGAGGAGGACAGGCTGAGGAGGCCAGGCCGAGCCCCTGGAACCATCCCGTCCTGTATCATATATGTAAATACTGCGAGGTGAAGCCCCCACCCGTCTCTAAGACCCCTTGGGGGCGAGGGCGTCACCTCACCCCACCCCACGTTTCTGTACCTCCCTCTCAGACACCGTTACTGTAAGCTTGCAGGCCTCAACTGTGGCCAAGGCAGGCCCCGCTCTCTCAGGCCCTATGGGGTCAAAGGCCTTGGGCCCGTTCACCCCAAAAAAAAACCCAGTGTGGGGGCGAGGGAAGAGAAGGGCTCGCCCGGAGCCACTGCTGGAAAGGAATTAACTCTCCAAAGGTCACCCCCCCCCGCCCCCTACCTGGTCAGGCCTTCATGGTTTCTGCCCTGAGCCCCCCATGAGTGGGCATTGGGGGTGGGCACTTTGGGAAGGGGCGGACCCCAGGGGAAAGCAAAGGGCTTCTCAGGGAACCCCACATTCTCTCACTGAAGTTCCCCACCAGGATGGTCCCATGGCCAGAGCCCCGAGTCCCTGGGCCCTCTTCAAAGGAAAAAGAGGCTCAGTCATGACTTCATGAACAGCGAGTGACCAGGCTGGTGTGGCGGGGGTGGAGCCCTCCACCCACCCACTGCCTGCCCGCGTCCTCTCCCCCATGTCTGGGGCTGGGAACCTAAGCTCCCTTCCCCATCATAGTCCCCTCCCCTGAAAACCCCCTTTGGAGAGTTAATTGTCTGTGTGAGGTGCTTAACCTATTAGCCCTGAGAACACAAAGCAATAATCTTTGTTACTGAGATGCGCGGCTGTTTGTGGTTTGTTTTTTTTTTTTTAATGTTTCCTAATAAAAGAGAAGCTGCATTTTATCGGTTTTTATTTTTAATTTTCTACACACTTGAGCTGAGTCATGAGAGACTTAGCTTTCCTCTCCCTCCCCTTCCTGTGATCCCCCCACCCCACTGGGCCCACCCATGGGCTCAGGACCTTGGAATTCCGTTTTCTGATTTGTTTGGGAAATTTTTTAAAAAGATGTTACACGGTGTTTTGAAGCCAGCAAGTTACCACCCTCCGGTGTCTCTTCTCTCCACATCTGTAACTTCTTTTTCCAGGTTTTATTTTCAGTTTTGAATTCCTAATAAATTATTTGAAAACGGGCCTGAGCTTGTGTCTTGTATCTCTCTGTGTGTTCAGAACTTGGTACCCCAAAGATACCCTGTTTTCCCTTAATTTCTATTTCCCTCCTGGAATAATCTTTACTTTCTTGTCAGTCCAGCTCCCATCTCCAATTTCTTGACCAGCCTCAAAACTTGGTGGTGATGATGAGATACCATTTCATACCCAGTAGGATGGCCATCATCAGAAAACCAGAAAATAACAAATGTTGGTGAGGATGTGGAGAAATGGGAACCCCTGTTGCATTGCTAGTAAGAATGTAGGATGGGCAGTTACTGTGGAAAACAGTTTGGCAGTTCTTCAAAAAGGTAAACATCGAAATACCGTATGATCCAGCAGTTCCACTCCTCGATGTACACCCAAAGGAATTGAACATAGAGGCTCAAAAAGATGCTGTGGACCAATGTTTACATTAGCATTATCCACAATAGCCAAAAGATGGAAGCCACCCATGCATCTATCAGCAAATGAATGGATAAATAAGGCCTTTCCATACAGTGGAATATTATTCAGCCATAAAAAGGACAAGTACTGCTATGTGCTACAACACGGGTGAACCTTGAAGAATTAGGCTAAATGAAAGAAGTCAGACACAAAAGGACAAATATTGTTATGATTCTACACATTTGAGGTACCTATTAATAGAATCAGCAAATTCATAGAGACGGAAAGTAGATTAGAGGCTGGGGAGGAGGGAGTGGGGAGTTAGTTACTGCTTAGTGGTTACAGGATTTCTGTTTGGGATAATGAAAACATTTAAGAAATGGATTTTGCATAACATTGTAAATATAATTAATGCCACTGAATTGTACAGTGAAAAATGATAAATTGGGAAGGGGCTATAAAAAAACAGTAAATTTTGTTATGTAATTTTTTTCTATTTAAAAAAAAAAAAAAAGCTTGGCATTGAACCCCTTACTCTCATGTGCTCAGTTGTGTCTGGCTCTTTGCAGCCCCATGGACTATAACCTGCCAGGCTCCTCTGTCCAAAGAATTTTCCAGGCAAGAACACTGGATCGGGTTGCCATTTCCTACTCCAGGGGATCTCTTTAAGTCTCCTGCATTGGCAAGCAGATTTTTTACGACTAGCACCACCCTTACTCTGGTTCTCTTTAAAGAGAATCCTAAGAGGGTGAGGCAGGAAAACCAGCTCAGATGGGCGTGGGTAATCCCCCAAAGTTAGATGTGGTGGTTCCAACACCTGGCTTCTCCCTTTCCTAGCTGAGGATCCTCAACCTCTCTGAGCCTCAATTTTCTCATCTATTAATGGGAATGATATAAAAGGTCACGTGTTAAGATTCTGTTTATGTGAAATAGCCAGAAGAGGTAAATCCATAAGAGATAGAAAACAGATTGGTTGGGGCTGGAGGGAAAGGGGCAAAGGGGATTCCTGTGGGGTGATGAAACTGTCATTAAAGGCGGTGGTGGCATGACACTGTGGATCTAATAAAAGCCACTGGATTGGTCACTTTGAAATGGTTATTTTCTAATGTGTAAAGGAATTTCACCTCAACAAATTTAAAAAGAGAATGGCAGCAGTAACTAAGGTGGTTGTTAATTAAACAGGGAAGGCAGACAGAGGATTCAACACCAGGCAAGGCACAAAGTAAGTGTTTAGTGAATAGTAGCTGCTATGAGTCCCAAGCTTCCTCCAGGTGATTGGGGCTCAGCAGTGGCTGCCCCCTCCTGGGTGGTCCCCACTGGCTCCCACACTCATTCAACAAATACTCCCTTAGCATCGACTGTGCACTCATCACTGTTAAGAACTGAAACGGTGACCAATCTATCCTGCTTTGCCAGGGACTTTTCTGGTTTGAATACAGGAAACTGTGTCCCAAGAACCCTTCAGTCCTTGAGGGGGAAAAAAATCAGAACAATTAGTCATCTGAAAGGCAGTGATTTCAGTTGGGTGTGTAGGGGGGTCGAGTTCTGCTAAAATTTGCAAGAAGGGTAAGAATTAACTAGGCAAGGCCCACATGGGAGGAGATACCAGGAGGAGAGACCAACAGTTGCAAAAGCCTTGAAATGGGAGAAAGCACAAGGACTTCAATTAGAGAGCTGAGAGAAGGCTCCCTGTGGCTGGAGAAGAGGGTATTCCACCCCACTCTGGGCTGAGAGGTAAGTAGGGGCAGAGGAAACGGGGCCTCTAGGCTGATTGTGTTTCTTATATAAGAGCCATGGGAAGGCGTGAAGGGTTTTAGGCAGTGGGGTGAGAGACTGATGACATGATGTAATCGGTGCGTTTGAACATGTCATCAGCCCACACCATAGGGAAAAGATCTGAGGAACACCATTGTGGAGGGGAGCACAGGGTAACTGAGGAGACTGCTGCAACCATCTGGGCAAGGGATGCTGGGGTAGGTACCAGGTATTGGAAGTCTGTGTGGCTTGAGAGCTGGACTTGCAAGGGACTGGATGGGAAAGAGAATGAGGAGAGGGAGTATGGGGAGAGTTCCTGGGTTTCTGAAAAAGGTCAGCTTCCTCGGTGGTTGTGCTCAGTTTGAGAAATATTTTCAGCTGAGCCCAGATGTACTGGAAACAGAGTGATGAGAGAGGGGGAAGGGAAACAGCCCCTTAAGGTGACCCCAGCCAAGTTAAACCCAGCCCAGTGTTACCTAAGGCTTTCTGGGAACTTCCCAACAGCCCACATTCGGGGCTCAGTGCCGGATTAAGAGGCAAGAACATGCAGGTTCAAATCCTATTTCCATCACTTTCCAGCTGTGTTGACTTTGAGCCAGAACTTAAGTTCTCTGAACCTGTTTAATCATCTATAAAAACAAGATGACAAAAATAATAACTATGTCAGAGATGGTTGTTAGGATGAAAAACAACGTAACACTCTTCGCTCAGGGCTGAACAGACAGAAGCACTCAGTAAATGGTAGGTGCGCTTAAGCATTTCCTAGAAGCAGGAGCCACGTCCTCCAGGGGCTGGCCAGGCGTGACCTTGCTAGAGTGTGGGTATGTCATCACCTGAGGAGTCAAGAAGCTATACTTAGCCATTCTTTCCACTGGACAGTGTGTTTTTCCCAGGCTGGGAGAAGCTGTGCTCTACACACCTGTGCGAGGGCAACAGCAGGTCACGGTGCAGATCCCAGGGGCTTGGTGGGCGATCAGTGGCCTGCCAGGTCCATCCCGCTGCCACCTCCGTGTCCCCTGCAGAGGTCTGGATTGTCACATTTATCTCATCTATTTCCAGGGGGAGAGGGTTCCAGTAGCAGTCTGACCCCTCTCCCACCAGCTGCTTTGCTTAAGCCCCGGCACAAATTGCATGTGGGAGTTTGTCCAGCCTGCCCTTGTGGAAGACTTCCAGCTGGCTGGGTTCGCAGGGAGAGAAGCAGGCAGGACTAAACCTCCTTCTGGCCTCTAGGGGCCTTTAACATTTCCACCTGCTACTACAATTCCCTGTTGTGAGGTGACATTGTGTTATTATCAGTGCCAGATCCAACTTACATCCTGCTGTATGACGTTGGGGCAGTCACTTAACCTCTCTGAGCCTCCATCACCTCTGTAAAGTGGAGTTCGTCCTTGGACCTGCCTCAGAGGGCTGTGCCAGGTTCTTAGCATACAACTTGGACTGTTAGCGGTCAGTAAATGGTAGTTAATACTATTAGCCTTAGAGGATTTTTATAGCATCAGCTACTCCTCCTTCTTCAGATCACCCCCAAACAGGAGCAGTGCCTATTCTCTGCTCTGTTCTCAGCCCCAAAGAACCGTACACAAGAGGGACTTGGCATTTTGTTGGCCACAACTCCCCTTTTCCTGGGCAGCCTTCACTCATTCTGAAGAGGCAGAACCACTTGCCAGGCTGAAGTTGGGTCCTGAGTTAACCCTGTTCTTCTTCCAGGAGCTCTCATAGGTCTTCTCCCTACAACTCTGGGCCGGCCCCGGGACAGGTGCGGTGACACCCTGAGGGGCACTATGCAACAGAACCTTCTGTGACGATGCAAATGTTCTAAGTTCGTGCTGTTCAAAACCACAGCACCTGGCCATTTGTAGCTATCGAACACTTGCAATGTGGCTGGTGGGACTGAAAAGCCAATTTTCAATATTATTTGCTACTTAAATAGCTACTTGTGGCTAATGGTTACCATAGCTATTGGCTATGGTGCACTGGTATGCACACTGGCTAATGAACTAATGTAGAATATCTACAGGCAAGTAGGACGAGATGGGTGGTGAAAACCCTGGATCAAATAGGGGCAGAGTCAGGCCCAGGCAAATAAATCAATTCCCCTTTCTGGGCCTGTTTCCCCATCTGCTTACTTAATGCTGTTTCAGTGTTACTGCATTAGCTGAAGGACCTTTTTCTGGGGCTCTTGGACTTGGAATGAAACCAGGAAGCTCTTCCAGACGGATTTCTTCTCTCTCGCCCCCAGTACCTGTTCAAGGGCAAAGTACAGAGCTGGAATCCCGGGGTGCATGCATGAGCGGAGGTCACAAGAGTCAGAATTATCAGTTCTGCTCTGATTCATGTGACATAACCTAACATAACCTTGCCAAGGGCAAATGGAAGTGTCTCAGTGGGAAGAGACAGGTGTGGGTTCAAGTCTTGGCATGGCCATTCCCAGCTTCATCCCAGGCTGAACCTCATCTAGAAGTTCTCATCTGGAAAGCGTTCTCATCTAGAAAGTGCCCAAGATCCATTCCAAGACAAGAGATGATCAAACCCAGCATGGCCAGGGGATGAAAATGACACTTCACCTCCGTGACCTTCCTCCCCCAAACCCATAGCCAACTCCCAGTCTTACCATGAGAAAAACATGAGACAAATTCCAAGAGAGGGGCATCTTATGATACACCTGACTAGTATTCTTCAAAATGCCCGGGTCCAGGGGGCTTCCCTGGCAGTCCAGTGGTAAAGACTCCGCACTACCAATGAAGAGGACATGGGTTTGACCCCTGGTCGGAGCCACCAAGCTCCTCAGTCCATGGGATTCTCCAGGCAAGAATACTAGAGTGGGATGCAATTTCCTCCTCCAGGAGATCTTCCCAACCCAGGGATTGAACCCATGTCTCCTGCATCTCCTGCATTGCAGCTGGATTCTTTACCACTAACACCACCTAGGAAGTCCAAAATAATAATGTCATGTCTTACAAAGTGAACTTCACCTAAAAAATGATATAGACCTTTGATATGACAGTTGTAAAATTCTTTTTATTCTACAAGTCAGATCCAAGCCTTTATAATTCCCAAGTCCTGGGTTTTCTTACAAGTCTGCAGTGGGGGACTGGGAGAGGGAGTGGTATTGCTGGAGTGGGAAAAAAAATTCAAGGTGTGCGTTAGAATCAGATCTCCCAAGTTGGAGCCCCTGGTTTGCATTTGCTAGCTGTGTGATCTGGGGCAAGTCGCTTCACCTCTCTGAGCCTGTTTCCTCACCAGCAAAGTGCATGATTGATGGAAACCTTTCAATGAGACCCACAGCCCAGACTCAGGCTCATGAGAGGACCTGGAGGCAATAGTCACTTCCTTCCCATCCCCCTTCTCCCAGTTGTTCACTGGGGTTGACAGCCACCCCTCAACACACACATGCACACACACACATGCACACATGCACACACACACACGCACACACACACAGTGTTGAAGCTGGACTGAGTGAAAAGGGGAGGGTAAAAGAAAAAAAAAGAAAGAGAAAAAGAAACACACACACACACACACAAAGGGGTGGGTATGAGGGTCAAAATTCCAAGGTGTGCAACTCCACAAATAATCCCTTTCATTCCAAAAGGTGGATGACAAATACGCACACTACTTCCAAGGACCCCCGGCTGGCAGGGCTCGCTTGTTGCTCAGGATTATTTCTGCAACAGACTCAAGGTCAACTCAGAGTCAGCAGGGAGCAAAGCAAACACGACAGTCTTATCTCAGGGCAGCAGGGCAGCTATAAGGAGGGAGCCCATAGTGACATCAGTTTTTGCTCACCAACCTGACAACAGGATGAGACTCCTGGTGTTGGCTGCTCTGCTCACAGGTAGGCAAGTGCCCTCAGCCCCACCCCTTCCTGCCCTGGGATCTCTCTCCTTGGCAATAGGGGCTAGAGGTCACAGGGATGGCCAGACCTAGGGTCTTTTTCAGGGCTCACCATGGGACTTAAGAGCTCCCATATTGGGGTCCCCTCAAATCCCCCTCGATGAGCTTTCCAAGTGGCACTAGTGGTAAAGAACCCAGCTGCCAATGCAGGAGACCTAAGAGAAGAGGGTTCAGTCCCTGGGTTGAAGATCCCCTGGAGGAGGGCACGGCAACCCACTCCAGTATTCTTGACTGGAGAATTCCCATGGACAGAGGAGTGTGGCGGGCAACAGACCACGGGGCCACAAAGAGCCGGACACGACTGAAGTGATTTAACACACACACACACCAACAAATTCCTCCACATCTGGCATCTTCTCCACCTTTAGGTCTGAACTCAGATGACCCATCTCAGAAAGGCTTACCCTCCTTGTCCATCCAAGCCAAGAGCACCTCTTCTCTCTCTCCTTGGAGTGGGCCGCTATTTCCTTCTCCGGGGGATCTTCATGACCCGGAGATGGAACCTGCACCTCCTGGTGGCAGGTGGATTCTTTACCACTGAGCCATGGCCCTGGTACAAGGGCTTCTCAGTGCCTGTCTTGGCCTGCAGCATGTCTCTTGTCGATTCATCTCATTTTTTACCCCACACTCACACCTAAGCATGGACTCCTTGAGAGCGGTGATAGTGCTGTTTGCACCATTTAATGAATGGATTAATAGAATCAGAATTAACTAGAATTCAAATCACACCTCATTCAGCCAGTATTCATTCATTCAACATAAATGGTATCAGAGTCTCTAAGGTATCAGGCTCAGGGTTGAGACTGAGGACTCAGCCATGCTCCCTGTCTGGGGGTACACGCTCATGCACTCGAGCAGTACCTCTGTGCAGGTCTGGTCTCTGCAAAGAGCAGAACTGGTGGGATCAGAGAGAAAGAAAGAGGAGGGAAGCAGGAGAGGGGTCCGGAGAGGGGCCAAGGCAGTCAGGCCACTCCTGTCTGAGCACAGCTCCACGACTCCTCTGGGGTCTGCTCCTGGATGTAGCCGCTGTCAGCTGCCACCGTGGAGGCTGCTCTTGAGAGAAAGTGACCAGCTGCCACCCTTCCTGAGTCCTGGAGCCTAAGCACTTGGAGCGACTCCAGTGTCCACAGCATATCAAGGACAGGAAGGGCCAGGCATGGGGCAAAGAGATGACACTAGGGGCTGAAATCACTTAGCACCATCTTTATGGCACCAAATCTCACAAGTAGGGCTCTACACCTGAAGTAAAGAGGTCCTAGGAGCTTACATTGGCAGTCCAGGGGCTAAGACTCTGTGCTCCCAATTCAGGGGCCTGGCTTCGATCTCTGGTCAGGAAACTAGATCCCACATGTTGCAGCTTAAAAATCCTGCATGCTACAACAAATATTGGCTGCAACTAAGACCTAGCACAGCCAAATAATTTTTAAAAAGAAAAGAGATTGTCCTGTTGAGAATGGAGGCCACATGGGCCTCCTCACCATTCTTCACACTCCTGGCCCCCCTCAACCTCGTCATCCCCCAACCCAACCCCCCATTTAGATTCCCTTGCTGCTGCTGCTGCTGCTAAGTCGCTTCAGTCGTGTCCGACTCTGTGCGACCCCATAGACGGAAGCTCACCAGGCTCCCCTGTCCCTGGGATTCTCCAGGCAAGAACACTGGAGTGGGTTGCCATTTCCTTCTCCAATGCATGAAAGTGAAAAGTGAAAGTGAAAGTGAAGTCGTGTCCAACTCTTAGCGACCCCACGGACTGGAGCCTGCCCGGCTCCTCCGTCCATGGGATTTTCCAGGCAAAAGTACTGGGGTGGGGTGCCATTGCCCTCCTCGTTAGATTCCCTTACTGTGCTTCAATTTTGACACCTTCTAACACAATATCCGATTCCCTTATTTATTACCTTTATTGCTTACTGTTTTTTCCTGCACTAGATCATAAGCTCAAAGAGGTTACAGATTTTTTATTTGTTCACTGATGTGTCTCCAGGGCAGTGACTAGCATATAATAGGTGCTCAATAAATATTTACTGAATAAATAATGGAAATAGCTTTAAATTATCATATATTCGCACAAAAACTAGTACACAAATGTTCATAGCAGCACTATCCATAACAGCCAACAAGTAGAAACAACCCAAATGTCCGTCAAATGAGGAACAACTAAAAAAATGTGATCTGTCCATACAATGGAATATTAATCAGCCATAAAAAGACTGAAATGCTGATACCTGTGATAACAAGGATAAAGCTCAAATCTTATGTGAAGTGAAAAAAGCCAGTCACAAAAGGCCATATATTATATGATTCCATTTACACAAAGTGTTCAGAATAGGCAGTTCCATAGAAACAGAAAACAAATGAGTGGTTGCCAAAGGGAGGGGAGAAAGGGGAGTGATTACTGATGGGCAGAGGGCATCATTTTGGGGTGATGAAAATGTTGTGGAATTAGTATTGATGGTTGCACAATTCTGTGAATATACTAAAAACCACTGAATTGTGTGCTTTGGTTAAAATGGTGAGTTGCACGTTTTGTGAGTTGTTTAGAAAATGCCTACTCGCTTTACCAGGTTCCTGTACTCAGCTCTTTTCAGAGGCAGCTGATGGGGGGTCAGAGGGACAGCATGGGGCCTAGAGGGCAAGCAGGTAGTAAGGTCCCCGGGCGCCGGCAGCCAACCAGGACGTATTTGAACTCTGGCTATGTCCTCCTGCAGTGGGCGCTGGCCAGGCCGGCCTCAACTCGAGGGCGTTATGGCAGTTCAACGGCATGATTAAGTGCAAGATCCCCAGCAGTGAACCACTGCTGGATTTCAACAACTATGGCTGCTATTGTGGCCTGGGTGGATCAGGGACCCCCGTGGATGATCTGGACAGGTGAGTTGCTCTGCCGGGAAAGTATCCCTGAGATGGGGGGAGGGCAGAAGACAAAGGTCAAACAAGGCACAGAAAAAAGGGAGGGGAAAAAAGATTTGCCTATTTTCTAAAGTAACACATGTTCACCTCTTAATTGAGGGGAGCAAGGGGAAAGCTGAAGGTTGGCGGGGAGGGGGTGTGTGTGTGTGTGTGAGCTGAAGGTTGGCAGGGGAGGGTGTGTATGTGTGTGTGTGAGCTGAAGGTTAGTGGGGGAGGATGTGTGTGTGTGTGTGTGAGCTGAAGGTTGGCAGGGGAAGGTATGTGTGTGTGTGTCTGTGTGAGCTGAAAGTTGGCAGGGGAGGGTGTGTGTGTATGTGAGCTGAAGGTTGGTGGGGGAGGGTGTGTGTGTGTGTGAGCTGAAGGTTAGCGAGGGAAGGTATGTGTGTGTGTGTCTGTGTGAGCTGAAAGTTGGCAGGGGAGGGTGTGTGTGTGTGAGCTGAAGGTTGGCGAGGGAAGGTTGTGTGTGTGTGTGTGTGTGTGTGTGTGAGCTCAAATTTGGAAGGGGAGGGGGTGTGTGTGTGTGAGCTGAAAGTTGGAGGGTGTGTGTGTGTGTGAGCTGAAGGTTGCTGGGGGAGGGTGTGTGTGTGTGTGTGAGCTGAAGGTTGCTGGGGGGAGGGTGTGTGTGTGTGTGTGAGCTGAAGGTTGCTGGGGGAGGGTGTGTGTGTGTGTGAGCTGAAGGTTGCTGGGGAGGGTGTGTGTGTGTGTGTGTGAGCTGAAGGTTGCTGGGGGAGGGTGTGTGTGTGTGTGAGCTGAAGGTTGCTGGGGGAGGGTGTGTGTTGTGTGTGAGCTGAAGGTTGCTGGGGGAGGGTGTGTGTGTGTGTGTGAGCTGAAGGTTGGCAGGGGAGGGTGTGTGTGTGTGTGTGAGCTGAAGGTTGGCAGGGGAAGGTATGTGCGTGTGTGTCTGTGTGAGCTGAAAGTTGGCAGGAGAGGGTGTGTGTGTGTGTGAGCTGAAGGTTGGCAGGGAGGGGTGGTGTGTGTGTGTGTGGTGTGTGTGTGTGTGAGCTCAAGGTTGGAGGGGGAGGGTGTGTGTGTGTGTGTGAGCTGAAAGTTGGAGGGTGTGTGTGTGTGTGTGTGAGCTGAAGGTTGCTGGGGAAGGGTGTGTGTATGTGTGTGAGCTGAAGGTTGCTGGGGGAGGGTGTGTGTGTGTGTGTGTGAGCTGAAGGTTGGCAGGGGAAGGTATGTGTGTGTGTGTCTGTGTGAGCTGAAAGTTGGCAGGAGAGGGTGTGTGTATGTGTGAGCTGAAGGTTGGCAGGGGAGGGGTGTGTGTGTGTGTGTGTGTGTGTGTGAGCTCAAAGTTGTGGGGGGGGGTGTGTGTGTGTGTGTGAGCTGAAAGTTGGAGGGGTGTGTGTGTGTGTGTGAGCTGAAGGTTGCTGGGGAAGGGTGTGTGTGTGTGTGAGCTGAAGGTTGCTGGGGAGGGTGTGTGTGTGTGTGTGTGGGTGTGGGGGGAGGGTGTGTGTGTGTGTGTGTGAGCTGAAGGTTGCTGGGGAGGGGGTGTGTGTGTGTGTGAGCTGAAGGTTGCTGGGGGAGGGGGTGTGTGTGTGTGTGAGCTGAAGGTTGCTGGGGGAGGGTGTGTGTGTGTGTGAGCTGAAGGTTGGAGGGGGAGGGTGTGTGTGTTTGTGTGTGAGCTGAAGGTTGCCGGGGGAGGGTGTGTGTGTGTGTGAGCTGAAGGTTGCTGGGGGAGGGGGTGTGTGTGTGTGAGCTGAAGGCTTGTGGGGGAGGGTGTGTGTGTGTGTGTGAGCTGAAGGTTGGCGGGGGGAGGTGTGTGTGTGTGTGTGTGTGTGCTGAAGGTTGGTGGGGGAGGGGGTGTGTGTGTGTGAGCTGAAGGTTGGCAGGGGGGGGGGGTGTGTGTGTGTGTGTGTGTGTGTGTGTGTGTGTGTGAGCTGAAGGTTGGAGGGGGAGGGGGTGTGTGTGTGTGTGAGCTGAAGGTTGGCAGGGGAGGGTGTGTGTGTGTGTGTGCGCTAAAGGTTGGTGGAGGTGGGTGTATATGTGTGTGTGTGAGCTGAAAGTTGGCAGGGGAGGGTGTGTGTGTGTGTGTGAGCTGAAAGTTGGAGGGGTGTGTGTGTGTGTGTGTGTGTGAGCTGAAGGTTGGCAGGAGAGGGTGTGTATGTGTGTGTGTGAGCTGAAGGTTGGCGGGGGGGGTGTGTGTGTGTGAGCTGAAAGTTGGCAGGGGGGGTGTGTGTGTGTATGTGAGCTGAAGGTTGGCGGGGGGGGGTGTGTGTGTGTGTGTGAGCTGAAGGTTCAAGGGGGAGGGTTTGTGTGTGTGTGTGTGAGCTTAAAGGGGTTTGTTGGAGGGGGAGAGGGTGTGTGTGTGTGTGAGCTGAAGTTTGGCGGGGGAGGGTGTGTGTGTGTGTGAGCTGAAGGTTGGCGGGGGGAGGGTGTGTGTGTGTGTGTGAGCTGAAGGTTGGCGGGGGGAGGGTGTGTGTGTGTGTGTGAGCTGAAGGTTGGCGGGGGAGGGTGTGTGTGTGTGTGTGAGCTGAGGGGGGGGGGGTGAGGTTGGAGGGGGAGGGTGTGTGTGTTTGTGTGTGAGCTGAAGGTTGGCGGGGGAGGGTGTGTGTGTGTGGGGGGGAGGGGTGTGTGTGAATGCTGCCCTCTAGTGGCAGGACTTTACAACACAAACGATACCTGCAAAGATTGAATCTTCCCGCTGGAGTGAAACCATCACTGCCTCTTGTGCTGTATAGGCTTGTGCTGTATTCCTGCAACCATTTAAAAATCATCTTCAATAAACATGAGGATAAGACTTACGGTTTTCAAGCCACAGGACCCGTATCTCTCAGAGCAGGTCATCTAAAACAGCCCCACCTGTTCCAAGGGAGCAAGTTCAGGCTGACTTGCTGCCCTACCCATGCTCCTGCCTCAGCTCTGTTCCTCCCCTTCTCCAGGTGCTGCCAGACACACGACAACTGCTACAAACAAGCCAAGAAACTGGACAGCTGTAAAGTCCTCGTGGACAATCCCTACACCAACAACTACTCCTACTCATGTTCTAACAATGAGATCACCTGCAGCAGTAGGTTTACCCTCTTGCTGGCTCTTGTTAGCGGGCATGGAGGGAAATAATAGTAATGACAGCCACCACTGACTGATCATTTTCTTGGTGCCAGGCAGTATCTCCTTTAATCCTTGAAACAACTGTATGGAATAAGTACTGTTATCATCCCCATTTTACAAATGAGGAAACTGAGGCTCAGAAGCCTGGACAAATTGTCCAAGGGCACACAGTCCCATAAATGGTGGTGTTTGGTTTTTGAACATAGGTCTATATCATTTCAAAACCTCTGCTTTTAACTGCCAGGCCATACTGTTTTGTTTATTTCATAAAAAGAGCTTAGAACTCCCATATATCAGGCTTTCATTACATGCCAGGTACTAGGCAAGGTATGCATATGTGATAGGTCTTATTAAACCCATTTTACAGGTTAGGAAGCTGAGGCCCCAAAGTAGTCACTTGCTCCAAATCACACAACCTATGAGTGGTAGGGCCAGCATTTGAACTCGGTTGCTTCTGATTTTAAAGGCTCAGGTCTTAACCACTAAGTTATGCAGCGTTCATGATGAAACATGTCCCTCCATGAAGACAGTTCTGGAGAGCAAGACAATTCAGAGAGGTGTAGGGTACTGTCTTGTGAGACTAGCATTCTAGATTTTCATTGCCCTTAATTTTGCAATCACAGATACATCCCAGTTTTTGAAAACTGTACTAACAACATTGGAATCACCATAGTCCAACTCCCAAAATGCCAAGAAAAGACTGACCTGGCATCCCATCACCCTAAGAAATAAACAGTTTCATGACTCTATTCCTTTTAACCAGGGATCCAACCCCTGCAGAGGAACTGCAGAGTTTGCTGGACCACCAGGGAATTCCTTCAACCTGTTCCTTTAAATCATATACACATTCTCTCCATCTCTCCAGCATTTTCTCTTTTCTATCTGCTTTATTTTCTCCACTGAATTTCCTAATAGCTGACATATTAATATTATTCCTTCATTTGCTGTCTCTTCAACAGAAAGGATTCACAAGATCAGAGGTTGTCTGTTCTCTTTATGGCTGTGTCCCCAGAGTCTAGATCAGAGCCTGGACTCATAGGTGCTCTTGATGTAAATGTTTGATGAATGCAGTCTAGATACAATCTTGCATTCTGTGTTTTTCTCACATCAATTTATGACCATGTTTCCATGGTCTCACAGTCTTCCTTATTACTTCTTTCAAAGCTGCATAAAATAGCTTCATTTGCTTACACAGTCCCTGGTAACAGAGATTTCAGTTGTACTCTACTTCAGAAAGCCAGATATACGGAAAATCATATTTTTGCCCTGAAACTTGATCAGTAAGAATTTCTTTTTGTGGATTCTGGACTCCTTTACTAATCTGCTGAAAGCTATAGATACTCTCCCTAGGGAAACACACACACCACGCATACATGCTTGCAAATAATTTATTTTTAATGCAACTGTCTTCTTTCCCTACAAGCAAGTCAAGAAGCCTTCAGCAGAAGACACTGATTCAAATTATAAACAATAACTTGTTAGACACACACTACTATATATCAGTTCAGTTCAGTTCAGTTCAGTCGCTCAGTCGTGTCTGACTCTTTGCGACCCCATGAATATAAAATAGATAAATAAGAAGGACCTATATAGCACAGGGAGCCGTATTCAATATCTTGTAATAACCTATAATGGAAAATAATCTGAAAAAGAAAATATAAATGTATAACTGAATCACTTTTGCTATACATCTGAAACTAACACAACACTGTAAATCAACTAAACTTCAATAAAACAAAAGAAAAAAATAACTCGCTAAATAATTATCTCATTATGCACACTTTATAATCTAATTAAGCACTAATTTATGCTTAATGAGTGGTTGAGGAAAACATTCATGATTTTTAAAAGAAAGGAGTAGAGAAGCAAAACCTTAATAAGATTATTGAAGGTAAGCAGATATACATAATTAAATTATGGATAATAAAGCTGAAATACATTTTAAATGTTATCTGTGTTGTTTCTTTTGGTTACAAATGTAAATGAAGTCAAAATAATATAATTTCAAATTCTCCAGTAATGTATGTCATAGAAGGCAGAAGGCATCTATAATCCTAATACCCAAGAAAACCAGTTATATATACTGCACTTCAGATTTTTTCAGCATATACTATGCACTTTTTACTGTTAATAAAATATCTTGGAAACATTTCCACATATAGACACAATTATTTTAAACATCTGTATAATACTCTATTGTAAGGACATTCTGTAATCTTAAGAATATGTACTTTAAAGTAGAGAAATTGGCTTACAAAACTTCACTAAGTTGAAATGTAAAATATTTTGCTGCCTTGAGTATGTGTTTTAGTATTTCCCATACGATTTGCAGTTGCTTATCTATATTATCAGTGCTCTGTGGTTATATGGGTTTTAAGAGCAGTGAGTTCGTTTACAAGCATGAAACAGAGAACATCCCCAAAGCAGCTATTGTACCTTAGGATCACCAGATAAAATAGGCTGCCCAGTTAAAATTCGATTATCAGATAGACAAGAAACGATTTTTTTAAGTCTGTGTCCCAAATAGTGCATTTATTGTTGATCTGAAATTTCAGTATTTTTATTTGCTTTATCTGTCAACCGTAAATTTGCACCAGTGGAATTGCCAGCGGATAGTTTCATTTCATTCTTCCTGCCCCTGGATTGTACAAAGCATGAACGGCCTTGACTCAATCCTCTGTTCTTGCTCTATTCCAGGTGAAAACAATGCCTGTGAGGCCTTCATCTGCAACTGTGACCACAATGCTGCAATCTGCTTCTCAAAGGCGCCATACAACAGTGAGCACAAGAACCTGGACAAGAAGTACTGCTAGATCTGAGTATCTTCCCAGGAAATTAGGATTCCCTTTGGGCCACATGGCTTTGACCTTATACCATGTCCTCCAGTAAAGCACCTATTGAAATGCCTCCCGCTTGGAGACTGTTTTATTCTCTGCCTACTGAACATGACTAAATTTCTTCCTGGTTTTTTGGGAGCATCATTCATTCCAGACCTGGAAGCTGAATTAGAGGGACATTTCTAGGAAGTGAGTACCACGAGACCCGAATAATGACTAATAACCACGGATGATTTACTCTGCGCCAGAACTGTGTGTCTCTAGATTCTCTGGGCAGCCCTATAAGATTTAGACACTATTAGCAAATTCTATTTTTCTAAGCTGAGATTCAGTAAGAAAAGTCATTCACCCACCGAGAGAGATGCATCTCGTAAAGTGCAAGGAAGGGATCTGAAACCAGACAGTTCAACAGAACACCGGTTCTTAACCACACCCTGCCCTGCCTGAGGCGGTTGGCTCTTCGTTTTGAGTCAGACCTGCCCTCCTTGTTGTTTCTCTGTCTTTTGCTTCCAACTGTGTTCAACCATTTTTTTTCTATAATTCCTTTCTAAACTCTACAAAGCCTTCACCACAGTCTACAAGCTGGGGTGTGTGTGTGTGTGTGTGTGCACATGCACACACGGGGGAGAAAGAATTCTGGGAGAGCGAGAGGAATTCTGAGTGAGGGAGGCTATGAGGAAATTCTGAGACAAGGAAGGTGAGAGGGAATTCTGAGAGAAGAGTGAGAGAGTGAGGAAATTCTGAGGAAGGGATGATACAAGGAAATTCTGGGAGGAGGAGGCCGAGAGCGAATTATGAGAGAAGGAGGGTATGAGGAAATTTGAGTGAGGGAATTCTGAGTGAGGTTGGGTGAGAGGGTATTCTCAAAGAAAGAGACTGAGCTGTAATTGAGTGAGGAAATTCTGAGAGAAGTAGAGTGAGAGAGAAATCTGAGTGAGAGAGGGTGTGAAGGATTCCTGAGAAAAGCTGGGTGAGAGGGAATTCTAAGAGAAGGTGAGTGAGAGGAATTCTGAGGGAGGGAGAATGCACTGTGCTTCGTCACTTCAGTCGTGTCTGACTCTTCGAGACCCTCCATCAGGCGCATGTGTCTGTGGGATTCTCCAGGCAAGAATACTGGAGTGGGTCGCCATGCCTGTCTCCCGCATTGACAGGTAGGTTCTTTACCACTAATGCCGCCTGAGAAACCCGAGGGAGGGCTAGAGAGAGGGAATTCTGAGAGAAGGAGGGTGTGAGGGATTTTTGAGAGAAGGAAGATGAGAAGGAATTTGTACAAGCTGATTTTTTACATCATAGTCTTAAAATATAATTAACAATAATAATTTTTACCTCCTGAGCACTTACTACATATTACTGTGCTAAGTGTTTTCCCTGTCTCATCATCTCTCTAAGTGTTCAAACCAGTTCTGTGAGATCCATACAACTGCCTCCAGTTTATGGGTGAGGAACTAAAAATTCAGGTAAGTCAAGTCACTTGCCTGAGATCACACAAATGGCAGAGTCAGGATTTGACCAGATGTGTCTCTTTGGTGGGTTTCCCTGGTGCTAGTGGTAAAGAACCCGCTTGCCAATGCAGGTGACATAAGAGACATGGGTTCAATCCCTGGGTCGGGAAGATCCCCTGGAGCAGGGCATAGCAACTCACGCCAGTGACAGAGGAGCCTGGCAGGCTACAGTCCATAGAGTCACAAAGAATCGGACACGACTGAGGCAACTTAGGAAGCATATAAGTCTCCTTGATAATGCCTGAGCTGTTAACCACTAAGTCACTCAGCCAAATTTCTCTACAAAAGTTTATTACTACACTGGCAATGAAATTCACCAGAGAGAGTGGAGAAGGGCACAGAAGAGAACTGAATTGGAAAAGCAAAGATGAGAAAGGACCACGTGGACTATGAAAAGCCATGACTGAGCAATTTTAAACCACTGGAGACTAACAGAATACACACTATCGGGTGTGTGGTAGGCAGCAAAGGAGTGCATGTGGATTCGTCTTTGGTCCCAACCTCTCCTTCATTTCATTCCTCCATTCAAAGAATATTTATTCAGTACTCACTCTGGGCCAGACACTGCACAAAATGCTGAGGATACAGTGTATCTGGGATTGGCCTGAAGACAATGATTTATGATTAGTAGCTGCCATCAGTTTAGTGTTTTCTGAGATTATTTCCCCCACTCCTTGCTTGTCAAACTGGCATATGCTGTGTAACATATGCTATGTTCTACCTTCCAGACTGTGCCATGCATTTTGCACAATTACCTCCTTACCCTCACAACAGCTCTATAGTTGAAGGTATTATTACCTCCCCATTTTACAGATGAAGAAACTGACTCAAAGAGGCAAGTCATCTGTCAAAGGTCACCCTCTCATAGATGGTATAGCTGACACTGGAACCCAAATCTGGTCATTTAGAGGAAAAATGCCACCACATCGCGAATTGCTGAAGGTAGAGTGAGGGGTCTTAATCAGTTTCATATCTCTGTCTGCCTGGTACTGTACTTGATATATAGGGCACTCAATGACTAATTGCCGAATGCTGAATGAAGTGTTGGTCATTAGTACTCAGCACCTTTCCGCAGGCAAGAATAGGACTATTTTCAAAAGGAAATTCATCATATAGGTTGAATATCTATTTTACACATCCTGTGCTACAGTATCATTGCAAGGGACAAATAATTAAATTAGACCTGACCTCGGCCTTCAAAGAACTGTAAAGGTCTTTTTTTTTTTTTTTTTAACTTTTTAGCTGCCTGTCTTGAGGGATCTTAGTTACCCAATTAGAGACTCAACCAAGTGCCCCCTGCGTTGGCAGGGAGGAGTCTTAACCACTAGACCGCTCCAGAAGTCCCTATAAATATCTTCTTTCAATGGAAGGACACTGCAAGGCCCTGTCTGGATGAAAGAAAAATAAGATTTTAGGGGACTGTTTCTGATTCCTAGTTTTTTCGGTTGATAAACAACAGAGTCCCCTGAGTACTCAAGCTGGGCTCTAAAAATACTCTCACGCAAAATCCTACCTCTTTTTATTATCCCAAGGGTTGGAGGAGTGAGAACTCCTGTAACATATTCCTGTATGAGCATCTGCGAGGTGCTCACTACAGGAAACGAAATACCGGAAACACTGTTACAACGGCTGGGATGATTTAGATGAATAAACACATAAACTGGACCGAGAGTAATGCGATATCAGGATTAGGTATAATCTCAGAAGCTACAGTATCTTCACAGAGCTTGGCACATCACACACGTTCATTAGTCTTTCACTGAAGGTACAGCGACACTCAACCATTTGCCACAGTCGAAGAAAAACCACGTGGCCTTATTTACCTTTTCTGATCACGTGATCGTGTGCTCCCAGGCCTGCCAATTCTCTGGCCACACTCCAGATGGAGGATTTCAGTAGCAAATGTGACTGGCTTTCTTAGGGCCACGTGGCTCTCGGTTCCTCTTTTCTATTGGTGAACACTGGCCCAGCCCCAGCCTACCGCCGCTTACTCTGGGCTCCGGCCCCGCCCCTCTCGCGTGGGGGTATAGGTGAGGGCGAGCCAGCGCAGGCGCAGTGGTCGGTGTCCGTGGAAGGTGGGGATCAAAGTTCTACAGAATCCCGCAGCAAGGACAGAGTAGGCGGGTCAAATGTGAACTACACTCTAGGTCTCTCATTCTCTACACACATGCGCCTCCTTCTACATTCCCTCTGCTAGGAACACCTCCATTGCGTTTATCCTTGGTAGGCATCAAGGGGACCAGGAAAGTCAGTTCAGTTGTCACTCAGTCGTGTCCGACTCTTTGCGACCCCATGGACTGCAGTACGCCAGGCTTCCCTTCCATCACCAACTCCCGTAGTTTACCCAAATTCATGTGCATTGAATCGGTGAAAGTGAAAGAAAGTGAAAGTGAAGTCGCTCAGTCGTGTCCGACTCTTTGCGACCCCATAGACTGTAGCCTGGAGAAGGCAATGGCACCCCACTTCAGTACTGTTGCCTGGAAAATCCCATGGACCGAGGAGCCTGGTAGGCTGCAGTCCACGAGGTCGCTAAGAGTCAGACACGACTGAGCGACTTCACTTTCACTTTTCACTTTCATGCACTGGAGAAGGAAATGGCAACCCACTGGCAACCCACTCCAGCGTTCTTGCCTGGAGAATCCCAGAGACAGAGGAGCCTGGTAGGGCGAGTCGCACAGAGTCCGACACGACTGAAGTGACTTTGACTTAGCAGCAGACTGTGGCCTACCAGGCTCCTCTGTCCATGGGATTTTCCAGGCAACAGTACTGGAGTGGATTGCCATTTCCTTCTCCAGGGGATCTTCCCAACCCAGGGCTCGAACCCGGGTCTTCCGCATTGTAGACAGACGCTTTACCGTCTGAGCCACCAGGGAAGTCTATTGGATCGGTGATACCATCTAATCACCTCATCCGCTGCCGTGCCCTTCTCCCCCTGCCTTCCATCTTTCCCAGCATCAGGGTCTTTTCCAATGAGTCAGTTCTTTGCATCAGGTGGCCAAAGTGTTGGACTTTCAGCTTCAGCATCAGTTGTTCCAATGAATATTCAGGATTGATTTCCTTTAGGATGAACTGGTTTGATCTCCTTGCAGTCCAAGGGACTCTCTAGAGTCTTCTCCAACACCACAGTTCAAAAGCATCAATTCTTTGGCTCTCAGCTTTCTTTATAGTCCAACTCTCATATCCATACATGACTACTGGAAAAACCATAGCTTTGACTAGATGGACCTTTGTTGGCAGAGTAATGTCTCTGCTTTTTAATATGCTGTCTATGTTGGTCATAGCTTTTCTTCCAAGGAGCAAGCAACTTTTAATTTCATGGCTGTAGTCACTGTCTGCAGTGACTTTGGAGCCCCCTAAAATAAATTCTCTCACTGTTTCCATTGTTTCCCCATCTATTTGTCATGAAGTGATGGGACCGGATGCCATGATCTAAGTTTTCTGAATGTTGAGCTTTAAGCCAACATTTTCACTCTCTGCTTTCACTTTCAAGAGGCTCTTTAGTTCTTCTTTGCTTTCTGCCATAAGTGTGGTGTCATCTGCATATTTGAGGTTATTGATGTTTCTTGTAGCAATCTTGATTCCAGCTTGTGCCCAGCATTTTGCATAATGTGCTCTGTATATAAATTAAATAATCAGGGTGACAATATACAGCTCTGATGTATCCCTTTCCTGATTTGGAGTCAGTCTGCTGTTCCATGTCCAGTTCTAACTATTGCTTCTTGACTTGCATACAGATTTCTCAGGAAGCAGATAAGGTGGTCTGGTATTCCCATCTCTAAGAATTTTCCACAGTCTGTTGTGATCCACACAGTCAAAAGCTTTGTTGTAGTCAATAAAGCAGAAGTAGCCACTGGACCACCAGGGGAGTCCCTCTTAAAACAAAACAGGTACACAATAAGGAAAAGTGGTCTGGGGGAGATCCGAGTGAGTCTACTCAAAGGAGCACTCAATAGAAGACAAAGGTTTTGGCAGATGGAATGGCTTCTCATCTCACCTTCCCACCCGCCTCCCATATCCTAGTGATAATGGCTGACATTTGCTCACTCTGCCAGGCACTGTGCTGTGAGCTATACATGCTTCATTAACTTGTTTAATCTTCATAGCCACCCAATGAAGTAGCTCCTATTATCCTCGTTTATAGAAACTGAAAATTAGATAAAAACAACTTGCGCAAGTTCACCTAACTACTAATTAGCAAGACAGGGTTTTGGAAATCCAAGTCTGCCTTTATCCTAAGAGTTTCAGTGCATTGCTGTATTCCTTCTCTAATAAATTAAGAAGAAAGACTCTGCTTTCTTGGATGAGTTTAAATTTCTTTTTGTTCATGTGACATAAGTATTAAGGAATCAGGGCCATTCCTGGTTGCCCAGAGGCTAAAACTCTGTGCTCCCAATGCAGGAGACCTGGGTGCAATCCCTGATCAGGGAGCTAGATCCCACATGCTGCAACTAAAGATTCTACATGCCACAACTAAGACCTGGAGCAGACAAATATTTAAAAAATTAAGGAAACAATCTGGACATCAGAGGACCATCTTGAATCTCAACAAGAATAATATATCTGGAATTAACTATTATAGCTGGCAGCAACCTTTGCTCTTCCTTGGAGCAGGGTGAACAGGTCATCTTGATTTTAGCACTGCAAGCCCTACATCAGGAAACTCCTTCGGTGCTGGAAGATCTGGGATGGCTGGTCACCTTACCTAGGAGTGTTGCATTTTCTATCCATCCTGCCTCTGATCCTCTCAGGAAACATTTGGCATCCAATGAGGACTGACCTTGATGCATGCACAAGCATCTCTGGTGGGGTCAACTGAGCTGATACGATGTAAAATACTTTGCACAATGCTTGGGATATAGCGTGTTCAACAAATGCTATTATTTAAGGGAGAGCCGAGAGGATACTCAGTTTTAACATCGTGAAAGGAGTATGAGTTAGTGGGAAGGAAATTTTGAGTATTCTTTGCTTGTTTGCCTTCATGACTTCTACTTATGAAAACCGTGAAGACTTTCCTGATGGTACAGTGGATAAGAATCTGCCTTGCAATGCCGGGGACACAAGCCCAATCCATAGTCTGGGAATGACCCCACATGCCTTGGGGCAACTAAAGCCCATGGGGCCCAGCTACTGAGTCTGAGCTGAAAGGCCTGTGCTCTGCAGCAAGAGGAGCCACAGCAATGAGAAACTCAAACACCACAGAGAAGAGTAGCCTCCACTCACTGCAAGCAGAGAATGCCTGTGTGTAGCAATGAAGACCCAGCACAGCCACAATAAATAAATTAATTAAAAAGCAAACAATATAATAAAACTGTGATAGCAGAGCAGTTGTGGAAGCAACTAGGAAGGATATGAGTGAAAGTCACAGCCAAAGCTGGATGAATGCAGTTAGAACCATGTAACCAGGGCAGCGACAAGCTGACAGCACCCGCTAGTAGAAGTCTCTTAGTCCAACTCAGGGCACTTAAAGCGGGTTGGGAACTGCCAAGCTAGAAGAAAGCAAAAGATGTAAAGTAAGAGACATGAGAAGCATCAGCTTCAGGAAATGCCAGGTTCCTCTTGAGGCAAATTTTTTTTGCAAAGAATTCATTTCCAGAGGAAATACAACCAAAACAAACATCCCTAAGGCCCTCAAGACTTGGTTTCATGAATCATGCCAGCATTAGGTGATAAAAGAGCCGGACCTCTCTCCCTGGCAGACTAACCTGGTATCCACTGCTCACATTGTTACCATTTTTAGCCAGGGGTGCTGTTGACTTCCACTTCAGGCTAACTTCCTACTAACTGGAATCTTCAGAGACATAGGAATCACTGCTGTCTAAAAGAACAAGGAGGAAGATCTACCTCGACTCTAGTCCTGGCTCTTTAAAAACTGTGGCCTTGTGCTCGCTTCGGCAGCACATATACTAAAATTGGAACGATACAGAGAAGATTAGCATGGCCCCTGTGCATGGATGATACGCAAATTCGTGAAGCGTTCCATATTTTTAGTTCTAATGAGGTGGATGGAACTGGAGCCTATTATACAGAGTGAAGTAAGCCAGAAAGAAAAACACAAATACAGTATACTAACGCATATATATGGAATTTAGAAAGATGGTAACAATAACCCTGTTTACGAGAGACACTGATGTTTGGAACAGACTTTTGGACTCTGGGAACGGGAGAGGGTGGGATGATTTGGGAGAATAGTATTGAAATATGTATAATATCATATCTGAAACGAGTCGCCAGTCCAGGTACGATGCCTGATAACGGATGCCTGGGGCTGGTGCACTGGGACGACCCAGGGGGATGGTATGGGGAGGGAGGAGGGAGGAGGGTTCAGGATGGGGAACACATGTATACTTGTGGCGGATCCATCTTGATGTATGGCAAAAGCAATACAATATTGTAAAGTTAAGCAAAATAAAATTTAATTTAAAAAATAAATAAATAAAAACTGTGGCCTTAGTTAAATCTGGATCTTAGACAAAGTGATTCGGGGATGGACTAAATTTTCTCTCCTATCATTTCATGGCTGACTCTGTGACATCTTTTGGTAAGGTATGAGAGTGGGCGAGATAACATCTTTTGTGAGCCACTTGAGAACAAGGGGCTGTATCTTTATAGCCTTAGTAGATAAATACACTGTTGGTCAGTAACCATTTATGAGATTCATGGAGGGGAATGGCTTGGAATTCAAAAGACCCAGATTTGAATGCAATTATTGGTGGTACCGACTTTCAGTAACTGAGCAAATCTCGTTCAGAGCATCTTAGTATCTCTAGATGCAAAAAAGCTGGAGATTTACAACAACTTTACGCCTCTCCAGAATTAATGAGCGGTTATGAGCAAACACATTGTGCAGGTGAAAAGAAAGCTATGTTTTCAATATCTTGGGTTATCCCAGTTAACTGAAATTTGCTTCCTAGGCAGATGCAGGATAAATGTATATTGCTTGCCCCAATTTCAGACAAAAGACTACTCAGAATAGGCTGTGAATCTTTCACCTGCTTCACTTTTTGATGAGATTGTGCAGAAAGCTTTAGCATAGGACAATGATTCTCTCTGGCTAACACAGTAATCAAACAAGGCTTGCTGCTTCCCTCAGCAGAAACAAATCAATTTAAGAACCCACTTGGGAATTCACTGTTTCCTCTCTATAGACCAGGTTCAAGGCCGGTCTCATTCCAGCAGCTGAAATCAAGCAGAAATCCTTAGAGAACTGGGTCATAAAGCTACATTCATTTTCAGCTGATTAAAAAAATATAAAAGTACAACCCACATACCTAATGTGCTATTTTAAAAATGTTTCCTTTATTCCTTGGTTAGTAAAAAATTAATTCATATTATTGCTCATCATTTTTTTGGAAAAAAAAAAGTATATCAAAATGATTCACTCAAATATATTTAACCATTTAGAATTAGAAATTAAGTCATTTCCCTCCCCCCGCCTCCCCTTACTTAGGATATTAGTGAGATCCCTAGGTTAGCACTCTGGAGGTCATTCTGGTTTACAAATTTCCTGGGCTCTTTCTTCTGCCTAATGAGATTTTTAAAAAGCAGTTTTCCTATCAAAAGAAACTGCAAGTCCATCTTATGGGGTAAATCTCATCAGCCTGAAGATTTTAACTCCAGAGCTCTGAAACCTGCTGGGTTCAGAGATGGTCCTGCAGAGAGATGTTGCTTTGCCGCCCTCTGCAGGCTACAATTGGTAAGCCTCGGTCAGATAGAGGAAGCAGGGATGAATCCTTGGTCAGATAGAGGAAGCAGGGATGAATCCTTAGGTATCTGAAAAGAAATGAAACAAGTTAATGCCAAAATAAGCCGACAGTGGGGAGGAAGAAATGGGTGTGTACATCAGTTCCCCCATTCAAAAAACCATAGAATTTAGGGCATGTCACCTCTGTAAGGTGAAAACAGTATGTAAAACACTGTACTGCTTGATTCAACTTTTGTAAGAAAGATTTAGATTCAGTTACACCAGAATGTTAAATTTTGGTTATCTTGGTGATGAGATTATAGGTAATTTGTATGAAAATCCTTTTTACTTATCTGTATCACCTGCACTTTCCATAATAAATGTTTTATTCTAGTCATAAGACCCTAGTTAAAAGTGATTGTGGGCTTCCCTGGTGGGTCAGATGGTAAAGAATCTGCCTGCAATGTGAGATGCCTGGGCTTGATCTCTGGGTCGGGAAGATCCTTTGGAGAAGGGAATGGCTGCCCACTCTATTATTCTTGCCTGGAGAATTCCATGGACAGAGGAGCCTGATGGGCCACAGTCCATGGGATCACAAAGAGTTGGACACAACCGAATGACTAACACTTTCAAAAGTGATTGTGCCAAGGGGACTTCTTGGGGGCTAGCAGGGTTCTGTTCCTTGATCTTGATGCTCTACATCTTCATTAAAATAGTTTTTAAAAAGTAGTTGTACAGGAACTCTCACACATAGCTGATGGGGAAGCAGCCACTTGAGAAAACACTTTGATAGTTTCTTACTAACAAAGAACTAAAAACTAAACATATTCTTATCATGTGATCCAGCGATCTCATTCCTTGGTATTTGCCCAAATGAGATGAAAACTTACATCCACAGAAAACCTCCACTTTATTCATAATTGCCAAAAAGTTGGAAGCAACCAAGATTCCTTCAGTAAATAAACAACAAATACTGTGTGAGTAAATAGGGGGAAGGAATGTATGGGAACCTCCTGTACTTTCTGCTCAATTCTGCCGTGAACCTCAAAAAATAAAATCTGTTTTTTAAAAAAGTGGCTTTACTCCTCTGGGAATATATTAAAAACTACTGAATTGTATGCAGTAAATGAGTGAACTGTATGATATATGAATTATATCTCAAAGCTGGAAAAAGACTTTTTTCTTTAAGTGGTTGTACTCATAGGTGAATATAGAGGTAAAGTACCAACACCTGCTACAATATGGGTGAATCTTGAAAACATTATACTAAGAGGAGAAGACAGACACAAAAGGCTACCTACTGTATGAAATGTCCAGGACAGGCAAAAACAGAAGACTAGTTGTTGTCAGGAGCAGGGGGGTGGGAAATGGGGAATCACTGCTAATGGGTTTTCTTCCTGGGATGATGAGAATGTTCAGGAAGTAGTGGGTGATTCATGTTAAACTTTGTAAGTATACTAAGAATACATTAATTATATACTTTTAAAGTATACTTTTTAAAGGATGAACTTCATGGTATGGGAATCATATCTTAATAAAGCTGTTATTTTTGGTAATGGGGGGAAAAGGCAATGGCAGATTTTGGAACATTGTCTTAGATAGCTATGTGCCTAGAATTCAAAAATCATAGTCTTTCCGATAATATCACTTAACGTACATTAAAAAAATTAAGAATGGTTTCATTTAAGAAACCATTCACTTAAGTTTAAACCATTTCACTTAACCATTAAGAAACCATTTCACTTAAATGGCAATCCACTCCAGTATTATTGCCTGGAAAATCCCACGGACAGAGGAGCCTGGTAGACTACAGTCCATGGGGTCGCAAAGAGTCAGGCGTGACTGAGTGACTTCACTTTCACTTTCACTTAAGTTTCAGTGAAGAATGGCCATACCAACACTTCCTTGTTGGTTCAGTGGTTAAGAATCCGTCTACCAATGCAGAGAACAGGGGTTCAATCCCTAGTCCTGGAATATTCCATGTGGTGAAGGGCAACTAAGCCCATGCCACAACTAGTGAACCCCTCCCGCCTAGAGGTAACAAGAGAACACAACACAATGAGAAGCCCCTGCACCCCAACAAAGAGTAGCCCCCACCGGCCACAACCCAGAGAAAGCCCCTGCAGCACAGCTACAGATAAATAATAATTTAAAATGGCCATCCTTTTTTTTTGACCACGCCCTGCAGCATGTGGGATCTTAGTTCCCTGATCAGGTATGGAACCATGCCCCCTGCAGTGGAAGCATGGTATTGGACTTGAGTAGAACTGGAATCTGGTATCTAAGGTTTTTCACCCTTAGCAGCAGAATTCAAGTGAAAGCCCCAGTTTCCGGCTCCAGAACATCAGGCTGCGGTCAGCGTGGGTCTATTAAAGGCAGCAATTCTCCACAACGAGAATCCAGTTTCAGAGATGCCAGGTCATCGGACCGCGTGGGCCCAATGTTCAGTATCGCAATGGGCAGCTTCTTCTCTCGGGCAGTGAGGATGAACCTGTAACCTGAGTACACCTGTCAGGGCAGAAGAGGCAGGTGAGAGCTCTTTAGATGCAGAAAGAGCTAGACCAAATAGGGAGCCCCTCCAGGGCTCCCCAGGTGGCTCAGTGGTAAAGAATCTGCCTGCCAGTTCAGGAGACACGGGGTTGATCCCCAGGAAGAGGAAATGGCAACCGATTCCAATATACTTGCCTGGGAAATGCCAGGCACAGAGGAGCCTGGCGGGCTACAGTCCATGGGGTCAGAAAGAATCAGATACGACTTAGCGACTAAACCACCACCACTACCACCACCACCAGGGCCTCCCAGCCTGCAGTCAGTTACCAGCAACAACAAACCAGTTACCTGCAAGGACGATCCGACCACCAGGAGGGAGTCGGCTTCTTTCACCCTCTTGTGCACAAAATCAACTTTGTCAGGCTTCACCGTGTCCCCGAAGAAGACGACATCTGGTTTCAGGGGGCCCCCACATTGAGAGCAGGATGGGACCTGGAAGCTCTGTACCTCCTCCTCAGTGAGAAAGACATCGCCATCAGGAGCCAGGCCATGGGCCTCGGCACTCCAGGTGGGGTTCAGGACTTGGAACTGCTCCTGCAGCGCCCCACGGGGAGTCTGCTCCCCACAATCCAAGCAGAGGACCCTGAAACCACAGAGGGGCCGACTGTCCTGGGGGAGGCACAAAGCTGCCAGAGACCTTTCTTCCCAGCCATCTCCCGCTCCTCCATCATGATGGCTTTCTCTCCCTGACACCCCCCAGCCCCCCTCATTTTATTAATACCTTGTCATGACCTCTTTAGCTATGACCTTCTTTCCAGTGCCTGCCAGCCGTCTAGAACAACATGCATTTGTTTCTTCACCACCCACTCCCTGCTAAAATCTGCTGCAGCTCACTTTTATCCTTAACATGACTGCAAAGACTTTACCAGATAATTTCCTTAGTCCCGAAACCAGTGTTTTTCAACCCCCTCCATCTTCTGCTCTAATCATTTGCTGTAATTATCGCTGCCCATGAAAACACTTTCCCAGGAGTTCCCTGGTGGCCTAGTGGTTAGCATTCCAGGCTTTCACTGCCAGGTCCCAGATTTGTTTTAAAACATTTAAGAAAATGGGACTTCCCTGGAGACCCAATGGTTAAGACCCCTGCTCCCAATGCAAGGGGCACAGGTTTGATCCCTGGTTGGGGAGTTAAGATCCTGCATGCCACATAGGGAGGCCAAAGGGGGAAAAAAGAAATTTAAGAAGAGATGGAGAGAAAGGATAAAGTAGACTTGATAAAACTCTTTGAATCTGGGTGATGGTACGTGGGAGTCCATTATACGACTCTACTTCTGTGGATTTTTAAAATTTTCTTCACAGAAAAAAACTTACACAGCCATCCCCAGCTCATTCCCTGACACTACCTTAGTCTGAGTCCTTCTGGCTGACCTCGCTGAGCCACTCTTCCTAATCCTGTCCAGCCTTCCTCAAATGCTATGTTTATCATATTGCTTTCTTGTTCAGAAACCACCAACAGCCCCCTTTGGTCTCTCACAACAGACCCCAGTCAGCACTGCAAGACTTTCAAATGCATCCAGGATTTGGGTCTAGCCTTCCCAGACAAGCTGATTTCATACTAGTCTCCAAAGAGACCAGTCCACACTCTACAAAAGTTCCCTTCATGTGGAAAGCTCTCTTTCCCCGCCTTTGTCAAGTCAAACCTGACAGGAGATGATGGATAAACAACCCCCCCAGGTCCCTTGATTTTCAGTGAGATGATTCTGAAACTGCTGCACAGTCAGAGGGCCCCTGACAGGCTTGAGCGCTATTCTCCAGCCCCACCTCACCTATAAAAGCTTTCTTTATTACTCCTGTTTCTCTGAACCTGTAAAACATGTCTATCAAGGACCACATAAAATAACAGTCATATGTGGAGTTGTTTGTCATTAAACCTGGTATTTTTGGGTCTCCCCAAAAAACAGATTACCAAATTCTCACATATTATATTTTGGTATTATTATATATATATAATGCAGTATATGTATATAATGCAGACTACATTTTATGTTTTGGTTTTGACCCCTTCACACCAGCAAGGAGCACACCGGTACACACCACATGTTGCAGGCACCCAGTAAAGAGTTTACAAATGGTGGACTGATTTCAGTTCGCAGAGAACTGTTTCCCAGGCTTAAAGATAAGGAAATGGGCTCCAATTAGCTACAAGTTACGACCAGGGCTACATATGTTCATTTCATCAGTCTTTATTGGGTCCTGGCTATCCTGTGATCTATGTGTCTAGGCACTGGGGACCCAGCCGTTAGTAGCACATGCTGTTGGTGGTCTGGTCACAGTTCCCTGGGAACACTCAGAGGCCACCTGCATACAGATCTCTTATAAGTGGCTTCCTAATTCTCTGGCCATAGAAACTTTCCTGCAGGAGCAGAGTCAGTATTAGGGAGTTAATTCTCCCAGAGTCCCCCGCCACCAATGAAGGACAGGAGATGATGGATAAATGCCCCAGGTCCCTTGATTTTCAGTGAGATGATTCTGAAACTGCTGTACAGTCAGAGGGCCTCTGACAGGCTTGAGTGCCAGCTGCCCCAAGCCGTAACACATTCATTAGCATAACCTTTCCCTAGCTCTCCTATCTTCCCTGTTTCACGTCCCATTCCCTCACTGAATTTGCTAGGATCAACTCCAGAGTAAACAACTTCCTCCTGAATCATTTCCTCATGGTCTAGGGAAGACAGCAGTGATCAGTACGGCCAGGGTCCTTGCTCTGACGGAGCACACGTTTCTACATTCACTGTTTTAGGTTTTCCCATACCTGTGCATGCATCCATGCAGTTCTGTTAGGCGCTGACTCCCCGCCTTGGTATGCAAGGCATCCACGTTTTGGGTCACCAACCAGTGCAGCTTTCCGAGTCTCTCCCAGTTGCTCAGAGCCCAGTGTGCAGGGTTAGGCTGGTGGGAGGAGAACTGAGGCCAGCCCACAAAGTTTCTAGCCCAGTACCGCTGGCGGACGGGAGCACTCCGTACAAAATCCCCATGCTGGATAGGCCTCCGGTCTGTGCGGGCATAAAGTCCCACCTTTTCTGACCTGTAGTCTGGGATCCCTGACTCGGTGGAGATTCCTGCCCCGGTCATTACTAGGAGCCTCTTGGAAAGGGTGATGAAGCGTTGTAACTCTTTGACCTTCTCAGGGTCCAGAGGAGGACTTGGTGGCACAAATAACCCAGTGGATCTGAGTGAGCACTGCTGGCTGAAGTTTGCCCTCCAGTGGACTTTTGCTGTCCTTTTGAAAGTTAACCCAAAGCTCATCCTCATGCTAGAGAGAAAAAAAGCATCACAGGAGAAACTGTTTTTTTTTTTAATTACTTGTTTTTTATCTATTGTTTTTTTCTTTTGCCACATGGTGCATCCCATAGGATCCAGGGACCTTCCCTGAGACCAGGGATCGAACCGGTGCCCATGCACTGGAACCTCAGAGTCTTAACTATTAGCCCACCAGGGAAGTTCAGAAACTGGGTTTTAAAAATCAAGATAACCAAGACAAGAGGGGTGGGGCAAGATGGGAGAGGGGATTAAGAGGTACGAACTATTGATCTATAAAATAAATAGGCTATAAGGATATATAGTACAACACGAATATAGCCAATATTTTATAATAACTATAAATGGAATATAACCTTTAAACATTATGAATCACTATGTTGTACACCCAAAACTTTCAACTAAATGTAAAAAAAAATGGTGTTTCTAAATATTTATTTGGCAGCACCAGGTCTTAGTTGCAGCACATGGGATCATTCAGTTGTGGCGTGTGGGATCTAGTTCCCTGACTAGGAATCGAACCTGAGCCCCCTGCGTTGGGAACACGGAGTTTTAGCCACTAGACCACCAGGGAAGTCCCTAAAAATTTTAATTTAATTAAAAAACACACAAAACAGATGAGCGAATAATCAATCAGATCAGATCAGATCAATAGGTGGAGTATATAAATAGCACAAGATTAACCAAGAGCTGTTCATTGTTGAGGGTTTGTGTTAGATCCAAGAATGAGGGTTCATTACATTACCTATCTCCACAATAACAAATAAAATTTTTAACAGTAATTTCTTAGAGGAATGTTTGGATTGCAGATGCCCTAGTGTGCCCTGGACAGCGGAAGTACAGAAATGCCAAAAGTCATGAAAATGCCAAGAGCCAAGTAAAATACACCCATATTTTACAAGCTCAAGAGATATGATCAGAAAAATCAGAAAGGACTTCCTTGGTGGTCCAGTAGTTAAGACTCCCTGTTTCCAATGTAGGGAAACTGCAACATTCTGAGCCCACATGCTCTGGAGCTCAAGGGTTGCAGGGCAAGGAAGACTCCACGTGACACAACTAAGACCCAGCACAGCCAAATAAATAATTTATTTTTAATGAGAAGAAAGAAGAATGGAGAAGTTTGAAGAGAAGCTTAAATATGGAATATTTTGCCTTCATGGTAGACAAAATTCCAATATCTGGATGATATTAGCAATCATATAGTATTTGGAGAAAATATATTTGAAACAACTAGACGTAGTGAACAAGGGCAGGTAACTTAAAAAGTATACCTCCCTCATGTTGCCCTTGACCTAGACAAAAATGACAGCAAGAGCACATGATTATCAACAGTACAGCAGTAAACAAGGGCTAAGCTTAGCCTAAACTTACATAGACAAACCTTAACTCTAGGCAAGAAACTAAAAGAAAAGCTTGGGTAACATCCTTATTTAGTGTCCTTCTCCAGGGGTTCTTCCTGATCCAGGGAAGCCCAAACCCAGGTGGCGTTAGTGGTAAAGAACCCACCTGCCCATGCAGCAGATTCAAGAGACGCAGGTTCGATCCCTGGGTCGGGAAGATGTCCTGGAAAAGGAAATGGCAACCCACTCCAGTATTCTTGGCTGGAAATCCAAGAATTCCAGTATTCTTGACAATGGAAATCCCATTGTCAGAGGAGCCTAGAGGGCTACAGTCCAGGGGGTCATAAAGAGTCGGACACGACTGAGTGACTAAACAACAACCTTGTTCACAAAATAAAACGTATAGTTTTATTTCATGATAGCCCAAGCCTATCTTGTCTTCCTGGTCTCCTAAGAGCCATAGCTCTCCTATGCTCTGACCATCAGATGGGAATTAATTATGACTGGCAAATCTGCCAAGGCTTAGGGCATCCAAGGGAAACTGTATATTTTGGTTTCCTTAAAAAAAAAAAAAAAAGGAAAGAAAAAGAAAAAAAAGAGGAGGCAGCCTCTAAAAAATAAAATCTATTTTAAAAAGGAAGGAGGAAAAAAAAATAAAAAGGAGGGAGGTAAAATGATAAAGCAGAATTCTATCATAATGTAAGAACTATTCTGTCTCTCCCAGTTACACCTGGCTGGTCAGAACTGAATTTCTTATAAACTTCAAAAAGTGAGTGGTTGGGACTTCCCTGGCAGTTTAGGGGTTAAAAATCTGCCTTCCAATGCAGGTGATGTGGGTTTGATCCCTGTCCGGGAACTAAAGTAATATTCCCTGGGTTTGATCACTGGGTCAAGAAGATCCCCTAGGGAAAGAAATGGCAACCCACTCCAATATTCTTGCCTAGGAAATCCCCTGGACAGAGGAGCCTGGTGGGCTACAGTGCATGGGGTCACAAAAAGCTGGACATGACTGAGCGACTAACACTTTCAACACTTTCTGGGAACTGAGATTCCGCGTGCCGCAACGAAGACCTGACACAGACAAAAATAAAAAATATTTAAGTCCTTTAATAGCTCATTGTTAACCTATCTACGACTCCATCTAAAGACGTCTCTATCAGAGGAACACATTTATATTTTTAGTTAAAACCATCCCTCGGGGGACTGTGTGTCCCAAAAACCTACTTCCCACTTTATAAATTAAAATTATCGTATTTCTTCATAAACTAAAGAGGCATATTTGAGTTCCAGTTTAGTTGATGAAACTGTTGCTCAGACTTTTCAGGATTTTATTAATGTAGTCAAGCACTCGCCTACCTTTTATTCTATTTCCCCCATATTCTATTAGTTTACCCTCAATTGCAAATACAGGTGCTTGGACACAGTGAAGGGTCGTGAGACATGACAATACAGTCTTCCTCAGCTTTTCTAGTTGTAAAAAAACAAGGCCTTGACATAGATTTTGATAAAATGTAGACATTCTCCAGTGACACTCACCCCATACGTAAACATTATTTTATATTGGGCTTTCCAGATCTGGGATCAGGACCCTGCCTTTCCAAAGTAACACGACAATAGCTAGACAAATACAGGTTCCCGATTCCTGAGACCAAAGGGCTCGGAAACCCCGTTGAAAACACGCTCTACTGGAACAACTGCTCTCTCCCAGGTCCCACCAAAGGGCAAAGAAGAGAAATGGAATCCACAATTTCTAGAAACCTGCAGCCCGCACAGAACACACTTACCTTCCACAGCTTAAGGGACACTTTACGCCCCACAGGGACAGAGCGGGTATTTGCATTTTGGGAAATGTAGTTCATGAAGCAGAAATGATGCAAGAAAAACTACAAATCCCACAGTCCTTTGGGCTTCGCAGTTGTGGGACCCAGACTGTCCAGTAAGGCCCCCTGTTGGCCTTCTCTGGTCAGAGATTTCAAACCCAGGTATGGCACCCCACCCCAGTACTTTTGCCTGGAGAATCCCATGGACAGTGAATCTCAGTCCATGGGGTTGCTGAGAGTTGGACACGACTGAGCGACCTCACTTTCACTTTTCACTTTCATACATTGGAGAAGGAAATGGCAACCCACTCCAGTGTTCTTGCCTGGAGAATCCCAGGGACGGGGGAGCCTGGTGGGCTGACGTCTATGGGGTCGCACAGAGTCGGACACGACTGAAGCGACTTAGCAGCAGTAGCAGCATGTGATGTGCAGCTGTCTCCTAAGCCATCGTGTTTTTGAGAGAGAAGCGGTTTGTTTAGATGCCAGTGTCCTGAGTGCAAAATAGTACATTCAAGGACTTCCCTGATGGTCCAGTGGCTGAGACTCAGTGCTCCCAAAGCAGGGGGCCCCAGTCAATCCACGGTCAGGGAACTAGATCAATCATGCATGCCTCTCTCGTGCCACAGCGAAGAACCAGCATAGCCAGATAAATAAATATTTTTTTTAAAATAGTACAACCTGTCAATTACAAATTGGCACTTGCAAATTTGTAATTGCAAAGAGCTGCAAAGAGCATTTGCCAGCGACTGAACAAAAAACACTGACTCGATGGATGTGAGTCTCAGTGAACTCCAGGAGTTGGTAATGGACAGGGAGGCCTGGCGTGCTGCGATTCATGGGGTCGCAAAGAGTCGGACACGACTGAGCGACTGATCTGATCTGACTGATCTGAACAAAAACAAGGAAGGAGATTGAACTCTGTGCTGCTGCAGCTATTGACCTTCAACACCCGCTAAGGGAGTTCAGGGTGGAGTGAGGTACTCTGTGCTCCAGGGAATCTGGTGGGACAGGTCTTTAGATAGGTATTTTCAGGAACTGATTTCACGATCCCAATTTTTGCCATCTCTTCCTATCTAGAAAATCACTAAATCCCTTCATGGTGACATCACTAACAGAACACCTTTTGTAAGCTCCCCTTTCACCAGAATCTTATATATTGACCTTCCCTCACTACCTCTCGGAGCAGTGCTACCTGAGGTGCTGTCCACCAGGCTGCAGTGCTCATTTTACCCCAAATAAAACAACTCACAACTCTCATGTTGTGCATCATTTTTAGTTGACAATCCAAATGGGAATTCACTCTCTCATTAGAAGCTTCAGCAATGGATCTAGGTTTGACTCATCCTCAACTTCAGTGTTTCCAATCCTTCCCACACATTGCAACGGAATCAGGTTCCCACCATGCAGTGAGTTGTGAAGAAATTCATTCACAAATGTCTGGAAAACTGATTACAGTTGAAAGGAACAATTAAAGTGAAATATAATATAGAGGGGCTAAAATGATTACACATGTGGCTTCTCCAATTTTATTTCTCATCTTATGTTTTTATTAAATTAACCAACACAATGCCTGAGTCTTACTTCCAAAAATTCTGATTTAACTGCTCTGGGGAGACATGGGCACCAAGCCGTTTTACAAACTTCACAGTTGTTTCTAATATGCAGCCAGTGAGAACCACTGATCTGTAACAGTGCCTGGATAAGACATCAGTTTGTGCTTTAGAACACATCAAAACAGCTAGCACTGACCTTGAAGACCACTCTAAGGAACCACTTCCCCCATTTTAAAATGAAGTGAGGGAAATTCTTGGATGGTCCAGTGGTCAGGACGCAGAGTTTTCACTGCTGATGGTGCATGTTGAATCCCTGGTCAGGGAACTAAGATCCCTCAAGCCACTGGACACTGCCAAACGAAACAAAACAACAAAAACAACAAGAAAACTGAGGCCCAGAGAAGAAGTATGAAAGCTGGAGTCAGAGTTTACTCTCACTGAATGCATAGAGGTAAATATTGGTAAAGTAAGTTCAGTAGTTTTAAAGCAGGAGGTAGATGCCCCCCACTCACCCACAAGGAAAGCGATTTGACTGTATTTCCTATAGACAGAAACTCCAAAATATCAATAGCAGTACAACCAAGAGAGGAGGCTGGCCCCTGCCCAGATGAAAATAAGAGACCACATATTTCTCATCCTTCAAGTCAAGGAAACCTTGACTTCCAGACCCGAAAACTCTTTGGAGGTCAAAAGAGGAATGATGCTAAATTTACCCATAAGCTTTTTTGGTGAAATCCATCCTGACAGAGATTCATGCGCACACACTGAAAGATAGTGAGAGGCACCGAATAGGGACTCAGAACCAGGCAAATTGAAATGACTGGCCAAGGAAACCCATTAGAAATGCCTCATATGAGTGATTCAAGCTACCATGAGGTTGCGACTCTGAGTCCGCCTGTGTGTCTATCTAGACGTACTGTACTCTTTTTTTCTCCTAACAAACATTTTACTTGTCTCACTACTTTTTGTCTTTGGGGGAATTCTTTTTTTGCAAAGCCAGGGCCTTGTCACTCATCACTGGTCTAGTAGTTAGGATTCAGCTCTCTCTCTGCAAGACCCGACCTCAATCTCAGGCTGGGAACCGAAACCCTGCTTCAACCCACTGCAGGGGGAGGCTACCAGAGATTACTCTGGGAGCAGTACCTCCAGTCACACCTCAAATAGGTCCCTGGGCTGGGAGAATCACCTGACATGAATATTTTGTGCCTTAGTTAACCTGACCACGCTGGCTGAAAGTGAGTGAAAGTCGTTCAGTCATGTCTGACTCTGCCACCCCATGAATATACAGTCCATGGAATTCTTCAGGCCAGAATACTGGAGTGGGAAGCTGTTCCCTTCTCCAAGGGATCTTCCCAACCCAGGGATCGAACCCAGGTCTCCCGCACTGCAGGTAGATTCTTTACCAGCTGAGACACAGGGAAGCCACATGGAACCCTGGCTGAAAAAAAAAAAAAAAAAGGATCAAAATGTAGACTGGAAACTAAGGCAAAAAATTATACTCCAGAATATTTTCTGCACAAATGAGTGTTTGATCAAAACCTATAGAAATGTCAAAACATGACATTACCCCCATCTCAGGCCAATATTATCATGGAAAACTTCATATCCACATTATTTCCCCAGTTCTCCAAGGGGAATAAGCATCATTAAGAGACTGGCCAGGAACACAAGATTATTGTGCCTTTAGGCCCCAAAGAATCTCATGTTCTGGGGAGAAGTTAGCTGAGTTTTCCAGCTTTCTTAGTGCTGGGAAGTCATTTGTGGAGGATGAAGTCATCCAAGACAGCTGGTGAAATACAATTTCCCTTGGTAGCTACTGACAGGCTGTAATGAGCCACCCAATCGAGACATTCTCAAGGGCTGAGAAGTTCCTTGGATGATGCTAGCCTTTTCATTTCTCACAAATCCACTGCACCAGGCATTAATGACAAAGTCCTCTAAGTTAATCACACTGTTAAGTCTTTTCTTTTTCTCGCTGCTGTTTTTTCCTACCCTGGCTGTGGAAAAAAAAAAGTTAACTAGACATCAGCATCAAACAAGCCTTTTTTAGAAAAAATTTTGGCTGCAGTGGGTCTTTGTTGCTGTGCGCTGGCTTTCTCTAGTTGCAGAGACTGGGGGCGGCTTCTGACTGCAGTCATTTCCCTTGTTGAGAAGCCGGGGACATACAGCATGGGCTCAGTAGTGTCGCACGGATTTAGTTACCCTGCAGCATGTGGGATCTTCCCCAACCAGGGATGGAACGTGTGTCCCCTGCATTGGTAGGTGCATTCTTAACCAATGGACCACCAGGAAAATCCCCAAACAGGCCCTTTTATGTCAGTTTTACATCTAGTTGATGACTACATAAATATTCAGTAAGCAATACATTGAACATTTCGTCTTTGAAGTTTTTCTTAATGAAATGTTGGGGGAAATACAATTTTCTCAGAGACTACCGTTTTCAACTTAGTGAGTGGCAAAAACCAAAAGTCTTTTGGAAAATATAGTTCAGAGCTGAAACAAGTCCAGATAAAAGTTTCTAGTAGCCTTCCACTCACCAACACAATGAGAGTGACTGTTACTTCAAACTCACAAACGGTGGGCATTTTTGTGGAAATAGCCTCTCTCTGTTGAATTAATATGTCCTGCCCAGAGAAAACCTTTTCAGGTTAAATATAAAATTATCATATGATTCAGACATTATAATTCTAGATATATACACAAAAGAATTGAAATAAGAACTTAAACTGATACTTGAATGCCAATGTTCATAGAGACATTACTCACAATAGAAGAAACCTCCTGTCAAAGAATAAATGGATAACAAAATTCCGTACAGTAGAATATCAGCCATAGAAAGGAATGAAATTCTGAAATACACTACAACATGGATGAACCTTAAAAACATGCTCTGAGATAAGGTAGATACAAAAGGTCAAATAAATGTGTGATTCCCTTATATGAAGTACTTGAGGTGGTCTTGTCGCTAAGTTGTGTCCTACTCTTGCCACCCCATGGACTGCAGCCTGCCAGGCTCCTCTGTCCATGAGATTCTTGAGTTACTAAATTCATAGAAAGTGGAATAGGGGTTGTCAGGGGTTGTGGGGAGAGGAATGGGGAGTTAGTGTTTAATGGGAACAGTTTGGGATGATGAAAAAGTTTTGGAGGTGTGCAGTGGTGATGGTTGCTACCGAACTGTACACTTAAAAATGGTTCAATGGCAAATTTTATGTTATGCACACTTTGCTACAATTAAAAACAACAATAATAATGATAACCAACACTTTTTCAGAGGATAGTCACACAGTGAATCAGAAGCCAAGTGAACAGCACTCAACACAGAGCACATTTCTTTTCCTCCCCAATTCGTAGTTGTGAGTTAAGTTAATTAGCATGTCCCCTCCCACAATGCTTTGCTTCATTCTCCACTAAAAACTAAGCGAAATCAAGCAACTGAATCAGCCTATATCTTTCCGAGAGCTCTTCACATCGTTGTCTAATTTTTATTCATTCAATATTTAAGGGTTTTGCCATGAGACGCCAACTCACCTTTCTGAAATAGGAACGTTGCTTATTGGGAACGATGAGACTGGGCGTTACTCGTCAGCTTTGCGCAGTGGCAGTATCGTAGCCAATGAGGTTTATCCGAGGCGCGATTATTGCTAATTGAAAACTTTTCCCAATACCCCGCCGTGACGACTTGAAATATAGTCGGCATTGGCAATTTTTGACAGTCTCTACGGAGACTGAATAATTTCGGTTTTAAAAGAAAGTATTACTTTTTCGAGAAATTGTTAGATGCCTGGTAAGCGTCTTGTCAGGCGAGTTAGGTTATTTATCTCAGCCCTTTACCTGTTGGGTTTTGTTTGAGCTTTCAACATATTTTAAAGTGGTTGAAGGTTGCTTGATCAAAGGTAGTTGTGTAAATCCAGTTTTCTATTAGTGCTGTGATTTAATTTTTTATCTTCGTAATATTAACAATTGAGATTTTTAATTTGGTTTTTGAAAATGCTTTTTTTCTTTTCCTGGCCCCCACACTCTCACCTCCAATTCCTGGTTTTTCTTCGGTTTGTCGTTGCTTTTCGGTCCTCCTGATGCTGTTTCCTCAGAATACAAGTCAACCCGATTCGTCTCTGTGACGTCATGTTAATTTGCATAACATTCCCCAGCATCCCCAGCGAAAGCGCTTTTATTTCCAAAATAATAATATTCGACAATAGATGGCCCAACCACACGAAGCCCCCGTGCAGATGGGCCTTAAATGTAACTGTATGCAGGGAAACGGATTCAATCCACGAACTCGCTGGCCGTCGCTCACCCTCACTGAAAAGGCGGTTGTCATCCGTGGGGGAAGCGGGTGCGTGCTCACGTACTCCAGCTTTGCGCAGTGGCAGTATCGTAGCCAATGAGGTTTATCCGAGGCGCGATTATTGCTAATTGAAAACTTTTCCCAATACCCCGCCATGACGACTTGAAATATAGTCGGCATTGGCAATTTTTGACAGTCTCTACGGAGACTGAATATTACTTGTGTAAGAAAAGCTTAAGGTTTTTTTTTTTTTTCCTTCCCTGGATTTTAAGCTTGGTAGTACTCTTTCGTGTCTGGGTTTTCTAACGATTTCTGAGGCTTGCATAAGTGTTTGTAGAGTCGGTTGATATCCAACTATCTCATTTTCTGTCGTTCTTTTTTCTCAATTTTATGCATGAGAGTGTTTTTTTTTTTTTTTAGTTTTTCATACCGTGGAGTATGTTTATCTTAAAGAGCCATTCTTTATTCTGTGATGTCTTTTTCATTTTTTATTTGTTTTTGGGTACATTGGGTCTTTGTAGCTGCGAGAAGTCTTTCTCTAGTTGTGGCGAGCAGGCGACTCTTTGTTTCTGCACTAGAATATTTTCTAATACGTTGGTTCTTCGTATCAGGTGGCCAGCGTATTGAAGCTTCAGCGTCAGTTCTCCCAATGAATATTCAGGACTGATTTGTTTTTTTAGGGTTGATTGGTTGGATCTCCTTGCTGTCCAAGGGACTCTCAAGAGTCTTTTCCAAAACCACAGTTCAAGCGCATCAGCTTTCTTTATGGTCCTACTCTCACATCCATTTTGACGTGAAAACTCATGCTTCACGGAGTTCGTTGGTTTCAGTTGCAGCATTTTCTTATGTGTTTCTAGTCAACGTGATTTAGGGGTACGTGTTTAACTCCAGTATTCTTGCCTGGAAAAACCCATGGACAGTGGAGTCTGTCGAGCTAAAAGCCCACAAGGGTAGCAAAGAGTTGGACATGACAACACGCATGCACCTTGTCACACCTGGAAGTCCAGCCTGGAGGTTTCCCACAGTACTACCCATGATTTTGGTTGTAATATTGTAGTTATCCCCTGGGAGGTCACAGTTGCCAAATGACCAATTCGGCTCCCATCACCCCTGAAGAGGCAGGGACTCAAGAGGGTCATGGATGCGCAGAACCAGATGGAGGTCTGAAAATTTTTTCATCTATTTGCTTTTAAAAGGACCAGGAGGTGGTCCAGTGGTTAAGACTCCATACTCCCAGTTCGGACTTCCCTTGTAGCTCAGTCTGCCTGTAGTGCAGGAGACCCAGTTTCGATGCTTGGGTTGGGAAAATGCTCTGGAGAAGGAAATGGCAACCCACTCCAGTATCCTTGCCTGGACAATCTCATGGACAGAGGAGCCTGGTGGGTTGCAGTCCATGAGGTCCAAAGAGTCGGGCACGACTGAATGACTAACACTTACTCCCAGTTCAGGGGGCCTGGGTTCAATACTGGGTCAGGGAACTAGATCTTGCATGCCACAACAAAAATCACATGCCAAAACTAAGATCCGGTGCAGTCAAATAAATAAATACATATATTTAAAGGGAAAAAAAAAAAGAAGAAGAGGGGAATGGACACAATAGACTTGTTCAGGTCCCACTATGGAGTCCCTGGCAGAGCTGCTCTTGGAACCAAGTCTCCTAACTCTTAATAGGGATGCTGGTTTCCACTGTAGTGGTTACCTCTAGTTTTGTCCTCTTAGGAAGCCAGGTGTGTCTATGAACAGAAGGCTTCAGGAATCCTACCCCTGGCATGGCAGATCCTTGACCTGCTTAGGCCGCCACTTATGAATCATTCCTCTGGCCTCTAGCAAAAGGATGCCGCTTAAGCGGGGAGGTGGTAGGTGAGCATCCACTGGTTCAAAGCAGTACCCGGGTGTGTCCGAGGCGGGAGGAGGGAGGAGTAGGGGGGAGGGAACCCCCTAGTGTCATCAGACTCTTCTCTGCTTCAGAGAGCTCAGAGTCTTGAGACAGACCACAAATAAACATATGAACTAGATAATTACAGATTATTTCAATGTTATAAAGAAAATAAACAGGGACATGTGATGGAGTCATCCAGGAGACCAGCCAAGATCCAACAGCAACAGCTATTGAGCACTGACTTGTGTGTCAGACTCCATGTGAAGCGCTTACTTCATATCCCAGACTCCACACAAAGTGCTTAATATGCTTTATTTCACTTAGTTCTCACAGAAATCATCTTGCTATTCCTTTCTTTTTTACAAGCAGCACTATTAAAGGATAATTGATATTCAGTAAACTGCACATATTTAAAGCATACAATTTGATGACTTTTAAAAACATGTACACCCATGAAACCATTTCTGCAAACCAGCTGGTGAACATATCCATGACTCCCCAAAGTTTCCTGGTGTTCCTTGGCAATCCATCCCTCCCCAGCATCTCTCCCCACTAGCCCCCTCCTGCTGCTGTCACTATAGATTAGTTTTCATTTTTTAGAATTTTATATAAACAGAGTCTACAGTATGTGATTTTTTTTGAGACTGTTTTAATAAAAAATATGTTCTTGCGGTCCATCCAGGTTGTTGCATGTATCACTGGTGCATTCTTTTCCCTTGCTGAATAGTTTTCCATTAATGGAAGTACCAGGGTTTGTTCAACCGTTCACCTGTGGAAGGACACTGGCTTGTTCCCAGTATTTTGCTAGCACAAATACAGCTGCTAGGAGTATTCCTGTACAAGCTTTTGTGTGAACAAAAGTTTGTTTTTGGCTGTGACAGGTCTTTGTTGCTGCACTAGGGACTTTCCCTAGTTTTGGAAAGTGGAGGCTGCTCTTTGCTATGTTGTGCAGCCTTCTCATTGCAATGGCTTCTCTTGTGAAGTACAGGCTGCAGGGCATACAGGCTCAGGAGTTGTGGCTCTTAGGCTTAGTTGCTCCGTAGCCTGTGGAATCTTCCTGGACCAGGGATCAAACCCCAATCCCCTGCCTTGGCAGGTGAATTTTTATCCACTGGACCATCAGGGAAATCTCTAATTTTTTTTAATTCTCTGGGTTGTATAGTCAGTTACATGTTTAGTTTTTTTAGAAGCTGCCAAATTATCCTCCAGAGTGGCTTTCATTTCCATGTTATTTTCCACCTACAGTTCGTAAAAATCCCAGCAACCAAGGGGAAGGGATAGCAGTGACTCTGGGAAGGTCACAGCTATATTTAAAATGGAGAACCAACAAGGACCTATTGTATAGCAAAAAAAAAAATCAAAACTCAGCAAGTCCCTCTGCCTTTTTTCTTTCCAGTCAGACAGTGATTTTTTTGAGTCCAAGACAGTTATCTAACTCTCACATTCCAACTTCACTGATTGTGTTCCCCTTATTTCCTGTAACCAAGACCACAGCTTGATTTGATTCAACAGGGTTTCAGAGATGGCCTTGTGAACTTGGTATTACACCTGCCACTATAATCAATGCTGAATTTAAATGCCAGGCTAAGCAGTAACTGTTCTCTCTCCATTGTAAACGTGCATTTTCCCCTGTGTAGTCAGTAATCTGTGGAATGAACGATCCTTGACATAGGAACTGTTTGGTACTAAAAAAGACCTTTTCTTTCCACAACCATGCCTTTAAACCACTTTCTGACCCGTCATCAAAATATGGCTAAGTAAGGTAAATTAACATCACTTCTCTGGAACCCAGGGAAGGTTTGGTAAGACCAAGAAATACCCTGTGGTCCCAGAAAAGGGAAGAAGAGTCCCTAATTGACCCAAATGTATCAAAATTGATGGAAAAAGGGGGTCAGTGATGGCTGCCAAAGGGGCATCCCAAATGTGGGAACTACAAGAGAAGCCGACATGTACTACCCAAAGACTGAAACTTCAAGGAGTTAAAAATATCCGTGACAATGTGGTCTGAAAATGCACTCCAACCATTTCTTTTCACCTTAGTTGGGTGCCAAGATGGCTAACCTGGGTGTCAAAACAGGTCTGGAAAAGACAAAATAAGAATGCTCCCTCCCATGGCAAGTTTTGTGTTGATTGGAAAGTCAGATGATGCTCTAGCAAACATGTGATTGTGTGTGTGTGTGTGTGTGTGTGTGTGTGTGATTTCCTTGGAATTCATAATAACAAGTAAGTAATGACTCATTTGTAAGCAATTACAAGAAAGAAAAGCATGGAAAGAGCACCAAAAATATGAACAAAACAATGCTGAAAAGCAAAACAATGGTTTCTTAAAAATATTTATTTTCGGTTGTGCTTGATCTTCATTGCTGCACTCCAACTTTCTCTACTTTTGGAGAGTGGGGACTACCCTCTAGGTGTGTATGTGCAGACTTCTTATTGCGATGGATTCTCTTGCTGTGGAGCACAGGCTCTAGGGCTTGAGGGCTTCAGTAGTTGCTGCACACGGGCTCAGTAGCTGCAGCTTCCTGACTCCAGAGCACAGGCTCAGTAGTTGCGGCGCATGGGCTCAGTTGCCCTGAGGCATGTGGGATCTTCCCGGAGCAGGGATTGAACCAGTATCTCCTGAATTAACCACTGGACCACTAGGAAAACCCCAGTGTGTTTTATTTAAAGGTAAAATTAATGGAACATACATGTAATATTTCATTGAGTTAGACAAGGGTGTGGTCCTTGTGTGATTAGATTGACTAGTTTTCTGTGAGAATGATTTTAGTGTATTTGCCCTCTTTCAAAAGACCTACTGTCTTACTTGGGTTTCTCTTACCTTGGGCGTGAGGTATCTCGTCCCGGCTGCTCCCGGCTGCTCCCGGCCAGCGAAGCACATGGGAAATAGATGGGGAAACAGTGGAAACAGTGTCAGACTTTGTTTTTCTGGGCTCCAAAATCACTGCAGATGGTGACTGCAGCCATGAAATTAAAAGACGCTTACTCCTTGGAAGGAAAGTTATGACCAACCTAGATAGCATATTCAAAAGCAGAGACATTACTTTACCAACAAAGGTTCGCCTAGTCAAGGCTATGGTCTTTCCTGTGGTCATGTATGGATGTGAGAGCTGGACTGTGAAGAAGGCTGAGCGCCGAAGGATTGATGCTTTTGAACTGTGGTGTAGGAGAAGACTCTTGAGAGTCCCTTGGACTGCAAGGAGATCCAACCAGTCCATTCTGAAGGAGATCAATCCTGGAATTTCTTTGGAAGGAATGATGCTAAAGCTGAAACTCCAGTATTTTGGCCACCTCATGCGAAGAGTTGACTCATTGGAGAAGACTCTGATGCTGGGAGGGATTGAGGGCAGGAGGAGAAGGGGACTACAGAGGATGAGATGGCTGGATGGCATCACTGAATTGATGGGTGTGAGTCTGGGTGACCTCCGGGAGCTGGTGATGGACAGGGAGGCCTGGCGTGCTGCAGTTCATGGGGTCGCAAAGAGTCGGACACGACTGAGCGACTGATCTGATCTGATCTGATCTGATATATATATACAGCAGGGACAGTCAATAATCACCATAATTCCACCCCCAGGACTAGAGGAAACAGCCACAGATAGGTGAGGTTATTCCTCCAAATTGTTCTATTTACGTGTCAACCTAATTATTAACAAACATTGGATTATACTCTTCATTTAGTTTTGTACGTGTGTGCATGCTCAGTAGCTTCAGTCGTGTCCAACTCTTTGTAACCTCATGGACTGTAGCCCGCCAGACTCCTCTGTCCATGGGATTCTCCAGGCAAGAATACTGGAGTGGGTTGCTGTGCCCTCCTCCAGGGGATCTTTCTGACCCAGTGATCGAACTTGCATCTCCTGCTTTGGAGACAGGTTGAGCCACTGGGGAACCCCACATCCAGTTCTACTATTTCCTTTTTCTTTCTGCTAAACTGAGATGGTGGACCTATTTTCCATGTTAGCACACAGCTCTCCTCTTCTCATATAGGTACATCCCACTTCAGCTCACCAGTCCCCTATAGATGGACATTTGGGTGGTTGCCAGTTTTTTCCAATGATGAGCAATGCTGTGATGAACATCCTTGAATGTGCATCTTTGCCAACTCATGGGGTATTTTGGGGGGAATTCTGCCTCCCAGTAAGCTATCTCTAGGGGAAATTCTGTAGGTGAGATTGGTTGCACAAAAGCCATTCATATTTTGCATTTTATTTATTTTTCTTAGAACTTTATTTAGTAGTTCTTTTTTTTTTTTCCTGTGCTGGGTCTGCTGCTGCACCCGAGCTTCTCCTTGTGTTGTGCAGAATATGGGATCTTAGTTCCCCAACAAGGGATGGAATCCTCTTCCCCTGCATTGGAAGGCAGATTACTAACCACTGGACCACCAGGGCAATTCCCACATTTTGCATTTTAATTTTCCTTTGGCTGCACTGCAGGGCACTCTCAGCCGTGAAAGCATGGCATCCTCACCACTGGACCACCAGGGAATTCTCCATATTTTGTATTTTAAGAGGTGCCCCCAAGTTGGGTTCCCCCAACACTATACCAGTGAATCCTCCCACAAAGCCACATAGGAGAGCATCTGGAGAATGTTCAATGTGTGTGTTTGGACATGTTCTGCAGCTTTCACAGGACTCTTCTGGGTTAGGGAGGGGAAGAGGAGGAGGGTGAATTCATATCCAGTTCCAACACTTGTTTGTTCTCCTTTCCAGGCAGAAAGCAGGGAGAAGGGGCTGGGTTGGGTGAGGTAATCCTGACCCTCTCCCCTTCCACCATGTATGGAAATATGCTTGGAAACATCGGTTCCAGATGGAGCCAACCCCCACCCCACCCCCTCCACCCCTGTCGCCTGAGCCAGCCTGGACCTACTGGCTTCAGGGGACGGAAGGCTGGACTCAGAGGAATATTTCAGCAGCGAGAGGGTCCATAAGCTCCAAAACAATCTTCCCAGTGTTCGAGTCACTGCAGGCTGGCTGCAGGAATCACTGGCTTCTCTTAGTTAAAAATATCCCGTGCCCGAGGGGCCCTCAGTGTCTGTCTCAGAAGGGAGCTGGCTTCCATTTCTTCATCACTGGGGAAATGAGCTGAGACCAACTGATTTTTTTTTTTTCCATGAAGCTTTGAAAACAGACTTTGTGGGTTCAAATCTTTGCTCCAGGGCTTCCCTGGTGGCTCAGTGGTAAAGAATCTGCCTGCCAATGTAGGAGACAGGGATTGATCTGGGTTTGATCCCTGGTCTGGGAAGATCCCACATGCCGCAGAGCAACTAAGCCCAGGCACCACAACCATTGAATCTGTGCGCTAGAGCCTGGGAGCCACAACTGCTGAGCCCATGTGTCACTGAAGCCTGCAGTCCCTAGAGCCTGTGCTCCGCAACAAAAGAAGCTACCTCATTGAATACGACTAGAGAGAAGCCCCCGCTCACCACATGTAGAAAAAAGCCTGCACAACAACAAAGACTCAGCACAGCTAAAAGTAAATAAATAAAATTATATATATATATGAAATCCTTGCTCTACCGTTCACTAGCTGCGTGGCCTTAGTCTGCTTACTTAACTTCTCTGTGCCTCAGTTTTCCTGGCTGAAAAAGGCATGTTGGAGTCATCACATCTATCTCAGAAGCTGATGGGTCTCCACCCTGGCTGAGCATTTAAAATTTCATCTGGGAACTTTTAACAAATCCTGATACCCAGGCTGCATTCTGGGTCAACTCAATCAGAATTTCTGAGTGTTAGTTCTGGGGCAAAAAAAAAAAAAAAATTTTTTTTTAAAGCTTTCCAGATCATTCTGATGTGCCAGTGCTGTAGAGATTTTGTGGGTGTTAAATGAGATCATATAGGGAAAAGGCTCCCTGTAGTGCCTGACATAGAGTTATATACTTTGGTGGGTGTTGTAGGATCAATTATCCAAGCCTGGGTGGTGGTCAGGGAAGGTTTCCTGGAGGAGGGGGTGGTTGAGCTGTGAAATGAGGGAAGAGAGAAGTTAACCAGGAGAAAGAGGACAGGATACATATCAGCAAGTGTCTGGAGCCAGGAGAATGTGGCCTCTCGGGGGAATTGAAAGTCATTCCCTGTGACTGGAGCTGAGAAAGGAGAGTTGAGAAGATCCCTTGCACTGGGTCCCCTAATGAGGTCAGAGGTCCTGGGGAATCACTGGGCTTTATTTTGGTGTCAGCAAGGTTTTAAGCAGGACAGTGAGTGGGGGGTGCATGTGTGTTGTTTCAGTTGTCTGACTCTTTGCCACGCTATGGACCATATAGCCTGCCTGGCTCCCCTCTCCATGGGATTCTCCAGGCAAGAATACTGAAACGGGTTGCAATTTTCTGCTCCAGGGGAGTGGGGGGGTGGCCTCCGCCCAAATTCAGGAATAGCAGAACCTTCTCAAGGCACTGTGTCCAAGCCTTCTGGGGAAGTTTAAACTTGCTGAGGGGTGTGACACAATCCCCAAGCACCCCTTCAGGAGCTATGACCTAGGCTCTGAAGTCAGATGGTCCTGGGTTTGAATCTCGGCTTTGCCACATCGTACCTGTGTGACGTAGGGCAGGTGGCTTCATTTATGAGCCTCAGTTTCCTGGCCTGGAAAACAGGCATAGAACACCCCCATTGGATCTTTGCAGGGATTAAATGAGGTAATAATGTAAATGACTTAACAGGTGTTTCCCACATGCTAAGCAATAAATGTTCTCAATATGTGTGAAAAAGGATGGTCTATAAGAATCTACAACTGGTCATTAATTTGGGGGGAATTATGGAAATCTGCCTGCAATGCAGGACACCCGGGTTTGATTCCTGGGTTGGGAAGATCCCCTGGAGAAGAAAATGGCAAAGCACTCCAGTATTCTTGCCTGGAGAATCCCATAGACAGAGGAGCCTGGCAGGGTACAGTCTATGAGGTCACAGGAGTCGGACACGACTGAGCAACTAAACTATCATCCCAGGGATCTTTTTGGGCTTCCCAGGTGGTGCAGCAGTAAAGAACCTGTCTGCCAATGCAGGAGACACAGGAGAGGCAGGTTCGATCTCTGGGCGGGAAAGATCCCATGAAGAAGACATGGCAACCCACTCCAGTATTCTTGCCTGGAAAATTCCATGGACAGAGGAGCCTGGTGGGCTACAGTCCATGGGATCGCAGAGTTGGGACATGACTGAGTGACTAACATACACACACATCCCCTCTTTATTCCCAACATCAATTAAATGAAAGTGAAGTCGTTCAGTCGTGTCCGACTCTTTTTGACCCCATGGACTATAGCCTACCAGGCTTCTCTGTCCATAGGATTCTCCAGGCAAGAATACTGGAGTGGGTTATCATTTCCTTCTCCAGGGGATCTTCCCAATCCAGGGATTGAACCCAGGTCTCCCACATTGGAGGCAGACACTTTAACCTCTGAGCCACCAGGGAAGCCCAGTGCAGTGGTAAATTTAATTCATTCAATTAATAGGTGTTATTAAAACATTAATAGATGTTATTCAGACAACATATTTTTATTGAGCACTTACTGTATCCTGTGCCCTGTGCCAGGCACTGGGTAGAGCAGTGAATGAGACAAACCTGGCCTTTGCTTTCCTGAAGCCTAGAATCTAGGAGAAGACAGACAGATGCAAGCAAGTGCGTAAGTATTTCATTACAGTTCCTCGGTATCTATGATTGGTTCCAGGAGCCCCAATATACCAAAATCCTTAGATGCTTAAGTGCCATAGTCAGCCCTGTGTCTCCGGTTCTTCTGCATACACAAATTCAATTAATCTCAGGTCTTGTAGTACTATCTACATTTGTTGAAAAGAAATCCTTTGTAATTTTTTGTTATTACAAAAAATCCTTTGTAATAACTTTGTAATTCCCTGGCAGTCCAGTGGTTAGGATTCTTTGGGGCGTTCACTGCCCAGATCACAGGTTTAATTGCGGAAGTAAGATTCTGCAAGCCAAGCAGCGAAAAAAAAAAAACAAAAAAACAACCAAACCCACCTGCTTATTAGTGGACCTGTGCAGTTCAAACCAGTGTTTTCCAAGAGTCAACTGTACCATTATGAGGAGTGCTAAAAACAGGTCATAATCACAGGAGCCCTGACATAGTCTACCAGGCCAAGGAATGGTTTTCTGAGAAAATGGCTTTCAGGTTGAAATCTCCCCACTCTCCGCAAATGATGATGCCAGCTAACATTTAAATCTGTGCCGTCCAGGGTGGTAGCCACTAGCCAACATGAGGCTCTTGAATCCTAGGACTGTGGCTAGTGGAAATGAAATGTGGTGTACGTGTAACGTGCAAATGTGATCTCAGAGACTTCCTATTTCAAAAAAAAGTGAGCTATCTAACTGATATTTTTATATTGATTACAAGCTGAAATGGTAACATTTAGGATAGACTGGATTAGATAAAATATACTAAGATTCATTTTAACTGTTTCTTTTGATCTTTTTCAATGCGCCTACTAGAAAATTTTTAATTACATACATTTTCATTACATACATTGCATTTTGTTTCTAGGGGATAAGCCTTGAGTTCCCTGGAGCAGGAAATGGCAACCCAGTCCAGTATTCTTACTTGGAAAATCCTATGGACATAGGAGTCTGGTGGGCTACAGTCTATGGGACTGTGAAGAGTTGGACACCACGGAGCAACTGAGCACGGCATACGGATCCCTGAGTTAGACAGTGCTTGTTGATGACTAGGGATATACCAAGGTGTAAATGTGTAGTATCTTGTTTAATCCTATGATGACTCTGATAGGTAGCTATTATTTATCTACTTTCTGCAGAGGAGGAAACAGATGCAAAGAGTAAAATGCACCGAGATTCACCACCATCAAGGAAGATAACTGGAATTGGGTCTTTCTCAGTCCACTGAGCTGTGTACTTAACCTCTAGCCTACATTGCTGAGCAGAGGGGCCCATGGGCTGGGACAGGAAGAGGCATCCAGAGCCATCAACTACATGAAGAGACAGACATTCCACGGACTAGAGGGCCCTCGGCAACCTTGGCCATGGAGTGGTCCCACAGTCCTGTCAGTCAGTTCTTCTTTCTTTAGAGACTGTTTATTTTCCATCAACCTATTTCCATTTAAAAAGTTTGTGGAGAACCCCCCCCCCCCCCCCCCCCCCGCCCACCGAATGCTCCAGTAGCTAAGACTGCTCCCAATGCAGGGGGCCCGGGTTTGATCCCTGGTTGGGGAACTAGGTCCTACATGCTGCAACTAAGCATTCACATGCCATAACTAAAGATTCTGCGTGCTGCAACTAAGACCCAGTGCAGCCAAAAAAAAAAAAAAATTTGTAGAAGAACAGCTTAAGATTGTTGTGGTTGTTCCTCAACAACCACAGTGGTTGTTCCTACTCATTCAGTGGCCTGAGTGGTGGGAGCTACAGGCCAGTCTTCAGTGGGGAACTGTGGAATAAGCCCAGAGAGCTCCTGCACACCTTCAGACCAGTCCACCACACAGGTTGAGCATCGGTGAACTCAGGAGCTGGAGTGGTCCATCTACCCTGAAACGCCTCCTTGGTCACAACCTTCTTAGCTGCCACCTGCTCTTCCTTTTCAATCCCTTTCAGCATCTCCATAGAAGGAAAGATAAGGCATGACCTTCCAGGGTGTTCACAGGAGATGGTGTCATGCATGGGCAGAACTTCTCGGGCTAGCACCCACCACGTCAGACCCACTGAGTGAGCTCCCTTGTCACACGGGATGGCCAGGCCCACGGAGCACAGAGGAGAGTCTGTGTCACGTAAATCAATGGAAGGCAGGTGAAGAGACTTCTGCGAGAGGCTGGTGGTCAGCCCTGCGATAAGTAACCACCAGAAGCCTTGGTTCCTGGAAGGCTGCCTAGATCTGGTTAGTGAAGTTTCCATGAGTGAAGCAGCCAGCAATAGGAACGGCTCCAGTGGCAGCAGCAAACTTCAGCACAGCCCACAGGCCAGTATTCTCAGAGGAAATGACGCTGATGTCCACTGGGTTTTCAGTGACAGCGATGGCATGAGCTGCCAACAGAAGCTTCTGCAAGGTTCTCTTCAGATTTATGATGTAGACATCATGACTTTTCCTTTTGTAGACATGTTGTTTCATTTGAAAGTTAAAGTTGGTGCCACCTAAGTGGGTTTCCCTTCCTTGGTGGCTCAGTGGTAAAGAAATCTGCGTGCAATGCAGGAGAAGTGAGATGCGGCTAAGATCCCTGGGTCAGGAAGATCCCCTGGAGGAGGAAATGCAACCTGCTCCAGTATTCTTGCTAGAAAATTCCATGGACAGAGGAGCCTGGCGAGCTCCATGCGGTCACACAAACAGTTGGGCATGACTGAGTGACTGATCACACACACACAAGTGAGTTTCTGATGAAAGAAATTTGAGGACATCCTCCTCCCTATCTGCAGGACATCAAGGGCTCTGGGGAGAAGGCAACGACAACCCACTCCAGTACTCTTGCCTGGAAAATCCCATGGACAGAGGAGGCTGGTAGGCTGCAGTCCATGGGGTCGCTAAGTCGGGCACGACTGAGCGATTTCACTTTCACTTTTCACTTTCATGCACTGGAGAAGGAAATGGCAACCCACTCCAGTGTTCTTGCCTGGAGAATCCCAGGGACAGGGGAACCTAGTGGGCTTCCGTCTATGGGGTCGCACAGAGTTGGACACGACTGAGGCGACTTAGCAGCAGTGCAGCAGCAGAGCAGCAGCAGCAGCAGCAGCAAGAACTCTGGATATGGTGAAAGTTTCCCTTTAAGTTACAATGGGAATCCAGAACAATGCCATATGGACCCCAGTCTGGGTAGCGAGGAGAGGCAACATCAGTTCATCTTGAGGAAGGATGAGAAAACCTGGTTTGAATTAAACAAGTCTGATGGCTCGGGGATGGGGGTCCCGAGGGGAGGAGTGTCGAAGGTCACAGCACTTAACCGCAAAGCCTCAGTTCTCTTTAGAACATTCAAATTGATGTGTTTAGTCACTCAGTCATGTCTGACTCTGAAACCCCATGTACTGTAGCCCGCTGGGCTCCTCTGTCCATGCGAGTCTCCAGGTAAGAATACTGAAGTGAGTAGTCATTCGCTTCTCCAGAAGATCTTCCTGACCCATAGATCAAATCCAACTCTCACATTGCAGACAGATTTTTTTCCCCCTACTGAGCCACCAGGGAAGCCCCTCCTTAGAACTTCACCCACCAAAGGCATAATTGTCAGCTTAATTGATGTTTTCCTTTCCAGGAACTATTGCTTTGAAAAGAAAGGTTTGAGGGACTTCCCCAGTGGTTCAATGGTCAAGAATCCACCTTGCAATGCAAGGAACTCTGGTTTGATCCCTGGTTGGGGAACTAGGATCCCACGTGCCAGGGAACAATTAAGCCTGTACAATCCAACTAGAGAGCCTTAGAGCCACAACGAAAGATCTCATGTGACACAATTAAGACCCAACAGAGCCAAATACATAAATAAATACTAAAAAAATAGTTGATCCACCTTAAAAAAAGGGGGGGGTTTGAGACCTTTGAAACAGGGACACGTGTATGCTGTGGGATTAGTCTAAGGATGATAGTTTCACCCAGCAGAGTAGCAGGTGTCCTGCAGAGGCCTTAGCTAGGCCTTCTCAGGTTCAGATCTCAGTCTTCCCACTTATTAGCTCCGTGACCTTGGGTAACTCAATCTCTCTGGTCTCAACTTTTCCAACTGAAAAAGGGGATACTAGTGGTCATTTCCTAGGCTTGTGGTAGAATTAAATGCAAGAAAGCACAGAAAGCACCCAGCTCACAGCCTTTTCATTCTATTGATAGTGCTGCTGCTGCTGAGTCACTTCAGTCGTGTCCGATTATGTGCGACCCCATAGACGGCAGCCCACCAGGATGCCCCGTCCCTGGGATTCTCCAGGCAAGAACACTGGAGTGGGTTGCCATTTCCTTCTCCAATGCATGAAAGTGAAAAGTGAAAGGGAAGTCACTCAGTCGTGTCCGACCCTCAGCAACCCCATGGACTGTAGCCTTCCAGGCTCCTTCATCCATGGAATTTTCCAGGCAAGAGTACTGGAGTGGAGTGCTGTTGCCTTCTCCGATTGATAGTGCTGGCACTCAATAAATGGCAGGTGGAAAAACAAAAAACGGCAGGTGGTGCTATCACATGATTTCTGAGTCTGTGAGAGCAAAGCCCCTCGGGTCTGGGGTGGCAGTGGGGTGTTTCAGGAAACCATGCCCAGCACTGGGTGTAACCTCCTTGTAGTTTTTCCCTTAGGGTCTAAGGTGGGGTCCTTTTTGCTCTGCCCAGAACTTTGGAAAAGTCTCCTTCTAGGGAGGATGGATATGTGTAAAATTAAAGAATATATAACCTTGTAAATGGGCTTCCCTGGGTAGTTCAGCAGTAAACAATCCAGTGCAGAAGACCCCAGAGAGTGGGTTTGATCCCTGGGTCAGGAAGCGAAGATTCCTCTGGAGAAGGAAATGGCCTCACTCCAGTATTTTTGCCTGGAGAATTCTATGGGCAGAGGAGCCTGGCAAGCTACAGTCCATGGGGTCACAAAGAGTCAGATATGCCTTAGTGACTAAACAATAACAAACCTTGACAATATTGAATCTGTCCTCAAAGGCTGGGCTGAGAGATTGCACTGCCACGGATCCAGAGGGCAACCCCAGGAAAGGTCCTTCAAACGTCCCCAGCCTTCAGTTCAGTTGCTCAGTCATGTCCGACTCTTTGCGACCGCATGAATTGCAGCGCCAGGCCTCCCTGTCCATCACCAACTCCCAGAGTCTACCCAAACCCATGTCCATCGAATCGGTGATGCCATCCAGCCATCTCATCCTCTGTCATCCCCTTCTCCTCCCCTCAATCCTTCCCAGCATTAGGGTCTTTTCCAATGAGTCAACTCTTCGCATGAGGTGGCCAAAGTACTGGAGTTTCAGCTTTAGCATCATTCCTTCCAAGGAACACCCAGGGCTGATTTCCTTCAGAATGGACTGGTTGGATCTCCTTGCCGTCCAAGGGACTCTCAAGAGTCTTATTCAACACCACAGTTCAAAAGCATCAATTCTTCGGTGCTCAGCTTTCTTCACAGTCCAACTCTCACATCCATACATGACCACTGGAAAAACTATAGCCTTGAGTAGACGGACCTTTGTTGGCAAAGTAACGTTTCTGCTTTTTAATATGTTATCTAGGTCGCTCATTACCTGGTACTAATTTAGGATCTTCTTTGGTGGGGTGGCAATTTACTGAAAGATGGACGTAGACGGACGGGCGGACAAATCTGACTCTCCAGTGGACAGCGGTGTGATAAGTGAGTGACCGATGAACGGAGAGACACAGGTGAGATTGTGAGGCGTCAAGACAGGCGGATGGATATGTTAGCCAGACAGTCAGGCAGGCAACCGTGAGACAGAAAGACTGACAGAGGACAGGAAACCCGGGAGCCTCCCACCTGCAGGCTTGGCCGCGAGGCGGCGCCGCCGTCCAGCCCAGCGGCGCCAGCCGCCCCGGCTCGGCGCGCTCTCGCGGGTGGGCGGAGGGGGCGTGGCCAGCGTGCGCACGGGGCGGGGCCGGCAGCCTCGCGGGGGGCCCCCACGGGCGGAGCGCGCGGCGGGGGCGGGGCGCGCGTGCTCGCGGGGGCAGCCGGGGGCGGGGCGCGCGTGCTCGCGGGGGCGGGCCGTACGGCGGGCGCGGGTACGCGCGGCGGCGGCGGCGCGTTCCGTTCCGGGCCGAGGCTCGCGGCGGAAAAGTTGCGCGGCGGCGAGGAGCGGCCCCGGGACGGGCAGCGAGCGCGACGCCTAGCCGGCTCCTGGAGCCCGCGGCGCCCCCACCATGGACGACCTCGGTGAGTGACTGGAGGGGCTGAGGGAGAAGGCAGCGAGGGGCGCGCGGCCCCGGGCCCCGCGCCGGGGCGGGCGCGAGCGAGCGCGCGAGCGGCGGGCTGAATCCCACCCGCTGCGGCCCGGGTCCCGGCTCTGGTTCTGGCCAGCCCCGGCTCGGCGGGACAGGATCCCGGGCTGGGCCTGAGTCCCAGGCCAGGCCAGCCGCCGTGCTCACAGCCGCCACCCCTTCGCCTCGAGGACAGCCCCACCTCCGGACCCCCTCGACCTCGGGGATCCACCCCCATCTCCCAGCTCAGCCTCAGGGACCTGCTTGCTCGTCAGGGACCCGCCCGGTCCGCCTCAGGGACGGGCCCCCACTGCCGGGACCTGACCACCTCCCCCGCTGCGGGACCCTCACTTCACACAGCGCTCCCCCACCCCCATCGCACAGTTGGAACACCCAGTTTGGGGATCAGCTGCCTGATCGCGCAGCCGGGGCCTGCTCCCAGCCCCTGGAGGACCACCCCTACTTCACAGACCGACATCCGGCACCTCAGGGGTAGCCCTCCGAGTCTACCCTTTTTATTTCACAGGTCAGATTCACAGGTTTGTGATGAGCTTCCATGACCACATCCCCACAAAGACAAGGCTCTTTTCTGCCCCACTAAGGCCCTGGGTCCATTTCACTGCCCTGGCCACTCAGCGGACCAGCCCCTCCGCTTTCATATCACAGACCAGCCTCATCCTGGAAGCGTAAGCTGGGGAGACAGATTGGTGAAGTGCCAAGGGAATGAGGTGGGAAGTGGACCCCCAGGGTATGGCCATCTCTGAACTTGTCCAGGCTGGCAGTACCTTGCGGGAAGCCCCATAGGTAAGGAGGATAGGATGCCCAGAACAGAGTTTTACTGTTTTCATGTGACTGGAGCTCCCAAACTGTTTTTTTTTTTTTTCAGTCCAGCCTTGATCTGGAGTTTGGGCAGAAGAAAATATCTTCTGGAACCAGACACTAAACCCAGGGGTCTTGGAGCTGGGGGTTCTAGGAATGCCTTGAGCACCGTGAACCCTGGAGTGGGAGGATTCATTCTCCCTCCCTCCTCTTCACGCCTGGAGCTGGAAGGCCTCTGAGCCAGGGAGTTGAGGAGGGGGAGGAAAGTTTCTTCTCTGTAGGAGCCTTGTCTTCCCTCTATGGACTGTGGGTGGCTTGTGTGACCACTGATGCTTTCTCTGTCTCAAGCTTTTAGGGGTGGATTCATCAGACAGGACTGATGGGCCTCCCCCGAGCTGCACAGGGCACTAAATTAAGACTGGTTATTTGTAGGCACTGGACTTGCAAAGGAACAGGGAGGAGGATTGGGGTGTGACTGCTTCCCAGAAGCTTCCTTTGGGGATCAAGGTGCCTCTGCAACCCCCTAACCCCCAAAATCCTGGAGCTGGGGAGAATGTGCGGTCCTGCCTGTTTTGCAGAGTACAATGGCTGCCAAGCATAGTTCTGTCTTTGGGTCAGGCTTGGCACCCATTTTTCCAGCACACTCAAGGCTGGCATGGCTTCCAGGCAGGTATTTTTTTTTTTTTTCCATGTAAAAATAACTGAACTGAAAGGAGGCTGGGGGATATTTTTTGAATCAGGATCTGAAAGTCTCAATGCTTTCCCTGTGGGAACTCACAAGCAGAGTCTCAGTTTCTGAAATGCTGGTGTGGGTTCCATTGCTTCCAGACAGGCCCCGTGCTGTTTGAAGGACTGAGAAAGTCTTTGTAGAGTTCCCTGTTGAAGCCCGGAATTCCTGTCCTCTGACAGTCTTCCATTTAGGGCCAGGAAACTGAGTTCGTCTCTTCAAAGGAAAGAAAGTGTCCTGGCAGAGCAGATTGTAGGAATTTAGATTTGCTGTTCCTGAAGTATTTCCCCGTACCTCAACTGTCCTGTCTTCACAGTAACTCTTTTTGAAGAGCCCCTTAAGGGTCCCTGCTATCAGTACTGCTGGCCTTTTACAAATGGAGAAAACTGAGGCTAAGAGAGGTTGATTCACTGGCTCAAGGTTGCACAGTCGTAAGATGACAAAATCATGACTGGAAGCCCTATCCCTCGCTCCTACGTCTGCAGCTCTGTGCACCATGAGGCCTTTCTTCGTGGCGAGGGGGTCTCAGAGAAGTGATGGCTGCCACCTGTAACTACTTCTCCTGCCTCCCCCAGAGGCTCCTCAGTTGTCTGAATCTGGGCTGCCTGGTTTCCTTGGCCTAAGCTCCCAGGGGGCCAGCCACGCCTGGCTGACGGACCGGAGCCTGGGGTGGGCGGAATGGGGCGTGCAGGAGGAGAGAGGAATTCGCCTCTGCTCTCAGCCCCCATCAGCTGTCTGGATGGCTGCTCAGCACCCTGCCCGTCAGCTGTTTTCCTTAGTTAGGCTGGACCCAGAGGCCAAGCCTCTTGTTTTTATTTTTCTCCTGAGAGTGCTGTCAGCTGTGAGCCTCTTGGTTCATAAGAGAAGAGTCTGACCTGTGGCAAGTCTAGAGGGGTCAGAGTCTGTGCTGTGACTTTTTTATTTCTTGGTCTAAAAGAAAAAAATTGGGGAGCCCTCCCCTTCCTGTAGCTGTTAGTGACAAACTCACCATGTCTTGTTTAATAAGTTACAAAGTTATAGCTCTTTGGGCAGAAAGTCCTTAAGTAAACACAGCGAGCGTCCTGCCCTTCCCTGTGTGTTCTGTCCGCTTTGTGCTGTGGGGTGGCTGCTGGTGGCTTTCCTCGTTACTGTTTAGATGCTGGTTTGGCTGGGAGTTCTTGGTGTTCCAGTTCTGGCTGGAGTTTCCTGGACAGAGTTCTCACAACACGCAGAGGCACTCTGGTTATGTTCTGCTCGCCCCTCCTTCACGTTTTTTCGTGCGCTTGGAGGTGGGGGGATGGGGACTGTGACCACAGCTGGGGGTTAATAGTGATCACATGCGTTTGATAGCAGCCAGGCATCCTACTCAGCACTCCTTGGTATCAGCACAGAGATTCCTGGAGGGAGGTGTTTAACCCCTGATTGATGGACGCAGAAATTTGAGTCAGGAAAGTTCAGTGGGGGCCCTGGGATTGTAACCCAGGTCGATCCACTTCCAGACCTGATCATTTTCATAATAAGGTAGTACATGCATGAGTGCTCAGTCATGTCTGACTCTTTCCAACCCCATGGACCATAGTCCACCAGGCTGCTCTGTCCATGGGGATTCTCCAGGCTAGAATACTAGAGTGGGTTGCCATGCCCTCCTCCAGGGGATCTTCCCCACCCAGGGATCAAACTACCCTCTCCTGCACCGCCGGAAGATTCTTTGCGGCTAAGCCCCTGGGGGGAGAAGCCCTAATGAGTTAGTAAGTGCTTGGTAATCTACCAGGGGAATGAGCCATGGGGCCTGCTGAGTAATTGCTGGGTACCTTTTAAACTTCTGCCCTTGGGGCCATCGTCCCGTATGGTCTGGGTGGCAGTAGGTAGGCTGGTTCAGGCCTCAATAGCTTTGCCATTCCCATCCCTTGCAGGGGGAGCAGCCAGCTGTTGGCAATGCCCAGTTACCGCTGGGATCTGGACCTGTCTCCTTGCAGCTTCTCAGCAGTCTTGACTCTCTGGAACACAGTGCCTCATTGTCCTTGGGTGGGGAGTACTGGGGAGCAGGGGAATTGCCTGGGGCATTCCAGGCTGTGGAGCCTCTCTGTTTCCATGGAAAGTCTGGACTTTGGGCTCACCCATCTGTGGTGCCTCTGTGTGTTAGGGCAGGGTCAAGGGCACCAGCTGCTGGGCTTGTGGCAGGGGTGGCCTGTGGGGTGATGGTGTGCTCCTTGGGGGCCCTGCGTCAGCCCCAGATCTCCTCCTAGGCTGTGCACTAGTGAGGTGCGGAGCAGGCACTCAGACCCTGGTGTGTTTGGTTCTTCAGCAGGTGCCCTTTCCGTTGGGCAGCCAGAGCTTGGTGGGGAGAGGTTCGGGCTGCTGCGGGCCAGAGCCCTGCCACTTTGGGTTTGAGTCCCCTCAAGGGAACATCCCAGGATCCTCATGCCTGAGGGTACTGACTTCCCAAAGCTTTCCTGAGATCTTTCTCTAGTTCCAAGGGCAGAGACTGGAAAAACTCCCTTCCACTTTACTCTCGTTCCAGCCCTTCCCTGGGTTGTCCTGGTCTCAGTGTCTTCATTCGTGATCACAGCCGTCTGTAGAACACTTTTGCTTGTTCATACGGTGTTTGCAGAACCCTTTCTGTAATGTTTATTGAGCACTTACTATGTACCAGCCCTGGGCTGGGCACCTTACCCGCATTTTCTCATTGAATCACATTGGCCCTACGAGGCGCAGGTTCCATTACTATTACTGCCACCCATTTTACAGATGATGAAATGGAGGCCCACTTGCCCAAGTTCTGTAACTCGCGAGTGGCAGGGCTGGGATTTAATGTCCCCTGCAGTAGAGGTGTGGAGTCTTAACCCCTGGTCTGCCAGGGGTGTCCCCTCGTTTTCTCTTCAGTCTCACACCGTCCTTTCCTGTTCTCTGCGGCTTCCTCGCTCTCGTTGGTTCATTCTCGAGGATGCCGTGCCCAGGACAGGATGCCAGGTGCTTACAGCAGTGTCTCCTGCTTGGTGGAGGACCTCCCTTCTCTCTAACTGTCCTCTGTCCACTCACCGGTTAGCCTCAAGACAGAGCTGCGAGCTTCCAGCACAGCTGGCGCTGAGAACCCGGGGCAGGCTCCGCGCTCCCTCTTCTACTCTTTGCGGTTGGAGTCAGAAGCCCTCTGTGCCCCTAGCTCCGTACACCCTCTTGTCTTTGTTCAGGTGTTTGCACCTGGCTACCACTGGGAGCCAGCCCATTTCCAGAGGAAGAAATCCTCAGAAACCCTTCAGGTGGAAAACTGAGGAATCCTGGGAGAGGGAGAGGGGAAGAGAAAGCATTAGGAAGTTGAATTTTCCCAGAAATCTTGACAAACCAACAGCTTCAAAGGGGTGGCTGGGGACTGCCCTGATGGTCCAGTGAGTGAGACTCCAAGCTTCCACTGCAGGGGGCGTGGGTTCTATTCCTGGCCAGGGAACTAAGAAACTGCATGTCTCACAGTGTGACCAAAATAAAAATAATGAAGTAAAATAAGTGTCCAGAGGTCATCTCCTGACCTGGGATAGGCCTGGAGCCCTATGGCCTCCCAGGCCCATTTTGCCTTTTCAGTTGCAGTCCTGTTGGAAGCCTCACATTTGGCCTCAAGCGTCCATTCTCCACCAGATAAGTCTCCCAACTAACGGATTGATGGCCTACCCAGTGGGGCTCAGGGCCCGCCTCTCCAGGGAGGCCGTGGATGCTGGGCCAGAGGCAGGCAGGCCGTGTGGTTGGCCAGGCCCAGCAGAGCCCCAGTGGCCTAGTTTCTCCTTAAAGATGGCCTTTTAATGCTTATTTCTCGTGTGATTGTGGTATTGTGGTTTTATGGGAGAATGTTGTTATTGTTAGGTGCAGGCGAAAGTATCTGGGAGTGAAGTGTCACCATGTCTGCAACTGAGTTTTAAATGATGTAGTAGAAAACGTAGGGAGGATGTGTATATACTGTGTGTATGTGTAAAGAGGGAGAGAGAGGAAACTTGTGTATGTGCGTACAAAGAAATGGCAAAGCATCACCTGTGACTGCACCTAGGTAGAGGGCATGTGGGTGCTCAGTGCAGCGGCCTTTCAGCTTCTCTGCACATTTAGACATTTGCATGATAAAAAGTGGGGGAGAAAAGGTGAGAAAACCTTGCTTTTCCACAGCTGGCTCGAAGTCATTCCATCAGGGATGGGCATCAGTTGCCTACCTGTGATTGACCCGAATGAGTGTCGGCCTCCTGTCACTCTGACGCAGGTGGTGGAAAGACCAGGTGGGTAGAGACAGGAGCCAGGCAGGCCTTGCATGGGAGTGACTGGGATGCCGCTGGGGACGGGGACACACAGTGCCCATGCAGGAAAAGGACAGGGCCTGGCAGAGACAACAAGCATCGCTGGTGTGGAGGGAGCCTCTGGGGTTATTCTGAGTGTAGCGATGTGAACCAGACTGCGGTCCAGGCAAGCAAGATGCCGGGCTCCAGCGGGAGTTGGGAAGGGGTGGCCTGGGTGGGATGCAGAGAGCCGCCTCTGGGCAGCTGGAGCCTGGGAGGAGGGGATGACATGCCTTTCACTTCACATCAGGAGAACCTCTTATCTGTGGCCAAAGGAACACCGTAGCTGGTGGGCAGTGGAGGCTGGAGTGGCCCTAGGCTCTTGCTTGCAGCCCCTCTTGGCCATTCGATTCTCCAGACTTGAGGCTCCCGCTCCTGGCATCCCCACTCCCAGGGCCCTCCTGTCATGCTTTCTGCCGACTCCAAAGCCTGTCCACCAGGCCTCCCATCTCTGTGGAAGAAACAGCCGGATTCCCACACTGGTGGCCCCCTTGGCTCACAGGGCCCCTGGTGCCCACTAGAAGCATTTAGCAGTCCGTCAGCCCTCCTTAGGGGAGTGCCGCACGTGAGGGTCTTCTCTGAGCCTCACGTCTGTCTGTCCATCCCCAAGCAAGGACTCAGGCTGGCCGTTGGGTCCTGATCATGGGGTCATCCTATGGAGGTCTCAGAGCCGCGTGTCCGACTTGACCGCCTGTTTGAGGAGCAGAATGACGTGTGTTTTATGGGCAGGGTGGGGGGATGGGGAGGGGTGGTGCTGGGAGGAAGCTTTATGTAATTCTTGGCTGGGACTCAGGTAATTGTTTTAATGAAATGGAATGCAGCTTATTCAGAACGCGCTTGGCAGAAACAGCCATGTTCTGTTCTGTGTTCTCGTTGGGGAGAGCGAGTCACACACTCGAGGAGGCCGATTGGGAAGAGAGTGGAGCCTGGGGTGAGCGTGAGCAAGGTGGGCGGAGGCCTCTGGGGATCTCCTCTCCCTCCACCGCGGGGATCCTTGGCCGGCTGGACTCTCCCCCTGGACTCCGATCCGGGGCCTTGCTGAACAGATGCTTCTTGCAACAACAGCAAGACCCTGTTACAGCAAGCGGGCTGTAAACTGAGCCTGAGGCTGCCTCTCTGGCTGTTGGGAGGCCAAGTGACGTGGGCGTGGGAGTGCTCCCACACAGCCGACAGACCCTCCGAGACATCTGTCTGTTATGCACTGTACCCACCTCTTCCCACCTCAACACGTCCTATAACTCCCTGGCCTCCCCCACCCCCCCAGCATCTCCAATCAGTGCTGACGTCCGTGCCTGGATGTGACCTATCCAGAGGTACACCTGGATCCGCTTTCCTTCGGGTTTGTTCCCCCGACCCTGTTTGTCCTTCCTAACTTCTTTTTTTCTTCTTTAATTTTTCTCTTGGACACACCCTGTGGCATGTGGGACCTCAGTTCCCCAACCAGAGATCAAACCCACACCCCGTGTGTTGGAAAGCAGAGTCTTAACCACTGGACCTCTTGAGAAATCCCCCTCCTGACTTATTTAGTTTCCTCCTTGTCCTGTTTTCAATGCAGCCTGGGCCATTCTTCCACGTTTTTCTCGTTGGCTGAGAACACGTCCCATTCTGTAGCAGCCATATTTCTCCCTTCCTTCCTTAAATTCTGCTTCTCTGAAGATCCCCCATTCTCCGAAGAACCACCCTCTGCCCACCCCCCACCTCCTTCCCCACCTCCTCCTCTGATCCCTTTTTGGGGGAACACTCGTGCATATTTGCGAAGGCTTTTTCTGGGCCCCTTGTTTCTCTCCTAGGTATCCAGGTCAGTTTATCTACTTGCGTGACCTGTTTTATCACTTGAATGCTGGTGATGCCTAAATTTATATTTCCACCCCTGACGTGGATTCTATTGTCCAGATTCTTCCGGTCTGCAAGCCAGCAAAGATCCACCTCATTTCCTTCTCACTCTCTCTTCACTGCCTCAGTCTATTGTCTGCTCTGTTTTTGTCCCCTCTCTTCTCTTGACCTGGGTTAAACTGTTTCTGCAACATTTTACAGTTTAGAAAACATGTTTATGTGCTCCATCATCATTGATGATTCTGACAGAAGCCCTTTGGGGTAAGTGGTGGTTTCCCCATTTTACAAATGAGGAAGCTAAACTGCAGCTTGGGGCACAGAGGAAGTGGACACTCCCAAATGTCACTGCAGATAATGTTGCGAGAGCTTGGTCCCAGGTCTTTGAGTGCCCCAGCCGGTTTTCTTTTTGGTCCTTCAATACTGGAAGCCTGAAGGCAGTGATGGGAAGTCACAGGTTGCATGTGGCCTGCAGACCCGTGTCATTCGGCCTTCATGGTATTTAAATATATTCAGAATTAGACACCAGCATTGAAAGTATCAGGAGATGGCACCTCAAAATCCATAGGCTATTTTTTTTTTGAAACTCAAAAGTTGGCAGCACTGGACGCCCATCCTCCGTGGCACCCGTGGGTTGAACTTGACAGCTCGACTCTCACAGCGGCTCTCTCTGTTGCCTGCACCAGGCCTGCTTTGAAAAGTTCTAAAAATGCTCTCTTTTTTAAAAATTTTATTTATTTCTGACTGCCCTGAGTTTTTGTTGCTGCTCTTGATCTTTCTCTAGTCGTGGTGGCTTCTCTCGTTGCGGAGCGTGGGCTCTAACATGCACGCTTCAGTAGCTGCAGCCCGCGGGCTCAGTTGCCCTGTTGCATGTGGGATCTTCCCTAGACCAGGGATCAAACCTGTATCCCCTACATTGGCAGGCACATTCTGAACCACTCGACCACCAGGGAAGTCCCTAAAAATGCTCTCTTCCTGCCCTCCATTTATGGCAAACACGCAGTTGCCAAATCTAGGGGATTTCTTGAACTCCATTCTGTGACTTAGATTTGACTTCTCACCACTCTAAGCGCTTAGCTCTGCCTGGGGTCTGGACCCTTGTCCCTGTGGCAGAAAATAACCCCCTGACCTGTCCGTCTCCTTTCTTTCTCTTTAAGCTCTCAGTTGCAGGCACTTTTTTAGGAAAGTGTTTTTTTCCTTTCCAGTTAAAACTAGCCAACTTCTTGACCCTCCCATTTTCCTGTAACTTCACAGATCTGTACCCATTGGGCTTTTTCCCTTGAGTTTCCCCCTCTGCCCTGTAAACCCCTTGAAGACAGGGATCTCACCTACCATTCAAGTGTCCCTAACCTCCAAATGTGGCTCGGTTCTTTCTGTGGTTTCCTAATGAGTTTTTTTTTTAAGTTTTTGTTGTTGTTGTTATGTGAGCCATTTTTAAAGTCTTCGTTTAATTTGTTGCAGTATCGCTTCTGTTTTATGTTTTGGTCGTTTGGCCACGAAGCACGAGGGATCTTAGCCCCCCGACCAGGCTGCCTGCCTGCGAACCCACGCTGCCTGCCCTAGAAGGCGAAACCCTCCTTAACCACTGGACTGCCAGGGAAGTCCCACACTATTAAGTATTTAACGATGGTCGATGATGAAATGGGTTTGAACTGCGGACCCCCACCAAGATGCTGATCCCCCATCGAAACACTGCCTCCGCTGGAGAATCAGTGTGAAGCCTTCTGGGTTTCAAGCAGGTGGGGAGGCCACCTGGAGCCCCGGGGCAGAACGCAGGGTCCCCTACCAGCCCCTCATCTCCCCGCTCTGTAAATCCATGCTGCCACTTGCCAACTGCGTGACCTGGACAGGTCACCTGATACCCTGAGCGTCAGTCCCCTCATCTGTGAAACAGGTGCATTTCCTGAAATGCGGTAAGGTGCTCAATAAATGGTAACGATGGTTCTTTTTCATCCATGGAGTAATCTAGTCGTGGGTCACAGGGGCAGGGCGGGGTTCAGCTTTCTCTGTCACTTTTCCGCCTGCTTTCACAGCCTGCTGCCTGTGTCCGCCGTGGCCTTGGAGGTGGCATTCAGAGCCCTGGACGGCCATTCAGCCAGGGCCTGGAGGAGGAACCCTGAGTTCTGTTAGCTCCCTTGGCAATGTGATCGGAGGACCGGTCATGGCCCTGTGGGGTGACTAATGCACGTGTGCTGCTGCTGCTAAGTCGCTTCAGTCGTGTCCGACTCTGTGCGACCCCATAGATGGAAGCTCACCAGGCTCCCCTGTCCCTGGGATTCTCCAGGCAAGAACACTGGAGTGGGTTGCCATCTCCTTCTCCAATGCATGAAAGCGAAAAGTAAAAGTGAAGCCGCTCAGTCGTGCCCGACTCTTAGCGACCCCATGGACTGGAGCCCACCAGGCTCCTCCGTCCATGGGATTTTCCAGGCAAAAGTACTGGGGTGGGGTGCCATAAGGGGCTCTGCAAATGAAATGGTCAGTCCTAGTGCTGGTGGCGTTAGGTTGGGTTTGGTTATATGACGTTTCACTTCCCCGAGCCTCTTTGGTGGCTTTGAGGAGGAAGTGGTGGGGAGGAGGTTGTTTGGTGGCTTGGTTTATCCTAATCGCTCATGTAAGGCGAAAATCTGAGAGCCGCTCTGAGGTCAGCCCTGGGCTTCTCCTGGAACTTGCGGGCCGTACGCTGGCCAAGGCAGGCCATGGAAGATGCTCAGTAGCATCTACAAGGCCTCCCATGATGGGTCCAGGCCAGTGAAGCTCCTAGTAGCAGTAGAACAGGAGAGTTTCTGGGCTGGAAACTGTGGCTTTTGTCAGTGGAGTGGGCTTAGTTCCCGGGCTGCTCCCTGCCTGCCTTTCTCCCCTTTTAGGGGCAGTTGATATGTTGGATTAGCACTGGGCCCCCCTCATTTGGGGTGTGGAGCAGCTCAGAGAGTCCTGGCCAGGCTTTTTCCTGCCCTCTGTTTCCAGGAACATTCCTCCTCTTCGGATGGAAATGGGCGTGTCCCACACAGTCTGTACTTGGTCCCCTCCGGATTCACCGTGTGTCCCGTGGACTCCCGGCCCTGCTGGCCGGCCTGGGAGGGTTCTCAGCATGGTTGAGCTGCAGGACAGCCAAATCGGGCTGGCCCCTCTGGGGCGGGTGTGAAGGAAGAGCAACCACAGCACCTGGAAAACGACCCTCGTGCCTCGGGACATGACCTGGTGCCCCCCCTCCCCTGGCTCACTTGGTCACCTGCTGCTCATCTTGGAAAGTCTTCTGTCCCCACAAGTGGACGTGTAGTTTTCTCACTATCTGGCAAAGCGCCAGCCTAGCTACATCTTGGGGGCGAGGGAGCTGCTGAGCTCAGTGGCCTTGCTTCCTCCCTTTCTGAACCCCTCAGGTGGTTTCTTCTGATGTGTCTTGAACTTTCAAGAGTCCTTACCCCTGCTTTGTCTGGAGAGCTGCACCAGAAGTTTGTTTTTTTTTTTGGCCTGGTGTGCTGACGCCACAAGCAAGCTGGGGGTCACCTGGAGGCGGTTGTCATGCTCCCTGTGATCCCTTGTGGTCATCTGTCCCTAAACATCCTGTTTGCACCCTTAGTGCAGCAGGAACACCAGCCTGGAACCAGCTGTTATCTGTTTGCCTGACCTCGGGCAGAGGCCTGGGCCCAGGGGTGTCACAGCTCGTCTGCCTTTGGGGGACCCTGGGCTGTGTGGTTCAGGGCTGTTGATGGCATTGCTGGTAGCACCTCCTTTCCTCGTCACCAGCTTCGGCTTCGTCCCAACTCTGCCCTTTCTCTTCTCGCTGCTTATACTGCCTGTGAAAGTTTTTCTTCCAAATGTTCTACTGGGCTTGACCAGTGGCCACTGCCTTCCCTGTGGTTCTGGGCCGATTCAGTCTTCTTAGACTACGCTTCTGGAGTGGAAGGGGCCTCAGGATGTCGCCCATTCCCGTGGCTGGGCTTTTCTGCCCATTCCTTCTTCCATCGGAGCTGCTCACTTTATTTATATATTGAGCTTCCATTGGAGGCGGCAATTGCAAAAGGGGTTTTGTGGTTTTTCAAAAATTTGAAAATAAGAACATAAAAACATTGGAAAATGACTTATGAGGTTCAGCCTACCTGTTTTACAGAGTGATAGACTGAAAATCCCACAGACGGAGGAGCCTGGTAGGCTGCAGTCCATGGGGTCGCTAAGAGTCAGACATGACTGAGCGACTTCACTTTCTCATTCCACTTTCATGCATTGGAGAAGGAAATGGCAACCCACTCCAGTGTTCTTGCCTGGAGAATCCCAGGGACGGGGAAGCCTGGTGGGCTGCCGTCTATGGGGTCACACAGAGTCGGACACGACTGAAGTGACTTAGCATAGCATAGACTGAAATTCTCCAAGGAGAAAGCACTTGCCTAGGACACTTAGTAGCAGAACAAGCCTGTGTGGGTTTTTTTTCTCTCTCTTTCTAGCCCTTTTTTGGGGGTGTATCTGGGATCCTAGTCTTCTTTCTAGAACCACACACTTGCCACAGTGTGGCCTCAGGCCTTGTTTTCTTCTAGAGACCTTTCTAATGTCCTTATGTGTCTGATACTGTTACTTTGTAAAAGTTCTTGTGTCAGAGGAGATACATACTTATTGTTAAACAAAAAAAAAAAAAAAAAGAGGAAGGTACAGAAGTGAAAGTCCTTCCTTCCTCCCCCTCCAGGGATAACTTGTTAACAGTTTGGTGTGTATCTTACCCACCCATCTTGTATATATTTATAAATATATAGGCATGCATGTAATATACATACTAATTTTTTTTTTAAAAAGCCCAGGTGAAAATCACATTAACATAAAATTGACCACTTTAAGGTATACAATTCCATGGTATTTAGTACATTTAGTAGAAGTTGGAGAAGGCAATGGCACCCCACTCCAAAACTCTTGCCTGGAAAATCCCATGGATGGAGGAGCCTGGAAGGCTGCAGTCCATGGGGTCGCTGAGGGTCGGACACGACTGAGCAACTTCATTTTCACTTTTCACTTTCCTGCATTGGAGAAGGAAATGGCAACCCACTCCAGTGTTCTTCCTGGAGAATCCCAGGGACGGGGGAGCCTGGTGGGCTGCCGTCTATGGTGCACAGAGTCGGACACGACTGACGTGACTTAGCAGCAGCAGTACAAGTTGTGTAGCCATTGCCTCTGTTCAGTTCAGAACATTTTCATTATCACCAAAGGAGTGCCCATACCTTTTTTTAAATTTATTTATTTGGCTGTGCGGTCTTAGTTGCAGCGTGTGGGATCTAGTTCCCTGACTAGGGATCGAACCTGAGCCCCTGCATCTCTGGAGCATGGAGTCTTAGCTGCTGGACCACCAGGGAAGTCCTTTGGGTTATTTTCCAATTAGAGAGTCGAATTCTCCAGCTATGATTGTGGGTTTATCTTTTCTTTTCTTTTCATTTCTGTCAATTTTAGCTTCATCTAGTTTGAAGCTCGGTTATTGGATGTATGTGTTTAAGACTATTAAATGTTCATGACATACTGACCTTTTATCATCACGGAGGGTCTTTATTTCTAATAATATTCCTGTCTGGAAGTCCATGTTGTCTGGTATCAACAGAATCACTCCAACTTTCTTGATATTAGTATGAGTGTGGTATCTTTTCCCTGATCATTTTATACTTGTCAAACTGGTAGGAACTGTTTATCTGTGTCTTTTTATTTAAAGTGTTTCTTATAAATATCCTATTTCAAATCTTGCATTTTTATCCAATCTGACATCTCTACTTTTTAATTGTAAGCGTATAGACCTTCTAACATTTAAAGTAATTATTTGGATGATTGGGTGTAAGTCCGTGATCTTGCCACTTGTTTTGTGTTTCTACCATTTGTTCTTGTTTTGGTTTTTTTTAATGTTTATTTTTAAAATTTTTGGCTGTGCTGGGTCTTCGTTGCTGCGTGGGCTTTTCTCTAGTTGCAGCAAGCAGGGGCTCGCTCTCTAGTTGCGATTCTTGAGCTTCTCGTTGCAGTGGCTTCTTGTTGCTGAGCACAGGCTCCAGGTCTTGTGGGCTTCAGTAGTTGTGGCTCTTGGGCTCTAGAGAGCGGGCTCAATATTCGTGGTGCATGGGCTTAATTGCCCTGCGGCATGTGGAGTCTTCCCGGATCAGGGATCGACCTCCTGTCTCCTGCATCCGGAGGTGGATTCTTTCCCACTGAGCCACTTGGGAAGTCCCTCTACTATTTTTCTGAATTCTTTCTTCTTTTCTTGCCTCCTTTTGGATTTGTTGAGTATATTAAGTTCAAAGAAATTAACAAAAATGTTTGCAAAACCTTATCTTTTCCCTCTCCCCTCTCTTTCAGTTTCTCTTCCAAAAACCTGTCATCCTTTCTCTTTCGCTGGCAAGTTGCCCCTGCCTGTGAGGCTTCCCTCTGCATTGCTAATCCTTGCGTGCTTTTTTGGCTGTCTCATCTGTGCTGGGTGGTGATAATCAATGATGCTATCAGCTGCCCCAGCTACAGAGCCCCATGGCTGGTGTTGCTAACACATTCCAGTGGCCCAGAGTTCAGTAAATCAGCACATTCCAGCTCCTGTCTCCTCCTGCCTCCTCTGTTCCCCAGGAAGAGGTGTGACGAACAGGAGCAGGTCCCCAGGACACTGAGGCTGCAGTCCTCCCTGTTCCTCCCCGCCCTCCTCCTCCCCCGCCCTCCAGCGCCAAGTGAAAGTGCCCACCCGCCCCAGGGCCGAGCTGCCCTGGGTACCACCTTCCCCCCAGGCCAGCTGCCTCGCTTCCGCCGGCCAGCCCCCCTCCCAACTTGCCCTGCTCCACCCACAGAGGAAGCTAGACTGGCCACACAGTGAGTTGAAGCCTTAAGTACCCACCAGGGGCTGCTCTGCTCAGGCCACAGAGTCCTATGCGGTGCTCCTTTGATTTTGTTCTTTTTTTTTTCTTTAAAGGGCAGGAGCGGTGCCGGTTTGGGAGGGGTGGTGGTAACTAGATCCCAGTAGAGGGCGATTTCCTGGGATGGAAGAGGAGGAAGGGCTGGGGCCCTGCTGCTTGTGCAGGCCACCCTCCCCCACCCTCATTGTGCTTGGCCGGTTGTGAGTGCTCACCAAAGCCAAGAGTGGCATGGACTGCAGGGGTGAGCAGGTCTTGGTGATGGACGAGCTTGGCATGGCTCTGCTGGAGGCAAGGAGGTAAAGATGGATGGAGACAGCCCGCCTGCCCTCAATAAACTGGGGAACTGTCACAGACTGGTGAGACTGAGGCACTCTGCCTGACAGTTTCTGCCAGTTTGATGCGTGCTCCCGTAGGGGATGTGCACAGTGCTTTGGGAGCTCAAAGGAGAGGGGCTTGGAATTCTATGCTGGGGATGTAGTCATGGAGGGCTTCTTGTAGGAAATGGTACCCTAAACTGACTCTTTGATGTGATTTATTTACTTACTTATTTTTTAAAAAAATTATTTCATCATTCTCATTGCTATTTTTGTTTTTTGGCTGTGCCATGTGCCATGTGGGATCTTAGTTCCCCGACCTGAGGTCGAACTGGTGCCCCCTGCACTGGAAGCACAGAGTCCTAACCACTGGACCATCGTGGAAGCCCCTAATGTGTGTTTTTTAACTGGAATCTTGACTTTTAGAAAAGCCCCAAACTTTCATCGTTTATATAAATCACAAGGATTTCTCTGATAAGATATGGGAATCTCTTACAGAAGTGCTGCAAAACTTGTTCCTTGTGGGGTACCCATCCCTGAATAAGTGTTGTTTTCTCTCAACAGCGTCACCCATGAAGTGTATGTTCAACTTTCTTTTTTAACGTTTCATAGGAAAAATGACAGACTACGTATGTGTGCTTCCCCATTGTAAATAGGCTTGCTTCCTGTCTGGATATTTTTGTGCCTCCGTGTTCTACTCATTAACTACTTTTGAAGTTTTAATCTATATTATTTCTACTTTGTTTTGTGTACAAGGGGGAAAATGAAAAAGCTGGAATCCCCTCACCTCCCAAAATGCTTATTTTCCACACTAAGATTTGGGAAGCTCTTACAAAAGAGGCACCCCCCCACCCCCACCGCCCACCCCCGCTCCCCAGCATAAAAACCATGCATTCCTTTTTGTTTAGGTAGGCAGGGCGGATCCTCTTTATCCTCGGGTTGCAGAAGAGGAAACTGAAGTCTTGAGGAGTCTCAGGGGATTTATCGTGGTAAAGAAGACAGGAGGGTGGTCTAGGCAGCCGGTGCTGTGAGTGCAAAGGCCCAGAGGGAGGAGGCTTTGTGTGTGTGATGATGAATTCATGGGCTCTGCTTTGGCACTGCGTGTCATCCCAGTTGGCTCTTACAGGCTCATCAAACTCAGCCTTGAGCCACAAGGCCACCACTGACAGCCGCTAACCTTTCGTTCCTTGGTGGAACGACCTTTTTGGGTGGCCTTAGTATGGCAGTTGGAATGGGGCGGGTCTCTGGGACACCCAGTGAGGTGTAGAGCCTCTGTTGGGGCAAATTCTTTCCCAGGCTCAGCCGGGGTGGAGCCCAGGGCCTGTTTTGAAGGGCTTTTCCACAGGAGCTTGGGGCCTGAGATTTCAGTGCCCCAGGCCCGCCGGCCCCAGCAGTGAGCCCATGTGCTTGTGTGACAGGAAGGACCTGGTTCCTGTGATAACATGCCGGATCTGGCCCCTCTTCCGGAAGGGAGCCACTGGGGGGATGGAGCTGGCTCTTATTTGGATCCCAGGGCTGGACTTGGGCCCTGGGGAGCAGGGCAAGGGAGGGGTAAGCACCCCGAGAATTCCCCAAGCCAGCTGCATGCAGTGCACGGCCTCCCCACACCCAGCCGTGCTCGTTTCCAAACCTCTGCTTCCTGGGCCTCGGAGAGATTCAGAGGCGGTTTGGCCAGGGGAAAAGATAGACCTGGGGCTCGGTAGCCCTGTGGCTCTGCCTGTCCGAGGTCGTCACCTGCCCCCGTCACCCTGACCCTCCTGTGCACCTTCCTCCCCATGGCCCTGCCCCTCCTCCCACCTGCCGTGTCTCATCTGGTGGATGGCCCGTCCGCCTGCAGGAAACACACGTGGGAGGCAGCCTGTTCTCCTCTTTCCTCACAGCCGCTCAGTTACCAGGTCGCCTGGATTTCGCCTAGTTTTATTTAGAGCATTGAGGCTCCAGGGTCGCCTCGGGCGCGCCCCGCCTCCCTCGGGGCTCCCCTGCACACGCTGATGCAGCAGCACAAGCCTGGTCCTGTCAATCCCCCTGCCCTGGTGTCTGCCCCGGTACGTCCAGACTCCACAGCATCTCCTGCTCCCCTCTTTCCCCAAGCTGGGACTTGCGCGCTGAGCTCCGGCCCCCTCTGTCTGCCTGGCTGCGTCTCACCTTTGCCTCTGTTCCTCCCTGTGCCTGGGAAGGAAAAAGCCCTGCTCCTTGCCCTTGGCCCCGATTATGACTTCCCACTCAGTGCTCTGTGGGGACAGACACTGTCTTGTTTTGGCTGTGCCGCCCAGCATGCAGAACCTTAGCTCCCCGACCAGGGATCGAACCTGCGCCCCCTGCAGTGGAAGCACAGGCACTGTGCTTCTGTCGCCTCTGTGCCCAGTGTGGTGTTTCTAGACACTTGTCAGGGCCACCAGAGGTGAAGGTGAGGCGGCTCCCAGGGAGAGGGATGGAAGGCCAGGAGGAGGCGAGTTTTGGGGACCCCCCTCCCACCCATGTGATATTAGAGGCTGTTTTCAGACCCAGTCTACAGATGTGGGGACTGAGCTCAAAGAGGTGCAGTGCTAGCAAGTGACAGAGCCAGGACTTAACGACCGGAGTTATTCAGCTACAAAACTCACACTGCAGTCTTATGGCAAACTCATGTACTCACTGAGGCCGGTGGGTGTTATGATGAGTGGAGTAGGCCTAAGAGGAAGGGTGCTGGATTCCAAGAGACCGCCAGTGGCGGCCCTGCAGGAAAGTAGACGTGAGCTGTTAGCCCTTGTGACCCCTCCCCGGAAGCCAGACATTTTGGCTTTCGTGTGAAACCACTCAGTTTCTTAGGGCTAACTCAGATTTCTTTAAAAAACACAAACACAAACAGGGACTTGGACTTCCCTGGCGGTCCAGTGTTTGGGGCTTTGTGTTTCCTCCTCAGGCAGCACAGGTTCAATCCCTGATCAGGGCACTAAGATCCCACAGTGGAAGGAAAAAAGCACAAACACATCCAGGGCCTTGTGTGGCCAGCCACAGCCTTCATGCCTCGGGCCGGTGGTCTCTGCCATGTTCTCTGTTGCCTCATTGAACCTGCGCCCACCTTTCCCTGGTCCTGTTGCCTCTAGAGTTTTCTCCAGAAGGAGAAGAATCAGAGTTCCTGACTTAAAAGAGCTGTTGCAAGATTATCTGGGCCAACCCTTAGCCATTTATGATTCCTGTTTCACCAAAAAGATAGGTAGGTGCAGACAAGTAAGGCCCTGTGAAATCAGAGTCTGTGCTCCCCAGCTGGAGCCGCTGGGCTCAGCCCTGCTGCCCCACCCGCAGCGGCTGCGGGCACCTCCTCCCGCCTGCCAGTCTGCCACCACACACTGAGCTGCCGGTGACGCTCAGAAGGGCACTGGCCCTGGGATCTTGCCTCAGAGGACCCGGACGTCGGGCAAGGGTGCCAGGGCTGCGCTCTGAGCCTGACTGTTGAAGTTTGTGTCTTCTACATGGAAACAGGCATCCTTGTTCACAGCCAGTGACAGCTGACTCCTCTCATCCCAGCTCCTGTCTCAGCTGGGTGTGGGGTGGGACAGTGGAGTGGGGTCAGGTACCCCTTCTACTTATAGGCAACCCTCCACCTCACCCCAATTTCCTGCCAGGGAGGGTTTCCAAAGAGGAAGACGTCACAGTTCAGGGTACAGTAGGGGGGTAGATGTGGACAGAGAGTTGCACTTTTTTTTTTTTGCTTGTGTGTAATTTTTCTTTTTTTATTGAGGTATGGTTGCTTTACAGCATTTCAGGTATATAGAAAAGTGATTGAGTTATATATTCTTTTTCAGCTTCATTTCCATTATATAGGTTATTACAAGATACTGGACATAGTTCCCCTGTACCGTACAGCACGTGCGCAGTCAGTCAGTCATGTCCGTCTCTGCGACCCCATGGACTGTAGGCTGCCAGGCTCCTCTGTCCATGGGATTTCCCAGGCAAGAATACTGGAGTGGGTTGCCATTCCCTTCTCCAGGGGCTCCTTTTTAATCCCTTTTATACTATAGCAGTGTGGATCTGTTCACCCCAGACTTATCCCTCCCCTGCTTTCTCCTCTGGTAACCATGCGGAGACCCACGTTTTTGAAAAGGAGAAACAGGTGGTGTTAAAGAGGGCAGGAGCGGCTGTGCTTGATCAGCGCGCGGCCTTCCTGGGTGACCACTTCTTTTCTGGATGCAGTGGCAGGCAGGAGGAGAGGCAGCAGCCCCAGCTGGCAGTTCTGTCCAGATCGAAGGTTGCCTAGTTGACCACAGGGCTCCCCAGTTTCCTGTGTAGTTGTTCAGGGGCAGGGGCACAGCAGTTCTTGTCCTGTGCATTCTCGGCAAATTTAGACCAGCCTTGTCCAGGGCAGCTGTGTGTGGCCAGCACTGCCCCCCCAACCACACACACACACACACACACACACACACACGCAGTGCACAGCACCCCCAACACACACACACACACACACACACACACACACACACATGCACACAGCACCCCGCTGGGCTGAGTGCACAATGAGAGATCCAGTGGTCCTGGCTTGGGCTGCCCCCTGCTCCGCCTTGGGTGGCCCTTCTCCTTGGCCCCCTCAGAATAAGAAAGCATTCTCTGCAAACTGCAGAACCTAGCATCCTGTGGAATGAATGATAGAAATGGTCTCCCTGAACCATCACCCCCAAAAGAGACAGTCTCTAACTTCCAAACAAAATTCTGGAATACTCTGATGTGAGGACATTTGGGGCCTTCCTGCATGATGTTTCGGGGCGTTACAGTTGGCACCTGCTCTTGTCACCTCTCCTGGCTCTGCTGGGTTGGATTCCCGGAGCCCCAGATGTCTCCTCCACTAAAATCCAAACCAGGGCTGAGATGGATCCTCCCCACCATTCATCTTCTGATGTCACCAGCTGGGCATGGTCAAGGGAGGCCAGCCTCGCCAAGCCGAGCAGAGCCCTGGGACCCTGTCTGTTTGATGATCTCCGGGGCACAGACGCCCCTGATCAGTTCTCCCTTGAGACCTGTCATCTGCTTGGCCCCCTGCCTCCGCTCTGGGGTTCTTGCTGGCGGATACAGGGTCTTCTCGCCCATCCTCCTCCTCTGTGTCTTGATGCCCCTACATGTGAGCCCTTCCAGCGAGACCGACAGTCCACAGGGGTCCCTCCCTCCCTGAGAAGGACCCTCAGCCAAGTCTTTGCCTCCTTTTTCACTCTCGCGGTTTCGCAGTGTGACTCTGGTTAGGCAACACCATGAAGACCGCGGCCTCCATCCACTCCCTCCCCGTCCAGGAAGAGGCCGGTTTCCCAGCGCAGAGAGTGGGCAAGGATCTGGGCTTCCAGAGAAATTTGCCCTGTCCTCCTCGGGGCGGTGGCTGAAGGCATCTCTCCTCTGTAGATCAGCGATGCCAGAGGGACTGGGCAAGACCGGGGGCTCCTCCCTTCCTAGGGAGGTGCCAACAGGCAGTCAGCTGGCCTGAGAATTTTGTCTTGCCCCAGACCAAGTAGATGGCTTTCAAACTGGTGAGACTGTTGGAAAACCAGGGCTGGATGGCATAGATACTTCTAGGGAAACGGAAGTGTCATTGAGGTCACCTGGGGGCCAGTTGGCCTTGGCTCTTTCTTGGCCCATCTGCCCCTTCGTCTTTGCTCTTGACTTTCTCAGATAGCAGTTCCAACTGTGCTCTGCAGCGTCACACCCTCCAGATGACACTCATGGCAGATAAGGATCACAAGCTGCCCATCCTTCTTCCGGAGGGTGCTGCCTGGGGTTCCAAGCCCCTCCCAGCCCTTGCTTGCTCTCAAGAAATCATGTTGGTACACACGTGGGTGGGGCCAACGGTCTCGAACCGGCTGCCATTGTATTCTCAAAAAGTAACAGCAAGAAAGTAGCAAGTGTCCGCGATCTGTGATCCTGAGCTGCGGACAGGTGGTGGCACGCCTCAGGCTGATCAATCCCCCACATCATGCGCGAGATTCTTTGTCCCTCTTTCAACTGGCTGTTTGGTGCCTTCACAGGAGCCCTGCCTACCTGCCTGTCTCCCGATGATTCTTCTGCTTCCTCTCCCTGCTTCTGGTGGAGGCTGGGGAGCCTCTGATCTCTCTGAGCCCCAGGCCCCTCCCTCTTTCCAGAGGAGAAGAGGATGGAGGTCAACACCCGCCCCGGGGGTAGCCCTGTCTTGGGTCATGATGTTCCAGTGGGCTAGTGGGTATGGCACAGCGGTGGTGGTGGGGGGAACACTCTTCCAAGTAGACACCCCCCCAGCCCCCAGGCAACAAGTTAGAACAGGGTGCTCCCTGTGCCACACCGAGGGGCTCACCTGTAGCTCAGGATCCTGCCCCAGGAGGGAGAGACAAGAAGGGAGGCCCAGAGCACGGGCTCCCAGCAGGGGTGAGGGTGGAAGGGCACCTCAGTGGCCAGGCTTCTTGGATGGCTTCAGGGGCACTGGAGACGGGCGCTTCGGAGAGTGGTGACAGGCAGAAGGAGGGACAGCTGACCGTGCTGTTCCCCTCCCAGTGGGGTGTTACAGAAAGACTGAGGGTGAGCTCTGTGGCCAGACAGCGCTGTCCCTGAGGGGGTGGCGACTCCATCAGGCCGCCTGGCGCACTCCTCAGATGTCTCCGAGCCTCCTTGTCCCTCTCTGTAAAATGGGGGCAGTGTCCTCTGCCCGTGCCTGGGGGCAGCCCTGGCTTTGGGTTCCCTCGGGGAACTCGGCAGGGCTTTGAGCCTCGGTGGCAGGGGAAGGGGCCGCCCTGCCCCAGGCTCCTCCAGTTGTCCCAGTTCCAGGTTCAAAGTCACAGGGCTTTCAGCCGGCAGCGGCCTGGGGGCGGGGCCGCAAAGCGCTGAAGCTTTCCCCACTGGACCTCTGTCCTTGCCCGGGAGTGAGTCGGAGGCTCCTGGGCTCAGCTGATGTTCTCCGAGGAGGACTTGGAATGAACCCGAGGCATGGAGGGATGAGGTCAGTGGTTTTGCTCGGCAAGGAGGCCCAAGTCAGTGACAGACCTGTCACAGCTCCCGGGATTCCTGGCCACAGTCCCTGGCTCCGCCTCGTCCCCTCCCGTCCCGTCCTCAGGGTGGGGCCGCGGGTTTCTTTCCTGAGTGTCTCCTCCTGTCCCAGCGGGGGTTTCTTTCTTGAGTGTCTCCTCCTGTCCCAGCGGGATGCCCAGGAGGTTCTCCCTCTGCGGGTGGCTTTCGTATACTGATTGATTTCATTGATTCCTTACCCTGCACTCTGAGGTGTCTGAGCAACTAAAACCCAGAATTGCCACTGGGAGCAGGCTGAGAGCTCAGTGGATTTGAATGTGCCCCTCTGCTGCTCCTCTGTACTTGGAGGCCCATTCTGTCCACTGAGTCACACTGCCATGTGGGCTGGGATGCCAGGAGGGGGCTTCAGAGAGCTGTGTGGTCAGCAGCCCAGCTCCCAGCACCCCGTGGGCAGCCACGTCTATGGTTTGGACAGAATTACTCCGAGGGCTGCTTAAATGTCTCCTGAGCCCTCACCACGAGCATGTGCAGAAGGGCGCTTTGACACCTCAGTTTTTAATCTCATGGTCCATCGGCATCGGACTCTATAAGAGTAGCCTTTTCTAGCAGTTTAATTTGTATTTTGATCGCACAGGGTCTTCATTGCTGTGCGCACAGGCTTTCTCTGGTTGTGCGCGTGGGGACAGCTCTTGGTTGTGGTGCGTGGGCCTCTTGTGGCAGTGGCATTTCTTGTTGCGGAGCACGACACGGGCTCTGGGCACATGGGCTTCAGGAGTTGCAGCATGTGGGCTCAGTAATCGCGGCACGAGGGCTGAGTTGCTCTGAGGCGTGTGGAATCTTCCTGGCCCAGAGATTGAACCCATGTCCTCTGCATCGGCAGGCAGATTCGTGTCCACTGTACAGTAGCCCTTTAATTCAAGGCAGTGGTCTCAGTTTCTTGCTCCTGAGTCAGTTTGTTCCTGAGAAGGTGTTCTGGGTTTACTCCCAGCTGGCTCCTATACCCCTGGCCTCCACGTGTCCCCTGGGGGTATGGACATCTCTGTGGGTGGTGGCGGTGGGGGTATGTGTTCAGTATTGTGAATAAAGGCACACGGATGGGGAGAGGAGAGGGGGCCCAGTTTGGCTGCAGAGGCAGGTGGCGGTGAGCAGGCCGAGGAGGTAAAGGCTGATAGGGACTGTATTCTAAGAGGCTCAAGGCCAGAATGCCAGCCCTGGGGGTTCCGATCTCACCCTGCAGGCAGAGAGGGTCATCAGTGGCTGGGCACCGTGAGTCCCCCTTGCTTGACACACACTCAGTCACCACTCGAGAGGCTTGTGAAGGGCCATGTGTTGTGGATCTGCAGAGCAGAAAGGAGGTTCCTGCCCTCAGAGGGCGAGCCATCTAGTGGATGCATACGCAAGGGTGGGATTATCAAGAAGTTCACATGCTGGCCTCTTCTGCAAGGGTTAGAGTCGGGGAATGCAGGGCAGGGGGCTGCCGGTGAGTTCGAGAAAGGGCTGAGCATGGATTCGGTTGCCAGTCTTAAGTGATTGGCTTCCTGTGATAAAAAGAAAGGGAAGAGGGGGGCTTCCCTAGTGGTCCAGTGGTTAAGAATCTGCCTTCCAATGCAGGAGGCATGGGTTCGATCCCTGGTCAGGGAACTACAATCCTACATGCCCTGAGTTGCAGCCAAAAAGTGGGGGAAAAAAAAGGGGAGCGGCCCAATGAAGGAAGAACTGATGGTACTTGGTAGTGACATGTGGGGAGCTGGGAAAGGACCCTCAGGCTATCACAGGTGCTACAGGAGAACAGGGAAAGGCTGTGAAGTGGCCCAGCTTCCAGAGTTGGGGAAGCAGGGACCTGTGCTGGGGGCCACCGTGAGCCGTGTTTGTCAGTCGGAACTTGATTGGCCTAGAGTGGGTAACTAGTGCTACAGAATCCACAAACATCGGGAAAAGACTGCAGCTCATTCCTGGAACACAGGCAAACTTTTGAACTTTCTGTTTGGGTCTCTGTAGGGCGGATGACTCACTGCAGAACCCCTCCTAACCTCTGTTGATGATCAGCAGGAGTGGGAGGCCCCCGGAGCCGCCCTTCTCTGCAGCAGCCCGACTTGCCTTGAAGAGCCCAGATTGCAGGCGTGGATGGCCTGGCTGTGAAATAGCTGAGAAAACCCTGGCCTCTGGGCTTCCAGGGTCCGAGGCTGTCTGTCTCACTAGTTGTGTGTAAATCCACGTGTCACCCTTTGAAGAAATCACGGGGTGGGCCTGGAGTTGGACTCTAGATGTGACTGACTTTAGAAAAGTCCAGAGTCCCTGGGGCACCTGAGGAGGTAGATGAAATCTGACCAATGAAATGCATCCACGGGGTTGGGCCCCTCTGGGGAGGGCGGGGCCAGCTGGTGCTGGACCCAGAGATGAGTTATTTACAACAGAAACGAGACTTGGCCGTCCAGGCAGCCTGGACGTGCTGCTGTGCCCGTTGTGGGTGGTGGAGATGTGCAGTGTGTACCTGGGCGGCCTCGCCACCTGTTGCTACTCAGCCTGCTGGAGCCCCCTCAGATGGGGAAGCATGGTTGCCTGCCCAGGGCCAGGTCCCTGGGGGGTGCCCTGCTTGAGTGCCTGGTGCAGACGGGGCCTGGCTCGGTTGGCTTCTGCCTGGAGCTTGGGGTGGCCCCTGGATTTGCCTTTGCACCTTTATTCTCTCGTCTCTGATTACCTGTGCTCGGTGACCTTGGGCGCCACCCAGGCACCCAGTCGAGAGTCGGCCTGCCTGCCGGCGCACTCTCATTGTATCAGTCCCTGCAAGGAAGGGCAGGTGGAAAACTGTCCTCTGAGGCAGGTGGGAAGCCCAGGGAAGAGCCGCCTTCTCCACAGGGCCACCGCCCACCTCTTGGGGCAGCAGCCTGGAAGACTCCGGCCCACACCCGGGGTTTCCTATGTGTCACCCCCGGCCCACACTTCCTGCAGGGCCCAGAGGAAAATGGCAGTTCCTGTTGAGTGAGGCATGAGTCAGCGGAGGGGAGCGGTGGCTGAGTCTTCATAACCTCCAGGCACAGCTATTAAATATTTAAATGACACTACTGTATTGATCGGTTCTCCTCCTGGCCCCTTAGGGAGCACAGTTTCCCTGTCTGGGATTCAGATAATAGCAGTATCTTGGGTTTAGACAAACTCTGAACTCCAGGAAAGTTCTCTATAAATCTCACCCGAGATTATATCGTCTCATCCTCCTCCAAGCCTGCAATCTGGTGTGGGAGCCAATTGGGTCTGCTTATTTTAGGCCGACTCAGTGACGGGCACCTGGCAGGCTGGGCCCACTGCTTTCTCTGGCTCACAGCTCCTTCTCCATCTTCTTCCTCCTCACTGTCCCGCTGTCTTTCAACCCTTCATGCTAGCTGCCGGGGATGGGGCACCCAGAGCTTAATTTCTTGGAGAGGAGGCCGTCGGTTGACAAGAGCCCAGAACCCAGATCGGCAGGGGAAGGCGCCTCCGAGAGACCAAGTTCCTAGTCAGGTCCTAGCCCAGGCTTGCCAGGGCTGGGTGGTACAGAGCAGACCTGGCTGAAATGGTCGGACTGGCCCTTCCCTAGTCCCAGATCTGCCTGTCCTCCCAGGACAGTTATCAGGATAAATATACCCAGCTGCCCATTCCTGGGGAGTTACTCAGCGAGCAAAAGTGCCCCGCTGCTGTGGATTAGATTACCTCTGCCCCTACTGCTCATGTGCTTGGGGCTGGGGGAGGGGAGACCCACCCTCCTGCAGCTAGCCTTCCTAATCTGGAAGTCTCAGCAGAGGGGCTGAGAGACCATCCCCATGGAGGGGAGCGGCCCTGCTGTTAATGCAGTCCCTTGCTTAGGCAGGGCTGAGCCCCGCTCCCTGCTTGCATCCTGAGCTCAGGCACCTTCTCCTCCGACCCTTAAGGTGACCAAGTCGCCCTGGTGGTCAGCAGGGGCGGAAACCTCTCGCCCGGCGTTCTGAGCCCAGCAGGGTGGGCAGGCCGGAAGGCCGGGCCTCTCCAGGTCCAGCGGGGAAGGGACTTGCTGTCTGTGTGAGAGGCTGGGTCTCACCATAAATGGCGGGGAGGGACGGCTGGCCCTGGGCCACGGGGACAGCCTGTACCGGAGCTCTCGGGGCAGGATCCGCCCCACCCTCCCTCGGCTTCTCAGCTCCTAAGGAGATACCTGCCTGGGCCATGGAAGCTGAGTTAAAGTGGCCTGCAGAAAGAAGGTGGGTGAGCCCAGTCTTGGAAAGATCTTGTTCCTGTTGTGGGCCCCTCCTCGGCCAGGCCTTGAGAATACAAGGCACGTCGAGGTGGGGTCTTTCTGGTGGCCAAAGGACCCCACCTCTTTTAAATTGGCCTAGCGTTGGTGGGTGAGGCCTGGCTAGGGGGTGGCCTGTGAACTCTGGGCTGCGATGATGCCCCCATGAACCTGCCCCAATATGAAGACCCACAGGGGTGGCTTCTCCTGTTGCGACTTTGTTTTCCACCCCCCGAACGGTGCTCCTCACTGCTGATCTGAGATTGCAGCATCCTTGGCCTTCGGGAGTGGGCCAGGGTGGGGAAGTGCTTTTCTCCTTCCCATCCGGGTCTAACCATCCCTGTAGGCGGGAGCTCATTTACCCGAGAGTGTGTGTGTGTGTCCGCCCGCCTGACCATCCCAGAGACTGTGCTAAAGCGGGCACTTTATATCCACTCCGTCCTGTAGTCCTTACTCCTGTGAATCAGACGGTGAAACTCCCATTGGACAGACAAGAAAACTGAGGCACAGGAGCAGTTAAGCCGCTTGGCCTGGCCGAGCAGAGTCTTCATGACTCAGAACCATCCCCGTGTGTGAATTCAAACATCTAGAGTCCTCAGAGCCTAGAATGGGGGGATGACACTGTGCTGGGCTCCCCCCACCCTGCCTCCACCCCCCGCCCCCACCTTGAGGGATCATGGCTGGCCTTTTATCTCACTCTCTGGCATCTGGCCAGCTCTAGGCCTCTGATCTTGATAGTCGTTATCGCATTCTAAGAAGTGGCCAGGCTTGGGTAGGAGGAGGGCAGGCTTGCGAAAGAGGCCTGGCTTGTCTTTAGACTCCAGTTGGGGGTGGAGCTGGTTAATGGCTTCTCTTTAACTTATTGGGTCAGCTCAGGCCCTAGGAGCTGCAGCCTGGGGGAGAGATCCCTTATGTTGGGGGCATCAGGGGGTCCTCCCACCCGAGCCCCCTCCCATCATCCCCACGTGTCTGAGCTGGTTTGGGAATGTGAGTGGCCCTGGAATGCAGGCAGACCGGCCCCTGGGTCTCCTCCCTCCCAGGGCAGAAAGCCTGGACACCTGAGTGTTAACCCGCTCAGGGCGGCAGACCCAGCGGCTCCCACTCTGTCCTGAGGACTGTGCTCAGCGGGTGGTTACTGCAGCCAGCTGGGAGAAGGGCCTGTCGCCTTGGCCTGGCCCTGGTACGCTGTGCCCACCCAGATACCTCCCTACACCTGGGCAGCTCTCAGCCGAAGCCACCACCTCTCTGAGCCGCTGCTTAGGTGCAGTCACCGGGCCCTGGAAGCCCTGTCTCTCTTGGGTTCCCGCAGGCTCTTGTGGCATTTTAGAGTCTCGCCTTCAAGTGATATATGTGCTTGCAGGCTTGGCACCCGGGCCCGTTGTGCTCTTCCTCGCAGCCTGCTCCGTCCTTCCAGCTCAGTTAGGCCTTTCTGGCACTGAAACTTTACCGGTGTTCCCGCCTGTGTCCGGCCAGGGGCTCCCGGGTCTTCCCCTGGCTCTAAAATTCCGTGATTGCAGCGCGGTTATCTTTGGTTACTCCCGGCCGTGGAGAGCCGACGGGCGAATAGCGCCCCCTGGCGGGAAATGAAGGACAGTGCACATCCCTCCCAGCCAGGGCGCCGCTGGCTGGCCTTTGCCTCTGGTGGGCTGGAGACTTGACGTTAACACCCTCCACACATAGTATCAAAAGGAGAGACTCAGAGACCCTGTACACATGTACCCAGAGACCCTCTCCTTGGATGGAAGTGCCAGAGCCTGAATCAGCTGGTTCTTGGGGCAAAGCGTCTGCAGAATCTGGGGTCGTTTCCTTCAGAAGGGGACTGGAAAGCCCCCGAGAGATCTCCTTTCCCAGGGTGACCGGAGCCCTCCTGGTGGCTCTGACTTGTCCCAGAGTGCTCAGACCTGGACCCAGAAGCTTAGTGGAGTTTGAGGCCTTCCTCAGCCTGAACTGTTTCAGATGCCGCCTCCGTGTGGATGAAAGGCAGCCTGCGAACGCGTGGGAGGGAGGGTGTCTTCTCGGACACCCTCTCTGGGGCATATGTTAAGCAATCTCTGAGCCTGCCCCTAGGGAATCCAGAGCTGGCGCCAGGCAGTAACTCTAGCTGAAAACTGGGGACCCCCCCCCAGCCCAGACACCTTGGGGCGCTGCCTGCAGGCGGACTCCCTTGTCCCGTCTTCCACCTGCCTCCTCTGTTTATGCAGGCAAGGGAGGAGTTTGTTGAGCCTTCAAGAAGACTTTGGCCCGGCACCCTTGTGCAGCCTCTGGGGAGATAGCAGCCCCAGGAACGCAAAGTAGAGGCCATAGAGTACCCCCCACGCCTCCTGTGTTCCCCGATCTTCCTTGAGGCGCCTGTGGGGGGTTTGGTGGAATCGGCAGCCACACGTGTTCCATCCCTCCCTCAGTTTCGACAATGACAGGGTTCTTCTCTTTGACATCCAGACGTTTCACTTTGAGTGTTACTTTATTACTTTGCTCTTCTCTCTTCAAGGTCGCCCTTTTCTTGTCCTGCTCAGATCCTACCCAGAGAGGACTTAGGAGGAGGAGTCAGCACTTGGCACCCTCACCTGGCCTCCTTGGAGGAAAATCTTTTTTTTTCCTCCTGTATTTCTGAAGCAGATGACATGTGATGTTTGCAGCCCCCTCCCACGTCCTGTATCATCTGCTCTCCCATGTAAACCTCGCACCAGTGCCGTCAGGTTGGGGCCGGGTGATCTGCCCTGTGGCCATGGATAGGGTAGACAGAGGCGCTGGGACTGACCTCAGGTCTGGCTCGACTCCACAACCTGTGCTCTTCTGTCTCCATCCCCCAGGACTGCGCCTTCCGGCCCACAGATGTAGCTGTGTTGAAAAGAGCCTGTTTAAATCATAAACCAATCAGCCAGACTCAGAGTCAGCTCATGAATGAGGCTGGGGGACGGCGTTTGGTGCAGGGGTGGCAGTGTCTCTAGCTCAGAAGCTTTGACAGGGAAGGTTCACCATTTGTCTTTGATTGAGTGGAGCCCGAGAGACCGCGTTCAGGTCCGAGTGGTGTCCCTTCGGTCAGTTCAGACGACGCGGGCGTGTGCCTCTACCTCTCTGAGCCTCAGTTTTGCCATCCGCACTAGTGGTGTTGTAAGGAGCAAAAGCGGTGACCCAGGTGGCACTCCTAGCACGCGGCGGGCCTTCAAGCATGGCAGCTGCTTCCCGTTACCCTTACTGGTCTTGCACTTGTTGCCAGCTCTGGGGGATTGGCTCTGTCCGTGGTGGAGAAGGAGGGATCCCCACCCCCGCTGCCGGCTTGGGCCCAGAGGAAGCCAGGATACCTTATGGAGCCAAGACAGCAGGTGTGGCCGTGAAGAGGCCACTGGGATTGGCCCTAGAGGCTAGTTCCTTTTCCTCTGTTACCTAGACACACGCTGACTCCCTCTAGTTCCGGTTTGCTACAGACAGGAAGTCAGATGTCTTCCAAAGGACCTGGAGGGGGAGGGGGACCTACAGTACCTGACCTTCCTTGGAACAAGCTTCTTCTGATCAGCGGGGCTAGGAGCCTGGGGTAGGTGGGGCCAGGCCAGCCTTGGGTGTCGAAGATCAGGGCAGGCAGTGGGAGGCGGTGTGGGCCCGCAGACTCGGGCCCTGGGCGAGGCCCTTGCTTCCTTCTCACTGCCTCTGAGCAGGGGTAGGGTTTGGAGACTGGGTCACCAGGAAGGACCAGACTGGCGGCCCTGGAGCTTGGGCCCCATCATTCAGGAAGCTGTGCCGTTTAAACCCGGCATTGTCTTGTGATCACCGCAGCCTCTTGCAGGGCAGATTTTTGGGGTTTTTTGGGGGGCCTCCAAGGAGTCATTCCTGTGATGCACTGGACTTTGTTATGGCGGCGGCGGGCGGGGAGGCAGTCCTATCACCTCTTGAAGTCGGTTTCCCATCTGTAAAGGGAGGGTGGGAATTCCAGCCTTATTAGAAGGGTTAACAGAGACCATGGATGCAGTGTGCCGAGCACTGGGCCCGTTACTAGTAAAGGGCCGTGAGCCAGCCATTGCTTTCTGAGGATGGTTATCACCAGGCCCCGACCCCAATGGGTCAGCACTGGGGTGAGAGTGAGCTGGTTGGTGAGCACAGAGCAGGGCATGAGTGAGGGCATGGCATGTCGGGCCAGGCTAGGGCAGCTGAGGGTCTCAGGATGGGAGGATCAGCAGTTCCTGCCCCTCACCCCCTTCCCTAGCTGTACCCTTCTTGTCTGAGGACTGGGGAGATGCAGAGCCCCCCTGTTGGTTGCTCGGTGCCTGGGTAATGGAAGCTCGTACTCAAGGCCGATCTGGCTCCCTAGCTGCTGTTAAAAGCAGAGTCGTGGGGCCCTGGAGCCTCTGGGGCCAGGCTGCCTGCCAGGCTTCTGCAGAAACAGCCTACAGTGCAGTCCTGCCTGCCCCTCTCTGCCGAGGGGGTAGGGAGCAGCATGCCAGCCTTGTCCCGGCCCCCACCTTCCCGGTAGCCCCGAGACTCGGGAGGAGCTTGGAGCCCGATGGGCTTCTACCTGGTCCGGAAGACAGGTACCACCCCTCCAGGCTGTGGGCTGAGCCGGCTGAAGCTCCTAGGCATTAAGTAGGGACCTGGCCCCTCCCTGTGACGTGAGGCCCCTCCCTCCTGGTCTGTCTGCCTTGCCCTGCGGAGTAAGGCAGGCATTTCTGACTCGCGGCCAGCCAGCCACACAGTCCTGTTGGGGAGGGAGCACCGGTGTCCGGCTCCCAGAGGTAGGAGAGCCCCGGGGGCGGCCCCGGAGCCCCCAGAGTACCTCCTCCTTGGCCGGGAGCCGAGCTCTGGGCGCTGACCTAGCCAGGCTGGTCTGGGCTGGCACCTTCCTGCCCCAGGGCTGGTCTTTTCTCCCATGGGTGGGGCCGGCGCTCAGAAGTTGCTCATTAACTCTTGGGTGCAGGCCCGAAGGGTGCTGGCTCTGGAGGCTGAGTTCCCAGGACCCCTCTCCCTCACCCACTCCCCGCCCGCTCTCTGCAGATGCCCTGCTGGCGGACCTGGAGTCCACGACCTCCCACATCTCCAAGCGGCCTGTGTTCTTGTCTGAGGAGACCCCCTACTCCTACCCGACTGGGAACCACACGTACCAGGAGATCGCCGTGCCCCCTGTCCCACCGCCCCCATCCAGTGAGGCCCTCAACGGCACGGTCCTCGACCCCTTAGACCCCTGGGCACCCAGCACCTCCCGATTCACCCACCAGCAGGTAAGGTGGGGGATGGGGAAGGCTCAGAAGTCAGCTTCGGGGCCAGTGGAGCGGGTCTGACAGGGGCTTGGGGAGCCCAGGAAGTTGGGGGGGAGGCTCGGCGGAGGCAGGAAGTGTCTGGCTCTCCCCACCCGATGCCACGTGAAGGGACAGTGACCAAGCGTTAATCACCTGTCTCCTGGCTAGAGTGTGGAAACTCCCTGGTGAGGCTAGCCGGGGGCGGGGTGGTGATGCGGGCTGTTCCTTCTCCACCCACCCCCGCCCCCCCGGGGAGGCCCTGAGCACCGTCCTCCCCACAGCCTCAGTCCTCATCCCCCGTGTACGGCTCCAGTGCCAAGACTTCCAGTGCCTCCAACCCCCAGGACGGCGGCGGGCCCCCGTGTCCCCGAGCTGGCGAGGAAGACCACGTGTACAGGTGCCAGCCCCTCCCCTGGCCCAGGGATCCCACACATGCTGGGCTGAGTCAACCGAGGCTGCGCCAGGGCTCTGGAGGGGGGCGGGGGTTCCTCCTTGGGTCCTTGGGTTACTGTGGAAGGCCCAGTGTGGCTTTATCTGCCATCCCCATGCAGCCACTGGGCTGGGTGTCACACTGCCCTGCATGGAGGAAGGTTCAGGAACTGAGGCAACCCTTCTTTCCACCTCTCTCCTCGCCGCATCCCGTCCTCACACTCTGTCCCTGGGCTGCTGGGGACGTCGGATTCCCACTCCCCCGCCCCCTCCTGGTTTTCCTGGAGGATTTGGGGAGCTTTTCTCACCACAGCCTTCCCTTTGCTTCTTGAAGCTTCCCTAACAAGCAGAAGTCATCCGAGCCTTCACCCACCGTCATGAGCTCCTCCTTGGGCAGCAACCTCTCCGAGCTCGACCGCCTGCTGCTGGAGCTGAACGCCGTGCAGCACAACCCCCCAGGCTTCCCTGCAGGTAGGACTGGGCCGGGGGTCCTCCCCTCTCCCCCTGGTCCAACCCCCCTGGTCGTCTCGGGTCCTTGCGGGGCTCAGAGCCGAGTGGCTCTTCTCTTTCCTTTTCCCAAGATGAGGCCAACTCCAGCCCGCCGCTGCCGGGGGCTCTGAGCACCCACTACGGCGTCCCAGAGAATAACAGCCTGCTAGGGGGCAAAGCTGGACCGCTGACCAAAGAGAAGCCCAAACGGAACGGTGGCCGGGGCCTGGAGGACTTGCGGCCCAGCGTGGAGAACCTCTTGGATGAGCTGGAGAGCTCCGTGCCCAGCCCCGTGTAAGTCTCCACGGGGCCCTCCTGGGCCGGGGAGGGTCTCGGTCTCGCCCAGCCCATCCTGTGCTCATCCCTGGTGTCACCCCTGAAGTCCCTGCTGTTTGCCGGGCCCTGCACCAGCCCCTGGGGGACGGCAGTGAGTCACGTGGACACAGGCCTGCCTTCAGCGAGCCCCCATCCCTCACGGAGGACAGATGCTGGGCGCACCGAGGGCACCCTGTCAGTGTAGGCTTTTTATTTGTTTCCAGCTCCACGTGTGGCTTGTGGGATCTTAGTTCCCCAACCAAGGCTGGAACCCATGGCCCCTGAAGTGGACCCCCAGGAAAGTCCCCCAGCGTAGGCTTTGGAGCCACGCATTTGGGGCCACATCTTGGCTCTGCACTTAGGGAGTGTTGTCTTTCAAGCCTTCGTTTTCCCATCTGTAGAAGGGAATAAGGGGAAGTGAGGTCATGGGGATAAGACCACCCACCTCAGTGGGCTGAGACCTGATAAGACCCTTAGAACACGTGTACCGAGTCCACATGGTAAGCGCCTCCCCAGGGTCAGCTCTTCTCGGTGTTTCTGCATGGCTGCAACAGCCTTGCGTGTGCGTCTAGTGTTGTGGAGGCCGCACAGAATGCCGGGGCTTGTTGCACAGGCAGGCTTGGGCTTGGGCTTCTGGGAAAGGTGCCATGTGAGCTGCCTTCTCCTCTCCCCGTAAGCTCTGCTTGCGCTCTATCCCCCTGGTCAACAGCAGCGACCCCCCCACCCACCAGCGACATGTCTCCAGGAGAGACTGGGAGCTGGTGGGCTTCCCCGGGGTTGGGTGGTGGCTGGACCCCAGTGTTGGAGCCGAAGTGTTGACCCTCCCCTGGGGAGGGGAGGGCTGTGCTGGGGGCACTCAGGCTGGCCCCAAGGGTCCCTGCTGATGCCTCCTTGCCTGCCTGCAGCCCCACCATCACTGTGAACCAGGGCGAGATGAGCAGTCCCCAGCGAGTCACCTCCAGTCAGCAGCAGACTCGAATCTCAGCCTCCTCCGCCACCAGGGAGCTGGACGAGCTGATGGCCTCGCTGTCGGATTTTAAGGTGCCCTGAGGTCCCCTCCTGCTCTCTCCACTGCCCTGCCTGCTCAGAAGCCCCCAGTTTTCCCCTCCCATACCCCAGTGTGAGTGGCTGGGACTTGGCCACTCAGGGTTTGGGTGCCTCGCCCCGAGCCTGGGACGCAGGGGCATCCAGCAGCCTGTGAAGGCTGGGGACATGCTCAGCAGGACATTCCTTCCTGCCTGGGTGCTCCCGGCTCCCCGCCACCCAGGCAAGGATCAGGAGGCTGGGACAAAGGGCCCAGTGTTGGTGGCTGCTCTTGGCAGGGGAGGGCGGGTTCTGCTGGTGGGTGGGATCCTTTGCCCAGAGGTCATTTGTCCCGGAGCCCCATCTCCCACGCTGGCTGGAGTCCCCAGCGTGTCCTCTTTCTTTTCTGCCTCTGGCTCCTTCGCCGGCCTCCTTCCAGCCTCCACGGGCCTCCGAGGCCCACAGGCTCTTGTCTGGGAAACCTCATCTATCAGGCTCTTGGGCTCCACCTGCCAGAGGTGCCCTGTCCCCTACTCACCATCTGCTTGTGTGGAGGAGGCAATGCCTCGGGGGGTCCTCATAGTGACTGAACTCCAGTTCCTGAGCGTTACTGACTCCACCCTTCCTGGGGTTTGGGGAGCATGGTTAGGGAACTGGAGGAGGGGGCACCTCTGAGCCTCCACCTAGGGCGGGGCAGCGGCCTGCACGTGTGAACCTCCTGAGTGGCCACAGTCAGGAGTGCGTACACTGGACTCAGGCGGGAACCCCGTCCCAGTGCCCTTTTCACTTTGTCGCTTTCATACCTCCTTGAGACCCCCTTGAGACTCCTTTGAGAAGCTGTGCTGGTTCTCATTGAGCCCCAGGAATGAGGTTTCGGGGGGATGTAGGAGAGCTGGGATCACCAGGGAGAGACAGAGCCGGGAGCTGCCTTCGGCTGCCTGTCTCCTAATCATGTCTGGGCTGACCTCCCCCTGGTCCACCCCATTTTAATCTCTTCTCGTCCCTACTTGGACTAGGAGCCCCACAGGCGTGGGTCAGAGGCAGCTTTCTGCTGCCTGGGTTCTTTTTTTTTTTTTTTTTCAAAAAAGACAAAAATCTTTATTTGGCTACGCCGGATCCCAGGTGCAACATGTGGGGTCTTCAGTTGCTGCATGTGGGATCTGGCTCCCCCACCAGGAGTCAGACCCGGGCTCCTTGGATAGGGAATATAGATGGGAGCCAGGGAGGTGGAGCTCAGGAAAACCCTTCTAGGGGCTGAGTCTTCTTCCAGAACCAGTTGTTCTGCTTCAGCTTTGCTGCCACCTTGGTCTGGTCAGCACAGATGGTCTGGTCAGTGTGGCCAGGGGCTGTCAGCGCAGACGGTCTGGTCAGCGCCATCTTGGTCTGGTCAGCGTAGCCGGGGGCTATCAGAGCCCTGAGGCCCAGTCTGCCCCCCAGTGCGCACCCCTTCTCACCTCTCCCGTCTTTCTCCTCCCCCCTGTCTCTTGTCTTTCTCCTCCTCCAGACCAGCTCCTCCCCTGCTGTGGCCTTGAGCTCCTCGGGGCTGCCGCCCGGCTCAGCTCCATCCTCACAGCACAGCCTCTCCCCTCCGCCTCCTCCCGGGCCCTCTGGAGGCCTGCCACCCCCTCGGAAGCCCTCCCCTCAAGGCCACAGCCACTCCCTGGGCGTCCTCTGCGCCAAGGACAATGTGGCCCCTGGCCAGCTCGATTTGGTTGGCTTTGGGGTGATGCCTGACACCCCCAACTCAAGATTTCCCTCCACAGAGGGTTGGCCGGGGGCCGCTGAGTGTAGAGAGCCAGGCTCGCGTTTGGAGGAACCCACCAGACCTGGTCGGGGAGCTCTGCAGGGCGCCTCCTGGCCACATTCTACCCTACCCTGGGGGCACAGGTCCCCAGAAGCCTGGGGCCCCCCAAGCGCCGTTGGCCAACGCTTTGCATCCAGAAGAGGCGGTGGCTGCTACTTGGCAGGGGCCGTGGGCTTTGGGGGCGTTCAGGCCTGAGCCCCCACAGGGAGCTGCTCCCAGCTTCCAGGAGGTCACTGAGCCAGCCGTCGTGGCCGTGGACCGTCAGGCCGTCTTCCCCGATACCTGGAGCCTCGCGGAAGAACGTGGATGGCAGGAGAGGACAAGGCCAGAGCCAGGGGCGCTGGAGAGCGGCCGCCGCACCCCTGTTGAGGACGAGCAGCTAGGTGGAGAGACACCTCCGGCAGGTGGCCTGGTCAGGCCAGCCGGGGGACCTGAGACCCCCAGGAGGCCAGAGGGCGCCACCGAAGTCACCACCGAGGCCAGGATGGACCTGCCAGAACTCCCACGGGCTGTGGCCGTGGACACGCCCAGCACCACGGAGAGGATTTCCACATCTAGCCAGGCAGGCGCGCGCTCGCCCGGCTGCCCAGCTGCTCGACGTGGCCCCGCCTGGCTGACTGCATGCAGCCTCCCTGTCTGCGCATGTCTGCTTGGGCGGCCGGTTACAAGAGGCTGCGTGCGGCCTGAGACCCCGACAGCCAGTGCTGGGCAGTGGGCTCTGTGGGGCCGGCAGAGCTCCCTGGCCCCCGGAATCTCCTAGTGACAGCCAGCCTCTTGCTCGATGAAGGCTTTTTCCTTTAAATGAGCTTCGCCTGACATCCTGATGGGATGTGTGTGGAATGGTTAAAAGCATGGGCTTTGGAACCAGCAAGAAGTGAATGAATACAAACCACGCCTCCAACACACGTGCCCCGTGTGACCTTGGGCAACCCCCCGCCACCAGCCTCAGTCTTCTTATCTTTAAAATGAGGGAAAATAGACCATTTCCCCCAAGGTTGTCCAAAGGATTGAATGAAACAATGCCTGGAAAGTGCTTCGGAAGAACACAGCATGCCGTCCCCAGTGAGCTGTGGCTGACGTCATGTTATTATCTGCTTTTTGCTTAATTGAAATTTTTAGGCCCTTTTCAAAAGTGACAACAAAATGAAACCAAACTGCTAAAAACAAGTAGGTTATAATCCTTCCTATATAAACGAGGGGAAAAAAACAACTGGTTAAAGGATATACTGGAAAGAAAGACTATTTTTTTTGTTTCTATTAAGAAACAAAAAAAAAAGGAAGGAAAGGTCTCAAGCCCGTTCGAGAACGTCCACTTAGGTTCTTTCACATCATTCTTGTAATAACTCCTTAAAGCTGTTGAAAAAAAAATACCATTACCCCATTTAAAGGATGGAGAAGCTGAGGCCCTGGAAGTTCAGGGTCTTACCCAAGGTCAGGGCCCCCTGCCTCTGCCCTAGCTCTGCTCGGCTCATCTCTGATGGTTGGGTTCTTCTGCCCTCCCCTCCTGGGCACCCCTCCACCCCCTACCCCCGAGTGTGGACTGAGCCGCCTCTGCTGAGCCCAGAGTGGCCTGTGACAGTGTGCCTCCCCTCTAGATCCGCTCGGTGATCAGGAGGAGCCGGGAGACCGGCCACGCTCACCCCATGTCCCGGGAGCCCTCCCCTCGCCGCCGGCTGGACCCCGCCACCCTAAGCAGGACCCCGTCCCAGGAGCGGCTCATCGCCGAGCTGCAGGGTCGGCTGGGCATCCGGCCGGAGGCAGAGGAGGCCGTGGGGGCCGCAGGGGCCTCCACCGAGGACTGGCTGACCGAGGGCGTCGTCATCACTGTGCAGCCGCTTGGGAGGCGGGCTGGGGGGCAGCTGGTGGAGAAGGTAGTGAGCAGATGCCCCCGGGCCGGGCCGGGGTGGAGAGGGCCTCTGGTTCTTGCCCAGCCCTGGCCAGAGGGCAGGTGGGGCGGGGCGGGCGAGGGGAGCCATCCTGTGTCCTCCTGAGGCTGGCCTCACCCCTGATGCCAAGAGTGAGAGGGCCCCGGGAGGCCTCGCCCACCGAGCTGCCGTCTCCTCCACCGTCTCCGTGCTCACCTCTGTCCCTCTTCTCTCCCTCCCAGGTCGTCTTCCCTCCGGGCTCTCCTATTCCCTTGCGGAGAACCTTCTCTGTTCTGCCTTCTCCTCTTCCTCCTCCCAGCCCTCTGCTCCAGCACCGCAAAGACGCCTCCTCGGCCAGCAGCTCTCCTCCCCTGCCCAGCCCGCCCACCCCCTGCGGCCCCTCCGGGGTCCAGAGCACTGGGACGGGGCCGCGGGGAGTCGGCGTGCAGGGCCCCGCCCCACGCGTGGCTGCACCCTGCTCTGTGAGGTCCATAGGCTGCCAGACCGATGAGGATCCGCTCTTCCCCCCTGTGCAGGCAGGCCTCCTGGGGCCCAGCCCCACCTGTGCCTGTCCTTATGCTCCAGTGGCGTCCCCACTCTGTGTGCACACGCATGCACGCACACACACACAGCGCTCTGTCTCTCCATCCACAAGATATCATGTCCATCCTTGCACTTGGCCTTGTGCCTCCATCTACAAGGTACCTGCGAGGTACCACAGCACTTCCTTGGACTTGGCCTTGACCCTCGCTTCACCCGATGTCCATGCTCGCTCCCTCCCCTGAGGTGTCAGCCGCCCTTCGGTCCTGCCCCAGGCTCCCTTTGAGGAGATGTCCTCAGAAGGAGAACCAAGCCTGTGCCCCCTGCAGCCCTAGGTCTGGTACCTGGCAAGGCCCCCTGGCTCTTGGACCCATCACCTCTGCCCCCTCAGTCCTGTGCCTTTGGTGGGCTTACCTTTCTCTCCCTCTTCATCTCTCCCTGGGCCCCTCTCTCTCGTGGTGGTTTTTCCGTAGACTTTTTCTCCTGATGTTGGTTACTGCCAGTAGGGGGGAAAAAATCCATTCTAATCTCATCCTGAAGTCCCTTTTGTGACATGGTCCACTGACAAGTTCTCTTATTATTTCTTCTGTAATTAAAAAAAAATAAAAGTAATCCTTCTCGTTTCCTCCCCTAAGATCCAGGGCCTGGAGCAGAGAGCAGATGGCGAGCTGTGCTGGGCGGCTGGCTGGCCTCTGAACGGCAGGCAGAGCGGCCCCGAAGGGCAGGATGTGGGAGGGGTCAGTGCTGAGGCTGGGGCTGCAGGTCCTGCTTGTGGTGTGTTCCGGGGCCCCGTCAGGCCCACCGTGAGCCCCTGGGACCCCCGGATGCATTGTGGAGACTGTTCCCACCTGAGGGCTTCCAAGGCCCCTGGAGGGGCTACACTTCTGCCCGCCTCAACCTGAGAGACGCCCTTGTGCAGCAGCAAGTCCCCGCCCCCAAGGCCCAGGGGTCCTGACCTGCCCTCTTTCCCTGTCTCTGCAGTTTATGGCCCAGGGGAAGACAGGGAGCAGCTCTCCCCCAGGGGGCCCCCGAAGCCCGGGAGCCAGCTGGACAGCATGCTGGGGAGCCTGCAGTCTGACCTGAACAAACTGGGGGTTGCCACAGTCGCCAAGGGGGTCTGCGGGGCCTGCAAAAAGCCGATCGCGGGGCAGGTGATGAGGAGGGGTGGGGCGTTGCCAGGGGGCATGGGAGGCAGGGTGCCCGGTGCAGGGGCAGGGCCGGGTTCTGAACCGCATCCTCCGCCCCTCCATCAGGTGGTGACGGCCATGGGCAAGACGTGGCACCCCGAGCACTTCGTCTGCACCCACTGCCAGGAGGAGATCGGCTCCCGGAACTTCTTCGAGCGGGATGGACAGCCCTACTGTGAAAAGGACTATCACAACCTCTTCTCTCCACGCTGCTACTACTGCAATGGGCCCATTCTGGATGTGAGTGCCCAGGCGCAGGGGAGGAGGCCGGGCGAGGCCCAGAGAGGTCACGCGAAGGCCCCAGCATGCACAGCCGGGAAACTGGGGTTCACCCTCTAGCCTGAAGTGCGGCTGGTCCTAACGCCCATCATGCAGCCATCCCCCACTCCCTTCTGCCGAGGATAGGTGGAGCGGAGTGCGGGCTCCCCTCGCTCTTCCGCTGTGAGACGTTAGGGAAATGCCTAGCCTCTCTGGGCCTCCATGTCAACACTTAAAAGATGAGTGGCCTGCTAGAACGTATGACCTCAACTGTCCGTGAGGATTACGGGAGACAGAGTGTGTCTGGCACGTCATGTCCTTTTCAGTAAATCAGAATTCTCAGTGGTGTTCAGAGCACAGCTGGGAGAGACCCCCATCTGGGGAGCATCAGCTCCTTCCTTGACCGGTGGAGGAGGGGCGGGAAGGACACCCTGGCCTGTGGGTCTCTCTCAGCTGGGGGTGGGGGGAGTCTGTCACGCGCGCCAGCCGCTCAGCTGGGGCCGCACACTTGGCTTTCACAGAAAGTGGTGACAGCCCTCGATCGGACGTGGCACCCCGAGCACTTCTTCTGTGCCCAGTGTGGAGCCTTCTTCGGGCCTGAAGGTACTGAGACTCGGGGAGGTGGGCTGTGGTGTTGGGGGGAGCCCTTGCTGAGTCAGGGTGGCCCCTCCCTGAAGCCTAACCTGCCCCCCAACCCCCGCCCTCAGGGTTCCATGAGAAAGACGGCAAGGCCTACTGCCGCAAGGATTACTTTGACATGTTCGCGCCCAAGTGTGGCGGCTGTGCCCGGGCCATCCTGGAGAACTACATCTCGGCCCTCAACACCCTCTGGCACCCCGAGTGCTTTGTGTGTCGGGTAAGGAGCCCCATTGCTTCCTCTGGAGGGGCTGAGAGCGGACCGTTGCGGGGAGAAGTGGCTGCCTCCCTGTGCTTTCTGAAGCAGACTTACAGGGCCCGCTTGAGGTTCTTGATCAGGTGGGAAGGCAGGCGGCGCACTCCCTCAAGCACAGTCGGTCCTGGACCAGGCTTTGTGCAGGGGCTGCGAGAAACGAGAGCAAGGCAGACCTGTGCAGCCGCCCCTGGGTCAGGCCAGGTCCAGGAGAAGGGGATGTGAGAGTGAAATGAGGTAACAAGCCTTCAGCAGCCTCGGCAGACAATGGAGGATGGCTTCCAGACTGCATTCTGGGGGCTGATGGCCCTCAGATATTATGAGGTTTCTGGCAGGGGTCCCCTGATTATGTAAGTTTGGGAAACACTGTTCATTGCAGGACTTCTCAGAACCTTTAATATACCTGAGTGTGCCTGCGGATCTCTATAAATGGGAATCTAGGATGCGGAGTTTGACCTCAGAACCCTTTTTTTTTTTTTTTTGACACCAGGGTTTCTGGGCACATATGCTGCAGTGCCCAGGAGTCAGACCTGTGTTTGAATCCAGGCAGTGCAACTTAGCAGGCTTCCCTGGTGGCTCGGTGGTAAACAATTTGCCTGCCAATGCAGGAGATGCAGGTTCGAACCCCGGGTCAGGAAGATCCCCTGGAGAAGGAAACGGCACCCTACTCCAGTACTCTTGCCTGGAGAATCCCGTGGACAGAGGAGCCTAGCGGGCTACAGTCTGTAAGGTCACAAAAGAGTTAGACATGACTGAGCAGCTAAACAGCAAAAACAGCAGCGCAGCTTGGCAGCAGCGAGTCGAGGTCATTACCGGGAGAGCCGAGTAAGGGTTCAGCGCCACACTCGGCACGTCAAGAAGGCTTGTTGAGGGGGAATCGTTTCCAGTGTGGCTGGCCTGACGGTCCCCTGCCCATCTCCCGGGGGCTGTCTCGGCCCCCAGCCCTCCAAACTGAACAGCCCCTCCGCCCTGCTCTGTTTCCAGGAGTGCTTCACGCCGTTCGTCCATGGCAGCTTCTTCGAGCACGAGGGGCAGCCCTACTGCGAGGCCCACTACCACGAGCGGCGGGGCTCGCTGTGCTCGGGCTGCCAGAAGCCCATCACGGGCCGCTGCATCACCGCCATGGCCAAGAAGTTCCACCCCGAGCACTTCGTCTGCGCCTTCTGCCTCAAGCAGCTCAACAAGGGCACCTTCAAGGAGCAGAATGACAAGCCTTACTGTCAGAACTGCTTCCTCAAGCTCTTCTGCTAGGCGTCCTCGTCCCTCCCCGTGGCCCCTTCCCCGGCCCAGCCTCCTCACTGCTGCTGGGACCCAGAGGCGTCGTCCCGGGGGGCTGGGGTGGGGGGCGGTGGCGAAGGGGCCAACCCGACTGAAACTGGAACCGCGTCCTCGGTGATGGCGAGAGGACACTGAGGGGCCCTGCCCGCTTCTCTTGCCCCCTGCCAGTGCCGCTGGGCCGCCTTCCTCCTCCCGAGGCTCCCCCAGGCTGCCAGCCCGTCACCCTCCCCCGAGGCAGAGGCTGGAGGGTCCCACCTGCGTCCCCACGAGCCTGCCTGGCCAAGCCAGCACCCCACACTGGAGCCATCTCTTACTTGTATTTTGGCAGTGGAGCCGGGGGTGGGGAGGGCAGGCAGGGTCAGATGGGGGCTTCTTTGCATCCTTATCCCCAACTCCAACCTCGTCAGCCTTGTTCTGAGAGTACCGGGGGGACACAAGCTCCCCCCAGACAATGCCAGCATCCACTCAACCCATCCACCCACCCATCCACCCAAGAGCGGACGTGCCACGGGGCCACGGAAGGTTCCTCACGTGCCTCCTGCCCCTCCCGTCTCCCCAGGCCTGGGCAGGTGCCCCCATCACCTGCCCCCGCCCCCCCCAACTGCTCTGGTTCTACTGAGAAAGGCCTCTCCAGCAATAATGTTTTCCAGGCACCTCCTCCGTCTCCTGGGGCCGCGTGAGGTGGTGAGTGTCACCCCGTTGCCCGGACACTGTATCGACTTTGATAGTTTTCTACACTGAGGTTTGGATTCATATCGTCTGAGTTGCTTTTACTTCTCTATACGAAACTGACTTTGAAGAGATTTTACAGACGTCTCCTTTTGTACTCTTCCCCGTGTGCACCGTGGTGGCTGCGGGACACGCGGGGCCTGCCTTGTACTGAAGGCTCGGGGCGGGGAAGCAATACGTATCTTATTTTTTTCTTAGCACAAGCAGGTGAACGGGGGAGCGGCTCCGTTGACTCCCCATCTTTAACTTCATAGCTCACCGGGACTGTTTTTATAAACTGCTGTATTTCGAACCCCCTTCTTTACTCCCCAGGCCAGCAAGCTCTTCACTGAAACCCACCTGAACGGTGTCTTGCCCTCTGGGGCTGAGAATTCTGAACCTCATCCGTCCTGTTTCTGAGCGGGGAGAGAGGGGGACGTCCACTCTGGGGGTGCCCCTTCCCTGTGTAAGCTGTTAGGAGTGCTCACGCCCCTGTGAACTTTCTGGCCACAAAGAGAACATTCTCAGCCTCCCCCCTGCTACTCTGGGGGTCCTTTCTTCTGCCTCCTCAGGAAAGCTGGGATCTGATTTTGACTGTTAGTCTTGTTGATTCCACAGGGTGGTCCCTTCCCCAAACTTCCTGCCTTCCCTGGAGACTGGTGGTGGCCCCCCCAGGAGAGAGCCCACCCAGGCTGTTGCCTGGGGGCCTGGTAGGATTCTGGGTGGAGGGACCGGAACAGCAGGAGGCAACAGGAAGCCCCTGAGGATGAGACAGGCAGGGCTGGGGTCCCGGGTCAGTGGAACGGGCCCCAGTGGGGTCTTAAGTGAGGACAAGCCAGACCCACTCCACCAACCTCATCAGAGGCTGGGTGTCCTGAGCCTCTCAGGAGGGGAAGGGGGTCCCTCCTTGGAGGCGGGGCTGGGAGCAGCCTAGGTCTGGGGAGCTCCGCCAGGTCCTGCCACAGGTCTGATGTCTCCACTTCTACTCTTAGGCCTTATTGCTCTGTTTACAGTGACCCACCCCAGACCCCTCCCCTAGAGGATCTGGGGCTTCCAGAGGTTCTGCCCTCTGGGTGGATGGTTATTTGATGATTTGATTTTTAATTTTTTTTTCCTCTGTAAACTTATAACCTGGCTTTTTCCCATTTTAATTCCTGTGATTTATGCCAATAAAGTTTGCCATTATTTTCACTGGTGCTAGTGCCGTTTCTTTGTGGTCCGAGATGAACAGCTCAGCCCCAGAAGAGAGACCAAACCCTCCGCAGACTCACAAGCACCACAGTTTGAGGGTCGATCACTGCAGTTCACTTACCTGAGGCCAAACCCCTCACAGGGCACTTGGGGGCCTCCTGGCTTTCTTACCCACTGCAGTTTGCCATGGGTTGCCTCCCATGGGCGCAGGGGTGTGGCCTCCCACTCATGGATGGGAAAGAGGTTCAGAAAGAGCCGATATCCTGTGAACGAGCACAGAGACAGGCTGTGAACCCAGGGCTTGTCTCTGTTCTTATGTTGACCAGACACACCACCACTGCCCCCTAGTTCTGGCACCATACCTTGGGTGTAGAACCTTCCTTGTTGAAAGTGGATGTGAGAGTTGGACTATAAAGAAAGCGGAGCGCCGAAGAATTGATGCTTTTGAACTGTGGTGTTGGACAAGACTCTTGAGAGTCCCTTGGACTGCAAGGAGATCCAACCCATCCATCCTAAAGGAAATCAGTCCTGAATATTCATCGGAAGGACTGATGCTGAAGCTGAAACTCCAATACTTTGACCACCAGATGCAAAGAACTGACTCATTTGAAAAGACCCTGATGCTGGGAAAGATTGAGAGCAGGAGGAGAAGGGAACGACAGAGGATGAGATGGTTGGATGGCATCACCGACTCAATGGACATGAGTTTGAGTAAACTTTGGGAGTTGGTGATGGACAGGGAGGCCTGGCATGCTGCAGTCCATGGGGTCCCAAAGAGTTGGACACGACTCAGCGACTAAACTCAACTGACTTAATAGTCCAGGATGGGTTTCCACTGCCCCCTGGTGGTCATGTCTGTATTTGCATGCATGCTACCTCCTTGGCTCTTGTCAGAGCCATAACTCCAGTCCTGGGCCTTTTGCAAGCTTCCTGGACAGTTTTGTAGCTTTGCAGTCTTCCTGTTGTTTGGAATGGTCCTCCAAAAGCCGCATGTCGATTTCAAGTCTGAACCTTGACCATTTCGCATTGAGCTCAGAAGTGAAAATTACCTTCACCCCTCACCCAAAAATCATATTTCCAGCTCATGTTGGACTTATGTAAATGAACAGGTCCACTTCGTTGTAACTGGCTCACTCAACTGTACTTTATGTTTTCCCATGTCAATAAATAGAGATGGGCATCATTTTTTAATGGCTTCACGGTATTCCATTATATTGATGTACTATAATTAGCGACAATATCATCAGAGGCAGGATGTCCTTGGGAAGTTAATATGTCAGTATGTATATCCTTGCAAAAGTGCATTTGAAGGAAGACAGCCTTAGGGTTTGGAAGGGACTGTATAGTATAGTGAGACTCATGGGCTTTGAACTTGCTTTTAGGTTTTGGTTCTGAAGCCATCACTTACCAGTTGAGGGACTTGGGTGAATTATTTAACCTCTGTGAATTTTCTTACCAGTAAAATGGTACTAATACTGTATCTCCTTGGGGGTTTGTTGCAAAGATGAACAGCAGTAATGTGCATAAAGTACTTAGTACAATGCTGAGCATGCAGTAATACCCTGTCACTAAATAGAGATCTTAGCAGCAACTCTATTACTTAGCAGTTGTCTTACTTACTTAGCAGTTGTCTTACTTACTTAGCGGTTGTCTTACTTACTTAGCAGTTGTCTATACAGGCTTATCATCAGGAGGCTTGAAAACAATACCAGGGGTTCTAACTTGGTCAAGTTAAAAGGATGGAGTTGGGGAGAATCACCCCTCCCCTTCCCACCCTAGAATCTAAGCTTATTCATTAAAAACATATTTAATGATACAGCACAATTGTTCAAATAAATGTTGAATGAAAGTGTAATAAAATATGTTGACATTAAGTGATCTCCTGCATTCCAGGAAATGTGTTAACACATAACTCACGTAATCCTCATGGGGTGTGAATACTATTATCCTCATTTTACAGATAGGGAAAGAGAGGGTCAGCAAGGTGAAATCACTTCCTAAGATGACCAACCTAGCAAGTGACAGAATAAGGATATGAATTCAGGTTATCTGACTGCAAACTCTGCATCCACTCATTCAACATGTTTATTATATGCCCATAGGTGCCAGGCTCATGGCAGAGAGACAAATTATTTTAGTGTGTTACTAGGTGGAAGTGCTACCAAAAAGTTAAACCGGAGGAAGAGGGAAGTGGGAGTGGTTTTGGGGGTAATTTTGAATAGGGCAATCGGGATAGACCTTCAGCAGGTGATCATTGAGCCAAGACGCGAAGGAGGTGTGGATATCGGCAGGAAGCCTTCGAGGAAGAGGGAATAGAGAGTGAATGAGCCCTGAAATGGGAGCGTCACCCAGCTGGAAGGAAATGAGTCAGTAGGCAAATCGGAGATGAGCTGATGGGATGGAGGTGGGGAACAGATCATGTAGGCCATTTACATTTTAGGTTTTTTCTGGGAGGGAAATCGGGAGACTCGAAAGTATTGCGAGCAGATGAGGAAGTGATCTGACTTAGGTTTAAAGGATCCCTTTGTTTCGATAGGGGGAAGAACAAACTGTAGAGGAGACGAGAGACCATCCTGTTTCTAAAGCATGAGAGTTCTTTCTCAACGTCATCCTCTGTAGTTGCAACTTGGCCAGGTGACCGAAGGAAACGTGAACTCAGCTTGTAAACGCTAACTCCACACGGCAGCACCCCCAACCCGGCAGAGGGCAGCAGCTCTGAGAAAGCGCCTCCGCACACAGCAGTGCCCTCCTTAACTACCTCGTTTAAAAGAAACTTCCTGATGGTTGGAGTGGCAGGGATGCCACCCAATGGCTGCCTGCATCTATCCGATTTCTTCAGACAGATGTTGGCGCCAGCCAATAGGCGGGGGGGGCTCTGCCCGTGGCTTCTGATTGGCTGCTTCGCTCATCTATAAAAGATGCCCGCCTGCGCGCGGCCCTCCTCTCGCCAGGCGTCCTCGTGTGAGGTTCGTCTGTCTTGCTGTGTTCTCACCGGAAACTGTGGCGGGAAGGATGGGGGTCCTTGGGGGTTCTTTTGGAGGCTCTTGGGGACCGCGGGGTCCGGCCTCTTTGGTTTGGGGGTGCGGCGGCCACAGCCCTGGCTCGGGGCGGCGGGCGCCCGCGCGTGGCCTACTCCGCGTGTGCCTTGGGCTTGGAGCCCGCCGTGCTGTGGGGACGCGTGTCGGGGTGGCTTGAGCTCCTTTTCTCTCCTCAGTGACATCGTCTTTAAACCCTGCGTGGCAATCCCTGACGCACCGCCGTGATGCCCAGGGAAGACAGGGCGACCTGGAAGTCCAACTACTTCCTTAAGATCATCGTAAGTTTGGGGTAGGCCCCAGCCGCCCACCGTGCTGTCTCGGGCCCAGGCACTAATGGGGACAGTCAGCTGCCATGTACTGAGGGCCTACTCGCTAGCTACCACATTAGGTCGTAGGCACATTTCACTTAATTTTCACAATTTCCTGAGATCCATGCCCTCCCCCTCCCAGTGTTGAAGATAAAACAGACTCAGGCAGGTGAAGTGGCTCTTAAGGTGAAGAGCATTCAAGCCCAAGCCTGTCGAGGTTCAAGTAGCACTGGTCCTAATTTTCCTGCCTTGTCTCCATCTTTGAGAATATCTGAGGCGATGAGTGACTCATTATAAAGGAGTAAGTTGTTGCCTATTTAGAGCCTGTCAGTCAAGAAACTATGTGAGTTCTTTAGATGGCCTTGAGTTGGGTCTTCCCTGGCCAGAAATGCTAATCACACTGCTCTTCAAGCCTTAGGATGCATTGTGGAATTTAGTTCTTTGCGTTCTTCCTCATTTGTCATGCAGGTTTTCAGTTTAACAAAAAACTTTGTAAAATGATTATATACACATAGCCTAGGTCCTACAAGTTACTATTTCGTTGTACTTCCTCCTTTATGTTGTATTTTGATTGCTGTAAATCTGACTTTACTTGGAACAGTATTTTTTTTCTGTTAAGGCAGTCATTTAGTGAATCAAACATGCCTCGTATTTGGGGAAAGAGCAAAAGTTATAATTAAGTTTTTTTTAATTTACCGTAGAAACATTTACCGTTTACACTCAACAAGCTAGTCTTTGACAAAACTGATGTTAACTCATGTGGCCTATAGGGGGAGGAACTGTCTCAATCTCTGTGTCATTTCAAAAGCTTAGAGGAGAGGGAGTGAGATGGAAGCTGGTGATTGCGGGATTTGGTTTCTCTTAACCTTTTCCCTCTTTCCTCCTGTGAGACACTGCTTGTTTTCGGCTTGTTTCTGTAGCAACTTCTGGATGATTATCCAAAATGCTTCATCGTGGGAGCAGACAACGTGGGCTCCAAGCAGATGCAGCAGATCCGCATGTCCCTCCGCGGGAAGGCTGTGGTGCTGATGGGCAAGAACACGATGATGCGCAAGGCCATCCGAGGGCATCTGGAAAACAACCCGGCTCTGGAGAAGTCCGTGTCTTTATCCTCCCTTCTCGGTGTCCTCCTCCCTCTTCCTGGAGAGGAATGGTGCTAAAAAGTGACCTTCTCCCTTAAACTTCTCTTCGCAGACTGTTGCCTCACATCCGGGGGAATGTGGGCTTCGTGTTCACCAAGGAGGACCTCACTGAGATCAGGGACATGCTGCTGGCCAACAAGGTAAGGGAGAATCAGGTTGACTGGAGAGACCTTATCATTAATTTGGCTCCTGAAAAGCAACAAAACTGACCGATCACAGGCTGTGTCTGGAGAGAAGACATCTCACTGTTCACACTTTTTTTCCCCCATTTGCTCAGGTGCCGGCTGCCGCCCGTGCTGGCGCCATAGCACCATGTGAAGTCACTGTGCCGGCCCAGAACACTGGGCTGGGGCCCGAGAAGACCTCCTTCTTCCAGGCTTTAGGCATCACCACGAAGATCTCCAGGGGCACGATTGAAATCCTGGTGAGTGGACCTGGCTTGCCAGTGCTAGCTGGGCCAGCGGCGGGGGCTCGGTGGCCTCGGACCTGCCGGACATCCAGGGGTTAACTGCCAACTCCTTGTTCTTCAGAGTGATGTGCAGCTGATTAAGACAGGAGACAAGGTGGGCGCCAGCGAAGCCACGCTGCTGAACATGCTGAACATCTCCCCCTTCTCCTTCGGGCTGGTCATCCAGCAGGTGTTTGACAATGGCAGCATCTACAACCCTGAAGTGCTTGACATCACAGAGGAGACCCTGCACTCCCGCTTCCTGGAGGTACCCGAGGGCCCACTCCAGGCTCTTCCCTTCTCATTGATAGTTGAGAGCCTGTCTGGCTTCAGCTGGATCTTGGCAATGCAGCTGACTAGCAGTTTAATAACCAGGAACAACTGTTTAATCTATATCTCAGTTTCCTCATCCTTAAAACAGCAATGACAATATAGGATCGTTGAAGGAGTTAATGAATTAATGAGTGTAAGGCCTTGGAACCGTGCTGGGTACACAGTAAGGGCTGTCATTTTAGGACCTGCAATAAGATGTGAGATTTTGAGTGTCAGTGAGTCAAAAGAGGGATAAGGAAAATGAGGTAATTAATACACAAGTGTTGCCAAGTACCCTACTATCTTGGGAGAATGGACTCTCTCAGTCCGTCCTTAGTCTTGTTTAGTTTTTGCCACTAATACACCCTCTTAACAAAGTGATGCGATATATAATTCCTGTTTTTTGGACAGATAGACAATTGTATTACATATACTCTTAACTCTGGTTACTTTTGGAAATCTCAGGAGTGGATGAAATTCATACCTGGAACTAACGTTTTTCTCAGAATGCCGTGACTATATATTTTTACAAAACGGTGGCTTTTGAAGTAAATACCATCGTTACGGTATAGGGAACACCCTTGTTGAGAATAAGGGCAAAAAGCATTTGTAAATTAAACTGGATCTGAATTTCACTGCCAGAAGCATTTGGTGTGAAGTGAAGTGTCCTGTGTGAGACTGAGGTACTGAGCAAATCCTGTGTGCTGTAGAGCTCCACTTCATTGTCTCTTAAGACGTCATGCCTGAAGAGCTAAAGGAATGTTTCCTCCTTCCACAGGGCGTCCGCAATGTTGCCAGCGTGTGCCTGCAGATTGGTTACCCGACTGTCGCATCTGTACCCCATTCTATCATCAATGGGTACAAGCGCGTCCTGGCTTTGTCTGTGGAGACTGATTACACCTTCCCACTTGCTGAAAAGGTACAAAGAACCCACCGGGACCACAGCAAGAATATAGTTGTGCTTCCATCATGGATACCAAAATCCATGCTCAAGTCTGTCATATAATAAAATCGTGTTAGGTTACATCATTTCTAGGTTACTTATAATACCTAATCCAGTTTGAATGTTATGTAAATGGTTATAAATACAATGTAACGAGTGTAAATAATTGCTACAATACAGCAAATTCAGTTCTGGAAATCCCTCCCCCCCCTCTTTTTTTGAGTGTTGATCCACAGTTGGTTCAGTCTTTTAAGTGTGAAACCTTTGGCTACAGAGCGCCAATTGTCTACTTGAAATTGGGAGGCAGGGGAGATGTGTTCTCGATTTTATAAATTATGAGATTTAAAGCAGGGATAGTTTAATGGGTAAGAGCTGGGCCTGAGCTCACCAGGCTTATACCCAAGCTGTCCTGCCTGGTTACTTCAGAGGAAGGCTTCACTGACATGGAAGTGGGCCCTTAAACCCAGATCTCTGCAGAGGCCAAAGGGTTGTGAGTAGTAGGGGTGCTAAGATGACTCTTTTGACCGTGAACTTTGCCCTTGCTCTAGGTCAAGGCCTTCTTGGCTGATCCATCTGCCTTTGTGGCTGCTGCCCCCGTGGCTGCTGCTCCTGCTGCTGCCCCCGCTGCCACCACCGCAGCCCCAGCCAAGGTTGAAGCAAAGGAGGAGTCGGAGGAGTCGGACGAGGATATGGGATTCGGTCTTTTTGACTAATCACTAAAAAGCAGCCAACCAGGCCAGCATTATTTGTGAAATGAGAAAATAAAGGCTTACTTCTCTTATGAGTCTCTGAGCTGCTCATTTTGTGCGTTTGAAGGTTATATAGTGCTGTATGCTAGGAACCAAAGGCGTGGTAAAATCAGCTTGATTTGAAATTGACATTTGGGTGTCCTCTTTTCAAAGTGACACATTGCTCTCCTAGCATCCTATACTTTGTCTCTACCCAGCGTTAACTATATTTGTTAAACTGAAATTTGTCTCCATGACCTTCAGGCCACAAGCCTGGGTCACTCAATTTAAGTAGGCTTAGTGTCATACTGAGTTAAGATGTGTGCTGCCAGGGGTGTTTCAGACTGGGTGGTGCTCCGATTTAGTGGCCACTGTTATTTAAGGAGAAGGAAATGGCAACCCACTCCAGTATTCTTGCCTGGAGAGTCCCAGGGACGGGGGAGCCTGGTGAGCTTCCGTCTATGGGGTCGCACAGAGTCGGACACGACTGAAGCGACTTAGCAGCAGTAGCGGTTATTTAAGGAGAGAAAATGTCCTGTAGGTGTTGCGAATCATACGTATCACTTACCCTGTACTGGGTCATGAGGTAAGTGCTGGTTGTATCCAGGTCTCAGAAGTCCAAAGGGGATTCCCAGGTGGCTCAGCAGTAAACAATCTGCCTGCAACCCAGGAGACTCGTTTGAATCCCTAGGTCTGGGAGATGCCCTGGGAGGAGGAAATGACAACCCATTCCCGTATTGCCTGACCTGCTACAAGTCCATCTACCTGCAAAGAGTTGCTTAGCCACTGAGCAAGCATGCACTCAGAAGTTTGAAAGCCATTGCTAATCTCAGAGACAAGGACTGATCTGTGCAGACCGTATTAAAGTAGTTAGAGTTGTCAGGTTTGCATACAGAATAAAATTTAGCCCCAGCCTCCTACCCTGTGGCTTTGATTTAAGGAGTTGCTCTTGGGCAGCTTCCTCCCTCAGCTCCAGAATCTTCTATTGGTGCTGGGGTACAAACGGGATAAGACGAGTTCGCTGCCTGCCTGTTACTGAGTTCAAAGGAAACCCCTCCAGCAAACAAGTAGGCTACACGTAATGTAAAACGGTCTTCACACAGGAGAGGCCCACGTTGGGGTACCTGGGCCGGACCTGCCTTCGCACCCGTGGGTCAGAGCTGTAGGGACCCTCGTCTTCCACGAGGCTGGACTGAGAACGGCCCTGGGACCCGGGGGTCGAAAAGGACGCCCTTGGCAGGCCTTGATAGTCCCCGGTATCCCTCAGATAACCCACTCCGGCTGCCTGAATCAAAGCCCGGCCTGCGGCGACCGCCGTCCCACCCGGGGGCGCCAGGCCCCGGTCCCGGGCAGGTTCCTGGCCTCGCCCTGCCGCGTGGGCTCGCGCTGTGACCCGGAAGCGCTCCGGAAGCGGTTCCGGAGTCAGCGCCGGCAGGATGGCGGCGGACACGCAGGTAAGGCGGGCGACTGCGAGGCCAACGCGGTCAGCGACTGGGCGCGAACGGTGGCGGTCTGATCGGACCGCTAGTGCAGCTGCCGTAGGGGGTTAGGGGGCGGCGGCTGCGGAGGGCGCGGTCTCGGGGGCGCTTCGGGCCAACCCCTCACGGACCCGGGTTCGTCCTGGTTCCCGGCCCGGGCGGCGCAGATTGGCCGTGGGCTCAACGAGTCGGACTCCGGCCTCGGCTTCGGCGAACCCTTCTTGATCCTGAAGTTGCTACGGTTAACCTTTCAGAGTCTGCTCCATTTTTCCGAAGCCCTCCAGCATGAACCTCGGCCAGCGCTAACTATGCCTTAGAACTTTGTATTCAGCAAGTATTTCTCGGACATCTACTACGCTCAGGGACTTAAAGCATAGTGTTTGGATTCTTACAGATCTGAGTTTGAGTTCTAATTGATCAGTTTCTCTAAGACGCTGGGCAAGTTTCTTAATCCTGTCAAGTCTCGGTCTTTTCATCCATACAATGGAGCTAAACTAATAACTGTCTCGTAGGGTCGTTGTGAGGAATCAATGAAATAAAGTAGGGCTTCATGTAAGTTGATAGTTATTATTAGGTCCAGCGTTAGATAAAAGAGCTGTCACAACTTGGGAAGTCTTGTCACCTTGAGTGTTGGGGGGGGAACTTTTTTTCCTCCACCCCAGCCTCCTTTGTAGCTATGAGTGTTTTAGAGAGAAAAGACAATATTATGGGAAATAAAACAGGTCTCAAAAGGACAGCTTGGCTCACTTGGGTGTCAGGGTGAGGAGATTTATTGATTTTGATACGAAGGCCCTGAAGCCAGAGAGTGAGCCCTTAACTTCATTATTCAGAATGTGTGTATTGTGAGTTTCCTGTGCAAGGAAGAGCCTGGTAATTTGTTCAAAGTTTATTGTGATGGATCCTCGAAAGGGGTATTTTGAAAGGGGTTGGGAGAATACATGCTGAATGTGTAACATTAAAACTCAAATGAAAAAAGCAAACACTTCTTGGGACTTACTTGGTGCTCCAGTGGTTAAATATGCCTGCCAGTGCGGGGGACACGGGTTCAGCCCCTGGTCCAGGAACTAAGATCCCTCAGGCTACCGGGGACTGAGTCTGGGCACCCCCTGTGCCACAACTAAGACCTGACACAGCCAAATAAATAAATGTTTTAAAAAAAAATCTCTCTAGTGCTGTGTTGTTCAGCATAGTAGCCAGTTAATTAATAGCCAACTACTTAGGTTAGTTAAAATTAAATGCAATTAAAAATTCAGTTCTTCGGTTGCACTAGCCACATTTCAGTGACTGGGTAGCTGTATGTGGCTGGTGACTGATGCATTGTACAGCGCAAAAGAACATTTCCATCAGCACAGAAAGTGCTTCTGGACAGTGTTACCCTAGAGAGAAACCTGTGAACTTTTTAAGCTCTTTGCATCTGATCTCAATCAACAAATGACTTCTCTGAAGAATCTTAGTGTGCTCTTCCTCACTTTTGTTCTGACAGGGTCCCAAGTGGGTGACATTCATTTTCTGATTAAGAAAAAGAAGAGCCTTGTACCTGAAATGCCCTTTAATCTTTCAGGGAGAAACTGTAGCCAGGAACTTAACATTAGCATGGAAAAACAGCTATGTGGGAATTTCAGGTAGAGGGTGTATTATATATATGAAGATGCATCTAAATTTGCTATCTCCTCCAGCCTTACTGAAACTAGTAAAAAGTTGAAAAAAAAAAAAAGAATTGAGAGAATGGGGAGCAGACAACAGCAGCAAACTTTTGGAAGCTAGAAAGTGAGGAGTGGTAAAGGCAGAACCCCAGCTTTCTTTCTCCATCTTGGCAAAAGGCTGGAAGTTTTCCTCTCTGGAGAGTGTAAAACAGGACCACGCAAAAGTGCAGGAGGTCCAATATCCACGGAAATCATCAACAGAATAATTCAAGATGCTTTCCCTGAACCGAAGCATGCATTTTCAAATCAAAAACGGTCAGCACAATGGATGAAAGCAGACTCACGATAGAGTACATTAATGTGAAATTCAATTTTTCTATTAAAAAAAATATTTTCTCCTTTATTTTATTTACCGCTGCATCGGGTCTTATTTGCGGCATGTGGGATCTTTTCGTTGTGGCACGTGGGCTTTCTAGTTGAGGTGCGTGGGCTTAGTTGCCTGCATTGGAAGGAGGGTTCTGGACCTCCAGGAAGGTCCCAACCTGAAATTTTAGAACCTTGGATACAAAAAGATCTTAGAAACTTCTGGGGGCAAAAATCAAATCTCAGACAAAGGATCGAGAATCAGAATGGCATGGAGGTTCCCAACAATACTGAATGCTAGAACTCAGTGGAGAAAAGTCTTCAGTATTCTGAAGGAAAATTTCAATCTAGCATTATTCAGACAAACTGCAGGTAGGAGGTCAGAACATTTTCAAACCATTGGAGTGTGTGGTTCACCCAGACACACAAAAAGAGTACATCCTCAGGGTGATAAACCGCATCCCAGCTGTAGCGATCACACACCAAATCAGGACAGCTCAGAAAACTGGGAGAGACCTCTTCGGGAAGGTGGATTTTGGTCAGACTGCATGATCTGCATCAGTGTATTGAGATTTAGACACGGGGCAAACTGTGGGGTTGAATGGTTAATTAGATAAAATAAGGCAGACTGAGAGTGGAGAGAATGAAGGGCTCATTATTCAACTCCAGGGTTAATTTTAAAAAGCTGTGCAAGAGAGCAAATGTGGTTCATTAAACAAAAGTTGAATACCAGTTGCATGTAATGTAAACACTGAATTACTGGACTAACATATATTACAAAACGTGAGGAACAATTACTGAAATAATCAGCCAGAGTTGGTGAAAGAGATTGTGCTTGTGTGTGAGGGCATGAGACTGGTTTTTTGAGCAAACCTCCCAGAACTTTTTGACTCTTTAATTATATGCATGAATGACTATAGAAGCAAAAGACAGTAAACAGATCCTTTATGTAGAAGATGAAATTTTGCACATGATTTTATTCATTGCTGGTAGAATTGTGGCAAAGGTTTAACTATAAGAGGAACTCGGTATTATTTTACTTCTCTGTGCACCCTTAAGTCTTACTCTTCTAATAAGGCCTGTCTGTCAAATACCCTCAAAAGAAAAAGAGAGCAGGAGTTGATCACTTGGGTCTTATTATGCCCTGCTCTACTGCTCATATCCATGACCTTCCTGCTTTGTAGCCTGTAGAACAGAGGTCCCTACCCTCTGGTATCTAATACCTGATGGTCTGAGGTGGAGCTGATGTTATAACAGTAGAAATAAAGTGCACAGTAAATGTAATGTGCTCAAATTATCCCCAGAGCATTCCCCGTCTCCCCAGTCCATGGAAAAATTGTCTTCCACAAAATCAGTCTCGGGTGCCAGAAACGTTGGGGAACACCGCTGTGGAATATTGTTCAGAAGCAGATTTTCAGGAGTATTGGCAAACCGCCCCTTTTCCCAGGTCTCATGCTGTGTCCCTGTGCAAGGGAGGCAGTTGTAACATGGATGGTGGTTGATAGCCAAGGACTTGGTCGTGTCAGTTTCTACACTTGCTGGTTTCAGGTTCAGTTTCAAAAACGCAGGTGCTGTGGCTCTGGACTCCAGTCTGAGCAGTGGCTTCCCCTCTGGGAGTCGATTTCTTCATCACCCGAAAAATGGGGAGTACGATGCCTGTCTTGAAGGCCTGCTGGTTCGTAGTAGCTGATTTTGTGCTCGGGGTGAGAGCAATACTTTACATGCACTCTCTCATTTATTCCCCGTAACAGTCATGAGGTGGGTGCTGTTTTCTACATTGAATCGATGGGGAACCTGCAGGTCAAGCAGATGACATAATTTGACTGAGTTTCCACAGCCGGTAGGAGGCCGAACTTGGATTCAGTTTCTTAATCTTTTACCCTTTACCCAACTCTGCTTATGACTTGCCAGGATATTCCTCTTTACAGGAAGCTTATAAGAGATAATATACAGGGGACATACCGGGCACATAGTAGGCCCTCCCTATATTTTGCTTAGTTTGGAAAGGATATTTTTTCTGTCTTTTTAAAAAAAATACTTACTTATTTGGCTGAGCTGAGTCTTGGTTGGGCATGTAAACGCTTAGTTGTGGCATGCGGGCTCTAGTTCCCTGACGAGGGATCGAACCCAGGGCCCCTGCATTGGGAGTGTGGAGTCAGCCAGGGACCACCAGGGAAGTCCCAGAAAGGATGTTTTCTGTCTTGAGGTTTTTGCCTTAAGCCTTGCCTCTTTTTGTCCAAAGTTTAACTGAGTGGCTGACTGGTTGGGTTAAAAGCAGTACATCTCAGCTGGGGGTGATTTTGTCCCCCAGGAGGCGTCTGACAGTGTCTGGAAGCAGTTGGGGTCGCCTCAGCTGTGGTGGGAGGGTGGTATGCTGCTACCGGTGTCCAGTGGGTAGAGGCCAGGAGCACTGCCCAAGATCCTGCCGGGTGTAAAGGCAGCCCCCACAGTCAAGAATGATCAGGAGTGGAAGTTGGCCCCCAAAGTGGAGACTGAGAAGCCCTGGGTTGGAGGGAGCCTCTCTGAGCCCTGCACGGCCCTCCCCCAGCACACCCTCCCTCTCCCCCCACTGACGTTTTGTGGTCTGACTGGTGGCATTTTCTCTGTGGGCTTGGTCTTTGCAGGTTTCTGAGACACTAAAGCGTTTTGCAGGGAAGGTGACGACAGCCAGTGTGAAGGAACGGAGAGAAATCCTCAGTGAGCTGGGGAAATGTGTTGCCGGAAAAGGTATTTATTTTCACGTCACTGATTTCATTTCAGACTAAATCGGGCTCTCTGTTTAGAACCATGGCCTTCTTTTCCTCGCTTCCAGCAACTTCTGTCTTCCCTGTCTATATTTGCTTGTTATAAATGTGCACTGAAACAGTTGGGTTGGTGGAAAGTTTATCTTTCTAGGTGCCAAAGCTTTTAACAGTTTTAACCATTTTGACTGGAAATAGTTGTAATAGATGCCAATAGTTTTTCTTAAGTAATTTATTAGATACAAAAACTTTTTTTTTTTTAATGACTGGAGGCACTGTTTTTCCCAGCGTTTCATGAAAACCAGCAAGATGGTAACTAGTGATTGGGTAGTGAAGGATTCCAAGATCATCTAAGTTTGGGAGATGTCACCTTTTAATCCAGTGTTTCCTTGAACCTCTTTTTTCTGAAAACCTATTCAGTCTGGGCAGCACATTTTGGGAAATGCTGAGCACATGTAGTTATTCTGATTCTGTACCATAACTGAGGGCTCTTACGGCAAACTATGGGGGTGTGTATAAGACTAGTTTGCCTTCAACCAATAAATCTTTATTAGTTGGTTTTTTTATCTTTTAATTTTGTATTGGGGTATAGCTGATTAACAGTGCTGTGATGGTTTTAGGTGAACAGTGAAGGGACTCAGCCATCCGTATATAGGTGTCTGTTCTCCCCAGAACTCCCCTCCGATTCAGGCCCCACATAAAATTATAGCACAGCATTCCCTGTGCTATAAAATCCTCGTTAGTTTTTGAGTTTCCTTGTGGTATGTTTTTCCTATGCAGTGTTGGTTCTCAAAATGTGGTCGCCAGACCAGCAGTATCGACATCGCCTAAGAACTTATTTGAGATACAGAATCTCAGCTCCACCCCCAGAGACGCAGATTCATGAACACTCTGGGGGTAGAGCCCAGCACCTGTGTTTTAACAAGCTCTGCAGCTGATTCCCACGTTTGCTGCAGTTTGAGAACCGTGGTGGCATAGAGTTGGGTCTCCGATTCTGTCAGCTTTCACTTCTTGTTAGAAAAGAGCCTTCTTCCACTGTCTCACCCACACTCATTTGCTGCTTCTGATCTATTGTCGCCTGGTTACATACCCAAGCTTGTTAAAGTTGTGTGTAAATTAAGTAAATTGCTGCTCGTCAGCTTCTGAGAGATTCTGCTGTGTATCAGAGCTTTGGTGCATGAGTTTATGGCACCTTCAGAAGTCCTTCTGGTCATTTCTCAGCAGGGGTCTAGTTAAAGAAGGCTGCCACATGACAGACACTGGCTGTCCACCCTAACCCTAGTGGCTGACTCTGTGCTAAGTAACTGCCGAGTGCCACCCTTTCCCCCCAGTTCATGGAGTAAGGAGTTCGACAAGTGTGAGTGAAGTTTATGAACTACTCAGGCCTTTCCAGGGTGATTTTACTCCCCAGTCACCCTGAAATTCTACAGTTCAGGGCGAATCATATTTGTAAAATGTTTGCTTGCCTTTGATGTGCAGGTCATTTGGGGGAAGCGAACTCCTCACATGAAATAGTTCTCAATTTCCTGATTTTTGGAGTCTGTGGAGCCGTTGTGTAGTGATAATTATTCTGGACTCTCCTTGTGTTAGGGTCCCAGGTCCCTAGGTGGGTTCATCCAAGGTGGGGCAGGGAGCTGGAAGGCCTCTTTAGAGGCCGTCAAACCCTGGAGGTGGGTGCCCAGCCTGGCTCAGCCCGAGCCTGGCCCCAGCCGGGCCCTCAGTCCTGCCTCGCTGAACCTGGAGCCTGAGGCTAGCGAGGCGGGTTTGCTGGGCCTGGCCTTAGCAGTCACAGGCCCTCAGTGCAGTCGGAGGTGACGGGCTCTGTGTTCTGGCCACGGCTCTGCTGCCTCCAGACTGCAGGACCCAGTCCAGGTTCCTTCAGCTGTGAGCCTGCCTCCTTGCGTTGAGTGTGGAGATTGTAAGGCCGTGCTTCCCTCACAGGGTGAAAATAAGGAGGGAATGCGAACATGTAGGGATAGTGCCTGGCTCTTATCAGCCCTGGTGTCTGTTAGCAGTTACTAACTGCTTTTCTCCTCTGCTGTGCTTAGTCGCTCGGTCATGTCTGACTCTTTGCGACCCATTGGATTGTCGCCCCCCCAGGCTCCTCTGTCCATGGGATTTTTCTGGGAAGAATACTGGAGTGAGTTGCCATTTCCTTCTCCAGGGGATCTTCCCAACCCAGGGATCAAACCCGCGTCTCCTGTGTCTTCTGCACTGCAGGCACATTTTTTATCTGCTGAACCGTTGGGGAAGCTCTTAGCCACAACCTGTTCCTGGCCCCAGTCACTCTTTTCCTCAGTTACAGAGACATTCTCAAATCAGGTGGGCCAGTGCCAGGCTCAGGGCGCTGGGGGAGCTGGGTCCGTGCTCCTCCTCCTCCATCGCCCCCCATCCCTCAGGGTCCTGGGCGAGCCCTTCATGAGCCTCCTGCCCACTGGTCTGTCTGACACTCAGCTTCCATTTCCCCCATCAGACCCTCCTCCCTTCATCCTTGGGCTTCAGCCCGGTCTGCAGAGCCATCACAGGTTGGCTCTCCGTTACTGAGCACTGTCGTTCCACCAGCTTCTCTTTCTCTCGACTGGCTTTCTTAGTTTTCTGTGCCTTGGTTTCTTCTTCTTAGAAACGGGCTCAGTCTCAGTGCCCACCTTACGGGAACTGAGTTAGTGTATGTCAAGTGCTTAGAGCAGGGCCTGTGCCTCGTGAGCTCCGAGTCAGTGTTGGGTGTTGTTATTTCTGGGCCAGTGCCCAGGAAGTGTTGATAGTGCTTATTGACTAACCTCTGCGTAATCTCTGGTTTTAGATCTGCCGGAGGGAGCTGTGAAAGGCCTCTGCAAACTCTTCTGCTTGACCCTGCATCGATACAGGCGAGTCCCAGCCAACAGCCCAGTGTCCAGAGCACTTTGTGCAGAGAGGTGGTAGAGGGCAGTGGTTAGAGCCCAGGCTTTGGAGCCAGACTGCCTGTGTCCTGGGCAAGTTACGGAAGCTCTCTGTGCCTCAGTTTCCTCCTCTGTGGACCAGGGATCGTGCTTCCGTGGTGGTTCGTGTGAAGTTCTTGCTCACTCTGTGCGCTTTCACTTGTGTGTGTGAAAGCACTGGGACTCATGTGAGCCCTGTAGTAAGTGTTCTATAAATGTAGATGGTGCCCGTACAGCCCTAAGGCTCCTTGCCCTTTGTTAGGTGCTTCCAGAACTCTGGGATGAGATAGATTTATCCAGTTACTTCCAAATTGCCTCATCTGTGATGCACTGATGTACAGTGCAGTGTTGTTTTCCTGGAAAGACGGGGCTTGGTCGAAGCCCCCCGCCCACCCCCTGCCCTGCGTCCACGTGTTCACCTTGGCCTTGCCCCTCCCCCAGGGATGCAGCCTCGCGCCGGGCCCTGCAGGCAGCCATCCAGCAGCTGGCCGAGGCCCAACCTGAAGCCACTGCCAAGAACCTTCTGCACTCTCTGCAGTCCTCGGGCATTGGCTCCAAAGCGGGTGTCCCCAGGTAAGAGGGGAAGCTGGTGGCGCCTGAGGCTCCAGAGTCCTTCTCAGGAGGAGCCCGTGCAGACCAGCTGGGGTGGCCATGCCCGCCCCTTTCCCCTGTGCAGCCCTGGGGGGTGCCGGTGGTCTGCCTTCTGGATGGAGGGAGAAGCCAGGATGTCAGGCCCAGCAGAGAGACCGCTTTCCTGGGGAGCAGGGTTGGGAAACTAGGGGCAGCAAGGCCATTTTAAGGAGAAACCAAATGCTCCCCTCTCAACCCCTCCTCCATGCCCTAAAGGTGGGAAACCATCCTTCGGATGTTACAGTTGTGAGTACTGAGAGGCGGGGGCTCGGCACTCCTTGTCCTGAGTTGTCACAGGTGGTTTGTGGAGAACCAGTGTCCGGTTCCGTCCGGTTGTAGGTCAGCGGAGGGTCCTGTGTGCCAGGCAGGGCCCTGCGGGAAGCCCTTGTCCTCAGGTAGAGGCCGCTGCTCTGACGGCTCCCCTCCGCTCCCCTCCCCTCCCAGTAAGAGCAGCGGCTCGGCCGCCTTGCTGGCCCTGTCCTGGACCGGCCTACTGGTGCGCATCGTCTTTCCCTCGAGAGCCAAGCGGCAAGGAGACATCTGGAACAAACTGGTAGGTCCCCGTGTCTTTGGAGTCGGCTCCCTGCACAGAGTTGGGGTGTGTTTAAGCACCTTCTCTGGTCAGTGTTCTCCTCAGGGCCGGTGACCGGGCGCTTTGAGTTACCCTGAGGTGTGTGACTTTGGTGGATGGGCATGAGGGCGGCATAACGTTCATCTACTCATCAGATACCTGTGAGCTTTCCTGGATTGGGTGTGGGCTAGACCCTGGGACCTGAAACACAGGGATGAGCAAGAGAGACGCGGTCCCTGCCTTTGTGACAGGCCAGAGGAGGGGAGACAGCCACAAACTAGGAAACCAGAGAGCAGTGTAAATCATTCTGTTTTTTCTGACTAAGCGTTCCTTTCCTTGTGTTTGGATTTCAGTGCTGAACTGGCTAATGGAGTAGGATTCTTGCCATGTGCTTTGATCTTTGAATCCTTTCCTCCCCGGTCTATGCCTGCTTCTTCCATTTTCCCTTCCTCGCCTTTCAGTATGTCTGCTAACCAGAGATGGCCCCACAGGCCAGGTTGGGAGGTTCTCTTGAATGTCTTGATATGCTTAGTGGAGGACAAGAGGAAAGGTGTCACAGTTTTAACAAAAAGGAGTCTGAGGATCTTGGTGTGGATTTGATTCTTGGCCTTGAGATTTGGCCAAGTACTTAATTTAGTTTCTGAGTCCATTTCCCATTACTGTGAAAATGGGAACAGGTACCACCCAGCCATCCACCTCAAAGAGTTGTCATGAAGATGGGCCCAGAAGAGGTGAAAGGGCTGTGGAAACTTAGGGAGGGCTGTGCAGGTGGACACGTGGCATTAGCAGACCTTCAGCGCCGCTGCCGGACACAGCCAGCGTTGAGGCTGCGTTAAGACGCGTTGAGGCCTCAGCCCGGGAGCTTGTGCAGCACACTCCTGGGGATGACTGTAGGAGGGCCATCAGCAGTTGACAGCAGGATAAGAACACCAAGACTGGACAAGTAGTAGATACGCTCCAAGCCCCCTTCGGAGTGTGGGTTCCATTGTTATCTAAAGGTGGCCTTATAAGATGGTTGTCTCACGGGCCCCTCGCTGGTGCGTCTCCAGTGACTTCTCATAACCATTACCTGAGGTAAGTCAGTGTGCCTGTGGGTTAGTGAGCTGGAAGGGTCGAGCCCGTCGTGTTGTGTTTATGGGACAGGATGCATCAAGAGCTTTTCTTTTGCTCGTTGCTGATGTTGACTCTACACACAGGTGGCAGTTTATTCAGTTGCTAAAGTATTTGTTGAGGGCCCCCGTGTGTCGAGGGGCAAAGCTGAGGCTGAAGCAGCGGACGAGGAAGAGGACCTTGCTTTCTCATAGCTTGCAGTCCTGGGGAGAGGCTGGACGCAAATAGGTCCACACCTGGGTGATAAGGTTTAGAGCCACACAGCAGAAAAGCAGGCAGGAGGATAGAGAGGGGGCGGACGCTGATGGTGGGAGGGAGGCCTCCGGAGGAGGTGCCGTTTGAGCAGAAACCAGAAGGGTGTGAAAGAAGAAGCAATGTCCAGATAAAGGGTTAGAGCATTCAGGAAGAAGGAATGGCAGTACAGTTCTGAGTGAGATGTCAGCAAGCTCAAAAAGCTATTTTACTAATAATTTTTTTTTTAAAGTTCAATATTCAACAAATGTTGAATGATAGACCAGTTTCCTTCCCACCCCTTCTCTAGGCGTCTTGGTCCCCCGTCAGAACTAGTTCCTTGTGTAGGTAAAGATATTCCCTGTGTATATGATTAAGTCGATTTTTAAATGATAGCATGCTGCTGCTGCTAAGTCGCTTCAGTCGTGTCCGACTCTGTGCAACTCCAGAGACGGCAGCCTACCAGGCTCCCCCATCCCTGGGATTCCCCGGGCAAGAACACTGGAATGGGTTGCCATTGCCTTCTCCAATGCATGAAAGTGAAAAGTGAAAGTGAAGTCGCTCAGTCGTGTCCGACTCTGTGCAACTCCAGAGACGGCAGCCTACCAGGCTCCCCCATCCCTGGGATTCCCCAGGCAAGAACACTGGAGTGGGTTGCCATTGCCTTCTCCAGTGCATGAAAGTGAAAAGTGAAAGTGAAGTCGCTCAGTCGTGCCCGACTCTTAGCGACCCCATGGACTGCAGCCTACCAGGCTCCTCTGTCCATGGCATAGATATAAACTTTTTGTCTCTTGTGTTTTTTTCTTTAACCGGATGTAGAATTTGTTCTAGAGTATTGTATAAAGAGCTTCTTGTTCTTTATGACTGTCACTAATCCTTTGAGTGGATGTACCCTGGTATCTAACCCGTCCCCTGTTGATGACTGTGTACAGTGTTTATAGCCTCTCATCATAAAAAGCGTTGCTGTGAATAACCTTGTGCATCTCCCACTTTGTATACATACAGATGGAACTCGGCTGACTTCTTACGCTTGCCCTCGTTCTCAGGGTGGCAGGCCACACCAGCGACCTCAGGTGCTTGTGGCCCGTACGGTCTCTGTGAGGCTTGTTAACCGAGCACCTGTTTGTGCTCCACTCTGGATTGGACAGTGAGCTCCCACAGGCAGGATCAGCCTGTCGGTCTTGACTTCTCTATCCACAGTGTCTAGCCTAGTGCCTGCCATTTCATCAGCGCTCACTGCCTGGGAATTAACGGGGAAGTAGTCAAGGCAGATGAAGAAATACATGCAACAGAACGCTTACCCTTTGTCCACATGGCGCTTCCCTTGCTGTAATTACGTATTCATTTGTGTGTTTATTTGTTTAGTATCTCTTTCTCCCTCTGGATTGTGAGGTACATGAAAGCAAGGACCGTATCTGTCTTATTCTTCTGGTGTTTTCATTGTCTGACTCATAGTAGGTGTTCAGCAGATACTTACGAAGTGCTTGAGTGAACAGATGTAATTCTGGGACAGGGGCTGAGTTGGGGGTCGGGGGGGTGGAGGGAAGAGGGGCTGGCTGGAGTCAGGTGGGAGAGGCCTGGCGGAGATGGCCTCAGGTTCCGGCCGGTGGGCCTGGCGGAGGCCTTGGACAGGCTATGAGGGCCATAGGTCCCCTGCTCCTGTTTTCTGTCCGGACCCGAGCGCCCCTGTCCCCGCAGGTGGAGGTGCAGTGCCTGCTCCTGCTGGAGGTGCTGGGCGGCTCCCACAAGCACGCCGTGGACAGTGCCGTGAAGAAGCTCACTAAGCTGTGGAGAGAGGTGACAGGAGGCCACGGTGGGTGGCGGGCACTGCTTCCTGCCCGCACCCCCACTGCCGTCTGATACCCCTGCCCTCTCTGTTCCTCCTCAGAACCCCGGGCTGGTGGAGCAGTACTTGTCAGCCATTCTCAGCCTGGAGCCCAACCAGAGCTACGCGGGCATGTTGGGGCTGCTGGTGCAGTTCTGCACGAGCCACAAGGAGATGGACGTGGCCAACCAGCACAAGGCAAGTGGGCGCTGGGCAGGGAGTGCGTTTTCCCCCGGTGGCCCCAGCCACTGGCCCCATCTGAAGTTGGCTGGTTTTCTCTCCTGAGACCCTGGCCTTTCGCAGTGATGTGTGAGGAGCAGGAACGTTTCCTCTGTAGTTCTCGCTGGCGGTGGGCCCTGCTGCAGTTACTGGGATGCTGATTTGCCTGTTCGTGCTGTCGCTGAGTCACTCACCCCCGAGCAGCTGCCTTATGCCAACCTCTGTGCCAGGTGTTGGGGGTGCAGCAGTGAGCGAGGGGGCCGTGATCCCTGCCCGGGCGGGGCTGGGTCTGAGGAGCCCACTGTTAGGCAGAGCGGCATCTTGTCATCTCTGTGAAACACACTACAAAAGGAACCACGCGAGAGGCTGTGATACTCTGTGGCGGGGACCTGTCTCAGGCTGTGGGTCAGGCAACACATCTCTAAGGAAGGAACTTAAAGGGTGAAGAGGTGTTAACAAGGCCAAGAGGCAAGGAAGGGCATTTGGGGCAGAGAGAGCAGTGGGCGGGCTGGAATGTGGGCGGTACGTGGCTGCCTGGGTGAGAGAGGAGCTGGCAGGCCTGTGAGCCACGCTGGGGGCCTGGACTTGATCCCAGGAGCCATGGAAAGCTGTGGAGGGCTTTTCATTGGGGAATGGCGTGGACACTGGCATTCCATGCTTGACTCTGTTGTTTCGGGCCCTGATTGGTACTGTTCAGAAGTGCTCGCGCAAGAGGGACCTCAGAGCACCAGGGTCCGACAGGTCTCTCTTCCCCAGAGTGCCCTGCTGGACTTTTACGTGAAGAACATCCTGATGAGCAAAGTGAAGCCTCAGAAGTATCTGTTGGTGAGTGAGCGGTGGCCCTTCCTCGTCCGTCCAGCTGAATGCCCTTTTAAATTCTGTGATTTGGAGCTATGCTTTATTCTTGGTCTGTTCCCACAAGGGCCGGGTGCCTGACCCCTTTCTCTTGGCAGGATAACTGCGCCCCTCTGCTCCGGTATGTGTCCCACTCGGAGTTTAAGGATCTGATCCTGCCCACCATACAGAAGTCCTTACTGAGGAGTCCAGAGAATGTCATTGAAAGTAGGTTGCTGCCAGCCAGGACAGTGGGAGGGAGATGACATCACCCATTGAGCCAGATCGCAGCTGCTTGGCAACAGGCGGTGTTTATGGGGGGTGTGGGGGGAGGCTGTATTCACTGTGTACCTCGTTGGGCCCCTCGAGAGGGAGATTTAGGGACCCTTTCGAGAGTATGTTGAAAGTAATGGGCCCTCTTGTTGACAGAGTGCGTGAAGTCTATCTGTTGAAAATGCTGCATACATACATTTTTAGAGGTCTGAGAACCTTCTGGAAACCAGGTTAAGAACCTCTGCTCTAGACAGGTTGACCTTGATGCTGGTGGTATTTGAAACCCTAGGATGCAAGAGTTGAGTCTCTGTCCCTTTTTATCTTGGTAAGAGGTATAGGTGGAGTGTTGGGGGCACAGATTTTGCTGTAGGGATGGGGCAGTGTACAGCTTTACAGCAGAGCTGAGGGACACAGGTGTGACTATACAGAGGTGAAAAGTGGTCGTGCTCCCTGTGGCTCGATAGCAGGCCTGGGCATTGGCTGGGGAGCCGGGCAGAAACGGGCAGCTTCTCCCCGAGGTCAGCATGGTGTGTGCTTTCTGTTCCCCTCAGCTATCTCCAGTCTGCTGGCATCCGTGACTCTGGATCTCAGCCAGTATGCCCTGGACATTGGGAAAGGACTGGCTGGTGAGTGTCCTGACCCCTCTCCCGCCCCTAGAATGACACCTTGGGTTTTTGGTTGCACTTGTCCCAGTTGTAGAAGAAGGGCACGAGACAGCCCCGTTTAGAAATAAACTACAGGCGCGGAGTTTCTTTTCTGAGATCCTTGATCATGAGAACGCAGAGCCAGGATGGATGAGCTGGGAGCCAGGAAGACGGACGAGAACCTGGCTACTCAGCTCTGAGCAGCGGCTCTCTGTGTCCAGGCCAGCTGAAGTCCAACAGCCCTTGCCTGATGGACGAAGCCGTGCTGGCGCTGCGGAACCTGGCCCGCCAGTGCAGTGACTCCTCGGCAATGGAAGCCCTGGCCCGGCACCTGTTCGCCATTCTTGGAGGTGGGCTCGCCTTTCCGGGCATGGGGATGGCTGAGGTGCGGGCTCTGGCACTCCCTGGGTGCTGGGGCCTGCTGGGAGCTCAGTGCTCTGAGTCTTCTTGTGTCAGGAATGTGCATAGAAGCACAGGCAGAGCGGTGTGGATGGCGGTGAGCTCAGTTTTAAGTATAGATGTTTTTGTGCACATAGGTTAAAAAATAGAGAAAAATACACCAAAATATAAGTAATATTCTTAGATGGGTGATTTTAGATTTTTTTAAAAATTTTTTCTGTTCGTCACATTTTTTGCAAGAACATATTTACTTCTTTGCTGCTGCTGCCGCTGCTAAGTCGTTTCAGTCGTGTCCAACTTTGTGCGACCCCATAGACGGCAGCCCACCAGACTTCCCCGTCCCTGGGATTCTCCAGGCAAGAACACTGGAGTGGGTTGCCATTTCCTCCAATGCATGAAAGTGAAAAGTGAAAGTGAAGTCGCTCATTCTTGCCCGACTCTTAGTGACCCCATGGACTACAGCCTACCAGGCTCCTCCGTCCATGGGATTTTCCAGGCAAGAGTACTGGAGTGGGGTGCCATTGCCTTCTCAATTTACTTCTTCAGTCAGAAAAAAAAAACCCAATTAGTGTGGTTTTAAACCCAACTTCATGATAAAGAGGCTCTACTTTTAGAATCAGAAACTATCTTTCTCTCTTTTTTCCTTTTTTGGCCGCACCACTTGGCCTGTGGGATCTAGTTCCCCACCCAGGGGTGGAAGTCAGGCCCCCGGCACTGGGAGCATGGCATCTTAACCACTGGAACACCAGTGAAGTCCCCCAGTGTGTCTTGATGTCACACACATGACTACTTTGTTCGCCCCCTTGGGAAAGGTGGCAGATGTGAATTCTGAATCTTTGCTCTCTCTCCTCTCAGGCTCGGAGGGGAAGCTAACTATTGTAGCCCAGAAGATGAGCGTTCTCTCAGGTATAGAATTTCTCTGTGGGTTTCAGGAAGTGTGGTTGTAGATGAGGGTCACCCCGACCGTCAGGTGCGGCGAATCCGTTGGGTCCTGGCAGTCTTGGACATCCCAGCCTGGCTTCTGTAAAAGGCAGGACGTCTGATGGGAGATTGAGGGAGGGTCAGTGATGGCCAGAGGAGAGGTGTGGCCACTCGGGAGGGGGCAGCGACAGGAAGATGGTGCGTTGGCAGTTCTGTGCTGACCAGGGGCTGAGCAGGGAACCCCCGTCTTCCAGGGATCGGGAGTGTCAGTCATCACGTGGTGTCGGGGCCTTCCAGTCAAGTCCTGAGCGGGACCGTGGCTGAGCTCTTCATCCCGTTCCTCCAGCAAGAAGGTAATTCTGGACAGCATGGTGAGGCTGCAGCTGGGCCCCGTGTTTGAGCCCGGTTTTCGCAGTTGGAGCCTGCGGTGACCCATTCTGAAGGCCCTGCTTCCCCTCCCGAAGCCTCTGCTTCCGCTCCTTTTACCTGGCTTGCTTCTGCATGCGGCTCGCGGTGATGTGACGTGGGTGTAAGATGTCTGGCTGACCGGCTCCAACTTCTCCCCCTAGTTCACGAAGGCACCTTGGTGCACGCTGTCTCTGTCTTGGCTCTCTGGTGTCACCGCTTCACCACAGAAGTACCCAAGAAGCTCACCGAATGGTTCAAGAAAGCCTTCAGCCTTAAAACCTCCACCTCTGCCGTGAGGCACGCCTACCTGCAGTGCGTGTTGGTCTGCTTCCGAGGTGAGAGGCTCCCCACAGAGGAGACAGTCTTCAGGACATCGTCGCCGCTCTGGGCCTGCCCTTTCGGTCCAGCCTTTTTTATATCGTTTCCTCCTGAGTCCCTGGGAGCATCCAGCTTAGTCATCCACAAAGCCTAGAATCAGAGCCCTATTTGATTTTGACTTCTCTCCCTTATCAGACCTTCAGTGTACAAAGTTTATTCAGGGAGGACCCATAGCCAGAACCCGTCACTCTGTTTTCTGAAATCATGAAGATATGATTCTGATAAGACTGATGTATGAGGTGTAAATTTATAATCTTTGCCCTGGACCTGTGAGAAACCAGCCCTGCCCTTGCATCAGGACTTACAAACGTGTCTTCTGGGCACTTGCCTCCTTTCCACGTGCAGTGAGGGGACACAGCAAATCTGGGTAGGAGCTTGATCCCCAAGGAGAAAATCTCCAATGCTGATTTCCACCTCTCAGATGGGCTCGGATTTCACTTATGGTTTAAATGGATGATGATTGTGTCTAAAGAAATGTCTGGGAGATTCCAAAGTGCCCTCTAGAAACGTGACCCCCTTCTGTTCTGTGTCCAAGCTTTGCAGACAAAGTCTGTATCACTTTACAGTTTTGTTGCACTGATCAAAGTTGACTTTAGATTGAGTTCTAAATAGCCAGGTCTTGGTTTAACCTCGTCTCTAGCTGGAGCTAGTTCTAGTTCTGCTCCAGACTTTAAAAGCAAACATAAAATAAACCTTTAAAATACACATTTCTTGGATTCAAAAGCATGGCATTGTCCAAATGAAATGCTTTTCTGTGTGTGAAATATTCTGATATACCACTTTGGTAATTTATGAGTTTAGTTACAGGTTTTAGTAGATTTTTACCTTTTTTTAAAAAGCAGACTTTAGTTCATAGGTCAGCAGATTGGTTCTGGTTGGGGGGTTTGGGTCTGGAGGTTGTCTGGTGTGGGGGAAGTGCCCCAGAAAGAAATTGGTGGACCTGAGGTTTTGCCCTGGTTCTCTTCCCCCAACCAGCTGTGTGGCCACGGGCAACTCACTTCACCCCTCTGTTTCTTTATCCATCAAATGAATAGCCAGACTCTTGGGTTAGTAAGGACCCTTCTAGCTCTATCTGTAAGGTTGTAGAGTTTGATTTAAGCCCTAGATTCTATTCCACTCCTTCGAGTCATTAGCTGGTTCAGACAGGGGTGAACGTCCTTTCTCGGGTAATCTTGCCGCTCCCCCCGCCCCGTCCCCGAGTGATGGACAGGCGCCAGTCCTGTCTCCACAGGCGACACACTGCTGCAGGCCCTGGACTTGCTGCCCTTGCTCATCCAGACGGTGGAAAAGGCGGCCTCCCAAGGCACTCAGGTTCCCGTCGTCACCGAAGGGGTCGCCGCTGCCTTGCTGCTCACGAAGCTCTCAATGGCCGACTCGCAGGCTGGTAAGAGTCCAGCGGTGTCCAGGAGGCTGCAGGAAAGGGTCTCTTCCGGAGTCCCTGGGAGGAGGGCCAGATGTTCAGGATTTGGCTGCGTCAGCTTGGCCACTTACCCCCCTGGGCAGCCACAGGGCCACTTGGCACCTGCTGGGATGGATTTTATCTGCAAGCTCCCGTCCCTGAGCACTGGGGCGACAGAGCAGAGGAGGACAGTGACAGCGCCCCCTGCTGCCCTCCCACCGCTCAGTGCCACCTGAGGCTCATCCCTGCAGATGCTCAGTGGGACTTTGTTTTTGATTGGTTATACAGTTTTAAGGTGTAACATGAACAGTGTCCCCTGACACTGTTAGCCAGCCTGCCTTCCAGCCACTCAGTTTTTCTCCTTGGAGGACATTACCAGTTTCGTGTCCAGAGATGGCTAGTGTGTAATTGCCCAAACATGCTGGGTACTGTACTATACATGGGCTTTCCTGGTGGCTCAGTGGTAAAGAGACCGCCTGCCAATGCAGGAAACTCGGGTTTGATCCCTGGGTTGGGAAGATCCTCCAGGGTAGGAAATGGCAACCCACTCCAGTATTCCTGCCTGGGAAATCCCATGGGCAGAGGAGCCTGGTAGGTTACAGTCCATGGAGTTGCAAAAGAGTTGAACACAACTTAGCAACTAAACAACAACAACGTCCTATACGTGCCATTTTATATACTGAACACATCTGGGAAAAGATTCCAAATCAGTGCAACAAAAAGAGCTTTCCTGTTTTGGGGGCTACAAGGTATTCCATGCTTGTTTAGTCTAACTCCTACTCTGTGCGGATGTAGCTGGACGTACTCCTGTGGTTAGAAACAAGATTCAGCTCTTCACATATTATTGCTTGACACCTGAGTATATGCCAAGGCACTTAGCTACTTCTCCGTTGGGGGAGGCAGAAATGAACATGACCCTGCTTCAGCAAATTTTAAGCTGCCTTTACTGTAATGGGAGATCAGATCAGATCAGATCAGTCGATCAGTCGTGTCCGACTCTTTGCGACCCCATGAACCGCAGCACGCCAGGCCTCCCTGTCCATCACCAGCTCCCGGAGGTCACCCAGACTCACACCCATCAAGTCAGTGGATATGCAAATGTTATCTGCCGTTAAAGGCAAAACATAGCATAAGAGCAGGTTTGAAGGATGGGTTGCTTTTAGTTTCTGGGTTGGGGGCCAGGAAAGGCTTCCTGAAGGATGGAGCATTTGAACTAGGGCCCTGAGGACTCGAAGAAGTTTCACTTACTGGAAGGGAACGGCCCAGTGTGAGTTCACACCAGGGAAGGACAAGGGAAGGCGCCATGTGAGGACCTTAAGGAGCTCAGCCTGGCACCTGGAGCAGGTGGGAATCCGAGGTGGGAGGCAGGTCGTCTGGGCTCCTGCAGGCAGTGGAGAAGCACCAGAGGTTTCCATAAGAGGTGATGCTACCAGAAGAACTAGTTAGTTAGTTCTCGGCATGGGAAGACAGTGAGCCTGGGAGTGACCCCTTCCTGCCGAGGAAGGACCCTGGCCTGCTGCACCGAGGCGGGTCTGCCAGACGACCCAGCCCCGGCAGCTGCACCATGGCGGGACCAGCCCTGGGGGAGGCGGTGGGCTGTGTGGTGGAGTGATCTTTTGTCTCTTGCAGAGGCCAAACTGAGCGGTTTCTGGCAGCTCATTTTGGATGAGAAGAAGCAGGTTTTCACTTCCGAGAAGTTCCTGCTCATGGCTTCAGAGAATGGTGAGTCACTGCCTGCCTACTTGAAGTTGAACTGGGGGCCGAGTCTCTCTGGTGGGTCTTCACAGAGGACCCGTCCCGGAATGCCTGTTGTTTTGACCAGTCAGCTCGGCGAAGACCTGGAGCAGAGCGAGCTGACTAACAGCTCAGCTTTCCTGAGAATGAATTTATTCCTGTGGGGCCTGGAAGGCTGGGGACGTGGGAGTGAAGTGGGAGATTTGTGGAGACAGAGCACTAATAGCTGTAAAGCTGTGATATTAGGTATAATTACAGCTGATTGGGTAATTGGTGCTGTCTCAGAGGTTTTCGTATGTTCAGAGGCAACTGAGAAGCTCTAGTGAAGTGTGGCTGGCTCTGCTCCCCCATTGGGAGATAGAAAAACTACTGGTTTCTATCTTGGCAGAAAAGGAACTGTGGATCTTTAAGTGTATGTTTAAAATTCTAGGTTGCCTTAGAAGTATCTGTGGCTAATTGGTGACTTGAAAAGTCTTTTGACTCGCACATGACAACATTCTGTTCATAAGCTACAACTGTTAGTCACTTCCTGATTTTTAAAACACGTTTAGCTAGTCTTTGAACAGGAAATGTATTCACATAATACAAAAATAAAAGCCCCAAGAGGGGCTACACTGAAAGCTACACCGTTGCTTTGGTCTCTGCCCAGTGTCCCTAGCCACGGAAAACCAGTTTTATCCCCTTGCTGTGTATTGTTGATATTTTATTTTTATACCAATAAATATCCTCATGTGTTGGTTCTCTGCTTTTTTTATATGAAAGGTAATATGCATGCTATATGCATTGTGCTGTCTAGATTTGGAAATCATTTCACATCAGTATGTGAGTGCTCTTATTCTTTAGAACTGCATACGAATTAAACTATGGAAGGATCAGATCAGATCAGATCAGATCAGTCGCTCAGTCGTGTCCGACTCTTTGCGACCCCATGAACTGCAGCACGCCAGGCCTCCCTGTCCATTACCAACTCCCGGAGGTCACTCAGACTCATATTCATCGAGTCAGTGATGCCATCCAGCCATCTCATCCTCTGTCGTCCCCTTCTCCTCCTGCCCCCAATCCCTCCCAGCATCAGAGTCTTCTCCAATGAGTCAACTCTTCGCATGAGGTGGCCAAAATACTGGAGTTTCAGCTTTAGCATCATTCCTTCTAAAGAAATCCTAGGGTTGATCACCTTCAGAATGGACTGGTTGGATCTCCTTGCAGTCCAAGAGTCTTCTCCAACACCACAGTTCAAAAGCATCAATTCTTCGGTGCTCAGCCTTCTTAACAGTCCAGCTCTCACATCCATACATGACCACAGGAAAGACCATAGCCTTGACTAGATGAAGCTTTGTTGGTAAAGTGATGTCTCTGCTTTTGAATATGCTATCTAGGTTGGTCATAACTTTCCTTCCAAGGAGTAAGCGTCTTTTAATTTCATGGCTGCAGTCCCCATCTGCAGTGATTTTGGAGCCCAGAAAAATAAAGTCTGACACTGTTCCCACTGTTTTCTCCATCTATTTCCCATGTAGTGATGGGACCAGATGCCATGATCTTCGTTTTCTGAATGTTGAGCTTTAAGCCAACCTTTTTACTTTCCACTTTCACTTTCATCAAAAGGCTTTTTAGTTCCTCTTCACTTTCTGCCATAAGGGTGGTATCATCTGCATATCTGAGGTTATTGATATTTCTCCCAGCAATCTTGATTACAACTTGTGTTTCTTCTAGTCCAGCATTTCTCATGATGTACTCTGCATATAAGTTAAACAAACATGGTGACGATATACAGCCTTGACGTACTCCTTTTCCTATTTGGAACCAGTCTGTTGTTCCATGACCAGTTCTAACTGTTGCTTCCTGACCTGCATACAGATTTCTCAAGAGGCAGATCAGGTGGTCTGATATTCCCATCTCTTTCAGAATTTTCCACAGTTTATTGTGATCTACACAGTCAAAGGCTTTGGCATAGTCAATAAAGCAGAAATAGATGTTTTTCTGGAACTCTCTTGCTTTTTCCATGATCCAGCGGATGTTGGCAATTTGATCTCTGGTTCCTCTGCCTTTTTGAAAACCAGCTTGAACATCAGGAAGTTCACGGTTCACATATTGCTGAAGCCTGGCTGGGAGAATTTTGAGCATTACATTACTAGTATGTGAGATGAGTGCAATTGTGCGGTAGTTTGAGCACTCTCTGGCATTGCCTTTTTTTGGGATTGGGATGAAAACTGACCTTTTCCAATCTTGTGGCCACTGCTGAGTCTTCCAAATTTGCTGGCATATTGAGTGCAGCACTTTCACAGCATCATCTTTCAGGATTTGGAATAGCTCCACTGGAATTCCATCACCTCCACTAGCTTTGTTCGTAGTGATGCTTTCTAAGGCCCACTTGACTTCACATTCCAGGATGTCTGGCTCTAGGTCAGTGATCACACCATCATGATTATCTGGGTCGTGAAGCTCTTTTTTGTACAGTTCTTCTGTGTATTCTTGCCACCTCTTCTTAATATCTTCTGCTTCTGTTAGGTCCATACCATTTCTGTCCTTTATCGAGCCCATTTTTGCATGAAATGTTCCTTTGGTATCTCAGATTTTCTTGAAGAGATCCCTAGTCTTTCCCATTCTTTTGTTTTCCTCTATTTCTTTGCATTGATCGTTGAAGAAGGCTTTCTTATCTCTTCTTGCTATTCTTTGGAACTCTGCATTCAGATGTTTATATCTTTCCTTTTCTCCTTTGCTTTTCACTTCTCTTCTTTTCACAGCTATTTATAGTTGAATTTATACTTATAGTGTATTAATACACTCGTGTTAATTTTTACTGTACAGCAGAATGATTCAATTATACATATAGATACACGTTCCTTTTCATATTCTTTTCCACTATAGTTTATCACAGGGTACTGAATATAGTTCCGTGTGCTATACCATAGGATCTCACTGTTTTAATTAAAAGAAAGTGTATACTTTTGCTTGTTCCAAGATACACGTGTGTATATGCTAAAAGCATAACTTGCTTTTAGCAGAACAGCAGATTCAATAGATAACACATCCGAGTCACCTGGCTGTACATCTGAAATTAACACAGCATTGTTGATCAACTATACTTCAATATAAAGTAAAAAGTTTAAAAAAAAAATTCAAGTGAAACTATAATTTTACGCTTACATTTTGATTTCCAACTTTTCCAGTTCTTTCTGGATATTTTTTCTGTTTAATTTCTTTGTGTATTTGGCTGCTTTGGGCCTTAGTTGCGGCATGTGGGATCTAGTTCCCTGACCAGGGATGGAACCTGGGCCCCCTGCATTGGGAGCACGGGGTCTCAGCCTCTGGACCACCAGGGAAGTCCCCGTTTCCTCTGTTGTAGACGAGATCAGGTGCGTTCAGGGCAGTTCGGCCGCAGCCGTATTCTCGATTTTAAAAACACTTGCACTGTTTCTCTCCCCTCACCAGCCCTGTGTACCGTGCTGCACCTGACAGAGAGACTGTTTCTTGACCATCCGCACCGACTCACAGGCAACAAAGTTCAGTACGTGGGGCTTGTTCACCTTCCCCCTCGGGCCAGACGACCCCGTTCCCTGGCAGGAGCCCGAGCCGCAGCGGTGTGTGAGGGGTGGGAGGCTGGCTGCGGAGAGCCGCGCCCGGCTGTCCCCAGCGCGCCCTGTCCCTCTGCTGCAGGCAGTACCACCGGGCCCTGGCGGCCGTGCTCCTGAGCCGCCCCTGGCACGTGCGCAGGCAGGCCCAGCAGACAGCCCGGAAGCTGCTGTCCTCTCTCGGGGGCTTCAAGCTGGCGTACGGACTGCTGGAGGAGCTGAAGACCGTCCTCAGTTCTCACAAGGTCAGGGCCTCTTCCGGGCCCCAGAACTGGGGCTCTCGATCTGCCCCTGCCTGCGCTGTGGGATCTCACCTGAGGTGCTCCCTGGCTGGCCTCACTCATGCGGGCTCTGTGTGATGCCAAGGTCTCCTGCCCTGCCCCACAGCTCAGGGACCACCTTGTTTCACACCATTGCTTTTCCTTTGTAGATGCCTTTCTTTCTTCCCATGTCTTATGACACATAAGTTAACCTTTTTATTCTTGATTAATGGAAAAACACTTCATTTTTAAAGCAGTTTATAATTTTTAAAACATTTTTCTACCCTTCTCTCTGTCCGTTTTTCGTAAAGCCTTTAAAAGGCCGACAGGCTTACTATGCTTGTTTTATGGGAGTCGTTCATGGTTCTGGCAGCTGAAATGACTTGCTCAGCGTCTCCCATCAGCAGGTGGCGGCAGGACGGGGACCTGGCTCCTGATTTCAGTGCTCTCTGTGTCCCGTTTCACTGCTTCCCTCCCTCTCTGAGCCGGCTTAAGGGATGTGGGCTGGTGACAGACTTGCAGTCTCAGGTTCGTTCCCCCTGGATTGGATTCTGTTGCCTTTTTACCCCCTGTGGGCTCTTTGAGGCTTAGGACCCTAGGTGCTTCCTTCCAGGCCCATCTCACAGCCTGTGGATCCCAGCGCAGGGCTCCGGGCATTGGGCTCCACGCCAGCAGGGGGCCCGGAGAATCTCCTGAATGACAGACAGCTACGTTCCTGGCGTCTTCATCTCCCGAGGGCCAGGCTGGCGTGGGGCTCTGGTCATTGGGGCTCATGCGTTGTCTCCCCACAGGTGCTGCCCTTCGAGGCTCTGGTGACTGACACTGGGGAGGTGACTGAGGCGGGCAAGGCCTACGTGCCCCCGCGGGTCCTGCAGGAGGCTCTGTGCGTCATCTCCGGGGTGCCGGGGCTGGAGGGTGACGTCACCGGCATGGAACAGCTGGCACAGGAGATGCTGATCATCTCTCACCACCCATCCTTAGGTCTGTGGCCTGGGTGGGTGGGTGGGGCAGGGACTCTGTCGGAAGAGCAGGCGGGCAGAAGGCCTCAAAGAGCTCCCCTTCCCTTCAGTGGCTGTGCAGTCTGGCCTCTGGCCAGCACTTCTCGCCAGGATGAAGATCGATCCAGAAGCCTTCATTACCAGGCACTTGGACCAGATCATCCCCAGGATCACCACACAGAGCCCCTTGAACCAGGTAGTTGGGCCTGTGAGGTGGCTCTGGCCTCAGGTCAGCGGGCAGACCAGGAAGATTCAGAGAAACAGAAGACGGGGTGATGAGAAGTGGGTTGGACCGTTGGGTTGCAAGTGACAGAAAGCGCAAACTAGTTTGAGCTTAGCAGGGAGCTTGCTGGTTGCCGCGTCTAACTGGTAAGCCCCTTGATGTGACGGGACAGGGACTGAGATGTCCTCAAGACCTCGTAAGTGGTATGTTTCTTGCTCTCTGTCCATCTCCCTTCCTCCTCTGTCTGTGCCTCACTGCTGCTTTCTGCAGCATGGGCTCTGTTATCAGTCTCTGCTTTTCGGTAGCAGGATAGCTGTTCTAGGCTTACGTCTCATCCCCTGTTAGCTCCAGTGGGAAAAGCTGGCGTTTTCCAACCATTCCAGCTGGCAGGGGACCGCCTGGGTTGACCTGACTCAGGTCCTGTGCTCATCCTATGGCCCATCCTTCCGGGTGGTAGAGAAATGTCCCTCATGTTGGGGTGCGGCATGCTGAGAAGGCAGGCGCACCCTGTAGCCGTCCACTCCAGCGGCAGGGCTCGGAAAGAACAGGCAGCGGCAAGAAGGGGAGCCTGCCCCCCGGGGCGTGAGACATGGCAGGCCCTCTCTCCCATGCCAGCTACGGCAGGCACTGACCGTGTCTGTGTTTGTCTGGCAGTCTTCCATGAACGCCATGGGCTCCCTCTCGATCCTGTCCCCAGACCGGGTCCTCCCGCAGCTCATCAGCACCATCACCGCCTCCGTGCAGAACCCAGCGCTGTGTCAGGTGACACGGGAGGAGTTTGCTATCATGCAGACCCCTGCAGGGGAGTTGTACGACAAGTCTATCATCCAGAGGTGAGCCGCCTGCTCGAGGGCTCAGTAAGTGATACAGTCTGTCTGTTCGTTGGGGGAGTGCTGGCTGTGGTCCACACACAGTCTTTGGTCCCAGATACGAGAGCGTGTGGAGGACCCAGTGCTTGCCTGGTGCCCATGACTTAAGAGGTAGCAGGGACCTTGTGGCTGGTGGGAGGCTAAAAGGCCTCCTGGCCGGATGGAACCTGACTGATCACCCACTCTGGTGTTTCAGTGCCCAGCAGGACAGCATAAAAAAGGCCAACATGAAGCGAGAGAACAAAGCTTACTCCTTCAAGGAGCAGATCATCGAGTTGGAACTGAAGGAGGTGGGTGTGCAGAGGCCTCAGGCCGGTCCGTTGGGTCACCCTGCCCCATGACATGCTCCTCTGACCTCCCCGCTCAGCCCGGCTCCTCCTGTCACCTTCTTGATCTGCTGTCTCTCAGTAGCTTTCTCCACCCGGAACTCCAGGAGAAGAGATTTTTCTTTCTGCTGTCAGTAGTTCACGTATTTCCTGTGCTAAATGGTGAAACTTGACTCCAGGCCCATCCCCACGCTCTGCTCCTGGGTGGCCCGGACCCGTCCGTCCTTCTGACTGGGCGCAGGCCCTGGCACAGTGTAGCCTGTGGGGCGTCGGGGTTCACGGCTGTGTTCAGTGGGGACGGGGCTGGTTCTGGCGAAGCACAGCACACGGGGCTCTTTCTCTTGTCTCAGCCTGTGCGCCTCCCTCAGTCTTTTTTATTTTCTTCTTTACTCTTTATAGGCTGAGTTCTTCTTGTCTTCTATATCTCTGCCCACATGTCCCTTCTGCCGAGAGGTGACCCCTCTGCCCGCCCTACCCAGAGCCAAGCTGCCCCCTTCTCGTTTGTTATGCATCATATTTATTCCTTTCATGACACCTGTCGTGATCTGAAGCCACCTTGTTTATATATCTGTTCCCTGTTCATTGTGTAGCCACCCCCACTAAGATGGTGCGCTCTGTAAGGGCAGAGACTTGGTCTTGTTCCCACAGTCTCCCCAGCATCTGGCACCTCCTGGGTGCTCAGTAAATATCAGATGAACGAATGCTCTCAGCCTCTGCCAGGCTTTAGCTTACACTGGAGGAGAGTGTAGGGCAGGCTGGTCAGAGGTGGGAGAGCCTTAGGCTAGAATTCTGAAGCTATGTGGCTCCCAGAATACCCTCTTCAACACTTGGAGGAACTTTCCATTTCTCTTAACATGTAAAGACTCTTTTTGTGTTTTGCTTATAGAGAATCTGGCAAGAAATGGCCTCTCAACTGCTCTCTGTTCTATAGAAACCAGGAGGCCTTGGGCTTGTGGGAGTTGGGGAGGCCAGCCAGCAGGCTTGGGGCCCAGATCACGGACTCAGAGCTGGCCTGGGGCCGATGGTGGCCCCAGACTCACCTTGCCTGGTGGTGGGAGGGAGGCAGGTCTATGCCCTGGAGACGGAATTGCTGTGCTTGTTGCTTCAGGAGATAAAGAAGAAGAAAGGCATAAAAGAGGAGGTTCAGCTGACCAGCAAGCAGAAGGAGATGCTGCAGGCCCGGCTGGACAAGGAGGCGCAGGTCCGGAGGCGGCTGCAGGAGGTGAGCGGCTGCCCCGGTGCCCCCGCCTCACTTGCTGTCCGGGCAGGCCCTGCTGACCGGCCCTCTGGGCTGACTCTGCTTACAGCTGGATGGTGAGCTGGAGGCGGTGCTGGGGCTGCTGGACACCATCCTGGCCAAGAACCCGTCCGGCCTGACCCAGTACATCCCGGTCCTGGTCGACTCTTTCCTGCCCTTGCTGAAGTCTCCCCTGGCTGCTCCCAGGATCAAGACCCCTTTCCTGTCCTTGGCTGCCTGTGTCATGCCCCCGAGGCTCAAGGCTTTAGGTTAGTTCTCATTGGCTGGCTGTGGGCATGGCCCCGGGGCAGGACGGGGGCAGACAGGTGTGCCCTGAGTGCTTGGGGGAGGCATGCAGTGACCTCAGCTACTGACCTGTGTTCCCATGGGTGCAGCCTCAGGCAGCCCAGGCTACACATCCCGGGGAGCACGTGATGCCATCTCCTTTCTCCTTTTTTATGTCTACTGTGGCTTCACTCTGAGGACCAAGTTTTAGATGCTAGTCAGTGATCTTTCTGTGTGTGTGTGTGTGCTGAGTCGCTCAGTCACATCCAGTTCTCTGCGACCCCATGGACTGTAGCCTTCCAGGCTCCTCTGTCCATGGGGTGTCCCAGGAAAGAATACTGGAGTGGGTTGCCATTTCCTACTTCAGCAGATCTTCCTGACCCAGGGATTGAACCCTCATCTCTCATGTCTCTTGCATTGGCAGGCAGGGTCTTTACTGCTGGGCCACATGGGAAGCCCTTGATCTTTCTGTAGCAGTTTTAAATTCAGTGGCAGTGGGATAGTTGAAGCCACGTGGCCTATCCGTGGAGCCCAGAGCTCCTGAGCAGCCAGGTGTGGGTGACCAGAGGTCTGTGGCCTTGAGAAGCTTTCTCTTTAGCCACAAAGAAAGCCTTGTGAGGTGGCTGGGAATTGTGGTAACCTTGCTCTGTGGATTGTATGACACCTTTGAGCCTTAAGGATACGTTCCCGTGGGTGAGGCTGGAGTCAGGCTGTGCACACAGAACCTATCGGAAGTGTGACCCAGCTGGCTGGGCTGCTGCGTGGCAGGTGGGAGCGCCCTGTGGCTAGAGCTTCACATAGCCCCTCGCCAGCTTGCCCACCCTTTCGGGGTATCACGGAGATGAAGCGAGAAACTAGGTTGAGGAGATGGGCAGGCAGAGCTGATTACTGTTAACTCAGGGGGACGTGGGTCCCTGGTTCACACCCGAGCCAGATTGTGTGTCTTTGCGTGGGTCATCCCCTGTGGGTCCCTTCTCTTGGACACAGGCACTTTGGTGAGCCATGTGACTCTGCGCCTGCTGAAGCCGGAATGTGCCCTGGACGAGTCATGGTGCCAGGAAGAGCTGTCGGTGGCCGTGAAGAGAGCAGTGACCCTGCTGCACAGTTACACCATCACCAGCAGGGCAGGCAAGGGCGAGCCAGGTGAGGGACAGGATAGGGTAGACAGAGGGCGCGAGGCGGTGTGAACTGTGCGGAGGCTTGACTCCCATCCCCCGGGCTTCCCAAGGCCGTGGCTTCTGTTGGTCTCTCCCTTTGCTGGCCTTGATTTCCTCACCTCACCCCCTGAACCAGATGGATGATTTTTGAGTCCGGTCACTGTGACCGCACCGCGCGCCCCCCGCCCCGTTCGCCCCCCCTTGAGGGTTTAGTTCTTGCTGTTGGAATCTACTTGTCTGTTTTAATGCTCACATTGTGGCACCAGGTGCTGTCTGGGGTAGGAGCGGCATTGACTTTAGAACTAGACTGGTGTCTCTTGTCCCTCTGGTCATGCTGCTGGCTTCAGGGTGTCAGAAAGGGCCTCCAGCCATCTCCCTGCCCGCTTGCCCTGAGGATGGATGCTGTGGCAGCCAGACTCGGGGCCCGGCCCGCCTGCACAGTCGGTCTGCTTCTTGCTCTCACAGACGCTGCGCCCCTGTCCGCGCCAGCCTTCTCCTTGGTTTTCCCGTTTCTGAAGATGGTGCTGACTGAGATGCCCCACCACAGTGAGGAGGAGGAGGAAAGAATGGCCCAGATCCTTCAGATCCTCACCGTCCATGCCCAGCTGCGGGCCTCCCCCAGCAACCCACCTGGGCGTGTGGACGAGGTAGGCTGGGGAGCTCAGCTTCCCCTTGGCTTGAGCAGGGTTGTGGGGAGTGGGGCAGGGGCTCTAACACTTCCTGACCCATGAACAGTTCTGGGGAGGGGGCCCTGCAGCAGCGGTCATTGGTGGGGAGACCCTAAATGTTCTATTGAGAGAGGCTCTCAAGGCCTCACAGAAGCTATGGGTCTCCTGCGTCTGATAGCTTCTGAACCAAAGGAGTTGAAGGACTCTAACTTATTGTATGTTGTTCTTAAGAAGACAGTGCTGATTACTATCCTTTTCACTTGCTTTTGAGATGGGAGCTCATTCAGTCAGGATTTTTGGTTGTTTTTTTTTTAAAAGACTTTTTGGGTGTGGACCATCTATAAAGTCTTTATTGAATATGTTACAATATTGCTTCTGTTTTATGTTTTGGGGTTTTGGCCATGAGGCATGTGGGATCTTAGCTCTGTGACCAGGGTTAGAATCCCCACGCCTTTCATTGGAACCTGAAGTCCTAACCACTGGACCACCAGGGAAGTCCCAAGGAATTTTCTTTTTTAATAGATTGAAAGTGAAAGTCAGTCATGTCCGACTCTTTTCGACCCCATGAACTATAAAATCCATGGAATTCTCCAAGCCAGAAAACTGGAGTGGGTAGCTGTTTCATTCTCTAGGGGATCTTCCCAACCCAGAGATTGAACCCAGGTCTCCCACATTGCAGGTGGATTCTTTACCAGCTGAGCCACCAGGGAAGTCCAAAAGTACTGGAGTGGGTAGCCTATCCCTTCTCCAGGGGAACTTCCCAACCAGGAATTGAAACAGGATCTCCTGCATTGCAGGTGGATTCTTTACCAGCTGAGCTACCGAGGAAGCCCAGTTTTAGTAGATTGTGTTCTAAAAATTTGAAAGTAATGCTTACGTACTTTAAAAAAATTCCAACAGTACAGAAGCAAAAAGAGAAATGCCCCTCCTTAGAGGGGCATTATATTTATATTATATAAATATAATAATTATATTAATAAACATTTATATTATATTATATAAATATATATTAATATTACATATTATTATATAATTATATTAATAACAGTTTGGTCTATACCCTCCTGGACTTTTTTTTATTTAAGCACATATAAAGCTCATACCCACAAATGCAATAATGCAAAAAATGGATTGCACCGCTCCTTCCATGGGACTGTCGTCTCTGGGCCTCCTCCAGTGTCAGGACCTATGTGGTCCACATCATGTGGATCTCATTTTACGGGCTCTATTCTGTGGGCGCCAGAGAAGGCAATGGCACCCCACTCCAGTACTCTTGCCTGGAAAATCCCACAGGTGGAGGAGCCCGGTAGGCTGCAGTCCATGGGGTCGCTAAAAGTTGGACACGACTGAGCGACTTAACTTTCTCTTTTCACTTTCATGCATTGGAGAAGGAAATGGCAACCCATCCAGTGTTCTTGCCTGGAGAATCCCAGGGATGGGGAAGCCTGGTGGGCTGCTGTTGGAACTTTCACTGAGTGACTTTCACTTTCAATCTATTAAAAAAGAAAATTCCTTGGGACTTCCCTGGTGGTCCAGTGGTTAGGACTTCAGGTTCCAGTGAAAGGCACCCACAGAGCTGGACATGACTGAAGTGACTTAGCATAGCATAGCATTCTGTGGGCGCACCTTGTTTTAGTCAGCTTTTTACTTGCTGATTGACATTTTAAGGCCGCAGACATTTCCATGTTTTGAACACAGCTGTGGTGTGGCCCCTTGTTCATTTACATGCCTTGCACACCATGTGAACATTCTCACAGGACAGATTCTTGGGCGTGGAATTGTTAGGTCACGTGACATGTTCTGAACTATACCCTTGCTAAGCGTTCCCTTTTCTCCAAACCTCATACCCTCATGTAGTGTTTAGCTTGTCAATGACAGGTGGAAGAATGGTGTCTTGTTTTATTTTGCATTTCTTTACTTACTTGTAAAGTGCAGTGTCTCTTTGTGTATTCATGAGCCACTTGTATTTCAAAAGTCTGTGCATTTCAGCCAAGGTTAAGAATAGTTATTTTTAGTCCCTGGAGATCACGGCTGACTGGGGTTGGCTCCTGTGGATTGAGTTGTAGACTTGACAGGGTCCCTCCAGTGTGGTCAACAGGAAGACCCAGAATGTTCCCCTGTGGGTGAGAGGGACTCACGTGCCTCCGGGCTTGGTTACAGACCTTCCGTGGAGCTTCGTCCTGCCTCATGTGCTTTCTCCCGTAGAACGGCCCGGAGTTGCTGCCTCGCGTGGCCATGCTGCGCCTTCTGACCTGGGTGATCGGGACGGGCTCTCCCCGACTTCAGGTGATCTGGTCCCCTGCTGGCTTCTACCGTTCACAACCCCACCCTCAGGTTCTGATTGCCTCTCCCACCCCTCAGTTCTGGCCTTGGGCACAGCGGTACTCATGAGAGCCAGCCAGACTGTTCTCAGCTCATGAGAGGTTTTGCTTGGATCCTGCCACTGGCCTTGGCCTGGCACTGGGGTCTGAGGCCTAGTACAGGTGGGTGGGGTGGGCGTTCTTAGTTCATATCCCCCCTGAAGCCCATCCCCAGCTCCCCTGCCTGGCCCTGTAGTAGGAAACGATTTGTCGAACTGAGCCCAGCGGCTGGATATCTCCTCAGGTTCTGGCTTCAGAGGCCCTCACCACCCTGTGTGCCAGCAGCAGTGGCGAGGATGGCTGTGCCTTTGCAGAGCAGGAGGAAGTGGACGTGCTGCTCTGCGCCCTGCTGTCCCCCTGTGCCAACGTGCGGGACACTGCACTCCGGGTGCGTGCCCATCCCTCGCGGGGCTGCCTTGCCCCCCGCCCCCAACCTTGTCCCTCAGCGCTGTTGTTGGAGCTGCCCTGATGGGAGGTGCCACGTGTGTGCACCAGTGTGTCCTGGAGGCAAAGAGCAAGGTCACAGGGTAGCTTGGGGTCATTCTGGGAATGGGAACAATGAAGCAGTCATATCACTGGTTTTTTCCTTTGCCTTTGAAGACGTCACCTAACTTCTGAAATGCACCGTGGAACTTGGTAGTTTTGTAGATGTGACTCACAGGATTGGCTCATTTCTTCAGTCCACTACCTTGGAGCTTGGGGACCCAAACTAAAGGATCCCCTTGGAGTATGAGAAAGTGTTTCCCAAATGCCAGTCTGTAGCCTCCACCTACTGCTCTGTGACAAAGTGTTCACTAGTCCTTGGTAAAATGGGAAACACAATGGCAGCACGGCAGATATTTCTTAAAGGGAACATCCTTTTTCAGAGATTTTTGTCGATCTTGAATGTTAACAGTTAAATTTTAAAAGTTTACTTAAAAAAAATTTTATCACTGCCATGCCATCATCTCACAAAAGAAAAGCTCTTTGAAGAGACAGAGCAGCTAATGAGTTGGGCTCCCTCATGGCGCTCCCTAACCAGTGCTGCTGTCCAGCAGAGCTGCCTGCCAGGATGGGACTGTTTAACTGTGTCATCCAGCAGGGCAGCCACCAGCCATTGCGTGGCTCCTGAGCACTTGGAACGTGGCTGGTGCAGCTGAAGAAGAGTTTGTTTTAATTGATTTTCTGTGGAGTCCCACGTATGGCTGGTGGCTTCATCTTGGACGATGCAGCCCTCAAAGGAGGCAGGGGAAGGGCAGGTCGGAGTGTCCTCCCAAAGGTCCTGCCTCATGCAGTGCGATCCCACCCCTCTCAGGGCCTGTTGGAACTCCACATGGTGTTGCCGGCGCCTGACACCGATGAGAAGAATGGCCTGAACCTTCTGCGCAGGCTCTGGGTGGTCAAGTTCGACAAGGAGGAAGAGATCCGGAAGCTGGCCGAGAGGTGAGCGCCGTCAGAAGGCTGGCCTGTCGTGCTCTGTTCTCTTTCTTCTCATGGAATAATTGGACCCAGCATGCTGAGCCTACAGAGGGATTGAGGGCTGGGGCATTGGCTTTGGCAAGAGGGCCTGCGCTGCAGGTCCTTGTCTGAACAGCCGCCTTTGGTCTCTTGTAGGCTCTGGTCGACCATGGGCCTAGATCTGCAGCCAGACCTCTGCTCCTTGCTCATCGACGACGTCATCTATCACGAGGCAGCTGTGAGGCAGGCCGGGGCGGAAGCCCTCTCCCAGGCGGTGGCACGTTACCAGCGGCAGGCGGCTGAGGTCATGGGCAGACTCATGGAGATCTACCAGGAGAAGCTCTATGTGAGTAGTCCGGGCACTGTAGGCTGGGCGTGCAAGGGTGGGTTGGACCCTGATCAGCCTCCAGCCTAAGCCAGACAGAGCCACCCCCTGGCTCAGGGTGGCTTGTGCCTGATCCCACCTCACCCGGGCGACTGGCTGGCCTACGGGCCCGGAAAGAGTCCTGCAGTGCATCGATCACCTGTCTGTTGCAGCGGCCGCCCCCGGTGCTGGATGCTCTGGGACGAGTTATCTCCGAATCTCCTCCAGACCAGTGGGAAGCCAGGTACGACAGCTGTTGCAGCCTAGTACCGCTCAGCGCTTCTGGACGTGTGGTCGGGTAGAGGCTGCATGCTGCGAGGAGGCAGCAGAGGGTGATGGGTCAGCAGGGATGGGAAAAGACAAGACCTCCCTCTGAGTCAGAGGCCCACTTCTGGCTCCTCCTGGCCAGCTGGCTACTCTGCTCGTGTTTCTCCTTTCCCCTGGGGACTGTTTTCTTAGAGGTCCCCAGGTACCTTCTCACGGCTGTGGCTGAAAGATTCACTATACTTGGCTTTTGTAGAATATGGGCACCTCTGGTGTCGTCACCCCTGTTTCCTTCCCCTCCGTCTCCTCCTGCCTGGTGGGAGAAGGCTAGGCCGTGCACTGACACGGGGGGAAACAGGCAGAGCTGCTCCCCTGCTCGCAGTCACCCTGTGGGGTGACCTCTGGGCAGATGGCAGGGCTGTGTTCCAAGTGGGTGGTTCCAGACCCACGGGCAGACCCGGGGGCGAGCACAGGGCTCCGGGCTTTGTGCTGCGCTCTGCCCTGGAGCAGCGTGTGCTGTTGGCAGGCTCGCGCTTCTCGTGACACGCCGGGATAGAGGCCGCCAGCCGGGAAGCCTCTGATGGCCCGGACACGCTCCCGCTTCTTCCCCAGGTGTGGCTTGGCTTTGGCCCTGAACAAGCTCTCCCAGTGTTTGGACAGTTCTCAGGTGAAGCCACTCTTTCAGTTCTTTGTTCCCGACGCCCTCAACGACCGAAACCCAGATGTCCGCAAGTGCATGTTGGATGCAGCTCTTGCAACGCTCAACACACATGGGAAGGTAGGAGATCTCAGCCAGGCGAGGAGATGGGGGAGAAGGTCTCAGCCACCCGAGGAGCGGGAAGAAGCCTGGGCTGGGACAGGCGGCAGGCTGCACCATGGTGCCACGGCGAGGCCTGGTGCTGGACGTCCTGGCCAGGCGCTGGCCCCCTAGTAGATTCTGTTTGTATTTCTTTAGGGTCAGAAAGACCCCAAAAGGGTATTAAATTGATGTAAGTCTGCTGCAGTCCTGCCAGAAAACCGGGAAGCCCTCTGGCATGGCTGGCTGACCGGTCAGGATGCCTGTCCCTCAGCCAGGCTTGGGCAGAGACCGTCATCCCAGGCACGGCCTCGGGGCTGACGTGAGGCTCTGCGTGCTCCGGGCTTTCAGGAGAATGTCAACTCGCTGCTGCCGGTGTTCGAGGAGTTCCTGAAGAACGCGCCCAACGACGCCAGCTACGACGCCGTGCGGCAGAGTGTGGTGGTCCTCATGGGCTCTCTAGCCAAGCACCTGGACAAGAGTGACCCCAAAGTGAAGCCGATTGTCGCCAAACTCATTGCCGCCCTCTCCACCCCCTCCCAGCAGGTATGTCCCCCGACTACCCGGTCCCTGTTTGAGTGGGCGGTGCAAACAAAGTTTGGGAGCTGCAAATGAAGTCGGGTGTCAAATCCGTGTTCTCTGCTCTTCTTTCAGGGGACTACCTAGTTTATTTACAGTTAGGAATGCCCTAGTGGAGAGTCAGTTTGTTACTATGTTCTAGATCTCTTAAATATATGCATTTTTTTCTAATCGTTTTTTAATAGTTATTTTTTGCACTTAGTATAAACTTGGTTCTGGATATACAAAGATTAGGGGAAAAAAATCGTCCTTGGTGTGTTAGGCTTTTCATGACATTCTCTCTGTGTGTGTTGGATGTTTTGGGGGCCTTTTAATGCAGTTGTCAGGCCACAGGGCAAAGGATTTTTTTTTCTCTTTTTTTTTTTTTTTTCTCTTTCTTGAAGAACACATTACGTGTATTTTCTGTGACTTGCATTTTGGTCACTTCATTTTGAGCCATCCAGAGTGTCCTCCTCAAAGGCACAGTTGAAAACCATAGGTTTACAGAATTGTGATCAAATAAGCTGTCAGAGCACCCGGCCTCCAAAGCATCCTGCGCAGGGCCCCTAGCCACAGACTGCCTCTTGGGCCTGGTTGGGCATCCTGAACTGTGTTGGGATGATTGACAGAATCTTCTGGAACCACTCAATTTGGGCCTGGTCCTCTTAAGTGCCAGCCCCGTTTCCCTGTGATTCTAACAAATTTGAGAACCGAGAGACTCGGGCTGTTTGTAGGAAGACACAGTAGCCCACTTCTCTCGGGATCTTTCTCTGTGAGTAAGTTTTACCGTCCTGAGCCTTCACCCCACCTGCCCAGGCCTTGATCTCCCTTTAGACCAGAAACAGCCCCATAATAGCTGATGATTTTGGGGCTCACAGATGTAGCATGCATCCTGTGGCCTTTCTGATGCTCCTTGTGGGCTGACAGGCAGTGGCAGAGACTGGCCTGGGGGACTGCATCGGCCGCCAGGCACCGGCTGTGGTTGAGCCTTGGCGCTGACGGGCAGGCCCCTCCCCCAGGTCCAGGAGTCCGTGGCCAGTTGCTTGCCACCCCTCGTCCCCGCCATCAAGGAAGATGCGGGGGGTATGATCCAGAGGCTGATGCAGCAGCTGCTGGAGTCAGACAAGTACGCCGAGCGCAAAGGGGCTGCATACGGGCTGGCGGGCCTGGTGAAGGGCCTGGGCATCCTGTCACTGAAGCAGCAGGAGATGATGGCCGCACTGACCGATGCCATCCAGGACAAGAAGAACTTCCGCCGCCGGGAGGGTGAGTATCTCCAGGCTTGGCGCTGCCCCCTCCCAGCCCTGGCTGCCTGAGTGGGGAACCTGGCATTTCCTCCCCTGCCGAAGGCTGGCGTTGGGGTGTGTGCTCCTGTGAGCTGTTCCTCCCGGCCTGGGCATCCTTGTTTCTGACTCTGTAGCACCTTCAGCCAAGGGAGACGGTGCCTTTCTCACTGATGGTGCTTCCCACTCTGGCCTCCTTTCTGCTTGGGGAGGCAGAGGGCGCTGCTCCCTCTTGAGCGGCCACTGTAGCCCCCCAGCTGCCCTGAGCATTTCTAGAGGGTGAGGGGGGACGAGGAGCTTGTCCTGTGGCTGCCCCATCCCCAGAGGACGTCCTGATGCCAGCCTCACTGCCCCACCTCGCCCTGGCACCCCCAGGAGCCCTCTTTGCCTTCGAGATGCTCTGCACCATGCTGGGGAAGCTCTTCGAGCCGTATGTGGTCCACGTGCTGCCCCATCTGCTGCTGTGCTTTGGGGATGGGAACCAGTACGTGCGGGAGGTAAGTTGTGAGGCTGCGCAGGGCGGGGGTTGGGGGGGGGCCTGCCCCGCGGGAGCCCCTCTGCCCACCATGCGAATGCTGGTCACCGGTGCAGACTCCCTGGGTTCCCGGTGCAGTAGTGAAGCCTGGTGAGGTGAGAAACCACGTCCCTCCTGTGTGGGCTGGAATCCGGGATCTGACATAGTGGACTCCTGGTGAGCAATGATCACCAGGGGTGCACAAGGTGACCCTGGTGTGACAGAGAAAGCCCCTGAATGTCTTTTCTCCTCCCTTGAGGCTGCAGATGACTGTGCCAAGGCTGTGATGAGCAACCTGAGTGCTCATGGGGTGAAGCTGGTGCTCCCCTCCTTGCTGGCTGCCCTGGAGGAGGAATCCTGGAGAACCAAAGCCGGTGAGGCTGCTCCCTTGGTGCCACTGTCTCAGCTTCCTGTTCTGGAGAGCGCCCTCCCAGGGATGCAGAGATGCTGCTCTTGTCCTGTGTGCACACCACGCGCCCCCCTCCTCCCGCCCAGGGGCGAGGCCAGGGCTCTCATCAGGCGGCTTGTTTCTATAATAGTTTGTTCACTTTCGTGCAAGAAACAGGCCTCTGACAAGGAATCAGGAAATCCCAGAGCTCTAAAATTGGTCTGTGGCTAGGTCTCTGATTCTAAGACCTCTTACCCCATTAAGCCCTCTTTTTAAAAATATGATCTTATTTGGAATCCTAATTTGTAAAACGAAGCTGCTCTGATTTGGGGAGGGTCAACGTTGGTTGGGGCTTCCCCCTTGGTCCTTCAGGCTTTGCGCTACATCTTGAAAACTCACTCTCTTACTCAGTGGATGAGTGGACTGAGGACAGAGAAGCTCAGTGAACTGACCTGGGGACACTGCCAGTTCTAGGCTGGGTCTGGCCTCTGTCCCCACCACTGCCCAGGCTCTCACCCGGGCTCCCCCAGCTCAGCCGGCCTTAGGTGCATCTTGCTCGCTTGGCTGGAGCCAGGCCTGTGCCCTCCTGCTTGGGGAGGAGGAGCAGGCCGCTTCTCCTCTGCCCAGGCAACCAGCCTGGGCGAATTGCCACGGGTGTGTGTCTGCCGTCTGCAGGGTCGGTGGAGTTGCTCGGGGCCATGGCCTACTGTGCTCCCAAGCAGCTGTCGTCCTGCCTACCCAACATCGTGCCCAAGCTCACAGAGGTGCTCACCGACTCCCACGTCAAAGTACAGAAGGCCGGGCAGCAGGCGCTCAGGCAGATCGGCTCTGTCATCAGGAACCCAGAGATCCTGGGTACGTAAGGCCTCTCCCACGAGCGCGTGGGCCCTGCTCCTCCCTGCGCCCCTCGACGCTGCAGGGAACTTTCACTCGTTCAGCCCTCTGAGGCCCTCTGAGGACAGAGACAGTCGCCCTGAGATAACCTTTAAACTCAGGGAAGCCCTTTTCCTACGATAATCAGTGGAAAATAGTTCGGAAGTGGTCTGTTTTCCTGTTGGTCTGGAGCACTCATTGACCATAGAGATGGGGAAACTGAGCTGTTGGCCCGCAGGCGGCTTGATTCTAAGGGAGCCTTGAGATCTGCAGAACTGAATGACAGGCTCTGGATCGCAGCAGCAGCACCCCTCAGAGGGGTTAGGTTCCAGGGAACTTTCTGTTCACGCTCATTCCAGGAGACCTATGATGGAGGGAAGGTTAGGGAGCTTACTCTTTAGCATGGTTGTTTCTTGAGTGATTAGGAAAGACTGATTTCTGGAAATAAACCCCAGCCAGCTATGTTGACTTGCAGCACCATTGACTTGTCAAATTTTAAGCTTCAGCTTAGGGCATTGGTGTCCATTCAGGGCGTTTCAGCCTGAGTATTTCCAGACTTGATTTTAATCAGAAAATGATGGGGTTTTACGGGAGGAACAGGTAGATGTGGGTTTTGTTGTCATTCTTTACAAAGTCCAACAGCCGTGGGCATTTCTAAGGCCCAGAACAGTCTTATCTCTTATCAAATGAATGCCTTCCATTTTGGGAATCCAGCCTGGCCCCTTTTTCCTTTTTTTTAAATTGCAGTGTAATTTGTATAAAATTCACTTTTTACAAATGTACAACTTAGTGGTTTTTAGCATCTTTGCAAATTAATGTAAGTATCACCACTGTCTAGTTCTGGGGCACTTTCATCGCCCCAGAAAGGAACCCCACACCCATTATTAGGTTTCACTCCTCACTTCCCCTTCTACCTCTAGCCCCTGATGACTCTAGTCTACTGATTTTCTGTCTCTGAGTTTGCATATCTGGACACTTTATGGAAACAGCATCATACACTGTGTGGCCTTTTATGCCTAGCTTCTGTGTCTAGCATTATGTTTTCAAGGTGCGTCCATGTTGCAGCATCTGTCAGTGTTTCGTCCCTTTTATAGCCTAATAACGTATCTTGTGTGGCTGTGCCATTTTGTGTGTCCATACATGAGTTGACGGGTGTTTGTATTGTTTCTACTTTTTAGTTTTTAATATTGCTACGAATATTTGTGTTCGAGGTTTTATTTGATTTTTGTTTTTGTAGACATGATTTCGGGTTTCTCCGTTAGATACCTAGGAATGGAATAACTGGGTCATATGTTAACTGTTTTCCTCTTCTAGGGAACTGCTAGACTGTTAACCTGGCGGCTATACCATTCTTGACACTCTGAATAGCTATATGTACACACACACAGGTGTTCAATTGCCAACACTGTTACCGTCTGTCTTTTTGGTTACAGAAATTCTAGTGGGTATGAAGTGGCATATCACTGTGGTTTTGTTTTGGCCATGCCACATAGCATGCGGGATCTTACTTCCTCAGCCAGGGGTGGAACACGTGCCCCCTGCAGTGGAAGCATGGAGTCTTAACCACTCATTGTGGTTTTGGTTTGCATTTCCCTAATGACTAATGATGTGGAACATCTTTTCATGTGTTTATTTTTCATTTGCATACCTTCTTTGGAAAACTGTCTATTCAAATCCTTTGCCGATTTTTAAATTGGGCTATTTAAAAAAAAAAAATTGGGGGTTGGGATTAGGGCAGCACTCTGCATGGCTTGCTGGTTCTTAGTTCCATAACCAGGGATTGAACCCAGGCCCCCGCAGTGCCGAGTTTTGACCACTGGACCGCCAGGAAATTTCCTCAGAACTCTTGACTGTCGTGTATCTTGTTCGTGGTGAATTCCTGGGCTTGTGGGCGAGATGAGCCAGGTGCCCCTCTTGAAATTCCTTCTGCTGGGCTGATGGCACTGGCTTTGGAGAGCTCATTTTACCTGTGGCGGCTGCTCTGAGTGTTGTGTACCTCACTCCCACCACTGGTTGAGGGGGCCTTTGTCGTCTCCAAATGGTTTTTTTCACAAAGCCACTTTGGGTTGTTGTTGCTTCCAGAGTAAGATCCACGTTGCTAAGTGGCCTCCCCTGGAGGCCTAGCTGGGGCTGCAGCTCAGGGTCACTGAAGCTAGCCGGCAGGCACCCCACCAGCCACAGCTCTGCAGGGCAAGGGAGTAACAGCTGCCGCCCCCACACCACTTCCTCCTGGGGAGCAAGAATAGAATTGCTCTTTGCAGACAGGCTGGCTTCTTCGGCCCCTTGTGGGGCTCTCGGGAGAGGGCCACTGGCCTCCTTTTCTTCTGACTCAATCTAGTGCTCAGGGCTCTGGCAGCTGCCCCACAGACTTGTACCCAGCTGCCTCTCTCTTGTCCGGACACGCAGCTATCGCTCCGGTCCTGCTGGACGCCCTGACAGACCCCTCCCGGAAGACCCAGAAGTGCTTGCAGACCCTCCTGGACACCAAGTTTGTCCACTTCATCGATGCCCCGTCCCTGGCCCTCATCATGCCCATCGTCCAGAGAGCCTTCCAGGACCGTTCCACGGACACACGGAAGATGGCCGCCCAGATCATTGGCAACATGTACTCGCTGACAGACCAGAAGGTATGGGCCTGTGGGGGGCTCACGCAGGACAAACCGATGGATGCTGGCCCAGGGCACACGGTCCCTACCGACAGTAGACATGGGGCAGCTGTGGGCACTTGATTCCTTACGGTACCAGGGCAGAAGTGGACCGTTTGGGGTAGAGGGTGGGAGTCTGAGCTCTCTGCACATCTTGCAGAGCCTAGCCACACAAGTCTCGATTAGCCCCACCCCCAGATGAGGCCCGTCCCCTGAGCTCTTTTCACCGACTGATGGGGAGGAAAGGTCCAGCCTGGCCTTTGACTTTTCAGGGGTGTTGGGAAAGCGGCTGCTGCTTTGATTGCTGCCATTGTCTCCTTGTCATAAACACTAGCTTCTGTGAGCCTTTCAGGAAATTAGCCTTGTTTGAGAGATCTGCTCTGTTCACTCACTCCCGGAGACTGATGTGTGTGCTCTCAGTACCACAGCTCTGATTTGCTTGCTGAGGCTACAGGCACAAGAGATGAAGTGGAAAGTTAGGTCAATCCTAGGAAATCTGGGAAATTGGAAGTTGTAAAACCAAAACATTTTACCCGTAGCCCTCCAGAATCCTAGATAATTATGTTTTAAAATTATGTTTAAAAATGATATTTCTGAACATAAATGTATGTCCAAGTTATAATGAGTTATCATAAAACCGAGTCTTAGTTACGTAACATTCCAACAAGTTTATATACCATAACTTACGTAATTCTATTGTCAGTCACAGTGTCCAAGGTTTCTTGCTATTTTAAATGATACTGCAGTGAACATAAGGTTCTTTCTGTATTTAAAACTGTTTCTGAAAGTCGAGTGCTGTATCAAGAGACATAAACCTTTTAAGGTAAAGATCGTGCAACTCAGGAAGGTGCTGAGAGAATCTTGTGGATGCTCGAGGCTGGGCAGCCCTCGGTCTCAGAAGGAGAAAGAGCTCTAAATGGCATCTGGGGCTCTCCACCTCCTGAGGAGGGCCTGGGGTCCCTCAGAGGTTTTTCCGAGCTATCACTCAGGGCCTTCAGGGAACCAGGGGGATGGAGGGGGTTCTTTACCCCTGTGAGTGCTCCTAGTCAGCAGAGTGGGGTGGTCAGGATCTACCCAGGAACCAGTCTGGAGAAAGTGGTCCTCAGGCCTCCACTGAGTCGCTCCTTCCGTCTTTGTAGGACTTGGCTCCTTACCTGCCAAGCGTGACACCTGGTCTGAAAGCCTCTCTCCTGGATCCTGTGCCTGAGGTGAGTCAGAAAGAGAAGGGGGCGGGAGCTCATGGTTTTAGCCGCGCCTCAGCCAACCGATTGCTAAGAAGCCATAGAAGCTGTGTTTGCATCTGTGTGGTGAAGGGCAGGAGACCCTAGGGACCTCTCCTCATTCCTTTGTGGTCACATCTCCCCGCCTTCCCCGCTTTCGGTTCCCTGACAGGTACGGACGGTGTCTGCAAAGGCTCTCGGGGCCATGGTCAAGGGCATGGGGGAGTCATGCTTTGAGGACTTGCTGCCGTGGCTGATGGAGACACTGACCTACGAGCAGAGCTCTGTGGATCGCTCAGGCGCCGCGCAGGGTGAGACAGGATGGGCCCAGGGGCCAGACCTGGGAGGCGCTCTGGGGGCCCTGAGGTCCTGTGGGCTCACTCTGTCCCTTTCCTGCAGGGTTGGCCGAGGTCATGGCTGGCTTGGGGGTGGAGAAGTTGGAGAAGCTGATGCCAGAAATTGTGGCTACAGCCAGCAAAGTGGACATTGCCCCCCACGTCCGAGATGGCTACATCATGATGTTCAACTACCTGCCCATCACCTTCGGGGACAAATTCACTCCTTATGTGGGGCCCATCATCCCCTGTATCCTCAAAGTAGGCACCGGTGCCCCCACTGAGGGTAGGGCCTAGGGTGAGGGCCAGGACATAGGCTCTCTCCTGGGGGGCTCGGCCTGTCTGCCAGATGCAGCTGGGTGGCAGGGAGTCCCATTTTTCTTGGGTCTGGGTGCCTAGGGGGCAGCAGGTCTGGCTGACACCCGCTCTGTGCACAGGCTCTTGCTGATGAGAACGAGTTTGTGCGTGATACTGCCCTGCGTGCAGGCCAGCGGGTCATCTCCATGTATGCTGAGACGGCCATTGCCCTGCTGCTGCCCCAGCTGGAGCAAGGCCTCTTTGATGATCTCTGGAGAATAAGGTAAGAACTCAGGCGGAAGGACCCAGTGACCATAACTTTGTGTTTGGGGAACTTAATGAGAAATGAGGGCTTCCCAGGTGGCGCTAGTGGTAAAGAACCCACTTGCCAATGCAGGAGATGTAAGTGACATGAGTTCAATCCCTGGGTCAGGATGGTCCCCTGGAGGAGGAAATGGCATCCCACTCCAGTATTCTTGCCTGGGAAATCCCATGGATAGAGGAGTCTGGTAGGCTATGGTCTGTAGGATTGCAAAGAATCAGATGCAGCTGAAGTGACTTAGCTCACACACACGCATGCACTGAGAAATGAAAAACAGAATGTTGCCAAAAACTCTCAACTTTTCCAGATCCTCATTTTTCACCATTTGGTAACTCTCCAGTTTCCTACAGCAGTGTCTGTAATTCCGATTCTCCTCTAAGATGTTCTTTTTCTTCAGTCCTTCAGTTTGTATCAAAATTTTAAATGTGAACGCTTTCTCATCTTGAGATTCTCCTTCTAGGATTTCATTTCAGGGACATATTTAGTCAAGTGCTTAAAGATGTATTTGTAAGGATGTATGTTGCGATACTGCTTATCATTGGAAAACCTGGGGGTAGGTTCGAAAAAGTCGGGTAGTGCGTCCACACCATGAACTTTGACCTGGCCATTATGAAGAATGGTGTGAGGACAGCGTCCGCTGACACAGGACGCTCCTCAGCCTTCTGTTGGCGGGTGGGGCGGTGCGGGCTGTGGCCGGGTCCTGTGCCGGCCCACTGTGCACATCCTGTGTGTGGGAGGGGTGTCTGTGTACAGGGCGATTGATGTGCGCAGGCTGTCATCGGAGTGTCGGAGCGATTGCTTGGGTGCTGGCAGTCTGGGCGCTTGTTTACCCTTTCCTTCTTTCTATTTGTTTGTATTAATTGAATTTTCAGTTTGAATACAGCTGTTAGTTTTATACTCATTCATTCAAAGAGAAACAGTTTCTCCTAGGCCTCTCCTTATGTCCTGCATGCTGATGATCTGCATTCCTGGATTCCCTGCTCATACTTCCCTCTGTGTTCTCTCTCTCTTTAATAACTTTTATTATAGAAATATTTGTATCCGCTTTTAAAAATAGCTTGTTATTTTCCATTATTAAAGTAATGTTCATTAGTACAAAACTTGGAAGGAACATACGTGGGAGACTGTCGAGAAATGACTGTCATTTGTGACCTCTCCTGTTCTAAGAGAACCACCACCAGTGTTTGGGTTCGTTTCCTTTCAGTCTCTTTTTCTGGCTGGTGCTTGGCCAAGACTTCCTCCTGCACCCTTGTGACTCTGTTCTTGGCCTCCTCCTCAGGTTCAGCTCTGTTCAGCTCCTTGGCGATCTCCTGTTCCACATCTCAGGAGTCACTGGGAAGATGACCACAGAAACTGCCTCAGAAGATGACAACTTCGGAACCGCTCAGTCCAACAAGGTGCGCAGCAGTTGACCTTCCTCCCTTTGCTGCTGCTGGGGTGACTCCCTGGCACTCACACCGTTGGGGGCTTCACTCACCTCTCATTCTTGGCTCCCTTCTGCCACTGTAGGCGATCATCACCGCCCTGGGGGTAGATCGGCGGAACCGGGTGTTGGCGGGACTGTACATGGGCCGCTCGGACACCCAGCTGGTGGTGCGGCAGGCCTCCCTGCACGTCTGGAAGATTGTGGTCTCTAACACCCCGCGCACCTTGCGCGAGATCCTGCCCACCCTCTTTGGTCTCCTGCTGGGTTTCCTGGCCAGCACATGCGCGGATAAGAGAACAGTAAGTGTCCTGGGCCTGGCTTCTGACCACATAGCCCTGATACCTCCTTTCAGAGGCTAGAAAGCTGGGTCTGCAGAGAATGGGAGAGCAGTGGGGTCCACCATCTAGCAGGGGAATTACTTAAGAAATATTTCTTAAGCATCTACCACGTGCTAAGCGGGGGCCTAGGACCTTGTAGAGAAGAAAAGCAGCCTTGTGGAGCTGCCGTCTGGCAGGGGAAAAGGATATTAATCAGTCACACACACAAGTGGGAAATGCAGCTATGGCGAGTGCTGCACGGCACTGCCAGTGCATATCCCAGTCACCAACTGGGGGCTCAGGGAAGGCTTCTCAGAAGAAATGACCTGTGAAGATGAACGATGAGTGAGCATTAGCAGGTGAGGAGGTGATGAAAGACTGTTTGGGACCAAAGGACCAGTGGTTGAGATACCAGGACTGGGAAATGCACAAGCCTTGAGGTGGGCAAGGAATTTGCCCAGAGCAGGGGCTAAGCAAAGGCCAGGGAAGCTGGAGGAGGGCCCCCAGGGCCAATGATCACTTCTGACAATCCACTCCCAACCCCCGTCCCTGGCAAACAGATTGCATAATTGGCTCTGAACAAGGATTTGCACACGGCCTCAGAGGAGATGGGTCTTTTTCCCTCAAAGTTGTGATCACAAACCCAGCTCTCCTTTCCTGGGCAAGATCATGAGGGTTAAGTGACTTCCAGGCCACAGTTTTTAGTCCAGGGATATCAGCCCTCAACTGGACAACACGGGTTGAGTTTCTTGTTCATCCACAAGGTGCCGACTCTTTAAGCTGAGTAGGCATGTGTGATGCAGAGAGAATTTTATTTTGTAGTATTTTGCAAGTGCCCTGGGGGCTTTTCACAGGATAGAGGGTTGGGGAAAGTTAAGTCTGGTTCCGATAACATCTGGGAGGTCCTGGGGCCCTCATTCTGGAGTGGCCCACTGGGTGTCCTGGGGTCTGCAGGGAGTCTGTCCTAACTTGAGCTCTGCCTGGCAGATCGCAGCCAGAACACTGGGAGATCTCGTCCGGAAGTTAGGGGAGAAAATCCTACCGGAGATCATCCCCATCCTGGAGGAAGGCCTGAGATCTCCCAAGAGCGACGAGAGGCAGGGCGTGTGCATCGGACTGAGCGAGATCATGAAGTCCACCAGCCGGGATGCGGTGAGCACGTCCTCAGGGCCTGCAGGCCTGCCCCCTCTCAGAGGGCCTGGGGCGGTGGGATGCTATGAGCATGTCCTCAGGGCCTGCAGGCCTGCTCCCCACCCCCCTCAGAGGGCTGGGGGGTAAGGGCTCCTGGAGAAGCTGCTCCATTAACAACACTTCACCCTCAGGGACATGCCAGCCTCACTCCAGAGGGTGCTATGGACAGTGAGGTGCTGATGGGGCCACAGCGCCCTGGGCTTTCTCACCTCTCAGCTTTCCCATCAGTTTACAGGCTAAGACCTCAGCAATTTAGGGGCCTGGGGTGGCTTTTGGAGATTGAAGTGGTCTTTCTCTCAGCACTCCTGAGGTGGCTTCAGATTAATCCTTTTGCGTTAATGCATCAGTTCAGTTCACATGTGTGGTGTGCTTAGCCGGGAAGGGAGGTGCATGTGTGTGAGAGGTGGAGGGTGGCAGGGAGCAGGAGGGCGTGGAGTAGATGAGAGTGAGCACCCAGTGGGTGGAAACGCGTCATCTCCAGCAGTGAGATTGTTTCCATATAGCAGCAGTCAAGGGGGGTTGGAGTCTTTCCCCGACCCTACTTTTTCTAATTGAGTAGGTTGAGCATAAGCATAGAGCTCTAGATTGGGATGAAAGCGCCAAAGCAATGAGTGGATAGCGGGTCAGAGATGCGAGCACGTGGCCAATTGCTCAGCCTGAACAGCCTCATCTGATTCTTCTCCTGCATGTGTCAGTACATGTGTGCCATTTGGGGTTTTTATAGTTACATTTTTCAAAGAACAAAGGTAAATTCTGTCATCAAATGGGACTGTGATTAATTAAGTAGGTAGTGCCCCAAAGCCTGAGGCCCTGCCCATAACATGGCCACCATATTCAGATTCAGTCCTTAGATTCATGGAGGGGCGTTGCTTTGGTGGAACTGGTTACAGAGTGCACAGAGCAGTTTTGGCGCCACTGTAGACCCAGAGACTTCATAAGGAACCAGGTATTTGAGTTGAGACTTGAAGAAGGACTTGGAGTTTCCCAAGAGGATGAACAAAGGACCCTGGGGAGTGGAGGCCAGGTCACTTGGGGCCTCACTATGGGAAGGAATTTGGCATTCCCATGAGAGACCAGAGTATCTGGAGAACTTGCCAAAAAAAAATCAAGCCTGTTAAGTCCATGGCTCAGTTGGTGAAGAATCCACCTACAATGCAACACAGAGATGCAGGTTCCATCCCTTCTCGGGAATATCCCTGGGGAAGGCAGTGGCAGCCCACTCCAGTGTTGTTGCCTGGAGAATCCCATGGACAGAGGAGCCTGGCGGATTGTAGTCCAGGGAGTCTTAAGAGTCGGACATGACTTAGCAACAAAACCACCACCACTGAGGGAAGGCTCCTTAGGGGCAGATCACAAATCCTCTCTGCTTTCTCATACTTGTGCATTTCCACAGAAACCAGCTGAGTGAAAAGTCTACACCTGGCAAGAGTCCAGGAAGCCTGTCTAGGCCAGAGGTCCTCACCGCCCCCATCCCCCGCTGACTTCCCCTGCCTCCACCACGTCAGGCAGCACTCTCATGCTGTTGCAGGTGCTGTATTTCTCCGAGTCCCTTGTGCCCACGGCGAGGAAGGCCTTGTGTGACCCACTGGAGGAGGTCAGAGAGGCGGCGGCCAAGACCTTTGAGCAGCTGCACTCCACCATTGGCCACCAGGCCCTGGAGGACATCCTCCCATTTTTACTGAAGCAGTTGGTGAGTGGCTCTGCCTCACCCCTGCCAGGAGGGGTTCCACCATCTCTGTGGAGGCCGCACGCCAGGGCTGACTCTGCCAAGGCAGCCAGTGCAGGCTCCAGAGGGAGTGAGTGCACAGGATGGCATTGACTCTCTGGGGGGTCAGGTGGGGGTTGTCGGGGCCAGGGAGGTCCAGACTGCGGAGGCGGGGAGGAGAGCGGCTCTCAGACATTGCCCCATGCCCCTCTGCAGGATGACGAGGAGGTGTCCGAGTTTGCCCTGGACGGTCTGAAGCAGGTGATGGCCATCAAGAGCCGTGTGGTGCTGCCCTACCTCGTGCCCAAGGTAAGTCCCCACATGTGGCGACCCTCTCTGGCCCGGCAGCCACGGCCACGTCACCGTCCCCGGGTCTACGTGAGGACCAGCTCTGAACCTGGATGCTGGGGAGGCCAGCGACTCTGCAGTGGGACAGGCTCTCCCAGAGCCCAGCACTGCAGCCGGCATGGGCAGGGCCCCACTGAGCTGATGTTCATCGTCCTGCAGCTGACGACCCCGCCCGTCAACACCCGGGTGCTGGCCTTCCTTTCGTCTGTGGCGGGTGATGCCCTGACGCGTCATCTTGGCGTGATCCTCCCAGCGGTCATGTTGGCCCTGAAGGAGAAGCTGGGAACTCCAGACGAGCAGCTGGTGAGGGGCACAGTCACCCCTGCGGACTCTGTCCATGTCCTGTCCCATCCTGGAGGCGCGTGCTCAGCTGAGGTGTCGCCTGTGCTTTTAGGAGATGGCCAACTGTCAGGCCGTGATCCTGTCCGTGGAGGACGACACCGGGCACCGGATCATCATCGAGGACCTGTTGGAAGCCACCCGCAGCCCTGAGGTGGGCATGAGGCAGGCTGCAGCCATCATCCTCAACATCTACTGCTCACGCTCCAAGGCGGACTACACCAGCCACCTCCGGAGCCTGGTCTCAGGCCTGATCCGCCTCTTCAACGACTCTAGCCCTGTGGTTCTGGAGGAGAGCTGGGACGCCCTGAATGCCATCACCAAGGTGAGGGGCTGCTGGACCACCTCTGATGGAAGACGGTTCTGAGCGTTTCTAAGACTAGGTGCTGTCAGCCGGCTTCAGCACCTGTCCATGTGTGGCCAGTCTTGCCTGTGCTCCTGCCCACACCCATCCTTCCCACTGCTGTCTTGAGAGGTCTTGACTTGAACCCTGACATCCTCTTTGCTTTTCCCTGGTGTCCTACAGAAACTGGATGCGGGCAACCAGCTGGCCCTCATTGAGGAACTGCACAAGGAAATCCGGTTCATAGGAAATGAGAGCAGAGGCGAGCACGTGCCAGGCTTCTGCCTCCCGAAGAAGGTGAGCCAGGGCCCTGGGCAGGGCCCTGAGGGTGTGTGGCCTTCCTCCGCCTTCCCCGGGTCCCCAGCGCTGGGGCTGCTGGAGCAGCTGCGTGTTACTCCACGTAGTGCTCTAGGTGCTGTTGCGCACCTCCATGGACAGCGTGTTTCTTCCCCCTGGTGGCCCCGCGGGGACAGGGTCAGAGTTCACCACCTCCAGTTTCAGCTGTGAACGTCACCTCAGAGCAGATGAGTGACAGGGCTGCAGGGACTCTGCTCTTGTCACTGTCAAGTCGAGGAGACTGTTCCCCAGCCAGCACCCTCTCAGGCCACGACGCTGGCCATCCGACTCGGTCGCTCATGGAGTTTAAGAGAGGGTGGCTGACAGGTGCTCCTGGCTTCGGATGGGGGACACCCGGGCCCAGAACCTTTGCAATTTGACTCTCAGATGTGGTTCTCTTGTCAGGGGGTAACGTCCATCCTTCCAGTGCTGCGGGAGGGGGTCCTGACTGGCAGCCCGGAACAGAAGGAGGAAGCCGCCAAAGCGTTAGGCTTGGTGATCCGCCTGACCTCGGCGGACGCCCTGCGGCCCTCCGTGGTCAACATCACTGGCCCTCTGATTCGCATCCTGGGGGACCGGTTCAGCTGGAACGTGAAGGCGGCTCTGCTCGAGACACTCAGCCTCTTGCTGGCCAAGGTGAGGACTGACAGGTTCACTCGCTCCACGTGGATCTTAGAGCACAGATCTGTACACGGGAGACCGGCACCCACTGTGCTGGGCAGGCAGGGTGAGAGCTCTGCCTGGGAGTCAGCAGAGCAGAGGGAGCAAAGACCTTGGATTCTGGACTCACCAGACATGGTCACGTCCAGGTCCACCACTTGGCAGGTGTATGGCCAGAATGACCTCAGAAGGTCGTACCACTTCTGAGTCTGCTCCTTCACTTGTGTTTTGAGGCTACAACACTGCTTGTCTCTCAAAGGGCTGTGAGATATGGGGCTCAGGTGAAGTAACATCTAATAACACGTTCTAACTCAGCACACCAACGTGTGTGTGTCTGATAATCGCTTTTATTAGAAGTGGTTGATTCAAAGGACAAAATCCAGGGCCATGTGAGTACAATAGAAACCTTGTTCACGTACATTTCCCATCTTTATGACTACCTCGTAAAGGGAGACGAAGAGAATCTGAGGAGCGAACCCAAAGGAAGTCCAAGAGCAACTGCAGTTTTTGCCCAGAAAAGTGTCAGAAGGGAAGCAACACATTAACTGTTTCTGCTACTTTACAGGCTAATAATTAAAGCCTTTAGGTTTAGAGAGTTATAAACAGCCAAGATTTATTTTGTTAAAGTTCTTACTTGTGGTTTGGAAACAAAAGCTTAAGAGAGTGGTAGCTCTTTTCCTTCTGTGAGAAAAGTGTGGGGGAGCAACTTCCCAGCGAAAAAATGGGACTGTGAGCATCAGCCTCGTTCTGTTGGAAATTGTCTTTTCTTTTATCATCTTTACCTTCCATTCTGTGCCGTTTTTGTGTGTGTGTGTGTGTTAATTCTCTGTGTGTGTGTGTGAATTCTGTGTCCAGATGGAACCTTTCCCTCCTGGAGTTTGTCCCACAGGCTGTGAGCCAGATATCACCTGTGGGCAGGTGGCTCTCACTGCAGCTTTGCTGGCTTTATTCTGTGGTCCGCCTCCCAGCAGCCTGCCAACCCCAACCCCAGTGTCTCTAGACCCTAAATGGCATTGAGCCTCCAAACAGCTTCTTTTTCCTTCCCTTTTAGCCTCGAGTAGATCTTTCCTCTGGGACCCATCTGTAGTTTGTCACAGACGTGCGTCTTTTCCTCCACATGGTCAGGACTCAGACTGGATTGTCAGTGCATGGGTGCACGTGTATACAGGGATGACCTCCCGAAGCTACCTGTTCTGTAGGATTGTGTGCAGTAGGTGGCACCTGGCCTGTTTACCTGCCTTTGCAGGATGTTCTTCCACGGTACTGACAGGTCTGCTGGCCCGCTCTGTAATATATTCAGAGCCGGGGGTTTCGAGTCACTTGTCTACATGGGCAGAACTCCCATAAGCTGAGCTGATCGTTCCCCGCCTGTGGAAAGCTGGAAGCAGAAGAGTAGGCTGAGGGGACACTCTGTGCCGAGCTCCCCCATCTTGCGGCGCCTCTACTCCTAGCCTGAATGTGGAGCCCCGTGGGTTTGGGGTGCTCTGTTTTCATGCCTGTGTGCCCTGTGGCCTGCACTCCCCCTCAGCCGGGCTCTGGGATGGGGGTCTCTCTGACAGGTCGGGATCGCCCTGAAGCCCTTCCTGCCCCAGCTGCAGACCACCTTCACCAAAGCCCTGCAGGACTCTAACCGCGGCGTGCGCCTGAAGGCCGCCGATGCGCTAGGAAAGCTCATTTCCATCCATATCAAGGTGGATCCTCTTTTCACGGAGCTGCTGAACGGCATCCGGGTCATGGAGGACCCAGGTGTCAGGTGAGGCACTGGCGTGGGGAGAGCTCTGGGCCTGGGGCAGCCCGGCCCTGCCTGTGCGGTGGGAGCGCGGTTGGAGGACAGCCGGGTTTGAGTCGGGCGCGTTGGTTCTGCAGGGACACCATGCTGCAGGCCCTGAGGTTTGTGATTCAGGGAGCGGGGGCCAAAGTGGATGTGGTCATCCGGAAAAACATCGTCTCGCTCCTGCTGAGCATGCTGGGACACGACGAGGTACTGCCGCAGGTGGACGCGGGGGCGCGCGGGCTGGGCTGGTTTCCCTTCCCTTGGGCTGCTGTCTCTGCCTTGAGAAGCAGAACCTGGTCAGGAGTGATCATCACTCCCCACATTCGTGTCGCTCTGTGGTTTGCCACACCTCTGGTCATGAGGGAGACAGGCACTTAGTGTTGATATGGATGACGTATTGTATAGATAAGGGAACCTAAGGTTTCTAAAGTCCCAGGTCTCTCGTTCATTTGTTCTCCAGTCTTAAACAAGTCGCTTCCCCCGCTCTGCCCCTCATTTCCCCAGTTGTAAAATGAAGAGTTTTGTTTTTTGGCTCGGGAAACATTTGCTGATGTGCAGAGCCTTGCCCAGAGGTGAATGAAGTGTGAGCACAGCCCCTAGGAAACAGTGTCTGGTGTCTGTCCAGAGGAGGGTGCTCAGCCCTGTTTGTGAGGGGCGGACTGACCTGGGGCCGTGCCCTACCACGTGGTAGAGTGAGAACTCGGACTGAGCCCATGACTCCTGGTTCTCTGTCCCAAGGCCCCTCCTGGCCCAGTCTGCAAGCATCTGTGAAGTACCAGTTGGCTGCCTTGCGCTCTGGTGAGCCCCAAAGCGGTTGAGTCTTTGAGAAGGATTTCCTCTTTCCCCTTTGACAGACGTCTCTCTGCCATATCGCCAGATTGACACTGTGGGGCTGATCTCTGGAAGGAGGCCTTGGGGTTTGCGTGGAGCTGCACCTCGTTTGCCCATGCCCGGGGCCGGTTATCCCCTGCAGCTGAGGCCCTGGCCTTTTGTGGCACAGAAGGGAGCCTCTGCTTTTTCTTGGTCACGGTCTGTCAGGGTTTTATAGGGCCACTCACAGTGCAAGCAAAAGTTAGTACGCAAACCAATTTGCATTTCACCACAATGGAGCTTAAAATAGACTCCTTTGAGAGAGTGGGTGTTGTGTCAGAGAGAGCCAGCTCTAGCCTCACGTCACACCTGGGAGCTCAGAGGCCCAGACTGCCGGCCGGCCACCCTCCTCCCCCTCAGAACTTCCGCTGGATCAGAGGTGGCAATCCAGGGTGCCGGCCTGGCTCATGCCTCCCCACGGGCCCTTGAGGCCCTGGTTGGTTGGTTGGTTGTTTTGTTTGGGAGAGGCACGCCAAGTTGGCACTTCGAATACTATAGCACGTAACCCAAAATCCTCTGCACAGCATCCTGTAGTGAGCCAGCAGGGAGAGCGGCCAGGAAGCGCTTATGTATGAGACTTTGGTTTTGACACAGAACCCTCAGCCTTTCCCTATTGCCTTGGGCTGATTAGAGCTTCAGTTTGACTTCCCAGGACAGACCCACACAACGTTGGGGCAGGAGGGAGCCTCTCTGGACACAAGTGGACACATGAGAGGTTTGGGAGTGAGGTGGGGTGGGGTGAGGTTGATGTGGAGCTCCCAGTGGTCCTCTAACCACCTTCCCTGAGGACTATGGGCAGAGCTTGCACCCCTCCCCGCCTCACAGGGCTGTTGATAGTAACTGAGATGATAAAGTGAAGTATGCAGGCTTGTAGGAAGAAAGGTGCTATGTAAATACAGTTATTGTTGCTATTATGATGATGATCACCATATGCACACACGCTGGAGTTTTCTGTAATTAAGTTAAGTGCTGGGTGTGTAATTTTTAACTTGGCGCTGAGTGGCAGCCTCAGTGAGTGGCAGCCCTGCTCTGGTGGCGGGAGTGAGCGTGCCTGCAGGGAAGACTGGACTTGGCATCCGCCCCCTCCCGCCTTGGTGCCCGTGGAGCCCATGTGAGGTGGCACCCTGGTTCACTACCTTCTCTGCCCCGTCAGGACAACACGCGCATCTCCTCGGCCGGGTGCCTGGGGGAGCTGTGCGCCTTTCTGACGGAAGAGGAGCTCAGCACCGTTCTTCAACAGTACTTGCTGGGTAGGCCTCTTGTGTGCACTTTTCGGGGCCTCTCTGTCTCCCCTGCCCCTCAGAGGGTCCTGTGGCAGCTGGACCACCCTCTCCTTGGAAATGTCAAAATGGAGTTTCCAGGGGTCTTGCAGCCCGGAGCGTCTCTACTCCGAGGACGCAGCTGTGGTGGGAGTGGCCTGTGAGGGATGGCTGCTTGGCGGCCACTTCGGGCAGGGAGGTCTGTGTGCAGGGAGGACTGGGGTTCCCACCGGGCTCTGAGCTGACACGTAAGTCTCAGGTGGCGGAGGTGGACTTTGCGGGTGGTAGACGGTGCAGGTCGACCCCCCTGTGTCCTTCCACCCAGCGGATGTGTCTGGCATTGACTGGATGGTTCGGCACGGGCGGAGCCTGGCTCTCTCTGTGGCTGTGAGCGTGGCTCCCGGCAGACTCTGCGTAGGCAAGTATGGCAGCGACATCCAGGACATGATCCTCAGCAACGCCATGGCGGACAGGGTAAGGCTTTGGGGCGGCCAGACCAGGTGGTCAGAATTTCATTCTTGCCAGTAACTTCCTGTGCCCTGGGACCAGTGCTTGGTCTCCCTGGGCACCAGTTTCATCATCTAAACAGTGAGGAGTTTGGGTTGGAGCATCCAGAGGTCCCTTCTAGGCCAGAAAGTCTCTGATTCTGTTTCTGGGAACTAGTGTCTCAGGCTTTGTTCACCTGCCCCACAGCCAGGCCGAAGTTCTTCATGAGAGCCATCAAAGGGTCTTGGAGGTGACGTAGTCGGGGGTGGGGTGGGGACTGGTGGTGGAGAGCCAGGGTCCCCGGAAATGCCTGGGGAAGGGATGGTGTATGGCCCTGCTGCCCCAAGGAGGGAGCCGGAGGCACCCTGTCTAGCTCTCCGCTCACTTTCCAGATCCCCATCGCCGTGAGTGGGGTCCGGGGCATGGGCTTCCTGATGAAGCACCACATCGAGACTGGAGGAGGTCAGTTGCCGGCCAAACTCTCCAGCCTGTTCATTAAGGTAAGCGGGGCATCCTGGCTCCTGAGATGGATCTGTGACCAGAAGACACCAGCAGTGTGCCCATGTGTTCCAGGCACTCTGAGGGTGGCCTGCAGGGCTGGGGGGTGAGGGGTCTCTGAGCCCGTAGGGCTTGGGTGCAGAATGGTCTCTGGAAGACTGCCCAACTTTTTTTTTTTTTATTGGGCGGGGGGGCCCAACTTTTGTCAAGAATCTCCCATAGATCCATGACCCCACCTCAAGTTAAGAACCTCTATTTTAGACATTCTAGGCACCCCAATTTTTCAAACTTTGGGACAGACCTGGGTTCAAATTTATCTTTGCTTTGCTGCCTCCCTTTAGCAGGCATGACAGTAATTAGCAGGCATGGCTACTGTGGTGGCTGCAGGACCCACTTGGGAAAGCTGGGGAGCCTGGCAGAGCGGCCTCCAGCATCTGTGTGATAAAACACACTGCTCAAACGTTGGTGTGCACACAAAACCAGAACCTGCATTTTAAGAAATGCAGCCGAGCCCTACGCCTTGCCTTTGTAACCAGCACCCAGGCAGTGTCAGTGGCCCTGGTGCACTGACCTCACTCTGAGCAGTGAGGCTCCCACGGCTGCTGTCCGCACCCTGCAGACACCCAGAGAGGAGGGTGTACAGGGCCCTGATGGGACTGAGCCTGTATCACCCTGCATGCAGCTGTCGTCAGTGTTTATTACTGAGGACCTGCTGTGCGCCTGGCCGGGCTAGACCCTGAAGTACAGAGGTGAACGGGGCAGACAAGATCTCTGGAGGCAGAGGTACACAAAGAGCTGTGGGAGGGCCCTCATCTAGATAGGGCTGTCGGGGAGATGCCTGAAGGCTGACAGCTGAGCTGAGGCCTAAAGGATGAGAGGGGACCGACCAGGTGAGGATCTCGGGCAAGCACGTCCCACCCAGGTAGTGGGACCCGCCAGTGCAGGGGTGCAAAGGCAGGAAGCAGCGTGGGGCGTTTGAGGAATTTGGAAGCCCTCGTGGGCTGAGAGTGTCGAGCCAAGGAGAGGGTGGTGTGAGATGACGTGGAGGAGGTAGGGTCCGAACACACCCAGCTGCCCTCTCACAGTAGGGATGCTGCGGAGGGAGCAGGGGGTCAGGTCCCCCGACGAGGGCAGCGTCAGGGTAGAGCCTGGGCTGTGGCGAGGAGCAGGCTGGATGTGCCTGATGGAAAGCCCACGCTCCTCTTCACAGTGTCTGCAGAACCCATCCAGTGACATCAGGTTGGTGGCTGAGAAGATGATCTGGTGGGCAAACAAGGACCCACTCCCTGCCCTGGACCCCCAGGCCATCAAGCCCATCCTGAAGGCCCTCCTGGACAACACCAAGGATAAAAACACCGTCGTCAGGGCCTACAGTGACCAGGCGATTGTCAACCTCCTCAAGATGAGGCAGGGAGAGGAAGTGTTTCAGGTGGGAGCCTGGGACTGGTGGGCCTCCCCACGGCTTCTGGGCACTTGCCTTGTGGGCCTTCTGCATGACGGTGTTTAAGGCTTGTACTCTGCCACCCCATAGGCATGAGTGTTGACGGGCAGATAGTCATCTGGTGACCGGTCTGGTGCCTAAAAACACATCGCTCTATTCCTGAGGTGTTGAGATTCGTTTCAGCAGCAGGGTTCCTCCTTCAAGTAAAATCTCAGGTGGCTCCCAAACCTGTAACAGACCTCCCAGGGCCGCCTGTTGAGGCCCAGGTCCTGTCCCTCAGCCCCTCCCTGCTGAGCCACCTTTGAAGCGCTGGACGTTCCAGGCCCCACTCTGTCATCGGATCAGGGCGTGAGGCCCGCATGTCTTGGCTGTCCCTGGATCCACTCGATTCCCTGCCTTTGCCAGGGTCCCCCTCAGTGGTTCTAGTTCTGGGTTCTCATTCAGTGTTGTGTTTGATTGAAGAAAGTTGAAGCCATATTTTCTCATTTTGTCTCCTCGTTTCCCTCCTCCCCCCAGTCCCTCTGCAAGATCCTGGATGTGGCCAGCTTGGAAGTGCTGAATGAATGCAACCGGAGGTCTCTGAAGAAGCTGGCCGGCCAGGCTGACTCCACGGAGCAGGTGGATGACACCATCCTGACCTGACAGACCCAGGCCCATCCGCTGGGCTCTGCATCAGCATTTCAGCTCCACCTCTTTGTTCACTGTTTTCATTTTTGAAAATACATTTGTTCTGATGGGGAGCTTAGGAGATGGCATTCCCAGAAAGTATTTTAATGTATCAACAGACCACAGCCAAAGCCTTAACTTAAATCAAACCTACACACAACTGAAAATTGCCTCCTCCATCTCTCACCCTTTTCTTTGGAGAAGAGAAGAAAAAGCACACCCGTGAGCCTTGCCCAGCGGTCACCAGGAGCTGCTTGTCCACTCTGTGTGGCTGGGTCCAGAACGTGAGGCTCAGACGTCTGCCTCCTGGTCTCTTGTGCCAGAGCTCTGGCTCCAGGGCCAGTGCTTCCAACCTCTGCCTAGATTCCCGAAGGGGCACAGAGCCGTGGAGGCCTGCCCATGCGGTGTCTCAGCGTGGCTGAAATTGTGCAGCTCACCTGGATCTGACCCATCAGGTGACAGGGACAAAACTCACACAGCCCTAGTAGTTTGCAAGTTGGGGGAGGGGAGTAGGTTTAAACGCAGGCAGTTTGAAGAGGGATGTTGAATAAAGGCTTTGATTTGATCTTGATAAGCAGATTTTTAAACATCTCCCAACATCTACTAAACATGAAGCTTTATGCATGAGGAGCGAGGCGAGAGTGCACGCGGCCCCCGTGAGCGCAGGCAGCTCTGATTTCTGGGCGTCTCCTGCTCTCTGAAGTCGTATAGATACCTACAGCCACCGGATCTCAAGAGGGCTGCAGTCAAACCTGAGATCTTACTGGTGTGGAGATCCTAGGGGTTGAATCTGCCGCCTCCCTGTTCTGTCCTGACTCAGAAAGGTAGGCAGCTTCTGAGAGTCGAGTTTTACAGAGAAAGTCTTCCCTTCTGTGGAATAAGAACAAACCACATTCCTGTAATCAGAATTGCAAGAGGAAACCAAAGTCGCAGTTGAGCATCTGCCTCTTTTATGAATGACTTCCTTCCTCCTGGTTCTTAGAAGGCTCGTGATCCAGGCGTCCTGTCTGAGCCCGCCCCTCCAGGCCCCAGTGACGCAAGTGTTCCTGGGCTGTTTTCCCTGGTCACAATACGGAACAAAACTTGTACCAAAATTTCTGGTATGAGCTGTAAAAGGAAGGGAAAAAATGAAACATGGTGGGATCGAGCTCACGTTATAAAAGGCCTGATGTACTGTACCAAAAAACAAACAAAAGCAAGGCTTTGCTTATTAATAATGCAGCAGAGGTAGAAAGTAGCCTTGTGACTCAGCACTTCTGATGAATAGGACAGGTGACCTCTGAGGTGCCGGAGCCTTGTGTGTCACAGGACTTCCTACTTTCTTGCAGCAGACGTGGTCTCCACGGGCTCATTGGAGCCCGTGGAGACCCAGGGCAGCTGAGCCGGTCCCCACAGCCAAAGCAGCCAGTGGTTACAGCTTTGGTAGCCATGGTAACTGTCCTCTGCTCCTGGGATTCAGATGATTGCCGGCAGCCTCCCAGCTGCCGGGGGCATATGTCCAGCAAGCCGGTTGCAGCTGCAGTCACCTCTGCGGGTCGGCCCTGTGGAGGCAGGTGGAGTTCTCATGGGAGGGAGGGGTTATGGGCTGGGAAGCCTCTTTGAAGCCCCCGAGGTAAGTGTTCAGTGCTTCCTTCAGGATCTTAGAGCAGACACTTGTGTCCACCTCTGGTGTGCTGTCCCTAGTCTGAAATCGGGAGGAGAGCCTGATGGTACTTACAGCTGGAGGACTCTGAGTAAGCAAAGTCCAAACCTCCCTAGTGGCTCAGACAGTAAAGAATCTGCTCGTAATGGAGGAGACCCAGGTTCAGTCCCTGGGTCGGCAAGATCCCCTGGAGAAGGGCATGGCTACCTACTCCAATGTTCTTGCCTGGAGAATCCCACAAACAGGAGCCTGGCGAGCTACAGTCCATGGGGTCGCAAAGAGTCAGACATGGCTGAGCAACTAACACACTGACATTTTCAAAGGAGAAACACTGGGTTCCCATTCAGAGACTGGAGAACAGTGAGATCTCTCTATTCAGGATGGATGGACAGATGAAGGTTGATTCACAGACGGAGATGACTCAGAATCCTGGAGTGCACTGACTTGCATCCCCTGAGTCTGGAAGTGGGCTGTGAAGGGCTGTCACAGCCATGCCAGTGGAGCAGGTTAAGGGGACCCTGCCAGCCCATAATTACTGCAGTCCTGAAAACAGCTGCCCAGACTGAACACCCTGGAGGAGAAGGAGCTTGGCAGCAGAGAATGAAGCCATCTGCCCTGGTGGTTGGTAGGGCTGTTTAGCCTCGGAGGAGTCACCCAGCCTTTCTGGGCCAGTTTTCTCATCTGCAAAATGAGGAATGTGGAATGGAAGCTCTTCATATGTCTTAAAGTTATCCTTTAGGGGTTAATAGTAATTATAACAGGTGCCATTTGGCTTTTTTTTTCTCCCACTTAACACACTCAATCTGTGGAGTAGGTTCTCTAGTTAGGACTTTTTTCCTGAGAAGGAAATTGAGGCACGGGATAGTCATAAGTGGCAGTCTGTCCCCGGAGCCACTCGTGTCCTTAGCCTGGCTCTTCCTCCTGCTGCGCTGGCTAGCTGGGCACAAGCCTTGTTTTGTGCCATGCTATAGACTGATCCTGCAGGCTTCTCTCGTCCTGCAGTGCACGAGGTGAAGTGCTGAGGCGGCTCCAGGTGACTGGCCAGGGGCCTGAGCCACCCCAGGCCTTCCCCCGGGGCTCTGCAGGCTGATCCATACCTCACCCTGCATATAGGATACTTCCTGTTGTTAGAAAAGACACTTCTCTGAGACTTTTGTGAGAGAGGGGACCCCTGTCTTTGTCTGCCATGTGTTAGAAGGGCATTGACAGCATGGTGTGCCTTTAGCCAATCTGGAGAAAACTAAACAGCATTCTTAACCTTTTAACTTTGGGAGCCTCTGGAATCTTGGCGTTGGGACTTTTAAAATGTAGGGGAGTGTGAACGTGGTTCACATCCCTTGTTCCCTTCATCCCACTGCCAAGATGCTGGAGGGTTTGGGAGAGGGCAGGGGATCTGCAGAGTTAACACTATTTCACTGGCAGGAATTTGGGGACATTATTTTACTGAGTGGATGTCAAAACAAGACAGGCGGTTGGGGATGTTTTTCTTGTGTGGACTGGTCTTTAACTGCTCCAAGCCTTTCTAAATAAGAGCAATAGGAAAAACAGGAACCAACCTAACTTAAAGATCTAGGTTCTAAAATATTTTTAAGGAAACATAGCTGTTTCTTTAAAATCCTCATACAGAGCACCCTGGGGGAGCTGCATGGACTTGGAAGTCAGGTTTAAACCTTGACTGCTTCATGTTAATCCAGAGCGTGTCCCCTAACCTCTCTAAGAACGTGTCCTCGTCTGGACAGTGACAGTCCAGGCCCTCCCCCTCTCCCCTCCCGGCTGTCTGGAGTGGGTGAGGTAACGCCCTCTGTACATGGCAGGGCCCGCAGGAGGTGCTGCATACGTGGATGGCGTGAGTAAAGTGAGGTGTGTGGACAAGAAGAGAGTGAGCCATGGGCACCTAGTGCTCTGCTAGTGCTCTGATCTGGGGGTAACCGTGGACCCAGGATTTGCAGATGTTAATTTTTTGAGCCCAAGTTTTGAAAAGCCATCAACCTAGAGTCAGATCTTTCTGGCGGATTGATTACTGTGTTTGAATGACACCACCCTTATGGCAGAAAGTGAAGAGGAACTAAAAAGCCTCTTGATGAAAGTGAAAGAAGAGAGTGAAAAAGTTGGCTTAAAGCTCAACATTCAGAAAACTAAGATCATGGCATCCGGTCCCATCACTTCATGGAAATAGATGAGGAAACAGTGGAAACGGTGTCAGACTTTATTTTGGGGGGCTCCAAAATCACTGCAGATGGTGATTGCAGCCATGAAATTAAAATACGCTTTACTCCTTGGAAGGAAAGTTATGACCAACCTAGATAGCATATTCAAAAGCAGAGACACTACTTTGCCAGCAAAGGTCCGTCTAGTCAAGGCTATGGTTTTTCCAGTGGTTATGTGTGTCTGATGAACTATGGAATGAGGTTCGTGACATTGTACAGGAGACAGGGATCAAGACCATCCCCATGGAAAAGAAATGCAAAAAAGCAAAATGGCTGTCTGGGGAGGCCTTACAAATAGCTGTGAAAAGAAGAGAAGCAAAAAGCAAAGGAGAAAAGGAAAGATATAAACATCTGCAGAGTTCCAAAGAATAGCAAGAAGAGATAAGAAAGCCTTCTTCAACGATCAGTGCAAAGAAATAGAGGAAAACAACAGAATGGGAAAGACTAGGGATCTCTTCAAGAAAATCAGAGATACCAAAGGAACATTTCATGCAAAGATGGGCTCAATAAAGGACAGAAATGGTATGGACCTAACAGAAGCAGAAGATATTAAGAAGAGGTGGCAAGAATACACAGAAGAACTGTACAAAAAAGAGCTTCACGACCCAGATAATCATGATGGTGTGATCACTGACCTAGAGCCAGACATCCTGGAATGTGAAGTCAAGTGGGCCTTAGAAAGCATCACTAGGAACAAAGCTAGTGGAGGTGATGGAATTCCAGTGGAGCTATTCCAAATCCTGAAAGATGATGCTGTGAAAGTGCTGCACTCAATATGCCAGCAAATTTGGAAAACTCAGCAGTGGCCACAGGATTGGAAAAGGTCAGTTTTCATTGCAATCCCAAAGAAAGGCAATGCCAAAGAATGCTCAAACTACCGCACAATTGCACTCATCTCACACACTAGTAAAGTAACGCTCAAAATTCTCCCAGCCAGGCTTCAGCAATATGTGAACCGTGAACTTGCTGATGTTCAAGCTGGTTTTCGAAAAGGCAGAGGAACCAGAGATCAAATTGCCAACATCCGCTGGATCATGGAAAAAGCAAGAGAGTTCAGAAAAACATCTATTTCTGCTTTATTGACTATGCCAAAGCCTTTGACTGTGTAAATCACAATAAACTGTGGAAAATTCTGAAAGAGATGGGAATACCAGACCACCTGATCTGCCTCTTGAGAAATCTGTATGCAGGTCAGGAAGCAACAGTTAGAACTGGACATGGAACAACAGACTGGTTCCAAATAGGAAAAGGAGTACGTCAAGGCTGTATATTGTCACCATGTTTATTTAACTTATATGCAGAGTACATCATGAGAAATGCTGGACCGGAAGAAACACAAGTTGTAATCAAGATTGCTGGGAGAAATATCAATAACCTCAGATATGCAGATGACACCACTCTTATGGCAGAAAGTGAAGAGGAACTCAAAAGCCTCTTGATGAGAGTGAAAGTGGAGAGTGAAAAGGTTGGCTTAAAGCTCAACATTCAGAAAACGAAGATCATGGCATCTGGTCCCATCACTACATGGGAAATAGATGGAGAAACAGTGGAAACAGTGTCAGACTTTGTTTTTCTGGGCTCCAAAATCACTGCAGATGGTAAATGCAGCCATGAAATTAAAAGACACTTACTCCTTGGAAGGAAAGTTATGACCAACCTAGATAGCATATTCAAAAGCAGAGACATCACTTTGCCAACAAAGGTTCACCTAGTCAAGGCTATGGTCTTTTCCTGTGGTCATGTATGGATGTGAGAGCTGGACTGTGAAGAAGGCTGAGTGCCGAAGAATTGATGCTTTTGAACTGTGGTGTTGGAGAAGACTCTTGAGAGTCCCTTGGACTGCAAGAAGATCCAACCGGTCCATTCTGAAGGAGATCAGCCCTGGGATTTCTTTGGAAGGAATGATGCTAAAGCTGAAACTCCAGTATTTTGGCCACCTCATGCGAAGAGTTGACTCATTGGAGAAGACTCTGATGCTGGGAGGGATTGAGGGCAGGAGGAGAAGGGGACGACAGAGGATGAGATGGCTGGATGGCATCACTGACTCGATGGATGCGAGTCTGAGTGACCTCCGGGAGCTGGTGACGGACAGGGAGGCCTGGCGTGCTGCAGTTCATGGGGTCGCAAAGAGTCGGACACGACTGAGCAACTGATCTGATCTGATGTATGGATGTGAGAGTTTGGACTGTGAAGAAAGCTGAGCCCCGAAGAATTGATGCTTTTGAACTGTGGTGTTGGAGAAGACTCTTGAGAGTCCCTTAGACTGCAAGGAAATCCAACCAGTCCATTCTAAAGGAGATCAGTCCTGGGTGTTCTTTGGAAGGACTGTTGCTAAAGCTGAAACTCCAATTCTTTGGCCACTTTATGCGAAGAGTTGACTCATTGGAAAAGACCCTGATGCTGGGAGGCATTGGGGGCAGGAGGAGAAGGGGACGACAGGATGAGATGGCTGGATGGCATCACTGACTCGATGGACATGAGTTTGAGTGAACTCTGGGAGTTGGTGATGGACAGGGAGACCTGGCGAAGTGCAGTTCATGGGGTCGCAAGGAGTCGGACACGACTGAGCGACTGAACTGAACTGAAACACTGAAAGAGAGGCACGTAAGCACACGGACAGGTCTTCACTGTGCCTGGGCTGGACAGCAGTCCTGTCATTGCTGAAGCAGGAGAGGCTGGGAGCCAGCCCCTGTTTTATGAGGAGAAATGCTGGACTGGATGAGTTATAAGCTGGAATCAAGACAGGAGGGAGAAGCATCAACAACCTCAGATGTGTAGATGATACCACTCTAATGGCAGAAAGCAAAGAGGAACTAGAGTTCTTGATGAGGGTGAAGGAAGAGAGTGAAAGAGCCAGCTTAAAACTCAATATTAAAAAAAAAAAAATGAAGATCATGGCATGTGGCCCCATTACTTGATGGCAAATAGAAGGGGAACAGGTGGAAGTAGTGACAGATTTCTTCTCCTTGGGCTCTAAAATCACTGCAGATGGTGACTGCAGCCATGAGGTCAAGAAATGAGTGCTGCTTGGCAGGAAAGCTATGACCTAGACAGTGTGTTGAAAAGCAGAGACATTACTCTGCCAACGAAGGTCCATATAGTCAGGGCTGTGGTCTCCCCAGTGGTCACGTATGGTTGTGAGAGCTTGACCATAAAGAAGGCAGAGCACCAAAGAATTGATGCCTTTGAACTGTGGTGCTGGAGAAGACTCCTGAGAGTCCCTTGGACAGCAAGGAGATCAGTCAATCTTAAGGGAAATCAACTCTAAATACTCCTTGGAAGGACTGATGCTGAAGCTGAAGCTCCAGTATTTTGGTCATCTGATGTGCACAAACAACTCATTGGAAAAGTCCCTGATTCTGGGAAAGATCGAGGGCAGAAGAGGCGTCAGAGAATGAGATGGTTGGATAGCATCACTGATGCAATGAACATGAACTTGGGCAAACTTCAGGAGATGGTGAGAACAGGGAGGCCTGGCATGCTGCAGTCCAAAGAGTTGCAAAGAGTCAGACATGACTGAACAACAACAAAACTGAGGTAGGGAAGGAAGGGAGCGTCTCTAAGGTTATGTGGCCAGTTGGCTGCAGAACTGGAAAAGCTAACCCACATTTCTTGATACTGTGGTCACCAAGCCCCAGGGCCATATTATAAAAATACTTTTGGAAGGCGAATTTAACAAAACGAGTCAAGTTCTTGGCTTGTGGTTCTGTGGAGTGACTGGGTTTCACTTTTTAGAAGAGGTGGAGCCCCGTTGTTTCATTGGGCAGTTCTGAGCTGCTAGGAGGGTTCCCTGCAGGAAGGAAGGTGTTGATAGTAACAAAGCTTAGGAAACTGGAAAAACTAGTCCAAAGATTATTAGCTCAGTGGGATTTCTGGGTGAGATTCCTGAGTGTGTCTGCATGGAAACACCAGTTCACTGTGAGCTGCTCTGAGAGTTGGTTGAGATGGCATCTGGGTCACAAGCTACCATTTAGACTCTCATAAAGAAGGGAAGTGGGACGCTTGGGGGTTGGGGTACTGCAGTATTTAACACAGTGTTTCTCAAATATTTCAGCCCCAAGACTCCTTTACACTGAAAAATGGTGGCAGACCCCAAAGAACTCTTGCTTATATGCAACTTGCCTACTGATACTTACCATCTTAGCAAAACTGGTCAACTTTAGAAGCTCCATTAATTCACCTGAAATAAATCTATTACACATTAGCATAGATAGCCATATAACAAGTGTTAAGTTTGAAGAGAGCAGCATTGCTTTGCATTTTTGCACACCTCTGCATTTCTGGACACTCACGTCTGCTTCTGCATTCAGTCGACTGTGATGTCCCCTGTTGTGCGGCCCTGGGAGACTCCACCATGCACTCTTAAGGAATGAGTGGAAAAGGCAAATGACATATCAGTTTTGTGAAAATGTTTCAGCTTCACAAATCCTTTGAGTCTCATAGGGAGCCTTGGTGTCTCTAGACCGCAGTTAGAAAATTCTGATCGAATCTTGAAGATGGGAGAAAAATCCTACTTATAATGGGAGGGGGCCTGACCCTGAGTTACAGTGAGAGACCTCAAATATGGCCCACACTTCACAGAAAGCAAACTCTAGAAAGTTCTATCAGGTTATTTCTGAGGCTCCTAACTGTAAATTCTAGGTGTGGCTGCACTTTAACTGAATGGAAACCAAGTGCCCACCATGTCCAGGTCCCAGTGGGTATCACGATAGTCCCTGCAATCTAGGGACTTCATGTCCACTTGATGGGGAAGAGGGGTGACCAAAGGGCAAGGCCAAGTCTCTTGATCCAATTAGGCCTGCAGCGTACAGGTGGGGAGTCAGGCCAGTTCTCAGGTCCATCAGAGGAGAGACCACGGTTCCCTTTATTCCCTCCCTCCTGGACCAGCATGTTGGGTAGTGCTGCCCTCTGGTCTTATCTGCACCCACTTCCTGTTACCTGATTGCAGCAATTGCTTCTTCCCTCAACAGAGAGTTCAGCAAGTTCAGACTCCACTGGTGACCAGCCTGAACTGTGGATTTCCCAGGTCTCTCCCCAGCCTCTGCTGCACTGGCCCTCATCTGACCTCCCACCCTGGGCACTGCTGGCTCTGAACCCAGGCCTCACGTTCGGGGGTCCCTCCCCTTTCCCCTCAGCTTCCACAGCACTCGACTCTCCTCTGCCAGTTGAGCTTTTTAAAGTGCTGTTAACCCACCTTCCTCCCATTCTTACTACTCTATCCTTACTGTTCACTGGCTGCCAATCCTCTACCTACGCTATCCTGGAAAATACTTTATTCACCCCACCGTTCTCAGCAGCCCCTTCATTTCTCTTCATTCACAACCACTTACTGAATGAACAGTTATATACCCACTGCCTTCAGGGCATCACTGTATGTCCTGTAAATCTCTGTATACTCTGTCCCTCTTACTCCTTGGTTTTTCCTTTTAACATGTATTTATTTGCATTTTCTATCAGAATGTGAGCTCCATGGAAGCAGGGACTTGAAAGCTTTATTTCCTGCCACCTCTCCAGCTCCTCCATCAGTGCCTGGCAGCTGTGAGCCCTCAAATGTTCACTGCCTCATCTTCCCCAGTTGTACTGTAAATTCCTCAGGATGGAGTTTTGTTTCGCTCCTGTTAGGTCCTCAGTGCTGGCACCCAGTAGGTGCACAATACCTACCCTACTAGTAAAGGGATCCAGGCGTCAGGCTAATTGTTTTCTAAAAATTTGGTAGATACTGTTTGCATATCGTCTTTTGTACTGGTCCTTCTTGCTGTTACGTCACACCTGGGCTTCGGCAGTAGCCTTCGTTAAAGCTCTGCAGCTGAAAATCCCTCCTGCATGCCTGCACCAGATAACTTCCCCCCCGGAACATTCTGATACTGCTCCTCTGCTCAGAAAATTTGAATGCCCCCCACTGTAGTCGCTGTAAGGTCTGAACAGGTGGTGTTGCAAAGCTCATCATCGCTAAGCTGGCCCTTCAGAACAGTGGAACAAAGTTTCCCGTTGGCAGCACATACTGCTGTTTACCTCCAGGGGCACAAAAGTTTATGTTGTTCTAAATAGAGACTTTATCTACCATAACATAGCTCCAGTCACTGCATTGTAGTTTAGATCACGTATAACAATGTTTCTAGAGGAAAATGTGCTCAGATTTTCCCTTTGGGTAGCCAGGCACACACCCTGCCTCATGGGGAATTCTCCCTCAAGGCTAACACCCATCATCCTCAGGGTTGTGAGAGCAGTTATTAAAACACACCTGCCATTCCCAGCTCTCAATTCCAATTCCGCCATGAAAACTCTAGGATGAAATCCTTCCCCCTCCCCCCATTCTAACCAAAAGTGCTAGCTCTCCTCTGAAGTCTAGTCTGCTAATCTGACAGCTGTTTCATCTTGTATTTTTTTATTCCTCACAAGTGTGTCTTATGATGAGACTGAAAGCTCCTGGATGGGAAAAGCTCTATCCTAGAGTCGGTGACACAGGAATTAACACCCATTGCCTCCTAGAAGGCACATGGAGGCAAGTCAGAGGAGTCTGGGCTTCATAACGGCTGGTTCTGCTCCACTTCTTCCAAGTATCCTACAGCTGTGCTCTCAAGAGGCCTTCCTGGGCATGTGCGCTAAGGTCTGCAACAGCAAATGGCCCAAAGCAGGAATGAGTCAGTGCAAAATGACCTCAGGTTTAACAGCATTACTATTACTGTTTATCATATGCCTGTAGGAGCCGGGTGATTTGCAAACATCTCTTTCATCCTCACAACTATTATGAGGAAACTGGGGGCTCTGAGACACTGTGATGTGATTTTTCCAGACTCTCGAAAGCTTTTAAGGGGTGGTGCCAGGATTTCAAAGCTAGCAATTGAACCAAAGCCTGTCTGATTCCAGAGCAGGTTGGGGTGGTGATCCAGAACAACCTTCTGCCTCACCAGGTGGGCAGGGTGGACTGTGCCTGCCTGGGGGAAACTGAGGCTTCTTTCTTCTCTTGTATTTTCTAAAACTGCTAAATCAAAGGGGATCCCACTAATCTTTCCCAGAGCAAGAAGGACCATTTTGTTTCAATGATCATATGAAGAGCTCCCCTCCCAGCTAGTACCTTCAGATCCTAAGCCCATGTTCTTTGGTCATCACCAGGCCGATTCTCAGCTCCCGGAAAAACAACTTAAAGCTTGAGTCAAGACATCCCATGTGCTACTCAAGGATCTTCCCTGCAACACTGTTTATAATAAGAGATTGTAAACGTGAATGCTTATCAACAGGAGAGTGGTCAAATTATAGTATGCCAATGATGGAGTGCTCTGTGGTTGTGAAATGACAGAAGATCTAAGTATGCTGTTAAGAGAGAAAAGGCAATTTACATACATGTGTGTTCCACAGGCAAAGACAATTCATTGAAAGACATTTATTCATTCAACAAATATTTGTTAACCATTTTAAGGTATCAAGAAACTTAGTAACCTGTGAGGGGTGGGTCTGAGGGGGGAAATGGTTAACTTGTGCTTTGTGGTAAGCTTCTGTACATTAAAAAAAAAACAACTCCACAGGCATTACTTTGTATAAAGTCAAAATAAGTTTGGGAAAACAAGAAGAAATATCTAGCAGGTACTTGACTAGAAAGGGACAGAGCTATACAGAACTTATCAGTAACTTATATTCCCCCCCCTGCAATTCTACAAAGGAGGATGGCAGTAGGCGCAACCTATTTTTAGTGCACGTAGGAATTTACTCTAAACCGGGAAAAAAAACAACCAACTCTAGGGCTGATAACAAACTGAATACCGCTTAACGTCGGGGGCCCAGATCTTCCTACCACACAATCTGCAGAAGTTTTATCTGTAGGTGGGGTGGCAACTGAAGCTGAGGGCGCTGCTGCTATCGATCTCAAGGGTGCATCTTACACACGGGGGAATTTATCTCGCAGGCTAGGGTCAAGTTGGAAAAGCGACCCGGAATCTGGAACCTCTCAGTCCGCTTTACCAACGGGGCATCTCAGGCCCCAAGAGGTGGCGCGGGGCTGGGCTGTGACTGCCCCAGCGCTGCCGTCAAAGGCCACACTGCTTACACGGTAAACTCACACTGCTTACAGTGTAAAGCTTACACGTCCGGTAAAACTCCCGCAGCCTCCAGCCGCCCTTGGCGTCCAGTCCACGGGCCCGGGACACGGTGGGGGGCCCGGAGCCAGCACCTCGTAGGCGGTGTCCAGGCAGATGGGGGCGGAGTGTCCCAAGTCCCCAGTCCCGAGAAGCCTGGAGCTCGGCGTAAGCCCCGCCCCGCCCGGTCACTGAGTGCCAGTCGGTCCCTCTCCGCAGCGCTTGCGGGTCTTGAAGATGAAGCAGCAGCAAGTCCACCCCGGGCCACGATCGGCCTCGCCCGGCACTCTGGGATTCTTGCAGCTAAGGCCTGGCTGCAGCTGCGCTCTCGGAGCCCCCAGCGCAGCAGGCCGCGGACGGCGGGCGAGCGGCGGTGGTGGCGGCGACGGTCGCTGAAGAGCCACGGGCAAGACCAGCCCGCGCCCGCCGGACCCCGACAGGGCGCAGGCGCCGTGCGCGAGCGCGGAGAGGGCGCGGCCGGCCGCCGCTGCGGCTGCGCGGAGGCGGGGCCAGGCGCTGCGCCTGCGCAGTGGCGGGGCGGGGCGGGAAGGAGCGAGGCGGCGGCAGCGGCAGCCGCTGCCGAGGAGGAGGAGGAGGGGGAGCGAAGGGAGGTGTTTCTGTCAGTTCCGGCTGTTTGTTCGGGAAGTGGATCCGCCGCTGCCGGAGCAGCCCGGAGGGAGCCGCGGATCCCGAGGCCAGCACCGACCCCGCCCGCCCGCCCTCGCGCGCGCGCGCGCGCCTCCCCCGCCCGCCATGGCCCGGGACTACGACCACCTCTTCAAGCTGCTCATCATCGGCGACAGCGGTGAGGGCCGCGGCGGCCGGAGGCGGCGTGGGCCCTGCCGGGCGCGGCCCGCAGGGGCCTCGGGGAGGGCAGGCGTTCGGGCGGGCGGGGAGGTGCCGGCCCGCACCGGGCGGCCGGGCGGGGCGGCCGGGCGGCCCCAGGGGCGCGCAGAGGGGCTCCGGGGCGCGCCGGGGTGAGGCCGGGGCGCGGAGCCCGGAGCGGAGGGGCCAGCGCGCGGGGCTCGGGTCCGGGCTCCCGGTCCGCTCGTCGCGCCGACCCTTCTGCCCCACGTGTGACCTTGGTCCAGTCTCGCGATCCTCTGGAGTTGGAGGGAGCCGGGTTCGAGTCTCGGGACTACCAGCTTCCTCACCCTGACCTTGGGCCAGTTGTTTCGCCTTTCCGAACCTCGGTTCTCTCATTTGAGAGGTGGGGACTTGCCTCGCTGGGTAGTAGTGCGTGAGTCTTGGGTGAGATGAAGCTGGAAAAGTGCTTCACACTGGACCTGGCGGAAAGGGAGCTCCTGGTGTGTGGTTGTCAGTAGCGTTTGTAAGCCTAGGTTTCTTCCTGGGGAAAGTGGGGCGGGGGTGGGGGGGGCCGTTAATCTCAGAACCTGCCTCATGGGATTCCTGTGAAGTTTAAATGAAGTAAGACAGGTAAAGCACTTCGCGCCGGGTCTGGCACATTCCTGCTGAATTATTCTCTCTGGGGTTCCCTGTCTTCATCTGTAAAATGGAGCAGCAGTGGGATCCGCCTCGCTGGGGTGATGGAGTGTTGTTCAAGGAGATAATACACGCGCAGTGTGCAGAACCGGGCACATAGTGCGCGCTCCCTGTGTGTTTGCTGTTGCATACTGTCTGCTGGACAGAGCTGGAGGTGGGTCAGCCAACATTACAAAAAAGTGTACCCTCCTTTAGAGCTCCTAAGTCCCTCTCCAGTGCCTGGCACCCAGTCGGTGCCTAATATGTATGTACTGAATGAATGGATAGCCAACATCTTCAGAAAAGATAGTCTTGTTTCTGAGAAAGGGTGGAGGGTTGTGTAGGTGTTTGGAGTGTGGCAGGTAAGCAGGTTTATCGGGTGACCAAAAGGTCAGGGTGGCAGGCCCTGGGAGGTTTATAGGAGCATAGCTGAGGTGCTGGGGTTTTACTATGGGGAAGGAGGCTTGGGAACGTCCCAGATTTACAAACCAGACCTGAATTGAGTGCTGACAACTGTATCATGTGACTGGAGGCAGAGGCCAGGTTGGTGATGGAGCCCATGGATTGTTAGGGAAAGCGGGGACCAAATTGAGGGGCTCTTAGGCCTTGAAGTGGGAGCGTTGTGTCGGAGCCCAGGCAGAAGCAGGCGAGTGGCTGGGTTGTGGTCTCACAGTGGAGATGGATTGCGACGTGGCTGGTGATTCGGATCAGGTGAAGGATGGCTGAGGTTTCTGTGGTTGCCCATGGAAGGGAAAAAAGTTTAAGGGCTAATGAGGGAGATGAAGAGTAGCTGTGGGCAGGGGAGCATGGATTCGTCCTGGTGTGAATGAGAGAAGCCCAGGCCAGCTGTGTAACCTCCAGACCAGCACGGCCTTGGGTGTTTCCCAGGGTCCTGGCACGCTTATGCCTTTTGAGCTTCATTCTCAGCCCTCACCTCGGTTCTGGAGGGGCTGGCACCAGGGTGATTTTCTGTCCTTTTGGAGTTAAGGTCAGCTTACCACGCTCAAGGTCCCTATCCCTTTGCAAGAGGCCTGGGGCCTGCATGTAGCCCCACAAAAATGGAAGGCATAAGCTTAGCCAGAAGATGCACCTTCTCCCCAGTGAAACCCAGGCCATGGTTTGGGCCTTCTTTCTCACCATACATTCTGCCTGATGTACTGATTTTTCACTCTGAAGTTAGTTGTGGGAGAAGACTCACTGGATCAAGATTTATGGATCTGGCTCCGTGGTTAGTCTGAGCATGTAGATTGTGTTGACTAGAGGAGATGTAGGCTTTGCAGTTTCACGTTCCCTGACAGTGGGCTGCCTCTCAAAGCCCAGTGGTTATGAGGCTGGGAGGTGGTAGCCTTGGAAGTTCAGGCTAAGCTCTGGCAGCTGAGCAAGGTAGACTGGTGTCTCACCCTCCCCTGAATCTGGCTTCTTATGTGATGCTTCCTTAAGGGTTTTCAAACGATTTCATAGACAATCTCTCATTTGGTTCTTACCCATTGCTTGTGTGGTTTGTCAAATAAGGAAACTGAGGCTCAGATTAGCTGACTAGTCTACTTGCCCCAAGTTGCACAGCAGCTCCTTAGAGGTAAAGCCAGGAGGTTTTTTGTTTTTTTTTTTTGCAACAAAGAGCAAAATAGTTTAACAATAAACTTGTTTGTTGTTAGGTTGCTAAGTTGTGTCCATCTTTTTGTGACCCCATGGACTGTAGCCCCCCCAGGCTTCTCTGTCCATGGGATTCTCCAGGCAAGAACACTGGAGTGGGTTGCCATGCCCTCCTCTAGGGCAAAGCCAGGAGTTAATTCACATGATGCGTTATGAGCAGCTGGTGTCAGGCCTGGCAGACATAGGCCCTCGATGAATGTTAGTCCCTTTCTGTAGAAATCTAGAGCTCTTCTTCCCACTCTGCCACATTGTACTTCCCTCTGGAATATAGCCCCTCAGCTTTTGCATCTCTTTTCTGTGCCTAAGGTGGAACACGGTCTCTCAGGGGCTTCTAACATTGGATCTGTAACAGCAGTTCGTCCGGTCCAGGGGGCCGACCAAACTCATTCTTAGATCAAGTTAAAGCCTCTGACTCCACAGCTGAGTGAACTGCGGCTCAGAGAGGGGAGTGACTTGTCTGAGGTTGTACAGTGAGTTAGTTACTGAGCCAGGATTAAAGCTGAGCACACTTTATTCAAAGATCTTGGGGTCTTCAACAGTAGAGAACTGAAGCGAGGAGGGGTGAAGGAGCTGGAGCACACGGGAGGAGCATGGCCAAGGTGGGGCCTGTGGTGGAGGCTCTGAGGACAGAGCATCTGTGCAGGGCGAGGGGCAGAAGCAGGGAGGGCTGGGGTTTGGTGGAGATGGAGAGTGGTGGGTCCGTTTTTTACAGAGTCTGTGTCTCCCCGCTTCCAGAAGGCATCGGGGACCGGGCTTATACTCCCTGTGGGGTCGAGGGTGATGGGCTGGGGTGGCCGTGGGGAGGCTGTTGACTTTGGCTGAGCTGAAGGCCGATCGGCACCCTGCACTTGCCTGCTTCTGTGGGTGCTGCGTGTGTTCCCAAGGCTGCCTCTTCAGGGACATTTAGGAAACGCATTTTTCAGGGTGGGTTTCCCTTCCTTCCAGAGGGACCAGCCAGGCTAGAGGTGGGTGTCGGCCTGAAGTAGCAGTTGACGGGGTGACTGTAGTAGTTTTGAGCAGCTCTGCAGATGAGCTTGGGGTGAATGAAGCCCCACCCTTCCCCCTCCCCCACCCCCCAAGGCCAGGCTGGGGGGGACGCTGCTGCTTTCCTGCTTTAGGCAGAGGGCGTACCCCAATCCCTTTGGCTGCTTCCCCCACCCGGCCCAGAGTTTGAACACCCGCGCTTGGTGGTCTCTTCCTGCTGCAGCCGTAGCGTCAGGCATGGCTGTCTGTGATCGGCCCTGGTTTAGTCACAAGTTCACTGAACAGTGTTCTGTTGGCGCCTACTAAATGCTGGGCCCGGCTTCCAGCCCCAGGACCATGCAGGGCAAATGAGGTGAGATCCCCTTTCTGGAGGAACTCATGGCCCAGACACAAGGTTTTCGCTGAGTAAGCAGACCAGGAGGCTCTGGGAGGAAGCAGGGAGTCCGTGGGGTGGTGGCGTGGGGCAGAGCACTGCTGCGAGGGGCCGGCCCGGGATCCCCACCCCCCACCCCACCCCCAGCCCGGCGACAGGAAGCCTCGCGGGGGCAGCAATGAGGAAGTGGGCCCAGAGCGCACAGGCGCTGAGCGGTGGGCCGGGGGCTGGCTGCGGCACCTGTCTGCTCAGAGCAGCGCCGGCCTGCCACCGGGACAGTCCGAGCCTGGTTCTTCTGGGCATCCCTGGGCGACTCACCCACTGGGAGAGGTCCCCAGAGGAGATGGTCAGAGAGGATGCCTGGGTCAGCTGGGGAAGGGGCAGAGGCTGCGCCTTCTGCGGGTTTGGCGAACGCGCACACACACACACACTCAAAATTACCTCTGAGCTGGATGTGCAGGGGCGCTGTCTGAGACCCCGGGTGAGGAGCTTTTTATGTCTAGCTTTTAGCAGTGCTGTTAAAACTCTTTAACAGTAATGAGACAGAGGAGCCTCTTTGGGTCTCTCTATTTATTTAAAATATTATTTACTTGGCTGCGCCGGGTCTTAGTTGGGGCATGTGGGATCCCCTACTAGGAACTGAACCTGGGGCCCCTGTATTGGGATTGTGGAGTCTTAGCTCCTGGGCCACCAGGGAAATCCCAGGTCTTTTTATTATTCCACTTCCTGAAGCAGACACAGGAAGACTCCCAGAGCAACATGTATCCGCAGGACTCAAATCCAGCACTGCCCCCCACCCCTGCCAAGGCTCTGAGACCAGCGTGTAGGTCTCGGAACCTCAGGTGCCTCCTCTTAAGAGATGCAGCCGGGCTTGCGGGCATGTGCATGCGGACTTCCTTCTGTGCTTGGCTGACCCCGCGGGCCTCGGGGGCGGGACAGGAGGGCACAGGACAGGTTTCCCTGGGGGCTCATGGTGCCAGGTGTGGGTGTTGATGGGATTTCAACAATCTTTATGAGGATTCTGTCCATCCTTGGAACAGGAGAGGTCGTGGTAAGTGAAACGGTCTGAGTATCGTGAGCTGTCGGACTGAGGAGTGTCAGGCGGACGCCCCCTCCCCACCAGTGGCATCGGCGGGGGGAGAGTGGCCAGCAGTGGCTTTGAGTTGTCTGGGCCTCCCTTTCCTCGCCTGCAAAAAGCCCTGATGGTCTCCAGGGTGCTGTGCAGCCCCCGTCTCACCAAGCTGAAGCTCTGCACGTGATGTGTTCTCCGGACGGTGTTCTGGACACACCTTGGGGCCAGGAGCACAGGGTTGGCCTTCCTCAGCCTCATTCCTATTGTTGGGTCTCCTTGAGGGGTTGCTGGAGCAGGGTGTGGACCCCTTCCTTGTCTCTGGTTTGGGGGCAGCTTGGGGCTCACCCTGAGTTGGAGGGCAAGGTCAGAAGTGGAGAGGGAAGGGTGTTCCAGTGGGAGGCTGGCTGGGGAGGGAGGTGGGTGCTGTCATGAGTCTGGAGAGCCGGGACCCAGGCTGTCTCCCCGAAGAGGGGTCAGGCTTGGAGCGGGGACCCAGGCCTCCTCTCACCCCCCGCCCTCTCCCCTGCAGGTGTTGGCAAGAGCAGCTTACTGTTACGTTTTGCAGACAACACTTTCTCAGGTGAGTGTGCCCCTGGGGTGCTGCTGGGTGTTTTGGTTTTAAATCCTTTCCCCTGGCGCTGGTACACCCTGGTCTCTGCCTCAGCAGACAGAAGGGGGTAGTGGCGAGTAGGTTAGAAGTCTCTGTAGTCAGTCTCCAGCTATTTTCTTGGGAAAAAAAAAAAGCAGTTGCAGGCCCATCATTTTTCTACTCAGGGTCTTCTTTTGTGCCCCAACATTGAAAAAAGAAAGAAACAAAAAACTGACGCTCGGTGTCCCCCCTCACTCGCCCCCGCCTGTGGTGGGTGGCCCCTGGCCTCCCCCCAGCGCCTTGGGGATCGTCCTTGCATGTCGACACGCAGCCCTGTGGTTCTTCCGAGTGGCTGTGCAGCTTCCTGGGCTGTGCAGGGGTGCACGTGGTTCAACAGTGTTCTTGACGTGCACTTGCTTGCTTTCTGGTAGCCTCTCTCAAATGGTGCCGCGCTTCTCGGGACACTGCGTTTATTCCTGTATAGAAGCAGAGGTACAAGATCAGGGGGTATGTGCTTTTCAGGTTTTCACAGCTCCTGCCAACCGGCCTTCCGCACTTGTGTGACGCTGAAGGCTCAGAAGAGCCCCTTGTCACTGCCAGTCGCTGCTGGGTCTCAGGGGTCTCCATGTTTGCTCAGCTGATGGGCAGAAAGTGCTGCCCGTTTGATCTTGCTTCCCCAGTCCCAGCGGCCGCGTTTTCACTGCTGGAGCTCATTGGTTCAGTGCAGAGGCTTCGGGTTGGCCTGGCCTTCCCTCCCTCATGGAGGGAAGTGGTTACGTAGCAGGCACCTCTCTCGGGGGAGAGGTGAGTTTCTCCTGACAGTGGTGGTGTGACATTGGGAAGAGTCGTCGTCTTCGCATCACCGTGAGCGTGACTGAGTCTCAGCTGACCTTTAAAAGAGGAGCTGATGACCATCCCTGCCACACAGAGTTATTGCGAGGATGGCCCGGGACTAAGTAATCTCTCAGTAAGCACCGCTGGTTTGTCCTTGCTGTTCAGGAACAGTGGCCAGTGGGCATTTGCTATTGAGCTGGGAAACCTTGCCCTCCGCCCTGGCAGCTTGGAGCTCTCCAAGGGCTCTCTGCTGCAGCCCGTCTCCTCCTCTCCACTCTCACTACCAGCTCAGACCGTGGTTGGTTCTCACCTGAGGCATCCCAGCAGCTCCTGCCCACCCCGTGCCAGGCTGCTGAATTCGTCATCTCTGGCAGGGTCTCTTCTGTTTAAAAACCTCAGCGGACCTCTCTTAAGCGAGCTGAGCTCATAGCAAGGTCTCTCTGCTTTAGGACCATGGACACTCTGGGCCCTGCGGTTCTTTGTTGTGGAGGCTGTTCTGTGCCCCCGTCCTCAACCCCCCACCCAGCTGTGACATGAAAATGTCTCCAGGCATCACCAGGCATCCTGGGGGGCGGGCTGGGGGGCCTCAACCACCCCCTGCTGCAAACTGCTGGCCTTCACCCTGTCCTCAGCCCCCGTCCAGCTTCCTCCCTCCTGCTGTCTCGCCCTCCTTTGTGTCTTCACCAGCTCGCTCGCTTGCTCAGTGGTCAGCCGTGTTTCACGGGCCCACGGCACTGGGTGCTGGGCCGCTCTCCTTGGCAGAGCCCGGTGCCCGCGGAGCCAGAGGCCGCCTTGGTCTCTCTGCTTCTGCCTCCGCCCTTTCCTCTGGCGAGGATGTCCTTCCCCAGCCTGGTCGCAGCCTTGGCAATTGTACCTATTCTTTCAGGCCAGGCCCAAACGTGACTTCTGCCCCACAGCCTTCCTTGAGCTCCGCCCGACTTTGAGCTTTGGCCTTTCCTGGCCGCCCTGCGCTCTTGATGCAGTCGGTGTGTCTTGTCTGCGGCCCCGGGTCACCCTGTCAGCTCCAAGGGGAGTGAGCGTGTGGGCTCCTCCCAGCAGCGGTCCTCAGCGTTTTGGGCACCAGGGACCAGTCTTACGGAAGACGGTTTTCCCATAGGCTGGGCGGGGTGGGGATTAGGGCTGCAGGCTGATTCGAGCACATCACCTGTGTTGTGCCTTCCATTCTGTTATTATGACATCGACTCCACCTCAGATCATCAGGCGTTAGCTCCTGGAGGCTGGGGACCCCTGCTTCCTAGCACTCGGGCTTTTGAAAGCCTGGACGAGACTGTTCTGTTGCCAGAAATTCTCTCCAGCGCCATCTTTCACACAGATGCCCCTGGAGAGCTATTTATAATGCCACTCGTGCTTGGGGTAAAGCCTTCAATGCCTCCCTGTCACACACAAGAGGAAGTCCAAGCTCTGAAAACAGCGCAAAAGCCGAGAGCTGGCCTGGAACCCCCACCCCAACCTGCCTCCCGACGTGTGCTCAACCTCGGATCACCCCCACCCCACCACACACACACACACCCCCCCATTGGTACACACACCACACACCCCCCATTGCTACACACACACAAACACATTGCTACACACACACACACACACCCACACCCACCCACCCCATTGCTACACACACACACCCCTTGCTACACACACACCCCATTGCTATATACACACACACACACACACCCCATTGCTACACACACGCACACCCCCATTGCTACACACACACACACGCGCGCGTGCGCGCGCCCCATTGCTATTTCTGCTGCTGTCTCTTCTGCCTGGAGCAGTTTTTCAAATCGCAGGTCATGACTTGTTTGCGTTTTTAATTGGGGCATAGTTGGTTTACGTTGCTGTGTTAGTTTCAGGTGTCCAGCAAGTGATCAGTCACACGCGCATATATCCGCTCTTCCTTAGTCTCTTTTCTAGGCTGTTGCAGAGTACTGAGTAGAATTCCCTGTGCTATACAGTAGGTCCTTGTTAGTTATCTATTTTGTATATAACAGGGTATATATGACTTGTTTATGTTTTAGAAAGTTAATTTTGTGGGTTGTTTAAAACGTTTGGAATGGAGTAGAAAAGAGAAACCCAAAGTGTGTTGTGGTCCCCCATGGTTCCCGGGCCACTCTGGGGGAGCATTTCCTGTCACAGTCGTGGCCTCTTCTCTTATTTCCTTGGTGGCTTCATTGCTCTTGAAATTGTCTTCTTTATCACTTTGTTTCATTGTATCCTGTCTCCTGCCCTCACCTTGGGGCTCAGACTCTTTTTTTTGTCCAGAGCTGTGTCCTCCAGGCACTTGAAGTGAGCCAGGCAGGGTGGGGGCCGTTGAGGACGCTGTCTGACCAGGGCGGCCCTGGCCATGCTAACGTCCCTGTGTGTGCAGGCAGTTACATCACCACGATCGGAGTGGATTTCAAGATTCGGACTGTGGAGATCAACGGGGAGAAAGTGAAGCTGCAGATCTGGGACACGGCTGGGCAGGAGCGCTTCCGCACCATCACCTCCACGTGAGTCAAGCCGGCCCGGCCCGCTCTGACCCCCTCCCCGCTCTTGGACCACCCACCCCCACTCAGGCCCCTGCTCAGACCCCCGGCCCCCGCCATTGGGAAATGGCTCTGGGCGCCCCCGAGGCTGTGGGGAGGTGCTCCCCTGGCCGAGTGTGGCTCTTCCCCTTGAAGACTCGAGAAGCGGACGGGGCACATGCGGTCTTGCCCATGGCGGGCAGTAGCCTTGCACCTCTCTCTAGGGCTGGCAGGGCAGCGTGCGTCAGTCAGCGGAGCCTCTGGTTTGTCTTTATTTTTATTTTTTGAAGATTTATGTATTTTGCCTGCTCTGGGTCTTGGTTGTGGTATGCGGGCTTCCCCTTCTGTGGAGCACGGGCTCAGTGCTTGGGGCTTTGTGTACCATGGGATCTTAGTTCCCCAACCAGGGATCGAACCCGTGTCCCCAAGATTGGAGGGCAGAGCCTTAACCACTGGACCACCAGGGAAGTCCCTCCTTTGTCTTTAAAATGGGGTCACAGTGCTGGCGCTGGCCTCACTGGGAGGTCAGACACTCGGGCAAGCGAGGGTACTCTTGTTCAGTGTCCGCTCGCCGGCTGGAAGTGCCAGCTCCGTCACCACCCTGACATGGAGGAGGCGTCTCTCTCCTCCACGTGGGGGTCTGGAAGGAGCACTGATAGGTGGGAGGCTGTTGGGCGGCCCCCTCCTCTGCCTCCCAAAGCTGTTGACTGGGGACCCAGTGCACCCTGGAGTCTTCCCTGGTGGCTCAGATGGTAAAGAATCCGCCTGCAGTGAAGGAGACCTGGGTTCATATAGTCCCTGGGTTGGGAAGATGCCCTGGAGGAGGAAATGGCAGCCCACTCCTGTATTCTTGCCTGGGAAATGCCAGGGACAGAGGAGCCTGGTGGGTTACAGTCCATGGGGTCGCAGAGTCAGACATGACTGAGTGACTAACAGACCCAGCTTGCCCTGAGGGTCGCCCTCCTTTGCTGCCGCAGGACCTTTGTGTCTCCGCTGTAAATGGGCGGGAAGCCTGGCTGGAGCACCAGACTGTGTGCTGGGTCCTGCGGAGTGGCTCTCAGTTCTTGGGCTGTTACTGGAACAGGTTCCGGGAAAGAACGGGACTTTGAAGGCAGGCGGTTTGGAATTTACATTTCTGCCCCCTGGGTTACCTTGGGCAAAGTTGCCTAAAGTCTCCGCTCTTTAGTTTCCTGGGGGGCTTGTCTTTGGGGTTTGCATTAATGCGAGGTCCCATGTGCTTGGGCTTCACGTAGAAGATTCTGTGGAGCTCCCTGCGGTTGGTGTTCTGATGACCCTGGTTTTATGGATGGGGGAGCTTCTGAGGGGTGTGTGCAGAGTAGGAGCTGGGCCCAGCCTGGAGTGGCTGCTGCTCCTCCTGGCCTCTCCTCTGCCTCCCCCAGTGGGTCCTGTGGTGGGGGGCTCTCGGGGAGGCGCCACCAAGTTCCCTCTCCTCCCTGCGAGGTGGAGGCGGGTGGGCCCCAAGCTGGCCACCCATTGGGGCTGCCGGCATCCCAGGGGTGCGAAGTGTTGGGGTGAAGAGCCCCCAGGGTGGTGGCTGAGAGTGCAGGGGAACTTGGGGGTGCCAGCTAGGGGGTGGGGGTGACAGATCAGTGGGTGGGCAGCCCTGGTGAAGGGGGCTTGGGGGCCGGAGCCTGAGCCATCCTGGAGCAGGAGGGGGTCCGGTCACTGGGCCAGCCCTGAGACACGCACATGCGCTGTGGTCCATGCCTCCCTGAGAGCCCGGGGGTCGCCAGTCCCGGGGACTTCACAGGCCAGGTCTCTGCAGCTACCTCCCGATGAGCTGTGGGAGCCGCCTTTTGTCAGCGGCTGCTAGCAAGGCCTGAGCTGAGGGGCAGCTGGAGTTAAGGTTCCCGGGGTAGTCGGACGCCGTAAGCCTGGGCTGCCCGAGCTTCCAGGCCTGAATGAGACCAGGACTTCTTGTCGGTGTCTCGAGGTGTGGGCACTGGGTCCTCGTCTAGGCCAGGACTGTTGCCAAGGACTGTGGCTGCTTCATCTTGTTTAATCCTGGTAAAGAGTCCTGTGGTTCTCTCCAGTGTACGGACAAGAAAAGTGAGGCCCGCAGAGGGTGGAGGGACCTGGCTTGGTCAGTTAGGCAGGAATTGAGTTGAGGTCTGCCCGATGCCAAGACTCTTGCCTTTAACTCAGCTGTCCCCCAGCCGTTTTGGCACCAGCAACCAATTTCCTGGAAGATGGTTCTTCCTCGGGCTGTGGATGGGGGGGGGGGGGGTGTGTGGCCTGGGGATGGTTCAAGCACATGACATATTTTTTTAGTTTATTTATTTATTTGGCCGTGTCAGGCCTTCACTGCGGCATTCGAACCCTCAGTTGTGGTATGTGAGCTCTAGTTCCCTGACCAGGGATTGAACCCGGGCCTCCTGCATTGGGAGCACAGGCTTAGCCACCGGAGCAGCAGGGACGTGCTGCACGTGGCATTTACTGTGCACTTCATTTCTAATCTAATGCCGCCTCTGATCTGACAGGAGGTGCTGGTCCGCGACCTGGAGGTTGGGGACCCGCGCTTTAGCGGATCCACGGCCCCGCCCTCTGCTAGCCCCCCACCCTCAGGGACCAGGGCTGAGCCAGCGGCAGATGCTGTGTGGCTCCTGTGGGTTAAAACCAGCTGAGAACGCTGGGCCTGTGGCCACAAGAGATGCTCCAGGCCGGGCAGTGGGCTGGGGTCAGCTCCCTCCAGGGCAGCAGGAAGGGGGTGAACTGCCTCCTTCATCCTTTGGGGGGACTGGAGTTCCTCGGCCACCTGAGGGCAAGCTGGGTTTGTCCCAGGAGGCTGGAGGAGGGGTGCGCTGCACCTCGGGGGCTGGGGGTGGTTGCTGAGGGAAGGAGCTGGGAAGAGGTCAGGGGTGGGGCAGTCTGGGGGCAATAGTGTGGCCCTTTCTGATTCAGGGCTCTAAAAGAGAAACTGAAACTGCATCCTGTCCGCCTGCTGAGAACGAACGCCCTGTCGTCCCATCACCGATTCTTGCCTGTGGCGGCTGGGGTTCGCTGACCCCGAGCGGTGGGGCTGGGGGCGCGGGTTGGGTAGTGGTGGGAGAGGCCGAGGCAGGGAAGGCCCGACCCGGGCCATGGCTTCTGGCAGCTCCTTCACCAGCCTCCTGTCCTAGCGGGGACGTTGTGGCCTCCTGTCTGTGGTAGTGGGTGAGTGGAGAGCATAGCGGTCATGTTGGCACAGAGCCAAGCTGTGGCACGTGGCCGTGGTGCCTGATGGTAGGGGAGTGACAGGCCCGGCGCCTGAGCTCCACGCCCCAGGCTGGTCCTCCCTCCGCAGATTCTTGGCATCTTCGGTTGTCTTCAACAAAGGAGGGCTGGGGAGCACAGTGCACTGTTCTCATGTCCTTTGCTGGCAGGGGACAGTTGTCTCCCTCCTCTCCCCGTTTCCTGGCTTGCTCTCCTGCACCTGCTCAGGTGGGCGACCCCCAGGTGGATCCAGGTGATGATCTGGGGGGAAGGGGGGCAGGGCGTGGATGGTTTGATTGTTCGGGCTGCCCAGGGCAGGGCTTTGTCCCCAGGAAGGCAGAGCTGTGGGTGGATGAAGCCCCAGGGGACATCAGGCGGGGTCTTAGAGTGGAGAGGGGACAGCAGTTGCCACCCTGGTGGCCAGCCCAAGGGAGCCGCCCTCACCGCCCTTGGTTTTCTTCTGCCTGCGTCTGGGGCCTGGAGTGTTGCTGAAAGACTGTTAATGGTGATGATAAAGAGCTGCTGCTGCTGCTGCTAATGCTGCTGCTAAGTCGCTTCAGTTGTGTCCAACTCTGTGCGACCCCATAGACGGCAGCCCACCAGGCTCCTCTGTCCCTGGGATTCTCCAGGCAAGAACACTGGAGTGGGTTGCCATTTCCTTCTCCAATGCATGAGAGTGAAAAGTGAAAGTGAAGTCGCTGAGTAGTGCCCGACTCTTAGTGACCCCATGGGCTGGAGCCTACCAGGCTCCTCCATCCACGGGATTTTCCAGGCAAGAGTACTGGAGTGGGGTGCCATTGCCTTCTCCGGATAAAGAGCTGGCCTTTGTGAAAACATGTATTATCGCCTTAGTCATACAGCCACCCCCAGAGTTACATCCTGGTACCCCCATTTTACAGTTGAGGGAACCAAGGTGCCATGCGGTGCATGCAGTAACCTTCCCAGGTCCACACCGCCTTTCAGAGATGGAGCTTGGTTGATTTTGTCGTGTGATGGGGCTGTGAGGAGCCTGCCAGAGTGCTGCTGGGTGGGCGGCTGAGAATGCAGGGCACGTGCGGCCCGGCCGGCTCCGTCCTCGCGGGGCCTGTGTTGCTTCAGGACTGCCACCTGGGAGGGCCTGCTGTCCTGTGGGCCCGAGAGGTGGAGGCGCTTTGGGCTGGCTCGGGGAGGCCGCTGTCCACCCGTGAGCCCGTCTCTTGCAGGCAGTGGGTCTTCCCCTCCCTCTCAGAGGCCCCTGTGAGTGAGTGTCTCCGCGTGCCGGGTGAGGTGACGTGTTGGCCGCTGGGTCAGAGCTGGCTCTCTGGAGGAGCATGAGGCCCGTGCTCCTGTCTGTCCCCCTGAACTTTTGAGGCAGCCCCTCCTGCCTGAAGCCTGGAGTGGCAGGAGGGCAGGTGCCCGCCCATCCCCTAGGGTGTGAACAGACCTTGGCAGGCCTCACAAGTGGCGCCTGTCCTTGAAATGGCATTTTACTAAGACAGATTTGAGGACAGAAAAACTTTCTTGGATGTTAAAGAACACAGTGATAATATGCTGTTGAATGTAAACCTTGCCTGAGTATTTTCTTTTTGTGTTTATTTACTTGGCTATGCCAGATCTTGGTTGTGGCACAGGAGACCTTAGTGGTAGCAGTTGGGTTGTAGTTGCTGCCCGTGGGATCTAGTTCCGTGACTAGGGATCGAACCCTGGTCCCCTGCACTGGGAGCTCGGAGTCTCAGGCGCTGAACCATCAGGGAAGGCCCATTGCCTGAACTTGAAAAAGGAAACAAGAACTTAAGTTTCATGCCTTCGGCTGCCTCTGAACAATCTGGCTGACCCCGCAGGGCGGGGCGCTCCCACACACACTGCTCCCGGGGAGCAGGGTGAGCGGCAGTGCTGACCAGGTCCCCACGTCAGCTTGAGGCCTGCGGCCCTGGAGGGACGCACTGGCCCCTTGCCCTCCCCACCTGCTGTCCGGGTGCGGGCCGGCGGGTCCTGCGAAGGGCCTGCCCTTGTTTACGCCGTAGCTCTGACGCCGACCCTGGTCCCACAGGTATTACCGGGGGACCCACGGGGTCATCGTGGTCTACGACGTCACCAGTGCCGAATCCTTCGTCAACGTGAAGCGGTGGCTTCATGAAATCAACCAGAACTGTGACGACGTGTGCCGGATCCTGGGTGAGGCGGGCAGGCCGGTGGGCGGGGCCGGGGGCGGGGGCGGGGGCGGGGCCGGGCCGGGGGGGCGGGGCCGGGCCGGGCTGACTCTGCCTTCGGTCCAGTGGGGAATAAGAACGACGACCCCGAGCGCAAGGTGGTGGAGACGGAAGACGCCTACAAGTTCGCCGGGCAGATGGGGATCCAGTTGTTTGAGACCAGCGCCAAGGAGAATGTCAACGTGGAAGAGGTGAGGCCCCCTGCGCCGGAAGGGCTGGAAGCGCGGGCACGCTCCCCCCGCCCCAACCCCGGCCCCCCACTCTGCCTTGGCCGCCCGGGCGGGTAGCCGACAGCATCGTCTTAGCGGCCACTGATGGAGTGCCTGCTGTGTGCACCAGGCTCCGCGTCCGGGCGTCTCTCTGCCGGGGCCACCTGGCACTCAGCAGTCCTGAGGGAGAGGCTGCCTCAGACGTGGGCCTGCCTCACAGCCGGGCCGCGTCCGCGCGGCCCTCCGCGCCCCCCGCCGTCCTCTCTCCCGGCTCTGCTCTCTGGCTTGCTTTCCCTGCGCCTTGGCCGGCAGAGCAGCTTGCTTTGCTGTGGCCTCCAGAGCTCTGGTGGGTGTCGAGGCCGGCCCCGAGTACACCCCAGGCGGGCCGAATGCCACATGTGCCCGGGCTGCTGGAAGCGCTTGGGAGCTTTCGGGAAGGTCCTGCCCGTGGGGTTGGACCCCAGAGGTCCAGGGGGCTGACGCACTCTGTGTCCTGGGACACAAGCCACCCAGCAGTGGGGACCCTGGGCCCCTGCGTCCGGCTGGGGTCACACCGTGGGTTTTCCCCCTAGGGGCCGGCGGCGGGGCCGGCGGCGGGGCCCTGAGCCCTTTCCAGGCTCCCCCAGTCTCGTGTAGGTTGGGGTGGGGTGAGCCCTGCCCCCTAGGTTGTACCTGATTCCTTCCCCAGGAGTGGAGGGAGCTGGGGGTGGTCTTGGGTGGTCTGGGGAAGGTTCTCAGTGGGATGTGCGGTGAGGTAGTGTGGAGTGGGCAGACTGGCTTCTGGTTCGTCACCAGTTCAGGGGCACCTTTATCTGTGTTGTCCGAGGTGTCAGCTGAAGGAAAGGCGCTCTCTGTCCTTTCACAGAAAGGCTGGAAAATCCCTGAGGCTGACTTCCCTGAGACACAGCTCAGAGGTCTTTGATGCTTTTCCTTTCTGAGCTCTGTAGCACCGCCTTCTAGATGGGGCTTGAAGACAGAAGTGCAGAAACAGCCCCCAGTGGACTGGAAGGCTAGGCCCGGGGAGGTGGGGGAGGCCGCGCTGACCAGCACGGGGCGGGGGGGGGCAGCTGTGACAGGGTCTCCTCCCCGGTCTAAGGCCGCCCTGCCTCCTTCACCCTCACAGATGTTCAACTGCATCACAGAGCTGGTCCTCCGGGCAAAGAAGGACAACCTAGCGAAACAGCAGCAGCAGCAACAGAACGACGTGGTGAAGCTCACGAAGAACAGTAAACGGAAGAAACGCTGCTGCTAATGCCCCCAGCCCATCGCAGAGACTGCGCTGCTGCCGTGCCCCCCCGCCCCTGGCCGGGGGCTCCTCTCCTGGGGGACAGTCTCAGTTCCGTGCCGTTATTTAAAGAATTCTCTCCACGTTTTTGTACCGGGAGGTGCCGTCGGGACTTCCTCCCCGCCCCTCGAGTGCCAAGAAGGTGTGGGACGGCCTGCCCTTCCCTTCCGGTGCCCCTGTCCCCCGGCCGAGTGCCCGGGCTGGTGAGGACACTGCCAGCCAAGTGGACTGATTAACCGGAGTCTGTACATAGTGTATATCGCTTTAACCAGCGCGCCGCCCTCATCCCGCTCCGGCTCTTGCCTCCTTCGTGCCAGCCTGCTGCGACACCCCCTTCCCTCCCCACCCCACCCCCGACTTACCGCCAGCAGCTTCTGGAGAGGACAGGATCACGTTCTAGAACACGTACCTTTTGCCAACCTGGGCTGGTGCCGTGGGCTCCACGGGACTCGTTCTCTTTCACTGGCATCAGCGTCTGCCCCGCATGGAGGGCCGGCCCCCATCCCGCCCCGTCACTGCTCCAGCAGCTGGGGATCCCGCCTTGAGGTGGGCCCCAGGGTCCCCCTGGAGGTCTGGCCCTTCGCTTCCAGAGGGATCACTCCTGCCCTTTGGCCCACAGATTTCTTGTCCTGCCTTCCAGACGCCTCAGCTACAACCCAGGGGAGCCGTGGCTTCTGACTTATATATACCAACCTGTTTGGGTTCCAACAGAAAGGTAGGGGTGTGTTTGTGCACAGATGGGCTTGCCGGTGGGGGAGCTGCTAAGGAGCGTCATTTTAACTGATAAAAGTGAAGCCAAATCAAATGAATTAAGTTCCTCATACTTTTTTTTTCTTCCTGAGGCTTGGTTGGCACAGCAGCAAAAGTTGCAGCCTCCCCACTCTGGGTCCAGTGTTTTTAAAAAAAATGAATGGCTTCCTGTCGCCGCGGAGCTGGGCTCCTGGCCATTTGTTGGTGGGAAAGGAGGGGCCTCCCTTGGAGTTGCGGGTCTCCAGTGAGCACCTGGCACCCCTCAGTGTGGGGGAGCGGGTGTTGGGCCGCTGGGCCCTGGGGATGGTGCCTCTGAGCTGGATGTAGGCAGCCTTGAGTCCCTAATGGGATTGTTTTAGTACAAAGGCAGCATGAGAATTTCTTGGCGGGTGGTAATGAATGGCCGCCTGGGCTGGGGGCCAGCCGTGACTCGCCCTGGTGCCCTTGGAGGGACGGTCAGGGTCTTCTGCACTTGATTATGGTCACCCCCTCCTCCCCCTCGACACTCAGCTTTCCCCTAAAAGATCATGTAACCTGGGAGTAATTTATTTCAGCACCATAATGTGTTTTACTAGACTTCCTTTCCTAGGAGATTTCCAGGTCAAGCCCTGATTGGACAATCACATCACAGATTCACTGCAGATTTCCCATGTCACTGTTGATGCGTTTTTAATCAATAAAAACTGGGGGTTTTCGTCTGACCTGTCTCTCCACTTCCCCCCCAGACTGCTGAAAGCCCGCGTTTCGGGGTGACAGGCCTTCCTCACTGTGGAGCCACGGGACGAGGTGGGGGTGCTGCGGGGCTGGGGGCTGGCAGTAGGCAGCCGTCGGGTTGGGTGCGCAGGGCCACAGCGCGGTCTCAGTCTTCAGGACTTTCCCAGCCACCCCAGGTCCCCGGAGGACGTGGAGAATCGGGGCTCAGCTCTGAGCGTTCAGGTGACGCAGGTGCGGCAGAGCTCGCAGATTTAGGCAATAAGCGGGGGGCATCCTGCAAGTTTCCAGCGCAGGCAAGAAGCCTCTTTGGCTTCCGGCTGCTGGACACCCAGACCCAGGTTGGGGGAGATTCGGTGATGGCAGCGTGCCCATCCGTGGAGTGTCTCATGCATGAATGGGGGTGGGGGGTGGTGGGGGGACTCAGGGCTGGACCAGCGTCCTGGTGGATCTGATGTGAACTTCCTGTCAAACAACAACACTTTTAAATGGTTTGCTAGGATTATTTCTGTATTGAAAGTTTCTAATTATGCTTTTTAAAAAAAATACTAAAAATAAAGGTTCAAGCTGCCAAATTTTCTTGCAGGGTCTGTGTGCTCTCCAGTTGTGCTCTGGGTGGGCCTGGCTGCTCCCCACCCGTTGGGTCCAGCCCTTGTCTGTTCTGAGTCCCGCACAGGTGTCCGTCGAGGCCCAGGGACACTTTCAGAAGCCAGGGTGGCTCTGTCCGCGAAAGGTGGGTCCAGTTTGAGCTCCCCCCGACACACGGTAAGACGCCAGGGGAAGCACTGTGTTTCTCCTTCTGGAAGGATGTGCCTATAGTGAATTCTTTCTACCTCGAGGTTTCTGCTGAGCTGTTGGAGTCTGCCTGGGGCTTGGTCAGTGGCGCTCCTGGGGCTTGGTGCCTGGAGCCAGGCAGCTGTAGTGCTGGCCAAGAGCCCAGGGCCAGGGTGGACATGGCACCTTGGGTCACAGCTCACAAAGTGTCACTGATGCCTGCCTTCACTCTCTGGGTGGAGGGTGTGTGCGTGCGCCTCTTCCTGGCTGAATCCACTGACTTGGTACCAACGTATGAGGTGACCTCCCAGGTGCATGGGGGACTCTGCCTTTGCATAACCAGCCAGCGGATTGAAATTATACTCTGCCTTCTGTCCAGACACCACCCCAGGTACCCAGTGACTGAGCCAGGAAGCTCTGTAGAAATTGATTTTATTCTTAGACTATTTTCAAAAGAAGCAGTGGTGTGCTGTTTTCTAAAAATATGCCTTTATAGATTCATATATAATATGTATATTATAAAATCCATACATGTATTTACATGGTTGCTACATACAAAATTACAGCACTGTCTGTACAGCACTGTGTCTGTACATATCTTTTAAGTACATTCTTTCCACTCATCCCTGCTGTGCTTTCCCTGTGAGGGAGGGAGATGATCCTTGTAAAGCAGCTTGAGGGCGGCCTCAGCCCGGTGCCTCAGTCCCGAGTCGGGGCCTCAGCAGAGAAGGTGAAGCAGTTGCTGAGGACGAGCAGGAGTGGGAGGTCGCTAGGGTGACCTTCCGTGGGCCTGGTGGGCAGTTTCTGGAGGCGTCCACCCTGTGGAGCTGACCCTGCCTGGCGGCATGGCTGAGCGCAGACCCCTTTGGAGCCGTCCTGTGGCCTGGACGTGCTCGGCTGAGCCAAGAACTTGGGTATGCGGGGGGCCGAAGGACTGGAGTGCCCTCTGCCCGGCGCCGGGAAGGGGAGAGGGCTGAGCCTGCAGAGGGCCCTGCCGAGGAGGAAGGCCTGCAGCAGAGCGCGGGGAGGCAGCTTCCTCTGAGGCTGGGGACGGCCTCAGCCACGGCCAGGCCTGCTGTGGCCAGAAGAGCCAGCTGTCAGACCCACAGGCCAGGGCTTCGGGCCTGGAGGTGCATGCACGCGGGTGAGGGGCTACCTCCTGGGCCGGGGCTGTGGGAGGACGGGGTCCAGGCCCAGGCCTGGTGCCCAGCAGGAAGCGGCCCCCACGGCGGGCAGCCGGGGCCTCAGCACGCAGAGTGGGCCTCCGCTTCTCTCTCCGCTCAAGGGCAGCGGTGCCTGGAGCTGGGCAAGGCAGCCGCTCTGGAAGCAGCCTGAGCTCTGCTCCGCGGTGGTGGACCCCAGGACGGGCCCAGCAATAGGGACACGGCTCGGGCCACCCCGGTGAGCGCCGCCTTCAGAGGCAGCGGGGCCTCCCGAGGACGTGGCCCCCGGGTGAGTGGGCAGTGCGGCCGCTGAGCCCAGCCCAGTGCGGCAGGACCGGCGGGCACACGTGCTGCCCTGGGGCCTGGTCCACGCCCCCATTTGAGTCGGCGTCAGTGTGCCCATCCTCGCTGGCCTGACTCCTCCCGGTTTAAATCTTCCTGAAGAACGAGAAGAGCCGTTTGCCTTCAGCAGTGCTGGGCTCGTCCCCACGTCCCAGGCCCGAGGCCCGGGAGAGGGCGGCGGGAGGCCAGCTCCGTTCCTTCAGGTGCGAGTCCATCAGCTGCCGGTCAATGACCCTGTGCATGTCATCCTGCAGGCAGACAGGTGGGGTGAGGACGCTGACCTGGTGCGGATGGGCTGGGGAGGCGGCGGAGCGGGACAGCACGAGAGGAGAGGATGGCGGGGATGTGAGCGAGCGGCTGCAGCCACAGCTGCCCTGAACAAGAAGCACCTCCCGGGGCTTGGCTGGCTGTGCGGTGTTACTCCCGGGCCGTGTCCCTGTGGCCCCCAGAGCAGACGCGCTGGTGCCTGTCACCCCCAGCCCTGCTTAGCCCCCTCGACCTGCTTCCTGTGTGTCTCGGGCTGCACGCTCCCCTCTCACCTGGTCCCCCTCCGGCAGCCCCAGGGTGGCCAAGGCCACCACCAGCCCTCCAGCCTCACGGCCTGGCCTCGGGGCTTTTCTTGCCTCTCTGCCCCCTTCAGATTCCTGCCAGGCCGAGCTGCTGGCGCCCATGCGCCCTTGGCGGGCCTGCGTGCAAGATCGAGGCTCCCTGGTGCATCATCGCCGACCACCATTCACGCTCTGCCCCTACGGATGGGCCCGTTTGGTGGAGGCTGGGGCGTCGCCATGTTCGAGGTTTGTCACGCCCCAGCCTCGGCGCTTCCTCAGTGAGGTCACCGAGCCTCCCCCTCCAGCGAGCTAACTGCAGAGGAGATGCTCCCTCCACCCCGACTTCTTCGCCTCAAAGAACCAGCTCTTACCCCAAGGCAGCTGCTGGACAGAGCGGCTCCGCTCTCCTGGCTAGACTGAGTCTGTGCAGGACAGAGCCGCCAACAGACCATGAAAAGTCCTGGTTTAGAAACAAGCAGCTCTGTCTCTAGTAACATCAGCCAGAAACACAAGCATCTGCCTGGCTGCTGGCTGCTTTACCCTAAAGCCAGTGGGGAGGGTGGGCTCTAGGATGTCTTGGTGAAAAGACTGAGCCACGGGCTGAACGCAGGAGGGAGCGTCCACATGCACAGACGTGGAGGCCGCGCGGGGCGAGTGCTCCTGAGGCCAGAGCAGCCGCTCCCTCGGTGAGCACAGGAAGCGGCCGCTGCGCCGCTGGCTGACCAGCTTGTCCAGCACCTCCCACACACTCACCTAAGCTCGCGGTCACTCAGATGTCTTTGTAAGTTTCCTGAGCGCGTCACCAGGTGGCGGTGGGCAGACCCCTCGCTCACGTCTGGCTCTGCTGCCTTCCTCCCCGCCCCCTCTTCACATACAACTTCCCACCTACACCCCCTTCTTGTCAAGTGACGCGGTCCTCACTTTGAAGGTCCACTGTCAAATCCTCGGCCCAGTGCTCTGTTCTTGGGACACGTGCCATAAGATCTACATTAAATGCAACTTCAGGAACGTCACAGGGTCCTTCAGAGAGAGACCCTTTCAAAGCTGCCAGTGTTTTTTCTGGTACACTGCAAACTGCATTTTTTTATACTGTAAGATTCAGCAAAAGAATTCCATGAAATCTATCAAGTCAAAACTTGATACACACACAAGCTGCTTGTAACTCCATGCTGGGTCACATCCATAAAACAGCCCACTTGTGAGGAGGTGGAACCAAGAAACCAGCGTCCGCAGGGTCAGCCTATCACGACCAGGCCACGTGCTGCCGCGCTCACAGACCTGACGGTGGAGGGAGGGGGAGGCCGGGGAGTGATGGCATGGCACACTGGATGAGATGACGCCGCACCGACACACGACATGGTGACCACGAGGGAGGCAGCGGGGCGGGAGGGGAGAGGTGAGGGGATGATGGCTTGAGCTCACCTCAAAGGCAGGAGGGGTGTACAACTAAAGCTGTTGATACGGGAACTGAGAAAGGCCACTAGATCAGAAACCAAAGGAGCCAGATAGTAAAAAGCCCTGAGGAAGCAAACTGTAGCCGAGAGAAAAGAGAAGAACAGACGCAATGAGCCAGGACACGGTGGTCTGGGAGGCGGGGAACAGCTCTTGGGGTGGGGGGACCCCGGCGCGTCTGCAGCCAGCCAGGCAGGGCCCTGCAGGAACAGTCACTTGTAAGCTGCCCCCTGCGAGGGGCTTGCCTCAGAAAGCTGCAGGGGTCTTTTCATCTGTCCAGTTAGGATTTCTTGGGGAGAAACATGAATGGTTACACCCATATCCTGAAATTGTACTTCCCTAATCTCATTAACAAAAAGCAAGTCGTGGCCCTGGCCCAGTGGGGAGCACGTCAGGGCCTGGGACAGGGCAGGCTGACTGGACTCTGACACCCATGGTCAGAGACAGACACACTGACTCACTTTCCCCAGACCTGCGCCAGGACGGTGCTCTGTGGAAGAAGGAAGCTGGCCTCTGAGAAAGAGAAGAGCAGCGGCCACTAACAACCCAAGGGTGCTGAACGACATGCATCCAGTAAAGACTTTCCAGTCAGTTATACAGGGCTTCCTGGGCCCTCAGCATTGACAGTATCAAAGCCAAGGCAAGCGGCTGAAGGAGGCCCCTGTTCAAGCCTGGAGGTCGGCACAGCCGGGTTCTTCACTCTTGAGAGCAGCTTTCTCCAGGCACTCAGGGCCTGGGGCCTGGAACCCCGACTCTCACCCAGTGAAGACGAATCACTGCTCACCTGCACACACGGGACCCTCCAGTAACAAACCCATCCTTACACTCAGCCTGGGTTCACAGACTCCTTTACCTGCCAAGCCTCAAGCTGCTGCGAGAGGTTCAGTTTCTGCTGAATGGCATCCAGCAGCTGGCTGTTGAGAGACATCATGTCCATCTTGCACTTGGCGAGTTCCAGCTCCACAGCATTCTTCCTGGAAACACACAGGCCGGGGTGAGCGCAGACACCCTGTGCCAGAGCATCAGGTCCTCTGCCCGGGGCACCTGGCATCCACGGGATAAGGAAACAGTCTCTGACCCCAAGCTCACAACAAATAGTAACTGTAACTACAGTGTTACTTCTAGAGGACTGGAAAGTTGTGCAACATGCTTTCCTACACATTTTCTCAACTTTCATAAACAAGCTGTAGGTGGAAGGATTATCTGACCGCCATCTAAAGTGATTAAGAGAAAAGCATATTTAAATCAGGACTGGAACCCAGAGATCAAAGACCTCTCACAGCACTAAGGGGCTGCTGCCTTTATCTTTCCCCCAAAAGACCAGTCCCCATGGAAGTTGGACTTAACCCACTGGTGCTCCCTTTCTACTAGCAACCCCCTCTTGAGGGTGTGTGCATTGGCAGCCACACAGTGCTGCACAGCTCAGCTAATCACTGTAGCCAATTAGGGGACCCGCGGCAGGTTATATGATGGAATACAGTCACCTCCCAGTAACAACCACAATGTTGAATATTTACTGACAGTAGGGAAACACTCGTGATTTATGCTGAGTGTAAAAAAGAACCAAGAGACAAGGTCACATATGATACTAGCTTTGTACAAGAAAACCTGCTGGTGTATATTTGAAGGTCACACCCAAAAATGTCTACTTGGTTCTCTTGGGATGATGACCATTGATGAATAATTGCTCCCACACTTCTGCATTTTGTATTTTCACATTTTGATGTGTTTTACATACTTTGTTCACCTTCCCCAGCATTCCTAAACCATGGTGGTTCAATGCAAAAGGTAACTTTGCAGGGACGCCAGGTAATGGGAATAAAGTGGCAGAGCCTTAGCTGGGCACCTTCTATAAGGTGGCAGTGGTTGTCCTGCTGCCAAATGACTATTTAGCCCTTCAGGGACTGATACCTTTCACATGAAAAGGCAAAACTAAGACGGCTCTCATTACCCAGGGCTGTACACCAATGTGCATGGCCTTGTGAGGACCCACGCTCAGCGGCTGCCCAGCCCCCCGTCAAAGCCAAGCTCAACCAGAAGGCAGTTGGGGTGAACCGTTCCGGCTACCGCGCGACCAGCACTTCCTCTGTGGCCTCAAGTCCACCGAGCAGTTGGTCACCTCCCTTGACACCCCAGGGCTCCGGGCCAGGGCCCCACCCACCCATGCCAGACTCTCCGGGACGCTCACAGAGGGTCCGCCCATCCGCACTGCGGCTGCCTGGACAGGAGCCGAGCCTGGCCAATGAGCGCCGGTGTCTCAAGTGCCGCAAGCGTCACGGCTGCTGCCATTGGCTGGTCGCGAGAGGCGGAAATCCTTGCCTGGCGCCGGTTGCCACGGACGCCCGGCTGGCCCACAACATGGTTCTGGAAAGTCAGCGCAAACCCCCGGCGCCCCGCGGCAGGGAAGCCTCCTGAGCTTACAGGCGTCTCCCGGCAGGTGGCTCCACGAGCAGCCTGAAGACTCCGGAATGTGCTGACTAACGCCGCTGCCAGAGGGGCACAGGTCCAGGGGCAGCTGCGGCCCCGCCGGGCACAGAGGGGAACCCTTTCCTTCCGGAAAGCCCTCGAGCTGGGCCCACCTTGGGGTCACAGCCTGGGACGGCACCCTCGGAACGTTGGAGCTTATCATTCATGAGAAAGCACAAAACAAGGAAAACTTAAAGCTGTAGAAGCCCCTGAACAATACATTAATCAGTTTTAAAAAGGAATATTTCAAAGGGTTAGGCGAATTCCTTGTATAAATGAAACCACTAGCAACTGAGCCCTCTGCCTGTGTAAGGCAGATGTCACCCCGGGATTTCTTTTCACTGAGGACCTTTCACCTGCAAGGAAATAAAATTGTTAACTTTTCTGAACACTTTAAGGTTTTTGCTGTCCAGTGAAGAGAGGGAAGTTATTCTTCTTGGGGGCAAGTCTCACCCTTATTGCATATTAGAATCATGGGGTAGGAGCTGCCCCAAACCCAGAGGTTTGGGGCCTGAAGAATTGTTCTGGAGAGGGCCCTGGGGTTGGGGGCAGGGAAAATTAAAAAATGCAGCCAAGATCAGAAACTACGTATATAAAACTCTTACTGCTGCTGCTGCTGCTAAGTCGCTTCAGTCGTGTCCAACTCTGTGAGACCCCATAGACGGCAGCCCACCAGGCTCCCCCGTCTCTGGGATCCTCGGCCCTACACAAATGTATGGTTGCTCCACACTTCAATGATTCCTTAGGTCTCGTCTGAATTCTGTATACCCAGAATTTCATTTGTGAGGGACAGAAAAAGAACCCTCCTGGTGTGATCTAACACTCCAAAAGCAAGGCCAGGAAGGACAGGGCCTCATTCCAAAACCCTTCCTACTCAGGAGGGAGAACTCACAAATCTGTTCAGTCAGACCCCAGGAGGCTGACTCGACTCGGTCTCCGTGGGCAGCAGGCGAGGGCATGCATTTCAAGGTTCCATGGAGACTTGTAATTTCCTGTCACCCAGGTGTTGGAGCTAGGTGCACTCATTTTAATGGAGGGGACTGGACAACTTGTTTCTTCTGCTCTCCTACACCCTGGCACTTTCTCTGGCTGTATCCCCCACCTCCTGTGCAGATGGCAGAGGGTGGTCAGAGCCTGATGGCTAGCTCTCTTGTTTCTCTAGCTGAGAGAAGCTGACAAACCAGACTCTAAATCTAACTTACTGGGCTTCCACAATTAGCACCCTAATTTTACCATTTTATTCCCTAATTGTTTGACACAATTTCACACTTTGTTCTTTGTAATAGTATGGTCTCACTCCAAAATACCACGCTGCTATTCAACAACACAAGAAACGACACTACACATGGATATCACCAGATGGTCAATACTGAAATCAGACTGATTACATTCTGTGCAGTCAAAGATGGAGAAACTATACAGTCAGCAAAAACAAGATCAGGGGCTGACTGTGGCTCAGATCATGAACTCCTTATTGCAAAATTCAGACTTAAATTAAAAAAATAGGGAAAACCACTGGGCCATTAAGGTACGACCTAAAGCAAGTCCCTTACAGCAGAAGTGACAAACAGGTTCCAGGGATTAGATCTGATAGAGGGCCTGAAGAACTACGGACAGAGGTTCATAACACTGTATAGGAGGTGGTGATCAAAACCATCCCCAAGAAGAAGAAATGCAAAAAAGCAAACTGGTTGTCTGAGGAGGCCTTGCAAATAGCTGAGAAAAGAGAAGCGAAAGGCAAAGGAGAAAAGGAAAGATAAGCCGATCCAAATGCAGACTTCCAGAGCATAGCAAGGAGAGAGATAAAGAAAGCCTTCCTAAGTGAACAATACAAAGAAATAGAGGAAAATAATAGAGTGGGAAAGACTAGAGATCTCTTCAAGAAAATTAGAGACACCAAGGGAACAATTTATGCAAAGATGGACACAATGGACAGAAATGGTATGGACCTAACACAAGCAGAAGATATTAAGAAGAGATGGGAAGAATACAAAGGAGAACTATACCAAAAAGATCTTAATGACCCAGATAATCAGGACAGTGTAATCACTCACCTAGAGCCAGACATCTTGGAGTACGAAGTCAAGTGGGCCTTAGGAAGCATCACTATGAACAAAGCTAGTGAAGGTGATGGAATTTCAGTTAAGCTATTTCAAATCCTAAATGATGATGCTGTCAAAGTGCTGTACTCAATATGGCAGCAAATTTGGAAAACGCAGCAGTGGCCACAGGACTGGAAAAGGTCAGTTTTCATTCCAATCCCCCAAAAAGGCAATGCCAAAGAATGTTCAAACCATACAATTGCGCTCATCTCATACACTAGCAAAATAATGCTCAAAACTCTGCAAGCCAGGCTTCAACAGTACATGAACCATGGACTTCCAGATGTTTAAGCTGGATTTAGAAAAGGCAGAGGAACCAGAGATAAAATTGCCAACATTTGTTGGATCACAGAGAAAGCAAGAGAGTTCCAGAAAAACATCTACTTCTGCTTCACTGACTACACTAAAGCCTTTGTATGGATAGCAGCAACCTGTGGAAAATTCTTCAAGAGATGGGAATACTAGGCCACCTTACCTGCCTCCTGTGAAACCTGTATGCAGGTCAAGAAGCAACAGTTAGAACTGGACATGGAACAATGGACTGGTTCCAAATTAGGAAAGGAGTACGTATGTCAAGGCTGTATGTCACCCTGCTTATTTAACTTATATGCAGAGTACATCATGAGAAATGTCAGGCTGGATGAAGCACAAGCTGGAATCAAGATTGCTGGGAGAAATATCAATAAACTCAGATGCAGATGACACCATCCTTATGGCAGAAAGTGAAGGGGAACTTAAAGAGCCTCTTGATGAAGGTGAAAGAGAAGAGTGAAAAAGCTGGCTTAAAACTCAACATTCAAAAACCAAAGATTATGGCATCCGGTCCCATCATTTCATGGCAAATAGTTGGGGAAACAATGAAACAGTGACAGACTTAATTTGGGCTCCAAAATCACTGCAGATAGTGACTGAAGTCATGAAATTAAAAGATTCTAGCTCCTTGGAAGAAAAGCTATGACAAACCTAGACAGCATATTAAAAAGCAGAGACATTCCTTTGCTGACAAACGTCTATATAGTCAAAGCTATAGTTTTCCCATCTGGTCCCATCACTTCATGGGAAATACATGGGGAAACAGTGGAAACAGTGTCAGACTTTATTTTTTTGGGCTCCAAAATCACTGTAGATGGTGATTGCAGCCATGAAATTAAAAGATGCTTACTCCTTGGAAGGAAAGTTATGACCAACCTAGATAGCATATTCAAAAGCAGAGACATTACTTTGCCAACAAAGGTCCGTCTAGTCAAGGCTATGGTTTTTCCAGTGGTCATGTATGGATGTGAGAGTTGGACTGTGAAGAAAGCTGAGCGCCGAAGAATTGATGCTTTTGAACTGTGGTACTGGAGAAGACACTTAAGAGTCCCTTGGACTGCAAGGAGATCCAACCAGTCCATCCTAAAGGAGATCAGTTCTGCTGCTGCTACTGCTAAGTCGCTTCAGTCGTGTCCGACTCTGTGCGACCCCACAGACAGAAGCCCACCAGGCTCCCTTGTCCCTGGGATTCTCCAGGCAAGAATACTGGAGTGGGTTGCCATTTCCTTTTCCAACGTATGAAAGTGAAAAGCGAAAGTGAAGTCGCTCAGTCGTGTCCGACTCTTAGCGACCCCATGGACTGGAGCCTATCAGGCTCCTCCGTCCATGGGATTTTCCAGGCACAAGTACTGGGGTGGGGTGCTATTGCCTTCCCCGAGATCAGTCCTAGGTGTTCTTTGAAAGGACTGATGCTAAAGCTGAAACTCCAATACTTTGGCCACCTGATGCGAAGAGTTGACTCATTGGAAAAGACTCTGATGCTGGGAGGGATTGGGGGCAGGAGGAGAAGGGGACAACAGAGGATGAGATGGCTGGATGGCATCACTAACTTGATGGACATGAGTCTGAGTGATATCCATGAGTTGGTGATGGACAGGGTGGCCTGGCGTGCTGCAACTCACCGGGTTGCAAAGAGTCGGACACGACTGAGTGACTGAACTGAACTGAAATGACTGATGGTTTTTCCAGCAGTCATGTATGGATGTGAGAGTAAGACTATCAGGAAAGCTGAGTGCTGAAAGATTGATGCTTTTGAACTGTGGTGTTGGAGAAGACTCTTGAGAGTCCCTTGGACTGCAAGGAGATCAAACCAGTCAATCCTAAAGGAAATCAATCCTGAATATTCATTGGAAGGACTGATGCTGAAGTTCCAATACTTTGGCTACCTGATGTGAAGAGCCGCCTCACTGAAAAAGATCCTGATGCTGGGAAAGACTGAGGGCAGGAGAAGGGGACGACAGAGAATAAGATGGTTGGATGGCATCACCGACTTAATGGACATGAGTTTGAGTAAACTCCAGGAGTTGGTGATGAAGAGGGAGGCCTGGTGTGCTGCAGTTCATGAGGTCACAAAGAGTCGGACAGGACTGAGCTGAACTACAACCATCAGGAATGGCAAAGATAGTGTAGGTTTGTGATTCTAACCCAGGATAATTCCAAAATGAACTGGAAATTGAAAGACAACTTGATAGGAGATTCTGACCAGACAGAAAAGGGGACCCAAACGTAAAACCAAAATGGAAATGATGGAAATTACTGAAAAGAGCAGAAGGGAGGGTACAATGGTATATGAAAATGAAAAGGGGAAGATGGGTGGAATTTTAAAGTCAGAAATTAAAATGTCAGACCATAAGGAAGGGAAGAGCTAAGATGGCGGACGAGTAGGACGGGGAGAATACTTTCTCCTCCACAATCCATTAAAAGAACATTTGAATGCTGAGTAAATTTTGCAAAACAACTTCTGAATGCCGGCAGAGGTCATCAGGCACTTAGAAAGACAATTCATTGTCGGAGCCCTGCGGTAACTCCTTTTGCGGAGAAGTGGCACGGACACCAGCATTTGCTATTGGCAAGCGGGGGCTGGGCTAGGAGGAGCGGCGGGGCCTGCATTGCTTTGAGAAAGGATTTGGCCTGGCTATCTCAAGCGCTATCTGAGCGAAATAACCAGACTGTCGGTTATCTACTACATCAAAAGCCAGCCCTAACTTAAGACACCACCAGGACTACCTACGGAACAAAGGACTGCACAGAGATAGCTGGCTGCAGGCCGTCCCACTCCGGTGACAGGCAGCCAGGACTGGAGGCGGGTAAGCACAGCCCTAGAGAGACATTGTCTACAGAACTGTAGGTAGGTTTCTGTGCTGACTCACGCTTCTTGGGGCTCTGGATGGTCAACATCTGCCTGAGAAAGTGTGCCGGTTGTATACCCAGAAAACTGAGCGGCGGAGAGGCGATAAGTTGCAGCAGCTGTGCTCGCTGAACATTTCATCACCTGCGCTACTCGGATCTGGGAAGGGCATAAAACGCAGACTCAACCAAGTCTGTGCTTCTGAGGATTATCCGAGTGCCTGAACCTGGTCGGCTTAAATTTGGGTGTTCATTTCCACCCCCTCTGTAACAGAGCAGAGATCAGATATTGAAAAGACTAGTAAACCGCCTCAAGAAAGAAAATTCAACAAACTACCAGAATATAGTAAGGACACTTTAAACTTGGCAATTTTAACAAGATGAAGAGACAGAAGAATACCCAGCAGCTAAAGGAGTAGGATAGATTCCCACCAAATCAAACCAAAGAGGAAGAGATAGGGAATCTACCTGATAAAGAATTCCGAATAATGATAGTGAAATTAATCCAAAATCTCGAAATCAAAGTGGAATCACAGTTAAAGAGTCTGTAGACAAGGATTGAGAAGATGCAAGAAAGGTTTAACAAGGACCTAGAAGAAATAGAAGAGTCAACACCTAATGGATAATGCAATAAATGAGATCCAAAACACCCTGAAGGCAACAAATAGTAGAATAACAGAAGCAGAAGATCAGATCAGATCAGATAAGTCGCTCAGTCTTTGCGACCCCATGAACTGCAGCACGCCAGGCCTCCCTGTCCATCACCAACTCCCGGAGGTCACTCAGACTCACATTTATCGAGTCAGTGATGCCATCCAGCCATCTCATCCTCTGTCGTCCCCTTCTCCTCCTGCCCCCAATCCCTCCCAGCATCAGAGTCTTCTCAAATGAGTCAACTCTTCGCATGAGGTGGCCAAAATACTGGAGTTTCAGCTTTAGCATCATTCCTTCCAAAGAAATCCCAGGGTTGATTGCCTTCAGAATGGACTGGTTGGATCTCCTTGCAGTCCAAGGGACTCTCAAGAGTCTTCTCCAACACCACAATTCAAAAGCATCAATTCTTCCGCGCTCAGCCTTCTTCACAGTCCAGCTCTCACATCCATACATGACCACAGGAAAGACCATAGCCTTGACTAGGCGAACCTTTGTTGGCAAAGTAATGTCTCTGCTTTTGAATATGCTATCTAGGTTGGTCATAACCTTCCTTCCAAGGAGTAAGCGTCTTTTAATTTCATGGCTGCAGTCACCATCTGCAGTGATTTTGGAGCCCAGAAAAATAAAGTCTGACACTGTTTCCATTGTTTCTCCATCTATTTCCCATGTAGTGATGGGACCAGATGCCATGATCTTCGTTTTCTGAATGTTGAGCTTTAAGCCAACCTTTTCACTCTCCACTTTCACTTTCATCAAGAGGCTTTTGAGTTCCTCTTCACTTTCTGCCATAAGGGTGGTGTCATCTGCATATCTGAGGTTATTGATATTTCTCCCAGCAATCTTGATTCCAACTTGTGTTTCTTCCAGTCCAGCATTTCTCATGATGTACTCTGTATATAAGTTAAATAAACATGGTGACCATATACAGCCTTGACGTACTCCTTTTCCTATTTGGAACCAGTCTGTTGTTCCATGACCAGTTCTAACTGTTGCTTCCTGACCTGCATACAAATTTCTTAAGAGGCAGATCAGGTGGTCTGGTATTCCCATCTCTTTCAGAATTTTCCACAGTTTATTGTGATCTACACAGTCAAAGGCTTTGGCATAGTCAATAAAGCAGAAATAGATGTTTTTCTGGAACTCTCTTGCTGAGGCAGAAGATAGGATTAGTGAATTAGAAGATAGAATCCTAGAAATAAATGAATCAGAGGAGAAAAAAGAAAAACGAATCAAAAGAAATGAGGACAATCTAAGAGACCTCCAGGATAACATTAAACGCTGCAATATTCGAATCATAGGAGTTCCAGAAGAATATAAAAAGAAAGACCATGAGGAAATACTTGAGGAGATAATAGTTGAAAACTTCCCTAAATTGGAGAAGGAAATTACTACTCAAGTTCAAGAAATCCAGAGAGTCCCTAACAGGATAAACCCAAGGCGAAACACCCCAAGACACATATTGATCAAATTAACAAAGATTAAATATAAAGAACAAATATTAAGAGCAGCAAGGGAAAAACGTCAAATAACTCACAAGGGAATTCCCATAAGGATAACAGCTGATCTTTCAAGAGAAACTCTCCAAGCCAGGAGGGAATGGCAAGACATAATTAAAGTGATGGAAGAAAATAATTTACAGCCTAGATTATTGTATCCAGCAAGCATCTCATTCAAATATGAAGGAGAAATCAAAAGCTTCATAGATAAGCAAAAGTTGAGAGAATTTAGCACCACTAAACCATTTCTCCAACAAAAACTAAAGGACATTCTCTAGATAGGAATCATTAAAAGGGTGTATGAATTCGAACCCAAAACAATAAAGTAAATCCTATTTATCAATAATTGCTTTAAACGTCAATGGACTGAACGCCCTAATCAACAGACAGGGACTGGCCGAATGGATACAAAAACAAGACACCTAAATACCTTGTCTACAAGAGATAACCAAAAGACTAAAATGCGTTAAATGGATACAAAAACTAGACCCCTATATATGTTGTCTACAAGAGAACCACCTTAAAATAGGGGATATATACTGACTGAAAATGAAGGGCTCGAAAAAGGTTTTCTATGCAATTATGGACCAAAAGAAAACAGGAGTAGCAATACTCATATCAGATAAAATTGACTTTAAAGATCCTGAAAAGGAGACAATCAAGGTTATACATAACAACTTAAAGGAACAATCCAAAAAAAAGTTATAACAATTATAAATATACATGCACCCAACATTGGAGCATTGATTTATCTAAGACAAATATTAATTAATATGATAGAAGAAATATGCAACAATACAATAATAGTGGGAGACTTTAATACCCCACTCATACTTATACAATCTGGCTGTAATAGACAAAGTAAAGAGGAAAACATATTCACTTATGAGCCTCAAAAAATTCAGTTCATTCAGGAGAGTTAAAAAAAAATATTGACTTATTTCTTCACTCTGTAAAGCTTTATTGACTATTTTATGGGACTGGTACCACTTTGGGTACTAAGGAGGAAGAAGTGACAAATGTGATCCTGTCCTAAATAATATATTGTGGTAAAGATAGACCTACCAATACAAAATACCAAGATGTGCCTAAGATGAGGACATCCAAACTGGACTTTTATTTTCCTGAACTTTTCATTTCCAGATCAAACCTCCTAATATAGGATGAATTCAACATGTTTTTTTTTTAAGTGTTCTTTGTGATTAAAAACAGAAAGCCATTAGTTAAGAAATTACATATACTCCTCCCCACTATCACTCCCCTTCTTTTTTCCCATTTCCCTCCCACCCTCATTGATCCTTTCCTTTCTCCATTTTCCCCTGCAAAAAAAAAAAAAAAAAAAATCTGTTGAATAAATAAATGCTTAGGTAATGGGGAAAAAAAAAATTTTTAATGTCACATTACTTCTTAAAAAAGTCAAATAGTATATATTTACAAATTCTTTTAAATAAGCTCCTTTTAGCTTTCTGCCAAGTAGCCCTGAGGTAAGGGGAAAGGAGACTGAGACTGAGGTGAAGGCCAGTGATCAGCACTGGCTGTGATCCTGGGGAAACGCCCTCATCTGTAAAATTGGGATTAAAAGCTCTACTACTTGCTGTGGCTAGGATTAAAGGATGCTTTGTAAGCAGTAAAGTGATGCACAAATGTTGTTATTAATGTGTTATAAAGCCTGCAAAGCAGATACAATTTTAGTACCCTTTATCTCTTTAGATTCAATAAACAGGACAGATTGAATGTGTGACAAAGATAATTTTCAGGAGGATGGGAAATAAATATGGTCTTTGCCTTTGTACTGCCAAATGTTTTGAATGTACAAGAACGCATTTATGCATTTCTTTTCTGCCAGAGAAAGCCCAAAACATTATTTAAAAATGACCCAGTTTACTAGAAATTAACAAAGACAAAGAAAAATGTTCAGTGACACTCTGGGGATGCAATCAAACTCAGAATGTAGGAAAACTATGAATTAAAAACAGCCGGTTTCCTCAGTAAATGCAAATCGAAAAAAAAGACAGAGGGAAGAATAACAACCTTTTGGGACATAACAACTAAACAGAGTGTGCTGGACTTTGGCGTCTGATTCTTATCAAGTATAAAAAGACATTTATGGGACAACTGGGGAAATCTGAACACTGGATACTAGACGATATTAAGAAACTGACGTTTTTTCATGTGTGATATTTCTGGGGTGTGTTTTACAATAAAGAGTCTTTCTCTGGTAGAGATTTCTGTGAAAATGTTTATGGATGAGATGGTATGTCTCGTGATCCACCTTAACATGGTCCAGAAGGGGAGGGGGAAGAAATGGACGGCTACAGATGAAACTACACTGGTCGTGCTGTTCATCAGCATTGAAACTGAGAGGGGGAGAGGTCAGAATTTGTCGTATGTTTTCTACTTTTGTGTATGCTTGAGAATGTCTATGATGAATAGTAAAACAAAAACAACAAAAATTATGTGTGTGTGCGTATATACAAAATGAGATTGGCCCACTCCAGTATTCTTGCCTGGAGCAGTCCATGGACAGAGGAGCCTGGTGAGTTCCAGTCTATGGGGCTGAAAAGAGTCGAACACGACTAAAGCAACTGAGCACGCATAACGACTGGAATGCTGAGATAAAAGTGAAAACAAAGAACAACAAAAAAAACCCATGTAGAGAGCATCATCTCACTAATTTTTTAAAAAGTCCACAAAAACTGTATTGTATATACACCTGCATGCTGCTGCTAAGTCACTTCAGTCGTGTCCGACTCCGCGTGACCCCATAGACGTCAGCCCACCAGGCTCTCCTGCCCCTGGGATTCTCCAGGCAAGAACACTGGAGTGGGTTGCCATTTCCTTCTCCAATGCATGAAAGCGAAAAAGTGAAAGTGAAGTCGCTCAGTCGTGTCCGACTCTTAGCGACCCCATGGACTGCAGCCCACCAGGCTCCTCCATCCATGGGATTTTCCAGGCAAGAGTACTGGAGTGGGGTGCCATTGCCTTCTCCGACACCTGCATACACATATGTAAAAAATCTGCAAAAAGTGCATACCCGACTTTTAACAGCAGTGTCTGTCTGGGAAGAATGGGATGGGGAGTGAGAAATTTCGAGTAGCAGGGAAACTCTTTGAGTTTTATATTCTGTATGGTTTAACACCTAGGACTGAGCACATTCTCGTGCATTTATTAATACCTGCAATTAAAGGTAAATGAGTAGTGCCCACTCACTTTGCGATGGCCTCATCCCGGTCCCTGATGGCCTTCTGAAGCTGCTCCTTTGGCTCCTTGTCCTCAGATGTTACTCTGAGTCGGTCTCTCTCCTCTTTCAGGGCAGTCATCTCCACGCTCAGCAGTGTCACCTAGTGGGAGACGAAGAGGATGAACACGGCGCACCACTGCTGCCGGCCTGGGGTGTCTCCCTCCCGAGGGAGAAGAGAATAGGCCCAGGCGGGCTCAGCGCCTGTGCGGGGCAGGCTGGTGACTTCCCGCTGCCCGCTGCTCCAGGAGGGAGGGGACCACACACGAGGCCGGAGCTCGGTGGACGGGGGCGCTCAGTCTTATGCTGCAGCCGGGGCCTGGTCCCCCTGTGCACACCACAGCACCTCCTTCACCTGCAGGCATTCTCTGGGAGCTGCTGAGTGAAGGCCACATACGCACCAGGGCCCAGAAAACATTTAGGGGGATAGGGACTCGAGTTTTGTTTCCAGTCATCTTCTACTTGACATGGAACACTGCCCTGTGCCCCACACGGACCCTGGCTGGCCCCAGAGCCCGGGACCTGGTTCTCGTTTCTGTGACAGCACTAGACACAGTCTGGCTTTCCCATCCTCTTCCTTCAGCTCCCCAGGTCAAAGCCACAGGGAATTTAGGCAGAAAAACAGCATTGTCACCTTTCACTTCAAGCCTCTTACCTTCTCTATGGTCCATGCCTCTGTGAATGGCATCAGAGTCCACTCACAGGAGTCAACCTTCAGTGGTGAGGCGCCCCTCCTGGCAGCTCCCTTGGTGACCAGAGTTTACCCCACCCTCTGTACACAGCGACCTCTCGCACACCTTGTGTTCTGCCGTGGCGAGAAGCATGTCCTATTCATCTGTGTCTCAGAGCCTGACCAGAAACAATGTTTAATCCCCAAGTGCCTGTGCAGTGGACGGCTGTCATTTTGGGGCTTGTCAAGCACCCAAAATTCCTTCCCATCTGGGGCATTCCTAGTTGCATGAGCCTCGGCAGGAGGCAGAGCGTGCCTACCCACTAAGGAAGCCAAAGGAAGAGACCTCCTTTCCTAGGTACCTGGGCCCCTACCTGGGGCTACAGCTCTTAGGGGTACAGCAAAGCCACTGGCCAGTGGGAGATTACTGCACGGACAGCAAATGGTTTTGTCACTCCACTTCCCATGGTTCCTTCCTGTTTTGGAGCTCAGTTCTCCAGCCTACCTATTGATTCTGTGACGCTTCAGATTTAATTCCAATATATTATTTTTCTGCTCAAGTTAAGCAGAGTGAGTTTCAGTTGTCTGCAACCAGAAACCCTGGCTGGTAGAGCTTTCAATAAATATTTGTTGAATGAATGGAAGGCGGGGAACCCTCCTCACAGTCGATAGGTTCAGACTAGAGTCAGGATGCCTGACGCTGCCCTATTATTAACTATTACACATGCCTTTGACATTTTCCCAAGGAAGGATCCATCCATGCAGATCTGTCCCTCCCACAAGGGGAAAGACATCACCTTTCTGCTCTTTGAGGCCTAGATCTGATCACCTTGACAGTGAAGCTGAGCAAACGCCCCAGGACTAAGGCTGAAGATCAAGCTTCTCTTGAGATACCTTGGGCTCTATAAGCTGAGACAATAGGGGTGCCAGCTCCTGGGGTAGCAGCCACTCAGGAGTAAATCAGAGGACACACACCAGTCAAGAGGGATATGGGACAACTTGTCACTATATGCAGTGGACTCTGCACTCTCACGTGTGCGGGAGGGAATGCCAGGGCCTGGTGCTCTGTGCTTCCACGAAGGGGACAGCTCTGGTGATGAGCCTCAGGGTGCTGGGCATCCGCAGAGGCCAGGGCATGCAGGTGCAGTGAGCTCTGAGGCAGACAAGGCATCAGGTGAGAAGTCCAGCCTCACCCTATTCTTAGCAGGTTCTGCAGCCTGGTAAGCCAGAACTCAAGACCCAGAAAGCACCTGGCAGAGACAGCCATCCCTCCTCAGACCAAATGAGCCCTGACATGGCCTTGAGCCAGCCAGGTGTTCCGCCAGCTGAGTCGGCAACAGATAAAACTACATGCTAGGCAGGAAATGCCAACATGTCATAGTCTCCTGATAAGACTCCACAAGAACTTCTTGCTGTGGCCTGGAAAACCTGACCAAGGTAGAGACTGCCAGCTTAGGAGTGACAAAGGATTTACCCTCTCTGAGTTGCACATGAATTTGATAAAAAGCAGGAATAAAAGGAACTATTCCCTGCCATCGAGTTGTCATGAGGATCAAATGAAATAAATAACTTCAAGGGCCCAGCTCAGAGTGTAAGCGCCACCCCTTCTCTCCCCACCATGGAGGACCTTCCAGTTAACAGCTGGTGTATCTGCTGACTTAGGTTACAGCCACCCCTAAATCCACTCTTCCCTTGAAACTGAACAGCATCAAAGGAAACATCCTGACGTCATACATCCAGGGCTGACAATCATTTGAGTGCCTGCTCTAGGTAAGGCACCGCATGCACTAGACGCTTCAAGAGAGGACAGAGAGGTGTGCCCGACCTGGAGCCTATCCGTGCAGGCGGCCCACTAAGGCTGGACGGGGAAGGTGAGTAGGGAGTGAGGGTAACCATGACAAAGCAGGGCCAGGGACTCCCTGAGCAAGGGAGGCAGGAGAGTTTCGAGGAAGAAGTGAAACCTGATCAGGAACTTGAAGGATGAGGAGGGCTGTGTGTGCAGGGGAGTCTTCCAGGGAGGGAGAAAGACTGGGAGAAAAGACCCAGCTGTGGTAACACAAGGGCAGCCCGTGCCATGCCTATCTGGAACCTATGTTCAATTCTGCTAAAGCAGAGGTGGTAAAAGAGAAACAATAGGAGCAGAGGCTGGACGGTGGGACGCAGCCAGACCGTAGGGCCATGAGGGTTTGAGAATATTGCAAGGGGTGTCCCACCTTCAAGTCGTGATTCAGAAGATCACTCCAGACCATCTGAAGGGTGAGTGGCTGGAGAGGCGATGACCAAAAGCAAGGTGTGAAAGAATGAAGTTCTGAGGGGGACAGTGGCTGGGAGGCTGGAGGAGACAGAACGTGCTGAGATTTCAGAGGAGGGGGCACCCAGACCTCATCAGTCAGAGCCTCAGCTGCTCCTGGCTCACGTTCCCCTGAGTGTTCACGTCCCTGGAGTAAGTGGCATGTGCTTCAGTCAAGAATAAAGGAGCCAAATGACGGGGTGGGACTGTTTCTCTTACTCTACCTCCCAGGACCAAATGTACTGGCCTGGGAGAACTACTTGTCATGTTGCCCGGGAGGTCCTCCTGCCTCTGGGCAGCAGCTCCAGACCCCATGGCCAGCCCTCCCTGGGGAGCTGCAGGGATGGAGCAGAGGGGGCCAGGCACAGCCAGCACGAGGGCAGGAGCAAGTCTGCAGGTATGGCTTTGGGCTTTGCCTCGAACAGGTGATGATTAATTAAACCTGGGCTCTCTTTTAGTTTAGAATTTGGGTAGGCTTCTGAGGGGTGGGGAACTGTGGGCACTTCACCGTCAAGGTCCCACACACCTTTTACCTCTGGCCTCGTTTCCAGGAGAGAAGAGAACACTCAGGCAGGAAAACATTGGGAGTGGAGGTGGGACCATCCATTGGTGAGGCTGGACCTCAGTCCCACATCACCTGTCTGAGCCGGGCTCCCCAAAGGGTACGAAGCTGATCTGACTCCCCTCATCTTACATCCACCTGAGCCTCTCAGGGTCTCAGGGCACAGGCACGTAGTGAACTAACTGCAGGAGGCACCCCTGCCTGCCCCAATGGCTGCCATTTCCATGGCCCTGGCAACTCCCCCTGCGTCACCCACTGCCCCGGGAGTCGGTGTCCCTCCCAAGGAACACTCCCGGATGACACAACTTAGCTGAGAGGTCTGTGGCTTTGACTGAGCCTGTGGGGACTGATGAGCCCTGGCAGAGGCCCAACTCTGTATCTTATGTGGGACTGAATGTAACCATCTGTTTGACAGGTTTTTTTTTTTTTTTTTTTTAAGGAATCCATAGGAATTGACCTAAATCAGTTGTCAGTTGAACTTTTAAGGAAAATTCTCTGGTAGAGATGGCTTCCTAAATATTAATTGTTCCATAGTAGACTCAGCAACCTCTACCTTATGTTTTTGGGTCAAATAATGCCCTCTCGGGCTTCTAGAAGCAACAAAGCGGCTTTTATTAAACCAAATAACTTTAAGGCCCACTTTCTTTTGCATTTTATTCTACCCCTTTGGAAGGTATGATCCCTCCTGCCGCCAACCCCTCTGGCCAAACGACCACCAGAGGGTCTTAGGTTTTAGGTACAAGAGTGTTTCTGGCTGTCCAAACCTACTCCCCAGGGCTTGGTCAGGAACAAGATACAGCTTTCAGTAGCATCCTTCTGCCCTTCTTATCTGGTCACTCACAAAAAGAAGACAGCAGTGATGGCTTGTCTCCCAGTATCTTCCAAGAGAATAATACCAGGAAGTCTAATGGGTACAACCCGAAGGCAGAAGTTTATTTCTGTAAGTTCCATTACATTTAAGAAATACTGAATGAAGTGAAAGCCCGGTTTAAATCCCATCTTTCATCAACCTCTTCCTGTAGCAGGAAGGAGGACTAGCTCTGGACAAGCAAAGAAGGGGGCAGGGTTTAAAGGGGTACCTGTCTGGTGTCCCCCAAATGGGACAGAACCTCCATACAGGACTCCAGTCAAAAGGAAGAGATTTTATGTATCTCCTAGGTAGATTTTAGAAGCTCCTTTTTGGGTAGGGCCGCTCCTAAGCCCTTTAAAACTTTTCAGATGAAAATACAGATGTCCTTCTCCAGTGTTCTCGAGACATGAAATCACGATCAAACAGGAAGGGAACAGCAAGAGCAGCAGTAAGTACCTCCAAAGCTGAAATGCAGGCTGGCAGAGGTGACAGCACTCACAAAGAGAGCTCAGGCCCTCAAGGGATCAACTGACCCTTGGTTTGCAAACTTCCTGCCCAGAAGCTGCTGGACAAACATCTAAATGTGTCTTGGGAGCTGTGGCACTCTATCAGAGTCCACATGGTTATTCAGGCACTGTAGAGGGCTGGGAGTCCTGGAGGAAATGGAGAGCCAGTCTTAGTTGTGGCGGGATCTTTTTAGTTGTGGCATAAGGGATCTAGTTCCCTGACCAGGGAGCAAACCCAGGCCCCTTGCGTTGGCGCAAAGAGTTTTAGCAGCTGGACCACCAGGGAGTCCCTTGGCTATTCTCATTCCTAACGGTTTCACTGTGTCTAAACCTGAGGACTGACTTCTCTTGAAGACACCCAGCTCATCTCAGCTTCAGGTCACTACTCCTGAAGGTCCGACCACCAGAGGAGAGCCCTTCTCAGAGAGCCATGGAGAGGGGGACTCACAGGGGTCCCAGGGAGCAGGAGCCCCTGAACATCCTGCACTGGGCTGAGGACGGGGGTGCTCACCTGACTGTGCAGCCGCTGCAGCTCTTCCAGGCTTTGCCTCAGTTTACCCCTCTCTCCCTCCATGAGTTCCCTCAGGGCTCTCGAATCCTCACTGGTCTGCCTTATCTGTTCTTCTAAGGAGTCATCATCAATTCTCCGGGAGCTCTGACAGCAGAGTCAGCCGGCCAAGCAGAGAGGCGGTGAGAGTGGAGGGGAGTGGGGAGATAGTTAATGGGAGAGATGAAGAGGGGAGGGGAGCAGGGAGACGGTTCAGTTTGAGGAAAAGCAAGGTGGGGGGATGGGAGAAAAAAAAGAGAAGCAGAAGGAAGAAACAGAAGGTTAGAGAAGAGAGGCTGTCTTGCTCAGTTTCGACGTGCAGACAATAACTAGTTTATTTTGTTTCAAGCTTTGGAGAAGGGAAACTGTGCACGCCAAGAGCACACCCCTCCGCCAGCTCGCTCTCCCACGCTGGCCCGGCCTCCGCACTACAGTGCATCCCACGAACCACCTCGGCAGGACAGCCACCCTTTCACCTAGCTTCACCTAATACAGGGAGAGAGATGCGACCATCCTGCAAGAGGAGGAACCTGACGAGAAACAACAGCCCGAGAGCTGTGGGTGTAAATGGAGAGGGAGTCTGGCAGGAGCCTGACACAAAGCTGGAAGAAAGGCCTGTCTGCCCATGGGGACGTTCCTCTTCTTCACCAGAGGAGCCACGTCTGGAATTCTAAAAGCCCAGCTGTTGATCATCTCAACTTTCCATGCTCACGTCTAGCCTTTGAGCAGAAGCATCAGATCTTTTAGGTTTGCCTATTCACGGTTACCTCCACCACCAGGACCAGTGGGCAACAGAAGAACAACTTGCAGTTTTTACAGGGATCCAAATTTCTACATTCACAGCCTCCCAGGAAAGTGCTCACACTCGAGGCCCTGAGGCCTCATCCGCATCCTGAGCCTGCAGGGAGGGACTCTGGGGGCTGATCAGACCCTGTGCCTGCTCCCTGTGGGAAGTGTGCTCTGAAAAGGGCTCAGAAGGCATTCTTGAAGACTTTATTAGGTTCCAGGTTCCAGGGCTAACCTCCCCCTGGACTTGGTATCAGCCTCCAGGCCCTGTGGAGCCCGGAGCGCTCAGTGCGGCCTCTTACCGTGGGCTCCATGCCGTCCACGATGCTCTGGATCAGTCTCTTGAGCTCGTTCAGGGCAGTACGCAAGCTGCCGGCTGGCACGTCCTTGGCCGATGACGTCTCTGAAGACTCATCCATCGAGGAGTCCGTGGAGACAGCCGAGTCAGCACTGTCGCTTCCGCGCAGGTGTGAGCAGAGATAACGGACCTGGCAGTAGGCCTCCCAGAGCTGTAGTCTCAGCTGCGGCAAAGAGTTACTCCGGTTAGGGCTCCAGAGCGGAGAAGGTGATGACACCCCTCTCTAGTCCTCTTGCCTAGAGAATCCCAGGGATGGGGGAGCCTGGTGGGCTGCAGTCCAGGGGGTCGCTAAGAGTTGGACACGACTGAGTGACTTCACTTTCACTTTTCACTTTCATGCATTGGAGAAGGCGATAGCACCCCACTCGTGTTCTTGCCTGGAGAATCCCAGGGACGGGGGAGCCTGGTGGGCTGCTGTCTATGGGGTCGCACAGAGTCGGACACGACTGAAGCGACTTAGCAGCAGCAGCAGGGCCTCCAGGGAGATGGCCAGCACCGTCTGTCACTAGCACACAAGTCCAAGAGTCTAGTTCCAGGAAAGGCTTTTTTTTTTTAAATTACTTGTTCCAAGAAACATATACTTATTCTGGGCCCCGTACAATTGCATGTGCTTAGTTGCTAAGTCGTGTCCAACTCTTTGTGACCTTATGGACTATAGCTGGCCAGGCCCCTCTGTCCATGGGATTCTCCAGGCAAGAACACTGGACTGGGTTGCCATTTCCTTCTCCCGCACAACTGCACAGACTCCCGGTTCTTATATCCTCTGCCCTCAGGTCCCTCCCAGTTGCACATAAAGTACTTCTTGATATAGTCAGTTACTTTTGGAGGAAGTCTCCATATAATTAGGGGAATGAGTGGTTACGGATAATATGAAAAGAAGCCGATTAGGTGGATCACGAATGTTCCAGAACCCTGTCAATACCAGAGTTCTGAGGCTGATTAGTCAACAAGCATTTCCTAAGAGGCCGCCTCAGGACATCTCCAGCCAGCAGGCCGAGGGGCTCACACACGTGCAGACCACGGCACCCCATGTGTGGGGTGAGCGGGAGGGCCGGGGGCATGCCAGCACCTGCTCTCTCTCCTGCTCCAGCTCCTCCGCCTCCATGCTCTGCTCTATCTCGGACAGCAGGGACGCGCTGGTGGCGGCAGAGCTCTGCAGGCTCCTCTCCTCGGTCAGCTCCTCCACCTTCACCTGCAGCTGCCGGTAGGAGAGCCGCACCTCCTGCAGCTCCAGCTGGCTCTGGTGCAGCTTTCGGGGAGACAGCAAAGCGGGGTGAGGGGGCCGAGCCCCAGCTGACAAACCCACCCCGAACCTGACCACGCTTCCGGAACCCGCCACCAATTTACAGGAGAACACGGAACAGGGAGGAGCAAGCTAGATGGCACTGAAGGTATGTGGTTGGTAAAATCCAGATGTGGGAAACTACAGGACAAACAGTCCAGCTTCTTCAGTAGATAAATTTCAAAAAGAAAAAGACAAAAGGGGAGCCTACAGATTAAAAGAGACTTAAGAGACATATGACCCGACTGCCACATGCAGGCATGTTTTAATTTGTATTTTGCCTCAAAAGAAAAATATGAAAAACTATATTATTAAGATAACTGAAAACTTGAATGCTGACTAGATAGCTGATGATATTAAAGAAATATGGCTAAATTTTCTAGGTGTACTAGTCCTGTGTTTATGTTTTTTAAAGTTCTTATCTGTATTCTTTACTTACAGATGAAATTACAAAAATTCTGGGATTTACTTCAAAATAATATGAGGGGAGCAAGTGGATGTCATGAAGATAGGGTGGGGCTGGTCAGGGATGGATGGTGTGTAGATCTGGACAGTGGGGTACATGGGGTGTCACTGTACTATTCTGAGTTTGTCTGAAATTCTCCAGAATAAAAAGTTGCACACACAAACCTACAGGCATACAAAATAAGGCACCATTAGACTCTCACCAGAATAGCTAAGAAAAATTATAGTAACAGAATAATATCAGGTTTTGATGACAATGTAAAATAACCAGGATTCTCACTGCTGGTGGGAATGGAAGATGACGTGCACCTCTGGAAAACTGTTCGGCAAGTTTCTAGCGAGTGAAATACACACGTGTCCTTTGATGCAGGTGCTCCACTCTTAGGTGCAGACCCAGTAATAAATGACTGAAATGTACATGCAAGACAACCAGGGCGTTCACAGCAGTGTTATCCACAAAAGCCACTCACAGGAACAATCTGAACACCGATAAAAACAGAATGGGTATGCTCACATCCTGCAATACCGTACAGCACGCCACAAGAACACGGAAGAGCACACCGCTTCTCATGCCACAACGGGGGTGAACGTTTCAGACACTGATGTTCAGCAAAAGCCAGGCACAAAACTATTTATAATGTACGATCCTCTTTATAAAAGGTTCCAAAACTTGAGATAAAAGAGATAAAAGTTAGAAGAGAGGTTTGCTTTTGAGGAAGAAGGAGTGCGTTGACTGGGAGGGTGCAGGAGGAAGATTTGTGGGTGCTGACAATGGGTTGTCTTGACCTGGATGGTGGTTACACAGGTACCGATAAAAGCTTCAGTGGGCTATACACCTAGGGTCTGTGTGCTTTACTACATGCACGATGTACTTTGCTGAAAACGTGAAGGGGAGAAGGGTTGTTTGGAAAGGAGCTAGAGGTGGAATCTGAAGTAACATCTGGGCAGTAATACCAAGAGTTCTCAAACTCACCAGAGAGGCAATCTCACCCTACTCACCGATTACAGGCCCTTAGCTGGGGACAGATTTTAGGAGCATGCGTGTGATAGATTTCCACAGCACGTGTGGCTCAGAGGAGAGGCACGCCAGTGTACAGAGGGGACGGCGATGCAGGCATCACGACTCATGGGCCAGGGCCCCTTCCCTGTCCTTTGCTGCTACTACCTCACCCCTCTGTGCATTCTCTTCCCTGGCCCCTTCCCTGTGGAGTCCAAACAGGGCATTTGCCACCCGATGAGGTTATTACTGTTGAATGTAAAGAACTCCACCATGGCTGTTAAACGCCACACTCTTACTGATCCACTCCATCCCTGCACTTATTTTCACCACAACAGCCCCGAACTGCAGAATCAGTCTGTTGGCTAACTGCTGTGCACTGTCCGCACACTACGTACAGGAGCAATGTTTCCTACCCCTGTACTTGAGGACTGCTCACCCCTCTGTCCCCCGACTGAAAATATACTTTGGGAGGTGGGGATGGGAAGAGAACTTCCTGGGATTTAAATTTAGTTAATCCTTTAATAAAATAGCATCTTCAGTCACCCCTGTTCATTAAAAAGAGGGAATGCCATACTCTCTTTTCCAGACTGTCATTGACGTAGGTCTGTGGCTCGTGCAGAGATGCAGAGCCCCAGGGGCAGCAGGCAGCAACTCAAAGCTCTGTGGTTCTCATGAATGGAGCAAGCTGCCTTGCAGAGCCTTCAGCTATCCCTCTGGGTGCCCTGGGAGCCTCTCCTCTGCTGGTCAGTATCAGAGAACATTTGGCTAATGGTACCAGTGGTCTGGGTGTGCCTTAACTAGGAAGGATTTGGAGCCTGGCTGCTCACAGAATGACAAAGGACTTGGCAAGCCTGCCCTGCATGGTTCCAGTGGGTCAGCAATACCTGCTGGTCCAGTGGGAACTCCTCCAGCTCTGGTTTTGAGGAAACTCAGAAAGAAGAAATTAGGTTGATTTTTTTTTTTTTTAAGATATGCCTAGGAAGCCCTTTGGCACAATTACAAATGGCATATTAAATTGACAAAATGCTTTGCAATTATTTTCTAGACAACTTCCATATACATCTCAGCAGGGGCAGTTCAGCACTGACAAGCACGAGTTCTTAGGCACTGGACAACATTAGTTCAATTACGCACACACATTCAAAGGTGCTTAATTACTTGTAACAGCAAGAGAACAGGTCTGCCCTCTCTGGTCAATAACTGATCCATAAATAAATGTAGAAAAACCAAACCAAGGAAGAGTCTATTAAATACAAGAACCTTTTAACATAAGGAATATCACCCTTTATAGAACAAAGATGAAACTAAATGTAATTTATATGTCTGACTGAGGAAGACACCAAATGCCTTGTGTTTGAAGAGTTTGCGAGGTTCAAGCTTACAACACTCACGCCCTTAAAGTGAGCAGAGGTCGGGGCACTCTCTCCATCTTACGCTGAGGGAACTGGGATGGCTGATATTAAGTGATGTGCCTAACGGCACATACCCAGAGTCAGTGAGGTCTAGACTCCAGGTCATTTGCTTCCTGGGTCCCCACAGGGAGCAGGGCCTGCATTCTATGCTGATGAAAGCCACCCACTCCTTGGGACGAGGCCCCTACACACATCTGTAAGACGCTCGCTGGTATGAAACAGAGCAGTTAAGTGGCCCTCTTGAGGGACAAATCCTTTACTGGGCATTTTAAATTTCCTGGGCCCTCAATAGTCATTTTTATCCCTCTCAGACTGAAAAAAAAAAAAAAAAATCAGAGCTGGATTTGATCAGTGTTTTAAAAATCTGTTTCTGACAGTAGAACCCCAATTACAGAGTTAGCCAGATCAAAGGGGGCTATTCTGCTTGTGGCAGCCTGTTGCCCCGCCTGCTCAGTCATTCTCTCATCCTGTGTCTGAGGAAAAGGATTAAAACCGGGGGATTAGAAACATTCCAAGGCCACTAGCTCTACAGTCTACAAGTCTGATTCAGGCACCTACTCCCTGAGCGAGCTGAAATGTCTATTTCTGTATCAGTACAGGCCATTTCAGCAACAGAACTAAGTAGCAACACCTTAAAGAGTTTTATATGACTAGAGGAAGAAAAAAAATTACAAATAGTTGGGAAAGAAGAGATTTCAGTCCATAGATGCAGCTTTTCCCAATGCAGAGGTCCCAAGGTGGGACCTCCCTGACCTGATGCAGGCATTGCACTCCCATTTTTGAAGAAGCCCAATCAGGAGGCAGCACATGTGCAGGGGGCGAGGATGTGAATAAGGTGCGACTGGGGACTCTGGCTGCCGGAGAACATACAGCCCACGTGCCAGCCAAGTACTACCCGGTCCACACTGGTCCTGGCTTTCCTCACCCCCAGGTCTCCCATTCTTGATCTGAAATAAGGACTTCTCATTTGTGAACTCATGTTGAACAGAAGTTTTTTTTTTTTTTTTAGGCAGGGCCATTTCCCCATTTTTCTTTTTCCTTCTCCTCTCCATATTCTACCTCGGCAACCTGCAGGAGAGCATCTGATGGGGTAATAAACGCTGGTGAGACACTGACTTGGAGAGGCAAGTGATACACAGGAAGTCACTGAGAATCAAGTAAAGCAGGCAGGAGGGCCCCCTTCTGGATTCTACCCAGGACTTACTACACTACTTAGGACAGAGAGTTCACCTTTCTTAGCCTCAGTTTTAGAACATCTGCAAAAACACTCTGCTCTGTGCAGAGCAGCCGACAAACGTCCATGGCTGTTATCACCGTAAACTTTAAAATAAGAGCAAACTCCAAAATAAGAGCAAACTCCTTTCCATTTTGAAAACTGATGTGAGGCTTTAGCCAGCATCATTTTCTGTTCCACACTTACTGAGGCCCCGCTTCACACAAAGTTCTGAGCTGAAGGTATAAAACACAGAAAAAATGTTAATTTGCCCTTCAAGAGGCTAATTGCTCAGAGGGCTGTTTAACTGATGGCATCACATGACCTTAGCCTAAGATGTCTTCTCATCCCACGACCCAGGGCTTTCCTCAACAGCCGACTGCTGAGCCTAGGGGCCTTCTGCAACCTGGTCTTTGGGCAGGGACCCACCTGGCACAGGACTATCCCTGGCTGGCCACCTGCATGGGAAGAGCACTGCTGCCATCGGCTCTGCTCCCTGGCACACTCGGAGGACACCCCAGGGAAGCAGGGTCCGGAGCCTCAGGCCCAGTGCTCCTAGGTCAGCGTGGCAAAGCGTTCTTGGCAGCAAATGCTGCACTGTTTCTGGGGAGGCTGAGTGTTTAAGGGGTTGTTTCCTGTCAAGTGTGAGCTTTGGGATTCAGCTGAGGCCTGGTGGCAGTTCCCAAAGAAGGACAAATATAGCCATGAAACAATTTCTTTTAGCAAGGGAAAAAAAAAGAGGCTAATTAGGCTCATAGAGGGGTCGGCCTGTGCCTTCGCTAGCAACTGGCAGAATCAGGATATGTCCTGCTGTACTCAGTGGGCAGCTTCTGGGCTTCTGCTCGGGGCCAGCCCACTGAAGGTAGGGGCCTGGGGAAGCAGCAGCAGAGAGCACCATGAGTCCAGCACACAGCCACGGGCTCCCTCTGAAGTCCCCCCCAGATTCCACAAACCCCAGGAGGCAGAACAGCACTGCAGGTGCTCCAGTCATGTTAACAGCCTGGAAAGAACTCCGTGAAACTGCTCCTGGGGCCAGTGGCTCAGAACAAACTGGAAGGATGACCTGCTGGAGCAATGCACTGGTTCTTGGCAGACAAAGAGCAGTCAGTTAGCCACGCCTGAGGAGACCCATATCCGGCCCAAGGAGAGGCCTCAGAGTCGCCCACTGCCCGTGCACTAGGCCCTCCTTGGGGCTGGGCGGCCGAGCCCGCCCGGCCCTGAGCCCGCCCTCCGCGCCCGCACCTGGAGGTCCTTGTCGTGGCCCTGCCTCTCCAGGATCAACACCCGGTCCTGCAGCTCCTCCACTGTCCCCTGGAGCAGGTCGTTCTCCTCCAAGGTGGCACTGAGACGGTGCTCCAGCTCCCGCTTCCGATCCGACAGCATCTTGATCTGAAAGCAGGGAGAGCGCCACAGGGCGGTGTGGGGTTACACCCGGGCTGACAAGTAGGGCAGGAGGGACCAGCCCCAGAACACGAAGGCAGGCGTCTCTCCAGCGCTCTGCCCCGGACAGAACAGCTGTGAACTCTCCAGCTGAGGAGAAAACCCCTCCCCTTCGTAAACCAGTCTGGGAAGGAGTGGGAGTTAAGCTTTGGGGAAGCTGGAATGTGGGGTGCCAGGTAGAGGCAAGGAAGGTTAGTGCTCTGGAAATTCCACAGATAACACAGAGAAGGGCTCCACCTTGCTGCCCACAACATTTTTTTTTTTTTTTTTTTTTTTTGGCGTGTCATGCAGCATGCAGGATCTTAGTTCCCTGACCAGGGATCAAACCTGTGCCCCTCTGCAGTGGAAGCATGCAGTCTTAACCACCAGACCGCCAGGGAAGTCCCCTGCCTACAACTTTACTCCAACCCAACAGCTGGTGGGGTAGTGGAACCTAACTTGTAGGACACTTCTCTCAAGTCCTGAGCCTAAGACAAGGCCTAGGACAGCCCCTGTGGCCACTGCACTCTCATATTCTTATCTCTCTCCTCTGTCCTTCCCCCCACTGCTGGCAGGTCTGGCGCTTGAGATCACGGCTCAGACCCAGGGCCCCAGGTGAATGGGGGAGCCCTAGGATACAGAAAACACAGCGCTGCCTGCATCAGCCCCTGCCCTGGGAGGGAACAGGACACTGACAAGTAAATAACTGATTTTACTCAAGGTATCTTCTGCTTCAGCAAGAAACTAGTGAATAGAAGCCATCTTTCTCCTTTTATTAAACAGGTTGATATGTTTGTATGCTGAGTATCTAGCCAGCTACAAGAGAGATACAGACTTTCTTTTAGGAAGGTCTGTTCTGTCTCTTCTGTTTCAGTGAGAAAACAGAGGAAAAGAGGAAAGAGATGCCAAGTCTTCTGTGGCCTCAAAGTTTGCAGGGTGAGAGCCACCCAGCATGCCCCCAGGCCAGCAATGCTTCCAGCCCAGGAACCATGCCCTGCTCAGGGGGCTGCAGGAACCTTCCCGAGTCACCTTAACTGCCAGTGGCCTTGGGGGACTTCTGGAGTCCTGCAGGGCCCCAGCTCCTGCCATTATCAGTTCCCTGCTAGACTGACCTCTCACCCCATTGCTTGTGAGTATTCTCCTGGCGTGCTTCAGATGCGCTCCGCGCTCTCTGGAGTGGCATGACGACAGTGCACTAAGGGGACCAACCACAGACCGTTCCCAGGAGAGGTCTGGAAATGACCGTCCCAAGTCCTCTGAAACCTGCCTCCCCTCCGCTCTTTGGCTGTTCTCACTCTCTGCACTAGAATTCTTGCTCAGAGGGCATAACTCTTCCCTGGCCACCTCCCCTCCGTTGGATGAGATGCCGTCCTGGGGAAATGAAGTATGAGGCCTTTGTCCAGACGGATCAGGTATCCGGCCAAACAAAGGAACACTGTCTCTCAGGTGTGCACCCCGGGAAGGACCAACAGAGCACCTGTGTGAATGGCCTACTCTTATCCATACTGAAGCAACGCTGCCCACGTGAAGGGAGCTCTTACTCTAGCTGTGTTTCATTTAAGTACCCTCTGACTTTCACATTGTCCTTCCCGTGGATCACCTTTGGTTTCCAAGTTCCACTCAGTGAAGTCATGAGGTAATCTGGTTCTGATATACAACCCCGCCCCTTAAAAGAAAACAAACAAACAAACTCAGAAGTTCAGAGCTTCGTGAAGTGTCTTACTGCTACTGCTAAGTCGCTTCAGTCGTGTCCAACTCTGCGATCCCATAGACAGCAGCCCACCAGGCTCCCCCATCCCTGGGATTCTCCAGGCAAGAACACTGGAGTGGGTTACCAGGTCCTTCTCCAATGCATGAAAGTGAAAAGTGAAAGTGAAGTCGCTCCGTCGTGTCTGACTCTTCGCGACCCCATGGACTGCAGCCCACCAGGCTCCTCCATCCATGGGATTTTCTAGGCAAGAGTACTGGAGTGGGGTGCCATTGCCTTCTCCGAATGATTTACTGGAAATAAACAATTTCATAGCTCGGCTTTTAGATGTAAAAGTGTTATTAGATGAAGCAGGGAATTGGCATTAGGCAGCCAACTCCCTCACCCGATCCTACACACCCTGAAACTTGGGACCCAATCTGCCCACAAACATTCCTGGGCATGACCCTGTGGCACGAGGGTCTGGGCAGACAGGCCACTTGTGGGTGCCGGACCTTGGCAGAGGTGGCTGAACAGCATGTCATGCACATAGACCGTCACAGACAGGCATGCCAAACCCACCAGCACCAACTACTTACTTCAAGGACCTGCTGCTCAATACCCGTAGGAATTCCAAGGGAAGGGAGGGAAGAAGGGAGTGAGAGCCAGGAGAAAAGAGAAAATATTGACAGACTTTAGGAAAAACATCTTTGAGTCATGTATGAAGCAGGGGAGTAGCCATCTTGGCCTCTTGGGTCTGACCACGTGGGCTGGTTCCTTTACCATGGTGGTGGCGCTGGACTGTCCCTCAAAATGTGACTCAGTCAAAGGGCTGTTGTTCAGACACTTGGGGCTGAGGGGTCTCGGGAGCAGAGGCGGTGGAAGCCTCCCCAGCACAGAGGCCCCCTTTGGGCTGGTGATGTGACCCTTCCCTGCTCCTCACCCCCCAACAACCTGCTTCTCACAGACTCGTCCCCTCAGTGCTACTTTCCCTGCTCTGGCTTGCCCGCCAGGGCCACAGACCCCGCCTGGCGTCTCGTATGCTTTCAATAACACTACTTTCTTCTAAACACCACACACAGTGCTTTCCATGTGTTAACTCATCAAATCCTCTCATCAACACTATGAAGTAGATTACTTCAACTCGATAAAGGACGTATTACTCTCGGTTTATAGGTAAGAATAATAGGTCCTATTTAGAGGGACTGAAGCGGACCCAAATGGAATGGAGAAAGGAAAGATTCTCTTTCCAATCCTCCATTTAGGATGTTTTTGGAGGGATCAACATATCCAGTAAAAAGTAGGTCATTCCTAATTTCAGCACACTCAGCAGTAACTCTGAGCAACCTTACTTCTCTAGACAACAGGCTTCCCAGAGAAACATGGTCGAGCGATCCCCATTCAGTTTCTCACAAACATCTCTCTCCAGAGATGTTAGATAGGGCAGGTTTTTGTTCAGAGGACTCCGTGTCTAAAAGGCCAGGCACAGCTACTGCAAAGAGTAAAGTCCTTCCGCCCAACATGGCTGTTCGGGGAGGCTGACCTCAGCCTGAAGGCTTTCGAGCCGGATGATGTGCTGGTTGGTTGACGAGTTTTTCTCCCGAAAGTCTTCTCTGAGGGCGTGTACTTGCATGGAGAGTTGTCTCTCAACTTCTGATGCCTGTAAGCAAAAGAGACCATGGGGCTGATTCAGAGGTTGTACAAAGGAAGGCCATTCAGAATTTTGCCTTTCATTTCTCAAGCATATCTTTGCAACTCTATTCTACAGCAAGTACAGATGAGAAACAACCAGTTTCCCACCCCATTCACTCTGTTCTCTCATGCTCAAACAAGACTAACCCCTATCCCTACCTAAAGCATGAATGACTCTGTCTAGGTCTAAGACCACTTCACTGATGAGAGGAAAGAGGCCTAGAAAATAGTAAGTTCTCAAATGTTAGTTATTATCATTATGACTCTACACACAGCAGAAGCTCCACAAACATCTACTAAATTCAGAGACAGTCTCAGTATTTTACAAGAAAGAATAAGACCAATATACCTAAACCTTAGATATTCCTTTATCTCCCCCATCCATTTCCTTAGTGGGGGCCAGGCAAATAATCTGTCTTACTCCCAGTCAATGTGGGCACTATTTAAAATACCCTGTCATGTCTGTTAAGATTTTTGCTGTTCATTTCTCAAGGATGTTTTCTGCACCTCTCGATTCTCTGGGGAGTGCTGGCCAAGGGGCTCCTTTCCCACCCTAATCTGTTTATTCTCTAACGTGGAAACCCAGCAAACACCAAATACCATTGAGTGTGTCCGCACCTTCTCTTGAATATGCAGGAGAATGTTTTGAAAGAATGTGCCCTTGGAAGGATCCAAGCCCTGTCACCCCCCTGAGGGCCCAGCCAGCCCAGCCCGCAGAGGAGAGCCCTGAGCGCTGCCCTGGGGAGGGTGGCCACAAGACAGGCCTCACTGCCTCAGTGCTTCTTGGAGGCCAAATGGGGTCAGTAAGCTTTATGGGTTCTCAGAGGAGATCACAGCGTGCAGAAATGGTAAGGGAAGGCTTTCAGAGGAGGCGGGTGGTAATAATCTTGAAATGGTAGGTGAGCTGTTCAATGAGGCTCTCACAGTAATGGTCACATGTTCAATAGTTCCTTTTATCTTCAAGTGCTATGTAATCAATTGTCTATCTTTTTTTGGTCCCATAGATTCAACAAACATGCCCCCCTCCCTGCCCCCAGACTACAGAGCCACAAGAATCAACCCACAGTGCTAATTTTTAAACAATTGGTTTAAAGAAAAAGCAAAAGAAAAGTCAAACCATCTCTTTTTTCTTACTCTAATTTTAGTTTTAGACACTACCAGCTTATTTCCGAATCACTTAGAAACACAGTATTAGTCGCTCCTGCCTAAAAATAACATGAGTATTATTTACCAAGTGCTTACTATGTGCCAAGAACTGTGCTAAATGCTTTATCTCAATTGTCACAACCAAAGTGGGGCCTATCACCCTCACCCAAGGCAACAAGCTCAGGGAGGTGAGGGATCTTGCTCCACATCTCAGTGAATGACAGCATCAGAATGGTCAATTTGGGGTTATGTTACTCTGAAATTAGGACTTCAATACTACCTTCTTATACAGTACCTTGAAGTAATTTTTCCTATTTTTATCACTCACTATTGAAACCAACTTTATGAGTCCAATTTAGACTTTTTTCTTTCTTCTTCTTCTTCTTTTTTTTTTTTAATACTAAGCAATTTTATTTATGACTCTTGAAATTTCTTTGAATAGAATTTAGGACCCATAAAGAAAATTTCCTCTTATAAATGCTATAGTTTGGTCACCTATATCAAATTCAGTTGACTATCAGAATTTCAAATATGCTGGAGATTACAAAGCACTGGGTAATTTAGGAAGCTGGGACCTTATTCTGAGCATCACCATCTTGACATGAATCATGAGACAACCAAGCCTAAGAGATGCACTGGGGACTACAAATAAGCCCAGTCATCAGAAAGGCTCCTGTAGACAGTCTCCTCTCAAAGCAACTTTCCTAGAAATAAAATTTGTCTCTTCTCTCCAGGAATCATGACACCAGAGTCTCAGCTCTTAACCACTATGTTATAATGTCTCTTTAAAATGTATGACTCCTCAGATGTGCTCGAAGATATACTGTTGACGAAGGCTTTTAACCTATAGCTCTCATTTGAATCTCCAACCTCCCAAAGAAGCAGGTATTTCTGGCCTCATTTTGCAGACAAGGAGGTGGAGGCTGAGAGGTAGTGGCCCTGCCTTGGCCCTTCTGGTTCTGTGCTCGCCCACAACACCCTGGCCACCTCCAGCCAGGTGGCCAGTCACCGGTCTGTGATGGTGATGGAGGGGAATACATCAGTCAGACACATAAGCACCATGTGCAAGGAGCTAATGCACCTTCCAAAATATATTATTTCCTTCTTTTTCAGAGATGGAAACTGGCACAGGTATTTTAGATCTAACAGAATGAGTATTAGCTGTTTCTGCACATAAATGAAATAATGATGGCTGAAGTTTGTCCATAACTCTAATGTTCTAAATGCTTTCTAAATAAAGTATCAGAAAGATTATAAAGTCAGTTTTACTTCTATAATGAACACAGCACACTGGTGCTTTTCAGTGCTGGAGCCAGGATTTGTACCCAGATCTGCAGCTCCTACCCTGACATTCTCAGCCCCAACACACAGCACTCCCTTTCTACTCTCCTTTGCTCCCTCTCAAAAAAGCTTACAAAATGAAAGTGACATCAGAGCAACAACCTTGAATTTATTCTAATTTAAGACAAAGGGTGAATTATTAAAAACCATTTGTAATTTACTACAGTTGAAAACTGTTGCATTAGGACATGAATTTAAAAATAAATTTATTTTTCAATTTCCTATTTTTATTTATTTATATTTTTTGGCCAATGTGGGATCTTAGCTCCATGACCAGGGATCAAACCTGTGTTCCCTGCAGTGGAAGCACATAGTCTTAACCACTGGACTGCCAAGTAGGTCCCTATTTTTCAATTTTCAATTTCTGTAACAGAACCCCATTGCAGAATATGGGTTTGTTTTCACAGTACATTTTGTTGATTTCTCCCCAATCTTTCTGTGTGTATGTACACACTTCTCTGTGTGTGTACAATTAAATTACTCATGATCATATTGCATACATAAAATTTTTTTTTTCACTTAGCATCAAAACATCTGATATTAAAACCAAACATCAGGTATCAAAAACATTTCCATGTTATTTATTATTGTGTGTGTGTGTGCACTAAGCTGCTTCAGTCGTGTCCAATTCTTTGTGACCCTATGGATTGTAGCCTTCCAGGCTCCTCATGTCCATGGGTTGCCATGCTCTTCTCCAGGGCATCTTCCTAACCCAGGGATCGAACCTGTGTCTATTGCATCTACTGCACTGGCTGGTGGATTCTTTACCACTAGCGCCACCTGGGAAGCCCAATTATTTATTATTATACTTCTTAGTCATCACTTTAAATGGCTTCATAATATTCCATCAAGAAGATAACTTATGATTTCCTCTAGCACTCCCTTATTGTTAGGCATATGTGATTTTCCCAGATTGTGCAATTATAATGATTACATGTCACTGTGATGGTGGTAGTAGAGCTTTCCTACTAATAGAAGTAGAATGGAAAGCCTGAGTTTTCCGGTGGAATGCAAAAACTGAAATAGTAGATGATTAGAGTTTAGAAGAGGAAATCTACACCAATTTGAACCAAAAATGGGTTTATGATTAGCCTATGCTTAACTGGAAAATTCAATTAACCAAAAGTCTCTATTTTCTTATTTTCAAAGTCTTATTGTTCTTGATAAAAACTTTCAAATTAGTAATGGGTGCTATTAGCCTATTTAGAGCATATTATATAAGTCTCCTTTTTACTGTCTTGGGTATTTATAGTACTAAAAGCAATGGCCAACAGATGACACCACCCTTATGGCAAAAAGTGAAGAGGAACTAAAAAGCCTTTGATGAAAGTGAAAGTGGAGAGTGAAAAAGTTGGCTTAAAGCTCAACATTCAGAAAACGAAGATCATGGCATCCAGTCCCATCACTTCATGGCAAATAGATGGGGAAACAGTGGAAACAGTGTCAGACTTTATTTTTGGGGGTTCCAAAATCACCGCAGATGGTGACTGCAGCCATGAAATTAAAAGACTCTTATTCCTTGGAAGGAAAGTTATGACCAACCTAGATAGCATATTTAAGAGCAGAGACATTACTTTGCCAGCAAAGGTCCGTCTAGTCAAGGCTATGGTTTTTCCAGTGGTCATGTATGGATGTGAGAGTTGGACTGTGAAGAAAGCTAAGCGCTGAAGAATTGACGCTTTTGAACTGTGGTGCTGGAGAAGATTCTTGAGAGTCCCTTGGACTGCAAGAAGATCCAACCAGTCCATCATAAAGGAGATCAGTCCTGGGTGTTCATTGGAAGGACTGATGCTGAAGCTGAAACTCTAATACTTAGGCCACCTGATGCGAAGAGCTGACTCACTGGAAAAGACCCTGATGCTGGGAGGGATTGGGGGCAGGAGGAGAAGTGGACGACAGAGGATGAGATGGCTGGATGGCATCACCGACTCGACGGACATGAGTTTGGGTAAACTCCGGGAGTTGGTGATGGACAGGAAGGCCTGGCGTGCCACGATTCATGGGGTCACAAAGAGTCGGACGTGACTGAGCAACTGAACTGAACCGAACTGAAGTAAATGCAAAAATGTACGGTAGTCTTTTGTTCTCACTAGGCTTCAGTGTGCCAATTCCTCCCAAAGCCTTCCAAAAATAAAACTCAGAAGTTAAGTTTGTTATGTATTTACATTTTACTTCAGTTCAGTTCAGTCACTCAGTCGTGTGCCTTCCAAAAACAGAACTCAGAAGTTAAGTTTGTTATGTACTTATATTTTACTTCAGTTCAGTTCAGTCGCTCAGTCGTGTCCGACTCTTTGCGACCCCATGAATCACAGCATACCAGGCCTCCCTGTCCATCACCAACTCCCAGAGTTTACCCAAACTCACGTCCGTCGAGTCGGTGATGCCATCCAGCCATCTCATCCTCTGTCGTCCACTTCTCCTCCTGCCCCCAATCCCTCCCAGCATCAGGGTCCTTTCCAGTGAGTCAACTCTTTGCATCAGGTGGCCAAAGTATTCGAGTTTCAGCTTCAGCATCAGTCCTTCCAGTGAACACCCAGGACTGATCTCCTTTATGATGGACTGGTTGGATCTCCTTGAAGTCCAAGGGACTCTTAAGAGTCTTCTCCAGCACCGCAGTTCAAAAGCATCAATTCTTCAGCGCTTAGCTTTCTTCACAGTCCAACTCTCACATCCATACATGACCACAGGAAAAACCATAGCCTTGACTAGACGGACCTTTGCTGGCAAAGTAATGTCTCTGCTCTTAAATATGCTATCTAGGTTGGTCATAACTTTCCTTCCAAGGAGTAAGAGTCTTTTAATTTCATGGCTGCAGTCACCATCTGCGGTGATTTTGGAGCCCCCAAAAATAAAGTCTGATACTGTTTCCACTGTTTCCCCATCTATTTGCCATGAAGTGATGGGACTGGATGCCATGATCTTCGTTTTCTGAATGTTGAGCTTTAAGCCAACTTTTTCACTCTCCTCTTTCATCAAAGGCTTTTTAGTTCCTCTTCACTTTTTGCCATAAGGGTGGTGTCATCTGCATATCTGAAGTTATTGATATTTCTCCCGGCAATCTTGATTCCAGCTTGTGCTTCTTCCAGCCCAGCGTTTCTCATGATGGACTCTGCATATAAGTTAAATAAGCAGGGTGACAATATACAGCCTTGATGAACTCCTTTTCCTATTTGGAACCAGTCTGTTGTTCCATGTCCAGTTCTAACTGTAGCTTCCTGACCTGCATACAGGTTTCTCAAGAGGCAGGTCAAGTGGTCTGGTGTTCCCATCTCTTTCAGAAACTTCCACAGTTTCTTGTGATCCACACAGTCAAAGGCTTTGGTATAGTCAATAAAGCAAAAATAGATGTTTTTTCTGGAACTCTCTTGCTTTTTCCATGATCCAGCAGATGTTGGCAATTTGATCTCTGGTTCCTCTGCCTCTTCTAAAACCAGCTTGAACATCTGGAAGTTCACGGTTCACGTATTGCTGAAGCCTGGCTTGCAGAATTTTGAGCATTACTTTATTAGTGTGAGAGATGAGTGCAATTGTGTGGTAGTTTGAGCATTCTTAGGCACTGCCTTTCTTTGGGATTAGAATGAAAACTGACCTTTTCCAGTCCTGTGGCCACTGCTGAGTTTTCTAAATTTGCTGGCGTATTGATTGAAGCACTTTCACAGCATCATCTTTTAGGATTTGAAATAGCTCCACTGGAATTCCATCACCTCCACTAGCTTTGTTTGTAGTGATGCTTTCTAAGGCCCACTTGACTTCACATTTCAGGGTGTCTGGCTCTAGGTGAGTGATCACACCATTGTGATTATCTTGGTCGTGAAGATCTTTTTTGTACAGTTCTTTTGTGTATTCTTGCCACCACTTCTTAATATCTTCTGCTTCTGTTAGTTAGATTTTTACCAATACCTTTCCAAAGGGAAAAGGTATTCATTTCTGGTAATACGTTAGGTTACTTGGACTGACTTTCCTACTGAAAACAGCTAAAAATATTGGATAAAATGGAAAAGACTTCTTAAAAGCGTCAAAGAGCTGACAAGATAGTGATGGAATCATAAGACTGCTTCACATTATTACAACCAACCAATGGAACACAAACTAACAAATAAACCTAACTACACCACAAATGAACAGCAAAACCACAAGTAAAGTGGGTGGAGAAGAAAATAACTCAGCTAAATGGCTTTGGAAAACAATCCTTTGACTGTGTACTATAAGGTTCAGGAAGAAAGAACTACACAGAGCTACTGAACTGTAGGTCATAACTTGCTTCTCACAGATGTATGGGTTAGCAATTCTAACATTACTGTGTTTAATAGAATTGAACAAATAAGGTAATGTATCATGGATAATGAGAACCAGGTTCTCCTGTGGAAAAAGAAGTTACAAATAAGCAAAGAGGGAAGGCTAGCATGAACCTTGTGGTACTACATTAGAACTGAAGACATCAGAACGAACTTAAGGTGTTTAACATACACACACACACACACACACATACGTGGAGGGATTGAGAAAATGCATCTGTTTATGAATGAGGTAAGTTTTTACACACTCATTCCCTAATTCTGTCTTCTGAGAGGACCTAAAAGTAATGACATCTTAGTGCGCACATTGGTTTCTATACACTAATCTCTAAGAAATGAACCAAACAAAGCTCCTTGGAGAAATGGCTTGTTTCAGGGTCAGGAGAGGAAAAAATACAAGATGAGCTTAAACCATCTCAGGATGCCAGAAAGAAAGCAAGTGCTCAATAAATGAGAGAGGTACAATGAATGGACATAGAACTCAACTTGAAGGAGCTCCCAGTGGCTAAGGCTGGGACCATTTGATCATTGAAACAAATAATAACAGTAATGGATTAAAATGCATAGAATAAATATTCATGAGTCCACAATGATAAGTAAATAATTGGATAAATAAGTTAATGAGGGAAAAGAGGCAGCTCTTCCTTACAGAGAATTCCAACTAATAAATATAGAAGGAATGCTGCAAACAGAAAATCACCAGCAGGCAAGCATCACAGCAGTTAACTGTTGCAGGCAAGAGCTGGAGGATAGATGCTAATAACTAGTGGCAAAAATTCCACACGAAACAGGGTATTTATACAGTCTCCAAGTATCTCCCTGTAAGGCTTCCTAATCACAAAGAAGAAAAGATTAACTTCACAGTGGAGAACCCTGGCAGATACTACCTTAGAAGTTAATGTCATCAGTTAAAAAAAATGTCAAACACGACATGTCCTCAATATGAACACTGAGAAGGGCACCACTGCACTTCTGTGCTACCTTGCAAAATGGCATAACCTAATCATGACAAAACATTAGACAAACCCCAAATTGAGGGACTTTCTATAAAATAATCCATCATTACTCTTCAAAACTACCAACTTCAGGAAAAACAAACCAAGACTGAAGAACTATCAGAGATTGAAGGAGACAAAATAAACATGACAATTAAATACAACATGGGAGGTTGAACTGGATCTTGGGCCAAAAAGGACAAAGGTGGGAAAGCTGGCAAAATCCCAGCAGGTATGTGGATTAGTTAATACTGCCTCAATGCTGGTTTCAATAACTACTATGGTTACATAAGATGTTAGCATTAGGGGAAACTAGAAGAAGGGTATATGAGAATCTCTATTTTTTCCCTAACTTCCCTGTAAGGCTAACACTGTTTAACAACAACAACAAAAAATAGCTGATTGGTAGTGCCCCTAGACACTTTGCAGGAGAAAACAAGTTATCTGTGAAGGATGGTAATGTCATTCAAGATCAAATAATCTCTATAAATAATGTTCTAATAAAAATAAGCAGATTATAGTAAAACAAAACAAAAATACACATGGAAACAAAGATTCATGAGCAAGAACCAGCATAAGCAACAACAGAAACAGATTCACAATGACTTCAGATCCTAGAATTATCAGTTACAGATTATAAGACAACTGTGTTTGTGTTTAGATAAATAAGAGGCATGATTAAAAATATCTTTATGAAACAGGAAAATATAAAATACAACCAACCAGTCTGAAAATGGCACAAGATGTCCAGTGATAAAAAACAATCTTTTAGTTCACATAGTGCCCTGGACACATACCTCTAGCAGAACACATACTACATTTTATTACAGTTATCCATTTGCATCCTTCTCCCTCACCACATTTTAAGCTTTTTAAGATGGGGGGTGATGGTGTCTAATTCATTTTTATATTGCCAGTGGATAGCGCAATGCTTGGCATACGATAAGTACTCAAAAAATGTCTGAACTAAGTATCTCTTTCATGGCTGTTAGAAATTGCCCTCGAGCAAGTAAAAAAGAATCAAGTTTAAATGTATAGTAATATAGCTACCATGGGATGAAAAAAAAAAAGTAAAAATCTCCAAAGAACCAGAGTAGACACACCCCCCCCCCCAAATTAAAGTCAAAATGTTAGCAAAGTTTATTCAACTTTTAGAGTGGCTAGATTTATTCTACAAACTAGGGATACAATAGTGAGGAAGACAGAAAGTGTTAGTCGCTTAGTCTCAGTCAGCATCTTACTCTTTGCAACCCACGGACTGTAGCCCATGAGGCTCCTCTGTTCATGGAATTCTCCAGGCAAGAATACTGGAGTGGGTAGCCATTCTCTCCCTCCAGGGGATCTTCCAGACTGAGGGATCGAACCTGGGTCTCCTGCACTGCAGGCAGATTCTTTACTGTCTGAGCCAGATCTGGTCTCTAAAACTCTCAGAGCTGGAACCCTACTAGAAAAAGAAACCAATTACTGAACTCCTTCACTGCACACACAAAGAAACTGAGGCCCAGAAGGAATCCATAAGGATCATATAACAAGTTAACTGAAAGGTAAAACAAGTGAGATACCAATTTAGGGAGAATGACTTTTGAAAGGATGGAAAAACAAATCACAAGAAACAGGAACTTAAATTTTAATAGCAAGGCAGTTGACAGAGAAAGGTTAGAGAATGAAAAAACAAAATCAAACCTAATGCTGGTTAATATTCAAAGAAAAACATTTTCTTTTCCTGGTCTCTCTCTCATCTTGGATTTCAACTAGTTTGAAGTATAATTTACTATTTTAACCTCTCTTCTGCTAGACTTTGAGCCCTGGTATCCACAACATTATTTAGTACATCACTGGTTCTTAAAACATATTTGCACAATGAATGGTTTATATTTTATCAGAAAATCAGTTTTCCTATCAGGTTCTATTTTTCACTTTAGAATACAAAATATCCTCTCTAGACTATGCAAACCACTACCTTTTTTTTTTTTTTTTTTTTTTTGGCCAAAGCAAATACAGAAACAAATATCTAACAATTCTTTCAAGTGAAAAATTCAAGATTTTAACAAAATGAAGATAAATTTCATGTTGATCAAGCTTTTCTTTTTATTTTAGCTTAATAGGAATCTTAGTTTTCCTGAGCAACCCAAAGTTCCATATCTGTTACAGGTAGATATTTGCCCGTCTAATCATACTAGGTTATTGGGTTCTTGCAAATTTATGATGTTACATGATAATGGTGTGGCTACAGACATCTGCTGTACTATTTTGCTCATTTAATACTATCTTAGTGCAGGTATGTGATGCAGACAGATGAGACTCACTTTGTACTCAAGACCTGTAGAACAATGTTCACTACAGCATTGTTTGTAAAAGACTGCTGCTAAGTCGCTTCAGTCGTGTCCGACTCTGTGTGACCCCATAGACGGAAGCTCACCAGGCTCCCCTGTCCCTGGGATTCTCCAGGCAAGAACACTGGAGTGGGTTGCCATTTCCCTCTCCAATGCATGAAAGCGAAAAGTGAAAGTGAAGCTGCTCAGTCGTGTCCGACTCTTAGCGACCCCATGGACTAGAGCCTACCAGGCTCCTCCGTCCATGGGATTTTCCAGGCAAAAGTACTGGGGTGGGGTGCCATTGCCTTCCCCGATTGTAAAAGACTAGAGGCAACCAAAGTGTCCAGCATTAGCAGACTGTATGTATCAGTGCAATCAAATGCTATATAATCTACCTGCACCAATACGACAGGCAAGAATTCTACTAGTGAGTCACCCATGCATCGATTACTTCACCTTAATGTGGAAAGATTTCAACAATGTAATATATTTAAAAAAGCATATTTGATCCTATTTACATGAAATTATGTGTATATGTTTATTTAGGTGCATACATGCACAGAAGAATGCCTGGAAAGCTATTCATCAAAATACTATCAGAAATTACCTATAGGACATGATATTCCCAGCAATGTTTGCCTTGGAAAAGAATTTTTTGTAAAGTTGAAATATTCAACAGTAGTATGTATTATCTTTAATAATGAGGGAAAATAAAGTTATTTATTTAAAAATAGATAAATTCGTAAAATATCAACCTAGAGACAAAGGTGAAAGGAAAAAAGTGTATTAACATCAAATAAAGATCAGAAATTTTAGTAATAATGAGGCTGGGGAGAGTGATACAACAATTATAACAAACCTCAGACAGCATAAGCTTAGAAAGACTGAAGGGGAAGAGTATTTTATTTTTTAAACTTTTAAAGTTTGAAAATTTACAAAGTTTCATGTCCCTATGAAGTATACAAAAAATACAAGACACAATCTCCACCCTCAAGCAACGGAAGGAGAATGAGGTGAACGCTCATGAAGAAAGCCAATACAAGGCCCAGAATACTGGCGTGCGCTGAGGGTGGCATGAGAGACGCACAAACCGCTCAAGACAAAATACGGCACATGTCTTACATCTTAGGGAAGGCCAAGCATACAGTTGAGTGATCTGGAGAAAACTATACAGCCACTGTACCCCAGTTTCTTCATCTGAAAAATGGTGAGTAAAAGATCTACCTTAGCATTAAGATGAAATAATGTTAGGGAACCATGGACTGAAACCTTCTGCCCTGACCAGGGATGAAAACAACCACTTGCACAAGTTGTCTCTCACGAGAAGGTTCCAATAAGAAACAAGGAAATGACAAACTGCCGCCAACTCGAAGAATTTGGGACGGGCCAAAAAGAGGGAGGGGATGCTGGGCCATAGTATGTCCTGCCAACCTCCTGGAAACTCTCATGCTGGAATCTGTCTTCACCGGGAGACTCGCATGCCACCTGGAAAAGCCCTGAGTCAGACCATATATGGACACAAGCAAGGTGATGGGGCAGTGACAACCCAGAAATTAACCCCTCCTCCATAAAACCCGAGACTGCGAACCAAGAGGCAGAGCAGTCCTGGGTTCCCTGACCTTGCTGCTCTCCACTCAAGTGGCCCCTTTTGAATAGTGTCTTGCTTCATCAGCAAGTGTGTCTCCTTGGACAATTCATTTCCAAGTGTCAGATAAAGCCCCTCTTGGGGCTTGGAAGGCATCCCTCTCTAGTCACAGTAATGTAGATAAAACGTTTAGTGCAGACTAAATATGTAATAAGTTATAGCTATTACTCTTATCTATGATTAAGTGAAAACTCCAAATAGAATATTGACATGTGCTCAAAGGAAAGCATGCAATTTCAAAGTTGAAACCTCAGAGACTACTTGGTCCTGACCCCTAATTTGGTGGTTAATGAAACGGAGGCCTGGGTCAACAGAATGAAATAAGGCCTTTGATGTGATCTGAGTGAACAAAAGTAAGGTCTTGCCTAAGACCACACATGACTACCGTTTTCAGTTTCTTTCCATTTCAATACCATTTTTTTCTTCTTTTAGACAATAACAAAGAGTCACATATTAGATGTTTCTCAAGGATGCCAAAAACTCATCCTCTAGAATGAAGAAAGTCTGATGCCACTACCAGTGCGTATTACTTACAAGAGGGAATGCCTGCTTACATGAGACGCGTGGGAAGCTGCTCCTTGACATTTAGAAGGCGCATACCCACTAGATAGGAGCCATGTCTAATTCTGTTTGAACAAACTTTAAAAGGAGAGCACAATAACAGTTTTTTTGTCATCCTTTTAATCACTGTCAAAATGTAATCCCTCAGTATCAAAGGCCAGCAACTTTGGCAGCACAGGCTTTTAATTGAAAAAGAGAAAAGGACAAATGTCAGTCTGCTTTTGTTTCTGGAGGAGGACCTTTACTCCATGTCAGATCCCTACTGCTCATTAAGTAAAAAATATTTCAGTACTCAGAGAAAAGGATTTTACATTTTTAAATGTCCTACGAGGACCCATACCAGAAAACAAGCCCTGGATATCCCCAATACACTGGACTCACAATCAGAGCTTTTGATTCACGTAGAGTTTTTTTTTTTAATCTTTTTTTTAAACCAAAATGACACAATCCTCTGTGTTCACTTGATGGCCTGGTGCTTTGCACTAACTCCAACATGGATGAAACACTTGCTTTCTATGCTTTTAATTGAGGATACACAGATGAATAAGACTCAACTCTTGTGGAAAAACTGTCTTCTGAATTCAGGCTCTGAAAAGAACAGTTCTTCTTCTCTATCAATTACAGTATTGTGCAACCTTAAGCAAAACCGCAATGCTTTGTGCCTCAATTTCCTCACTTGTAAAATTAGGATAAAGTGCAGCTCTCCTAATTGGTGGTCACTTCCCACCAACATAAAAACAAAATTATTGGGTTTAAACGTAAAAGAGGGCAGGTCTCAACAGCCTAAGAAAATGTGGCAGAGACTGATGGCAAGGAGGACAGCCCGAGTTGAGGCAGAGAATCTAGGCGCTCTCTTTTGCCCATGGATGGGGTGTGATGATCACCTCAAAGGTCACAGCGGTAAAGGGGGCGAGGACATGGACCTGAAGATAAGCTAAAAGAATTACTATCCAGCTAAACTGACCGTTTCCAAGGCAAACCATTCAATGTCACAGTAATCCAAGTCTATGCCCCAACCAGTAACGCTGAAGAAGCTGAACTTGAACGGTTCTATGAAGACCTACAAGACCTTTTAGAACTAACACCCAAAAAAGATATCCTTTTCATTATAGGGGACTGGAATGCAAAAGTAGGAAGTCAAGAAACACCTGGAGTAACAGGCAAATTTGGCCTTGGAATACGGAATGAAGCAGGGCAAAGACTAATAGAGTTTTGCCAAGAAAATGTACTGGTCATAGCAAATACCCTCTTCCAACAACACAAGAGAAGACTCTATACATGGACATCACCAGATGGTCAACACCGAAATCAGATTGATTATATTCTTTGCAGCCAAAGATGGAGAAGCTCTATACAATCAGCAAAAACAAGACCAGGAGCTGACTGTGGCTCAGACCATGAACTCCTTATTGCCAAATTCAGACTGAAATTGAAGAAAGTAGGAAAACCACTAGACCATTTAGGTATGACCTAAATCAAATCCCTTATGATTATACAATGGAAGTGAGAAATAGATTTAAGGGCCTAGATCTGATAGATAGAGTGTCTGATGAACTATGGAATGAGGTTCGTGACATTGTACAGGAGACAGGGATCAAGACCATCCCCATGGAAAAGAAATGCAAAAAAGCAAAATGGCTGTCTGGGGAGGCCTTGCAAATAGCTGCGAAAAGAAGAGAAGCGAAAAGCAAAGGAGAAAAAGAAAGATATAAACATCTGAATGCAGAGTTCCAAAGAATAGCAAGAAGAGATAAGAAAGCCTTCTTCAGCGATCAATGCAAAGAAATAGAAGAAAACAACAGAATGGGAAAGACTAGGATCTCTTCAAGAAAATCAGAGATACCAAGGGAACATTTCATGCAAAGATGGGCTCGATAAAGGACAGAAATGGTATGGACCTAACAGAAGCAGAAGATATTAAGAAGAGGTGGCAAGAATACACAGAAGAACTGTACAAAAAAGAGCTTCACGACCCAGATAATCATGATGGTGTGATCACTGACCTAGAGCCAGACATCCTGGAATGTGAAGTCAAGTGGGCCTTAGAAAGCATCACTAGGAACAAAGCTAGTGGAGGTGATGGAATTCCAGTGGAGCTATTCCAAATCCTGAAAGATGATGCTGTGAAAGTGTTGCACTCAATATGCCAGCAAATCTGGAAAACTCAGCAGTGGCCACAAGATTGGAAAAGGTCAGTTTTCATCCCAATCCCAAAGAAAGGCAATGCCAAAGAATGCTCAAACTACCGCACAATTGCACTCATCTCACACGCTAGTAAAGTAATGCTCAAAATTCTCCCAGCCAGGCTTCAGCAATATGTGAACCGTGAACTTCCTGATGTTCAAGCTGGTTTTCGAAAAGGCAGAGGAACCAGAGATCAAATTGCCAACATCCGCTGGATCATGGAAAAAGCAAGAGAGTTCCAGAAAAACATCTATTTCTGCTTTATTGACTATGCCAAAGTCTTTGACTGTGTGGGTCACAATAAACTGTGGGAAATTCTGAAAGAGATGGGAATACCAGACCACCTGATCTGCCTCTTGAGAAATCTGTATGCAGGTCAGGAAGCAACAGTTAGAACGGGTCATGGAACAACAGACTGGTGCCAAATAGGAAAAGGAGTACGTCAAGGCTGTATATGGTCACCATGTTTATTTAACTTATATGCAGAGTACATCATAAGAAATGCTGGACTGGAAGAAACACAAGTTGGAATCAAGATTGCTGGGAGAAATATCAATAACCTCAGATATGCAGATGATACCACCCTTATGGCAGAAAGTGAAGAGGGGCTAAAAAGCCTCTTGATGAAAGTGAAAGTGGAGAGTGAAAAGGTTGGCTTAAAGCTCAACATTCAGAAAACGAAGATCATGGCATCTGGTCCCATCACTACATGGGAAATAGATGGAGAAACAGTGGAAACAGTGTCAGACTTTATTTTTCTGGGCTCCAAAATCACTGCAGATGGTGACTGCAGCCATGAAATTAAAAGACGCTTACTCCTTGGAAGGAAAGTATGACCAACCTAGATAGCATATTCAAAAGCAGAGACATTACTTTGCCAACAAAGGTTCGCATAGTCAAGGCTATGGTCTTTCCTGTGGTCATGTATGGATGTGAGAGCTGGACTGTGAAGAAGGCTGAGCGCCAAAGAATTGATGCTTTTGAACTGTGGTGTTGGAGAAGACTCTTGAGAGTCCCTTGGACTGCAAGGAGATCCAACCAGTCCATTCTGAAGGAGATCAGCCCTGGGATTTCTTTGGAAGGAATGATGCTAAAGCTGAAACTCCAGTATTTTGGCCACCTCATGCGAAGAGTTGACTCATTGGAGAAGACTCTGATGCTGGGAGGGATTGGGGGCAGGAGGAGAAGGGGACGACAGAGGATGAGATGGCTGGATGGCATCACTGACTTAATGGATGTGGGTCTGAGTGACCTCCGGGAGTTGGTGATGGACAGGGAGGCCCGGCGTGCTGCAGTTCATGGGGTCGCAAAGAGTCGGACACGACTGAGCGACTGATCTGATCTGATCTGATCTGAAACTGAGGAACTGTATTGTCTACAAGAACATGTCTATCCTGGAACAGGCTTCCCTGTTCCCTCAGGGTTGAAAACACCGTGAGCACTGCAGATTTCCCAGAATTTGAAATGTTTACGCTTTCAAAAGATTACATGGAAGTACTTGGAAGAGAAACTGAGAACCTTTTCATAATAAGCAGGAAGGCTGAAGGGGAAGACAGATAACTTGAATGACATTCTACTTAACAAATTTTAATTTAGGTCAGTGATGGGAATGGGCTGGGCTAAGTAAACACTAGGAGTCCTTCCCAGAAGACCAGTGGTGTCCCAGGGACACATTCAGGATTCCCTCAGAAAATAACTGTCATGGCTAATCCTAATAAAGAAAGAAAAGTCTAGTATTTTTAATTCTATTTCTTTAGGTCATATGACCCACCAAGGGATTCATCTAGACCTTAACAAAGCTTGGGATGTTCCAATGTTACTGTTTGGAGCTGAAGAAGGATTAAGGAAAATCTGCTCCACTAATTGGTGGTCATTTCCCACCAACATAAAAACAAAATTATCAGTCTTCCCCAGTAGCTCAGTGGTGAAGAGTCACCTGCCAATGAAGGACACATGGGTTCGATCCCTGGTCTGGAAAGACCTCCATGCCGCAGAGCAACTAAGCCTGGGCACAACTGCTGTGCAGTCCACCTGCTATGGCCCATGCTCCGCAACAAGAGGAGCAGCACAACAGGAAGCTCAAGCACTGCAACTAGCGAACAGCCCCGCTCTCTGCACCTAAAGAAAGCCTGCACAGAAATGAAGATCCAACACAGACAAGAAATACAATTATTTTTAAAATTATCAATCAAACTATGTCTTTTCCTTTTCTCTCTGTACATGCCTCTATGGTTCTGCTTATGGCATGCTCCCTTTTTTGGAATATCTTTCCCTGAAAACTTTCACCTGATAAATTCTTAATGACCCAGTTCAAAGGTGACCCTTATATCACTTTCATAATCTCCTAGGTTAAAATGACTACATTATTTGCAGTCCTGTAATAAAGCTCTTTTGAGTATTACATACTTTTTTGTTTGCTTACTACATAGTCTGTTTATTTGTTTACATGTGTGTTTTCTTTCTTACACTGTGAAGGCCTTAGGGACAGGAATTGTATCTCATATTCATCTTTGTTTGCCTATAAACACACACAGCACAATTGTTTACTGTATGAGATAAAATCTGAATACCTTAAGTGTGTACTTTTTGAGGTGGTCAAGCTAAGGTTGGAGGAAACAGAAGTGGGATTAAGCTAAATCCCAGAAGTGTCCCTTTGGCAAATTCCCAGCAGGATCACCAGGTAGTTAATGAGATAATTCCCTTTGATTTAAATAGTCCATCCTCAGAAAAGGGCACTCTTTCCCCCACAGGTCATCACCGTGACTCAGGCGGATTTACTTCCACTTTGATGTAAATTACCCGTGACTGATCTGAGGATTTGCTGGTTGGTGCCTCTACCTATACCTTCAGTCTGCCTGTGTGTGTGCAATCTAATACTCAGAACCCACAACTTCTTCCCCTGTGCCTTCTATAAACCTCACAAAAGTCCTTTCTTTTATAAAGTTATTATTGATTGATATGAAATAGGTTCAAATTAAGTCCTTCTCAGAGCTTGTCATTAAATAGGCACTCCCAAGAGAACATCTGGGGGCTTCCCAAGTGGCACAGTGGTAAAGAACCTGCCTGCCCAATGTGGGAGACACCAGAGACGTGGGTTCAGACACAACTAAGCACACACACACACTTGGGCTTTATATCAAAATTTATTTATTTATCCTGAAGAGAAGCTCATGTTCTGTTAGTTTGCACTGAACGCAACAAACTAAACCAGAAGAAAAGGAAGATAATGAGCATTTACTAAGCACTTTCCATGTCGGAGCACCGCTCCAGGTAATATACGTTACTTCATTCTATCTTAACAATGCTACGGGATCCTGTTAACCCATTTTACAGAATGAAAGAAGAAAGTGAATGAATGAAGAATGAAGAAAGTGAAACTAAATGAGATAAAGTTATATAGTTGGACACTTGATAAGTAAATGACAGCTAGTATTCAAATGCAAGTCTGATTCGAAAGTTAATAAAAATGTCACTCTATAGCCACACCCACAGGAAAAGACCCCTCAGATGGACCTGGGGTTAGGCTTACCTCTTCCACATGTCCAGCTAGATCACTGACTGCATCTCAAACTCAACAGTCATGAAAACTGAACCCCCCGATTCTAGGGCCTCCACCCAACATGCTTCTCCTGCATCTCCCCTTTCTCAGCAGATGGCAACTTCATTCTTAGGAGTTTTAGCTCCACACAAAGGAATTAGCCCACATGCCTCCTTTTTTCACTTCTACCCACATCCAATCCATGTACAAATCCTGTGGGCTGTACCTCTGAAGTTTACCTCAGAGGGTTGTTATGAGCATGAATGAGTTGATGTTTTTTAAAGCACTGTTAGAACAGTGCTTGGCATAAGCATCATGAGTACTTATGGAGCAAAAGAAACACCCAGCATTCCACTGTTACTCTTTGTCCCCACTCTACCACACTCTCCGTTAGGCCAGCATCATCACCCACCTGGACTACTGACTGCAGGAAGTCATCATAAGCGGTCTCCCTGCTTCCAGCCTTGTCCTCCTAGAGTCTACTCTCCAAGCAGCAATCTTTCAAAAACCCAAGTCATATTATGTCACTGCTTAAAAGCATCTAGAAGTTTTCCATTTTACTCAGAATAAAATGTAACAAAGTCCTTACCATGGCTTATAAGACTACCCTCTTCACGGATCACATCCCTGTGGCGAAGGGGCTTGTGTAAGTCAATGAGTCACGCTGTGCAGAGCCACCCAAGACGGACAGGTCATAGAGAAGAGTTCTGACAAAATGTGGTCCCCTGGAGGAGGGAATGGCAACCCACATTCTTGCCACAAGAATCCCATGAAAAGTATGAAAAAGCAAAAAGATATGACACCAGAAAATGAGCCCCCCAGTCAGAAGGTGTCCAATATGCTACTGGGGAAGAGGGGAGGGCAATTAACAATCACTCCAGTAAGAATGAAGAGGCTGGGCCAGAGCAGGAACTTCTTTCTTGAGGCTCAGCTGTGGATGTATCTGGTGGTGAAAGTAAAGGTAAAACAATATTGTATAGAAACCTGGAATGTTAGGTCGACAAATTAAGGTAAATTGGATGGGATCAAGCAGGATATGGCACAGGGAACACTGACATCTTAGGAATTAGTGAACTAAAATGGATGGGAATGGGCAAATTTAATTCCAAGGACTATTATATCTACTACTGTGGGCAAGAACCTTTTTGAAGGAATGGCGTAGCCCTCATAGTCAACAAAAAAGGATGAAATGCAGTACTTGGGTGCAATCTCTAAAACAAAAGAAGGATCTCAGTTCATTTCCAAGGCAAACCATTCAACATCATAGCAATCCAAGTCTATGCCCCAATCACTAATGCTGAAAAAGCTGAACAGTTGGTTCTATGAAAACCTAAAACAACTTCCAGAACACCAAAAGAAAAAAAAAGATGCCTTTTCACATAGGGGACTGGTGCAAAACTAGGAAATCAAGAGATACCTGGAGTAACAGGCAAGTTTGGTCTTAGAGTACAAAATGAAGCAGAGCAAAGGCTAACAGTTTTGCTAAGAGAGCATACTGGTCACAGCAAACACTCTCTTCTGACAATACAAGACTCAACTTTACACATGGACATCACCATATGGTCAATACTGAAATCAGGTTGATTATCCTCTTTGCAGCCGAAGATGGAGAAGCTCTAGTCGATCAGCAAAACAAGACAAGGAGCTGATTGTGGCTCAGATCATGAACTCCTTATTGCCAAATTCAGACTTAAATTGAAGAAAGTAGACCACTAGACCATTCAGGTATGACCTAAATCAAATCCCTTCTGATTATACAGTGGAAGTGAGAAATAGATTTAAAGGACTAGATCTGATAGCCAGAGTACCTGATGAACTATGGATGGAGGTTTGTGACATTGTACAGGAGACAGGGATCAAGACCATCCCCAAGAAAAAGAAATGCAAAAAAGCAAAATGGCTGTCTGAGGAGGGCTTACAAATAGCAGTGAAAAGAAGAAAAGTGAAAAGGAAAGGAGAAAAGGAAAGATATACCCATTTGAATGCAGAGTTTCAAAGAATAGCAAGGAGAGATAAGAAACCCTTCCTCAGTTATCAGTGCAAAGAAATAGAGGAAAACAATAGAATGGAGATCTCTTCAAGAAAATCAGAGATACCAAAGGAACATTTCATGCAAAGATGGGCTCGATAAAGGACAGAAATGGTATGGACCTAACAGAAGCAGAAGATATTAAGAAGAGACAGCAAGAATACACAGAAGAACTGTACAAAAAAGATCTTCACGACCCAGATAATCACTCACCTAGAGCCAGACATCCTGGAATGTGAAGTCAAGTAGGCCTTAGAAAGCATCACTATGAACAAAGCTAGTGGAGGTGACGGAATTCCAATTGAGCTATTTCAAATCCTAAAAGATGATGCTGTCAAAGTGCTGCACTCAATATGCCAGCAAATTTGGAAAACTCAGCAGTGGCCATAGGACTGGAAAAGGTCAGTTTTCATTCCAATCCCAAAGAAAGGCAATGCCATAGAATGCTCAAACTACCGCACAATTGCGCTCATTTCACATGCTAGTAAGGTTATGCTCAAAATCCTTTAAGCTAGGCTTCAGCAGTATGTGAACCAGAACTTCCAGATGTTCAAGCTGGGTTTAGAAAAGGCAGAGGAACCAGAGATCAAATTGCCAATATTCACTGGATCATACAGAAAGGAAGAGAATTGCAGGAAAACATCTACTGCTTCATTGACTATGCTAAAGCCTTTGACTATGTGGATCACAACAAACTGGAAAATTCTTAAAGAGATGAGAATATCTATCTCCTGAGAAACCAATATGTGGGTCAAGAAGCAACAGTTGGAACCTAACATGAATCAACTGACTGGTTTAAAATTGGGAAAGGAGTACCTCAAGGCTGTACACCTTGTTTAATTTAGCTTCTATGCATAGTACATCATGTGAAACACTGGGGTGGATGAATCACAAGCTGGAATCAAGGCTACCAGGAGAAGTATCAACAATCTCATATATGCAGATAATACCATCCTAATGACAGGAAGTGAAGAGGAACTAAAGAGATTCTCTATGAGGGCTAATGAGGAGAGTGAAAAACTAACTTAAAACTTAACATTCAAAAAACTAAGATCATGGTATCCAGTCCCATCACTTCATGGTAAATAGATGAAGAAAAAGTGAAAACAGTAATAGACTTTATTTTCTTGGGCTCCAAAGTCACTGTGGACAGTGACTGCAGCCATGAAATTAAAAGACACTTGCTCCTTGGAAGGAAAGCTATGACAAACCTAGACAGTGTATTAAAAAAGCAGAGACATCACTTTGCCAATAAAGGTCCATATAGTCAAAGCTATAGATTTTCTCATCATCATGTACAGATGTGAGAATTGGACCATAAAGAAGGCTGAGTGCCAAAGAATTGATACTTTTGAATTGTGGTACTGGAGAAGACTCTTGAGAGTCCCTTGGGCAATAAGGAGATCAAACCAGTCAACTGTAAAGGAAATCAACCCTGAGTATTCAGTGGAAGGACTGATGCTAAAACTAAAGTGCCAGTATTTGGCCACCTGATGCAAAGAGCAGAGTGACTGGAATAGACCCTGATGCTGGGGAAGAATGAAGGCAAAAGGAGAAGGGGCAGCAGAGGAGACGATTAGATAGCATCACCAACTCCAACGGACATGAATCTGAGCAAACCCTGGGGAGACAGTGAAGGATGGGGAGGCTGTTGTGCTACAGTCCATGAGGTCACAAAGAGTTGGACATGATTAAGCGACAAAACACAGCAACAACATAAGACTCTATGAGATTCCTTTCCCCACCTGCCCTCTGCTCTTTCACCCCCCATATTATAGGATGAGTTGTTTTCAGCAGGAGACTATTAAGAATTTATTTTACATCTTTCATTTGAGTAAAATCGATGGAATATGAGTCAAGTCTATTTTACCCTTCTACATAATTACTTACCAGTAGTCACAAACGATCAATAGTCACAAAAATATTTATAAATGAGATATTAAAGCCTTCTCCTCCTTCAGATTTATGTTATCGGTTATGCCCATTTTGCAAAAACTATTCAAATGGAATTCACGCATAACTACATTCCCTTATGGGAAAAAAAATCCACAGCAAGATTTTTTTTAAAAAATATTTCCTACTAAATGTCAAACACGGAAACGTGGAAAAGCAGGGTTTAGATTTTGGAGACAGCAGCTACGTGGTCGGGTAATCTCCCATTGGACATTCCACCAGTAAATTTGGACATCTGTTGATGAAAATACTTCTCACATCTTGCCTCACCAAGACTATATATCATCTGATGGTTGCCATGGAAATAGCAGTAATGCTAACAAGGATTAGCCCCATAGGGTTTTACCACTGGGTACAGCATTATTTTCTGTGAAGTCACTGGGGAAGCAATACAGATACTACGTGGGGATAAAAAACTGGTGAAATTTAAGTAGTGAAGCCCAAACCCTTCCTCCAAATTAGAGCCAATCCATTCCCTACCCAGATAATACCTACAGCTTCATCACCTTAGCTCTGAGCCTCTTTAGATCCAACATTCTCCGCAGAGTCTTTCCTAACAAACCTCAGCTCTCAACTCTCAGTCTGTCTCTTGATTTACATTCTTTAATGGTCTACATACCATAATTGACTTATCTAATTATAGTGTTTTGCCTGGTTTCCCAGACACAAACTGAATCAACAGTTCTTGAGTGCATGCTCTCCACCAGGCAAGGTACTGTCATATGATTGACTTCCTTAAGTCCTCATAATGATACCTGTTAGGCACGTATCATTAACCCACTATTTAGATGAGGAAACCAAACTCTGGAGAGGTTAAGTGATTTCCCCAGTACAAGTTTATTTCCTCAAAACAATCATTACTGTTTGACTATAGGCTCCTCAAGGAAAGGGAGGCTTGCCTCTTGCCACTTCTCCAGGATTCAGCAAGGGCTTGGCTCACAACAGGCAATCAGTTGGCCAAAAGTGATTTAAAGAAAATCAACAGATTAAAAAAAAAAAGAAAATCAACAGAGAAAAAAATAAATAAAAAGCACTACCCTGGATATAAACAAGTGGGGAGGCAGACACTGCTGGGGCTTTTGTTTGGTTGGTTTTTGTTTTAAGAAATCAAACATACTGAAAGATTTCTAGCAATGTCCATTTACTATTTTGAAAAAAATAAAAGATCTTATATAAAGCTATATTCTATGAACATACTGTTTGGTCTTGATCAGTTGCGAGATGTATTACAAGACATTTGTCATTACTAATAGTGTAATGAAGTTAATATTTCATTTCTTCAAAAAAAATTTCAATAGTAAATTCAAAATGTTCACATATTTTCATGACTATAAAAAAAAAAGGTATTAGAGCTACAGCTTGTCCTCTGGACTAATTAAACATGTGTCTTGATGGACAAAAGGTTAAGAAGCAAAGAGCACTGGGGCAGGGATCGGCTGCCTCTGGACTCCTTTCCTAGCTGGATGAACATAAGCAACTCAGGTAAGCAACACGGCCTCCATCTCCTCAGGCCTTCCAGCACAGGGATATTAACTCTGCCCATGGCCAAACCGTCCTTCAGGGACAATGAGATGTTAACTTTGTGTTCTGAGTTGGCATCTGGTCTATTTTCTTGTTTCTCCAAGATGGTGAGAGAGCAGGAGGGAGCTTACTGCTTCTGGAAACTGCCGAGGCCAAAGTGTTGGCTTCATGAAAATGGAACCCATAAGCTTTAAAGTTGACTCAGTTGTCTCCTTCTGAGAAAAACAGAAGGTCAGAGGATAAGCCTCTTTCAAAAACTTCAGATTAAGAAAAACAAATTTATTATGGAAAGTTGGCTACAAAAAATGTCTATGATTTTAAACAAAGAAGTTGTTCCAAGTGAGTGTCCACTTCTCAGGAACAGTTAAGAGATCAAAAGCATATCTCACTTTCTCAGCCACTAAATACATAATAAAAACCCATTTCCCACTTCTCCAATGTGTTGGAAAATTGATGAGTTAATGTTTGCTAAAGCTTTCAGGTATAAGGTGCTATCTCACGGCTAAGCACTATTCCATTTAAACTTGTTTCTGTTTCTTTTCTGTCATCTCCTATGTCTATCTGGGATGGAATGATGGAGATGATTAACTAACTGCAGTCTAATAAGCCTGAAAATTCTTCAGAGCAGGGAGGCTTAAAAATATAGAAATGAAAATTAGGGCCCATTCAGACAGAGGCTCATTTAAATGTCAGAATAATTATTCCAAACCGAAAACAATCCAAATAACCTGTCACCTGAGAGATCCCAGATGGAGGAGAAAGTGCTATAAAAATTAAAATGATCATAATCACTAACACACCTAACATATGAAGGAAGAGCAAAAATCCAAAACGGCAGTAATTCCAAATAACGTCGTAATCCAACACTATTCCAACACGGTTACTAAACATTCTCCACAGGAAAGGCAAGATGTTAGGCACTGATTAGGATGCAGCTACATTCAAGGAAGGACATGAAACAGGTAAATGAACAAACACATTTCACATTTGCTAAAGAGAAAACAGCAACACAGAAGCACATATATTAAAACATTCAATTGACAGAACTTAAGTTCTGGAAAGTGAATCCTCAAAAAAAGCATACTGAATCAGTGTATTTATACATTTGATCATGGATAATTATGATTTCTACATAATGAGATTCAACAGTTCTAAGTTTCCTTCCAATCAGCTGTAATTACTACATAAACTCACATGAATGGGTATCAGGAAGCATGACAGAAGTATACTTGTAGATGAACCTAGAGATTATTATACTAAGTGAAGAAAGTCGGAGAAAGACAAATATTATATGATATCACTTCTATGCAGAATCTAAATAATAGTTCAAATGAACTTATTTATTTATAAAACAGAAATGGACTCACAGACAGGGAGAACAAATTTATGGTTACCAAAGGGGAAGCAGAGAATGGGGGAGGGGGGATAAATTAGAAAGAAGGAAAAGGAAAAATACATTACCAGATTAACTTGAGGGAAAAAACAAGTCTGATGCTCACAATACAAGGAACTGGTTGTATTCCTGATTCTATAGTTTGCTGCCAACTGAACAAAGTGTAGCTAGTTTATACTATAGAATTAAACTAGAATAAAGGCTAGTAAATTCATAAAAGTCCTGAAATCACGTTCCATGGTTACACTTTCTGATCCATTAATTTTACTTCTAGGAATCTATCTTCAAGAATAATCAGAGAAGCCATCAAAGCTTTATGTACCTAGCAATTCCCTATGGGTATATCCTATAGGAATACATGTTTCTGTCCACCAGAATGGATATCCAAGATTGCTTATAACAGCATTATTTGTTAACAGCTAAAACCCATAAACAACCATTAACCAGAAAAATAGGTATGTTATATATTCACACAGCGGAATACAATACACCAAAGCAAGTGAATTACCTAAGATACATGTATCAACACAGATGAACTCTAAAAGCAAAATGTTAAGCAAAAGAAGTTAGACACAAAATAATTCATGCTATATGATTCCATCGGTGCAAAATCCCCAAAGAGGCAAAACGAAACAGGATTATTTATGGATTCACACTTAGCAAGTAAAACTCACAAGAAAGCAAAGGTAAGGAACGATCACCACCAAAGTCTGGGGAGTGGCTGCTCTGTACGGAGGGTGGGGTGTGCTTATGCTGGGGCTTGTAAGACCTAGAGCATGGGACTCAGTGAAGCCAGGCTGACTCCTGATCACCAGCAATGATGAGATAATAAATAAAAAGTTTGCTGACCCCTGAATCCTTTCAAAGAAATTGGCATGTGAAGCCAAATTCTAGTTTGGGAGTTTCATGGATGTCCTTATATGCCAACTAGAGTCACATGTCGTGGTCTCTCTAGTGACCAACTGCCCAGAACCAGAAACTTCTGTTCCAGCCTAGCACTCCCACTCCAGGGAAGGAGACCCACCACAAGGCTGCAGCTCTCAAACCCTTCTGTGTTTAGTTAACTCTAGTATCATAACTTTATGCCTCGATTCTATTTCGCATGTTCCCAAACCTGTACTCATTAAAAGACAATTCTTGGTTTGTCAGGCAATCTTATTCATTATGTTTAAAGTCTTCCTAATCTCATTTTAGACATAAAATACAATTTATGTTAGTCTAAAAGTAATATTGGTTCATTTTCCAACATCAGAACACTAGGTTATATGAACCAAAACTGTTATGACCACAGGAAACCACAGGAAACATGTGAAAATTTAGTTGGTGATATGCTATTTTCATCAAAATGCTCAGTGACCACAAAGGATGAGAAACTGTGTTCCAGTATTTGGTGGTGTGGAAAGCGGAATCTTTTAAAAGTCAATGCCTGACTGTTTATAATAGCCAAGACATGGAAGCAACCTAAATGTCCATCAGCAGAGAAATAAAGAAGATGTGGTAAATATATATAATGGAATATTACACATACATTAAAAAGAATGAAATAATGTCATCTGCAGTAACATGAATGGACCTAGAGACTGTCATACTGAGTGAAGTCAGACGGAGAAGCAGAAACAACGTGTGACATCCCTTACATACAGAATCTAAAAAGTCATGATCCAAATGGACTTATTCACAAAACAGAAACAGACTCAGACTTAGAGAACAAACCTATGGTCGCCAGGGGGAGGGTAGGGGGAAGGGGTAGTCAGGGAGTTTGGGATGGACATGTACACACGGCTATATTCAAAATGGATAACCAACAAGGTCCTACTATATAGCACAAGGAACTTTGCTCAATGTTATGAGGCAGGCTGGATGGGAGGGGAGTTTGGGGGAGAATGGATACATGTGTATGTATGGTTGAGTCCCTCTGCTATCTACCTGAAACTTTCACAACATTGTTAATCAGCTATACTCCATTCAAATAAAAAGTTTAATAAAGAAAAAGTCAATGCCTGAAAACTCCACAGATCACGTGTCCTGTCAAAAGTGAGACAACACAATTGGATAACAGGGGATCTCACATTATCTTCATAAGTGCACATCTAGTAAAAAGTGTTTGATTTGAATCCAGCAAGCCGTAATACATAACCTCCAGTTAGTAGGATATGCCAGGGAATAGAAGAGTGATTTAAATGTCATTATGAGGAAGCAACCAGACACATTCAGAGGCTGAAATTTTCTACAGGACAACTGGCCCAGTTTCTTCAACATGTCAGTGAAAAAGAGGAATTGCACTAGAATAACACTTAAGGGACCAGACATATTAGAACAAACATAATGCACGGTCCTGGGTGGGATCCTGATTTGCAAACCAAGAGTAAAAGAACATCTTTGGAGATTAATTGGGAAAATCTGAATATGAGCTTAAAGTTAAGATAATGAAAAGTTACTGCAGTAAAAAGGCATAGGTCATTAATTTAAAAAGCAGGTTACAAAACAATACATGCAGCATATGATTTGGTTTAAAAAAGTATAGATGAATTTACATATACCTAGGAAAAGTTTCCTAAAGATTTACACTAAGCTGTTACAATGGTGATCTCTGGAAGGTGGACATGTGATGTTTTTATTTTTTCATTATTCCACTTGTCTCTATTTTCTAATTTTCTTCAGGATACATGCACTGCTTTTGTAACAATTAAAAAATAAGTTAAATAAGAACTGCCAATGGCCAGGGGGACTCCCTGGTCCAGTGGTTAAGAATCTGCCTGCCAATGCAGGGAACATGGGTTCAATCCCTGGTCCAGGAAGACTCCACACCTACTGAGCCCACGTGCCCTAGAGCCCGTCCTCTGCAACAAGAGAAGCCACCACAAGAAGCCTGCTTACTGCAACTAAAGAAAGCCTGCACACAGCAGCACAGTCACAAAAATAAATAAATCTTTAGGAAAAAAACTGTCAATGGCCAGGAAGAATTCCCAAGATGACAGAGGAGTAAGACCTGAGCTCACCTCCTTTTATAAGCACACTAAAATTACAACTATTCAGAGAGAACCTATTGATGAGAAAAAGACCTGAACCTTCCAGAAAAGACCTTTCACAGCTAAAGGTAAGAAGGAACCACAAGAAGGTGAGTAGGAGGGGCAGAGTGGAAATATAGTTAAGACTCAAACCGTTGAGTGGGTGACCCACAAACGGGAGAGTAACTACAGTTTCAGAGGTTCTCCCCCAGAGCGAGGGATCTGAGCCCCACATCAGGCTCTCCAGCCTGGGGGTCCTGCGCCAGGAAGATGAGTCCCCAGGATGTTTGGCTTTGAAGGCCAGTGGGGTTTACTTTTAGGGGACCCAGAGGGCTATGGGAAACAGAGGCTCCAGTCTTAAAGGGTGCTCATAGAATCCCACCTGCTAAAGGACCCAAGGCAGATGTAGCATTTGAAAGGAGCCTGAGTCAGATGCACCTGCTGAACTTGTAGAGTCCCCCAAGAGGCAGGGGGAACTGGAGCTCACACTAGGGACAGAGACACTGGTGGCAGCTGTTTTGGGAGCTTGTTCTACCCCGTGGACACTGGTGCTGGCAAGTACCATTCTGTCCATCAAAAGACTAACGGATAAAGAAGATGTGATAGATACACACATGCATGCGTGCACACAGCAATACTATTCAGTCAAAAAAAGAATGAAATTTCCCCATTTGCAACAACATAAATGAACCTGGAGGGTATTATTCGCAAGTGAAGAGAGTGACAAGGGATTAATCTCCAAAACATACAAACAGCTCATGCAAATCTAAGTTTAAAAACCTAACAACCCAATAAAAATATGGGCAGAAGATCCAAATAGACATTTCTCCAAAGAAGACATACAGACAGCCAAAAAGCACATGAAAAGAAGCTCATTATCAAATAAATGCAAATCAAAACTACAATGAGGTAGTACAAGGTAGTTTCAGAGGTATCACCTTACACTGGTCAGAAAGGTCATCAGAAACTCACAAACAATAAATGCTGGAGAGGATGTACAGGAAAGGGAACCCTCCTACACTCTTGGTGGGAATGTAAATTGGTGCAGTCACTCTGGAGAACAGTATGGAAATATAAGGAATCCAAATTGGAAAAGAAGTAAAGTTGTCACTGTTTGTAGATGACATGATACTGTACACGAAATTCTAAAGATGCCACCAGAGAACTACTAGAGCTAATCAATGAATTTAGTAAGTCACAGGATACAAAATTAATACACAGAAATCTCTTGCATTGCTATACAGTAAAAAAAAAAAAAAAAAGATCAGAAAGAGAAATTCAGATCAGATCAGTCGCTTAGTCATGTCTGACTCCTTGCGACCCCATGGACTGCAGCCTACCAGGCTCCTCCATCCACAGGATTTTCCAGGCAAAAGTACTGGAGTGGGGTGCCATTGCCTTCTCCTGTTCTCCATCTACCTTTCACCTAATAATTTTTATCATATGTAGATGGATTTTGCCTGAATCAGATATTTTATTAGGAGTTGCAATGGTGACTCTCTAATTATGGTGGGCTGCCATCTATGGGGTCGCACAGAGTTGGACACGACTGAAGTGACTTAGCAGCAGCAGCAGCACACATATAATTATTCCATTAGGTTTTGCAAAGCTTTCTTGTTCCTAGCACAGAATGATTTCTTGGGCTTACCCTGTTGAGTTCCTACTCCAGACTTGGAATTTCTCTTTTTCTCCAAGGAGCCCTGGTTCTTTCTACTGGGGAAGGATATAGGAAGCAAAATCTGTGCATTAGGGCTACTCATTGCCACTAGCATTTGATTAATTTAGGTTCTTCTGCAGACAGAGCTAGGAAAAAAAAAAAATACATGATGAACTTCACTTGTCTTGTATCTTCTGATTTATGCTTATCTATCTGTCCTCATGTCTGATTTTTCTGATACTAACTCCTTGCCTGATTCTTCTTCACAGCTGTCCTCATACCCATTCTCTTGCTCATCTCATGCCTGCTGTAACTGTTAAAGCCATCTCCTGCTAAATACTGAAGTGCTATTATTTTTGTCCCTGCATTATATGACATTGCATGACTCTGACCATGAATCACATTAAGCAAAAATGAAGGGATACTGCCATTAAAGTAATGTGTAGCAACATTTACTTGCTGAGCACTAATTTTAGAATGCCACATCTCTCTTAATTATTTAACTGTGAAAACAGATCAATTTATAAAACCAAATTTTGTTTTCTATATCATCAAATTTTGGAGAAGGCAGTGGCACCCCACTCCAGTACTCTTGCCTGGAAAATCCCACGGACGGAGGAGCCTGGTAGGCTGCAGTCCATGGGGTCGCTAAGAGTCGGACACGACTGAGCGACTTCACTTTCTCTTTTCACTTTCATGCATTGGAGAAGGAAATGGCAACCCACTCCAGTGTTCTTGCCTGGAGAATCCCAGGGACGGGGAAGCCTGGTGGGCTGCCGTCTGTGGGGTCACACAGAGTCGGACACGACTGAAGTGACTTAGCATAGCATAGCATAGCATCATCAAATTTTACAGACTTCTGAGCTTTAAGGGCACTGTGATTGGCACCAGAGATACAAACGAGTCAAAGACAGTCTTTAGCATGAGTTGTATCAACACATACAACTGCTCTTTAATAAGACAGGAGGTATGATTAAGAGCTAGTCTACAATCCTAACAATCTTGTAAGGTATATAGTATGATTTTGGTTGTGTTTTTAATAATCCCTATTTTTTGTCCACATGAGAAAAATGTGCAGTTGCAAACCCTGAATCTCAGTCAACACAGCTAGTGATCAACAGAATCAAAGTAAACCCAGACTCATCTAGTACCAAAACCTGAGTCCACCTCACTATGCCATGCTGTCTCCTAGAAGGAATGATGATGGATGCAACACGCCCTAACTGCAGCGTGGCTTATCTGAGAGGTTCCTCCAGCGGCTTTGTGTCATTCTAACGGAGTATCCCAGAGACTCTATTCTGCTTAATGCCTTTACTGATGAAGGAATTGAGAAACTTGTAACACTGGTGGCTGATACTCAAGTAGGCAAGAATAGCTGTTACCAATCCTAGTTTCATATCAGAAATAGTAATTTTCATCCTTGGTTACACATTATATGCTAAGTCACTTCAGTCGTGTCCGACTCTGTGTGACCCCATAGACGGCAGCCCACCAGGCTCCACCGTCCCTGGGATTCTCCAGGCAAGAACACTGGAGTGGGTTGCCATTTCCTTCTCCAATGCATGAAAGTGAAAAGAGAAAGTGAAGTCGCTCAGTCATATCTGACTCTTAGTGACCCCATGGACTGCAGCCTACCAGGCTCCTCCGTCCATGGGATTTTCCAGGCAAGAGTACTGGAGTGGGGTGCCATTGCCTTCTCCAACACATTATAATCACCTGCTTAAAAAAACCTCGTGATGCGCAGGTCACATCCCAGAGCAGCTAAATAAAAATCTCTGGGGGTGAGACCCAAGAATCAGAATTCAGTGCAAGAGCTGCCTGGGTGATCCTTATGTGCAATCAGGGATAAGAATTAGCTTTAGAATACAAGAACAGCATTCGCTAAGCGACTTTGATAAATGGAGGGTAGGGGGGAGAAGAAGGTTCCAATCCAAAAAAGATGAGACCAAACGAAATGGATAGACAACAAACAGCATTTTGAAGTCAGCAAGGAATAAGCATGACAAGCAGTGTTTCTAAGAATTTACACCGTCTCCATTCAAAGGCACTTTGACTAAAGGAGAGACTGCTATTTCTCTAGCCTGGTTCAGCAAAGTTAGAATTCTCACCTGTAAGGCTCCAAAGCCTATGCTCTTCAAGTCACACTATCCCCAGCAGTAACAGCTGTCACTAATTGAGTACCTATTATGAGCCAAATGTTTTAGTTTCTAAACAACTTTATGAAATAGGTCTCTATTTTACAGAAGATGGATTAAAAAAAAAGATAGCTTACATTTATTACTAAACAAGGCATCTGGACCAGTAACACCCAACTGTGATCCTGGGGGCACTGAATTGCTATTCCAGTGTACACAAGGCACTGCCTATAGACAAAATACATCGTGTCATTAAATGCTGTTGTGATAAGAGAATATATATATCCTTCTAGAAGTATCACTAATTCTGTGTCATTTTTACTCTTTTTATCTAGCTGCAGATACTAAAATAACCTCTAGTATCACGTGAGAGCATACAATTTTAAAAAATATTAAGAAGGGGTCCTCCTGTGTTGAAACTGGAACTCTCAGCACTGCTTGTGGGAATATAAAATTACACATGCCTCTTTGAAAAGCAGTTTGGCAGTTACTTAAAAAAGTTACAGAGACATATTAGATACCAATTCCACTCAAGAGAAATGAAACAAATGTCCACACAAAGACTTGTACATGAATCAATTCATGATCAAAGCAGCACTATTCATAATAGTTGAAGTAGAAACAATACAAAGATCAACTGATGAGCCAATAAACAAAGTACAGTATAATCATACAATTGAATACTACTCAGCAATAAAAAGGAACTAACTACTGATATGTGCTACAATGTTAGTGAACCTCACAGACATTATGCTAAAGAGCCAGACACAAAAACTACCTGCTGTCTCATTCTAATTGTACAAAGTATCCAGGAAAGGTAATCAATACAGATCAAAAGCAGATTAGTGTTTGCCTGGGGCTGAGGGTGGGAATGGGAGTGGGGGTGGTAACGGACTGCAAAAGGTCAGGACAGAACTTTTTCTGGGGCAGGGGTATAGACATGTTCTAAAACTGGATCACAGTGATGGTGGCACAATTCTGTAAATCTGCTAAAAATAACTGAATTTTACACTTAAAAATGAGTGAATTTTATACTGTAAATTATACCTCAACAAAAGTGAAAGTCACTCAGTCATGTCCAGCTATTTGCAACCCCAGGGACTATACAGTCCATGAAATTCTCCAGGCTAGAATCCTGGAGTGGGTAGCCTTTCCCTTCATGGTATCTTCCCAACCCAGGGATCAGAACCCAGGTCTCCCGCATTGCAGGCGGATTCTTTACCACTGAGCCACCAGGGAAGCCCAAGAATACTGGAGCGGGCAGCCTCTCCCTTCTCCAGCGAATCTTTCTGACCCAGGAATCGAACCAGGGTCTCCAGCACTGCAGGTGAATTCTTTACCAACTCAACTATCAGGGAAGCCCTATATCTCAAAAAGGTTATTCAAAAATATTGTAGAAGGTCATTGGATTAAAGTTGTAAAAGAGGAGGGTCATTATACTGAAAGACTGGGAACCAGTGATATAGACAATAGTGAAGGAATTCAGCAAGAGTGAGGGTGCATAAACAAAGTAAAACAAATTCTCTGGGTAAAAATTTTTAGTAACAGTTATATTTACTATACACTAGAACCACAGAACTAAGTAGTATATGCCTATTTGACTTGTGAATGTCATCTTATTCTATTTCATCAAAATGCTCAGCCTCCTGCAGGAGATGCCCTGAGCACACAGCCCTCGGCTCAATGGAATTAAGGACACGAATTAACCGGAACAGACGACAAAACATAAGTGACAGAAGAAAAGTACTAAAGCGCTCTTGGTGGTCAGTAGGAGAGATTAAAACAGGTGGGGAACGAACAGCAAAGGCCTCATGAGGGAAGCAGTAACTCAGTTTGGCCTTAAGGCCTAGAGAAATTCCAACAGGTGGCAACAGGAGGAGAGTGTGAGGAGGGAAAGCACAGGGCATCCTCAGGAAACACGCTAGTCTGGTCGAAGCACAGGGCATAGAGAGGGAATGGAAGATGAGGCTGGAAACGTGTAGGTCCAGATGGTATAGGGCCCGAATGCCATGCCAAGGAGCCTCAACTTTATCTAGCTGGCAAAGGGGAGTCCCCAGAAGGCAATGAGTTGTTCAGAACTTCCATGGAAGAAGGTAATCTGACAAAAGGAAAAAATGAAGGGGCAGAGCATAAATGCAAGATAAAGGTGTGATTACTGCCTAAAGTTCAACAAAGGATGTGGCCGTATAGAAAGGAGGGGGCAGATTCTTTGATCCCAGGAAGGAGGGGTAGTTCATGCTGAATTACAATTCATCTCTTGAGAGCTTCTGCTTTGTCATTTTTTCCAATGCTCTTGGGATCTGTCTGTCTCTCCCACTGGCAGTTAAGAGTCCATTACTAACATCTTTGGCAGTCTGTGTTTCAGAAGACACATTTTTCATTCACTTTGTTTTACCCCAAAACATTCTATTTGGCAAATAAATTCCTTTCACTTTAAGGAAGTACATGCAAGGAATGACTTTTTAATTCATTTCTGCCAGTTTTTAAATAGGATGTTAATTTTGAAAAACTGGCCTCAATCCTATGCTATGTTCAACTTCAATCTGGTTTTTGAAGAATAAGTCAAATATTTAAATAGACTGCAAGGCTTTGAATCGACTCTAAATAAAAACTGGTATGCTCTTCGTAGAGTTCCTATTAAACACTGAAGTTCCTTTTCAATAATCTGTCTGTATACAGACTGCATAAAAGAAAACATTATTGCTTAAGTAAAGAGAATTAATTTTACTGCAAAGAGTTTAAACTCTGTGTTTTACAGACTTTTTATAACACACATTTGCATAAACCACAGCTTTTCTTGCTCTATGACTTTAGGTGAGTCACATCCTCTTAAGGCCCTAATTGTTTCCTCAAGTGTAAGATCAAAGAGTCATACGGTAGAAACTAAGTAACGAGTTAAGCCCGACCTTCAGAATTGTAGTAAGAAGGAATTCTCACCATCTTAAAACATTATTCTAGAAATCTGAAGTCAAAGTGGTAATTACCTATGCTTTCAGTCTTCAGATCAATAAACCTTTTCAGGATTGTGGCCATGCATGTGGCACCATACCAGGCATTGTTGGGATAAAAATCAGTTAAAGACACAGTCCTTGCCTTCATACTGTCTAAAGCCTAGCAGGAAAACAAACATCATTATTGTGAGATTAAATGGCAAGAAAATACAGACCTCAGGCTTTATCATTTAGATAAACTGAGTCTGACTCTTATGGCAGAAAGTGAAGAGGGGCTAAAAAGCCTCTTGATGAAAGTGAAAGTGGAGAGTGAAAAGGTTGGCTTAAAGCTCAACATTCAGAAAACGAAGATCATGGCATCTGGTCCCATCACTGCATGGGAAATAGATGGGGAAACAGTGGAAACAGTGTCAGACTTTGTTTTTCTGGGCTCCAAAATCACTGCAGATGGTGACTGCAGCCATGAAATTAAAAGACGCTTGCTCCTTGGAAGGAAAGTTATGACCAACCTAGATAGCATATTCAAAAGCAGAGACATTACTTTACCAACAAAGGTTCGCCTAGTCAAGGCTATGGTCTTTCCTGTGGTCATGTATGGATGTGAGAGCTGGACTGTGAAGAAGGCTGAGCGCCGAAGAATTGATGCTTTTGAACTATGGTGTTGGAGAAGACTCTTGAGAGTCCCTTGGACTGCAAGAAGATCCAACCAGTCCATTCTGAAGAAGATCAGCCCTGGAATTTCCTTGGAAGGAATGATGCTAAAGCTGAAACTCCAGTATTTTGGCCACCTCATGCGAAGAGTTGACTCATTGGAGAAGACTCTGATGCTGGGAGGGATTGAGGGCAGGAGGAGAAGGGGACGACAGAGGATGAGATGGCTGGATGGCATCACTGACTCGATGGATGCAAGTCTGAGTGACCTCCGGGAGCTGGTGATGGACAGGGAGGCCTGGCGTGCTGCGGTTCATGGGGTCGCAAAGAGTCGGACACGACTGAGCGACTGATCTGATCTGATCTGAGTCTGAGAAAGAGCATCACAGGTCAGTGCCCCTAACCTTTGTGGACAAGTTAATGTTTATCCTCTGTCGGCAGCCCTCCCTTCAGGAGGGAAGAGGCTGACTGTGTGGAGCATGAGTTGGATGCACAGAGAACAGAAGGTCTTTTGTGCACAGTTTATAACTTTCTTAGTTTTATTTCTGTGAAATAATTATGGAATAAAGATCTTAAGTGATGAGGTATATCCAAAATTCAGTTAATACTTCGCTTCCTTAATTTATATGATATTAGAAAACATGAAATTGACATCTATTACTTAAGTCTTATCATCAATCTAGAGGGAAGGCCATATGCTAAAACACCTGTGACATCATGGTTACGTCTTCCCTGCACTCTGAGCCTGGCCACAGCAATGTCATAGTGGAAAGAATGACTGGTATCCATAGAAACATCACCAGACTGGGACCATGTAAAAAGCTGTAACCTAGCAACTAATGACGAGAGGTGTGTGTAGGGGGAATTCTTCCAGTTCAGCAAATGATAAACATGCAACACTGAATGCAACTAATAGTACTAGGGCAGTGTGGAAAATGTGACTTATCTGTAGAGAACTGGGAATGTCAGGCTTTTTTTTAAAAAAAGAAGCTTGCACCATGCTGCTTAATTTTAAACAGGAAAAGCATGTAAATACCTCCTCACTGCCTATAGTATCCGTTGTGTGCATGGAAAGTACCTTACACGTCATGACTAGGATGGAAAATACATTTTGTAGTGGCACCAATCATTTCAACCTCTATCTCTCATTATACAGAGGCAATGAATTTTGTTGAGAGGAGAAACCATACCTGGTCTCAGAGAAGGATGGATATGTTCTACATGTAAAGAAGGCAACATTACAAAGCTCCCAGATTCCCCATATACCACATAAATGTGAGAATGTGTCTCTTAAGCATTTTCTTTTCAATAGAGATCACATAAATATCTATATACATGGACATTTAGAGAGTGGAAGAAACATCTAGTTCAATTCCCTCATTCTATAGTTACAGTCTGAGACCCAGAGTGAAATTTTTTTTAAGCTCAGAAAGTTAGTGACAGAGCATGGGCTAGAACTGAAGTCTTCTGTTTTCCATGCCAACCCTTTCCATTAAAGGAGAATTCCATTTTTTTTTTTTCCTTCAGGTCTAAAGAGGAACATCATTTGGATTTTATGAGAATGAAAAACAAAAACCACTGGGATCTTAGGGTTAATCTGTTATAACAGTTAATGTTACCCTGCTGCTGCTGCTGCTAAGTCACTTCAGTCGTGTCCGACTCTGTGCGACTCCATAGACGGCAGCCCACTAGGCTCCCCGTCCCTGGGATTCTCCAGGCAAGAATGCTGGAGTGGGTTGCCATTTCCTTCTCCAATGCATGGAAGTAAAAAAGTGAAAGTGAAGTCACTCAGTTGTGTCTGACTCTTGGCAACCCCACGGACTGCAGCCCACCAGGCCCCTCCGCCCATGGGATTTTCGGGGCAGGAGGACTGGAGTGAGGCGCCATCACCTTCTCCAATGTCACCCTTCTTCATATAAAAACGAATGTGTGTCGTAGCTCAGTCAGTGAAGAATCTGCCTGCAATGATGAAGACCTGCGTTTGATCCCCAGTTGGGAAGATCCCCTGGAGAAAGAAATGGCAACCCACTCCAGTATACTTGCCGGGAGAAGTCCATGGAGGAGCCTGGCAGGCTACAGTCCATGGGGTCCCAAGAGTCTGACACGACTTAGAGACTAAACCACTGTACTACCCTAGGGCAATTTGAAAAACATATCCTTTTTCTTTGGAAATTCTATTCCAGGTTATAGCTTCAAAGGAATTTATTCAAATCTGTGATTATCAGAGATATTGCCTGAGTACAAAAAGACCAACAGCTTCTCTACTTGGAACAAAATGGTATACATGGCACTCTTACAACGGTCTGCCATCCTGCTCAGCTTCCTTAACTACTCACTAATGGACTAGTGGTTTACAAATCATGTTATAATATACAGGTGAAAAAACATTTTTTACAAATAAAATATTAAGCAGAACTTTAATACATGAAACATAAAAATGCTCATGTTGAAATGGAAATGGGGGAGGGGACAGGAATCCACCAGCGAAATGTCCCTTTCAGCTCTTCCTTCCTTCAAACTATTCTGAGGTACATCTTGGAAACCTATGGCTCCTCTGATCACAGTTTGAGAACCGCTGATCTAAACCAATGGCTGTTGAAGTTATGAGTGTGGTGGTGGGGGTGGGTTTTCCCTCTCCATATGCTTTCCCATATATAATCTTATATAAGAAGCCTTGATAAACAGATACAGATAAGGGTAACCTTTTATTAATATTAAATGTTTTATAAATTTAACTAAGATTTATAAGATCATTAAAAATAACTAGGTCTTTAAAAAAATTGAAATTGGAGGATAAGGATGATAATACTAGCTTTACTCCGTATCAATGTAATTGTGGATTCAGCTTTGATTTTAAAGCACTGAAGTAGTTACAAATGCGACAGGTTTCTACGCAGTTCATCTTACAACAGTGTCTTACTACTGAGTTACTGGAGAGGGCACAAAGGCAAGGTAAGCTGGCGGCACAGCCTGAGACACCACCGGCCTTTCACTCATTTAATGTGGCGCTCATCTTAAGAGAGCACATGATGTGTATTCTGGTAATGACTCTTCAGAGTGTGACAAAATTTTAAAAACAGTCAAATTTGTGGAATCTCCAAAAAGACATTTTACAAACATTTTCTAGTCTAGTCCAGCTAGACTGGAAGTTCTTTTTCAGTTCTAAAAATTATATGAGAATATTGGATCACTGTCCTGGACGCCAGTGAAGAACAATGGAGAAGACACTGTCACAGTTAAGACATTATCAGCTTTTCTACTGATTATGTTTACTCACTGAATACAGATACATTATTTTTCAAGGCAACAATATTTAGGGACCAGACCTGTGGGTCAGCCAGCATAGGTAACAAAAGAGTGCAAGTTTGTGGCCATTTTTTGTTTTCTCTGCCAGTAAAGGCCAACCTTACTATCACCTGCAATCATTTGCCAGGTATAAAACTTAGAGGCCTCACCTCACATCAGGCAGGGGCAGCTCATTTAACTCTGTTTCCATCACTCCAACACAACACACTAATCTGTCTACAGAGACCAAGGGAACCCAGGTTAAAAAAAAAAAAAAAAAGCTGACTACCAATGTACTAAGTCAAATCCAGCAGCATTAAGAAAACCTACTCCCACAGTGATTCATCTAAATCTTGGGCCTGGCAACCCCCCAAACTTAGACTTAATGTGTCAGAACTTCTGGCTCTCCTCTTTTGAAAAAGAGAATCAAAACACGATATAGTTGTAACTAACAGAACCAACCTAAGATTCCTGAATCAGGGACAGTTCTCTCTGGATAAATAATTAGGATCAGTCTCAAATAATCAAGATACAAATCTACCCATAAAAACACCCATATGCTGAACGAACAAGCAATTACCACCTTAATGTGTTTAACCTACTAATTAGCAACAGTACCAATCTGGAAAAAGCTGAAAATGCTGTCTTCACAGACAGCTCCTATAGGCAAAAACCCCTTTTCTCTTCTAGCTGAAGTGAGCCTCTTAACAAATCCTTCTCAATCTTCATAGTACCTCCTTGATAAAACAAATAAAAGCTGCTGAAAGTGGACCCTAAATCTCTCATTTTACTCAATGACTTTGAAATTAAGGGGCATCCAAAACAACATGCAGCGAACATCAACAGCAGCAGCAACAACAAGCCAGTGAGACGGAAATAACACGTGAGGTTTTCGTTTCTGACTGACCACCTCTCCTAGAAAAGGTGCAAAACTCAATCTTAGCACCACTAGTTAATCCATAACCACATTAAAGCCTTCAGCAATTCACTGACTTCCTGATGATCAGTTTCCTTATCTGTCAAATAAAGAATAATCGCTATCAGTTTCATCACAGAGTGGTAATGAGATCTGAGGAGGTCCCATATGTGTCCTTTTGGAAGTCTGAATTTACTGTTGTCTGGTTGGGAAATAATCTTGGCTTCAAAACTTCTTTCAAGGATAAGCTGACTAATAACTGCCATGTCTTTTTTCTACAACACAAAACCGGTAAATTAAACAGACTTCAAGGAGAAGACAAGTAAAATACAGGCCCCTGCTCCCAAAAGCCCATTCAATAATTAAAACTACTTTTGTTGAGCAGCTGTTGTTCACTGTAAAGTGTTCTAGAAACAAGGATGGTTGTGTGTCACCAGGCAGAGCCACAACAGTCACGATTCTAAAGCCTTTAACCCTGAGAAAGAAACCTGGGAGAAATGTGCTTCAAAAAGCACACGGATGCAGAGCTGCTAATCCCAAACGAGCTGTTTAAAGAACAGGGATCTGTTTGCTCTTCAGGGGAAAATTAGTCTTTTCAGGAAGATTAGCTCCAGCTACTGTGCATCCTACCTTCTTTGTGTGTGGATAAGACATTAGAGGCAGACTGAGGAATACAGCTTAGAACAGGCAGCAGACAGACAAAGCACCTATTTGCACCAACTTCCTCCTACTCATGTCATTCCACAGACACCAACTCAGAAGAGCGGTTCTCCTTGTGGCTTAGAGTGTAGGGGACAAACGAGAAGAGGGGGGTCATAGAGGGTAGAAGTCAGGGCTAGACGGAATGAGAACTCATCTGAATACAGCTTCAGTCACTCTGAATAAATTCTTGGGGACAATCAACAGAAGGCACTATAAAACAGAGCCTCAGGCCCTGAGAGTGCGCTGATGACTGTGAGAAATTTAATGCAATATTTCACCTCAATACAACAGAATTCTCACTGTTCTTATATGAAACCAACATGGATATTCAAAGGGAAGCTCAAACTTCATCCAACAGTAATTATTTGATTTTATATTCCAACCTTTCCTCTAGCCTTTGGTCTCTCAAGTTAATGATGCCACCATTCCCTAGGGAGCCCAAGATGAAAATCCAGGAGTCATTTTTTATGATTCTTTTCTTAACTCCCTTTCTCACATCCATCCATTCCATTCAAAACTCTTGGTTGGTTCTACCTTCAAAACATACACCCCATCTAACCCTTCTCATCACCTCTATAACTAAAGTGACCATCAACTCTCCAATGGAGAGTGGCTTCTTCCCTGACCTCTAGGCTTCCACAGCTGGCCCCTATAATCCATTCTCCCACGGTAGCTAGAGTAAAATTTTAAAAGTTATCAATCAGGTTTTGATGCTCCTCTGCCAAAAGCAGATCACTGGCTTCGCAGCACACTGAATAAAACCCCAAATCTGTATCATGGCAGGAAACGGCCTACATCATCTGGCCACTGACTACTCCCCTTTGACCTCATCTTCCTAAGCCAACAGCACCACGGTCACATTAGCCTGCTTTCCATTCATTCCTAGGCTGGAGAAGGGTGGAGAAAAGGGAACCTTCGACACCACTGGTGGGAATGTAGACTGGTGCAGCTGCTAAGGAAAACACTGTGGAAGTTCCTTAAAACTAGAATTGCCAAGCCCACTCCTGGACATATATCCAGACAAAACTGTTTAATTCAAAAGGATAATGCACCTCTATGTTCACAGCAGCCTTATTCACAATAGCCAAGACATGGAAGCAGCTTAAATGTCCATCAACAGATGAATGGATAAAGACGATGTGGTACAGCCCAGAAATAAACCCACGTACCTACGGTCAATTAATCTTTGACAAACAAGGCAAGAATATAGAATGGAAAAAAACAGTCTCTTCAGCAAGTGGTGTTGGGAAAGCTGGCCACTTGCTGGTAAATCACTGAAGTTACAACATATCCTCTCAACATACACAAAAATAAAGATCTAAACATAAGACATGACACCATAAAACTCCTATAAGAGATCACAGGCAAAACATTCTCTCACATAAATTGTACCAATGTTTTCTTAGGTCAGTCTCCCAAGGCAACAGAAATAAAAACAAACAAATCTGCACAGAAATGGAAACATACCATAAACAAAATGAAGACAGCCTACAGAATGGGGGAAAATATTTGCAAATGATGTGACTAACAGGAGCTTAATTTCCAAAATATACAAATAGCTTATACAACTCAACAACAACAAAAAAAAAACAAACAACCCAACTGAAAAATGGGGAGCAGACCTAACTAGACATTTCTACAGAGAAGAAACAAAGGCTTCCCAGGTGGCTCAGTGGTAAAGAATCCACCTGCAATGCAGGAGACAGCTTCAATCTCTGGATTGGGAAGATCCCCTGGAGAAGGAATGGCAACCCACTCCAGTATGCTTGCCTGGGAAATCCCATGACAGAGGAGCCTGGTAGACTACAGTCCATGAAAGGGTCACAAAGAATTAGACATGACTTAGTGACTGAATAACAAATGTATCCTCAGGATATATGCAGCAATGTCGATACTAAGTGCTACAGGATAAACCTAACTCAACTCCCAGGAGGGTCAATTTTACACAAATATTTTTGAAAAGAGATTTGACTACTAGACAAAACAGTTTTAACATGCCGATAAGTGCTGGGGACACTTCAGATTCTTCCATCCTCTCAAATCAGAGAATCAACATTGGACTAGATGCAGAAATCTCATCTTCTTGATGAGGATATGATGGTTACCATTTATTGGGCACTCACTATATGCTAGATATCACGGAGTTTACATACATTACCTTATTCCATCCTCATAACAACATCAGATAATAGTAATAATACTATTGTTTCCATTATACAGAGGACGAAACTAAGATTTTAAAAAGTGGGAAAACTTTCCCATACTCACCCAGCTAGTAAATAGCATAGCTGGTGTCTGGTCCCAGGGCTGTCTTGGCTCCAAAGCCTGTGACCTTGATTGCTACCTTAGAAATTTGAAACTGAGGCAAAGAAACCCTCATCAGTCTTGTACTGGAAAAGCCTTAAGTAAGCCACATATCTTTTGGTCCCTCCAGTTTTTCTCAGCTATAAAATTAAGACAATTCTCATCCCTTCCATCATCATAACTTGGATCCAAAAGCTTATGAGATATGTATTATAGCATTCTATTTTAGAGCTGAAAAGAATCTTGGTCATACAAACACCTGAATATGAATGTTTATGGCCATTTCCTTCTCCAGGGAATCTTCCCCAGCCAGGGATCAAACCCAGGTCTCCTGCATTGTAGACAGACGCTTTACCATCGGAGCCACCAGAGAAGTATGTTTATGGCAGCCTTATTTACAAAAGCTAAAAGTGGAAACAACCCAAATGTCCATTTATTAATGAATCAATAACAAAATGTGTTGCATCCATGCAATGGAATATTCTTTAGCCATAAAAATGAGGTTTTGATATACACTACAATGTGGGTGTACCTTGAAAACATTATACTAAGGAAAAGAATCAGCCACAGAAGGTCACATATGTACGATTCTATTTACGTGAAATGTCTAGAACAGACAAACCCATCGAGATAAAAAGTAGATTAATGGTTTTCAGGTGTCAGGGTGAGGGATGGGGGTTAGGAACGAGGAATGACTGCTAATGTGCACAGGCTTCCTTTGAGAGGTGTGAGATGTTCTATAATTTGATAGTGGTGATGGTGAAACTGCTGCTGCTGCTAAGTCACTTCAGTCGTGTCCAACTCTGTGCGACCCTATAGACGGAAGCCCACCAGGCTCCCCCGTCCCTGGGAATCTCCAGGCAAGAACACTGGAGTGGGTGGCCATTTCCTTCTCCAATGCATGAAAATGAAAAGTGAAAGGGAAGTCACTCAGTCGTGTCCGACTCTTAGTGACCCCATGGTCTGCAGCCTATCAGGCTCCTCCATCCATGGGATTTTCCAGGCAAGAGTACTGGAGTGGGGTGCCATTGCCTTCTCCGGATGGTGAAACTACACTGTTAAAAAGCAAATATTATGGTATATGAATCCTATCTCAACAAACAAACATTAAAAAAAAAACCCATTGAGGCCATGGCAGCAAAGGAAATACATTTAAAAATACTTTGGACAAATAAACCAACTATATTTCAATTAAAAAAAATACTCTAGACAAAAGCATCACGGAAATATCAACACATTTTAGATATCATACATTTCATGCTTATAAAAACACATTATTCACTCTGTAAGAAAAGCATGGCCTTCTACTACTTTTGCTGATTTTTAACTTGTCCTAAGAGAATCTTAATTCACTTCAAAGTACTTCATTCCTCTAGTTTCTGAATACTCAGTTAATAAAATGATAATAAAATGCAATCTAAACTGGATGCTGATGGAAACCCAAGGGGCTTGGCCTGCTTAAAGAGAGAAAGGAAAAAAGCCACAAAACTCACCAAGGGCCTACATTCAAGGCCAGAGAAGATAACAAGAATCTAGATCTAGTGGAAATGTTATCCTCCCATATTCTTCTGGGAACCACTTATCAGAATTGTCTACAGAAAAATTAGGCAGAGGAATCTCAACTATAAAAATACTACCTTAGTAAAATGACCATCAGCACTGAAACAAATTCTTTAACTTCATATTCTGCTTAATGTAAACACATTATCTCATTTCGATTTCAACAGTACTTGCATTAGGTACAACTTTTTACCCCCATTTCAAAGATAAGGAGAGGGAGTCATAAACAAGGTCACCCAGTAAAGAAGCAGAGTCAAGATTCAACACGCGTCCGAATTCTAAGTTCAGGGCTCTCCCTATGTTATGTTAAAACTTGCTTTCTCCCACCACCTACCTTTCACCGGATCCAAAGCAGAGTTGAGGCGGCTTCTGCTCATGTCACTTGGTAACATGAACTCAGCTCCCAATAAATAATATCCTCTTATATTGTTCTGGTTTGTTGTATGCCTTTTATAAGTCTCCATAAGAAACATTAATTCAGAATAAGTATTATATGTTTTTGAACAAATAAATCAATCTGGCCAGGCTGACCTGGTCAATCTTTAATGAAAGGACTTCCCTGGTTGTCCAGGGGTCCTGGCCAATGCCGGGAACACTGGTTCAATTCCTGGTCCAAGAACTAAGATCGCACATACTGCAGAGCAACCAAGTCCTCACGCCATAACAACTACAGTCTGCACGCGAGCCCATGCCCCGCAACAAGAGAAGCCACCACAATGAGAAGCCTGAGCACTGCAACTGAAGAGTAGCCCCCGCTCGCCGCAACTAGAGAAAGCCCATGCAGCAACGAAGACTCAGCACAGCCATAAATCAATAATTTAAAAAATTTCCTCATGAATGATGGATGAAGTCTCAAAAACCTATAAAATCTTAAAAGGATAGAGATTCCCTTCCCAGTTGCTGAAAAAGGTTTTAGAACTGACTCTGAAAGGCTCCTGAGCTGGCCCTGTAGTGACTTCCTGAAGAACTGTCCAGCCCCTCCTTTCCAGCCAATCAAATGGCCGTCTGATTCCTTGGCGAGAAACCTGCAGGCAGCTCCACCACCACCTGAATTCTCACCTTCATATACATTCTGAGAGCTCCTGTGACCAGCTCTTTCCCAAACTTTTGGCATCTCTCCCCTTCGGTCTCTCCCCTGCCCCCTCTAGCCCCTGGCGCCCTTGGTTCTCTAGTGGTAGCATTTACTTTGTACTTCCTGGTGAGGCACGAGGTTTAGACCAGTCTCAGGGTCCCCATGCCCCTGGAGGAGGGCATGGCAACCTTCCAGTATTCTTGCCTGGAGAATCCCCATGGACAGAGGAGCCTGGTGGGCTACAGACCATGGGGTTTCGAAGAGTTGGACACGACTGAGCGACTGAGCACAGTACAAGGTCCCCATGAGAAGCAACTAAGACACAACCTAGTGAAATAACTTCACATGCTGCTCTAGCTGAGCCTTTCCCAGAGACCTAAGCACCAAACACTAACCATGCGGACAAGGGCAGTGCTCTCCTAAGAGCATCTGTGCTTAGGGATGTGATCAGAGTAGAAGTTCTTTTTTCCTCTAAAACGAGTAACTGAACTCATTTTATTTTCAATACATAAGAAGGCACGAGGTATAAAAGTAAATCCAGCTCTTAATTTTCAAAAGTAAGTGGCTTTAGAGACCAGGGCATTAACAACATTCCTGCGTTTGTTAAAAGGTGTGTTCGTTTTTAAGTTAGATTTCCACCTACTCAGCTCTCATACTCTTTCTTTGCATTCTCTTGACTTTGGTTAATTAATACTTCTATGACACCACACTATAAAGGTACAAATAAAGAACTTCTACTTAATGTAGAAATAAAGAGAACACATTTTATATATATAGCTACACATACCTTCTTTCATATTTAAATAATAAGAAATGTACATTCACAATGAAAATCATTTGCTCTAGACATTTTCCCTAAGCTTTTCAGTTTAAAGATGGCACCATCTGAACCTCCCTGGTGGTCCAGTGGTTAAGAATCCACCTGCCAATTCAGAGTACACGGGTTCAATCCCTGGTCCAGAAGATCACACATGCCACAGAGCAACTAAGCCCGAATGTCATGACTCCTGAGCCCACGGGTCGCAACTACTGGCGCCTGTGCACCTAGAGCCCGAGCTCCACAAGAGAAACCTGCACACGGCAGCTGGAGCGTAGCCCCCGCTCGCTGAAACCAGACAAAGTCCAAGCACAGCAACCAAGACCCAGGGAAGCCAAACATTAATTAATTAAAAAAAAAACAAAACAGTGAATTTATTTTTTTAAAAAAGATGGCACTATTTAATAGCTGAACTAAATGCATTAACATAATTTTACCAGTGACAGACTCTCTAGGTAAAAGAATCACAGACTTGTAGAGCTATAAGGAACATCAATCATTAAGCAAACTCTTAGATTTTAAAAATGAGAAGACTCCCAAGGTAAATGATTGCCAAAAGCTCACAGCTGGCTGGTGACAAGCAAGGGTCTTTGCTCCTGGCGCCTAGTTCACCCCAGTCGAAATTCTTAGAGGTGAAAAACACCTGATTTACTGGTATCAATACCAAAGGGAAAAAAAACAAGAACTACTCTTACCATATATATGATGGCATTAAACAGAAGCTCTGTTTCAACTTTTAGTATTTTATACCATAAATTCTTTTTTTCTAATACCATAAGTTCTTAACTCGTGACTCACCCTGCTGAGTTGGTCCAATAACCTTTGATTCTGTTCTGATAACTCCTGGACGGCCCGTGTTTTCTCTCGATCTGCTTCCCGTAGATGAACCTGCTGCCTCTCCAACTCATCCTGAAGCTGCTTCACATCACTCTCCAGCTCAGACACACGCCCTTCCCATTCGCCTTCTCGGTTCTCAAATCGTCTTCTTAGTTCGTGTTTCTCTTGTTCTAAGTGCTGGGTGAAAATGAAGAGGATTTTTAAACTGTTAAAAAATTCGAGAGTCATTCATTTTTTTTTCTCTTTTCACACTCTTCTAACTTTTCTTCTTCCTAGTCAGTCAGCACAACAAAACACTCTGCCACGTAGGACAAGTTGCCCATTTCACAGCTGCAAAAATATCCTTCTGCCAGAGTAGGGAAGGCTAACTTCACAAAGAGAACGCCATTCCTACTGAAATATTTAATGTTATTATGTTTATTCCTGTCCTTGGGCATGGGGGTTCTAGACTTAGGAACTCACCTGAAATTTAGTAAGTCATCTATTAATCAGTGAAATATACATTTAAGCAACTTAAAACAAGCTCTTGAGAAAGCTTCTTTTGCTGTCATCTGTTATGTTTGGTATAATATCAGGCACTTAGAATTTTCAGAGACAGAAAGGACTTTAGAGATCCTCCAGATCAACCACCTCTTCTTAAAATGAAGCAACAGAAGACATTCTGCAACCAGCTTAAGGTCTGTTTAGCAAATGGGAGAGCTGGGATTGGGGTCTCCCTCACTTGACTGTTTAATGCTCTAAATCACAACTCAATAAATATTTGCTGCTATATATAGCACTGCATTTCAAAATCATTAAGGCAAGTTCAGGCCTGCTGCTGCTGCTGCTAAGTCGCTTCAGTCGTGTCCGACTCTGTGCGACCCCATAGACGGAAGCCCACCAGGCTCCCTCGTCCCTGGGATTCTCCAGGCAAGAATACTGGAGTGGGTTGCCATTTCCTTCCCCAATGCATGAAAATGAAAAGTGAAAGTGAAGTCACTCAGTCGTGTCCGACTCTTAGCGACCCCATGGACTGGAGCCTACCAGGATCCTCCGTCCATGGGATTTCCCAGGCAAAAGTACTGGGGTGGGGTTTTATTAAATCATGGCCTACAATCCTTGCATATTTATTTCTGATTCATTCATTCTTGACTGCCTGTTATAAGTTAGTCATTGAAATAATGTTGAGCAAGAGACTTGGTCTTTCCCTTTATGGAGTTTACACTCTAGTGAGAGGTTGATAAAAGTATTATGTTGTACAGTGTGACAAATGGTATACAGGAAAAGTACAGATGGTTTAAAGGAGCAACAACAGAAAAGAACTCTTTTGGGGTTGAAGGACACCATCCTTATGGCAGAAAGTGAAGAGGAACTCAAAAGCCTCTTGATGAAAGTGAAAGTGGAGAGTGAAAAAGTTGGCTTAAAGCTCAACATTCAGAAAATGAAGATAATGGCATCCGGTCCCATCACTTCATGGCAAATAGATGGGGAAACAGTGGAAACAGTGTCAGACTTTATTTTTCTGGGCTCCAAAATCACTGCAGATGGTGACTGCAGCCATGAAATTAAAAGACGCTTACTCCTTGGAAGGAAAGTTATGACCAACCTAGATAGCATATTCAAAAGCAGAGACATTACTTTGCCAACAAGGGTTCGTCTAGTCAAGGCTATGGTTTTTCCTGTGGTCATGTATGGATGTGAGAGCTGGACTGTGAAGAAGAAGGCTGAGCGCCAAAGAATTGATGCTTTTGAACTGTGGTGTTGGAGAAGACTCTTGAGAGTCCCTTGGACTGCCAGGAGATGCAACCAGTCCATTCTGAAGATCAGCCCTGGGATTTCTTTGGAAGGAATGATGCTAAAGCTGAAACTCCAGTACTTTGGCCACCTCATGGGAAGAGTTGACTCACTGGAAAAGACTTTGATGCTGGGAGGGATTGGGGGCAAGAGGAGAAGGGAACGACAGAGGATGAGATGGCTGGATGGCATCACTGACTCGATGGACGTGAGTCTCAGTGAACTCCGGGAATTGGTGATGGACAAGGAGGCCTGGCATGCTGCGATTCATGGGGTCGAAAAGAGTTGGACACGACTATGCGATTGATCTGATCTGATTGTTTCCGTAAGATAAATACAAATGCCTCTTTTCAGAGGCAAGTATGTTCTCCTATTTAAAAAGCATAGTATGAGGACTTCACTGGTGGTCCAGTGGTTAAGAATCTACCTTGCAATACAGGCTGATGTGGGTTCAATCCGTGGTCCAGGAACTAAGATCCCGCATGCCTTGGAACGGAGCAACTAAGCCTCTGTGACACACTGACTGACCCGTCCCACAACTAGAGAGCCCACGGGCCACAACTAGAGAGTCCATGCAACACAACAAAAGATCCCACCCGCTGCAACTAAGGCCCGATGCAGCCAAATAAATAAATAGATTTTAAAAATAAACAATAAAAAAAGCATAGTAAGTACAAAAAAACCAAATACCTCAGAGTATATGAGAAGTAAAGCAATGGTCCTCAACTTTTGCTGTCAGAAAATCTCTGATATAATTGTTCAAAATATACCCACCTAAACACTAATTCCAGACTGTGATTCAGTAAAGAATGAGATGAGGCCTAGGAAGGCATCTGTCTATCTACCCATTCATCTATTTAGGTTCTATTGGAAAGTCTGATGCACTAAAGGCTGACTATCAAGCACTGAGATTGTTTCAAAGGCTAAGATAGGCAACTGCATCTTCTCCTTCAGCGTACTCAGACATCTTTTCACCTTGTGAATCTACACTCTTATTCTAAGTTCTCACCTTTCAAATGTTTTTTAGGATGCCTCTTTTGGAAAGCCTTTAAGGGGCAGTGTATAGTTATACAAGAAAATCAGTCTCATTTCACATCTGAGATGTGCCTAAAAAAAGATTTTTCTCTCAAGAGAGGGACTTGTACTTCTCAGCATGAAAATTTTCTGTTCTATGCATCCTTCATTTTGCTAAACTTCCAAAAATGAGGATGTTTTAGTCACTACACAAACTTCAGAAAGATGAGATGCAGAAGTAAATGGTAATTACAATTCTAAAATTGTGATACTTGGTTTTATTGAGTTTTTCCAAAATGGAAAAAACTGAGCAGAAGGCAACAGCAAGAACTCAGTAATCACAGTATTACTGAGAGGCCAGATAAATTAGGCTTGTGTTCTAAAAGAACAGAGAGACTTAAAAATATTCTGCAAACAGCTGTTAGTGAACAGCCCAACTAAGCGACTAAAACAATCTAATCCACGTGCAGGGAGTGAGGCAGAGTTGAGGACAAGTGGTGCTGATCAATCTATTCTGTCCTTATATTTCTTCCTAATTCAGGTTTCCCAATACTCTGGGAAAAAAAAATCAAGACTTTCCTATTAATGAACATACAGAACTTAGCCTTCTGTCTATTCTGAGAAAAGAAAGGTTTCTCCTAGAATTACATTTTCAGTGAAGTGCTAAATTAACCAGTAAACTCTAGGAAGAATATTAGAAAGTGTAGTGGTCAGGCTCTGTCCATGCTTACCTGTTTCTTGGGGTTACACTGTACTTTAAAAGGTAATATCTACACCTGAAACTAATATAATGCTATCTGTCAATTATACCTCAAAAAGAAAAAGAAAAAAGTTAATGTCAAAACTGTCAAGGTCATCAAAAACAAGAGAAGTCTAAGAAACTGATACAGGAAAAAAGAAACTAAGAAGATACAGAAACTAAATGTAAGGGTATCATGAAACAGAACAAGACATTTGGCAAAGGCTAAAGAAATCTACATGCTAAGTCGTGTCTGACTCTTTGCGACCCCATGCACATACAGTCCATGGAATTCTCTAGGCCAAGAATATTGGAATGGGTAACCTTTCCCTTCTCCAGGGGATCTTCCCAACCCAGGGATCAAACCCAGCTCTCCCACATTGCAGGCAGATTGTTTACCAGCTGAGCCACAAGAGAAGCCCAGAAAAATCTAATTAAACTAAATGAAAAAGTTAAAGTGTTAGTCGCTTCGTCGTGTTGGACTCTTTGCAAGCCCAGGGACTATAGCCTGCCAGGTTCCTGTGTCCACGGAATTCTCCAGGCAAGAATACTGGGCTGCGTAGCCATTCCCTTCTCCAGAGGATCTTCCCGACCCAGGGATGGAACTCGGGTTCCCTGTACTGTAGGCATAGTCTTCACCATCTGAGCCACCAAGAAAGCCTCAATAGCTAATAATAATGTATTAGTATTGGTTTACTAATTATGGCAAGTACTGGGGGCAGGGCATATGGAAACTCTGTCCCATCTTTCCAATTTTTCTGTAAATCTAAAACCATTCTAAAAACAGTTTATTTAAAACTCTGAAGAAGTTAATATCACTAGCTCACCTAAAATTGGTTGTTACAGAAATGGACTTCTACCACGAACCAAAAAAGCATATTATTCTCCTAAATCCAGGATATGGTTCTTGAAAAATACAAAGAAAAAAAATACTATTTAAGTGGATCAAGCACTGAATGTAAACAAAGACTCCTGCATTTGCTTACCTAAATCTACTACCCAATTATGTAATCATTTTCACCTTACTTTAACAAAAAAGTTTAACAAGAACATTTATTCTTTTTTTTTTTCCTACTAAACAGTATGTGGAACTTCCCCAACCAGGGATCAAACCCAGACCCTGCATTGGCAGATTCTTAACCACTGGGCCACTAGGGAAGTCCCACCATACTTGTTTTGCCTCTTTAAAAAAAAAAAATAGTAGTGCTAGAATCATTACAATTGGCCTAGGGAAGAGGGAAGAAAATGTAACCTAGGGAAGAGACTGCTGCTGCTGCTAAGTCGCTTCAGCCATGTCCGACTCTGTGCGACCCCAGAGACGGCAGCCCACCAGGCCCCGCCGTCCCTGGGATTCTCCAGGTAAGAACACTGGAGTGGGTTGCCATTTCCTTCTCCAATGCATGAAAGTGAAAAGTGAAAGTGAAGTCGCTCAGTCGTGTCCGACTCTTAGCGATTTCATGGACTGGAGCCCACCAGGCTCCTCCGTCCATGGGATTCTCCAGGCAAAAGTATTGGGGTGGGGTGCCATTGGAAGAGACTACCTCTGCATTAAGAGAGAATTCACTCTCACCTGGAATGGGGGAAAAAAGAGAATCCTGGACTTTAAAAACGTATTTTTAAAAAACTAAATAAAGATTAAATCTCTGAAGAAAAAAGTGTATAAATGTAAGTTAGTGCCTTAGATCATAGCATACATAAAATTTATCACCTTATCTATTTTTAAGTGTACTGTTAGTTCAGTAGCCCTAAGTCCATTCATACTGTTGTGCAACCAACTTCCAGAAATTAAAAATAAACCTTTAACACTTGAGTTCATATGCTGACCTGAGAGGAGTGAAGATTTTTAAAAATAGTTTAATAAGAGTTTTAAACTATTTTAATATTGTCTATCAAGTCAATAGCAAAAAGTCAAATGTAATTTATTCTTCTACAATATAACCTTTCTTGTTACAGAATTTGAAAATCTTTTTCCTTTGGTGAAGACATGTATAAAGGTTCCAAGTGGAACCCAGGATGTGTTTAACTACATATTCAGGATTACCCTTGAAAACTATCACTCAACAAATCAACTGATATGATGTTCCTTTCAAGCCAGCTGTCTCTTTAATCAAGTCTCTCACTGAAGGAATTTCAAATCACAAGCATACATGTCTGCAGTAGTACTTCTATTTAGAGTCTGTAATCTAATCTCTTTTTGAAAAAAAAGACACCCTTTTAGTCTTGAAGGTCTATTTCAAGTGAAGATCAAACAATTCAATTCACTGGGTTGCTTTTTGGCAATCTACATATAGGTTTCACAAACCACTTTTCAGAGAGGTATCTCAGGAGTTCATCGACTGGAAGACCTAGTTAACAGGCCAACTGAACTACAGGGCACTCACTGGTTTCCTTTTTTTCCTCTCTTATTTATTTTTGATATGTTGTTGGACTACAGACATACTTACTAGAGAAAAGTTTCTGAATCTACACTCTGACCGTTTGACCAGTAGCAGTGATATGGAACCAGGCAATGGTCAATTTCAAACCTTATTCAGGGCTGTACTATTCTCTTGTAACAAGAATAAAAAGAACTTACTGCCACCAAACTGGGAGACAATATTAAATGCATAGACAGAAAAAGATAAGCTCATCACCACTGCCACAGATGCACCTCCCCATCTTCACTTAAGGAAAAAAGACTTTCTCTAAAAATTTTTTTAGAAGTGGTGGCCACTTGTATCAGTTTCAAGGCCCTTTTCTAGTTAAGGACAAGAAAACAGAAGCAAAAGACTTTGGTCCAGAGAATTGGACCAAAGAAATCTTACAGATATTTTAAGAGGTTTTTATAACAATGGTTAAAGTTACATGGTTCTCACAAGTTGCATTTGGCCATCCAAATGCATGTGTAAGACCCAGAACAGAAACAAAAGTACTGTTTAAATACATATATATACTGAAGTCCATATCAAATCACATGTTGAGCCCAGGCTCACCTGATTTCTGCAGTGGAACCATATTTCCTAGTCCGTGAGTATTTGACGGCTATATAAAGCTCCTTTAGGAGCATTTGTATCCCACCATTCTGAGCTGTGGGGAAGTTAAGACAAGGGCATGTGGAAGCCCTTAACTCCAAAGCTAAAAAGCTTTAGGCTAACACCCTGATTAGCGATTAACTACCTCTCTGAAAACCTGGAGTATATTTTAAATGCTTCCCGACTCTGTAATTTCTCTGTATGCAGACATCACCTCAGTGCTGTATAAATTAGTCATACTGTAAGCTCTATTTTAGATGCTGTGTACAGTACATATATAGAACGGCCCACAGCGTTTGGGGCCGTGCATGGACCCATTTGCTGTGAGCAGGGTAGGAAAGCCAGGTGTGTTCAAAGAATGCCCTCGTCTGATAACCCCAAACCCTCCATGCTACCCACCTCCCAGGTGGTTTTAAGACAGGATAAGCAAGGAGTGGGGTGAGGTGGGTGAGTGCCTGGCTCCCGAAGCTACCCAGGGCCGGCGGGTGGGTACCTGGTCTCCCCCCACTCCGGCTTCCCACCTATCCCAGGAGGGACGTCCTCACCTCCAGTTTATCAGTCAGTTCCTTGTGCATCTGTTCGTACTGCCGGCTCATGTCCTGATTCCTCTCGAGCAATGCCTTGCCCAGTCGGGCCGCCAAGACCAGATCCTTCTCCTTCTGCCGGATCACGGACAGCAGCTCGGGATCCTGGGCAGGCGGCGGCTGCAGTCCGGCCGCCTCGGCTGGAGGCCCGGGCTCGGCCTGAGGATGCTCCCCGGGCTCGGACGGCCGTTCCCCAGCCGCCAGCAACGCCAGCTCCTCCTCTAACGCCAGTTCCAACTCCCCGCGGCCCCCGGGGAAGGAGATGAGGGCAGCGGCGGTGGCGGTGGCTGGATTCCCGACTGCGTCCGCGGCCGCGGCGGGCAGCTCCATGCAGCAGGCGCTGTCCGGCTCGGCGGGTGCTGAAGCGCGGCCGGCCAAGCCCAGGCAGAAGGCGGACATGGCCCGCGCGCGCCGAGCCCGCAGCGGTGCGGCCCGGCCGGCGCGCGCCAGGCTGCAGGGGGGAGGGGCCCCGCCGCGCCGCCCGGCGCCCCGCGCCTCGCCTCACGCCGCGGCACGCGCCCCTCGGGTCTCCGCGAGCCCTGGGCGCGGCGCGCGCCGGCCCGCCCCTCCCCCGCGCCGGCGGCGCGCGCCCCTCCCCCCGCCCCCGGGCTCAGCTGCTCGGCGCGCGCCGGGGAGGAGGAGGAAGGGGGGTGGCAAACGGAAGGCTGAGGAAGGGAAGACTGCGGGGACGCGAAGCGGGAGGGGAGGTTGCGGGGAGGAAAGCCGCTGCTGCTGCTGCCGCCGCCGCCGGCGGCTTTTCAGCCACCCTGTTGCTGCTGCTCCCGCTGCCGCCGCCGGCCGGGCAGCGCCTCACGGGGCGGGCTGCGCTCCGCTGTCGCTGCGACGCTCGCTGCTGCTGCCGGCGGCCGCTCTCTGCAGCCGCGCTCCATGTCCCTCGGCTCGGCGGCAGCCCCAGCAGCAGCAGCGGCGGCGACGGCGGCTGCTGCAGGCGCCGAGGCGGCGGCTCCACATCGCGCACCGCGCGGCCCGGCGACCTCCTTCCTGCCTGCCTCAGCTCTCTCCAGTTCCACCGGGCCGGCCGCACCGCGCCCCGCCCCGGGCTTCCGGCCGCGCCCCCTCTCCCCGCCCCTTGCCGGCGCCTGACGCGCACGGGCACCTGTTCGCCGCTCCCGCTCACGATTCGCCGGTTCGTGGGTCTCCTCAGCGGCGCCCAGGTGGCGCCGGCAGCCTTAACCCCTGCGCTGCCTCACGCCCGGGGGCAGCTGCGTGCGCAGCCCGCGGAGACGGCCGGCTCATCCGTAACGGTCCGGGCGGCTCCTCGGCGCGGCCACGCCCCCGGCCTCGCAGCCACCTCGCCGTGTGGCTCCGCCCCCGGCACGCTCACCTCGGGGTGTGGCCTCGCGCGCACCTCCGAGCACGGCCCCGCCCCCAGCCTCGTTCTCACCTCAAGGCCTGGCCCCGCCCTCGACCTCTCTCGGGATTCGAGCTTCTCAGGGTGCGATGGGTCTCAGTCTTAGGTGGTTGATCTCCAAAGGGGACTGAGGACGTTTCTCCAAGACGGGTGGCCAAGCCCGACGGAGACTTGCTGCCACGGACTGTGGGTCTGAGACCCCGCGAGAGCTAAGCAGTCAGGAGAGGGAGCCCTAGAAAGCGGTAGAAGGGACGACTTCAGAAATCCAGCATCTCAATGATGATGACTCAGGGATATAAGGAACTAGAAGCCTCGGAGATCAGCAGCTCCGAAAGAAAGGGGTGCTGTCGAGAAATAACGGGGGGAAAAATGCTCACAACTGGGAATGCGAAGCAAAGACCCTCCCTAATAACTTCTATTAGGCACTTAGTGTGTGCCAGGTCTCGTGCTTTATAGGCATTATCTTAGATAATCCTCGCAAGAATCTTAAAAGTCAGCACTGTCACTCTTCTCATTTTACAGAGAAGGAAACGGAGGCCCTGAGATACAGAATCAGATCTAGGCAGGCTGACTCCACGGTTCACATATATACTATTATTCTTTACTTTCCTCACATACAAGACTTGAGGAAGATAAGTAGTAATTTGTGACCAAGATGGCCTGGATCAGTATCCACGGTTCTATCAGGAAAGTTTCCTGCAATGATCAAATCAAGGACTGAAGAGCCTAACGGGTGATTCCAGTCAGTTCTTGCTTTGACCTCTTTGGTGATGCTCGGTCGCCTGTTTTCAGAAACAACCCCATTGGAGGCTAGAATTTGTCCTTGTTGTTTTCCCTTTTCTTATGGACAACAATCCACTTTTGAGTTAGATCACAGTTTGATCCTTTTCATCACAGTGAGATGGAATATTTCAGGACACCAATTGGCTGAAATGAGTCAAATGGTTTCTCATGGGTTTTTCTCCTTATTAAAGTCAAAGCCTAAACAAAACTCCAGTACATACTTTTTACCTTCCCACTGAAGGGGTTGACTCTGTTCCCTAGTTGACTGAAAAGGAGACAGACAATAGAGGGGTTCACACATCTTAGAACCAAGTTTTGAAAGTTGCCGGTGGTATCATTCCAACAATGCATTGTTCTAGCAGTTTTTATTATGCCCCCTTGAGCAGAAATAGTGGGTCCATGGTGAGACCCAACTGCAAATCCCTTTTGTCTTTTTTGATCAGGAAAGAAGTTACTCCTGTAAACAGATTGCTGCTGCTGCTGCTAAGTCGCTTCAGTCGTGTCCGACTCTGTGCAACCCCATAGACAGCAGCCCACCAGGCTCCCTCGTCCCTGGGATTCTCCAGGCAAGAACACTGGATTAGGGACACACATATCAAGAGCAAACAAAATCCTAATCAAAAGGGGTTTCAGCTATTTATTTTCTCTTGAAGCAGACTTGCAGCCTCTCTCTCCCCAGAGGTCTTTGTCTTGCCTCCCTTAAGCTCGGTGGGCCTACTCTATTAGACTTGCCTGTTACTGTGAGAATGAACTTTTACAATGCTAACTCTCATTTCTGAAGACGCTTCCTCACAATGTTCCCCTGCCTAACCTGACTAGGAAGCAATCATTTTCTACTACAACTTTGGCCCTAAAGTACTATCTTCCTGTGAATAGTCAAAGGAGACCAGCCCAAGTTTGCAGAACTATTTAGAATAGTGGTTCTTACCCTTTTCACTCTCAGAACCTGTTTACACTCTTAAAAATCATTGAAGATCTCAAAAATCTTTATATTGGTTTAGATATTGATATTTACTGTATTAAAATTAAAACTGAAAAATGTTAATTCTTATTTTAAATACTTATAATAAACCTATTAAATGTTGACATAATATAGTTAATAAAAGATATATATTCCCAAGTTTATGTTTTTAAGCTTTTTATTTTGTATTGGGGCATAGCCAAATAACAAACAATGTTGTGATGGTTTCAGGTGAACAGCAAAGGGACTTAGCCATACATATATGTGTATCTATTCTCCCCCAAACTTCCCTCCCATCAAGGCAATTCCCAAATTTAAAAAATGAACACAGAGGAATGGCATTATTTTTCATTTTTATAAAATCTCTTTAATGTTTGACTTAACAGTAGAAAATGGATTTTTATGTCTGCCTCTCCATTCAATGTAGTGATGTTTGTTTTGGTTGAAATACATGAAGAATTTCTCTTGGTTACTAAGCCTTGCATTTTTTATCATTTTTATATTCCTTTATAATATATTTGCATCACTGTTGCTTTTGGTATCTGGATATTCTGGTGAACTTAGGTAAGACCCATCTTAACTTGCCATGGATGGATTTCCACATTTAAGTGCTACCACATCCCTAAGAGCAAAGCATGAAATATTCTTTCTTAGGAATCCTGATATTTCCAAATGTGATAACACTCATCAAATTTCCTTATTTTTTTTATTACCCTCCTGATCTGCAAAAACTGGAAAGTGTAGAAGACAAAACATTCCAGAAAATTTGTTTTTGAAAAGTCAAGTGTGGAAGAAATATAAGGAGCTGGCAAAACATGTGATAAAGCAGTTCTACACTTGGTATTTTCATTCAGCAATTATAAGTGCATATGCATTTTTTTAAGTTTTATATTTTATTTATGAACTAGTAGTGGGAACATAAAATTCTCAAAAATTCCTAAAATGTTACCCAAAAGCTTTTTATATTTTTTGGAGATGAATTGACTCAACATTTTTCAAACTGTGGTATGTGTACCTCTAGGGATTCTCAACTTGATTTTTAAGGGAAAAACATTTAGTGGCTGATGCGCAGTAGCATCAGTCTTTAGCAGGTGCCTGCCTGGTGTAGGAGTGAGCTTCCTTTGCTACCTGTCACTGTGCCCCAGCTCACCTTGCTGGGACCTCCTACCCAGCTTCTCTCATTTCTAGGTTCTTATCTTGGCAGCCCCTTCACGTTTCCCTTCACCCTCCTAGGGTCCTCTCTGGGGCCTCAACGCCACCTCACACTCCCTTTCCCTCTTTTCCCTCAGCTTTTTATTAAAAAGACTTCATAAATGTATAGCACTTAAAAATGGTGCCCAGCACATGGTAGGCACAGTGTGGGTGCTTGATAAATAAATAAATGCATAAAATAACTGAGCATAGGGAATTCCCTGGTAGTGTAGGTCCCCAGAAAAGTCTGTGCGCTTATATATATATATATATATATATATATATATATATATATATTTACTTATGTGGCTGTGCCAAGTCTTAGTTGCGGCATGAGGGACGTTTTAGTAGTGGCATGTGGGATCCAGTTCCCAGACAAGGGATCGAACCCTGGTTCCCTGCTCTGGGAGTGAGGAATCTTAGCCACTGGACTACCACGGAATCCCTGTATGCTTTTTATTATCACTATGAGATGATGATTCTAAACAATGTCAGTGGCAACACACTCTCACCTCCCCCACCTTGGTATCCCACTGACAGTATTTGACAAAACTGATCAAGGAACACCTCATGACTTTGGCCCTTAAAGGACATAGGGGACTCTGTGGGCAAAGATGAAAGGCAAGTAGAGAGAACCACTTCTCCAAAGACACAGGAGGCAGAAGTTGCGTTGGAGAATCAAGGAGGGAGAATGAAGTTGTAAAGGTAAAGGCAGTCTGGCATTGACTTGCAGAAGAAGGAAAGATGCCATTTACTGAGTGCCTGCTGTGGGAGGCCAAAGGGTTAGCTTATGTTTGCTTGCTTAAACTTTACAATCACCTTTCCAGATGGGTATTATCATCTCCATTTTATAGATGTGGAAACAGATTCTGAGAGGGTCAGGGCCTTGCCCTGAAACTAGTAAAGGGCAGAGTTGATATGTAAGCAGAGTTCAGATTGCTTATAAAACCTGTGGTCTTGAATGCTTGGAGAAGGCAATGGCACCCCCACTCCAGTACTCTTGCCTGGAAAATCCCATGGACAGAGGAGCCTGGTAGGCTGTAGGCCATGGGGTCGCTAAGAGTCAGACACAACTGAGCGACTTCACTTTCACTTTTCACTTTTCCTGCATTGGAGAAGGAAATGGCAACCCACTCCAGCATTCTTGCCTGGAGAATCCCAGGGATGGGGGAGCCTGATGGGCTGCCATCTATGGGGTCGCACAGAGTTGGACACAACTGAAGCGACTTAGCAGCAGCAGCGGCCTTGAATGCTAACCCCAAGACAACAGAGGGCTATTGGTGATTTTAAAATTGTGAAGTGTCCTGAATAAAGCTGTAGCTCAGGAAGACCCACCTGGCGCTGGTATTAAGGACAAGCTCATGGTGGGAGCTGGGAACCAGTGAGAGCAGTTAAGATGCAGCTGGAAGGGTCTAGATGAAAGGGATGAAAGAAATAGGGAAATACAGAAAAGAAGTCAGAGAGGTTATAAAAAAAGAACTGCTAGGGGGGCTTCCCTGGTGGTTCAGTGGTAAAGAATCCACCTGTCAACGCAGGAGACAGGGGTTCGACCGCTGGTGAGGAAAGACCCCACATGCTGCAGAAGCAACTAAGCCCACGTGCCACTACTATTGAGCTTGGGCCCTAGAGCCTGTGCTCCGTAACGAGAGAAGCCACCACAATGAGAAGCCTGCGCACTGCAGCTAGAGAATAACCCGCGGTTGCTGCAACTAGAGAAAAGCCCACAGGCAGCAGAAACCCAGCACAGCCAAAAATAAACACAGTTTAAAAAACAATAACAAAAAAGAACTGCTAGGATTTGGAGACTGATTGGAGATTAGGGAGTGCGAGTGAGGAAAAAGGAGGGTGCAGAAATGCCTCTGAGGTTACTAACTGGGGCAATAGAATGATGGTGCTATTGCCAGAAGCAAGAAAGCCAGAAAAAAGAGAATTCCACAGTCAGGCCCTTGGATTTGTTTGTGGCTGAGGACATCTGGCCTGTACAGGGAAATAAGACAAGCATGTAATCAGCATAAACATAGTAGTTGTTAAGAGTGAGTTGTGGAGATGTTGGTCAGGAATTGTGTCAGTGGGCTTGAAAATGAAAAGAGATTCCTCAACTGAAAGAAACCTTCTTAAAGAAAGCTACACTGGATGGAAGAGAAGGGCTAGAGTACTTGACAGGAGGAAAAGGCTTGTTGTCTGTGGTTGGAAAAGGGTTAGTCAAGGCCAGGCGACAGGAAACAGCTGATCATGGCTCCATGCCTGTGGGAATGGAAGCGCCTCTCATCTACTGGACCACTATGGCCACAGGTGGAGAGACCCTCTTCCCCATCTTCCCCAGTTCCCATCTGGAAGCAAAGAGCACTGGACTTTTCTTCTCAACTGCCCACTCCACTCATCCAACCCCAGTCTAGTAAAGGAAAGGATTAGGGAGAGAAGCAGTCCTCCTGATGGGTTTAGAAAATAATTGCATAGAAGAAAGCCATATGCAGGTTTCATTATACATTTGCATTTAGAAAAAACAAGAATTTGCAAAGGCTTATATTCAATAAGGCATATAAAATCACCCAATTAAAAGAAAAGAAGATGGCAAGGACTCAAAAACTGGTTACAGAATTTAAGTTAACTGAAGAAAAACCAGTAATACGTCTAAGGTATAAATCTGCATTTCCCTGGGGTCTCAATTGAGTGATTCGGCTTTTTTTTTAGTAAGTGGGTCAGAAAACTGCTAATCCTATAATGATTTTCTTCTGTGGCATTCAGCTGGTACATATGTTTCTTACAGATCTTAAAAAAAAAAAAAATCAAGTATGTTAAGATCGCTAAAGTTGTTGTTAACCCAATATAAAATTTCCTTATTTATCCACCATGAATAATGTATTTATTTTCTTGATTGAAAGTTGATCCTTTTAATTGGCAAGTAGTGACAGTATTGTTTGTGGTTGTACTTTGAAGTGTGTTTTGTGTTGCACAACTCTACCATAAGGCTGATATAGCGATATTATATAATAGTCTCAAACAGAATGAAAGTTAACAAGACAAACCACTGCACTACATGAAGACAGATATAGGAGCTGATACACCGGTTTTGTGGAGACAGCTCAGATTTAAAAACACAAGTCACGAGTCAGCATGAAAGAGCTTTTTTTTTTTTTTTCAGTTCTGGTAAAATTCACATAACATAAAAATGACCATTTTGACCATGTTTAAGTGTATAGTTCAAAAGCATGTAATACATCATAGTGCTGTGCAACCATCGCTGCCATCCAACCACAGAACTCTTTGCATATTGCAAAACTGGAACTCTGTGCCCATTAAAAACCAACTCCCCATTCCCGTCTCTCCTCAGCCTCTCGGGAACCTCCACTGCACCTTCTGCCTCTAGGAATTTGACAATTCTAGGTAACTCATACAATTGCAGTCAGACAGTGTCTGCCTCTTTTGTGAGCGCCTTCTTTCACTTTAACGTAATGTCCTCAAGGTTCATCCATGTGGTAGCAAAGACCAAATAACATTCCATTGTTTGTATATGTCACATTTTGTTTACCCCTTTCTTCATTAGTTGACAGATGGGTTGCTTTTACCTTTGAGCTATTGTGAATAATTCTGCTATGGACATGAGTGTACAAACATCTCTTCGAGTTCCTGATTTCATTTCTTTAGAGCATTATCCAGAAGTGGACTTGCCAGATCATATGGTAATCCTATTTTTAATTTTTTGAGGAACTATCATACTGTTTTCACATTGATGGGAGAGTTATTTTTAAGTCATCTGTCAGTGAGATGTACTTATTCATTCTTTCACTCTCCTTTCTACAAATATTTCTGAGGACTTGCCTCATATAATGATTGAGCTAGGCTCTGTGAAGTTTATAAATAAGGTTTATCTGGTGGTATAAAAGAGATCTATGAAATAAATATGGGGCTTTCCAGGTGGCTCAATGGTAAAGAATCTGCCTGCCAAGCAGGAAACACAATTTCAATCCCTGGGTCTGGAAGATCCCCTGGTAAAGGAAATGGCAATCCACTCCAGTATTCTTGCCTGGGAAATGCCATGGACGGAGGAGCCTGGCAGGCTACAGTCCACGGGGCCACAAAGAGACGGACGCACAACTTAAGAGACTGGACAACAACAATTTGAAATAAATATACCAAATGTACCAAAATAAATACAGTGACTCCTAAGCCAGGGCAAACCTTGGATTCAGAGTTTCAATACAATTTCAAAAAATGCCTAACAGAAGAGAAGTTGGTCTATTTGAAAGCATAGAAAAAAAGAGCATCACAGAAATAAATATGGAGAGTCCTATTCAAATATGGTTCAGCAATGGACCAGTATTACTGAGTCATTTGCAAGACAGGCAGCTGCTGCTGCTAAGTCGCTGCAGTTGGGTTCGACTCTGTGCGACCCCATAGACGGCAGCCCACCAGGCTCTTCCATCCCTGGGATTCTCCAGGCAAGAACACTGGAGTGGGTTGCCATTTCCTTCTCCAGTCCATGAAAGTAAAAGTGAAGTCGCTCAGTCGTGTCTGACTCTGTGCAACCCCATAGACAGCAGCCCACCAGGCTCCTCTGTCCATGGGATTTTCCAGGCAACAGTACTGGAGTGGGCTGCCATTGCCTTCTCCAAAGACAGGCAGAGTGCATCTCAAAAACCAAACCCAGGAATGCTCTTTTAGCTCATGCACCTAATTCTCCTTGTTTTAATTATATGTTCCTTAAGCTGTGATCTGATTGTAATATGCTTTTTCTGCCTATATAGGGAGAGTGCTTTTAGGTATGTGAACCTCAGCATCGTGGTCTTTAAGAGCTTACATTTCTCATTGTAAATCAGTAATTTGGCATCTTGGCTTTCAACATTGGGCTTAATAATCTGAATTAATGTGAGTCCAATTCTAAAATACAAACCTACTCTTGATGTGCTGGCAAAGGTCAGATTTCTGAGCCTTTAGACAATAGACCAGGGACAGGTCATAGATGCCTCTGAACCCTGGTTTTCCTACTTGAAAATGAAGTTTTAAAATTATGTTTATCCAATAGGCCAAGACAAGGAAACAACCTAAATGCCCATCAACAGATGAATGGATAAAGAAAATGTGGTGTGTATATACAATGGAGTATTCAGATCAGATCAGATCAGTCGCTCAGTCCTGTCCAGCTCTTTGCGACCCCATGAATCGCAGCACACCAGGCCTCCCTGTCCATCACCAACTCCCGGAGTTCACTCAGACTCACATCCATCGACTCAGTGATGCCATCCAGCCATCTCATCCTCTGTCGTCCCCTTCTCCTCCTGCCCCCAATCCCTCCCAGCATCAGAGTCTTTTCCAATGAGTCAACTCTTCCCATGAGGTGGCCAAAGTACTGGAGTTTCAGCTTTAGCATCATTCCTTCCAAAGAAATCCCAGGGCTGATCTCCTTCATAATGGACTGGTTGCATCTCCTTGCAGTCCAGGGGACTCTCAAGAGTCTTCTCCAACACCACAGTTCAAAAGCATCAATTCTTTGGCACTCAGCCTTCTTCACAGTACAACTCTCACATCCATACATGACCACAGGAAAAACCATAGCCTTGACTAGACGAACCTTTGCTGGCAAAGGAATGTCTCTGCTTTTGAATATGCTATCTAGGTTGGTCATAACTTTCCTTCCAAGGAGTAAGCGTCTTTTAATTTCATGGCTGCAGTCCCCATCTGCAGTGATTTTGGAGCCCAGAAAAATAAAGTCTGACACTGTTTCCACTGTTTCCCCATCTATTTCCCATGAAGTGATAGGACTGGATGCCATGATCTTCGTTTTCTGAATGTTGAGCTTTAAGCCAACTTTTTCACTCTCCACTTTCACTTTCATCAAGAGGCTTTTGAGTTCCTCTTCACTTTCTGCCATAAGGGTGGTATCATCTGCATATCTGAAGTTATTGATATTTCTCCCAGCAATCTTGATTCCAGCTTGTGTTTCTTCCAGCCCAGCGTTTCTCATGATGTTCTCTACATATAAGTTAAATAAGCAGGGTGACAATATACAGCCTTGACGAACTCCTTTTCCTATTTGGAACCAGTCTGTTGTTCCATGTCCAGTTCTAACTGTTGCTTCCTGACCTGCATACAGATTTCTCAAGAGGCAGATCAGGTGGTCTGGTATTCCTATCTCTTTCAGAATTTTCCATAGTATGTTGTGATCCACACAGTCAAAGGCTTTGGCATAGTCAATAAAGCAGAAATAGATGTTTTGCTGGAACTCTCTTGCTTTTTCCATGATCCATCGGATGTTGGCAATTTGATCTCTGGTTCCTCTGCCTTTTCGAAAACCAGCTTGAACATCAGGAAGTTCACGGTTCACATATTGCTGAATCCTGGCTTGGAGAATTTTGAGCATTACTTGACCAGCGTGTGAGATGAGTGCAATTGTGCGGTAGTTTGAGCATTCTTTGGCATTGCCTTTCTTTGGGACTGGAATGAAAACTGACCTTTTCCAGTCCTATGGCCACTGCTGAGTTTTCCAAATTTGCTGGCATATTGAGTGCAGCACTTTCACAGCATCATCTTTCAGGATTTGGAATAGCTCAACTGGAATTCCATCACCTCCACTAGCTTTGTTCGTAGTGATGGCCCACTTGACTTCACATTCCAGGATGTCTGGCTCTAGGTCAGTGATCACACCATCGTGATTATCTGGAGTATTACTCAGCCATAAAAAGGAAACAATGCTATTTGCAACAACATAGATGGATCTAGAGGTTATCATACTAAGTGAAGTCAGTCAGACAGAGAAAGATACCATATGATATCATTTATATGTGGAATCTAAAACATAACACAAATGAACCTATCTATAAAATAGAAATAGACTCTGACATAGAGAACAGACCTATGGTTGTCAGTGGGGAGAGGCAGTGGGAGAGGGACGGCTTGGGAGTTTGGGGTTAGCAGATGCAAGCCACTATATATGAAATGGATAAACAGCAAGGTCCTACTGCATAGCACACAGAATTATATTCAGTATTCCATGGTAAACTGAATCACTTTGTTGTATAGCAGATCAGATCAGATCAGATCAGTCACTCAGTCATGTCCGACTCTTTGCAACCCCATGAATCGCAGCATGCCAGGCCTCCTTGTCCATTACCAACTTCCGGAGGTCACTGAGACTCACATCCATCGAGTCAATGATGCCCATCCTCTGTCGTCTTCTCCTCCTGCCCCCAATCCCTCCCAGCATCAGAGTCTTCTCCAATGAGTCAACTCTTCACATGAGGTGGCCAAAATACTGTAAATGAACTATACTTCAATTAAAAAAAATAGTGCTTACATTATGGAGTTGTTGATCAAATGTTGATCTTGTTATTGATGGGAAATTCTCCAAGGTGTTACTACTGTATAAGTTTTCTTGGTAGACAAAGTCTGACCTCATAGAGCACATTTGCTTCTTTTCTGTTGGAATCTGCATAACTCTTATTCTCAAAGCACAAGCCAACTTGTGGAGGATTTATTTGAATTGTCTATTCTTACCTCTTCCTTTGGTGCCCCTCCCTCTGTTTCCTTGTATCCCACACTCCCAGGATTTTGTGCTCTGGCAAGACAAAGCCAGCACCCCCACAGGCAGTACCCCACACTCTGGCCATCACATAACCCGACTTGCATGTTCATAAGGACTGGTCACTACAGCCTATATAAGAACTTGATTGATACCTGCGAAGTCACAACTGATAATGTCAATGTTTTAACATCCAAAGGAATGCTCTCAAATTGCAGAATTTAATTGACTGAAATTGGCCAATAGGGAAAAAAGAAAACTGTGGGTCATATGAGGCCTGTTTGGTGCCACCTCTCAAGTCTACAATTTTCTCCCCTGTCCTTTTAAAGAATTCTGGGCCATTACAGCAAGAAAACTTCTGCTCTTGTGTGAATTCAAGGGGTTTTATGAGATTTATAGGACTTTGGGTGAGACTAGGGAAATTCTTGCACTAAATTAGGGGTTTTCAGTTGTGGGTGAGCTGCTGAATAGTAACTATAAGGTAGTTTGGGGCAGGTACAGAAGAAGAACATGAAATGGAACTCATCTGAGCCTAGGACATTGTTTCCTTTGGAGCAAACTAGGCTTGGTCCAGGGGACCTCAAGCAAAGAGATGGACTAGCCACCATTCACTTTGCTACTTTCTAATCATGAGCCAGCATTCGATGCTAAAACTAGCAGATGGTTCAGAGAATCACAAAACATGGTTAAACAACTGATAAATAGGACTTACAAAGAAAATGTGAGTGAAGTATTTAACCAGAGATAGGTAATATTAATAACATACCCTGTGTTATTTTACTGAAGGTTGGTTGTTATCAGTCAAGGTTCTCCAGGAAAACAGAACCAATAAGGTGTGTGTGTGTGTGTGTGTGTGTGTGTGTGTGTGTAGAGAGAGAGACATTATAGCAAGTGGCTCACATGATTATGGTGGTTGAGAAATCCCACAATCTGTCTATATGCCTTCTGGAGAAGCAGGAAATCTGGCAGTGCAATTGAGTCCAAGGTCAAAAGCTTAAGAAAGGGGGTTGGGGGTGGGATGGGGCTGCTGGTGTAAGTCTCATTCCAAGTCTGAAGACCTGAGAAACAAGCAAAAATGTTCAATGGCAGAAGATGAAAATCCCAACTTAGGTGGAAACAACACAAAACAAGTAAATAGAGCCTTGCTCCACCTTTTTATTCTGCTCAGGCTCTCAATGAATTGGAGAGGACTAACTTTTGAGGCTGATTGTTCTTTGCAGAGGACATTCTTGGGAGTGTCCAGCATAATTATCTGGTATTATTTCAAATGATGATTAAAAGTGAGTCGTTTGTGGTAGGGAGTGCTTTGTTATTTATCTTATTTATTTATTTTAAGCCTCCTTCCCAACTTCTGTGGTTCAGTTCTGCTTATTTTAAGAAGCCATTAATGTATTCAGTATCAATTACCACTTGCACACATCACTGTGTGGGTGAGTTGCAGAGCTGAGAAATTTGTTAAGAAAATGAGTTCTGGTTTTTTAAGTTTACTTTTATCACTTTCTCATTTCAGCTGGCTACCTGGGTGGGGGTGGGTGGTGAAGAAAAGCTAAAAGACACCTGATGCCGATTTTAACTTTCGGCTTGAGTCATACCGATTGGATTTAACTTTAATGAAAATAGAGAAAATAAACTCTGAGTATATGTGCTCGTCCAAATTTATAGGTCTTAGCCAAAAAGCCTGAGTTATTTTTAAAAATTCATAAAGAATGCACTTTTCATGCTTGCTGTTTGAACTCTCAGGTATCATTTAGCCTAAAACACACAGGCAAACAAAATGATGTACTGTTAGATTCTTGGCCAAATTTTTTTAAACTCCACTCAACCTCCCCTCCCAGTGTCTACCTCTCCCTGGTCGGCCCCTGCTTTCCCCTCATCTTTACAAAGACACCCCCACCCGCTTCAGCATGGTAATGAGCTGGCCCCCTGCCTGCCTCCTAACCTTATTTTCTTTCATCACAGAGGCTGTGTCTCAAAGTCCTGTTTGTGATTAACTAACCTTGGTGGTTAGGATAACAAAATGTGAAACAGCTCAAGCAGCAAGTGGGAAATTTCCCTTACAGATGGTTTCTTTCCCTTTGGTGGAAAAACCAGAAATTACTGGATGGCATATACGACTCATCATGGGATCACTAAGCCAGCATGGAATTGCATCATATTTGCTTTGCATCTTTCTTCACTTCTTTTCTCTTTTTTCCAAATCGTCACCTCCTGTAGCTTTTACCTCCTAAATAAAGCACTTTAATCCTTGTCTCAATTTCCATTTTCTAGAGGAATCTGGCTAAGTAAGTAGAACCAAGGAAAGGAATCTTTGATTAAGGGAAGGTCCATAATATCAGGCCTCTAGGTGCTCAGGAGGAAGGCAGTAAGATTGTTCTTATAGTTGAGTCACTAAGTCACATCCAACTCTCTGGGACCCCACTGGACTGTAGCCCACCAGGCTCCTCTGTCCATGGGATTCTCCAGGCAAGAATACTAGAGAGGGTTGCCATTTCCTTCTCCAAGGGATCTTCCTGACACAGGGTTCGAACCCACATCTCTTGTGTCTCCTGCATTGGCAGGTGGGTTCTTTACCATGAATCCCTGGGGAGGCTCTTGTAAGACTGTAGAAAACACCAAAAAGGAAGATCCTAAAGGCACATATTCCTAACTTAACACTTCCGTTGAAGCATTCCTCCATAACTGGAGAAAAAAAGGGAACGTGGCCTACTCAAATGTCACAATGACACAGAGGTGGTTAAGGCCGAAGGAATTCAGAACCTAAGGGTAGAAATTTCATAAAGCTTTCCTTCCTATAAGCTGCAGTGTCGTTTTTCTTCCACCCATCCTCTATAGAGCACCTGCTGTGTGTCAGGAACCCCACAAGCTGCTGAAGAAATAGCACTGGAGAGAGAGTGATTCTGGTCCTCACGGAACTCACTTTCAGCAGGGAAGACAGAAAGGACACATACAAGTGAAAAGTGCAGGAGTAAAGAGGAGAATTTTTTAGGGGGTTTTGGTGTCAAGAAACAGATGGTCTCCTATTACCACAAGCATATGAATGGAAATGGGGAAGGCAGAAAACTCAAAAGGCTGCCTCATGAGAACCCAGATAAAAGCACACAGTTCAGCTTCCCTGCATGTATGGAAACTGGATCTTGTTGGGTTTCTGAATGCCTAGATTGTAGGCAGAAACTGTAAGGCCCTTCAGATCCAGTGCAGTGATTCCAGCTCTATTATTTCATGAATAAGTTACCGTAACAACAGACCCTGGGACTTCCCTGGTGGTCCAGTGGTTAAGACTCCAAGCTCCCAATGCAGGGGGCCAGGGTTTGATCCCTGGTCAGGGAACTAGATCCCACATGCCACAACTAAGACTTTGCATAGCCGCAACTAGAGATCCCAAGTGCTGCAACTAAGACCGGGTGCAGCCAAATAAATAAATGTAAATATTAAAGCAAACAAACAGACCTCAAAATAGAGAGGGCTAATCAAGTTTAGACATTCCCTTCTTTCTCACGCTCTTGTCCATAGGTAGGAGTTGGTTCAAGATTAGGCGTCTGCTCCAGGAAGCTGAAAGAGGACCCAGGTTCTGTCTATGTTGTTGCCCTGCGGTACCGGGTGGGTACTGTCTTTATCTACATGGTGCAAGCTGGCTCTCCAGTACAGCATCAGCATTTGACCCTGTGGGAAGGAAGGAAGGGAGGAACTGAGTGGGCAAGCCGCTGAAGTGGCCTACTTCACTTTCAGTCATTCTGCTGACAAGAACTAGTCACCTGACAACTTGCAGTGCAAGGGAGGCAAAGAAACCATCTCTAGCTGGGCTAAAACCCCTGGATTTGGGGGTGGGTACTAGTACTAAAAGGAAGAAAGGGAGAATAGAAACTGGATAAGATTGCCAGAATTAGAGCATAATAACCCCAGTTATTATGCAATGGCACCCCACCCCAGTACTTTTGCCTAGAAAATCCCATGGACGAAGGAGCCTGGTAGGCTCCAGTCCATGGGGTCATAAGAGTCGGACACGACTGAGCGACTTCACTTTCACTTTTCACTTTCATGCATTGGAGAAGGAAATGGCAACCCACTCCAGTGTTCTTGCCTGGAGAATCCCAGGGGCGGAGGAGCCTGGTGAGCTTCCGTCTATGGGGTCACACAGAGTCGGACACGACTGAAGTGACTTAGCAGCAGCAGCAGCAGCAACCCCAGTTGGAGAAGACTCTTGAGAGTCCCTTGGACTGCAAGGAGATCCAACCAGTTCATCCTAAAGGAGATCAGTCCTGGGTGTTCTTTGGAAGGACTGATGCTAACGCTGAAACTCCAATACTTTGGCCACCTCATGCAAAGAGTTGACTCATTGGAAAAGACCCTGATGCTGGGAGGGATTGGGGGCAGGAGGAGAAGGGGACGACAGAGGATGAGATGGCTGGATGGCATCACCGACTCGATGGACATGAGTTTGGGTAAACTCCGGGAGTTAGTGTTGAACAGGGTGGCCTGGTGTGCTGCGATTCATGGGGTCGCAAAGAGTCGGACACGACTGACCGACTGAACTGAACTGAGCTGAATCATAGTTAACTTTGAATTTCTGATAAACAACTGTTTTTAGTGTAAGTGTGTCCCATTTGGACATACTCATTGTTTATCTGAAAATTATTTATTGGGTATCTGCAATTCAAAGCTGGCTGCGTGTCCCGTATTTTGTCCGTCAACGCTAACAGCAGGGCACAAGGACTGTCGTCACTTTGTCACTGGTGCGGTCTTTTTGGATCCGTTACAAGTGAGCCATTGAGGCAACTCAGGTTCAAGGGGATGGATTAGAACATCTCTTGATGAGGGAGTGACAAGGTTACATTGCAAAAGAGTATGTGGCAGATACGGTCGTAGCCATCTTCGGAAAACACAATTCACCTTACATGTTTTATATCATTCGAGCAAATCAAATGTCACCCCTCTTAAACGTTAGTTTCATCTTTCACTTGCACCAAGTCTCTTAAAAGTCACCCGACCCATCCTGGGCTCTCTCTCAGGAATCTGAACTCAGAAATAGAAAGGAAGGAAGAAGGAGACCAAGTGGTGGAACCAAGTGGTGTGCGCTCTCACACAGGGCTCTGGAGGAAAAGTTCATGAGCTGCTGTCGAATTCTCAAGACTCACCCCTGGATTCCTCCTTTGATAAATTTTAATAGTTCAGCTTTTCCTTTGGTGCCACAAAATACCTCCAGCATCCTTTCATTAACTTCCTCTTCTCTCTTATCCAGTTTTTCTTCTTTGGTTTACACTAACCACAGGACCCTTCTTTTAATTGCCATCAAAATTTTACAAGCAAGGGACTTCCCTGCTGTCCAGTGGGACACTGGAAGACTCTGTGCTTCCAATGCAGGGGGCGCAGGTTCAATTTCTGGTCAGGGAACTAAGATCCCGCCTGGGGCACAGTGTGGCCAAAACAAGTTTTTTAAAAGTGAGACATTGCATACAGCCAAATTTAATCTTAAAAGAGGTAAAAGGACAGCAATTCTTTGAGAGGATGTCATTTCTTCTGAGGCGTCTATAAAAGATATCACTTTTGTCAGCAACAGGATTGAATGTGTCACCATGATTTATATTTTACTGTTGTTGCTGTTCAAAGAAACTACCCACTGTCTGTGTTATAAATAAATAAGAGGCATAGGTATTTGGTGACAGCTATCACTTCAGTATTAGTAAAGTAGAATTTGAATACATTTCCTCTACAGGACTGGCCAAGGAAAAACTGACCCATGGAAACTTTAATCACTTTTCTCTCCAATCTGATAAAGGAGAAGAACAAAAAAGGCAGTGGGGAGCAAGAAAAATGGAAGGAGAATAAACAGTCCAGTCTACGAACTGAATAATCATATTGGGATATAGAAGCATCAAAAATGAGAAAATACTAAGGAGATATGTCCAGGTAAAGGGTACTGATGTTCAGGGAACAGCCTCCCAGTCTTAGCTGGGAGGTTTACAAGAGAAAAAAAGAGAAACTAATAGGAGAGTTTTGGATAAGAAAGACTTAGAGGAATACTTCTTGATACCTGAGAGGTACGATATAGTTCAATGAGAAAACAAGAGTGGTTGTGGATCTTTATCTCTGGGGAGTTGAGAGAAAAGAGCAAATTGCTGGTATTCATTTGGGATGGACTGGGTGAGCTGATCAGAGCCTTCGGAGTCCTAGGAGTCCTCCTCGGAGTTTCTCGGGGTTTTGCGCCCCTCCTCATTTAAACTGCCCTCTTCATGGGTGTCACAGTGCAGCACCTCCTCTCCCTGACCTCCCTTCTCTGCTCTCCTCGGCTCCCTGGAGAGGAAAGCCTCTGCAAACCACTAGAATGACTTGTAATGTCTTTTGAAGCACAGGCCACAGGCTTCTGGATGCCTGGTGCCCTTCAGAAAAACTATTTAAGAATCACAACATGCTCAGAAGTGTGACTGACCTAACAATGTCACCCCAAAACGTGCTAATCATGTGGAACAGGAGCAATCAGATTCATGGCTGGCTCTCGTGAAATGGAAACGTGACACTTCAGCGGCTGCCAGGTGGTGCTTAAATAAAACTAGGGCACTTCACCTTGAAAACTTTCAGGAGGTGCTGGGAAGCTGTGTCCTGTAAAAAGAGAAATAAATGATTTAAAAAGCCCCGGCCTCTGCGTGGGAGTGGTTTGGTCCCATGTTGAGTGATGTCATGGTCTAGTGCTGTTGAGTACTTGGACTGGGGCTAGTGGGACGGTGGAACTGATGTCGTAATTTTAATTAAATTGTATTCATTTCAAATTTTTAAATCGAGGTCAAAGTCACACAACAAAAAATTAAACATTTAAAAATGAACAGCTCCACGGTGGGCTTCCCAGGTGGCCCTAGTGGTAAAGAACCTGCCTGCTGACGCAGGTTAGACATAAGAGCTGCGGGTTCGATCCCTGGGTTGGGAAGAGCCTTTGGAGGAGCCTACGGCAACCCACTCCAGTGTTCTTGCCTGGAGAAGCCCATGGACAGAGGAGCCTGGTAGGCTGCAGCCCAGGGGGTCGCAGACTCGGACACGACTGAAGTGACTTAGCACCGCACATACTGTTGTGCAGCCACCTCCATCAAGTCTCAAAACATTTCATCACCCCCACCAAAGACCTCATATCCTTTAAGTAAGTACTCCTCACTCTCCCCTCCGCCTTGATACTGGAGTCTCAAGTATCAAGTCAAATTGATACTTAACTCCACTATTGGAAAAACTTTTAAATATGTTTGGAATTCCTTGGGTCTATGAATCTACTTTTTCAACTCTACATTTTTGAAATCTAACCATAGAAGAGTAGAGGCTTTACTGACAGTTCAGTGGTTAAGACTTCGCCTTCCAAAGCTGGGGTGCAGGTTTGATCCCTGGTCGGGGAGGGGAGATCCCACACACCTCATAGCCAAAAAACCAGAACATAAACAACAGAAGTAGTATTGTAAAAAACTCAATAAAGACTTTAAAAATGGTCCATATAAAAAATGTTTTAAAAAATAAAATAAATACAGAACAATAATTTCCAATTCAAACTTATCATCTCGGAAATTTCTTGGTGGTCCAGCAGTTAGGACTCTGTGCTTTGATTGCTGGGGCCCAGGTTCAGTCCCTAGTCAGGAAATGAAGATCCCAGAAACCATAGATTATGACCAAAAGAAAAAACAAGTGTATCATCTCAATTGAGGTACGCTACAAAATAAGAAAAAATGTAAAAGATCTTATTTATCTTTTTAAAAAATATATTGATTAATAATGAAATAATACTATTTAGAAATATTAAATTTAATAAAATGTATTGCTAAAGTTAATTTCAGCTTTTGTTATTCTTTTCATTGTGGTTACTAGAAAATTTAAAATTATGCACGTGGGGAAAAAATAAAGCATGTGACTGACATTTATTTCTACTGGACAATATTGGTCTATCGAAAGATCTAACTCAAACTAGATACTAATTCAGAAAACTTTTTAACTACCTACTGTAAACATTTTTTTTTTTTTGCCACTCCTCAAGCAGCAGGACGGATCCTGGGTCCCCAGCCAGGGATCAGACCTGTGCCCCCTGCAGTGTGAGGCATGGAGTCCCAACCACTGAATCTCCAGGGAGGTCCCCCACCACTAATTTTTATATATAATTTTGCCATCCTGGGAAAAACTAGGTTAGAAACAATGTTTGCATTTTAATTGACCTTTCCTTAGACTTTAGCCTGGACCAGAATTGGTTACCAGTTAAGCTAGAATGTGAAGTCAAGTGGGCCTTAGAAAGCATCACTACGAACAAAGCTAGTGGAGGTGATGGAATTCCAGTGGAGCTATTTCAAATCCTGAAAGATGATGCTGTGAAAGTGCTGCACTCAATATGCCAGCAAATTTGGAAAACTCAGCAGTGGCCACAGGACTGGAAAAGGTCAGTTTTCATTCCAGTCCCAAAGAAAGGCAATGCCAAAGAATGCTCAAACTACCGCACAATTGCACTCATCTCACACGCTAGTCAAGTAATGCTCAAAATTCTCCAAGCCAGGATTCAGCAATACGTGAACCGTGAACTTCCAGATGTTCAAGCTGGTTTTAGAAAAGGCAGAGGAACCAGAGATCAAATTGCCAACATCCATTAGATCATAGAAAAAGCAAGAGAGTTCCAGAAAAAACATCTATTTCTGCTTTATTGACTATGCCAAAGCCTTTGACTGTGTGGATCACAACACACTGTGGAAAATTCTGAAAGAGATGGGAATACCAGACCACCTGACCTGCCTCTTGAGAAACCTATATGCAAGTCAGGAAGCAACAGTTAGAACTGGACATGGAACAACAGACTGGTTCCAAATAGGAAAAGGAGTACGTCAAGGCTATATATTGTCACCCTGCTTATTTAACTTATATGCAGAGTGCATCATGAGAAACGCTGGGCTGGAAGAAGCACAAGCTGGAATCAAGATTGCCGGGAGAAATATCAATAATATCAGATATGCAGATGACACCACCCTTATGGCAGAAAGTGAAGAGGAACTCAAAAGCCTCTTGATGAAAGTGAAAGTGGAGAGTGAAAAAGTTGGCTTAAAGCTCAACATTCAGAAAACGAAGATCACGGCATCCAGTCCCATCACTTCATGGCAAATAGATGGGGAAACAGTGGAAACATTGTCAGACTTTATTTTTTCTGGGCTCCAAAATCACTGCAGATGGTGACTGTAGCCATGAAATTAAAAGATGCTTTACTCCTTGGAAGGAAAGTTATGACCAACCTAGATAGCATATTCAAAAGCAGAGACATTCCTTTGCCAGCAAAGGTTCGTCTAGTCAAGGCTATGGTTTTTCCTGTGGTCATGTATGGATGTGAGAGTTGGACTGTGAAGAAGGCTGAGCGCCGAAGAATTGATGCTTTTGAACTGTGGTGTTGGAGAAGACTCTTGAGAGTCCCTTGGACTGCAAGGAGATCCAACCAGTCCATTCTGAAGGAGATCAGCCCTGGGATTTCTTTGGAAGGAATGATGCTAAAACTGAAACTCCAGTACTTTGGCCACCTCATGGGAAGAGTTGACTCATTGGAGAAGACTCTAATGCTGGGAGGGATTGGGGGCAGGAGGAGAAGAGGACGACAGAAGATGAGATGGCTGGATGGCATCACTGAGTCGATGAACGTGAGTCTGAGTGAACTCCGGGAGTTGGTGATGGACAGGGTGGCCTGGCGTGCTGCTATTCACGGGGTCGCAAAGGGTCGGACACGACTGAGCGACTGAACTGAACTGAACTAAGCTGTGGGAATTCTATGAAGCGTTCCTCCTCTCCTGCCAATTACTGATGCTCATATGAAGTCAGAAACATTGGGAAATGTCTTATTATACAATCACTAAAATATTTTAAGTGAGGAAAAATAAGGGATGTTTTCTGGCCTTCTTGCTTTTTTAAGACATACATATTGATATACACTCTCAGTTTTGAATGAACTAAAAGTATGCACTTTTCCGCTATTGAGAACAGAAAATAAGCCCTTACTTTTGTATATTCATTCATCAACATATTGAGTGGACACTATGTGTACTGTGTTTGCTGCTGCAGGTTTAGGAATAAAAACCAAACAAGGTGCCTGTCCTTGAATGAAGCCTACATTCCAGTGAAAAGAGAGAAACCAATGAATATGATAAGCACCAATTCTGACATGTTCTGTGGGAAAAAAATGAATATCAATGTATCAATATAATGACTTAATAAAGAGCAACTTTATCAAATGACGGGGGAGTGTGTGTGTGTGTGTGTGTGTGTGTGTGTGTGTGTGTGTGTGTACTACGTGTCTAATTTAGGTAACTAGGCAATCTCTCTGAGATGACAATTAACATTTGAAGAAAAAGGAGTCAGCCACACAAATAGCCATGGGAAGAGTAGTCCAGGCAGAAGGCACACTCTGCAAAGCAAAGGGCTTGAGTTGGGAAAGCGTTTGGTGCGTTTGAGGAACAGAAAGGAAGTCATATGATGAGGATGTGGTGAGCAAAAGGGAAGAGAACAGGAGACAGGACTGGCAAGCAGGAGCCAGTAGGTCATGTAAAGAAATCTACATTTTATTTTATGGGTAATGGGGAGCCTTTGGTGGTTTTAGAGCACAAGAGTAACAGATGCTTTTTTTTCTTTTTCATACAGATGATCCAGCGGTAGCATCAATGGACAGCTGACCCTGTTCTATAATTGCCAGAAAGAAGAACTGATCGGTTTGGGTAGATGTCCTCCAGTATTCAGTAGTATTTTAGTTAATACTGCTGTATACCAAGACACCTTGAATGTATACTATTTGCACCAAGGGCCCAAGGACCACCTCCCCTGCCCCCCGCCACTAGGAGATAATTCATCAAAAGTTGTGTCCAACTCTTTTCAATCCCATGGACTGTAGCCCCCCAAGCTCCTCTGTCCATGAAGATTCTCCAGGCAAGAATACTGGAGTGGATTGCCATGCCCTCCTCCAGGGTATCTTTCCAACCCGGGGATCAAACCCAGGTCTCCCTCATTTCAGGCAGATTCTTTACCCACTGAGCCACCTGGGAAGCCCAAAAGGAAAGACAAGATCAGTCAAATAAGTCAAACTCAAAACAAGGCATAGGGACTTCCCCAGTGGTCCAGTGGTTAAGAATCCACCTTCCGATGCAGGGGATACAGGTTCAATAAATAGCAAATGAGGGTATGGTGAGCTATATTGGGTTGGGTTCCCCACGAGGCTCATTCTGAGACAAGGATCCAAGGGCAGGTAGTTTATTCCGGAGATGATTCCAGGAAGCACAGTAGGGAGGATGGAAAGGGAGACACAGAAAGGAAGAGGGCCAATAAGGGGCATGTGGCAAGCGAGTTATTGCTATGGGCAACTGGAGCTCGGCATCCTTGGGGGCAGAGGGCACTAGCAGGCTGCAGAGAACAAGCCCCGTGTTATCTCCATGGAAGGAGAGGAAGCTGGGATATTCATCTACCAACTCCATCCATCACTGGGTGAGGCCGGTTCTAGAGACAGAAAATCCTTGCGACTTCTGGGCCATCCTGCTTGCTGGCCAGGTGTCCTTCCACAGCCAGAACAAAGCCCTCATTCAGAGAGTCACAGGTGCAGCAATGAGCATCTTTTTGTGTACAGAGATTAGGACTGAGGAACTCTGGGCAGGACCCCAGCAGTATCTACTATACAGCATTAAGCACAGAGGAAGTTATCACATAGTCTCATTTCTGGCCCCATTTCCGGTCCTCATTCTTGTTTTTCTTTCTCTCCCTTCTCTCCCACTTACAATTTATGCAATCTGGCTATGTTTTATGTATCTTTGTAAGCTGCCTTAAATCTTTTTTTGGAACACAGCAGCGCATAAATAAATAAATACTAGCAAGGTTTAACATTTTCCCTTTATTTATTGACCATTTTTCCCTTCTGTGAACTTTTTGGACCAGGGCCTCTTTTACCTGCTTCTAGCATTGTGCAGGGCACATTGAAGGCATTTGATTATTGTTCTGTCGAGCAGCACAAAGATATGCAGTGGGTTTATAAACTAACTCTGTGACCAGAAACAGAGGCACAGGACTCTCTGGTCCCTCCTTTCTTGAACCCAGAGCTTAAAATATTGCCTGCACATAGCAGATGCTCAGCCAATGTTTGTTAAATGAAAGAATGGGACTTGGAACACCTATATCCATAAGGATTCCCATGGATCACCATTTAGAAATCCATCAACACACTGGAATTGTGTGTTTTCTAAGGGCAAAACTGCCCTTATCCTGGGGATGCACTTATTTTCATGAGTGTGATAAGCTGGGAGGCAGGAACTAAAGAGATCTAGAGATGGTGTTTTAAAGCATATATCCAGCAGACTCTGTGCATCTCAGAACACCCATTGGTAACTCAAATGCAGCCTGTTTGTGAACCCAATCTTTGCTTGTAGGTGTCCTGGCAAACTGTTCTCATAACACTCCTATTGAGAAACTGGGTTCCCCAGGAAACTCAGATGCTAGAAACTAAGTTACTGCTTTATATCTCATGAATCAGAAATTGTTGGACTTCCCTGATGGTCCAGTGGCTAAGACTCCATGTTCCCAATGTAGAGGGCCCAGGTTCGATCCCTGGTCAGGGAACTAGATCCCATATGCTGCAACCAAAGATCCTGCATGCTGCAACTAAGACTCAGCACAGAGAAAGGAAGGAAGGGAAGAAAGAAACAGGAAAGAAAAAAGTTGTTTAAGTGGTGGTTTATAGGCATGTAGGTATCTGGATTGGGTTTTTTGAGGGGCTATCACATCTCCCCTCCTTTTTATTTTTGGCTGTGACATTTCCCCAGTAGTTTTAATAAAACACTAGGTAGAAATTAAAGTGTAGCCTCTGAAAGACAAATTTTTTTCCACTTAACAGATCAGTATTACCCATAAGTAGGTTACTTCTAGGAAGCTCCATTTTCACATAGATCTTAGCAAAGGAGGAGAAATAGTTTGGCAATTCTTTTATTTATGTGTGTTTAAATTAAGATATAATTTGAATAACATAAAGTTCATGATTTTTTTGATAAGTAAGAAGTGGATTTATTTAGAGAGAAACACACTCCACGGACAGAGTATGGGCCATCACAGAGGGCAAGTCTGGCAGCCAAGTTCACCCTTTTTAAAGTGAATGAACCAGTGAGTGCGTGCTCAGTCGCTTCAGTCATGTCTGACTCTTTGCGACCCCATGGACTCCTCTGTCCACAGGATTCTCCAGGCAAGAATACTGGAGGGGGTTGCCAAGCTCTCCTCCAGGAGCTCTTCCTGACCCGGGGATAGTACTCACTTCTGCCTGCATCTCCTGCATTGCAGGCGGTGGTTTTTAGTATATTCACTATGTTATGCAATTATCATCACTTTCTAACTCCAGAACTGCTCCTTTGCCCCCCAAAGACTCCAATACTCATTAGCAGTCATTTCCTATTCCCCACTCTTCCCAGCTTCTGGCAACCACTCATCTCTGTGGATTTGTCTATTTTAGACATTTCATATAAAGGGAATCATATGATATGTCACCTTTCCAATCTGGCTTCTTTCGCTTACCAGAATGATCTTAAGTTTCACCATGTTGTGCCATGTAGCAATGCTTCCTTTTTCGTGGCTGAAGAATATTCCATCGGCGTATGGCTACACCACACTTCATTTATCCATTCATCCATGGACAGACACTCAGCCATTTCTACTTTTTGGCTATTGTGAATATGGTTGCAGTGAACACCTACACACCAGTAATCTGTTCAAGTCCTCACTTTCCATTTCTTTGGGGTACTTATCTAGGATTGGAATTTCTAGGTCATATGAGAATCACCTGTTTTCCAAAATGATTACACTCATTTTACTTTCCCCCCAGCAATGTATGAGAATTCTAATTTCTCCACATTCTCACTAATACTTGTTATTCTGTGTGTGTGTTTAAACCATAGCCAACCTGGGACTTCCCTGGTGGTCCAATGGCTAAGACTCTGTGCTCCCAATGCAGGGGGCCTGGGTTCAGTCCCTGATCAGGGAACTAGCTCCCATGTGCTGCAACTAAGAGTTCACATACCACAATGAAGGACTGAAGATCTGCATGCCATAACTAAGACCCAGCGCAATCAAATAAATAAATATTAACAAATAATAAAGTGGTGGCTCAGATGGTAAAGAATCAGCTTGCAATGCAGGAGACTTGGGTTTGATCCCTGGGTTGGGAAGATCCCCTGAAGAAGGAAATGGCAACCTGTTCCAATATTCTGGCCTAGAGAATCCCCATGGACAGAGGAGCCTGGAGGGCTACATTCCTGGGGTCGCAAAGAGTAGGACACGATGGAGCGACTTTTACTTTCACTTCCATAGCCATCCTAATAAGTGTGAAGTGGTATCTTGTGGGTTACCTCTATTTTTTTTTTTTTTTTAATTTAAATTTCCCCCTGTCCTGTCTGAGCCCTGATATACCTGTCCTGGAACAAACATCCATCTTCCCCCCTGCCCCCACCATCTTTCTTTTTTTCACATACTTTTGTTTTGAGAACAGTTTTAGGTTTACAGAAGATCGAGCAGATAGTACAAAGAGTTGCTGGGCTGCCCAGGTGGTGCTAGTGTAAAGAGCCCACCTGCCAATGCGGGAAGCATAGGAGACGTGGGTTCAGTCCCTGGGTTGGGAAGATCCCTGGAGGAGGAGATGGCGACCCACTCTAATATCCTTGCCTGGGGAATTCCATGGACAGAGGAGCCTGGTAGGTTATGGTTCACGGGGTCACAAAGAGTCGGACATGACTATAGTAACTTGGCACGCAGGCAGGCACAGACAGTTGCCATATACCTCTTCTCTCTTCTGCTCACCATTTCCCCCCTTAGTGACATCATACATTAGTGTGATATATTTGTTATAGTTGCTGAACCAATATTGATTCAGGGTTATTTTTAATTTATATTGATACATTACTAAAGCCTTAGTTTATATTACGGTCCTTCTTTGTGCTGTACAGTGGTTTTGTCAAATATGTAATATGTCTGTTTTTATAGTATCACACAGAGTAGTTTCACTGCCCTCAAGATCCTCTGTGCTTTACTTATTCATCCCTCCCTCCCGCCTCCAAAATGCTGAAAACCATTGATCTCTTCCTATCCGTTTTTACTAGAAGCCCTTTTACTTTTGACTATAGGCTTTTCCAGAATGTTGTGTAGTTGGAATCATACAGAGTTTGAACTTTTCAAATTGGCTGCTTTCATTTATTTTTTCACCTTTTGAAGAATTTCAGAGTGGGGACACTTTTAAACAAAGGTGCTACAGGCATTCTCTGATTGAGTGATGACATGGAGAAGCCAGTGCCACTGAAAGTATTGTTTATTACTTACCTTCCTGAGAGAAGGGGAAACACCACCCCACTCAGGGCCACAGGGGAGGGGTCAGGTCTTGATCAGGAGGCAGAAGCAAGAATAAGCGGAAAGCCTAAGCCACAGCCTTTACTCGAGTTTCTGCAGAAAAGGAGAGACAGCGCACACCACTTAGGATGGGCTCCTTTGCATAACTTCAGCAGGCTCTAGGCCATAGGAGCTGTCTTCAATTGTCTGGTACCTGATTCAGGGGTGATTAGGGAGGAGCAACTATTGGCTTGATGTGTGAGTTAGATAAGCAGGTGGGTGGGATATGACACTGAGTCAGATGGCCTTTGCATGACTAGACACGTTCCTGAGCAATCCACCTCCTCTAAGGGATTAGCTAGCTCTATAAATGCAGTCTCTCTAATCTGCAAGGTCCCCCAAGATGTCACAACCTCATAAGATATAGAAAATTAAAAAACAAAAACATGATTAGGGACTTCCCTGGTGGTCCAGTGGGTAAGACTCCAAGTTCCCAATGCAGGAGGCCCAGGTTTGATCTCTGGTCAGGGAACCTGATCCCATGTGCTACAACTAAGAGTTTGCATGCTGCAACTAAAGATTCCACATGCTGCAAATGAAGACTCCTCCTGCCGAAACTAAAAGAACCCAGATGCCAAAACAAACACTGAAGATTCTGAGTGTGGTGACTAAGACATGAAACAGCCAAATAAATAAATAAATAAAATTTTTTAAGGTATTAAAAAAATGTTAATACACAGAGTTTCCCTAGAGGAATGGTTTGGGGATTGGTTCTATGCAAGCAGATACTTATGGGGTTTTTATTAGGGATCAGCCCTTCTGAAAGGAGAGGAAGAGTCTGGTTACAGTACCAGCTTGACAAAGTCTTGGCCAACCCAGAGGGAAGGTGTGCGGTGAGGACTGCCCATCAGAGTGCCCAGCATCCGGAGGAGACGGGCACCCTTCACAGCCTTGCCTTGGTTGCTCAGCAGTGCAGGCTGCTCTGGAAAGGGGTATGACCTTGAGCGAGGCAGCTCTGCTCCTAAAACAGACCCTGAAGGAGCTTGGGGGCCATCTGCTGACCCCACTCCCTGCAAGTGGACAGCAAGCCCTTCCTTAAAGGGGGAATGTTGGGTGGAACATCTCTGTGACAAGCTCGGGGATTCTACTGCCCGATTCAGTTGGTCTCTGCCGTTGCTGGCTTGAGGACACACTCTTTTTTTTCCTTTACATATACTGGTTTTGTTTTGGGTTTTTTTTTGAGGATATACTCTTATTGACTACCTTTCTTCCCTTGCCTCATTTCTCCACTCTGCTTCAACTCCTTAATCAACTACTTGCACCAAAATCCTTGTCTTAGAGTCTGCTTTTGGGGGAACTGAAACCAAAACACATCCAATTCACCATTAGAATGATGTTCCTTGGGGCAGGTCTGGCAGTTTCCAGTTCTATAAATGTACTTGGGGCTTCCCAGGTGGCGCTAGTGGTAGAGAACCCGCCTGCCAATGCAGGAGACATAATAAGAGACATGGGTTCGATCCCTGGGTCGGGAAGATCCCCTGGAGGCGAGCATGGCAACCCACCCCAGTATTCTTGCCTGGAGAATCCCATGGACAGATGGGCCTTGCAGGCTATAATCCACAGGGTCATAAAGAGTTGGACATGACTGAAGCACACACATCTTGCATTACATATATGTAGGGTGAGTCTAGTCCTGATTTGTTTGACACATTTCAGTTCAGTTCAGTTGCTCAGTCATGTCAGGCTCTTTTCTACCCCATGAATTGCAGCATGCCAGGCCTCCCTGTCCATCACCAGCTCCCGGAGTTCACCCAAACTCCTGTCCATCGAGTCATTCCCGTTTAATATGTTGTCCTGATGTTCCATTCCATTGATGCCCCCTTTTCTCCTAAAATTATCCCAGTTTGGGGACTTCTCTGGTGGTCCAGTCACTAAGACTCCATGCTTCCAATGCAGGGGGCCTGGGTTCCATCCCTGTCAGGGAACTAGATCCCACATGCTGCAGCTAATCGACTAAAGATGCCCCATGCTGCAGTGAAGACTGAAGATGTCGTGTGCTGCAACTAAGACTGGGGGTAGCCAAATAAATAAATATTTAAAAAACAAAACCATACTGTTTTGGATGATACATCTTAAGATCAACCTACAACGCTTTAAAGTAAGTGATCTTCACAAAATAAGATCCATGGACAGGGAAAAGTGGTTTGTTTTGATCTTGTATGCCATCAACTCATAGTTTATTTTGGGTGAATCATCCAGTTTTAGAGCTGGAAGCAACCTCCAGGCCTGGCTTATCCATTAACTCTCAACTTTTTTTCCCCCCAAACTGTTGGAACGCACATGGTTGACTATTCACATGCATAACACCCACGTGGGAATTCCGATTATGCCAGCTGTAACCCCACTCCTTTTCTCCTAGCCAGGAAAGCATACCGACTGCCAGGGAGAATTAGGTTGTTACAAGGATAATGTGTTATTTTTAAAAAGATGAATCATTCTCCTGCTCCGGTACTTTAACCACCAGCATCAAATCAGTCATGACACAGTTCGTGACTGATTGAATTTGAGAACTGCTGATCTCGATCCAAACCCCTGCATTACATAAAAAAGTCATTTAGCCATATGGTGTCTCCACTTTCTCACCTGGAAATGGGGATGCTAAAGTCTCCTTCCCTGTCTGGTTGAGTTTTGGTAGAAGGCAAATGAGATAATGGATGTGAAAGCTTCAGGAGGTATAAATCCTCTGAACCAATGGGAGCCATTGTGGGTTTTATCTGTATGTGGCAAGAGGCAGCCATATCTGCTTAGTTTTCCAGAGCCCACTAGAATTTACAATATAGGTGGATTTGTACCCATGTGGTTTGCACAGAACATTTATGAGTGAAAAATTTACCAGTGTTCCTGTTCATTATGTGAATTCTCTTTATGTCTTTGCTAAGGTGTCTTAGTCAAAATTCAATGGTTGGGAGTGGATACAGGTATATGTATGGCTGAATTCCTTTGCTGTCCACCTGAAACTATCACAACACTGTTAATCAGCTATATTCCAATACAAAATAAAAAGTTTAGTTAAAAAAAATAAATAAAAATCCCAAGTTGGGAACTTCCAACTTAGTGGTCCAGCGGCTAAGCACTCGGTACTCCCGGTGCAGCGGGTCCGGGGTTCCATGTGGACTCTAGTCAGGAAACTGGAGTCCACATGCTGCAACAAAGAGTTTGCATACTGCAACTAAGAGTTCGAATGTCACAACTAAAGATCCTACGTGCCACAGTGAAGATCAAAGATCCCATGTGCTGCAACTAAGACCCAGCACAGCCAAATAAAGAAATATAAATATTTAAAAAAACTGTATATAAAAAATTCCAATGGTTACAAGAGACAAAGATCCAACGTGAATTAGCTTGAATAAACTGGCTCACATATTGAAACCACAGGAACGTCCTGGCCAGAGTTGGCCCCAGGGATGGCCAGAACTTGAGACTGGAAGATCTAAAGGATTCTCTGTGTCTCTCACACATGCTGCTGTCTACGCTTCATTATCTTGGAACAGCTTTTCACTAGGTGGGGGCATGGCTATCAGACGCTGGGCTCACATCTTTACCTCTTCGTGATCATAGAGGAGAGAAGCCCTTGTTCCCCAGCCGGTCCCGTCAGATTAGTTAGAAGAACCCGAGCGAGGCACTCTGATTGGCTCACCCTTGGACCAATCACTGTAGTCCAGGAAACAAAGTATAGACTAAGTCAGCGGCCCACCCCTCTCATCAATTGCCGAGGGCTTCTCAAGCACACAGTTGCTTCAGAGATTTGGGGGAGCTGACAGCCACCAGATCTGTGCCCATCATTTAAGGAAAATAAAATCTTTTAATGCACTGTCAAACCTTTATTCCTAACGAATCTTTTTCTATTTCGGGGGCTATAAACAGTAAATTCTTTTCTTTTCTTTCCAAATGAAAATATTTTGAATATTGTTAATGATGACTTTCCAAAGTCTACTTTCAAAATCACTCTTGAAATGGTTTGTGCCAATGTACACTCCTACTCACAGATGGTGCTGGGCATTCTTGAGCCGTAAACTGTCATTGATCTATGCTGGTGGCTGTCGATTGAGGGTGATTGTGACTTCTCAGGGATGACAGCAATGTCTGGAGACAGTTTTGACTGTCACAAACGAGGGTCGTGCTATTGGCTTCTTGTGGGTAGGACAGGATACTGCTAGATACCCTGCAGTGCACAGAGAGCAGCTCCCCACAACAAAGAATCATCTGGTTCAAAATCTCAATAAAGCTGGGGTTGAGAATCTCTCATTTATACATACGGATATGGTCTTTGTCTTTCTATATAAAGAAGTCTCAACAAGAAGCCTTACCTTGACAGAAAAACTTAGGTAGCACACTCTAACAGCTGGTCTTGGCACAGGGAGGTACACTTGAAGTTGTGTGTTCCCAATTTGGGAGGAGGGCAGTGAACATGGCAGGTAAAAAAGTTTTGCAAGTGCCCAGATAAACTGCTTGGAAAACTCACCCTTTTAAGCTCTTCTGGATTATTTTTTGTTTTTTTAATTTATTTATTTTTTAACTGGACGATAATTGCTTTACAGAATTTTGTTGTTTTCTGTCAAACCACAACATGAATCAGCCATAGGTATACATATATCCCCTCCTTTTCGAACCTCCCTCCCTGGACTCTTTGTTTTAAAGACAGTATTTAAAGCACTTTAGCAAAAAGAGGGGTAGCTCAGTATACAACTGAATGTGAGAATTACCGACGTTTAGTTTATTTCTATTCTGATCCTCGGAAAATAATAGTCATATATTATCATTCAGATCAGATCAGATCAGTCACTCAGTCGTGTCCGACTCTTTGCGACCCCATGAACTGCAGCACGCCAGGCTTCCCTGTCCATCACCAACTCCTGGAGGTCACTGAGACTCACATCCATCAAGTCAGTGATGCCATCCAGCCATCTCATCCTCTGTCGTCCCCTTCTCCTCCTGCCCCCAATCCCTCCCAGCATCATAGTCTTCTCCAATGAGTCAACTCTTCGCATGAGGTGGCCAAAATACTGGAGTTTCAGCTTTAGCATCATTCCTTCCAAAGAAATCCCAGGGCTGATCTCCTTCAGAATGGACTGGTTGGATCTCCTTGCAGTCCAAGGGACTCTCAAGAGTCTTCTCCAACACCACAGTTCAAAAGCATCAATTCTTCGGCGCTCAGCCTTCTTCACAGTCCAGCTCTCACATCCATACATAACCACAGGAAAGACCATTGCTTTGACTAGGCGAACCTTTGTTGGCAAAGTAATGTCTCGGCTTTTGAATATGCTATCTAGGTTGGTCATAACTTTCCTTCCAAGGAGTAAGCGTCTTTTAATTTCATGGCTGCAGTCACCATCTGCAGTGATTTTGGAGCCCAGAAAAGTAAAGTCTGACACTGTTTTCACTGTTTCTCCATCTATTTCCCATATTATCATTAAGGAAATTTAATGCATGACAAAATGGAATGTAAGAAACTCTTCCCATCCTCTTACAGTGTCTGGTCTCAGCAAATTTTACAACAGGAAAAACTCATCTTTAATTTTCAGCTTCCTTATTTTTCATCTTTCTCCATGTCACTCACTGCCTCTCTCTACTGACTGACTCCAATGCATGTTACCATCTGCTTCTTTTCAGAAGTAGTAAAATGAAGCAATTAAGAGTAGGAACTCTTGTCATTGGACTGTCTGGATTCAAAGCATGACTCTGTTAATTATTAATGGTGCAGCTTTGGGCAAATTTTTTCAATTCAGTTCAGTCGCTCAGTCGTTGTCACTCAGTACGTACTCCTTTCCCAATTTGGAACCAGTCTGTTGTTCCATGTCTGACTCTTTGCCACCCCGTGGGCTGTAGCACGCCAGGCTTCCCTGTGCATCACCAACTCCTGGAGCTTGCTCAAATTCATGTCCTTCGAGTCAGTGATACCATCCAACCATCTTATCCTCTGTCGTCTGTCGGGAGCCGGCGTGGAGAGCTCCTCTTGTGGCAAAGATCATGAGGAAGGAGGCTTGGCATACGCAAAGGCTGGATCGAGCCTCAGGAGCCCCCCTGGATATTCTCGAGCATCTACCCCCCAAAAACCAGAGTCTGCCTACTTTATTGCTTTGTGCTCTCACTCCTGACTTTACTGGGGGCTGTCCCCCACCACCATCTCGCTCTCTCTGATAAAGTTAACTTACAGCTCCAGTTAACAAGTTCCTGGGTATTAGGAATGTTTAAATCCAAACCCCTCAGATAGCTCTCTAACTGGCCTGACAAGTTTACCTGGACTCCTACAGCTATGCATACACCCCAGCCTGGAGAGGCACGGGAAGCTTAAGATATTCAAATAGCTTAGAGCCTCTCAGAGAGTTAGAAACTGTCAGAATAAAACTAGTAAAAGATTTCATTAATGAGCCAATGCTTGCTGCCAAGTTTCCACATCCCCTATATTGTATCCTTGAATGTGTATTAATTAATATAGTTGGTATGTAGAAAAAATAAGTAGTGGCCTTGGTGCTAGCAACTTTAGACCCTTAAGGTAATAAATTCTTTCCTTTGTTGTAAACCCACTGAGCCTCTGCCCTATAGGAATGCAACTTTATCTAACACCTTCAGATGAGGATGGCACCAAACCCTAAAATAATTGCTCTTACAGAAAATAAGTCTTATGGATTGACAAACCTTTGTCAAGAGTCATAAAATGTTAATAGGCCTTCTGGCCAGAAGATGATGTAAATCACCTAAACCATTTGTATATGATAAATTTGCAGGAAAGAAACCCTGGTTTTTCATAAGGATCAAAGACTGCTGACTTTGCATCCCCTATTATCCTCTATGTGTAACTTAGGGTATAAAAGCCCCTGTTGAAAATAAAGCTACGGGCCTTGCTCACCGAAGCTTGGTCTCCCAGTGTCATTCTTTCTTGTTTCCTTTTCCTCCTTTTCTCTTCTGTTCTTCCTTCATGCCAAAATAATTTGGAGCACGAGGGTCCTCTGTGACCACTTATTTGCCTGGGGTTCTAAGACCCACTCGAGAAGGTGCCTAAGGTGGGGCACCTTCTGCTATTCGAGAGAGCGCCTGCGGCCTCCGTGGTCAGAGCAAGTTTGGTGTCACGAACTTTATTGATTTCCCGCACAAATCAGTTATTATTGAGCATCTAATAAATCTCTCAGAGAAGGCAATGGCACCCCACTCCAGTACTCTTGCCTGGAAAATCCCATGGATGGAGGAGCCTGGTGGGCTGCAGTCCATGGGGTCGCTAAGAGTAGGAAACGACTGAGCGACTTCACTTTCACTTTTTGCTTTCATGCATTGGAGAAGGAAATGGAACCCACTCCAGTTTTCTTGCCTGGAGAATCCCAGGGGCAGGAGAGCCTGGTGGGCTGACGTCTATGGGGTCAGGCAGAGTCGGACACGACTGAAGTGACTTAGCAGTAGCAGCAGCAATAAATCTCTCAGCCTTTGCTATCCCTTTATCACCGACGCCGTCATCCTGAGGGAATCCCTGGATCCAACCAGGGCTGGACCCCGACAGTCGTCCCCTTCTCCTCCCTTCAATCTTTCCCAGCATCAGGGTCTTTTCCAATGAGTCGGTTCTTCTCATCAGGTGGCCAAAGGATTGGAGCTTCAGCTTCAGCATTAGTCCTTCCAAAGAATATTCAGGACTGATTTCCTTTAGGATGGACTGATTTGATCTCCTTGCAGTCCAAGGGACTTTCAAGAGTCTTCTCCAACACCACAGTTCAAAAGATCAATTCTTCGGCGCTCAGCTTTCTTTATGGTCCAACTCTCACATCCATACGTGACTATTGGAAAAACCATAGGCTTTGACTAGATGGACCTTTGTTGGCAAAGTAATGTCTCTGCTTTTTAATATGCTGTCTAGGTTGGTCATAGCTTTTCTTCCAAGGAGTAAGAGTCTTTTAATTTCATGATTGCAGTCACCATCTGCAGTGATTTTGGAGCCTAAGAAAATAAAGTCTGTCACTATTTCCATCATTTCCCCATCTATTTGTCATGAAGTGATGGGACTAGATGCCATAATCTTCGTTTTCTTAATGTTGAGCCTTAAGCCAACTTTTTCACTCTCCTCTTTCACTTTCATCAAGAGGCTCTTTAGTTCTTCTTCACTTTCTGCCATAAGGGTGGTGTCATCTGCATATCCGAGGTTATTGATATTTCTCCTGGCAATCTTGATTTTAGCTTGTGCTTCATCCATCTCAGTATCTCACATGATGTACTCTGCATATAAGTTAAATAAGCAGGGTGACAATATCCAGCCTTGACATACGTACTCCTTTCCCAATTTGGAACCAGTCCGTTGTTCCATGTCTGGTTCTAACTGCTGCTTGTTGACCTGAATACAGATTTCTCAGGAGGCAGGTCAGATGGTCTGCTATTCCCATCTCTTTCAGAATTTTCCACAGTACGTTGTGATCCACACAGTCAAAGGCTTTGGCATAGTCAATAAAGCAGAAAGAGATGTTTTTCTGGAAATTTCTTGCTTTTTCTATGATCTAATGGATGTTGGCAATTTGATCTCTGGTTCCTCTGCCTTTTCTAAAACCAGCTTGAACATTTGGAAGTTCACGGTTCACATATTGCTAAAGCTTGGCTTGGAGAATTTTGAGCATTACTTTACTAGCGTGTGAGATGAGTGCAATTGTGCAGTAGTTTGAGCATTCTTTGGCATTGCCTTTCTTTGGGACTGGAATGAAAACTGACCTTTTCCAGTCCTGTGGTCATTGCTGAGTTTTCCAAATTTGCTGGCATATTGAGTGTAGCACTTTGACAGCATCATCTTTTAGGATTTGAAATAGCTCAACTGGAATTCCATCACCTCCACTAGCTTTGTTCGTAGTGATGCTTCCAAAGGCCCACTTGACTTCACATTCCAGGGTGTCTGGCTCTAGGTGAGTGATCACACCACCATGGTTATCTGGTTCATGAAGATCTTTTTTGTATAGTTCTTCTGTGTATTCTTGACCCTTCTTCTTAATATCTTCTGCTTCTGTTAGGTCCTTATCGTTTCTGTCCTTTATTGTGCCCATCTTTGCATGAATGTTCCCTTGGTATCTAATTTTCTTGAAGAGATCTCTAGCCTTTCCCATTCTATTGTTTTCCTCTATTTCTTTGCATTGATAACTGAGGAAGTCTTTCTTATCTCTCTTTGCTGTTCTTTAGAACTCTGTATTCAGATGTGTATATCTTTCCTTTTCTTCTTTGCCTTTAACCTCTCTTCTTTTCTCAGCTATTTGCAAGGCATGAGAAATGCTGGACTGGAAGAAACACAAGCTGGAATCAAGATTGCCAGGAGAAATATCAATAACCTCAGATATGCAGATGACACCACCCTTATGGCAGAAAGTGAAGAGGAACTAAAAAGCCTCTTGATGAAAGAGAAAGTGGAGAGTGAAAAAGTTGGCTTAAAGCTCAACATTTAGAAAACGAAGATGATGGCATCCGGTCCCATCACTTCATGGCAAATAGATGGGGAAACAGTGTCAGACTTTACTTTTGGGGGCTCCAAAATCACTGTAGATGGTGATTGCAGCCATGAAATTAAAAGACGCTTACTCCTTGGAAGGAAAGTTATGACCAACCTAGATAGCATATTCAAAAGCAGAGACATTACTTTGCCAACAAGGTCCGTCTAGTCAAGGCTATGGTTTTTCCAGTGGTCATATATGGATGTGAGAGTTGGACTGTGAAGAAAGCTGAGCGCTGAAGAATTGATGCTTTTGAACTGTGGTATTGGAGAAGACTCTTAAGAGTCCCTTGGACTGCCAGGAGATGCAACCAGTCCATTCTGAAGGAGATCAGCCCTGGGATTTCTTTGGAAGGAATGATGCTAAAGCTGAAACTCCAGTACTTTGGCCACCTCATGAGAAGAGTTGACTCATTGGAAAAGACCCTGATGCTGGGAGGGATTAGGGGCAGGAGGAGAAGGGGACGACAGAGGATGAGATGGCTGGATGGCATCACTGACTCGTTGGACGTGAGTTTGGGTGACCTCTGGGAGTTGGTGATGGACAGGGAGGCCTGGCGTGCTGCAATTCATGGGGTCGCAAAGAGTCGGACATGACTGAATGACTGAACTGAACTGAACCTTACTTTCCTCGTCTGTAGAGATGATAACAGTGCTTCCTCAGGGACTTTCCTGGTGGTCCAGTGGCCAAGACTCCACACTCCCAATGCAGGGGGCCCAGGTTTGATTCCTGATCAGGGAGCTAGATCCCATAAGCTGAAACTAAGAGTTTGCATGCTGCAACTAAAGACCTCGCATGCCGCAACAAAGATCAAAGATCCTGAGTACTGCAACTAAGACTAGATGCTGCCAAACAAATAAATAAAAAGAAATACTAAAAGAAGAAGCAATATTGGTTTGGTCGTAGTCAGTGAACTAGGAGTCAGAAAACGTGGGTTCCAGCCTCACTAGTGGAGAAGGCGATGGCACCCTACTCCAGTCCTCTTGCCTGGAAAATCCCACGGACGGAGGAGCCTAGACGGTTGCAATCCATGGGGTCGCTAAGAGTCGGACACGACTGAGCAACTTCACTTTCACTTTTCACTTTCATGCATTGGAGAAGGAAATGGCAACCCACTCCCGTGTTCTTGCCTGGAGAGTCCCAGGGACGGTGGAGCCTGGTGGGCTGCCGTCTATGGGGTCGCACAGAGTCGGACACGACTGAAGCGACTCAGCAGCAGCAGCAGCAGCCTCACTAGAACGCTGCTCTTGCCCAGCTGCAATGGCCTGGGCACGCTAGGTCTCAGTTTCCCAGGAATTGCCCAGTAACAGCCACTGAAGTGAAGTGATGTTGCTCAGTCGTGTCCGACTCTTTGCGACACCATGGACTGTACCCTACCAGGATCCTCAGTCCTTGGGATTTTCCAGGCAAGAATACTGGAGTGGGTTGCCATTTCCTTCTCCAGGCGATCTTCCCAACCCAGGGATGGAATCCCGGTCTCCCGCATTGCAGGCAGACGCTTTACCGTCTGAGCTACCAGGGAAGCACTAGCTACCAGGAACAGCCACTAGATGGCAGCAAAAAGCAAGTTCCCCCTCAGAGGCTTCCTCTCATCAGTTTCCCGATCCCTGATCGGGAAGATCCCCTGGAGAAAGAAATGGCAACCTACCAGTATTCTTGCCTGGAGAATCCCATGGACAGAGGAGCCTGGCAGGCTACAGCCCATGGGGTCTCAAGAGTCGGACATGACCGAGCAACTAAACCACCACAAGCTCAGAAGGCAAAGAATCTGCCTGCTAATGCAGGAGACCCTGGTTCGATCCCTGGGAAGGGAAGATCCTCTGGAGAAGGGAATGGAATGGCCACCCACTCCAGGATTCTTGCCTGGAGAATGCCATGGACAGAGGCCCCCAGACTATGGGTTTGCAAAGAGTCAGACACAATGGAGCGACTAACACACTTTCAACCAACAAAGTAACTGCGGGCTTCCTTGGTGGCTCAGTGGTAAAAGAATCTGCCTGCAATGCAGGAGACAGTCCACGAAGTCGTCAAAGAATCAGACACAGCTTCGCAGCTGATGAAAGGACAACAAAGTAGCTGACATTTCTCCCCAATTTCTGTCTACCCCTTCATTCACTTTCTGCTCATGTTTTTGTGGGTACTAAGCACTGGGCCTGCTGGGGCGGATGGAGAAGTCTGCCGTAATTGAATTCACGCATTTCCATTTCTTTGACTATTGCCTTTGTTCCAGTGACACTCAGACCTTCTTCCCAGTCCATCATCTTTCCTGACTGCATAGCTGACCATCTAGTCACTCACCGAACATCCACACTGGCTGTCCCAGAGGCATCTCAAATGCATCAGATCCAAAACTGAACACATTGCTTTTCTCACCAAAGTTGCTTTTGCTCCTGTGTCCTTGATTGCACCACCATCCAACAAGTCACGAATGGAGAGACCTCAGGGTCCTCCTCCTTCATCCTTCACAGCCAATCAGTCACCAAATCCTGCAAACACCACCTCTGGAAAAACTCTATTCCAAAGTGGTTTATGTGACATAGGCTCATTTGTAAAACATTCAAAGAGAAAAAAAAAAACAACAAAAACTGAAAGACAGATTGGAATGTTTCACTGTTCAGAAGACTAGTGCTTTCTTTGTGTTTTTTGCTTCCGCTTTCCATAATTTCTACACAGAGCCTGTGATTCTTCTCAAATTAGAAACTTTAAAAACCTACAGTATTATCTGTATCCCGAAAATATGTGTACATACAACTGTTAGGACATCGCGCATAGCTATCTCTAGGGTAGTAATGTGCAGAAAAAATTTGCCCGTAGGTATAGTACTTTGCCAGGCATCTGTGGTGAGGCTGCCAAGTGGATCAGCTGTCATGGCGAGTCTGTCAGCCCTTTGTTAAAAACGGCACTTCCTCCACACGTGGCTCCTGAAAGCCACTTCATTTTTGGATCCGATTATTTAATGTGAAAAATACTTCTGCTGCAGAAATTCATTGTCATCTCAAGTTTATAGAGAAGATTTTTTTTCTCACAGAGTGGAGTGCTGATATATCCAAAGGGAAGCAAGCCCCACCCGAGTCCTTCCATCAACAGACATTTATAGGGTGCTGACTTACATCTTGGGCATTACTTGAGGAGTTTGGGTTCCAGGGGTAAAGGAGATATTTAAGGTCCCTGATCTTAAGAAGATGTCATCACATAGCTGCCAAGCAGATGAGCAAGATGGTTACAGACAGCAGAAATGCCAGGGTGGTGGGAGAGGAAAACTAAATCAGTAGGGGTGGCTCATTTTGGGTTGTGTGATGCCCACACGGGAGGGCACATTTGAACCCCGAGGTAGGCTACAAGATGGAGCTCGCTGTCTGTGAGCTGCTGGTAGAGCCCAGCCTGAGGGAATGGCAAGCACAAGGGCCCTGAGGCAGGGACAAACTTGGCATACTTAGGAAAGAAAAAGGCCAGTGTGGTTTTCGAGAGGTAAGTCAGTGAGGAGTAGTGGATCCGATGAGCTGGAGAAGGTGGACAGAGTTCGAGCAGGCTCTTGTAGTTGATCAGTAAAGAGGCTGGATTTTAATCTAAGTTAAAAACCAGCAGGAGTACAATTGCTTACACATACATATTGTGTACCTACTATGTGCAAGTATTGTTCTAGGCATTTTACACGTGCTATTTCATTTAATCATTACAACCACCCTGTGACACAGGGTTGGTCCTGTGGCTGCTCTGGGTTCTGCTATTTTCATCTCCTATCTTCATGCCCCACCATTTAGGAGAGGAAAAAATACATCTTCTGTTCTCTCCTTGATGAGTGCTGGTGTAGGGCTGGCTAACTGGAGGATGAGAGATCACGTGGAGGAGAACTGAGGCTCCGCAAGTGACAATAAGCACCCACCCAAATATTGAGCGAGACCATCTTGGATCTTCCAGCTCAGCCCAGCCAAACTCCTAGAAACCCAGGAGTATTACTGCTGGTCCCACCAATATGTAGAAAGACAGCATCTCTGATCCAACTTAAAGAAGGTTGGCCATTGAGTTTATACTTGGAAAATAACAACTATTAAGGCATATAGAACATTTTTAATGTACCAGGCACTATGCTGCTTTTACATAGCATTTCCCCTTACAACAGTTCTGTGACATAGACACTGAATTTTAGCTCTTTTTTATAGATGATGAAACCGAGGCGCTGAGAGATAAACTGGCTTGTTCACAGTCACAGAGCTTGTAAGAGCACCCTGTTGCTCATTTCAGTTCAGTTAAGTCACTCAGTCATGTCCAACTCTTGGCAATTCCATGGACTGAAGCACGCCAGGCTTCCCTGTCTATCACCAACTCCCAGAGCTTATTCAAACTCATGTCCATCGAGTCAGTGATGCTATCCAACCATCTCATCCTCTGTCATCCCCTTCTCCTGCCTTCAATCTTTCCCAGTGTCAGGGTCTTCTCCAATGAGTCAGTTCTTCACATCAGGTGGCCAGAGGATTGGAGCTTCAGCTTCTGCATCAGTCCTTTCAATGAATATTCAGGACTGATTTCCTTTAGGATGGACTGATTTGATCTCCTTGCAGTCCAAGGGACTTCAAGAGTCTTCTCCAACACCACAGTTCAAAAGATCAATTCTTCGGCGCTCAGCTTTCTTTACGGTCCAACTCTCACATCCATACATGACTATTGGAAAAACCATAGCTTTGGCTGCCGCTGCTGCTGCTAAGTCGCTTCAGTTGTGTCCATCAAGACAATGGCACCCCACTCCAGTACTCTTGCCTGGAAACTCCCATGGGCAGAGGGGCCTGGTAGGCTGCAGTTCATAGGGTCGTGAAGAGTCGGACACGGGACACGACTGAGCGACTTCACTTTCACTTTTCACTTTCATGCATTGGAGAAGGAAATGGCAACCCACTCCAGTGTTCTTGCCTGGAGAATTCCAGGGACGGGGGAGCCTGGTGGGCTGCCATCTGTTACTAGACGGACCTTTGTTGGCCCTGTTGCTCAACCTTGGGGAAAGGGAGGGAAAATCATTCCTATGGACTGCAGAGCTGGAATATTCCTCCAGGGGGCGCAATTCACATTGTCTTCTATATGTACCTGCTGTCCAACCCTGTGCTTTGTTATTCATTATTCTGTACTGACTCCAACTGCCCCTTCTGGGTGCACTAATTTTAGGTCAACAGAACCTTTGAGAGATGGAGGATATAAAACAGCGCGACGTTAGCCATCAAGGCTGCGCTCAGGATCTGCAGTCTTGGAAGTCCTCCACAAGGAGGAAGCTTAGGCAGGGAGTGGGGATCAGATAGCAAGCATTAGATGGACTCGGCAGCTGGGAACCCAGGCAAGGCTGTGTGTCACTCTAGGCATGCAGAGACTGGAAAGGGAGAAACTTTAGAAGGCAAAAAGAAGGGACGTGGTCAAGACTGAGTGGCTGACTGGAAACTAGAAAATGCACTGATAGAGGCAGACAGCATCAAGTCTATGTGCCTTTGCGGCAAACTTGGGTACCCTTTCTTCCAGACTGGTATGGTAGGTGCCAGCCTCAGGAGTACCCATCATTGAGAACAGCTAAGAGGGTGAATTTGAGAGGTTGTTTTTATTGTTATTTTAGTTACTAAGTCGTGTCCAACTCTCTTGTGACCACCATAGACTGTAGCCCGATAGACTGTCCATGAGACCACTGAAATAAAGAACTACCGGAAGCCAAGAAATGCATACCTATAGCGAGGTGTGAAGATGTTGTCTCTTTTGTTTCCTCTTTTTCTGTCTCTCTCTCCGTGTCAGTTTCTTAGTTACAGTCCTGGACCTTAGCAATAATAAGAATCCATATTTGCACCTCATTGCAGGAACATGTCAGAGACTTGAATGCCTTTCATCCAAGTTTCTAGCCCACAGGATCAGCATGATCTCAGGAACTTGAATCACAGGGCAAGTTTGCACAGCTGTCCACTCTTTATAAAGCTATTTGGGAGCCTTATTAGCATGATATTTTTGCTGACAACTTCAATAATGCATACTCATGATTAAAAATAATCAAATGTGACCGGAAAATGCATAACCTAGATGCAGCAAGGTCCCCAACGGTAATCACAGCTCTCACCCTTGGTCCACTCTGAGGCTGGATTCAGAATTTAAATGCAATGCCAGGAAACCAGCTCTATCAGTGATGGAGTGATAGAGTTTTATTGAAGATTTTCTGGAGAAGGTGTGGCAGAAGGGTGACACTGCATATATGTGTGTACTGGGGTGTGTGTGTGCTCAGCTGTGTCCGACTCTTTGTAATCCCATGGACTGTAGCCCACCAGGATTCTCTGTCCATGGGATTTCCCAGGCAAGCATAATGGAGGGGTTGCCATTTCTTCCTCCAGGAGATCTTCCTGTCCCAGGGATCGAACCCATGTTTCTTGTGTCTCCTGCATTGGCAGGCAGATTCTTTACCACTGTGCCCACCTCACAGAGACATTGCATACCTCGTGGCAAACGCCAAAGCAATTCCCTTTAAACATTTCATTCTGCCCAAATTTCTTCTCTAAATATCCGCCTCCTTTCCCCTTTCCTCCTCCCCCTTCTTTGTCTTTGTCTGGGTTCCCCATCACAACATAAACTCCCCTCCATGGTCTGGAACTCAGTTCTGGCCCTCAACTTGCCTATCCCCCTCAAAAAGAGAAAAGCTCAGTAAGCTGATTGTAGTCTGACTTTTTTTTTAAAAAAAAGAAAGCAGTTCAATATCCAATTATTTGTCGAGAGTGGCTGGGAATTGGCACTGGAACTGGCTTTCTCAGGCTTGAAAGATCTGAGCATTTTTCTTCCTGGTTGCCCATTTGGTGAAATCATGGTGGTAGCCTGAAACTGGCTCTGGTTGTATTATTTACCCCACAGAAGTTGGCTAGTTCTGTAAATCACCCTCCCTCCCACCCTCTGAAGCTAGTTCTTAAACATCAGCACACGACTGGACTCACTCCACAAGATACATATAAAATTCTTACCAAACAAAATCAGGTCTTGTTCTGTGGAAGGCAGTACCAGGGGCTGGGGTCAGGGTGGAAGACAATTTTTGACGTCAAGAAAATAAAAGATTTCTCTATATAGTGATATATAAAGAGTGATATATATCACTATATAGTGATATATATAACATATACTATTAAAGAGAAAAATCACTGGCCCTAAATGGCATCACTTGTGCTAATGCCCATGACACCAAACCTAGATTTAATATCTAACCTAATTGCAGATTTTTTTTTTACATTTTTGTTTTGTTTTTTAATTTTTTGGCCACAGCACATGGCATTCAGGATCTTAGTCCCCCGACTAGGGATTGAACCTGTACCCCTTGCAGTGGAAGTATGGAGTCTTAAATACTGGTGTGCCAGGGAAGTCCTCTAATTGCAGTTTTGACCTTCATAGAAATGCAATCTTAATTAACCAGTTTGGAATTTTCTGGTCAGCACCAATGAAATAATCTATCACGTGGACCCTCTCCATTTCCCTTGCCCTGCCCAGTGGATGAGGAGGCAACCGACACAATATCTTTGTCTGCTCCCTCTCTCAAAAAAGATATCCTGGCCAGAAAACAATCCTTTGTTTACTTCTGCTAATAGCTCCCTTGTCCTGTCCTTCTTCCTGTAAGAAAGTTCCATTTTGCACAACCCCTAGGAGTGCCCTTCTAGTCGCTAGATGAGATGCTGCCTGTGTGTGGCCATTAAGGCAGGGTTTCTCAGCATTGGCACTGTTGACATTTGGGCCAGTTGTTAGTAATTCTCTATGATGCAAGGGCAGCCTGTGCCACAGCAGGAGCTGGTACCACCTCCAGGTCTGAAGGTGCAAGCACGGGCTCCAGTTGTAACTACTGCACAACATACAACTCCAAAAGTGTGTGCCTGTCAACAGCGACAGCAATGATTTTACTCAGAAATCTGCAGTCTAGGGAACAGAATGCTTGTTTGACAGAATGCCACCCCTGGGGTGGCTTGCAGGCCGAGGGCTGGGATCACCTGAAGCCTTGCTCACACACCTGCATGGGGGCAGAGGAGAGCTGGACCTCTCTCTGTGTCTCTGTGGTTTTACACCTGGTCTCTCCAGTATGGCAGCTTCTGGGTAGTTGAACTTCATACCTGGTGGCTCAGGACTGCAAAGGTATGTGTTCTGAGAGGAGAGGGCCGGGCACAAGCTGATCACCTTTTCTGTCCTCGTCTCTGGAGTCATTCAGCACCACTTCCACCTGCATTATAATTGTTAGAAGCGAGATGCTTCCAGAGGTGAAAGATTAGACTTTTCTTTTTGTGGTAGGAAAGTGAAAGTGAAGTTGCTCAGTCATGTCTGACTGTTGCCTACCAGGCTCCTCCCTCTGTGGGGTTCTCCAGGCAAGACTACTGGAGTGGGTTGCCATTTCCTTCTCCAGGGGATCTTCCTGACCCAGGGACTGAACCCAGGTCTCCCGCATTGCAGGCAGACGCTTTACCCTCTGAGCCACCAGGGAGTGTTAACAAATTGCAGGGCTTCCCTGGTGGCTCAGTGGTAAAGAATCCACCTGCTCATGTAGGAGACACAGATTTGATCCGTAGTCCAGGAAGATCCCACATGCCGTGGAGCAACTAAGCTCGTGGGTCACAAAACAGAGCCTAGAGCCTAGGAGCCACGACTCCTGGAGCCCATGAGCCTAGAGCCCACGTTGGGCAACAAGAGAAGCCACCGCAATGAGAAGCCCACGCATTGCATCTAGAGAGTAGCCCCTGCTCACCCCAACTAGAGAAAGTCTGGGCAACAGTGAAGACCCAGCAGAGCCAAAAAATAAAATAAATAAACCAAAATTTAAAAAAGAGTTTAAAAAATTGCAGACCTGGGCCACCTCTCTGCCCCTCAGCCCACCGGGCTGCAGGCTACCCACCTGCTCCCTTTCACTTTGCCCCCTGCCTCACTTGCCCTGGCTCCTCCACCTCCTGTTCCCCCTCTGGGCTGCTGCCACCTCCTGGCCCTCTTGGCAGGGCAGCTCCCTTCTCAACAGGTCTTTCTGGTCCCATCCCGTTGGCGCCCATCCCGGCCTCCTGGTTCTCCTGGGCTGCCACCTCCCCTCTCTGAACCATTATCTGATGCCACCCAACGGGCGAGCTGCGCCCTCAGCCTATCGGCCTGGTCCTCGTCCATCTAGCCCAGCCCTCCGCCTATGGGCAGCATTTGAGAAAACCCCTTCCAGGTTGAGGAGTTATTTCTTGTAGGCCTCATTAAATAGATGGGTTTAACGCTGAAGAGGACAAGTTCACGAGCTACACTCTAGAAGCAAGGAAATATCTTGGAAAGCCATGCAATGATGAATCCTTCTCCCTGCTGGTATTTAAAGCAAAGATATGGCGCCTCCAGTCTGTGGTCTGGATCAGCCTGCTTTCTTGGTATCTCTGCCTGCCAAGGCTTCAACTCCTACAATAAAGTTTTCCATCAGGAAACCTACACCCACTGGCTCTACATTTTCTTTACCATCATATCCCTTTAGAACCTCGTCATGCCAATAACTATTCCCTTAAAAGTTATCCTTCATTGCCCTCTATTAGCTATTATATCCAGCATGTCTTTCCAGATCGTCACAATGGACCTGTGCCACTCTGAGTCTCCATCCATAAATCTGACTCTCTCACTCTTCTGGAAACATGATATGCAAGAAAGAGCAGGCACGTTACAGTCAGACATTCTGGATCAGGCAGACCTGTCCAGATCTGAAGTGACTGCATAGCCTTTAGCTTAGTGAGTTAACCTCTCTAATCCTTAATTTCGTCATCTCTATAATTGAAACAATCATATCCACCCAACAGCGTGGTTATGAAAAATAATAATGCTAAAGCCTTGGCACATAGTATTAAATGGATGTCAGTTTTCATCTTTCTTTTGTACGTTCAACCATTTCCTTGAAATCGAAAGGTGAACTTCTTTCAGCAAAATCTCCCTTGTTATTCTCATTTACTCTTTTTTTTTCCATCAACTATCTCTTTGAGGCTCCCACTCAAATATCCAGCTCCACAGTAAGTGCTTATTGAAAACTTCTAAAGTCTTAAGTCACTTGTATGTTTTAATATTAGTCATCTAATTTGAACAAATACAAGGAAATTAAAAAAAAAATCCAGGCCTGTTTTAAAACCATCTCAGGCAAGGAGTAATTATAAGAACCTAGACACAGTCACTGCTATATGGTGAGGGCTGCCTGACCAAAACTCTGGCCCTTGAGAGAGGAATACAGCTGTTCCTTGGCCTTCTGCTGAAGGGAGGTGGAGAATTAACATGCGGGCCTCTTCCTACCACCTGCTGGTGTCTGCATTGGCTGAGCCCATCTGAGCTGGACAACGGAGCTGGTGGATGCAGCCCATGCAGGCTCCTGGGCACCTGGGGCACGGAAGTGGTGGGGCAGGGCGTGCTTCTGAAGGGCCCAACACAAGACGCCCAGCATGGAATACAGCCTAGCGGTCAGTTTTCTTAGAGCTGTCTCCATTAAGACTAAACAACCTGCTATTCCATCCAGAAAAGACCAAGGGGCTTGCCATTCTTGACTGCTGCGAGGTTTGCTGTGCTACAGCAGAAGGGCTGGTGGTAATCCTTTCATTCGCCAGGCGCTAACTTTGCAGGGTGCTCCATACGGGCTGTGCGGACTTCACCTCACTGAGTCCCCACCACTCCCCAGAAGGTCCGTCTTATTATCTCCATTTTACAGAGAAGGAAACTAGAATGGTGAAGTGACTTGAGTCACTTGCCTAAGGTACTAGCCCCATCACAGCAAGAAGAGAACACAGAGTCCAGGGCTGGTCTGATTCTGAAGACTATACCAAAGCCATCATGTTTCCACTGACAGGCCAGCGAGAAGATAGCAATTTTCAGCCTCTTGTCTCCCAGTTATATTTTCAACTCAACGCAGTGCTTTTTTTTTAAAAATGGCTCTTATGATGTTGGATTTCTTCCTTACTGGGACAAAAATCAATTGCTCTTATAGCTGATCAAGGGCCTGCACATCCTCATCTGATCACGGAAAGTCTTGTTTTTAAATTATTATTATTATTTTGGCTGTGCTGGGTCTTTGCTGCTTTTGGCTGTGCACGGGCTTTTCTCTAGTTGCAGCGAGCAGGGGCTACTCTCTAGTTGCAGTGCACGGGTTTCTCATTGCTCTGGCTTCTCTCGTTGCAGAGCACAGGCTCCAGGGCATGCAGGCTCCAGGAGTTGTGTCTCAGGGGCTCAGTAGTCGTGGCTCCCGGGCTCTAGAGCACAGCTCAGTAGTTGTGGGGCACAGGCTTAGTTGCCCTGAGGCATGTGAGATCTTCCCCAATCAGGGATTGAATTTGTGTCTCCTGCATTCGCAGGTGGATTATTTACCACTGAGCCACCAAGGAAACCCACGGGAAGTCTTAAAGGGGCCCCGTCTGCTCGCAGGCTTCAGCTTCCCTGGTCCAGGGCTACGTGTACAAGGAGACCTGATGGCGCTGGCGTCAGAGGATGGGAGTCTGTCTCTCTCCCTTCCTGACAGGCACCCTGGATCCCCGCTGGCAACTCTGCGTTTATGGGAAAAACAGGCCCAGCTGCCCCATGCTACCAGCAGCAGTCCGTGCTCTTGGTTCTTGGATACTCAGGATAAAAGTCATCTGGCCGTTGACGGTGTTGGGGCTGGAGGAAGCACCAGGTCAACCCCCCTGGGAGCATTTTGCCTCTCTGTGTGGGTCTGGGTCTGATCCTGGGAAAAGGCTTTGGGCAGCCCTTGCTCCAGTGTAGGAAGTAACACCTGTAAGGGTGTGATGATATTTGGGAGGCCACGTGCTCCTGCATTTTCCCTTCATCAATGAGTATCATCCATGTTGGCAAATTTCAGATAGGGCCACAGAGGATGGAGCAGGAGGCAGGGAGTGCCCTCCAGACACCCTTTCTGGACCCCATGGCGGACAGCTGGCCTCCTAGCCTGAAGCTTCTCTCACAGGGAGTCTTTCTCTCTCTGATGACATTCACGTTTTGCCTTCACTGTTTTGGTAGGGACATACATTGTTAGAGTCACTTACCACCAGGGAGTTGTCATGTTTTATAATAGGAAGGTCAAACTATTCATTTGATATTGTAAATCAGTGACTTATTTTCCATCTTTACAGGCTCCTTCCTGCCCTTCCTTGCCCTTCAACCATGTCATGGTTAGAAGGCTACCAAAAGGCAGGAATATTGCTGTAGATGACCTGAGGTAAGGGATAAGTACATCAGAGGAAAATGGGTATGCGGGTCACTCAGGGGAACCCTCTGGGTCTTTCAGGTGGCCACGCAAAGTCCTGTTCCAGCAGGCGCGTGTGCCCAAGGAGAACATGGTCCTGAGTCTGGCCCAGGCTTTGTGATCCTCCAGGGCTGAGTGGGTTCCGACAGGATCCATCACTGCATGTGGCTGATCGGGTACTTGGAGAGGGCACTGGCGCTCAGGAAGGCCCATCTGTTTTTATATTGGACATCAAATCCCATTTTCTGAGAGTAGACTTGGCTAGTGAAGCAAGACGATGGTCTTTCAAGGAGCTGTGTCCCTGTCTTTGCTTTGTATCTGCTACTTTGCTGAAGTCCAAAAGGTAGAGAACAGGCCTCACTCTGCTGAGGTGGCCAGAAGGGGAAAAGTCCAGGTCGTGTGGCAGCAGAGGGCAAGGTTTCAAGGTTCACAGGGTGATGGCCACCCCTGTTATCAGATCATCTTTAAATATCAGTTACCAGGGGGAACCTGGGGTTTCAGCATCCAGCCCTGCACCACCCTTCTCCCGCTATGTGTCCTAAAAACTTTGTTCTGCTGTGACCTCCACAAAAGGAAATTCTACCTGGGATCCGTAATTCAAATCATTGGTATCGATTTCACAGAGATGAAACAGACAGATATTTCACAAGACACTCTGTACAAAGAATGGAGAATCCATTGTGTTTGGATTACTGAGCAAACCTGAGACTTACACCCTTTTCAGGGTGACCAGTTTTGTTTTTTTTTCCTTTGAAAACTCCTTTTTTTTTTCCTTTGAAAATGCCTTTCTTGGAACTTCTCTGGTGATCCAGTAGTTAAGAATCTGCCTTTCAATGCAGGGGACACGAGTTTGATCCCTGGTCCAGGAAGATCCCACGTGTTTTGGAGCAACTAAGCTCGTGCGCCACAACTCCTGAGCCCATGCACTGCAACTATCGAAGCTGATGCACCCCGAACCTGTGCTCCAAAGCGAGAGAAACCACTGCAACGAGAAGCCTGTGCACTGCAGTAAAGAGTAGCGCCCACCTGTCGCAACTAGAGAAAGCCTGCTCACAACAGCGAGGACCCAGTGCAGCCAAAAATAGATGCATAAACAAACAAAATTTTTAAAAGAATGCTTCTCTCTAAGGGCTCATGTATAGTACTCCAGTCCCATTCTGCAGAGCAGTTTGACTGTATGTATTAGAAATATTAGAAGGTAGGACCTCCCTGGTGATGCAGTGGCTAAGACTGCACTCTCAATGCAAGGGGCCCAGGTTCTATCCCTGGTCAGGGAACTAAGTCCCACCTGCTGCAACAAAGATCGAAGATCTCGTATGACACAAATAAGATCCAGTGCAGCTAAACAAACAAATAAATTTTTTAAAAAAGAAGTCCTTTTTGTGGACCATATGTTTTGTGTGTGGCAGTTTAAGTTATTAGTTTTTAAAATCATTACTTTTTAATGAAAACAACTTGACCAAAAATCTGTCACAGAATTTGAGACCCATTAAAAAAAGTTTAATGAGAAAAATAATAATAATAAAATAAAAAAAATTAAAAAAGAAGTCCTAGAAAGTGCCATAGTATTGATGTGGCCTTTCCATTAGAAGACGTGGTCACAAGGAGTAATTAGATTTGATATTTGATACTAGGAGGTTCATCACAGTGGTGATTATAAAATGTTGAAAACAACTTATAAGGCTAACAACTGAAGCCTGGTCAGATAACCGTGGTATGGGCATGCAGGAAATTCCAAAATAAAATTTATTTCTTAATACATAGAGAGATGCTCCTAAATTAAAAAAATCAGGCTATAAAGCATTATATAGAGTATGACTCCACTTTTGGTAAGAAATGCAGATGTATGTATGTGTCTGCGTGTGCTCAGTTGTGTCTGACTCTTTGTGACCCCATGGACTGTAACCTGCCAGGCTCCTTTGTCCATGGAATTTTCCAGGCAAGAATACTAGAGTGGGTTGCCGTTTCCTCCTCCAGGGGATCTTCCCAACCCAGGGATTGAACCCAAGTCTCTCGCACTGGCAGGTGGGTTCTTTTCCAGTGAGCCACCGGGGTGGCCCATGTAGGTATATGCATGTACAAAAAGTGCAAAAGGGTATCCACCAAATATTAGGTGTGAGTCACAGATGATTGGCTATCAAGTGTTTGTATTTTCTTTTTTTGTCTACAAATGTATACTATTTCTGCCATGAGATATATTATTTGTGTCATAATTGTATTTAGCTTAAAAAAAAAAAGTTGGGAAACTTCCCTAATGGTCCAGTAGCTAAGACTGAGCTTCCAATGCAGGGGGCCCGGGTTCAATTCCTGGTCAGGGAACTAGATCTCACATCCTGCAACTAATGATCCTGCGTGCAGCTGAGACCTGACAGAGTCAAAAAAGAAAAAAAAAGGTGAAGGGAAGGACCCCATATAACCTTTCCTGATTGCCTGTGGCTATCAAAGACACGTGGATCCCTGTTGCAACAGGAAGTGCTCACAAGTGGGGTCTGGCACCCAGACTTTACTCCCGAGGGCCCCGCAGGACGTGAAGCAGGTCCTGTCACCAGCAGAGGGCGTCCTCCTGGCCTGTGTGAGGTGCCCACCATCTCTGCCTGATTCCCTGGGGAGCCCTGGGCCTGAGGTGGCGCAGGGCAAGCTCTGTCCTGCCTGGTGGCCGGGCCTGCCCAAAAGGGGCAGAAGGGCTGGAGTAAAGGGGTTCCCAGAGGTAATTTGTGCAGGCACCAATTTGACTAGCCCCATGGTGCCCTTGGGGGAAGGCAATGGCACCCCACCCCAGTACTTTTGCCTGGAAAATCCCATGGACGGAGGAGCCTGGTAGGCTCCAGTCCATGGGGTCGCTAAGAGTCGGACACGACTGAGCGGCTTCACTTTCACTTTTCGCTTTCATGCATTGGAGAAGGAAATGGCAACCCACTCCAGTGTTCTTGCCTGGAGAATCCCAGGGACAGGGGAGCCTGGTGAGCTTCCATCTATGGGGTCGCACAGAGTCGGACACGACTGAAGCGACTTAGCAGCAGCATGGTGCCCTTGAACATTGTCTGCATCTGGTCCTTCCCCCTGAAAGTTTCTGGGGGCTGGAGAGCTGGCCAAGTGGCAGATGAACTGCGCAGTCTGCTTCCAGCCCCCTGCCCCCCTGCCCTCTCCCGTGCTTCCACCCACCTCCTCTGAAGGGTGCAGCCCCGCGCCTCCGGTCCTGTCTCCTGTGTCCACAGGCGAAGTCCCTGGTAGAGCAGGGCACGGTCCTGGCAGAAGTCTCCCAGTCCCTCGTAGAGATGGAGCAGCCCACCTCCCGGATGTGGTGGGAAGGAGGCCGGAGGCCTTGGGGGGCGGGGGCCTCACAGAGGACAGGTCCTGAGGTCGCGGTGAGGGACTGACTCTGAACACGCCGACTCTTCCCTTGCAGTTCTGCACACCTCAGAGAAAGCGCTTGGCTCCTTGACATAAATGTGATCAGCTCTTCTTGGAACTGCTTGGGCAGCTCTTCAAAATTGAAAAAGCTACAAAAAGAAAAAAAGAAAAGATACAATAAAAGAGGACTGAACTTTCTGTTTTATTAACCTGATGAATTTCCGGGTCCTAGACAACAGGCTTGACGGGGCCACATGGCCCCCAGCCTCAGCTACATCCCCCCTGGACTGCCCACACATCGGGCACACTAAGAGTAAGCAAAGGAATTAGCCAGAGGTGAAGCTTTACTTTCAGATGTGACGTTATTCCTCAAATGGCTCTTTCTGAGTGCTTCTAACACCAGGCATGGTGCTGTGCTGATACCTGCCTGCTCCGGCTCTCCATGGGGCCTCCACCCCTCAGCTGAGAGGCCTTGGTTGGGGGAGCAGTGTTGGGAGGGTGAAGGGGTGGAGGGGTGGGGGTGACCCAGGCTCAAGTTCCCAGTTTTGCAGCGCTCTAGTGCCAGGTATGAGGGCTGTATGGGGATCAAATGCCCACACTCAGGGTAGATCCTCGCAGCTCAATTCCCCCGAGTCCTGGCTGGCCTTGGTCCACTGTCCAGTTGGAAACAGAGCTGGCTGCGACCCCAAATGAAGCACAAGCCATTCCCACTCTGGGAACACTGCCAGTCACCTGGGAAGATGCCCGGAGTCTGTCCTTGACCAGACACCTGCTCACACCATACCACAAGCTGAGTCACCATCCTGGGCACCATCGCCACCCCCTCCGCCCGCCTTGGTGCTGGACACTCACTGTACACCAGGCAGGGCTGCCTCACGATCCAGCGGGACCTCGGGTCTCGGTTCTGAGCCATGGTTTCTACTCCTCCCTGTGAAACAGATGGTTCTTCCAAGCATTCCGCCCTGGGGTCTGCCCTCCTCACCGCGGCTCCTCATCCTTAAAGTGTGCAGCTCTGGATATTGCCATGATTCAAGTGGTAGCCCTGTCCATGGCCTCCCGAGCAGCTGCTAGTGCGTTCAGGTGAGCACAGTTAAGATCGCTGGTTCTTCTGAATCATTTACAACAGATGCAAGACTCCCTCTCCTTCAACTTGCCCAACCTCCTGTAGACTAACAGCCTCTCTTTGTTGCACATTCACCACACGTGACTTTCCTCTTCCTCTTCATAACAACCCTAGAAGGGGTCCTAGTCCCTCCTCCATTTTGAATATGTGAAACAGAAGTACAAGAAAGTGAAGTGACTTGTTAAGGTCACTAAATTTGCAAGGAGCTCAGCTCAGATTTGGGGGAACCTAGGTTGATCTTTCCCTGGGTTGGGAAGATCCCCTGGAGGAGGGCATTGCAACCCACTTCGTGTTCTTGCCTGAAGAATCCCATGGACAGAGGAGCCTGGCGGGCTATTATCCATAGGGTCGCAAAGAATCAGACACATCTGAAGCAACTTAGCATGCACGCATGCACAGGTCATTCTTAGGGGCTTCCCTGGTGGTTCAGATGGTGAAGAACCTGTCTGCCATGCAGGCTGCCCTGGTTTGATCCCTTGGTTGGGAAGATCCCCTGGAGAAGAGGATGGCTACTGACTCCAGTATTCCTGCCTGGAGAATCCCACGGACGGAGGAGCCTGGTGGGCTACAATCTATGGAATCACAAAGAGTTGGACACCACTGAGCGAATGACACTGTCACTTTACGTTCAGGTCCTTCTTACACCAGGCCCAGCCTCCTAACCATGCCATGCCTCCTCCCCAAGTCTCAATCCCTTGGCCCCTGTCTCAGTACATCAGTTGCCTCCCCATATTTGAGTTTACATAAGATCTTGCCTGTGGGGTTGCAAAGAGTCAGACACGACTGAGCATACACACACAAGATTCTGTCCAGTGCATTGGCCCACCTGCGTACAAGGAGGGCACAGACGCAGTGAGCCCCTGCCCTCCAAATCAGCCGTCTCACTCCTGCTTATGGTAAGGTCAGCAAAGGACCATGATGTTCTGGTGTGTGAGGGCCAATGTCCATCTGCTCTGTAGTCAGAATGGTTGATGGGGAGGGGGAGGTGGGGGGCAGTATGCCACTACAGTTCCGAGAGCAGTACTCGTGGAGAAAGGTGGACATGCTCACTCACTTGAGCTCTGAGCTCTTCAAGGAGTGGGTGCCTGTGAGCCCAGGTGGTGGGCAGAGATAAGCCACTGGCTGTTGACCTTGTCTGCTAATCTCATGATTTGGAATGATGTGGCCAACAGTTGTCTGTTTCGGGTCAGGCCATGTGGGCAGGGGCCGTCCTCCCACGTGGTTCCATTTGGTAGCCATTCTCTTCTCCAGGGGATCTTCCCGACCGAGGGATCAAACCAGGGCATCCTGCATGGCAGGCAGGCTCTTCACTGTCTGAGCCAGCAGGGAAGCCCCTAAGAATGACCTGTGCATGCATGGATGCTACGTTGCTTACCTGACACTGGAGACCTGACCCCCTGAGGGAACCACTGTACTGGAGAGAGTGCCTGCCTGCTGCAGCCAGGGCTATGGGCCTTCAGGGTACTGGGGAGTCATGGGGGGCTTGTGAAAGGGCTCCCCCAATACTCCTGCCCCAGTGGTCTGGGGAGGCGGGTCCAGGCTCTGCTCTACTACCTGCTGCTCACAGAAGGTAAAGTTAAATTCAAGCCCACAAACGAATTGCTGTCACAACACTAGCCACAATGGCAAACAACATTTTGCAAACTCTGACAAGGTTCTAGCAGCCTGTGTTCTTGCTTCCAGCCTTAGAAAGGACGAGGATGTTCTGAAAAAGTATATGCCTTGGCTGGTGGCCTGGTTTATCACATAGCTGTAGAATTTCTCTTGTGGCCTCTGAGGTTCCCCTTGCTTGTTAAGTCATGCACTGCAAGGATGGAAATAGAAGCCATGCTGTGGGGTGACCAAGAGTCTCCCTCAGATACTGTGCTGCAAAGTGAGGGGGTGGGGGACAGTGAACAGTGCCTGATGGATGCGAGTCACAGAGATGCAGCCTCCAGCAGCCTCTCATCCAGGGTCTCCTATTCCGTGAAATAATTCCACTCATGGCTGTGAACTGTACCCTGCCTCTCAGCCAGGGGCTGGTGTAGGCCTTGGGGAATGTGCGGGAAAACAAACTGGTCCCGTTGCCATCACCAAGGGGCCCACATCTCAAGTCGGGGATGGTGGTGAGTGCCTGAGACTGTGGTGGGTGTTGTTGCGGGTGCTGAGGTAGGTGATGTGATAGGCACTGCTGGGGGTAGGGAGCTGGGGGCTCAGAATGGGGGACTGGTTCCAGAAGAGGCAGTTGGGCTGGACCTGCAGGATGCCAACAGGCAAAGCTGCTTCAGAGGCAGCAGCAGCAGAGGCAGAGGCCCCCGGGGGCAGCCCAGTGTGTCTGGGTGCAGAGCACAGACAGTGGGAGGTGCTGGGTCATGTGAGGCCTCAGAGGCCTTGGTTAGGAGTCTGGTATTAGTCCTAATCGTGACAAATGTGAGTTTAGGTAGTGGTGTGACACGCACTGACTTTTCGCTTGTTTGGGGTTTTTTTTGGTTGCACCATGCAGTGTTCAGAATCTTACTTAACCTGGCCAGGGATCATAGCCGCTGCACTGGGAGCACAGGGTCTTAATCACTGGACTGTCAGGGTATGAATATGAATTTTTATATGATATGAATTTTGAAAAGATCCTTCTGCTCTCCAAAGTTCACCAGGATGAAGAAGAATTAGAGCTAGTTGCTCAATGCTGCATAGGACTCCCAAAAGAACCACTTTCAAAATTAAAATGAAAAAAGAAGGGGACTTCCCTGGTGGCCCAGTGGTTAAGAAGCTGCCTGCCAATGCAGGGGACAGGATTCAATCCCTAGTCTGAGAAGATCCCACACGGCACAGGGCGACTAAGCCTGTGTGCCATGACCTCTGAGCTTGAGGCTCTGGAGCCCCTGAGCCATGACTATTGAAGCCCACAGGCCCTAGAGCCTGTGCTCCGCAACAAGGGAAGCCTGTGCTCCACAACTAGAGAGTAGTCCCTGCTTGCTGCAACTAGAAAAAGCCTGTGTGCACCAGTGATGACCCAGCGCAAAAATAAATAAAATAAAAAATGTTTAAATTAAATTTAACATAAATGGAAAAAAGACAAGGATAGGCAGGGGGATGGGGGCAGGGCCTTAACAATATATGAGTAAAGAATCTAAAGAATAAAGGACATTTAACCTGGTCCTTGGGCTTCCCTTGTAGCTCAGCTGGTAAAGAATCCGCCTGCAATGCAGGAGACCCAGGTTTGATTCCTGGGTCAGGAAGATCCCCTGGAGAAGGAAATGGCAACTCACTCCAGTATTCTTGCCTGGAGACTCCTCATGGACACAGGAGTCTGGTGGGCTACAGTCTATAGGGTCGCAAGAGTCGGACACGACTGAGGGGCTGAACCACCACCAACCTGGTCCTTGTCTGGCTTCCCCAGCCCCCTCCCACCTGTCAGTGAACCAGAGAGACAAAGGAGGTAAGGAATGTGGTGTTGGACCAGCATAGCGCCCTCTGGAGTGGGAGGCAGCGTGTGGTTTGTGAGTATATGCTTGGATATGAACGAGCCTGGCGTGGTGATGAGTGTGTCTGACCAGTTTTATCTGTGGTGCAATTAACAGCTTGCCACCTTCTTGGCAAGCTGGGCCTGCCTTCTTATTAGTGTGTCTTGGGAAAGGGAACAAAATGTGATTATAACATATACTAATTATTTTCTTCTCACAGATGTCCCAGAGGTGCTCGACATCTGGGTCAGTATTTACACTTTCCTCCATGGTGCCACGCGGCTATAGCCCTCTCCCCTCCATCCACCCTGACAACGTGTGTGAGAGTCACATCAGAAAGATGGGGGAGTCCCAGACTTCAGAAACCTGGGGTCCAGATCTGTGACCATCTATTGGACAAGTACTCTGGAGGAACCGTTCTCCCAGGAGAGATGGCTGAGGGATTTCCTTAGCTGTCCAGTGGTTAAGACTCTGCACTTCAATGTAGGGGGTGCAGGTTAGATCCCTGGTTGGGAAACTAAGATCCTATTAAAAAAAAAAAAAAAGATGGCCGAATTCAGAAATGATTTCAGGGAATTCTCTATCTTTCCAGCATTAGTTAGATTACCTGGTAGTGGTAAAGAGCTATTTGTCACAGATAAATAGAGACAGACATTAAAGTGTTAAGGACACATATTAATAATATGCTATCACAGTATCAATACCATAAAGGAAATCAACCCTGAATATTTATTGGAAGGACTGATGCTAAAGCTGAAACTTCGATACTTTGGCCACCTGATGCAAAGAGCTGACTCAATGGAAAAGACCCTGATGATGGGAAAGACTGAAGGCAGGAGGAGAAGGAGACGACAGAGGATGAGGTGGCTGCATGGCATTGCTGACTCAGTGGACATGAGTTTGAGCAAACTCTACTAAACAACAATTGGAGTAAGCCCGGCATGAACTTACTTCAACTTCCATTTGTCCAGGGGTGCATTTTAAGAGAAAATGAGAGAGCAGGCGGGGCAATGACAAGGTTTACACAGGGAAATTCCTGCTAAATCTACAGAAAGTGGGCAGGAGGAGGGCACCGGTCCACATGAAGCTCATGTGGGTTTGCTAATTGGCGCTTAAGGAAATTAGGCTCGTAGCCTCCCAGAGACTGGGAAACGGGCCATATCTTGAGGCATTGGCTGGAATAAACAGTAACTTCTGGCAGCCTTGAGTTTTCTCAGGCAAGCACATTTGCTGGGCCAACCTAGGGCTGTGGCCTTGAGCTACTAGAAACAGTGTTTGTTCAGGTCTTCGAATGTGCTGCTGCTGGGGTAGACTAAATCTTTGGTGCTGAGAGTCTACAATTTTTATAGGCTGACGTGGAAGCCCGGTCAGGAAGACAGCTTACAGAATTCCCTGGTGGTCCAGCGGTTAGGACTTGGCGCTTTCACTGCGGAGGTCTGGGTTTGATCCCTGGTCAGGGGAACTATTCACAAGTGCTCCTGCAAGCCACATGGCACAGCAAAAAGCAAAGCGAGCTGAGAGAAGCCTGTCCAGAGATCAGTCAAGAAGAGGCTATTTGTCAGCTATGCTTCTGGATTCAAACAGCCCTGGGTTTCAATCCTGCCTCTGTAACAGACGGGCTGGGTGATGACAGGGAAGAGATTTTTCATCTCAAGGGGTTGGTTTTCTCATTTGGAAAAATGCAGAGAGAATTCCTTCCCAGGACTGTTTGAAGATTAAATTAGTTGACTCACAGTACACGCCAGTGTGTCATGTGGCTGGAGTCTGGAAGGGACTAAAGGGGAGGCTGTGCTCAAGCTGGGATGTGGGCCTGCTGGGGCCCCGGCAGGCTGGGCACAGCTGGACCAGCCACGGCTGCAGCTCTCACAGGCGGGCAGGCAGGTAGTGAACCCGCAGATCTGGTTACCGTGCCTGTGACTCAGCACCTCTGCCTTCCTAACGCACTCGGAGTTGCTGCTTGCTTGTTTGGGGACCCCATCTGGGAAAGCAGGGCGAGGAGAATGGCAGGATTCCCCTCACTTCATCACCTAGATGGAGCTATAGCTGCTAGATGTCTAGTACCTACCAGGTGCCAAGAACTGCACATGGATTACTTCCAACATTTGCAATAACTGGCAGGTACATTTTTTACGCCCATTTAGGAGGTGAGCAGACAGGTTCAAAGAGGTTCCACAGTATGCCTAAGATCACACAGCCCGTCAGTGAATTCAAACCTAATCTCTGAGAATGCAGAGCTCTTTCTCCTCGGAGGAATGGGTTTTTACCATCTCCGAGGGGCTTGAGAGGTGCTGGCTGCCTCACTGGAAAAGGAGGAGGAGGAAAAAGAAGCCCCACCCAGCCAAGGAGACATGTCCTGCCATGAAGAAAATGTATGAGGCTGTTTCTGAAGCCGGGGAATCCTGGGGGTGTCTCCTCACTGCCTTAGGGGGCAGCCCGTGTTGGGGCATCTGGGGCATCTGTACCAAGAGCCAGGCTACAGGCGGGGTGTGGTGTGCTGGCAGCCTGTCCTGTGTGTGTGTGTGTGTGTGTGTGTGTGTGTGTGCGTGCATGCACACACAAGGAAGGAAGGCAGCCTGCGCACAGTCTGGACCACATTTTCTCCTCTTAGTTCTGAGAGAGAATGTCTTCCAGTTTAAATGCTGCTTTGAAGGACTTGCGTGGTGGAAGACTCTGTGTTTCCACTGCCGGGGCCCCGGTTTGATCCCTGGTCAGGGAACTAGATCCCGCATGCTGCAACTAAGAGGCGTTTGCATGCTGCAATTTAAAAAAGATACTGTGTGCCGCAACTAACCCCTGGCGCAGCCCAATAAATAATAAATAAATATTTTTTAAAATATTGCTTTGAATTAATTCCCACCAATGTTTTGCAAAACAAAACAAAACATAACACACCTTCCATTTGATAGTGTCAGTGTCCCAGCACTGGGAGTAAATATCCAAATATCTAAAATCTCACCATTTTAGATGGACACCTCAGTTACCACTGTTTTTAGAGAACAGGGGGGAAGTAGATTCTTTTTAACTTGGGCTCTTGGGCCCACGCTCTTGGGCCCTAACAATGAAACACGCTCTTGGGCCCTAACAATGAAACACGCTGAAATATTTCAAAGCTAAGGCTTGGCATATCTTCTTAGAGGAACAGAAGGACTGTTTCTTACCCAACTGGGTGCTTCTCCCAATGATCTCAGCAGGGCGGGAGGACAACATTTATTCATGTCAAAGTGTTCACACCTCTCCCCTCTGAGGCACCTGAAAAGAAGTCACATTTTGCTTGCTTAGCTCTTCCCCTGGCTTCATTCCTCTTCCCTCTCTGGATAGTTTGCTTTTGCCAGTTCCATTCCTGACAGTGAGTCCACAGACAAGGAGCACTGGAGAACAAGGAACAAAGTTAGACCCAGAGAAAAAATGAGATTAAAAAAAAAATTGAAGGGATTTCCCTGGTGGTCCAGTGGCTAAGACTCCACACTCCAAATGCAGGGGGCCTGGGTTCGATCCCTGGTCAGAGAACTAGATCCCACATGCTGAAGCTAACAGTGCAGCCAAACAAATAAGTAAAATAAATATTAAAAAAAAAAAAATCAGAATAAAGGCTTACATAAGAGTACAGAAAACAGATTGAAAGAAAGATGGAAGAAAGAATGAGCCAATACAGATTCTCAGGGAGAATACAGCTCCTCAGGGAGAAGTCTAGGTTGAGAGCTAAACTGTATTTAGTGCTTTGGACAGACTGAGCCAAATGGAGGCACAGATATATTAGGGTTTCAGCACAAGCACTTCATCTTGGGCTGCACTGTTTGGTGGACCTTGAACAGAAAATTGTGTGAAAGCAGCTAAAGGAGGTTAGTGTGGTTCCAGAAGACTTCCCCAGAAGACGAGGATCTGAGCTGAATCTTGGAAGGTAAGATTTCCTTAAGCAGAGAGTGTAGGATAGGCATGAGGAAGTTGGGCCCCCAAAACTAGGGGACTAGCGGGCAGAAAGCTGCTGGTGGGTACAGTGAATACGACTGATGGCAAACCAGAATAAATGCCTCTGTGAACTAACGTGTGTGCTAAACTGATACTCACAGCCATGCACACTGCTGGGGACCCAAGCATGTCACCACAGGCCATCTCAGCATAAATGAATGTCTGTATGTTAATGCATTTTCTCCTTCCCATCCCCACAACCAAATTTACTCATTGTTTTTTTTTTTTTTTTTCTGGCTTCCACTTCTTAGTGAACAACAGAAGGTAGAATCTCAGCACCACTTTCCTCTCCTTCCTCATCCATATCTCTGCCTAGTGAGCGACCTGTCATTTCTACCTCCATGCTCGCCTTCCTAACCATCCTTATTGCTTCTTCTTTTTAAAAAATATTTATTTTAATTATTTATTTGGATCACCCAGTCTTAGTTGTGGCATGTGGGATCTCTAGTTGCAGTGTGCGAACTCTTAGTTGAAGCAGGTGGGATCTAGTCACCTGACTGGGGATCAAAACCAGGCCCTCTTCATTGGAAGCATGAAGTCTTAGCCAGTGGACCACGGGGGAAGTTCCCCATACCTGCTGCTTTTAATCAGGGCTTCATCGTCTTGCATGTAAGCTCTCTGCTTCCACCCTGTCTCTTCTTTACAATTGATTTTCCATACTATTGTTAGAGGAACCCAACCAAAACACTCATCACTTTCAGACTTAAAAATCTTGGTTTTCTTTACAATTGATTTTCCATACTATCGTTAGAGGAACCCAACCAAAACACTCATCACTTTCAGACTTAAAAATCTTGGTTAAAAGAAAGGATGGTGTGAGAGATCAAGACTCATAAGAGAGCTCCAGTGGTCACAACAGCATCATCCTGGCATATGAACAGGCAGATCCATGAACAGAATACAGTTCAGAAATACTCAACTACTGAATGGCATTTAATAAACAAAAAGAGGGCTCTTCACATGGGTGGGGAAAAGATCAATTATTGAATAAATGGGATGAGGAGCTCTGAGTAACATTTAAAAAAAAGAAAACTGGATCTCTAAATTTTTCTTTGTACCAAAATTTAGAAAAGAATCAAACTTTAGAATGTAAAATATGAGCAAAGTACTAGAAAATAAAGAATGTTCAATAAGTGGTGTTGGGAAAGCTGGATAACCACACATGCAGAAGAATGAAACTGGACCCTTATCTTACATGACTCACAAAAATTGACTCAAATTAACTGGCATGAACACTTAAGCATGACACTTATGGGAGGAAAAACAACAACAACAACAAGAAAAAAGCTCTTTGACATTGGCTCTGGTCACAGTTTGTTTTGGATGTGACACCAATCTACAGCCATTTCACCCTGAATATGCCTGATCTCGTTGTCTGGATATGACACCAAAAGCACAAGCAACAAAAGCAAAAATTAATTAGTGTTTCTACATCAAACTAAGAAGCTTCTGCACAACAAAAGTAACAACAAAATGCAAAGGTAACCTTTGGAAGGAGAAAGTATTTGTGAATCATATGTCTGATAGAGTTAATATCCAAAATATACAAAGAACACACAACTCAGTATCAGAAAAACAAATAACTTGACTAAAAAATGGGCAGAGGAACCAATAGACATCTTTCCAAAGAAGGCATACAAATGGCCCGTGAAAAGAGAGTTGCATCACTAATCATCGGAGAAATGCAAATTAAAACCACAATGAGAGGGAATTCACTGGTGGTCCAATGACTAAGACTCCGGGCTCCCAATGCAGGGGGCCCAGGCTCGATCCCTGGTCATGGAACTAGATCCCACATGCTAGGAGTTCACAAGCCACAACTAAAGATCCTGCATGTGGCGACTTAGACCTGGCGCAGCCAAATAAATAAATAAAATGAAAATAAATATTGAAGGAAAAAAAAATAGTGAGGTATCAACTCACACCTGTGACAATGACTGTGAACAAAAAGTCAATGATAACAAGGGCTGGCAAGAATGTGAAGAAAAGGGAACTCTTATGCACCACTGGTAGGAATGTAAATTGGTACAGCTACTATGGAAAATATCCCATGGACAGAGGAGCCTGGCAGGTTACAATCCATGGGGTCTCGACTGAGCAACTAGGCACACACATTATGGAAAACAGTATGGAGGACTATCTTATGATCCATCTATCCGACTTCTGAGTCCAAAGAAAATTCAAAGAAACTAAAATAACCATCCCAAAGAGATATCTGCACTCTCGTGCTCATTGCAGCACTATTCCCAATAGCCAAGATACAGAAACAAGCATCAACACAAGTCCATCAACAGGTGAATGGATAAGGAAGATGGACTATTCTTCAACTATGAGAAAAAAATCCTGCCATTTGCAACAAGGAGGAAACTTGGGGACTTTATGCTAACTGAGATAAGTCAGAGACAAAATGACAAAGTATGACCATAGTTGTATGTGGAATCTGCAAAAGGTAAACGCATAGAAATAGAGCAGGATGCTGGTTATGAGGGGCTGGGGATTGGGGAAAATGAGTAGATATTGGTTAAAGGGTACAAACTTTCAGTTATAAAATGAATAAATCTTGAGATTGAATGTACAGCACGGAATTATAGTTAATGATACAGTATTATATACTTGAAAGTTGTTAAGAGAGTAGATCTTAAATGTTCTCACCACAAAAAAAGAGATGAAAATTATACAATGTGATGGTTCATGTTGTTGTTCAGTAGCTCATGTCTGACTCTTTGCGACCCCATGGACTGCAGCATGCCAGGCCTCCCTGTCCATCACCAGCTGCTGGAGTTTACCTAAACTCATGTCCATTGAGTCGGTGATGCCATCCACCCATCTCATCCTCTGTCATCCCTTTCTCCTCCTGCCTTCAATCTTTCCCAGCATCAGGGTCTTTTCAAATGAAAAGATGCTCTTTGCATCAGGTGGCCAAGGTATTGGAGTTTCAGCTTTAGCATCAGTCCTTCCAATGAATATTCAGGACTGATTTCCTTTAGGATGCGTGGGTTCTTCACAGTCCAACTCTCACATCCATACATGACCACTGGAAAAACCATAGCCTTGACTAGACGAACCTTTGTTGGCAAAGGAATGTCTCTGCTTTTGAATATTCTGTCTAGTTTGGTCATAACTTTATTTACAAGGAGTAAGCGTCTTTTAATTTCATGGCTGCAGCCACCATCTGTAGTGATTTTGGAGCCCACAAAAATAAAGTCTGAAACTGTTTCCACTGTTTCCCCATCTATTTGCCACGAAGTGATGGGACTAGATGCCATGATCTTCGTTTTCTGAATGTTGAGCTTTAAGCCAACTTTTTCACTCTCCTCTTTCACTTTCATCAAGAGGCTCTTTAGTTCTTCACTTTCTTCCATAAGGGTGGCGTCATCTGCATATCTGAGGTTATTGATATTTCTCCTGGCAATCTTGATTTCAGCTTGTGCTTCATCCAGTCCAGCATTTCTCATGATGTACTCTGCATATAAATTAAATAAGCAAGGTGACAAATATACAGCCTTGACATACTCTTTTTCCTATTTGGAATCAGTCTATTGTTCCATGTCCAGTTCTAACTGTTGCTTCCTGACCTACATACAGATTTATCAAGAGGAAGGTCAGGTGGTCTGGTATTCCCATCTCTTCCAGAATTTTCCACAGTTTATCATGATCCACACAATCAAAGGCTTTGGCATAGTCAATAAAGCAGAAATAGATATTTTTTCTGGAACTCTCTTGCTTTTTCAATGATCCAGACGATGTTGGCAATTTGATCTTTGGTTCCTCTGCCTTTTCTAAAACCAGCTTGAATATCTGGAAGTTCAGGGTTCACATATTGTTGAAGCCTGGTTTGCAGAATTTTGAGCATTACTTGACTAGTGTGTCAGATGAGTGCAATTGTGTGGTAGTTTGAGCATTCTTTGGCATTACCTTTCTTTGGGATCGGAATGAAAACTGACCACTGGCCAGTCCTGTGGCCATTGCTGAGTTTTCCAAATATGCTGGCATATTGAGTGCAGCACTTTCACAGCATCATCTTTTGGGATTTGAAATAGCTCAGGTGGAATTCCATCACCTTCACTAGCTTTGTTTGTAGTGATGCGTCCTAAGGCCCACTTGACTTCACATTCCAGGATGTCTGGGTCTAGGTGAATGATTACACCATGGTGATTATCTGGATCATGAAGGTCTTTTTTGTACAGTTCTTCTATGTATTCTTGCTGCCTCTCCTTAATATCTTCTGCTTATGTTAGGTCCATATCATTTCTGTCCTTTATTGAGCCCATCTTTGCATGAAACGTTCCCTTGGAATCTCTAATTTTCTTGAAGAGATCTCTAGTCTTTCCCATTCTATTGTTTTCCTCTCTTTCTTTGCACTCATCAATGAGGAAGGCTTTCTTATCTCTCCTTGCTATTCTTTGGAACTCTGCATTCAAATGGGTATATCTTTCCTTTTCTCCTTTGCTTTTCACTTCTCTTTTTTCACAGCTTTTCACAGCAAGGCCTCCTCAGACAGCCATTTTGCTTTTTTGCATTTGTTTTTCTTGGGGATGGTCTTGATCCCTGTCTCCTGCATAATGTCACAAACCTTTGTCCATAGTTCATCAGGTACTCTGTCTATCAGATCTAGTCCCTTAAATCTATTTCTCACTTGCACTGTACAATTGTAAGGGATTTAATTTAGGTCATACCTGTGTGGATCACAATAAACTGTGGAAAATTCTGAAAGAGATGGGAATACCAGACCACCTGATCTGCCTCTTGAGAAATCTGTATGCAGGTCAAGAAGCAACAGTTAGAACTGGACATGGAACAACAGACTGGTTCCAAATAGGAAAAGGAGTCCGTCAAGGCTGTATATTGTCACCCTGTTTATTTAACTTATATGCAGAGTACATCATGAGAAACACTGGACTGGAAGAAACACAAGCTGGAATCAAGATTGCTGGGAGAAATATCAATGACCTCAGATATGCAGATGACACCACCCTTATGGCAGAAAGTAAAGGGGAACTAAAAAGCCTCTTGATGAAAGTGAAAGAGGAGAGTGAAAAAGTTGGCTTAAAACTCAACATTCAGAAAATGAAGATCATGGCATCCAGTCCCATCACTTCATGGCAAATAGATGGGGAAACAGTGTCAGACTATTTTTGTGGGCTCCAAAATCACTGCAGATGGTGACTGTAGCCATGAAATTAAAAGACGCTTACTCCTTGGAAGGAAAGTTATGACCAACCTAGATAGCATATTCAAAAGCAGAGACATTACTTTGCCAACAAAGATCCATCTAGTCAAGGCTATGGTTTTTCCTGTGGTCATGTATGGATGTGAGAGTTGGACTGTGAAGAAGGCTGAGCGCCAAAGAATTGATGCTTTTGAACTGTGGTGTTGGAGAAGACTCTTGAGAGTCCCTTGGACTGCAAGGAGATCCAACCAGTCCATTCTGAAGGAGCTCAGCCCTGGGATTTCTTTGGAAGGAATGATGCTAAAGCTGAAACTCCAGTATTTTGGCCACCTCATGTGAAGAGTTGACTCATTGGAAAAGACTCTGATTCTGGGAGGGATTGGGGGCAAGAGGAGAAGGGGACGACAGAGGATGAGATGGCTGGATGGCATCACTGAGTCCATGAACGTGAGTCTGAGTGAACTCCGGGAGTTGGTGATGGACAGGGAGTGCTGTGATTCATGGGGTTGCTGAGTTGGACACGACTGAGTGACTTATCTGTTCTGATCTGATCTGAATGGTCTAGTGGTTTTCCCTACTTTCTTCAATTTAAGTCTGAATTTGGCAATAGAGGAGTTCATGATCTGAGCCACAGTCAGCTCCTGGTCTTGTTTTTGCTCCTGGTCTGACTATATAGAGCTTCTCCATCTTTGGCTGCAAAGAATATAATCGATCTGATTTTGCAGTACTTGGATGCAATCTCAAAGATGACAGAATGATCTCTGTTCATTTCCAAGGCAACCCATTCAATATCAAGGTAATCCAAGCCTATGTCCTGAACAGTAATGCTGAAGAAGCTGAAGTTGAATGGTCCTATGAAGACCTTCAAGGCCTTTTAGAACTAACACCCAAAAAAGATGTCCTTTTCATTATAGGGGACTGGAATGCAAATGTAGGAAGTCAAGAAACACCTGGAGTAACAGACAAATTTGGCCTTGGGGTACAGAATGAAGCAGGGCAAAGGCTAATAAAGTTTTGCCAAGAGAATGAGCTGGCCATAGCAAACAGCCACACAGATTAGGAAGTGAAAAAGCAAGCCGTCTTGGGGAAGGGGAACCTGGACGTGTGGGCTGGGTCCTGCATTCAGAGAAGAGAGAGACTCTGCAGTTTATCTCTACAGCTGATCCCCAAACTTATCTCCCCTTCTTTCTGGGTACAGAACCCTGTTTCCTCCCCTTGAGGAGGACACGGCAACCCACTCCAGTACTCTTGCCTGGTGAATCTCCATGGATAGAACAGCCTGGTGGGCTACAGTCCACGGGGTCGCAAGGGTTCAGACAGGACTGAGAGACTAAGCACACGGCACAGCCTGTCTCCTAGACTCCTTTATGTGGCCGAATGGCTACATGACTGACTTCTAGCCAAAGAAACAGGCTTAACCCAGAAAAGCCTGTTTATTTTTAAATTTTTATATATTAATGTTTATTTGTTTGGCTGTGCCGAGTCTTAGTTGGGGCATGTAGGATTTTTGATCTTTGTTGCAACATTTGGAATCTTTAGTTGCCACCATGTGGGATCTAGTTCCCTGACTGCTACTGCTAAGTCACTTCAGTCGTGTCCGACTCTGTGCGACCCCAGAGACGGCAGCCCACCAGGCTCCGCCGTCCCCGGGACTCTTCCTGGTTTCTATCCAGCACCCCACTCCAGTACTCTTGCCTGGAAAATCCCATGGACGGAGGAGCCTGGTAGGCTGCAGTCCATGGGGTCGCTAGGAGTAGGACACGACTGAGCAACTTCACTTTCACTTTTTGCTTTCATGCATTGGAGAAGGAAATGGCAACCCACTCCAGTGTTTTTGCCTGGAGAGTCCCAGGGACGGGGGAGCCTGTTGGGCTGCCGTCTATGGGGTCGCACAGAGTCGGACACGACTGAAGTGACTTACCTTCCCAGTTCCTGATCAGGGGACTGAGATCCTTCTACAGGATCACTCAATGTATCTCCTAGATGAATCCTTCCCTTCCAAACCCCTCCCCACTGCCTCTAAGATCCTTTCAGCTCTAGCCCTGCCCACTTCTCTCACCTCACCCTCAACTCACTCCGCCTTGTTCCCTGGCCTCCAGTCTTTTCTGCAGCAAAAGTCAGGTAGCCCCATCGCAGGGCCCTGCCCTTCTCCCCACTCTTCCTGCCACACTTCCTGTCACACTGAGGTTTCAGGGTCAATTCCTGACTACGGGCGCCCTCAGCCCCAAGTCTCTCTTTTACCTTTCCTTCATTTCCTTCACGTCCCTTTTCACTATCTGAAATTATCTCGCGTTTGGTTTAAGGTTGGCCTCTCCCACTAGAGCAAAGGTCCCCAACCTCTGGGCCACCGACTGGTACCTCCGGGCAGATCAGCGGGGGCATTAGACTGGAAATAAAATACACGATAAATGTAATGGGCTTGAATCATCCTGAAACCATCCGACACCCGCTTCCACAAAACTGGTGCCTGGTGCCCAAAGGTTAGGGAGTAATGCCCTAGAGTGTAAGCCCCCGGAAGTCAGGGCTAGGGGCGCTCCGGTTCAGGCCTGTATACATTAGGGGTTCAGTCAACGTGCACTGAATTCGGGAGAGCCTCTTATTCTACACTCGGGGCGCCCCCTGCATGGGGCAGTGAGAGGCCCCTTAGAAGGTCAGCCCAGAGGTTCACTCCGCCCCCTCCGCACTGAGAACGAGCTGCGGAAGGGCTCTCCGCCCCTGGCGTCGGGGAGGCGCGGATACGCCCCGGGGCCCCATTGGATACGCCCCACGGCTGCCCATTGGCGGCCGCGCAGGGGGCGGGGAGAGGTAGCCCCGCGCGGTGACGCGCCCCGCAGGCAGTCAGGCTCCAGCCGCCCGCTCCAGCCGCCCACTCGAGCCCCGGTGTACCAGCTCCAGCCTCGGCATGTTGCGCGCCATTGCGCTTGCCGCCGCCCGCCTCGGACCCCGCCAGGGCCGCCGCCTGCTGTCCGCCGCCACCCAGGCCGTGCCGACCCCCAACCAGCAGCCTGAGGTCTTCTACAACCAGGTGAGGCCGCCCCCGTGCTTTGTTCTCTGCCGAGTGGGAAGGGACTCGATCTGTTGGGGCCTCAGTTTACGCCGTTGGGTCTCCACGGGTTTGCTCACAGTTGCTCTTTCCACACAACTTCCTTTCCCTCTCCGCGAGCAGTTTGGCCCCTTAACCGCCTTGGACACCTCGGCTCCGTGATCCAGCTGTTGACTGTGGCCTCTAACTTGTCTGGCCGCTGCTGGTTTTGTGGGTCCCATTCTCCACTCCCTTTCCCCAGTCGTCCTCGGCTTTTGGGTCTCTTAGTCGTCCCTGTGCCTGCGCAGAGTCATCCGGACATCACTCATCCAGAGGACATGTCCATTTAAGACCCTCTTTGCAGGAGCCGTTTTGTCTTTTCGTCATATTTTATCCCTTGACTCATGCCCTCGACCAAATGGGAAAACAGGAAAAAGGGGTCCTTTTCAACTAAAAGTTCACCAGTTCCCCAATGGAGAGGCCAAGGCCACGGCCGTGGCCACTAGATGTCCTGGCTGCTTTCACTGCTGGGAATTGGAAAAGGGCTGGGACCTTTGCCACCTCAGTGCCGTCCCTGGGTGGTGTCTGCACCTTCCAAGTATTCTTTCTTTGAACAAAGCAAGGATTTTCCAGTATAACCTCGATTCCCAGTGGCTGACTTCTTGGTCAACCAGGACTTTAGCACATTTTCTCTCTTGACCTTTGAGTTCGGGTAAAATGCTGGAGAATTCATCGAGAAGGAGACTGGTTATGAAAGAGTTCGTTTTGTTTTTACAAGTGTAGCTGCTGCCCATCTCTGAGCTTCCTTTTCTTCTTCCGGCCTGGGGAGGGGCCGGAGAATGAGCATGGGGGCTCATGCACTGCACGGGCACTTGCAGGAGTCACAGCTCCTGTTCTCTGTGCACCTCCTTTGCACCAGTCTAAGCATTTACCTGATTGGCCATTTAATCCTTAAGCAGCCTGGTGAGGTAGGTACTGTGGTTATCTCCATTTTACAGGTGAAAAAACTGAATTTTCAAAGAGATGCAGTGAGTTACCCAAAGACTCAAATCAGTGGTCAGGCTGGGGTTCACATCTGGGCTCCCAAGAGTAAGCCAATAACCAGAAACTTCTGTGGTATTTTTGTTGCAACTCTAGGTGGGAATATAGGGGTCACTGCTGACCTAAGATGCTGGGGAGCCAGCCTCGGGCTGGCTGCTTTCAACAGGGGACTTGATTGTCTGGTCTGGAGCTTCACTGCAAATCTACACCCTGGCAGTGCATAAGGGCGCATCTGTGTGATTTAAAGGGTGGTGTTGTTTAGTTGCTAAGTCGGGTCCGACTCTTTTGCGACCCCATGGACTGTAGCCCCGCCAGATTCCTCTGTTCCTGGGATTTCCCAGGCAAGAATACTGGAGTGGGTTGCCATTTCCTTTTCCGGGAGATCTTCCCCACCCAGGGATTGGACCCTCTTCTCCTGCATTGGCAGGCGGATTCTTTACCACTGAGCCACCAGGGAAGCCCCTTAAAGTGTGTTACAAATTATCATTAGCAAGGGAATAGAAACAAAGGATAAAATAAGATGCCCTTTGCATAACACAAGCCGAAAAGGCAGCAGCTGCTGCTTCCTCAGTAGACTGCTTGAGGAGGAAGGAGTTCACGCTTTAAAGACTTGCACATCACGCAGAAATATCGACGGAAAGACAGCAGCACCCAAGCTTTTGTGGCCACAGGTTCTAATAAGGATCCTCCTCCTTTGTGCTCACGTGGAGGTGAGGAAACTGAGTCCAGATGTGCGCGTGCATATCCGTGGTAGATAGCAAGGTCCTGAATCTAGAGTTCTCTCTAGAGTTAGTTTGTAACACTGAGTGAAATCTTTCTGCAGCTGCTTTTATCACATTTCTTTGAGATCATAAAAGTAACTGTTGCTCACTGTTTACAAATGCAGAAGTAAAACTTCCAACATATTCCATTGCACTCCCTCCAAGAACAATGTTAGCTGGTAAATTTGTGGGCACGCGTGCACATGTGTGTATATAAGAGCATTGGGCAAGTGAGCTTGCACTAGGTGGTTTTTTTTTTCCTATTTAAATGAGATCATTGTGCTTGCTCTTCTGAAGCTCTGTCTCACTAAACAATGCATCTGGGTTATCTTCCTAAATTAGTAGATTCCAATCTTACTTTTCCCAAGTTGCAAAGCAGTTCACGTGTACAGGCACATTTTAAAGCTCCTTGGGTGGTTTTCAGTGTTGAGTTTTTATAATCCCTGCTAGCAAGAATGTCATGGTCTAATCCTAATGTTTTGTTTCTTACCAGGGACTCTAGGTACAAAGTAGATCATATGCTCCAACATTTCCCTGGGGATTATTGACTCCTTGATGTTCAGTGAACTCTTCTGGATCCTGGAGCTTGCCCCAAAGGAGCTGTGACCTAGGCTTTGAAGTTGCTTCTGTAGGCGCTGCATTTTCTCATCCAAGGACATGGTGGTGATGACAGGGGGTGCAGAATGCTGCATTTCAAGTTTGTTGGGTCTCTCCTTGAAGAGGGGGTGGCATAGGCAATGGATCTTTTCCCTCTCACTTCTATTTCTTAACTAGAAGAGGTACAGTGGGGTGCTTTGGTCGACTTTCTTGGGGTCCTCTTGCCTCAACCTTGCCTCAACCTGTCCTGGATGGATTCCTTTTACCACTGCTAACAGGTGATATATACAGAATAGGAGTTTTCAATTATCTTGTTTTCCTTGCAGTCTTATGGAATGAACCAGAACCTCTGTTGGGCTAGGCTGTGGTTCAGAGTTGGTTGCAGGCTGACGAGTCAAGTGAAATATCCCCACGCTGATTGCACTGCTTTTACTGCTTGTTGAGGAGTTGCGAGAGCCTTTGTAGAAACAATAGATTTGGGCAACCCAGGGAATCGGAGGATTTCACTGGCCCCACCTTGGTTTTTTCTGCTTCTATTATAAAGAAACAGAAATGCTGTTCAGTATGTCCAGAGCATGCTGGGAACCGGCTGAGTTAGAGGTGACTGGGTTAGGACAACGTTGAGACTAGCCATGTGTGTTGTGGATGTACATGTGAACTGTGACCCAGTAACCACGACTGATTACTTATGATCTGTCAGGCGCTGTGCCTGATAACTTGAACCTACATTTTCACGTTTCGTCCTCCCAACAACTGTAGGAACCATATTGCATAGATGAGGAAACTGAGGCTCAGGGAGGTCAAGTTCGCATTTGTGTGAAACCAGCGTTCAAGATTAGCTCTGTTAGCTCTTAACACACAAGACCCCATGCTATGATGCCTCATGACCAGGCCCTGTGGTCAAACAAGGATGTAAATATTTACGAGATAGTTGAATTGAATATTTTAAATTGGAAGGGAGGAGCCAAGTTTGTGTTCACATTTGTATTCCCACACCAAGACTGGAACATAATTTGTGTGTATGTGTGTGTACTCTTGGACTTCCCTGGTGGCTCAGACGGTAAAGCGTCTGTCTACGATGCGGGAGACCCGGGTTCAATCCCTGGGTTGGGAAGATCTCTTGGAGAAGGAAATGGCAATCCACTCCAGTACTATGGCCTGGAAAATCCCATGGACAGAGGAGCCTGGTAGGCTACAGTCCATGGGGTCGCAGAGTTGGACACGACTGAGTGACTTACGTTCACGTGTGTACTCTGTCATGTCCAGCTCTTTTCGACCCCATGGATTGTAGCCTGCCAGGCTCCTCTAATCTGTGGGATCTCCCAGGCAAGAATGCTGGGGTAGGTTGCTGTTTCTTACTCCAGGGGATCTTCCCAACCCAGGGATCAAACTTGCTTCTCCTGCACTGGTAGGCAAATTCTTTACCGCTGAGCCACCTGGAATATAATTACTGCTCAGTAAATATTGAAGGTTGACATTTATGAAACTGTTTACAATCTTGTGTTCTAGTAGCAAGGCATGGGAACCTAAGAGTTCTACTCAGAAGGGCCTTTTTGCAAAGAATTGTGGAGTTAATGTGAACAAGATTGTGGGGACTTATTGGGAGTGTTGAAATTGGCTGGAGGAGGGATTGCAGTGAGGTAGAGATTGCCCAACTGTAAGCCACAGGCATGCTGACAAATTGAAATTGCCTGTCTGGCAAACAGTCCACAGTGGAGTCAGCCCTCCCATCTTGAAAGTGGTGAAAGTCCAGGAATGTGAGACCAAAGACCCTGGGGGATGTGGAGGAGACAGAGGAGGGCTTGAGGGCAGTGCCAGGTAACTGCCCTTGGCCTTAACCCCAGACTAACCTGGAGATATCTAGATGATTGTGTGGAAAAGTGTGAATGCGTGTGGCATTCCAATGTTCAGATTCTGAACGTTTCTCCTTAGGATCTTGCAATACGAAAGATAATATGTTTTCTCTTTGACATAAAGTACTCAATTGCCACTGAAAAATCAGATGCCGGCAGAAGCTATCCAGGATAGAAAGCCAAGCATTTGCTTACTCTTAGGGAAAAGAACATATTCCAGGGGTGTAGATTTCCTAGGTAATGGATCCCGAAGTCTTTCATGCATCCGAGCTTGGAAGTGAGGTCTTTCTAGAATGTGTCCTGTGTCTGTAAACTGGAGCTACTGAAGGGCATTTAACCTTTTCTTGGAGACCATGGGCAGATGATGACTGTTGCCATGGGTGGAGGCTGCGCTGGACCATCCCTGTGTCTTTGCTTTGGTTAAGACTCCTCTCTGGGGTCCTGCAGTCCTGCTCTCAGCTCTATTGTCCCTGCCTCAGCTTCTCCCCTCCCCCAAGTTTCTGTTTGCATTTTCTAATCTGCGGGGACCTGGAATACAAGATATCTGAGGAAGCCAAGGATCGTGTTATCCTGCAACTTAGCAGTTCTAATTTTTATACAGTCACCTGCCCCAGCTTTGCAAAGATGCATTCGCTGCAGCAGCACTGTCAGGAGTACAGGCAGAGCTCATTTAATTGTGCTGTGCTTTACTGCACTTTGAAGATACTGTGCTGTGTTTTTGTTTTTGTTTTTGTTTTTTTACAAATCGGTTTGTAGCAACTCTGCATGGAGCAAGTCTGTCAGTGCTTTTTTCCCAACATGTGTTGGTAATTTTCACCGTATTTCAAATCCTCCAGTAGCAAAAAAAAAAATTACAGCTTGCTGAAAGCACGGAAAATGACTGGCACTTTTTAGCAGTAAGGTTTTTTTCAGTTCAAAGTAGGCGCTTTTTTTTTTTTTTTTTAAGATATCATGATGCTGCTGCTGCTGCTAAGTCGCTTCAGTTGTGTCCGACTCTGTGTGACCCCACAGATGGCAGCCCACCAGGCTTTCCGTCCCTGGGATTCTCCAGGCAAGAATACTGGAGTGGGTTGCCATTTCCTTCTCCAATGCATGAAAGTGAAAAGTTAAAGTGAAGTCTCTCAGTCGTGTCTGACTCTTGGCGACTTCATGGACTGCAGCCTACCAGGCTCCTCCGTCCATGGGATTTTCCAGGCAAGAGTACTGGAGTGCGGTGCCATTGCCTTCTCCAGATATCATGATATTGCACCCTAAAACGATTGGTATAAACAAACCTTTCATATGCACTGGGAAACCTAAAGATTCATGTGGTTCCCTTTATTACAGTACTTTATTGCAGTGGTCTGGACTGAAAATAAAATATCTCTCTGAGGTCTGCTTGTAGTGAAAACTTGTCCTAAAGTGCATTTGTAGGATGTGATTCAACAAATTGAGGTGTGTTAAGTTTTGAAGATTGCTATATTGCTTAAAATATTGAGACAGATATGCCTGTGGAATAATGTCCAAGATAAACTCACTCATAAAAAAAGCAGTTTACGAAATAGAAGCCCATGATTGCTACTGAGAGCGAATGCTCCCTGTGTCTGTCCCATGCCCCTCAGAACCCCAGCACCAGTGCAGGTACTGGTATGCAGCAGGTGCAGAGCCCAGAGCACCCTCTGCTCTCTCCCTCCTCACCCTGCAGTTCGGGGCCCCTGTGGTTCCTCCTGTCCCAGGCCCCTCCTGCAGGCCCCCTGTGTCATCCTTAGTGCTCAGAGGCTAGAAGGGTTAAGCGAGAGCCTGGTAGGACGGCCTCCCAGGGTGACTGAGTTAACATGTTTATGTAAGTTGGGCTTTGGGTTTCAAGAAGTCAGGAAGTGTTTGGCCTGGAGTCTGCTCTTGTGTTTATTCAAGAGAAGTTGCTATGAGACTCTCCTCACTTGAAGCAGAACTTTGGCAGTGCCTCAGTGTGGGAATGCTTCTCACCCTAGTCCCCGCTTGCCCCACCTCCCCAAGGAGGAGACCATTAAAGCCTGGTTCTAGGAGAGGGAAAGTGGGAACTCTATAAACAGAAGGAAGATTCCAGGTTCCTGCAAACTCCAGTTTCTCCTGTTAGTTAGAAGGGAGGATGGACTGTTGAAAACTCAACAGTGGAGAGTGACTCAGCAAATTCAGGCCACTGAGAGGCAGGCCGGTGCCAGGGAGCGGACTTGCCAGGATCCTGGACTAAAATCAGGGGACAGTGTGGGCCTCACCCAGGGAGCAAGGGTGTAGGACCTGGGGAGTTTAACCAGACTGGCCCATTGTCCACTTCATACCTCCTGATGTTCGTGAAATAACAGTGGAGATTTTCTCAGGATAGACTAATTGTGCGTGCTACCGTGCAGGGATCTGGAGGAACGCAGGGACTGTGTTGGTGAGACATGGTGTGTGTGGGGTCCTGGCCCAGGAGCTTTACACCCCTCGTGGAATTTCACCCTCACATTTAAGCCCCCAGATGTATTATTTCCAGAGACTGATGAAGCATCTGGAGATGAAGGGATTGGCCCAGGGTCACAGCCTGAGAGAGGCAGAGCCAGGATTCCAGCCCATGTTTGTGTGGCTCAGAGGCTGTGCTTTTTTACAGCACCCATAATAAAAACTCAAAATCAAGCTTGCAGTAGGGTAGTAAGTAAACCATAAAGGTGGAGATTAAGAAAAAAAGAGTTCTGACCTCCTTGAAGGCAGACATGGGCTCTGGACTGGAGTTGAGAATAACTGGGCAAACAGCACAGGTCTCAGAGTTCCAAAGACCTGGGTTCAAACCTGGGTTCTGCCTTCATTGCTGTGTGATCTTGAGCAGGTGGCTTGGCCTCTCTGTGCCTCAGTGTCCCCCATCCCCACCCCCCACTGTAGAGAGGATGAAACTCACCTAGGTTTGCTATGAAGTTTAAATGGGAATGATCCAGTTTTGGAAAGCTTCCAATACAGGGGCTGCTGAATAATGAGTAGCTAAATAATAGTCATTAGCCATTTCCATGACATGTAGGTGTGGGGGGGAACATCTTCATGGGACCAGGCACTGACATCCCGGTCAAAGGGAGGAAACAGTTCAAGGCCAGCCTGTCTCACCCCGCCCCTGCGGCCTGCCTCTCTCTGTAGCTACTCATCTCTAGCTTCAAGTGCGTCCGTGAAGCGGTGGGTGTGAGCCTGGAACCCTGAGCCTGCACTCAGGGTGGCGATGGGAACAGATGCTCAGAGTGGTCACAGACTGTGTCAGGCCCTCTTCCTTCCTCCACGGATGTTATCTCTGCTCCTGCCCCTGGGTCTCCCTCTCCTCCACGTTCACCAGGAGGTGAAGCTGATTTCTCAGAGGGGAGCACGCAGGCAGGGTATGGCCCAGTCCAGCTTGAACTTGGGTCCACCTGGCTGAACTCTTTCTGCCAGACCTGTACCCTCCACTGGAAGCGACCTGTTGCTCACTTCCCAGCCCTCCTGCAGGAAGAAACAGAGGTGTCTTTTTTCCCTTCAGATTGATGATCAGCCAAATGAAGTGATACCCACACACATTTCCAGAGAACCTGGCTGAGTGACTGTAGACAACTGCCTGGGTCCTCAGCCAGGGCCAGGCCACGGTAGGATGCTGGGGCCCAGGAGAGCCCCTGGGACAGGAAGGTAGACAGGCCTTGCACCGACGGCCTTGACTTCACCCCACCTGTGACCTCTGCCCCAGCTTTGGTTAAAGGGACTGAAACACCTCAGCCCGCTTCCTGAGACCAATTTCCCCAGCCTCAGGGGACAGCTTGCTTCACAGGACCCACCCTCCTCTCTGTCCCCATCTCCTAGCACTCTCTTCCTTGTTCACCAGTAACTCCAGCCACCCTTGTTTTTTCTCTAACACACCAGACTGACTTCTGCCCCAGGGCCTTTGCACGTGCTGTCCCTGTGGCCTGCACTGCTCCTCCTCCCCCTACTCTTCCTGCAGCTGGCTCCTTTCATCAGTCAGGGCTCATGTCAAAAGTCTGCTCTTCAGAGAAGCCCTCCTTGACCATCCCAGCTAGAGTTCTCTATCTTCCCCCACTTCAGTACTCTGTGTGCATCTCGTTTTTCTCTTTTGTACTTAAGGCTGCAGTCTGAGGCTGCCTTGGGTATTTGATTGTGTCTTTACTTTCTGTGCCTACCAGAATGCCAGCTCCAGGAATGAAAGGTCCTTACTGAGTTTGGTTCCCACTCTGTGTCCTCAACCCTAGAACAGTGCCCTGCCCACTGCAGATGTTCACTAAATATTTACTGAATGGATGAAAAGAAGAATCTAACTCAGTTCTCATAACGACCCTGACAGTAGTGTGGTAGAGGAACGGTGGTTTCTATGACATAACGTGACCGATGGAATTTGGTGGCAGAAATAAGGCTGTATGACTTCTGAAGCTAGATCTTAGGCCGCTTTTCAGGGACTTCCCTGGTTGGCCCAGTGGTTAAGAATCTGCCTTCCAATGCAGGGGATGTGGGTTTGATCCCTGGTTGAGGAAATCTAAGATCCCACATGCCATGGGACTACTAAGCCTGTGTGCCGTTAACTGGAGAAGCTGCGCTCCAACCAGAGAAGCCCTTGTGCCACAGCAAAGAGCCCTCACACCACAGTAAAGACCCTGCACAGCCCCAAAAATAAAGATCAATAAATAAACAAAGAAGACTTTAAAAAAAAAAAAAAGGGAAGAAGAAGCCTTCCAGCTTCTGCCTGGTGTTGTTGAACCCTCTGGGAAGCCAGCTGTCATGTGAGAGGTCTGACTAGCCTGAGTCTGCCACGGAGTCAGGAAGCCCAAGCACCCGTGTAGCCACAGACATACGAGTGAAGCAGGCATCTTGCATCTTCAGCCCCAGGTGCCCTCGCTCTGCAACCACATGACCCAAGCCCTGCCTGGCTGAGCCCAATCAATGGACCCAACCGTGAGAGATGGTAATAAATCATTTTAAGCTACCAAATTTTGAGGTGCTGTCACACAGTGGTAGATACAGATAACTGATAAGGAAGGTATGTAGTCTTCATTTTTCTGGCCAAAGAAACCAGGGCATTGAAAGGACTGATGGTTTAACTCAGTACCTTTAGCAGAGTGGGTGCTCCAGCTTGGACTGTCTCCAAGGCCTGTGCTTTTAACTTCTAGGCCACATACCTCTGAAGCTAATTCCTATTTGTTCTCTCTGATTTTTTTTTTAAACATTGCTGTTGGTCAGTATCAGGTTGAGAGCTGCTCCTCAGGACTTTCTTCCTTCTCATTGCAGATCTTTATAAACAATGAGTGGCATGATGCCGTCAGCAAGAAAACCTTCCCCACGGTCAATCCATCCACTGGGGATGTCATCTGTCACGTGGCTGAAGGGGACAAGGTGAGAACTGGTGACTTAACCTCAGGGCAGGGCTGAGCAGGCTGGGGATGGGCAAGGGTGGTTTCACTCTTTAACATAGGTTTTCGTATGGCTGAAACTTTTATCGTGTATTACTTTCATAACTAAAATGCCAATTAAGATTTTTGAGTAAGTGAAGCCACAGAAACTCTTCCTTGTAGATAAAAGTGCTAGATTGTACCCCAGTTCAAGAATTCATACAGCTGTAGAATCACCGACTTGGAATTTAATTTGAGAATGTCTAATCCAGTCTCTCCATCCCAGACCTGGAAGCTGAAGGTCAGAGAAGGGAAGTGCACAGCTGGTTGGAAATCTTGTTGAACACAATTTGGGTCTTCTGAGATCTAGCTATGGTGTCTGTAGTATATTTTTGATTTACATATACCCATGGTAATTAAAAAACTAATATTAAAGTTAAAAAACTAGACAGTCAATAAAAAAACACTTCATTTTTTGAAACAGAAAAAGCTTTAACAAATGATTCAAGAATGCTTCCTGTCCTCTGCTTTAAGACAGTCTTCTATATGCACATTTAAAGCCTTGCTTCCTTTGCTAAAAGGAAGTGTGAATACTTTTCTGACTCATAGTCTAAGGTAAATGTATTTAATATTAATGACAACCATGCTCCCCACCTCCTGATACACATCTGCCTCTATGAAAAATGCTGTGTTGATTTTATTGCTTCCCCAAGGAAAGAGAAGCTGGTTAAACCTGCATGTGTTGTAGACCGCAGTCATCTCAGAAGGAATGGTTAATTTTACCTGACTTGTTTGGGAAGGAAGCGGGGGCAGAAATGGCCAGTTTCTAAGTACTGATCCCTGTGTTGCTGCTCCCTACATAACTCTTTGGGGGATTCGGAAATGGGAAACCATCAGCATCCTCATTCCTTCTCTGACTCCTGAGAAGGAGAGGAGCCCAGCTGCTAATCTTAAACCTGGTTGACAGAGCTCTTTGAGGTTGGGAGGAACTGTTTGAGGCAGTGTCTCCACCGGTATCAACTGGAGCCCCTGTGGGTGCGTTTGGCAGTGGGTCAGGAGGTATTTGGAGGAGGTTACTGCTAAGAAGGCCTGAGGGGCCTGGGTGGGTGTTTTCCAGGCAGACGTGGACAGAGCAGTGAAGGCTGCCCGGGCCGCATTCCAGCTGGGCTCGCCCTGGCGCCGCATGGACGCATCTGAGAGGGGCCGGCTGCTGAACCGCCTGGCTGATCTGATTGAGCGAGACCGGACCTACTTGGCGGTGAGTTCTCAACCTCCTCCCTTCTCAACCTAGACGGAGAATGGACATCCCATGGATAGTCAGGAAAGGGTTGCATTGCTGAGAAGTAACTGACCAGAATGGTGTAGGCGGGTTTGCCCCTGTATCAACCTGGGGAGCCTCTTGAGTGTTTCCTTTGATGTGATGGGTCTGGCTAAGAAAGGAGACGGGTGGGGAGGCGGCTGCGATGGGGAGGCCTTCCTGGAGACGGCCCAGAGACGGACAGCCTGCTATGTGCTGGGCTTCCTCCCTGGCTGCAAGAGGCAGAAGAAACCAGGAGGCAATATCCTCACCTCTTCCAATCATAGTGCACATAGCAGCCACAGTGAACCTTCTAGAAGACAAATTATACCATGGTACTCTGCTCTTAAGCCTTCCATGGCATCCTGTAGTCTTAGGATAAAGCCCTGTTCCCTCAACATGATCTACTAGACCTTGCCTGGTCCTAACACTTGTGACTAATGATTTGTGTCCTTATTTGCTGGCTTTTTGTTCTATAAGCTCCCAGTGATCATCTTTGTATTCCTAACATCGATCTGCCATAGAGCAGAAGCTTGAAACAAATGTTTATGAAATGACTGAATGAGAAGTTGGTGCCTCCTTCCTCCCATCCCCGCCTCGTGCTCCCTGCCATTGAAGAGGCCCAGAAGTGCCTTGAAATTCAGCACAAAGGGGCCACCAGCCCTCCTCGTACCATGCTGAGCCTCCGTGCTGCTCATCACCTGATTTGCTCTGATTCATTCCTGTGCCCACCCATCTGTGCTGATCTTGTTTTTTTTTTATTTTTTTTTCACTCAGGCCTTGGAGACCCTGGACAATGGCAAGCCCTATATCATCTCCTACCTGGTGGATCTGGACATGGTCCTCAAGTGCCTGCGGTATGGGCTCAGGCTTCCTGCTGTTTGTTGTGGCCGTGCCAGTGAGGGGGAGGGTCGGGTGGGGGCGGGTGAGTGGGTGGGGAGTCTTGCTGGAGGGCTGTGAAAGGCTCACAGGAGCTGGGGGAACGTCGTGAGACTCTATCTCAGGGGGAACCGTCCCTCCGTACCAAGACTGTAATTGAGTCGCACGTGTCTTCTCTTTCAGTTTTGGTAATTCATGGGTTAGTTGAAATTTGTCCCTCTCTTTGAGGTTATCTGCTTTCTTGGCTATAGTGGCACATCACATTCTCTCTTAATCCTTTCGATCTCATTTTTTATGATCATAATGCCCCTACTTCCAGTTCTGACTTTAGTTATTTGTACTTCTCTCTTTTTTTTTCTTTTTAAACATTATTTATTCAGTTGGCTGTGCTACATCTTGGTTGTGGCATTCAGGATCTTTAGTTGTGGCATGTGGGATCTAGTTCCCCGACCCGGGAACAAACCTGGCCTCCTGCATTTGGAGTGCGGAGTCTTAGCCACTGGACCACCAGAGAAGTCCCTCCCTTGTTTCCTTAGTCTAGCAAAAGTTCTGTCAACTTAGTGACCGTTTCAAAGAACCAGCTTTTGAATTTGTTGATTCTGTTGTTCTTCCGTTTTTCATATCATCTGTCTCTGTTCTCCACTATTTGCTTCCTCTTGCTAGCTTTGGGTTTAACCATAAACATTTTAATAACCGAGAAATACAAGATGAGGAATAAGAGGTTTCAGGCTAACTTGGGCAGCTACAGAGAGTGAGGGGTCTAAACCACCAAGGCCACTGACTGCCACTGCTGCCTCCTTTCTGCGTTCTTCTCTTGATCGACTACCCCAGCCTCTTCGGGGCCTGGGCCTATCTGTATGCTGGAACCTGGCTGCCCACACCTGGGCTTTCTTCTCTGTGCTTGATTCCAGCCAGACTGACCTCAGCCCCTTAGTCCTCATGCCACATTCCTGGAGGAGTGGCCTTGATTGAGTCTGACAGCTGTGGTTCGGGTGCACAGGTCATTATACAAATAATGGCTGCTGCCCCGTGCCCATGTGGACAGGGTGGAGGGGAAGAAGCAGTGTCGAAGACATATGGGCTGGAGAACAAAATAGTGCTTCTTTCTCGTGACAGGGCTTCTCAGCCAGGGCCGCTGTGTTTCCCAGGGGACGGTGGGTAATGTCTGGAGGCATTTTTGGTTGTCACAACTAGGAGGGAGGGGTGCTACTTGGCTTCTCGTGCATAGAGGCCAGGGATACTTTAAAAATCCTAGCAGGTCCAGGACAGCTCCCACAGTGAAGAATTTTCCAGGCCCAAATGACAGGTGTGCCAAGATTGAGAGTGCTCTGCAAGAACACCCAAGAGGGAGTGGCTGGGTGAACCCCAGGCAGAGTGCCAGGCCCTCCTGAGTCTGAGCAGTATACTTCTGTGCTGATTCAACATCTGTCCTGAGGCATGCAGGCACACACCATATAGGCCTAAGAGGAAGGGAGCAGCAGTGCCTTAATTTGTAGACTGGCAAAATAACTCCCTGGCTATTTTTTTCCCCAGGATCACCCACCCATGTTCACACCCAGGTCAAATCTAGTCTTGGGCCTACTTCAGCAGACACGTTCATTTCTGAAAGCTCTTTCACACCGCGTGTTGCATCTCTCCCCCATCTTTCATTTTCCTGCTTCCCTGAAAATCATTATGTACTACACACACGTGGCTCTTCTTCCCCTCGACTAGCCTGCAGTGCTTTTTCACCATTGGTGTCCCTGTGTGTTTGGATGGTAACTCAGTCATTGATCTGTCTCTGGTTGCTGCTCCCTCAGTGGTAGTATGGTGTTGTGCACACAAGTGCTAGCTGTTAGATGGGTTTGCACTTTTCCCACTAGAGTGGAGCCATGGTTCTCAGATAGTAACCTATGTGCTACACTGGTAAGACAGTCACAGTTTATTATATCTTTATTAAAAATACTGACTCCTGGGCATAGGCCCCAGAGAGTCAGCTGAATAAGTCCGAAGTGGGTACCTAGAATTTGGTGCTTTTTTACAAGCACCCCAGGTGAGTCTGAGGCTTCGAGGTTAGTTATCTAGAATGAATTACTGAGACCCTAGTGGTTAGCTGACTCTTTGGAAATAAAGCCAAGAGCAAGGGCAGTTATCAGAAAGACCCAGCTGGACAGTCTGAGTCTTTGCTTTCTGCCAGGGTTTACAGGGTCCCTGACAATCACTGATTAAGTTGTTATTTTTCTTTTTTTTTTAAAGTTACTATGCTGGCTGGGCTGACAAGTACCATGGGAAAACCATTCCCATTGACGGGGACTACTTCAGCTACACCCGCCATGAACCTGTGGGAGTGTGTGGGCAGATCATCCCAGTGAGTCTTAGACTCAAAACAAACACGTGAAGGTTTATCAGGAGTGCTGTGGGAGGCAGCAGTCTTGGGCAGGTTCATTGCCAAGGTGGGAAGGTCTATGGGGTGATGTTGGATGGTGGCCTGGGCAGTGGTTGAGAACGTGGATTTTAACCAAACCAACCAGCACTGCCGGGTGTGAACTCTGTGACCTTGGGCAAGTCACTGATAGCCCTAGGAACTGGTTTCCTTATCTGAAAAGTGGAAGTGAGAGTAGCTGTCTGAGGGTGGGTGTCTGAGGGTGGGGGGGTGTGTGAATGCAGTGTGGTGCCGCCACACTGGTGAAAGCATCATGAGTCACTGATACCGTCCCCCGCCACCTGCCCGCTCGTCTGTCTTCATCTATAATGGAGTTGTGAGGGAAATAGGAGAGGTTCAGAGAATCTCTGCTCTCTGGCTGCCACTTTCTGCAGCTGCTGTAGCTCTTGGCTGAGATTTTGGCAGTGGCTATTGTTGATTGCAGTGGAACTTCCCGCTCTTGATGCAAGCATGGAAACTGGGCCCAGCCTTGGCGACGGGAAACGTGGTTGTGATGAAGGTGGCTGAGCAGACCCCACTCACTGCCCTCTACGTGGCCAACCTGATTAAGGAGGTGCGTAGCTGTGTCTGTCTTGACCTCTAAATGCCTTTTTAAAGGCTTGTCCTATAGAAGTTCTGATGAAGGGCCCCCCGGTGGGGCCGGGTACTTGTACCTCAGGGCCTGACCCCCTTCACCTCTGCTCATCACACTTCAGCCTAAGTGACCCCCCATCACGTCTTTTCTATGTTGGGTTTCATTGCCAGACCCCTTTTCATTGGAAAAGACTCCAATGCTGGGAAGGATTGAAGGCAAAAAGGAGAAGAGGGCAGCAGAGGATGAAATGATTCCTTAGCGTCACCTACTCAATGGACATGAATTTGAGCAACCTCTAGGAGATGGTGAAGGACACGGAAGCCTGGCATACTGTAGTCCACGGGCTCCCAGAGTCGGATATGACTGAGTGACTGAACAACAACCCCTATGAAGATTATCATTCTGAGTGCCATAGGGGTAGGGGCAACAGCCACAGGGGATCCCACAAAACAGGTTCCTCACTGTACCATCTACAGCTCTTGAGCAGCACCTAGTAAGACTGCTTACCTGGGTGCTGGGCCGACTGCCTCAGCCTCTCTGGGAAGGGATGTGTATTCCTCTGTCTGGACTCTGTGGAGCAGGAGAATGACTCCAGTGTCCCTGGTGTTTTTTTCACAGGCTGGCTTTCCTCCGGGTGTGGTCAATATTATTCCTGGATTTGGCCCCACAGCCGGAGCTGCCATTGCCTCACATGAGGACGTGGACAAAGTGGCTTTCACCGGCTCCACTGAGGTAAGGCATCCCAGCACCTCAGGCTTGCAGTGCATTTGGCTCAAGCGCCCTTGTCCTCAGAGGACAGTGAGTTCAAGATCAGCCTCTGGGAGAATTTCCTGATGGGCCAGTAGTTAGGACCTGGCGCTTTCATGGCTGTGGCCGGGGGTTCAGTTCCTGGTTGGGGAACTAAGATCCTGAAAGTGGTGCAATCAAAACAAAAAATAAGAAGATTAGCCTCTGGGCACTGCATGGGGGTCTGCCCCAGGAGTGTGAGGGGCCCAGGTGTGCTAGCAGAGACCATCAGGGTGGAGCCCTCTGTAGACTGGTTGACACTCCAGCTGCTGTGGGGCCAGGGGGTGGGTTGACATCCCATATAGGATAAAGAAGCCAAGGCTGTGTAGACTTCTAAAGCCCAGAGGTGCCGGCCTGCCCAAGGTCAAAGCACCTGGGCTATGTCAGACTCTTTGGTGCTGTCCTGGTGATTAAAGAGAGTGGGCTTCCGGGAGACATGAGTTCAAATCCCAGCCTTGTCATTATGACCTGGGTTGATTCACTGCATGTCTTTGGGGGCTCCATACATTTGTGTTTAGACTGAGGATGGTAGTATCTATGCAATAGAGATGTAGGTATGGTGTAGCGGCAGAGATGATTGGAGTCAAACTAAGTGTTTGAGCAGCACTTACTTAGCTATGTGACCTTAGGCAAGTCAGCCTCCTGAAGCCTCCATTTCCCCATCTGTAAAATGGGGATAATAACTCTGCCCACTTCCCAGGGTTGGTGTGAGTGAGATAAAGCTTACTCATCAAAGGTCTAGCCTAGAGTAAGTACTCGGTGAGTGAATGAATGAGTGAGTGCTGCTCTGGGCCAGGCCCTGGAGAGACAAAGAAGTATAAGATGTCTGGGGATTCCTCAAACATAATTACCTTGGAAGCAGGGGCAAAATTCATTCTAAAGAGCTAACCTTGAATTTTTGGGAGGCTTTATCCCATGACTTTAGAGAAGGCACACTGAATAGCATAGTAAAGGGGATCTTCAAAATGATTCCCCTGAGACGAAGATGCCTTCAAACGTTCAGTCTGTACATAGAGATGGCAGTTGTGGGAGGGCAGAATGGTGGCTGAGGTGACACGGTCCACTCTTTCTGGGGTTAGTCACCACCTAAATCAACGCCTCAAGGGGATATTGGGAATCTGGCAGAGGGGATGGTTTCCTGACTGAGATAATGTGTGTTCACCCAACAGGTAAGCACAGGGGTGTCTTTGTGCCAGGCTTTTGGAATATGGAGGTGAAAAGCACCCCATCCTTGCTATATGCAGGGTATACCATTTAGAACACTGAGGAGGAGGCGGGATGCAAGTCTGAACTGGTGCTGGACGCAGTTTGTCCAGTGTGAATTCTGATTCCAGGGCAAGTGGGCAAGTGACTTGACCACTCTGAGCTGCCACTCCCCACGTTTCTGAATGAAGGAGGAGAGTCGGCCCTCCCTCTGAGGTTGTTTAGAGGGTTGACCTCAATGGTCACAAAGCACTTAGCACAGTGTCTGGTATGTAGATGGTGCTCAGGAGGTAGAAGCCACACGGCAGTGACTCTGACTTGTCATTACATCGCCGTCATCCTGGGAGCTCAGAGGGTGGGGCTGCTGTGTGAGTGAGTGGCCAGATGTGGTGAAATTCTCCAGGTCTCTTCTAATCCAGCTGCTCCCTCAAGCTGTGGGGACTTCTGTTCTGTGCCTGTGAGAACGTTTGGCTCTTTTCTTCTCCACTTAAGAGTTTGTCCCTGTTTATGCCTCCCTGTAGGTTGGCCACCTAATCCAGGTTGCTGCGGGGAAGAGTAACCTCAAGAGAGTGACCCTGGAGCTAGGAGGAAAGAGTCCCAATATCATCATGTCAGATGCTGATAGTAAGGGTTTTTTGTGGTTCGTGGGAGGCAGAGCTCTGATATCAACTCGCCACTAGCTGTGTCTCCTGTGGTCCCACTCGGCTCTGCAATCCCTATCATCCATTGGATTGGTTTCTGCCCCCAGGGCCTCAGGATGAAAGACCCCTAAGCGTGGCTCTCCGGCCTGTGTGGCCGTGGCCTGTGCCCCGCCTTTCTCCTCTCTGCTGTCTGTAATCCAGCTGGGCTGAGCTACTGACTTGCCCAGCTGGGCTGAGCTACTGACTTGCCCAGCTGTGCAGCCTGCTGTCAGATCAGGCTACTTTCCCTCCATCACGTCCTCTTTCCTGGTCCTGTTGAGATGTTCCTAGATGTATCTGCCTTGAGGGAGTCTTCCCCGATGGTTGCAGGCCAGCTGGCTTGTCCTCCAGCCGCCCTTGGCTTCAGGACAGTAGCGGGTTAGGACCGCTGCTCTTCGTGTCTGTCTGCCACTTGGTCTCTGTGCTTGGAGAAGGGAGAGGTCAGGCCTGTCTTGTTCCCACACGGGGTCTGGCACCCAGTGGGTGTGAGTGCTATTGGCAGTGTTAATAGGTAGCAGCTGCCACAGGGGCCAGGCCTTTCCTTCTCTGATCGTGGTTGTCTTCTGCCTCCCCAGTGGACTGGGCCGTGGAGCAGGCCCACTTTGCCCTGTTCTTCAACCAGGGCCAGTGCTGCTGTGCAGGCTCGCGGACCTTTGTGCAGGAGGACATTTATGCCGAGTTTGTGGAACGGAGTGTTGCCCGGGCCAAGTCTCGTGTGGTTGGGAACCCCTTTGACAGCCGGACTGAGCAGGGACCACAGGTAAGCTTGGTGGCTGCACTCAGGTCTCAAGTGTCCGGAGCCGCCGTGGAGAAGCAGAAAGGGCCTTGGACTCTTGAGTCAGGCAGGCCCGGCTCCAAGGCTCAGCTCTGCCAGGCTGTGTGCCCGTTGGAAGCCACCTGCTGTCTCGGAGCCACCAGTCTCTCACCCGTAATGCCTACCCTTCCTAACTCCCAGAGTGGCCGTGAAGTGGAAACTAACAGTAGAAAGTTACACTGACACTTACCCTTTGTAAGTTACACACACATAATAAATATGAGGAGTGTCTATGGGAAAGGGAACACGTGTTTCCTGGACCTTGGCCATCCATAAAAATACCTTGACCAGAAAGACACATGCATACCTGTTCATTGCAGCTGCTTCTGAGAGGCGAGCAGAAGGCCATGTATGGGTAGCAGAGGGACTTCATTTCACTTTATACTCTTCTGAGCTGTTTGATTGAAAATTTAAAAAAAAAATTTTTTTTTTTTTTTTTACCATGAGCATGTATTCATTTTAATTAATAGTCAATAATAATCACAGTAAGAAACACAGCAGTACCTCTCCCCACCACCTCCTCTGATATCCTGGTCCTTTTACCAGCACTGTCCTTAGACCCAGCTGTCCTGGGCTCACTCTCCACAGGGCCCCATGTGAGCCCAGGGAGGAGGAGCCATAGGATCAGGAATCAGGGATGCCTGCCCCCACGAGTCCCTTGTATGCAGCCCTGAACCCACTTCTAGGGCCCACGAGGGCTTCTCTGTGGGCTCCACTGTCCTCGGGGCACCTGTGTTGCTGGTGTCCACTCCCCAGAATCTGGGGCCAGCCAGGGCAGCCTTTTTTTTAACTAACAGATTCTGTTTGTTTTTTTTTTTAGAAAAATGAGCAGAAAGTACAGAGTTACCATAAACCCCGAACCTTTCCACTCCCTAGTTTCTCCTATTTTTAACATCTTGCCTTGGTTTGATACATTTGTTGTATTATTAACTAAAGTCCATAGCTTGCATTGGAGTTCACTCTTGGTGGTGTACATTCTATGGGTTTCGACAAATGAATCAAGACTTGTATCTGCCATTACAGCATCTCTTTTTCTCTCATTTTTCTTTGTGGTTTGTGGCTATTTAATTATTAAGGTAATACAGATTTGTATTAAAAACTTCATAAAACAGAGTTTACAGTAAAAAGTAAGATTCCCCTTTTCCCTTCAATGTCCATTTCCTGTAGGTAACCAACCACACTCACACACACAGAATTACATTTTGGTATGTTTGTTTTAACAAAAGTTGGAATATATATCATTCTACAAGCTTTCTCCCCTTTAAGAAGTATCTTAGGCTATCTTTCTGTGTTAGTTGACTGATCTGTTGTTAATGATGATACAATATATGGATATACCATAATTATATTAACCAGCTCTTTTACTGATTTTTTCTGCTTTTTGCTTTTATGTTTCCCAGTGACTATCCTTGTTCAGGTCCCTTTGTCACATGTAGCATAAATTCCTAGAAGTTAAATAGCTAGGTCAAAGGAACATCTAATTTTTGTCTAATTTTTAAGACACTTGCCCAAAGAGCTGTACCTTTTTTTTCCTTTCTAAATTGAGGTATAATTGACCTGTTTTATCAGTTCTTCTAATAGTATATGAATATTACAGAGTATGTAACATACCTTTACCATCAATGTATTTTGGTACTAATTTAAAATTTTTAGCAATCTCATACTTGAAAAACAAAAATGTTAGGCTTAATATCAGAGAAGGCACTGGCACCCCACTCCAGTACTCTTGCCTGGAAAATCCCATAGACAGAGGAGCCTGATAGGCTGCAGTCCTTGGGGTCGCTAAGAGTCGGACATGACTGAGCGACTTCACTTTCACTTTTCACCTTCATGCATTGGAGAAGGAAATGGCAACCCACTCCAATGTTCTTGCCTGGAGAATCCCAGGGACAGGGGAGCCTGGTGGGCTGCCATCTATGGGGTCGCACAGAGTCGGACACCACTGAAGCGACTTAGCAGCAGTAGCATTCATGATCTGGGCTTCCCATAAGGTGGTGCTAATGGTAAAGAACCCACCTGCCAATGCAGGAGCCTTGAGATGTGGGTTTGATCCCTGGGTCGGGAAGATCCCCTAGAGGAGGGCCATGCAACCCACTCCAGTATTCTTGCCTGGAAAATCCAATGGACAGAGGAACCTCGTGGGCTATAATTCATGGGGTTGCAAAGAGTTGGACACGACTGAAGTGACTGAGTGTGGAGCATTCAAAATCTGGCCCATTTCCCAGGTATCTCCATGCCTGTGTGATTCTAAGACTGAAGCTAGGAGACGTCTGGCTGTAGCATCTGTATAACTCTGGGCTCCTTCTTCCTCAGGTGGATGAAACGCAGTTTAAGAAGGTCCTTGGCTATATCAAATCTGGGAAGGAGGAAGGGGCGAAGCTGCTGTGTGGTGGAGGGGCGGCTGCTGACCGTGGCTACTTCATCCAGCCCACTGTGTTTGGAGATGTGCAAGATGGCATGACCATTGCAAAGGAGGAGGTCAGTATGGGTCCAGTGCTTGAGGGAGTGTTCTTAGGAGAAGTGGACAGTTCAGTCCAGCATCTTGACCCATGACCCATCTGCTGACCTTGGGTCAAATCCTGGCTCAGTGCATAAGACAAACCATTTGCAATTCACTTCTGACCTTGTGCTTCTCTTCAGCCTCTTATGGCTGCCAGTGGTTGGGGGCAGTATCTGAATTCCCTGACAAAGCCTGCAGGTCCTGTGTGTGTTCTGATCCCTGTGAGCGGTGACTCAAGGCATGACTCTTCCCGGTGCTTCTCATGGACTTCATGTAAGCAGGACACTGGACTAGGTTAGAAGCCAGACTTCCCCACATGGCTCGAGTCCCTTGATCTTCTTTTCCTCGGTATTGATTATGAACGTAGGGCGGCAACTGTCTCATTGATTTGTTTGCTTCACAAATCATTTCTGAGTGCCTACTGTGTGCCAGGTGCTCTACAGACACTGGAGAGCCGGGGGTATCCAGTACCTGTACTCTGCCCTTGTGGAGTTCAGACTCACTCCACCTCCCCTGGGAGGATGAAGCCCTTTAGCGGCCTTACACAGGGAAAATATTACACTGCCACCCTCTTCCATTGATAACTCAAAAAAAAAAAAAAGAGCAAAAATCAGGATAGGAAAATACAACACAGTTCTGCCTTTTTTCGCCATCATGACTACTTTGATCCTTTTTTTTTTTCATTCTCAATGGAAAGGGAAAATATTCATTTTCTAAGGAGGGCAGGGGCTCCTTTGCTTTGCTAGTGCCCTCAGTGCACGATGCCCCGTCTCTTGCTCCAGCTATGATACGGGCTCCTGGCAGTCTTCTCACCTCCCCCTTGACTCTCCACCCAGTCCTGGCATCAGCCATTTCTTCACAAAGTCCTACTTCCTTTTAGTGGCAAATGGATTTTTTAAGAATGGGCGCTGGTGCCTGGAACTCCATTTTCCTCCTCCCTGCTCCTCCCTCTGACTCTGGCTTGGCCAGTTTCTGCTCCTGTGGTGTCCCAGCTTGATTATCACCTCTCAGGGCCTTTCCTGACTTCCCGCCTCCTACCACTCATTGGGGCCAGGTAGCTCCTCTGGGCTCCCCCTCTGCATGGGTCCTGGTCATGGGCTCCCCCTCTGCACGGGTCCTGGTCATAGGCCAGTCACTGGATCGCACCAGGATCCGTTCCCTGGGGCTCTCCCCTGACAGGGCTGAGAGCAGCCACACCGCAACAGCAAGAAGCACGCCTGATTCCCATGTTGTGGTTTCTAAATCCCATTGCCCAATTAAAAGGAAGCAGGATTCCTGGAAGAAATGGCTCAGAAATAAGACAGGGAAGGTGTAAGATAAACCTGGAACATCTTGAGATCAGAGATCCTGTTTTATGCATAGTTAACTTCTTCATAGCTGTTTCTTCAGCATTTGATGCGTGCTTGGCTGAATGACCGACTTGAGTTCTTTGAAACTAAATGTACATGTAACTTGTCAGTGCAAACCCCTACCTCACAGGACTATTCAGAAATAAGCTACGGTATGTAAGGCCTGTGGCCACCGGCTGGCTTCCTTCCCTCGTGCTCCAGTGAGTATGGGGGCTGTCAGCACCCTCACAGTGAGTCTGGGGGCTGCTGGAACCACCTGCTCAGCGCTGGGGAGAGCTGGCTAACACGTGGGTCTCAGTCTGCCACGCCCACCCTTCATGCTCTGTCATCCCAGATCTTTGGGCCAGTAATGCAGATTCTGAAGTTCAAGAGCATGGAGGAAGTTGTCGGGAGAGCCAACAGTTCAAAGTACGGGCTGGCTGCAGCTGTCTTCACGAAGGATTTGGACAAGGCCAATTACCTGTCCCAGGCCCTCCAGGCCGGCACTGTGTGGTAAGGGCCTCCTGCAACCCTTCACAACCCTGGCAGAGATCCCAAGCCAGGCTCTTTGGTAATCCCCTGCTCACATCCCGGAGTTGGGGTGCCAGGCTCAGTGCCTCCTGGGTCTGGGTGTGGGGTAGTGGGTAGAGGTTTCCCATGCCTTTCTCCAGGGCATTAAACTTCCCTCTGGTGCGTATGTCCATGACGCGCTTCTTGGACAAGCAACTGGGTGACTGGGCTCCTCACCAAGCTGTGAGGAGGCCAGCACTGAGGGTCCGCATCTGTGTCACCCTGGTTTTCAAGTCTCAGCACCTATGTCACACCCATTAGGCCAGCAGTAATGTAAAAACAGAAAATACCAAGTGTTGGTTAGGGTGTGGAGACAGGAACCCTCACACATTGCTGGTGGTGCTGTGAAATGCTGCAGTCACTACAGACAAGTCTGGCAGAAGTTCCCCAGTCAGTTCGACATAGAATTATCCTAGGACCCAGTAATTCCACTCCTGGGTGTATACCCAGGAGGAAAAAAAAAAGAAACACACATCCACACAAAAAAGTGTATCTGAATATTCATAGACTGTTCGCGATAGTCAAAAAGTGGAAACAGCCTAAATGCCCATGAGCTGATGAATGGACACACAAATTGTGGTTTATTCACACGATGGAATGTTCAGCCATAAAAAGAAATCAAGCGCTGATGCCTATTTCAACGTGGATAATGTAATACTAAATGAAAGAAGCCAGACACAGAAGGTCACACGTCGTGATTCCATTTATATGAAATATCCAGAACAGAGCCATATAGACAGCACCTAATTAGCAAAAACAATTCATTAAAATGGGAAGCTAGCATTTGGTGCACCTTGGTATTGACATCCATGTCATGAAGGACCAGACAACTTACGGCTTTGTTTCACACGGCCTGCTTTTGAACCCTTGTGTGGCTAGATTTTAGTAGGGTTCTCCACCTCCCTTTTTCTAAAGTAAAATTTGCTCTAAGTTAAATTTTAGAGCAATACAGGAGGTTTGAGGGGGCAGGATACTTCATCTCTGCCCCAGCGAGTTACTCCTGAGATTTCATCTTAAATTGTAGGGTCAACTGCTATGACGTGTTTGGGGCCCAGTCGCCGTTCGGTGGCTACAAGCTGTCTGGGAGTGGCCGGGAGCTGGGGGAATACGGGCTGCAGGCGTACACCGAAGTGAAGACCGTGAGTATGGGTGCCTTCTCCACCCTCTTCTTGTGCTGGGCTCCACCAGTGTTGACTGCAGGTTTCTTGTTTTAAGCCATGGAAGCTACCAAAGAGGGTAAAGACCCGGTCTCTGCTATGCCTTGTGAAGAATAAGTAGGGACTTGACCACCACTGTGCTTACAGTCCTTTGCTGGGCTTCGTCATACACCGAGTTCTATAGGGCCTGAGAAGAGGGAAAAACCCCCAGTGGAGGAAGACTGGGTCAAGGGGAGGCCGAGTGTGATCTTAACGCAGAACATAGCCCTAGCAGGTTGCTCGGATCGACCATTTGGTTGTTGAGATATTGGAAAATAAGGAGAGCCCTTCTGCTTATCGCTCTGGCAGCATCCAGCTGAGGATGCCTGTGGACCACAGGGAAGCACGCAGATTTAACAGCTTCTCTGCTCCCCTCACAGGTCACAGTCAGAGTTCCTCAGAAGAACTCCTAAAGAACCACGCTGGCTTTCTTACTCATCCAGTAATGGAAGGCTCAGAGATCAGCCACAAGACCAAGAAAAATGACCCTTGCACGCTAAAGGTCTCAAAAGAGAAACTCTGCCAGAAGAATCTCTTGGATCAAGAAAGTTCCTTCCAATACATAGGCTGGGTGTGGGGCAAAGGGTATATGGAAAGCCTTTTACACTGCAGTACTGCTACTAGCTTTCAAAGTGACTTTCCAAAGATTCAAATATCTCATTCTGTCCATCTGACACACTTCTTTCTGTAACTTGCCTTAACAGGGGAAGGAAAAGCCATTGTTGACCGCTGTACTATCATTGAGGCAACAGCTAGCACCTTGCTTTGTATTCTGGACTAAAAACTCAATAAAGACACTATGGCTCTTCACTTTCTAACTAACTCTTTCTCCATCTCAACCCAAGGAGATGCTGTCACATAGATACGTTGTCCCCTCTGTGCGTGTGTCACTCTGTAAACACCTACCACCCCTCCCCTCTTGGGGGCAAATAGTCTTTGTATCCTGCACGTAATTAACGGGTATCCCTGGCCTGCCCATGTGTGGCGGGCCCTGTGTGACACGCTGAGTCTTGACACCTCAAGAGTACTCCCAGCCCCTGCCCCGAGAGACGGAGAGGTAAGCCGGGAAAAATGTGCACTTGACACTCAAGGCTGGTTCTCAGTGTTTTAAGTTTAAAGACTTGGTCAGAACAAATGAGACAGATTCCTGCCAGACCAGTTTCATAAGAGATTAACCTGAAAACCAGATGTCCATTTACTCATTTTAAGTGAGGTCTGTATTTTCAGACTTTTTGAATCTTGTATCCAGAACATCGCCTGCCTTTAGTTAGGGGACCTGGCAAGTTAGTAATTAGTACTATTAGTAAATTAAGAAGCTGAACATTGCTTAGTGAACAATGAAAATGGAGCAAAAGAATTGAATCACAGTAGTAGTTTGTTAGTGATCATGATTGGGTCACAGCTTCCTTTAAGAATTTGGGGGAAAAGTTTGATCCTTTCCTGAGAAATAACACCTGTGTAATTTTTGCAGACAGTGTCAGGGGAGTGGTGGAACTCAGTGGTTGACCCCTGCCTTTACTTCACTGAGGCTAAGCCACAGTGAATAAAGAATAGGGGTCTTGATAAGCGACCCCTATTCTACTAAAGACTCATTTGATTTCTCGGAGTAGCACTTAACAATTTTTGTCATGTGCATATACTTGTACTATTATTTACTTTTTTCTTTAAATTGACATTTAGATAAAGTTTTTGAAAAACACCTTATTTGCAGTACATAAAAAAGAACAGCATTTAACTGTCATAAATAGAAGACATGAAAAATGAAAGCAGAACAACATCACTAAATTTTAAACAATAAAATACAAGTAAACCGAATCTTTTAGATTATTAGGTTTACTAGTATTTAACCTTTTAGATTATATATATTTACACATGGGCTTCCTACATGGTGCTAGTGGTAAAGAACCCACCTGCCAGTGCAGGAGACGTAAGAGATGCAGGTTCAATCCTGGGTGGGGAAGTTCCCCTGGAGGAAGGCATGGCTATCCACTCCAGTATTCCTGCCTGGAGAATTCCATGGACAGAGGAGCCCGGCAGGCTACAGTCCATAGGGTCACAAAGTTGGACACAGCTAAAGTGACTTAGGACAACACGTATTTATATATGTATTCAAAAACTCTTAATCATTCTATAGCTGAAAAGGTACATCTCATTGAGGTGACGATTTTATGACCAGTTGGAAGTAACAAAATGTTCCAGTTCATGTTGCTTCAGAAAGGTGAAATGAGGTTCACTGCCAATAAAATGATTCTGTATTTTAGCTTTGATGATGAGCTGCAGCAGCAACAATCCCATGACAAATGAGTGGCAAAAGGCAAACTTTTGAGCTCATGCCACCCTCTGCCCCCTGTTCTTCCATCTTGGCAGTCTCCTAGGCATGAGGTGGTGCATGGTAGCATGAGGTCAGTTGAAACCTCTGTCCTTGTTCTCACAGCACCTGGGTCTACCCAGGGAGAGAGAGGGATTAAACACAGGGACTTAACAGGAAGAGGGTGTTCTGACCATGCCAAGGGGGATGGCTGGCCTAACCTGGGCCTGGTGGAAGAAAAGGTTACGCTCTTCACACTTACATACGTCCATCATAAACAATTACTGGAAGGTTACTGAGTGCTAGGTCGTGGTGATGCAAAGACGACTAAGACCTGTGAGGCTCACTATCTCTAGAAGCTCAGGACACGGTGAGGAGAGACAGACTCGAAGATGATTATAATATGATGTAAGTGCCAGATACAATGAGAGCAATAACGTAATGACATCATGGAAGGACAAGAAGGGCCCCTGCAGATGATTATAATACAATATAAGTGCCAGATACAATGAGAGCAATAACGTAATGACATCATGGAAGGACAAGAAGGGCTCTTGCTGACTGCAGGCAGGAAAGAAGGCTCCCTAGAATGTACTCATGTACCTCTCAGGTAAAAGAAGCCCAAAGGTGAGCAGTGAAGGGCTATTAAAGTGATTCCCCAGAGTCTTTAAATAAGTGATTCCTACTATTTCAATGTTTCATTATCCCTACAGCATGACCCTCATCCTTGAGGTTTAATATGACTTCTAACATTCCAGCCATCACAACAACATCCAAGAAGCAAGACAGTTAAAGGACAAAGAAAGGTGGGATACTTTTCTCTATAAGGCAACTTCCAAGAGGCTGCCTACAAAACTTCTATTTATATGTCTTTGGACATATAAAGAGACCTGCCTCTTGAGAAATCTGTATGCAGGTCAGGAAGCAACAGTTAGAACCGGACATGAAAAACAGACGGGTTCCAAATAGGAAAAGGAGTAAGTCAAGGCTGTATATTGTCACCCTGCTTATTTAACTTCTATGCAGAGTACATCAGGAGAAACGCTGGGCTGGAGGAAGCACAAGCTGGAATCAAGATTGCCGGGAGAAATATCAATCACCTCAGATATGCAGATGACACCACCCTTATGGCAGAAAGTGAAGAAGAACTAAAGAGCCTCTTGGTAAAAGTGAAAGAGGAGAGTGAAAAAGTTGGCTTAAAGTTCTCCACATTGAGTAAACTAAGATCATGGCATCCAGCCCCATCACTTCATGGCAGATAGATGGGGAGACAGTGGCAGACTTTATTTTTCTGGGCTCCAAAATCACTGCAGATGGTGACTGCAACCATGAAATTAAAAGATGCTTACTCCTTAGAAGGAAAGTTATCACCAACCTAGACAGCATATTAAAAAGCAGAGACATTACTTTGCCAACGAAGGTCCATCTAGTCAAGGCTATAGTTTTTCCAGTGGTCATGTATGGATGTGAGAGTTGGACTATAAAGAAAGCTGAGCACAGAAGAATTGATGCTTTTGAACTGTGGTGTTGGAGAAGACTCTTGAGAGAGTCCTTTGGACTGCAGGGAGATCCAACCAGTCCTGAGTGTTCACTGGAAGGATTGATGTTGAAACTGAAACTCCAATACTTTGTCTACCTGATGCAAAGAGCTGACTCATTTGAAAAGACCCTTAAGCTGGGAAAGACTGAAGGCAGGAGGAGAAAGGGATGACAGAGGATGAGATGGTTGGAAGGCATCACTGACTCAATGGACATGAAATTGGGTAAATTCTGGGAGTTGGTGATGGACAGGGAGGCCTGATGTGCTGCAGTCCATGGGGTCACACAGTCGGACACGACTGAGCGACTGAACTGAACTGGACAAAGTTAAGATACATGGCCACATCTAGCTGCAAAAAAGGATAAGGAACTTCGTCTTTTTAGCTGGGAGTCAGTGTGCCTCTCTAAAACTAAAGTTCTTAATTCTAAAGAATAAAAGGAAAATGGATTTGGGAAGGCAAACAGCAATCCCTATGCAAAATAGCACCCTCAAAATTTAGGGTGATGACTTTCCTATGCCTGACCTTACCACCAACTTAATCCAAATCTCATGATATAGGTGAGAGTACTTCTGGGAAGATTTTCTATACACAGTGTATTACTTAAGAAAATTTCACTTGCAAGTATCAAAAAACCAAGTTCAAGTCAGTGTGAAAAAAATATGGTCCCCATAATCCAAAACTCTGAGATCTCGGCTCTGACCATGGCTTGATCCAGAAGTTCAAAAAGTTTCCATCTCTTGGCTCCAGCTCTGCCAGATGGGCTCCATGTTTAAACCATACCCATTTTGGTTCTGGTGGGTCTGGATTCTTAGAAGAACCAACTGACTTCAAGAGCTCTCATCTCATACCAGGCAAGGTTCAAGTCCACTAGCTAGGAGAAAGTCCGTGTTTGCTAGCCCCGGCAAAGACTCAGGTTCATGCTAACTGATGTGACATCCTGCCCTTCCCTCGACCAGTGGCCGGAGTGATAAAGATGTGGTGATTCACCTCGACCTTAGTTCTAATGGTCCACCCTTGTAGCCCTGGAGGCCCTTCTAGTCCATTTGAGGCTGAAAATGAGGGATGGATCCCCAAAGAAAAGTGGTGCTCTTATCTGAAGGAGAGGACTTAAGACATTGGAACTGCCAACCTTTTAATACTCCAGTGCTGCTGAAAACCCTGTTGGGGTGAATTGGAGAAAACAGAGAAAACTAATATTTCTTGCCCGCATCCCTGTGAATCAGACTCATGGTAATAGAATCTGCTTCTTAAACTGACAAATAACAAAAGAAATGCCAGCTATTAAGAAAATGTCTATAATGTTGATTCTGACATCCTAGACCCATTAATCTTGTGCTTTTAGTGACAGAAACCTATTAGAACACTAGGTAGCTGTCTGGAAGCAAAAACAAACTTCTCGGGTTATGAACAACCTAATCTCTCTGGGTTTTTAGATGTGGGTCAGTCACAGGAGTATTGGGTGTAAAGCTGGTGTTTCTGCCTTTGGCCTTGCCCAGGGCCCAAGAGGAAATGGTGAAATAAAGGACGCAAGGAATTTCCTGCAGCCCTGAGAAGGGGGCTGATAAGGGGTTTTCTAAGTCTAGGTGCCACCTTGTGTTTGTAAGTACAACTACAGCGCTATCCTCTCCGAGATCTAATAGGATAGACCAAATGATCAGGCTGGTGTCTTTCAAAGATAGTGTTACCCGAATGAGCTTATTTACAAAACAGAAAAGACTCACAGCAAACTTACAGTTACTAAAGGGTAACAAGGACCTACCGTGTAGCACAGAGAATTGTATTCAATATCATGCAATAAACTATAGGGGAAAAGAGTCTGAAAAAGTATATCTATATAACTGAATCACTTTTCTGTATACCTGAAACTAACACAACATAGTAAATTAACTATTGTTGTTCATTCACTAAGTCATGTCCGACTCTTTGCAACCTAATAGACTGCAGCCCGCCAGGCTCCTCTGTCCATGGGGTCCACTCCAGGCAAGAGTCGTGGAGTGGGCTGCCATTTCCTACTCCAGGAGATCTTCCCGGACCAGGGATTGAACCCACATGTCTTGCATTGGCAGGCAGATTCTTTACTACTGAGCAATACTTCAGTTTTAAAAATGGTTGAAACAAAACAGAAGATGGCGTTACATGGCACGTGATTGTATATGGGCAACACCTAGACAAATGCAATGAGTCAAGAGGCGACGGTCACATGCCCAAAATAACAGAAAACAGGGACTCCAACAAAAACTTCTCCATAAATGTTCACAGAAGTACTATTCACAACAGCCCCAAAGTGGAAATAATCTGAATGTCTATTAACAGATGAATGAATAAACAAAATGTGGCCCATTCACATAATTAAATTATTATTTAACCATACAACACTAATGAAGCACTGATACATGCTACTATATACATGAACCTCAAAAACATGATGCTATGGGAAAGAAGCTGGACATAAAAGGCCACATATTGTCTGATTCTATGTTTATGAAATGTTCAGAATAGGTAAATCCAAAGAGACAAAGCAGACTGGTCACTGCTAGGACTGACTGACTTTACTTTCACTTTTCACTTTGATGCATTGGAGAAGGAAATGGCAACCCACTCCAGTGTTCTTGCCTGGAGAATCCCAGGGACAGAGGAGCCTGGTGGGCTGCCGTCTATGGGGTCGCACAGAGTCAGACACAACTGAAGCGACTTAGCAGTAGCAGCAGCAGGAGCTAAGAAGAGAAGGAAAGTTGATGGATAACAAATAAGGGTTTCCCCTGGGGATGATGAAAATGTCTTTGAACTAGATAGAGATGATATTTGCTCAACACTGAGTACTAAATGCCACTGAACTGTTCACTTTTATTTTATTTTATTTTTTTTTGCAGGGGAAAATGGACAAAGGAAAGGATCAATGAGGGTGGGAGGGAAATGGGAAGAAAGAAGGGGAGTGATGGTGGGGAGGAGTATATGTAATTTCTTAACCAATGGCTTTCTGTTTTTAATCACAAAGAACACTTAAAAAAATCATGGTAAGTTCATCTTATATTAGGAGGTTTGTTCTCAAAATGAAAAGTCCAGAAAACAAAAAGTCCAGTTTGGGTGTCCTCATCTTTAGGCACATCTTGGTATTTTGTATTGGTAAATCTATCTTTACCACAATATATTATTTAGGACAGGATCACATTTGTCACCTCTTCCTACTACCCAAAGTGGTACCAAACCCACAAAATAGTCAATAAACCTCTACAGAGTGAGCAAATAAGTCTTTTTTTTTTTTTTTTTTAAACTCTCCTGAGTGAACTGAATTTTTTGAGGCTCATAAGTAAATATGTTTTCCTCTTTACTTTGTCTATTACAGCCAGATTATATGAGTGGGGTGTTAAAGTCTCCCACTATTATTGTATTGCTCTAGAGAATGTCCTTTAGTTTTTGTTGGAGAAATGGTTTAGTGATGCAAAATTCTCTCAACTTTTGCTTATCTGTGAAGCTTTTGATTTCTCCTTCATATTTGAATGAGATCCTTGCTGGATACAATAATCTAGGCTGTAAGTTATTTTCCTTCATCACTTTAATTACGTCTTGCCATTCCCTCCTGGCTTGGAGAGTTTCTATTGAAAGATCAGCTGTTATCCTTATGGGAATTCCCTTGTGAGTTATTTGATGTTTTTCCCTTGCTGCTTTTAATATTTGTTCTTTATATTTAATCTTTGTTAATTTGATTAATATGTGTCTTGGGGTGTTTCGCCTTGGGTTTATCCTGTTAGGGACTCTCTAGATTTCTTGAACTTGAGTGGTTATTTCCTTCTCCATTTTAGGGAAGTTTTCAACTATTATCTCCTCAAGTATTTCCTCATGATCTTTCTTTTTATCTTCTTCTTCTGGAACTCCTATGATTCGAATGTTGTAGCGTTTGATGTTATCCTGGAGGTTTCTGAAATTGTCCTCATTTCTTTTGATACGTTTTTCTTTTTTCTCGTCTGATTCATTTATTTCTAGGATTCTGTCTTCTAGTTCACTAATCCTATCTTCTGCCTCTGTTATTCTACTATTTGTTGCCTCCAGGGTGTTTTGGATCTCATTTATTGCATTATTCATTATGTGTTGACTCTTTTTATTTCTTCTAGGCCCTTGTTAAACCTTTCTTGCATCTTCTCAATCCTTGTCTCCAGACTCTTTAACTGTGATTCTATTTTGATTTCGAGATTTTGAATTAATTTCGCTATCATTATTCAGAATTCTTTATCAGGTAGATTCCCTATCTCTTCCTCTTTGGTTTGGTTTGGTGGGAATCTATCCTGTTCCTTTAGCTGCTGGGTATTCTTTTGTCTCTTCATTTTGTTAAAATTGCCAAATTTAGAGTGTCCTTACTATATTCTGGTAGTTTGTTGAATTCTCTTTATTGAGGCGGTTTACAGGTCTTTTCAATATCTGATCTCTGCCTTGTTACAGAGGGGGCGGAGATGAACACCCAAATCTAAACCGGCCAGGTTCAGGCACTCAGATAATCCTCAGAAGCACAGACTTGGTTGAGTCTGCGTTTTATGCCCTTCCCAGATCCGAGTAGCGCAGGTGATGAAATGTTCAGCGAGCGCAGGTGCTGCGACTTATCGCCTCTCCACCGCTCAGTTTTCTGGGTATACAAACAGCGCACTTTCTCAGGCAGATGTTGACCATCCAGAGCCCCAAGAAGCGTGAGTCAGCACAGAGACCTACTCACAGTTCCGTTAGACAGTGTCCCTCTAGGGCTATAATTGCCCGCCTCTGGCCCTGGCTGCCTGTCACGGGAGTGGGACGGCCTGCAGCCGGCCAACTCTGTGCAGCCCTTTGTTCCGTAGGTAGTCCTGGTGGTGTCTTAAGTTAGGGCTGGCTTTTGATGTAGTAGATAACCGACAGTCTGGTTATTTCGCTCAGATAGCGCCCGAGATAGCCAGGCCAAATCCTTTCTCAAAGCAATGCAGGCCTCGCCGCTCCTCCTAGCCCAGCCCCCACTTGCCAATAGCAAATGCTGGTGTCCGCGCCAGTTCTCCGCAAAAGGAGTTACCGCAGGGCTCGTTTTCTCGTTTTGAAGACAATGTGCTGTCTTTCTAAGTGCCTGATGTCCTCTGCCGGCATTCAGAAGTTGTTTTATCGAGTTTATTCAGCATTCAAATGTTCTTTTAATGGATTTGTGGAGGAGAAAGTATTCTCCCCGTCTTACTCGTCCGCCATCCTAGCTCCTCCCTGAACTGTTCACTTTTAAATGGTCAGTTTTATGTTACATGGATTTTAATCTTAATTAAAAAAAATAAATTGCCTTACCTCTGGGCCTCCATTTCCTCACAGTCCCTCCAGTCATGTCCCACTCCCATTCAGCTACTTCATGAAGAATAAAAAGTAACTGATAGTCATTGTTTTTATTAAACCTTTTCTGAAAATGAACATGGTAAAAGGATTCCTTTTTTCAGGGATATACATTCCTGGTTTCCAATCTTATGGCCCCAAGAAGAAATATTTACTGTACATCTACTAAGTGCCCCATACTACTGGTCTGGCAGCCACACTTTGAGAACCAAAGCCCAGACCTCTATCTGCTAAGTTTGTTCAAGATAATTTAGGCTTTCTATAACACACTCGTCCAACTCCTTAGAACCTCTGCCCACTGCCTGGTTCCCAACCACTCCCGCATTTTAGGGAGCTGTTATGATAGCACCCCTCTTTCAGGCACCAGCATCTGTGTTAGTTATCTATGCTGCATGACAAACTGCCCCTAACTTTAGCATTTTAAAAACACTTATTATCTCACAGTTTCTGTGGGTCAGGAATTTGGACATAGCTTAACTGGGTGCCTCTGGTACAGAGGGCTGCAATCAAGTTGTTGGCCAAGGATGCAATCATCTCAGGGTTCAACTATGTGAGGATCCATGCTAAGCTCACTTACGTGACCACTTGCCAGGCCTCAAGTTCTCACTGACAGCTGGTGAGACATGAGTTTCTCGACATGTGGGCCCCCTAGGGGCAACAATAGTGGGCTGACTAGCATCCTCTCCCCTATTCCTGGTCACATGGAACCTCAGAATGTGAAAAGGTCTCTGCAGATGCAATTAGTTAGGATAAGATGAGGTCATACTAGGTTAGGGTGACCCCTAAATCCAATGACTGGTATCCTCGGAAGAGGAAAGAACACAGAGGCACACGGAGAAGGTCATGTGAAGATCAAGGCAGAGATTAGAGGGATACACCTGTAGGCCAAGGAAGGCCAAAGGACTGCTGGGAGCCACCAGCAGCTGGCAGAGATAGAAAGGACACTTCCTAGAGTCTTCAGAGGGAGCAGGGCCCTTCTGACACCTGGATTTCAGACTTTGGGCCTGCAGGACTGTAGAGGATAAATTTCCATTGTTTTAAGTCACCTAGTTTATGGTAATTTGCTATGGCAGCCCGAGGAAACTAATAAAGCTGCTCACATTTGAGCTGGCTTTCCTTAGAGCAAATGGGCAAGAGAATGGGAAAGCAAGAGAGGGGTACCCAGGAGGGAAGCCACAGCCTTTTTGTAATCTAATCTCAGACATGACAGCCCATCATTTGAAGTGAGTCTCTAGGTCAGCCCATGAGCACAGTGAGGGGATTACACAAGACCATGAATTCCAAGAGGCACAGGCATCTCTGAGGGTTATCTTGGCTGTCTACCACGTTCCTTGATTTCTCCAACAAATATTTATCAAACACCTACTGTGGGCTAGGTGTTGAGGATGGAACTAATAATGCAGATAAGATTCCTTCCCTTTTTGAGAATATTTAATGGAGGAGAGGACCCTAAAGAAAAAAAAGTGGATATACAAATTAAAATTGTGATAAATACAAGGGAGTGAATTATGAGGTAATACGAAAAATTGATTTAGACTGAACCAAGGGTCAGGCCTTGGTTGAGATGGTTGGATGTCATCGTCAACACAATGGACATGAGTTTGAGCAAGCTCTGGGAGCTGGTGATGGACAGAAAAGCCTGGTGTGAGACCATGGGGTCACAAAGAGTCAGACACGACTGAGCAACTGAACTGAACTGAAGGGTCAGGCCTGGGGCTTCCCAGGTGGCTCGGTGGTAAAGAATCTGCCAGCCAGAGTAGGAGATGCGGGTTCAGTCCCTGGGTTGGGAAGATCCCCTGAAGAAGGGAATGGCAACCCATTCCAGTAGTCTTGCCTGAGAAATCCCATGGACAGAGGAGCCTGGTGGCTACGGTCCAAGTAGTCACAAAGAACTGGGCACAACTAAGTGACTGAGCACACAAACACACAAGGGTTGGGCCCAGTCTTTCTGATGAATTAATATTTAGAATGTGGTTAAAGAACGTGTAGGAATTGGCCTCTGTGTGCTCAGTAAGGAGAGTAAGTTTCTAGATAGAGGGACAGTATGTGCAGATGAGAGGTGTTGAGTTTAGCTGCGAGACTCAGAATGCATAAGGCTCGGACCTCATCTGTGAATCTCTACCATGTAGCACAGTGCCTGGTACCTGAGAAATTCTTACTGAAAGAACCAAAGAAACCAAGGCACCTTCTATTTCCTAACTGTCATAGATAATGTTAATCCAAGTCATTTGAAAATTTTCTCCCACAGTTCACTGAAGAATCACTTTCTTATTTGTGTTAGAACAGGCAAAGCTGCTATAACAAAAAGCTGTAAATACATGAAAGCTCAACACAAGAGATTTTTTTTTTCTTCTTCTCTCATATAACAATCCTGAAAGGATGCTGAGGTCAACAGGGCAGAGTTCTCTTCCACCCACATATCTTCCATCTTAAAGTCTTGCCTTCTCCAGAACTTGGTCATCATCTTCCAGCTGGCAGAGTAAGTGAGAGCATCTGTTGACAGATTTTCCAGGCCAGGCCTGGATATGTGCACGTCTTCTTCTGCTTACTTTCCATTGAGGGAGAGCATAGACACATGGCCACACTGACTTTATGGGGGATGGGGAATGTCCTGTAGGTGTATGGCCAACAAAGAAGACACTATGTCTGCACTGCAAAATATACTCCATTATGTGTCCAATTCTCTGGTACATTCCTCAAGAACCTCAAATTAAACAGATAAAAAAGAACTCTAGATTTCTCACTCTCATCAAGTCTTTCATTCACCAAATGGCACCACCATCTATGCAAGTTGCATAAGGTGGTCTCCTAAAAGTTATTATTTTTTTAAAGTATTTATTTTTATTGCTTTTATTTGGCTGCCCTGGGTCTTAGTTGCCACATGTGGGATCTAGTTCTCTGGCCAGGGACTGAACTCGGGCCCGAGGTATTCAGAGTTCAGAGTCTTAGCTACTGGACCACTAGGGAAGTCCTGAAAATTATTCTTGATTTGTTTCTTATTCTCATCTTCCTCATGGAGTTCTTCAGGAAGTCCTTTCAATTCCACCTCCAAAACATCATAAACCAATCTACTTTATGGCCACTGTCTTAGTTCAAGCATCATCATAATCTGGGCTATTCCAACAGCCTCTTAATAACTGTTCACGTCTCCACTTTCACTTGTCCATATTTAACTCTCCATACAGCAGGGTCTTATCTTTAAAAACATAAATTTGATCAGACCCCTCTTTAGTTTAAAACCTTCCAGTGGCTTAGAATAAAATCCAAAGTTCTCACCATGACCCTAAAGGTGTATATCAGCAGTCCCCAACCTTTTTGGCACCAGGAACCACTTTATAGGAAGATAATTTTTCTACGAATCAGGGTAGGGGAGAGGGGATGGTTTCTGGATGATTCAAGCGCATTACATTTACTGTGCACTTTGTTTCTATTATTATATCAGTTCCACCTCAGATGAGGCATCAGATTCCAAAGGTTGGGGACCGCTGGCGTAGATGATACAACCCTCTTCACCTTTCCAACCTCATCCTTTACCACTCTCTTCTACTCTCCCTGCTCCAGCTACAATGATCGTGCTGCTTCTTGACCACATTTACCTAGCTTCTACTTTAACACTTTTACAACTGCTGTTCCATCTGCCCAGAAAGTGATCTGGATCTCCAGTAGACAGTTTCTTCTCATTTATCAGAGGTCTCAGCATCAGGGTTGCCACCTGGGAGACCTCTCCTGATCCTTGACTTGAAAAGTCCTGACACCCAGTTAATTCTCTTACCTCAGCATTGTTTACTTTCTTAGTATCCACAAACTGTGCTTTTCTTTCTTTAGTTTCTGCTGCTCTCTCTGGAAAAAAAAAAAGATCCATGAGCAGGTACTGTGTCTTTTTTCTACTTTTTCCCCAGGGTCGAGTAGGCCTGGCACACAGCGGTGCTAAGTAAATAAGTGAAAGAATGAAGAACCACCAAGAGGTGATTAACCAAAATACTCTTGCAAGGTTCTTTGATAGGCTGTTGGTAAAGCCTGGTTTCTCCACCCCGCTTCCCCACCCCTAATCCCCACCTCCCCTTGCCCAGGAGAGGTTTGGCAGAAGAGCAGCCGCATCTGGTGAGGCCCTCCTCTCTCCCACGGAGCTATGGGAGCCTGAACTTGCTGGCTACTCCACTTTCCGAAAGGGAAAGATACCCAGCTAAATGCCGACACAACGAGGAAGAGCGGAGTGAACGAGCCTTGGGGTCAGAGATCTGGGGGCCCCTGCGGCAGAGCTGGTTCCAGAGCCCCCAGGCCAACCCCATGAGCTGTAGGCTGCTCCCCACTGCCAGGGCCTAGGGGCTGCAGGGAGGGAGGGCCTGCACCCAGTTCAGCATTTGGTCCGCAGATGGGATGCTGACAGGCAAAGGCTTTAGTGTCCGGCTTTCATTGATTACTTGTTTTCTCGAGCCAGGCATTAAAAAAAAAAAAAAAAAGTCATCTGTGTTGGTAGAGTAACGAGCACAAACCTGCATCCCAGTTCCGACGTGACCACTTCTCAGCTGTCCGCAGTTGTGCGTAAATGAGTTTCGCTCTCTGACAGCCTCAGTTACCTCACCTGTTAACAGGGAACAAGAACACACTTAGCTCAAAGGGCCAAATGCCTACCTTATAAAGAGGAGAGAAACTAAAGGAAGAAAAGAGCCTCACGTAAAGTAAACGCACCGTATATATGTAACTATTATTGCTATTATTATCTATAGAACTCTTGTTACCGCCTGACCAGCCCGGAGCCTCAGTTTCCGCGCCTCAATCACTAGTCGTTTATCTCCGGATCTTTCCGTAGGGTAGTTCCCGCGCCAGAAGCCCTATCCGCTGCGCAGGGACAAACTAGTTTGTAGTGCCACCCGCAGGCACTAGCGTCAGCTGGTGAGGGCCCGTAGCCCAGCCCCGCCGGCCCCTGACGCCTTTACGTCATCAGCTCGGCGCCAGCACTGCGGAGGGCCCCGGGGCCTGTCCTGGGTGTGGCGCCACCTTGGGGAGGCCTTGGCGGACGCCTGCAAGTCGACTGCTTGGTTCGCGGGCGGCTCGGAAACCCCAGCGGACCGCAGCGAGGGGCGCGTGGAGCCGTGGGGACACGAAGTCGGGCGACAGGAGGGGCGGCCCGGAGCTCAGGCGGGGCACAGCGCCGGCAGGCGGGCGGCCGGCCGGGCTGCCCGGCGCGGGTGTCCCGGCGATGTGTGGTGCTGAAGCGGCAGCGGGAGCAGCAGCGGCGGCGGCAGGCTCGGCCTCGGCTTCGCGGCGGTGCCGGCGGCGGAGGCGGAGGCGCAGGCTCCTCCTCAGAACCTGGCGAACCCGGACCTAAGCGGCGGCCCCGCGAGGCCCCGACACAGCGCCCCTGATCGGGGCCTTCCCCGCCTTGCCCTGCCCCGGGAGCCTGCCTCCCCGGCCGGGGATGAGGCCGGGAGGCGGCCGCGCGGGGCCCAGCACAAAGACTTGTTCCCGGGGGCCGCTGCTGCTGCCGCCGCCAGCCTAGAGCCGCCTGCCGAAGCCGAGCCGGCGCCGGGGCCCTCGTCCCCTCAGGTCCCTGGGGGCGGCTGCTGCCCGTCTCCCCGAGACCCAGGGCCCCGAGCGCTGAGCCCCTTGTTCCCCCGGCTGCGGTGGGATCGGGCAGCTGCGCAGCCTCCGCTGCTCCCGGCCTTGCGGGCCCAGCGGAGCATGTCGGAGAGCGATATGGAGAAAACCATCAAGGTAAGTTGGGGGACATGCCTCCTCGCTTTGTCTCTTTGGCATTCCTCTCGGCTTCAGCCTCAGAAAGCGGAGAGAACTTAGAGATTCCAGCAACTCCGGCTTTCAGTTCCGTGGGTTCCAACCCCTGGGTTCCGTGGACTGCGTTTTACAGCGCTGAAGGCAAAGGGTTTGTGGATGGGCGCGAGAGGGACGTCCGACTCCCTCCGACTTACCTGCTTGAAGCGGGGATGTGATTTGTACTTCCCTAGAATGGAGGGTGGGTGGCGTGGAGATACTTGATGCGAGTAGCACGTAGGGCGCCCTGCTACTCTCTATTCGATCACTCCCCAAGTACCATCAGAATTTGTTTTCAGGTGATCTGCTGCAACAGCACTTGGAGAGTTGGATCTTACCCCTCGCTCCAGATTTGTTTGAAATCTGCAGTTTCAGCAGGAGGTGCTTCACCTTACAAAACCTTCCGTTTGGCAAATAGGTTGCTTTCACTTTTCCGTGTGGTTCCTCCCCTTTTCCTGTTTCCTTTTCCTTCTCCTGGGGGGCGTTGAGTTTACTTAGGAGGAGCTAGTGGTGTCCTTTACATACCGCTCTGTTAACCAAAAAAAAAAAAAAGCAAATATGTGTGTCCCAAAGTGGCCCAAATAAAATGACACATTTTGGGAAAAAAACCCGCTTTTTACTTTTTTTTACAGGCAAACATTGAGGCATTAAGTCACTAGGAGTCAGAAAGTTACCATTCAGCTGTACTGAGGAAATTAAGTTTCTTATGTAAATTGAACACTGAAGCTTAAAGTTTGATATTTATTACTTACTTATTTTACAGTATTAAGTCAAATCTGTGCATTTAGGAATTTCATTTTCCCTTGAGGGATAGGCAACTCGGGGTTATTTTCCCCATCAAGACACAATCACTACTGCTGCTGCTGCTCAGTCACTTCAGTCGTGTCCGACTCTGTGTGACCCCACAGACGGCAGCCCACCAGGCTCCCCCATCCCTGGGATTCTCCAGGCAAGAACACTGGAGTACTACTAATAACTAATTAAGAACTTCCACTTCTAACAATTTTGGGGGTTACAAAGTTTATAGAAGTCATCAGTCATTTCAAAGAAAATTCACCTTTTAAAGGAGGCATCAAGACAGAACATATACATTAAGAAATATCAGATTTTAAATGATAGAATTAAAGGATCCAAAAGACTGCTTTGATAGATACATTTTTTTCTTTTGGTTTGGATTTCATTGGTACAGCATCATGTATTGCCTAAAGTTATATGATTGGGTTGTGAATCAATACATTTGGCAGGTTTTTAAATTCAGCTAGCATTTGCTTGTGCAAGGTGTTGTGTTGGGCACTTGTGAAGCAAAGAGCCTTAGATGTCCCTCTTTTGTAGATCTTCTATCTAGATGGTGGAGTTAGTTAATAAACATTGTCAGGTGATTATAATTAAAAGACAGTTCGATCCCTGGATTGGGAAGATCTCCTGGAGGAGGAAATGGCAAGCCACTGCAGTATTCTTGCCTGGGAAATCCCATGGAAAGAGGAGCCTAGTGGGCAACAGTTCATGGGGTCGTGAAAGAGTTGGACACAACTTAGTGACTGAGCACACATTAAAAAAGGTGGAGAGTGCTATTTTAGGAAGGGTGGGCAGGGAAGGCCTTCCTGAGGAGGTGACATTTGTATCAAGCTTTGAAGGGAATGAGGGAGCAAACCTCCATTGTCTTGGGGAAAAATATTATAGGCAGTGGGAACAGAAGATACAAAGGCCCTGAGGTAGGTGCAGGTCTCCTGTGACCCAGGAACAACAGGGTGACTGGAATGCAGTGGGTCAGTATAAATTATGTTGGAGCCAGGTAACCAGAAGCCAAAGTACATAGGGCCTTTAGGCCATTGCAAGAACTTTGGCTTGACCCTGAGTAGAAAGGGAAATCTGAGAGAGTTTTGAGCAGAAGAGATACATAGTTCTAGTGGGCAAATATATAAATGGGGAAGCAGTATTCTACTGAGTGGTTATAGTAGTTTCTCCAAGTTGACTCATGAGTTGAAATCTCAGCCTGGCCATTCATTTAGCTGTGTCCTTGAATAAGTCACTTTACTTCTCTCTCACTTAGTTTTTTCATCCATACTACTGCTACTGCTAAGTCACTTCAGTCGTGTCCAACTCTGTGCGACCCCATAGACGGCAGCCCACCAGGCTCCCCCGTCCCTGGGATTCTCCAGGCAAGAACACTGGAGTGGGTTGCCATTTCCTTCTCCAATGCATGAAAGTGGAAAGTGAAAGTGAAGTCGCTCAGTCGTGTCCGACTCTGTGCGACCCCATGGACTGCAGCCTACCAGGCTCCTCCGTCCATGGGACCCTCCAGGCAAGAGTACTGGGGTGGGGTGCCATTGCCTTCTCCATTTCATCCATAGGAAGAGGATGAAAAAATCTCCCCAGCTCAGCGTTTTTTTTTTTTTTTTTTTTTTTTGAGAATTTAATAAAAATGTGCTTATAATACCTAACATTTAGTAAGAACCCAATAGATATTAGCTTATAGCCACTTAAGAATGGTTCAGAAAGACGTGTATGTAGTTTTCCTCAGTTGGTCACTATTGTCCAACCTGATTTTCTTCTTATTTTTTTTTAGCCTTTCTTCTTGTACTTAGTAGATCACTGGGAATCTTCCAGTTGTATGTTTTCAACCAATACTAAGGCCAGATTAGTGAAGTTGAAAATATCTACCAACCAGTAGGTAGATACTGGTTGGATAGGATATACCCCTTGGAAGCAAGCCAGCATCTCATCAATTAAAACTTTTGGTCTGTGGTGGTGTCTTATATTCATTGTTTTGGTTTTTTGAGGCTGTCCCTCATTTGGTGAGAACTGAGACCTCTAGAGTTCAGCTGGAAAAGCTATTTTCCTGGGTTTTCACTACAACATTTAAACTTCTGCTGCCTCGTGACCTGAGAATGGGCTGACTGGACTTTAAGATCTCATCCTATTACTCGCAAATATTTAGGATAAGGCCAGCTGGCTACAACCATAGGCTCTGTCTTCTCAGTTCTGTCTCTCCTGCTATAGCCTGTGACTTCAGTACTCCCAGGTCACTTAGCTAAACCTGGATAATGAGCGTTTGGGGATTATGGGATTAGAGATTGCCTTACATATTTGTCTTCTGTTGTATATGGCAGTTTTTAATATTTGATGAACTTAATAAAAATTCATTTCCGTAGTTTTAAAAAACATTAAAAAAAATTTCAGTTATAATTCACATATGATAAAGTTCACCCAAGATAAGTGTATAATTCAGTCATTTTTAGTAAACTTAGAGTTGTGCAGGAGAAGGCAATGGCAACCCACTCCAGTGTTCTTGCCTGGAGAATCCCAGGGACAGGGGAGCCTGGTGAGCTTTCGTCTATGGGGTCACACAGAGTCGGACACGACTGAAGTGACTTAGCAGCAGCAGTAGCTGCTTCATTCTGTATTCCAAGGTCAAATTTGCCTGTTACTCCATGTGTTTCTTGACTTCCTGCTTTTGCATTTTGATTATCCTTAGCATGATTTCGGGGAAGGCAATGGCACCCCACCCCAGTACTCTTGCCTAGAAAATCCCATGGACGGCTCCAGTTCATGAGGTCGCTAGGAGTCAGACATGACTGAGCAACTTAACTTTCACTTTTTGCTCTCATGCATTGGAGAAGGAAATGGCAACCCACTCCAGTGTTCTTGCCTGGAGAATCCCAGGGACAGAGGAGCCTCATGGGCTGCCGTCTATGGGATCGCACAGAGTCGGACACGACTGAAGCGACTTAGCAGTAGTAGCAGAGTTGTGCATCTGTCCTCACTATCCAGCTTTAGAATTTTTCCATACATTCCCCACTTCCCCTGAGAGTTCATTCTGCCTCACTGTGGTCAGCCTGTACACTCACTCCCCACCCCAGACAACTTTATTGATCTGCTTTCTGTCACTATTATTTTGTCTTCTCTAGAAATTCAAAATAATTGAAATTATATACATGTAGTCTTATGTATTTGACTTCTTTTATACTTTTGAGGTTCATTCATGTTAGTGTATGCATTAGTAGTTCACTCCTTTTTATTCCTGAGGAATCTCTTTATGGGCACTTGGATTGTTTCCAGGTTTTAGCTATTATAAACAAAATGATAAATAAAACTTGTCCATACAAATTTTTGTGTGAACATAATGTTTCATTTCTTCTGGGGAAATAACTAGGTGTGGAATTACTGGATAGTACAGTAACTTTTTAAGAAGCTGTAAAACTTTTCCAAAATGGAATTGTTCTAGGATCATTTGTTCAAAACATTATCTTTTCCTTGTTGAACCACCTTTGGTGGTAATCAGTTGATCATAAGTGTATGAGTTTATTTTTTGGATTCTCTTTTTTTCATTCTTTTGGTTTTATTTTTTTAAATTCCCTTTTCTGTTTCTTTGATCCATATGACTATCTGTGCCAGTGCCACACTGATGTGATTACTGAAGCTTTATACTAAGTTTTCAGATTGAGTAGCATGAGAACCATCTTGGTTTTACTATTTCAAAATTAAGTTGGCTATTCAAGTTCTTTGTATTTCCAAATAAGTTTTAGAGTCAGCTTGTCAGTTTCTACCAAAAAAAAAAAAAAATGTGTGTTGGGATTTTAACAGGGATTCCGTGAATCCCACATGCAGCAGTGAAGATCAAAGATTCCGTGTGCCGCAGCTAAGATCCGCTGCAACTAAATACGTGTTAAAGAAAAAAATTGGCAGCAGAAAGGTGTGGAGATGAAGACTATTCTCAGCTTGTTTTACACATTTACATATTCACTGGATAGAAGCTCTGTTTTCATCTCTGAACTTAGCCTGGTGTCTGGCACTTCCTAATTGCTCAGTGAGTTTGTGTTACATGGACAGATGTCCTGTTGCTATACCTGGGAGTCAGGATTCTGTTGCTAACTGTAGTCTATCAGATTTTCATTGCAACAAAACAATTTGAAAGTCTCATGAGTTTTGGCCTAACTTCTCAAGGTCAACAGTTGGTTTCCAGTACTGCCCATGGAACCCTGAAAAATGAATTTTCCTCTACCACAGTTTAAATGTATGACTTCCTTGCCTAAAAACATAGCAACAGAAGCTCAGTATATAGTGTGTGCGTGCATGCTCAGTTGCTTCAGTCGTGTCCAATTCTGCGACCCTATAGACTATAGCCTGCCATGCTCCTCTGTCCATGGGATTCTCTAGGCAAGAATACTGGAGTGGGTTGCAATGACTTCCTCCAGAGAGTCTCCCCAACCCAGGGACTGAAGTCGCGTCTGCCTGCGTCTCCTGCACTGCAGGCAGAGTCTTTACCCCCTGAGCCACCTGGGAAGCCCCAGTACATAGTGACTACACAGAAATTCCATAAAAACTTTAAGCTGTGGAGCTCTATATGGAACTATGGAAAGCTACTGGAATCTATTTTTAAAAAACTATAAAGAATATAGTTACACAATGAATGTATGTCTTTGTGTTCAAAATAACACTTGAAAACCAGATAAATATACTATGATATTTACTGTTATTTTATTTGAACTTAGTAAGTTTTAGTTTATTCAGTTATTCCAATTTGATCAGTTAAGGATATAGGCCTCTGTGGCATAGCAGCATTTCTAGAATCTCAGAAAATCCACTTGACCATTTGAAGAAATAAGTCCTTAGTAGTTTGAAAAGCGTATCTTCCACACTCAGGAAGAAAAAACGACAACCAAAACATCCCAAAACCAGCAACGAGGTTTGACTCACATGGATCTTGAAGATGAGCTGAAGAATTTCTTTTCACCCCCAAGTTTTTTGCCTTCTCTTGTTGGAAAACAATGCCTAGACTAGTCACTTAGGTGAAATATCTAATTACATAGCCTTTCACAAAGCTCTACTTATCAGCTTCTTTCAGAAGGTATCAATAAGATAATGAGCTGTTATGGTCTTCTGTTGTTCCACCTCTGCTTAACTATTCAACTTTTAATTGGAGAATCATTCTCTGCCTCCTCCCTTTTTATTTTAATAGGAAAGCTCCATTTTAGAAGAATACAATATCAATTGGACTCAGAAGCTGGGAGCTGGAATTAGTGGTCCAGTTAGGTAAGAGACCCATGTGCTGCTGCTGCTGCTGCTGCTAAGTCGCTTCAGTCGTGTCCAACTCTGTGCAACCCCATAGACAGCAGCCCACCAGGCTCTGCCATCCCTGGGATTCTCCAGGCAAGAACACTGAAGTGGGCTGCAGACCATGACAAAACTGTTCTAAAAAGGGCCATTCATAATACACATAAAGTTAGAAGCACTACGTGTTCCAGATTTGTGAAATAGCCTTAATTTAACAAGTGGAGGTATTTATGATAGGCTTTTTCTCATCCATGTATAAATATATTTAAGTGACATGGTCTGTGACAGGATCATTTAAGATGTTGATACCAGGGAGGTGCTGTGTGAGTCACTTGTCACCAGCAGAGGCCATTTTTTCTTTCTTGACCAGTCTCAAATTGATTTCCCGTGTCTGAGGCCTGTGGAGGGTGGGTGAGATGCCTCTTTCTGCCTTTCCATCTGCTAGCCCTAGGGGCAAGTTTGTTCTGATGTGCCTGGATATATTTTTGATTAGAAGTACAGTTCTCAAAGAACAGCTTGTTAGATTAGTTTTTACGGTAACGTAGACGATTTCTGATTGAATTTTTTTCTTTCAAATCTAGAGTCTGTGTGAAGAAATCAACCCAAGAACGATTTGCACTGAAAATTCTTTTTGATCGTCCAAAAGCTAGAAATGAGGTATGAGCCTTTATTGCCTTGATTTGCCTAAATATTTGAAGTGCCTAAGAATTTATTCTTTTTACAAGACAGCTTCTTAGAATACAGAGCTGCACAAAGAATTTTATGTTCATACTTACTCCTTTTATGTTCATACTTACTTTTTCCCTATTCATGTTGTTATTATAAAGCAGTCCTTCATCCATCAATACCAAAAGCTATGAATAGAGTCTTGCTTCCTTTCAAACCACTTCTTTCTTGTTCTTTTTCAATTAATGTGATTCTTGTACTCTGAAGTAGTCAGGTTTACTTTAGCTTTTACTTATTGGGAAAGTTCCTAAAAGGGTGGAAATAGAATAGTATGAGGAAGGTTCTAGTGAATGATATATTGAAAAGGAGCTGTAGAACTCTGAAGATAGGTTTCTAGTTTTTCAATAATAGGCATTTGTTTAAAATTATTTGGATGTGGTGATGACATGTTAATTATATGCAATGAAGGACTTATTCTTTTGCTTAGAGATATATGAATAATTTCTGAAATAAGATGAATTTTTCATTTTGTAATAGGACAGCAGAAAATACATCTGTTGGTGAGGTTTTTTTTATTACATGGAAAGAGCATTAAGGAGGTAATTTGTATATGAAAACATTTTTTTTTTTCAATGTCATTCCAGATGATCAGATTTTTTACATAATAGGCTCATGCCCAGGCCTAGTGTGGTCACTTTTGGCAGGGGTATGGGGTGGGGGAGTTTGGAGAGAAAATGTTGGCCTCCCCTACGTACAGAAACTTTTCCTCTGTTTTTCTTTAAGGTACGTCTGCACATGATGTGTGCCACACACCCAAATATAGTTCAAATTATTGAAGTGTTTGCTAACAGTGTACAGTTTCCTCATGAGTCCAGCCCCAGGTAAGACTACACAGGGTCATTGTCACCTGCTCACCTCTCCATGGGTAAGCCAAGGTGTAGTGGGATCTTCTCTTTTGTGCTCTCTTTCTCTTCCCTCCCCTCCCTTCCTTCTTTCTTTTTCTTCTCTCCTTTACTTTTTATTTTGGATATTTTCAAACATTTGTAAAAGAATTACGTACTGAATCCCCAAGTGCCCATCACGTATCCTCAGCATTTATTAACTCCTTGCCAGTCTTGCTTCATCTGTACTTCACCCACTCTCCTGTCCCCGCTACCCCCGATTATATGTGATTACTTTCTCTTTTGAAAAAGCATATCACGTGGAGTTTAAACAGATTCTATTTCAAATTAGAAAAGGGGACCAAATAATCTAGGCAATGTCTTGAAGCTGATATGGCAAAAGGACTTTATTGCTTAGTCTGGCCTTCCTTTTAAAGGAAGAGATCAATGTCATTCCTTTAGCCTCCAAATGCTTGGGAAGCCCATTGCGTGTGACACCATTGGGTGTCATTCTAAATCTTTTCCAGGGAGTTCAATACCAAGGGGACTGAGATGTAAACCTGTCATTCTGGCAGTGTGGTAGGGACCAAGGACAGGCATGCATAAACTGTTTTGAGCTTACAAAGGAGGAAAGCTGCTGTCTGTAGGCTGGGGAGGTGAGGTGTCTTAGCGTGGTTGTTCTGGGGCTTGGACAATCAAATGATTATTTCTTAAAATTGTGCTCTGTTGGTGAAAGCATTTGGATGGAAGGTGGAAACATTTATATCAAAGAATGGTAACCAAAATTCAGATTTTTTTTTTTTTGACAACATAAGAATTTTTGCTTTTATTTAGTAGCTGTTTAACCCTATCTGACTGTCTTGCTGGGCATGCTGTGGGTCATATGGAAAACTAGTGGAGTAGGGGTGGAGAGTAGAGATGAGGGAGAGAATGTGCATGAACACACACACCCCCCCATACACACACACACACACACACACACACACACACACATGAATAAATAATGAAGACAGTCCAGCCTATACAAAGTCTTATTCTGTTTTCAATATGCTTTCAATATAGCTTCCCTAAAATATATATACACGTATAGAATCTTCAAAAGGACCATTGTCTTCAAAACTAATTCTTTTACTTTCTTTTGGCATCTTAGAAACCTTTAGGTCAGGGATGGTCCTTATTCATAGTGTCCTGCTGGTAGTGACAGGGGATCCAGCTCAAAGGGGCTGGCAGGACTAGACTTAGGACACGTTTTGTCGATGAAGTATCTGGCTACTTGATGTTTCAGTTGTTTTTTTTTTTTTTTTTAACTTAACAAAATCAAATGCTTTCAAACAGGGCTCGGCTCTTAATTGTAATGGAGATGATGGAAGGGGGAGAGCTATTTCACAGAATCAGCCAGCACCGGCACTTTACAGAGAAGCAAGCCAGCCAAGTAACAAAGCAGGCAAGTTGACCCCGGGTACCAATCAAACTGCCAACAGTGTTGGTTAACAAGCACAATTTCACTGTGGAGGGGAATAAAAGAAAGCTTGGAGAAAAGCTCTATTTGATCTCTCATTGCCTGCTTTGTTATGTCATTAGAAAAGATGCCTTGACAGGAGGAATGTGAGCCCCTCTTCTGCTTTGGGGAGGGAGCTGTGCTCTTCAGTGGCTGTTGATTGTTTGCTTAGCATAAGATTTAAATAAACTCTGCAAGGAAGGTAATCTTAACTCCTTTTTAGATGGCAGATAATCTTTAGGCATGTAGCTTCCAAGCCACTGTTATTGGACTTTGAGATAAAATGCTGCTGATACTACCTGAAAGACTGTGTGGTATAAAAACACATTCTAAGACAATTGGATTTAAGATACTTTTTGCTCCTGAGTCACTTTTCTCTCATCAGATTTTAACAGTACTCTAAAGTCTTTGTAATTCTGAGGGTATTCCTGGTTATATGTTCTTTCTATTCTGATGTCACATTTTATTGCTAGAGGTGTGATCTTTTCACAAACAATACTAGGAATCCGACTGGAAATAACCTCATGAGGAGATGGAAAGCCAAACCCTCAAGGTTTCTCTTTAGGCCAAGCAAGCAAAGCAGAGAAGCATGACATATGGCCCAGTTGGTTCTTAAAGAAAAATTCTTCCAAATTTTCTGCGAGCCTCAAGCATTTTTTGAAGCCTCCTTTCTGGCAGGGAGGAACTGCTCTTTGGAATGCCAAGACAGTTCCATACAGAGTGTTAAAGAACAGGTGCAATCTGTTCTGTTAGGTTTTAAAAAATTATAGCTTGTGTTTTTCAAACATTAGGACTAAAGGATGAGCTCTAATAATCTATAAAACCAGACCTCTTTAAAGCCACCAAAACAGGCAACATTTTCAACCAGTGGGATGAGCAGATTGGAGCATCAGGTGGAAACATCCATTCAGCTGCTTTCTGTTGTTCTTGAAGGCAGAACTTCAAGTCCTGCTCCCTGAAGAGTTCAGGTCTCTCTTGAGCCAGGCGTTAGTGCCACTGCCCCGCTAGGGGAAATGCAGGCCTGTTGAAGACTGCCTGGCCCAGTGTTTGCTCTGCAGTGCTTGTCACATCTCACATTAATGGAAGTGGAAGTATTTTGTTTTCCCATTTAATATAGGATTTAACCATCAGTTTATTCTGACAAAGAATTATTTTCCTGTTGTATTTTTCTTTTTGTTGAACAAAATATAGGTTGCTATTAAATGAAGCTTACTTCATTCTGTTTCTTGGTATGTGAAGTCTTAATTTCTGCTGTAAAGCTGAAATCTGACCACAGTCTTAATTGACTTACTAAGGGTTATTTTTTAACATCCTGAGTTTGCTAAGCCAGGGGAATTCAAGAATAATCTCTTCTAAGATGCGGTTGCTCCATTATGTCCTTTTCCAGATAGCTTTGGCTCTACAGCACTGTCACTTGTTGAACATTGCCCACAGAGACCTCAAGCCTGAAAATCTGCTCTTCAAGGATAACTCTTTGGTGAGATGACTTGCTTTTCTGTATTTCAGTGCCGCTACTCCCAACATAGTTTAGGAGTGGTGTGTAGGTGTGTTGGTGTGTATATGTTTGGAGTGCTCTGAATCCATGTTGAAGAAGCTTTAGGCCAGAGTGCTTCCAGCAGCTTACTTTCCCCATCTGTTCCCTTGGTAGAGGCTCAAGAGAAATTTTACCATACTCCTGGTATCAGTCATTTTGGATGATACTGATACATGTTTGTACAGAAGGACTTAAGATTTGGGATATCATTTGGAAGGACTTTGGGAAGGGGCAGGAATCTTTATGCTGTTATATGTTAACTTGAAACTTAATGGTTGTGTTTACAGTTAATCCCGATAAGGTGTTTTCCTCTCTAGCCCCAACCCACGCCCCATGCACTCTGTCCTACCAGATTACAGATTACTGACTCTGGCTGTCATGAAGCTGACGTTAAGGGTGAAGCCGCACTCTAGACTTATGAGAGGTGATGCACAATAGGCACAATCAGGGCACATGCGACTAATATCTTGGTTTGAGTGCTGCCTTTACAAGTTAGGAAACAGGGATAACTGAGTGGGCAGAAATCTCTCTTTTGTGTTTTACTAAGAACAGCTCCTCAATATGAATCTTTGTGTCCAGACATGAGGACATGCTACTCATAGGTTCCAGTCCCAACCAGAAACTCATGAGAGCTCAAGGCGACATGTCTTACACCTGGATTTTCCTTTAACATTTTCTGAGAACTGTGGGGCAGTGATTCCCATTTGTTTGATTTCAGGATGCTCCAGTGAAGTTGTGTGACTTTGGATTTGCCAAAATTGACCAAGGTGACTTGATGACGCCTCAGTTCACCCCATATTATGTAGCACCTCAGGTAAGCATGTGCTGTTTCTTCCATAGGATGTATCACCAGGCCACCTGTAGACTCATACTTCTTCCATTCTACAGCATGAGTGGGCATATATTACAAATGGAAAGGGGAAAACTCAACTTCAGAAACCCATAGGCTGCTTAATTTGGTATAGTCATTTTATTCTTTTAACAGCAACCTTACTGAGGTATGATTAGTATACTGTAAAAATACTTCTACCTTGGGCTTCGCTGGTGACTCAGAGGTTAAAGCATTTGCCTGCAATGCGGGAGACCTGGGTTCGATCCCTGGAGAAGGAAATGGCAACCCACTTCAGTATTCTTGCCTGGAAAATTCCATGGACAGAGGAGCCTGGTGGGCTATATTCCACGGGGTAGCAGAGAGTCGGACACGACTGAGCAACTACACTTTCTAAGTGTAGTTTGATGAGTCTTGACAGATGGATACTTCTGCATGGACCTTGCCAAAATCAAGAAGTAAAACAGTTCTATCACTTCAAAAACCGTCTTGTGTGCCTTCACAGTCATTCTGCTCCCAACTTAATCCCCTTAATTAAAGCCACTGATCTACTTTCTGTCATTATTGGTTAGTTTTGCCTGTTGCAGAATTTCAGTAGAATGGAATTCCTGTACCTTTTGTGTTTCACTTCTTCAACTCAGCATGTTTTTGAGATTTATTCATGTTGCTGTGTGTATCAGTAATTAGTTCTTTTTTATTGCTGAGTAGTAGTCCATCATATGACTAAGCCACATTTGTTTTATCTGTTCACTGAGTGGTGGCCATTTAGGCTTGTCTCCTGGTTTTTTGAATAAAGCTGCTGGGAATGTTCATTTACAGGTTTGGGGAGACATGCCCCTCCCCTTTAGGTAAAATCTTTTTCAAAATGGTTGTGCCTTTTCTTATCTCTAACTTGTTTGTTAGTATTTATAATCTCAGTTATTCTAGTAGGTATTTAGTGTTATTTCGTTATGGATTTAATTACAGCATTTTCCTCATGGCTACTGTTGTTGAATATTTTTTCATGTGTCTATTGGCTATTCTGTTGTGAAATATGGGTACAACATTCCGTTATGAAGTATGGTACAAATCTTTTGACCTTTCTGTGATTAGTTTTTATTTTCTCTAGATTTACATATAGAAGTAGCACATCATATGGTGTTTTCTTGAGGGGGGCAGTTTCTTTTACTCAGCAAAATTATGTTTATTTACCTATGTTATTTGTATGTCAATAGTTCTTTCATTTTACTGCTGGAAGGTATTCCATGATGTGGATATACCATGGTTTGTTTATCTACTCATCTATTGATGGGTTGTTTTCAACTTTTGGCTGTTAAAAATGAGCCTGTTTATAAACATTTGCACACAGGTTTCTGTATGGACACTTTATTTCCTTTTCTCTTTGGTAAATATCTAGAGTGGAATAGCTCTATCATATGTTGGATGTGTTTAACTTATTTAGAAATTGCCAAGTTGTTTGCCTAAGTGGTCGTTCAATTTTACATTCCCAATCAGAAAGTCTCAGGGCTCTCCACATTCTTACTGGCATTTGGCATGGACAGTCTTTAATTTTAGCCATTTAAGTGACTTTGTAGAGGTATTTCACTGTGGTTTCAATTTGCTTTTCCCTAATAGCTACTGATGTTGAGCATCTCTTGTGCTTCTTTGCTGTCTGTATATTTTCTTTGAAGTATATGTTCACGTGTTTTCCCCATATTTTAAATTGGATTGTTTGTTTTCTTGATGAATTTGAGAGCTTTTTAAAAAATAATGTTTTGGATATAAGTCCTTTATCAGATACATGCTTTGGAAAGAATTTCTTGCAGTCTGTGGCTTTTCTTTCTTTTTTAAATTTAAGTATAGTTGATTTATAATGTTTGAGGTATATAGCAAAGTGATTCAGTTATACACATACACACATATCATCTTTTCTGGATATATGCCCGGGAGTGGGATCACTGGGTCATATGATAGCTCTTTTTTAGTTTTTTAAGGAGCCTCCATACTATTTTCCATAGTGGCCGCATCAATTTATGTTCATCCATCAATTTATGTTCCACCAACAGTGTAGGAGGGTTTCCTTTTCTCCACACCCTCTCCAGCTTTTATTATTTGTGAACTTTTTGATGATGGCCATTTTGACCATTGTGAGGTGGTAACAGTGTCTTTCATTTTGGTGTGAAGACCAATTTTTTAACTTTTTAAAAAATTTCATGGGTTCTGCTTTTGGTTTTCTATCTAAGAGATCTTTGTCTAACCCAAGATCACAAAGATTTTCTACTATAGGTTTTATAATTTTAAGTTTTACATTTAGGTCTGTGATCCATTTTGACTTAATTTTTGTATAAGATGTGAGGTATAGATCCAAGTTCACTTTTTAAAAGCATTTGGATATCTAGTTGTTCCTATATATTTGTTGAAAAGCTATCTTTTCTCCACTGCCTTGTTTCTCAGCCTTTGTCAAAAACCCAGTTGAATGTATATGTGTGGGTTTATTTTTGGATTGTTCTACTCTGTTCCAATGATTGGTCTTTATACCAATATCATATACTGTTTTGATTATTGACACTTCTTAATAACTTTTGACATGAGGTAGTTTTAGCCCTCTGAGTTTGTTCTTTTTCATAGTTATTTTGGCTATTCAAATTTCTTTGCATTTCCTTATGAACTTTAGAATTGGCTGTTGATTTCTACAAAAAAGTATGCCGGAATTTTGACTAGGGTTGTTTGAAACATATAGTTCAATATGGGAGTACTGACTTCAATATGGGAGTACTGACAATATAACAGCATCGAGCCTTCTGATCCATAAGCAGGCTGTATTCCATTTATTTTTGTCTTTGGTTTTGCTCAGCAATATCTGTCTGGTTTTCAGTGTACAGGTCTTTCACATCTCTTTTTAGATTTATCCTTAATATTTTTAATGCCGTAATAAGTGGTATTTTCTTTTTTAGTTTTAATTAATTCACTTTATTATTCTTGTGTGAGAACATGAGCCTGGGTCCTTTGTGCACAGAGACTGTAGTGTGGGTCTTTACAAGATAGTGAATTCCTGATAGGGAGCTTTAGTGAGCACAGTCACCTTCAAGAGGTCAGGTGTAAGATGGCTGTAGGCCTTAGAGGTGGCATCAAAGGTGGCCTAGGCAAGGTTGCCCAAGGTGGCAGTGTGGCCCCTGTGAGGTACAACAGTCTTCAGTACCTGCTGTCAGCAGCATGGTCCTGTGGCCATGAAGGCCCAGACAGTAGCAGTGTGTCTGGGTACAAGGATGACACCTGCCTGCAGGGAGCTGCAGTATCGTGTCTCCGTCACAGAACTCTGTGGGGCTCGCCGGTCTTGTGTCCCCAGGAGCCCCACTCCCCATGGCAGTGGAGAGCTGGGCTGCGGTGGTGGCCCCTAGGATGGCAGTGGTTACCTCCGTGCAGCACTTAGCACCCAGACCCCGTGTGACGATTACAGTGCTTCATGGCAGCAAATACCTTGAACCTGAGCCACTGGCCAGCAGGTCTGCTTTCACTGCTTGCCGAGGCATTAAGAGACACCCCTAGGAAAAAGTAATCTCAGGAAGAAGAAATAAATCTCCTTCAGGGACTGAATCTTCATGTCCTTGACCTAGGCAAATACTGATAAGTTGCTGATAGAGAGAAAAAAGGCTTTTGAAAGTATTTAGAATTTTTTTTAAATTGTTGATTGTTAACTGCCAGTGGCTACCCTCTTCAGCCTTCTAACATGTAGCAGTCTGTCTCAAACTGCAGGTCACTGATGTGAGGTTCAGTAAATTGTCCCTTTTGGTGTGACTCTGACAGGTACTGGAAGCCCAGAGAAGGCATCAGAAGGAGAAATCTGGCATCATACCTACCTCGCCAACACCCTACACTTATAACAAGGTAGGTGAAGAAAAACTAATCGCTACCCCTTGGGTGAAGCCTGTATTCTCCTGTGAGGTGTTTGTGGGCCTTTGGGAAGGTGGCAGATTCTCTTTTTATTCCTTGATATTATATTGCCACCTGAGAGGCTGAAAGAAGCTACCTATGCAGAAGAGTATTTGGAATTCAAGTTTCTGTCTGATAAAGTAAGATTCATACCAGTTTAAGTTTTGCAGCAGGAATCAAAGGCTGTGGTCACCTGGAGGTTATTTATTTGACTAGCTGTACAGTCCACTGATCACATTTAAAAGATACATTTGTCCTGCTCTTTTGAGGTGGAGGTCATGTCAGAGAATATTCCTTGGCCATTTATGGTGCCATTCTTTCTAACCCCATAAAACACCCAACTTAGAACAGTGTCTAATACACAAGGCAAGTGTCCTGAGTGGTACCTGTTCCTATCACAGTTGTTAATCTGTAGCCTACACATCAGGCCTCTCTGTCCTAAAGTACAAGAGGCTTAAGGCCTCTTGAAACAAGTCATAGAGATCCTGGAGTCCCAGAGTGAATCAGAAAAGAATGATGCTGCTTGGGGACTCAGGGAGATACAGATGACAGGAAGGGAGCTGAGGATGGCAAAAGGGCAGGCCAGCTCCTCCTGGTCACACACCCTAGAGGGCCCCCATATTCCTACCACACGCACATGCACACACACACGCAGACACATGTATCAGAGGGCACACAGGCTCCTGTGGCACTCAGCACCCTCCACTTTGCACTGGCCCAACGTGACTGGAACTCTACACATCTACTTTCATCTACTTTCTACACATCTACTTAACCCTGTTCAGTCCCCAAGTGAGTAGTTACTGCTCCACACCTTCTTCCTCTACAAACTATAGGCTGCTGTGTCCTTATGTAGTGAAGGCTGGAAGTGAGGGCTAGGCTGATGATAGTTATCAGTCAGAAATTGCCTCCTGCTTCCCACTGTAGGCAGGAATTGAGTGGTAGAAGCGCTTAGCTAACAGATATCAGAATTTACTTGATACAGTATTCTCAGCATGAATACAGTGGATTCTTGTGTGATAACAATACTTCTCAGTACTATTTTTTTCTCCTCTTCCTACTCTGTTTTGTGAATCTAGTGGTGTTTGTGAATTTGCTTGGCATTCATAAAATTTACACTCCACAGATGAGTAATATATTAAAATAATAAGTTCATAATAATTTTGAATGTGTATATATATTCATCTAGTTATAATCTTTACATTGGCAACTGAGTGAACACTGAATGCTACATTTGCAAGTAATTTTTTAAAGAAAAATAATGTAATAAGAGGTAGTTAAATTTTCAAAAACTAAATACATCAATCTTAATTTAAAAAAAAAAAGAGGCAGGACACTTGCAGTGACTCCAGCCCCAGTCTGCTGCACGATGCTGGTCGGTGTGCCTAGTTTCACTCTTGACAGATGACCCTGGACGTAACAAGATCTCCATAGCACCAGTTGCCTCATGTGAACTATTTTCCACATTTGAACTTTTTAAGATTTCTTTTCACCTCTATGATTTTATAATTGTTTTACAGCATGGGCCATGTCGTTTATGAATCTCTACTAGTAGGATGATGCCGAGACATGGCTGAGATACCTGAGGTACCTCCTTTTCCAGGCTTCTTACAGAGCAGCGCACAGCTGCGATGGGAGGCGCAAGTGGCCACAGCGGCAGGCCCCCTGGGCCGCCTTCCTCAGGCGGACACTGTTCTGTCCTGCTGTTCTGGAGGGGCTTGGTTTGAAGCCTCTGTGGACCCAATTTCTGAGGCAGGTGGAACTGCGATTAATTAAAATAGGAGTCCGTTATTAATAAGTATGTGGTGACTACAGGCCATGAAATCACCTTAACCCTATAGATACGGTCGTGCCTGGCAGTTTTGTTCCTTTCAGAATATCTTTCCCAAGAATGGCCTCGAACATGGGCACAGTGAGTCCTTGGCCAAAGGATTGCTTTCCATCTCCCGTTCTTCCCTACCATGCTTGTCCTTCATCTGTGTCAAACTGCTGTGAGCCTTTATAAAATGCCTGGTGCTGTTTGTGGGCTCAGCCCCCTGCGTCCTAGCTATTTGTCCTGCGCCCTCAGCCCGCCCAGGTGGCCGGAGGACATGTCTCACGACAGCTGGCTTGCATCAGTCACTTCTCTGGCTGGGGGCAAAGTGTCTTACATCTGTACCCAATGGGCAGATAGCAGCTTGGGCCTGGGCAGTGAGAATAAAAGTGACTTTTTACCCGATCGGCCTTGTGTATATGATGGGCATATTTGTAGCATTGATAGCAAATAACAAATACGGATAGAAAGGTTAATTCTCTTAAGACTTCCTGAAACTTTTCCAGTCTCTGATAAGTGATTCTTGGTTGTGATATCAGCCTGTGGATATCAAGGGCTGTTTTTGGGTCAGTTCTGGGGGCTTTATTTTAGAGCTATGCCTCTGGTATGAGTGACCATTTTCTTTTTTGCTTTCAGAGCTGTGACTTGTGGTCCCTAGGGGTGATTATCTATGTGATGTTGTGTGGATACCCTCCTTTTTACTCCAAACACCATAGCCGGACTATCCCAAAGGATATGCGGAGAAAAATCATGACAGGCAGTTTTGAGTTCCCGGAGGAAGAGTGGAGCCAGATCTCAGAGATGGCCAAAGATGTTGTGAGAAAGTGAGTCTCTGGGCCACTGGGCGGGGAGCCTTAAAAGTGGTGGAGTGCAAAGTAATGTTGGGTAGAGAAAATTGTACCTTCTCATTTTTATCATCACAGAAAATCTGCCCTGGAGTTTGAGATGAGAGTTCTCAGTATCCACATCTCGGTGAAATTGGAGCTGTACTCCCTCCTGTTGGATTCCTAGAATTTGTCCCTAGGGTTGAATCCAGGTCCCTTGGTAGCCACTGTATCCGTGAGCATTGATTCAGACTTTAAATGGTAACCCCCCTGGTGTATCCTTCCTGCACAGAGGCCAGTCATTTGGGACTGACATGATGCCGGGAGCTGAACTGGGGTGCCAAAGTGACCACGGATGCTTTTGTCTTTTCCTTCCTTAGCTACTGTGGGAGTATGATTGGTTGTCCAGGACCTCAGTCTCACCCTGGCCTCCCTGCTGCTAGTTGGTTGCTCTGGCATATAGAGATAGAAAGGTTCAAAAGGACTGGGGATAAGTGAGTAGATGAGGGACACATGGCATGCAGAGTCCTTTGTTTCTTACAGAACAGTGCACAGCTGTGATGTGAGGCACGAGTGGCCACAGCGGAGGCTCCCTGGGCCGTCTTCCTCAGGCGGACACTGTTCTGTCTTGCCATTTAGGAGGGGCTTGGGTCGAAGCCTCTGTGGACCCAGCTTCTAAGGCAGGTGGAACTGGGTTTAATTAAAATCAGATCAGATCAGATCAGATCAGTCGCTCAGTCGTGTCCGACTCTTTGCGACCCCATGAACCGCAGCACGCCAGGCCTCCCTGTCCATCACCAGCTCCCGGGGGTCACTCATACTTGCATCCATCGAGTCAGTGATGCCATCCAGCCATCTCATCCTCTGTCGTCCCCTTCTCCTCCTGCCCTCAATCCCTCCCAGCATCAGAGTCTTCTCCAATGAGTCAACTCTTCGCATGAGGTGGCCAAAATACTGGAGTTTCAGCTTTAGCATCATTCCTTCCAAAGAAATTCCAGGATTGATCTCCTTCAGAATGGACTGGTTGGATCTCCTTGCAGTCCAAGGGACTCTCAAGAGTCTTCTCCAACACCACAGTTCAAAAGCATCAATTCTTCGGCGCTCAGCCTTCTTCACAGTCCAGCTCTCACATCCATACATGACCACAGGAAAGACCATAGCCTCGACTAGGCGAACCTTTGTTGGTAAAGTAATGTCTCTGCTTTTGAATATGCTATCTAGGTTGGTCATAACTTTCCTTCCAAGGAGCAAGCGTCTTTTAATTTCATGGCTGCAGTCACCATCTGCAGTGATTTTGGAGCCCAGAAAAACAAAGTCTGACACTGTTTCCACTGTTTCCCCATCTATTTCCCATGCAGTGATGGGACCAGATGCCATGATCTTCGTTTTCTGAATGTTGAGCTTTAAGCCAACCTTTTCACTCTCCACTTTCACTTTCATCAAGAGGCTTTTTAGCCCCTCTTCACTTTCTGCCATAAGAGTGGTGTCATCTGCATATCTGAGGTTATTGATATTTCTCCCAGCAATCTTGATTCCAACTTGTGTTTCTTCCAGTCCAGCATTTCTCATGATGTACTCTGCATATAAGTTAAATAAACATGGTGACAATATGCAGCCTTGACGTACTCCTTTTCCTATTTGGAACCAGTCTGTTGTTCCATGACCAGTTCTAACTGTTGCTTCCTGACCTGCATACAGATTTTTTAAGAGGCAGATCAGGTGGTCTGGTATTCCCGTCTCTTTCAGAATTTTCCACAGTTTATTGTGATCCACACAGTCAAAGGCTTTGGCATAGTCAATAAAGCAGAAATAGATGTTTTTCTGGAACTCTCTTGCTTTTTCCATGATCCAGCGGATGTTGGCAATTTGATCTCTGGTTCCTCTGCCTTTTCTAAAACCAGCTTGAACATCAGGAAGTTCACGGTTCACATATTGCTGAAGCCTGGCTTGGAGAATTTTGAGCATTACTTTACTAGCGTGTGAGATGAGTGCAATTGTTCGGTAGTTTGAGCACTCCTTGGCATTGCCTTTCTTTGGGATTGGGATGAAAACTGACCTTTTCCAATCTTGTGGCCACTGCTGAGTTTTCCAAATTTGCTGGCATATTGAGTGGAGTCTATTAATAAGCATGCTGTGACTACAGGCCATGAAATCACCTTAAACCTACAGACATGGTCGTGCGTGGTGGTTTTGTTCTTTTCAGAATATCTTTACCAAGAATGACTTTGCACATGGGCACGTGCTCCAGCTCCTTAGCTGGAGTTACTAAGAAGTCAGACCTACATAGGAGGTGTGCTTGGTTTTTCTGCCCACCTGTGCCAGGGGATCTGCTGCCTGGGACTTACGCGCTCTTCTGACATCACCACTTTGGTCTTCACTGAGTAATTGCTCCTCTTGGTTTCAGTCTCTTCATCTGCAATGTGATAAAGATAAGCATTAAAGGGGCAGTACCTGGGAACTGTCTCCTAATAGTACAGCTATTTCTCTTTCAGAAGTGAACTTGTCCTGTTGGTTAGGTGTTTATGTATATAAAAGGGATTCATTTCTAAAATATCCAAGTGATGATAGAAGAAATATGCAGCAATACAATAATAGTGCGAGACTTTAATACCCCACTCATATAATCTGGCTGTAATAGACAAAGTAAAGAGCAAAACATATTTACTTATGAGCCTCAAAAAATTCAGTTCACTCAGGAGAGTTTAAAAAAAAAAAAAACTTATTTGTTCACTCTGTAAAGGTTTATTGACTATTTTATGGGTTTGGTACCACTTTGGGTAGTAGGGAGGAAGAGGTGACAAATGTGATCCTGTCCTAAATAATATATTGTGGTAAAGATAGACCTACCAATACAAAATACCAAGATGTGCCTAAAGATGAGGACACCCAAACTGGACTTTTTGTTTCCTGAACTTTTCATTTCGAGAACAAACCTCTTAATATAGGATGAATTCAACATGATTTTTTTAAAGTGTTCTTTGTGATTAAAAACAGAAAGCCATTGGTTAAGAAATTACATATACTCCTCCCCACCATCACTCCCCTTCTTTCTTCCCATTTCCCTCCCACCCTCATTGATCCTTTCCTTTGTCCATTTTCCCCTGCAAAAAAAATAAAAATAAATAAATAAAAATAAAATAAAATATCCAAGTGAGGGTGTTTTAGGAGGGAGGAGGCAATTTGAAATCTGTCTTCCCATGCTCTTTCCATGCTGTATTCTCAGCTACTTAACCAAAACATCAATATTCTCTAAGTGGTTCTCTGCAGTTCTATAGACTGTGTTTCCTGTCACTAGAGTAACATTGATTATCTTCTCTCAGCATTGAGGGTCTTTTCTAAGTAATCCTTTCTCTGAAGCTGTTCACAATTATCCAGAAAGTTACAGAGAACATGAAAGAGCAAGTAGGCACGTTGTCCTTACTGATGTTTGGAAGGGGAGGCTATGTATTTGGAAGGAGTGCTGTAAAAGGTCCAGGGAATATGCTGGGGTGAGCTAGGAATTGCATCAGTATGAATGTACAAGATGGAAAGAACTGTGGTCAAAAGCCAATGGTACAGACAATACATTAGGCTTAGAAAGAAATGCTGTCCCCTTCTCAGATATTAGATTTTTAGCTTAGAATGTCTTTGGAGAAATAGCTCAGGGTCCTGCCATATGGTGATATCTAAAAGTTTTATCACAAGTAGCAATCTGGATTTTCAGAACTGTATGATTGCCTAACTAATTTTACAGCCACTGTTGGCCAAAAGAGTACTTTGAGTCCCTTTTGGAAATTACAGCCCACTGTCCTACAAACATTAGTCTGGGGATTCAATGTCTCAGGAACTGTGAACCATATGTAAGATTGATTACCTTACTGAACCTAGAACTCAGTCTGAGGTATCATTGGATTAAGACTTTTCCTACCATTTTTAATCTCAATTTACTTAGTATAGAAAGGACTGCCTAAGGACACAGTGCCCTCACAACTAACAGTTAGGGAAGAGAATCTCACCTCTGTCCTGCAGAAAGCCTAGGCTGTAAGAGTTGGCGGAAAGTAGAAAGTCAGAAGCTGGAGCTGGCTAGAGCCAGACTCGGGAACTTCCTGGCCTTCTGGAAGCAACTGTGTATGGCAGCCCTTTTGGCCTTTTCTCCACAGGCTCTTGAAGGTCAAACCAGAGGAAAGACTTACCATCGAGGGAGTGCTGGACCACCCCTGGCTCAACTCAACTGAGGCCCTGGACAATGTGCTACCCTCTGCTCAACTGATGATGGATAAGGTTCTGAATGATGCTTATGTGGTTGGCCAAAATGGTGGTGTTGGGAAGGAATGCTGGGGCTTGACTCAGTGAGGGGGTTAAAGGCAAAACAATGCAGAGCACACAGTCTTTCCCAGAGAAACATCTCTGGTCTCCTGAAGATCAGGATTGGAAATAAGGAGCTTCCTTCCATAAAGACCAGATCAAAGCCTGGTACATACACTAAGGGAACATTCAAAGTATCCTCTTCCACATTTGTGCTGTGGGGTTGAGGCAGAGAGCAATATCAGATCAGACATCAACCATCCTTTTGCCCAAGGGGTTTAAACAAGACTGGTTAGAAAAACCAATAAACACAAAACAAAGAGGGAACGAGCTCAGACGTCAGAGCTTTTGGATGCTAAATTTTCTGTGAATTCTTACGGGAATTCAGAAAAAGACATCTTTGAAGGGCTGTAATTACGGAAGGGTTCCCAAGAGAAAGCAAAACCCATCACAGTTATTAACTATTGTGTGGCACTTTTAAACTCCTTTACATGTTTAGCTATGAGCTGGCCTTGGAAGAATTGGAGTAGAGAACACGTGTGCCCACATACAGTGAACAACATGAGCAAAAAATTAGAGACTGAAATTCATCAGTGGGAAAAACAGCCTGATTTCATTAATGGGAAGTTGGTGAAATGGGTGTGATAGAGAAGGGCCTGGCTTTGAAAGTAGACAGAGGGGTGTAAGTCTTAGTAGGACCTAATTGAGAGGCTCTTACGGATTTCTGAGAAGAGTCCTGGCACAGGGAAGATATTTAGGGATGGTTAGTCAGACCTAATACTACTACTACTAATACAACCTAATACTACGAATACTACCTAATACTACTAATAGTACTAATACTACTACAGTAATCTAGAAGCTGGGAAGCTGCTTTAGGAGCAGAGAGGTAGAAATGAATGAATAGGCTCAATATTTTTGAAGACAAATTTCAACAATTTTTGGTGACTGACTAGAGATAAGGGGACAGTGAGTGGCATATCTGGCGATACCACTGACAGGGAAATCAGGAATGAGCCTGGTTTGGGTGAAGGGAAGTCTGTTAGATTTTCATTATTATTTAATGGTAGATGGACATTCAAATGAATGAGCTGTGTGGTGTGAATTCAGAGTGTGGCTGAAAGGTAAAGGCAGTGACACAGACTTGAGTTACTCACTTAGAAGGGATGGCGTGGAGGTGTGAGAGAATAAGTGAATAGGAAAAAGGAATGCTAAGACCTCCCTTAGTTTAGCTGGAGTGCGAGAGAAGAGAGGAGAACTAGAAGGAACAGAGTTTTCTGCTGTCCCTGATCTGTGTGCAGTTGTTTTCCTGGTTTAAAAGTATCCAGTAATCCAGAAATGGTTTATTTCAGTTCAGTTGCTCAGTCCTGTCCGACTCTTTGCGACCCCATGAATCTCAGCATGCCAGGCCTCCCTGTCCATCACCAACTCCTGGAGTTCACTCAAACTCACATCCATCGAGTCAGTGATGCCATCCAGCCATCTCATCCTCTGTCGTCTCCTTCTCCTCTTGCCCTCAATTCCTCCCAACATCAGAGTCTTCTCCAATGAGTCAACTCTTTGCATGAGGTGGCCCAAGTACTGGAGTTTCAGCTTCAGCATCATTCCCTCCAAAGAAATCCCAGGGCTGATCTTCAGAATGGACTGGTTGGATCTCCTTGCAGTCCAAGGGGACTCTCAAGAGTCTTCTCCATCACCACAGTTCAAAAGCATCAATTCTTCGGCGCTCAGCCTTCTTCACAGTCCAACTCTCACATCCATACATGACCACAGGAAAGACCATAGCCTTGACTAGACGGACCTTTGTTGGCAAAGTGATATCTCTGCTTTTGAATATGCTATGTAGGTTGGTCATAACTTTCCTTCCAAGGAGTAAGTGTCTTTTAATTTCATGGCTGCAGTCACCATCTGCAGTGATTTTGGAGCCCAGAAAAATAAAGTCTGACACTGTTTCCACTGTTTCCCCATCTATTTCCCATGAAGTGATGGGACCAGATGCCATGATCTTCGTTTTCTGAATGTTGAGCTTTAAGCCAACTTTTTCACTCTCCTCTTTAACTTTCATCAAGGGGCTTTTTTAGTTCCTCTTCACTTTTCTGCCATAAGGGTGGTGTCATCTGCATATCTGAGGTTATTGATATTTCTCCCGGTTTGTTTGGTCAGTCCCAAATACAGGATTACTTATATCCTCTTATTGTCAGCGCTTGAGTGTTACAATGTGGCTTCCCTCAGGATGTTGGAAATGAAGAAGATTGTGTTCTGGAGTTACTTTAAGATTAGTGTCTGACTAAGCCAAGTTTGAATATGCATAATCTTCTTAATGAAGAAAAAGGCCTTTAAGGTGGAACAGGAGTGTGACAGTGTATTCCCATTTTGAAAGAAATGATGTGGTCAAGATGCAGGCTGGTCAGCTTTGGAAGTATAGAAAAAATGGCCACATGCAGAAGCTGAATAGTGTCCATTTCGGTTGTGGCTAGGAGATGGAGTCTGAGCTCATGACCTTGCGGGGTTCCCATCTCTTTGGTTGGGCTGTCTCTTATAAGAAGGAAATAGATGCACGGGTCTAGAAGTGGGTAGCCAGGGCCAATTACTGTAGTTTACTTCAATGAGTTTGAACTCTTCTGGATCTAATTATGTGCTTACCACGGAAGTATTTTTTTTTTCTTAATTGTCAGATTTTGTTGTTGAAATTCAAATAACAGAGGTATGTAAAATAAAAAGCAAAAGTTCCTTTTAATTACCCTGCCTCAGTCTCACCCCTCAGAAGTGAGGTGATCTGTGACTTGATATATCCTTCCTGATCTTTTTCTTGGGAGACACACACATTCAGTTTGTCTTTTTTTTTTAATACAAAAGTGGGATCATCTCGTTCTTACGAAGCTTTTTGCTGATTATTTGCTTTCCCTCATTGATCTGCCCATAGTGAGAGAACACAGTGGTCATAAAGACAGAATTGAAGAGTGCTAGACTTTATGACAGTTATTTTTCATTGTAAATTAATTGACTAGCTTTATAGAAGAGTTTGTGAGGGTCTTCCATGCTCACCAGGTGAAATACTTGGGGTTCTGAGTCATTGGGGCTGAGGTGACTGTTTCCACCTTGAGGGCAGCAAATAAATGCCAGTCAGGGAGTCTTCTCAGGCAGCAGCCTGCCAGCCTTTCCCCCGATGTACATGTATGACTCTCTTTACACTTGCCCTTGCCAATGACTATGAGCATGAGCCTTGTTCGTTTTTCTTACTTGCCTTTCTGTCCCCCTGCAGGGAAGAAGGGCTTGCTGTTGTGTGGTCCTTGGCTGGCCTAGTATTTCCTGGGCCCTGCTAACCCATGGAGAAGAGTCCTTTGCCTTTTCAAAATTTGTATACTGCCAAGCATAAGACTGAAATTATCTGCTTAGTTCTTTTAGAGATTCTCCTTCTTACTCTGTTAGATTGGTTTTTTAGGTGCCCAGAAATGAATATGAAAACCTGACACCAGTGTTTGCATTCAGGCGGTGGTTGCAGGGATCCAGCAGGCCCACGCAGAACAGTTGGCCAACATGCGGATCCAGGAACTAAAAGTCAGCCTCAAACCCCTGCACTCTGTGAACAACCCCATTCTAAGGAAGAGGAAATTACTTGGGTAACTGAACTTACTTCTTTGATTCTCCCTTCATGGCTGGTGTGGCCAAGGACAGGGTTCTGAAAGGTCAGCCAAGGGTCTTGCCCTTTTTTTTTGCCTCTTAAGAGGGTGGAAAGGATAAGTTCTTTAAATAGCATCAGAAGTTGGAGATACTTTATAATTATTTTATCTGAAAAATCTTGCCTTATGTTTAGTGTTTAGAGTTAATATCTGTGAAGAGTTGGGTTTTGGGGTCTCACTCTGTTATTACCTCTCTCCTCAACTTCTAAAGCACCAAAGCAAAGGACGGTGTTTACATCCATGACCGTGAGAATGGAGCCGAGGATTCCAATGTTGCCTTGGAAAAGCTCCGCGACGTGATTGCTCAGTGTATCCTCCCCCAGGCTGGTAAAGGTCACACCGTTTCTGCTGCTCTGTGCGCGGCTGCGTGTGCATGTGCGCGTGGCTGGAGGGGTGGTTCAATCTGGAGTGTCCGTCTTGCTTCTAAGTGCCTTACACACTCAGCCCACTGAAGAGATGGGCACTCAGAAATGCGGCGGGTTCTGCCCCACCTTTGGCTTCCTATGAAACTTCTAGTTTGCGTTTAATTGGCACTGTCAGGCATAACATGTAATTTTGTATTTTCTTAGTTTGTTAATGAGATAACAGGATAGAGGATGGAAAATGTGAACCAGGGTCAGAATTAGGGTGGGAAGGTCAGGAAGGTTGAGAAACACCATAGAGCCCAAATCTAGAGTACAAGGCTGTCATTAACTTGTGAATATAAAGAGAAGACCTCCCAAGTTCAGAAGTGGCCCTGGCTGCTACTGGTATTCCAGGCAGACTGGGACTTATATACATAAGTCCTTTGAGTGAGAGCTGTCTTTCAATATATTCTCTTTCTACTTAATGGGATAGGACGGGCTTTTCTCAGCAGATGAATGAGATACTTCATGTTGTAGGCCTGAAAACTACTGAGCTGACCAGTCTTCCTAGATTCCTTGGGTTTTAAGAGAGCTCACCTAGTGTACCTCAGGTAGCCTTCCAGAGTAGGAAATGAGCTTAGGAGAAAGAAGGCAGCCCACTCAGCCTTGTTCTCCTTCTTTCTCGTGATCTTGTAGGTTAACCAGGTGTTTTTGATCAGCAATAGCCCAACATTGCCTATTTCCCATCCCCCAGGGCTAAGACTCTGGGGGCCTCAGGGGATGTCTGTCAGGTGGTCAGGGTAGGAAGAATTCAGAAACCAGAAGTAGTCTACATGTAATGTAGGAACTAGCAGTAATGATAGTCTGGAAAAGCTCACACCTTTAATGATCACTTCTCAATAAAGTTGGACATCCTGTCCTTCCATCTTTGACACTAAAACCCCATGATGCTGCGGACGAATGCAACTTCTTTTTCACCTTTATTAATAGGAGAGAATGAAGATGAAAAGCTGAATGAAGTAGTGCAGGAAGCTTGGAAGTATAACCGGGAATGCAAACTCCTCAGAGATACTCTGCAAAGCTTCAGCTGGAATGGTAGGAGCCTTAATTATGCCTTTCCCCAGGAATGCAGAAAAGTATTTGTGTTTACATTATGTAGGATCTCTGGGGGCTGAGCTAGGGCTGTGTTCAGGTGAAGCAGGGCTGGAGACTGAGTGGAGTATGTGGGACAGGGAGTTAATCCTGCAGTAACTACCCAGGCATATCTGGACATCCAGCCTTTTTGCTTATTTTCCAGAGTTCAAATGAATTGTGTGTTGCAGATTCATTGCTGTCCAGAGCCCCCCTATCACATACCACCTGGGCAAAAAAAAGCATCAGATCTCAGAACTCCTTCCTTTTAACCTTTAACCTGACCTTTTAACCGCATCATTAAAGAGCAGTTCAGTCTGAAGGGGAGAAGAGGGCAAAGTACTGCAGAGTCCACCCTGCAGATCTGCTCAGCTTAGTGAAGACCTGTTACGCTAAAGAGTAGAGTGTCCCAAATCTGCTGCTCATTGAATTTTTTTCCCCACAGGCAAAGGCAGAAGTGTATTTTTTGAGCTGCTTTTGTATTGTCTTCCTAGCATAGTAGGCTAGACTTCAGGTCTAAGATGCTCAAGGTAAGGAGCCTGGTTTTTGGACATGAGAAGTCCAAAAGCTAGTCCAGCCATTTCTGTACTTGAAAATTAGCTTCTCTAGGATTTTTTTTTTTTTTAAGTTTTTGAAATCATCTATACAGAAAAATGACATTTGAGGTGCACACTTCCAATAAATTTTCACAAAGTGAACATTCTCATGTAACCAGCACCTGAATATATGCCCTCCTCTACTACCGCCTTCCCCACAGGGTAATTATGAGCCCAATTTCTAGCACTGTATATCAGTTTTGCCTGATTTTATATTTTATGTATATGGAGTCAGACCAAGTCTATGTTCTTTGTATCTGGCTTCTTTTTGTCAATGTTTGTGAGATTCAGCCATATTATTGTGTGTAGTAGTAATTCATTTCTCATTTTTATATATATATATATATATGTAATGGAGAAGGCAATGGCACCCCACTCCAGTACTCTTGCCTAGAAAATCCCATGGATGGAGGAGCCTGGTAGGCTGCAGTCCATGGGGTCGCACAGAGTTGGATACGACTGAGCGACTTCACTTTGACTTTTCACTTTCATGCATCGGAGAAGGAAATGGCAACCCACTCCAGTGTCCTTGCCTGGAGAATCCCAGGGACGGGGGAGCCTGGTGGGCTGCCGTCTATGGGGTCGCACAGAGTCGGACACGACTGAAGTGACTTAGCATAGCATAGCATATATATGTAAATGTATGTATGTTCTCTCTCTATATTCATGTTTTCTCCATATATATATACCACATAAATAGTTTTTGTATTTATCCATTCTACTTTTGAATGGATATATGGGTTGTTTCCAGGTTTTGGTAATTAAGGAAAGCACTGCTCTGAACACTCTAGTATATATCTTCTTTTTTTTTTTTTTTTTTTAAGATTTATTTATTTCCATTTGTTTAATTTTAGCTGCACTGGTTCTTCATGGCTTCACGCAGGCTTTCTCTAGTTGCAGTGAGCGAGGGCTGCTTTCCAGTTGCAGTGCACAGGCTTCTCATTGCAGTGGCTTCACTTCTCTTATTGCAGAGCATTGGCTCAAAGTGTTTGAGCTTCCGTAGCTGTGGCTCATGGGCTTAGTTGCCTGGTGGCATGTGGGATTTTCCTGGACCAGGGATCAGACCCATGTCCCCTGCATTGGCAGGCAGACACCCAACCACTAGACCATCAGGGAACTCATTTCTCTTATGTATCTAGAATTAGAGTTGCTGGTTCATGGCGATATTCATCTGTTTGGCTTTAGAAGGTACGGCCACCAGTTTCCCAAAGAGGTCGTACCAATGTATACTTCCACTGGCAGGGTTTGAGGGTTCTAGTTATTCTGTATCCACACCAGCACTTGCTATTGTCTTTTTTATTTTAGTCATTGTAATTAGTAAGTACTATTGGTATTGCAGTGTCATTTTACTTTGCCTTTCCCTGATGACTTATGAGCTTAGGCACTTTTTAATGTTTATTGGCCACTTAGATTTTGTGAAGTGCCTATTCTGTTGCCTATTTTTCTGTTGACTTGTACCTCTCATAAACGTGCAGGAGTTCTTTATATAGTCTGGATATGAGTTCTGTGGTAGACACACATTACAAAGAACTTCTCCCTCTTTGTGGTTTCCTTCTGTGCTGTTGTACTGAACACTGAATTTTTATGACCAGGTTAATAAGCTGCTCAACTCTACCTGACAAATGGGGACTTGAACTGCTTGTGATCAGTGTTGTTGATGGTTATTCCATTGGTGAAGGTGAATTTGACACTAGTGAGGTGTACCTTATTGGGTCCCTGTCAAGAATCTTACCATCTCCTCAACAGTTTGGAGACTCACCTTTTCCTTTTTTGGGTTTCAGGTCGTGGATTCACCGATAAAGTAGATCGATTAAAACTGGCTGAAATTGTGAAGCAAGTGATAGAAGAGCAAACCACTTCCCACGAATCCCAATAATGACAGCTTCAGACTTTTTTTAAAATTTGAAAATTTATTCATTAATGTATAATTTTTATGTAAATTAATAAATCATAATTTCATTTCCACACTGCTTAAAGATGCTATATAAATTTAGATACAGGATTTACTAATAGTATATATAGTTCATTTGTTTTAAGAAAAGCTCAGTTCCTAGAGATATACTATTACTTTAGGATTGTTTAGTCGTCTGTTGCAAAGCTGACGGTATTGTCAAGCAAGATTGTTTTATTTGTTATAAAGCATACAAAAACCATTTGCCAGTGGTAGGCAAAGGACCGACTATTTTGACCTCTCTGCGTAGTAAAGAGTTGAATCAAGTACTGTGGAATCTGATTTCAGTTGCCCTGTGTATTTCCTCTCGCACTGTTGGTGGATTAGCTCTGGTACCAAGAATATTTTGTGGATCCGTGTTGCAAACTGCCTGAACTCAGAGGGTGCCAACTCCTGTGATGGAAGAAGCAGGGAGCTGAGTCCTCGTATCTTGTCTCCCTAATTCCCTAGGGAAAAGTGGTCCCATTTCTTTATTGTCATATTTGTTAAAGGGTATTGGTGTTTCTTTAATAGGATTCTCTATTGAGTTTATTCTTTCATGTTTAACCAGAGCTTCAGCCCTGCCACTTCCTTCAAGGTCCTACCTTGTACTCCCCATTTCCTGAAGCCCTCACCTGCTCCATTGCTTCTTACTTCGTTTAATGGAATGATTTTTCTGAGAAAGTTACATATCATAAAAAACTGGAATAATGGATATTCATTGGAAGGACTGATGCTGAAGCTGAAGCTCTAATACTCTGGCCACCTGATGCGAAGAGCTGACTCACTGGAAGAGACCCTGATACTGGGAAAGATGGAAGGCAAAAGGAGAAGGTGGCAGAGGATGAGATGCTTGGATAGCATCACCAGCTCAATGGACATGAACTTGGTAAACTCTGAAGGGATAAACTCTGAGGGATAGTGAGGGACAAGGAGGTCTGGTGTGCTGCAGTCCATGGGGGTCACAAAGAGTTGGACATGGCTTAGTGACTGAACAGCAACAACTGGGTTAGCATCTAAGATGGTCCAGGTTTCTGTCTTAAAGCTACCTTTTTTCTCTAACGTTTCTGCCTGGGTTTCATGTTGACATCCCCTGGACTGCATGTATTTTATTTAGCACTCTTCATTTTCAGGAAGCATGGTTTTGGCCCAGAGATCAGATACTTGAATAGAAACAAGACTCAGTGCTTTTCTACTGTGCTGTTGTGCAATGGGCTTCCATAACAAACCGTTTTTATTTATTTATTTTAGTAGTTCTTGGTTGTTGGTTTGGTGTTGGTAAATGGGAGAGCTAATAGGCAAACTCCAATTCACAGAGAAGGAAAGGCTCAGTAGGCTCAGTTACTCAGTTTCATCCCATCACATTCTCTTCAATCGAAGTCAACCCCACAGAGCTCACTTACTTTCTAACTCTTCCACTTTCCTAATATGTCTTCAGGATGACATTTGGTTAGTATACCCCATATGTGTGTGAATGAGTGTAGTAATACATGATAAAAATAATATCTCTTAGGAATTACCTTATACATTGGTTCCCTCATATTTTGGGAATTTTTAATCCAAGGTGTTTTTTGAGGTAAGACTCACTAATCTCAGGTGACTGATAACTCATAAATGGATACCTTGTAAGGAGAATTCGATACTTTTAAACATGGCAAAATCTAATAGGCAGCAGAGAAAAACAAACCAAAAAACTTAGCTGAGAGTTGAATTAAAAGTTGAATTCTGTTTTTCAGTGAAATGCAGTCTTATAAATCACTTTCTGCAATCAGGAAAAACTGCACTTGTTTCTGGAACAACTGAATCCCTGTTATATTTCTTATTTTATTGCAGAGGTTCAGTATTTGCGGGCTTCTCTTGTGGCTCAGCTTGTAAAGAATCTGCCTGCAGTGTGGGAGACCTAGGTTTGATCCCTGGGTTGGGAAGAGCCCCTGGAGAAGGGAAAGGCTGCCCATTCCAGTATTCTGGCCTGGAGAATTCCATGGACTGTATAGTCCATAGGGTTGCAAAGAGTTGGAAAGAATTAAGTGACTTTCACTTCAGTATTCCCTGGGGTGAGGAAGGCAGTAACCAACTTTGTTACTCTTCTTTTTCTTCAGAGGAACCTTCTAGGAGAGGAACTAGTCTACCATTAACTTCTCAAATTTGTTATTTAGGTGTCTTCTAAAGGCTCAGGATGATTTCCCTGTGTGGTGAATTTTAGGTATGATCTAAAAGGGCATCCAAAACATACTTCCTTTTACTCTGAGCAGAGGTTGCTCATGTTTCTTTAGGCTGAATTAAACTGGCCCCCTAGATGAGTAGAGTGTCCAGACAGGGTCATGCTCAAAGTTTTAGAATAGCCTGAAAGTGAAGTGGCTCAGTTGTGTCTGACTCTTTGTGACCCCGTGGACTGTAGCCTACCAGGCTCCTCCATTGGTCCATGGGATTTTCCAGGCAAGAGTACTGGAGTGGGTTGCCATTTCCTTTTCCAGGGGGATCTTCCTGAGCCAGGGATCGAACCCAGGTCTCCTGCATTGTAGGCAGACGCTTTTACGGACTGAGCCACCAGGGAAGTCCAAAGAATACCCTGGAGGGTGTTTAAAAGTGGGTCCTACCTGACACAGAGCTCCATGACAAAACCGGAGGTTCCAAAAGACTCAGCACTGTTTGGTCTTTAAAGTGGGGTTTTGTTTATGGGGAGTTTGTAGACCAGTAGCATATTCTGCTTTAACTTTACCAGTCAGGTTTGCTAATAAAGCAAAAATAACATGTACTGGAAATGAAACAAAATCATCCTTGTCTCTTTTGACCTGTCCCTCTAATGCCTGTATCTGCAGAAAGTTCAAATTCTAAGAACAGTTCTCATAGGCAGGAGGTTTAGAGTCTTCAGTTTTCCTACATGATTTGCCAACCCTCTGCTTACTATATAACCATTACTTATCACTCAAATACCTTTAGATTTTACCACAATTATTAATCTATTTGATGCTGAACAACATTTGTATTTTTCTGGCTAATGTATTTTATAAGCTAGGAAACACTTGTCAGAAGTTAACTGTCTGAAACATGCAGATAGGAGGAAATGCTTTTTAAAAAAGAAATTTGTTTTTGTATTCATTTGAGATAGAACAAGTTGAAGGAATTATTGAAGTCAAATGATTTAAATCAGATCCTGTGTGTGAATACTTTTGCGTACATGTGTATTGATGAAAATGTGTTTCAATTCGAGAATTGGAAAACTGGATATTTAATTTTAATTATATTTTTATTTATTTACATAGTAGAAGTGGTCTTTCATTATTGATTTGATTCTTTTGTCCCACAAAATGACTTGATCAAATTTGTCCTGTCTGTTTGCTTAAGAACAGGGGAACATCTAAAATCTGTGATAGTTTCCAAGTTACATAATTTTAAGAGGTTTTTCTCTTATATAAAATACAAGGAGAAAGGAAATACACCTAGAAATCATTTCACCACTTTTGCTGTAAATTTTTAATGGGTGATATGATGGTATTAATTTTCTTGCTAGATATGGATAAATTTCCTTGTCTGTGTTAGGAATTAAACATTATTAACTGGAAAGGGTTAATGAGTTCATGTGCTCATGCTTATATCTGAGATCTTGTATACCATTCTTTTTCGAATTATATAGTGCATCTCTCCATTTTTGTGCGGTACTTATATTCCTAACCCTTATTTTGAAGGTTTTATATTGTAAGTATTTGACTTAATATAAAATTATTTTAATGCAAGATAAAAGATGTAGAGTCTTTAGTTGATATTAGGATGCAAAAAAGAATAACTGGGCAAAGAACATGATAGATAAAGCTTTTTTCCTTTTAAATCTATACTACTAAATGTAACAGATCAACATCAAAATCAAAAGACATTCATAGACAGTATCGTTCAGTTTTAGTTACAAAAGCAAAGAGGTCTTTAAAAAATTCTTACACAGTGGCATTTTTATTTTCTCGATGAAATGGTAACTAGATAACCTGGTTATTCAGAGTTTAGTTTTACTCCAGAGTTTGTTTTTATGTTGGGAGAAACTGAGTTTCGATCCTGGTTACTTGTTAGTCTCCATAGTGAAACTGAGCTGCTTTTATTTAACAGTTAGTATGTCTATACATTCAGGATACTTCTTATTGGAGGAAAATTATGTTTATATGCAGATATAAAATGTCTAAACTCATCTGTCATGAAAAAAGTGAATGCAGGAGAATTTGCACCCATGTAGAAGTTTGAATTAAAAAAAAAAACCAGACCCTGACAAAGGAGGACTGGACTGAGAAACAATGCTGTCAGTGCTACAGATACAAGGAAAAGAGGCAGTGGGCAACAAAGAGCATCATCCTGCTCTGGGGTCCCCAAAGAATCCCTATCCCCTCCCCCTGACCTCCTGCCAGAATGTTGGGTTTCAGAGAATGAGCAGATTAACGGATATCAGAAATAGTGTGGACTGGGCTGAGGACAAGGATAATTTGCCTGAGTAAAACTACTGACTTGAAACCAATAGAGGCCGTCTACTTGGATAGAGGAAACAGCCACGGACCATTAAAACCGTTGCTGTTGGAAGGGGGTCATATAGTAAGGAAACCACTGAAGACGAAGAGAAAAAACAACAGAAACACAGCCCCAAGGTCTGTAAGACTCAAGAGTTGGGCAGCACCCACCCAGAAGGGAGTCAGCACAGATCTGGGGCTAACAGCTGAATTTCCCAGGCTCAGTATGCCAAGGAGAGCAGCTGCTGCTGCTGGACACAAGCCCTGCATCATCAACTGATTCACTAGGGCCATGTCAGTGGCAGCGTCTGTGAGAGACTCTGCCTCTGTACTGCCTTCTCTATGGAAAAGGCAAGTGGCTAAGTCTGAGGCTATCAGAGTGCTTCAAACCTGGGCTCCTCACATGAAGGGCTTGAGGCTGGCCCTGGTGCCAGGACTTTCCTGTGCCAGGTTGGGGATCCTGTTGTTCTTGGTACTGATTTCTCTGCCAAGCCTGTACTGTGACCTGGGCTCACTACATCACTCTTCCTATGAAGTAGTCATTCCCAAGAGTCTGACAGTGGAAGGAAGGGAAGACCAAGTGGAAGAGCTCTCCTATGTGCTATTTATGCAGGGCCAGAGGCAGCTGATTCACCTGACGGTGAAGAGAGACTATTTTGTGGATAACTTCCCGGTCTTCAGCTACCACGATGGCATCCTGGGGCAGGAAATGCCTCTCATCTCGCGGGACTGTCACTACGAAGGCTACATAGAAGGAGTCCCAGGTTCTTTTGTTTCTGTCAACACCTGTTCAGGCCTCAGGGGCCTCCTGATTAAGGAGGGAAAATCCTATGGCGTTGAGCCCGTGCACTCCTCCAAGCGGTTTGAACACGTGTTGTACGCCATGGCCCACGAAGCCCGGGTCTCCTGTGGCGTCACGGCCAAAGACAGCCAAGTGGCGTCCACCAGCCGGCGACCAGAGAGCGGCAAGCCTCACAGCTGGCAGGTGCCATCCGACTTGTGGTCACACACCAAGTACGTGGAGATGTTTGTCGTGGTCAACAACCAGCGGTTCCAAATGTGGGGCGGTGACGTCAATCTGACAGTCCAGAGAGTAATGGACATCATCGCTCTGGCCAACAGCTTCACAAGGGGAATAAACACAGAGGTGGTGCTGGCTGGAATGGAGATTTGGACTGAGGGGGACCTCACAGAGGTCCCCGTGGACCTGCAAGTTGCACTCAGGAATTTCAACAGCTGGAGACAAGAGAAGCTCTTCCATCGTGTGAAGCATGATGTTGCCCACATGATCGTGGGACAGCATCCTACAGAGGATACGGGGCAGGCATTTCTCAGTGGTGCCTGCTCCAGTGATTTTGCGGCAGCCGTGGAATCCTTCCACCACGAGGATGTCCTCCTGTTTGCAGCACTCATGGTCCATGAGCTTGGACACAACTTGGGTATTCGGCACGACCATTCGGCCTGCATTTGTAAGGACAGGCCCTTCTGCCTCATGCATGAAAACATCACTAAAGAAAGTGGCTTCAGCAACTGCAGCTCTGACTTCTTCCACCAGTTCCTCTGGGAACACAAGGGGGCCTGCCTGTTTAACAAGCCTGGGCACAAAGGCCGCTTACGGAGGGCTTCCCGCTGTGGCGATGGCATTGTAGAAGGACCTGAGCAGTGTGACTGTGGTTCTAACTGTGAAATGCACCCATGCTGTGACACCAGATGCAAGCTGAGAGAGCGTGCAGAATGTAGTGATGGACTCTGCTGTGATAAATGTCGCCTGAGATACCAGGGATTCATGTGCCGTGCTGCTCTGGGAGAGTGTGACCTCCCAGAGTACTGTAATGGTTCCTCGGGAGAATGTCCCAGAGACAGCTATAAGCTAGATGGTACCACGTGTGATAGAATTCACTACTGTGCTGGAGGTCGGTGTAAGAACCCTGACAATCAGTGCATGGATATATACGGGTCCCCTGCAAGGTCTGCCCCAGAAATCTGTTACGTTTCAATCAACACAAGAGGGGACCGGTTTGGAAACTGTGGTACCACCAGCTCACCGAGGTTAACATATCTGAAGTGTGCAGATGATAACATATTTTGCGGCAAACTTATATGTACAAATGTTAGAGAGATACCACAAATCAAACCCAATCATACACTGATCCAGGTCGCTCACAAAGATGACTGGTGCTGGAGCATGGATGCCTACGACACTGCTGATATCCCTGATGATGGAGATGCACACACTGGCACTCTCTGTGCCCCACACAAAGTCTGCATGAATCACTTGTGTACTGATCACACCTCACTTGGGTACGACTGTGAGACAACAGAACTGTGTAACGGGAAAGGAGTTTGCAACAATTTTAGGCACTGCCATTGTGAGGATGGCTATGCGCCCCCTGACTGCAAAACTCCCGGAAATGGGGGTAGTGTAGACAGTGGTCCTCCTAGCACATCAATTCAACTTTCAAGTGGAGGTGAAAGTGAAACTCCTAAGACACGTAGCTATCAGGCTGAATATATGGGCAACATTATTTTCATATTCCCTTCGTTACTTTTAATATTTTTGGTAATTGTATTACTTGTTAGCATCAAGGCTGGAGTTGAGACAGTAGAGTCCCCACCGCATACCTCAGAGATAAATGAGGAAAGCAGTAGTGAGGTATTCATAATGGAGCTCCTCCCAGTGGGGATAATAGAGGAGTTAGAGGAGGGCCCCCCACCAGAGCAGGGACCCCCACCAGAGGCACCCCCACCGGAGGCTCCTCCAACAGCAGGACCTCCACCGGAGGCACCCCCACCAGAGGCACCTGCACCGGCGCCACCCCCACCAGACGCCCCACCACCAGGACAGCCAGCATCATAAGAGGCAGCAGGTGAAGGACAAGGATAACCAAAGGCAGACGTGTACTGGAGGAAGAATTCAAAAATATCAAATGTCTCAAGCACTGAGTGGGAATAAGGCACTCACAGAAGCAAAGGTGAAGTGAGAACTGATGGACCCTGTAACTCTGACAGGGATAGTCTACAGAAACATAACAACATAGGAACAGGATGACAATGTTTTCAGTATTCATTTCATTAATTTGGTTATATATTCATATGTGAACTCGTATGTAAAATATTCTACACTTTTGCTTTTTTCCCATTTCACGAAACAATTTTATGTAAGTTCTCCTCGTGAATCATACTTATCAATGTCATCTTTTCGTTGGGCCAATTTCTGATCTGAAATTACTGTTCACGGCATACCATCTTCCATCTGCACTGTTCGATATACACTATTATTTGCACCTAAGATTATCACAGGATCATTCATCCCACTCATACATATTATTTAAAGAATGTTATCTGTTCAGTAATCTAATTTGCCTCAACAATTACTATTCATGAATAGAAAATGATTTTAAATAAAAAGCTATTTTAAGAAGCATCACTTCAGACTCCATAGTGCCTAGTCCTTGGGGCTTCTTTATTTTGCGGCTCTCTTGGAAGGGGCTACATCTGATCCAGGGTGATCTGATCACCTTGGATGCATGGGGGTGGTGCATGAGGGAAGGAGAGCACTTAGGCAAGAGACAACCTTGTCTAGTGTGGAGTTCAGCTGGAATTAATAATTATTGCTTTTTTTCTGTTTTTATACTTATGTTTATTTCTGATTTTTAAGTTAATATATTGCTGATTGACAGTCTAAAGAAACAGAGCTTTGGAGGGGGGTCAACTGTGTGTAAAGAGAGCACAAAGCACATGTAACATCACCAACTCTACGCAAGACAGTGTGTGCAGTCAGATGCTCTATGTTATGCTATGCTATGCTAAGTCACTTCAGTCGTGTCCGACTCTGTGTGACCCCATAGATGGCAGCCCACCAGGCTTCCCCGTCCCTGGGATTCTCCAGGCAAGAATACTGGAGTGGGTTGCCATTTCCTTCTCCAATGCATGAAAGTGAAAAGGGAAAGTGAAATTGCTCAGTCATGCCCGACTCTTAGAGACCCCATGGGCTGCATCCTACCAGGCTCCTCCGTCCATGGGATTTCCCAGGCAACAGTACTGGAGTGGGGTGCGATTGCCTTCTCTGACAATGGAATATTATTCACCCATAAAAAAGAGGAAAGTCTGCAAACTGCCACAACATGGATGGATCTTGAGGATATTATGCTAAGTGAAATAAGCTTGTCGCAAGAAGACAAATACTGTCAGATTCCACTTAAATGATGTACTTGTGTAGTAAAATCATACAGACAGAAAGTAGGATAGAGGTTGCTAGGGGCTAAGGGAAAGAAGATAATGGGGATTTATACTTTTTAATGAGTATAGTTTCATTTTTACATAACGAAAAGAGTCCTGGAGATAGACAGTGATAACAATTGATGCTTTTGAACTGTGTTGTTGGAGAAGACTCTTGAGAGTCCCTTGGACTGCAAGGAGATCCAACCAGTCCATCCTAAAGGAGATCAGTCCTGGGTGTTCATTGGTAGGAATGATGTTGAAGCTGAAACTCCAATACTTTGGCCACCTGATGTGAAGAGCTGACTCATTTGAAAAGACCCTGATGCTGGGAAAGACTGAGGGCAGGAGGAGAAGGGGATGACAGAGGATGAAATGGTTGGATGGCATCACCGACTCAATGGACATGGGTCTGGGTGGACTCCGGGAGTTGGTGATGGACAGGGAGGCCTGGCGTGCTGTGGTTCATGGGGCCACAAAGAGTCGGACACAACTGAGCGACTGAACCGAACTGAACGTAATACAACTGGGACATTACTTAGTACCACTAACGTGTACACTTAAAATTGGTTAAAATGGAAAATTTCATATTCTGAATGTTTTAACAGAATGAAAAAAATCCAAAGAAAAAAAATGAGATAATTTTCCTCTCTAAGAGGTAACCATTGAGAAAGTGCAAAAGCCCACAGAATTGGAGAAAATATTTGTAAATTATATACTGACGGAGGTTAGCTAGTACCCATGAAACATTTAGAACTCCTACAACTCAACAAGACACCCTGTTTTAAAAAGGCAAATTATGTGAGCGGTTGTTGTTGTTACTCAGTCGCTAAGTTGCAGCCTCATGGACTGCAGCACGCCAGGCTTCCTTGTAAATCAGCCAACTCCCGGAGCTTGCTCAAACTCATGTCCGTTGAGCTGACGATGCCATGCAACCATCTCATCCTCTGTCATCCCCTTCTCCTCCCACCTTCAATCTTTCCCATCATCAGGGTCTTTTCCAACGAGTGAGTCCTTCGCATCAGGTGGACAAAGTATTGGAGCTTCAGCTTCAGCATCAGTCCTTCCTTTAGGATGGACTGGCTGGATCTCCTTGCAGTCCAAGGGACTCTCAAGAGTCTTCTCCAACACCACAATTCAAAAGCATCAATTCTTCGGCGCTCAGCTTTCTTCACAGTCCAACTCTCACTTCCACACGACTACTGGAAAAACCACAGCCTTGACTACACGGACTTTTGTTGGCAAAGTAATGTCTCTGCTTTTGAATATGCTGTCTAGGTTGGTCATAACTTTCCTTCCAAGGAGTAAGCGTCTTTTAATTTCATGGCTGCAGTCACCATCTGCAGTGATTTTGGAGCCCACAAAAATAAAGTCTGACACTGTTTCCACTGTTTCCCCATCTATTTCCCATGAAGTGATGGGACCAGATGCCATGATCTTCGTTTTCTGAATGTTGAGCTTTAAGCCAACTTTTCCACTCTCCTCTTTCACTTTCATCAAGACGCTTTTTAGTTCCCCTTTACTTTCTGCCATAATGGTGGTGTAATCTGCATATCTGAGGTTATTGATATTTCTCCCGGCAATCTTGATTCCAGCTTGTGCTTCTTCCAGTCCAGCGTTTCTCATGATGTACTCTGCATATAAGTTAAATAAGCAGGGTGACAATATACAGCGTTGACAGACTCCTTTTCCTATTTGGAACCAGTCTGTTGTTCCATGTCCAGTTCTAACTGTTGCTTCCTGACTTGCATATAGATTTCTCAAGAGGCAGGTCAGGTGGTCTGGTATTCCCATCTCTTTCAGAATTTTCCACAGTTGGTTGTGACCCACACAGTCAAAGGCTTTGGCATAGTCAATAAAGCAGAAATAGATGTTTTTCTGGAACTCTCTTGCTTTTTCGATGATCCAGCAGATGTTGGCAATTTGATCTCTGGTTCCTCTGCCTTTTCTAAAACCAGCTTGAACATCTGGAAGTTCACGGTTCACGTATTGCTGAAGCCTGGCTTGGAGAATTTTGAGCATTACTTTAGTAGCGTGTGAGATGAGTGCAATTGTGTGGCAGTTTGAGCATTCGTTGGCATTGCCTTTCTTTGGAATGAAGACTGACCTTTTCCAGTCCTGTGGCCAAAATTTGCTGAGTTTTCCAAATGCTGGCATATTGAGTGCAGCACTTTCACAGCATCATCTTTCAGGATTTGAAATAGCTCAACTGGAATTCCATCACCTCCACTAGCTTTGCTCCTAGTGATGCTTTCTAACGCCCACTTGACTTCACATTCCAGGATGTCTGGGTCTAGGTGAGTGATCACACCATCGTGATTATCTTGGTCGGGAAGATCTTTTTTGTACAGTTCTTCTGTGTATTCTTGCCACCTCTTCTTAATATCTTCTGCTTCTGTTAGGTCCATACCATTTCTGTTCTTTATCGAGCCCGTCTTTGCATTAAATGTTCCCTTGGTATCTCTAATTTTCTTGAAGAGATCTCTAGTGTTTCCCATTCTGTTGTTTTCCTCTATTTCTTTGCATTGATTGCTGAGGAAGGCTTTCTTATCTCTTCTTGCTATTCTTTGGAACTCTGCATTCACCTGATATTCATAACTGATGAATCAAAAACTATAATATATCAATATTAAAAAATGTTATTTTGCCAAAAGGAAATAAAGTATTGCTATCTGCTATGATACGGCTTTGAAAACTTTATGTGAGGTGAAATAAGCCAACCACAGAGGACTACAACTATTATATAGGAATCCATTGCTATGGATTGTCAAGGATAGACAAAATCATAGAGATAGAAAGGAGAGTAGTGGTGACCAGGGGCTGCAGGGAGCACAGAATGGAGAGCGACTGCTAATGGACATGAGAGTTTTACTTTGGCATGAGGAAAATGTTCCAAAATTGCTTGTGGTGATGACTGCATAACTTTTCGATCACACTACAAACCACTGAATTGTACACTTTAAAGGATGAGCATTCTGGTGTGTGACTTTGTATCTCAATAAAGCTGTTATTAAAAGACAACTAAAGTAAACTGATATATTTTGGGGATGCACACATTTAGGAAGCAAAAATAATAAAGAAGATGAGGAAGTAGGTATCATAAAAGACAAGATCATGATCTCTCTGAAGCAGGAGGGCATGAGATCGGCAATGGCACGCAGGTGACTTCTATGAAGCTAAAAGTATTGATTACCTCATCAGGGCTATACTTAACACAGCTGTTTCTCTCTCTCACCCTCCCTCCCTTCCTTGCTATTTCTTTCTTTTTCAGTAAGATACACACAATATTAAATGAACCATCTTAACCATTTTTAAGTGCACAGTTCACTGGTACTAAGTTCATTCATGTTGTTGTGCAACCATCACCAATATCCACTTCCAGAATTTTTCATCATCCTAAACTGAAAATCTGCAAGAACTCCCCATTCGCTATTTCCCTACCCAGGGTAACCTGTATTCTACGTTCTGTCTCCATGAACTTGGCTATTTGTGGAACCTCAGATATGTGAGATCATACGGTAGTGCCTTTTTCAATTTATTTAATACTAATTCACTGAAAAGCACATTTATGCTTTATGCATATTTTGTGACTGTGTTAGGATCAAAAAAAAAAGAACTTGAGAAAATAAAGAAAGGAGTGGTACAAACTGGAACAGAATGTCTCTACACTCTTTGAAAGAATTTCATTGTAAAACAGAAAAGGAGAAACTAGATGGTGACTGGAAGGTGTTGTGGGCTGAGAGGGACGGTTTTATAAAGGTGAGAAATTACAGCAAATAGTAAGACTGGATCCAGCGGACAAACAGATGCCAATGATGTAAAAGAGAGAAGGGAGAAATGTAAGAGTGAATGAAGTCCATGAGAAATTAAAAGGGAAGGACACCCCACACACAAGTAAAAGGATTGGTCTTAGACTGGAGCAAGGACAATTTACTCACGATAGTGGGGGGGAACATTTAGATACAGGTGGTGGACTCAGCTAGTGTTTATATGTGGAGGCATTCTTTTGATTGCTTCTATTAATATTTTTCTCAGTGAAATATGAGGCCAGAAGAAATTAGGAGAGTGAACTGAACAGCAAAATGTAGAAAGAAGTACATTCTGAGATCATGTCTGTGCCAGCAAGGTTTTCGTGGGTTTTTCTGAAGACATTTACAGATATTCAGGGCAGGCACGAAGCCAAGTAGAAACACAGAAGATACAGCAAATGAGACACCACAGCAACCATACGTGGGGGCTATTTAGTCATTCAATAATTCTTGTTCGTCTGCTCTTGAACAAGCACTCTTCTAGACCTGGGAGAGTGTATAAGGAGGAACAAACAGAAGTGGCCACTGAACACATGGAAGGCATATACGAACACAGGGGAGACTTCAGGATTCCTAGTCTTCAACAGGCATGGTCTTAACATACTGCTATGCCAAGACTGCAGATGGTGACTGCAGCCATGAAATTAAAAGACGCTTACTCCTTGGAAGGAAAGTTATGACCAACCTAGATAGCATATTCAAAAGCAGAGACATTACTTTGCCAACAAAGGCTCGCCTAGTGAAGGCTATGGTCTTTCCTGTGGTCATGTATGGATGTGAGAGCTGGACTGTGAAGAAGGCTGAGCACTGAAGAATTGATGCTTTTGAACTGTGGTGTTGGAGAAGACTCTTGAGAGTCCCTTGGACTGCAAGGAGATCCAACCAGTCCATTCTGAAGGAGATCAGCCCTGGGATTTCTTTGGAAGGAATGATGCTAAAGCTGAAACTCCAGTATTTTGGCCACCTCATGTGAAGACTTGACTCATTGGAGAAGACTCTGATGCTGGGAGGGATTGGGGGCAGGAGGAGAAGGGGACGACAGAGGATGAGATGGCTGGATGGCATCACTGACTGGATGGATGTGAGTCTGAGTGACCTCCGGGAGTTGGTGATGGACAGGGAGGCCTGGCCAGCTGCGATTCATGGGGTCGCAAAGAGTCAGACACGACTGAGCGACTGATCTGATCTGATGCCAAGACCAGCCCAAGAATGGTAATAGGTCTGGAGATACTTACCACCAAGTTTCCCATGATAACTGCACAAAGGGGAGACTGCTCTGCTGGCATCTCCCATACACACTTTTAGTGTCATAAATACACACTGTGTTATAAACAGAACTTGAGAAACTGAATTCTGATGATGTTTTTTAAAAGTAGGGAATGTCATTTGTCCCATGGGTGACCAGCATACTGGGGTTTATCTGAGGGCACAAGGCAGGTACCACACTGACTTTATCTAACAGACTGGTCTGTTGTGCATTGCATCTATAATGCCATGTTACATCTAGTTACAATCTCCATGTGATACAGAACAAGAGCTTTAGGAGAGAGGAAATGGGCAATGGAGTGTGCCCACTGAAGACGTCCAAGCCTCCTGGTCTAGAACATTAGGAGTCAGCTGAGCAACGGACGATGGGAGGAGTGGGGGAGGGGTGTCCCATGCGGTCCAACTCAAGAAGGCATGGAGGTTTTGTTTCCTTTCTCAAGGTACAGTCTTGCATTTTAGAGTCTGCAGTCCCTCTTCATGATTACAGCTCTTCCTCATGTCAGGAAGACCTTAACCAAGGAGCACTGGAGTTGAGGGTGTGGAGGAAAGTCACAGAGAAAAGACTATTTGAAGCATAACAGAGAGATCCAAAAGACTAACTAGAAAGGACACAGCCAGAGGCTGACCTCTGAGAGGCAGGTAAGAGCCACCCTTCGTGCAGCCAGCATAGATCTGAAGTGCGTACCTGTGACAGAGGGTCTGTGTGTCAGGGAGAGCTGCTGCTGCTGCTGCTGGACACAAGCCCTGCATCATCAACTGATTCACTAGGGCCATGTCAGTGGCAGCGTCTGTGAGAGACTCTGCCTCTGTACTGCCTTCTCTATGGAAAAGGCAAGTGGCTAAGTCTGAGGCTATCAGAGTGCTTCAAACCTGGGCTCCTCACATGAAGGGCTTGAGGCTGGCCCTGGTGCCAGGACTTTCCTGTGCCAGGTTGGGGATCCTGTTGTTCTTGGTACTGATTTCTCTGCCAAGCCTGTACTGTGACCTGGGCTCACTACATCACTCTTCCTATGAAGTAGTCATTCCCAAGAGTCTGACAGTGGAAGGAAGGGAAGACCAAGTGGAAGAGCTCTCCTATGTGCTATTTATGCAGGGCCAGAGGCAGCTGATTCACCTGACGGTGAAGAGAGACTATTTTGTGGATAACTTCCCGGTCTTCAGCTACCACGATGGCATCCTGGGGCAGGAAATGCCTCTCATCTCGCGGGACTGTCACTACGAAGGCTACATAGAAGGAGTCCCAGGTTCTTTTGTTTCTGTCAACACCTGTTCAGGCCTCAGGGGCCTCCTGATTAAGGAGGGAAAATCCTATGGCGTTGAGCCCGTGCACTCCTCCAAGCGGTTTGAACACGTGTTGTACGCCATGGCCCACGAAGCCCGGGTCTCCTGTGGCGTCACGGCCAAAGACAGCCAAGTGGCGTCCACCAGCCGGCGACCAGAGAGCGGCAAGCCTCACAGCTGGCAGGTGCCATCCGACTTGTGGTCACACACCAAGTACGTGGAGATGTTTGTCGTGGTCAACAACCAGCGGTTCCAAATGTGGGGCGGTGACGTCAATCTGACAGTCCAGAGAGTAATGGACATCATCGCTCTGGCCAACAGCTTCACAAGGGGAATAAACACAGAGGTGGTGCTGGCTGGAATGGAGATTTGGACTGAGGGGGACCTCACAGAGGTCCCCGTGGACCTGCAAGTTGCACTCAGGAATTTCAACAGCTGGAGACAAGAGAAGCTCTTCCATCGTGTGAAGCATGATGTTGCCCACATGATCGTGGGACAGCATCCTACAGAGGATACGGGGCAGGCATTTCTCAGTGGTGCCTGCTCCAGTGATTTTGCGGCAGCCGTGGAATCCTTCCACCACGAGGATGTCCTCCTGTTTGCAGCACTCATGGTCCATGAGCTTGGACACAACTTGGGTATTCGGCACGACCATTCGGCCTGCATTTGTAAAGACAGGCCCTTCTGCCTCATGCATGAAAACATCACTAAAGAAAGTGGCTTCAGCAACTGCAGCTCTGACTTCTTCCACCAGTTCCTCTGGGAACACAAGGGGGCCTGCCTGTTTAACAAGCCTGGGCACAAAGGCCGCTTACGGAGGGCTTCCCGCTGTGGCGATGGCATTGTAGAAGGACCTGAGCAGTGTGACTGTGGTTCTAACTGTGAAATGCACCCATGCTGTGACACCAGATGCAAACTGAGAGAGCGTGCAGAATGTAGTGATGGACTCTGCTGTGATAAATGTCGCCTGAGATACCAGGGATTCATGTGCCGTGCTGCTCTGGGAGAGTGTGACCTCCCAGAGTATTGTAATGGTTCCTCGGGAGAATGTCCCAGAGACAGCTATAAGCTAGATGGTACCACGTGTGACAGAATTCACTACTGTGCTGGAGGTCGGTGTAAGAACCCTGACAATCAGTGCATGGATATATACGGGTCCCCTGCAAGGTCTGCCCCAGAAATCTGTTACGTTTCAATCAACACAAGAGGGGACCGGTTTGGAAACTGTGGTACCACCAGCTCACCGAGGTTAACATATCTGAAGTGTGCAGATGATAACATATTTTGTGGCAAACTTATATGTACAAATGTTAGAGAGATACCACAAATCAAACCCAATCATACACTGATCCAGGTCGCTCACAAAGATGACTGGTGCTGGAGCATGGATGCCTACGACACTGCTGATATCCCTGATGATGGAGATGCACACACTGGCACTCTCTGTGCCCCACACAAAGTCTGCATGAATCACTTGTGTACTGATCACACCTCACTTGGGTACGACTGTGAGACAACAGAACTGTGTAACGGGAAAGGAGTTTGCAACAATTTTAGGCACTGCCATTGTGAGGATGGCTATGCGCCCCCTGACTGCAAAACTCCCGGAAATGGGGGTAGTGTAGACAGTGGTCCTCCTAGCACATCAATTCAACTTTCAAGTGGAGGTGAAAGTCAAACTCCAAAGAGACGTAGTAATGAGATTCAAGGTATTGGCAACATTATTTACATAGTCCCTGCATTACTTTTAGTACTTTTGATAATTGTAATACTATTTATTAGCCTGAGGACTGGAATTGAATCGGTAGAGACCCCAGGGGGTACCTCAGATGAGAATACAGACGAAACCAGTACTGAGGTATTCATAATGGAGCTCCTCCCAGTGGGGATACAAGAGGGGTCAGAAGAGGGCCCCCAACCAGAAGAGGGCCCCCCACCAGAAGAGGGCCCCCCACCAGAGCAGGGACCGCTACCAGAGCCATCACCGCCAGGGGCACCGCCTCCGGAGGCACCTGCACCGGAGGCACCCGCACCGGCACCACCCCCACCGGAGGCACCCCCGCCAGAGGCACCCACACCGGCGCCACCCGTACCAGAGGCACCCCCACCAGAGGCACCCCCACCGGAGGCTCCTCCAACAGCAGGACCTCCACCGGAGGCTCCTCCAACAGCAGGACCTCCACCGGAGGCACCCCCACCGGCGCCACCCCCACCGGAGGCACCCCCACCGGACGCCCCACCACCAGGACAGCCAGCATCATAAGAGGCAGCAGGTGAAGGACAAGGATAACCAAAGGCAGATGTGTACTGGAGGAAGAATTCAAAAATATCAAATGTCTCAAGCACTGAGTGGGAATAAGGCACTCACAGAAGCAAAGGTGAAGTGAGAACTGATGGACCCTGTAACTCTAACAGGGATAGTCTACAGAAACATAACAACATAGGAACAGGATGACAATGTTTTCAGTATTCATTTCATTAATTTGGTTATATATTCATATGTGAACTCGTATGTAAAATATTCTACACTTTTGCTTTTTTCCCATTTCACGAAACAATTTTATGTAAGTTCTCCTCGTGAATCATACTTATCAATGTCATCTTTTCGTTGGGCCAATTTCTGATCTGAAATTACTGTTCACGGCATACCATCTTCCATCTGCACTGTTCGATATACACTATTATTTGCACCTAAGATTATCACAGGATCATTCATCCCACTCATACATATTATTTAAAGAATGTTATCTGTTCAGTAATCTAATTTGCCTCAACAATTACTATTCATGAATAGAAAATGATTTTAAATAAAAAGCTATTTTAAGAAGCATCACTTCAGACTCCATAGTGCCTAGTCCTTGGGGCTTCTTTATTTTGCGGCTCTCTTGGAAGGGGCTACATCTGATCCAGGGTGATCTGATCACCTTGGATGCATGGGGGTGGTGCATGAGGGAAGGAGAGCACTTAGGCAAGAGACAACCTTGTCTAGTGTGGAGTTCAGCTGGAATTAATAATTATTGCTTTTTTTCTGTTTTTATACTTATGTTTATTTCTGATTTTTAAGTTAATATATTGCTGATTGACAGTCTAAAGAAACAGAGCTTTGGAGGGGGGTCAACTGTGTGTAAAGAGAGCACAAAGCACATGTAACATCACCAACTCTACACAAGACAGTGTGTGCAGTCAGATGCTCTATGTTATGCTATGCTATGCTAAGTCACTTCAGTCGTGTCCGACTCTGTGTGACCCCATAGATGGCAGCCCACCAGGCTTCCCCGTCCCTGGGATTCTCCAGGCAAGAATACTGGAGTGGGTTGCCATTTCCTTCTCCAATGCATGAAAGTGAAAAGGGAAAGTGAAATTGCTCAGTCATGCCCGACTCTTAGAGACCCCATGGGCTGCATCCTACCAGGCTCCTCCGTCCATGGGATTTCCCAGGCAACAGTACTGGAGTGGGGTGCGATTGCCTTCTCTGACAATGGAATATTATTCACCCATAAAAAAAGAGGAAAGTCTGCAAACTGCCACAACATGGATGGATCTTGAGGATATTATGCTAAGTGAAATAAGCTTGTCGCAAGAAGACAAATACTGTCAGATTCCACTTAAATGATGTACTTGTGTAGTAAAATCATACAGACAGAAAGTAGGATAGAGGTTGCTAGGGGCTAAGGGAAAGAAGATAATGGGGATTTATACTTTTAATGAGTATAGTTTCATTTTTACATAACGAAAAGAGTCCTGGAGATAGACAGTGATAACAATTGATGCTTTTGAACTGTGTTGTTGGAGAAGACTCTTGAGAGTCCCTTGGACTGCAAGGAGATCCAACCAGTCCATCCTAAAGGAGATCAGTCCTGGGTGTTCATTGGTAGGAATGATGTTGAAGCTGAAACTCCAATACTTTGGCCACCTGATGTGAAGAGCTGACTCATTTGAAAAGACCCTGATGCTGGGAAAGACTGAGGGCAGGAGGAGAAGGGGATGACAGAGGATGAAATGGTTGGATGGCATCACCGACTCAATGGACATGGGTCTGGGTGGACTCCGGGAGTTGGTGATGGACAGGGAGGCCTGGCGTGCTGTGGTTCATGGGGCCACAAAGAGTCGGACACAACTGAGCGACTGAACCGAACTGAACGTAATACAACTGGGACATTACTTAGTACCACTAACGTGTACACTTAAAATTGGTTAAAATGGAAAATTTCATATTCTGAATGTTTTAACAGAATGAAAAAAATCCAAAGAAAAAAAATGAGATAATTTTCCTCTCTAAGAGGTAACCATTGAGAAAGTGCAAAAGCCCACAGAATTGGAGAAAATATTTGTAAATTATATACTGACGGAGGTTAGCTAGTACCCATGAAACATTTAGAACTCCTACAACTCAACAAGACACCCTGTTTTAAAAAGGCAAATTATGTGAGCGGTTGTTGTTGTTACTCAGTCGCTAAGTTGCAGCCTCATGGACTGCAGCACGCCAGGCTTCCTTGTAAATCAGCCAACTCCCGGAGCTTGCTCAAACTCATGTCCGTTGAGCTGACGATGCCATGCAACCATCTCATCCTCTGTCATCCCCTTCTCCTCCCACCTTCAATCTTTCCCATCATCAGGGTCTTTTCCAACGAGTGAGTCCTTCGCATCAGGTGGACAAAGTATTGGAGCTTCAGCTTCAGCATCAGTCCTTCCTTTAGGATGGACTGGCTGGATCTCCTTGCAGTCCAAGGGACTCTCAAGAGTCTTCTCCAACACCACAATTCAAAAGCATCAATTCTTCGGCGCTCAGCTTTCTTCACAGTCCAACTCTCACTTCCACACGACTACTGGAAAAACCACAGCCTTGACTACACGGACTTTTGTTGGCAAAGTAATGTCTCTGCTTTTGAATATGCTGTCTAGGTTGGTCATAACTTTCCTTCCAAGGAGTAAGCGTCTTTTAATTTCATGGCTGCAGTCACCATCTGCAGTGATTTTGGAGCCCACAAAAATAAAGTCTGACACTGTTTCCACTGTTTCCCCATCTATTTCCCATGAAGTGATGGGACCAGATGCCATGATCTTCGTTTTCTGAATGTTGAGCTTTAAGCCAACTTTTCCACTCTCCTCTTTCACTTTCATCAAGACGCTTTTTAGTTCCCCTTTACTTTCTGCCATAATGGTGGTGTAATCTGCATATCTGAGGTTATTGATATTTCTCCCGGCAATCTTGATTCCAGCTTGTGCTTCTTCCAGTCCAGCGTTTCTCATGATGTACTCTGCATATAAGTTAAATAAGCAGGGTGACAATATACAGCGTTGACAGACTCCTTTTCCTATTTGGAACCAGTCTGTTGTTCCATGTCCAGTTCTAACTGTTGCTTCCTGACTTGCATATAGATTTCTCAAGAGGCAGGTCAGGTGGTCTGGTATTCCCATCTCTTTCAGAATTTTCCACAGTTGGTTGTGACCCACACAGTCAAAGGCTTTGGCATAGTCAATAAAGCAGAAATAGATGTTTTTCTGGAACTCTCTTGCTTTTTCGATGATCCAGCAGATGTTGGCAATTTGATCTCTGGTTCCTCTGCCTTTTCTAAAACCAGCTTGAACATCTGGAAGTTCACGGTTCACGTATTGCTGAAGCCTGGCTTGGAGAATTTTGAGCATTACTTTAGTAGCGTGTGAGATGAGTGCAATTGTGTGGCAGTTTGAGCATTCGTTGGCATTGCCTTTCTTTGGAATGAAGACTGACCTTTTCCAGTCCTGTGGCCAAAATTTGCTGAGTTTTCCAAATGCTGGCATATTGAGTGCAGCACTTTCACAGCATCATCTTTCAGGATTTGAAATAGCTCAACTGGAATTCCATCACCTCCACTAGCTTTGCTCCTAGTGATGCTTTCTAACGCCCACTTGACTTCACATTCCAGGATGTCTGGGTCTAGGTGAGTGATCACACCATCGTGATTATCTTGGTCGGGAAGATCTTTTTTGTACAGTTCTTCTGTGTATTCTTGCCACCTCTTCTTAATATCTTCTGCTTCTGTTAGGTCCATACCATTTCTGTTCTTTATCGAGCCCGTCTTTGCATTAAATGTTCCCTTGGTATCTCTAATTTTCTTGAAGAGATCTCTAGTGTTTCCCATTCTGTTGTTTTCCTCTATTTCTTTGCATTGATTGCTGAGGAAGGCTTTCTTATCTCTTCTTGCTATTCTTTGGAACTCTGCATTCACCTGATATTCATAACTGATGAATCAAAAACTATAATATATCAATATTAAAAAATGTTATTTTGCCAAAAGGAAATAAAGTATTGCTATCTGCTATGATACGGCTTTGAAAACTTTATGTGAGGTGAAATAAGCCAACCACAGAGGACTACAACTATTATATAGGAATCCATTGCTATGGATTGTCAAGGATAGACAAAATCATAGAGATAGAAAGGAGAGTAGTGGTGACCAGGGGCTGCAGGGAGCACAGAATGGAGAGCGACTGCTAATGGACATGAGAGTTTTACTTTGGCATGAGGAAAATGTTCCAAAATTGCTTGTGGTGATGACTGCATAACTTTTCGATCACACTACAAACCACTGAATTGTACACTTTAAAGGATGAGCATTCTGGTGTGTGACTTTGTATCTCAATAAAGCTGTTATTAAAAGACAACTAAAGTAAACTGATATATTTTGGGGATGCACACATTTAGGAAGCAAAAATAATAAAGAAGATGAGGAAGTAGGTATCATAAAAGACAAGATCATGATCTCTCTGAAGCAGGAGGGCATGAGATCGGCAATGGCACGCAGGTGACTTCTATGAAGCTAAAAGTATTGATTACCTCATCAGGGCTATACTTAACACAGCTGTTTCTCTCTCTCACCCTCCCTCCCTTCCTTGCTATTTCTTTCTTTTTCAGTAAGATACACACAATATTAAATGAACCATCTTAACCATTTTTAAGTGCACAGTTCACTGGTACTAAGTTCATTCATGTTGTTGTGCAACCATCACCAATATCCACTTCCAGAATTTTTCATCATCCTAAACTGAAAATCTGCAAGAACTCCCCATTCGCTATTTCCCTACCCAGGGTAACCTGTATTCTACGTTCTGTCTCCATGAACTTGGCTATTTGTGGAACCTCAGATATGTGAGATCATACGGTAGTGCCTTTTTCAATTTATTTAATACTAATTCACTGAAAAGCACATTTATGCTTTATGCATATTTTGTGACTGTGTTAGGATCAAAAAAAAAAAGAACTTGAGAAAATAAAGAAAGGAGTGGTACAAACTGGAACAGAATGTCTCTACACTCTTTGAAAGAATTTCATTGTAAAACAGAAAAGGAGAAACTAGATGGTGACTGGAAGGTGTTGTGGGCTGAGAGGGACGGTTTTATAAAGGTGAGAAATTACAGCAAATAGTAAGACTGGATCCAGCGGACAAACAGATGCCAATGATGTAAAAGAGAGAAGGGAGAAATGTAAGAGTGAATGAAGTCCATGAGAAATTAAAAGGGAAGGACACCCCACACACAAGTAAAAGGATTGGTCTTAGACTGGAGCAAGGACAATTTACTCACGATAGTGGGGGGGAACATTTAGATACAGGTGGTGGACTCAGCTAGTGTTTATATGTGGAGGCATTCTTTTGATTGCTTCTATTAATATTTTTCTCAGTGAAATATGAGGCCAGAAGAAATTAGGAGAGTGAACTGAACAGCAAAATGTAGAAAGAAGTACATTCTGAGATCATGTCTGTGCCAGCAAGGTTTTCGTGGGTTTTTCTGAAGACATTTACAGATATTCAGGGCAGGCACGAAGCCAAGTAGAAACACAGAAGATACAGCAAATGAGACACCACAGCAACCATACGTGGGGGCTATTTAGTCATTCAATAATTCTTGTTCGTCTGCTCTTGAACAAGCACTCTTCTAGACCTGGGAGAGTGTATAAGGAGGAACAAACAGAAGTGGCCACTGAACACATGGAAGGCATATACGAACACAGGGGAGACTTCAGGATTCCTAGTCTTCAACAGGCATGGTCTTAACATACTGCTATGCCAAGACTACAGATGGTGACTGCAGCCATGAAATTAAAAGACGCTTACTCCTTGGAAGGAAAGTTATGACCAACCTAGATAGCATATTCAAAAGCAGAGACATTACTTTGCCAACAAAGGCTCGCCTAGTGAAGGCTATGGTCTTTCCTGTGGTCATGTATGGATGTGAGAGCTGGACTGTGAAGAAGGCTGAGCACTGAAGAATTGATGCTTTTGAACTGTGGTGTTGGAGAAGACTCTTGAGAGTCCCTTGGACTGCAAGGAGATCCAACCAGTCCATTCTGAAGGAGATCAGCCCTGGGATTTCTTTGGAAGGAATGATGCTAAAGCTGAAACTCCAGTATTTTGGCCACCTCATGTGAAGACTTGACTCATTGGAGAAGACTCTGATGCTGGGAGGGATTGGGGGCAGGAGGAGAAGGGGACGACAGAGGATGAGATGGCTGGATGGCATCACTGACTGGATGGATGTGAGTCTGAGTGACCTCCGGGAGTTGGTGATGGACAGGGAGGCCTGGCCAGCTGCGATTCATGGGGTCGCAAAGAGTCAGACACGACTGAGCGACTGATCTGATCTGATGCCAAGACCAGCCCAAGAATGGTAATAGGTCTGGAGATACTTACCACCAAGTTTCCCATGATAACTGCACAAAGGGGAGACTGCTCTGCTGGCATCTCCCATACACACTTTTAGTGTCATAAATACACACTGTGTTATAAACAGAACTTGAGAAACTGAATTCTGATGATGTTTTTTAAAAGTAGGGAATGTCATTTGTCCCATGGGTGACCAGCATACTGGGGTTTATCTGAGGGCACAAGGCAGGTACCACACTGACTTTATCTAACAGACTGGTCTGTTGTGCATTGCATCTATAATGCCATGTTACATCTAGTTACAATCTCCATGTGATACAGAACAAGAGCTTTAGGAGAGAGGAAATGGGCAATGGAGTGTGCCCACTGAAGACGTCCAAGCCTCCTGGTCTAGAACATTAGGAGTCAGCTGAGCAACGGACGATGGGAGGAGTGGGGGAGGGGTGTCCCATGCGGTCCAACTCAAGAAGGCATGGAGGTTTTGTTTCCTTTCTCAAGGTACAGTCTTGCATTTTAGAGTCTGCAGTCCCTCTTCATGATTACAGCTCTTCCTCATGTCAGGAAGACCTTAACCAAGGAGCACTGGAGTTGAGGGTGTGGAGGAAAGTCACAGAGAAAAGACTATTTGAAGCATAACAGAGAGATCCAAAAGACTAACTAGAAAGGACACAGCCAGAGGCTGACCTCTGAGAGGCAGGTAAGAGCCACCCTTCGTGCAGCCAGCATAGATCTGAAGTGCGTACCTGTGACAGAGGGTCTGTGTGTCAGGGAGAGCTGCTGCTGCTGCTGCTGGACACAAGCCCTGCATCATCAACTGATTCACTAGGGCCATGTCAGTGGCAGCGTCTGTGAGAGACTCTGCCTCTGTACTGCCTTCTCTATGGAAAAGGCAAGTGGCTAAGTCTGAGGCTATCAGAGTGCTTCAAACCTGGGCTCCTCACATGAAGGGCTTGAGGCTGGCCCTGGTGCCAGGACTTTCCTGTGCCAGGTTGGGGATCCTGTTGTTCTTGGTACTGATTTCTCTGCCAAGCCTGTACTGTGACCTGGGCTCACTACATCACTCTTCCTATGAAGTAGTCATTCCCAAGAGTCTGACAGTGGAAGGAAGGGAAGACCAAGTGGAAGAGCTCTCCTATGTGCTATTTATGCAGGGCCAGAGGCAGCTGATTCACCTGACGGTGAAGAGAGACTATTTTGTGGATAACTTCCCGGTCTTCAGCTACCACGATGGCATCCTGGGGCAGGAAATGCCTCTCATCTCGCGGGACTGTCACTACGAAGGCTACATAGAAGGAGTCCCAGGTTCTTTTGTTTCTGTCAACACCTGTTCAGGCCTCAGGGGCCTCCTGATTAAGGAGGGAAAATCCTATGGCGTTGAGCCCGTGCACTCCTCCAAGCGGTTTGAACACGTGTTGTACGCCATGGCCCACGAAGCCCGGGTCTCCTGTGGCGTCACGGCCAAAGACAGCCAAGTGGCGTCCACCAGCCGGCGACCAGAGAGCGGCAAGCCTCACAGCTGGCAGGTGCCATCCGACTTGTGGTCACACACCAAGTACGTGGAGATGTTTGTCGTGGTCAACAACCAGCGGTTCCAAATGTGGGGCGGTGACGTCAATCTGACAGTCCAGAGAGTAATGGACATCATCGCTCTGGCCAACAGCTTCACAAGGGGAATAAACACAGAGGTGGTGCTGGCTGGAATGGAGATTTGGACTGAGGGGGACCTCACAGAGGTCCCCGTGGACCTGCAAGTTGCACTCAGGAATTTCAACAGCTGGAGACAAGAGAAGCTCTTCCATCGTGTGAAGCATGATGTTGCCCACATGATCGTGGGACAGCATCCTACAGAGGATACGGGGCAGGCATTTCTCAGTGGTGCCTGCTCCAGTGATTTTGCGGCAGCCGTGGAATCCTTCCACCACGAGGATGTCCTCCTGTTTGCAGCACTCATGGTCCATGAGCTTGGACACAACTTGGGTATTCGGCACGACCATTCGGCCTGCATTTGTAAAGACAGGCCCTTCTGCCTCATGCATGAAAACATCACTAAAGAAAGTGGCTTCAGCAACTGCAGCTCTGACTTCTTCCACCAGTTCCTCTGGGAACACAAGGGGGCCTGCCTGTTTAACAAGCCTGGGCACAAAGGCCGCTTACGGAGGGCTTCCCGCTGTGGCGATGGCATTGTAGAAGGACCTGAGCAGTGTGACTGTGGTTCTAACTGTGAAATGCACCCATGCTGTGACACCAGATGCAAACTGAGAGAGCGTGCAGAATGTAGTGATGGACTCTGCTGTGATAAATGTCGCCTGAGATACCAGGGATTCATGTGCCGTGCTGCTCTGGGAGAGTGTGACCTCCCAGAGTATTGTAATGGTTCCTCGGGAGAATGTCCCAGAGACAGCTATAAGCTAGATGGTACCACGTGTGACAGAATTCACTACTGTGCTGGAGGTCGGTGTAAGAACCCTGACAATCAGTGCATGGATATATACGGGTCCCCTGCAAGGTCTGCCCCAGAAATCTGTTACGTTTCAATCAACACAAGAGGGGACCGGTTTGGAAACTGTGGTACCACCAGCTCACCGAGGTTAACATATCTGAAGTGTGCAGATGATAACATATTTTGTGGCAAACTTATATGTACAAATGTTAGAGAGATACCACAAATCAAACCCAATCATACACTGATCCAGGTCGCTCACAAAGATGACTGGTGCTGGAGCATGGATGCCTACGACACTGCTGATATCCCTGATGATGGAGATGCACACACTGGCACTCTCTGTGCCCCACACAAAGTCTGCATGAATCACTTGTGTACTGATCACACCTCACTTGGGTACGACTGTGAGACAACAGAACTGTGTAACGGGAAAGGAGTTTGCAACAATTTTAGGCACTGCCATTGTGAGGATGGCTATGCGCCCCCTGACTGCAAAACTCTCGGAAATGGGGGTAGTGTAGACAGTGGCTCCTCTGGTAAACCAAGGGACAGTATCCACAATAATCCAAGTGAAGAAAAAAGCAAAAGTCATGCTTCAGGGGTTGTTAATTTTGGCAGAGACAGTGAAAATAAAGATGAAAGCCAGAGCCTGGACAAGATACTGTATACAGTCCCCCTTTTCTCTTAGCAATATTTTTAGCTCTAGTTATTGCTGCCAGTTTTCGGGCTAGAAAGGATATGTCACAGTGCTCACAAGAGGACCTTGAAGAACCCGAAGAAGAAGCTGTTCAAATAGAGGAGGCAGTCAGATAAGTGGAAGAACCAGGGGCAGAAAATGAGTAGTGCTAGGAAGAAGTCCTAACATGGCAAACTCCCAATACGTTGGGTAGGAAGGAGGTCAGCTGAGCAACGTGCTGCAGGCACTGACAGTTGCACAGGCTCTGTTTTGGACTCTACGGTCTGCACAAATATCCAGATGTGGGAGGAGGGATTTTCTTCTTTAGAAAGAAATTATTTTAGTAATTGATTATATGTACCTGTGTAACGTTACCGAAAAGACAATGTTTTACTACTTTTTCCCATTTTCACATTTCATGAAACTCATTTAAATTACACTTTTCTCATGGATTATTCTTATCATTGTCTCTTCTTAGTATGGCAAATTTGACTTCCTCTGTTTTCCAGAGAATGTCGTATCGTGTCTACTTTGGTTGACCTAAGATCTTATCTGTGTGTGCGTGCACACGTGCGTGTGTGTGTGTGTGTATACACACTGCTATCTTTGTTTTTTCACCTCATTCACAATTACATATTATGTTAAGAAAGTTATTTATATGATTTTTTCATCTAATTTGCTTTTAGAAGTATATTCATTAATATACTGTCCAACTCTTTGTGACCCCATGGACTGTAGCCTACCAGGCTCTTCCATCCATGGGATTTTCCAGGCAAGGGTACTGGAGGCGGTTGCCAATTCCTTCTCCAGGGGTTCTTCCCAACCCAGGGATTGAACCCAGGTGTCCTGCATTGTACACAGACACTTTACCATCTGAGCCACCAGGGACGTCCTTATTCATTAAATAAAAATATTTAAATGAGAAAGTAAATAAATGTTTGTTTTCAGATAAAGTACCACTATAGCTTTTATGGACTTTATGGAGCCTATTGCCTGTTTCTTCCAGTTTGCTTTAGAGGAAGCTACATTTGATCCAGAGAGGTCTGATCACCCAGTGTCTGGATGCATGGGGGAAAGGAAGCAATCTAAGCAATCTTGTTCAGTGGGGAGTTCAGTTGGAAGTATTGATTATTCTTTTTTCTTTCTGTTTTTCTACTTCAGTTATTATATTTATTTCTCATTTCATTTTTAAGTTAACGTATTGTCGACTGATAGTCCAAACAAACAAAGCTTTGCAGGGGAGTCAATTGTGTATAAAGAGAACACTAAGCATGTATTACATAACATTACCCATTCTGTGCAAGACACTGTGCTATATACTTTACATTAATTCTTAATCATCCTATCTACCCTATCAGACCTCCATCTTGCCCATGAAGAACTAGAGATCCGAGAGTTTTGCCTTAGAACTGGACTGCATTCTGCCCAAGGATGACAGAGTCTACATTCTCTACTACCTCATGAGCCTTTTCCTTTAGTAAAAAAAAAAAAAGTGAGAGGGAAGACAACTGATACATCCTTAATTGCCCAGGATGTGACTTCCTTCTCAGTGACTCTAATGAAACAGAAGCCTTATAAATCAATGTTGATCTCTATCATGAACTTGCCACACTGTGTAGTTATTATTGATGAAAGAATCCTTTCCCTTATTACATTCTGCTGTCATGGAGTGATAGGTTTATGTCCTTTTTAGCTCTGAGGGCCCAGATCACCTTAGGTGCTCAGGAAATGTTGACCAAGTGAATGACTTCACCAGAGCCAACCCTAAAATAAGATGGTAATGTAACTGGATACTCTTGCTAGTTCCTAGACAGAGCACAACTGAAATCTTTCTCAGGTGCTGTGTTGTTACAGTTTAAGTATTCTCAGCCTTGCGAAAGTTTCTGAGCATCAGTTTTTGATGGTACAGTTGCTGAATCCTTCTTCTAACTGCCCACTCCTATGTGAGTGGGAAAAAAGCAAACAAAAGAAGGGTAAGACCTGGTTTAGGCTTTCAAGAAGCTGATGCTAACTACTTTTGGTGGAACAAAACCAAACTTCGGAGCAAAATCCAAATTCAAGCCTTCAATTATGTAAATTTCCAGACCACAAGATTTGCTGGTAATCAAATCTCTAGACATTGTATGCCAGGTCAAGATTCATGTGAAAGCACACTATTAGTTAGTAGTGGCTTTGTGAACAAGAGTGAAACTGGGTAACTGAAGGCCTCCAAAGGTAAACCTGTCATTAGAGACTTGTGAAAAAGATGTGGAGGATTTCTGCTGAGAAGCACTCCAGTGCAGAACAGAAGTGGTAACTTTCCTAAGTGCACAGGCTGATGACTATAATAAAACCTAGTAAGCATCAGTCTTCTTTAAAAAAACTGAAGAAATAGAAGGGAATCCTGATTTAGGGTAATTATGCTTAGCTAACTTAAAGGTGTCCTTTAAAAACCAAAAGTCAGGTAGATAATTGAGAATCAATCAATAAAACCTATTTAGGATTTCACAATATTTGACAACAAAATTTAGCAAATACAGAAGCTGTACAGATTATTTTAAAATTTTTAGTTGCTGTCTTTACAATCAACCCTCACGTTTACATGACCACATTAAAGGCAGGAAACAAAGGTTAGGACAGCCCTTTAAATAAGCTTCTTCTGAAAGAATGATAAAAAAAAATGAACAGATCTGTAAGTTGTCAGGTGAATCTTAAAATGCATGGAAACCCCACAGTCTGGGCATTGAAGGCCAAAGCTCTTTAAGGTAGACTATAGGAGGGAAGTGATCAGTTTTAATGTGTGCAGGAGAGAGAAGATAGGGTAACTTGCTTTGGAAATCTCCAGGTTCAAGGTGCAGTGTTCTGTACTTTGTGTGACTGCCTCTGCTAAGTGCACTCTCTGGCCCATTTAGTTTGGGGGACTCTGAGAAATGTCTGCTTACACTTTCCAATAATCTGTGTTGGCAGCGACTCATGACCTAGCCAGTCGCTGCCCCAGCAAATTCTTATAGTGACTTCTTGCTATCCTTTATCTGCCTTCCCTGGGTGGCTGTTGTCCTCCCTGTGCTCCCTGTGGCCAGTGGGGATCGAAGCCCTTCCTTAGCTTTGCAAAGCATAGCCACGTTCAGGCTCTGGGCTGGCAGGGAGGGAGGAAGAGGGAAATTACAGTGAAATTTTGATGTAGCCAGTATTAACGCTCACAGGGAGACTTGGATAGGTTATCTCTTTGGATATCCCTAACTTGACCTCTCTTCTTGTTCATGTAAGAGTGCTTTTGGGAATATCCTCATAACCTGAAGTCAAATTCCACTCTCTTCTCTGGGCCAAGCTGAAGAAAAAACAAAGATTTATAAACACAGGTGATATCAACCTCACAGGGATGCAATTCTGCACAAAATAAAGTTTTTTATATTGGTTTGAAAAAAATTTTTTTAATGTATTAAAAATTAAAAAAAAAAAAACCTTCTTGTGTTTACTAACATAAATTCAGAGTACAATTTTGGTGTTTCCTTTGGGCAAATGTGCTCATCAAAAGGTTTTCTCAAAACCCAGAGCAGGTTTCCTTCAAGGATGATTACAAATGGCTTAATCTTTAAAAATAAAATTCCCCACGCTTCTGGACATTCAGTTTTAAAATTCTGTGCAGGAGGGAAGAATAGGAAAGACCAATCCAATACCACTTTTGTTATTCAATAAAATTATGAAAGTCTTACATAGGAGGTTATGTAAGGAGGTTATGCCGGAATGAAATACATGAGGGTAACAAATCACTCTGTGAATACAACAGCCATGGTGACTCTTCTCTCAGGTAGAAAATATTTTTAAAAATATTTAAAAAGAAAACATCAGAGGTGGAATCATGACTGACCAAGTGTTTGCAACCTCATGCCTATTTCATTGCTGTAAAATATCTTCCTGGCCAATCTAACATCAGGCCTCTGATTCCCCAGACTGATTTTATTGCCAGCCTGGAGTTCAGGAACTCACATTGCCCCTCTCACCCCTAGGTCTCCCTGGACCCTGCCCCCATTATCTAGGGCAGAAAATATAAACTTGGTGGAACATTAAAGGATTGTGACAATTGCAACCTCCTGTCCGTTTCCAACCACTGTCTCCCATGACTTTTGAAAACAAGTATTTCCTCATATTGATACGTCTAAGAGGAAGAACCTCTGTCCTCACTACATACTGTGGTCACTTTCCACTCTGGGCTTTTGATCATAGCCTTGTTTCCACTGAATGACCTTACCCTTCCCTTCCCCTAATAAGTTCGTAAATGTCACAGCTCCAGTGAGGCTCTTGAAACTGCTCCTGCAGACCTCCATTTTTTGAAAATGAAAACATGGGTTCCCTTTGAGGATACTCTTAGGAACAGCCTATAAGGAAGTCAGCCTAAAACAGATCATCAAGCGGTTGTTTTCTGTAGAACAAGGAGCACATATGCATCCTTATGGTCAAGTGAAGTTTCCAAGGTACCTGGAGAGTGAGAAATGTGTTTTTACTCACGGAGCATGTTCTTAGAATCTCAAATTCTGGATATACTCTTGTGTTGGCAGGGAAATGGAAAGAAAACCATGTAGCATACAAAAGGAATAAACTCCAAAACTACAGTTTCTCCCAGTATTGCATTTTCAGTCATCTAACAATCACGAGCTGGCTGCAGATGATTTCACATGAAAAGTAGAAATGAAGAAGGCATAATGTCAGTGCCAGGGAACAGAAGAAAAAGCTGCTCTCCCTCATGTCTTCCACTGGCCAAAGCCATCTTTACCTACCTAAAGCCATCCTTTACCATTCCATGGATAAATTAGGTCACTATAAAAATACAGAAATGAAAATAAATATGCCAAATAAAGCAAAAGGTACCGATTAATTCTTTGCTTTTTATTTTTTTATTTTTTTTTATTTTATTAAATTTTATTTTGCTTAACTTTACAATATTGTATTGCTTTTGCCATAATGCATTTCAACTTTGAGGTAACTGACCTTCATGATCTAAGGAAAGCTCATAGATAGAAATCTCTATTGGAAAACTAAAACTGCTGCAATAAAATTATATATATATATATGTTAAATTCCCCCAACTACTGAGAGTCTGCATTGAAGAATTTACATTTTATATAATCACCCCACCCCAGTACTTTTGCCTGGAAAATCCCATGGACGGAGGAGCCTGGTAGGCTACAGTCCATGGGGTCACTAAGAGTCAGGCACAACTGAGTGACTTCACTTACACTTTTCACTTTCATGCATTGGAGAAGGAAATGGCAACCCACTCTAGTGTTCTTGCCTGGAGAATCCCAGGGACGGGGGAGCCTGGTGGGCTTCCGTCTATGGGGTCGCACAGAGTCAGACACGACTGAAGAGACTTAGCAGCAGCAGCATTAGCCTTATACTAGAGTTTTTCCAAGAACAGATACCATTTTTAATCAATTATATTGTCCCACTAGCTGTCTTTATAACCCATGTAAACCTCTAAAAATGTTTTCCAAAACAACTCAAGCATAAGAGAAAAGAGTAGGATAGCTTTCCTAAACACTGTCAGAACTCCCTTCTTCTCCCTGGAGCTAAGAGCATGAGTGCTGTATAAGCTCCAGGTCTTGTGTTCTTCAAGCCTAACAAATCCAACCAGGAAAAAAATTCTGAGAGTGAAAAACAGCCTTTTCATAAAGGATAATATTGCCTTTCTTCTGATTGAGGGGGCTTTCATATTCCACGTTCCCAAGTCCCAAGTGTTACTCTTTGGCTGATTGGTCTGAGATGTGGAACTTCACTAACCTCAGGCCTGGGTTTCCTCCTCAGTTGGATAACCACACAAAGGTTCTCAACCACACAGCGTGACTGGGAGATTCAGTTAGATCACATAAGTGGGGTATCTAGTGCAGTACCTGGCATACAGCAGGTGCTCAAATAAATGCTGAGATAATCTAAAATCAAATGTGATGATGGATGTAAGACAGTACTGTTAATTCTAAGCTATTCAGCAATGATATGATTTAGCCACTATCAAGTCATCATACTGAATTTCCTTTACATCGATGGCATTCTGACCTACCATATCACCATCTGCAAACGTATTCTATTTCCTCTAATCAATCGTACATCTCTGGGGCTGAGGCACAAGATCTGGCTAGTGTGGCAGTCACTGCCTTGGGTGCAGTTATGGGTAAGAGTGATGAGGACTTTATTGTTTTCCTCAAGATCATGGTGGCAAAGTAATCTTGCTTATTGGATTCTAATCAAGGATTCCAGCTTCCTCCCTCTTCTGACTAACTTCAATCATTAGCATGTAAATGGCCCAGGACAGCTTGCTGGCCAACCTTGATGCTTTCTACAGACGTCTAATTTTAATCAGAAAATGAAACTTGTTGCCGCTACCTCTAATCACACATTCATTCAGTCATTCATTTGGCTGCTACTGAGTCTTCATCCATGAACTGTTCTATTACTGTGGAAATGGTAGTCAATAAGATAGTCTCTGATTCCATGACATTTTTATTTTGTTATTTTTTTGAAAGTTTTAAAACTTACAAAACTGACACAAATAAACAGAAAACTACACAACGTGCCAGGCTGTGATGTGTGTGATGGAATGCCATGAAGTCGTGCAAAGGCAACAAGAGTGATGCTATTAGCGTAGAATGCTATTTCAGGCCAATGGTCAGAGAAGTCCTGTCTGATAAGGTGATGCTGGAGGAGAGACATGCAGAAAGTGAGGGAAGACGCTCGGGCATCAGAGGGAAGAGCAAACCAGGGGGAGGGAACTCTAAGTGAAAAGGCCTTGAAATGGGAGCATGCCTGGCATGTTTGAAGAACAGCATGGAGGTCAGTATATCTGGACACAGTGAGCATCACAGAGAGTAGTGTGCGGGCTGAGAGGAGACCAGACACATGAAGACTTAGAAAGGAATCATGTTTTTATTTCAGCGGAGATGGGAAGTAGGGAAGGGTTTTAGCAAAGGAGTAAACAGAGCTGAGAAGCACTGAAGGATAACACCATCTGCTATGGCAGTCAGGGACAGGGGAAAGGCAGAAGCGGAGAACCCTTAGAGACTCCTGTGATTTGCCAAGTGGGCAATATTGGAAGCTTTTAGGAGGATGGCTATAGGGACAGTGATGAGAAGAGGCTGGAATTTGGGTATACTGTAAGGTAGAGCTATAAGGATTTGCTGATGGAACAGATAGAGAGAATGAGAGAAAGGCAGAAAGGATGGTTCCAGTAGCTTTCCCTGAGCAACTGCAAGAAGAGAGTTGCCCTTTATTGAGATGCGGATGAGTGTGGAGAAAGCATGCACCAGACACATTCAGTTTGAGATGCCCATTAAACACCCACATGGCCATGTCAGCTTGGCAGTAAGATGACTGAGTCTGGAATTCAAGAGAGAAGTCAGCCAGACTTCTCTATATGTGATGGTTGTCAGTGTTCAGATGATATCCCAAGCAATGGGACCAGGTAACACTGCCAAGGGAGCAAGTACAGCTAGAGAAGGGAAGAGATCCGAGGACCCAGTGAGGACTAAGCCCCAAGGTGCCCTCTGTGTAGATGGTGATGAGATGAGGAGAATTCAGGAAAGAAGTGAGAGAAATATTGGCCAGTGTGGTAGGGGTACCACCCAGAGAGAGTGTTGCCCTGAAAACCGAGAGAAGAATGTATTTCTTTACTCTACAAATGGTACAGTGCAGGGCCCTGTAGGGCTCCTGGGCACAAGGCCTTTGTGTCCCCCATTACTTTGATGACAGGAAACAGCCTTCTGTCAGCTTCCATGACCTTCCCTGAGTTCCAATGGACAGATTCGAACAGTTGCTTATTAGGGAAGGGTGGGAATGAGAGACCAAGGAAAAACAGTCAAGAGCAGCCTTGGGGCAAGGTCCCGTTTCCCATCAAAGGATACATACAACGGTATCTTTGAGCTATTTTGAAGATATTGAAGCCGTCTCGAGGTGGGAGAAGTTAATGATTAATGATGGCATATTGCCTATAGCATGTAGACACCAGATGAGTTGGACCTGAAGGTCTATGATGTGGACTCCTACTTACCTCACCGTCAACACACCAGAAGAATGCCCATGAGCTGATCATGCCCTCTTTGAACAATTACTATAAAACTTGTCACTATCTTCCCCAAGTTAGGACACTTGGTATTGGGGGCATTAGCTCACTGTGTTCCCCTTTGCCTGCCAAAGCAATAAAGCTTCTCCTCTCTACTTCACCCAAAACTCTGTCTTTGAGATTTGATTTGGCATCAGTGTACAGGCAAGCTGAGCTTTCAGCATCACAAACTCAGGGCATCTACGAATTCTCTTGGCCCTACCTTCAATACATACCCAAAATATAACCCATTACCACCACTTTTCAACTCTGCAGTGCACTGCAAATTACCATCACCCCCTCCTAGACAACTTCAAAAGTTTTTAACTGGTCTCTTCTCACACAAGAGCCTATTTTCCACCCAGCAGACAGTTATTCTTTTAAAAAGTAAGTCAGAACACACCCATTATCTTTTTTGTTTCAGTTTTTTAACTTTTTATTTTATATTGGGGTATAGCAGATTAACAATGCTGTGATAGTTTCAGTTGAATAGGAAAGGATTCAGTGGTACATAATCAAACTCCCCTCCAATCCAGGCTGCCGCATAACATTGAGCAGAGTTCCATGTGCTATAGCAGGTCCTTGTTGGTTACCTATTTTAAATACAGCAGGGTGTACATGTCCATATCAAACTCCCTAACTATCCTTTCACCCCCAACTTTTCCCCTAGCAACTATAACTTCCTTTACAAAGTCTGTGAGTCTGTTTCTGCTTTGTAAGTTCACTTGTATCATTTTAGATTTCACATAAAAGGGATGTCATATGATATTTCTCCTTCTCTGACTAATTTACTTCTTTTAGTTCAGTTCAGTCACTCAGTCAGGTCTGACTCTCTGTGACCCCATGGACTGCAATACGCCAGGCTTCCCTGTTCATCATGACTCTTTCTAGGTCCACTTATATTGCTTAAAGGACACCTATTATCATTTAAATGCTGCTGGTAGGTCCATAGCCTGAGGGTCCCATGTTGATCATTTGATTTGACAATCAGATCAGATCAGATCAGTCGCTCAGTGGTGTCCGACTCTTTGCGACCCCATGAACCGCAGCACGCCAGGCCTCCCTGTCCATCACCAGCTCCCGGAGGTCACCCAGACTCACACCCATCAAGTCAGTGATGCCATCCAGGCATCTCATCCTCTGTCGTCCCCTTCTCCTCCTGCCCTCAATCCCTCCCAGCATCAGAGTCTTCTCCAATGAGTCAACTCTTCGCATGAGGTGGCCAAAATACTGGAGTTTCAGCTTTAGCATCATTCCTTCCAAAGAAATTCCAGGATTGATCTCCTTCAGAATGGACTGGTTGGATCTTCTTGCAGTCCAAGGGACTCTCAAGAGTCTTCTCCAACACCACAGCTCAAAAGCATCAATTCTTCGGCGCTCAGCCTTCTTCACAGTCCAGCTCTCACATCCATACATGACCATAGGAAAGACCATAGCCTCGACTAGGCGAACCTTTGTTGGTAAAGTAATGTCTCTGCTTTTGAATATGCTATCTAGGTTGGTCATAACTTTCCTTCCAAGGAGTAAGTGTCTTTTAATTTCATGGCTGCAGTCACCATCTGCAGTGATTTTGGAGCCCAGAAAAACAAAGTCTGACACTGTTTCCACTGTTTCCCCATCTATTTCCCATGCAGTGATGGGACCAGATGCCATGATCTTCGTTTTCTGAATGTTGAGCTTTAAGCCAACCTTTTCACTTTCCACTTTCACTTTCATCAAGAGGCTTTTTAGCCCCTCTTCACTTTCTGCCATAAGAGTGGTGTCATCTGCATATCTGAGGTTATTGATATTTCTCCCGGCAATCTTGATTCCAACTTGTGTTTCTTCCAGTCCAGCATTTCTCATGATGTACTCTGCATATAAGTTAAATAAACATGGTGACAATATGCAGCCTTGACGTACTCCTTTTCCTATTTGGAACCAGTCTGTTGTTCCATGACCAGTTCTAACTGTTGCTTCCTGACCTGCATACAGATTTTTTAAGAGGCAGATCAGGTGGTCTGGTATTCCCATCTCTTTCAGAATTTTCCATAGTTTATTGTGATCCACACAGTCAAAGGCTTTGGCATAGTCAATAAAGCAGAAATAGATGTTTTTCTGGAACTCTCTTGCTTTTTCCATGATCCAGCGGATGTTGGCAATTTGATCTCTGGTTCCTCTGCCTTTTCTAAAACCAGCCTGAACATCAGGAAGTTCACGGTTCACATATTGCTGAAGCCTGGCTTGGAGAATTTTGAGCATTACTTTACTAGCGTGTGAGATGAGTGCAATTGTTCGGTATTTTGAGCACTCCTTGGCATTGCCTTTCTTTGGGATTGGGATGAAAACTGACCTTTTCCAATCTTGTGGCCACTGCTGAGTTTTCCAAATTTGCTGGCATATTGAGTGCAGCACTTTCACAGCATCATCTTTCAGGACTTGGAATAGCTCCACTGGAATTCCATCACCTCCACTAGCTTTGTTCGTAGTGATGCTTTCTAAGGCCCATTTGACTTCACATTCCAAGATGTCTGGCTCTAGGTCAGGAGAGTTGTTTATCCACTGACATGCTGGAGTTGGCAGTTTGGATGGATGCATGGGGGTGAAAGCTTATTCCAGTGGAGTCAAAATGCAAAAGATGGGCCTAAAACCATTTGTGAAGGTGTTCAACCTCTAGTATTCAGAGAAGCGCAGGTTAGGTTATCTAGCCGCAGAGAGATATCACTATACACTCACAAGCCTGATTACAGAAGAAGGAAAATTCCAAGTATTACTGTGGAACAGTGGAAACTCTCATCAATTGCTTTAGAAATGTAAACTGGCATGCCACTTTGAAATAGCATATACTGAATACCCTTGACCTTTCTACCCTGACATCTGCATCCTCTTACTAGATAATAATGGACACAGAAGCATACTTCACAGTATTCCAAAAGAACTCCACGTTGTAGTCACAGATTATACAATGGACGTTAAATTGTGAAAGATCCATACGGAGAAACAGAGGAGTACAGCAACGGAAAGGAATGAACCACAGTGGCACACAAAAGTACTAAGTAAGCTTAAATACTACTGTGGAACTAAAAAAGGCTTTACATTAACACTGCATTCATCTGGCTTCATATGAAGTGAAGAGGGAAAATGGGAAGCACTTCCAAAAGGTCAAAATAAGGGTCTACAGAAGCCCCCTCCTCCATAAAAGCAGTGGTAACACTGGCAAAAACAGTCACAATCAACTTTTTTGCAAGTCTGGAAACTAAGTCATAGAACAACAAAACAGCTGAATCTTGGTGAGAGCAGTGAGGTGTGTGAACTTTTAACTACGCTACTCCCACAGCCTTCTCCTCAGTTGCCCATGAGTCATCTCCAGTACAGCTCAACTGCATCATCTCAACTGCAACGGCTGTGAAAACAGGCAGCCTGGTAGAATGGACAGAACAGTCTGGAGCTCCCTCAAAAGCCTACCCATAGCATTACTACTAATCTGCGTGTCTGGCAGGCTCCTGGAGAATCCCCATTCAGGAAACTTGTATTCCTATAAATCTCCTAGGAGAAAGCGTAAGGCAAAAGTTTCACAGCATTGGATTTGGCAAAGGTTTCTCAGCTATGACACCAAAAGCACATGCAACAGAAGAAAAACAGACAAAATGGACTTTGGGAAAATATTTAAATTTTGTGCATCCAAAATTACTATATATCACAGAATGAAAAGGTCACCCACAGAATGAGAGAAAATAGTTGCACATCATGTATCTGATAAGGAACTACTATCCAAAATACATAGTGAAAACTCCTAAAACTCAACAACAAAAAAACCAAACAGCCTGATTCAAAACATGGGCAAAGGACTCAAATGGAAATTTCTCCAAAGAAGATACACAAAAGACCTTTCACATATGAGAAGATGCTCAATATCACTCACCCTTAGGGAAATGTCAATCTAAACTACAATGAGATACCACCTCATATTCATTAGCACAACCACTACAAAAGCAAAAGAAAACAGAAAAGAACAAGCGTTGGAGAGGAGGTGGAGAAAACTGGAACACTTGTGCCCTACTGGTGGGAAGGTAAAATGCTATAGCTGTTGTGGAATGGAATGGTAGCTCCTGAAAGATATTAAAAATAGAATGACCATGTGATCCAGCAAGTTCACTTCTAGGTATAAGCCCAGGATGCAAAGCAGGATCCCAAAGAGAGATTTGTATGTCCATACATGTAATGTTCAGAGCAGCATTATTCACAACAGCTAAAATGTGGAAGCAACCTGAGTGCCCACAGAGGGGTGAATGGAGAAGCAAAAGGTGGGCTATATATACAATGGAATACTATTCACCCATAAAAAAGAGGAAAGTCTGCAAACTGCCAAAACATGGCTGGATCTTGAGGATATTATGCTAAGTGAAATAAGCTGGTTAAAAAAAGATAAACACTATATGATCCCACTTAAATGACTTACTTGAGGAGTAAAATCATACAGAGAGAAAGTAGGACAGTAGTTGCTAGGGGCTGAGGGAAAGCAGACAATGGGGATTTTTATACTTAATGAATATAGGCCTTCTTTTTTACACAATAAAAACAGTCCTGGAGATGGACAATGGTAATGCTAGCACAACAGTTAACAGTACTAAATGCCATTGAAGTATATACTTAAAAATGATTAAGATAATATATTTTATGTTCTGAATGTTTTAACAGAATAAAAAAATCAGAGAGAAAGCTGAAATAATTTTCTACTCTAAGAGATAACCATTAAGAAAATGAAAAAGCCCACAGAATGGGACAAAATATTTACAACTTATATACTTGATGGGAGACTAACCCCAAGAAATATTAAGAACTCTACAACTCAACAAGAAAAAGACACCCGAATATATAAATGAGTAATAAGAATATGAAAAACTGTGAAATACTACTAATTATTAAGGAAGTGCAAATCACAGCTACAATAAGTTACCCCCTTACTTCCACTAGGATCACTGCAATCAAAATGGCAAATAACAAATTCCAGTGATGATGCAGAAAAACAGGTGAAATAAGCCAGTCACAGAAGACTACAACTATAATATAGTGTTCCATTGTTATGGACTGTCCAGAATAGACAAAAATCATAGAGATATAAAAGGGAGTAGTGGTAACCAGGGGCTGGAGGGAGCTGATAATGCAGAGTGACTATGAATGAACAGGGGAGTTTTGTTTTGGCATGAAGAAAATGTTCTAAAATTGCTTGTGATGATGACTGCATACCTTTCTGAACACACTACAAACCTCTCAATAGTACACCTTGAAGGATGAGTATTCTGGTATATGACTTTATATCTCAATAAAGCTGTTATTAAAAGATAAGTAAACTAAAATAACATAATTTTGGGAAGCACAGATTTAGAAAGCAAAAACAATTAAGAAGGTGAAGAAGTAGTTACCATAAAGACAAGATAATGATCTCACCGAAGCAGGAAGGCATGTGATTGGCAATGGCACATAGATGACTTCTATGAAGCTAAAACAGATCACTTCACCAGAGTTGTACTGACACAGCTATTTCTCCCCTTCTCCCTCCTATTTATCTCTTTTTCAGTAAAATACACACAACATTTAACAACCATCTTAACCATTTTTAACTGTACAGTTCATTGGCATTAAGTTCATTCATACTGTTGTGCCACCATCATCAATATACACTTCCAGAACTTTTCATCCCAAAATGAAAGTCTGCACCCATCAGACAAGAACTCAGCATTCCTCTATTACCCCACCCCAGGTAACATCTACTCTGCATGTCTCCAATTTGTAGAATTTCATATATGTGAAATCACACAATGTTTGTCCTTTTGTGTCTGGATTAACTGTTTTCATTCCACTAATTCACTGAAAAGCACATTTATGTTTTATGCATATTTTGTGACTGTGTTAGGAGTCAAAATTAAAAACTTCAGAAAATAAAGGAGTGATACAAATTAGAACAGAATGTCTCTACACTCTTTCAAAGAATTTCATTGTAAAACAGAGAAAAGGAAAAACTAGATGGTGACTGGAAGGTGCTGTGGGCTGAGAGGGATGGTTTTATAAAGGTGAGAAATTACAACAAATAATAAGACTGGATCCAGCGGACAAACATCCCAACGATGTAAAAGAGAGAAGGGAGAAATGAAAGAGTGAAGTCCATGAGAAATTGAAAGGGAAGGACACCCCACACACAAGTAAAAGGATTGGTCTTAGACTGGAGCAAGGACAATTTATTCACGATAGTGGGGGGGAACATTTAGATACAGGTGATGGACTCAGCTAGTGTTTACATGTGGAGGCATTCTTTTGATTGCTTCTATTAATATTTTTCTCAGTGAAATATGAGGCCAGAAGAAATTAGGAGTGAACTGAATAGCAAAATGTAGAAAGAAGTACATTTTGAGATCATGTCTGTGTCAGCATGGTTTTCGTGGGTTTTTCTGAAGACATTTACAGATACTCAGGGCAGGCACGAAGCCAAGTAGAAACACAGAAGATACAACAAATGAGACACCACAGCAACCATACCTGGGAGCTATTTAGTCATTCAATAATTCGTGTTCATCTACTCTTGGACATGCACTCTTCTAGATCTAGGAGAGTGTATAAGGAGGAACAAACGGAAGTGGCCACTGAACACATGGAAGTCATATACGAACACAGGGGAGACTTCAGGATTCCTAGTCTTCGACAGCAGAGAAGGCAATGGCACCCCATCCAGTAATCTTGCCTGGAAAATCCCACAGATGGAAGAACCTGGTAGGCTGCAGTCCATGGGGTCGCAAAGAGTCGGACAAGACTGAGTGACTTCACTTTCATTTTCATGAAATGGAGAAGGAAATGGCAACGCACTCCGTGTTCTTGCCTGGAGAATCCCAGGGATGGGGGAGCCTGGTGGGCTGCGTCTATGGGGTCACACAGAGTCAGACACGACTGAAGCGATTTAGCAGCAGCAGCAGCAGCAGCAGTCTTCGACAAGCATAGTCTTAAGATACTGCTATGCCAGGACCAGCCCAAGAATGGTAATAGGTCTGGAGATACTTACCACCAAGTTTCCCATGATAACTGCACAAAGGGGAGACTGCTGGCATCTCCCATACACACTTTTAGTGTCATAAATACACACTGTGTTATAAACAGAACTTGAGAAACTGAATTCTGATGATGTTTTTTAAAAGTAGGGAATGTCATTTGTCCCACGGGTGACCAGCATACTGGGGTTTATCTGAGGGCACAAGGCAGGTACCACACTGACTTTATCTAACAGACTGGTCTGTTGTGCACTGCATCTATAATGCCATGTTATGTCTAGTTACAATCTCCATGTGATACAGAACAAGAGCTTTAGGAGAGAGGAAATGGGCAATGGAGTGTGCCCACTGAAGACGTCCAAGCCCCCTGGTCTAGAACATTAGGAGTCAGCTGAGCAACGGACGATAGGAGTGGGGGAGGGGTGTTCCTTGCGGTACAGTTGAGGAAGGCATGGAGGTTTTGTTTCCTTTCTCAAGGTACAGTCTTGCATTTTAGAGTCTGCAGTCCCTCTTCATGATTACAGCTCTTCCTCATGTCAGGAAGACCTTAACCAAGGAGCACTGGAGTTGAGGGTGTGGAGGAAAGTCACAGAGAAAAGACTATTTGAAGCATAACAGAGAGATCCAAAAGACTAACTAGAAAGGACACAGCCAGAGGCTGACCTCTGAGAGGCAGGTAAGAGCCACCCTTCGTGCAGCCAGCATAGATCTGAAGTGCGTACCTGTGACAGAGGGTCTGTGTGTCAGGGAGAGCTGCTGCTGCTGCTGCTGGACACAAGCCCTGCATCATCAACTGATTCACTAGGGCCATGTCAGTGGCAGCGTCTGTGAGAGACTCTGCCTCTGTACTGCCTTCTCTATGGAAAAGGCAAGTGGCTAAGTCTGAGGCTATCAGAGTGCTTCAAACCTGGGCTCCTCACATGAAGGGCTTGAGGCTGGCCCTGGTGCCAGGACTTTCCTGTGCCAGGTTGGGGATCCTGTTGTTCTTGGTACTGATTTCTCTGCCAAGCCTGTACTGTGACCTGGGCTCACTACATCACTCTTCCTATGAAGTAGTCATTCCCAAGAGTCTGACAGTGGAAGGAAGGGAAGACCAAGTGGAAGAGCTCTCCTATGTGCTATTTATGCAGGGCCAGAGGCAGCTGATTCACCTGACGGTGAAGAGAGACTATTTTGTGGATAACTTCCCGGTCTTCAGCTACCACGATGGCATCCTGGGGCAGGAAATGCCTCTCATCTCGCGGGACTGTCACTACGAAGGCTACATAGAAGGAGTCCCAGGTTCTTTTGTTTCTGTCAACACCTGTTCAGGCCTCAGGGGCCTCCTGATTAAGGAGGGAAAATCCTATGGCGTTGAGCCCGTGCACTCCTCCAAGCGGTTTGAACACGTGTTGTACGCCATGGCCCACGAAGCCCGGGTCTCCTGTGGCGTCACGGCCAAAGACAGCCAAGTGGCGTCCACCAGCCGGCGACCAGAGAGCGGCAAGCCTCACAGCTGGCAGGTGCCATCCGACTTGTGGTCACACACCAAGTACGTGGAGATGTTTGTCGTGGTCAACAACCAGCGGTTCCAAATGTGGGGCGGTGACGTCAATCTGACAGTCCAGAGAGTAATGGACATCATCGCTCTGGCCAACAGCTTCACAAGGGGAATAAACACAGAGGTGGTGCTGGCTGGAATGGAGATTTGGACTGAGGGGGACCTCACAGAGGTCCCCGTGGACCTGCAAGTTGCACTCAGGAATTTCAACAGCTGGAGACAAGAGAAGCTCTTCCATCGTGTGAAGCATGATGTTGCCCACATGATCGTGGGACAGCATCCTACAGAGGATACGGGGCAGGCATTTCTCAGTGGTGCCTGCTCCAGTGATTTTGCGGCAGCCGTGGAATCCTTCCACCACGAGGATGTCCTCCTGTTTGCAGCACTCATGGTCCATGAGCTTGGACACAACTTGGGTATTCGGCACGACCATTCGGCCTGCATTTGTAAAGACAGGCCCTTCTGCCTCATGCATGAAAACATCACTAAAGAAAGTGGCTTCAGCAACTGCAGCTCTGACTTCTTCCACCAGTTCCTCTGGGAACACAAGGGGGCCTGCCTGTTTAACAAGCCTGGGCACAAAGCCCGCTTACGGAGGGATTCCAACTGTGGCAATGCCATTGTAGAAGGAGATGAGCAGTGTGACTGTGGTAATGCTTGTGAAGTTGACAAATGTTGTGATGACACATGTAGACTGAGATCGACTGCATTGTGTAATCCTGGACCCTGCTGTAATGCTACATGCCAGTATGAACGAACTGGACGTAGCTGCCGTCCTGCTTCAGGAGAATGTGACCTTCCAGAATTTTGTCTTGGTACCTCTGGGGATTGTCCCCCGGACACCTACAAGCTAGATGGTTCACAATGTATGGGTGGTTACTATTGTGTTGATGGTGTATGCATGTCTTCTGACGCTCAGTGTTCTGAAATTTTTGGGTTTCCTGCAAAAGCTGCTTCAGAAAAATGTTTTAAGTCATTTAATGGTAAAGGGAACAGATTTGGAAACTGTGGTATTCCCAGTGACAGTGACTCAGAATATACTAAATGTGAAAACGAGAATGTATTTTGTGGGAAAATGATATGTACAAATGTTCAAGAGCTACCAGAGACCCAAGTCAATTATACATTGTTGCAGGCTCACTATAAAGATGACTATTGCTGGTCCATGGATAAGTATAATGTTCAGGATGTCCCTGATTCTGGAGATACAAAGAAGGGCAATCTTTGTGGCCCAGAGAAAGTCTGCATGGACTTCACCTGCTCAGATGTCAGTGTTCTTGGGTACGATTGTGATACAAGGGTACAGTGTAACGAGAAAGGAGTTTGCAACAATAACAAGAACTGCCATTGCGATGATGGTTTTTCCCCTCCTGACTGCAAAAACCCAGGATCTGGTGGTAGTGTGGACAGTGGCCACCCTAGTTTAGATAATCCCGAGCCAGAGGGAGGTGAAGAAGAAAATGCTACCTCTGAGGGAGAGGAAGTTGCCAAAGAAGCCTCAGACATAATAATCCCATTAGCTGCAATACTTTGTATAGCATTATTACTACTTATAATTTTTTGTGTCTGCACGTTTTGTAAAGCGGACAAAGGAGCAGCTGCTGAACCAAAAAAGGAACCAGCTGTCCCAGAAGAGGCGCCTCCAGGAGAGGCGCCTCCAGAAGAGGAGGCTGAGGAGGCTGAGGAGGAAGAGGAGGAAGAGGAGGAAGAGGAGGAAGAGGAAGAAGAGGAGGAAGAAGAGGAAGAATCAGAGCCATAAGACAAGCAACAGGAGAAAGAAGCCTAAAACGTCAAACACCTCAAGCACTGAGTGGGAATGACAAGCTCACTGAAGCAAAGGTGAAGTGGGAATTGATAACTCAGTGGCTCTGACTATGATTATATACTCTATAAAAATATACTACTACTAGGAGGAGGGATTCTGTCACTTTTATCACTTTAGTCATTAAGATTTTATGGTTTTAATTATACATTAAATAACTTACTGCTTTTCCACATTTAAATTTGAACTCTTCACATGCATCTGTTGACATCGACATCCTTGTCTTGGGCTAATTTTTCCAGGTATCAGAATCTTTTTCAGGAAATTCCATCTTTCATCTAAGTTGTTTAATACCACTATTCGTACCTGCATTTACTATTATCACTTGGATTTTCAAGCAACAGCTACCTACTATATGAGAACAACTATTTATGTGTCTCAGTGTTCTTATTTGGCCTTTTACAAATGTCCATTCAAGAAATGAGTTTTTTAAAACAAAAAATAAAACCCTATTCAGATTAGATATCTCTTCAGATTCCATGTGGTATATTTATTGAGTTTATTTTCTTCTGGGACTCTGGGTGGACTATATCCAGTAAGTCAGAAGACCCCAATTAACCCAGGGTCAAGGGGCTAGTGTTTCAGTCATTTAACTTTTCAATTCTGGCAGATGTTGGTGAGTATGCTCAGTCGTGTCCAACTCTTTGTGACCTCATGCACTGTAATCCACCAGGCCCCTCTGTCCATGGAATTCTCTAGGCAAGAATACTGGAGTAGGTTGCCATTTCCTACTCCAGGGCATCTTCCCCACCCAGGAATCAAATCCACGTCTCCTCTGCCTCCTGCATTGGCAGGTGGATTCTTTACCACTGCACCACCTGGGAAGATGTTTTAACACTGATATATTACATACTCAATTCATTATTTCCCAGGATCTTGAGGTCCTTTCTATAGCCATACTCCCCTTTTTTTGTTGTTTCCATTTTTTACTCCTTTTCTTTAACTCTTTATTACAAGGATCACTCTTATAGAAGAATACGTGGACTTAAAGTGAAAAAATCAAATGTATCTAAGAATAAAAAACAGTTTCTTTTTCTGTCCAGTTTTTATTCTTTAGTTGTTTTTTTTTTTTCTTTTTTACTGTACTTAGCAGCATACGGGATTTTAGTTCACTGATCACTGACTCAATGCTTGAACCCAGGTTCCTTGCATCTGAAGTACCAAGTCTTAGTCACTGAATCACCAAGGAAGTCCCTACCCATACTCCCTTTTTAACTAGAAGTATTTCTTTTTCTCCTTGCTGTTGTTCAGTCAATCAGCCCTGTCTCTTTATGACCCAAGGGGCTACAGCACGCCAGGCTTCCCTGTCCTTCACCATCTCCTGGAGTTAGCTCAAACTCATGTCCACTGAGTCAGTGATGCCATCCAACCATCTCATCCTCTGTTGTCCCTTTTTCTTCCTGCCTTCAATCTTTCCCAGCATCAAGGTCTTTTCTAATAAGTCAGTTCTTCACATCAGGTGGCCAAAGCACTGGAGTTCAGCTTCAGCATCAGTCCTTGCAATGAATATTCAGGGTTGATTTCCTTTAGGATTGACTGGTTTGATTTCCTTGCAGTCCAAGGGACTCTGAAGAGCCTTCTCCAACACCACAGTTTAATTCTTTGGTGCTCTGCCTTTTTTACTGTCCAGCTCGCACATCTGTGCATGACTACTGGAAAAACCACAGCTTTGACTATATGGATCTTTGAAGGCAAAGTAGTGTCTCTGCGTTTTAATATGCTGTCTATGTTTGTCACTGCTTTCCTTCCAAGGAGCCAGTGTTTTTAATTTCATGGCTACAGTCACCGTCTGCAGTGATTTTTGAGCCCAAGAAAATAAAGTTTGTCACTGTTTCCATTGTTTCCCCATCTCTTTGCCATGAAATGATGGAACTGGATGCATGATCTTTTTTTTTGAATGTTGAGTTTTAAGCCAGCTTTTCACTCTCCTCTTTCACCTTCATCAAGAGGCTCTTTAATTCCTCACTTTCTGCCATAAGGGTGGTTTCATCTGCATATCTGAGGTTATTGATATATTTCCTGGCAATCTTGATTTCAGCTTGTGTTTCTACCAGCTCGGCATTTCACGTGATGTACTCTGCATATAAGTTAAATAAGCAGGGTGACAATACACAGCCCTGACATGCTCCTCTCCCAATTTTGAACCAGTTCATTACTCCACGTGTGGTTCTAACTGTTGCTACTTGATCTGCCCACAGGTTACACAGGAGGCTGGTAAGGTGGTCTAGTATTCCCATCTCTTTAAGAATTTTTCACTGTTTGTTGTTATCTACGCAGTCAAAGGCTTTAGCATGGTAAATGATGCAGAAGTAGATTCTGTTCTGGAATTCTCTAGTTTTCTCTACACTCCCAACGGATGTTGGCAATTTGATTTCTGGTTCCTCTGCCTTTTCTAAATCCAGCTTGAACATCTGGAAGCTCTTGGTTCACATTCTGTTGAAGCCTAGCTTGAAGGATTTTGAGCATTACTTTACTAGCATGTGAAATGAGTACATCTGTGTGGTAGTTTGAACATTCTTTGACCACCTTTCTTTGGGATTGGAATGAAAACTGACCTTTTCCAGTTCTGTGGCCACTGCCGAGTTTACCAAATTTGCTGGCATATTGAGTGCACCACTTTCACAGCATCATCTTTTAGGATCTGAAGTGGCTCAGTTGGAATTCCATCACCTCCACTAGCTTTGTTCATCGTGATGCTTCCGAAGGCCCACTTGACTTCACACTCCAGGATGTCTGGCTCTAGGTGAGTGATCATGCCATCAGGGTCATCTGGGATATCAAGACCTCTTTTTGTATAGTTCTTCTGTGTATTCTTGACACCTCTTCTTAATATCTTCTGCTTCTGTTAGGTCCATAATGTTTCTGTCCTTTATTATGCCCATCTTGCATGAAATGTTCCTTTGGTATCTCTAATTTTCTTGAAGAGATCTCTAGTCTTTCCCATTCTATTGTTTTCCTCTATTTCTTTGCATTGATTACTGAGGAAGGCTTTCTTATCTCTCCTTGCTGTTCTTTGGAACTCTGCATTCAGATATGTATACCTTTCCTTTTCTCCTTTGCCTTTAGCTTCTCTTCTTTTCTCAGCTATTTGCAAGGCCTCCTCAGACAACCATTTTGCCTTTTTGCATTTCTTTTCTTGGGGCTAGTCTTGATCACTGCCTCCTGTACAATGTCATGAACCTCCATCCATAGTTCTTCAGGTACTCTATCAGATCTAATCCCTGACTCTGTTTGTCACTTCCACTGCATAGTTGTAAGGGATTTGAGTTAGGTCATACCTGAATGGCCTAGTGGTTTTCCCTACATTCTTCAATTTAAGCCTGATTTTCTCAATAAGGAGTTTATGATCTGAGCCACAGTCAGCTCCCGGTCTTGTTTTTGCTGACTGTATAGAGCTTCTCCATCACTGGCTGCAAAGAATATAATCAATCAAACAGTAATATTGACCATCTGGTGATGCCCATGTGCAGAGTCATCTCTTGTGTTGTTGGAAGCGGGTGTTTGCTATGACCAACACATTCTCTTGGCAAAACTCTGTTAGCCTTTGTCCTGCTTCATTTTGTACTCCAAGCCCAAACTTCCCTGTTACTCCAGGTATCTCCTGACTTCCTACTTTTGCATTCCATTTCCCTATAATGAAAAGGACATCTTTTTTTTGGTGTTAGTTCTCAAAGGTCTTGTAGTCTTCACAGAACAATTTAACTTCTGCTTCTTTGGCATTAGTGGTTGGGGCATAGACTTGGATTACTGTGATATTGAGTGGTATGCCTTGGAAATGAACTGAGATTATTCTGTTGTTTTTGAGATTGCACTCAAGGACTGCATTTCAGACTGTTTTGTTGACTGTGAGGGCTATTCCATTCTTCTAAGGGAGTAGATATAATGGTCCAAGTAGTAGATATAATGGTCATCTGAATTAAATTTGCCCATTTCTGTCCATTTTAGTTCAGATTCCTAAAATGTCGATATTTTCTCTTGCCATCTCCTGTTTGACCACTTCCAATTTACCTTGATTCATGAACCTAACATTCCAGGTTCCTATGAAACACTGTTCTTTATAGCATGAGACTTTATTTTCACCAGCAGACATATCCACTACTGGGCACTGTTTCCACTTTGCCTCAGGCTCTTCATTCCTTCTGGAGCTATTTCTCTGCTCTTCTCCAGTAAGCATATTGGATACCTACCAACCTGAGGGGTTCATCTTTCGGTGTCATATTTTTTTGCCTCTTCATACTGTTCATGGGGTTCTCAAGGCAAGAATGCTAAAGTGGTTTCCATTTCTTTCTCAAATGGATCACATTTTGTCAGAACTCTCCACCATAACCTCTCCATCTTGGGTGGCCCTTTTCTCCCTGTATTGTGCTATGCTTAGTCGCTCAGTCATGTCCAACATTTTGTGACCCCGTGGACTGTAGCCCGCCTGGCTCCTCTGTCCATGGGGATTCTCCAGGCAAGAATACTGGTGTGGGTTAACATGCCCTCCTCCAGGGGATCTTCCCAACCCAGGGATTGAACCCATGTTTCCCACATTGCAGTGGATTCTTTATCATCTGGGCCACCATGGAAGCCCAAGAATACTGGAGTGGGTAGCATATCCCTTCTCCAGGGGATCTTTCCCAACCCAGGAATCGAACTAGAGTCTCCTGAATTACAGATAGATTCTTTACCAGCTGAGCTACCAGGAAAGGGCCCCCTTTCTCCTAGAGAATGTTTAATTCCCTTCTTTTAATATTCCTTGGTTGAATTTCATACCCTCAGATGTGTCATGTCTGATGAACATTACCTAGTTATAAAACTGCATTTATACTTATTTTATATAGTACAGAGGCCTCTACCACAGTGCTGAGTACATGTATTAAATTAAAATTTTGTCTTTTCTATTTTTCCTTTTTTCTTTATTGAAACAACTTGTTGGCTGACATCATAAAGAATCTCTACAATTACAAATAATAGCTTTAGATCTACTAGATACTTCTCTGTGAAGAAAGCACAAAGCAAGTATAATATTAACACTATTCATTCTGTGCCAAGAACTGTGTTAAACACACTATATTCATTGTCTTAATTTAATCCTCCTAACCACCCTATGAAACCTCCATCTTTCATGAGGAAACAGACCAAGGAGAATTTTCTCTAGAGATAGTAAGTAGTGGTATTTGCATATTTTCCAAAGTATGACTCAATGTACAATTTCCAATACTTTCTGAACCTTTTACTTCAGTAAAAAGTGACAGGGAAGACCTTCAAAATGTCCTATTATATCCATTATGGTGTGGCAGATTATTATCTTATTCAATGCTGTGGGCCCAGCATATTGTACATGCTTAATAAGTGTTTACCAAGTGAAGGATTTAATCTTAAAATATAGGGCCAAACTCATTCTTGGGCCAGGATGCCTCTTACCACTCCCTAACACAACCAAAATCTTGCTCAGATTCAATACTGCTAAATTACTTATAAACAGACAAATAAGACATTTAAAATTTATAAAACCCCACACTTCAATCAAAGATAGACTATGGTAGGGGTGTGCTCAGATGCTCAGTCATCTCTGACTCTTTGTGCCTCCATGGACTGTATAGTCTACCAGGCTCCTCTGTCCATAGCATTATTCTGGCAAGAATACTGGAGTGGGCTGCCATTTCCTCCTCTAGGAGATCTTCCAAACCCAGGGATCATATTTGTATATATTGTGAAATGATCACCATAATAAATCTAGTTAACATTCATTACCACACATCATTACAAATTTTTTTTTCTTATGTTGAGAACTTTTAAGATCTACTCTTAGCAACTTTTGGAGAAGGAAATGACAACCCACTTCAGTATTCTTTCCTGGAGAATCCCATGGACAGTGGAGCCTGGTGGGCTAAAGTCCATGGGGTTATAAGAGTCAGACATGACTTTAGCAACTAGACCACCACCAATACCTGAGCAACTTTCAAATACATAATATAGTAGTATTAATCATAGTTACCATGCTATATGTTATATTCCCAGGACATTTTAACTGGAAGTTTGCCCCTTTTGACCACCTTCATCCATTTCACCAATCCCCCACACCCCGCCCTTGGAAACCACTGATTTGTTCTCTATGAGTTCAACTTTTTCATTTAGAAATGTTGTTGTTGTTCAGATGCTACATCACGTCTGACTCTTTCTGACCCCATGGACTGTAGCACGCCAGGCCTCCCTGTCCCTCACCATCTTCTGGCATTTGCTCAAGTTCATGTCCATTGAATTGGTCGGTAATGCTATCTAACCACCTCGTCCTCTGTCACCCCCTTCTCCTGCCCTTAAATCTTTCCCAGTATCAGGGCCTTTTTCAATGAGTTGGCACCTTGCATCAGGTGGCCAAAGTATTGGAGCTTAAGCTTCAGCATCAGTCCTTCCAATGAATATTCAGGGTTACTTTCCTTTAGGATTGACTGGTTTGATCTCCTTGCTGTCCAAGGGACTCTCAAGACTTCTCCAGCACCACAACTGTAAAGCATCAATTGTTCAGCACTTAGCTTTCTTTATGGTCCAACTTTCACATCTGTACATGACTACTGGAGAGACCACAGCTTTGACGATGTTGGACCTTTGTCAGCAAAGTGATGTCTTTGAAAAGTGAGACAATAAGGTATTTGCCTTGCTTTTGTAACTTTTTAGCATAATGCCTTCAAAGTCCATCTATGTTGTCACAAACAGCAAGAGTTCCTTCTTTTTATGGCTGAGTAACATTGTGTGTGTATGTGTGTGTGTAACATATTTTTTAAAATTTAGCTGTATTGGGTCTTAGTTGCAGCACACAGGATCTAGTTCTCTCACCGGAGATTGAACCCGGGCCCCTTGCATTGGGAACACGGAGTCTTTTTTTTTTTTTGTAAGTTGTGATGACAACTAGTATCTTAGTCACATGAAAAAGTTTATCTACTAACTGATGCAGGAAGAAACAACAGGCTTGTACCACGTGGTGGCATCTAACAGATACCAGCAGGTGTTCCTGGCTTGTTGCTGGGTAGTTATTGTTTCACATTTTAGTTCACTGGCCACGGACACCTGTGTTTTTGCATGTATTGCTCAGGCCACAAAAATCCCCATTACAACGTTTGAGTACCAAGGAGTGGTTAACTCCAAATTAGCCCACATACTGTCCTTTTACCTCTGTGGCAGGAACTAGTCTTTTAAGTGTTTCAGATACTGTAGATATAAGATTCATGCTCCTTGGAGTTCACCAAGGTTGTGTGTCTTCTCACTGGAGGTTTGTGGTTTCCACATCAAGCATTACAGCTACAGTTGATTGAGCATGGACCATGTAGCAGGCACTGTTCTAAGCACTTTCATATTTTATCTCGTCATTTCCACAATAGTCCTATGAGGTACCCACTGTCATTGGTCCCACTCTCCCCATGAAGAATCTGAGGGGTTAAGCAATTTGCCTAAGGTTACATGGTAGGTAAGAAGGGTAGACAGGTGTCTGAGCAGGTCTGTCTGAAGCTAAAGTCAAGTCTTCTTAACAACTGTGTTTCACAGCAGAAGGCAGAATTGCTGGCCTTTGTGAGCAATGTGAGTATAACGTGGAAATGCAAATCATTGCTGTGGTGCATCTCTGGGCCCTAAGCTCTGGGTTGGACTGGTTCAGGGCCTGTACCAGAGATTCAGGTCAACTTTCGAAGTGAGCTTGAAAGGAATAAGGAGAAGTAGAGGGAGAAGAGGAGAGGAAAGAAAGGGAGGGGGAAATTTGCAGGCTTCATTAAGCATACTCTAGTGGCATTAAGGCATGCTCATTTTTCTGTTTCAGCAAAATGGTGGCCCCCTTATGATGAGAGAATTCCCAAATCGCCCATTTGGAAGAAGCCGAATAGGAAAGATTAAAGAAATGATTTTATAGACCTATTTCCTCATTACCATTGATGAGGCTTTGGGTTGCAAAGGGGATGCAGACTCTGAACCAATGGACCACCAGAGAAGTCCTGTATAACATTTTCTAATTCATTGATCCACTAATAGATGACACTGAAGTTTCTTCTAAGTCTTGGCAATTGTAAATAATGCTGTAATGAACATGGTGGTGCAGATATCTTTCTTTGTTGGCATTTTTGTTTCCTTTGGATAAATGTCCAGAAGTGGATTGCTGGATCATACGGTAGTTTTACTTTTAACTTTTGAGGAACCTCCATCAGATCAGATCAGATCAGATCAGTTGCTCAGTCGTGTCCGACTCTTTGCGACCCCATGAACCGCAGCACGCCAGGCCTCCCTGTCCATCACCAGCTCCCGGAGGTCACCCAGACTCACACCCATCGAGTCAGTGATGCCATCCAGCCATCTCATCCTCTGTCGTCCTCTTCTCCTCCTGCCCTCAATCCCTCCCAGCATCAGAGTCTTCTCCAATGAGTCAACTCTTCGCATGAGGTGGCCAAAATACTGGAGTTTCAGCTTTAGCATCATTCCTTCTAAAGAAATTCCAGGATTGATCTCCTTCAGAATGGACTGGTTGGCTCTTCTTGCAGTCCAAGGGACTCTCAAGAGTCTTCTCCAACACCACAGTTCAAAAGCATCAATTCTTCGGTGCTCAGCCTTCTTCACAGTCCAGCTCTCACATCCATACATGACCACAGGAAAGACCATAGCCTTGACTAGGCGAACCTTTGTTGGTAAAGTAACCTCCATAATGCTTGCCATAGTGGCTGCACCAGTTTGCATAGCCATCAACCGTGTTCCTTTTTTTCCACATCCTCGCCAAAACTTATTTATTGTCATTTTGATAACAAGTGTGAAGTGATACTCCTTGTGGTTTTGATTTGCATTTCTGAGGAGATTAAATGATGTTGAGCACCTTTTCACAGACCTGTTGGCCATCTTTATGTCTTCTTTGGAAAAATGTCTATTCAGATCCTCTGTCCATTTTTAAATTGGATTTTTTTTGTTACAGTCATCAGAGAAGATAAACAAACGTGACAGACATTTTTGCTAAAATCATTGCAGATGGTGACTGCAGCCATGAAATTAAAAGATGCTTGGTCCTTGGAAGAAAAGTTATGACCAACCTAGACAGCATATTCAAGAGCAGAGACATTACTTTGCCAACAAAGGTCCGTCTAGTCAAAGCTATGGTTTTTCCAGTAGTCATGTATGGATGTGAGAGTTGGACTATAAAGAATGCTGAATACCGAAGAGTTGATGCTTTTGAACTGTGTTCAGTGTTGGAGAAGACTCTTGAGAGTTCCTAGGACTGCAAGGAGATCCAATCAGTCCACCCTAAAGGAAATCAGTCCTGAATATTCATTGGAAGGACTGATGCTGAAGCTGAAACTCCAATACTTTGGCCACATGATGCAAAGAACTGACTCATTTGAAAAGACCCTGATGCTGAGAAAGACTGAAGGTGGGAGGAGAAGGGGACGACAGAGGAGGAGATGGTTGGATGGGATCACCAACTCAATGGACATGAATTTGAGTAAGCTCCAGGAATTGTTGATGGACAGGGAGGCCTGGCGTGCTGCATTCCATGGGGTCACAAAGAGTCAGCAACACGACTGAGCAACTGAATTGAACAGTATTGATGAATCTTGAAAATATCATGCTAAGTGAAAAAAGCCAGTCAGAAAAGGACATAAATTGTATGATTCCATCTATATTAAATGCCTGCTGCTGCTGCTGCTGCTAAGTCGCTTCAGTCATGCCCGACTGTGCGACCCCAGAGACGGCAGCCCACCAGGCTCCCCTGTCCCTGGGATTCTCCAGGAAAGAACACTGGAGTGGGTTGCCATTTCCTTCTCCAATGCATGAAAGTGAAAAGTGAAAGTGAAGTCGCTCAGTTGGGTCCGACTCTTAGCGACCCCATGGACAGCGGCCCACCAGGGACCTCTGTCCATGGGATTTTCCAGGCAAGAGTACTGGGGTGGGGTGCCATTGCCTTCCCCGATATTAAATGCCTAGAATAGACAAATTCATAGTAAAAGCTGAGGGGAAGAAGGTGAGGCAGAGAGTGGGTAATTAGGTACAATACTAAGTATTATAGTCACACGTACTGTAGTCATAAGTACAACTGGTACAAAAACGTTTGGAAATAAACATAACCTTGTACTTGATGGAAACAGATACATAAGCAAAGAAGGTATTAAAGTACAGCCTACTTCCTTTTCCGGTAAGCAGCCTGAGGTGATCCCTAAAAATGGTGCGCTATTCACTTGACCCAGAAAACCCCACAAAATCATGCAAATCAAGAGGTTCAAATCTTCGTGTTCACTTTAAGAACACTCATGAAACTGCCCAGGCCATAAAGGGTATGCATATCCGAAAAGCCACCAAGTATCTGAAGGATGTCACTTTAAAGAAGTAATGTGATTCTTTAGGAAGATATATTCCTAAGTATTTTATTGTTTTCATTGCAATGGTGAATGGAATTGTTTCCTTAATTTCTCTTTCTATTTTCTCGTTATTAGTGTACAGGAATGCAAGGGATTTCTGTGTGTTAATTTTATATCCTGCAACTTTACCATATTCATTGATCAGTTCTAGTAATTTTCTGGTGGAATCTTTAGGGTTTTCTACGTAGAGGATCATGTCATCTGCAAATAGTGAGAGTTTTACTTCTTCTTTTCCAATTTGGATTCCTTTTATTTCTTTTTCTGCTCTGATTGCTGTGGCCAAAACTTCCAAAACTATGTTGAATAGTAATGGTGAAAGTGGGCATCCTTGTCTTGTTCCTGACTTTAGAGGAAATGCTTTCAATTTTTCACCATTGAGGATAATGTTTGCTGTGGGCTTGTCATATATAGCTTTTATTATGTTGAGGTATGTTCCTTCTATTCCTGCTTTCTGGAGAGTTTTTATCATAAATGGATGTTGAACTTTGTCAAAGGCTTTCTCTGCATCTATTGAGATAATCATATGGTTTTTATTCTTCAGTTTGTTAATGTGGTGTATTACGTTGATTGATTTGCGGATATTGAAGAATCCTTGCATTCCTGGGATAAAGCCCACTTGGTCATGATGTATGATCTTTTTAATGTGTTGTTGGATTCTGATTGCTAGAATTTTGTTAAGGATTTTTGCATCTATGTTCATCAGTGATATTGGCCTGTAGTTTTCTTTTTTTGTGGGATCTTTGTCAGGTTTTGGTATTAGGGTGATGGTGGCCTCATAGAATGAGTTTGGAAGTTTGCCTTCTTCTGCAATTTTCTGGAACAGTTTGAGTAGGATAGGTGTTAGCTCTTCTCTAAATTTTTGGTAGAATTCAGCTGTGAAGCCGTCTGGACCTGGGCTTTTGTTTGCTGGAAGATTTCTGATTACAGTTTCAATTTCCGTGCTTGTGATGGGTCTGTTAAGATTTTCTATTTCTTCCTGATCCAGTTTCGGGAAGTTGTACTTTTCTAAGAATTTGTCCATTTCTTCCACATTGTCCATTTTATTGCCATATAATTGCTGATAGTATAGACCTATATATAGAAAACTATAAAACACTGGTGAAAGAAATCAAAGAGGACACTAATAGATGGAGAAATATATCATGTTCATGGATTGGTAGAATCAATATAGTGAAAATGAATATACTACCCAAAGCAATTTATAGATTCAATGCAATCCCCATCAAGCTACCAACGGTATTCTTCACAGAGCTAGAACAAATAATTTCTCAATTTGTATGGAAATACAAAAAACCTCGAATAGCCAAAGCTATCTTGAGAAAGAAGAACGGAACTGGAGGAATTAACCTGCCTGACTTCAGGCTCTACTACAAAGCCACAGTCATCAAGACAGTATGGTACTGGCACAAGGACAGAAATATAGATCAATGGAACAAAATAGAAAGCCCAGAGATAAATCCACGCACATATGGTCACCTTATCTTTGACAAAGGAGGCAAGAATATACAATGGATTAAAGACAATCTCTTTAACAAGTGGTGCTGGGAAAACTGGTCAAACACTTGTAAAAGAATGAAACTAGAACACTTTCTAACACCATACACAAAAATAAACTCAAAATGGATTAAAGAGCTAAATGTAAGACCAGAAACCATAAAACTCCTAGAAGAAAACATAGGCAAAACACTCTCTGACTTACATCACAGCAGGATCCTCTATGACCCACCTCCCAGAATATTGGAAATAAAATCAAAAATGAACAAATGGGACCTAATCAAACTTAAAAGCTTCTGCACAACAAAGGAAACTATAAGCAAGGTGAAAAGACAGCCTTCAGAATGGGAGAAAATAATAGCAAATGAAGCAACTGACAAACAACTAATCTCAAAAATATACAAGCAACTTCTACAGCTCAATTCCAGAAAAATAAATGACCCAATCAAAAAATGGGCCAAAGAACTCAATAGACATTTCTCCAAAGAAGACATACAGATGGCTAACAAACACATGAAAAGATGCTCAACATCACTCATTATCAGAGAAATGCAAATCAAAACCACTATGAGATACCATTTCACGCCAATCAGAATGGCTGCTATCCAAAAGTCTACAAGCAATAAATGCTGGAGAGGGTGCGGAGAGAAGGGAACCCTCTTGCACTGTTGGTGGGAATGCAAACTAGTACAGCCACTTTGGAGAACAGTATGGAGATTCCTCAAAAAACTGCGAATAGAACTGCCTTATGATCCAGCAATCCCACTGCTGGGCATATACACTGAGAAAACCAGAATTGAAAGAGACACCTGTACCCCAATGTTCATAGCAGCACTGTTTGCAATAGCCAGAACGTGGAAGCAACCTAGATGTCCATCCACAGATGAATGGATAAGCAAGCTGTGGTACATATACACAATGGAGTATTACTCAGCCATTAAAAAGAATACATTTGAATCAGTTCTAAGGAGGTGGATGGAACTGGAGCCTATTATACAGAGTGAAGTAAGCCAGAAACAAAAACACAAATACAGTATACTAACGCATATATATGGAATTTAGAAAGATGGTAAAAAATAACCCTATTTACGAGACAACAAAAGAGACACTGATGTATAGACCAGACTTTTGGACTCTGGGACCAGGAGAGGGTGAGATGATTGGGGAGAATAGCATTGAAATATGTATAATATTATATCTGAAATGTATTAATTGTTCAAACTAAACACTATCATGTTACAATTTGTTCATACTAGATGTTTGTAATGTTTCTGATAATCAATAAAAGAGATTCTTGATCAAAAAAAAAAAAAAATAAAGAAGTAATGTGTGCCATTCTGTTGTTACAATGGTGGAGTTGGTATGTGTGCACAGGCCAAACAGTGGGGCTGGACACAGGGTCGGTGGCCCAAAAAGAGTGCTGAATTTTTACTACACATGCTCAAAAATGCAGAGTAATGCTGAACTTAAGGGCTTAGATGTAGATTCTCTGGTCACTGAGCACATCCAAGTGAACAAAACCCCCAAGATGTGGTGCAGGACTTAGAGAGCTCGAGGTTGGATCAACCCCTACATGAGCTCTCCCTGCCACATTGAGATGATCCTTACTGAAAAAGAACAGATTGTTCCTAAACCAGAAGAGGAGGTTGCACAGAAGAAAAAGATATCCCAGAAGAAACTGAAGAAACAAAAACTTATGGCCCAGGAATGAATGCTGCAAAAAATAAATGCAAATAAAAGTAAAAAAAAAAAAAAGTACAGCCTACTAATGCTAAATGTCTAGTGAGTTGTGATTATCACTGTGTTTTACAGAAAGAATTCATTTCATTTACAGTTAATGAAATGAACAGGTAAGTAAAAGGTAAGAGGACTTCTAATATATATCAAAATGTTAATGCTACATGATTATGTCAGGCATTATAGGATACTCTGAAACAATTACAGGTAGTCTCATTCAAAACTTATAATGTCAATCAGGCTGCAGTTTAAATATGTGTCTTGAAAAGACAGTCTCTTCAGCAAGTGCTATTGGGAAAGCTGAACAGTGCATGTAAATCAATGAAGTTAGAACCCACCATGACACTATAACCAAAAGTAAACTCAAAATGGCTTAAAGATTTAAATACCACACTTGACACCATAAAACTCCTAGAAGAGAACATAGGCAAAACATTCTCTGACTAAATCATAGCCACACTTAGGTCAGTCTCCCTAGGCAATAGAAATAAAAGCATAAATAAATGGGACCTAATCAAACTCAAAAGCTTTTGAACAGCAAAAGAAACCATGCACAAAATTAAAAAGACAACCTATGAACTGGGAGATAATATTCTTTAATGATGCAACTGACAAGGGCTTAATTTCCAAAATACATAAATAGCTCATATAATTCAATAACAAAAAAACCAAACGACCCAATCAAGAAATGGGCAGAAATACTAAATAAATGTTTCTCCAAAGAAGATATACAGATGTCCAACAGGCACATGGAAAGATGCTCAACATCACTGATTAGCAGACAAAGGAAAATCAAAACTACAACAAGGTACCACTTCATATCAGTCAGAATGGTCATCATTAAAAAGTCTAAAAGTAATAAATGCTAGAGAGGGTGTGGAAAAAAGTGAACCTTCTCACAACATTGGTGAGAATGTAAATTGGCACAGTCACAATGGAAAACAGCATGAAGGCTCCTTAAAAAACTAAAAATAGAGTTGCCATATGATCCAGAAATCCTACTCCTGGGCATATATCCAGACAAAATTCTAATTTAAAAAGACACATGCACTTCACTGTTCACAGCAGCATTATTTACAATAGCCAAGACATGGAAGCAACCTGTGTCCATTGATAGATGAATGGATAAAGAAGATATGATACACACACACACACACACACACACAATACACACACAATGGAATACTATTCAGCCATAAAAATAACGTCATTTGCAACAACTAGGATGGGCCTAGAGGTTATCACACTGAGTGAAAGAGAATAACATATAATACCAATATGATATCATTTATATGTGGAATCTCCGGGAGCTGGTGATGGACAGGGAGGCCTGGCGTGCTGCGGTTCATGGGGTCGCAAAGAGTCGGACACGACTGAGCGACTGATCTGATCTGATCTGATCTGATACATGGAATCTAAAATATACAAAATGAACTATTTATGAAACTGTTTTCAGACTCAACACACATATAAAACAAACTTATAGTTACCAAAGGGAAAAGTGAGAAGGAGAAGGATAAATTAGAAGTTTGAGATTAGCAGATACAAACTACTATACACAAACACAAGGTCCTAATGTATAGCACAGGAAACTACATTTAATATCCCATAATAAACCACAGTGGGAAAGAATATGAAAAAGAATATGTACACACATGTACAACTGAATCACTTTGGTGTACACTAGAAACTAACACATTGTAAATCAACTGTACCTCAAAAAAATAAGCAAATAAATAAAACTTTGGAAAAATGCATGGGAAAAAGGAAATTCTAGGGCCTTCCCCTGGCAGTCCAGTGATAAGAATTCATCTTCCAATGCAGAGGGTGCAGGTTTGATCCCTGGTTGGGGAGCTAAGATCCCACATGCCTTGGGCCAAAAACTAAAACAAAAGCAATGTTGTAACAAATTCAACAAAGCTTAAAAAAAAAAGAAAAGAAATTCTAGCCAAGTTCTGTCAAAAGAGACTATGTGAGGGAAGTTAATAATAGTATCTATCTGTGTAGCACTTTTCATTTTACAAAGCATTTTTACAAATGCTATTGAAACATTAGTAAAGCTCATACAGATATTATTTCCACTTTATAACCAAGAAGCTGATGCTCAAAGAGATTAAATGACAAAAATATCAAAATCTGCAAATAACAAACTGAGTCCTGAATTTGGGTTTTCTAGGTAAAAAAAAAAAAAAACCTTTCAGTAAGGCTCCATATCACAGTGCACGGAAAAAGTTGATTTGCCACAAGATGTAGCATTCAATTCCTTAAAGGCTAGGAAACATATTTAATATTAGGTAGGAAGATTTGCAGAAGGTGGCAACAGTAGTGCAATTAAAAAAAAAAATCTCAACTCACAGCATAAAAACAAATAAAGCACTATGATGGTAAAAAACTAAACCCTACAAACACCAAAAAATTATGATAAGGCATCTTACAAACCCCAATATATGGTGTAAAAGGTCAAACTACCAATAGCTCCAAAATCCAAGTGATATTAGTAACTGTCACAGAGGAAGTAGCGAGAAGTGATGGGACACCTTCTGGACCTGAGACCAGGAAAAATCCAAATATCCAACAGATACTCACTGAAAAGTATAGTGAGCCAATCTGAAAAGAAGTACCTGAAACCGAAGTTTTTGACATCTCAATTTTGGGGAGAATGCAAGGGGTTGATTTTAAGGGGTTAAGGGACCACAGGAGTCTGGGACCTATGACTTTAAAAAGTAAAGGACAAAACTGCATGCTGGGGAGAATCCACTGAAAGTAGAATTCAAATTGTCCAGGACAAAAAAGCAAAGAGATTTTAAGTGGAAATACATTCACTGTTTCACTAATTAATACGCTGTTTGGCATTACATTTTGGTAAATGGTCTTTACCTGGTTATGCATATCTTTCCCTTCATGGATCACAGCCTTGTTGTGGTGGAGGAGTTTTTGTAACGCAACGAAGCTATGAGCCATGCCACACAGGGCCAACCAAGATGGACTGGTCACAGTGGAGAGTTCTAACAAAACGTTGTCTACTGGAGGAGGGATGGCAAACCACTCCAGAACTCCATGAACAGAATGAAAAGGAAAAAAACATGACATTGGAAGATGTGTCCCCCAGATCGGAAGGTGTCCAATATGCTACAAGGGAAGGGTGGAGAAATAGTTACAGAAAGAATGAAAAGGTTGGGCCAAAGCAGAAACAATGCTCAGTTATGGATGTCTGCGGGTGAAAGTAAAGTCCAGTGCTCTAAAGAACAATATTGCACCAGAAACTGGAATGTTAGATCCATGAGCCAGGGTAAATTGGATATGGTCATGTAGCAGATGATGGCAAGAGTGAATGTCAACATCTTAGGAATCAGTGAACTAAAATGGTTGGGAACAGGCAAATTTAATACAGATGACCATTATACCTACTATGGTGGGCAAGAAGCCCTTAAAAGAAATAGAAGTAGCACTCATGGTCAACAGAAGAGTTCAAAATACAGTATTTGGGTGCAATCTCAAAAACAATAGAATGATATTGGTTTGTTTCCAAGGCAAACCATTCAACATCACAATAATCACCATCTGTGCCCTACCACTAATACTGAAGAAGATGAAGTTGAACAGTTCCACAAAGATCTATAAGATCTTCCAGAACTAACACCCAAAAAAGATGTTCTTTTCATCACAGGGGACTGGGATGAAAAGTAGGAAGTAACTTGCCTGAAGTAACAGGCAAGTTTGGCCTTGGAGTACAAAATGAAGCAGGCAAAGGCTAACAGAGTTTTGTCAAAAGAACATGCTGGTCATAACAAACATTCTCTTCCAACAATACAAGAGACAACTCTACACATGGGCATCACCAGATGGTTAATACCGAAATAAGATTAATTATATTCTCTGCAGTCAAAGATGGAGAAGCTCTATACATCAGCAAAAACAAGACCTGGAGCTGACCATGGCTCAGATCTTATTGCAAAATTCAGGCTTAAATTGAAGAAAGTAGGGAAAACCATTAGGCCATTCCAGTAAAGCCTAAATCAAATTCATTATGATTATACAGTAGAGGTGACAGATTCAAGGGGTCAGATCTGGTAGACAGAGTGCCTAAGGAAGTATAGACAGAGGTTCATAACATTATATAGGAGGCAGTGACCAAACCTATCCCAAAGAAAAAAAAATGTAAGAAGGCAAATTGGTTGTCTGAGGAGATTTTACAAATACCTGAGAAGAGAAGAGAAGCAAAAAACAAAGGAGAAAGGGAAATATAAACCCAACTAAATACAGAATTCCAGACAACAGCAAGGAGAGATAAGAAAGCTTTGTTAAGTTAACAATGCAATGAAACAGAGGAACATAAGAGAATGGGAAAGACTAGAGATCTCTTCAAGAAAACTGGAGAGATCTAGGGAACATTTCATGCAAGGACGGGCATGGTAAAGGGCACAAATGGTAAGGATAATAGAAGCAGAAAGGATTAAGAAGAGGTGGCAAGAATATATAGAACTATATAAAAGGGTCTTAATGACTCAGATAACCACAATGGTGTGGTCACTCACCTGGAACCAGACATCCTGGAGTATGAAGTCAAATGGAAGCATTACTACAAACAGGAAGCATTACTACAGACAAAGCTAGAGGAAGTGGTGGAATTCAAGCTGAGCTATTTAAAATCCTAAAAGATGATGCTGTTAAAGTGCTGCACTCAATACGTCGTCAAATTTAGAAAACTCATAGGACTGGAAAAGGTCTTTTCATTCCAATTGCAAAGAAGGGCAATGCCAAAAAAAATGCTCAAACTACTGTGCAATTGTAATCATTTCACATGATAACAAGGTAATGTTCAAAATCCTTTAAGTTATGCTTCAGCAGTACATGAACAGAGAACTTCCAGATGTACAAGCTGGATTTAGAAAAGGCAGCAGAACCAGAGATCAAGTTGCCAACATTGTTGGATCATAAAGGGAATTCCAGAGAAACATATTACTTCCGCTTCGTTGACTGTGTGAATCACAACAAACTGTGGAAAATTCTTAAAAGAGATGGGAATACCAGAACACCTTACCTATCTCATGAGAAACCAGTATGCAGGTCAAGAAACAACAGTTAGAATTGACCATGGGGAAATGAACCAGTTCAAAACTGGGAAAGGAGTAAGACAAGACTGTATATTCTCATCCTGCTTATTTAATTTACTTGTAGAGTCCATTGTGCGAAATGCCACATTGGATGAATCACAAGATGGAAGCAAGATTGCCAGGACAAACAACCTCAGATATGCAGATGATACCACTCTAAGGGCAGAAAGTGAAGAGGAACTAAAAAGCTTCTTACTGAAGTTAAAAGAGGAGAGTGAAAAAGTTGGCTGAAAACCTAACATTCATAAAATGAAGATCATGGCACCAGTCCCATCACTCCATGGCAAACAGAAGGGGAAATGGGGGAAATAGTGACAGATTTTATTTTCTTGGGCTCCAAAATCACTGCAGATGGTGACTGCAGCCATGATATTCAAAGATGCTTGCTCCTTGGAAAGAAAGCTATGACAAACCTAGACAGCGTATTAAAAAGCAGAGATATCACTTTGCTGACAAAGGTCCATATGGTCAAAGCCACGGTCTTCCAGTAGTCATATATGGATGTGAGAGTTGGACCATAAGGAAGGCTGAGAGCTGAAGAATTGATGCTTTCAAATTGTGGTGCTAGAAAACTCCCTTGGATTGCAAGGAGATCAAACCAGTCAATCTTAAAGGAAAACAACCCTGAATGTTCTTTGGAAGGATTGATGCTGAAGCTGAAGCTCCAATACTTTGGCCACCTGATGTGAAGAGCCAAGTTACTGGAAAAGACCCTAATGCTGGGAAAGACTGATGGCAAGAGAAGAGGGCAACAGAGGACGAAATGGTTAGATAGCATTGCTGACACAATGGACGTGAGTTTGGGAAAACTCCGGGAGATAGTGAAGGACAGGGAAGCCCATGGCTGCACTCCATGGGACTGCAGAGTCTGACATGACTTAGCAACTGGACAACAATAACAATATAGTATTTTTGTATTCCCATTAAAGTTTTAAAATATGAATAACTAGTGACTTTTAACAACTTTTGGGCATGTACTCATGTTCATTTTATTTCTCTTTTAGTTTGTGATGTGATGAATTATGATAATATATTTCTTAATGCTAAACTCATGCTTATGTTTCTGGCATAAACTTTTTTTAGCATGGTGTTTGCCTTGAATATTGTACAAGATTTTATTTCTAATATATTTCTTAAAATTGTTTTAATCTACATCCAGAAAAAGTGAAATTTATTTCTGACTTAAAAATGCCAGCTCTATCAAGTTAGGGAATTAAGATTACATTACCTCCACAAAGAATTTTTCACATTTTCCTTTAGATTTTAAAATTTAGTAATGAAGGAGTTGCACAAATAGTCTTATATAATTTAAAATCTTCTGCACCTATATTATACATTTCTAACTTACTCATTTCTTATTGTGGCAAGAATACAACAATTCTTAACAAAATTTTAAGTGTGTAATATAGTATTGTTGACTCTAGGTACAATGCTGTACAGCAGATCTGTAGAATTTATTAATCTTGCTGAACTGAAACTTTTTATTATTAGTGGGTAAAGTTCCATTTCCCCATATTCCTACTCTATGGCAATCACCATTCAACTCTCAGATTCTATAAATTTGACTAATTTAGATATCTCATATAAATAGAATGATGAGGTATTTGTATTTCTATGACTGGTCTATTTGACTCAGGGTAACATCCTCAAGGTTCATCCATATTGTCACATGTTGCAAGATATCTTTTTTTTTTTTAAGGCTCAGTAGTACGATGATATCGGAGAAGGCAATGGCAACCCACTCCAGTACTCTTGCCTGGAGAATCCCATGGACAGAGGAGCCTGGTAGGCTACAGTCCATGGGGTCCCTAAGAGTCGAACATGACTGAGTGACTTCACTTTCACTTTTCACTTTTATGCACTGAAGAAGGAAATGGCAACCCACTCCAGTGTTCTTGCCTGGAGAATCCCAGGGACGGCGGAGCCTGGTGGGCTGCCATCTATGGGGTCGCACAGAGTCGGACACGACTGATGCAACTTAGCAGCAGCAGCAGTATGATATATATCACATTTTCTGTATCTGTTGAAAAAACATTATCTTGTGAATCTTGGTCACAGTGAACAAGGGAATGCTAATATCTTTTTAATACCATTCTGGCCTACAAGGTTTTTGCTGGAAAAATTAATGAGAATTTTTGGACATTTCTTTACAAAGAAAAATTGTGAGTAGTCAATTTTCTACAGCCTCTTTCAAAGTCCACTCTTTGACTTTAGACAATTTGTTTATATGCATCTCAGTGTGAATTATCTTCAGATTCATCTTGCTTGGTGATCTCTGGGGTTTGTGGATATGTATTGCCATATGTATTGTCATGGAACAACAGACTGGTTCCAAATAGGAAAAGGAGTACGTCAAGGCTGCATATTGTCACCATGTTTATTTAACTTATATGCAGAGTACATCATGAGAAATGCTGGACTGGAAGAAACACAAGTTGGAATCAAGATTGCCGGGACAAATATCAATAACCTCAGATATGCAGATGACACCACTCTTATGGCAGAAAGTGAAGAGGGGCTAAAAAGCCTCTTGATGAAAGTAAAAGTGGAGAGTGAAAAGGTTGGCTTAAAGCTCAACATTCAGAAAACGAAGATCATGGCATCTGGTCCCATCACTGCATGGGAAATAGACGGGGAAACAGTGGAAACAGTGTCAGACTTTGTTTTTCTGGGCTCCAAAATCACTGCAGATGGTGACTGCAGCCATGAAATTAAAAGACGCTTGCTCCTTGGAAGGAAAGTTATGACCAACCTAGATAGCATATTCAAAAGCAGAGACATTACTTTACCAACAAAGGTTCGCCTAGTCAAGGCTATGGTCTTTCCTGTGGTCATGTATGGATGTGAGAGCTGGACTGTTAAGAAGGCTGAGCACCGAAGAATTGATGCTTTTGAACTGTGGTGTTGGAGAAGACTCTTGAGAGTCCCTTGGACTGCAAGAAGAGCCAACCAGTCCATTCTGAAGGAGATCAATCCTGGAATTTCTTTAGAAGGAATGATGCTAAAGCTGAAACTCCAGTATTTTGGCCACCTCATGCGAAGAGTTGACTCATTGGAGAAGACTCTGATGCTGGGAGGGATTGAGGGCAGGAGGAGAAGAGGACGACAGAGGATGAGATGGCTGGATGGCATCACTGACTCGATGGATGCGAGTCTGAGTGACCTCTGGGAGCTGGTGATGGACAGGGAGGCCTGGCGTGCTGCGGTTCATGGGGTCGCAAAGAGTCGGACACGACTGAGCGACTGATCTGATCTGATCTGATTGCCATTTACTTCTCTACATTTGGGAAATTTTCAAATTTTTTAACAAGCTGTTTGGTCTTATTTTCCCTGTTCCAATTAGAACTCCTAAAATGTGTATATCGGTTGGCTTGATGATACTTTATGAAGTCCTTAAGGTTTCTTCACTGCTTTTCATTCTTCCTTTTTCCTTCTCTGCCTGAATTACTTCCAGCGCTGTCTGAGTTCACCGATCCTTTCTTCTGCTTGATCTAGTCTAATGTTGAACCCTTCTATTGACTTTTTTTTCAGTTTAATTATTGTGTTCTTAAGTTTCATGACTTAGTTATGGAGTCCATGGAGTTAGTTAGTTAGCCCGTGGGGTCACAAAGAGTCATGATTTAGTGACTGAACAACAATAACAATGTAGTATCTTTGTATTCCTGTTAAAGTTTTAAAGTATGAATAACTAGTGACTTTTTAGTATCCTCCATCTCCCTGTTGAAATTCTTACTTTGTTTATGTGCTGTTCTCTTTGACTTCAGTGAGCATTTTCCTAACAGTTATTTTGGATTCTCTATCTATTCTCCATTTCATTAGGGTCAGTTTCTGGAGATCTATCTTGTTCCTTTATGTGGAACATGTTTGCCTGATTCTTCATTTCTTTAACTTTCTCTGTTGGTGTCTGTGTTTCAGACAAACCAGGTACCTCTCTCAGTCTTCACAGACTGGCCAAATACAGGACAAGACCTCCACTAATAACTCTGACCAGAGATTCTCCGGGCCTTTCCCAACTTTTTCTCTCCCCAGGAAGCAGCAGGAAGTGAGTCACAGCTACCCCTCAACTCTGTCTCCGCAGGAGATCCTCCTACAGTAGCAGGTAAATCTAGCCCAGTCTTTTATGTTGTTTTTGTTCAGTTGCTAAATCATGCCCTACTCTTTACAACCCCATAAACTATAGCACACCCGGCTACTCTGTCCTCCACTACCACCTGGGAGTTTATTCAAATTCATGTCCATTGAGTCAGCGATGCTAACTAACCATCTCAACCTCTGTCACCCTCTTCTACTGCCCGCAATCTTTCCCAGCAACAGTGGGAAGGTGCTCTGGGAAGTTCCAGTGCACTGGCTCTTCACATCAGGTGGCCAAAGCACTGGAACTTCAGCAACACTTTCTTTTGAGGTCCCTGCTTTATTCCTTGAGTCCTGGTGCACACAAGACCTTGTATGGTGCCCTCCAAGAGTAGAGTTTTTGTTTACCCCAGTCCTCTGGAATTCCTGTAATCAAGCTTCCATGGCTTTCAAAGCCAGATTTTCTAGGGCCTCCTCCTCCTGTTGCCAGACATCCATGCAGGGGAGCCTCACATAGGGATCAATATTTTCACTCCTGTGGGAGAATTTCTGTGGTATAATTATTTCTAGTTTGTGAACTGCCCACCTGGTGGTATGGGATTTGATTTCATCACAATTGCACCCCTCCTACCATCTCACTGCCTGGAAAATCCCATGGATGGAGGAGCCTGGCAGGCTACAGTCCATGGGGTCGCAAAGAATCAGACAGACTGAGCGACTTGACTTCACTTCGCCTTCACCATCTCACTTGTGGCTTCTTTCTCTTTGGATGTAGAGGATCATTTTTGGTAGGTTCCAGCAATTTTTGTTGGTGGTTGTTCAGTAGTCAGTTGTGATTTGGTGTTTTCATAAGAAGTGGTGAGCTCACGTCCTTCTACTCGGCTATCTTGTCTCTGTCTCAGCTTAAGGTTCTTGACAAAAGCTTTTATTTTGACTAGATCCAATTTATGGATTTAAAAATTTCATGGATCATGCTTTTGGTGCCACATTTAAGAATTCTTCAGCAAGTCTTAGATCCAAAATATACACTGCTGTTGTTGTTGCTGCTAAGTCATTTCAGTCGTGTCTGATTCTGTGTGACCCCAGAGAGAGCAGCCCACCAGGCTCCCCCGTCCCTGGGATTCTCCAGGCAAGAACACTGGAGTGGGTTGCCATTTCCTTCTTCAATATAGGAAAGTGAAAAGTGAAAGTGAAGTTGCTCAGTCGTGTCCAACTCCTAGCGACCCCATGGACTGCAGCCCACCAGGCTCCTCCACCCATGGGACCCTCCAGGCAAGAGTACTGGAGTGGGTTGCCATTGCCTTCTCCAAAAATATACGCTATGTTTTCCTCTAAAAAGTTTTATATTTTACATTTATATCTATGATCCATTTGGAGGTAATTTTTGTATGAAGTGTTAGGTTTAGGTTAAAGTTCCTCTCAGCGGCATGTTCAATTTTCCAGCAAGATTTGTTGAAAAGACTATTCTCCTTCCACAGAATTGCTTTTCCCCTTTTGTCAAAAATCAGATGATCATACATGTGGGTTCTCTATTTCTGAATTCTTTATTCTGTTCCATTGATCTATGTGTCTATCCCATCACCAATACCACACAGTCTTGAAACTCAGTAGAGGGGTTCCTCCCACATTATTCATTCCCAAAATTATTTAAACTATTCTATTTATTGTCTTTTATAAAATTTATATTCACAATAAATGTTTCACAATTATACATACATCAAATCATGTTGTACAGTTCAAATACATAAAATTTTATTTGTGAATTATACTTCAATAAAGCTACAGGGAGAAAATTGAGGAGAAAAAAAATAGCAAGAGCTTGATAAGAAAAAAATATTAACAATTATTAAAAGATATAAAAACAGCTTTTAAACATATTAAATATTTAAATTCACTCAAAATTAGAAAAAAATAAAAAGTTTAACAATACTGACATGCTACTTATACTCTATCAGTTTGGTGAAATGATATATTATGATATATTCTGTTGCTTAGATTTTGGGGAAATAGGCATTCTAATACATTGCTAGTGGGAATTAAAAGTGGCTAAAAGCTTCTGAAGTTCCCTTCATATATTTGGGAATATCAGACAAGCTATAAATGTTATTAGTATGAACACTATCTTCTCATTTCTAGGAATATTCTTCCACAAAAAAAATATATGTGCAACATTATTTGCTGATGATAGTGTATTAATTTCAAAATAAACAACCTAAAAGCCCACATATAGGAGAGTGACTGAATAAATTATGATACATGCATAAATCTAAATACTACGCAATTATAAAAAAGAGAATGAGGAAGATTTTTTATAAACTGATATGAAGTGATTTACAAGCTATATCTTTAAGTTTAGAAAGGAAAGTAGATAGTTATGCTATATTTACATATGAAAAAGGGGAATATAAGGAAATACACATGTATCTGCTTATTTGTACAGAAAGAAATACAGGAGAAATAAACCAAGTACTATTGAGACTGATGACTGAAAACCAAGTGGAAAGAATGAGGACATGGGAACAGATTAAAGGCTCAAGGAGGTGTACTATGAATACACTTTTTTGGTATAGTAGGTGGCACTAGTGGTAAAGAACTCACTTGCCAATGCATGAAATGTAAGAGACGTGGGTTCGATCCCTGGGTTGGGAAGATCCCTTGGAGGAGAGCATTGCAACCCACTTCAGTATTTTTGCCTGAAGAATCTCATGGACAAAGGAGCCTGGCAGGCTACAGTCCATAGTGTCACAAAGAGTCAGACACAACTGAAGCAACTTAGCACACATGGACTTCTGGAATCATGATAACATTTCACATACTCCCTCAAAATAATAAGCATCATCCAAAATGTGAGAGCAAATCAGAATGAAATACAAAAAGTAACATATGACCTTAACTATATTAGAAATGAATAACATGACCACACTGAATAGGTCTGGATAAAACAGTACCAATCTAAATAATTCTGGGAAACATTATTTTGACCTCATATGTAAGGCTAAAAATAAAGGAACCGAACATAAACTCTGTTCTCCAGTTCATAGACTTCCTTTTCACAGAAGCCTGGGTTAGTTCCTCTAAAAATACTTCACATGTATTCCAGGATTGAGCAAATAAACAAACATTGTGAATAATGTAAAAAAAGGAAAAGGACTGGAGGTTTGAAATGGGCTCTAAGATATAGAGTAGAGAATGGTGTAAATGGCATTAAACAGCAGAGGCCGGTGACTTACTCAAAAATTCACAAACCCCTGCTCTGGAAACTTTATAGTGTCAATAATTCAAAAGCGTACTAGATGACAGGAGGAGAAAGCTGTTCACAGAAACTAGGACTGAGGGAAGAGGTTATATATTTTTCTTTTCTTGGGGCCTGATCTGTTATCACTGTACTGGCTGGACGTCTTAAAAGTTTCCTCTCCTTGATATACCCATCTATGAAGACAGCAGGAACTTGGCTAAAGATTACTGCTGCTGCTAAGTCGCTTCAGTCGTGTCTGACTCTGTGCGACCCCATAGACGGCAGCCCACCAGGCTCCCCCTGTCCCTGGGATTCTCCAGGCAAGAACACTGGAGTGGGGTGCCATTGCCTTCTCCAAAGAGTATTACAACTGCTGTTTTTTGAGGGTGGTTACAAAGTGAGGACACCCCTAAGGAGCTCGAGCTCAAGAGAAACAGGAAGTGACACAGATAAAAGGTAGGTGTCATCATGTAGTACTCTGAGAGTGGGAGCAGCTATTCTTCTTGCAGGCAGCATAGTTTTGATCTTTGTCCAAATAATTCTGTCACTGACAAATAATTGTGTCCCAGGGAAATCAACTCACAATCAATTTGCTGTTTCACTTGGGCCATGATAATGACAACCCCAGTTTGTTACTCTGCCCGCCTCCTATCCTTTCTTCTACAAAATCAAGTGATAATAGGTTAAGTTTTGGAGTGATTTCTCTTTCAGGAATCCCACTTAGGGCATTTGAAAATGGCCCATTCCCATATAAAGCCCAGTGTCACTTGATTGGTAATTCTGACTGTTCTTCCAGGGATACATTGTAGTGGGAATCTCTTTATTATAAAAGTCTTTCCTAGGAACCTGATGATATTCAGAGGACAAGAAGAAAAAGCAGAAAAAGTGTACAAAGTCCTGCCCAAACAAGGGATATGACATATTATTATTAATTTGAAGCAAAAGAAAGGATTATTTGTTTCTGTTTTACACAAGTTCCCTCTTCATACATGTCAAAATAGGAAACTAGTCTTGCTTTTATTCAGGATGACTGAGTATTCAGAGGATGACCTGAATTCTTCTGTGATAATCAGCCCTTGCTCAGGTCAAAAGGGAATCCTGACCTTATATGGCACCGTCTTTGGCATCAAGCCTATACATCCTCAGCATATGGTTTATGCACATCTTCAAAATCAGGTTAATCTTGTGTAATCCGTGAAGATAAACAAGAGGAACTCTTAAGCATTTCACAATTTCAGAGCAGAACAGGACTTCGTCAGTTCCTATGCCTTGTATATGGCCACTTCCCAAGTATGTTCAAGTTGACTGTGGTTGACAGTGATTCCAAATGCGGAAATAATAAGTTACCAAGATCCCAAAGATGTTAACAGATTCCGTGCTCTGGTCAATAGGTGGTGGTGGTGGTTTAGTCACTAAGTCATGTCCAATTCTTGAGACCCCATGGACTAAAAGCCTGCCAGGCTCCTCTGTCCATAGGATTCTCGAGGGAAGAATACTGGATTGGGTTGCCATCTCCTTCTCCACTGGTCAACAGGTACACCAAGGATATAACATGAAAGTGGTACTTACTAAGTTAGAGATATGGACAGAAAAAAAACATTGTGCAAATCTTCCTGAATTTGAGGAAACACTTAAAAATTTTAACCACTAGAGAGACTGGCATCTCTTGGGAGAGGTGAACATGATGCTGCTCATATGACTGCTGGCTAAAGTTTTGGGAATTACCAGGGCCATGCATTTATTTCTGTGGTATCTGCACTGCCAAGAATATAACCTTGATGAATCTTTCTCTCAAAAAGATACACCAAACTTCACAGCTTTCATAGCTCATGAGGTTGGCCATAATTTGGGAATGAAGCATGACCATGTGGTCTGGAAATTCCATGGCCAGAATCTCTATATGGCCCATGAATTTATTATTATAGATATGAGCTTCAGCAATTGCAGCTTCCCTATTTCCACATGTTGTTGCACAGAAAGGGCTGCCTATTTAATAAATCTGAGATCCAAAGCTCCTTTTGAAAGCTGTACTGAGGGAAAAAGACAGTAGATAAGGGTGAAGAATGTGCCTATGGCAGTGTTCTTCAAAAGAATCACTGTTGTCTGCTCTCATGCCAGCTGAAAAAGGGTTCAGATTTTGCATTTGGATCTTGCTGCAAAACCCACAAATCTCTAAAGACAACCACACCCTGCCACCTCAGTGTGGATGAGCGTGACCTCCCAGAATACTGTAATGGCACCCCAAGTGGTGCCACACAGATACCTACAAGCAAAATGGCACCCCTTGCAAGGAACAAGGTTATTGTTGCCAAGGCCAAGGTTGAAGCCTAGAGAATCTCTTTGTTAAAATCTTTGAAAGGGGTACAAAGGTTGCCTAGGAAAGTTGCTAATGTGAATGAATACCAAGGGAGACAGGTTTTGGAACTGTGGCAGTGAAATCTTTAGCCAGAGCAACGCCAAAGATGTAAAATGTGGGAGGTGCCTACGTGAAAATATCCAAAGACCCTCATGCATTGAAAAAACCTCAAACACTTACCCATTTCCCCAAGAAGAACATGTGGTGGTAAAGTACAGAGATTTTTGAAGCCACAGACAGGGCTAATGAGGGGAAGGTGAAGGATGATCCAACATGTGGTCCAAGAAAGATCTGTATCAATCTAAGCTGCATAGATATCACTGTATCCCACTAGGACTGCAACCTAGACAAGTATCAGAGTCACGGGAGGGGTGTTCGCAGAAATTTTAAGAACTGCCACTGTATCTATGTCTATGCTCCTCCTACATGTGAATTCAAGGGCGAGAGGGGCAGTCTGAATAGTGGCCCTCCTACTCTTAGTACAATGAAGAGCTGATAATCCTAATCTTGCCTAATCTTTTATTTTTCATTCCTACTATTTTTTTGCTTGCCTACATCTATAGACTATCCAAGACCAGTGTCAATGCAAAAAATTCATCAGAGAAGATAAACAAACCTGACAGACATTTGATAATTATCTTCTTTTTGGAAATAAAGTCAAATATGAAGTGATACTGATGGGACTTTTTAAGAAATGGGCCCCTTACCTCAGGTATCCCTCAAGGCCTATGGAAAGAATTCTTGTTTCCATCTGTCTTTCTATATGCTGAATTGGGAGAATGGCATTGAAACATGTATAATATCATATATGAAACGAGTCGCCAGTCCAGGTTCGATGCACGATACTGGATGCTTGGGGCTGGTGCACTGGGATGACCCAGAGGGATGGTAGGGGGAGGGAGGTGGGAGGTGGGTTCAGGATGAGGAACACATGTATACCTGTGGCGGATTCATTTTGATATATGGCAAAACCAATACAATATTGTAAAGTTAAAAAATTAAATTAAATTAAAAACAAAAACGTGAAGCCAGCTCTCTAGGTGAGGTATCTTTCTCATTCTGTGCTACCCAAAAATCTGTGCTACACACCTTGAGAGGCCTCAAGATATCTTGATAGAATGAGGTCAGGTTACCATCCTTAGAAAGGCTGAAGCTCATGGCCTAAAACCTAAAGAGTTATTATTGAGTTCCCTAACATTTCTATTGGTTGGATGGCATCACCAACTCAATGGACATGAGTTTGAGCAAACTCCCGGAGACAGTAAAGGACAGGGAAGCCTGGCATGCTGCAGTTCATGGGGTCGCAAAAAGTCAGACATGACGTAGCAACTGAACAGCATTTCTATTGAGAATTCCTTTGGGAAGATCTCTGGTACTTACTTTCAGAGTATATTGTCTTCAGTTCAGTCACTTAGTTATGTCCGACTCCTTGTGATCCCATGGGCTGCAGCACACCAGGCTTCCCTGTCCATCACCAACTCCTGGAGCTTACTCAAACTCATGTCCATTGAGTCAGTGATGCCATCCAACCATTTCATCCTCTGTCGTCCCCTTCTCCTCCTGCCTTCAATCTTTCCCAGCATCAGGGTCTTTTCTAATGAGTCAGTTCTTCCCATCAAGTGGCCGAAGTATTGGAGTTTGAGCTTCAACATCAGTCCTTCCAATGAATATTCAGGACTGATTTTTAATATATATCTAATATCTAATTATCTAATATATTTCTAATATATTGTATACTATTTTATCTCCCATTATAATCTACTCTGTCTGTTAGGACTTAACCTGGGCCACAAAGGGCTCAGCAAGCTACACGGGGCCTAGAGTTTCAGATTCTTACAGACCTGAGTCATGATCCTGGGAATTATACCTCCGAGCCAATCAGAACAGTCCCCATTCGCGCCAAACTTGAGCCTATCCCTGTGGGGATGCCGGATTCAAAATTCGTGCGCGCACAGTTTAGCCAATCATCACCCATCAGCTACACCGTGGCAAAGACAAAGAACCGCTGGTATAAAAACAGCCATGATTCAGAGCTCGGGGCTCTTGTCGAGACTCCACTGCGTTGGATGAGACTTGAGCCCTAGCTCGAGCTAGTAATAAAAACCCCTTTATGCTTTTGCATTGCTGTGGACGTCTTATTCTCTCAGTTTTGGGGACTCGGACCTTGGGCATAACACTGTCCAATTTTCTCTAATTTTAATGATTTTACCTTGCACAGGCCAAGGAAATATATTAGGCGAAAAGTATCTGATTTAATAAACACTCCAGATGTTTTAGTTGATTATCATTCTAGTTTTTGTCCATTTGACTTTCCCCTTTGTTTAGGCACCACAGCATCTGATGCCCTGGCCCTGGTTTGGCTTTGCTCATGACTTAACTAGAGAGACCAAACATCATTTGTTATGTGACTAAAGAGGAAGAAACACTAAACATCCCTACCCATGAATGAGCCTCTTCAGTGTGGGAGTCTTTTCTTTCCCAAGGGTTCAATTCTACTTGTTAGTCATTCATTCACCTGTTTATTCATTTATTCAATAAACATATATTTAGCACTGCCAATCAGGTTGAACCATGTAAAATAGATGACATTAGACCATTTTAACCTACAAAAATGGCAAGTTCATAATGTTCAATCTAATTCTACATCTAAGCACTATGAAACCTACAACCTAGGATTTCTGCTTATAAATGAAAGTTGAGAAGTTTTTGATTCAGTTTTAGTCCTGATTTCTCTTAAATCTTATTATCCACTGTAACTTCAAAAGACTGGCCTTAACTTTCTAGAAGGGGATGGTTTCTATTGTTAAGACCTAGAACAGCATGGAATATATATAAGAGTAGGATGTCGAGTGTCTGAGGATCTCCCTATCACTTTTTTGACACCTCCTGTCCTTGCTTCTTCTGAATTTCCAAAACTCTGTTCAAAGAATGTAAAACCAGGACTTTCTCTGTTCAAGAGAAGGAAGAGCAATGTAAATATCTGAGAAAGTTGTTACATGCCACACTGTTTCCACTACAACCACACAGTAGAGGGCCTGGAAATATTTTGTATAAATAATAACTAATAATAACTTGCAATTTATTTTTTTCCAGAAGAGACTCACAAATCTAATATCTATTCAAGTAATATGAGTGTATCTCTTGGGTGGAAAGTAGCTTCATCTCCCTAAATAGTAACTTAATCTGTAAATCTAAGAATAATGGATAGATTCCACCCACTTCAACTATAGTAGCTACTAATCATGGTACTATATTCTCTTTCACTTCTATAGCTTAAGGTATGGTTAGAAAAGACTTAAGATGTTGGCCACAAACACTCTGCCCAAACCATCAGTGCAGAATAATTCCAGTTCTGGATGTTCTAGTTTTATAGTTTCAAAGAACGGTAGAGGTGCTAGTAGCAAAAGCAAGAGTTGACTCCAACGGATCTATGCCCCTGCAATAGAATCTTTTCTGTGAGCATAATAATGGTGTCTGGGTGTCTGCATCACGCCGAGCCTCTTGCTTTAGTTGGTAGAACTTGTACTGTGTCCAGCCATATACTCCACAGTTGAGCAGACCCTGAGATGATGTTGTTAGAGCCTGGAGGAGATGAAGGGGTGATGGAGCCCATCCTTCAGGTTTTCAGAGATTTGGGGAGGAGTTCCATTCCTCTTATTTATAAATCATTGTTATATTCACTTCAAAAATCAAGATTTGGTGTTGTTTTTAAAAACCATTTTTCATCTCTTCCTGAACTCACTTTTCACACTGTTCTTTGTCATGAGAGTTAGTAATATTTCTTACCATATACATACAGACAATGAAGTGGTTTTAATATCCCACCTTATTGCCCCATTTCCTGGGTTAGGCTTGAGGAAACTGCCAAGCAGCATAGTCTGAGAGCCCCCAAAAACCTACTTAAATGTGACAAGGAGGGAAAGAATCATTCTTTTCTTTGTTTCTTTCTCTCTGTTCACCTAGAATAGCTAATTTATCTATTCATTTCACTCTGGATGAGAGACAATCATGTCACTCTCAGTGTTTCATAAGAACATTACCTGGAAAAGCTCATCTTTTTTACCCATCCCTTAAAAAAACGTATTAATAAAATGAAATTGGCTAGAGACACACACAAGCTCTGACATGCATGGCAGCACTTTCATAAAGATATCCAGCTCATCAATGAGGAAATTTTCACATTTTTCAGAACTGAATGCAAATAATATATTTTTCTCTTGCAATGTAGAAAGAAATATCTTAAGCGGGGGGTGGGGAATGTGCTTACTGAATTTTGGCAGTGTAAGAGAACAGATAAGAAAGTGTAAGGACAGACATGCTAGGTGTTTTTTTGAAGACGTTACCTGGAGAACATAGAGGGCCATGTGAAGTCTGGTGTCCTGTAGTTCTGTCAGCTTTATGATCATCAGAATGACAGCTGTGAAAACATGAAGCACAGATCTTATTGCCAATTCTGGGTATCTGAGCATAAATTTTTTCAGTATAAACACTTTAGCACTGTGAGAATTACAGGCATAATGAAGACTAGCAGTGAGATAAACCAGTTATATAAACCACTGGCTTCAGGTCTCCTCCAACAGCAGGTCTCCACTGCTATTCCTCAGAGATTAAACTTTGTAGATTATTAAGAATAGTAATGGAAGCAAGACATACTATAGGAAGGACATAAGTTACAATTTTTAACTTATGTTTATCAAGCCTTTTCAAAAACTTTATCCAATCTGATCCTCACATTATAACTCTGTGTAGTAGGAACGGCAGGTGTTAATATCTCTGAGTTCTGTCATGACGTTTCCTCTCATATTATTTCATGTCTACTGCTGCTGCTGCTAAGTCGCTTCAGTCGTGTCTGACTCTGTGCGACCCCATAGACAGCAGCCCACCAGGCTCCGCCATCCCTGAGATTCTCCAGGCAAGAACACTGGAGTGGGTTGCCATTTCCTTCTCCTACTTCATGTCTAATTATCTCAATTTCTAAAAACATAAGAAGGAAAAGAAGTTAAGGAGGCTGAGAAAAACTGGAAATATGGGTGGGACCAAAGTAAATTTTATATGCTGGATAGGAATTTGTAGTCATACTTCTTGGTGAAACTACTTTGCTTGATTACAGTCTAACAATTACCCTTTTCACTGCCCAGATCTTTCAGTTAAGATACCCACCTGGGCTCCAGCAACAAAAGAAGGCCACTGGGTAGAAACGTACTCGCTGCTCCATGATATGAATCACTGCCCACTGTTCACTCCCCAGAAAGCCAGTCGATTTCAGAAACTTCTTGTAAAGTGTCTGGGCTTGAATGAGTAAGACCTAAACATGGGTTAGAGCAGTGAGTAGTCTGCCTAACACTTACTAAAATTTCCCTGTCTAGCCTGTCATTTTGGAGAGAGCCTTCTCTTAGGATCTGACAGCAGGAAAGACCATCCTCTTATCTTTATTGTCTTTACTATCTGAGATCAGGTTTTTTTTTTTTTGAGAGAGAGAGAAAATTCTCCAGAGTGATCTTTTGCATGGCCAGGGAAATGGACAAATGTTAGTCAAACTTGTGGTTATCATGTTCAATATGTAAAATTTACATCAACCCTCAGGCTTTTATTTTTCTCAGTGAGGTTACCTGCAATATGCATGGGAAATTAAAACTAAGATATAACCAGATTCTCTTGTAAAACACTTTCTTAGAGGTTGTGTTAAGACAGTGTTCTAGCTTAATACCTTTTAAATAAATACTTTAGCACTTGGCAGAGCTTAATATTCTCAGCTCCCCAAAAAAAGTTTTAGGAAGTTTCTTACTATCTTTAGATGGAAAACAGATTGTTTTTCCCTTCCAACTGGGAACAATTTGAATACACTTTAGTTAACGAAATAAATATAAATCAGTTAAATATCTTTTCTGTGGGGGAGTAAATTAGGTAATAAACCTGAGCTTCCCAGGTGGCTCTGTGGTAAAGAATCTGCCTGCCAATGCAGGAGACGTGGGTTCTATCCCTGGGTTGGGAAGATCTCCCTGGAGAAGGAAATGGCAACCCACTCCAGTATTCTTGCCTGGGAAATCCCATGGACAAAGGAGCCTGGGTGGGGCTACAGTCCATAGAATTGCAAAAGAGTTGGACACAACTTCAGTGACTAAAACAAGTAAAACAATAACAACAAAAAAATGTAACCAAATCTGAAACTTTTTTCAAATAATCCAGATCTTCCTGGTGGCTCAGACGGTAAAGTGTCTGCCTTCAATGTGGGAGACCCAGGTTCAATTCCTGGGTCAGGAAGATCCCCTGGAGAAAGAAAATGACAATCCACTCCAGCACTCTTGCCTGGAAAATCCCATGACGGAGGAGCCTGATAGGCTACAGTCCATGGGGTTGCAAAGAGTCAGACACGACTGAGCAACTTCACTTTCACTTTTCACTAAGTTAATAACCCAATTCCTGAAGTTCAGTCATGCATTTTCCTTTACCCACAGACACAGGAATCAAAAGGAGGCCGAAACTTGATTTGACAGGGAGGCCTGGCATGCTGCGATTCATGGGGTCGCAAAGAGTCGGATACGACTGAGCGACTGATCTGATCTGATCTGATGTCTAGTAGAAATCAGTTCACCATCTGCCAATTAAAAAAGAATCAGAATGCCAGTTCTGAATGCCCACTGAAGTCTGGGTTATTTTGAAGGAGCAAACAGGAATCCCCAGGGTCTCATGTTTTAGGAGACCTGTCTCTCTTATCAATCAGTTCTAAGTGAAAACCATCAAGGCCATTTTAACAGAAAGTAGTCACTTTGCTTTCTTTACCAAGTCACTGACTTGATCAAAGCTACCTCCATAACTTACTTTTGAATTATCAAAGAAAATACTCCACAATTGCATTTCATTCACACATGCTAGGTATGCTAGCAAAAAGAAAAAATTTGTGGGATAAAGTTGGTCTGCTGCTTAAGTCACTTCAGTCGTGTCCGACTCTGTGCAACCCTATAGATGGCAGCCCATCAGGCTCCACTGTCCCTGGGATTCTCCAGGCAAGAATAGTGGAGTGGGTTGCCATTTCCTTCTCCAATGCATGAAAGTGAAAAGTGAAAGTGAAGTCGCTCAGTCATGTCCAACTCTTAGCGACCCCATGGACTGCAGCCTACCAGGCTCCTCCATCCATGGGATTTTCCAGGCAAGAGTACTGGAGTGGGGTGCCATTGCCTTCTCCGATAAAGTTGGTCTACAAGCATAATTTATAATCCCTGAACTAGCATGTAAAGAGGAGAAAACGATACTGAAAAGTAGATTTGGCAAATAAAAAGGCATATTTCCTTGCTTACTGATTTTGTCCTAGGCAGTTATATATAAATAACATATTGTCCCACAGATGATTATTTGTCCATCATTCTGATGATATCAAAGGAATATTTAGTAACTGTATAACCACTCCATACTTTAAACTCAGTTAGATATAGGATAAGTGCAAATTTATATTCAATAAAGAACTGAGAAAAGAAAACTCTATTTGGAAAATTAAATCAAAGAACATGTTCTGTGCTCCAGAAAATCATACTATACAAAGAATATACTTGACACATACTAGTTTTCTGGTCTGGTCCTTCATGAGGATCCACAGGAACACATACTAGTTCTAGAGTGAGCATAATTCTCACCTAATGAATACAGGCTCTTTTCCCCACTTATCATTTGACCTTGGGAAGTACAAAAGACTGAGGAAGTAATTAAATTATCAATATGTTCCAGTCACTTTCTTGGTTCTAGGACTATAAGAAGTGCCTCTGTACCACATCTTTCCCAGGCAGGCCCAGAAATATTGCCCACCTCACCCCACCCCATTCTGCTTTCCATAAAGGCAGATAGGGATACAGAACCACAATGGTGAAGAAGCTGAGTACAAAGCTGGCCAGGAAAATGATGAGCCCATAAAAATAAAGTGTGCTACAGACTGATGTGTTGGCAGAAGGCAGGAGCTCAGCCATGGATGGTGGTGGTGAGTACATCAGGATACACCTAGGAAGAGAATCAATGGTCAGGAGTGTTGCTACAGGTTTAAGACCAGAGAGATAGCCATTTGGTGTGAAAAAGTTAATGAGCGTGTAATTTTACTTATCATCTAGCTAAGCCTTGTCCATAATATCTTGTTCCTTCTACTGAAACATTCTCATCTAGTCACTTTATGTCATATTTCGACTTAATGTATTTTTAGCCTTGACTATACCCCTATCCATGGGAGAAGGCAATGGCACCCCACTCCAGTACTGTTGCCCGGAAAATCCCATGGATGGAGGAGCCTGGTAGGCTGCAGTCCATGGGGTCACACAGAGTCGGACACGACTGAAGCGACTTAGCAGCAGCAGCAGCATAGCCCCTATCCATAGCCCATTTAAAATACAAGCACCTTGGGCAGCATGGACGTACAAAGTCTTCTTCCATCTTTATTTATAGAAAAGAAAAGGTGTAGTCTACCATGAAAATGATAGGTTTGGTTCTTACTTACCTGTGGCTCTGGCTGAAGTTGCGGAAACATTCACTGACATTGCCCAAACAGAATACAGGTACCATCAACAGCAGAGGTATCAGACTGGGAGAAAAAAAATTATCACCCTAATATTCAGACTTTTTTATGCCTTTTTCCTGTGCAAAATATTCTCCTATCCTTCTCCCAATACCATTACCCTACCCACTCTTCATGAAAACCTACACAGTTAATTTCTTCAAGAAAAATACTTCAAAAACTTTAAGTATACTTTCTTTTCAAGTTCCTGGTGAAATGAAGCAGGAAATGCATTTTATATCTAGGTTAATAAAATCTAACAGATTTTCACAGAGAGTCTCTGGGAACTGTGGGCTTCCCAGGTGGCAAAGTAGTAAAGACATAAGAAATGTGAGTTCAGTTTCTGGGTTGGGAGGGTTCCCTGAGCAGAAAATGGCAACCCACTCCAGTATTCTTGCTTGGAAAATTCTATGGACAGAGGAACCTGGCAGGCTACAGTCCATGGTATTGCAGAGTCAGACATGACTGAGTGACTAAGCATGCACTCTGGGAGTTGCATGATCAGATTAAAAAACCAAGTGGGTCAAAATGAAATGAAAAATCTATCAAGGACCTATGTAATCTGTCCATTCCCTAAGAAATTTTCCAAAACAAAGCCTTAAGCAAACAGTTATTTATCCAGCTTAATATATGCAGATTCCTATAACTGGAAAATATCCAGGAGTAAAAGATTACAATGTCTAAAATCAACTCAATGTGACCATCACTTTAGGTGAGATACAGATCCTTTCTGAGTTTAGTAAAAGAGTCTCACCCAATGTTATAAAGGTGAATAAGTTCTTGAAAATCATCTATTACAGCTTTCATGATATATGAAAAGGAATTAGAAGTCAAAAGACTTAAAGGAAAAATATTCACTCAAGGTCACATACAGTTAACTGCAAAACTGGGGCTAAAACCCAATATGTAACTTCAAACTGCTTGCCTATTTTACCTAGGAAAATGAAATCAGTGATTACACATTTGTTACTTCCTACTCAGTAAAGCTATGTGAGGACCAGGGAGTGACAGAATGAATGGAAATAAGAGCTCTGTCCTTTTAATTGTTCCCACGTGGACCCAAGAATAATGAGTCTACACCATGCTAGGAAGGAAAAAAAAATCTTACCTGGACAAAATGATGGCTATTTGACCAATCTGGCAGGTATAATCTATAACCTGTGAAAATAATAAATGTGAGTAATGTCTTAGATATTGCCAATCACATTATAATAATACCAAGTCATCATTTACTATTTGTTTTTTTTTTAATTTTATTTTACTTAACTTTACAGTATTGTATTGGTTTTGTCATACATCAAAATGAATCCGCCACAGGTATACATGTGTTCCCCATCCTGAACCCTCCTCCTTCCTCCCTCCCCATCATTTACTATTTGATAGTACAAAAATTCCCAATAGCAGGTTTGCTTCAGTTAAGCAATATTTGATAAAAAAGTAAATGAAATGAATAGTTCCTTAGCACTGAAGATAAAGAGAATTTATCTGTATTATTGTATATTAAAAAATACACCAGTAGCCACAAAGAGGGCCTGCAGGGAGTAGCTTAATATAAGATTTGGATACCACAACAAATTTTCTTAAGAAGAAAGGCAAATATGAAATTATACAGTAAATCTTCATCTTCTAATAACTGCTCAATCCTCTTCTCTTTTAGATCAAGGGAGGTATAAACTGTTCAGACCTTATAGGTGGAGTAAAAGTCTATGTATAAGATGACCAGCAGAAACCATTAACAGCCCAGGGTTAGTATAAGACAGAATCAAAAAAGGCACCTTGAATATAAGACCTATCTAGAAGATAGGAACCCAGGTTCCCTGCATCGGAAGGTGGATTTTTAACCACTGGACCATGAGGGAAGTCCCCCAGCACTTCATTTTTATGATGAAAAATTGAGGCCCTAGAAAGGAAGATGATGTGCCCAAGGTCATACAGGAGATAAATGACAGAAATAGGTTTAAAGGACAGATCTCCTAATTTACTTTCAAATGCTCTTTTCACAATACTATAATACCACTTATTCATTCAACAAACATTTGCTGCATTTCATCATGTGCATGAGAGGATACCACTTTCATTTGTTCTAAAACTGTAGGCTTTGGAAAAAATATGCTAGGAGGCTTTCTAGATTCATTTATTCCATGGTGCTCTTGAACAAAAATTCTCCTTCAAAAAGCCACGACAGAATGGATAAGGCATGGATAAGAGGACTAGAATATTGAGTTAAGATAAAATACACACAAAGACAGTTAAAGAAATGAACATTGCTAACAACATAAAAATGTATTCTGCTAAATCACCTAGTGATTTACTTAAAGAATCAAAAATAAGGAAGTAAGAGTACTATACAATGGAATACTATTTAGCAATAGAAAGGAATGAATTACACATATACAATGAATGAACTTCAAAAGCATTATGCCAAATAAAATAAACCAGACACTAAAATATTTTGTATGATATATAAAATATCTATATGAAATGTCCAGAAAATGAAAATCTATAGAGATAGAAAGTGTATTAGCGGTTGCCTATGGCAGGCTGGGAGGGATTGAGGGCAGGAGGAGAAGGGGACGACAGAGGATGAGATAGCTGGATGGCATCACTAACTCAATGGATGTGAGTCTCAGTGACCTCCGGGAGTTGGTGATGGACAGGGAGGCCTGGCATGCTGCGATTCATGGGGTCGCAAAGAGTCGGACACGACTGAGTGACTGATCTGATCTGATGGCAGGGTGAGCCAAATACAACATAGAGATTGAACAACAAGGGCAGGGCAGGGTATGGAAAACAAATTAACAGTAAACGTGCATGAAGGATTTTACTGAGTGAAGAAAATATTTTGAAACTGATTTATGATAATTTTACAACCTAGTAAGTTTACTTTTGAAACCACTGAATTGTACACATGAAATAGGTGAATTATATATGTAAGATATGTATACACAGAAAAGGATCCAGGTATATTGACTTATTTACCAAGTGTTCTCTTCTCTTTCTGCAATGCTAGACAGTGTCCACAACTCTTTTGTGACTCAAAGAAGGAACAAGTTGCTTCCTGGATCCATCTTGTTTTCTAATTACCATGCATTTACTCCTCTGCCCTTCTGCAAACCAATATGTGTTACCCACACATACCAACAAAATACTTCAGAGCACAACACTCTGCCTTTCCAATACTCACACCCAAATCCCATGTTAGCTAGCTGGGCATTTTCCTACCTGCTCACCAAGATCGTCTTCTTTAACAACAATGATGGATTGGCATAGAGCCAAGAAGGATTTCCCTTACTGAAAGGAACCAGGCAGGAATGGTAATACTGTAAATAATGTTTCCTATAATCAAATCCTGTTGGTGGTGGTGGTGGCGGCAGCAGGGGTGGTGATGGTAGCAAAAGAGTAGAGAAATCATGTCAGCAGAGTGGAAACTCTATGAGTTTTCTCTTCTTTTAACTCCCATGAATTCACCTAGTCAGTGCTAAGTGCTAAACTATCTGTCAAAAACATGTGGATTTGTTTTAGCATACTCTTCTTAACTATCTGCTCTGAATAAAACTTACCAGTGAAAATGTCCTCTGTGCACTCTGGCTAGGTTTCATCCTCAGTTCTTTGTACAGATACCAGATATAATTGATGGTGTAGAAAAATGAGGAGATGTACAATACCTAGATGAAAATCAAAACAACTGATCATACCTGTCCCACTATGGCTTCTTTCAATTTATTTCATTATTTCCTACTGTAAGAATCCTACCTACTAGTCTATTAGTAACTTACCATCTAGTATCTCTATTATGCAAAACTGGGCCAAGTCTGAGAATTCAACCCAGGCCTACCTAAAATATGTCCCAGCGTCCTTATTTTATCCTTTTGACTGTTCAGAGGAACCACATTATCCACCTCCTCTCAGTCAACTGTTCTATTTTTATGAGGATATCATAGAATCTTTTTCTATTTCATTTTTTAATTGAAAAGGACATCAGAAGGGTACAAACGACTTTTTCACAAAACAGAAGTAAAATCACAGATGTAGAAAATAAACTTAAGTTTACCAGGGGCTAAGCGGTCGGGGAGGGATAAATTGTGAGACTGGGATTGACATATACAGACTCCTATATAAAAAATACTTAACTGCTGCTGCTGCTAAGTCGCTTCAGTTGTGTCCGACTCTCTGCGACCCCATAGACGGAAGCTCACCAGGCTCCTCTGTCCCTGGGATTCTCCAGGCAAGAACACCGGAGTGGGAAAGTAAGGACCTACTGTATAGCACAGGGAACTCTACTCAATACTCTGTAATGGCCTATATGGGAAAAGAATCTAAAAAAAGAGTGGATATTTGTTTATGTATAACAGATTCACTTTGCTGTATACCTGAAACTAACACAATATTGTAAATCAACTATATTCCAATAAAAATTCAAAAAATAAAGAAAAGGACATAAGAATTTCCATTTCTAATAATGAAAGCCTAGGCTATCCGAACAAAACTTTCTATTCAAAAGAACTAAACGTGAATATTTTTTTAATCTTTAAAAACATCGAAAAGCTGACAAGATTGCAACAAGCCAGCAGGACAAAAATCCAGAAGGAAAAGGAAAAAAGAGAAGGAACTTTTGCTTCCATCTTTGATGAAATAAAAGGAACAGAATTTGCACCTCAGCCTTAAAAAACTAAAACCTGGACAAAATACATGAAAACATCGGATAACAATCAGTACTGAACAATAATCCCTGAAAAAATAAAAACAAGTTGAACCCAGCTAACCAGCTAGGCAAAGTGAGTGTGGTGAAGGGAAATCCAAAAGAAATAAGCTGTCTGTGAGTTGAGACAAAAAGGCAGCTAAAATGTGTGAAACAAATTATCAGAGAAGAGGCAGATTCATAGAGACCTAGCGCTCTGGAGGTTTGCAGAGGTACCTTCAAGTTTTTGGATAAGTATTAATCTATATACATGGGAAAGAAAACCATGAAGAACAGAGAAAGAAGCACCAGAAAGGAGTATGTAGAACAATCTTCAAAAAAAGAATTCCTAAAGGAATAATTTGTGTCTCCATAAGCCAGTGTGGAAAGACTTCCTAATCCATAGGCTGAATGGCAGTATTGTAGAATAATAATGTAAAATCATAAGAAGAGTACTGCCCTACTAATTAAACCAAATTAGCTGTACATGAAATACTGCCCTGCTGCTGCTGCTGCTAAGTTGCTTCAGTCGTGTCCAACTCTGTGCGACCCCATAGATGGCAGCCCACCAGGCTCCCCCATCCCTGGGATTCTCCAGGCAAGAATACTGGAGTGGGTTGCCATTTCCTTCTCCAATGCATGAAAGTGAAAAGTGAAAGTGAAGTCACTCAGTCGTGTCCAACTCTTAGCGACCCCATGGACTGCGGCCCACCAGGCTCCTTACTGCCCTAACTAAGCTTAAAAGCAAGCCTTCAAAAAAAACAAAGGATCAAACAAACGCAGAGTTAACTACATTGAAGACAAAATTCCTGAATTTAAAGGGGATTTATATGTATATATAAAACCTAATATGGTGATGGACAGGGAGGCCTGGCGTGCTGCGGTTCGTGGGGTCGCAAAGAGTCGGACACGACTGAGCGACTGATCTGATCTGATCTGATCTGAATATGCAACAATATAAAATCTATAATAGCTGGTGTGTATTAAAATATTTTAAGTCATGTAGATAGGCAGGAAATTATGGCCCATAATCAAGAGAAAAATTAATCAATAGCAATGGACCCAGAAACAACATAGATTATAAAAATTAGGGAAAAAAATTAAAGGAACTATCATAAATATACTCAGTATGTCCAAGAAGGTAGAGGAAAGCATTAGCACAACATTGAGAAATGAAAGATATAAAAAAGATCCAAGTTGAAAGTCTAGAGATGAAAAATATATGGAATTTAAAATATGGAAAATTAGAAACTGCAAAAAATTAGTAAACTTGAAGACATAGAAATGGAAACTAAAATGAGACACCTAGAGATAAAAGACTTTAAAAAAGGAACAAAACTTCAGTAAGTTATGTAACAATACAAGCAGGCTAGTAATCCCTAATATGGAATTGGAATTCCAGCAGGAGTAGAGAGGAAGGGAGGGAAAAAATATATATTTGAGGGAATAATAACCAAAAATTTTCCAAATTTGATGAAAATACAAACCACCATGTCCAAGAAACTTAATAAAACCAAACATAAGAAACATCAAGAAATCATACCAAGGTACAACATAATCATGAAATTAGAGGTCAAAATCCTCAACAAAATATTAGCAAACCAAATTCAACAATACATAAAAAGGAACATACACCATGATCAAGTGGAATGTATCCCAGGATGCAAGAATGGTTCAATATCCACAAATCAGTCAATGTGGTATACCATAATTAACAAACAGAAAAATAAAAATCATGATGATCGCAATAGATGCAGAAAATGCTTCTGACAAAATTCAATATCCATTTATGAAAAAAACTCTCCACAAATTGGATATAGAGGGAACATACTTCAATACAATAAAGGTCATGGATGACAAAACCACAGCTAATATCATACTCAGCAGTGAAAAGTGGTCCTCAAAGATCAGGAATAAGACAAGGGTGCCCATTCTCACCACTTCTATTCAACAGTAATAGAAGTCTTAGCTACAGCAATCATACAAGAAAAAGAAAAGGCTTCCAAGTTAGAAGAGAAGAAGTAAAATGGTCACTATCTGTAGATGACATGATACTACACGTACGAACCTTAAAATCTCTACCAAAAAACTACTAGAGCTCATCAGTGAATTCAGTAAAGTTGCAAGACACAAGACTGATATACAGAAATCTGTTGCTTTTCTATACATTAATAAACAACTATCAGAAAGAGAAAGCAAAAAAACCAATTCCATTTAAAACAGCATAAAAAAATAAACTTAACTAAAGAAGTGAAAGACATATTCTGAAAACTATAGACAAAGGAAATTTTAAATGATACAAAGAAATTGAAAGATACACCGTGTTTATGGACTGGAAGAATTAATATTGTTAAAATGTCCATAGTATCCAAAGCAATCTACAGACTCAAGGCAACAATCTCTATCAAAATACCTAGGAGTACTAGAACAAATAATCCTAAAATTTATATGGAACCACAGACGACCCAGAATAGCCAAAGAAAGCTTGAGAAAAAAGAACAAAGCTAAAAGTATCACATTCCCTGACTTCAGACTACAGTACAAAGGTAAGTCATCAAAACAGTATGGTATTGGCATAAAAACAGGCACACAGATCAATGGAACAAAATAATGAGCCCAGAAATTAACCACACACTTATGGTCAATTAATCTATCTAAAGAGGCAAAAATAAACAATGTGAAAAGATACTCATCAATAAGTGTTGCTGGGAAAACTGGACAGCTATGTGTAAAAGGATGAAATTCAAACATTTTATCACACCATATAGTGCCTCCCTTGGTGGCTCAGCAGTAAAGAATCAGCCTGCCATGCAGCAGATGCAGGTTTGATCCCTGAGTCAGGAAGATCTGTGCAAAAGGAAATGGCAACCCACTCCAGTATTTCTGCCTCAGCAAGCCCATGGACAGAGGAGCCTAGTGTGCTACAGTCCAAGGAGTCGCAAAAAATTGGACATGACTTAGCAACCAAACAACATCTACTATGATCATACCATATACAAAAATAAACTAAAAATGGATCAAAGACCTAAATGTAGGACAGAAAACCATAAAACTCTTAGAAGAAAACATAGGCAGAATACTCTGACACAGAAATATTTTTTAGGATGTCTCCTTATGCAAAGGAAACAAAAGCAAAATAAACAAATGAGATCTTATTAAACTTAAAAAGCTTTCGCCCAGCAAAGCAAACCACTGAGAAAAAGAAAAGACAAACTACAGAACAGGAGAAAATATTTGCAAATGATACATCCAATATGGAGCTAATATATGACTAGCTCATACAACTCAATATCAAGAAGCCAAAGAACCAAATTTTTAAATGGACAGAAGAACTGAATAGACATTTTTCCAAAGAAGATATACAGATGGCCAACAGGCACACACAAAAATGTTTAATGTTGCTAATTATCAGGATAATGCAAATAAAAACCACAATGAGATATTATCTCTCATCTGTCAGAATGGATATCACCAAAATGACCACCAATAACAAATGTTGGTGAGGATGTGGGGGAAAGGAGAACCTTAGAACACCTAGGAATATAAACTGGTTCAGCCACTATAGAAAACACTATGGAGGTTCCTAAAAAATATATAATTATTGTATGATCCAGCAATTCTACTCCTGAGCATATATAGCCAAAGAAAAAGAAAACAGTAATTTGAAACAACAATTTCAAACTCCAATATTCATAGCAGCATTATTTATATAACAAAGATATGGAAGAAACTTAACTGTCCATCAACAAATGAACAGATACAAAATATGTGGTATATAAATAAATAAAACACACACACACACACACACACACACTAGAATATTACTCAGCCATAAGAAAGAATGAAAATTTGCCATTTACAACAACATAGATGGAACGGGAAAGTATAATGTTTAGTGAAATAATCAGAGAAAGAGAAATACTATATGTTACTACCTATACGGGGAAGGCAATGGCACCCCACCCCAGTACTCTTGCTTGAAAAATCCCATCGAAAGAGGAGCGTGGTGAGCTCCAGTCCATGGGGTCGCTAAGAGTCGAACACGACTGAGCGACTTTACTTTCACTTTTCACTTTCATGCATTGGAGAAGGAAATGGCAACCCACTCCAGTGTTCTTGCCTAGAGAATCCCAGGGACAGCCGTCTATGGGATCGCACAGAGTCGGACACAACTGAAGCGACTTAGCAGCAGCAGCAACTACCTATATGTGGAATCTAAAAAATAAAACAAATTAATAAATATAACAAAACAGAAACAAACTCACAGATATACCTAATAAACAACTGGTTGTGCTAAGTTGCTTCAGTCCTGTGTGACTCTTTGGGACCCTATGGATTATAACCACTTGTTTATATTCTTGCCTGGAATATTAACAAGTGGTTACCAGTGTAAAAAAACAGATGAGGGAGGGGCAAAAAAGTGGGTAAGGGATGAACAAGTACAAGCTACTATGTATAAAATAAATAATATACAAAGATATATTATACAGCAAAAAGAATATAGCCAATATTTTATAACTTTAAACAGTATAATCTATTAAAAAGTGAATCACTATGTAGTACATCTGAAACTAATAAAATATTATGCATCAATTATATCTTAATTTAAAAAAAAAGAAATTCTGACACATGCTACAACATGGATACACCTTGAAGACATTAAGCTCGGTGAAACAAGCTAACACAAAAGGTCAAATACTGTATTATTATTCTACTGATATGAGGTACCCAGTGCTTCCCAGGTGGCACTAGTGGTAAAGAACCCATCTACCAATGCAGGAGACAAAAGAGACCTGGGTTCAATCCCTACGTTGGGAAGATCCCCTAGAAGATGGCATGGCAACCCACTCCAGTATTCTTGCCTGGAGAATCTCCATGGACAGAGGAGCCTTGGGGGCTCTAGTGCACAGGGTCGCAAAGAGTCGGACATGAAGAGTCACACAAGAAGCAACTTAGTACACACATGAGGTACCCAGAGTAGTCAAATTCATAGGTGGTTACCAGAGGCTGGAAGGTACAAGAAATGGAAAGGTATTATTTAAAGGATACAGAATTTCAGTCTGGGATAATAAAAATATCTGGAGGTGAATAGTGGTAATAGTTGCACAACAATGTGAATGTATGCTGCTGAACTGTATACTTAAAGTGGCTAAAATATTAAAGTTTGTTATGTATTTTTACCAAAACCTAAAATTTTTTAACAGTTAAATGGAAAATTCTATGTTAAATGTGTTTTACCACAATTTCAAAAACTACAACTAATTCATTAAATAAATAAGCTACTGTGTTTAAGCCCTCTGTAGCCCATCCCTTCCACTGATTACAAACAAAAACTATCTGGTAAAAATATAAAAATCAACTACTTGAGGACTGTGAAAAGTAAACAAAAGCAAGTGGATTACAGAAGGGAGTCAAATGTGAAGAAGTGAACTGCACAGAAATAAGTTTCCCAAACTTTTTCTCACAGTTTTGCCTCAAAGATGTACCCCGATCATGATGCTGCTCAATGTAGGCACCTAAAACTCTAATAGAAACCCATCTTTTAGGCTACAGAAACCAGAGAAGGGCTCCCATCAGGTAGGAAGATATGGAAAAGTATAGGGAGAATTCCAGAAATGATAAGAGTCAGAAATGAGGAGGCTCTGATTCTGTGTGTGATTCCATGTAAGTCTCAGCCTAATCCCTACACCATGCATGAGCTTGGCAGTCCCAAAGCAGCATAGCCAAGGCTTAGAGAAATAGACAGAGATCTGAACCACTGCCTAAAGATGATGAGATGATAATTACATTCTATATATAAAGAAAAGAAAAATGTCACTGATTCTCATGGGACAATATAATCATCAAACGTCAACTCAAGAATGAGCCAGATGTTGGAAACATCCAACCGTTTTATTGTTTTTTTTTTTTTTTTGCTGTCTGTAGCAGAGTTTTATTAAAGTGTAAAGGGATAGAGAAAGCTTCTGACATAGACATCAGAAGGGGACATAAACAGTGCCCCCTTGTTAGTTTTTAGCAAAGCATAGATCAGATCAGATCAGTCGCTCAGTCGTGTCCGACTCTTCGCGACCCCATGAACCGCAGCACGCCAGGCCTCCCTCTCCATCACCAGCTCTCGGAGGTCACCCAGACTCACATTCATCGAGTCAGTGATGCCATCCAGCCATCTCATCCTCTGTCGTCCCCTTCTCCTCCTGCCCTCAATCCCTCCCAGCATCAGAGTCTTCTCCAATGAGTCAACTCTTCGCATGAGGTGGCCAAAATACTGGAGTTTCAGCTTGAGCATCATTCCTTCCAAAGAAATTCCAGGTCTGATCTCCTTCAGAAGACCTTTTAGAACTAACACCCAAAAAAGATGTCCTTTTCATTATAGGGGACTGGAATGCAAAAGTAGGAAGTCAAGAAACACCTGGAGTAACAGGCAAATTTGGCCTTGGAACACGGAATGAAGCAGGGCAAAGACTAACAGAGTTTTGCCAAGAAAATGCACTGGTCATAGCAAATACCCTCTTCCAACAACACAAGAGAAGACTTTATACATGGACATCACCAGATGGTCAACACCGAAATCAGATCGATTATATTCTTTGCAGCCAAAGATGGAGAAGCTCTATCCAATCAGCAAAGCATTACATACTGATTACCAAGCATTTTGAGATAGTCATCAGTTTTTAGCAAAGCTTTCTATACTGGTTAGCAAGCATTTTGAGATAGAATTGGCACAAAGAGAGTCATCTCTGGCCATAAAAAACGTGACATGAATCTTGAAGACAGGCAGATTTCCAAGCAAATACAGAGGTTCATTAATATAGCTTATTAAGAAAAACATTTTCATGACTAAGACGTATTGGTTTGCTGGGCCATTAGCAGCTCAAGGCTTGAGAAAAACGAGTTCAAGAGGAACCAAGTGTTGTCATGGAGCCTCCTTTAATCCTGTGTAAAAGAAAGAAAGTGGAGTGGCTCAGTCGTGTCCAACTCTTTGTGACCCCACGGACTGTAGTCTACCAGGCTCCTCCATCCATGGGATTTTCCAAGCAAGAATACTGGAGTGGGTTGCTGTTTCCTTCTCCCCAACCAGTATTTTTAAAAGCAACTATTTACAATGCATTTAAGGGGAAAAAAAGTAATGCTCAAAATTCTCCAAGTCAGGCTTCAGCAATACGTGAACTGTGAACTTCCAAATATTCAAGCTGGTTTTAGAAAAGGCAGAGGAACCAGAGATCAAATTGCCAACATCTGCTGGATCATCGAAAAAGCAAGAGAGTTCCAGAAAAACATCTATTTCTGCTTTATTGACTATGCCAAAGCCTTTGACTGTGTGGGTCACAACCAACTGTGGAAAATTCTGAAAGAGATGGGAATACCAGACCACCTGACCTGCCTCTTGAGAAACCTATATGCAAGTCAGGAAGCAACAGTTAGAACTGGACATGGAACAACAGACTGGTTCCAAATAGGAAAAGGAGTCTGTCAACGCTGTATATTGTCACCCTGCTTATTTAACTTATATGCAGAGTACATCATGAGAAACGCTGGACTGGAAGAAGCACAAGCTGGAATCAAGATTGCCGGGAGAAATATCAATAACCTCAGATATGCAGATGACACCACCCTTATGGCAGAAAGTAAAGGGGAACTAAAAAGCCTCTTGATGAAAGAGAAAGTAGAGAGTGAAAAAGTTGGCTTAAAGCTCAACATTCAGAAAACGAAGATCATGGCATCCGGTTCCATCACTTCATGGGAAATAGATGGAGAAACAGTGGAAACAGTGTCAGACTTTATTTTTGTGGGTTCCAAAATCACTGCAGATGGTGACTGCAGCCATGAAATTAAAAGACGCTTACTCCTTGGAAGGAAAGTTATGACCAACCTAGATAGCATATTGAAAAGTGGAGACATTACTTTGCCAACAAAGGTTCGTCTAGTCAAGGCTATGGTTTTTCCTGTGGTCATGTATGGATGTGAGAGTTGGACTGTGAAGAGGGCTGAGCACCAAAGAATTGATGCTTTTGAACTATGGTGTTGGAGAAGACTCTTGAGAATCCCTTGGACTGCAAAGAGATCCAGCCAGTCCATCCTAAAGGAGATCAGCCCTGGGTGTTCTTTGGAAGGAATGATGCTAAAGCTGAAACTCCAATACTTTGGCCACCTCATGCGAAGAGTTGACTCATTGGAAAAGACTCCAATGCTGGGAGGGATTGGGGGCAGGAGGAGAAGGGGACGACATGGCTGGATGGCATCACCAACTCAATGGACGTGAGTTTGAGTGAACTCCGGGAGTTGGTGATGGACAGGGAGGCCTGGCGTGCTGCGATTCACGGGGTTGCAAAGAGTCGGATATGACTGAGTGACTGAACTGAACTGAACTGAAGGAAAAAAACACTTGAAATAATTTTAGGGGTGACAGAAATAGGAATGTTTATTAACTTGATTGCGGTGATGATTTCATACATGTTAAAAATGTACGCTTTAAATATATGTAGTTTTTGAATACATAGCTCCATAAAGTTCAAAAAATAAAGTAACATTAATCACATCTGTGCCAAACACAAAGTAATTGTTATTAGTGACAGTTTTATAGATTTAGGAGACTGAGTTCGAAAAGATGAAGTATTTGCCTAAGGTCACAAAGTTAATCAGGTCCAAGATTCCAATGCGGATTTTTTTTCCTAGTAAGATAATGTTCAAAAGCCTTCAAGCTAGGCTTCAACAGTACATGAACTGAGAACTTCCAGATGTACAAGCTGGATTTAGAAAAGGCAGAGGAGCCAAAGATCAAGTTGCCAATATCCACTGGATCGCAGAAAAAGCAAGAGAATTCCAGAAAAACTTCTCCTTCATGGACTACAGTAAAGCCTTTGACTGTGTGGATCACAACAAACTGTGGAAAATTCTTAAAGAGAATTTTACCAGATCACCATACCTGCGTTCTGAGAAACCTGTATATAGGTCAAGAAACAACAGTTAGAACCAGACATAGAACAATGGACTGGTTCAAAATTAAGAAAGGAGTACATCAAAGGCTGTATATTGTCACTCTGGTTATTTAACTTATATACAGAGTACCTCATGTGAAATGCCAGGCTGGATAAAGCACAAGCTAGAATCAAGATTGCCAGGAGAAATATTAGTAACTGCAGAAAAACAGATGACACCACCCTTATGGCAGAAAGTGAAGAGGAACTAAAGAATCTCTTGAAGGTGAAAGAGAAAGTGAAAAAGCTGGCTTAAAATTCAACATTCAAAAAACTAAGATATGGCATCTGATCCCATCACTTCATGGCAAATAGATGGGGAAAAAATAGCAACAGTGACAGACTTTATTTTCTTCTGCTCCAAAATCACTGTGGACTATGACTGCTGTCATGAAATTAAAAGACACTTGCTCCTTAAAAGGAAAGCTATGACAAACCTAGACAGCATATTAAAAAGTAGAGATACCACTCTGCCAACAAAGGTCCATATAGTCAAAAGTATGGTTTTTCCAGTAGTCATGTACAGATTTGAGAGTTGGACCCTAAAGAAGGCTGAGCACAGAAGAACTGATGCTTTCAAACTGTGTGCTGAATGAAGAATCATCTTGAGAGTCCCCTGGACTCCAAGGAGATCAATCCAGTCAATCCTAAAGGAAATCAACCCTGAACTTTCACTGGTAGGACTGATGTTGAAGCACCAATATTTGGCCACCTGATGCAAAGAACTGACTTACTGGAAAAGACCCTGATGCTACGAAGGATTGAAAGCAGTAGAAGAAGGGGCAACAGAAGATGAGATAGTTGGATGGCATCACTCACTCAATGGCCATGAGTTTGAGCAAGCTCCAGGAGTTGGTGAAGGACAGGGAATCCTGGTGTGCTGCAGTTCATGTGGTTGCAAAGAGCTGGACACAACTGAGTGAATGAACTCAACTGAAGGACAGGGAAGCCTGAAGGGCTGCAGTCCATGGGGTCACAAAGAGTCAGACACAACTCAAACGACTGAACAACAACAAAGATTATAATATTATAATGTAATAATTGTTTATTATTACCTGAGAAAATACAGCCTTAACCTAAATATGAGGTTATAAGCAGGACTGAATAAAGTATGTCTCTAAGATACTTAAATTCATACGAGATAGGTAACATATTAGTACCTGGAGTTCATATCACTAATTACATATTAGTATTTTCCTACTAAGTTAAAACAAATTTCCCCTCTAGCAACAACTCCCAGAGGAAGTAACCAGCAGTGAGTATAGACTGCACATTAACTTCTACTTTTTTCACATCCCAAGTCTCAGAAACATTATATACTGATAGTACTAGATAGGTTAATCCACTGATAAAATCTATGAAAGATATATAACTTATATATAATCATATGTAGCATTTCTAAAAGTCAACATTTATTATATTAATAAAAAATGCAATAATCTCAAAAGATGTTGACATATACTCCATTACATGAAAATATGGTCACAGTATGTTGAATAATAAGAGCAGATTATAAAGAATATAAATATATTTGCCCTAAAATGCATTTATCTATAGAGAAGATTGAAAATACATAATATACATAAAATATTAAAGAGTAATTATATCTAGGATTTAATTACCTTTTTGCTTCTCCATATTTTCCAAATTTTCTATAGTAAGTAGTTTTTTAATGTGGAAAAACAGTAAAAGCCATTATTTCAAAGTGTAACAATAAATAAAAGGGTCCCACTTTCCAGGATGGGTTATCTTCACTTCTTGTGTAGATCAGAGTGTGCCTTTCATACAAGATGTTGTCACAATCTAGTAGCACTCACCTGTCCAACTACTTGCAGGTTATAGCAGACAATGTCCTTATTGGCTGTTGAAGTACCATAGAGAAGTGCCTCAGTGAGCCAGTATATCCCCAAGAGGAGGTCAGAGAAGCTCAGGTAAAAGAGTGGTCTTCTCTGTCAAAGCAAGAAGATTCATACTTTCAAAAATGATGCAGCCAAAAGAATGTATGTATCAATCAATTAGGTTTAACCTTTCTAATATAAAACTGGGCATAATTTCTCTGGGGCCTCTGCTACTGGCTAACTGTAGGGAATCTAAATGAATAATCCAGGTAGGAAGGAATCTGTAATCTCAATTATTCCAACTGTTCTGGAACCAGAGGAACTTCTCCCTCACAGAGACATTCCTTCCTCAGATACAGGGTCGAAGAACGAAAAACTGAAAAATTCTGTAATGGAGACATACCTCAAATGGGAAATTTTAAGTGTTCAAGCTGCACAGTCAACATCTTCTAACAATAAGACATGAGATCTGAGTGTTTTAGGATATGGTTAAGAACACAAAGAACATGAAAACAGGTGTTTTAAAATTTTCATATAGTTTAATTTGCAATTTTTCTTCACTGATGTATAACTGACAAATAAAATTATAAGATAATTCAAAGTATATGTGATGATCTGATGTATATATACACTGTGAAAGGATTTCCCTCAAGTTAATGAACACATCCATCACCTCACATATTTAACTATATAACATAAATGTGTGTGAGAACATTTAACATTTACGTTCTATTCTCTGAGCAAATTTCAACTATACAACATAGTGTTATCAACTATGGTTATCGTGTTATATACAAGATCCTAAGATTTTATTTATCTTATGGGCTTTCATATTAATGAAAGTCAAGATGGAGAAAAATACCAGCAAGAATTATATATGTCTTTCAATTTCTAACTACATTCTGAAGTTTGTCTGTCTCACTTTCTAGTATTCTTCTTTTGGTCTACACACTCCCACTTTCTTGAAAACAGTTTTGGACCCCCATGGAGAAAATTATAAAATGTTTATTAAAAGACCCCAAAGATCTAAGGTGAATGCTCATGAATTGTAATATCCAGTATTATGAAAATATCAGTTCTCCTTTAACTGATACACAGATTAAATGTAAATCATTATATCTCAACATATTTTCTTGTATAGTTTGATGAAGTTGGCTCTAAATTTGATACTGAAACACAAAATATCAAGTTAACCATGACATTCTTCAATAAAAAGGAGAAAGAGGACTTATCCTACACATATCAAAACAATATAAAGCTGGAACAATATAAAGCAGATACAGTGGTACTAGCCCAGGGATTGACAAATAGATCAATGAAACAGAATGGAGTCTCAAACAAGCCTAAGCATGCAAATATATATATAAGATTCATAAACTTTTGATACATGACAGAGGTAGTAGCTTTCTGGGTGGAGAAAGAACAGGCTTTTCAAAATGTGACACTAGAACAACTGGGTATCGATATGGATAAAAATGAAATTGGGCCCCAACTTTCTATTTCACACACTCAAAAATTAGTCTCAACTAGTTCAAAGACCTAAATGTGAAAGACAAACATCTATAAAGGTTTTTTTAAAAAAATTTTAAAGGTAATACAGAAGAATGTCTTCAATTTTAGGGAAAGTTTTTCCTAAACAAAATTTTAAAAGAAATAATTAAAAATTTGCCCACATTGAAATGAAAAATGTTTGTCAAAAGATACCATGCTGCTGCTGCTGCTGCTAAGTCGCTTCAGTCGTGTCCATAAAGAAAGTGAAAAGAAGCTACAAAGTGGGAGATCTTTGTAACACATATGACTAACAAAGGAACAGTATCCAAACAATATTAAAGACAAACAAAAACTCTTAAAATGCAATAAGAAAAACTAATTTTAAAAATGGACATAAGATTTGAACAGGTAGTTAAGAAAGAAATTCAAATAACCATAATCATGTGAAAATACATCTGACCCAATCAGTAATCAAGGAAATTAAAAAATTAAACTTACAAGGAAACCAAAGTCAATCAATCATAAACTACAAGGGGACCAAAAGTCAAATCAATCAATCGATAATGAGACTGGGACTTCCCTGGTGGTCAAATTAAGTGGTTAAGAATATGCCTGCCATTGTAGGGGACACAGGTTCAATTCCTGGTCTGGGATCTAAGATCCCACATGCCTCGGGGCAACTAAGCCTGTGCACCACAACTAGAGAATCAGATCAGATCAGATCAGATCAGTCGCTCAGTCGTGTCTGACTCTGCGACCCCATGAATCACAGCACGCCAGGCCTCCCTGTCCATCACCAACTCCCAGAGTTCACTCAAACTCACGTCCATCGAGTCAGTGATGCCATCCAGCCATCTCATCCTCTGTTGTCCCCTTCTCCTCTTGTCCCCAATTCCTCCCAGCATCAGAGTCTTCTCCAATGAGTCAACTCTTCGCATGAGGTGGCCAAAGTATTGGAGTTTCAGCTTTAGCATCATTCCTTCCAAAGAACACCCAGGGCTGATCTCCTTTAGGATGGACTGGCTGGATCTCCTTGCAGTCCAAGGGACTCTCAAGTGTCTTCTCCAACACCACAGTTCAAAAGCATCAATTCTTCGGCGCTCAGCCTTCTTCACAGTCCAACTCTCATGTCCATACATGACCACTTGAAAAACCATAGTCTTGACTAGACGAACCTTTGTTGGCAAAGTAATGTCTCTGCTTTTGAATATACTATCTAGGTTGGTCATAACTTTCCTTCCAAGGAGTAAACGTCTTTTAATTTCATGGCTGCAGTCACCATCTGCAGTGATTTTGGAGCCCAGAAAAATAAAGTCTGAGAACAGCCCCTGCTTACTGCAACTAGAGAAAGCCCACATTTAGCAACGAAGATCCAGTGCAGTCAAAAATAAATAAACTTTAGTTTTTAAAAAAATCTACAGTGAGACAAAAATTACATACCCATGGCAAAAAAATTTTAAAGTCTGACAATATCAAATACTGAGGGGAGCATGAAGCAATGAGACAGTTCATACACTGCTGGCACAACTTTTTGAAGAAAGCTTGGCATTATCTACGGGATATCCATATCCTATAGCAACTCTATTGTTAGGTAAATACATTAGAGAAATTTTTGCATGTGGGCATCAGAGGGCACCTACCAGATTGTTTATAGTAGCACAGATAGATAAACTGTGGTATGTTCATAATACAGAATGCTAAACATCAATGAAAAAGAAATGAAGCAGAGCTATACACAACACCATGGACAAATCTCAGAAGTAATAATGAGGAAAAAAAGCAAATCTCAAAGCAATACATCCTCAAAAATGCAGTGTTATCCCATCTATATTAAGTTCAAAAATGCAAAAACTAAATTCTTTCACAGATTTTCCTGGTCTATGACCTACCACAAGTTTATAACTGTTAATGGGTAAAAAATTAAAACAGAATACAAAATAAACTCTGGAGCAGAAAGGCAGCCAAGCAGCTCTTGTGAGCAAGAACATAATTATAGTCAATGATTCAACAAATAACCTTAAACATAGGGAACCGCTGGTCATTAAAACATACCTAAGGTCATTCCTGGAGAAATAAAGGATAAAAAGAGGTTTATATACTTTCACTCATGGTTGGAAAATCGTGAGTTCTAGTAACAGGAGACAAAATCAAATAAACAACAAAACCTGGGACTTCCCTGGTGGTCCAGTTGGCGGAGACTCCCAACTCCCAGTGCAGGCGATCCAGGTTCAATCCCTGGTCAAGGAACTAGATCCCATATAACAAAACTAAGAGTTTACATACCACAACTAAAAGATCTTGTGTGCTGCAACTAAGACCAGGTATAGCCAAATAAATAAATAATATTTCTAAAAATATATGTGTAAAGTATATACCATTAAAAAATAAAACTGATGCATCCATTATTGAAATCAAAAAATGTCACCCCTTCTGCTTAACAAGATACTATATAAAAGGCAATACAAAGACATGTATGATAGAAACCATACTTTAAGAAAAATACAAAACATAAAAAATTTAAAACTTTTTTAAAAAGGTACTTCCCTGGTGGTCCACTGGTAAAGAATCTATGTTTCCACTACAAGGGACACTGGTTTGATCCCTGGTCAGGGAACTAAGACCCCACATGCCATGTGGCATGGCCAAATGTTTTTTTTAAATAAAAAATGTTTTAATAAAAATACAATCAGCATAGTAGTTAAGAAAGACATGAAAAAGCTTAATAATGATCCTAAACATTAAAGAAAAATCTTAAAAAAAAAAAAACATATATTAGTAGTTGTCTAACTAAAATCAAGAGCAAAATAAAATACAGAGACAGAATGCATTATGTGAAAGTCTTTCTCTGAGGAGGTTCTGGGTCCAGGTCTATCCGGTAAGGTAAAACACCTAAAGCAACCCATATTAACACACTCCCAAAGCCCCACTTCCCAATATTTCCAGTGAAATCAAGTTACAAAGATATCAAAAGTGACCTTCATAAGGAAATGAAGTCACACAAGTGTAGTGAAGTACATCTATCTGCCTTTTTTTTTTTTAACATTGGCTGGCCTAAGCCACTTTCTTCTCTTTTAAGGTTGCTTCTCTGAGTCACTGTCTAATCAGCTAGTCCACTCAAAGATTTCCCATGGATTTCTCCAATTTACCACAATTATTAATTTAATAATTATCTTTTTTTCAGATTATGCCCTCACGTGTCTTTGTTGTTAAAAATGTTACTTAACCAATAAATAAAACAGTGTAGTATGACTGACCAGAGAAGGCCGTGGCACCCCACCCCAGTACTCTTGCCTGGAAAATCCCATGGATGGGTAGGCTGCAGGCCATGGGGTCGCGAAGAGTCGGACACAACTGAGCGACTTCACTTTCACTTTTCACTTTCATGCACTGGAGAAGGAAATGGCAACCCACTCCAGTGTTCTTGCCTGGAGAATCCCAGGGACGGGGGAGCCTGGTGGGCTTCCATCTATGGGGTCACACAGAGTCGGACACGACTGAAGCGACGCAGCAGCAGTATAACTGACATTTTTAAGCTGGAAAAATTGGAATCTTCCCTAAACCAAGAAAACAGAATGTGTAGGAACTACTGAATTAATAATTACTAAGGTCCTTCAGGCTCTGATTATGTAAAAGGTATGAGCATTGAAGCCGGAGAAATTAAAGGTTGCACCCCAAGCCAAACTAAGAAAACAGAATGTGTAGGAACTACTGAATTAATAATTACTAAGGTCCTTCAGGTTCTGGTTATGTAAAAGGTATGAGCATTGAAGCCGGAGAAATTAAAGGTTGCACCCCAGGCCAAACTAGACCCCACATCTTTATAAAGCTCTAACGCACAGTCATGGCAGAGGTCACCCTAGAGCAGCGATTTTCAACCAGGAGTGATTGTCTCTTCCAGGAGACATTTGACAACATTTGAACATATTTTTGGTTGTCACAACTGGGCGAGGAAGGTTTCTGCAACATCCAGTAGGTAAAGTCTGCTAAACATCCTAAGATGCAAGACAGCCACCTACAACAAATAACCATATAATCCCAAAGGTCAATAGTGGCTGAGACTGAGAATCTCTGCTTACCCCTCTCTATGTAACTTTGTATTTGTATTTTATTAACTTAATCACACCTGAATGAAAATTTTAATAAACATCCAGGAAACAAACATTAAGGAAATTCACATCACAGGAAGATGTGTGGCCTAAGATTACTTTGGCAGGCAACTAATAATACAGTATCAAGACTTCTACTTTCTAGTTTTACTTACATAGCCACGTTCTATCTCTGAAATTCAAAATTCTCTTTTCATTAGGCATTATCTTTTAGTGGTTTAAAAGTGTATGGGAGAGGGACTTCCCTGGTGGTCCAGTGGTTAGGATTTTGCCTTCCAGTGCAGGGGGTACAGATTCCATCAGGGAGCTAATATCCTACATGCCTTAGAGCCAAAAAACCAAAACATAAAACAGAAGCAATATTGTAACAAATTCAATTAAGACTTTTAAAATGGTCCACATTAAAAAAAAAAATCTTAAACAAACAAAAAAAATACAGGTGAGGAGAGGCTTTGGAACAAGATAAGTCTGAACCCAAAATCTAGTTTTAATACTTACTAGCTATGAGACCTTAGGAAAATCCATCAATTTAATAAGGATTCTATTTCTCCATCTATAATATCAGACTAATAATATCTACCTCACAGGATTATTTTAAGGATTAAATAAAAAAAATTTTTTTTTTTTTGGCTGCCTTAAGCAGCATGTGGAACTTTCCCAACCAGGGATCAAACCTACACCCACTGCAGTGGAAGCACAGTATTAACCACTGGACTACCAGGGAAGTCCTGAAGAGCATATTTAAAATACTGGGCTTATATACCAATAATATAATAATTATGAAAAGTTGTGTTTAACTTGAAGGGGGATTGTAGTTAAGAATTAAGACTTTTGAAAAATCCCTGCTCTGCTACTTACTGTGTAACCTGAACAACTTATTTCATGACTTTGAGTCTCAATTTCCTTATCTGCAAAACTTAGCTAATACCATTCTTCTCAAAGGACAGTGATGAGGACCAACTAGATACAGTATTTAATATACAGAGTTAAAGTGGGCCAAATAAAATCTAGTGACATTTTCTACGTTACAAAAGTTCTCTAATATATGTTCTAAATTACATTTTGCTTAATTTTGTGCCACCTGGCCTGATTAAAAAAATTTTTCTTATATTTTCCTTAAAATATTTTTTTAAAGGCAGTGAAAGCCCAGAAACCTACCCATTAGGCCACCAAGGAACTCCCTGGTTGGTTTTTTTAATACCTTGCTGCTGCTGCTGCTGCTGCTAAGTCACTTCAGTAGTGTCCGACTCTGTGTGACCCCATAGACGGTAGCCCACCAGGCTCCCCCGTCCCTGGGATTCTCCAGGCAAGAACACTGGAGTGGGCTACCATTTCCTTCTCCAATGCACGAAAGAGAAAAGTGAAAGGGAAGTCGCTCAGTCGTGTCCGACCCCCAGCGACCCCATGGACTGCAGCCCACCAGGCTCCCCCATCCATGGGATTCTCCAGGCAAGAGTAGGGGTGCCATTGCCTTCTCCTTTTAATACCTTAAGAATATTCAATTTTTATTTGTCAATTACATCCCAGTAAAAGGAAGGGTTTTTTTGATATGATTAGTTTTACATAGGATGTATTTTTGTTCTATTTTCACTGTTAAATGTAATTGCCAGAAGGCCAGAAAGTGAAGTGAAAGCGAAGTCGCTCAGTCGTGTCCGACTCTTAGCGACCCCATGGACTGGAGCCTACCAGGATCCTCCGTCCACGGGATTTTCCAGGCAAAAGTACTGGGGTGGGGTGCCATTGCCTTCCCCGAGAAGGCCAGAACAGCAAAATAAATCTTTTGTATAGCAGTCTTTGAACTATTTCCAGCCCCACTGGCAATTTTACCAAGATATCAACATCAGAAAACTCACCTCTTGGCAGGACTCTACAATGCTTAGAGCAAATTATAGGCTTCAAACAACACTCCATTTCCTTGACTTTAATAATTAAGGCATACTCCAAAAAAAATCTACATTTATCCACTAATCCACATCTAGTCAATTCCTAAGTATTAAAAATTATAGCAAAAATAACTACCTAAAAGAAAAGGGAGCTCTATTAGCAATGTCTAAAGCATCCCAATGTATCAAAATGACAAATTTACAAGCAACTTACAGAATTATTCCATCACTTACAGGGGACACCCACCTCAATTATTTCAAAGGCTAAATCACTGAAAATTCAAATCCAACACAAAAACAGATGGCTCACCTCTCGAGATTGCTGTATGTTCTGGAATATAGCATAGGCAACAAGTGAGCTTGAACCTATAACACTGACAGAGATAAAAAACTATCATTAAACAGGACAATTGGGGCTCCTTTGTTTTTGCTATTGATTTTATATACTTACTGACATATAATCGATATAAAATAAACTGTACCGTTTTAAAAATATGGACTGCTTAATGAATTTGTGTGTCATCCTTAAGCAGGGGCTATGCCAACCTCTGTATCATTACAATTTTTAGTATATGGGCTACCAAAGTGAGCACTTTGCAACTGGTTTTGAAAAGCAATCCTGTTGACCAAAATATCCTTTAATTATTTCAATCTTTTTTTTTATTATTGTAGTTGTTGATATTATTACATTTTATTATTCAGAAAAAAATCAGCATGGTATAGAAGAGCATCTCTCTCTAAAGAATAAAAGTAAATCCCCAAGGGGTGGGGGCAGAGATATAGAAACTACAAGAATTCTCCAGTTCTGCTTGTAGTAGTTTAAACAGTCACTTTACATGAGATCAAATAAACTTACCTCAAAGTAGCCATCACAAACTGTATCCACTGTATTGCAGAAAAAAACTAAATAAAAAGAGAAAATGAGAATAAAATTGTCTTTAAATTTTAATATTCAACCTTACTCTAATTTCACTATTTATTAACTATCTGTACAGAGCACAAACCCTTCATTGCCTAATCAAAACATGTTAGGTCTGAAAATGAGTACAAGGGGTGAATAGGCCCATGGAAAGCCAGGGTGGCCCTTTTTCCTCCCTTATTGCTACATCGCTGAGAAACACTAAGATAAAAAGAATAGAGAGGTGGACAGAAAATGACTGAATAAAAAAAGAGTTGGATGAGAAAATTTATAATAGAGTCAAGAATAAAATGGAGAAGAGGTAGAAAAAGTTAAATTTTGAGAGAGAACATTCAGGTAAGTGGAAAGAATGGGTAACAGAAAAGGCAAACAGACACTAAATGAAGTTGACTGCCAGAGAGCTAGACAGAGAAAAAACAGAATAGTAAGCAACAGGGGAAAAGGAAGAAGAAAAGTTAATTGCATGGAGAGAGATACTGCTAGTGAAAAATATAGACCAGGGAGGAAGGAAGGGGGAACAAAAAAGAAGAGAGGGGCTACTTCTAGTCTCACCAAATCCCAACTGTCCTCCAAAATGCTAGTCTCCAGTAGGAAGGCCATACGGACTTCAGCCTCAGCTAAATTTAAGCAGCCTGATCCTTCCTGGTCAGTTCTGAATTCCAAGCAGTAAACAGGTAGCTCCACCCTTAACCCAGCTGGGCTCCTCCCTACCCAATCCTGCCCTGTATCTTGAGGGCAAGGAGAGAAAGCAGTGAGAAGTGGAGGAGAAAGCCAAGCAGAAAGAACAAAAATAGAAAGAGCAGGTGACAAGGAAACAAAGTTCTAAAAAGCATTAGGAACTGTAAGAAGCGGCAAGAAGTAGGAATAAAAAAAAAAACCACAGAGAATGAGTCACTAAGAAAAGATAAATGGAGCTGCAAGGGAGAAATGGAATTAAAAACTGGAGAGAAAAATAGGGAAGAAGGGAGTTCTGTTTGAAATCTGTTCCTGTTTAGGGGCAATAGCCTGTATTGGGGAAGAGAGACTGTATATTCATTCAATTAGTCAGTTTTTAGTAATATCTGGATAAGGTGTGAAAGAAGAAGGGGTTATTAACGTCTCGTATTTATTTAATATTAACATTTTCTTAAATATTCTGTACCAAAATTTCCACCATATAATTACATTACTAAATTACATAATTTAATATGCTTATGTCTATATATCAACTTTGTATAAAACAGTTATGAAATATATAAAGACAAAAAAGATATAGACCTAGACTTCCAGGACCTTATACCATAGTAAAAAAAAAAAAAAAACTTGAATTCCAAAATCTTGAATAATTGTCACAAAAAATAATGTACACTGATTGTCATTTGAACATTATCTGGAAGAATTGGAAAAATTTGGACAAAAATTGGGGGGAGGGAGAAAGCAGAAGGAAGAATATTTCATTTACATAACTATTTATACTTCATCTAACCATTCCCTCATACATTTCACAAATATTTAATGATAATGTAAATTCAATCATGAGTAACTTAAATATATTATTCATTTTTTCACATGAAATTAAGAATATCATGTGCAGTGGAAGATAGGACATTGTTAAGTGGAGATAGGCTCTAATCACTTTGCTTAAATTATTAGATAAATTAAAATACCAGTATATTTCTGGATCAGAAACTCCTACCATAAAGACTTAGGGAGTGTTTTGAGGCCTCTAATCACACATCTATCTAATAAGGGTGAGGGACTAATTACAGTCTCACCAGTGATAAGAGAATGTTTTTGAACAAAGGACTCTTGTCTCAGTCAAGAACAAATGTCAAACTGTTCAGAGAACAGCCACAGCAAATCAGTCTGCTACTCTTGGCAAGAGAACTTTTCTCTTTTGGCCTCTCTTCTAAAACAGCTTATGCCACCAACCAACATTTGGGGATTTAATTTTCTATTTTTCTCTATAAATTAATCCCCTGCCTGTATATTTAGCACTGTTTCCCTCTGACATGTCTTTGGAAACATAATCCTCCCAAATTCTTTTCTACAAGGGCTAATCTAAGCCCAAATGATGAAGTGGGTGATATATATTTTCAGTTTTCTCTTTTCTTTTTACTTAGCTCCTTAGCAAGTTAAAACACATCCCAGTTTGTAATGTAATGGGCTACTAGTATATGTTCAGTTCAATTCAGTTCAGTCGCTCAGTTGTGTCCAACTCTTTGGGACCCACGAACCACAGCACGGCAGGCCTCCCTGTTCATCACCATCTCCCGGAGTTCAGCCAAACTCGTGTCCACGGAGTCGGTGATGCCATCCAACCATCTCATCCTCTGTTGTCCCCTTCTCCTCCTGCCCTCAATCTTTCCCAGCATCAGGGTCTTTTCAGATGAGTCAGCTCTTCGCATCAGGTGACCAAAGTATTGGAGTTTCAGCTTCAACATTAGTCCTTCCAATGAACACCCAGGACTGATCTCCTTTAGGATGGACTGGTTGGATCTCCTTGAAGTCCAAGGGACTCTCAAGAGTCTTCTCCAGCACCACAGTTCAAAAACATCAATTCTTCTGCACTAGTATATGTGCATGTGTGCTAAGTCACTTCAGTCACGTCTGATTCCGTGTGACCCTATGGACTGTAGCCTGCCAGGCTCCTCTGCCTGTGGGATTCTTCAGGCAAGAACACTAGAGTGGGTTGCTGTGCCTTCCTGCAGGGGATCTTCCCAAAACAGGGATTGAGCCTGAGTCTCTTAAGTCTACTGGACTGGCAGGTGGGTTCTTGATCACTAGCACCACCTGAGAAGCCCTACTAGTATATATGACATATCAACTTAACAGATACTTACTACATTTCTACCAGAATCAAGTTACTGCAGTAGGTACAAAGTAAAGAAAAACACCTCTGTAATAAAGTATTTTAATTAAGCAAAATAAATTTCTAATAATAATCATTCAGATCAGATCAGATCAGTCGCTCAGTCGTGTCTGACTCTTCGCGACCCCATGAACCGCAGCACGCCAGGCCTCCCTGTCCATCACCAGCTCCCGGAGGTCACTCAGACTCGCATCCATCGAGTCAGTGATGCCATCCAGCCATCTCATCCTCTGTCGTCCCCTTCTCCTCCTGCCCTCAATCCCTCCCAGCATCAGAGTCTTCTCCAATGAGTCAACTCTTCGCATGAGGTGGCCAAAATACTGGAGTTTCAGCTTTAGCATCATTCCTTCCAAAGAAATTCCAGGATTGATCTCCTTCAGAATGGACTGGTAATAATCATTACCAGTTATCAAGTGCTTTCTATGTAAGCATTTTAATCCTCAACACAATCTTTGAGGTAAGAAGTATTATTCCTATTTTACAGATGAAGAAATTGAGGCTTAAAGAAGTTGAGTCATTTTCCTTCTGATTACAGAATTATCAAGTGATAACACCTACAATCAAACTCAGTCAGTCTGATCACAGTTCTTACTCTTAACAGTACAGTGCTACTAATAGGAAACTGGTTAATAGGAAAACAGGGAAAGGTAATTTTAAAAAGTAATGGGGCATCAAGAGAATTCTTTTATTAGACAATTTCATCTTAGATATGATAACAAAAGCACAAGAACAAAAGAAAAATATATATAAATTGGCTTCTTCAAAATTAGAAACTTTAGTTCTTCAAAGGATACTGTCAATACAGTAAAAAACAGTAAAAAAGACAACCCACAGAAGTATTTATAAACCATATATCTAATAAGGGTATTTGTATATATAGAGAGAATTCCTATAACTCAATAGTAAAATCCAATTTAAAAATGGGCAACAGGTTTTGTTTTGTTTTTCCTGCACTTTACAGCTTGTAGGATCTTAGTTCCCCAACCAGGGATCCAACCTGAGCTCTGGCAGTGAAAACACAAAGCCTTAACCACCGGACCACCAGGGAATTCATAGGCAAAGGCTTAAAATTAAAGGCTTATCCCAGAAATTATACAAATAACCAATAAACACATGAAAAGATGATCAACATCATAAGCCACCAGGGAAATACAAATTAAAATCACAATGAGATGACATTTCACACCTACTAGGATGACTATAATAAAAGACAGTAGCAAGTGGATGAAGATGTTGAGAAACAGGAAACCTCATCTATTCCTGATGGACATGTAAAACATTGCAGCCATTCTGTCAGTTTCACAAAAGGTTAAGTATATCCTGTATGGCTCAGATCCTAGGTATAAACCCAGTTCTACTTCAAGGTATACACCTAAGAGATTAAAACATTATGCTCACACAAAAATTTTGACACAAATATTCATAATACTGTTATGCATAATAGACAAAAAGTAGAAATGTCAATGTCCGTCAATCTGGTGAACACATAAATGTGTTAATAAGATGTGCTATACCAGTTCAGTGGAATATTATCCAGCAGTTAAAAGAAGTACTGATACATGCTACATCGTGGATGAACCTTGAAGTCATTCAGTTCAGTTCAGTTCAGTTCAGTCGCTCAGTCGTGTTCAACTCTTTGCGACCCCATGAATCACAGCATACCAGGCCTCACTGTCCATCACCAACTCCCGGAGTTCACTCAAACTCACGTCCATCGAGTCAGTGATGCCATCCAGCCATCTCATCCTCTGTTGTCCCCTTCTCTTGCCCCCAATTCCTCCCAGCATCAGGGTCTTCTCCAATGAGTCAACTCTTCACATCAGGTGGCCAAAGTACTGGAGTTTCAGCTTTAGCTTCATTCCTTCCAAAGAAATCCCAGGGCTGATCTTTAGAATGGACTGGTTGGATCTCCTTGCGGTCCAAGGGACTCTCAAGAGTCTTCTCCAACACCACAGTTCAAAAGCATCAATTCTTTGGCGCTCAGCTTTCTTCATAGTCCAACTCTCACATCCATACATGACCACTGGAAAAACCATAGCCTTGACTAGACGGACCTTTGTTAGCAAAGTAATGTTTCTGCTTTTGAATATGCTATCTAGGTTGGTCATAACTTTCCTTCCAAGGAGTAACCGTCTTGAAGTCATTAGGTTAGGTGAAAAAGCTAATGACAAAGGGCAACATATTATAAATTTCATTCATACAAAAAGTCCAAAACAGGCAAATTTACAGCGACAGAAAGTAGATTAGTGTTGTTTAGGGCAAGAAAGTTTGGGAGGGAACTGGGGAGTGACTGCTAATGGGTACAGGCTTTCTTTTTAGGGTGATAAAAAATATTTTAAAATTAACTGGAGTGATAGTTGTACAATTCTACTGGAAACCACTGAATTGTATACTTTAAAAGGATGAATTGTATGGTATCTAAATTGTATCTCAAAACTCTAATGTCTAAAAAAACAAAGTTTGGGACAAAAGCAAGGAAGGATATTTCCCATTGCTGAAATTCATGATATAACGATTAATGGATAACATGTTTCTGTCTTTCCTACTGAAAAGAATATTTAGAATAAAAAGTGTAAAACAAACACTGTAAGAGGGAACTGAAGGTAAACATTGTGAGAGCACCTGACTGCTCTAAATGAACACACCACTCCTCGCCTGAACAAATTACACTCCAGGGCTTTGGTAAACCTTGGAAGTTAACCCAATAAACCACTGAATGAAATGTGAGAGTTCATGTAAAACTGGAAAAATTGCTAAAGTTGTAGAAAACTGTAGAAATTGCTAAAAGTCACAGAAATTGTAGAAAGCCATTGATAACTAAAACATTTTTATAAGGAGAAAGGACGGTAGACTCGTAATTGTATAGTTATTTGTATACGTACTTAATGTTAGTCTCTCCTCTAGGACTGCAGGGGGCACATCTGTTCTTTTCACCAGTGTAACCCTTGTCCCCAGAAGTGTGTGAGTAAAAGATGTTCAATAAATAGTTATTAAACATTGAAAGCTTCTTAAAGGAGTACAGGGCTTGGAGAAAAACATACTGTGGAGCAAATCTTCCCTCTGTAACATTTTTTTAATGAGAAGTCTGCCTTAAGTGTTCATTAAGACATCTCTGTCAAAAGTACTGTTAATATCACCAAAACCTTCCAGGGGGAAAGCAATTAGCCCTCAGGGAGAGGATAGTGCCAAAGAACAACATGTGATCTAAGAAGGGAATGAAGAAAGAATCAAATTTTGAAAGACAGGCATGGAATAGTTTCTCTCTCATTGACTTGATTCATTTATTCACAGAACAAGAATGTATTGAGCATCTACCATGTGCCAGACACTGTTCTAGGTGCTGAGAACAGTGAACCCAACAGACAAAACAAGAAAAACAAAACCAAAACTCATCCTTCATGGGAAACAGATACTAAGTAAAATAAAGAAATTATACACTATGTTAAGTTGAAGAGTGTTATGGAGAAAAAAATAAGGGAGAAGAGAGATGGAAAGCAGACAGTTTTAAGCCCAGTTAGGGGAGAATCTTGAAAATCAAATGCTGTTTTGTCCTGTAGTCAATGTGTGTGTGCTTGTGTGCTTAGTCACTTAGTCGAGTCTGATTCTTTGTGACCCCATGGATGGTAGCTGCCAGTCTCCTCTGTCCATGGAGATTCTCTAGGCAAAAAGACTGGAGTGGGTGGCATGCACTCCTCCAGGGGATCTTCCCAACCCAGGGATCAAACCCAGGTCTCCCACATTGCAGGTGGACTCTTTATGTTTGAGCTACCAGGGAAGTCCCCTGTAGTCAATAAGGAGCTATTATCCACTTCTGAGTGTATGAATGCTCAGAGAGAACCGATATTTCAAGGATGGTCAGGATAGATCTTAGGAAGCTGACATTTAAGCAAAGGCTTGAGGGAAATTCAGGAGCCAGCCATAGGAGTATCTTGAAGAAAAAGTGTTCTAGAGAGAGAAAGCCAGTATAAAAGCTCTGAGGCAGGAACATGCCTTATGTATAAGAGAAAGAGCAAAGAGATCAATGAGATTGGGGGGTCATCAGCTTGATGATGTTAGGCAAAAAAGATGGGAGAATTTATATATTAGTTGTCTCGGCAGACCGTGTCCTTTTCCTTCCTTCTTATTTCACTAAACCAACATGCCTTGCCACCTCCTTCTTCCTGCTGCTGCTGCTAAGTCGCTTCAGTCGTGTCCGACTCTGTGTGACCGCATAGATGGCAGCCCACCAGGCTCCCCCGTCCCTGGGATTCTCCAGGCAAGAACACTGGAGTGGGTTGCCATTTCCTTCTCCAATGCATGAAAGTGAAAAGTGAAAGTGAAGTTGCCCAGTCGTGTCCGACTCTTCGCAACCCCATGGACTGCAGCCTACCAGGCTACCCCCATATAATACCCAGGGTGAGCCTTTTAATTTTCCATGTGTGTCAACTGGGATTTTATGACTTCCTAAATATGGAGACTTATACTTGGCTTATTTGTGTAGATGATGGTTGTCAAGGTCCTGAAGTCAAGAAATCTAATAATATCATGAGGTAACTAACTGCGACCAGTGCACCATTGAAAGGGAGCTTAATACAATTACTGTATGTTTGCAATTCATAGCAAAAGTACCAGCGTTTCTCTTTCCTCTCCAACCAAACCACTTCTTCCACTTTTTTCAAGGCCCACTTCTAAGCGAACCGTGACAAGAAAGTCACTCCTGATCAACCATACTAACCACCACTGATGTACTCTAGGCATTCATATACTCAGAAGTGGATAATAGCTCCTTATTGACGACAGGGGACTTCCCTGGTGGCTCAAACGTAAAGAGTCCACCTGCAATGTGGGAGACCTGGGTTTGATCCCTGGGTTGGGAAGATCCCCTGGAGGAGTGCATGCCACCCACAGGACAAAACAGCATTTGATTTTCAAGATTCTCCCCTAACTGGGCTTAAAACTGTCTTAAAATTTGTCTATGTGGCACATTTTATTTAATAATTTACCAGGGAAAACTCAAATGTTTCTGAACCTTCCCAACACACACACACACACACACACAGAATTCTCTCAAAATTTCTATCTAAACTGGCCATCCAAGATTGGCTATTATCTTTGATGACTCTTTTATACATACATATATACACAGGGACACACACACACATTTATTGGACACCTGCAATGGTTACCCCGGGCTTCCCAGGTGGCTCAATGAGAAGACTCCACCTGCCAAAGCAGGAGATAGAGCACACAGGGGTTTGATCCCTACGTTAAGAAGATCCCCTGGAGAAGTATATGGCTACCCACCCCTGTACTCTTGCCTGGAGAATCCCATGGACAGAGCAGCTTGGTGGGCTACTGTCCATGGGGTGGCCAAAGAGTTGGACACGACTCAGTGACTATACAACAACACAACAATGGTTAATTTGGTGCTAAATCACTGCAGATAGTGATTGTAGCCATGAAACTAAAAGATGCTTACTCTTTGGAAGGAAAGTTATGACCAACCTAGATAGCATATTGAAAAGCAGAGACATTACTTTGCCAACAAAGGTCTGTCTGGTCAAGGCTATGGTTTTTCCAGTGGTCACGTATGGGATGTGAGAGCTGGACTGTGAAGAAAGCTGAGCGCCAAAGAATTGATGCTTTTGAACTGTGGTGTTGGAGAAGACTCTTGAGAGTCCCTTGGACTGCAAGGAGATCCAACCGGTCCATTCTGAAGGAGATCAGCCCTGGGATTTCTTTGGAAAGAATGATGCTAAAGCTGAAACTCCAGTACTTTGGCCACCTCATGCGAAGAGTTGACTCACTGGAAAAGACCCTGATGCTGGGAGGGATTGGGGGCAGGAGGAGAAGGGGACGACAGAGGATGAGATGGCTGGATGGCATCACTGACTCAATGGACGTGAATCTGAGTGAACTCCAGAAGTTGGTGATGGACAGGGTGGCCTGGCGTGCTGTGATTCATGGGGTCGCAAAGAGTCGGACACGACTGAGCGACTGAACTGAACTGAAGCCCCTTATAATGTTGTTATATAACTTATTCTTTTATCAGCACATCCATTTGTTCATCAAGTCTTGTGAATTATACCCTATAAAAGTTTCTCAATCCCATCCTCATCTCTTCATCTTTACCCTAGGATCTATTACAGGACCTTAGTCTTTCCCACCAAGACTACTGCAATGAATTTCCCTGCCCTCAGCTTTCTGCCTTCCAGTGCATCCCCTTTATTGCTGAGTGACAGCAAATCTAAGTCACTCTCCTGAATAAACCTCTGGTGGCTCCAAACCTGTTATCTTGATGAGGCCCTTATAACGCAACCCCCGTTTACCACCACAGATTCATTATACTTTCCCCCTTGCTAGAAATACTCTTTGGTGTTTGCCTTATAAACACCTCTTTTTTCAAGACCCAGCCACCAGAGGTTTTTCCATCCAGAACTTTCCTTGACACTCCTGGCTGACTGAATCTCCATTTGTGTTTGCACGAAATTAATAGTCTTATTTTCTACCAATTACATTATAATGGTTATAAGGCTATTTCCACGTCTCCACCTCCCACCACTGAGTCTGTTCAGTACACAGCTCTGCATTTTGTATTCCCGCGGGCAAAACCAGGATATGGTGCAAACTACCCTGAACAAATACTAACTGAAGACAATTACTAGAACTTTCAAAAAGTTTTTCAGAGAGCCTAGAACAGAGGTAGACCTATGTCCTATGTCAACTTTCAAGGAAGCCTATTTTTATAGGAGCCCGGAGCCTCCCTGGTGAGGCACTCACCAGAGCAGGACTAATATCGGACTTGGGCAGCGGCAGGAAAGGCCTGACTGCCACATTGACGAAGAGTTGAGTCTCATTGTCCAACTGAGGTCGCGGCTGAGGGAGTGGAGTGTGACTGACTGAGGAAAATACTGGGCCACCTGGCGGAGGGGTAGTTGCAGTCAGACTGGCTAACAAAATAGCAACAAGTCCCAGCCGACTGCCTGACGGGCTAGAGGCAGAAACAAATGAAGGCCTCCCTCGTCGCCTTCGAAAAACAGGAGAGACAGCAAACGAAAAGTTCCTAACACGCCAAACACAAGCTTCCCGCCGCGCCTCCTGAGGGCGGAGGATGAGCGGAAAAGGCCAGGTGGAGGGCCAACCTCGCATAGTGCGCGTGCGCAGCAGACTCTCCTTCGCCTCCTCCGCTTCCTCATCCCCTCCCCCAGCCTCCCCGGCACTGCCGTCCGTCCCCCTCCCCCCTACGCCGCCCCGCCCTCTTACCCTCGATCCGCGCGGGCTTCGCCGAGTGCGCACGCGCGGCAGCTCCATTTCCCCGCCCCTCACGTGGCTCCTCCCTCTCAGCCTAGGCCGGCGTGTGCCTGGTGGGCTGTACACGTGCGCGCACCCGAGCCTGGCCGCCTAAACTTCGTGGTCCCTGCCTCGGCGTTTCCTTCACTACAGCCTTCACAGCGCCTACTGCCAGAATCCGGCGTTATGGCTGCCGCCATTCTCCGCGCCACTTCTCTCTCCCCATTATTTCCCCTTCTCCTGTTCCTCCTCTCCGCTCCGCAAGACAGCAGTGGCCTGCACACCAAGGGCGCCCTTCCCCTGGATACAATCACTTTCTACAAGGTAAAGGGGCCGGGGATCTAGCGCGCAGGTGCAGCCAGACCGCCCAGGGGAGCGCGCACCCGTGAGGGGACGCCGGGGACTGACAGCTGGCAGGAGGTGGTCTGTAGCGACGGTCCGGGGACTTCCCACTGTCCTGTAGGACTGATGGACTCTGGGCCCAGACCGTATCCTGACAATAGAGCATATGATCGAGGGTCCCCAAACACCTTTGCAGTATTTGCATTTGCTTCTTCTTTTGCTAAAGAATTGCGGAGATGCAGCCTTCCCGTCGCCTAAGGAAAGAGGGCGGTGCCGGGCGAGATCCAATCCTTGAGTCCCAAGTTGGAGAACTAGAGGGCGGTGCGAGGCGGATGCCATCAAGCTCCAAGCAGAGCTGGGGCGAAGGTCGAAAGGCGGCTTGTTAGCCTGCGTTTCAGCTCCCCTCTCGCGTTGGCTTCGATTGCAACCTCTGTATATTCTGCGTCTCCTTAAAAAGTGCAGGTTTTAAGAATAAGTTTCGGTTCGTCCACCCTGTAGTGAATGTCCTGGGCCTGGTGACAGATAAAATCGGGTTGAGACATGGAAGAATTCTCCTCTACCCCTGCCTCCATATTTACAGAATTGGGGTCTTGGCCTGGGTAGATGGACTTTGGGAATGTTGAAGGCTGAATGCTGTCCCAGTCCTCTAATTTTGCACCCGCTGGCACCTTTTTAACCTCGCCCGTTGTGATGGGCAAGCTGAGTGTTGAGAGAGCCAGTCGTTTTATTTTCTTAATTTGTACCCATTGCTGGGAAGTGAAACCAAGAAGTGGAGCTCTAAATCTGTCTCATTTGGTTGAACTCAGTATTTTTGAAAGGGTTCCCCGTTGTGGAGTTGGCACCTGTGGCTCACTGAATGCAAAGTTTCAAGAATTCAAAAGTGTAGGTATGACCAGTTGGTTGTCAGGCACACACCCACAGCACCCTTTGCTTTGGGGGCCTTTCTTGGCAAAGCGAACCTGCTACCACCCAAGCATGGATATGGGATAACATCACAGACCAAATGTGACTTAGAGGGAAACTTCGCATTGTTAATGGTAGCAGTATTTCCTCATCAATTGGTGTGTCTCCATCTTTATAGCTACCACCCCGGTCTAGGCTATATCATAAGTAGTTTCCTCACTAGTCTCCAGATTTTCACTCTGGAGCCTCTCAGTCCACTCACATGGTAGCTGACTTCCTGCATGATCTGATCCCTGCTTCCCTCTCCTTTCATCAAACCTTAACCATTCACCTCTTTGTCCCCTCTGCTTCAGCCACCCTTGCGATGCTCTGTCCTCTGGCTATTCCTAGCTCCTTATTGCCTTAGGCCCTTGTACTTGCAGTTCTTTGTGACTAGAACATTCTTTGCTCAGTCTTTGAAAGGTTGGTTGCTCCTCTTCATTCAGGCTTGGGTTAAATGTTATCTTTTCAAATTACCTCCACCCCCTCCACTCCAGGGGTTTTTCTGGTGGCTCACACAGGAAAAAATTTGCCTGCAGTGCAGGAAACCTGGGTTCCATCCTGGGTCGGGGAGATACCCTGGAGAAGGGAATGGCTACCCACTCCAGTATTGCCTGGAGAATCCCCATGGACAGAGGATCCTGGCAGGCTACAGTCCACAGGGTTTCAGAGTTGCACACGATGGAGTGATAAACACTTTAGCTTTCTCAATTTACCCCTCGTGCAATCTGAAGTGCCAGTCACATTGCTCTATTTGATTTCTCTGAACTCTCATCACTGTTTTGTTTTTTTTTTTTTTTTTTCCTTGCCTAGTGTATTGTCACCCACAAGTGTTCTCAACTGGAGAATCCCAGGGACGGGGGAGCCTGGTGGGCTGCCGTCTATGGGGTCACACAGAGTCGGATACGACTGAAGCGACTTAGCAGTAGCAGTAGCAGCAGTGTATTGTCTCCCACACTAGAATATTATATACTTGTGAAGAACTACCTTGTCTGTCTTGTTCACTGATCATCTGCACGACCTAGACCTGTTACCTAGAAGATGCTCAGTAATAATCTGTTGACTGAACAAATGTTTTCTCCAGTCTGTTTCTAAATCTCACTCTCTTCCATCACTGTAGAACAAAAGGGAGCTTCCTAGGGTTACTGTATGCAGGGGTCTTTCTATGATCTCCAGTGTTGTTTTTTGTTTGTTTCTTGCCCTTTACGATCACTAAAAATAAGAGACCCTGTCTGTTTCCTTTAGTTCTGTGTTCACTTAGAACAGTGCCTGGCAATGATAGGCTGTCAGTACCTTTTTATTCAATGAATGAATGATGAACTCATCAATACATTGAAGAAACAAGGTGCCTAAATGTAGGTTAATGTGGAGCAGATTCCCCAAGGATGAGGAAAAGAGAGAGATTTCTAAAGCAGTTCAAAGGTACAGATTGAGTAAGAGAATAAGAAAAAATTAATCATGCAAATGTTTGCCATTCAAATGAGGGCTTCCCTTGTGGCTCGGCTGGTAAAGAATCCACCTGCAATGAGGGAGACCTGGGTTTGATCCCTGGGTTGGGAAGATTCCCTGGAGAAGGAAAAGGCTACCCACCCACTCCAGTATTCTGGCCTGGAGAATTCCATGGACCATATATAGTCCATGGGGTTGCAAAGAGTGGGACACGACTTAGCCACTTTCACTTTGCCATTCAAAACCGTTCTCTGTGATGGCTAAAAATGGTGAAAATAAAAGATGAAGTCCTCTCTATTCTATTTCAGTATTAAACCACTGTATGATTATTAATCCTAGAGTAGGTAATGGCAACCCACTCCAGTATTCTTGTCTGGAAAATGCCACGGACAGAGGAGCCTGGTGAACTAGAGTGTATGGGGTCATAGAGTCTGACACGACTGAGTGACCTAACACACACACATACACAGAGAGACATGATTATTAATATTATTCTATAATATAAATGGAGCTCCCTTTGAAGGTAGGTTATCATGTGTTTTTGTAAAAAATTTTCTCCTTGGACATGTTGCATCTGCTACCAAAGCCTACCCTGGGTTTGTTCATTTATTAGATATTTTTGGAATATCTGTCACACGCTAGGTGCGGTTGGGCACTAGGGCTACAGCAGAAAACAGGTAAGAGAGGGTCCCTATTCTCATAAATGTATATTCTAGTGGAGAGGACTGACAACAAGCAAATAAGGATTTCAGAGAGTGACTAATGCAGTGAAGAAACTGGTGCAGGGTGGCATGATAGAGTTCGATGGAAAGGAAGCAGAATTAGATGGTATGAGCGCAGGAGGCCTCTCTGTTAGAGAGGACATTTGTACTCAGCTTTGATAACCATGGAAAGTTGCCCAGGGAAAGGGCACTCCAGCCAGTAGAGACAGCAAATGAAAAGGACCTGAGTAGGAATGTTTGTTGAAACTAAAATAAGGCCAAATGGGCCAGAGGGATGTGATCTGATGTATATTTTTAAGTCTTCCCTGCTTGTTAGGCTCCAGAGCTCAGACTTCCGGGGATCAGTGACCATTTAAAGATTACCTGTTCTGGACTGTACTCCCTCTTCCTTTGTGTCCCTGGGCACTGTTACATATTTTTTAAAACCAAATGGACAGCAAACAACACGGACTAACAAAAAGTGGAATAGTGTCAGCTTGATTTAATTACAGCAGTGATTGCCTGTGTTGAAAAATTAACCAGCCATGATGACTTTGATTAGAAAAATAAAAGGTTGTAGGAGGGAAGGCAGTGCTGCTGACCTGAGGGAGCTTATTAGATAAAAATCTGTGCATTGGGTAAAACCATCAAAGTGAAGTTTTGCATTTCCTCGTTAAGTTAAACAGAGAATTGCTATATGACCCTGCAGTTCCACTCCTAGGTATGTTCCCAGAAGAGCTGAAAAGAGGTGTTCAGACAAAAGCCTGTACACAAGTGTTTATAACAACACTATTCACAAATAACTGTAAGGTGGAAACAACCCAAATATCCCTCAACTGATGAATGGATAAACAAAATATGATATATCCATACAGTGGAATATTTATTTGACCATAAAAAGGAATGAAATACTGATGCATGCTACAGCATGAATGAATCTTGAAAACATTATGCTAAGTGAAAGAAGCCACACACAAAAGGTTACTTAGGAGGAGGACTGAGGAATGATGGCTTGATGGATATGTGGCTCCTTTTCAATGATGAAAATGGAAAATATTCTGGAAGTAGGTATTAGTGATGGTTGTGCAGCATAGTTAATGCGATAAATTCCACTGAATTGTACACTTTAAAATGGAAACTTTTATGTGATGTAAATTTTACAATTAAAATAAAAATCTTGATCCTGACAGTTTGGATCCTAGAAATCTAACGTAACTACTTAGGTTAACCACTCTAAACTGATCTAACTGGTTTAGAGAGGGGACACTGTCCCAAGCCTAGCCTCTCAGCAACTTCCTGTGAACCCTGAAATTGTAGAGTTCAAACTCTGGACCTCCGCACCAGAGTGTCTTTCATGGTGCCAGCTCCTTTATAGATGGTTGGTTGGTTCCAGAAAGGCCCCCTGGGATGATGGGCGTGACAGGGGCTAACCTAGTGTGTGCTAAGGGTAGGCTTCCTTAGTCTTACCAAAAGGGCCACTGGAAGAGAAGGCCTTAGAACGTCTACAGCATTGTTTATTGCAGACAGTTTGATTAGTGTGAGCAACTACTTAATGGGGTCCCCAGGACACAGCAAACATCATCACATTGTTAAATGAATCGAGGGATGAAGGAACAAATGAATGAATGTTTGTGAAAGCTTGTCTCCCTTGTGGGCTTGGCTTCCACACTGAAAGAGGTCCCTTGGGAAAGGGAATTAGCCCCAAAGGTCCTTGGGAACCCTTACTTGCTCAGCTCTATGTGCCCTCAGGTCATTCCCAAAAGCAAGTTCGTCCTGGTGAAGTTTGACACCCAGTACCCCTATGGTGAGAAGCAGGATGAGTTCAAGCGTCTGGCTGAAAACTCAGCTTCCAGTGATGATCTCCTGGTGGCAGAGGTGGGGATCTCAGGTATGGATAAGTCTGGAATGACTGAGGAGGGCAGAGGGAGAAGAAACTAGGGGTTACTTCCCTGTTTGTCAGAACACCCCAGCATCTTTCTGTCTGAGCCACACACGTCTAGTGTAAATGGGTTCATTGCCTTTCAAGGAGTCTGGTACCCATGGCAGGCTTAGCTTGAGCAGATTCTGTGACCACAGAAACTCAGCTCAAATGATTACTGTGTGCCAGGCCACTGTGCTGAATGTTTTACATGTATGTCATCCTTGTGGCAGCTCTGTGAAAAGTCTTATGATCCCCAAATGAAGAAACAGATGCTTAGAGAAACTTGCTCAAGATTATAAAGTGACAGGCCTAGGATTGGGACCCCACACCTCCTATACCACTACCCAATAATAGGTGGTCTTGGTGCGGTATAAGCAACTAGTTGTCGTGTCAGCCCTTGGGGCTGCTACTGCCTGTTGGGAAAGACAGCAAATAGTAACAGCTACCACATGGTGGACTTCCCTGGTGGCTCAGTGGTAAAGAATCCACCTGCCAATGGAGGAGACACAGGTTCCATCCCTGGGTCAGAAAGACGCCCTGGAGGAGGGAACGGCAACCCACTCCAGTATTCTTGCCTGGGCAATCCCTGGACAGAGGAGCTTCATGGGCTACAGTCCCTGGGGTTGCAAAGGAGTCAGACACATCTGAGCAACCAAAACCACCACCACCACATATTCAGCGCTTACCTCTGCCAGGTTAAATGGCACATATCCCCTTATTGGGTCCTCCCAAGAGCCCTCAAGTGTTAGGGTCCATGTTCATTACCTACCACACATTCCCTTAGCTCCGGCCAGACTGTACTTTGTAACCCTTAAACACACGCAGGTCATTCCTGCCTCAGAGCTTTTGCACTTGCAGTCCTTTCTGCCTGAAACACTCTTCCTACATCTTGATATGTCTGGCAGCTTCGTTTTCAGGTCCATGAGTTCATGTCATCTTCACAGGGAGGCCTTCTCACCCAGTCACTGTGTCACCGTTTCATTTTTGTCATGGCACTAATCACTTAACGTTCTTTTGTTTATTATCTCTTCTCACCCTTTGAAGAGTGTAAGCTCTTGAGGTCAGGGAGTGTGGTACTCTTAATCACAACTAAATCCTGAGCACTTAGAGGACAGTCCCTGGCACGTAGTGGCACGTGTAATAAATATGCAGAATTCCCCCTTTTCAAATGAGGAAAGTGAAGGTCACAGAGGTTAAAGGACTTGACTAATGCCACGTGGTTAGGGAGTAGCTGAGGAGGACTTCTGACAGCCGGGATTCTCCTCAGCTCAGACAGGCCTCAACCTCCTGCCATGCCTTCTTCAGGGTCTTGTTCCTCATTTCTGGTTTCCATTCACAGATTATGGCGACAAACTGAATATGGAGCTGAGTGAGAAATACAAGCTGGACAAAGAGAACTACCCAGTCTTCTATCTCTTCCAGGATGGGGACTTTGAGAACCCAATCCCGTATAGTGGGGCAGTTAAGGTTGGAGCCATCCAGCGCTGGCTAAAGGGACATGGGATCTACCTAGGTATGCCTGGTTGCCTGCCTGCATATGACACCCTTGCTGGGGAGTTCATCAGGGCCTCTGGTGTGGAGGCCCGCCAGTCCCTCCTGAAGCAGGGGCAGGACAACCTTGCAAGTGTGAAGGAGACTGACAAGAAGTGGGCTGAGCAATACCTTAAGATCATGGGAAAGATCTTGGACCAAGGTGAGGATTTCCCAGCATCGGAGATGACCAGGATCACCAAGCTGATTGAGAAGAACAAGATGAGTGATGGGAAGAAGGAAGAACTCCAGAAGAGCTTAAACATTTTGACTGCCTTCCAGAAGAAGGGGGTGAGAAGGAGGAGCTGTGAGAAGGCACTCCAGGGTTTGGTGGGGTGGGGAGGGGTAAGTTACCTTCTGGCTGTGAAACTCTCCTGGGATATAAGGGAGTTGTAGGAAAAGTGGCACAAAATCAGAAATCTGAGCATGCGTGGATACTGACGCTGATGTGACTATGCTTGGAACATCTCTGTAGCCGGTCGCGGATAACTGGTAAACACTTTTAGATGGCTTGTGAAATTCCCCCTCAGAAGGAATTGGTGCTATAAAGAGGAGTATCCTGCCCAGGTTCTTGAAAGGTATGATTCTGATCCCAATTAAAGTTTCTGTGTTTTCGTTAAGTAGACCTGTAGCCATTCAGTTTTCTTTTACAAATTATACTTTGGCCTGTGGCCTATTTTTTCCTTGGAACTTATTTTTTAAAGCTAAGGTGGTGTAGACTCTGCTCTACCAGGGTAACAGACTATCCTGTAACTCTGTGGAAACTAGGCTGAGCTCAAGACCTACCTTTAATTTCCTTTCCACAGGTGTTCAGATTCAGGCGGACTGATTGCAGCTGGTCGAATGCATTGTCCATTTTCTGGTCCTTGAAGTTGAATAGCAGTAAATGCTTTCCCATACTCCATGAGATACATATAGCAGATTCTTAGTTTTACCAATAAAACCTGGTAAGTTTCTTTAAACCTGGTAGTTATATCATTTAGACAGCTAAATGATATAACTCAGTTCAATTTGAAAGTTTCTTTAGAAAGGGATTGTTTTCCATCTAAGTCACCTTGTCGCTGGTTGATTACTCAGTAACCACCAGCTTTTTAATAAGCAGAGTGGGAGAGCACGGTACTGACTTTCAAATCTCTTCTCAGGAGTGATGAGCAATTATCTGCAATAGTAAGCTTCACGGTAATATTCACACTTCCATACTTAACTATTTGAAAATATCAAACTGCAGCTTATAAAATGTCTAACTGTACCCACACAAAGAAATTTAAGTTGAGCAGTGTTGGCAAGTAAAACTTTCAATTCTTTGTTCCTCCATTTCAGCCAGATTGGGTATTTAAAGTCACTGGAAACAAAAAATACAGCAAAACTCATGTGTTTAATTGGATGGAACAACAACAACAAAAAATCCCACAGCTTAGGCTAACAGTTCAAACTAACTAGATTAAAAAATGTTTAAGCCTAAACACCTGCCCACAGCCAGCATGGATACTCTCAATATTTGACAAAAGAATAACTATTTATATATTAGGCCCAATAATTTCAATATATCCCCTACTCATTATTTCAGTTCTAACTGAAAAATCTGGTAAGATCTTTTTCCATGCTTCTCACTGGTAAACTTGTTGAGCTGTTCTAGTTTTTTCTCATCTACCTTAAACAGTCATTTCCAAAGAATGAAGTATTCGTTGTCTTACAGAAATTAGAGTAAGACAAATGACAGGTAGAGAAAGGACTCTAAAACTAAATTCAGTCCTCAAATGTGGTCCCATTTCTCAATTGTAAGGCGAAAGATAAAAAAGTGGCAACCCACCCACGGGCATTTCATTGGATGGGTCTTGAGTTGAAGAAATGCGGGCTGTTGGATAGGACTGGATTGTCATATATCAAAGACTCTTTGCATAAATATTTTTCATTAAAGGTAGGCTGTGTTTCTCATTTAGAATCTGCAGTGATTTGTACATGCCACACAAAAATCTTCCCTAACACGTCCAGTGGATTCCTTCCCTCTATTTCTTAGCATAGAATTACTAATATTCTGTGGCTCAGATGCTACTAACTAGACTGTAATAAGGGCTATGGCTTCCTACAATCAAATGCTACACAATTTTTAAGGGAATTTCCAGATAAACTGAAGCACAATGAGCCCCTGGAGCCAACGTGAGTCCTGTTCTAAAGAACCTGCAAGTTATCTCAAATAGTGCCAAGGGTAATTTTACTAATAGTCCTTGGTAATTGGTGGTATACACACACACACACACACACACACGAGGCATTAGAATTGCCTTAAGAAAGAATGGTTCTTCAATAGACAACTTCTAAGAATCAAGATGAAGAATGTGAGGTAGCGGGGTACACTCTGATTTTTAGCTCATTTCATCAAACTAACCCATAAATTAACCCATCCAGTTTAAAGTAGATCTGCTATGCTTCTTCTTAAGCATAAGCTTAAGAGTTTGACTCTTACCCATCCCTTACCTTACTGCCTGGCCTTAGCAGCCTTATCTGCAATAACTGCTTTTCTCACCCGTAAACAGTACATTATCTGGGACCCACTTTTACTAGATATGTAGAAGCTGAGGTTGCAAAAAACCTCTACGCTCAAGCATAAACACAGGTACCCCACATACAATTTTTATAAGCATTTGGCGCATGGTTGCTTACCCTCTGCTTCTTACTGTGAAATAACATGTCTACATCGAGGCAGTGACAGCATCTCAAAAACAGGGAACATGAAAAAAATATAAACCTGAGTCCACCTTTTGAGGAACTCAAAAATGGCAGTGAGAAACAGCCAAGTGCCCATTTTTTTGTTAAAGGGGAAAATAAGAAATGTTGAGGTGGCATTAATTCATAACTGAAGAAGCAAAAACTGACTTTTCCAGGGCTCAATTAAGGGCATTTAATATCACAGGACCGAAAGGAAACTAGGAAGAAAAACAGCTCTTCCCACTGTGTTGCATGTATGAATAAATGTTTGATCTCAGCCTGTAGGTTCATATACTCTTGGATAAAAAAAACCATGTCATCAGCCTTCCTGAAATCCTCCAGTAACTTCCCACTAAATTTAGAAATCTCATTCCTTCCCCAGGCTACAATTTCCTGATTGCTCTAATCCCCACTCCACGTTCTATCTCAATCTGTCCCTTCTTCCACTCCTTTAAGTCCCAGGCACTTGAACCATTTTTCCCAGGAACTGGAACATGCCTTTTCCAAGGCTGACTCTTCATCATTCAGGTCAGATGGCACCACCTGAGAGGTCCTCTGGTGACCCCGCCTGTCATATACCCTGACTTATATTAGTCAGGAATTAATTACAAACTAATATTTACCTTTATTGTCTCTTCCCCCACTTCAGCCACTAACTAGGATACACAGTCTCATTTACCATTATATCAGCAGAGCCTAACATGGAATCTGGCACACAGTAAATAAATGCCCAATACATGTATAAATCTAATTAATGAATACTAAAGCGCAAGGTGCTATTAAAAGGATTAGTGTGGCCTTGGAGTAATTTTAAATTCACAAGTATTATCATTTTTTCTGAGGAATATAACAATACAAAATTGAAATGAATTACACCATTTAAAAAGTTGTGGCTTCTAAGAACACGAACAAAAATGAACCAGGCAAAAGTGCCAAATTGAAAGTTTTTATATAAATTAACCCATCCAGTTTAAAGTAGATCTGCTATGCTTCACTTAATTCTGAAGAAGGAAGAATATATGCTTCCCATGTTAATAAATCAGAGCAAAAAAGTAGAGTTTCAATAACAAGGCTGTAGATACATTGAAACCCCTTTTTATATTAAAAGTTAAAATGAAAGACAAATCCAGATTGAACATAGTGACTGCAAAATATAATGCAATTTTGAACAATTAAAATTATGAAAATATACAAAATTGATGGGCAACACAACTAGGCATTTGTACATTTTCCATGTGGAGAATACTAAAAATTTCTCTACCTTTTATCCACATCAGATATATGATTTAAACCAAATGTTTGCTTTGGAGAGTCTTAACTTAGGATCTCAGTAGTATAAAAAGCAGTAATTTTTCAGTCTGTAAACAGTAGTCTTTTTTCTCCTTTCCTTGTTTTTTTAAATATCAATTTTCCACACAAAATAAAAACAAAAAACCCAAACAAAGTAAAAAACAGCAGCAGCAGCAATGAGTTATTTGGGAATTCTCTTCAAATACCAATGACATACAATTGCTGGAGAGGGTGCTTTTTACTCATGTAAGAATATATATATATATATATATATTTTTTAACTGTACACAATTTATAGTGCATGACAGTTTCCAAAAGAACAGATCAATAAAAGATATTGGCCATTTCTGCATAATTTCATTCTTTTTACAATTCTCTCAAAATGTAAGAGGTTGGATCTAATTGAAATGCTACATTTAGTAGGGAAATCAGTAAGTAGCAAAGAAGCATAACCCCAACGTAACAGTATTTTTCACTGAAACCAGTAGAGGACCCAGACGCCCCTAGCAAAGAAAACAGGTAGGCAGACCACTGAGTCACACACTGTCCCTGAGGACCAAGGCCAGCTCACTGAGCACCCACATTCTAGAATGATCATGGTCAGCTGATAGACTTGTTTCAAAGAGCATTTCTACTTCTATGTACAGTATTTTTGGATATTCAGAGAAACATCATTTCAAGAACACATGCCATAAAACACATAGCCCCACCCCCCATCCACAAAGTTCCATCTAAATAGGCCATAGTTTCATGAAATGTTATGTTATTAAATTACACTTGGAATCAATTTTTAATTCATCTTGTTTAAAGCAGTTCTTTACTTTTGGGATGGGGTATGACAGTTGTGGCTACCAATTAACAACAAAACTAGTTTTTTGAAATTATTGGATGGACTAATAAGATTTCCAACAAGTCTTATTTTGAAAAGGTAATTCAGTAATTTTCAAAACAGTTTCCTTGCAAGTTGAGACAGTTATCACCCTATCAAATTGTGAATCTAAAGTCGAAATGATGGAAACAAAAAGCAATTGCTTTGCATAAAGAGATTTTCCAAGCTCTTTTTCTGGTTGCTTTTAAAAGAAAAAAGTACCACATTTCACTGGAGACGTAAGTTGGAGAGGACTTGGAAGGCCTTCAAGACCAATCCTCCATTAGATACTTGAATTTCCTCATCAAATTCATTTCTTTGCTTTTTCAGATTTACTAACTTTAATGGTATTTGGATAACAAAGACTAAAGCACAGATCCCAACACAAAAAAATTACCAAAGCAATTGTATAAAATGTGTAACATTTTCAAGAGCAATGTTTACCTTTTCTGTCAGACCAACCACTAAAGCTAGTCTTGGGGAGCTCCAGGTGAACAAGGTTAAACACCATCCTGGTATAGCTCTCAAGTTTGAAAAAAGTAAATGCAACCTCAAACCCAACTGGTAATGTTTCTTTTGCCAGCCTAAAACTTAAAACCTAGATTAAATCCATATTAATATACATTCTTTCCTTTCTTCCTGCCCAAACCCCCCACTTAAAAAACACTAAGTATTAAATCTTTATTTTCAAGCATATATACACATGTATATATGCTTGAAAATATACGTATATATGTAAAAGCATATACATATATATATGTATCTCACAAAACCAATGACACTGGTTTTAGACTTGCCTGCATATATTATGTACACCTCTCTTCTTTAAAACAGTGATTCCTGTCTTTCCCAAACAGACAAAAGATAGCAAGCTAGTCCTCAGCAGGCTTATAAGTGGTCTGTACTACTTTCCCCCTCCAAACAGCTGTAAGTTAACAGAAGCCTGTCTCTGATTTAACTCTCGCAGGAGCCAGGATGGGGATGTCTTGGCCACTGGCGTTATTAAGCCAAAAAACGAGGGCCTGTGATCATCTGAGTGATGCCCTTCAGTGGCAGGTGCTTAGGCCAAATTTAATTGGAAGCCCTTTGAGTACCTACCTTGGGTGTTGCGGGAGCCAAGCAGCTGGAAAGAGGGCCTGCTCCCAATCATGGTCCCCTTCTCCTGGCTTCCTGCTTCCTAAGGCTCAAGGACCAGACCAAAACACCCACTGCTGTAATGGTAGGGCCATTCAGCTGCTCTGAGTTCAATGCTTTATGCTTAATTTCTATTGCTGCTTTTATAGGACACCCCCACCGCAACCAACAACCACCAGATGTTTCTGGTGATAGAAGGGAAGAAGAAAAGTGGGGTTCTCTTGTGGCTGCCATATGCATATGAATATGTATAAAAAGTGGTCAAACCCAGACAAGGGTCCTGCTTCTGGTTTATATACAATAATTTAATCAGTTGTATACATTTAATACTTAAAAAATTAATTCACAATCAAAGTCCTTCATGCATTTTATGAGGAAGTTCTGGATTTAAAATGATGGTCAACCAGATATAGTTTTTGCCTGGAAAGATGATGTCATTTTCTCTTGTAGAATCATCAGTGCCCGTGGTTCACACTAACTTTTAAATTTTTAGTTTCTTTGTGGTCTCAAGTCTTTTTTTCAGCAGCTCCCCAATTTCCAGAAGTGAGTGTAGATAACTGTTCTGCACTTTCCCTTGTACAGTCTTTGAAAATTTTCTCTCTTCCTACAAAGGAAATAAGAATGAGTGGCCTTGCTCAGAAAGCATTCCCCCAGATTATAGTTTTTCACATGTAAGTTAAAATTACCACTTAACTCCATCAGAAGCTCCATCACAATGGAGTGGGTCATTTTCAATTTCATTAAATGCAAAGATGGCTAAACTCATCACAGATGTCTATTTTTCCATGTGACTTTTTACTAAGACCCTGTTGCTTTTAGCATTACTATTCTTTCAAGTAATCTTAGTTATAAATTATATCAAGTCAGAAAATTGAGATTTCTGATCAAGGAAAAAAGTTAGAAAAATTATTACTAAGTACTCTGGCCATAAAGTCACTACTATTTTCTGATGAGCTATACAAAGTAGAAAAACTGAGATTTCTTACTATTAGAGTCATCAGGAAAAAAGCAGAAATTTATTATTAATTTAGACATTATCACAACCACTTTTTAAAGGCATCAAATTTACCAGTATCATCTTTTCTAGTTATAATACTGACACACCTCCCTCCATTTTAATAAAGTCCACAGATTCCAGAGGCCACACAACTAAAAAAGACCAAAGTTTCCTAAGGCTGCTCAAATATGTGAGTTAAATATTTGCTGCTCATTTGACCTGTGGTAGAAAGCACAAAAAATAAAGGGGATGGGTGGAGTGTTTAAATACAGAAAGAAGGTTGGCTGAAAACTGTTTAGCTTTATATGAATTTGGCAGTATTTTAAAGCCCAAAAGAAACCAGATAAGCACACTTATTACCCAAACATGCATTAAAAGGTATGTACACAAATCTATTTTATTCAGTACTACATATTCTTTCTTTCCTCTTTGAATTTTTTTTTTTTTTACCATGTACAGATTTTACTTTTTGAAATAATGTAAGGCTTAAAAAGAGGAAAACAAAAATACTAAAAATTAATAATCCATCAATTAGTACCTCTAATGACCTATATTCATTCTATATAGTCTATATTCATTCTGAAGTATACAGGAAAACAGTTGAATATACAGCTTAACTGGCTAAAACCAAACTTCTAGGCATCACTTGTCTGATTCCTTTAATCAGTCTTTGGAAATGTTAAATGCTCTGAGCCCTTTCCCACAGTAAGCAGTTTGTTCAAAGCTCTAATACATTGACATTTTTACAAAAGAGGGGCTTACAATCTTTTAAAGCTGGTGTGCCAAGCAAGATTCCATTCATTCCCTTCCCTCCAAGGGTCTCGGTGGAGGTCTTGGGCTGGGATGGTGGCTGCCTCATATTACTGGGGGAGCTCAGTCATCAGCAGAGGCTCACGTTAGACAAATTACTCAAGAAAATCATTTCCTTAAGATCAGAGTCCCATCACTGGAACAACGAGCTAGAAACAGGTGGCTCCACAACTGCCCTTCTGGCACCTTCCAAAATCCTAAACCTACTCCAGGGTGGTGCATGTTAACTGACCTGACACCATTTGTTTGTTCTATTAAATTTGTTTTTTAAAAAGAGCCTACATTTTAAAAAGTGACTTTACTGGGATTTTCCTTGCAGAATTTTAAGAAACCAGCCTAAAAACAATGATCAGGAGAAAACTAGTGACTGGTACCTTTGATTCCATACTTCCTTATTGGTGACTTGCTCTGGCCTAACTGACATAATTATTTCTGATGTTCAGCATCTTTCCTTTTTTATGTGATGAATGCTGGGCTGGCAAAGAAACCAACCAATCCAGCAGCAGGGAAGTTCTCAGTCAAGGAGACTGTCCTTGGATTTCTCAAAAGTATGTCTGGTTTCCTCTGGTGCTCAAAATAGGGACAATAATAATTCCACTCCTCAACAATCCATCAGTAGTTTTCACAGTAAAACAACACCCCCAAAAATGTATAAAAGGGAGGAGTGGGGGAATGACGGGGGAGAAGACCCCAACACCACCACAATAAAAAACTAGTGCCCAGGGACCTTCTAATATCAAGTCCTACAAGGAGAGAATGGTGAACTGAAAACTTAACTCGTCTCTGTGATAGAAGTGAGAACACTCGACTGTCTCTATATAACTTACTGCTGATCAACTACAGTCTCTTACCAGCGAGAGAGAAGTGTCTTCTAAAATAAGTTCTTCAAGTTTAAGTGCAATTAGATGTGTTTCAAGTCCTTTAATATGATCCACAACATTGGAAATTAAAGTCTGAAGCCCAGTAACATAGTCTTGAAAACTGGTAAAAACAGGTGGCTAAAAACAAACAAACAAAAAATTTTTAAGAAGTTGAAAGATTATCAAACATATTTCTTCAGTGCTTATATCACATAATTATGTTAAGAGTCAATAGCTCAAAACATATCAATGGAAAAAATAGTACCATCACAATAGGAAAAACTTGGCCAAAGACAGAAACAGAAAATATATCAAAGATATCCCAGCAGGGCTTCCCTGGTGGTACAGTGGATAAGAATCCACATGCCAATGCAGGGGACAAGGGTTCAATCCCTGGTCCAGGAAGATTCCACATGCCAAAGAGCAACTGGGCCCATGGACCACAGCCACTGAGCCTGTGCTCTAGGGACCGTGGGGCACAATTGCCAGTCCACACGCCCTAGGGCTCACGCTCTGCAACGAGAGAAGCTGCTGGCAATGAGAAGCCCAGGTATTGCCACTAGAGTGGGCCCTGCTCACTGGTGCTAGAGAAAGCCCATGCAGAGCAGTGAAGACCCAGTGCGGCCATAAATAAATACATCTTTAAAAAAGGAAAAAAACAAAAAATCCCAGCAATGGTACAATTAAAAAAAAAACAAACAAACAGATAAACACAAGAAACCCAGCCAATCAACTAGTAAAGCTAGCTTTTCACGCAAGAAGTTTTCTTTGAAGGTGCAACATCAACAGAATTCTTTCAACACCAATTGGCGGGGGGCAGGAGTACCAATGTTTGCCTTTTGAATGGGTGAAGATACACCACACCATTGGAGAATGTTAAAAACAAAACAGGTATCTCTGGCTTGTTGAAAGTTCACTTCATGCCACTTAGCTTTTATGAAAGACCTACATTAGTACCTGTTTTTGCTAACCAAAAGAAATCCAAAGAGGATTTTCACTTTTATAGGAAAAAGGTGAAAAGCATTTGCAGCAAGCTGTTAGAGAAGCAGCGCACACCCTGAGCAACAAGAGTGGCACTGGAACTATACTCAACATCAAGCCACCACAGCTCTGAACTATGTCTGTAAGCATCTGTGCTTTATCTCAAATTATTCTGTGTATCCCATTAGCAAGATGTGTCTTAAGGTAATTGCTTCTTCCTTTACGCCACCTGGGCTTATGAAAGGTTTCAAAGGAATGCTATACTTCTTGGTAGCAGGGGAAACCTGTATACATAGTAATTTCAGATCTAAGAGATAGATAAGGAATCTATCAGATCTAAGGAAATCATATTATAAATCCATCTTATATATTTGTCCATATTTTAATAGCAGTACTATTTGTAATATTAAGAGAAAATTAGGACTTCCCTGGTGGTACAGTGGATAGGAAGCCACCTACCAATTCAGGGGACAAGGGTTCGATCCCTGATCCGGGAAGATTCCACATGCCACAGAGCAACTAAGCCGGCAAGCCCCAATTACTGAAGTCCTTATGCCTAGAGCCTGTGCTCCACAACAAGAGAAGCTATTGCAATAAGAAGGCTGTGCACCGCAATGAAGAGCATCCCCAGCTTGCTGCAACTAAAAGCTGGAGCACAGCAAGGAAGAGCCAGTGCAACCAAAAATAATTAAAAAAAAAAAAAAAAACAATAGAAGAAAATTAGAACCAACTAAATAGCCAACATTGGGAATAAGTTATGGTATATGACTAAAACAGGATGGCACATAACCATTTAAAGTAATGAGATACATCTATATTTGCTGAAATGAAAAGATGTCCAAGATACCTTAGTAAGTGAAAACAAACAGCCAAGTTCAGGACTTTTGATAGAAAGTTCTATAGAAAGTTTCTATATTTCTGGCTTGTATGTAGTGGCTATCACTGTTTAGTGGGAAAATGGGTGATCTTCTCTTTATTCATCTTTAGGTTACTTTGACAATCAGAAAAAAGAAGGCTATCCTCATTTTTGAAATTAGAAAAGCAATAATCTACAAAAACTCACACAAAATCCAAATACCAAAAGCTATTTTGACAAGTACTAGGAGTGTAGGGGTTTTCTGCAGAAAAGAAAGTAACAGAGCAACTCTGGCCTATACTTTCTTTTTTTATTTTTTGGCCTATACTTTCAAACGTTGCACTCATGATCTGTTAAAATTATCTTGAACAATGAAGGAGAGAAGTGAATAAATGGTAATAACCAGGACAAGTGTCAAATCTAAAGAATTCCTGAATTGTTACTGAATTGTGCAGGAAATTAATATTACTAATAAAACCATCAAAATTTTCAAATGACAATGGTTACTATATTGCTACAATGAACAAAAATTTCCCATTAATGAAATAGCATGCCTGTGCAGAAATCCTGAACATCTTATGAAAAGAATACAAATTATGTTAATGTTTCAGATTCAAAAGTTAACCAATTAAGATGGGAGGAAACTCCAAAGTTGAATACAAACAGAAATACATGAATCTTATCTACATCACATTAATAATATAATCCGAGTTTTAAACTCCAGTGCTTTTATAGAGTACTTCAACTACTACATTCATTGAACATATTCTAAGGACAAAAAAGAACTGCAAAAATGTGAACTTCAGTGGGTTTGTTACTGGAACTGGTAATGGAACCAATGTACTATTTCCAAAACTATTTATAGTGCTTACTGTAAAACAGCAAATGAATAAATACATTGATCCTGTTGGGAACCATGGTTCTCACTCTGAAAAGAAAGCTACAAATATGGAATGAAAGAAGGAATGGAAGGAAGAGGACTATGATATTGGACTATAGCTGGAGGTTATCTGTAAGAATTAATTATTTAAAACTATGTGTGTATGTATCTAAATAAATTTCCTGTCTCTCTTCACTGACATTAACTAGAAGCAATAAAACCCCAATAGCAATTAGTGTATCTAACAACTAGATCAGTTTTCACCCCAATCCCAAAGAAAGGCAATGCCAAAGAGTGCTCAAACTACCGCACAATTGCACTCATCTCACATGCTAGTAAAGTAATGCTCAAAATTCTCCAAGCCAGACTTCAGCAATATTTGAACTGTGAACTTCCTGATGTTCAAGCTGGTTTTAGAAAAGGCAGAGGAACCAGAGATCAAATTGCCAACATCCGCTGGATCATGGAAAAAGCAAAAGAGTTCCGGAAAAACATCTATTTCTGCTTTATTGACTATGCCAAAGCCTTTGACTGTGTAGATCACAATAAACTGTGGGAAATTCTGAAGGAGATGGGAATACCAGACCACCTGATCTGCCTCTTGAGAAATGTGTATGCAGGTCAGGAAGCAACAGTTAGAACTGGTCATGGAACAACAGACTGGTTCCAAATAGGAAAAGGAGTACGTCAAGGCTGTATATTGTCACCCTGTTTATTTAACTTATATGCAGAGTACATCATGAGAAATGCTGGACTGGAAGAAACACAAGTTGGAATCAAGATTGCTGGGAGAAATATTAATAACCTCAGATATGCAGATGATACCACCCTTATGGCAGAAAGTGAAGAGGAACTGAAAGGCCTCTTGATGAAAGTGAAAGTGGAGAGTGAAAAGGTTGGCTTAAAGCTCAACATTCAGAAAACGAAGATCATGGCATCTGGTCCCATCACTACATGGGAAATAGACGGGGAAACAGTGTCAGACTTTATTTTTCTGGGCTCCAAAATCACTGCAGATGGTGACTGCAGCCATGAAATTAAAAGACGCTTACTCAAAAGCAGAGACATCACTTTGCCAACAAAGGTTCGCCTAGTCAAGGCTATGGTCTTTCCTGTGGTCATGTATGGATGTGAGAGCTGGACTGTGAAGAAGGCTGAGCGCCGAAGAATTGATGCTTTTGAACTGTGGTGTTGGAGAAGACTCCCGAGAGTCCCTTGGACTGCAAGGAGATCCAACCAGTCCATTCTGAAGGAGATCAGCCCTGGGATTTCTTTGGAAGGAATGATGCTAAAGCTGAAACTCCAGTATTTTGGCCACCTCATGCGAAGACTTGACTCATTGGAGAAGACTCTGATGCAGGGAGGGATTGGGGGGCAGGAGGAGAAGGGGACGACAGAGGATGAGATGGCTGGATGGCATCACTGACTCAATGGATGCGAGTCTGAGTGACCTCCGGGAATTGGTGATGGACAGGGAGGCCTGGCGTGCTGCAGTTCATGGGGTCGCAAAGAGTCGGACACGACTGAGCGACTGATCTGATCTGATCTGAACAACTAGATCTTAGTATTCTGAATAGCCACTCCCCATAAAGGAACTAGGGCTCAATGGAAAAAATGTATGATTTCAGTTCAATGGATGAGTACAAAGTGCTTAGAACATTTTGTGGTTTCAGAAAGTAAGGGCTCAAAAACCAATGAGGACATGTTCAAGGACAGGAACCAGCCTAAAGTGGCCCCCATTAGCCAAATTTGGGCATCCAAAAGAAAATGATGACAATGGATTATAAGGTAAATTTAAAAAAGAATGAGTACACAATGATACTAAAATAGTTGATATTAAAAATATACAACTCTATTTTACAGAATGCCAGATAATAAATGATTAATGATTAGTAGCATTTAAAAAAAATTGCCCATTGTGGAACCATCAAAGTAATAAATGATTCATGCAAGTCAGACTAATAATGAATGTTAAAAGTAGTGGGTGAAAAGCTCTGGGGAACAGGATACTCACAGTCTCAATTCACAGATTAATTACACAGAGAGGAAAGATACACTTATAAATCTGAAATTATCAATAATGGGACATAACATTAGTGCCTCCTGATTTAACTGCTAAAAAGGACACAGCATCTAAATCTAATGAAACAATTAACCAAATCCAGATTGTGGTATATTCTACCAAAAATCTAGCTAGACTCTTCAAACACAAAGACAAAAATTAAAAGCTAAGTACTTTCAGTGAAAGAAGAGTACAGAGAAATGACAACTAAAAGCTGTGTCAGATCCTTAGTAAAATTCTAGAATTTTGAAAGACTATAAAGGTCATAAATGAGATAACAGGGGAAAGGTTAATGTGAACATATTATTATATCAATATTAAATATCTTGGGTGTGAAAATGTCTTGAGTACCGTAGTTTGTAGGAGACTGCCTTTCTTTTACCCTGGTGTGTTAAATATTACAAAGTCTATACTTTCAAATGGGTCAACAAATGGGGGTGGGGGATGTTAGAGAATGAGAAAAGGCAAGAGAGAAATGTGACAACCATTAATAAGTGGTGAATCTGGGTATGGATGTTTGGGTGTCATTATAGTAGTCTTTCAGTTTTTCTGTACAATTTTTTTTTTAAGCTGGGGAGAGAAAATGAACGCATATAAGATCCTAAGATCCTTTACAAAATGCAGGAAGAGTGAAAAAAAAAAAAAAAAAGCAGCATGCAGCCAGATTGTTACTTGTATTGTCTCTGTTATTACCATGATGATACTAGTTTCTTTTTTCTTCTTCTTCTTTTTCTGTAAATTTAATTTGTATGGTCGCAGGACACTCTCACAGTAACTGGACACCCAAAGGATAATAGAAATAGTCTGAAAGAAGAAAAATTGCAAATTCATCAATAAGGATTACACTCAGGATACCTCAGGAACAAAGACTATGGACTAAACCAATTCTATGCAAACAGCTCTTCTTTGTAAATCCCTTCAATTTCTCTTATAACTCTCCACTCTAATTCTACGGTCACCACATTGATCCACGTCTTCATCTCCTCTTCAGAATACTGCCTTTACTCTTTCTCCTCACTCTCCCAGCTCTAAACTAATCCTCTACTCAGTCCAATATTCTTTCACCTCCTTGCAGGAAATAGGGATCTATTAACATCCTTTTCACTGAAGTCCAAATTTAGGCATGAAATCCAAAGGTGCCATACAATATGCCTCTCCGTGCCCACTTCTCTATCCAGGTAAGATACTGCCTCACGTGCAAACCTTAATTTATGTACAAAGAATTCTCCCCCAGTTGGTCAGCACCTATTCTCCTTTGTATTAAGTTAGGAGTTTACAGTATATTCATGTACATATATATATGTATACAATTATTTCTCATTCACTCATTATCTCCTATACACTTGAAATGTGCCAGTCACCAAAATAGAGAACACAGTCCTCAGGAAGCTTACAGACTAATAGGAAAAGAAAATAATTAAACATGTGACAAAAGGAAAAAAGATAATGGACTATGAGTATTTGTGGTCCTCCTCTTTCTCTCTCTGGCTAAAAGAGTTTTGCTACATCAGCTCCTGGATTCTCCTTCATAATGCAGAATCTCAGCAACTAGTGAAGAGCAGCAACAAATGTAAAAAGCAAATTAAAAATTTAATATAATTTAACTACATAATAGTTGAGTCAAAAAAGAGGATGAACAGAACAAAGCTAGATTTAGAGTGAATCTGAGGACTCTCTAGAAATTTGTAAAACAAATTTCAGAGTTTTACTCTAGCAGTATGAATTAAATTCTCCTGATATTCTTAGAAAGATTTAGTTCAGAAAATTGAAATTGCTTTTCAACTAACAAAAGGTGGGGATGATGGGTTAAATTATAGGTATAAGGTGCCTATTACCTGTTCATTTTTGAAAATTAATCCTCCACACAATCAAGGAACACTGAATTTTTTAGGATGAAAACAAAAACATACCTCAACCAAGAAGACTAGATTTTCTAAAAGAGTAGGATGTGTTTTCAAGTTACCATCTTTAACTTCTAAGAGGTCACCTTTACATTTACTGAAGACATCTGAAAAAGGACAAATATTTTATGGTTTTATTCCGCTTTTGTTTCAGTGTTATTTTGTACAATCTAGTCAAGAATAAGCAGATATAAAGACTTAATACAGAAAGCTCCCCCTCCCTAATGAACCAAACACTAAAGAATATCTGTTTTAAGCTCTTTAAAAAGTCACATGACTACAGTTCTACTGTCTTCAAAAGATAAAAGGCTGACTTATAAATTATATTCTAGGGTCTAAATACCAGCTATGTCTTTCCATAGATAGGGCACTCACATAAAAGAAAGATTCAAGTGGGGGATTTAAAGAATTTGTGTCATTATAGACTGAAAGACTAATGTGCATGGTAGAAATGCACCTTCATAACAAATTTCAGGTTTTACTCTCATAATCTTGATCATCTTTTAATTTTCAGCTTCATTTGAGCAACAAAATAAAAAACCATTTAGGCTCTGAAAAAGAAAGGCCCTTATAGATTTAAAATGCACAATCACCTATAATGGAAAACAATCTCAAGCTGTACACATGAAACTAACACAGTGTTGTAAATCAGCTATAATGAAATAATAATTTTTAAAAGTATTTAAGAGAGTTAAAAAAAACACATACGTATGTGCTCAGTTGCTCAGCTGTGTCCGACTCTTTGCAACCCCATGGGGTGTAGCCCCCCCAGCCTCCTCTGTTCATGCAATTTTCTAGGCTACTGGAGTGGGTTGCCATTTCCTTCTCCACCAGGTCTTCCAGACCCAAGGATTGAATCCACGTCTCCTGGGTCTCCTGCCTGCACTGCAGGTGGATTCTTTACCACTGAGCCACCTGGGAAGCCCTATGTTCTTTACCAATTTCATTGCTAGGAATTTAACCCCAAGGAAATACTCAAACAAGTACCCAAACAATTATGTCCCAAGATATTTATTTCAGCATTATTACACAAAATATATTATGTACTCAGGGTATATAAATAAAACCAGTACATGGATACAATATTATGGAATATTATGCAGCTCTTAAAACAAATGGGGTGTGGATATAACTGACATAGTAAGAAGTCCAGGATAATAAGAAATAAAGCCAGAAAAGCATGCATTATATCTTTCCCTATATTTTTTTTTAAAAAATCACTACTATGTATTCCCATATGCATATGTATGACTGTGCACATTTCTAGAAATACAGACTACAGAATGTCAACAGCACCTACTTACCTTGGCGGGAATGTGACTGGTAAAGGGGAAAAGACCACACCCATTTGTGTACTGTACTGTTTTACAAAAAGTGTCTACTATTTTTGTAAACAAAACTTTTTAGTTTTTTTTTGTTTTGGACCATACCATGCACATGTGGGATCTCGGTTCCCCAACCAGAGACTGAACCCACATCCCCTGCACTGAAAGCATCTAGTCTTAACCACTAAGAAACAAGTCTTTAAAAATACCAAAAGCGTACATTATTATTTTTCAAAATCTCTTGCAAATTTCTATTAAAAAATGAGCTGTTATCAGACAATCAGATACGATATGGAAATCCACAGTTAGAACACTTACCTTTTAATTGTTCTAGTAAAGACTTAAGGCTATTCTCTACTCGCTCCTGGATCTCCACTGTATCCTCTACAATTGACAAGCAATGAAAAACTTTCAATTCATTTTTTAAAGTAAGATAAAGAAGCAAAACCAACACCTGAAAGCATAGGCAAGGACATTTTCTTTTAAGACCCACAGGCACCTAAATTCCATTACTGAGAGAAAGATGAAGGACAGGAAAAGGAAGGAGAAAAGGAAAAGAAAGGTATTAATCACCTTTCCGCCAAAAGCACTATCTAAAATTCTCTAGGACTAAAAATTTATGTTTCAAATACATTAAATGACAGAATCGACAAACCTTATGATTTGGGAAAAATAAAACAGAAATAAAAATACATGATCTATAAGGCATTTGTGATTCTCACTGGGTTGACAGCTTAAGAAAAAAAAATGTCTTCTCTACAAAGTTTAGGCCTTCATTTTTAAGTAAAAAATTCAATCTGATACAAATGAACCTATTTATAAAACAGAAATAGACTCACAGACATTGAAAACTAATGATTATCAAAGAGGAAAGGGAGTGGAGGAGGGATAAATTAGGAGTTTGGGATTAGCAGATACAAACTACTGTTTATAAAATGGATAAATGACAAGGTCTGACTATATAGCACAGGCAACTATATTCAATATCTTATCATAAACCCTAATAGAAAAGAATATGAAAATATATACAGATATAAGTGAATCACTTTGCTGTACACTAGAAATTAACATAACATTATAAATCAATGATACTTTGAATTTTAAAAATTTTTTTAAATAAATAAATGAGTGAATTAAAAGAATTCAATTTGAAATCCAAAGATATTTCAACAAACCAAGGATTTCTTCAACTTTTGGACCTAAAATATGATTTTAAATATGGAACAGACTTAAAAAGGAAGAAAAGGGATTGACTTGTATTTAGAGGTGCCTAACCAGGGAGAGTAGGGGAGGAAAGTAAGAGGGGTAGAGAAAATAAAATATGAAACAGACTTAAATTTCTAGAACATTACTTGTAAACTGTTAATGGATTTTCTTGTAAACTGTTAATGGATTTTCTTGTATATCAAACCAGACATTCCAGAACAGCTTCCTGCTTCCATCTCTGCCAAACTTTTCCAAATATGTGAGGTGATAGATATTTTGTTGCATTCACTAAGTTTTCAGTGACAAAGATGCTGTAAATATACTCATGCAAGTATAGACTTACCTAAACCATTGATGTCCAGCTCATAAATATCGCTAACAAGATAAAAAGAGCTGGTCTGACACTGAGAACAGCCAGAATTAAAGAATCCAGCCATTCTGGTAGGTACAGGACCAAGGAAAGGATACTGGAAAGGAGAAAAAGTGATGTTCTTTAAATCCACTGAAATTTCAATTCAAAAAATACAAAATGAGAAAACAAGGAAGAGTAACTACTGGATAAAAATCTATCTCCATGATTAAGTCACAAAGCATTGATCTGCAAGCTAATAATAACCAAATCATTACAATGAAAACAAAAGCACTGTATTAATTTCTTGGTAGGTATTAAAAGTTAATCATCACAAAAAAAAACTATTCTGCTTTTCCTCACTATCCAAGCTGGATACTGAGGAAGCCTTTGCAATTCACCAAATTTAAAAAAGTTTTATCTTTTTCCTGTAGATGCCATAAACGGGGACAAAATACTGTTCTGTACTACTCATGCATAAGTGCTAAGTCACTTTGCTGCTGCTAAGTCGCTTCAGTCATGTCCGACTCTGTGCGACCCCATAGACGGCAGCCCACCAGGCTCCGCCGTCCCTGGGATTCTCTAGGCAAGAACACTGGAGTGGGTTGCCATTTCCTTCTCCAATGCATGAAAGTGAAAAGTGAAAGTGAAGTCACTCAGTCGTGTCCGACTCTTAGCGACCCCATGGACTGCGGCCTACCCGGCTCCTCCGCCCATGGGCTTTTCCAAGCAAGAGTACTGGAGTGGGGTGCCATTGCCTTCTCTGCTAAGTCACTTCAGTTGTGTCCAATTCTTTGCAACCCCATGGACTGTAGCCCACCAGGCTCCTCTGTCCATGGGATTCTCCAGGCAAGAATACTGGAGTGGGTTGCCATGCCCTCTTCCAAGGGGTCTCCCCGAACCAGGGATCGAACCTGTGTCTCTTGTGTCTCCTGCATTGGCAGGCGGGTTCTTTACCACTAGCGCCACCTAGGAAGCCCCACTTTACTACTCGCCCAACCCCAATTCCTATTTTCTAAAAGACAGTCACAGATTTTTGCAGCTTTGATTGTAAATAAACACTGATGATACCTGAATGTCCATCTCAATAAATCGCTTTCCCGTCTCCAGCGCCACCTCCAGCTGTTGAAGGAGCAAACGGAGAATATCAATCCGGGAGGATACTCCATTCTCAGTGGTCTTCTCTGAGTTCTTTGGCCCAACAGAGTGGTTAAGACTTGGAAGTCCACTGATTAGCCTCAACGTTAAGGAACGGATTCTTAACCACATTGTCTCCTCCTCCAGGGAAAGTTTCTTATGTTCTTCAGAAACATCCCTTAAAAAGAAACATTCCCAAACCATCCATTTTATTCATGTCAACTTTAAATCTTTTAAAGTTCACTTTCATTAGTCAAGATGACTTTGAACGATCCCAGCTTTCATTTAATAGCTGAATGATCTTGGACAAACCAAAACAGTCCAAGTCACCATCTTGGTATCCATAAAATGGAAAGATAACCTATCTAACAAGTCATTTTCCCCGTATGTGAGACTGGTTTTTCTGATGATAAAATACATAATATAAAAAACTCAAACACCACCAATATAAAAAATATTTTTGAATGGCAGGAAAATGGGCCCCAATAACCTAAGAATCCACAATATTAACATGCTTGGAATAGATCTTTTCATACTTTTACAATACAGATGTACAAAAAATGAACTACAAATATTTATATATTTTAAACAAATAAAATGGGTTCACAGTAGTGTTTATATTGTTTTGTAAACTGCATCTTTTTATGACAGTGTGTACAAAAAAGAGTTAACATAGTAAGCCTGGGGCTATTATCTTTATTTAGAAAGGCCTGCTTGCAGTAGTTGGCCCCTGGCTGAGGTCTGGGAACCTGGTGTGTCAACCATTCCCTAAATGATCAGAGTGGCTCACTGTGCCTAGACTGTTTACACAATCATGTGGTTTAGAGTAAACAGCGCTTTCCTTCTGGGAGTGTGAAATGTTGGTACATGCTACACAGTGGGTGCCTACATAACCAGTTGATAAAAACCTAGGGCATCAAGTCGTTAATGGGCTTCTCTGGGCAGAAATACTCCACACATGTTACTTCATTTTTCGCTGCTCGAGAAAGGAGCGTGCCCAGTGTGTTCCCTCATAGGAGGGAGAGAACACTGGAAGTCTGTGCAGAGGGTTCTCCACAAACCACCTGAATCTCTTTCCGTTCTTTCTGGTTCTATCACATACTCTTCCTTTTGTTACAAAAGACCTTAGCTGTGAGTACAACTACATGCAGAGTCCCTGGAGTCCTGGCAAGTCACTGAATCACAGCATATTCAGAACCACCTCATGTACATGTCTCTGCAACTTCTTAGTTTCCACTTTCCTAGAAGTGAAAGTGAAAGTCACTCAGTCATGTCTTGCAATACAGTCCATGGAATTCTCCAGGCCAGAATACTGGAGTGGGTAGCCTATTCCTTCTCCAGGGGATCTTCCCAACCCAGGGATCAAACCCAGGGATCGAACCCAGGTCTCACACATTGCAGGTGAATTCTTTACCAGCTGAGCCACAAGTTGGTACACAGTCTTTTCAATCTTGATATGTATCACTAAAATTCCCTATATGAAAGTTATATAAAGTTTTACTGCCACATAAATGTACAGCAGTCATTCTCCCATAACCTTGCTGAGAACAAAGATTAATCTTTTTTTATCCAATAGGTTAAATCTTTGTCTGATAGGTTAAAATACGAGTATAGATATAAAGTGCATTTCTTTGAAATTCCTGTTAAACCCTTTGCCTCACTTGTTTTCTGTTATCTGCTTCTTATTGATTTATTGAGTTCTCTGTATATGTGAAGGATATTAACATATATGAAGAAAGTTACTAATACCAGATACGTCTAGAACTTGGTAACAAATTTACTTCTATATAGCAAGTTAATATTTACAGGGGTCAAATCCTTTCCAGATCTGATACAATGCTAAGGAAGGCTTTCCCAACTTTTTAAAAATACTTTTTATATTTTCTTCTAGAATTTCTAAGTTTTAACATAAAATCTTTAATCCATCTATAACTTGTTTTCATGTATGGTGTGAAAGAGGAACTTTTAGATTAGCCAGTAATTTCAACACAGGGGTGAGGTTTATTTTCTTCCTTTGGCTTACCTGTATTTTCTGATCCCTACAATATACATGTTATTGTATGACATAATGTGTGTGTGTGTGTGTGTGTGTGTGTGTGTGTGTGTGTGTGTGTGTGTGTGTGTATCTCTTAAATTCATTCTAATTCTATTTTTTGGGGATTCAGCTTGCTAATATTTTATTGAGTGTTTTTACATCTGTATTCATAGGGGATATTGGTACCTAGTTTTTTGTTTTTGTTTCTGTTTTTGTTTAATTTATTTATTTATTTAAATTGGAGGCTAATTACTTTACAATATTGTAGTGGTTTTTGCCATACATTAACATCATCCTAATTCTTTAAAAATAAATTTCTTGGGGTTAAATTCCAGTTACCTGTCTTTTGGATCCCAGCTAAAGAAAACATTTAAGTCTCTGTTGTCTCGCAAGGCTTCCCATGGAATGTCATCTTCTTCTGGCCGAAGATTCATTGACTTTATACTTTCTGCTAAGCTGGTTGATCTGGGATATAGAAATTTTATGGAAGTATTATTCAATAGTAAAATAGCCATGAAAACATACTAGCCAGGATTTTGTTTTACTAGAAAGAAAGAAAAGGAAAGAGTAAAGAAAGGAAGGCTTTACTATTAAGAAGTAAAAGCTCATATAACATGAAATAGAACCAAGCACTGATCATATTGGCCTGCTACACAGCTAGAGAAAGGCATCTGAAAGCCCAACCAAAATAAAATTCGTCAGCATTAATTCCCAACATCTCATGTCTGTGGGGTATGGGGAACTTTGTAAACACAACATGGACCAGGGACAATGACCATGGCCCAGTTGGCTTCTGTGTGGAACCTGGGATGGTGCTGACAATACTTTATCACTCCTCATGACAGGCACTTTCTCCTTACTTCCCTTTTCCCTCCTACTCCCACCGCCTCATTTTTCTTTAGCTTAAGCCCACTAATGACACCCATGAGCCCATTAATAGCTCTCAGCATCTGATCTAATCCCTTAGTTCCTTATTAGCTCTCATGCAATACTTACATATTTGCTTCAAGTAGAAGGTCTAACAACATCCGCTCAGTACGGACTTGTGCAAAATGAAGAGAATTATTCAGCCTGTTCCTAAAAGCGATAAACTCTGGGATCTTCTCAAATGCACCATATTTGTAAGCTTGAATAATATATTCTGAGGTCTGGGGGAGGAAAGATATCACCTTGGTATAAATATTTCACATGTCAGGCAATGAAGACAAACCTTGCAAGACAAAACAAAACACTCAAACTGAAATTAAGATGTTGAAACTAATCTTGAAAGTTTTTGGTCACCAAGCAGAATACCAGCTTTTGAAAATGTTATTTTTCTTCTATCATATACTGGAGTCAAATGTCTTCTTCACTAGTATTATTACTAATAATACTTAGCCACTGCTACCACCACACAGACTTCCTCCTAGGAGTTATGCCTTTCATTTCAACAGGACTGAAAGTTTTGTTATACACATCAGTCAAAATTTTGATTAGTGCCATAGTGGAAGGAATGTTACTCCATATTTTTCTGCATCTAAGATACACTTTATTTTATACCAAAACACCAGTACAATATAACCATCCCACTACCATGAGAAGTAAAAAGTACTCTCCTTCAGAAAAAATGACAAGATGCCTCTTGGTTTTGTTTACTTCTGAATAAACACAGGACATACGTGCACTGCATCAAGATAGAATTCACCAAACAAAAGACCTAAAAAAATCATGTCATAATCCATTCTGAAGACAGAAAATTCAAAAACCAGGTTACCAGTCCATCCAAACTACTATGCTAGAAATTCCATAAACAGGTAAATAAAGGGAACGCTCAACACACGTACTTTAATTAGATTAATACATATATACAGATGAAACATGAACAGAGGCAAGATAAAGAATACTAAACAGAAATTCTGGCACAACAGAAGGAAATCTCAGGGAAGAACTTCATGGGTATGGGCCTATGCCATCAGGATCAGAAGTCCGAAGGGCACCTTTTCAAGCTAAGGAAAGTATTAAGCTCAAAGCTGATGTCTGCCCCAAAGATCCTTTACAGAAAAGCTAGTCTTTTTGCACAGCCTCAGTCAGCTCTGTCCCCATCTCCATTATGACTGAGTAATTTGCCCAATAGGAAAATAGGCCAATAGTCAACAACATACCCTCTGATACACAGCCTCGCAGGGTTCATTTCAGGCCGCGGGATTGCGCCACGGGCGCTAATTCAACTGCATTCGATGCGGCTTTTAAACCCCCATGGGACACCTCGGCGAGCTGTTTGCCTGCAGTATCTGGAGAAATTAAAGACGGACGGACACAAGAAAATTAAAAAGATTACTTGTGATCCTGCAGGTTTAAAGAAGGACTATCTGAAAAAGCTCATGTACCTTCTAGCCTGATTAAGGGACAGTGATATGCCCAATCAAGGAGAGGCCAGGATATCCTAAACACGTATGCCTATCCAGTGGCCTCCTGGCTTGGAAAACATAGCAAGGTTTAACATCAGCCCTTGCAATAGGACCTTATAGTTTCGGGGGGTGGGGGGGGGCGCGGTGGCGGGGTGACGAGGAGAGGAAAGGCAGCTGGTTAGGAACATATGATCCAGAGACTAATCAGGACAGAAATTTTATTTTTATTTTGGTGATTCCAATCAAATTTATTAATTATAGTTGCAAAATACACTGTGATTAGAGGAAAGAACTCAGCCTTACCGAGTGCAGAGGAAGTTTTTAATCCCTGAGTGGGCCATGGAATACCACTTAAAAAAAAAACAAAAGGCAAGAGAATAAGGGGCCACAAAAAGGGAATGCAGTCCTTTAACTAACTAAACGTAATCAGTTCTCTGGCTTCTGTTTTCGAGATAGTCCTCCTTTAATACTGCAGTGCAGTATCACTGCAGAGCTAGGCAAGGGCCTGGGCAGCTCCCAACAGGACAAAGACTGAGGAAGCGCTACACTTTGAAGCAACAAGGCCTTATTGGAACTGCAGGCAAAACTGGAAGCCACGGGTACTTTAAAGACTTCTGAGTATCACAGGATGTTGTCCATACCCATTTCTATTCATTTATGCACCAATGAGGCTATTTGTATCCCATATGGATGCCTGAAATGAACCCTGGTAATTGTGAAAATTAGCAGAATACATGGACATCAAATCCCTGAATGATGATCTCTGTGAATACCTAAAACAGAGACTTTTAAAGGCTATATTTTTAAAGTATGAACATGTATGTTACTTCTGGAGATATGTGAATATAAGCTCTTAATTCCTGTATTGTAAAAATCTACTCCAAATAAGATGACAGCAGACAATGACCTTTCCAAAAAGAAAATCCCTATGTAGATTTCTAAATAGAACTTTCAATCCCACAGCACAAAGCCTTACAAAGCAGATCTTCCAAGATTTTAAGGAGTAGGTGTTCTTTCAAAGAATAAATTGGAACTGAAATATATCAGTCACTCAAGCAAAAATATCATCTGGGGATGCCAAAAACTACTGAGCATAAAAGATGTAGAACAGAGCTTTAGCTTTCCAGAAAGGTATTTCTAATACTGTCAGGAGGTTTAACACAGACAGTACAACACTACAACCATGACTTTTCTTAGCTTCAAACTCCTAAAGGGAACAGTCCACACCAGAGTCTCCATTTTCCTATTCTGGGACTTGGCCTAAGCACTACAGTTTAAGGTGTGTTTGCCTTGCTGTATTGTGCCTTGCTCTCAGCCCCAGGACCTAGTCCTCGCCTTCTCCTCCCCATCAGTTATATACTTTAATGTGATTAAATAGCTGTTTTCCCCTAGTTAGTAATAATACAAATAAATTTCAAGTAGAGTTCTAGTCCCAGATTCATAAATGCTTTACTTTTATCATCTTCAGAATCTCATACATTCAGGTGAATTAGTCACTCCTGCCACACATGACCATCAGCAAAATATCAAACAAAGATACCAAAAGCCACTGAGGACAATGTGCTCTTTCAAATCACTTCTGGAGATCTCCTCTCCCTATTACAGTACTTTTGGTTGGGTTGTTTTATGTGTGAGTATACTGTTTTCAAAACATTTCTTCAGGTAAAATATATTTTGTGGGGGAAAATATTAAAGCTTAATTTTTATTAGCATAAAATAATGTGCCTTTACTGACCAATTCATGAACAATATAGTTCCTCTAGAATGCTGGATGTTTGAAAAATGGACAAAAACCAAACTCCAGACTTAGATTATTCCCTTAATTTACCCCCTACTCCCATATCAAAGCTATTTGAGAAACAAAACTTTGAAAAGGATTCTTCAGGATATCAAATGTTTATTTAACCTTTCCCTTAGAAACACAGTAATGAGAGTCAGAATAGAGATTTGAAATATACTCTTCTTTGGAGTCTTTCCTCAGGTAGTGAAACAGAGAATGGCAAGCACAGACACTTGAATACACAGGGAAACCTCACATATTTATAACTTGACTGCCCACTCATGCTAGGAGATTTTAGAACCAAGGTCCTAGAGATTCCATTCTGACCCTAAAACTAGGTCAACAGCTTCTGAACAATATGTTTAAATGCAGGTGCCTACTTCTGTCTCTCCCCAATCAGAAGTTAGGGCACAGAATGAGATCTGAACAGACACAATCACTGTTGGGAAGTGGAGTCATGGGGAAGAGGGATAGAGCTTAAAAGCCAACTGATGATGCAAAGTTGCCACTCTGTGCTACCCCAGCCCTCTATGCCATGCCTTGAACTGTGGCAAAATTTAATTATCACAAGCTGAGAGCAACAAACCTGTATTCTAGTGGTTAGAAATGCTTCTGTCCTGTGCCCGCTTTCTATTTAATACACACATGAAGAATTATAGATGAAAGATAACTAGGTATAGCAGTCATAGTTACAAAAGGGCTTTTAAAAAAATCTTCATGAGTGTTGGCCAAGAAGAACCTCAGAAACCAGCTTCCTTGTTGCTGTTTCTTAGTTGCTGTTAGACCATGAAAATGGAACACTATGGGCAGATACCAGGCATGGCCAAATTCCAGGTGATCAGTCTTAGAAGCACATGAGAAGCAAGCAGGTAGTGATGACTGTTGAGGCATGTCTTTTCTCCACGTATGTTCCTGAGTGGTTCTGCATACGTCAATTTAGTAGAGACCATATGGCTTCCCCACAGAAACTTCTGCTTAACTGACAAGTTAAGCAGATGACAACATCTGCTTGCAATGAAAAATATGGTGCAAATCCCATCCTTTCATTATGGCACATAAAAACTCTATCTTATTTATTGTCACTTTAAAATACAAATTATTGACTTAAGTTTCTTAAAATGTCCTTCAAATGGTCAATTTTATAATTGTAAGAAAAGGTAAGTGTACTTACTCTCTGTGATAAAGAGCACAGTTGTCATAATCTTAAGAAATCCATAAAAGTAACAGAGAACAAATGCTATTATAAAATCATATTTGGCATCCCAGGCTATAAACTCTTACGGGCTATTTCTTATACCCTTAGAAAGTCTCTTAGAGATTAAAAGACAGACCTAATAGGCTCTTCCTATTCTGTTAATAACCAGTTTTTAAATGCACTTGCAAGGATTCTACTAAACACACCGGTTCTAACAACCACAGATAACTCTCGACCTCTGCCTAACAGCCTTCGGCCAGGAAGGTACGGCCTAAGGCGCTGGCAAGTACAGCATGGTGTGCCTTCAATGTGTGCGTCTGTGACTTGAAGGAAGACGCTCTCTGGATCATGTGCATTCATTCAGTGAACCAAGACCACATTAAAAAAAAAAAGAAAGAAATTTTTTTTTTCACTTACATCTTTCTGGTTGGAGTGGAAAAACCTGAGTGCAAAGTTACACGATTGGGATGCAGCAGCATACTGACCTAGGGATTCGGCATATCGGGTCAAAAGATAACTAGGTCGGAAGGAAAAAAAAAATGTTATACCTATCCACCTCTAGTATCAAATACTACACTTCAAATTACTACCCACCTCTAGTATCAAATACTACACTTCAAATTATTCAAATAGCTAGGCATAAGAAAAGTTTAAAAAATTCTGCCAAAGAAATGATGTAATTCACAGAATCAAATTTTTTAAAAACAGCAAAGTTAATTCAGTTTTATACAATGCTGTCTTTCTAAAACAGCTCTATGGGACATGGAGAAAATACCCTTGATTCACCAAAAAGAACAATCAAAATACAAATTCAAAGGATCTCTGAGATCAGTGCATAATGTAGAAGTCTCAACCTCAACTGCAAGGCAGTAGACTTCAAAACAATGTATGCTAAGGAAAAAGAGTTCAAAGTACATTAACTGTTCTTTTGAATCTGAGGAAAAACTTTTTTAACCATTTCTAAATTGTACAAATTTAAAATTACCACAAAATGCTGAAAGATATAAAAATCTGCTCTGCAATGGGTCATACACAACAGGTGATTATTTAATCTACAAAACATAATACCAGGAACAACGTTTCTGCTAAAATTAAAATACTAGAGTTCCATGTACAGGACCCCACCCTGCTGGGCTGCTCATTATTCAGAGTATATACTACCAACCCAATGGTGTCATGCTGGATATGCTTAGCATCAAGGCTGGAGTACAGATCCACCACTGGTTCAAACGCCCCCAGCATACAGTAGATTCGAACAAGCAGCAATTTGAATTGAGCATTGGAAGGGCTGTGAGTCAGTCCCTCTTCCAACAAAGCCAGGGCCTGCCACACAGCAGTCTCATCACCTAGAACCAAAATATAATAGCATTATCCAGGTTTTGACAGCAAATGGGGGTTCTCAAAAATAAAAAACAAAAACTTAGTGACGGCATCCCCTCCACTAACTATTTTAAGGATTAGGCTGGGTGGCATAGAACAAATTTTAGATACAAACCTGAAAGCAAAATTGGGAATTTCCCTGAATAGACAGTCCCTCAATATTTACCTCAGTTCTTAACTGAGGTAAGATCTGCAAAAATGATGCAACTTTAAGTTGCTGGGTCTTAAAGAGAAGTTTGGAATCTCACCAAATCCTAGATTCTGAGAAGAGACGGACTTTGAAGGAGAACTAGAATCCACCAACTTCCCCAGTACAGGGTTTTCTCTATAAAACTCCAGACAGATGCTTTCTCTAGACATCATTTTTCTTCCACATGACTGCCCTCTAATAATTAAACTAAAATGATACAGTTTTTCTGGAGTACCAAAATTCAAAAAGTTACACACAGCAATATTCTTAACGGGTATGTAATTTCTCTTTTATGAAATTGTCTAAAGAAAATAATATGAAATGCAGATAAAGTTTTACATACAAGGACATCCATTGTACTAATAAGAGAGGAATAGTAAACTATAGTTATACCTACACAGAGAAATATCATATAGCCATTTGACATTAACAAGGAATTTTTAATAGCAAAAAAAACAAACAGTAGTGACCAGTAAAACATACAGAATTTAAATGAGTATGAAGAGTTCATCTCAAGTATATAAAGCATTCACAAAGAGAGAAGGAAATATGCAAAAATGTTAGTGTCTTTAGGAAGCTGGAAAACTGAGATTAAAATATACCATTTTCTGTTTACTTTTGTTTAGGAAAAAAATGTCTAAAATGGAAAGCTTCAAGCACTGAGCTTCTGAGATTATATTTTATATGCCTTTTTCCCCAAGAGAAAAGAAACAAAATATAACCAAAAATTGGAGTTTTAAATAAATATCATCTATAATCCTACCCAAACTACGTAAAGTATCCAAGATCTACTCAAACTACCACTATGACTAATGTATTGCATACATCCAATTTTGTGCATACATCCAATTTGGTGATGTTGCTAACTGGTCTTCACAATCCTAATTTTATTTAATTCAACACTCAGTGACCTAAATTCTGCAGTAACACTAGATATAAGACCCAGAGAGTCATAGGTGGTTGCTGGCCTCAAAAGGTTCAGAATTGAGCAGAAGAGACAGTTGTACAATTACAGATAAATTTTTTAAGCCCAATGTTATTCAAGGATAACCATAACAGAGTTTTTTAACTTTTTTTAATGATCTCTTTTAAATGGAAACAAAATTTCAAAGTAAATAGCAAAAAAAAAGATTTAGTTTACACTTTTGAACTATTACACCCAACATTATGAAGACATTTATCAACCTATTTTATTTGGAAAAATTTAGAATATAACTACAAATCTATGCAAATTCTTCACCAAATCAAAGAACATCAAGGGTCGATAAGGATCTTGGGGACAAAATTTTTATAATTAACTTTTATAATATAACAAAAAGGTATAAAATACATTAAGTTCTGAGGATATAATGTATAGCATGGTAACTACAGTTAACAAGACCAGTCCTGGGTGTTCTTTGGAAGGACTGATGATAAAGCTGAAACTCCAGTACTTTGGCCACCTCATGCGAAGAGCTGACTCATTGGAAAAGACTTTGATGCTGGGAGGGATTGGGGGCAGGAGGAGAAGGGGACGACAGAGGATGAGATGGCTGGATGGCATCACCGACTCGATGGACTTGAGTTTGGGTGAACTCCAGGAGTTGGTGATGAACAGGGAGGCCTGGCGTGCTGCAATTCATGGGGTCGCAAAGAGTTGGACACGACTGAGCGACTGAACTGAACTGAACTGAAGAGAGTAGATGCTTATCACAAGAGGAGTAGCTATGGGAGGTGATGAACTTTAACTAAACTCACTGTGGTAATCATTTTGCAACACATTATCATATAATATATCTTAAACTAACATAATGTAATGTATCTATTATATCCCAGTAAAAATAGAGAAGGGGAAAAATTATATACTTCATGCTTCATTTCATTTGTGTAGCAGAATCATAAAGTCTTTATTGAATTTGTTACAATATTGCTTCTGTTTTTATATTTTGGTTTCTTTGGTCCCATGCATGTGGAATCTTAGCTCCATGACTAGGAATCCAACCTGCATCCCCTACATTAGGTGAAGTCTTAATCACTGGACCACCAGGGAAGTCCCTGAATAAGTGTTTGAGGGCATCATCAATTTAAAGTGCTCTTCTTAATCCTTTCACGTTCAAATCAGTCTCTCTAGAAATCCTCCCAATTTTCTGTACATTTCTTCTGTTTTTTAATCTATTTATGTATTTGACCGAGCCAGGTCTTAGTTGTGGCATGCAGGATCTTTGGTCTCGATTATGGTATGTAGGATCTTCTAGTTGCGGTGTGTGGGATCTAGTTCCTTGACCAGGGATCAAACCTAGGTCCCCTGCATAGGGAACATGGAGTCTTAGCCACTGGGCCACCAGAGAAGTCCCTATATAACATTTCTAATTTTTATCAGATCCACCTTGAACAATGACTATGTCTACAACTGGAACATTCAGCATCACTTCTGTTGACTTCAAGAAACCAAAAAAAGAAAAAGGAAAAAAAGAATAAAATGAAAATCCAAAAAAAAAAGTAAGAAAGAAGCCCTGCATCTATAATATCTGTAACTTCCCATGTATTTGTACTGTATGATTTTTGAACAACCTACCGTCTTTATTTCTCTGCCCTGTATTTCCCTCATCTGTAAAACTGTAACAATCTTAACTGTATTGTTAACAAGGTTTAAAACATGCAAAGATGGGCTCGATAAAGAACAGAAATGGTATGGACCTAACAGAAGCAAAAGATATTAAGAAGAGGTGGCAAGAATACACAGAAGAACTGAACAAAAAAGATCTTCACCACCAAGATAATCACGATGGTGTGATCACTCACCTAGAGCCAGACATCCTGGAATGTGAAGTCAAGTGGGCCTTAGAAAGCATCACTATGAACAAAGCTAGTGGAGGTGATGGAATTCCAGTTGAGCTATTTCAAATCCTAAAAGATGATGCTGTGAAAGTGCTGCACTCAATATGCCAGCAAATTTGGAAAACTCAGCAGTGGCCACAGGACTGGAAAAGGTCAGTTTTCATTCCAAGCCCAGAGAAACGCAATGGCAACGAATATTCAAACTACCACACAATTGCACTCATCTCACACGCTAGTAAAGTAATGCTCAAAATTCTCCAAGCCAGGCTTCAGCAATACATGAACCGTGAACTTCCAGATGTTCAAGGTGGTTTTAGAAAAGGCAGAAACCAAATTGCCAACATCCACTGGATCATTGAAAAAGCAAGAGAGTTCCAGAAAAACATCTATTTCTGCTTTATTGACTATGCCAAAGCCTTTGACTGTGTGGATCACAAGAAACTGTGGAAAATTCTGAAAGAGACGGGCATACCAGACCATCTGACCTGCCTCTTGAGAAACCTATATGCAAAAAAAAAGAAACCTATATGCAGGCCAAGAAGCAACAGTTAGAACTGGACATGGAACAACAGACTGGTTCCAAATAGGAAAAGAAGTACGTCAAGGCTGTATATTGTCACCCTGCTTATTTAACTTATATGCAGAGTACATCATGAGAATAGCTAGGCTGGAAGAAACACAAGCTGGAATCAAGATTGCCGGGAGAAATATCAATAACCTCAGATATGCAGATGACACCACCCTTATGGCAGAAAGTGAAGAGGAACTAAAAAGCCTGTTGATGAAAGCGAAAGAGGAGAGTGGAAAAGTTGGCTTAAAGCTCAACATTCAGAAAACGAAGACCATGGCATCTGATCCCATCACTTCATGGGAAATAGACGGGGAAATAGTGTCAGACTTTATTTTTTTGGGCTCCAAAATCATTGTAGGTGGTGATTGCAGCCATGAAATTAAAAGACGCTTACTCCTTGGAAGGAAAGTTATGACCAACCTAGATAGCATATTGAAAAGCAGAGATATTACTTTGCCAACAAAAGTCCGTCTAGTCAAGGCTATGGTTTTTCCAGTGGTCATGTATGGATGTGAGAGTTGGACTGTGAAGAAAGCTGAGTGCCGAAGAATTGATGCTTTTAAAATGTGGTGTTGGAGAAGACTCTTGAGAGTCCCTTGGACTGCAAGGAGATCCAACTAGTCCATCCTAAAGGAGATCAGTCCTGGGTGTTCTTTGGAAGGAATGATGTTAAAGCTGAAACTCCAGTATTCTGGCCACCTCATGTGAAGAGTTGATTCATTGGAAAAGACTCTAATGCTGGGAGGGATTGTGGGCAGGAGAAGGGGAAGACAGAGGATGAGGTAGCTGGATGGCATCACTGATTCGATGGACATGAGTTTGAGTGAAGTCAGGAGTTGGTGATGGACAGGGAGGCCTGGTGTGCTGCAATTCATGGGGTCGCAAAGAGTTGGACATGACTAAGTGACTGAACTGAATTCATATAAAGTACTTTCAAGTGCCTGATGATCAATAAGTGTCAAGTGTTATTATTATATGGTCAGATATCTTGCTCCAAAACCAAGAGATTAGGAAAACCATGTCATTATGAGCAAGAACAGATGCTACAAATAAGTGGGGAAGGGTATCTGAGTAGAGAGCAAATTACTAAGTAATCAGTTCATTATGGTTTTTACATTAAGATGACTTTTACAGCTCTATGCAACCTCCTGAATCTGGGTCTTCTGATAGCAAGTACTCTGATGAAAAGAATTTCATCCCCACCTCCAGTAGAACACAGTATAATGAGCAGCAGCATATGGGTATATACAATGTCCTACAAAAGTTCAGAAGGGGCACAAAATCTGCAATGGGGACAGGGGTGAAATCAAGACACACTTGTCAGAGGCACTCTTTGAGTTAAAGTTAGATGAAGGAGGTGATACAGTTATTTCAAAGAGAGGCAACATGATGTTCAGTAACACAAACACCAACAACAAAGAAGCAGATTTAGGGCTTTAAATACTTAAGAATCTGGAGATGCAGGCAGAAGCCAGATTAGAGAGCACTGTAAACCATCCTAAGAAGGCTGACCTTTATCCTCAAGAAAATAGGGCATCTCTGAAGGATTTTAAGCTTGAGGAGGACATCAAAATTGAGTGCTTGGTGAAATGACCCACAAGAGCAGGGCTGTGTCAGCACAAACCGCTGTCGCCCAAGCCCTGTTTCTTCTGCAGTTTATTTTCATTAATAATAATGCAATAAGTAGCTAGTTATTTTTTCTCAAAAACTGCTAATAAGAGAAAATGTCAGAGCATGAGACCTAAAGAAAAGGCTGAACCATCCACTGAATCATTCTTCTCTTGCTCAATGAGTCATGATGTTTCCTTTACAATGTAGTGTATTTTTGTCTTAAATGGGTTAATCAGAACTATATTCAAAAAAAAGTATATGCCCGTGTATATAATTTTAAATGAACAAAAATGGCTATTTCATTCCATGGATTCATACACCTATCTCTAAACTAGTTTTTCTGCATTTTAATTATTATAACTTTGCAATAGGTTGTTTACTCAGTATTCAGAAACATTTTAAAACAGAACAGATATCCACTGAGTTAAGATTATCCTGAATATACAGAGGATACTTGGGGGCCTGGGTTCTTCTAGAAGCACCCTGGAGAAAGGCAAGAAGAAAAACCTAAAAGCATAAATCAAAGTCTTGGGTTATGTAATTAGTCTAAGGATTTATAATCAATAAAAACAAAGAGTAAAAATAAAGTTAAACTGAAATCACTGGTTTTTACCTGTTTCTCTCCATACATCAATAAGCACATGGACAGCAAGGAGACAGTAATAGTCTGAAAACTGCAACTCGGTTTTCAAACAGGATTTCCCTATAGGGGAAAAAAAAATCGTATCTGTATTTTAAGATTTGTTCAATGCTTATTGTCCCCAAAGAGTTATGTAAAGCAAGAAAATGACAGCAGGAAGAAGGGTAAAAGAAACTATTAAGAATAGAGTAAATACCAGAAGAGAATATAAGCCATGAATTAAAAGAGTCAAAAAAAGGTGAGACTACACTCAGCTGGAGCAAAAGGCTATAAGAACAGAGGTGGTACTCCAAATAGTCCCAAAAGGACTGTGTGGAAGGTTGTGAAAGGTTTCAAGTGAAGAAAAGAACAGACATCAAGAGCTATGTACAGCTAATGTAATATGCTCATTACTTCACCTAATTTTTTAGAATACAGTTAGAGAAATACTAACATCATCCACTTAGATAATTTAATTTATATTTTATTACACATATCTAAATAATTTGAACATCATCTACTTCTAAACTAAATATATACCTCACAATTTACAACATTCTTTTTGTTCATTTACATAGTCTATATATTAAGAATACTAAGGCCTACAAGCAGAAAATGTGACAATTATCATAAACTCTGCAACTCATCTGAGTCCCAATGTGATGAAAAGTTGGCTCACCAGCTCAGGAAGAATATGGCTATCTGGGGGTCTATTAAAATTTTTTAAAACTCCAAGCTTAAGAAAGGTTTTGCATTTTATTACTTGGATAGTGTTCCCACTTGATAAAATATTTTTCCTGCCAAAAGCATTAAAACAGCGTGCTATGAGTAATTAGCCTCCAATTAAAAAAAAAAAAGTATACAGACACTAAGAAAAAAACCTGACTTCTAAGTCTTAGCAGAGCAGGGAACTACTGAACACTTTGAAAGGTTGCTCACCAAATTCCAGTCCATGCTGGTACCTTAACATCAGTTCTCTGACCACATTCAGCTTCTGGTTCTTATCCATCGTGTGGTACAAGCCAAGTAACCTCGTCAGCTGCACCACACACAAATGTCGCTGCAGAGCTCTGATGTCGGCAGGCAGCGCCAGCTTATCTTCTGTTGGTGTTGACAAAGGAACCACTCCAAGTAACTGATTAATAAACTGCAAAGTTGAAAGAAAAAAAAAAAAGTACAGGTCTCAAGATAGAACTCATCTTTAGTAGGTCACAAATACTGAAATGGTCTAGAAAAAGACATCAAGGAGAAATACAAATTAAAGCTCCATTTTCTACCAAAATTGCCAACAAAACACTTTTAACAGTACACTTGCTGGTGAAACTCCACATGTGAAACATTCACTGCTGGTCAAAAGTGTTAATGCTAACACCATGCAGTATAAGCATTAAAAGATGAAAAGACCTGTGAAAATGTTTCTTAAATCACAACACATTAACATAATATACAATGTAGCGATGAAAAAGTTTATTTAGGAAGACGGTAAAAAAGAACAATTACCCTAAAACAAATACCCTATTATACTACAAATAAATTCTTAAAGGAAACATTATACACTAAAGGGAATGTCAATAGCCTTAAATTGATTTTTTGATTAAAGCTTTGAGATAATTATAGATTTGCATGAAGTTGTAAGAAATAACACAGATCCTGTGTACCCTTCACCCAGTTTTTCCAATGGTAACATCTTTTTTTTTTTTTTTGGCCATGCCGTGTGACATGCAACATTAGTTCTCCAACCAGGTATCAAACCTGTGGTCCCCTGCGGTGGAATCCGAGTCCTAACCACCGGACTAGGAAATTCTATCCCTATGGTAACATCTTATATTAAAATGTTTTTAATTCTCTAAATATGGAATAAATTTTTAAAAACATGAGTTCCACAACCAGTGGAGTTGCAATACTGGCAAAAGTGAGTTAGAAGACTTAACTGGAAGGGACCCCTACATTGCAGTCAGGGTGCCTGTTTACATGTTACACATGCTTGGATGCTATACTTTGCAGCTGTCAGGATGTGAGAGAATGCTTGGGCAACACAAATCTGGGGTTCTAAAAGGTGTTTATGGAAGAGAAATGCAGCCAAGGGGTCACTATATTTTGTGTCTTCCCTATACTTTATGATCCAAAATTAATACATTATTTTAAAGGAAAAAAGTTCCAACTACACATTTATTAAACACAGGCTATTTTCACTCCCATCCAAGATCCTATGAAGATGACAGTGAAGAACAAAAAAGGACTCACCCATAAGGATCAAGAACATGTGAAATGTGAAGAGATGACAGCGAGTAAAAAGCATTAACAAGATTTCAAAAGATAAAAGGCACAAGGGCAGATGGTAGGTAATAACCAATGCACAGGGTCAAGAATGCTGGAATCCAGCAGTATGCAATGGGGAGGGCACCAATAAGCAGAAAGCCTCTTCTAGCTGCGAAGCCTTGGAAGACTCAGAAATTAAAGGCAGGAAGTATGTCTGAAAGCTAAAGTGCTGGTGGAACTTCAACAGGAGAATCTGCTAAATTCTAAAAAGTTAGACCCCTCCCAAGGTCACTGAGTGAATTCCTAAACCCAGTAGAAGTCAGGGTTTTCTTTCATTCCCAGGAGAAGCTGAACCAGAGACACTGTAGACTCAAGGGGAGACTGGAACGGATCTACTAACCTCACATTTCAGACAACCCCCTAAGAGGAGTTTTAAACATTCATGGTTCTGTCAGACTGATTGGGGTGAAATGAACAAAAAACAAAAACATTAACCCCAAGAAAGAAAGTTGTATAAAAAAGGTATAATCTCCACATATTAAGTGGCTCAGCTGTGAATATTTAGTCATAAAAATATAAACACTGAATAATGACTATACTATATTGAGGGGAAAGTACGTAAGAGAAGAAGTAGGATGTTAGAAACGAAATTATTGCTTTCCACAGTAGGATCCCATGGACAGAGGAGTGTGGTGGGCTACGATTCATGGCGTTGCGAAGAATTGGACATGACTTAGCAACTAAACACACACACACAACAGGATACCAAGAGATGAAGACTGTAACCATAAAAATAAAGAAGTATATAAGCGTAAAATTTAGAAATACAGTATTAAATAACAAAAGAAACAGTTAAGAGTTGAAAGTAATTTGTCTGCACAGAGCCAGAACCAGGGCTGGAGAAGGCAAAGAGCTGCAATTGTTTTTCTAGATAAGCCTTGTAGTACCATTTGACTTCTTCAATTTTATACATGTAATTTTTAGATAGAAATAAAAATTGAAATTCCTACTCATCAGGCAGTTTCACATCTGTCTTAACTTTGCTTCAATTTCTCTACAACTGTATGAATTTTAACTTTATTATGATCAGATAACCACATCTGTAACAAAAACTCTGTGGCATTAGTTCTCATGTTTTTTATTAAATGCCCACATAATTTTTATTGCCAGCTTTTCCATTCTTATAAACCATTTTATATTTCTGGTAAACCATTTTATATATGTAGTTATGTTTATTATTAAAGCCTTCCAACAGGTTTTGTCATAAAACAATATGTTCATTCTCTGTTCTAGTCTTTACAGTTTTACTGCTATACAAAAAGTTTCTTTAAAAACTGGAACTATTTTATTGTTAACTTAAAATCCCAAGACAAAGTAAACAAAATATAAAAATGTCACCAAGGGTGAGACACTTTGGGATAACTGAACTGTATGGTCCATTCTTATGGACCAGTCTCATTTTAGAACGTGTCTCCTAATTCAATGGGACAGCAGTTCTGTATGATTACTTGGACAGTCCACAATCCTCTGACAAACATACTGCTGAGTGGCAGAATTTTTAGCTACTGAAGTCATCCTACATTTTAAAAGTTGTGGTAGCATAACTACCCCTCTCAATTAAAAAGTTTACACAGGACTACAAAACTCACTGCAATAGCCTTCAACCCTTTGTCTCACTGAACAATGACCACCTCAACACTGCTAGTATTTCGCTATTTCTAGAGGGTTCCTCCCAGTAGATTATTACTATATGGGGTCACAGAGGTGACCTAAGATTTTCAAACATGTCGATAAAGTAGAGCTTCTGGTTCTAAAACTGTGCCAGCAAACCTATAAGAATCTCAGCTTAATGAGATGTAAGCACTCCTCTAATGCATTCCCATCATTCGATGCTTTAATTTACAAGATGGTAAGCACTAAGAAGCATGGTCAATTGTTCCCTACCTTAGCACTCAGCACATAACATGGGTGACACTTACTGAACGAATCTCTCTCCCACATGGTTCTACTTTCTGCTTTAATCCCTCCAGTAGCATGAAACTCACACGCTGCGTTTTTAGAGAATTGTGACTATAAAAAAGATCTTTTTCTCACTGAGCCAAATTCTTAATTCCCTGCAACAACTTCTTGCTGGTCCCTGTTCTTATCCCTCTTCTGCTGCTGCTGCTGCTAAGTCGCTTCAGTCGTGTCCGACTCTGTGCGACCCGTAGACGGAAGCTCACCAGGCTCCTCCGTCCCTGGGATTCTCCAGGCAAGAACACTGGAGTGGGTTGCCATTTCCTTCTCCAATGCATGAAAGCGAAAAGTGAAAGTGAAGCCGCTCAGTCGTGTCCGACTCTTAGCAACCCCATGGACTAGAGCCTATCAGGCTCCTCCATCCATAGGATTTTCCAGGCAAAAGTACTGGGGTGGGGTGCCATTGCCTTCCCCTTATCCCTCTTCTACAGGAGAGCTTTTCAAATTAGGAGAAACAAAGCACTGTCAGCACCAGACCAAACATCTCTCTTCCAATCAACCGTTTCTCAAAGGTTTTCAAGTATAACCCAGAACCTTCTTTTCTGGATATGTTACAATTTATCTAGAAAACTTATAAAGCTTAGTCTCAGCTTAACAGCACTCCAAGAATAACTTTTTCTAAACCACAGTGAATAGTGGCAGTCATTTCAGAATCCAACAGAGAACACTGGCTTCTTACCCGTTTGGGAAAGCACTGCTCCATCTGCCCTAGATGTGCAACCTCAAGACTGCGAGAGCACTGAGTGCAGGTGGACTAAGGGTATGGTCAGGAGACAAACGCTGTAGTCATCACCACTGCACTCCCACTGAGCTTCACTCATTCCACATGGGGATGACAGAGGCTTTCTAGAAGAACAGACGGTGGGAGCCCTGTGACAGGAAGACTTACAACCTCCACTAATTAAGAGCTTTTTATAAGTAAAGTTGACCAAAGGTCACAGACTTTCTTGACAGACACTAGTATTTCTTAATATAGTGCTCTGTCCTACCTTGGGCACACTGTTCTTCCAACTGGTAGAGTACTCCAACTGCCCATTACCCAAGGATACTCAGGGCTAAATGCTTAAAAATCTTTAATACGCAAGAAGGTATGAAATTCTCATTAATGGGTGAACAATCTGATCCAATACATGTTGCTGTGGATGAGGAGTCTAAAGGTTCGCCACTTCAGCATGTAATTGATTTGCACTGATTTAATCACATGAAAAAAATCCTGATAGTTGACAATTAACTACAATACGGTACCCAGGCTTAGATCCCTGAAGAGATAAAAGACACTAATGGAAAAGCTACAGAAATATAAATAAAGTCTAAAGGCCAATTAACAGTTACCAGTTTCTTAGTTCTGACAAATGTACCACTGTTTTTAAGACGTTAACATTGGGGAAAGCTGGATGAAGGGTATAGTGTAACTTTCTTTGCTATATTTACAACTTTCCTATAAATGTAGTTATTCCAAAATGAAGGGTTTTTTCCCCTTTAATTTTATTGAAGTATAGTTGCTACAATACTGTATTAGTCTCAGATATACAGAAAAGTGACTTAGCTATATTTTTTTCAGATTCTTTTACATTATAGGCTTTTACAAGATACTGAATATAGTTTCCTATGCTTTTTATTTATCTATTTTATATATAGTAGTGTGCGTATCTGTTAATACCATACTCCTAATTTATCCCTTCCCCCCTTGTTCCCCTTTGGTAACCATAATTTTGCTTTCTACATCTGTGAGTCTGTTTCTATTTTGTAAATAAGTTCATTTGTATTATTTTTTAGATTTCACATATAAGTGATACATTTGTCTTTTACTTTGTTTAGTATGATAATCTCTAGGTCCATCTATGCTGCAAATGGCAACATTTCATTCTTTTTTATAGCTAATATCTCATTTCATGTGTATGTATATCTGTGACGTATGTATGTAAGGGCTTCCTTGGTGGTGCAATAGTAAAGAATCCGCCTGCCAATGCAGGAGATGTGAGTTCAATCCCTGGGTTGGAAGATCCCCTGGATAAGGAAATGGCAACCCACTTCAGTACTCTTGTCTGGGAAATCCCATGGATAGAGAAGGCCGGTGGGCTACAGTCCATAGGGTTGAAAAAGAGTTGATATGACTTAGCAACTAAACAACAATATATGTATATATGTGTGTGCATATAGACATAGACATACACATGCCATATCTTCTTTATACAGTGATATGCTGATGAATACTTAGGTTGCCTTCTTGTCTTTACTACTATAAACAGTGCTGCTATGAACACTGGGATGCATGTTATCTTTTCAAATTAGAGTTTTCATCTTTTCTGGCTATATGCCCAGGAGTAGGACTGCTGGATCACACAGTAGTTCTATTTTCAATTATTTAAGGAACTTCCACACTGTTTTCCACAGTGGCTGCACAAATTTATACGCCCACCAACAGTATAGGAGGGTTCCTTTTTCTCCATATCCTCTCTAGCATTTATTATTTGCAGACTTTTTTTTTTTTTTTTGGCAGACTTTTTGTTGAAAGCCATTCTGACTGGAATGAGGTGATACTTCATTGTAGCTTTGATTTGCATTTCTCTAATAATTAGTGATGTCGTGTATCTTTTCATGTGCCTGTAGGCCAAATGCATGTCTTCTTCAGAGAAATGTCTATTTGGGTCTTCAAGGTTTATTTTTTTAAAAATCCCTAAGATTTGATGACTGCTTCAGCAAGAATAAATCGTGATTTGACAAAATCAGCAATTAACTGCTACAGTTTTGAAAAAATCAGAGACAAGACATTAAAAGCAAAGTCCACTGGACTTCATCAAACTTTAAAATTTTACTCTGGGAATTTCCTGGAGGTCCAGTGGCTAGGACTCAGTGCTTTCACTGCTGAGGTTTGACCCCTAGCCAGGGAGTGAAGATCCTGCAAGTCCCATGACATGGGCAAAAACACAACTTTGTTCTGCCAAGGATCCTGTTAAGAGGATGAAAAGACAAACTATAGTCTGGGAGAAAATATTTGAAACCACATATCTGACAAAGGACTTATACCCAGAATATCTAAAGAATTCTCAAAACTCAACAGTTAAAATCCCTGGTGGCTCAGACAGTAAAGCATCTGCCTACAATTCAGGAGACCTGGGTTCGATCCCTGGGTCGGGAAGATCCCCTGGAGAAGGAAATGGCAACCCACTCCAGTACTCTTGCCTGGAAAATCCCATGGACGGAGGAACCTAGTAGGCTACAGTCCATGGTGTCACAGAGTCGGACACGATTGAGTGACTTCAACAGTTTAAAAAATAAAAAAAAAATCAATTAGAAAATGAGCAAAAAATAACAACAGACATTTCACTAAGGAGAAAATACAGATGGCAAATCAGCACATGAAAAAATGTTTAACTAGGGAAATGCACATTAAAACCATGATGAAACATCACTACATATTTACTAGAATGGCAAAAATAAAAAATTGTGATAACACCTAATGCTGATGAGGATGCAGAAAAACCAGATGACTCATACATAGCTAACAGGAATTTAAAAGACCTAGTTCACTGTGGAAAAGTTAGGCCTTTTCTCTAAAAAGCTAAACATGCAGCTACCGTAAGACCCCACAGCTGAGCTCCTGGGCATTTTCTCAGGGAAATGAAGACTTAGGTTCACATAAAAAATCTGCATGCAAATGTTCACAGCAGCTCTATTTGTAACAGCCTAAAACCAGAGACACCCAGATGTTCTTCAACAAGTTCAAGTAACTTGTGGTACATCCATGTCAAGGAATATTCAGAATAATATTGCAGTACCAGCAATGAACATGGTTCATGTAACAACACAGATGAGCTCCAGAGAATTACGCTGAGTAAAGAAAGTTATACATAATATGATTCCATTATATAACATTCTTAAAATGATAAAATTGTGGAAAAAGAAAACATATTAACAGTTGCTAAGGGAGAGGGATGGGTAAAGGAGGAGATACAGGGAGGTGGCTGTGGGCAGAAAAGGGTAGGCAGCACATGGTGGGCACTCTGGTGGCAGAACTACTATGCATCTTGTCTACGTAATGGCCACATGAATCCACATGCACTACACACACTAAATATACACACACGCACACCACACATATACATACAAATGAATGCGCGTAAAACTGGTGAAATCTGAATAGGCAAAATGGGTGAAAGACATACAAATCTCTCTGTATTATTTCTCTCTCTCTCTCTACACACACACACACACACCCCCCCAGGAGAATTCAATTACACACACACCCCCACACCCCCCCAGGAGAATTCAATTACACACACACACACACACACACACACCCAGGAGAATTCAATTACACACACACACCCACACACACACCCACACACACCCCCAGCAGAATTCAATTACACACACACACCCCCCACCCACCCACCCCCGGGAGAGTTCAATTACCCTCCCCCACACACAAATAGGCAAAATGGGTGACATACAAATCTCTCTGTATTATTTTTCTCTCTCTCTCTCACACACACACACACACACACACACACACACCCAGGAGAATCTAATTACCACACACACACACACATACACACACCAAGAGAATTCAATTACCTGCACACACGCACGCACACACACATACCCCACCCCGCACACACACACACCACACCCACACACACACACACACCCCACCTCACACACACACACCCCAGAAGAATTCAATTACCTGCCAGGGGCTCATTCTCATTGAGGCCCAGCTTTACAAGAAATTATGCCTTAAATCTGATAGCACCTAGACTTACTTAGCTTGATAGAGCAGTATCTTGATAATCTCACGTTCACTACTTTCAGCCATTTTAGAAAAGAAACATGAACTCTTAACCTAGTTACAATAAATACAGGTAACCAACAGAACCCTACTTACTTTTGTACACTGTGTAGCAGGCAAGAGGTCAACAAACACCTTCAGGTCTGTGAAACAACAAGGTTTATCCCCAAACTTTTTAAAATACTGGAACATTAATTCCTCTGGATCACCTAAGAGAGAGGAGGGTAAAATATCACTAAATAATTCATGGACTAAAGAAATTTCTAATTTAAGTGATAAGTCTGATTTGAGAAACATTTATTTCAATTAAATGAAAATTTTGCTTCAATGAGAATGAGGATGACAATGAGGGCTGGAAGATGGCTTGCTAGTTTAAAAATAAATGAACACTTAAAAAAGAAGTTGAATCTTGCCAACTCAGTTATTACACTGAGGAAATGTGAAGTTTTCATTCAACTGAATGAAATAGTTAAAAAGTTTTAAATAGTTTTAAATAGTTAAAAAGTTTTCATTAAAGTTTAAATACTTGAGTCTATATGCAAGCATTAAACACACATGCTTTTCTCCAGTTCTTGAACTACTTAACAAATATTAAATAAATGTTAACTGCATGAAAGATAATGTTTGTTAACAGGCACGCCAACAGACGAGAAAGTCAATGGGAAGAGCCATGGGCCAATAACTCCAAAGTCACAATGTAAAATTTAAACCTGGATAAGCTACCAGCTCTTTTTATTTTTCCTCAAATTAAAAATAAAAATAATAAAAGTAGAATGCTCTCAAACTGAACTAGACTTAGGAAGCAGGTATTTTTAATAAGATCTCTATAAGATTCCAGGCCTCAGTTCCTTCTCTTCCTAGGAACAGAGATCCCATAGCTTTAATCAGATTCTCACAGGTCTCTGTGATCCAAAAGAGACTAAGAATCACTCCCTGGTAAGAAAAAGACAAAAAACTTCTGTGTGTGGAGATTAGACAAATCTAATTTGTAAGATTCAGGTGGGTGAGAGGGAAGAGGAAGACAGGAGATGAATATAATAGCAAGTGTGAAAGCAGATCCAAATAGTTTTCTTTCCAACTTTGGAAAGAAAGCAAATTTTTTTTTTTTTTTTTTTTTGCCTGCACCATGCAGCTTGTGGGATCCTACTTCCTCAATTTGGGATTGAACCCAGGCCCCCTGCAGTGGAAGCACAGAGTCCTAACCACTGGACCACTGGAAATCCGAAAAAAACAATTCTTTGAAATATATTTTAACAATATTTTGCTGAAAGTCACGTGAAGAATCTTCATTTGCAATTTGGGAATAAATACAAACTAAAGTGACTGAGGTAGACCCAAAGAAAGAAGTCAACATGGAATTCCAAACTGGCTGTGAATAATCGACATACAGAATGACAGAGATAGCCAGTTAATTTTAGAATAAACTGCAGAGAACACTAATTACATGATTAGAAGGGACAGAGATGTTCTAGGATAGGTTTTAGGTATTGAGAAGTGCTCGTCATCTGAGGACAACTGGTCCCTAAAAAAACCCTCTTAATCAAGTTTTAATGAGAACCAAATTTCTATAATGATGAATGGGGTTGGGGAGCAGGGAGGGGAAAGGTTCTTTGGAGCTTTATCTTAAAAAAAAAAAAAAAAAAAGAAACTGAAAATGTTTTTAAAGTTCACAATCCTAAACCTAACAAAATTTAGGGTATAATTAAAACTAAAGCTAATTCTAATTCTTAATATGAGCTGATTTTGGCTGAGAGCAGTGCTTTTTCCCCATAAAACTGTGAACCAGTACAATATGACCACATTCAGTCTTGTGCAGTAAGCTCAACAGGAACCATTTTACAAAAACATCTAAGCGCCTCATCAAATTTTCTGAAGGCCTCTCTTAATGCTCTACTATCCAAATTATTCTTTTCTCTCATCTTGTCATTATCCTTATAAATTTTCTCAACTGTTAACTGCTCTAACTTGGCCAGAAGCTATTTTGTCAATGGTTTTGTGAGTGCTCAGAGCAGATTTTCAAGAAATTCATTCATTCATTTCTTGAAATCCTCGAACTTTTACAGAACTGGCTATTTTACTTTGAAATTGATTTTGATATTATTGTTAGCTCAGCAAAAGAATGCATGACAAAGATGCTGATGGCATAGAGAGAAATCTTAAAGTTAAGCCAAGTTGCATGTGTAACTGAGGCCTAATTTTATTAGTGATCCATTCATCAGTAAGGTTATAACAACTTTATCACTGTAGGCCTCAGAGAACAGATACCGCCCTTGGCTACCGAGTGTGTCCCTATCCCTTCTCCATGGTTCCCAAATATTATTACAGCTTCTTACCCAGTTTGTACTCATCATTAAAACCTTGACGTCGTAAACGTCTAATCAGCTCCAGTTTAGCTAGATGTGGTCCTCGGAGATGGCGAGAATTTTTAGATTCTTCTGTTATCCGATCTTCTATAAACCTCACAGCTTCTTCTGCAGAATAATGTACTTCTCCTTCTAAAGAGCTGGGTATAAACACATGAAAAAGGTATTTTGTGCCTCTGTTGTTCTGTACCAAAACTTACAAGTCAAGCCAAACTGATTTCAAGAAACAAATTAAAAATAAAAATATCTGATAACAATAAAACAATACAAATGAGAATAAAAGCTATGAGCATATTCTGATGGTTAGTATGACACATGATTCCTCCCAGTTTTGGCATCTAATTATTACAGAGACTAACCACCTCTACTGCTTTCTTAAAAAAACATTATTTATATATTTTGCATATATAAAATATTACCTAATTAAAAATATAAGTTTTAGTGCTAAGAAAATGAGTCTGAGAAAAATTAGACTTAGTTAATATTATAAAGTAAGCATCAGTTCATAATTGGTTATCATGAGTCTTATTTCCTTATTCACTTTTTTAAAAGATCCTATTTATGAATACTGTCTGTAATACCCCAAAACAGGAATCGGCAACAATACAAGTAAGTACCCATCAACAGGAGACAGACTGAATGAATTTCGTACATTTCTAAAATGGAGTTCTCTTAAGTCACTAAAAAGAATTAATCAAATCTGTGTTTACTATATACGGAAAGACGCCCAAGATACATTTTAAGGCGGGAGAATACCAAGTTATAAATCATTACATCTAAAAGAATTTCATTTTTATGTTAAAAGAATAGTTATGTTAGTATATGCATAATATAAATAAATTTAGAAGACATCAAAGTCTTTTTCAAATAAATCAGGAAGATATCAAACTATTATCAAGAGTAATTTCTGTCAATCATATCTCAATAAAACTGGGGGAAAAAACATCCTGGGATGTTAGGGTCTAGGAACTAACATTTTTTCACACCATTCGTTTATGTCCTAATTTAGGATTTTTACAATGGACATATATTTATTTTAAAATTTTAAAATGGAAAAAAAAATCTTTCTTTGAAAGAGATACATTATTGAGACAGAGAATTCAATTAGGCTTATAAGGAAAGTGAAGTCGCTCAGTCGTGTCCGACTCTTTGCAACCCCATGGACTGTAGCCTACCAGGCTCCTCCCCTCTTCTCCAGGCAAGAGTACTGGAGTGGGTTGCCATTTCCTTCTCCAGGGGATCTTCCCAACCCAGTGATCGAACCCAGGTCTCCCTCATTCCAGGTAGACGCTTTAACCTCTGAGCCACCTGAGAAGATCATCTTTTTGCTACAACATATTAAAAAGTGCTGTAATTCAGGAAAAGAGACAACTTACTGTTCACCTTCAGCAGGAGGAGTCCAGGCCTCTTCAATCAGTCGAAAGACAGAATCGAAATAAGTCAGATAGAACTGCCAGTCATCTGAGCTAAAATCAGATTGAATGGTGCACACAGGATTAAACCCAAGTTGTGACAAATCTGCCTGAGGAACCATGATACTCAACTTATTTTCTAAGTGATATTTTAGTCTTCATTAGGAGAAATCCAATCTTCCCTCTGGGTTTCTTCTACAGCCCTAAAAGGGCAGCAACTCCAAAGGTATTTTCAAGGTCAAACACATCTAAGAAGCTATTTTTTTCCTTCAATAAAATAACCAGGTCTAAAAACCTAACATTCTTTATAGAAAACCCACCATATCAGTGCTTCCTAGGTGGGCTAGGGAGACCAATACTTAGTTTGACAAATTAATGAAATTTCAGCATTCATTTCAAATACTCAGCATCCTGGTGGCAAAAGTTTCACTGTACCTCTTTACTGAAAGATGAAGGCTCATCAAAAACTTTTAAAAAATATCCAGGACACACAACTAAAGGACTTCACTCTATGCCCAGAAATCTCAAAAGATATAATGCAAAAAAATCAAAAAGCCCCACTCTACTCTCATAGTCCAAGAAGCATCTACTTACTTTTTCAGTAAGAGGCGCCGAGAAAGGGCGTTACACTCTGGCCACCTGCTCAGTTTCTTATACATAGCCATGCATTTATTTTCCCGACTCTGAATCTCACTTGTCAACTTCTCTACAATTAAAAGTAATAAAAGTTAGTAAGCTGGTTTCATTTTCCCTCAGAAATCAGAACAAAGTCCAAATACAAGAAGGAAACTGTCACATGTTCTTAAAATTCACTCTCTCAGAAAATGGGATCACCGTTAGATACAAAGTTCTATCTCATTAAAGTTTATTTTCCTGAAAAGAAAAATAGTATATTTCTGATATAAACTTTTAAATCCTGTTTCCCTATAAAATAGAAGGATCCAGAACATATTCAGTTGAAGATCTAGTATATGGGACACACATAAAATCCCAAGAGTATCTGAGGACTTGTATATTTAGACAATAGACTGACCATCCACATACTTTCAAAACACTGAATAAGCTTGGACTTGAACAAGATGAGAAAGGGGAGATGTTAGGAGGAAGATTAAAAGAAAAGAAATGAATCAAATTTTTCCAACAGCTGGGAACAAAAAAACTAGGATTAAATTTCTGACCAAATTATATCTGCTCTGTTCTTTTAAAACAGTTTAGCAGATTAAGCAGATTAAGGATGCCAACAATTACATTAAATTCAAACTTTAACTATCCATAGAACTACAACCTAACTGAATAAAAATACAAAGTTGACTTCCACTCACTTGCAAGGAGGCCAAAGTTAGAAAGTAACATTAAAAATAAAAACAAAACTCTTCCTACATTTTATATAATTAAAATAGTTAAAACTATCAGTTACTGTTACGGTTTTAGTAAAGGATATACATTACTTGTATGAAACAAAATCTTTTCCATGGCTGGACCTAATGAGAGTTATGAGGCCATAAAAGAAACTGACCATAAAGTCAAAATTAAAAACCAGAGTTGTCAAAACAATAACTGCATTCCCATGAATTTCTCCTAAGGAAATCAAAGATGTATAAATATTTAGGAAACAAATTGTTATAAATGTCTAAAAACAGAGAAATAGTTAACACCATCTGCCTGCCGAGTCACTTCAGTTGTGTCCGACTCTGTGCGACCCCATAGACAGCAGCCCTCCAGGCTCCCCCGTCCCTGGGATTCTCCAGGCAAGAACACTGGAGTGGGCTGCCATTTCCTTCTCCAATGCATGAAAATGAAAAGTGAAAGGGAAGTCGCTCAGTTGTGTCTATTAGCGATCCCATGGACTGCAGCCTACCAGGCTCCGCCGTCCATGGGATTTTGAAGTTCATATTTCCAACAAAAAGGAAAAAAGTATTTTCACAACAACAGAAAAGAGCCCTAACTTCTTTAACATGTAAAGTGCTCTTGCAAATCAATAAGATTAACCAAATTTTTAGAAATAGGGAAAGACTAAGGAAAAGCAGCTCAGAGAAGAAGAAAACATTAATGATTTTTAAACAACTGAAAAAATAATTATGCTCCCTTGTGGCTAAATAAAAAAACTGTTAAGGTATGTTTCATCTAACTGAAAAACAAAAAGTTTGATAATATAGATGGATAAGTATGTAAAGAAACAGGCCCTCAATTACCTCCTAATTTTCCTCTGATAACATCCAAGGCTTCCTGGTACTTTCCCAAACGTTCCAGGATCATATAATAAAGTTCAACCTTATAGAAAAAACAAACAAAAAGTGTAACCACTGAAACTTTTTAATAATAAAGAGATATGTCATTTATATGTTTTTAAAAAGCTGTCTAATAGAAAAGAACACTATCTTCAAATAAGATGAAATTAACAGTGAGACTCAGGCAACAGTATCTCCCCTATCTGTGTATATCTCAACAGAGAACACTTGCTGGAAGCACGCACCAAACAGCAGCTCCTTCATTCACTACACCTAGGTTAGGGAATTCCACAGTTTCACATTTACACAAAAGCCAAGAGAGAGGAACTAGTTCTCTAAAGGGAATAAAGCAACAATTCATAATGTTGTAACAGTATCAAAAACATGCAAATACAAAAGTGGGGTTTAAATTACTCACTTCAGCCTCTGCTTCTATCTTGTCCTCTTTCACCATTTTTTCTACCATTCTCTCAGCCAGGGGCAGAAACATTGTTTTTGAGAGGTTTTCATCCTGTGCTGATATAGACTGGAGGAGAAAGATACATGTTTCATTCTAATTTCTTCTCTGTTTGCACTATTTATATTATCACCATGCAGACTATTATTGTGATTCTGGCCCATAATTAACAAACCACTATGTCAAATATCAGACCTAATTTGAATTTACTAAGAAGATACATTAGAGATGGTTTGCTTTACAAGAGATTTCTTAAGATTATCTTACACATTCTTGAAACTGTTTCTACAATATGACCTAACTTTTATTTTTTTATTTTATTTTATTTTATTTTTTGCAGGGGAAAATGGACAAAGGAAAGGATCAATGAGGGTGGGAGGGAAATGGGAAGAAAGAAGGGGGAGTGATGGTGGGGAGGAGTATACGCAATTTCTTAACCAATGGCTTTCTATTTTTAATCACAAAGAACACTTAAAAAAAATCCTGTTGAATTCATCCTATATTAGGAGGTTTGATCTCGAAATGAAAAGTTCAGGAAACAAAAAGTCCAGTTTGAGTGTCCTCATCTTAGGCACATCTTGGTATTTTGTATTGGTAGGTCGATCTTTACCACAATATATTATTTAGGACAGGATCACATTTGTCACCTCTTCCTCCCTACTACCCAAAGTGGTACCAAACCCATAAAATAGTCAATAAACCTTTACAGAGTGAACAAATAAGTCTTTTTTTTTTTAAACTCTCCTGAGTGAACTGAATTTTTTGAGGCTCATAAGTGAATATGTTTTGCTCTTTACTTTGTCTATTACAGCCAGATTATATGAGTGGGGTATTAAAGTCTCCCACTATTATTGTATTGCTGCATATTTCTTCTATCATATTAATTAATGTTTGTCTTAGATATATCAATGCTCCAATGTTGGGTGCATATATATTTATAATTGTTATAACTTCTTTTTGGATTGTTCCTTTAAGTCGTTATGTGTAACCTTCATTGTCTCCTTTTCAGGATCTTTAAAGTCAATTTTATCTGATATAAGTATTGCTACTCCTGTTTTCTTTTGGTCCATATTTGCATAGAAAATCTTTTTCCAGCCCTTCATTTTCAGTCAGTATATATCCCGTATTTTAAGGTGGTTCTCTTGTAGACAACATATATAAGGGTCTAGTTTTTGTATCCATTTGACCCATTTTAGTCTTTTGGTTGTCTCTTGTAGACAAGGTATGTAGGGGTCTTGTTTTTGTTTTAGGGAAGTTTTCAACTATTATCTCCTCAAGTATTTCCTCATGATCTTTCTTTTTATCTTCTTCTTCTGGAACTCCTATAATTCAAATGTTGTAGCGTTTAATGTTATCCTGGAGGTTTCTGAAATTGTCCTCATTTCTTTTGATGCGTTTTTCTTTTTTCTCGTCTGATTCATTTATTTCTAGGATGCATCACTGACCAATGGATACGAGTCGAGTGACCTCCGGGAGCGGTGATGGACAGGGAGGCCTGGGGCTGGGTGGGGCGCAAAGAGTCGGACACGACTGAGCGACTGATCTGATCTGATCTGATCTTCTAATTCACTAATCCTATCTTCTGCTTCTGTTATTCTACTATTTGTTGCCTCCAGGGTGTTTTGGATCTCATTTATTGCATTATTCATTATGTGTTGACTCTTTTTTATTTCTTCTAGGTCCTTGTTAAACCTTTCTTGCATCTTCTCAATCCTTGTCTCCAGACTCTTTAACTGTGATTCCATTTTGATTTCAAGATTTTGGATTAATTTCGCTATCATTTTTCGGAATTCTTTATCAGGTAGATTCCCTATCTCTTCCTCTTTGGTTTGGTTTGGGCATCTATCCTGTTCCTTTAGCTGCTGGGTATTCTTTTGTCTCTTCATTTTGTTAAAATTGCCAAGCTTAGAGTGTCCTTACTATATTCTGGTAGTTTGTTGAATTCTCTTTATTGAGGCTGTTTACAGGTCTTTTCAATATCTGATCTCTGCCCTGTTACAGAGAGGGCAGAGATGAACACCCAAATCTAAACCGGCCAGGTTCAGGCACTTGGATAATCCTCAGAAGCACAGACTTGGTTGAGTCTGCGTTTTATGCCCTTCCCAGATCCGAGTAGCGCAGGTGATGAAATGTTCAGCGAGCACAGCTGCTGCGACTTATCGCCTCCCTGCCGCTCAGTTTTCTGGGTATACAAACAGCGCACTTTCTCAGGCAGATGTTAACCATCCAGAGCCCCAAGAAGCGTGAGTCAGCACAGAAACCTACTCACAGTTCCGTAGACAGTGTCTCTCTAGGGCTGTAATTGCCCGCCTCCGGCCCTGGCTGCCTGTCACCGGAGTGGGACGGCCTGCAGCCTGCCATCTCTGTGCAGCCCTTTGTTCCGTAGGTAGTCCTGGTGGTGTCTTAAGTTAGGGCTGGCTTTTGATGTAGTAGATAACCGACAGTCTGGTTATTTCACTCAGATAGCGCCCGAGATAGCCAGGCCAAATCCTTTCTCAAAGCAATGCAGGCCTCGCTGCTCCTCCTAGCCCAGCCCCCGCTTGCCAATAGCAAATGCTGGTGTCCGCGCCACTTTTCCGCAAAAGGAGTTACAGCAGGGCTGTTTTCTCGTTTTGAAGACAATGAGTTGTCTTTCTAAGTGCCTGATGTCCTCTGCCGGCATTCAGAAGTTGTTTTATAGAATTTATTCAGCATTCAAATGTTCTTTTAATGGACTTGTGGAGGAGAAAGTATTCTCCCCGTCTTACTCGTCTGCCATCTTAGTTCCTCCTCTGACCTAACTTTTAAATAGGTCATTCAAACATTTTTCTTGAAATATATTAGGGGGGTTACATTTATACTGTTTATTATAGATAAACGATACCAAGCATTTGAAGAGAAAAGCTTTTGCGATGTCGTCTTGAGATGTTCACATATTATAAAGGAAATGCCAATTTCTTCTATTTATAGCATGGCTTACTTAACAGCTACAGTTGCCTCAGACTGATCATTAAAATCGATACATGATATTAATCATTTTAACATTGCCAAAGATTCTGCCCGGCGCTCATTTGCCTCCTGTAAACAACCTTTCAGAGTAGTTATTATGCTTATTTTATAGATAAACTAAGGTTAAAAAGATTTCCCAACAGCTCAAGACATGGGGTAAAGCCAGTATTTGAAAAGCAGACTAGTCTGAGCCTCTCTGCTCTAAACTGCTACATTTTAACACCTTCCTCCCCATCATCTCCTACACAGTATCTCATTTTGGTCCTCACTGTGGCTCTGGGAGATAAGCATCTCCATTAGGCAAAAGAGCAGACGGAGGCTCAGAAAGAAGTGACAAAACAAGGTCACCCAGTTCAACGATCTGTTCACTAACCAACAATATCAAACATTTCCGGGCTCATACTTGATCAAGCAACCTAGTAATAGATCCAAGGTTAAGGGGAAATACACTGTGTATTACACACAAATAAACCAATGTATCAACTCATAAAGAATATCAAAACTAAATTCAAAAAAATCAGCTGACAGTGTATCAAGTCCCTGTTTGACACATGCTGCAACGCATTACCCAAGATGTTCAGAGGACACATTAAGGACAAGTACTGTACACAAAAATAAAAACAAATCTCAATCCCATTCTGAATGCCATACTCACTTGCATAATTAAGCTCATCACAGACCAAAAGTAGTAAGGGTTTTTTGGGACAATCTTATATAGAGCCATGCCAGCCTGAAAGATAGAGAGCCATAAATATTTTGTTTAGAAAACATCAGACAGAGAGCAGTTAATGATATGTGGCAAGAAGTTTCCAAGGAAAATAACCACATGTTTACATATGCCAGTTACTGTAAGTGCCTAGTAACTTGATGGATATGCTCTATAGGCTAATAAGATAGGTAATCAAAATGGCAAATTTTTACAAGATCAGGAGTGATATTTCACCTTTTAAATCACATTTTCTCAAACTGAAGCCCAGTGTTCCTAGAGAATACTGCATTCCAATATAGTTCTTGTAGACTACCAAGCAAAAACAAACGTGGCTTATGACTATATATCAATAAACAAACTTTAATGAAGCCTCTGCACTAATCAATTACAGTAAAATAAAAAAATACAGCATATTTAAACTTTAAAGTTAGACAAAATTACTCTGACAGTATTCAAAAAATAATTCTTAGGTTAGGAAAACATTCAAGTTCTTTCAAGATACCATTAATTAGAATTGAACCCTTTCATTGTATAATACTCAAATACTTAAAAGCAGAAACATGGCATAAAGGAGCAAAAATCTATTCATGTAAAACTGAGAATCTGTCCATAATTGTCCAATTAGTAATCAATGCTAAGAACTCTGTTAGCTAATTATCACAGTTACTATTGAAAAAAATACATGGAGCCCCTATTACATTAAGTGGAAGGAAATGTCTATTCCTGCCAAAAATACAAAGATTGAGTCCTGATCCCCAAGGCACTTAAAAGCTAGGGGAAAAGACCAATATTCAGACAACTAAAAATATTCTTGGCAATAAAAATAAACATCCTACATGGGGAAATTCCCTGGCAGTCCAGTGGTTAGGACTCAGCACTTCACTATTGGGGTGGGGTTTGATCCCTAGTCAGGGAACTAATAAGATCCCACAAGTCACCGAAAAAAACAATCACAAACAAAAAAAACATCCTATACAGAAACACCATGCTAGGGTGTTTCCAGGGGCTTGCCAGGTGGTTGAGCCCTTAAAGAATTTGCCTGCTATGCAGGAGACACAGGAGACTTCGCCCCTGGGTCAGGAAGATCCCTTGGAGGCAGAAATGGCACCCCACTCCAGTAGTCTTTCCTGGGAAATCCCACGGACAGAGGAGCCTAGCAGGCTACAGTCCACGGGATTTTCTAAGAGTTGGACATGACTTGGCGACTAAACAACGGGTGTTTCCAAGGAAAGCAAGGTTAATAAGTTTGTTTATTCCTTTTTATTTTTTTAAGGAAAAGCAGAGAAGAGCCTTCTCCAAAGTAGCAGTCTTTCAGATGGAACTTGAAGGTCAAACACAATGTCTAAAAGCAAAGATGTGGGGGTAAAAATACATATAATCATTTGGAGTGAATGGATAAGTGAGTGAATCAGTTTCTTAGTAGACGCAGAAATGAGTAACTAAACAAAAACATTAAAGAAAAGACATGCTAACAAGAACAAGTAGGACATCTAGTAGAGGCAAAAAATTAAGAGCAGTAGAAGGGAAAAGGGCTAAGAGGTAGACAGAAGTACCTTTGTTATTAAAGCATTCAAAAAGGAAGCTATACAGAGTAACACTGCGACACTGTATAAATCTGTACTCTTCCAAAAAGAGTGTTTTAGCAGTACTGTGAAGAAAGAAAATAGGGAGAAAGAACAGGGGCGGCAATGAAGAACTAAACCAAGAATCGGTATATGAAACAGGGAATTCTCTGGCTGCCCAGTGGTCAGGACTCTGTGCTCTTACTGCTGGGGGATGGGATGTTTCCTGGTCGGGAAATAAGATCCTACAAGCCCTGTGGCCAAAAAAAAAAAAAAAAAAAGAGAGAGACAGAGAGAAACCTCAAAAACACCTTGGAGGCAGAATCAAGATGATCTAGATGGTGAAACACCAAAAGGGAGGGGACATATGTGTATGTGTGGCTGACTCATTTTGCTATACAGTAGACACTGATACAATATTGCAAAGCAACTAACTACATGTCAATAAAAAAACTGAAAAAAAAAAAAAAAAAAAAGACTCTGGAGACAAAATGGACATAGAGGATAAGGAGGAGAGTCCAGGATGGCTTGAGGTCCCTATTTCTAATACCAAACTGGAGAAATGAAGTGGAAACATTAAAAAAAAATTTTTTTTTGATAATTTGGGTAAAGAAAACATTTTATAATGACATACAGAAATAAAAAGGAATATTAATATGAATTTCTAACATAAAAGAAAAATTTCATGCCTATACACTACTGTCTCTGTTGCTACAGAGAATTCCCAACCACAGAGAAGTTGGAAAAATGCGGCCACAAATTGGTGACTTAGAGAATAGGAATGTCACCAACAGAAAAAGGAAAGTCTAGTCATCTATCATATGAATAACTAGCAACTCTTCATTCAAGGTGGCTTTAAATATTACCTGCCAGAGATATCTGTGGGGCAGAAAGCCTTAAACTTTCTGATTCCCTGGCTTCCCTCCCTCTTACCTAAACCAGTTTATGCAAATCGCTCATTATTTAACAAATATATAGCATATGTTATTCTAGGAACTAAGGATTCAGTAGTGAACAAAAGCCCTTACTTTTAAGAAACATAGCATGTAATTTATAAAATACCTATTACCCCAGACGGACATACCATTTCAAAATAAACATACATACGAGCTAAGAACTGTGATTACCTTGAGCAGCAACAAAGGTAGAATAAGAACCAAGAAACTCCATTCTAAGACATTTAACACTAGAGGACTCCTTTCTTCCAATGCATTAGACTAAGACAATGAATGCAAAAGCAAGCTATGGTTAAAACATTGAGAAGCTGTTACTACTAAGCCAAGTCAAAGCAACAGTCTCCAAAAAGCAAGCTGAAAAATTATACTTATCTCTGGCAACAAGTTAAACTGTACAAAAATAAAAGTTGATCAAGTGGCAGATTATTTTTTCCTTTTCTCAAAATTTACCTTAATATTGCCATTGCATGAACTTCTACTTTTTATTTTGTGTTTATATTTTATAAAATATATATTTAAAAAATGTATTTTGTGGGATCATAACAAAAGCTTTTTAAAAAAACAAAGAACAGAAAGTAAGTTGGAAGGTATCCACAGCCCTATACCCTGGCAATATTTCAGTACATACATCTAATAATATCTTTTATTAAGGAGAGGTGGATGGGAGAGGAGTGGGAGAAGACCATTTTACAACCTGCTCTCTTCAGTCACTACTGGGAATATCTTTCTATGTGAACAAATAAAAACACACAGTACCACGGATAGGTGCAGGGAGAATGTTGCAGTTTTTCTAACATATAGGTGAACTGTAATTTCTTTATCTGCGTCCATATTAATGTATACTTAATATGCTATGCTAAGTCACTTCAGTCGTGTCCGACTCTGTGCGACCCTATAGACAGCAGCCCACCAGGGCTCCCCGTCCCTGGGATTCTCCAGGCAAGAACATTGGAGTGGGTTGCCATTTCCTTCTCCACTGTGTGAAAGTGAAAAGTGAAAGTGAAGTCGCTCAGTCGCAAACGACTGGTAGCGACCCCATGGAATGCAGCCCACCAGGCTCCTCCATCCATGGGATTTTCTAGGCAAGAGTACTGGAGTGGCTTGCCATTGCCTTCTCCGATACTTAATATGCTTTACTTAAAACATACTCCGAGAAGTAAAAATGATACTAAAGATTTACATGTATATGTTAGTGTTACCAATTTAAAAAAATACACCCACTTTACAACAGAAGAAAAATTATAATTTCTGAATACTTTTCCTGAGAATATACTCCAACAATAAATAAAAATGATAAAATTTCTTCAAAGAATTATATTTGGGCCCCCCAAAATTCTTCCAGTTTAAAAACTTGCCAAGGTGAATACAAAGATTGGTATTTAAAGGATTTATCTTAATACAGTATCTTCCACCTTCCCTGTTTATCTAGTGTTACAGTTTGATACTTCAAGTGAAAGTGTTAGTTGCTCGGGTTGTGTCCAGTTCTTTTGCGACCCCATGGACTATAGCCCACCAGGCTCCTCTGTCCATGGGATTCTCCAGCCAAGAATACTGAGGTGGGTTGCCATTTCCTTCTCCAGAGGATCTTCCTGACCAGGGATCAAACCAGCGTCTCCCGCAGGAGATCCTGCATTGGCAGGCAGGTTCTTTACCACAGAGCCACTTGGGAAGCCTGATATTTCAAGTAAATAAGACCAAATAAAAACCCAAGTAGCAAATATCTGCCTTCAAAATATATTATATCCACAAAGCATTTCTTTAAAAATTTTAGCTTGACATCATAACCCTTTATGAGCTTAACTGGGCAAATTTCATTTCTCTGGGATGCCAGTTTTACTTACGTATCAGCCCCAATGTATCCAAATGAGGCACCTTCACAGGTAATACAAGCAACACGAAAAATGTGCTAACTAGCAGAGAAGGAGAAGCCACAAACGGCGGGGGGCGGGGGAGGAAGCATCCCAAGCAACAGGGATTTTTTTACCCCCGCTGTGAACTTAAAAATCTTAGCAGGCTATATATACGGATGAATTTACAAAATAGATGTAAACTTTTAAAGCTAATTTTTCTAGTCTGTTCAGTTATTGCTCTGGGATTTCTGCCCATTTTCTGAAAATATACCAGTGATCTGATGCAGTGGACAATCTAAAGGTTGTCCTTTAGATTGTTCTTACTAGAACCAAACAAAACATACATTAGGCCACAAAAGAACAATCACATTTCCCAAATAAATCAGTTAAAGAATCTGAATAGTTGTTCATCTTTAAAACACACACACACAAATATCTGGTTGATCCACACACACAAATACATAGATTGACTCCTATACATGTATGCAAGCATACATGTGCAGATACACACACACACACAACTGCAGTTAAACCACAGTAAAAAGGCTTTTCGGAGAAGGCAATGGCACCCCACTCCAGTACTCTTGCCTAGAAAATCCCATGGACGGAAGGGCCTGGTGGGCTGCAGTCCATGGGGTCGCTGGGAGTCGGACACGACTTAGCGACTTCACTTTGACTTTTCACTTTCATGCACTGGAGAAGGAAATGGCAACCCACTCCACTGTTCTTGCCTGGAGAATCCCAGGGACGGGGGAGCCTGGTGGGCTGCCGTCTATGGGGTCGCACAGAGTCGGACACAACTGAAGCGACTTAGCAGCAGCAGCAGCAGCAGCAAAAAGGCTTTCAGAGAAAATCCCACAGCCCAGGAGGTTTGGGTATCAAGTTACCTGTTGCATTTTCTTGTATTCGCCCACTCTGGCATAGGCCATGAAGAGGTGAGAGTGATATTCCTCACTATTGGGAACTTTCTTCACAGCTGCCTCATAAAGTTTTGTGACTAACTCCGCTAAGACAAAGAGAAACAGGATTTTAATTACTGATGTGTAACAAATCTTAGCAGCAATTTTTTTTTTCCTATTTGGAGGAAACAGATGTCTCCTATCATTAAGGAAGAACAAATATCTGCTTTGCCTCACCTGATTATTACTCTTCCCTTGCTCAGATATTTTCAATAAAGAACGAACTAGGTCAGCCCCCTGATGACATTTACAACATATAAGACTCTCCAGGATCTATCTAGTCTTTCTGTCTTCTTCCAAATTCCTTCCACCTGACACTTTATGCTCCAGCTACATCAAAATATCTGTAGTTCCACGAGATTCCCTGTGCTGTATCGTAGCTCCATGACTTCACATTGTTTCCCCTGCCTGGATTCCCCTTTCCTCTCTTTTCTACTGAGAGAACATCACCTAAGACCCAGTTCAAATGTAATCCCCTCTTGCCAGGAACAGGGCTTCCCAGGGAGCACAGCAGTAAAGAATCCACTTGCCAAGGCAGGAGATGTGTGTTTGATCCCTGGGTAGGGAAGATCCTCTGGAGAAGCAAATGGCAACCTGCTCTAGTACTGTTGCCTGGAAAATTCCGTGGACAGAGGAGCCTGGGGGGCTATAGTTGATGGGGTCATAAAGAGTCAGAGAAGATGTAGCATACGCACATCCATGCATGCTGCCAGAAACTATGCAAGTTCAAATGTAATCCTTTCCTGACACCATCTCTGCTCCTCCACCTCAGTTTGATCACTGCTTCCTTCTGCCACTTTTAAATCTTTTAAATAACTTTCTTATACAATGTTTAATATATAACGCAATATACTATCTATTAATATATTTTTCCTTATAGACTATGAGTAACATGAGAGCAGAAAGAATACCTTTCCTTTATGATTCTAGTACACTACTTGTCATAGGAAAACTTTCAACCAATACTTGTAGGATAATTTTTTTTTTAACGCTAGGAGAGAATCCGTAGCACTAAAGTGACATAATCCCTAAATAATCAGATATACCTCAATTCTTAAGTTTTAATCTTTAATAAGAATGAAAAACAAAACTGAACTATAAAATAACATTTTCTGTCTGCTAGGTTGGCAAAAAATTTGTTTTTTTCCAGTTTTACTGAGAAATAATTGACAAAAACTGTATATTTTTAGAAGCACAACATGATGGTTTGATGGCAAAAAATTTTTAAGTCTAAGAACACCAATGACAAAGATGTGAAGCAACTAGAACTCTTACACACTGCTAGTGGGAGGGTAAATTTAGAAGCAAGCTGACATCATGTTTATCTTTAAGCTGAACCTACACCCTATGACCTAACACCTCCATTCCTAGATTCTGGTGTACTCACCCAAAAAAGTATTTTGTGGCAGTGAGCATGAACTAACTGCAAGCACTTGGATATTAAATGAAAAGTGCAAGTTACAGAAGATGTACAGCATGAGGCCATTTACATTAAACCCAAGAATAAGCAAAACTAGCAATGTATTGCTTAGAAAAACAAATGTGAAAATATTTTTAAAGAAAAGCAAGAGAATTTAAAAAAACATTCAGGATAGCAAATCCCTCGTAGAAAGTTAAAGGGGAAATGAGATTGACAAAGGACAGACAGGAAGTCCTCTAATCGCAGGCATGCCTCATTTTTTCATTGCACTTCCCTTTACTGTGATTTGCAGATACTGTGTGTTTTACACATTGAGGGTGTGCGGCAACCCTGTGTCTAAACAAATCTACTGGCACCATTTTTCCAACAGCATTTGCTCCCTTTGTGTCACTGTGTTACATTTTTGGTAATTCTTACAATATTTCAAACTTTTTCATTATTATAAAGTTATGGTGATTTATGACCAGTGATTTTTTTTTAATCTATGAATTCATTTGGCTATGCTGGGTCTTTGTTGCTGATCATGGGCTCTCTTTAGTAGTGGTGAGTGAGAGCTACTCTCTAGTTGCAGTTCATGGGCTCCTCATTGTGGTGGCTTCTCCAATTGCAAAGCACTAGCTCTAAGGCAGGCAAGCTTAGTTGTCCGCACCATGTGGAATCTTCCCAGACCAAGGATCAAGCTTGTGACCCCTGCACTGACAGACAGTTTCTTAACCACTGGACAACTAGGCAAGTTCAACCAGTGGTCTTTGAAGTTATTACTGGAATTGTTTGAGAGCACCACAAATCATACCCATATAAGACCTTGAACTTAATCAACAAATGTTTGTCTGTTCTGACTGCTCTATTATCTAGCTGTTCCTGTCTATCTCCCTCTCCTCAGGCCTCCCTATTCTTTGAGACACAATATTGAAATGAGGCCAGTTAATAACCCTACAACAGCCTCAAGTGAAAGGAAGAGTCACATGACTGGCACTTTAAATCAAAAGCTAGAAATGATTAAGCTTGGTGAAAAAGGCGTGTAGAAAGCCAAGACAGGCTGAAAGGTAGGCCTCCTGTGCCAGTTAGCCAAGTTGTAAATGCACAGGAAAAGTTCTTGAAGGAAATTAAAAGTACTACTCCAGGGAATTCCCTGGATGCGGAATCAGATCCCACAAGCCAAGAGGTGCAGCCCTCCCCTAAAAAAAGTATTATTCCAGTGAACACATAAATGATAACAAAGTCAAACAGCCTTATTGCTGACATGGTTTTAGTGATCTAGGTAGACAATCAAACCAGCCACGATAATCCTTTAAGCCAAAGCCTAACCCAGAAGAAGACCCTAACTGTCTTTAATTCCATAAAGGTTGAAAGAACTGGGGAAAAAATTCATGTGACTCACTTCATTGCAATATTCACTCTAATGTGAAACCAAACCCATGATATATCCAAGGTATGCCCGTACTAATAATGCTCGATTTCTTAAGCTGGGTAGTAGGTTTATCAATGTTCATTTACCTCACATCAAATGTTCTTGCTTGCTTGCTAAGTCACGTCAGTCGTGCCTGACTCTGTGTGACCCCATAGACGGCAGCCCACCAGGCTCTGCCATCCCTGGGATTCTCCAGGCAAGAACATTGGAGTGGGTTGCCATTTCCTTCTCCAGTGCATGAAAGTGAAAAGTGAAAGTGAAGTCGCTCAGTCGTGTTCTAGTGTGTTACATAATACATACTCTTTTATAACATGTATTATTAAAGATATGTATCTCATAACAAAACATTTAAGAAATCAACAAGGAAAAACTTTATATACAGATGAAACTGTACGCTACCTAGGATATCGTCAGAAATAATGTGGCAGGCAGAGGGGTATAGATTAAAATTGACCGTGTGTCAATAATTGCTGAAGGTGAGTAATGGGCACAATGGGGTTTATTATGTTATTCTGTTTCTATGTTTGAAATTTTCCATAATAAAAAGTGGGAAAAGGGGCTTCCCTCGTGGCCCAGTGGTAAAGAATCCAGCTGCCAATAAGGAGACCCAGGTTTGATCCCTGATCCGGGAAGACCCCACATGCCTCAAAACAACTAAGCCCATGTGCCACATGCTTGAGCCTGTGCTCTAGAGCCCAGGAGCTGCAATACTGAAGCCTGTGCTTTGCAACAAGAGAAGCCACCACAGTGAGAAGCCTGCGCACTGCACCAGAGAGTAGTCCCTGTTCACCCCAACTAGAGAAGAGCCAACGAAGCAGCAACTAAGACCCAGCACAGCCAAAAGTATATATTTTTTTAAAGTGGGGGAAAAGCAACTCTTTCATTTAGCAAATAAAAATGTCATAAATGAAGTTCAAGTCCTCATTCCAATTTAAGGATCCTAATATGTGCAAAATAGCCACTCTGTCCACAGCCTTGCAGGCCATGATCAATGCATTAGTTTACCTGCTGTCATCCATCAAATCATGAGTGGTAAGTAAATTAGACAAATACAGAAGTCAACCAGAAATATCCAAAAAATTAAGCACAGTTTTAACAACAGTGGAAAGAAAGAAACGTACGTCGGTGCATCTCCCGGTAAAGAATAGTCAGTGCCTGCAGCGAGTTGTCATCTGTGGGTTCAAGAGCGGCCACCTCCTGTGCCAAGATGAAAGCTTCCTCTTGCTTTCCAGTTCTCTGTAAACCGATTGCCTTTAACACCTGAGAGAAAAGACAAGACTGCTTTTAAAGGACAAAAAAGGAAATGTGAACCAAAGAAAGGCAATTTGAAAGCACAAGGTAAATTGTAAGATATGCCTAGGTTGCGAATCAACTATTTCACTAAAAATATCAGCAAATAAAGATTTGTTCCTATTTCAATCATATTAAGAATGCACAAAGAAAAACAAAAAAAAAGTACAACACCCCTTAAAGGTACCCTGTGAAAACAGAATAATTAAATTAGAGGAGTCATGTCCAAACAAAAAAGCAGTGAGCTTTTAATTAAATACTATTTATGGCATTTAAGGGATCAGGAAAATATATGGCCTAAGAAATATTCTGAAAAACACAGGCACTAAAGAGATTAATGAAACACCTTTCCCTTTAAAGATTACAATATATAATCCACCAAATATAAGTAACTCGAAGGCAAATGAACTTACCTTAGCACAATGAAGATCTTTATGCTTTTTCAACAATTTATCTGCTTGCTGAATTGCCATTTTATTATTACCATTATCAAGATAATCTATGAAAAAAGAAGTTAGAGTCATTATATTCCTTCAACAACAAATATGAAAAATGCATAGGCTAGTATCAGATATTTCAAAAAGTGTCTTAATTTGGTATTTAAAAATATCATGGAGTGATATGAACTCTCAACGGCCGGGATGGTCCAGAACCCAATCTTATATTTTGTTATAGTCATTTCTCATCCAAAAGCAATATAATCAAGACCAAATGTATTTAGATGACAGATAACACTAATATTTTTACCTATGCAAAACAAATGGATTTAGTCACACAAAAATTAAAATATCTAAAAAAACAGCTTATTATACTCAAACTTCAAATCTACCAAATGGACCACGTTCCCTCAATAAAATGTGTACTGTGTACTTACTATGCCACAGAGTTAAGAATAATTTGCTGGGGAAAAAAAAAAGAGAGACAGTAACAGGGGTGGCAAATTAAATCCAGCAATATTAGGAGTAGACAAGGTAGGAAAAACAGTTCTTTCATATACATTAGTTGAAACAGAAACTAGCACTGACTTTGAAGAAAAATTGCCTTCTAAGTTCCCTAACCTATGCATCCATTCCCAAACTCAAGGAATATGGAGACTTGCTATAAAATTTTGTTAAGGAAGAAAAGCAATCAATTATTATTCAAAAGTAGAATAAAAGCAAAGATTAATTTCCAAATGAGAGGAACGAAAAGAAAATGAGAAGTGTGTTAAATGGGCAACAGTGGTAGATGTTAATTATATATACAGGAAGATGACTAAATGATGACCAGGCTTCAGCCTACTACTACTACCAGGTCCCTCTTGGCTCATCGAGGTCCCAAATCAGCATGGGATGAGACAAAACACGAACAACTCAAATTAATCTATGGACCAAATGCTGGTGAGGACAGGGAACAAAAGCAACTCTTATTCACTGCTGGTGGGAACGCAAAAATGGCACTGCCACCTTGGAAGACAGGCTGTTTCTTAAAAAACTAAACATACTCTAACCATATGATCCAGCTCCTTGTTATCTACCCAAATGAGATGAAAACTTACTTTAACACAAAAATCCGCACGTAAATGTTTACAGCAGCTTTGTACATAATTACCACAACTTGGAAGGAACCAAAGTGTCCTTTGGTAGGCAAATGGATAAAAAAAACTGTGGTACATCCATCCGTACAATGAAATATTATTCAGTGATAAAAACAAATAAGCGAGCAAGTCAAAGGAAAAAAAAAGAGGACTTTGAAATGCACACTGCCAGGAGAATGAAGGCAATATGACAAAGCGACATACTATATGATTCCAAGCATGTAACAGTCTGAGAAAGGCAAAAATTATAGGCACAGTGGAACAGTCGGTGGATGCCAGGAGCCGAGGGAAGGATGACTAATTGGAGAGCAGGGATTTTTCAGTGCAGTGAAACTATATGATGCTGTAATAATGGTATGTGTCAATTATTCATTTGTCAAAACCCACAGAATGTGCAACATACAGAATGAACTCTAATGTAAACTAGGGAGTTAACAAGAACACAATACATTGGCTCAGCAGCTGTAGCACATGCTGCTGCTAAGTCACTTCAGTCGTGTCCAACTCTGTGCACATGCACACCAGTGCAAATGTTAGTAACACGGGAAACTGCCGGGAGAAGAGGGGGGTGTGTGGGTAAATAGGAAAAACCGCTCTAGAAAAACAAAGCTGATTAACTTGAAAAATATTTATCTAATAAAAGCAAAGATTCATTTCTAGAAAAGGAAAGTAAGAAGTGTTATAAATGGGGAATAGGGTAGTAGCTGCTGATTCAGAACACAGAAAGATGGCTGAACACAAGCTAGTTCACAATCTACTACAACTGGTCCCTCTTTGCTCCTCAAGGTCCCAAGTTAGCAACAGGGAGAGGAGGCAAAGACAATTCAAAATCATCTACGGCCCTGGTGGCTCAAAGCCATATAACAGAAACACACTATCATTTTAGCTGACAGCTTCAATTTTTCTCCAATGAATACTTTGCCACAAAAAACAACCACATGAACACATGAGTTTCATCTCTAGTCTTTCTTCAATGCACTTAATACCAATAAGCACCAATAATGCTAGGTACAATGATTAAGAAGACTTAGTATAGAGGAATCACAATCTAAAAAAGACCAAAGACTTAATACTCAGGTAGAGCGAAATCACAGAAATTTAAAAGCACACAAAATCTTGGCCTGAATACCTAATACCAGTTTGCTTAAATTCTTAGTTCAGCCAATAGGCCACCATTTGTCCTTACAGAATATCTGAGAGACGTTTCAGTTCAATAAATGATATCTTCTCTTTCTAATAACCTGGTGTTGGTCTCATGCAGAGCGACTTCTAAGTTATGTCTGACTCAATCCTGTAAGACTCCAGGTTGATGGACCACATCTTGAAGCCTTCTCAAAGAGTAGGTATCTTTGGTGAAACCCCAGCTCTGAGGATCGCCCCGTGAACGGATAAGACCAGAGGTTAGGACTGCTGCTGCTAAGTCGCTTCAGTCGTGTCCGACTCTGTGTGATCCCACAGACGGCAGCCCACCAGGCTCTGCCGTCCCTAGTTTTCTCCAGGCAAGAACACTGGAGTGGGTTGCCACTGCCTTCTCCATTGTGTGAAAGTGAAAAGTGAAAGTGTCCGACTCACAGCGACCCCATGGACTGCAGCCTACCAGGCTCCTCCACCCATGGGATTTTCTAGGCAAGAGTACTGGATTGGCTTGCCATTGCCTTCTCGGGAGGTAAGGACTACAAGGATATTTAACTTTTCCTTTCTGTTGCTGACAAGGCTCTGATATATTAATATGCTGTACCCTTGCCCTCTTCCCTGGGAATGGTTTCCACAGACTCTGCTGAAGGGGTAGAATTGGATGAGCATGTCTAGATCGTGTAACTGAAGCCCAATGGAGTGGACATTTGACCCAAGCTGGGAAAACCTGGTAATCTATAACTGCAATGCTGAAACCTAGAGTCAGAAAGCTATGTAGAACTCTATTTGGAAGGCAATAAATATTTCCAGTTTGAGATTATCCGGGCAGGTCCAGAATTTCCATCTGCAAGGAGCCTTGGGAGATGCAAATTGGTTAATGGGGAGTGAAAAAGGGAGTAATCTCTTGGCTCTTCATTCATGTAACATTTATAGAAGAATAATGTCAGTTATCTTTATCAAAAAATAGATGGTGGGGGGCGGGGAATGGGGGCAGTGCTGATTAAGCAAACAACCTCTCCCTACTTTATCTTTAGCCAGCATTTGGGCCCTGCGTAAGTGATGAGTAAGCACATTAAAAAAAAAAAAAAAAAAAGCTTGAAGAACCTAGCAGAGAATAGACACAAACAGATAAGAGCAGCAGAGACAAGCGCTTGAGAAAGAAGCTTCAGATCTTGACAGCCTTCCAGTTTCCATCAGGCTCCAGAACACTGCATTCCTGCCCTAGGCTCCCACAACGGTTTATAAACAACCTCCCTCTACTTGAGCTTGTGTCAAAGGGTTTCTGCTCCTTGAACCCAAAAGAATTTTAACTAAGACACCCCACCACATTCAGCCTGCTGTCAGGCTCCCCCTTCCTGGAAGCCTACTGATTAATTGGTTGCTGAGTCTTTAGGAAATGTTTATTTCCATTTTACATCACTGACTTTGTAATATAAATTATGTAGCATTTGGTGAAAAAAGGCCAAGAAAAATGATATCCTAAGTCTATTTTTTTAAGTCTTTTTAAAAGCTTACTCAAGGGTAATTGTGGCTTGACCATGAGGACTGGTATGGTTCCCTTAATGAGAGTAAGTCAGTCAGCCATCCACAAATCGGGCATAGGAAGTAAGATGATGTGTCAGTTAAAGCAGTGTTTTTCAAAGCATAGTTATCACTCCAACTACTCTGTTTTTAGGTGATCTCTGTAGGCAGTACTAGATAACACAGTGAGAAAGTTGACTTCTAATATTTCCTCTACATTAAGGAGATACTCAATTTCGCATTTGTCTGTCACTTCTTTAATATTTGCTAATGTCCCCCGCACCCATTTTTTTCAAACAGAGAAGCAACAGGTCTCAGATTGAGAGTTTCACAACTATCAGAAACTAGTCAAGGGACTTCCCTGGCGGGCCAGTGGTCAAGACTCTGTGCCTGCACTGCAGGGGCACAGGTCCAATTCCTGGTTAGGGAACTAAGATCCTACATGCCACTGGTTCAACAAAAAAAAATTTAAGACTTTAACAACATTGTTTCGTTTTCATTGTATGTACTTATTCTTATGGTTTGCTTTCTCAGGGCAAGTGACAGATTTTCCACTAACATTAACAATAAATATTTCTTGTTGTTTAGTCACTAAGTGAAGTGAAATGAAAGTTACTCACTCAGTCGTGCCCAACTATTTGCAACACCACGGACTATACAATCCATGAATTCTTCAGGCCAGAATACTGGAGTGGGTAGTCTTTCCCTCCTCCAGGGGATCTTCCCAACCCAGGAATCGAACCAGGGTTTCCTGCATTGCAGGCGAGTTCTTAACCAACTGAGCTATCAGGGAAGCCCTGTCACTAAGTCGTGTCCAATTCTTCTGTAACCCCATGGGCTGTAGTCTGTCAGGCTCCTCTGCCCACAGGACTTCCCAAGCAAGAATACTGGAGTGGGTTGCCATTTCCTCCTCCAGGGGATCTTCCTGACCCAGGGATCAAACCTGCATCTCCAGAACGGCAGGCGGATGATTTACCACTGAACCTCCAGGGAAGCCCAATAATACAAATTATTTTTAAATAAATTTTACAGTCAACTTAGAGAAAAATATTAAGTAATTAATGCTAATGCTAAGTCGCTTCAGTTGTGTCCAACTCTGTGCGACCCCATAGACGGCAGCCCACCAGGCTCCCCTGTCCCTGGGATTCTCCAGGCAAGAATACTGGAGTGGGTTGCCATTTCCTTCTCCAATGCATGAAAGAGAAAAGTGAAAGTGAAGTTGCTCAGTCGTGTCCGACTCTTAGCGACCCCATGGACTGCAGCCCACCAGGCTCCTCTGTCCATGGATTTTCCAGGCAAGAGTACTGGAGTGGGGTGCCATTGCCTTCTCCTAAGTAATTAATAGTACAGATGATATTATAATATAGCTAAAATCATCAGATTGGATAAAAGAATGATAGAAATCTGGGAAACACTGGGTTAAACCACTGGTAAGACTATCAAAATCTACTGAACGAATGAGCTAGCCCCGTTGCAGGGTAATACGGCCAACAGAAGCTCCCCTTCCCTGTAGGTGCAGACAGACGGCAGCAGGCCCCGACACATACAGGCCTACTGTCTACTGGCCCTTTAGAGAGTCCCTGGGACCAACATCCTTAAGAATCATAAGTCCAATCATACTTAACGAATACTGACAATAGAAAAGGGATCAGTCTCACAAATAAAAAGGAAAGCCTTTAAATTAGGTGTCCTTGCAAATGCTTTTAAACTTTTCAGAGTAGCTGAAATTGACAACCTGTACTGTTTTCACTTCCTACAAGGACTTGAGAGACTAGTCAAGATATTGCTCCAAATTTAGAAAAAGACTGAATACAAGACAGCTCCACTTTCAAATGACAATGTCCTTTGCTTAAAAATCCTAAATGTTTGAGAATAGAAGTCTTTCTTTTACCAAGAACACAAATTGTAGGTGAAACATTCTTTTAATCAACGAGCCTTTGTTAAAATATCTAACGTGCAAGACGGGGGGGGGGGGGGGGGGGGGGTGAGGTTGAACTTAAAAATGAATGGTTGAATTTAAAAACAAATAATGCCTTCGAACTGATGGCCTTCCATCCTGCATCTGTCCCTTTTAAACCTACTTTCCACAGGGTATTCAGACTTATCCTTTTACAATGCGGGAGAAAGAGATACATACACACAAAGTGACCACAACAGGATATTCAAGGAACCAATGATTAGTGATGGCTTCCTGTGATCAAATTGGACTTTTTTCAGTTAATTTTTAAATAATAAAAATAACAGTCATAGTGAAAAAAAAAGTGATTCATACATGTATAACATGAAAAGAATTATTAGTCTTGTAATCTTGCCCTATGCACTCACTGCCCTCTACTCTGTGCATGCTTCTAGGACTTTTCTGTGCATTAACATGTCTTTCTAAGCTTAAAATGTTTGTAGAATCTCAAAGTCTAAGAGCTTTTTAAAAGGTCAAGATTTCAGAACAGAAGACTACAGGTTGTGCCAAGTGACTTTTCTACAGAAAGAAAAGATAATATTCACTCACCAAGATACCCTGTCACTTTTGGGGCGAAACAGGACAAGACTCACTGAGCTAACACCGCCCAACAGAAGGTTCAGAATATATAGAACAATCATGTGAAGACTTGGGAAGTTTTAATAACGAACTGTAGCAAAATAATTACCTGGAGTCTGGCCACACATGGAAGGGAAATGTCCTAAAGCCCCAAAGAAGTGATGATCATTCAGGAAACACAGCTAGGAAATAGGTTACACATGATTCAGGCTGGAGCAAGAGTGCAAGTCAGTAGCCAACAAGGACCACTGTGTAGCACAGGGAACACCACCCAACATTCTGTGACACTTTACATGAGAAAAGTCTAAAAAAGCTTGAATACATGTATCAATGAGTCACTCTGCTCTTCACCTGAAACAAACACAGCACTGTAAATCAACTATACCCCAATAAAATTTTAAAAATAAGTATACAAAAAAAAAAAAGACCGTAACTCAGTAACAAAGATTAGAATGGATCTCGTGCCATACAAGTCTGTGTGTATTCTAAAGACTACAGAGGTATTTTTTTCTTTGAGACTTCTCTATTTTTATTTTACAATTCCTGCATCCAGTAAAAATTTATTAAGTGCCATATCTGACCATCACTTCCAACTCTACACACCTACTAACTACTAAAAACATTTTAAAGTAATAATGGTAGAAGAAAGCACTAGAGCTCACCAAGTCACATGGGAATACAAAATCTGTTCAGAACCACAAAGTACAAGAGAATAATTTTAGTGAAAGGAGAAAACAATAAAGTAGGCATTCTGAGAAACTCAAGATGGTTTTCAAAAACCAAAACTGCAATACCCAAACTTACAAATTTATGAGTAAAGAGAAGCACTCTAAAGACATTCGACTAAACAACTAGCTATTACAGAGACATCAAAAACAGAATTTCAACCTACCATAATTTCACAATTAATCACCCTATCCGTTTCTACCCTCAACAGCATCGGCAAAAGCTGAGGTCATAGGCAAAGTTTCTTACAGCTGTAAAAATCCTAAACCTTGGTAATATAAATAATGCTGCACAAAAGGCAGTGGGGCTGCAGAATCCAAACTCAGTAAGGGCTGAGCTCTCCAGTGAGAATGGCCACATTCAAATTCCAGCTCCACAATTTACTAGCTGCAACCCTGAGCAAGTTAATCTCTGGCCTTCAGTTTACTACTATGCTCACAATAATCTTACCTCCCGAACAGGACAGTTAGCACACAAACAAGCACTCAGTCAATGCTGAGTGTTGTTGAACCTGGGGCTGGTGGGTCAGCACCACCAAGCATTAGCTCGTTCATGTATCAGCTAATGAGATAAATTCAAGGGACAATAGTGGTTTAGGGACACTAAGGGATTTAAACACAAAAGCAGAGGCTGTCCCAAGGTCCAGAAGTCAGAAGTGCTGAAGTCAAGGGCAGTCCTTTTCCTAATTCTGCCAGTGTATATTAATTGCCTTGGAACTCCTAAAAAAAGTATCTTCTAATCTTCTTCCCATGTAACAGTAAGAAAAGCTACATAATTCTGGCTTCAGTTTTAATATGACCTACGTATCTGGTTAACATAGCCTGATGTTTAATTATGTTAAAGGGACTACTAGCTTTCCTACTGGACAGTTCAAAACACTATTAATTCTAAGCAATTTATGGGGCACCAAAGACATTATCTTTGGTCCTCAAGAACAATTTTTAGAAATCCAATGATTCTTAAAAATATTCAATCTTTAAAAAAAAAAAAAAGTCTGCAGGCAGCTGCTATAAAGCAGTAATGAGCTACCAACTGTGAACTCTGGATTCAGTACTTACCCTCAAGTCACTCTTGTATACTTCATCTCTGCCCTTTAAAATGTATACTGGAGGACACAAGACTTTACAGCCCTGGGAAAATGGAAATCTACCACTCTTTGAGGCCTTTGGCAAATCAGTGCCTTCAGCACAAACTAAGGTGATTTCTAACACAGTGGTTAAAAGAGTAAGTCTGGGACAGTCCACAAGATAAATAAGATACCAGTCTCATGTTAGGTGAGTGACCTTAGACAAATTACACATCAATAAAGCCCCCAGTTTCCTCATCTGTGTAAAGAAGAGAGGGAGAGGAAGGGAGAAATGGACTGGGAAAAACCACCTACCCCAGAAGAAAATGTGACGATCAAACAATAATAAATATAAAAGGACAAGGAAAGTGACTGACATAATTAGCAGACATCCACATTATTATTATTGCTGTTAATAATAATTATTATTATTTATTGTTATCAACAAGGCTGTTGCTAGAATCAAATAAGACTCAAGAGCAAAACATCATAGAAATTACAAAAAGCACTACCAGTTGTACCAGAAACATAAAGTTACCCCCATCCAAAAAAGTTAAATCATCTCAGCCTTGCGGAGAAGCCTCCATTTAAGTAACATCTACTTTATAAACACGAGGCCTCCTTTTGCAAAAACCACTGACCTTGAAGCCTTCCTCACTATGAACTAGACCAAGACCACACAAGCATCTAAGGGGAAAGGAAATACAAACGGGACCACTGTCCAATTACAGAACGTCTCGATTACTGAAGAGGTTTTTCTCCCTTACTCAAATACGTGATTTTTCCCAACTGGAAGAGCAGAATGCCATCAAGGTCTTAAAGCCTGAGGGTTGAGGTAAGCGTTATGAAAGGGGATCCACTTAGCACGCGGAAGGCAGGCTGCAAAGGAAAAACCAGAGAAGCTACAAGAAGGAAGAGCCCTCCCTGCATGCCCCTCGACACCAGCTATTGCAGTCGCTTCACCGCTATTTTGGACCCAAGATCCCCCCGCCCCGCCGCCCCCGCTTCCCACGTGTGCCCAGAGCAGCTGTTCCTCCACCAAAGGGCTCTGTATTGGGAGCCTCAAATCCGGGCCTGCTCCTGACTCGATATGGGTTGACCTTGCGTCAGCCCCTTCCCTTCCCTGGCCCTCTGTTTCTCCCTGTGCGCCAAGCACAGTTAGTCAGACAACACTTTAGGCCCCGGTCCCACAAGTAAGTCTTTAGTGGGGAATTTCCCCTCACCCAGGGGTGTCCCACCCTCATGCCGGAGCCAGCTTCCACCTGCGGACAGACAACGCAGCCTGCGGGTAGCGCAGGTCCCGGCCAGAGTCGTGTCTCACAGGTCCTGCCTGTCAGGCCGGCTCTGCCGACCTGCGGCCACCGTGGCCGCGCCGCTACCAACTCAGGGCTCGGGAAAGCCAGGCCGGCGCTTACGCGAGGCCCGTGGCTGCGGCCTAGAGGCCCGCGCGGCCCGCCCCCTGTGCCCGCCGGCTCAGCTCCTAGGCCCTCAGCGCCCCTCCCGGGCCTTCGCCCCGGCTTCGGAAGCCCTCGGCGCATTCGGCTGGCGACCAGACTGGCCCCAGGCACTCACCGTAAATGGGTCGGAGGCGCCTGTCGTTAGGGTCCTGCACATGGCCCCGCGTCGCCATGATGACAAGCGCAGGACCGCAGTGCGCACGCGCGGGGCAGGCCCCCGGGAAGGGGCTGTTAAAGGGCCAGCGCCGATCTCGCTCTTCTATCGCGATGGTCGCGGGGTTGTGACAGAACGCGCCGGCGCGGAAAACACAGACACCCAAAACGCATCCCCGACCCCCCCCACCCCGCACGTGTGTCACTTCAGTGGCTCTTTTTCCTCGCTTTTGCTGGTGAAAAGTGAGGGGAAGGGTGGGGGAGAAACTTAGTTAAAGACAGGGCTCGGCTGCTCCTGCTCATCCTGTTTCTCCTCTGTGCTGAAGGACCAGTTAGACTTGTCTTTGATTCACGGTTGAGTAACCGGAAACTCTTGTGGGAGGGTGACCCCGGAGACAGTAGGGGAAAAGGGGTGCTGAGCGACAAGTAGAAACGTGCCAGAAAAGTTCGGGGACCCTTCAGCACTTCTCGGTGCTCAGCCTGCTAAGAAGCATCCTAGGGATCAAAGTTAACATTACCAGTTTGAGGTGATGAGAAAGGAACTTCCCTTCTGTAGTATTTTTTTCTGTAAGACCCATAAACTCAGACTAGTTACAAAGAAAACATCAAACAAATCGCACTGAGTGACATTCTACAAAATGCCTGACCGGTAGGCTTCAGAACTGTCAAGGTCATGAAAAATAAGGAAACACTGAGAAGCCGTTACAGAGCATCAATGCTTAAGGAGACATGACAACCAAACATAATGTGATATCTTCCTTGGGCTCCTGGAACAGAACAAAGGGCATCAGTGGAAAAAGAGTTGAAATTCAAATAAAGTCTAGAGTTCAGTTAATGGTATTGTGCTAATGTTGGTATCTCATTTTGATGAATGTACCATGGTAATGCAAGATGTTAAGTGGTTGAGAGGTGTATGAAAACTTAATCCTCTTTTCACCCCCTTTGTAAGTCTAAAATTATTCCAAAATCAAAGCTTTTAGAATGCTTTTATTGTTTGTTTTTTAAAATTTTCTGCTGCACCCTGCAGTACTTGGGATCTTATTTTCCCAACCAGGGGTAGAACCCCCTGCAGTAAAAGCACAGTCTTAACCTCTGGACCACCACGAAGGTCCCTAAATGCACTTGCGGGGGGGGGGGGGGGGACAGCGGTGGGGGTGGGGGGAGGTGGGCAGTGGGGAGTGACTACTTTTTAAAAACCAAATATACTAGAAACTCTCATCCGAATTCTGTCCTGAGTTCTAGCTGAAAGAAAATTCCAGAAGCAATTACACAGAAAAATTCTTATTGAGAATGGGGATGGTTGAGGAGAGGGAGTCCCTCAAATGAAGATATGATCTGTGATCCTCATAGAAAATAGTTCCTAAAGCTGAGGAGAGTTTAAAATATGATAGATGGGGACCTCCCTGGCCATTCCACTCCAGAGGACACGGGTTTGAGCATCACCTGGGAACTTAGAAACATTATTAGGCACTGCTCCAGACAAACTGGATCAAATGCTCTGGGAGTAGGGTCAGTGATTTGTATCTTTACAAATCCTCTTGTGATTTGGATTCAGACAAAAGTTTTATCCTGTTTTAGATCAGAAGCAGGCAAATTATGACCCATAGGCCAACTCTATCTTACTACTGTTCTACAGTTTGTGAGCCAAGAATGATTTTTACCATTTTTAAATGGTTGGGGAAAAGTAATCAAAAGAAGAATAATATTTCACAACGTGAAAGTTGTATAAAGTTCAAAGGTCAGTGTCTATAAGTAAAATTTTATTGAACCCAACTATTCATTTATGCATTGTCTGTGGTTGTTTTTGTGCTACGACAGCAGAATTGAGTAGTTGCAACAGAGACCTTGTGGCCCAGAAGGTTAAAATATTTACTGTCTGACCCTTTACAGAAAACATTTGCCAATTGCTATTCTAGAATATCGGGGAAGGCAATGGCACCCCACCCCAGTACTTTTGCCTGGAGAATCCCATGGACAGGGGAGCCTGGTGGGCTCCAGTCCCTGGGGTCGCTAGGAGTCGGACACGACTGAGCAACTTCACTTTCACTTTTCACTTTCATGCATTGGAGAAGGAAATGGCAACCCACTCCAGTGTTCTTGCCTGGAGAATCCCAGGGACAGGGGAGCCTGGTGAGCTTCCATCTATGGGGTCGCACAGAGTCAGACACGACTGAAGCGACTTAGCAGCAGCAGCATTCTAGAATATGCTCAGGATAAATGAATAAACAGATACCTCCAGGGTAGAGTTGTCAGGTCAAATATGGTACAATATTTGGGGCATGCTATGCTATGCTAAGTTGCTTCAGTCGTGTCCGACTCTGAAGGAAATGTGACCCCATAGACAGCAGCCCACCAGGCTTCCCCGTCCATGGGACTCTCCAGGCAAGAACACTGGAGTGGGTTGCCATTTCCTTCTCCAATGCACGAAAGTGAAAAGAGAAAGGGAAGTTGCTCAGTCGTGTCCGAATTTCTTAGCGACCCCATGGACTGCAGCCTACCAGGCTTCTAGGGCACGTCCGTGGGATTTTCCAGGCAGGAGTACTGGGAGTGGGGTGCCATTGCCTATTTGGGGCATACTTACACTAAAATGATATTCACTGTTTATCTGAAATTCACATTTAACCAGGTGACCTAGATTTTTTAATTGAGACATACTTGATTTACAAGATTGTATTAGTTTCAGGTGCACAGGTGTTCTACACATTTATTTGCTAAACCCTATCCCAGGGAGAACTCCATGCTTCCAAAATCATGTTAACCAGCAAGAATGAAGGTCAGGAGCCTCTAGTAAGCTGATCCCAGGCTTGCTCTTAGGTGCTGCGGCCGGGTAGGACTGGGCTGGACTTGGGCTTGGAGAGGGGAGAGAAGGGAGGAGACCTGGGGTTCATCTATGACACAAACGAGAGAGCTATTGAGTTACCTGAGTTTCAAGAATTTCCCAGAATGGAAAAGTGCAGCACCTTAAAAGGGGCACATAGGAGGCTCCTGACCAGGGCTGTGGTTTCTCAGCTGTGTTCTTAGATTACCTTTGTTGGCCTGGCCCAAAAGGAATGCTGATGCTTGGCACCCTGCTACCTGAACTTGGCAGGGCTGGAGTCTTATGGACCCACCTAAGAGAGGCCTTTAGATCCTTGAGTCACCGTGCTGCGTAGAAAATGTCTCCCTCCACCCTGAAAGCCTGTTTGGCATACAAGCAGGATGAATTAGCCTTTTTCTTTTCTTTTTCTCACTCCTTGTCCTCAAAAGCCTAAGACTGAAGCAGTCACCCATCTCTAGGCCTGTCCTTACCTGCTCCCTGAGCGGCAACGTTCACACCCTTTGGCCTGAATCATTTCAGGTAACAAAGGAGATGCCCCCCAAGGGAGCCAAGAGCCTATCCTTCTCTCTGTACCTTAGAGCTCACGTTATGGGAAAATACTTGGTATACAACAGATGTTCATTCAATGGTGGTTTCCATTATATTGACTTAGAACAGGGGGCTAAGCCCTTCATTCTTGTCCTATTTGGTGGCAGATTTGATCTGGTAGGAAACCCTCTTGCTCAGGAGCCGTGAGGCATGCCAGTGTGTCGTGCTGGTAGCTGGGGACTCAGGGCAGGGCTCTGCATTACTTGGATGTAGTGGTTGTGGGCATCTCCACTGGATAACTTTTCTAATTTTCCTTTGCTTTTCTTTTCCACCTTGATCCAATGCCTAATCCTAATCCTCCACAGAATAAACAGAACAGTGACGGAGTTCATATTTTTCATGGATTTCTCGACCTTTTGAAAATGTATTTATTTCTATTTTTGGCTGCACTGGGTCTTCGTTGCTGCTCTAGGTCTTCCTCTGATTGTGGAAAGTGGGAGCTACTCTCAAGCTGCAATGCGAGGGCTTCTCATTGCAGTGGCTTCTCTGGTGGAGCACAAGCTCTAGGTGCGTGGGCTTAAGTAACTGTGGCTCACTGGCTATGTAGTTGTGGCACACGAGGAATATCTTGGAATTTCCTGCAGTGCTTAGTATAAAGAAGGACAAAAATACCAAATAGGCACAGAATTAAAGGTAGACAGAGATCAAGGCAGAAAAACACAGAACCAAGAGTTAAGAGTTGGGGGTTATGGTCTTTCCTGTGGTCATGTATGGATGTGAGAGCTGGACTGTGAAGAAGGCTGAGCGCCGAAGAATTGATGCTTTTGAACTGTGGTGTTGGAGAAGACTCTTGAGAGTCCCTTGGACTGCAAGGAGATCCAACCGGTCCATTCTGAAGGAGATCAGCCCTGGGATTTCTTTGAAGGAATGATGCTAAAGCTGAAACTCCAGTATTTTGGCCACCTCATGCGAAGAGTTGACTCATTGGAGAAGACTCTGATGCAGGGAGGGATTGGGGGGCAGGAGGAGAAGGGGACGACAGAGGATGAGATGGCTGGATGGCATCACTGACTCGATGGATGTGAGTCTGAGTGACCTCCGGGAGCTGGTGATGGACAGGGAGGCCTGGCGTGCTGCAATTCATGGGGTCGCAAAGAGTCGGACACAACTGAGTGACTGATCTGATCTGATCTGATCTGTGGCCAATAATTTAAGATATACTCCTGGGCCTCATTTTTCCCAACAGGAAAAGAGAGAATGGGTCTGAGAGCCCCTTTCAGTTTTCAGTCCCAGCGGTGGAGCCTTTGTTCACTCTAGCACTTGCAATTCTGTCCACCAGGTGGCATATGAATGCTAAATTGCCCAGGCCTCTTTCAAATTAGATCTATCATCTCCTTTTAATTGTAAAAAATTAAAAATAAAACAGAGGACATTTAAAAAATAAAACAGAGGACATTCCCTGGTGGTCCAATGGTTAAGATTCTGCATTCCCAATTTCCAGGAGATGTGAGTTCAATCCCTAGTTGTGTAAGTAAGAGGCCGCATGCAGCCCAGTTATCTTTGTAAACTTTTTTTTTCTTTTTTTGCCCACAGGGCTTGTGGGATAGAAGAAGGAATTCAAAGGGCCTGGACTCCACCTTAAGCCTGTTCATGCTGATCATGCTCGGCCACCTTTCCAATGAACTCTGAACTCTGTGTTTAGTGTCTATGGAAACAACAATAGAAGAATAAGACCCCCTCCAGACACGGGAACCTTGAAGATCATATCTAGGTTATTCATTGCCTAAAAGAAAACATACACTAATCACCCCTTCCTCCAGACAGGCCATAAAGTTTTCTGTATCTATCGGAGTGTAACCTCGGGTTTATTGATTATTGGCTAATTATTTGACTGTTGAGCACATGAGCACATAGCACATGAATGATGGGGTTATTGGGATTGTATTTTCCTTGGTTATGTCAGTCTCAAGGAATTTGGGGTGGTGGGTTCAGACACATACACATGGGGTATAAAAGATTTTCACAAATGCTGGTCGGGGTCCTTGACTAAGAGGAGACTCTGCCCTGGGCCCGCCGGTGTAATAAACTGCACTCCACTATCTGCATTGTCCTTCTGAGTGAGTTTGTTTCCTGGAACGCGTGGCTACAGCAGGGTCTTAGTTCCCCAACCAGGGAGTGAGCCCGGGCCCCAGTAGTGAAGGCACTGAATCCTAGCCACTGAACCGCCAGGAATTCCTTATATCTTTGCAGTATTTATGTTCAACTTTTTATTGAGGTGTTAGTTATACACCATAAAATTCCCTCATTTTGAGGACACAATTCAATGCTGTTTTACTACATTTTACCAAATTGTGCAGCCATTAATATAGTTTAAGTTGAGAACACTTACATCCTCTTAATAATATTCCTCTATAAACTATGTTTATATATATAGGAACTATATATATATATAGGAAAAGGAGTACATCAAGGCTGTATATTGTCACCATGTTTATTTAACTTCTATGCAGAGTACATCATGAGAAATGCTGGACTGGAAGAAACACAAGTTGGAATCAAGATTGCTGGGAGAAATATCAATAACCTCAGATATGCAGATGACACCACCCTTATGGCAGAAAGTGAAGAGGGGCTAAAAAGCCTCTCGATGAAAGTGAAAGTGGAGAGTGAAAAGGTTGGCTTAAAGCTCAACATTCAGAAAACGAAGATCATGGCATCTGGTCCCATCACTACATGGGAAATAGATGGGGAAACAGTGGAAACAGTGTCAGACTTTGTTTTTCTGGGCTCCAAAATCACTGCAGATGGTGACTGCAGCCATGAAATTAAAAGACGCTTACTCCTTGGAAGGAAAGTTATGACCAACCTAGATAGCATATTCAAAAGCAGAGACATTACTTTACCAACAAAGGTTCGCCTAGTCAAGGCTATGGTCTTTCCTGTGGTCATGTATGGATGTGAGAGCTGGACTGTGAAGAAGGCTGAGCGCCGAAGAATTGATGCTTTTGAACTGTGGTGTTGGAGAAGACTCTTGAGAGTCCCTTGGACTGCAAGAAGATCCAACCAGTCCATTCTGAAGGAGATCAATCCTGGAATTTCTTTAGAAGGAATGATGCTAAAGCTGAAACTCCAGTATTTTGGCCACCTCATGCGAAGAGTTGACTCATTGGAGAAGACTCTGATGCTGGGAGGGATTGGGGGCAGGAGGAGAAGGGGACGACAGAGGATGAGATGGCTGGATGGCATCACTGACTTGATGGGTGTGAGTCTGGGTGACCTCCGGGAGCTGGTGATGGACAGGGAGGCCTGGCGTGCTGCGGTTCATGGGGTCGCAAGGAGTTGGACACTACTGAGCGACTGATTTGATCTGATCTGATAAACTATGTTTCCTAACTTTAAAAATAATGAAATGTTTCAAAATCTAAAGATAGAATAATAATCATGTCTATGTATCACACAGGTCTGACAAATGTTACATTTAACAAGCACAGACTTGATATTGTAGGTACATTTCTTCATCTCCCCAACTCCCTGGCTCCTCAGAGATAAGCAGCATTCTGCTATTGGCCAGTATCCTTCCTTCTACATTTTCATATTTTTAAAAATAATTTTATTTATTTTAAAATAATTTTTTTTTACTGCATTTACTTTTGGCTGTGCCGGGTCTTTGTTACTTGTGAGATTTCGTCTAGTTGTGGTGAGCGAGGGGTGACTTTCTAGTTGCTATGCGTGGGCTTCTCATCGCAGTGGATTCTCCCGTGGAGCATGGACTCCAGAGTGTGTGGGCTTCAGCACGTGGTTCAGTAGTTGCAGCTCCAGGGCTCTAGAGCATGGGCTCAATAGTTGTGGCGTAGGGGATTTAGTTGCCTGACAACATGTGGGATCTTCCCACACCAGGGATAGAACCTATGTTTCCTACATTGACAGGAGGATTCTTTACCACTGAGCCACCAGGGAAGGCCTTTTGTTCTCCTTTCAACTTCTGGGATATGAGAAGGGGGTGGTTTGCTGTGAAGAAGTGTTTTGTTTTTTGCAGCCTTTTCCCCACTGCTGTATTATTTTTCAATTGCTTTTGCTTTAGGAATTCTAGTAATCTTATGGTTTTGCTTTTAACATTTGAATCTTTGACCTGTTTGGAATTTTACTCAGCATGAATAATGAGGTAGGGTTCCAATTTTATCTTTTCCTATTGCTCCAAACCCTATTTATTGAATAATCCATCTTTTTCACAAAGCACACAATGCCATCTTTATCATATTTTTTTATCATACATTTCTATATGCATTTCTGTCTAGTCATGGGACAGTCTGCAGGATCCTTCCAAGGGCAGGTCAGTGCTGGGGCCACAAATAAGGACTCTTCAGAGCTGACTGGAATCTGTGTTCTGAGTCTGAACTTTATCTATACAGCCTCTGGGTTGCTGAATTCTGGGAAGAGCCTTGTCAGCTGCAAATGGCTGCTAGATGCCAAGAAGGCAGTCTTTGATTTAGAAAAAAGGAGCTTCTAGGAAGTAGTGCTGCTGTGTGGTCAGGTCTCTGGTGAAGATAAAGCATAAAAGATAAGAGATTAAAACTCACAAACTGAGAAATGCACAAACTGATTCTAAAATCTATATGCAAATGACCTATAGTGGCCAAATAAATCCCAAAAAAGAGGAACAGAGTAGCAGGACTTACATGATGAGATTTCAAGACATACCATAAAGCCACAGTCATTAAGAGACAGTGTGCTATTGGCCTAAGACACACAAATAGATAAGTAGGACAGAGAGTCCAGATACAGCTGCCTATATGTCCTTGGATTTATGACAAAGGCCCAAGTCCAGTTCAATGGAAGAATGAAGTCCCCGTTCCGCAGTAAATGGAGCAACAGGATATACTTTAAAAACAAACAAATAAAAAACCCGGGGGACCTTCCTGCAGTCCAGTGTTGGGACTCTGCATCTCTACTGCAGGGTGCTAGGGTTCAATCCCTGGTTGGGGAACTAAGATACCTGATGCCAAAGTGTGGCAAAGAAACAAAAAGCCTCTTACCCCAACCTCAGACCATACAGAAATACTAATTCAAGATGGGTCACAGACTGAAATGTAAAAAGTAAAACAATAAGACTTCTAGAAGAAAACATAGAAGAATATCTTTGTTACCATGGGGTAAGCAAGGTTTTTTTTTTTTTAATAAGCACAAAAAAGCACAAATTATAATAGATAATTCTTTGCTTTATTCAATATTTATATAGTGCCTACTGGGCACTATATATGCTAGGTGCCAGACATGCCCATGAAAAAATGTCAGCTCAGCCTTGGAGCAGCTGGTTCAGTTTAAGAGGTTAGACAGGCACCTCCTCAGGCAACAACACTGTAACTCTCTAGGGGCCCTGATTGGTGATCACAGGAGGCAGTGGGGGCCAGAGGAGGGGTACCTTACCCAGAGTTCCTGAAAGGCTTATTGCAATATGTGAGATCAAAGCCAAGTCTTGAAGGATAAGGAAAGCCTGATAAGTCATAGCAGACAGAAACAGAGCTTTCAAAGTCCTAGCAGGGACAAGAGAAGGTGGGTAGAACTGCAAGATCTTCAAGCTGATGGGAGCAGGTGCTTGGGACTGGATATAGTTTCAAGAATGTATCTATGTTGTTAATTTTCCTGTAATTGAACTTGGTTCTCCAAGTTCATTGTACACAAGAATCACCCACCAACTTCTAAAATGAACATTCTGAGACTCTGCTGTAGAAATATCTACCTATTCTCTGGTGGTCCAGTGGCTAAGTCTCTGTGCTCCCAATGCAGGGGGCCCAGTTTCGATCCCTGGCCAGGGAACTAGATCCCACATACTGCAACTAAGACCCAGCGCAGTCAAAAAAAAAAAAAAAAAAGAAATATTTACCCATTTATCTAGTAGGGGTGAAGTGGGCCTGAAAATGCATCTTAATGAGCAATCCTCCCCACCCCCCACCCCCATGACACTAATTCTGCCAGCCAGCAAACCACCCTTTGAAAAACAATGACTATGCACTAAGGTTCTTCCCCCTGGGAAACAGGAAGTACTTTCTTCGGCAGCATGGGGCCAAGACAGCTGAGAGTTTTTCTGGAAAATCAAGTTATGACGCAAGTGAGCCTGGTGTCTCCTTCTCTGGATCTAGGAGGGCTCTGTGCAAGCATCTAAGGGATGAGGAAGCCAGGGGCCAGAGAGCAGCAGCTTCTGGGAACTCTGCCTAGTAACCCGGAGCTCTGGACGATTTTCCAGCATGCCCTGGGGACTCAGGTCCAGTCTCCATTCTCCTTATGAATATGTATGAGCCCCCAGAAGTCAGCTGAGTTTCCTAGCCACCTGCTTCAGAACTGACAGAATAATGTAAACATTTCAGAGCCTGAAGGGCATACCAATAGCATGTTTCAGGGCCTTGGCACCTTGACTAGGAAACTGTTTTCCAGCAGTGCTTTCACAAGTGTTTCTTCCGTAATAGATGAATATACCTGTGAATATGTGGAAAGTATCAAACAAAAAGGATTTTTTAAAGACTGCCCTGAAAGTTCTATGTTCGCTGACAGGGTTAGTGTGTATGAGTGCCCTTCCTGTAGCAGACACTGGGATGACTCCCTAATAGCAACCTCCTGGGAATTCGCTGGTAGTCCAGTGGTTAAGACCCTGGGCTTTCACTGCCCAGGGCCCAGGTTCAATCCCTGGTCAGGGAACTAAGATTCCATAAGCCCCGTGGCATGGCCAAAGGGGAAAAAAAGTCATTCCAAATGCCAACCTCCCCCTTTACTCCCTGCCAAAGGCCTTATTTCCCCTTCCCAGCTTGTCAGTTGTCTAAGTACCTGGTGACCAACTAATGGGCCAGCTCTTGGGGTCATTGAGAGATAGAAGAAGATAGAACCCAAAACCCATCGGTGGAAATTAAGAGGTTAGTGGCGGGGGGGCAGGGATGGGGAAGCAAAGGCTAACCATGAATACTTGAGAATCACCAACTCATGAGAAGTGGAGATATTTATGAATACATGGATGGCTGGAACTTTTAATAACCAATAAATGCATACCCTATAGCCTTGCCCAGGAATTCCATGCTTGGGTGTACATCTAACTGAAATGAATGTCATATCTAATCAAAGAACTAGAAATTCATTCTTCCCCAAAATAGAAGCAAACCAAATGTTCATCAACTGTAGAATGGGTTAATAAATTGTGATATGCTCAAAATTTATTTGGGATGCTATGCAGAAATGATAATGAACAAACTAAGGCTATATATGAGAACATAAGTGAATATATTGCATGAAATATGAAATATAAAATCAAATATTGCATGAAATAAGTCAGACACTGAAGAGTATATAATGAGTTATTTACATGATGTACACGAATAGGTAAAACTTATTTATTTGTCTGTTTGAGCTATAATTGACATAAAATATTATATAAATTTAAGGTATAAAACATGTTAATTAGATGCATTCATATATTGCAATATGATTACCACCTTAGCAATTGCTAATACCTGTATCATTTCACACAATTATTATTTCTTTTTTTTTGATGAGAACACAAAACAATGATAGAAGTCAGAAGACTGGTTATCCTGTAGGAATAGGGAATAGGGTTAAATAGGGAAAGAGCCTAAAAGAACCCACTGGTGCTGGAAATATTCTATTTCTTGATCTGGGAGGTGGTAACAGGCATGTAGACATATGTAAAAATTCACTGTGTAAACTCCCCTTCTAGGTAGAATTTCTCCTAGCAAAATGAGAGCATATATCTACACAAAAAACCTGTATGCAAATATTCAGGGACTTCCCTGGCAGTTCCAGTGGTTAAGACTCTGCGAGTCCACTGCAGAGGGTGCAGGTTTCATCCCTGGTTGGGGAACCAAGATCCCACATGCCATGTGGCAGGGCCAAGAACAAAAACAAAACAAAATCCCAAATGTTGTTCATAGCAGCATTATTCATTGTAGCCAACAGGCGGAGACAACCCTTTATGAGTCTGCTAGGTGTTTCCTGGTGGCTCAGACAGTAAAGAATCTGCCTGCAATGCAGGAGACCTGGGAAAGATCCCCTGGAGGAGGGCATGGCTCCCCACTCCAGTATTCTTGCCTGGAGAATCCCATGGACAGAGGAGCCTGGCGGGTTGTAGTCTATAGGGTAGCAAAGAGTTGGACACGACTGAGTGACTAACACTTTCACTTTGAGGGCTGCGGGAGCAAAGCACCATAGACTGTGTGCCTTAAATAGACATTTATTTTCTCACCATTCTGAAGCCTAGAAGACAGAGATAAAAGTGTCAACAGAGTTGGTTTCTTCTGAGGCCTCTCTCACTGGCTTGTACTTGATTTCTTCCGGTATCTAACATAGTTTTCTCTCTTGTGTCTGTGTCCCTATTTCCTCCTATTAGAAGGAAACCAGTCAGTTGGATTACAGCCCGTCCTAACGACGAGGACCCATCCTCATTTTACTTAATTACCTCTTTAAAGACCCTGTTTTCAAATACAATCACATTTTTAAGTGCTTGGAATTAGGACCTCAACATGTTAATTTTTTATTTTATTGAAATAAAACAATAAAATAAAAACAATGTTGTGTTAGTTTCAGGTGTACAGCAAAGTGATTCAGTTATAGATATATATGTATATACACATATATATTTATTGTTGTTTAGTTGCTCATTCATGGCTGACTCTTTAGAGACCCCATGGACTGTAGCCCCCAGGCTCCTCTGGCCGTGGGATTCTACAGGCAAGAATACTGGAGTGGGTTGCCACTCCAGTATTTTTCAGAGGATCTTCTGTCCCAGGGATCAAATCTGCATCTCCTATATTGGCAAGCGGATTCTTTATCACTGAGTCACTAGTGAATGTGTTGTTTCTAAAATTCTTTATATGTTATTACATTATACATTGTTAATAGGTTCTTGAATATAGTTCCCTAATTTTTGAAGGACATAATTCAGCTCATAACAAACCCACATGTCCATCGACTGACAATTGGAAAACAGAATTGGTATATCCATTATAAAAGAATATCATTCAGCAGGAAAAAAAAATGAAGTATTGACCCATGCTTCAACATAAATAAATCTTTAAAACATCATGCTAAGTGAAAGAAGCTGGTCACAACAATGTACATATTGTCTGATTCCATTCCTATGAATGTCCAGCATAGAATAGTGGTTGCCAGGCCCAGAGTGGAGAAAAGGGAGAAATAGAGAGTGACAACTCATGAGCTCAAAAGTTCCTTTAGAGGTGACAAAAATATTTTAAAATTAATTGTGGTGATGGTTGTACAACTCTCTGAATACACTAAATACCACTAAAAGTTTAATTGAGTGAATCACATTAATATATGAATTATATCTCAGGAGGGCTGTTATGAAAAATTCACTGCACTATACCCTTAAGATTTCTGCACTTTGTTGTGTCATTTGTCCCAATACAAATAAAAACAAATCAAAACTATATGGTCCCATTAACAATAAGTTTCTATTGCATAGCACAGAGAACTATATCCAATCTCCTGGGATAAACCATAATAAAAAGAATGTATATATATGTATAACTGAGTTGCTTTGCTATACAGCAGAGATTGGCACAACATTGTAAATCAGTTATACTTCTAGAAAATCAAACAAACAGAGGGACTTCCTTGGCAGTCCAGAGGTTAAGACTCCATTTTTCTACTGCAGTGGGCACAGGTTTGATCCCTAGGGAACTAAGATTCCACATGCTATGCTGTGTGGCAAAAAAAAAGCGCAAAACTATCTTAGCTCCAGAGATATTGAAGAAGGTGGGTGTCCGGGGACTTGCTCAGTGGCAGAGTTGCCCCTCAGTGTATCTGAAAAAGCATCGGAGAGACTAAGCATAAAGGCAGGTGGGACCAGGGACCTGAAAATGGATGAAGCTGGGGAAGACCTGAAGGAAGGGAAAATGGAATGCCTGAGAGTAAAACGGAATTTAACTCAGTGAAAACAAATTTGATTTTGGCCAAACAAAAATAAAACTACATGACAATATTTCATATGAAGCAGCTCATAAAGAAAATCAGCAACTTCTACAGATCAGAAATGACCGTGGGGAACACCTTGCTGTAATCCTGCAAGTATGAACTGAGTGCCTTCTATGTGTCAGAGTCTGCGTGAGGCACCAGGCCAGGAATATGTGACTCTAGACAGCTACTGCCAAGTGAATGTGGGAGGAAGGGAAGAGCGAGGGTGCCTGCTGAGAGACACAAGGAAAAGCTTCATTCTGTTAGGAAAAGCCCTAACCCTGAGCTGGGGCTGAGGCTGAGACGGGTAGAGGATGGGGGAGGCAGACAGTGTTTGTGAACTGGGAAAGTCAGGCAAGTGCTTGGGTGAGGGAAGTCTATTCTGGCTTCTCAGACAGCTTTAGCTAGAAGAGAGGGACCTCCGCTTCCCCATCCTGGTACAATCACTTTGGGAAAATGGTTTGGTAGTTTCCTGTAAAATTAAAACATAGACTTACCATGTGATCCAAAAGTTTGAGTTTGGCAGAGCCAGGACCAGCAAGGCAATACCTATCCCAAGGGCTTTAACAAAATTCCACTCCAGTCAGTGCTGCATCTGCTTGAGTCAAGAAGGGAAAAGTTCAGGTCCTGTTCCCCAAAATTCAGCATCTATAAAGCCGGGTGGTGTTTGCAGGTATGAGAGATGAGGGGTAGTTTGGCATCAAATATTACAATTCTTCAACAAGCCCCTAGATGATCCTGGCACAAGTGGGTGGGAGGTGGGAGGAAGTTTCTTAAACTATAGTTGGAGAAATACTGCCTAAGGGGAACTGCATCTGATCTTCTTTTACATATTGTCTCGTAGTAAACAAGGCTCCGGGACTTCGTGATGGACAGGGAAGCCTGGCGTGGCTGCAGTCCGTAGGGTCGCAAAGAGTCAAGAGGTGACTGAGCGATTGAACTGAACTGAAGGGGAACAGCATCTAATTGTCTTTTACGGATTGTCTCCTAGTAAACAAGTCTCACCTAAACCCTTTCTGCTGTTGCTGTAAATCACCCCACGCTACCTGCCTCTTTTGGTTAGCAATAAAATGTTGGATAAACTTTTAAAAATTTCTGCTGCTGGATACAGGCCAGTAAAAATAAGACACTTGGAGCTTGTCATTATTTCTATTTTATTCCTTGGTACCCTGGATGATGCCTCCCACTTTAAACTCTGAATTCAGAGGAAATTCTGGGTCACCCATGCAGGGGAAGAAAGTGAGTTGTTCCCAGGAGATAGGAGCGCGCTATTCTTTTGTTTTTTTATTCAAAGCATAATTGTATCAAGTTGGTGCGTATGTGGAACAACTGGAACTCTCATATACTGCTGGGGGAATGTTAAATGGTACAATCATTGTGGGAAAACAGTTTGGCAGCTTCTTGTAAAATTAAAACATAGACTTACCATATGATCCAACAGTTCCATTTCTTAGTATTAATCCAAGAGAAATAAGAACATATGTCCTGGACTTTCCTGGTGATCCAGTAGCTAAGACTCTGAGCTCCCAAAGAAGGAGACAGTTGGGGTTCCATCCCTGGTTGGGGAACTAAGATCCCACATGCCACAACTAAGACACTATGTGGCCAAATAAATAAATATTAAAAAAATTAATAAAAAACAACATCAGTTCAGTTCAGTTCAGTCGCTCAGTTGTGTCCGACTCTTTGTGACCCCATGCATCGCAGCACACCAGGCCTCCCTATCCATCACCAACTCCCAGAGTTCACTCAGACTCACATCCATCAAGTCAGTGATACCATCCAGCCATCTCATCCTCTGTCGTCCCCTTCTCCTCCTGCCCCCAATCCCTCCCAGCATCAGAGTCTTTTCCAATGAGTCAACTCTTCTCATAACGTGGCCAAAGTACTGGAGTTTCAGCTTTAAATTAATTAAAAAAAAATAGGTCCTCCCAAAAGGTTTGTACAGAATGTTCCTAGCAGCTTTATCTTTATTAATGAAAAACTGGAATCAATTCTATCAACACAAATTGTGGTGTATCCATATAATGAAAAGCTAGTGCTGCTGCTGAGTCGCTCAGTCGTGTCTGACTCTTTGTGACCCTGTGGACTGCAGCCCGTCAGGCTCCTCTGTCCGTGGGGATTCTCCAGGCAAGAATACTGGAGTGGGTTGCCATGCCCTCTTCTAGGAGATCATCCCAACCCAGAGATCAAACCCAGGTCTCCCACATTGCCGGTGGATTTTTTACTAACTGAGTCACAAGGGAAGCTCAATGGAAAGCTACTAGGCAATAAAAGGGAATATATTATTGATATGATCAATAGCACAGGTGAACATCAAAAACATTATGCTGAGGGAAAGAAACCGGACACAGAAGTGGACATACTGTATGATTCCACTTCTATGAAGTTTCACTCTGAAGTATACAAAGCATCACATGGGCTGCCAGGGTCTGGGTGAGCAGTCTAGACTGAGAAGAATGACCGGAACTCTATCTTGTTTGTAGTCATAGTTACAGATGTCAAAACCGCACTGTGCACTTACAATGGCTGCTGGGTTTGTAAATTATGCTTCAATAAAACTGAAAAATAGGGTAATAAAGAAAACTATATTATGCCAGATTACTCAACCAACAAGGCATACAAAGCAGTCAGCAGGTATAAAAGTCTGACTTAGGATTCTCTCATCAATACATTTTGTGCAGATCAGGAGAAGAGGGAGAAATTTTTATTCTTTTTTTTGTGTGTGTGCTTATAAAAGTAAGCCATTTGTAAGAAGTTAAAGTCGTGTAGAATGCGAGATCTTAGTTCTCCAACCAAGGATGGAACCTATACCCCCTTGCAGTGGAAGGCAGAGTCTTAAGCACTGGACCACCATGGAAGTCCATCTATTTTTTTTTTTCTTTTTAACTTAACAAAACATGCTTTATTCAGTAAAAACTGGTGAGTGTAGGCAGGACAGGGCAGACGTACACAGGGGCTGGGGACAGGAGGGTTGGGGGTTAGCACAGGAGGACATGACTCAGGATCCAGGAGCCAGAGATCAGAAGACATGGATGCGGGTGGGTCTTCAGTAACTTGTCACCTGCTCTTCGGAGGCTCTGTGAGGCTCAAGAGCCCCTGGGAGTTCCAGAGGCTTGACCAGCAAGGGAAGGCTTGTCCCCACAGACCTAGGGAGGCCCTGCTGCCAGCATCAGCAGGGGGCAGGATGAGAGCACCTGGACAGCAAGCACCCTTCACATGGGGCCCAGAGCTCCAGGCTGGTCTCTAAGATAGCATTGTCCAGGGTGGAGAGTGATACAGAAACTCAGGAGCATCACCTTTTTAGCTCCATCATTCAAAGCTGAGAAACGCCAGTAACAGAGCCTATGTGGATTATCAAATGGAGTAACCACTGCCCTCCCACCCCCAATAAAAACAGAACAGCCCGAAAATTGTCATGGATCACCATCTCCTTGACTCCAGCTCAAAGGGTTGGGCTCCACTGTCAAAAACCCCCACTTCCCTTCTCGAATTAGATGTAATTCTTAGTGGGCACTTGGAGGGACCCCAAATGTGTGGGCTGATGGTGAGTATCAGGCCATATAATGACTGGAGCCCTAGGACCCCCCACCCCAGGAAGGGCAGGTGCAGGACAGCGGCCCCTAACTCAGCAACAATAGGCCAGAAGTCACCTAGTCCAGGTAGATGGAAGCCCCCAGCTCCCGCTTTTGGGCCTCAGACACCAGGGCATTGTAGAAGTTCCGGATGATGGTGTGGGCTGTCTAGGACCTGGTGATCAGGGTCAGGACCGCTGAGATGACAAAGATTATCTGGAAGATGAGCACCAGACAAGCCTTGGAATTCTTGTCCTCCATGCAGGGGGGTGCACTTTGCTCCCATGAGGTAGACCAGCAGGCCGAGCGGGACCATAAGTAGAGAGATGACGCAGAGGGTTTGGATAGCCTGCAGGTCCTGGGGGGGCGCCAGCAGCAAGTTGTACACTTGCACTGCATCCACGCAGAACATCCAAAGCCCCTCTTACACCACATGGGCTGCCACAAGGCCATTGCTGATGAAAACGTTTACCTTCCACAGGGGCTGGGTGCAGGACATGATGACATTTACCCAGCCAAGCAGCATCAGGATGATCCCCAGTATTTGCAAACCAGAGGAGTCCATGGTGAGGCTGAGCAGCAAAGGAGTCCACAAAGATTTGGAGTAGCTGGCTGAGTCTATTTTTTTTTTCTTTTAATATTTATTTTTATTTGTGTATTTATGTGGGCTTCCCAGGTGGCACCAGTGATAAAGAACTTGCCTGCCAATGCAGGAAACATAAGAGACACAGATTCGATCCCTGGGTCAGGAAGATCCCCTGGAGGAGGGCATGGCAACCCACTCTAGTATTCTTGCCTGGAGAATCCTATGGACAGAGGAGCCTGGGCAGGCTAAAGTCCATGGAATCCCAAAGAATCGGACATGGCTGAAGCAATGCACGTACTTAGCACAGCACAGTCCATGTGTTTATTTGAACACACCGGGTCTTAGTTGAGGCTCGAGGGGCATCTTCATAGCTGCGTGCGGGGTCTTTAGTTGCAGCATATGAGCTCTCAGCTGAGGCATGTGGGATCTAGTTCCCCAATCAGGGATGGAACCTGGGCCCTCTGCTTTGGAAGTACGGAGTCTTAGCCACCGGATCACCTGGGAAGTCCCAAGTCCATTTGTTTTTTATTGCTGAAAACAGTATTAGTCATCCTTGTAATTACATAGCGTGAGGATTCCCATATGTAAGTTAGTTTCCTAGAAGTCTCTTGGTCAAAAAAGCAGCTTCAAGGAGAGAAAAAAAATGATTCTCTTTCTGTTGCTGTGGCTATAGGATACGTGTGTGGGGGTGGGGCAGGGGAGGAAAGGAGATACATTCTTAAGGATTCAGATTCTTATAGTTTTTTCTTTTTAATCAGACAAGATTATTAATGACAAGACAAAACCCAACTCTGGTTGACTTAGGGAAAATTAAGTTTTGTTGAAAGGACTCTGTTTAGTCCATAGGATTAGGGGACAGCTTTGTTATAAATTGAATAACATTTTGCAGATCAGTTTGAGATTGGAATCACCAGTGTAATATGGCTGCTATGGGAAAATCTGTTTCAAACTTCTAAAACCTGGGCTTCCCTGGTGGCTCAGTGGTGAAGAATCTGCTTGCCAATGCAAGAGAGATGGGTTTGATCCCTGGTCTAGCAAGATCCCACATGCCTCAGTGCAACTAAGCCCATGAGCCACAACTATTAAGCCTGTGCTCTAAAGCCCTGAGATAACTGCTGAGCCCTTGTGCTGCAAGTACTGAAGCCTGAGCACCCTAGAGCCTGTGCTCCACAAGAGAAGCCACTGCGATGAGGAGCCCTCTCACCGTGGCTTGGGTGGTCTTACACCTTAACTGTTCTGTTTCACCCCCAGCTGGGTGTAGTTACTCAGTTCTGATGCTAAGGTCTGGAGTTAGCCCCTGCCTCCAAACATGAACAGACTCAGTCCCTGTGATATGGTGGTAAAATAAGAAATAAATATTTGGTCTTTGTCCTAGTTCCTGGCCTAAGAGCTTCTGAGACCCTTGGAAAATTCCCTGAGTGTTAGTGGTGAGAATTCTTTGTTGCTCATATAAGCTCTTTTCAACCACACCTGAGTTTATACTAATGAGGTGACTCTTGGTGGGTCCCTAGATAGCTGGTTACAGGATAAACCAACCAGGTGACTAGAGTGTTAGAATTTTTAGTCTCACCCTTTGCCCACCTCCTTGAGAAGGGAGCGGCCCTGGATATTGAGTTTATCACAAATGGCCACAATGATTTAATCAATCATGCCTGTGTAATCGAACCTCCACTGTTGTTGTTGTGCAGTCGCTAAGTCGTGTCTGACTCTCTGCGACTCCACGGGCTACAGCACTCCAGTCTCCTTTGTCCTCCACTGTCTTCCAGAGTTTGCTCAAACTCATCCATAAAAACCTCTAAACTATGACCTTCAGGGAGTTTCCATATGTCAGGAAGGTGCCACACTTGAACTCCACAGGGACAGACATTCCTGTGCTTGGGACCCATCCAGACCTTGCCCTGTGTACCTCTTAGTCTGGCTGATCAATTAACTGTATACTTTATAACACCCTTTATGAGAAACCAGGAAAATTGAGTAAAGTGTTTCTCTGAGTTCTGTGAGCCAATATAGCAAATTATCAAATACAAGGAGGGAATGGTGGGAATCTTCAATTTACAGCTGGTTGGTCAGAAGCATGGTGACAAACTGGGCTTGTGACTGGCAGCAGAAGTTGAGGGAGGAGGAGCAGTGTTGTGGGACTGAGCCGTTAACTTGTGGGATCAAGTAGTTAGTGTGAGTCTTGAATTAAACTGTAGGATACCCAGCTGAAGACCAATAGGTTGGAGGATTGGTTGTCAGTGTGAGGAGAAACTCGTACACATGTGTTGTCAGAAGTTAATTGCTGTGCATGAAAAACAGATCTTACTAATCCTTAACAAGATGGCACTCACATCAACTGCCAGCCACACTTCAGTGGTCCCCAGGTCAACCATACTTCTGACCAATTGGCTTCTAATTTAGGGTTTCCCATGACTCTCTTAGGTTTTTCACTAGAATGATCCACAGGCTTCCCCAGTGGCTCAGCAGTAAAGAATCTGGCTGCAATTCAGGAGCCGCAGAAAACGTGGGTTCTGTCCTTGGTTTGGGAAGATCCCCTGGAGGAGGGCATGGCAACCCACTCCAGAATTCTTGCCTGGAGAATCCCAAGGACACAGGAGCCTGGCAGGCTACAGTCCCTAGGGTTACAAAGAGTTGGACATGACTGAAGGGACTTAACATAGCACAGCACAGAATGACCCACAGAACTCAGGAAAGTCCTAACAACCACTGCTGCTTGTAAAGGATAGAGACCAGGAACAGCCAAATGAAGAGACACACAGGATGCAGCCTGAAGGACAACACACAGCTTTGGTGCCTTCTCCCAGTGGAGTAAGGGTGTGTCATGCTCCAGGCACACAATAGGCTCACCAATCCAGAAGCTCCCTCTAGTCTAAGTGCCAGAGTTCTTACTGAGGTTTCATCACTAAAGGCAAGATAGACGAAATCACTGGTCACCTGATTGAACTCAGCCTCCAGACCCCTCCCCTCTCTGGAGGTGGAAAATTCCAGCCCTCTAATAATGTGATTGGTCTTTCTGGGGACCCACTCACCATTCTTTTTTTTCAATATTTATTTGTTTAGGCTGGGCCAGTTCTTATTTGTAGCATGTGGGATCTAGTTCCCTGACCAGGAATTGAACCTGGGACCCCTTGCATTGAGAGCATGAAGTCTTACCCATTGAACTACCAGGGAAGTCCCCAGTCCACCATTCTGAAGCTATCTAGGGGTTCACTTTGAGTCACCTCACTAGCAAAATATAGATGCTCCTATTGGCTCAGGAAATTCCAAGGTTTTTCTGTGCCAGGAACAAAAATCAGACACATTGTGTGTCTTTATTATACCACAGCAGTATCATAGTTATTGTCATTGCCATTGTGCCTCTCTTCCTGGCAAGCTTCTGGGAAGGCAGGGAGCTTGACGTGTTGTTTGCCAGTAAAGCTCCAGGATCTCATCTGGGGCCTGGCACATATAGTACCCTCTATAAATTTGCTGAGCGAATAATGGGGCTGGTGCTGATGTAGTTGTGGACTTCAGGCATTGGTTATGGTGTATTCAAAAATAGCATTTTGGGGCTTCCTTGGTGGCTCAGTGGTAAAGAACCCTCCAGCCAATACAGGAAACATGGGTTTGATCCCTGATCTGGGAAGATCCCATACGATGCAGAGCAATTAAGCCCGTGGACCACACCACACCTGTGGAACCTGTGCTATAGAGTCTGGGAACCGAAACTACTGAGCCCACTTGCCTAGAGCCCATGCTCAGCAACAAGGAGAAGTCCGGGCATTGCAACTGTAACTAGCCAGTATCCCCCTGCTCTCCTCAACTAGAGAAAAGCCCACACAGCAATGAAGACCCAGCATAGCCATACATAAATAAAAATTTAAAAAAGCATTTTGTAGCCAAAATGTCTATCCATAGGGAACTGGTTGACTAAACCATGGCACATCATAGAATGGAATGACTGCTGAAAAAAATGTAAAGACGCTTCAGATATAGGAGCTAAAAATGAATAGATTTTCAAGACTGAATGTGTAGTATTACAAAAAAAATAGTCAAGGTGCAGGACAATATAGAATGGTATGTTATCTTTAACATATCCTAACTGTATAGCCTAGTGACCATTTACTAATTATTACATGTGTTTACCACTTTGCAGATCAAGTTATAGAACACTTCCAGTACTTGGAAATCTTTTTCATATTTTCTTGCAGATCATACCCTCCAAATGGGAACCGTTATAGTAACTTCTCTCACCTTAGATTAATTTTGCCTGATTTTGAACTTTATATCTTGGGAATCACAGAGAATTTACGATCCATTTAAGCTAAGCATTCTATCCTGTTATAAATAAACAGTACTTTGTGACCTGCTTCTCCTGTTTACCACTATGTCATGAATATCTTGCAATTATAATCTGCAAAAAAGATCATTACTTTGAATTGCTATATTGTAAATAATATGTTCTCTTCTATATGCAACTATTATATATATATAATTCATGAGGCAGGAGGAATTCAGAGAATCTATTCAGGCAGCAAGTGGAGAATCTGAAACTGAAACCTGCCTGTCATGCACTCGCTCTTCCACTGTAAAGAGCCAAGTGCTCAAATATGGGCAGAGCCTTGCAGATGTCTTGGCACGAGGGCACTATAATAGCAACAAGAATGACTAATAAGTATTAATGGCCCATGACAAGAGAACAAATGCCGTTAGTTATCTTGATATATAAGGAATATTAGTAATGTTTGTACAGAGTTTATTCATGCAAATATTATTAGCATGTGTCAGGAAGAACTGCAGGGTCTTGGATCTAGGCTCACAGCTCAGGTCTCTGCTGCTCCTTCCAGATGTGCAGAGGTTGGGACTCCTAGGGACACGCCCCCGCGGAGCCCTGCGGAGCCAATCGGCACGCAGAAGGAAGGGCTCTGAGAACGACAACGGTGCCGTCCAATGGACAGAGAGTCGGGTCCGCTCCTGGCCAATGGGCGCGCTCCTCCGTGACGGTCGGAAGTGGTGAGGCGGCTTCGGGGGCCGTTGTTCAGTCGCGGGGGCTCACCGTAGAGGCTCAGTGTCGGCGGCTTAGCGGATTGGCTTGGCGTGTCTCTTCTCGTCCCAGGTGAGAGAAGCGGTGGCCAGCGTCTGGGGAACCTCCTGCGGCCTCCAGTTTCGGGAGGAGGCCGGCATCCCGAGGGTGGGCTTTTGTGGGCCCCTGGGATCGCGGGATTTCTCTAAAAAAAAAAAAAAAAAAAAAGATGCCTGCGTCTCAGAGTCTGTCTTGGCCAGGGGGAAAGGCCGTCCTTGCTCCTCTTAAGCGGAGCCTCGAAAGCGCCCGGCGGTACCGCCCCTTCCAGGCCTTGGCCCCGCAGGGCTGGGAGTCGGCCGTAGTTCGGAGCGCGCGGTGGGCACCGCGCCCCGGGCGGGGCGGGGCGGGGCGGGACCGGAGTCCCGGGCGGCCAACCTGAGAAGGGGCCGCGGGTGGCCTGGCCTGGGCTGTTGGCGGACGGACCCGGGTTCGAGGCCCCGACTCAGAACCGTGCAGCAGCTGTCTTCCCCGGATTTCCTCTTGCGCCGTCTCTGAAATGGGGGTGATGACATTTTCACCACGTCGGATTGTGGTCTGGATGAAAAGATTGTCCATGTAAAAGCGTTTAGCCATCAGTAGTGTTAGTCGCTCAGCCGTGCCCGACTCTTTGCGACCCCATGGACTGCAGCCCACCAGGCCCCTATGTCCATGGGATTCTCCAGGCAAGGATACTGGAGTGGGTTACCATTTCCTTCTCCAGGGGATTTATCCAACAACACAGGGATCGAACCCGGGTCTACCTGAACTGCAGGCAGATAGTTTACCGACTGAGCCATCAGTAAACAGCCGGTAAATGTCAATTACGATTGGCGTAGCTCTGGGGCCCTTTCCACTCCCCATCTGGTATCACCCCTCCCCCTCGGGAAACTGCCTTCTGGGGTGTGGACCCTGCGGTGGTGTCCCCACCCATCTCGGGCACAGGGGCGTCCTGGGAGTCCTGGCCTTCGCCTAAGGGGCTTCCTTCTAACATCTAAAAGAAACTTAACTCTACCAAAGCGCTTCCATGCATTCGGTCCTTTACTCCTCCCAGTGACCCTTTCTGCGTGAGGAATCCGAAGGCCCAGAGAGGTTAAATCACAATCTGCTGAATGGCAGAAGCAGAATTGACCCTCAGAGGGGACCAACTCCGAGCCCTGCGTGCCACCCCAACCCCCCTGAAGCTAGAGAACCGAGTACTTGACTCTTAAGAGGCTCTGACCCTGGCTTTGGTGGGATGGAATACAGCATGCCTAGGATCAGTCAGACAGCCCTAAGAAAAGTTATCAGGCTTACCCCTTTTGGGAACATGATTTATTTTCATAGATAGGTGCTTCCTGTCACTAGTTTACATCACATCAGAGTGGATGTCGTTAATCTTGTCACTGCCTAGTTTAAAACTCTTCTGTAGTTTATCACTGAACCTGGAAAATAATCCAGTATTCTTTTCTCTCCTACAGGATAAGGGCTTGAATCATTCCTCTTTTTCATTATTCTCTTCCAGATCTACCTGTACTTTCTCTCATTGCCTGTTAGGCACAGTGCCTGAGTGGGTTTTTCTCTATTCCATCCTCTTATCCTCCTCTGCATGGATGGATCCTTGTGCTTCAGGTCTTTTTTAAAAATATGTCATGTCCTGGCCTGCCCACCCTTATCTAGAGTAGATTCCCTTCATTCAGTCTCCACTTGTCTACTTAACTTTAACATCAAAACACTCCTCAGTTTCTTTGCTCATTTTCCCCTATCACTAAATTGTTGTTGTGTTAGAGACTGGACAATATATTTTGTTATTTTGTATTGTTAGGACTAGGGTACAAGTGGCACACGGTCTTAATTATGTTGAATGAACAAGTAAGTGTTTTGAAAAGTGTTAGTTTGGAAAGGTGTAGACCATTCACAAAGAGTCGGACATGACTGAGCAACTGAACTGAACTGAAACCATTCAAGAACCCTACTAAGGGGCAGTATTTTAGACCATTTTTGCGTCACAGAAAGGGGTAATCTGAGTATTGTAAATACTGGTATTAAAGTTGCCAAAACTTTGCGTTCTGCATTAACATCTTGTTTAGAAAGAAGCAAAGACTTCATAGTGGCAAAATCTGGCAGACGCTATTTCAATGAAGTGATCAAAGTTAGCATCATCTGTAATAATGACTGTTGACATCATGTGGTTTCTGATATAATGCCCTGAGATGAGCACAACATCACTTCTGAGGCATTTTTGTCAAAAATGTATTAAGCACAGGAAAACATCAAATAAATTCAACTTGAAGGATATTCTACAAAATAACTAGCCAGTACATTTAACAAGGTCATGCAGGATGAAAGACTGAAGGAATTGCTGGCAGTCTAGTGGTTAGGGCTCCATTTTTCCACTACAGGAGGCATGGGTTTGAGGGTTTGGTCCCTAGTTGGGGAATTAAGATCCTGCATGCTGCTCGGTCAAAAAAAAAAAAAAAAGAATGACTGAAAAAATATCCCTGATCAAAGATGATTAAGAAGTAACAAATAAATGCAGTATTTGACTCTGGATTGCATCCTGAACCCAAGAAAGGGTATTAGTGCATGATTTGTGAAATTAACTAATTGTAGATTAGTTGTTAGTATTGTATTAGTGTTAGTTTCCTGCCCTTTGGTAATTTTAGTATTGTTATTTATGATGTATTGGGTGAGAGATACGTGGATATGTGGGAGTTCTTTGTGCTGTTTATGCAAGTCAAATTGTTTTTATTTTTTGTTGTTAATTGTTTATTTTTGGCTGTTCTGGGTCTTCACTGCTCTGTGGGCTTTGCTCTAGTTGGCAGAGAGCGGGGGCACTCTTTAGTTGTGGTGTGCGGGCTTCTCACTGTGATGGCTTCTCTTGTTGCTGTTCCTGGGCTCTAGAACACAAGCTCAGTAGTTGTGGCACAAGGGCTTAATTGTTCCGGCGCGTGGGATCTTCCCAGACTGGGGATCGAACCTGTGTCTCCCTCTTTGGCAGGAGGATTCTTTACCACTGAACCACCAGGGAAGCCCTGCAAGTCATTTTAAAATGAAAATAATCAGACCCAAGTTTGTTGCGTATTAAATGAAATGAACTGGCTTTGGTGACATTTTCTGTGCACTGTTGTGTGTTTTGTGTGTGTGTGTGTGTGTGTGTGTGGTCATTCTTAAAACAAAAATGAAATGGAAAGATCCTACTTCTTCCTTTGTTTTTTTTTTTTAGGAACAGCTCAAGATGGCTGAATTTCTAAATGACCAGGACACTCGACTGTGTGACAATTGGTAAGAAATCGAAGAAATATTATTGGAATGAGGACAGTTCTGTAAACGGTTGGTTTAGTAGTTGGCAGGTTAAAATTGGAGCCATGACGTATAACATGTCATGCAAATATATGGGATTAAAGTTTTTTTAAACCATTTTGGATAAAATTGCCTGTTTTAGGAATTCCACAAGGTGATTGGTTTAGGTAGCATAGAGCAGTGACAAGACTGATGGGATGGAGATGGGAGTTAGGAGTCTGGTTCCTGCCTTGAATTAGTTAATGACTTTTGGCAAGTCACTTGACTCCTCTGAATCCTCACTTTTCTGACCTATAGGTTCAGGAATTTGTTTTTTGTCTTCCTGAAAAATATCATATGTTTTTTAAAGATAATAAAAATATAATGAAATGTTTGGACTAGAGCAGTGTTTTTCAAAGTGTGTTGTAAGGACCTCCCTGAGTGGTTGCAGCGGCTGTCTTGAGGTTGAAGGGGATCATGGTTTGGTGTGCACTTGGCTCTGTGTACAACAGAACAGCTTAGCTGTTTTTGTAAAGGATTTTACTGAAAGAATGTTCCGTTGCTTAAAAAAAAAAACTTGAGTCAAAGTCTTTCAGCAGTCCTGCATGATTCCAGAACTGTTAGAAGAAGGACTGGGTGCAGACTTGAATGTCAACCTTCCTTATATTCGTGTTTTTAACTGACAAGTGTGACAAGAAAGAGCAACTCTTTTTCTGCTGAAATGAAACTTAAGAGTGCAGCTTGTAATCAGCTGATTTCTGGTTGGACTTTCTCAAGAATTTGGCATTTTAGGGATATCCAAGTTCCCTTACTGAAAGTAAAAGAAAAAAGCAAAGCAGAACTACCTGTGCTATATTTAACTTACCAAATTGTGGTAGAAGGAGAGGCTGTTGAAAGATGAGCCTGATGAAATTTTTTTCTTTCTTTTTTTTTTTTAAATTGCCTTTTGCTTTCTCAACTTCTGGGCAGCATTAGGATACAGTCAGAGCCACTGCTGGTCACAATATTCTTTCCCTGCATGAAATTAAGATTTTATTTCTGTGAGGATGTCTTGCCTTATAGGGTATTTTTTTGGTACTGTGCCACTGTCCCTTTCACCTTTTAAAAAAACTATTTTAGCTCTGTTTAGGTTTTATGTGTACAGTTTCTGATGCAAGTGTAATAATCAATTATACAAATAATCAAAAGAAAACATTGTGTTTTTAGAAAGAAACAGATATATTGGCTTTAACATCAGTTAAGAGATTCTTATTTTTTCAGTCCACTACATTTTGAAGGAATCTCAAACCTAGGACAGTATACAAATGTCCCTATGCTAAGGGACTTTTTTTTAAAAAAGATAGGGTAAGTTAATGGAAAGCTAATGAAAACAAAGTTATTCAAAGCCAAAGCAATTTAAAGAAAAAAGGCAGATTAGCATGGAAACCTGACCAAGCCAGTACAATCCTCCCATCTAGCCCTATTTAAATTCCAGGTTTTAAAATTCTGTCTTTAGAGCCATATTCCTGTTGTTCCCTAAGAAAAGTTAAGGTGCTCATCAGAGTATGAGCTGCAGTTAAACCTCCTGGGCCAGGAAAAAGAATAGTTTGTTGTGATTGAAGGTGGGTTTTTTTGCATGTTACCTCTTTTCTTATTGTTTGTCCGTTGATGGGAGAGTTTGAGTCTCAAAAACAGAAGCTTCAGTGTTAGAAGACTTTGACTTCTTATTTTTGCATGGTTCTATGTCATTTGGAAGCCTGCTGGGGATTTTTCTGGAAACCTTGGAAAATGAAATTTCATCTCTAACTTGGCTAGTTCTTCCTTGGGGCTTTTAGCAGTTTTATCTAGAATTGAATGTGTTCTTATTTACATCTTAATTTTGTAGGTAGGAGGCAAGTATATTAGTATTTTGTCTCTCTTTAGAACTTTTGCTGGAACTACCTTGGCAGCTAAATTTTTAAAACAGTGACCAGCAGGCAACCATTTTGTGTAATTACTACAACTATCTTTTATTTTCTTGCAAGATTTCCCAAAAGGTGACATTGTAAATGCTCTGTGATCTTACTGACAACTGCTTTTGATTCTTGCTTCTTTATGTCATGGTCCTTAATATTTTTTAATCCTAAAGTTTTTAGGGGTATCATACGTGTAGAATGAATGCTCTGTGTCAGTAGATTGTCCTGAAGAGCCCTGTAAAATAAAGACCAGACATTTGTTTTCTTGACTTTGGCTGTTTAAAGAAAATTGTTGTCAAAATTACGAAAAAAGAATCTAGACTCTCAGCACTGTAAGAGGTAATTGCTAGCTTTAATTTTTCGTGGCATCTGTGCACACAGGTTTGCATTCAGGATATGGCTTTGCTTCCTGCGCTTTGTTGGTATACAGTATTTAACTGTTGCCTTATAGTTTAGGTATTTTTAATGGTTTTCAGTTTTTTACCGTTTTATGATACTAATGAAAATCTTCATAATCCCAAGAGTGGAATTACTGGTCTTTAACAAGTAATTTAATGACAGGGTCTTTGTTTTATTAAACGTACTTTAACTGTTAATGGTCCTAGAAATAGAAATGCAGTTTTAGACTGTTTAAAAGCAGTGGTTTTATACTACCACCAGCAATCTGTTAAGAGTATTAGTTTCATAACATCTTTAATAGTAGGATTTACTAATTTTAATATTTATTAGTTTAATAGATTTAGATAATTTTGATTTATAGCTTCTTCCACTATATATTTTAATATTCTTTAGTTTTGGAAAACTTAAGCTGAATTAATTTAAAACCGACACACAAAAAAACCTGACAGTTTCCTTGGAAAGCTGGGAATTTTGGTAAAATAGGGGACATTAAGGGTGTCAAAGCATTGGTAGTTTCCCTCTTAAACATCTGAGTTTTCTTCCCATCTCTCACACTTGATTGTTACTCTGCATCCCCTTCCAGTTTTGTTTTGAGAGCTGCCTCGATGACTAGGGTACAAGTGACATCAAGGTACATGCCTTGATGGTTGTACCTTTGGATGAAAATGAATTTACATTTTTTTTTTTTTTTTGGTGTCTTAGTCTTTCAGATTGGGAGTATGACTAGCTGGAGGCATACCTGTCATCCTACTTTGAAATGTTTCTTAGACTATGTCTGAAGATGAAAACTATAGAAGAGAAACAATCTGCAACTTGATGTGGGAGAAGGTCTCTATCTAGTATTGAGCTTCAGAGGTGAAACAGGTTATTACAGATTTGTTGTGTAACTCTCTTTATTTATCCTGTTCAGTGTTTTGTTTTCTGAAAATTTATCCTAGGTGACATACTTACAGGTACATTCTTTTAATGTTTCCTTCAGTTAGACTGAAATTGGAGATTGCTGATGGTCATAACCGAATGAGTAAAAGGAAGGCCTTGAATGTTATGTGCCTCTAGTTTGAGTGTATGTGTGCTCTGGGGGAAGGGATTCAGGATTTCCTTTTGGTACATTTCTGCAGTAAAGTTTATACCAACCCAACCAGAGAGCTTGTTCCCAGTTCATGTCCAGCCTGCTTTGAAAGACATTTGAGACATAAAGGGGGGCGGGATCCCTTCCCCACTAACTGTCCCAAAGCTGGCATCTGCCCTTTTTGGTTTGACTTTAGTGGTATAAATTCAAATGTGATTAAAGGTAGCTGAGACTGAAAGTAAATGGTAGACTTTTTTTTTTTTAATTAAAAAAATAATCTTGGAGTGGATCGTTGTGCTTTGGAGCATGGATGGTTTTGGAAAAGCCTAGCTCAGCTAGCTCCTCGTGGCATCTGACTTGATGTTGTTGGTTGTGGTGAACTCTGACGTCCAGAAAGTGAGGCTGAGCTTTTAGAGGTTGTGCACAGCAGTGAGAACTCAGTGTTGCATGAAAGACTGAAAACCTTCAGGAGTTAATTCTTGGAAAGCAGGGGCAGTAACAGTCACAGAGCTTATTTGTTAGGTCCTCACTAAAGAGAAGTAATGGAGTCTGAAGATTGGACCAGACAGATTTCCCTGTGATTCCTCTGGGCATAGATTTCAGTAATTCTTGCCTTTTTCTTTGATCTATTTCTGTAGCAAAAAAGAAATTCCTGTGTTTAACTTTACCATCCATGAGATCCACTGTCAAAGGAACATTGGTGTGTGTCCTGTCTGCAAGGAACCATTTCCCAAATGTGACATGGAGACGCACATGGCTACAGAACACTGTCAGGTGAACCTCCGCGCACTCAGATGTTCAGAAGCAGAGCAGACTTGCTGTTGTGTGACAGCAAGTGAGTGTGTTGTCACGAAGCCCACTTACTGATTCTTGATTCTTACCCTAGGTGACCTGCAAGTGTAACAAGAAGTTGGAGAAAAGGCAGCTAAAGAAGCACGAGGTTAGTTTCCCTGTACCGTGAAGGGAATTACCATGGGGCCAGTCCTGTTGAGATTACAGAGCCGCCTGCAGAGCAGAAAGCCAGTCTTGTGGAGTCTTTGTTCTCCGCCAGCACCAGGCACACTGCCTCTCAAAGCCTGTTTGAGCCTACTTGAGACTTGGACTGTCTGCTGCCAGATCTGACTGCACGGCTGCTGTGCCTCAGGCTCAAGCCTCAGAGCCTTTGGAACTGAGTCCTTCCTGCTGGGGTTTGACTGTTGGCAGGCTCACCGAGTGCTAAACCAAGCCTGGGATGGCCAGTGTGGTACAACCTCTTTAGCACACAGCCTGCTTTCTATTTTCTAATTCCATTTTGACTTCTTGATGGCTTGGGTGACATGCTATTTACACCCAAACAAATTCTCAGCATTTGACAAGAGAGAACATGGTATCATTTGGTCTCTAGTTGAGATAAAATTGGGCATAGTTGGATAAGTGTGTTGTGTTTTTTTTAATTAATTTTTGGCTGTGCTGGGTCTTTGTTGCCGCACTTTGTCTTTCTCTAGTTGTGGTGAGTGGGAGCTGCTCTCTTGTGGTGTGCAGGCTCCTTACTGCCGGGGCGTCTCTTTTGGAGCATAGACTCTAGGAAGTGCCCGCTTCAGTAGTTGCGGCCCATGGGCTCAGTTGCCTTAAGGTGCTTGGGATCTTCCTGGACCAGGGATCAGATCTGTGTCCCCTGCATTGGCAGGGGGATTCTCCACCACCTGACCACCAGGGAAGCCCTATATATGTGTGTGTGTGTGTGTATGTGAAGTCACTCAGTCGTGACTTTGCAATGCCGTGGACTGTAGCCCACCAGGCTCCTCTGTCTGTGGGATTCTCCAGGCAAGAATACTGGAGTGGGTTGCCATTTTCTTCTCTAGGGGATCTTCCCGACCCAGAGATTGAACCCATGTCTCCTGAATTTCAGGCAGACGCTTTACCGTCTGAGCCATCAGGGAAGTCCATATATATGTGTGTGTGTGTGTGTGTGTGTGTGTGTGTGTGTGTGTGTGTGTATTTTGAATGAACATAAACATATTCACCAACTAATAAATCCCAACAACTGTTTAGTTGGTTGTCATGCAGGAGTGTGTATATATATGTAAAAATTCATTAAGGTATGTACTTAATGATTTGTGCATTTCATTCTATGTACCTGAAGAAAGCTATTGACTTATTAATTTATAATTTTGAAAGGTGATTCATAGTCAGTGTAGAAAATTTGGAAAATATAAAAACAACTACTTCAAGACCCCAAAGCTCAGAGATAAACATCTTATAAATAATTTGGCACTCTTTCATTGCTTTTTCTAAGCATTTGACCTACATTTTGTTAGGCCAGGGAAGTCCCTTTGTTGATGATTCTTGATTTATTTGGTTAGTTTAAAGGTAATATTGTGACTTTCCTGGTGGTCCAGTGGCTAAGACTCCACTCCCAATGTAGGGTCCCCAGGTTCGATCCCTGGTCAGGGAACTAGATCCCGTATGCAGCAACTAAAGATCCTGTGTGTGGCAACAAAGACCTGGTGTAGCCAAATAAAGAGAACAAAAAATAAAGCCAGTGCTATATACAGATGTGCAGATGAGAAAAGTCAGTGTCTTTCTAAAGGACAATCACTTTTCCTCATTGCCAGGTACTTAAATCAGAGTAGTAAGGGGAAATTGTAGTAGTAAGTAGTAGTAGTAGTAGTAAGGGGGGGCTTTGACAAGCACATGGGAATTGCTCTGCTTTTGCTGTTTGCCCCTGGACTTCGCTGGCTGATTTTGGGTTCCTTTGTAATGTGTACACAAGATGATGACAGGGTGGCTGTAAGTAGTGAATAGTTTCCTCATAAGATTTTCTTTCCCTTTGTAGAATCTGGTGGCAGGACAAAGAGGGAAGCTGTGACTCTTAAACACATAGGAAACCATGGCAGGCAAAGCTAGGGTTGGAAGGGAATATTTTGTAAACACTTTTTGCTTTCCTTGTCCTGTGCGGCAGCATGACCTCTGTCAGGAATATTAACTGCCTCATTATTCTGTTTTGCAGGAGACTGAGTGTCCTCTACGGCTTGCCCTTTGCCAGCACTGTGATCTGGAACTTTCTGTTCTCAAACTAAAGGACCATGAAGATTACTGTGGTGCCCGGACAGAGTTATGTGGCACCTGTGGGCGCAATGTCCTGGTGAAAGATCTGAAGACTCACCCTGAAGTGTGTGGGAGAGATGTGGAGGAAAAGAGAGTCGAGGCTGCCATGCCACCTAATGCGTATGATGAATCTTGGGCTCCAGATAGGATCTGGATTGCGTCCCAGCTCAGACAGATTGAGGCTCTGGACCCACCCATGAGGCTCCCTCGAAGGCCCCTGAGAGCCTTTGAATCAGACCTTTTCCAAAGTAGAACCACCAACCAAAGGAGCATGACAGCCCAGTTTCCGATTCAGAATAATCTATGTGAGTTGTGTCTGGGAGTAGAAACCTGGAATGGTATCAGGATCTGGGCAAATGGGAACAGGGCTTTGGAACCAGATAGATCTTAATTATAGAAACCTGACTGTAACATGAGGAAGAATACTTAACTTTCCTATAGAATCTCTTTGCTATTGGGTTATTGTTGGGAACTTTCCTATAGAATCTCTTTGCTATTGGGTTATTGTTGGGTGGCTGTGCTGTTCATAGGTGACATTACTAGTGTACCCTTGGGTGCCTGGAGGCATTTACAGAGTGCTTTACAGGACTTCCCTGGTGGCTCAGTGGTTAAAGCGTCTGCCTGGAATGCGGAGACCCGGGTTCGATCCCTGGGTCGGGAAGATCCCCTGGAGAAGGAAATGGCAACCCACTCCAGTATTCTTGCCTGGAGAATCCCATGGACGGAGGAGCCTGGTGGGCTACAGTCCATGGGGTCTCAAAGAGTCAGACACGACTGAGCGACTTCACTTTCTTTACTTGTATTAATTCATTTAGTTTTCACAACAGTTTTCTGAGGGTAGGTAAGTGTTAGAGCTGGGGTTTGAATTCAGGCTGTCTGATCCCATGCTTTAAACCATTCTGCTATCATGCAAAAGTGTGTAAGTCGCTGAGTTGTGTCAGACTCTTGATCCCATGGACTGTAGCCCACCGGTTCCTTGGTCCTCGGGATTTTCCAGGCAAGAATACTGGAGTGGGTTGCCATGCCCTTTTCCAGGGGATCTTCCTGACCCAGGGATTGAACCCTGGCCTCCCACATTGCAGGCAGACTTTTTACTGTCTGAATACAAAATACATGTAAAATGCTTAGCACAGTGCCTATTTCATAGTTACAACTCATTCATATTACTTACTAGTAAAACAATTAGAATAATGATTGTGCCTTTTATCATGGCAGTCTTAATGTTTGGATTCCTGTGAGCGCTGTAGGGCTGGGCCTCTTGTTCCTTTCACAGATTCCTGAAAACCTTGAATATTTGCTAGGCCTGGGCTTGAACTAAGGGATGGCAGCATATCTAACATTTCTTAAATACTAGTTGTTGTTCTTTTCTCCCCCCTCAGTGGAAGAACAAGAAAGGCAGGAAAGGAATAGAAGCCGGCAGACCCCCAAAGAGCGTGGTGAAGACAGTGCAAATTTGGACTTCATGTTGGCCCTCAGTCTGCAGAATGAAGGCCAGGCCCCCACCTTGGCAGAGCAGGACTTCTGGAGGGTCATATATGAGGCAGACCCGTCCCGTGAAGGTCCCAGTGCTCTGAATGACGTCAGGGGTGTGTTTGTTTTTTCTCCACTAGCCTCTGTCTCTATGTCACAATTCATATAAGATTGCAAGTTTTTCATGAGATAGAATTTGTTTTTTAATTTCATTTATTTGCTTTTTTCAACTCTTTTTAAAAAATTGTCAAGAATAGTAAGTACAGTGACTATCTATTAATATATGCCCCTCATTTATATTCATCAATTTTAGTATTTCCACTTATCTTTATATTTCTTTCCCCCTGAGCCATTTGAGAATAAGTTGCTGACATAACATTTTATCCCTAAATGGTCTTAAGATGTATTTCTTTAGAACAAGGGCATTCTCCCATGTGAACACAATACAAATATCACTTTGAGGAAATTTCCTTACTTAGACATAGTGTCCTTTAGAGCTTTTTAATTTTGTTTTTGAAATCCAGGGTTATGCATTATACATTTAGTTCTTTCTAGGTTCTTTTAGTTTGGTTTCCTACCCTTTCCCTCTTTTAAAAAAAATCTATTTGTTTTTGGCTGTGCCGGGTCTTGGTTGCCGTGTGGGCTTCAGCTGCAGCGAGCAGGGCTGCTCTGTCGTTGTGGCACGTGGGCTTCTCACAGCGGGCGCTCGCTCCTCTCGTTGTGGTGCATGGGCTTCAGTAGTTGTGGCGCACCGGTTCAGTTGCTCAGCCGCATGTGGGATCTTCCTGGACCAGGAATCAAACCTGTGTCCCCCGTATTGATAGGTGAATTCTTAGCCACTGTACCACTAGGGAAGCACCCCTCCTCCTCTTTTCTTTCTTTTGGCATTTTTGAAGAGTCCAGGCCTGCTGTTTCGTAGACTCCTCCTTTCTCAATTAAGATGTGTCTGATTTTTTTCCCATGTGTAAGTTCATGTTATAGTTTTGGCAGGAGTGCTATACTGGCCATGCTGTGTCTTTCTCAAGATGTCAGTTTGTCCTGTTTGTTAGAGTGGAGTCTGTCAGATATCTCCATCGTGCAGGTAGCCTTTTTGCTTCATATTAGCTGTGTGTCGGATGCTGTTTCTAGATGGCTGGGGAACAGGATACCCATAGTCTTATCCAGCAGTTTTAGTATTCATTGATGTTTCTTGCTTGAATCAAGTATTATTATGGCAGTTGTAAAATGGTAATTTTTGTATCTTTCTCCTCTGTTCTGTATTTATTAGTTGTCCTTCACCTGTAGAGAACTTTGGTCCCCCCACCCCCATTTAAAACCAATTCTTTTTTTTTTTAGTATCATTGGATTAAAACTAAGTTTTTAAAAATAAAAGTTGGATTATGAGCAGTGAATCACCCTTTGGGTCTCTTGTTTAGAGAACAATATGTTTGAGAAAGGCATGTCATATTTAAAATGCTCAGCTTGGAAGATTTTAGGGACTTGAAAATTAGGCAGCTCTCAGTTGTGGTTTTTCTTCATGTCACTGTAAGAATAATGACCTTAAGGACAGTAGGATTAACTTTGAACATTTTGTTGATTTAGAGAGAATAGGAATTGGTCCTGGATCCAGATACTTAAGTTTGAGTCTTTCTTTTTCTTTGGCCAGGCTGCATGGTGTGTGGGATCTTAGTTCCCCAACCAGGGCTCGGACCTGAGCATTTAGATTGGTGAAGAAAGTAAAATTTTAATAGCATAGTTGTGGCAAGTGAAGACTCTGGATTCAGTGTAGTTTATTTTCTCCTTTCTTGGTCATTTCTTAGATTGCTTTATTGACTTTTTTCTTTGTTTGCATGTTTCATTCACTCACTTCAGATCTTTCCAGATCCTGCATGAATGAATGGTTTGGAATTTATATTCTCTTGTAGTTCTTGTAGTAGTTGCCCTGGAAATTTCAACATACTTATTAACTTAAGAAAGTCTAAATTTAGTCCACCTCCTCACACTTCTCTTGGTTAACACAGTAAGCTTAGAATGTGGCTCATCCCTTTATGACTTAAATGCCACTGATGGGTGTTCGTGTTCTCTGTTGTTACCCTTTTAACACCCTGATGGAGAGTTTTCTTGTTTATATACTCATATTTATCATTTTGTGTATTATGTGTTCACCGTTTTCTTTGCTCACCCCTGCTTCCTTGTTTTTTCAAATTTCCTTTTAGGATACATTTCTTCCTGAGGTACATTGTAAGTTCTACTGCAAGTATCTGTTGATTATAAAGACTCTGTTTGGGTCTGAAAGTATATTTTGTCTTCATATTTAATAGTTTTAAGGAAATCAGATTTTCCTGTCTACCCCTCCTAAGGGGTATAAAAGGTTGAATCAAGTGTGGTTTTCACTTTGAGTCTGTGTGGCCTGATACCTAGGTGCAGTTGACGAGACCATGTTGCCTTGTGAATTTTGTGAGGAGCTCTACCCAGAAGAACTGCTGATTGACCATCAGGTGGGTTGTGAGTTACTTGAGGGCTTTAAGCTTTAAGGAAGAACGTGTGCAGGCTATATTGGTGTTGCAGGACATGTGAAATCTTGAGCAAACTGATACAGCTCTTTCGATGAGGGGAGCAACTGTGTTTTTTTCTTTTTCTTTTTTTTTTTAGTATTTTGGTTTTTTGGGCCGTGCTGCACAGCATGTAGAATCTTAGTTCCCCAACTAGGGATTGAATTGGCACCCTTGGCTGCTAGTGAAAGCACGGAGTCCTAACTACTGAACTGCCAGGGAAAATCCAGTAGTAATTGTGTGTGACTCACATGTGGATGTGAGAATTCGGCCTCATTCTCTCTGGGCAAAGTAACGTTCATGCCAGTAGGCCCAGTTGCTGCCTCCATCCTGTGGAGATACTGCATGTCTCTTGAGACCATCTTGTAATCAGCTCTCATCTCAGGCCACGTTTGATTTACAGGAGCCCTGCTGAAGTCCCTGCAGTTCCTGGGAGGGCCAGCGCTCTGTTTTGCACTTTACTTTTTCTGCCTGGACATGTGTGGCCTTTTACCCCTGTCTGCTTAACACACCCAGCCACACAGACCCCTCGCTCACAGACTTGGTTCAGACACGACTCTCAGGAAAGTACCCTGGGGAGTGCTCTGACAGCTACGCCAGAGGTCCCGTCTGTGTGCCCCCCAGACGTCCTGTGCCCATGTCTCAGCCTGTCACCCTCATCCCGTGGGGTGGCCTGCTGACCCCCTGCTGGTCTGTACCACTAGCTGGAGTTCCTAGAGGACAGGTTCTGGGTTTTCTTGGTTTCTGAATCTCTTAATACGTGGTGTATGAAAGGCGTCAGGTAGTTTTTGAATGCGGGGAAGGCAATGGCACCCCACCCCAGTACTTTTGCCTGGAAAATCCCATGGACGGAGGAGCCTGGTAGGCTCCAGTCCGTGGGGTCGCTAAGAGTCGGACACGACTGAGCGACTTCACTTTGACTTTTCACTTTCACGCATTGGAGAAGGAAATGGCAACCCACTCCAGTGTTCTTGCCTGGAGAATCCCAGGGACAGGGGAGCCTGGTGAGCTTCCGTCTATGGGGTCGCACAGAGTCGGACAAGACTGAAGCGACTTAGCAGCAGCAGCAGTTTTTGAATGACTGAAAGTTCCTGTGCTCTTTAGGAAGGATTAGAGAATAGCCTTTGTGCTGGAAGAGTGGCTCCAGTGGGGGAGGGAGCGCCTTTCCCTCTCAACGTTCTTACTTTCTGATTTGGTTTGACCTAGTCTGGTACTTCCATGGCTAGTAAGTGGTCCCTGTGCTCTGGGTGGAACACGCATTTCCCCCATATGTGGAACAATACAGCATTTGAATACATCTAGTATTTGGTTTGGGAGTAACATAAGAAAATCCATTCACAGGGATAACAAAGAATATATGGGCCTCTCTTACTGTATGTCTGTGGAAAGAATCTTGAAGCTTTTCAAATTAATTTAGAGAGAACAATCACATAAAAACACACTTAAAAACTTAAAACAGTACAGAAATGTTTAAAGTAAAAGCAGAGTGAGTGTTTCATCTGTGTTCCCTGGACCCTTTTTAGTCCTTTTCCCAAATATTAAGCATTATGAAAATGTTGTGACTTCCTGAAAATATTTTCAGAATTTAGTTTGTTCCTTAACTTCTGTTTTTTTCTTTTTTTGTTTTAACCTGTGTTTTTTGAGACAGACAAGCTGTAACTCTTCATGTGCCTTACCTCCGCTCAATGTGGGCAGCACTTCGCCCCGAGGGGTGGAGGACCCTGATGTTATCTTCCAGAAGCTGATGCGGCAGTCTGCAAGTGACCAGTTTGAGTCTTTGATGGGCTTCAGCAGCTCTCCTCCCGTGGAGGACAGTGTTGTCATCCCATGTGAATTCTGTGGGGTCCAGCTGGAAGAGGAGGTGCTGTTCCATCACCAGGTGAGAGTCCCCAAGGACCCGGGCACTTCTCTTGTCCCCTTGATCCTCTGGGAGTGAACCTGAGGCTTTCAGAGCTGAGAATGCCTCTCTGGCCTTGAAGTTGCGTGCATACCTGATCTGGCTACTGGCCGTGTTTTGTGAGCTGAGATACACAGTACCTCAGGCCTTTGGACTTTGCCTGCCCTCTGGCAGTGGAAACCATTGTATCACAAGCTGCAGCTCCAGGAGCCAGGACTCCAGGTAAGCAGGTATGGAGGCCAGAGGGTTAAGGAGTTTGCCTGAGGTCCCTAACAGTTTCTGCTTTTGACCATGTGTGTTCTTCCTGTTGGGATGGCATTTGCATCTTGCATTCCAGGAATCTGGAATCTGATTCTAGCTTTGCCCTTATGGTTGGCCTCCAGTGGGTCTCAGCCCCTCACGGGGGATGCCTGTGAATGAGGGAATTAGACTGGATGATCTGAAGTCCTTTTTCAGCTTTCAGAGTCTGGGATTCCAGCGTCTTAGTGGAAGATATGTTTTCTGCCCAGTCTTGTTTGTTATGGGAGTGAACACTGAAGGTATTTCAGAGGCATTTCTGTAATTGATGCCATAGAGCTATTGCTAGAACACCACATATTTCATTTCTGAAATAAACACTTGTGCCTTTGGATCAAGCAGTAGATAAGTTAACTGCTTGTTGTCTCCTAGGGGAGACCACAAAATAGGCAGCAGTGCCTGTACTCTGTGGTCAAAACGTAGGCAGACCTTTCTGAGCTCCCAGGATCCACCCTTCCTTCATCCCTGCACAGACCAGAAAGTGCTTCCTGATCTTCCTGATCAGTCAGTGCTAGTAGGAACGATTGCTCTGCTCCAGATTGCTTCCTCTTGCTCCCAGGTCCTTCCTCTCGGTGGTTGTCAAAGTCAGCCTGTCCCATTGACACCACGTGGCCACCCTCCTACCCACCATCAGGTGTTTCCCGCCAGCCCGGTGTTCCTTTCCTCCCAGGGTTTCATCTCATAGGAATGACTGGGTACTAAGTCTGGTTTTTCTTGTTAGGACCAGTGTGACCAACGCCCGGCCACAGCAAACAACCACGTGTCGGAGGGAATCCCTAGCCAGGATCTCCAGCCTCGAGAGACCTCACCAGAACTGCCCAAGAGGCGTGTCCGACACCAGGGTATGGGCCAGGGCTGCGCCAAGGCTGCACTTCTCATCAGCTACTCTTAACGGGGTTCACCTGCACCCCAAATTAGCAAGCGCAGTACGAGCTCACTGAGGACTCCCTTGGGGCTAATTGTGGTCCCGGGTTAGACTCTGCTGCTTTGGGGACAGCCATGAGATACGCTTAGCATCAATGCTTATTCAGCTGCCAGTTCCTGTCGGTACACTTGGGGGATGACTGGGAGGTAATTTTTACACCTCACCGTGGCTGCCCTGGGCCCCTGCTTCTAGTTGAAATATGCTCACCTAGAGTAGGGTGATCAGAATTATCCTCAGTATTCTTACAGTCTCGAGACTAGGCAAGTAAACTGTTTTTGAAACCCAGTCACTATTAGAAACCCAAAGCCAGTTAGAAGTGATTTGTTAAAGTTTGCTCATGCACCGTTGTTGACTAGTTAGTGAGGACTTAGGTGGTAAGTGTACAGTGTGGATTAATGTTCTCAACCCTGTCCTGCAGACACGGGTTTTAGCATCCTTTAGGGGCGAGGCAGTCATCTTTTACCCAGGATCTTTTGTTCTTGCCTCGAATCCAGCACTAAGAGCAGCCTTTCCCCTGAAGCTAGTGCTCTTTTCTCTTCTCAGGAGACCTGTCTTCTGGTTACATGAATGATCTCAAGCAGGAAACGGCTAAAGGGCCCACCTACCCTCTCCCCTCTAGCCGACCCCCTAACAATACAACAGCTCCTCCTAGCCGCCTGTCAACATCCACATCAGGCCCCAGGCCTGGGTGCCAGCCGAGCCCTCCTCGCGCTCTGAAGCTTAACAACTTAGACAGCCAGAGTGTCCGGGGGCGCAGTCGAAACAGCCATAATGGGGCTCTGGCTCCTGGCCACGTCCCAGCGGCTTACCCTGCTCGGAGTCTCTACCCAGAAAACCTTGTGCCAAACTCTTTCCCCCGTGGGCCTTCAGGGAGATATGGAGCAAGGTAAGAAACATTGCTTGGGAGGAGAGCTTGGGGGTAGCTCAGGAGAACAGAAGTGTGGATTTTGCTTGTATCGTGGCCTGATTCATAACGTCCTTTGCTCTCTGGTTTTTTATTTATTTTTGGCTGTGCTGGGTCTCCACTGCCGCACAGGCATTTCTCCAGTGCAGTGAGCAGGGCCATCCCCTAGTTGCAGGGCACGGGCTTCTCGCTGCCGTGGCGTCTCCTGTAAAGGAGCACAGGCTCTGGGCGCGCAGGCTTCGGGTGGCGCGTGGACTCTAGCTGTGACTCCGGGGCTTGGTAGTTGTGGTGCACTGGTTTGGTTGGTCTGAGGCATGTGGGAGCTTCCTGGACCAGGGATAGAACCTGCGTCTTCCTGCATTGGTAGGCGACTTCTTTACCACAGAGCCACCAAGAAAGTCCCTCTATGGTTTTTTTATTCATTAGTTTTATCTTCTGGAGAGCTGTTTTTGTCTGGCTCCAGCTGTTTCTGTCCTGAGTTTCCTGACTTTGGCTCAGGGGCATCTCAGGAATGAGTTTCCAATCCTTGTGTTTCAGCGGTAGGAGCGAAGGTGGCAGGAACCCCCGGGTCACCCCCACAGCTGCCGGCTACCGCAGCAGAGCTGCAAAGGTGAGTGGGATCCAGCCCATAAAGCTCAGTGAGGACTCCGGTGGGTGGGCTGGTGTGGTTCTTGAAGTCAGTGAAGCTGCGGGGCCCCAGGCTGATGGTGGCTGAAGGACCGCGCTCTGGCTCCTGAGGAGGCGGCTTCATAGAAGCCTGGCACTTCTGGCGCTCTTCAGGACCGTTGCTTTCTTTCTGTCTGCGTAAACCTCGTTTGTGTTCTGTTGTCCAGCAGGCAAAAACCCCCAAGCAGCAGGGAGCTGGGGATGCAGAGGAGGAGGAGGAGGAGGAGTAACAAGCGTCCACAGAGAACTTGCGCGCTGGTTCCATCTTCTCCGCACGACTTGCCATGGTGCAGCCCTGCCCCTCGGGCTCTGTGGGCAGGGGCGACCTTTCAGATTTTAACGTTTTCTAGGTTATGGCCATTTTGTGTCTTTTGAGATTGTGCTGTGGGAGTTTGGGGGTTTGAGGGAGGGTTGGCAGGGAGGCTGTTGAGAATGTTTCAGCTTTAGCTGCTGCCTTTGACAGCACAGAAGTGTACATTAGGGCCCCTTGCCCCACCAGGGCTTCATCTTTTGACATACTGTCACCGTCGCTTCATGGTGCTGTGGGGTCCTGGTGGGAAAGAGGGAAGGTTCTGGAAAGCTGGTCCCACCAGTAAGGTGATGCTCTTCCTGTGGTGGCCTGAATTTGGGACCTTGGGGGTAACCTCTCGTGTGTCCTGCCCGTCCCCACTCTAGAATTTGGGCTCTAGGGTGCATGGAGGAGCTTTGCTAAAGTGTTCAGGCCAGTTGTAATGTGTTAGGAACAAGGCTGTTGGAGATGAGTTTCAGGTGTGTGGACTGTGGGCTTTGTTTTAATCTGCTTCTTTGGCATTTGGCATCACTGCCTTCTGTTTCTGAGGGGAGCACGGCTTCTGTGTCTTCACTGCCTTCTGATGGAGAAGGCCAGGGGCTCCCTGTGCCCTCCAGAGCCATGCTGGGTTCTGCCTTAGTCAGGACTGAAGCCTAAACTCGTGTTTGGCTCTGAAAACCAAGAATCAGAGCCCCCTCCCCTCTTTTTACTTTACTATTACTGTTATTATTAACATCCTTGTAATAAACTTTGTACTTGGAGTTCAGCTGAGTCGTGTGGTTCCTTCTGCTTTGCGCTCTTTGGAGAATGCAGGTGGACCAGGGCCTGGAGTCAGCTCTGCGGAATGAGGGAAGGCACGCCTTCTCAGAGAGGGCCAGACAGTCAGGATGAAGCTTTTCTGCCTCCTTGGAGTCAGGGGAAACTGACAGGTGGCTGCAGCTCTGGGCTGATTTGGGGAGGGCTGGGGGCCACCCCCAAAGAGGGGAGGGCAGATTCCTCAAAAGCCTCAATCCTGAGAGTTGCTGAGCCTTAGCAAAATTACCCACCACCCCCGGCACCTCATACTTTGCACCAGAACACCTAGCACTGTAGGTCATTTTGACCTCATTTGTTTTCCTCTCAACAACCTAGTGGGAATGGGAAAAGTAGGAAGAATTGCTCCAATTTCACATGTGGAAACAGGGGTGACTTGTATAAGGTTATGCAGCTATTAATTCATGGCAGCCAGGACTCTTCTGGATCTGAGTTACATCGAGAAAAAGAAAAAGGAGGACCTCCCTGGCGGTTCAGCGGTTAGGACTCTGCTTCCAATGCAGGGGTGTGGGTTCCATCCTGGTCCGTCTGGGAACTAAGACCCTGCAGGCCGTGTAGCATGGCCAAGATAAATAATTTTTTAAAAAGGTTATTCCCATATAGCTTTCTGGTCTGCTGTTACCATGAGGTTTTGATATAGTAGTCTGTATATATACAAGCATCACTTGTAGTCTGTATATATACAAAGCATCACTACGAACAAAGCTAGTGGAGGTGATGGAATTCCAGTGGAGCTATTCCAAGCCCTGAAAGATGATGCTGTGAAAGTGCTGCACTCAATATGCCAGCAAATTTGGAAAACTCAGCAGTGGCCACGAGATTGGAAAAGGTCAGTTTTCATCCCAATCCCAAAGAAAGGCAATGCCAAAGAGTGCTCAAACTACCGAACAATTGCACTCATCTCACACGCTAGTAAAGTAATGCTCAAAATTCTCCAAGCCAGGCTTCAGCAATATGTGAACCGTGAACTTCCTGATGTTCAAGCTGGTTTTAGAAAAGGCAGAGGAACCAGAGATCAAATTGCCAACGTCCGCTGGATCATGGAAAAAGCAAGAGAGTTCCAGAAAAACATCTATTTCTGCTTTATTGACTATGCCAAAGCCTTTGACTGTGTAGATCACAATAAACTATGGAAAATTCTGAAAGAGATGGGAATACCAGACCACCTGATCTGCCTCTTAAGAAATCTGTATGCAGGTCAGGAAGCAACAGTTAGAACTGGTCATGGAACAACAGACTGGTTCCAAATAGGAAAAGGAGTGCGTCAAGGCTGCATATTGTCACCATGTTTATTTAACTTATATGCAGAGTACATCATGAGAAATGTTGGGCTGGAAGAAACACAAGTTGGAATCAAGATTGCCGGGAGAAATATCAATAACCTCAGATATGCAGATGACACGACTCTTATGGCAGAAAGTGAAGAGGGGCTAAAAAGCCTCTTGATGAAAGTGAAAGTGGAGAGTGAAAAGGTTGGCTTAAAGCTCAACATTCAGAAAACGAAGATCATGGCATCTGGTCCCATCACTGCATGGGAAATAGATGGGGAAACAGTGGAAACAGTGTCAGACTTTGTTTTTCTGGGCTCCAAAATCACTGCAGATGGTGACTGCAGCCATGAAATTAAAAGACGCTTACTCCTTGGAAGGAAAGTTATGACCAACCTAGATAGCATATTCAAAAGCAGAGACATTACTTTACCAACAAAGGTTCGCCTAGTCAAGGCTATGGTCTTTCCTGTGGTCATGTATGGATGTGAGAGCTGGACTGTGAAGAAGGCTGAGTGCCGAAGAATTGATGCTTTTGAACTGTGGTGTTGGAGAAGACTCTTGAGAGTCCCTTGGACTGCAAGAAGATCCAACCAGTCCATTCTGAAGGAGATCAATCCTGGAATTTCTTTGGAGGAATGATGCTAAAGCTGAAACTCCAGTACTTTGGCCAGCTCATGCGAAGAGTTGACTCATTGGAGAAGACTCTGATGCTGGGAGGGATTGAGGGCAGGAGGAGAAGGGGACGACAGAGGATGAGATGGCTGGATGGCATCACTGACTTGATGGGTGTGAGTCTGAGTGACCTCCAGGAGCTGGTGATGGACAGGGAGGCCTGGCGTGCTGCGGTTCATGGGGTCGCAAAGAGTCGGACACGACTGAGCGACTGATCTGATCTGATCTGATCTGATATATACAAGACTATTTTAAGTTGCGGATATCTTAATTTCAAATGCGTTTGCTCTGTCCTGCATTTGTACTTTCCCTCATGCTTGCTGGTGTCGAAATTCTATTTGTGTATGGATGATTTTCTACCTTTACTGTAGGTTAGCCTTTGCCGGTGAGCTTTTCCATTCATTATTTGCTGTTTTTTGAGTTTTGCCCTTCTTTTAGCATGTTACAAGGCTGGTTTGGTAGTGCTGAATTCTCTGAGCTTTTGCCTTTCTGTAAAGCTTTCGACTTCTCCACCAAATCTGAACGAGAACCTTTCTGGGTAGAGTATTCTTGGTTGTAGGTTTTCCCCCTTTTCTTCCTGCAGGGGAAGCCCAGAGTCTTCACCGCTGGACCTCTAGGGAAGTTTGGTGCCGTGTTTCTACTGGATTTACACCTAGGAATGGACTTGCTGGTCTCAGAGGAGGAACTAGAACAACTAAAGCAGGTGTAGGGTCCATTCCCTCAGCAGTGCACGAGAATTCTCTTGGTTCCACGTCTTCCCCAACCATGGTGCTGTCTTTCTAGCCCTTTTGCTGGTGGTGTAGTATGCTCATTGTGATTTTAATTTGCATTCCCCTGATATAACTAATGAGACCGGATATGTTCTAATCATTAGATGGTTTAATTCTGAATATATTCGAGACAACTTTTTAAAAATGAAATGGCCTCCACCATCCTGGCCAGCTGAAACTCCAGTACTTTGGCCACCATGTGTGAAGAACTGACTGATTGGAAAAGACCCTGATGCTGGGAAAGATTGGAGGTGGGAGGAGAAGGGGACGACAGAGGTTGAGATGGTTGGATGGCATCACCGACTCAATGGACATGGGTTTGAGTAAACTCTGGGAGTTGGTATTGGACAGGGAGGCCTGGCGTGCTGTAGTCCAGGGGGTCGCAGAGTCAGACATGACTGAGCGACTGAATTGAACTGATCTGGCCAGCAGAATCCTAGATGTGACAACAAAGGTGTCTTACTCTCTAGCTTCGTGTGTCTGATAGTCTCTCTCCTCTCAGTTGGTTGTTTTTTTTGCTGTTTCTAGCACCCTGAAGCAACAAACTGAAGAAAGGAAAGTTGCTTGTTCCTCGTCCAATAGGGTTCTTAATCTTTGTATAATAAATACGTAGGACACAACCACTATGAGCATTTATTGAGTACAAAGAAGGTGGAGTCAAGAGAATGAGAATTAAGTGGGTCTGCAGTCTCCTGAATGCAGACCAGAGGGCATGTATGTATATATGCGTGTGTGTGTGTAGGGTGTGTGTGGGGTGGCGGGGAGCATGTGTGTGATGGACACGGTTAAGAAGGCAGAGCGTTGATCTTGGATGGTAGTTCTGAGCTAAGTCTTTCCCTCTTCCCTGCATTTTCCTTTTGCACAAAGTAGTTCTAAATCCACTGCCTGTGCCCAAGGGAGGACGCGTGGTCTGAGAGGGGCCCAGACTCTTCTTGTGCAACTGTCCACTTGAGGAAAACCCTCATACCAGATGAGAGCTCCAGGACAAGCAGTGGGCAAGACCTGCAGGGGTAGGTTTACCTTTGACCTTGGATTTCCATCCCTGCGCTCAAACTTCCTATATGAAAACCAGAGAGACTTCCCTGGTGGTCCACTGGTTAAGACTTCATCTTCCAATGCAGGAGGTGCAGGTTCCATCCCTGGTCGGAGAGCTAAGATCCCACATGCCAAAAACCAAAACATAGAAAAAATATTGTGACAAATTCAATAAAGACTTTATAAAAAAGTCCACATCAAAAAAAAAAAAACAACCCACAGACTGAAGGGGTCGAGTCTGGGAGCAACTTATAAGCATAATGGAGTTAAGAATCACACCAAGTGCAAAGAGACCATAATAGTTAGAAACACTTTTAATTTCTAGCCTCTTGGTGACCCTCAAGCATCAGAGCCATTCAAGGATGTTGGCCTTTAAATGTTCTGAGCAAGAGCAGATGACCACACAACTCTTCAGGTAAATAAAAATTAGATGAAGGTTATTTATTGGTGTGACTTTTCCTGTCATGAGATTCCTTTACACAGCAGTGGTGTAAATAGCATCAAACTGAATGAAAAGTTTGTTAGATGCAACCATAAATAATTATAATAAATATACATCAAGTAACTTTACAGCACACATTTTTTAGGGCCAAGGTTTGGATCTGTCTGGACCTCAGTGTGTCCTCTGGGAGAAGCAGTCGTGTTAGCAGCAGATGCCTTACTCACAGCTGTCACTTAGTCAGGAGATGGGCCAACAAAAGCTTCCTCTTGGGGAGGCAGCTGACAATTCAGAGTCCATTCCAGGGATGGGAAGGATTGGGGGTGGGGGGACAAAGCTTTAAAAATACAGGGAGGAAAAACCACTTTTAGTAAATCCAAAGGCTCTTTCATTATGCAGAAATGAAATAAGAGGATCCTTGTGGTTAGGACTATGTCCTGGTGAGACCCCCCAGTCAAGGGGGCTATGGCCCCCGGGAGGCAGTGGCCGACCATGTTCCTTCCAATCAGGGAAACTGCTGGCAGGCACCTCCAGATGTGACTGATCCTGCATCAAATGTAACTGATGCAACTGGAACAATTCATCCAGGTTTATCCTTTCCTTAGGTCAGGGAATCGTTTCTATAATGGTCCTTAATGCATTTCCTAAGAACAGGGAGGCGGTGGATGCTAATGCCTTTAACTCTAAAATCCACACCTTTCCAACAGGCCAGGGCCACAGCCGAGAAAGGAAGAGCAAATCCTCTCTCTCACCAGCATTCACACTCCAAAGCCTTCTAGACAGCACTCACGCAGAACTTCCAATATTCACAATATTTTACAATAAGTACAGTGATGTGATTTTGCATGAACTGCCAAGGTCCAAAAATGACAGGGTCCAACAGGATGGCGTATGCTGCTCTCGAACAAAGTACCACTGGACAAGAGACCTACTCGGGCACAGATGCACTGGGGCTGCGGCAGCTCAGCCCTGGTACACACTCACGTGGGGAAGGGAGGGGTGCAGGGCGGGCCTGGCCAGAGGAGTGGAAGGACCCTGGTGTCTCCATCTGGACTTGACGGTCTTAGTCACTGAAGTAGACCCCGAATGGAGCAGAGCACCTCAGACAGCTCTTTTGAAAATGGGGTGCGGCCTTTCCGCTGCTCCTCACATCACAAACACTGTAGTGAGGAAGGGCCATTTCTGAGGACAGAAGAGATCAGGGTGGGATGGGGGGCAGGCCAGAGTCATGTGCTTTCATATTCAGAGTCCTGGAAAAATGCCCCTACTTGAGTTCTGTCCCTTCAGCTCCCGGGCTCCTCTCAGCTCCTGAGCTGGGACGTACCTGGCCTGACTCTGTGGACTAAGGTCAGGAGGGATCCCTTCGGTCGTCCGCTCCTAAGCGGCACTCAGCGGGAGCCTGTCAGACTGGGCCCAGGAGAGTCGGAGAGCAGAAGGGTTGTCTGGGTGGGAAGGGAAGGGCAAACCACGGTGGGCTTTTCCTCAGAAAAACCCAGACCATAGACAAGAGTCTACAGCCAGAAGATCAACACACAAAACTCCCTATGTGTGTCTCCCATGTTTGGGTCACTGGCCCAAACATTTCAAGTTGGAAGGAGGCCTGCAGGAGCCATGTCCGGCAGAAATGCCAGCTCGAGGTGGAAGGCAGGGCTGGCCACAGACTTGTCTGTGGAGACGCGAACAGGGTGCTCTGCAGGCTGAGAGCATCTCACTACCAGCTTCCTGCTGGGCGATTCTGTGATGTAGCATCAGAACCCGGTGGCCACGAAGGAAAATGTCCAGGAAGATCAAATGAGACACGAGCTGTCTGGGAACTAAACTATCCTACAAACATACCACAAACAGGTAGCAAAAGAACCAACCCATCACGAAACGTACAAATACATAAGGTTAAGTCTTCCAGGAGGCCCTGGAATGTGGACAAAAGTTTGGAAAAGCAAAATGTCGCCAACTCCTCACGCAGGGCCCCGGAGGGGTGTGCCTGCAGCAGCAGGCTTCCCAAGCCAGCAGAGCAGAGCCTCGGTGACAGCCTAACTTTGGCTCCCTCTTCTCAGCCACTCAGGGGGTCTTCGCGGTAGTGAATGGCACAACGTAGTTTCTCCAGCATGATTTCCAGCGAGGAGTACTGGGGAAGCTTGATCATGAACATGCAGGTCTCCACTCGGATGTAGCGAGAATCTGGGGAACCTATAGGAGAGACCAGCATTACAGCGAGGACCCCAGGGGGCCTGGCAGGCCCCTCTGTCTCCAGGTTTGCCTCTCTGGGCAGCTCTTAAGACAACCCCAGGGCCCATTTATCTGGTGGGTGGTGGGTGGAGGGGGAGGGTCTGGGAGGCTGGAGTGGGGCAGGAGGAGATTCTCGGGGAGGAAAGAGCAGCAGAGGCCACAGATGGCTGACCTGTGACAGGCAGGTCTGGCCAGCAAAGAGTTTTGTTTGGATTTTTCAAATATTAAAAATTTTTTGCTGCATTTAAAAGTCAAAAGATGACATTTCTGGATTTTAAGCTTTTGAAAATCTCAAAGGATATGTCACCTTTGTCCCTGTACTGCCACTTGGCAAAAACTCAGGTTTGGGAAGCACATGACCCCCGCAACCCCCCCACCCCCGCACCTCTCATCTACATTTGGGGTGTGGTGTTCGGGGGTACCTGTCCATTGTCCTTCCTCCTTCATGCAGCGCCTAGCAGCCCCAGCTCCAAACAGGGGCCAAGTGTCCCTGGCTGGAATGTGACAGGGAAGGCCAGTACCTGCTGTGCCATCCGGGGGGCAATCTTCATGGGGTACGGGGGCACATGGGCCGTGTCAGGACCCCCGTCTTTGCAGGGGCAGGTGAACGGGATGCGCTCCTGGTTGCAGGCAAACTTGATGAACTTGCACAGCTCCTCCTGGGCAAACATCTCCAGTGCCCCCCAGAAGAACTCGATGTGCTGGTCGGTCTCCATCAGCCCCACCTGGTACATGGTGTGGGCCTGTGGAGAGAGGCCCCAGATGTGAGCAGGCCTGAGCCTCTGCTAACCCAGCCTCCCACCCAACCTCAGGGCGCGCCCAACTCCAGGGCGCGGTGATCACCGCAGGACACAGGGAGATCACAGCTATGACAAGGACTGCAAAGGCAGTGGTAATAAGAGTCTGCGTGACTCTGGCTTACCCGCTAGGCTCAGCAGCAAGGGTGCTACCTACATTACCCCACTGACCCCACTGGGTGGGTCCTGCTGCTGCTCCTGTTAGAGGTGAGGTCACTTGGGCAAGGTCTCCCAGCTGGCATGGGTGAAAGCAGGCCAGGCTGAGCAGTGGAGGGGCTTCGCCTCTGGTTGATGGCTTAATCCACAGGCTCTGGAGGCAGGTGACCTGCCATTTCCTGGCTGGGTGACCCTGGGCAAGTGACCTCTCTCAGCTTTCGTTTACTCAGCAGTGAGACAGGGATGAGCACGGCTCCTCTCTTACGTAAGGGGGACAGAGCGCCAGGACACAGAGTACTGTACAGACAACAGGCCGCATGCACCCACCAACCTGGCTTGGCCACCAACCTTCAGGAACTCGAGGTTGATGTACGGGAGGCCGCAGGTGCGCAGCTCCATCTCCAGTGGGCTGAGCGTGGTGAGCAGCTGCAGGGGGATGATGGCCCCAAGGCCCGCGCGCACGGCTGTCACACATTCCACGTTCTGTAGCTCACGCAGCCGCAGGCTCCGGATGGCGGCTGCGTAGATGTCCTTGTTCTCCCACCTGGGGCACGGGCAAGGGATGACGCTCAGGAGGCCGCTGGAGGCATTTCCTGGACCTCCCAGACCAGGCAGCTCAGGGAATTCCTCTCCTGCTCTGGGTGTCACCTGCCCCAGAGCCAGTGTTCCTGAATAAGGACTTTCCACTGAAGATACTCCACCATCTTTCCCGGCGCCCTCTGTCCTGCCTCCTGTCTTCCCCCGGGAAAGCTGCCTGTCCCCGTCCGAGGCCCTGCACTCACGCCACGGGGATGTGCCGGCCGCGGCTGCACAGCTCCACCTCCTCGCCGGTCATGGTCAGGTAGGTGAACCGGCAGCAGGGCTTGTTGGGCCCCTCGGGGCTCTCAGTGGCCAGGTGCTGGGAGGCGATCTCGGCACACAGGGCCTCCAACTCAGTCTCGTCGTTGATCTGGAGGGAGGGCACGGCAGAGCGGGGCTGACCACTGCCCTGCTCCCCAGATCCCCAGTGAAAGAACCTCATCCCCGTTTGGGGACAAACATCAGGTATTTTGGGGTGGGGCTACCCCGGCCACCACGAACAGGTAGGTGGCACTGGCCTGGACCATCAGCTGTGCCCTCGGTTCAGGGTTGGGCACTGACCAAGGCCTGGCTAACAAGACCCAATTCCAGCCTCCCTCTTTCACTGGTGCGGGCAGGGCTGAAGGAGGGTGAGCCTTGTACTGCTGGGGCATCCTGGGACGAGTCATTGATGATGTTATCGGAGCACCTGGATTCAGCTCTGTCTGAAGCCCGATCTATATCTATACTTTTAAGGTCAAATCATTTTTTAAAAAAGTTTTCCTAAGCTGGTTTGAGCTGGGGTTTCCTGTCATTTGTCACCAGAGAACCCTGACTTAATCCCACCTGTGAAAGGTACACAGGCCACCCTCCACCGTGCGGAACACGGAAGTGCATGCAGGGCCACCCAGAGGAGAACAGCCCTGTGGCTCTGGGGTGGTGAAGGCTTCGGGCACCCCAAAGTAGGTTCATCTGCCTTCCCCGCCAACCCTGGGGTGGTTCTGTCTCCTGGCACCCTCTGGGGCCTTGCCCATGCCCTCTAGATGCAAGACTTGGCTGGACTGTCTGCCTGGACACTGTCTTTCATCCCTTGCCTGCCTCAGGCCCTTGGTGCCACCCACGGCTCTGGGAGGGCCTCTCAGAGCAGTGCCTGGCAGTGACTCATAACCCCCAGCCCCTGGGGGGTGTCCTGCTTTGACCCTTTAAGCAACTCACTGTGGGCCATTTTGTGCTGAGAAGTCAGCTGCCACCCCAGCCCTTGGCTTTGCGGCTCCCATCTACCGGCTGCCCTCAAGTGGCAGCTAAGGGGACTACAGAGAGCCTGGCAGGAAGGACCTGCCCCTCACCGCGCCAGGGACCTCAATCTGTGCGGGGGGTGGGGTCAGCTGACGCCTCTTCCAGCAGACACAGGGCAGGGGCACTGCTCCAGAGCCCTGTGGCCCCCCAGAAAAAAAATGTGCTTTTCACTTACACTCTCAAATTTCTTGACATAATTGTAGGTGAGTACATCTGCTTCCTGCAGGTCTTGGTCAGGGTCCAGGGGCTCGCCCACCAGTGTTTTCCAGAAGGACGGCAGGAGGTCCAGGGGGAGGGGGACGTCTGCTCGGATGGCGATCCCTAGCAACTGGCCCAGGAAGTGCAGCAGCTGCTCCTCCCCGTAGGTGATGGGGCTGGGGGTCAGGATGTACTTGCCCTGGAAGCCGAGGCAGGGGAGAGGGATGGACCATGGGGGCTTGTGGAAGGCACAGAGCTGAGCCCCCGCCCCTCAGGGAGCTGCCCGCGGGGCTCAGGCCCCACGTCTCACCTTGTTCTTGTTGACGGCGGAGCTGGGGCACAGCAGGAGGAGGGAGAGCGAGGAGCTCTGCAGCTCTCTGCACACCTGCCACAGGAAGTGGCGGAAGGAGCCGCCTGTGGGACAGAAGGGGACCTCTCAGACCCCCTGCCCACAGGCCCTGTCCCCACCGGGACACCCTGACCCCACTGGGACATCAGCCACTCTGCCTCCCTGCACCGGGGCTTCGCTGAGTGGAAAGAACCCGTCCAAGGGCTGAGGGACCTGGGTTCAAACCTGAGGGGCCAGTAACTGGCTAGTGGCTCCCAGGGAACTGCATCAGTGCTAGGCCAGCCTCCGCCTCTCCACCTGGCAGATGGGGGCCATCACTACATCCACCTCCCCGGCTAGTTCTGGGGCGTCCGCAAGATCAAAGTCAGATCCTTCATGGGTCAGCTGTCATGGCTGCAAGCTGACACTGATATGAGGGCTTGGGGGACCTGTGTCCGTCCCCTGAGCTGGGCCAACAGCAGGGCCCCCGGCTTCCTCAGCACGGCCTCCCACCAAGCCTAGGGCTTGGCGTGTTTAGTGAGAACGCAGATAAATGGACAGACATACAGATACAGCGCGATGGGCAATGGGCAGTGAGCAGCTTCTCTCCTCCTGCCATTTCAAGTGTGCCCCTGGTGTCTCACAGAACTCCTGTCTGTGGCCGCTCTCCTGCACCCTCCCCCGGGCAGCCCCTGTCAGTGCCCTCGGGTCTGGACGTTCTAGGAGAGCTGTGTGTGCGGAGGACTTGCTTGGGGACAGATGTCAAGGCCTGGCCCTCATAGCTTTCACAGAGAAGCAGGAGACTCCTGCCTGCTGAAGCCGTCAAGGGCTGGGACAGAATCAGACAGGCCTGGGTTTGAACTCCAGTGAGCCCGCTGACTTTGGGGAAGCCCCAGGTTCCCCATCTTTAAAGCAGGGCAGTGCTGCTGTCAGGAGGAGTATAAGCTGTTGAGACTAGGCCTGGCTTGTTCTCTCAGTGAAAAGAGCTGTCCTCAGAGAGCCTCTGAGTAAGGTGTACCCAGGGGAGGCCACGGCGCCGGCCGGAGGGAAGGTTGCTGCAGGAATGTGTCAGGGTGGGCATGGGAGATGGAGCCGCCGAACAGCTTTCCTGCCCAGGGTGCCCAGCCAAAGAACTTTATTCTCCCACCCAGTGTGGGAGGCGTTTTTGGAATGTCTGAGCTTAACTGAGGACCACGAGGGAGCACTTTCTGAGTGGCTGTCCCTCATCCCTGCAGTGTGAAATGGCACAAGGTGCCATTTTGATCGAGGGTTCCCCAGACCCCTGTCTCTTATGCGGCACATACAAGCTTTTAGCCCAACCAACCCCTCAGTCAAGGGCTCTTCCTGGAAAATGAGTCCAGTCCACACTGAGGGTGTCTCTCCTGCCGCCCTCTGCCAGGGATACACCCCGAACACTCATTGGAAGCTGCGTCCCTCAGCCTGCATGGCTCAAGGCCGAAGTCCCAGACCAGCAGTGGCACCGCTGCCCAGACGACAGAGGCAAGTCCAAGGGGGCTGGGTTTGGAGGACCTGGGACCACTGGTCACTCAGGGGCAGTCCTGGCTTCTGTGTAGAGCAGGGTAATGAGTATGTGGCTTCCCTCTGCTAATGGGGAAGATACTGGCTGTTTAACAGTAACCCCAGGAATTTCACACTCTACACATGGCCTCCAACCTGAACTGGCTGGGGACTCCACTTACTGGTGCCATGGACCTCTTCCCCCGTGAAGCGGATGTTGAAGGCATAGGTAGGGTCGCCGCCACTCGCCAGTTTGACGCAAAGCTGGGAGGAGGGCACTGAGGCCAGCTGCCTGGCTGCCTGGCAGAAGTAGGAGTTTTCAGAGGCTCTGATCTCCCCTGGAATGAGAGAGAGGAGGTGCTGAAACCTCTCAGCGCCAAACACCTCCCGCCTCCCAGGTCAGAAAAGCCTCCTGGCCGGGCCCTGCCTACTGCTCCCACGCCCCCACCCCTGGAGCAGCCCCTGCCTGTGCTCGACTCCTGGAACATCTTCAGTCGTCACGTCTCCATCATGGCGGGGTCCTCTCAAGGAGCCCACGGCCCCGTTCTCCACGTGGTCAGCCCCTCCCATCCTGCCACGTGTCCCAGGGATACATCCGGGCTCCTCTCACTCCCCGGCTCATGCCCCTCCGGACATCTCTCTGGTCCTGTGCCATAAGGGAGACTCCTAGCTGCCTCCCCAACATCCAGCCTCCCCTCTGCTTTGGTGCCTGAGTCCGGAATTTGGCAGTTTCACAGCCAGAGCGAAGCCCACCTCTCCTGCCATCCCCTGCATGGAGGCGCATCCTGTGCGGCTGACACCCTTCCTCCTACCCCCTGAGAACACTGAGCTCTGGACAGACTAGACGGAGAGCCACAGGCTGGGATTCAGAGCAGGGCGGCAGGAGCACCCCCACCCATGAGGGACTGTCAAAGCAGCTCCCACATCCTCTTCTAGAGGCTTCTTTCACGTGTGAGAAATCAACTAGCCAGGTGCTGCTGCCTGCATCTTCTGGTTTGCGTGGCTCATCTCACCTCCCACGATCTCCAGCGGGTCCAGAGTGATCTCTGGTGCCGCGTGGTCGGCCGTCCTCTGTACCGTGGCATTCAGCACCCGATTCATGACGGTCACCTTCGTGTCATAAAAGATCAGCCCTGGAGGGAGGAAGGTGGGAGAACGGCTGGGACGGAGTGGGTGGCTTCCCCCACCCCAGTCACCCTGAGGCTGTCCCCTTGTCCCCTTTGCATCGTGCAGTCTCTTCTTGGGGGTCGAGGTGGGGACAAGCTGCTGTCGGCCGGGCACTGACCTTTGGCCTCCTTGAGCAGGGCGGCGATGCTGTGCGTGTACATGGGAGTCTGGCGCAGCTCCACCAGTGGCAGGAAGAAGGTCTCGAGTGTGGTGTTGAGGGACTGCAGCAGAGCGAAGCGCAGGCGCAGGCTCTCGATGGGCACGTCTGCAGGGCACGGTGGGCAGGGGTGGTCAGGCAGGGGCTCGGTCTGGTGAGCCTCGACTCTCTGTCTATCTGTGAATCCCTTGAGGGGCCTGGTCACCGGGAGGGGTAGGAGGCTGCCGGTGAGGGAGTGAGGCCAGGCGGAAGCAAAGGGCGAAGGCTGGGTTCTCAAGGAACCCATGGGTCCCCTCAGCCAACTCTGGGGCTGTGCCAGGGCTGCATGCTATACTGTTTTTAAATTTAATTTTCAAATAATTATAGGCTTAAAGGAAGTGGCCAAAAAAAAATGTAGAGTCCTATGTACCTTTCACCTAGCTCCCCTCAGTGTGACATTACCCATCAAAACCGGAAACTGTGACGTGGGCACACTGACGCGTACTTGTCTGCCCTCACAGGCGTCCCCTCTCTGACCGCGAGACTGACGTTGGGACAGCTTCTTGCTCATGTTCACTGTCGCGGTGCCCGCAAGAGAGCAAGGGCTCAGATGTGTGGCTGATGAGAGCGAGCGGGCTGAGGGGCCTGAGGAGCAGCACACGGACACCAAAAGCCTCGAAGCCAGCCCAGGGCCTCCTGTGTTGTGACAGGGCACGCTCTCCAGGGGTGGATTTCTGGAGAGTGTCTGTTTTTGTGTGTGTATTATTTTTCTGTGCATTCCTGGTTTTGATAAAAAATGCTGTTGTCCTGTCATTAAGGATCGTGCCTCCAACACAGGCTACCAGATGGTCTCTTACCCCCAACACCAGGCTGGTATCCAAGGTGGCCTCTAGGCAGGGGGGCCAAGGTGTGATGGCAGGGGTCTCGCTCCTAGCCACCACACTCCTGGATCTGCTCCTTGGCGTGGTTAAGAGAAGCAAGTAGTAAGTCCTCAAAAACTTTAATTTGGCCACAGTCACAGCCTCCTGTCTTTCTCTCTCTCTTTCCTTACCCACTTGGTTCACAGCAAGTGTTTCTAAGGATTTGTTTAATAGATGTGTAAAGGGCTTTGAGTCTTTCTCACACCACCTGTGCCATCGTGGGTGAGGCCCCCACAGGAGAGCCCAGGCAGTGGTCCCTGACTGGCATGCCCCTGGACCCACATACTCAAGAGACAGGCCACTCTGGGGTCAGCGGCGTCTGCAGGGTCCAGATACACCTCGTGGGGATGCAGACGCGCGGGTGTGATGGCCAGGTGGCGGCATAGCCGGTTGATGTACTGCACAAGTGCCACATCCATCTCCAGGGTCCACTTCCTGGAGGCTTTGTGCGCATGCCGGACGTCGATGCAGGCACACCTGGGGGCAGGGATAGACGAGGTAGGGTGGTGGCCACCGAGGGCGCTGGGTTCCTCCGCAGTCATGTCCCAGCTCCTGTTTATAAGACAGCCTTGCCTTCCAGGCGTTTCTTGGTGCTCAGCCAAGTGCTGACTGTAGATGGAGGGACTGCTCCTCTTGAGCAGAAAGCGCTCTTCAGAAGCAGGCAGGGGGTAGGGTGCGGGGAGGGCAGTATGCATCCCCACGTGCCTCCCTCATGTCCATGGACTACACGGTCCGAGGGTTAAAGATATGAGTGGAGGCCTTGGGTGAAATCTAGGCTACAAAGCACACCTACTTCCTGGGGCTCAGTTTCTCCCATCTATAAAGTGGAGCTGGAGATGGCATGACCTGTGCCATCAGGAGGACTGAGTGAGGGGACGTCCGTAATGCACATGACACTGTGCCCAGCACCTCCCGAGGGCGGTGCCAGTCACAGGTACCCTTTACCCTGTGACTCCACCCCAGGTCCACTTAGGCAGCTCCTTGAACAGGCAGGCAAAGGTGTGTGTGTGAGGGCTGCCTCGCTACAGCCACATAAGATGTAAATTACAGTTTCTAAAACCAACCAGAGAACTCGGCCCTGCCACCGTGAGCCAAGACCCATCTGGGCATCGACTCTGAGCCTTCAATGAAGGTACAAAGTGCTGGTGCCAAGCAGTAAACAGTTTCTCAATTGTTTGGAAAACGAGGCTGTAAAAAAGCATGCTTCTGGCAGCCATTCCTTCTCTGAGGTCCAGAGCCTCTTGCTGTGGGTCAGGGTGTGTAGGCCTTTGTGGTGGAGCCAGAGGGAGAGGGCGGGCAGATTTCTTCCAGTTTGCAAACCTCTTGCCTTTTTGGGATTCTCTTACAGAAACGGGAAACCATATTTAGTTTGACCCTGGAGCCTTGGCGACTAGTGACCGTGCTGTGTTCCTGCCTGGGAGGGAGAGACGGGAGAGGAAGTGTGATGCCAGACAAAAGACTCTTTGGAATAAGTCATCCCTGTAAGGGACTGACCTGTCCCCTCCCACCAGTTCATATGTTGGAGCCCTAACCCCTGCAATGTGACTGTGCTGAGACAGAGCCTTTTACAAGATGAAGTTAAACGAGGTCACAGGGTGGCCCTAATCTGACAGGACTGTGATCCTCACAAGAGGGACAGACACCAGGGATGCAAGCACAGAGGCAAGGCCACGTGAGCACACAGTATGCAGGTGGCCGTCTGCGAGCCAAGGAGAGCCCTACGCAGAAACTAACCCTGCAGACACCTTGATCTTGGACTTCCGGCCTCCAGACTGTGAGATACTGGATTTCTGTTGTTTAGAGCACTGTTTCAGATGGGTGAGAAAACCCACTTTAGCAAAATTAGAAAATAACTCAATAGGCATTTAAAAACAGGCCAGACAGAATGGCTTCCCAGGAAGTCATCTCTTGGGAAGTGTCTAGTGGCTGAGGACAAGTTTTCACAAGGAACTGACCGGGCTGACGGCCTCTTACCTCTCAAAATGAAGATCGTAGCCACAGGATAAAATCGCTCTCCAGACGCTGCGGATGTCTTGCTTGGCTCGGTCGATCACAAACTTGTGAAATCCTTCTAAGGTCAGGTACTTCTCCTCTGGGACTGACAAAAGAGTGTTCACAGAGTTAGGAATCTGGTGAGAAGCGGGGTCCCCACAACATGCTCTCAGTGCACCTTCTATTTCAGGACACAATTCATCTAACTCCTCTGTCTCCCGCCGTCACTCCAGGGTCTCTTAGCAGACCGTCTCCACCCGCTGCTCAAGGACATGCATAACCCCTCAACCTGACAGGGACCAAGGGGTGGGGCGCTTCCCCTCCAGTCCCATCTTCCTGTATCTCAAATATTCCTGACTTAGCAATTTTTGACAATAACAGCTTTCTCCAACTCTGCTTGGACCTTTAGGAAGATGCAGCTCTAATGCTCAGGTTAAGTGCCCTCTGGGAAAAAATTTCTGAGTAGTAGATTGAGTAGAGAGAATTTCTGAGTAGATTGCCAATCTTTACTTTCAGTCACGATCATCAGTTCTCTTGGGGATATGGTGTTTCTGGAGCTACTAATTTGACCTCCACAAGTTCAGGTCAGCAGAGACGGAGGCCTGGAGAAGTAACTGGAGTCGGCCAAGGATGTGGTCTATGTCGTGAGCAGGGCTGCCCTGCCTAAGCTAAAATGCGAGGGAGCCAGGCAGGAAGGGAAAGGCACGGAGACTGGTTTCCAGGCTGGGCCGCTCCTGTCCAGGGTGGCAGCAGCCCCAAGCCTGTATCAGGCTCCAAGTGCTTATTTACCTTCTTGTTTCTTGGTGGGTGACTTTTCGGGGTCCTTTTCATCTGGCTTGCTCTTTTCGGGTGACTTGGGCTTCACGGTGGGCTTCTTCTCACTCAAGGCAGTCCTGCTGTAGATCAAAGCACTGGAGTCGGGATTCCTCACGCTCACGCCCACACCCTCTCCCGGCAAGGGGAATGCAGAGCCTCACCAGGCAATGGCTCCTCCTCCCCCAGCTACGGCTGACGGTTCAGGGGAGGCTGGGGTCTAGACCAGCTCTGTTCTGATCAAGACAAGCTTCCTGAGCAAATTATGGGGACAAATGGACATTTTAAAACGTGGACAATCTTGAGGAGACTCTTTCCAAACGTTCTTTCTGCATACTTCAGAGCTGCACTGTCCAAGACGGAGTTGCTAGCCACATGTAACTACTGAAGTTTAAATTGATTACAATGACAAGTCCAGTTCCTTGGTGGCGCCTGCACAAGTGAAGTGCTCAGAAGCCAAATGTGGCTCGGGGTTATTGTGCTGAATTGAATAGCACAAACAGCACATTTCCATAGTCACAGAAAGCTCTAGGGCACAGTACTGATTCAAACGTACCATTTGTGTATAAGTAATTAATGGACACTCTTTTCTCTGATGATTTAAAGGATTCCTCTAGAGACTCCTGCTAAGTAAAACTTTACTATCTGAATTTTAACTTGAGAGCCATAAACTTGTATCTAAAGAAGATCCTATCAGATAAGTGTACAGATCCACAAATGGAATATTATACAGCTACACCTTAAAAAGAAATGGGGGAGTCTTTTTGCACTGATATGGAATCATCTCCAAGATCAGCAATAAATAGAAAGAACAAGGTGCAGGCTTTCTGTACAGTTGCCAACATCTGGGTATGCTTACACTCACTTGTGAATGCCTACACTCGCTTGTGTACACCCAGAAGGGTTTTGGGAGGCTACGTATGGGGCACTGCAGCCTCAGGGAGGGGACCAAGGATGGAGAGGAAGAGGAGTGGCTCTGATACTTTTGAATATTGCACTATTTAAAATGTAACAAAATAATACATATGCACAAATAAAACCTTTTGCATTTGAATGTTACAAGCAGTGGCTATCTGGGGGTACTTCAGTATTTTCCAGTATGCATGGGAGCATTTTACAGTCTTTCTACAATAACCATGCACTATATGTGTTGGTAAAAGAATTCAGACTTTTTAAAGAATTCTGTACATTTTAGACATTTAATTAATTCAGACTGGTCTGCTTTCCAGCCTGCATGGTCCAGATTTTACTATCCTTGTGCATCAAAAGAAACGTTCTCTTCTAATTGAGGGCAGAAAGGCCCCCAGCAGTAGAGCAGAGTCAGACTGTCTGGCTTCCCTGAGGTGCCCACGGCCTCCCAGGAAGCCTGCTGGCAGGTGGCCCCCGTCCTCCCACCAGTCTGGCTCCTGTGCTCCTTGGCCGCCCACCTGACGCTGTTGAGCACTGCCTTGTCCTTGGTGGGCGGCTTGGTGATGGGCCGCTTGGTGCTCACCACCTTCCCGGGGTGCTGCTCCTTCCCTGCCTTGCTGTACTTGCTCTTGTCAAACTTGGGCTTCGGCACACCGTACTTCCTCAGGATCTGGGGCGACCAAAGAGGGAGGGCCTCAGGCTGAGCCCAGGGCATGCCTGAGGCCCAGCACAGGAGTGGCGGGGACAGGGTGGCTACCTGGGTGAGCTGGTCCTCTAGCACCTTTTTGGGGGGCCGGACATTGGTGAAGAAAAGGTGGAGGAGGTTGCCCGGTGTCTGGGAGTTGATCTGCTCTTTGCTAAGATAAATGTCCGACACTTTGATGGGCTTTGCTGGCGTCAGGCTCAGCATCTGCTCCGAGTGGGCACAGCTCTTAAATATCTCCGTCAGCACCTCTCTGGCCCCAGGCACCAGCTTCTCACCTGTCACAGGATGGAGGGAGGGCAAACGATTCTGCTGTGAACACACTATGTCAGGACAAGCCCTGCAGCACCTGATTTATTTTTCATTAGCAATTTATTTGGGAAACGGGTATCGGGAGGTTAGTGGTGATGAGGAGCTGTCCACTGAGACCTGGTGTCCCTGCTCTGTGAGCACACCTCAGTGACACGCCCAGCCTTCTCTGCCACGAGGTGTGGCCCTGGGACACGAGCCCCTCCTGGACCAACCTGCTGTCTTCGGTGTCTGTCCCCACTGCTGGCTGCGTGGTGATGACAAGCACCCCGGGTGGCGGACCTCAGGGCTTACGCTGGACTCTTACATGTGTTAAGAAATAAAACTTCCACTGGGTCTGAGTCACTGTACTCTGGGGTCTCTTCATTATGGAGGTTGAACCTCCCTTAACTTCAAGAATGTGTCTGTAACAGACAGACCCCAGGGAGCGAGAGGATAGAGAGGCTGCAAGAATTTTCAGTGCAAAGTAGTCAATACAGCTGTTCAATAGTTACTGTTACAGGATACATTTCAAACTTGGCACAACCTGCAGGTGGAAAAGAAAGTTCTCTCAGATACAAGAGGGACTTCCCTGGTGGTCCAATGGTTCGGACTCTGATCTTCCAGTGCAGGGGGCCTGGGTTCGATTCCCGGTCAGGGAACTAGATCTCACATGCTACAAGAGTTTGCAAATCAAAACTAAAGATCTTGCCTGTTGCAACTAAAATCTGGTGCAGCCAAATGAATACTTAAAAAAAAAAAGAGAAAGTTCTCTCAGAAACAAGAAAACTGTCTATGAGTATGAGAAAAAAAAGACTTAGATTTTTGGTCCCCAAACTTATTTTTTTGGTCCTCCTGAAGACGCTCTTACCTTTCCTAAGGGGCTAGTCAGGATCCACCCACACATTCCTCGTGGCCAAGGGTCCCCCCATCTTGGGGTGGGCCTGACCGGTCTCCTCATCCCCTCTCTTTGGGGTGTGGTCTGGGCCACACCCAGTTCACAGGGATAGGGCTGCGAGAACGAGAGCACAAAGGCTCCCTGGGCATCTGGGCTGAGGGTGAGGACATGGCTGTATGGAAGGCATGACCAAGACCTAAGAGGTGATTCAGTACAACCACAACTCAAAGAAACTCAAGCGAAACGAGCATGGTTATGATGCGGCAAATTTGTTTTCAAAAGACTGAGTACCTTACATGAAAAGTTTGACTATCATGCAATCAGGAGCTAGAAGTAAATTCATATCAAAGTATGAAAAGACTGGTATAGCATTAACTGCGGCAGAAAAAGACCCAGGGTTCCCACAGGTCTTTCATTAGCCAAGCCCATGTGGCAGATGAGAGCTGAGGGGGCAAAATACCACCAACAAGGGCACAGGGCCGAAGCCAGGGCTGGGAGAGAGAAGCAGGCCCTTGGGAGCAAGAGTCAGACAAACTCACAGACCAAGGTACGTATTTTAATGCAATATTTTTAAAAAATCAAAATTAATATAAAAAGCCCATGATGAGCAAAATATCTAAAGTTCTGTGCTGAGCCATATTAAAGCCTAATGCAAAAGGAAAAGTCTTTAATACTGATCCTGTCTGTATTTAAAATTTTAATGGTTTACTCACCATGGATATTTTACATTAATTTTGACTTCCATAAGTTCTGTATTAAAATACTACTACCGAGTTTTTTCACAGCCCCACTGAATTCTGTGGCCTCACTTACCTCATTCTAGTCCCAGCCTTGGAGCAGTATTTCAGAATTTCATGACTACAGGATAATAATTTGGAACAGCAACAAAAGCCCATACCCAATATTACATTTCTGTCCTCAGCAAACATAAAACAAACTCAACCACTCCACTGTGAAATTTCAATAATGTTAAAAGAGTTGGAAAAAAGAACATAAATTAAAAAATTTGAGAGAGACTGGTACAAAATAAAGACAACCACACAAAGAACTACAGTTACAAAAAGAAAAGGGAAAAACTGCTGTTGCTTCTGATGCAAAGCTGGGTGGGGGTCGGGGTGGGGGTGAGTTCTTAGCCTCAGGACCTGCTAGACCCGGCTCTGTGGGTCCTGGGTGAACAACAGAAATGGGGAAGCCAGACAGAGACCACCCCCAACATACGAGCCACCAAATGACAAAGGACTCTGTGGAAAAGAAACTGGGACAGTTTCTTCCTCAATAATTCATTTTAAAGGATGAGGCGTCAGCTGTCCTCAAGCATATAACTAAATGATTACCAGTCATGTATGCAGCACGTTCTAGCTCCATAGGACACAGTAAAAGAAATAGACTTGAACTCAAACAAGGGGAAGCCTGACTAGACAAAAAGAGAAAAAACGACTTGAATGCAAGCCCACATCTGAGGCTGACGCAGGCTGTGGCACAGTCATTCCTGGTGGTCTCTTGGCTGGCTGAACCCTGAGGGAAAAAGTTTAAAAAAACAAAATCTGTAACCCACCTTTAATTGACTTATCATTGAAATAATCTTCTAACCCTGGGCTCCCCTGCGTATCAAACAGACTCTGATTCACTACAGACACCGTGAGGATCTCTTCTGTTGACATTTCCATCAATTCATCCTCACCATCCAAGCTTGATAAACCTATCAAGTCATTGTTGTTAAATAAACTTGCTCGAATTTTCTCAATTTTGGCTCGGGACCTTATCTGTGTGAACAAGAGAAAGAGTCAGGATTTAAGTGGAGAAACCAGTCATTCAGCTGTACGACCTCTCTTTCCCTCCTGTCTGTCCCAAAGCCCTCTGCTCGTCTTCAGCGTTCTGAGCACCTCCTGACCAGGGCGAGCTGGCCTTGCTGACGGAGTCTCTCTCAGGTGCCAACAGCAGTTACTTGCAGAAGAATAACTCAACCAGACACTCCTGCTGCTAAACCCTGGCCCGGTCTGTGGCTTTACCTGAATGCCCAGGTGGTTAAAGGCCATGCTTGGTCCAGGCTCTGAGAAAATCCCCAGGGAGAAGATGGACAGATGCGAGGTGACTCTGGGAGAAAGCCAACCCCTGAATCCTTGAGCTTTCCTGTCAGAGCCCATGGGGTGGGGAGCGAGGGGGTACTGGTTCTCTTCCCAGGGCCTTCCTCGCCATATCCAGTAAGGGGGAGGACGGTTTTCACTTTGCACCTGACTCCTGTTACAGAGGGTGCAGGATTTCTACACAAGGAGCCCACGAGACAGATGGCATCATGAAGTGGAAAAGGCATCTGGCAACACGCGCAGCGCCTGAAACTTGGGAGTCACTCTTCTGTTCTCACATGCTCGATGGGGATCCCTCCTACTGATGGCAATGATTACAACAACCCAAGGCCACTCAAAAAGATGTTACTGGGGCCCGATAGGGAAAGCACTCGATAAAGCCCACCCCTCAGGAAAGTTGAGCCCCTGGAGCTCCTCAGCCTCCCTCCCTCCCACACCAAGCAATGAGCTGTGTTTCCTTCCTGACATCAGACTTGCCATCACGCTCAGAGATGTGACTTCAGACACAGATACTGCTGCTGCTGCTGCTGCTAAGTCGCTTCAGTCGTGTCCGACTGTGCGATCCCATAGACGGCAGCCCACCAGGCTCCCCCGTCCCTGGGATTCTCCAGGCAAGAACACTGGAGTGGGTTGCCATTTCCTTCTCCAATGCATGAAAGTGAAAAGTCAAAGTGAAGTCGTTCAGTCGTGTCCGACTCTTAGTGACCCCATGGACTGCGGCCCACCAGGGTCCTCCACCCATGGGATTTTCCAGGCAAGAGTACTGGAGTGGGGTGCCATTGCTTTCTCCGCAGACACAGATAACCAACATGATAAACTATTGCTGTTGCTAACAGCTGCCTCAGGCAGCCCCATAAGTGCTCTGATGTCACCTATTAGTCCCTAGGAAACAATAATGGAAGGCGTAAAGAGGCTGGGGGGATCCTAACTGCTTGTGATTTAAGTGGTGGCCAAGGCATGAGGTGCTGACCTCCACAACCGCGAAGCCTTTGATGGGGCGCGCTGTAAGGGGCTGGTTGTCCAGGGACGTGACTGTGTACATGGAGCCCATGTCTGACACTGAGGCCGTTTCTGCGTTGTCCAGTGGCTCGCCCAGGCTCCCCAGGCTGCCCAGGCTGCCGGTGCTACATAGGGAAATGTCCAGGCTCTCCTGGCTGGACACCACGTGGGGCTCCAACAAGCCTGCAGGGATGGGCAACTCCAGGCCTGCAGGCAACGGATCCACGGAGAGGTCACTGACTGTCTGCGAGATGCCCTGGGAGCTGCAGATGGAAGTCTGACTGGTGGACGCGGATGCGCTGATGCTCATAGCGGGGGTCAGGCTGCTGGACGTGCTGACCTCCAAGCTGTCCGTGCTGGGGAAGCCGAGGGTCTTTTCCGGCTCGGCTTTCCCATCACCACCCTCGGCCTTATCTTTTGGCTTCTTGGGGTCTTCGTCCTGCAGGGGGATGTAGATCTCATCCTTGAAGACCCCGCCATGGGCATTGCAGGCCTTGCGGATGGCACCCCTGACGATGCCCTCGTCCAGGTGGGTGGGGATCCCAGAGATCACCAGCAAGCGGCTGTGGGCGGTGGGGCCCACCAGGGCCTGGCAGGCGTCGGCGATGGCGTCGCTCGTCACGCCTAGCCCCTGCGGGTCCTTCCTGGTGAGGTGGCGGAGGATGATGAGCAAGGTCAGAGCACGATGGAACCACAGCATGTCCTCGGGCTTGCTGCCCCCGATGCTCAGCACGGCGGGGTCCGAGTCCACAGGGCGCGAGGACTGGCGCTTCCCAGAGGAGGAGGCCTTTTCCCGCTTCATCTTGACTTTCTTCCGCTTGGACAGGAGGCTGGGGCTCTGTGGAGTCTGTCCTGGGGAGGACGATGAGGAGGAGGACGAGTCGCTGAGGTTTGGGGCGGTCGCTGAGGTCACCCCGCTGGCGGTGACGCTCATGTTGGTGGGCAGGGTCACTTCGGCCACCGCCAGGCAGCCCTCCATGAGTGCGTGGAAATACGTCGAGAACCGGCCCTGGTCAGCAGCCGCCGTGGCCCCCGAGCCTCCGCACGCACTGCCCGAGGCCCAGCTCTGTGTCTCCTCGTCGTACAGCTTGTGAAGCTCCGACTGCAGGGCCATCAGCATGGCCAGGCAGGGGTTCAGCTGGAGGGCGATGGACGAGGACAGGCCGGCCGGGTGCTTCCTCTGCTCCAGGCTGTGCACCGTGCGCAGGAGCTCTGCCAGGAGGTGGAAAACCAGCTCCTTCACGCAGGCCGCCATGTCTGTGGTCCAGAGGAAGTTGCCTGAGGCAAACGAAAGCAGTCATAACCTAAAACAATCACCTATAAAGAGCTTACTATGTGCCTGGCACTGCTCTGACAGAGTACAGCCTCATAGCAACCACATGAAACAAACATACATCCTTCATCCTCATTTCGCAGATGAAGAAACAGAGGCTCAAAGGGCCAAAGGACTCACATGGCTGCTACACAGTCACACGATCTCACAGGGCAGACTGACACCAGGGCTGGTGGCCCTAAGCCCTGTGCCACGTGACATGGAGTCAGTTTCTACAGCTTTGACCTCCCAAACCAGTATTTTATTTCTCATAAAGTTATTAAGTAGGTTGGTGACAAATCACTTTCCTCTCATATCATCTGTCTGAACCCCTCAGAGCATGAGTTTGCAACATGGTTTTCCCTCTGACTCTATATTATGAAAAAATACAGAAAAGTCGAACAACTTATACAGTAAGTATTTAGATGCTCACCACCTACGTTCTACCATTAACCTTTTGCTGTGTTTGCTTTATTGCACATCTATCCATCCCTCTATTCATCCATAGACTCACCCTAGATTTTGATTATTTCAAAATGAATTGCAGATATCAGTATGTTTTATCCCCAACCACTTAAGCAGACACATCATTAAAGTTCAATATTTAGAAAAATTTTGAGGTCAATTTACAGGCTAATTTCACAACTCTTTAAGTTTACCATTCCATGAGTTTTGCCTAAATGCAATCTCTCTTTAACCTTTCAGGACTGTTACCATGTTTGCAGGTGAAAGGTGGCATGGAAGTTAACACCAACATAGAATCAAAGTTACAATGATGACATATATTTGTGTTTTAAAGCAAAGTAGGATCAAATTAATCTTGTTTTCCTAGTTACATGCCACCCTTCAAAATAACGACAATACCCTGCAGATCATGGATGTGGAAATCTAACTTCCACTCAGTTCTCCAGGCCCGCTTGACAGCAGCTCGTGAGAGCTATCGGTTCCCCAGGCCACTGTGGCCATCCACAGGCAGCTGCCCCGGCCGATCCCGGGGTTGGTGGGCCTCACCGAGCAGCTCCACCACTTGCAGGAGGACGGACGTCGGGATGGTGTCAGGCTCATCTTCAGCTCTCCCTTCGCCATCCTCTGATTTCCAGGAAAGCAGCTGCTCGGCGAAGGCCATCGCCAGGGGGAACTCGAGGGGCAGGGAGTGTAACACCAGCACGGCTCCGGGTGGGGGAGATACCCCTAGAAGAAGCACCCGGAAGGAAAGCTTGTGATTGGCAACACCTGATCAAAACTAGCTTGTGAGAAAGACCTGCCAGGTGTGAGCAGAAAAACAAGGCCTGTCCACTCCTGCGCTGGGATGAGAAGAAACCTCACTCCCCACCTGCAGGCAGAGTCCGCTGCAGGCCAAGGAGTAGTGGAGGATGACCTCTAAGGAGTCCACTTGTTGGTGTGAGAACAGGACAGAGGGGACAGGGAAGGATAAACATCCCCTAGTCAGTTAGATACCACCCAGCCCGATGGCCAGATGTGGAGACAGGAAGTCAGAGATGCTTCACTGGAATGGTCCTGGCTTGGTAAAGAAACCACCAGCTCCTTGGTGTGGCTGCAATCCCATGGGAGCATCAGCTTATCTTAGGTTGACAGTGAGGAGGTCCCCAGACTTCACGCACTACCAGGGCTTTAATTCTTTTTTTACTGCCTTGCATTACTGCTATGATCTAAATCTGACTGAAGCTGCCTATGATGAGAGAGAAAGGCTCTGAGGCCAGAATCCCGTCATACCCTGAACTGCATCCCCACCCTTTCTGCAAGCAATGACCACACGTAAGCTGAGGGGGACTTCTCTGGCAGTCTGGTGGTTAAGCCTCTGCGCTCCCAGTGCAGAGGGCTGGTCAGGGAACTAAGATCCTACATGCTGCACAGTGTGGCCTAAAAAACATTAAAACCAACAAACAAATAAACAAAAACCCACAAGCTGGGCTACTGGGGGTCTCTGGCCAGATCAGGAGGAGCCATGCTGACGGTTGTGTACTTTGGGGTGAATGTTTATTTAGGGAGTGAGAGTAGGACAGAGACCCTCTATGTTTATATACAATTTCAAAAACAATGTGGGCAAAACACAAGGAAAAAACTAGACCCTAAAAAAAGAGATCATAAAGTTGTTTAGCACTGACCAAATCTCTTAAGAAATGTTCTTTCACTTTATTCCCTAAAGATGCAATGTCCCCAGGACTGGGGCTGTGCAGAAGTCAAGGCCCAATCTTGGCTGAAAGTTCACAGACATCTTTATGACTGTCTTCAGTAAGCACCTGTCTGTCTTTTTCTGTCCAACCTGCCAAGGACATGCAGTGGAAGTCTGAGAGTAGATTTTCCTCTCTCTGTGTGCTGACTCAGAATTAGCTGGCCCTGGTATATAAAGTAGACAGCCAGAGACAGTGTCAGGATTTACTGAGGAGGAGCCCTCAGCTCAGTCCAAATCTACAAAGACTTAACAAAGGATGCCAGGGAGACATGGGCCTCCCAGCCTGGCCACTAGCTTTTGTTTATCATTTACGTGGGGAGCAGATGATCACTGAGGCCCATGCCCTAGGGAGCCACAGTATACCCGAGAGAACTCAGTTTTAATGAGAACTTGAGGAAGGGCAGCCAGGATGGTTATAGCTAAGTGATGGGACTGCTCTGTTCAGGTACATTCTAAACAGCATGTACCCAGCATACACTCATGAAAGGAGATGAAATCCCCTGTCATCCGGGCAGCATCTGCCAGGCCTTCCCTGGGCAGGAAAGGGACAACTTTTCATTTACTGTCTCTGAAGTACACTGCCCCAAGCAGTCCTATTCTTCACCCATGGGAAATGGGAACACAGCAAGGTAGAAAATCCTTTCGATTTTCACAAAGAAGGAAAGCAGAGAATGACTTCAAAGCTGTTCTTATTACCGTGAGCTAATTCAGAGACTTACCCAGTTTGATGTGGACTTTGTCTGTGGAGAGGATCACAGAAGGGTACTGGTTGGTGGTGGGAGGTGGCGTGAGCCCTGTGTTGGCCGGAGACGCATCCCGCGGGTAACAAACGGCCTCGATGAGGTTCAGCTGGCCATTTCGCTTCACTTTGTGGCCCAGCCCGTACACCAGCACACGCGCCCATGGTGCCTTGTACAGAGAGGAACTGAAGAGGAGGTATGAAATTGAGCAGAGTTCAGTCAGATCAATAGACACTTTGTTGGGAGAAGAGGGGTGAGAACTGGGCACACATGTCATCCCCACCACGTTTTAGAAGGTCTTTCTTCATACAGACCAATTTCTAAAACATGGAAATTAGGGGAAGAACTGTAAATCATTTTCAAATACAGTATGCATTAAAGAATAAAAGCAATGAGTTTTCTTTTTCTGTAAGTTTCACCAAAATCTGCCTGACTTTTTCTCTCCCTGTCACCATCTGCTGGAGTCAGGTAACTTACTCTTTGCGGAATCCAGACTGACTTTCTTTGCAAGATACGACGACGAAAGCTGCCCCAGGGAAATTGACGTCCATGTTGACTTTGGACTCGGAAATCGGAAACTCTTCGGAGGGGAACTGCTCTGGTGCTGTCTGCAGAGACATTGAACAGGGAAAACCACGGATTCAACACAAGAGGGCATTTCATCTTCCCAGCTCCCAGGCAGGGGAGAGCCAATACATAATACACGCACTTTAACGAAACCAGGAAGACAAAAGAGCCCTCTGGGAGGAAGGACACATGGATTGGACAAGGTAGGGGAGCTGCACAGAAAAGGAGGCTAGTGAGGTGGGGAATTGAGGAAATTAGTGTTATTTTTTTTTAATTATTTATTTTTTGCTGTGCTGGGTCTTTATTGCCAAGGGGGCTTTTCCCCCAGTTGTGGAGAGCGGGGACTACTCTCTAGTTGTGGTTTGTGGGCTTCTCACTGTGGTGGCTTCTCTTGTTGCGCAGGCTCTAGGGCACTCGGGCTTCACTAGTTGTGGCTCCCGGGTTCTAAAGCACAGGCTCAGTAATTGTGGTGCACGAGCTTAGCTGCTCCATGGCACATGAAATCTTTCCGGATTAGGAATCAAACCCACGTCTCCTGCATTGGTAGGCAGATTCTTTACCAATGAGCTACCAGGGAAGCACCAAGAAAGTGTCATTTTTAGCCAGCCAGTAAGATTTCCAATTAGAACCTGTAGTCCCAGTTCAGGGACGTCAGAGCTTTGGACTTTCACCTGCAGGAAAGAGCAGATCTGTTTGGTCAGCTCCAGAAGGCTCTCCTCGCCCTGGTGCAGGGTCCGTGTGATGGCCACGTTGAGCCACTCTCGCACCGTCTGGGAGCTGCCCTGGTAGAAGAGGTCTGTGGCCGAACAGTTCTGGGAATGGACACAGTGCTGCAGGGACTGCGCCAGGAGGATGGAGCTGGAGCTGATGGTGCCATCTGGGGACGGGAAAGGAAACACAGGTGATGAGGATCACAGCAGCCCAGGGCTGTGAGATCCTAAGTAGCAACGAGGCGCGACCCATCTGGAAAACTGGGATGAGTTAGCTTGGCCTTGCTGCTGCAGCTGCTGCTAAGTCGCTTCAGTCGCATCTGACTCTGTGGGACCCCAGAGACGGCAGCCCACCAGGCTCCCCTTCCCTGGGATTCTCCAGGCAAGAACAATGGAGTGGGTTGCCATTTCCTTCTCCAATGCATGAAAGTGAAAAGTGAAAGTGAAGTTGCTCAGTCGTGTCCAACTCTTTGTGACCCATGGACTGCAGCCCACCAGGCTCCTCCATCCATGGGATTTTCCAGGCAAGAGTACTGCAGTGGGGTGCCACTGCCTTCTCCAAGCTTGGCCTTAGGTCTTGGATAATAGATGTTACCAATCAGATCCTCCAGGGTGGGATTCAGGAATTCAGTGGTCTTTAAATGTTTGCTTTCTTAAGGTACAAAACTGTTTCCTAAAATAAAAATTTGAGTGGAGGCCCAGGTCTATCAAGCATGTAAAAGAGGATTCAGGGGTTCCCACAGCCTGACCTACTGGCTGCCCGGGTTCACCCTTAGGAACCACCAGGGTAGCTGAGAGTGGATTTTATAACCCAAGTTAGTCATTGTGATAAAGCTTCTTCCACAGTATTTGGAAGTTTTTCAGGTCTGTTTTGGAGCCTCTAAGTTCTTGGGGGTGGGCCAGTGGACCCACATGCTAAAGTTGGCCTGTGGAGATGCCGTTCACAAGGGTGGGACCCCAGGGCTGTGAGATGTCCTCTAGGCTTTGAATGCCATCTGCCCTGTCACTCCTGCTCCCATTGTAGTTGCGAAGAGGTCAAGGGGAACAGGCTGGAGGCCAACATGCCAGAAGATAGGAGGGTCCCTCTGGTCTTCAACCGGGCTGAGAGCAGAGTTGTCAGTGTTCACCAGGGAGCACCACACAAGGGCCCCAAGCAGAGCCGACGCACACAGGCTGGCCCACCAAAACAGCTCTGGTTGAGGTTACGATGAATCAGTAGGTCTCTTGGGTGGCGTTTGATGGCAGGGGCATTTTCTTTTTTTTACACGCCAAACAGAATGTCTGTGACAACACTACAGTGACTAGATTTCATAAATATATTATTTTCCTTGATCCATGATTAGTTTGGGAAGCTCAACGAATGCTTAACAGGTTAACAATCTTTTCATGCTGTTTATGTATATTAAGTCTAAAGGTCCTGTGATGGGACTCCTCACATGGAGAAGGAGGACACCACACACACCTCCTGCTCAGCGCCTGGCTCACCCTTATGGCTAGTCTGTCCTGGGTCTGGTGTCTGTGGTGACAGCGGCAAAGCCAAGGTTTACCTGGGAGGGGAGGAGCGAGGAGCTGATTGGACAGCAGCTGCAGGTGCTCCAGGGTAATGTCCCGGATGGCAGGGATGTGGAAGAGGCGGGTAAACAGGTGAGGCAGCTTGGGGGCGAAGATGTTGAGCAGGGCCATGCGGCAGTACAGCCTGGCCAGCGCGGCCTCGCAGCGCAGCAGCTCCCTGCAAGGGAAGGGCAGGGGAGGCGCTGAGCTCTGATGCTCCGGCCACCACACTGGGCGGGCCGTGGGCTCCTGAAGAGAAAGGGCCACATCTCAGGCTTCTCTGGCCTCATGTTCTGTGCTCCAAGTTAGATACTTGTATTTTAAATAAAACAAAAAGCCACATTTAGTTGCTTTTTTTTTTGGGTCATACCTCACTGCATGTGGGATCTTAGTTCCCTGACCAGGGACTGAACCCGGGCTCCAGCAGCGAAAGCAGAGTCTTAACCACTGGACTGTCAGGGAACTCCTGAATATCAGCAGTATTACCAGGCACCCTGTTTATGGTCACAAGCCCCCACTGGCAAGCTGCACTGGGAGGACTGGAAGAAGAGCTTCTTGGTAGGAGGTGATGGTTTCGGGGCTTTCCAGAAAACAGTGACTCTTACCAATGGGGCGTGCCTCTTGCTAAAATCCCTGGAAGCTATACTTGTAGAGTTGTTACAAAAGATGCTGGGTTCTATTTGGGGCGTGGGGCTGTTTAGTCACCACGTGAACATGGCCATGTGACGTGTATTCCTCACACCTGGGTTGTCACCGGGTGAGAGAAGAGCCCTTGAACTTGTGTGTGGGTGACTGACTCCTGCTGAAACACGTGCACGACGCTGTCCTGTGGCATGCTGTGTGGCCCATCCTGGACCTAGGTGAAGCTAGTGCTAAGTACAGCCCATCTGGGTCTCGTAAATTTGACTGTCCAGTTGAAACTTCAGACCACCCACATGGGGTGACGAAATATCTGAGTGGAGATGGCAAGGAGGCAGCTGAACACGTGTATCTGGTGTTCCAAGGAGAGGTCTACGCTGGAGATAGACTCAAGCGGCTTCAAAACTGACGATAAAATCAGAAGTTATAATGTTAATGGATGAATGGTATGAAAACAGCTTATGGAAACTTTTATCAGATAGCTCCATTATATTCTCTTCTGAACTGTTGTGAGAATTTTTATAACTGAAAGAAGGAATTCACAGGTGTATGTGAGGGAATTCTGCCAGGTTTTTAGGTGTTAATCCACGGAGGGCAGACACTCTCCTCTTAGAGACCCCCACAGGGTGCTGGGCACAAAGCAGAGTTCAAGGATTTCATTGTCAGGTTAACGAAAACAAGCTGGCTGCTCACCCGGCGCCTGGACCCCTCTTAGCTGTCTCTCTTTTTTCTTGGCCATGTTCCATGAGGGATCTTAGCTCCCCTACCATGCACCTTGCCCTGGAAGAGTCTTAACCGCTGGACCATCTGGGAAGTTCCTAGGTGTCTCTTCTCAACTCGCTTTAGTCTTTAGACTTTTTCCACACTCTTCAAGTCTTCAGACGTGCTTCCATCATCCAGTGATAGCTGAGCACCCATGGCTTAGGCCAGGGGACACTGGATCCTGCACCTCTTCTTCCTAACCTGCTATCTCACTATTATCTTTACTAGCTGCCTCTGACTTAGCTCAATTCTGAAAGAAAAGTCTTATTTGTCAATGATGAATAGCACATGTGACAAAACACAGTAAGTGGATTTCTGTGACTTCCTTAGAAAGAAGGGCTCAACTTTACCTATGCTTTTTTAAAAAAATGTTTTTGGCCACACCACATGGCTTGTGGAATTTTAGTTCCCTGACCAGGGATGGATCCTGGGGCCTTGGCAGTGAACGTGCTGAGTCCTGACCACTGGGCCGCCAGGGCACTCCCGTACCTGTGGATCTGGAGGTTGGTGGTGTCCAGTGTGACGAGCCCATTGGTGGCAGTCCTTCTGTAGCCTGCGGGGGGCCTTTCCAACATATCAATAGGGTACCAGTATCGGACCAGCACACCTTCACTTCGGAGGTATGTTTCTACCTGAACTAGTTCATTGACCTACAACAGAAAAGAGAAATGTCTATTTGTTTTTTGAGCCCTGGTTTGTTTCCCAATTTTTAAAATACTTATGTATGTATGTGTATAGGTACCGAACTTTTACAGAAGTAAATGCTAGTTTCATGTCATTTATTGAGTTTAAAAGTCCAAAGACATCTGGATAGTGTGTTTAGTTTCTTCATACCAGTTGGCAAATTTTTAAAAATTGTTATTGGAGTATAGCTGCTTGAGAATTTTAATTGGTACAGTAAATTAAAGAACTTTAATGTAACCATGAGTCAGAAATTTAAAGAGAATAGTGCTATATTTCTGTAATAGTTTAACATATATTATTGTCAAGTAAAATTTATATTCATTGGTTTTATGTTAATTTTATAAAAGCGGAGATTAGTCTTATAGCTTTATTTTATTGCTAGTAATTTAAAAAAGTAAGCTCATGCATGTGCATTCTGGATTCCAGAAGCAATGTAATCTTTCTTTGTGTGTGTTAGTCATTCAGTCATGTCTGACTCTTTTGTGACCTCAAGGACTGTTGCCTGCCAGGCTCCTTTGTCCAAGGGATTCTCCAGGCAAGAATACTGGAGTGGGTAGCCATTCCCTTCTTCCTGGGATCTTCCTGACTCAGGGATCGAACCTGGTCTCTCACATTTCAGACAGATTCTTTACCATCTGAGCCACCAGGGAAGCCCAATCTTTATTTAGGGATTATTATTATACTTAAAGTAATAACAAACAATAGTATTACTTTTTAAAGTAATAATTCTGGTATTTCTTAAGTAGTCTGATTCCCTTTATTTTAATCTTTATTTACGGATTACTATTAAAACAAAGGGAATCAGACTACTTAAGAAATACCAGAATTATTACTTTAACAAATTTCTATTTTTGTAATTTTCCTGGCACACACTTCTATTGCTGAAATATATTGTCAGTTACATACTTTCTAATAACCAGAGTCAGAAGTTTTTATCAGAAGGGACTGGGAGATATTACTGATGGAATTTTCTACTTGGAAGTTCACCTTAGTAAACCACCAGTCAATAGCTTCTCTTTAAAATGTCATGATTTAAATTATGGTCTGGTAAAATATAGTCAGTTAAAGATGTAAACACCTTTCATTTCAAAGCATCAGTGATAACTAACATTATCTGTATCTGTAGACAGACAGATAACAAAGCTTATCTATGTGGTGATAGCTACTTCTTTATCTGTGACTTCTAGGCTTGATCTGTGTATTATTTCTTCCCTTTTTCCTGCATGGGAAGCATAAATGCAAGCACATATATGTAACCTAACAATCACAGCCTTCAAACAGGACTCTGTTTTCAAAAGAAAGCTTTGGTAGGGCCCTTACTTTCTTCTATTCCTTCTCCCCTGCCACCTCCACCCCCTTGAGAGGGTTCTGCAAAGCTGAGAAGAAAACAACTGATCTAGTTTAATACACACATTTTATAGACAGGGAAATCAAGGCTTGAGAGAACCAGCAACATGATTTGATCAACAAAACTATTTCTTTGAATCTGTATAACAATTGTGACAATGACAGATCGTCCATAAGGCCAACAGGAGAATTCTCCCTTGGAACTTGGTAGATATAAGGCAGGGGCAGATTGAACATGGCTGATGGAAAAAATCCCCAAAACCCCCTGCAGTGGCAGTGTGGTCTGATGTTACAGACAGCACGGAAATTTAATAGCTTACACTCTACCATCAACTCTGATCTGGGCCCCTGAGAAATCTCAGGCAAGTCATTTGGCGTGACAGCACTCAGTCTGGTTTCTTCATCCTGACTCTGCAGAGTAATCTATCTGTATAATCACTTTTAAGGTACTTGGAGGCCTGGGCATGAAAGTCTGTGTATATAAAAGGCTGTTCACTCACTGAATCAACATCTAAGACAACTCCATGAAGCCCAAAGGTTTTCAGCATCCCTCGGATAGCAAATTTTGGCAGGGCAGTTCCAACAGTGCTGCTGGCTACGTTATTGCTGTCTGGAGAGCGTGTTACTACCGTGAGACCTGAGGACGGTAAAGGGGAGAAGATTTTTCAGGAGCAAGTAGCATGAACATGTTGGGACCCTATATATTTTAGGGTACAAATACCTCCCCAGCATTTACCGATGCCCTCCATTTAGTGAGAGCCCCAAAGGAACACAGCTTAGTCTGGAGGATAATAAAACAAAGTGCTGTGAGAACTGTGGCAATTCAACAATAAAAAGACAAGCCAATTAAACAACAGGCAGAAAATGTGAATAACTATTTTTCCAAAGAGAAAAGATATGCATGAAAACATGTTCAACATCATTAGTTTTTAGAGAAATGAAAGCCAAAGCTACAGTGAGATACCACCCTTCACATCCATTAAGATGGCTATCATCAAAAGACACAATAGTAAGTGCTGGCCAGGATGTAGAGAAATTGGAATCCTCATATGTGTTGATGGGAATGTAAAATGGTGTTATCATTTTGGAAAACCATCTGGTAGTTCCTCAAAAGGTTGAACATAAAATTACCATGTATGTGACACATCGTATCAGTCGTGTCCGACTCTTTGCGACTCCATGGACTGTAGCCTACCAGGCTTCTCAGTCCATAGGATTTTCAAGGCAAGAGTACTGGAGTGGGCTGCCATTGCCTTCTCCAGGGGATCTTCTCCAGCCAGGGATCGAACCCGGGTCTCCAGCACTGTAGGCAGACGCTTTACCCTCTGAGCTACCAGGGAAACCCATATGACCCAGCAATTTCACTGGGTCCATATATTCCATATATACCCAAGAGGAATGAAGACATGCCCACACAAAAACATGTACACAAATATTCACAGCAGCATTATTCATGATGGCCCAAAGGTAGAAATCACCCAAGTGCCCAACAATTGATGAATGGACAAACAAAACAAGGTATTATCCATACAGTGGAATATTACTTTGCCATAAAAAGGAAGTACCAACATGAGTTACAACAAGGATGAATTTTGAAAAAGAATTCCATGTGAAAGAGGCCAGACACAAAAGACCACACATTGTATGATTCCATTTTTTTATGCAATGTCCAGACATAGAGATGGGGAGGTAGAAAGCAGATCACTGGTTGCCAGGGGCTAGAAGGAAGGAGGAACGGGAGTGGTGAGACTCCAGGATTCATTTCAGGGGATGAAAATGTTCTGGAATCAGAGGCAATGGTTTAGAGGCTGCACAACTTTGTGAATATACTAAAACCACTTGGTATACTTTAAAAGGGTGAGTTTTATGGTCTGTGAAGTTTTTCTCTCAAACAAAGAGGAATCAAAACAGAAAAGTAAATACATATGCCTGCCCCTGCCCATGAGGTTCTGATATTTTTGTGAAAGTCTAATAATGAGTGGTTTTAGATTCTTTTTTGTGCTTTTCTGTATTTTTGTTTTCTCAAAATCTGCAACACATTTTAAATCAAATGAAAATATACCTTCTATAAAATTCTAAAAAGCATAGTACAACTATATATTCATTGTTCATTAGCTGGGCAGCCAGGATTAAGCCTGAGAGGCCTATCTGCAATCCTCCAGCCACGCCCCACTTCTCTGTCCTCAAGTGTTGTCTCACCCTGCTCATGCAACAGGTTCTCGGAAAGCACAAGAGGCCCCTAGAGGCCAGACAAGCATCCAGTTTCCCCACCAGGGAGCCAAGGGCTTCACGAGGGAGAGCTCAGGAGAGCTCAAATCACTCAGAGTGAAGAGAGTCACCCTAGGAGAATCAGCAGCTGCCTACTCAAACTCATGTGTGGGAAAACTCAACTTCTCATTTCAGGGGAAGTTTCAAAGAGGAAGGAAAGTGGGGAAGCAAAACCTTTTCGAACTTTATCAATCGTGAACTTGTTCGCTTCATCTTTAATGTCTTCAATGGTAGGAAGATAAAGGTCTCTTGGGATGCCACCATTCTCCTCATAGAGGAATTCAACTGTCTGCCGGGCAATATCCACCATGCCTGAAAGACAGAACAGAACTGGTAACCCTCCAGAGAGCACACGATCTTCAGTCCAATCATGACACTGACTCGTACCTAGCATGAGGACAGAAGAGGAATTCATGGGAGTAGGCAGCCTTTTGGGAATGGTAATAGTAGAGTGTCTATCAAATTTAAAATACTCAATGCCCTACTTCTAAGAAACTCTCAAATCTCTCCCACAGAAACACAAGCTCAAGTGTGTAAAGGTACAGGGAACACTCCCTGTAGCACTGCTGGGAAGTATAACCAGGAAAAAAAATGGAAAGAAAGAACATATTCATCTTAAAAATGATTGTACATTATTATACAGTCATTTCATTTTAGATAACTCAAGAGAACAAACTACGGGACAAATGGAGAGGAAAAAGAAAGTGAGGGTAGTGCTGTACTTTTTTCTTACTTTATACCTTCTTGTACTGTGTTTGATTATTGCTACAACAGACACAGGTTGCTTATTTAAGAGCGACGGGCAGCTTCATCAACTTTTATCCAGTACTGAAATTTGCTCTGTTCCTCTTTCTCAGTGGGAGAAAAAACAATAATCAACCCCCCAAACACACACACACACACACACACACACACATACTGATTAGTCCTGGCACCAATCTGAGAAAAAGGAATTACTTAGCTATCACTAGAAATCAGGGATTCAGTATATTAGTTGGTCAAGAAATAAAGGTCTTTTGGTGGTTTTTCTCCTTATTTGTTCCTAGTCTCAGTCAGGACAAAAGTTAAAAGAGAAAGAGCAAGTACTATCTTCCTTACACCTTCTCTGACTGCCATGATGATGACAGAAAACTTGATCTGATGCTCTGAGGGAAGGGCGGCTGTGCTGCTTAGAAAAAGGCATTTCTGCATCTCACAAAGCAGGTGTTTCAAAGATTAGAAAAAGCCTTAAAACAGAAATCAGCTATCTGCATTTAAGACTAATAATTCACTATCTGCAGTCAAACTCCGTTGTATTCTATGTGCCCAGTAGACAAAAAAACTCACCATCATCATTACCGTGACATTTAATTTTGGTCAGACTACAAGGCCTGCAGGATCTCCAACCAGGGATCAAACCCGTGCCCCCTGTAGTGGAAGCTCAGAGACCTAACCACTAGGCTTCCAGGGAAGTTCCATGGATGCTTACTATGTGCCAGAAACTGTTCTTAGGAGCTTTATCTGTGTCAGCTCTTTACTTTTTCATACCATTATTGGTTCCATTTGAAAGGTGAGGGAAGTTGAGAAAGGTTAAGTAACTCTCCCAAGGTCATAGAGCTGGTAAGCTATTAACCACCAGGCCATCCAGCTTCCTGGTATAACAAGGCCAGCTTCATTCTAACAGCCCATCATCTCAAAATACTGAGCAGAACTGACAAGCAAAGAAAAGCCTGGCGAAGAAAGCAAAAGACCACAAAGTTTAACAAAGGCCAAAGAAGAGGACACTATTAAGTCTGGCCCAACTTTAGATGAGCCCCTCTTTTCTGATTTATTCCCTGAGTTTCATGTAAACACATCTCTTCAAGCCATGAAGTGGGTTCCATAGGAAAACATAAAGCACCAGACCTAGTTGTAAAGCACCCTTTATCTGGTCCAGTCCTGATTTCCTCTCTGCTTCGTTGCGGAACCGTCTTCGGATGGTAGGAAAAACCTTGGTCTCCCAGGCTTTCACCAGAAGGGCATAGTGATCCTCCTGGAAGGAGAAGGCAAACGTGAATGGAGAAGGAACACCTTGTGTCCTTCCCTGACTATGGCTTTCACCCCTGAGGTCTTCACCCCCCTCAAATGCTAGTGGCAGAAACACACCGTGCAGACCATCTAACTAACTACATCCTCAGAGGCCAGGGGAGGCATCAGCTGGCTTGGGGTGAGCTCTTCCTTTCCCTCTAAAGCCATATAAACACTTCACATGATCCCAAACTTCACTGCTGAATTACCATCAAAGTACTTCTTTCTCCAACATCCAGATTGCTGCAGGGCCATGGAGCCAAACAGATACAGCTACTGATATGTGGTTTAGAAAAATGAATACCCCAATTACTGTCCAAACACAATGATATATAACTGAAAGCATAAAGACTTCAGTTTTGCATGCTCAGATCAAAATATTCCTCGTGGCTTGTCTTCATCACCAGGGAGCTAAGCGACCGCTGTGGGGCTCTTACCTGTGGGATGTCATCGTCGTCATCGTCATCACTTTCGTCATCTGCAATGGGGGGCGGGTGGGGGTCTGGGCCAGAGGTTATGAAATTCTCATAGCTGAGCTCCACTTTATAATGACAGGAAGTATCACTATCATATTCTGTAACAAAGCACAGTGACAGTGAATTCTAGGCAAGGGCATATGAACTCATACATGGACAGATCAGATTCTCTTAACTTGTGAGATATAAAGACTTAGTTCTTAGAGAAATTTTAAACCACAGAGTCAAGGAATAACTAATCGTCTACAATTTCCTTGAATCCTAAAATCGTTTATATGGATATAAATTCATTCAACTCAAAGAAGACTTTGGATGGTTCTTCAGTAAGATACAGAATTAAACAGACTCTTAAAACAATTTTCAAACCAGTATCCCAAGGGCCAAATATGGCTGCAGATATCTCATTTCTTGAAGCTCATTTTTATTCAATCTTATTATGAGATTTTTCAAATAATCAGGAATGTTTTTACTGTACATCTACACATTTATCATTTAGATTCCACAATTAACATTTTATTATTCTTTGATGGGTTCCATTTTAAATCAGTTTAAAAATGATTAACATTTAAAATTAGGAGATTTTATATAAAATTCTGTGGTTCTTGTCTCTTAAAAAGTGCACAATCTTTCAGGCCTGCATTTCCATGTGGCAATATTCTGTTGGTTCTGAGTAGTGGCAGATTTCTTCTATGTGGGGGATGGACTCTCCAGATCACCAGGCTTCATCCTGGCTCCCTATTTTATCTGGGCCTATTACCCCATTACCAGTGGGCACTGGAGTATGTCCAAGCTAAATGGGTTTATGGAATTAACAGCATTCCCATTTCCGGGAAGCAGGTGGACCCGGAGGGGAGGCAGCTTACGTTGCTGAGCAGTGGCTACGGCAGCAATTCGGCATGGTGGCCCGTGAGTGCCCGGGTCTGACGCAATACTGGTGCCAGCATCGTTATCACTGTCAGAGGCCATGGCAAAGGGCAGGGCCTCGAAGTTAGCGCTAATTTCCTCGGCCAGGTCAGTGCACAGGTCGGCAGCATTGCGGTGGGCCTGCCCTTCAGCATAGGCAAAAGGGCGGGAGCCAAAGTTAGCGCGAGTCTTGGTGTTCTGGAAAGGAAATCAAAGAAAGGACTTGAAAGGAGTTAGGTTATTTATGTGCTCACTCTGAACACTTCCAAGTGGACTTCATTCACTGTCCCCAGCTATGGAGAGTCTGTGACCCCAGGAGAGGGGCTGGTACAACTACAGACCCTGGGGCTTTGAGCTTGGCAAGGCCACCCTGCCCCTCACCTCACACTCATGCTCTTTGCTATTCAAGCTCAGTGACCTTTCTTGTTTCCAACACTGTTCCTTTCTACCTGATGCCACTGCACATGCCATTGCCTTCACCTGCAACATTCTTTCCTCCAATTTTGTCCATTTAAACCAGTTAAAATTTCAGATCTGGCTCAAACATCACTTCTTCAGGGTAATATGGATGTGACCAGATTGGCTTGGTACTTGCTTGCGTCAAGTCTACGATTCAATCATATTGTGATGATTAATTTTATATGCTGATTTGACCGGCCACAGGGTGCCAGATTAAACATTGTTATTGCTGGTGTATCTGTGAGATTAACATTTGAATCTGTGGACACAGTAGATCCCTAATGTGAGTGGGCACTATCCAATCCATTGAGGGTGTGAATAAAACAAGAGGTGGAGGGAGGAGGAATTCAACCCTTTTCCCTTTACCCCTGCTTGAGCTAGGATATCTCACTCCATCTTCTCTTTTCTCTTGCTATTGCACTGAGACTGAATCAAGCCATGCCTCTCCTGGGTCTCTGGCATGCAGATGGCAGTTCATGAGACTTGTCAGTCTCCATAGTAATGTGAGCCAATTCCTCAAAAGAAATCTCTCCCACCTCTGTCTACATACACACACACACATTCTTTCTCTCTCATATATATATATATGTATACACACACACACACACATTTATGTGAATGTTTGACTAGTACCTGACTCCTCCAACTGGATTTAATTGCATAAAGACTATATCTTTTTTGCTCATTGTTATTGTATGTCCAGAGCTTAGCACAGTACTTGAGATACAGCACTCAACATAGGTGCTCAATAAATAAATATTTATTGAATGAATAGAACAGGCTGCCTAAATTATTGACATCTTTAATCAATTCACTGAAGAAAGAGAAAAGATGCTATCAGAGACGTAGTACAGGGGCACATCCTACAAGATCTTCTAAGTCATTCTAAAATTTGGGCTTTCACTATATGTGACACAGGATGCCACTGACCTGTTGAAAGCAGAAGAGTAACATGACCTAACTAACATTTTTAAGGGACCACTGTAGCTGCTGTGTTGAAAAGACATGTAAAAGGGCAGGAACTCAGGGGATGGGAGGAGAGGGAAATATAGGAATACTGTAACATGCTACCCACAAGGTGAGGGTGGCTGGGCCATCAACTAAGAGGTCAGATTCTGGATACATTTTGAAGGTAAGTCAACAAGGTGTGCTGACAGACTGGCTGTAGAGTGGGAGGAAGAAGAGGAGTCAAGAAAGAGGCCAAGGTTTTTGGCCTTAGCGACTGGAAGAATGGAGCTGCCATTTCCTGAGACAAGGCAGGCTATGGAAGAAGCAGGCTGGGGGTGCGGAAGAGTTAGGCTCAGTTTCAAACATGTTAACTTTGACATGCCAGTGGAGTATCTATTTCTAAATGTTGTCTAGGCTGCTGAATATTTGTGTCTAGAATTTAGGGTGAGATCTGGACTGGACATAAGGATGTGGGAGCTACCAGCATGTAGTAAATAGTAATGTCCCATAGAACATTAGTGGTTTATAGGTGCTCCTTAAAAACAAGAGTTCCATGATTAAGTATAAGTGTAGGGATGCTGGGTTAAATACAGTTAACTCATATCAGATAAAATTGACTTTAAAATAAAGGTCCTGAAAAGGAGGCAATCAAGGTTACACATAATGACTTAAAGAAACAATCCAAAAAGAAGTTATAACAATTATAAATATATATGCACCCAACATTGGAGCATTGATATATCTAAGACAAACACTAATTAGTATGATAGAAGAAATATACAACAACACAATAATAGTGGGAGACTTTAATACCCCACTCATACAATCTGGCTGTAATAGACAAAGTAAAGAGGAAAACATATTCACTTATAAGCCTCAAAAAATTCAATTCACTCAGGAGAGTTTAAAAAAAAAATTAAAAAAAAGACTTATTTGTTCATTCTGTAAATGTTTATTGACTATTTTATGGGTCTGGTACCACTTTGGGTATTAGGGAGGAAGAAGTGACAAATGTGATCCTGTCCTAAATAATATACTGTTGTAAAGATAGACCTACCAATACAAAATACCAAGATGTGCCTAAGATGAGGACACCCAAACTAGACTTTTAGTTTCTTGAACTTTTCATTTCCAGGCCAAACCTCCTAATATAAGAGAATTTAATACGATTTTGTAAAATGTTCTTTGTGATCAAAAACAGAAAGCCATTAGTTAAGAAATTACATATATTCCTCCCCACCATCACTCCCCTTTTTCCTTCCCATTTCCCTCCCACCCTCATTGATCCTCTCCTTTGTCCATTTTCCCCTGCAAAAAAAAAAAATAATAAAATAATAAAATTGCTTTGAGATTTAAAAAAATAACCCCCCCCCCCAAAAAAAGAATACAGAGTAGGCATTAAAAAAAAAAAAGTTTAATATTTAAATCTTTACTGAAGGATACCTCTGAGCTTTTGGTATACTAAAGCAACCCAAGAGGGCCATGTTCCAAACTTATTTGACCACAGGCTTTTTCTACTGGCACTGGAAGAACACCAGTGTCCCTTGCCTTGTTGTTTAGGAAAGATGGCCAAAAGGGGATCAAAGCATTTAAGCACTCAGATTCAATGAAAAGGAAGGACCCAATTCTTCAGGTTTTTTGAGGTTCTGTCATCAGGTACCACATACTATGTCAACCAGGCCACGTCTAGAGTCTTTAATTTTTCCATTCCCGATGGAACAAATTGCTGAGGAGAATTTGGTTTTCATTCCCAACAAGATAACCTGCCTTTTTCTGAATATGAACCACCGGCCACATCCCACCCGAGACATCTTCGAGATACGGTGAGAGGCGCTGCCCACAGTATGTGAAGTACACACGGCCCTTGGCAGGCTGCCCGGGTGGAGGAGGCGTCCCCTCGGTTCTCTCCCAGCCAATCCCTGCCACGTCACCTAGGGCAGAAGGAGACAATACTTTTTTTTCCCTTTTTATTGACTATTAAAATTCTAATACGTAACTGGCATGCAGTCACGTACCATTGACTATCATGGTTTTTATTTATTCATGCCATCAGTTACAGTTGAAAAAGACATGGAATACCTTGTACTGGGTTGGCCAAAACATTCATTTGGGTTTTTCCATTACATCTTACGGAAAAACACAAAGGAAATTTTGGCCAACCCAATATTTAGATATATATAAAGTAATATAGTTTCCCTGGTGGTTCAGACGGTAAAGAATTCACCTGCAATGCACGAGACCCGGGTTTGATTCCTGGGTCAGGAAGATCCCCTCGAGAAGGGAATGGCTATCCATGCCAGTATTCTGGCCTGGAGGATTCCATGGACAGAGAAGCCTGGTAGGCTGCAGTCCATGGTTCCACAAAGAGTCAGAAGACTGAGCGACTAACACTCACTCACTCAAAGTAACACAACAGAAATAAACAATTTAAAAAAGAGAAGTCAGAAATTGTTCAGAAGAACAAAAATAGTAGTGTCTACATGGTTACATAATTACACATGAAATTTAACCTTTATTTTCCAGGCAGCTAAGACAAAAAGGAAAAACATTGGATATGATTTTTTAATAGAGGAATACAAGTTTTTCTCTTTTGACACATACAAGATTGCTTATGAATAAAGGTAAGAAAAGTAGTATTTTCTCAGCAAGTTTGCAGATGACTTAGGGTCTAAAAAATATAATTTAAAACTCCACCTACAGTGCAAACTAAACATACATCATTAACTCATATTATGACTCCTTAGTTATATTTATTTAAGGCATTTTTCAGGAAGTGAAGATAATACAAGCTAAGCTGCTTTCTGATGAGATGACTAGATCCTAGGATGAACTTAGAGAACCAAGGGGACCATGTCCACCATATCAGCACTACAGGCTGCCTCAGGCAAGCTGCTAGTGCACACAGGTTTACAATTAACCCACTGTAAACTCTCCAGTCAGTGCATGAAGCTCTGTGATTCTGCTTTTGATCAGTCTCACATGCTTTCTTTTTTTTTTTTTTTGGCTGCACTGCATGGCTTTCAGGATCTTAGTTCTCCAACCAGGGATCGAACCAGTGCCCTCAGAAATGAAAGTGTGGAGTCTTAACCACTGGACTGCCAGGGAATTTCCAGTCTCATATGCTTTTGATACCACTAGGCTGGGTTTCCCAATGGCTGGGGACTTGTCATTGTTCACCACGGCATCTGCAGGGCCTAGAAGAGGGCCGAGCACATAGGAGATGCTCAAAGAGTAACTGTTAATGAACAGACACTGAAGATGTTGGTACCGAGGTTGGGATCCTGTTGTTAAAAGTAGGTTCTTAACTCCTAGTACCACACAGACACATTTCTCTAAGAAAAGAGTAGGTAGCAGGCTTGCTTGAGGTGTGATCCAAAATTTTCTCAAAAACTAAAGTATGATCAAACAAAACAATCAACTGTAACAAACAAATAAACCACCTAATTATGGGTCCCCTGCTCTCTCTACTCCCCCTCCCTTTGTGCTTAAAGCACTTAAGTACTCAGCAGATTACAGAGTTCTGCTCCACAGAGAGAGAAACAACCTGCCAGAAAGTAACTTTCTAAGGCATAACTTGACCATAACTGAAAATACCATGCTCACTGGTAAAGTACAATTTAATAAGCAGCTCCCTCAAGGAAAAGTTATGACCAAATTACCCCCTCAGACAGCTACAAGAAGTTATCTGTCGGGTTCAGTGACTCAGGAATCCCTACCTAAGCATCTCAGATCATCTATCACATTTAATAATTTCAAGTTTCATCAGAGATGATGGTAAGATGTGTTGTCTGAAAATAAGTCACCAACACTTTTGGCTGCTTCTAATGTCAAGAGGACAATGTTTGTATTATGCTACTTCTGCAGCAGTTAGGGCTATTCCTCTACTATTACCGATCAAGTTATTATATGGAGGCTTAAAAAGACAAGGGGAAAGATTTTCTCTTTATTGAACTGATCATGTGACTGAAACACCTGGGCAGAAGATCTGCTGAAGCTGGACTGGATGTTTAGGCTGCTGAGAGCAAAGTCTATAGCACACTGTCTTACCTACTGATAATGGATTTCTTGAGTGCTTCAAGGTGACTGGTAGGGGTGGGTTTTTTTTTTTTTTTTGAGGCTATTTATGTTTATTAATAAAAAGCTAATTAAAGACCAAAGTTCAAAGAAAAGCAAAATCTCAGATTTTTCTAATGACAGAGGAATGACAATTACTGTGACTCCTAAGTTACCAGTGGAGGCTTTAATGACAACAGTGCCTCATAAAATGAAAGGTTCAGTGTAAACTAGGGGACAGCAATGACAAGTATTTCATTTTCACTAGAAGACAGTGTCCATTTCCATTTGCTGAGTTTCATTAATTTTGACCTACTCTGGCCCAAACCTGGGAACAACAGAAATAGACAAGGTACAAAAAAAAAAACACACCTCCCACCATACTCACCAGGAGAGAGAGTTACGTCTAATCTAACACTCTTCCACTGTAATAAACTGGAGCCATTGTAATGCACAGCTCGGCCATTGCTATTGAAAAAACAAAACAAGGAACAGTCAGAGACAAGGCTAATGGGCCACACAGAGGAAGGTAAGCAGTGAATGGGTGGAGGAGTTTCAGTAGCAGGAGAGTAACTAGAAGACAAATCCTAAGAGCTCTTCTCTCTCATTGAACATGAGTCTATTTCCAGCTGGTATTGTCTATATTTTTTAGGGTAGAGACTATAATTATATTGCTATAGTTTTAAAATACCCACATCCATGTTGGTTTTTTTTTTTTTTTTGGCCACACTGTGTGGCATCTTAGTTTCCTGACCAGGGATTTAACCCATGCCCCCTGCAGTGGAAGCACAGAGTCTTAACCACTGGATAGCCAGGGAAGTCCCTATTTTTTTCAGGTAACAGTGATAGCAGCCACTTACTTATGGAAAAGACAGGTGCCCACTGGATTAGTCCATGCCCCATCTCTTTTCTCTGCTTCTGTAGCAAAGCCAAAGGAAACTATCGGTCCAGTATCATCATCTGTATCTCCATAGGAAACAATTTCAATTTCCCAGTAGAAAGACGGGGCCTGAAGAAACACCAGGAGTGGGCAGACAATCAGGGCTCACCATGGGCCCTTGAACTTCCTCTTTCTCTCATATTTGAAGGACAGAGGCAGAAGGGTCCTGTGAGTTCTCACCTGAACGGGCAGTGGTGAGGTGGCGTAGATAAATGTGCCCCTGGGCAGACCGCCCCCCGCACTGGGGTCTGCTAGGAAGGTGACAGAAGTGAGGTGCGAGGAGAACATGCAGGCTCGGACAGGTGGAAACACTCGTGAGGGGCTCCACGTAATCTCTTTGGGCTGCATTGGGGAAAAACACTCTCATTCAATAGCATGGTGAACACAAAATGGAGATGTTGAGATTTCAAGTGACATTTTTTCTCTTATATATTTTTAACTGTCTTATTTTGAAATGACTTCAAATCTATAGAAAAATACAGCAATTTTTGTATACTCTCACCTAGTATAAATAAAATTTTTTAGATACAACTCACATAACATGTAACTTTCCCATTTAAAGTGTACAGTTCAATGGATTTTAGTATATTCACAGAATTCTACAATCATCACCACAAACTAATGTTAGAACGTTTTTGTTCTCCTTAAAAGAAACTGTACCCATTAGAAGTTAATTCCCATCCCTCTCTTCTCCCAGTCCCTGGTAACCACCTCTATGCTTTCTGCCCCTCTGAATCTGCAGGTTCTGGACATTACAAGAAATGGACTCATACAGTATGTGGTCTCCTGTGACTGGCTTCCTTCACTTAGCATAATTCCAGTTTTATCCATACTGCAGCATGTATTAGCACTCCACTACTTTTTAAGGCTGATAATGCTCCATTGTATGAACATGCCCGCTTTATGCATTCATTCATCGGGGATGAACATTGAGGTTGTTTCTACTTTCTGGCTATTATGACTCGTGCTGCTAAGGACATTCACAGACATGCCAGTATTGGCCATGTTCGCCTCTTTTGCTTTTGTCCCTCAAGTGAAATTTGTTTTTTTCCTGTGAGTCTGCTTTTTCGTTTGTTTTATTCACTAGTTTGTTGTAGTTTTTAGATTCCATGTGTAAGTAATATCACACATTAAATGTCTTTCTCTGTGCCACTTTTGCTTTCTAGTCACTCTATGTATACTTTTTAGTATTATTACAAGATGAACTACAGATCTAAAATTTTGAAAAAGTTTCCTTTTTTTGTTGTTATTGATAATGCAGAAATTATTTACAGACTGCCAAGTTCTGCTCCTCTGCTGTAATCTTTCAATGTTTGGAATGTCAAGTTGATGTGCTTTGACATTCAGAGATGAGAGCGTGACGCTGCAGAGCTTATACCTCCAAATGGCTCTGCAAACACCCCTTCTAAAATCATGGACGTGCTGCCTGGAATTCTGTAATTCTCTGATGCTGTGTGCTGCAGACACAGCAGAGGGCTCACCTGTCTCCGGTCAGCCTGCAGCGGAGGCGGTGGGGGCCGAGCACAGTCCCGGTAGAGCATTCTCAGCCGTTCACACTGCACTTCCACAACTGCCAGCCGCTCTCCTGGAGGGGAAGATGTCAAAGACGTGCAAATAAATCCTACAACTCCTGAGAGGGCTCCAACTCTTTTGGAGTTGGACCCGAGCAATGAAATACAGAGATTATTCAAATTCTTACAAAGAGCAAACGCCCTGAGACATCTTTGTCTCCTACGTTTAGCTCAGCAACAAAGCAATGCAGTCAAGTGTACGGGCCCTGAGGTTGGGCTGCCTGGATCCAGAATCTGGTTCCATTACTTGATCTTTAACATCTCACTGCCAACATGGGGTTAAGAACAGTACCTGTGCCTCACAGGGTGGTTGTGAAGATGAGACAATGCAAGTTAAAGCCTTTAGCCAAGTCCCTGACACATGGCCAACACTCAATAAATGAAAGCTATTATTATCATCTAATGAGTGAAAACTATTATTTTTATCATCTAAATTGATTTTTTAAGACTATAACCTGCTGAACATCTCTCACAACCAAAGCACAGGGCCAGATGTTGGAAAATAGAAAGCTAATATGAGCCGAAGTCCCTAATCTGCGAGGAGAGATGATATAAGACGTGTATATGCACACACGCATATGACAAAGAATACAGTGCAAGGCTGAAGTGTGTTATTATGTGACACAGGACACAAATATGGGCAAAGATGAGAGACAGACCAAAGAGGGAAGCGTTACAATGGCCAGGTCTGTGGCTTACTTTATCCCAGATTCACTTTAGAGAATCAATATATTATTGCTTACAAATTCTATGACACATTCATTTATGAAATTAAAAAACCTTGATATATTAAAAAATAAAAATTAAAGAACTCTTTCTCTTCTACACACTACTTTGAATCTCATGTAGTAAACAGCATTTCTTCTGAGCACAGACTCTAAGTGGGCGATAAGAACCTACTGCTGTGTTGGAAAGTAATTCAGACATAGTTTTTCTTTTTTTTTTTTTAATACAGATAAATCAGCAAACTTAGATACCTACTTTAAACCTTAAAATCCTTTCTGGTAATCCAATATGTGAGTTATTTAGGACTGTTAAATTTGCCATGGATTTCCCTGGTGGCTCAGATAGTGAAGAATCTGCCTGCAATGCAGGAGACCTGGGTTCAACCCCTGGGTCGAGAAGATTCCCTAGAGAAGGGAATGGCAACCCACTCCAGTATTTTTGCCTGGAGAATTCCATGGACAGAGGAGCCTAGTGGGTTACATGGGGTGTAACCTAGCCTAGTCCATGGGTTGGTAAAGAGTCAGACACAACGTAGCGACTAACACTTTCACCTTCTTGACATAGGATGCTATTTTAGAATAGAATATAAATTGCTGTGTATAAGCTCATAGTCTTCTATTTTGTAGCAATTAATAAGAACTTCCCACATGTTTATTTCAACTCTTTGCTTCTGTAGGGTTCTTTTCCACAGCGGGGGGAAATGGGTTAGATGGGTTATTATTAAAGTTATTTGTTTTAAATTATTAGGATTTCTGGCTTATACATTAAGTACCAAAGTTAATTTCACAGAGTAAGATAAAATGTATTTCATTTTATTCTATAAAATGTGTAAGAGAGACCCAGAATGAGTCCTAGAGAAAAGCAAGTGATTCATTCAGAAGGTTATATGTTTGCTAAAATCAGTCAAATAAGTCTTAGGATGCAACCTAAGCCAAGAATATTAAAAAAGCAGAAGTAGGGAACTACCTATGACACATACAAAATTAAATAATGAGCAAGTGTTCAGTCACAAGTAATTTCACTTGAGAAGCCAAGCAAGCAAGCTCCTTTTATTTTGTTCTTGCTGTCTCTTTTGGGGGGATCTCTCTGAGGCTTTTTAATGGTTGCTGGCCCCAGACAGCTATGCTTATTAAGGGAAGGAGATTTGAGAAGAAAAATAGATATAAAAATGAAGATGAATTAAAAAGCAAAAACAAGCTGAAAGAAATCACTGTCACATGAAAAAGGACAAAAATTTAAGGACAGAGAAATTAGAGAGTTACAGAAAAAAAGCAAATAGCATGAGAGACAGTAAATAATATAGGTAACAAAAATGACCAAAAAAATAGATAAGATTAAAAACATTAAGGGAGGTAAAGATATCCATTTTTTCCTTAGTTTATTAAAACATCAGTACAAGAACATTGGAGAAATACTAATCTAATTGTGAACAATTATATTTAGAGTCCAACTTGTCCTAGATCCTTGAGGATAAAGGGTAAATTTTCACTCAGAAAAACTCAGGCCAACCATCCGTGTACAAGAAATTCAAGAACACAAAAAACATATTAAATGACACCATCAGATCAGATCAGATCAGATCAGTCGCTCAGTCGTGTCCGACTCTTTGCGACCCCATGAACTGCAGCACGCCAGGACTCCCTGTCCATCATCAACTCCCGGAGGTCACTCAGACTCATATCCATTGAGTCAGTGATGCCATCCAGCCATCTCATCCTCTGTCGTCCCCTTCTCCTCCTGCCCCAAATCCCTCCCAGCATCAGAGTCTTCTCCAATGAGTCAAGGTTATACAAAATCCAGACTATGCGAAACTTCAACAAGTAAGATACTGAGGGGAATCTGTATTTTTAAAGTGATTTAAAAGACAACAATGAATTACAATTCATTCTTTCAATGAATTACAATGAATTCTAATTGGATTCTGATTAAAATAAACAAACGTAAAAACAAGTATGACTTTGAGAAAATTAGAAAGTTGAACACTGATTAGATATTAAATAATATTAAATTATTGTAAATTTTTCATATATGAAAATGATATTGTGTTTAAGAGTCCTTACTGAGATACACACTAAAATATTTACAGATAAATAAAAGGAATATCTAAAAATGTGCTTAAAAATAATCCAGGAGGGTGCAGTGTAGAAGAAACAGGATTGGCTATGAGTTGATAACTGTTGAAACTAGATGATGGAAACATGAGGGTTCATTATGCAAAAATAGTCTATTTTTGTATTTGTTTGAACTTTTCCATAAGCACACATACAGACACACAGAAACACAAACACACAAAGATGGATGTTAGTGCAAATTTCTGGACTCTGAATTCACATGTGGCCAATGACAACAGTCAGAAAGTATCCACAGCCCTAAGGGCAGGTCACAAAGAATTCTAATACAGAAATGAAACCCTTATTAATATGAATGGGGCAAAGAAAATACTCTGACATCATGGTCCTAAACTTAAAATGAAAAATGCTGATTTTCTAGTTGGCATATACTGAAGCTTTTATTTTACATTTGCAGATTTGAAATGAAAGTCGTGTAAGTGCTGTGTCTAGAGCTTAGCTGTTGGAAGTGTATGTGAAAACAGTCAATATTCCATTCCAGATTGTCAGTGTGCTAACAAACCCCGACACAAAGGATAGAAAGGAAAGCAACAGGTACTTACCAGCACTGCATTCCTGGGCTACTAGGTTAAGAACTTCAACAGCTGCTGGACACTGCTGTATGAATTCTTCACAAAATAAGCTGTCTTCTAAAAGCTGGGCCATGACCAGGCATGCTCTTAATGTTAAAAGATTTACAATATTTCAAAGTCATCAATGGTCATTCTCTAAAAAGCCAACTGTGAAAAACATTTCAATCAATTTTATCCACTAATTAAAATAAGGTTCCAACTCTCCATTCCTCTTGCTATTTTACTGCATTGAATATATGTAACTAGCTTCTCTTGTCCATGCTGACACTGCATGGACAATTGGAAAAAGGGGAAATGGTTGCCATCTCCCTACCTGAAGACACCAAGTGCCAGCTACAAAATAAGCACTGTCTCCTAATACCTTTTCCTAAACTTTGCTCTGTAGGCAATATTAATGTTCTAAGAACAAGAAGGACCCAAATGCTTGGGAAGTCTGTATACTGATCTCTCTCACCAGATTCAAAACATATATTAGAACTTTCTGGCAAGTTTCATTGTCAAAAGAAACTTGTTGCTATTGTTTAATTATAAATAAATGTGTTTTCTTTCCAATTCTGACACCTGTGAGCATTCCCTAATTTTCTCCTCAGCAGTTTGGAAAGAGACTAGATAGGTACTGATGTGGTCTCAACTACTTAAAAAAGGGCCAAGTGACAGAAGACTTCCTGTGATAGAACAAAGCTCTTTGACCAAAGCAAATCAGTGGGGTCTATGCATGCACTCCATATACCAGTCATATTTTGATTGTTTATTTCCTTAGGGAAACAGCTAAACTTTATTTCAAAGCACAGAAGTTGGGGAATGCAACAAAAACTGTAGTAAACACAGCACAAATGGATGGCTTCTGTTACTCAGTTTGGCATGAAGTTCATGCTGTGGACCCAGTAAACCTGGCACAGAGACGCCCATGGAAGATGCCTGTCCCTCTGGCCTGCACCACCTCAGCACATTACGGGGTCTCTGGAGGGCGCTCACCTTGTTCTTATTTCAGCCAGGAGCCGAACGACTGCCATCACAGGAGCTGACCCATCTCCTGTTGCAGGAAGTGAGGTGTGAATAGAGAGACTTCCCTCCTGAGGAAGCAACATGGACTGGACTGCCTGTACTACCTTCTCAGTAATGGACAGTTTATGAAGAGGCAATGCCTGATGGCGGTGGGGGGGGGGGGGGCATGGCAGAAAGTTAAATTCAAGTAGTTAGTTTATAAGAAATGAGGGTGTTATTATCATCTGGAGTTAAATCTCAAAATTTCAATTAAAAAAAAATCACCATACAGAAAATTGCAAGCTAGACCAAAACAATTAAACATACAATATACTGTGGAATATTCCTCACCAAAGAAATGAATTTGGTCATTTAGGTAAAAATCTTCACATCAACGTTACTATTAAATAATTACACCCAATATGTAAATATATATCACAAGTAAAATTTAAGAAAACCAAGTATTTGTGCTTCAGCGCTGTGCACGTGCATATTATTCATTACAGGATGGTTACCATTTGCAGTGACATTTGAGGATACATTTAAAAATCACCTTACCTCTGATCTTGGAACACAAAGTCTAGACAATGGAATAGTCAGTGTGTCTGATGCTTGCGAAGTCTTTCTACAGTCTATGGGTGGGAATCTGACCGTAGCTATACCTTCCTGTTCATTGATAGAAGCCACCACTCCAATGCTTCCTGATATTCCTCTACCTAAAACCTAGAGACACAGATGGGTTAGCACTACCTACCAACTCTGATGGTGTGAGCAGCAATCTGATGTGACAAGTGGGAGGAGTAAATCTACAGCTGTCATTACTGGCGTTACAGCAATAGGTTCTTATAATGCAGACGCCAAGCCCTGAATGTGAGTTAAAATAATAGGTCCTAAAACCTTATATCAAGGTGATCACAGTATGAAGCAAATTCAAGCCTCAATTCTAAAACACTCCCAGTATTAACACCACCATAGGACACAAGGGTTTTAGCTACTGTGCAATATTGTACTGATGTCTGAATAATCTGTAGCACTGTGTGGATGAGAAGCCACTTGTTTCTTAGCTTGAAAAAACAAGAATTTTTGTCCAACTGGGTGGATGATATTTGTCTTACAGCTGATAGATGAATCAATGGACTTATACACAAGGGAAAGCGATGACTTGGGAAAATGGTGGCTGGTTACCTGGACCTCAGACCCGATCTTGATTGTCTCTTTGAAGCCTCCAAGTGCACACAGTGCAGCCACAGCTTGGCGGGCAATTCTCTGAAGTTTGGCAAGCTTTCTGCCACTACTGCTGCCATTTTCCAGAATGCTTTCTGCATATTTCCCCAACTGTGGAATGTACATCAGTGCACGAGACAGAACCTAAACATATGAAGCAGCCCACATGGCAGGAGTTAGAACTTTGGTTGTTTTCATAAGGGTGGTGCAGTGTCGACAACAGGGCCCCTGGACTAAAGGAACTCTGGACACAGGAGGGATGCAGTAACGAGCAGGAATGACCACTGATGTTCTTGCCATATTGTTCTTATGTAATTGGGCAAAACTGGAAATGCACAATCTTGAAATATGAGCAAATCAAACATAGTTTAAAAAAAATAAAAACTAAAATAAAGCCAAAAATTTATCTGAAGAAAGACCATAATAGCATATCACCTACCTTGGAAAACCCAATTACCTTTAGGATATGTTATAAGGTGTTCACAAGATGAATGACTCGGAATAGGGAAACTGATGACCACGGTCTAGTTTTTGGGAGACTGAACTAGTTTGTCAAGATGAATTACTGAAGAGCTCAGGGAGTGTAAATCTGACAGAGGCCTCCTTAATACTTGTCAACTCCACTTAACAAATCTAATAAACCAAGGATACATGACTTCCTAATGTTAGTACTGACTGAACACAAGCAAGGAGGAGAAACAAGGCGTGCCATTCTTTCCCTGAGAATACTAGCCTGCCTTCTGTGAAATCAGAACTGGCAGTCATAGGAGATGTGGGGTAACAGAGTTGAAACCACTAAATCAAAGCAGATTCCAGGGCAAACACAAGTCTATCTGGCTGAAGTGGTAACTCTCTCTGTTACAATGTGCCTTGCTAGAACAAAAAACTGACTTCTGTCCTGCTTCCTCCTTTAAGCAATAACAGCGTACTAACCTTCTCTGCTGTCGTGGTCCATATCTGAGCAGCATTTGACTCAGGTGCCATCAGCAAACTATGAAGCAAGGCGATCACCTCAGCGGCCATGCTGTTTGCCACGTGCCCACTGATGAAAGGTCGGACGGGGTCGGTCCTACAAGTGTCAACAGGGAAAAGTGTCAAGGCCCCGTGATGGCAAAGAAGCCAGAAGAGTGGCTTTAGACTTGGCACCAGATGGAAACATTTTCTAATTACGATGAGTTAGCCAAAAAGTTGGTTTGTGTTTTTCTGAAAGATATTACTGAAAAAACTTAATAAACTTTTTGGCCAGCTCTATCATACTAGAAAGAGTGGATTTTGATGACTTCTCTGCATCTGTCTCTGGCCGGCAAGCATAAAATCTCACCCAAACTTATCAGGGGCAACATGTGCTCATCCTTCTGTACACCGCTGGAATGGTGACAAGTATCGTTTGGATGAAGTAAAGGAAGCAAGGCCAGAATTTTCTGCTGCTGCTCAAAAAAACTGTAGCTGGTGTTCCTGGTGGTGGCCTTTCTCAGAAAAACAGTCCACCAGCTTCAGATGTGCACTCAGGCTGGAGGGCCTCCCTATGCGTCCCTCACAGCATCAGATACACCAAGTGAATGGTCATCACTGGTTGACTTGACTTCGAGAGAAACTACTACGAACGCCTGGGTATTTTAAGCCTCACTTCCTCACTTCTAGCAGATCAAGGGGAGGATATAAAATTAAAACCTTCAAGACTTCCCTGGCGGTCCAGTGACTCTCATTCCCAATGCAGGGGGCATGATTTGATTCCTAGATGGGGAACTAAGATCCCACATGTGATGTGGCGAGGCCAAAAATAAACACGTAAATAAAAATAAATACTCTACAAAATAAAATATAAAAAAATAAAATTAAAACCCTCAAAACAAGCCCTTCACACAGTAAGTGTGAGAAGGGAGTAGACAGCTTCTGTCCTAGGAAGGCTTTACCTGGCGAGGTCAGAGTTCCTCTCCCGGCAAATGGAGGTTTGGGCAGTCTTCTTCTTGTCCCCCGTGGACAGCCCGCTCACGGCCTCTGGGCTGAGGGACTCCACGGGCGGCCCAACACTGACAATGAGGCCTGACTGTGCCCACTTGGTCGCTTTTCGCAGAGCAGCTGCCGCCTCTTCCGTAATCACCTCACAGCAGCCACCCTGGGGGTCAGTTTAAAGATTCTCGTGATATTCTTTTCACTCTTCTCAGCACTATATGTTAAAAAATCTGTGTCCTCCAATCTAGGCTCATTTTTATAAATGCAAATATTAAAATATTAGAACTGTAGAAAGTTAAATCTCCACACACATCCCTTGTCCTCAGCCAGACAGAGATCATTGCTAGTCTGCCAGAATTTTTTCCCTGCAGATTCTGACATACAGAATCATAGGTAATGCTACAAGCAGTTTTGAATTCTTTTTAACAGTTATCAAAACGTTGTGAATTTTAATCATTGATATGAATCTGATGTATCCGGTCACTTTGATGGTTATACAGTATTTCGTTGTTGTTGTTTAGTCACTAAGTCATGTCCGACTCTTTGTGACCCCGTGGACTGTAGCCCGCCACACTCCTTTGTCCACAGGATTTCCCAGGGAAGAAAACTGCAGTTGGTTGCCACTTCCTCCTCCAGGGTATCTTCCCAACCCAGGCATCGAACTTGAGTCTCCTGCACTGGCAGGTGGCTTCTTTACTGCTGAGCCACCAGGGAAGCTCAGAGCATTTCATCAAATGGGTGTAATAATTTCTTTAACAAATCCCCTATTTATGGGTACATGAATTCTATTTTATTTTTTTACAAACAGAACTGAAAGAATAAGCTTGTCTCTGAATACTTGAAAATGCCCTATTTACCCTCACCTTGGCAATAAAGGGTATCATCAATCTTAACATTATCAGGGTGATAAGGTAAAAATGACACAGTACTATTATTTTTATTCTTTCCCTTTATTTATTTACTGTGTAATTTGTGAGAATGGACATACTTTTTATGGGCTATTTGTTTTTATTTCTTATTATCCATTATTATTACTCTTTTAACCTTTCACCCTATGATCACTTTTAAACTATTTTTATGCTGCAGAACTTTCTTAACAGAGCTAAGAAAGTTTCTTAATCAAAATTCTTGTCAAAATCAAGAGTTCTCTTCCATATTTTAATATTAATGATAAATTGATCTTTTTTAATTTAAACTTTTTATTTTCTATTGGGGTATTAACAGTATTGTGATAGTTTCACCATGGGTAAACCTATGGCTGATTCATGTTGATGTTTGGTAGAAACCAATGCAAAGTGAACAGTAAAGCAAATTATCCTTCAATTAAACAAAACACAATACTGTGATAGTTTCAGGTGAACAGTGCAGGGGACTCAGCTGTACATACACATGTACCCATCCCCCATACCTTCCCTCCCATCCAGGCCGTCATACAACATTGAGTAGAGTTCCATGTGCTATACTGTAAGGTCCTTGTTGGTTAGATGATAAATTGATTTTGACTAATCTTCTTGAAAATAGCCTCAATGACTTCAATTTCTCACCCTGCTTTTTTATGGTAACGTGAATGTTTAAAAAAAAATTTCTCCTGAAAACCTGAAGCCTGGCAAATGTTCTCAACTGTGGTTCTTGTTGGAGCAGGTTCCTCCACGTTGGGGTTACCTTCGTCATGTCTCGGTCCATTTTCACAACTTTCTCCATGTTGGCACCAGTACCAAGTCGGAAGGGCCGTCCTTCTGAGCTACTGAAATGGGAAGTCAGAGAGAGGCAATGATTTTACAGGATGGTCACAGCTAGGGACTGCAGGCCATGAGGCAACCTGGTAATGGTCAGGCCACCACTACATGCGGTAACAAAAATCCAAAGTAAGACTCAATTTTTCAAAAGGAAATGCTCTTTATTGCTTAATTATAGCATTTTAGGGATCAAAACAATTTTTTTTAGAGTTATAATGATAATTAAAAACCTGTGTGAAGATGACGAACAAAGTGACAAGCTGATCCTAAAATAAAGAGAAGGCCAGGCCCATGGGAGGCCTCAGTGAGGGATCTAAATCTCCAAGTGAGGCAGTTTTAATAACAGCCTGGACTGGTACCTGGTGTGAATGACTGGATCTCCCTTTCTAAGAATTTAGCTCCCCTTGTCTCCTCAACCTGGCTCTCAAAAAAGCTTTCACCAAGTTTGTATGATGACACTTCACAGTGCCCAGGAATGTTCCTTGGAAATTTCTTCATCTGTGCGCTGACTTCCCCTGACTCAGCTTAGCCTATGCCAGTAGCCCACAGTGCTTTTGGTTTCTATGATGGCAGACAAGGGACCCGATTATGAGGATGACACCATCATTCAATCATTTATTTGAAGAGAGGACTCTTCCATCTGAGACAAACATCTCTTCCAAATTCCCTAAATTTCTCCTAAATTTAGGAGTTTGTGTTCTGTGGGACCTTCTCATTGTCCTGGATTCCACTAACAGGGCCTTGCAGGTTTGTAATCTTTGAACAATAATTATATTTTTATTTCTTTGTTGGGCAATCATATAGTTCATACTTCCAATTAATTATGGCTTTTGAAAAAGTTTCTTCCTTCTTTACCTCATAGTCAATGGTATCCCTAATTTCACTATGACTGAGGGATGCCCATAACTGAAAACCAAGCTACATTATTCCTTCTCACAGCTGAGGTCACACTACAGATTTGGTTGGACTCAAATGGTACATACTCAATAGGACTTTCACTCTGTCGGGTCCAGAGAGACAGTACAGAGTTATGGTTAAAAGTTCAGGCTCTAAAGTCAGAGGGACCTGTGTCTGCATTTCAGCTCTGCCTCAGTTTGTCTGTGTGTAACGACAGGGATGATGGTAGCAGTGATTACTTGTGACGAGGGCTGAGACGGTTGACATTTGTAAGGGGCTTACTCAGCACAGTGCCTGTGACACGGCTCGTGCTTGAAGGCATGGACTATTACGATCATCACCTTAGTAATGGCTGCAGAACTTCATGGGACGACTGGTCTTCCCGCTTGTGGATGAAGATAGAGAGCTTGCCATCCACTGCTTCACTCTCTTCTCCGGGATCTTTATCGCCTTTTAAGGAATTCTTGGGGCTGGTTTTTGTCAACGTGGTATCAGGTTCGGAAGCGGTTGGAGAAAGGACTGTCTGACATCCTTTAAGCAAACAGAAAAATTGCAAAGTTGTTTGTGCAGCTCCCCTGGATGGGGAAAGCACTGGCTTTGGAATCTCTCTTTCCTCCCTCTCTCCTACCCTTTTCCCCTTGCCTTTAATCACAGGAAGCACAGCTGAGACTGTGGACAAGGGAAAGCTTGGTCTGATCATCCACAGGAAGTGACAGTGCCTTTCTCCCGCCCTGGAGGTGACCCACCTGGCACCACGTAGTCTGCCAGCTTCGCCAAGAGCAGCGAAGCGATCTTGGACGCTGGGTCGCTGGGATCCTCCTGCTCGCTGTTTAGGGAGGGGACGGAGTAGCTCCAGGGTGGGAGCTCCACGTTCCCACAGTCTTCTACGCTCATCAGCGGGAGTGCCGCCCGGCACAGCTGAAGAATGATAAGAACCAGCTTTGGGGATGGGCGTTGGTCAAGTAGCAGGGAGAGGAGTTTGGACACACAAGCTGGCTGGCTCAGGATGGCTTTACCTATGTGACTCCTGCAAAAAGAGGAAGAAAAGGCCCACAATGTTGGGGACGTTGATCTACAGAAATTCAGACACAAAGGTTCCCTCAATGAGGTTAAACAAACTGACTTCAGATTTCATGGGAAGATACAGATTTTTGGCAATATGTTTTTATGAAGGTTTTTTATAACCATCTGATATTGTCACCATGTTTATTTAACTTATATGCAGAATACATCATGAGAAATGCTGGACTGGAAGAAACACAAGTTGGAATCAAGATTGCTGGGAGAAATATCAATAACCTCAGATATGCAGATGACACCACTCTTATGGCAGAAAGTGAAGAGGGGCTAAAAAGCCTCTTGATGAAAGTGAAAGTGGAGAGTGAAAAGGTTGGCTTAAAGCTCAACATTCAGAAAACAAAGATCATGGCATCTGGTCCCATCACTTCATGGGAAATAGATGGAGAAACAGTGGAAACAGTGTCAGAATTTATTTTTCTGGGCTCCAAAATCACTGCAGATGGTGACTGCAGCCATGAAATTAAAAGACGCTTACTCCTTGGAAGGAAAGTTATGACCAACCTAGATAGCATATTCAAAAGCAGAGACATTACTTTGCCAACAAAGGTTCCCCTAGTCAAGGCTATGGTCTTTCCTGTGGTCATGTATGGATGTGAGAGCTGGACTGTGAAGAAGGCTGAGCGCCGAAGAATTGATGCTTTTGAACCGTGGTGTTGGAGAAGACTCTTGAGAGTCCCTTGGACTGCAAGGAGATCCAACCAGTCCATTCTGAAGGAGATCAATCATGGAATTTCTTTGGAAGGAATGATGCTAAAGCTGAAACTCCAGTATTTTGGCCACCTCATGCGAAGAGTTGACTCATTGGAGAAGACTCTGATGCTGGGAGGGATTGAGGGCAGGAGGAGAAGGGGACGACAGAGGATGAGATGGCTGGATGGCATCACTGACTTGATGGGTGTGAGTCTGAGCGACCTCCGGGAGCTGGTGATGGACAGGGAGGCCTGGCGTGCTGCGGTTCATGGGGTCGCAAAGAGTCGGACACGACTGAGCGACTGATCTGATCTGATCTGATCTGATGAAGGCTCATAATTGACCAGTAATACTTTAAAAGATTTTTTGATTCCTTATGTTTAGTTAATTGAGATCCTCTAGTTCAGCATGATTCACAGAGCATCAAGGCTTAGAAACCCAAGCTAGGAGGCTTTAAGTTTAGTCTTTTATTCCTTTTCAAGAAGTGCTTCAAGACCAAAGAGATAAGACAGTGCTGTGCAGACCTCAAGAGTCTGGGCTCTGCCACAGCTGAACCTGTTACATTTCAGCAGAAACCAGAGAATAAGCAACCTTAGGTGGACAAACCTCTGTGGGCCTCACAGCTCACACATGATTAAACCTCCCAAGAATATCTTCTTTCAAAGACACAGCATGAGAAGGTGAATTAATTACAAGTCCTGGCTGATTAGTCTTTAATCTTGCTATAATGAAGGTTAAGCTGTTTGGTTACCAAATGCAGGGGTACTGACCTGAAAGGCTAGCAGCTGTTACCAGCAAAATATTGGAGCAAATGATAATATGTAATTTTGTGGTACAGATATTCAATAAATAATTTCCACATTTTGGAACTAAATGCTATTTTTCAACGACTGTATTCTCTACTATTTTTCTTGAGGCAGGAGCATGTCAGGACGGCTTAGTAATTTAGATGTTTCTAAAGACAGCCACCCTCTCCCCAAAGGAATTCCATCACTCAGAGGAAAAGCCACCTCCTCCCATAGCTCTAGGGGGCCTTCCATACCTTGAGAGATCATTGAGGAGACTCAGGACGTCCTGGAGGGCGTCGTTCCCAGCAGCCTGGTTGCCACAGCACTCGGTCGCTCGGGCAAGGTGATTCGTGAGAAGGCTGGACACCTGACGGGCCAGACCTGAGTGCACAGCCTCTGTGGAGCCGCCTTCAGAGTTCAAGCAAGAAAAAGCATGGTGAAAACCCCAGGAAGGCATGGTGAGTCTGTAGCTGTGGCAAGTCCGCACTAAAGCCTCCCTTTGCCCAATTTTTCTATAACCTATTCAGTATTTTGTTAGCCATCTGATTAGTGTCTCTCATTAGATAACAGCTGGGCATGGCAACCCACTCTAGTATTCTTGCCTGGAGAATCCACATGGACAGAGGAGCCTGGTGGGCTACACAGGTCATGGGGTTGCAGAGTCAGACACGACTGAGCAACGAAGCACACACAGAAACATAAAGAAGGTAACAGTAACTTGAAAAATGATTCAATGTTGGGGAAATACATAATTCTTTTTTTATCTTCAGCAGTTGCAGCCTGCAGGCTCAGCTGCTCCAAGGCATGTGGGATCTTAGTTCCCCAACCAGGGATTGATCCTGCGTTGCCTGCGTTGCAAGGTGGATTCTTAAGCACTAGACCACCAGGGAAGTCCCAGGAAAAGACATTTTTCTTAATTAAAATTGAATATCTGGCAACCCACTCCAGTGTTCTTGCCTGGAGAATTCCAGGGATGGAGAGGCCTGGTGGGCTGCCGTCTATGGCAGAGTCAGAGTCAGACATGACTGAAGTGACTTAGCATATAACTTCATTGCTAACACTAGCAAGTGGGTACTCTTTCTGCCCCCTTCTGATGCCTATGTCAGAAGCTTTCTCTATCTCCTTTATACTTTAATAAAACTTTATTACACACACACACACACACACACACAAATTGAGTATCATTAATCCACACAAAACCCAGAAACATATTTTGACAGGGAAGAATTATCACTTTACTGGGATGAAAACATTTTTTTTTCTTCTGTAAAGTAGTTGATGTACAATATAAATTACAGGTGTACAGTATAGTGATTCACAATTTTTAAAGGTTGTATTCCATTTTTAGTTATAAAATATTGGCTATATTCCCTGTGTTGTCCAGTATGTCCTTGTAGCTTACTTTATGCATAACTGTTTGGGGCTTCCCTGGTGGCTCAGACTGTAAAGCATCTGCCTGCAATGAGGGAGACCTGGGTTCGATCCCTGGGTCAGGAAGATCCCCTGGAGAAGGCAATGGCAACCCACTCCAATACTCCTGCCTGGAAAATTCCATGGTCTGAGGAGCCTGGTGGGCACAGTCCACGGGGCCACAGAGTCGGACACGACTGCGCGACGTCACTCTCCCTGTCACAGTGCCCTCCCCTTATATAGCCCCTCCTCTCTCCCCTTCCCCACTGGTAAACGCTAGTCTGTTGTCTGTGAGTCTGTTTGTTTTTTGGAAAACATCCTGATATTTAACTCACACTCGACCTCTTCTCAAACACAATAAAAGATTTTCTTGGATTTTTCCATTTTCAAGCACTTCTCATAAAAGCCACAAAAGTTATTTGCCACTGACTGTTCATTCTACTTGGGAAGTCTTCTTTACCCCTCAAGAAAAATGCTCACATCACCTTCTTTGGAAGCTCTGCCTGATTCCTTAGTACAGAGGGTCTGTAAGGACTTCTATGCTCCTCCTACAGCACCTTGTGCTCACCTTGATCACGGCATTGATGCACTGGAATTACTTGTTCACTGGCCTATTTCCCCCACTGGATCATATATTTTAAGGGAAGGAACTATGCCTTAGTCATCCTATGCCTGGCTCCCAGAACAATAAAACGCACAGCGAATGACACGTTAGATACCTGGGATAGTATGGAGGAGTTATCCTTCAAGTTCACTTTTTAAGTTGGATTGCTGACTGAACATATGATTTGGAAATAGCATTTCAAAAGCACAACTGAAAAATCATTTCATAAAAGTATCTACTCAGACACCATTAGCAGTGACGGCAAGAAGGAAAGGAAAGATGTCTTCAATTTCCTGGGGTTACTATCCTCTTTCAGGTGGTCATCACTCCTCCCAGCCCCCTCAGCTTTACTGAGGTGTGACTAGTAAATAAAAACTGTATATACTCAGATTGTAGAATGTGAGTTTTTTGAAAGGTATACAACGTGATGATTACCTCTCTGTGTGTGCGTATGATGGGTAAAAATACAAGACATCTTTTCAGTGAGTTTCAAGTATAAGTGAAGTATCATGAACTCTAATCACAAAACTGTACATTATGGCTCCAGAACTTACTCATTTTACAGCAGAAAGTGTGTTCTTTAGAACAAAATCTCCCCATCCCTCTTGCCCCCTAGCCGTGGTGACCACTGTTCTACTCTCTGGTTTCTATCAGTTTGGCTTTTTAGATTCCACACATAAGTGAGATCACTGCAGCGTTTGTCTTTCTGTGCCTGGCTTATTTCACTTAGCATAATGTCTTTTGTGTTAGGATATTATTAAATGTCATAACACAGTGATAAATTTTCACAGAACCATGCTGATGAAGAGCCTCCCATGAAATCATAATTGATTAAATCAATCTAGTTATGTAATTTAATAGTCTTTCTTTTCCTCATCCAGCACAAATACTAAATTAAAAAAAAAAAAACACATCGATAGAAGAAATCAAGGAGCTCTGTTATAGAAAGGGATCCTGCTTCTCACCTTCTTCTTTTTCCCATTCAACGCAGCGGTTGGCAAGCACCTGGAAGGCTGCCCAGGCCATGGTGGCCACCTTCTGCTTCTTGGTTTGTTTCTCACTGGAGCTGGACTCAGTCTGACTGCTCAAGCTGCATAGTCGATCCATGAGCTGAACAAGGCCACTCCGCACCAGGCACTTCTCTTCACTCCTAGCCAGGCAGAAAGGGTTGATTGAAAGAAACATAACTGACCAGCTCTTAGGAACTTCTCACTTAAGATCCAGGTTATCAAAGGGCCATAAAACATACCAATATAGTCCTTTATTTACAACTTAGGATGCTACCATGTAAAACTCAACACAGAAATTTTCAGAATGACAACTTCCTTGATAAATAATGAATTTCAAGTTCTGGTTAGTTCATACAGGACAGCAAAGTAAAAATCAATGGAATCAACACAAGGTTATCGTAATAGAAAAAAAATTGCATATTTTATCACAAGGGGATTTAAAGACTGACTTCATGAATGCTTGACATCTTCAAACTCTTAATCAAGTAATGAAGAAAGGAAATGTGCAAAGGCAAAAAGTTTTGCCCAATATAATAAGTAACTTCCTAGGGACCTTTTCTTTTCTTCAAACTTTTCCATTTTGACTATGTAACATAATTTCTAATGGAGATCCAACTTTGATCATGTAGGAACTCAACAATAAGAATTCACATAGTAACTTCAGGCATTTGTCAGGTGACAAGCTCATTTAATCAGAGTGATAGTGTCACTGGATAATCAAAACCAAAAAATCCTTTTTAAAAATATTTTTAATAAATAAAAATGTTTCTATTTAATTGATGACACTGTGGTATAACTTACATACATTAAAAAGCATTTCTTTGCTTACCTGGTGTAAGGTATAGTACACAAGAGTCCGATGCTATTTGCACACGCGATAGGGTAACGTGCGCATAAAGACACCACAGAGGTCATGGTCTCACCGAAGGCTTCCTGGACCTGCTCGACCATCCCACCACAGGTCAGTTCTTCAATTCTAGGAAACAGAACCAAAGCTCAGGCTTCCTCAACTGTGTCAAGAACAGCGATAGTGAACACGAAAGCAGGAGAGGTCTTCTGAGAAACGCAGAAGTGGCTAGATGAATCCAGAACTGAAAGAACCTTGGAGACTGGTGTTTCCCAAAGTGCAGGGCCACAGAAGGCGGTTGGACAGGATTCCTAAGAGCACCTCAGAGACAATGCCCACACTCTAGGATGCTCTGGGAAATCCTAGGTTAGGTAAAGGTAAGCAAGGTTCCTCACTCCAGGACAACTCAAGGCTTTAAAGTCCTTCATATCTCTCGGAGCAGGAGAATGGCACCCAATGTTTCCCAAATTTATTTAATAATGAAACCATTCATTTGAGACAGGCCTATCTCATCCCATGCAGTACTGAATACCGTAAATGCAATTGTACTAATGAGAAAACCAAGACACAAATATATTAGCTAAGTGTCCTTTGCAAGTTCATACTCCAATAATTAGCAGAATATGAGAATCCAGTTGGGAAATAAGACTTTCCCAATGTAAAAACACAACCTGGGACAGATTCTACAGCAACTAATTTCAGTTGAAAACTGGAACTACTGAATTTATGTACAAAGATATGCAACATAATATTGCTTATAATAGTGAAATAAGCAAAAACTATGATTTAAAAATAGGAAATTGGCTTAATAAAGGTTCGAGCATATGATGCAATGCTATATAAGCACTAAAAACATAGGAGATCACTAAGGTTAGAATAAAGACTGAACAAATATGCTAAAACATTAATGGGTTTAATTTTAAAACGGTGGATTTACAGGTGATTTTTATCTTGTACTTTGGGGATTTTCCGCACTTTTTAAAATGTCTGACATATGGCGTTAATAATGTCATGAGGGAAATATAATGTAATGAGGGGAAAAGGAATAATGCTGCCAGTGTTACAGAGAAAGTTCTGGAAATGAGCTGTGGTAATCATCAGTGTAACTCACTACGTCTTCTGGGAACCGCTGTGGTCGGATGGGCATGTGACTAGTCTGGCCAACGAGTCAGAAATCTGACTAGGGGCCTGACAGCTTTCCAAGATGGTTGTCCCCTCCTCTGTCCCAAGCTCTCTGTAATTACCACGAGCCAAGATAGACTTGTGAGGGACATGAGCAAAAACTAAAATTTAGTTTTTTAAGCTACTGAGATTTTGGGAGTTGTTGTTTCCAAAAAATAACCTGGCTTCTCCTGATCGACACAGAAGTTTCTCAAGACAGTCATGTTAGCTCTTAGTTCATGTTTCCCTCCAGCTATTGCTTCTGCTTCTTGGCCAGAGTTCCTGAGAGCTGTCAGGAGGCACAAGCAGCCTACAGCAGTTGTAGTCCAGTCTTTGCAGAGAACGCCTTTTCTATTTCTATCTAAGTATCTTTGAAGCCCAGTTGGGCATTAGTATAGAAAAACTCCTCACAAATAAGTTATAAACCCTTCCTCAAAGTTAATATCTACAATTATGTTATTAGAAATTTGACCCAATAAAAATAAGCACCAAAGTATACAAAAATATAGGTATATAAGGTTGTTGACTGCAGTACTACTGTTAATAGAAAAGCAAAACAAAACAGGAAGAAGAAAGGAGGGATAAAAGAAAAGATAGAGAGTGAAAGAGAGAATGAATGAACCCATGTGTTCATCAGCAGCTGAGGAGTTAAATAAATATAGCATACAATAGAGCTCTGTAAAAGGTCTTAAAGCTATAAAGCAGAGCTATACATATTAACATGAAAAGATACAGATGTCCAAAATTTATTGAGGAAAACAACTGACTACAATAAGGCACGTGAAATATAATCTGAACTGAGTTTTAAAAAAAAATCACACACAAACACTTAAGCATACAAGGAGAATGAAATAGCTATTTACATGTGTATAGTTGATGAAACAACTGTAATAGTGGAATTTAGAAAAGGAAGGTAAGGAGAATTTACTTTTTGTTACATGTGGTGAATTTTTTAATTCTATCCTGTACCATTTTTAGAAAAATATATTATTTTAGGGGAAAACACTAGCAAACACCACGATCTAACATTTGGCCCCAGGAGGAACCTCTGGAAAGGCCTTCGCCCACTCCAGACAGGACGGGATAAACCAACAGAAACAACTGACCTGGGTCCTCCCTGCAGGACCATTGTCACTGGACCCACAAGGTGCGTCACTCCCCCGACTCGCACGGCAGCCGTCAGCAGCTCCCGCATGTGCACCAACGCCTGCTTGCGGGTGTTTCCCCGCCGCCATCTCGTCTGTGCGGCCAGAAGAAAGCTGCTGCTGGACACCTGAACATGTGAGAAGGAAGTACACCTGACTCCTGCGGTCACAGCACCTCGCGCGCTACTCAGCTACTTAGCAAAACATGATGTACAGGGACATCCCCAGTGGTCCAGCAGCTGGAGCTCTGAGTTCACAATGCAGGGGACCCGGGCTCGATTCCTGGTCGGGGAACTAGATCCCGCATGCCACAACTAAGACCCAGCACACTCAAACAAATAAATATTACAAAACCAACAAACAAAAAACATGGGCGTACAGCTTGGTCAGGGTTGGTGCCGATGAAAGCAAACAGCTGCCCCAGCAGGACGCTGTAGGTGGGCTTGTCCCTGCTGTCCTCTATGGCCAATGACTGCAGGAGTGTGAAGGAGCTGCTGCGGTGGCTGGTCACGTGGCGCCGCCTATGGCCAAACAAGAGACCCGTTCAGGGCGTGTGCTGTGGTGAACGTGCATGGCAGCATGTGGGGATCTGACCTTGGCCCTCAGCTATTTACCTCTGATTTGCTCTAGTAAATTCCAAATCTTCATTACCGATCATTTCCAGGTCAGAAGGAGCCGACATGCTGCGAAGGAAAACAGGCTGCCGCACAGCATGAGAGATCACCTTTGTTTCAGAGGCTGATTTACAAGCTGGAACAGAAAGGAGGAAGGTTGATGTGTCTGCTATCCTATTTGTAAGACTGACACAGCGACAGCAAAAACCAGCAAAAACCACAAACTAAGAGTACCTTCGTTTTCCAGGAAATTGGCCCCCAAACCAGCCACCACAACGCACAGATGATTTTTAGGCCAATTTTTAAAAAATTTGAAAACTGAGGTTTAAACCTCGAATACCAAGGTTAAAAATTACTTCAGCTTGAAAAACCACATTCTTTTATTAAATTGGGTTTCCAAAGAAAACCTAAAAAATTCATTTAATTTCATAAACTAACAGTGTTAACTTTATGTTTTTATTTATTTTGGCCGGGCCATGTGGCTGGTGGGATCTTAGTTCCCTAACCAGGGATTAAACCAGGGTCGTCAGGAATGAAAGCTAGGAGTACTAACCATGGGACTGCCAGGGAATTCCCATTGTTAACTTTAATATAAGGATTCTAAAAATCAAGAGAGGACAGAGAAAACAGTCTCTGGAAGCAAATAATCTTAATTCAAATAAATGCAGATCATTTTTTTTTTTCAGAGATGGTCTTTGATCCCCCTTTAATCCTGGATTTACTTTGCTGACTTACTGCCATTTGGTGAAACCTCTGCTTTGATCATAGCTGGTGTGACTAAATATTACACTCTTCCTAGAGTCTGACTGGCCCTTCCTATAAGACATATGGCTCCTATCCAGGAAATAGGTGTTTTGTAAAAGAATACTTTAATGGAAGCAGACAAAACTGCATGTGCTGATCAGCTAAGAAAAAAGATGTTAAGAAAGTTGAGGTCATTTTGAATCTGTCTTAAGAACAGTTAGATAGCTTCAATCTAAAAAAAAATTGTAATTTTTGAAGATATTATCCCTTAGGAAATTACTGGTTCATCATCTCTAGTGCCAAGAGCCTCCTGGAAAGCATCACTAGCCTTACTGAGTGGGAAACTTTTGGGGGGACCTTTAATGAACTCAGGCTAATATGGCCAGAGACGTGGCACAGCAAATCACCTTGGCATGTGATCATTATCTCATGTCTGGAAAGCTTTTCCTGATGTTCTCAGGGGGGAAACCCTATTACTGAGATCAGAAACCTAGGAGTCATCCTAGACTTCTCTCCCTAGTGAGAAGAGCCCTAGGTAGTCAGCTGGGATGAAAACAAGTTCACTTGTTCCATAGTGTCCATCGGGCAATGGGGCTAAATGACATGGAGTCTTTGGTTTAAGAACATGTTTATGACTTATTCTCTTGAGTGAGAATTAACACTTGCCATTATGGGGTCTGCCCAGTGTTGTGGATCTGACTTAAGTAAGAAGACTCATTGATTTCCCTGAGAAATGTATTCTCAGGCTAACAATTAAAATGTGACCAGGAAAAAAATTAATAGTGCAAATGTATGCTAGAAGGTTCCACATAATTACTAAAGAGGAAATGCAAACTCAGTTTCAAGAGGAAATTATGATGCAGTACAGAATTCACAAAGTTGACTAATTATATGTTACTATGAAAATGATAATCTATAATCTAAAAGTGAGGATCACTAGATTATAAAAATATATGTCACTGCACTCCTTAGATGCTCCCCCTAAACTAAACAAGGCAGGTGACAGGGCACCCTCCAATGCTTGGATGACTCACAAAGCACCACGTGACCTCAATGGAAAGTATTTCTTGGCTGGAAAAAGTAAAAAGCAAAATAACATTGAAATTTCCTTTTTTTCCTTTCTACAAGTACACAAGAGTTATTTTCTTTCTTTGTTTGAAATAGCTAGTGTATGTTTTATGAACAGATTAGTGCAGAGAGCTTTGCAGGGCTTGTCAGCAGTACCCGGTGTTTCCGCAGGGGTCCCTGAGATGCTTCTCGTGAGGCCAGACTGGGCCGCAATGGTGACGTGCAGCAACAGCTCGGCTCGGTTCATTAGACTCTTCACTAACGTCTTCGTTTTAGCCAGTGGGTGCGAGGGTTTCTGAATAAGAGAATTCACTTCTTGTAGGAACTTCTCCCTATAAAGAAAGACTGATGTGCATTTAGTCGTCCTCTGGTTTACCAAAACCAAAGTGTTTAATCACAGAGGGTATGAGAAGACAGAGGAGAAATGAAACGGAAGTAACTTGATATACATTGCCCACCTTCTTGCTGCCCCATCCAAGGAAGGCAGTGCTTTAACTGTGGCCAGTTTTAGTTCCTCTTGCCCAGTTTTAGATGCCTATATGCTAACTCCTGCGGAGAAGGCAATGGCACCCCACTCCAGTACTCTTGCCTGGAAAATCCCATGGACGGAGGAGCCTGGTGGGCTGCAGTCCACTGGGTCGCTAGGAGTCGGACACGACTGAGCAACTTCACTTTCGCTTTTCACTTTCACACATTGGAGAAGGAAATGGCAACCCACTCCAGTGTTCTTGCCTGGAGAATCCCAGGGACGGGGGAAGCCTGGTGGGCTGCCGTCTATGGGGTCGCACAGAGTCGGACACGACTGAAGCGACTTAGCAGCAGCAGCAGCATGCTAACTCTTGAAGGTTAAAATCAAAATTTCCAAATACCAAAGAAGTTTCAACTCTAAAATATTTAGTGAATGCATAATATTTTCAAAAATATCTGTTAAGAGATGCGATCTTTGCATTTTATTTTGAGCATCAAGGTGATAAATTAGCTTTACACAGTTACTAACATCACTAACCTCAGAGATAGCACCATGTTTTCAAGATCATTTCCATCAAAGGAGACTTCCTTCATTGAACACAAAAGTTCTAGTTCTTTCATTTTGTTCTAAAGAAGGAAAAATCAAGAAAAGATGGTATGCAGGATCTGCAAAAACCAATTTTACTGTATGTGTTACAAGAAACAGAAAATTTCAGGGACAAAAACCCACCTTTGGTCCATGTTTCTACACCAGAAGCACGTTTATAAGTTACTACTTGATATTTTAATGATTAAAAATGGCATTGACTACTTTCCAGGGATTTCTTTATTGTTTATAACTCTTGTCTTTTTTAAAAAAGGCTTGAAAGCAGAATTTGGCAATGATAATAACTGCTCTATAAAACTATTTAATCAGTTGAATAATTTGAGTAACTGACTCTTTGTATCACTGACATGTTAATTTATTTAACCTTTTTTATAGGTTGGGTACATTTTGAGGTATGCAATATTTTAAGAATGACATTTTTTTTTATTTTTACAGAAAAACCTGAGCAAACTTTTTGGCTGACCTAATATGACAACAGCAATGCCCAGTGATGAGTCATACAACTTGCTCACCTCGTTAAAATGGTAATCATAGAAGAAAGGCATGTTGTTCTCCAGTTTCCCTTGCATGGCATCATCAACTTCACTCTGCCATTTCTGTTCCAATTCTGCAACACTCTGACATATTAAAATAGAAAATAACATGAAACTAGATGCAAAATAAGGAATCTGTGACTTTAGAAATTTTAGCCACAATAACTTTTTAAAATTCACATATTTCTTTTTCTACTATGTTAGTTCCTGTTACAGAATATAGTCATTCAATATACTTTTTTTCAGATCACTTTTTAAACATCGTTAAATTTTTAGGAAAGACATCATTTCCAACAGTTATAAGAGACATCTAAATGCTTTTAACTTTCACTTACCTGCAGCTGTCTCTCCATGGCATTGAGTTTCTTAAATGTCTCTCCCATGATTTTACACAGTAAATCATATTCCTCAGCATGTTCTTCTTGATATTGGAAATTTATTAGGGACTGCAGTGCATCAACTAAGTTCAAGTGCTTAATAACACATGATACCACCATTTCCTCCATCACATCTGGCTGAATTACTTCTCTGTGATCACAAGGGAAACTAGTCAGATACATGCCATGCTCTCAGTGTACCAACACTGTATTTTTATAGATGGGAGAATGTCACTGTAAGTATGTTAAATATTCACCACACCATCTTTAGCACAATGAAGTGGCATGAACATTACGATGGCTTTCATAACAAGATGGCAATAACTTAATATACTTAACAGGTAAAACTGACACTGGCCAATAAAGCTGAAAATCCAAATTAAACAGACTTGATTTTCTACTCTTTGTAAAATTTTGAGCTGGAGTTATATTAAAGTTGGAATAGATCTAATGCTAATAAAAGATCTTTGGCACCATTTATCTGCCGATTCATTTTACGCAGTATTATGGTTCATAGTATTTTAGGTGTATGGATGTTAGGCTGAAAACAATGGTGCTTTTGTATTTTTTCACATTAAATTTCATCTATTCTTTAAATTTTTCTCTCTGAAATGGCCAATCTTGCCTCAGAAGGCAGAACAGGCCTGCAAAACAGACTTGACTTTAAGCAAGAATACTACAAAGACATTTGTCACTGTAAGACCTCACATTCTAAAGACCATTAGCATCTCTCTGGGCATCAAAAATAAATAAATGCCTCTAGACTCCATGGAAACCATGATGACTACGATGACTCCTTCGAGTACAAGGTTAAACCACCTGAGAAAAACCTAGAACTTGTCAAATGTTAGCCTGTATCAAAATTATATGGAAAACTTGGGCCCCACTTTCAGAGGTTCTGATATAGTAGGTGCGAAATGGGGCTTAAGAACTAATAAGTTCTCAAGTGATACTAATGCTGTTGACTGAGAGCCCACACTTTGAAGCCTGTTGACCGGGAATACCACCTGGGGTACTCCCCACAATACCTGGTTAACATTCATTGCTGCTGCTGCTGCTAAGTCGCTTCAGTCGTGTCTGACTCTGCACGACCCCATAGACGGCAGCCCACCAGGTTCCGCCGTTCCTGGGATTCTCCAGGCAAGAACACTGGAGTGGGTTGCCATTTCCTTCTCCAATGCATGAAAGGAAAAGTGAAAGGGAAGTCACTCAGTCATGTGCGACTCTTAGCGACCCCATGGACTGCAGCCTACCAGGCTCCTCCGTCCATGGGATTTTCCAGGTGAGAGTACTGGAGTGGGGTGCCATTGCCCTCTCCATTAAGTACATGTAAAATTAAAGGTTCAAGAATGTCCCTAGTGGTACAATGGTAAGACTCCATGCTTCTAATGCAGGGGGTACAGGTTTGATCCCTGCTTGGGGAACAAAGATCCCGCATGCCAGTTGGTAGGGCAAAAATAAAATAAAAATAAATGAAAGATTAATTTGTTAGACTACAATAAGAAATACATCCCCTTCACTTGTTTAAACATTTTTTCATTGGGAAAATAAAATGCTATACAGCAACATACTTTATACTTGGTCTAAACTGTGGTCTAGCACGCCCAGAAATTTCCCTGAGCTTTATCATGATCCCTGGAGGCAGCCTGATCCGGGGCAGGTCAAAGTAGTTTCCAACAGGAGGTACGAGGACATCAGATGGGTAAGTGAACTCTCTGTCTTCCTCGATGGTCAGAGGCAGCGGAGATGGGCTTGGAGTAAGGGCAGGGGAGATCACACCGTTGGCCTCTACCTGCCACTGGCACCTGAACATAAAGAAAAGAGATTCTTCACCTCCTCCTCTATCTGGAAAGTTACTTAAGATATATTAAGTAACATATATTAAGTAACTTAAGTAACAGATATATTAAGCACATGAAGGATCACACTATGTGCTAAGAATTTATTCATCAAACCTCCTCCAGAGGCTTAAGAAAAATGAACATTAAATGAAACCCCATCTTTGGGACTCTGCCTGCTCCCCAACATTTTATTATGCAAACTTCCAAATATATAGAAAAGTTGAAGGAAATATATGGTTAATACGCAAATACACATAGCTGAGATTCTAGAATAAACATTTTGCTCTGTTTGCTTTATTACCCATCTGCCCATCCTTTGGGGGATCCTTTAATTTAATTATAGAATATTTGGGTTGGAGAAAAGCTTATACAGTTCAAGGCTGCAATTTCACATTTAGTACAGGAAGGACCACAAGGCACTTTGGTGTAATTTTCATCTTATTTCTTAGACACAGAGATACCCACAGGACTGGCAGGCAGTAGGCCCAATCAGCTGGGAGATGTACTAAAAGAAGTTTTTCACATAAAATCCTCTTTCCTTTGTGAGCAAAACCAGTCTGATTTGAAGTCTTTGTTACCTTTGTAAAAGTTTGGACCGCAACAGCTCCTGACAGGTTTCTTCTTCTTTGGTAATTTCTGGTCCGTTGTATAGGATTCTTAACATGGAACAAGCTAACACAGATAGACCTAAAGCCAGGTCTACCAGAAAGGGTAAGCCTCCTGACACATCCTCCGAAGACTCCTACAATGCAGACAGGGCAAACCGCACTGGTCAGTTACACGGCGGAGCATGTCACCTGCGCTGCATCACACTGCACTGTCCCCAACCACGAGGGCTCACAGAGCAGCATCAAGTATCACTGCTACGGGACACAGAGACAGCACCCAACACCATGAGGAGATAGATGGTGGCACTGGAATGACCACAGAGTGAAGACTCAACACAACTCTGGAGAGAGAAGAGCCGATAAGACTCCATATTAGAAACAGCACAAAACACATGCAAGATTTTTTGGATAGCTTCCTCTCTGCTGTACCTATCCAGGTAAAATCACTATTGTGTTTTGTCACCTCCATCCTGTGCTTGAACGAAGATGCTGTCAATGATTACACTGAATTCATTCAATAAATATTTACTGAGTGCCTAGTGTGTACCAGCCATTGTGCTAGGTGCCTGAGAGAAAGCAGAGAACAAAATGAAGATGCCTGCCCTCACGGAGCTTACATTCTAGAAGATAATCCCACTCTACAGAGTCTTGGCTTGGTTAAACTTAAGCAACCTCCCAGTGCTAAAATGCGTTATACAAATCAGTCAACTAGAAGAGTTAGGAGAACTCTTACTACTCTCTCTTCCTCTCTTTTTCCATGTGGGAGAAGAATTTATTTAGATAGATTCCTGGGAGGAAAGTAACTGGCACTATTAAAAGGAGTAGATTTAAGCTATATTCAGGGTATAACACGAGTAAATAAGCACAGACAGATCTAGACCGGCAAGAAGAGCCTTTGGGAACTGAATAAAAAGAATCCAATCCTACTACTTTGAAAACCAGAATCCAAGTGCTTACTTCTATCAGGTGTTCAAGTCTTCATCACCCTCTGGAGAGACACTAGCAGCAGACCACCTCTCCAGGCTTTGAAGATGGGCCCCAACAAGGGATTCTTTCTGTGGTGCTATACTGATTTTAGGTCTTAGCTAGTTTTATTCCATAAAACTATAACTTCTGTTAATGGTTTTACTACAGCCAAGTGGAAGTGATGGATGAAACAGTTCATATTCTGCCCTGTTTCCAAGGCAAATATGATGTATGTAACCAAGGCACACAGGAAAAAGTACATTCTGCCCACAGCAGTGGTTAGGTTCAAATACCTGAGCGCGAACTGTGCAAGCAAAGCCCCACATAGCCTTATCGGGAGTGTTGTGTTCACGGCCACTTCTCATTTCAAAGGAGAAGGTGACTGTATCTCCTTCCACCTTAAAATTTAAGGGGGGAAAATGCACTTTAAAAACAAAACACACAATTTGCAAGAGAGCAATGAATTTTAGAGATTTACTTTCGAAAAGGACCACAGCAATATTTCACTCCTTTCCTCACTTGCTTTTTGATTCAAATTCCATCCCCTCTCAGCTGGAAACCAACCTTTTAGCTATCTCTCCTGACCAGGGAGCTTTCAGAATGAGGCATCTGTGAAATGGGCCACAATTGCCCAACGGTGGGACCAGAGTAAACATCAAATCTTGAGCCTAACTTCAATAAATTTCCAGGTTTCTGTGCTTTCTGCCTTCCCCTCTCCACTTTTACCACCTCACTTGTGCCAATAAGGTGGGCAAATAGACAACGTCTTTAAGAACACAGAGAGAGTGCTGAAAGACCATGCTCTGTGTTGTAGAACCAACAACGTGAGTAAGAGACAAAATGTAGGAAATCAAAACATAATTCAGTATTTTGCTAATCTGGATCTGGCTGCATCTGGGCTACCCATCTGGAGGTAACCTGCTGTCTGTGGCTGAATTAAAGCAGGTATGTAATGTATTTAAGATAAAGGCTGTGGGAACAGACTCTGGAGAGGTCTGCAGGTCTCAGTGGGCATTTCCGTTCATATTTATATTCTAGGTAGACATACTTCAAGTTGAAGCCCACATTACAAAGCATAGCTCCAATCTCATCAGTTTGAGAATGGATTGTTGTTTTTGCTCTCAAGTCCCCAGTTCATTTGAAAACACTGATTCCATATTTTAAAAAGGCAACAGCTCTGTGGTTCTAGGACACCCCTCATGAGGGAGTCTAGAGAACAACTGAGTGGGAAGAACTAGCTGTCCTTTCCACGGCCAGGGAAAAGATGCTGTGACCACCTCAGCCCATGGGGCGACCTATGGAAAAGATCCAAGTTCTGGAGTGGATAGGGGTCTGATGTCTTATAAATGAAGGGAAGCTCATTCTAGTGAGTTTAAGGCCTATCTAAGGTCCCCACCTCAATAAGAGTCCCCATGGCAAATTTTCTCTAGAGTTACAGTTAATACTTGGGCCCATGAGGAATGCAAGGTCATTTTCTTTTCTAGGAAGCGAATGTGCCTGAATACCATACCTTCACCAAGTCTTTCGGCCAACCAGTTCCTAAGACACTACGGCTGCCATATCCCAGTGTATTGCCTCCATACTCAGCAACCTTCCTACTGTTTGTGTTAGGCCCCGCGTATATCACCAACTTCAAAACAGAAAATATACTGTTAGACTGTAAAAGAAAAACAAAAACAACATCTACAAATAAAAAGGCTGCAAAAAAATGCTTGTTTAAAAACACATTTATAACCAGGCACTGGGGTCATTATAACTAACATTTCCTGATTTTTTTTCTTTAGGTACGACTGATACTGGTTTAGATGCAATCAGCCATTGGTATTTACAGGGTAGCCTCAGAGTAGTAACAAATATTAGCATGATTTAATTGGCTTGGGGACCTCACATTAAAATAAGTTATACTCAGCTACTGTTCATATTTTTTTTTAAATCTGTTTTAATTCTAAGTAATGAGATATAACCTATTAATGACAGGTATAGTTTGCCCCTTAAATCCTCCCCCAAATTAATAAAGTGAGCAAATACAGATGGTAAGATGGTTATAGCTAACACAACAACAAAAGTCAAAAAAATTTAATGAGTGAATATTTTAAAAGATGCAACAAATTGAAAATAAGCCATGTATTCTTAGAATGTTGCTTAATGGTATAAAAAGAAAATGACACAAAATTTGGGTCAGAAAAGGGGCTGCTTCTTCTTGGGTCAATTTTCATGTATCAGTATTTTTCTTCAATAAAAGCTATTCATTTATACACAGTTAACAAACTTTCTATTAATAACATGCAGGAAAAACATTTAGAGGTCATTTGGCATTCAAATACTTTCATAGGAAGAAGGCTCTGGCTTCTGTAAATACCAAATTCTGTCTTGTAACGTACTCTCTGACCACTGCTGAGTTCAGTTCAGATCTAAAAGCTGCACTTTAAGCCCTAGATGCTTCATCACTTCGTGATTTCTTACCCTTCTGCACCTTTGGGGGACACCAGGCAGGGACCACTGGAAAAGTAAGTGTTACTTTTATCCGTGTAGTAAGCCTCCCTGAGCCTCCATTTTAACACTAAAGTCTATGGCAGGTGGAGGTGAGCTTACATCAGAAGATGCAAGTTACTATTTTTTTTAAAGGAGAAACAAAATGACACCAACCAGAACAGTAACATCTTCCATTTCCATTTTAAATAGTTATTAAATCAATGTAGGAAATAGGGGTAGCTACTGTCAGGAGCTATGAAGTGGGATAGACTGATGCCAGGAGATATATTTTTTGAAAAACCCACTAAAGAATTTTCTAAATTCTCTTGCTTTCGGCTAAGGTGAGTTTGAGAGGCAAGTCTTAAACCCCTCTAGACATCTGGGGATCATCACTATCCTAGAAGATAAGGGAGGAAAGAGGATACTATAATTTGCCCAGTAATGTGTTTTACCATCTCAGTATTTACAGTTAACAAGTTCTCTATTTTTAACCTAAAACTCTCCCTTTAAGGCATTTAAGATCATTTGCCCTTATACAGTTCACAGAAAAACACAACAGACAGTTAACAATTCACATAAAAAAACCCTGTGTGCATACAACACTATCAGACAATCCTTCAGTTGTACCTGTATGTTACATGTCACAATTTTTTTAGCCTTTCCACATAAGTTTAACAGAATGGTTTACAATGCAACAATCAGAGACAAAGGAAAATACTTCAACCCCTAAAATGATTTCTTTTACTTACTATTGTTAAGTCACTAGGTTTTAAAGACTATAATTCCTCAAACTGTGTGGGCTCTGAGGTAAGGGCAAAGAAGAACAAATAATTTAAATAAATATAAACCAGGTCCTAGGCACATCTGAAGCCCTTCTATAAAAAGCCACCTTCTCCCAAAAGATACATGAGAAGCCCCAAGAACTGGGCAGCGAGACCTTTTGAAGTGAATGGACACTCACATCTACAGGAATCCCAAGCACAGAGGGAAGGCAAGAGGTAAACAGCATGCAACACTTTTGAAAGCTTACAAAAGTCCACTTTCAACATGTCATTAAAACACTGTTCTTGGACTGCAGAGGTGCTGGCTCTGACTCCGCCAGTCACTACCCTTTAAGTCATTATCTTAGAAAGTTCTCCCTAAGAAATCTCTGCAGACAGAAATAAGTCAAGAATGGTGACCAGCAGCAAAGAAAAATAAGAAGCATCTAAAGAAAACAGCTTATTAGAGGTGAAACCAACACTAAATCAGTTCTTGCTTACTTTGTCATAGTCATATTGCGAAGAGCATCTGCTATCAAATCTAAGGTACAGGCAGCGAGCTCCAGGGATGTGGACAGTTTCTTTAAATTTATAGTTGTCTCTGACAGGGTGGACTGTTTCCACAGTCTTCCCAGCAGCCCATGGAGCAGGAATCTTTAAACCAGTGAGAAACCCTGGCTCCTCCTTCTCTTCCAGCATTCTAAAACCAGACAGAGAGAAAGCAATGGAGCTTAACAGCAAGGAAAGGAAAAGGTATACACAGAAAAATATGAAAGGTTAAGAAATTTTGCTTTAATTTTCTACAATATGCAGTATGATAACACTGTAACAAAAAACAAACAAACAAAAACCCTGTTATTTATTTATTGGCCGCACTGCACCGTGTAGCATGTAGGATCTAGTTCCCCGACCAGGGCTCAAGCCCAGGCCCACCCTGCAGTGTAAGTGCAGTCTTAGCCACCAGACCACCACGTAAGTCCCCAGAAATGTTTTTTAAACTCCTATATTTAAGGTTCTTTTTTCTTTGATAGACAATATATTTGCATTCCCCCCTCCATTTTTTTTCAAGGGAGAAGCCGAATTCATACCTAGAAGACGACCACCTTGCCAACTCTCATTTAAAATTCCTCAGGGGAAAAAAGATACTGTAAAGGGCCTTTAAGACTGGCCACTTTCCAAATCGCACAGGAAGGGTCCTGCAAAGTCTCCTCTTGTTGATAACTAAAATGCCAACTGTTAAAAACCCCATGAGTCTACATGACTACTTTTACTGTAATTTTTACTAAAGAAAAGTGCCTTTGAAGGTCCTCTTTTCTATTGTAATTCAATTCTCAGGGTCTTCACAGTCCAAGTTTGTATCATGGAATACAGACTCCTATACCCTAAACTCAGCTGTTGTGGAATTCTCTTTTTCTGTTTCAGCTTTGCGCTATCCAATGTGGGGGTTACTTTGTCAAGTGTGGCCATTTAAATTCAATCTAAATGAAACACAATTAAAATTCAGTTTCTTGGCCACACTGGCCACTCAGAAAGAGGTCAGTAACAGCAGGTGGCCATGGCCAACAGCACTGAACAAAGATACAGACTTTTATCGCCACACGAAGCTCAACTGGAGAGCATGCTGCTCTAGAAAAACCAAGAAGTCCTTCCTTTCTGATCAATGTTCTTAAAGACAGCTTTAGTGAGATGTAATTGACATATAATAAATAGCACATATTTAAAGTGTACATTTTAATAAGCTTAGCCTTCTGTATATACCTTTGAAGTCTCGTCCTTCCTCATGGGAATCCTGGTGGTCACTTCTTCATTTTCTTTCACTGGAAATTAGGTTGTATTTTGTATCTTATATAAGTAGAATCATAGTTTGTACTTCTCAGGGGGCTCTGACTTTTTTCACTCAGCCTAAGTATTCTAAGACTCATCTGTGTTGTTGAAAATATCAGTGGTTCATTCATTTTTATTGCTGAGTAGGATTCCACTACATAGATACACCACAGTGTGCTACCCTTTCACTTGTTGATGGACATTTGGACTTGTTTCTTATTTTGGACTATTCTAACTAAAGCTGTTGTGTGAACCTTCACATACAAGTCTCTGTAAGAATCTGTGCCTTCTTTTCTTTTGGGTACGTACCTAGAAGTGGAATAGCTGGATCACATGGTAGATATATTTTTACTTTTTAAGAAACTGCCAAGCTGTACATCTCCATCATTGGTATATGAAAATTTTTCAGTTTTGAACTAATCTCTTGATCTGCAGGGAAACTTATTCTAACCTATTCCTGTAATCTCCAAAGCCATTGTCTTATATCTGTAAAGGTTTGACCCTGAAGTCTCTGTCTTTTCCCAGTTAAAAAAATCACAAAGGGAGTACTACAAAGGGAGTAGTAGGCTTTCACCAGAGGAAAACATGGCAGAGGTTCCTGCAGGAAGCAGTGCTCCTTACCTCTCATCCGGCAAAAGCCTGCCCTTCTGGTCTGATGCACCACATGGGGAACAGCCCACCTCAGCAAAAACAGGACACTGGGTTTTAAGCAGCAAAGCCGTCTGAAACACAAAAGCATCGTGTCCTAAAGTGCTTATGTGTCAGTTATCTGGATGGTGAAAGTGAAAGTAGCTCAGTCGTATCTGACTCTTTGCGACCCCACGGACTATACAGTCCATGGAATTCTCTAAGCCAGAATACTGGAGTGGGTAGCCTTTCCCTTCTCCAGGGGCTCTTCCCAACCCAGGGATTGAACCCAGGTCTCCTGCATTGCAGGCAGATTCTTTACTAGCTGAGCCACAAGGGAAGCCCAAGAATACTGGAGTGGGTAGTCTATCCCTTCTCTAGCAGATCTTCCCGACCCCGGAATCAAACCGGTGTCTCCTGCATTGCAGGCAGATTCTTTACCAACTGAGCTATCGAGGACGCCCATCTGGACGGTACTAGAGCCAAACTTAGAATTCTCACCTAAGTCATCTTTTCACAATCCCAGTCTGTTCTCGTTCACTAAGAAATGCTTTGCTACTTAGACCACTTAATATCATTTTAACTCTGGAACATATCATTTATATTTGTTACCAACATCCAGCATGGGCTCAGGAGACTAAATATAATGGAAGGATCTCAGTTGCACCATAGATAGCATATTTATAGTTCACTGGCAATTAATATTTGTTAAATGAATGCAGTAAGTTATTTAGTGAAACAAATCGTTTTCCCTTACTAGTTCAACTTATTTTTATGACACCATGTTTTGCTTCATTGCACCTTCATTTCATTTTCTGCTCCCAAAGAGCAGTTTACTTTGGCACATCTTAGGACCATACCTGACTGGTATAGAGTACCAGCTGCACTAGCTGAGGCATCAGGGCATCGGCCATGGTCAAAGTTTGTAAATTTGGATGCATCAGGGAAGTGAGTAACACTGGGAGAAGGTGACCAAGCATAGTAGCCTTAGTAACTTGTTCCAAGCCTTTTAACCTACAAAAGTTCAAGAAAACATACAGCTTCATTAATTCTCAGGCATGAGAAGAAGCCACTATCATTATTCTTTGACACATTCTCTTAAACTGCATCTCTTGGCACTAGCTAAGCATTTATTGTTTCAGCAATTCAGTCTACAAACGTCCCACCTCCCACGAGGGAGAGGGAAAGAACAGAAATCTAGTAATAGATTTTACCTTTGAACTGTGATTTTTTTTTGCCCTACCAAATTTATATGGTGCATTTCATAGCACCTTTGAAGCACTTTATAAATGGGTTCTAAAATGCAAACAGGTACTCTAGTTTGGAACCACCTGCAAGTTCCTTTGGCTCTGGGGCTGCAGGTTGCAGTGTTGCACTGAATCTCTGATAAGGAGACAGGGAATGGCTACAACACTGACTCGGCTGCCTAAAGAAACTAACTGGTTCCCATGTGGGACAGAGGCAAGTAGATTTTTAATTTGTCTTTAAAATCATGCTCTTCCCCAACCCCGTGTTTTATTGACATATAACTGACATCACTGTATAAATTTAAGATGTACAATATAATGATTTGATATATGTATATATTGTGAAATGATTATCTAAAATCCTATTCTTAACAACTCAACCTCTGCTCCAAGGAAGTACGTATGTGACTCACCCGAAGAAACACATGGGTTATGTAAATTCTCTAAACTACTTAGGATGCTGAGGTTGGAACCAGAGACATCCCTCACATCTCCCCAGCTCTCGGACGGTATGTCCTCCCCAGGCAGATCTGCTCCATGTGCCCACAGTGAACCTGACATGTCCCAACAAGCCCCAGTGCAATGCCTTTCTGGATCATACTGTTGGCAGCTCTAGCCTGTCCACCTGCCCTCTGGGAGTGGGCAAGAAACAGGGACATGGGACAGACAGTGTTACTGGAGAAAAGAGACACTGAAGGGCACTGTCTCAGATTAACATCTCAACACTGAAATAATCAACAAACACAGGATATAACTCATCTCTGACAAGAAACCATAGCAGAAATCTTAATGGGGAGGACTGAGAAAGAGCTTTAGTACTGGGAAAGAGAGATTTACCCTCTGAATAGATCACTCCTGTATTTGGAGAAGTAAAATTACAGTAAATTCTTGGGATACTGTGTCAGTGTTGTCTTTTGCAGAGCAGTTATTTATCTGTGTCACTGAGTCACTTCCTCCTCTCTCGAGTATTCACCATAAGGAAACTACGTGCAGACGGTGCTGAGCGAGGCAGTGAAAGGAAAGGCCAACTTGGGAATGAGGGTGGCAGAAGAGCCATGTGTCAGAGAGGGTGGTGTCCACACCTTGCGGCCCTCGGATCATGGCTGTCGGCCCACTCCTCCTTAAAAGCACCGTTAAAGATTTCAACTGCGTTTGGCTTTGAAACACTTGTCATTCCAACGTGGTCTCACAAAACACCTCAGAATTAAGTAAGCATGTGGTGTTCTGTTCTAAAAGGTTTCGCTTTCATAAGCAAATTCTTCCTGAAGGGCAGCAGGCCACAGTTCACAACCCAAGTCCTCACCTCTGCTCCCGGTCGGGTATGTCACTATTTATGAGGGCAGTTGTGACCTGCTGTAGCATTTCCAACACTTCATCACATCCAGTCAGGATTTGGGTAGCAAGAGCCAAAATACTGACCTTTAATTCCTAGGTAGGAAACATCACACAATTATTTTTAAGCTCTGTGATGATGATATAGTCACAATGACAACACAAAATGATGTATTTAATGATGCATTTCCAAATTAAATAATGAAGTGTCCAGAGTAAGCCCAATGCAGTAAGTTCCACTAAGGATGGCAAGTAACAATCTGAGTTGGGAGGCTAAGGTCTGGAGTGCTGACAGAAATACGCTGTATTTCACGGGGAGCACACCGAGTCCCTGGGAGAAAAGGCGTTTCTCCCGTCCCCTCCAGCACAGGAGAGCTCCCGGTGACCAGCCCAGAAACTGTCCAGGTGGAAGAATGTCGTGGGCAGGATGAGGATAGCTAAAGAGAAAAACACAACAGCAAAAGGCGCATGGAGAGGCGGTGAATAAAATGAGACAAAAACACAACATTCTGAAACAGTGCAAGTGACCTTTTTACTTAATGTTTTAAACTACTACACTTGAAAACAGGCAAGTTTAAAAATTCAATCAAAGTAGCAGGCAGTTACAGGCTATTAAACATTAAGAATAACTATTAGAGAGTTCGTGGGAGTACAAGTACTGAATAATGTGTTAAGAAACATTAGTTAAGATCATAGAATCAACCACTCTAACCCTTCAGGTGAAATGTGTATCCTTTTTTTCCCCAGAATTCCTAGACAAGCCAGCCTATTCTGCCTTTACCAGGAGTATTTCCTTCCAGGGGTTCAGGATTTGTAACATTTAGCCTTTCAAATAAAAACACTTTTTTGTTGTTGGAATTTTCTGGGGTCTTTTGGGGGTATTATTTAGACATTTTGATCATTAAGAGAAAGGCATTCTGAACTGACTACATGAGATCCTGTCAGCCTTCATCTGCTGACTACCTGTAGGCCACAGTGCATCCAGGCACTGCATAGGCCTCAGCTCTATTCCTCACAGCAGCCTCACAAGGGAGAGGTTTTGGCCCCTTTATACTGATTAGGAAATTAGAGCACTTTCAAATTAAGTGTCATCAATTTAAATGATTAATTCATGTATTTCTGCCTGTTTAAAAACTGATTACATAATGAGATAAAACCCATAAATATGAGCTAGCAGATGTATGAACCATTTTATATGTGTGTTTGTGTGTGTGTGTATAAAAGGGTAAGAAAAGGGCAAACTATAGTGGTTTTTATCTTTAGCTATAGCTTTCTTCGTTAATTTTTCAGTGCGTTTTAGTCAACATTTTAAAGAAAAATCAAGTTCTTATGGGTTTCTCTAATTCTCCCACGAAGATGAAATTCTGAAGAACAATGCAAACAACAGCCTCAAGCACCTGTCAAGATTATAACAACCATGGCTAATAAAAAAAAAAAAAATCTGTAGATTGCTATAAATTGTCACGTGGGAACAAATTATTGAGTTTACACAGAAGCTAAATTAAAAATAATTACCAAAAATGAAATGAACTATAGGTTCAGAAATTATTCAGTATAAGGAGTATGAGAAAATTATCACCTTTTTAAAGTTATCTGAATCAAGAGAACACAATAAACCAGCCAAGATGTCAAAACTGTTTAAAATATTACGCTCTCAGATTCATTTACCTGTATTTATTACATATACATACATACATTTATACTTAAACTTTTCAGGTGCATATGAGATCACTTGTTAAATGCCAATTCTTAAAAACAGATGAAAATAAAGCCACAAAAAGACTGACAGGAGCTCATGGATGACACACTATGGGAGTGTCACAAATATGGTAACCACCGTGCAATGACATAAAAATCTATGAGATGAGTGACCTAATATTACCTCACACAAAAATATAGGCCACATGGTGAACTCTGACATCATCATAGACAGAAATTTAGCCAGTTAAGCTGTGCTTTTACACACTGGGTAGAAAGCATCGTTAGAATAAAGCTTGGTGTTTACCTGTACCTTCAATGTCTCTCCCTGCAAGGAGTTGTCACTGTCATCATTCTCATCAGGCTTAATCAAAATAGTGTTACTGAGAAGGTGGTTCTGAACTGCCATCAGATAGCGCAGGCAGGAGGATGCGGCCTTTAATACAAATAAGGGCATTTAAATGACCTAAACTGTACTGAAAGAAGGGCTCACGTTTTTAAAAGATTTTGATAAGGGAAGTAAAAGAGAAAGTACAGAAAACAGATCAAGTTAGTTTCTCAGGTGACTTATTTCAATACATTTATCATAACTTTCTGCCTTCTGCTATACATTGCTCACTAATCACTCTGATACTTGAACTTCTGCCTCTTAATAAGTAATTCCTCTTCCTCCCTCTCCCCCTCACATGCATCTCTGTGACAGAAGACTCTACCCAAACCCTTAAAAGAATCTTTTGGTTCTTATCAGTTTCTGTAAATCACTGCTGGTTTAGAAAACAATGCTAAATCAAAAATTAATAGAAGGAAAATCCCCAGGATTTTAAACAAAATGAAAACATCCAAATTCAGTCAAACAATTTATTGCATTAAGATATTTAAGCTGGAGGAATAAAGTCTTTGGAGAAAATACTCTAAGTGCATTTGTCTAGTTCTACATTTCTAAGACAAGCACAGCTGTTCATTGACTTTCATCAATTAAGTCTATCCTTGAAAAGTATGTGTATAAGTATGTGTGTACACACATACTTTAAAATGGTAAAATGAAAACAAGGACACTTGATATAATTTTGCTTTCATTAAACACATTTTTACTTACAGGCACAGTTGAAAGGAGTTTTTGAAAATCATCTTTAGAGACAGTTTGGCACTTGGTGATTAAGATACAGGATTCTCGTACAACAATCTTCAGAATGTAGTGTAAAAGTTCATCATTTAGTCTTTAAAATGTAGGAAAAATGTAACAATAAGATACTGATGGTTAACTAATAAAAGGATAGAACTTATACAATCAGTACAAGATGATAAACAGCAGATACAAAAAATTCATTGGCTCTGTAAGTGAATCATCTTACTTAGTAATGATGCTAACAACTAGATATATTGTCTAAATTAAATTTATGCAACACAATGGTACTCAAGCACCTAGTTCAAGTATTTTATAAATAGCAGAGACACATCTTCCTCTACTCACCAGCTCTAGCCACACCTCCCAGCCTCTCATAGACCAGCAATTAGATGATGCCCTTTACCAAAATTTCCTAAATAACCTCCACCTGTTACTTCCGCTAAGTATCCTTTTTGCCAGGCTCAAGCTATTTCACTCATAAAACTGAAATGTGCTATTATCATTTATTAGGGCAACTGTGGGATTTTTTATCTTTCAGTTGATCCACAGTTTAGACTTAACATGCTAATTATAGCAAAAGATACTACAGGAGACTCAAGGTGATCAAACACATTTAAGTGTAAATTAATTACTGAGGAAAACACTAGGAAAAGGCTAGCAGTGAATCACATCACATCACCTGTAATGATCTTCCTCCTCGCTGCCGAATCGGTTGTTTTGAAGTTGTTCAGCTAAATTAGTGAGGATCACATCCCGCAGCTGGGAGAGGCCACTGTTTCTCTCTCCTAGCACAGAACAAAGCTCCATAAACTATCTTAACAACCATGCTTAGAAAACTGATACTATTTTTTTTTTTTAAGTTTGTAAATGAGAAGACTGTTGACAATTGAGGGGCACCAGGCATATGTATTAAGACAAACAACAGCAGCAAAAACTATATCACAACCCATCAGACTTTCTTTAACCAGTACAACCTGATTAAAGTGGAGTTGCTGCTGCTGCTGCTGCTGAGTCGCTTCAGTCGTGCCCGACTCTGTGCGACCCCATAGACGGCAGCCCATCAGGCTCCCCCGTCCCTGGGGTTCTTCAGGCAAGAACACTAGAGTGGGTTGCCATTTCCTTCTCCAATGCATGAAAGTGAAGTCGCTCAGTTGTGTCCGACTCTTAGCGACCCCATGGACAGAGGAGCCTACCAGGCTCCTCTGTCCATGGAATTTTCCAGGCAAAAGTACTGGGGTGGGGTGCCATTGCCTTCTCCAAAAGTGGAGTTACTGTCTTGATATTTCATGAAGTGTGATTTCTAATTCCTTAAACTTCTAATTCTTTAATGTTGCTTATAAATGCAGAGTGTTCTTAACAAGGTGAGTTTTGTTGCTGTCATTGAGTCTAACTTTAAAAGTTGAGTTTTAATGTGTGGGGGAACAACTGTCTTAGAAATCCCAAGAAATCACTATCTTTAATGTTCTTTGAACATCGATAGCCAGGCACATTATGCTACACTGTGGGGCTAGAAAGAGGTTTACAAAGCTTGACAATATATAGAACATGGTTTCTGCTTTCAATCTGGTTTAAGTGTTGGCATATGTGCACTTTTAAAAATAATGCTAACAGATATGAAGAAAAAAATAAAATTCAGTCATTTCCTTAGGGACAAAAAAAGGATGGTTTTTCAAGGGTAATTAAAGGATAATTCTCACCTTCTGTTAAGACCAGCTTAAGTAAGTTATTGATTTCAGTTTCACCTGGGTACAAGATATTTAAACCAGAGCTGAAATGACAGAAAAGTTGAAGTTTTTAAACACGTGTTCTAGAATATCCAAACTCTAAGTTTTAAAATTTTTATTAAAGATGCCATTTTGAGTACAATTTCACCACTAAAAATGCAGTTGAACCTAAATTCACTGTTGTGATTCAGTCCAATGACCATCTTGATAAACAGGATCCCACTCCTCATATTTGTGAATTACCAAAATGTTAACTTATCTGAAGCTAGATGCTGAACCAGTTAAAGAGAACTGAGTTATACAAAATCACTGTAGTGAAGCCAGCTAGATACAGATTGTAGCAGAAAATCATTTGAGAAGGAACTGGCAGAGCAAAGATTAGAATCCAGGTCTGCCTGATGCCAAAGCCTGTTTCTTTTTTTAATTTATTTGGCCGCGTGGGACTCAGTTGCAGCATGTAAACTCATAGTTGTAGCATGTGGGATCTAGTTCCCTAATCAGGGATCAAACCTGGGCCCCCTGCACTGGGAGTATGAAGTATTAGCCACTGGACCACCAGGGAAGTCCCCCAAAGCCTGTTTCTTAACCACCTTGCCACACTTTGACTGAAATGAGAAGAACATCTATTTGCAAACCACCAAAATATCTACTTATAGGGACTGTTTTGGTTTGTTTTTTTTTTATGGCTATTTTAAGATCCATATATGAGGAACGTCTGAGTCCCTGAGGTCCTGACTATGGGATGGGGCAGGAGACATGGGAGGCTAACAGCCTAGAGGAACAATTACAATGAAGCGCAGAAGACGCCTTTGGTAGAGAGCACTAAGAAAATCGTGCTGATTACCTGATAGCAAGGCAGACCTCCTTCTGAATTTCAGGGCAAATTTGATCTTTGGGTGCCATCAACAACTGCCAAAGAAGCAATCCTGATCGTCGAATGATGTCTCGATTCCTTTCAGTTTGTGGGCTGAAGAAAAATTTAAACACCACCTACAGAAACAGAAGGGGTATATCTGAAAATGCTAATTCTACTGGGAATAAAATTATCCCTAATGAAGAAAGAACATGCTAGTTATTCTTATGAATAAATACCGAGGTGTATTTTTAAACACAATCTCTTCTATTGTGTAATGGTATAATTAAATATTTTACATATATTAATTGCAATGAGCTACATATAGCAATATTCCATTAACTGCAGTGCAATGAGTATGATGGTTATTCTAATTACAGGAATAGAACGTGGTTAAGTTGCAAAACAGGAATATGATAACATTTTTCTCCTGGTAGAAATTAGCTGACAGAAGCCAGAGTCTGTGTTTCTTTTTCTCTATTTCAGTTATCTCAAAACAGTATATTTACCTGAAAGACAACAAGAATGCAGCGTATAATACAGGTGTCTCCATTAACCATGGCCTTCTCCATAATGTCACAAATACTGCTAAGATGGTGTGCTTCAATGGGATGCTGTTTGCCCAAGACACTTGTGATTGGAAGATTGGGGTTGGTAGCAAGAAGATTGAGTTGGTGTATGCACATGGCACCAACATGGTGCAATAACTGGTTTATAACCTCATTCGTGGTTATAGCCTCTTCTAGAAGATGAAAAGGAAAGTCTGTGAGGAAAGACATCTCTGTGGGTGGTCACCACAGAACATACCTCTCACTTAAAAAAGGTACACGCACGCTAGAAGAGACTAATTTGGCTCCAATCTCTGCCACTACTGCTGGAGAACTCTTTTCCTTGCCACAGAGTGCTGGGGTGAAAACACCTGGGAATTTCCATTTTTTTAAAAAAGCGTAAGTAGCTACCACTTCTTGAGCCCTTTCTATATGCTAGACAATGGGCCAAATGCTTTACATGCATTACCTTACCATATCGCTATCAACTTTGATTATTTTAGCCCTGTTTGGTAGAGAAATGACTCAAGAATCAGAGTCAGTAACTCACCTAAGGTCACACAGACACTAATGGTAGAGTTGAGATATGAATTCAGGCCATTTCAGCTTAGATTCCATGCTGGTAACTCTTCTAGAAAAATCTCTATTCACCTATATTCAACTTTGCTGACTATTTTTCTGACCATCTCAAATCTGCTATTGAGCCATTCTAATAATTTTTTTTTCTTAGTCACTGAAACTTTTCAAATCCAGAATTTCCAACTAGTTCTTTTAAAAAAAAAAAAAAACAAACTCTTTGTTGAAATCCTCTATTTGTTTAAAATTATGCTCATTATACTTTAGTCTTTTAAACATGGTTTTCTTTAGTTCTCTGAATGTATTTATAAAGGCTGCTTTAAAGTCTTCATCTGCTAAATCTAATATCTGAGTTTTGTCTGCAGTGTTTAGCTACTGGTTTCTCTGCTCACTTTTTAAAAAATTCTTCTTTCTATTTTACTATTTCTTTTCTTTCATTTGTTTATTTTTTATTATTCTCATTTTTCTTTTTAAGGCTATCTTCCTAGTGGTAGGTAGGAAATAACCTTGTCTGAGTCACAGGTTGTGTTCAAACACCCTGAGCTAGTACAACTTCCACCCTGGATGGATCCATGTTTTATGGGGGAAGCACAAAGTTTAGGCAGTTTTAAACTCTTCCATGGTTTTCACCTTCTGCTGGACCCTCTCAGATTTCTGCATGTGGATGAAGGCTCATTTTCAGCCAGGCCTATGTGAACAGCTTGGGCCTTCTCTGGCTTCTTCAGATGTTTGGGGGAGCTTATGAAGGTCTTTTTGTAGCTTTCTCATTACCCAAATCTCACCAGTAAATTTCTGGCTAGTTTGCTGGTTTGCTGCTTGCCCTAACCAGGACCACAACCTCAGGCTAGTTAAGCCACTGGTTGTCTCTGTTTGCCACCAAGACCACCACTGTTATTGACACTGCTGCTGAGCATGAGTTTTTTCCATGCTCCACTCCCCTTCTGGCAGCAAAGCTGCTGGTTTCCATGATCTGTCCCACCCTGCCAGAATTACAGCACTGATTAAGCTTACGGCGGGGGACAAGGGTAGGAAGAGCCAAAGTTCAGTGGGTTTTTTGTTTGTTTTAATGAATACTGCTTCTCAATTTGTTATATCCCTTTGGTCAATTTCCAGAGTCTAGAAATACTTTTTTAGTTGGTATTTTAATTTTGTAGAAAGAGTTGTTTGTGATAATTCAGTTCATTTTATCACTGCTTTATCAAGAGAGGATTTGCTGAGCTACTCACTACTCCATACATACCAGTGTAGCTGACTTTGACGTCATGAGATTTTAAATTAATATTAACAATTAACAATTCTTAATATTAAGAACTTTAATATTAAGAAATCTAAAGGTCATTTGCTGGATATTCTATCAAATTGTAAGTCTGTATAAGTAAGTTATTTTTAAAGCAAAACATAACAGCTTATATAATCCCATGCCAAATACAAACAAAGAATAAATTTCTGTACTAAAGTTCTGACAATTCAGAAGGGTCGTAACAATTTCCTTTTTAAAAAAAGTCTGTGGACCACCTCAAAAGCTCTATTTATTTACACATTTATTTACTTAATCATAAACCAATTAGATAACAAGAATTTTAAAATCTAAATCTGAAGAGGGAAGGCTGCTGACACACTTTGCTGCTTGGGGTACATTGCCACTACACTGCTGCTGTGCTGTCTCTCACTTCCCGGGGGAGCATCTCTTCCGGTAGGACAATGAGTACACCCACCTTTGGGCTCAGTGATGATATGGCTGACTCCAAGTCTCTGGCAGACGTAATGGAAGGCCTGATTCCCAGGATTACACCACTGATCGATATAGTCATTCGAGCATGTCCACAGCATGTTGTTCACTGTATCATAACAGGCACCTGCAAAAAGAGCAATCTTTATACAACTATATCACGTCTGGATATATTCTTACATATATATATATATATATATATATATATATATATATATACACACCTTTATACAACCAGCACTGCTGGATATATACTTCTCATAAGCACTGCTAAAGAGTGGAAGGGCAAGGATGCTCCCCGGAGATGGCAAAGCAGTAGACTGGGGCTCAAAGGATTCAGTCTACTTGGCTTAACTCATATGTGAGAATGGAATAGTTTCAAGGAATAGAAAGTTTTTAGTCACTGACTTACATGTGACCTTTTCAACTCCAAAAGGATTCAAGTGGCTTTCATTAAAACCCAGGTACAATAGGACTAGTTAACATTAACACACAGTAAAAGCCTTAGTAACTGAACCCTAAACTCAGAATCAAGTTTCCTAGGTGCCAAGGCAAACAGAATATCCAATATATTACATAATGCTCATCTTCTAACAATAAGAAGTATACCAAGCCCTTAGGGGAAAGAAGTTTCTTTACGGCATGAACTTGAGAAAAATTTGTCATAGGATCATCATATAATCTATAACGGGCAGTATCTTCAACCATAATTTATGTAGAGGAATTTCACATATGACAATTTCTTATATTAATCCTCACAACTAAAGAGTAGAATAAAAAAATTCTTTCAAGGAAACTAGAAAACCATAGAGAACTGGCAAGACTTTTTGAGAGAAATTGCTAAAATTTTGAATTTTTCCAAGGACAATAAATATGGGGTTTTAATTCTTACCCAATCCTGGTACAAGAGCACCACGCCCCAAGGAGCTTCCAGCAGCATCTATGAGGTCGGCACGGCTTGTGAATTGACCATCCGAAATATTATACACCAAGCTAGAGGCCAGGACTTTGGAAACAAACAGTTTAGTAAGCCTTGAGATGAATGATGGTGAGTTAAATTTTAGCCTCTTAATATAAACACTTTCATCAAAATCACATCTTGTTTTGGTTGTCTATTGGTAACAGTGAGGAGACAAAAGACACATGTTAAGATCACACACACACACAAATCTGTCACAAAGTCTCTTCCAATGTAGTGAATTATATTTTTTTTTTTTTTTTTCCCCAATTGTTTGACTCTGAAAAATTCAGAAGGCACTAACGGACAGCCAACTCACCCCCATGGTGCCCAGAGTAAACAGAAGTCAGCTGAGACGCATGATGGACTAAAATCCCACTACTCAGAGCTCCAAGCAGTAAGAGGAACAGCCATCAAAGTGAAGTATATTTTTGAAAGTGTTTTAAAACAGCAACTTTTACATACGGGTTTTTTCAATATAGACTGTCAAAAGTGTAACTGCAAGAGGGGTTATGATCATTAACATCACAAAGTAGCAATATTTACAAGAAATATTTTACATACATTTGGTGCTCAATAAAGGTCAGATGCGGGGAAGGCAATGGCACCCCACCCCAGTACTTTTGCCTGGAAAATCCCATGGACGGAGGATCCTGGTAGGCTCCAGTCCATGGGGTCGCTAAGAGTCGGACACGACTGAGTGACTTCACTTTCACTTTTCACTTTATGCATTGGAGAAGGAAATGGCAACCCACTCCAGTATTCTTGCCTGGAGAATCCCAGGGACAGGGGAGCCTGGTGAGCTTCTGTCTATGGTGTCGCACAGAGTCGGACACGACTGAAGCGACTTAGCAGCAGCAGCAGCAAAGGTCAGATGGTGTTCAAACACAGGTCAGTTGCTATCCTTCCAAGCACTGGCTCTAAAGTTTGGAGAGATTTTGGCCTTTTCCCTTAACAAAGGCAAGCGCAGTGATGACAAGCGTGCACTTTAGGATTCTGAATTTGAATTATAGCTCTATCACTTCTGTGTGATCCTGGCAAATTTAATGAACCTCTCAGTTGCCCCATGTGTAAAGTGGAGATAATAAAAGTATCTACTTTATACAGTTATTGTGAAGATTAAGTGAGTTAAAAATATGTCAAGGATCTACATCAGCACATGTATGCTAGCGGCTAATTTTTCTCCTGAAAAGGTTTTATTGGGACAGAGGGGAGGGGGCTCAGTCCTTCTTGGCTGCTGCTTTCCTCATGGTGGCCCGGACATTACTCAGCTCCTCTCTCTCCCTCTCGGCATGGATGTATGTCCCCACCTTTTGTCTTGATGAACTTGAGGGCCTGCTTGTTCTTGGGAGACCTTGGCATGCCACTCCATGGCATGCTGCTCCTCAGGGGCAAAGGTGCACACCTTCTGCATCATGTCTGGTGGGGCTGTTCTTGTTCCTCGTCATCTGGTGGCCCTTGCTGAGGCCCCTGGCGAGGGGGCAGCACAGAGCCACAGTCACTGCTCTTCAATGGCTGCTGTGGCAGATGGGCTAGTTCTATTACTGATGTTATTTTCTTCCCCACTTTTCAACAGAAAATCCAAGCAGTGTCTCTCAAATTTCTCGTTTTTAGTTGCATCCCCTAGTAATCCAGATTCTCATCACGACTGACTTGAGCTGTGATCTAAACGGCACTCTTTGTTTCTTTTCTATTTTCTATTGTTCTGTCCTCCATATCAACAAATGGTCTTCTCCAAATCTCTTTTTCATTGTTTCCCATGCATATGCCTTTCCCCATGTGGCCACTTACATGAATAACAGCCATTTTTCAGGACAAACTCAAAACTTCATGAAGTGTCTCCCTTTTACCCCACTCGACAATGACCCTTTCTTTCTCTGATGCTGCAGCATTTACATCTGCTCCCCATGGTTCAGGCAGTGAACACAGCATCGCGCTTCGTTTTCTAGTTGTTTCACACACCGACATCATTTCTCCTAACCAGACTATGAGCTCCTCATGGCAAACACCACTTTTTCCACTTACTGAATAGCCTCCACAGTGACCACTGTAGAAGAGGGCACAGAAGGAATTTCAGCATTTATTCATTTGTTGGTCTAAAATAGAATCACTGAGTAAGCTATATCCTCACGAAAAAAGGCACCATGAAGACCTGTTTTAATCAAGTGGGGCTAATTTCAATTGAGTGGGGGAAAAAACCATGCCAAGGAAACTAAAAAAAAGTTTAAAATGATTAATGGTCAATAAAAAGACAAATAACCCAATTTTAAAATGGACAAAGAATTTGAATAGATATTTCTCCAAAGAATATACAAAAAGTCAATGAGCACAAGAAAAGATGTTCAACATCATTAATTGCTGCTGCTGCTGCTGCTAAGTCGCTTCAGTCGTGTCCGACTCTGTGCGACCCCATAGATGGCAAACCACCAGGCTCCCCCGTCCCTGGGATTCTCCAGGCAAGAACACTGGAGTGGGTTGCCATTTCCTTCTCCAATGCGTGAAAGGGAAAAGTGAAAGTGAAGTCGCTCAGTCGTGTCCGACTCTTAGCGACCCCATGGACTGCAGCCTACCAGGCTCCTCCATCTATGGGATTTTCCAGGCAAGAGTGCTGGAGTGGGGTGCCATTGCCTTCTCCATCATTAATTGCTAGGGAAATGCAAATCAAAACCACAATGAGATACTACTTCATATCCACTAGGATGGCTAGTAAAACAACAAAAAAGGAAAATAACAAATGTTAGAGAGAATATGGAAAAATTGGAACCATTGCTAATGAGCCTCTAAAATGGTACAGCCACGGGAAAAGAGTTCAGCAGTCCCTCCAAAAGGTTAAACACAGAGGTACCACAGGACCCAGATTTTCCTCTTACACATACACCCAAGAGAAATGACAACATGTCCACAAAAAAAACTTGTACATGAATGTTCACAGTAGCATTACTCAAAACAGCCAAAAAGCAGAAACAATTCAAATGTCAATACAGTATATCCATACAATCAAATATGATTTGGCCACAGAAAGAAATGAAGCAATGATTTGTGCTACAACATGGATGAAACTTGGGAACATTATGCTTCAGTTAAAGAAAAAGCCAGTCACTAAGTCTGAGGAGGCCTTACAAATAGCTGTGAAAAGAAGAGAAGCAAAAAGCAAAAGAGAAAAGGAAAGATAAACCCATTTGAATGCAGAGTTCCAAAGAATAGCAAGTGAAGAGAAGAAGGCCTCCCTCAGCAATCAGTGCAAAGAAATAGAGGAAAACAACAGAATGGGAAAGACTAGAGATCTCTTCAAGAAAATCAGAGATACCAAGGGAACATTTCATGCAAAGATGGGCTCGATAAAGGACAGAAATGGTATGGACCTGACAGAAGATATTAAGAAGAGGTGGCAAGAATACACAGAAGAACTGAACAAAAAAGATCTTCATGATCCAGATAATCACAATGGTGTGATCACTGACCTAGAGCCAGACATCCTGGAATGTGAAGTCAAGTGGGCCTTAGAAAGCATCACTACGAACAAAGCTAGTGGAGGTGATGGAATTCCAGTGGAGCTATTCCAAATCCTGAAAGATGATGCTGTGAAAGTGCTGCACTCAATATGCCAGCAAATTTGGAAAACTCAGCAGTGGCCACAGGACTGGAAAAGGTCAGTTTTCATCCCAATCCCAAAGAAAGGCAATGCCAAAGAATGCTCAAACTACTGTACAATTGCACTCATCTCACATGCTAGTAAAGTAATGCTCAAAATTCTCCAAGCCAGGCTTCAGCAATACATGAACTGTGAGCTTCCAGATGTTCAAGCTGGTTTCAGAAAAGGCAGAGGAACCAGAGATCAAATTGCCAATATCTGCTGGATCATCAAAAAAGCATGAGATCCAGAAAAACATCTATTTCTGCTTTATTGACTATGCCAAAGCCTTTGTGTGGATCACAATAAACTGTGGAAAATTCTGAAAGAAATGGGAATACCAGACCACCTGATCTGCCTCTTGAGAAACCTGTATACAGGTCAGGAAGCAATAGTTAGAACTGGATATGGGACAAAAGACTGTTTCCAAATAGGAAAAGAAGTACGTCAAAGCTGTATATTGTTACCCTGCTTATTTAACTTATATGCAGAGTACATCATGAGAAATGCTGGGCTGGATGAAGCACAAGCTGGAATCAAGATTGCCAGGAGAAATATCAATAACCTCAGAGATGCAGATGACACCACCCTTATGGCAGAAAATGAAGAAAAACTAAAGAGCCTCTTGATGAAACTCAAAGAGGAGAGTGAAAAAGTTGGCTTAAAATTCAACATTCAGAAAACTAAGATCATGGCATCCGGTCCCATCACTTCATGGCAAATAGATGCAGAAACAGTGGTTGACTTTATTTTTGGGGGGCTCCCAAATCACTGTGGATAGTGATTGCAGCCATGAAATTAAAAGATGCTTACTCCTTGGAAATAAAGTTATGACCAACCTAGACAGCATATTCAAAAGCAGAGACATTACTTTGCCAACAAAGGTCTGTCTAGTCAAGGCTATGGTTTTTCCAGTAGTCATGTATGGATGTGAGAGTTGGACTGTGAAGAAGGCTGAGCGCCGAAGAATTGATGCTTTTGAACTGTGGTGTTGGAGAAGACTCTTGAGAGTCCCTTGGACTGCAAGGAGATTTAACCAGTCCATCCTAAAGGAGATCAATCATGGGTATTCATTGAAAGGACTGATGTTGAAGCTGAAACTCCAATACTTTGGCCAGCTCATGCGAAGAGCAGACTCATTTGAAAAGACCCTGATGCTGGGAAAGGTTGAGAGCAGGAGGAGAAGAGGACGAGAGAGGATGAGATGGTTGGATGACATCACTGACTCAATGTTCATGAGTTTGGGTAGGCTCCGGGATTTGGTTATGGACAGGGGGGCCTGGCGTGCTGCGGTCCATGGGGTCGCAAAGAGTCAGACACGACTGAGTTGAACTGAACTGAAAAGCACATATACTGCGTAATTCCACATATATGGAAAGTCTAGAATAGATAAGTCCATAGTCAGAAAGCACACTGGTGGAGGCCACAGGCTGGGTGAGGGGGTGGGGAAAGGAGTGGCTGCTAATGGGTATGGGATGTCTTTTTGGAGTGATAGAAATGTTTTATAATTAGATAGTGGTGATGGTTGGACAATTCTAAATATACAAAACCACTGAATTGTATATTTTAAATGGGTAACTTTTATGGTATGTAAGTTATACTTTAATCATGATAGTACACCTCCCTCTTTTATAAAAATATGTGTACACTTAACAACAGTAATGAATTTTTGCACATTATTTTGTATCATATACATTTTTTGCTTAACATTTCAGACACATATGTGTCCTAAAATGGAGGCATTTCACAGACCTTTGCTTTCTACATTTTTTATTTTGTATTTGGGGTATAGCCAATTAACAATGTTGTGATAGTTTCAACTGAACAGCAAAGGGACTGAGCCATACATATACACGTATCCATTTTCCTCCCAAACTCCCTTCCTGTCTGCTGCTGCTAAGTCACTTCAGTCGTGTCCGACTCTGTGCGACCCCATAGACGGCAGCCAACCAGGCTCCTCTGTCCCTGGGATTCTCCAGGTAAGAACACTGGAGTGGGTTGCCATTTCCTTCTCCAATGCGTGAAACTGAAAAGTAAAAATGAAGTCGCTCAGTCATGTCCGACCCTCAGCGACCCCATGGACTGCAGCCTTCCAGGCTCCTCCATGGGATTTTGCAGGCAAGAGTACTGGAGTGGGGTGCCATTGCCTTCTCCACCCTTCCTGTCTAGGTTGTTATGTAACATTGAGCCAACTTCCCTGTGCTATACAGTAGGACCTTACTGGTTATCCACGTTAAACATAGCAGTGTGTACATGTCTATCCCAAACTCCCTAACTATCCCTTGCCCCCATCCTTCCCCTGGGAAGCCATAAGTTCATTCTCTCATAGACTTCTTTTAATAACTCTATGGTGGGTAGAGTTCTTGCTGTGTCGTCAATAAATAAAGTGATGACAGATTATTTTATTTCCTAAGATCTTTCTGACCTCATTATTATTATGTGTAATTTTACAGGACAATAGTTTTCAGAAGTGTACTATTACATCATCTACAAAAATTCAATTTTTCATTCCTCCTAGCCTATGATGATACTGATAGGGTTTTTTGTTGCTATCAAAGAGCTTTTGCAAACATTTAAGAGAGTAAGTGCAAAATCACTATTAGGAAAAACCTTATATTTCAGAGTTGGAGACAAATTGGGAAAAGAGCCATAAATAAAGTTCACTTACTTTTTAAAGACGACAAACCACTTGTTCCACCAAAAAGAGAGCGGGTGGCAGAGCTGCCTGATCCCCCTGGAGGTGGGACCAGCATCACCAAGTATGTACCACAGGTATAAATGGGTGTCTTCCGAAGCATTTTTAGAGGAAGTCCACAGCTAGTATTTGCTGGTAAAAGGAATGAAAATGGTGAGTAACAACAGTTGACACACAGATTAACCTGATTACCAAACCAAATCAGAGTATGACAAAGGGGCCCCAAATTCTAGCAAGGATATACTAAGATTCAGAAAATAGAGCAAAAAATAATAAGCTAAGGCAAAAATAATGATCTTCTAGCTCCATAGCCTGGCCCCAAGCCCCCTGGTTCTATGATCTGAACATTTCTCAAAGGCGTTCCCAGTACTCAATATGCCCTTATGGCTCTAAAAAATCTTTCAAAGGAATGAATCCTCACATGGACTAAACCTCAAAATAAAAGAAGAATCCTACTGTATATATTTCCCCCTAGGAAACTGTGCTCCAGTAGAGATCTTTTCATTTTATATAGAACAAATTCTTAATAGGCTTGTGATATTTCATTCATTATAAACAGCTTTAAACATGGAATCAGCCAGAAATTTCAACCCATAACCAGTTAATAAAAGCTTTCACAGTATCTATCACAAAATAATTTTATGCCTGCAGGATTTATAACCCATGATACATTTTATTTCCTTTTTTTTTTAGGATCAGTGACATAAACTATCATTAAGAAAATAATTATTGTTTATAATCAAAAGGTATAAAATGTACTTTAATTTCCCTTACTCACTGGCAGATATGAAAATGTAGGGTGAACTGAAGGATTTTGTATGTATTAGTCTAGTGAGGATTGATGACGGCAGCAGAAAGTCAATCAGAGTGTTTTACCTAGGAAGCTGTCAGGGTATAAAATATAACTGCCTACATAGACATAAAATTATCTTTAGATGGTTTAGATTAGAAAAGTGAGACAAGCGAAATCTAATCTGTCATTGCTTTGAATGCTTGTGGTTCTAAATTCCATTTTTTAAAACTTCAAGCCTCCAACAAATATATTCTTCATTTAGGACATAAATCCAGTAGCTTAAATTTCCATAAGTAAGAAACCCTAAAAAGCTAGCAACTTTGTGAGCATAACATTTTCACTGAGATTTTTTTTAATAGACATACTCTTATTAACATAGTAAGGGGTATTTGTTTACCACAGAATAAAAAATCCTAGACCTTCTGAATGTTGAATAATTGTCAAAAATTCACTTAGCCTATTACTGGTGAATTTTTACGTAACAACATCATGTTTAAATGAATACATCAAGAATGTGCATAAAAGTACAATGATTGAGATCACATAACATATTTAGAATACAAGTAATAGTTTCAGAGGAACTAAATATACCTCGCCTACTGAGTCCTCTTTTTTATATCACTCATATTTTCTTAGGTAACAAACATTCCTTTAGAGTTTCTATTGTGCAGGTAGGATTCAATTTTCTTCCAAGGGACAAATCCAGATCAAGCCTTCAGCTTATCAAGAAAACATTTATTTAGGTAATGAGGACTGCTCTCTACAAAGTATTGCCTATAACTCAAATTATCCACAGACCCAAGTTATAATAACTATTCATAAATTTCTAACTTGTGTTTGATATAATAGAGACCTGTAGAAGTAAAACATTATCCTTAAATTCTAATATGGACTAATAAATATTTAAAATTTGATAGTCTCACAAAGAATTAATCACAAATATTTTTTCTTAACATTTCAATATATAAAAGGATGAAAACATAAAATTGCATTAAATTCATTAAACATATATTTATTCAGATCATTTTTCTCTACATGGCATCTTTTTCTAGCCTTATCTTTTACTACAGGTCATGATTTGTTATAAATTCATGTAGTTGATATATAATATGAAAACTCTCCACGAATAAGGGTTGTTGACCTTTGGGGGTGGTCATAAGTGACCGTGAAACTCTGATGAAAATTATGATGATACACATACTATGTTATTTAAAACTTTGGGAAAGGATGCTTATGAAACACTGAATTCTTACCCTAGTTAAGGATTCCTGCTTTAAAAGTACAGAACAGAACAGTGTGTTTAGAAGGCTACCTTTTATTGAGAAAAGCAGAACAATAAAAATACATAAATTTATCTTTCTACATTAAGTTAATTTCTCTTTCCATTAAAAAAAAAACAAAAACACAACCCTGCCAGGATAAACAGAAACTAATAAATAGAGCTACCTATAGGGGGCAGGGTGGGGCAAATAACAGAATACACCAGGACACTGGAGGAAGATTTTTCTCCATGTACCCTTTATTGTTTTCACTTTCAAACTCTGTAAACACATTATTTCAAAATATTACAGTGCAAACACTAAATGCCAAAGTCCAGAAAAATCAGTCTCTGTCGTAGAGGGTTTGCCTTTTATTTGCTTGGTCAAGAATATGTTTAGTGAAAGTGGAAGTGTTAGTTGCTCAGTCCTGCCTGACTCTTTGCAACCCCATGGATTATAGCCTGACAGGCTCCTCTGTCCATGGAACTCTCCAGGCAAGAAAACTGGAGTAGGCAGCCATTCCCTTCTCCAGGGTATCTTCTTGACCTGGGAATGAACCCAGGTCTCCTGCACTGCAAGCAGATTCTTTACCCATCCCAGCCATCAGGGAAGCCCATATTTAGTGAAGATGATGTTAAATGTGAATTTTTTACATTCATGAAGCATATACTAAACATGAAAATAATTTATACTAACAGTAATGACAAAGTATTTACAATTAAGGACAGAGCTGTGTTGAATTCTTACAGATTCTTGCTAATTCATGTTCATAGCCAACAGTATGTATTAGCTTGGAACAAAAAAAAAAGAACAATGACTGGAGGGACACAAAAAGGTGACCTATGTAAAGCAAACTGCTTTGTAAGCCTGTAAGAGCTCAATAACAAGTACTGCCTGAATTTCACAGGCAGCATGCACTAACCACAAGCTGAGTCCATCAAGCCATGAACAAGCATGGAGGAACTGTAAAGGCATATATTATTAAGTGAAAGAAGCCCATATGAAAAGGCTATATTCTGTATAAATCTGATAATATGATATTCTGTAAAAGGCAAAACTATGAAGACAATAAAAAATCAGTAGTGGCCAGGGTCTGCGGGGTGGGGAGGGATGAATAGGTAGAGTGCAAAGGATTTTTAAGGCTATAGAACTACCCTACGTGATACAATAATGATGCCCACAGGTCATTATGCATTTGTCCAAACCCATGGAATGTACAACACCAAGAGTGAACCCTAAGGTGAACTGTGGACTCTGGGTGATTATTACGTGTCTTGGTGGGTTCATCGATTGTGACAAGTGCACCACTCTGGTGGGGGATGCTAATAATAAGGGGGGCTGTGCACATGTAGGGGTGGGAGGTATACAAAAAATCTGTACCTTCCTTTAATTTTGCTGCAAACCTAAAACTGTTCTAAGATAATACTCTCAAAACACGCACAGAGCTGAATGAAGCTGTACAAGGTAACCATGAGATAAGCGAAGGGCAGCCGACCTGCTTGGTCCTCTTTCAGGGTGTTGGAGATGGTGGAGCCGGTGAGGGCAGCCAGTGTTGCGGACGGCGAGGCTCGGTAACGGGACAGTCTGCTCAGGAGCATCTCATTAATGCTTTTTGCAGACTCGCCCTCTTTTCTCATTAGAATTGTGCGTTCCTGAAGTGGGTTGGCTACGAACACACCATTTTCCACCTAATATTTAAAGAAAAAGAAGTTCTTAAATGGAACCTGTTTCCATTCAGTGAGCAAACTTCTCCTTCGGAAGTGTATTATTGTCACCTGGTTACTCAAAAACATTTCCCAAAATTGTACCTGAGTAGGTGTACACCTCAAAACCTAACTGCTCTACAGAAGCTGAGAACAAAAGGGAAGCTATGAGATGTTTGAGAGCTTTCATTTTTAATAGTCCAGATTCTTAAAAGTAATGAGCCAAGTTTAATAGTTCTACGAAAGGTTGTTGATGAAAATTCCTCATACTGAATTCCACACGCAGCTCTCACTAATTACAAGCTTCTGACAGGTACAAGTAAGATGAGAGGAAAACAAATCAATCAGGTCTTGATTTACTATTAAGTACAGCTATGAGGATTATATCTTCTTGAAATATAATTAGTGGCTAAAATCCAAACTCTGTAATAACAGCAGTCAACATTAGCCCCAGCTGCTCGGGGATTGGCAGAGCAAAGGTAGAGAAAGGCAGACTTTGTCTGCTAAAAATATATGCTAGCTTCAACTGGATCCTTGCTGGTACTTGGCAGTTCTTCCTTCATCATTTGATTATAACCCAGCAAAAGCTCTGGGGTGGTGATTCCAAAATTCTTCCACCAAATTTTGAGTATGGCTTTAAGCAGACCACCTGGCTTTTATTATTACTGAAAAGATCCAGACCACTTACTATAAGCTGCTCCCACTTGTCTCTCTTCCCACTCAAGAATCTTGGTGTTCAGCCTCATTTATTCTTTTCCTCTTAATTCAGAGGAAGAAGCATTTCTGCCTCCTCTCTAACTGCCCCCTCAATTATCTCCCATCTGCCCCCTTCACCCTCACGGTCTCCCTCTCTGATCTCCTTCTTTTTGGTTTCAAATATTCACAGGTCTCCAAGATCTTAAAGAAAACATTGGTGGCCCACTGCAATACCATCCCTCTTCTCAACTTCCATTCACTGTCAGATGTCTCAGATATACCTCAAGCAGCCTCTTCACCACTGCCTGCTCCAGACCAGACTTCTGGGTCTGGTTGGAGTTTCAGAAACTGGTGCCATAAGTGAAGAGAGGCAGAAATAGAGATAAGAAAGAACAGGAGTGTGCAGTGGACAGGTTTCCAGAAGCAAATAAAAAGCAGTGAAGGAGTCCAAAGTGAAAAGCTGGTAACAGAGAAGAGGCTAGAGAAAGCAAACTGAGGAGCACAGCCAGGCAAGGTTCCTGGAGGGGGATGGATCTGGTGGGGGAGGCTTTTATGAGACACTCACAGAAGATAAGTAAAAGGTTTCTTAGAGTTTGAAAATGCTGTTTCTATTTCCTCACCTCTGCCTCTTGACGCTTTACAGCTACTTAACTCAATTCCCTCTAACAAGTGAACATTCTTGATGGTCAAGAGGAACCTAAAACCAAAATCATCAAGCTTTTCCTTGTCTTCTGTGTAGGCTGTGCCATGGATGCCAGAAACCTTGGTGTTGTCCTGCCTCAGCCTCAGCGGTAGAATACAATCCTGGTTTGTTTCTTTTCAACATGAACATGTACCTATGTGTAAGGGACTCTTCTAATGAGCAAAGCCAAGACAGTTCCTGCCCTCTGTGTGCTCCTCTTATCTGCTGGTTCCCATCTCCACTTACTTAAATGGGAGCCTGCTTAGGATTAGACCCCACCTCTGGTTCATATCATTCAGGTATGACCTAAATCAAATCCCTTATGATTATACAGTGGAAGTGAGAAATAGATTTAAGGGAAGAGATCTGATAGATAGAGTGCCTGATGAACTATGACACTGTACAGGAGACAGGGATCAAGATCATCTCCATGGAAAAGAAATGCAAAAAAGCAAAATGGCTGTCTGAGGAGGCCTTACAAATAGCTGTGAAAAGAAGAGAAGTGAAAAGCAAAGGACAAAAGGAAAGATACAAACATCTGAATGCAGAATTCCAAAGAATAGCAAGGAGAGATAAGAAAGCCTTCCTTAGAGATCAATGCAAAGAAATAGAGGAAAACAACAGAATGGGAAAGACTAGAGATCTCTTCAAGAAAATCAGAGATACCAAGGGAACATTTCATGCAAAGATGGGCTTGATAAAGGACAGAAATGGTATGGACCTGACAGAAGCAGAAGATATTAAGAAGAGGTGGCAAGAATACACAGAAGAACTGAACAAAAAGATCTTCACCACCAAGATAATCACGATGGTGTGATCACTGACCTAGAGCCAGACATCCTGGAATGTGAACTCAAGTGGGCCTTAGAAAGCATCACTACAAACAAAGCTAGTGGAGGTGATGGAATTCCAGTTGAGCTATTCCAAATCCTGAAAGATGATGTTGTGAAAGTGCTGCACTCAATATGCCAGCAAATTTGGAAAACTCAGCAGTGGCCACAGGACTGGAAAAGGTCAGTTTTCATCCCAATCCGAAAGAAAGGGAATGCCAAAGAATGGTCAAACTACCGCACAATTGCACTCATCTCACATGCTAGTAAAGTAATGCTCAAAATTCTCCAAGCCAGGCTTCAGCAATACGTGAACCGTGAACTTCCAGATGTTCAAGCTGGTTTTAGAAAAGGCAGAGGAACCAGAGATCAAATTGCCAACATCCGCTGGATCATGGAAAAAGCAAGAGTTCCAGAAAAACATCTATTTCTGCTTTATTGACTATGCCAAAGTCTTTGACTGTGTGGATCACAATAAATTGTGGAAAATTCTTCAAGAGATGGTAATACCAGACCACCTGACCTGCCTCTTGAGAAACCTATATGCAGGTCAGGAAGTAACAGTTAGAACTGGACATGGAACAACAGACTGATTCCAAATAGGAAAAGGAGTATGTCAAGGCTGTATATTGTCACCCTGCTTATTTAACTTATATGCAGAATACATCATGAGAAACGCTGGGCTGGGGAGGAGGGAGGAGGGTTCAGGATGGGGAACACATGTATACTTGTGGCGGATCCATCTTGATGTATGGCAAAAGCAATACAATATTTTAAGTTAAGCAAAATAAAATTTAATTTAAAAAAAAAAACAAAAAAAACCACGCTGGGCTGGATGAAGCACAAGCTGGAATCAAGTTTGCTGGGAGAAATATCAATAACCTCAGATATGCAGATGACACCACCCTTATGGCAGAAAGTGAAGAGGAACTAAAAAGCCTCTTGATGAAAGTGAAAGAAGAGAGTGAAAAAGTTGGCTTAAAGCTCAACATTCAGAAAACGAAGATCATAGCATCTGGTCCCATCACTTCATGGGAAATAGATGGGGAAACAGTGGAAACAGTTTCAGAGTTTATTTTTTTTGGATCCAAAATCACTGCAGATGGTGATTGCAGCCATGAAATTAAAAGACGCTTACTCCTTGGAAGAAAAGTTGTGATCAACCTAGATAGCATATTCAAAAGCAGAGACATTACTTTGCCAACAAAGGTCTGACTAGTCAAGGCTATGGTTTTTCCAGTGGTCATGTATGGATGTGAGAGTTGGACTGTGAAGAAAGCTGAGAGCCGAATAATTGATGCTTTTGAACTGTGGTGTTGAAGACTCTTGAGAGTCCCTTGGACTGCAAGGAGATCCACCCAGTCCACTCTGAAGGAGATGAGCCCTGGGATTTCTTTGGAAGGAATGATGCTAAAGCTGAAACTCCAGTATTTGACCAGCTTATGCGAAGAGTTGACTCATTGGAAAAGACCATGATGCTGGGAAGGATTGGGGGCAGGAGGAGAAGGGGACGACAGAGGATGAGATGGCTGGATGGCATCACTGACTCGATGGACGTGAGTCTGAGTGAATTCTGGGAGTTGATGATGGACAGGGAGGCCTGGCGTGCTGCGATTCATGGGGTCGCAAAGAGTTGGACACGACTGAGCGACTGAACTGAACTGAACTGGTTCTAAAACCTTTGCTGGAACACCCTGTCTCTAGATTCTCCTGTGTGTGCCTGGCTCTTTCCCATCATTTAGGTCTTACATAGAATGTCACCTCCTCAAAGAGGCTTTCCATGATTACCAAAGAAGAATCCCTTCCACCCTCTCCTACTCACCCCCCACAAGCCAGAGCACAACATCCAGTCATGTTATCTGCACAGCACTTACCATTCTCTGAAATGCTCTTACTCATTAATTCATTTATTATTTGACTTTCTACCTCCACCCCACCTCAGCTGAATGCCGGCTCCCCAAAAGCCAGGATCCTGCCTGCCTTGTTCGCTGTCTCATTTCCAGCACTCACGAAGCACACGGTAAATACTTGAAGCTCTGCTGAATAAACAGATCTGTGTCCTGACTCAAGAGGAGGGCATGCAACCCACTCCGGTATTCTTGCCTGGAGAATCCCATGGACAGAGGAGCCTGGCGGGCTACATCCATGGGGTCACAAAAAGTCGGACATGACTGAAGCGACAGCATGCACACACGTCCTGACCCAAATCCAATCCTACCTCTCCATGGCAACTCCTACATTGCTATATACAGACCCATCCTTGCTACTGGGATTGAGCACAACTTTTCTAACTACCTCCCACTCCCCTGCACTTCAGCTGGAATAGCCTATGTCGCCTAAAATTGAACACATCCACATCTTCCCACACTATGTTAGCCCCACCCTTCAGCTAGATTCACGTTTACCAAGTGTAGCTCTATTTATGTTGCACAACTCTAAATATGACCCTTCAAAGGCATCCAGAGTAAAAAAATCAATCACTTAGCATTCAAAAGCACTGCCCAATCTGACTCCATAAGAAAAAACAATGGCTAAATTAAGAAAAAAAAAGTCATGCTATTGTGTTTAAGTACTTTGAAAATATTGAAAAGAAAACCTGATAAAACACCCATGAGAAGCAAAGAGGACTCAGCTTTGGTGCCCAAGTAGTATATCTGGGAACCTCTATACTTAGCAAAGCATCTCTTTGGGATGAAAAAGCTACTAGCGATTTTGAAAGGAGGGGGAAGAGCCTGGGAGGAGTGCAAAGCAGCACACAGCTAGTGATGACGAGAAGCTTCCCTCTGGCTCCCTTCCAGGCCCAAACCCCCACCTCAAGTCCAGTGACCATCCAGCCTCTCAACTTGGTCTCCCCACTTTGACCCCGTATGTTTTACTACATTAACCAAAGATTCATTTACAGACGAAAATAAAATCATGTCCTTCCCTGTCTGAAGCCCTCCATCAGCTTCCCAATAAATTTAAAAAAAAACCCAAACGGCTGGTAAGGCCCATGGGGTCCAACATCCACTGACCTCCCTGCTCTGGTTCCCCCTTCTCCCCACACTTTCCGGGCACTGCCTTCTGTCCCTCCTCTAAAACGCCTGCATGCTAGGCCTGTACTTGCTGATCCCTCTTTCTGGACTGGACTAGTTCTGGTTTGCCTGAGACTGTCCTGGCTTTAGAACCAACAATCCATGTCCTAAGAAATGTCTCAGGTCCTGGCAAACGGGGAGGGTTGGTTGCCTTCTCTGGCAGGATAGATGGCTGCTTCTCATCACCCTCATTTCAGCTCAGATGTCCTTCCTCAGAATGGCCCTCTCTGCCAGGCAAACCGGAGTGGCTCGCCACCTCTACCCCCTCACTCTCTATCGCATTACCTTGTTTTATTTTCTCCCCAGCATTTGTCAGTCGCTGAAATTATTTTGTCCTTGTGTTTCCTTTCTTACTAACTCCCCACACTCTGATGTAAGTGCCTTGAAAACAAAGTTATCCTGCTACTCAGACAAGGCACTGGCTTAACAATGAATGAATGAAGGTCATCTCAGCTATCCAAATCATAATTTAAAGGAAATCATAAATCGATGGAGTTGAAGGGGGAGAGGCACCTAGTGCATCCCTTATTATACTGCCCATATAGTTAAGAACAGACCTAAAAAAGAGATAAAACATCAGCAAAATTGTCACTGAATCTATCTGAACAGCAGCTTACAGAAACCACATGGGGACACGAAGAAGTCTCAGAGCAAAACAGAACTGAAGTTGTAAAACACGTGCCCTGAAAAGGTAAAAGAGAGTCATAGAAGATTCTCAAGCAAGGATGTGTCCAGTGCACAGGTAATGAAATCAGGCAGAGAGAGTCCATGCCTTGGTTATTCTATAATCTTACAGGAAAAGGTTACAATTAAGAATAAGGTATTTCCTGCTGATCACCATGTTGGTACTGCCACAGCTGAATTCTGCACCAAAGCAAAATGGATAAGGAGGGACAGGATTATATTTTACATAAAATAGTTTATAAAGAATGGTAAGAAGGGTCTTTTTGATAAGATGATATGTGAGCAGAGGCCTAAAAAGAGAGAACGAGCTGTCTATATATCTGCAGATGACACTGCACGAGGCCCGGGAGGGAGAACGCGTTCAGCGCCTGTGTGTCAGCCAGGAGCTCAGGTGGGGCTGGGCTGGGGTGACAGAGCCCCAGGTCACACAGGACTTCTACAGAGGTGAAGGGGGCTGGGAGACACTTTGAAGGTAAAGCAGGCAATATATGCTGACTGGACAAGGAATTGGGGAAGGGAAAAAAGAGGAAGAGAGAGGGATATAAAGGTCTCTGGCCAGCACCGAAAGGACACAGATGTCATGAAGTGAAATGGGAGAGCCTGAGGCAGAAGGAGATCTGGGGTGAAATCAGGAGTTTGGTAGAGGGCATATTTAGCTTGAGGGAACTATCAGACTTCCAACTGGAAAAGTCTCTTATCCTGAGCATATACAAACACCCACCCACATCAATATGCATGCGGAGCCTCAGGGACAGGTTTTGGCTGAGAAGCAAAATTGAGCATCATATGTATAGAGAGGTGTTTAAAGCTATAAGACAGGAAGAGATCAATGAGGGAGTACGAGCAGACAGAGTAGACAGAAGGGGTCCTAGAAATAGGTCCTGGAACCCTTGACTGTTGAGAGGTTAGGAAGACAGGAGACAGGAAACACCAGTGGCAAGAGAAGCCCTAAGAGTGTCCCAAAGTCCAAATGAAAACAGTTTCAAGAATAGGGGAGTGAGATCACATTAAATACTGCTAGAAGGTCAAGTAAAAAGAAAAGAGAGGTGCCCTTGAATTTACTATTGTGGAAGCCCCTGGGGAACGTGGGAAGCGCTGCTATGGTGGCATGGTGAGACTGCAGCAGGTTCAAGAGCGAACAGAAGGAAAGTAAAACAGTAAGAATAAACTCTTTCAAGCATACTGCTGTACAGGGGAACCAAAGATAGGGCAGTGGAGGAGAAAGAGGGTCAAGGGAGTTGGTTCTGCTTTTTCAAGACTGAATATCCTCTCCTGTATTTATATGCTGTGGTGAATGGTCCACTGAGAGAGGAAAGCTAGTATCATAGGAAAAGGCCAATTCCAGAGAAAATTCATACCTGCCCACCACAATTTTATCACACAGAAGGTAGTGACTGACTACACACAGTGCACTGAACAAAGCTTTCTATACTACAATATAACTTGGAAATTAATTTACTTCAGTCCACACAGATCGGCCCACTGCTTTTTAATGGCTACACAGTGTTCCTTTCTTGATAGTATCATAAGCAGAAAGCCAGGTAGGTATCTTTGTTTAGCTTCCGAAGTCAGTATCTTAGAAGTTGCTAAATGAATGGCAGGTGATGCTTAAAATTTTTTTATCTTACGATGAAAAATTTCAAATATAGGTAAAAATTGTAAATAGTATAATGAACTTTCATATATTCATCATCCAATTTCAACTATTATCCAGATATAGCCAAATTTGTTTAACCCACCTATCTCTTTTTTACTCCATTTTAAAGCATGTCCCAGACATCATGAAATTCCACTTCTGAATATTTCACTGCTGCTGCTGCTGCTGCTGCTAAGTCGCTTCAGTTGCGTCCGACTCTGTGCGACCCCACAGACGGCAGCCCACCAGGCTCCCCCGTCCCTGGGATTCTCCAGGCAAGAACACTGGAGTGGGTTGCCATTTCCTTCTCCAATGCATGAAAGTGAAAAGTCAAAGTGAAGTCGCTCAGTCATGTCCAACTCTTAGCAACCCCATTGCCTTCTCCACACTACTCATCTCTAAAAATATGGACATTTTCTTATATAATCACAATGCCATTATCATAACTTTAAAAATAAGAATATACTCCTTGGTTTTCCCTAATACTTATTTTATATTCAAATTCCAAATTGTCTCCAAATTTTCTTTTCTACAATTGGTCAATTGGATTCAGACTCCAAAAGTGACTCAAAGGTTACTGTTTTAATCTACAGCAGGCCCTTGAGCGTCTTCCCAACTTTTTATTTCATGCCACAGGCAAAGGCTTGTAGTTGTTCTATTTCCTCCAGGGCAGGTATGAGTTTTTGATCCTATATGTCTGAAAATATCTTTATGTTGTTTTTATGACTGATTGATATTTTGGCTGACTACCTGACTTCTGGGTTAGATACTGATCTCCCCCAGATTTTTTGGAAGTACTGCCCCATTTTTACATCCAACAATGAGACTGAACAGCCTGGTGTTCTTCTTATACCTCATTATTTGTACATGATTTTATTTTACCTCCAGAAGCTTTAGAATCCTCTTTGCTCCTGATAATCTGAAATTTCAAGATGAGGTGCCAGTGTGGACATTTTTCATTCACTGTGCCAAAGACCTTTTGATCTGGACATCAGTGTCCTTTAGTTTGACATTTTTCTTCTATTATTTCTTGATAATATCTTATTTTCTGTTCTCTTTTGGGAACTACTGTTACTAAGTATCCAGAAGGATTATTCCTTTATGTCTTTTATCTTTTCATATTTACTGCTCTTTACTTGTCCTACTTTCTAGATTTCATATCTTTAATTCTCTTATTAATTTTTAAAATTTGACAATCATAAGCTCCTTCTCATTCTGAGAGTCCTTGTTTCATGACATCCTGCTCTGGTTTATGAACGCAGTATCGTCTCCCAGAGTAGTAAGTGCTAATGAGGTCTTTATCTTACTCTATTAGCTGTTTTTCTGATTTCTTTTTCTTATTTTTAGTTTCCAATCTAGAGACTTTCCTAGTTTGTCTAGAGTTTCTCAATGGTCTACTTTAAAATTTTTTAAAGAACTTTATTAGTGTCATTTTAAAATGTACACAAAAGAAGAAAGAGTACTTTATTGAGCGCCCCATGTGCCCAGCTCCTGGCTTCAATAATTATCACTACCTTGCCAAACTTTTAAAATCTATTCCTCTCCCCTCCACACACACAGCTCTCCAAAGTCCTGGCTTTTGCTTGTTTGGAGTGTTTTTGTGTCTGCTCTTTTATTTAAACAGTTCATCACTAGAAAGGAATGCTGCGCACATGGTTGGGGAGGCTTGCTTACTAGAAGACATCACTGTGGTGATTCACTGGGGCAGCAAGTCCTTAACTTATATGAACCCAAATGTCAGTACACTGGGGTCTTTTCTCCAGGGTCATTTGGTTTTTTCAGACAAACATCAAGACTTTTGCCTGGGTGGCTGGCATCTGAGCACAAATGTTGTGTGTACCAGGAAAGGAGACAACAGTTCCTTTAACAAACTTGCAGTCTATACCCCTGTCTCACAATGGTTCTGTACCATACCTGATGCCACCAATCCTTAAGACTCTCTAAGGCTGGATGTTGGTGAATCATCTCTCTTCCTCTTGGGAATTCTCCTGAATGTATACTTTTAGTTTTGGCTTTCCCCATACTAAAGGACAAGAAGAGACACTATTATCTATCTCCCTCTCCTAAGGTCAGGGGATAAGAGATACTACTTAGAACTGAGGAACAAGTAATAAAGGTTTAACTATAAGTTACAAAGATATAGTAGTCAAGGCTATGGTTTTTCCTGTGGTCATGTATGGATGTGAGAGCTGGACTGTGAAGAAGGCTGAGAGCCGAAGAATTGATGCTTTTGAACTGTGGTGTTGGAGAAGACTCTTGAGAGTCCCTTGGACTGCAAGGAGATCCAACCAGTCCATTCTGAAGGAGATCAATCCTGGAATTTCTTTGGAAGGAATGATGCTAAAGCTGAAACTCCAGTATTTTGGCCACCTCATGCGAAGAGTTGACTCACTGGAGAAGACTCTGATGCTGGGAGGGATTGAGGGCAAGAGGAGAAGGGGACGACAGAGGATGAGATGGCTGGATGGCATCACTGACTCGATGGATGTGAGTCTGAGTGACCTCCGGGAGTTGGTGATGGACAGGGAGGCCTGGCGTGCTGCGATTCATGGGGTCGCAAAGAGTCAGACACGACTGAGCGACTGATCTGATCTGATGTACAAAGATATCCTCCTCCAAAGAGGAATTAAAATGAATCAAATAGATACACTAAGAGGAAGAAAAAAAGGAGGTGAATTGAGCCAAATCCTCATCTGTCACAGCAAAAAACAAAAAACCAAAACACAAACACACAGTATATGGAGTCAGTAAATCAAGAAACAGCAATGTAAACCTCTCACTTAGAAACATGAAAGTAACCACTAGAAGTAGGAAAAGCGGACACCATTAAAGTAACTATCTATAAGGAACATGCCAGGGATGGGGCAAGAGACTCCCACTTTTCATTGTAAGCCTAGATGTACTACCTCAAATTTTAATCCACGTGCATGTTTTTCTTTGACATGATTTTTAAAATTCAACCAAAGCATATCAGGAAAGGGGAATTCTTTTATGTTTTTCCATTATTCTTAGGTGGTGGCGGTAGTGGTTTATTTGCTAAGTCAAGTCCGACTCTTGAGACCACATGGACCATAGCCAGTCAGGCTCCTCTGTCCAGAAAAAAGACCTAAATCCTTTAACCAGCTGGTTAAGTTTATTTGAAAACAATTTTCTTTTTTTTTTAAAAAAAAAACATTCACAGTTGTACAACCTCTAGCAGATCAATTTGAAGGCTCACTCTGGCTAAGACATTTTATAAGAAAAGATAATTTTTTGAGAATACTGTGAAACTAGATAATACAAAAAGAACAATGTATACTGAAAGGTTACTAAACTGATAGCTGGCAGGATGGATGACTGATTTCCCAGAACAAGTTTTAACCCCATTAAAGTTTATTAGAAATTGCTTCAGTGTCCTTTTTTTCTCCCTTCCCAGGAAGGCTAAAATTCTTCCCAGAAGGAGGCTGTTAAATTACATCATGAAAAAAGGTTTTGTTGAACCTGGCTTGGAGCAATTTTTTCTTTTACAAGTCTCTACAAATACTATCTAGACGTCTCAGTGCTGTCCAATAGAACTTTCTTGCTGTCCAATAGAACTTTCTTTAATGATGGAAATGTTATCTTTGACATTCAATATGGTAGCCACTAGCCAGCCACATGTGGCTACTGAGCACTTGGACCGTGGCTAATGTGACTGAGCAACTAAACTTTTAACTGTATTTATTTCTGATTAATTTAAACTTCTGTTTAAATTAAACCACAGCTTCATGTGGCTATTGGCTATTGCACTGGACAGTGCAGACCTGGACTCTCACAGTTCCCAGTCTCTCCTCGCCTCAAGCTCTGCCCTCTGCGCTCATCCACTCTGGCTCACTGTCATTTCCTATAACACACATGCCTGCTCCCACCACAGAGCTTTTGCACTTGTGGTCTCCTTTTCCTAGAATGTTTTTCCCTCCCCTACTCCCAACTCCCTCATCTGCTTAGCTACTACATTTCCTTCACTACCTCAAATTATGTTGTCCATTTATTTGTTCACTTAATACGGTTGAAGTTTTGTCTCTCTCCCACCACCACTCAACCCACCCACTAGTCAAGATACAAGCTCCATCTGAGCAAGGATCCTACTCCCTCGCCCATCACTGTATTCCCACCACCTAAACACCACTATGCCTGGCTCTTAGGATACTCTGTCAATATCTAATGAATGAATGAATGATTGCCTTTCACAGTTTCAATAATCATCTCTCAGAAACTCCCAATATCCATCTGTAGACAATCTTGCTACTGTAATCTAGTTCCAAATTTCCAGCGAGCTCATGAGCATTTCTCCTTAAAAACCGCACTGTCTACATATTAACTATTGTTATCTCCATTCTGTTGCTAGATTAACCTTCAAAACACCTGGCTTTACTTGTGTCATACAACTCCAAATAAAGAAACCTCAAAACACATTCAAGAGAAAAACCAATTCTGAGGCAAGAGTGAATATACTGCACAAGTACTCCAAGTTTCTTAGGTCCCTTGTACACTAACATAAAGAGAAAGCAAGTAAAAATGTCTCTGCAAAGACACAGGATGAGATAGTGAAACTCACCACAAGTTCAAAAGTGTCCATGAAGACAGAATGACCCTTAGGTGTTTTCTCATTCAGGCTGGCAGGAGACCAGATCCAATAGAAGTAAGTGCCGTCTGAAGAAAGGTGCACAGTGCTCATAGTGCTGCCAACAGGGAGGTGATTGGCTGGCATTGGCACCACCTGGCACACCTGGACAAGAAAGGAAAACTTCATTAGTGTGACATGTAAATTCTGTTTCTATCAATTTATCATTAATGCCACTAAGTCCAAGAAGAGAATTCAGTAGGCCTCCTGGTCAAAATAAAACTGACATTTATCTCTAAGAATAATATATGAAAATCACATGACAAATATATAAAACTTCATACAACAAGCCATGCAACATATTAAAAGATCCTTGACATTAATTCAAATTATTTTAATAGGAAAAAAAAGTATTTACTAAACACTCTAAATCTGCTTTGTGTGTTTTATCAAATATTTATTTTTTAAAAAGTCAGAGAAATAGTACTTTCTGAAATTTCCTTAGTAAATAAATTTAAGACTTCATTATATGTAAAGGACAAGAACTATATCTTATTCATCTTTATACTCCCAGCACCTAATTTAGAGTCTAACTCAAAAATTAATAATTATGGAAGGAAGCAAAAAGAGAAGGCAAGAAGAAAACAAGAGGGAAAGCAAAGAAGAAAGAGGAGAAAGGCCTCAAAAAAAGAAAAAAAAGATGAAGGCACACACAAGCTCCTAACTTAGAATACAAGACCTTATTGAAATTTACCATGTCCATCAGGAAGAAAGAGACAAATAGCCATTCTCTACATTAGACATGAAGGCATGTGTCTCTAATAGCAAATATCCTTCGGTTTCAATATAATGAATAAGTTCTGCATCATTTCACATTAAGTGTGCAGTTATATACTAATTTTTATTGCCAGAGAAAAAGCACTTAAAATAACAGCACTTAAACTAATAAGAATCAAGAAACCTGTTTGTTTTTTTTTAATCCAAGAGTAGGAGCAGAACTGAAAATTCCCAAATAAAAATAATTAGAGATAGTCAGGTGCCTTCAGGGAACAGTAAGAATGACCTTCAGTTACTCCATTTCTTTGGGTGAATCACTAGTTTTCCTCAGGTTACTTTTGACCCCTGAACTCATGAACTTTTTTCCAGACTTGTTTTGTCTACCTCAAAAGTTTAAAAAGTCATGGTATTGCTGTAACTACACTTTGAAATATGTAATGCCAATAAGTCTATAAAGTTAACAGCTACTGAATGGCCTAAGTGAAGTCACTCAGTCGTGTCCAACTTTTTGCGACCCCGTGGACAGTAGCCAACCAGGCTCCTCTGTCCATGGAATTTTCCAGGCAAGAATACTGGAGTGGATTGCCATTTCCTTCTCCAGGGGATCTTCCCGACCCAGGGATCGAACCCGGGTCTCCAGCATTGTAGGCAGACGCTTTATCATCTGAGCCACCAGGGAAGTCATTGAATGGCCTAAGCCACCCCCAAATTGTTCCAATGCACATAGCTAGTTAGTGAGAACACTGCTTTCTTGGACAATAGAGTTTTTATGAGAACACAGGATACTAACATTACTTCAAGTATAAATCACATTCTAAGGTTTAACAACTGTTTAATTCCCTAGCTTATAACTCCATTGCAAATAACTACAGGCAGTGTTCTCATCTATCTGAATTACTGATAGGAAATGGACTTAATATGGCCTCTATTTATTCACTTTTTCATCTAACAATTTCTGGGTACCTCCAATCTGCTCTGGAGACTCAATGGTGACAACTCCAGGAAAAACACAGCTGAGAGGCAGACAAGAAAAGGTGTAACATCTCACTTAAGCCCTGGCTATGACTACTCTCATGGCACTCACTCCACAGATGGCAACTCTAACTGTTGTGTTCGAATTTGGTTGAAAGGCAGAAAGCTGCAGCATAAAGAACTCAGACTCTAGAGTGGATGGGTTCAAGTCCTCTTGCTGCCATTACTGTGTGCCAAGATACTTAATCTCTCTGAGTTCACTCTTCCACTGAAGGACAAACACTTACTGGATGCTTACAATGTGCCTACCCTCAGCTGCCTTAACTGTAAGATGAAACTGCCGTAGTTATACCTCCCAGGTAGTACATGTCAATTGCCCAAACCAGGGCCTGGCACCGAGAGACAAGCTTATTATCATTATCATCAACCATCAATCAAGTGCTGTGGCTACATTCTAGGGACACAAATATGAGTAAGACAGTGTCCAAAACTAAAGGTGTGTGTGGTCTTGGCAAGTAGTTCCACACGAGAGCAGGTGATTTCAATATAATGTGGCAAGTGACATCACAGAGTGCTCCGAGAGCACCCGGATGAGCTCAATCCTGGGCACATGATGATTTTATCTAAACTCACTTCAAAGCTCCCGTTCCCACAGAAAGGCTGTTTAGAACAAACTGAATAAGGGAAATACTGTCTTTTCAAAATAGATCTAGTTGGAAAGAAAAAAAAAAAAAAGCTGGTATTTACACCATCTTTGACTCTCTAGAATTTTTTTAAATCAAAAAGTTTGTCCTGGGATGATTTGGGAGACTGCAATTGATGTATATACACTATTGTTACTATGTACAAAATAGATAACTAATGAAGACATAGTGTGTAGCACAGGTAACTCTACTCAGTGCTCTGTATAAATGGGAAGGAAATCCAAAAGAGAGGAGGTACACGTACACATATAGCTGATTCATTTTGCTGTACAATAGAAAACTAATACAACTGTCGTAAAGCAACTGTAGTCCAATAAAAAGTAACTAAAAAAAAAGTTTGTCTTTGGCCTTAGAAATTCTAACAGGGCACATTCACTCAGATCATGTAGGAAAACTTAAGACACTAGAGAAAAAACAGAATGCCCAAAACAATGACAGGTAAAAGGAAGTCACTCTGGCAGGAAACTAATTCTGTAACATCTTATGGAAAAACCCAAACGAACCCAAGGTATCAACTGTATTATTCCTTCTGATCATGTCACGAACTTTGCTTACCATCTCCAAAATATAAAACACAAAGCCTTGGTGTTCTGTTTACCTGAAGGGTATTCTGGTCAATGACCTGGAAAAGGGAGTGAGGTTTATTGTCAAAAGATACAGGCCGGTGGAGAAGACTGCCACTGCCAAAAGCAAGCCATCCTGGTTCCAGTTCCTCGTTCCGGCAGTACACAAAACCTCTGCGGGGGAAAAGGTACATAGGCTAAGTCAGCAGGTCAGGTCTGACACCCGACAATGAGCTACCACAGACAAAACTATATTTTCCTTCTCATTTCTTTTCAGTGATTAAGTATACAAAACATCTGAAGGAGAATAAACATATTAACTTTGAGACTGACAAACTGTGGCAAATATTAATTTCCCACAACGAATTGGAGAGGAGAAAAGGTTAGGGAAACAATCTAATTAAATATACATAAGGATATCAAACTGTGGTTTCTTTTGGCAGCAATTCATAGATCTTATATCTCAACTGAAAAAAAATTCACTGCTGACCCAATGTCAAATCCAAGGACAAAGAGACTTAACTAGAAATATACCCACTTTTTGACATGGAGAAGTCACTAATATAAAAATTCTGATCATGGAGGGATTTTTGGCTAGAAGCTACAAACAATGATCTTAGGGCTACCAAACTCAATTTTTATAGAGTCAAAAACAAAGCTGAAATGCATTAATAGAGCCAGGAAAAGAAAGTGACAGTAAGAGAAAACCAGAATCGTATGCAGTCATTCAGATTTGTTCAGTCACCAGTCAGTCTACGGGGAGTTAGCACGCACTCCCACGTGTCTTCACCACAGATTTACGTAATGAGGAAAACGGGCCAGCCAAATTATTCAGCAAGTTCCATGCAACTGACCTGAGAGTACCATGTAATCCAGACCCCAATTTGCTTACTCCTCTTCCAACTGAGTTAGTAGTATACAGGTAAAGACCATCTGCTGTGAGACAGCGTCCCAGGTCAGCATCTGAAATCGTTTTTTCACAGGTAAATTATATACATGCTTTTTCTAATGAAATTATAAATGTGCTTTTTCTAATGAAAAAGCCATTAGGAGGCTGAGTGAAAGTTAATTTCCCACTTTTAAAACAAGTGCTTCTTGAGAACTCTCTGGTGATCTAGTGATTAAGACTCAATGCTCTCATGGCCAGGGCCCCAAGTTTGATCCCTGGTCTCAGAACTAAGATCCCCACAAGCTGTGGAGTACAGCCAAAAATAATAACAATAAATTAAGTGCTTCAGTGTGACTTCCAGGGAAGACAGCTCGAACCCCTAAATCAAACTTCAAAATGCATGTAGGGTTAGGGACCAAGATAGGGAAAGAGGTCAGACAGTTGTTATCAGGAGAATCTGGTTCAGTCTGCAAAAGATTTTTCTTCTTTCATTCTGAATAGCAAAAATTCATTCCTAACTCTAATCTGAAATGACTAAGAATACAATACTTTCCCTAAGGAGTGCATAATAAAAAAAGGTAGAAGATTCAAGAGTTTGGGACACTTATTAGTTGACTTTGGACCTCTCTGAACTTCAGTTTCTGCAGCTCTAAGATGAACATAGTATGTACCTTAAGAGTGACTGTGATGGTTGAATGAGACAATATAAGCAAACACCACATTGTTCTCTGGTACAAAGCCAGTGTCCCTTAAATGGCAAATGATATTATATTGATAGACTAATGATAATTTTAACTAGAATCTGCTCCTTGTGGATTTTCCACCATGAGATCCTAATTTTAAATTTCTGGAGTGTTGTGCTCAGTTGCTTCAGTCATGTCTGACTCTTTGTGATCCTACAGACTGCAGCCCACCAGGCTCTTCAGTCCATGGGATCCTCTAAGAATACTGGAGTGGGTTGCCACACCTTCCTCCAGGGGATTTTCCTGATCAAGGGATTGAACCCACATCTCCTGCTTTGTGGATGGATTCTTTACTGCTGGGCCACTGGGAAGCCAAAATTTCTGGAATGACACAGTACAAAAATATAATATTGCTTCTATTTAAAAACAGCAATTATATTTCCCTTTTGGTATCTCTTCCCCAAAGCTAAAACAAAGTTTTTCTCTGAATGATAATAAATGGTTTACTAAAACATTCTAGAGAATTTACCTTAAAGAAAGAACATATAAATAAAACGTTGTGCTTATTTTCAAAATCAATCCACTTACTATGTTTAAGTGGAGTTTCTTTACTACTTGTCATATTAGAGGAAATTCAATGTCACAGCACTCAAATTGGTACTGAGTATGTGGTTGGGAAGATCCTCTAGAGGAAGGAAATGGCAACCCACTCCAGTATTCCTGCCTGGAGAATCCCATGGACAGAGAAGCCTGGTAGGCTACAGTCCACGGGGTCGCAGAGCAAGACACGACTGAAGCGACTTAGCACACATGCACATACACATGTGATTATCTTAAAAATTCAGTCTACTAATCCAAGGCAACTGAGACTTGTTCCTACTGGTTCTTCAAAAAACGGTTAAAGGAGGTCTCATTTTAAAAATACTAATTTCATTCCTTAAACATTTTAACTTACAACTTATAAATAGACACTTATTCACCACTATTTAGATTAAGGTCAAGGCCTTTTGAGTATGGATCTGACAGGGAGTGGGAGTGAAGGGGACAGAATAATAAATAAGACGGGCCAGAGCTGACACTTGCTGAAGCTGAGTGTTTACTATAGAATTTACTATAGAATGCTTTCAACTTCTGTGTATGTTGAATGTTTTCAGTATTAAAAGTTAAATAAGATTACATTTTAAATTTTTATAAGAAAAACATCCTCTAGCCAGAAACAAAACCAAAGGTACAAGAGACTGAAGGGCATACAGATCAGCTTGATACTATCATCCTCAATGAGAAATTACATGTCTGTGAGATTCTCTAGGCAAGAATACTGGGGAGGGTTGCCATGTCCACCTCCAGGGGATCTTCCCAACCCAGGGATCAAACCCATGTCTCTTATGTCTCTCGCATTGGCAAGTGGGTTCTTTACCACTAGCACCACCTGAGAAGCCCAAAAGGACTAAAGGAGAGAGTGAAGAAAAAGGTTTTGGTTTTATATGAATTTGTTTATTTCTGCCCATAATGTTTAAGAACTTCCTGGGCACTGCAGGTTTTCACTTCTCCTGTTGACTCTAATTGAGTCAAGGAAGGTAGTAACTCACATCCCAAAGTCTTGCCTGCTCCTCTCATCACTTTAGCACGACTATCTGGAATAAACAGGAACCAGACAAGAGATGGGGAGTGGCCCATCGCTGAGACTGCACCCCATGGCCCTACAGTTATCTGAGAAAGTCACCCCCAACAAGAGAATGAAATGAAAGGGTAGGGAGAATAGACTCTGAATCCCACCCTAAATTCTTATAGAACATCAATTTCTCAGAGATCGTTCTAAAGCATTCCATTTCTAAATGGAAACGATTTCCTAGGGTTTTTTAAAAATTCTTACTTTTATCAGTTATGCAACATTTAATGATATAATCACAAGTACTATCTACAATAACAATCAGGTTTGGAAGCAAGGCGGACTCCTTGCAAGGCTGCAACTCCAGATGTGGAAGCAGCAGGGCACAGACTATAAAAAGAGTGTATTGGCCTCATGGGTTGTGTGTGTCACGGCACACTGGTCAGTACATCCACCAAACAAAGAGGCCTAATTCATTTGGCAAGTCAGTTAACTGCAGAACATTTCAGAGACCTTCTGCCATTTTCGCTGAGATCATAGAGTAAACAGATATGTAATAGTTGTGAAACTGTGTAAAAACATTTTAATCTCCTTTGTTTAAAGGAGATACTTCACAATTCATGCTTCTTTGAACACTTTTTTTTTTTTTTTTTTTTGCTTTTATGACAAGAGGGCTCACCAACACACACACACAATAAATTACTCAAAGAAACAGAATCAGGCAGCAAGACCTGATACTCTACCCGTGGATATAAAAATTCAACTTAAGGCTCCCATGCCCAAATTTAAATACTCAGGAATCAACTTAAGTAACTCATGCCTCATTGGCAGGACTGTACGGAAGATCCTTTTCCCTTGCGATAGTAAAACCTATCCATTTTCTTACCTCACTCAGTATCAGCTTTTATACTTTTACTGATAAAACAGACAATGAACACACTGTATAGGAAGCTTGAGCTCTTAATTAAAAGGAACACAGAGTCATATCTAAATCGTTTGCCACAATGATCTAAAACCACTCTTTTCATATCTTAATTTTAATCACAGGACCCAAGCCCTTGCATTACCTTTATTTTCAGAACTGGAGCCAGTGTTGCTATCTGGTGCGGGCAGCATGTCTTCATACCCCCAGGATACTATATGTTTGCCACCAAGCAAACAGGAGGGGGATCCGGGCCCCCCTTCCAAAAGCAACAGCCTAAAAGAGGGAAGTAGAGAATCATAAAGACACTGACACTATCCATTCCAGCAAGAAGATAAAAGTCAATTTACCATCTCGAAGAGCAGAAAACTACAATAGTTCTACACAAATACTATGTATCTGAAAAGACATTCATGAAACTTATATTCTTACATTAAAAAATTATGAAGTGGTGCTTATATTATAATAAATTTGTAGCTGTGTGTAAAAATGTACATATTTTACATGTATACATGTATGAGAGAAAGGAAGGGATGGAGAGAGAGGGGTATGAACTAGGAAATACATACAACATTTGGAGTGGTTGAGTAGCGAAATTATGAACAACTTTCACTTTTTTTACTTTATATCTTAACATATTATCATCTTGAAATCTACAATAAAAATTCAAGACAAGCTACTGCATTTTTTAATCCACTAAAATTAAAAAATGAAAAACAACATGCTTTTTTAAGAAGGAAAAAACAAAATTCTTACGATGATTAGAACAGCACACTTACTTAAAAACATGAGTCATTAATTGATAAAAAAAGAGTTTAGCAATTTACTTATTGGAAGAGCTTTAATTCTCAAGGCTCACTTGTGTAGGAGGAGGGTGAGGATCCAAAGTGACAGCTTACCTATACAGCACATCGGCTACAGGCAGGGACCCTAAATCAGTCTGTTTCTGTAATAGATGGACTGTATGAACAAAAGTTTTCAATGATCCCCTAAAAAAAGAAGGAACAGAAAATCACTGAAATTGAAACGTCAAATAATAAGGTTGTTGATGTCAATGTTATTAATCACATGGGAAGCTTCCAAAGTAAGTCTGTGTCTGCTGAGCAACTGAGCATGTATACATGCTGCCAGTCAGTAGATGTGCTGTACAAAATATCAGATATACTTGCCTCTTACCCTGCTGGTTCTTCTTGTATTTGCAAAGGTAAATTATCTCCCCCTAACATGAAAGTTCAAAACAGAAAGCTCAAGCACAAAGAACAGGTGGTGATTATGCCTGGATACTCTTTCATCAAGTCAATCTCTAGTCTAGAGGAGAGATTTCATTGGAAGAGGTTATATTTAAAGTCTAGCAGTATTTCCAGGCTTAAATTTTTTAACATATTTGTTAAGTTCATTCATTTTACATCTCACCAAACCCCCATCACATTAAATATGACCAAAATGAAAAACATTCAAATAATGCTTTGTGCTGAAGGGTATTCCTTCTGCTTTCCCCTGCTGTGAAGTATGTGATTGTAATGTTTGCAGAGCTCACAAAGACCCGATTTCCTTTTGGTTCCAAAGGCTTAAAGCCCTGGGAAGTCTGTAATACAGTCAGCAGGATCTAAAAGAAGGTGCTTTTAAGATGCACAAGACTTACCTGGCCAGATCCCAAGTATAAATCACCGTAAGAACATTTCTTGAACTAAATGATCATGGGTATCAGATGGGCTGACTTCAGACTGCTGCCTTATTTCTCTTAGCCAAGGCTTTAATTGCTAGGTATCATGTGCCTAAACCTCACAAGAAATGGAATACCCAATGGAGGATCAAGGAGGCCTAGAGTCCTCCTCTTAATTGTCCCCTTCCCCTATCTCTGGTGTTCAAAATAATCAAAACCAAAGAACCATAATGGCAGGGAGGCAGCAGATAGAGTGTAAAAGCACAAGCTGGGAGAAAAGACCCCTAGGCTCCGAAACCAGGCTCTGGCACTCACCAGCAGCAGCATCTCAGTCCTGTTACCAAACTCCTATAGGTTTTTACTTCATCATCTGTCCAACAAGGATACCTCCCTGGGTTACAACGAGGTTAAAATTAACGGGCAATGACACACTGGAATATTTAAAATCAGTAAGCCAACTATAAGATATTACTGGCTGCCAGATTCAGACATTAGAGTAAAATTTAGACTCCGTCCATGGCTTCTAAGCCCCAACATGGTCTGGACCCTCCTCTCCCACCTCCCCTTCTACTACTGCATTCCAGCCCCCTGCTCACTTTGCTGTCCCTCAGCTAGCCCAAGGACAGGAGGATGATCAGATTTGTGCTGCTTGCTGCTCCTCTTGCCTGGAACTCCCTGTTACTGGCTTTTCTGTGTGGCTGGCTCTGTGTCAACTGTCTAGGCCTCAGCTCACATGTTATCTCTTCAGTAAGGTTTGCCTAGTCAAGGCTATGGTTTTTCCTGTGGTCATGTATGGATGTGAGAGTTGGACTGTGAAGAAGGCTGAGCACTGAAGAATTGATGCTTTTGAACTGTGGTGTTGGAGAAGACTCTTGAGAGTCCCTTGGACTGCAAGGAGATCCAACCAGTCCATTCTGAAGGAGATCAGCCCTGGGATTTCTTTGGAAGGAATGATGCTCAAGCTGAAACTCCAGTACTTTGGCCAGCTCATGCGAAGAGTTGACTCATTAGAGAAGACTCTGATGCTGGGAGGGATTGAGGGCAAGAGGAGAAGGGGACGACAGAGGATGAGATGGCTGGATGGCATCACTGACTCGATGGACGTGAGTCTCAGTGAACTCAGGGAGTTGGTGATGGACAGGGAGGCCTGGCGTGCTGCAATTCATGGGGTCGCAAAGAGTCGGACACGACTGAGCGACTGATCTGATCTGAAGGTCTTTCCAGGCATCTCTAGCTAATGCTGGCCTCTACCTCCTCTTAAGTTATTCTCTATTAGCAAAATATCCTGATTTGTCTTCTTACTATGAATATCTTTCTCTGGAAATTATCCTATACATTCATTCATTGCTAGTTGTCTGTCTCTGCTGCTGCTGCTGCTAAGTCGTTTCAGTCGTGTCCGACTCTGTGCGACCCCATAGACGGCAGCCCACCAGGCTTCCCGTCCCTGGGATTCTCCAGGCAAGAACACTGGAGTGGGTTGCCATTTCCTTCTCCAATTGTCTGTCTCTCTCTCACGTAAACTTTGCAATCTTAGGGACCATCTACTTTGTTCACTGTTATGTTTCTACTGCCTACAAGAGTCCCTTGCCTGTGGTAAATGAGCAATAATGATTGACAAAATGCAATCTACTCAACTGTAAAATTAGAGATCATGAGTCACCCACTGTGAGTCACTATTTCTCTAAGACCGAACAAGGTTCCTGGCACATCAGAAGTGTTCAATAAATGTTAGCTAATTGAAATGAATGAATATCTTCAAAATAACTTTTTGGAAACACTGTTCTGTCTTTGAGAGCATCAATCTCAAAAGTTCAATAATATGCTCCTAAACACATCATTAAAAGAGATGATCCAACCCTGAAAGGCATATGACTTCTGAGGTAAATAAAGTCCAGACAAGGTGATAATATTAGCAACAGAATGTAGGCACTATCTTAGACAAAAACAACACACACACACACACCCCCAAGAAGAAGAAAATAAAAACACTCATTTCTGCTGGATGGACTTTGGGATCTCAAGTACATGAAGCAATTTCAATAACCATCTGTTGGTTCAGACTAAATTAGGGCACAATAAAAAAGTGAGTTTTATGACCCCATGTTTATTAAAACATCTGAAAGTAAAGAGTTGGTAATTATTCCAAACATCCTAAATCTGTCTAAAGATAGAAAAATTTCCCAAAGTAGGACTTTTGCATTAATAACAAATCTATTTAGGGCTCAAAACTGTCTTCTGCATATCCAAAAATTAATAAATAAATTCAATATAAAGCCTTTACAGGGAAACTTATTTTGGTACCACCCAATAATGTATCCAGAATTAAGCTCATGTCAGGATTTCCATAATCAACTACAGTCTTCCAGTATCTAAAAGTAGGCTATGACAGTTTGCTCAGGGCAAAGAAACTGACAATAAATGTTGGTGCCATTTTGCCTTAAAAACAGCTTGAGATTGAACCATCTGAAGGTCAACTTTGAATCCATAAAAATAGAGGAAGGAGTCTAAGGACTTCGGAATCCTCCAAGAAGTTATTCATTTGCTTTGCTAATAAAAGGAAGAACTCAATCAAAGAAAAAATTTTGAAGGGAGAGGGACAGATTAGCAACATTAACCTGTCAGACCATGGTCCTAATGGTCCCTAGACAATTAGGTTAGAAGAAAGCAAAGGCAGTGAACCTTTTCTTCACAAATATGTGAGCAGGATCAACAGTTTACTGAGCAGGAGAATGTAAGAAATCCTCTCCCGGAAAAGTAAATCTAAGAATATTTCTTATTGACGGTTATCAATGACATCAACTTACATGCAAAGGACAGTACACTATTAAAAATCTTATACACACACACACACATATATATGTATACACACACAGAGAGATCTTTCAATCAGATTGATGGAGCCAAGCATTGAGGTCCAGAAATATAATTTGTGACCATATCTGTGTGACTGAGTCCAGGTGAGTAATAACCCATTCACTGACACACTCCTTACAGACATGTGTCACAAAAAAATTTAGATGCTCTACACATTTTTTTCACTGTCCTTCTGGGAGAAATATAGATATAACATCCTCCACTAACCACTTGATGTAAAACACAAATCATCTAAGGGTAAGAGATAATGGCAAGTATTAATTCTGCATTTTAAACTGTTTAAGCTGTTATGATATAACACAAAGCAAGACCTTGAACTTGGGTTCCAGCTCCAACTCCTGGTGCCAAGTTTTGATGAAAACATCTTAGGCACTGTCAAGGCTGTGAAATTCAATACTGAAAACAAAGAAGGACTTCTGAATATTAAGGCTTCCATCAAATACACTTGCTCTCTCATTCACTCACCCAACCCAGGCAGCAGCCATCACAAGGTCACCGGGGGGTACCTTTGATTTTCCTTACCTGGCACATGCCAAAGCCACGAGGGCAGCAGCAGCATTTTCTTTTTGCTTATGTGGGATGTGTCGGCCTGTGTCAGAAGTCTCCTCTAGCCAGGAGCACAGCAAAGTTTCAATTCCATTGAGACAGTCAGCAGGCTCCTTGGTCAGGCTCAAAGGCTGGCAGTCGCGAAGGCAGTTCAATAGCACCTCAGCAGTGATGTTACAGAGAGAGGGGTCTGTTCTACTCTGGGACTGAATAAGGGGGAAGACCAGCAGGAGCCCCATCCTCGACGTGAAGGGAGCTTGCTCGGGTTGCTGCAACAAGCCCTGGCGTTTGAGCAAGGCCAAAGTTTCTTCATCACCTGAACTCTCCCTTTCATGCTGTTCTTCCAAGGCCAGCTGGCGCTGGGCATTCCACAGTCCTCGCAAGGCATTCAGGCGGTATTCCAGCAGGCGGGCATAGGCGTTGCTCTGATTCCCACAAACAGAGCGCAGACGTTCTGCTAATTCCGTTGGGTTCTTGGTCTCAAATGTTAAAATCTAAGGAAAGAACCAGTAGAGAGGAAATTGGTATGTATAGTTTCCACCACCACTCTCATCTATGATAAGAGTAAATCTATCCACTGGTCTCTAAAAATGGTCCACATCACGGCAGCCTGGATGGAAGGAGAGTTTGGGGGAGAATGGATACTTGTATATATATATAGCTGAGTTCCTTTGCTGTCCACCTGAAACTATCACAACATCGTTAATTGGCAATACTCCAATACAAAATTAAAGTTTAAAATTAAAATTTTAAAGTTAAAAGTTAAAAAAATGGTCCACATCAAAAAATCTTTTGTGAGCAAATATGAAAATGTGTGCTATAAAGCCAGGCTGCTGATGGAGATTTTCTTTTCTTGGCATTTCTGCTAATGTTACTATTAAAAGTGAGATTAGAACCTGAATCATGAAAATAGTTAAATATGGAAGTCAGAGTTAATTTGAATAACTTATCTTAGAAAGCTGAGGCATAAATATTTATTCAATCAATTTATAAATCTGTCTCTAACTTCTATTACCAATTAGATTGTCAATGAAAACAGAACAAGTTTCATCGTCAAAATCTAAAATACCTACTAATAAATGATTGTTTATTATTCTCTCCGCTTGAGGAGCATTCCACTCTTATTACTGTTAATCCATTATTTCAATTGGTGACATCATAAATAGATTTATACAGTTCTCACTGATAGCAGAACCACCACTATTTTCTTTCCAAAAACATATAATTATCAGGAGACCTCCTTGAGATTTTCAGTAGCCAGGGAAATAATAAAACCTCAATCAACTAAGAAATAGATACTAAGATAAAGAATCAAACTAAATTTATGATGCAAAGAGTTTACACACGGAAGTTTGACTAAGTTAAGATGAATAGACTGTTATAACCAACAAATAAAGGCAGACACTCCTGAAGCAAGCATATTAAAATAAATTATCAGCCACCAGAGGTGTCTCGGGGAAGGCAATGGCACCCCACCCCAGAACTTTTGCCTGGAAAATCCCATGGACGGAGGATCGTGGTAGGCTCCAGTCCATGGGGTCGCTAAGAGTCGGACACGACTGAGCGACTTCACTTTCACTTTTCACTTTCATACATTGGAGAAGGAAATGGCAACCCGCTCCAGTGTTCTTGCCTGGAGAATCCCAGGGACGGGGGAGCCTGGTGGGCTGCCGTCCATGGGGTCACACAGAGTCAGACACGACTGAAGTGACGCAGCAGCAGCAGCAGCAGAGGTGTCTGGTTCTCAGTAGACCAGAAAGTCAGAGTGGGAAGAGGCTTGGAACAAAAGCAAAGAAAATGCTGTCAAGTCATTGGCACTGGCATTTTAAAGCGTCATAGGTCATTCTATTTCGCTCATAAACTGCAAAATCCTTTTTTTAACCTCAAATTTTGCCCTTAAATCCTGTAACTGCCTAGCTTAGCTATACATGCAAGCCACTAAACTAAAAAAATGTTCAGTTTAAAAAAACATTCTAATTCAGAAAATTAACTACAGGTATATCTCATTTAACTGATTTAAAAAAATAGTCAACCCAGTTAAAAGCTACCAATTCAAACTTCAGTGCCAGTGTGTCAGATCAGAAATAATATCCAAATGCCATAACATTTCAACCAACAACTTAGCAATAAAAAGAAATGAACTACTGATCCCCACAACCTCAGTGAATCTTAATGGCATTTTGCTGAGTGAGAGAAATCAATTTCAAAAGGTTCCATCTGCATGATTCTATTTATTACTTTCTGGGGAAAAAATGTATAGTGATTAAAAAAACAGATCAATGGTTGCCAGAGGCTGGGGTACATGGAGGGTGTGACTATTTAGGGAGAGTATAAGAAGGTTCAAGAAGACAAACTGTTCTACATCTTGAACAGCACTGGTGGTTACATGAATCTTACATGTGCTAAGTGGTTGCATGAATCAATACATGTGTTAAGTGGTTTGCTAAGAGTCATAGAACTGTACTTTCCCCCCAAAAATGTCAATTTTACCATACAATAATTTTTAAATAAAATTTTTTAAAAGTTCTAACCAGGCAATAGTTGTATTCAACTAGGTATCATTAGGTAAAGCTATATTGCAAATCATATTATTAAAAATAAGAACCAGGGACATCTCTATTTAGTTTTTACTAAAGAATATCAAACACATAATGATTATAATGTCCTTTACCATCAAGTCATACAAATTTCATCAGCCCACCCTTTTGTCTAGATTCAAACACAAATTACACTTCTGATTATTTTTCACAAATGTTAGCAGATAAAATAACTACAAATTCCTTTATAAAGGATCGCACTTCAGAGGTGACTACCCTGAAGTAATCATACCTAAGGAAGCTGCTGCTGCTGCTGCTAAGTCGCTTCAGTCGTGTCTGACTCTGTGCGATCCCATAGACAGAAGCTCACCAGGCTCCCCTGTCCCTGGGATTCTCCAGGCAAGAACACTGGAGTGGGTTGCCATTTCCTTCTCCAATGCATGAAAGTGAAAAGTGAAAGTGAAGTCGCTCAGTCGTGTCCGACTCTTAGCGACCCCATGGACTGGAGCCTACCAGGCTCCTCCGTCCATGGGATTTTCCAGGCAAAAGTACTGGGGTGGGGTGCCATTTAGATTGCCTTTTTTTTTTTTTTTTTTTTTAAGATCTCCCCTCAAAAAGTCAGTAACCAGCTTCCACCATCATGGTCAACAATCAAAGACTGAGATACTTTTAACGTGAAAAACCATAGAATTTTAAATTTGGTCATCTCAAGTTATGAAGATCTAAACAAATTTTGTTACGTTTTTAAAAAGCTTTTCAACATTGATTTTGTGATTTCTACCCAGTACAACCCTTTGATACACAATACATATACACTCCAGATACATTTTTACTTATGCTACACTGAGCAGCTACTTACGTTACATGAAGCAACTCCTGAAAAATTCAATATAGGCTTTTATTGGACACAAGAATCAAACAACAATTCAGTATCATTCAGTTCAGTCACTCAGTTGTGTCTGACTCTGTGAGCCAAGGACTGCAGCCCTCCAGGCTTCCCTGTCTATCACCAACTCCCGGAGCTTGCTCAAACTCATGTCCATCTAGTCGGTGATGCCATCCAACCATCTCATCCTCTGTCGTCTCCTTCACCTCCTGCCTTCAATCTTTCCCAGCATCAGGATCTTTTCTAATGAGTCAGTTCTTCACATCAGGTGGCCAAAGTATTGGAGCCTCAGCTTCAGCATCAGTCCTTCCAATGAATATTCAGGACTGCTTTCCTTTAGGATTGACTGATTTGATCTCCTTGCTGTTCAAGGGACTCTCAAGAGTCTTCTCTAAACACAGTTCAAAAGCATCAATTCTTCGGCGTTTAGCTTTCTTTACGGTCCAACTCTCACATCCATACATGACTACTGGAAAAACCATAGCTTTGACTAGACAGGCCTTTGTCAGCAAAGTAATGTGTCTGCTTTTTAATATGCTGTCTAGGTTGGTCATAGCTTTCCTTCCAAGGAGGAAGCATCTTTTAAATTTCATGGTTGCAGTCACCATCTGCAGTGATTTTGGAGTCCAAGAAAATAAAGTATGTCACTGTTTCCATTGTTTCCCGATCTGTTTGCCATGAAGTGATGGGACCAGATGCCATGATCTTAGTTTTTTGAATGTTGAGTTTTAGGCGAATTTTTCCCTCGCCTCTTTCACTTTCAAGAGGCTCTTTAGTTCCTCTTTGCTTTCTGCCATAAGGGTGGTATCATCTGCAAATCTGATGTTGGTATTTCCCCATGCAATCTTGATCCCAGCTTGTGCTTCATCTAGCCTGGTATTTCACATGATGTACTCTGCATGTAAGTTAAATAAGCAGGGTGACAATATACAGCCTTGATGTACTCCTTTCCCAATTTGGAACCAGTCAGTTGTTCCATGTATGGTTTTAACTGTTGCTTCTTGACCTGCATACAGATTTCTCAGGAGGCAATTAGGGGCTTCCCTGATAGCTCAGTTGGTAAAGAATTTGCCTGCAATGCAGGAGACCCCAGTTCAATTCCTCCTGGAGAAGGGATAGGCTACCCACTCCAGTATTCTCGGGCTTCCCTTGTGGCTCAGCTGGTAAAGAATCAGCTGCAATGCAGATCTGGGTTTGATCCGTGGGTTGGGAAGATCCCCTAGAGAAGGGAAAGGCTACCCACTCTAGTATTCTGGCCTGGACAAGTACATGGGGTTGCAAAGAGTCTGACACAACCAAGCAACTCTCAATAAGGTGGTCTGGTATTCCCATCTCTTTAAGAATTTCCCATAGTTCGTTGTGATCCACATAGTCAAAGGCTTTTTAGCATATTCAATGAAATAGAAACAGATGTTTTTCTGGAATTCTCTTGCTTTTTCTATGATCCAATGGATGCTGCCAATTTGATCTCTGGTTCCTCTGCCTTTTCTAAAGTAACATTGCTGCTGCTGCTGCTGCTGCTAAATTGCTTCAGTTGTGTCCGACTCTGAGACCCCACAGACGGCAGCCCACCAGGCTCCCCTGCCCCTGGGATTCTCCAGGCAAGAACACTGGAGTGGGTTGCCATTTCCTTCTCCAATGTATGAAAGTGAAAAGTGAAAGTGAAGTTGCTCAGTCGTGTCTGACTCTTAGAGACCCCATGAACTGTAGCCCACCAGGCTCCTCCTTACGTGGGATTTTCCAGGCAAGAGTACTGGAGTGGGCTACCATTGCCTTCTCCAAAAGTAACATTACACTCAACTATTTACTTTTATTACTAAGTGCTTCTGAAATTTGATCCTTCATGGTTCATAAAATGATGTATATGGCAGAATCTGAGGTTAACGTCAAATATTAAGATTATCTGAAAAAATATATACTACTGCATTTTTCTGATGGTTCTATTTCTTACAAGCACTTTAGTTATATTTTAAGCATTCCACTTGAAAGACAAATATTCTGAAAGGATTTGAGTTATAATTAACCAAATAATATATAATATACACACTTAAGTGATTGTTATGTTTATTGATTTAGCAGTATCTAAAGCACACTATGCTTTCAGAAATCCATTAGGTTACTCAGCATTATCCATTTCAATGGCCTCTTATGAAAACTAAGAACTGTCTGATATGCTGCTGTTTTTAAGAATTCTAAAGTTCGAAAGTCATGGCCTAAAGTCATTTTATAAAGAGAAAGAGATCATACCTTTGGGTTTTAGTAAGTCAGCTATGGAGGATCTTTTCTGGTACTTATGAATATTAAATGATTTGTCTCTGATGCTCATATAAAACCACTACTCTTAGTAACAGTTCTTGATCAAGAAGATAAAAGACCAAAATATCACTAGAAAATTAAATTTTTTTTAAAAAAGGAAAAAGGCTACTTAAGAAAAAGGGAAGATCCCTGACACCTTTAATCAGAAGATAGGTTTACTAACTGTACGTTGGTGACAATGCTGATGTCACCAAAGTATTAAGGGAATGACACTCAAAATATTAACTCAAAGCCTTAATGTAATTTTTCATCATACATGACATACATGTTTTGAAGCTAAAAAACAATCATTCTGGAAAGCTAAGAGAAAGGAGGCAAAATATTCTTTACCAGCTATATCTAGCTTTGAACAAGACTCCAGTATCGACAGAAGAGTTAGAGAGGATTATATCATTTTAACCAACTTTTTTTTTTCATTTGGAAAACACAGAACACATACCTACCAGTCATGATGCAAAATATGGTAGGAATAAGCATATAGAGGCTTTTCGGGTAATAGAAAATATTATATATACACATTAGGAAATTAAATAGACTAATAAATCAGTAGAAAAATCAAGATTAGGGAATGAACTACTGCTGCTGCTGCTGCTGCGTCACTTCAGTCGTGTCCAACTCTGTGTGACCCCATAGACGGCAGCCCACCAGGCTCCCCCGTCCCTGGGATTCTCCAGGCAAGAATACTGGAGTGGGTTGCCATTTCCTTCCCCAATGCACGAAAGTGAAAAGTGAAAGTGAAGTTGCGCAGTCATCTCTGACTCTTAGCGACCCCATGGACTGCAGCCTACCAGGCTGGTCCACCATACATGGGATTTTCCAGGCAAGAGTACTGGAGTGGGGTGCCATTGCCTTCTCCGAGGGAATGAACTACTATACTCTCTTAAATGTAAATCTCAATTTCCATCTACTTTGCTGTTCAGAATACAAAAGATGTAATTCTCTAAAAGGGTCAAGATGTAGCTAAAACAGATTATATAAGCAAATTATAATCTCCTACCTCTGAAAGAAACAGAAAGCAAACCCATTTCTAAGTCATCCAAAACATTCCAGAAATAAAAACACACAAAGAGATTTTCACTGCAGTCTTATCTCAGTGGAAAAAGTAGAAGCAATCTCAAAATTCAGAAGTGTTCAATTAAATTATATCATAATGGAGTATTGTGGGATAAATTAAAAATAATTAAAACTATACAACAATAAAAAGCAGTATAAAAATTATATATGCCCTATAATAAGGTAAAACATACTTATTCAATTTTGAGATGTCATTAATATTTGAGGTAATATAAACAGGTGGGTTTTTTTCCACTATTAAAAAAAAACTGTGATGACAAGTTAAATAGTTTATATTGAGGAAAAGTAGTCATAACTGGAGCTGGTATTTTACAGCAGCAAGCACTGTCTTTAATAACTCCTAGTCAAACAAATGGTAACTGATATAATCAACATTTGGGAGATGTATCTGACAAAGCACAAGCGTAAGGACCACAGGGAGTGTTTTCTTTAAATCAGTTCATTAGTCCCATCTATTGTACTTCAGCAGCAGTTTTTCTCACCTTAGGGCTCATTAGGCGGAAGACTCTGGTGGGATGGGGGAGAGCACCACAGATGCTGAGAACTATCAGTGAACAATAAAACTGTTGATTCTCCAAAAAGAAATGAGATTTAAAACTCAGGATCACGGAAGCTCCAAATAAATTATTACACTCCCTAGTATGAATAAATTATTATACTCCCTAGTAAGGTTCATTAACTGATTCAATTCATTATATGAACCTGTCAGCATAAAATGAATTTATACATGAATTATTCCAAAGCAGATTGAACTGGCCCGACTTGCAACCCCAGGACAAAACTTTTCAGTAGAGTCAACAGAATACCAAAATTCTCTCAAACGTTAGAGTGAGTTTTTAAACCCTTTTACAGATTTTCCTACAACTTTTTTTACATTATGAAGATGGCAGTTATGGTCAAATTGAATTGCATCTGGCAACTCAAAGATCAGAAAGATTTCATGTGAACCAAGTAAATGAATCAAGAATGAAAGGATGGAACTCTATCTCTAATACAAAGTGAAAGTGAAAGTGAAGTTGCTCAGTTGTGTCCAACTCTTAGCGACCCCATGGACTGCAGCCTACCAGGCTTCTCCATCCATGGGATTTTCCAGGCAAGAGTGCTGGAGTGGGGTGCCATTACCTTCTCCGCATAGGTAAGCTGCTGCTGCTGCTGCTAAGTCGCTTCAGTCGTGTCCAACTCTGTGCGATCCCATAGACGGAAGCTCACCAGGCTCCCCCGTCCCTGGGATTCTCCAGGCAAGAACACTGGAGTGGGTTGCCATTTCCTTCTCCAATGCATGAAAGTGAAAAGTGAAAGTGAAGTCGCTCAGTCGTGTCTGACTCTCAGTGACCCCATGGACTGGAGCCTACCAGGATCCTCCGTCCATGGGATTTTCCAGGCAAAAGTACTGGGGTGGGGTGCCATTGCCTTCCCCGCTCTAATACAAAAGCCTAAATCAAAAGTGGATCCGTTATCAATTAAATTAGACCCTGAAGCTGCACAACCTTATTCAGTCTTGTATGTATTCAAACTCTCATCAGCATCTATTTTTTAAAACGGTCTTAACTGATAACCACGATTAAATTTCACACTTTAATTCATGAGTTTTAGCCCTTAGCTTGGTGCCAAAACTAGGAATGGACTCTGCCTTGTTACCAGGCTAATTAGCTTTGGCTCTGTTCTGGAACTCTAGCACGTGGTGATTTCTCCCAAATCGCTGGATAAACTGAGAGCAGCCTTTATTGAGAGCACAACTGTTAGAACTCTGAGGACTCCTAAATGTAAGAAATCACTGTTCAAATTCTTTGTGCATAAAAGTTCCATCTTATCCTAATCCCTGCCTAGTTTTCATCTCTGTCATGTTCTATGACCAGGGTTCTATTTTTCCATCTCCCTGCTAATATGGCCTGAATATCCTATACCACTAAGTTTAAATCCTATCTATCATTCAGAACTCAGCTCTGCTCCACCATCAACTCTGAAACACACTTTTATTCCTCGCACTTCCCCTTCCGAGAATAACCTTTTATTATTAGTTGTTTTATAAGTTTTGTTGCTACACATCACACACACACATCAGTCGCTCAGTCGTGTCCGACTCTTTGCGACCCCATGAACTGCAGCACGCCAGGCCTCCCTATCCATCACCAGCTCCCGGAGGTCACTCAGACTCATGTCCATAGAGTCAGTGATGCCATCCAGCCATCTCATCCTCTGTCGTCCCCTTCTCCTCTTGCCCTCAATCCCTCCCAGCATCAGAGTCTTCTCCAATGAGTCAACTCTTCGCATGAGCTGGCCAGAATACTGGAGTTTCAGCTTTAGCATCATTCCTTCCAAAGAAATCCCAGGGCTGATCTCCTTCAGAATGGACTGGTTGGATCTCCTTCCAGTCCAAGGGACTCTCAAGAGTCTTCTCCAACACCACAGTTCAAAAGCATCAATTCTTCGGTGTTCAGCCTTCTTCACAGTCCAGCTCTCACATCCATACATGACCACAGGAAAAACCATAGCCTTGACTAGGCGAACCTTTGTTGGCAAAGTGATGTCTCTGCTTTTGAATATGCTATCTAGGTTGGTCATAACTTTCCTTCCAAGGAGTAAGCGTCTTTTAATTTCATGGCCGCAGTCACCATCTGCAGTGATTTTGGAGCCCAGAAAAACAAAGTCTGACACTGTTTCCACTGTTTCTCCATCTATTTCCCATGTAGTGATGGGACCAGATGCCATGATCTTCGTTTTCTGAATGTTGAGCTTTAAGCCAACTTTTTCACTCTCCACTTTCACTTTCATCAAGAGGCTTTTTAGTTCCTCTTCACTTTCTGCCATAAGAGTGGTGTCATTTGCATATCTGAGGTTATTGATATTTCTCCCAGCAATCTTGATTCCAGCTTGTGTTTCCTCCAGTCCAGCATTTCTCATGATGTACTCTGCATATAAGTTAAATAAACACGGTGACAATATACAGCCTTGACGTACTCCTTTTCCTATTTGGAACCAGTCTGTTGTTCCATGACCAGTTCTAACTGTTGCTTCCTGACCTGCATACAGATTTCTCAAGAGGCAGATCAGGTGGTCTGATATTCCCATCTCTCTCAGAATTTTCCACAGTTTATTGTGATCTACACAGTCAAAGGCTTTGGCATAGTCAATAAAGCAGAAATAGATGTTTTTCTGGAACTCTCTTGCTTTTTCCATGATCCAGCGGATGTTGGCAATTTGATCTCTGGTTCCTCTGCCTTTTCTAAAGCCAGCTTGAACATCAGGAAGTTCACGGTTCACATATTGCTGAAGCCTGGCTTGGAGAATTTTGAGCATTACTTTACTAGCGTGTGAGATGAGTGCAATTGTGAGGTAGTTTGAGCACTCTTTGGCATTGCCTTTCTTTGGGATTGGGATGAAAACTGACCTTTTCCAATCTTGTGGCCACTGCTGAGTTTTCCAAATTTGCTGGCATATTGAGTGAAGCACTTTCACAGCATCATCTTTCAGGATTTGGAATAGCTTCACTGGAATTGCATCACCTCCACTAGCTTTGTTCCTAGTGATGCTTTCTAAGGCCCACTTGACTTCACATTCTAGGATGTCTGGCTCTAGGTCAGTGATCACACCATCATGATTATCTGGGTCGTGAAGCTCTTTTTTTGTACAGTTCTTCTGTGTATTCTTGCCACCTCTTCTTAATATCTTCTGCTTCCGTTAGGTCCATACCATTTCTGTCCTTTATCGAGCCCATTTTTGCATGAAATGTTGCTAAGTCGTGTCCAATTCTTATGACCCCAGGGACTATAGCCCACCAGGCTCCTCTGTCCATGGGATTTCACAGGCAGGAATACTGGAGTGGGTTGACATATCCTTCTCCAGGGGATCTTCCTGACACAGGGATCAAACCTGAGTCTCCTGCATTGCAGGCAGATTCCTTACCTACTGAGCCATCAGAAAGTCCCAGATAACCTTTTGGTATTCTCATATTATCTAGGACATACCTCTATCAAAGGATCAGATACAAACTCTAAGAGACAATGTGCCTGCTATTTCAACAGATGTATCAAAGATTTGTTTTTTAACATTTATTTTTATTTATTTATTTGGCTGCAGCTCGTTGCAGGCAAGTGAGACCTTTGGCTGAGGCATGGGAACTCAGTTGCGGCATGTGGGATCTAGCTTCCTGATGAGGGATAGAACCCTGCATTGTGAGCATGGAGTCTTAACCATTGGGCAACAAGGGAAATTCCTCAATGAACTTGTTTTTCTCCCTATACCACTTCGTATTACTTTGTTTTTAAATTTTTATACTTTTTTTAAATTGGAGCATAACTGCTTTACAACGGTGTTGATTTCTGCTGTACAACAATGTGAATCAGCTATAACTATACATATATCCCCTACCTGTTCAGTCTCCCTCCCACCCCCATCCCAGCCTCAATGATTTGTTTTTAATAAATGATGTCCATGAAGGAAATGTAGTGAGTGGTATGTAGAGTGACTATTCGAAGTTGATCTGAGGCATAGAGTCCAAATCTAAAAATTTCTCCATGTTACAAAATCATTTTTTTCACCAAAGTCTTGACAAAACCAATACAAATCATCCCTCTATGCTTAGTAATCAACAGAGTAAAATTCAGAGAAAGATGTAGAAATGAACTCTCAAAATGGTTTCAATGCTATTATAAATTTTATTATTTTTTCTATTTAAAGAAAAAAGATAACTATGCAAAGACTAACTTTACTTGTTATTGCTTGAATTACATATTTAATGAAAAGACTATCATTGTGACATATTCACTAAATGCTTAGCATAAATATCTTAGTAAGAAAGCCACTGATGACAATTTAAAAATACAAAAATATAACAACTTGAAAAAGGAAATTATGCAGCCCCCAAGATGTATAATACACTCTACTATAATGTTATTTAAATCTGTACCCCTATTTCAACTGTGAACTCTGAAAGAGGGAACCAGGTCTTATTCATACTTGTATCAGTGTCGGGCATATAAATGTTTGATAAATTAATGAATGAGGAGATACATAAATTCCAAGAATAATGCTCTTAGGATGTACAGCTGGTTCCCACTGTTACATCCAAGTAACTTTCCCTCATTTGGACTAATTATATTTCTGCCTTCTGGAGCAATGGAAAATAACTATTCCTCTTCCATGTACGAATCTTCTAATTAGATGAAGAAAATATATGTGACAGAGGACGGAACATGAGATATGAGTTAGGGTAACTGCTTTTAACCCTGGCTAAACACTGAGAACTGCCTTGAGAGCTTTCACATATTTAATGGGCCCCACCCCAGCCTGATTAACTCAAAATATCTAGGCATTTGTTTTGCTTAACTTCGGAGGTGAATGAGATACACAGCCAAGATTATAAACCACTGAGTTAAGGAAACTAAGTTCTAGCTGAGCCTCTGCAAATAATTCTTCACTTAAGCATTTTACTTAAATTCTCTCAGTCTGTGTTTCAAAATTTATAGAAATGAGGGGTTTACACCATTAAGATCAAAGGAAATCATGTACAGAGAGTGCTCTGAAAAATCTGAAATCTGATGGAACCCTGATCTAGAAGTGAGATCCAGAGATAAAGTTACAGGAAATTAAGAGGACAAAAAAAAAACATGTTAAACTATACCAGGCAGGTGAAATAAGCATAAACTCAGCAAAGGCCACAAGACTGGAAAAGGTCGGTTTTCATTCCAATCCCAGAGAAGGGCAATGCCAAAGAATGTTTAAACTACCACACTATTGCGCTCATTTCACATGTAGTAAGGTTATGCTCAAAAATCCTTCAAGTTAGGCTTCAGCAGTATGTGAACCAAGAACTTCCAATATACAAGCTGGGTTTAGAAAAGGCAGAAGAACCAGAGATCAAATTGCCAATATTCTTCAGATCATAGAGAAAGCAAGAGAATTCCAGAAAAACATCTACTTCACTGACTATGCTAAAGCCTTTGACTGTGTGGATCACAATGAACTATGGAAAATTCTTCAAGAGATGGGAATACCAGACCACCTTATCTGTCTCCTGAGAAACCTTTATGCAGGACAAGAAGCAACAGTTAGAACCAGACATGGAACAACTGACTGGTTTTTGATTGGGAAGAGTATGACAAGGCTGTATATTGTCACCCCACTCATTTAACTTCTATATAGAGTACATAATGAGAAATGCCAGGCTGGAGGAATCACAAGCTGGAATCAAGACTGTTAGCAGAAATATCAACCTCAGATATGCAGATGATACCACTCTAATGGCAGTAAGTGAAGAGGATCTAAACAGCCTCTTGATGAGGATGAAAGAGGAGAGTGAAAAGGCTGACATAAAACTCAACATTAAAAAACTAAGACCATGGCATCCGGCCCCATCATATCATGGCAAACAGATGGGGGAAAAGTGGAAGCAGTGGCAGACTTTATTTTCTTGGGCTCCAAAATCACTGTGGACGGTGACTGCAGCCATGAAATTAAAAGACGCTGGCTCCTTGGAAGGAAAGCTATGACAAACTTAGCATACTAAAAAGCAGAGACATCACTTTGCCAACAAAGGTCCACACAGTCAAAGCTATGGTATTTCCAGTAGTCATGTACGGATGTGAGTTGGACCGTAAGGAAGGCTGAGCACCAAAGAATTGATGCTTTCAAATTGTGGTGCTGGAGAAGACTCTTGGACACAGCAAGGAGATCAAACCAGTCAATCCTAAAGGAAATCAACCTTCAACATTCATTAGAAGGGCTGATGCTGAAGCTGAAGCTCCAATACTTTGGCCACCTGATGTGAAGAGCTGACTCATTGGAAAAGACTCGATGCTGGGAAAGATTGAAAGCAAAAGGAGAAAGGGGTGGCAGAGGATGAGATGGTTAGATAGCATCACCAACTTAATGGACACGAATCTGAGCAAACTCTAGGAGATAGCAAAGGACAAGGAAGCCTGGCGTGCTGCAGCCCATGGGGTTGAAAAGAGTCAGACACAACTTAGCTACTCAACAATACCAAAGGAAACGCAACAGGACAAAGAACCAACTTTCTGCAAGGCAGAGGAAGGAAAAAAAGAGAGAAGTAACATGTAGTTTAAAAACATCAATCTGGGACTTCCCTTGTGATCTAGTGGGTCAGAATCTATGTTCCCAATGCAGGGGCCCCAGGTTTGATCCCTGGTTAGGGAACTAGATCCCACATGCATGCTGCAACTATGAGTCCACATGCTGCAACTAAGACCCAGCACAGTCAAAATAAATAAATACTAAAAAAATAAAAATCAACCAGTGTCATTGTGTGTCCTATTTATATCCTGATTCAAACAACCAATCTTTTTAAAAATATTAGCACAATCATAAGACAACTGGAAACGCAAATGCTGTCTACATATTTAATTATATTTTAAAAAGTTAAAGATATGAAAAATTATGATTGTTTTTAAGGATTCCTCACCTCTTTAGATACATACTGAAATATTTATGGATAAAGTGATAGGATGTCATGTATTTACTTTAAAATATGGGAATAATATGAGAAAGAGAGAAAACAGGCGGCAGTACAGCTGAAAGAGGATTGGCTATGCACTGAAAACTGGTAAAGTTGGTGATAGGTACCTAAGGGTTTGTTATGCACCTCCATCTACTTTAATGTTTGGGGATAATTGTCCAAATTTTTTTTATAAGAAAAGGGTTTTGGGAAAAGAAAAAAAAAAGCTTGTCAAAACCAAAAGCTGAAGAGGTTATAAGAGCCCCACCATTGGTCACAATCAAGAAGAAACTAGATTTTATTCCAGTTCTTATAAATGGCAGATAGGAATTTCCTCTCCCAATGCTAGGATTGCATAATCTCAATTTGCCACTTAACTTTGCTAATAGAAACTTTTTCTTGGGCCTCTCAAAACTATTACAAACAACTATGATTCATCCAGTTTCCTAAGTAAATATATCTGGTTAAATGTGTATCCTTAAGGAATCCCCCCAAAAAACAAATTAGCAATGAGGATATATGTTTTAAAATTATTTTTTAAACTGCCAAAAGCAATTCATCCCTAAGGTATTTACAATTATTGTTAGTATGGGCAATATGTTTATCATCAAATAATATAATTCATGAGACAAAGGAATGGTAACATTTTCTGAGATTGATGACTAAACATCTGTTTGCTCAAAATACATACAGAAATACACTATTTTATTGAGCAGATAGTTTATAATTACTGCCCACTGCCCATCCTCCACAAAATACTATTTTACCAATTTACGTTTAGCCGAAAAGATTTAACATGGGATAGAGTAAAACCAGAAACAAAGCAAACAGAAGCTAAAGGGCGCCAGCTCAGGTGATGATACCAAAGAATCATAAATATTTTTTTTACAGTTAAGTCCAAATAGCTTATATTTTAAAATATGTATTCATTTGGCTGTGCCAGGTCTTAGCAGTGGCACATGGGATCTTTAATTATCGTTTAGTTATGGTCTACGGGACCTAGTTCCCTGATCAGGGATCGAACTGGAGGGCCCCCTGCATTGGGAACGTGGAGTCTAAGCCACTGGACCAAAATGGAAGTCCCCCATCACTGGATTATTTTCAAGAGAAAGAAGAGTGTGGAGAGAACATACTAAGTTCAGTGGTTAGGAGATAAGGCAAGAGAAATAATAGGTATAATACAGATGAAAGTGAAAGTGGAGAGTGAAAAAGTTGGCTTAAAGCTCAACATTCAGAAAACGAAGATCATGGCATCTGGTCCCATCACTCCATGGGAAATACATGGGGAAACAGTGGAGAAACAGCGTCAGATTTTGGGCTCCAAAATCACTACAGATGGTGACTGCAGCCATGAAATTAAAAGACACTTACTCCTTGGAAGGAAAGTTATGACCAACCTAGACAGCATATTCAAAAGCAGAGACATTACTCTGCCAACAAAGGTTCGCCTAGTCAAGGCTATGGTTTTTCCTGTGGTCATGTATGGATGTGAGAGTTGGACTGTGAAGAAGGCTAAGTGCTGAAGAATTGATGTTTTTGAACTGTGGTGTTGGAGAAGACTCTTGAGAGTTCCTTGGACTGCAAGGAGATCCACCCAGTCCATTCTGAAGGAGATCAGCCCTGGGATTTCTTTGGAAGGAATGGTGCTAAAGCTGAAACTCCAGTACTTTGGCCAGCTCATGTGAAGAGTTGACTCATTGAAAAAGACTCTGATGCTGGGAGGGATTAGGGGCAAGAGGAGAAGGGGACGACAGAGGATGAGATGGCTGGATGGCATCACTGACTCGATGAATGTGAGTCTGAGTGACCTCCGAGAGCTGGTGATGGATAGGGAGGCCTGGCGTGCTGCGGTTCATGAGGTCGCAAAGAGTCGCACACGACTGAGCGACTGATCTGATCTGATTCTGCATATAAGTTAAATAAGCAGGGTGATAATATACAGCCTTGACGTACTCCTTTTCCTATTTGGAACCAGTCTGTGGTTCCATGTCCAGTTCTAACTGCAGCTTCCTGACCTGAATATAGGTTTCTCAAGAGGCAGGTCAAGTGGTCTGGTATTCCCATCTCTTGCAGAATTTTCCACAGTTCACTGTGATCCACACAGTCAAAGGCTTTGGCATAGTCAATAAAGCAGAAATAGATGTTTTTCTGGAACTCTCTTGCTTTTTCCATGATCCAGCAGATGTTGGCAATTTGATCTCTGGTTCCTCTGCCTTTTCTAAAACCAGCTTGAACATCTGGAAGTTCACGGTTCACGTATTGCTGAAGCCTGGCTTGGAGAATTTTGAGCATTACTTTACTAGTGTGTGAGATAAGTGCAATTGTGCGGTAGTTTGAGCATTCTTTGGCATTGCCTTTCTTTGGGATTGGAATGAAAACTGACCTTTTCCAGTCCTTAACATTAGTTCATATTAATTGAAAAAAAAAATGTTTTTCTCTGTCAATACGGATTACAACTTTGCCTATTCTGTTCCTTAATGTATCCCAAGCACCAGAGAACCTGGCAGGTAACAGGTGCTCAATAAATATTTACTGAGGAGCAAATGACTAAAGATGCTACCCAAGAGTGCACATAAGTGCCCCTCAAACAAAACATGCAGAAGGAAATGGCAACCCACTCTAGTGTTCTTGCCTGGAGAATCCCAGGGACAGAGGAGCCTGGTGAGCTGCCGTCTATGGGGTAGCACAGAGTCGGACACGACTGAAGCGACTTAGCAGCAGCAGCAGCAAACAAAACAAAACACAGAAAGCTACAGACACAATAAGGCACCATGTGCAAATACACTCCAAGTCAGTAATTTTTTAAAAAACTTATTCATTTGGCTGTACCAGGTCTTAGTTGCAGCCCATGGGGTCTTTAGTTGTGGCATGTGGGATTTAGTTCCCCAACCAGTGTTCAATCCCAGGCCCTCAGATTGGGAATTCGGAGTCACAGCCACAGAGAAGTCCCTAGGCTTCTAATGAGACTCCTGACCTCATCTTCCTCTAGTCAACATGAACAAAGAAGCTGAAGTCAGTCATCCATATTTTGATTATAAGATCAGAGATGTTAATTTCTAGACCCATAGCCTATAACTGTTTGGCAGGGTTAGGTAAAAACATGAACAGGCACCCAGCAACTATTCAAAAATGATGGATGACCATGGCTGACCACTAAGTACCTCTAAGAAAATGAGAAATATTGCATCTTCTATGCCATTGAATCTTGCCCTTCTCATCAATTCCTCCTCACAGCTGTGCCTGACTAATTAGAACTGCCTGGAAACCTTGTCTATCACTTTACTGGTTATTTCTTCTACTAACTCAAAAGACCCCACTTTAGAATTCAAATCCATCTGTCTCCCTCGGTCTACAAAGAACAAATGTTCAGAAAAACTATCCAACTAGCTAAAATTAAATGTACCTTTTGTAGCTAAGACTTAATATGTTGTTGGGGGCAGGAAGCAAGCAGTACACGAATAAATCTATGGATAAAAAGAAGGTGACACAAAGCTTAACTATATTACTTATTCAACTCCAATCTTAGCAAAACAGGGATAAATTCAGAAACTCATAGGTAAAAAAGATTTGTCTGAAGGCAACTTTCTGGAGAAATGAATACTTGTCAAATGCTGCTCTTCCAAAGTAACTACATAGAACTATCAGCTCCAAAGGTCTGCTCATCCATTTTCCTCTCATCTGAACATTCGAAAACCTAAATAGGCTCAAAATCTATAGCTTTACTCTTGAGATCTGAAAAACACATGATTCATTGCTGAGCTACTGAGACCTGTCCCATGATTAGGAAAAAAAAAATGCACTTTTTATGGCCTCTGTCTGGAACCTATAACTTCAAATTTCTAAGAGTTTTATAAATTATGACAGCAAAATATATAAAATTCCCCCTCTTAATGCAGATTTTACTTCACTTCTGAGTTACAGAGTCCTTCCCTAGGTATGATAAATGAGGAACACATGAAAAAGACCTATTTCATTATGGATTTTAACTGTGAGACTGTAGATTGATTTTTGCTGCCCAAACCACATACACCAAATTATACCATGTTATACCTATGTCCTTAAACATCACAAAATGTCTAAAGTCCAGTTTCTCTTAGCAGTACAGTTTTTTACCAAAGAAATCCTCTCTCTAGTAAGTAATGCAACAGACAACAAAATGAAACATTAAAAGTTTTACATTTTGGAAATTTATTTGAAAAACACTACAATTTACCACATCAATGTATATTTAACTTACAATACTCTGTACGCAGGAATTACAGCTCCTTCTTTTTCTTCAAAATCATATAACTGCAATTTTAGAATTTCACTAAAACTCTTAAAACTACAGACAAAATCACTTCCAAAGACACGCCATTTTTTTTTCATTGCACGGGAAATATGCTGCAACAAATTTAATAGAAAATAAATTTCCACCAACTAGGTTAAAAATATTTTTGTTACATAGATTTATTGTACAAGGGTTCAACTAGCATGAGCATATAGGTAGTTAGTGATAACTGATATTCTCTCAAAACTATACTTCAAAATTTTTGATAATATTGCTACTTTGACAAATACCAATGAATTCCATTTATAAATAAATAAACCCACATTCTGCAAATTAAATCAACAAACTTTATTTCTGATGTGGCTTCTCATGTACAAAGTACTGATAAGCACTGTGAGGATTCAGAAACATTTGGAGATATGCTGCTGCTGCTGCTGCTAAGTCGCTTCAGTCGTATCCGAGTCTGTGCGACCCCATAGACGGCAGCCCACCAGGCTCCCCCATCTCTGGGATTCTCCAGGCAAGAACACTGGAGTGGGTTGCCATTTCCTTCTCCAATGCGTGAAAGTGAAAAGTGAAAGTGAATTTGCTGAGTCTTGTCCGACTCTTAGCGACCCCATCGACTGTGGCCTACCAGGCTCCTCCGTCCATGGGATTTTCCAGGCAAGAGTGCTGGAGTGGGGTGCCATTGCCTTCTCCGATTTGGAGGTATAAAGACATTAAACATTGTACTGGAGAAAAATTGGAATCAATCTGAAATGTCTATCAGCAAGAGAAGGGCTAAATAATCTCTGAGGAAGTTTGAAAGAATGAGGCTGAGCAAGTCATATAAATAAATAAGCAATTTGTGTATATATATATAATTATATACAACTCATATGAATTATGTAGAAGTTATATATAATCCATGTCATATATATACACAGTTCATATATAATTATATATAACTCATAATATAGTTCATATTCATATCAGATCAGATCAGTCGCTCAGTCATGTCCGACTCTTTGCGACCCCACGAATCGCAGCACGCCAGGCCTCCCTGTCCAGCACCAACTCCCAGAGTTCACTGAGACTCAAGTCCATCAAGTCAGTGATGCCATCCAGCCATCTCATCCTCTGTCGTACCCTTCTCCTCTTGCCCCCAATCCCTCCCAGCATCAGAGTCTTTCCCAATGAGTCAACTCTTCGCATGAGGTGGCCAAAGTATACACACATATGAATCAAGCTCTAAGATACACTGAGTATAAAAAATACAAGTTGCAAAAACATGCATATAACAACATTGATACTAAAAACAAAGGACAATACTACATATCTTCTATAGGCAGCATCTACAGGCTCTGTGAGCAAACAAGCCAAGAGCTGAGATGAACATACTTGGAAGAGACCCATTATGGTGAAGGACAATGGAATGGGATTTGAATAGGGCAGAGTGTGAACCCTCAGTATCTCTCCAAAGAATTCCTCAAGCAAGCTTGCAGATCACTTAAATTTTTGTAATAATTGATTTCCATTTACTTAGAACTGTTACTCTTGGGAAAACTCAAAATTTTAACTCCAAAGCATTTCCAACTCTTAATGGCTTCAAGGAGAAAAATCAACCACCACAGAAGTATCCTACAATGTCCTGTTTTAGTGAAACAACCAAAGCTGTAAACCAAAAACTGCAGGGGTGTTATAATTGGCTCAGTGATTTCCGGAACAACTTGGATGAGGGTTCAGCATAAAGAACACAGCCTGGTAAACAGCCACACTGTGAGAAACTAAACAAAGCGGCAATGTCTCTGTTCAAAATACAAATTCCAAAACTAGCTTCACTCAGAGTTCATAAAAAGCTCAACAAAGTAGAGGCACAAGGGTACTAACAAAAAAGTAAGGGGACTGGAAACAAAAATGGCTGTAGGTCTCTGGACTATCTTGAGTTTTCTTATTGCATACAAAATGTTTGGATTAAGAAAAAAAATCATGATCAAACAATACAAAAACAATAAACAAGGCTCTAAACTCTATCTATAAGAACAACCAAAAACTAACCAACCAAAATAAAGAAACACAAACGTAAATAGCAAAATAAGCAGTTTGAGAACAATAAAGTATTTTACAACAGAAAATTCCTGGTTATATATTAATCACATTATAACACTTGCCTACAAAGACTGGAAATAAATTCATCAAATTATGGAGTACACGTAATTTATATTCCTTTTGCTTTTTCAAATTTTCCCCAGAAAACATGCATTACTTTTATAAGAATTACTTTATTTTTTAAGGTTTCTTCATTTTTAAAAATTGAAGTATAGTTGTTTTACAATGCTGTGTTAATTTCTGTTACACAGTAAAATGATTCAGTTATATATGTGTGTGTGTGTGTGTGTATATATACATTCTTTTTTTCTATTCTTTCCCATTATGGCTTATCATAGGATACCGAGTACAGTTCCCTATAAGAAGCTATTTTAGAAAGAGTACAAAGCAAATGTCTTTCCAAAAGGCACTAGCAAACTGTAGTTCAGGAGCTCACAGAATGGAAGTGTTTAGCAGTGAGGGAACTACATTTACAAAATTTACCAAATGTTTATGTGCCAGAAGCTGTGCCAAGAAAGTTCCATTCACTGTGGTTCTTAATCTGGAAAATCATAGCATAAGGTGGGTAAGCAACAGTGCTGTTAAGTAGTGCAACAGCCCCACTAGATAAGAAAATGACTGGTTTAGGAGAAAGGGATAAATTGGGAATTTAGAATGAACAAATACACATTACTATATTTAAAATAGATAAACAACAAGGACCTACTACACAGCACAGGGAACTATATTCAATACCTTGTAATAACCTATATAAGATTATAATGGAAAAGAGTCTGAAAAAGAGTGTATATTAAAAAAATATATAACTGAATTCACTTTGCTATACACCTGCAATAGTGTAAATCAACCAATAGGAAACGGCTGGTTTACCTGGTTAAAGCAATGACCAAAATCACTTCACTAGTAAATGGTGAACTTGGATTAAAAGGTAGTCTGTAAACTCAAGTCCACACTCTGAACCACACCACCAGTATTTCCACACATGTTCAGAATAATCTTGAACACTAGTTTAAAAAACATGGTCCCCCACACCTTCTAAGATGGACCTGGAAATCTCTATATTTAACAGGTGTCCCAGTAATTCTTACAAGCTATAACTTGGAAGATCTGTTCATCCTCTGCTATCACCCAAACTTTTTGTTTAGGATGAAGTTTATTGCCGCATACAAACTGGCCCTAGTTGGTATGAACTGTTTAAATGCCAGATACTACATTCTGCAAAACACAAAAGAAAACCAGGACAATCTATCGGTTGAAGTCACGCTTGGATTTCCAAAGAGAGAAAAAGACTATATAACACAAAGCAGGAGATAAAGCTTTTGCATTGAGACTGTCATAGATCCTGAATTTCTATAACCTCCACAACTGCTCTGATGAGAGTCACTGTCAGCTTGTTTTCCCAAATCACAAACTGGGGAAATCATGGTTGAGGAAAGGAGGAAGGAGCAGGAGAATGAGTTTAGTGACCTACCTACTCTGTTACTCTCATTTTGAAAACAGGGGAAAATAAGGAATTTCACATTCCTAAATAAGAGATTTCCCAGTAGAAACAGGTTATCAATTCTTGAATTAGTATTTCATCTATACATATATGGGGCTTCCCTGGTGGTTCAGACAGTAAAGAATCCACCTGCAATGCAGGAGACCTGGGTTTGATCCTTGGGTCGGGAAGATCGCCTGGAGAAGGGAATGGCAACCCACTCCAGTATTCTTGCCTGGAGAATTACATGGAAAGAGGAGCCTGGCAGGCTACAGTCCATGGGGTTGCAAAATAGTCAGACAAGACTGAGCAACTAACACTTCCATTTTTCACCTTCACGTACATATATACACAGGCAATGGTGAGGTCCACCACAAACTGGAAAATGGGAGTTCCTCCTAAAGGCATTCAAATATTTCATAAAACTCTCCATGCCAAACAAAGCCTATGGGTTAAGCTGACCTTCTGACTATAGTTTGCAATCCTTGTGGGCCCAAATTTCTTCTTACCTCAGTGTCTTTTTCCATAAATACGTATTATTCATTATACTGTGTGTGTGTGTGCGTGTGTGTGTATGTGTATTCATGGAGAGGACAAATGTTGCATTTAAATTCTTTGTCAATCATACTTCAATAAGCTGAAAAAACCTCTGATGATAAATGACTTGGCATCTGTCAAGAAGGCTCTTTAAAAAGTGAAACTCAGGATTGGTAATACTACATCAGCTTAAATATGGAATTTATTTGCACTTCACTTTCTTACCATTAATCATCAATATGCATATTGATATAAGAAATAATATCAGACCTAGTGGACAGAAGTTGGAGCTATGATTTACCACCTTCCTTCTATTCAAACAGAGCCAAAAGACGTATCATACTCTTCCTCAGTCACCCTGATTTCCTAACACAGTGATGCTTGGGGCAGAAGGAGAGGGGGCCCCATGGCAGGTGTTAAGAATTGCTGATTTAGAACATAAGGACAGTATGTTGGCCCAAGCTGTGCTTGTGTTCATGCCAATTGCTTGCCATATGAACTATAAACACATTCCATTTATATGGATGACGTGTAACAGGACAATACACAGAATTCCCTGCTTGAGCTTTTCCAGGCTGTCACTTCCTTGGCTCTGCCAAGTCCTTGCCCCAGGCTTGAGTAGAGATAGTTCATGTCTTAGTTTGGACAAACCAGAGAGAGACAAGGGTGGAACACCGTGAATGTAAAGGCTAAATGTTTTCAAAGACCAAGCTTTGATACTAAGAAATAAAGTAATATATAATTATGACTGATTTGCATTGCTGTATGGCAGAAACCAACACAAACTTGTAAAGCAATTTCCCCTCCAATTAAAAAACAAATTAAAAGAAGGAACAGAAATAAAAAGGTAAATGAAAAACTTAAAAGGGAAAAGAAATAAAGTAGATTAACACTTTAAATAAAGTGCTCTACAAGAGGATGCATTGAGAGGACTATATATTTTATCTGGGTGACCCTAGCCTCTTTCTATTTTTGCCAAAAACCTCTAAAGTAAGATGTAAGGAACTGACCAATTTTAGGGTTAAGAGAAATAAACCTCATCAAGAAGAGTCTAGACTATCTTTGAAATAGGCTTTATGATGCTCCTGCTTGTTTTATCAATCAGAACGATGGATCAAAAACCTAAAATTTACATTTCACCAAAATGTTAGACAGAGCATGATATTATTTTTCAAATGTGCATGTGTGTTTTCTGTATGTGTGTATATATTATGTGTATATATGGTGGGGGGAGGGAGAGAGTAACAGGTTCAAAATCCTTAGAGTGGAGAAATTATGGTTGACTTCTTTTTTATTTTCCAAGTTGTGTACAATAAGCACAAATTGCCTTTGAATTGGGGAGATGGGTGGATATGATATCATGGGAAGAACACTTAAAATACAACATCAGGTTACAAAACAAAAAATGCTTTTACTAACTTAAAAAAAATTATAGAGATGCCTAGAATGAAATACCCCAAAATCAACATTTAAAAACTTCTTGCATGATATTTCCATGTCAAATTATTCTCCAGTGAAGACTCTAGTTGGCACGATGAGCCATGCTTCTTGGGAAAGAAGTCAGGTAAAACATCTAGTTTGGCTTCTCCCCCGTTGAATGAATCTCAACTTCTCCATGCTGAGAACAGATGGTAAAAGAAATTGGCGCAGCACTCAGCTGTGGCAGCACCAACGTGGTGGTCAGCAGGAAATACATTATTCTTAATTTTAACCTCTTCCTAGAAACAGTGCCTGGAATGTTATAGAGTAAAACTGGATAAGCCAGTGTAGGAGGATTTTAGTTTTGGCAAGGTCTGCGCGCGAAGGAAAAAAAAAAAACAAACTGACTAAAGAAACCTACTTAATTCTAGAAAAGCAATAATGTTGAGAATACCTCAAATAATGTTATATCCTTGAAAATTTTTCTATTGGGGGGGCTGGTAATAAATATACAGCATTTTTTTATTTTGGTATCAAATGTCTTTTTAGATTTACACCCCCAAATAAACATGCCGTTCTCACAACATGCTGCAAGGAGGAGGGAATGATCATTTCTGAGGAAATGGCATGTGCTATCAGAAAAAAAATTATTTTGTATAACTTTTTTTGTTTTGATTTCATTGATTTAGGAAGCAATACTGTCATATCCTCCTAACCGTCTAAGCAGTCTATCATGCAAATTCCAGGCTTTGTTTCTTAGAGGTTTAAAGTGTCTATTTTGTTTTTATTAAGGATATAAAGCCAAGGAAGAGACCCCCTCAATTTCTCAGTATATTTTTAACTAATAAAATTTTACGCTTTACTGTTCTTGGGTGAATTCATTTTTCAAAAGAATCCCTCAAGTGTCCCTCAAGTGAATAAGTGACTTTCATTGTAAGAAAATAATCCAATTTTAAAAGTTTAAGGCTGTCAGCAAGACACACCCTGCAGTTTTCACTGTCCACATGCAATCAGCTCTGATTTATGATGCCAAAGCTCTGGCCACACATCATACCACCCTTTGCTCTCCTGGTTATTAAGACCTTTCCGTGAGAGGGCTGGGTCAGCTCTTTGAGCTAACACAACTAGCGCAGTTAGTTGGAACCAAATACTAAATTGTGGTTCAGTCTACATTAAGGGTCTTTTAGTATCCCTAAGAAAGAGCTTCATCCTGTGTCAGAAATCCAACAGAGTGTGAATGGCAGCATAAATCATCACCTTCGTTTTTTAGCAACCTCATTTCCCGTTATAGCCATCAGTTCAGTTCAGGGATTATATTCTATACTTTGGGGTTATTTTCTATACCTTGCAGATCTGAATGATCTGAACCCAGCTTTCTGTGTAGATGCATCAAGTAACCGGCCCTTGCCCAGTCTATCTGCCTCACTTTATTAGTGTTCACAAAGAATTGAAATCTCTTTCAGATCAGATCAGTCACTCAGTCGTGTCCAACTCTTTGCGACCCCATGAATCGCAGCACGCCAGGCCTCCCTGTCCATCACCAACTCCCGGAGGTCACCCAGACTCACATCCATAGAGTCAGTGATGCCATCCAGCCATCTCATCCTCTGTCATCCCCTTCTCCTCCTGCCCCCAATCCCTCCCAGCATCAGAGTCTTCTCCAATGAGTCAACTCTTCGCATGAGGTGGCCAAAGTACTGGAGGTTCAGCTTTAGCACCATTCCTTCCAAAGAAATCCCAGGGCTGATCTCCTTCAGAATGGACTGGTTGGATCTCCTTGCAGTCCAAGGGACTCTCAAGAGTCTTCTCCAACACCACAGTTCAAAAGCATCAATTCTTTGGCGCTCAGCCTTCTTCACAGTCCAACTCTCACATCCATACATGACCACAGGAAAAACCATAGCCTTGACTAGACAGACCTTTGTTGGCAAAGTAATGTCTCTGCTTTTGAATATGCTATGTAGGTTGGTCATAACTTTCCTTCCAAGGAGTAAGCATCTTTTAATTTCATGGCTGCAATCACCATCTGCAGTGATTTTGGAGCCCAGAAAAATAAAGTCTGACACTGTTTCCACTGTTTCTCCATCTATTTCCCATGAAGTGATGGGACCAGATGCCATGATCTTCGTTTTCTGAATGTTGAGCTTTAAGCCAACCTTTTCATTCTCCACTTTCACTTTCATCAAGAGGCTTTTGAGTTCCTCTTCACTTTCTGCCATAAGGGTGGTGTCATCTGCATATCTGAGGTTATTGATATTTCTCCCAGCAATCTTGATTCCAGCTTGTGTTTCTTCCAGTCCAGTGTTTCTCATGATGTACTCTGCATATAAGTTAAATAAACATGGTGACAATATACAGCCTTGACGTACTCCTTTTCCTATTTGGAACCAGTCTGTTGTTCCATGACCAGTTTTAACTGTTGCTTCCTGACCTGCATACAAATTTCTCAAGAGGCAGATCAGGTGGTCTGGTATTCCCATCTCTTGCAGAATTTTCCACAGTTTATTGTGATCTACACAGTCAAAGGCTTTGGCATAGTCAATAAAGCAGAAATAGATGTTTTTCTGGAACTCTCTTGCTTTTTCCATGATCCAGCAGATGTTGGCAATTTGATCTCTGGTTCCTCTGCCTTTTCTAAAACCAGCTTGAACATCAGGAAGTTCACGGTTCACATACTGCTGAAGCTTGGCTTGGAGAATTTTGAACATTACTTTACTAGCATGTGCTATGCTATGCTATGCTATGCTAAGTCACTTCAGTCGTGTCAGACTCTGTGCGACCCCATAGATGGCAGCCCACCAGGCTCCCCCGTCCCTGGGATTCTCCAGGCAAGAACACTGGAGTGGGTTGCCATTTCCTTCTCCAATGCATGAAAGTGAAAAGAGAAAGTGAAGTCACTCAGTCATGTCCGACTCTTAGCGATCCCATGGACTGCAGCCTACCAGGCTCCTCCATCCGTGGGATTTTCCAGGCAAGAGTACTGGAGTGGAGTGCCACTGCCTTCTCCTACTAGCGTGTGAGATGAGTGCAATTGTGTGGTAGTTTGAGCATTCTTTGGCATTCCCTTTCTTTGGGATTGGGATGAAAACTGACCTTTTCCAATCTTGTGGCCACTGCTGTGTTTTCCAAATTTGCTGGCATAATGAATGCAGCACTTTCACAGCATCATCTTTCAGGATTTGGAATAGCTTCACTGGAATTCCATCACCTCCATTAGCTTTGTTCGTAGTGATGCTTTCTAAGGCCCACTTGACTTCACATTCCAGGATGTCTGGCTCTAGGTCAGTGACCACACCATCATGATTATCTGGGTCGTGAAGCTCTTTTTTGTACAGTTCTTCTGTGTATTCTTGCCACCTCTTCTTAATATCTTCTGCTTCTGTTAGGTCCATACCATTTCTGTCCTTTATCGAGCCCATCTTTGCATGAAATGTTCCTTTGGTATCTCTGATTTTCTTGAAGAGATCCCTAGTCTTTCCCATTGTGTTGTTTTCCTCTATTTCTTTGCATTGATCACTGAAGGCGGCTTTCTTATCTCTTCTTGCTATTCTTTGGAACTCCGCATTCCAATGTTTATATCTTTCCTTTTCTCCTTTGCTTTTCGCTTCTCTTCTTTTCACAGCTATTTGTAAGGCCTCCCCAGACAGCCATTCTGCTTTCTTGCATTTCTTTTCCATGGGGATGGTCTTGATCCCTGTCTCCTGTACAATGTCACGAACCTCATTCCATAGTTCATCAGGCACTCTATCTATCAGATCTAGGCCCTTAAATCTATTTCTCACTTCCACTGTATAATCATAAGGGATTTGATTTAGGTCATACCTGAATGGTCTAGTGGTTTTCCCTACTTTCTTCAATTTAAGTCTGAATTTGGCAATAAGGAGTTCATGGTCTGAGCCACAGTCAGCTCCTGGTCTTGTTTTTGCTGACTGTACAGAGCTTCTCCATCTTTGGCTGCAAAGAATATAATCGATCTGATTTCAGTGTTGACCATCTGGTGATGTCCATGTATAGAGTCTTCTCTTGTGTTGTTGGAAGAGGGTATTTGCTATGACCAGTGCATTTTCTTGGCAAAACTCTATTAGTCTTTGCCCTGCTTCATTCCGTATTCCAAGGCCAAATTTGCCTGTTACTCCAGGTGTTTCTTGACTTTCTACTTTTGCATTCCAGTCCCCTATAATGAAAAGGACATCTTTTTTGGGTGTTAGTTCTAAAAGGTCTTGTAGGTCTTCATTGAACTGTTCAACTTCAGCTTCTTCAGCGTTACTGGTTGGGGCACAGACTTGGATTACTGTGACACTGAATGGTTTGCCTTGGAAAGTAAATCAAACTTCCTATGAGGACAGAGGTCCCCAGTGCAGGGAAGGACCAGAAGTCATCATCAACTAGGACACACTATCGCCTCTCACCAAATATACCAGGGTGGAGTTCATTTACAGTGTCTGTCAGGACACAGATAAGGACATACAGCTGGCCCTCCTTCTGCTATCTCAGAATATGGCTCACAACACTATGGAGGTCTCCTCTAGGTAACCAACTTACAGAATCTTTTAATAGGAAAAAAAAAAAAAAAAACAACAGGTGGGAGGTTTAAGAAAGATGACAATTTAAGCAGGTACCCCTAAAAAGACAACTCTGGAGAGTTCTAGACCTATCAGCTACCCATAGGGACAAATGGAGAGATAGAAATGAATCTCATGCTTTAATAAACAGACATTTCTAGAGAAAGGGGTAAAAATGATAGTTTTTAATTTAGCATGTTTAGTTGGTTTTTTCCCCTGCTAAAGCTACAGATAAATCATGAGAGATCATAAGAGAATATTTTTACCTATTTGTATGCTACGTGGCCTGACTTAAATTGGGCCAATGCACTGGATTTCATTACCAAGGCCAGCCGTGCGTGCTGACTTCGTAACACAGCTTAACAGAGAAAACACACTTAGTATGTTAAGAGGCAAGAAGTCTAACCCAAATTATGACAGTCACTAATCTTTCTGTTCCTCAGGTTCCTAGTCTTTAAGACAAAGACAGAATGATTCCTATCTAGCAACCACTCAGAAATGTGACTAAACCTGTTTTAATATGCCATTCTCTCTCATATATTGATGCTTTCATTCAATTTAACAAATAAATATTCAGCAAACATACCATACTGTGGGTAATAAGTAGGTTGAGCGGCTCTCATTCACAAACGTACATGCAGTTATAGGGAAATTGGGGAATTTCTGATTAAGAAGGTTTTTGTTTTTTATTTTACAGAATGCTTGGCTCTTAAAATACATCAGGAAATTTAAAATATGTCATGGTTTCCATATGACTTAGAAACAATAAAATCATCAATAAACATGAGGCATCTGTTTAGTTTTGGCTACTTGAGGTCCCTTAAAGTAAAAACATGGAAAAAGGAAAGAAAAACCCAAAATAAGATCAATAGGTACAATTCTTGCTAGCCTAAGATTAGGAGGCCAGCAAGCCAATGGAAAAGCCTAAGAATAAATCAGAAACATCCAACGGAAACCTATGCTTGATGAAATACCGTTACTGAATATTCAGTTCGGTTCAGTTGCTCAGTCATGTCCGACTCTTTGCGACCCCATGAATCGCAGCACGCCAGGCCTCCCTGTCCATCACCAACTCCCAGAGTACACTCAAACTCATGTCTATCGAGTCAGTGATGCCATCCAGCCATCTCATCTTCTGTCATCCCCTTCTCCTGCCCCCAATCCCTCCCAGCATCAGAGTCTTTTTCAATGAGTCAACTCTTTGCATGAGCTGGCCAAAGAACTGGAGTTTCAGCTTTAGCATCAGTCCTTCCAAAAAACACCCAGGACTGATCTCTTTTAGAATGGACTGGTTGGATATCCTTGCAGTCTCAAGAGTCTTCTCCAACACCACAGTTCAAAAGCATCAATTCTTCGGCACTCAGCTTTCTTCACAGTCCAACTCTCCCATACATGACTACTGGAAAAACCATAACCTTGACTAGATGGACCTTTGTTGGCAAAGTAATGTCTCTGTTTTTGAATATGCTATCTAGGTTGGTCATAACTTCCCTTCCAAGGAGTAAGTGTCTTTTAATTTCATGGCTGCAATCCCCATCTGCAGTGATTTTGGAGCCCAAAAATAAAGTCTGACACTATTTCCACTGTTTCCCCATCTATTTCCCATGAACTGATGGGACCAGATGCCATGATCTTAGTTTACTGAATATTAGATTATATAAAAAAGGGAAAGCTAGTAAATAAGTTTTTGAGGGTAGATTTTACTTTGTGAAGTTGATGAGGATGTCATTTTGGGGATTATTTCTGATGGTATAGAAATACATAGTTTCTATATACACAGAAACTATACCTTATGACAAAGCTACATCCAAGCTGGTCTTTCACTTCTTGATTTCTTTCTACTATTTACTTGCATCTATTTAATAAGATGACAGGATAACAATGAGAAACTGATGAAAGGACAAGAGGAAATGGTAAGGATCATCTGTCATCTAATTACAAGAAATAGAAAGTTCCTAAGCTTCTGGATTATGCTGTGAAATCTGAACAGAATGAGTTATGACCTAAGAAAGAGGAGACAAATGCACTTTTTGACAACGTCTAAAAATTTTATTTATTTATTTTTGGCTGTGCTGGATCTTAGTTGCTGCACAGGCTTTTTCTCTAGTTACGGTGAATGGTGGTCTAGTTGCAGTGTGCAGGCTTCTCATTGTGGTGGTTTCTCTTGTTGTGGAACATGGACTTCAGGGCACACGGCCTTCAGTAGTTGCTGCACATGGGCTCAGCAGTGGCAGCTCCCAGGCTCTAGAGTACAGGCCTAACAGTGTGGCGCATGGGCTTAGATGCTCTGCGGCATGTGGGATCTTCCCAGGTCAGGGACTGAACTCAGGTCTCCCGCACCGGCAGGTGGATTCTTTACCACTGAGCCACCAGGGAAGCCCCAAGAACATTTAACATCTTGAACTCAAACAGTAAGGCACCAAAATCCTTTGATGACTCCTTGCTAGAGAAACATAATCTACTAGCCAAAGTAATATCCAAGAGCACAATTTGATAAATAAGAATCTAAAGTAATCAAAGACAGCAAGAAGCCAGGGAGCTATGTTGTCCCTTCCAGCCAAGCTTTAAGGCCTCCTAGTTTCTATTTGCTCCAGACAGTCTTTTTCTGTGCTTTTATTTCTTCACGAAGCTTAATGTTTCTTTATATAAGACCTCTGTTTTTCCTTATTCTGGTCTAAAAGCTTTGTTTAATCTTAAGGGAATCCTTTAGAAGTAGAGCTTTTCTGAAAGAAGAAACCTCAATTTCTCTAGTTTATGATATCAAATTGGTTTATCAAAAGACTGGGATTTTTCCCTGCCTTCTTAGAAGATTGAAACTCCCATTTCTCTTTTGGAGGTTTAAAAAAAACACACAAAGTACTTTCTGACTAGAACTGCATCTTTTATACTTCTATAAAAAAGTAACATTAACGTCCAGTTTGAAGGCTCATTTTTAGATAAACTGGATTGCGGGTGAATTTATTTCAGAAACTGAGAAGGAAGTGACCATCAGTATAACCCTATCAGGACAGGGAAGCTGAAGATTTCTCAGTAAAAGGTTTCCTTCAAATCCCAGACAGGCAAAAACAAGCTGTAATCACTCAGATATAAAAGCAAGCTGGAGAAGTTGTCTTTAAAAGTCAGTAAAACATTAGCATCACCTAGCCTCCCTCAAGGCTAAAAAAAAAAAAAAAAAAAAACTTCTAAGGGAAATAAAAAGGAGGTTGGGATGAAGAATGACAAGAAGCAGGGAAGGGCACAACCCAGCTCACTGCAGGGCTGAACCTCATTCAGATCATCTATACTAAAATATCAAGGCCCCATAGGAATATGACTACGGAGTTAACACTTAATCATAAACAAAATTTCTCTGCTTTATTTAGGCACTTGAAAATACAGGAAGCAATGGGAAAAAATTTTTTTAACTGTCAATCTGAGTTATAAACACAGAGAGTATAATTCTGATCCTCAAAAACTGAACAGCAGAAACTGGGGCAGAGCAGTGAGGAAACCTTGTCTACAATGAAGAAAACACCAGGATTCCGACAAGTCAGTAGCCAAACAGCTGGAAGCATACTTGTTTTCAGATTAACAAATGTTGGTGACAAGGATGAAGTCACCAGGGATTTCGTACGAATCAGACTGGGTAGCCCCCTAACTAGCAGCCACCATTAACCAGGTTAAAACAATGCTGACCTCTCTAGCAATATTATCTTTTTGTTTTTGGCTGTGCCATGTGGTTTGTGGGATTGAACCCAGGTACTCTGCAGAGTGAGTGTGGAATCCTGACCACTGGATCTCCAAGGAGTTCACTCTACCAATATTATCTTGACAGCTTTGCAGTTCTCAGGACCAGTGTGTGGTTTTGTTACAGTCAAGGAACAACTTAATAACAGGTGAGGGTATCTTACTAGGAACCTTTCTAGGCTAATGAAATTTCCATTAATTTCCATTAATTCCAAACCTGGACTATTTCCTTAAATTCTAAACATGGTACCTGGGAGAGTGGGCTTCCTTGGTGATTCACTGGTAAAGTCCACCTGCCAATGCAGGAGATGCGGGTTTGATCCCTTGGTCGGGAAGATTCCCTGGAGAAGAAAATGGCAACTCACTCCAGTATTCTTGCTGGGATAATCCTAAAACAGAAGGAGCCTGGTGGGTAACGGTCTCTGTGTGTATGTTAGTTGCTCAGTTGTGTCCGACTCTTTGCGACCCCACGGACTGTAGCACACCGGGCTCCTCTGTCTATGAGATTTTCCAGGCAATAATACTAGAGTGGGTTGCCATCCTCTCCTCCAGGGGATCGTTCTGACCCAAGTATTGAACCCAGGTCTCTTGCACTGCAGGCAGATTCTTTACCATCTGAGCCACCATGGAAGCGTGAGTAACAGTCTATGGGGCCACAAAAGAGTCAGACATGAAGCAGAGTAAACAACAACCTGGGAGAAAAGACTCAAATTATTAACCCACTTAGAGACTATTTAGTGTTTTCCAGCTCTGTCACAGAAGAACATATTATACCACTAAAAGAGTTCCAGTTTCTTCTCTTTCATATTTTCCAACACAAAGCTTTTCCTTGAATTTCAACACGACTGCTAACAGAGATAAATTGAGTTATTTAAAAAAACTACAACCAGATCCTTTCATGCAACAAAGCAAGATCCCAAAATAAATTCTAAATTTTGAAAAGTTAGGCTGAAAGAACGTTCATTTCCTGTCCTCCTAGGATCTACCTGCTTCTTAGTGACATTACAGAACTTTTAAAATGTGAAGGGTAATCTTCACCTCATCAGCCAGATGTGCCAAAATGTTACACGTGCTCAACAGAATTAGTAATGGTGGGGTTTTTTCCTGAAGTTCTTCAGCCTGACTCCTAAAAGACACAGAAAGAGAGGAAAACCTGGATGTGTCATTCAAACAGTCCTAGTAAAAGCAGGGAGTGACACTTCAAATCTCAAATCGTTTTAAGTCCTCACTTCAAAAATACTCTCAAGCATGGTATATGCTGGTTATTTCAAATCCTAGCTCAGTCTCAGACACCATGGATATTAATAATTTGATCTTTTAAAAGAATGAAGTTTTGCCATTTGCACAACATGGATGGACTTGGAGGATCAAATAAGTCAGACAAAGAAAGAAAATTCTGTATGGTATCACCTATATGCATAATCTAAAAAAAAAAAAAATACAACAAACTAATGACTAGAACAAAAAAAAAAATTGGAGAAGGCAATGGCACCCCACTCCAGTACTTTTGCCTGGAAAATCCCATGGACAGAGGAGCCTTGTGGGCTGCAGTCCATGGGGTCCTGAAGAGTCAGACATGACTGAGTGACTTCACTTTCACTTTTCACATTGGAGAAGGAAATGGCAACCCACTCCAGTGTTCTTGCTTGGAGAATCCCAGGGATGGGGAAGCCTGGTGGGCTGCCGTCCATGAGGTTGCACAGAGTCGGACACGACTGAAGTGACTTAGCAGCAGCAGAACAAAATAGAAGCAGACTCACAGACATAGAAAACAAACTGGTTCCCACTGGGGAGTGGGAAGTGGAAAGGGGCAAAAGAGGAGTATGGGATTAATAGGTACAAACTATTATGTATAAATTAAGCTATAAGAATATATTGTACAGTATGGGGAATATAACCAATATTTTATAAGTATAAATAGACTATAACCTTTAAAAACTGTGAATCACTACATCGTACACCTATATAAAATACTGTACATCAACTACACTTCAATTAAAAAAAAAAAAAAAAAGACGTAACCAGGGAACTCCCTTGGTGGTCCAGTGGTTAAGACTCCATGTTTCCAATACAGGGGGTGTGGGTTCAATTCCTGGTAGGAGAACTAACATCCCACATGCTGCATGGCACAGTCAAGAAATTTTTTAAAATAAATTAAAAAAAAAAAGAAAATTTGAGCCTGTCCAAATAAAATTGAAACTCAAAACACAAATATTTGATCTGCCCTACAGAGCAAATATTTATTCTAACATTTAAATAAGCATAAGATTAAGGATGTTCCAAATAGGATTTTTTTAATGTGGCATTCCATTTCATTTTATGGACAAAGATTTATCCTATTACGTTATGTGTATGGTATTACATGGAGGTAGATGGTACTGCCAAGGAAAGAGCTAACCTTTAAGGTTTCTCAACATTCAAATACTTTTTTCAATTTGCCAAAATGAAATCTCATAAATCCAAGGGATTCATTTCTAAGGATTCTTGGTTATAAACAGAATTTTTAAAGGGGTGACATTTGAGGAGAATCACCTGGCTTAGTCATTGACCTTTCTTTATCCTTAAATAGAGAGGAGCAATTTCAAGATCTTGAGTAATATGAAAAATGTCCCTCAAACCTGTAAACCAGGGTAAGCTAAGAACCTTTGATACTCTATACTTACTATATCATATGTAAGCTCAACTACAATTTAATTCAATTAAAAAATCAGGACAAGACTAATTTCAAAAAATAGTCAAGGATTGCTAAAAATAAATATAAAGGCTATCATATGTGGCATTCAATTGCTTCAAAATGGGAATGCCAAATAATATTACAACTGTGTACTTTCCAAAAGCTGAATGACATGAGAAAACTGACAAAAGCCCCAGTGCTTCTCACTAGATCTTCTCCTTTTATCCAAGAAGATAATATAAGCATACTGCCATGATGTATTCAAATATTTATGGATATGGATTGCTACCAAAAAGTTTAAGCTCCTTCAACCTTGCTGAGCTGAGGGTTTAGTAGCACATTAAATGTTATAAAGGAACTCCAAGAATCAGTCCAATTATGTATTACAGTTCTACCCTGTATAAATCTCTCTTCAAAGCACAGGCTAAATTTAAATAGGAAAAAAAAAACAAATTACTTGTATTTGAAAACAAGCAATGTCAATTTTAATCAACTCATTTCTATAAAGTAATGTTTCATTTATCTACTACTCAGATCTCTAGCATCCTTACCCAAAATAAATGCAAACTTTTACAAAACAAGGAAACATTTGGTTTTTTGAGAGCCTACTGTATGCCAAACATTATGATAGATAATTCTATATCAGTTGCTTCTCAAACTATCTTGGGTGATCCCTGAGTCGGAAAGATTCCCTAGAGAAAAAAACAGCAACCTACTTCAGTATTTTTGCTTGAAAAATCCTAAGGACAGAGGAGCCTAGTGGGCCACAGTTCAAAGGGTCCCAAAGAGTCGGACATGACTGAGCATGCATGCACGATGTAGGACAAAAGTTTTGTAACAAAAAGTGAACAAAAGTGAACAAAAAGTGAAAAAAGACACAAAATGCAAGTCCCAAGTTTTATTGTTACAGATATAAAACTAGTCTAGCAATCTGCTATGAAGTTTCTGAATGTTGATTCTCAGTTTCTGTACTTGCCTTGTTGTTACAGGTAACAGTTCATGTTATGTGGCCCACACTTAAATATGCAACCATTTAATTTTTCAAAGTAATTTTCAAAAGTCTCCAAACTCTTAGTAATAATCACAACAGGCTAAAGGAACTCAGTGTCTTCTGAGAAAAAAAGCTAGATTAAATGATCTCAAGATCCTTTTCAGCCCTACACATCCTATGATTCTGAATGCTGAAGATGTGACATGACTAGCAAATAAAACCCTCACTGCCTAAAGACAGCCAATTCTGTCACAGCAATGGAGTGACTAAACAAGGAAAGGCAGTAAAGCTGGGCACTCAAAGCTGGAGCTCTGGAACAACCCAGAGGGATGGAGTGGGGAGGGAAGTAGGAAGGGGGTTCAGGATGGGGGGACACGTGTGCAACTGTGGCTGATTCATGTTGATGTATAACAAAAACCACCACAAAATGTAAAGTAATTACCCTCCAATTAAAATAAATTCATTAAAAAAAAAAAAAAAAAAAAAAAGGAGGAAAGGCAATAATCAGGGGGAAGAATAAGCTCAGAAAAAAGGAATAAGAATTTACTGGGAGGCAGATACTGACAGTGAGATGCAGCTGAGTAAGAAGGATAAACACCAACCACAACAGCTTTTATCTGGGAGAATTCGGGGCGGGGTGGGGGCGGAGTGCAACTCTCCTACAAATTAGTCCCTAAAAATTGGACCCTGTAAAAATTAAATCTAAGTCATGAAAAAATAAGCTTAAAATATAACCAAGAAATGGAAGTTTGGACAGGTGACAGAATGTTGGCTAGATGTGTCCAAAGTCTATTGGCTTAACCACTGGGCTCAACCTGTGTGTCTTCATATCCCCTGAAGACTCCTACATTTAAAAGTCCCAGATCTGTCACTGACTCAGTATACCACCATTCTTTAAATCCCAGAGGGTACCATATTCTGCATAGCCCATATATTAACATGCATTCTAAAAACAACAGGCAAGAAAAGAGCCATACAACACAGTACTTTATTTGCATTTAAAAACCAGTCCTGCGCAAGATATATAGTTGCTTATCATGTAGGTGCCTGTCTGACTCCAGTAGCAGGCAGGGAGACATTTTAGCACCAAACAGAAATACTTAGAGGAAGATGAATCTGTAGACCAGAATTTGGGAGAACCGTTCTAGTTCTGGGTAATGCTGTATGTCCCAATTATGTGGAATTACCACACAGTCCTGCAACCGGAGAACCTCTGAACCAGGAAGTCCTCTGTCTCTTTGCCATGCATGGCACTCAAAGCAGGGGTTTCTATCTCTACTCTCCAGAACTGTCCTACACATGTAGCTGTTTGTATCTGTTTGAAAGATTCATTGTTTAAGTTGTTTCAAAGTTTTTCTCACTGGTCTGCTATCAGAGCTAAAGCGGCCCTTGGTAATATGGCTATTTTTGTTTTCTAATATGTTTAAGTTTCTACCTTTTTCATACTCTAATATTCTAAAAAGTACAACCTCTATCTCCTTTGTGGATTGCTGCCTTGTGGAAGCTAATTTCATCTAGAGGGAAGAGCAAAGGCTGCGAAGAAGGAACCCACCAGCCTGACCCTGAGGAACACCAGGAGGCCCAGGTGGCTACAGGGGAGTGAAGGAAAAGAAGGGGAGCATAGTGGGAGCAAAGTCCCAAGGAATCTGCTAGGCACTGGCTTGTGTGTGTATTAAATACCTCTGTGGGCACCACTGGCTCCTGCCAGGGAAGAGAGGCTAGGAAGGAGACTTTCCCCTGAACTCCCTTTTGAACCCTAATAATTTTAAACCATGTGTTGCTTTCCTAAAATTTTTAATAAAGCACCTCAAGAAGTCACAAACTTCACATGTAATTTATATATTACATAATCAAAAACATGAACCTGACTATGCATATAAAAACACACAAGGAAACAATCCTATTAATTGATACAGTTACAGCATGGTTCTGAAGCCTCTCATTCTGACTTATGGTAAGATGGTCATATATCTGTGTTGAAGCATACTTAAAATAGAAGAATCTCACTATTTATAAAAATAATTTCCCTAATTTTAAAAACCTTTTCAACAGAATTGGTTAAATATCCAACAATTGAGGAATGGGTACATAAATCATTAAATATCCACATAATGAAATACCATGCAGACTGTAATATCTATGCAGGTATTAAAAATTATATTCTCAACAATACTGAAAGTTTTAGAGAAATGCCCCCCAAATAACATCAATGTTCAGTGACAAAGGCACGATACAAAGTGCATATCAAATGAACCTGATTTCTTAAAATATCTCTTAAGTGTACATGCATAGAAAAAAATCTGAAGGGAAACACATGAAATTATAAATTAATCTCATCTCTAGGGCAATATTATTTTCTTCTTTATACTTTTTTTTACATCTTGCAAGTTTTCTAAAATTATAATATTTTAATTGTTTTAATTGTAAGCATTTTATAATATTTTCAATAAAGTATGATTAGTAGCCTTATTATGCTAATTAGTAACTAAATCCTGTAAGATAACTTTTGTGACAGTTCAGTCCTCAAGGCACCACTGCCACTCAATAAAAGCTGATAAATGGTCACAGTTGACTGAAAAGCCTGAAAAATAAACAAAAAAAGCCTCTATGTGGAAATGTTCAAAATAAACACAATAATGCTCAAGTTCACTACCTAACCACAGAACTAAGTTAAACAAAAATTCATTCAAATTCATTAAGAGTTTTAGAATTATGAGCAAAGCAAGGTATTTTTAATTAACTCCCTATAATCTAGCTGTTTTCAGAAATCTCTTATGAAGTGAAAGTTGCTCAGCATGTCCAACTCTTTGCAACCCCATGGACTGTACAGTCCATGGGATTCTCCAGGCCAGAATACTGGAGTGGGTAGCCTTTCTCTTTTCCAGGGGATCTTCCCAACCCAGAGATTGAACCCAGGTCTCCCACATTGCAGGTGGATTCTTTACCAGCTGAGCCACAAGGGAAGCCCCAAAATACTGGAGTGGGTAGCCTTTCCCTTCTCCAGGGGATCTTTCTGACCCAGGAATCGAGCTGGGATCTCCTGCACTGCAGATGGATTCTTTACCAACTGAGCTATCAGGGATATCAGGGAAGCCTGATAGCACAAAAGAGATTCAGAAACCTCTTGGAAATGCATTATTCCTATGAAAAACTGCACTGTACCTTACACAAAATGAAAGATGTTAACCATCATATTATCCACATTCCAACATTACCAACGTGTATTACAACTGCTGGAATGTGTTCAATCTTCTTACCTAAAATTCAAAGCACAACCACAATTAAAATTCCTTAAGTCTCACCTGAATTATTACTTCAGTTCATCAAAAATAACTACCTATTCTTATCTTATTCTCTATTAATGAATTTTTCCTTACCTATGTCTTCAACTCATGATGGTAGTAGTGGTTTAGTTGCTAAATTGTGTCCGACTCTGGCAACCCCATGGACTACGGCCCTCCAGGCTCCTCTCTCCATGGGATTTCCCAGGCAATAGTACTGGAGTGGGTTGCCATTTCCTTCTCCAGGGGATCTTTCTGACTCCAGGATTGAACCTAGGTCTCCTGCATTGCAGGTGGTCTCCTACATTGCAGGCAGAGTCTTTACAACTGAGCCACCTTCATTAAACCACACTTTTTCACACATTTCAAATGCACCTTTTAAAATTCAGTTCAATCAATATCCAATTTTGGAGCTGCTGCTATATTAGTAGGTACTTGATGTACAATATGAAATGGCTGTTCTCAAAGAGCTTATAGTAAGATAACTTTTACATAAAGCAGTGCTACAGAGATACAGAAGAGAGTGTGCCTACCTCTAACCATGGGCATCATGAAAATTTCATGGAGAAGTAGCATTTGATCTGCCCCTTGAAGGATAAAGAGTAGGGTGTCAAAGGTGAAGGTGGGGTACCCCAGGGCAATGGAACCACATGATCCAAGACTGTAGGAGTAAATGTGGTCAATTTATAAAATATGGAGGGCAAGTATTAATGATACAAGACTGGAAAGCTAGATGGAGCCAAGACATAACTATGTTGAATTATTATTTTATTTTGTAGGAAATGGGAAGCTGCTGAAGATTTGAGCAAGGAGGTAACATAACTGTGATTTAGGAAGATTACTCTGGCAGCCTATGTAGGCTGTGCTATGTAGTTATTATTTAAAATAGCTGCCATTAACTCCTGTCTCAGAGATAATAGGTTATTAGGATCAAGTGCTACCTAAAGCAGAGTTATAGTGGAAAATCGCTCAAGAAATGAAACAAAGTCCTGCTGCTGCTGCTAAGTCGCTTCAGTTGTGTCTCACTCTGTGCAACCCCATAGACAGCCTCCTACCAGGCTCCTCTGTCCCTGGGATTCTCCAGGCAAGAACACTGGAGCGGGTTGCCATTTCCTTCTCCAATGCGTGAAAGTGAGGTCACTCAGTTGTGGCTGACTCTTAGCGACCCCATGGACTGCAGCCTGCCAGGCTCCTCCATCCATGGGATTTTCCAGGCAAGAGTACTGGAGTGGGGTGCCATTGCCTTCTCTGAACTAATTATATTACCCTGGACAAATCATTTCACTTCTCTTAGTCTTTTTTTCTAAAGTAATAAATATCTCCTCTACTGTCTCATGAAGCCACTGAAAGGATGAAATGAAAATAGTATGTACGGAAGCCCTGGAAGGCTTGCTGGCCATAAGGTCTCTGTCACAAACACTCAACTTCCTTGTAGCATGAAGGCAGATACTACGTAGAGAATGGACTGAGTATGTTTCAATTAAACTTTATTTATGACAGCTGGATATGGCCATGGGGGCCATAGTTCACTGACCTATGTATACAGAAGCATTGTCCAATAGGTGCAACACACATGGAATTTAATATTTTTCCAGCAGCCACACTTAAGAAGGTAAAAAGAAATTGATGAAATGAATTTTAGTATATTTTAATTTAAATAATATATTTTACTTAATCTAAAATACTATCATTTCTACATTTAATCCATTTAGATGTTATTAGGGAGATATTTTGGAGAAGGCAATGGCAAACCACTCCAGTACTCTTGCCTGGGAAATCCCATGGATGGAGGAGTCTGGTTGCTACAGTCCATGGGGTCGCGAAGTCGGACATGACTGAGCGACTTCACTTTCACTTTTCACTTTCATGCACTGGAGAAGGAAAGGGCAACCCACTCCAGCATTCTTGCCTGGAGAATCCCAGGGACGGGAGCCTGGTGGGCTGCTGTCTATGGGGTCACAGAGAGTCGGAAACGACTGATGTGACTTAGCAGCAGCAGCAGAGAGATATTTTGGGCTTCCCTGGTGGCTTAGCTATAAAGAATCCGCCTGTCAATCCAAGAGACACAGGTACGATCCCTGGGTCGGGAAGATCCCCTGGAGAAGGAAATGGCAACCCACTCCAGTGTTCTTGCCTGGGAAATCCCACGGACAGATCCTGGTGGGTTACAGTCGCTGGGGTTGCAAAGAGACAGACATGACTTAGCAACTAAACAACAGCAAGGGGAGATATTTTACAACTTTTTTGGATGAATCTTCAAAATCTGATGTGTTTTTTACACCTTCAGCACACTTCACTCTGACTAGCCACATTTGCAGTGCTCAATAACCACATGTGGGTAGTAGCCACATGTACCAACTGGACAGCATAGTTCTGGAGGCTATTTAAATAAAACTGTTAAACTTTTACAATACAAGCATAAAATAACACTTTGAACCATAAAAGAAACCACAATCACAGAACTGTACTCTACAGAGATGAAAACAAATTATTTTCGAGCTTAAAAAATAATGTTCTCCTGGGATACCAACAGTTACTGGTTGAGGCCATTTGTTTAAAATGGTTCATTATTAGCAGTATAAGATATCAATATAAAGTATGTTGATTAATTTTTATTTCCATAGTTTCTGTTGACCAATATTCTCCCCAGATAAGGGGGAAAAAACCCAAAATATTTGGTTAACAAAAAATTGTTCTATTTCAAAAGAACCGCTTGTCATTTTTTAGCAAGTATTCAATTTTCTTTTTTTAAAAAGTTTTCTTTTTTATGGTACCATGTTTAGCAAATGGGCAAAAATCAGATCACCCAGGAAAATTATTATTAGCTAAAAGCTTACAGTTAGTAGGTAATGGAAAAAACTAGGAGAATAACATTTGCAACCACAGAAAACATTAAGGATTTTCCAATATGTGGTCACTTTTATTTCAAACAATTCCAAACTATGCTGTTCTTCAGTAAACTGTGACCAAAAAGGGAGAGATGCTGGCAGAAAGAGAGTCTATCTCTGGAGGGCTTTTAACCCTCACATGTTTGGTGATGCTGACAATCCTTCTCAGGTAACATTTTTAAATGCGTAAAACAAAACACACGGAATTATAAAAAACCAATTACAGTGTACAAAAATACAGTTACCAAAATACTGTAAGAAACAAACCCGTGATATCAGAGACTTCATTATTAGTTCATACATTGGAATAACAAGATCTAACACTTGCCATGATTTCCAAGTGGTGGTAAGGCAAGCACCACAAGTATTGTTTAATACCCACAAGGATTGTGGTATTAAACAATACCACAAGTATTGTTTAATACTTTAAGATATGTTCAACAACCATAATAGCAATATGATTTGAAAATATTCATGATTTCTATGGACTTCCTTGGCAGCTCAGTGGTAAAGAATCTGCCTGCCAATGCAGGAGACTCAGGTTCAATCCCTGGATTGGGAAGATCCCCTGGAGAAGAAAATGGCAATCCACTCCAGTATTCTTGCCTGGAGAATTCCACGGACAGAGGAGCCTGGTGGAGTCACAGAGTCAGACATGACTGAGTGACTAAAGAACAACTGGTTACAAGGTCACAGGTAGTGCCAATACTAGAGTGTGTTGACTCCACTCATAACCGAAGGAAATGCTGGGGAAGTGGGTGGGAGGGAGGCTTCAGAGGAAGGGGATATATACAAATATATATATATATATACACACACACATATATACATGTATACATATATACATATGTATGTGTGTATATTTATATATGTATATATATAGTTATAGTTATCACTGGTTCACGTTGTTGTACAGCAAAAACCAACACAACATTGTAGAGCAATCATCCTCCAATTAAAAATTAAACTTAAAAAAGAAGGAAATGCTGAGTTCTAGCTAAAGGTATGAGTAAATAAAGATATAATCTTCCCCATACAAGTTCACGGGACTCCCACTGAATTCTATTCAGGTTCAGAATCCCTTTCCCCTGAAAGAAAGCAAACTTTTATTATAAGCTCATCAAAAAAAAAAAACTTCCTTCAAAGTTCCCCAAATGTATATTTACCTTTCTATCACATATTTTGTTCCTTTTCAGATTAAATAAACCAGTAGTTGTCTTTCAGCCACACTACAACTGGATAATCAGGAAAGAATTCATATCAAGAACTAAAGAAGGTAATTATTCTATTAGAGGCCATTGTTTTGATAAAAATATGCTGATACAGATTCTCCTTTAACATTCTTAATGATTTTACCTCACAAGAAAAGCAAATATATCTAAAGATAGGAGGTCCAGATTTTCTAATCTGTCCTATAAATAGCTATATCTTTTATATTAGACTTTGTTCATTTGACATCAGTCATGCAAACTACAGAGCTCAAAGAAAATATAGAAAACCCAGAAAAGGTCCATTACAAATACAAGTTGAAAGTTCATATTGATGTTTTGTTGGTATAAAACCACTACTTGAACCATGAATCTGTAGTTATTAGGGTTGCTAAGCCTACAATTTGCATAAAATAGTCTGCAAATACCGTATCTCTTTATTGTTAATCTAAAATTGCTGCACACTGTGCTCTGACCTAATAATTCAGTCAACTGCAGGTTTCAGTAGAAACACCAGGGATTCAAGTGTGTCCACTTGTAAGTGTCCCATCACGGAACATTAATTAATTACTCTACAATTGTACTTTAATAGCACTTCATAAACTCAAAGCTCCACACAAATATTCAACATTACTGGGAGAGGAGTCATATAGCACTATATTAAATAAAAATCTCCTTCAATTATAACTGCTAATAATAATGGGTTGCAGAAACACACTTTGTTGTTGTTGCTGCTTTTCCTTTTTTAATTTTATTTTTTACTCAAGTATAGTTGATTGAAATATACTTTTAAGTTACCACAAATTAGCAATTTTCCAAATTTTGTCGATAACACTCAAAAAAAAAACATTAAAAATCTTTTGGATTTACAATAATATATATAAATGTGAATTTAAGAAGAAACTACTAAAAAGTGAGTTAATATGGCTATTTCTGGATAGTGCAATCAAAGGATATTTCTTTTCTCTCTTATACCTTTAGAACTCCCCCAATTTCTATGACATCCATGTATTACTTCTTTATAATCAAAAAAGTTTTGATAACATAAAAATATAATGAACCTGCTATCAATTATTTTCCATACAGGTTAAAAAACAGAGAATTACTTCTTATATTGGCATGTACGAGAGAAAAATTTAAGACAATCTGAGTCCAGACAGTCTGCCTAACAGACTGCCTACTACGCACTCTGAACTCACTGGGAGCCACTGCATCTCCTCCCAGGGTGGGCAGCTCCCTGGCTCTGCGGGCCTCTGGCAGCACCCCAGACCATCAGAATACACAGCTGCTGCTCCTGCCTGCCTCTATACGGACACAGTCTGTGTTCTCTGGATTACCGACTAACATGAGTACATGCCAGGAGGTGAAGGCATTCAAGCCACCAGAGAATTCCTCTAAAGTGAAGTGATGACAGCTAGGCAACCTCACAGAAAACTCTGGCTTCTTTCAGCTGACTAGGATTTGGCACGCATGTGCAGGTACCCAGTTACATCTATTGGACTCATCTTTGGGAGCAAAAGCCACTGGCTTAAGCAAATGATAAATTTAAGCAAATCCATACGTTCTATGAGGGTGTGAGGAAAAGCGGCCTATTAGAAGCCCTGTTCTTTGGGTGCATGAACTGGGATAGCCACTCTGGGGAGCAACTTGGCAGTATCTATTCTAATTTAAAATGGTCACCTGTGACTCAGCAATTCTACTTCTCAGCAATTGCTCTAGAGAAATACTCCCACATGTGCACAAACAGGCATACAAGGATGTCCACTGAAGGACCATTTCCATATATTTGTTTAAATATTTATTTGGCTGCACCAGGTCACAGTCATGGCACTTAGGATGAGCATATGGGATTTAGTTCCCTGACCAGGGACCGAACCCAGATCCCCTGAATTGGGAGTGTGGAGTTTTAGCCACTGGACCACCAGGGAAGTCCCTGAAGGACTGTTTTAAAGAGAGAAAAACTGAATTCAAACAAACAAAAAATACTCATTATGGGAAGCCAAATAATGAACCGCCCTCAAGATGTCCATATCTTAATCCTTCAAACCGGTGAATGTGACCTTAGAGGGCAAAAGGGACTTTGCAGATGCGATTAAATTAAGGACCCCGAGATGGGGAAATTACTCTGGATTATCTGGGTGGGCTCTAAATGTAATCACAAGGGACCTTGTAAAAGGGAAGGAGTCAGTCAGAGCATAAGGTAGGATGACCGATCAGAGTGCTGTACTTTCAAGTTTCGAGGAAGAAGCCACAAGCCAAGGAATACAGGCACCCACTAGAAACAGTGAAAAAGGCCTGGGAATGCATCCTCCCCTAGAACCTCGAAAAGGAAGCAGATCTGTCAGCACTTGACTTTAGCTCAAGGTGACTCATTTAGGACTTCTGATCTCCAGAAATGTAATAGGTAAGTTTGTGTTGTTTTAAGCCACTAAGTCTGTAATCACGTGTTAGCACAGCAACAGGAAACTAACACACCCATCAACAGGGGAACTGCTAAATAAACTATGGTATTTCTGGAGTCTTGTGCAGCACTTAAAAAAATGTGGTAGATCTATATATATACGGAGACAGAAAACCAAAATATTGAGTTGTTTTTTTTTTTAAGAAGTGAGTTATACAAAGATATGTCTAGCATCAAATCTTTCATGCAAAAAAGAAAAATAATAAAAAGTGTCATGTATACACACACACACACAAACATACACATTCAACAATGGTCTTGAAAAGTATATAAAAAAATTATCATTGTCTTAACTGAGCTGGGGAGTAGATGAAGACAGGATTAGTGATGGTAGTCAAAAGGAACTTCAGTTTCCTCTACATTTTTTATAAGAATGTATTCATGTGCTGGTTTTTAAAAATAAAATGAACACATAAAAATGTTAAAAATGCAGGATCAAAGTAATAGTTATACAATTTCTGCAGGTTTTTCTCCTTTCGAATTATGCATTTGTCCCATAGTTGATCACCTGCTGTTATTTACATTTGTCTACAACCACTGACTAAAAATCTTGCAAAGCAGACTACACTCCTTGTGTTCACCCCACCACCACCATTGTACAAACAATCCAGAAAGAGGGGCAAAGGGGAAAGAGAGCAAGAGCTATATGCAGGAACTGACAGTCCCTTTATAGTGATCACCACAGGCACCTTAACAGACTCAGGAAAGAACAGGTGCGTGACAATTCACCCAGTAGCCCTGGTGGTATATTGTGATAGCCAATATGGAAGTCAAGAAGACAGATAATAATCAAAACTGATTTATTTAGCAAAAGCCTGGGCATACAATTCAAGGAAAACTGAAAGAAGACTATTATCTCATCTGCCAGCCAGATTCCAAACAAACTGGGAAGGAAGAATATTCCAAAGGGATCATCAGATCAGATCAGATCAGATCAGTCGCTCAGTCGTGTCCAACTCTTTGCGACCCCATGAACCGCAGCACACCAGGCCTCCCTGTCCATCACCAGCTCCCGGAGGTCACTCAGACTCGCATCCATCGAGTCAGTGATGCCATCCAGCCATCTCATCCTCTGTCGTCCCCTTCTCCTCCTGCCCTCAATCCCTCCCAGCATCAGAGTCTTCTCCAATGAGTCAACTCTTCGCATGAGGTGGCCAAAGTACTGGAGTTTCAGCTTTAGCATCATTCCTTCTAAAGAAATTCCAGGATTGATCTCCTTCAGAATGGACTGGTTGGATCTTCTTGCAGTCCAAGGGACTCTCAAGAGTCTTTTCCAACACCACAGTTCAAAAGCATCAATTCTTCGGCGCTCAGCCTTCTTCACAGTCCAGCTCTCACATCCATACATGACCACAGGAAAGACCATAGCCTTGACTAGGCGAACCTTTGTTGGTAAAGTAATGTCTCTGCTTTTGAATATGCTATCTAGGTTGGTCATAACTTTCCTTCCAAGGAGTAAGCGTCTTTTAATTTCATGGCTGCAGTCACCATCTGCAGTGATTTTGGAGCCCAGAAAAACAAAGTCTGACACTGTTTCCACTGTTTCCCCATCTATTTCCCATGCAGTGATGGGACCAGATGCCATGATCTTCGTTTTCTGAATGTTGAGCTTTAAGCCAACCTTTTCACTCTCCACTTTCACTTTCATCAAGAGGCTTTTTAGCCCCTCTTCACTTTCTGCCATAAGAGTCATGTCATCTGCATATCTGAGGTTATTGATATTTCTCCCGGCAATCTTGATTCCAACTTGTGTTTCTTCCAGTCCAGCATTTCTCATGATGTACTCTGCATATAAGTTAAATAAACATGGTGACAATATGCAGCCTTGACGTACTCCTTTTCCTATTTGGAACCAGTCTGTTGTTCCATGACCAGTTCTAACTGTTGCTTCCTGACCTGCATACAGATTTCTTAAGAGGCAGATCAGGTGGTCTGGTATTCCCATCTCTTTCAGAATTTTCCATAGTTTATTGTGATCCACACAGTCAAAGGCTTTGGCATAGTCAATAAAGCAGAAATAGATGTTTTTCTGGAACTCTCTTGCTTTTTCCATGATCCAGCGGATGTTGGCAATTTGATCTCTGGTTCCTCTGCCTTTTCTAAAACCAGCTTGAACATCAGGAAGTTCACGGTTCACATATTGCTGAAGCCTGGCTTGGAGAATTTTGAGCATTACTTTACTAGCATGTGAGATGAGTGCAATTGTTCGGTAGTTTGAGCACTCCTTGGCATTGCCTTTCTTTGGGATTGGGATGAAAACTGACCTTTTCCAATCTTGTGGCCACTGCTGAGTTTTCCAAATTTGCTGGCATATTGAGTGTAGCACTTTCACAGCATCATCATTCAGGACTTGGAATAGCTCCACTGGAATTCCATCACCTCCACTAGCTTTGTTTGTAGTGATGCTTTCTAAGGCCCATTTGACTTCACATTCCAAGATGTCTGGCTCTAGGTCAGTGATCACATCATCATGATTATCTAGGTCTTGAAGCTCTTTTTTGTACAGTTCTTCTGTGTATTCTTGCCATCTCTTCTTAATATCTTCTGCTTCTGTTAGGTCCACACCATCTCTGTCCTTTATCGTGCCCATCTTTGCATGAAATGTTCCTTTGGTATCTCTGATTTTCTTGAAGATATCCCTAGTCTTTCCCATTCTGTTGTTTTCCTCTATTTCTTTGCATTGATCACTGAAGAAGGCTTTCTTATCTCTTCTTGCTATTCTTTGGAACTCTGCATTCAGATGTTTATATCTTTCCTTTTCTCCTTTACTTTTTGCTTCTCTTCTTTTCACAGCTATTTGTAAGGCCTCCCCAGACAGCCATTTTGCTTTTTTGCATTTCTTTTCCATGGGGATCATAAACACACCAAAAAAGCACTATACCCCCTATTCACTACTAGAAAAAAAAAATGTTGATGGGATAGTTTTGCTTTCATAAACAACAGGCAGTTAACTCAATATACATGAAATAACTTCAGCAACATAGCACCTTCCAAAGAGAATGTATACACTGCAAGTACATAATCACATCCATTCTTATTTAATCCTTACATTAACCCTATTATTATCTCCCTAGTACAGATGACTCAGCAGTCTAACAATGGTTTTCAAGCCTCGACCCTGGGCTGGAATCAGCCAGATCTATTTCAGTCTCAGCATTACTAGTAACTGTATGACCTTCCTCAAGTGACTTCATTTCTGTGCCATGGCTTCCTTATTTGTAAAATAAATAACAATAATACCAACCTCATAAAGTCTCAGTGAGGATTAAATGAGATAGTGAGTGGGAAGTGCTTAGCACAGAGCCTGGCCTGTGATATGCTGACATTGTCATCCTCCTGGTGGCAGAGGTGGTGACAATGATGACAGAGATGTTGCAGTGGAAGAAATCAGGGATGAGCAAAGGTAATTGAACTTGCCCAAGGTCATGCAGCTAGTAAGAGTGCAGAGCTAGAATTTCAATCCCCATCTGACTCTCTGAATCTGATTGTAACCTCTAGGCAATACTACCTCCCAAGGTCTTCAGATACTTCATCCTAACTTTGTAGCTAGCCAGCTAGGCCTGAGAATGTTATTTTTTACTCAAGTAAAGCTGATTTACAATGTTGTGCTAATTTCTACAAAGTGACTCAGTTATACACGTGTAAACATTCCTTCTTATATTCTTTCACCTGAGAACTACTGAGCCATTTGCTGAACTGAAAGAACTGCACCAAAATTCAGTGACTCTTATTCCAGTGCTCATTAAATACCTGATAATTCTCTTGCTGAACAAAAGTAGTTTATTCATTTACTCATTAACTCTTCCAAATCTAGAATTTGAATTTCTCTGAAAGTACATAAACACTTCCCAAAGATTTCTGACCAAAGGATAAACAGGTGGTAGTATCCTCCTAGGAGAACATATCAACATTTATGAATTTAAATATCATTTGAAAGATTTTACTTGAGTATAATATAAGTATTCAAAGCCTTGTCTATTTCAGCTGACCACCTCCAAGCCCAAAATGTTCCTTCCCTTATATGACAAGACAAAACCAAATCAAAGAGCTATTTAGTCTTTTTCACTTCCTGCTGCTGCTGCTGCTGCGTCACTTCAGTCGTGTCCGACTTTGTGCGACTCCATAGATGGCAGCCCACCAGGCTCCCCCATCCCTGGGATTCTCCAGGCAAGAACACTGGAGTGGGTTGCCACTTCCTTCTCCAATGCATGAAAGTGAAAAGGGAAAGTGAAGTCGCTCAGTCAGTGGCCGACTCTTAGCGACCCCATGGACTGCAGCCTTCCAGGCAAGAGTACTGGAGTGGGGTGCCATTGCCTGCTCCGTTTTCACTTCCTAAATAATATCAATAAAGTATTCTGGGCTTCCATGGGTTTTGTTTTATTAAAGTATAACTGGCATACAATAAACTACACAAATTTAAAGTGTACAATTTGAAGAGTTTTGACATATGTACATTTACAACATGAAATCATCACAATTAAAATAGGGAACATTACTATCAGCCCAAAAATTTCCTCATGGACCTTTGTAATTCCGTCTCCCAACCCTTCCTGCCTGTCTCCATCCCCAGGCAACAACTGATTTGCTTTCTGTAACTACAGATTAGTTTACATTCCCTAGAATGTCATATACATTTTACAGTGTGCACTCTTGTAAAACTGGGTTCTTCCACTCAGCATAAATCCATGTTGTCAGTATCAACAGCTCATTCATTTTTATTGCTGAAGGCAATGGCACCCCACCCCAGTACTTTTGCCTGGAAAATCCCATGGATGGAGGAGCCTGGTAGGCTCCAGTCCATGGGGTCGCTGAGAGTTGGACACGACTGAGCGACTTCACTTTCACTTTTCACTTTCATGCATTGGAGAAGGAAATGGCAACCCACTCCAGTGTTATTGAGCCTGGAGAATCCCAGGGACAGGGGAGCCTGGTGAGCTTCCGTCTATGGGGTCGCACAGAGTCGGACGCGACTGAAGCGACTTAGCAGCAGCAGCAGCAGCAGTATTCCATTATACGGGAGTATCACATACCCATTCACTTGTTGATGGATGTTTTTATTATTTCCAGTTTTTGGCAATCACAAATAAAGCTGCCCTGAACATACATGTTGAAGTCTTTGAATGTTGTTGGGGGTTGGGAGGGGGGAGGTGATGAAGAAAGGGGTCCTAATAAACAAACACAATGAAAAATGAGAAACACTAAGCAAAATGCTTGGGTTCAAAATTAATCTAAACTACAGAGTAAAAAATATCTTGGCTACCTTGAGCAAGTCAGTTAGTATCTCTACCAACACCCATATGTTTGCCGCTTGTCCCCACTTGGAGTTTGTAAAGTAAAATGTGACAGGAGGCCGAAATCTTTTGGAACTCCCACAATGAAACTGAGACCCAGGTTCAATCCCTGGGTTGGGAAGATCCCCTGGAGAAGGAAATGGCTACCCCTCCAGTACCCTTGCCTGGAGAATTCCATGAATGGAGAGGCCTGGTAGGCTACAGTCCATGGGATCAAAATGAATCAGAACTGATGCTTTTTCCTTGTAAATTCCCTTTTGTTTAGAAGGACTAACGTACTATGAAATGTAATGCAAAATATTTTGAGTTCAATAATATTTGAGTTGTCATTTTTGAGCTATTGCTTTTTTTATTTCTCTTAAATTTATATTTATTTCAACACTTAAAAAATAACTTCCTGCATGCTTTCACTTATTGCCAACAACATAAAATGAAATACAGATGGCTATTTTAAGGGGCTTCCCTGGTGGCTCCGTGGTAAAGAATTCACCTGCCAGTGAGGACGTGGGTTTGATCTCTGGGTTGGGAAGATCCCCTGGAGGAGGGAATGGCACCCCAGGCCAGTATTTTTCCCTGGGAAATCCCACGGACAGACAAGCCTGGCGGGCTACAGTCCTTGGGGTCCCAAAAGAGTTGGACAGGACTTAGTGACTAAACAACAGCTATTTCAAAGGCCAAGAAAGAGCTTCACTCTGCATCTTTAATTCACTCAGAGTAGATTCAAAGTTCCTATCTACCAGGCCCTACTTGATCTGCAGCCCCCACCTCCATCCAATCATTCATTCTCCTCTCCCTCGTTGCTTCCTGGGCTCAGAGATCCACACTAAGGATGCTAAGGCTGCTTCCCTCTCAGTGAGTTGGCTCTTGCTGTTCTCTGTCTGGGATGCACATATAGTGTAGCTATATGGTACACTCTCACTACGCCAAAGCCTTTGACTGTGTGGATCACAACAAACTGTGGAAAATTCTTCAACAGATGGGAATACCAGAACCACCTAACTGGCCTCCTCAGAAATTTGTATGCAGGTCAATAAGCAACAGTTAGAACCGGACATGGAACAGACTGGTTTCAAACTGGGAAAGGAGTATATCAAGACTGTATATTGTCACCCTGTTTATTTAACTTATATGTAAAGTACATCATGTGAAATGCTGGGCTGGATGAAGCACAAGCTGGAATCAAGATTGCCAGGAGAAATATCAATAACCTCAGATATGCAGATGATACCACCCTTATGGCAGAAAGTGAAGAGGAACTAAAGAGCCTCTTGATGAAAATGAAAGAGGACAGTGAAAAAGCTGGCTTAAAACTCAACATTTAAAAAATGAAGATCATGGCATCTGGTCCCATCACTTCATGGCAAATAGTGGGGAAACAATGGAAACTGTGACAGACTTTATTATCTTGGGCACCAAAATCACTGCAGATGATGACTACAGCCATGAAATTAAAAGACACTTGCTCCTTGGAAGAAAATCTATGACCAACCTAGAGAGCATATTAAAAAGCAGAGATATTACTTTGCTGACAAAGGTCCGCCTGGTCAAAGCTATGGTTTTTCCAGTAGTCATGAATGGATGTTGAGAGTTGGACCACAAAGAAAGCTAAGCTCCAAAGAATTGATACTTTTGAACTGTGGTGGTGGGGAAGACTCTCGAGAGTCCCTTGGACAGCAAGATCGAACCAGTCAATCCTAAAGGAAATCAACCCTGAATATTCACTGGAAGGACTGATGCTGAAGCTAAAGCTCCAAAACTTTGGCCACCTGATGTGAAGAACTGACTTCTTAGAAAAGACCCTGATGCCGGAAAAGATTGAAGGCAGGAGGAGAAGGGGATGACAGAGGATGAGATGATTGGATGGAATCACTGACTCGATGGACATGAGTTTGAGCAAGCTCCGGGAGTTGGTGATGGACAGGGAACCTTGCCGTGCTGCAACCCATGAGGCTACAAAGAGTCAGACACGACTGAATAACTGCACTAAACTGACACTCTCACTTCTTTCAGGTCTCAAATGCCATCCCAGGCTTTCCTCTCTTGCCCACTGCACGTAAAATAGAGCCCTCCCCCATCCCCATTACCCTCCATCCCTCTTATCCAGCTACACTTTTCTCCACAGCACTTATCATTTGACATAATGTATACACATCCTACGTTTAACAATATTTGTTACTGTCTATGCTGCTGCCACTGCTAAGTCGCTTCAGTCGTGTCCGACTCTGTGCGACCCCATACACAGCAGCCCACCAAGCTCCCCCGTCCCTGGGATTCTCCAGGCAAGAACACTGGAGTGGGTTGCCATTTCCTTCTCCAATGCATGAAAGTGAAAAGTGAAAGTGAAGTCGCTTAGTCGTGCCTGACTCTTAGCGACACGACACCATGGACTACAGCCTACCAGGCTCCTCTGTCCATGGGATTTTCCAGGCAAGAGTACTGGAGTGGGGTGCCATTGCCTTCTCCAGTTACTGTCTATATCTCCCACTAAAATAAAAGCTTTTTTAAGAACAAGGATTTTATCTACCCCCTGCTATGCTCACCTCACAACAGGAGGCTCAGCTCACCTCTGAATTCCACAAACACTTGAATGAATTTGTTGATTAAACACTATTTACTGAAAAATAAACAAACCAACAACAACAACAACAACAAACCCTTCTGTTTAGAATTCACAGGGAAGAAAATTTTTTTTAATTCAAATGCCCTGCTACTGCTTAAATTAAAATGCTAAGTTAATGCTGATCTACTTTTCAGGATGGGTTCTTTTTTCAGATTGACATTTAACTTTAAGCTATACTTACAGATGAAAAGAACACTGGAATTTAAAGACAGGAAAGCCAGGGTCTAGTCATTTGCCCCTGCCATAACTAGCTATGTTGTTGTTGTTCAGTTGCCCAGTAGCATCTGAATCTTTGCGACCCCCTGGACTGCAGCACACCAGACCTCCCTGTCCCTCACCATCTCCCAAAGTTTGCCCAAGTGCATGTCCATTGCATCCGTGATGCTATCCAGCCATCTCATCCTCTGACGCCCTCTTCTCCTTCTGCCCTCAGTCTTTCCCGGCATCAGGGACTAGCTTGCTCCAAGCCAAAACCTTTCCTTATCTCAGATAACTTCTCTCTAAAATGAGGGGAAGGAAATTCCCTGCCTGTGTGATGGTTAGGGCTCTGTGCTCTCACTGCTGAGGGGCCTCAGTTCAGTCCCTGGTCAGAGAACTAGGATCCCACAAGCCACACGGTATGTCCAAAATAAATAACATTTTAAAAAAATGAGATTGGTGTTTGACAGAAAACAACAAAATTCTGTAAAGCAATTATCCTTCAATTAAAAAGAAATTTTAAAAATGAGATTGGTTAAAAAAATTTTTTTTAATAATAAAATGAGAAACAAATATCTCTAAGGTTCCTCCTAAAATTCTGAGACTGTTACAGCTAGTTCAGTCTTATGAAAGTTGCCAATCATAAATCACTTAACTCAGTCTGAGTCTCATCTTTCTAATCCCAAATTGAAAGATTCTATATAACTATAAAATCCTGTAAAAATGGGTCATTTTTACCCAGGTGTCCACTAGAAGGTGTGGCCTGGAAGAATATACTACATAGGGGTGGCAGCATTTCAAAAGTTAGGTGTTTCGTTTTGTTTTTTATTTGCTTAGCTGCTCCGTGTCTTAGTTGAGGCATGTGGGAGCTAGTTCTCTGACCAAGGACTGAACCTGGGTTCCCTACATTAGGAGCGCAGAGCTCTGGCCACTGACTGCCAGGGAAGTTTCTAAAAGTTAGTTTTTAAAAAGTTAATGAACCTCTAATCTTCCTCAAAAATAAAAAGAATAACTCACTAGAAAGGAAATAAGATATCTGTTTATTACCCTATCTTTAACCAGTTATTGAATTTAAAATAATTACAAACATGAGCATCATATATACATGATTAGTAGCAGGTATGTTTAAGACCAAATAGAGCTGAGTTAATGTCAGGCTCTCTTTTCCAGTTATGTGATCCTGAGCAAACTGCATACCTGCTCTGTAGTTTACTTGCTTCATCTGTACACGGATACAATATTTACAACTGTTAAAACAGGTAACAATATTTAGCTACCAGGATCCTTTTTTAAAAAAGCCAAGATCCCTTCGAGAATTTAATAAATGCTTGATACATATGACATACTTAATCAACATTATTATTATTAAATAAATAAATGTGAATACACACACACAAAACACAAATCTAACAAAACATTCTTAGCTGCTTCTCCTGATACTATGTTGCCTGTATCACACATGGAAAGAAATGAAAAAAGTTCTGACTATAGTCAGAGTGTTTATCACCCATACACATATTGGTTTCTGAGAGGTCAGACAACAAAAAAAATGTTTAAGAGTTTAAAAAAAAACTTCCAGGCCAGAGAGGTTCTTTCTTTTAAAATCATTCTTCTGTGGAAATACCTGGCAAATATTCAGTACATTTATACTGAATATTTATACAGTAAACATCTTAGGAAAACCAACTTCACATATTTTTAATGGAGCCTACACTTTTTAATCCTAAAAATAAATAAACTACATACATATAAAAATTTTGGATCTGTGAACTTAGTCTTGAGGAACAAAGAGCTTTCCACATTTCACCTACAAGAGAGCCAATTAAATCCAAAGATTCCACCATCATAGCATAATGCCCCTTGAGCTTTCAAGCAGATAAGACACTCAGACACACCTTGCTTTTTATAGAAAAGGCCCAAATGAGACATGATAAATCTCTAATTCCATGTTAGGAATTCCCTATCAATGTGCACATGCCTTTTTTTGGTAGCTAGACTGTAAAATAAGTCATTAGGAGTTCACAGTGGAAATGCTGCAACCTCAACCTCGAATCCAGACACAAAAATACAGAGGACGGTATTCCCATCTCAGACACATCCAAATGTCTCCGCCAACGAGATCCCGTCACTGCCCTTTCCAGAAACACACAGTAATGGGGTTTAATCCGTTTCTATAAATGTTCGTTGTGTTGAAAGCCAAAGTGCCTGCAAAACCGCAAAACACAAAAAGATTCCTCGCATTCCGTTTATAGCCAACAGACAGGCCAGCCTCTCTGCGCCCTACCCCTGAGAGTCCTCCTTGCGACAATAAGAATTTCGTGCCACCGGATGCTTCCTACACGTCAAAATGTCATCCCGCAAAGTGGAGGTGGGGTGGGGGGGCAGTGCCTGGATCAACCGATCCTAACGGAGCTCCCACCCCAGGGCAAACACGGGAACCAAGTGAAGTCGGTGCAAAGTTCCCATCCATCCAGCATATTTGGTTTCCTTCTGCCCCCAAACCCAGCGGCACAAGTGCTGAGAATTGCTTTTGCACCTGCCATGGATTCTAAGCCTGGGCTTCTCCTCGACCCCCGAGATCATAGAAAGGCCTTGCGGCCTAAAACGTTCATGACCCTTGCGAAGAGCGCATTGAGGACCGCCGCAGCATCCCCCTTCGCTGTCCACACAGTCAGCTTGCTTCCCTGACAAAGGCCCCGTGCCAATACCCGCACGACACACAGTAGTTGCTGGAATGCCCATCACCGACTGGCAGCTGCCACTACCTTCTCTCCAGAAAAATAAACAACACACACAGGCGCACACACACACACACACACACACACACACACACAGAGCACTGGGTTATAACAACACGGGGGGAGATATAAAGCGTTAAAATTAAAAAGACCCCGAAGCTAAGCAGCCTGGGTGTGCCCTGGAAGTGCGACCGAGGGGCCCGTGGGGGAGGGGAGATAAGGCCCGGGAGGCGGCGGCTGCTCCTCTGGGGCGTGAAGGCCGGGCCGGGTGATGGTCTAATAAAATGCTAGGAGTCGGAATGTTCAAAATGAAACCACAAATGAAATCCCCGGCGGGCCTGAGGTCCCAGGTGGTCTGCAGACCAGCGGCGCGGCCCGCACCTGCCTGCCCAGCGCCCACACACACACACACCTGCCAGTGCAGCCTTCTGGGGCCCTCGGGGTCCGGGGTGAAGCGGAAAGAAGGCCCGACCCCAGGGGTGCGGGCCGGGTGGGCTAATCTGATGGTGGAGGCCAGGGGACAGCCTCGCTCACCTCTAGGTCGGTGTCGGCGGCCTCCGGGGCCCCGAGGATCTCGCTGGGCAGCTCGGCCAGATCGGTGACCCGGATCAGCCCGTCGTGCAGGAAGATGGTCTCCTCCTTCACCGAGAGCCACTGCGCGGAGTCCGCGGCCGCAGCCGCTGCAGCCGCCGCGGCCGCCGACGAGCCCATGGCCCCGGCTGAGGGTTTGGCTGTTAGGAGCAGCCGCTCGGCTCGGCGAGATGCGAGCAGGAGCCGCCGAGTTTACCAGTCCATGGCAGCAGCCGCCGCGCCCGCCTGCAGCACCCCGCTCGCCGCCTCGCCCGTGCAGCTCCGCCCTAGGAGATCCGAGCTGCCATCCTCCCACCCCCTGGCCCCGGAGACCCCGGCCCCGCCGCCACCACCGCTGCCGCCGCCCTGAGGAACAGGATCCGCCTCTGCCGCTCGGCAGCCAACTGTCAGTGAGGCGCCATGTTGGGGGCGGGGCTCCCGGCATGCCCCGCGGAGCGGACAATACCGGCCCCGCCCACCCATCTGGCCCCGCCCACCTACCGAAGGCCCGCGGACAGCCAGGTTGGCTGGAGCTCCGCCTAGCCTTTTTCTGCATCTTGCCCTCAGAGTGACCTCCCACGTCCTTTACACTTCCAGGGCGCCCTACTTCTGTATTACTCCAGGAGAGGAGGGCAGCCTTCCTCTACTCTCCTCCCCTCTGCTCATGTGTGTACCCATCTCTCTCTGGCCCAAGTCCCACCGTGGGCACCTGGGCAGACACGTGGAAGTTCACGGGCTGCTTGCACGTTTAAATAAGATATATGCAAAAATGTGGCTCACAGTGGGTGCTGCAGTTTGTTCATAAGCACTTGGTCGAGACGCACAGTAGGTGCTACACATTCACTACAAATTCTTGTACCCAATAAGCACTCAAAATCTGGTGAAAATAAAGCACCGGTCACAATGTCTGGTGTCTGGCCCTTAATAAATGCTCCAAGAGGGAGTTAAAATTATTCTCATATTCCATCACTGCTGCTGCTGCTAAGTCACTTCAGTCGTTTCTGACTCTGTGCGACCCCATAGACGGAAGCTCACCAGGCTCCCCCGTCCTTGGGATTCTCTAGGCAAGAATACTGGAGTGGGTTGCCATTTCCTTCTCCAATGCATGAAAGTGAAAAGTGAAAGTGAAGTCGCTCAGTCATGTCCGACTCTTAGCGGCCCCATGGACGGGAGCCTACCAGGCTCCTCCGTCCGTGGGATTTTCCAGGCAAAAGTACTGGGGTGGGGTGCCATTGCCTTCCCCAATTCCATCTCTATTCAACACTGATTGACATACACCTTAAAAATATGCTAGCCATCCCACTTTTATTAAAAGGCGAAAGGAAAGAACTATGTGTTTAGAGAAAAATGTGTGGGAGACTATGTACTAAACTGTTAATGTGAATTGCCACACAGAGCATGACTAGCCTGGAATGGCTGAAGTAAGATTATCTTTGTATTGCTTTTATACTTAAAAAAAAAAAAAAAAAAGCACTCTTTGGTATCAAAGGACTTGAATGCATATGTCCACCAAAACACTTGCACAGGCCTACCTAAATGTCCATCCATACACGAATGGATAAAGAAGTTGTGGTACATCTATGCAATGGAATATTACTCAGCCCATAAAAAGGAATGCATTTGAGTCAGTTCTAATGAGGTGGATGAACCTAGAGCCTATTACACACAGTGAAGTAAGTCAGAAAAACAAGGATTGTGTGTTAACCATATATATGAAATTTAGAAAAATGGTACCGATGAACCTATTTGAAGGGCAGCAGGGGAGACACGGACATAGAGAACAACCTGTGGACACAGTGGCGGGAGGAGAGGATGGGACAAACTGAGAAAATAGCACTGAAACGTATACATTACCATACGTAAAATTAGATAGCCAGTGGAAACTTGCTATATGAGACAGGGAGCACAAATCAGCTGCTCTGTGACAGTCTAGAAGGGTGGGATGTAGAAGGGAGAGTCAAGAGGGAGGGTAAATATGTATACCTATCACTGATTCATGTTGGTGTATGGCAGAAACCAATATAATGTTGTAAAGCAATTATCCTCCAATTAAAATAAATTTAAAATTTAAAAAACCTGCATAGGGAAGTTTATAGCAGCTTTACTCATAATTGCCAAAACCAAGATGCCCTTCAGGAAGTGAATGGATAGATAAACTGTGGTACATCTGGACAATGGAATATTATTCAGCACAAAGAAGAGATGACTATCAAACTATGAGAAGACAATACACTATATGATTCCAACTATATCATATTTTGGAAAAGACTAAACTATGGAGATGATAAAAAGATTATTGGTAGCTAGTGGATGCAGAAAGGAAGGGATGCAGAAATTTTTAGGGCAGTTAACAGTACTCTGTATAATACAGTAGTGATGTATACATGAAATTATACATTTTTTCTTTTTTTTTTTTCAATAATAGAACTATTTTATTAAACATATGAACGTACTTATTTTGTACAACACACATTTCTTTCTTGCCTCTGCCCCAGGAAGCCAGAGCTCTAGAACCCCATGTTTATAAAAACACACAACTTTGGCAGCTACTATGACAAGGTGAAAAAAGTGCAATTCCGAAAGTAACAACACATAACCAAAGTGGGGAACAAAAAAAGGCAGAGGTGAGTGGGCACAGTGCTGCTCATTTTCTCTCAAGAGGAAACAATTTAAGAATAGAAACGCAAGCATTATTTAAGCAGTACTGCCCAACTCTCTTGGTAGCATCTCTCTTTCAATTCCATTTATCTTGATGTTGTAACTAACTAATCTGTTACTTCTTTAAGAAGTTCTGCCCTGGTTTATATCCTTTTCAGTGGCCCATAAACCTTTGAGCTTCAAAAATGCAGAAGTCGCTCAGTCGTGTCCGACTCTTTGCGACCCAATGGATTGTAGCCCACCAGGCTCCTCGGTCCACGGGATTTTCCAGGCATGAATACTGGAGTGGGTTGCCATTTCCTGCTCCAACATTTTTTCAAAATCACAGAATATACTACACCAAGAGGGAGCTACAATGTAAAATATGGACTTTAGGCATTATGATGTGTCAGTTCGGTTCATCAGTTGTGACAAATGTATCACATGGTGGGGCATGTGAAAATGGGAGAGATTATGCATGCATGGGAGCAGGGAGTATATCTGATATTTCTGCATCCTCAGTTTTTTTGTGTGAACCTAAAACTGCTCTAAAAAATAAAAGTTTTCATTAAGAAAGAACGAATGAGAGTATTAAAGAGCAAACTTTTTGATCCAGCAATTCAACTTTGAGGAAGTTGTCTGAAGGAAATTATCAGACTCACAGTCCAGGTTGAACACACAGGGATGTGCAGCTCAGTATTGTTTATAAGCGGAAAAATTATAGTCAGATTAAATACCCAACAATGTGGGACTGGTTAACTATTATAATGGTATATCTGAAACATGGAATATTATGATGCCATTCAGAATAATGCTTATGAAGAATACTAATACAAGTGAATGTTGATGATGTATTGGTAAATGGAAAAAATCACGCTAAAGTAGTAAAAAAATTTTGAAATTTAATTGTGTTTGCTGTAAGACTGCATTTTTAAAATTAAATGCATGCATGACTATAGATGTAGAAGAAAAGACAGGGAAAGTATCACATCTGACAATATTTTGGTAAATTTCAGCAGTGCATTTACAGGAGATGCACTACATTTACAGCACTGTATTGACTGGGAGATGAGTGGTTTGTACTTTGCAATGTTTTCCAAATTTTCTTTCTCAAGCTTGCATTACTTTTGATAAAAGCAAAAAAAATCTATTGAACATCTAGGAATGGAGGTACTTCCACTCATATATCTATCATACTATCCTTCTGAGTATTCATTAATATTTGCATTTTACAAGGAACTGAAGCTCAGAATTAAGTGACTTGCACCCACCTAGAAATTGGCAGAATTGAGATTTGAATCCCTGTCTGGCTCCATTCTCTTATGCCTCCCTCCCAAATAAGCAATTCATATGCACTGCACTGTAACAATCTCATGTGCCTTATGATTGTTAATTTCATTTTCAGGATATTTACCCCATATGCATGTGTTAAGCTCCTGCTGCTGCTGCTAAGTCGCTTCAGTCGTGTCCGACTCTGTGCGACCCCATAGACGGTAGCCCACCAGGCTCCCCTGTCCCTGGGATTCTCCAGGCAAGAACACTGGAGTGGGTTGCCATTTCCTTCTCCAATGCATAAGAATGAAAAGTGAAAGTGAAGTCGCTCAGTCGCGTCCGACTCTTCGCAGCCCCATGGACTGCAGCCCACCAGGCTTCTCCATCCATGGGATTTTCCAGGCAAGAGTACTGGGGTGGGGTGCCATTGCCTTCTCCTAGCAAGTATCAAATCCTGGGAGGTATACAGAATGGAGATGTTATTACCCCCATTTTCAGCTAGGAAACCAAGTCCCGGTTGGATGCTTTAATCAGTATCTCACAGACAGCAAACATCAAATCTCAGATTCGAACCTAGGTTTGTTTGATTCTATAATCCCAGCTTTGTTTTTTAAAAACGTTTTCTTTTGTATTGGTGTATCGCTAAGCGGTGGACACGACTGAGCGACTTCACTTTCACTTTCCACTTTCATGCATTGGAGAAGGAAATGGCAACCCACTCCATTTTTCTTGCCTGGAGAATCCCAGAGATGGGGGAGCCTGGCAGGCTGCAGTCCATGGGGTCGCACAGAGTTGGACACGACTGAAGTGACTGACGCAGCAGCAGCAGCAGCATAGCCAATTAAGAATGTTGTGATAGTTTCAGGTGAACAGCAAAGGGACTCAACCATACATATACCAAACTCCCCTCCCATCCAGGCTGCCACGTAACATTGAGCAGAGTTCCTAGTGCTATGCAGTAGGTTCTTGTTGGTTATCCATTTTAAATACAGCAATGTGTACATGTTCATCCCAAACTCTCCAACCATCCCTTCAACCCAGCAACCATAAGTTCATTCTCTAAGTCTGTGAGTCTCTTTCTGTTTTGCTAGTAATTTCATTTGTCTCATTTCTTTTTAGATTCCACATATAAGGGATGTCCGGAGAAGGCAATGGCACCCCACTCCAGTATTCTTGCCTGGAAAATCCCATGGATGGAGGAGTCTGGTGGGCTGCAGTCCATGTTGCAAAGAATCGGACACATCACCTTCATGAATTGGAGAAGGAAATGGCAACCCACTCCAGTGTTCTTGCCTGGAGAATCCCAGGGACGAGGGAGCCTGGTGGGCTGCCATCTATAGGATCTCACAGAGTCGGACATGACTGAAGCGACTTAGCAGCAGCAGCAGCATAAGGGATGTCATATAGTACTTCACCTTTTCTGTCTGACTTACTTCATTCAGTATGACAATCTCTGGGTCTATCCATGTTGCTGCAAATGGCATTATTTCATTCTTTTTAATGGCTGGGTATTTTTTATATTCCATATGTGTATATATATATATATATACACACAATATCTTCTTTATCCATTCCTCTGTCAAAGGGCATTTCAATTGTGTCTGGCATCACAGTTTTTGAACACTCAGGTTTTGGAATCTAAATAGCCTAGTGTGGCTCAATGGAGAAGGCAATGGCACCCCACTCTAGTACTCTTGCCTGGCAAATCCCATGGACGGAGGAGCCTGGTAGGCTGCAGTCCATGGGGTCACGAAGAGTCGGACATGACTCAGCGACTTCATTTTCACTTTTATGCATTGGAGAAGGAAATGGCAACCCACTCCAGTGTTCTTGCTTAGAGAATCCTGGGGACAGGGGAGCCTGGTGGGCTGCCGTCTATGGGGTTGCACAGAGTCGGACATGACTGAAGTGACTTAGCAGCAGCAGTGTGGCTCAAAATAATTCTCCTCCTCATATTGTTTATATTTCAAGATAAGGAGTCAAGATGCCCAGGAATTACAGACCTTTCTTGACCTATGATGGGGTTATTGTAAGTTGAAAATATAAAAAATAGAAAGCCTCACTGAACTTCATAGCTTAGCTTGCACTACCTTAAAGGTGCTCAGAACACTTACATTAGTCTATAGTTGAGCAAAATCAACTATATCCATTTTCCACCACTGTAAAGTTGAAAAATCTGTAAGTCGAACTGTCCTAGGTTGGGGACAGTCCGTATTGCCCTTCACTTCAATGAATGAAAACAGCACATATCCACAGCTAAAAGTCTTTAGACTGCATAATGAATAGTTATTTAATATTTTAGCAACAGTAATTAATTAGTCACTGGATTGCATGGCTGCCACCGTACCATGAAGAGGCAGCTGATGAATTAATATTTATAGAAGCCCTATGGAAAAAGAGGCCATTTACTGGAAATCTCTAAAACAGATTAGCAAGATGAAAAAAGTCTCTGCTCAAAAGAATTTTATGCTAGAAGCCCGGATACAGAGAATCCAAATTTAGTTAAGATCACACATACACACACACACACACACACACACACACACACACACACCCATGCATACAGGAAACAGCCATTCATGGAATCATATAAAAAGGAAAAGTTTATGATTTATGACTTATTTTCTTTGGAATTGTCCTCTCCACTCTTCTGTTTGAGAATGGGTACTTGGGATAGGAAAAGGGTCAGGAGAAGGTGTTGTCTGGACAACCCTCTGTTGGAAGCAAAGAAGCATGAGCAAGGAGGAAGAAAAGCCATGAGTAGATTGGACTTCAGTTTCCCCTGGGAGGCATCTCCCCAAGAGAGAGCGAGCTTGTTGGTAGAGACTGTCTCCCCGCTGCCCCAGCTGCTGACGTGGTGTTCACTGGCTTTGGCTCGAGCTGGGGCCCCTCTGGGATTTTGCAATAGCTCTCCCTTCTGCTGGCTTTCCTGCACCAGCTGACTGTCTAAAATTGAGTCTGTAGTCCTTACCGGGCTCACAAAAATGCAACTGTAGGGTGGAGATAAGTGGTCCTTGATAAGCCTTAATAGAGCTTGAAATAGCTTTAAACAAAGCAGCCATGTTAATTTTTAAGGCCTTTCAAAACACCAAGGGAAAAATACATGCCTACATCTGCTACAGAAATATATACACACACATCAACAGAATCTGTGGGGGAGATTGATTATTTCCATCTCACTAATCACAGTCTCAAAGAGGAAACACACACACCTACTCAAAATCTTTTTTCCAAATGATATGATTGGCCATGTTTTCTTTTCTTTTTTCTTGTAATTTATTTTAAGGAAAATTCCTTCAGCTCACAGGAGGGTCTATGAGGCATCGGAGAAAAGAATTTGAAAGAAAAAGATATTTGAAAATCAGAGGGAGAAATTCTCCTTAGAGCTCCCTTAATTACGGTTACCAAGGGAAGGGCCTCCAAGCTGATGAAAAGCATCAAGTGCAATTGTCATTGGAGGAATCCGGCACCTTGGAGTTCCAAAAGATACCACGTCCTCTCTTGCCCCCTTGTGGATACCAGAGGCCTTATTCAATAAGGAGGGGATATGTGTACACATATAGCTGATTCACGTTGTTATACAGCAGAAACCAACAGAACATTGTAAAACAATTATCCCCCAATTTTAAAAAGCTAGTCCCTACAAAGGAAAAGCGGACAAAAGGCACAATCCTAGAGTTTGCAAAAGAAAAAAAGCAAACACTCTTATCTTTTCATTCATTCAGTATTCCGAGTGCCAGCAAAGTGTTAGGTTGGCACTCTTCCCCTCTAGGAGAAAAGCATCTTTCCTCGCTCCAGCTTAGAATGGGAAAATGACTTGAAACAAGTAATTCCAAAGGGGATGAGAAGGCCAGGGAACTGATCTGAGAAATGAGGACGGTTCCCCTAAAGGGTTTTTTTTTGTCCAGGGTGTTTTTTGCTCAAGTTTGTGTGTGTGCGGTGTGTGTGTGTGTGTTTGAGATATAATTGACATAAGTTTGGGCTTCTTTGCTAGCTCAGATGGTAAAGAATCTGCCTGCAATATGGGAGACCTGAGTTTGATCCTTGGGTTGGGAAGATCCCCTGGAGGAGGGCATGGCAACCCATTCCAATATTCTTGCCTGGAAAATCCCATGGATGGAGGAGTCTGATGGGCTATAGTTCATGGGGCCACAAAGTCGGACACAACTGAACAACTAGTTTAAAGTGTACAGCATCATGATTTGACTTACATCATGAAGTGATTATCACAATGAGTTTATAAAACATCCATTCATTCCATACACAAACAAAAGAAAAAAGAAATTTTTTCCTTGTGAAGAGAACTCAGGATTTAATCTCCTTAGGCCAGGGCCAATCTTGATGGAAGAGTTACCCTGGCTTCTTCCGGGTTTTTGGCCCTTGTACAGTTGTTCCTGCTCTGGCTCTTGGCACACGGTAGTCCCTGGCCTAGATTGTTCTTCCCACCTGTTTCACTTGACAAACTCCTATTCACCCTTCAGGTCTCAGCTACCTCAGAGAGAAATTCCTTGGCTCCCCCAAACATGACAAGTCCTCCTGTTTCTCAATCTCTTTGCACAGTATACTTTCTCAGTAGTACCTATTTTGTGCTAAGCCATATCAGTCATGTAGAACTCTTTGTAACCCCATGGACTGTAGCCCGCCAGGCTCCCGTCCATGGGATTCTCCAGGCAGGAATACTGGAGTAGGTTGCCATTTCCTCCTTCAGGGGATCTTCCTGACCTAGGGATCGAACCTGAGTCTCTTACAAATCTTGCATTGGCAGGCAGGTCCTTAACCACTAGCGCCACCTGGGAAGCCCACCTATTTTAAGTGCAATTAAATAATTATTAATAAAAATTTAGATGCCCTTGTTAGACTGTGTACTTTAAATACATTTAAAAATATATGTTAAATAATTTACATATTTAATCAAATACCTATATATTAATACATATACAAATATATATTAATGTGCTGTGTTGTTCTATGCTTAGTCACTCAGTCGTGTCTGACTCTGCGACCTCATCGACTGTAGCCCACCAGGCTCCTCTGTCCATGGGGATTCTCCAGGCAAGAATACTGGAGTGGGTTGCCATGTCCTCCTCCAGAGGATCTTCCCAACCCAGGGATCAAACTCAGATCTCCCACATTGCAGGTGGATTCTTTACTGTCTGAGCCACCAGGGAAGCCCAATATATTAAATATTAAATTCTTAGTGTCATTGAACTATATATTTAAAGTGTTTAAAATGGTATGTTTTGTTATATATAATTTACCACAATACAATAATTCTAGTATTTCCCTGGTGGTACAGTGGATAAGAACTCACCTGCCAATGCAGGGGACAAGGTTTCGATTCCTGGTTCTGGGAAGATCCCACATGCCACAGCTACTAAGACTGCATGCTGCAGCTACTGGAAACTGAGCACCCTAGAGCCCATGCTCCACAAGAAAAGTCACCACACCACAACTAAAGAAAGCCTGCATGCAGCAACAAAGACCCACCACAACCAAAAAGATAATAAGATAAATAATTTAAAATTCTAAAAAAAAAAAAAGTATACACTTTAACTGCTTGGCACATAGTCAGGACAATAGCTTTTGTCATTAGGATCACATTGATTACCTGAAAGATAAATGAATAGCAGCAAAGTTAGGATTCAAATCCAAGTCCATTGGCTCTCCAAAGCTACAACTTGAACCTCTATACCATTTTCAATTGACCTGTATTCAATGAACAGTTTTTGAGTGAAGTAGTCCATACCTTCTTTGCCCAAGAAATTCCAATTTTATACTTGTACAATCTATGGGCAACTCAGAACACAGTTGCCTTTCCTTACTTTGATACTGTTTTTATTTTGAATTACATACATGGAGCATAGCACTGGGGTGTGTTCAACACTTAGGGCTGCTAAAGGTGGTAATCAGGCTCTGGACTAGAGTAGGACTCCTCCCCAAACCCACATAACATTTGCCTCTTGATGCAGGCTACATAATGGTCCCCAAGAGTGTCCTGTCTTAATCCCTCAACCTCATGCATATTACTTTGTATGGCAAAGGGTACTTGGCAGATGTGATTAAGTGTTTTGCTTGCAGGATCTTAGTTCCCTGACAGGGATCAAACCTGCCAATTCTGCAGTGGAAGCAGAGTCCTAACCACTAGACAGCTGGGGAAGACCCAGATGTGATTAAGTTAAAGATCTTGAGGGACATCTCTGGTGGTCCAGTGGTTAAGAATCCACCTTCCCATGTAGAGGATGCGGGTTAGATCCCTGGTTGGGGAACTAAGATCCCACATGCCTCATGGGGTAAATAAGCCCACGAGCCACAAGCAGAAGCCTACACCAGAAAGATCCCATGTGCTGCAACTAAGACATGATGCAACCAAATAAATGTTTTTTTAAGAAAGATCTGAAGATGCCGAAGGCAGTATAACACAAAAATATATTTGGTCTTTGTCCTGGGTCCCTGGCACAGAGCTCCTAAAGCGCATGCAATTTCCTGAGAGATGGGAGTATCTTTTGTTATTTGTAAGGAGCTCTTTTTGACCACTCTTGTGACGCCATGATTAGGGCCTGCCAGCCTCCTCTGTCCATGAAATTTTCCTGGCCAGAATACTGGAGTGGGTAGCCATTTCCTTCTCCAGGGGATCTCCCCAACCCAGGGATTGACCCCAGGTCTCCCACATTGCAGGTGGATTCTTTACGGTCTGAACCATCAGGGAAGCCCCTTTTTGACCACACCCAAGTTAATGAGTTGACTTAGGGTCAGACCCCAGTCTCAGGATAGGGATGGTCATCAGAAAAGACCAAGGGATTAGAAGGCTGGAAATTTCAGCCCAACCCAGACTTAAGGAAAGGCAAGGAAGTGGTGGTAGTGCTAGTGATCAAGCTCTATATAAAACTCTTGAATAAGATTTGATGAGCTTCTTGATTGATGAACACATCAAGAGGTGCTGGAAATAGTATACCCAGAGAGGGTATAGTGCTCCCACCACCACCCTTACTTACCTTGCTCCATTTATGGCTTCCATTTGGCTGTTTCTGAGTTGTACCTTTTATCGCAAACTGGTGAATGGAAGTGAAGTGTTCCTCTGAGTTCTCAGAGCCATGATAGCGAACTATCAAAGCTTAGGATGGATTTGTAAGAATTCTCTATTTGTAGCTCAGACAGTAGTGTGGGTGACCCAGGGACCCAGTACTTGTGATTGGTATCTGACATGAGGGGCAGTCTTGTGGGACTGAGCCTAAATCTTTGGGTCCATGCTAATTCCAAGTAGTTAAGTGTCAGAACAGGACTGTAGGACCTTCAGCTGGTATCTGCTGAGAACTGGAGAATTGCTTGGTGTGGGAAAATCCACACATTTTGGTGTCAGAAGTGTTGTGAGTGGAGAAACTATCCTCACAAGGAGATACCCTGGATTTTCCAGGTAGGATGTAATCACACTGGTTTTTTATAAGAGATCGAGGGTCAGAAGAAGGTGATACGACACCAATAACCTGGGCTGGAGCACCTGGAAGGAAGGGATCCCAAGTCATGGGAGATGGATGGACACTCACTACCATAGGCTTGATGCTAGCCCACTGAAACTGGTTTTGGACTCTGACCTCCAGAACTCGAAGAAAATGTACTTAAGTCACAGACTTTGTGGTAACTTATTACAGCAGCAACAGAAAAACTAAACAAGAAGTGTTTGGATGCTAAGGAAGCAGGATCTCAGACACACGGTTCCCAGCCTTGTTCTCTACAAGCAGCCCTGCCCTAAGCATTGCACAGAGGCATCAGAGCTACAGGAAGCAGATGGACGGAAATGGAGGACATCTCAGAGACAGAAATACTGGGGACTTTGCTGCTGGTCCAGTGGTTAAGACTCCGAGCTTCCATTGTAAGGGGCGTGGGTTCGATCGATTCCTTGTCAAGGAACCAATATCCCACATGCTGTGCAGCGTGGCAAAAAATGTATTAAAAAAAAACAAAAATGAAATATCAAAGAATCTAGAACCTTGCAAAGGAGCTAGTAGAGTGGTACTATGATTTGGGAATCCTTGGTGTCCCTGAGATTTTAAAATGAATCTGTGAAGTGAAAGCCACCTGCCATGTTGCTACTGAGACGCTGTGCTCACGTTCATTCTCTGGTGAGCGTAAAATGAAGTGTCCAGAGGGTGCGGGACACATTTGACACAGCAACAGACTCAATGTAGGAGCACGCTTGAGAAGCCAGCTGTCTTCCGTAAAGCCAGAAGCTAAGAAATTTGCAAAACCATGAAACAATGCCATTTTTGTTATGGAAATTATTTTTCACAAAAATATTGCATTAACATGGAACGGTTTGTCGTTTAAATACAAGTATTTTAATAACTATTTGGTCTTAATATGGTATATTATCAACAGACATAAGTCACATGAACAAAAAAGTCTTATTGCTAATAATTTAAGACCATAAAGAGCTCTGGAGACCAAAAAAAGGAAAAGCTCACACTGCCTTTAATGTACGTAAAAATTTCTTGTGGCGATTTCTATAATCACATTACATATAAATAAAATGAGATAACATTTTCTCCACATGATTTTTGCATATTTATGATTATTTCAAGATTCTATGTTGCTCTCTTGAATATTCTGCCCATTTCTTTCATAAACAGCGCATGAGTGTTCAAACAAATCAACACGAAGTATTAAAGCCTATTTCATAAACCTTAATAGATGAATGGGTTTCCCTGGTAGTGCAGTGGCTGACTTCTCGTTCCCAAGGCAGGGGCCCAGCTTCAGTCCCTGGTTCAGGAACTAGACCAGGTGCAGCAAAACAAAAAACAAATACCACCCTGTCATCAAACAAATCCTAAAATCTAACAAAAAAATCTTGTCATTTTTCACCTATTGCTAAAAACTGAAGTCTGACTACTTCATTTAGTGAGTCTGTGAGGTAATGGGCACTCACAAGTTGGTACAATCTCCATGGAGGGTAGTGTACTTTGGCATCATTTACCAAAACTGCCTAAGGCTTCCCAGGTGGCTCAGTGGATCTGCCCGCAATGTGGGAGACATGGGTTCGATACCTGTGAATTGGCAACCACTCAGTGTTCTTGCCTAGAAAATCCCATGGACAGAGGAGCTTGGCAGGGTGAGACACAGACTGACAAAAGTGAGTCAGACACAAACGAGCACAACCACAAATGGCATAAGTTCTTTGGCTCAGCGAACTTTTCCTGGTACTTGTTCATCTATATGCATATTTTAGATTTTAACACTCAGGCACCCACTGCTGAGTCTACTTTAACCAAAAAAAGGAAAAGTGGGGAAAAACAGCTGTCTTGCAGAGCCATTATAGAGGCAGTGTGTCTAGGCTATGGGAAATGACATTGCCAAGCTCCTTTCCTGGGAACTGCATTTAGCACTTCAGAACCATTGCTCTCAACTGTGAGCACCTGTGTTTTATATCATTTTATACCTGTTAGCAAGATATGTCATAAGGTAATTTCACTTTATGCCATTTTAGCTTACAAAAGGTTTCAGAGGAATACTCTACTTTTAGATAGCAGTGGAAGCCTATTTAATTAAAATGCTAGAAACCCAAATATCCACAGAACACCAAGGTTACATTATACAGCAGTAAAGATGAGCACTTCCTACGGAATAATCACAACACACTTCTCTGTGTAATGGCATGTACTGTACACGAGGGAGAAGGGTACCTAATTACACCAATTTATTATATATGCTCTAAGAAACTAAGCATACAAGAAACTGGAAAGAAGGGAAAGTCTGCAAGCTGAAAAGCCCAGCTCTTATCCATGTACTTAGTACAGACTCATTCAGTGATGACTAGGGAAATCCCACTATTTTGTACTGGTACGTGCCTGGTGAAAAAGCTGAAAAGACACTAAGGAAGCTAAGAATGCTTATCCGAAGAGGAGACTCCTCTGCAGTTCACAGTCCCCCAATGCCACTCCTTTTAGTAGAGGCTAATGTCCCATTAAGTTGGCTATAAGTCATTCCACAACTAGAGGCAGATTAAAAAAAAAAAAGACACAAAGGAAATGAGAAGTTATTTAATTAGGTTCTTTGCAAGAAGTTCAGAACACTACTTTGTGAGGATAAATTCCATTTGTGAGCGCAAACACGGAGCGGAGGTAGCCCTGGAGCTGAGGGACAGCTTTGATTCTTCGCAGAATTTGTGAGTCCACAGCTTTCTGATCAACCTTGCGCTGCTCTGTGATCTCGTATTTCTAAAGAAAAGGAAAAACCATTAAAAAAAAAATGGCCCAAGCACCAAACTCCACATTAACAAAGAAATCCTCTTTCACAAGTACTCAGTCCTGGGGATATTCAGAAGGCAATTCTGACAATCCTCTTCGGAGAGCTGTGAAATACAACCTGTTTTTAATATATAACAAGTTCTACCCTTTTGCCTACTTTAATATAATAAAAGGATAAATGATTGATAATTCCCAGGAAAACTGTAGTTCACAGAGTTTCACCAAAACCTCAGGCTTCTGAGTTGAACTCCTAGCTGCCAACTAGAAATTCAGCACATTACCATTTATTATTATTTAATATTATTTCCCAGATATTCCTCACTTGTTATTTACAATCTTTAACAGTTTTTAACCTTATTTATTTTCACTCCCAACAAGAGGAACCAGAGTTACCAAAGACAAAGACAGAAATAGAAGCTTACCTCTCTCTCTGTGTCGAAGATCTCACCCTCCTGGTGTCTGGGTTTACGCAGCTTCTTCTTCTTGAAGTAAGTGTCAGTGAGATGTTCTGGGATTTTCACACCACTGATATCGATTTTGGTGGAGGTGGCAATGACAAATTTCTGGTGTGTTCTACGCAGAGGAACTCGATTGAGGGATAGAGGCCCTGGGGGCGGGGGAGGATCGATATAGTGAGGAAAGGAGGAGCAAATGGTCAAGGCCTGACTGGATTTGAAAAAAAAAAAAATCTGCTGCCAAAGGTTCTAGCTTTTTTCTGGGTCTGAAGAAATTCCTAACTGCTTTCCACTGCTGCCAGCATCAAAGCTTTTTTCAAGATGTGAGGCTTCCCCCATTCCTCACACCTTAAAAGTTACCCAGATCACCCCTTCATCTTAAAGTTACACAGACCAGGAGAGAGCAGAGTTACTCATACAGGTTGGTTCAAAAAAAAAAAAAAAAATCACCAGTGCCCCATGAAAAATTCAAACTGAGCACTGTTTTCTAGAGTAAACAGCTCACTTCCCCCCTATCTAGGAACTCCATCCTGAGGCCAAGTGGCAGACCAATCACAGGCCTTGTACAGTATTCCTTATTGTCACCCTATTTATTTAACTTACATGCAGAATACATTGAGAGAAACGCTGGACTGGAAGAAACACAAGCTGGAATCAAGATTGCCGGGAGAAATATCAATAACCTCAGATATGGAGATGACACCACCCTTATGGCAGAAAGTGAAGAGGAACTAAAAAGCCTCTTGAGGAAAGTGAAAGTGGAGAATGAAAAAGTTGGCTTAAAGCTCAACATTCAGAAAACGAAGATGGCAGAAAGTGAAGAGGAACTAAAAAGCCTCTTGAGGAAAGTGAAAAGTGGAGAGTGAAAACGTTGGCTTAAAGCTCAACATTCAGAAAACGAAGATCATGGTATCTGGTCCCATCACTTCACGTCAAATAGATGGGGAAAGAGTGGAAACAGTGTCAGACTTTATTTTTCTGGGCTCCAAAATCACTGCAGATGGTGACTGCAGCCATGAAATTAAAAGACGCTTACTCCTTGGATGCAAAGTTATGACCAACCTAGACAGCATATTCAAAAGCAGAGACATTACTTTGCCAACAAAGGTCCGTCTAGTCAAGGCTATGGTTTTTCCAGTGGTCATGTATGGATGAGAGTTGGACTGTGAAGAAGGCTGAGTGCCAAAGAATTGATGCTTTTGAACTGTGGTGTTGGAGAAGACTCTTGCGAGTCCCTTGGACTGCAAGGAGATCCACCCAGTCCATTCTGAAGGAGATCAGCCCTGAGATTTCTTTGGAAGGAATGATGCTAAAGCTGAAACTCAAGTACTTTGGCCACCTCATGCGAAGACTGACTCACTGGAAAAGACTCTGATGCTGGGAGGGATTGGGGGCAGGAGGAGAAGGGGACGACAGAGGATGAGATGGCTGGATGGCATCACTGACTCGATGGACGTGAGTCTCAAGTGATCTCCGGGAGTTGGTGATGGACAGGGAGGCCTGGTGTGCTGCGATTCATGGGGTCTCAAAGAGTCGGACACAACTGAGCGACTGATCTGATCTGCATTACAGGTGGCAATTACTTTATGATATGCCACATATAAAGTTAAACACCTGCTCCCTTAGAATGCATTTGTACACAAGGCAATGAAATAGGCTGAAGAATCTCATGGCACTGAAACCTCTGCTTAGGTTTCCATCTAAGTAAAATGTATACGTCAGGCACTTAAAAACACAATTCAAGAGAGCAGTTTCTAAGAGTTTTCATCACAAAGAAAGAACTTTTTAACTTGCCTACTACGGTAATTATTTCACAATATATATATATTAATAAATCAAACCATCATACTGTATACCTTCAACTCATAAGAGTGATGCATGTAAGTTATTTCTAAACAAAACTGAAGATGGGGAGAGTTGCAAATTTCAGAGAATATTAAATCCAAGGACTTTCTTACCAGTCACAAGTAGCAAGCCACTGCCCAGCTGCTTCAGGAAAACGACCCTCTGTAAATTAAAAAGAAATGCTACATGGCTCCACAAATAAAACCTGACTTCTAAATTAATCAAATCACAGACTAATTTTGTTACAGGCAATTTCTACCTATGTATAGATCCAACAGTTCTGTAAGGGATTATACCAAACTACTGGGGACTTCCTGGTGGCTCAGACGGTAAACCGTCTGCCTACAACGCGTGAGACCTGGGTTTGATCCCTGGGTTGGGAAGATCTCCTGGAGAAGGAAATGGCAACCCACTCCAGTATTCTTGCCTAGAAAATCCCATGGACGGAGGAACCTGGAAGGCTACAGTCCATGGGGTTGCAAAGAATCGGACACGATTGAGCGACATTTACTTTACTTACTTACAAGGGTGACTCTAGGATATAAACAGTAGTTTCGTGTGCCTTTTTTTTTTTTAATTACCAGCCACCACCTTTAACAATAAAAATAAATATCCTTCAACTCTAATTCTATCCCTGCAATTCCATTCTAAGGAAGTAACTCAAACATATTTTTTGAGTACAGGGACACCTGAATCATTTGCAACTAGTATTTTGAAAAACAGGAAAAAACAGTTATCTGTTATAGACTAGACACATTATGCTAGGGACTGGATTGTTGGTTCTGTTATGGAGCATCCCATCTCTGCCAGGGGACCTCCTGCTGCTAGATGCAGTTAACACAGGTAAACCAATCCTATCCAAAGTGCAAACGTATTCGGATGCAGTAACGCCAGGCAGCTGAACTCACCTTGCCTCTGTGGCGCCCAGTGAGGATGATCAGAATGGTCCCAGGAGTGATGCTGGCACGCAGCTTCCTCACATGCTTACTGAAGGGTTTTTTGCCGTGACTCAACAGTTTCCGAGGCACATCTTCAGTAGGGTAATACCTAGGCTGGAGAAAGCCCATAGGTCCAGCTTATTAAAGTAAGCTAATCAAGTCAGTAGAGGTGGTTCTGGAGTAGGTAAAACCTTTACTACAGTCTTTCAGTTACTTGAAACACTTTATATTTACACTATTGCATTTCACTTCTAAAATTTTAAAATTAGAGAAGGTCAGTGCTGCTTTATTAGCTTTTCATGCAAAAATACAGGGTAGAAACTGAAAGAGCTGTGTGTTCAAGCAAAGGGAAAGATCCAGTAAGTCAATTTGGGATCAAACCAAATTTTAGTGTATTACATGGCTTATGCACTGTCGTGTAGCAGTCATTCTCAAGCTTTTCTAAGGTTCCTGACTCTGCTGTAAACTACATTTCAGAAAACAAAGGCCTGACACATTCTGTATGCTATGAAAAAAGCAAGGCTTGTTTTCCAATTAAAATATGTTCATACACATCACATTAACATGCATGACTCCCACAACACTCACAAAGAAAAACAAACTGTATAGAACCAAAAGATACTAGCTTAGATCAAGACTGCCAGTTCAGTTAATTATAAAAAGACCCCACAGATAAATAACAGACCCTGTGACAAGTAACTCACAATAATCTACTTCTATCATTTCAGTGGACACTTTTGCTTTTACCACAAACATGAATGGCTAACAGAAAAATCAGCTCACAAAACCTTTGATAAGAAGAAATCAAAGTGCCATTTTTGCTCTTGTGCAGTAATATTCAACTGTGCAGAGTTAAATACATCTGGGAATAGTCCCATAATGGAAATCAGAGCAAACCTTTCTTTTTCACAGAGAAAATGTTGGGTCTTGTGCATGGTAAAGAGGTGCCAAGAAACACAGCTTTAGTGGACAAATGTTCTATAGGTCTGGCCACATTTCTAGGCTCTGTGCAAGGTAAATTTCACAACCCCGAGAGGTGAAACTTTATTTCAGTACTGTAAAAAACAAAAGCGCAGAAAAGTAACTCTACTGAAGAATAGTAAGTAATAAAAATTGTAAACCCAAAACTCACTATCCTCCATTAGTAATCCTCTGGTAAACACAAACTTCCAGAACCTTGAGCACACACAAAAATCCTCACAGGATACAACTCAACACCCAACTTAAAATCTCCAAATCTTACCATTTTGCGAAGTTTGACCACTCGGGTACCACCATTCTTGTCGCCACCAACTGGTTTTGTGACAGTAGCAAGAACACGAACCTTCTTCTTCTTTTCGACCTATGAGGAGACAAACACATGACAAAGTCAGAGGCAGACAAACATTTTAAGCTTAAGAGAATGCCCAATGAGTTCCCCTCATCCCTTACCTTGGATTTAGGTGCTGAATACTTTCTCTTGTACAAGGCCTTTCTGGAGTACATGGCTGATCGGGAATATCTGCCAATTCCTCTGACCAGGACAGGATTTCGGCTGCAGTGGGGCTTCCCCTTCTTAACTTTCTTCACCTTTTCCACTTTTTTAGCCTTGTTGCCAGCATCAGCCTTCTTGGCTTCAGGTTTTTTCTCCTTAGTATCTGGCTTCTCAGACTTTTCACCCGCCATCTACCAACACGTGTATTTTTTTTAAAAAAAGGCATTTCACCAGTTATCCCATAGCTATACACTGACAGGCCTCCCAAGCTACAAGTTCTCATCCTCCAAGTAGCTACAACGCCCTTTTCATTCTTCCCACTGTACAGGCCTTCCCCCTAATCCCCCCACCTTGGCAACAACATCCATAATGGTTTAATTTTTAGATTGTCTCCCCCAGTACACTATAACCTCTTCGACGAGCTGAAGACACCTCACCCCCGTTAAGTGTTTGGTGCATAATTTGATGTCACAGGTCCTTATTCCATTATTTCTATTTTGCAAATTAAAAATTCTAGGCACAGGCCAAAACAATTTCCAAAGCCCGGAAACAGCGAGACTGCAACTTGAAATCGCTCGCTTTCAGGACTTTCGTTCTTACCAGACTGCCTCATTCAAGAAATTCGGTTTAGGAGGCGAATACACACACACACGAAGTCCAAACTAAGCCCAGAGAGAAAAAAACAGCAAAGCCCCGGAACCGACTTCCGGCCCGCGGAATGGGCAAGAGCGGAAAGCAGCATTTGGCCTCAGCCTCAAATCCACAACGTGGCAGAGACACACTAGGTTGCGTATTCTGGAACCCAGATTGGGGATTCCGGAGCGCGCGCCGCCGCTCTAGTCCTGCGGCCCGACTAGTCCGCTACGAATCCCTGGACGGGCCCTGTTTCCCCAGTCCAGGAGGGTGGCGAGCAACCGGAGCCTCTACAACCTTCCACCTCACCCTCTTCGTACCCTACCGTAAACCCGAGAGAGAAATGAAGGCTCCGGGAGGCCTCTCAGTAGGCCCCGAGCGTGTCTGACCCCTGCAGATGTCGACTTGATACCCTCTCGGCTAGGATGGTGAAGGATTGGGATCTTGAAATACAGTCGTGAAGAGACATACCACCATTCTTACCTTGCAAGATGGGAAAGAGAACTAAGGCCCTGGCTTCCGGTCTATAAGGAATCACGGGAACGGTCGAGTCTCACTTCCTTCCGGGTCTGAGGCATTATGGGAAATGTAGTTCAGCCTCGTTGGTACTGTATGCTGCTGCTGCTGCTGCTAGGTGAATTCAGTCGTGTCCGACTCTCTGTGACCCTATAGACGTCAGCCCACCAGGCTCTCCTGCCTCTGGGATTCTTCAGGCAAGAAAACTGGAGTGGGTTGCCATTTCCTTCTCCAATGAATGAAAGTGAAAAAGTCAAAGTGAAGTCACTCAGTCGTGTCCGACTATTCGCAACCCCATGGACTGCAGCCCACCAGGCTCCTCCATCCACGGAATTTTCCAGGCAAGAGTACTGGAGTAGGGTGCCATTGCCTTCTTCGTGGTACTGTATACAGAACTAATTTTCTCAGAAGCCGAAAGTGGAGAATACGTTTTCTGAAAATGCTTCATTTTATAGACTAGTAGAATTCTCAGAGCACTTTTGGGAACAGGCCTAAAATTGAAACTTTTATTTCGCCTACCAAAACATTAGAAAGCCGTACCATTTTAAATATTGAGAAAGTATAGATGAATGGGTATATGTTTTCCTTTGCTTTTTACTTCTCTTCTTTTCACAGCTATTTATAAGGCCTCCTCAGACAGCCATTTTCCTTTTTTGCATTTATTTTTCTTGGGGATGGTCTTAATCTGTCTCCTGTACAATGTCATGAACCTCCATCCATAGTTTATCGGGCACTCTGTCTATCAGATCTAGTCCCTTAAATCTATTTCGCACTTTCACTGTATAGTCATAGGGATTTGATTTAGGTCGCCAAAGAATGCTCAAACTACCGCACAATTGCACTCATCTCACACTCTAGTAAAGTAATGCTCAAAATTCTCCAAGCCAGGCTTCAGCAACAAGAACCGTGAACTTCCAGATGTTCAAGCTGGTTTTAGAAAAGGCAGAGGAACCAGAGATCAAATTGCCAACATCCACTGGATCATGGAAAAAGCAAGAGAGTTCCAGAAAAACATCTATTTCTGCTTTATTGACTATGCCCAAGCCTTTGACTGTGTGGGTCACAATAAACTGTGGAAAATTCTGAAAGAAATGGGAATACCAGACCACCTGATCTGCCTCTTGAGAAATTTGTATGCAGGTCAGGAGGCAACAATTAGAACTGGACATGGAACAACAGACTGGTTCCAAATAGGAAAAGGAGTACGTCAAGGCTGTATATGGTCACCCTGTTTATTTAACTTATATGCAGAGTACATAGTGAGAAACACTGGACTGGAAGAAACACAAGTTGGAATCAAGATTGCCGGGAGAAATATCAATAACCTCAGATATGCAGATGACACCACCCTTATGGCAGAAAGTGAAGAGGAACTCAAAAGCCTCTTGATGAAAGTGAAAGAGGAGAGTGAAAAAGTTGGCTTAAAGCTCAACATTCAGAAAACAAAGATCATGGCATCCGGTCCCATCACTTCATGGCAAATAGATGGGGAAACAGACTTTATTTATCTGGGCTCCAAAATCACTGCAGATGGTGACTGCAGCCATGAAATTAAAAGACGCTTACTCCTTGGAAGGAAAGTTATGACCAACCTAGATAGCATATTCAAAAGCAGAGACATTACTTTGCCAACAAAGGTCCGTCTAGTCAAGGCTATGGTTTTTCCTATGGTCATGTATGGATGTGAGAGCTGGACTGTGAAGAAGGCTGAGCGCTGAAGAATTGATGCTTTTGAACTGTGGTGTTGGAGAAGACTCTTGAGAGTCCCTTGGACTGCAAGGAGATCCAACCAGTCCATTCTGAAGGAGATCAGCCCTAGGATTTCTTTGGAAGGAATGATGCTAAAGCTGAAACTCCAGTACTTTGGCCACCTCATGGGAAGATTGAAAAGACTCTTTTTCATTGGAAAAGACTCTGATGCTGGAAGGGATTGGGGGCAGGAGGAGAAGGGGACGACAGAGGATGAGATGGCTGGATGGCATCACTGACTCGATGGACATGAATATCAGTAATCTCCGGGAGTTGGTGATGGACAGGGAGGCCTGGCGTGCTGCGATTCATGGGGTCTCAAAGAGTTGGACACGACTGAGCGACTGATCTGATCTGATCTGACTGCATTTCGAACTCTTTTGTTGACTATGATGTCTACTCCATTTCTTATAAGGGATTCCTGCCCACAGTAGTAGATATAATGGTCATCTGAGTTAAATTCACCCATTCCAATCCATCTTAGTTCGCTGATTCCTAGAATGTTGATCTTCACTCTTGCCATCTCCTGTTTGAGCACTTCCAATTTTCCTTGATTCATGGACCTAACATTCCAGATTCCTATGCAATATTGCTCTTTACAGCATCAAACATTGCTTCTATCACCAGTCCCATACACAACTGGGTATTGTTTTTGCTTTGGCTCCATCCCTTCATTCTTTCTGGAGTTATTTCTTCACTGATATCCAGTAGCATATTGGGCACCTACCAACCTGGGGAGTTCATCTTTCAGTGTCCTATCTTTTTGCCTTTTCCTACTGTTCATGGGGTTCTCAAGGCAAGAATACTGAAGTGGTTTGCTATTCCCTTCTCCAGTGGACCACATTCTGTCAGACCTCTCCACCATGACCCGTCCATCTTGGGTGGCCCCACAGGGCATGGCTTATTTTGATTGAGTTAGACAAGGCTGTGGTCCATGTGATCAGATTGGCTAGTTGTCTGTGATTGTGGTTTCAGTCTGTCTGCCCTCTGATGCCCTCTCTCAGCGCCTACCGTCTTACCTGGGTTTCTCTTACCTTGGACGTGGGTTCTCTCTTGATGGCTGCTCCAGCAGAGCACAGCTTCTGCTCCTTACCCTGGACATGTGGTAGCTCCTCTCCGCCGCTCCTGCGCTATCGCAGCCACGACTCCTGGTTCATGGGACCCATTTGAAGAACCCATTTGAATGCAGAGTTCCAAAAAATAGCAAGGAGAGATAAGAATCGTTCCTCAGAGATCAATGCAAAGAAATAGAAAAAAACAATAGAATGGGAAAGACTAGAGATCTCTTCAAGAATATTAGAGAATCCAAGGGAACGTTTCATGCAAAGATGGGCTCAATAAAGGACAGAAATGGTATGGACCTAACAGAAGCAGAAGATACTAAGGGGAGGTGGCAAGAATACACAGAAGAACTGTACAAAAAAGATCTTCATGACCCAGATAATCACGATGGTGTGATCACTGACCTAGAGCCAGACATCCTGGAATGTGAAGTCAAGTGGGCCTTAGGAAGCATGACTACAAACAAAGCTAACGGAGGTGGTGGAATTCCAGTTGAGCTCTTTCAAATCCTAAATGATGATGCTGTGAAAGTGCTGCCCTCAATATGCCAGCAAATTTGGAAAACTCAGCAGTGGCCACAGGACTGGTAAGGGTCAGTTTTCATTCCAATCCCAAAGAAAGGCAATGCCAAAGAATGCTCAAACTACCGCACAATTGCACTCATCTCACATGATAGTAAAGTAATGCTCAAAATTCTCCAAGCCAGGCTTCAGCAATATGTGAACCGTGAACTTCCAGATGTTCAAGCTGGTTTTAGAAAAGGCAGAGGAACCAGAGATCAAATTGCCAACATCTGCTGGATCGTCAAAAAAGCAAGAGAGTTCCAGAAAAACATCTATTTCTGCTTTATTGACTATGCCCAAGCCTTTGACTGTGTGGATCACAAGAAACTGTGGAAAATTCTGAAAGAGATGGGAATACCAGACAAACCTGACCTGCCTCTTGAGAAATCTGTATGCAGGTCAGGAAGCTACAGTTAGAACTGGACATGGAACAACAGAGTGGTTCCAAATAGGAAAAGGAGTATGTCAAGGCTGTATATTGTTACCCTGCTTATTCAACTTATATGCAGAGTACATCATGAGAAACTCTGGGCAGGAGGAAGCACAAACTGGAATCAAGATTGCCAGGAGAAATATCAATAACCTCAGATATGCAGATGACACCACCCTTATGGCAGAAAGTGAAGAGGAACTCAAGAGCCTGTTGATGAAAGTGAAAGAGGAGAGTGGAAAAGTTGGCTTAAAGCTCAACATTCAGAAAACGAAGATCATGGCATCCGGTCCCATCACTTCATGGCAAATAGATGGGGAAACAGTGGAAACAGTGGCTGACTTTTTTGGGGGGAGTTCCAAAATCACTGCAGATGGTGATTGCAGCCATGAAATTAAAAGATGCTTACTCCTTGGAAGGAAAGTTATGACCAACCTAGATAACATATTCAAAAGCAGAGACATTACTTTGTCAACAAAGTTTCGCCTAGTCAAGGCTATGGTCTTTCCTGTGGTCATGTATGGATGTGAGAGTTGGACTATAAAGAAAGCAGAGTGCCAAAGAATTGATGCTTTTGAACTGTGGTGTTGGAGAAGACTCTTGAGAGTCCCTTGGACTGCAAGGAGATCTAACCAGTCCATCCTAAAGGAGATCAGTCCTGGGTGTTCATTGGAAGGACTGATGTTGAAGTTGAAACTCCAATACTTTGGCCACCCGATGCAAAGAACTGAGTCATTTGAAAAGACCCTGATGCTGGGCAAGGTTGAGGGCTGGAGAAGGGGACAACAGAGGATGAGATGGTTGGATGGCATCACTCAATGGACATGAGTTTGGGTAGACTCTGGCAGTTGGTGATGGACAGGGAGGCCTGGCGTGCTGCGGTTCATGGAGTTGCATAGAGTCAGACATGACTGTGTGACTGAAGTAACTGATCAATGAATGAGCTTCCCAAGTGGAGCTTGTGGTAAGGAACACACCTCCCAATGCTGGAGATGCAAGAGACGTGCGTTGGATTTCTGGGTCTGGAAGATTCCCTGGAGGAGGGCTTGACAACCTGCTCCAGTATTCTTGCCTGGAGAATTCCATGGCCAGAGAAGCCTGGTGAGCTACAGTTCATGGGGTCCCATAGAGTTGGACAGGATTGGAAGGGCTTAGCACATAGATGGATGAAGGACTTAATTCCAAAATAAAGTGAAACCTATCCGATGAAAGGCTAGATGGGAATCTTCCAGGGACATTTTCTCCACAATTACCTAATACCTGCATCGCCTTACCAGACTACAGCCTGTGCTCAATGACAGCAGGTCTAAAAAGCTAGAATTTGTTTTACCATATTTATTGAAATATAGTTGATTTACAATGGTGTGCCAATCTCTGGTGTATGGCAAAGTGAGTCAATTTACACGTAGATACATTCTTTTAAAAATATTATTTTTCATTATGGTTTATCCCAGGATATTGGATATAGTTCCCTGTGTAATACAGTAGTAGAAAAGGCTAGAATTTAAAACCAATGAAGTACATTCCTGCCCTTGAGAACACATATTCAAGGAAAAAAACAAACAGATAAATGAATAATTATAAGTTACTTCTTCTGGAGGATTAGGAAAGGTTTGCAAAAGAGTTTGGTTTTGCATTGGATTTGGAAGACTAGATACAAATTTAGCAGATGGAAATGGCAATTGGAACAATAAATTCAGGGGGCATGGAGGCATCAGAGAGCATGATTGTTCGTTCCCTCCGCATTCCCTCCCTGGCCAATTTGCCCTCTGTTTCTTCATTTCTAAAATGCAGATAACCATAATATGTACCTCACAGACTTGTTGGGAAGATTAAATAAGATAATATATACAAAATCACTAAGTATGGTATTTTATGCATGCTGCTGCTAGTGCAGCTAAGTCGCTTCAGTCGTGTCCGACTCTGTTCGACCCCATAGACGGCAGCCCACCAGGCTCCCCCATCCCTGGGATTCTCCAGGCAAGAACACTGGAGTGGGTTGCCATTTCCTTCTCCAATGCATAAGAATGAAAAGTGAAAGTGAAGTCGCTCAGTCGTGTCTGACTCTTAGCGACCCCATGGACTGCAGCCCACCAGGCTCCTCCATCCATGGGATTTTCCAGGCAAGAGTACTGGGGTGGGGTGCCATTGCCTTCCCCGATTTTATGCATGGAAAGGGCTAAATAAACCTGTTCTTGTTGTCACCACCACCAGCACCGTCATCACCATCTAGGTCATAGCTGTGAATGATGTAATGGAGCAGGACCCGGTGGGGTCTTACCATGTGCCAAGTATTCTGCTAAAAATTATACACCAGGGGTAGTAAGGGCAATGCTGTATGCTGTGTGCCTAGCACTGTTTTATGTGTCTTGCCTTATTTCATTGAATCCTCCCAACAGCCTATAGAGTATACTCTTATGGGAAAACTCGGACTCAAAGAGGTGCAGTAACTTGCCCACAGCATGGATCAGATTTCAAAGAGTGCACTCTTAACCAATAGTCTGTGAAGATTAAAGAACTGATTAATGAAGATGAATAAGACAGCTTGCTGTGCATATTAATAGAATTAAAAATAAGAACAGTTATTATCTCTTGCAAAACCAACAGCACAGTATATCTTATAGGGGTGTGTGTGTGTGTGTGTGTGTGTGTGTGTGTGTGTGTATGTTTTAAACTTCACTGCAGCCCTTAAGGTAACATGTACACAATATGACATGTTTCAGCTTGAAGTTTCCGTTCTCTTCCATTTGCTATTGCTGGTGGCTAGAGGTTTATGCCTTGATGTATACAAACCACCTGCTTCATGGCTGTGTCCCTGAGACTAATGTAGCCTTTTCTGGTTCCGGGTGACTAAGGATACAAATGCAGTGATCAGATGCTTATGAAGCTCTCAGAAATATCAGTGGGACACTTGTGAACACAGTAGAGGCAGAGCTGCCACATTTGTTGAAACATGGGGCTTCTACACATGTCTGCCTTCCACATGAATTAGGATAAATAAGATCTTAATAGGCTGCATTTAGTACCAGTAACTAAAAGTGGGGTCTAGCTACTCGCTGCTCAAAAGACATGAAAGAGTCAAGGTTGGTGAAGAGGAAAGTTTGCTTTATTTTGGATGCCGGCAATTCCTGTCCAAAGGCTGACTCTCCCACCCGACAATTGAGGGCAAGAGTTTTTATAGGCAGAGGGAGGGAGCTACGTGTGGAAATAGCACAGTCAGCTCTGATAGCCATCTTGAAATTGGCCTGACCAGAGTCATCTTTGATTAAATACAGTTGACCTTCAGTTCCAGGGTTGATTTGTTCCCATTTTCTTGAGGTCAGTTCTCGGAATTGTGGCAGCTTGCTTCATGGCTTCAGTCTGGTCATCATGTGGTTAAGTTCTTCCACCTGGTGGGGGTTTTAGATTCTATAAGACTGCTCACAGGATGGGGCTCAGAATACTATCTACAGCCGTTGAGAAGGAGGTTCGCTGAGGTGTTCTGGTTGGGGGGAGAAAGGGGGGTTTGGGGGAGAGGGGGAGCCGGAAAGGGAGATTGAAAAGAAAAGCGGCGGAAGGAGAGGGGGGGGGGGGGGAGGGGGAGGGGGGGGGGGGGGGGGGACTAAAATCCTTTGCTTACAGACTAAAGTACTATTGTTTTGTCCTGTCTCACTGCTTTTCTTTGCTTCTGCATTTTCTCACTTCTCTGATTAAACGTGTTCTTTAGCTAAAGTTTTTCCAAAGAGGAAAGGCAAGTTGAGGCAAGGACCGTAGTGTCCTACTCCGTTTCATACCCATTCAGGATTATTGACTGTCCAGGCATGTAATTTTCTCGAGGAAGAGCTGACACTTCTTTTTTGAGAATGGGGATGTCAGCACATTTATTTGCTCGGCTTCTTAAGCAAAACACCTCTTAGAAACTGCTACTTCAGAAAATGTATCACAACGAATAAAGTGCAGAATGGCTTACTTGAACCCCTCAAAAATTCTGACAGTCTCAGAGACTTTCTCCTAGTGATGACTTCAAAACATTTGTTAATTGACTTGCCATTGACATAAAAACTTAATGCACTCCCTCTAGTGTTTTGTTGCGGTATTATAAAATTTAGCATTCACTGTGCTGTGCCTTGACCATCCCCATGGAAAAAAAATGCAAAAAAGCAAAATGGCTGTCTGGGGAGGCCTTACAAATAGCTGTGAAAAGAAGAGAAACAAAAAGCAAAGGAGAAAAGGAAAGATATAAGCATCTGAATGCAGAGTTCCAAAGAATAGCAAGGAGAGATAAGAAAGCCTTCTTCAGCGATCAATGAAAAGAAATAGAGGAAAACAACAAAATGGGAAAGACTAGAGATCTATTCAAGAAAATCAGAGATACCAAAGGAACATTTCATGCAAAGATGGGCTCAATAGAGGACAGAAATGGTATGGACCTAACAGAAGCAGAAGATATTAAGAAGACATGGCAAGAATACACAGAAGAACTGTACAAAAAGATCTTCACAACCCAGACAATCATGACGGTGTGATCACTGACCTAGAGCCAGACATCCTGGAATGTGAAGTCAAGTGGACCTTAGAAAGCATCATTATGAACAAAGCTAGTGGAGGTGATAGAATTCCAGTGGAGCTATTCCAAATCCTGAAAGATGATGCTGTGAAAGTGCTGCACTCAATATGCCAGCAAATTTGGAAAACTCAGCAGTGGCCACAGGACTGGAAAAGGTCAGTTTTCATTCCAATCCCAAAGAAAGGCAATGCCAAAGAATGCTCAAACTACCACACAATTGCACTCATCTCACACGCTAGTAAAGTAATGCTCAAAATTCTCCAAGCCAGGCTTCAGCAATATGCGAAACGTGAACTTCCAGATGTTCAAGCTGGTTTTAGAAAAGGCAGAGGAACCAGAGATCAAATTGCTAACATCCGCTGGATCATGGAAAAAGCAAGAGAGTTCCAGAAAAACATCTATTTCTGCTTTATTGACTATGCCCAAGCCTTTGACTGTGTGGATCACAATCAACTGTGGAAAATTCTTCAAGAGATGGGAATACCAGACCACCTGATCTGCCTCTTGAGAAATTTGTATGCAGGTCAGGAAGCAACAGTTAGAACTGGTCATGGAACAACAGACTGGTTCCAAATAGGAAAAGGAGTACGTCAAGGCTGTATATTGTCACCCTGTTTATTTAACTTATATGCAGAGTACATCATGAGAAACACTGGACTGGAAGAAACACAAGCTGAAATCAAGATTGCCAGGAGGAATATCAATAACCTCAGATATGCAGATGACACCACCCTTATGGCAGAAAGTGAAGAGGAACTAAAAAGCCTCTTGATGAAAGTAAAAGTGGAGAGTGAAAAAGTTGGCTCAAAGCTCAACATTCAGAAAACGAAGACCATGGCATCTGGTCCCATCACTTCATGGCAAATAGATGGGGAAACAGTGTCAGATTTTATTTTCTGGGCTCCAAAATCACTGCAGATGGTGACTGCAGCCATGAAATTAAAAGACGCTTACTCCTTGGAAGGAAAGTTATGACCAACCTAGATAGCATATTCAAAAGCAGAGACATTACTTTGCCAACAAAGGTCCGTCTAGTCAAGGCTATGGTCTTTCCTGTGGTCATGTATGGATGTGAGAGTTGGACTGTGAAGAAGGCTGAGCGCCGAAGAATTGATGCTTTTGAACTGTGGTGCTGGAGAAGACTCTTGAGAGTCCCTTGGACTGCAAGGAGATCCAACCAGTCCATTCTGAGGGAGATCAGCCCTGGGATTTCTTTGGAAGGAATGATGCTAAAGCTGAAACTCCAGTACTTTGGCCACCTCATGCGAAGATTGACTCATTGGAAAAGACTCTGATGCTGGAAGGGATTGGGGGCAGGAGGAGAAGGGGACGGTGGAGGATGAGATGGCTGGATGGCATCACTGACTCGATGGACGCGAGTCTGAGTGAACTCCGGGAGTCGGTGATGGATAGGGAGGCCTGGCGTGCTGCGATTCATGGGATCTCAAATAGTTGGACATGGCTGAGAGACTGATCTGTTCTAATCTGATCTGATGGGCTGAAGCATGCCAGGCTTCCCTGTCCTTCACTATTTCCAGGAGATTGCTCAAATCCATGTCCATTGAGTCACTGATGCTGTCTAATCACCTCATCCTCTGCCATCCTCTTCTCCTTTTGCCTTCGGTGTTTCCCATCATCAGCGTCTTTTCCAATGACTTGGCTCTTCCCATCCAGTGGCCAAAGTATTGGAGCCTCATCTTCAGCATCAGTCCTTCCTTCTAATGAATATTCAGAGTTGATTTCCTTTAGAATTGACTGATTTGATCTCTTTGCTGTGTCCAAGGGACTCTCAAGAGTCTTCTCCAGCACCACAGTTTGAAAGCATCAATTCTTCAGTGCCCAATCTTCTTTATGGTCCAACTTCAACATGACTACTGGAAAAACCATAGCTTTGACTACATAGACCCTTGTCAGCAAAGTGGTGTCTTTATTTTTAAGGCACTCTCTAGGTTTTTCATAGCTCTCCTTCCAAGGAGCAAGCATCTTTTAATTTCACAGCTGCAGTCAACATCCATGGTGATATATGTTAGATCAGATCAGATCAGATCAGTCGCTCGGTTGTGTCCGACTCTTTGCGACCCCATGAACCGCAGCACGCCAGGCCTCCCTGTCCATCACCAACTCCCGGAGGTCACCCAGACTCACATCCATAGAGTCAGTGATGCCATCCAGCCATCTCATCCTCTGTCGTCCCCTCCTCCTCCTGCCCCCAGTCCCTCCCAGCATCAGAGTCTTCTCCAATGAGTCAGCTCTTCGCATGAGGTGGCCAAAATACTGGAGGTTCAGCTTTAGCATCATTCCTTCCAAAGAAATCCCAGGGCTGATCTCCTTCAGAATGGACTGGTTGGATCTTCTTGCAGTCCAAGGGACTCTCAAGAGTCTTCTCCAGCACCACAGTTCAAAAGCATCAATTCTTAGGCGCTCAGCCTTCTTCACAGTCCAGCTCTCACATCCATACATGACCACAGGAAAGACCATAGCCTTGACTAGATGGACCTTTGTTGGCAAAGTAATGTCTCTGCTTTTGAATATGCTATCTAGGTTGGTCATAACTTTCGTTCCAAGGAGTAAGCGTCTTTTAATTTCATGGCTGCACTCACCATCTGCAGTAATTTTGGAGCCCAGAAAAATAAAATCTGACACCGTTTCTACTGTTTCTCCATCTATTTCCCATGTAGTGATGGGACCAGATGCCATGATCTTCGTTTTCTGAATGTTGAGCTTTAAGCCAACCTTTTCACTCTCCACTTTCATTTTCATCAAGAGGCTTTTTAGTTCCTCTTCACTTTCTGCCATAAGAGTGGTGTCATCTGCGTATCTGAGGTTATTGATATTTCTCCCAGCAATCTTGATTCCAACTTCTGTTTCTTCCAGTCCAGCATTTCTCATGATGTACTCTGCATATAAGTTAAATAAACATGGTGACAATATACAGCCTTGACGTACTCCTTTTCCTATTTGGAACCAGTCTGTTGTTCCATGACCAGTTCTAACTGTTGCTTCCTAAGCTGCATACAGATTTCTCAAGAGGCAGATCAGGTGGTCTGGTATTCCCATCTCTTGAAGAATTTCCCACAGTTTGTTGTGATCTACACAGTCAAAGGCTTTGGCATAGTCAATAAAGCAGAAATAGATGCTTTTTCTGGAACTCTCTTGCTTTTTCCATGATCCAGCGGATGTTGGCAATTCGATCTCTGGTTCCTCTGCCTTTTCTAAAACCAGCTTGAACATCAGGAAGTTCACGGTTCGCATATTGCTGAAGCCTGGCTTGGAGAATTTTGAGCATTACTTTACTAGCATGTGAGATGAGTGCAATTGTGTGGTACTTTGACCATTCTTTGGCATTGCCTTTTTTTGGGATTGGGATGAAAACTGACCTTTTCCAATCTTGTGGCCACTGCTGAGTTTTCCAAATTTGCTGGCATATTGAGTGCAGCACTTTCACAGCATCATCTTTCAGGATTTGGAATAGCTCCACTGGAATTCCATCACCTCCACTAGCTTTGTTCGTAGTGATGCTTTCTAAGGTCCACTTGACTTCACATTCCAGGATGTCTGGCTCTAGGTCAGTGATCACACCGTCATGATTGTCTGGGTTGTGAAGATCTTTTTTGTACAGTTCTTCTGTGTATTCTTGCCATGTCTTCTTAATATCTTCTGCTTCTGTTAGGTCCATACCATTTCTGTCCTTTATCGAGCCCATTTTTGCATGAAATGTTCCTTTGGTATCTCTGATTTTCTTGAATAGATCCTTAGTCTTTCCCATTTTGTTGTTTTCCTCTATTTCTTTGCATTGATCGCTGAAGAAGGCTTTCTTATCTCTTCTTGCTATTCTTTGGAACTCTGCATTCAGATCTTTATATCTTTCCTTTTCTCCTTTGCTTTTCACTTCTCTTCTTTTCACAGCTATTTGCAAGGCCTCCCCAGACAGCCATTTTGCTTTTTTGCATTTCTTTTCCATGGGGATGGTCTTGATCCCTGTCTCCTGTACAATGTCACGAACCTCATTCCATAGTTCATCAGGCACTCTGTCTATCAGATCTAGGCCCTTAAATCTATTTCTCACTTCCACTGTATAATCATAAGGGATTTGATTTAGGTCATACCTGAATGGTCTAGTGGTTTTCCCTACTTTCTTCAATTTCAGTCTGAATTTGGCAATAAGGAGTTCATGGTCCGAGCCACAGTCAGCTCCTGGTCTTGTTTTTGCTGATTGTATAGAGCTTCTCCATCTTTGGCTGCAAAGAATATAATCGATCTGATTTCGGTGTTGACCATCTGGTGATGTCCATGTATAGAGTCTTCTCTTGTGTTGTTGGAAGAGGGTATTTGCTATGACCAGTGCATTTTCTTGGCAAAACTCTGTTAGTCTTTGCCCTGCTTCATTCCGTATTCCAAGGCCAAATTTGCCTGTTACTCCAGGTGTTTCTTGACTTCCTACTTTTGCATTCCAGTCCCCTATAATGAAAAGGACATCTTTTTTGGGTGTTAGTTCTAAAAGGTCTTGTATGTCTTCATAGAACCGTTTAACTTCAGCTTCTTCAGCGTTACTGATTGGGGCATAGACTTGGATTACTGTGACATTGAATGGTTTGCCTTGGAAACGAACAGAGATCATTCTGTCGTTTTTAAGATTGCATCCAAGTAGTGCATTTCGGACTCTTTTGTTGACCATGATGGCCACTCCATTTCTTCTGAGGGATTCCTGCCCGCAGTAGTAGATATAATGGTCCTCTGAGTTAAATTCACCCATTCCATCAGCCCCAAATATTCATTGGAAGGACTGATGAGGCTGAAACTCTAATACTTTGGCCACCTGATGTGAAGAACTGACTCACTGGAAAAGACCCTGATGGTGGGAAAGATTGAAGGCAGGAGGAGAAGGGGACAATAGAGGATGAGATGGCTGAATGGCATTACTGACTGAATGGACATGAGTTTGAGTAAACTCCAGGAGGTGGTGATAGACAGGGAGGCCTGGCATGCTGCAGTCCATGGGGCTGCAAAGAGCTAGACATGACTGAGTGACTGAACTGAACTGATGGTAGGTAGTATTTTGAGCTTTCCATTTTACATAGAAGTAAACTGAGAAACTGGAGAAGGCAATGGCACCCCACTCCAGTACTCTTGCCTGGAAAATCCCATGGATGGAGGAGCCTAGTAGGCTGAAGTCCATGGGGTCACTAAAAGTGGGATTCGACTGAGTGACTTCACTTTCACTTTTCACTTTCATGCATTGGAGAAGGAAATGGCAACCCACTCCAGTGTTCTTGCTTGGAGAATCCCAGGGACGGGGGAGCCTGGTGGGCTGCCGTCTATGGGATTGCACAGAGTCAGACACGACTGAAGTGACTTAGCAGCAGCAGCAGCAGCAAACAGAAACAGAGGACCCAAGTGACTTGCCTGAGGACACCCAGGCAGGCTAAACTTTGGAGATTAACAAGTTAATCCTCATATGATATTGTGTATTAGATTTATAATGGAGCGTGTTCAGTTCTAAGCTACAATAGCTGTCTTAGTATTGATCAGTTAGTTCTGTCTGAAGCTTTGTGACCCCATGGACTGTAGCCTGCCAGGCTATTCTGTCCTTGGGATTCTCCAGGCAAGAATACTAGAGTGGTTTGCCATTCCTTTCTCCAGGGGATCTTCCTGACTTAGGGATATAACCCAGGTCTCCTGCATTGCAGGCAGATTCTTTACCATCTGAGCCACCAGGTGTCTTGGGGACCATCTAAAGGGGTTGGGAGAATGAGGTGATTCTTTCTATTCCAGAGGAGATGACTTCTAGCCTGAGATCAGAGGCATATACTAGAGTTCATGGGGAGGGTCAGAATCCTCTAAGGAAAGGGAGCAGATTGTTTAAAGGCCCTGAGCTGGAAGAGAACATGGCTATTGAAAGGAACTGAAAGTCATTCAGCATGGCTGGATCATAGTGGTGGGGAGAAAAGGGGCTGGTAAAGTGAGCAGGGAAGAGACCAGATGGTTGTCAAATGCTTTTAAAAACTCAAGCTGCATACTGTGCATTTTATATATGTTTTCATTTTTTTTGGCCATGCTGCATCATGAGGGATCTTAGTTTCCCAACCAGGAATTGAACCGTGCCCTCTTCATTGGAAGAATGGAGTCTTAACTACTAGACCACTAGGAAAGTCCAGAAAAAAAATTTTTTTTGACTGTATCTTAAAAGCAATGAGAAGACATTGAAGTGTTCAACTGAAGGAGTGACTAATTTTTCAGTTTAGATTACCATGGCTATTATGTGGTGAATAGTTGGAGAGAACAAGCCTTCAGGGTTAAGATCAGATAGGATGTTGCTTGTCATCTGGGTGGCCAGATTCAGGGGAATGAAAAGAAATAGGCTGGACAACTGCTTGTTCAAAGTCTATGACTTAAATTGGCATATATTAAAGACATTTTTTGTAAGAATTTTTGGGTAGCATCAGTGCTGAAGCAGTTAGCATACTGTATGAGAGTTCTTTGTATAGGAATGATGTGGAGAACACTGGGAGGGGAAAAAATGAGGATTTTGGAGCTCTATAGTTGTGGGTTTGAATTTTGGTTCTGTCATTTACTAGATCTGTGGCCCTTCATGAGTCACAGGGGCAGATTTTTCTCAAGTAAAAAGCTCTACCTTCTCACTCTGGTCTGAGCTACCTCATCTCCATCATCTCCAGTATTACAGTATTCTGAACTGGTCTCTGTTTCCAGCCTTGCCCTCTTCATTCAGTTACTCAAAGTACCCAAAGTAATACTTTTAAAGCATAGATTATATTCTTCTCTGCTTAAAACCTTTTAATGACTCTCCATTTTATTGTTCATTTATCTGTTCATTTTTCTGTTTTTGTTTTTTTTTTTTAACTGGATTAAAAAAAAATTTTTTTTGGCCTATGGGATCTTAGTTCTTCAATCAGGGATGGAACCCAAGCCCTTTGCATTGGAAGCACAGAGAGTTAACCACTGGACTGCCAGGGAAGTCCCTACTATTTATTTCAGTAGGCTCTTGGACCCTATATCATCTCTACCCCTTCCTCATCTCATTTCCTACTACTCTCCCTACATCTCCTATATTACCCCCATCCCCCACCTCCTGCTGTGCTCCAACTTCTCTGGCGGTTCAGACTCATGAAGAATTTGCCTGCAATGTTATCCCTTTTTCTTCAAATACAGAAGTCAGCCTCTAGCCTCAGAGCCTTTGCACTGGCCTCCTCCTGTGCTTGAAATGCTCTTTTTCTAAATTTCCACTGACTGCTCAGGGCTTCCCTGGTGGCTCAGATGGTGAAGTGTCTGCCTGTAATGTGGGAGACCTGGGTTTGATCCCTTAATCGGGAAGATCCCCTGGAGAAGGAAATGGCAACCCACTCCAGTACTCTTGCCTGGAAAATTCCATGGATGGAGGAGCCTGGTAGGCTACAGTGCATGGGGTCACAGAGTCAGACACAACTGAGCAACTTCATTACTAGACTGCTCCTTGACTCAAATATCATCTTTAGTGAAGCTGTTCCTAAACACCCCATTTAAAGTAATTAAAGGGCAATGGAGAAAAGAAGGGAGATGAGTATGGGGGTATTATCTCAATTATTTTATCTTGATTACTGTAGCTCCTTCCATGAGAATATCGGGGATTTTTGTCTTTTCAGTTCACTCCTTTATCTCTATAGTGGAAAATCAGTGCCTAGCAGACAGAAAACGCTCACGTTTCCTTCTAATGATAATAGAGCTAATAATTACACACAAAAAAAGTGAAAAAGTGAAAGCGTTAGTTGCTCAGTTGTGTCCAACTCTTTGTGACTCCATGGACCATAGCCTGACAGGCTTCTCTGTCTATGGAATTCTACTGGCAAGAATACTGGATTGGGCAGCTATTCCCTTCTCCAAGGGATACTCCCAACCTAGGGATTGAACTGGGATCTCCTGCATTGCAGGCAGATTCTTTACCATCTGAGCCACCAGGGAAGCCCCAATAACTATAGGAGAGAGTGAGTAAAAGTCGCTCAGTCGTGTCCGACTCTTTGCGACCCCATGGACTATACAGTTCTTGGCATTCTCCAGGCCAGAATACTGGAGCGGGTAGCCTTTCCCTTCTTCAGGGGATCTTCCCGACCCAGGAATCGAAGCAGGGTCTCCTGCACTGCAGGCGGATTCTTTACCAACTGAGAACTTATTAAACAGACCAGGCCTAGTTCTAAACATTTTACATATTTAATTGTCCTCATAATCCAAGAAGAAAATACAATTAATATTCTCTTTTTACAGAAATCAAGGAATGGAGGCTCAGAGAAATCAAGCAACTTTCCTAAGGTTCAGTTCAGTTCAGTCGCTCAGTCGTGTCCGACTCTTTCCGGCACCAATCTCTTTCCTAAGGTTACAACAGAGCAGTGAGTGGAACAACTATTTGAGGAATGAAATGAATGAAATTCGACTTCACAGCACAGGGATGGAAATTGACGCTGTGGGAGCAGAGAGGATCAATTCACGCGACTGAGTGTAACTTTGAGCACACAACGCACGGTGTAACGCCAAGATCTAAAGGAGAATGAGAAGGTCCTTTGGGAACAGCGCAGCGGAGGCTCCACAGAGCCACCAAACTGCCATCACCAGCCTCAGCACAGAATGGAAGCAGGAAGTAGTGGCGGGAGTCGCGTGGGAGTGACGTCATGGAGGAGCCGGCGGGGAAGGGCTGGGGAGGAGGAGGAGGAGGAGGAGGAGCGAACCGGGCTTGGGGGGCGGCTGCACAGTCTCCGGGCTCCTCAGGCCTTGAGGGGGGTCTGTCCGCGGCCGGCTGGCTCTGCCCCCACTCCGTCCGGTCCGGAGCGGACCTCCCTCGGGCCAGCCCGATGTGACCGGGCCCAGCGGAGCCTGAGTAAGAAGCCGGTTCGTCGCGGAGCCGGAGGGCGGGAGGAACATGACATCGCGGAGGTGAGGAGCCCCGAGGGCCTAGCCCGGGCCTCGGCCCGGCCCCCGCCGCTTTCAGTCAGCTCCGCCCGGGAGGGGGAGGCCCGGCTGGGCTTCGGACTCCCGCCCGGGGTCGCGGGGCAGGCTCCGTTCCAGCCCCCAAAGCCCTCCAGGGCCCCGGGGCCCGGCCCTAGCGCGCCCCCAACCCCTCGGGTCCTCATTCATTTCCTGCCTCCGCGGAGTTCCGGCTCCCGCAGCCCTGGGGATGCCTGTCAGGACAGGGTCAGGTAGAGCCGCCCGGGGAACCGCGGACGATAGCGGCCCGGCTCGGCGCGCCGCATTCCTGACCCATTGCCTCACGAGAATTGCCTCATGGTGATTCCGAAATAACCCCGCTCACTTAGGGGAGGCTCCTCGGCCCGGGACGCGGGAGGGGAGAGGAGAGAGTTGCGCGAGGCCAGGCCGATAGTCGAGCGTCTTTGGGTCACTCTGCGTCTTGCGCGCATTTGGGGGCTTTACTCAGGGTCCTTGACCACTGTATATGCCTCTTTGCATCTTCTTCCTTCCCACCCCCACCCCTCACGTGCCAGAAATGGAAAAACTGACTGTATCTGCAGCTATTAGAAGTATTTCCTTCCTCTGCGATCTTCGCTTTGGGAGGTGGGAGGGAAGGGATCGTATCTCTAGTTATTTTAATCCTTCACCACAACCTTAAAAGTCAGGTAACATTAATCACCTCCGTTTTACGGATGTGGAAACTGAGGCTCGGAAGAAACATACTGTAAATGACAGGGATTGAAGCTAAGAGTCAGAAGGAAGATGAGTGAATTAATGAGATCCTTAGAAAGTTCAGAGTAACCATACTACTAATTGCTAACATTTATTTAGCTCTTACCGTATGCCAAACACATTTAATCCTTATTATAACCCTATCAGGTAGGTACTGTTATCCCGCTCTAAAGAGAGTAAATGAATTTCAGAAGTGAAGCAACTTGCTTGGTAGTGCTAGTTCTAGTGTTAGTCGCTCAGTCGTGTCCGACTCTTGGCTAAGGTCACTCATTCAGTAAGTGGTGGAGACAGAACCCCACTGTTAATTACTAGTCTGCTATTACAACTGTTGCCAATCATTTGTAAGCCTCAATTTTGTTGTTAAATATTAGTATGATCAATTGTCTTCAGATAATGATCCTGCTATTGTATTGTCATTCTGTATAGGATTCACACTGTCTTAGACATTTGGAAAACTGTTTCAAGTTGTTGGGGTTATTGACGGAGAGACTTTTCAAAACGTTAGGAATGTCTTCTCAGAAATACACCTGCACATTATTCATTGATGGGATGAAAAGAGAGAAAGGAGAAAACTGAAAATGTAAGCAGTGAGTGATTTGGACAGGTCTTCTGGCAAGTGGCTTACAGATCTGGGTAATATTATAATTGCATTTCAGCAGAACAGCCTCAAATGTTCTCATTCTTTAGAGAGCATTTAAATAAAACAGTTTTCTATTCTTTAATCTGTCAAATAGTCATTGAGCCTTTTGTTCCTTGTGTCTGCTTTTCCAGACAAGTAAGGATCTGCTTCTTTTAGGAGACAAAAAGTCTGGGGACTGGGGGTGGGGTAGGGGCTGGGTAGTAATAGACCCTACATTGTCCAACTTGTTAATTTAGGAGCCAGGAAGTGTGAGAAGAGCCAAAGCAGCAAGTGGTAAAGATGACAGTTTGGAATGAAGTAATTCCTCCTCCCCTCCTCCAGCCCTCCCATACTTGTTATGGAAGAAAAATATGTGCCCCCTAAAAAGTCAGATTATGATTGTAATGCACGACTTCCCAGGTGGCTCAGTGGCTAAGAATTCGCCTGCCAAAGCAGGAGACTCGGGTTGGATCCCTGGGTGGGGAAGAGTCCTTGGAGAAGGAAATGGCAACCCTCTCCTGTATTCTTGCCTGGGAAATCCTTTGGACAGAGGAGCCTGGCTGTCTGTAGTCCATGGGGTTGCAAAAGAGTCAGAGATGATTTAGCAACTAAACGATAACAACAACAACAATGCACACAATTGGGGATTACTTACTATTAGTTTTCAGATCATAGGTCTTTTATTATTTTTAAACCAGCTTTATTGAGGTATAAGTGACATGCCACAAATTGCATATATTTAAGCATACAATTTGATAAATTTCCACACATGTATACACTCAAGAAACCAGCAACACAATCAAGATAATGAATATATCCATCACCCCTGTGATGGCTCCTGGAACCTTTTATAATCCTTTCCTTGTTGCCAGGCAGACACTCTTCTGCTTTCTGTCACTATACGTTAGTTTGCGTTTCCTAGGATTTTATACAAGTGGACTTTTGTGTGTGGCTTCTTATGCTCAGCAAAATTATATTGAGGTTCATCTATGTTGTTGAGTATGGCAAATAGTTGCTTTTTATTGATCAGTGATATTCCACTGTATGGCTTTAACACCATTCATTTTTCCGTCCAGTAGTTGGTGGACATTTGGGTTGTTTCAGTGTTTGGCTTCACAAATAAAACTGCTCTGAATGTCCGTGTTCATGTGTTTGTATGGATGTGTACTTTCATTCTTCTTTGATAAATCCTTATCAGTGGTATGGCTGGATCACATAGCAGATGTGTATATATATATTTAGGAGATATAATTTTAAAAAATTTTATTGGAGTATAGTTGATGTACAATTTTTTTTTTACTTTAAAAAGTTATTTATTTTTTAACTGAAGGATAATTGCTTTACAGAATTTTGTTGTTTTCTGTCAAACCTCAACGTGAATCAGCCATGGGTATACATATGTCCCCTCCCTCTTGAACCTCTCTCCCATCTCCCTCTAGGTTGATACAGAGCTCCTGTTTGAGCAGATGTATATTTACTTTTTTCAGAAACTACCAAACTTTTTCAAAATGTTCCCACTGGCAGTGTATTAAGAATTACAGTTTCTCCACATCTTGGCCAACACTTGGTGTGGTCAGTTTTTAAATTTCAGTCATGTAAAGGTGTGTCATTGTAGTTTTTTCCTATATCAGTACTTTAAAATTTAATTTACTTATTTTAATAGAGGTATAATTGATGTGTAACATATAGTTTCAGGTGTACAGCATACTGGTTTGATATTTATTTATTGTAATTTTAATTTGTATTTTCCCTGGTGACTAATAATGTTGATCATCTTTTCATGTGTTTGCCATCTGTATCTCTTCTTTGGTGGCACATCTATTGATTAAATATTTTCCTTTTTAAAATTTATGTGTAAAAAATAAAATTTACTTTTTTGTTTTCTTACTGAAATTTGAGAGCTTTTTTATTCTGGATACAAGTCTTTGATTGGAATTGCAAGCATTTTCTTTTAGTCTGTAGCTTGTCTTTTCATTTTTTTAAACAGTGTCTTAAGCAGAGGGTTTTAATTTTGATGAAGTCAAATTTATCAGTTAAAAAAAGTGGATCATGCTTTTGGTGTTATTCTTAAGAAATCTTTGCTTAATCTAAGTCCCAAATGTTTTCTCCAAGTTTTATAGTTTTAGGTTTGTGATCCACTTTGAGTTAACTTTTGTGTGTGGTATGGGCTGTGGATGTATCTTCTCTTCTTTGCGTATGAGTGTTCAGTTGTTCTAGCTCTGCTTGTTGGAAAGACTGTCCATCTATACTGAACTCGCACCTTTTTTGAAGATGAGTTGTCCATTTGTACATGGGTCTATTTCTGGACTCTCTTCTGTTCTATTGATCTATTTTTCTTTATGTCAATACTGCACGATCTTGATCATTGTAGCTTTATAACAAGTCTTGAAATCGGATAGTGTCTTCAGTCTTCAAACTGTTCTTTTTCAAATGACGTTTAACCTCAAAATTAATACATTCACCAAGTAGTTACTGAACCAGGCAGGATGAGGCAATAAAGTAGGCAAAGATTGCTGTTCTTATGACTGAGAGAGAATGTGAACAAACCCATGAATAAATAAGACTATTTCAGGTAGTAATAACTTCTGGGAGGCTGAAAAAAGCAAATGTGGAGAATGTGGTTAGTTTTGATAATGGGTTTAGGAAAAGTCTCTGAGGTGGTGATCATAGGAGCTGACTCCTCAGTGACTAATATTCTGAATTTTGTGTAGCTTGATTATCAAACTAATCTCTTTTGGTTCATGGGTTTAGAGTCTCTATGTGTTCAGTAATTAAAATGTCATATTCAGTATGCTGATGACTCTCAGCATCACAGGTAGGGAAAGGATGTGCAATTAAATGACAAGCCCCACCCCCACACACCCCTCTGCCATGGGCTTGCCTGGTGGCTAGACAGTAAAGTATCCGCCTGCTGATGTAGGAGATTGGATCCCTCGGTTGGGAAGATCCCTGGAGAAGGAAATGGTAACCCACTGCAGTATGCTTGCCTGGGAAATCCTATGGACAGAGGAGCCTGGCAGTCCATGGGGTCACAAAGAGTCAAACGTGGCTTAGCCACTAAACAACCACCTCCCCAGGTAATAGAGTAATGGCAGGTCTGTGTTTAGACTTTGAGATTGCTTGGCTGCTCTCCTCTGCCTCGCCTGGCTGACCAAACAGGTTATATCTTTCAGCATCTGGTACATCTTTGGCATTTGCTTTCGTTCCTCTGGGAGAGACTGTGTGATGACTTGTACTGAGAGGGGCAGAAAATTGAGCTTGTTCTCTGACTCCAGGCTTTTGGTTTATCTGTTGCAGGTCAAGTACATTTTGTCCCAGGCTCTCCCTGGTGGCCATGTTTGTTTATCTCCTGTGGGAGTCAATAAACTTGCCTTACTGAAAAATAACAGCTCAGTGTCTTTCCAGTTGAAACTTGTCTTTGCTAACGTCCTGTCCAGAACTCGGGTTTTTGTCCAGAGCTGCTCAAATGCAAGGCCCACTGCTAAGATTACTTACCCGTCTTGCATGTGGTCAATGTGGTGACTGTTAGAGAGTCACACGAGATCTGGAAAAGCAGAGCCAACCCTTGTTTGTAATTGTTACTAGTGGGCCTTGGTGTACTTTGTTAGGCAGCAGCAGAACAATAGAAGACACTGTGCTTATTCCTTTTTCCCTTTGGGAAACACAGATAGCACTTGCCCTCCAATGCTGCCCTTTTTAAGGAAGGGGAAGACAAATACTGATGTTTGGTAGGTTCTGTGGCAGTTGTGGACTGCAGCCAAGGGTTTGAGACTCCCCCCGAAGTGGATTCAAGCTCCCTAAAGTTGCAGCCCAGTTCACTACTGAGTTTTGGAGGGTGATGTGCATTTAGCAAACTCTTGGCAGTGCTGAAATATGAAAGACACAGTTCGTGTTTTCAAGTAGCATTGACTTTAGAGGGAGACAGACTTGTAGGCCAACATCGGATGAGTTTGATGAAAGTAGTACCAAACTGAAACTGAAATTTGTCAGTATAGAGCATACTGTTTAGAGTACATACATACTTGTGTACCGATGTGCACATTCACACACACTGTATATGTCTGTTTATATACACGTACCTATACCCACATGCAATATGTTTATTTTAAAAATAGTAGACTATAGAGCCAAGCCTTTGTCATTCCACTGACCCACTCTAGTGGAACCTTGACTTATTCATTCACGAATGTGGGATTTAACTTAGTTATCAGGGGATTACTACGTATGGGGTGCACTGTACCAGGCGTTGATTGTCCAGGTTTTAAGGAAACAGTGAGTGTGAAAGTGCTGAGGTGGGGAGTTCTCAGAGTGCTTGAAGGACAGACAGGAGCACGTGGTGGAGCTGACACTGGGGCTGTAGGTGGGGACTAGACCACGCAGGGATTATTAAGGTCCTCAGCATCACGTGGACCAAAGAGGAGAGTTTGGATTGTATTTTAAGAGCAGCTCAAACCCATAGAAGGATGTGATCAGGGAGTGGCATGAGATGATCTATTTAAAAATATCCCTCTAGCTGCTCTGAAGGGAGGCTTGTAAGAGGTTTGAGTAGACCCTGGGAGAGCAGACAAATAAGAGAGAGACTTCGAACAGGGTAGAAGCCATTTGTGGAAAGATTTTTGGAGGCAGTTTCCAATGCCTTGTCATCAGAGCAGAGATGAAACTCCGTGAAAAGATAGTGATCGATTAAGCCGTAGCTCTTTACTACTATTAAAAAACTGCCCTAACTCTTTTTCTAGCCTCTGTTACCTAGAATCCTTTTCCCTATCGACTACCCCTCCCTCATGACTCATCCTTTTCCCCATAGAAAATTAGCATTTAATTGGAAAAGAGGAATATTCTTGTAATCTGCAGAAAGTACCACTTTAAGCTTTCCCCCCAAGGACAAAGATAATCATTTTTGTAGAGCAGCGGCTAAGAAAGCCATACCCAGTATCACTTTATATTTAGGCAAGAAACTGAAATTAGACTTTGGATCCCTAGTTTAAACTCCCTTCTTAGCATAGCAGCCTTGAGAATAAGTTCCTGAAATTAACAGCCTGCTCGACTGTTTCCCCACATCACTGGGGGGAAGGGGACGCATGGATAAAATAATCAGCATCATTGTATTTTCTTTTTGGTTCATCAGCATTTTCTTTTTTAAACTCACTTGACATAAAGAAGAGCCTGGTCTCAGTGAGCTAGGGCTTTGTAGAATCTCTGCTCAGTAAGGAGAGATTTACATTTTTGGTATGATTTCCCGGCAACTAGTTTGGGTTAGTAAACTCTCCTGGAGGTGGGGGATTCTGTCTTTCCTTTCTTCAGGCCCACTCAGCACAGGGCTGATTTGTTTGACACATTGATTGGAGGCTCTTTTTTCCACAAGCATTGGGGTTGTGTATGTGTTTTCAGCTCTTTCGGCGAGATGGGTGGTATCCACCTGGGCCGTGTTATGACCTGAGAGTCTTAATAAATAATAGTGCCACAGACTAAGAGAACAAACTTAACAGGGGGAAGGGTGGGGAAAGGGATAGTGAGAATGTTTGAGATCGACATGTACACACCGTTATATTTAAAGTGACTAACCAACAAGGACCTACTGCACAGCACAGGGAACCCTGCACAGTGTTATGTGGCAGCCTAGACGGGAGGGGAGTTTGGGGCAGAGTGGATGCATGTATATATGTTTAGTCCCTTTGCGTTCTGCCTGAAACTATCACAACATTGTTAATTGGCTATACCCAATATCAAATTTAAAAAAAAGTGTTTTTAAAAAATAGCCAGTGCCAGAGGATGACCGATTAGAAGGGGTTGTCAAGCACCTGCAGGTTTGTGAGAGTTACAGTGTACAAGGGGAGAACACTCATATTCCCTAGTGGCCCAGTGGTTAAGACTCTACTTCCACTGCAGGGGGCACCGGTTTGATCCCTGGTCAGGGAACTAAGATCCAGCATGCCTTGTGGCAGGGCATTGAAAAAAAAATACAGAAGAGAACTCTCTTCCCCTCTTCTGCATGTGATTTTTTTCCCTGTGCCCTTCCTCTCTGGCTTTTCTCCTCCCTGGTTTTTCTTCATTCCCCAAAATTAACTCAGGCATCCATCCTTCACCAAGTGCCTATGGTAGACGTTAGGCAGACTGAAATTTATCTGTTTCTTCTCATCTTTTATGGACCTACCTTGTTGATAAACCCAAATGCCCTTTTCTCCTCCTTTGAGGTAACATTCCCCACTCCAGTACTCTTGCCTGGAAAGTCCCATGGACAGAGGAGCCTGGTGGGCTGCAGTCCGTGGGGTCTCGAAGAGTTGGACATGGCTGAGCGACTTCGCTTTCACTTTTCACTTTCATTCATTGGAGAGGGAAATGGCAACCCACTCCAGTGTTCTTGCCTGGAGAATCCCAGGGACGGGGCAGCCTGGTGGGCTGCCGTCTATGGGGTCGCACAGAGTTGGACACGACTGAAGTGACTTAGCAGCAGCAGCAGCAGATACATTTACATGATTTGGGGAGACTAACCTCTGCTGTTTGAATTCACATGAAGCAGAAGATGGGGGCAGGATTTAGAGATGTGTGGCCTCAGTACCTACTATTACAAGTGTTTCTGTCATCCTTGAGGCCGGCTCTATAATCTAACATTAAACCTATTAACTTCACGATTCTTTGGCTTCCCTCGTGGCTCAGTGGTAAAAGAACCCGCCTACCAACGCAAGAGATGTAAGGGACATAGGTTCAGTCCCTGGGTTGGGAAGATTCCCTGGAGAAAGACATGGCGACCCACTCCAGTATTGCCTGGAGAATCCCCATGGACAGAGGAGCCTGGTGGGCTAGTCCATGGGGTCACACAGACTGAAGCGATTTAGCACACGCATATCCTTTACCCTCCCTCACTGAGATCTCAGGGATTGAATGAACTCTTAACTGCTCTGTGTTAGAGGTGAGCATTTTGCGAATCACAAAACTGCTAATCGTTGAACTACAAATATTAAACATGCAATTGGGAAAAAGTTTCTGGTAAATACAAAGAACTTTTTGAAAAGCATAGCTCAGGAAGGAGAGTTTACAATATATCAAAACTCAAGTGGGTAGATTATGTTGTAGAACTTTCAATTTCTAATTATACACCGTTCAAAATAACGTGGGGACAGCCCCTGAGCCCTGAAGTTCAGTTTTTGCAAAGACAGTGTAACATAAATGATTCATATGTCAAAATGGGCCATGTGAAACTAACATAATTATGCAAGATAAGAATCTATCTGCATATCTTCCACCAATAATAATAATGATAACAACAGCGATAACCAATGTTTGTTAAGCCCTTACTCTGTCTAGCCTTTGTGCTAAATGCTGGTTACTGAGTTTCCCCCGTAAACATTACTCTCCTCTGTTCCCTCTTAATAACATGATAGCATAATTAGAACTTGGCAATGAAGCAGTAATAGTTTGTTTAAGGGTAAAGAGACCACGTGCTTTTTCCCCTGTGCCAATCTGCCTGATGGGTGTCCGTGGTGGTTACCTAGCCCACCCTCAGCAGTCACTTTTATAATGTCTCTCAGCCTCAGCAGGATACTCTACGTAAATGTTGTGTTTTTAAAATACACACAGGTGGGAACACATGGTTATGAATGAAGACCATCTAGACTCAGAGTCCTGCTCTAGAAATTTTTAGAAATAAGTAACAGTGTAAAGGCTAAAAATTTGATTTTTAGAGTCTACATTGTATGCTGGCCCCATGGAAAACAGTCAGTAAATGTGGCCACAGTTCTGAAAAAATAATGTATTTATTATTTATTTTTATTTTTGGCTGCTGGGTCTTTGTTGCTGTGTGTGGGCTTTCTCTAGTGGCGGAGAGGGGGACCACTCTCCAGATGCGGTGTGCGGGCTTCTCATTGTGGTGGCTTCTCTTATTTCAGAGTACGGGCCCTAGGACGCATGGGCTTGGTTGCCTCCATGGCATGTGGGACCTTCCTGGATCAGAGATCGAACCCATGTCCCCTACATTGCAAGGCGGATTCTTAACCACTGGACCACCAGGGAAGCCCTGTGGCCGCAGTTTTAACCAGCCATAATAAATGATTGCCAGTAAATTATTTTTTTCCTTGCTGTCAGAGCTAGTTCATAATTGAGGAGAAAAAAAATGTATGTAATAATATGAGTATAGAGAAGTCTTTTCTGTTTTATAATTTGCAACTTTTTACTTAAATCTGAAATATTTGTAGGGGAGAGAGACTCAAAAGGGGAGGGGAGATAGATATATATATCTATATCTATCTATCTATCTGCAATGCAGGAGACCCGGCTTCGATCCCTGGGTCAGGAATATCCCCTGGAGAAGGAAACGGCAACCCACTCCAGTATTCTTGCCTCGGAAATCTCATGGACAGAGGAGCCTGGTGGGCTACAGTCCATGAGGTGTGAAGAGTTGGACTTGACTGAGTGACTAATGCTTTTCATGACTTGATTTGTGTTATTGTACCTCAGAAAAAAAGCACAATATTATAAAGCAATTTTCCACCAATTAAAAAATATTATTAGTGGGAAAAATATAATTATGCTTTCTCTGTCTTCATACTCTTTTCCTGATGTAAATTCTCATCTCTGTCTTATTTACTTTCTTCTTCCAGTCACCCCGTCTTTTTAGTACCTATTGTGAAGGGTCCTGTTAAAATCTGTGCCTTTATTGTAAGTATTTTATTCTGACCTAAAACAAAATTCCTAGTTCCTAAGGTGAAAGTCCTTAAAGCTTTTTCTGTGCTAAGCATTTTATGTGTTATTAATTTACTTCAAGCTCACAACAACTTGCTGTGAGTCAAGTTTTTCTAAACATAGCAAGAAACCCAGAAGCCATAAAGGAACAAGCTGATAAATTTAATCATGCCAAGATGAATTTCTTTGGGGGCAAAAAAATTAACCACAAGTGAGTAAAAAAGGAAAAATGCTAAGACAAATGTTGTCACACATATAATAAAGGATCATTTTTCTGGTTCTATCAAAAGCCCCTTTAAATGAGTAAAAAAAAAATCCAATAGAAAATGAACAATGGCAAGCTGACAACTCACAGAAAAGGAAAAAAAAAATGATCTGAAAACTTGAAAAATTGCTCAGTCTCACACAGAAATGCAAAGTAGAATGGTACCATTTTCCATGACTCAGATGAAAAAGTTTGGTAATATATGTAGTATTGGCAAAACTGGGAGAAAACAGGGACTTTCACACTCATTTCATGGGAGTTGAAACTGTTACCTTCTTTTGAATGCAGTTTGGCAGATTTATCAGAGTTAAAAAACACTCTTGTCAAAACAGTTTTGTTTCTAAAATTTTAATTTACAAACATACTTGTAAACTTGTATAAAGATAATTATAAAGGGTATGATATGCTGCATTATTTGTATTAACAAAAATCTAGGAATAATATAAATGTCCTTTAATAGGGATTAAATTATGAATAGTACATTCTTACAATGGGATAATGTATAGCCATTACAAAGAATAGAAAGATCATATAGAAAGATCTTTGTGTTGTAGTAAGTGAAAAATCGGGGTGTAGATCAGGATTCCATTTGTGTGTGTGTTTCACATAGCCTGGCATGGAGTATGCACCTGTGCACATGTAGGTAAGTATGTGTGTGTGTGTGTGTGTGTGTATGCATGAGACGTTTCTCAGTGTTACAGGAAACTTGCTAACTGTAGTTACTTTGGACGAATACAGCTGGGAGTCTATGGAACGTTGGGCTTTTTCTCTGAAATTTCATGCCTATCTGTGTTGTTTTAATAGATAAATTTTAAAAGGTTTTAGAAAGTTTTAAGTGTGTGTGCTCAGCAGAATCCTAGAGGGCATCGACTCTATACAGAACTAGAGCCGCCTAAAGTAGCTGGCTGAGATAAGGAAAGATGAAACAGGAATGAAAAACAGGATAACCAAATAAAAAGATCTTGCTAGAAGCAGTAAACAGTGCTTTTGAGGCAGCCCTCCCCATGGTGAGGTTGAGGGCAAACCTGAGAAATTCTTCTAAGAACCTGTTTTTGAAAAACAAAGAGGAGGTAACAGTGGTGACAGTAAGGGAACAGATCTCCCGTAGGTGGTGGGGGCCCAGGCCGCAGTATGCGTCAGTTCAATTCAGTAACCTGAGAATTGTAGGTTTAAGGATTTTTTAAATACTGTGATATAACCATTGTTATAATTTAAAAATAATTAGAATCTTCCTTGAATCAGGAACAAGGTATCTGCCTTCCATATCACTGAAGTAGCTGTCTTTTTCTGGTATAGATATCAGTGTTATATTTGCTTCATGAAAGGAAGTGGTACATTTTCTTTTCCTTTTGCTTCTCTGGAATAATTTATAGAGCATGGAATGGTATGGTCTTTGAAAGTTTGATAGAATTCCATTTTGAAACCAAACAAATAAAAAGCCTCGTGCTTTTCTGTGGGGTAGTTTTAAAATTGCTCTGTTTTTATATAGAAATTGGTTTGCCTGCATTTTCTCTCGAATGGACCAGTTTTGGCAGTCTGTATTTCCTTAGAAAATTATTCACTTCATCTGGATTTTCTAATTTATTTGCACACCAGTTTGCAAAGTAGTTTCTTAAAAAATTCTTCTTCTTCTGTTTCAGAGGTTATGGTTATTTCCCTTTGTCATTTCTTATTTTGTGTATTTGTGATTTTTTTTTCTTGTTTTTGTACTCCTGAATAAGTTAACTAGTGGTTTGTCTATTTTGCTAATTTTAAGAAGCAGGATTTTTATTAATTACATCTGCTACATTTTTTTTCTTTGATTTTTGCTTTTATTTTTGTAAAATATGTTTCCTTCCTTGTGTTTGGCCTTTGTTTGGCAGGGGTGGGACTTTATTTTTTATTTATTTTTTTATTATTGTTAGAGTTTGTGTAGTGAATTTTCCACTGATCACTCCATTAGCTGTATGCTATAAATATTGATACATAGTGTTTTTGTGGCCATTATTTTTTTTAATTGTGTACTTGGAGCTTATATTTCCCCTTTTACCTAATAGTTGTTTAATGGAAGGTTTTAAAATTTCCAGGTAGAAGGGCCTTTCAGTTTTTTGCTTTTGTTAGTAGAATTTGGTTTTATTGCCTCATGATAGTGTATTTGGTAATACTTTTTTTCTCTTAATATATATATTATTGAAGTATAGTTGACTTACAGTGCTTTAGGTACACAGCAAGGTGATTCATTTATGTATATATCAGATCAGATCAGATCAAATCAGTCGCTCAGTCGTGTCCGACTGTTTGAGACCCCATGAATCGCAGCACACCGGGCCTCCCTGTCTATATCCAACTCCCGGGGTCCACTCAGACCCACGTCCATCGAGTCAGTGATGCCGTCCAGCCATCTCATCCTCTGTTGTCCCCTTCTCCTCTTGCCCCCAATCCCTCCCAGCATCAGAGTCTTTGCCAATGAGTCAACTCTTTTTATGAGGTGACCAAAGTACTGCAGTTTCGGCTTCAGTATCTTTCCTTCCAAAGAAATCCCAGGGCTGATCTCCTTCAGAATGGACTGGTTGGATCTCCTTCCAGTCCAAGGGACTCTCAAGAGTCTTCTCCAACACCACAGTTCAAAAGCATCAATTCTTCGGCGCTCAGCCTTCTTCACAGTCCAGCTCTCACATCCATACATGACCACAGGAAAGACCATAGCCTTGACTAGGCGAACCTTTGTTGGCAAAGTGATGTCTCTGCTTTTGAATATGCTATCTAGGTTGGTCATAACTTTCCTTCCAAGGAGTAAGCATCTTTTAATTTAATGGCTGCAGTCACCATCTGCAGTGATTTTGGAGCCCAGAAAAATAAAGTCTGACACTGTTTCCACTGTTTCTTCATCTATTTGCCATGAAGTGATGGGACCAGATGCCATGATCTTTGTTTTCTGAATGTTGAGCTTTAAGCCAACTTTTTCACTCTCCACTTTAACTTTCCTCAAGAGGCTTTTTAGTTCCTCCTCACTTTCTGCCATAAGGGTAGTGTCATCTGCATATCTAAGGTTATTGATATTTCTCCCGGCAATCTTGATTCCAACTTGTGTTTCTTCCAGTCCAGCGTTTCTCATGATGTACTCTGCATACAAGTTAAATAAACAGGGTGATAATATACAGCCTTGACATACTCCTTTTCCTATTTGGAACCAGTCTGTTGTTCCATATCCAGTTCTAAATGTTGCTTCCTGACCTGCATACAGATTTCTCAAGAGACAGGTCAGGTGGTCTGGTATTCCCATCTCTTGCAGAATTTTCCACAGTTTATTGTGATCCACACAGTCAAAGGCTTGGGCATAGTCAATAAAGCAGAAATAGATGTTTTTCTGGAACTCTCTTGCTTTTTTGATAATCCAGTGGATGTTGGCAATTTGATTTCTGGTTCCTCTGCCTTTTCTAAAACCAGCTTGAACATCAGGAAGTTCACAGTTCACGTACTCCTGAAGCCTGGCTTGGAGAATTTTGAGCATTACTTTACTAGCGTGTGAGATGAGTGCAATTAAGTGGTAGTTTGAGCATTCTTTGGCATTGCCTTTCTTTGGGATTGGAATATATATATACATATATATTATTTTTCAGATTCTTTTCCATTATAGGTTATCATAAGATACTGACTATAGTTCCCTGTGCTATACAGTTAACTTTTGTTGTTTGTTGCATATTTTTTTTTATTAGACATCTAGCATTCTATTCATTACTACATCAAACAAGTAGAATCAAAATGTCATAAATTTTTTAGCTAGGCAAAAATTTATAAGTTTTCTAAAATACATATATTATACATATATATCAGTTCAGTTCAGTTGCTCAGTCGTGTCCAACTCTTTGCGACCCCATGAATCACAGCACGCCAGGCCTTTCTGTCCATCACCAACTCCCAGAGTTCACCCAGACCCATTTCCATCGAGTCAGTGATGCTGTCCAGCCATCTCATCCTCTGTTGTCCCCTTCTCCTCTTGACCCCAATCCCTCCCAGCATCAGTCTTTTCCAATGAGTCAACTCTTTGCATGAGGTGGCCAAAGTACTGGAGTTTCGGCTTCAGTATCTTTCCTTCCAAAGAAATCCCAGGGCTGATCTCCTTCAGAATGGACTGGTTGGATCTCCTTGCAGTCCAAGGGACTCTCAAGAGTCTTCTCCAACACCAGTTCAAAAGCATCAATTCTTCGGCGCTCAGCCTTCTTCACAGTCCACCTCTCACATCCATACATGACCACAGGAAAAACCATAGCCTTGACTAGATGGACCTTTGTTGGCAAAGTAATGTCTCTGCTTTTGAATATGCTATCTAGGTTGGTCATAACTTTCCTTCCAAGGAGTAAGCGCCTTTTAATTTCATGGCTGCAGTCACCATCTGCAGTGATTTTGGAGCCCAGAAAAATAGTCTGACACTGTTTCCTCATCTATTTCCTATGAAGTGATGGGACCAGATGCCATGATCTTCGTTTTCTGAATGTTGAGCTTTAAGCCAACTTTTTCACTCTCCACTTTCACTTTCCTCAAGAGGCTTTGAGGCTTTTTAGTTCCTCCTCACTTTCTGCCATAAGGGTGGTATCATCTGCATATCTGAGGTTATTGATATTTCTCCCAGCAATCTTGATTCCAGCTTGTGTTTCTTCCAGCCCAGCGTTTCTCATGATGTACTCTGCATATAAGTTAAATAAGCAGGGTGATAATATACAGCCTTGACATACTCCTTTTCCTATTTGGAACCAGTCTGTTGTTCCATGTCCAGTTCCAACTGTTGCTTCCTGACCTACATACAGATTTCTCAAGAGGCAGGTCAGGTGGTCTGGTATTCCCATCTCTTTCAGAATTTTCCACAGTTTCTTGTGATCCACACAGTCAAAGGCTTGGGCATAGTCAATAAAGCAGAAATAGATGTTTTTCTGGAACTCTCTTGCTTTTTCCATGATCCAGCGGATGTTGGCAATTTGATCTCTGGTTCCTCTGCCTTTTCTAAAACCAGCTTGAACATCAGGAAGTTCACAGTTCACATATTGCTGAAGCCTGGCTTGGAGAATTTTGAGCATTACTTTACTAGCGTGTGAGATGAGTGCAATTGTGCGGTAGTCTGAGCATTCTTTGGCATTGCCTTTCTTGGGCTTGGAATGAAAACTGACCTTTTCCAGTCCTGTGGCCACTGCTGAGTTTTCCAAATTTGCTGGCATATTGAGTGCAACACTTTCACAGCATCATCTTTCAGGATTTGAAATAGCTCAACTGGAATTCCATCATCTCCACTAGCTTTGTTCGTACTAACGCTTTCTAAGGCGCACTTGACTTCACATTCCAGGATGTCTTGCTCTAGGTGAGTGATCACACCATTGTGTTTATCTTGGTCGTGAAGATCTTTTTTGTACAGTTCTTCTGTGTATTCTTGTCATCTCTTCTTAATATCTTCTGCTTCTCTTATGTCCATACTATTTCTGTCCTTTATTGAGCCCATCTTTGCATGAAATGTCCCCTTGCTGCTGCTGTTGCTAAGTCACTTCAGACTTGTCCGACTCTGTGCAACCCCATAGACGGCAGCCCACCAGGCTCCCCCGTCCCTGGGATTCTCCAGGCAAAATGTACCCTTGCTATCTCTGATTTTCTTGAAGAGATCTCTAGTCTTTCCTATTCTGTTGTTTTCCTCTATTTGTTTGCATTGATCACTGAGCAAGGCTTTCTTATCTCTTCTTGCTATTCTTTGGAACTCTGCATTCACATGCTTATATCGTTCCTTTTCTCCTTTGCTTTTCACTTCTCTTCTTCTCCAGCTATTTGTAAGGCCTCCTCAGACAGCCATTTTGCTTTTTTGCATTTCTTTTCCATGGGGATGGTCTTGATCCCTGTCTCCTGTACAATGTCATAGTTCATCAGGCACTCTATCTATCAGCTCTAGCCCCTTAAATCTATTTCTCACTTCCACTGTATAATCGTAAGGGATTTGATTTAGGTCATACTTGAATGGTCTAGTGGTTTTCCCTACTTTCTTCAATTTAAGTCTGAATTTGGTAATAAAGAGTTCATGATCTGAGCCACAGTCTGCTCCTGGTCTTGTTTTTGTTGACTGTATAGAGCTTCTCCATCTTTGGCTGCAAAGAATATAATCAATCTGATTTCGGTGTTGACCATCTGGTGATGTCCATGTGTAGAGTCTTGTCTTGTGTTGTTGGAAGAGGGTGTTTGCTATGACCAGTACATTTTCTTGGCAAAACTCTATTATATAGACATGTAATATGTGTATAATACATATATGGCTATATATGAAAAAATGGAAAACATAGACTAAATAAAATGGGAACACTGACTATGAAATAGATAAAGTGAAACAAACTAGATAAAAGTAAAAGATAATCGTATAGTCTAGTTGCTTTGAAACATGGCTGCTCATTAGAAACACATCTGGAGAAAAAAAGCTGTACCTGGGCATTTGTATTTTTCAAAAAATTCTAAGATAATTCTGGTGTGCATCTGGATTTTAAAAAGTGATCACAGGTTTTTCTGTTAAATGGTAGTTTGGGTGATACAGAATTCTATTATTTTCTGTTGACCAATTACAATACAAGGGTATTAAGTTGTAATACTTCTACTTTATAGGAGTTACTGTTTTTTTTTTCTTTGTGACCTAATATATCTGATCAGTTTTTATGAAAATTCTCTGGGCACTAGGGAAGAATATGGGACTATTATCAAGATGTGGAATTCAACATATGCATAATATATCTACCACATTGTTCATGTTGTTTATTTAGATTTTCTATCTCTTACCTATTTTCTTAGTCTATTTTATTTTGTATTGGATGTGAACTATTAAAATCTCCTATTATTAGTGTGTTTCCTTGCATCTCCTATAGTTTTTGCTCCATAAAGGTGATTGTACATAAATATTCATAGATTTGTTGTTTGTTAATTTTTTTAATAGATGGCAACCTCATTTACATTTATTGTTATGATTGATAGGTTTGTTATCAATTCTATCATAATATTTTATACTTGCAGTTGACCCTTGAACAACACAACTTTGAACTGCACAGGTCTACATAAACACAGATTTTCCTCAACAAGTATGTGCTACAGTACAACACAATCTGCAGCTGGTTGAAATCATGTGGTTGGAAGCAGAACAGTGGATATGGAGGGCTGTCTGTAAAGTTAAATATGAATTTTCAACTGTGTAAGGATCAGTGCCTCTAACCCCCAAGTTTTTCACGGGTCTGCTGTATATATAGTTTCCTTGCATTGTTTGTCTCAAGATGTGTGTGTGTGTGTGTGTGTGTGTGTATAATTTTTTTCTAAGATGTATATTTAAAAGTTTTTTGTTGAAAATAGTTTTTTGGAAGGTTTGTTTCTTTTTTCTTAATTCTAGTACTTATACTCCTCTGTTTGGTTATTTAACTTTCATTATCAGGCTTATCAGATTTTTTCATTATTTTTAAATACCCATCTGTTGCCTATTGCCTGTATAGCAGTGGGGCTTCCCTGGTAGCTCAGCTGGTAAAGAATCTGCCTGCAATGCAGGAGACTCTGGTTTGATTCCTGGATTGGGAAGGTCTGTGGGAGAAGGAATAGGCTACCAGTATTCTTGCCTGGAGAATTCCATGGACAGAGGAGCCTGGAAGGCTACAGTCCCTGGGGTCACAAAAGAGTTGGACATGACTGAGTGACTTTCACTTTCACTATACAGCAATGAGGTTTTTATTTTGGCGGTGTTGGGTCTTAGTTGTGGCACTGGGGAATCTTTCCTGACAACACACAGACTCTTTAGCTGTGGAGATCAAGAGGGCTCATGTGGGATCCTAGTTCCCCAACAATGAGGTTTTTATTGTTTTCCCTTTCCCATTTTCTGGTTGTAGTATTTTTGCTGTGTGACAATGTGTAACTATTGTGCATTAGTCCTCTACTCTCATTCCCATCTTTGTTTCATTGTCCATGCACACTTACAGATCATTAAATGCCCACAGTCAGTTACTTTGTCTGTGTTGCTTGTTACCATTTGCTTAGATGAAGTTTATCCTCTAGGAGATTCATTAGGAAAGACTGATATGTGCAGCATTCCCTTAGTTCTTGTATGTTGAAACTTGTTTTTTTCTATAGCTTTGATAGTTGAAGGATAACTTGGCTGGATATAAAAATCTTGGTTTACACTTTTCTTTCATTGAGTTTTTAAAAAATTCTTGTTCATTTGTCAACTTGCTGTATATGTTGACTTTGAAAAGTTGAGTGCTAGTCTCATTTGTTTCCTGTAGCAAGTTATTTGATTTTCCTGCAGGCATTGAAGACTTTTTTTCCCATTTGTCTTTAAAGTGTAGTAATTTCATTAGAACAAGTGTCAGAGTGATTGTTCTGGGCTAGTTTTCCTAAGTACCTGGGGAAACTTTTCAGTGTATATATTCACATCTTATTTATTGTCTCAATTTATTTTTTTAAAATTTAATGTATTTATTTAGTTATTTATTTTTGGCTGTGCCAGGTCTTTGTTGCTTTGCAGGCTTTTCTCTAGTTTCAGTGAGCTGGGGCATTCTCTAGTTGCAGTTCCTGGACGTCTCATTGTGATGGCTTTGTTACAGAGCATGCTCTCTAGCACACACGGACTTCAGTAGTTGTGACACGTGGGCTCAGTAGCTGTGGCTTTAGAGCTCAGGCTCCGTAGTTGTGATACACGGTCCTAGCTGCTCTGCAGCATGTGCGGTTTTCCTGGATCAGGGATCAAACCCATGTCTCCTGCATTGGCAGGAGGATTCTTTACCACTAGGCCACCATGGAAGGCCCTCAATGTAGTTTTAAATATTAGTTCTGTTCTATTGCATGTTTGTTTTTTTTTTTTTTTGTCTCGGTTATATGTGTGTTCCCCCACTCAGCTTCAGACTACCACATCAAGTAATACGTTGTTTTGTAGCCAAAAGCAAAAGAAATTTGACATTCTAACTGGCTTATATAGGTAGACAAATTGAATGTTAATGTAAGATTTTCATTGTACTTTTTGAAAAGTTATAAGTAATTGGAAACCCTCTGTTACTGCTTTTTGATTCCCTAGGGCTGTGGGGACTCAGATCAAAGAAACCGTGAGCAAAGTTAAAAAGAAAAAAAAGAGTTTAGTAATCATGCTGTATGCTAAAGTATGGGATGTTGGGATGAAAGGTATATATAACTTGAGGTTGAGTTTTCCTGGGGTAAAATTCCATCTTGATCTTTTGACAGGCTCTCGGAGTAAAAAGCCAACTAATATATATGTATATTTTTCACCTGAGCCCTGTGATTTTTCTCTGGGACAATCAGAGTGATGTTTAGACTTCCCCCAAATGCTCGGAAGATACAATAAGTGAAGTCGCTCAGTCGTGTCCGACTCTTTGTGACCCCATGGACTGTAGCCTATCGGGCTCCTCTGTCTATGGGATTTTCCAGGCAAGAGTGCTGGAACGGATTGCCATTTCCTTCTCCAGGGGATCTTCCCGACTCAGGAATCGAACCCAGGTCTCCCACATTGTGGGCAGACGCTTTACCGTCTGAGCCACCTAAGATACAATAGGAAAAATTAAAAAGAAAATAAATTTCAGTTAATGTAAATAACAGGAATGTTGGTAGGCTATGTCTGAATTCTTGCCTTTTCTGATTATTCCTTGTCAGAACAGTCTTATATTTATTATTATGATTGTCAATATTAAACCTTAGTGCATAATATATATGTATTCTCAGATGACTAAGCATCTCGTATTTAGCATATGCCAAATCCAACACCTCAGTTTCCTCTCCCCACCGTTTTCCCCTGTTTTGTACACAGTACCTCCAACCTGCTACTTACCCAGACCTGAAACCCAGGCATCTTTCTTTCTCTTTTCTTTTTTTCCCATCTCATTTGTTAATAAGGAAATCCTGTCGGCTGCCTTTAGAGTATTCCCAGCTGGACTGTTGATCACTGCTCCTTCGGCCACCTTGGTCCTTGGCATCATCATCTCGTGTGTGGATTATCACAGTAGCTTATTTAACTGATCTGTGTGCTTCTGTCCTTGCGTGATAGCTTGAAGGATGATTTTAAAATATAAGTCAGGGACTTCCCTGGTGGTCCAGTGGCCAAGACTCTGCTCCCAATGCAGGGGGGCCTGGGTTCAATCTCTGGTCAGGGAACTAGATCCCACATGCTGCAACTAAAAATTCTGTGTGCCACAACTAAAGAGCCTGCATGTCACAATGAATGTTGAAGATTCCTCATGCTGCAACTAAGACCCTGCACAGCCAAATAAATAAGTTAAAAAAAAAAAAAAAAGTAAGTTAGATCATAGACCCTGTAGTCCTTTCCCATTTCACAAAAAAATAAAAGCTGGAGTTTTTACAGTGTCCTCCAAGGCCCTCCCTCACCTGGCTTTTCATTACCTCACTGGCCTCGTCTCCTTCCCCTCTGACCCTTGTCTGTTCTGTCCCAAGCTGAACAGGTCAAAACCAGTCTGCCCCTGTGCCCTTTTCTTGTTCCTCCCGTTGCCTGCTGTGCTGCTGTCTTATATGGCTACATGTTACTGCCTTGCTTCTTCCAGATCTGATCAGATACTCCCTTATGGCTGAGGCCGTCCCCAACCACCCTGAATAAATAGCATCCATTTCAGCCCTGGTCCTGTTAACCATGCCCCCAGCCCCACCTACTGTGCCAGTGGGACACCAGGTCCCTACCGTAGGGAAGACAAGAAGGAGGTGGTGATCAAAGAGAGTTGGGGAAAGGTTGTGTTGATATTTTTATCTGCTACTCTTCTCATAGGTCCCTACCGTAGGGAAGACAAGAAGGAGGCGGTGATCAAAGAGAGTTGGGGAAAGGTTGTGTTGATATTTTTATCTGCTACTCTTCTCATAGGCATTTTAGCTGCACTGGTGTGGAAAGCAGTGCTTTGTTTTTCATTGCTGTTTTTCTCTCTCTCTCAAGATGGTTTCACCCAAATATCACTGGCGTAGAGGCAGAAAACCTACTGTTGACAAGAGGAGTTGACGGCAGTTTCTTGGCGAGGCCCAGTAAAAGCAACCCTGGAGACTTCACACTTTCCGTTAGGTAAGCTGGAAGAACAAAAGCACATCCTGAGAGTGCCTGCCAGGTGGGAAATGTTAAGACCACATTTGGACAACGTGCTACCCTCATTTAGAGTCTAAAGACCTGTCTGCAGCCCTGTGAGTGAGGCCTTGCCAGTGCCCCGGTCCCCAGATGAGGGGTGATTCAGGCCTGCTTGTGGGGGTTTCAGGACATAGCCTCCTGAGAGTGAGCGGATTAGGGAGTCAGCAGAAGGGGCCTGAAAGGTGGGCTTTTCTTCTCCCTTGAGGGACCACATAAGGATGAGTTGGAGCAGAGCATAAGAAGTTCTTAAATTGAGCCTGATTCAATCCCAGTGTAATCTCAAACAAGGTACAGTTCTGTTTCCACTCATCCTGAATCTGGTTCCCTTTCTCTTCCGGTGATTACTGAATAGGAAAAAAAAAATACTCTTGAAGTATTTCTTCAAATAGACTCACAGACATAGAAAACAAACTTTAGGTTACCAAAGGGGGAAATGGTGGTGGTGGGGGTCTGGGATTAACAGATACACACTATATTATATATAAAGTAGGTATCAAAGACCTGCTGTATAGCCCAGGGAACTGTACTCAGTATCTTGTAATGTTCTATAAGGGAAAAGAATCTGAAAAAAAGTGTGTACATAACTGAGCCGCTTTGCTGTACACCTGAAACTAACACAGCACTGTGAATCAGCTATACTTCAAGTAAAAAGAAAAAGAAAGAGAAGAGTTTCTTGAGATCACTTTTCTTTTTCAAGAAATAAAGCATCACTGAGGAAGTTGTGGTGCCGTTTGTTCCCCTGTCCAGTCCCATTCCCCTCGCTCTTTCCTCAGAGGAAACCACCATCAGGAGGCTGGCATATCTCCTTCCTGAACATGTTTTTATACTCGTACTGCATTTGTCCTATGTGTGAATGATATGAAGTTGGTTTGTGTGTTTTTAGAATTCATATCCCTGGCTTTATAACGTATGTATTCTGCGACTTCCTTGAAAAAAATTTTTTTTTTTTAAATTCTATGCTGGGGCATATAGATCTAATTATCGATTTTAATGGCTGTATAATACTTGAATATACCACAATTTATCCCATCCCCTATTGTTGGACACTAAGTTATCTTTACTATGTTTAAAATTGTTTTGAATAGTATGGCCAAGCATCCTGTTGCATGTCTCTTTGAGCACACATGGCGACCCACTCCAGTGTTCTTGCCTGGAGAATCCCAGGGACAGTGGAGCCTGGTGGGCTGCTCTCTATAGGGTTGCACAGAGCTGGACACTTCTGAAGCGACCTAGCAGCAGCAGCAGCAGCAGCAGGGAGAGTTTTTTCATGAAATTGAGTTTCTCTTATATACTCCTTATATACTCTTATATTTCCCTTGCTCTAGCTCATTCCAGGAGCCAGATCCGAACTGCTCTATGAATTTTCTTTTGTTGTTATTATTTTTAAATAAAAAAGTAAGGAAAATGTGCTCTGAGGATTTATCTAGGACCCTTTTGGGACTTGAGAAGTCCCTTTTTGATGGGTATTAGTTTCTCTAGGAGCCCACGTCATCATTAGCTTTTACTTCTGTTTTGCTACCAGGAGTGGGCAGAAGCCTTCGTGAGTTTTCGGGCCTTGTCCTAGCACAGACCTCTAACCTACAGTTGAGTGACATTTGACGTACAAGAGTTTGGGTGGAGATTATATAATAGTAAGGATGATGAGGAGGAGGAAGAGGAGGATGATAGCAGACATTACTGAGGACTCGACACATTCCAGGGCATCTTGGTAAACACTCACCGTATTTCATTTTATTTCATCTCTCCAGTAACCTAAGAATAAATACCACTTTATTAAGTCGTAAGTCCTAAGAATAAATACCACTATCTCCAGCTTTGAGGTAAGTAAGCTGAAGCTCAAAGGTCAAGTTAGAAAGCTGGTCTCGTACCTAGTAGGCAGCAGAGCCAGGACTACAGAACTGGTGAGGTTTTTTTTTTTTTTAATTTATTTGTCCTCAGCTTTTTATTCTGAGCAATTTCAAGTCTATTGGAAAGTCAAAAAATGAATACAGTGAACACCCACATTCTATTTACCTGTTATTATAACATTTCACTATGTTTGCTCTTTCCTTTTAGGAGTGTTTGTGTATACTCCTACCAAACCTTTTGAAAATAAGTTGCAAATGTCAGGATGCTTATTTTTAACCTCTCAACATTGTTAGTTCAGTGTGCATGTCCTATGAACAAGGACATCCTGTATAATTACAAGATCATTAATATTATATATAAGAAATTTTAACATTGATTCAATATTATCTAACGTACAGTCCCTGTTCAAATTTCTCTCGTCATTTCAATCGTGGCTTTTGAAGCCATCTTATTATGTCGACCTAGAGCCAGACATCTTGGAATGTGAAGTCAAATGGGCCTTAGAAAGCATCACTACGAACAAAGCTAGTGGAGGTGATGGAATTCCAGTGGAGCTATTCCAAGTCCTGAATGATGATGCTGTGAAAGTGCTGCACTCAATATGCCAGCAAATTTGGAAAACTCAGCAGTGGCCACAAGATTGGAAAAGGTCAGTTTTCATCCCAATCCCAAAGAAAGGCAATGCCAAGGAGTGCTCAAACTACCGAACAATTGCACTCATCTCACACGCTAGTAAAGTAATGCTCAAAATTCTCCAAGCCAGGCTTCAGCAATATGTGAACCGTGAACTTCCTGATGTTCAAGCTGGTTTTAGAAAAGGCAGAGGAACCAGAGATCAAATTGCCAACATCCGCTGGATCATGGAAAAAGCAAGAGAGTTCCAGAAAAACATCTATTTCTGCTTTATTGACTATGCCAAAGCCTTTGACTGTGTGGATCACAATAAACTATGGAAAATTCTGAAAGAGATGGGAGTACCAGACCACCTGATCTGCCTCTTAAGAAATCTGTATGCAGGTCAGGAAGCAACAGTTAGAACTGGTCATGGAACAACAGACTGGTTCCAAATAGGAAAAGGAGTACGTCAAGGCTGCATATTGTCACCATGTTTATTTAACTTATATGCAGAGTACATCATGAGAAATGCTGGACTGGAAGAAATACAAGTTGGAATCAAGATTGCCGGGAGAAATATCAATAACCTCAGATATGCAGATGACACGACTCTTATGGCAGAAAGTGAAGAGGGGCTAAAAAGCCTCTTGATGAAAGTGAAATTGGAGAGTGAAAAGGTTGGCTTAAAGCTCAACATTCAGAAAACAAAGATCATGGCATCTGGTCCCATCACTGCATGGGAAATAGATGGGGAAACAGTGGAAACAGTGTCAGACTTTGTTTTTCTGGGCTCCAAAATCACTGCAGATGGTGACTGCAGCCATGAAATTAAAAGACGCTTGCTCCTTGGAAGGAAAGTTATGACCAACCTAGATAGCATATTCAAAAGCAGAGACATTACTTTACCAACAAAGGTTCGCCTAGTCAAGGCTATGGTCTTTCCTGTGGTCATGTATGGATGTGAGAGCTGGACTGTGAAGAAGGCTGAGCGCCGAAGAATTGATGCTTTTGAACTGTGGTGTTGGAGAAGACTCTTGAGAGTCCCTTGGACTGCAAGAAGATCCAGCCAGTCCATTCTGAAGGAGATCAATCCTGGAATTTCTTTGGAAGCTATGATGCTAAAGCTGAAACTCCAGTATTTTGGCCACCTCATGCGAAGAGTTGACTCGTTGGAGAAGACTCTGATGCTGGGAGGGATTGAGGGCAGGAGGAGAAGGGGACGACAGAGGATGAGATGGCTGGATGGCATCACTGACTCGATGGATGTGAGTCTGAGTGACCTCCGGGAGCTGGTGATGGACAGGGAGGCCTGGCGTGCTGCGGTTCATGGGGTCGCAAAGAGTCGGACACGACTGAGCGACTGATCTGATCTGATCTGATCTATTATGTCACATCAGAAAGCACAGAATATCTGTTTGTCTTATCTTTTGCTGTTTGTACTCCTGGAGTGTTACTGCTTCTAGGCCCTTGTAGTAGACAGAGCTGGGGAGTAAATATATATTTGAAAGCAAATTTTAAATATATCAATATCAATAAATACATGAATATATATCAAATCAAGTTTGATGGTTCCAATTCAACACCAACTTCTTCACCTCTTCTCATTCCATATTGCATTTCCGTTCATTTATAGAGAGAACCCTGTTTTATAGCCGCATCAGTGTATGACCTCATTTGCCCAATCCTATAATAGGAAAATAACTTCAAAATGACTATACCACTATCATTTCTAATTACAAACATTTCTAATTAAGTAAAGTTCATGATTTCCCTGGAGTCTTTTTTGTTCTTAGAATATATCCCAATAAGGGTGTACTGTTAGTACTGTTTTCAAAAGCTACAGGAATTAATTTTCTGTGTAGTTATGAACTTACTACAAAGTCAGATTCATTTCTTTCTGTATTCATTTTTGGGTATGTACTCATTTTTTTATGTATATGATAAATGTCTTTTTGTGTATATGATATAATAGACACTGAGCTATGTGTATATGTGTGTATGACATGTTTATTGTTCTAGTTTTCTGCAGGTGATCTAAACTTTTTGTTATGCGCCCATGCTAGTTAGTCAAGGAAGATCCCCTGTTTTAATTTTGAGGAAAAAAAATACAGAAGAATACATAAATTTATATACAATTACCCATGTTGTGTTTATTGCCAGTCATTTTTTTCTTCAAAGTAAAATGTAAAGCAGTTTCCTCTTTTTCACCACACTTTCTACTGTTCTTTTCTTTCCCAGAAATAACTACTTTCTGAGTTTGGTGTATTTCTTTCTAGTTCATTTTAAAAAGGGTACATATAATAAATAATGAAACATAAAAATAATAAAATGTAAACATAATTATATGTATGTCTGTGGTCTGTGTCATGAATAATACATGGTATGACTTGTGTACATTCTGGAATTTTCATAAATGGTACGTGCTAAGCACATCGTTCTGCATTGTGCTTCTTTCATGTTCTATCATGTATATTTATGTATATGTACTTTTTTTTTTTTTTTTTGGCTGCACAGCCAGCCTTGCCAGATCTTGGTTCCCTGACCAGGTATCCAACCTGGGCCCCAGAAGTTAAAGCACTAAGTCCTAAGCACTGTACCATCAGTGAATTCCTAATATCGTATTTTTGAGATCCACCTATGTTGCTTTGTATTGATCTAGTCCATAACTGAAATATCTTTTTGCGTTATGTTCTTAAGATTAGAGGTAGAAAGCTCATGTGCTAAAATAGAATCAGGTATAGCTGGAGGAGAGACTTACTTGAAGTACCTTTTTTACATGGAAAAGATTGTTACCACAAATTAGAAGTAGATATTGTTGTTAACAATGTAGAGTACTTTTTCGTACTTAGTTCCCATTTTCCTTTATCTTTGGATAAAGATAGTAGTGTTTATATTTAACGGAGGCCTCATCGATAATGGTGTAGGGTCAGACTAAGAAATATAGGTTAGTGGCTATCATTTTGGGATTGCCAGACTTCTTGGGTCCACAAAGGTGATTATGAGTAACGAGGTATATTTAGTAGTTTGGAAAACCAAACGGAAAATCATCAGACTGCCTAGGCTAACCAGGTTTTAGAAACTTTTGGCCAGTGTGTTACATCAGTTCAGTGGGTTGACATATTAGCCATCTCATTTCGGAAAGTCTGTCAGTTATATGTCTTTAAAATGATTTTTAAAGATACAGTTATGTATAATATCTTAAAGTGTATAGTGGGATGAGTTTTGACAAGTGTACTTATTAATGCAACCAAAACTCCACAATCAAAATCTTGACTATTTCTTTCACCCTCGAAAGTCCTTTGTGCTCCTTTCTAATCTTCCTCCTGCTAAGAAGAGGTCAGCAATATTAATATTCTTTTTTCTATCCCCATTGACTAGCTTATTTGACAGCAATATATAAATGAAGTCATACAGTATATTTTCTTTTGTGTCTGACTTCTCCTTTTTTTTTTTAAATTATGAAACGCTTCACGAATTTGCATGTCATCTTTGCGCAGGGGCCATGCTAATCTTCTCTGTACCATTCCAATTTTAGTATATGTGCTGCCAAAGTGAGCACTGGCTTCATTGTCATAACCTAATGTTTTAGAGATTCACCTATGTTGTTTGTGTGTATCAATGGTTCTGTGTCTCTCTCTATAAATTCCTACATGATATTCCATTGTGTGAGTATTTATATACGTTTTGGCGACAAATATTTGATTTTTCATTTTTCTTCTACTACAATGAGGCCACAATGAATATTCTTGAACCAATCTTTGGTAGCCATGAAGTTTCATTTTTGGAGGGCAAAATACTTAAGAGCAGGTTTACTGAATTATCAGGTAAATGTATGTTTAATTCTAATGATATTCATTTGATTAATTAGTGATGAGAAAAATGATTGCCCCTTAATATACACAGAACCCTTTGTGTTGAAATGGTTGACTGTGTGGTTATTTTTCACTCAATGCATTTGTTTAAAAAAGGCATAAACTTGTACCTTCTTTGGGTCTGTTTCAGTTAGGTAAAATCTGATAATGAATGTGAGATCCATATTTACTAGTATAGCTCTTTATTTGTCTTCCCCCCATCTTTCTAATGGACTATTTTAGAAGAAATGGAGCTGTCACCCACATCAAGATTCAGAACACTGGTGATTACTATGACCTGTATGGAGGAGAGAAATTTGCCACTTTGGCTGAATTGGTCCAGTATTACATGGAACATCATGGGCAACTAAAAGAGAAGAATGGAGATGTTATTGAGCTCAAATATCCTCTGAACTGTGCCGATCCTACCTCTGAAAGGTCAGTTCTGTTTCCGTAACTGTGGAGCCTGCGTCTCACAGGTGTGATCTGAATGCATCATGGTGGTTTGGCTTCTATCTGTTTATTAATCTTAAAATCTTAAAAATCTCATAATCTTATAAGTTTTACTAAAGTAACAGTGATAGGATCAGTTTACTCTCAGAGTGGCCTTTTCTTGCAAAAGCTTCAGTCACTTACTTAGAACTCATAGAAGTCTCAGACAGTTCCTGTATAGATTATACTTGGTACATGCAACAATTTTAAGATTATTGAATTTGAATGTCACTGAACTTTGAGAGTTAGGAGAGGAAAACAAATGCTAATGGAAACACCAAAACGGTAGTAGTTCCTTGTAGCTCCTGATCAGCTATTCAGCCACCAACAGATGTCAGTTTAAGCTCAGAAGTGGGAAAGCAGAGAACTCAGAGTGTTCAGATTGTTCATAAGTTCTTTGATCTTATATCCACGAATGTGTGGGAATGACCTTGCTTAGAGGGAATTGTATTATTTCTGAGATCTTTCCCTTTTTGGAACTAAGCTGATGAAAGCTGGGGCTTGACTTATTTGTATTGATTTTATTGGTTTTCTTCTCCATTCTCTGTCTCCTTTCTGACTCAGTACCAAATCAGGGTCTCTTAATTAGGTTTGTATATTTTCCGTCTTCAGATAGGTTTCTTCTCTTTATACCTTCATGTCATTGTTATTTTATGCTGATCATTTGTTTGCCAGCCAGATTATTAAGCAAAAGACTGTCAGCCAACTCTCTGCAGTTTATTTCTTAATTTTACTGTCTTTGGCTGAGAGTGGATGAAAAATATCTTGATATATATACCTTCACTGATGAGCGATTAGCACTACATGCAGATCATACTTACTTCCTCACCAAGATCCTGAGGGAAAAAGCCACATTATTAATATGACTATGGTAAGATGTTTTCTATAGTAACTTAGAGTAGTATTTTCTCAAAGTCTGACTTCAGACCGCCTGCTCTAATGTGCTAGTTAAAAATGCAGATTGCTGGGCCCCATTCTGACCTAGTGTATTGGTATCTCTGATTGTAAGGTATGAGAGTTCACATCGTTAGCCCAATCCTTTGCCTCTACTCCAGGTCTCATGTGCATTAAAATTTGAAATGATAACCCAGCGGATAGTCCAAATATGTGGACAGCAAACTTGGATGCTCTTGAAGTATAAGTTGAAAATCTGGAAAAGCTTGGAATATTTGAATTCATTTCTAACAAAAGATCCCTTTTTTATGGAGTGTTTGCATGCCAAAGCAAGGGCAAACATTCAAATGATTCTCTGTCACTACCATAACTCTCTATTATAATTTCTTTAAATGACTGTGATTAAATAGTTGGTCATTTTAGGGTTGGGCAGTGGAGAAATGGCAGACTGCCTTTTTAAAAGATGAGGGATTTAAAAGAAAATAAGAAAGATTTAGGATATTTGTGTTCAAATGACTGTGGGCTCATTTAAGGAATTTAATGGTTACTCATAACATCTTTATCATTTTCCCTGCATGCTGGGGATGCAGGTTCAGTCTTGAATGGGATGGATCAGTCTCTTGGACGAGGGTGTCTGTTGTAAATTGTTTTGAGAGATGACTATGGATGGTAGTTTTATAAAAGGATGTTGTGAACTCATTGCAGAACTCAATTGATTGTCATTTAAAAAAAATTAGGTGGTTTCATGGACACCTCTCTGGGAAAGAAGCAGAAAAATTATTAACTGAAAAAGGAAAACATGGTAGCTTTCTTGTGCGCGAGAGCCAGAGCCACCCTGGAGATTTTGTTCTCTCTGTCCGAACTGGAGATGACAAAGGGGAGAGCAATGATGCCAAGTCTAAAGTGACCCACGTCATGATTCGCTGTCAGGTAAAGCCCCAGCTGAACCTTGAGTCTTGTGAAATGTCATCTTTGGGTGGTTTTTCTATTGGGAGAAGACCAACACCATTTTTTCCAAAGTCAGGTTTTCTTTGTTCATTTAGGCGAGGGCTTCTACACTTTGAGTACCTTGTTAATTATAACTGTTTCATCATTTCATGGCTTTATTATATTACTTATTTCCTGTGTGTCTCTAGCAAGTCATCTTCTGCCCTGTAGTATCTTTTTAAATTTTTTTTTGGATGCACCATGTGGCTTGCAGAATCTTGAAGCCTGGTCCTTGGTGGTGAAAGTGTGGAGTCCTAACCACTGGACTGCAAGGGAATTGCCAGCCCCACAGTATCTCAGTCTACTTGTACATGGTTGCAGCTGGAATCTGCCTCTGTCTGAATTTCTAAAGCGACAGCCTCAGCTCCTCCCTTGGGTTGGCACAGTATAGCCTGTGACTACATGTAATTTCATATCAGTTAAGGCTGGGAGAATTGAACTCACCATTTCTTGTTTTTAATGTGGTGGCTAGACCAAGGAGGTTGGGTTTTTGGTCAACTACATCAAACTTTGTTTTGACATAGTTTCTTTTTTTTTTTTAATTTTAATTGGAGGCTTATTACTTTACAATATTGTGGCTGTTTTTGCCATACATTCATATGAATCAGCCATGCGTGTACATGTATTCCCCATCCTGACCCTTCCTCCCACCTCCCTCCCCATCCCATCCCTCAGGGTCATCCCAGTGCACCAGCCCTGAGCACCCTGTCTCATGCATCAAGCCTGGACTGGTGATCTATTTCACATATGATAATATACATTGACATAGTTTCTTAAATAGTAACTATGTATTCACTTATTGTTTCAGTTTTTTAATAAGATTTTTTAAAAAAAGCTTTTTTGAGATATAATTCACACACCATGAAATTCACTCTTTTTAGGGTAGACAGTTTGGTGGTTTTATTTTTTTTTTTTTTTTACTATATTTACAAATTATGCAGCCAAATAACACTAATTCCAAAATATTCTCATCACCCTGAAAAGAAACCCTGTGTTCTTTACCAGTCACTCCCTACCTTTCCTCCTCCTCCCAACTCTTGGCAACCACTAATCTCTTCATTTCAATGGATTTGCCTGTTTGGGGTATTTTATGTAGATGGACTCGGGTAATATGTGGCCTTTTGTGACAGACTTCTTTTACTTAGCATATTTCTCAAGACTTATCCATATTGTACCATGTGTCAGTAAACTCTCTATTGTCAAACTTTCTGTTGTATGGATATATACCACATTTTGTTTATCCATTAAACAATTGATGGGCATTTTGGCTATCATGAATACTGCATTTATGTAAAAGTTTTCATGATATTCTCTATTTGATGAGACGTGATGTTCATATTTTCTTTTAGTTTGTATAGTTTCCTTTATTATATTAGCTGGTTTAAAGTTTTGTCTATACTTTCTCAAGGACAGCAGTTTCCACTGAATGTTTTCCTCCCAGTCCCAAAATATGGTCCATACTTTCCTGTTTCTTTGCATGGCTCATGAGTTTTTGTTGGAAACTAGACATTTTATTTTTTTAAACTTTTTATTTTGTATTGGACTATGGCCATTTAACAATGTTGTGATAGTTTCAGGTGGACAGCAAAGTATTTTACTTATTAAAAAAATTTCCCCTACGCCATGTGGCTTGTGGTATCTAAGTTTCCCAACCAGGGATTGAGTCTGGGCCCTCTGCAGTGGAAACTTGGAGTCCTAACCACTGAACTACCAGGACATTCCTGGAAACTAGACAGTTAAAGCAATATTATGTGGCAGCTTTGGAAATCTGATGTCCTCCTTTCCCAGGGTTTGTTGTTGCTGCTTTTTATCGTTCCTATAGTTGTTGCTGTTTGTATGTTTATTGACTTTCCTGTATTCTTTGTCATGTGTGGCCACTGATGTCTCTGCTTGGGTAGCATAGTGATCACCTGATGGTTGGACAGAGATTTCCTCAAATGCCTTGAAACATTAAATCTCCCAGACTTTGCCAGCATGGCCGGGTGTGTGTGTGTGTGTGTGTGTGTGTGTGTGTGTGTGTTGGGGCATGTCTGCCTTTAGTGTTCTGGTACCTTAAAACTCAGCCTTAGCCTTCACTTCCTGGTTGCACACAACCTCAGAATCAGCCAGAGATAAAGATTAGGGCCTTTTTGGATCTTTCCTGAACTTCACATAGCCCTGCACATGCACATGTCCTTCTAGATTCTCAAGAGTATGTTGGAGGTTTTTAGAGCCCACTATGGACATTGCCTGGATTTTCCTTTTAAGTTTTTGCTCAGTCTCTGATAAAGCACTGACTGGTATTGCTGCCTTAGGCAGCTGTGATACTAAACAGTTGCTGCCGATTGTTTTGGGGAGATCCCCTGAAGGCAGGGCTAAATAGGCTCTAAGTCAGGTTCAAAGACAAGCTCTGAAAACAAGGAGCTGCTAAACAGATCTGATAGTGATAATTCTCTGGGGACTGGTCTGGACAGCATTCCAGTTTCATCTTGTCTACTCCAGTTGTGCTAAGCAGCTTTGTTTGCCTAGCTACTGCGGTTATGAAGCTATTGGTTTTCAAGCCTACCAAGTTGGAGGAGAGTTAGTCTGTGTACTTGAGTTGGAAAAAGCAGTCATTTAACGCAAAGGTCATAAGTGTAATTTTTTTTGTTTTTCATCATAAAAGGAACTGAAATATGATGTTGGTGGAGGAGAGCGGTTTGACTCTTTGACTGACCTCGTGGAGCATTACAAGAAGAATCCTATGGTAGAAACATTGGGCACAGTACTACAACTCAAGCAGGTAAGCTTATTGGAAAGCTAAACTCCACCTCCTTATGCAATTAAAGAAGTCCCAACATAAAATATTCCAGACGGAAGTAGAATAGTATCATAAACTTCCACATACCCATCATCCAGCTTCAATTATATCAACTCATCAAGTCTTGTTTCATTTATTAGTCTACTCACTACCTTCTTCCTTAGTATTTGTAAACGAATTCTAGACATTACATCATTTTCATGACTGTCTTCATATATAATTCAAAAGGCCTTATGGAGTTTTAAAGCAAAGTTTTGATAAAGTTTTCATTGTAAATCCAGCTTTGGTTATCTTTAGGTGATCATTGCTTTTCACTTGGGAGTTATTGCTATTTTAAAACTCACTCATTACTTAGTGGCAAATGACATCATCTCTAACATGTGGTCTATTTATAAAGAAAAATAGATTCAAATTTATATCAGCAGAGTAAAGTATGTGGAGATTCAAGAAAGAGGTATTTCCTGACTGAACAGAAAGGAAAGTGAAACTCTATTTGAAAACTTTTCTTGTGAATACTATGAACTTCCTGTCTTTGCTTTTATGAATGCCAACATAGAAGTCTTTTTTTTTTTTTGCGTTGACACTTTTTTCTGTAATACTTTCTTATTTTTGCACTGACTGCTGAATTTGATTAGCCCCTCAACACAACTCGTATCAATGCTGCTGAAATAGAAAGTCGGGTTCGAGAACTAAGCAAATTAGCTGAGACCACAGATAAAGTCAAACAAGGCTTTTGGGAAGAATTTGAGGTAAGTTATGAAAAAAAATTTTTTTACATGATTTATTAAATCCTATTCTTAGTGGAAGGGAAGTTAGTCTTATGTTTGGGATTGGATCTCCAAAAGACTCACTTGGATCTGCAGCTCTTCTTAATTTGGTCATTGATTGACATGGAGCAAGTTGCTGAGGGGGCTTTTTCAAAAGAGTTGGCTTTATGTTCTAGGAGAAAGGAGTTGGCGGTTAATATTAAATGAATGAGCCATTTGGCTCATGGATTGGCTCTTTTGGTTTGGACTGCTGGCAAAATCCCAGAAACACAAAAGTACCTAATTCTTTGGAAGATTTCCAGCATTGGCTGGGGTCTTTAGGAAGAATATATAGCTTTACTGCAGCGAATAAGTAAAAGACAGTTAGCTCAAGGTGGCTTTAATCTGGGAACTTATACCTTCTATAAGGTATAATCTGGAAGTTTATACCTTTTCAGAGATTAACTGATTTCTTTCCTGAAACCAGCTTGGGTAGGAGAATGTCCACAGTGGGCTGTGTTCCTCTTGCAGTGAAATGTGTCACCACTGTAACCTTGTTCTCTCCCTTGTCACCCCTTTGACAGAAAATGTCCTTAAAAACAATTTTGTGTGTGTGTGCTGTATCTGTCTTCATATTTACCTTTAAGCAGCATGCCTAGTAACCAGCAGAAGCTCCATAAATGTTTGTTGAATGAGTATTTACATTTAGCTAATATTTATGTTATTATATTATTGTTATTCTGTTTATGGGAATGATCATTCCATACTTTTTGTAGGACTTTAGGATTCATAAGTATTTGTGGAATGAATGAACGAGTAAATGGCCATAAGGAGTCCTTTTAACCACCATATGTCAGATCACTTTGGCGAGATATTATTTCCATTTTACAGATGAGGGAGGAGCCTTCAGGCTCAGAGAGGCTGAGTAAATTGTCCAACTTTCTGTACCATGAATACTGATTGAATTGTAGCACTGAGGGTGGGTACAGAATAGAACAGTCATGGTCTTTGCTCAGTGTTCCTGACCAGGGACTTGACCTCATGTTTATTCCTTTATACCGGCATTGGGTTAGTCACCAAGGACACCCTGGTGAACAAGATGGACAGGGTTTTGCCTTTAAGGAGCTTTGAGTTGAGAGATGGATAAGTACAGAAATTTCAGAAATCTTAACATTAGAGTTTGAATGAAAAACCTATTTTTTAAAAAAGCTTTTTATTATGTAAAATTTCAAATATATACAAATGTAGAGAGAATCATCTGATTGTAGCAGTATATACCTGTCACCCAACATTTTTACACTCCACTCCACTCATAATGAAGATTCATCAGATAGTAGTTATTGTTCTCATTATGCTAGTTGTCTCTTGTTGTTGTTGTTGGATCATTTTTCAAATAAGTTCCCCATGGATCTCTGTTTTAAAATCCTAAGCCTCCAAATGTTCTCATGTGGGAGGCTGTAAGAACAGGCTACCACCCCAACCCCACCTTCTTTCTTGGCTGCACTGCATGGCATGTGGGATCTTTGTTCCCCAAGCAGGGATCCAACCCATGCACCCTGCATTGGGAGCACAGAGTCTTAACCACTGGACCACCAGGGAAGTTCCCTGTATTTTTTGTAGGTTGGTCTATCTAGAAGCTTTGTCAGATCCAGTTTTTCTTTAGCAGGACTGCATATATGTTGGTGTGTCAGGAGGTGCTTGTCACCAAAGACAAGATAAATGTTTGATTATCTTCCTTTTTACTAAGTAGTTTTCAAAATAACATTCTCCAAAAATAATTTTTTATCAATATGTGCTCATGGATTTTTAAAAACGTTTTGTACTTCTTTATTTTTACTTTATTTTTGCATTGGTACCTTACATTTTAATTTTTATTATTTATTTCTTATGGCTGTGCTGGGGTCTTACATTGCTGTGCATGGTCTTTCTCTAGTTGTGACAAGCAGAGGCTACTCTCTAATTGTGGTGCGCAGGCTTCTCAGTGTAGTGGCTTCTCTTGTAGTGGAGCACGGGCTCCAGGTGCACGGACTTCAGTAGTTGTGGCTCACAGGCTGGGGGCTTAGTAGTTGTGAGCATATGGGCCTAATCGCTCCGCAGCATGTGAGATCCTCCCAGACCAGGGATCAAACTGGTGTCCACTGCATTGCAAAGCGGATTCTTAACCACTGGACTACCAGAGGAGCCCTACTCATGAATTTTTAACACATTCAGTGTGTGTCTGTTTACAGCATTATCCTTTCTGTTGCTCAAATTATTTTAGCTTTGGCCACTGGGAGCTTCTACAAGTGGCTTCTACTCCTTCCTGTACAACTCTAGTAGTTTTTGCTAGATTCCTTACTTTCTGGTTTAATAAATTGTTACAGGGTAATACATTTCCCATGTCAGAACTGGAATCAGTCATTTCTCTAAGGAGTGAGTTAGCTTCTCTCTTTCCTCCCTTTTTTCCCTTCCTTCTCGTCTTTCCTCTCTTGGGAAGTGGTATTTAGAGTCTATAGTCCAGGAGCCAGAAGTGCTTATGGCTGTAAGGTTGGTTATTGCCTTCTCAATGGGTGGAGCTAGAAAAAAGTTATTTTCTTGAAATAACTTATAAGTCCAGATGAAACTTCCAGTTCAGATTTAGGGCTCAGAATTATAAGACTTCCACTACCTATAATAATATGATTACTGAAAACTGTTTTCCTAGTTTTTATTTTTCAATCCTTACGGTAGTTCCTTCAGAGAAATAGAGTCAAGTTACTGTTCTTTCAGTTCATTTGTAATAGTTCTTCTCTATAGGGTTATTTTCTAACTGGATATACAGTTAGGTTGTTTCATTTTATATTTGAATTTCAGAAATTTCTTTCTATAAAATTTTATTTATAGTTATATAATAAACTATTACCTTTGATTCTAAAGTCAAGATATAAAAAAATACATTCAAAGAAGTCTACCTTCTATTCCCATCTTTTCCTCCTTATATTTATAGCCCTTTAAAAAAAATTATAGATTATCATTGCCTTTCAAAAAGCATAAGCAAATATGTATCTGTAATGTCATAACCCATCCTTTCGTGGATAAATAGTAGCATCATTTTACACCCTTTTTTTCCAGCATTGTCTTTTTGTTACATTGGAGACCCACCGGACAATAGTGTCTACAGATAATCTTCATTCATTTTTACTGCATAATACTCCATTGTGGGGATGTACCATAGTTTATTCAGCTTATTGATCAGCATTTGAATAGTTTGCAAATGAAAGAAGATAAAATGGATAGCCTTGTGCATGCTTGTTTCTCTATTTTCGTGGATTATTGTTAATGTTAACTTTTTTTTTTTTTTTGTATTTTAAAAAAAAGTGATGGTTATTACTCATCTTTATTCTTTTTTGGCCGTACCATATGGCTTGCTAGATCTCAGTTCCCTGATCAGGAATTGAACTGGGCCACAGCAGTGAAAGCTCTGAAACCTAAGCACTAGACTCCTAGAAAACTCCCTGCTGCTGCTGCTGCTGAGTCACTTCAGTCGTGTCCGACTCTCTGCGACCCCATAGATGGAAGCCCACCAGGCTCCCCTGTCCCTGGGATTCTCCAGGCAAGAACACTGGAGTGGGTTGCCATTTCCTTCTCCAGTGCATGAAAGTAAAAAAGTGAAAGTGAAGCCGCTCAGTAGTGTCCGACTCTTAGCGACCCCATGGACTACAGCCTCCCAGGCTCCTCCATCCATGGAATTTTCCAGGCAAGAGTACTGGAGTGGGGTGCCATTGCCTTCTCCAAGAAAACTCCCTACTCATCTTTAATCTTTATTATCTATCCTGCGTGATAAAGTCTGAAAAGTGCTGTTTTTAATTAAAATTTTAAAATATCAAACCTTTTTGGTAAATATAAGAAATAATTATAAGAAGTAAATGGTGAGTGATTTTGTAATCTAGACCCATTTTTATGTTATCTTTTAAAATAACTGAGGCAGTCATTTGCATCAACCACTTTTCCTATAAAATGTGACCATGTGTACATGCTTAGTCTCTCAGTAGTGTCTGACTTTTTTCGAGCCCATGTACCCTGCCAGGCTCCTCTGTCCATGGGGTTTTCCAGGTAAGAATACTGGAGTGGGTTGCCATTTCCTTCTTCAGGGAATCTTCCTAACTCAGGGGTCAAACCTGTGTCTCTTGTGTCTTCTACACTGGCAGGCAGATTCTTACCACTGAGCCACCAGGGAAACTGTAAAGTGACTTTGAACTTTTAAGAAATTATAGCAGCCAATTGGGTATCTGGTGCAGTGGTGGATTCGTTAACTTCACTTAGGCAGTGCTTAAAGAAACTAAGTCCCTCCTGCCTTTTGTGGCAGTAGGCAATGATCCCATTGGTAGGGTCAGAATGAGAACTTAGAAGGAAGGTGCCTAACCTGATTTTTCTGGCCATGGAAAGAAGGTTGACTCTAGATGCTCACCTGATCTTTTCACTGTGACATGTCAAATTCAGTTCATTTTATATACATTATTAACAACAAAATGAGGCAGAACTGAGCTGGCTTTCAGGGGAAGTGGGAGAGAAACAAGATCCTGTCTGAACTCTCCTATATCTTCTTCAGAGGTCAGGCTGGGGTGATGAATTGTCAGGCAGTCAGAGCATTATCATTTCATTTAAACTGAAGCTAGATCCAAACAGCTGGTGGCCTGCTTTCTAGATCTCTTATGTACCTGTTTCTTAAATCCAGTCAATTTTTTTTTTTAAATGCCCTTTAAAGTTGGGGTCAGGGGAATAAGGCTGGGAACAGAGTGAACCATTATAGAAGAACTTAGGTCTGTGGAAGCAGAGACTCATTAAAATCTAAGTTCCCTGAAGGAAAAGCTTGATCCAACAGCAAGGCGTTATTATTTTAGCGGTTGTACCTTAGTTTTTTTCCCAGAAGGTGATAAATTTGGGATCAGTTCCTTCTTACTGTGTGTTCTATGGTCTTTAAAGTCAACCAGAGCTCTAAATTTCAGTGCCATTGAGAATTTAGCTCTGATAGGTACATTTTGTTTGTCTGTATGCCAGGCTTCTGGTTTTATGTAAAATTCTGCGTGTTCTTTCAGCTATTTCTCCCCAGAAAACACTTACAAATTACTTCTGATTTTGATGCATCTTAAAATATACAAAGTCTCTTCTGAAACTCTTTGGTTCTTTCCTCCTTTGCTCCTGAAATAAATTCAGATTGATGGTTTTCTTCTAGGTCATGTGGTGTGATCAAAATGTTGCAAACCTAAGCTTTGATTTTTTTCCCTGTAGATGTTTCGTCTTTTTTTTCTTTCTCCCCCACCTTTTTTTTTTTTTTTAAAACCACATTTACTGTGGTAAAATGAGATTGCCCTGTATCTCTTGCATATCTCTGCTCATGACTGCGAAGAGGTGGACAGTATTTCTAGATTTGGTGAAATGAACTAAAGTTCTATTAAAATGAGACTGACACTAAATAAATGAACAGGTAGGTTATGATCCTGCCATTTTGTCCCTGTGATGTGCAAGTGACCTGAAACCTGAATTCACCACTTGTGCATCATGCGAGAGAGCGTGTGTGCTAAGTTGCTTCAGTCGTGTCCGACTCTTTGTGACCCCATGGACTGTAGCCAGCCAAGCTCCTCTGTCCATGGGATTCTCCAGGCAAGAATACTGGAGTGGGTTGCCGTTTCTTCCTCCAGGGGATCTTGCTGACCCAGGGATCAAACCTGCTTCTCTTACATCTCCTTCATTGGTTCGGTTCAGATTAGTTGCTCATTTGTGTCTGACTCTTTGTAACCCCATGGACTGCAGCACACCAGGCTTCCCTGTCCCATCACCAGCTCCCGGAGCTTGTTCAAACTCATTTCCATCTAGTCAGTGGTGCCATCCAACCATCTTATCCTCTGTTGCCTCCCTTCTCGTCGTGCCTTCAGTCTTGCCCAGCATCATGGTCTTTTCCAATGAGTCAGTTCTTCGCATCAGGTGGCCAAAGTATTGGAGTTTCAGCTTCAGCATCAGTCCTTCCAATGAACTTTCAGGACTGATTTCCTTTAGGATTGACTGATTTGATCTCCTTGCAGTCCAAGGGATTCTCAAGGGTCTTCTCCAGCACAACAGCTCAAAAGCATGAATCCTGCATTGGTAGGTGGGTTCTTTACCACCAGCACCACCTGGGAGGCCCATTATGCGTTACGGTTTTGTTCAAATGAAACTGTTGGTGAACAAATAGATACACTTCAACCCTGCTGTTTTATGTCTGCTGTATGCATATTATCTAAGAAAATAGTCCAGGTGAGTCTGTGGTCCTGCAAAGACAGATAGTCCTTTTTGTTTTGTTTTGTTCACTGTAGCTTCAGAATCCAGCAAAGTACCTGGCACACAATAGGCACAACATACGTTTTGTGTTGTGTCAAGTGCAAGCTGATTTCAGTAGCAAGAGAGACTTGTATTGGCTTTGGACCCTTTGCTTATATTCAATAGGGAACAGCTCTCTGATGCTTAAAAAGTATGGAGGAATGTTCCAGGCTTTGTTTTGACGTGTCCCTCTCTATTCTCATACACTTTTCATTTGAAGTCCCTGTTGGAGGCTTGGTGAATACACATTTTAGTCCCTGCAACCTCTCTACAAACTTGTTTAAAACGATGTCATTCAGGATCGCGGTAATGAATTTCAGAAAGATTTCAGTTATGAACTTTCTGACTTAAAAAAAAAAATACAGATAAACCCGGCACACCTTCTTCACTGGGGTTCTGTTTTCCAAAGCACTTTAAAGCTTGTTTTCCTCAGTTTTTTGGTTTTTCTTCAAAGCCCATCCTCCTTCCATTATACACAAGCCTCTCTTCCCTGTCGTGGTCTGAAACTGTTCTCCGTTTGCATGGGCATTGCAGGCAGTTCGCTGACAGCCACACAGATGTCCTGGATTCTGCCAGCAACTCTGCCAGCCAGTGTGTCTCCGGAAGGAGCTCGTGCCTATCTTCAAACCCACAGTCTGGTTTGATTTCTTTAAAGTGATTACATCCGCTCAGGGGAGCTATAAATTCTTCTTGGAGGTGGTTAGGTTTTTATGGAGACAAGACTTTTAACTGCACCCCAAAGCTGTGCCTCAAATAATGATTCTTGCTGGTGATCTCTAGCGGAAATCTTCCGCTGGGTGACTAAGCAAACCCATGTTGAACAACAGCCCCCAACCAGGGCTCCAGCCTCGTGCTTAAAAATGCCCTGGGATGGCAGCCTTGAAGCTGTCATCAGGGTTTTCCATCCAGGCCCGAGCTCCCAGCTGCTATCTTCCTGTAGGCAGAGCATCACAGTGGCTGCTGCTGCTGCTAAGTCACTTCAGTCGTGTCCAACTCTGTGCAACCCCATAGACGGCAGCCCACCAGGCTCCCCCGTCCCTGGGATTCTCCAGGCAAGAACACTGGAGTGGGTTGCCATTTCCTTCTCCAATGCATGAACGTGAAAAGTGAAAGTGAAGTCGCTCGGTCGTGTCTGACTCTTAGCGACCCCATGGACTGCAGCCTACCAGGCTCCCCCATCCATGGGATTTTCCAGGCAAGAGTACTGGAGTGGGGTGCCATTGCCTTCACCAGTGGCTAAGAGGGGTCTATTCCACAAGCTTCATTCTGGAGAAATTCCTTTTTTTTCTTTGAACTCTTTCTCTTTCATCCTCCCTCCCCTCCTGCTTTTGTTCTGTGCCTCTCCAGTGTCAGGTTTTTCTCTTTAGGAATGTTTTCATTTGCTGGAGCTGCCTGACGTCTTTACAGAGAATTGAAGAACCTGAGATACTTGCAGGTACTTTCACATCTCTGCTTAACCTTCCCCTTTGCTTTTGAACACCCTTGGTGCTTTCTACACCTGTGGTTGTCCTTCTGTCTTCTCCATCCAGTGGGCCTGTGTTGTGGCCTCCCATTTTTTCTTAGCCCCTTTCTTCCTTAACCTTGGAATGTGACAGTCCCCAGTATATTGAAATAACACTTTCAGAAGACACCAGTGGCTTGCTTGCTTGCTTTTTTGGGGGGCTGTGCTTGGTCTTCATTGTGGCACACGGCTCAGTAGTTGTGGTGCATAGGCTCTCCAGTTGCAACCCGCAGGCTTGGTTGCCTTGTAGCACATGGGATCTTAGTTTCCCAGCCAGGGATTGAACCTGTGTCCCCTGCATTGGAAGGCAGATTCTTAACCACTGGACCACCAGGAGGTCCCACCAAAGGTTTTCTTAATTGTGATTAAAAAAATAGTCTTTTCTCTGGCCTTTTTCTCCCATGAGCTGGTCTTGGAACAGCTGTCCAGCTTCTCTTTCCCACCATCTTCTCATTTTTCTGATAGCAGCATGTGCCTGGTTTATTCCTTCCTCCCATTCCGTGTGCCCTTCTTGCTGTTCACATCTCTCTCTTCTCCTGACCAGTTAACTCTGCTGGTTCTCCAAGACGTGGCCTGGGCCCTCTGCTGTTCTGGCTTTAAAATTGCTCTTCACTAAGAGCACGTCCATTTTCACCCCAGTCTGATTACCCCAAGTGGCTTCCAGTCTCTGGTTTTACCTTTTGATTTGTGCCTTCCACACTTCTTGGCTTTCATGTCTCTTCAGATTCAAGCATTCACAACCAGACCTGTTATTTTATTTTTGCCTTCAAACCAACTGTCCGTTTTTACATCTCCATCTCTGGTGGTTGTCCTGTATATTCTCTGACCCTGTACGCTTCGGAGCATCCCTTAACTCGTCTTTCTCCTCTTTCTCTCATTGTCATGCACCAGGTCCGGTTGATTTTCCTTTCCTAGTTGTCTTTGTGTTTTTAGAGGAAGGAAGGAAGCAAGCCAGCATTTACGGTCTGTTTGGTGCTGCGCTGTGGGCTAAGGAAGTCATCTCATTGTGTCCCCAGATCTTTTGAGGGAGTAGATATTGTGTCCCTGGATGCTCTGTGATCAGGGCAACTCCCCAGGACCACCCAGGCAGGCAGTGGCTGAGACAGGAGTTTCACCTGATGCCAGGGCTGTAGGTGCTCATCGCCCCACAGGACTCCAGCTGCTCTTTTACCCTTGACCTCTGCCCTTCCATTCACCCTTCATGCTCATCTGCTCCCAGCATTTCTCCCGTCACTCTTCTGCTTACATACCTGCAGTGGCTCCTGATGTCCCACCAGAGGTATAGCATTTTCATTCTGCAGATGAAGCACCCGGAAGAAAGGGAGAAAGCTGTCCCCAAGGATGTGGCGGGCAAATAGTTGGCTGTGGTTTGAACTTCCAGAACTTCTGACTCCAAGTCCACTGCACTGTGCTGCTCAGTTGTTGAAGATCTCCTACCCAGTTCCCAAAGCCCCCCAGCTCCCCACCTGACCTCATTTCCCACCAATGACAGCACAACTTCCAGACTCTGACCAGTTTCCTTCCCCCCAACTCTAAGGTCACTAGCTCTGGCCTCTTAGCCACCTTTGCTTGCATCCCTACCTTGCTGGGATGTCTTCTCTTCTTGCACTCCTCTGCCTCTGCCTCACCCCTCACCTACCTCAATCCTCAGCTCCTCCCAGAAACCACCTTCCTTTCATTTTCATGAATCTCACTCCCAAAGTTCGACATCACCTAATTCATTACACACTGAATGACAGATTATTAATGATGGATTTGTCTTGTGCTGTGGGCTACTATTTCCTGTGTCAGATCTGTTCTCATCTGGGGACTGTGTCTTCTAAATGTGTTTTTCCACTTATTCTTCCCCTTGTTGGAGGAAGGTGATGACTTGATTTACAATATGCACCTGCAAAAGAACCAGATCTTAGGTTGGTTTTGTCTGTTCATGGTGCTTTGTCAGTGCTTGTCCATCAGTGCGGACCTTCTCTGATCATGAGAGACTCCATCAGCCCCTTCATTTCTCGAAGCTGCTCTGGACTCATTCAGGACTAACCGCTCAGACTCCACTGTGAGGAAGTGGTAAAAGGCTAGGCTGCGTAGCATCTGGAAGTGGAGGCTTTCACCCGCTAGCGGTGCCTGGTAACATTGCAGAGTTTGCAGTAAAGAGGACAGAGTGAGAATTCCAGTGTTCCTCTTTGCAGAGGGCAGACGCCAAAGGGAAACAGAAATTCATTCAGTCAGGGAAGAAGGCCTGCCCATGTGGAGCCTGCCCACATGGTTACCATTGTCTTATTATTTGTGGCCCCAAATCAGAGAGGCCAGCAGCCCTTCTCAGCCTTCTCTATCTCCTTCAGGAGGCCAGCCATGCATAGGTAGCAGGAGAGTTAATAGCAACTTTTACATTTCTGTTTTTCTATTTTAAAATTTATAAAAACCTTTTATTACTGATGTTTTCACACACCCTAAAGTCGAGAAAATAGGATGATGAACGTTCTTTTTCCCAACACTCAGCAGTAACACTTAGCAATACTTTGTTATTCTTGTTTCCTCCCGTCCTAGCTTTGTTTTTAAAAATAAAGTAACTGCTGGGACTTCCCTAGTGGTCCAGTGGTTAAGAATCCACCTTCCAATGCAGGGGATGCAGGTTCGATCCCTGGTCAGGGAACTGAGATGCCACAGCCCACATGCCGCACAGCAACTAAGCCCATGCACTGCAGCTAGAGAAGTCTGTGTGCCACAACTAGAGAGCTCGTGCGTCAGGACTCCTGATCCCGCGTGCTCTAGAGCCCATACTCCACAACTGGAGAAAGCTGCATGCTGCAACAAAGACTCAGTGCAGCCAAAAAATAATAATAATAAAAAATAATAAGAATTAAAAAAATAAGTAACTGTACAACTTGGTCTGTCTCTAATGATTAATGGCATTATTTTTTTTTCCCCCTTAGCAATTAGTCCCGGTTGCTCAGAGCAGTGAGGACAAATGTCCTCAGGCCTTGTCCTGGCGCGTGGGGCTGCCTGGCTCTGCCCATTGATTTGTTGTGTGTCTGTCTTTCTTTGATCCTGTTTTTCCACTTGCATTCGTGACATTGTGTTCAAGAGCCAGTTCCAGTGGTCTTTAATCAGAGGGCTTTGGAAGTCTGAGGGGGTGTTTCGGGGGGTCTCTTTCGATCATCACAGAGACTGAGAATGCTGCTACTGGCTTTTGGGCTGGAGACTGGCAGGGGTCCAGGTGTGGGGAGCATGGGTGTTCAACTGCCATACATGTAAGGGATGGTTCTGCACTGTGAACACCTGTTCTATCCACACTGGTTGTGCTGCTGGGCACTCCTAATGTATAGTGTGGATCAGGGGATTATCTTTTTCTTCATGGCTTTTATAAAGGCTTAACCATTTGATATAATCCCTTTGTTGATCAGCTTTGGCTCATGTAATCAGGTGACTGTAGCTAGCCTCTGGTCCTTTTGGAGGGTTCATCCTTGGGTGCAAATCTTTGGTTTTATTGCTCGGGAAAATGGAATATCTTACAGCCTGTGCCCCAGCTTTATAGTGTTTTTTGTCGTTTTGGTTGCACATGGGCTTCTCTCCAGTTTTGTTCTGTCCTTTTAGCTGCCTGTCCCATGCCTTATCACTGACATCCTGCCTGGCCCAGTGGATAATGGGGACAGAAACAGTGGCAGTCAGCTGCACGTCATTCACAGCTTTTGATGACCTGGGGGCGGCTGAGAGGGAGTTCATGGAAGATCAGCTTGGAAGGGATTGTAACCTCCTGGGGGCAGGGCTTGGTTCAATGCCTGGTCCACCAGCCTGGTGCCGGGGAGAAAGCACCCCTTAGCAGGTGGTAGCTGATAATCTCGGGTGCAGTCGGGGTGCAGAGCACAGAAACTCACAACTTCTGAGTTCTTTTTATTTTCAGCTTCACTCTAGAGGGATGGCAGCCGTCCACTGTGAGAAATGAATTATGTTCAGGCAAGTGAGCCCCAGGCATAGTTGAGAATGGGCTGATGGGGTCTGAGGAGGGGACAGGGCTGGAGTGGGAGACACATGGTTACTCTGTTCTAATCCATGACAGCTGCCAGCCGCCGGCAGTCAGCACCCAGCAAAGCCAGGGACACAGGACCCCTGGGCCTGTCCTTTGTGGAAGACTCCAGGGCCCAAACTGTCTCAGCTTGTGTTCTGTTTAAACCTCACATCTGCGTGGAAGAGATGGTTGATAACTTAATGCAGGATGAGGGAAGCCAGAGGCTGAGCCGAGTAGATGGTCCAGCCAGCACGTGCTGGGTATTAGTGAAGCTTTCCTTGGCCTGGAAGTCTGGATTATTCTAGCTAAGTGTTCTTGGTGTGTGAGGTGATTTTCAGCGGCCCTGTTACAGTAAGATTGAATTAGTGAATGAAGAAGATTTTTTCTTTTTTTTTTCTCTTTAACCCTTATCCATTTCTTTGGTCATGGCTTAGGAGAAGGTCTGAGTACAGTTTTAATAAGCCTCTTACATCTACTTCTGGGCTTCCCTGGTGGCTTAGTGGTAAAGAATCTACCTGCCAATATAGGAGATGCAGGTTCGATCTCTGGGTCAGGACAATGCCCTGTAGAAAGAAGTGGCTCCAGTATCCTTGCCTGGAAATCCCATGAACAGAGGAGCCTGGCAGGCTACAGTCCATGGGTTCACAAAAGATTCAGATATGACTTAGTGACTGCACAGCAGCAACATCTATTTCTTAACACTTGCCAGTATACCTTTTTTTTTTGTTTTTTTAAATAAAGCCTCAGGCATACCAGGGCTTCCCGGGTAGCTCAGCTGGTAAAGAGTCGGCCTGCAATGCAGGAGACTCTGGTTCGATTCCTGTATAGGGAAGATCTGCTGGAGAAGGGATAGGCTACCCACTCCAGTATTCTGGCCTGGAGAGTTCCACAGACGGTAAAGAGTCGGACACGACTGAGCAACTTTCACTTTCAGGCATGCTATAATATCTAGGTAGGATTTGATAATATTTCATTTTTATTATATTCCTTCTTCTGGTTACCTTCTATATATGGCAAGTGATATTGGTTTTCTTATGTGCTAGTAATATGCAGTTTTCTTTTGAAATACATCTTCCAAAGGGGAAAAAGTGGAGGTTAGTTTAAGAAAACAACTGACATAATAGGCAGTGTGCTGAGATGAGACAGCATCTTGAAGATGTTTTCCTTTCTTTGTTTTCATTTATCTTTTTGTTTTTGGCTGTGCTGTGCAGCTTGTGGGATCTTAGCTCTTTGACCAGGGATTGAATCAGCACCCTCAGCAGTGAAAGCTTGTAGTCCTAACTACTGGACCGTCAGGGAATTATCTTAAATATGCTTTTCAGATGATTAAAGATTGGGAAATGCTGATCTCATATTTTGCCTCCAGTGGCTTTCCTTTACGTTGAAGCCCAGGTCAACAGTGTCAGCATGGGATGCCGAGTGTGGGGCCTGCAGTTCATGGCCATCACCAATGATGGTCTGTGGTTTGTCTGTCTCCCTCCCACCCCCCAACCCCTTCCTGTATTTATTTGTCCATCCAGCAGATACATTTTGAGGGCTTGCTTTGTGCTGGATGCTGAGCTGGTTACAGGCAAACAGGGGTGGTCCATGCTCTCTAATAGAAAAGACGTAGGTTGTAAAGACGTAACTGGTATTCATTGAGACAGGAGCACTCACGGAGGGTGGTGCTGCAGATCGTGTGCGGGTATTGTGAGACACAGGGAGGTCGTGCTGAGTGGATCAGGAGAGCTTCCCAGAGGCGGTGGCATTTGGGGTGGGTCCTCATGAATGACCAAAAAGTAACATTCAGAGGTACTCAAGGCAGAGAAAAGGAATTCTAGGCAGAGGCCATGTGCAAGAACATGAAGGCCTGAAGAAATATAGTGGGTTGAAGACACTTGGTGTGGCTGGAGTGTAGACAGTGCGCCTTAACTCTTGTACCACCTCTGTGGGGTAGGTAATTAGGGTTCACCCTGCTTTATACCAGAGGACACTGAAGGACAGTCAGGATCACTATCCCGGCCTCCATCCACTCAGAGACGAGAAGGTCTCCTGAGTTGTTCTGAGAAGCTTGCACTCGTCTCAAAGGCAGGGGGAGAAATTGAACGTGATTAAACAGGGAGGGATGGGTGAGATTTGCCTCTTCTAGAGCTTGCTCTGGCAGTGTGCCCTCCACAAGTGAAGCGTCACTTGAAGTTTGTTCCATAAGTGAGCACTTGAATGCTTTGCTGTCAAGTTTGTTTTGAATCAAGCCCCTAGTTATTTCCTAGTGTGTAGCTTTTGTTGATGTTGATTCTCTTCACTTGGTTGATGTTTAAGTGATTGATTCAGTTCATAGGGTTTGAACCTCACCTTACTGTCTAAAAATCAAGAATCAAAATCGAACTTTTCTTCCTAACAGCAGTATCAGAGGATATGCCAGCTCTGAGAATGCAGATGGCTCTAATTACTGTATATGAACTCACTGAAGAATTTTGAGTGACCATTTGATTGTCAGAATTCTGTGTATGTTATATTTTATTTCTGTCCAAGTTTCAGCTGGCTAAACATTTTGGTTTTGAGCTATGTGTCAAGGCTGAATTACTACATTTTGAAACCTAGAGTCAAATAGCAATTTAAACTCCTGACTTTCATACCTGTCTGTGAAATGCAGATAAATGAAATGAAAATATAATAGGGCCACTGTGTTACGAAATACTGGCTCTGCTTTCCCTTGTAGAGAAATCTCTTAAGGGATCATCATTTTGGCATATATAAATATATTTTTAGCATGTAACACTTTTTTTTTTTCCTTTTAGTCTGCCTTTCACTTTCTTGATTTGCCCATTTGTGATTTCCTATTCATACGAGACTTGTCTGAAACCATTGGTTCCTTAAAGAGGCATTTTTGGTGATTCTGAAAATGAAGCCTACATCCTTAAAAATGCTTCATTCAGCCTGGCTGATCCACCTTCCTGTCTGTTTCTACAGCTGGTCTTCCTCTCCACTTCCTTACGTCGTCCCTTCTTCCCTGGAGCCAGCCCCGCTGTGGCTGCCTGCTTTGTTTAGGCTCTTCTTTCCCTGGTTCCGTTCCCCACCTCCTTTCCCTGCAGAGGTGTCCTTCCTGACCACTCGCCTCAGGAGCCTGAGCGTTCTCCTCCTCCATCTCTATCCGGGGAGACGGAGGGGCACCCCCTCCCCTCAGAGCGCAGGGGAGCGGGAGTCTGTGCAGACACAGGCTTGGCTGCCCAGGGCACTGACGTAGGTTTGGGGCACAGGAGGACTCTAAAGCTTTGCTAACAAAGATTGCATGTCCACAGTAAACCACTTTTACTGTCCGTCAGAATCCAGATTTGAGAACTGACTTTCAGGTTGCTTTGAATTCATCAATGGTTAAAGTAAGCAGATTACAAAGTCCTCAAGAACAAGGATCACATCTCCTATTTGGGTACTGTATACCAATGTTCACTGGCTTTCATTCTTAATAACTTATTTTAAAGGTCTCTCTCTTTTCAGGGTGGGGGGTACACTGGGTGACTTGGGGGATCTTATCTTAGCTCCCCAACCAGGGAATGAACCCAGGCCCTTAACAATGAGAGCGAGGAGTCCTAACCACTGCACTGACAGGAAATTCCCAAAGTTTCTCTTCTTATAAATATTTACTGTAGAAAATTTAGGCAAAAAACGAGCAAAACAAAACATACTCTTACTGCTGAAAATAAAAAAGCCCCATACTTTTTTGGTGTACAAACTTCTGCCGTTTCTTACATACATAGGTGCACACAGACATAAGGGTTTATGTAAGGCACTGTTTGGAAAATTTGACCTTCTTTTTAGTTAACACTCACTCTATCATCTTTCCAAGGCATTAGATATTCTCCTAGGCTGTCTCTTAAATGTCTGTAGAACATCTTTTGTTTGAATGAATGAAAGTGTTTATTTCAGTTGCTCATTCAGTGTCTCTGCCCCTTTTGATGTAGCATTAAGGTGAGCATTCTTATAGCTGTCACCCACGACTCTTAAACATTTCCTGGGATAAATTCCCTAAAGCAGAACTGCTCAGTCAGGCTTTTATGGGGAAGCTTTTGATTCATAATAATATTTACTTTTGTTTCTTTCCAGACACTACAACAACAGGAGTGTAAACTTCTCTATAGCCGAAAAGAGGGTCAGAGGCAAGAAAATAAAAACAAAAATAGATATAAGAACATCCTGCCCTGTAAGTACCAATCTCCATAATAGTCACTCTTGGAGGTTTTCATCCCCAGTGTCTCTGTCACTTCTCTGGGGAGGTGGGGCATGTGCTTTTCCAGCAGATCCAAGGCCTTAGCTTCTTTTAATTGTGAGTAGTTTCCAAAGTAGTCAGCTGTGGTGAAGACTGATGGCCTCATTCATCGAGTTACTGTGATGCTGCTTCTTACAGAGTGAAACTGCCACTAGGAGGCTTAGAGTGTGGTTGTTTCCTTCTGTTAATTTAGACTGCCTAGGAAAGATCATGTCAAGGCTTGCTCTCTCCCAGGGTCTCACCATCAGCCTCAGGGGTCCCAGGCTTATGCCCTTGCTCTATAGTCCCTGGCTGTTGGGTCTGTGTGGGAAAACCGGTACTGGAACCCCCAGAGTCACTACTCTTCACTCCAGGCTCTAATGCAGGGTCTCCAGAGTGGGTCAGGAAGAAACATTTAGAACTTCTCTTGATTTATATTCTTTATCCAAAAAAAAAAAAAAAAAGGAAGAAAAAAAATTAAATCTTATATGCAGCTTGATAGCAGAGTGTGTATAATGTATTTAATAAGCCTTGTTTGTATCTATAATTGGATTGGATTGGCCAGAAATTTTGTTTGGGTTTCCCACATTGTGAGCATACAGAAGAACCCAAATGAACTTTATGATCCATCCAATATGTATGCATTTCAATGTCCAAAAACTTTATTATTAAAGTTTATTGGGGAGCATGATAAGATTGGAGAGCCTTGCTCTGATGTCTCATCCGGTCAGAGCTACTTTGTTATATATTATAAACCCATCCCATGTGTGTGTGTGGAGCATAGTCTTCCTCTTTCTGTGTTCATACGGGCACATACATGGTGTATATGAATATCACATCCATATAGATGCGTGTGAGTGAGGATGGGAGACAGTGGAAGCTCTTCTAATATCGAGGAGAGAAAAAGAGGAATTTGCAGGGAATCATTCTGAGCCACAGCATGGTCCTAATGACCTTGGGGAAGCATTATCCTCTTTACGTCTTAAGTTTTCATTTCTGCTCAGGAGGTCTGAATGGTGCTCATTAGTAAGATGTGGGCATGTAGGGAAAGATGACGGGAACAGTGGTATGCAGTACTAAACAGAATATTACTGTCCTTTCCTCCCATAAAAATCTCAAGCAGATGTTTCTTCTGATTAGCATCATTTTCTTTAAAGATGGGCAATCTGAAACAAAAGAACAGTGTTAAGACATACGACTTTATTACTAATTCCCAGTGTAAAATGTGTTGCTTAGGAAGCACACTCAGATTTTTATATCAGTAATGTACTTTTATACAGAATTTGGTCAGTAGATACTATTGTTAGAATCTTGTTGTCTGGAGACTGTATTTAATTCTACTTCACTTTTTAAAAATCCTTTTTATTACAGAAAGTTTGAAGTGTATTTGAAAGTAGACAAAATAATATATACAACCCACACACGCCTAGCACCCAGCTCTACCAATTGTCAGCTTGTGCCCAATCTTGATTCATTTCTATTCTTTTTTTTTTTAATATTTATTTTTATTTATTTTGGCTACGATGGGTCTTAGTTGCAGCACATGGGATCTTTAATTGCGGCATACAACCTCTTAAATGTGGCATGTGGGATCTAGCTCCCTGACCAGGGATTAAACCTGGCCCCCCTGCATTGGGAGCACGGAATCTTAGCCACTGGACCACCAGGGAAGTCCCAATTTATCTGTATTCTGGTACACGTCTCTTCTTTCCCTGAGTTATTGTGAAGCAAATCTCATACATACGTCGTTTACCTATACTTTTCCTTTTAAAAAAAAACAGCAACAAGAAAGCAAAAAACCTTTTGTTTTGAAATAATTTTAGACTCACAAGAAGTTGCAAAAATACGTAGAAGGTTCCCGTGTACCGTTGTTTTCTCCAGCTTCTCCAGATGATAATATCCTCTATATCAACAATACACTATTAAAACCAGGGAATTAACATTGCTACCTTACATTCCTTAAGGAAAGTATTTGGGGGCATCATATTCAGATTATCGTGCTCACGTTGGATTTAGTTTTTAATACCATTTTATCATGAAATGAATAAAACTGGGACTCCCTGAGGATGAGCTGATTTGACCTCATTTGTCCTGAAGGGGTCTGAGTACCACTGTGACCGTGATCTCTTCTTCTTCCAGTCGATCACACCAGGGTCGTCCTCCATGACGGTGATCCCAATGAGCCCGTTTCGGATTACATCAACGCAAACATTATTATGGTAAACTGTTTTCATGATGTTTTCTGACTGTATATTGCTAGCCAGTTTTTGTATTTAAAATCCTTCCACATGGCTTGAAAGCAATTTTCAAACGTTTGAAGTTGTTTTCTTTCTCAATCTCTAGCCTGAATTTGAAACCAAATGCAACAACTCAAAGCCCAAAAAGAGTTACATTGCCACACAAGGCTGCCTGCAGAACACGGTGAATGACTTCTGGAGGATGGTGTTCCAAGAGAACTCCCAAGTGATTGTCATGACAACAAAAGAAGTGGAGAGAGGAAAGGTATACTGCGTACTATAGTTTCTTGAAGTATTGGACGTGTTGGGTTGATCATGTTAAGGACTGAGTAAACATGTTAAGCTTATTCTAACTGACCCTCTGGAAAAAGGGGAGTGAAGGAAATCTGGTATAGTTTTCTACACTGCGTGGTATAGTGTTCTATACCTAGTTTCCTGGGCAGGGATCAAAACCCGGCCCTCCTCAATGAAAGCGTGGAGTCTAACCACTGGACCACCAAGGAGTTCCCGTATAAGATTTTCGTTGTTGTACTGCTAGTTGTTAACACGTCTGAATACCTTTGGGGCCAGGTCTGGTCATGGTGAAACAAAGGCTTCCTCCAGCAGCTGCCCGCAGTAGCATTAGATGTTCTTGAATTAATGGACAAGTTAAAACATTTTTATAATTTCTGCTTCAGGAGAGGATCACCTGGTCTGAGTGTAGAAAGGAAAACTGAACCATCCGTCCTGCCAGTTACCTGGTTGCAGTTATAGGAGGCCGTCCATTCTCATTCTCTGGTTGCAGTTGTAGGAGGCCGACCTGGCGGCTGGGAAAAGAGGGTTCTCGGGTTACTTCAGAGGGATCAGGATTGGTCCCTCTCAGAAGAGCTGCCTGAAGCTCCTAGAACAGACAGACATTGGGACTTGTCACCCTGCCCCACTCCTTACCGCCTTCTCCTGGCCTGCGCCTGTGTTCCCATTCTCCCTCTTCACTCTGCAGCTGGAGCGGAGGGCATGATGTGTTCTCGGTCTCCCCACAGGTCTTTCCAATAACTTATGTTTGCATGGTATCCCCACCCAGTGCATAGAAGAAAAACCAGACTCTAGATTCCTGGGCTTTTAATTTAAAAGCTAAAGTATCAGTGGTCACGTTTTAGAATTTGTTTGCCAAGGTTTACATCAGAGTTTGGGAAACTGAGAGGAGGGTGCAGTCATTCGCAGACACATAGAGTCAGCTACAGTGTTAGGAGTTGTGATTTGTGTTCTCTTGGCTGACCAGCAGTCCTCAGAATTGATTGACCAGTAAGAGCATTGCATACATTTAATAGTCAAAGTGTTCATTTGGGGATAATAAAAATTGTATCATCTGTCAAAAAGGTACTTGGATCTACAAAATACTGGAGGGAAAGCCAAATTCAGAATAATAAATAAAAGGCCACATAAAGCATGTCAAGCAAAAAAGTAGTGCTATCCATTAATTCTTCTGTTGATCTTTCCTTCTACCATATTTTGTTAACTTTCGATTAATCATTGACTGGCGGGGTGTCTGCAGCTGTTTTCTGATTTCTTGTTTTTTAACAGTGAATTGCTGTATCTTCCTAATGTACCGGGTAGATTTCTCTTGCTGGTAGTTGTGTCTTGGGGGCTGTGGAAAGTGAGTGGTGTGGGTGACTGCTCCTGAGGAAAAAAGCAAGACACAAAAACATTCTCCATCAGCAGATCTCTGCGGACTCATGTCTCATTGATCAAAGTATCTTCCTCTTTGGCAGCAAGACTGATTCCCCTAGTGCCGTATTTTCCAACACGAAGCCAGCAGCTATTGCAGGCTTGGCATTCCCAGGCGCCCGGTTAAGCGAGGGTGACGTTTGCAGCAGGTATCAAGTGGATCTGGATATAGAAAAAGCAGCTGGTTCAAAACTCCATCAGCTGCCTTTCTGTGCTGGAGTTGTTCACACTTGGGTTAGATAAGGCGCGGAGGCCTCCTACACGGGCGCGGAAATGAAGCAGACAGTCTGGCTCATTGGGCAGCCCATCCACCTCCAGAGCCCCTGCCTGTCTTCCCTGCAGAGTGACTGGCAGATCTCCAGAATTCAGTGCTCAGCTGTTGCTAGAGAGCAACCTGCACACCCCGTAGGCCCCCGCTCTCTGCTCTTTAGTTCTTTTTTAAAAAGAAAGTTCAAGTCCTTTCTTAAAAAATATATCTATTTATTTGGCTCTGCTGGGTCTTGGTTGCGGCATGTGGGATCTTTGGTTGAGGCATGCAAATGGTCAGTTGTGGCGTGTGGGATCCAGTTCCCTGACCAGGGATCGAACCTGGGCCCCCTGCATTGGGAGCACGGATTCTTAGCCACTGGATCGTCAGAGAAATCCCTCCTTGGTTCTTTAGAGAGAAATAAACAAGCACTGACTCTCCTCAGACCCGTGACTTAGATGAACCACTCTGCTACACTGGCTTTCTCTTCCCACTTCTCCCTGGTTCTCCCTGCATCTGCTTCTTTAGTTTGAACTCTTCTTTCCTTTTCTTTGAAAATCCAAGTTAGACTCCAGGCAGGCCCTTTTCCACGTTAGTAGTCAACACTTGAATGTTGTTCTTCTGCTGGTTGAGGCTTTCATTCACAGTTCACAGAGATTAACTCTTTTCTTGGACCCCTTCCAGAGTAAATGTGTCAAATACTGGCCTGACGAGTATGCACTAAAAGAATACGGAGTCATGCGCGTTAGGAACGTCAAGGAAAGTGCCGCTCACGACTATACCTTAAGAGAACTTAAACTCTCGAAGGTTGGACAAGTAAGTATACTGTCGTACTTTAGACACTCTGGTAACTGCACAGGGGGTGCACTAATCCAGGGTCGTGTGGTCACTCCTGTCTGCGTACCTTCAGGCATTCACTCACTCACTGAGTAACATCCATTTATGGGCACCCTCTGTGTGCCAGGTACCAGCGAGGTACTTGTTTTGTTGTCATTGTGTTAGTCACTCAGTCGTGTCTGACTCTTTGTGACTGTAGCCCACCAGGCTCCTCCGCCCTTGGAATTCGCCAGGCAAGAATACTGGGGTGGGTTGCCATTCCCTTCTCCAGGAGATCTTCCTGACCCAGGGATTGAACCCAGGTCTCCTGCGTTGCAGGTAGATTCTTTACCGTCTGAGCCACTTGGGAAGCTGCAAGGTACTGGACTGGTGCATGGCAAACCAGACCTGCACGGTCCCTTCCCCCACAGAGCCTAGGGAGGTGGGAGGCTAAGGAGTAGATATCCAGGCAAGCTTTCCAGTTGTGCTTGGGCTGTGGTGCCACAGTGTGGTGTGTCAGAGAATGAAGTGGAGTAAGCAGGGAGGACCTCTGCGGGGGTGCCAGGCAAGCTGAGACCTGAAGGTGGAGCAGCATCTGAGGCTCGGGAGAGGAGAGTTCCAAGCAAAAGGAGCAGCAAGTGCAAAGGGCCTGAGGCCTATTTTAGTGCTCATATTCCATGTGTCAGCTTCTAATTGTACGTGGTTCAGGTTTGTCCCTGGGATGACTATGTTTCTTTCTTTCTTTTTTTTTTTTTTTTTACCTTTTATGTTATATTGAAGTATAGATGATCAGCAATGTTGTGATAGTTTCAGGTGGACAGCAAAGGGAGTCACCCGTACGTATACATCTGGGTGACTAACTTTGTATCCAGTGTGATTTGGATTCAGCATGATTTCATGGTGAGACGGGCTTACTTACTCAGGGGCCTCTGGGGACATAGAGGTGAACAAAACAGCCTTTGTCCTTAAGGAATTGCAGTCATGTTGCCACGAGAAGCTACGGTACAAGTCCCTATGCCATTGAGCAGACACCCGCTGTCACACCCACCTAAGGTGCTGAGATTCCTCAGCAGTGGGTGGAGAGAGGGTGGGGGGAGTGCAGATCTGTGATGGAGAGAGTGCACGGAGTCCTAGCTGGGCAGCCGGGGTGGGAGGAGGCAGGTGGAGGATGGAGGAGGGACTGTCCTCTGATGAGTTCCATGATGTGGTCTGGGGACCTGAGTGAGCTGGGAGCCTCAGCGGCTGTGGTCCAGGGTGAGATGTCGGAACTTCTGATGTGCAGTTCTGTTGCTGGCAGGGAGAGGGTGGAGGTTCAGTCTATTGCAAGACTGTGCAAGGTCTGTCAAGCAGAAATGAGAGAGAGAGATTTAGAGGACATTGGACAAAGATTTCAGATAGGTTTTTCTTCACCTGTGGTGATAAACTACCCGTTTTCTCGTTATCAGATGTTTCTCAGTAGCAGGTGGATTTTTCTTCAGTTTTTTTTTTTTTTTTTGATAAACCATCCATCTTCTTGTTAGCAGAGATTTGGGAGTGTCAGGTACGGGAAATGTTGGTGTTTGGGTTTGTGTTTTGCACTTTCGGATGCAGGTGCTGACACGAGACCGATCATTTCTCCAGGATTGCTGGTCACGGATTATCTCCTTTTTGTATAGCATGTTCGGTTTTTTTTTTTTTTTTAAGTGCTATCACATAATCTTATTTTAGCCTCCTAATCACCTGGGAACCAGGAGTGGGACCAGCGACCTCAGTGGCCATTTATATAGGAGGAAGAAGGATGGTCGGGGCAGCTGGGTCTCTCTCATTCCCTGTCCTTTCTGTGACCCTGGGAACCCCCTGAGTTTTAGCTCACTGGTAACCTCCAGAAAAATCCTTTTTCATGACTCAGCAAACTAAATGCACATAATTCACGAAAAGATCTTGACTGTGGTTCAGATTCCTTGGATATTCTGAAGGTCACAGGTGGTGGATACTGGTCTTGTTATTCTCTCTCTTTTTTTTTTCTCAAAAAATCCCCTTTAAAAATGTTACTTAGCTTATGTAGTCTCCAGATAATGTAGGAAGAAGACGCAGTGACAAATAGTGACCTAATTGGGTGGACCCAGAGCACGATGCTTTTTTGTTTCTTTGTAGTCTCGGTACCCTTGTTGACCTTTACTGTCAATCTTCAGAAGAGTGCCAGTGTGCTGAGTCTCTTCCTCTCTGCTTTGCAGTGGCTCTGTGTTTAACTGGTCTTGTTTAGTCCTCACAGTGATAATTGTGGTAGAGAGTCTTATGCCCATCAGCACATGAGGGGTTTGAGGCTTAGAGATGTCCAGGGACCACAGTGAGTGTGAATGCTGGGGTTGGGGCCTGAATCCACCCACCTGATTGCAAAGCCTGTCTTACCCGGTCTGCCCCAAAATAGAAATTGAAATAATTATAATAAAAGTGCATGTTGCAGGAGGGGAGGAGGGTCAGGTGCAAAAAGACGGAGATGAGCAGATGTCTAGAGGGAATTCCCGCTTTCTCAGGTGGTGGGAGGAGAGCCCCCGAGTCCCAGAGGACTCAGTTGTCTCCCACATGGAGCTGCGCTTGGAGGAGGGGGAACAGGGACCTCATTTGCCACTGGCTAACAGTGCAGACATGGATGCCAGTTGTCATTTCCTCAAGAACAAACCGCCATATGAGACATCTTGTTTCTTTGGACAGAGGCAAGGGGTTCCAGCCTCCAGGATTGCTCAGCCAGACCCAGGAGGAGGAGAGATCTGGGGAGCTTGTGGAGGGGACCTGTGAATGGAGCGTGAGGAGGTGGTGCCAGCCAGACCCTCCTGGCTCACAGAGGATCTGGGAAAGATGGGACCCGGATGATGCCTCAACCCCTTGGTTTATTTAATTCTTTTCTGGTTTTTCTTGGCTCTACTCCAGGGGAATACGGAGAGAACGGTCTGGCAATACCACTTTCGGACCTGGCCGGACCACGGCGTGCCCAGTGACCCGGGGGGCGTGCTGGACTTCCTGGAGGAGGTTCACCACAAGCAGGAGAGCATTGTGGACGCGGGGCCCGTGGTGGTTCACTGCAGGTGACCAGCCCCCCACACCTCTAGGATGTCACCTGTCCCATCATCTCTCGACGCCCAGGGTGCTTATTTGTACTTGCCCAGCCCCAGCCACAGCTCTTTAACTGTGGGAAAAATTTAATGCCTGTTTGTGGCATTAAGGGACACTTTGACCCCAAAGTACATTTCTTCTAGATCCTGTGGGACCACCAGGTACTAGGGTGGTGGGGCAGGAGGTGGTGAACACAGTCCTTATTCTTAAGGCGCCCTTAGTCTGGTGATGTTTGATTGGTTTTCTCTGTTCATGCAGTTATTTTAGGATTCATCTCTTTGATTGTGATCCTGTTCTTGTTTTCCATGGAAATATGGTATATTTTTTCCCCCTGACAACATACCTGTTTGTTTCAGAATATTTGGACCGCTCCCCGTTCAGGCTTCTAGAAGCCAGGCCCATGGCCTCCGCACCAGAGTTTGTAGGCTCCAGTTCCTAAGTTTAGGCTTCATAATTATACTGGGGAAAGTTGGGTTTCCTAAATCTTTCATATGTTGGGCAAGTAGATGTGTGTGAAACATTATTTATTCAGTTCTATAAAAGCTCCCTTTTATTGAGCCCTTGCTCCATACCAGCATCTGCATTCATTTTTTTTCACCCATTACTGATACTTGATACTCACAGTAGCCCATTTCACAGTTGAAGAAACCGAGGGTCAGAGAGGTTAAGGGATTTGCCTCAGGTACACTATGCTGGAGAAGCTGGGCTCCAAGTGCAGGATGGACTGAGTCCAAAGCCCTGGGCTCTTTGCTAATATATTTGCAAATATAAATAGACAATCTTATAAATACTCCCAAGAGCAGACATTGTTTCTGTTAGTATTAATAGCTTGGTTTTGAGTATAAAACCCTCATGAATGACTCCATTGTCCTCGCTCTTCGTCCTTCTGCCCACAGTGCTGGAATTGGCCGGACAGGGACGTTCATTGTGATTGATATTCTTATTGACATCATCAGAGAGAAAGGTAGGTCATTCGGAGGGCAAGAAGCTATGATTCCTCTTTTCAGTTTATGGAAGGAAAGTGCTAGTGAAAATAGCCTGCAGAAGAAAATTGAATGTTAAAGTATTTTCACAAAAATCTAGGCCAGAGACTTCAACTTTCAATATGTTTGCTCAAGAACAGGAGTGATGCTGTTTGAGCTTTTGGCATAAAACACAGCCTAGGAGCAGTGGTGATCTCTGTCCATCTGCTCCCTCCTTGCTGATGGTACAGGGCGGTGTTGTAACCTTCGGGGCTCCTCACTGCTGACCCCTGACCCTATAATCTTCTAGGATCGTTGGTGTTGGTCAGAGGGCCAGTGCCGTAGCCCTTGGAACAGGTTCGGTTAAAACATGAACGTGTAAATTTGCTTTATCTCTGCTCAAAGTTGTGCTTTGAACCGCTTCCCCTTGTCTCTGCAGTTTCTCCTGATGCTCCGTGATGTTTTGCTTTGTAGGTGTTGACTGTGACATCGACGTTCCCAAAACCATTCAGATGGTGCGGTCACAGAGGTCAGGGATGGTCCAGACAGAAGCACAGTACCGATTCATCTATATGGCCGTCCAGCATTATATTGAAACACTACAGCGCAGGATTGAAGAAGAGCAGGTACCAAGCCTATACGGCTGACATGTAGATTTTTGGTGTTTTTTTTCTGGGCAGCTTGGCTTGGATATGCTCTCCTTCTGAGCGAGAATACAGGCTTTGCTAGATAACTGTCTTTATCTAAAAAGGAGAAACAAGTTCCCAACCCGGAAGGACCTCTCTGGAAACGAATTATTCCCTACCGCACAACTCTGATTTTTCACTATGGAGTAGCTCAGGGAGGGGCAACAGGCCTGACAGATGGGTTTGGGATTTTCCCAGGCTCACCTGGCGGGCTTAGAACTCCAAGGCTCAAAGTGTCCAGCCTGTTCCAGTTTTGATCCAGGCCTTATTCTTCCTGATTCCATCTCTTAAATGAATGCCTCACTCTTTATAGCACATGAAGGTTGGAACCACCAATGTGGTCAAGTTGGAAACAGAAACATTTCTGTTTCTAATAAGCCATACATAATGAACAGTGTGGCACTGGAGCCTTTCCATTGGAAGCTCTTTATAACACACAAAGCTGAGTTCCTGAGAACTGAGGAGACTGCTCTTTTGGGAGCTGTCCTTAGCTCACTCCCCACCCCCAACCCCAGCCCCATCACCATGCTGCTCACTGGATAGATGTGATGTCTAAACATCAGTGGTATTTGCCTTCTTTACCCTGTTTATCACCTTCTGGAAAACTCAGCTTCTCAAAAATGGGACCTGCAACCTGATTGAAAGGCTTCTAGCCTAGCAGCGCAGTGGCCACGTTATCAAAGCATGGTTAGCCCGAGTTAGTTTAGCAGGTTCTTAGTCCATGCAGAAATACTCACTAGGTTGTTGCCTTGTACAAAAATGTCTTCAGAAACAGTGCGGATATAGGAAGGCATGGTCAAATGATTAACAAGCTCTGCTCTGGTTTTGAACTTTACCGCTTTAAGTCATTGTGTTAATGTAAGTGCTATGAACTTAGAAGTAGAAGTGTCAATCTCTCAGTCATGTCTGACTCTTTGCAGCACCATGGACTGTAGCTCACCAGGCTCCTCTGCCCATGGAATTCTCAGGCAAGAATACTGGAACAGGTAGCCATCTCTTCTCCAGGGGATCTTCCCGACCTAAGGATCGAACCCAGGTCTTAAGCATTGCAAGCAGATTCTTTACCATCTGAGCCACCAGGAAGCCTTTAGATGGTTACTGTAGGCTATTTCATATTCACCTTCCAGTTATATTGATTTGGGCCAGGAATACTTACTTAAAGCATGAAGTTGCCTCAGAAGAAGGACTTCTAATAAGTAGGGTGCAGTCCCACTGGTACAAATGGGAAATTGCTTGGGAATATCTTGAAGACCATAAGGTAGTCTCGCTTAGAAAAGCTGGGGGAAAAGCTCTCTATTTTATTCAGAAGCTTTGGTTTTTCTTCTAGTTTTGGAGAATTTAGGGACTTTCCCTCCCAGCTTATCTGGCACTTCACATCTTCCTACTACTTACTGTATACGGTCCCTCTGACCCTAAATCCGAAGTTGCAATTTGGATATAGGAACTAGTTAAAACCAAAATGCCTTTATTGCTGCCCTTTTATTGGGGATGATGGGTAGAGGAGGTAGAATCACTTAAATATTACAGAATGTAGACTATAGAAATTGGATGTCCCCAGTAATCCCATCCCAAGAGTACCAAAGGAGTGTGTGTATTCGTCCACTCAGCCAATACTTTTTGGTGCCATTATGTGTCAGCGCATTAGCTATTTGGTATATGAACCTTTGGATTTAAAAGAAAAATATGTAGGCTTAGATTGTATTTGTTTTTTAAAATTAGATTTTCTAGGGACTTCCTTGATGACCCCAGTTGTTAAGACCCCATGCTCCCAACACGAGGGTTACAGCCTTGATTCCCTGATCAGGGAACTAAGATCCCACATGCCACAGAGTGGGGCAAAAAATAAATTTTAAAAAAATCCACTAATAGGGCTTCCCTGGTGGTCCAGTGGTTAAGAGTCCGCCTTGCAATGCAGGAGACACCGGTTCCTTCAGCGCTCAGGTTCAGCTTCCTGGTTCAGGAGGATCCCACATGCCGCCGGGCAACTAAGCGCTGCAGTGAAGACCCAGCAGAGCCCCCAAAATAAATAAATAGATCTTTAAAAAAAAATCCACTAATAAAAAGAAATAAAGTAGATTTTGTGGTATATTGTTTCCTTTATTATACTGTTTGATAATGTAGGAACTTGCTACTTGACTTGGGACTAGAGTAAGAAGTACTTTAATTTAGTAGGTTTCAGTGGCAGACTTAAAAATATTACACCCACCTGATTTTTAGATTAAGCAAATGAACAAAGCTCATTCAGCATAATTAATTATTCTGAAATCCAGGCATTTCCAAAATTATTAATATGAAGCATTAAGGACCTTTGGGAGTAAAAGACTGTGCTACAGAGGAATAAATGGAAAAAAAGAAAATGACAGTCAGAGGTGGAGAGCAGGATAAGGGAAGAAGAGAAACCAAGGCAGCATTGGAAGGAGGAAATGCAAAACAGAGGTGGGAATCTAGGGGAAATGCAAAGGAGCAAGACTGAGAAAAGTTTCAAGTCTGTATATACTGATCTCACACTCTGCTGTCTACGAGGAAGTTGATTTCTTTTGTTAGCTTCCATTTACAGTATTAAAAAGACATTTTAAAAAAATATGCAGAAACAGCGTAATGGAATTCCCTTAGAATATTCGGCAAGGTGATATCATACTATTGCACTGTTTCATTATTTTGCAGTTTGTATTTTTGTACCTAACATTGTGTATGAAATCTGTTTTGGTGTGCATACATACATACATACATTTTCTCTTATTTTGTGATATGAATACATCACATTCATTTGTTCTCTTGGTGAATGTTGTTGGAAATAGCACGTCACTGGACATCCTTGTCAGCTCTTCTAGGCTTGTGTACATGAGCTTCTGAAGAAGAAAATGTTTAAAGTTGTAGTACATACATCCCTTTTCATCATTCAGTTCAGTTCAGTTCAGTCACTCAGTCGTGTCCGACTCTGCGACCCCATGAATCATAGCACACCAGGCTTCCCTGTCCATCGCCAACTCCCGCAGTTTACTCAGACTCACGTCCATCGAGTCACTGATGCCATCTAGCCACCTCATCCTCTGACGTCCCCTTCTCCTGCTGCCCCCAACCCCTCCCAGCATCAGAGTCTTTTCCAATGAGTCAACTCTTGGCATGAGGTGACCAAAGTATTGGAGTTTCAGCTTTAGCATCATTCCTTCCAAAAAATCCCAGGGCTGATCTTCAGAATGGACTGGTTGGATCTCCTTGCAGTCCAAGGGACTCTCAAGAGTCTTCTCCAACACCACAGTTCAAAAGCATCAGTTCTTCAGCCCTCAGCCTTCTTCACAGTCCAACTCTCACATCCATACATGACCACAGGAAAAACCATAGCCTTGACTAGACTGACCTTTGTTGGCAAATTGATGTCTCTGCTTTTGAATATGCTATCTAGGTTGGTCATAACTTTCCTTCCAAGAAGTAAGCGCCTTTTAATTTCATGGCTGCAGTCACCATCTGCAGTGATTTTGGAGCCCAGAAAAATAAAGTCTGACACTGTTTCCACTGTTTCCCCATCTATTTGCCATGAAGTGATGGGACCAGATGCCATGATCTTCATTTTCTGCATGTTGAGCTTTAAGCCAACTTTTTCACTCTCCACTTTCACTTTCATCAAGAGGCTTTTTAAGTTCCTTTTCACTCTCTGCCATAAGGGTGGTGTCATCTGCATATCTGAGGTTATTGGTATTTCTCCCGGTAATCTTGATTCCAGCTTGTGCGTCTTCCAGCCCAGCGTTTCTCATGATGTACTCTGCATATAAGTTAAATAAGCATGGTGACAATATACAGCCTTGACATGCTCCTTTTCCTATTTGGAACCAGTCTGTTGTTCCATGTCTAGTTCTAACTATTGCTTCCTGACCTGCATATAGGTTTCTCAAGAGGCAGATCAGGTGGTCTGGTATTCCCATCTCTTTCAGAATTTTCCACAGTTGATTGTGATCCACACAAAGGCTTTGGCATAGTCAATAAAGCAGAAATAGATGTTTTTCTGGAACTCTCTTGCTTTTTCGATGATCCAGTGGATGTTGGCAGTTTGATCTCTGGTTCCTCTGCCTTTTCTAAATCCAGCTTGAACATCAGGAAGTTCACGATTCACGTATTGCTGAAGCCTGGCTTGGAGAATTTTGAGCATTACTTTACTAGCATGTGAGATGAGTGCAATTGTGCAGTAGTTTGAGCATTCTTTGGCATTGCCTTTCTTTGGGATTGGAATGAAAACTGACCTTTTCCAGTCCTGTGGCCACTGCTGAGTTTTCCAAATTTGCTGGCATATTGAGTGCAGCACTTTCACAGCATCATCTTTCAGGATTTGAAGTAGCTCAACTGGAATTCCATCACCTCCACTAGCTTTGTTCATAGTGATGCTTTCTAAGGCCCACTTGACTTCACATTCCAGGATGTCTGGCTCTAGGTGAGTGATCACACCATCGTGATTATCTGGGTCGTGAAGATCTTTTTTGTATCAGATCAGATCAGATCAGATCAGTCGCTCAGTCGTGTCCAACTCTTTGCGACCCCATGAACTGCAGCACGCCAGGCTTCCCTGTCCATCACCAGCTCCCGGAGGTCACTCAGACTCATATCCATCGAGTCAGTGATGCCATCCAGCCATCTCATCCTCTGTCGTCCGCTTCTCCTCCTGCACTCAATCCCTCCCAGCATCAGAGTCTTCTCCAATGAGTCAACTCTTCGCATGAGGTGGCCAAAATACTGGAGTTTCAGCTTGAGCATCATTCCTTCCAAAGAAATCCCAGGGCTGATCTCCTTCAGAATGGACTGGTTGGATCTCCTTGCAGTCCAAGGGACTCTCAAGAGTCTTTTCCAATACCACAGTTCAAAAGCATCAATTCTACAGCGCTCAGCCTTCTTCACAGTCCAGCTCTCACATCCATACATGACCACAGGAAAGACCATAGCCTTGACTAGGCGAACCTTTGTTGGCAAAGTGATGTCTCTGCTTTTGAATATATCTAGGTTGGTCATAACTTTCCTTCCAAGGAGTAAGCGTCTTTTAATTTCATGGCTGCAGTCACCATCCGCAGTGATTTTGGAGCCCAGAAAAATAAATTCTGACACTGTTTCCACTGTTTGTCCATCTATTTCCCATGTAGTGATGGGACCAGATGCCATGATCTTCGTTTTCTGAATGTTGAGCTTTAAGCCAACCTTTTCACTCTCCACTTTCACTCTCATCAAGAGGCTTTTGAGTTCCTCTTCACTTTCTGCCATAAGGGTGGTATCATCTGCATATCTGAGGTTATTGATATTTCTCCCAGCAATCTTGATTCCAGCTTGTGTTTCTTCCAGTCCAACATTTCTCATGATGTACTCTGCATAGAAGTTAAATAAACATGGTGACAATATACAGCCTTGGCGTACTCCTTTTCCTATTTGGAACCAGTCTGTTGTTCCATGTCCAGTTCTCACTGTTGCTTTCTGACCTGCATACAGATTTCTCAAGAGGCAGGTCAAGTGATCTGGTATTCCCATCTCTTTCAGAATTTTCCACTTTTTTTTTGTATAGTTTTTTTTGTATAGAACTTTTTTGTATAGTTCTGTGTATTCTTGCCACCTCTTCTTAATATCTTCTGCTTTTGTTAGGTCCATACCATTTCTGTTCTTTATCGACCCCATCTTTGCATGAAATGTTCCCTTGGTATCTCTACTTTTCATCATTACCGGATACTAACTAGTGTTAGTACTATCTGCTCTGACTAATTGTGCACCAAAGTGATGGCATAGTTTACCCTCCCACAGCAGTGAATGAAAGTCACTGCTGTATGTCAGTATTTGATATGGATACCCTTTCTAATGTTTGTTGTGTCTTGAATAATCCTGAAGTGAAAGCAGCATTGTATAATGATGAGAACTTTATGGATTAGATTTTTGGAATTGGTTGTTTCTGGGTGAATTTAGGAGGAAAGAGTGATAAATCATCTAACCAGGAGTCCTACCGAATGCAGTTCATTCTGTATCTGAGATGAGATTGCATTCTACTGATTTCTTTGCCTTTTTTTCCTCCAGAGTTTATCATTAGGCTGAAAATAAAGTATTAAATGTGCTCGGGTTTTTTTCTGGTCTAAGGGTGGGATGGGGACGATGTGATAAAATATATGATCTTGATAAGAATGCTGACATCTTTTGTACCCGTGGGCCATTTCTATTAGGAGTGCATTTATTTCTGGAACTCTTTTCCCACCCGTTTACTTGAAAATCATTAAATGTGTTGCAAGTGAACTATGAAATGATTAGATGCTAATGTGGCAAAGAAAGTGTGAATTCTCTCTTAGCTCAGAAGCAGGTACATTTCATTTAATACAGTAAGTTGTTAATGTATGATTCTCTCTGCTTTTGAATGGTATGGTTCAAAAGTCCCTTTCACCCATAGGATGGATTTACATGGAGGAGGTGAATTCCCTGGCATCTGGCCAGCATTCAGGATTCAACCTATCTATCTGTCCAGCTCTGTCTCTCTCTCTCTCTCTCTCTTTTTCTTTCCTGTGAAATGCCTTTTTAACTTCTTCATTCCTTCAAAAAAGTCATAGGACTTCATATATGCAACCTTTGCTTTTCAGAAAAGCAAGAGGAAAGGACATGAATACACAAATATTAAGTATTCCCTGACGGACCAGGCAAGTGGAGATCAGAGTCCCCTGCCACCTTGTACCCCAACACCATCCTGTGCAGAGTAAGTAGAAATGAAGGAAATTCTTTTTGCCTGAACATAATCCTTTAGAAAAGCTTAAAAAATGACACATCTTTGTGGCACATGCCTTTCCTTGGTGCACATTATTCTTGCCTAACTGGTTTGTGAGTGTGGCTAGCTAAGCTAAATTGTAATTCACCTAAACCGAAGGCTGCTTGCTCCACTGGCTAGGAACCTAGGGGATTATAATCAAGTTCTGTTTCTCCAAGAAGAATTTTATTTTTATTTCAATGGGGTGGGGGGTTGTTGTAGAAGTAGGTCACACCCCTTTTGATGAGTCAAGATTCTTTGCTACATAAAATAATGGTCTAATGGTCCCTGGTGGCCCAGGTGGTAAAGAATCTGCTGCAGTGCAGGAGACCCAGTTTGATCCCTAGGTCGAGAAGATCCTGTGGTGAAGGGAATGGCAGCTTACTCCAGTATTCTTACCTGAAGAATCCCATGGACAGAGGAGCCTGGCAGGTTATAGTCCATCGGGTCACAAAGAGTTGGACTTGACTGAGTGACTAAGCACACACGGGTCCACACAGTCGTGGTCTAATTTTCCGTAGTCAGCAGAAATCCACTGTGGTCATTTAAACCCGGGGTTAGCGAACTATAGCCCCCAGGCCAAATCTGGGCCACAGCTTGTTTTTGTACAGCTCATGGATGGTTTTTAAAGGGTTATTAAAAAAAACTCACACAAAGAATAATACATGACAGAGACCGCATATGGCCCGCAGAGACTACATAATTTTCGGTCTGGTTCTGTACAGAAAGACTTTGCCAACTCCTTTTTTAAACTAAAACATGTGATAGGAAAATACTTGTTAAATCAATGATGTGAATAGTAATTATAAGTTATGATTTTTCTGTATATCCTGCAGTCACTCTCTGGTATAACATTTACTTTTTATTTTCCCCTGCGAGTCTTATGTCTGTTTGCTTCTGATGTGGATTTTTAAACCCCTGCTGGCTTTAATACTCTATATAAACGTTTTGGATAACATATATGAGGTTCGTATTTACATTTGCTTTCTATTTAACATTGAGATGAAATGATGCAGCAAAAGTATGCTTTCCGCCAAGCTCCCTCTTCCTTCTGGCTGCTTTTTTCTTTCCCAGTGGGCCGATGGGGAAAGTTGATACTTTGAATTGTGATCTGCAGTGATCTGCAGTGGACCCAGCACGTCAGGGTTCTGATTTCTTGCCAGAAAGCTTTCCCCACATGTTGGCTCGACAGAATCAGCTCTGACGACTCCCCTGTTACCAGTGGCCTCCTTGTGACCAACAGGTTCTCTGCCTTTCCCATCATCCCCCTCATAGGGTGCAGACCCAGGAGACCCCAGCCCCTGCTTCTTGTTTCAACTTGTTCCTCTCTGGCCAGCCCGCTGCTGCTGGTTTCCTTGTCCTCCTGGACTGTTCTGGTCACCATAGAGTCTGGACTCTGATGCTTCCCTGCCCACCAGGGGCCCTAAACCACCAATCAGCTTCACGTTCACCTTCATGTACTGGATAGGGACTGAATGGATCTAGAGTCACTGCCTGACCATTCCTACATTTTGCCTTCATGGAGCTCTGGCCATCAGATCCCTCTCCTCGCAGTGAATACAATTTTTTTCTCCATGCACACGCCCCAGCTTCCTTGACGGTCTAACCCAGGACCTTGTTATACAGGCCTCCCTTACTCCACCCTCCTGGGAAACAACTCCTTGTGCCAAACCCTTGAGAGTACAGGGACTCAAGGATCTTCACAATGATTTTGATATGTGTTTCTGTCTCAAATTCCGTCTTAGAATGTCAGCTCCTGGGGGCAACAGCTATATCTGTGCCATACTCAGTCCCAGAGAATGAAGTAGATGGGTTATAACTATCACATAAGGTTAAACAGTATGTCTTTGTTTTTGTTAGTGTCTTCTTCTTTCTCTTCTTTTCAGAATGAGAGAAGATAATGCTAGAGTCTATGAAAACGTGGGCCTGATGCAGCAGCAGAAAAGTTTCAGATGAGAAGACCCGCCAAGACGTCAAGCACAGAAATAGGTATTTCAGTGGAAGTGGTCTCGGGTTCATCGTTCATATCAATTCAGTTCAGTTGCTCAGTTGTGCCCAACTTTTTGTGACCCCATGGACTGCAGTATGCCAGGCCTCCCTGTCCATCACCAACTCCTGGAGCTTACTCAGACTCATGTCCATCAAGTCGGTGATTCCATCCAACCATCTCATCCTCTTATCGTCCCCTTTTCCTGCCTTCAATCTTTCCCAGCATCAGGGTCTGGTGAATTTGTGGCATTTTGGATCTGGCAGATAATCTGTGACTGTTATAACAAAACCAACCTCCTCCTTTTTAGAAATCAGCCTTTTTTTTTTTTGCCTGTATTTCTTTTTCCAAGCTGAATTCATTTAAATATTGAAATCAAATGCAAAATTAATTCTGTTAAGGGCAAGGTTAGCACTTACTGAGAAATGGTTGAAACTGGTGATGAAGAGCAGATATCATTCCTTCAATTTTTAGTAAAGTAGATTAACCCAGGCTGTGCTAGGAGAGGATCTCTAGGGATCTAGAAAGTATGGGGACATGGTCCTGGATGATTGGAGTCAGGATGCCTGAGTTTTCACCTTAGTGGGCCTCTGATTGCCTGCCTGTGTGACACAGGGCATTGGACCTCCTGGGCCTCTCTCTCACTGGCTCGACTCCACACCTTCCAGCTCTGATGCTGGGAATTATCTCCCTTGTACTTCTCTTCCCTGTCAATCACCTTTTTAGAGAATGACCCAAGTGTCTGATGGATGTAACCCAAGAGAATTTAGAAGCTCACAGTTTTTAGTATTTCATGTTGAAGTTCTCATTTCTAATGAGTAGTATATTTAAAAGCTTTAACTCTGCTTTAAAATGGTTTACTGCCTTGCCAGACTTTTCAATGTATGCTCCTTAAAAATTCTAATTTCTTTCTTTGCTAGATGTGAACTTTCACCCTCTCCCTGAAAAGATCAAGAACAGATGCAAGAAAGGTTACATGAAGAATGAACTTGAATTTGGAATACTTGCACTGTGGTTGGCTACCTTTTGATAAGCAAAATTTGAAACCATTTAAAGACCACTGTATTTTAACTCGATGATACCTGATTTCCAGTTACTCATGTCCTCAGATAAGAAGAAATCATCTCTGTGATGTAGACAGTGTTATATTTTATGGAATTTTATTTTAAATTGAGATGATGGTGACTCAAATTCTAGTTAGTGGCTTTTTTTTTCTTTTGATAACCTCAACAGATTGAGTTTCCTCTCCCCTCTTTGTGGGGGATGCTAGGGCACTTGTAAGAGGAAAAATGATTTGGAAAAATTAAGTAACAACATCCTATAGAAGAGAGAACAGTTTTATTTATCATCACTTGTCCAGTAGTGGATAATTCATTTTGATGGCCTCTTATTTTGGCTCAAGAATAATTAAGCCAGTGCCCCAGACTGTCTACCTTTGCATTGACATTAAAAAATCACGGAGGAGAAAGATCATGGGAACTTAGGATAAAAGGCATGCTTTCTTCTTAGCAGTTGACCAGTTACCATTCAGCCTGTTGACTGAAAACGTGGTGGGAAAACATTTGCCATCTTTTCTTTTCATTAGAGTAATTGTCTTGTGTTTGGAAAAAAAAATTGCATCTTCAGATAACCAGTTTTTGGTTATCATTTGTTGCTGACAAACCACCTCAAAACTGAGTGGCTTAAAACAACAGCTTGCTTTTCCTTTCCTTCTTCAAACTGGGCTGGGCTCAGCTGGGTGATTCCTCTCCTTGTCTTGCTGGTATCACTCATGTGGTGGGCAGGATGGCTTGGCTTCTCTGTCTGCGTGTGGTCCTCAGGTCTCTCATTCGCCAGCAGGGTAGCTGGACCACATTCATGGCAGCTCTGAGGTCCCAAGGGTATAAAGTAGTAGTGGCCGCGCGCACTGAAGACTTCAACCCAGAACCCCTCTGCATCATTCCTATTGCCTGGTGTTGGGTTAAAGCCAGGCGCAGGCCCAATTTGGGAAGAGGGACTGCATGAGGGCGTGAACTGGAGGTAAGGTTCCTTAGAGGCCCCCAGTGTAACAGTCAGGACCAGTACCATGGAAAAACAGCTAAAAAAAAAAGTAGCAAAAGTAAGAGTCGCTAGTGACCTTGAAAAGCTGAAGCTGGTTATGATAACTGGTTGGGAGTCGGGCAGAAACAGGGCCTTCAGCAAGCTTCTTGAACCACTTCTGCTGGCTCTTAGCATATTTTCTGAACCATCACTTTGGGCACCTGACCTCTTAAGGATGGATGTGTTTGTGAGGGCAGAGCGTTTGAAAGCAGAACCAGCTTGCTGCCCTAGCCCCTACAGAGAGAGGTGTATGGAGTGCTTTCTTCACGCCCCTGGTTTTAGTCATATCCCACACCCATGCTTGCCATTGGCTGAGTGAGGAGGAGCAGTTCCCCTGAGCCCACTAATCTGACTGAATTAGCAGTAGCTCATTTTTGTTTTAACTGAGCAGTAAGATTTGCTAACGTCCTACCTGAAGTGCCTTCTCCAAAGACATCCCTCTTTGCCCTGCGTGTTGAATCATCATTCAGTGAGTGTATTTCAGTTAAAGCGTCATTGGTGGACATGGTAAAGATAATAAAATGCCGTGGCAACTTTGCTGTTAAGTCATGGGCTCCTTCATTGAATTCTTCTTGCTTTGTCTCCTGAAAAGGAAGGACTAGATCCAGCCCTGGTAGTAGTTCCTTCCTGAGGGCTTTACCTCCTTTAAAATCCTGAGGAGATTTGTTTGAGGAGAGCCTGGCTGCCATTTTCAGAAGACAAAAATGTGCATTGGAAAAAAAAAGTACATTGATTTCCCCCCTACCCTACCTCCCATCCCACCTAGCCATTGAACTTCAGCATTGAAGCAGTGCCTTCAGTGCTTCAGAACACAGGTCTGATCTGAAGGTAATTACCTTGTAAGAGAAATGTAAATGACTACTGTCTTCTTGTCAAACCTGTAAGGAAAGAAATTCTAGTTAAGTATTTGGAACAAGGATCTTGCGTCCTGTTATTTTTTATTACATTGTCACATTGAACGGTTCTCATTTTTGCAGTAAATTTTTGACTGTGGACTTTGGGGGCAAGGTCTTTCACCAGCAAACAAGGGTTTGATTGTACAATATATCTGCTGCAGTAACGTCTCTGCCTGTAGCTTAAGATCAGTTGGTTTTGCACTTGGAAACCACCTGATCTTGGCCAGCTTTGTAAAGGGACATTGATTTCATTAAGATTTCCCTCCATAAAGTCAGCAAACTATCATGTGCTATAAACTGATGCCAAGACAAGATTGTAATAGTCCCTAGGGTGCTAAGGTTTGCCATGTGTTTGGTAAAGGTGATTGTAGGTTCTTGGGTAACGTTACATGGGATGGATTCAGGTGGAGGGACTGTGAAGATGGGTGGGGGCGGGGGGTGGGGGCTCAAGGTGCAGGAAAAAAAAAATACAGTGGAAATGGAAGTTCCAAAGAGGTGGTTTCTGAGGATGTCAGAGGGCCTGGGGCCAGAGCAGTCAGTAATAGTTGAATCAGGTTACCTGGGAAATAGGTGTGATAGCTACACGTCTACAGTCTGCTTCCAGGTTGCTGGTAGACATTAAATTTGCACAATATCCCATAGCTGGCTAAGTATTTTAAGATTATAAGCATAGGATTTTATATTTGGGGTGAAGAAATTACCTGGCACGTGGTATTGGGGTTTTTTTTTAAAAGAAGCCAAATTTCAGAGTCTTAATAACTTTTTTAAAAAGGAAAAAAAAAAGCAAAAAGACACCTTGTATTCAGTGTGTGGCCCTCCTGAAAATTCTGGTCATCTCTCCCTTTGAAATCAGTGACTCAGTGACTTTTTAAATGTGGTTAAACAGGAATGAGAAAGTACATGTATGATTTTCTTGGTGTTTGTGCATCCTTTACAAAGCCCAGTTGCTTTGCAACACCCAAGAAAGTCATCAAGATTATTTTTAGGGGTTATTAAGGGTTTACTGGGGTTTTTAAGAACTAATATAATGTCCTGGGTTCTTTCTAGTGCAGAGGAATGTGGAAAAAGGTATGCAGTTGTGAAGTGCTTTGTTGTAGCTTATTAATCCGCAAGGGAAACTTAGGCTGTAGACATAAGTACAAACCCAGTGCAGATTTTGTTTTCTGTATGTTGTTGGGGGAATAGAGTTTTATATGGCAAGCACATGGCCTCCCTGATTTCAGTATGCCTTTATTAGGATCTGTATTAGCCCTTAATTTCTTTAAAATCTTTTTTCCTCTTCCTCTTGAAAAGTAAGTTCCAAAATATAGTTTATTGTATCTTCCATCCTTAAAAAGTTTGTTCCTTTTTCATTATGGGCAGTTCACACAAGGCAAAAATATTAAACAGTTGGTTTTAGTGTGTTGTATAACTTTACTGTATATCAAACTAATTTTTACAAGTTTTCATCCTAAACCTCAAATCATGTAATTAATAATTTGCCTGTTTATTTATGACCTAATTGTGATTCTTTTATTAATAAAAGCTAATGGAAAAGGATCCTTTATTAAGTTGATGACTAGACCTACAGTTAATTTTCCTGCAGTATATGAAGTATTGTACCAGAGTATTAAAAGATATGTAATATTTTATTGATAAATCTATCCTTTAAAAGGAATACATTTTAGGATGTCATCATTTTGATGTGAATCATGTAAATGTTGATAATATGCACTGTTTATTATACATTTAGTGTTTCAAGAGATTCAGTTAATTGCCTTTTTGCCCACGTATATTATGTAGTCTATTTGCAATTGTTTTTAAAAAATGACATTAAAAGAATAGTTTATGTAGAGGAACATTAGTGGCTGTTAACTGTCTCCCCACCTGTATTTATGGGTGTTAGTTTTAACTGCTTTGCTAGTCGCAAAGCTGCATTATCAGAGTAAAAGTGTATTTGTAAACTGTATGGGAACTAAAAATTAGGAATAAAACCATTTTCTTATATTACAGTATTTGTCATTTACTTCATCAAAAATGTCCAGAAACAACATTGCAAAGCAACTATACTGCCCCCCCCCCAAAAAAAAAAAAAGTCCAGGAAAAACTGGATTTATATGTCCCTGAACCTCTATACTGGCCAGATGCTGACATTTAGCAACTCTTACCTAGAAGGGAACTTGGAATTCAGAATGAATTAATCAGTTCCTCAAGCACTTACTCAGTACCTACTTACTGAGTAGTTCTGGGAGACACAAAGGCAATTGTATTCGAAAGAACTTATGAGTAAGTAGCAAATAAAAAATATGTCTGTGTAATATATACAGAAAACATACAGAACTGAATGTAAATAGTATTGAGTGGGGCTCTGAAGTAAAGATATGATAAAGGAGGCTTGCAGAAGGAGTAAATCAACGTGGCATAGGACGTCAGCTCTCCCCTTACGAGTAGCTTTAGGTCTCATACCTCATACCAACAGGGCCATTTGCTGCGTCTGACATTGCTACACAGAAAGAAATCCTTTTTTATAAATAACAAAACAGGTGTTCCTTCTGTATTATAAATCCAAGGAATGATCTGTATTATTTACTTACTTATACTTTTGTAAAATACTGTTGCCCTCCTCTTGGTCTCAGCTGAGTTGCCTGTATTTAGATGCAGGTGGTTTGGTCATGTATCCATTCAAGAATTACAGAGCCCCTGCGAAATGCCGAGTGCTGCGTCTGTCTACATTAAGTCACTGGGACTGAGCAGTGTGCAGAACAGATGTGACCTTCGTCACAGTGGCGGTGCTCTAACATGGGAACTAGGCCTGGTACAAGTCAGAAGGTGGTTAACGGGATTTCCTGGTGGGCCAGTGCTCTCAGTGCTAAGGGCCTGGGTTCGATCCCTGGTCCTGATCCGGGTCGAGGAACTAAAATCCCACAAGGGACTTCCCTGGGAGTCCAGTGGTTAAGACTTCACCTTCCAATGCAAGGGGCTTGAGTTCGACCCCTAGTCAGGGAACTAGGGTCCCACAGGCTGTGGGATGCAGTCAAAAAAAAAAAAAAAATCCCACAAGCCGCATAGTGCAGCAAAAAAAAAATGAAAGCCGTTAGCTGTACTTGGGATGAGCACTACTGAAGATGCAGGACAGTAAGACAAGCAGGAAAAATGGAAATCAGACAGTGAATTTCAAATGGTATGGGAACTGAGGGTATCTATCAAGCGAATTTTCACTAGAGGGGGACCTCTGCTGGGTTTTCATAGCATGGTACTTTGGTGTGTAGTGACTGAACAACAACAACTTTGGTGTGTACCCTCTGGGGTTTCAGAAAAGGTATACAATGCTGGCCTGGAAACTCTCGTTCCCCTTCAGCCTGCCAGAGATCCTGAGTTGTACATTAGATATTAATTGCTCGCTCATGTCTGTTTGCAACCCCTTGGATTATAGCCCGCCAGGCTCCTCTGTCCATAGAATTTTCCAGGCATGAATACTGGAGTGGGTTGCCATTTCTTTCTCCAAAGGATCTTCTGGACCCAGGGATCAAACCCAGGTCTCTTGCATCACAGGTGGCTTCTTTACCGTCTAAGCCACCAAGGAATTTCTGTACATTAGACGGCAACGGCAATATCTTTGACTTGTCATGAAAGAACTTTCTAGTTTTATAGTTCCTACACATAAGAAAAGTCCCTAAGACAATGTGTAGATTAAAGGGCAAAGCAGGAATCCCCATAACCAATTAATTGTGAATGGAGCACTAAGGGTTTATTTAGCTTGTTGTTGTGTTAGTTACTCAGTTGTGTCCAATTGTTTTCAAACCAATGGCCTGGGCTGTAGCCTGCCAGGCTTGATCATCTTGTAAATGAAAAGCTTTTGAAGAAAGCACCTAGTTATTGGATCATGTGCATGCTTTTGTATCCACCCATTTGCTTTGACTGATTCTTTACCAGCTGAGTTACCAGGGAGGCCCATATAAGAAGCAGTTGAAAAAAAGGAGTGGATGGTCCCTGGAGTAAATGGTGTTATTGCAGGTGCTGTTTTTTTCCCACTTGGAACTAAGTGAACTTCCAAACACTGAATTTGAGCCAAGAAGAGTGATTTGCTATTTTATCAATAGCCTCAGTTAGTGAGCTAATAGTCTTGTCATTTCAGGTTAGATGATTTAAATCTCCAAATAGCATCCTGATATAAAACACAGCTACTCAAACAAGAGTTCATAAGAAAGAATCTTATAAACATTTTTATGGACAAAAAAATTCATGTGTTACTCAGACTTGTCTCTGATAAGACCTGATAAGACCGTAGAGTGTTTTGAGTATAAACTGTCTTCCATTCAGCAAAAATTAAATCCCTGCTAGAGACTAGACACTGGGGAATAGATGAATAAAAGTTCCTGTTTTGACATGTTCAGTGTAGTCAAGGAGACAGATCTATATACAGGTAGTAATTTGATTGGAGTAGACAATAAGTGTATTAACTGGATGGTTACATAGAGGAGTAAATTATAGGGGAGTTAGAATTCAATGTCGGGGGTCCCTTAAGCTTATTCTTGACCATGGGGGAGCCTCTCTGTGTGTTTGTGTGCGAATGTACAGAGAAAGAGGGGAAATGTGTGTGTGTGTAGAGAAATAGGAAAACTGTCCTTTCATTTTCTTGTGGGTTCAGTTAAGGTCAGTTTCTTTGCTTCTCTTTCTAGAAATGAACATGCAAGGCAAATAGCTATTTCCCTTCTTCTTCTCTTTCAACTCTTCTCTATTCATCTTTGAACAAAGGAGAATAATTGTGTTTGTCATGATCTGTACCAATGGCAGTTCTAGGGCTCTTCTGGACACATTTTGCAGCAAAACATAGTACATATTTTATCAGTGTCTTTATCCTCTATCCATGCATCTGTTCACAACATTTTTAACCATCCTGTTCTTGGTGAAATATAAAGTCACTATTTGAATAATCTAGGCTAGTTTTGTTAGGACTTCCTAGTATAATTTAGAGTATAACTATGGTTTGGAATGAGCCATTTCATTCTGAATGTAATCACTGTTGAGACCACATTTTTCAAGGGAAAAATCAAGTTCACGTCCTAAGGCGAAGGATTTTTTTTCCCTACATCGTAAATGTTTTCATATAAATTCACAGAGTTACATTGCAATTTAGTTTTACAATTAATAAATGTTCCTTTATTTATTATTAATTCAGGACTACCCTAGAGAATGTATGTAATCTAGGCCTCTGAGTTTTAACAGCCTGGCAGAATGTATCTTCCAAGTGCAGGTATTTTCTTTTTCTTTGGCTCTGTGGCTTCTGGGATCTAGTTCTTCAACCAGAGATCCAACCTGGGCCCTTGGCAGTGAAAGCTCAGAATCCTAGCCACTGGTTGTCATTCAGTCACTCAGCTGTGTCTGACTCTTTGTGACCCTGTGGACTGCAGCGCACCAGGCTTCCCCGTCCTTCACGGTCTCCCGGAGTTTGCCCAAACTCATGTCCGTTGGTCCATTGAGTTGATGATGCCATCAAACATCTGGTCATCAGGGAATTCCCAAGCAGTGGTATTTGAATGTGATCTCATGATTCATGAGTTCTTGTGTGTCTGTCTTTAGTTTGTTTGAAAAAATTTTTTTTAAATTGTGAAATATGAATAACACAAAATTGAATGTTTATACCACGTTTAAGTGTATGGTAAGAGGAATTCACATTATTGTGCAACATTAACCACGATATTTCCAGAACTGTATCATCACCACTGAAATTCTGGACCCATTAACCAATATGTCTGTTTTTAAAAAATTTCCCTCCCTTAGGCTTAAAAAATTGTGTTTGTTTTTGAATACCTATTAAATTCACTTAGAACAAAGTGTAAAATATTCAAAAGAGCATTTTTTGTTGTTCAGTTGCTGTCGTCTCTGACTCTTTGCAACCCCATGGACTGCAGCATGCCAGGCTTCCCTGCTCTTCAGTGTCTCCCAGAGTTTGTTCAAACTCATGTCCACTGAGTTGGTGATGCCATCCAACCATCTCATCCTCTGTCACCTCCTTCTCCTCCTGCCCTCAATCTTTCCCAGCATCAGGAGCTTTTCCAGTGAGTCAGCTCTTTGCATCAGGTGGCCAAAGTATTGGAACTTCAGCTTTAGCATCAGTCAAAAGAGCATACAGTGGGAAATCTCTTCACACCTATCTCCTGTGAACAGTGTTTCTCATTATCCCCAAGGACTGAGAGCAACTTTGAACATATGTCCCACTGTAAGTGCTGGTTCCAAGAGTTTACATTTGTTACTTGGATATAGTGTTGGAAAAGACTCTTGAGAGTCCCTTGGACTGTGAGGAGATCAAATCAGTCAATCCTAAAGGAAATCAGTCCTGACTATTCATCAGAAGGACTGATGCTGAAGCTAAAGCTCCAAAACTTTGGCCATATGATGCAAAGAGGCCTCTTATTGGGAAAGACCCTGATGCTGGAAAAGATTGAGGGCGGGAGGAGAAGGGGACAACAGAGGATGAGATGGCTGGATGGCATCACCGACTCAATGGACATGGGTTTGAGTAAGCTCTGGGAGTTGGTGATGGACAGGGAAGCCTGGTGTGCTGCAGTCCATGGGTTTGCAAAGAGTTGGAAATGACTGAGTTGGAACAACAGCAACAACAAAGTGCTGGTTCCAAGAGTTTGCATTTGTTTCTTGGATGTAGAATGCTGAAATGTCCCCCAGTGTGGCTGACACTAGTTATAGCCTGACCAGCCTCTTTCCCCACATATCTTTATCTTGTGGTCAAACATGAGCCCTCATCCCTCTGATAGATGAACAATGGTGGTTCAATGTAACTAAATCTGCTTCTCTCAAGCATCTTTTCAAATGCTTTGTGTATCCCTTTCTGTGAATTCGTTATGTCACTTGCCTTTTTGTTTTTTTCTTTCCTTTTCAGTTCTGGATCTGTCCTGTTTTGAGTTTAGGACTGCTGCTGCTGCTAAGTTGCTTCAGTTGTGTCCAACTCTGCACGACCCCATAGACGGCAGCCCACCAGGCTCCTCCGTCCCTGGGATTCTCCAGGCAAGAACACTAGAGTGGGTTGCCATTTCCTTCTCCAGTGCATGAAAGTGAAAAGTGAAAGTGAAGTCGCACAGTTGTATCCGACTCTTAGTGACCTCATGGACTGCAGCCTACCAGGCTCCTCCATCCATGGGATTTTACAGGCAAGAGTACTGGAGTGGGGTGCCATTGCCTTCTCTGGAGTTTAGGACTAAAGATATTCAGGTCTCTCTGACTGGCTGACTTGTCTGGAATTACTGAATCACCAATCAATTTCTGTAAATGCTCTTTAGGTGCATGTGGAGTATACATGTCTGTGCATTGTGGTTTGGGCCTTGCTGTGATTGTCATTCTCAGTTTTTTCCTTCCTCAGGATGAAGGAAAGCATTCTTGGCATTGCCAGGATGCTGAAGCTCTCTACCAGCTACCATGTGAGACCAGTCTTAATTATCCTGGCTAGTGAGTTTAGAACTCACTCCAGTGTTCTTGCCTGGAGAATCCCAGGGACGGGAGAGCCTGGTGGGCTGCCATCTATAGGGTCGCACAGAGTTGGACATGACTGAAGCGACTTAGCAGCAGCAGCAGCAGTGAGATTAGAGGAGAAGGCAATGGCACCCCACCCCAGTACTCTTGCCTGGCAAATTCCATGGATGGAGGAGCCTGGTAGGCTGCAGTCCATGGGGTCGCACGGAGATGGACACAACTGAAGCGACTTAGCAGCGGCGGCAGTAAGTTTAGAATTTCTTCAGGTTTTCTTTCAGATTCAAAAGCAACAAGCAGTATGCATTCATGCATCCATTCAACCCCTTTTTAATGAGTATGGTGAGCCATAGGCTAGCTACTATGAGGGATACAAAACAGATATCCATCTTGACCCTTTTCCTAAAAGACTTGATGCCCCATTTAGGGAAAGGAGACACACAGGCTAAATAAAAGATGGAAAATAAAGCAGCTATGGAAAGACTATCAGAGATGATTTCAAAAACTGAAAGCTACCCTCGTCTGGCAAAGCAGGTACTCTCCCCTGTCTGTTTTGCTCACCACCCTGTACCTGTGCCTAGCATGGTACCTGGGTGGCTCAGTAGTTATGGATGAACGGCTCATCTCCATTTTACAGATGAGTAAACTGAGGTTCTATCTTCCCCAGTGGCTCAGCAGTAAAGAATCCGCCTACAGTGCAGGAGAAGCAGGAGACTCGGGTTTGATCCCTGGGTCAGGAAGATCCCCTGGAGGAGGAAATGGCAACCCACTCCAGTATTCTTGCCTGGGAAATTCCATGGACAGAGGAGCCTGGTGGGCTACAGTCTATGGGGTCTCGCACAAAGTCGGATATGACTGAAACAACTTAGCATGCATGCAAACTGAGATTCAGGGACACAAACTGACTTATCTGAGGTTCCACTCACTCAGTAAGTGGGGAATTAGGGTCTGTTGAGCCTAGGAGCGTAGGATAAGCAGGACTCAGGTGGAGGCAGCCTCACTCTGATTCCCTGAGGCAGCTGTGAACTCTGAACAGTTACGCCCAGCCCCTGCGGAAGACCCGTTGAAGCTCTGGGCCAGCACTCAGCATCTCCTGCTGATGCAGGCCCCAGCATCACCACCGCTCTGTTGTTTCAACCAGAAATGTAGGGATCATCTGTGACCCCTCCGGTGCCTGTCCATCCCTCCAGCCAGTTCTATTGACTCTCCTAAAGTATATCTAGCCCTGGTCTGTCGCGTCTATTACTGCCATCTGAAGGTCAAGGAGACAGGTGGTGTTCCTGGAAGTTAAGAAAAGGTAGTATCTCAGGCCCTCCTTCACCTTTACTGAGTCAGAAAAGTGAAAGTGTTCATCGCTCAGTTGTGTCTGACTCTATTCGACTGTAGCCCACCATGTTTCTCTGCCCATGGGATTTCCCAGACAAGAATACTGGAGTGGCTAGCCCTTTCCTTCTCCAGGGGATCTTCCTGACCCAGGAATTGAACCCGAGTCTCCTGCATTGCAGGCAGATTCTTTACTGTCTGAGCCACCAGGGATTGAATCACAAACTATTTTTTTTTTTAAATGAGATTGCCAGGGACTGTGTGGGCGCATTTGAAATGAGCTGCATTGGAAAGAAAGGTCATTGGAAATTAGACCCCGTGCTTGGTTCAGTTCACATCTGCTGATGGGGATTTGGGAATCACTTGACATCACAAGAGTACCCACGAAGAATAAGAAAAATCCAAAGACTGAATCTCAAAGAACAAGACAAGCGTCATCCCATAAGGCCTCAAAACCAGCTTTAGATATTCTTAGGCATTGCACCTACCAAAACCGAGTTTGTGAAATCCCAAGCATATGTTAAATCCATCTAACTATGGGAAGAGAAGGGAAAAAAATGTAGAGGAAGCAAACTCTAAAATTAAAGTCTGTTTGGGAGGTGACAGATGTCTGGGTCCTGATAGATTTCTCGGCTTGTAAGAAGTAGTTATTTTCATCTTCATTCATACATGTTTGACGGTTGCTTCCCATTTTACCGTTATTTTTTTTCTCATACGAAAATCAATTTCCTTCTTTCTAAAGGGTGGATTCTCTCAAGTGTTACCTTGTATGAAGGCTTTAGAAAATGTCTAACAAAGGTTTCAGTTATGGACAGAAAAGATTCCTAAGCTTCCGTCATACAAATAAGCTTCTAGCAGTGCCCCACTGTGAATTGATTTATTGTGTTCAATATGTTCTCCACCTTTGAAAATGGACCAAGATCCTTGTTTGTGTGTGTGTGTGCTTAGTCGTGTCCAACTCTTTGTGACCCTGTGAACTGTAGCCCCCCAGGCTCCCTTGTCTGTGCAATTTTCCAGGCAAGAGTGCTGGAGTGGATTGCCATTCCCTTCTCCAGGGGATCTTTCCAACCCAGGGATCGAACCCGTATCTCTTGTTGTAGCCACGCGTTCTGGGAAACAAACTCACTCAGAAGGACGATGCAGATAGTGGAGTGCAGTTTATTATACCTGCGGGCCCAAGGCGGAGTCTCCTCTTAGCCAAGGACCCTGACCAGTTTTTCTGAAAACCTTATATACCCTAAGTGTACGTGCCCAAACCCACCTCCCCAAATTCTCTGAAACTAGTCTGAACAAAGGGAAAGAAAGATACAATCAAATGTTAACCTATGATTCGTACGTCTTAAGCCTAGGTAGTTATCAGTGGACAATTATCAATAGACCTGTGGTCATACGCCAGTAAGCATGATAGAATTTATGATTCTATTCAGTTATACAGATAATTAGGGTATTCTTTTAGGCAACAGGGAGTCTAGGTACGAGCCCTGGGGCTCTTCCATCCAGGGGGCCTGGTTTCCCAGTTGGTATGTCTTTTCCATAGATCCTGGGCATATAGCTCAAAGTCCACAGTCCTGCTTTCAAGATGGAGCCTGTTCTGTCTCTTTCCTCCTTCATTCCCTCATCTTGATACTCTTATCTCATAGTATGAGCATCATTCATAGGGATATATTGCACCCTGACTCTCCGACCTCCAATTTGGGAGAACGACATCAACCTTTGGGTTACAAAGTTCATGATGCATTGTAAAATAAAGGGTCCACAAAGCAGAACTATCAAGGCAACTGTAACAATGGTAAATATAGTTTTCCACCAATCACCCTTCACCCAAGATAGGACTGAAGTCCAAAAAGGAAGATTATCATCAGACATAACTTTTACCTGACCTTTCATGTCATCTAGGGTGGCTGATACATAGCCAGATAAATCAGGAATATATACACAACATTCAACTTTAATTATAGCACAGGTTCCTCTTTGTACTGAAACTAAGGTTAGTCTCAAGATGATACCAGCAAGTCCTTGTAGCAGCAGTCAATCAGAGCTTCATCTCTGTTTCTTCTTTAAGATGATCTTGGTTTCACGGGGATCAGTGGGGTCCTGTTGTGTAGTCTGCTCAGCGTCCTCCAGGTCTGCGTCATATGCTCTCCTCACCCTCATGTGGTGGATCCACACCTGCAACTTTAACTGCAGTAGGGCGGGTTAGAACAACAGTATATGGACCCTTCCAATGTGGGGCCAAGGAGTCCTGTTTCCCATCCTTGACCACACCTGATCCCTGGGCACAAATTCGTGAATCTGTTCCCCAAGGGGGAACGGCACCCTTTCTTGTACAAACTTAGTCACCTGATGTATTACCTTACCCAGTTGTTCCATCTGCTGTGAAATCTCATCTCCCCTCACCTGAGGGAAATTTGTTGACACCTGTTTTATTATGGGAGGGGGCCTCCCATACACAGGTTTGTACGGAGAAGAGCCATAGGACTGCAGGGTCATCCTGAGTGAGCAGAGCCGTCGGAAACAAGTCCACCCAGGAACAGTCAGTCTCTAAGATCCACTCGGTGAGTGTCTCTTTAAGTGTCTGGTTGGTTCCTTCCTCCATCCCAGAATTCTGGGGTCTATATGCTTTATGTAATTTCCACCTGATGTTTAAAGTTTTGCTTACTTGTTATACTAAATCAGCTATGAAAGCCGGGCCATTGTCCGATCCAATGCTTGTAGGAAATCCAAATCTGGGAACTATCTTCCTAAGCCGGCACCAGGCTACTTCTGATGCTCTTTTAGTCAGGGTAGGAAAAACTCCTATCCATCCCAAGAACGTACATACCATGAGCAGCAGGTAACAGTAGTGTCGGTGAGGTTTCATTTCAGTGAAGTTCGCTTCCAGCTATTCAAAGGGCAGCGTGCCTTTTAGCTGAATCCCTGGAGGTTTCTGTCCATGCCGAGAGGCGGCATTGACCTGTGAGCAGGCAGTACAGTTCTGAGATTCTGTCCTGCATTAGGGAAGAGAGGCAGGGAACCAAGAAATATTTTCAAATTAGCCCTTCCAGTTTATCATGGCCTAGATGGGTTGCTTGGTGTGTTTGGCTTACCAGAGTGGGTGCCAGCCCCTCTGGTACCAATAATTTGCTACTTGGCAATTCCCACCATCCCTTTTCAGTCTTGATAGCCTCTTCTGCTTTGGCTAGTTGGTTTTGGGCTTCAGTGTATTTTGGAGAGTCCAGCGTTAGCTCAGGCAGCTCCACCAATACGAGAGCTTTAATAGGGGCCTCACTTGTCACCCCCAAGCCTTCAGCTGCTTGTTTAGTGGTCTTATCTGCCAGTCTGTTCCCTGAGCCCAGGAGGTATCCTCTTTTTGACATCTTCAGCAGTGTATGACTGCAACCCTTTCTGGTTCCCAGGCAGCATCTAATAGGGTCTTAATTTCTTCCTTATTTTAAATCTTTTCCACTAGCTGTCAAAGGCCTCTGTCCTTATACAGAGCCCTGTAGTGTGGCAAAAGCATACCTGGAGTCTGTGTAAATGTTTGTCTTCTTACCTTTTGACAGCTGGAGGGCCCAGATTAGAGCATATAGTTAAGCCTGTTGAGGGGACCAGTGTGCTGGCAGAGAGCTAGCCTCAGCGATGGTTTCTTCCATGACGACTGTATATCCCGACAGCCATTGTCCTTGTTTCACCAGGCTGGCACCATTGGTGTACAGGACCCAATCTGGGTCCGGGATTGGCTGGTCTCTCAAGTCAGGTCTGCTGGCATATTTCCTTGCAATCATGTGAGGGCCCACCTTCTCCCACAGGAAGGGGAGTGGCCGGATTCAGGGCCTGACAAGGCTCAATAGTAACATGGGGGTTCTTACATAACAGTCTCTGGTATTGAGTAATCCAGGATGTTGATAGCCATTTATGGGGGTCCCCTCACAGGAGAGTGTTGATTTCATGTGGGACTTTTACGAACGAATCTTGGCCCAAAGTTAGCTTGGTTGCCTCCCGGACAAGTAAGGCAACGGCAGCAACTGCCCGTAAGCATCCCAGCCACCCAGTGGCAACATTGTCAAGCTGATTAGAGATAAGTCACTGGTTTGTCCCCATAATTTGGGACAACACTCCCATAGCCACCTTGTCCTTTTCAGTCAGCCTCCGGTCCTGGTGGAGCACTGGGAGGCAGGCGAGTCATTATCCAGTATGGGGGAGGGGTCAGGTCATCCCTGTCCAATCTTCCTTTTTTATTATCAGTCAATTTTTGTGCCATTAATATTTTTACCTTTCCATTCTGGATACAGAACCCTGTCCAAGTAGGAGGGTCTTGAGCTAACCCTGGCCATGAGTCAATATATGGATATTGATCCAGGTGTCTTGGCTCTCCTGTGACTACTGTATAGACTGCTTCCACTATTTTTAAGTTCATGGTGTTCTCTGGTGGCCATCCTACTCCCATAAGGGGCCATTCAACCTCACAGAGTATGTGGAGGCGGTTAGGCTTCTTCTTCACCCCATAGTCCCCTCCTAATCCCTTCTTAAAATTTTTAATCATGCACTCCAATATGGTTGCCTTGGATTCACTTCCCCCCTTCTTGCTTACCTTCTCCTACTTTTCCTTTTTGTTCTGTCTACAAAGTTCTCAGTACCCTATGTACTTCTGATATTTCCACTAAATGACACTTAAATTGCCATTCTGCCTCCTTCCTAATTGGGATGAGAAGAGCCTTACCTGCCAGATCCCAGAAGGAGAAGGGGGACTGACGTGTCTTCACCTGCTGGTCAGCACAGCCAAACCAGAACATCATGTGATCCAAGACTGTTTCTCCCTTAACTTTTAAAGTCCATTCTGCCTTGGTGGGCTTGATGAGGTGCGGATGAAAATACAGATGGGTTAAATATCCCATGTCCCAGGCCGTCTCCGGAAAAGCCAATTCGTACTCACTTATGTATCTCCCTCCTTTTAGCCTGACAATTCCGAGGGGGTCAAGAATTTCATTGCAGATGGGACACCTCCTTGGAGAGGGCAGAATATGAGCACAGAAAACCCAAGTTTTTTCTCCTAAAAATCCCCTGACAATTGCTTGGTAATAATTTTTCCCAAGACGGCGTGGACACCACCTCCTACATGACCTTCACAAATTTCCTTCCTAAGCCCTAACACGCTTGTCAACCTATACCAAGTAATTGTTGCCACCTGCCTATTCCAGGCTCCTGTGGGTCTGTGCTTCTTCTAATCCCTCCCAGGGGGGTGATCAGGTCCCCTCTTCCACCCTACTGGGTGGGTTCCTCTTCACCTGAGTGCTCAGTTCCCCTGCTGCCGTCCACTACCTGCTAACGTGAAAGGTCCAGGCATTGAGAAGCAGAATCCTTCCAGAAGGGCGAGGCACTGTCCCCATCTAGAAGATTTGAGCTGCAAGGCCTCGGAGTAGTCCCAAATGGGACTTGTCTCCTCAAAGTGAGGAGTTTCCCGGCCAATGCACCAAATGTTGTAGCCACGCATTCCGGGAAACAAACTGCACTCCACTATCTGCATTGTCCTTCTGAGTGAGTTTGTTACCCAGACACGTGGCTACAACACTCTTATATCAACTGCCTGTCAGGCAGATTTTTTACCTCTAATGCCACCTGGGAAGCCCCAAGATCCTCGTTGGGGACACATAAATCCTCTCTTTATTTTTTATTTTTTGAACACACTGTGAGGCATGTAGGATCTTAGTTCCCCAACCAGAGGTCAAACCCGTGCCATCTGCAGTGGAGGTATGGAGTCTTAACCATTGGACCAACAAGTAAGTCCTAATTCCTCTCACGAGATATAAGAATAAACCATCAAGTTTCTGCTAAGGGGAAGTTAAAATATATGTTTTGGTACAAGGTGTTAATTATGTTGGAGTTTTAGGCTCCAAGAGGAGATGGAACATTCTGTGCTAGGTGTGTTAATTTAGTGGGGAAAAATCAGGGCTTTGAAATCCTACAATCTTGATCTTGTTTCCTGGTTTTGTCACCTACTGGCTCTAAGATCTTAGACAAGTCAGTTCAGGCCTTTGATCCACAGATTCCTCTTTGGGAAATCTACCTTGTTGTGAAGGATTGTTGAGAAGTTTAATGATGGTGGATGACTCGGCACATAGTAGGTGTTCAATAAACATCTATGTTTCTCCTACAGGACTTGGAAATATCTTGCAGACTCTTGACATAGCTTGTTCCTGTGTTATACAAATTTACTAGCTAATGGCACATAGCAGGGAGGATATGAATGAAATTCATGGGTTGCTTTAGAGTTTACATAGCCCTTCCAAAAGGTAATGGTTGAGCAAATACCTTTTACTTTATTATTGCTTCAATTTGGGAAGTGTGATCTGAAAGAGCTGAGAATGGGGATGAGCTGACGGTAAAGACTGGGTCATAAATTTTGCTCATGTGACTCTGGGAAGTAATTTAAGCTTTCAGAACCTCATGGAGAATGGGGTGACGATCACACTGCCTGTGCAGATAAAATGAGCTAACAGAATACACAAGAATGATTCTTTGTAGGAGCAAAGCAATAAAAGATCCCCCAAATGTCCCTCTGCAGAAGAATGGGATGGGATCAATTGTGGTGTTTTCCATACACTGCCTCATGTGTGATACAGCAAAGGGAAGGAGTGGATCCTGTCAATATGAATGAATCCTTCACACAAAGGGACAAGGAAATCTTGGGAGAAGATGAACACAGTGATATCATTTATTGTGCTTGCCCAGCCACATGCAAAAACAAATAATCATGTTTAGAGAAGAAAATTTTTCATAGTCAAACTCTAAAGGAAAATACAGGAACGATAACCCCCACTTTCTGCTAGTTGTTTCTACAGTAGGAAGAGATGAGGCTGGATAAGAGAGAGGGACCAGTGGGCTTCCCATGGCTTCCACGATGCTTACTGGAGCTATTTATTCACGTTATTAGTTTTTATGTCTTATCATCTATTTACGTTATAAGAGCATAAGTTCCATATAATTTTAGATTTTGTGACATTTTATAAGGTATATCCATTATAAGATGATATGTTTCATGTTTTTATGGATTTGATAACATTTTGTAATATGTTCATATTATAAGATTATATGTTCCGTATATTCTTTTGAACATTTGAAATATTTCAGGATGAAACATTAAAAAGATGATGCTAATAAATGTGACAAGCACCTCGTGAATAGTGTACTGCTCGAGTCAGCTTGGGTAACAGCCAGTAGTTGCTGTTTGTTGACTGATTTCCAGGTGTAGGCACTGTGCCAAGGGCTTGACCTGCATTCTCTGACTACCTCCACACAACCACCACACCCTGTAGCTGCAGTCTTTATTCTTTACCACACCACAACTGCCTTCTCAGATGATAACTTGTGGCAGAGATGATCTATATGAGCTTTGGTGATTTCTTTCTTTTCTTTTTTAAAAAAATTTTAGCTGCACTACAGAACATGTGGAATCTTAGTTCCCCAACCAGGGATCAAACCCACGCCCCTGCAGTGGAAATGCGGAATCTTAACCACTGAACTGCTAGGGAAGTCTCTGTAGGTGCCGTTACTTTCACTTGTCAGATGAGTAAATTGAGACAGTTAACCAAATCACATTGTTTGAGAATTTATTAAGTGCCAGGTCCTTCTGTTATACTTGCCTCATCTTCATCTTTTGGCAACCCTAGGAAATCAACTGAAAATACAACTGTTGACCAGAGGTGGGCGAATATTTTTTTTTTTTATAAAGGGTCAGAGAGTGAATATTTTATGCTTTGTGGACCAGACTGTCACTATCATGACTCTGCTGTTGGGACACAACAGAGATAATGTGTACCTGAATGATGGGGCTGTGTGCCAATAAAACTTTATTGATGGTCATTGAGGTTTGAATTTCATTTAATTTCCATATGTCACAATTTTTTTTTCCTTTGATTTTTTTCCAAGCATTTTAGAATGTAAAGTTTTTCTTCACTCACGAGTTACTGAAAAGCAGGCCAGGGACTGGATGTGGCCCGTGGGCTGCAGTTTGCAAAAAGGGGCTGTCGACCATCACTTCCATGAGGTCAGGAAACTGTCTGATCGTGTTCAGCATTGCATACTTGGCACACCATTACGTGCCCGCCATACATCTGACGAATGTGAGTGCGTGCTGATATTTCAGAAGTCAGATGGTGGTGATATTTTCTCTCCACTTTGGGCAGCCATCTTGGTTTTCAGGGGGTACTGTTAATAATTTCTATCTTGGGCAAACCAGGATGCATGGTAACATTGCCAATCAGGGAAGTGACTCTTCACCACAGTGACAGCGGGACACTGGCTGTGTGCTGTATATGTGAGCGTTGAAAGAAGTTACTGATTTTTTTCCCACAATTTATAACTTGGGAAATTTCAAGAGTGCAAAAGAAATGCAAGAATAATGGATTAGTGCAATGAACACTTACATAGTTGTTACCTTGATAGAGCCATTTTTGAAAGGTGCCACATTTATGTCATCTCTGTCTGCCTACCTCTCTCTACCTATCTACCTACCTACCTACCTGTCTTTATCTACCTATTTTATCTATCTACCCATCTATTGGAGCTTCAGCTTCAGCATCAGTCCTACCTACCCTACCTATCTTTCTACCTACCTATCTTATCTATCCACCTACTTATCTATTTACCCACCTAACTACATACTTTCTTTGTCTATCAATATCATTATTTTTCCTTAGGCTCAAGTACAGACAGCAAGACACTTCATCCTTTAATACCGCAGGGTGCAAATCCTAAAAGCATTCTCATCCTTCTTCATAATTATGATGCTGTGTTCACAGTCAAGAAATTTAACACTGGCACAACATCATTGTCTAATATACAGTCAATATTTTTATTTCCCCATTGTCTCCCAAATGTCTTGGTTTTTTGGGAACCAGGATCCAATCAGAGATCACACATGTCATTTAGTAGTCCTTTTGATTCAGTCTCCTGGAATTTAGAGCAGTTCCCTTCTCTCTTTCTTTTACGACATTGGTATTCGAGAAGCACAGGCCATTTGTCTTGTACAAAGTCCATCGATCTGAATTTGTTTGATTGTTTCTTATGATTAGATTGGGGTTAAACATTTTTTGTCCTTCTTGGTGTGTCCCTTCAGGAGGCACGGGGTGTCATTTGTCCTGTTATTGATGATGTTAACCTTGATCATGTGGCCAAGGTGATACTGTCTAATTTCTCCCCTGTACAGGAATCATTCCCCTTCATGATGAACATCTGCCATTTTTTAATTCAAGGGAAATATTCAGGAGAAATCACTCAAGAGTGTAAACAGGAAAAGACAAACAGGTACAAGGGGCCCTGTCTGGCAGACAGTTTGCCCAGCTTCCAGGTTCTTGCAAGCCTTAGGGGTGACTGGATGTAACTGGTGCATAGCTCCTGGTCCCTTACCTCGTGCCGATATATATGCAGAGCAGCGCTCTTGCCCAGCAACTGTGGATTTATTGATTGTGTTAGCTCTCCACGATTCGGTGGTTTGGGCGGGCTGCTGGGGGCAGCAAATCTTGCCTTGGTTGTTGCATTTGTTTTCATTTCATGTAGCTACTAAGATAGAGCACATGGCCGGCCTCTCCTCCTCTCTGTGGCCTTTCCAAGGGCAGCTGTTTGGACATATGCCACCATGTTCCAGGCCACCTTCTCTCCCCTGATGATTACAATAGTCCCCGAATTGTCCCTCCAAAATCTGCCTTCCCGGTCCATTCTCCTTCAAACAACCCCAATGAATTTCTCAAAATTCAAATCAGACTATTAACCTTCTCCTTCTTAAAACTTTGTCTATTGTTTTTACTTATTAATATTTTGCCTATTGACTTTAGAATAAATATCTAAATACATACTCTGGTCTACCCTTGATGGTCTGACCCTTATCTTTCTCTCAGAACTTATTTTCTTCCATTCTTGCCTGTCCCTGGTCTCTGCACCCCAGCCACAATGATTTTCTTTCTGTTTCACAAAAATAAATATTTCCTTTCTGTTTCTGCCTCAGGGCCTTTGTATATGCCTCAGTGTTCTACCTGAGATATTCTGCTTTTATTCTCCCACTAAGGTAACTACTTGTGTTGTATGCTCACTAGAGACTGCTCCGATTTCAGGATCCAGAGGCTTTAGTAAAGTTACTAGGAATTTATCTCTTGATTAAGTGTTGGCTTTATTTAGGCTGTTTCTTTCCTCATGGTGGCAAGGTGGCTGTCAATACATCCAGACCTATGTCACACTCCCTTAACAAATCCTATATAAAGAGATTACCTCTTTATTAATAGTTCTGATAAAAATTGTGTGGTTGGTAATTGGATCACCACAGCTCACATGCCCATTCCTGAGTGAATCCTTATAGCCAGAGGGATGGAATACACACATGCATTGTAAGTCCTGGGTCATTGGAAGGGAGTGTGCATTGGCATTTCCCAAGCCTCATGGATTAAGAGTGGGGGATGGTCCTCAAAAGAAAACAGGGTGCCATTACCAGAAGAAGGGGTATGGGTGCTGGGTAGCAAAATAATAGTGCTTATTACTAACTGTTGGAAAGATTTAAACCCATTCCCCCCCCCCCCCAGAATATAATAAGCATTGTATAAATAAAAGCAAAAATAAATAATAAAAGGAGAGTTAGCAAGATTTGGCATGCTATGTGGATGGATATGATGGAGATAAGGTGCTTAGAGGCCTCAAGTCTGGAGTCCTGGTTCCTAGGAGGATAGCCAACCTTCAATTAAGAATAATGTGGGGAAGGGCTGAGTGGGTGGGTGGAGGAGCAGCTAGTTTTCTCTGTTAGAGCTCCTCTGTGTGTGTGTGTGTGATGTAAGTGGCAGTCATTAGAGACCATTAGTTGTTTTTTAATTGAAGTATACTTGATTTATAATGTTGCACTAAGTTCTGCTGTACAGCAAAGTCATTCAGTTATACACATATACATTCTTGTTTTATATTCTTTTCCATTATGGCTTATCCCAGGAAATTGGATGTATCAATAGTTCCCTGTGGTATACAGTAGGACTTGGTTATTTATCCGTTTTAAACTTAATAGTTTGCATTTATTAACCCCAAACTCCCAGTCTACTCCCCTCCCTCTCTTCCTTCCCCCTTGGCAACCGCAAGTCCGTTCTCTATGTAGAGACCATTAGTTTCAGTTACCTGTTTTTTAAGGTGAAGAACCCAGGCCCTGAACGAGGTAAAATAATTGGTCCACCTCCCACAGAGACAAACTCTATCTTCTGGTTTCATCCCCCAAAACCTGACATTTTTATTTTTTATTTTATTCCTTACTTTCCTTTTGTCTTGAGGGATGTGCATTTGCATTTATTTTGAAAACCAAAGAAGAATGTCACAGGCATTTTCAGTGGCCAAAAAAATTGCATTTCCTGAGACTAACTGCAACTGATTGCAATCCACCTGTGTGTTCAAAAGCCCTGAGAGGGCTGCTAAAATCTTCACTTTTAAAGTTGTCTTTTTCATAAAGGCAGTTTGGAGAAGATGAAAATATTCGAAGCTTCTGCAAGTCATTTTGTGTCATAGCCATTACTGCTTCTCAGGTTTTTATGGAATTTTATTAAAGATTTCTTTTACATTTCAGGTCTTTCCAGGTCTGGTGCCTGAAAATATAAACCAACTGAACAGAGCTGAACTGGGGCTCTTGGTTATCCTTGTCTAGAAGAGATTTTAGGAATTCTGATGTCCAAAGAACTTCCAGCTTGGCTGTGAATGACATCTGTATTAAATTGTCTGTGCCCTTGGGCAGGCCAACGTTGGGACCTCTGTTTGCCCCTATCCTGGAGGGTAAACCAGAGTGGACTATAGTGTATGATATAAATTTTAGTTGATACAAGGATGGAGCTTTAAATATCATCTGGTTAAAGTGTTTTTTGTTCAATTGTCTCTTTTTTTGGGCTGCACCAAGAGGCTTGTGGGATCTTAGTTCCCCAACCAGGAGTCAAATCCAGGGCCTCTGCAGTGGAAGCTCTGAATCCTAAGCACTGGACCACTGGGGAATTCCTTTCCTTGATCAATTCCATTTGTCTTTTCCATGAAGAAAAATGCAGCTTGTTGCTAATGATATTTTAATACCTGCATTGGCTAATATCTCTTTCTAACAAAGAAAATTTAGTAACATTGCCTTTTTAAAAATTTTATCTTTTTAAGTTGAGGGATAGGCTGTATATTGTCACCCTGTTTATTTAACTTATATGCAGAATACATCATGAGAAGCGCTGGACTGGAAGAAACACAAGTTGGAATCAAGATTGCTGGGAGAAATATCAATAACCTCAGATATGCAGATGACACCACCCTTATGGAAGAAAGTGAAGAGGAACTCAAAAGCCTCTTGATGAAAGTGAAAAGTGGAGAGTGAAAAAGTTGGCTTAAAGCTCAACATTCAGAAAATGAAGATCATGGCATCTGGTTCCATCACTACATGGGAAATAGATGGGGAAACAGTGGAAACAGTGTCAGACTTTATTTTTCTGGGCTCCAAAATCACTGCAGATGGTGACTGCAGCCATGAAATTAAAAGACGCTTATTCCTTGGAAGGAAAGTTATGACCAAACTAGATAGCATATTCAAAAGCAGAGACATTACTTTGCCAACAAAGGTCTGTCTAGTCAAGGCTATGGTTTTTCCTGTGTTCATGTATGGATGTGAGAGCTGGACTGTGAAGAAGGGTGAGCGCCAAAGAATTGAACTGTGGTGTTGGAGAAGACTCTTGCAAGTCCCTTGGACTGCAAGGAGATCTAACCAGTCCATTCTGAAGGAGATCAGCCCTGGGATTTCTTTGGAAGGAATGATGCTAAAGCTGAAACTCTAGTACTTTGGCCACCTCATGTGAAGAGTTGACTCATTGGAGAAGACTCTGATGCTGGGAGGGATTGGGGGCAGGAGGAGAAGGGGACGACAGAGGATGAGATGGCTGGATGGCATCAGTGACTTGATGGATATGAGTCTCAGTGAGCTCCGGGAGCTGGTGATGGACAGGGAGGCCTGGCGTGCTGCGGTTCATGGGGTTGCAAAGAGTCGGACAGGACTGAGCGCCTGATCTGATCTGATCTGATCTGATCTGAGTTACAATATTATATAAACTTCAGGTGTACAACATGGTGGTTCACAATTTGTAAAGGCTATACTCCATTTATAGTTATTATAAAAAAATGGCTATATTCCCTATTAGTGAGTTAGTAAAGTCGCTCAGTCATGTCCGACTTTTTGAGACCCCATGGTCTATAGCCTACCAGGCTCCTCTGTTCATGGAATTTTCCAGGCAAAAGTACTGGAGTGGGTTGCCATTTCCTTCTCCAGGGGATCTTCCTGACCCAGAGATTGAACCCAGATCTCCCGCATTGCCGATAGATGCTTTACTGTCTGAGCCACCAGGGAGGCATATTCCTTGTACTGTATAATATACCCCCATAGCTTATTTATTTTATACATAGTAGTTTGTACTCTTAATCCACTACCCCTATATTGGCTCTTCCTCTTCCCTCTTCTCACTGATGGTCATTAGTTTGTTCTCAATATCTCTGAGTTTATTTCTTTTTTGTTATATCACTAATTTATTGTATTTTTTAGATTCCACATGTAAGTGATATCATACAGTATCTGTCTGTCTTTATCTGATCTATTTTACTGAGCACAATACCATTCAAGTCTGTCCCTGGCAAAATTTTATTCTTTTATATGGCAAAATTTCATTTTTTTTTTAAACCACATCTTCTTTATCCATTCATCTGTTGATGGGCACTTGGATTGCTTCCAAATCTTGGCTATGGCAAATAATGCTGTTATGAACATTGGGATACATGTATTTTTTTGAATGGATGTTTTTATTGTCTTCAGATATATATCCATAAAAAACATTGTTTTTATTTTCTATTTGTGTTTTTCCTTTCTCTTCTCTCTGTGTAGCCAGTGAAAACTAGTTTTCCATTTATTTATAATCCAGCAACCACCACTACCAACACTAACATAGTGCTTACTAATTCTAGGAATTTTCTCAAGATTTTACATCCATAACTCATTCCCTTCTCTTACAAGACAGGGTACTATTTTTATCCCCACTTTAGAAATGAGAAAATAAAATCACAGAGAGGTTGATGCACTTGCCCAAGGTCACACAGCTAGTACATACCAGAAGGGGGATTTGAACCCAGGAATTCTGCCTTCAGAGCCTGTGCCCTTAACGATCCTACTTTGCTGATGCATGACATAACGTTTCCTTTTTAAAATAGATTTACCAAAAAACAAGAACAAAAAAAGGAGATGAGAGTTAATTTAAAGAAAAATATTAAACAGATAATAAAGCATGCATGACAAGGGTACAGCAAAATTGTGACCATGGCTTTGAATCACTGAAACTTAGGAAATGCTGAACACTCTAGAAACCTAGAATTCCATAAAAAAGGAAAATGCCTGCATCAGGGAAGACGCCAGATGGGGGCTCCTGAGTGTATTCTAAGCCATAGCTCCCGTAGCTCAGAAAATTGCTTGTCTAAAATGAGAAATGTCTTCCTTTCGTAGCCATAGAGCCTGGTGACTTCCACTAAGGGTGTCAGGCATGCTGGACTCCTTCAATCTGACCTTGCTGGAGGCTGAGGTTAGCGTCCTTTTGTGGAGGTGCTGGCCGCCCCCAGAAGGACCACCATGTGACAGGTGTTTTAATGTACTGTCTGTGGGGTGTGTCAACTGACCTTCAGCCAAAGTAATTAATGGGCTTTTTGCACAGTACAGTCATCTCACGGCCCCTTGGGCAGCAGAGATGGGATGGAGGAGCCTGCACACAGCACCAGAGACAGCTGCGGGCGGCTCTGCTTGCCTTGCTGACATCCCTTCTCCCTCTACTTTGCAGACAAACCCTAGCACTAACCCTAACCCCAGTTCTAACCCTAACCCTTACTTTACTCTAACTCTTAACTAACCTCAACCCCAATCCTCTGCTTCTCCCCTTTATCCACCTCATTCATCCATTCATTCCTCCCTCCGGATTTACTAAGGTATAATTGGTATTGCACGGGGAAGGCAATGGCACCCCACCCCCGTACTTTTGCCTGGAAAATCCCATGGACGGATGAGCCTGGTAGGCTGCAGTCCATGAGGGTCGCTAAGAGTCGGACACGACTGAGCGACTTCACTTTCACTTTTCACGTTCATGCATTGGAGAAGGAAATGGCAACCCACTCCAGTGTTCTTGCCTGGAGAATCCCAGGGACGGGGGAGCCTGGTGAGCTTCCGTCTATGGGGTCACACAGAGTCCGACACGACTGAAGTGACTTAGCAGCATTTGGTATTGCATACATTTAAGGTCTCCACTGTGAAGACCTCCTATGTGTCTGTTAGTTGCTCAGCTGCGTCCGACTCTTTTTGACCCTGTGGACTGCAGCCCACCAGGTTCCTCTGTCCATGGAATTCTCCAGGTAAGAATACTGAAGTAGGTAGCCATTTCCTTCTCCAGGGGATCTTCTCGACCCAGGTATCGAATCTGGGTCTCCTGCACTGCAGGCAGATTCTTTACCATCTGAGCTACTAGGGAAGCTACTAGGGAATATGCATATATATTATGAAATGATGAGCACAATCAAGTTAATTAATGCATTCATCACCTCACACAGTTACCGTTTTCATCCACTCAATTATTCAAATACTCGTTCATTTATTTTTTTTAATCCGTATTTATTGAGCACCTATTGTATCAGCTAGGGTTCCAGCGGGAAAGAGAAGGCACATTTCAACTGGATAATTGAGGAGAATTTGGTAAAAAAAAGACTATAGCTGTATAGTTATATAGTTATGTAACTGTAACCCAGTATAGCTGTATAGTTATATAGTTATGTAACTGTAACCCAGTATACGGGGAAGGCTATGGCACCCCACCCCAGTACTTTTGCCTGGAAAATCCCATGGACGGAGGAGCCTGGTAGGTTCCAGTCCATGGGGTCGCTAAGAGTCGGACACGACTGAGCGACTTCACTTTGACTTTTCACTTTCATGCATTGGAGAAGGAAATGGCAACCCACTCCAGTGTTCTTGCCTGGAGAATCCCAGGGACAGGGCAGCCTGGTGAGCTTCCGTCTATGGGGTCGCACAGAGTCGGACACGACTGAAGCGACTTAGCAGCAGCAGCAGCAGCAACCCAGTATAACGATATGGTTGTGAACAAGGGGACTACAGTGCATACTGAGGTGTTAGGGCTGGAAGAGAGAGAATCATTACCACCTCCAGGGCAAAGAGAAGGAGAGGGGGTTGGAGGCAGGGTGGGGTGGGGGATGGGGAAGGACAGGCGGGGCTGTGCAAGAGGGGCCGCCTCTGTGGGTCAGAAGGTAGGTGGTCAGAGCAGGGAGGGGCCAGAAGGAAGCCCCCTCCCTCCTCCTTCCTTGCACATCCCAGATCACTTTCTAGTGCTTCTGAACTTGCAGCTGGAGTGTCACTCATTGCTGTGTATCAGCACATAGATGTTGTTACAGTAAAGAGGAAACCAAAACATTTCTTTTACTTAATGCCCCTTGGAGAGAAAGGACAAAGGGTAGATGGAGAGGGCTTTTCCTCAGAAGCAGATGAAGAAGGAATATTTTCTTTTGCGGAAATAGTGCTCTTGGCAAGGCTTTAATGTGCAAACGAAGTGTGACTGGGACAAAAGAATACTCAGACATCATTAGGAAACAAACCTATCTGATTTTGCTTTGTGTTATATCTGGCTTCTGTTAAGGCAGAATTCTCTGTGCTCACTCACCTCGAAGCTCAGAGAGGGTGAGTGGCTTGCTCAAGGACGCACAGCAGCATAGCACGTGTGTCAAGGCGGTTTTGTTGCTGAACTTCAGGCCCCCTGCTTCCTCACTGTGTACTTGTTCCATTTTGTCATCATCTGTGAAACCGTCTTCAGTTGCTACCTCTCTCTGGGGAGAAACCCAAGTCCTCACAGTTTCTGGAAGAAAGTGCAGTGTTGTTATTTAATCTCCTCTGCTGCATTTCATCTTTTCCAAGTGTTAATGGCATTTCCCATCATGCAATGCTCCAGACAAATGCTGGGTTATCTTCCTGGCCCTTTGCCAACTCAGAGAGTTCAAAAAATGGTGATTTTTTTCGTATCTATCCCTGAATGCAAACTTTCCTTCTAGCAACCTCTGCCACAGGCCACTTGGTCAGATTAGAACCTGACACCTCCCCTCCCTCCGCTGGCTCCACATCCCAACTTCCCCACTTGTCAAGGATGCCATCACATACTCAGGCTCCCAGGCTGGCAAACCACAGATTGTTCTTTCAGTCTTTTCTGTTTTATTCCCTTTATCCAAGTCATTATGAACTCCTTTGCTTTTTACTAACCAGTGCAGATTAGCAGTTAAGAAAAGTACATGCTGGTGGGGAAAATGTTGGCATCGGACAGATCTGGGTTCAAAGCTTGGCCGTGCTGCTTGTCTGTGTTGTACTTATGAGACGTTTGGCAGGTTGCAAAAACTCCTAAAGTCTCAGTTCCATGTGCCACTCAGATCCCCTTTTAGTGGAGGGCTTGTCGGGGGATGCTGACAGCAGATGGTCCTCAGGTGTTAATCCCTTCAAGGTTCCCTCAGCTGCAGAGCCACCTTGACCTTTTCCCTTTCTGGGTCAGCCCACAGCTCAAGGTGGAGTATGAAGGCCTTGCCATCAAGACCCAACTTTTGAACATCACCAAATTAGCACCAGGCCTCCCCATTGGGCAGGCTGAGGATGTGGTTGAACCTGCATCACAAGCTCGATTTCCCCCTCTATCCACTCTACTTCCTTCCCCAGCCTTCCACAGGGATCCATCCCAAGGGCCCTCCTTAGTAAATAGCCCATATGCTAAGCTCTGTCTCCAGGTGGGTTTCCTGTAGATTCCAGCTTGGGACACTGGATGATAATCACACTTACTCCTAGGTGGATGGGAGGACATGTAGCCTTCTTGTCATCAGTGAATGTGAAGCTCCTATGAGGCTTTAAGCAGGGGAAGAGCACCATCCAATCTCCTTTAAAAAAAAAAAAAAAGAGAGAAAGAAAGGAAGAGAGAAGAAAGAAAAAGAAGAAAGAGAGAAAGAAAGAAAAAGGAAGGAAGAAAGAAAAAAAAACCTCTCTGGCAAAGGAAGGGGGTTCTTAGCAGCAGTATCAGCATCCATGGTACTAATAATGGGGATTGGTCTCTGTTGTAGCAAACATTCTGTCCTTTCTCCACTTATCCTGAAAGCTAACTTTTTTTTCAGGTTGTCTCATCTTTACTAGACACCCTGCTGGGAGAGAATTCCATCCTTCTGTCGCTGCAAGTATTCTTGATGTAGAGCCACAACATCCGAGGGGTTCATTTCTTGCAATTTGCGGGAATCACAGGAAATGAATCAGATTTTTGCATATTTTTAGGGTAGAGTGATGCACAAACAAATCTAACATACAAAGACCCATCCCACCATGGACCATTGCAGGCTTTAGTACCCTCCAGATGCTCTTCTAGGATCCTGCTTATCTTGCTTCTTCCCTCCCTCTGCTCCATGGAGTGGTCTGCCTCCGCTCTCTCCCCGCTCCCCTGGCAAGTTCATCCAGTTGAGAGGGTGATATTTGCATGATTTGAATAATAATTTTGCATAATAGAGGCTCTTATTTAAATGATGTAAATTTCCTCCTGTCCTCTCTTTAGATTATTATTCATCCATTCAGTGAGATCACTTTTTAGGGGATGCGATAGAAATATTTACAAAAGACAGAGCATCAAGTGTGAAGGCTTTAATGATTTCTAGCAAAAATTAAAATGATTTTAATGGTTTTGCTTTTTTTGTTGTTCTATACATATGAGGGTGGAGGTTGCAGCTGAAGGTACAATCTCTTTTATGAAATTTAGTGAATTTTAAGACTCTATTTGCCCTGAGTCAGTTGAGGTGGGGGGAACTGGGGATGGAGGATCCAATGCAGTCTCTGGATACCTCTTGTGAGATGTACCTGAGGTTCCATCCTACCCTCCCCTTTTTCCCTTTCTGTGTCTTGTATGTCTTCTGGGGATGCAGACCTGATGTGTATTTTCCTCCTTTTCTAATGGAAGGAACAATGAATTGGGGTTGGGAATACCTGGCGGGTTCTTAGGTTGGAAGCAACAGACACCGATTTGGGCTCAGTTAAGTCAAAGACATTAATCAGAAGGTTCAGGAGTTAGACGGTGGGAGAGGGGACAAGCAATCAGCCCAGCATGGGTTCCAGGCTCACTTCTTGGCTTGGGGTGATGGGGGCACCTCTAACATTTGCAGGCCCCAAGGCAAGAGTGCAGAGGGAGGCCAGGATATCTTTTGTTTGTGAATTTGAAAATTATACATCAAGCAAATAAATGAAATGTGGGTTATGTTCCTATCTTGACACACTTATCAGTTTGAATTTAGAATGTTGGATTTCTCAGTCATGGTCCAGAATGTGATGACTCAGGAGACCTCATGGCCCACCCTTCTTTCTCTTCTAACCCTTGGCTTTGTCCTGTACCCCTCCTTGAGCTATTTGTTTCCATCTGGATAAGCCTCAGTTTCTTCATCTGCTAAATGGCAAAGATATATCAGTCCCACCTACCCCGAAGGGTTGTTCCCTCTTTCATTCATCCACTCATTCAGTATTTATTGAGGGTGTACTGTGTCGATGGTCACTGTGATAGGTGCTGGGACAGAGCAACAAATAAGGCAGACATGAGGTTTATTTTCAGCTGGAGGAGAAAATAGTAAATAAGAAAATAGATAAATAATCAAAATTTCATACAATAATAGAAGAAATAAGACAAAATAGGATAAAGTAACAAAGAATAATAGAGATGGGGGCAGTGGGATGCTGTTTTAAATACAGAGATCAGAAAAACATGTCTGAGTGACATGTGAAATGACAGAGAATGTTTATTGATTGACATAATGAAATTATGCTGATTTCTAGCTTGATTATAGCAGAAGTGGATAAGCTGATTATTGGTAATCAGCTGGAGAAGGAAATGGAAACCCACTCCAATGTTCCTGCCTGGAGAATCCCAGGGACGGGGAGCCTGGTGGGCTGCCATCTATGGGGTCACACAGAGTCGGACATGACTGAAGCGACTTAGCAGCAGCAGCGAATTACATAAGAGTTCTTCCATAAACATTTTAAGGTTTTTCTGGCTTCCTTTTTCTGTGTTGAATTTTACTGTTTTTAAAAGAGGTAACCCAAAGGGCAGATTCATCCATCCTTATAGAACTGCATGGACATTTCTCTGAATTAGCTGCTATTCCTCCTGGAGGGCTCTTAAGGCAGCAGAAGGACCCTGACAGCCGGGTCCATGCTGTGTCAGTGACCTGCCTCTGTGCTCAGCTGCTGGAAGCCTCAGCAGTCTCATTAACGTTGGAAAAGCACTTTGGGTTCCCAGCTGAAAGATACCAAGAAAGGCAAGGTTTAATTATTTTGTTTTTCCCACATCTTCAGTGTGCAGAAAGGCCATCAGAGGCAGCCAGAACTCACCATCAAGAACAAGAGGCTACAGTTAATGGAGAGATGAGACTGGCAGAAGCAGAGAGAGAGGCGGAGGACGGAAGGAGGTTTTCCTGGCTTCTAGCTGAGGACAGGTCGTGTGGTGGTGGTCAGTCTCCTCCTGTGCCCATGACCCATCCTGTTTCTATGTGGCCGGTGACATCAGCTTCTTAGGGTCCACTCTGGTCAGATTCATTTCCCTTTTCCATATCAGAACATGGCTCTGTGATAACCTCCCACCCCCAGGGTGCTCTGTCTTTCTAAGGTGGTCAGTAGAGCCCCGAGAAGGTGGACATTGGCTGGAGGAGATAATAATAATAGCTTTGGGTTACTGTGCACCAGCTATGTCACTGACTCCCCACCACAGCTGCCAATGGAACGATTATCCTCATTTTACAGATGAAGAAACTGAGGCTCGGAGAGGAAAAGTGACACATCTGAGAAAATGGATGAACTGGAATTTGAACTCAGCTCTAACTAGATTCAGCACAATCTTTTGTCTCTCCTTTCAAAATATGTGCCTGCCCACTTTTCCTCAACCCCACTGCTATCACCTGGGCCAGCCACTCTCACATCTCTTCCTTGGTCTCCCTGATTACATCCTCTCTCCCCACCTCTTTGTTAATCATACCAGGTGCACTCCTACCTCAGGGCCTTTGCACAGGCTGTTCTTTCTGCCTAGAATACTCTTCCCCAAGTAGTTGCATCAACTTGTTTCAAGTGTGTGCTCAAATGTCACCTCTTCTCTGACAACCCTTTTAAAAATTGCAAAATTTCCCCACTACCCCCGATTTCTCCCTCTTTCCTTATTTTCCTCCCCGGCACTTCTCATTATCTAACACACTCTATCACTTACTTATTTTTTGTTTGTTGTTCACTCTTCCCCTCAAAAAGATCAGCTCCATGAAAGCAAGGTGCTTTGTCATGCCCTCTGCTGCTTCCCCAGCATCAAGAGCAGCGCCTGGCACCCAGTAGGTGCTCAATATATATTTGTTGAGTGAGTAACTCCAAAGCCATCCTTCTGTCCACCGCAGGCATGGGGCCTCCCTCGACTGGCTTCCTGTCTGTCAGAATTCCTCATCCTTGACAACACTTGCTATAGTCGGACACTTCAGTTTTCTCCAGTGCTTGGGTGTAAAATAGTGGTTTTCCCATGCATTTCTTGATATGCCTGGGAACTCAGATGTCAACATTTCTGAGGGACACTGGAGCTGTGTCCCCCCAGATTCCCCCCCCCCAATTTTGTTCAAGTCCAGAGCTCCGAAGTAGACCATCTCTTGGGATTTCTTGATACGGGTCTTTGTTTCGGGTTATAATAAGACAAGTGACTTATGTAAAACAAAAGTTAGCATCTGCTCTGCACACTGGCTTTAATATTTAGGGATAATTTAAACCAAAGGAAAAGGCAGAGTTATTAATAAACAGTTGAGGGGAAGTGTGAAGAGAGAGTATGAAAATCTTCCATTGAAAAAGCTACTGTAGTTAGCATCCAAAATAAAACCCTGCTTAGCATGCTGGTTCTGCTCATTTGCAAATTAAGAGATGCATTGTTTTAAAAATAATTAACTCTAATTTTGCATGTTTGGGAGATGGCTCTCCACTGGCTTAAAAATCTTTATTTATTTGCAATGTTCTGAATACAAATTAATCTCCATCGCTAAACTAAGCTTTTGCTGCTTGATGTGCTCTCAACTGGGGCTTCCCAGGTGGTGCTAGTCATAAAGAACCCACCTGCTATTGCAGAACATATAAGAGACATGGGTTCGATTCCTAGGTCAGGAAGATTACCTGGAAGATGGCATGGCAACCCACTCCAGTATTCTTGCCTGGAGAATCCCATGGACAGAGGAGCCTGGCAGGCTACAGTCCAAAGGGTCACACAGAATTGGGACGTGACTTAGCATGCAAGAGAGAACACGTGCTCTCAAAGGCTCATGGAGGCAAAGCTGGTATCACTAGAGGAATAATGTCTGGGTCCTTGGAAGTTATATTTTGGGGTTCTCTGTAGACCGCAGAATTCCTATCACTTAGAGTAGGGATCTTAGCAACCACTGTTCAGTGGTTCTTCATTTTACAGGAGTTCAGTTTTCTTCATTTTACAGGTAAAGAAATGGGAGCCCAGAGAGGTAAACGGACTTGTCCAAAGTCACATAGCAAATAGGTGGCATAACTGGGATTAGAATGAGGCCCCTTCCAGCCTCAGTAGTTGTATTTTCCATGAAAATTTTGTGTTCCCGTAGTTCAGTCACACTTGTAAGATACTCATGTGCCCCTGGTACTATTGTACACCTAAGTTTTTCCTTTTAAATTGATTCTCTTTAAAAAAAACATAAAGGTGTTTATTTAAAAGGAAATAACTGCCCAAGTGTAAATGGAAAATCTTATTACTCACAGAAATAGAAAATAAATGATAATTATACAAGTAAATCCATGTATGAAGCTGTACTAGGCAACTGTGATTGTTAAGACAATGACTCATGTACAACAAAAGCTAGCATCTGCTCTGCTCATCGGGTTTAGTATTTAGGGATATTTAGGGCTACTTAGAACTCTGGGCTGGGACTTCCCTGGTGGTCCAGTGGCTAAGACTCTGAGCTCCCAATGCAGATGTCCGGGGTTCACTGGTCAGGAAACTAAGACCCAGAGCAGCCGAATAAATTTAAAAAATATTAAAAAAGAATTCTGGGCTGAGACTTCCTCTCTGTTAAAAGGAGGCAATAGCAAGTTTGAGAGCAGCATTGGGGACCTGTGGTTACCAACTTGAGACTTTCTCCTTGTGGTCAGGATTGGAAGGGAATGAAAAAAGGGACAAATTTCTCCCAAGGTAAAGATTATGTGTTAGTTGCTCCTGCCAGGCTCCTCTGTCCATGGAATTCTCCAGGAAAGAATGGAGTGGGTTGCCATTTCCTTTTCCAGGGTATCTTCCTGACCCAGGGATCGAACCCCAGTCTCCTGCACTGCAGACAAATTCTTTACTCTCTGAGCCACTAGGGAAGCCCAGTGTACCATTTAGAATTGTCTCAGGCAATGGCATCCCACTCCAGTACTCTTGCCTGGAAAATCCCATGGATGGAGGAGCCTGGTAGGCTGCAGACCATGGGGTCGCGAAGAGTCAGACATGACCGAGCGACTTCATTTTCGGTTTTCACTTTCATGCATTGGAGAAGGAAATGGCAACCTACTCTGGTGTTCTTGCCTGGAGAATCCCAGGGACGGGGGAGCCTGGTGGGCTGCCGGCTCTGGGGTTGCACAGAGTCGGACACGACTGAAGCGACATAGCAGCAGCAGCAGCAGCAAAAAGCAGCAAGCACTACAGTCCTTGGGGGGTGGGAGTGGGGGGCATGTTATCGCGAGACCATTGCCGCGAGACCGTTGGAACGAGATCCACAGTGTGCAGAGCCTGGAGGTCTCACTTCTCCAGCAGTCAGCCTGGCAGCGGGTGGCCCTCTCAGAGGTGAGTGTGCCCAGAAATGAAGCTCAGCCTTCTCCCAGGGGCCCTCCAGCTCAGGGCTGTTAGGTGAACCAGGGGCCCAGGGACAGGCTGAGGTCTGTGTCTTGCTCGCAGAGCTCCAGAGCCCCCGAGCCCTCGTCCTGGCCTTCAGGCGGAGGCGACCCTTTTCCCTGATCTCCGCCTCCTCCACCTAATGGTTGCCGTCTCGGAACGTCCTGATGTCCTCAGAGGATGACGTACGTGGATGCTGCCCTTAAGGAAATAGCTTCCATCAGCTTCGGTCTCTCTGTTCAAGTTTCACAACTTGGTCCAGTTTGGATCAGTTGTATACTTCTAGGAGGTAACCAGAGGCCAGGGTTAAGTTGGAAGGACGTTGCATATTATTACCTCAAGTCCACCTCTGTGGTTGTGTTGGAGGAAAGCAGACCCCTTCCAGGGCCTGGAGGCTGGGCTCTGGTCTAGCACTCAGAAAGGAATTGTTCGAGGAGACACCCATGCTGACGAAGCAAGAGACTTTACTGGGGAGGGGCGCCCTGGGCGGAGAGCAGCAGGGTAAGGGAACCCAGGAGGACTGCTCTGCCTCGCAGCTTGAAGTCTCGGGTTTTATGGTGATGGGGTTAGCTTCCAGGTTGTCTTTGGCCAATCATTCCGACTCAGAGCCCTTCCTGGTGGTGCGTGCATTGCTCAGCCAAGATGGAGTCCGGTGAAAAGGATTCTGGGAAGGTGGCAGAACATATGGACTGGCGTCTCACCTCTTTCCTTTTGATTTTTTTTTGATTCTGGCTGGTAGTAGCTTGTCAGTTCCATGTTCCTTACCAGGACCTCCTGTTTGATAACTCATGCAAGTGGTTACTATTATGCCTGGCAAGGGTGGGCAGTTTTGGTCAGTGATTTCCGTAACAGTTGGGGCTGTTCTCAAAGAAGGGCAATTATGATGAGCTGGGAATTAACCTGATACTTACTATGACATGTGTTCTATTGTGTTCTATTGATCCTATACAGCTATTCTCTCCTGTCTAAATGAAAAGCCTGAGAGCAGCATGGTCCTGGGTACCTGGCTCCCTCAGTGATGATGACGGGGCAGGGTCTGGGGACCTGGCCCCAAGGGCACCACCAGCTGAGAGCTGCCTCTTCATCAGGATCTGGGCACAGGCAGAAGGACCCAGACTGGATGCTGGACAAATGCTCCTGGGCAGAGTAACTGGCTGGCATAGGGGCCCTAGAGGGCAAAAGTTAAGCCTTGGGACCTTGCTCTTTATCATCAGAACAGAGACTAACATTTGTTTTGGTGGAGGTTTATAGGTTTGTAAGTTTATAGGTTTATATATCATAACCTGATCACGTCCTGACTTTATGAACAAAGGATCTGACGCCTAGATGTTTGCAATAACTAACCATGCCCCTCCCTCACCTTTCCTATAAAAGAGCTTTGCTGAAAGCTTTCAGGAAGTTCAGGGTTTTTTAAGGCACGAGTCATCCGTTTCTTTGGATGGCCCTGCAATAAGCCTTTCTCTGCTCCAAACTCCAATGTTGTGGTATTGTTTGGCCTCACTGTGTATCAGCACACGGACTTGTGTTTGGTAACTAGATGAGGTATAAAGGAAAGTGTCAGGGAGCAGTTTTTAGGAACCTTCTTTAAAAAGACATTTATTTGGACCATTGCTTTTATTTCTTCATTGCTTTCTCTTCCCTGTTGGTTGGAATTAGATGTGATGGTTAGAATTAGGCAGCCATGGTGGACAAAGAAGGGACCATGAATATAGAGTCTAGTGGAGCAATAAGGGGACCCTGGCCCCCTGAGCCTCTGGATTTATTGCTTAATGAATTGATTGGATTTATAAAAGAAATGAGCTTTTTTTTTTTTTTTTTTTAAGTTTCAGTTATGTTGGATCTTTGCTATTCATAGTGAAAGTTCATTCTAATACAAAAGGAGAACTCTGTTTCTAATTAGACGACCTGGATTCTAGGCCCACTCCTCCAATTCATCTTCCATTCAAATTTGGGGGTGAAAAAAAATAGTCCCTGCTTCACAATCCTCAGCCTTCATTTTAAGCTTCCATTGGGGTTCGTCCCTTGGGAATTTTCAGTTCTGCTCAGGGTTCTGGGTGTTTCTGTTCTGAGGCAGTGATGTGGGCAAGGTGCCCAAGGAAGGAGCAGGATGGAAACTGGCTGCTGCTGGAGTTTATCTCGGGTTACCTGGTCAAGTAGGCGATCAAGGTAAACTGGGACCCAGAACTGTGAGAGCATCCTGGGTTAGAGGGAGAGCAGACCTTGATAGCTGTTAAATAGCATCACACGGGGAGCACGTCTGTCCTTAAACTGCCTTATTTTTTTCCTTCTGAACCGCACCAAGCACGGATCCATAAAGGAACAAACAATCCATTCCTCTCTTCCTCTCACAACATCCTCAGCAGCTGCACAGTTGTTATGTATTTTAAATAAAGCATTTAAAGCCTCTCAGAATTTAGCAACAATCACCATGGATACTCATCACTGAAATCCTTTGTTACCATGGCAACATTCCACCCTTCAACCCCTCCTTACCCCCAACTCTATCTTGCCTGTTTACCCTGAAACTGACACATTAGTTATGGTGAATGAAAAAAATTTGAGAGGAACGTCCAAGGGCATAGAAGCATGAAATATCTTGCCAGAAAACAGGTATTTTTCCATTATTGTAATAAGTATGTTTCATTCTGCTATTTTATCACAGATAAAAGACTACTATTGTTGGGGGGAGAGGAAGATCAATGATGAATTAAAGCTAAAACGATCCCTTTGTCATATCCTGTAGGTGATTTTTAATAGCTATTCTTTGAAAATGTGGTCAAAAGCCATTCTGGAGTATTAAACTGTTGGTACTACTTGACCCACTTCTTGCAGTTTTTGAAAACACTTCAAGACAAAACTTTAAAAGGAACAAAAAATCTTTCCAAAGCTCTCACAGCAACCTTTGTGGGATGGTAAGACAGGGGAAACAACCCCATGCCTGACGGATGGGCAGGGAGTAGTTCTGCAAAGCGATCAGAGTATGAAGCAGCAAGATCTTTTGTAGCATTTATGAATGACACATAGGACAGGGCTATACATTTCCTGGTTCAGAGAAATAATGTTGAGCAAATTGAGAAAAATACAGTTGATCCCATAATTATTGGCAAGTGTTCTGGGATTGTGTGTATGCTCCCTGAACAGCACTGGGGAGAATCTGGAGATTTGGAACTCCCTTTGGGTCAGCAACCTTTTTAAGAATCTGAGAATGCCTTGGACCGTCTCCCCAGAAAAAGCCCCAGACATACAACATTTTACATATAATTCTATGAGATTCAGGGGTCCCTTGATATCCATCAAGGGTCACCCCTCTCCACAGATGTTCCTCAACTCCAGGTTTAGGGGATAATGTTCATTTAATTCACTCCTTGCCATTAAGTTATTTAATTCCATTTAAAAGCAAAACCATACTAAAACATGTTCAGAGATTTCAGATATATTACTTACTTGCTGTCTGTTCCCTTCGCTAGAATGTAAGGTACATGAAGGCAAGGATTTTTCAAGATCTTGTTTACTGTCACATCGCGAGTTCCTCGGACAGTGTCTGTTCTAGGAATTGTGTATGTGTGTATTGTGCTCAGTTGCTCAGTCATGACTCCAGGGACTGTAGCCCACCAGGCTCCTCTGTCCACGGAATTTCCTAGGCAAGAATAGATCTCCTCCAGGGGATCTTCCCCACCCAGGGATTAAGCCCCCATCTCTTGCACTGGCAGGTGGATTCTTTACCACTGAGTCCTAGAACCAGGGGAGCCCGTTCTGGCGATTACTTCTCAGTATTTCTTGAAATTATTTAACAGTATGTCCAACTGTAAAGTATTATTATTAGAATTAGAACTGTATGGGAATCATCCATGTTATTTCATGTTCTTGTAAACTATTCACATTGCTGTACAGTGTATCACAATACTCCATTGTGTAAATATACCACAGGTTGTTCATTTATACTACTGTTGGTCAGCACTTGTGTTGTTTCCAGTTTCTTTGTTTTGATTTTTTTGCTTTTATGAATAGCATGACCTTGAACTCTCTAGCACAAGTCTTTTAGTGAAAAATGAATGCATTTCTCTTTGGAATATGCCTAGGAATGCTCCTTGGAAGGAAAGTTCTGACCAACCTAGATAGCATATTGAAAAGCAGAGACATTACTTTACCAACAAAGGTTCGCCTAGTCAAGGCTGTGGTCTTTCCTGTGGTCATGTATGGATGTGAGAGCTGGACTGTGAAGAAGGCTGAACACCGAAGAATTGATGCTTTTGAACTGTGGTGTTGGAGAAGACTCTTGAGAGTCCCTTGGACTGCAAGGAGATCCAACCAGTCCATTCTGAAGGAGATTTCTTTGGAAGGAATGATGCTAAAGCTGAAACTCCAGTATTTTGGCCAACTCATGCGAAGAGTTGACTCATTGGAGAAGACTCTGATGCTGGGCGGAATTGAGGGCAAGAGGAGAAGGGGACGACAGAGGATGAGATGGCTGGATGGCGTCACTGACTCGATGGATGCGAGTCTCAGTGACCTCTGGGAGTTGGTGATGGACAGGGAGGCCTGGCGTGCTGCAGTTCATGGGGTCGCAGAGTCGGACACGACTGAGCGACTGATCTGATCTGAGGAATGGAATTGCTAGATTACAGTGTTTTGCTGTTGCTAAGTCGCTTCAGTTGTGTCTGACTCTGTAGACCCCATAGACAGCAGCCCACCAGGCTCCCCCATCCCTGGGATTCTCCAGGCAAGAACACTGGAGTGGGTTCCCATTTCCTTCTCCAGTGCATGAAAGTGAAAAGAGAAAGTGAAGTCTCTCAGTCATGTCTGACTCTGAGCGACCCCATGGACTGCAGCCTACCAGGCTCCTCCATCCATGGGATTTTCCAGGCAAGAATACTGGAGTGGGTTGCCATTGCCTTTAATTTTAATAGATATCGCCAGTTTTCCAAAGTGGTTGTACCAATTTGCACTCCTTTTTGGGTAACTCTGCATGTCTTTCCGTCTCTAGGTCTATTGTATCATTCCATGTCCCTGTATTCCCTGTAAAGACACTTGTGGATAATAATCACCCCCTTTTCTGAGCCCCACCAGTATACTTTCTTTCTTGGCTGTGAACAGTTTCATCTCTGCTCATATGATTTAGCTCCCCGAGAAAGCTCCTTTCTCTACCAGTTCCCTTGAAAACACTCAATGCTCATGTTTGTTGAATATGTGAATGATTGATTCAGATCTTCTGGAGCAATCCCAAATGTTTGCTTTTCCATGTTTATTTTTGGACCATGTGTTAAGAGGAAAACTCTGAGCCATTTGAAAATACTGAACTAAAAGCACATCACCAGCTGAAAATGACCACAGTGTTCTAACCCTCAGCTTATAATTGATGCCAATCAAAAAAAAAAAAAAAAAGATCTTCCCCTGGTGTATCAGGACCAAAGGTAATTTCTGGAATTTGCTTTCAGAATTGGGTTGGGATGTCACATGTGTGTTAGTCATTCAGTCATATCTGACTTTTTGTGACCCCATGGTTGGGCCCGCCAGGTTCCTCTGTCCGTGGAATTCTCCAGACAAGAGTATTATACTGGGTTGCCATTCCCTTCTGCAGGGGATCTTCCTGACATAGGGATTGAATCTGGGTCTCCTGCATTGCAGGCAGATTCTTTACTATCTTGAGTCACCAGGGATATCACATGGAATTTCAATAAACCTGCCAAGGTGGGCTGGGAAGTTTGTTTCTATTGTCTATTATTTCCCAGAGATTAAATGTTTCACTCTTTGTGGGTCCCAGCAGGCTTTGATATTGTCTCCAAAGAACATGAAAGTGGAAGGTAAAACATGGAACCTTACTGAGAGCCTAGCATAGGGAAGGCCCCAGACTAGGTGCGGTCTCCTTAATTTAATCAGATTCCACAATAATAGCAATATTTTCTTCTCCAGTTCCTTCTCAGAGAATAGCATCTTCATTCACCTAGTTGACGAAGCCAGAAACTTAGGAGCTACCCTTGATGCCCCACTCTCTCTCAGGCCCACATGCTATCCATCGTCAAGCCCTGCAGTTCCTACTTTGAATGTATCTCAAACCTTCCCACTCTCACCACCCCCATCCGCTTAACTGGTCCAAGCTACGGCTATCTCCTGCCTGAGTTACTGCCAGCAGAATCCACACTACACTTGTGTTTCCACTGATGTCACCTGCAGCCTGTTATCCTCCCAAAGACCAGAGTGAGCTTTGAAAATCACTCTGCTTAAAATACTTCAGTGACTCCTTATAACAGATGTGGGTGCCCTGCTCATATCTGCTTGGCACACTCCATTTCTGGGCACACAGACCTGAAAACTTTCAGCAGCCAGCTGCACCTAATATTCGTAGGCAAGGTTCTTTTTTTTTATTTAAAAAATAAATTTGAGCTTAGTAATAAATCTAGTGTTTAGTATTAAACATATTTATTTATTTACTTATTTGGCTGTGCTGGGTCTTAGTTGTGGCACGTGGAATCTTCTACCCTCATTTCATCATGCCGGATCTTTAGTTGCAGTATGCAGGATCTAGTTCCCTGAGCAGGGTTTGAACCCTGGGCCCCTGCATTGGGAAAGTGGAGTCTTAGCCACTGGACCACCAGGGAGGTCCCTTGGCTGTGGACCTTTTGAGTTCTGCCTAAGGTCTACTGCTGAGTTTTCTACAGTTTCCCCGAGAGGTAATTTTCACTATTCCCAATTTACAAGTGAGGAAACTGAGGATCAGAAAGGTCTAGTTGTTCAAGGTCACACAGCTAATAAACAGCAAAACTGAAACTCAAATCCAATCTTTATATCCCAAATGCCTGAGGGGTAAGGGAAAGTATAAAGGGGAAAAAGTACTTTACACCAAACCATTTTTTTGAACAGAGCATTTTTATTAATAGCATCTTTTGAATGCCAATTTGTTAGGATTGTTTAACAAAAATTTAAATTTTTAGCTTCATCCTAATTGGTAGTACCCTCTCCCCTATTCACTCTACTTCCTTTTGTTTCCCGCCTCTCTCATTTAAGCACTTTGGAAAATTTCTAAAATTTTAGCTAAGATCGAAAATGTTAATTTCATCTGCTCCTCAGATCAGATCAGATCAGTCGCTCAGTCGTGTCCGATTCTTTGCGACCCCATGAATCACAGCACGCCAGGCCTCCCTGTCCAACACCAACTTCCGGAGTTCACTGAGACTCACGTCCATTGAGTCAGTGATGCCATCTAGCTATCTCATCCTCTGTCATCCCCTTCTCCTCTTGCCCCCAATCCCTCCCAGCATCAGAGTCTTTGCCAATGAGTCAACTCTTCGCATGAAGTGGCCAAAGTACTGGAGTTTCAGCTTTAGCATCATTCCTTCCAATGAAATCCCAGGGCTGATCTCCTTCAGAATGGACTGGTTGGATCTCCCTGTAGTCCAAGGGACTCTCAAGAGTCTTCTCCAACACCACAGTTCAAAAGCATTAATTCTTTGGCGCTCAGCCTTCTTCACAGTCCAGCTCTCACATCCATACATGACCACAGGAAAGACCATAGCCTTGACTAGACAGACCTTTGTTGGCAAAGTAATGTCTCTGCTTTTGAATATGCTGTCTAGGTTGGTCATAACTTTCCTTCCAAGGAGTAAGTGTCTTTTAATTTCATGGCTGCAATCACCATCTGCATTGATTTTGGAGCCCAGATAAATAAAGTCAGACACTGTTTCCACTGTTTCCCCATCTATTTGCCATGAAGTGATGGGACCAGATGCCATGATCTTCATTTTCTGCATGTTGAGCTTTGAGCCAACTTTTTCACTCTCCACTTTCACTTTCATCAAGAGGCTTTTGAGTTCCTCTTCACTTTCTGCCATAAGGGTGGTGTCATCTGCATATCTGAGGTTATTGATATTTCTCCCGGCAATCTTGATTCCAACTTGTGTTTCTTCCAGTCCAGCATTTCTCATGATGTACTCTGCATATAAGTTAAATAAGCAGGGTGACAATATATAGCCTTGACGTACTCCTTTTCCTATTTGGAACCAGTCTGTTGTTCCATGTCCAGTTCTAACTATTGCTTCCTGACCTGCATACAGGTTTCTCAAGAGGCAGGTCAGGTGGTCTGATATTCCCATCTCTTTCAGAATTCTCCACAGTTTATTGTGATCCATACAGTCAAAGGCTTTGGCATAGTCAATAAAGCAGAAATAGATGTTTTTCTGGAATTCTCTTGCTTTTTCGATGATCCAGTGGATAATGGCAATTTGATCTCTGGTTCCTCTGCCTTTTCTAAAACCAGCTTGAACATCAGGAAGTTCACAGTTCACATATTGCTGAAGCCTGGCTTGGAGGATTTTGAGCATTACTTTACTAGCGTGTGAGATGAGTGCAATTGTGCGGTAGTTTGAGCATTCTTTGGCATTGCCTTTCTTTGGGATTGGAATGAAAACTAACCTTTTCCAATCCTGTGGCCACTGCTGAGTTTTCCAAATTTGCTGGCATATTGAGGGCAGCACTTTCATAGCATCATCTTTCAAGATTTGGAATAGCTCAACTGGAATTCTATCACCTCCACTAGCTTTGTTTGAAGTGATGCTTTCTAAGGCCCACTTGACTTCACATTCCAGAATGTCTCGCTCTAGGTCAGTGATCACACCATCATGATTATCTGGGTCGTGAAGATCTTTTTTGTACAGTTCTTCTGTATATTCTTGCCATCTCTTCCTAATATCTTCTGCTTCTGTTAGGTCCATACCATTTCTGTCCTTTATTGAGCCCATCTTTGCATGAAATGTTCCTTTGGTATCTCTGATTTTCTTGAAGAGATCTCTAGTCTTTCCCATTCTGTTGTTTTCCTCTATTTCTTTGCATTGATCACTGAAGAAGGCTTCCTTATCTCTTCTTGCTATTCTTTGGAACTCTGCATTCAGATGCTTATATCTTTCCTTTTCTCCTTTGCTTTTCGCTTCTCTTCTTTTCACAGATATTTGTAAGGCCTCCTCAGACAGCCATTTTACTTTTTTGCACTTCTTTTCCATGGGGATGGTCTTGATCCCTGTCTCCTGTACAATGTCACGAACCTCATTCCATAGTTCATCAGGCACTCTATCAGATCTAGGCCCTTAAATCTATTTCTCACTTCCACTGTATAATCATAAGGGATTTGATTTAGGTCATACCTGAATGGTCTAGTGGTTTTCCCTACTTTCTTCAATTTCAGTCTGAATTTGGCAATAAGGAGTTCATGGTCTGAGCCACAGTCAGCTCCTGGTCTTGTTTTTGCTGACTGTACAGAGCTTCTCCATCTTTGGCTGCAAAGAATATAATCGATCTGATTTCCATGTTGACCATCTGGTGATGTCCATGTATAGGGTCTTTTCTTGTGTTGTTGGAAGAGGGTGTTTGTTATGACCAGTGCATTTTCTTGGCAAAACTCTATTAGTCTTTGCCCTGCTTCATTCCGTATTCCAAGGCCAAATTTGCCTGTTACTCCGGGTGTTTCTTGACTTCCTACTTTTGCATTCCAGTCCCCTATAATGAAAAGGACATCTTTTTTGGGTGTTAGTTCTAAAAGGTCTTGTAGGTCTTCATAGAACCGTTCAACTTCAGCCTCTTCAGCCTTACTGGTTGGGGCATAGACTTGAATTACTGTGATATTGAATGGTTTGCCTTGGAAACGAACAGAAATCATTCTATCGTTTTTGAGATTGCATCCAAGTACTGCATTTCGGACTCTTTTGTTGACCATGATGGCCACTCCATTTCTTCTGAGGGATTCCTGCCCGCAGTAGTAGATATAATGGTCATCTGAGTTAAATCAACCCATTCCAGTCCATTTGAGTTCGCCGATTCCTAGAATGTCGACATTCACTCTTGCCATCTCTTGTTTGACCACTTCCAATTTGCCTTGATTCATGGACCTGACATTCCAGGTTCCTAGCAATATTGCTCTTTACAGCATCAGACCTTGCTTCTATCACCAGTCACATCCACAGCTGAGTATTCTTTTTGCTTTGGCTCCATCCCTTCATTATTTCTGGAGTTATTTCTCCACTGATCTCCAGTAGTATATTGGGCACCTACTGACCTGGGGAGTTTCTCTCTCAGTATCCTATCATTTTGCCTTTTCATACTGCTCATGGGGTTCTCAAGGCAAGAATACTGAAGTGGTTGGCTATTCCTTTCTCCAGTGGACCACATCCTATCAGATCTCTCCACCATGACCTGCCCATCTTGGGTTGCTCCTAGTTACTGTCAACCATGGGTATTCTTTCCTTTCCATTTCTTCTTCTTCTTTTTTTGCTTGCTTTATTTATATTTTACTATATAGTTTATAAATTTGCAAAGTCAAAGTCTTTCCTGTTAAGTTTTCAATTAGGGTTGAGTAGTCTTCTAGCTCAATGAAGTGAAGTGAAGTGAAGTTGCTCAGTCGTGCCCGATTCTTTGCGACCCCATGGACAGTAGCCTGGACAGTAGCCTGCACCAGGCTTCTCTTTCCATGGGATTTTCTAGGCAAGAGTACTGGAGTGGGTTGCCATTTCCTTCTCCAGGGAATCTTCCCGACCCAAGGATTGAACCTGGGTCTCTAGCTCAATAAACACATATAAGAAAAAGATGTGTGTTTTTTCCTGGTGGTCCAAGAGTTAAGACTCTGAGCACCCAGTGCAGGGGCCAGTTTTGATCCCTGGTCGGGGAACTAAGATCCCGCATGCCGCGCTGTGCTGCCAAAAAAAGAAAAGGGAAAAAAAAGTGTGCTGTGCACATACACGCCTATCTATATGCATTCACACTTCTAACAAGCTTTTGCTGTCTCTCCAGGTATCTTTGCCCCCAGATGTATTTCTAGGTCCTAAACTCAGATGCCAAAGTCACTAAGAATTATTTTTAATAAGCATAATTCTACTTTTCACACGAAAGTTTAAGAAGAGTTTGATTTGTAGACGACCTGCTTCTGGGTTGGGGTTTCATTTGTAGCAAAGCAGCTCTCTCGCTTCGACGTATTGAAAGTCATCCCTTGACACAAGGGTTTGAAAAGAAGAAAAAATGATTTAAAAATAACAACAGTAAAAACCAATTTAAAATTTAAAAAATAGAAAGTTAAATAAAAAAGCAAATTAAAAAAGTTTGGTTGCAACCATTGGCTCTAAAAAAAAAATGACCTTGGATTTATTGTCAGTTTTGTATACGTGTTGATAACTAATTCAGAAGAATCTTGAATACTGTGTAGACCACCCCCTTGCCCACAAAAAAAGAGACTCATATCCAGGCCTGACTCAGCTAGTTTGTGACTTCTGTTCTTGACTTTGACACTCCTTAAGGTGCGCCTACCCCTATGAGGTCATCAGGGAAAGCACTCTCCTTCAGCCGCTGGACCATGTTGGTCCTCTCTATGTTGACAATGTGGTCTGTCACCATTCCATTCTGTCCAGTTACTCTGAACGCGGGATGGTGGGTGGATGGAGGAAGAGGGGAAGGCTTCAGAGATGACAGATTGGACAAGAGGGAGGAGTCAGGGGTCCTCACTGTAGTCCATCTTCAGCATCAAGCACCTTTAAGGTGTAACTCAAACTGTGGTTCCCAGACCAGCAGCTTCAGTATCAGCTGGGAGCGTGTTAGAAAGGCAGATTCCTGGGCTCTGCCTTAGAGCTACCTGGGCTTTGTCTACTGGGGAATCTCTGGTTCAACAAGTCTTCTAGGTGATTCTCATGAATACTAAAGTTTGAGGTTAACGTCCTCCTGTGTGCTCTATGCTATAAGGATTTATGCTTTTAATCGTTCTGCACCTCAGGTTATACTACCAAAGGCTCCCTTCTCAGTTGTCCTGGCCAGAGCCCAGAGAAAAACGGAGACTAGGAACCCCTCCCATCACACTGAGAACCTTGAATAACTTCACCCCTTGCCTTTGGAATATATCATCTTATAATTCAACATTGAGCAAATGACCCAATCAAAATGTGAGCAAAATACTTGACAGTTCAAAAATGACTGTATGTTAGTGGCCAATAAACACATGAAAAGTGTTGAACAGTATTAATCATTAGAGAAATACAAATTAACACCTCAGTGAGACAACCACTACACATCTACCAGATTGGCTCACACTAGTAAGACTGACAGTATTAAGTGTTTATGAGGGTGTGGAGCAACTGGAACATTCATGAGCTGCTGATGGGAACACAGAGTGGTACAATTACTTTGGGAAAATGGTTTGGCAATTTCTTATAAAGTTCAGCATACACTTTATCATATGATCCAGTAGTTCCACTCCTGGGCATTTACCCAAGAGAAATGAAAGCATATGCTTATACAAAGATTTGCACACAGCAGTGCAATTCATAATAGCTCCAAAATGGATGTGACCCAAACACCCAGCAATGTGTGCATAGATAAACAAACTCTGGTATATCTGTATAATGGAATACTTGTTAGTGATGAAAAGGGAGTGAACTACTGATACAGTCAACAGTGTGGACAAATACAAAAAACATTCTGCTAAGCAAAAAAAAGCCAGATAGAAAAACGTGCATATTGTATGATTTTATTTATTTGAAATTCTAGAGCTCTTTAATATGTCAGTAGCCATCCAAGATTGAGGGGGTGGTGATTAAAGGCAAAGGAATATGAGGAAAGTTTCTGGGGTGATGGAAAGGTTCTGTATCTTTACTGGAGTGGTGGGTATGCAGATGCCCAGGGATTGAACTCATGTCTCCTGCATTGCAGGCTATCTCCTGCACTGTAGGAGTGTTCTTTACTGCTGAGCCACCAGGGTAGCCCCAAAATGCACCAAACCCCACTTAATGGGTGCATTGTTGTACAGAAATCATACCTCCATAAAGTTGTTTCTATTTTTAGTGTTATGGCATGTCAATGACAGTTTGATAAGGATGATTATTTTTAAGTGCCCGTCTTGGCCCAGCTCTGCCCAGAAGGGAATGGCTAACACCAAAATAGGCATCTCTGGTTGGCATCTGGTCCATCTCAGCTTGGAGCCATTGCTCTCTCGCTGTTCCCACAGCAGCTTAGAGGAAGTTCAGCAGTGCAGATGCTTTTCCCACATCAAATAACTTCAAATGCCCGATAATTGGGAAGCAAGCTCCCCAGCTCAATGCAATTACCGAGCACTGCTCACTCTGCCCTTTGAACCAGCCTAACAACCCTGGGATAGAGTTTCTGTAAAGAGTGAAGAAGCCATCCTTCCAGGCTGTCTGGGGACTCTCACCAGCCACCTGCAGGCACCCGTGATCCAGCCTCTAACACTGCTTTTATAATTGGAGTCAGGATTGTCAGAGCCACATCCCTGAGCCTTTTTGGGGAGAGGAGAAAGACAAACTTGGGGAGGCAGTGGCATTCCAGCCAGTCGGATCTGTTTCTGACCCTAAAAGTGGGGCTGCCATGTCTCACCGGAGGAGGCAATGGCAACCCACTCCAGTACTCTTGCCTGGCAAATCCCATGGACGGAGGAGCCTCGTGCGCTGCAATCCATGGGGTTGCTCGGAGTTGAACATGACTGAGCGACTTCACTTTCACTTTTCACTTTCATGCATTGGAGAAGGAAATGGCAACCCACTCCAGTGTTCTTGCCTGGAGAATCCCGGGGACAGGGGAACCTGGTGGGCTGCTATCTCTGGGGTCGCACAGAGTCGGACACGACTGAAGTGACTTAGCAGCAGCAGCAGCAGCCATGTCTCACAACTGCAGGGGGCGCCACTCATGTAGAATGAACACTGTAAATGGTGCCTCTGGAACTGGGCAGTGTGGCAGCCCCACATGAGACATGGAACTAGGCACCAGCAGCAAAGTCTCTGGTATTAGTTAGAATAATCCCTATGAGGGATTTTTCAGAAAAATTCCCATTTTTATGTTCACAGGCCTTTTTTTCCCCAATTCATCTTGCATAAAATTAACCATTTTAAGAGGTTCAAGTCAGTGACATTCACAGTGTTGTGCAACCATCATCACTGTCTAGTAGTTCTAAACCTTTTTATCACCCAAAAAGGAAATGTGTACCCCGTTAACAGTCACTTTCCACTCCCTTTTCTCCTCCTACCCTCTGGCAACCACTCATCTTTCTGTCTTGATGGATTTACGTATTCTGGACATTTCATAAAAATGGGATCTTACAATATGTGTTTTTTTGTGTGACTGGCTTCTTTCAGTGAGCATAATATTTTCAAGAGTCATCCATGTTACACCATGAATCAGTGCTTCTTTCCTTTTTATGGTTGAATAATATTCCACTTTATAGATAGATACCACTGTCACTTGATCCAGGTCTTTTTACAGCCATTATCTTAGTTCTTGGAGGTGAATAGGACTGTGATTTCCTGGAGGACAAATTTATGCCTTCTGAATGCTTCAGCTCTCTAGGCTGCTTAAATAACATTTATTTCTCATAGTTCTGGAGTCTGGAAGTCTGAGATCAAGGTGCCAGAATGGTGGAATTCTTTTTTTTTTTTGGCTGTGCTGCGGGGGCATGTAGGATCTTAGTTCCCCAACCAGGGATTGAATTCACATCCCCTGGAGTGAAAGCTTGGAGTCTTAAACCACTGGACCGCCAGAGAAGTCCTAGCATGGTGGAGTTCTTCTTGAGGGCTCTGTCCCAGCTTCTGTCCTCTCGTGGTCTTTCTTGGGTGTGTGCTGAGAGAGAGAAGGAAAGAGAGAGATCTCCTATCTCTCCCTCTCCTTGTAAGGACACTAATCCTGTCACGATGTCCCCACTAACATAATCACCTCCCAGAGGCCCACATCCCCATCTCCAAATACCATCACATCTTGGATTAAGATTTCAATATATGAATTTGGGGAGGATGCAGCATTCAGTCCAAAGTACTTGCCCCTGACTCATCCTGCCACCCTACTCAAGCTTCCAGTCAGTTCCATAGAATGTGAATATACTCTCTAATATTGAAGGAAAAAAAAGTGGAGGGAAGGGAGGGCAGTCATGGGACAAATAATAAAAATATCATATGGCTGCTATTATTCATTCAGCAAATATTTAGTGGGTACTTACTACCTGGCGGGCAAGGTCAGTGCTGGGGATACAGCAGTGGGCAAATCTTCCTGCTGTAATAGTCCTTACCTTTTTCCTCTCCAACTTTTAACATTTCAATTTCACAACTCCACTCTGAATTCCCACCTGCAAAGTTGACCTGGTTTCTTCTCCTATCTCATACTTTGCTTCTACCCTGTTCCATGATTGGGTCATTATCTTCCCATCTTTATTTTATTTTGTGAAATAAAAAAGATATTTCATAAAAGAAGATATACAAATGGCCAATAAGCCCATGAGAAGATGTTCAGTGTTCTTAATTATTGTGCTGTGTGCTCAGTCATGTCTGACTCTTTGTGACCCCCACAGACTGTAGCCTACCAGGCTCCCCTGTCCATGGAATTTTCCAGGCAAAACTGGAGTGGGTTGCCATTTCCTTCTCCAGGGGACCTTCCCAATCCAGGGATTGAACCTGCATCTCTATAGCATCTCCTGCATTGGCAGGTGGATTCTTTACCACTAGCACCACCTGAGAGGCCTGTATTAATCACCAGGGAAATGCAAAATTAAAGCCACAATGAGATACATCAACACTCCCAGTAGAATGGTTAAAATTAATAAAGCTGACAACATCGAGTATTGACAAAAATATGGAGCATCTAGAACTTTTATATGTTGTTGGTGGCAATGCGAAATGGCACAACAACTTTGGAAAATAGTTTGCTGTCTCCTATAAAGTTATAGAGACACCATATGACTCAGGCTTTCCTGGTGGCTCAGACGGTAAAGCGTCTGCCTGCAATGCGAGAGACTTGGGCTCGATCCCTGGGTTAGGAAGATCCCCTGGAGAAGGAAATGGCAACCCACTCCAGTACTCTTGCCTAGAAAATTCCATGGACTGAGGAGCCTGGTAGGCTACAGTCCATGGGGTCGCAAAGAGTCGGACACGACTGAGCGACTTCACTTCACTTCATATGACTCAGCAGACACTTTGCTGAGCCGGGTTTAAATCCAGACCTTCACTTTGCAAATGTGTTAACTTGAACAAATGATTCAATCACTCTGAAACAGGCATAATAATAATCACACTTTGTTAATTTGTTTAATAAATATGTATTGAGCACCTCTGTGAGGTGGGCTTTGGGTTTACAATGGTGAATAAGATAGACATGGTTATCCTCAAAGAGGCCCACAATTTGGAAAGGGAGGTAGGCATTAAATAAGCAGACAAATACGTCATTCCAAGTGGTGATACAGGCTCAAATGAAAATAACTGAAAACAGGCAGAGGGGTGCTGAATTTAGGATGAGGAGTGAGAGAAAGCTCTTCTGGGGAAATGGCCCTCAAGTGAAAAGGAGAGAGGGCCTGTAGAAAGGCCCTGAGGCCGCCTCTTCTCAGCGTGTCTGAGGAGGCGGAAGCCTGACTCACTGAAGTACTGGAGTAGGCCGCGGCAGGGGCCAGGCCACGCCTGCAGTATGGACAGAGAGGGCATTGGGATGGTATGTTAAGTGCAGTGTGGAGCGTCCTCATTTGTGTTCCTCCAGCAGCAGATACTGGTTCACACACACAGAGCAGGGAAAGACCAGAGAAAGGGACAGCCACCCCAGGCTGGTAGATGGCAGTTTCAGTAAGTGAGGGAACTTACTTCTGAGGCTTGTCTTGGGCCGACACAAGACAGAGATATCTCTACACTGGCCTGCCAGTCTGAAAAGTTTACAGAGACTCCATAACTGGGCTCAATTACATATACCATCCAGATGGTCTCAACCGCACCTTACTCTCCCAAGGCTGTCCTGGAAAATGCTTCTCACTGCAGGAACAGTGGGCAGAATGTGCATTCCTAGATCAGAAGAGTGGAGGTGAAGAGCCTCTCTCTGATTGCCCAGGGCCACCTCAAGGGCCAAACAGTAGTCACATCCTCTTGATGACCTCCTTACACAGCTGAAGTGAAGTGAAGTCGCTCAGTCGTGTCCGACTCTGCGACCCCATAGACTGTAGCCTACCAGGCTCTTCCGTCCATGAGATTTTCCAGGCAAGAGTACTGGAGTGGGGTGCCATTGCCTTCTCCACCTTCAAGAGCTGACCCTGAGACAAAGATGTGAGTGCAAATCAATTACTGGGGGAGGCAACCTCAGGAAGCATCAGTGGAGGAGAGGGGAAAGCAAAGGAAGGAAGCAAATACAGACTGCCACTGGGGCACCAGAGCCCAAATCCACATTCAATGTATCCTCCACCAAGGAGTGAGGGATCTGAGATCTGATGCTTATCCTCCACCCCCCACCTTTGGCCAGTCATGGGTTGAGACACGCTCCGGGAGAAGGGAGGGGAGCTAACTCTTGACACTAGCCTAGCTCTAGCCTGCCCTGTAAATAGCCAGAATAAGCCCAACGAAGATCCTGCAAGCCACAATGAATATCTGATGAAGCCAAATAAATGAATAAATATAAAGGTTCACAGGAGCCAAGAAAACCTTGTAAATGAGGGAAGTGGACCTAGTGGAAACTGACTAATCAGAAGAAACACCCGTGACTTCCCTGGAGGTCCAGTGGTTAAGATGCCACGCTTCATGCAGGGGGGAGCAGGTTGGATTCTTGGTGGGGGAATTAGGATCCCACACTCCACATGGTGTGACCAAGAAAAAAATTTTTAAAGAAATGCTGGAAAAAAACACTTGTTTAAAGGACCCACTGCTCTTGAACTAACTGCCTTCAGGAAAGGGGTTAAATGGCCCAAACTTTGTATTTATCAAAGAGGTACTGAAAATCCCCATATTTACGTGCCCTCTCTGTTGTTGTTTTTCAGTTGCTCAGTCGTGTCTGACTCTGCAATGCCATGGACTGCAGCATGCCAGGCTTCCCTGTCCTTCACTATCTCCCTGAGCTCGCTCAAGTTCATGTCCATCGAGTCAGTGACGTGATCCAACCATCGCGTCCTCTGTTGTCCCCTTCTCCTTCTGCCTTCAATCTTTCCCAGCATCAGGGTCTTTTCTAATTAGTCGGCTCTTTGCATCAGGTGGCCGAAGTACTGGAGCATTAGTTTCAGCATCAGTGTGTCAGTTTGTAAGTGTTGGCAGTTAGTTCACTTAAAAAAAAAAAACAACTGACTGAACCAAACAGAAGGTATTTTACAGGCCACCCTTGGCCACACGCCTCTGGTTTATATCACTTGGCTTAAAGAGGAAGAGAATGAGATGATTTCCTCACTGGCAGGATGTTCTCTTCCATTCCAGCTTTGGGAATAGGTGTCTTGCTGGATGCAGTGGGCAATAATAATAGCTACCATGATTGAGTGCCTACTGTGTGCCAGAAGCTATTAAGACTGTTACATAGAACAATGCATTTAATACGTCCAACATCCACTCTACTTCATTTGGTCCCAGAGGGGTTAAATAAACTGGCTCAAAGTCCATTTTAGGCACCCTTTAAGTCACTGATTAAAAATCTTGCTCATTCTAGCCAGCAGTTCCTTTTGAGAGTAGAAATGAAAGTTGACTCCTCCAACCCAGCCCAACCCCATCTTTACTGGTTTTCTCTTTGAGGACCTTTAGGAGGGGGAGAAAGTGCTCCTAGAGGGACAGCAAGTGACAACCCCCACCCCTCACCCCCATGACTCCCCCCTTCCCCGCGTGCCTTCCACCAGTGGTGGTAGACCACTGTGTATTTGGGGACAAGGAACATGAGTGCATGAATGAATGGAGGAAGGAGGAGTGGGTGAATGGATTCTGCCAGCCAAGAAAGAAGCCCAACTGCAGAGACAATTTATAGGCGGTGGTAGAGAGCGGGTGGAGGAGGGAGGTGGTCTTCCTGATCTTTGAGCTTGGCTCCTTAACCCTTTCTGAGCTTCCCCTCGTCCACTGCTCCGCATCTAAGGTCTGAGCGCAAACGCGGGTGTGTACGCCGGGGGTGGGGGTGGGGGGTTGGGGGAGGGTGTTGGTGATCGAGGGTCACGCGCAGGTGGCTTTGCAGCGGTGGCGGCGTTGGTGGAAGAGGCGACAAGGCTGGAGGAGGAGGACGAGGGACGGCGGGCTCTCCTTCGGTGCGGGAGGGTAAGGTGGGCTGGCGGGGAAGGGGTTTGCTCAGGGGAAGGGGACTGGCCACCGCAGGTCCTACCTCCTCGAGCGCCCCGAGTCCGGGATAGTAGGGTGTTATTTGGGATGGGGAGGGGGACGCAGGACGATGTCCCCGGAGCCAGCTGGAGCCGGAGGATGCGCTAGAACTGAGGGTGGGGCGACTACGGTATTGGACGGCGGGATCCGACCGGAATTTGCGGGGCGGGTCCCTGAAAGGGTGAGCTAGTGGCAGCGTCTGCGCGCGGATAACAGGTGGTCGCCAGCGCAACTGGTCCCTGGGGCTCAGTGGCCTGTCTCCAGCGGTGTCCCTCTTCCCCAAGTGGGCAGGGGGTTAACACGGGGCCTTGGTAGCCTCCTGTGTTGGATGCGCGCCCTCTCCAGAGGTCCCGGGGGTTGCCTGGCATCAACTGGGACACCTCTCCTTCCTTGGGCCTTAGTCAGCGGTCTTTCAAAGGGAGAGGAATACGGGAGATGCAGAAAGTGCTGTTATCTGGACTCTTAAGAGCCAGTGAACATCAGCCTGTGTGTATCAGATTGTTAACCTGGTCTTCACTTCTCACCCTAGGGATAGTGATTTCCATACTCAGAGGGGGTCTTCCTGGCCTCACCCACTGACAATATTCTTGAAATTTCATCTTCTAAACCAGGGATGGCAAACTCAGGTGCATACAAGGACCAGGAGATAAATAATGATCCCAAGCCTTACCTGGTCCCAACTGGATACCAGGCACTCTCTGGAAAGCTTTACATGTATCCATTTACTTAATCTTCACCCTACCTCAAGGTTGCTACTTGTTATCATTCCCATTTCACAGATAGGAAAGCTGGTGAAAGTTACTTGCCCACAATCACATGGGTAACAAGTACCAGGTCAAGACCAGCTGGGCAGGGTGGGTCCAGGTTCCAGACTTTTAACCATTGTGTTGTGTTGAGCAGATGGACTATGGGATCAACTTGGAGCCCCACCAGAGAGATTCATGTTTCCAGGCAGGATTGTGAGCCCAGTGTGGCCAAATCATATGATTTCTTGAGAAGGAGAAAGGGGAACATTATTGTAAAGTCATCTTTAGATTTTTGACAATTGATTTAAATTTTAAAACATTTTTTATAATGAAAAGTTTCAAACACACAAAATAGAGAAACTGCTATAGTAACTTTTTTTTTTTTTAATTACTGTGTGAGCCAAATAAACCATGTTCAATAGCTACCTCTGTCCTAAACATGTCTGGGTGGTCACTGCCCTGATCCTGAGCCCTGGCTCTTCAAAGTGTGGTCCTAGTTTAGCAGCATCTGTATCAGTATCTTTTGGAAGCTGGTTATAAATGTTGAATCTTAGGCCCCACCCTAGACCTACTGAATTAGACTCTGGATTTTAATGAGATCCCCAGTTGATCTATATACATATCAAAGTTTGAGAGGCACTGCTCTAGGCCTTTTTGCCAGGACAAGTTATGTTAGTCTCCTTCCAGATAGTTCTTCATGTCTCCAGATTCATGATCTTCTATTGATCTTAGAGTTGAATTTCTTGCCTTTGATACCCTAAAGCTCTGGTCTGGCCCAAGATAATTTGGTGGAGTAAGCATTTCCTTTAGGAAGGTTTGATTAGATTACAAAGTAGAACTGGCATTGTTCACACCAGTCTTACCCTTTATAGGTCCCTGAGCAGTTCCTTCTTGTAAATCTTACAGAATTGCTTTGACGATGAAATGAGATAATACAAGTAAGAGTATTTGTATATGTTTTTATTAGTCTGGATTCTTTCAGTTAAAAAGATAACTTAAACCTGCCTATGCAAAACAAACAGGGATTTTACAGCTTGAAGGCTCAGAAAAGACTAAGGGTGAAAGTTTCAGGTATGGCTTGATCCAGGGCTCAACCAGTATAGTTGAAATTATCTTTCTCTCAGAGGTGCTCTCCTGGACCAAATAGCTTGAAATTGGGAACATGGTAGTGGTTACCAAGAATAGTGGGAATAAACGTTTGTTAGGAAAGAGTAGAAAGATTATGTAATTGGAAACCATATTTATTTATTTATCATTCTTAGAGTTTTTGTCTGATCTCTCCTATTAGACTTCAAGTTCCTTGAGAACTGTGGCTCTGTCTTCCTCATCTTGGCATCCTCACAAGTCAGACATACTGCATTTCACATAATGATGCTCAGGAAGTACTGAATCAAGTGTAATTGACTCAAGTGAAGTAGGGATTCAGTCTCTTAGACACCAGCCTCAGGCAAGGAATCTCTCTCTCCTTTTGAGTTGCAATAGAAGTCGCTGTTCTCACACTTCTGATAGAAAGAACATCACAGTCTCAGACTTTGCTCCCCTTTGTTTTTCTCACCACTACCCCCAATTCAAAGTCATTTTGTCCCTTTGCAGGTGCCAAACAGTTAGGAAAATGGGCCTAGCATGAGACAATTTCAAACTACGCAGCATTTTGTTATGGAAAGGTAACAGGGCTTTTCTCAGTGTGGCCCCAGCAATCGTGGCTGTCTGTGATAGTTACCTCAGAGCTAGGGAAGCAAACAGAAGCTTTCAAAAGTATGTGCCAATCAAAGGGATCTACTGATTCCCCATTTTCTTGGAGGCCAAGATTCTTTTGACAAAAAATTATGATTGCCAGCAGCTAATAATTTGTCTTAAAATAGCAAAAACCAAACTAAAAAAACCCCATGGAAAACAACAACAACAAAAAGACAACTACCCAATCAAAGACTCCAAAATCAAACAAGCCCAAATCAGCCAATCCAAACTAAATTAACAATAAAAATAGATTGTGGAGAAATCTGGGAACGTCTACACAAGTTTTTTGGAGGGAGAATGCTTGGAGCTGGATTTCTGTTGGTCTAATCTGAATGCGAGAAAGAGTGAGATGTATAAACGTGGTCTGAGGGACTCAGAAATAGATCGCCTATGAATTTCATCATTAAGAATTTTGATGGGTTCAATAAGCTTCTCTTTAAAAGAAACCACAGAACCGCAAATGTATCAGCCACTCACATTTTAGTCTGAACTAGCCACTTTGTGACAGCTAGGAGTTGCAAACTCAACTGCTTATAGGATTCAGGCATAAAATGTCAACAAGTAAAGTAGGCTGGGCCAGGGAAGTACAAGAGTGGTAGAATGTGGTGAATTGGAGAATACACGTTCCATCTATAGATGTTAATGAGTTCAAGCTCATGCTGCTTCTTGCATGATAGGCCAATAAATTGGCAGATGAGTTGTTGGGGCAAAAGGAATAGTGACTTTATTTGGAAAGCCAGCAGACTAAGAAGATGGTAGTCTAGTGTCCCAAAGACCCATCTTAAATCACGGAAGGAAAGGGGAAGTGTGCTTTAGACTTCTCAGAAGGCTTTGTTCCCTAAGGGAATTACTTGACAATAAAATTCTTCCTAGGGGGAAAAAACAACAACAACAACAACATCTCACCCAAGTTAGAATTCAGGCTACTTCTATGGTCAGAGGCGGGTGGTTGATTGTTGCAAACTTCACCCTGTGAGAATCCTTTGTTTTTGCAGCTGTCCATATAGATCAGGTCACCATATTCCTGCAAACTTCCAACATGAGAAATGTTACTCTCTGTTTTGCAGATTTTTATCTCTATATGATGGAAACATGTTATACCTTTAAAGGACAGAGCCTTGGAAATGGGCTATCCAGTATATTTTGGGCTATAGGCAACATTCTTCAGATCAGATCAGATCAGTCGCTCAGTCGTGTCCGACTCTTTGCAACCCCATGAATCCCAGCACGCCAGGCCTCCCTGTCCATCACCAACTCTTGGAGTTCACTGACATTCACGTCCATCGAGTCAGTGATGCCATCTAGCCATCTCATCCTCTGTCGTCCCCTTCTCCTCTTGCCCCCAATCCCTCCCAGCATCAGAGTCTTTTCCAATGAGTGAACTCTTTGCATGAGGTGGCCAAAGTATTGGAGTTTCAGCTTCAGCATCATTTCTTCCAAAGAAATCCTAGGGCTGATCTCCTTCAGAATGGACTGGTTGGATCTCCTTGCAGTCTTAAGAGTCTTCTCCAACACCACAGTTCAAAAGCATCAATTCTTCGGTGCTCAGCCTTCTTCACAGTCCAGCTCTCACATCCATACATGATCACAGGAAAAACCATAGCCTTGACTAGACGAACCTTTGTTGGCAAAGTAATGTCTCTGCTTTTGAATATGCTATCTAGGTTGGTCATAACTTTCCTTCCAAGGAGGCAACATTCTTAATCTGTAGCAAAAGCAATAGAATACAGGGGTTAAAGTAAAGAAATACCAGTAGAGCCAATATAAAGTCAGATTTGCTTTTCCCTGTTACACAGGGAGCAGTTGCAACTCAGCTCTGGGCAGTCATTACCATGAGAAACCACAGGCTCAGCGTTACTGTATTTTGGCGGACAGAGTCAGGAATCTAGAACTTTACATGAACCCTTTCTATTTTTAAAAAGATAAAAAAATTTTTTTACCTTGTTTATTTACTAGTTCCTAACTGAACTGAACTGAACCTTTCATCACAGCTTCCTTTGATAATCTGGTCAAAAACACAGAACCTGGGAAATTCACATATAACTTCATTTTGTATACAATTTCATAGAGGCCTCCTTCCATTCCACTGTGTAGCTCAAGGTTGGCAGTGACTCCTCATTCTGAGAATTAGATTGTGGGTACCCAGGGTTTCCCTGTTGACTCAGCAGTAAAGAATCTGCCTGCATTGCAGGAGATGCAGGAGTCACAGGTTGATCCCTGGGTTGGGAAGATCCCCTGGAGGAGGGAATGGCAACCCACTCCAATATTCTAGCCTGAAAAATCCCATGGACAGAGAAGCCTGATGGGCTGCAGTCCGTGGGGTCTCAAAGAGTCGGACACGACCGAGTGACTAAGCACAAGCCCAGACCCTTTGAACTGCATGGATTGCTCTCTGGGATGTGTCTTCCCTCCCCAACATCCTCCCCTCCCTCACCATTCCATTCTCTTCCCATTTGAAAAACTCCTCTCTCCTTCCCTTTCATCTTTCTTCTTATATTTAAAAAAATTCAAGTAACGTCATTGCTTTTAATTTTTATGATTTAACTTATTGACATAATACATGCATATCGCTGAGAAGTCAATTATCACGTATTTATAACAGAATAATCATATTTCCCACTTCTTTCCTAGTCCATCCTTAGAGGCAACTACTTTCAACTCCCTTAGCTGATTCTTATGGCATTTCCCCATCTTCATACTTCTAATTTTTATTTTAACATATATTTCTAGTTATTTCATTCACTCTCTTAATAATTAAGTAATTTATTAATTAAATTACTTATGCAAAGCCCTGTTGAGGAAGGGAGCAGGGCATTTTCAACCATTTTCTTGGCTACTTGGAATCATATTCTCTTTTTTTTTTTCTGGCTATGTGGCTTGTGGGAACTTAGTTTTTGGACCAGGGATCATATGCCTGCTCCCCTGCAGTGGAAATGCAGAGTCCTAACCACTGAACCATCAGGGAATTCCCTGGAACTGCATTCTTTAACTAAATGAACCTTTACAGAAGAGATTTAGAGGCAGTGTGGTGAAGAGCTGGTTCATGGGTTCAAATCTTTTCTACCTGACCCATTAGCAATGTGCTCTTAAACAAAACATAACTCTGAGCCACACTTTTCTTACCTAAAAAATACTGTTACTAAAATGTAAAGAGTTGTGGTAAGCACAACATGACATAATTCTTGTAAAGTGTGGCCCAATGCCTGCCACACAATCAGTGGTCAAAAACTGCTGATATTATTATCACTTTTTTTTTTCCTGTGTAAATATCAGCTGAAAGAGAAAAATCTAGGCCAAATTCCAAGGTGGGAAGACTAGTGAAGTCTGGGGGACAAAAAAGCTTTAGTTTGTGCTGATGAACATGTGTGATGCATTCAGGCCACAGTGGAGAGAAAGAGCACACAGGTTTTGAGCCTGGCATTTCCCTGGCCTGCAGGCATTAGTCCATGTAATAGGAAGTGCTTCAGAGCCACGCGAAGCTTCACCCTCATTCCCTGGTAGTACTGTCTGGGCAGGGGGTAGAAAATGGATGCTTTGGGGACCAGCTTTCCTAGAAAGCACCAGAAGACTTGCCTCCACGTCCAAGACTCAGAGTCCTGAGAGTCTAACTTTCTGCTGGAGAGCTGTGTTGGTCCTTCTCTTCCTGTCTTGCCTGGGATCCTAACAACCCACTTTATTTTGACTTTGCTCTCAATCTCAGTGGATACCCTGAACCCGGGTGACAGAGTGATTATGGTTTGCTGCTGTGATGATGATGACGTGATGAGGGCTTTAAGGCTGAAGGAAGATTGGCACCCACTTCTCATTTCCCCTCTTACTCTATTGCTCTCTGTCAGTTTCTTTGTCTTCCTGTCTCTGCCTCTGTCTGTCTGCCTCTCAATCTCTCTTTGTGTCTATATATCTTTGTCTGCCTGTGTCTCACTCTTTTGTCTGTCTTTCTCTGCTTATCTCTCCATTTCTCTCTATGGACTTTATATTAAACTCTCTTTCTGTCTCTCTTTTTTTTGACCACACCCCACAACCTGTGGGATCTTAGTTCCCCTGCTAGGGATCAAACCCATGGCCCCAGCACTGAAAGCATCTAGTCTAACCACTGGACCACCAGGGTATCTCTCTGCCTCTTTCTGTCTCCCCTGGCTTCCTCACCCCATCCCTACCTAACACCCCATCTTTCCTGTTAGCCCCCCTCCCAGTTTTTTTAAACAAGCTATGACTTTAGGAAGAGTCTCCTCCATATGAGGCCATTTTTAATCAAGGGCTTCAGTTCAGTTCAGTTCAGTATCCGACTCTTTGTGACCGTCTCCCCCCCGCCCCCGCCCATGGACTGCAGCACCCTAGGCTTCCCTGTCCATCACCAGCTCCTGGAGCTTGCTCAAACTCATGTCCATTGAGTCAGTGATGCCATGTCACCATCTCATCCTCTGTCGTCCCTTTTTCCTCCTGCCTTCAATCTTTCCCAGCATCAGGGTCTTTTCCAATGAGTCAGTTCTTCACATCAGTTGGTCAAAATATTGCAGTTTCAGCTTTAGTATCAGTCCTTCCACTGGGTATTCAGGACTGATTTCCTTTAGGATAGACTAGTTGGATCTCCTTGCAGTCCAAGGGACTCTCAAGAGTCTTCTACAACACCACAGTTCAGAAGCATCAATTCTTTGGCTCTCAGCTTTCTATATAGTCCAACTTTCACATCCATAAATGACTACTGGAAGAACCATAGCTTTGACTAGATGGACCTTTGTTGGCAAAATAATGTCTCTGCTTTTTAATATGCTGTCTAGGTTGGTCATAGCTTTTCTTCCAAGGAGTAAGAGTCTTTTAATTTCATGGCTTTCCCTTTTCCAGGGGATATCCCTTCTCTAAGGGGTAGCCTATCTCTTCTCCAGGGGATCTTCTAGACCTGAGAATCGAACTGGGGTCACCTGCATTGCAGGCAGATTCTTTACCAACTGAGCTCTTAGGGAAGCCCTAATCCAGGGTTTAGCTAACATAATTTTTGTATTTTGTATATCACAGCACCAGGGGGAAGTTAGCTGGCTTGCTAACTTTTAGTAAGATAGTCTTTTTATTAGCAAATTTGTGCAGATTGGTTTGCAAGATGTGAGATGTGACTAAAATATTAAATTCCTAAAACCATCAAAGCACTAATGGATCAGGGAGGTAAATTATAGAAGTGTATTCTCCCATAGGAATTAACACTTATATTCAAAATTAACTTTTCTTAATTCTGTGTCCACTCATTACACACCAGCTTAGAGGGGGGAACATTTAAATCTCAGTTCTTGGTGAGCGCCCTAATAGAAGAAAGTAGCAATAATTAAGTTAGAAGGTAAAAATTGTTCTTTGGTTACTTCCTGCAGGTTTTCCTCCCTTGGGGAATATTACAGAGAGGAAATGTTTTGCAGAGTCTTGGCAAAATTAAGATTGTCAACCTTTATGGAAACGGGCAGGTCTAGAGATAATGTGAAATGTTTAGGGAAAAAAAGGTAGTTTGGGAAGTTTTAAGATTTTTCCTCCCCCATCCCTTCCTCCTGCCTTCCTTTTCCTTTTTAGTTTTCCTTTCCTCTATGTTATGTCTGGGTCAGTAGCCTGCTATACCTGAACCCAGACTGACATCAAGATAGCTGATTTCAAGTCTGGCTTTGCTGCTATGTGACCATGGGACAGTTATTCAACCTCTCTGGGCTTCAATTTCCTCTTCTGTTGAGTCAGAAGTTTTGAACTTGATTACTACTAACATTTTTTCCGAGGTCTAAAATTCTTCCATGCACACATCAACAAATGCTTAATTTTTAATATGTATTTCCCTCCTGTTATGAAAAGGACAAACTCATTAAATGATTTCAGTTCAGGGGAGAAGCAAAAAGAACAAATGAAAACTCTCCATAATTCTAACATGGAAAGAACTGCCATGAACATTTGGTGCATTTCTTTTCATATTTTTTTGGTATACAGTTTTGATATGCAGATTATTTTTATTGTACATAAGAACAGGTTTGCATGCTTTTCTGTTGGCATTTTCTCCCTATGCATGTCTGTTTGTCCTTCCTGTCTTCACGAATAACATCTTTAATGGGTGCGTAATATTTTATTGGCCAACTGAATTTATATAACCACTCCCTAACTGGTGTCATACTGGTTGATGGCAGCTTTTCTCTGTTAACACTACTGATGGTGGGATGACTCATTTTCTGAAGGCTCCAGGCTACATTTTTTTCAGAGTCTGAATAGAGAGAATTAGAGTCTGGCTTCACAGCAGGCCTGTTCCATGGCAGCCTCACTGGATGAATCTGGACAGCAGATGTGTTTTGTTCAACTTAAAGAATATTTTTAATAACTTTATTTAATTCCCACTTTACAAAATCAAAGAGAACTCACAGAAAAATCCAGATCTCCAACTTCTCTTAGAAATTTAAAAATAATCCCAAGTAGCAATGCTTAGGTGGTATTGAGGAGCAACTGCCCCTTTAAATCGGTCAGTGTCTCCTATTGGTCCCAGTCCTGTGAGACCATCTTTCTCCTTTGAGACCTCTGTTGATTCTTATTGGATCTGAGCTGAACCCAGGTACTGGTCAGGCACTGGCCATGATGTGCTGAGCTTTTTACTCAGAACAGGACCCAGTAAATGAATCCTGGGCATTGTGCCATGTCAGGCTGTTTTTACAGGTGTTGTGGGAATTGTGTGGCTGAATTTCTGTGCTCTGCATTGTTTTTTTAGTGATTTGTGCTTAGAAATGAAATCATTGCTTGGTTGCGGCCATGCTGCAGGGATGGATAACTCTCAAGACTCCTACCCTGGTTTTGAGAACAGTTCTATGATGGACAGTCATTTATTTCTTTTTTTCTCTGTGGTTTTATACGTGTGTCTGCTGACTTCTGAAGTCTTAATTCAGGAGCCGTGGCCAGCCCATCCACAGTCAGACCCTTGCTGGCACATATCGGAATTGTAATTATGTCCTTGTGTGTATCCCCACTGTGGCAGAGATAGTAATACTCATCAGACAGTCCATGTTCTCGGCTGCATTGTTGATCCCTTTGCACTTAAGTGGAGCCTTGAGACTAGTTCTGGCCGATGGTCTATGAGCAGAGAGTGTGCGTCACCTCCACGCTTAGGCATAGGAATGGTTATGAGTGCTCTGGGTACTTTTTTCCTGCTGTGTGAATTGTGAAGGCCTCATGTTGAAAATGTGGAGTCACAGTACTATTTTCACCTGGATTTCTGAGTTATCTGGAACCACAGCAGACTCTGTGCTAGGGGAGAGTAAATTTTTATTGTATTAAAGCACTGCAGTTTTAGTGTATTTGTTGCTGCACCATAGCCTAGCCTAAGCTGACTGATACATTCTCTATTAGAAATAGTGAGTAAGGGAACTTCTCTGGTGGTTGAGAACTAACATTTATTGAGTGCTATCTATTTTGTTATTTATTTTCCACATTTAAAAATGAGGAAAACAAGGTCCAGGGAAATTAGGTAGTTTGTTCAGGATCATAGAGCTATTTAATACATAGTTCTTCCAGAATGCTTCCTATCCATCTTTTCAATTGTCTCTAGGTCTTAACTATAATGCCTCCTCAAGGAAGTCTTCCCTGATGACCAGGTTAAAGTGCTTCTCACTGTTATGCTGCTGCTGCTGCTAAGTCGTTTCAGTCGCGTCCAACTCTTTGCATCTCCATAGATGGAAGCCCACCAGGCTCCCCCGTCTCTGGGATTCTCCAGGCAAGAACACTGGAGTGGGTTGCCATTTCCTTCCAATGCATTAAAGAGAAAAGTGAAAAGGAAGTTGCTCAGTTGTGTCTGACTCTTAGCGACCCCATGGACTGCAGCCTACCAGGCTCCTCCGTCCATAGATTTTCCAGGCAAGAGTACTGGAGTGGGGTGCCACTGCCTTCTCACTGTTACATGATCCCCATAAATCCTGGTACTCCTCCCATATAACATTATCCCACATAACTTCCCATTAGACTTTAACTGCCCTAAGGATAGTTCCTGTGTCTGTTTTGCTAAATGTGATATCTCCAGCATGTAGTACACTGCCTGGAGCATAGTAGGTACTCAGTGTATGTTTGTTGATAAAAGAGAGTCAGAAAGTTTGAACTTGTGTCCTTACTGCCACTAATCAACTGTGTCATCTTGGACAAGTAGTTTTCTCTCTTCAAATCACAGTATTTCCAGTAGGACAAGGAAGATGTTTGATTAAATCAGTTCCTTTTGGCTCTGGTGTTTGATTATTATTTCATTCACATGGTCTATTCCTTCTCAGAGTCTAATTTTGGGTTGCTTTCTTGGCTCTTTAATTCCATATTTATTCCTGGAATAATTTACAGAGTTAGGCTTTGAACCCAAGCAGTCTAACTAAAGAGTTCATGATTTTAACTGCTCATATCACCTATCTACCTACCCACCCACCTATCTGTTTATTCTATTGTCATCCATCCATCCATTCATGCAATCATTCATCCATCCATATACCCCACCATCCATCCAATAATCCACAAACATTCATCCATCCATTCATTCATCCATCCGTCCACCTATCCATCCATTTATTCATCCAGTTCCTGCCTTCCTGGTGCTCTCATTCTAATGAGTAGAGGGCAATTTCTCCTCAGCGGCTATTGACATGGATGTTGAGATAATGTTCAATGTGTGAGCTGGAGCTCTTTAGCTGATTTTATTGTATTGGTTTTTATATCCTCATGGATAATATAATGCTGCTTTGTTTTTATTGTTATATGTAAAGTTATTAATTAAGTCACCAATGTTTATTGAGCACTTACTATATGCCAGACATTCTTAGGTGCACACAAGACCCAATTTGTTTCACAACTTCAGAATATCATTCACATTGCATTCTGTGTGGTCTTGAAGTTGCACAAATACATGGGACCATGTATTTGCCACTCTGCTGAAGGAGTCCACATTTCCGCATAGTGGTTAGGGGCTTGGGCTCTAGATCTGAATAGCCTGGCTTTGAGTCCTATGTCTGCCACTTACTGGCTATGCAAATCAAATCATTTCACCTCTCTATATGTCAGTTTCCTCTCCGATAGAATAGCGATAATAAAAACCATTAGTTCAGAGAATTGTTATGTGGCAAAGAGTTAACTAAGGCAAAAGTTCTCAGAATATTTCCTATATAAAGTAATTGCTCAACAAAAGATGAGTGATTAGCTTAGATATATCTCTCACTAGGTGGGTTTCTTTAACAGTTTTTCATATGGGGGAATGGAGTCAGGAGCAGCAACAAGTTTAACCTGATATGATCTGCTAAAGTCAGAGTCGAAGGTAAATTGATTAGTGACTGTCTATTGATCTAGAGGATAGGTGGTTTATGCAGCGAAGTGCTTACCCAAGTTGACATAAATCAAGTATAATAAAGAGTCAGAGTCTGTATTTGATGTTTGACCACCAACAGCTTTCTCCCGCCCCTTTCCCTCTTTGCCCCAGTATCTGAGCAAGCCAACTATGCTTGCTCAGATATTGGAGCAGTTCAACCATTTATGTTAACCTCACCCATATATTTCCGTGATTTAATGTATCTGTGTAAACTCATAGGAAAAGACTGGAAATGTATATACCAAAGTGACTACAGGGGAGAGGAAACGGGGACTGAGATTCCTGGAGAAAGATGGTATTCAAGATGGTCTTTACCTTATTTGTCATGTTTTAATTACTATAAAAATGAGACTGTTTCTTAATGTATTTAAGAATCTGTTATAAGAAAAAAGTAAATGACCATCCTAAAGCTTTGAAATTGCTCAGTTGTGTCCGACTCTTTGCCACCCTATGGACTGTACAGTCCATGAAATTCTCCAGGATGGAATACTGGAGAGGGTAGCCTTTCCCTTCTCCAGGGGATCTTCCCAACCCAGGGATCAAATCCAAGTCTCCTGGATTGCGGGCAGATTCTTTACCAACTAAGCTATCAGGGAAACCTGGATTGGGGTATGTGTGTGATTATAAGTTAGGAGGGCCTAGAACCCTTCCTACCTATGTCAGAAGGTGCGTGAATGGGGATTGTGATTAAAAGCACAAAAAGCTGATCAATTGGGTTATCTTCTGAAGAGAGGCTGTGTTAACTGAGGATCTATAGAATTGAGTCCAGGGCCTCCAGACAGGTCAGTCTATGTGCCCAGAACTGTCCACAAGAGCGTTCCTAGACTAGTAAGCAAGAGAACCTGTTTATACATTGGCAGATGCCTAGAGGGCGGGGCCTCAGGGTTAGGAGACTTGTGTAGAGTTGTGCTTAGTTTTTCAGTGATGTCTGGCTCTTTGCCCATGGACTGTAGCCCACCAGGCTCCTCTCCCCATGGAATTTTCCAGGCAAGAATACTGGAGTGGGTTGCCATTTCCTCCTCCAGGGGATCTTCCTGACCCAGGGATCAAACCTGTGTCTCTTGCATCTCCTGCACTTGGCAGGTGGATTCTTTACTGCTAGCACCACCTGGGAAGCTGGGTCCCCCCAAAAGCAGACCCTGAGACAGGGTTTCAGTTCAAGGAGTTTATCTGACAAGTGATTCCCCAAAGCACTAGTCCGGCAGGGAACTGAGACAGAGAAGGGCAGTAAGCAGCAGCATCTTGCTGAGGGCAACTGGGAGGCTGTGTAGCACATGCTTCACAGTTGCTCATGGTGTGCAAAGCTGTGTGGGTGAGGAAGAACATGTCCTTCACTCACACCAGTCATCATTGAAGGGCTACTCCTGATGCACTCTATACACTGGCTTAGCAGGCTTCAGCAGCCAGAGAAAGACCTGGTAAAGAATCATAGGTATTGATAGAAGTTGTCACATCAGTGTGCAAGGGATAGTGAGAGGGACAGCAGTAGTGTATACTATGTTTTCTGGTACAGGTTTGTAACAGGAAGAAAATGTGCTTGGTGAAGAAAATGAGCTTTTCTTCCCTGAGCACTTTTCAGTCTCAACAGCAGTCAGTACATTGGCCCTCTGATTTATACATTGTTCTTTTGTGAGTTTGAATGGTGTGAGTCAAGAGAGAGCTCCTCTTGGGGAGTACATGGCCAGAATTGAATTCTGTAGAGAAACCTAGATCGAGTTTGGAAACTTAAAAGATCTTACCAGCCAGGGACCATGAATAAGCGAAGTGAGTGGGAGGAGGAGGAGAATGTACTTGGTGTGGTGCCTAGCATATAATAAGTGGTCAGTAAAAATGATTTACATTAGCGGCAGCAGCTGTTTCTGGGGAAAGCTTTAAGGAGGAAGTGGAGCCCAAGTGTAACGTGTTGCAAGAATGCCAGACAGAATAGGAAACTAACCAGGAGGAGGTGAAGCCAGAAACCTCCTTGCCTAACCCTGGCCTCTTGTACAGTCCTTGTAATTAGGACGATAGTCATTTTCTAGTGTTTGCAGTGATGACAGATTCTTTGAGGTGAGGTTAGTTGGTAATACAGATGTGTAACATCTTCCCATCACATGTTTTAGATGCCAGCAATTAGCCTCTCTTTTCCAGGGAGGAGGGTGGGGCAGTCGTTAATCCTCTGTCTTCCTGGTGCTCTGCTGTCAGCATCTTTCCATATCGCCCGCCACGCTGGAAGGGCCAACATGGAGGAAGGCACAAGCGAGTCATGGTATCTGTGTAACAAGAGAAAGTTGACTTTCTATTCATGTATCTGAGATGAGATCTGGTTTATCCATCTGGTACTGTGATATCAGTGCTAGGAGCTTACAAGTCTTACAAAGGCCTGTGGGAATATTTGCACGCTGAAAAAATAAAGTGGCCTCTGAAATATGAAAATAAAATCATAAAATTAAAGAAAAAATTGAATTTTATTTTCCACCTAGCTTTACTGAGTTATATTGTGTATTTTGTATACATTATATATACTGTATATTCATTGTATATACAAAAAATGTATTTTGTATACATTGTATAGTAAAAATTGTATATACTTTGGTTGTTCAGTGTGATTTTAAGGTCTACAGTGTGATGATTTAATATGTGTATACACTGTGAAATGATTACTGTAATCAAAGTAAGTAACACATCCACAAACTCATATAGTACACTTTTGTTGTTGTTGCTGTTTTTGGTAATGAAAACACTTCAGATCTTCTCTTGGGACTTTCCTGGCAGGCCAGTGGTTAAGACTTTGTGCTTCCACCACAGGGATGCAGGTTTGTTCCCTGCTCAGGGAACCAAGATCCTGCGTGCCTCACAGGAGGCCAAAAAATAAATAAATAAAATAAAATAAAAATTCTTAAGTAAAAGATCTACTCTTTTAGCAAATTTCAAGTAGACAATATAGTATTAATTAAAATCATCATGCTGTATGTTAGATCCCCAGAACTTACTCATCTTATAACTGAAACTTTATATCCTTTGACTAATAACTCATTCCCCACCCCCACCCCCACCCCCGCCCCTGGTAACCACCTTATCTCTGGTTCTAGGAGTTCTGCTTTGTATAATTGAAATTGATACATGTTTCCTTTCGTGAAACACTGTACCCATTGTAATATACCTCAACTAGTTGATGGAGCAGCCAGTTGAAGAGGCGTCTGCCCCAGTGGAGTTGGGGTGTGCCACCCTTCTAGCATGGGGAGGGGAATCTCTCTGAACCCTGCTGTTCAGGATTTTTATGGAGATCCCATCACAGACTTCCCTGTAGTTCAAACAGTAAAGAGGCAGGAGACCAGGGTTTGATCCCTGGGTTGGGAAGTTCCTCTGGAGAAGGGAATGGCAATCCGCTCCAGAATCCTGGAGAATTCCATGGACAGAGAAGCCTGGCAGGCTACAGTTCGTGGGGTCGCAAAGATTAGGACGCAGCTGAGCGACTAAAGTAGTCCGCAGTCCACATCACAGACATGATTGATTAAATCATTGGCTTTTGATGATTAACTGACAACTCTAGCCATTATTCCCTTCCTGGAGGTTGGGAGGGGTTTGGGGCTGCAAGTTCCAACCCTCTAATTATGTCTCCATCTTTCCATAACCAGCTTCAATCCTGAAACTCTCTAGGGGCTCTCATCAACTTGTCATCTCATCAGCATTAAAATACACATCACTCCAGAGATCCAAGGGTCTTAGAAGCTCTTGTGTCAAGAACAGGGGACTAAGACCAACTACTATAACAAAGATGCTCCTAGCACTCTGTTGGGGGTTTCCTAGGTGGCTCAGTGGGTAAAGAATTGCCTGCAATGCAGGAGACACAGTTGGCACAGGTTCAGTTCCTGGGTCGGGAAGATCCCCTGGAGGAGGTAATGACAACCCACTCCAGTATTCTTGCCTGGAAAATCCCATGGACAGAGGAGCCTGGTGGGCCACAGTCCACGGAGTCGCAGAGTGTTGGACACAGCTGAGCGACTAAGCACACAGCATCCTGTCATGTAGGAAACGACAAGCGTTCTAGGAGCTCTGCGCAAGCGACCAAGGACAGAGACCGAACATACATTTGGTATTATACCACAGTCACTAACTCAGTGGCTTTAGGTTATGGCTTCATCTCCTGATCCCTAGCTTCTGGGTGTCCCATGGGATGACAAAAGTTGTTTCCTTCATTGCTGTGAGGCCTGAGTGAGTTAATACACTTGGAGGATTCAGAATTATACCTTGCAGCTCCAATAAGTGCATAATTTCTTCACCCTGAGCTGTGAACCTAGAGAAAAAGATTGCATAACACAGATTTTGAATCACAGTGGTGCAGCTTCCCAGTCACTCCCTGGGGGTATAATTAGAATCAGATTATGGGAAAGGTAGATCCACTCTGCCATCCATTTCCCTCCTCTTAGTTTAAATACAGGCTCCACTGCAAGTCACTCTCTCCAGGTGAGCTGAATAATTAATGCCAGTTCTGATAATCCTGCCTGGCTCAAAAATGGTTCATTATTACTAATAACAGCAACTACCATTGATTGAATGGCTTGTTCTGTGCCAGACTCTGCCCTGAGCTCTTTTCTAGCATGGGGTCTAGAGTGAAGCATTCTCATAGAAACCTTAGTTCAAGTGCCACTCTTGCCTCCTCCAAGCAGTTTGTCTTCAGGCAAGTCACTTCCCTTTTCTCTGAGCCTCAGTGTCCTCATCTGTAAAATGGGATGACAGGAGCTGCTCCATCAACAAAGTTGCACTGAAGGTTAAATGCACTATCGATGCAAAACTTTTTTGCCTGAAGCCGGGCACACTGTAAGCGCTTGATAAATGTTCACTTTTGTTATCATCATGTTCCTCAATCTTGATGGAAGCTCTCTGAGGTAGATAAGAAAAGTGTTTGGCTCGTTTCACATGGCAACACTCTGACAAACGGACGCCTTCAATGTTTAAATCCGTTTCCCTTTATAATCTTTTCTTCACAGTGTATTTGGGATGTAAATTAGCCCCTAATCAACAGGAAAGTGGGTATATACATTAGATTCATGCCACTGAAAATGAATGAGCTTGGGCTTTGTGAATCAATGTGAGTGAATCCTCTAAAAAACATGATGTCAAGAGCAATAAAAGCAAGTTGCCCCTAAATGCATATGGAATATTATTTCTATAAAGTTTAAAACTTTGGTCGCTTGCGCAAAGCAATTGAATAAAGTCAGGGATACACATTACACACATGGGCAGTAAAAGTATAGAGACACGTGAGACCGAAAACACCAGCTTCACAGCAGAGATTCCCTCGGTGGAGGTGGTGGGGGCTATGGTTGAGGAGGGGGCACACAAGAGCCTTCAGATATCCTGGGAGGTTTATTTATTTTTTTAAAAAATATTTATTTTTGTCTGTGTTGTGTCTTCATTGCCATGCAGGCTTTTCTCTAGTTGTGGAGAGTGGGGGCTATTCTCTAGTTGTGGTGCGTGGGCTTCTCATTGTGGTGGCTTCTCTTGTTGCAGAGCACAGGCTCCAAGGCACATGGGCTCAGTAGCAGCAGCTTCCAGGTTCTAGAGTGCAGGCTCAGTAGCTGTGGTGAATGGGCTTAGTTCCTCCACAGCATGTGAAATCTTCCTGGACAAGGAATCGAACCTGTGTCTCCTGCATTGGTAGGCAGATTCTTTACCACTAAGCCACTAGGGAGCCCAGGATGCTTATTCTTAATCTGCTGTTGGAGGCATTTATTATCTTTTATGTCCTTTGTCGAATAGAAAATATAGTCACAAGCTGAAAGTAGAGAGTTATTTTATTTGGTGGGAATGTTTAGGACTTCGAACCTGGGAGACACCATCTCAGTAGCTCTGAGAAAACTGCTCCAAGGAGGCAGGAGGGAAAGTCAGGCTCTATACAGGTTTGGAACAAAGGGAGCAGGCAGTTGAACATTGAAGATCAGGTTATCAGTTAAGGAATTTAGCATTCTGTGTATAGGAAGATGCAAGCCTCTGGGCTCACTGAACTCATGCCCTTCATATGCGCCTCAGCTATCTGGGGCCCATCCTGTTTCCTTGTTTCCCTTGCTTCTCAAATTCTGCCAGTTCCTCAGCAGTCACCGTGGAGGGCAGCAGCATCCACCGGATTGAAGTTTTGAGAGCCCTCATTCACATTTGGCAAATAGAAGGGGGAAAGTTGAAAGCAGTGACAGATTTGCTCTTCTTGGGCTCCAAAATCACTGTGGACAGTGACTGCAGTCATGAAATCAGAAGACAATTGCTTCTTGGCAGGAAAGCCATGACAAACCTAGTCAGTGTGTTGAAAAGCAGAGATATTACTCAGCTGACAAAGGTCCATACAGTCAAGGCTATGGTTTTCCTAGTGGTCACGTACAGTTGTGAGAGCTAGACCACAAAGAAGGCGGAATGCCAAAGAATTGATGCCTTCGAACTGTGGTGTTGGAGAAGACTCCTGAAAGTCCCGTGGACAGCAAGGAGATCAAACCAGACAATCTTAAGGGAGATCAACCCTGAATGTTCACCGGAAGGATCAATGCTGAAGCTGAAGCTCCAGTATTTTGGTCATCTGATGTGAACAGATGACTCATTGGAAAAAATCCCTGATGCTGGGAAAGATTGAGGGCAGAAGGAGAAGAGGGCATCAGAGGTTGAGATGGCTGGACGACATCACTGACGCAATGAACGTGAACTTGGGCAAACTCTAGGAGATGGTGAAGGACAGGGAGGCCTGGCGTGCTACAGTCCATGGGGTCACAAAGAGTCAGACCTGACTGGGTGACTGAACAACAAATTTGCATTTGATGGCTGTGACATTTCTTGTTTATTGATATGATAGGAGATATTTTCATTTCACACCTTGAACATATGGCTCAAGTGGGTAACAATAATTTTTAAAAATTGCACCCTAGCCATGGGGAAAGGAATTTAGGGACCCCCTCTGTATTCTTGAGATTCCGCCACCCCCACAAACCATTAAAGATTCTTTAATCTTCCTGAACCCAAAGCTTCTCTCCACCCACCTCCATTTCTTCTTAGTGGCTCACTAACAAAACCCCCAGCCCACATGGCGCAAAACCACATGGAGCTTCCTGGCAGCCAGGTTCTCAATTTGCATGTTAAAGAAGCACTTTTTTGGCTTTCTCCACCTGTGTTTTAATTCACCTCCTGTGTTTTAATTCACCTCCCTGGCTTCATTCTGTTCACCTCCAAACACTCCCAGATATCTGTTGGCTCTTTTTGGGGTGGATGTGTGGAAGAAATGGCAGGAGGTATACTTACTACTGCAGAAATGGGACCAACCTTATCTGGCAGGACTGAGACAAGTCATCATATGTAGGCCTCCTCTACTCCAATCCCAACTTCTTTGTAAGAGAAGTTTTATTAAAATGCGTACCAAAAGCAGTCTTGAAGTGAAGAGAATGCAATATACTGCTCACTCTGCAGCATACTGCCTAGTTGTATATGTGTGTGTGTGTCTGATGGTTGTGGATGACTGAAGGAGCAACATTTGCCAAGTCATCAGCTCTGGCCTTCTCGATAGCTGACCCTTTAATCTGGAACCCCAAGGTAGGAGAAGTTCTATCAATAAATAAGTACATTTTCCAGGTGGCTGAAACATACACCCCTGAGGTCATCTATATTTATATGCAGAACACAAGGTTCAGAGAGGTTAAGTGATTTTTCCAAGGGAACACAGCTGGTAAAGTGGCCAAGCTGATATCTGGTAGATCAAGGACTGTGTTTCTATTTGCTGCTGCTGCTAAGTCGCTTCAGTCGTATCCGACTCTATGCGACCCCATAGACAGCAGCCCACCAGGCTCCCCTGTCCCTGGAATTCTCCAGGCAAGAACACTGGAGTGGGTTGCCATTTCCTTCTCCAATGCGTGAAAGTGAAGTTGCTCAGTCATGTCCGACTCTTGGTGACCCCATGGACTGCGGCCCACCAGTCTCCTCTGTCCATGGGATTTTCCAAGCAAGAGTGCTGGAGTGGGGTGCCATTGCCTTCTATTTGCTAATGTGTCGTTAAAACTTTTCTATCTTACTGAGGGTGATTTTAATGACAGTCATTCCAAGAAACGCTTCCCTGGTGGCTCAGACAGTAAAGTATCTGTCTGTGATGTGGGCGACCCAGGTTCAATCCCTGGATTGGGAAGATCCCCTGGAGGAGGAAATGGCAACCCACCTCCGTACTCTTGCCTGGAAAACCCCATGGATGGAGGAGCCTGGTAGGCTACAGTCCATGTGGTTGTGAAGAATTGGACATGACTGAGCGACTTTACTTTCACTCCAAGAATCAGCCCCGTTTTAAAAACTGTTTTGCTTTCTAAAAGAGGGTAGGGAAACAATTTAACTTTTTTCCTATGATATAAAATTCAGTTTGGGTCCTTTCCGAAGTTATGCTCTCAGGTGTGTTTGAGGGGCAGGTGGGGAAGAAGCTAACATGTATTCACCAATGACCACATGCCAGGCATCTGCTAGATATCTTACACGTTCCTATTTCTGTTCCCTCTTATCTGTTATTATTCCCATTTGATAGATGGAGAACTGTGGCTCAGTGTGTATTCATTATCGATCACTGTATAACAAATGAACAGCTTTAAACAACAAACGTTTATGATCTTCCATAGTTTCTGAGGAATCAGTGTTTAAGGAGCAGCTTGGGTGGTTCTGGCTGAGAATTGCATGAGGTTGCAATCAGAAGGTGGCAGGGACCGTAATCTCTGAAGATGTGACGGGGCTGAAAAATTTACTTCCATTCACATGGTTTTTGGCCAGAAGCCTCAGTTCCTTGCCTCATGGATCTTTCCATAAGCTACCTACATGACCTCACAGCATGGAATGATCCAGGAGAGACAGAGACCACAATGGAAGCCGTAGTACCTTTTATGACTTAGTCTCTGTAGGTGAACATTGTCAATTATGCTTTATTCTGTTTGTTAGAAGGAGAGGAGAATTAGGCTCTTGAAGGTGAAAGTGTTAGAGAATTTGTACTTGTTTTAGAACTACCAACTCAGGGAGGTGCTGTCAACTTGCCAAACGGGTTTGTAAGTGGTAGAGGTTAGGTGCAACCATAGTTCTAGATGGTTCCACACTCTTTTTCTTTTCACTGTACTGTGATTTCTCCCTGACTGAGAAATGGAGAGCTGTTTGCCCTTAAGCTTATTTGCCCCAGATGGCAGGCCTCTTTATTTGCTTTTAAAGCTTTCCCCTTTGTATCTGCCTAACTATCATCTCGGGGAAGGCAATGGCACCCCACCCCAGTACTTTTGCCTGGAAAATACCATGGACGGAGGGGCCTGGTAGGCTCCAGTCCATGGGGTCGCTAGGAGTCGGACACGACTGAGCGACTTCACTTTCACTTTTCACTTTCATGCATTGGAGAAGGAAATGGCAACCCACTCCAGTATTCTTGCCTGGAGAATCCCAGGGACCGGGGAGCCTGGTGAGCTTCCGTCTATCGGGTCGCACAGAGTCGGACACGACTGAAGCGACTTAGCAGCAGCAGCAGCAGCAACTATCATCTATCACATCTAAGCAACATCCTTCTTATTCTAAATTGGAATTTTGAATCTCCTGTGAAATTGGGAAACCTGGTAACTCTTAGTGTGAGTGTGTCCATCGAGAGTCAGTAGACTCTGAGTGACTGTTTGGGGTTTCTTTTTCATCAGGTGGCATTTATAACATTTTGGAGTGCTCTGAAAGCTTTCTTCATCTGTTCTGGATTCTTCGTCTTGCAGATCATTGAAGTTGTGGGTAAGTTTTGGATGAAATAATGATAATTATAAGGATCTATTTAATTTATCCTTCATATAACTCTTCACAGTTTTCAAAGGTCATTTATACACAGCATATCACCTGATTCTCACAAAAAACCCGTTAATAAAACGGAGGCAAGTGATACGATCTTCTGGATAAGCTATGTTGAGCCACCACTTATCTACGTACCTTTGTTCTCTTGGTACCTGCTTGGCACTGACTCCTTCTTGCCTACAGGCCGCTCCTCTGTCTGTCTACTAGTTACAGTAGACAGAGCCATAGGAGTTTGTGGTCTTGGAACTGTAAGGGGAGGGAAAACTTTTCTTCTACTCTCTTATGTCTTGCAGGACTGCAATTAAATACAAGCACCAGATAAAGGAAGAAAAGACAAACCCATTTTATTCATATTAGTATTTTTTTTGTGCACAAGGGCTTCGCAGAAGTGAAAGCCCAAAGAAAAGATTAAATTCAGAGGTTTATACGCCATCTTAGCAAAGAGTGGTAAATTGTGGAGAAGTGACTAGTCAAAGAAAAAGGGGATTTGGGTTCCATAAGGGTGGTAAATTTGAGGAAGGTGATAGGCAATATATGGTAGACAAAGGCTTGTTAAGGTTTGTTGTGCAGACTAGACTCAAGTAATCTCTAATGATAAAAGTGGTTCTTTACTTGGTAGGGGAGAAGAGGACACTTCTATATGTGGAAACATCTCACTTTTACAAGGAAAACTTATGCCTTATTTTTAGACAGAAAGAGGAGGGTAGAGAGCTCTTCCTGTGTGTGCTATTTCCTCAGTTGCATTCAGCTTGAGATAGTTCTTATGTCAAAATGGCATATTTGTGGGTGGTATTCTGATCCATTTCAGAGTGAATATTCTAATTTGCATTTACTCTTGTGAAAAGAGCATAGTTTTATGTTAAACTTGGGTTCAGATTCCAGCTTTACCATTTACTAGATGTGGGTCCTTAGGCAAGCAACTTTATTTCTTTGAATCTTGGTTTTCTCATCTGTAAAATGGGGATTAAAAGCAATACCTACTTCATTGGACTGTTACAAGGATAATCATGATGGTGTGATCACTGACCTAGAGCCAGACATCCTGGAATGTGAAGTCAAGTGGGCCTTAGAAAGCATCACTACGAACAAAGCTAGTGGAGGTGGTGGAATTCCAGTGGAGCTATTCCAAATCCTGAAAGATGATGCTGTGAAAGTGCTGCACTCAATATGCCAGCAAATTTGGAAAACTCAGCAGTGGCCACAAGATTGGAAAAGGTCAGTTTTTATCCCAATCCCAAAGAAAGGCAATGCCAAAGAGTGCTCAGACTTCCGCACAGTTGCACTCATCTCACACGCTAGTAAAGTAATGCTCAAAATTCTCCAAGCCAGGCTTCAGCAATATGTGAACCGTGAACTTCCTGATGTTCAAGCTGGTTTTAGAAAAGGCAGAGGAACCAGAGATCAAATTGCCAACATCCGCTGGATCATGGAAAAAGCAAGAGAGTTCCAGAAAAACATCTATTTCTGCTTTATTGACTATGCCAAAGCCTTTGACTGTGTAGATCACAATAAACTGTGGAAAATTCTGAAAGAGATGGGAATACCAGACCACCTGATCTGCCTCTTAAGAAATCTGTATGCAGGTCAGGAAGCAACAGTTAGAACTGGTCATGGAACAACAGACTGGTTCCAAATAGGAAAAGGAGTACGTCAAGGCTGTATATTGTCACTATGTTTGTTTAACTTATATGCAGAGTACATCATGAGAAATGCTGGACTGGAAGAAACACAAGCTGGAATCAAGATTGCTGGGAGAAATATCAATAACCTCAGATATGCAGATGACACCACCCTTATGGCAGAAAGTGAAGAGGAACTAAAAAGCCTCTTGATGAAAGTGAAAGTGGAGAGTGAAAATGTTGGCTTAAAGCTCAACATTCAGAAAATGAAGATCATGGCATCTGGTCCCATCACTACATGGGAACTAGATGGGGAAACAGTGGAAATAGTGTCAGACTTTATTTTTCTGGGCTCCAAAATCACTGCAGATGGTGACTGCAGCCATGAAATTAAAAGACGCTTACTCCTTGGAAGGAAAGTTATGACCAACCTAGACAGCATATTCAAAAGCAGAGACATCACTTTGCCAACAAAGGTTCGCCTAGTCAAGGCTATGGTCTTTCCTGTGGTCATGTATGGATGTGAGAGCTGGACTGTGAAGAAGGCTGAGCACCGAAGAATTGATGCTTTTGAACTGTGGTGTTGGAGAAGACTCTTGAGAGTCCCTTGGACTGCAAGGAGATCCAACCAGTCCATTCTGAAGGAGATCAGCCCTGGGATTTCTTTGGAAGGAATGATGCTAAAGCTGAAACTCCAGTATTTTGGTCACCTCATGCGAAGAGTTGACTCATTGGAGAAGACTCTGATGCTGGGAGGGATTGGGGGCAGGAGGAGAAGGGGACGACAGAGGATGAGATGGCTGGATGGCATCACTGACTCGATGGGTGTGAGTCTGAGTGACCTCCGAGAGCTGGTGATGGACAGGGAGGCCTGGCGTGCTGCAGTTCATGGGGTCGCAAAGAGTTGGACACGACTGAGCGACTGATCTGATCTGATCTGATCTGAAAAATGCTTAGCTTAGCGACTGCAAGATAGTCAACCCTCAAAGGCACCTTACATTTCTAAACACACTTGCCCTTATAAAGCCACTTCTCTGTATACCAAGATCTCAGCTTGCTGTGTGACTTGGAGAAATCCCTTGGCCTCTCAAACTACCTTTACTTTTAAAATGAATGGGTTCAATTGCATAATTCCCGAGGTTCCTTCCATCTCTTAACAATTAACACCTTCAGATTGTCTATACAGCACACCCATACTATTTACTTAAAAAAAATTATTCATTATATCCTGCTTGCCTTTGCTTGCTGTAGTAATTTTAGATAATAGTTGCACAGAATTAATAGAAGCCAGAAGGGTTGTTCAGAATGTTTTTTTACATGCAGGGCTTGAGCAGCATACTTATGTACATAATTACCTTTTCCTTTGCAGTCTAGGAGGGCATATTGAAAAGCTAGCAGTGATCTGTTTCCCCTCCCATTGGCTCAAGAAACTGGCTAATGCAGTTTTATGTTAATTGGAAGACATGCTAAATAGCATAAGAAAAAGAAAGAGAGGCACTCAGTTAGAAAAAGTGCTTTTTAATCATCTACCTAAATGTGAGTGTCTGATGGGTTTGTAGGAATTTCTGCAGCCCCCTGAGGGAAGCTTTCCCTGTCCTCACTAGAGTTGATGAATAATGGATTCCAAGCAGGGCTCTGCAAACACCAGCAAAGTATTCTTTCTGAATCCTTTTTCCAATTTCTTCTCTACAAATGCCTGGCTGTGATTTTTGCCCGATCTCATCTCTTAAATAAATACACTATTCTTTGCTCAGCCCGTGCTTCATTTTGTGGCCAACAGAAAGGCAGTTTGATCTGAAGTCACCCTCCTGCTCTTAAACCTTCAGTGCTTCCTTATTGCCCACTGCATTGAATACCAACTGCTCAGCCCAGAATCTTAACTTTCCTGGGAAGCCAAAGCAGTTGACTTGCTTCCCCCTACACATGCCCTGTTATTTAAAAATTTGCCCTCTTATGATTCATTCTCTTCCCTCCAACTTCTGTGCTCTTCTTCCCTTTCCTATTTTTCTACCTATCACCATCACACTCAGATTACCAGGACCCAGAGGCAAAGGATTTCTCTTCCAAGAAGACTTTGAATTCCCTCTCTGTTCTTTGAATCACTGTTTTGTTTAATTTCAGGAACTCAGTATCTAGATTAGTGGTTCTGAGCACAAGCTTGGTAATCTGACAGACTTGGGAATGAATCTGATTTCCGTCACTTACTGTGCTACCTTGGCAAAGTCACTTCCCCTCTCTAATTTTTAAACTTATTGTCTGTAAAATGGGGTTAATGATATTTACTTCTTTGTGTTGTTGTGGGGAGTAAATGAAATGATGCATATGAAACAGTGTACTGCCTAGTTCATGTTTATTTTTAGAAATGGAATGTATAATAATATATTTTACATTTGTTTCTTTCTACTTTTTGGAAGCACGCACCACAGTCAATGCTCACTGTCCTCCATCCACCACTCCAGCCAGAGTGCTAGCTCCTTGCAAACTCATCTCTATCACTGGCTGGTAGAATTGTATCATGGACTTTAATTCTTTGTTCTTTCTTGTAGTCAAGATTTGTTTTGGTTAACATTTGCTGTCTTCAATGAGAGGGATGTAAACAAAAAAGTAAAAGTATTATATTTGGAATTTTTAACCCTAAATAAGTGTAAAAGAAAGTTAAACATTCACATGTTGTATTCTATAAGTTGGTAACATTTATATTCCCAAAGTTATTAAAGCTTAAAACTGCCCTAAAATTTTTGGTATACCCTGTATTTGCCCACCTCTGGTCTTTGGGTTCAGTTAGATATTTCACTTTGGCACAAAGAGTGAGAAGAAAGTGATGGTGTCACTGGGCCGAAGAGGTTGGGAGACGTGGAGCAGAGCCTCCAGGAGAGCCTATCCTTGATTAGGTGACCTGCATGTGTGTGTGTGCGTGCTAAGTCACTTCAGTTGTGCCTGACTCTTTGTGACCCCCAGGACTGTAGCCTGCTAGGCTCTCCTGTCCATGGGATTCTCTAGGCAAAAATATTGGAGTGGCTCACCACTCCCTCTTCCAGAGATCTTCCTGACCTGGGCATTGAACCCATGTCTCTATGTCTTCTGCACTGGCAGGTGGGTTCTTTACCACTAGTGCCATCATTGGCTGAAACTAGAGATTAGGGGTGGTTTGCCACAAAGAAGTAGTTACTGAATATACCCTTTTAACTGCTCTTCTGCCCATGGTAGATTCTTGGTAAATGTTTATTGCGTTAAATTAGCAAATTCCTGTATTGTGCTTTGGGGAACACTTTTGTTTTCAAGGTTAGTTTTTTTATTTCATTAATTAAGGACTTCTTTCAATTGAGATGTTAACTCATTAGGATATTTGGGGAAATTGACTTCTAAGATGGTAGGACTCAAGACTTGGCACATGCAATACTGCTTGTGAAAAGCAAGCAATGGTTAATTTCCAAGGGCTTGAGCCTCTATATTAAACATGCAGTAAGCTTTGAAATTCTCCAAGCCAGGCTTCAGCAGTACGTGAACCATGAACTTCCAGATGTTCAAGCTGGTTTTAGAAAAGGCAGAGGAACCAGAGATCAAATTGCCAACATCCGCTGGATCATGGAAAAAGCAAGAGAGTTCCAGAAAAATATCTATTTCTGCTTTATTGACTATGCCAAAGCCTTATGACTATGTGGATCACAATAAACTGTGGAAAATTCTGAAAGAGATGGGAATACCAGAGCATCTGACCTGCCTCTTAAGAAATCTGTATGCAGGTCAGGAAGCAACAGTTAGAACTGGACATGGAACAACAGACTGGTCCCAAATAGGAAAAGGAGTATGTCAAGGCTGTATATTGTCACCCTGCTTATTTAACTTACATGCAGAGTACATCATGAGAAACGCTAGGCTGGAAGAAGCACAAGCTGGAATCAAGATTGCCAGGAGAAATATCAATAACCTCAGATATGCAGATGACACCACCCTTATGGCAGAAAGTAAAGAGGAACTAAAGAGCCTCTTGAGGAAAGTGAAAGAGGAGAGTGAAAAAGTTGGCTTAAAGCTCAACATTTCAAAAACGAAGATCATGGCATCTGATCCTGTCACTTCATGGCAAATAGATGGGGAAACAATGTCAGACTTTATTTTGGGGGGCCCCAAATGGAGAAGGCAATGGCAACCCACTGCAGTGTTCTTGCCTGGAGAATCCCAGGGACTGCGAGCCTGGTGGGCTGCCGTCTATGGGGTCGCACAGAGTCGGACACGACTGAAGCGACTTAGCAGCAGCAGCAGCAAAATCACTGCAGATGGTGACTGCGGCCATGAAATTAAAAGACGCTTACTCCTTGGAAGGAAAGTTATGACCAACCTAGACAGCATATTCAAAAGCAGAGATATTACTTTGCCAACAAAGGTCCATCTAGTCAAGACTATGGTTTTTCCAGTAGTCATGTATGGATGTGAGAGTTGGACTGTGAAGAAGGCTGAGTGCTGAAGAATTGATGCTTTTGAGCTGTGGTGTTGGAGAAGACTCTTGAGAGTCCCTTGGACTGCAAGGAGATCCAACCAGTCCATTCTAAAGTAGATCAGTCCTGGAAGGACTGATCTGTTCATTGGAAGGACTGATGCTGAAGCTAAAACTCCAATACTTTGGCCACCTCATGTGAAGGTTGACTCATTGGAAAAGACTCTAATGCTGGGAGGGATTGGGGGCAGGAGGAGAAGGAGACAACGGAGGATGAAATGGCTTGTTGGCATCACTGACTTGATGGACATGAGTCTGAGTGAACTCCGGGAGTTGGTGATGGACAGGGAGGTCTGGTGTGCTGTGATTCATGGGGTCGCAAAGAGTTGGACACGACTGAGTGACTGAATTGAAATGAAACTTTGAAAAGGGCTTCCCTGATGGCTCAGTGGGTGAAGAATCTTCCTGCAATGCAGTAAACACAAGAGATGCTGGTTTGATCCTTTGTTCAGGAAGATCCCCTGGAGAAGGAAATGGCAACCTACTTCAGTATTCTTGCCTGGAAAAACTCCATGGGCAGAGGAGCCTGGCGGGCTACAGTCCAAAGTGTTGCCAAGAGTCAGACACGACTGAGCGACTAAGCACACAAACTTTGAAAAGAGAACATGAAGCAGAAGCACACTTTTTTTGTACTATGTATTTGAAACCTGGTGTGTATTTTACACTTACAGCACATTGCAGTTTGGATGCTAAATTTTCATCTGAAGTATTTGATTTAGATTTCATAAAATTTATAATTGGCAAAGTAGAGTCATATAACTAAGTCTTCAGCATACTTAAGATTTTTCTCATAACTGGATCAAATCTTGGTTTTAAAATTCATTAAAAATCCACATTTCAGTCACTGTAGCCACATTTTGAATACTCAGAAGCCACATGTGGCTTGTAGTTAGTATATTGGGACAGTGCAGGTCTGGATGTTTCATGAGTATCATCTTCCCCAAATCTTCAAGGACTGTTTCTTATCCAGTGGTACCACCATATCTGTATGTTAGGAGTTCAAGTATATTATCCTTGACTCCTTCTTCTCCCCTTTCCAGCATTCCACCAGTCAGGAGTACTATTGAATCCACCTCATCCGTGGCTCACTGATCCATCCTCCTCTCTCCAGTCTGCAGTGACACTTCTCTAGGTGAGGCTCCTGCTGTCTCTCACCTGAAATGACCGTAACAGCCTTCTTACTGGAGTCCCTTTTTCCTGTGGTCACTCCACCTTCTACTACTTTTTCTCCATCTGAAGACAGCTTGATCTTCCTAACATGCAGATCTGACCGCTCCCTCCTTGTCCTGTGGCTTGCATCTTTTCCATGGCTCTTTGTGTCCCCTCAGATAAATTCTGAGCTCCTCAATGTGATTTATGAGGCTTTGCCTACTGCTCTACCCTCATATTTTCTGGTCCAGTCAAGCTATAATGCTGTCCCTTCAGTTTCCTCTGTGACCTCTGGGCCTTTGCACATGATAATCTGTCTGTCTGGAATGCCATTTCTTGCTCCCCTTCCACTTCCTGCTTATCCTTCAGTTTACTTTCTCTGAGAAGCCTCCATAGATCCCCTTGAGTCTGCATTAGGGGCTCCTCGTCAATGCTCTGACGTCTCTGGTACTTCCCTTCCCTGCCACCTTCTGGCATCAATGACAGAACTCTGTGGTTATGGACTAGTTATACCTTATTCACTGCTATATTGCCCAGTCTCTAGAACGATGTCTAGAATAGGCACCTGGTAATACGTATTGAATAGATTATAGAACTTTCTTCTCAAACCAGTCTGCCAGCTTGTATCCTTCTCTTCAGAAGCATCTAGGTGATGGAAAGAAAATCCAATACTAACTTCTGGAAAATCACCCCCATCCAAGTCTAACACGTAGTGGGCCAGTGGTCTTGGTGCCCATGGTGACAGAATAGCTAGCACACCTCTCAGTGTATGCCTTGAGCCAGTGGAGTAATTGTTCCACTTTTGCACCCTTGTTTGAAACTCACTACTGGCTTCCCAGTGCATTTAGAATAAAACTCAGGCTCTCCCTACAGCCTGCAAACTATGGAGTGATCTGACCCTGCCCACTTCACCTGTCCTATCTTCCCCCTCCCTCCTTCTGCAGCAAACCCCTTCCCTGAATCATTTGACTTCAGCCACACCATTCCCATCATCACTCTATTTCTACCTCAGGACCTTTGCACTTGCTGTTCTTTCTGACTTTTCTTCTTGTTCCAGTCTCAAATGGCTTTCCCTTTGATAAGCCCTCTCTGATTTACCTAAAGTAGCCCCTTGCCCAGTCCCTCTGCATTCCCTTATCTAATTTGGTTGTCTTTATGGTACTTTATTTTTTTGTGCTCCAAAATCACTGCAGATGGTGACTGCAGCCATGAAATTAAAAGACTCTTACTCCTTGGAAGGAAAGTTATGATCAACCTAGATAGCATATTCAAAAGCAGAGATATTACTTTGCCAACAAAGGTCTGTCTGGTCAAGGCTATGGTTTTTCCAGTGGTCATGTATGGATGTGAGAGTTGGACTGTGAAGAAGGCTGAGCGCTGAAGAATTGATGCTTTTGAACTGTGGTGTTGGAGAAGACTCTTGAGAGTCCCTTGGACTGCAAGAAGATCCAACCAGTCCATTCTAAAGGAAATCAGTCCTGGGTATTCTTTGGAAGGAATGATGCTGAAGCTGAAACTCCAGTACTTTGGCCACCTCATGCAAAGAGTTGACTCATTGGAAAAGACCCTGATGCTGGGAGGGATTGAGGGCAAGAGGAGAAGGGGACGTCAGAGGATGAGATGGCTGGATGGCATCTCGATGGACAAGAGTTTGGGTGAACTCTGGGAGTTGGTGATGGACAGGGAGGCCTGGCGTGCTGCAGTTCATGGGGTCGCAAAGAGTTGAACACGACTGAGCAACTGAACTGAACTGAACTAAACTGATGGTACTTAGACTTGTCTGAGATTGTTCTATGTATATACTTTTTCTGTTTACAGTTAGCCTCTTCCTGCTTGAATGTACTTCCCTTGTCATCTGATTCATGGATGGGAGCATGGCTGCTTCCCTAGTGCCTAGAACAGTGCCTTGAATCTTGTTCAGTCGCTAAGTCATATCCAACTCTTTGTGACCCCATGGACTATAGGGTGTCAGGCTTCCTGTCCTTCACTATCTCCCAGAGTTTGCTCAAACTTACATCCACTGAGTCGGTGATGTCATCCAGTCATCTCATCCTCTGTCATCCCCTTCTCCTCCTTTCTCAGTCTTTCCAATGAGTTGGCTCTTCGCATCAGGTGGCCAAGTATTGGAGCTTCAGCTTTGGCATCAGTCCTTCCAATATATATTCAGGGTTGATTTCCTTTAGGACTGACTGATTTGATCTCCTTGCTCTCCAACTGACTCTCAACCGTCTTCTCTAGGTACTCAATATATACTTGTTCAATGGATGTGCAATTGGATTGGATGTGCAATTAAGCTTTTCAGCGAGCAAAAACACTTCCAGGGGTCAGTTTAGGCAGATTCCAAACATTCTTTCTTTCTTACTTTTTTGTTTGTTAACCAGTTTTATTGACCAGTGGTAATGATGTCTTTTCATTTTTATATAATAGAACTGGTTCATGGTCCCGTGGTTTTATGGGTTTAGAAAAATGAATGTAGTCCTGTAACCACTACCGCAATCGGAGATGGTCAGCTGAACATTCTTTTTACTTCCCCAGGAAAGGTGTAAGAATTCTGCCCCAGGGAGTTCCTACCATTCTTATGGGAATGTTTTAACCCTGCCTGGATCCTTACTCATCCTATTCAGAGCATCTTAGAGAGAAATCATGGTCATTACTTCTTACTTTAGTGTGTAGTTCTAGCAAATAGGAATACTCTTACATAATTGTTCTAGTCAGGAAGGAAGATAAAAAGGAAAAAATAATGAGAGTTCCCTCAATGAAATTAGCAGCCTGCAGCAGGATAACTGTCCTTCCTACTCCTTAATTGAAATGGATGTACATATGGCTAGTGGCTGAAGCATTTGTCAGATGCAGGTGCATCGGCCAGAATCTTAACTGTTGCCACCGCATTTCCCCATGCTCTGCAGTGTGGCAGTTTTGGAACATTAATGAAATCCAGACTATAAAGATTCCAGAGAAGAAATAAAGTGAAAACAAAGCAACCTCTTGCAAACCCACGCTCTGCTTTAAATAAAGAGCAATGTCTTTTGAATAATTCAACCCCGCCTGTCAAAATATTTTTTTTGGAGGGGGGGTGGGCTATTCATTTGGAACTGCTCCAGGAGCCTCTTAATTTGCAGCCTTTGGTGCATTTTTGGGGCTGAAACAAGTCTGCTGACTTCTGTTTTATTTCCTATTGCATATCTAGATCTTAAAAGGCTGTTGGTTTGATTAAAGTTAAATATGTTGTTACCCCAGTTCTTAGAATGCACACCCCTTTAATGGGGCTGGGAAATCTTGTCTTTGTTTTCTTCTCAGGAAGTTGTTAGCACTTCATTATTGTTCTGTTAAACTTTTCACCTATGACTGGGGTTCTTTTGTCTGCCCTTGGGGTTCCCTCAGAGAGTTTTACATTTTAACTTCTAACTTCCAGGTGAAATCCAAGGAGAGCATCTGGGTGTAAACAAGGTTATTCAAGGTGGGCTCGCTGGTGACCAAGTTCTTTCTTGTTGTTGTTCAGCCCCTAAGCTGTGTCCGACTCTTTGCAACCCTATGGACTGCAGCATTCCAGGCTTCTCTGTCCTCCACTGTCTCCTAGAGTTTGCTCAAATTTGTGTACTTATTCAATAATAATAGTAAATTATTATTATATATTATTATTATTCCTATTTATTGAACTCAGACTCTGCTAGGTCTGTGTTAAAACCTCATTTAACGGGCACAACAGCCCTGTGAGGTGGGTCTAATTATGCCCACTTTACAGATGAAGAAACAGACTCAGAGAGAGCTAAGTGCATGCCCAAGGTCACAGAGCTGGTAGAGGTCATTGTGCAGAGTGAAACCTAGAACTGTCTGACTTCAAAGCCCACAGTCTTACTTGTTCTGCTAAATAGATGCTCCAGAATGAAGCATGAGGGTGGTAATCCAGGAGATTGGCTACCACCTGAGTTAGGTTAGGGCCTGGCTTTATGAGAATCCACTGGCCTGCTGGTTGGAGGGCCCAGGCATCCTCTTCTCTGGAAATGAGGTGTCATGGGTACTCCTTCTGGCCTGGTGATTCACAGGATAGTCTTTGCTGTCAGGCAGATTTGGGGGTTTGAACCCTGGCTTTGCCACTTCTCGTTATGGTAGGCTTAATAATGGCATCCAAATATGTTCATGTCTTAATCCCTGTGAGTGTTACTGCACATGGCAAAAGGCACTTTGTAGATGTGATTAAGATGGGGAGATTATCCTGGATTATCTGGGGACCCAATGTAATTATGAAGATCCGTATAAGAGAGAGGCAGGAGGGTCAGAGTTAAGAGAAGGAATATAACAACTATATTCATCTGTTTGGGCCACTGCAACAAAATGCCACAGACTGGGAGGCTTATCAACCACATTTATTTCTCACAATTCTGGAGGCTGCAAGTCCACGATCAAGATGCTGGAAGATTTGGTATGTAGTGAGAGCCCAATTCCTGGCTCATCAGTAGCTGTCTTCTCACTGCGTTCTCATAGGGTAAAAGGGATGAGGGACTCATTGGGGTCTCTTTTATAAGGGCACTAATCTCATTCATGATGGCTCTACCCTCATGACCTAGTCACCTCCTAAAGGTTCCATCTTCAATCACCACCACACTGGGAATCAGTTGTCAACATATGAGTTTGGAGGGGCACAAACATCCCTGTCTATAGCAACAGGGAGCAGAGATTGGAGTGATGTCCTTAAGAGATGGAGGAAGGAGCCATACGCCAGGGATGGAATGCAGGCAGCTACTAGAAGCTGGAAAAGGCAGGGAAATAGATCCTCCCCTCAAAGCCTCTAGAGGGAACCAGTTCTCCCGACACCTTGATTTTAGCCCTGGGAGCCAGATTTCTGGCTTTTGACTTCCAGAACTGCAAGAGAATAAATCTGTGTTCTTCTTAGCACCTAAATTTATGGTATAGTGGCAATGGAGAACTAATACACCAGGATGTTTGTCTTTGGGCTTATGAATGATCCTCTCTGAGCCTCAGTTTCATTATCTGTGAAATGGGCATAATAGTAACAATGCCTACATCATAGCCTGATGCTGAAAATGAAAAGAGTTGATGCACAAAGTTCCTTTATGGTTGGCACATAGTACATGTTGATTAAATGTTAGCTAAGACCCCGATGCTGGGAAAGATTGAGGGCAAGAGGAGAAGGGGGTGACAGAGGATGAAGTGGTTGGATGGCATCACTGACTCAATGGAAATGAATTTGAGCAAACTCCGGGAGATAGTGAAGGACAGGGAAGCCCTGGGTTCTGCAGTCCATGGGGTTGCAATGAGTTGGACATGACTGAGTGGATGAACAATGACCGTGATGAAAAGTATTACCACTAATATTATTATTATTATTATTAATGCTAATATGAAGATAAGCATGCCAACCAAAGAACCTAAAAATAAAAATCAACTCAGGATCAACTTTGTGTTGGGCTAATTCATATCCTGTCTATTGGATATTAGATATTGGATATCCTGTCTATTGGATAAAATATTGCACTATTTGATATTTGGGGACTCATTCTATGTTAGAGGACTCATGGATGAGCTTCAAAGAATCTGTGGATTTCTATAATCATATCCCAGGAGCCTGCATAGTATCTGGTACACAGCAGGTACTGCACAAATATTTAAGGCATAATTAATGACAGCTAGAAATCGGTGTTTCTTTGCTTTTGTTGTCTTTTTTTTTTTTTTCGTAGTAGCTTTGAGGAGTCTGGCAGACCCTAGCGTAACTGGGGACCTGCCTTATGGAGATGGGCTTGCCTTCTGCCCTCAGCCATCTGGCAAACCCTGGCACCACCTCCCCAGGGCCACCAGCACTCACTCTCCCAACCCAGTGCCAGTCCTTCTCTGCTCTGGCCACTGAAGAGGAAGTCTCCATGGTAACAGTTTCAGGGGCATTGGGCCAACCTAAGCCAGAGGAAATGAAGGAGGGAAGGGTGCCCATGCCAGCCAGTGCTTCCTGGGGACATGCTTAAGCCAGTTTGCTTTGTCTCCAGTGGAGATCTTAGCCGTAGAGAGTAGCAGATCCTGTAGCAATTGAGGAGTGGTCGGGGCTTATCTTTCAGTGACTTCTTTCCTTTCCTTGTGCCCTCCTTTTGTCACGTCCTTTCCCCAACCTTGTATAAGGATCCCAATGCTTCCAAAGAACCTGAAGTTACCCACTGTTGTCAAGTAAAATCTCTGGGATTTCAAGCTGGCTCCCTCATATACTGGTAGTGTGACCTTGAACAAGCTACCTAACCTCTCTGGGCCTTGGTTTCATCATCTGTAAAATGAGATTTTTGTAAACATGAATAGAGAATCTGTGGTGCCCTTAGCATGATGCCTGAAAGCTGCTGCTGCTGCTGTGTTGCTTCAGCCGTGTCCGACTCTGTGCGACCCCAGAGATGGCAGCCCACCAAGCTTCCCATCCCTGGGATTCTCCGGGCAAGAATACTGGAGTGGGTTGCCATTTCCTTCTCCAACGCATGAAAGTGAAAAGTGAAAGTGAACTCGCTCAGTCGTGTCTGACTGTAGCGACCCCATGGACTGCAGCCTACCAGGCTCCTCTGTCCATGGGATTTTCCAGGCAAAAGTACTGGAGTGGGGTGCCATTGAAAGCTAGTAAATGCTTATTAAAATTTCCTCTATAATATCTGCTTGAAATGGGGAAACTGAGGCCTGGGTCCTGTTCCCTAGAATCCTCATGGTCAGCAATCCTATTTTCTCTTTCTCTGGGAGTAACTTCTCTTTCTTTCTCCCAATTAAATCTTCCCTGTCTGTTGTCTCCTGTCATCAGGGCCCTCCTAAATATCAGGTTGTTAGCCTCTGACGAATAGATCCATTCTCAAATGTTCAAGGCTGAGTTGGAGACTTTTAAAGGGTTTTTTGCATTTTAGAAGAGTATTCCTGAGCCTTCCCTGGTGGTCCAGTGACTAAGACTCTGCTCCCAATGCAGTGGGCCTGGGTTTGATCCCTAGTCAGGGAACTAGATCCCACATGCTGCAATTAAGAGTTTGCATGCTGCAACTAAAGATCCTGCAGGCCACAACTAAGACCCAGTGCAGCCAAATATGTGTGTGTGTGTGTATATATATATATAAAATAATATATATATATTTAAAAAGAGTAGTCTCAGTGATGATGCCTGCAATGCAGGAGATCTGGGTTTGATCCTTGGGTCAGGAAGATCCACCGGAGAAGGGAATGACAGTCCACTCCAATATCTTGCCTGGAGAATTCCATGAACAGAGGAGCCTGGCAGGGTATAGTCCATTGGGTTGCAAAGAGTTGGACACGGCTGAGCGACTAACACAGTGATGATAATGCTTTAATTTGAAGGCAAAATCTTGAGAGGGTAAAAGTTGCCCAGCATCAGGCAGTGAGAGGTTTTATTTATTTATTTATTTTTGGTGAGTTATCAATTACTTTTATTTATTTATTTTTTACTTTTATTATTATTATTTTTTTTTTTGAGAGGTTTTAAAAGTAAGAGAGAGATGATACACTGAAGCTCAGAGAAGTCAATCAACTCGCCCGGGCCACACAGCTGCTCAGTGATGAAGAAGGGATTTGAACCTCTCTCTGCTTTTCAGTTGAGCTCATGCAGCACCCTCCTGTTTCTCCTCAGTTGGTTTCTTACTTGTTCATCCATAGAGGTCCACAGAAGAGACGATCTGTCAGATGCTCTGAAACCAGAGGTAGAATGCTGATCCAGTAGCTGAAATTTGGAAGGTTGGCAGAGACAATCATGGTAGCTTCCTTGCCTCAGCTGGGAGAACAGATCTTATCAACAACTTCCCGGCTTCCCTGAGGGGGGATTTCAGAGGCATTTGTAATGCAGATCTGACTCTGGGCATGGACCCAGCTTCCCACCATCACCTCTGGCTGAGCCATTTCCTTAAATTACAGGAAGCTGTTTTTCCCCTTCTCAGGCCCTGAGGTCTGAAGCTGAATTTGAGCTCCTGCAGCCTGAGCCTTTTCTCCCTCCCTGTTTGAAGAGCATCATCTCTTTTCCATCTTTGCTTCCCCTGCTCCGTACTTTCTCTGAGGAGCTGGAGGTGCCAGGAAAACGAGAGAGAAGAGACAAAGAAAAGCACTGCGTCTCTGGGCTCGGAGTTATCAAATGAGCTGTTCCTGATGGTCCCTGCATGCAAATAAGACTTGCAAATTCGTGTTGCTCAGGTGTTGGCAACATTAATCCCAGGCACCTTGGGGCACCCAGCATCCCCAAATGGCTACTCTTGTCATTTAGCCAGTCTCCCTACGGTGTGCTTGGGCATGGGCAGGTGGGATTCAGAGATGCCTGTGGCCATAGTGAACTCATTCATTTACTCACTCACTCTCTATCCATTCATTCCCCAGACAGTTATTACTAAGTTCCCTTCATAGATCAGTATCACAGAGATAAAATGAACAACCTCTGCCCTCTAGAGCAAACTGCCCTTTTTCGAATGGGACTTGAAGCCACAATCTTCTGACTGAAACTGTACAGCTCGTCTCAGGATTCAGTGAAACTCAGGTTCTTCATATCTCGGTGCAGAAGGAACTCAGTGAGAGGCAAAGTGATAGGCAAGAAATAGATTTATTAATATCCTTTGGAAAGAGGTTGCAGGAAAATGAGGTGTGAGAATGTCGCAGGGTAACGTAGGTCTTAGGCAAATTCTTGGGACAGGCAGCCTAGAGAAGTTCCTTGGCTTTGTGCAGGAAAGAATTCAAGAGCAAGCCACAGTAAAGTGAAAGCATGTTTGATGAAACAGACACACCTTCCGTAGACAGAATGTGGTTCCTCTCAAAAGGCAAGAGCACCCTGAAAAATGTGGTGGTTAGTTTTTATGGGCTGGATAATTTCATAGACTAACCAATGAGAGGAATATTTCAACTGTTTTTGGGAAGGGCAGAGATTTCCTGGAATTGGGCTACTGCCCACTTTTTTACTTTTATGGTCCAGTCTCAGTATTTTCGGGCTTCCCATGTGTTGCAGTGGGTAAAGAATCTACCTGCCAACGCATGAGAAGCAAGGGATGCAGGTTCCATCCCCGGGTGGGGAAGGTCCCCTAGAGTAGAAAATGGCAACTCATTCCAGTATTCTTGCCTGGAAAATTCCATGGACAGAGGAGTCCAGTGGGGGTACAGTCCACTGGGTCACTAAGAGTCAGACTGAGCACACACCCTCTCAGAACTGTCATGGTGCCTGTGGGAAGCAGCAGCAATGTATTACAATGAACAAATGATGAGGCTGGAAGTCCACCGGAAGTCGAATCATCTGCTGTCTTGGGTCTAGTAGGTTCTAGCCAGTTTTTGTCATATCCTCAATGGCTATGTCATTCTTTTGAAGGCTGTGCCTTGCCCACTTCCCTCCTGTCTCACCAGAACGGTTAATTCTCCTCAAGTGGCAAGTGCTAAAGTAGCAGAAGGAACAACATTTACATGCAGTGTTAAGGAGGGGATCCTTCCTTACATCAACCCCCGAGGATTCCTGGAGGAGGTGGCACTTGAGTTGGCTTTTTTTTTTTCTTCTCACTTTTTCAGAATGACAAAATCATTCATGCTCGTCATGACAAATTCAAACAAACCAAAACTATGTAAAAGAAGCATACGGAAGTTTTCTTGTTCCTTGCTCTCAATCCCATCTCCAGGGGAACCACTGTTAATGGTGTGGCAGTTATCCTTTTCAAGGTCTTCCTGTACTTGCATATGTGAATGTGAAAATCACTCAGTCATGTCCAACCCTTTGCCACCCCCTGGACTGTAGTCCACCAGGTTCCTCTGTCCATGGAATTCTCCAGGCAAGAGTACTGGAGTGGGTTGCCATTCTCTTCAGGGAATCTTCTTGACCCAAGGATCAAACTTGGGTCTTCTGCATTTCAGGCAGATTCTTTACCGTCTGAGCCACCAAGGAAGCCTGTACTTGTGTACGTATATCAATATTGATATCAGGTGTCATGGTTACTGAACCGAACTGGGGTCTGCTTGCTGGATGCACAGCAAAGCCACCCAGCTGACAATAGCTTGTGGTGATGGAAAGTACAGCGTTTATTGCAGGTGCCAAGGAAGAGAGTGGGAGACAAGTCTCAGATCCACTGCCAAAGTGGTCTTTGAGGTAGGATTTTCTTTTTTAAGGGGAAGAACACAAAGACTGGGGTTAATCATCATCTTCTGATGTTTCTATTTCTTAATTACAGCTTCAGGAGTCAGCTTGTCTCTGGTGTATAATTCTCTGGCCATGACCTGGGGATATGTTAGCCCATTTTACCCTGGGGAAACAACCCGAGTTGTTTGCTTTTTAAAAACAGCTTTATTGAGATATGTCACATACCATACATTTTACCCATTTAAAGTGTACAGTTCAATGTTTCTTGTGTATTCACAGAGTTATACAATCTTAATCTAGATCATCACAGTTTAAATTTAGGATATTTTCATCCCTTAACCCCTAGCAGTAACTCCCCATTTCCTACACCCTTCCTCAGCCCCTGGTAACCCTTAATTTATTTTCTGTTTTTATGGGTTTGCCCATCTCAGACAGTTCCTATAAATGGAATCATATATGGGGGAGGAAAAAGAATTTTCACTCTACACTTCTAGGTTCTTGGCTGAGATACCTCCTGTAATAAAAAACAGATTAACAGGAGAAAAGCAAACAAAAGTTTAATAACATGAATACCTCCTGTATATATGGGAGTTGTTGTTCAGTCATTAAGTCATTTCCTACTCTTTGTGACCCCATGGACTGCAGCATGCCAGGATCCACTGGAGTTTGCTGAAAACTTCACCTAGGAGTTTGCTGAAACTCATGTCCATTGAGTCAGTGATGCTATCCAACATCTCATCCTCTGTCGCCCCCTTCTCCTGCCTTCAATCTTTCCTAGTATCAGGATCTTTTCCATTGACTCGGCTCTTTGCATTAGGTGGCCAAAGTGAAGCTTCAGCTTCACCATCAGTCCTTCCAATGAATATTCAGGGTTAATTTCCCTTAGGACTGACTGGTTTGGTCTCCTTGCAGTCCAAGGGATTCTCAGGGGTCTTCTCCAGCATCACAGTTTGAAAGCATCAGTTCTTCGGCTCTCAGCCTTCTTTATGGTTCAACTCTCACATCTGTACATGACTCCTGGAAAAATCATAGCTTTGACTATATGTGGGAGAGACCCAGAAAAATTAAGAAATTTAAATTTCTCCAGCTAACAACCAAAGAATATGTTGGTGAGGAAAGTGGTGAGTCAGGGAGATTACTAGGAAAAGCACGGTAAAGAAGAGTAAAGTTGTTATAGAGCTGTAAGTCATTCCCTTCTCCAGTGATAAAGCTTTCTAGGGATTTCAGAGTCATCCCTCTCATCCTGGTACAGCAAGGATGTACCCTTACAAATGCAAATTTCTCTTAAAGAAGATGAATGTCTCTTAACGAAAGGGTAACTTCTACTCAGTTTTCAGAGCTTTCCTTATATCTGCTGTTTTGCTTTTTTTTAAAAAAATAATCAGCCTGAAATAATCTGTATGCCAAAGAGGCGGATTTTAAGATTGTATATTCTGCTCCCCTTCACAGACAAAATCTGTCCTTCTGTGTCTGGTTTCATTTACCGTAACATTTTTAGGGTTCATTTGTGTTATAGCATGAATCAGTACTTATTCTTTTTTTTTTATGGTTGAATAATATTGCATTATATGGATAGACCACAATTTACTTATCAATTTGTCATTTGGTGGCCATTTGGGATTTTTATATCTTTGGGATATTATGAATAATACTGCTAGGAACACTTGTGTCCAGATTTTTGTGTGGGCATATGTTTTCAACTCTCCTGGGAATGAATACACACACACACACACACACACACACACACACACATTTGTGGTGCTGTTAGTGGTTTAGTCACTAAGTCGTGTCTGACTCTTTGTGACTCCATGGACTGTATAGCCCGCCAGGCTCCTCTGTCCATGTGATTTCCCAGGCAAGAATACTGGAGTAGGTTGCCATTTCCTTCTCCAGGGGATCTTCCTGACACAGGGATCACACCATCTCCTGCTTGGCAGGAGGATTCTTTGCCACTGAGCTGCCTAGGAAGCCCCAAATATTTATACATATATAAATGTATACACATACCTAGGAGTGGAATAATTTTTTAATTGCTTGGTCTATGGTAATCCTGTGTTTAACATTTTGAGGAACTGCCGAATTGTTTTTCAAAGTGGCTATAGCCATTTTATAATCCCACCCACCAGAAATGTATGAGAGTTTCAGTTTCTCCACATCCTTGTCAATATTTACTGTCCTTTGGATTAAGCCATCTTAGTGGATATGAAGTATGGTATGCTTTTTTCCATTTATTAATGATTATGGGCATGTTGCCAGGTCAACAGGTAGAGTTCTAACTTGCTTTTATCAACATAATGATATTCTACAGGATGGATACCCCCTAATGATTTTATCCATTCCCATGATTTTTTCCAAGTTACAAAACAATCCAACCCAAAGTGGCATACACAAAGACTCACATAACTGAAAAGTTGAGCACTTAAGACTTCAGGTGTGGCTTGATCCAGGTGACAAATGAAGTCACTAGGATCCACTTTCTCCACCACCATTCTTTGTGGGCTTCTTTCTCAGATAAACTGCCCTCAGGGTGGCTGCTTTCCTACCAAGTTAAAAATCCTGCTGAAAATCATTTCCCAGTAGTTTTCTGCAGGAGTCCTTATATTCACTCTAATTGGCTTGGCTGAAGCCACATGCTCACCCCTAAGCCAACTGCCAGCCAGTGTTGTGAAGCACATTTTTATTGATTAGCTCTGGGTCATGATGCTCTATCATCCCCTTCTCCTCATGCCTTCAATCTCTCCCAGCATCAGGGTCTTTTTCAATGAGTTGACTCTTTGCATCAGGTAGGTGGTCAAAGTATTGGAGCTTCAGCTTCATCATCAGTCCTTCCAGTGAATATTCAGGGTTGATTTCTTTCAGATTGACTGGTTTTGTCTCCTTGCTGTCTGTGGGACTCTCTAGAGTCTTCTCCAGAGTCTTCTCTAGCACCACAGAGGATGAGATGGTTGAATGGCAGTGCCAACTCAATGAACATGAGTTTAAACAAACTCTGAGAGATGGTGAAGGATAAGGAAGCCTGGCCTGCTACAGTCCAATGGGTTGCAAAGGGTTGGACACAACTTAGCAACTGAACAACAGCAAGGTCATGATGCTCTGTGCTTGGAGCTGGGAGTAAAGACCCACCCAGATCATGTGGTCTTAGAACAGAAGTATATTTCTCAGTGAAAATTGAGGGCAACCTCTAGAAGGGGGTCGGATGGCAAGGAAGCAGATTACAAATCCCATTACATTTACTGAGTTGTCATTTCCAGGACCACATTCTTCTTGTTTTCCTTCTTCCTCCCTGGCTGCTTCTTATTAGTCTTCTTTGCTGGTTCCTCCACCTTTAAATAATACTATTATTCCAGGGTTGGTCTTTATTTGGACATCTTCTATTCTCCATCTAAATTTGATTTTAAGTACCATCTCAGCGTGTATGACTTCTAAATTTATTGTCTCCAGCTTGGTGGTTCCCCTGATTATTAGACTTGCATGGCCAAATGCCCATGTAATGCTTCCTCTAGGATGTCTTAGGATGTCTTATAAGAATGTCAAACTTAACACGTTCAAAATCAAACTCAGTCTCCAAACAAAACCATACTCCTTCCATAATCTTACCAGTGCCACTAATCGGCAACTCCATCCTTCCTCTGGCACGGGTCCCTGACCTGGCTTTTTGGATTCCTCTCCTCCTCTCACTAGTCCTACAGCTGATCCATCAACCAGTCCTGTCTGTTCCACCTTCAAGCCATTCCAGAACTGAGCACTTCTTATACTTCACGGCTATCTCCTGGGCCAGCCCACTGCCAGTCCTCTCTTGCCCTCCACCAGCCTGTTCTGATGGAGAAATTGAGTGGGAAGGGGGTGGGAGTCTCTTCCACTTGAGATAGGGAAGTCAGGGGACCTTCACTGACAAAGTGACATTTGAGAAGAGACCTGAAGGAAGTGGGGAGGGTGAGGCCTGTTAATAACTGAGAAAGAGTATCGCAGGCAGAGAGGACAGCAAATGCAGAAGTTCTGAGGTTGAAATGTGCCTGGAATGTGTAGGCATAAACAAGGAGGCTGGTCCCGCTGGAGGTGGAGCAATCAAGGGGGAGAGTCATAAGAAGCAAATCCAATGAGGTAATGGAGGGGGGTGTGGATTGAGCAGAGCCTTTGGACTGCTGTAGGATGTTGACTCTCACTCTGATTAACATGGGGCTTCCCTGGTGGCTTAGACAGTAAAGAATCTCCTGCAATGCAGGAGACCTGATTTCGATCCCTGGTCGGGAAGATCCCCTGGAGAAGGGAATGGCAACCCACTCCAATATTCTTGCCTGGAGAACTCCATGGACAGAGGAGCCTGGTGGGTTACAGTCCAAGGGGTCACACAACTGAGCAACTAACACTGATTAACATGGGGAACCCAAGAAGGCTTTAGAGTGGGCCTGACTTACGTTTTAACAGGATTTCTGGAGATGCTGTGAGGGGAATCGACAGAAGTGGAGTGAGGAAGGAGACAGGGAGACCCAGGAGGATACTCCTGATGGTGCCTTGAACCAGGAAGGTGTCAGTGCTGGGGTGGTGGTGGGGTGTTGAGGTCAAAGAGATAAACAGTATATTATTTATTCCTCCTTGACCCACCAGGCTTGGCCTGATGCCTCATACTTTCAGAACTTCCTATACTGTTAATTCCTGGTGTTTAGGGATAATGTGAAAACATTTTCCCATCTGCATGTAGCCAAATATAAATAATGAAAACAACTAATCAAAAACTGGAGAAGGACCTGGAGATACTTATCGATTGGCTCTAGATGAGAAGGCCAGGCTGTTAAAATACTCATTGATAAATGCTTCTCTGGAGGACTCAGACTCACAGAACTCATGTAGGGCATCTTCCTGTGTGAGGTCATTACTTTCTTTCCCTAAGAAATTAACCTGTTTGCTGTGTTGGGTTTAATTTTATCACAACAAGGAAAAGCTCACTTCCCTGAACCTAATCTCTCCCTTTTAAAAAATTAGCTCCTGGCAATTGCTTAAAAAAAATTTTTTTTAAACCAACTTTACTTGTTTATCTATATTGTGACACAATAGGGGAATGCCCTTTGTACTTGACTTTTAACTGGGTCAATAGTAATCATAAAAATCTTGATAATAATAATAGATGTTGTTTATAAGCACTTATATGTCAGGCACTTTGCTAAGAGCTCTCTCTCTCTGAAATCCTGGGCACATTTCAACAGTCCTATGAAGTAGATACCATGACTATCTGCCATATTACAGATGAGCAAACTAAGGCTCAGAGATGTACCGTAGTTTGCCCAAGGTCACACAGCTAGCAAGAGGTAGAGAAAGATTCAGACTCAGGTCCATATGATGATCTCTTACCATTTCCTTGAGGTGTGATGTCAGTGTTTTATTTTTTGCTCTCATAGGTTAATGGACCCTTCTGTCTGTCTATTCATCCAGTCAATCATTTCACGAGTATTTACTGAGTTCTATATATGCTAGCGGAGAAGGCAATGGAACCCCACTCCAGTACTCTTGCTTGGAAAATCCCAAGGAGGAGCCTGGTAGGCTGCAGTCCATGGGGTCGCTAAGAGTCAGACATGACTGAACGACTTCACTTTTTCTTTTCACTTTCATGCATTGGAGAAGGAAATGGCAACCCACTCCAGTCTTCTTGCCTGGAGAATCCCAGGGATGGGGGAGCCTGGTGGGCTGCAGTCTATGGGTCACACAGAGTCAGACACGACTGAAGTGACTTAGCATAGCATAGCATAGCATATATGCTAGAGTGTTAGTGATACCATGCTGCTTTGCCCAGATTTCATCTCCTCCCTAATGCTTTCAATGATTTAGTCCTATTTTAGGATTCTCTGAAATGGGGATTCTTATTCAAGTGATTATTAAAGGAGAGTTCTCTGAAAAAAGGGTGTGAGAAAAACCAGAGAGGGCAGGGGAAAAGCTCAGCAGGGACATGGTCTTAAGGTGGAGACAACTTCAGCCTGATCCTGCAGGGAACTCTGGAACCTACATCACACGGGGGAGTTGGTGCCATATTGAGACGAGGGTACTGGCTTTCTGTACTACACTGCTAGCCAGTTATTGGCTGTGGGCTGCCCAGGGGTGGACTGGGGTGTAGCCTCCTGTGCAGGGTGGTCCCCATCTGGAGGACATTCTTTGGAGAAGGATATAGCTGTGAGCCCTAAGCAACCAACACCTGCAGGAGATGGGGAATGTGTGCCCCCACCTGGTAAAGAGCTTCTGGGCAAGGCACCAATAGCTTTTTGTTTGTTGTTTAGTCACCAAGTTACGTCCGACTCTTCGTGACCCCGTGAACTGCAGCACACCAGGCTTCCCTGTCTTTCACCATCTCCCGGAGTTTGCCCAAGTTCATGTTCAGTGCATCAGTGGTGTCATCCAACCATCTCATCTTTTGTTGCCCTCTTTTCCTTCTGCCTTCAATCTTTCCCAGCATCAGGGTCTTTTCCAGTGAGTTGGCTCTTCACATCAGGTGGCCAACAGCATCCACTGCCCTTTATCTCCTGCTGGGCAGGTCAGTTTTGCATGCATCTACTCTATAAACAATTGTTGGTGACTCCTTCTGGGCAGCCAGGCACTATTCCAGGCACCGGCTATGTTGGGGTAGGACAGATACAGTCCCTGCTGTCATTATTTCTCAGTCTGGGAGGTGGGTGGAGGAGACAGACATTCAGTAGGTGATTATAATATAGTGGGTTCAGTCCCTCCCTTGTGGCTCAGCTGGTAAAAAATCTGCCTGTAGTGCAGGAGACCAGGGTTCGATTCCTGGGTTGGGAAGATCTCCTGGAGAAGGGGAAGTATTCTTTCCCTTCAGAATATCTAGTATTCTGGCCTAGAGAAGTCCATGGACTATATAGTCCATGGGGTCACAAAGAGTTGAACATGACTGAGTTACTTTCACTTTTCAGCCCCTGGGTGGGAGGTGATGGCTGAGCTGATACCAGACTAGCCTGATGAAGTGGCAGGGTGAGCACATGTGAAGTGGGGGCAGGGATGGAGGGTGGAGGAGATGGGGTGATGTGGGGGCTGCTGCATCCCCAGCCTGCCTTTGTTCAGTGTTTACAGGTGTTTAATGGGTAACTCAGATGACTGCGGCCCCTTGTAATCTAACTTCTGCCTCTGCTTCAGCTCTCTGCAACCTGGACACAAAACTCCACACCTCTTTAGGGTCCCCCAGGGAAGCCCCAAAGTCACAAGCATTGAGCACTGTGGGCTTTGCTGGAGATTTCATAGTGAGATGCAGATGGAGCTTGTATCATGCAACTCGAAAGATTGCCGCTGGATATTTCTGTTCTTCTCCTCAGGATGAGGAATTGGATGTCCTCCTTGGGACTAGCTGCGTTGATTTTCTCTTTTTTCAGTGGGTTTAGGGATTCAGGCTTTTGACTCCTCCAGTTCTTTCTCAAAATCTGCTTATCCTTTTTCATGGCAAGCAGTTTCACTCTGCCTCAGCCCAGGCTCAAGCTTGCATGCCCAGAATCCATCACAATGAATAAACCACATGGAATCCTCTAAGTGGTAGAGCCCACCCTCCTTGGGACGGTAGGACGTGTTTAGAATTCCACTCCCAGGGTGGCTTAGAAACTTACGGTGTGTGTGCTAAGTCGCAAGAGTCATGACTGACTCTTTGCGACCCCATGGACTGTAGCCTGCCAGGCTCCTCTGTCCATGGAATTCTCCAGGCAAGAATACTCCAGGGGATCTTCCCAACCCAGGGATCAAACCTGGGATCAAACCTTTTGTGTCTCCTGCACTGGCAGGTGGGTTCTTTACTGCTGGTGCCGCTTACATATCCAAACCGAAAAAAGATACAACGCTGGGTCTATTGGTGCTCCCTCTGCTCTGGGGGACATTTGGCAATATCTGGAATTTTTTTTTTTTTAAGTTTTTTTCACGTGGACCATTTTTAAAGTCTTTGTTGAATTTGATACAGTATTGCTTCTGTTTTATGTTTTGGTTTTTTGGCTTCAGGACATGTGGGAATCTAAGTTCCCTGACCAGGTATCAAACCTGCATCCCTGGCATTGGAAGGTGAAGTCTTAACCACCCTAACCCTGGGGACATTTTTGAGTGTCATAACTGAGGAGGCTGGTGCTATTGGCGTCTAGTAGGTAGAGGCTAGAGATGCTGCTAGGGACCCTACAATACACAGGACAGCCCCCTATAACTGTCAGCCAGTGCGGCTAGAACATTTGGACCAGGGGAGAGGGGAGAGCTGAAGTCCAAGAGGGAGGCAGGGCTAGATCATGTGGGGCCTTGTAGGCCATAGAAAGGATATGATGTTTAAAAAAATGTGATGTAGGGACTTCCCTGGTGGTCCAGTGGTTAAGACTCCGCCCTTCCACTGCAGGTAGGGGCATGGATTCCATCCTTGGCTGGGGATCTAGCTCCCACATGCCATGCAGAGCAGTCAAGCAAGTAAATAAAAAAAAAAAAAAGAAACAATCTATATGAATTACCTTCAAAATAGTGATTGTTAGTTGTGTTTGCTGTTTCACAAGGAGTCATGTTTTTGTTGAAAGCACATCTTTCCTTATGATTTTGAGCTTGGAGACAGTATTTCTCAACGTTCAGAATTTATGAATATCTCAAGATCCGGGGTGGGCACCTTGGGTCCACATCTTGGTTCAACCAGGTGGCCCTCGGCAAGTTGTTTGAGATCTAACTGTCCTCTCCCTCAAGGCTCACAACTGCAGGTGTTCCTGTGCTCTCTGATTTTCTGTCTGTGAGATGGTGTTCAAGTCAAAACAGGAAGTAAGCGTGATTTGCCCAAAGCACATGCCTCTCAGAGTAGCAGTGATGTACATACTTGAGGCCAATTAAAAAAATAAACAGGTCACCAGTTTGAGTGGATGGCATCCATGTCAGCCGTTGTTTGCTTTGGGATTCACATGATGAATTGGTTGAGTATCTCCCCATTTGTCAAATGTGCTCCCTGGTATATGAGATGATTTCTGATGGGGTGTGAGATGATCTGGGGCATCATGTTGCATAAGTTCTTGACTCACATAGAGAAATGTATGCTCTTTCCAAATCACTTTCAGCCTCTGGTCATGGAGAAAATCTCAGTTGGGTGCCCTCGGCTCCCAACACTGGCTCTAATCCCTCTCTTTAGCACATAGGCAGCGGGCCTTGGACTCAGAGCCTGGGCAGGTAACAGAGCTTGGCTAGAACTTAATATCATGTTGCTTCCATTGTTTTTACATTTTTTTCTTCCTTGCCTTTTGGTGAGTGTTGATTTTCCACTTACGGTCCTGTTGTACCATCTTTCTTTGTGGTGGAGGGGGTGACAGTGGAAATCCTTCCTTATGATAACTTTACTTGAGTGCAATGAGTTGGAGAAAAAATATATGACAGAGTAGATCAGGGATCAGCAGACATTTTCTGTTAAGGGCCATAGTTAATCTAGCCAGACTTCTTTCATTTTACATTAGTTTTTGCATTTTCCTTTCTTTTTTAAAAATTAATTTATTTTTTATTGAAGGATAATTGCTTTACAGAATTTTGCTGTTTTCTGTCAAACCTCAACGTGAATCAGCCACAGGTATGCACGTATCCCCTCCCTTTTGAAGCTCCCTCCTATTTCCCTCCCCATCCAACCCCTCTAGGTTGATACAGAGCCCCTGTTTGAGTTTCCCGAGCCACACAGCAAGTTCCCGTTGGCTATCTATTTTACATATGGTGATGTCAGTTTGCATGTTACTCTTTCCATGCGTCTCACCCTCTCCTCTCCCCATGTCCATAAGTCTATTCTCTATGTTTCTCCATTGTTGCCCTGTAAATAAATTCCATTTTCCTTTCTATTCAACCACCTCACCATTATCACACAACCATGATCAATAATAGCAAGGGTGGTGATGAAATGAGCCTGAAGACAGTTGTTGATGATCCTTTCCAGGGGTTTACTTGGTTCTCTTACAGCCTTTCAAATTCTTGGCATCTTATGATACAGACAGTAAGTACCTGCTAACTGGCACCGTGATAATCCTTGATGGGTCTAGTTGGCGTTGGCTGATTGGCACCATAAACCTATCCACATCTTATCCTAGTGGCCAGATGTACGCATGCTGATTAATAGCCACCCACGTAATTGGAGAGACCGGGGTTCGATCCCTGGGTTCGGAAGATCCCCTGGAGAAGGGAAAGGCTACCCACTCCAGTATTCTGATCTGGAGAATTCCAGGGACTGTATAGTCCATTGGGTCGCAAAGAGTTGGACACACTGAGTGACTTTCACTTTCTCTTTTCACGTTAATTAGATCCTGCTTAACAAGCAAGATGAAGACTTCTATTTATCTCTGATAAATCCCTAATCTATTTGCCAAAATATGTTCTGTGGAACACTAGTTTCTATAGGAATCTTTTAAATTTTTTATTTTTATGTATTTACTTTTTCCTCTAATCTTTTTAAATTGAGGTATAGCTGGTAAACAATTTTGCATGTTATAAGTGTATATATCAGAGAGAGATCAGTCGCTCAGTCGTGTCCGACTCTTTGCGACCCCATGAACCGCAGCACGCCAGGCCTCCCTGTCCATCACCAGCTCCCGGAGGTCACCCAGACTCACACCCATCGAGTCAGTGATGCCATCCAGCCATCTCATCCTCTGTTGTCCCCTTCTCCTCCTGCCCTCAATCCCTCCTAGCATCAGAGTCTTTTCCAATGAGTCAACTCTTCGCATGAGGTGGCCAAAATACTGGAGTTTCAGCTTTAGCATCATTCCTTCTAAAGAAATTCCAGGATTGATCTCCTTCAGAATGGACTGGTTGGATCTTCTTGCAGTCCAAGGGACTCTCAAGAGTCTTCTCCAACACCACAGTTCAAAAGAATCAATTCTTCGGCGCTCAGCCTTCTTCACAGTCCAGCTCTCACATCCATACATGACCACAGGAACACAACACAAGAGAAGACTCTATACATGGACATCACCAGATGGTCAACACCGAAATCAGATCGATTATATTCTTTGCAGCCAAAGATGGAGAAGCTCTATACAATCAGCAAAAACAAGACCAGGAGCTGACTGTGGCTCAGACCATGAACTCCTTATTGCCAAATTCAGACTGAAATTGAAGAAAGTAGGGAAAACTACTAGACCATTCAGGTATGACCTAAATCAAATCCCTTATGATTATACAGTGGAAGTGAGAAATAGATTTAAGGGCCTAGATCTGATAGATAGAGTGCCTGATGAACTATGGAATGAGGTTCGTGACATTGTACAGGAGACAGGGATCAAGACCATCCCCATGGAAAAGAAATGCAAAAAAGCAAAATGGCTGTCTGGGGAGGCCTTACAAATAGCTGTGAAAAGAAGAGAAGCGAAAAGCAAAGGAGAAAAGGAAAGATATAAACATCTAAATGCAGAGTTCCAAAGAATAGCAAGAAGAGATAAGAAAGCCTTCTTCAGTGATCAATGCAAAAAAATAGAGGAAAACAACAGAATGGGAAAGACTAGGGATCTCTTCAAGAAAATCAGAGATACCAAAGGAACATTTCATGCAAAGATGGGCACGATAAAGGACAGAGATGGTGTGGACCTAACAGAAGCAGAAGATATTAAGAAGAGGTGGCAAGAATACACAGAAGAACTGTACAAAAAAGAGCTTCACGACCCAGATAATCACAATGGTGTGATCACTGACCTAGAGCCAGACATCTTGGAATGTGAAGTCAAATGGGCCTTAGAAAGCGTCACTATGAACAAAGCTAGTGGAGGTGATGGAATTCCAGTGGAGCTATTCCAAGTCCTGAAAGATGATGCTGTGAAAGTGCTGCACTCAATATGCCAGCAAATTTGGAAAACTCAGCAGTGGCCACAAGATTGGAAAAGGTCAGTTTTCATCCCAATCCCAAAGAAAGGCAATGCCAAGGAGTGCTCAAACTACCGCACAATTGCACTCATCTCACACGCTAGTAAAGTAATGCTCAAAATTCTCCAAGCCAGGCTTCAGCAATATGTGAACCGTGAACTTCCTGATGTTCAAGCTGGTTTTAGAAAAGGCAGAGGAACCAGAGATCAAATTGCCAACATCCGCTGGATCATGGAAAAAGCAAGAGAGTTCCAGAAAAACATCTATTTCTGCTTTATTGACTATGCCAAAGCCTTTGACTGTGTGGATCACAATAAACTATGGAAAATTCTGAAAGAGATGGGAATACCAGACCACCTGATCTGCCTCTTAAGAAATCTGTATGCAGGTCAGGAAGCAACAGTTAGAACTGGTCATGGAACAACAGACTGGTTCCAAATAGGAAAAGGAGTACGTCAAGGCTGCATATTGTCACCATGTTTATTTAACGTATATGCAGAGTACATCATGAGAAATGCTGGACTGGAAGAAACACAAGTTGGAATCAAGATTGCTGGGAGAAATATCAATAACCTCAGATATGCAGATGACACGACTCTTATGGCAGAAAGTGAAGAGGGGCTAAAAAGCCTCTTGATGAAAGTGAAAGTGGAGAGTGAAAAGGTTGGCTTAAAGCTCAACATTCAGAAAACGAAGATCATGGCATCTGGTCCCATCACTACATGGGAAATAGATGGGGAAACAGTGGAAACAGTGTCAGACTTTGTTTTTCTGGGCTCCAAAATCACTGCAGATGGTGACTGCAGCCATGAAATTAAAAGACGCTTACTCCTTGGAAGGAAAGTTATGATCAACCTAGATAGCATATTCAAAAGCAGAGATATTACTTTGCCAACAAAGGTTCGCCTAGTCAAGGCTATGGTCTTTCCTGTGGTCATGTATGGATGTGAGAGCTGGACTGTGAAGAAGGCTGAGCACCGAAAAATTGATGCTTTTGAAGTGTGGTGTTGGAGAAGACTCTTGAGAGTCCCTTGGACTGCAAGAAGATCCAACCAGTCCATTCTGAAGGAGATCAATCCTGGAATTTCTTTGGAGGGAATGATGCTAAAGCTGAAACTCCAGTATTTTGGCCACCTCATGCGAAGAGTTGACTCATTGGAGAAGACTCTGATGCTGGGAGGGATTGAGGGCAGGAGGAGAAGGGGACGACAGAGGATGAGATGGCTGGATGGCATCACTGACTCGATGGGTGTGAGTCTGGGTGACCTCCGGGAGCTGGTGATGGACAGGGAGGCCTGGCGTGCTGCGGTTCATGGGGTCGCGAAGAGTCAGACACGACTGAGCGACTGATCTGATCTCTGATCTAGAGAATGTCCTTTAGTTTTTGTTGGAGAAATGGTTTAGTGGTGCTAAATTCTCTCAACTTTTGCTTATCTGTGAAGCTTTTGATTTCTCCTTCGGATTTGAATTTGATCTCTGGTTCCTCTGCCTTTTCTAAAACCAGCTTGAACATTAGGAAGTTCACGGTTCACATATTGCTGAAGCCTGGCTTGGAGAATTTAAAGCACAACTTTACTAGCGTGTGAGATGAGTGCAATTGTGCGGTAGTTTGAGCATTCTTTGGCATTGCCTTTCTTTGGGATTGGGATGAAAACTGACCTTTTCCAATCTTGTGGCCACTGCTGAGTTTTCCAAATTTGCTGGCATATTGAGTGCAGCACTTTCACAGCATCATCATTCAGGACTTGGAATAGCTCCACTGGAATTCCATCACCTCCACTAGCTTTGTTCATAGTGATGCCTTCTAAGGCCCATTTGACTTCACATTCCAAGATGTCTGGCTCTAGGTCAGTGATCACACCATTGTGATTATCTGGGTCGTGAAGCTCTTTTTTGTACAGTTCTTCTGTGTATTCTTGCCACCTCTTCTTAATATCTTCTGCTTCTGTTAGGTCCACACCATCTCTGTCCTTTATCGTGCCCATCTTTGCATGAAATGTTCCTTTGGTATCTCTGATTTTCTTGAAGAGATCCCTAGTCTTTCCCATTCTGTTGTTTTCCTCTATTTCTTTGCATTGATCACTGAAGAAGGCTTTCTTATCTCTTCTTGCTATTCTTTGGAACTCTGCATTTAGATGTTTATATCTTTCCTTTTCTCCTTTGCTTTTCGCTTCTCTTCTTTTCACAGCTATTTGTAAGGCCTCCCCAGACAGCCATTTTGCTTTTTTGCATTTCTTTTCCATGGGGATGGTCTTGATCCCTGTCTCCTGTACAATGTCACGAACCTCATTCCATAGTTCATCAGGCACTCTATCTATCAGATCTAGGCCCTTAAATCTATTTCTCACTTCCACTGTGTAATCATAATGCCCACATCCGCTGGATCATGGAAAAAGCAAGAGAGTTCCAGAAAAACATCTATTTCTGCTTTATTGACTATGCCAAAGCCTTTGACTGTGTAGATCACAATAAACTATGGAAGATTCTGAAAGAGATGGGAATACCAGACCACCTGATCTGCCTCTTGAGAAATCTGTATGCAGGTCAGGAAGCAACAGTTAGAACTGGTCATGGAACAACAGACTGGTTCCAAATAGGAAAAGGAGTACGTCAAGGCTGCATATTGTCACCATGTTTATTTAACTTATATGCAGAGTACATCATGAGAAATGCTGGACTGGAAGAAACACAAGTTGGAATCAAGATTGCTGGGAGAAATATCAATAACCTCAGATATGCAGATGACACGACTCTTATGGCAGAAAGTGAAGAGGGGCTAAAAAGCCTCTTGATGAAAGTGAAAGTGGAGAGTGAAAAGGTTGGCTTAAAGCTCAACATTCAGAAAACGAAGATCATGGCATCTGGTCCCATCACTACATGGGAAATAGATGGGGAAACAGTGGAAACAGTGTCAGACTTTGTTTTTCTGGGCTCCAAAATCACTGCAGATGGTGACTGCAGTCATGAAATTAAAAGACGCTTACTCCTTGGAAGGAAAGTTATGACCAACCTAGATAGCATATTGAGAAGCAGAGACATTACTTTACCAACAAAGGTTCGCCTAGTCAAGGCTATGGTCTTTCCTGTGGTCATGTATGGATGTGAGAGCTGGACTGTGAAGAAGGCTGAGCGCCGAAGAATTGATGCTTTTGAAGTGTGGTGTTGGAGAAGACTCTTGAGAGTCCCTTGGACTGCAAGAAGATCCAACCAGTCCATTCTGAAGGAGATCAATCCTGGAATTTCTTTAGAAGGAATGATGCTAAAGCTGAAACTCCAGTATTTTGGCCACCTCATGCGAAGAGTTGATTCATTGGAGAAGACTCTGATGCTGGGAGGGATTGAGGGCAGGAGGAGAAGGGGACGACAGAGGATGAGATGGCTGGATGGCATCACTGACTTGATGGGTATGAGTCTGGGTGACCTCCGGGAGCTGGTGATGGACAGGGAGGCCTGGCGTGCTGCGGTTCATGGGGTCGCAAAGAGTTGGACACGACTGAGCGACTGATCTGATCTGATCTGATCTGATCTTCTGCCTCTGTTATTCTACTATTTGTTGCCTCCAGGGTGTTTTGGATCTCATTTATTGCATTATTCATTATGTGTTGACTCTTTTTTATTTCTTCTAGGTCCCTGTTAAACCTTTCTTGTATCTTCTCAATCCTTGTCTCCAGACTCTTTAACTGTGATTCCATTATGATTTCGAGATTTTGGATTAATTTCACTATCATTATTTGGAATTCTTTATCAGGTAGATTCCTTATCTCTTCCTCTTTGGTTTGGTTTGGTGGGCATCTATCCTGTTCCTTTAGCTGCTGGGTATTCTTTTGTCTCTTCATTTTATTAAAATTGCCAAGTTTAAAGTGTCCTTACTGTATTCTGGTAGTTTGTTGAATTCTCTTTCTTGAGGCGGTTTACTGGTCTTTTCAATATCTGATCTCTGCCCTGTTACAGAGGGGGCAGAGATGAACACCCAAATCTAAACCGGCCAGGTTCAGGCACTCGGATAGTCCTCAGAAGCACAGACTCGGTTGAGTCTGCGTTTTATGCTCTTCCCAGATCCGAGTAGCGCAGGTGATGAAATGTTTAGCGAGCGCAGCTGCTGCGACTTATCGCCTCCCCGCCGTTCAGTTTTCTGGGTATACAACAGGCGCACTTTCTCAGGCAGATGTTGACCATCCAGAGCCCCAAGAAGCGTGAGTCAGCACAGAAACCTACCTACAGTTTTGTAGACAGTGTCTCTCTAGGGCTGTGATTGCCCGCCTCCGGCCCTGGCTGCCTGTCACTGGAGTGGGACGGCCTGCAGCCGGCTATCTCCATGCAGTCCTTTGTTCCTTAGGTAGTCCTGGTGATGTAGTAGATAGCCGACAGTCTGGTTATTTTGCTCAGATAGCGCTCGAGATAGCCAGGCCAAATCCTTTCTCAAAGCAATGCAGGCTGCACCGCTCCTCCTAGCCCAGCCCCCGCTTGCTAATAGCAAATGCTGGTGTCTACCGCTTCTCCGCAAGAGGAGTTACTGCAGGGCTTGTAATCTTGTTTTGAAGAAAATAAATTGTCTTTCTAAGTGCCTGATGACCTCTGCCGGCATTCAGAAGTTGTTTTGTAGAATTTATTCAGCATTCAAATGTTCTTTTAATGAATTTGTGGAGGAGAAAGTATTCTCCCCATCCTACTCGTCCGCCATCTTAGCTCCTCCCTTCAGGACTCTTCTTTTAAATACCACATCTCACTGTTTTGGGAATTGGGTATCTGGAAATGCTCCCTGACTCCTCTATTCAAATATCCCAGGGAGAGAATGCCACACATTGCCATATTGCCCTATCAAGCTGAGATGAGGAGACTTGTGATGTTATAGAAAGTGCCACCTGTAAAGTGTCATCAGTGGATCAAGGAGAATATGGGTGGGGCTGGCAGCCTTTTCTGTTCATTACAGGAAAACTCTTGATGGGTGCCACCATCCCTAAGCACTGGCATATTGTTAGTTTTAAGAAGCTGCTGCTGCTGCTGAGTTGCTTCAGTCGTGTCCGACTCTGTGCGACCCCATAGACGGAAGCTCACCAGGCTCCCCCGTCCTAAATGATCACAGCCTTTAGGGAATGAGACTCTTCTAGTTTAACCACCCTCCCCTCCTCCCACCCCCACCCGTATCAATAGCTGTGTGTCCTTGGGCAATTGCCCTAACCTCTATGAGCCTCTGTTAAGAGACTGATCCCAAGGCAAGAATTTCTGTGCAAGTGGTGCCAGAAGAGTACAGGTGTGATACTGGGAAGGGAGGGTAGCCAATAGGGGTCAGCATTAAGCTGGTCTCCAGAAGGCTACCTTCTAGGTTGGGGGTGGGACTGACACCTGGGTACATCCACTGTACTTGCTGGCCAGAGAGGCTTCAGTGGTTCTGTCAAAAGCCTCCCAAAGATGCAGACATTGGCAGCTGGAAATGGCTGGAGCACACAGAAGAGCTAAGTCCTGAGGATCAGCTCCATAACCAGATCCACACACACTGTGCTGACCCTATGCTACAGGGTTAGGTGAGGACAGAACCCGGAAGCACTCAGCATGACACCTGCTGACAGTGATAACATCTGCCGCTGGTTGGGTACTGACTTGTGAGTCCTCACAATGGCTCAACTCTGGGCAATTTCCTCCATTTTACATTTGAGGAAATGGAAGCTCAGAGAGGTTTGGTACTACATCAGGGGTCACACAGCTGGGGAACAGTGGAACAGGAGCTCAAAGTCAGACTCTGACTGAAGGCTGTGACTTTAACCACTGCACCACACAGCCTTATTACACATGACACACGATACAGATTCTCATTAACTGTCCCTCTTTCTTTCCCTTTTCTCTTTTTTTCACCTTCTTCCCTCCTCTCTCGCCTCCCCTCCCTTTCACTCTTCCCTCTCTCTTCTCATGATAGTTATCATGGGACACTCAATGCCCAATACATATTATTTGAATTGAATAGCATCCTAGTTTGGAGTTAGAGTTGCTTAGTTCACTAAATTTTGATTGAATCAACTGTCACAGAAATCTGAGTGCGTGCAAGTTTTGCGGAGATAGGGGATTGTGGCCATGGAATTTAACACCCTCTGCAAATCTCAATACCCTCCTAAAATATTCTAACAGGCGTGGAGTGCGGGAGCATGAAGAATGATGAATAGGACAAGTGGGACCCCTTTAGTCGCTGATGTCTCCTTCTGAGTGCTCTAGATTTTCTCTGCTTTTCTTTGCCAGTTTCTCCTCTTTAGCATCCTCCCTCCCATTAGCTTTCCAGCAGAGGTGGTGGAAAAAAGTAACTATAGCATAAATGCAGTCATTCTTAATGGGGTATTTGTGTGTCTGGGGCATGGAAAGTGGCTGACTCATATTGAACAGTCAAACATTGAGAAGCTTGGTTAAGAAAGAGGTCTGAGTACAGTTAAATTAGAGCACATTTCTGTTTTCTGTACATTTAGAATTGTCTGATTATAAATCTACTAACCAGACATGATAAATGTCTGGTTGCAGCCATGGGCTAGCATTTGCATCAGAGAAAGCAAATTTTGAAAAGGTCACCGTTTAATTTTTGCCTCTTGCAGCCAGCCTGCATCTCAGCTCTATTAAATTCAAAGCTACAAGTAAATTTACTGCTTGCTTGTTTACTCTGGTGAACCTCTTTCAGGATTCTAGCTGCTGCTTGAAACAGCAAGCTTTAAGTGACCTGGATCACAGAGGGGTGTGTTAGATGCGTTTGAATGTGGAGTTTAGACCCTTGACGCCCGAGAAAGGCTAGAGATTGTGGAGCTCTGTGATTATACTATTTGTAAGGCCTCCCCAGACAGCCATTTTGCTTTTTTGCATTTCTTTTCCATGGGGATGGTCTTGATCCCTGTCTCCTGTACAGTGTCACGAACCTCATTCCATAGTTCATCAGGCACTCTATCTATCAGATCTAGGCCCTTACAAATCTATTTCTCACTTCCACTGTATAATCATAAGGGATTTGATTTAGGTCATACCTGAATGGTCTAGTAGTTTTCCCTACTTTCTTCATTTCAGTCTGAATTTGGCAATAAGGAGTTCATGGTCTGAGCCACAGTCAGCCCCTGGTCTTGTTTTTGCTGATTGTATAGAGCTTCTCCATCTTTGGCTGCAAAGAATGTAATCGATCTGATTTCGGTGTTGACCATCTGGTGATGTCCATGTATAGAGTCTCCTCTTGTGTTGTTGGAAGAGGGTGTTTGTTATGATCAGTGCATTTTCTTGGCAAAACTCTGTTAGTCTTTGCCCTGCTTCATTCCGTGTTCCAAGGCCAAATTTGCCTGTTACTCCAGGTGTTTCTTGACTTCCTACTTTTGCATTCCAGTCCCCTATAATGAAAAGGACATCTTTTTTGGGTGTTAGTTCTAAAAGGTCTTGTAGGTCTTCATAGAACCGTTCAACTTCAGCTTCTTCGGGGTTACTGGTTGGGGCATAGATTTGGATTACTGTGACATTGAATGGTTTGCCTTGGAAACGAACAGAGATCATTCTGTCGTTTTTGAGATTGCATCCAAGTACTGCATTTCGGACTCTTTTGTTGACCATGATGGCCACTCCATTTCTTCTGAGGGATTCCTGCCCACAGTAGTAGATATAATGGTCATCTGAGTTAAATCCACCCATTCCAGTCCATTTGAGTTCGCTCATTCCTAGAATGTCGACATTCACTCTTGCCATCTCTTGTTTGACCACTTCCAATTTGCCTTGATTCATGGACCTGACATTCCAGGTTCCTATGCAATATTGCTCTTTACAGCATCGGACTTTGCTTCTATCACCAGACACATCCACAGCTGGGTATTCTTTTTGCTTTGGCTCCATCCCTTCATTCTTTCTGGAGTTATTTCTCCACTGATCTCCAGTAGCATATTGGGCCCCTACTGACCTGGGGAGTTTCTCTTTCAGTATCCTATCATTTTGTCTTTTCATACTGTTCATGGGGTTCTCAAGGCAAGAATACTGAAGTGGTTTGCCATTCCCTTCTCCAGCGGACCACATCTTTTCATATCTCTCCACCATGACCCGCCCATCCCGGGTTGCCGCACGGGCATGGCTTAATTTCATTGAGTTAGACAAGGGTGTGGTCCTGGTGTGATTAGATTGACTAGTTTTCTGTGAGAATGGTTTTAGTGTATTTGCCCTCTGATGCCCTCTTTCAAGACCTACTGTCTTACTTGGGTTTCTCTTACCTTGGGCGTGGGGTATCTCGTCCCGGCTGCTCCCGGCTGCTCCCGGCTGCTCCCCGCCAGCGAAGCACAGCCATTGCACCTTACCTTGGACGAGGGGTCTCTCCTCACCGCCGCCTTTCCTGACCTCGGTCGTGAGGTAGCTCTTCTCGGCCGTGCTTAGTGCGCTGGCCCTCACTGCCGTCCTTCCTCGGTCGTGGGGTAGCTCCTCTCGGCCGCGCTCTTAGTGCGCGGCGCAGCCGGCGGGGCGCTCTTAGTGCGCCGGTTGCGGGAAGGCGAGGTGCTCTTAGTGCGCCGGTCGCGGGAAGGCTGAAGTGACTTAGCAGCAGCAGCAGCAGCAGCTGTAAGTTAACTCTTTTTTCAGAGATGTAGTGGGGGACAGCCCCCGTAAAGTCAGTGGTGTAGGTGAGAGCACAAAGCAGAAAGTAGGCAGACTTTGGTTTTGGGGGTAGATGCTTGAGAATTTCTAGGGGGCTCCTGAGGCTGGATTCACCTTTGAGTATGCCTAGCCTCCTTCGAGGAAGAGAGGCGAAAAGCAAAGGAGAAAAGGAAAGATATAAACATCTAAATGCAGAGTTCCAAAGAATAGCAAGAAGAGATAAGAAAGCCTTCTTCAGTGATCAATGCAAAGAAATAGAGGAAAACAACAGAATGGGAAAGACTAGGGATCTCTTCAAGAAAATCCGAGATACCAAAGGAACATTTCATGCAAAGATGGGCTCGATAAGGGACAGAAATGGTATGGACCTAACAGAAGCAGAAGATATTAAGAAGAGGTGGCAAGAATACACAGAAGAACTGTACAAAAAAGAGCTTCACCACCCAGATAATCATGATGATGTGATCACTGACCTAGAGCCAGACATCTTGGAATGTGAAGTCAAATGGGCCTTAGAAAGCATCACTACGAACAAAGCTAGTGGAGGTGATGGAATTCCAGTGGAGCTATTCCAAATCCTGAAAGATGATGCTGTGAAAGTGCTGCACTCAATATGCCAGCAAATTTGGAAAACTCAGCAGTGGCCACAAGATTGGAAAAGGTCAGTTTTCATCCCAATCCCAAAGAAAGGCAATGCCAAAGAGTGCTCAGACTTCCGCACAATTGCACTCATCTCACACGCTAGTAAAGTAATGCTCAAAATTCTCCAAGCCAGGCTTCAGCAATATGTGAACCGTGAACTTCCTGATGTTCAAGCTGGTTTTAGAAAAGGCAGAGGAACCAGAGATCAAATTGCCAACATCCGCTGGATCATGGAAAAAGCAAGAGAGTTCCAGAAAAACATCTATTTCTGCTTTATTGACTATGCCAAAGCCTTTGACTGTGTGGATCACAATAAACTATGGAAAATTCTGAAAGAGATGGGAATACCAGACCACCTGATCTGCCTCTTGAGAAATCTGTATGCAGGTCAGGAAGCAACAGTTAGAACTGGTCATGGAACAACAGACTGGTTCCAAATAGGAAAAGGAGTATGTCAAGGCTGCATATTGTCACCATGTTTATTTAACGTATATGCAGAGTACATCATGAGAAATGCTGGACTGGAAGAAACACAAGTTGGAATCAAGATTGCTGGGAGAAATATCAATAACCTCAGATATGCAGATGACACGACTCTTATGGCAGAAAGTGAAGAGGGGCTAAAAAGCCTCTTGATGAAAGTGAAAGTGGAGAGTGAAAAGGTTGGCTTAAAGCTCAACATTCAGAAAACGAAGATCATGGCATCTGGTCCCATCACTACATGGGAAATAGATGGAGAAACAGTGGAAACAGTGTCAGAATTTATTTTTCTGGGCTCCAAAATCACTGCAGATGGTGACTGCAGCCATGAAATTAAAAGACGCTTACTCCTTGGAAGGAAAGTTATGACCAACCTAGATAGCATATTCAAAAGCAGAGACATTCCTTTACCAACAAAGGTTCGCCTAGTCAAGGCTATGGTCTTTCCTGTGGTCATGTATGGATGTGAGAGCTGGACTGTGAAGAAGGCTGAGTGCCGAAGCATTGATGCTTTTGAACTGTGGTGTTGGAGAAGACTCTTGAGAGTCCCTTGGACTGCAAGAAGATCCAACCAGTCCATTCTGAAGGAGATCAATCCTGGAATTTCTTTAGAAGGAATGATGCTAAAGCTGAAACTCCAGTATTTTGGCCACCTCATGCGAAGAGTTGACTCACTGGAGAAGACTCTGATGCTGGGAGGGATTGAGGGCAGGAGGAGAAGGGGACGACAGAGGATGAGATGGCTGGATGGCATCACTGACTCGATGGGTGTGAGTCTGAGTGACCTCCGGGAGCTGGTGATGGACAGGGAGGCCTGGCGTGCTGCGGTTCATGGGGTCGCAAAGAGTCGGACACGACTGAGTGACTGATCTGATCTGATCTGTGATTATACTGTCGAGACAGATAAGTGGATTTTTGTGTGGACTGAGATGTGATAAAGTACAGCTGCCTTCATTAATTCACTCATTCTTTCAACCAGGATTAGGTGAGCACATAACACAGCCAGGCACTAAGCAGTCTACTTTTATTATTAAGTCAGTTAACCTTTGCAATAACCCTACACATCAGTTCAGTTCACTCATTCAGTCATGTCTGACTCTTTGTGACCCCATGAACTGCAGCACACCAGGCTTCCCTGTCCATCACCAACCCCTGGAGTTTGCTCAAACTCATGTCCATTGAGTCGGTGATGCCATCCAACCATCTCGTTCTCTGGCGTCCCCTTCTCCTGCCTTCAATCTTTCCCCGCATCAGGGTCTTTTCCAAAGAGTCAGTTCTTCGTATCAGGTGGCTAAAGTATTGGAGCTTCAGCTTCAGCACCAGTCCTTCCAATGAATATTCAGGGCTGATTTCCTTTAGGATTGACTGGTTGGATCTCCTTGCAGACCAAGGGACTCTCAAGAATCTTCTCCAGCACCACAGTTCAAAAGCATCAATTTCTTTGACACTCAGCTTTCTTTATCGTCCAACTCTCACATCCATGTATGATTACAAAACCTACACATTCAGATCAGATCAGATCAGTCGCTCAGTCGTGTCCGACTCTTTGCGACCCCTACACATAGGTTCTGATATTATTACTATTTTCCAGGTGAGGAAATGGAGGCAAAGAGAGATTAAGTGCTCAAAGTTGCACAGCCAGTAGATGATGGATCTGAGTCTCAAACCCAGGGTATTTGGCTTGCATGGACACGCTCTTCCCTGCTGGTTGCTTAATGTAGGAGAGGAAGTAATGAATGAGACAGATAGCGTTTGCTTTCAAGGCTCTCACTTTCTTTTCATAAATCAGAAACACAGCATTTAAATCCCTGAATATATAATTCCAGTAACTATTTATAATATATTTACATTTAGGCATATATTTATAATATATAGCTATCTATATAATATCATTTGTTTTGTGCCTACTGTGTGATAGGTACTACATATTTACTGGGCTTCCCTGGTAGCTCAGCTGGTAAAGAATCCACCTGCAATGCAGGAGACCCAGATTTGATCCCTGGGTTGGGAAGATCCCCTGGAGAAGGAAATGGCAACCCACTCAGTATTCTTGTCTGGGAAATCACATGGACAGAGGAGCCTAGTGAGCTACAGTTCATGAGATTGCAAAGAGTCAGGCACGACTGGGCACACACACACAATTTGATTGTTTTGGTTCCATAACAAAGGGTCATATTGTCTAGTATTATTATGTATGTTTCTGCCTCGTTTGAAGTTAGTTCACTTGATTTCATTAAATGTCTGCAACTTTCTTTGATTTTGCCAAGTGAAGTTCTTATCTATGCAGCTTTTCCTGATTCTCTGGATATAGATTATCTGAGCACATCATGGGTCTACTCGGTTTATTGCCAGAGAGCCTTGTTGTTCTCTGAAAGGTGTGCTTTTAAACACTTGAGCAAAGCACTTGGACTATGTTTTAAGACTGTTATCACAACTGAAAACAAATTCTGCAAGCAGTGCTTGAACTAAATTGGGATCTCACTTTTGACGAGGCAGGTGTAGGATGTTTCAAAGCAGAGAGAGCTCTGCTCTGCAAATTTCATCTTTCCCTTCCAGCTGGAGCTTGAATTGCCATCCTTGGGGGTAAATCACATCTGGTTTGGATTTCGTAGTATGGCTCTTTAGTATCTTCGTGGAATTGTTCGAAGATTGCAATTGCTTCCAGTAGATCTGATTCATAAGTTTGTGGCTGCAACAGCTGCTCTCTCAATCAGTTTGTAAATAGGAGTGGGGTTTTGAATGGAAGAAGCAGACAGCCTGTGGACAGTTAAGGGAGGCAGTTTTATAGAAGATTGGTAAAATAGAAGAATACCCACCCTAAGTTTGAATTCTAGCTCTGCCGCTAGCTGGGAGACACCGGACAGTTTTCATATTGTCTCTGAGCTTCAGCTTCCTCTGTAAAATGAGGTTAATAACAGTGCCTGCCTCATGGGTTGCTGTGAAAATTAAATTTGATAACAAATGTACAATAGTTAGCCCAGTGGAAGAGATTATGGTTCTGTGTGCTGTGGGTCCATAGTAAATGCTCAATGAAAAGGTAGCTATTTTTATCATTAAGGATGCTTTTATTGGGACAAAAAATAATCCTGATTCAATTGACTTAAACAATAAGAAATATTTTATTGTCTCAAGTAACAGTGACTCCAGGATTAATGCAATACCTTGTTAACTTCATCGAGAACCAATGTTCTTTTCATATGTCTCCTCTGACATCTTAATGTCTTTATGGCAGCAGCTCTAATGGTCACCAGATGGCTCTCCCAGTTCTAGATGTCATTTTCAGATGCAGTTTAATGTCCAGTCATAGAAGAAGTTCCATTTTTCATTTGTGTGTCTCTTTTTAAGAGTAAAAAAAATACCTTTCTCTGAAGACCCCAACAGACTTCTCCCCACAACTCCCTGGCTAGAACCACATCACATGCCTAAGCCAGGCAAAGGGCATGGAACCAGAATGATGACCATGGGAGAGGGTCACCTTTACCCAAGAATCTTGTGGCAGATTGCGTTTTCCAAGTTTCACAACGGTATCTTCCATCTCACATCTTTTTGGCTGCACTGAGTGTCATGTGGGATCTAGTTCCTTGACCAGGAATTGAACCTGGGCCCCCTGCACTGAGAGCCGGGAGTCTTAACTACCAGATCACCAGGAAAGCCCACATATTCTTCTTATAGTGTGGCTTTGATGCCTTTTCCCTTGAGTGCCAATGTCTATGTTCTTTCCCTTTGAATCTGGGCAAGCTTGTGACTACAATAGAGTGAAACCATATGACTTTTGAGATGACTTGCCCAGGTTCCCACAGTTAATAAACAGGGGCAGAACTGGAATTTGATTCCAGGACTGTCTCATAACCTTGACATTGGAAGTGTCAACAGATACATTCACTCTCCAGGGCCTGAACTGCTTCAAAGAACCCGAGGCAAAATAAATCATAAACGGTGTCATCCATCCTGCGGAGAGTATTTGTTAATCTGTCAGACACAGATCGAATGCTTTAATCACAGTATCATGTGTTTTGGTCAACAGCAGGACCATTGAAATATGGCCTCGTTAAGGATGCCTTAAGGATGCCAAAGCCTCGTGTGATCAAAAAGCTTGGGTTTAACATTTTTAAGCCAGCTACTCCTTTGTACTTCATCACTGTATGACTTTCCTATGGCTGCAGTAACAAATGACCATGAGTTTAGTTACTTAAAACAACCCAAATTTGTTCTCCTAAATTCTGGAGGTCAGAAGGATGAAATCAAAGACTTCATGCTGAAGACTGAAATCAAGGTGTCAGCAGGGCCAGTTCTTTCTGTCGGATTCAGGGAAGAATCCTTTCCTTGCCTCTGCCTGCTGCTAGAGGCTGCTCCTGCCTCCTTCCCCCATCTTCAAAGCCAGCAATACAGCATCTTCTTTTCTGTGTGACTTCCTGCCTCCCTCTTTTTAAATTTGAGCTTTTATTTATTTACTTGTTTTTGGTTGTGCTGGGTCTTCATTGCTGCACGTGGGCTTTCTCTAGGTATGGTGAGCAGGGGCTACTCTGTTGCAGTGCGCTGGTTTCTCATTGCAGTGACTTTTGTTTCAGAACACAGGCCGTAGAGTGCCCAGGCTCCATTAGTTGCAACATGCGGGCTCTGTATTTGTGGTTTGCAGGCTCTAGAGCACAGGTGCAGTAGTTGTGGTGCATGGGCTTGTTTGCTTCATGGCATGTGGGATCTTCTGGGGCCAGGGATCAAACCTATGTCCTCTGCATTGGCAGGTGGATTCCCAACCACTGGGCCCCCGGGGGAGTCCTCCACCTCCCTCCTCCCTCTTATAAGGGCCTTCGTAATTACATTGTATTCACCTGAAAAGTCCAAATATTAATAGATTTTCTTTCCATCTCAAGATCCTTAATTTAATCATCTCTGCAAAGTCCTTTTGCCAAATAAGGTACCATATCCATAGGTTCCACAGATTAGGATGTGGACATCTTGAGGGGAGCAGTGTCATTATCTACCCCACCTCAATTACCCAGAATCCTTCAAAAGCCTGAGGGATGGATCAGGTTTCCATCTGTGCCTGTTCAGGTCCTGCAGGAAGCAGATGTTAAGAGAGTTATGGGGGTGAGGGCCTGTGAAGGATGAAGAGGAGAGGGAGCAGGAATAGAGTGTGAGGTGGGTCTGCCACCTGTGAAAAGGGAGGGGCAGGTAGGAGGGTTGCCTCGGAAGAGCCTGAGACCTCAGTGCGGCCCTGAGAAGATCTCAGCCAGGCTTCTGGAGAGCCCCAGAATAGAGATGCACCCCCCGAGAGTCCTGTGTCTATCCTGAGTGGCCCAGCTGTCCTGCCTTTGCCGTTCTTAGTCAGAGGTTGGGAGCAACCCTGGGAAGGTGGGTCTTCGGGTTCTCTGGAGGCAGTCAGTCAATCACACTCTGTAGCTTTGCTCTCTGAGATCTGAGTTCTGCTCTCTTGTGACCACCACACGCTACCTCAGGTCTCCCAAGAGATCTGGTTCACTCTGCATCAAAGACCCCTCCAGATAAACACTGTAGGTTTTAAACTTCTGTAAGTGAAGACAGGTTAGGGGAGCTTCCCTCTTTTCTGCTTTAAGACCAGCAAATGCACAGTGAGGTCTGACAGTTTGAATTATCCTTGTCCTGGTAGAAGAAGTGATACTCCCTGGAGAACTGAAGAGTCAAATGAAACACCTGGCTACCAGTTGTGTGACTTTGAAAAGGTGGCGTCCCCTCTCTGAGCCTCCGTTTTCTCATTCCTTATATTCATTCTACTTTCGATATTCATTGTTTACTGATTGTCTGCCAGATGTCACTTGAGGGGCCTGGGACTTGGCAGGAACTAGACAGACAAGGTCTGTCTTCACGTTGCTGATGGCTGGTGAGAGTCCTGACTTGCAGGGTTGTCCTGATGAGGGATGTGGAGATCATTTTGTAAATGGGCACGTCTTCACTGCATGATCCCTTTTGCTAACACTGGAGGGTTCACATCTTATCATTTGGGAAACTACTACTTCTTTTGGGCCACAGGTCACTCTGAAGTATGCATTTAGCCACAGATTAGCTTTGGTTCTTTCAGAGCCCAGAATACACCAAAAATCAAGAAGTCTGAGTGTGTTAAACTTGTACAAACCAATTTTTCTCCCCACCTCCCTGGCTCAAAGACCCACATTTCATCCTTAGTGAATGGAAGTTATGCTGTCCTTGACTTGTCTTCCCTGAAAATCTGTTCCATTTCACCAGTACCATGTTATTATACCACTTCAGGTCTTTTTTTGGTCAAGAACATGAGTTCTGGTGCTAGACTGTTTATTTTGAACCCTTCCTCTGCCACTTACTGACTGTACAGCCTTGGGAACAAGTAGCTTAGTTCCTCTGTGCTTTAGTTTGTCATCTGTAAAATGGGGATATTCAGGGTAACTACTTCATAGGATTGTTGCATTTATTCACTTTGTATTGAACACCTACTTTGTGATACGTATGTCTTATTCTTGTCTTACTATGTCTTGTCTAATATGTCTTATTCTCTGTGCTGGAGACAGCAGTGGATAAAACAGGCAGATGCTCTAATGGGGGTAATAGGCAATAAACATAGTCGATGGCAAGAGACTTCTCTGGTGGTCCAGTGGCTAAGAATCAGTCCTCCCAATGTGAGGAGCCTGGGTTCAATCCCTGCTCAGGGAACTAGATCGCACATGCTGCAACTGGTTCACATGCCACGGTTAAACGATTCCATGTGCTACAACGAAGATCAAAGATCCCACATGTTGCAACTAAGACCCGACATGGTGAAAAGCAAAAAAAACCCATTAAAAAAAAAGTAAACAACACAATATGTCAGGTGGGTAAGTACCATGAAGAAAAACAAGCAGAGTAATGGGACTAGGTAGGAAGGGTGTACACTGTCCTAGGTCATGCAGTCAGGGAAGGCCTCTCCTAGGAGGTGCCTTTGAGTAGAGACCTGGACAAATGAACCATGTGGATGTGTACCTGGGGGAAGAGCAGGTTTCAGGCAGAAGGAATGGCAAGTGCAAAGGCCCTGAGGCAGCACAGAGTTTGAGGAACAGCAAGGAGGGTAGTGCTCGGCGGGTCAAGAATCCGCCTGCAATGTAGGAGAGCCGGGTTTGATCCCTGGGTGGGGAAGATCCCCTGGAGGAGGAATGGCAACCCACTCCAGTATTCTTGCCTGGGAAGTCCCATGCACAGAGGAGCCTGGCGGGCTAGCGTCCATGGGACCACAAAGGTCGGGCACAACTGAGCGCAGCACAGGGCAGCAAAAGGAGGGCAGTGCAGGCAGAACAGAGTGCGTGAGCAAACGCTTAGGTGAGTTAACACAAGTCAAGTGCTTGGAACAGTGCCTGGCATAATAGCAAATGCATTAATGTTAATTATTGTCACTATTATTTGGAGAAGGCATTGTCATTGAGTTTTCAGAAGAGAAAACTCATTTTCTGGGGGGACAATCCAGGTTATATATTTTCCTAACATTATAAAATATATTAAAAATAAATTTAGTTTTCTTCTGTGTTGAAAGGAATATATGTTCCTTTATGTATTTTACATATATGTGTGTGTGTGTATATATATATATATATATATATATGAAATCATTGTAAGTATAATACAGATGAGACAACATATGGAAGCAATCACTGTTAATGTTATAGTGTATTTTCCACTGGTATTTTTATATGCTTAGGTTTTCATCTATCACAATTACAAATCACTACATATACTGTATACAATTCTATATTTTAACTTGACTTGATGATGTAAATATTTCCATGATACAAATGTGCCACAAACATGATTTGTTAGGGCTGAACAATGTTCTACTGACTAGCATGTTAACCCAAGTCACCAGTTAAAAGACATTTAGGCTGATTTTCATTTTTCTCTACATGCATAATGTGCATTACATTTTTCCTCCTTTATATTTAGGGTTATTTCCTTAGTTGACATTTTCAAATATGAAATTGCTGATTCAAAATTCAAGATGGCTGATTCTTTACTTACAGAAATGGAAAACCTACAGGGTTTATTTGTGGGGGGAGGTTCGTTGATGTGAAATGAACCAGATCTCTTGGTAGACTTCAGATAGTGCTACATTGCATTTTATTCCCTTTTCAAGTTGGAAAAGTTCATGTCCATTCATCTCTGAGAGTAGTGAGATTTGCTGTTTGGTGCCCCTAGCACTTTTCATTTTAAATTACTTAAAAAAGATCTCTATCCAGTACCTTGTGAAGACTTTATGACTCTTGGTTATCCCAGAACTCAGGTGATGCAGTCAGTTAAAGCAATGGGATAAACGATGAAACTGCTAACCAAGATCTGTGACCTAAGGCAAGTCCTACCTTCTCTTTGGGTCACAGTGTACCCCTCTTTAGAAAAGACTGCAGGACTCCTGTGTTCTGAGCACTTGTGCTGTTTGCATTAATTGACCCCATGTTCTTAGAGCAATTGAGTGCCTGCCTTTTAAGAATACTGTGTTAGACTATAATAAGCTCCTTAAGATCAGATGGGCTTCCCTTGTGGCTCAGCTGGTAAAGAATCCGCCTGCAATGTGGGAGACCTGGGTTCGATCCCTGGGTTGGGAAAATCCCCTGGAGAAGGGAAAGGCTACCCACTCCAGTATTCTGGCCTCGAGAACTCCATGGACTGCATAGTCCATGGGGTTGCAAAGAGTCGGACACAACTGAGTGGCTTTCTCTTCACTAAGGTCAGATATCCTGTCTGCTTTATTTATAACTATATCAGTCTGCTCAGGCTATCATAACAAAGTACTGGAGACTTCAGAACTTGAACAAAAGGAATTAATTTTCTCACAGCTCCGGAGGCTGCTAGTTCAAGATCAGAGTGTCAGTAGATTGGTTTCTCAAGATCTCTGTCTCTTTGGCATGAATGGTCATCTTCTCACTGTGTCCTCATGTGGCCCTTTCTCTGTGCTGGTGCATCCCTGTCTCTCTCTCTCTTCTCATAAGGACACCTTCATATTGGGTTAGGGTCCCACAGGTTGTCTTCATTTTAACTTGACCATCTCTTTAAAGGACTTCTCTCTAAATACAGCATTCTGACTGGGTGATGGGGCTTCAGCATAAGAATTTGACAGGGTCAGGGGAGGGGGTAAAAAATTCAGCTGTTGTATATGCAGCTTTTAGAATCAACATTGTCATCATATATTTAGCACTGAAAATAGATCCACATTGGGGCTTCCCTGGTGGATCAGATGGTAAAGAATCTGCCTGCAACGCAGGAGACCTGGGTTTGATCCCTGGGTTGGGAAGGTCCCCTGGAGAAGGGAATGGCTAGTCCAATCCAATATTCTTGCTTGGAGAACTCCATGGAGAGAAGAGCCTGGTAGGCTACCGTCCATGGGATCACAAGGAGTCAGACATGCCTAAGCGACCGACACACACACCACACATACATCCACATCACTTTAGTTCCTTGCACATACACTCTCAAGAAACTTCTGTTGAATGAATGAAGGGAGCATCTTAGAAGTTTGGGAAAGCTGACATCTCCAGTTCGGTCCAGGCAGCCAAGGCACTCCCATTTGGTATAACCCCATCTCTAGTATTACCCCTGTTCTAGAGTTGAGAATGTTGAGCTAAAGCAGCCGAGACTCAAGTCCAGGTCTCCCTGAAATCAGAATCAGAACTTCTAACCTTCCTGCCACACTAATAAGTTTGGTTTGATCATTGCCAAGCTCCCTTATTTTATTTAAATATCTTTTGATATGGACCATTTTTAAAGGCTTTATTGAATTTGTTGCAACATTACTTCTGTTTTATGTTTTGGTTTTCTGGCTGCGAGGCCTGTGGGGTCTTAGCTCCCTGACCAGGGATCGAATCTGTGCCCCTTGTTTTGGAAGCAGAAGTCTTAACTGCTGGACTGCCAGGGAAGTCCCTCTCTCACTTTTTCTAGAAATGTTCCCTACTTCATTCAATGAAGGCCTCCTTATCAGGCTGGCTCCTTGGAAGGAAAGCTATGAAAAACCTAGACAGCATATTAATAAGCAGAGACATCAATTTGCTGACAAAGTATAGTTAAAGCTATGAGGTTTCCAGTAGTCATGTACAGATATGAGAAGTCTGAGTGTTGATTGCTTTTGAACTGTGGTGCTGGAGAAGACTCTTGAGAGTCCCTGGGACTGCAAGGAGATCAAATCAGTCAATCCTAAAGGAAATCAACTCTGAACATTCATTGAAAGGACTGATGCTGAAGCTGAAGCTCCAATACTTTGGCCATTTGATGCAAAGAACTGACTCATTGGAAAAGACCCTGATGCTGGGAAAGATTGAAGGCAGGAGGAAAAGGGGACGGTAGAAGATGAAGCATCACCGACTCAATGGACATGAATTCAAGCAAACCCTAGGAGATAGTTAAGAACAGGAAAGTCTGGCATGCTGCAGTCCATGGGGTGACAAAGAGTTGGACAGACTTAGTGACCGAACAGCATCAAAGAGGAAGCCAGGAAGAGATTCTTGTATGATAAGGGAGTCCAAAAGTGGAATCTTTCTCATCCTCTTATATATATATTTTTTAATAAAAAGTAGCTTTTAGTAACACACACATGGTAAAATAATTCAAACGGTACAGAGAGGCAAAAAAGAAAAAACCCCTCTCCCTGCTTATCTCCAGGTCCACTCTCAGAGGTACTATTGACAAGAATGCCAGCACTGTGACAGCTAGGAGCTTTGTCTCGGTTTCCCAGTTCTATATCCTAATGCCAGTAGCAAGATCTGGTACACATGAGGGCCCAATAATTATCTGAAAGCCTTGTTTTACAGTGGGTATTAGCTTCAGGTCTACAGCAAAATGATGCAGTTATTATATATATATATATATATATATGTATGTATGTATGTATCAGATCAGTCGCTCAGTTGTGTCTGACTCTTTGCCACCCCATGAATCGCAGCACGCCAGGCCTCCCTGTCCATCACCAACTCCCAGAGTTCACTGAGACTCACGTCCATCGAGTCAGTGATGCCATCCAGCCATCTCATCCTCTGTCGTCCCCTTCGCCTCTTGCCCCCAATCCCTCCCAGCATCAGAGTCTTCTCCAATGAGTCAACTCTTTGCATGAGGTGGCCAAAGTACTGGAGTTTCAGCTTTAGCATCATTCCTTCCAAAGAAATCCCAGGGCTGATCTCCTTCAGAATGGACTGGTTGGATCTCCTTGCAGTCCAAGGGACTCTCAAGAGTCTTCTCCAACACCACAGTTCAAAAGCATCAATTCTTCGGCGCTCAGCCTTCTTCATAGTCCAACTCTCACATCCATACATGACCACAGGAAAAACCATAGTCTTGACTAGACATCTGAACCTTTGTTGGCAAAGTAATGTCTCTGCTTTTGAATACGCTATCTAGCTTGGTCATAACTTACCTTCCAAGGAGTAAGCGTCTTTTAATTTCATGGCTGCAGTCACCATCTGCAGTGATTTTGGAGCCCAGAAAAAGAAAGTCTGACACTGTTTCCACTGTTTCCCCATCTATTTGCCATGAAGTGATGGGACCGGATGCCATGATCTTCGTTTTCTGAATGTTGAGCTTTAAGCCAACTTTTTCACTCTCCACTTTCACTTTCATCAAGAGGCTTTTGAGTTCCTCTTCACTTTCTGCCATAAGGGTGGTGTCATCTGCATATCTGAGGTTATTGATATTTCTCCCGGCAATCTTGATTCCAGCTTGTGTTTCTTCCAGTCCAGCATTTCTCATGATGTACTCTGCATATAAGTTAAATAAGCAGGGTGACAATATACAGCCTTGACGAACTCCTTTTCCAGTATGTATATGTTAATCCCAAACTCCTAATTTTTTAAAATACAAATGAGTTCATGTTATAAATACCATCTGACTTTTTTTTAAACTTAATTATATCTTCGTGTTTTCTCATATCAGTACTATAGATCCATGTCATTCTAGATACCAGAGACATCCAGTGTAATGGAATCGTGAACTTTCATTTTTTATTATGGTAAGATGTACATAACATGCAATTTCCCATTCCAAACATTTTTAAGTGTATAATTGAGTTGTGTTAAGTACATTCACAACATTGTGCAGCCACCATCCCAGATAGAAAACTCTATGCCCTTAAATGATAGCTCCCATTTCCTTCCCCAACCTCTAGTAACCACTCTTCTGCTTTCTGCCTCTACGAACCTACCGTTTCTAGGGACCTCATGGAGGCTGAGTCACACAGTATTTGTCCCTTTGTGTCTGGCTTGTTCTGTGTATTTCATTATTTATTCATTTTATTTCTGACTGCGCTGGCCCCTCGTTGCTGTCCTCGGGCTTTCTCTAGGTGTGATGAGTGGGAGCTACTCTTTGTCGTGGTGCTTGGGCTTCTCGGAGTGGAGGCTTCTCTTGTTTCAGAGCTCAGGCTCTACACAAGTGGGCTTAGTAGTTGTGGCACATGGGCTCAATTGCTCGAGGCATGGGGGATCTTCCCTGAGGAGGGATAGAGAGATAGTCTGCCTGCATTGGCAGGCAGACTCTTAACCACTGGACCACCAGGAAAGTCTCTGGCTTATTTTATGTAAACAAAATGTTTTTGAGGTTCATCCATGTTGCAGCATATATCAGAATTCATTCCTCTTTAAAAGCTGAACAGTATTTCATTGCGTGGTTAGAACTTATTTTGTTTACCTGTTAATCTGTCGGTGAACATCTGGGTTGTTTCTACCATTTGGCTATTATGATTAATGATGCCGTGAGCATGAGTGTATGAATATCTGTTTGAGTTCCTGCTTTCAATTTTCGGGATACGTACTGAGAAGTGGAATTACTGGATCATATAGCAGCTTGTTTTGGGCAACCACCAATCTGGAACCTTCTTTTGAAAAACCAGTCACTTCCTGTATTTGTGTGTGTAACCACAGGGCCAGAGAGGGTGGGTAGCTGGTGAATGACCCAAGAGAAAATATAAAACACTGTCCTTGGAGAGCCCCCATCATCAGGTGTGGCTCCTGTGCACATTTGTTCTTCTTTCTTTCCTCTGCCCTTGAAAACACCCTTTCCTTCTTTCATTAATTCATATTTCAACACATGTATATTGATTGATTTGCCATGTTTCAGGCATAGGTTTAGGTGCTGGAATATTCTGGTGAAAATACTACTTCCGCCCTCAAGGAGCTAATATGATGATAATTATAAATAGTGCAATAAGCAGCATAAATAAATAACACCAGAAAATGTAGAGAGGTGAAGATACTTAATGGAGGAAAAAAATACAGGGGAATGGGACAGGGAGTGCTGGGAAGAGGGATGTTGCTATTTTAAATAGGGGGTCAGAGAAAGACTCACTGAGAAGGTGGCCTTTGAGCAAAGACCTGAAGTGGGGAGGAGGGAGGTGGAGGTGTGGATGAAGGGAAGAGCATTTCAGCAGAGGGAACAGCCAGTGCAGAGGCCCTGAAGTGGGAGCCTCCACGCTCTGGAAGAGCATGCCTGGGGACAGTGAGCATGAGGGAGAACAGGAGATGAGGCTGGGGGATCATGGGGGCAGAATGACCTCCTGGAGACTCCTGTGAGGCCAGGGGCTTCCTTTCTGAGTGAAGGAGGGCATCTCTGGAAAATTTTGACTGGAGGAATAGTGGGATCTGGTTTCTTTCCTTTTTTTTTTTTTTTAAAGTATTTCCTGTTTTATTATCATTATTATTTGATGCTTATTTATGTATTCATTTGGCTGCATTGAGTTTTAGCTGTCACACTCTGTATCTTTGTTGTGGCAGTGGGCATCTCTCTAGGTGTGACACACCAACTCTAGAGCGCATGGACTCAGTAGTTGTGAAGCATGGGCTTAGTTGCCCTGTGACATGTGGGATCTTAGTTCCCCGCCAGGGATCGAACCGTGTCCCCTGCATTGGAAGGCAGATTTTTAACCACTGGACCAACAGGGAAGTCCCTCCTTTCCTTTCCTTTTTAAAGCAGGTTTATGCCACCTACTCGGAGAAGGCAGTAGCACCCCACTCCAGTACTCTTGCCTGGAAAATCCCATGGACAGAGGAGCCTGGAAGGCTGCAGTCCCTGGGGTCGCTAAGAGTCGGACTCGACTGAGCGACTTCACTTTCACTTTTCACTTTCATGCATTGGAGAAGGAAATGGCAACCCACTCCAGTGTTCTTGCCTGGAGAATCCCAGAGATAGGGCAGCCTGGTGGGCTGCCGTCTATGGGGTCACACAGAGTTGGACACGACTGAGGTGACTCAGCAGCAGTAACAGCATGCCACCTACTATGTTAAGTGTAGTCTGCAAGGGAAGATCCCCTGGAGGAGGGCAAGGCACCTCAATCCAGTGTTCTTGCCTAGAGAATCCCATGGACAGAGGAGCCTGGTGGGCCACAGTCTATGGGTCGCAGAGTCGGACATGACTGAAGCAACTTAACACACACATATACGCAGTTTGCAAGGGGGACCAGGGCAAAGGCTGGGAGACCATTTAGAAAGCAGTTATGATAATCCAGTGGAGAGAAGATGAGGACATGTTCCAGACTGTTAGCTGTGGAGGTGATGCGAAATGTTTGGATTCAGGAGATGTGTTGCAGGCTGAGCCAAAAGAACTTGTGGTTGGATTGTGTGACTTATTTGTCAATAAAATGCTCTGAAGAAACCAAATGTTTTGCTACATCTGTGGGAATGGCTGCTAAGGGTTTGATATATTGGGGCAAAATCCATTTATTGATAGAAGATGGTTGCTTTTGGGGCTGGTGCCCAGATGGTCAGATTAACTGACCTTCGCCGGCTGGTGCCTTATGATCTATCTTCTCAGGTTCAGAGGAGGAAGAAGAAGATGCTGATAATGATAACTGCTAATATTGATTGAAAACTTTCTTTATGCCTGGCACTCTTCTTAACACTCAAATCTCATACAGTAGATAGATATTCTTTGATATATATTTAGAAAACTAATTTGAGATAATCACAAAGTTATAGAAAACTTGGGAGTACAGTACCAATTTTGTTTTTTTCCTGCTCAGTCATTTGACAGTAAGTTGCCTTTTGAAGCTTCCATTTCCTCTAGTGTAAAAAGCCTGAAATGTGGGATTTTAAATCAGACAGGCCCCAGTTGAGATCTTGGATCTACCACTGAGTTTATGGGTGGCCTTGGGCAGGGCAGGGCAGCTCTCTAAGCCTCAATTTCTTTATCTGAAAGAGGAGATATTTCCAACACCTGCTTTCTCAGATGGGGGTGTGTGGATTCCATGGGATAATATATGTAAATTGCCTAGGAGAGAGTCTGGCTTAATGGTAATTGGTTGGTAAATGAGCTTCTGGGATTCTTGTTTAGGTCCCTGAAAATAGTGTTTCATTCAAAACAGGGCAAGAGTAATTAGAGACACAGTTTGGTCTAGGCCCCTGGAAGATCTTCATGGAAGTGAAGTGCTGTCTTCCCATTTTACAGATGAGGCAACTGAGTCCAACAAAGAGTAAGAAGCTTTTGAAAGGAAGCAGATGTAGCACTGTAGCACTTATAGTTTTGTCTGTAAGTGCTGTTCAGTCTTTAATGTTCCATTAAAAAATGAGTGTGCTACCTTCTGTGAGCAATTAAGGAAGAGTTATTCTTGGAGCATTTCTTATGATTAGAATGAAAACAGTTGTTTCCACAGCAGCTTTACACAAACACCCCTCTGCCTCCCCACCCTTCCCCATCAAAACAAGCAATCCAGTGCATTCTGGGTCAGCATCCACTTGCAGCTGTACCTCAACATTATGAGGTGTTCAAACATCAAGGTAGGGACCATTCTCTCATCTCCAAACAATAGGGACAAAATTGATGTCCTCTTGATTGAGACATAATTGTGTCATGATCTCAGCAGGGAGGAGGTAGGATGAAATTCCCTAAGTCATTCTGTACCTTTACAAGATTATTAATGCTGCTTCACTTTCTTTGGGTTTCCATTAACTTTTCTTTTTTTTTTGGTCTACTATGTCTTGACTGCTTACTATGTGCATGACTCTATATTAAGCTCTTTATTTTTTGTACAGGAGCATTTCCCTGGCATGTCTCCCATTCAACTCATTCCAGATTAGCCATTTCCATAATTAAATCTAACTCTAAAGCAATGCAGTGTTAGACGAAGTTTTAGTATGAGCTCCTTAATGCATGCGTGGATGCATCCATTCATCCATCCATTCATTCGTCCATCTACTCATTCATCCTGTGAAGAAAGTATTGTTTAGACTTTCCTGGTGGCCCAGGGCCTAAGACTCCATGCTCCCAATGCAGGGGACCTGGGTTCAATCTCTGATCAAGGAGCTAGATCCCGCATGCTGCAATGAAGACTCAGAGAAGCCAAATTAAAAAAAGGAACAAAGCAAGAAAAGAAAAAAGAAAGTACTGTTATTTTTATCTTACAGATAAGAACCTAAAGGTCAGAGAGGTTGTGATATGCCTAAGGTTATACATCTAATAAGAAGAAGTACTGGGTTTTGCTATAAGCATGAAGTGGGGCTCACTCCTGTCTTATTGTCTGTGGCAGGTCCTGATAGTAATTATTTTAGGCTTTGCAACCCATACAGTTTCTCTCACAGCTACTGAACTCTGCCATGGCATGAAAGCAACCAAAGACACTAGGCAAATGAATGCATTGACCGTTCCAGTAAATGTTTGCTTAGAAAAACAGGAGACAGGCCACATTTGTCCCATGGGCTGTAGTTGACCAACTTCTGCTCTGTGGTTGTAGGGTTATGAATTATGGTGACCCATACCACCTGTACCCCCAGCTACAAGGATGGACACGTGACCAACTCAAGCCCATCAAAGTCTTCTCTGGGACTGATAAATTGATGATGAGAGTTTCCTCATCTGTAAAATGGGGACATTAATTTTTTCTATCTCAAAGGTAAAACTTTGCAAATGTTAAAGTAAGTGAAAGTGAAGTCGCTCAGTTGTGTCTGACTCTACGACCCCGTGGACTGTAGCCTACCAGGCTCCTCCTCCCATGGGATTTTCTAGGCAAGAATACTGGAGTGGGTTGCCATTTCAAGGTTAAGTGAGTAAATATAGATAAAGGGCTTAGTGTTTGGCACAAAGTTAGATCTGCTATAAAGTTTTAGTTATTTTTATTTGAATTTGAATGTTTGCTTGATTTTGGCTATTAGCGGTCTTCAAAATTCTTTTATCCTCAGAGTTTATGGTCTATAAACAAAGCTTACTTGCACAAGGGCAGTATACTTATTTATTGGAACACAGTTATAATCCATTTGAAAAAGAAGAAGCATTTTCTTGCAATGCAAATAATCACCCTTCCCTGTTTTTATAAACTCAGATTTTAAAAATCTATTTCCTGGAAGCTTCTTCACTACTGCAAAGGCTTCCTGAGCCAAGTATGGCTTTTCACTTGTAGTGGGCACAGTGACTGCAAAAGCACGGAAGCCACTGCCTGGGCAGGTGAATCTACGTGAATTGAGAGTCAGAAGCATGAGGTTCAAGACTGGCAGTGCAGCCCCCTTGCTACTCACTTGGAACAAGCACTGATGTAGCAGATGACTCCAATTTCTTGCATTTACCTGAGCTGGGAGTCAGGTTCTGCCGATTCAGCCATGGCTGCCGTCACTCAATGTAGGTCACTGACGGGAAATTATCTTGCTGCTGTTCAGATGGAAATAGAACTTAATAGCTTATGTCTTTTTTCTCTGCTGTGTGATGCCAGGGGCATTTTAATGGCTTGGGGAAAGGTGGGGTGTTGAGATTATGTCTGAAAGCCTTGCCTTTTAGGATCCTGTCCTGGCTGCTAGATCACTGACCGTATTCTGAGTTTTCCTCCCTGGCCAATCTTTAACCCTCACTGCCGTCAATTCTCTCTGCCTTTGGAATAGCCTGAGCCTCCCAGTTCTGACATCTACAATTGGTATGGGCCTCCTCTGAAACCTCTCCTGTTTTACTGCTACAGTCCAGCTGGGCAGTTGAAGGTGTGAGCATTGGGTTGCTCTAGTTCCTCACCTTGGGACTTGGGAGAATAAGAGGCAGGGGGGCTATTTTTTCCCCTCCAATGCAAAATCCTGTCTGGTCAAAGTGAACTGAGTGAGAGAACAGCGGCTAGAGTGGCAAAGAGATGTCTGAATCAGGGAGTTTTATGGGGCAAGAGATGATGCCGGCACCCACGTGGCAGGCTCCAAAAGGTACACTGGGAAGGGGAGGGGTCTCTGCTCCTAAATTTTCTAGTGCTGACCCCTCACACATGTATTTTGACCCAAAGCAAAGGTCCTGAGAAACTGTGTAAACTGCATTTCTGGAGCCCAAATCTTAGTGTCATTGTCATAGTATGTTTAGCTGAGTTTTATCTTTATTTAGGGGCTTCCCTTGGACTGCAAGGAGATCAAACCAGTCAGTCCCAAAGGAAATCAGTCCTGAATGTCCTTTGGAAGGGCTGATGCTGAAGCTGCAGCTCCAATACTTTGGCCACCTGATGCGAAGAACTGACTCATTGGAAAAGACCATGATGCTGGGAAAGATTGAAGGCAGGAAGAGAAGGGGATGACAGAGGATGAGATGGTTGGGTGGCATCACTGACTCGTTGGACATGACTTTGAGCAAACTCCAGGGGTTGGTGATGGACAGGGAAGCCTGGAGTGCTGCTGTCCATGGGGTTGCAGAGTCGGACACGACTGAGTGACGGAACTGACTGAGGGGCTTCCCAGGTGGTTCAGTGGTAAAGAATCCACCTGCTAAGCAGAAGATGTAGGTGCGATCCCTGGGTTGGGGAGATCCCCTAGAGAAGGAAATGGCAAGCCACTCCAGTATTCTTATCTGGGAAATCCCATGAGCAGAAGAGCCTAGTGGGTTGTAGTCCATGGGCTTGCAAAGAGTCAGACACAATTTAGCGACTAAACCATTACCAATATCTTTATTTATGATTCATCTCTGGTCAGCAGAGACTTAAGTTGAATCCATCCTCTACACCTTGATTGGCATCATCATTAAGAAATGCTGGTTTGGGACTTCCCTGGCAGTCTAGTGGTTAAGACTTTGCCTTACAGTGCAGGGTGTGTAGATTCGATTCCTGGTTGCTGAGCAAAGATCCCACATGCCTTGCGGCCAAAAAATCAAAACATAAAACAGAAGCAGGGACTTCCCTGGTGGTCCGGTGGCTAAGACTCCACGATTCTAATGCAGGGGGCCTGAGTCTGATCCCTGGTCATCAAACTAGATACCATATGCCACAACTAAGAGTTCACATGCTGCAACAAAAGATCCTACATGATCTTAGTTGTGTGCAGCAACTAAGACCTGGTACAGCCAAACAAATAAATAATATTTACAAAACAGATAAAATATTATAATAAATTTAATACAGACTTTAAAAATGGTCCACATCAAAAAATCTTAAAAGAAAAAAAAAAAAAAGAAATGCTGAGCTGATTCTGTCTACCTAAAACATTTTGATAACTTTCAAAGCTCTTAAGATGAAGGCCTGAAACCTCTCCATGGACTCTTGCAGCCTCATCCCAAAGCCACTCTCTGGTTCTCTACTCCAGTCACATGAGCCATTTCCAAGTTCTTTGAAAGTAGAGTGCCTCACTCTCTTCTGCCTCAGGGCATTTGCACATGCTGTTTCAGCTCACTTTATTGCTCTTTCCTTCTTGATTATCTTATTCAGTCTTAAGTTTTTAGATGCTGTTGACGTGTGGGGCATCTTCCAGATATGAATCTCTAGTTCCAACCTCTACCTTGCAATACAGACTTGTGTGTGTATATATATATATATAATACACATATGAAAGAACTGTATATAGGCCTAAATCTTCACTTGCATGTCTATTAGGAAGCTCATATAATATGTCAAAGATAGCTTTGGATTCCCTCTCCCACCTTGCACCCTCTCTTCTCCAAATCTTCGTCTCTGAAAAAGGATTTGCTCAGGCAGCAAATTCAAGTGTCATTTGTGATTTCATTCCATATCAGTCAAGGCTCCAGCAGAAAACATGGCGTATTCAAATCAGGATAATTTAAGGAGGAGTTATTTATAAAGGGACCAATTAGAAAGATGTGAATGAAAGAACTTCTAGGCATAGTGCTGGAACCCAGGACTTGAAGTAGAAGATATGTTAGCCTCTTAGCCTGAGGTGAATGAAAAGAGAGAAAGGCTATTCAAACTCAGAAGGAGGAACTGTGTGGAACAGGCCACCTTGGGTGACCACTGAGATCAGGGGACATAACTATCTTAAGGAAACTTTGCAAGGAAAAGGTGAGGAATAAATACTCCCTTGTTTCATCTGATCCCTTGCTCCCTATTGGGACAGTGCTTGGCCTGAGTAGGAACTAAAACAATGTTGTTGAATGAATGGATGGCAAGTCCTCCCCTCCTCCTTTTGCCTAGTTAAGTCCTACACTTTCTTCAGACCTCAGCTCAAATGTCCCTTCCTCCAGGAAGCCTTCCCTGACTCCCCCAGAGTAGATCATTCACCTCAAATACTTCCTTGGTTTCCTTCACAGCCCCACCACATGTTATAATTATGTATCTGTGTGATTATGTTGTTAGTATCTCAATTCATAGACCAAGCTGTAAGATCTGGAATGGCAGTGGTGCTATTTGTCTTACTCGTAATCTATCCCCAGCACTCAGCACAATGCCTGGCACACAGGTGCTCCCCACTCCTGCAGACACAAAATCTTTGTGAAATGAATAAGTAATAAATGAGCTTTCTCTAAGACTTGCCCTCTCTAACAGGTAGGTAATTTTCTATAAATATATCTTAGGGTGACCAATGATGCTTTTGGAAAAAGCACTTCCAGATTTGATTGCTCTGTAAACTTGAATTTCCCACTGGTTCCTTTTTTTATTGTAGGTACACTTGGGTAGAGAATGAATTAGTAGAGCAACATTCTCAGTGCTGCCCTGATTTCACCCTCTCAGAACTCCTTATGGATTTTATTCTTTTGGGTTCAGAGCAGAATAACAATGTGGATATATGTGCAGACATTTGTCTTCCAAGTAGCTTCATGAAAAATGAAGATTCTTTCTCCTTTTTTCTATTTCAAATCCCGACTCCATCTAAATCCACTAAAGACAGTGATATCTATCACTGATAACCAGAGTTGCTGGGTATGGTTGTGCAAGTTGCTCACTGCTCAAGGGTGAGAAGTGAGTGGGAGTTGATGTCCAGCCTGTAATCTGTTTATCACCTGAATGGACTTGGAAAGAGGGGCCCTTTTATTAATTTGCTTCAAAGGCTATATGAACTAGCAGTTGCCCTGAAAAATAACAGTTAAGAACAAAGCAAGCTTGTGGTAAAAAAAAAAAAAAAAAAAAATTGGCAAAAAATACTGTTAAATGCATTGCCACCAGCTCATTGTAGACATTGCTGCTTAAAAGTTTTCTCTGTGATTTTTTTTTTTTTTTTGGTTGTGCTGGGTTTCATGTGGTATTTTAGTTCCCTGACCAGGGATCAAACTCGTGCCCTTGGCACTGGGAGCAGAGTCTTAACCATTGGCTCACCATGGTAGCTCCTCCCTGAGATATTTTAAATTACAGAAATAAGACCCATTTTTATAAACAAATCCAAATCACAAAGTAGAGGAAAAAATGAAGCTCCCAACTCCCCTTAAACTCTATAAAACCAATTACTATTGTGTTAGTTTGTTCTACTTCCAGATTTTTAAAATGTTTCTGAATACATATTTTTCTAGAATGTACACACATAAATTTGACACCAGTAATTTAAGTGGGATAATACTAAGCATATTGTTCTTATTTTCTTTTAATATATCTTGTACACTTTTCTATGTCAACACATACACACCTATCTCATCCTTTTCATGGCTATATAGTATTCCATTGCATTCTATATCATAATTTATTTAATTTTTCCAATTGATAGATAGTTGGATTGTTTCTAATGTATAGTTCTTATAAATAATGCTGTTATGTTCATCTTTGACACAGTTGGCCTTCTGTATCTGCAAGTTATGCTTTTAAAGATTCAAGCAACTTTGGATCCAAAATATTCAGAAAAAAATTCCAGAAACTTGCAAAAAGCAACACTTGAATTTGCTGCATGCCAGCAACAATTTCCATAGCATTTACATTGTATTTACAACTATTTCCATAGCATTTACATTGTATTAGGTATTACAAGTAATTTAGAGATGATTTAAAGTATATGCGAGAATGTGTGTAGGTAATATGCAAATATTATGCCATTTTATATAAGCTACTTGAGCATCTGTGGATTTTGGTATCCTCAGGGTTCCTGGAACTCATCCCCTGTGAAAACGGAGGGATGACTGTATTTAGATTTCAGAATATGCACAACTGTTTCCATAGATCTGTTTCCAGGAATGGGATTACTGGATCAGACGGTTCATGCATTTAAAATGTTAGATATTGCCAAGAACCTTCTCAAGAGCCGCTATCTGTTTACTTATCCACCTGCAGGTAACCAAAAGCTTCCAGCTCTTTTAAAAAAATTTAGTTATTATTTTTGGCTGTGCTGGGTCTTAGCTGTGGCACACGGGCTCTTCACTGTGGTGCATGGCTTTCTCTTGAGTTGTGGTGTGCAGGCTCAGTTTTTCCCTCAGCACATGGGATTTCAGTTCCCTCACCAAGGATGGAGGCTGAGTCCCCTTCATTGGAGGGCAGATTCTTAACCATTGGACCACCAGGGAAGTCTCTGTTTCTGAGCTCTTGAATGGCACGTGGAATAAGAAGGTATTGTTTGTTGTTGTTTAGTTGATAAGTCGTGTCCAACTCTTTTGAGACTCCATGGACTATAGCCCACCAGGGTCCTCCATCTATGGGATTTCCCAGGCAAGGATACTGGAGTGGGTTGCCATTTCCTTCTCTAATAAGAGGGTATACTGGTTAGCTATTACATTGTAGCAAGCCACCCCAACATTTAGTGGCTTAAAACAACAGCTGTTTTTTTAGTAAGTGATTTTGTGTTGACAATTTAAAATGGACTGGATGGGTGGTTCTTCTGGTCTGGGCTCTGCTCAGCTGATCTAGGCTGGGTTCTCATCTGTCTGTGGTCACACGGGTGGTAGGTATTTTGGGATGGACTTTCCTGGGATGAATTATATCAATTGTATCTCCTTTATCTAGTGTCTAACTCTGTCTTGTTCTCAGGAAGACATGTCTCAAGGAAGAACAGAAGAATACAAAGTCTCTAGAGGCAAAGACTTGGAATTGGCATACCATCACTTCAGTTACATTTTATTGGCCAAAACAAATCATTAGGCCAGCTTCAATTTAAGAGCTAGGAAGGCAGATCCAACCTCTTGATGGGAGGAGCTGCAAAGTCATGTGGCAAAGACATGGATATTGAGAGGGTATTAACTGAGATCATGAAACAATTAATCAACTATAGGGGAGATGTCCGGGAAGGAATGGCACCCCACCCCAGTACGCAATCCCAGGAGAGGGTCCATGGGGTCGCTAGAGTTGAACGACTGGCGACCCGCTCACTCAACGGGAGAAGGAAAGGCCCCACTCCAGACGCGGAGACAGGGAGGGGAGCGGGGGCGGGGGGGCGGCGGCGCGCGACAGCAGCAGCAGCAGCAGCAGCAGGGGAGATGTCCAAGTTTGACTGTTAAAAAAAGTTCTGGCATTAAGACACTGCTCTGATTTCTGAGCCACCAGCTATGAGTCATTTATTTTTATGATTAGTAGATTTAAAAGGAAGTGGGTGGCTGTGTCTGACTTTGAAAAGTAGACATGGAAGCAATTGACTGGAGTCAATTCCTACTCTGAGTCTTTATATTGATTAGAATGTAGATTTTGCTACTGTAACAAGGAGACCTGAAATGAGATAATAAATGTTTATTTCTTTCAAAGTCTGAGAATACAGTCTAAGATTGATGTGGTTGTTTCCCAGTCATAGAGTCCTCAGCAGGCACTTTCTGCTTTGTTGCTTTGCTATCCTCAAACTCATGGTTATCATTTCATATCCTCAAATGGCTGTTCCAGGTCCAGCCATTATGTCTACATTCCATCAATAAGCAGAGAACAGGGGCATGGCTCTTCTTTTTGAAGGAACTGCTCAGAAGTTGCACGAATCACTTCTGCTCATGTCTCATTGGCCAGGATTTATTCTCATGGCCACAGCTAGTTGCAAGGGTAGGATAGTCTTTAGTTTGGGTAACTATGTGCCCAGTTAAAATTCAAGGAATTAGGGAATTCCAAGGCAATCCAGTGGTTAGAACTCTGCACTATAGTGATCTGGGTCCAACTGGGTCCTTCAGGCCATGCAGTGCATCTCCCCCCTACCCCATTCAAAGAATCTATATTACTAAAAGAAGAAGGGATGAATGGATATTAAGGGACATGATTTGTGTTCTCTTTTGCATTTTCAACAGGCAGAGCAGAACTTTATGAAGAACTATCAGTTGATGAACTAAAGAGCAGAACCGGAGCATGGGAGTTAGAGGCACTTTACAGTTCACAAATGACAGAGTGGCAAAGCATGTAAGAGCAGTCTTTGGAGGCTGACAGACATGAGTTTGAGCAAGCTCTGGGAGTTGGTGATGGACAGGGAAGCCTGGCATTCTGCAGTCCATGGGGTTGCAAAGAGTCAGACATAACTGAGCAACTGAACTGATCTAAACTTAGACTAGGCTTTGTCCTAGTCAAGGTTTTCCAAAAAAGTAGACCCAATATGAATCAATCTCTCTCTTTCTGTTTCTCTGTCTCTCTCTAGAGATTTTTTTTGATGTTAGTTTTTTAATATGAAAAATTAAAATATATTTAAGATTAAGTAAAACACGGCACAAGTGTCTGAGACTATTAGGAACTGATATGGGGGATCAACCAAATGAACCAAGGTAGTCTTACTCATGGTTATGTAACATTTTCTTTTTAAAATTTCACATGGCAATAAGAAAAACCAAAGGTAGAGGGGGTAGGAGGTTAATGGGAGCTGCCCATTGGGAAGGATCGGGGGAAAGAAATCACTCATTGAAAGACCCAGAATGGGGAATAGAGGGGCTGAGGGAGAGAAAACGAATCACAGTCTTATTTTAACATCTTGTTAAAAGACTTTGAAGAAACAATCCAAACCAGGGATAGTACATAGCCTCATTCCAGGAATAAAGTCTGTTGAAGCATGAATGCTTGAACACATATAGGATGGGAGGGATGAGCAACAGGAAGACTAAAGGGATGTCAGACCAGGTTAGAGATGAGAGAGACAGAGATTGAGGCAGAGACAGACTGAGACTAAGGGAGAGAGGGAGATTGGATGAGGTTCACCCACTATGGAGGGTAACTTGCTTTACTCAGAAATCTACTGATTTAAATGTTAACCACATTTAGGAACTTCCCTGGTCATCCAGTGATTAAGACTCCATGCTTCCTCTGCATGGGGTGTAGGTTCGATCCCTGGCTGAGGAATTAGAATCCCTTGTGCCCTGCAGTGTGGCCAAAATAAATAAAATTAAATTAAAAAATGTTAGTCACATCCAAAGAATACCTTCACAGCAATGTCCAGCCTGGAGTTTGATGACACAGATGGGGACAACAGCCTAGCCAAATGCACACAGAAAATGAACCATCCCAGGTTTTGAGACCAGCTCTGCTGTTGACTTACCATGTGGTTCTCTGCACCTCGGCGCCTCCTGTGCAAGCTCACAGGTCTGTGGCGAGATGCAGTGAGCTGCCCCGGGAGCGCAGTGCTGGGCTCAGCCCACGGGTCGTGGCCGGTGCTATTGCTCCCCTTGACACCCTGAAGTGGGCTTACTGCAAACATCCGGGACTCACCCTGTGGACTTTCATCTGACCCTGGGCTGTGCACGCCCATCCTCAGGGCAGGCTGGAAGTGCCAGAGAGTTAATATCTCTGGAGGCAGTTCTCAGGTGGATTAGCTCCAGGGTGACCAGCCCTCTCCGAGTTCAGGACTGTCCCTGTTTTAGCACTGAAAGTCCTGCATCCTAAGAAACCTTTCTGTCCCAAACATCCTCACTTGGGGGCACATTCTCCATAGGCCCCCAGATTTCCCCAAGTGGACTTTGCAGCTGGCCAGCCAGAAGTGTGATGAAACCAACATCCCCCAAATCAGGCTGCAGCAATGATGGGGAGTTAGTGAGGAAATACCCAGCTGATGTACCCCTCAGTTGGGATTTCTTTGAGGTGTATCCTATCCCATGTCCCAGATTTACCCAGCAGGAGTGCCCACAGCTCTTGACCTGCACCATTTCCTGGCTCCCTTCCTTCCCTGTTTCACTTCACCCCCTCTACAGATAAAACTGCAGTCGTGTTGGCTTCTGGAGGAAACAGTCTCAGACAATACATTTGAACAATTATTGTTATTGAACACTTTCCTCTTCATTCTCTCCTTAGATCCTCCCAGTAATGCTGTGAGGGCCACAGCTTATTATTGTTAGATGTATTATCATTTTTGTATGGCAACTGAGAAAACAAAAGCTTAGAGACAGAGAGGCAGGTTGCTCGCTGATGACTGAAGCGTGAGGAAGAAGAGCAGCTGAGATGTCAGTCAAGGTCTCCCAGCATCCTGTGTCACTGCCCCCTCCTCTCACTTGCTTCTTGAACAGTTAGTGAGTTTTGTTCATGTGGGCCTTACTTGGCATACATAGGCACGTGCCATATAGGCATGTGACACATATGTGACATAGGAAGTCTCTTCTGTTGGATTTGCAACAGACACCACTGAATGGCAGTGGTTTGGGCTCTGCCATCTATAATTTTATTTCTACCCAACAGGATCCCTGATACAGCTGAGCGAGGGACTATTTCAAATCTCTTTGAGCTATGCCAACCCTCCTAGGCTACCTCCCCAGGAGCATCTGGAGGTAGAGAGTGTAGAGATTTGCTATCTCTGACCCCATCCAGGAATCCATCAATACATCAGAATCGGAGTTTTCATCTCACATTCCTGAGGATCAGCTATCTGAGCTTTTATTTCAGATGCTCCTGCAAAAGAGATACAGAAGCAGCAGGACAGCCCCTCATCTGATGGGCAATAGAAAGTTATAAGCAGGGGTTTATTTGAAACAAAAAAGCAAAAAAGACCCAATCGACATCCTTCCTCAGGGGCTTTCGTTCCTTGGTTTATTTTAAACATCACAAGTGAAAGTCAGAGCTGGCTTTTCAATTTTGTCACAGCAACCACAGACTAAAGAATTCTGAGCAGTAAGGTCCCACGGGGCAGCTTCCAAACCTGTAAAACAGTGGCAATCTCTCTCTGGCTCCAAAGAGATGGCATTTGCAGAAGTGTCTTAGCTGAATCTCTCTTTCATCTCTGTCAGAGCTAAAACTACATAAAACAAGTTTCATGTGTCAAAAGTTTTATTATTCCTCACCAGAACTTGCTACTTCCCTGTTAAAGGAAGTAACTTTTTTTTTCCCCCTCCTGATGATTTATCTCTGGAATTTTCTCAAGAGACACTAGGGTTTTTCTGAAAGGCTGAGGGCATTTTTTCATGTTTCATTAAGGTTCACAACAGACCAAAATGTTAGAGCAAGTGTCATAGGTAGATCTATCACCTCCAGAGTATGTTTGTGGTGACTATAAATTTTTTTTAGGTCCAGAGAACCAGCATTTACATAAGAGTTAACTCCATGCCAGGACCTATGCCCTCTTTATGTTCAAGACAACCATATAAAGTACGGTTCTTCCCTTATTACAGATGAAAAAACTGAGGCTCAAGAAGCTTAAGTGACCTGTTCAGAGTCCTTCAGCTGGTAAAGGCAGAGCTAGGGTTCAAACCCAGGTTGGCTTGATTTGAAAACCCACTCATATTTGATTGGAAAGGTGTTTTTCTGTTTCTGTTTTCATTTTCTAGTTTTTAAAAAAATCCTTGACCTCTGGGAGGCCTTGATTATTAGCTCTGCCTATGTCTGTAGGGTTGAACTCTTGGCTTAGGTATTCATTGCTTTCTGTGAAAAATTGCATTCCTATAAATCTTATAGTTTCAGGGTTGTGTTAATCTGTATTGGTGGCTGTATCAGCCAGTGTCCTCTTAGGAAAACAGAAATGACTCTGAGTGTTTAAGTAAAAGAGAGAGAGCTCAGGAGTTGGTTAAACAGGTGGTGGTGAGGAAATCAGAGACCAGCAGTAGCTGGAGGACATTGCTGCCCCAGGATGGGAGGGAAGAGAAAGAAGGGGGTGTGAGTAGAGTCAAGGATCTGAGGTCTTCCTGGTGGAAGCCACAGTCAGGGAGGTGTGCCCAGCTGGTGCTGGACTCACAGAGGAGATGCAGCTCCTTCCAGCAAAGATGCTCGAGGCGAAGAGGGAAGCGGAGTCACCCCTACTTTCCTGTTCCTCCTGCCCTTGGATTTCTACACAGGCTCCCCTTTGGCAGAACCTCCCTGACGCCAGTGAGCAGTGCTCGTGCTCACGCTCAGTCGCTCAGTTGTGTCCCAACTCTTTGCGACCCCATGGACTGTAGCCCACCAGGCTCCTCTGTCCATAGGATTTCCCAGGCAAGAATACTGGAGTGGATTGCCATTTCCTCCTCCAGGGAAATCTTCCTGACCCAGGGATCAAAACTGCATCTCCTGGTTCTTCTCATAGAAGCATTTAAATACATTTTTTTAAAAATCCAGTTTCTAAAGCTACTGCCTTCCCTCTGACCAGTTCTTCTCTTGTCTTTGAAATTCTCTTCCTTGACCCTTAAAACTCCGAGACCTATTTCTCCTCCAACTTCTTTGCCAGTCTTTTTCTCATTTACTTCACCTGCTTCTAAATACCCATGTTCCTCTAAGCACAATTCCTCAGGACTCTTCTCACTTGCTCATGGGCTCAATCTGCGACTCAACTATCATCTATATGCTCTTCCCCCCGCCACCGCATATGCCTGAGCTCTAGCCTGTGTAACCAACTACCAATTAAATATTTCCACTTGAATGTTTCAGGCGTTCCTCAAGTGAGCAGTGGACCCTGGGAAATGTAGTGTGTGACACAGGGCATAGATGGGGAGGATGGGTCTGAGGGCAGAGGGGCCCAAGGCTGGCACTGAATGTTCATAAACCAAACTCATTTTCCCTGACTCGCTTAATCCAGGTTGTGCATTGTTTCTGGTTTTTCCTTAATACCCACCAACACTGTAGCACAAGGGCTCTCGGCCACTGTCCACCCATCAAAACTGCTTTGAAACTCTCTCACCAAGCTATTTCCTGGCTTCTCTCCCCAGCAGGGCTAAACTCACAAAGTAAACCATAATTTTGGTGTGACTTCATTTGATTTCAAAATTGGATTCTGGGGCCCACAGTAACTTCAGATGCCAGTAAGAATGAGACTGGATCTTCTTTTCAAATGCCACTATGTTCCCGCCTGTGGACTGACAGAAGATCCTGGGGGAAATCTGAAGTTGTGGGAGGAAATTGTGCAGGGGAAGGGCCCCTTTCCTGGGAGCAGTGTTGAGGGGCTCGAATGGCTTGGAGAAGGCCAGGCATGGCTTCTTCTTAGAGCACACCATCAAAGTATTAGTGATGGCTCGGATAAATGAACTTCTCTGTGCAAGAGTTGGGAAACACATTCTGATGTTGTCGTGAGCTTTTCTCAGAGGCTGGGGTGGACAGAAAAGGGGCAGCTGGAAATAAGATGACAATATTATGGAAAGCTATGGTTTTTTCCAGTAGCCATGTACGGATGTGGGAGTTGGACCATAAAGAAGGCTGAGCACTGAGAATTGATGCCTTGGAATTGTGGTGTTGGAGAAGACTCTTGAGAGTCCCTTGGACTGCAAGGAGATCCAATGAGTCAATCCTAAAGGAAGTCAACCCTGCATATTCATTGGGAGGACTGATGCAGAAGTTGAAGCTCCAATACTTTGGCCACTTGATGCAAAGAGCCTACTCATTGGAAAAGACCCTGATGCTGGGAAAGATGGAGGGCAGGAGGAGAAGGGAATGACAGAAGATGAGATGGTTGGATGGCATCACTGACTCAGTGGACATGAATTTGAGCAAACCTGGGAGGTAATGAAGGTCTGGGAAGCCTTGCATGCTGCAGCCCACAGGGTCACAAAGAGTCAGACACAACTTAGCAACTGAACAACAGCAACAGTTAGGGAAAGAGTAAGAGAAGGAATGGGTGGGGAGGTGGCAGGAACCTCTCTGCTCCACTGAAAGTGGAGTGCATTACAGCCAGTCTGGGATTTGGGGATTCCTCCTGCGTATGCTGTGCTGCGTCAGTCATGTCCAGCTCTTTGTGACCCCATGGACTGTAGCCCGCCAGGTTCCTCTGCCCATGGAATTTCCCAGGCAAGAATACTGGAGTGGGTTGCCATTTCCTTCTTCAGGGGATCTTCCTTCTCCAGGGATCAAACTTCTGAGTCTCCTGCATTGCATGTGGATTCTTTGTGGGGCTCTTCAATTCAGTAATTAAGCTGGCTGCAGTGAGATCTGGTTTTCTGTGATAGAACCTCTTCATGAGCTCATAAAAAGGCAGTTCCACTCTGATGAAGAGCTCATGAAGTCAGGCAACTGGAAAAAGAAGAATTACACCCAGGAAAGTAACTCTATGGTTTCTGGAGGCTGACCTCTCAGAGCCTCCTTGCTGGGATGAGCCTGGCTTCCAAGAGAAGGGGGATAGGACCTGGCTCATGTCAAAGGAGAACAATGAAAACAAAAGCAAACCAAGAGCATGGGCTTCATCATTACACAGGCTGGGGGGCCTGCTGTTTTTCTCCCTGTGTGATCTTGCACAGGCTCTGTACCTGCTACAAGACTCAGTTTTCTCTCCTGTAAAATGGGAGCAGGAATAGTCCCCACTTCAGGGAGTCCTGGCATTGATGGTACGTGATGCTTGCAAGGCACATATTACAGTGCCTGGCACACAGCAAATGAGCCATACGAGGCAACCATCGTTGCTGTTATTAATTAAAGAAATCCAAGGATGGATTTTTCTCTCCAAGTGAAAAAGTCTATTCTTGTTTTTTTTTTCCCCTAAAATACAGAAGCCAGAACCAGAAATTGGAAATACAAGTGCAGCTATGAAGGCAAGAGGAAAGGATATTTGAAACTTGATCTGCTTTGGATATCTAAGATCTTTGCTCACTCAGCCTATAATGCAGAGATAACAAAATAAATGCAGTCATCATCAACAACAACAAAAATCAATGCCGTGGCGAATTTTCTATCAAGAAAAACACTTTTATGCCTTCCTGTTTGGATTCATCTCCTGTTCAAATCTATAAGGGTCTGGACATAGTTATTTTCACCTGTTTTGCAGAACAGGCTGCAAGAAGGGAAGAAACAAGATGAGGGATTTAACAGCTTTTCAAGAGAAAATAATTGGGTGCTGACTCTAAGTCAGGCATGTGTTCAGATGGAAGAGATGTGAGGGGACTCAGTATCGCTGTAACATCTTTGTGTCTCCATTTTGATAGCTGACAGTCTACTCGGAAGCAGACCAGAAAACACAGAATCTCTGTTCTGTGTGATAGATTAGATAGGACCCTGCAGCCCATGGGAATTGGTTTCCATTGGGGAGCCGCATGTGGGGTTGCCATGGACTCCAACATTCTTCTACTGTTGCTTTTTGCATTTTCTATATTCTTAGACTACAGGCTACTTCATGCCATTTCTTCTCTTCTTTCAAGCATCAGAATGCCAATTTAACTTCCACCAAGGAGCCTGGCTCTCCTTCAGGCTGTAACACTCTTGTCCTGGTGTGACAGGGCCCATTGTCTCTTGGAAGATAGAGCTTCATGGGGAAGCCACGAGGGGGTTAAGCTGAGACAGTCCTTTAATGAGCCTGGCATCCCTTCGCTCATTAAATGGTTAATGAGGTCTTGCTGTGCCAGGTGCTTGGAATTCAACGGCAGGGGCAAAGTGGGCATGATTGTGCCCTTGTGAATCTCCACAGTCCAATGAGGGCAGAGGATGGAAAAAACCCATTCAATAAACATATACATAGTGCCGAGTGTGCCAAGTGTTGGGAGGGAAACAAAAAGGGTGTTTGATAGAGACTGATGTTGGGTGGCTGGCTTTGGAGTGGGCCGTCAGGAAAGCCTGGGATGCCACTTTTCATTCAAGCTGTGCAAGGCGGGGGAAACCTGGTTCGAGGACAGCAGTGGGAAGTATGTTCCATGTGGAGGGCACAGCACGTGCAAAGACCTGAGGTGGGAAATCACAGAATGGGAAAAAAGTGCCTCTGGGGCTCAGTGACATAAACTGGGGAGAGTTTTACAAGGTGAGGCTGGAGCGGTGGGCAGGGCCTCAAAGGCTGAGGTGGCAATTTTGGACTTACTATTATTTTTCTTTCGCCACACTGTGGCTTGTGGGATCTTAGTTACCAACCAGAGGTTGAACCCACGCCCACGGCAGTGGAAGTGCTGAGTCCTAACCACGGGACCGCAGGGGGATTTCCTGGACTTAATTGTTATTGGAGAGTTTTAGGTGGTTTAATAATATGGCTGGCTTTGATTCGCAAAATATCACTGTGGCTGTAGGATGGAAATTTTCTTCCTGTAGTGTTTAGGTGATTGGAAAAAAGTGTTAGTCTGTTATTAACAGCAGTGGCAGCCCCAGTTCATTCATTTACTCCTCCTTGAACACGTATTGTGTCCTGACTACCCTTGGAAGTAGGCACATTATTTATCTCCCTTCCTTTCTTCCCTCTTTCCCTCTCTCTTTCATCCCTTCCTTCCTTCCTTCTAAATTTAACTGCTTTATTGAGGTATGATTGACATGCAAAAAGCTGTGGATATTTAATCTATACAACTTGATGTTAAAATTTTGATAGACATTCCAAACTGCTCTCTCAAAACATTGTTCTATTTTAAATTCCCACCAACAGTATGAATGTCCATTTCTAATTACTCTCATCATTTCTGCAAAAGATCAATCTTGTGCTAATCTGATAAGGAAACTGATTTTGATTCTTATTTATTTGGTTATTAAGGAGGCTGAGCATCTGTTCCTGAGTTTGTCAGTTCTATCTGTTGTGTTGCTCCTTTTTTCTTACTGATTTTCACTTTATATTACAGATATGAACCTGTTTCCTATCATATACATTGCAAATATTTTCTCCTGATTTGTCGCTTGCTTTCCACTTTTGTTTTCAGTGTCTAAGCTATACAGAAAAAAATAATGTGTTCAAGTCTGAAAATATTTTTCTTTCTAATTTCTGGTCTTAGTATCCTACTCCAGCACTCTTCTCATTGGCAAAAATACTCAGAAGAGCCCTCATTGGAACCTCATTTATCTATTCTCACAAAGCCATATTGCTCAGACAAATGAGAGCAATGACAGTGCTTTGGATGAGGAAGCAAGAAAGGACTTCTGGCTGGGGATAAAAGGGAAGAGATCTTCCCTATAAATGCAAAATTTTTATAAGAGGACCCTTTAGATGTCTTAGGCTTCCCTGGTGACTCCGAGGTTAAAGCGTCTGCCTGGAATGCAGGAGACCCGGGTTCAATCCCTGGGTCGGGAAGATCCCCTGGAGAAGGGAATGGCAACCCACTCCAGTACTCTTGCCTGGAGAATCCCATGGAGGGAGGAGCCTGGTAGGCTACAGTCCATGGGGTCGCAAAGAGTCAGACACGACTGAGCGACTTCACTTCACTTCATTTCACTTTAGATGTCCTAGTGCAGACAAAGCTTCTAACCACGAGAAGGGCTATGAGAACCACCTGCCTCCACTGGGACAGGAGGATGCCCTCGCTGGGAGGGGAAGGATGACAGGTTCCACTTGGCCTCAGGGCCAAGAGACTGGACTTGCATCTGAGGATCTAAGGGATTTATCAGGTAGCCCTAAGGCCCAGCTTTTTCATACTGTTCTCTCTCTCAGCAAGAATACTGGAGTGGGTTGACATTTCCTCCACCAGTGGGCCATGTTTTGTCAGAACTCTTCACTGTGACCCCTCTGTCTTGGGTGGCCCTGCACAGCATGGCTTATAGCTTTACTGAGTTATGCAAGCCCCTTCACCATGACAAGGCTATGATCCATGAAGGGAAAGCAATGACAGATTTTATTTTCTTGGGCTCAAAAATTATTACGGACAGTGACTGCAGCCATGAAACTAAAAGACACTTGCTTCTTGGAAGGAGAGTTATGACAAACCTAGAAAGCACATTAAAAAGCTGAGATATCACTTTACTGACAAAGATCTGTATAGTCAAAGCTATGGTTTTTCCAGTGGTCATGTATGGATGTGAGAGTTGGACAAGAAGTCTGAGTACTGAAGAACTGATGCTTTCGAGCTGTGGTGCTGGAGAAGACTCTTGAGAGTCCCTTGGACGGTAAAGAGCTCAAACCTGCCAGTCCTAAAGAAAATTAACCCTGAATATTCATTGGAATGTCTGATGCTGAAGTTGAAGCTCCAATACTTCGGTCACCTGATTCGAAGAGATGACTCATTGGAAAAGACTCTGTTGCTGGGAAAGATTAAAGGCAAAAGGAGAAGAGAGTGGCAGAAGATGAAATGGTTAGATAACAACATCAATTCAGTGGACATGAGTTTGAGCAAACACTGGGAGATAATGGAGGACAGAGGAGCTCCGCGTGCTGCAGTCCATGGTGTCAAAAAGAGTTAGACACAGCTTAGCAACTGAATAACAACAATGTGAGGTCCCAAGGTTAGGTCAAGTCAGTCAACATGTGTTCAGTTTTCCACTCCATCTCTAACTGACTGTGTGCCCTTGTGCCCATGAGCCTCTGGGAGCAGAAGTGGGTGTGAGAGTCTTACTTAGTAAGCCCCAGTCCCTGCTGCTCTTGTCCTATTTTTCCACTGCAGGAAAGAAAGGAAAGTGGCATGTGGGGGTTCCCATCTCCTGCTTCTTTCAGGGGAAATGCTGTGAGGCTCACTGGCCCTTATGGTTATAAAACTTCTCTGGATAACCAGGTCCCCAGTCAGTTCAGTTCAGTTCAGTCACTCAGTTGTGTCTGACTCTTTGGGACCTCACGGACTGCAGCACACCAGGCTTTCTTGTCCATCACCAACTCCTGGAGCCTACTCAAACTCATGTCCATCGAGTCGGTGATGCCATCCAACCATCTCATACTCTGTCATCCCCTTCTTCTCCCACCTTCAATCTTTCCCAGCGTCAGGGTCTTTTCCAATGAGTCAGTTCTTCGTATCACATGGCCAAAGTATTGGAGCCTCAGCTTCAGCATCAGTCCTTCCAATGAAGATTCAGGACTGATTTCTTTAGAGGGACTGGTTGGATCTCCTTGTAGTCCAAGGGACTCTCAAGAGTCTTCTCCAACACCACAGTTCAAAAGCATCGATTCTTTGACACTCAGCTTTCTTTATAGTCCAACTCTCACATCCATACATGACTACTGGAAGAACCATAGCTTTGACTAGACGGACCTTTGTTGGCAAAGTAATGTCTCTGATTTTTAACATGCTGTCTAGGTTGGTTATAGCTTTTCTTCCAAGGAGCAAGTGTCTTTTAATTTCATGTTTGCAACCACCATCTGCAGTGATTTTTGAGCCCCCCAAAATAATGTCTTTCACTATTTCCATTGTTTCCCCATCTATTTGCCATGAAGTGATGGGACTGGATGCCATGAGCTTAGTTTTCTGAATGTTGAATTTTAAGCCAACTTTTTCACTCTTTCACTTTCATCAAGAGGCTCTTTAGTTCTTCTTTGCTTTCTGCCATAAGGGTGGTGTCATCTGAAGTTATTGATATTTCTCCCAGCGTTCTTGATTCTAGCTTGTGCTTCATCCAGTCTGGCGTTTCACATGATGTACTCTGCATATAAGTTAAATAAGCAGAGTGACAGTACACAACCTTAACATACTCCTTTCCCAATTTGGAACCAGTCTGTTGTTCCATGTCCGGCTCTAACTGTTGTTTCCTGACCTGCATACAGATTTCTCGGAGGCAGGTCAGGTGATCTGGTATTCCCATCTCTTGAAGAATTTCCCACAGTTTGTTGTGATCCACACAGTCAAAGGCTTTGGCATAGTCAATAAAGCAGAAGTAGATGTTTTTCTGGAACTCTTTTGCTTTTTCTATGATCCAGCTATGCTATGCTATGCTAAGTCACTTCAGTCGTGTCCGACTCTGTGTGACCCCCATAGACGGCAGCCCACCAGGCTTCCCCATCCCTGGGATTCTCCAGGCAAGAACACTGGAGTGGGTTGCCATTTCCTTCTCCAGTGCATGAAAGTGAAAAGAGAAAGTGAAGTTGCTCAGTCATGTCCGACTCTTAGCGACCCCATGGACTGCAGCCTACCAGGCTCCTCCATCCGTGGGATTTTCCAGGCAAGAGTACTGGAGTGGGGTATCCAGCAGAGGTTGGCAATTTGATCTCTGGTTCCTCTGCCTTTTCTAAAACCAGCTTGAACATCTGAAAGTTCACCGTTCACGTACTGTTGAAGCCTGGCTTGGAGAATTTTGAGCATTCCTTTGCTAGCGTGTGAGATAAGAGCAATTGTGTGGTAGTTTGAACTTTCTTTGGCATTGCCTTTCTTTGGGATTAGAATGAAAACTGACCTTTTCCAGTCCTGTGGCCATTGCTGAGTTTTCCAAATTTGCTGGCATATTGAGTGCAGCACTTTCACAGCATCATCTTTTAGGATTTGAAATAACTCAGCTGGAATTCCATCACTTCCACCAGCTTTGTAGTGATGCTTCCTAAGGCCCATTTGACTTCACATTCCAGGATGTTTGGCTCTAGGTGAGTGATCACAGCATCGTGGTTATCTGGGTCATGAAGATCTTTTTTGTGTAGTTTTTCTGTGTATTCTTGTCACCTCTTCTTAATATCTTCTGCTTCTGTTAGGTCCATACCATTTCTGTCCTTTATCGTGCTCAACTTTGCATGAAATGTTCCCTTGGTATCTCTCATTTTTTTGAAGAGATCTCTAGTCCTTCCCATTCTATGTTTTCCCTTTATTTCTTTGCATTGATCGCCGAGGAAGGCTTTCTTATCTCTCCTTGCTATTCTTTGGAACTTTGCAATCAAATGGGTATATCTTTCCTTTTCTCCTTTGCCTCGCTTCTCTTTTCTCAGCTATTTGTATCAGATCAGATCAGATCAGATCAGATTAGTCGCTCAGTCGTGTCTGACTCTTTGCGACCCCATGAACTGCAGCACGCCAGGCCTCCCTGTCCATCACCAACTCCCGGAGGTCACTCAGACTCACATCCATCGAGTCAGTGATGCCATCCAGCCATCTCATCCTCTGTCGTCCCCTTCTCCTCTTGCCCCCAATCCCTCCCAGCATCAGAGTCTTCTCCAATGAGTCAACTCTTTGCATGAGGTGGCCAAAATACTGGAGTTTCAGCTTTAGCATCATTCCTTCCAAAGAAATCCCAGGGTTGATCTCCTTCAGAATGGACTGGTTGGATCTCCTTGCAGTCCAAGGGACTCTCAAGAGTCTTCTCCAACACCACAGTTCAAAAGCATCAATTCTTCTGCGCTCAGCCTTCTTCACAGTCCAGCTCTCACATCCATACATGACCACAGGAAAGACCATAGCCTTGACTAGGCGAACCTTTGTTGGCAAAGTAATATCTCTGCTTTTCAATATGCTATCTAGGTTGGTCATAACTTTCCTTCCAAGGAGTAAGCGTCTTTTAATTTCATGGCTGCAGTCACCATCTGCAGTGATTTTGGAGCCCAGAAAAACAAAGTCTGACACTGTTCCCACTGTTTCCCCATCTATTTCCCATGAAGTGATGGGACCCGATGCCATGATCTTCGTTTTCTGAATGTTGAGCTTTAAGCCAACCTTTTCACTCTCCACTTTCACTTTCCTCAAGAGGCTTTTTAGCCCCTCTTCACTTTCTGCCATAAGGGTGGTGTCATCTGCATATCTGAGGTTATTGATATTTCTCCCAGCAATCTTGATTCCAACTTGTGTTTCTTCCAGTCCAGCATTTCTCATGATGTACTCTGCATATAAGTTAAATAAACATGGTGACAATATACAGCCTTGACATACTCCTTTAGCCTGCCTGAATAGGTTTTTCCGGCCACATGTGATTGTTTAGAGCCTCCCAACTGTGAGAGGCATGAGATGTTCTAAACTGTCTCAACACAGATTCCTTTGAGCAGTTAAAAGATTGATTAGAAATTGTATTGGTGAAGGGTTTTTCAGTTGTTGGGCCAATGTTTGCTGCTAAGTCTCCATATCCCTTACCTATTGTGTCCTTGGCAGTGTATTGATTGATATATTTGGTTTATAGAAATGTAAGTAGTAGCTTTAATGTTTGCAACCTTGGACCCTTGGGTTAATTCTTTTTCTTGTTACAACCCACCACACCTTTGCCCTGTAGAAATGCAACTCCAATGCCTTTGAGGGGTGGTGCCTGACTTTAGAATAATCACTTTTAGAGAAAATAAGTTCCTTAAAATGTTAATAGGCCTCTGGGCCAGAAGATGATGTAACTCACCTAAACTTTTGCATATGATAGATTTGAAAGCCTGGCTTAGGGACTGCTGTCCCTGCATGACTCCACCCCTTCCCCCATTATCCTCTATGCATAACTTAAGGTATAAAAACTACTTTGAAAAATAAAGTGCGGGCCCTTGTTCACCGAAGCTTGGTCTCCCCATGTCTTTCTTTCTCTTACCTTCTGGCTGAATTATTCAGCCTCTTCTCTCCACAAAATGTTCTCACTGAGCTATCGTTATTTCATACACTTTTCTTCACTGAATTTCCTCCTCTCTGAACTATCCTCATTTCTATTATTCTTTATATCTTTAATTAATAATTAATTAAGCAATTGTTTCCTGATCGTCGCCAGCGCCGTCCCCGCTTCGAATTCCCTGGATCCATCGGGGCTGGACCCTGGCACCCTTGAATCTATTTGTCACTTCCACTTTTAAGGGTAAGGGATTTGTTTTAGGTCATACCTGAATGGTCTAGTGGTTTTCCCTACTTTCTTCAATTTAAGTCTGAATTTGGCAATAAGGAGTTCATGATCTGAGCCACAGTCAGCTCCCGGTCTTGTTTTTGCTGACTGTACAGAGCATCTCCACCTTTGGCTACAAAGTATATAATCAATGTGATTTCAGTATTGACTACTGCTGATGTCCATGTGTAGAGTCTTCTCTTGTGTTATCAGAAGAGGATGTTTGCTATGACCAGTGTGTTCTCTTGGCAAAACTCTGTTAGCCTTTGACCTGCTTCGTTTTGTACTCCAAGGCCAAATTTTCCTGTTACTCTGGGTAGCTTTTGACTTCCTACTTCTGCATTCTAGTCCCCTATAATGAAGAGGACATCTTTTTTTTGGTGTTAGTTCTAGAAGGTCTTGTAGGTTTTCAAAGAACTGTTCAGCTTCTTTAGCAGTACTGGTTGGGGCATAGACTGTCCCCAGTACCAGTTAGAATCAAGGTTAGCTGCATGTACTAGAAAACCTTGCCCATCACCAGCAAACATGGACTCATCAGTGTCCTGGAATCAAACACAAGGAGATCAGCATCCTTCTTGGGTTCCTCACCTGTCATCTCTCAAGTGCTGGCTTCTCCAGGTTTGAAGTGACTTTCAGAAGTGTTCCTCTCTGCTGCCATCATTTATCATGTTAGCCAAAAACTCGTCCTTGCACTTGGGGCAAGTTCCCATTTCTTAACTTGGTCTGCAAGGCCCCGTGTCATTTGGCCTTTCCCCACCAATCCAGCCTCAACCCTTTCCCCCTCTCTCTTTACTCACTCTGTTCCAGCCACATGGCTATCTGTTCTTGCTTCAGTTTCTTTTGCTTGCTCTTTCCTCTGTCTGGTATGTTCTCTTCTCCAGATCTATGCATGGCTGCCTCCTTCTGATCTTTTAAGTCTCTACTGAAGCCAGAGATACCTTTCCTTCCCCAACTCTCTTTTCCAATGATGCTCCCCTGCTCCCCACTGTCCCATCAACTAGTTTTTTCAAAACACTTCCTGCCAGCTGAAAAATTGTGCTTATTTATTCCCTAGCTTACTTGCTAATTGTCTCCCCGTCAGAATGTAAGTTCCAGGAGAGTAGGAACCAGGTCTTTATTGTTAGATGTTATTTCCGCAGCATCTAGAATAGATGCAGTGCTTGTCCTGCTTCTCCAGTTAGAAGATGCCTGATGCATATTTGCTGACTGAAGGCCAGGCATCCTGCATGGACTTCCTAACTGGTATCCAGTCTGCCCTGTACACTCTTAGTGGAAAACTCCTCTTGAGACTGAAGGTGTTTCATTAGCTGGTCAACAAGCTGTTGTTCGCACCTCGGCCCCTCTTAGCACGGCAGCTGCCTTGTTCAGACACCTCAAGTGGCTCTTCTTTGCCTGCAGTGCTCCTCCATGGCTCCTTGTCATTTTCCTCCCAAACTCCCTGACTCTCATCTCCACGTGGACCAGACTTACTATTGCTGGGCCTTGAGCATTTGCTGGAATTTGGTGGGAGGACCCAGGGAGTGCTTGAATCCTGCTCGGCCTAGCCACTCCATCTCCTAGCTGCAGTTTTACACATACAAGGCACAGCGACAAATGGGAAGTAGAAGCTTCATTTGGTTATTAGCTGGCAAGTGCCCCACCCCCATGTAGGTTTTTCAGGCCAGTAACTTAAGCCAAGGACTGAGTAGGACCTCTTCTTTCCTCCAAGTGACAGTGTTATTGTGGGATGACCAGTAAGCTGAGATGGCCAGGCAGAAGAAGCAAGGGAAAGGAAGAGATGGGAGAGAGAGAGTATACCACACCATGAGTCAGTGATCTAGGGAAGCTCAGTAATGGAATTCACTAGTAAAAGTGACCCAGGTGGTATCCTGGGCTGTGATGAGCTCTCAGGTTCATAGCCCTTCCTGGGTGAGGTTCAGGGGAATGTCCTCTGTCCTACATTCAGTATCCCCATGACAAGCCATTCTTATTCCTGGATCCTCTCCTTCTAAGCATTCTTTTTGCTTGAAATGGTCTCATCTGCCATGAAATTCTCCTAGATAATTACTTTAGATTTAAGATAAACCACTCAAACTTTCTCAGCTTCAATCCCCTCATTCATAAAATGGGAGAGACTGCCAACCCATATGCCTTTTGTTGAATGTGTGAATGAAGATTAAATGAGGAAAAGCATCTAAAATACCTAGCACCATCTTTGAAATTCCCTTTCGTTACTCCATCTCTGCTGTTTCCTTCTGAATTCTCACACCCTAACTTGTTGAAAGTTTGAGATGCAGTTTGGGGATGAAATCCATAATGGAGTTGTTTGATAAAACACAGGACTCCTTGTTACATTTGAATTTCAGATAAACAATAATTTTTTAGTGTAAACTTTATATGGGTTATCCTTATAAAAAAAGAATCCCACCCCTATTCACTGTTTATCTGAAGTCCACTTTTAACTAGGCATCTTGTGTTTTTATTCAGTAAATTTAGCAATTCTAATCCATAGACAAGGATTGAGGATATGTGTTCTTAAGATAATTGGTGTTGTTTCTGATGTATATTCTATCCAAACCTATAGGACTGGGAGGCTTGCCAGACACTCTTTTATTTTTGGCACTTCATTAGAAAGGGTAATAGTTCAGGAAGGAAAAAAATGAAATGTGCTCATTTCAGAGTAAACAAATTCATTCTTATTTGAAAATAGAGGCTATTGCCTACCCAGTATAATATTGGTCATCTAAGAAGTTGGTCAATAAAGGAGCAAGTGCTGGAGCTTTGCAAGGAAATCAATTTTGAGTGAAAAACATGAACACAGATCTTAAGTCAAGTTTTGATTTTTACCTCCAGGCATTGATCAGACTTGGTTGTGTGGCTCTGTCTTTGATATTCATCCTCTCATTTCATTTCCATGTAGTCTTGGGAAGCAGATGGGTAGAACCTCATTTAATGGGATTCTAGGGGTTAATAAATGGGCCCAAAGACACCCAGTGACTGCTCACATCCAGGGTGGATTTGTTATGTGCAGGCAAAGTGCTCAGCATATTACATCTCACATTTTATATCGCAACTCTGTAAGGCCTGTGCTAATACCCTGGCTTTTTTTTTTTTTTTTTTTTTTAAACAGATGTGCAAATAGAGGGTCAGGGCTTACACATGAGTAAGAATTGCAATGAGGATATAACCTTGGATAGCTCTGACTCAGAAGTTCAGGCTCTTAATTGCTAGGCTGCGCTTCTCATCCCCACTCTTCTGATCCCAAGGAGCATGTTCCCTGTTCTCTGTATACAGAGAAGATAGTTGAATCAGAATGATCTGGGCTCACGTAAAACTTCAGGAAAAGAGGAGAGTTCCCTCATGGAAAAGATTTGATGTACTCTAGATAACTGAAATTATTTTTCTTTTGTTAAAATTGATGTATTTTTGATTGGAGGATAATTGCTTTATAAGGTTCTGTTGGTTTCTGCCATACATCAACATGAATCAGCTGTATCATAACAAACACCCATAGATATATACATGTCCCCTCCCTCTTGAATCTCCCTCCAACCTCCCACCCCAAGCCACACCTTCAGGTTGTCACAGACCACCAGGCTGAGTTCCCTGTGCTATAGAGCAAACTTACTGTTTTTCTTTTTATGTATTCTCTTTTTTCCCCTTCCCCTTCCCAGTCTTCCTGTCTCTATCTCTTTCAGTATCCAAATAATTATGATATTTACCTTGGGGGGAGATTGGTAGAACTGGGTCACAACATTTTATGTCAAGGGATGGAGCCAAAGCAAAAAGAATACTCAGCTGTGGATGTGACTGGTGATAGAAGCAAGGTCTGATGCTGTAAAGAGCAATATTAAATAGGAACCTGGAATGTCAGGTCCATGAATCAAGGCAAATTGGAAGTGGTCAAACAAGAGATAGCAAGAGTGAATGTCGACATTCTAGGAATCAGCAAACTGAAATGGACTGGAATAGGTGAATTTAACTCAGATGACCATTATATCTACTACTGCGGGCAGGAATCCCTCAGAAGAAATGGAGTGGCCATCATGGTCAACAAAAGAGTCCGAAATGCAGTACTTGGATGCAATCTCAAAAACAACAGAATGATCTCTGTTCGTTTCCAAGACAAACCATTCAACATCACAGTAATCCAAGTCTATTCCCCAACCAGTAACGCTGAAGAAGCTGAAGTTGAACGGTTCTCTGAAGACCTACAAGACCTTTTAGAACTAACACCCAAAAAAGATGTCCTTTTCATTATAGGGGACTGGAATGCAAAAGTAGGAAGTCAAGAAATACCTGGAGTAACAGGCAAATTTGGCCTTGGAATACGGAATGAAGCAGGGCAAAGACTAATAGAGTTTTGCCAAGAAAATGCACTGGTCATAACAAACACACTCTTCCAACAACGCAGGAGAAGACTCTATACATGGACATCACCAGATGGTCAACACCAAAATCAGATCGATGATATTCTTTGCAGCCAAAGATGGAGAAGCTCTATACAGTCAGCAAAAACAAGACCAGGAGCTGACTGTGGCTCAGACCATGAACTCCTTATTGCCAAATTCAGACTGAAATTGAAGAAAGTAGGGAAAACCACTAGACCATTCAGGTATGACCTAAATCAAATCCCTTATGATTATACAGTGGAAGTGAGAAATAGATTCAAGGGCCTAGATCTGATAGATAGAGTGCCTGATGAACTATGGAATGAGGTTCGTGACATTGTACAGGAGACAGGGATCAAGACCATCCTCATGGAAAAGAAATGCAAAAAAGCAAAATGGCTGTCTGGGGAGACCTTACAAATAGCTGTGAAAAGAAGAGAAGCAAAAAGTAAAGGAGAAAAGGAAAGATATAAACATCTGAATGCAGAGTTCGAAAGAATAGCAAGAAGAGATAAGAAAGCCTTCTTCATTGATCAATGCAAAGAAATAGAGGAAAACAACAGAATGGGAAAGACTAGAGATCTCTTCAAGAAAATCAGAGATACCAAAAGAACATTTCATGCAAAGACGGGCTCGATAAAGGACAGAATTGATATGGACCTAACAGAAGCAGAAGATATTAAGAAGAGGTGGCAAGAATACACAGAAGAACTGTACAAAAAAGAGCTTCACGACCCAGATACTCATGAGGGTGTGATCACTGACCTAGAGCTAGACATTCTGGAATGTGAAGTCAAGTGGGCCTTAGAAAGCATCACTACGAACAAAGCTCCGGGAGGTGATGGAATTCCAGTGGAGCTATTCCAAATCCTGAAAGATGATGCTGTGAATGTGCTGCACTCAATATGCCAGGAAATTTGGAAAACTCAGCAGTGGGCACAGGACTGGAAAAGGTCAGTTTTCATTCCAATCCCAAAGAAAGGCAATGCCAAAGAATGCTCAAACTACCGCACAATTGTACTCATCTCACACACTAGTAAAGTAATGCTCAAAATTCTCCAAGTCAGGCTTCAGCAATACGTGAACCGTGAACTTCCCTGATGTTCAAGCTGGTTTTAGAAAAGGCAGAGGAACCAGAGATCAAACTGCCAACATCCGCTGGATCATGGAAAAAGCAAGAGAGTTCCAGAAAAACATCTACTTCTGCTTTATTGACTATGCCAAAGCTTGGCTGTGTTGCTGCTGCTGCTGCTGCTGCTGCTGGGTCACTTCAGTCGTGTCCGACTCTGTGTGACCCCATAGACGGCAGCCCACCAGGCTTTCCCGTCCCTGGGATTCTCCAGGCAAGAACACTGAAGTGGGTTGCCATTTCCTTCTCCAATGCATGAAAGTGAAAAGTGAAAGGGAAGTTGCTCAGTCGTGTCCGACTCTAGCGACCCCATGGACTGCAGCCTACCAGGCTCCTCCATCCATGGGATTTTCTTGGCAAAAGTACTGGAGTGGGGTGCCATTGCCTTGTGGATCACAATAAACTGGAAAATTCTGAAAGAGATGGGAATACCAGATCATCTGATCTGCCTCTTGAGAAATTTGTATGCAGGTCAGGAAGCAACAGTTAGAACTGGACATGGAACAACAGACTGGTTCCAAATAGGAAAAGGAGTTTGTCAAGGCTGTATATTGTCACCCTGTTTATTTAACTTATATGCAGAGTACATCATGAGAAACGCCTGGCTGGAAGAAGCACAAGCTGGAATCAAGATTGCTGGGAGAAATATCAATAACCTCAGATATGCAGATGACACCACCCTTATGGCAGAAAGTGAAGAGGAACTAAAAGGCCTCTTGATGAAAGTGAAAGTGGAGAGTGAAAAGGTTGGCTTAAAGCTCAACATTCAGAAAACAAAGATCATGGCATCTGGTCCCATCACTTCATGGGAAATAGATGGGGAAACAGTGGAAACAGTGTCAGACTTTGTTTTTCTGGGCTCCAAGATCACTGCAGATGGTGACTGCAGCCATGAAATTAAAAGACGCTTACTCCTTGGAAGGAAAGTTATGACCAACCTAGATCACATATTCAAAAGCAGAGACGTTACTTTGCCAACAAAGGTTTGTCTAGTCAGGGCTATGGTTTTTCCTGTGGTCATGTATGGATGTGAGAGTTGTACTGTGAAGAAGGCTGAGTGCCGAAGAATTGATGCTTTTGAACTGTGGTGTTGGAGAAGACTCTTGCGAGTCCCTTGGACTGCAAGGAGATCCAACCAGTCCATTCTGAAGGAGATCAGCCCTGGGATTTCTTTGGAAGGAATGATGCTCAAGCTGAAACTCCAGTATTTTGGCCACCTCATACGAAGAGTTTACTCATTGGAAAAGACTCTGATCCTGGGAGGGATTGGGGGTAGGAGGAGAAGGGGATGACAGAGGATGAGATGGCTGGATGGCATCACTGACTCAATGGATGTGAGTCTGAGTGAACTCCGGGGGATGGTGATGGACAGGGAGGCCTGACGTGCTGCGATTCATGAGGTCACTAAGAGTTGGACACGACTGAGTGACTGATCTGATATGATCCTTTATAATTGGAGAAGGTGATGGCATCCCATTCAGTCCTCTTGCCTGGAAAATCCCATGGACAGAGGAGCCTGGTAGGCTGCAGTCCATGGGGTCACTAAGAGTCGGACACGACTTCACTTTCACTTTCACTTTTCACTTTCATGCATTGGAGAAGGAAATGGCAACCCACTCCAGTGTTCTTGCTTGGAGAATCCCAGGGACATGGGAGCCTGGTGGGCTGCCGTCTATGGAGCTCGCACACGGACATGACTGATGCAACTTAGCAGCAGTAGCAGCATCCTTTATAATATTAATAGTAACAGTGATATTATTTGATTTAAAAAAATGTTACATCTATGAAAAATCTATCATTAGCATCACAATTAATGAATAACTGAAAACTTTTCCCTTAATATGGGGAGGATGTAAGGATATTCCCTTTTACCACTTCTATTCAGCATCATATGAGGGCTTAGCCGTGGCAGCAAGGCAAAGAAGAAGGCATATAGTTTGGAAAGGAAAATAAAAAACTGTTTTTATTCTCAGCCAACATGCTTATGTATGTAGAAAATCCTAAGGAATCTATTTTAGAACTATTAGAATACATAAGAGAATTTAGCAAGGTTGCAGGATACAAGGTTAATATAAAAATGTAATTGTACTATTACATACTAACAATATGTAATTATAAGATAAAAAATTTAAAACAATACTATGCATCATAACATCCAAACCATGAAATGCTTAAGGATAGACTTAATGAAATATGTATAAAACCTATACTGATGAGAAATCATTGCTGAGAGAAATGAAGGAAAATCTAAATAAATGCAGAATATTCCATACCATGGATTTGAAGACTCAATATTGCTAAGATGTTAAATGTCCTCAAACTGATCTGTAGACTTAAAGTAATCTTTTTCATAATCCAAGCAGGCTTTTATTTTTAGGAATTGACAACCTAATTCTAAAAATTATATGGAGTGTAAAAAATCCAGAACAACTAAAAGAATTTTGAAAAGAACAGTTTCAGGGGACTCATACTACCTGATTTAAGACTTATTAAAATGCTAAAGTAATCGATACAATGTGATATTGGCAGAAGAATAGAAAGATACAAATGGAATAGAACAGAGAGCTGATTAATAGACCAATACATGTGCAGTCAGTTTTTAATGAAGGTGCCAAGACACTTCGATACAGAAAGAATAATCTTTGCAACAAATTGTGTGAGGACAATTGAATATCCGTATGAAAATAAATGAACCTCCACCTTTGCATCATACCATATACACATATTGACTTGAAATGGATCACAGATCTAAATTTAAAACACTAAACTATAAAACGTCTTACAAAGCATGTAGGAGAAAAATCTTTGTGACCTTCAGTTGGGTAAAGATTTCTTAGGAAGGACAAAAAAAGCATGAACTGTGAAACTTTGATGAATTTGTCTTCATAAAAATGCAGAACTTCTATACTTTGCAAGACACACACACATAAATATGTATATACATTTATATAACCCCATTACACAATAATAGGTAACCAAACCAATTAAAAGTGAACAAAATATTTCAATGAATGCTTCTTCAAAGAAGGGATGTCACATAAACATGAAAAGATGTTCAACATCACTAATAATTAGAGAAATGCAAATCAAAACCACAATAAGATACTACTACACACTAACTAGAATGGCTTTTTAAAAACAAATGATTAATACTAAGTTGGTGATGATATGAAACTATTAGAATACTCATATGTTACTGATATGAATGGTACAACCCCTCAGAAAATGGCTTTGCAGTGTCTTATGAAGTAAAATATAGAGTTGCCATGTTGTTGTTCAGTCATCCACTTGTGTCCGACTCTTTGCGACCCCATGGACTGCAGCACGCCAGGCCTCCCTGTCCCGCAACATCTCCCAGAGTTTGCCCAAGTTGATGTTAATTGCATTGGAGATGCCATCCAGCTATCTCATCCTCTGATGCCCTCTTCTCCTTCTGCCCTTGATCTTTCCCAGCATCAGGGACTTTTCCAATGAGTTGTCTGTTCGCATCAGATGACCAAAATACTGAAACTTCAGCTTCAGCATCAGTCCTTCCAGTGAACATTCAGGGTTGATCTCCCTTAAGATTGTCTGGTTTGATCTCCTTGCTCTCCACGGGACTTTCAGGAGTCTTCTCCAACACCATGGTTCGAAGGCATCAATTCTTTGGCATTCCACCTTCTTTATGATCCAGCTCTCACAATTGTACATGACCACTGGGAAGACCACAGCCTTGACTATACGGACCTTTGTCAGAAGAGTAATGTCTCAGCTTTTCAACACACTGTCTAGATTTGTCTTTGCTTTCTGGTCAAGAAGCAATTGTCTTCTGATTTCAAGGCTGCAGTCACTGTCTGCAGTGATTTTGGAGTTACCACATGACCACAGACATCTAGGTTATTTATCCAAGAGAAACCCATCTAGTCAAAGCTATGGTTTTTCCAGTAGTCATGTACAGAGGAGAAGGCAATGGCAACCTACTCCAGTACTCTTGCCTGGAGAATCCCAAGGATGGAGGAGCCTCGTAGGCTGCCATCTATGGGGTCTCACAGAGTTGGACACGACTGAAGCAACTTAGCAGCAGCAGCAGCAGCATGTACGGATGTGAGAGTTGGACTATAAAGAAAGCTGAGCGCCGAAGAATTGATGCTTTTGAACTGTAATGTTGGGGAAGACTCTTGAGAGTCCTTGGACAGCAAGGAGATCAAACTAGTCAATCTTAAAGGAAATCAGTCCTGAATATTCATTGGAAGGACTGATGCTGAAACTCCAATACTTTGGCCACCTGATGCAAAGAACTGACCCATTGGAAGAGACCCTGATGCTGGCAAAGATTGAAGGCAGGAGGAGAGGGGATGACAGAGGATGAGATGGTTGGATGGCATCACTGACTAGATGGACATGAGTTTGAGCAAGCTCCAGGAGTTGGTGATGGACAGGGAATCCTGGCATGCTGCAGTCCATGGGGTCGCAAAGAGTTGGACATGACTGAGTGATTGAACTGAACTGAGTGATATATGTATGTATATATATATATTTAAATAACTAGCCCTATATGGGGCTTCCCTGGTGGCTCAGATGGTAAAGAATCCACCTGCAATATAGGAGATCTGAGTTCCATCCCTAGGTTGGGAAGATCCCTTGGAGAAAGGGAATAGCCACTCACTCCAGTATTCTTGTCTGGAGAATTACACGGACAGAGGAGCCTGGTGGACTACAGTTGATGGGGTCACAAAGAGTAGGATGCCATAGAGTGACTAACACTTTTGCTTTCACTTTTTCACACATCAGCTTTATTCATAATTATCCCAAACTAGAAAGAAACTGAATGTCTGTCAGTAGGTAGATGGATAAACAAATTGGGGTACATTTATACAATGGAATACTACTGAGAGTTAAAAAAGAATAAGTTACTTATGCACACAACACCACGATAAATTTCAAAAATATTGTGTTCTGTAAAAGAAGCCATATAGAAAATAATACAATTCCATTTTTATGAAAAGGCAATGCTAATCTATAGTGACAGACAGCAGACTAGTGACTGCTGGATGGATTTGACTATAAAGAGACACAAGAGTACTTATAGGGGGCAAATGTTCTCTATTTGATTGGGGGTGTGGTTACACTTGTCAAAACTCATCAAACTGCTACACGTAGAGTCTGTTCATTTTACTGTGTGCAAATTATGTCTCAATAAAGTTGATAAAAAATAAAAACATGTATCCATTAAAGAAAATCTATATACACTTTCCGGAGTTGATGGGTTTTCTGGCTTTTTGTTACTAAGAATTCCAGAAATTAATTATAACAATGAGTTTTTACTTTTCTATCTGATCTGCTTCATTATCCCCAGTGCCTAGCAACATGCTTTGGCACAAAAGAGTTCAATAAATCTTTGTTGAATGAATATTACCCCTGTTGAGGCTTTTAAAATTTCCATTTACCTAAATGAATTCATCTTTATGAGATATTAATAAGATGATTTACTTTTTAGACATCATAGATTGGCAAGGGAGGAGAGAGTTTTTGTCAAAGCTTATTTTCTATCTATACTTGGACCTTTGTGGTAGATTGTATATAATGTCTCCAAAAGATGTGTTCAAGCCTTGACCCCTCGTATCTGTGAATGTTAATTTATTTGTAAATAAGGTCTTTGCAGATGTAATTAAATCAAGGATCTTGAGATGAGATTACTCTGAATTTGGTTGTTGAGTCACTAAGTCCTGTCCGACTCTTTGCAGCCCCAAGGACTGCAGCACACCAGGCTTCCCTGTCCTTCACTGTTTGCTGAAACTCATATCCATCAAGTCAGAGACACCATTCAACCATCTCATTCTCTGCCACTCCCTTCTCCTTTTGCCTTCAGTCTTTCCCAGCATCACGGTCTTTTCCAGCGAGTCAGCTCTTCCCATTAGGTAGCCAGAGTATTGGAGCTTAAGCTTCAGCACCAGTCCTTCCAATAAATATTCAGGGTTGATTTCCTTTAGAACTGACTGATTCGATTTCCTTGCTGTCCAAGGGACAGTAAAGAGTCTTCTCCAGCACCACAGCTCAAAAGCATCATTTCTTAAGCAGTCAGCCTTCTCTCTCACATCTGTACATGACTACTGGAAAAACGATAGCTTTGACTAGACAGACATTTGTTAGCAAAGTAATGTCTCTATTTTGAATATGTTGTCTAGGTTTGTCATAGCTTTTCTTCCAAGGAGCAAGCATCTTTTAATTTCATGGCTGCAATCACCATCTGCATTGATTTTGGAGCCCAGAAAATGAAATCTGACACTGTTTCCACTTTTTCCCCATGTGTTTGCCATGAAGTGATAGGATTGGATGCCTTGATCTTTGTTTTTTGAATGTTAGGTTTTAAGCCAATTTTTTCACCTCTCCTCTTTCACCTTCATCAAGAGGCTCTTTTGTTCCTCTTCACTTTGTGCCATTAAGGTGGTATCATCTGCATAACTGAGGTTGTTGATATTTTTCCCAGCAATCTTGTGAGTCATCCAACCTAGGATTTTGTATGATCTGGATTTGGGGTGGGTCCTTAATCCAAAAGGCTGGAAGGTTCAAATCACAAACACAGAGACACAGAGGAGGATAACCATGGAAAGACAGAGGCTGGTGTTGGAGTGATGTGTCTATAAGCCAAGCAACATCAAGGATTACCTACAGTGAACAAAGCTAGGAGAGAGGCATGAGATGGGTTCTTCCTCAGAGCCTCCAGAAGAAATCATTCTTGCCAACAGCTTGGTTGCAGAAGTCTGGCTTCCACAACTGTGAGGAATAAATTTCTGTTGTGTAAGGTCTAGTCAAGGCTATGGTTTTTCCTGTTGTCATGTATGGATGTGAGAGTTGGACCATGAAGAAAGCTGAACGCCAAAGAATTGATGCTTTTGAACTGTGGTGTTGGAGAAGACTCTTGAGAGTCCCTTGGACTGCAAGGAGATCCAACCAGTCCATTCTAAAGGAGATCGGTCCTGGGTGTTCTTTGGAAGGAATGATGTTAAAGCTGAAACTCCAGTACTTTGGCCACCTCATGCGAAGAGTTGACTCATTGGAAAAGACTCTGATGCTGGGAGGGATTGGGGGCAGGAGGAGAAGGGGACAACAGAGGATGAAATGGCTGGATGGCATCACTGACTCGATGGACGTGAGTCTGAGTGAACTCTGGGGGATGGTGATGGACAGGGAGGCCTGGCGTGCTGCATTTCATGGGGATGCAAAGAGTCGGACATGACTGAGTGACTGAACTGAAGGCCACCAAGTTTGTGGTAATTGATACAGCAGTGCTAGGAAACTAATACAACTCTGAAATCAGAAACTCCTCTTATTCTCATGTAATTGTCTCAAAAGGGACATCTATGTTGGGATTCCTGTCAACATTTTTTCACCCATTGCAGTTTGGTTTCTGCCTCCATCTGTCTATAAGAATTGCATTCTCTGAGTTCACTCCTGATCTTTTACCAGTCAAGTTTGCTGGATATTTTCTGCTAATTCTTTATCTGGACTGCATGACTCATTTGACATGGCTGATCACCCCTTCTTCCCTTCTCTCTACTCCTTTGGCTCTCCTTTCACTAAATTCTCCTAATTTTCCTTGTGTCTTTTCTATCTCTGCATTATCCACCTTCTCACCTCTTAAAAGTTGAAGTGAAAATAAAAGTGAAAGTTGTTCAGTTGTGTCCAACTCTTTGCAACCCCATGGGGGTCCATGGAATTCCATAGAATTCTCCAGGCCAGAATACTGGAGTGAGTAGCCTTTACCTTCTCTAGGGAATCTTCCCAACCCAGGGATTGAACCCAGGTCTCCTGCATTGCAGGCAGATTATTTACCAGCTGAGCCAGCAGAGAAGGCCCTTAAAAGTTGAGGTCCCCCCAAATGGTATACTTGTCTCCCTGGTATCCTCTTTGGGTAATCTTGTCATTTCTCTTGTTCAACCACCTTCTCTATGCTGATGATTCCCTAATCTTTATCCCGATTCCAAGCCTCTTTCCCAAACTTCATTTTATTTTTTAAATTAATTTTTATTTTAATTATAGTTGCTTTTCAATGTTGTGTTTCTACTGTACCACAAAATGAATCAGGCAAACATATATATATATCTCCTCTCTTTTGGACTTCCTTCACATTCAAGTCACCACTGTGCATTGAGTAGAGTTCCCTGTGTTATCCTGTGTATTGACACAGTAATATATTCTCATTAGTTGTCTGTTTTATACATAGTATGAATAGTGTATATGTGTCAGTCCCAATCTCTCAATTCCTCCCATCTACCAAGCTTTAGAAACTTATATCCAGCCACTTGCTAGACATTTCCACTTGGATGTCCCCAGACACCTCAAACTCAACCTGCCTCCGACCCCCAAACTTGTTATCTTCCTTCCACACCTGCTTCTCTCTTTTCCCTCTTGTAATTGATGGAGTCCCCATTCATTTAGCCAGGCAAGCTATAAACTTGGGTATGGACCTTCCTTCTTGTTCTTTATTGATTCCCAAGTCCAGTTCAATCACCAAGGTGATGGAGAGGGCAGGAGGAAATAGAGCCAAGAACATAGGTGGAAAGGTTAGACTGAAAACAGAAAAAGAGGCATACTCTTCAGGTTTTTAAGGAATGGTAGGATGATGAATCGCAGCACGCCAGGCCTCCCTGTCCATCACCATCCCCCAGAGTTCACTCAGACTCACGTCCATCGAGTCAGTGATACCATCCAGCCATCTCATCCTCTGTCGTCCCCTTCTCCTCCTGCCCCCAATCCCTCCCAGCATCAGAGTCTTCTCCAGTGAGTCAACTCTTCGCATGAGGTGGCCAAAATACTGGAGTTTCAGCTTGAGCATCATTCCTTCCAAAGAAATCCCAGGGCTGATCTCCTTCAGAATGGACTGGTTGGATCTCCTTACAGTCCAAGGGACTCTCAAGAGTCTTCTCCAACACCACAGGGTAAGAAGCTGCAAAAGATCGAACCTAAAATTTCTCAGTGAGGAGATGTGACAGTTGCTTTCATATACCAAAGGACAACTATAGGAGAGAGAAGCCTCAGTGAATAGAATCAGGGCTGAAGGAGCTGTGAAAAGGTGAATTGTGGTTTAACCTAACTAAAGTGTTAGTCACTCAGTCATGTCCAACTCTTTGCAACCCCATGGACTGTATCTCACCAGGCTCCTCTGACCATGGAATTCTCCAGGCAAGAATACTGGATTAGGTTGCCATTCCCTTCTTCAGAGTATCTTCCTGACCCAGAGATTGAATTTGGGTCTCCTGCATTGCAGGCAGACTCTTTACCATCTGAGTCACCAGAGAGGCATAACTAAGCCTAACCTAATTAAGTCTAGTCTAACTAAGGTACCCTCTGAAGGTCTCCTATAATGGATGCTGCTGCTTTAAGATTTAGTGAGCTCTCTGTTGTTGTTCATTCACTCAGTCATGTCCGACTCTTTGTGACCCCCGTGGACTGCAGCACGCCAGGCTTCCCTGTCCTTCACCACATCCCAGAGATTGCTCAAACTCTTGTCCATTGAGTCAGTGATGCCATCCAACCATCTCATCCTCTGTCATGCCCTTCTCCTCCTGTCTTCAATCTTTCCCAGCATCGGGGTCTTTTCCAGTGAGTTAGCTCTTTGCATCAGGTGGCCAAAGTGTTGGTGCTTCAACGTCAGCAGTCCTTTCAATGAATATTCAGGGTTGATTTCCTTTATGATTGACTGATTTGATATCCTTGCTGCCCATGGGACTCTGAAGAGTCTTCTCCAACACCACAGTCGAAAAGCATCAATCCTTCAGTGCTCAACCTTTATGGTCCAACTCTCACATCTGTACATGACTACTGGAAAAACCATAGCTTTGACTAGATGGACCTTTGTCGGCAATGTAGTATCTCTGCTTTTTAATATGTTGTCTAGGTTGGTCATAGCTTTTCTTCCAAGAAGAAAGTGTCTTTTAATTTCATGGCTTCAGTCACCATCTGCAGTGATTTTGGAGCCCAAGAAGATAAAATCTGACACTGTTTCCATTTTTTTCCCCATCTATTTGCCATGAAGTGATGGGACTGAATGCCATGGTCTTTATTTTTTAATGTTGAGTTTTAACCCAGCTTCTTCACTCTCCTCTTTCACCTTCATCAAGAGGATATTTAGTTCCCCTTTGCTTTCTGCCTTAAGGGTGGTGTCATCTGCATATCTGAGGTTATTGATATTTTTCCCGGCCATCTTGATTCCAGTTGGTACTTCATCCAGCCTGGCATTTCCCATGATGTATTCTGCATGTAAGTTAAATAAGCAGGGTGACAATATATAGATTTATTGTACTCCTTTCCCAATAACCAGCCCATTGTTCCGTGTCCGGTTCTAACTGTTGCTTCTTGACCTGCATACAAATTTCTCAGGAGGCAGGAGCTCTCTTTTACGAGAGGTATTTCAGCAGAGCTTGGGGAAAATCTAGTGGATTGTTTTCAACTTTGGACTGAGGAGTGAAATAGAGGTTAATATGCTGTGGTTGAGCTGAGTGAGTTCTAATAACGGTTCCAGTCTAAGGACCAACTGACCTGTGGCTTAAAGGCACAGGGCAAAGAGACAAGAATGAAATACAGCAAAGAAGAGATGTGGTTAGAAGAAAAGACAACCAGGATGCAAGAATCTGTCCTCACACTTATTTTGAGAGTGTCCACCCAGAAACTTAGGTCAGGTGCCTCATTCTTGCATTTGTGATGTCAACTAATCTGGGCTCTGAGTATTAATATGTTACCTGTAAAGAGTATATATGCTGTTCCTCAGAAGTGAGCTAACCCTCCCCTGCTATCCCCTAGTTTCGGGATTAAGAACAAAGCAGAAGGGAGTTAGGGGACTCCATTTGGGATAAATGCTGGATGGCTTGAGCAAGCACAGCCATGACCTGAATATCAACTAAGCTGCCTGTGCGTCTGGAAAAGTTTGAAGGACAAAAGTTGCCATTGGATGCAGATGAATTGGCTCAGTTTCAGCATTTCTTGGGTTTGTTTCCCTTTCTACTTTATAGGCAGAAGCCACACCAAGGCTCAAATGGCAATCCACTCCAGTATTCTTGCCTGGGAAAATCCTATGGGCAGAGGAGCCTAGTGGGCTACAGTCTATGGGGTCGGACACAACTTAGATAGAGATTCAACAACAACACTAAGGCTCTCTTAGGTTTCAGAATATTCTAGGAAACCTCTCCCATTTTCCCACTTCCCACTCGCCTTTGGGCAAACAATGAGATAAATGGCTTCCCTTCCCGTCCTATGTCAAGGTTAAAGAAAGTGGCCAGATGCTTATACTTGCAGCAACTTCTCTTTGAGTTAGCTATGGACAGAACCCAGTATTAGGAGCTGGGCTGAGAGAAACACCTCAAAAGATTTGCTCAGGAGTTCAGGAATCATTCTAGCTTTCAGGAAACATTTTTTGCCTAGATAGTTTTTAATCATCCCCAGAGAGATGAAGGTCTCTGTTTCATAATGAAGATAATGAGGCTCAGGGAGGCTAAGTGTCTTGCCCAGGATCACACAGTTGGTAGGGAACAGGTCTCCAGGCTTTGAGCTATTTCCCTGGTGCTAGGGTTTATTAAAGAGCTAGCAATAACTGTTGAGCAAAGAGGGTGACTTGCAGAGAGGGGAGAAGAGGTGAGCTAAGGACAGTTGTGTACTGCTCATGGGGGTCTTTGCCAAACTCTGCGAGGAGCTTCAACAACATTCTGGCATGTGTCATCCACTGGAGATTAGAATATGAAACGGCTCAATGAATTCCAAGGTACCACTCCCTCTCCATCTAATTGTGCAGTGTTTTTTTACTCTGACTCTGGATCTGGCTGTGTGACTCACTTAAGCAACAGAGCAAGGTACCAGTTCCGAGCCTGGGCTTCAAGAGACCTGTGTGATTCCGCGTGTTCTCTTGTACTTTTGTCATTGCCTTGAGAACCAGTTCTGGCTTGTTGTTGGTGCAAGAAAAATGGTAGATGGACTTGAGCCTGAACTTAACCAGGCAAATCACAGCTGACTGCAGGTGTGTGAGCAATAAACATTCATTATTTGTGGTGTTTTGTTACACCTGGCATTATTGCAGCAGTAGATAACAGATACATAGGAAGTGATATCACATAAAATTAATTATTAATTAATTATTAAAAGCAGTAGTTTTCTATTCTCAAATCACTTAGGTGCTCCTCAGCATCCTAAGTGATCTTTTTAGCTTCCTTCAGAGGGTCGCTGGGAATTGGACACGAGTGAGCTACTGCACTTTCACTTTTCACTTTCATGCATTGGAGAAGGAAATGGCAACCCACTCTGGAGTTCTTGCCTGGAAAGTCCCAGGGACGGGGGAGCCTGGTGGGCTGCTGTCTATGGAATTGTACAGAGTCGGACACGACTGAAGCGACTTAGCAGCAGCAGAGTAGTGCTGAATAGAGGGTGGGACACAAATGCTCAGAGTTGTTTAGATTTTTTTTTTAAAGTTTATTTGGCTGTGTCGGGTCTTAGTTGCAGCACATGGGATCTTCACTGTAATATACGGGATCTTTTGTCATGGAACACAGACTCTAGTTGTGGCACGCTGATTCAGTAGCTCTGCAGCATGTGGGATTTTAGTTCCCTAACCGGGGATTGAACCTGCGTCCCCTGCATGGACAAAGCAGATTCTTAACCACTGGACCACCGGGAAAGTCCCAGTAAGGTGTTGGAAGAGTGTCTTCTGATGCTAAAAGTCATTTGAAAATGAGCTAAACCTGGCTTTGAATTCCATATTTGTCACAGATTAGCTGTGAGACCTTAAGTAAGGTAACTAGCCTCTCTGAATTGGTTTATCTTCCTCCTCTTCTTTCTTCTTGATTATTATCAGCACTATTTACCTAAACATGGACTGTGAGAATTTATTTAAACACATTCCACCCTTGACTCCAACACCAATCCTTTCAGGTAGTTATTTGTGCCTCTACTTTACAAATATATTGGAAATTGGGGCCTAGGAGGTTTGTGTTACTTGTCCAGCACCACCCAATAAGGCCACAGAACTGGAATTTAAACCAAGATCTGACGTCAAAGCTTGTGGTTTTAACCACTAATAGAGTGGTTGTCAGGATAAATGAGAATATATGTGTATTGCTTAGCTCTGTGCCAGGCATTTAATAAATTGTAGCAAGTATCATATTCATCTTGGTTACATGATTGGGTATTTGCAGTTTCAGAATGTGACTGAGTCTTTGGGGATCCTCACATAGCAGAGAGAGATTTTATATACCCAAGCAGTATAGCTCATCTTAATTTCATTTACTTTTTTCTCTCAGGGAGCAGTCAAGGTGTTAATAGTTAATAATAGTGAAGTTCTTCCAGGGCTACAAGGAGAAATGGGTCATATAACCTCATCAGGTTGTCCAGGTGGATGACTGCATCTGCAAGGCTGTTGAGAAAAGAAAAGGGGCCAGTATCGGAATTGAAGTCAAAGATGGCAGACTGGTCATTAGTGAGAGGCCAAAGTGGGTGTGAAAGGGATCCATCCCGTCAGCAGATGTCTGTGGCGTGCGTGGTGTGCCCAGTGTTGTGTTAGGCCCAGTGGGTCATGGGGAGGTGGCGGGAAGAAGAGCACTGGTAGTGATGAGCAGGGTCACCGCTTTGGAGCTTGGGGGCAAGTTTGCATGAGTTCCAAGTGTCTAATCTTCAACTTCAAGGAGTTATCAAGCAGCACAGGGGCCAAGATTGTGAAAACAGAACTACCTGAAAGTGAGAAGTGCCAGGAATAGTGAGGAAGTCTCAGAAATAAGCTCGTTTCCCTTTGTTTCTTATTTTCTTTCCCTCCTAGACCTGGATCCTATGAAGAATCATACAGACGTGAAAATAAACAAAAACTGTACTACAGTGTTGATTTTCACTATCCTTTACATCCTTTGAAGGAATACCTGATACAGAGAATTAAAATAAAGAGAAGTTATATGAAGTTTCTGTGAAATAATTCCCTTTAATTTTATGGCAACCACCTTCAAAAAAGCCAAACCAAACAACAAAATAACCAAACCCTTAACTCTTTAAACTGCAGCCCACCTGGATGGGTATGTATGGCAAAGGTGACATCAAAGATTTTATTTTGAATTAAAAAAATGGACCCTGCAAGATGTCTGCTACATGGGGTGTTTAAGAAGTATGTTGTATAGGTGCTTAATCATTATTTTTTATGATTTGTTTAAGGTTTTTTTTTTTTTTTTTTTTTTTAATGTGGACCATTTTAAAGTCTTTATTGAACTTGTTACAATACTGCTTCTGTTGTTTACATTCTGGCTTTTTGGCCATGAGACATGTGGGATCTTAACTTGCTGACCAGGGATTGAAATTTGTACCCCCTGCATTGGAAGGCAAAGTCCTAACCACTGGACTGCCAGGGAAGTCCCATATGCTTAATCATTATTAGTTCTAATAATAATAGTAAAAGTTGGTAGCTTTACTCTGTGTTGGGTCCTGGGATGTGTACCATTCATTTGTTCCACAAACATTGATCGAGCACCTACTACTTCCCAGGCCCTGGTTGGTTCATGGTTGGTTTTCTTTCTTGTTCTTTAGTTGATGCTTTGGGGGAGAGGAATAGGCAGGGTGGCCAACCTGTTTTGGTTTTCCTGGGACTCCCTTGGTTTTAGCTCTTTAAGTTTCAAGTCCCAGGAACCCTGTCATTCTTGGAGAAACAGGGATGGTGGGTCATTCAGGGATGGAAGAGTGGCTGAGAAAGCAAAGTGGACAAAAAGGTGTGGTTCTACATTCACAGGAGAAGAGGAATGAGGATTCTGCTTCTGTGCCCTGTGAGGTCCCCAGGCAGTCATGACACACTCCAAGACACCAGCCCTGGCCTCTGCTTTTCCCTTTCAGGCCCAGTCATGTTTGTGATGCTGTGATATATCCTTAAGGCCCCCAACGCTAGAAGCAAGAATTGCCTAGTGCGCATGGTCTTTGGTGGTAGATAACAAAAGAGATGGTTTTGCCTAGAGCTTGTTGTCCAGAAGAGAAAATAAAAAAGACTTAGATACATTCAGCAGCAAGACAGATGAAGTAGTCATGATAAATTATGTGCTATGTCTCCATAGTAAGCTGCCTGATGATTTTTTCCTTTAATTTCTTAAAAATTCTTCCTTTCTTTTTCTTTTCGCTCATCTGTATTTTTATGTTTTTAAAATCTTATTTATTTTGACTGCGCTGGATCTTGGTTGCTGCTGCACGGGCTTTCTCTAGATGCGGAGAGCAGGGGCTACTCTTCGTTGCGTTGCACCCGCTTTGCATTGCGGTGGCTCCTCTTCTTGTAGAGCACAGGCTCTAGGCGTGTGGGCTTCAGTAGTTGCAGCACTCAGGCTCAGTAGTTACGGCTCGAGGTTCAGTAGTTGTGACACACAGGCTTAGCTGCTCCACGGCACATGGGCTCTTCCAGGACCTGGGGTTGAACCCATTGCTCTCTGCATTGGCAGACAGATTCTTATCCACTGCACCACCAAGGCGGTTCTATATTTTTATTTTTAATGCATCCTTTTACCTACCTTCCTCCCTCCTTCTCTGCCTCCTTCCTTTTATAAAGAGCATGAATCTCTTACTGTAACACAGGCACCTAGCATAATAAATATTTGTTGGACAAATTAAGTGAATGAACAATTCTGTAGGCCGGCAGCTAGAGTCAATTATCTTAGAATGCCTTCTTTTGTTCAAAATGAACCCCAAACAGGGAGCAATATTACCCTTTCTTTGATCAAGAACAGTGTTTGGCAGAATTCAGACCAGTTTTAGGGTGGCCAGAGCCTCCCACCATGTGTATTTCCTGTTGTAAATGTCCTCCATCTGAATTGCCCTAGATGTTTGTTTAAACTGTATAATTCTTGGATTCCTGGCTGGACCCAATTGAATCAGAACCTGGGCAGGGGCAGGAATTTGCATTTCTAATAAGCTCCCTGGAATGTTTCTTGTGTACACTCAAGCTTTAAAGCCCCAGCTGCCCTACATAAGTATAGTTTGTTTGCTTTGATCATTAGTGCTATAATCTTGAGCCTCCCTCTTATTCTTTATTTTAAAAAGTTCTTTTTTTTTTTTTTTCTTTAAAGCCTTGAGAAAAATAAAGGAGCACATCTCTTTGGGGACAACTCTCAGTTGAAAAGAATTGAGAAGTGAGTGAAATGATGACAGTGCAGTAGTTTTCTCATTATTCCTCTGTCTTGGAATGAGTTCCATTACTTGACATAAATAGATTTCTTTCTTTCTTTCTTTTTTTTGGTTATAAGATAATGAAAATATATTCAACACCTTAGAAATGAGTGGCTTGTTTTATATATCTAATAAAGCCTTCCTCATAGTTTTAGTGGTCAAAAATTTGCCTCACTGGACTTCAGGTTGTTGAGAAAGGACAGTTATTCCAGGCACTTCATTGACCAATACAAACAAGAGGAGTGCTAATCCATACTGATAGATGAGGCAAATGCTGCATTTTCCCACTTTCTGCTGTAAGATCTGTTTTCCCATTCTTTGCACATCTTAGCTCTTAGATTAATTTTAGTTCTGTCCTCTGGAAACTGTAGTTAATTGGAGTTCAAGAACACACACACATAAATCACCCCAGATCACCATTTTCTATTCTTAATTATTCTTAACTGAGTTTAATTATAGAAAGGTTTATTTTAGGTGAATTGATACATTTGCAGACCTGTATTCTATGCTGAAATATGAAATTACCCTTTGTATGTCAAAAACAGTTGAATGGTGGTGATTTCTTATAGTTTAATCTAATAGAAACCATGATAAACTAGTCCGGATGTCTAAAGTTATTTTAAGTGTATAAAACATTCAGACATTCAAAGAGGTATAAAGAATAATGCAATGGACACCCATGTACTCACTGTCCAGTTTAAGAAATAATACACTAACCAAAACAATTGGAGTCTCCTCCCCAATGTCCTTTCCCCACCAAAGGTAACCTAACATACTGAATTTGGTCCCTATAATTGCTATACATGTGTTTACATTTTTATCTCTTAAGTGTGTATCCAAAGCAAAACATATTATATTGTTTTATAGCTTACTTTATTTAAATGATAACTAGGGACACGGGTCCTTTTTGTAACTTGCTTTCCTCACTCAAGTCATGGTTGAAATTCATTCATGTCTATCTGTGTAGCTCTAGCTTAATGTTATTTTCAAAAATCAAGTAGCTGAAAGGATTTGCAGTAAAATCAACAGTGCATGGAAAAAGAAACACATTTCATTTTTACAGTCTTTTCCCCAGCCTTCATCCCAAGCTTGTTTCAGTCTGTATTTTCTGAAAATATTTATATTGAGAAAGATTCCATGAGATTTGCTGAAGACAAAAAACACAATTTAATACTAAACAACAGAAGTATGTCACCATCTTGGGAATCATGCTTTTGCAAGAGTAAAAGAATATTCTAGTACAAAGTCAGAAGAGTCCCACCAGCTGGCAGTGCCTAGCATATGGTAGATGTCCAATCAATATTTGTTGCAAGAACAAATTAAAGGGAAGAGGCACCCCAGTTGAGAGAACTCAAGTGATGGCAGAAGGTAGCTCTGAGTTAAAATCAGTTTTGTCCTTTGCTTTGAATTAAACTGTATTACATGATGGAGTAGGAGGTGTGGGTGAGAAATAAGAGAGGAATTGAATTAGTGAAGCAGGGAAGCTGGGTTCAGTGCTGAGGTCTGAATTCAGTTCCTGGCATTTATTAGTGACCTTGGGCAAGTTGCCTAGCTTCTCTGTGTGCCTCAGTTTCTTTATCTGCAAAATGGGGATAAGAAGGTCTTATGGGGTTAATAAGAGGATTAAGGGAGGTTGCTATGTGAAGTGTTTGGCACAGGTTCTGGCCCCTATGAAAAGTCATCAACATTATGATTCTGTCCCATTCTGCCCGCCTCTGAGGGGCCCAGATGGCTGGACAGGTCACAAGTCACCTCAGTGGAACCTCAGACTCCTGAGAACAGTCATTCAGGAAGGCCTCTTCACCTGGAATGGGATCATGTAGTCACTGCAGTGCATCTTGATGCAGTGCCTTAAATGCCAAAATAAAACTATTTAGAACATAATCCTGGAGAAGGCAATGGCGACCCACTCCAATACTCTTGCCTGGAAAATCCCATGGACAGAGGAGCCTGGTAGGCTGCAGTCCATGGGGTCGCTGAGTCGGACACGACTGAACAACTTCACTTTCACTTTTCACTTTCACGCATTGGAGGAGGAAATGGCAACCCACTCCAGTATTCTTGCATGGAGAATCCCAGGGACACGGAGCCTGGTGGGCTGCCGTCTATGGGGTCGCACAGAGTTGGACACGACTGAAGCGACTCAGCAGCAGCAGCAGCAGAACATAATCCATGAGGCAAGGAGCTGGTGCTTATAGGGAGATGTGAGAAGCCACTCCTGTTATGGGGAAGGATTTGGGAAGCAGAGCTAAAGTTCACTGGAATTAGACAAATTCAGCTTGCACAGTCATCACCATCGGAGTGCCAACACAAGAACAGGAATGGCAAAACCTGGTCTTTGTTTGGGGTCCAGGTCTCTGTGTGGTACAGGACTTAAGGGAGAGCTGTATTTGCATATTGCTGAGTAAGAGGCTCTTGCCTCAGCAGTTGACAAGAAACTATAGAAATCTGTAATGTCATTTTCAACTATGGGGCTTTCTCCTTCCAACTTTCTTGAACTTTAAAGGGACCCTTTAAATTCATTCAGTGCTGACTCAGAGTTTTTGCCTCGTATACTACTCATATTAATACTACTTGACTGGTTGGGATTGATGGCGTGTGGGTGAAGATTTATGACCATGCTCAGGCACTGTACGAAAAGTGTTGTGGTTGATTAGCAATGTCTGTCATGGGTGAAGAAATGGCAAATAAAGGAATCCGTGCTGCATATCTGTTATCCATATATCCATTTAGAGTAAAGCAGGTCCATTTTACCTCTATAATTTGCCCACTTTTCTTTTTCTTTTTTCTAAAATGACTTCCCTTGCCTTTTCTGCTGATCCAAATCTCCTTCCTTCCTCTCTATCCAGCTTGAGTTTCATCTCTTCCAGGAAGCCTTCTCTCAGAAATCTAATTCACACCGTTTCTTCCATACTCATATTCTTAGTGTTTGTATTTTTTAATAAATACTTATTATTTTAATGCTGTCTCTCTCCCTTCTCAATATGTTTTTGGTTTTTGTTTGTTTGTTTTACCATACTGATCTTTCTTCTGAATTTCAAAAGCATATCTGATTGTGTTCTTTTTACCTGGAACATCCTTTCCCAATCTTTACATGACTAGCTCCCTCTCATCATCAAGGTCTCAACTTAAAGGTCTTACTTCCTTGGGCAACCTTCCCTGACCACTTCATATAGATTAACTCCCAAGTTCCTCTCTATCACACTACATTGTTTTTATTTTCATCTAGGTATTAATTCTGAAGCGACTGAGCAGGCACTAATTGCTATTGTTATTTGCTTTTTTGTCTATTATTTTCTCTCCTGTCCCCTCCTCACTTGAATGTAAGCCCCCAGAGAGTAGGAATTCTGACTCTTCCTCCTTATTTTATTCCTGGTATTTAAAACAGTGACAGACATGTAGAAGGTAGTCAAAGGGATTTCCCTGGTGGTCCAGTGGTTAAGGCTCTGCGATCCCACTGCAGGGAGCATGGGTTTGATCCCTGGTCAGGGAACTAGGCAATGGCAACCCACTCCAGTACTCTTGCCTGGAAAATCCCAGGGACAGAGGAGCCTGGTGGGCTGCCGTCTATGGGGTCACACAGAGTCGGACACAACTGAAGTGACTTAGCAGTAGCAGTAGCAGCAGGGAACTAAGATCTCTCATGTTGCAGGGGATGGTCAAAAAAAAATGTGCTTAAACGACTGAATGAAGGAACAGTATTGTACAGTGGCATCCAGTTGTGTGGGTTAAAGTCTCATCAGCCTGCTTTAACAGAGGCTTTAGACTTTTACAGAGGCTATAAGTTTATTTGTTGCTCAAAATAATAGTCTCTCGATATAGGAAGTTGGATACCTCTGCCATCTTCATATGTCCCTTTGTCTCTGGGATCGAAGCAATGCCTCTAGTCTTGGCTCTCCAGCCAGCACCACAAATTGGAAGGATACACCTTACTTTTGCTGATATCCCATTGGCCATATCAAGTCACATGCCCCCTCCTAGCTGCAATGGGGTCTGGGAAATGTAGTCTCTAGCTAGGCAGTCACTTTCCAGCTAAAACTCATGAGTATTATTAAATAGAGAATGGATGTTGAGGGGCAATTAGCAGTCTCTGCCCACAACATTACAATTTGACAAAAATTTACTGTTTCCCCTGTGTGAAACTTGGGAATAGGCACTGCGATTTGTACAGATAAACACTGTGTATGTTCTCTGCCCAATAGAAGCTTACAACTTAATGTAATGTACAGGACAGGCAAGTAAATCTAATACTTGGAGCCTTGCCCAGGGTAAGAGTTGTTAAATGAATGATGAAAAAATCAATTATTGAAGATTTATTATGTGCAGGGCACTTTGCATTCTTGGTCCCATTTAATCCTTATAACAGCCTATGAAGTTGCCCTGTTTTCCAGATGAGGCTCAGAGAAGTGTTCTAAGATAGTCTGGGTTGGTGGATAATGTAATCAGTTGAGAGGCTACTTTCAAATTGTTTTGCTTTTATTTTTAAATTTATACACAGTAAAATTCACTCTTCTTAAAATAATTTTATTTATTTATTTTTGGCCCTGCTGGGTCTTTGTTCCTGCGAGGACTTTCTCTGGTTGCAGTGAGTGGGGCCTACTCTTTAGTTGTAGTGTGCAGGTTTCCCATTGTGGTGGCTTCTCTTGTTGTGGAGCTCAGGCTCTAGGGTGTGTGGGCTTCAGTAGTTGTGACACACAGGCTCAGTAGTGCAACTCCCTGTCTCTAGAGTGTAGGCTCAGCAGTTGTGGTGCACAGGCTTAGTTGCTCCGTGGCACGTGGGATCTTCCCAGATCAGGGTTGGAACGCATGTCTTCTGCATTGGCAGGTGCACTCTTTACCACTGAGCCGCTAGGGAAGCCCTAAAATTCATTCTTTGTGGTACACAAGTCTATGAGTTTTGACAAACATACAGTAATGCAACCACTATCTCAGTCAAAGTAGAGAACTACCACTCCGTCCCCAAATTCCCTCCTCCTGCCCCTGTGTAGTCAAACATTTCCCCCCACTCATAACCCCTGACAACCATATATCTGCTTTTTATCCCTGCTCTTTATACCTTTTCCTGAAAGTCATATAAATGGAATAATTTTATATATATAATGAAATGTGCCAGATTCAAAAGCATATATCTCTTCCACATAAATCCTATATATAAAGGAATATATATATGTATATATGTTTCCAGTCGGCACCTTTCATTGTAACAGTGCATTTCAGCTTCATCCACGTTATTGCATGTGCCAATAGTTCATTCCTTTTTATTGTTCAGTGGTATTCCGTTGTGTGGATGTATCACAATTTCTTGATCCATTCTCCAGCTTGATCCAATGTCCAGCTGAGTGACATTTGGTTGCCTCCAGTTTTTGACAAATTGTGATTAAACTCTTTAAACATTTTTGTATGGCATTTTGGTGCAAATGTACAAAAACATTGATTTCATTTGGGTAGCTATCTAAAGGTGGGACCACTAGTTTGAATGGTAAATATTTGCTTAACTTTACAAGAAATTGCCAAACTGTTCTCTAGGATGACTGTAGCATTTTGCATCTTCCCCAGCCATGTACAAAGGTTCCAGTCCCTCTGTGTTTTTGCTGGCTCTTGACATTGAGTTCTTGTTGCTTTAAGTTACCTTAATAGGTAGATAGTATTGCTATCAGATTAAAACATATTTTGGTCTCACTTTTTGGAAAAAAAATTGTATTTGACTATAGTTGATTTATGACTTCCCTGATGCCTCAGAGGTGAAAGCGGCTGCCTGCAAGGCAGGAGACCAGGGTTCAATTCCTGGGTTGGGAAGATCCCCTGGAGAAGGAAATGGCAGTTGATTTATAGTTGATTTACAATATTGTGTCATTTTTTGCTGTACAGTGAAGTTAATCAGTTTATACATATACATACATCCACTCTTTTTTTAGGGAGAAGGAAATGGCAACCCACTCCTGTATTCTTGCCTGGAAAATCCCTTGGACAGAGGAACCTGATGGGCCATGGTTCATGGGGTTGCAGTGAGTCGGACACTACTGAAGCGACTAAGCACGCACACACGCACTCTTTTTTAGATTCTTTTTCCATATAGGTCATTGCAGAGTTTTGAGTAGAGTTCCCTGTGCTGTATAGTAGGTCTTTATTGGTTATCTGTTTTATGCTGTGTATATGTCAGTCTAGGTCTCCCAACTTATTCCTCCCTTCCTTTCCCCCAGTGACTATAAGATTGTTTCTACATCTGTAACTCTATTTCTGTTTTGTAAATAAGTTCATTTGTACCATTTTTTTTTTTAGATTCCACATAAAAGCGATATCATATGATATTTGTCCTTCTCTGTATGACTTTTTTCACTCAGTATAACAATCTCTAGATTCAACCATGTTACTGCAAATGGTATTATTTCATTCTTTTGGTCCTGCTTTTAAACATAAATTTCTCCTTCTGGCAAATTCATTCTGTTTAATTTTGTGCCAGCTTAGATTCTCCGGAAAAGGCAATGGCACCCCACTCCAGTACTCTTGCCTGGAAAATCCCATGGACGGAGGAGCTTGGTAGGCTGCAGTCCATGGGGTCGCTAAGAGTCGGACATGACTGATCAACTTCACTTTCTCTTTTCACTTTGATGCGTTGGAGAAGGAAATGGCAACCCACTCCAGTGTACTTGCCTGGAGAATCCCAGGGACGGGGAAGCCTGGTGGGCTGCCGTCTATGGGGTCACACAGAGTCGGACACGACTGAAGTGACTTAGCATAGCATAGCATAGATTCTCAGTTCTCAAGTTAAGCCTGTCCTCTTCTGGTATCCACGCAGGTAACTGGGCGAGGGGGTGGAGCGGGGGGGGGGGGGGGCGGATTTTTTTTTCCCTTGTGCTTGGCTAATGCAGCTCTTAACTTTCCCAAGGAAGGAGTACCATGAAAATTTATTCTAGCCCAGAGCTTGAGAAAGATTTGCCTTCAATTAGCCAGCAGTGTATGTTGACCTATTCAAATTAAACAATCATAGTTCAGGTTACATTAAGTTAAAAATATACTTAAATACGAATTTGGATTATTAAAGAAAATTGAATATATCCAGGACTCCATGCATAAGTAACATTCTCATATTTTCTTAAAGGGCAAATGCTTCTGCATTTTCTAAGAAAGAACATTTTTTTCTTACTGAGGAAATACGTCTACAGTCTATAGAAATAATTCCCATCTGGGGGACAAAGTGGAGGGTGTCCAGGCTGTCAAGATTACTGGCAGGTGGTTTATTACATATGCACACATACTCCCCTCCCCCAGGATTTGGATCTTTTTAACAGACGAATGTGTATTCCCTCCTTCAGTTGAGAATTATTGCCATAGTGTATTCCTGAGGGGAGTGGGCTGTATCTACTGGCCATAATGGGGCAGAAAGAAATTGTCCAATAGAGTGATTCAGTACAGGGATGGCAAAGAGAGCACTAGGACACAGTGACTATTGTGTAGGGTGTTATCACAGGAAAGATGGCATCAGCTGGCCAATCTAAGCTTTTTATTGTTTTGGTAAGGAATTGTCCAGCTTATACTAATAGGAGCCAAGTCAGATGCTGCTCCAGAACTTCAAGGAAACAGCAGACTCAATCTCTGTGTGACTTGAATTGGGTACTTTCCCCATGCCAGTGGAACTGGGAATGTATTGTCATCCTTTTTACTGAATCTGACCACTACCTTATTTTCCTTTCTTTATTCATTATTTTCCCCCTCATGTATCAGCTGCATTCTGCCCTGAAGCAGCTTCTCTTTGAACCTGTCGCTTTTCCCCTTTCCCTTTTCTCCTCATTGCACCAAAAGACCCTGAAGGAAAGAAATGTCAGAATGACTGTCCCCACAACAGTTTGGCTTGTTCGGTACTTAGATTGTTTCTTGAATCTCTTTGCAATAGCAGAGAGACAGATTGAAGTTTAATATTGACAACCATCTTCTTGAATGGTAGAGAGATATGTGTGTGTATGTTTAGAGATTTCTTTAAAAAAAAAAAAAAACATTTGCCTTGTATTTATTTATTTTTACAGTGAAAATAGCAACATCGTTTTTTAAAAAACTGTTTTTGGAGTATAGTTGATTTACAGTGTTGTGCTAGTTTCTGCTATACAGCAAAGTGAATTAGTTTTACATAAACATGTGTCAGCTTCGCAGGTAACTCAGTGGTAAAGAACCCTCTTGCCAATGCAGGAGATGTGGGTTTGATTCCTGGATGGGGAAGATCCCCTAGAGAAGGAGATGGCAAACCAATCCAGTATTCTTGCCTGGGAAATCCCAGGGACAGAGGAGCCTGGTGGGCTACAGTTCATGGGCACACAAAGAGTCGACTTACTGATTAAACAACAACAATAACAACAAACACATATCAACTCTTTCTTTAGGTTCATTCCCCATATAGGTCATTACAGATTGAGTAGAGTTCCTTGTGCTATACAGGAGGTCCTTATTACTTATCTATTTTATGTATGCTGCTGCTGCTGAGTCTCTTCAGTCGTGTCCGACTCTGTGTGACCCCAGAGACGGCAGCCCACCAGGCTCCGCCATCCCTGGAATTCTCCAGGCAAGAACACTGGAGTGGGTTGCCATTTCCTATGTATAGTATTGTGTATATGTCAGTCCCAATTTCCCAATTTATCCCTGCCCCCTTACCTCCTGATAACCATAAATTTATTTTCTACATCTGTACCTCTACCTCTATTTTGTAGATAAGTTCATTTGTACCCCATTTTTAGATTCCACATATGAACAATATCATATGATATTTGTCTTTCTCTGTATCTGACCTACTTCACTCAGTGTAATAATTTCTAGGTGCATCCAGGTTGCTGCAAATGGCATTATTTCATTGTTTTTGTTTTTTTATAGTTGAGCAATATTCCATTATATATATATATATATATATATATATAAAATTAATACCAACTGAGCTACAAGCAAAGCCCTCATATATATAAGGAAAGCCCAACATATATCATATATGTTGATATTCCTTGTAGCTCAGTTGGTAAAGAATCTGCCTGCAGTGCAGGAGACCTGAGTTTGCTTCCTGGATTGGGAAGATCCCCTGGAGAAGGAAATGGCAATCCATTCCAGTATTCTTGCCTGGAGAATCCCATGAACAGAGGAGCCTGGCAGGCTATAATCCATGGGGTTACAAGAGTTGGACCTGACTTAGCAACTAAACCACACACACGTGCGCGTGCGTGCGTGTGTGTGTGTGTGTGTGTGTGTGTATATATATATATATATATATGGGATTCCCTTGTGACTCAGCTGGTAAAGAATCCACCTGCAATGCGGGATACCTGGGTTCAATCCCTGGGTTGAGAAGATCCCCTGAAGGAAAAGGCAACCCATTCCAGTATTCTGGCCTGGGGAATCCCATGGACTGTATAGTCCAAGGGGTGGCAAAGAGTCGGACATGACTGAACGACTTTCATAAGTAATATTCCATTTTATACACACACACACACCCCACATCTTCTTTATTTATTCCTCTCTTGATAGACTATTTGAAGATTTTTGGAGGAAGTGCACAGTTCAACTTCAGACTCATAGATTTCATATGACTTAATCAAGTCATTCATTTGAATATAATGATGAATGACATGGTGTCAATAGCCCTGAGGATATCGATTGCGGCAGGCAGGTGATATCTCCCACTTGTTGGTGGCTATATAATTTCTTTTTTTCCATAACTGTTAGTGACTAACACTGAATTAAAAGAACATGATTTTCCTCCCAGCTGTGATAAAGTTCTATAATACACAAGACTGTAAACTATAGTTTTTGTATCCGTTAGCTATTGCTGTATAACAAACAGTCTCAAAAAGCTCAGTGGGAGATGACAAACATTTAGTTTTTGCTCACAAATTTGCAGGTAGATTGGAAAACTCCTCCCCCCAGGCCCAGCAAGCCAGCCAAGGCATGGTCTTTTCTTAGTAATGGTAGAATTTCAAGAGGGCAAGCCCAACTGTATGACATGTTCCAAGTATGTGATTCTGTCATATCTGCGTGAATCAGGTTGACCAAATCAATTCACTTGGACAAGCCCAGAGTCAAGGGGCAGGGAAATACATTCTGTCTTTTGTAGGGGGACCTTTGCAGTGCATGGCAAAGGGCATGGATCCAGGAAATGGTGAAGAGTTTATTCTATCTCAGTGCGTAGAGCCAGTGTTACAGAATTAGACAGACTTGGATTAAAGTCGATCTGTGTTCCACCACTGACTGATTACAATTTGAGCAAATGACTTAACCTCTCTAAATGCAGGTTTCTCATCCATCTGACAAACAATTATAATAAGATATCCACAACTTGATGTTTCAAGGATTAAATGAGATGATACACATAAGCCACTTACCAGAGTTTCTGGCATGTGACAAATGCTCAATAAGTTGTAGCTGGAAACAAAAGCTCTAAAAGATAGAATAAACTCCTCTAGGGGTGTGAATATGAACTAGACATCTACTTTTGTTATCTGCCACCATGAAAATGAATACTTCATTGCCCTTCTTGGAATTTCAGTGGCCTGGAGGAGTCTGTGAATCTCCAGCGATGCCTGGCCTGGGTCACGGTGGATGATCTTAACAGATCTGACCCTTGGAAACAGGAAGAGTGTTAAGCTTTCAATTGATCAGCAGGAAAACAAACAACAGCAGTCACTTAAGATAGTAATATTTCAGGGAAGCAAACAGATGGAAGGCCAGATTGTGACTATACCACACTCCAGGAATATATTAGAAAACATTAATGTATTTGTTCAAGTTAAATATATTAAACTTGTTGGGCTAACAATTGTAAGCAAAATAATACCCTTTAAAAAGAAATGCTAAAGTAGACTGCTGTGCTTTGATAGCTTTTGCAGTGAATAATAAGATTAGATAATGATTTTTTTTTCTTGTGGTAGCCTACCTTATTTAGATTTTCCAGCTCATGGGCAAGAGCTGCCAATCTCAGTAATGCATACTTATGGAACCCACTATTGCCACAGTAATTGCATTTGCGATATGGCCGTTTTAGATGTTGTAATCCCAAGTTACACATGACCCAGTGAAATGAAGATGATAAGGCAGCTGGGAAGTGGAGCTTTTAATACTTTTTATCCAAGAGTTTATGTCTCCAATTTTTATGCATTTCCCAGTTCCATTAACAAAAGAAAAAAACCCCAAAAACCTCTTTTTTCAGTAAAGTTGAAATGGATTTTTAAAAATAGTGAAACTTCCTTCCTCCAAACTCTTCCAAGATAAAATCTATCAGCCCCTGTGATGATTTGATGAATGGACTCTATAAAGGTGCTATAAAATGTCAGGGCTGGAAGAGCCCAGAGAAATTGTCCATTCCCCAACTTCCTCATTTATAGGTGGGAAGACTCCTTGCCTTGGAAATCAATTAGAAGCTGATTTTGCCTATTAGACTTGGATTTTTCTGGAAAGCTCTTCTCCTTTCTCTTGTGTCTCACCCAGAAAACCTGAAAAAAGGTCACTAGAATCACCTCCTTTGGAAAGGAATGTGGAGTTCTTCAGAGATCGTGTCCTAACTGTTCTATAGGTAGATATACAGAGTAGACCCAAAATAAATTCTCATTCAGGAAAAAAAAAAATTCAGCTTCACTTCTTAGGAAAGTGATGGAGAAGATGGGAGAAAGGAAAGGAGCTTTTATGATGCTGAGTGGTAAAAAGAGGCCTACATCAGCTTTCTTCTGGCCATGGCCATTGTTGATTGAGGCAATGTGAGATGGGGATTCACGTCTCCATGAGTTGAGTTGAGTTGATTGTGTATCCTTCTCCCCTTCCTTTAGTAATGATCCCTTGGTTTCCTCCCGAGGATGCTGCAGGTGACATTGGCTTCATCCACAGCTCAGGGGTGGGAAATTGCTTTCAGGGTGACCAGTTAGAGGTTTGCATTCTTCTGGCCACAGCAATTGGTTTAGGAAGAGATGTGGGATAAAACCAGAGCCACTGAGATGTGATGACGCTTTAAATACATCCTTATTATGAAAATTTGTAGATCAACCCACAGTAGAAATAGTAGCATGGAGGATCCTCACATGCCCATAATTCAGATTCAATACTTACACAAGTTTGGCCATACTGGCTTCACCTATCCCTTAATTCTCTATCTTTGCTGAGGTTTCTTAAAGCAAACTCACATATTTGCCATTTGCCCCTGCATATTTTAGATCATATTTCTAAAATATAAAGGCATTTTCTTAGATGACTACTTGATGTTGTTCAGTCTCTCAGTCGTGTTCAAGTTTTTTTGACCTCATGGGCTGCAGCACACCAGGCTTCCCTGTCCTTCACTATCTTCCAGAGTTTGCTCAAACTCATGTCCATTGAGTCAAAGATGGTATCCAACCATCTCATCCTCTGTCATCCCCTTCTCCTCCTGTCCTCAATCTTTTCCAGCATCAGGGTCTTTTCCAGTGAGTTGGCTCTTTGCATCAGGTAGCCAGAGTATTAGAGCTTCAGCTTCATCATCAGATGACTACTGCAATTAGTTAAAACCAGTGACAGAACCATAGGTGTTTCTTTCCCATGAACTTTGAACCTAGAGGGAGTGGAATCTTGATAATGTTGGAAATGATGCATGGAGTCAAGGAATGAAGCCAGGTAGCAAAGACAGATTCTAAAGATTAGAAAGAAATGTAAGAGTCCTGATGACCTGGTTTTGGTTCCTGGATCAAACCTTATCTGAACACAATACCAGTACATTAAATGAAAAAACAAAATTCTATTATTTTTCTTAAGCCAGTTTGAGTAGGGTTTTCTGTTGTTTACAAACCAAAGAAGGCTTCATTGATTCAGAAAGATAACTTCTCTCCTGGGATGATGGTTTCTTTCCCTACAATAGTTTGTTATGAAGCCAGACCTTAGCCCAATAATTCAATAAATGAAAACACATAGATACATAAAGCAGACCTATTATGGAAGAAGAAAACCAAAGTACCCCCCTTTTCCTTTCAGTTCATCTTCAAAGAGGGAAGTCTTGCTGTGACTTTACTTTCAACTGCAGGCAAGATCCTCTTGAGGGTTGGGTGCTGGGATCTTCCTTCTATTCCAAAAGCAGAATTTTCCTTCTCTGCTGGTAACATAAAATTGGAAGTGGCAAATCATGGGAGCAGGGAAATTTAGCACTAACTTCCATCTGTTCCCAAGTCACCAGACTTGTGGAAGACCCTGCCCCCATATCTATGGGGCAAAATTGGCAGATCCCAACTTTTAACTTCATGGTTTCATAACTTTTTGAACTCCCTTTTAAGCTTCTGGTTTTTTTTCCAATTTGTCCTTATGGCAGGAGTAATATCTACTGATGATCATGGATGAGCATTATGAATGCCCTGAACTTGTGTGCAAAATTTTGGGAGTGCAAATTTCCATATAAGAATTTTTTTTCTAGGATTTCCCTGGCAGTCCCAGTGGTTAAGACTCTGCCCTGACTCTGCAGGGAGCACAGGTTCAATCCCTGGTCGGGGAACTAAGATCCTATATGCCACAAAAAATAATTTTTTTTTCTAGCAGTCATAACTTTGATTAGAAAACCAAAGTGTTCTGAGACCCATAAAAGCTTAAGACCCAGTGTCTTCTAGGTGGTTATTAACTATTTGACTGTTCCCAGGATTTAACCTTAAAAGAATTCCCCACCAACTTTGGGTGGAGCAAAGGAGCACACTGCGATCCCAAGTGGTGACTAGCTGCATTAACAGAGTTGGGGGTGGGGGCCAGTGAACTGCTCAGTTTATGATAACTTGTAATTCAGTTGGCTGTGGTCTCTTAAAAGTTGAAAGACTTCCTTTCAATTGCAATTCTGCTGCTCACATCCTGTGTGAATGTGGGCATGTTTTTTAGCCTTTCTGTGCACCATGGGTTGAATTGTGTCTCCCCTTGCCTCCCATATTCATATATTGAAGTCCTAACCCCTAATAGTTCATCAGGCACTCTATGAGATCTAGGCCCTTAAATCAATTTCTCACTTCCACTGTATAATCATAAGGGATTTGATTTAGGTCATACCTGAATGGTCTAGTGGTTTTCCCTACTTTCTTCAATTTCAGTCTGAATTTGGCAATAAGGAGTTCATGGTCTGAGCCACAGTCAGCTCCTGGTCTTGTTTTTGCTGACTGTACAGAGCTTCTCCATCTTTGGCTACAAAGAATATAATCAATCTGATTTTGGTGTTGACCATCTGGTGATGTCCATGTATAGAGTCTTCTCTTGTGTTGTTGGAAGAGGGTGTTTGTTATGACCAGTGCATTTTCTTGGCAAAACTCTATTAGTCTTTGCCCTGCTTCATTCCGTATTCCAAGGCCAAATTTGCCTGTTACTCCAGATGTTTCTTGACTTCCTACTTTTGCATTCCAATCCCCTATAATGAAAAGGACATCTTTTTTGGGTGTTAGTTCTAAAAGGTCTTGTAGGTCTTCATAGACCCATTCAACTTCAGCCTCTTCAGCGTTACTGGTTGGGGCATAGACTTGGATTACTGTGACATTGAATGGTTTGCCTTGGAAACAAACAGAGATCATTCTGTCGTTTTTGAGATTGCATCCAAGTACTGCATTTCAGACTCTTTTGTTGACCATGATGGCCACTCCATTTTTTCTGGGGGATTCCTGCCCACAGTAGTAGATATAATGGTCATCTGAGTTAAATCCACCCATTCCAGTCCATTTGAGTTCGCTGATTCCTAGAATGTCGACATTCACTCTTGCCATCTCTTGTTTGACCACTTCCAATTTGCCTTGGTTCATGGACCTGACATTCCAGGTTCCTATGCAATATTGCTCTTTACAGCATTGGAACTTGCTTCTATCACCAAACGCATCCACAGCTGAGTATTCTTTTTGCTTTGGCTCCATCCCTACATTCTTTCTGGAGTTATTTCTCCACTGATCTCTAGTAGCATATTGGGCACCTACTGACCTGGGGAGTTTCTCTTTCAGTATCCTATCATTTTGCCTTTTCATACTGTTCATGGGGCTCTCAAGGCAAGAATACTGAAGTGGTTGGCCATTCCCTTCTCCAGCGGACCACATCCTGTCAGATCTCTCCAAAATGACCTGCCCATCCTGGGTTGCCCCACGGGCATGGAATGAGGTTTGTGACATTGTACAGGAGACAGGGATCAAGACCATCCCCATAGAAAAGAAATGCAAAAAAGCAAAATGGCTGTCTGGGGAGGCCTTACAAATAGCTATGAAAAGAAGCGAAGCGAAAAGCAAAGGAGCAAAGGAAAGATATAAACATCTGAATGCGGAGTTCCAAAGAATAGCAAGAAGAGATAAGAAAGCCTTCTTCAGCGATCAATGTAAAAAAATAGAGGAAAACAACAGAATGGGAAAGACAAGGGATCTCTTCAAGAAAATCAGAGATACCAAAGGAACATTTCATGCAAAGATGGGGTCGATAAAGGACAGAAATGGTATGGACCTAACAGAAGCAGAAGATATTAAGAAGAGGTGGCAAAAATACACAGAAGAACTGTACAAAAAAGATCTTCACGACCCTGATAATCACGATGGTGTGATCACTGACCTAGAGCCAGACATCCTGGAATGTGAAGTCAAGTGGGCCTTAGAAAGCATCACTATGAACAAAGCTAGTGGAGGTGATGGAATTCCAGTTGAGCTATTCCAAATCCTGAAAGATGATGCTGTGAAAGTGCTGCACTCAATATGCCAGCAAATTTGGAAAACTCAGCAGTGGCCACAGGACTGGAAAAGGTCAATTTTCATCCCAATCCCAAAGAAAGGCAATGCCAAAGAATGCTCAAACTACCGCACAATTGCACTCATCTCACACGCTAGTAAAGTAATGCTCAAAATTCTCCAAGCCAGGCTTCAGCAATATGTGGACCGTGAACTTCCTGATGTTCAAGCTGGTTTTAGAAAAGGCAGAGGAACCACAGATCAAATTGCCAACATCTGCTGCATCATGGAAAAAGCAAGAGAGTTCCAGAAAAACATCTATTTCTGCTTTATTGACTATGCCAAAGCCTTTGACTGTGTGGATCACAATCAACTGTGGAGAATTCTTCAAGAGATGGGAATACCAGACCACCTGATCTGCCTCTTAAGAAATTTGTATGCAGCTCAGGAAGCAACAGTTAGAACTGGACATGGAACAACAGACTGGTTCCAAATAGGAAAAGGGGTACATCAAGGCTGTTATTGTCACCCTGTTTATTTAACTTATATGCAGAGTACATCATGAGAAACGCTGGACTGGAAGAAACACAAGTTGGAATCAAGATTGCTGGGAGAAATATCAATAACCTCAGATATGCAGATGACACCACCCTTATGGCAGAAAGTGAAGAGGAACTCAAAAGCCTCTTGATGAAAGTGAAAAAGGAGAGTGAAAAAGTTGGCTTAAAGCTCAACATTCAGAAAACGAAGATCATGGCATCTGGTCCCATCACTTCATGGGAAATAGATGAGTAAACAGTGGAAACAGTGTCAGGCTTTGTTTTTCTGGGCTCCAAAATCACTGCAGATGGTGACTGCAGCCATGAAATTAAAAGACGCTTACTCCTTGGAAGGAAAGTTATGACCAACCTAGATAGCATATTCAAAAGCAGAGACATTACTTTGCCAACAAAGGTTCGTCTAGTCAAGGCTATGGTTTTTCCTGTGGTCAGGTATGGATGTGAGAATTGGACTGTGAAGAAGGCTGAGTGCCGAAGAATTGATGCTTTTGAAGTGTGGTGTTGGAGAAGACTCTTGAGAGTCCCTTGGCCTGCAAGGAGATCCAACCAGTCCATTCTGAAGGAGATCAGCCCTGGGATTTCTTTGGAAGGAATGATGCTAAAGCTGAAACTCCAGTATTTTGGTCACCTCTTGTGAAGAGTTGACTCATTAGAGAAGACTCTGATGCTGGGAGGGATTGAGGGCAGGAGGAGAAGGGGACGACAGAGGATGAGATGGCTGGATGGCATCACTGACTCAATGGATGAGTCTCAGTGAACTCCGGGAGTTGGTGCTGGACAGGGAAGCCTGACATGCTGCGATTCATGGGGTCGCAAAGAGTCGGACACGACTGAGCAACTGATCTGATCTGAACCCCTAGTACCTCAGAATGGGACCTTATCTGGAAATAGGGTCATTGAAGATGTCATTAGTTAAGATTAGTTCACACTAGAGTAGGATGGGTCCCTTATTTAATTTGGTTAATGTCCTTATAGAAAGGTAAAATTTAGATCCACACACACACATGTGAACAAAGATAGACTGGAGTGATACAGCAGAAACTGAGAAACACCAAAGATTGCTGGCAAACCACCAGAAGTTAGGGGGAGGACACAGGACAGATTCTCCCTTCTGGCCCTTAGAAGGAACCACTCTTGCTGACACCTTGATCTTGGATGTCTAGCCTCCAGGACTGTGAGACAATAAATCCCTGTGTTGTAAGGCCCCCACCTGTGGCCTTAGTATGGCAGCCCTAGGAAGCTGATACACAGGATGAAGCAGACACGAAGATACATGATTGGATTTGCTGTCCAGCTGCAGAGAATGTGGCCAGTAGATGGTCAGTCCTTCAGTCTCCACCTCATCTGCAGGGCTGCCTTGCCTGAGGGCATGTCCTTCCTTGGGAAGTCAGCATTCAGTGTCTGAGTCAGGTGGGGGCATGATGACCCGGCCATTTCAGCCCGATACAGGGTGACTCCCACGGATAGTATTTATCCCAGAACTCCCCAGGGGGTGGCCGAGGCTTTGTCCAGGCAGCATTAAAGCTCACAATTCTATCTGTCCAGTCTTGCTTCCCTCCTCCTTTGACAAGTTTGATCCCTAGTAAACATCTTGAACTCCAAACTCTACTTCAATGTGTGCTTCTGGAGACCTTGACTTGTGACATGGGGATTCAGTTTTCCCATCTGCAAGCCCTGAAAACCCCTGGCATGGCCCTTTGCCAATGTTGAGGAAGCTGAATCTCTGTGCAGTCCCTTCCCTGTGTGCTTGCATGAGGTCAGTCACTCAGTTGTGTCTGATTCTTTGAGACCCCACTATAAGCCATCAGGCTCCTCTATCCATGGGATTTTCCAGGCAAGAATACTGGAGTGGGTTGCCATTTCCTCCTCCAGGGGATCTTTCTGACCCAGGGATCAAACCCGGGTCTCCTGTATTGGCAGGTGAATTCTTTACCTCTGAGCCACCTGGGAAGCCCCATTTACTTCCCTATGCCACCTGAGAAGGAAGTGAGAACCATGAAAAGGTCCTCCAACCCCAGCTGAAGAATTTAGTAGAGAATGAAGCTGGCTGTTTGTTCTGGGGCTGGTTTACTCGGCATCTGGGGTCTCCAATCAGTGCGTTTACCATGTCCTATAGGCTGGTACCCCCACCCTCTGCCCTCTGATGATAGGCTGAATGAGGTCAGTTTGGACTGCGTTTCTATGAAATCCTCTGCAGTTTCCTACAAGAAAATAGATGAGAGCTTTCCTGGTGGTCTCATGGTTAAGAATCCGCCTACCAGTGCAGGGGACACAGGTTCAGTCCCTGTTCAGGGACGATATCACATGCCGAGGAGCAACTAAACCCATGTGCCATATCTATTGAGCCAGTGCTCTAGAGCCCCTGAGACACAACTACTGAAGCCCACTTGCTTGCCTAGAGTCCATGCTCTGCAACAAGAGAAGTCAGCACAATGAGAAGCCCATGCACTGTAGCAAAGCGTAGCCCCCAGTCACTGCAACTAGAGAAAGGCTACACGTAGCGGTGAAGATGCTGCACAGCCAAAAATAAATAGATAAATCTTTAAAAAAAGAAAATAGATGGGCAGGGTTTGAGAGTGATCCTGGGCTGTCATTAATCATTTGTAAGAATTCTGTTGAAGCTGGCTATATTTTGAGATGTTTAAATATTGAGGATGGGGAAGAGTAAGGTGTTTTTCACTTAGAGGGAAGGGAAGTCCTGAGTTCTCCAGATTCATTTCATTTTATGGTGTACATTTATAGGAGAGAGAGAGGGAGAGAAGAGGTGGTAGGGAGAGAATGAAAGAGGAAGCGAGAGAGAGGGAGAAATTTTAAAGAGAGAGGAATATGTTAATACATACATGTGCAAGTTTCCATCACTGTCTTTTTGAAGATTCAAGGGAGGGACTTTTCAGTCGTCAGAGTCAGGTAGTAACAGGCACTTTATCCATCCCCCAATGCATGATGAAAACTGCCAGTCAAATACAAAATACATGACCTATTATTTAGCATTTTAGCTTCAATAAATGTCCAGCTCTCTATTTCTATTAAATTTAAAGGAGATGCCTGTCTTCTAAAAGCTTAATTATCTGTGGATGTGTTTCAGAGACTTCATAGCAAACGGTGAATCAGGACAAGATTTCTTAATTTCCCCTCTTCACATCTCTGCTCTGTTGAAGGGGCTCTCGACCGCCTCCTGGCTTCTGCCTGTTGGTGTGGTTTGTGTGACTGCTCCCTCCTCATGTGTGCGTGTACATGCCCCCTCGCTCAGTCGTGTCTGACTCTGCGACCCCTTGGACTGCAAGAATACTGTCCTCGGAATTTTCCAGGCAAGAATACTGGAGTGGGTTGCCATTTCCTACTCCAGGGGATCTTCCCAACCCAGCAATCGAACCCGCGTCTCCTGCATCTCCTGCATTGGCAGGTGGATTTTTTACAGCTGAGTCACCTGAGAAGCTCTCTCCCTCCTCTTCCTTTTAATTTAACAGTTTCAGACGGAGATATCATGTCATACCCTTTTGGGAGTTTTCTCCCTTGAAGGTTTTCTAATTAAAAGTCTTCTAGAAAAAAAAATGACATTTCATTATGGAGAAAGGTTTTCTTTTGGTCCCAAAGACAGTAAATATTTCAGTCAAATTGGTGCATCCCTTGTACTTTTTTCTCTCTCATTCTCTTGCCCAGTGAGATGGTGGAGGAAAAAAAATCTATAAAGAAGGTATGCATTTTGTGTGTTTACTTGATTGCTTTGACAGGTTTCCAGTGGGCTGTGAAAAGTCTCAAGTTCATTTCTCAGGTTCAGGCTTGAATCAGATAAATAGGTTTGATTAAATATCCTTTTAAACTTGTTATCAGCTTGGCAGGGACTCCTTTAAAAATGACCTTTTGTGTTACCTGATTGGCATTCTTGGGTCAAGGTGGGTCCCTCTGAGGCTCCTCCGGGGACACTCAAGGGAAAACGTGGGTCTGGGGAGTCAGACGCTTGCCTGTGGTGCTTTTCTTGGCTTATTTGTGAGATTGGGGCTTGCCTTTGAGACTCAGCTTGGAGGTGGAGGATGGCAACCTTCATTTCCAAAAATGTAACACCTCAGGCTTTGAAGTCCCACACTCTGGGGCTTGCACCTCATCTCTCTTTTTGCTGGAGTTGTGACCCTTGTGAACCTTGGATTTCTTGTCTGCAACATGGAGGGGGATGCATAATTCTTGCCCCTAGGGTGGCAGTGAGAATGCAGTGAGTTCATGCAGGTGCATGCTCTTAGCACTGTTAAATGGAGTTGAGCTGGCAGGATGTTTATTAAGGAGACCTCTCAGGATCAACACCAGTGAAAACGAGGGGATGGGAGCAGCAAAGAGCAGAGGGAGAGGTTGGAGCTGCGAGGAGGGCCCAATGATTGCTCCAACCGAGCCCACAGTGTGCTCCAGAGCTAGAATGGCCAACGGGTCTGTGTCCTGAACATCCATCAGTCACTGGTGTGGGCCAACCTGGGGTGCCGGTGACCTCAGGCGGGGTGGCTCTGCAGCTAGGATGGCACATCCATCCTTGTAGGGGAGCAGGGGGTGGATCCCTTGTCCACCATAGCTCTCAGTACAGGCTGGCTCCTCTTGTTATTACTGGGTCCAGACTAAAAACAATTCCTTTTGAATGTTTTTCACTTTTGTAAGACGCAGAGCACTGTCCTACTGTGTTCAGAGGAGTGTCCTGAACACCGTGTTACAGTCAATTAGTCATTTATGGAATGAATATGTATCGAGTGACTCCCGCCACGTGCCAGGCACTGTGCTGGGTCCCATCCACTGGCTTGTACATGCATCTCACATTCGAAATGAAGGTCTTATATTTTGCAGAGTTAATTCACATGATGGGTAGACCAGGATGACTCCATGCTACAAGGAAGGAAACATACACGCTCTATATTTTAAAAAGTAATCATTTAGTTTGGCTGCTCCGGGTCTTAGTCACAGCATTCAGGATCTCTGATCTTTACTGTGGCATATGGGATCTAGTTCCCTGACCAGAGATCGAACTCGCATCCCCGGCATTGCAAGGTAGATTTTTAACCTCTGGACCACCAAGGAAGTCCTAAGGAAACACACTGAAACACACTCTTAACACTTGCACACACACACACACAGAGGCACACACACAGATACAGCATCTAGAGTTGTTTTGAAGTATTTCAGTAGGTCCTCCAAGAAGTAGACACCAAGACAGAGCTACGGGTGCAAGAGGTTTATTGGGAGGTTGATGCTAGTGAAAGACAAAGGGGGAAGGAAGCAAAATGGGCAAGGACAGCCTTCAGGCCATCATGCAGATCTGCTCAAGTCTTGGCCAATCCAATGGGGGCCCCTGGAGTAAAGTTCGCCTATTAGAAGAACCCTATGTTGGACAGAAATGGCTAGGCTGTGGCACCCCTGCCATGCTTGTTGTTGTCTGGGGCTGCCTGAGAAGGTGGCCTTGCCTTGAATGCTGTAGTTGATCCTGAAGGTTCTCAGAGCTAAAGGAAATTCTTTCTTGGAAGAAAATCTCCAAAGCTGCCATGGGAAGTTTGCATGTGTGTGTACTCAATTGCTTAGTCGTGTCTGACTTTGCAACCCCATGGACTACAGCCCACCAGGCTCCTCTGTCCGTGGGATTTCCCTGGCAAGAATACTGGGATGGGTTGCCATTTCCTCCTCCAGGGCGTCTTCCTGATGCAGGGATTGAACCCATGTCTCCTGCACTGGCAGGTATATTCTTTTTACCACTGAGCCACCTGAGAAGCCCTATATGAGGCTTAGAGGAGGGCATGCATGCACATAGCAGGTATGGCAAACATGTAAATGGACATTGAGAATTTTTCCTCCCCTTCCGCCTTTTTCTTTTGTGGTTTTGGATCTTGTAGCAAGAAATAGGGGAGTATGAAAGGTCATGCAGCATTAGGTGACTCGGTAACCATGATATTATTATTATACAATCTGCTGGGTGTTTCTTACATGCCAACCTAAGCAATTTACACGCATGGTTTCCATGAATCCCTGCACAATCCTTTGATTAGAGAACTTACTATTCCCACTCTATAGATGAGGAATACAAGACCCACAGGAGAGGTCACTTGTCCAAGTCAAATGCTGAAATGGTCCACCACGCTCCTGAAATGGAAACTCTAGTGTTTGTGACCCTGATTGCCACAGAGCAGAGATAAAGGCCTTGGAGAGATCACTCAAGGAAAAAACAAGATCTGAGAGCATGGTATTGATTCTGCAGGCTCATGGCAAAGATGGCAAGTGGCTGATTTGCTGGGAGGTTAGGGGGTGTCTGTGTGTCCCCTGGCAAGAGGTAAGGCTTGGCCTTTCCACTGTGGCCTTAAAACCACTTTGCAGACAAGGTCGATAGGAAGGGAGAAGACATGGAGAGCGTTGAGGACAGAGCCTTAGAAACTTCTTTGTGTCGCTGTGTGAACCTCTAAGGAGAGCTCAGATTAGACTGCCTTCCCCCTCATTAAGGGAGCAGGAAACAAAGTCTCTTCCAAATGAAAATGGCTGGAAATGCCAGAGGGCAGGGGTTGGAAAGCTGTTGTACTCTTTCCTCTTTGAGTCAGGATTTCCCAGGCAGGGCCATCAGTGTCACTAAGGCCCATGGCTGTTTGAATGTGTGCCTGGCAGAGTCTGGAATGGAGAACACCACTTTGCAGTCAGGTCTGCCGGAGATTAGGTGCCTAGATGTACGATTAACTGGAGGCTGGGCAGAGAAGGTGTGGGGAACCAGACTGACTTCATGGCCTCTTACCCCTGGCTTTGCTCAGATCAGATCAGATAGTATTGTCTTGTTTTCTATTTTTTTCCCCCCCCTAACCCCCCCCCCCCCCCCCCCCCTTCTTTCTCCCCCCCTCCCGTGTCCTTTCTCTCTTTCTTCCCTCCGCCCCCCCCCCCCCCCAGCATCAGAGTCTTCTCCATGTCCTCTGTTTAATTTTTCATATAAGATTATCATTCAGTAATGATACTGTCCACCCTGTTCAAGTACTGTACATGGCTCCCTATTGCTAATAGGATGAAATTCAGACTACTTAGTTGGGTCCATTGGGATCCAGCCCTACTCTGCTTTATTGCTCATGCTGAGCTGTCCCCTTTCTCTGAACAGGCCTTGCCCTTTAGTTTCCTTCTTGCTTTTGAATAGGCTGTTTTCTCTGCCTAGAAGGCCTTTCCCCCTCCTCTTCACTTCATAAACTCGTACACATCCTTCAAAACTCATCTTAAATTCACCTTGACTTTGACTCATTTAGCCTATTTAGCCTGGTTTTCCAACCTTAGCACATTTTAGGATGGACATTTCTTTGTTATGAGGGCTCTCCTGGGCATTGTAGGGTGTTGCGCAGCTTCCCTGGCCTCTACCAAGATTCCCTGGCTTGTAGATGCATCACTTCCATCTCTGCCCCCATCATCACATGACCTTCCTCCCTGTGAGCACCACTGTGTGTGTTCTCTTCTTCCCATGAGGACACCAGTCACTGGGCTTAGGGCCACTTTAAACCAATATGACGTCATCCTAACCCATTACATCTACCAAGACTCTGTTTCTAAATAAGGTTACATTCAGAATCTCTAGGTGGACATTGATTTGGCAGAGGGCAGAGCTATTCAATATGGTACAGAGAGTAAGCATCTTTGAGATTGTGTTTTGAGTAGCCCTGTCTTACATGATTCCCCCTTTTTGCCTCGATGGCGCAGGTGCGGAGGAAGTGAGGAGGGTCCCCCTGGAAGATGAATGGTGTTGACATTTGGGGATCCACCGTATTTCCAGCCTAAACAGAAACAGCAGCTGACTCACTGGATGGCCGTATGCAGAACAAATGAAGCCCATCCAGTCATAGCAGAGCAGCTCAGGCAACTTTGTGCTGAATGTCCCCACCTTATACATTTCATTGTCTTAATGGTGCCTTGCATTTCCCTGATCCCTTCTAATGCAAAGGCTCGCAACAGATCTATGGGGGTCTGGGAGTTGGGTTTGTTTACTTTAGGTATTTGGCTTTCTCTTTACTTTCTAGCGGATAATTTTCTAAGGAAAGCAAAGGAAGGTCACAGCGTGAGGTAAATGCACTCATTAAGGAGAAGCCAGAATAAACAGTTTACGGCATCCCTAGGTATTTTTTCTTGGAAGCAGGTCGTATAACTGTTATTCAGCTTGAGTAAGTTTACTTGATAGCAGAAGGGTCTCTGAGAGAATGCCCAGGACAGCTCTGTAGATGTGACTGAGAAACTCATTTTTCTTTTCTGCCGATCTTGTCTCCTCATGAGAGCCCACCGCCTGTAAATAAAATGATAATCCTGTGAATAGGTTACATACTATTGATGGTAGCAGTGGTGTAATTAGGTCCACTTTTGGAATACCTGCTGTGAACCAGGTGCTTTGTAAATCAGTTTTGTGAGGGGTGTATTTCTATTACCCGTGTGCTGGAGGAGGAGACTGAGGCTCAGAGAGGGTAAAAATATTTGTCTAAAGTCACACAAGGAGCTGTTCCCTGAGCCAGGCTTGGGACTCAGTCTTCTGGGCAACCTCCCTTTTGCCTACAGGGAGCATTGCCTAGAATCTAGAAGGGTTACCTGAGCCTCTTCAGTGTTTGTAGGGGACCTCAGGTGCTATCTGGAAGAAGTTTGCATTTGGCCTCTGTGTTCTCCCATGAAAGGACCTGTGATTTACTGGGATGGTGCAGACCTGTGTCATATTCTGGCTAAGGCTCTTCCAGACTGGAACTGGGACTGGGACCATATCCTGTTACCAAAAGGCATGTGGTGGGTCCGTCTGCTTGCTGCTTGAAAGTCAATAAACAGGCCAGGTTGATGGAAAGGAAAGTTTGCTTTATTTCAGATGCTGGCAACTGCAGAGGAGAGGGTGGCAGATGTCTGTTCAAAGGCAGACTACCTCACCATCACCTGCTGCCCCCAACCCAGCCCAAACAGGGAAGTGAGAACTTTTAGAGATAGAAGTGGGAGAGGGGCTACATGCAGAAACAGCACAGTCATCTCTAACAGTCGTCTTCAAATTGGTCATCAGTGGTCTGACCAGCATCATCTTGGTGGTTTTAGGTACAGTTGATCTTCAGTTCCAGGGTCCATTTGCTCCCATTTCTTCATGACCAGTTCTCAGAATCATGACAGCTCATGTCTGGTCATCTGTAGTAAACTTCTTCACCCTGGTGTTTTAGTGTCTATAAGACAGCTCACAGGATATGGCTCAGATTATTATCTACAGCCCTTGAGAAAGAACCAAAGGTCTTTGACTATGCTTTGTTGTTCAGTTGCTCAGTTGCGTCCCACTCTGCGACCCCATGGAGTGCAACACGCCAAGTTTCCCTGTCCTTCACCATCTCCTGGAGCTTGCTCAAACTCATGTCCATTGAGTCGGTGATGCCATCCAGCCATCTCATCCTCTGTCATTCTCCTCCTGCCTTTAATCTTCCCCAACATCAGGGTCTTTTCAAATGAGTTGGCTCATTGCATCAGGTGGCCAGAGTATTGGAGCTTCAGCTTGAGCATCAGTCCTTCCAATGAATTTTCAGGGTTGTCTATGCTTGATAATATATTATTATTATTTAGTCTCTTGACTGTTTTCCTTTGCTTCTGCATTTATTACTTCTCTGAGTAAACTTATTCTTTGACTAAAGTTTTGCACAGACAGAAGGCAGGTAGAGGACATGGTGAGGCAAGGACCATAGAGTCCTGCTCTGTTTCAATCCCTGTGGGCTGCATAACTCAAGACTTCTTTGTTGGCTGGCTTCTTGCCAGGTCTGGCCAGTGAGAGGCATTGGCCTTACACTAAAATGTGGGAAGAGGGAGGAAACCAGGATATTTCTGCTCCTTCTTCTCTGCTCCCTTCAAGGCTCCAGCTTCCACCAGGTGAATCTCTTCCCAGGGCCCAGGTATACGACTCTCCCTCCATCCAGCAGCCTGGGTGCAGGTCTTCTTTCTGCTATTACTAATCTCTGGGTGGCTTCGCCATCCTTGCTCCCTCTTCGCCCACGTGATCAATTCCCTGCATTAAATTCTCTCTGTTGTAAATACTTCAATCCTTGGAAAATCCTGCCTTAGCTGCCTAAGTGACTTCACTTCTCTGAGCCTTGGTTTCCTGATCTGTAAAAGGGAATAATAATAGTACCCATCACCTGATGTGTTTGTGAGGATTAAATGAGATAATTTTAGTTAAATCTTTGGTTCAGTTTCTGGCATATAATAATGGTGTCCCCAGGTTGGAGACTCTAGGCATGAGTTCCAACAATTGAAGCACAATTAATTTTATAGTTAGCCACAAAGAATTATTATGCTTTACTTTTCTGAAAAGCATTGATTCTGGGTATGCACATTAATGAATGTCACCAAAAAAACACATTCCAGTGACAAAGACTTGGTGTTTAATCTGATGTCCTTGCCCCTCTCATTTTCTTCCCTTTTCAACCTCAAGGAGGGGGCAAGCCAGCAGCTTTTCTCACCATTATAGCCAGGTGGATGGAGAGAAAATGCTGAACTTTCAGAATTTCTTGGGGCTTCTGAAAGCCTGCATGTCATCATGAAACATAAGCTCATTTCATAAATATGTCTTTCATAAAAGCTTCAGTTACTGATGCCAAGTGTCAACATATCAGATTGTTGGCTAATTTTAGCCTTCTCACTGACTCTCTCTCTCTCGCAGACATGTAATTAACACCCCAGTTCAGCAGAGATTCAGACACATCTCTACTCTGCATTATGATTGGGAGGCCTTGACCATTAGTGCTCAAGTTCAAAGTCTGAAAGTTCCACCTGCATATACCATTTGGATGTCACCTGTTCTTCCACACTTTCGAGATCGCTTTTCCCTTCAAAATCAGAATAAAAATGGTCCAAACACTCATCCTACGTATTGTGAGAAGTCCAATGCCTTCGTGGATATATCTGAGGATTCTCAGAGGGCTTTTGTATTCTTTATCATTTCTTATTTGGAATTCTAGACGGGGGTTATTATCAGTGTGGTGGATAGGGAGGGGGTCATTATCCCTCCAGGTCTGAAGGAGAAAGTCTGGTTCTTTGTTGGGTAAATATCGCTCCTGACGTCACAGTGCTGTGAGGAACAGGGGAGTTGTGAGATGACGTGATGCACAGATGTTAGTTTCTAATGGCTGCTGGAGCAAATTATCATAAATTCAATGGCTTGAAACAATGCGTATTTATTATCTTAGAGTCATGCAGGCTAGAAGTCCAAAATGGGTCTTCTGAGGCTAAAATCAAGGTGTTGGCAGTAAGCTCAAGGGAAGAATTCATTTCCCTGTCTTTTTCAGCTTCTACCCATATTCCTTGCATCATAGCCCATGCCAGCAGTCCTCTTTCTCCAGCCTCTTGCTTCTGTCATCTCCTCTCCGGCTTCTTCTGGAGTCAAATCTCTCTCTGCCTTCCACTTGTAATTATGTTCAGAGCTCACCCACACAATCTAGGAAGAAGATGCAGGTTTGAGGACTGGTAAGATTTCATGGGACCACACCCTTGTCTAACTCAATGAAATTAAGCCATGCCCGTGGGGCAAATACCACTTCAGTATTCTTGCCTTGAGAACCCCATGAACAGTATGATAAGGCAAAATGATAGGATACTGAAAAAGAAACTCCCCAGGTCAGTAGGGGCCCATTATGTTACTGGAGATCAGTGGAGAAATAACTCCAGAAAGAATGAAGGGATGGAGCCAAAGCAAAAAGAATACCCAGCTGTGGATGTGTCTGGTGATAGAAGCAAAGTCCGATGCTGTAAAGAGCAATATTGCATAGGAACCTGGAATGTCAGGTCCATGAATCAAGGCAAATTGGAAGTGGTCAAACAAGAGATGGCAAGAGTGAATGTCGACATTCTAGGAATGAGCGAACTAAAATGGACTGGAATGGGTGAATTTAACTCAGATGACCATTATATCTACTACTGCGGGCAGGAATCCCTCAGAAGAAATGGAGTGGCCATCATGGTCAACAAAAGAGTCCGAAATGCAGTACTTGGATGCAATCTCAAAAACGACAGAATGATCTCTGTTCATTTCCAAGGCAAACCATTCTGTCACAGTAATCCAAGTCTATGCCCCAACCAGTAACGCTGAAGAAGCTGAAGTTGAACGGTTCTATGAAGACCTACAAGACCTTTTAGAACTAACACCCAAAAAAGATGTCCTTTTCATTATAGGGGACTGGAATGCAAAAGTAGGAAGTCAGGAAACACCTGGAGTAACAGGCAAATTTGGCCTTGGAATACGGAATGAAGCAGGGTAAAGACTAAAAGAGTTTTACCAAGAAAATGCACTGGTCATAGCAAATACCCTCTTCCAACAACACAAGAGAAGACTCTATACATGGACATCACCAGATGGTCAACACCAAAATCAGATTGATTATATTCTTTGCAGCCAAAGACGGAGAAGCTCTGTACAGTCAGCAAAAACAAGACCAGGAGCTGACTGTGGCTCAGACCATGAACTCCTTATTGCCAAATTCAGACTGAAATTGAAGAAAGTAGGGAAAACCACTAGACCATTCAGGTATGACCTAAATCAAATCCCTTATGATTATACAGTGGAAGTGAGAAATAGATTCAAGGGCCTAGATCTGATAGATAGAGTGCCTGATGAACTATGGAATGAGGTTCGTGACATTGTACAGGAGACAGGGATCAAGACCATCCCCATGGAAAAGAAATGCAAAAAAGCAAAATGGCTGTCTGGGGAGGCCTTACAAATAGCTATGAAAAGAAGAGAAGCGAAAAGCAAAGGAGAAAAGGAAAGATATAAACATCTGAATGCGGAGTTCGAAAGAATAGCAAGAAGAGATAAGAAAGCCTTCTTCAACGATCAATGCAAAGAAATAGAGGAAAACAACAGAATGGGAAAGACTAGGGATCTCTTCAAGAAAATCAGAAATACCAAAGGAACATTTCATGCAAAGATGGGCTCGATAAAGGACAGAATTGGTATGGACCTAACAGAAGCAGAAGATATCAAGAAGAGGTGGCAAGAATACACAGAAGAACTGTACAAAAAAGATCTTCACGACCCAGATAATCATGATGGTGTGAGCACTGACTTAGAGCCAGACATCCTGGAATGTGAAGTCAAGTGGGCCTTAGAAAGCATCACTATGAACAAAGCTAGTGGAGGTGATGGAATTCCAGTGGAGCTATTCCAAATCCTGAAAGATGATGCTGTGAAAGTGCTGCCCTCAATATGCCAGCAAATCTGGAAAACTCAGCAGTGGCCACAGATTGGAAAAGGTCAGTTTTCATCCCAATCCCAAAGAAAGGCAATGCCAAAGAATGCTCAAACTACCGCACAATTGCACTCATCTCACACGCTAGTAAAGTAATGCTCAAAATTCTCCCAGCCAGGCTTCAGCAATATGTGAACCGTAAACTTCCTGATGTTCAAGCTGGTTTTAGAAAAGGCAGAGGAACCAGAGATCAAATTGCCAACATCCGCTGGATCATGGAAAAAGCAAGAGAGTTCCAGAAAAGCATCTATTTCTGCTTTATTGACTATGCCAAAGTCTTTGACTGTGTGGGTCACAATAAACTGTGGAGAATTCTGAAAGAGATGGGAATACCAGACCACCTGATCTGCCTCTTGAGAAATCTGTATGCAGGACAGGAAGCAACAGTTAGAACTGGTCATAGAACAACAGACTGGTTCCAAATAGGAAAAGGAGTACGTCAAGGCCGTATATTGTCACCATGTTTATTTAACTTATATGCAGAGTACATCATGAGAAATGCTGGACTGGAAGAAACACAAGTTGGAATCAAGATTGCTGGGAGAAATATCAATAACCTCAGATATGCCGATGACACCACCCTTATGGCAGAAAGTGAAGAGGGGCTAAAAAGCCTCTTGATGAAAGTGAAAGAGGGGAGCGAAAAAGTTGGCTTAAAGCTCAACATTCAGAAAACGAAGATCATGGCATCTGGTCCCATCACTACATGGGAAATAGATGGGGAAACAGTGGAAACAGTGTCAGACTTTGTTTTTCTGGGCTCCAAAATCACTGCAGATGGTGACTGCAGCCATGAAATTAAAAGACGCTTACTCCTTGGAAGGAAAGTTATGACCAACCTAGATAGCATATTCAAAAGCAGATACATCACTTTGCCAACAAAGTTTCGCCTAGTCAAGGCTATGGTCTTTCCTATGGTCATGTATGGATGTGAGAGCTGGACTGTGAAGAAGGCTGAGCGCCTAAGAATTGATGCTTTTGAACTGTGGTGTTGGAGAAGACTCTTGAGAGTCCCTTGGACTGCAAGGATATCCATCCAGTCCATTCTGAAGGAGATCAGCCCTGGGATTTCTTTGGAAGGAATGATGCTCAAGCTGAAACTCCAGTATTTTGGCCACCTCATGCGAAGAGTTGACTCATTGGAGAAGACTCTGATGCTGGGAGGGATTGGGGGCAGGAGGAGAAGGGGACGACAGAGGATGAGATGGCTGGATGGCATCACTGACTCGATGGATGTGAGTCTGAGTGACCTCTGGGGGATGGTGATGGACAGGGAGGCCTGGCGTGCTACAGTTCATGGAGTCGCAAAGAGTTCGACACGACTGAGCGACTGATCTGATCTGAAGATTTCATGGGGAGATGTGGGTGAGATTTCCTTCTGGTTTGCCTTCATCTCCACTTTCTAGTAATGGCACACACGTGCTTTCACCCTCAGTCTTTGATCCTGACTATCTTTGAAGCCTCGAACTACCAAGGTCAAGTGGCTTCACCAGGTTCAGTCAGACTCACCAAAATTTAAATGAACACCTATTATGGGCAAGACCAATAATGTTAGCCACTGTGGGAGATTCAAAGATTTTCCTTATTTGTAAAGCAAAAGGATTAGACTACAGCACTAACATCTCTGTCTTTTCCTTAGTATTTAGATCATGCTTCTGTCCTTAGAGGGCATTTCCTAATAGGCCCTCATTTGGGAGGAAAGCAAGTCTGAAAGACTGAGGATCTCTTCCAACTCAGAGACATGTAGCTTGAGAGCTGCCTATAATGTCCTTATGCACCAGAGACTGTGCTCAGAACTTGCAGTTGGTTACCTCATCAAATCTTTGCAAAAATCCTGTGAAGACAGGCGCCATCAGCAGCCTCGTTTTGTTTTTGTTTTTGGCTGAGCCACTAGGTATGTGGGATCTTAGTTCCCCAACCAGGGATCGAACCTGTGACACCTACATTGGAAGTGTGGAGTCTTAATCATTTAGTCTCATTTTAGAGATGGGGAAACTAAAGCTCAGAGAGTCGGGTGGCTTGCCCAAGGTCACACAGCAAGGGTATAACAGACCTGGAGTTTGAACACAGTTCCTCCAACCCCTAAAACCAGCCCTTACCCTCTGCTTTGATGTTCAGATTCTTCTAGTTGGTTTTTTTTTTTTTTAAACCACTAAATAACTCAGTGTGTATTCCAGGAAAAAGAATGGTTTCTTACATAACCACAATTCGGTTTTCAAAATCAGAAGTTAAACATCTCTGTAACATTGTTATCGAATCCGCATCCACTTTCAAATTTTGTCAACTCTCTCAGTAATATATTTTCATTCTCTGTCCAGAATCCAATCTAAGTTTCTGCATTGAATTGAGTTGTCATGTCTTTTTAGCCTTCCCTGTCCTGGAACAACTCTTCAGCCCTTCTCCATTTCTTGACCTTGCCACCTTTGAACCATTCAAGCCCGTTCTTTTGTAGACTGTTCCTCAATTTGGGCTTCCCTGGTGCTTCACTGTGGTCAGAATCAGGCTGTGTACTTTCAGCAGGGATAATGCAGATGTGATGCTGAATTCTCAGTACATCATTATCAGGAAGTGCATGCTGTCGTCTTGTCCTACTCCTGGTGAGAGTCACCTTGATCACTTGATTTATGTGGCCAACAGGTTTCTCCACTGAAGGCTGCTATCTTCCTCTTTGTGATTAATAAGGAAGTTGTGGGGAGATACTTTGGATTATGTATATAAATCTCTCTTGCCACTCATCAGTGTTGGGCTTCCCTAGTAACTCAGCTGGTAAAGAATCCGCCTGTAATGCCAGAGACCTTGGTTTGATTCTTGAGTTGGAAAGACCCCCTGGAGGAGGGAACAGCTACCCACTCCAGTATTCTGGCCTGGAGAATTCCATGGACCGTATAGTCCATGGGGTCGCAAAGAGTCAGACACGACTGAGCAAGTTTCACTTCACTTCATTCATCAATGTTTAGCTTTTAGTTTTAGCATCCACTGAAGGTTTTCTGAAGGGTTTCCCTGCTGGCTCAGACGGTAAAGATTCTGCCTGCAAGGAGACCTGGGTTCAATCCCTGAGCTGGGAAGATCCCCTGAAGGAGGAAATGACAATCCACTCCAGTATTCTTGCCTGGAGAATTCCAGGGACAGAAGAGCCTGGTGGGCTATAGTCCATGGGATCATTCAGAGTCAGACATGACTGAGTATTTCACTTTTCACTTCTAACTCCATCATTCCCTTTATTTATTTATTTTTCTCATTTCTTCTATTTTTTTTAAATTTTATTTTTTAACTTTATTGTATTGGTTTTGCCATATATCAAAATGAATCCGCCACAGGTATACATGTGTTCCCTATCCTGAACCCTCCTCCCTGCTCCTTACCCATACCATCCCTCTGGATTGTCCCAGTGCACCAGCCCCAAGTATCCAGAATCGTGCATCGAACCTGGACTGGCGACTTGTTTCATGTATGATATTATACACGTTTCAATGCCATTCTCCCAAATCATTCCACTCTCTCCCTCTCCCACAGAGTCCAAAAGACTGTTCTATACATCTGTGTCTCTTTTGCTGTCTTGTATACAGGGTTGTCGTTACCATCTTTCTAAATTCCATATATATGCGTTAGTATACTGTATTGGTGTTTTTCTTTCTGGCTTACTTCACTCTGTATAATAGGCTCCAGTTTCATCCACCTCATTAGAACTGATTCAAATGTATTCTTTTTAATGGCTGAGTAATACTCCATTGTGTATATGTACCACAGCTTTCTTATCCATTCATCTGCTGATGGACATCTAGGTTGCTTCCATGTCCTGGCTATTATAAACAGTGCTGTGATATGAACTTTGGGGTACACGTGTCTCTTTCACTTCTGGTTTCCTCAGTGTGTATGCCCAGCAGTGGGATTGCTGGATCATATGGCAGTTCTATTTCCAGTTTTTTAAGGAATCTCCACACTGTTCTCCATAGTGGCTGTACTAGTTTGCATTCCCACCAACGGTGTAAGAGGGTTCCCTTTTCTCCACATCCTCTCCAGCATTTATTGCCTGTAGACTTTTGAATTGCAGCCATTCTGACTGGCGTGCAATGGTACCTCATAGTGGTTTTGATTTGCATTTCTCTGATAACGAGTAATATTGAGCATCTTTTCATGTGTTTGTTAGCCATCTGTATGTCTTCTTTGGAGAAATGTTTGATTAGTTCTTTGGCCCATTTTTTGATTGGGTCATTTATTTTTCTGGAATTGAGCTGTAGGAGTTGCTTGTATATTTTTGAGATTAGTTGTTTGTCAGTTGCTTCATTTGCTATTATTTTCTCCCATTCTGAAGGCTGTCTTTTCACCTTGCTTATGGTTTCCTTTGTTGTGCAGAAGGTTTTAAGTTTAATTAGGTCCCATTTGTTTATTTTTTATTTTATTTCCAATATTCTGGGAGGTCATCATTCCCTTTACATTTCTTTGCTGCATTCTCTGATCAGGAGGAGCTACCTTTCTCCACATTTATTCATTTGTTCACATTTGCTTTATTGCTTTATCAGGGGCTCATGGAGTCACCCGTCTTTATGTATTTGATCTCCTGAGCGGTTGTTTCCGCAAACGTGCTGTCACTTCCTCATTTGTTCCTATTACCAACTCACTTCCTGTTTCATCCTTGGAAAATCCCAAGTCCTCCCACTGTCTAGAAATAGTCACCTTTACCTAGAAAGGAGCAAATTCCCAGACTTCCACCCTAAGAAGGAGGAGGGAGAGGAGCAAGTGCTTGGGGATTTTACAGAACCACCATCAAGCCCCAGGGGAAGCCTGGGCTGGTTCCACGATGTCTAGGAGCCAGGCTGCTTACACAGGTTCTCCCCCAGCATGACACTGTCACTCAACCTGCACTGTGGGAGCGAGGGCTGGTGAGGGGGTTGGCCACCCAACTTGCTGATTTCCTGGTGGTGGCCACCTGTATATGCCAGTTTCTCCTTCCTCTGTGGTTGTGGAACGTGTGGGTGCCTCTATAAGAGGCATAAAAATTTATGAGCTTCCCTGGGGAAATTCAGCAAAGCCATTTTAGATCCATCCTGCTGGGTTTCTCTTCCTAAAGATTTAATCTAGGTGAGGTTAAGTCCCCTTATATCCTGTTCTTCCTTGCTTTCTTGCCATAGCACTCATTATGTCTTCAGCATCATTTCCTTCCTTCCTCCTCCCTCCATTCTTCTTTTCTTCCTTCTATCCTTCTTCCTCCCACTCCTTTCCTTTTTTCTTTTTTTAAACTAGTCAGTGCTTTTGAACATGTATTATGTGCTCATCTGTGAATAAGACAGACACACACGTCTCTCTCAAGCTCTCAAAGCGTCCATTAAACAATTTCACAATTAAATATAGGATCACAAACCTCAGTAAGTGCTACCATGGAATGTCAGAGTAGGAAAGTACTCATTTTACAGATGAAGAAACTGAGGCACAGGCCCCACTGCAGCGTGGAGTCAAGGAGGGTGTAGAACTCAAGTCTCATGATGGCTCCTCAACCCAAGCCCCAGTCTGTGAATCACAAACCTCACCCCAGCTCTGTCCCGGCCCATCATGGGCTTGCTCTCCGGCTAATTAACAATGCTTTTCTCACCTAGGAGAAATCTCTGGGAGTTGTAGGAGATCAAATATTTAGCTACTCAGCAAAGCAAGGTAAGCTTAAGTCAATGTGGACATCGTCTCCCTTGTCAAAGGAAGGCCTGAGAGGTGTGGGATCAGGAGGAGGTGGCTCTGTGGTGCCTGTCACATTGTCCCTGTCAGATGTCTCTCTGGTTCTGTCTTTCTGTCTCTGATAGTCTACCTGCCTTGCTCTGTCTCCCTCTCTGTGTTTCTGCCAGTTTCTTTTTCTATCTGGATGTCTCTCGGTCTCAGTCTCTGTCTCTTGTCTTACCACTCATCACCCCCAGCTTCTTGCTCTGTGCTCCAATCATGCCCAGTTACTGGCGTGCACGCGTGCTAAGTCACATCAGTTGTATCCAACTCTGTGCTACCTCATGGACTATAGCTCGCCAGGCTCTTCTGTCCATGGAGTTCTCCAGGCAAGAATACTGGAGTGGGTTGCCATTCCTTTCTCCAGGGGATCTTCCCGACCCAGGGATTGAACCTGTGTCTCTCACGTCTCCTGCATTGGCAGGTGGGTTCTTTACCACTAGCGCCACCTGGGAAGCCCTGAAGCTCCCCCAAAGTGCCCCGTTCTCCCACTCTCATGGCTGTTACATGCTTTCTTCTTCCCAGGAGCACTGATATCTGTGTTCCCTTCCCAGATTTCTGCCTGCCTTTTTATCCTTCAGGTCTCAGTTTAAATACCACCTTATACTTTAAGAGCCTAAACTCCATGAGGACAGGGATTTTTTTCGTCTTTCCTTCATTGCTGTATCCCTCTTAAACAGAATTTTTATATAATCACTTATTAACTGATTTCATTAATTGTATCCAAAACAATGCCTGGTGCATAGCAAGTGCTCAGGAAATATTCGTTGGATGAACGAGTATGTGAATCAACGGGAGGCCATCCCTGATTGCCTCCTCACATCTCCATCTGTGCTCCCCCAGCATCTGATGCTATTGCTGTCATAGTCTTTATTATAATTGTTTAGTGCATTGGTTCGAAGAAGGCCATGGCACCCCACTCTGGTACTCTTGCCTGGAAAATCCCATGGATGGAGGAGCCTGGAAGGCTGCAGTCCATGGGGTCGCTGAGGGTCAGACATGAATGAGCAACTTCACTTTCACTTTTCACTTTCATGCATTGGAGAAGGAAATGGCAACCCACTCCAGTGTTCTTGCCTGGAGAATCCCAGGGACGGAGCATCCTGGTGGGCTGCCATCTGTGGGGTCGCACAGAGTCCAACACGACTGAAGTGACTCAGCAGCAGTGCATTAGTTGGGCTACTGTAACAAGATCTCAACAGCTGTTCAGAGGGGACATGTCTAGGTCAATAAATGGTCCTCACCATTGGTTACAGACCCATTGGCCAGGGTGGACAGTGGCTCTGCCATCCTCAATAACCTGGCAGCAGGAATCAAATAGCAAAGAAATGCACACCTGCTATGTGTCATGAGTTACCCCTAGCAGTGGCACAAATGGCTTCTGCTCACATTCTTATTGTTCAGCATTTCCATGTGTAGCTCCATCTATCTGCAAAAGACACCAGGAAAACTTTAGTCCGGCGTGTGCCCTGGAAGATGGTGGGGAGGAGAACAGGTTTGGTGAATATCTGACAGCCATGGCTACATCTGATTACCTGTTTGAATGCCTCACTGGGCTCTAAGCCCTGTGAAGACGGGCAATATGCTTGTCCTGGTCATCCTTGTGTCCCTAGTAGCTAACCCATAGCCTGGCTCATTGTAGACTAGCTGTTCCAAACTTTCCTGCACACTAGAATCATCCAGGTGTATTTGAAACATCCTGGCCCATTGCCCACTCCTGAATATGCTGGTGTGATTGGTATGATGTAAGACCTGGGATTTTTAAGCTTCCATGGTGGTTCTAAAGTGTAGAAAGATTTAAGAATTACTCTTATCGACTCTGAACAAATGAAAGCACGTTTGAATGAATGAATGACCAGCTCTGTCACCAGGTGTTATTACCCTGTGCCAGTAGTTACAAACTGATATTTTGGGAGATGATATATTTTGTTTGACTTGTATGGAGATTAAATATTTTATTTAGGAAATTATGCCAATTACCAAGATTTAAAAGCTGGAAGATATCATGAAACACTCTTTCATATCACACTTTGGACTTTCGGTCTCTCTTTAAAAATGTAGATGATCTGTCAGTGCTGGGATGGTTGAGATGCTTAGGGGCTCTCATATTTGCCTCAATCCCCACCGCTTCCTGAGGTTCACCTCCCACCTTCTCTGCCCATGTTTTGCCTACATGGAGATTAAAGACATTTGCATTTGATACTGTTGGTCTAAGTAACTATCTGTATGTTATCGCAAGAATTCTAGTTCATCCCAGAATTAGTCTCCTCTGAGGAGCGAGAGAGAGTGATGTGTTTTCAAGGTCATTCTAGGCCAGGCATTCTTCCTGCCTCTGTTTTCAATCCATTTGATCGAACAGCCTGCAGCCCTGCCTTCTGGGAACAGAAATATGTTTTGTCTCTTTCATCAGTGCTCGGAGGTGTGGGCAGAGGGCTTAATGGGACAAGCACTGAGCTGGGCGTTGGGATGTTTTAACCCTGCACTAACTCACTTAGTAATCTTAGAGATTTCTTTTTCCTGGCCTTCAGTTCTCTCATCTGTAAAAGGAGGCAGTTGAATTCAATCATCTTTTAATTCCTTTCCTACTCTCAGGCTAAGAAATTGGGCCCCATTTAAGAGTCTAGGGGTTTTTCCTCTTTGAAAAGCACCATTTCTGAGCTAGAAATCTGCTTAGTTTATGGCTCATTCCCTAAAAGGAAGCTGCACACTTATCTTTTTCTGATAGAAATCAGCTATTTGCCAATGCTGCATGCAGCCATGCAAAGCTATATGGCAATTAATTATAGACAAATGATTGTTGTGCAAATCCCATTAACAGGTGCAAAAGAAGGAATTACATCTTTTGGAAGTGAACTTAAAAATTAATCTGTGGCATCTTTTGAAGAAGGGCTTCCTTTTTATCACTCAACCAGACTGATAGCTTGTTTATAGCAAGCACTCCCGGAAAGAGATATATTAAAAACTCCAATTTACCGTGGGAGAGAGTTCTCACTCTTTTTCCTAAAGGAATCTCGCCAAGGAGTCCAGATGTCTCTATCTGCAGGACAGTCTCCCAATGGGGGGCTTAGTAATACATTCTTTTCTGGTCACTGTTGAGGTAGCTGTGCATGCAAAGTGGTTTCTGATGGAAGGGGGCCTCTTTTCTCCTTCACACTGAAGGTGAAGGAGGTAGCTTAGGGCTAGGTACTGTTCTTTCATCAGCGTGGAGAGCTACTGCATAAATGTCTGTCTTCCATCATAATGCTGCAATTTTATCTTTGCAGAATGTGCTTAAATTAGACACAGACCAAAAGTGATAATGTAGTGGACTTTGCAGTTGCATTAACAGTTATTATTTGGATTGTCCATACATAGACCCCAAGTCAGGGAGTCCGGTGTTAAGTTGATTTGTAAGAAACCAAGAAACCCTGGGAGGTGAGTGGGGATATGAGAATGGAAGAGAAGGGACCAGAGAAGACCGAATCACCAGTCAGTTATTACTGTGGGCAACTGGAGCTTAGTCCCATTGGGGAACTCAAGGGATTACTGTAGAACATGATGACCCACCTAAAAGGGTGAGGGAGCTGGGGTATTTATACGCCTCCTCTATCATTATTGGTTGCATGTTGCTCCCTGGGGATATTAATTCCCTGATACATCTTGCTGCCATGAGCAAGGATAGACTAACAATGTAGGGTGCACTACAATGGTGAACCCAAGAGGAGATGGTGGGGCACAAAAGTGCATTCTACCACCCCCCAAATCAGCCTTTCTCCTCTTGATAGCGTCCTGATTTTCATTCCACATGTTTTCTCTATTGCCTTTTGTCTTTGTGTATTAGTTGCTCAGTCGTGTCCAACTTTTTGCAACCCTGTGGACTATAGCTCGCCAGGCTACTCCACCCATGGGATTTTCCAGGCAAGAATACTGGAGTGGGTTGCCATTTCCTTCTCCAGGGGATCTTCCCAACTTAGGGATTGAACCTAGGTCTCCTGCATCACAGGTAGACTCTTTACCATCTGAGCCACCAGGGAAGAAATCAACCCCTACTCTGGGATCTAGGAATGCAAATATTTGGCTCAGGCGTAAACTCATCATCACAGTCCTACCCCCTGGCCACAGTTACTGGTTCAAGATGAGCTTCTGGGGCAATTCAAGCCACGAAGAAGCTAAGCTGCTGCTGCATCACTTCAGTCGTGTCTGACTCTGTGCGACTCCATAGACGGCAGCCCACCAGGCTCCCCCGACCCTGGGATTCTCCAGGCAAGAACACTGGAGTGGGTTGCCATTTCCTTCTCCAGTGCATGAAAGTGAAAAATGAAAGTGAAGTCACTCAGTTGTGTCCAACTCAGTGACCCCATGGACTGCAGCCCACCAGGCTCCTCCCTCCATGGGACTCTCCAGGCAAGAGTACTGGAGTGGGGTGCCATTGCCTTCTCCGGGAGAAGCTAAGGGATCTGGGAAATCTTTCCTACTCTTCTGAGAGGACTTCCAAAGTCAGCCTTCTCTTTCCTGTCTGGACTTGGGGAATAAAGCACACAGCCTTGGGAGTTGTCTCAAGACCATGAAGGAGAGTCAAGTGGAAGATGAAGCCACCCTGGACACAGGGGGAAGGAACAAAACCTGAACCTTTGTCTTATCATTGTGCTGCACAGTCACGCTGTTCTTGACAATTAGCTTTCCACATGACTTGTGGTTTTGAGCCAATGAATCACTTAATTATTTAAGGCAGTTTGAGTTGAGCTTTCTGTTGCTTGCGACTGCATTCTCCGTACATGATTCAAATGAGAATACTCAGTTTGGACGAAGCGGGAGAAAGCGAGGACATGGGCTTTCTCATGCGCTGTTGGCTGGATGATGAAATGATAGGACTATTCTGGGAGGCAAATTAATCAGTTCAGTCGTTCAGTCGTGTCTGATGCTTTGTGACCCCAGGACTGCAGCACGCCAGGCTTCCCTGTCCATCACCAACTCCTGGAGCTTGCTCAAATGCAGGCAGCAAAGTGCTATGATTGTGAGCCTGCCCTTTGGAGACAGTTCTGGGTCTTATTTCTGGCTCTGCCAGTTTTTAGTTGTGTGATGTCAAGAGGTTATACACCTCTCGAACCTCAGTTTCCTATGAGAGATAATAAAGACATCAGTCTCATGGGATTGTTGAGAGGAGTGAAAGACTTGGCAAGAAGTCCATGTTCAATATTTTATAATGCTAATGACGACTCCTGTTATGGGGAAGAAATATGGTCACGAGGATCAGAAGCCCTTAGAGTGTGCAACATTCTTTACTCAGCAAGTTAAACTTCTAGAAATTTACTGGGGAGTAAATAATCAGATAAATGCTTAAAGATAAACGTATGAGAATTTTCTTTGTACCTTTATTTACATTGACAACAAATTTGGAACAATGTAGATGTTCAGCAACAGGGTCTCTTTTATACCAATTACAGTATAAAAATATGATGGAATATATTTGGGATCATTGAAATGATACTGTGTATGTATGTATTGTAGTATTATGACATGCAAAGATATTCTTTACATATTAAGAGGGATGGAATTGGGTTTTAAAACAGTATGTATAGATTGGTGCTGCCTTTGAAAGTGGGGGTATGCACCCCACTGTTCAGTTTCGCTCTCTCTGAGCGGGTAGAGTGTGGGACGGTGGGTAACTTTCAGTGTCAATTTTCTGTGTTGTTTGGGTGTTTAATCATGCAGTGAATACATATTACTTTTATAATCAGAAAACAACAAAGTTCTTTCTATTTTAACAACATTTCATTTAACAACAAATGAAGTCCAGTTCCCTTGGTCTGTTAAATTGTAAAATGCCCCTTTGTTGCCCCTGTGTGCTTAGTCGCTCAGTCGAGTCCGACTCTGCGACCCCATGGACTGTGGCCCGTCAGGCTCCTCGGTCCATGGGATTTCCCAGGCAAAAATGCTGGAGTGGGTTGCCATTTCCTTCCCCAGGGTTTGATGTCCCAGAGTTTCCTAAATACGAAGTGGGTTTTCATTCTTCCCCACAAAAGGTATAGGTCCCAGAAAGGGTTTTTCCTTAACCTTAATTTATTTCTCATTACCAAAGGAATGTGTGTCCCTAGTGAAAAATTCAATTATAGAAAAATATTACTTAGTTCCCACACCTTCTACTCTCCATTATTTCACTCCTAAATTCAAAATGTTTATATTTTTAGCTTTTCTATGCATATGCTTATCTCTTGTTTACTGTCTATGTATATCTTAATGTATTTCCTTTGTATTTCTTCTTCTAAACCATCATCATCGGTAAGTTACTCTTTTGACTTAACAGCCTTTCAACAAAACATAAAATGCTACATCACATGAAAAGGCAAGTCTTAATTTCAAAAACAACGTGAAAAATTGCTTCTTAAAATCAAAGAACTAGAAGGCATCGAGTTATAATTTATGTACAGTAAAATGCATAGATCTTAAAGTACACAGTTCGATGAGTTTTGATATATATTGTTTTTTTAAACATAGGGCCATACTTTATACACTTTCCTGCAACTTACTGTTTTTATTTAGCAATATATCTTGGACATTTCCCCCCATCTGTCTCATTCTTTTAATAGCTGCATAGCATTCCATCATTGTGACTGCATGGTCATTTATTTCCCAAGTCCCTATTGATAGACATTTGGGTTGTGTCCAATATTTTTGCTGCTACAAACAGTACAGTGAATATCCTTGTACATCTATCTTTGTGCCCTTGTGGGAGAATTTTTCATAGGTGGATTGTTATTGATGTCTAAGCACGATCGATTCAGAATGCTTCATGTAGAATGTTCAAGAGATGTAATCTCTGTTCTCAGAAGGGTACAGCTAAGCAAACATTATCTTGCTCACATTTCCCCATCATTATGATCCTGACCAGGGACCTCAGCTTTCACATCGACCCTTCCCAAAGGTAGGGGATTCTGGGTGGAGCCCACTTGATCCCCTCCCCCACCTTCAAATTTCATACCCAAGTGAAATTCTATCCATTGGGTCAGGGCAACTTTGGGGTTTGCATTTATCGATGAAATGACAACTCTGTTCTGGGCTCTTTTGGGCTCTGGGGCACTATGATGAGTATGATGGATATGTCCTCTCTCTCCTGAGGCTGCCATTCAAGTGAAAGAGATAACAAGGAAACAAGTGAGTAGTGCAGAAAAGTCACATTGGCCACTTCTTGGAGCCTCACCTGGCAAACGGCAAGGGGTGGTGAGGACCACCTTTTGTTGCCCTACCTTATGAATTACGCTGCCCACTGCAGTTGGAAATGGAGGGATATTTCTCTTTGGTAAAATATGTATTATTATTGTGTCTTGTCCAGTCTGCAGAGAAATATGCTTCTGTCTCCTCATAGACCCACAAAAACCCTGGGATTAATGATTTACCAGAAATAAACACCGGATTTCTTTGAGGCAGCAAAGAACAGTGAAAAGAGCACATGATTAGGGGACAGACAGGCCTGGGTTTGAATCTCAGCTCTGGTTGGCTGAATAATGGCCCTCTGAAAATGTCCATGTCCTAATTCCCAGAACCTGTGAATATGTTATCTTGTGTGGCAAAAGGGACTTTTGCAGATACAATTAAGTTAAGGATTTTGAGGCGGGAAGATGATCCTGGATTTTCTAGGATTTGACAGATCAATGTAATCAGAGGGTTTTCATACAAGGGAGGCAGGAATGTCAGACATCTTTACACAAAGATAAATAAAATTAAATGTTATACGTGTGTGTTGATACAGTGTTAGATTCAGTTGTTGGTCCCATTCTTCACTTCCCTCTGGTGGTCCCATACATCCACACTCTAGCTGTGATCTCCTGGTGGGTTTTCTTCACCCTTTGATTTTGGACTTGGCCATGTGACTTGTTTTGGCCAATGGGGTGTGAGCTGACAAGATGTGAGAATCTTGAAATGTTTTTTTGACTAGTCTTGCTCTCTTGTGTTTGATGATACACCAAGAGAGGAGCATGCCATGGTTAACTATTGCCCCTTCACCCTGGCCCTTGAGTAAGGAATGTGGAATAGGTTCAATCAGGACCTGAAGGGCAGCTCCAAGCAGAGCTACCCGGCTGAACCCAGTCAAGATCGACAGAACTTCAGCCAGCTCTTGGCTCCATGAGCATGAGAATGAATGATTACTCTTAAAGTTTTGGGGTGGTTTGTTAGGCAGTGTTATTGTGGAAATGCTATATCCATATACCTCTATATCTTGTTATTTGTCAATGTATCATGGAAATCTTTCTCTAATCAGCGAATAAAGAGATCTCATTCTTTAAAAAAATTATATTGAGTGCATTGTTTGGATATATTCTTGTTTATTCAACTAGTCTGTTCAAAGGCATCAGATTGTTCCCAGTATTTTGCTTTTATAATTCTGCAGTGAATAACCTTATACATACATTATTTCGTACAAATCCAAATATCGCTGCAGGATAAATTCCCAGAAGGGAAATTGTTGTGTCAAAGAATATCTGCATTCATAATTTTGATAGATATTGCCAAATTATGCACCATAGGAACACTTCTACCAGCAGTGCTTGAGAATACCTATATCCTCACACCCTTGCCAACGAACTGTGTTATTAACCTTTTGAATTTTTGCCAATCTGATGGGGAAAATGGTATCTCAGTGTAGCTTTAATTTGCAGTTCTCTCCCCTCCCCTCCTTTTTTTTAGTATGATTGAGCATCTTTTCAAACGCTCTAGAGTCATTTGTGTTTTCTATGAACTGCCTATTCATTACCTTTTAACAATTTTTCTATTAGATTGTCTTTTTCTTATTGATTCCCTCACTACATAATTGCTGAATAAACAAATGAATGGATTAAGATGAATTTAAATAGGGGGCACGAAATATCAGGGTTCAAAGTCCCAATTAAAACTCTGCAGAAGCAAGAATAGATCTGCCCTGGTTGTGATTATATATCATGTTCTTTGATAAAAAGCCTAGGATTTCACATTTAAGTGCCATTCCTGGTGGACAGCTCTACAAGAGGCTGAAGTAACAAGATCTGAGTAGGTAGCCTTCTGGAGAAAAGGGCTGAGGATATCCAGAGAGCTCTCTGTCCTTAGCGGTGTTTCAGTGGGAGTGGAGTAGAGTGGGATTGTATGCTTCCCAAGCCCAGAAGACCTAATTCATTCTCCGAGATGGGTGGTTGGGAGTGGATCTATGTGCTTTATACACTAGATGAACAGGTGGCAGGTTGGCATCATAGTGTGGATATTAAGGTGGCAAGTCTGGTCTCTCACCTGGATGGAAGGCGTATTAGGCCTAGTGTACGTATCTTTCATGAGCCATGCATCAGTCTTGCTTTCTGGCCAGAGTGAGCTTAGCTCATGCTGTTCTCATGGGGTTAGAGATGATGGTTGTTGCCACCATCCTTGCTATTGTCATTCTTCCTGTGGCAGCTGCTCTTGTCCCTTTTATCCACTGAGGCATGAGGCATTGTGAAGTTCAGTTGATTACCCACCTACATGATCAGCTGGGCTTTTAACCCAGTTCTGCTCATGTGATTCACCAGAATGTGTGTGCACGTATCCTTTGAGATGTACGAATATTCTGCAGTACCTGTCTATATAGGAAACCACTTAAAAACACTCAGATGGCAGCTCAGTGTTCCACACCCTACTTGGAGATGGTTTCATTTCAGCCCATGTCAATTACCACTCTCATCTGAGTAGCATTTGTTGCAGGATATGGACGGACCATAAGTCATTTGGCCGATCCTCCATTGAGAACGATAGGGCTGTCATCTGCCTCCTGTTGTGCTTTTATAATTAGCGTGTCACTTGATGGATGAGAGGATAGGAAAGTGAAGGACTTGCCCAAGGTTGTGTAGCTCTTTGGTGGCAAAGCTGGAATTGGAATGTAGGTCTTCTGATCCTGGCCCACCTTATTTCTGGTTCCTCTACAAAGCTGCAGGGGCTCTGGGGAGAGAAGGAGAGTGGCACTAAACCCCAAGAGGCCAGTCTGAGGGAGGGGTATAGACAAACCCCCTGCTTCTGGGTGATATCTCACTCGGCCATTGTCTTCATTCTCTGGCAGGGTCACAGCCACCAAACAACCTTGCTCCAGTGCCCTGTATGTCCCTCTGTTCCACAGCAGCTCAGCAAGCCCCAGGACACGTCCCTGCGATGACAGATAAGTCATTGATCACCACTGAGACCCAGCTGAGAGCAGGATCTATTTAAAGAAGCACATGTTTCCAGGTGCTGAGTCACACTGAGCTGGACCAGGCAGCCCGAGTCCAGGCAGTGTGGATGTTCACGGCACAGTGGCCACTGCAGCCTGCTTCAGACTCTGGCAACCACCCCAAAGAGGCTCTGAGCTGAAACACCACATTTAATAAGATGAAACATGGTGTCTCAAGTCCCACATCAGTCTCTAGATTTTAAATGTAGGTGTTTTCATTGCCTCCTCACTGACCATTGTTATTGTTGTTTAGTTGCTAAGTCATGTCTGACTCTTTGCAACCTTGTGGATTGTAGCCCTCCAGACTCTCTGTCCATCAGATTTCCCAAGCAAGAATACTGCAGTGGGTTGCCATTTCCTTCTCCAGGGGATCTTCCTGACCCAGGGATTGAACCCGCATCTTCTGGATTGGCAGGCAGATTCTTTCTGCTGAGCCACCAGGGAAGCCCATTAGTGACCATTACTCTTTATTATAATGGTGATCAATCAGCCAAAACTGCCGTCACAGAACCTGGAGCCTTTCTTTTCTACCTCCCGTCACCTTGGGAGGCTTCTTTGGCAATGGCTATATCTCCTCTACAGCTCCAGCTTTTGTCTTGCAACCCTGACCCATGGGCTCTGATAAATACCGTTTCTTCCCTCTGGCTATCCAGACCTAGGGACAAGTGGTGGCATTTTGCTGTGGCTAATCTCTGGTCATCTCACCATCCCATCGTGGCTTCTGATCTTTTCTGTCCCCCATACAATCAGTTTCCAGCCTTAAGTTTCATTTGTTTGAAATACTTACAGAGGCACCTGTTTTCCTGGCTGGGATCTGATTGGGACCAACCCATTAGGGAGTTTCATTTGGAACCCTCAAACCATGGGGAATGCACCTGCTCTACACAGTCGTCTGATCCATGAGGGACTTTGGTTTGTCCTGAGAAGAATGTTTCACCTGCTGGTTTGAAAGAGACAAGTCATCCTTTTCTGAAGACCCTGTATTCACTGAAAGTTCTCCATTCATCAGACACCTTGCTGCTTGTCTGCATGGTCCCAGCTGGTCAGGGAGGAGCTCATCAGTGGGAGAACCAAAAGATGTTTATCACAGACACAGTAGAGAGGAGGGTGTGATGTTTCTACTGTATGTGTGTGATTACTGTTAGGTCCAAATTCCAATTTTTGGAAGGAAGGCCAGCTTCCCTAAATTGGCCTCTGAGATGTTAGGGGTGGCTTGTGAGATTATTTCTGAACAGCAAGCGCAGACGCAGTTAAGTGAAGACTCCACAGCTCTCTGATGTGCCTCACAGAAAAGAGAATGGACAAGCAATGCTTGTTTCCCAGACTCAGACACTGAGATGAGGATTCATGTGAAAAGGATTTTTGAAGAAGTGTTCCCAGGGGAAACTGTGAAGTGGGTAGGGAAATAGGGATCTCAAGGGAAGGAAAAGAGGCCATGCAGGAACGGGTTACTAAGGACAGTTCCAAGGGAGTTATTCTTGTTCAGTCGCTGAGTCATGTCCAACTCTTTGTGACCCCATGGACTGCAGCATTCTTTGTGTTCTTACTTTCACATGACTCCTGGAAAAAAATGTAGCTTTGACTATATGGACCTTTGTTGGCAAAGCAATGGCTCTGCTTTTTAATACACTGTCTAGGTTTGTCATAGCCTTTCTTCTAAGGAGCAAGCATCTTTTAATTCCATGGCTGCAGTCACCATCTACAGTGATTTTGGAGCCCAAGAAAATAAAACCTGTCACTATTTCAACTTTTCCCCCGTCTACTTGTCATGAAGTGATGGGAGTGATCTTCACTTAATCCTGCAGGGGCAGCTCTGGAGACAGTGTGGTCAGACCTTGGAGCTGTCCCTGTAAGTAGGTGAGGGAGCTGGAGTATTTACATCCCCGCACCTCCACTCTAGTATTCTTGCCTGGGAAATCCCATGGACAGAGGACACTCGAGGGCTACAGTCCGTGGGGTCGCAAAAGAGTCAGACATGACTCAGTGACTAAACAAAAACAACCTGTTAGTCACTAGTTAAGGGAATTAATTCCCAGACTTGGGGTTCTCTGTGTCAACTAAGAGGCAGGCAGTGTGCACGAAAATGGTAACGGGAGCTAAGGCAATCTGGACAGAGCCCTGACAGCAGTAACCACTCCTTCCAAGAGCAAAATAGCTCACTCTTTATAGCCCCAGTTCAAATCCTCAGCAACAGAGCTCTGATTGGTACTGTGGGAGTGAGGTGACCAGCCGTTTCCCAAACAGGTGTGGCTGGGGGATTGCACAGGGCATTAAACGGCCCATTTGAAGGAAGGCTGAAGGTGGAGCAGAGTTAATAAGACAGAGCTAATGGGAACAGGTGACATCCCTAGTGCAGAGATGTTCCTTAGCAGATGTCTCTTGGACAAACACTGTGCACCCAGCATAGCAAAGACAAGACAAAGATAAGAGTGCCACAGCCTCTTCTTTGAGATAATACCGAGATGGCCATTTTCCAAACTCCCATGTGAATTTTTCAAGGGCAGCTACCACATCTCATTGGGACTTTTATTCACAGATATCTAGCACATAGTCAGTGCTTAGCAAATGTTGGTTGAGCTGAACTGATGTTGAGTTCAGCCGTGGGAGAAGTAATGCTGTTGACACTTTGCTCCCACCCCCACTGCCCGTCCCCTTGATCTCACCCTGTATATTTCCCTTTCAGTCATCTCATCTGACTCCACCAGAATGAGAAGGACCCACCAGTGCATAAAGGAGATGCTAGAGTGGAACCCAGATGGATAGAATGTCATGATGTTTGAGTTTCAGTCATAGCCTTGCTCTGCTCTGTATGAAACCAGGGTCCCCACTTCCCCAGCCCAATGAGGGGCCTTGCTAAGGCCCTTATTCATGCCACCGTTAGGCAAGACAGTTAGTGACATAGTCAAATGGTCAACACTGGAGTAAGACTGCCAAGGTCAATACCAGCTCTTCCACTCTCTTGTTTGTCTTTGGGCTAGTTATCTGACCTTTCAATGCGGCAGTTTTTCACCAAAAAATTGGGCATGGTAATGATAGCTCTTCCTCATGGCCTTTTGTGGGGAATTGATAAGATATTAACAATATTTCTCAGCCATAAAAAAGAGCAAAATACTGATACAGGCTGCAACATGGAGGAACTTTGAAAACAGGATGCTGAGTGAAAGAAATCTGAGTTGAAAGGTCACATACTGTGTGATCCCATTTATGTTCAGAATAGGAAAATCTGTAGAGACAGAAAGTAACTAGTGGTTGCCAGAGGCTGAGGGCAGGGAGAATGGGAAGTGACTGGGTATCTTTTGGAAATGATAAAAATGTGCAGAAATTAGATAATGTCAATCACTGCACAGCGTTGTGAACATTTAAAAACAACTGAACTGTAAAATTTTATATTTTATTGTAGTATGATTGATTTACATGTTCTGTTAGTTTCAGGTGTATTGCAAAGTGATTCAGATCTATCTATCTATCTATATTGGTGTATATTCTTTTCAGATTATTTTCACTTATAGGTTATTACAAAATATTGAGTATCTCTGGGCTTCCCTGGTGGCTCAGTGGGTAAAGAATCTGCCTGCAATGCAAGAGGCCTGGGTCGATCCCTGGGTTGGGAAGATCCCCTAGAGAAGGGGATCATTGTTGACCATTTGACCATGTCATTAACTGGATTGCCTAATTGTGGCATGAACAAGGGCCTTAGCAAGGCCCCTCATTGGAGAAGAAAATGGCTCTCCACTCCAGTATTCTTGTCTAGAGAATTCCATGGACAGAGGAGCCTCACAGGCTAGTCCATGGGTTGAAAGATGTGGACACAACTGAGCAACTATTGCTTTCACTCTCCCCATACTATACAACAGCTCCTTGTTTATCTGTTTTATATATAGTAATGTGTATATGTCAATCCCAAATTCCTGATATATCCCTCCTCACCCCTGCTATTCCTGTTTGGTATGCATAAGTTTGTTTTCTATGTCTGTGGGTCTATGACCTGTACATTTTTAAATAGTGAGTTTTATGGTGTGGGGATTACATCTCAATTCAAACAAACAAACAGAAATATATGGCTTGTGAAGTCCCTACTCACAAGCCAGTACTTGATGAACCATCCTTCCCCTGGGTTATTGCAATTAGTAAGATGCCTAACTAGTCTTCCTACCCCCTCCCATTGCTCCCCATCAGAGTACTCAGTTGTATGTGAGTTTATGTCACTCCTGCTTTCTAAATTCTTTTATGGCTCCTATGGCTCTGAGTAAAAGCCCATATCTTTACAGTGACCTACAGGAACCTACACCATTGGGTTCCTGGCTTCCTCTCTTATAGTATCTCCTGGGATTCTTCCTGTGGTCTCTCTACTCTGACCATATTAGCCTCTTACTGCTCCGCAACACATCCTAGGTATGTCCATACCTCAGGACCTTTGCACTTCCCATCCCTTTGCCTGGAAAAAAAAGTCCAGTAGATATCTGCAGGCTTGCTCTTTTGCCTCCTTCAGGTGATCACTCAAACATCACCTTCTCAATAGGACCTTCCCTGACCAGTCACTGTATTTAAACTAGAAACCCCTTAACTGAGTGCTCCCTATTCACCTGCTCAGATTATCGTAGTACTTACATTTATTGCCAGAATGTCAAGAGGGCAGGATTTTTGTGTCTTGTCCGCTGCTCTTTACCCAGCACCTGGCACTGTCAGTATTCATTATTTTTTTGGCTGAATAAATGAATGTCAGTGCCTACTTTAATTGCTAACAAACTTTCTGAGACTTCTGCTCTTTTTTTATTTTCCTCTCGTGGATGTCTCTTGCAGATTTCAACCTGCCACTGTTTTGAGGCTTCTTTCTTCCTCCCAGCATATTCCTACTGGGTGTTGGTTTTAGAGGTAAACACTGTCCTTGTGGTGTGATTATGAAGTTGCTCTAGAAAATAGTTTCATCTCCCTTTGAAGTGAATCCTCTTCTTCTTTAAAAAGGCGTCAGAACCCCCTACTGAATTCTTCACCGTAGTGAAATTAGTTTCCTAAAGCTGATGTGGAAGCTAATTTGTGTATTGCTGTCAGTTGGAAGGCTTTGAAATTAATTGTCTTAGCTAACCTTGTTGAAATCTAACCATGTTATGTTTAGTGCATAAAAACATTATCTCCTTGTTGGTGTCTGGGGGGATGTGGGTTCTGCCTTATTCTGTCTCCAGGAAGAGAATGTAATTTTTGTTGGTTTCGAAACTAAAATGGAGAACTCAGTGCTTGTGAGAAGAACTCTCAGATTGGGATGCAGATTTTAGAATTTTAATTCTAGAAATATCCTTGAAGTAGACTGACTGTATGGCTTGAAGTCAGGCTATCTTTTCTGAACCTTTTGGAAGGGGTACATCCTGAAATAATTTAAAATTACATAAGTAATAGAGAAATATATTTCAATAAAAAATTAAAATTTAAAACCAAAGCCCAAATCCTCTTTGATCATGACTCTCCCATGTTCTTGAAGTATCCTGTATGCTAAATGTTTATATTTCCAGGTAATTTGCTATGCATCTGTGTACTAATGTGTGTGTAGGTGCTCAGTCATGTCCGACTCTTTCTGACCCTATGGACTGTAGCCTGCCAGGCTCCTCAGTCCATGGAACTTTCCAGGCAAGAATACTGGAATGTGTTGCTATTTCCTCCTCCTGGGTTCCTTCCTGACCAAGGGATCAAACTGACGTCCCTTGTGTCTCCTGCATTGGCAGACAGATTCTTTACTGTTACACAATCTGGGAATGCATTAATATGTATAGTATTGTTATATGAACATGTGTTATACATAAATGTACATAAAAATACTGTAAGATTGTAATTTGTGCACAACTGGCTTATTCGACCCAACAGGTGTCTTAAAGTTCTTTTCATGTCAGTCATATATACATTTTATACTTTTGAATAATTTCATGGTATTTCTACCAGTCAGCTCAGGGTATACAACAAAATGTCACAGACTGGGTGGCTTAAACAACAGACATTCATTCCTCACAGTTCTGAGGGCTGGGAGTCCAAGATCAAAGTGCCAAGTGATTTTGTTCCTGGTGAAACCCTCTTCTTGGCTCACAGCTAACCTTCTCTCTGTCGTCACATGGCAGAGACAGAGCAAACTCTGCTCTCTCTTCCTCATACATTAATCTCACCATGGGGTGCCCACCCTCATGTCCTCACCTAAACTCAGTTACCTCTCCAGGGACTCACCTCCTAATTCCACCACACTGGAAGTTAGGGGCCAACATGCATGTCAGTAGGTGAGAGGGTGACAGTCATTCACTCCATAACAGTATTGCATCCTACGGATAGGTCACTACCTACTTAACATTTTTTTTTTTTTAATTTATTTTATTTGGCTGACCCAGGTTTTAGTTGTGGCACCTAGGATCTTTGCTCTTCCTTGCAGCATGAAAGATCTTTAGTTGCAGCATGTGAACACTTAGTTACAGCATGTAGGATCTAGTTTGCCAACCAGGGATTGAACCCGGGCCCCCTGCTATGGAAGCATAGTCTTAACCACTGGACCACCAGGGTATTCCCTTAGTTATTTTCTTATTGGTGAATGTTTAGGCTGGTTTCAGTTTTTCCTTATTGTAAACCATGCTGTGATAAATATCCTGTTCAGACGTCCTCTCTTAAGTGGATATTGAGAAATAGAATGCTGTATTGTAGTTCTGTTATTCTTAAAGTGAGGAAACTGAACAGGTTAAACTTGAAATCATTTCCAGTATAACTGGGTATAATTGGCATTCTCGGGGCCCAGGATTTGTTCTCTGTCAATTCAAACAGATAACAATCTGGCCCCAAAATATAATTAAACACTGTTCTGTTTTTACTAGGTTGCCCAGGAAATCCCCAAAGGTAATGGTGTAGTGGGAAGTGGGCGAGAGTCAAAGTGAGGAGGACATTCTTTTAATGTCCTTTTAATGTCTGTTTGTTTTAGGTATTATTTGGATTCTTTTGACTTCAGATAGAAATTGTGTTTATCCTTATGGAGGTTGGCAAACCAGTTTTATTTCCATTCGAATGATAAATTCACACATAGAGAAGAGGTATGCATAATTACAAATTAAAAGACGGAAAAGGATATGAGATTAAAACCCTCCCTCCTGCATCTGTTCCCTAGTTCTCTTGCCAGAGACATGTATTGATTCCAGTCTTTTATATCCTCTTGTCTATGAAAGCAAATTGGCTTAAACATAAATGGTACCATACTGAACACAGTTCGGACGCTTGTCTTTTTCATTTTTTAACTATGGAAAAAATTCAAACATAAACAGAAGTAGGAAGAACAGTATGATAAATCCCTCTGTACTCATCTTTCAGCTGAACAATTACCAGCATATCGCCTGTGCTTTTTCAACTATATGATTGTGTCTTGGACCTGATTCCATTTCAGTTTGTGTAAACTTGCCTCATTTATTTTCATGGTTGCTTAGAATTCTATATAAGGGGGTGCTTCCCTGGTGGCTCAGATGGTAAAGAATCTACCCTCAATGTGGGAGAACTGGATTCACTCCCTGGGTTGGGTGGAGCCTGGTGGTCAGCAGCCCATGGGGTCGCAAAGAGTCAGACACAACTCCCGTAATTCACTTTACCAGTGTCCTGTTGATGAACATTTGTATTGTTTCTAATCTTATGTCACTACAAACAATGCAGCTGTGTGCATTCTTTTACATTCATCTTGGGGCACATAGGTGAATAAATCGGTAAGAAATTCCTGGAAGTGAAATTGCTGAGTCAAAGGCATATGCATTTAAAATATAGATATGGAATGCCAAATGGCCGACTAATGGAATTTCATTAATTCTTGCTCTCACTTGTAGTTATGAGAGTGTTCATTTCCCCCCATGCTCATCAACATAGTGTAGTATCACATATTTTATGTTTAAAATACACTCTGGTTGTGTCTTCAGCCATGTTTTTCAAACCAAGTAGTGAGATCTGCTTCAGTTCAGTTCAGTTGCTCAGTCATGTCTGACTCTTTGCAACCCCATGGACTGCAGCACACCAGGCTTCCCTGTCCATCACCAACTCCAGAGCTTGCTCAAACTCATGTCCATCGAGTCAGTGATGCCATCCAACCATCTCATCCTCTGTCGTCCCCTTCTCTTTCCTTCAGTCTTTCCCAGCGTCAGGGTCTTTTCCAATGAATCAGTTCTTTGTATCAGGTGGCCGAAGTATTGGAGCTTCAACTTCAGCATCAGTCCTTCCAATGAATATTCAGGACTGATTTCCTTTAGGATGGACTGGTTTGATCTCCTTGCAGTTCAAGGGACTCTCAAGAGTCTTCTCCAACACCACAGTTCAAAAGCATCAATTCCTAGAAGCTCAGCTTTCTTTATAGTCCAACTCTCACATCCATACATGACTACTGGAAAAACCATAGCTTTGACTAGATGGACCTTTGTTGACAAAGTAATGTCTTGGAAAGTTAATTTAGTAGATAGAAATCAGCATAGGATAGAATAGAACATAACAGAGGAACATTGTTAATGGTAACGGGAAGTGTTGTTTTGTCAAACTTCTGCATTAGCCATGCATCTGGGTATTTGTGTGTGTATATGAACTGGGTTGTGATGTAAAACATAGTTTTTACAATGGGTCTTGGTCTAAAGAGTTTGAAAAACATTACTACAGTGATGGCAGTTACTTTCTGGACCAAGCTTTTATTCTCAACTCTCACTCTAAAATTAAAAAAAAAAACACACACGAAAATCCCCCAAATCGTCTCTTTCTTACAGCTCCCCTTTCCCTTTCATCTCTCGTCTTGTCCTTTGAGAAAAATGTACTGATGCAAATTCACTCTCCCTTCTGTCATCTGACCCCACCTAACCTCATGTCAGATGTGAGCTGGTTGGTTTCACCAAAGGGGAGCTATTTACATTCAGAACACATCAGCCTTCCTGGTGAGGAGCCGTCCTGCACAGTGCAGGGCATTTAGAATAGTTGCCCCCAGACACTAAATATCAGGAGCACCCTCTTGGTCACTGCAACTTAAAATAATGCCTCTTCTCCACTTTTCTTAGTTCACCTTAGGAGCTTGTACCATCCCTAGTGGAAAGTCCTGCTGCTGGTTCTGGGGTAATGGAAACTGGCTAGAGTTCTACTTGAATAAATTAAGTCTCAATCACCTTTGCTTTAAAGTCCTTCCTGGGCGTTCCTGGTGGCTCAGTGGTACAGAGTCTGCCTGTCAATGCTGGAGACATGGGTTCAATCCCTGATCTGGGAAGATACCACATGCTGTGAGGAGCAACTAAGCTCCTGTGTGCCACAACTTTTGAGCCTGTGTGCTGTAGAGCCCAGGAGCCACAGCTAGTGGAGCCCGGGCACCTAGAGACCAAGCTCTGCCACAAGAGAAGCCACCGCAAGGAGAGGCTTCCTTTGGGGAGGAGCTCTTTGCTGTCTGTGAAGTGATAGTCTGAGGAAATTCTGATGAATTGTTCTGGGCATGTGTATCTGCCAACGCCATGTCAGGAACCAGCCAGAAACAGAGGCAGGAGATCTGCAGGGTATGTAAGGCAAGATTTAGAGAACCTTCAAAAGGTTGGCAACAACCAGGGGGCTTGAACCAGCAGGAGAAGGTTACAGCTCTCGGTATTAAGGAATGAGAGGAGGGAAAGGTTACCTGGACCTTGAGAGAGAAAGTTGTGGAGAGGGCCACCTGACAGAGTCAAGCCCGGATGGCATTTGGCTAAGGTACTTGGCCAACCTGTGGTGACCCCACTGGAAGGGCACAGGGAAATAAATACTCCAGCTGTCTCTCCTCACATCCTCTGACCTCCCACCAAGACCTCCCATTAGCCAACCCTAATGAGCAAGGGAGTCCAATGATGCAGTCTATATAGCTGAGCCTCCTATATGCTTGGTCCTTACAGAGCAGAGTGGACAAGGGTGGAGAGTACTCTGAAGGAGAAACAGGTGACTGGACAGTAATCTGTCTTAGGGGACAGCAGTGGTATGGACTTGAGAGGCCATGAAGTAGAGTGGTTAAGAACATGGGTGCCAGAGGCAGTCCCCCTGGGCTTAGGTCTTTCCTCTTCTACTTCCTAGATAGTTGCCTCTCTGTGCCTCAAGTTTCCTGATCTATGAAGTAGGAATAATAATGGTGCTCGGTACATGGTGTTGTGTGGGCCATTGAATGTTTTATACAGCACATCAAGTACTTAGACCAGTGATTTGTTGTTGTTGTTCAGTTGCTAAGTCGTGTCTGACTCTTTGCAACCCCATGGACTGCAGCACTCCAGGCTTCCCTGTCCTTCCTGTCTCCCGGAGTTTCTTCAAACTCATATCCATCAAGTCGGTGATGCCATCCAACCATCTCATCCTCTGTCACCCTCTTCTCCTCTTGCCTCAATCTTTCCCAGCATCAGGATCTTTCCCAATGAGTCAGCCCTTCACATCAGGTGGCTAAAGTAGTGATTGACACATGATAAATGCTCAATAAATGTTAGCTCTTATTATATTGTCACTGGGACATTGTTCTTCAAGGCTTGTACAGAAAGTTAATGGGGAGGAGAAAATAAATAAGACCTCACTTTGAAGGATGGGGCTTTGCAGAAGTAAAAAGAGGTACAGGTTCCCTGGTGTGGAAAAGATTTTTGTTTCTTTTCCATTATGAGGCTTGACCCCAGCTTTGAAATGTTGATTGCTAGTACAAATTGAGTTTATTTTTCTCACTTTCAGCACTGTCATCTTTTTCTTTTTTAAGAAAAATAATCTATAGGCTGATGGAACATATTTGAATGGAGAGATTAAATTAGTTTTCATTTGCTACTTTCAAATGTTTTAATCCTCTGAAGAGAAAGATTAAAGCTCTTTACAGAGGGGAGGGGGTGTATCACCTTTTTAAAATTAATGTTGATATTCAGCATTCCAGAATCTTCCTTCATTTCTTGCTGTCAGTGGATAGAATTATTTTGTTGCCCCCATCACCACTGGCCATGGTGAAAGGAGAAGTAGGGGTTGAGGGAGGGCTGAGGATGCTGGAAAGGAAAGTCAAGTAACAAGTCTGCTTTGTAAAGAAAGGCATGAGGCGGGAATTCTGTGGTGGTCCAGTGGTTGCGAGTCCACCTGCCAATGCAGGGGACACGGATTCTATCACTAGTCCGGGAAGATTCTACGTGCCCAGGGGCAGCTGAGCCTGTGCACCACTAGTGAAGCCCAAGCGCTCTAGAGCCCGTGCTCTGTGGCAAGAGAAGCCACACAACAGGAAGCCTGTGCACCACAAAGAGTAGCCCCGACTCAGCCCAACTAGAGAAAGCCTGTCCGGCAATGAAGATCTACCACAGCCAAAAGTTTAAAAATTAAGGGAAAAAAATAAAGTCATGAGGGAAGGAAAAGGATACAAGGAAGATGTGCAAAGCACATCTTAACAAAGGAACCAGCCATGTTGTGAAAATAAACCTTTAGATTGCTGCTGTTATCATTTTAGATTAAGTGCCACAGGCATATTAAAAGTGGAAGGTAACCGCTGAAAGAATAGAAAGAAACTGTAACTTTCCTGTTAGCAGTGGGGAAAATAGTCGGCAGGAGAGGCAGAGGGAGGACCATGCAAAACGCAGGGTAAACAGAAAGCCCAAAATAAGAGGGTAGAGCAAAATTCAAATATCTCAGTGATTGAAACAGAAGCAGACTCACAGACTTCAAGAATGAATTTGTGGTTCAAGGGGAAGGTGAGGGAAAGGGACAGTGAGGGAGTTTGGGATCTACCTGTACGCACTGCTACATTTAAAATGGATAACCAGTAAGGACCTACTGTATAGCACAGGGAACTTGCCTCAATATCATGGGGCAGCCTGGATGGGAGGGGAATTTGGGGAAGATTGGATACATGTATATGTATGGCTGGGTCCCTTTGCTGTGCACTTGAAACTATCATAATATTGTTAATAGGCTGTATTCCAATATAACATAAAATTTTTAAATTAAAAAATCTCAGTAATCATAATAAATATAAATGGTCTAAACTTACTAGTTAAAAGATCAGACAGTTCCATGGTGGTCCAGTAGTTAGCACTTGGTGCTTTCACAGCTGTGGCTCAGGTTCAATCCTTGGTCAGGAAACTAAGATCCTGCAAGCCACTCAGCACAGCCAAAAAAAACAGATGAAAAAAATAGAGAGCTATCAAGATGGAGAGTATGGGGGCAGGGTAGTGGTAATCCAGTATATCTAACACATTAAAACAGATAAAAGTTGAAATATGTTTTTCCCGTCAGGGGTGGATTATAATCGTGTCTAACATCTTTCATCATTACTTGCATTTCCCACTTTCTCTAGAGACTTCATAAACAAGGGTTTGAATTAAATGGGCTAGGGAGAAATAGGGAGTGGCAGAGAATAGAAATGAGGGGGTGTATCTATTGAGTCAGGTCTGTGCTGCATAGTTTTGAAAGGGAACAAACTCATTTAGGATCAGATCAGATCAGTCGCTCAGTCGTGTCCGACTCTTTGCGACCCCATGAACTGCACCACGCCAGGCCTCCCTGTCCATCACCAACTCCCAGAGGTCACTCAGACTCGCATCCATCGAGTCAGTGATGCCATCCATGTACATTCTTGTACAGCCTATTAGTCGAATGCTCAGACTGTGGTATCAGACAGACCTGGACTTGAATTCCAGTTCATTTAGTTAGTCATTCATTCACTCATTTAACTAATATTTATTGAATATCTTATATGTGCTAAGAAATTTGCTGGGAGATTGCTTTAATCTCTCCGTGACTTAGGATCCTCATTGTATCAGTTATCTGTTCCTACAATAATGTTATGTAAGAAACAATCACAAAACCCCAGGGGCACCTAACAGTAAGCATTTATTATTGCTCACTAGTCTGTGGGTAGCCTGGGTGGAAATGCCAGTCGAAGCAGGGCTTGGGTAGTTTTTCTGTGCTATCTTAGGGGCTGAGGGTCTTGGGGAGCTAACTGGTCAAGACTAGCCTAAGTGTCTCATCTTCCACCAGGACACTTTGGGCTTCTTATTGGGCAGGTGTTCAAGAGAAGAAGCAGAAATTGCAAGGCCCTCTGAACTCTAGGCTCTTGACATCCTACTGGACAAAGCAAGACACAAGCCAACCTGATTCCAGGAGTAGAGAAATTGACTCCATCTGTCAAAGGGCAGAGGTGCAAAATCTCACTGCATTGTGAAGTCACATTGCAAGGACTGTGGGTACAAGGAAGGAAGAATTAGGGTCATTTTTTTTGCAGCCAATCTGCTGCAACCATCTTGTTATGCTAGGATAATATTAGCACCTACTTCTTAGAGTTACTGTGAGAATTCGGTGAGATCATTGCATACAAAGCAGTAATTCTGAGCCAGGCTTGCAGGAAGTGCTCAGCAAATAATAGCCATTTCTGCTGCTGTTGTGGCAATAATTAAGGTTATTATTATTATTGATCTGAGTCCTCCTCATCCCTGGGCATCTGTTCAGTGCAGTTCAGAGGTTCAGATCCCCTAGCCGAGCTTTGCTCCTGCATGCCTGATTGCTTTTCCTCTTAATAAAGGAGCAAGTCAGTTGATGGAAAACTTCCTTGATTTTTCGAACACAGGTGCCACTGTGCGTTAGCATCCTTTGGCCATTAGCTGTCAAGGCAGCCAGGGCAGAGATCTATTTAAAGAACAAGTAGGTGCATTTGCTTTTTGCCATGAAAGCTGTGCCAGGGAAAGAGACAACATCTGAAACAGAGGCAGGAGGGTCCTGATATGAGACAGACCTTAGTTTGCCATCTGCATTTACTCAAGAAAGTGGAATTAATTGCTTAGTGAGCTTTGGTCTCCTCATGTTAATTAATGATGATGCAGCCAGATGTTAATGGTTTGTTATTTGTTTTTATTTGCAAAGGAGGGAGATTGAGCCCTGAGTTAGAAATGCCTCACAGGTTGCATTTTTGCTAACCTCTACAGTCCTGCTCACAATGCCTCAGCAGGCTAGGTGCTCCTAGTTGAGCTATGAGAATAGGGATCATTGAGTCTTGGTTTTGTTGGGGCTCTTGTTTATTGCCAAAGAATGGCCAAGATGCTTTTCACCATGTGAGATAAACCTCAACGTGCTTGATGTTATGGGCCTAACATCAGCCTCCTTTGCAAATGGGAGGCACCAGCATCTGCAAAAAAAAGCATCTATATCTACGAAGAAGAGCAGAACAAATTTATCGATAGGAATCTCCACAAATTTTAATTTTTTTATAAGAAGGGAAACACCTTCTTTTGAGTTCTATCCCAAGACAGAAAAGCCAGAGATGAAATGTGTTTGTGATTCATCAGAAAACAGACAGATTTTATTTCTCTTATTTTTAGAAGTAGCTGTCTAGGTACTGGGCTCTGTCGAACGAGAGAGAGATTATATTTGGAAATCCTAATTGTGGAGAAGCTTTCTTTAAAAAGCAGCCTAATGCCAAACTGGCTCCCACTGATGCTTCTTTGGTTGTTTCTTTTTTCTCTTTAATCCTTCTGACACTCTGAAAGTAGTTCACACATAGAATTAAAAGAATCCATTTTGTCCATCCTTGATATTTACTTGACTTTGTAGTCCGTGGCCCTCACTTGGAAGAGTGGTGTCAGGAAAAATTATAAATTTTTTAGTTGGAACACTCAACTCAAATAGGCTAAAGCAAAAACAAAACAAAACCCAAAAGCAGAAAGCAAGAAAGGAGAATGTTGGCTTACATTATCGACAAATGTAGAAGCTTCAGACACTGCTGGTTCCAGGCACTCAAATAATGGCACCAGTTTCTTACATCACTCTCTCTTTTGCATAGACTTCAGTCTCAGGCTGGAGCGAAGCAAACATGCCCCTCAGCAGCTCCAGACTTATATTCTACCAGCTTAGCAATCTAATGTAAAAGTATGCCCTCTTCCTAACAGCACTAGCAAAGTTTCAGATGGGGATCTCATTGGTTTGCATCGAGTCCCATGCCCTTCTCTGTACCAAACACTGGCTATTGTGGCCAATCCAGTAGACAGATTGGTCAGGCTTATGGAGGGGCCAACCTCTGGAGTAGAGGGAGACATCAGTTTCACCCAGACCTCATGGACAGACTATAGGGGTGAAGTGATTTACTTGAAAGGCAGTCAGGAGCAGGGAAATGTGTGCTGCTTGGGCAAAGGTAACAGGTGATTTCTGGGATAATGTGCTAGTCTGGGTCCTTCAGGATACAGACACTGAGATAGGATTAAATACTGTAGGATTTAATTAGGGGAAACACCTAGGGGAGGACATAGCAAGGGAGCTGGGAAGGCTTGTCCAGCCATCAGACTCTGAGTGAAGGGGAAAGAGAAGGAAGATTCAGTAGGAGTGTCCTGGATTCCCAGGCATTGCAAGAAAGTTTCAGCAAGGTGTCAGGAGTCCTCTCCTGACAGTCTCTGGCAGAGAAGTCCCATCTCTCCCCGATTAGGCCTGTTTTAGCATTCCTGCTGCATTCAGTTACTGGCTGGGAACAGCCCATGGGAAACGTGGCCTTGTTTGCACCAATGGATTTGAGAGTGCAGCAGCTGGGGCCCTCAGTCAATTAAGCTTCCTGTAGCCGGAGCTTTGTAAGGCACGTTCTCATGGCTGTCACAGATAATAACTCACATTTGTAAAGTATATCATAGATTAAAAGGTGCTATAATAGGTCTTAGCTTAATTAATGCCCATGATACAGATAATGATCGTCATCACCTTTTCCCATTTTAGAGATGGGGAAGGTAAGACAGGAGAGGTCATGATTTGTCCAAGCCCCTAGTCAGTAAAGAGCTGGACTCAGATCCTGACCTGCCTCCCTACCTATCATCCCCCCTCTGCACTCTGTTGAACAGCATACCCCAAACTAATGTCCACCTGGAACCTTATTTAGAAATAGAGTCTTTGCAGATAGAATTAGCTAGGTTAAGACCAGCCATGTTGTATTGGGGTGAACTCTAAATCTGATGTGATTGGTATCCTGGTAAGAAGAAGAGATAAGGACATAGCCACAGAAGAGAAAGAGAAGAGAAGCCCACGTGGTGACAGAGGTAGAAATCAGAGTGATACGGCCATAAGCCAAGGATTGCCAAAGATTGTCAGCAACCACCAGAAGGGAGGAGAGAGGCATGGACAGGTCCTTCTCTACAGCCTTCAAGAGACAGCATGGCCTTATTGGCACCTCGATTAGGACTTCTAGCCTCCAGAACTGTGAGAGAATAAATCTGTTGTTTTAGCCATCCAGATCAGATCAGATCAGTCGCTCAGTCGTGTCCGACTCTTTGCGATCCCATGAACCGCAGCACGCCAGGCCTCCCTGTCCATCACCATCCCCCGGAGGTCACTCAGACTCGCATCCATCGAGTCAGTGATGCCATCCAGCCATCTCATCCTCCACCGTCCCCTTCTCCTCCTGCCCCCAATCCCTCCCAGCATCAGAGTCTTCTCCAATGAGTCAACTCTTCGCATGAGGTGGCCAAAGTACTGGAGTTTCAGCTTCAGCATCATTCCTTCCAAAGAAATCCCAGGGCTGATCTCCTTCAGAATGGACTGGTTGGATCTCCTTGCAGTCCAAGGGACTCTCAAGAGTCTTCTCCAACACCACAGTTCAAAAGCATCAATTCTTCAGCGCTCAGCCTTCTTCACAGTCCAGCTCTCATATCCATACATGACCACAGGAAAGACCATAGCCTTGACTAGGGGAACCTTTGTTGGCCAAGTAATGTCTCTGCTTTTGAATATGCTATCTAGGTTGGTCATAACTTTCCTTCCAAGGAGTAAGAGTCTTTTAATTTCATGGCTGCAGTCACCATCTGCAGTGATTTTGGAGCCCAGAAAAATAAAGTCTGACACTGTTTCCACTGTTTCCCCATCTATTTCCCGTGAAGTGATGGGACCAGATGCCATGATCTTCGTTTTCTGAATGTTGAGCTTTAAGCCAACCTTTTCACTCTCCACTTTCACTTTCATCAAGAGGCTTTTTAGTTCCTCTTCACTTTCTGCCATAAGGGTGGTGTCATCTGCATATCTGAGGTTATTGATATTTCTCTCAGCAATCTTGATTCCAACTTCTCTTTCTTCCAGTCCAGCATCTGCATATACGGAGAAGGCAGTGGCACCCCACTCCAGTACTCTTGCCTGGAAAATCCCATGGATGGAGGAGCCTGGTGGGCTGCAGTCCATGGGGTCGCTAAGAGTCGGACACGACTGAGCGACTTCACTTTCACCTTTTCGCTTTCATGCATTGGAGAAGGAAATGGCAACCCACTCCACTGTTCTTGCCTGGAGAATCCCAGGGGCAGGAGAGCCTGGTGGGCTGATGTCTATGGGGTCACGTGGAGTCGGACACGACTGAAGTGACTTAGCAGCAGCAGCATATAAGTTAAATAAACAGGGTGGCAATATACAGCCTTGACGTACTCCTTTTCCTATTTGGAACCAGTCTGTTGTTCCATGTCCAGTTCTAACTGTTGCTTCAAAGCCACAGAATCTGGTAAAGCAAATATATTCCAACTAAAAATCCAGTGATTAAGACTCCACAGTTCCACTGCAGAGAGCATGGGTTTGATCCCTGGTCAGAGAACAAAGATCCCATATGCCATGTGGTGCAGCCAAAAATAAATAAATAAAGAATCTTAATAATAAATAAATTGCACGTTAAATTCCACCCCCCAAAAAACAAAGAAACAAACAAACCCGAAGTCACAGTGTCTGTGGTTAGTTAGTGAAAGTCTCTCCGTCGTGTCCAACTCTTTGAGACCCTGTGGACTATACATGGAATTCTCCAGGCCAGAATACTGGAGTGGGCAGCTAGTCCCTTCTCCAGGGGATCTTCCTAACCCAGGGACCGAACCCAGGTCCCCCGCATGGCACGCAGATTTTTTACCAGCCGAACCACCGGGGAAGCCTCAAAACCACAGAGTCTGTGGTTAGTTAGTTAGAAATACTGGATCAGGAAGATTTGGGTTGTATGCAAGTCTAAGGATAGTGTCTGAAAAAGAAACATAGTCATGTTGATATCATATGTCCCCTGATGGGACGTGATGAGAAGGGATTCCTGCTCTAAGTTCATAACTCCAGTCTAATCGTGAGAATCATCAAACAAACCCAGATTGGGTAGATGTTGCACAAACATCTGACCAGTACTCATCAGGTGTTTATGTCATGGAAGAAGGAAAGACTGAGAAATTCCCAGTTTGGACAAGGAGACTAAGAGATGAGATGACTAAATGCAATGTTGGATCCTAAAACAACCAGAAAAAGCATTGGTAAAATCCATAAAACGTCAGTTAGTATTGTACCAATGTTAATTTCTTAGTTTTGACAAATGTACCATGTAATGTAAGATGTTAATATTAGGAAAAGATGCATGAAGGGTTTGTGGGGACTCACAGTTTTTCTGTAAATCTGAAATCATTGCAAAATAAAAAGACTTATTTACGAAAATAAATCTCCATACATTTGAAAGGGAATAACACTGATGTTTCGCTTTCCAGGTGGCACTAAGCCGTAAAGAATTCGCCTGCCAATGCAAGAGATTCCAAAGATGTGGGTTCGATCCCTGGTTCAGGAAGATCCCCTGGAGTAGGAAATGGCAACCCACTCCAGTAGTCTTGCCTGGAGAATCCCATGGAGAGGGGAGCCTGGTGGGCTATGGTCCACAGGCCCACGGGGACACGACTGAGTGACTAAGCACACAGACACAACCCGGACGTTTAGTGGTGATTTTTACCGCCTTCAGACTGAACAGGCATTCTTTGAATACTTGCTTTTTGCTGAGCTTTTTAATGGGTTCTTTCATATGTTTCAATCCCCCTGTGGTCCTTATAAACATCTAGGAAGGTAGATAAGCTTGCTCCCATTTTACAGGTGAGGAAGGAGAGGCTCAGAATCACCTCTCCCTTTCCCTGCAATGAATTGCAGCAATATCAGGATGGGCTGATGAGGAGAAATGATTTTGTGCTTTGATGCCCCTCAAGGTTGACTTGAGAATGACACATAAATTCTTATGAAAAGTATCCTCTGGAAATTATGTGATTCCCCCTAAAAACCAGTAGGTATTTTCAAAGTGCAGCCAGATTCATGTTCCCTGTGGTGCTTGCTCACTCGCTCGCGCTCTCTCGCGCTCTCTCGCTCTCTCTCTCTCTCTGTTTCCTGTGCTAGAAAGGGCTGGCGTGAGGTTCCTGGGTTTGCTGCCTGAGTGAGCAGGAATGTCTCACGTGACTGCAGCTTCAGAAGCATCAGCTGTGGGGCAGGAGACTTGCAGCTGGCCTCCCCCACAACCATCACTCCCTTTCTTTCCTCCAAGCCTCCTCCTCCATGTGGGACCCTGGGTGGATGGGTGGCCTGTATTGCTTTCTGCTCAGTGTCTTTGCAGTTTCCTGAGCATGATGATGATGATGGAAGACTCAGTGAGCTTTGAGCATCTAGCCCAGAGGAAGAAGCAGCTTTTATCTAGGAAATAAATGGTTGGCAAAAATGATGCCCCCAATCATTCTTTCATTCAGCCATTTATTTAGTATTTATCCTGTTAGGTACATAAGACGGATGTAGTCCCCTGTCCTCAAGGAACAGATATCTGGATGCAGCCAGCAACTCGGGCCTTGGTCTTGCCAGATGATGATGATCTAGTCTAGGTCCTTCTAAACTTGTCCACAGAGAACAGCATCTGGAAGACATGGGGCTTCTTGCAGAATCCCTTTCACCACTGACAAATTCTAGTTATGATAACTAAGCCTGAAACTTAGGCTGGTCAGATATCTGTCTCCCCCATGTTTTGGATCACAATGAAAAGAGACAAGCTGTTATAGCGGCCAGATATGTGCAATGGGCACAGAGAAAAGGAGAGTCCAACCCTGTTGAGAGGAGTTGGGGAAGGGGAAGGCTCTTGGAGAGGGCAGTTCCAGGGTCTTCCGTGTTTGCTCAACACAAATATGATACTTAAGAGCATGAGCTCTGATGTCAGACAGAAATGAGCTGAGTCTCTGCTTGATTGCTTGTTAACATGTGTGAGTTTGAACAAATATATTAGCTTCTCTGAGCCTCAGTCTTCTCATGCAAAAAAGGGAGATCAATCCTAGGACTTATTTTCCAGGGTTGCTATAATCTCTAACCTGCAAGTAAAGAACTTAGCTAAAATCTTAGGAAATTGCTATTATCCTTCTTCATAAATTCTTGGGGGGGACTACCAGGGATCAGAAAAGAGTAACTATCATAGAGGTCTCCCTGGAGGAAGTGACCTTTGAGTCTGTAAGCTTGGCAACAGCAAGGATGGTAACACTTTTGCATGCTTCTATATCCCTGGCATCTGGCAATCAAGTTGGCTCTTAGCATGTTTGTTGAGTGAGTAAATGAATGACTGGCCAGAACTTTGAAGGAGGGATATAAGGTGCACATAGAAGGATCTTTCCAGCATTTCTGTCTTCCCAGAGACCATAGTTATTAATGGGGTAGCTCAGTTGGTGAAGAATCTGTCTGCAATGCAGGAAATTCCAGTTTGATTCCTGTCAGGAATATCCACTGGAGAAGGGATAGGCTACCTACTCCAGTGTTCTTCGGCTTCCCTGGTGGCTTAGCTGGTAAAGAATCTGCCTGCAGTGTGGGAGACCTGGGTTCAATCCCTGGGTTGGAAAGATCCCCTAGAGAAGGGAACGGCTACCTGCTCCAGTATTCTGGCCTGAAGAAGTCCATGGACTATACAGTCCATGGTGTTGCAAAGAGTTGGACGTGACTGAGTGACTTTCACTTTCAAGCAATATATACCATTTTGTACATTTTAAAAATTAAAAAAAATTTTTTGGTCATGCTATGTGGCATGTGGGATCTATTTCCCTGACCAGGGGTTGAACCTGTGCCCCTTGCATTGGTAGCATGAAGTCTTAACCACTGTACTACCAGAGAAGTGCCTTGTATGTTTTTTTTTTTTAATATAAAGATTATGTCTTTTGGGGGTTATACCAAGACTATCAGTCTGGGGCTGCTTCACCTTCCCTGGTATGAAATATTTCTGTTGCCATTGTTCAGTTGCTAAGTTGTGTCCAACTCTTTGTGATCCTATGGACTGCAAGCACTCCAGGCTCTTCTGTCCTCCACTACTTCCCAGAGTTTGCTCAGATTCATGTCCATTGTGTCAGTGATGCTGTCTAACCATCTCATCTTCTGCCACCCCCTTCTCCTTTTGCCTTCACTCTTTCCCAGCATCAGTGTCTTTCCTGATGAGTCAGCTCTTCTCCTGTATACCACAGTTTATTTAAACGACCCCCCTGCTGTTGGATATTTAGGTTGTTTTCAATTTGTCATCATGATAAGCATTGTCATGATGATAGTCTCTGTTATTGTTCAGTCACTAAGTTGTGCCAAACTCTTTGCGACTCCATGGACTGCAGCACACCAGGTTTCTCTGTCCTTCATCTCCCAGAGTTCACCCAAACTCATGTCCATTGAGTCGATGGTGCCATCCAACCATCTCATCCTCTGTCATCCCCTTCTCCTCCTGCCCTCAATCTTTACCAGCATCAGGGTATTTTCCAGTGAGTCAGCTCTTCGCATCAGGTGTCCAAAGTATCAGGGCTTCAGCATCTCTGTAATCTCTGTACATTCATCTATTTGTTTCTTTAGGTTAAATTCCTTAAGAGACTCTCAGGGGTCAAAAGGGTAGGTGCATATAATTTTTAAGGTTTTGGACACTTTAGTGCTAGATCACCCTCCAGGAATGCTGTGTCATGTACATTGCTGGGTACCAGTCGGCTAATCTGATCGCCAGCCTGCTTCAATCGCCAGAGGCCTGAAAAACGGCCTCTCACCATTTCCACAGCACTTTTCACTGCCTTGCCTGCTTGGCCAAATGGGATTGCTGGAGAGAACCAGCCTCTTCCTTTATCAAGCCTTCCGGATATCTGTCATGTCATGTTAGGATTACGTAAGTGTGATCTTGAGAAATTTCCTTGGAGGAGAGACGCTCCCAGATGTTGGCGCAAGTACTGGGGAGGGGAGGGAGGGACACCTGGGGCACTGGGAGGTTAGTCACGTGGCATGCCCCGCTTCCCACCCGTCCGCTTCCCTTGACTCCCGTGGAGGTAACCTTGTTCAACCTCTTTCCACCGCACACACACAACAGAAACAAGCGTCCTCTCTGTAGTATGCATCTCGCAGCTCTTTTATAGGCTTGTCATATACTGTTTTGTAATTTGGGGGACATTTTTCTATCTCTCCAGCTGACCTGTAGCATGGAAGGGTAGAATCTTACTCCTTTCAGTATCCCCAGTATCTGGCAGAAGGTAATGCTAAAACAAAAAATAAGATGAGGATAATAATAACAATAGCAACAACTAATGTGATGAGCATTTGCGATGTGCCAGGGGCTTCCCTCATGGCTCATTGGTAAAGAATTTGCAACACAGGAGACACAGGAGACTTGGGTTCAATCGGGAAGATTCCCCTGGAGAAGGAAATGGCAACCCACTTCAGTATTTTTGCCTGGGAGAATTCCCTTGGACAGAAGAGCCTGACAGGCTACAATCCATGGGGTCACAAAGAGTTGGACAAGACTGAACGACTATCATACCATATCAGGAGCTTCCCAGGTGGCTCAGCTGGAAAAGAATCTACCTGCAATACAGGAGAGCCGGGTTTGGTCCCTGAGTCAGGAAGATCCCCTGGAGAAGGGCATGGCAACCCACTCCAGTATTCTTGCCTGGAGAATTCCATGGACAGAGGAGCCTGATGGGCTACAGTCCATGGAGTCGCAGAGTTGGATAAAACGGAGCAACTAACACTTTCACCTTCAGGTACTTCACAGACTGTATCAAGTCACATATTTTATCTCATTGAATTATTCCCTTAAAACATATGCTGTAGGTATTAGTACTGTCCCATTTTACAGATGAGGATGCTAAGGCTCAGAGAGATGAAATGACTTGCTCAAGGTCACACGGCCAGTGAGTGGAAGAGGTGGGACCCAAGACCAATTCCCTTTCAGTTATTCTTCTAGGTGCTTGGTGAGTATCTAAGTCACTTCCTGAGGAGCCAACTTTCCCTTTGAGTTTGTGTGTGCTCAGTTGTGTCTGACTCTTTGCAACTTCATGGACTGCAGCCTGCCAGGCTCCTCTGTCCATGGGATTTTCCAGGCAAGAGTATTGGAGTGGGTTGCCATTTCCTACTCCAAACTTTCCCTTTGCTTCCTCCCTAATACTGGCTGATGAATGGAAGATACTGACAGATATCTGTTCTCAGCAGAAGTGAGGAATCTGGTTTATTTATTTTAAGAGGGAAGCCAGACCAGGGTTTGAGAGGGTCTTCTTGGAGGTGTGCTTTGAAAGACCTAACAGGATACAGTTCTGCCTCTCCTGACCTCCCCACTTTCAGTCAGAGTGCCTGGGATCCCTCCATTATGGATTCACTCTTAAAAAAACAAAAAACAAAAAAACTCGGAGCTTAAAGCTTCTTGTGAAAATGTGGATTCTCCCAGCAAATGTCAGTCCCCTCCATCCCTCATGCCTTAGTGGGCATCAGGACAGCTGAACTTCTTTCTCAAGCTGCTCTTCCTCACTCAACTCTTCTTTCCACTTGTCCAAATTTAACCAGCTTAAAATCTCACTCAGACGAGTTTCCTGGCCTCTCCTAGCTTGTTCTGCTCTCTCCCTGTAGCCAGTAACTCTGGTATTGATCATCTTGGATGATGATCTAGCCCCAGTTCTTCTAAAATTGTTCAAAGCTAGCTGTATCTTGAAGTTATGGGGCCCCTTGCAGAATCCCATGAACTACTGTCATATCCCATTTACAACTATACATGCAATTTCAGGTGGTCAGACACCCTCTTTCTGAGATTTCAGTAAAATAAAAGATACAGATACTAAACATTCTAAGAATAACTCACTTATTCAGCACTGCATGTGTTCTAAGCCAGGCTCCTCTGTCCATGAGGATTCTCCAGGCAAGAATACTGTAATGGGTTGCCCTTCCTTTCTCCAGGGGATCTTCCCAACCCAGGGATCACACCTGCATCTCATGTCTTCTGCACTGGCAGGTGGGTTCTTTACCACTAGTGTCACCTGGGAAGTCCACATGCAGAACTGACAAAATATCAAAGTGGTCTGGGCCCTGAGAACTTAAAGACACTCAAGACTGAACTGTGTTCTTGAAGCATCCAGTCTGATGGGAGAATTGGTTATAATGTATGCTGGACCCAGGGAGTAGGCTGTATTTCAGGCGCTCATATGATGGACTAACATATGGTTAGGCTTCAGTAAGTGTTATTTATTTGTTATAGGAAGGAGGAGAAGGGAATGACAGAAGATGAGATGGTTGGATGGCTTCACCAACTCGACGGACATGAGTTTGAGCAGGCTCTGGGAGTTGGTGCTGGACAGGGAAGCCTGGAATGCTGGGGTCCATGGGTTGCAAAGAGTCAGACACAACTGAGCGACTGAACTGATTTGTTATAGACCAGGAGCATATTCTGGAGGGGGCCTGGGAGTGCGAAGATTCTGCCTTCTTTCTTTATTTTCTTGTCATTAGACCATGCTTCTGGATTTCCTGGAGTAACGGGGGCTCCGAACCCCCACCCATGAGAGATGCAGTTGCTAAAGGTATTGGGGCAAGGCAGTTAGGTAAATCTAGCATAACTAGAGGATGGATTCAGGGCAGATAATGCGATTGAAGTGCTGGAAATAAAAGAGAAAATCAAACCTATTTTTGCCGTACATTGGAGAAGGAAATGGCAACCCACACCGGTGTTCTTGCCTGGAGAATCCCAGGGATGGCAGAGCCTAGTGGGCTGCCATCTATGGGGTCTCACAGAGTCAGACATGACTGAAGCGACTTAGCAGCAGCAGCAGCAGCAGCAGCAGCCTCAACTTAAGTATACTTGCATAGAAGAAAACATTATGTCACTACTGGAAATGAAAATACAATATTTTTTCTGATGCATTTTAAAATAAATATATAACATTTAAACCTTAAAAAAAATGTCTAAAGGCCACCTAACACGACCCTTCACACCTCAGCACAGCATGTATCGCCCTTTGGAAAATGCCTCTCTTCAACAATAATCATCATCACTATAGTAACAATAATAAGCAAAGATGATACACATGGGGTTTTCTATATGCCAGTCATGCTAAGGGATTTACATACATTAGTTAATGACAGCCATATGAAGAGATACTGTTACAATCTCCACCTTACTCATGGGATCACTGATTCACAGAGAGGTTGAGTAACTTCCTCCAGGCCACACAGTTTGTGTGTGGTAAAGCCAGATTGGAACCAAGCTAACTTTACCCTAAAGCCTGGCCTTTTAACCATTTCATTATACTGTCTCTGCTGATGCTCCTTCTTCCAGCACCAGTAGTAGTTTGAGGCTGGATGTTTAACTGCACTCCTGGAGGAAAAAATGAGCCTAGTTAAGCACCCACCACATAGTAGGTGCTTAATAAATAGTAACTGCTATTTTTTTAGAGTATATAACACTCATCCACATTCATTAGCTCAATGAAATGTCCTAGCCACATTTGCAGGTAGGTGGGAAGGGTCTTGCAGTCCCATTTTACAGTTGGTGAAACAGGTTCAGAACGTTCAAGTCACCTACCCAGGGTCACACAGCTGGTGAGTGGGGGAGCCCAGGATCAAGCTCATAGCACCAGAAGGCAAGTCCAAGTTTCTTTCCCCTAGAAGTGCCTTGCCTGATAACACGGAATCGACTGGTTAATAAGTAATACTTGTTGATTTGTTTTAAAAGTTTATCTTGTCAAGTCCTGCAGCATCTCTCCTGTACTTAAGCATATTTTCTCCAAAGGGCTGATGGGCTTTCCTAAGATTTGTCCCTTTCGTGGTGGGACAGAATCTCCTAGGGCACAAAGCAATTGTGAGAAGAACCCAGCAATTCTCTCTCCTTCTTCAGCTCTCTTTTTCTTGCTCACTTGTCTCCCTGCTCCATCTACTTGTTTTGTCTTTGACTTATCCCCTGTAGTGAGTTGTGCTCCTGGAAAGCTGCCCTGTGACATTTCTTCTCTTTTGTGGTCCCGATGATAGCATTTCCCTGGAGGCTCGTAAAAAAAGAGGAGGGAGTGAATAAAGCATGTCGTGCCCTGCCAGTGCCATCCAGCGACAGAGCTTGATGGTTGGGCTGAGGCTTTGAGCATGAATCTTCTCTCTTGTAGGACCTCCTTCTATGTGCACTCATGTACAGTCGTGTGCACATGCACACCTACACACACATGTACACTGTATTGTTTGGAACAGGCAGTGATATGACTGAAGCCCTGGGTCCTCTGGCCAAGAGGGGGCTCAGGTGTGATTCCTCAGGCTGATTTGCCATGGGTTTCTTATTGTAGGGTCCTCCAGCAAACTTGCTGTATGGGTTTCCTATGGCTGCTGTAACAAATATCAACAAACTTGGTGGCTTAAAACAACATGGATTTATTGTCTTACAGTTTTGGAGGTCAGAGTGCCACAATCAAGGTGTTGGCAGGGCTGTGCTCCATCTGGAACCTCTCAAGGAGAATCTGTTTCCTTGCCTTTTCTAGCTTCTAGAGGCTTCCCTCATTCCTTGCTTTGTGGCCCCTTCCTCTGTCTTCTGGAGAAGGAAATGGCAGCCAACTCCAGTGTTCTTGCCTGGAGAATCCCATGGACAGAGGAGCCTGGTGGGCTGCTGTCCATGGGGTCGTACAGAGTCAGACACGACTGAAGCGACTTAGCAGCAGCAGCCTCCATCTTCAAGACCAATAACACAGCTCTCTCTCTCTCTTCTTCCCTCCCTCCCTCCGTTTCTCTTTATTTCTGTCTCCCTCTCCTCCTTCCCTCTGCCTCCATCTCCCTCTGCTCTCCCCACCTCTCTCAACCCTCTACTCCATTATCACCTCTCCTCTCTATTCCTCCTGCTTCCCTTTCCCCTTATAATACCGTAGTGATTACACCGGGTCCACCCAGATAACTCAGGGTAATCTCTTTATCGCAAGATCCTTAATCATACCTACTAAGTGCTATTTGCCACATATGGTAACATGTTCACTACTTCTGAGGATTAGCACGTGGACATTTTTGAGGGCTGTTATTCCTCCCCACTTGCCAAGTGAAATGGGAACATCTACTCTTTCTGGACAAACTCAGCACCATTTCTCCAGGAGACAGAAGAGCACAGAAAATCTGAGACTGACTGTTCAGATTCGCATCCTGCCCTCCCCATCTCTTTCTAGCTGTCTTACCTCAGGCACATCACCTGGGCTCTCTGTGTCCAGTTTCTTCATCTCGAAGATGGGCATATAATGCAGTACAACCTCATTTTGCTGTTACAAGTCATGAATATTGCTGGGGTGATAAAACACGTCAGCTGGTGAATCATACGCATGTAAAAAAATGGAAGCAGCAATTTTAACTAGGATGTCATACAGCATAATAGTTATAAACCTCGGTCCCAATCCCAGTGGTGCCATTTATGAACTAAAGGGCTAGTTGTTTTAGGCCACCGGGTCTCAGTTTTCTCATTTTTTAAAATGGAAATAAAACAGTTGCCATCTTAACACACAGGATTGTTGTGAGGATGACATAACAGCATGGTCATACGAGTCACCCAGCACACAGTGGGTAGCTCTTGTTACAGACACCACCACCATCACCACTGTTTGTCTATTCTGGAGGTTATGGAGAGTCTTAATGGACTGCCTCTGGCCTCAGCAGCACAAGGACAGGCCAGGACAGCTTGCTGAATCCAGGGCCCTGAGAAATCCCTTTGCAGTGCTCCATCCTCGAGAGGATCAGCCTGGCTGGGCTTAGTTAGCCTTGGGGTGTCTGGTGTCTAGGCATCTCCCTGCTGCAGAGCTGCCAGAGCTTACAGCCACAGCTGATTCTCTGAAGGAAGAGTTCTCTCCAGAAGCTCTCAGAATGGAAGAGAGGTTTGAAGATGGTGACCAAGGAGGTAGGGAGGCTGGAGGCAAAATCTGAGAAGGCAGAGCTGGTTCCTAGATGGCATGGTCACCGGGGAAGGTGCAGAGCTCTGGTTTCAACCATATTATTATTTTTTAATTTTGCTGCAAAGCTCTGTTCCAGTGAAGGCTTGGGCAGATGCCCAGTATGCAAAACATTTAAAAGTGCAACTGCTCAGGTTGAAAGCAGAGGTAGAGAGGGGTGGTGGAACTCAGGCCTCACTTACACTCCAATAGGGGCCTCTTGAGAGGGGGCCAGTTTGAGAAAAAACTAGCAAGGTAGCAAAAACAGAGGCCCTGGAATCAGACAGACCCAAGATTTGCATTTCTGCCTGTGCCACTTCTTGGCTGTGTGAGCTTTGGGGCTTTACTTCACCCGAGTCTCAGTTTCATCAGCTGAAAATGGGACAATAATGGCACCCATCTCATAAAGATTGGAGTTGGCAACCGTAAAGTGCTTAATACAGGTGGCAGATGTCTAGACATTTAGCAGGTGGTAGCTATTTTCGTTCCCTAAGGGTGATCTGAGTTCATGACCGACCTTCCCAGAACATGTGCCTAATGCCAGGGAAGCTGTGAGGTGGGGGTAGATGGGTAGACATTCCTTGGAACTGGGAGCCAAAAGACCTGGGAATTAATTGGATTCTGATTCCACCATCAGCATCCTCTGCGGGTTTCTTGAATCAGTCTTCAGATGTCTACTGAGACATGTACCTGATACTGTTCTAGGCACTGGAACACAGGCCTTGGCATCTGAAAGGCCTAAGGTCCAGACTCTGCTCTGCTACTTTCTATCTTTTTGGCTGTGGGCAAGCCACTGTCTCTCTCTGTTCCTCAGTTTCTCCATGTGCAAAATGAGGGCATTGAACCTGTGTCATGGGATCTTTCTAGAAAAGATTTAATGAAGTTCTGCCAAAGAATTGTAGAATGCATTTGAACTTGACTCTGAGAGAGGCATCCTGAAACATGGGCTTTGGAATTATACAACCCTGGATTTCAATACTATGTCTTACATTTTTGGTGTAACATTATGCAAGAGACTTAACTTCTTGAGTCTCGGTTTCCTCAACTATAAAATGGGAATAATAATAGTTCCCTCAAAAGGTCATGGTAGAGATTCAAGGAAATGACACATGTAAAGTCCTTAGCCAAAGGGCTTGTGTGTAGTTGGTTCTCAATAAAATGACAGCTGCCACCATCATCACCACCACCATCATCAACATCATCATGATCATCAATAAAGTGAAGCTCTAAATAGTCTCTAAGATCCTCACATTTTAAGCCCTACTTTTCAAGGAGGGGATTAGGTGACGACTGTGGTAGCTCACTCTGGGCCCTCTGAGTGGGACTGTCTAGAGGAAGGTCCCCGGTAAAGAGGGTTCTAATTCACTTTGCTGAGAAGTTCTAAACAGATCCTGGTCTATTTGAGATTTCCTGTCCTTTCCTCCCAACAAGCAGGAATAAGACCCATTGAGATCTGAAACGTTGGAAGCCATGTGAATCAACTGCTCTCTTTTTTAAGGAATTACATATTTTATTTATTTATTTATTTATTTTGCTGTGCTGAGTCTTCTTTGCTCCACATGGGCTTTCTCTAGTTGTAGAGAGTGGGGGCTACTCTTTAGTTGTGGTATGCGGGCTTCTCATTGCAGTAGCTTCTCTTGTTGCATCACACAGGCTCCACACATGGGCTTCAGTAATTGTGATGCGTGGGCTTAGTTGCCCCACGGCATGTGGAATCTTCCTGGACCAGGGATTGAACCCGTGTCGCCTACATTGACAGGCAGATTCTTATCCACTGTACTACCAGAAAAGTTCAGTCAATTTCTCTTTATGTATTTCTCCTTTTAATGATTTATTTTCTTGTCTGTATAGTGATTTCACTTCAGAAGATGAATCTGGGTCTTTGGGGTTTAGGTCTTTGGCCATGGCTCAATTGTCTGATTTAGACCTTTTATAATCTCCCAACTTCATCCCACTCAAACCATGAACTGAAAGGTGAGGCTGGCATATACCATTCTGGATTGGCTGTCAATTCCTTTCTCCTTCTGTCAAGACATTTGAATCACAGGACAGATTATGGATCATGGGGTTATAGCAGCCCACAACTTGGATGTTCTTATTGTTGCTTTCTAACTTCTTGCATAATCATATGCTCATTTTATGCAGATAAGACTTGGAGATGTTAAGTGACTTTTCCAAGGTTGTATGGGGGCTCGACTTGGTTCCAGAAACCTGTCAAGCGCTTATTCAACTAAGCCATCCTGCCCCATAGAAATTTCCATTTCCTAAGCCTCATCTTCCTGCCCTGATTTTCAAGGCACCTGAGGTATAGGTCAGAAATCTGCAGTAGTGTGGGTGAGGACAGGTCAGCTAGGCTGATTTGGTGGGGAGGAGCCACTTGGAGACTCCCACACTGGGGTCAAACTCTTTTCTGAGCGAGCAGTGAAAGTCTGGGGGCGTATGTGGAAAAGGGGCTGTAAAGTTACAGCTTCTTAGAGTGAACGACAAGATTAGAACAAGTGTGTGGTAGGTAGGCTGTCACTGACTTCACTGTGTGATGTCGAAAAGTCCCGTTCCCCGCCCCCCCCCCCCCTCCCCCCCCCCCCCACCTCCCCTGGACTCTCCCCCTTTTCTGCTCTAACCATCCAATTACTTAACTTCGCAGCCTGAGGGTTCGCTTCCCGCCCATCCCCTCCGCCGCCGCATTTTAGCGCTGTCCGCGGTGCTGATCGCCAATCTCCCGATTGCCATTTCCACCAGCTAGGATCTCTGGTGCGCCCAATCTCACCTCCCGGGCTCCCACCCCTCTTTCTCCAGGTACCTCACACATAAATCACGGCGAGGGGAAGGCAAGCTTGGCTCCCCCTGCTCCAGGAAACTGCTACCCCCTCCCTTGCTCAAACCGGGTTTTGCAGCAGTGGTGGCAGCCGCCACTGATTCCCGCACCGGGGAAGCAATTGATTCGTCTACTGTCAGCAGCCCCGGAGTTGCCTACTCGGACGACAGAGAGAAAGAGAAAGAGACAGAAAGGGAGAGAGAACAGAGATAGAAAGAGAGAGAGATTCACAGAGTGAAAACCTTCATCCATGTGGAGGTAGGCTGAGGGAGCCACTGTCTTTACCTTATCGACTGACTGGTCTGAGTTTTCTCCTCTTCCGGCAGTGGTATTTCTTTTCATCTTGGATCTTCGTGATTTAGGGAGAGTTGCTGTGTGTGTGTGTGTGTGTGTGTGTGTGTGTGTGTGTGTGTGTGTGTGTGTGTGTGTGTGTGTGCAGTTGCTTTGATTTTATTTTGGGAAGAGTAGGAAAGTCAAATGAACAATTTTCTTTCAGGCACCTCCGCTGAGCTTTCAAACCAAGTCATCCAGAGTTAGCATCTTCCTACCCGTCAGGGAAGAGAGGAGTTGGCAAGAATTTGGCTCGCCCATTCCCCCTGCAATCCTCTGGTGTCTTGGTAAGTGATATTCTTCTCAATTGTGTAAATGGGCTAGGGGTATTGGAGTCCCAGTTGCAACGAGGTATGTACATGACCTGGTGGGATAGAGGTTAGGTGGGAGGGAAAGGGTGTTGAGGAATGGCCACATTTATTTGCCCACATTCTGCAGTGTTTGATTGCCTAAGCAGCACCCCAAAGCCAAATGAGATTTCGGCTCACTGCCCAGGGTGGGGGTAAAATATGCTCATGTTTTAGGCAATGCAATCAAAATTGTGGCTTCTGCCCAATTTGTCCTCTCCCTTGCAACAGAAGCTTCTGAAAGTAGCCAGCAGTTCTCTGAGTGAATTAACCCTTTGTGGTACTGGCCAGCCTGGCAAGGACAGTCTCTGGGTATTCTGATCTAGTGGGTGGGCACCTTGACTCTGGATGAGAGAGGATCACTTATGGCTGGATGGTTAACCCTTGCCTAGGGTAACGTAGGCATGCCAAGTGAAGCTTGCATAGGAGCGGGTGCAGATTGTACCATCTTCCAGGGACAGCTGAGTAACTTAATTGTGGTGATTTTGTGCAAGCTTGCCTGTTCACAGTTTTCTGAGATGAGAGATCTGGGAGACATGAAAGGATCACATTTTTCTTGGAATGAGTGGTCAGGCAGGTCAGAGGGGAGCAGCCAGCTGTCTGCTGAGCAGACAAGGTTTTATTTTCACAGGTGGTATAACCTGTAAGTGATTACACAGAGGATGCACCAAGCCCAGGGGATTTCATCCTTGAGCCTGTCTCAGAGTAGGGAAAGGGGTGAATAAGGTTTGTTCGGCTTCTGGGGAAGGGTTCCAGGCTCCAGCTTCAGATCTGTTCCAGGACAGACCATACCCTGCTCTAGTTTCTTTATTCTGATGGGATCAGCCTCACCAACCTGTTAGTGAGTAGGAGGGGGAGGTCCCTTGTAACTGAATCCAAAACTCACATTTAATTTTAAATGCCTTTGCTGCTAATCTGTGACCCATCAAAAGGGGATTTGCTTTGCTTCCTGGTTTGATTATATCTACCTTTCTGGAAATGAATGTCTTTATTTTTAGCATCTTCACTATTATCTCAGGGGCCACCCCCTCCCCGAGGATTTCCTCTTCCAGTTCTTATTCTTGGAGGTGGGAGGAATAAAACATCAGCCCCCAAGACTGGCAAGCATAAGCACGGCCCACTCAGTCACTTTCTCCAGCCCCAGAGCCAAGTGGGGACACCAAAATCCCAAGGCATATGACTGCTCAGGCAGGACATGACATGTGAGACAGTGGGAAGGGATGTTTGGTGGTTAGTACCAAAGAGTTGGTCCTCAAAAATCCCAGGTTTTCCTTGTTGGGTGACCTTGGGGAGGAAGTTGCCTTTGTCTCCTCCTTGGGAAGCCTAAATGTGAATGATGAATGTGGGGAAATTTGGAGCCACAGTCAAATAAGGAGCCACAGATCGGCCCGTGGGTGATATTTAAGATTTTTAACTTTGGCACTAACTGGTCAGACTGGGCCACGGCTGGGGCCCTGGAGTAGGGACTCTCAGGGGTCTCCTGCTGTGCTGAGTGTTAACTCTTTAATTGCTGGATTACAGGGAGGTTTAGGGGGCTGGGGCAATATAACCAGCCAATGCAATATAACCATCCAGTGTAGGAGTGTGTGTATATATATATATGCTATGCTAAGTCACTTTAGTCGTGTCCGACTTAAATATAAAACCGGAGTTGATTTGCAATGTTGCATTAGTTTCAAGGGTACAGCAAAGTGATTCAGTTACACATACATATGATAACCACTGGTTCAGCCATGCAGGGCAGGCCAGCCCACCTGAGGTAGCTGGAACTCGGCTGTCCACCCATGGGTGCTTTTTGAACATCTACTCGCTGCCTCCCGTCCTTATTTCCTTGGGGATGGTTAAGATCCAAGAGGCTGCCCTCCCTACCCCCTCATCACACTTGAATTGGTGCATTGTGGTGCACCAGTGTAAGGGAAACAGAAGCTTCTGGAAAGAGCTTTGGAGTTGAATCAGGAGACCTGGGTCCCAGCCCCAGCTCTGCCTCCCCTTTCTGGACCTCAGTTTCCCCATTTGTGCTATGAAGTAGCTGGTCTAGGTGACCCCAAGGCCGCTTCCATATCTGAGGCTCTATAACTGTGTGGTGAGTATTGAGTATGTATATTTGTGCATGTGTGCATTCATGCTTCTAGGAAGGGTTAGCCTGTGTTTGGGAATTTATCAGATGTGTTGAGCAGGTTTTGTTTGGGTGAATCAGGATGGAGACTGGCTCTTGTAAGAACTTTCCTAGGTTCCTAGAATCCTGTGCTCAGATGGAGAGGGGTCTTATTGGTTTGTGGCTTCAGTTACATAGACATCCAGATCTGGCAGTGCTTGAAAGCCCTCTAGAGACTTATCCCAGAAAGACACCAAGGATCTCTTTGAGAACCTCCACTCTGGAAAGATGCCTATGCCCTATAGCCCACCTGAGCACCTCGAGTTCAGAACCTCTGATCTAGTCATCAGGGGGACCAGGAAGGGCAAGCAGGAGATTGCCCAAGACCACACAGTGAGTCATGCACAGCAACATATAAAGATAAGTCACCTGCCTTCACTCTTGACTCCAGCAGCTGCCACTCCCCTGACCCAACCGGGGTGCAGGGGGAGGACCTTCAGCAGCTCCTTTCCAATTTTCTATCCTGTGAGGTGATCAGGAAGCATAGCTGTGGGGACAAGTGCGGACACCTCCTTTCTCAGGGGTGGGAGGGACGCGGTGGCCAGAGATCCTGCAGTCCAAAACGGTGGCCTGGGAGATCGGTCTCCCCGGCTTGCCGTGCCTTGTTTTCTTGCTGCCTGTACACATCCTGGCTGCCTATCTGAGGCTGTGGGTCTGGTCAGAGTGGCTGCTCTGGGGGTCTATTTGTAAGATGAGATGTTTACTCTTTATTTAACCCTCTCTCTGTGTCTCTCTGTGGGTCATAGAGAATCTGACACTTTCTAATAAAAACCACCATGACATATGGGCTTATCTTCTGCTCTTTATCCCCTTCAAGTCGGGAGCTGGTCATGAATGCAGACAAATCAGGAGTTGATGTAAAGGCGATGAGAAGCAAACAGCATGGTTTATTTCTGTTAAGCACTGTGGCTGTAACCTGGGATAAAAATAAATCTGGGACCCAGTAGTGGTGGGCTGGAGTGATGAGCTTAAATTATTCAGCTGCCACCCAGGATGGAGATCCTTGATGTGCTAGAAGAGTGAAGGAGGCACCACAAAAATAGCCACCTCTCCTTCCTGTTCCCCATCCCTGTCTGTTTCTTTAAGCCAGCCTTTTTAGCCTCTAGAGGCTGCAGTGTGAGATGCTGGGAGCAACCAGACCTGAGTTTGAATCCTGACTCCAAGTGCTTGGTTGCTGTGTGACTTCAGGAGAGACCCTAAATCTCTCTGAGCCTCATTTTCCTCAGGTGCACTAAGGGAGCACAGTGTGGTGGTAAAGAGCATAGGCTCTGGAAATAGATCTCCAGAGCTTAAATCCTGGTTCTAGCACTTTCTAGTTATGTCATGTCACCTCTCTGGGCTTCAGTTTCTCCATCTTTAAAAAGAAGATAATAAAGGAACTGTGAGTATTTTGAGTTAATGTTTGCAAACTGCTTCTCACTGAGCCTGGTAAGGAGTAAATGTCCAATAAATGTGAGTGATGGGGATGCTGTTGGTGATGGTAGCAGTGAAGTCACCCCTGACCTAAATAAGACTGAGTCAGGATAGAGAAAGGTGACTCCTCTGTTGTGCCAGGCATACATCTCTGGGACCCAGGAGAGATAGGACATGATGTGGAGACAGGGGACTTCCAGTTCCACTTACTTAGTATATGGTCTTTGTGCAGTTGCCGGGGGTGGAGTGGCAGACCTCAGTTTATTCACCCATGAAATGGGCATAATGACCACCTTTCTTTAAGTCTTTGAGGCCCCAAGGAAAAAGGGCAGTCGTGAGTGTGGTCGGCAGGCCCTGGAGGAAGGCATTCAGGAGGAGAAGCCCTCCTGACTACTCTGTGTCTTTTGTTCCTCCAAATCCTTAAGAGGCTTTTGCTGAATCATCTCTACTCACCAGCTTGGAGCTCAAGGATTTTTCCTAGGAGACTCGAGCTTTCCCTCCCTTCCCTGCCTTGGTGCTTTCCCTGCCACAGTGGGTGTCCCTACATACAGCTCCCAAAATGCTACAAGGCAAGATCCTTAGGGCCAAGGCTGTACCCCCTTCCTTTTTAGAGTCACAGTTAGCACAGCAGGTGCTCAGCAATGACTTGCATGAGTGAAGGAGTGAACGAAACCTTGATTGACTAGTGAACTGGTCAGTTTGGAGAGATGCCTTTAGCCTACGGTCCAGCCAGTGACCTGCACGCAGTAGGTCCTTAGTTAGCATTGGTTCATTATGATGAGTCATTGGTGAAGAGTTTAAAAAGGGTTGGCTTTCATCTCAGATCTGCTACAGGCAAAGAACTGGCCTTTCTCGTCTGTCAAAGAGTTAGCTAACATTTATCCATATGTCATACATTTATCGAGTACTTACAGTGTGCCTGGCACTATGGTGGGCATTGGCAAAAAAAATAATAATAATAGTGACAAAGACACAACCCCTTTGGGACTTAGATAAAGTAAGCGACTACCTACAAAATGTGATCTTTTCAGGGAGAGGGCAAGTTTTAGTACAAAGAGGTCTTCCTTCATCACCCTAAAACACTCAGCTCACTGATATGTGAAAATCCATCATTAAAGTTTCATTCTTTGTCTTTAGGCTTTGCTCTTGGATGAAGAGCAGATGCTTTTGGGGTGGAATAAAATGCATCCTGCCTTATTAGTCACTTACACTTTAGCGAGGCGGAGTTGTAAAATCCTTTCTGAAAAGTGAGGGGAGCTTTTTGAAAAGCTTTTTGCTAGTGAGAAGCGGCATTTGCACAAAGTAAGCTTGCGGCTTTACCTGGGAGGGCAAAAGGCAGAGAAAGACAAACATTGCTGGGTTCACATTCTGCTGTAAAAGCTCTCAGTGCTCAAGAGACTGATTCACCTGAACTAGGTGGTTCATCTGACTCGGTGGTTCTCAGAGTATGGTCCTCACCACCTCCCATTCCCCCCCACCCCACCCCCCCCCCCCAGCGGTATCAGCATCATCTGAGAACTTGTTAGAAAAGGCAAATTCTTGAGTTAGATTCTGGACCCATCCCATGAGAAACCCTGAGTGCAGGGCCCTGGGCTCTGTGTTTTCCTAAACCACCAATGCTATAGATTAAAGAGTTATTTGAAATGCAAAACACTTTTACAGGTGTTAGCTGTAACAGTTCTAGGTATGTTGTGAGCGTCAGACTTTTTGCCATGGTCCCCCACCCTCCACATCCACCAAGGGGCTGAGAACTGGGTCTGTTGCCTCACCAGGACACATCATTAACTTTCTGCTACTGGCTCCCTCTATTTCCCATGGGAGCACAAGCTGGACCTAGCATTCCCTGCTAACCTGAGTGCTCTAGGAGGCTGCTTCTTTCTCAGGCAGGATGCAAAGACTCAGGTTATAGGATGGTTCGTTGTCAAGGTGGTAAGGATCACCCTTCCAACCTGGCCATGGAACAGACTTGGTTCCTTTTAGTCCAACACAGCTTCCCATTTGGGCCAGGGAAAAGTGGGAGACCAGGGTGCAGTGCTGAGGCACCAGACTGCGTATGCAACGTCACTGTGGTTTCTTCAAAGTAACTGTCTTGCTGTCATTACTTTAAAAGACATTATGCACACTTAAATCTCATTGTAATGGAGCTGTGTCAGACTCTGGCTTAGGAATGCAGCTAGTGAGCAAGATAACTGGCCTCAGGAAGCTGGGGGCTTTGCCCACCCCTCTGCAATCAATCAACAAGAGGAAATTAATCTGACAGTGTCATAATGATGTTTGGTTTGTGAAAGATTTATTTGGAGAGCAGGAGAAAAAAAAAAAAACTCTCCACATCTCTTAACATAATCTTTTAGGTTCATTCAGCTGCCTTTTTCTTCTTTCTTCCTCTCTTTCTTTTTTCTCCTTCCTTTCCTCTTGAATGCATCTACACCATGATAAGCAGCAGCTTGTGAATGGAAGTAGCTTTCAGTAGAGAACAGATTAGGCAAGCAAGTTTGGTGCCAGCCATTGATGGCAAGGTGGTGTCTGGGGCTCCTGAGAAGAGAGATGATTTCTCAAAGTTTGTCGGGAGGCCCTCTATGCAAGATGCTGCCAGAAGGCATCTGTGTGGTCCACTCTTCCCCCTGCAAGCCCAGCCTGCCCCTGTCCCATCCCCTCTACCTGTCAGTTTCTTCTGTCACAGTAGCACTGTGTCTCTAAGTCTCTGTCTCTTCTCTCCCCTTCTCACACCCCCACCGCATCCCCTTCTCCATCTTTCCCACCTTTTAAAAATTCCCTTTCTTCTCATAGTTCATCTTTCCTCCCCTTCTTTCTGCCTCATCTGATCTTTGCTCTCTCCCTCTGGCTGGCATTTTCTCCCAATCTCTTTCCATCTTCCTCTCCTAAATTCTGCCCTTCCCCATCCCATCTTTAGTCTCACCCAGGTAGATATACCAAAGTGATTTGGGAAGGGAATGCATTTACAAGTCCCGAGACCTCAAGTCGGGTCTCTGAGTAGGGTGAACCAACTCTCCCAGTTAGCCTGGGACTGAGGGGATTCTTGGCAGGCAGGACTTTCTGTGTTAAAACTGAGAGAAGCTCAAGCAAATCAGGACCAGTTGGTCATCTTACTGCTAAGGTCAAGTGCTTGGGACTTTGTGGAGCTTTCAAAAGCCCAGAGATGTAACTTCCTGGGCAAGTTGCCTGTCCTTCTGCTCTAGAGAGGAGCAGAGTGGTTTCTGAAGCCCTCCCCAGCCTCAGTGTGTTCAGCACAGCTCTGCATGGCTCTGAAGACTACCCGGGCATGCAAAGGTCAGTCAAGGGCATGGGGCTGACTCCTTCCTCCTTTCTGACTTCCTTCTCCAACAAGACTGACCACCCAGCCAGTTAGCTCTGCACTCCTGAGTCACAAGAAGAATCTGGTGAGAGACTGCAGGTGGTCCCTATGACAGAGATTCCCAAATTTGAGCCTGGGTCAAAATTCCTTGGAGGGCTGTTAACAGAGTTTCTGATTCAGTGGGAGTAAGATGGGGCCCAAGAATTTGCATGTCTTAACACATCATTCGCAATGGCACCCCCACCCCAGTACTTTTGCCTGGAAAATCCCATGGACAGAGGAGCCTGGTAGGCTCCAGTCCATGGGGTCGCTAAGAGTCGGACACGACTGAGCGACTTCACTTTCACTTTTCACTTTCATGCATTGGAGAAGGAAATGGCAACCCACTCCAGTGTTCCTGCCTGGAGAGTCCCAGGGACGGGGGAGCCTGATGGGCTGCCGTCTATGGGGTCGCACAGAGTCGGACACGACTGAAGTGACTTAGCAGCAACACATCATTCCCAGGGGACATGGATGCTGTTGCTCCAGGAATTCCACTTTGAGATCCACTGCTTTCTGCAAACTCATTCCCTTTCATTTATTTATTCCCTCATTTATTCCTTCATTCATTCATTCTCAGATATTTATTGTATCCCACCATGTGCCAGGCACTGGGGACTCAGCAGTGAATGAGACAGAGTTCCCTGCCTTTCTAGAGCTTACAGTCTAGTGAGGAACAAAAGAAAAACACAAACAAGATGGTTTTAGACTATGTCAAGTGCTATGAAGGAAACAGCATGACATGACAGATAGTGACAAATGGTGTGCAGGGAGAGAGAGAACTTAGTAATTAAAATTTAGTTATATGCTGTCCACCTGAAATTATCACATAGTTAATCAGCTATACTCCCAAACAAAATAAAAAGTTTTAAAAATTAGTTACAAAAAGGATGGCCAGGGGAGATGGTAATAGTTGGATTGAGAGCTGAGTCTCTAGAAGGAGCCAGAAGGATCCAGGCTAGGGGGATGACAATTGCAAAAGCAGAGACAATTATGTTGTCTTGATGGAACAGCAAGAAGGTCAGTGCGGTGGGATGAGGGGAAAGTGAGGGGGCCGAGGTGGGATGGGCCTGTGGGCTGCAGGACCTGCTAGGGTAGACATGGAGTCTGGATTTCATTTCACTAGAGGGTGGCGAGAGGGTTTCAATCAGAAGAGTGACATGACCTAGTTTATAATTTGGGTAATGATCACTTTGTTTTCTGAGTGGGGAGCAGACTGCAGGAGGCAGGGGTGGAAGCCAGGAGACCAGTGATGGGGAGCAGTGACACAGCCTGGGGGACTAGGGGGTGCAAAGAAGATGGTGGTCAGATTCAGGGTGGCTTCTGCAGTAGCTCGGCCACCTCTTACTGATGGATTAGGTGTCGGGGTCCATTCTTGGCAGTGGTTCAGCGGTTGTGATTCCGGGCACCGAAAGTGGGGCTCATGGGTTAAGACGCCAAGACCAACAGGGTGTGCAGAGGAAGGGGCCTTTCGGGGGGGTTTGCAAATGTCCTTCCCAGGCAGGCTAACGTGTATCGTCCCCTCCCCCCCCAACCCCCCACCCCCAGAGGAAAAGGCAGCAGATGAAGTTTTTTCTTTCTCCCATGAGCACTGGCTAGATTAACCTGTCAGCGTTAAGGAGGACATTGGCGGAACTTGGCGAAGCCGAGGAAGCTACTGGAAGTGGTCGCTGCTGCCGTGTCAGGCTGGGACGCGGGGTCAAGTCTCTCTCCCAAAGGTCTGGAGATCCGGGTGGGGGCTTGCGGGAAAGGTTGTTGGACAGGATGGTGGACCACTTCTGGAGTCTGCAGCTTCCCCTCTGATCCTTAGAGACCTACCTGTGGCTCACCTGAGCCGGGAACCTAGGCCAGAGGGCATCGTAGGCAGTGAGCATGCACCGAAGGAAGAGCGCTGGAGGACCTTCATCCCACTTCCGCCCCCTCCCCCCAGCCCCGGGCGGGGTCAAAAGCCACGTGCAGACCGATGACATGCCTCATATGCCTTTCAGAAAGGCATCTGCTGCTGTTTCTTTTGGTTTGCTTTCTCTTCGCGCGCGCGCTCTCTCTCTCTCTTTTTAAACTTTGGAAGGGTTGATCTAGCCAGGGCCGACCTCCATGTTATCTGTGTGTTTTTTAAAGACGGGCCTGGGCACGTCAACAGCGCATAAGCCACTTTGGGGAGAAATCTCCAGAACAAATAAAGTGCTTATATGCTGGTTACCAAGTGGGGGCTTTACTTCTGATTATAGTGGGAGGAGAGCTGTCCTCATTCACAGCCTCTCACTTTTCCACGCAGAACTCATCTGGTTTACAGATTAGCATGAAATTTTCTTTCTGATACAGGGTGCCCAGGGTGAATTTATTCTTTCTCATATCCTAGTACACGACCGTGACCATCATCCATCCTTGCAGGCTTCTTTCTCAGTTATTTATTATTTGTTTTTAAATTTTAATTAATTTATTTATTTTTATTTTATTATTTATTCTCTTTATTCCATTTATTATTTATTCTCTTTTATTTCCCTACCCCTCACCCCTCCCGTAATAGGCAACCCTTCTATTCTGTTCAATGATCATCTCTTGTTGTTTATGCAACTGCAAAGCGTGTATTTTTTTTTTCTTAACCTTTTATTTTGTATTGAACTATAGCCGATTAACAATGTTGTGATGGTTTCAGGTGAACAGCGAAGGGAGTCAGCCATACATACACATGTATCCATTCTCCCCCAAACTCCTCTCCCATCCAGGCTGCTGCATAACATTGAGCAGAGTTCCCTGTGCTGTGCAGTAGGTCCTTGTTGGCTATCCATTTTAAATATAGCAGTGTGTACATGACCTTCCCAAACTCCCTAACTATCCTTTCCACCAGCAACCATAAGTTCACAAAAAATGTATTTTTAATTTACATGAATAGTATGGTGCTATAAATCTTATTGTTTCTCACCTTTTTTCCCCCCACCCAGCACTGTTTTTTAAGAGATCATGAGATGTGCATCTAATCCTTTGCTTCTAATTGTTGCTGTACTCCAAAGTATAAATCCCTTATATTTTATCCATTTTCTTATATTAGTTTCTCTCCAGTTACCAGATCATTTCTGGAAATTTCTCTGCACTGGGCAGCTGGGATTCTTTCAAGACATAGAGATTCATTTTTAATAGAACTTTAATGTCATTTGGGGCTTCCTTGGTGGCTTAGATGGTAAAGAATCCACCTGCAATACAGGAGACCTGGGTTCAATCCCTAGGTCAGGAAGATCCCCCTGGAGAAGGGAATGACTACCCAACTCCAGTATTCTTGTCTGAAGAATCGCCTGGTGGGCTCTAGTCCATAGGGTCGCAAAGAGTTGGACACGGCTGAAGCAACTTAGCATGTAGCAATGTCATTTGAGAGGTGCAGGTTGCTTTGGATGATTTTGTTTTGCTTTGGATGATTTGCTCAGCAAACACTGAGGAACAGCTTCTCATATCAGACCCCATAGGTATGTCGAGGAAAGCAGAGGTCAAGTTGATGGGGTCTGGAGCCAGGGACATCTGGGTTTAAATTCTGTCTCAGATACTCATTGACTGTGTGACCTTTGGCAAAGTGAGTTTGTCTCTCTGAATCTCAGTTTCTTCTATAAAATGGGGATAGTCTTAATATTCTTATTTTATAATATTGCTTGAGAGTGAAATGAGATTATGCATGATGTGGTTTGTGTAAGGAAACTTTGTCTTAAATGATACTTGAGGGTGGGATGTGGATAAATGAGTGTTAATGGCCCCTCCATGTTCTGCTGAATTTACCTTGTGTGGAGGGGTGTATATGTGTGTGTTGGGGAGCAGTTTTCTGGCTGAGGTTGAGGCAGTCATTTCCTTCAACAACCTGTTGAGTAGTCATATCCCCAAGTACACAGAGAGACCTGAATCCTGTCCCAGACTCAGCCACACAAGCTTCTCTGTGTATCCCCCCAGAGCCTTGGTTTCCTCCTCGAACACTCACGTGGCCTCTGGAAAAACACTGGTGGCAGCAGAAAGGATTGCATTGCCCCTGAATATTCTCAGAGGGTAAAATGCTTCAGAGGCTGGCAGTTGGCCTCCTCAAGTGGCAATAGAGGCTCCCCAGAGCCTCCCCAAGGCCCTGGGATTGAGCAGCTTTCAGCTCTGGAAAATCCTCCCTCTGGTTGTCATGGCAGCAGATCTGGAATGGGAAACTTTATCCTGATGGAGCAGCACGGGGGCTTTACTGATTGACACAGACTGTAACAGTGGCCTCAGGGCTCTACTACAGGGTGGTCTCTGATGCCCTGGGGAGCTCCCCACCTGCTCTTCATCCTCTTGCTAGAAAGGTCTCTGAGATAAAGTCTGTCCAATTGGGTTCAAGTCCCAGCTATGCAACATGGTAATTATATCCTGGAGCTGTAGTTTTGTACAGGAAGCAAATGAGTTGGGGGATAGACAGTGCAGTCCCAAAATTACATGAGTGATTGCCTTTAACCCTCAGAAATCCTTGGGAAAGAGGCAGTAGTGTTCTGCCCATTTTGCATACAGAATTCTGAGGCAACAGAAAGCTGGAGAGGCAGCTTTCTCAGTCCCCCTCCCCGCCCTGCCCCCAATTCATTTAGTAAAGGATGAATTCAACAACTCAAATCCAGATCTTTGGGATATTACAGTCAAGTTTCCATAGCAAAGAAATAAACTTCCTTGGGCCTCATTCTTCTGCTCTGTAAAATGAGATAATAGTCAGTTACCACTTCCTTTACTATTCAGAATTGTTGCAAAGATTGAGCAATTTAGAAACACTTTTTAACAATGTAAAGCTCTACAGAAACAGATTGTCTAGTCTTCAGCTCCTTCTGGTTTGTAGCCAAAGCAAGAACATCACTCTTGTAAAGGACTGGATCTCACTGACCAGTAGGATGCTGTATTCTCAGTGGTTAAAGCACAGCCACTGCCTCTAGACTTCTTTGGAATCCAGCTGTGCAACTTGGTGGACTGTGACCTTGGGCAAATTGTTTGGCCTCTCTGGCCTCAGTTTACTCACCTATAACATGGGAATAATAATACCATCTCCCTTGTAGAGTTGCTATGAAAATTACATGAGTTAATATACATATGAAGCACTCAGAACAGTGCCCAGTACATGGTCAACTATAGAAATGCTAGCTATTTATTATTGCATAGGACTTATATTTAAAAAATTACTTTTAGAGTCAATGGTATTTCACAATAGCCTTCTGAAGGGGAGAGTTGGGATTTACTCCTTCCATTTACAGATGAAGGAACTAAACTCCAGAGAGGTAAACTTTTCCCCTAAGATCGCAAGGTAAGTTGGGGACCAGAAAAAAGTTCAATCTTTAGGGATGACAATGGCTATGCCACAGAACTTTAAAGCACAGCAGGTCCACCAGGCCAGTGACAAGGCATCAAGCCGACAAAATGTGATAATATGCTAGGAAAAGCAGGCAGTTAAAACTGTGTCCTCAGCATCCTTCCTGGTGGGCCCCAGCAGCTGTGGCTGTGAGCACTTCCAGGTGGGTGGCTCCAAGTCATAAAACACAGCAGGTGGCTGACTCCCATAGCACGCTGGGAGCCCCAGGCTAAACACACAGGGTTCTGTAGGCTACTTCTCATGCTTTGGGGAAAGTTGGGTGTCTCCCCCTCTCCCAGCTTCTGTTCTCACTCCCCTGCACATGCCATCAACAAACCTCTGGGCTCTTTGTTGTTTACTCCACAAGTTGGTTGGCTCAAGGCCGGGGTATGCGTGGACCAGGCATTGGTAAATAACCTGACTTGCCTGTGGGACAGCCGGCTGTTAGGGGCTTGGCATTGAGAGCTAAGACTCCTTGGGTATTCAGATCTCCATTTCATCCCTTTTAACTGTGCAGACCTGGCCAGTTACCAAAGTTCCTTGTACCTCAGTTTTTTTCCAACTATAAAGTGGGAATGCTGTTAACCGCAACACAGATTTTACAGGGTTCTCACAAGATCAGATGTGTTCGTATGGGCAGAGATGCCAGGATCCTATCATCACCTTTGTTGTTATTTTTTAGTAGTCGAAACAGACTTCTCAGATCTTGGGATCTATTCCGAGTTCAGGGAGGCTCTAGGAGGTCACTTGTACTAGTGGTTTCCAAACATGGATCTGGCCGATAATAAAGTTCCCACTAGCCTTGGTGAAAGGAGGAAATTAGGCCTTTACAGACAGGCAAAACATTACCAACTAAATTTTCATAGAATGACTTTTCATTTAGGCTGACATCGTCTTTTCTGCTCATTTAATGTTAAAATATGTTCTTTAAAAATGACACATTGGCAATAGTTGATGGTAGTTTTTAAAAAAAAAATTTTTAGTGCCCTTCCTTGGAAAATAACAACAACAAAAGTGGACAACCCTAGGGAGTGCCCCCTAAAATTTGGAAGAGAATTGTACTCATTTGAGAAATCCAAATGTATGGGAGCTTATTTTGCCCAGTCATTAACTTCAGGGGTTATTTAATTTTAGTGTATGCAAGAATCTCCTGGGGTATTTTTAAATTCTCAAGACCCATCCCTAGAAATTCTGGCTCAGAAGGTATGGGTTGTACGCTGGAACCGGCAAGGTAAAGGGTTTCCTTACTCATTCGGTAGCAGCTGATCTGTGGGTCATTCTGGGAGGAACAGTGCTCTTTCCCATGGGTGAATTCTCTTCATCACTCCCAAGGCAGTGGGCTTGAATGCCTCTAGGATGGTTGACTCAACACCTACAAAGTCATTCTGTGCATTGCTGAACAGGTCTGATCAGCATGGTTGTCCTTCTTGATGTTAACTTAGATCTGATTCCTGTCACTCCTGATCATTTTACCTTCCAGAGCCAAACTGAAGAAATGAAAATCCTAAGAAAGAACATCATCTTTAAGTGCACATTAGGAGGTAATTTTATGAGGCTATAAATCTGAGTTCATTTTTGTCAGGGGGATAATTAAAAAATGAATGTCTGATCTACTCTGCACTGAATTTAGACGTCCTCTCAACCAACATACAATCATTTATTCATTCAACATATAGTTACCCCTATTCAGTTGTTAGATATTTATTGACTACCTACTACCATGTAGGTCAGATATCCCCAAATAACAAAGTGGACCTTCAATTTCCACATTCTCCTTGTAAAATCAATCCCTCCTGACTTGCACAAAATGGTTAGCCAGACTTAAAAAAATAATCTATTAGGAGCTGAAAGAAAGAAAACAAAACCTATTAAGGGATATAGATGAAATGGTCAAATGTCCCTTTATAGTGTTTGATTCATCAACTATATTATACAAAAATACTTATTATATAAAATAATCAAGTAATCCATAAAAGCTATGCTTTCTGCCACTGACACATATTTTAAAGACAATCAACAAACCAGAAAAGTAAGGACAGTTTTATAATTTTTTTAAAAAGTCATCTGCTACAAATACGTTTTGTTAAAGAATAGGAAAAGGAAGAGATACCATTTGGAGCATAATGGTTGAAAAGTTTAAAAAGAATTTCCTAACTATTTTGTTATTCAAAACAAGTAAATCGAGAGAGATAATGACAGTGTAAAAAACTTTAAGGACCTGGATAGAAGGTAAATTTCCATTTTCTTAGTGATATTTGGTTGGGGGTGGGGGTCCTCGTGTTCTGTTTGGTCATTTGTAGTATTTATCAGGCACTGTGCTCACTGTGCGGATACAGTAGAAAACAATGTAGAGTTGGTACCTTCCCTTGAGGAGGTAGACATAAATCAGTGATGATACAAATGAATGTATAATTAGAACCTGAGGCAAGGGTTCTAAAGAGAGGAACACAAGTTTATGAGCACGTCACAAAGAAATCTGACCTCATCTTCCTGGAGGAAGTGACATTTGACCTGGGAGCTGAGGAATGAATAGAAGTTAACCAAGTAAAAAGAGAAAAGAACATTCATGGCAGGGAAAAAAGCGTGTGTCAAGGCCCTGAGGTGGTGATATTCAAGGATCAAATAAGGCCAGCATCGTGCAAACATAGGGTTGTAGGGAGCTCAGTGTGAGATGAGGTTGGTAGTACCTGCAGGGCCATCATGAGGCAATTTGTCTTTATTCTGAGAGCAGTGCAATTTTATAAGCAAAAGGATGACTTAGCCTAATCTGTTTTGAAAATGACTTCCTGGTTGCAGCACAGGATTCACTATAAGGGGAGGAAATACTCTAAACTGACTGAGAAAGTTTCTTGTATTGGCCAATCTCCCCACACCCCTTCTCTTTATAGCACTGACTTCCTAGAAATCAGGAAGACAGTGGGACCCCAATGAGGGAGTGTTCTGCAATTAATCATGGTATAGGGTCCAATTCCTGAAAATGTGGGGGCTGAGAGTGGAGGGAGGGAGGTAGGGATAGTTGCCAGTCTGCCTGAGTTTGAATCCCAGCTCTGCTGCTGTGCAGGTGTTCTGGGTAGCTCAAACAGTAAACAATCGGCCTGCAATGCGGGAGACCTGGATTTGATCCCTGGGTTGGGAAGATCTCCTGGAGAAGGGCATGGCAACCCATTCCAGTATTCTTGTCTGGAGAATTCCATTGACAGAGGAGCCTGGTGGGCTATAGTCCTGCTGCTGCTGCTGCTAAGTTGCTTCAGTCATGTCTGACTCTGTGCGACCCCATAGATGGCAGCCCACGAGGCTCCCCCATCTCTGGAATTCTCCAGGCAAGAACACTGGGGCACATTGCCATTGCCTTCTCCGAGGCTACAGTCCATGGGGTCGCAAAGAATTGGACATGACTGAGTGACTAACACTTTCACTTTTCTGCTGCTGTGTAACTTGGAGCAAGTTACTAACCCTCCATGTACCTCAGTTTCCTCATCTGGAAAATGGGAATGACAATAACATCTACTTCTTGGGATTGTCTTGGGAATTTAAGAAGTATATATATATATATATATATATATATATATATATATTATATATATATATATATATAGTCTTTGCTTGGAACAGGCATGGGGCTTCCCTTGTGGCTCAGCTGGTAAAGAATCCGCCTGCAGTGTGGGAGACCTGGGTTCAATCCCTGGGTTGGGAAGATTCCCTGGAGAAGGGAAAGGCCACCCACTTCAGAATTCTGGCCTGGAGAATTCCATGGACTGTATAGTCCATGGGGTCGCAAAGAGTCAGACACAACTGAGTGACTCACTGCAACAGGCATGAGAGATGCTTGATAAACACTAGTTACTGTTATTTTGATGATGATGATGAAATTACAGAGTTCGACATTCTAGAGGGGGTACTTGATGAAAGTGAAAGACCAGAGTGAAAAAGTTGGCTTAAAGCTCAACATTCAGAAAACGAAGATCGTGGCCTCTGGTCCCATCACTTCATGGGAAATAGATTGGGAAACAGTGGAAACAGTGTCAGACTTTCTTTTTCTGGGCTCCAAAATCACTGCAGATGGTGATTGCAGCCATAAAATTAAAAGACGCTTACTCCTTGGAAGGAAAGTTATGACCAACCTAGATAGCATATTCAAAAGCAGAGACATTACTTGGCCAACAAAGGTCTGTCTAGTCAAGGCTATGGCTTTTACAGTGGTCATGTATGGATGTGAGAGTTGGACTGTGAAGAAAGCTGAGCGCCCAAGAATTGATGGTTTTGAACTGTGGTGTTGGAGAAGACTCTTGAGAGTCCCTTGGACTGCAAGGAGATCCAACCAGTCCATTCTAAAGGGGATCAGTCCTGGGTGTTCTTTGGAAGGAATGATGCTAAAGCTGAAACTCCAGTACTTTGGCCACCTCATGCGAAGAGTTGACTCATTGGAAAAGACCCTGATGCTGGGAGGGACTGGGGGCAGGAGGAGAAGGGGATGACAGAGGATGAGATGGCTGGATGGCATCACCGACTCTATGGACGTGAGCCTGGGTGAACTCCGGGAGTTGGTGATGGACAGGGAGGCCTGGCGTGCTGTGATTCATGGGGTCACAAAGAGTTGGACACGACTTAGCGACTGAACTGAACTGACTGAACTGAGAGGAGGGTATCCTTTCTACTCTCTGCCTACTGCCTCACTTCCTTTTGGGCTTTACTTAAACATCAGCTTCTCAGTGAGGCCTTTCTTTTCTAATCATCTTATTTAAAATATCACCCCCCTCCAGAATTTTGCTTCTTCCTTCTTTATTCCCCTCCCCAGCACTTAGCACCATATGACACACAATTTTACTTGTTTATTTCATTTGTTGTCTATCTCCCCCCACTAGAGTGTCAGCTCCACCAGTGCAGGAATATCTGACTATTTTATGACTATAAGCTCACTACACTGTATCCCACAGCGTCTGGCAACATAGTAAGTGCTCAGTAAGTAGTATTTGTTAAATAAATGGGCACTGACAGTGTCAATCTAATGCTCTTTGCTCTTCTTTGAAACCTGACCCATTCCCCAGGCTGCTCTGACTCGTCCTATGGTTCATTAAATGGCAAAAACAGTAAAAGAGAAAGCAAGCCTCATGCCTTAGAAGGGGTCAGGGACAGTCAGGGAAGGTGCTGAAGCACCAGAGAGTTTGGTGATGGGAAGGAAAGTGAAGGTCTTTTATAAAACCAGCTCAGTAGCCTGATCTTTGTAACCTGATTAATGATATTAATCCTTTGTCAATATCAACATTACCTCAGCTCTGGCTGTGGCAATTGGTGGAACAGCAGACTTATTCAATATTTAAGAAGACCTGCATTGCAGGAGACGGATTTGGACTGCGTGTGGAAGAACAAGCAGCAAATGCTCAGTGACAGTCTCCTAAGTGGTGGATTATTTTTAAAAGGAGAGAAACAAGAGAAGAAAAGGCCCTAAAGCCCTCAGCCTCCCCCTGGGCTTCCTTGGTTTCTGGTAACATTTGCTCTGACTCAGAGCGAAGAGAGTGCTGTCAGCAGAAGAGAAACTAGGGACCAGGAACTTTGGTCTCCTGGGTTCCATTTTTTCTAGCATTACATGCAGAGGTGGTCCTTAGAGTGTGTGTGGTCTCTAGACCAGCAGCATAGCATCACTCTGGAACTTAGAAATGCAAATTGGTGGGCTCTATCCCAGACTTCCTGAATCAGAATCTGCATGCCTGGGAAGTGGGCATCGGTCTAGTTTCCTGAGCCCTCCAGCTGACTCTGGTGTGCATTCAAGTTGAAGGTACACAGGCTGGAGGAGAGGGAGCCTGGAAAGAGTGTGGCTCAGGGCACATGGTTCTAAGCTGGTGGTTCTCAGCCCCAGCTGCACAGTAACATCATCAGGAGGACTTTCAAAAAGTGTGATGTGGGTACCCACCATGAACATCTTCTTTAGTTGGTTTGGTTGGGATCCTGGAATTAGCATTGTTGAGTCCTCCCATCCCCCCTCAACAATTCTAGGGTGCAGCCAGGGATGTGACACTTTGTTCTAAGACAGTCCTTCTGTTTACCACTGAGGTGCCTTTGGTGAGTCATCTTACCTTTTGTGTCCTTATTTTGGGCATCTTTGAAGTGAGCCCTGAAACTCTAATCTTGTGTGACTTGCAAGGAAATGAAGATTAAGAAGGATGCTATTATGATATCTTTGTAGGTGTTAAAATGCTGTGCATGTAGGAGAGTTGAAGAGGGTCTCCTGGGATGTGTCAATACCTTTTTGATGGTTCTTGATCATTTCCTTCTGGTTGCCTCATTGACCCCTCTCATCCTCTTGGGGATCTAGGGCCACAGAATGCTCACCTCAACCCCCAAGATTTTAAAAAGTCACTGAGGCTCCTCAGTTTGATTACTGCACTTGGGAGAGGAAAGGTCAACACAAGGTGCAGAAGGCAGGGAAAACAAGAGGACCTGCGTATAAGTTCAAATCTTACAGGCTGTGGTTGGCAATGAGGACTCTGTATGAGAGTTATTATTATTTTGAAATGAGAACTCCTAGTTTTTGAGTATTTAGTGTGGGCCAGCACTGTGCTTGGGGTGCTGCATGTCTGATTTCATCCAGTTCTTCCATCAGTCCTGAGTAGAAGGCACAGTGATAAGCCCCATTTTCTGGACAAGGAAGGTGAGGAGCCAAGGAACTTGGCTTAAGGTTCCAGTTTAGCGGGGGATAGAGCCAGGACTAGCCTCAGTGACATGTCTGGATTTAGGTACTTCAAATGCAGTGAGTCCCTAAACTAAAGACAGGTTGGCTTCCTGGGAAAGGTAATTCTTGAGGAGAGGGTCTGAAGATGTCCCAAGAAGCACCAGGTGAAATGAGTGTGGGAGGAGTTGAGCATCACCTCCTCTTCATTTTGGAGAAGGAAATGGCAACCCAGTCCAGTATTCTTGCCTGGAAAATCCCATGGACAGAGGAGCCTGGTGGGCTACAGTTCATAGGGTTGTGAAGAGTCAGACACTACTAAGTGACTTCACTTTTCACTTTCCTCTTCCTTTTGCTTCTAAATCCAGACCCTTAACCCAGTGCCTCCTGCCGGCTTCAGTTCTACATCATAAGTGCTTGGTTTTTCATTCGAGCCTTCTCTGTCACCAGGTCCCATTGTTGGGGACATTTTAGTTTCCTTTCTTAATTTTCCTTGCAACTTGGTCAGGCAAAAACCAGATTAAAAACTCAGAGTAGCTGCAAAATTTCAACTCCTCTTTTACAGAGGAATGACCTTCAAGTTTTCCATTCTTTCCTGAATAAGAAGCTGGGAATCAGGGACAAGGGGACTCAATCCACACTCGTTCTTGGCTTTGAAAGATGAGGACTGTCCTACTCCCTCAAATCAGCCTTCATAAGTGACCCTTCTTATTGTAGAAACTGAACTGGCAGCTTGGCTGGAGAGGAACTACTTGCAACTACCCCTGGCTCACTGCAAACCTTCTGCCTTTGAGCATGCCCCATGGATGTTAGAGATTAAAAATATACTTAAAAACCCATTTGCTCCCAGCAGTGGTTTGTTATCTGATTAGACTCCAGAAAGGCTGTGTACTAGATGATTAATGCCAGCTTTCCATCCCCAGTTGAACCCCAAGTCAATATGTTCACTCTTGGCTGGTTTCCATTCTTCTTCTTCACCTCACTCTGCCCCCAGAAAGGTGATGGTGTAGGAATGGGACTTGAAGTGTACCTTTGGTTTTGCGTAGGAGAAATTGGCCAGGAAACTAACCACAATGACAGTCCTTTTAGGTCCTTGGCACTTTGCCTCCCAGATTGCCTCTTTGCATCAATTATCTTATTATCAGCCCTTTGCCTCTATCGCACTCTGAAAAATAAAATAGGAAGCAGACCAAAGCACTAAGCATCTGGCCCACTTAATAGTCCTCTTTGTAAGAGGAAAAGTGGAAAGGTAGGACTGCTTGCTGATTAGTATTCTATATATATTTACATATGATACATATATATGATATATAACATCTTTACATATTATGTATATATTATTTATTTTATATATACATATATGTATATGTGTGTGTGTGTGTGTGTTTGTGTGTGCACGGTCAGTCGCTCAGTTGTGTCTGACTCTCTGCAACCCCATGGACTGACTGTAGCCCACCAGGTTCCTCTGCCTAGAAAATTCAGGCAAGAATACTGGAGTGGGTTGCCATGCTTTTCTCCAGGGGATCATCACCCCCCACACACAAGGATCCAACCCTTATCTTCTGAGTCTTCTGCATTGCAGCAGATTCTTTACTGCTAAGCCACCTGGTAAGCCCTGTATGTGTGTGCGTGTGTGTGTGTGTGCGTGCGTGTGTGTGTGTGTAGAGAGAGAGAGAGAGAAGGCGGGAGCAGATTATCATTCTTTGCAGTAGTTATGTTCTGTAAAGTCATCATGTTATGTTCTATAAAGTTCATCATCATGGTCACTGATGAACAAATGACTAAACCGTTGCTCCCAGAAGAAAATTAGGGTGAGTTCCTGCACGCTTCTGGTCACACGGCATCAACCAATTTGTATATGTTCTTGCTTTCTGTGTTTCTGTTTAAAGACACATAATTTAATATACATCTTAGTCTGTTTGAGCTACATTGATGGAAAACCTAACTCAAACTAATTCAAGTGATGCTAAATGACATCTATTGGCCAGCATAATCAAAGAGTCCATGACACAGCTGAGGCGTGACTGGATCCCATAGCTTAACAGCTGTAGGAATGAGATCTAGCTGTATCTTCATTCTGCTTCCCTTTGGGTTACCCTCACTCCCAGGCAGATTTTCTCTACCTGATCAAACCTCATCAATTTAAGTTTGTCTTATCCCATCTTCAGTTCAGTAAAGAAAAAAGAGAAACTCCTTCCTAAGATATTCCAACAAAAGTTTCAGGACTGAGTCTAATTGGCTTGTATTGGGGAACCAATACAACTTTGAATCAGAAAGGAAGAATATGTTGATTGCCCAGACCAGAGTCATGTGATTGCCCCGTGGCTAGTAGTTGAGGTCATTCCCATCAGAACCATGGGTAAGATAGGAAAAGGATGGTTCACTAAAATAAAATTGGAGTGCTGATACCAGAAGGAGGGACAGTTGTCCACTTCCCATCCCCCCATGGAACATTCCATCTTGTGGAGGATGATTTCTGTGAACTATAGGAGGCTAAGCCCTGAGTTTCTGCATTCTAAGAGCTTTAAATTTTCAGAGACAAAAGGATTCAAGGGGCTATAGAAGGCATCATGGGACTTTGAGAGTTGAACTGTGACTTGAAGTGTTAAGTGGAGGAGCAGGAACATTTCAGAGGATGAAAAAGGCTTCTCAACACCTTACCATCCTGGTATTTTCTGTTGCATGAACCGCGGGGAGAAAAGTGTGAATTACATCATAAAATGATGGTGGATCCCAACTTTTAGACAGTTCATCAATTACTAGTTTCACCCCTATGTACATACATACACACACTTTCATATATTCACTAAAATGAGAGAAAAAGTGAAAGTGAAGTTGCTTAGTTGTGTCCGACTCTTTGCAACCCCTTCCACGGACTGTAGGCTACGAAGCTCCTCCATCCATGTAATTTTCCAGGCAAGAGTACTGGAGTGGGTTGCCATTTCCTTCTCCAGGAGATCCTCCCAACCCAGGGATCAAACCCAGGTCTCCTGCATTGCAAGCAGTCGCTTTTTACCATCTGAGCCTCCAGGGAAGCTCCAGAATGATAGAAGTAAAGTATTAAACGTGTGCCAATCTCTGTGGTCCTGAACTGTAGCTTGGGCCAAAGCTCTCTTCATGTCTCCCCAACTTTTCTAAGAAGTCCTACTTCTTATTGGTTCTGATTCAGTTTTGGGGAAAGCCAATTAACTTTATTAAACCTCAACTTTCCATCTGTAAAATAGATTCAATGATGTCTCTTTGCAAGCACTGTATGAGCCAATGTATGTAAATCATTTAGCGTGGTCACTGGTACCCGGTAAATGGTAAATAGCATTAGAGCTGTTATTCTCAGCCATTATATCCTGGATATGTGACAGGATATAATGGAGACTGCTCCTTATTTAATTCTAACTATGTACCAGGCACTATTCTAAACACTTTACAAGTATTAACCTCATTTAATCCTTCAACATCACTACAAAATAAATACTACTATCACTATTATTATGAAGTTTTTCATATGAGGAAACTAAGGCACTGAGAGGTTTAGTAACTATCCTAACATCATGCAGCTAGAAAGAGACAGAGTGTTAATTTGAACTGTGGCAACTCAGCACCTTTCAACCTCTGCACTCCTCTGCCGCCAGTGATGAAGGTCATAACACCCACCTGCCTAGGTCATTGTGAAGACCAAGGACTTTGTAAATTGCAGCGTGCTCCATCCATTCTTGCTCTGATGGCTGTTTTCATGGGGACATAGGGAGAGGAACAGGAACTTTGGGGTTCATTTGGGTTCTCCAGCCAACACTGACTGAGATTCATTTTTCTGTTGCCTCCCCCAACCTGGTGTCAGGAGAGCAGGAGAGAGGGAGTGGATGGAGCCAAGTCTCCAAGATTTATTATTCATGGGAACCAAGAGAAGCTTTTTGTTTTTTCTGACCTGGTCTCGGATTTCTTAGAATCCACATCCCAGGGAGGTAGCATAGCTGGACCATCTGAGTCAAAAACTGTCCTTCCCAGCCAGGGACCCTGTAACCTGTGTTCGTTTGGAGGGTGGGAATTCTGCAAGAGCCCCTGGATGACACCAAGTGAGGGTTTGCCCTGCCCAGAACTAGCCTCTATGCTCTCTACTGCTGTGTCTTCCACTCCAGTGTCTCAACAATCCTATGAAGGAAGGGCTGTTACAGCCCCTATTTTATAGCCTCAAGAAAATTGAGGCTCTGAAATGTTCAGTAATTTTTTTCCAGGCTCACCCAACTCAAGTTTAGCTGGGGGTTGAATCCAGGTCCATGTGACTGCAAAGCCTGAGCTCTTGGTGGAAGATTCTGTCATGAAATTTGTACCATGTGTGAAAATGACTGTTGTGTGTGGGGGGTGGTGTGGGGGGGGGATTGTTGAAACTGAAGATGGTTGGTGTGTAGATGCAGTTGGGTATAGGGGTGACTGTCACAAATGTGGGTGTGTTGTGGGTGGAGAAGGTGCTGGGGGTGTGGGAGGAAGGGTGGTTAGGAGTGTGTGGAGTATGTGTGGTAGAAGGTGTGTGGACCTGTGGTTTGAGTATGAATGGGCATAAGTGCATCAGAATGTTGTCAATGAGGATGGGCAAATCTAAGTATGTGGTGTGGGAAGAAAGAGGGGTGTAGGTAGGTGTTGGTGGACCCAAGTAGAGGGTGTGGGTGACAGTGAATGTGAGTGTGTGTTTGTGTGTATTGAGGTGAAGAGGCAAGCAAAGCACTTCCTGATCCCTGATTGCCTCTTCTTCCAAGGATGAAATGAAATAAGCATTTTCCCATGGCAGGGCACATCTGAGACCAGCGTACTGAATCTTTCTGTCTTATAAACGGAAACTGGCCTTGCTTGCTTGACGAGAGTCAGACATGTGAAATGTGAGGAGTTTTGCTTACACATAAGAGGAAAGTCTGTGAACTTGAACCATTCCTTTTCAAATGTAGAAAGAGGCCATTTCAGAAAAGCTCATATCCCTTTTTACAACAGTCCCAACAAGTAGTTTTGCTGTGTGTGCTTGACCAGCTCCAGCGAATGGGAACTCATTACTTCTCAAAGTAGCACATCCTCCTTTTGATGGTATCAGCTCTAACAAGAGCTGGATTTTGTTTGTTTGGGTTTGAGGGATTTGGGGCCACCCTGTGTGGCTTGTGGGATCTTAGTTCCCTGACCAAGGTTTGAACCCATATCTCCTGCAGTAGAAGCACTGAGTCCTAACCACTGGACTGCCAGGGAATACCCAAGAGCTGTTCTTTACCTTACGCCAGACTTTCCCTCACTGTACCTTTCACTTGGTGCCAGATCTAGCTAGGCAGCTGTGTTATATGAGTGGTTGTCCAGAGTAATGGTTAGGAGTATTGATATCAAGGGAAGATACACCTGGATTTATACCTGGTTGGCTCCACCATCGCTGGAGACGGGATAGGCTACTCACTCCAGTATGCTTGGGCTTCCCTTGTGGCTCAGCGGGTAAAGAATTGCCTGCAGTGTGGGAGACCTGGGTTTGATCCCTGGGTTGGGAAGATCCCCTGAAGAAAGAAACGGCTACCCACTCCAATATTCTGGCTTGGAGAATTCCATGGACTGTATAGTCCATGGGGTCACAAAGTGTCAGACATGACTGAGCGACTTTCACTTAAAAGAACAAATATTGTATTATTTGCAACAATAGTCAAGATAACAGAGTGGTCAGAAGGCTCATTTATACAAGACCCAGATCCAGGAATATCTTTGGATTTTCTACCTGCTGCCATGTGACCTTGGCAAGCCAGGGCCTCAGTTTCCTTATCTGTAAAATGGGAGTGCTCTCTCTCCTATCTATGATTTGTGAAAGTGCCCCTCAGATGACAGGATGCTGGTTTTTTCAAAGGGATAAATGCCCCTCTCTGCTCTGAGTATTTTATCCCAGAGGCAGAGGAGGGATTAGGGTGACACTTGTGGTCTCTGTGACATGAGGAGAGTTAGTTTAGGGCTGCAAATAAGTCAGTTCCAACTGAATTCTAATCAGAATGAACGGTATTGCAACTTGAGCCTGAGTGGCAGCCAGAGGCCATTAAGCTAAATTACTTGTTTTAATACGCAGACCTGTCTAATCACATTTTCCTGTTTGGGGCTGTGTGTGTCTGTGCAAGTGTGCGCAAGTGCAGAAATCAATCCTGAGCTTTTCCTCTTCTCCTTACTCACCACAATGGAGTTGGAGCAGAGATAAACTCGATTAACAACACAACAAAGGCAAGCTTCCACTTTATCAAGGAATCAGGTAATTGGCTGGGCTGTACAGGGAGCCCTGAAGAGTGTTCTGTTAATAGTGTCTGCCTTTGCATTTTATTGTTCAGTATTTGGGTGTGTAGACTCAGGGTTCAGAGGGATTCATAACCTAGGGAAAGAGGGAAATGATGGGGGCACCTCCCTCTAGCAGGAGACATTTTCCCCCCAGGAAGATCAATTGTGGATGCTCTGCCCTGCTTTCAGCGTGTGTCCTGTGTTTTCTGCTGTGGACTCATTTTGAATGCATGCACTGTTATGGCTTATTGGCTGTGTGTCCTTGGACAAATGACCTTACCTCTCTGGGCTTCAGTTTTCTGATATGTAAAAGTGGGTAACAAAAGCTCCTTTTTTCTAGGATCTTTATGAAGATACAACTAGATATTGCACATGAAACACTTAGTGCAGTTACCTGCTCACAGTGAGTCCAGAAAGGATGGGTTAGGTTGTGCTGAGGTAACAGCGATCCTCAATGTTGCAAGGACTGAGACAACAGAAATCTGTTTCTCACTCATGAACCTGGATATGGTGGGTTAGCAGTGGGTGTCTGCTCTGCATTTGTCCTCACACAGGGACCCAGATTAAGGGGGAGCTCCATCTTCATACATCTATGATTATCAGGACAGGAAAAGGGGAAAGTGGTGATGTGAGCACTTGCTTTAGAGTTTCCACCTGGAAATTTTTTTCTTTTTGGCCAAAAGAGTTTGTGTTCTGGCTTTTCAGGGAGAGGGAAGAGCAATCCTATTGCATTGTGGGAAGTCAGAAGTATTTAGTTATCAGCACTAAAGACAACCATGATGATCTAGTCACTAAGTTGTATCTGACTCTTATGGCCCCATGGACTGTAGCCTGCCAGGCTCCTCTGTCCATAGGGTTCTCCAGGCAAGAATACTGGAGTGAGTTGCCATTTCCTTCTCCATAGCACTCTCAAATAATCCTTGCATTAGTACAATTATATTGTTCTTATCATAATAACAGAATGCATTTTGTTGTTGTTTTTATTTCCATCATTGATTATTATCATGCTTCACATACTTAAGCTGGCTTCAAGAATCCTGAGACATTTCCTACTTGTGCCAAAGTTGGGTTCCCATTTCTTTAAGAAAACATAACTGATATTTTTATTAATAATAACATAAATAAATGATAGTTCCCACTTACAAGAGGATGACTTGTGTCAGGCCTCATCTCATTTAATCTTCACAATTCTCTTTTGAGATGGGTCCTATTATGGTCCCCACTCTACAAAAGAGGAAACAGGTGCAGGAAGATGAATCCACTTGTCAGGCTCATAAATGGCAGAATGGAATTGGACCCCCCAACTCATACCCTAAGTCACCTTGCTGAACTGTCTGCTAAGAATATGTGGTCTTAGCCTCTGGATCTTTAACTGGAAGCAGGGGTTGTTTGGGTGGAGAGTGCTGGAGACACTATGCACTGTCCTTGTTGATCCACAGAAACGGGTTCATCACTGGAACCTATTCACGCTTTTCTGTTTTCCCTTTTCCCAGCCCTACAATGACCCCAGGCTCCATCCCCCTGAATTTCTCCATTCCTTAAATATTCCATGTCCATCGAAGCCTCTGAACATTTGCTCACTCTGTTCCCTCATCTTTTCCTCCAGTCTTTATGTCTTGCATACTCCAGCTCATCCTTCAGGGAGCAGTCCCAGTCTTCCCCTTTTTGGAAAGGACCCACCCCACCCCCACCCCCAGACAGAGCCAATCCCATAACCTGTCTGCTTCCATGGCATTTTGTACATTAATAAATTTAAACATTTTCTAGACACACACACACACAATGCAGTCCATTTGGAGGAGGGAAGAAATTAGTCTTTGTTTTTAATTAATGCCAGTTCTCTCATCCTAGCTTTTAATACTGGCATCTCATTTGTCTTATTAAGTACTTAGTTTTGCTTTTAATTAGTGCTGTTTATTGTCACTGAATTTTAATTGTCAGTGCAGGGTCTCAGCAGGCCTTGGTGAGGATGCATTACAAATGTTTCTTGTTCTCTTGCATAACCTCAGCTTGGGTGGCAGTGCCTCTGAAGTAAAGGGGGAGCATTTCTGGTGGGGGTGGGTGGATGAAGATGGGCTTTTTCCCCAGACTTCAGCCAATTCTGATTTTCTTTGAGATCCCTATTTGCTCCAAGGTAGCTGGTTTATCGGAGAAGGCAATGGCAACCCATTCCAGTACTCTTGCCTGGAAAATCCCATGGATGGAGGGGCCTGGTGGGCTAAAGTCCATGGGGTCACTAGGAGTCAGACATGACTGAACGACTTCACTTTCACTTTTCACTTTCATGCATTGGAGAAGGAAATGGCAACCCACTCTGGTGTTCTTGCCTGGAGAATCCCAGGGACGGGGGAGCCTGGTGGGCTGCCGTTGATGGGGTTGCACAGAGTCGGACACGACTGAAGCAACTTAGCAGCAGCAACAGCTGGTTTATAAAGACACACATAGAGAGGTTCAGTTCAGTTCAGTCGTGTCCAACTCTGTGCGACTCCATGAATCGCAGCACGCCAGGCCTCCCTGTCCATCACCAACTCCTGGAGTTCACTCAGACTCATGTCCATCAAGTCAGTGATGCCATCCAGCCATCTCATCCTCTGGCGTCCCCTTCTCCTCCTGCCCCCAATCCCTCCCAGCATCAGAGTCTTTTCCAATGAATCAACTCTTCGCATGAAGTGGCCAAAGTACTGGAGTTTCAGCTTTAGCATCATTCCTCCCAATGAAATCCCAGGGCTGATCTCCCTCAGAATGGACTGGTTGGATCTCCTTGCAGTCCAAGGGACTCTCAAGAGTCTTCTCCAACACCACAGTTCAAAAGCATCAATTCTTCAGCGCTCAGCCTTCTTCACAGTCCAGCTCTCACATCCATACATGGCCACAGGAAAGACCATAGCCTTGACTAGACAAACCTTTGCTGGCAAAGTAACGTCTCTGCTTTTGAATATGCTATCTAGCTTGGTCATAACTTTCCTTCCAAGGAATAAGTGTCTTTTAATTTCATGGCTGCAGTCACCATCTGCAGTGATTTTGGAGCCCAGAAAAATAAAGTCTGACACTGTTTCCACTGTTTCCCCATCTATTTCCTGTGGAGTGATGGGACCAGATGCCATGATCTTCATTTTCTGAATGTTGAGCTTTAAGCCAACTTTTTCACTCTCCACTTTCACTTTCATCAAGAGGCTTTTGAGTTCCTCTTTACTTTCTGCCATAAGGGTGGTGTCATCTGCATATCTGAGGTTATTGATATTTCTTCCAGCAATCTTGATTCCAGCTTGTGATTCTTCCATCCCTGCGTTTCTCATGATGTACTCTGCATAGAAGTTAAATAAGGAGGGTGACAATATACAGCCTTGACGTACTCGTTTTCCAATTTGGAACCAGTCTGTTGTTCCATGTCCGGTTCTAACTGTTGCTTCCTGGCCTGCATACAGATTTCTTAAGAGGCAGATCAGGTGGTCTGGTATTCCCATCTGTTTCAGAATTTTCCACAGTTTATTGTGATTCACACAGTCAAAGACTTTGGCATAGTCAATAAAACAGAAATAGATATTTTTCTGGAGCCCTCTTGCTTTTTCCATGATCCAGTAGATGTTGGCAATTTGATCTCTGGTTCCTCTGCCTTTTCTAAAACCAGCTTGAACATCAGGAAGTTCACAGTTCACATATTGCTGAAGCCTGGCTTGGAGAATTTTGAGCATTACTTTACTAGCGTGTGAGATGAGTGCAATTGTGCGGTAGTTTGAGCATTCTTTGGCATTGCCTTTCTTTGGGATTGGAATGAAAACTGACCTTTTCCAGTCGTGTGGCCACTGCTGAGTTTTCCAAATTTGCTGGCATATTGCGTGCAGCACTTTCACAGCATCATCTTTCAGGATTTGGAATAGCTCCACTGGAATTCCATCACCTCCACGAGCTTTGTTCGTAGTGGTGGTTTCTAAGGCCCACTTGACTTCACATTCCAGGATGTCTGGCTCTAGGTCAGTGATTACACCATCGTGATTATCTGGGTCGTGAAGATCTTTTTTGTACAGTTCTTCTGTGTATTCTTGCCACCTCTTCTTAATATCTTCTGCTTCTGTTAGATCCCTACCATTTGTGTCCTTTATCGACCCCATCTTTGCATGAAATGTTCCCTTGGTATCTCTAATTTTCTTGAAGAGATCTCTAGTCTTTCCCATTCTGTTATTTTCCTCTATTTCTTTGCATTGATCGCTGAAGAAGGCTTTCTTATCTCTTCTTGCTATTCTTTGGAACTCTGCATTCAGATGCTTGTATCTTTCCTTTTCTCCTTTGCTTTTCGCTTCTCTTCTTTTCACAGCTATTTGTAAGGCCTCCCCAGACAGCCATTTTGCTTTTTTGCATTTCTTTTCCATGGGGATGGTCTTGATCCCTGTCTCCTGTACATTGTCACAAACTTCATTCCATAGTTCATCAGGCACTCTATCTAGAGAGAGGTTAGGAGGGTTGTAATGACAGAAATTCAATTCAAATTTGACTTCAGGAGAAAATAAAAAGGGAACATATTCGTTCATATGTTCAACATGTGGTAGCCAAAACAGACCATGAGGGATTCAGGTGTGGCTGGATCCAGCATTCCAACAGCGTCATCAGGAACCAGTCACTCTCCATTTCTCAACTCCACTTTCATCCCTTGACAGACCTTTCCCATCTGGTGCCAAAAAGTGACCAATAGCAGCTCCAGACTTCTGTTCTATCAGTTTAGCAGTTACAATGGAAAAAGAATGCTTCTTTCCACATAGTTCCAGCAAGTCTTAGGGTATACCTTCACTAGTCCAGACTGGGACATGTGTCTATCCCTGAGTCCATGAGGGATTCATGGACCAATCAGTCCACTGATTGGTTAGAGATGATCTTTAGTCCACCTTTAGGGACCAGGTTTGGGTAATCTCCATCTGAGCCACGCAGATTGATACGAGAGAGGGATGGTTTCCCAAAGGAAAATTGGGGGTGCTGTTACTTTAAAAAAAAAAAAAAAGAAGAAGGGATAAGTGCTGGACAGGAAAAAGCAAGAAATCTCTACCCCAGGTATCCACTGCAGTGTCTCACTCCAGGCCTAAAAAACACCTAGAAATTAGACACATGTTCTTCTCCCCAGCCCCACCCTCAAATAACACTAACAATGATCTCTTTGCCTAATCCTTAAAAAGTATTTTGTATTACCAGGCCTCTGCACATGTATTAACCCTTTGGCTCTTCCCCAAAACCCTGTGAAGTTGGCATGACAAAGATGGGAATTTTTACATCCTCATTTTAACCAGATGCTGAAACTGAGGCCCAGAATGACTAAATGAGATGCCAGAAAATGAATAGAGGAGCTAAGATCAGATCCCAGACTTTGGGTCCAAGGCCAGGGCTGCTCCACCAGCCAGATCTTGCTGCATAACAAAGCAACCCACAAATGAGTGAATTAGAACAACAGCCATTTATTTATCTTGAGATTGTTTAGAGTCAGCAACTGGGTTCAGTTCACCTGGGAGGTTGTTCTGGTCTAAGCCAAACTTGCATGATCTTGGCTGGGCTTGTGCTGGTATGTTAGCTAGGACTAGCCAGTTTATGATGGAGCAGCTGCATAGGCTAGGACAACTGTGGCCCCTTACAATGTGGTCTCTGCAAATTGCCAGAGTTGTAGAGCAGTGGGGGATGAGCTCTGTGCCTGCCTTAAAAACCCATAAAATCCTGTGGGATTTTTTTGAGGGCTTATGAAGCCATCTGTTATTGCGATACGGTGATGGGAGAACCCTGGGGAAATGACAGTGAATTTGCTGTGTTTCAAGGCTGGCAGCACAGAGATGCCTTCATCTCCTTCATCTGGAGCATGTCTCAGACTTGTTTCTGTCCTCGTCTTGGACACCAACCAGCTCAGCATGGAAGGAGTCAAAGTCTTGTCATTCCAGATTTGGCCAGGTTCAGGGGAGGCTAGGGATGACCCAACTGGTTCTGGAAGCAAAGAGAAGCCAGCAGCAGCCTGCACCCCCTGGATGAAACTGGGTAAAGGATGCTGGGGCTCTGAGAGGGTGGAATGGCAAGGCTTGCAGGCAGGTGGAGGCATGCTCAGCTCTGTCAAGTACAGTAGGCGGGGCAAGAGACCACCATCTTTCTCTCACTGGACCAAGTGTCCTTGCCATGGCTATGTAGGAACCATGCTGCTGCTGCTGCTGCTGCTAAGTCGCTTCAGTCGTGTCCAACTCCGTGCAACCCCATAGATGGCAGCCTACCAGGCTTCTCCATCCCTGGGATTCTCCAGGCAAGAACACTGGAATGGGTTGCCATTTCCTTCTCCGATGCGTGAAAGTGAAAAGTGAAAGTGAGGTCACTCAATCATGTCTGATGTAGAAACCATGAGTGCCTGTCATATAATCAAAGCTGGATGCATGGTTGAGACAGAATAGGATATATTCAGTTCACTTCTCAAAGTTCTTCTGTGGCTTGTACATCACTCAGAGTAGAAGCTTAGTGGTCCTAATGATTTGACCTCCACTGCTTCACGACCTTCATGACCTCCACTGCTGCTTCAGCTCCCACTCATCTCCCCCTTGCTCACTCCATTCTGGCCACTCTGCCCTCCTTATCATTTCTCCAACTAACCAGGTACATACCCACCCTGGGCCCTTGGTACTTGGTTTCCCCCTCCACTTAGAATGTTCTGCGACATGGCTCAGTCCATTACTCACTTCAGTTCTTTGCTCAAATATAATTTCTCAATGGGCCTCCACCTTTGTTTTTTTTAACCACATTGCACAGCTTGTGGTTTCTTAGTTCCCCAACTAGGGATAGAACCCAGGCCTCTGGCAGTGAGAGTGCTAACCACTGGACCACCAGGGAATTCTCTAGACCACTTATTTAAAATCAAACTTCCTCTCATTCACCAACCCTCCTTTGTTTTTCTCTAAAGCGCTCAATCACCAGCTGACATGCTTTCATTTGACTTACTATTTACCCACTAGAAGGGAAGCTCCATGAAGACAAAGATTTTTCTTTTTTATTTGTTTTAATGCCATATCCCTAGTGCCTAGACCAGTGTCTGCCACAGAGTAATAGATGTTCTATAATTTTTTTTTTATTCTTCCCATTTCTCAAGAGAAGCTGGCAATCTATATTTTTAATTAAATCCTGTGCCTTTAAAATACTGGCTTACTCTTACTTTTAAAAACTATTGCACGGGCCAAACAAAACATGCTTTCAGCCTGGATGCTGTCTGTAAAGTCCCCCCAGCCCCACTTCACTCCTGTTTGGAGCCCTTGGTGTAAGTTGCATATCCCATCCCATCAGGCAGTCTGAGTGATTCCCTCCCTACCCAGATTCCTAACTGAGTGGAGATAGGCTGGATTCAGGGGGAGAGGAAGAGGGCAGGAAAAGAGACACAGAGATGGAACCGATTTGACACCATCCAAGCTGGTGGCTGCAGGTTCTGCTGCGAAGCATCTGGTTTAATTCCAGCTCGGGGCTGGGAGACTGACTGTGGCACTGAACTCCACGCAGACAGCTGCAGCCCATGCTGGGTCCCTGCAGTGCCCTGAAGTGCCACGTGCAGGGCCTCCGCGTCATGCTTAGACACCTGCTGTGACTCTGAAGCTTAATGGATGTTCGGGGTTGTGTGTGTGTGTGTGTGTGTTGTTTTTTTTTTTTTTTCAGTTCAACTAAACCCAGCAAAAGACCTTGGAGATTCTGGGGAATGGAGGCACTGTTCCTTAACAAACAGTGCTGATGGGAGCCAGGGGAGAAGTAGGTAGAACAAAATGCAGAGGGAGAAAGGCAGGGTTCTGGAATCTTTTCTGGGCTTGGCGCTGGGTCTTTGAGTCATTTAAAATGCAGGTGATTTAAAGGTTAGCACCAAGCTGTGGAGGTGGGCAGATCTGGAACAAGGCCTGGTTCTGTCACTTATACACAGATTTACTGAGTACCTGCTGCACTCACTGAGCTCTTGGACCTGTGTGAAGATTCACTGAACATCTACTGGATACCACACTCCGCAAAGTGAAAACGTAAGGCCCCTTATTCAAATTCTATGAAACGTTTTGAGATGATGACAGCAAAGCATTAAGCCAAGTGTGGGCTCATCTAAGTACAGGGTCATTCTAAGTTCAGGGTCCTTCCAGACATGAGTCCCTGGGCAACCGTTCAGGCCAAAGCTTCATGAAGTTGGTTCCACATGCACTGGAGTCACTGCTGAACAAATACAGACCCAGGCCCTGTTCTCATGGATCTTAAGGAATAGGTGGGAAACAAATAGTGAATAAGTTAAAAAATAATAATAATTACATATCTTGATAAATATCATGGAGGAAACAAGCAGTGAGAAGTAAGCAGTGAGAAGAGTGACTTAGAGGGTGGAGTCTGTGAAGGCTTCTTGGAGGAGGTGACATTTGAGCAGAGACCAGCATAGCATTAGTAAAACCAGCTATGCAAGAGTAAGAGGAAGAAGCTATCCAGACAGGGACACAACAAAGGCAAACACTTGGCAGCTGGAAAAGCCAGCATGACTGGAGCATGGTCCAAGATCTAGGAATAGTAGAAGGCAGAAGGTCATGACGGTTCTTTGAGGTCACAGAGAGAGTCTTAAATCTTACATGCATTGGACAGCCAATAAATTGAAGTAATTTATTATTTTAAAATTATCTTTTAAAAAATACATTTATTTTTGAATAGCTAAAGTGTCCTCATGGTTGCAAATACAAAGGGGTATCACGTGACAGTTCTTCCCATCTCAGGCCCACCCTCCCAGGCTCCTTCCATAGAGGCCAACGGTATTGTCCATTTCTTGGGTGTTCTTTTCAGAGATGCTTTATGCATATACAACCTAAACATGCACATTATCCTACTTTCCTTTCTACACAATAGTGTTTTCGAACAGTGTTCTATGTCTTGGCCTTGCCACTAGACAAGTAATCTTGTTGACCTATCCATATCCATCATAAATTCTCATTATTCTTTGCAGCTGTGAAGCCCTCCACCATACAGATGCACCAGCATCCTGCTAGCCAGTGCTTGTTATTAGGCATTTAGATTGTTTTCTTGAAGGGCTTCAAGAAGGTCCTTGGGAAGTCCACTTAAACTCTCTGTGACTCAGTTACTCATCTGTGAAATGGGTAAGGACATTTACCTCCTAAATCTATTTTGAGGATTGTTGTTGTTCAGTCGCTCGGTCATGTGCAGCTCTTCGTGGCCCCATGAACTGCAGCACAGCGGGCTTCCCTTTCCTTCACTATTTCCCAGAGTTTGCCCAAACTCATGTCCATTGAGTCAGTGATACCATCCATCCATCTCATCCTCTGTCGTCCCCTTCTCCTCCTACCTTCAATCTTTCCCAGCATCAGGGTCTTTCCCAATGAGTCGGCTCTTTGCATCAGGTGGCCAAAGTATTGGAGCTTCAGCATCAGTCCTTCCAGTGAATATTTAGGGTTGATTTCCTTTAAGATTGACTGGTTTGATCTCTTTGCTGTCCAAGGGACTCTTAAGAGTCTTCTCCAGCACCACAATTTGAAAGCATCAATTTTTTGGCACTCAGCCCTCTTTGTGGTCCATCTCTCACTTCCATACATGACTACTGGAAAAACCATAGCTTTGACTATGTGGACCTTTTGAGGATTAAATGAGATAAAACCTGAAAGGCAGTTAGCAGGTACGAAACCCTTGATATTTGAACTAGTGATTATTGCTGTTGTTTCTTTCATTCCTTGGCACTCACAACAGGGCTGTGGTGGACCCTTTGCTGTGGTGTCCAGCAGAGAGCTGAGCCTCTGGCTTCCAGGGAAGGTAATTATTTTATGCTTTCTGAACTTGCCGCTGCCTCACTAGATTTAGCTTTGGCTCTAACAGAGCATGTGATCTTCAGACAGGGGTCTGGGTGGGCAGGTGTCTGTTCCGAGCATCAGAATTTGGAGATCAGAGTTCCTGGGTGGGGACTGTGTATCACCTGTCCCATGCCCTCATCCCCGCCTCCTGGGATCCTCCAAGGGCACTGTTGCATCTTGCTTCAGGAGGCGATGCATTCAAATGAACGCTTGGCTGTTTCAGTCAAGGGCAGCCAAGGAAGCTCATTACTGAGGACTGAGGACTGGGGTCCCCAGCAGGGACCAGGGGACCCCTGGGGCCCGGGCAGCCTCATTCAGCTCTTGGCACAGGCAGTAATGAGAAGTTAAGGTTCTTTTCAGCATATTTCCTTCGCAACAGGAGTCATCGCTCCTTTTTCTATTTTCAGAGTGGAAACAATGAAACGGTCATATTATACTAGGAAGATTATGTTAACCACCTGGGAACAGATGAAATGGCTTTTCTGTAAGGGGTCTTTCCTCTCCTGTGTCTAACCATCAGAGCCCTCCACCCCCACCCCACCCATGTGAATATTTAATAATTGCACTGGTTGCAGAATAGGAAAGATAGTTCTCTCCCTGTTCCCCTCCCAACTGCTCATCTATTCAGCTTCCTGGGGAAAAGGACTGTGATGTAACAAGAACTTCAGCGAAATCAGGACCCACTGGACTCCATGACCTACCTTCCAAAACTTTTTAAAACAATAAATTAACTGTAATCTCCACGGTCTCTTTCCCCTTACTCGTTGTCTATACCTGGGGGAGCAGGGAGGAGTGGAGGTCCAGAAAGAACACAAGTTCGCCTAAGTTCAGCTGGACTTGTTTAGCATTGATGAAGACTCATTCACGCATTCAATACTTATTTACTAAATGCCTTCTCCATGCCAGGAGCTATGCTGGGTGTTGGAGATTAAACAGAGAACAAAACAGGAAGAGTTCTGCAAGAAGCTTACATTTTAGCGGGAGATTCCAACTATGGTGATGCTGTTTTCACAAGCTGTGGTTTATGTATGTGACCATCTCCCTGGTCACTGTGTGGAGCATAGACTGAGGTGGGCCAAGAGCAGAAGCAGGGAGACAGTGAAGCGGCTCCTGTAGTAAGGCAGGCTGGGGCAGCAGAGATTTGGATCAGCACAGAAGCAAATTGGGCAGAGCATATTGGGAAGATTCTGGCTCTATTTATGACAATCAAGCCATGACTTTCTGATGGCTTGAGTGTAGAGTATTAAAAAGAAAGCAAGCCAGGGATGACTCTAGCATTTGAGACCTCAAAACTCTTGAGAGATGGGTTTTGCTTTTTTTTTACCTACGCAAGGCCAAGTTGACTAGTACGTGAGCCAGATGACATCCTCTAGTAGAAATATCCTGGATTGGAGTTAAGAGCTCTTCCCAGGTGGCTCTAGTGTTAAAGAGCCCACCTGCAGGAGGCAAAAGAGATGCAGATTTGATCCCTGGGTGGGGAAGATCCCCTGGAGGAGGGCATGGCAACCCTCCAGTATTCTTGGCAATATTCCAGTATCCTTGCCTGGAGAATCCCCAGAGGAGCCTGGCAGGCTACAGTCCATGGCGGGGGCAGAGAGTTGGACACAACCAAAGTGACTTAGCATGCACATACACACCCTTCCTCTTGCATGAATGGGAGGAATACAGATTAAAGGGAAAGAGTTCTTCATTCTGATCCATTTCTGCCAAAAGGGGGCTGTGACAATTTCCCTCTTGGTCCTGAAGATCCCATCTGGAAAGAGAAGCTGGATGAAGCTCTGTTTCTTCCACATACCACTCAGACATAGACAAGGGACCTGAGAAATAAGGAGTGATTGAATGACCATTTGCATGATGACCTTTCTGGGCTGATGTTTTCCAGGAGTGCTGGGCTTCGGCCATGACTGACACTGTGTTCAGCAGCAGCTCAAGCCGTTGGATGTGTCCCAGTGACCGATCCCTGCAATCAAAGTAAGTCACTGGGTATTCCTGGAAGTCATCTGTTGAGGGGCAATGACGTCCTGATCTACACTTGAAGGAGGAGAGTAGTAGGGGAAAAAGGAGAACTTCCATCCCTGGGGTCCCGGGGGAAAAAAGAAGCTGGTGGGAGTTCTGTTGTGGAAACTCCTCCACTGATTGTACTACTTTGCAAAGTTGGAGTAACAAGATGAAACTCTGAGCTCCATGCCCTAAATGAGAGGTGGTCTGGTGAAATGGAATCAGCACTAACCTGTTGGTTAGAATCAGACTTGATTCTGTTTCTAAATCTGAACTAGTTTACTGGGTGAGTCTCTTTTCCTTCTTTGGGCCTCAGTTTATCATCAATTAAATAAGGAAGTTGGACTCGATCAGAGGTTGCAAACTGACAGGCCACCAGCTGACTGTGACTTGCAGAAATGTATTTTTTAGTTTTGGCCTGATCATTTAAAAATTGGAAAATTCACATAAAAATAACTTCACATCCTGTATTAAGTAATTATTATACCTGAATCGGTGGTGTATTGGCTCTGTACCATGCTGGTCCTTAGAGCTGTTGTTAAATTGGCAGGAATTTTGCAAGTCGGTTGTTAAATATGACTGTTACTAAAAATTAAGTTGTATAGTTTTATAATTAAATTATATTAGACAAAGGTGGTAAATACTTAACATTAATCATTTCTCACTTATTTTACTACATTTTGCTATTCTCTGTGTTACTTGTTGTCTGCGCTACTTGTATAGTGAAACACTGTGTATTAGTATGGTACTGTGTGCTTCCTCCCAGCTCTGCATTTAGTGATATCATATAGGTACTCGAATCAGCCTCAGTGGGGTTTTTCTCTAGAAGTGCAACTGTTAAACAGTCACCAGCGTACCACCACCTAAATACCTTGACAATCTACATCTATTGTTTATCATCACTGAAGATTTTCACTCAAAGGTCTTATTTTTTGAACACTTGGTAATTTTTAAAATTTATTTATTTTTAATTGAAGGATAATTGCTTTACAATACTGGTTTGATTTCTGCCATACATCAATATGGATTCACCATAGGTGTACATGTGTCCCCTCCATCTTGAACTTCCCTCCCACCTCCAACCCTTTCCCACCCCTCTAGATTGTTACAGAGCCCCAGGTTGAGTTCCCTGGGTCATACAGCAAATTCCCATGGCTATCTATTTTACATATGCTAGTGTATATGCTTCCGTGCTGCTCTCTCCATTATCTTACCCTCCCTACCACCCTTGCCCATTAGTCTCTTCTCTATGTCTGTGTCTCCACTGCTGCTCTGCAAATAGGTTCATCAGTACCATCTTTCTAGATTCCATATATATATATTAATATATGATATTTGTTTTTCTCTTTCTGACTTACTTCACTCTGTATGATAGGCTCTAGGTTCATCCACCTCATTAGAACTGATTCAAATGTGTTTTTTTAATGGCCAAATAGTATTCCACTGTGTATATGTACCACAGCTTCTTTATCATGATTGCTTGGTAATGTTTTATTGTGAGCTCAACCTGTAAGAATCCTGGGGATCTACCATGAGAATATTTTCTTCAGAGAGATTTGCATTTGCTTCTGCCAGGAAGTGTGCTACTCACCAAGGATGTGATCTGAGCTCCCTTAGGGGGTCCCAGATTCAGCTTCTTCATCTAGTTAGGAGCTCAGAGTCAGTCTCTGGGACACAATGTTGGTGTTTACCTTGGTTTTCTGCTCAGAGCTCCCGGTTCTGGATTCAGTTTGCTGGGTTTTCTTTTTCTTTTTCTGAAAATTGCCTTTTAAAGGTATAACTAATGAACCTCCAACAGTATACATCTAAAGTACAATTTGATCATTTTTACACTTACATGCATATTCATTCCCCTTTGCTCCTCCCTGTCACCACCCATCCCTAAGTAATTATGTAAATGGAATCATCTCTTTGAGGGAAGATGTCTTTTTTCACTTGGCATAATTAAATCATGATCCATTCATATTGCTTTTCATATCAATAGTTTATTCCTTTTATTGTTAAAAAAGTAATATTTCAAAGTGTGGATGTACTACAGTTTGTTTATCCATTCATCTGTTGATGGACATTTGGGTTGTTTCTAGTTTTTTGGCTAGTACAAGTAAAATTTGTATAGACATATACTTGTATTTCTCTTAAGGAAATACCTAGGAGGAAAATGTCTCAGTGGCTTAGTAGGTAAATGTTTAACTTCTAAAAAAACTTGCAAACTGTTTTCCAAATTGTTTGTACCACTTTAAATTTCCACCAGAAGTGTACGAGAGTTCTGTCTGTCTCCTTTCTCACCAACACTTGATACGATTTGTCTTTTCCGTTTTAACCATTCTGTGTGTGCATAGTAGCATTTGTTTTGTGATTTTAACTTGCACTCCCCTTAATGAATAATGATATTGAACATCTTTTTATGTAAGTTTGACATTCATATAACATTCTTCGTTAAAGTGTCTGTTTAAACACTTTGTCCACTTAAAAATCAGGTCATTTATCTTCTTGTTATCAAGTTTTAACATGTTTTTTTTTAATGTACTGTAGATAAAAGTCGTTTGTTGGAGACACATTTTGCACATATTTTTCGCAGTCTATGACTCACATCTTCTTTTTCATAACATAGTCTTTTGAAGAGGAAACGTTTTTTATTTTGATGAAGTCTATTTTGTCTGTTTGTTTCAAAAGTAGAGGGGTTTTGGAGAATTCCTTTCTAGCAATCCTAGAACTGTGTTATTAAGATTTGCCCTTAATTATCAAGGTCCTAATTATATATTGATGAGGGTCTTTCCTTAGTCCACTCATATTCTCTGAAGCAAAAGTCCCTGTTTACTATTTCCACCTAAAACCTCCTCTAGTTCTACAAGTTTAACAGTTTTGAAGACATTATTGAACTCTGTTGGTTTCCGTTTTGAAAGGAAACTTTTAGTTTCCAAGCTCTTCCCATGAACGTTCTCTTGATACTAAACTCATTTGGCAAAGAATATCTTATCAGCCAAAAATTGTCTCTCTATAAGATAAACAGTTGCCTGAAGGTGGATGGGGTAAATTATTTATTTTATTTAAGAAATGTCAGTTAATTAAAACCCCATCCATCACAGTTTACTTTAGTCAATATGAAGCCAAACAATTTGCCTTACAATTAAATTAGAATTATTCAAGCAGTCTGGATGCTGTTTCCTTAAAGTGCTCCCGGGCTTCTGTGAAACATCTTGGCATTCCTAATGCATCTGGCTGGCTTGATTGCTACTGCATTTTCTTCAGATATTAAAATTATTTTCCAATAAATGTTAATGGGTGAATTATAGTCATCACACATGCTATCTAGTCTGCAGCAGTGATGATGTGCTAATGCAGATGATTCTCTAATGTCTTTCTCCAGTAAATTAAGAAATCTTGTCTTAATTAACTGCTGGCTAGCCAGATACACTTACTGCCTTTGTGATTTTCAAATGCCTTCCTCTCTCAGTCTCCTTGAATCCAACGATGGTGTTTGGAAGACAATTGTGATTGTGTTTGAATGGAGAGAGTGTGTTTCTTTCTTGCACGGGTGGAACAGGGATTCAGTTCTCTATGTTGGGGACACATGGGGAGAAATGCTTTCTCTGATAGTTGATTATTCACTGTGGCTTTCAAGTCTGCAAGCCTGAGAGTGGTAGAGACCAGAAGTGGAAACCAAGGCACAAAGGGAAGATGTGACCTGTCTGTGGTAGCATGACTAGTTAATGGAGAGGCTGGTCTTTTTAGAATGGAAGGACTTGTTTCCCCAAAATGGGGGACTGTGAGTTCTGCTTTTGGATGATCCAACCACCGTTTAGGGCTCTTTGCCCTTTCTTAACATGCTCCTTAGAACTTCCCTGGTAGATCAGTGGTAAAGAATCCACCTGCCAATGCAGGAGATGCAGGTTCGATCCCTGAGTTGGGAAGATCCCCTGGAGGAGGAAATGGCAACCCAGTCCAGTATGCTTGCTGGGAAATCCCATGGACAGAGAAGCCTGGCAGGCTACAGTCCATGGGGTCACAAAGAGTCAGACACAACTTAGTCACTAAACAATAACAGTGTGCTCCTTAACCCTCAGTGTTTGAAACAACAGAAAACAAGAATCACCATTCTTGTGGCCTTGTTATCATTAAATGATTCCTCTTTAGTGCCAAAAAAATATTATTCAAATGCATAAATGATCAGACGGGTTAATTAATAAACTGAACTGATGGGTCATGTTCATCAAAGCTGTGAATATACAACCCTACAGCAACCATGTTTTAGATGTGCTAAAATAAGATAATAATGACTGATAAAAAATGGAAGTAGGTCATTGTAATTTAAACTGAACTGTGTGGTTGTTGCATCCAGTGTTGATATTGTTACAAGATGTTTTTTCTCCCTAACTTTATTCATTTTTTTTCTTTCTCTCCTTTCTTTGCCTACCTTCAGTGATAAAGAGCAGTGAGTATTTTATGATACTTTTATTTTTCTACAAACTGAATTTTATCTCTTCTCTGATGAAAGTGGCTTGCCCCTAAGGAGAGTTGGTTCAAAAAGGAACTAACATGTTTTATATATCTAATAAAAAAAAACCCCAAGTTGTTAAAAAAAAAAAAAAAGCACACCCCTCTTGAGAAAAAAAATGAAATTTCAAGAAAAAAATTCTCGATAAAAGCATGGAAAACATTCCTTAGGGGAGCCCTCAATTTAATTTTTGTTAGCAGCTTGTGGAATTCAGCAAGTTTATTAACCACCTTCTGTTTCTTTTGCATTTTTCCTGGGAACACTGTTCTTAGATAAAGAAAATATTAACTCAAATGACTGCTGTCATTAATCAAAAATGATGAAGAACAGAAAAGAGCTTGTGGGAAGTTATATACTAAACACATGGTCTCTGTCACCTCATGGGAGGTCAGCCTGATTTCCCAATGAAATGCCTTTGATTCTGAGGTCCCATCTTTGCTCATAACTTTTGTTTTAAATTAGATTCATTTCCTAAATATGCATGACGGATTGGATGCTGGGTCCAATAAATGAACAGTCTGCAAAGCAGATGGGGTTTTGGTTGTGTGTACACATTGGGAGACTAAAGGAAGGTCATTTTACTCTCCCCATGGTAGGGGAGTTATCACAGATCCACAAGCAGAGCACTGAGCCTGGCCTCAGAACACCCAGGTCTAAGTTCTGCTCTGGGACTCAGTGTCACTTCCTTGAACCCTGGCCATCTCCTTTATAACATGGGTATGTTAACCCAGGTGGCTCAGTGGTAAAGAATCCACCTGCCAATGCAGCAGGAGACACAGGTTCAATCCCTGGGCTGGGAAGACTCTCTGGAGGAAGAAATGGCTACCACTACAGTATTCTTGCCTGAAAAATCCCATGGACAGAGCCTGGAGGGCTACAGACCATGGAGTTGCAAAGAGTCAGACATGACTTAGCGACTGAGCATGCACAAAGCTCCTAGCTATGTTAATCCTGCTCTTCCACCTTGACTGGGAGGTGGTGCAGTCAAGTGAGATGCATGGGAAAGGTTCAGTTCAGTTCAGTTCAGTTGCTCAGTTGTGTCTGACTCTTTGCAGCCCCGTGAACCACAGCATGCTAGGCCTCCCTGTCCATCACCAACTCCCAGAGTCCACCAAAACCCATGTCTATTGATTCAGTGATGCCATCCAACCATCTCATCCTCTGTCATCACCTTCTCCTCCTGCCCTCAATCTTTTCCCGCATCAGGGTCTTTTCAAATGAGTCAGCTCTTTTCATCAGGTGGCCAAAGTATTGGAGTTTCAGCTTCAACATCAGTCCTTCCAAAGAACACCCAGGACTGATCTCCTTTAGGATGAACTGGTTAGATCTCCTTGCAGTCCAAAGGACTCTCAAGAGTCTTCTCCAACACCACAATTCAAAAGCATCAATTCTTCTGCACTCAGCTTTCTTTATAGTCCAACTCTCACATCCATACATGACCACTGGAAAAACCATAGCCTTGACTAGACGGACCTTTGTTGACAAAGTAATGTCTCTGCTTTTTAATATGCTGTCTAGGCTAGGTTGGTCATAACTTCTGTAAAGCACCAGACAAAGTCAGAGGAAGGGGTGGATTACAACCTAACCTTACCCTTGTGTGTGTGCATATATATATATATGGTGTGTGTTCTACATTTTCTCTTGTTGGTTGGTAAAATTATGGTCAGACAGTATCTTTTTATGAATATTGTGAGTATATCTGAAAGAGATGGGAATACCAGACCGCCTGACCTGCCTCTTGAGAAACCTGTACGCAGGTCAGAAAGCAACAGGAAAAGGAGTGTGTCAAGGCTGTATATTGTCACCCTGCTTATTTAACTTATATGCAGAGTACATCATGAGAAATGCTGGGTTGGAGGAAGCTCAAGCTGGCATCAAGATTGCTGGGAGAAATATCAATAACCTCAGATATGCAGATGACACCACCTTTATGGCAGAAAGTGAAGAAGAACTAAAAAGCCTCTTGATGAAAGTGAAAGAGGAGAGTGAAAAAGTTGGCTTAAAGCTCAAGATTCAGAAAACTAAGATCATGACCTCTGGTCCCATCACTTCATGGCAGATAGATGGGGAAAGAGTGGAAACAGTGTCAGACTTTATTTTTGTGAGCTCCAAAATCACTGCAGATGGTGATTTCAGCCATGAAATTAAGGGACGCTTACTCCTTGGAAGAAAAGTTATGACCAACCTAGATAGCATATTAAAAAGCAGAGACATTACTTTGTCAACAAAGGTCCGTCTAGTCAAGGCTATGTTTTTTCCAGTGGTCATGTATGGATGTGAGAGTTGGACTGAAAGAAAGCCGACCACCGAAGAATTGATGCTTTTGAACTGTGGTGCTGGAGAAGACTCTTAAGAGTCCCTTGGACTGCAAGGAGATCTAACCAGTTCATCCTAAAGGAGATCAGTCCTTGGTGTTCGTTGAAAGGACTGATGTTGAAGCTGAAACGCCAATACTTTGGCCACCTGATGAGAAAAGCTGACTCATTTGAAAAGACCCTGATGCTGGGAAAGATTGAGGACAGGAGGAGAAGGGGATGACAGAGGATGAGATGGTTGGATGGCATCACTGACTCAATGGAGATGGGTTTTGGTGGACTCCAGGAGTTGGTGATGGACAGGGAGGCCTGGAGTGCTGCAGCTCATGGGATTGCAAAGAGTCGGACATGACTGAGTGACTGAACTGAACTGATATAATTGAGACATGCTAGTAGAGATGCTGAGATGTCTGATTATAAATATGAACATTGCAAGAGAGAAGTTCATGACTTTAGAGGGTCCTAAGCACTTTAGGCTTCCTGATTGCTGGAAGTTGAAAGGTAGGATATATATTCATGCTCCTTCCCGCCCTCCTTCATGCTCTCCATCCTCTCCTTCTCCCTCTCCCTCCCTTCCCTTTTTCCTTTCATTAACAGATACCCAGTGCTTAGTATCGGAGAAGGCAATGGTACCCCACTCCAGTACTCTTGCCTGGAAAATCCCATGGACGGTGGAGCCTGGAAGGCTGCAGTCCAAGGGGTCACTGAGGGTCGGACACGACTGAGCAACTTCACTTTCACGCATTGGAGAAGGAAATGGCAACCCACTCCAGTGTTCTTCCCTGGAGAATCTCAGGGACAGGGGAGCCTTGTGGGCTGCCATTTGTGGGGTCCCACAGAGTTGGACACGACTGAAGTGACTTAACAGCAGCAGCAGTGCTTAGTATGTATCATGCTCTGTGGTAAGCATCAGGAATACAAGGTTAGTAAAAGTCTGAGTGGATGTCTAGAAGGGTTTCAGTTCAGTTCGTTTCAGTTGCTCGTAGTGTCCAACTCTCTGTGACCCCCATGGACTGCAGCACCCCAGGCTTCCCTGTCCATCACCAACTCTCAGGGCTTGTGAAACTCATGTCCTTTGAGTTGGTGATGCCATTCAACCATCTCATCCTCTGTCATCCCCATCTTCTCCTGCCCTCAATCTTTCCCAGCATCAGGGTCTTTTCAAATGAGTCTGTTCTTCGCATCATGTGGCCAAAGTATTGGAGCTTCAGCTTCAGCATCAGTCCTTCCAATGAATATTCAGGACTAATGTCCTTTAGGATTGACTGGGTTGATCTCCTTGCAGTCCAAGGGACTCTCAAGAGTCTTCTCCAGTACCACAATTCAAAAGCATCAGTTCTTCAGCACTCAGCTTCCTTTATGGTCCAACTCTCACATCCATACATGACTACTGGAAAAACCATAGCTTTGACTATATGGACCTTTGTTGGCAAAGTAATGTCTCTGATTTTTAATATGCTGTTTACGTTTGTCATAGGTTTTCTTCCAGGGAGCAAGTGACTTTTAGTTTCATGGCTACAGTCACCATTTGCAGTGATTTTGGAGCCCAAGAAAATAAGGTCTGTCAGTGTTTCCATTGTTTTCCCATCTATTTGCCACAAAATGATGGGACCAGAGGCCATAAGCTTAGCTGTTGAATGTTGAGTTTTAAGTCAGCTTTTTCACTCTCCTCTTTCGCCTTCACGAAGAGGCTCTTTAGTTCTTCTTCGCTTTCTGTCGTAAGGGTGGTGTCCTCTGCATATCTGAGGTTATTGATATTTCTCCCTGCAATTTTGATTCCAGCCTGTGCTTCATCCAGCCCTACATTTCGCATGATGTACCCTGCATATAAGTTAAAATAAGCAGGGTGACAATATACAGCTTTGACATACTCCTTTCCCTATTTTGAACCAGTCCATTGTTCCATGTCCATTTCTAACTGCTTCTTGATCTACATACAGATTTCTCAGGAGGCAGGTCAGGAGGTCTAGTATTCCCATCTCTTTCAGAATTTTCCACAGTTTGTTGTGATTCACACAATCAAAGGCTTTAGTGCAGTCAGTGAAACAGAAGTAGATGTTTTTCTGGAATTCTCTTGCTTTTTCTGTGATCTAGCAGAGATTGGCAATTTGATCTCTGGTTCCTCTGCTTTTTCTAAATCCAGCTTGAACATCAGGAAGTTCACAGTTTACATACTGTTGAAGCCTAACTTGGAGAATTTTGAGCATTCCTTTGCTAGCGTGTGAGATGAGTGCAATTGTGCGGTAGTTTGAACAAACTTTGGCATTGCATTTCTTTGGGATTGGAATGAAAACTGGCCTTTTCCAGTCCTGTGGCCACTGCTGAATTTTCCAAATTTGCTGGCATATTGAGTGCAGCACTTTCACAGCATCATCTTTTAGGATTTGAAATAGCTCAGCTGGAATTCCATCACCTCCACTAGCTTTGTTCATAATGATGCTTCCTAAGCCCCACTTGACTTTACATTCCAGGATGTCTAGCTCTAGGTGAATGATCACACCATCATGGTTATCTGGGTTATTAAGGTCTTTTTTGTATAGTTCTTCTGTGTATCCTTGCCTCCTCTTCTTAATATCTTCTGCTTCTATTAGGTCCAAACCCCAAAAAGGTTTACAAACAAATAGTCAGTCACCAACAAATACACTTTATTGTGCAAGGAGCTATAATAGCAGATCAGTGTCCTGTGGGAGTACAATGATGGAGAAGTTTCCTGGAAGAAGTATTGTGTAAGCTGAAATTGTGTAAAGGAGGTACAAGATAGAGAAGAGACAGAGGAATTCCAGGTAAGGGAACAGCATACACAAAGTGTAAATAGGAGAGAGAGCATGGGATTTTAGGAAAGCTGAATGAAACTCAGTCTGGTTTAAAAGATTGCCAGGATCCCGAGATCCTCTTAGCTTTCTGCAGGGAGTTAGGGAACCACAGCATCCTTTTGGCACCCCCTGAGTCTGGTAGGGGTAACTCATCCAAAAGGGCCTTTATACCAGCAGGACTTGGATGGAATGTTCTGTGTTGTGGGTGTCCCTCCTTCCACACCCTCCCCTTCAGAATTCATTAAAATCTCATTCTCTGAGCTGTAAAGAGACTTCCTGCTGACACCTGCTTCTGTCGGCATCTTGGGGGAAGGGAGGGGATAAGAAGAAAGAAAAGAAAAAGGATTAATTTTCCGCACACCACTGCTGTTTAATGCTTCAGAGCCTTCATGCCCTGACAGCATTTCCATCATCCCACTCCTTTGGGGAGTTATAATATATTAATAGAGACATCTGGTGGGTATTTATTACGTGACTATTGTGTGCATGAAATGAAGAATCAAGGTAGGAGGCAGGAAGAAGCTGGGATTCTGCGCTCTGCAGTGTTTCGGGGGGTGGGGAACATCTGTGAGGGGCTTCCACCTGGAGTCAGCTCTAGTTTCCTTTTGTATTAGAGGCCACTGGTGCTGGTTTGTTGGGGAGGGTTCCTTCCAACAGTCTCTAGATGCACCTGAGCAGGTACATTCAGGTCACAGATGAAGCATACCCAGAATGCTGGTTTCTTGAGCCTCTGACCATATCCTCCCCACACAGCTCTCTTGGCAAAGCCCTTCCCTCCTTTGAGGGTTGGGTGTCTGGAAAATAAGCAGGTCAACTGCAGTGATCTTTAGACTTTTATTAGCAGCAAAATTCTTTCTGTGAATACAATTTTATTCAGAAACTAAATATATAAGACAGATAAAGAGTCAAAGTGAAGTCGCTCAGTTGTGTCTGACTCTTTGCTACCCCGTGGACTATAGCCTACCAGGCTTCTCCGTCCATGGGATTTTCCAGGTGAGAATACTGGAGGGGGTTGCCATTTCCTTCTCCAGGGGATCTTCCTGACCCAGGGATTAAACTCAGGTCTCCCACAATGAGAGCAGACGCTTTACCCTCTGAGCCACCAGGGAAGCCCCCAGATAAAGAGTGGAGCTGGATAAAGATCTTTAGTGGCTAAAAGCATTAAATGTATCATGGTGCAACTGTAAGTTAAAATAATACCAAACTATAAAGTAAATGTAGCGAGTTTAGCAAGCTTCACTTTGTTGTTGTTGCCACAGTGAATAGTGTATCAGTTATCTTTTGCTGTGTAACAAATCTGATGCTCTGTGACAACCTAGAGGGGTGGGATGGAGTAGAAGGTGGGAAGAAGATTCAAGAGAGAGGAGACATACATAGACCTATGGCTGATTGATGTTGATGTAGGGCAGAAACCAACACAATGTTGTAAAGCAATTATTCTCCAATTAAAAATAAATAATTATATATATTTAAAAAAAAAACTCAGTGGCATAGAACAATGATGACTTATTTTCTGGAATCTGGGCCTGGCTGGTGGCTCTGCTGATCTTGGCTGGGCTCTCTTGTGCATCAAACTGTCGGCTGATCTAAGATGCTGGGGCTGGAATGACTCAGCTCTGCGTGCCTCTCATCCTGTCCTGAGCTTTTTGTTTCAGTGATGAAAGTGAATAGAAACATACAAGGGTTTTTAGGCTTAGCCCCAGGATGGCCCATCTCTCCCCTGTGTTTTATTGGCCAAAGTAAGCCACAATTCCAGGCAGGATTCAAGGGTTGAGAAATAGACTCTGCCCTTTGGGTGAAAGCAATTTTAAATCCACGTGGCAAAGGGCATGGATCCTTAGAAGGGTGAAGTATTGAGGCTCCAATGTGATAAACTAGATCTCATGGTTTTATTAAATATTAAATTCTTAAAAATTGTTTTTGCTCACTCTATTTTTAACTGGTATCCTTACTTTGCTAGTGGGAACCCAGCATTGCCATCTGGGCTGAAGTGAGGATGGAGGGCTTGGTTCCCTGTCCACTCTGTCCCTCCATGGCCCACTCACCTGCAACCCTTTGAGATCCCTTCAGGGAACTACAACAGCTTAGACTATTTGGGGGAATAAAAGGCAGGTGCCCTTCATAATTCTCCAGGAAGCCTTGTCCTAAGTATGTGAATAAGAGTGGGGATGGGTCAGCCCTCTTCGCCCTGACCTGCCTGAGCCGCTAAGCCAGGGGTGTTTCCGCATGCAGCCACTGAGGGTCAGGGGTAGCCTCTGAGGGACTAAGTGGGTAAGACTTCTCACTCCCAATGCAGGGGGCCCAGGTCTGTTCCCTGGTCAGGGAACTAGATCTGACATGCCACAACAGAGGTGACAACTACAGATCCCACATGCTGCAGTGCAGATAGAGGATCAAGGGTCCTGAGTGATGCAGCTAAGACCTGGCTGCTGCTGCTGAGTCGCTTCAGTCGTGTCCGACTCTGTGCGACCCCATAGACGGCAGCCCACCAGGCTGCCCTGTCCCTGGGATTCTCCAGGCAAGAACATTGGAGTGGGTTGCCATTTCCTTCTCCAATGCATGAAAGTGAAAAGTGAAAGTGAAGTCACTCAGTCGTGTCGGACTCTTCGCAACCCCATGGACTGCAGCCTACCAGGCTCCTCCATCCATGGGATTTTCCAGGCAAAGTACTGGAGTGGGGTGCCATTGGCTTCTGCATAAGACCTGGCACAGCCAAAGAAATAAATGATTTTTTTTTTTTTTTAAAGGAGTAGCTTCTGAGAGTCCTGGCAGGAAACAGACATTAAATCCTCTCACTTAACAGATCCGAAACAGACATTCAGACTGGGGCCCCAATGCACACTGCTGATAAGCAACAGACCCAGGATTTGGATCTTAAACCCCACTAGGTCAAAGAGGACTCAAGCTGGTATACAGTAGGCCCTCTAGGCATTTACTGGATTGAACACAATGCTCTAAGGAACTTGTCCAAGGAGGCAACACTTTGGTCTCCACTTTTGGCTTCCCTTGTGGCTCAGATGGTAAAGAATCTGCCTGCAGTGTGGGAGACCTGGGTTCGATCCCTGGGCCAGGACAATCCCCTGGAAAAGGGAATGGCTACGAACTCCAGTATTCTGGCCTGGAGAATTCCATGGACAGAGGAGCCTGGCAAGCTGCAGTCCATGGGGTTGCAAAGAGTTGGACACAACTGAGCACTTTACTTTCACTTTTGGTCTTCAATGAGATCCCAACACTGGACTTTGGTCTTAAGGACATGGAGCCCGAATCCTTAGTGAGGGTTCCACCTTCTTGTCACTAGAGTATTCTCAAGGTCCCCGTGTTCACAATGCTCCCAGCCCACAGGAGGCCCAGATACGGCCATTCTCTCCCTTCAGAGCAAAGGCTTTGGTTTGAAAAACCAGTTTGTTTCCCTCTGTTTGCTTTTGAAATTATAACATGAAAATCCACAGGAGGCTTGCGAATCCCCACTGGGACCAATTGGTGACATTTTCAAACACTAGATGAGTTGTTTGTCAACTGTGTATTTTGGAGCAGAGGACAGGGAGTGGGTAAGATCTAGAGGGATGCTGGGAGCTCCAGCAGGCCTTTTGCTCATCTGCAGAAGGAGGCAATTATCCTAGGTGGGCCTCTTGGAGACCCCTGTTCCTGCTTGTGTTTCTGGAGTCATGCATTTCCTGTGCGTGCTAATCCCAGCCAATTGTGTGTTGGGGTTAGAGGCATTGACTTCAGGTCTGACCATACCCATGACCAGACTGTGAGCTGTAGGAATGTGTCCATGAAAGGGCCTCTACTGGGTATATGGCCCAGCATCTCATGTATGCTCTGTCTTGGTCCCTGAGCTGCTTTTTAGAGGTAGGAGATACATGGAGACTTCCCTGGTGATTCAGACAGTAAAGAATCTGCCTGCAATGCAGAAGACCCAGGTTTGATCCCTGGGTCAGGAAGATGCCCTGGAGAAGGGAATGGCAACCTACTCCAGTATTCTTGCTTGGAGAATTCCGTGGACAGAGGAGACTTGTGAGCTACAGTCCATGAGGTCACAAAGAGTCAGACACGACTGAGCAACTAACAATTTCGCTTCACTTTTAATATGTGGAGGGAGATCAGATGAGAATGAAGAAAGAGAAGTGAGGATGAAGGAGGAAGAAGAGGGGTAGTTGAAACATCCATTTCCATGGAAAACCAGAGGGACCTGGAGAAGTGGCTTGATGAGGTTGTAACTAAGGCTCTTTCGGAAGGATGGGTGGTCTTCCTCATGTAGGAGTCCAATGTATGCTTTGCAATTGATGGGAAGAAACATCAGGCTGAGGGATATTAGCATACCTTGAGGAAGATCTTTCCAGTAGAGTGGCATAGACTCCTTATGAGAGAGTGAGGTCTTCATCACAGGGAGCATTCAAGCAAGGCTGGAAAGACCCCTATAGGGAGGCTGTGTAAGACAGGCTTTCGGGTGATCCCCCATGGCCTTCCCCTCCTGGTGTTCATGTCTTTGTGTAATCTCCTCGCCTTGAGTGTGGGCAGGACCAGGGTTGTGTTTCTAACCTATGGAATACTGCAAACAGGATGGGACCTCAGCTCTGTGATTACATCATGTTATGTAAGACTCTGTCTCACTTGACTGGAGCTGCAGAGTCACCCTGCATACTTGATGAAGGAAGTGGCCCATGGGATGAAATTGAAGTCCGCTTGGTTAGGAATTGCAGCCTGCCTCCAGGACATGGAGGTGACCTCTTGCCAACAGCCAACAAGAAGTTGGGGTCCGAGGTCACATGGCTGCTGGGAAATGAATTAGATTTACCTGGAAGCTTGTTCTTCCCCTAGAAGGCCTCCAGATGAAATCTGAGCCATCTGGAGCCATCTGGAAACTGACCCAGCTGACATCTGATTGCAGCCTTGTAAGATGCTGTGCAGAGGACCCAAAGCCGTGCCTGGACTCCCAACATGGAAACTTGACGTAATAAATGTGTGTTGTGTAAAGCCCCTAAGTTTGTAATAACTGGTTATGCAACAATCGAAAATGAACATAGGCATTGTAGATGGGGCTTTGTTCTACCCTGTCTGTATCCTCTGCTAGGTTGATTTTTCCAATTATCTAATGGTTCTGAAGCTGAAGCTCCAGTATTTTGGCCACCTGATGTGCAGAGTCTACTCATTGGAAAAGACCCTGATGCTGGGAAAGATTGAGGGCAAGAGGAGAAGGGGACGACAGAGTATGTGATGGTTGGATGGATCACCAACTCAATGGACATGGGTTTGAGCAAACTCAAGGAGATAGAGAAGGACAGGGAAGCCTGGCATACTGAATTTCATGGGGTCACAAAGAGACACGACTTAGCAACTGAACAACAACAATGCTACACAACAAATCACATCAAGTACAGTGGCTTAAACAGCAGTTACTGCTTATTACCTCTTGCAGATTTTGTTGGTATATATTTGAGAGTGGCTTGGCTAGGTGGTCCTGGCAGAGCTGCAGTCATATGTCAGCTGGGGCTGAGGCCATCTGAAGATTTGACAAGGGCCAGAGGGTCCCTGGAAAGTTGGTGCTGGCTGTTGGGTAGGGGGAGGTGGGGCGGGGGCTCAGTTCCTCTCGACAGGGATCTTTGAGTGTCCTCATGACATGGCATTTGACTTCCCCTAGACTGAATGACCCAAGAGACCAAGGCAGAAGTTGCCATGTCTTTCATGACCTAGCCTTGGAAGTCACCCACAGTCACACCCATTGTATTTAGCTGGTCACACAGCACCAGCTGGGATTCAGTGTGAAAGAAGACAACACAGGGAGAGTGAATACCAGGAGGCAGATATCCTGGGGAACCATCTGGTAGACTGGCTGCCATATTGACCTTTCTTCCATTGAGTATGTTTAGCATTTGTTCATCCCCAGAGGCCCCTGATCCAAAGCAAGGTATATTTCCATCCGGGTTTCCCCCGGCCGCCCCCTCCTCTTTCTCGCAAGACATCTGCTTCCAGTTGCTTTCAAACTCTTCCTTCTCTGCTCTTCTGAACAAACCATCTAAGGTGGGAGGATGTGAGAGGAGGTGGGGAGGGAGGAGGGGGGAGATGGGGCTTTTAATTTTCAACTTTAAGTGTCAAAAGGCAATTTCATGCCTACTGACATGATTAGAGCAGTGGAAGTAATAGAGGCTGGCAGCTAATGTGGTGTTGGCTCCAGGGGATTCGTAATTACTGATTTCCCCCCCGCCAACAGGGACAAGAATTTCTAGTGGTGTTGAGCCCTGCATTCCACTTGGGTGATGCCCCTCAGCGCCTGGGGGATGGAGGATATTATTAGTGGAGAGAATGATAATTTGCCATAGACGGTAGCATTAGCTCTCTACCCAGCTCTGATCCTCTCTACCATCCCTGGGGCTACACGGATAGGCATTCAATTCACCTCATATTGGGGAGGTTAAGTGTGCAGGCTGCCCAGGTCTGAATTCCACCTCTGCCACTTCCCAGCTGTGCGACCTCGGGACAAGTTGTCTAATTTCTCCACGCCCGAGTCTCCTCACCAGAAAATAGACAATAACCATCCCTGCCTTGTAGAAATGTTGTGAGGATTAAATGAAGTAATGTGGGCCTCCAGGAGGTGCTATGTCAGTATTTGCTGCTACTAAGTGGCTTCAGTCGTGTCCAACTCTTTGCCACTCCATGGACTGTAGCCTGCCAGGCTTCTCTGTCCATGGGATTCTCCAGGCAAGAATAATTGAGTGGGTTGCCATGCCCTCCTCCAGGGGATCTTCCTAACCCAGGAAACAAACCCACATCTCTTATATTTCCTTCATGGGCAGGCAGGTTCTTTACCACTAGCACCACCTGGGAAGTTCATGTCAGTATTTGCTTTTTTATTGAAACAAAAAAGTCAAGAAGAGCACAGGATGGAACTTAAAATGCTACAGGAGCTTTGGAGGCAGGAAATCTAGATGTTTGTGTGAAATGGAGAGATTTTTATAAAACTAGTTGGCAACTAGTTTAAATTTGAAAAAAAAAAAAAAAAAAAAGTTCTGTGGCCCACACTAAACATATTTGTGCCAGGTAGGGGTTGGGTTCAACCTGGGATCCAGGGCTTCAGACCACTCTCCCAGAATCTTTTCCACTCCAGTTGTAGAAGTCTACTGTTTGGACTCTTTTCCTGAGAACACCATTATCCTCCAGGTTCACTGAAAAGTGAAAGTTGCTCAGTTGTGTCTAACTCTTTGCAACCCCATGGACTGTAGCCTGCCAGGCTTCTCTGTCCATGGAATTCTTCAGGCCAGAATACTGGAGTGGGTAGCCATTCCTTTCTCTGGGGATCTTCCCAACCCAGGGAGAGAAGCCAGGTCTCCCACGCTACAGGCAGATTCTTTATTGTCTGAGCCACAGGGGAATCCCAGGTTTCCATGAACTTCCTGCAAATGTCAAGTCAAGAGTGTTTGCCACATGCTAAGCACTTAAGAAAAATAAACTCGGCAGAACCCTATGAAGGATATATATGTTCCCCACGTGTGTGTGTGTGTGTGTGTGTGTGTGTGTGTGTGTGTGTGTGTGCATGCTCAGTTGCTCAGTCACATCCTACTCTTTGCAACCCCGTGGACTGCAGCCCACTGGTCTGCTCTGTCCATGGGATTTTCCTGGCAAGAATGAATACTTGAGTGGGTTGCTATGTCCTCCTCCAGAGGAACATTGCTGACCCAGGAATTGAACCCCTGTCTCCTGCGTCTCCTGCACTGGTGGATTCTTTACCATTGTGCCACCTGCAAAGCCCCCATGTGTCCCACCGTAGAGATAAGCAAACTGAGGCTCTGAGAGGTTGGGATTCTTTTGCCTGAAGGGATTTGAACTGAGGTTTAGCAGACTCCAGAGGCTAGAGCCTAACCCCAACGGCCTACTTTCTCTCCAGCCTCACACCTTCCCATATTACCTTTCAGGCTCCAGACAGGATGGTCTGTCCACCCCAGTGGTCAGCCGGATAGACAGAGGAAACAGGAAGAGCTGACAGATGAGGAGAAGGAAATCATCAACAGGGTGATCGCTCGCGCTGAGAAGATGGAAGAGATGGAACAGGAGCGAATCGGGTGAGGCCCTGCGCTTGCCTCCATTCTGGGAGGGCCGTGCTGCCCAGGGCGGGGTGCTGGGGGAGGGCAAGGGGCAGGGCTGCCTTTGGGGTTTGTCATCTGTGATGCACCAAGCCACCCACTCAGGCAGAGCCGGAATCCTCGGTGCAGGAGATGAGAGAGCCGGGAGAGGAGAAAAGAGAACGGAGGAGAGAGTGGGCTGGGAACTAGCTAGAGAGGGGGATGTCTGGGCTGGAGGGGGGTTGCTTTAAAGATGGAGAAGGGGGATGCCTTCTCAGAGGCAGATGGGAGATTGTCTCTGGAGGCTGGAGGTGTGTGTGTGAGCACAGTTGTCTCACCATTTCGGCTGCACAGAAATGTGTTCTAGTGACATAGGCCATGCAGGTTCTAGAACATACAGCTGAGGGTGAGGTAAGGGGGAGCCAGTCTACATCAAAGACACAGTACGGGAAAGAGAGCACACGCCTGAAATGAACTATATGAGAGGATGGGAGAAATCCTTCCTAAAGGGGAGCCAGCGTGAGAGTGAGGCTTCAGAGATTAAGCTGATGGATCTGGATGCCAAGAACTCAGGGTTCCATCCCTACTCCCTGCTTACCAACTGCAGTTCCCATGCATGTTTCTTCACCCCCTGAGCCTCAGTTTGCTCTCTCTAGGATGGGGGAAATAAAAGTCATCGTCCCATAGGACAGTCATAAGGAGTGAAGTGATGCTTATATCATTCCTGGCCCAGGGCTGGGCATTCAGTTCAGTTCAGTCGCTCAGTCATGTCCGACTCTTTGCGACCCCATGGACTGCAGCATGCCAGGCCTCCCTGTCCATCACCAACTGCTGGAGTTTACTCAAACTCATGTCCATTGCATCGGTGATGCCATTCCAACCATCTCATCCTCTGTCATCCCCTTCTCTTCCCACCTTCAATCTTTCCCAGCATCAGGTTCTTTTCCAACGAGTTGGTTCTTTGCATCAAGTGGCCTGGGCATACTTTGCATTTAATGAATGGTAGGAAGGGGAGAAAAGTGGGGTTTGGAGGGCAGAGGTAACAAAAACACATAAGGGATGGAAGAAGGATGTGTGGTATGTGTGTGTCAGGGAGTGACAGCGTCAGTGGGCCAGGGCAGTGTTAGAGAGAGAGGGAGGGCTAGCGGGTGGGCTTGGGAGGGGTGGATGGGGAAGTGAGAGGGGAGGCGTGCCTGGGAGAAGAGAAGAGTGAGTATGTGTGTGTTGGGGGTTGGGGGGTACGGTTCATGGCATGGGTAGACGTTTCCACTGCCAGGACTCAGGGAGACCACCAAGCGATCCTCCAAGACTGAACCTCAGATGGGAAATGGGAGGGGTCACCGAGACGTCACCTCCTTCCCAGACCGTTCTTCCCTGGGGCAGAGTGGGGAGCAGCCTTTGCTGACTGCTTGCAACTGGTTGGGCACTGGGGCGTCCTTTGATCTCCCCATCCATCCACTCAGCAGGGGGTTAACAAGATTCGTGGATAGAAAATGATGTTCTGAACACACAGGAAGTGGACGCCTTTGATTTGAGCCTCTGCAGATCATTTTGTACACGGTGGGCTGGGGCAATCAGAGGTGATGTTGGCAAGTGGCAGATAACCTGGCACAGACGGAGTCAGCTTGTGTTCAGCCCTCCATCAGCTACCTGGGTAGGTTGCTAATGGGGAGAGGTCTTGAGGGGCTTGCTTACAGGGCTGAGTTTTTATTTTGCTTTTAAAAAGATATATCAGGAGTGAGGAGTTGTCCAGGCTGGAGGTCTTGTGAGTGTGTGGGTGTGAGCTTGAGTGTGTGTTCACTTCAACCAACAAGGGGCCTCAGCCTTGCAGAAAGGATATCCTTGCAGAAGGACATGGATGTTAAATTCTTGCTTGGAGGCAAGAACTTCTAACCTTTTTCCTACATAGCACTTTCCCACCAGTTAACACGCTTTGTATTTTACATTGAGTTTGACTGTTGTATGTCTCTCCCTATCAGATGATAAGATTCCTGAGTGTAGACATTGTTACCTGTTTTGTTTGCCATGGAATCCCCAGACCTAGTACATAGTAGGTGTGCAGTAAAGTATTTGTTGAGTGAGTGAGTGAACACGGTAGACAGTGCTCCTCCCACCCACCCAAGTCAGTTTCTTTCTGCATCTCCTGTGGCCATGAGGCTGGAGAGCTTGGAATTTTGTAGTCCAGGGTCCAAATTTCCAGAGAAGACACTACAACTTGCTGATTTAGATTTATGTCAGAATCTGTCCCTGTTAACTGGGCTGCCTTTGGGTGTAAATTAAGGGGATCTCTGTGAATTAAGTGGATTCTAGCTTGAACATTCAGGAACAGGTTAGATGGGCTCCCTGCTTTGCCCCCACGTCCTGCTACATTGCCTGATCTGGTGATGTGGTGGAAGAGCACAGCAGTTAACCCCTGAGGCTCCAGAGTCAGAGAGACCTGGGTTCAAATTCCAGCCCTATTTTTAATCTCCTTTCTGACCTTATGCAAGCCACTTGAACTCCTCCTTCCTCAATTTCCTCATCTGCAAAATGGGGAAGCTCTGCAGATCATTTTATTCCTGGATGGAAAATGATGTTATGAACACACAGGAAGTAGGTGCCTTTGATTTGAGCCTCTGCAGACCATGATGCCGGGAAAAATTGAAGGCAGGAGGAGAAGCGGGTGACAGAGGATGAGATGGTTGGATGGCATCATCAACTCAATGAACATGAGCTGGAGCAAACTCCAGGACATAGCGAAGGACAGGGAAGTTTGGTGTGCTGCATTCCAGGGGGTTGCAAAGAGTCAGACTCAACTTAGCGACTGAAGGACAACAAGAACAGGGATAACTTAGCACACACTTCTCTGGGAATGTTTAATTCACATACAAAATATGATCATGGTGCCTGGCACAGGGCACATGCTCAGTTAATGGTGATGATCATTTAACAACGCATTTACTGAGGAAATGCTTTTCTTTACACCGACCAAGCCCTCTGTTCTAGAATTATGCCCAAGACTGTGGTTTGGCAAGCCCCTGGCTTCCCCTGAAGGAGATCTGAGAGCCTTCCAGTGAAGCCAGGACCAAGCCCATGGTGACAGAGTGTCCCCTTGCTGAAACACTACATTTTCTCATCCTGCCAGGAGGCAGGACAGTCCTGGAGGATTCTGGTTGCCGCTGTTTCCCCGCGCCCTTCCAGATGCCAGCCCTTGCTGGTAGCATTGCCAGAGGCAAAGCCATGCTATTTGTGTCTTATGAGCTTGAACCTGCCCTCATTCCTGTTCAACCCACGCTTCCCTGGGAGAGGATCAGAGTGGAGTCAGATGAAAGGAGAGTGACACATCAGACACAGAGTGAGGCTGAAAATGGGGTGCTATTGGGGTTCCCCCTCCAGAACCTGAGGCTCAGTTAATGAGCCTTGGGGGCTTCAGTTCCCCACCCATCCAGTAAGGCAGGTCAGCATGGGTCTCAGAATCCTTCCGGATCCGACTGTAAAGTATTTGGGAGTGTCTGGTGGAGGACCCTGTACCATGTTATTGGCTGCCCCTCTCAGCAAATGAGCTCTTTCTATTAAACCTGTAGATATAACTGTGTCCCCTTCTGGGCCCAGACACCAGCTCTGTGATGCTGAACTTCCTTTTCTTTTACCTAACAGTCATCTAAGAGACAAGCAAAGTCATTGTTTACATAATAAGCAATCATTATAATGGGTACCATTTATAGGCTGAGTATTTACTGTGTGCAGACCTGCAAACACTGAATCTAAAAACTCCATATAGGCTTAACTCATTAACTGCTCCTCTCAGCCCGATCAAGTAGGTTCTGTTATTATCCTCATTTTGCAGCTGAGGAAACTGAGGCTTAGAAAATCTAGGTCACTTGTCCAAAGTCATGCAGAGCTAAGAGACATGTCCTTCTCTGGCTGATTCTCAGAATTATGCTCCTAACTCTTAGGGGTCTTTCCTGAAGGCCTGGCCTCAAAATTGTTAGACTCTGCAGAATATAGGAACGTTTAAAGCTTAGGTTTGGAGGGGACATTGGAGAAGGAAATGGCAACCCACTCCAGTACTCATGCCTGGAAAATTCCGCAACAGAGGAGCCTGGTAGGCTACAGTCCATGGGATCAAAAAGAGTTGGACATGACTGACCAACTTCACTCACTTTTGGGGAGTTAGAAGCTAGAATCCCTTCTGTACTGGCCCAGTGATTCCTTCCCAGTGATCTTACTAACCTGTTTCTACCTCCAAAGCTGTCAGAACTTGTCTCCATGGTCCTAAGGCCATAGAGAATTCCAAGTGAGAATCAGCCTCAGGTGTCCCAGGAGGCCCTGCCTCCGTGGGGCGGTTCTGCTAGAGTTAGATGCCCCAGGGAGTTCCAGGCGATGCAGCTGAGTAGAGCTGGTTCTCGCCTTGGAGCCTCTTTGCTTTTGACCAAGAGTGTGTCTAAAACTTCACTCACTACTCAGCCCACAATCAAGCTTTGCTCTCTTCAGCATCCCTAGAGGGAAGGATGATAGCCAGAAGGGAAACTCATTAAAGAGCCTCATTTTCCCCCACATTCCTTATTTAAGGCTAAGTGGGATCTCAGAATTTATTTTGCATGGCCTGACTGCTGTAAACTTTCTATACTAGTTAGGACATTTGGCTTGCAAGAAAGGAAATTAATTCCAGATAGACTGTTTGAGTTATCTGTGACTGCATCACATACCACCTGACACTTACTGACTGCCAACAACCACAATTTACTATTTTTCATGATTCTGTGGGTTAAGAATTTAGGCAGGACTCTGACAGATTGATTTTCTGCTCCGTGTAGCATGGGCAAGGGGTCACTCTTTCAACTGCATTCAGTGAGTAACTGGGTTGGACTGAAAGGGCCAGGAAAGCTCCAATCCTTTCACACAGTGTGCTCTGCATGGCCACTCTCTTTCCAAGAAATCTTTCCTTACTGAGTCATCTGACCTGAGTTCCTTTACCTGGCAAAGAAAGCAAAGATGGAAGTCATCGGCATTCTTAACAGCTAGGTCTGGGACTGGTAGAGCATCACTCCACTGGGTTCTACTGGAGAGGAGAAAGAGATCCACCTCTTCCTGGAAGAATGACTTACGCATCCAGGGGAAGAAGCTGTAAATGGGAGTTTTCTTTGGAGATTCTACTCCATTAGGCAAAAAAGGGAATTGAATACAAGGTTTCAGAGGTATCTCAAGGGTTCCAAGGACAGGGACACAGCCTAGACTCATGAAAGTTCTGCTTCTCATCCACATCTTAGAAAATATAGTCACATACTATACCTCTTCAGTTGCTATAATTCTTCTTAGCCCTAATTCCAAATTCCCAAGAAAGGAACTCTGATTGGTCCAGGTCACCCTAAGTGCCTGCCTCTCATCCAGTCAGCCGTGACCAGAGGTGCCAGGCTACACAAACAAGGATGCTGAGTGCTTCTCAAGAGAGTGCCAAGGTCCTTTGTGAATTCAACAGATACCCAGAAGGTGCCCACAGGACTTTTAAAGCATATTAAATCTGGAATTAAACAATTAAACATTTGCCTGGGAAACTTGTGTGTGCAGGTTTTGTTTTTGTTTTGTTTCCCTGGTAGGTTCCTCCATGTCTTTATCATATTTCTTTCTTTCAGAGCCTCTCAAAGGCATTTGCTCATATATTCTGTCTGCAAGGGGACAGGCAGCCTGGTGGTTTCCTTTCGAGGTTGATGTCCCTCAACAGATGGATCCGAAGAAGTAATTAGGATTTGTCATTAACCTTGGTGTCCAAACACTGTGATGGAGGAGAAAGTCAAAGAGACACTGGGAGACCTGTTGTTGTCAAAATCTGTTGGATTTCTGTCACCTCCCCATCTCAGTTCCACCATCCCCTATAGTCTTAGCCTAGAATTTTTCTCAAAGTGTGGACAGAGGGAGAAGTGAGTAATACTGCTTGGAATTTGCTGCATCTAATTAGCTAGGCATCTTTCCTATGGCTTGACAAGCTGACAGCAAGCCACCCTGCTACATTTTTTTTTAACTTGGAGTCCTAGACATTCTGTGGATAGAACTCAGGGGTTCTGGGGCATCCTGATATTATAAACATAGTTATCTGTGTGTATGTGTTCATTTTTAAGAAGAAATATTCATAGATGTCATCAGGTTTGAGGGGATTCTGAACCCCCAAATGTTGAGAAACACTGAGTAGTACCTGTTTTTCAAGGGATCAGATCAACACTTTGTTATGTCCATGTATCCTTAATAATATATGGAATCTGTTTTCACAAGATGAAAACAGTGAGTGAATGAGTGAAAGTCGCTCAGTCGTGACTATTTGCGACCCCATGGACTGTACAGTCCGTGGAATTCTCCATGCCAATATACTGAAGTGGATAGCTGTTCCCTTCTCCCGGGGATCTTCCCAACCCAGGGATCAAACCCAGGTCTGTTGCATTGCAGGGAGATTCTTTACCAGCTGAGCCACCAGGGAAGCCCAAGAATACTGGAGTGGGTTGAACCGGGGTCTCCTGCATTGCAGGCTTATTCTTTACCAGCTGAGCTATATGGGAAGCCCCCAATGAAAACAGATGTCTTCCTAATTTGTTAAGCAGTCCAGTGCCTGGCATAAAAAGAAGAGAGTAAATGAATGCATGTTGAATAATTCTAAACCCAACTGACTAAGTCTCTCATTGAATGATTTTAACTTTGAGGTTGACCAGACCTCATCTATAAAATGGGGAGTTGGAGTTGGACTGTGTCCATCTCCAAGTCCATCTAGCCCAAGGTTCTTGAACCTTGGCACTATTTACATCTGGAGACAGATAATTCTTTCTGGTGGGTGTGGTTCTGTGCCCTGAATTTTTTAGCAGCTCCCTCTGGCTCCCTGCAACTGGATGCCTGTAGTAACTGGGACTATTACCAAGCTGTGACGATCTAAAATGTTTCCCGACATGGCCAAACGCCCCCTTGAGGGGCAAAGTCACTCCCTGTTGAGAATCACTGCTCTAGCCTTCTTGCTGAGTGACTCAAAAAAGGAAGAAGAAACAAATGAGAATTCTCCTGCAACCACAACTCAACTTCTAGGGAAATAATAATAGTTCACCCTTACAAAGCACCATGTGTTGGCAGTGTACTCAAAGCTTTAAGCAGATTCATCTATGTAACCCTCACAACAGCTTTATGCATTAAGCCATATTATTATCATTCCCATTTTACAGATGAGGCAACTGAGGAACAGAGAGATTAAGCAACTTCCCAGGGTTGCACAGCTAATAAGCAAACTGGGATTGCAAACCCAGACTGGCTGGCTTCAGAGTTAGATGCCTATTCTGCTATTCTATAGAGAGATTTAAGCTATGGTTTTTCCAGTAGTCATGTATGGATGTGAGAGTTGGACCATAAAGAAAACTGAGCGCTCAAGAATTGATGCTTTTGAACTGTGGTGTTGGAGAAGACTCTTGAGAGTCCCTTGGACTGCAAGGAGATCAAACCAGTCAATCCTAAAGAAAATCAGTCCTGAATATTCATTGGAAGGACTGATACTTAAGCTGAAGCTCCAATACTTTGGCTGCATGATGTGAAGAACTGACTCATTGGAAAAGACCCTGATGCTGGGAAAGATTGAAGGCAGGAGGAGAAGGGGACGACAGAGGATGAGATGGTTGAATGGCATCACCTACTCAATGGCCATGAGTTTGAGCAAGCTCTGGGAGTTGGTGATGGACAGGGAAGCCTGGCATGCTACAGTCCATAGCATTGCAAAAAGCTGGACACAGCTGTGACTGAACTGAACTGACTGATAGAGAGATAATCATTTATAGCCAAGCATTCTATTAGGAACTTTCAAATATATTGCATTACCTTTAATTCCTACTATGTTCTCTCAGAGTGACAGACTACTGTCTTTACTTCACAGATGAGATTACTGAAGTTCAGACAGGTTAAAGCACTTGCCCAGGGGTACAGTCTTTTCATGGCCAAACCAAACTCTGAACTTTAATGTGTCTTTCCACATTATCTTATTGTCTTTCAGAGGTGCAGGTAGGGAAGGCAATTGACAAATGACTTCAGAGCTTCAGGGAAGTCAATAATTTACAGGGTGTCTCATATATTCACTCAGGTTAAAAGATTCAGTGTCACACACTTCTTCCTACAGTGGGGCAGTTTACCCTTCTCCACTGTCCCTTGTGGGCCTCAGCAGCATATCTCTCAACCCTACTTTCCATGACAAGAAAGGGCAGGTGCAGGAGTTAGAAGGAGCCCCAACTGTAAGCACTGAAAAGAAGCAAAGGCTTCATTCTTCCAAAGCGGGTAACAGCATCCAAATAGCTAGACCCAGCCTCCAGTCCCATCTCGGCCACCTGCTGGCTGTGTGCCCTTGATAAGTGACTTCCTGTCTGTATGCCTCCTTCCCCGCCCCCACCCCCCAAAATGGGAGTGAATAATGGAACTGACCTCACAGGTTGTATGGCTTAAGGAAAACAATGCACAAGGAACGCTTAGCACAGCACCAGATAACTGTTGGTATTATTGGGTTTAAATGACCCAGTTCCTTGCCTGGCTGACTACATTAGCCCAGCGGAGCCCTCGGGCTTTCTCTCTTGGCTCCAACCCTGACCCAGGGTGACCCCCTTCCCCAAAGTGCTGGGGTCCAGACAGGAATCCCACTGACCAATCCATCAAGGAGAGAGAGTAGGATCAACAGTTCCCCAGCTAGTGATGGTAATAAACAGCAGTAGAAATTAATGAGTCTGAACTGCATGCATTCTGCATGCCAGCAGCATGGCTTCATGATGGAGGGACTTAGTCATTTAAGGACAGGTTCCTGAGAGACCTTGGCGTTGGAGTCTCAGACCAGCCCCCTTCAGAGCAGCCATGTTCACAGTCTAGATGACCCAGTCTAGACTTCAGGAAATGCCAAGTCTAATAAACCTAGTGGTAGCATCTCCCCACTTGGCAATTAGGGTGATGGGGAAAGCAGCATGACTCTGGAATTAATGGTGTGTATACGTGGGGGAGAGAGAGAGACAACATGACACATTCTCTCACTCCACTGCGTCTTCCAAACCATTGTGCAGTCATGACTCTAAAGGCAGCTCTCTGTCTCCACACCATCAGTGATGGAGGCCCAGCTTTTCACATTTTTCCTCACCAGTTCAGGGACCAGCACATAAAGCCAACACACCTTCACAGGCAGGGTGTTCTTCTCAGCTCTGCAGCTCACCCCATTAAACCTACTTTCTGGAGCAGTTGTACCTCTATTAGGCTTCTCTTCAACATTCATGAAGATGTTGCAGCAGTGCTGGTTTGAAAGCTCTAAAGCAGTTGCCTGAACATTTCTGGGGCCAATTTGGATTTTTTGGAGGGAGCCTGAGCTCAACGAACAAGCACTGTCAGATCTGCAGTTGGCTGGTATCCTTGTCTGCAGAAGGCAGCCAACTAGGGCTAGGCTCCTTGCAAAAGCAGAATGTGTACAGCCGTGTGTGTGAAAGCATGCTCTGTATGCGGGTGACAATCACACCCATGTTCCTGTGTGGTTGTACGTTCCATCTGTGTGTGTGATTAGAGATGGGCACATGAGTTCTGTCAGTTTCTAGTCATGGCAGCCCCTTTAAAAGCTTTAGAAAGATGGATTTCATGTGCAGATTTTAGCACCCTGGTTACACAGGAAAAAAAATGTGAGCATAGGGAACTATTAAAGCCACAAATTTCCAGAAGAAATAATTAGCAGCAGCCACAACTGAGTAGTTACCGTGTTCGGGCATTTTACAAACACTCTCGTTTTATCTTTGCAACAATTCTAGGAGGCAAGGACTTTGTTTTCAATAAATTTACAGATGGAAAACAGAAGCTCAGAAAGGTTATGTAACTTTCTTAAAGTCGCAGAGCCAGGAAATCGCAAAGTCCAAAGTCCACTGTGCACCCAAGAAAGGTCACTGCAGAATGGACACCCCAACTCCTACATCATAAATGCCTCACATTTCTTAATTCTGAAAGAGTGTGTGTGTGTGTGCGCGCACGCAAGTGTTCATGTGTGCGTGCATGTGTGGAGAGAGTCTATGTTTTTCCTGGGGTTGAGTACCCAGAGAAGGTGATCAGAAACTCACAGAGTCCAAAAACTTGATTTGTCTGACATCCACAGCCAGGCAGGGAGGAACTGCCCGAACCTTGCTCCAGAGAAGAGAACTTGAATCTGATTCTGACCTGAACCAGGTGGAAACAGAACTTGCATGCCAGATGGGGCAGGAATATAGGTATAGTGGGTAGGATAATGCTACCCTGCAAAGATGTTCACATCCTAACCCCTGGAACCTGTGACTATGTTCCTCCCATGGCCAAAGAGACTTTACAAGTATGATTAAGAATCTGGAGATACAGAGATTACCCTGGAATAGCCAATATGATCACAGGGGTCCTTATAAGAGAGAGGTGGGAGTGGGAGGGTAACAGCAAGATTGGCAAATGCTACACTGCTGGCTCTGAAGATGGAGGGAGAGGCCACAAGCCAAGGAATGTGGGCAGCTTCTAGAAATTAGAAAAGGCAAGGAACAGATGTTCTAGAGCTTGCAGAAAGAAGGCAGCCCTGCCTGCCAGTGCCTTGACTAAGCGAACCTGTGTCAGATATGTGACCTCTAGGACTTTTGTGCTGTCATAAGCCACTAGGCTGTAATTTGTGACAGCAGCACTAAGAAGCTAACACAGAGGGACTCCTTAAGCCAGCTAGCATGCAATGGCATCTCATGGGCTTCCCGCTAGTGTACACTTTCACCACTGAATTAGAGCCACTGGGGACAATCTTATAGTATCAAGAGACCTGGTCCACTCCCATGTATAGACAAAGTCTGGTGACCTGCCTGCCTCATTCCACCTAGAACCACTTTGGCATTTGAAACTCACTGTTCCAAGACTTGCTTGCTAGTCCGTCGGGTCCATTCATATGACCATACATTGTCTCAAAATGGTGAAAGGGGGAAGTGTGGGTCCCCCCCCCCCTGGCCCGCCTCTCCGTCAATGTCCATACATTGTCTCAAGGGCCCAAAAGCCCTTTCATGCTTTCCCATCACTGTTAGACTCAAGACTTTGCAAAGAATGGCCCCTGCCCACCCCTCCAGCCTCATCTTCTGCCGTCCTGCTCAAGCCCTGTTAAGCAACTTTCAACTCCCTTGCACTTGCTGTTCCTTCTTCTTCCAGTGCTTTTCCTCACCCTCTTTACTGGTCCAGCTCCTCTTTATCCTCAGGTCTCATTTCAGTGGTCACTTTCTCTGAGGCCCCATCCTACTTAATGTCCCTTCCTCTGAGTTCTCACAGCTTGTTCTGCAGAGTACTTCAGTTCAGTTCAGTTCAGTCACTCAGTCGTGTCCGACTCTTTGCAACCCCATGAATCGCAGCACGCCAAGCCTCCCTGTCCATCACCAACTCCCGGAGTTCACCCAGACGCACGTCCATCTTACTCTGAGCTTAATTATGATGATCTTTGTGATCATATAAAAAATGTCCCAGTCTCTAGAATGCCAGCTCCATGACGGCAGGCCCCTCATCTGTTTTGCTCCCCATTGTGTCCTCACTGTCTACTGTCACATAGTAGTTTCTCCATAAATATTCGTCACATGAATGAATAGCCCATCTGCGTATTTTTGGACAGCAAGGTCAGAGCCCACCACCTCCAGGGGTTGTCTGTTGGTGCCCAGAGGAGGAGACCATTAATCTTTCTGGTGCCTCCGGAAACATCCTGGGAAACGGGAGATGCCCACCCAACTTCACTGAATAACCATCAGCCCCCCTTAAGCACCCAGCCTGGTGATGGATGGGTTTCCTGGATCTGAGGCACGAGTAGGAATCATAAAGTTAATCAGGCATGTAAAGACATAACTAGAGAGTAACAGCCACGTATAGTGTCCAGCTAATTGGGCGCTTAATGTGGAGACATTAGGCAAACAAAGCTAGCTTGCTGATGCGGATGGGTCTTCTCCGTCAGTGAAGGTCCTTCAGTTTCAAAACACAAGGAGAAATCTTGATGCTTTAGCCTCAGCATCTGAGAATCCCTGAGTGTTGCCCAGGGGAGGAAGCTTGAGGTGCATCTCATCTAACTGCTCACATTTTGTTTGGGGTGAAAGCACGCAGAGCACAAAGCTTTTTCTAGGTCATTGACTGGATGAAGGGTAGGATTTAAGGCCATGGCTTTTAACCCTTGGCTTACATGTTCTCTATCTCCCAAAATGCTAATTTTATTGTCTAACATAAAGTAGCTCATGTTTATTATAGAAAGTTAAGAAAGTATAGAGGAGTCCAGCTAACTGGGTGCTTAAGGGAAGAGGGTAGCACAGGTATTAAAGACGGAAATAAAAGTTACTCATAATACCACCACCTGGAAATAATCATTGTGAATATTTCTTTTCTATTTTTTTTTTTTTTTTGGGCCTGGTGCACACTAGGCAAATGAGCATGTTCCAAACCCAGCCTTATATCACAATCACAGTTCTACATGGATTTGGGGGTTTTCCTCCACTTAACATAATGAGAGCATTTTCTTGTGTGATTTGTCCCACTGCTTCCTTCCCTACTGAAGCATTTCTCGAAATGTGGCCAAAAATTCACCAGCACCAGGATCCCGTAGGGAGCTACTCCAAACTACAGACACTTGGAACCCATCCCAGTCCCATACAATCTGAATGTTGAACACTCTTCTAGGGTAATCTAGATGGACCATCCATTTGCAGAACATAACCCCATGCGGTGGCTCTCAGCAGGACCACAGGCTGAAATACTGGTTTCCGGGTGTAATCAAATCCATAACAGAGAAGTTTTAGAGCTGGGACCCCAGGCGTTAAATTTTTTTTTCTTTTTAATTCTTCTGGGTCATTAACATGCATTGAGGGTTACAGGCGTCCTTCATAGCACATATAGGACTTTCCTGCCAAGACTGATAACAAGAAACATTCCTTATGGGGTGAAGAAACTGAAATGTTTTATCACCGGGATAAAGACCTATCTATGACTCATGGTCTTCATGACATAATTTGGACTTAGCTCCCTGCAAAGTTTTATTTCCAAATTTACACTCCTTGACTATTCAGGCCCTCCCTGTTGAGGCCCTAGCATCTGGGGCTGCAGAGAGGTTGTCCGAATGGTCAGGCTACAGGACACACCCCCACACCTGCCACCCTGCTCATCCCTGTCTTTGAGCAGAGAAGGAAGGTCTGCCCAGCTCTACTGCACTACCCTCTCTTTTTATTGGTCTGTACTGAATTCACAAATAACAAGGGTCGCTATGCTGAGAGATCTGGATAATGATCGTCAATCTGTTTTTCCATGCCGTTTGCTGCCACTGATATAAGCTAATGAGACACTCCCAGTACAATGCGTGTTAATGGGGCCTTTTGGAGTTGAGGACTGAATGATGGAAGGAGCAAGCATCTTGAGAGGGATGCAAGAGTGTGGGTTTGCAAGTGGCAGCAGCTGAGCCTTCTAGGTTTCCTGAGTAAAGTATGCTGCAGTTTAGAATTGGGTCATCTAGCCCATTCTCTCTTCTTGAGTTGGGTTGGCAAAGCTTGACTTGAGGCAGAAGGCCATGAGGGGAACTCATGGAAAGCAAAGATGGTTTACTGGTGCAGAGAACTAGACTCTAGCCCAGGCTTAGTGCTCTCTGTGCTTTGGGACTGCCCCCTTCACCACCATCACCACCACTGATAGAGTGAGAAGAACAAAATGTAACTACTTTCTGGCTAGATTAATCACTTCATCTGGCTGTGGATGAAGGGAAAAAAGTGTGAGAACAAATGTGTGTCCAAAAAAGAAAAATATATATATGACACTGTGCAATTACCATCCACTGCCTCCATTAGCTTACCTCATTGTCACGTAACATTTGGTAATTCTATGGCATTGAAAAGCATCTTCAAATTTGTGTGCTCCAGACAACTTCAAACTGTTTCTTTAAATAGTGGAACCAACTTTCTGAAGGAAATCTAATCCAAAAGGTCAAACAAATGGAAGAGATAAACACAGATATACTCTGAATGAAATAGCTCTCAGCATTACTCTCGCTATACCACTCCAGTGAGTGGCCCCAAGATGGTCTCTGAGGAACCTCCGGGGTGCCATAAAACACAATTTGACAATGACCAACTTAGCCCAACCCCTTCTCCTTTACAGATGAGGAAATTGCATCCCAGAGAGGCAAAATTCAAGGCTAACATCCAGATTTCTCCATCCTACGTTGGGGACTCTTTAGGGGAACAAGATGGCAGCTCAGTTGTTGGGTGTCTTATCCCAACTTCTGAGAAGTCAGAGGCAAAAGAGATAGAATCATGTGTGCAACTTGGTACCTACCAGTGATCGAGGCCCCAGTGGTGTGACAAAGGCAACGGAACAGAGCAGGGGGAGACTGGACTGTTCAAGAAGGTCCCCATGGCTCTGCTTGGCAGTAGCAGCAGCGAGGTCTGAATAAGAACAGGGACTTGAAGGACTTCCCTAGTGTTCCAGTGGTTAAGATGCTGTGATTCCACTGCAGGCGTGCAGAGGCCCATGCCTGGTCAGGGAACTAAGATTTTTTATTTACTTAAATGTAGAAAAAAAGAACGGGGACTCAAAAACCAGACTGCCAGACTGCCTGGATCTGAGTTCAGGCTTTCCCTACCCACCTTCCTGCTGTGTGACTTGAGTACCTCAATTCACCTCTCTGTGCTTCACTTTTCTCATTTAGAAAATGAGGAAAAGAATAGTCTTCAGCTTGCAGTGCTGCTGGAAGGATTTGTTGAGGAAATCCACGTGGAGTGTTCACCTCTGTGCTTGGCACATTGTAAGTGCTCAGTAGACCCTGGCTACTGGTCTACTGAGACTGAGCACCCTGGATTTGGTTACCTCGCATCATTGCATCATCCTGTAAAAACCATTTCTAGGGAAAATGTGGGAAGGGCTGGGGCAGAGGTGGAGGACAAGAGCGTGCTGCCTTTGCCTTTTCACATGCTGCCTCCCTAAACAGCCCTGTCTGATCAGGGTCACAGCAGGCTCTAGCGCCCACAAGCTGCTTTTGGCTCCTCCATGGGCTCCCCTGTTGAATGGAACACAAAGAGAGAAGCTGCTATTTATAACACAGCGACTAGAGCCCTCTGAGCGGATGGCAGGACCGAGGAGAGATGGCCATGGGGAGAGTCAGCATCAGGTGGCTGCCTGCAGGGCTGGCCAGGGACCTCCTGGACCCTGTGATGCCCAAGTTTCATCCCAGTGGTTCTCATGCCTGTGGTGTCCACAGTGAGAGCCAGCATGTGGAGGGGTGGGCAGAGTCCAACTTCATCTGAGTCCACTGGCAGTGGCTGGAACGGTTTTGTTTGAGGGAAAAAGCAGGAGATGACTTCAGGCTGATGTGTGTGTACTAAGTCGCTTCAGTCATGCCCAACTCTTTGCGACCCCATGGACTATAGCCCTCCAGGCTCATCTGTCCATGGGGATTCTCCAGGCAAGAATACTGGAGTGGGTTGCCATTTCCTTCTCCAGGGGATTTTCCCAACCCAGGGATCCAATCTGTCTCTTACATCTCCTACAGGGATGGCAGGTGGGTTACCACTAACGCCACCTGGGAAGACCCTCAGGCTGGTGCAAAGTGTCAGATACAACCTACTTGAGATTGAAACAGGATGCCCCCACAGGTAGAGTCATTATGTGCAGCCTTGTGCTATTCATAGTATGTCCTGGGACCAGTAGCATAGTGTGGAATCACTTGGGAGTTTTCTAGAAACACAGCACCTCAGGCCTCACCCCAGACCTGATGCCTTGGAATCTGCATTTTTAACAAGATACCAGTGTGACTTGTATGCACATTAAGTTTGAGAAGGGTTAGCATAACACATGGGCTTCCCTGGTGACTCAAAAGGTAAAGAATCTGCCTGCAATGCAGGAGACCTGGGTTCAGTCCCTGGCACAGGAAGATCCCCTGGAGAAAGGAATGGCAACCCACTCCAATATTATTGCCTGGAGAATTTCATAGACAGAGGAGCCTGGCGGGCTGCAGTCCATGGAGTTGCAAAGAGTCAGACATGATGGAGTGACTAACAGACACACACACACGCACACACAGTGTAGCAATAAGATACACGAGTTTCAGTTTTAGCTTTGCTACTTCCTAGCTGTGTGACCTTGGGCAAGTAATTTAACTTTAAAGAAAGTGCCTCACTTTCTTTACCTGCAAAATGGCTTATTAATAGTACCTCCTAGGGTTGGTTGGCAAAGCACTTCATACCAGGCCAAGCGTATAATAAGCACTATGTATTCAGTAAGTATAAGCTGCTATTATATGTCACTTGACATTCAATTCAGCTTGCTTTTGCTGATTACATATTTGGGAGGCAGGCTGCATTCATTCATTCGACCATCATGTGTGAACACTCACTGTGGACCAGGCACTGTTCTGGCCCTGAGGACTAGATCCCTGACCCAGGGGAGTTCATAGTCTGGAGATGGACTCACAGTTAACTAATTACTTAATGCAGACAATCTCACAATTACTTATACATGTGGCAAGTGCTATGCAGAAGGGTTGCAATTAGAGTAAATAAAATGGGTAGTCAGAGAAGTTTTCTAAGGGGAGGGGATATTGGAATATGAAATATATATGGAATATGAAGGATAAGGGGAATCTAGACAGGAAAATTGTGTGTGTGTGTGTGTGTGCGAGAGAGAGAGAGAAAGATCACAAAGATGTGCAATGGGCAAAGGCATGTTTCAGGCACAAGGAGCAGAATGTACAGAAGCACTGAGGCAGTTACGAAAACTAGAACTCAGAGAAGACCAGGGTAACCAGAGCAGTGGTTCTTAAACTTTTGCCAGAATCCCCTGGAGGGGTTGCTAAAGCAGATTGCTAGGCCCTACCCCCAGACTCTCTGATTAGGTTATTCTGGAGTGGGGCCCAAGAATTTTCATTTCTGACAAATTTCCAGGAGACACTGGTGCTGATGGTCTGGTCATCAGACTTAAAGAACCACTGAACTATAACACTGAAGTAAAACTAAAAGGGAGAATAAGTTTAGGGTTTTATCCAGGGCCAGACCGCATAGGATCATGGAAACCTTGTAGAATGGGAACCAGCTAAAGGTTTTAGGGGGAAAAGGGAGGGCCATCATCAGATTTATGTTTTAGGAATCTCTCCATGGCTGTGGTGGGGAGAACAGATGATAGAAGGAGATGAATGAAGACGCAGAGACTGAGAGGTTCCTGCAGTCATCTGGAGGGGAGATGTCTGTGGCTTGGCTGAGGTGAAGACAGAGAAGTGGGTGGATTCTGGAAATGTTATGGAGTTAGACACAATAGGATTTGGTAGGATCATTGAAGATCTGGAGAGTAGGGGCTCAGGAAGACTCTCTAGGTTTTTGGTTGGAACAAGTTAGTGGATAGCGCTACTGCTTCCTGAGAATGGGAGCACATTTCCTGGGGATGGAATGAAGAGTAGCCAAGATGAAGAGTTGAGTTGAAAGTGCAAGTTTGAGACCCAAGTGAAGACACTGTATAGACAATTAGATAAAAAGATCTGGAGTTCAGAAGACAGTGTCCCCAGAGGAGGTGACAGGAGAAAAGATTAAGTTCTTAATCTGAAGTTAGTAGAATAGATAGGCTTTGGGGTACAGGAAAGGGGTTCCATGATATTCTGAAATATATCAGAATGTATGTACCTTTTTTCTGGGGAGTGGCCCAATTAGTCATCATCAGATACTCAAGAATATGTGCCCCAGAGAAGGTTAAGGCCATCAGCCAGGTATTGAGGGAGATGCTGGTGGTCTCTGGTCCTATAAGGTCCATATAACCCTGACTCTGCTTCCAGGCGCCTGGTGGACCGCCTAGAGAACATGAGGAAGAACGTGGCTGGGGACGGGGTGAACCGCTGCATCCTGTGTGGAGAACAGCTGGGGATACTGGGCTCCACCTGTGTGGTGTGTGAGGACTGTAAGAAGGTACCATTTCCCTCCCCTTCCCTGCTTCCCTGCGCATCCCATGCAGAGGGCCTAAGCCTGGGGTCCAGCCTTTTGGGGGCCTTTGCTCTTAGGGATGGAACTTGGATGGATTCCTTCTAGCATGCTCTTGTGCCTGTTCATGGTTCCTCCCCTAGATGTCATGCTGACCCTTCTGTCCCCTTGGAGCTCTGCTCATACAGGATGAACTTGGGAGAATGAGACAGAACATGAACTATGGTTGAACCTACAGGTATTCTGGCTCAGCAAGATATTGGTTATCCTAAAGAGCATACTGGGGGACTTCCTGGTAGTCTAGTGGTTAAGACTCCGTGATTCCACCACAGGAGGGTACAGATTCAATCCCTGGTTGGGGAACTAAGATCCCATGTGGCCAAAAAAAAAAAAAAACTGCCGGGCTTATGCCTATATACATGTGTACATGGACAGCATACACAGCAAGCTCTACCCTGGGTTACAGTACAAGCCATTTTAGAAAGCCCCTCTCTAGCCAAGTTAGGCCAAGTGAGACTTTGGTCTCCTTAAGCATTCACTCTTTTTTATTTTTTCAGATGTTTGACATGTACTATTTTTAAAGTCTTTATTGAATTTGTTACAATAGTACTTCTGTTTTATGTTTTGGTTTTTTGGCCATGAGACATGTGGGATCTTAGCTTCTCAACCAGGGATCAAACCTGCACCTCCTGCATTGGAAGATGAGGTCCTAGCCACTGGACTGTCAGAAAAGCCTCAAGCATTCATTCTTGGGGCTTGTATGCTCTCCACCTTGTACCCTCTGCTCAAGTTGTCTGCACTTGACCATTCCAGGACAGAAACACAACTGTCCTTGGGTCTGTCTGATTCCCAGGAAAGGAATTCAAGGGAACAATCCAGCTGGAGAGATCCGTAATATCACCTGACTTCTCCTACTTGGGGTCCCAATTAGCATTTAGAATGGAATACTGGGGGAAGGTTATCTACTCCAAAAAACCTGCCTTCTGTAGTCAACTAGATAATGAGAATTTTGTGACCTATTTGTTTTGATTGGCAGGAAACTCAGCCAAAAGTATAACGTTCCATCACATAGTCACAGCATTTACTCAGATAACTTCCTTCTTTGTAAGGAGTTGAATCTGTAGTCATAGTCTAGGTTGTCTCCAGTTCATTTGGGAAAGAAAGAAGAAATAAAGTAAGAAACAGATCAATAGTCACTCTTTAAAAAATTATGTCAATGATCTCCCTGGTGTGGATGCCGAAAACTCAGGCCCCACAGAGACTCTTGGAGAATCCCTGCGTTGAGGGCTTGGGAATGACTCCAGTTCTTGTTATCAGAAATCAAGACTAAATTAGAACTTTATTCTAACTGGCCTTGGACATGGGAGGCAGGTGAGGAACAAGGGAGAATAGGGCTTCATTGCCAGCCTTCCCAGCCATTTCTGATTACCAGCAGTTCCGAGCCTGACATATCTTAAGTGTGCACTGGGCTGTGTTTTGTCTCCAGAATGTCTGCACCAAGTGTGGGGTGGAGACCTCCAACAACCGCCCACACCCTGTGTGGCTCTGCAAAATCTGCATGGAGCAGAGAGAGGTGAGTGGACGGGTCCCATTCGGCTCCTGGAGCCTATTGTGTCGGTGCTCTGAGGACAGGGAGCAAAGTGGAAAACTAGCATTCATCAAGACAGGAGCAATAGTGCTCAGCTGCTGTGTCTTCATCTTCTACCTCTCCTCCAGGTGTGGAAGCGCTCTGGAGCATGGTTCTTCAAGGGCTTCCCCAAACAGGTCCTCCCACAGCCTATGCCCATAAAGAAGAACAAGCCCCAGCAGCCAGTCAGTGAGCCTGTGCCCACTGCCCCTGAGCAGCCCACTCCTGAGCCCAAGCACCCTGCCCGGGCTCCAACTCAAGGTAGGAAAATACAGCTGCTTCTTTCAGGACCAAGGACAGATCTTGGCTAACTGGTCTACCTGAAGAGTGTCTTGACATCATGTCTGTGTTTCTACATAGCTGGTGGATAGCCAGCCAGCCTCTGGGCTTCGGTCTAGAACTCCTATGTCCCTTTCACAACTTACCATGAACCCTTATCAAGAGAGTAGCACAGGAAACTCTCCAGCAATGCCAGGCTCCCAAAAGGCTTTGTTGTCATCCCTAATGGAGTATTTAGAGGAACAGCAAGGTGGAAGTCAAAATTAGGAACTAAGAAAGACTCCCAGCACCAAAATACACACTGGAGTCTGGAGTACAGGGGATTGGAAGCTTGCTGAAAAGGCCTTATTTTCTCCTGATATTTCTTATATCAATCACCAACAAATCCAAAACTGGACTAATTAAAAGTGAAAGATGAATAAAAAGGAAATTAGCAAAAAGAAAATTACTGCTACTATGGATATTATCACTATTATCTATTTTTATTAATTATTAAAATGATAATAAAAAGAGTGACAAAACAGTAAAAAAAAATGTAACCTCAATAGAACACATTTTAATTTAATAAGGCCACTAAGACTGACCACATAAAGCTCTTGCAGTACTTTTGATTAACCAAGTGATAAAAACTGATCTGAATGACAATTCCAGAGTTAGGTGCAGGCAGTACTTCTGAAAGGAAAGTTATAGTTGAAGGTCTCCAAAATTGAAGTGCCCAATCATAGGTTCTCAAGGCACCCAGTAACATGTCTGACACTCAAAAGGCACTCAGCAAATACTTTTATCCTGGCAAGGCATGAGCAATTTCTGCTCTTTGCAGAGACTCACCAAACTGTCAACATACTCTGTAGCCCTGGGTTTCTATCACTAGAGCATCTTTCTCCCTGGTTAAGCATTACTCCCTCTAAGATGAGAAGACCACATAGCATAACTGTCAACATCCTGAATATCTGAGCCCAGGAATACCTGAATTTGAATTCCAGCTTTGCAGCTTACAAGTTGTGTTAGCTTGGATGAGTAATCTAACTTCTCTGAAACTCTTTGCTCATCTATAAAGTGAGGTTAATAATTCATGGGCTTATTTTGAAGATTAAATGAGATGCTACAGGCATACCTTGCTTTATTGCACTTCACAGTAATTGCAGCTTTTCACACACAAAAAGTGATCTGATATCATTTTTTGGTCTTTGATGTTACCATGGAAATTGTTTTGGCATTTTTTAAGCAATGAAATATTTTTAAATTAAGGCATGTACATTTTTTAAGACATAATGATATTTCATACATAATAGATTTAGAATTATGCCATGATATGAGCTTTCAATATTCTTTTAACAAGCAATTACTGAACACCTAGTGAGTTCCAGGCTCTGTTCTACACCCTAGGGAGTCAGTGAATGAAGCAGATAAAATCCGTACTTTCATGCAATTAAAGTTTAGTGGGACAAACAGATGCTCAACAAACAGCAAATGCAAATACAATAAATATCAGGTAGTTATAGGTGCCTGGAAGAGAAGTGAAACAGGTAGAGGGGATAGAAGCTTCATGTTGGACAGAATGGTCAGAGAAGGGCTGTCTGAAGAGATGATATTTGGGAGAAACTGACCAAGGTGGTTAAAAGTGCCCATAAAATCTTTGGGAATATCACTTGCAAAGGGCTTGAGGTTGGAGCATGCCTGATGAATCCTGGGGAAAATCAAAGTAAGTGAGCAAAGCACATTCTAGAAAGAATACAGAGCTGATGATCCCAACTCATTTGCAAAGGAAATAATGTGATATTATAAGCAGTCTCTACGTTAGAGGGGAAGTTGGGAGAGGAAATTTTTAATTTTTTTTTTTTTTAGCTCTGAGGAATGGTGGACAGACCCTTTTGTGAACTCCTTAAGAGATGCCTCTTCAAAAACATCAAATACATACCCCTGGTCAGTTTTTTCTCTCTCTCTGCAGGTGACACTGAAGACAGGAAGGGCCCAGGTCAGAAGACAGGTGGGTTCTGCCGACTCTGTCTTCTACTCTGGGGACAGGAGTCCTTTCCCCCATTCCTCCGGTGCCCGTTCTGCATTCAATTCATGCTTTCCTTCCAGGCCCTGACATGACCTCTGCTCCTGGGCGAGGAAGCTACGGGCCTCCTGTGCGCAGGGCCTCTGAGGCACGAATGAGCTCCTCTGGCCGGGACTCAGACAGCTGGGACCAGAGCCACGGCATGGCTGCTGGGGACCCCAGCCAGAGCCCAGCAGGTGAGAGAGTTGGGCAAATCTGGACAGGCTTCCTGGAGGAAGAGAATCAAAAGGAATGGGGAGGACAGTGTTTTATCCGTTTATTCATTGGCCATTGGTAGACATTCAGTGAACACTTGTTGAATGAGTGGGTGAGTCAATGGATAGATGAACAAAGACCAAAATGAACAACCAAACAAGCTGTGCTAATGCAGGACCCTGAGATAAGACCTGGGGATTAGTTAGTTCCAGCCAGAGGTGGCCAAGTACTTTCTGTTCTGAGCATTCAAGCATCTCTCCTGTGAAAAAGGTTTCAATTCAGGACTTACCTGGTGGTCCAGAGGTTAGGACTCAACACTTTCCATTGCAGGGAGCATGAGTTTGATCCCTGGTCAGGGAACTAAGATCCCACAAGCCACTCAGCATGGACAAAAACATAATAATAATAATCAGGATTTCCCTGGTGGTCCAGTGTTTAAGACTCCATGCTTCCAACGCAGGAGACACGGGTTTCATCCTGGGTTGGAGAACAAGGATCCCACATGCCACAGGGTGCAGCCAAAAAAAAAAAAAAAAGATTTACTATAAAGCCTACACATTTTTATTTCTGGAAATAAAAGTCATACATTTTTTTTTAAAAAGATATAAATTCAGGAAAGATAGGATCCAGCTCAGTGAGGTGAGCGAGGACAAGGCATTCTTCCAGGAATGTCTTAGTTTCTGGGTACCAGGAGCTGCTATGTGTATCATCCACATTTGATCCCCCAGTAGCTCAGCAAGAGGCAGTAGCGCCTAAAAGTCTCAGGTAGACTCCAGAGATCAAACACCTGACTTCAAACCTTGGCTCTGCTACTAACTAATCAGGAGACACTAGGTGGGCTCCTTAACCCCTCTGTGCCTCAGTTTACCCGTTTGTAAAATGGAGCTCATAAAGCACCTACCTCACAGGGTGTGAAATTAAATAAGTTCTTATAAATAAGCCATCACCCCATTGTTATCAAGTGGGTAGAGTTATTGCCTTCATGAAGCATCTGAGGTTCAGTGAGGGTGAGTGACCAGCCCAAAGACACACAGCGTATAAAAGAAAAATCTGGGATGCAAAACTAAGTCCTCGTGAAGATAAGAACAGTCTTTCAGGACTTACTTAGCCGTTCAGGAGTTAAGACTCAACGCTTCCACTGTAGGAGGTGCACGGGTTTGATCCCTGGTTTGGGAACTAAGATCCCATATGCCACAAGATGCGAAAAAAAAAAAAAAAAAAAAATCTGCTTGACACAAGTACCAAAATAAATTCCAAATTGATTTTTAAAATCTACCAGATGTCAGATGCTGAGTGTTTACTACATGCCAGGCACTGTTCTGAGCACTTTGCATGTATTGTATCATTGTGTGTCTGCACCACAGCCTTGTGAGCTAGGTACTGTTATCCCATTTGACAGATGAGGAGACTGAGGCCCAGAGAGGACAGGTCATTTGTGCAAAGTCACAGATGTTGGGAGCAACATCACAGAACCTGGGCTTTTCAATACCCATGTTGCTGCTGTGACTTGCTCAGAGTGGTCTAAGTACTGAAAAGAGAGAACACACCGAGGGGAGGAGTAGAAGGTCTGAAAGAGCTGAGAGTGTCAGGGAGCTGCCTCCAGTTCATACCCAGAGGACCGTACCTTATGCTAGCTCACCAATCCCAAGCTTCTTCCTGCTTTGACTGCATGTGTGTGTGCGTGTCTATGTGTGTGTGAATTTATTTTGGTACTTGTGTCAAGCACCAAATGACAGGCTCTTTTCTTAACCCTTCAGGTTTGAGACGGGCCAACTCAGTCCAGGCTTCTAGACCTGCCCCGGCCTCAATGCAGAGCCCGGCACCTCCCCAGCCTGGGCAACCAGGTACCTGCCACCCACTTGCCCACCCAGGTCATCACTCACCTGTGACTGCAGTACTTCCCACCTTTGCTTGCAGAATCCGCTGGGCTTTTTGCAAAGCTGCAGCCACTGCCAAACTCTAAATTCTTTCAAGACCCTTAGAATGAGTAATACTAGAATAGAATGAGGCTGAGAGCCCAGCATGGCTGGGAGGGAGGTGGGTAGCATCATATCCACCTAAACGCAAGAAGTGACAGTATTTCATCCCCCAGTGTGTCCCACCTTCCAGTATTGTCACTCCACTCTCACAGTTCTCAGCACATACGTCTACCATCTGCCCTCTTATTTCCTTAACATTTTCTTCAAATTGACCTCCTTTAAAAACATGACTGAGAGAAGTTGTTATCATAAACTCTCTCAAGGAAAATTTAAGGACCTTGGACTCTAACAAAAAGGCAAATGTTCTCAGACAGGTATGTGAGATTCAGGAAGAAATAGTGGGCAAGAGATTAGTAATATGAGAAAATTTGAGCACATGTGGCTTGTATAAAAGAATGGAAATAATTCCCAATAGGTGCGTTTAAAAAGCTGTTATTTTAGGTACTTCCCTGGTGGTCCAATGGCTAAGACTCCATGCTCCCAATGCAGGGGAGCTGGGTTCAGTCCCTGGTCAGGGAACTAGATCCCACATGCTGCAACTAAGACCTGGTGCAACCAAATAAATAAATAAAATATTTTTAAAATTTTGTTATTTTAAAAGAAACCTATAATAATGGGAAACCAGTATTCCATACCAGAAAAAAAGAGAGAGTATTATTAATAGCTTGCTAGGGCAGTCATGAATATTCATTGGAAGGACTGATGCTGCAGCTGAAGCTCCAATACTTTGGCCACCTGATGTGAGGAGCCAACTCATTGGAAAAGACCCTGATGCTGGGAAAGATTGAAGGCAGGAGGAGAAGGGGATGACAGAGGATGAGATGGTTGGTTGGCATCACCCACTCAATGGACATGAACAAACTCCAGGAGATAGTGAAGGACAGGGAGGCCTGACGTACTGCAGTCCACGGAGTCTCAAAGAATAGGACACAACTTAGTGACCAAATAGCACAAAGGGCAGTCATAACAAATATCACAAGCTGGGTGGCTTAGAATAAAAGAAATGTATTGTGGCCCAGTTCTAGAGGCCAAAAGTCCAAAATCAAGGTGTTGCCAGGGTTGGTTCCTTCCATGAGCTGTGAGAGAGAATGTGTCCCATCCTCTCCCCTCGCTTCTGGGAGCCTCAGGCATTCCTTGGCTTGTAGAGGGATCTTGACATCATCCTTCTTCCATGCTTGGGTCCTGTGTGTCCAAATTTCCCCTCATTATAAGGCCACAGTCATATCGGATTAGGGCCCAGCCTAATGACTGCGTCTTAACTTGGTCATCTACAAAGACCCTCTTCCTAAATACTCACATTCACAGGGACAGTTTGGACTTGAACATCTTTGGGGGAATGCAGTTCAACCTATTGTGGAAGCTGTTATAAAAATTAGTATACTAGGTCTTCTCTGGTGGTCTAGTGGTTAGGAGTCTGCCTGCCAATGCAGGGAGACATGGGTTTGATCCTTGTTCTGGGAAGATCCCACATGCCATGGGGCAAATAAATCGATGTACCACAACTACTGAGCCTGTGTGCCTAGAGCCCGTGCTCTGCAACAAGAGACACCCAGCAATAAAAAGCCTGCGTACAGCAATGAAGAGTAGACCCTACTCACCACAACCAGAGAAAGCTCATACACAGCAACAAAGACCTAGCACAGCCTATATTAAATTATAATTTAATTTATAAATTAAATCTTTAAAAGATTAATGTACTGAAGATAAAAGAGTGCAGTGATATTCTCAGTACACTGGCCTACTGAAGGTTTGGAGCCTGAGGCCTGTCCTCTTTTGCGTTTTCAAAAGGGTCACTTATAAAGGTTAGAGACGTGTTAAAGAAAAGTAGCACCGCAGTAAGACTTTTCCCATGATGGGATCAGTATCGAACCAATGGAGCCCAGAATGGCTTTCTTACTGTGTCATTGAATGTTATTTTTATTTCATGCCCCAAACCTGTGGCTCTCTCCCATATCCCAAGCTTTGGCAATGTAGAGAATCCTCTGGTCTGGTAATGACCCTGTAATAATGGTGGACACAAAGCATGGACTTGCCTGTTACCTTGCAAATGATTCTTATTCCATTAGCTCGTTGACCTCATAACAGCCAGCAATATGTGAACAGCAGGTATCACCAGCCCCACTGGTGATGGGAGGAAGCGGGAAGGAAGCTGAGATTTAGGAGGGAAGGACTGGGGCTTGAAGCTAGGCCTGTCCAACCCCAGGATCCCCGCAGTGGGACTTTCCTGCACCCTTGGATACCTCTGCACATCATCCACTACCCCTGGGCTTGTGTCTGCACCGTGAAATGAGGAGGGCTTGGAGCAAACCCTCAAATGATGCCACCTTCTCTGTTCCAAGCTTCTTTGTCTCTTTGCCCCACTCAGGACCCCCAGGAGGCAGCAGACCCAGTCCAGGGCCAACAGGACGCTTTCCAGATCAGAGACCAGGCAAGTGTTCGCTTCTTTTTGTGCCTGTGTGGGTGACCACCTCTCTTTGACTAATTGAGAGAGAGAGAGAATGACAGAGACAGGCAGAGAGAGAGAGAGCAGGGGCTACCAGACATTGGCCCATTCTGCATCCTGAGACCTAGCTGATGATCTCTAAGGGATCCCCCAAATTCTAAAACTCTAGAGAGTCCGTACTAATATTTGATGGACAGAAAATGACAATACGTTCAGTGGTTAAGAGCACAGGCTGCCTGGATTCAAATCACTGCTTTTTCACTTCCCAACTGTGTGACACTAGGTAAGTCACTTAACTTCCTGAGCCTCAGTTTCCTCATCTCTAAAATGAGAATAACACAAAGACCTACCTCATAGAGTTGTTGTGAGGATTAAGTAAACCGAGACATAGAAAACCGTAGCACGCAGCCGCTGCCCATCACCGGCTGCCCCTGCGCCTGTGTCTACACCTGTGAAGTGGAGGCAGGGAGGTGCTTGGGGCAAACACTCAAGTGATGTCGCCTTCTCTGTCCCAAACTTCTTTCTTTCTTTGCCAAGGTCACTCCAAGTGACAGTGATTATTACATGATATATATGTAAAGCCCCAATCAATACATGTTCACTGCTTGCTAATGCACCAGGTACTGTGTGATGGGCTCAGTTCCTCAGTCGGGTCCAACTCTTTGTGACCCCGTGGACTGTAGCCCACCAGGCCTCTCTGTCCTTGGGTTTCTCAGGCAAGAATCCTGGAATGGGTTGCCATTTCCTCCTCCGGGGGATCTTCCCGACCCAGGGATCGAACCCGTGTCTCCTGCATCTCCTGCATTGGCAGGTGGATTCTTTACCACTGAGCCTTCTGTGCTTATATTAGAAAACAAAAATGTTTAAATAATAGCTATTACTTTGTCAACAAAGGTCCATCTAGTCAAGGCTGTGGTTTTTCCAGTGATCATGTATGGATATGAGAGTTGGACTATAAAGAAAGCTGAGCACCGAAGAATTGATGCTTTTGAACTGTGGTGTTGGAGAAGACTCGAGAGTCCCTTGGACTGCAAGGAGATCCAGCCAGTTCATCCTAAAGGATATCAGTCCTGAATATTCATTAGAAGGACTTATTCTGAAGCTGAAACTCCAGTACTTTGGCCACCTGATGCGAAGAACTGACTCACTGGAAAAGACCCTGATGTTGGGAAAGATTGAGGGCAGGAGGAGAAGGGGATGACAGAGGATGAGATGGTTGGGTGGCATCACTGACTCATTGGACATGAGTTTGAGCAAGTTCCAGAGGTTGGTGATGGACAGGGAAGCCTGGCGTTCTGCGGTTCATGAGTGACTGAACTGAACTACTATTTGAGCACATTCAGGTCTTAAAATTCCCCATTTTGGGGATGAGGAAACTAAGGCTCAGAGACAAGTCACTTGCTCCAGGACACACAGCTGAGATTCAAACCCAGGCTGCCTGGCTTCAGAGCCCACACCAGTGAGCGCTCTCAGTGAGGTCTGTTTTGCCTCCATTTGAATCAGCCCATGGGTCTTGTTATAAAACATAGATTCCAAGGCCCCATCACAGGGCCTTTAGAGTCTAGCTGGGGCCCGGGAACCTGCATTTTTGCAAACCTTCCTTGGGTGGCTTTGACAAAGGCAACATTCTGAGATCTGGGGAGCAGTGCAATGTGTGCCCCCCCACATTGTCCAAGGGAAGTGACAGTACCCCCATTGCAGAGCAGTGGGTGATTCTGGTGCAAAGTTTGACAAGCCCCTGGTTCGTTGGTGCTCATCACTCATAGTAACACTGCAGCAGTTGTCATTGCTAGAGTTCCAACACAGGGACTCAGCTGCCTCTTTCTCACCCTGTCCCCATCTCCGCTGCAGAGGTGGCTCCCAGTGACCCCGACTATACAGGGGCCGCCGCCCAACCCCAGGAGGAGAGAACCGGGGGACTCGGAGGCTACTCAGCAGCTGGAACCAGGGAGGACCGAGCGGGCCACCCCCCGGGCTCCTATACCCAAGCCTCCGTGGCTGCTCCCCAGCCGGTGATGGCCCCGGCCCGTCAGCCCCCACCCCCTGAAGAGGACGAGGAGGAAGCCAACAGCTACGATTCCGATGAAGCAAGTAGGTGACTCGTAACAGAGGGGCGGCTGAAAAAGTCGCTTCAGTGGTCACCCCCTGGGAAACAGGAATGGGTCTGGGAACAGCCCTGTATACCCCAGCCCCCCATAAACATATTAGCCAAGTTATAAAAATACAAATTTGTGTTACTAAATTCACAAAATGACTTCAGCTTTCTAAAGTATAGGTGCTTTATGGTTTTTTCATCATTGTAAAACATACATAACATCAATGTTACCTTTTATATCCTTTTTTATGAGTATAATTCAACTACATTCACAGTGTTCTACTGGGTGATTTCATAGAATTATCATATGACCCAGCAATTCCACTCCTAGGTGTATACAAAGAGGCGTGTGTTTTAATAGTTTCCCACTCTTTAGTGTGTCTTCTAAAAGTTATTATTTTAAGCATGATTTAAAATTTTCTGGTATTTCCTCTTGCATCCATCCACTCGATTTATAAAGTGTTGACTCTGTGCTTCTCTCACTCAGAGCTTGAGTCCCAAGGGGACACACACACACACACCCCAGTGGCACTTCTCCTGGGTGTGGGTAGGTACTGCAGGGGAGAGCTGGGGTGGCCCTTGTGAGCTGGAAGGAAGCACAGATGGGTCGTGTCTGGACCTGATTCACATTGTGGGATTGGAGGGACATTCCAAGAGCTGCTGGTCGGACGGGGAGACTGGACCTGCTCCAAAGAAATGGACCAATGGCTGTAATCGGTGGAATGGCTTTGGCCCTTCAGGTTATCGCTCCTCATTGTAAAAAGGAGTGAATACCGCCTCCCATGCGGAACTATAGCTGAGGGGAGGGTAAACTTAGTTACCTCCTGAGAAAGGGAATCGAAAACCAGAAATCATTTTATATAGTACAAAACACACACACACAAAACATTTTATAAAGTACAGGTACAGGGTAAACTGAGGTACCTCCTGAGAAAAGGCATCAAAACCAAAAATCATTTTATATAGTACAAAACACACATGAGGAATTATTACTATGCAACATGCGCATCAGAAGTAATAATAGTAATAGTCAACACTTGCTAAGCACTCATTTTGTGCCAGGCACTTTTCTAAGTGTGTTACGTGCATGTGCTCACTTTAACCATCCCAGTGAGTCTAGGAATAGTTGCTTTTCTTATTCCGATTTCACAGATAGGGAGATGGAGTCTCGGAGAGGTTTGAGGGCTTGTCCTAGTTCACATGGACAGTGAGTGGAGGGGCCGACGGTCAGTCTCAATGCTGCAGCAGATCAGAGGCCAGGCCTGGAGGAAATATCAGCTGTCCTGTCTTCCCCAGGGGCCGCGGGGCTGCAGGCTTGGGAGAAAGGAGTCTGAGCTGTCGGCCACAGGCTGCTTCTGCTCTGGAAAGGCACCATGTCTATCCCACCTTTTGGCTTTTGGAATCCTGGTCCCTCTGCCCAGAGCAGTGAGCACTGCTCCTTCCATCCACCTGAAGTGTCTCTTCACTGACCTGCCAAGCCTAGAATATCCCTCCCAGCCTATGTATGTCCCTAATAGGAGCTGTCCTTGATGATTTATAACAAGCCTATCTCTGTATTTGGCTCCCTCCCTCACTCATCTCTGTATTGACAAGTATTTATTGAGCACCGACTAGGTGCCCCTAAGGATACCATGGCCAAAAAAAAAATGACAGACAAGATGGCTGATCTAGTGGAAATAGCATTCTAGTGGAAAGACACATAATGTACCAATGAGTTGATTTCAAACAGAGACAGAGCGTGGTGAAGGAAGTAAAATAGGGTGAATGACCAAGAAGGTAGCTGCTTTAGATGGAGCAATCAGAGAGGGCTTCTCTAAGGAGGTAGCATTTAATTTAAACTGAGAAGTGGATAATGAGAAGTCACAAGACACAGGAGGATCTAGAGGAAGTGCATTCTCGACACAGGCAACAGCAAATGCTAAGACTCATTTATTCCTTCAGCAAGTAAGTGAGTGCCAACTGTGTGCCCTGCGCTGTGCCCAGTGGGGACATAGCAGTGAATAAGACAGTCACAGCCTTACCCTCATGGCGTTCTCAGCCTAACGCATAGAAGTCATTAACTAGGCAATTGCACACATGATGAACTGATCATAGGTGTGCCGAGGGCTCCAAGGAAGAGGAGGGTCTATGAGGATGAGGAGTCCAGATAAGTCTTCCTCTGCCCTGTAGGCTCAATGCCAGTCCCAGACTGGGCACATGGTAAGTGCTCAGGAAATGTTTGTTGAATGACTGAATGAGTGTCTTCTTGGTGCCTGCCTCTGTCCTCTTCAGCCACCCTGGGTGCCCTGGAGTTCAGCCTTCTCTATGACCAGGACAACAGCTCCCTGCACTGCACCATCATAAAGGCCAAGGTGGGTGAGGGGCCAAGCTGGGGACCGCTCAGTCTGCTCTGGCATTTCTAGGGGACTCGGGGAGGGCATGGATTATCAGGCCTGTCTCCTGTCATGGCCTTGCCTGTCTGTGACAGTGACAGTAATGAGAAAAGCGCAGGAATGGCCACGGCTAATTCCTTTCGGGGAGGACTTCTGTGGGGATGGCCCGGGAAGGGTTTGACTTAACTGTATCTGCCCTCTGGGAATGAAGGCAACCAAGCTTCAAGGGCAGAGCTGAGACCTGCCCCATCCACAGCCGCTGGAGGGCACTGCAGAGGTGTCACCCGGGAGGCAGTGACAGCTGATCTTGACAGCTGACAAGTCACTGAACAGCTCCTTCTACAGATGTGGCTGTCAAGCTGGAGTAGTCAGGGGCCTACTGTTGCAGATCGGATGTGCTAAGTTACCTCAATAGTGTCTGTCTCTTTGCAGCCCTATGAACTATAGCCCACCAGGCTCCTCTGTCCATGGGATTTCCCAGACAAGAATACTGGAGTAGGTTCCCATTTCCTACTCCAGGGGATCTTCCCAACCCAGAGATCGAACCCACATCTCTTGTGGCTCCTGCATTGGCAAGCAGATACTTTACCACTGAGCCACCTGGGAAGCCCTGTTGTTGCAGATACAAGGACAGTCATCTGGCCTTCTGAGAGGGTGGGAAGGGCAGACCAGGTTGGAAGAGCATCTCTACACCACAGGTTTCAGGGGCAGTGAGCCGACTCCATTCTAGCCCCCGAGGAAAGCTGGATGATGCCAGTGCCAAGCCCAGGAAGTATTAAAAACTAACCAGGATCTCCCCTGCCCCAAGTCTGGTCTATTGAGAACAAGCAAGGCTCAGGAACCGACTTCCTGAGTTTTAACACCAGCTCTCCTGCTCCTAGCTGTGGGACTTGGGGCAAGTTACTTAACCTCTCTGTGCCTCGGAGATAATAGTAGAGCCTCTCCCATAATGGCAATGGTGAGTATTACACAGAAGGTAGCTGGGTATCCCAGTTTGCATAGATGGTCCCCATTATGCCTGTTGCCTTGCTAAAATAATTAAGAACTCTCCTTCCAACTCACAAAATGTCCCAGTTTGGATGATCAGTGATGTGTGAAATGCTTAACACAACTTCTAGATCAACACACCCAGGTCACTTCTTCAGCAGGTGTTTAGATGCATTTACACCCCACCCCCAATAACACGGTGAGGTAAGGCCCTACATTATCTTTTTTAATTTTCACAGGAACCTCTGAGGAAGAGATTATTATTAGCCCCATTGTACAGATGGAAAAACTGAGGCTTAGAAAGTTAAAGCCTGAGGCCACTCAACTGGTAAGGGATAGAGCTGGATTTGAATCCAGATTTAATGGCCTCCAGCTTCAGAAATGGGAGAAAGCCACACCATCACAGCCCCCTTGAGACAGGGGCTTAATGACTTATGGGCTAGGTTGGTAATAGAGACAAGAAAAGCATGTGGAAAGTGTTAGGGAATAGTAGTAACTTTGGTAAACTGGTATGTTTACCAAACCAACATGTTCCCGTTTCAATTTGAAAACCACAACATCTGCTGATTTGCAAACTCACAATCCAAGCAGACATTCCAGAAATGTTTATTGAATAGCTGCCGTGTACCAGGAACTACCCTAATGCTAGAGAATGTTAGAATGAATGAGAATAGGCTGTGCTCTCATAAACTTTGTTCTAGAAATGGATAAGAAACCATCACCTGAGTATTATTCGGGCTTCCCTGATGACTCAGCAGTAAAAAATCCAGCTGCAGTGCAGGAGACACAGGAAACCCAGGTTCCATCCCTGGGTCAGGAAGATCCCCTGGAGAAGGAATGACAACCCACTCAAGTATTTTTGCTGGGAAATCCCATAGACAGAGGAGTCTGGTGGGCTACAGTCCATGTTGCAAAAAGTTGGACATAACTGAGTTGCTGAGCACTCCTGCACACTCGAGTATTAGTCACCCTCTGGGGCTTTCTACAGATTATTTTGTCCCATTTAATCTTCACAACAAACCTATGAGGACGGTTCCATCACCATTACCTTTCTATAGATGGGGAAATTGAGACACAGGGAAATTAAGGGACTTGCTCAGGTCACAGAGCCGGGAAGAAGTGGAGCTGGGATTTGAACCAGTGTTGTCCAGCTCAAAAGCCTGTGCTCTTACCCACCAGGCTCCCTGGCCAGATTTACCCCTTGTACCCTACTTTGTGGCTTCCTGTCCCCATATAGTAACAAACAGTGATCATACTTAACTTATGCCAGGACCAGAGCTCAACCTTCACAAATGAGAGCTCCTTTACTCCTCCAAGAATACCATGAAGCATTGGCTGTGATCAGCCCCATTAAACAGATGGGGAAACTGAGGTTCCCAGAGATCACAGGACAAAACACATGGGATTGGAGATTAGTGCTCTAAAAGGAGACCGTGGGAGCCCAGAGATAAGACACCTACCCAGCCAGGGCCTAGGGAGTGGACAAAATGTACCTGAGCCCCAGGAATTTTGGAATTGCTCATACAAACAAGCCCAACTTCACTCCTATCCCAGACAGACTCCTTTCCCTATGGTTGATCTGAGCCCCATGTCAGCTCTAAGAGGAACCAGACAGAGACTGTGATCTCCATCACACGGATGGAGAGACTGAGGTCTCAGAAGTGAGTGAAGAGGCCAGGGCCAGAACGTAAGCCTCCTCTCCCTAGCCTTTCCTCCTCTCCCACCCATTCTGGGACATGTCCTTCCATCTCAGCAATAACAATCTAACCTTGATGGAGCACTTCCAGTGTGCCAGCCACTGCCAAACACTTTACAAGTGGGAATGCATTTAGATCTTATCAGCCCATGACACATCCCGTTTGACAGGTGAGGAAAATGAGACTCAGAGAGGCTAAGACATTTGGCCTAAGATCACACAGCCAGTAAGTGACATGACCAGGCTTTAAACCTCATCTGCCTGATTCCAGTGCTCATTCTGAGATGCTGTATTTCCTTTCTCTTTATTCAGAGGAGGAAGCACGCAGGGTGGACCGATAACTGCACATTGCCTTTGATAGCTGAGTGCCCAAGCCCTCCCCAGGCCCTCACACCATTGCCTTCTTTCTTACAGGGACTGAAGCCCATGGATTCGAATGGCTTGGCTGATCCCTACGTTAAGCTGCACCTCCTGCCGGGAGCCAGCAAGGTACCATATGGCCTGGGCCTCTCGGCAAGCCAGGCACATGGACTCTGGAAAGCACCCAAGGTTCCCTGCTCAGAGCCTAAAATAGCCCTATCTGCCCCCAAGCCCCCACTTCCCTGATTGGCAAAGTCCTTGCACGGGGTAAGGCATGGGCCAGAGCCATCCTCTTTCAAGAGGCAGGGGCTCTGCTCATTTCTCCAACTCAGAAACCAGGGATCCAGTAGACAAGCAGATGCCATGATTATGCCCTGACCTGCTCAAACACCTATAGTGGCTCCCCAGTGCTGACCATGGTCACCTCCCTCACCCATTTTGTGCCTCAGCCAAACATCTCTCAACAGGGATGAATAACTCTCTCCAGATAACTTGAGAAAATATTCTATCATTAAGAGAAAATGGGCCCCCATCCCTCCTACCTTTCTCTCCCATTCCACCTCACCTGCTGATCATTATTTTGCTCTGGGGAGGAAAAGTGGGATTAATTCTCCTTTCTTTGGATTGACCCCCTCAGAACACAAGGCTGGAAATGAAAGTGTGCCTTCTTGAGTTTTATTTTTTGCTTTGTGTTCATTTGGCATGAATGTCCTAAAAACAAATCTGACTATATACTTGGTATATACTATACACGTGATCTTAGGAAAACGCCTTTTCAAAAATTTCTGTATCAAATGCCCCATAAGACAAAAAAGGATACACATACACGTGTGCACGCATACACACACACACCCCCACACACACTTTATCTCACTCTTTTTTTTTGTTTAGATCAAGAAAAGACAGCCCCATCGCTTCTCAGCCTTTAGGCTAAGATGAAGTGAAGAAAAGACAGTCCCATCTGGCCATGGCCAAACTAGCTGGCCACTACTCCTTCTATTCCGAGTGACATTTGCTTCTCCTTGACACTCTCTCCTTTGCCCGCTCCTAAATCCAATCCTGCTTTGCTAAAGAATCCAATCAGTCATACATGTTAGTATGAATTAAATTTGTCACCAGGTGTATTTCTAGCCTTCACTCCTAGAGTAAAATAAAAAATTTTACCCCCTCCAAGGAATTTCCAGCGTGGAGGATTCTGTTTGGGGAAATTGAGAGAATTGTCTCAATATCCCCAGAAATCATGTCTTCACTGCCTAGGAGTGAGTGACTCTCATTTCTGCCTCCCTGTCCTGGAAATAATCATTTTTATCAAAGAAAGACATCACAGCTTTCTAATCTTATGAAAAGGTCAATGAGAGGGCCTGGAGGGAGGGGTAGCCCACCGTCCAGTGTTGGCGATGCACCCTAGAGCCTGACCCCGACTCCCCTGAGAACATGCACTTGGGAGAACAGAGCCCTGGACACTCCTAAGGGGAGTGGGCTCCTAAGTCACCCAGCCACCCTAAACGGGCCCAAGGGATGTGGCTGCAGGGTTGGCTCCCCACTGAGGCAGGTGTCTGTCTGTCCATCTCTCCGGGTTCTAGTCCAACAAGCTTCGTACAAAAACCCTGCGGAACACCAGAAACCCCATCTGGAACGAAACTCTGGTCTATCATGGCATCACAGACGAGGACATGCAAAGGAAAACTCTCAGGTACCTACTGGGTGGGAGGGCGGAGACGGGCCACGGCTGGGCAGACAAGCACGCGTGATCCCCAGGAGCTATGCCTTAAAACATCTCAGGGTAGTTTTACTTCTAAAAGATGTTATCTATTTCTAGTAGACATTTTTGAAAGTACAGAGAAGTGAAACTGTTAACATCTTGGTGTCTTGACATCTGGGTTTAGCGTGTGTATTTGTGTGTGTGTGCGCGCGCAAAAGTATTTTTTTAAATAAAGTTTAAGTATTTTTTAAAATGTTTATAAGAATGGACCATCCTATTGAATAATCAGCCAGCTTCACTTAACAACATACTGATGCCACTTCATATTCTTCTATAATGTATTAAAATGCATTAATGAGGAGGGCATGGCAACCCACTCCAGTATTCTTGCCTGGAAAACCCCATGGACAGAGGAGCCTGGCAGGCTACAATCCATGGGGATGCAAAGAGTGGGACACGACTAAAGCCACTTAGCACACGATAAATGAGTATATTCTTCTTGTGAAGAATTACTGAGAAATCAAAGCTGCCTTTAAATGTTCATCCTTCCTCAGCCTGGGTCTCTTTTCTCCTTCTGTGAGTGTGTGTATATTCATTACATACATACATGGTGGTGGTGGTTTAGTTGCTTCAGTCATGTCCAGCTCTTTGCAACCCCATGGACTGTAGCCTGCCAGGCTCCTCTGTCCATGGGATTCTCCAAGCAAGAGTACTGGAGTGGGTTGCCATGTCCTCCTCCAGGGGATCTCCCTGACCCAGGATCAAACCCACATCTCTTAGTCTCCTGCATTGGCAGACAGGGTCTTTACCTGGTGCCACCTGGGAAGCCCCATATACATACATTTAGTGTACATATATATGCAAACACCGTCATTTACAGTACAAGAAATATCTTTTCGAATATATCTGGAACTTTCCTTTTTCCTATATATCAGGTTTGTGGCCATGAGAAGACATTTAGATCCACCTAATTTTTTCAGGATATTTATTTTACTTTTTAATTAGAGTATATTTGCTTTGCAGTGTTGTGTTGGTCTCTGCTGTACAACAGTGTGAATCAGCTGTATGTATACATATATCCCCTCTCTCTTGAGTCTCCCTCCCACTCTCCCATCCCAGCCCTCTAGGTCATCACAGAGCACCAAGCTGAGTTCGCTGTGCTGGACAGCGGCTTCCCATTAGCTACTTATTTTACACATTAGATCTACTTAATTTTTAACTGTTTCAGAGTATTCCATGGCATATTATCACATATTTTTAAATGCTTTATTATTAAATATCATGAATGTATATACAGGCTTCCCTGGTGGCTCAGATGGTAAAGAATCCGACCGCAATGCGGGAGGCCTGGGTTTGATCCCTGAGTTGGGAAGATCCCCTGGAGGAGGGAATGCCACCCACTCCAGTATCTTACCTGGAGAATTCCGTGGACAGAGGAGCCAGGAGGGCTACAGTCCATGGGGTCAGAAAGAGTTGGACATGACTGAGCAAGTAACACTTTTACAGAATTTAAAAAAAAAAACAGTCTTTCAAAAACCTTAATTTTTTTGTATTTGCTTCTGCTCTTTTTTTTTGTAAAGAATTAAGCACTACAGATGCAAACTGAATCTCCTCTTGTATACTCCATCCCCCACCTCTTTTCTTCTTCCTTCCCCAGGGCTAACCACTATTCTGAATTCTATGGGTATCATTCCCAAGTGTATCCTATGCTTCAGCTGCATAATTATGTGTCTATAAACAGTATATGATATTGTTTGGCATGTCTTAAAGGTTTTTTTGTTGTTGTTGTTTGTTTTTTTATTTTTATTTTTTTTAATTTTATTTTGCTTAACTTTACAATATTGTATTACTTTTGCTGTTCATCAAAATGAATCCGCCACAAGTATACATGTGTTCCCCATCCTGAACCCTCCTCCCTCCTCCCTCCCCATACCATCCCACTGGGTCGTCCCAGTGCGCCAGCCCCAGGCATCCGTTATCAGGCATCGTACCTGGACTGGCGTGTCTTAAAGTTTTATGTGACTGTTTATCACTTTATTTATCCAGTTCCCTGTAGACAGACATTTAGACAGCTTCCAGCTTTTCTCTATTATGAATGAATTTTCAGTGAGCATCCTTCATGCTTCCTTGTGTTCATATGAGTATTTCCTTGGGATAGAAATCAAGGAGGAATATTTGCTGGATCATAGGATATAGGGTGTGGGTCTTTTTAATTTTACAAGACATACAAACTCCTCTTCAAAGGGGCTGTTCCAAGTACATTCCTGTCAGCTACAAAATTGTCTTAAGCCCACATTTTTATAGCAGTGTAACATCCATTTAGAAAAGTACACATGCGAAAAGTGTACAGATAGATGCATTTTCACAGAGTGAACACACTGAGTTAAGAAAACAGAACAGCGCTGGACCACGGAAGCCCCCCCTCGCCCCCCGGTGCCCCCTTTTCAGTGAGGACCTTTCCCTGCAGGGGTTCACTGCCCTCATTGCTAACAGGACAGCTTTGCTTAGTCTAGTTCTGTACTTTATACAATGAAATCATACCACATCATTCTTTTATGTCTGTCTTCTTTCATTCAATATTTGTTTGCGACAGTCACCTGAGTTGTGTGTAGTTGTTCTTTCTCATTGCTATTCCGTATTCCATTGTGTGGATATAACAGTTTCACTTATTCATTCTACTGTTAATGGGCATTTGGTTGATTTTATATTTGGGGCTATTACAAATGGTGCTGCTGGGAGCATTGTAGTAGCTGTCTCTTGCTTGCACTTCTGTCGTATATACACCTGGGAGTGTAATGACTGAACCTCAGTGTATGTATTTGTTTAGCTCTAGTAGGGACTGCCAGTTTTCCGTAGTTTTAGCAGAAACTGTTTTTCCACTCCAACAAGCAGTGTCTGGTGGTTCCAGCCACATCCTCATCAACACTTTTCCATGTTGGCCATTCTGGTGAGTGTGTAGGGGTGTCACATTGTGGTTTTTGCATTTCCCTGGTGAGTGAGGACAACATTATTTTCAATGTGTACTGTTAACGTTTCCAGGGTTATTTCATAATTTTCTTAAGATCTCTCCCCATTATAGAATACTTATGTTATTTCTGCTTTTTCACAGTTAAAAACAAAACTATAGGAAGGATCTTTAGTTATTTATTTTTGCACTTATGTCTTCAAGATAAATTCTTAGAAGCGGCATTGCTAGGTCAAATATGGTGACTATTTTTAAGTCTTTGGAGACACATTGTCCTGTAGAAAGGATGGTGTTGTTCACACCCCTACTGGCTGCATGATGTGTACACATGGGACTCAGAAGGAAGGTGTTCTGACCCTCTAGAACTATGAACCTTGTTCAGCAATTTTTTTTTTATTGGAGTATACTCGTTCAACAAACGTTGATGGCCAGGAGAGAGGTGCTGTTAGTTCCTGTCTGCCTCCCATGCCTTGGTGAGGGGGAAATTCCTTCCTTCCTCTTAGTATATGTCATGCCTCACCTTGTCCTTTGGGCCTCCTGAGGTACCTTTCTCATGACCAGCCAATTTTGTGTCTCTAGTGTACTTACTGCTGTACAGAATGGATAGCAAAAGACTATACAGTGTTCTGGGATTCAGGAGCTTCAAGTTCTGGTGCTGCCCCTTGTGTGATGTTTAGTTGCTCAGTTGTGTCTGACTCTTTGTGACCCCACAGACTGTAGCCTGCCAGACTGCTCCGTCCATGGGATTCTCCAGGCAAGAATACTGGAGTGGGTTGCCATCTCTGCCCCTTACTAGGGAAAAATTATTCAACCTTTCTGGGCTTCAGTTTCCTCTACAAAGTGGGAAACTCAGAGGTTTGAGAGAAGAGAAAGAATTAAATGAGAAGAGGTCCTAGCCTAGCTTTGCAAAACATGCTGCTGAAATGGCCATAAAGCAGATGAAAAGGGGGCTGAGCTTCATTACACATCAGGGAAACATAAATTAATACTACAAGGAGATAGATACTATGGCCTACTCAGAAATGCAAAAGTTAAAACTGACAAAATCGAAATTAGAATGAAGAACAACCAGGACCTGCATAAACTACTGGTAGGAATATAATTGGAGGAACCTCTTTGGAAAACTGTTTAGACATTTCTACTGAAGTTAAATTTGTGTGTTAACCTCAGGAGAAGCTTGGCTCAGCAATGCCCAATAGAAACACATGCATGTGCATACAAAAAGACATGAATGTGAATATTCCCTTGCAGCTTCATTCATAACAACTAGAAATAGCTCAAAACCAAATGCCCATATGTAGCAACATTATTAGAGTATATTTACATGATGGAATACTATACAACCAAAACAAGGACAAATTACTATAGACATGGATGAATCTCACAGACATAATGTTGAACAAAAGAAGCCAAATGTAAAAGAATCTATACATCTGATTTTATTTATACGCAGGTCAAAAACAAGACACTGAATCTTGCCAAGGGGACAAAACGGTTATCTTTGAGGAAGTTAGTGACGAAGAGGAATCATGAGGGTCTTCTGGCAGCTGAAATGTTTTACATCTTGAACTGAGTGGTGGTTACATGGGTGTATGCATATTCAAAAATCCAGCAAGCTAAAAATTTAAGTGTTGTGCATGTTACTGCTCATTAAGTTATACTGAGATCAAGAAGAAATTTAAAATACCTGGCCTAGTGTTCAATAAATAGGTTGTATTATTCCTGTGCACATTATACATTCCCTACCATCATCAATCACACACAGCTCTTGGTACACAATAGGTGCTCAGTACATGCTTTTTTTTTTTTTTCCATCCCCATCCTTTATATTGACCACAGAATCTCTGTCTGTGATGAGGACAAATTCGGCCATAATGAGTTTATTGGTGAGACCAGATTCTCCCTCAAGAAACTGAAGCCCAATCAGAGGAAGAACTTCAATATCTGTCTGGAGCGGGTGATCCCGGTGAGTGCCTGTGCCCTGAGGGTTCAGTGAGGGAGAGGATGGGATAGATCTGTCAGGAGCCAGACAGGAGAGGGGCTGCGGCAGCTTTGGGGAGGAGGGTGAAGATTTCAGCTCAGAACATCAGGGTTGCCTGCTGGCTATGCCTTCTTCCAACCCTGGTTAGCATCACTTCTGAAGGGCAGTGTGGTGTGGCAGGGCGGTCTGCCTGAGGTCAAAGCCCTGCCATGTTCAAAGCCCTGCCATGCCTGCTCCCTGGCCTTCGCCAAAGGTCTGAACTATTCTGGGCCTCAGTTTTTCTTGTCTACAAAATGGGCATTACAATAGCACCTGCCTTGTAGGAGGGTTGTATGAAAGACATGACTAAAGCAACCTTGCACATAATGAGCACGCATAAATTAACTGTTGTTATTATAGAAAATAACGCTGCCTTACCCACCTGTCAGTCAAGAAGTTCATAAAGCATCACAGAGATACACAGGAGGCAGGATAGCATAGTGCTTAAGAGCATGGGCTCTGGAGCCAGTCTGGGTTTGAGTCCCAGTTTCTGCCACTTGCAGTATAGCTTGAATCCCTTGACTTAACCTCTCTGTGCTTCAGTTTTCTTACCTGCAAAATGGGAAAATATACCCACCTTATAGGGTCTTTTAAGGATTGATGTGAGAGTACATATAATAAAGCATTACAACTGCTATTTCTCACCTTTTGAGAAAGAACGAGAACCACACTGAGGCTGTTCAATTGGGCTGCACCTCAGAATCAACTGGAGGTTTTAAAACCAGAGCTTTACAAAATAGATTTCATGGGAGATCTCCCTGGATATTCTGACTTAGCGAGGAAGGGTGAGACCTAGCAATCTGTATTTTTACAGATAATCCAACCTTCCAACCTACCCAGTTGTTTTTTTTTTAACCTCTGAGTCACCTGGGGTGCAGAAAGAGGAGGGAGTTGCTAAGATATGAGTGGGTGACTCTGCTCTCAGACACCAGCCATAGCCCAGCTTTCCTGCAGTGACCAGTGTGCCTCCTCCCTGGGCAGTGAGCCAGTGCCCCCATGGAGATGCCTGCAGCATCCTCCCACCAGATGGCCAGCCTCAGGAGGGACTCTCGTGTGCCACACCATGTTCTATAGCACCGACAAAGCAACTAGGAAAACTTTACACCGGATGCCAGGCTCCAGGAAATCGCCAGATGTGCTAGGAGGAAGCCTTTCCTCTGGGTCTTTGCCTGGTAACAGCTGGCTCTTCAGGCTTCATCTCCTTCCCCTCAGTGAGTCCAGTCAGTCAGGACAGGGCCAGGCCCTCATCTGGGTCTTCAGTTACTGGGTCTGCTCATACTGCTATGATGGATACAGCCAGTCCCGGAGGCACAGAGGTGGCAGGACAGGCCTGCGCTGGCCCCAGAACCCTGCTGATCTTTGCTCTTAACCCTCTCACCGTTGACTCCCTTCATGTGTCCCACCAAGGACAGGGATCTGCTAAGCACTGTGCCCTTTCCTCTGGACCTCAGTTTCCTCATCTCTAAAGGGGAGAGGTTGGATTTAACCAGCGCTTTTCACATTCTGTTCCCCAAAGGAGCCATGGGGGAAGAAGCTTCTGGTGGACCAGATCTCAAGGCCCCTGTGCTGCTTCAACCAGAGCAGACAAAACCTTATCTGTTTTGTGGATCCGGTAGTCTGCCACTTACTGACTGGGGCAAGTGGTTTGACCACTCTGACCCTCAGTGTCATCATCTGCAAAATGGGGACATTAATACAATCTACATCATAGGCTGTTGTGCATTAACATGGTCTCTCAAATGGTTAGCATTTTATATATGTATATATTAGCTGAAAGGGGGAGTATTGGAGGGCTGCTGAAGCTTGGCGGACCTTTCATCATGGCTCTGGATGCTACTGGAGGGGAGAAGGGGGTCTCTGGTCTTTCTTGAGTAGGGCAATGAGCCCCATTGACAGTGCTATTTTTCTTTTCTATCTTTTCTATCTCCCTCCTCAAGATGAAGCGTGCCGGAACCACTGGGTCAGCCCGAGGCATGGCCCTCTATGAGGAGGAGGTGAGTGCTGAGTAAAATGGAAAAACATAGTTGAAGCCACAAACAGGGTTTGACATCTCCCTTTTCTCTCCCTCACTGGCCCCTTTCCCACTCTTTCTCCCCAAACCACCCGCCTGTTGGTTCATGATGAGAGGTGCCTTTGCCCAGGACATTAGAACATGAGACCAGGAGCATGCTCTTCACACCTGGAGCCCCCAAGGTGGGGGAAGCCCCATCCTCTTGCCCGCAGGAGACACCCTCGTGTTCTTTGGCCTTGTTTGCAGAAGCTCTTCTAGTAATTCCGCTGCACTAGGGCAATGCCACACGCCCCTTGGGAAGGCAGGGCAGGTTCTTTAAGCTGTGCGTCTGGCAGAGGCTCGAGTTGGGCTTCACAGCCATGCCCTTGGTCCCAGGTACTCTGCTTTTGAGAAGACTGGTTGGATGGGGGGTTCTGAGCTCAGAGTCGGGCTGGCATCAGGGTCAGGCTCCGTCTATGACCAGTGTCAGACTTAGCTTGTGACTAAGTCAGAATAAAGCCACTGGCCCCCGTGTGCCAAGGACTGGGCCTGCTGGCTTTCATCATTTGCTCCTCCCTGGAGGTTGGAGGGGAGTGTCTGCTGTTTGTGGTGCTGAACTGCACTTGTGCTGGCCCAAGTCCTTCTACTTTCCACAGACTGTCTCTTAATGATCACCATCCATGTTCCCAGACCCTGTCCATCCTAGACCCACACACCCTCTTCTCCTACTGCAGCAGGTGGAGCGTATTGGTGACATAGAGGAACGCGGCAAGATCCTGGTGTCCCTCATGTACAGCACACAGCAGGGAGGCCTCATAGTGGGCATCATACGCTGCGTGCACCTGGCGGCCATGGATGCTAATGGCTACTCGGATCCATTTGTCAAGCTGTGAGTCAATGCCGGGGCCTGTCAGTGGGCCCGAGAGGGGGTCCATTGCAAATGGAGAACTATAGAGCTTCCCCAAGATCATTTTACACTGAGGCCCCGAGAGGGCAAAGAACCTGCCCAAGGTCACACAGTGAGACAGATGCCCAGCTTAAGATGTAATCAGTAGTGAAGCCCCAGACACCATCATCTAGGTTCTTAGTGATCCACTGGGAGAAAGTCCTGGCTAAGAGCACAGACTCCAGAGGCAACAGCTGGCTTGAGCCCCCAGCTGTGTGACTGGAGGCACATGTTTCAACTTCTCCGGTCCCTCAGTTTCCTTATATGTAAACTGGCGGTTGTACCATCTAGGGTTTGTTGAGGATTAAATGTGCATAAGGTGCTTAGGTAATGTCTGGCACCAGGTAAATGTTCTAATGCACACTGGTCATTATTAATGTTGATTCACTTTCTGATCTGTTAATTAATTATTCTCCTGATACTAGTTGGACATTTAGGGTCATCAGGAGGCTATTCCTATTCATTAAACTTAATTCATGATAGCCTCTTATGTCTCCTCTCAGCTGGCTGAAACCAGATATGGGAAAGAAAGCCAAACACAAGACTCAAATTAAGAAGAAAACCTTGAATCCTGAATTTAATGAGGTATGGTTATCCCATTTTTCTGTCATATGCTGTAATAGTTCCTATATGTGAAGGTGGAACAAATTCCCTGCTGGAAAGTTGTAAAGCACATTTTTTTAAGAAAAAGCTTTCTTTCATAGATCACCTTGAATTATCTAAAGAAGAAAGAATGAGTTCCTCATCACTGGAGGGAATCAAGCCTAAGACAAAAGCCTGTAGATTTGGAATGTCAAAGGGAAGATGCTGTGTTTGGAGAGAGAATGTCTTTATGAACTCTAATTGTATATAATACTGATATTTGAGGAAATAAATAGGAGCAGTTGTCCCCCTTACCAGCCATCCAGTTGGCACTGCCCTCTCCCTCTCCCTCAATTCCCAGATCCATCCAATGCATCCAGCCCTGCTAAAGCCACTCTCCAGATACCCATTTAAGGTGTTCCTTCCTCTGTACTCTCACTGTGACTTGTCAGGGACCTAAATCCTCAACTCATGGGCACTAGGTTACAGTCCAGCCACATAGCTGGTAGACGAAGCCATTAAAGTGGTGATTTAGAAAAAAAAATTAATAAAGAATAAAGTAGTGATGTAGAAAAAACTGCTAACATGCAAAATTGGTTTTTACCATCTCTTATAAAATGGAAAAGGGAAACCATAGTACAGTATGCTGCTAAGTCGCTTCAGTCGTGTCCAACTCTGTGCGACCCCATAGACAGAAGCTCACCAGGCTCCCCCGTCCCTGGGATTCTCCAGGCAAGAACACTGGAGTGGGTTGCCATTTCCTTCTCCAATGCATGAAAGTGAAAAGTGAAAGTGAAGTCGCTCAGTCGTGTCCGACTCTTAGCGACCCCATGGACTGGAGCCTACCAGGGTCCTCCGTCCATGGGATTTTCCAGGCAAAAGTACTGGGGTGGGGTGCCATTGCCTTCCCCGAATAGTACAGTATATTCATATGGTATTTCTATAATTTAATATTTGAATATTTCATATGATACAAAATTCAAATTAATATTCACATTGTTTTTTTAAGACATACACCAATATGGTCACACATAGGGAACGTTGACCATGGTCATTCTTGGGTAGATAGATTACAAGTTTGGTTTTGGGTTTTTGTAGGGGGGCTGGGGTTGCTTCCATGTTTGTTTTAAAAGTGAACATGAGTGAATTTTATGATTGTGCAGAAGACTTATTGAAAAAATCAGGTTATCTGAAAACATAAAACACCTATACCTCAACTACCTTTAATCTCTGAATGATGAAGAGGGAGGAAAACCACTTCAGAAGCTATCCGAATGTAAGGACTGAGTTCATATCTGTCTGCCTTCAAGGAAATGTGACCAGAATCAGCCTTCTTAGAAAAACCCCACCAGTCTTCCCAACTTCAAGCAGAGTCATTGAAAAGAGAATTATAGGGCCTAGGGGGCTTTGTTATACAGAGTGTTTGTTGAAAGGGGATTATCAGGCCTGGGGTAAAGACCCCCTTGATTCCAAATAACCAATACAAGGGCCTCCCCTTGGTCCATGCACCCCTCAGACTCAGTCTCTTAGCTCCTGATGCTGAAGGCTCAGAGAACCCTGTCACTCACATACCTTCCTCTGCTGCGTCTAGGAGTTTTTCTATGACATCAAACACAGTGACCTGGCGAAGAAGTCACTGGACATCTCAGTCTGGGACTATGACATTGGCAAGTCCAATGATTACATTGGTGAGTGCTCCCAGCTCCCAGGCAAAATGCTATCCTCTATCCTCCCAGGAGAAGAGAGCCTTCCCCAGGGATGCGGAGGTTTGAGGACCCTGCTTTACTCTGGCAATTACTTTGTCCAAATGCAGAGTCAGGACCCAGGGTCCTCATTTGGGTCCAATTTGGGTTACGAAGCTGGGAAGATTGGATCATGATTGGTTATTTGTTGAACAAATCACTTCCAGTGGAATAAACAATTGCAAAGGAGAGGAGTGTGTGGCCTCTGCAGAAAATAGGGTGCAGAGGACGTCTCCTTAGTCTATTGGCAAGTCCAGGATGAAGGTTCTATTGTTCCCAGTCCCCCTCCAAATAATGAGGAAGCACAATCATTACCTGTGGAGCAGGGAGGGAATTCCAGACAATGGATACAGCTCCAGCAAAGGAGTGTAGGCGGGATTGAGCAGGGTGATGAAACAGACTCCTTGGAAATGCATGATGAGTCCCCAGAAGTAATGAGAGAGAATTTCAGTGAGCAGAGTGGTGATTTTAAAAAGGTCTTTAGGGACTTTCCTGGTGGTCCAGAGATTAAGAATTCTCTGGATTCACCTCCCAATGCAGAGAATGTGGGTTTGATCCCTGGTCGGGGGGCTAGGATCCCACATGCTAAAAACATTAAACAGGAGCAATATTATAACATAGTCAATAAAGACTTTAAAAAAATAAAGAAGGTCTTGAAAAATAGACAGCGTAGTTATGACTTGATGCCACAGTAGGGAGCCGTTGCAGGTTCTTAAGCAGGGAGTCTGTAGACAAAGAAAACCAGTTGTGATAATAACATCACAACCACAACTTCCAGGAGAAAGGATGGATCCCAAGTGGCTGGCTGGGTGGGTGGTCACTGCTTGGTGGCAGGTTTTTCCCCAAGTAGACATTTGGGTCTAGAATGAGATTCCTGTGCATTCCTTTACTCTGACCACCTGCCCCTGTCTTCCCCTCTTGTCCTCCAGGAGGCTGCCAGCTGGGGATCTCGGCCAAGGGAGAGCGCTTAAAACACTGGTACGAGTGTCTAAAAAACAAGGACAAGAAGATTGAACGCTGGCACCAGCTACAGAATGAGAACCACGTGTCGAGCGATTAGGATGGTCCCTAGGTCCATGCCCCGACCTTGTGCCCCTCACCCCCACCCCCAGCCTGCCCCAGCCGCCCGTTACATTCTTATCTCTCTTCTCGACACCTTCCCCACCCATCCGTCCTGGAGCCTGCCTTTGAGGTCTCCCCTGCACCACGGACATTGCCACCAATAACCTCCACTCTCTGCGATGCTACGATGCAGGCTCTGAATCCAGCCTGTCTCAGATCCCTCCAGGATGGAGCCGTAGGGATGAGGAGAGTTTTACAAGGAGGTTGTTCATTTAACAACCTCTCAGGCCCGGTGAATTACAGAGGCTCTTCATCATTTAGGACGGTTTTTAGACCCTCCTGGCCTTGGACACACCTAACATCCATCCGCCTATACCCTCAGCTGTCAGCAGAGCCAAACAAGGTCATGAGGATGAGCCCTGGGACAGAAATGGAGCATCCCAGCTCCCCACCCCCACACCTCTTCACATCAGGCACTCAATTGCCACAAAACAGACCCCCATGTTTAAACTCTCTGGTGACTAGGAACACACTTCACGGCTCTAGATGCATCAAGAAATGACCTTGCAGAATACCCCAAGGACTGGGTAGCCCCCTCTTTCAAGATGTTCCCTATTTGCTTCCTAGCAGACACCAGACCCCGTTCTGTGCCACCCCTCTCCCACTTCTCCTCCTTCCTTTCGCCCCATGCCACACTCATCTTTTTCTTCTCACCCTCTTATCCCTTCTCTCTGCCCCCACCTCTCGCCCCCTTCTCCTTTCCCCTTCTCTGAGGGGATAGAATAGCAAAAGCAAAAATGTATATCTTAACAGAGGCTCACCTCCTCGCCTCCTCTCACCAGCCTAATGAGCAAATGCTGAGAAACTGGCAAAATCCTGAACTACCACTTAGGTCCCTGCTTCTGTAACCACTTCTCCCCTTGGCAGAACCAGGTGTACTTGGACCTTGGGCTGCTCGCTAGCACTGCCCCAGGTGCATGGCAGCATCCAGCAAGCTGTGTAGATGCTCCGCTCAGAGGGCCTTTCTCAGCCCCTGACCTCCCCAAGTGGGCGCAGAAGGTGTTCAAACCAGAGCCCTGGTTTCCAGGGGGCCTCTCTATAGAAGCCACCAGTCTCCTTCTTTTGCTCTTAGTTAAATGAACACATGACCCGTTCCCCTCACTCTCTCTCTCTCACTGACTGTCTGTATCCTATCTCTAACTCAGAATCATCTCTGGTCTCTCTGTCTTTGTCTCTTTATCTCTTGCACCCTGTTCATTGTGTTGGGAGAATAAAACACCATCGTGCACATAAAGCATTAGAAAGTGACAGATCCTGACACCAAAGGCTTTTGTTCCATCCTGGATTGTTCAGTCTTTCTAAATTTTTTTTTAAATTGTTTTAAAGGAGGAAAAGGCAATGAGGTCAGACTTTATAAGATTTGAGTCCAGGTCATCTCCAGTGCCCTGTGAGAAAGGCTGGATTTTTACCCCCCTTTCCAGTAAGTCTTCCTCCATGAAAATCACCCCATTCTCTCCCAAACCCCACCATTATCTACAGAAGTAGCCAGATGGACACTACACTCTCACTGTCTCCAAACACACACCTGTTAACCTTCCCTTTCAGGACCTTCCACCCCCAGCTCCCTTGACAAGTCATTGGAAGGCATTGATTTCTTGCCTTGAATAACCATTTTCTAGATGCCAGGCACCTCGCCTTCTCTACAATGGCCAGCAGCTTCCTGGCTGCCATCTTCCCTGCTGACCCTCTCTCTCCCCGGGGCCCCCTTGGTGCCCATTCTCAGCCCACCTCCTTCTCACGGTTCGCCCTTAGGAGAAAGCATGCTGGCTGTGTCGCCCAGGCCTAATGCTGGTATTGGCGCTGGACTCAGCATGCGGCTAGCTCACAGTGCCTCGGTCCAGGCGCACCCCCTCCTTGACAGATGTAAGCACCTCCCTGCCTAGAAAACACACACACACACACACACACACACACACACGCCCTCTGGTGCATGCAGAACTACCCATCGCCTTTCTTTGTGATGTAGCCAAAAATAAAGTAGGAATATCCAGGAAAACCGGTGGCCTGGGTTTTTGTCCTCTCTGGTGTTTGGAAGCTTTCTCTTCCCGCCGACATGCATGATGCCTACTCAGATGGTCAGTATTTAATGAGCATCCACTGTGTTGCCTCCACTGGGGTTACAACAGTGAACAAGGCAGATACGGTCCCTGAGCCCGTGAAGTGTGCTTTCTGGTGGATTTCATCTTGGAAAGGTAGGCTCCAGCCAACTTGGCTGAGCTCACACCCTCCTGGAAGAATGCTTTTTGCTGGTGTCCACTCAATAAGAAGGGGACATCCTCCTCTTCTCCTACCTAGCCCAGCCTTGGGGAAAAACCCCTAGTGGTTATAGAATCAGATAATGTCAAGGCTGAAAGAGACCATAGAGTTGAGCCAGAGTCTAGTTCAGTGAACGCACTTATCTGACAGATGAATAACCCAAAGTCCGGAGAAGGGAATGGCACACCCAGGGTCTCATGGCCGCAATGCCAGGAAAGGACCTAGATCAGTAGGCTCCGCATGCACTGTTCTTAACGCACCAATCCAAAAAGGCAACTCATCAAATACCTCCTTTGTATTCTAGCACTTTCCATCCTGTGGTGAGCCTTTTCAGAGAGGATCCCTCAGTTGAGATTCTCAATGGTCCTGAATGTGAGCTAGTAAGTAAAGTAACTTTTCAGAAGGATTTGGAAACTCCTTGCAAGTGCAGTTTTTCAGCTTACACCAAAAGTGCTTAAGCAACTCATCAGGAGGGTTGGTTACCTCTCAGAAGGAGCTGACAGTTCCATCCAAGGGAAACTTTTCTTCATGCCAAATTTGAGGCAGTTTCCCTTTCTCATCCCCAAAAGGATGGTTTTCAAGGTTGGGGACAGAAGCTGGCATATTAGAATCACCTGGGGAGATTGTTGGTTTTTTTTTTTTTCAAACTACTGTGTTTGAAAAAACAACCTGCCACCTTCTCTGCTCCCTTCACATTCTGCTACACCCTGGGGATGGGAGGTATATTTGAAAACATTTCCTGGTTGATGGCTTGGTCTTCCCACCTCCATCATGACTTTGCAAACCTCTGCCCTAAAAGTCCATCATTTTGCCTCCAATCCCATCAGCTGCCACCAGGTGGAGAGAGGTGCCCATTAGGGCCACAGAGCTCTCAGGAACGGCAGGAGACCTGAGTTAACACTCTCTTTCCTGTGCTCATGGTGCACCACTAGACACTACTGCTGAGAAAGATTGAAGGCAGGAGGAGAAGGGGACGACAGAGGATGAGATGGTTGGATGGGATCACCAACTTGATGGACGTGAGTTTGAGCAAGCTCCACTTTCTTGATGGACAGGGAAGCCTGGCAATGCTGCAATTCATGGGGTCATGAAGAGTCAGACACAACTGAGTGACTGAACTGACTCACTTCCCACAAAACCTACGAGCAGTATCTATGTCCTGCTCCACACAGCACTCTACACCCAGCACCCACCATTGGTCAGTCCTGAGCAGCTGAAAAGGAGAAGCCTAATTTCTTTCTCTAAAATGGTTCATCTCCTTACCTGGGCATGGGGACACCCTTAACGGGCTGAGATGAATACACATGAGGGAAGTTTTCATATATATCAGTACACCTAACTTGGCTAATTTTCTTTTTCCCCGCTGAAACCAAACATATCATAAGGGGATGCTGTGTCCCCTGAAAATCACCTGACCAGGAAAGCACACCAGCTATTTAATCCTCTCAGGGTGACATTCAGATCCTGACTCTCATTTCCTAGCTGTGGGACCTAAACTCTCTGAGTCTCAGTTTCCTCATCTGGAAAATGGGGACAACAATAAAGACCTCAAATAGGTGAGACCAAGTTGGCAAGGTCTGGTCTCCCCTCTGGGTGACAAAGGTGGAGGTCAAGGGGCTGGTGGCTCCTGGTGAAAGCTGGGCACAAGCCGAGTGGGTTAAACACCCCAGGTCTGAAACCCCCTGGGCTGGCCCCACCTCAGCTCAATCAGACTTGCCAGGGGCAATTCCTGATAAGGTTGATAGATAATAATAATCCAAGCACCATGGAAACGGAGATGGCTGTCCATGCTCGGAACAGGTATAATATTTTGCTTGGCTCTGACCCAAATTTGCTTCTTGAGCTTGAGCAAGTCTCTTCCTCCTATGGGTCTACAATTCTGTAGGCAGGACATCAGAGTGTCCTGATTCTCTCACTTGGTTCCCCAGGCCCACAAATGTGCCTTCATTTCCCAGTCATTCAAAGAAGACCTAGACCATATCATCGAAGGCAGACCCCCTGACTGAAATCCTGTATAATCTGTCTCACATAAAACATACGAGAATGAGCCATCTATGATTTCCTGTGCCTGTTTCTTTAAAGGAAACAAGAATATAAAGCCACTTGCAAAGGCATAAGGGCCTAATTCCGGGTTTTTACAATTATGCCCTCAGTTCTTTCACAATTGTCTCACTCATACTTAACTCTATGCAATGCTTTAGGGAACTTGGCTTTATTACATCTTGCCAAAGAATTCAGTGCTGGTTTTCTAAGGACAGATCTCTTTTGCACTAGGGGCATCACCGACTCAATGGATATGAGTGTGAGCAAACTCCAGGAGATAGTGAAGGACAGGGAAGCCTGGCGTGCTGCAGTCCCTGGGGTTGCAAAGAGTCAGACATGACTTAGCGACTGAACAACAAGGATTTGCTTACATATACTTTTTCAAAAGTATATATTTCATTAATATGTATGATTGCCCAAAAGTCATACGGGAGCAAACAGAATCCCTGATAAACATATATTCCAAATGGATGTATAGAGTGCCACGTGGTTGGATACCCATCCCTTTTATGGTTCCAAATATCTTAGGCATGTCAATATGTTACACAGAAGAAGTGGGGAGTGTCAATTAATTGATGAGCTCGTTAAGACAAGGGTGTTTTAGAAAGGTAGCTAATAGTCACTTACAGACCACTTCACCCAACAGCCAAATAAACATGTTTCTCAAGCTCACATGGGACATTCACCAAGAAAGACCACTGTTGAGCCCACAGGATGCACCTAAACAGATTCAAAAGAACAGACAGCATAAAGTATAGAATTAAACAAGAAATGAGGAAAAGAAAGATACTTGGAGAATTCCAGCATCTTTGGAGATTAACACATGGGTCCAAAAGTCTAAGAGACATAGAAAAATTATTTTGCACTCAAGGAAAGGAAAAAAAAATAACCAATTAAAATCTTGAGATGTGATGAAAGCAGCGCTTAGAGGAAAACTTTTAGCACTGAATACATATATTAGAAGAGGAGAAACATCTAAACTCAGATATGAGCTGATGGAGCAAGAGGTGAAAACATTCTGGGGTGATTTCATAATTTGTGGAGATAAGACATGATTTTGGCAAAGTCATAAAATGTACAACATAGAATGAACCATAGAGGAAATTTTGAGCTTTGTTTAATAATAACATGTCAATATCAGTTCATCTTACCACACCAAAGTCAAAAATAGGGGAAATGATGGGGACATAAGTGAACTCTGTTCAGTTCAGTTCAGTCGCTCAGTTGTGTCCGACTCTTTGCAACCCCATGAACCACAGCACACCAGGCCTCCCTGTCCATCACCAACTCCTGGAGTTTACCCAAACTCATGTCCATTGAGTTGGTGATGCCATCCAACCATCTCATCCTCTGTCGTCCCCTTCTCTTCCTGCCTTCAATCTTTCCCAACATCAGGGTCTTTTCAAATGAGTCAGGTCTTCACATCAGGTGGCCAAAATATTGGAGTTTCAGCTTCAAGTGAACTCTGTACTTATACTCAATTTTTATGTAAACCTGAAGCCTCTTTAGGAAATAAAGTCTATTAATCAAAAAGGGGGGAAAGTACAGGACAACGTCATTTAGAAAAAAAAAGACACATTGTCCGTTAACCTGGGGGGGGGGGGGCAGAATATATATATATATGAAAAGATCTACACCAGAATGCTTATAGATGTAGTTCTTGAGGTTTGGGATCCTAGGTGGTCTTTACGCTCTCTTATTTTCCTGGCATTTTTCTTTTTGAAATACGCAGGCAGTGCTGTAAAGATCACAGGAGACTACAAAACTGTTTGGTAGGCAACCAAAAAAGACAAAGGAAATCTCCCAAAATGTTTTTACTTAAAATTTATCCTGGGTGAGGCACTAACTTAGGTTAAAAAAGCAACATTTTCAGAATAGTCTCAAGAAAGGCCTTATGCTCTAGGGCAGGGGTCTCAATCAGGCCATACAGCAAGAAGCAATTGGCTGGCGAGCAAGCAAAGCTTCATTGGGGCTCCCATCACTCACCCCTTGCTGAACCCCCTGCAAGAATTCATATATCTTCTTCCAAGAACCCAGTCCCTGGTGCCAAAAAGGTTGGGGACTGCTGTCTAGGGGGCCGGTTAAAACCAAAAAGTCTCAGAAAACAAGAGAAAGAGGTGGGAGACAAAAGTCAGGATCAAAGAGATGCTTAATTTCTTCAATGCGGAGAACAAGGATATGGCTCCTCCCTTCTGAAGAGACGACAGCCCAGATTCTGGAAAGGCTCCACCTTTTCAAGGAAATGAAACTCACGGCAGCCTAGTCCCAGGCAGCAGAAAAGACATAAGCTAATAGGTTTAGGCTACCAGTTCTGCCTCCCTCAAATGGTTCTCCTGCCCCTTCCTGCCTGAGCATCATGAAGAAACTCAGAAAAACCCAAGCCAACAAACTGGATGAATTCATCGAAGACCACCTCCTGCCACACAAGGAGTTCCAAAGGCAGGTCAATGAAGCCATTGACATCATCTGCACTTTCCTGAAGGAGACGTGCTTCCAAGAGGCCGCCTACCCTTTTCGGGTGTCCAAAGTTGTGAAGGTGAGTCTAGAACTGCCTGGCTGGGGAGAAGCAGAGCTGGTGAGCAAGGGTTTCCACAGAGACAGACAGAGAGCAAGAGGTTGAGGTCTCTAGGGCTGGTGGTTTCTGATTTATCCATGCCAAAACTATAACCACACTTGTGAAAATAGCTTCTGGGGAGAGGGCATCCAGCTGTAAGTTTTAAACGAATCCCCTGGAGAAGTGTATAAGCCACCTAGGTCACGAATCTAGGCAATCTGAATCCTGGCAGTATCTACAGTCCACTAATCTTTGACCAGGCTGGGGTCTCACCATTTCTGCAGAGTCATGAGCTGGTTAAGAGTATAGGTTTTGAAAGCAGATAGCACCTGCAGGCTGTGAGGTCTTGGGCAAGTCACTTAACCTCCTGTGCCTCAGTTTCCTTATCCAGAATTTTCAGCAAATCAAGTAAAGTCAGCCATGGGCCAGTTTACAGTATTAATCATATAAGGTCATAAATTACAAGATGTAAAGAACACAGACTTTAGAAAAAGACAACCAGGGTGTGAGCTGCATCTCTGTCACCTACTAGTGTGTGACTTGACTGATACATGATCTCTCTCAGCATCTGTTTCGCCATCCGGAAGATGACAACAGATAGTAACAGTAGCTAGACCCCAGAGTTCTTGAGAACATTCTAGGAGTTACAGCCTCTGATGCCTTCAGAGCAGTGGGTAGCACTCAAAATGTTAGTGATTGTTCTCAGCATTTTATTTAGGGAGGCTCTTCTCAAATGACCAATGTCAGTTCTCATTCTCATCACCTGTTTTAGGGTGGCTCCTCAGGAAAAGGCACGACCCTCAAGGACCTCTCGGATGCTGACCTTGTCGTCTTCCTCACCAATCTCACAAGTTTTCAGGAGAACTTTAAGCATCGAGCAAGATTCATCAATGAAATTAGGAGACAGTTGGAAGCCTGTCAAAGAGAGAAAATATTTGAAGTGGAGTTTGAGGTTCAGAAGCGGCGAAAGAGGAAGCGGCGAAAGAGGAAGTTGCGTGCTCTTAGCTTCGTGCTGAGGTCCCCCGGGTTCTGCCAGGGGGTAAAGTTTGATGTCCTGCCCGCCTTTGATGCCCTGGCTAAGTACTCCCAGTCACAAGGTATTTCAGTCTTTGTCCTATGTCAGGGATTCTTTCTTTCTTTTTTTTTTCATGGTTTTGAGCAGAAATCTCCCTCAGTTCAAGAGCCTTTTTAAACATCCCGTCAACACGGGGAGGAGATCTTAGTATCTCTCTCAGAGCAAGATAATTAGGGTCATACTCAGCCACCATGACAATATTAAACAGCAAATTGGTACAAATTCAGGGTAAGATGGGAGAAGGCAATGGCACCCCACTCCAGTACTCTTGCCTGGAAAATCCCATGGATGGAGGAGCCTGGTAGGCTGCAGTCCATGGGGTCGCTAAGAGTTGGACATGACTGAGCAACTTCACTTTCACTTCTCACTTTCATGCATTGGAGAAGGAAATGGCAACCCACTCCAGTATTCTTGCCTGGAGAATCCCAGGGACAGGGGAGCCTGTTGGGCTGCCGTCTATGGGGTCGCACAAAGTCGAACACGACTGAAGCGACTTAGCAGCAGCAGCAGCAGCAAGGTAAGATGTTTCTTTTTTTATCTTATTTATTTATTTATATTGAAATATAGCTGATTTACAAGGTTGATTCCTGTTGTACATCAAAGTGATTGGTTTTATACACACACACACACACACACACACATACATATACACACAATTCTTTTTAAAATATTCTTTTCCATTATGTTTTATCGTAGGATTTCTTTTAATTGGAGGATAGTTGCTTTACACTGTTGTGTTAGTTTCTGCTGTGCAACAACATGAATCAGCTCTAAGTACACACATATTGCCAAACTTTGAACTGTGTCTGTGAGCATCTATGCTTCATCGCAGTTTCTTTTGTGCATCCCTTAATAAGATGTGTCCTAAGGTAATTACTTTGTTTTACACCATTTTGACTTAACAAAACTTTCACAGGAACATTCTAGTTTTGGATAGTGGGGATAAGTGTGTAAAGTCTTACCATCCTTCACTTCCTTGTGACAGGTTTATAGCCTGTTGGACTCACTTGGTACCTGTCACTTACCTTCCTCTTGATCCCTTACAGAGCTTTATCTGTTGTGCATCTCAGGATCCAAAGAATATATAGAAAACTGAGCTCATGGGGGATGGTGCTGGCAACACCCTGTTTTCTCTAAGGCACAATAGATGCTAGGCTGCCTTCTGCAGGAACAGGAGGTATTTTAAGAGAGGTTGAAATCCGGTCTACTTGTGGTTACTCAGTCTACACTAATTAGCCACAAATATATTAAGAAATGTGAATACTTTCCTTGGGAGAGGGGACCATGTCTTGATTTATCTGTCTTTTCTAGCTACTGGCTTTCTGGTCCAAATTTTCTACAGTGACATCCTCCGTTATTCCCAGTTGGCTCATTGTTTTTTTTCCTTAACTCTTTGTGCTCCCTCACATTTTGTATGTTTGTTTATTATAGCCAGGCTTACTAGTTCTACTTATGCCAAAGTGTGTGAATCTTACCTTACTAAAAATGAGGAAGTTACACATACAACAGATCACCAACAAGGATTTACTGAATAGCATAGGGAACTATTGGAAAAGGACATGGCAACCCACTCCAGTATTCTTGCCTGGAAAATCCCATGGATGGAGTTGCCTGGTAGGCTAGTCCATGGGGTCACAGAGAGTCGAACATGACTGAGTGACTGACTTCACTTTCAGTAGGGAACTATGTTCAGTATCTTATAGTATATCTTATCTATTTATAACTGAATCACATTGCTGGACACCTGAAACCAACACAATATTGTAAATAAATAAAGTTCAATAGAATATTAATAGATAAGTGAAAGTTTTAGTTGCTCAGCTGTGTCCAACTCTTTGACCCCATGGACTGTAGCCCACCAGGCTCCTCTGTCCTTGGAATTCTCCAGGCAAGGATACTGGACTGGATTGCCGTTCCCTTCTCCAGGGGATCTTCCTCACCCAGGGATCGAACCTGGGTCTCTGGTATTGCAGGCAGATTCTTTATCATCTGAGTCACCAGGGAAGCCCAAGAATAGATAAATCCCATCCCCCAAAATGAAGCAGCATAGATCTGATGTAAACTCAGAATGTTAATTTCATCTATTTTTCAAAGCATGAGGAACCTCAGCAAACTTATGCTGAGCATTAGCATTTATGGACAATCTGCAGGATCACTAGGACAGGGAGCAATACATCTCTGAGGCTCAGTTTCCACTGTGTACCTTGGGGGCACAAGGCATACTCCATGGCCTCAATGAGTCAGACAGAGAACCTCTCTCCTGGAGCCTGACCATATGAACACCAGGAATGAGATGATGACTCGCTCTGACAAAAACTGAACATGGGGATCCAAAAGAGAGAAGTGGGGATCAGAGGACTTTCACAGACAGGGCGACAAGGGAGGTGACCTCTGACCTGAGGCCTGAGGGATAAGAGGCCAAGCACGCAAAGATCTGGGGGTTCCAGAGGAGGACACAGCAGGTGCAGAGACAGGAATGAACGTGGCATGTTTGAAGAAGTGAAGCAACCAGGGGAGTCAGTGGCAAAGGGATTGAGGCAGGAGGTAAGACAAAGGAGGAGGTAGGTCTCACCATCCGTGTGGGCCACTTTGTGGACTTGAAATTTTATTCACAGGTCCTAGGAAGCAAGAAGTGGACGGATCAGGTTTAAAGGACTCTGTATGGGCTGTGGAGGATCCAGGGAGGACGGTGCCTGCACCTCTGCTGAGGCCAGGTGAGAGACGATGGGTGATGGCGGTAGAGGCAGGGAGAAGGGAGGACTGGGGATGGACCTCAGGCCCCCTGGCTCTGGGCCTGCTGACCCTCCCCACTGGCCCCTACGGCCAGTGAGCTTGTCTAGAGAAGAGAAGAGCTGATGCCTTAAAGTTCTGGATGCCTCCTCCATAGATCAGGTGACTGAAGATTACAAACCTGACCCTCAAATCTACATCCAGCTCATCCAAGAATGCGAGAACCTGGGGAAAGAGGGCGAGTTCTCCCCCTGCTTCACGGAGCTGCAGCGAGACTTCCTGAAGAATCGTCCGGCCAAGCTGAAGAGCCTCATCCGCCTGGTGAAGCACTGGTACCAACTGGTATGGCCGGTCCCATCTGGGCAGAGAGCTGAGGAGGAGGAGGGGAAGGGAGAGAGTGAGGAAGGGAGAGGGGGGAGGAAGGCGTGGAGGGAGTGAAGGAGCAGGGAGAGGTGTGGGGAGGAGAAGAAAGAGGAGAGGGAGGAGGGGAGGAATCAGAAAGGATGCGGGAGGCAGGAGGGAGCCAGATGCAGACGGATGGAGAGGAGGGAAGGGCATGGAGGAGGGGAGAGGGCAGGAAACAAGAAGGAAAGGCTGAAAGGAAGAAGGTGGAGGTGTAGAGGTGTAGGGAGCGGGGAAAGTTAGGGAGAAAAAAAGGTAGGGCCTGGGACGGGTGCCAGTGGACATCTCATTCTTCCTAGTCTTCCCTCATCACAAAACGAGAGCTCCATCCTTCCAGCGACGCTGGGCAGAACCATGGGTCCTTCTTATCTTTTTCACACACACCCACCCATCCAACCAGTCTGCAAGTGGCTTGGACCTGTATCTAAAATAAACCCATTATCATCAATTGCTACTGTCTCAGTCACTTCCACTGAGCCCCATACCCTCCCCCCACCATAATCTCGGGAGGCTCACAGGATCTGCCCTCAAGCTCTCTGAAGGCAAAGAGCTTCTCTGCCCTCTCTGCCCTCTCACCCTCACTCCCAGGCTGGTCTCTTCTCTTCCTTAGTTCTCCAAGGAGGAAACTCTACTCCAGCCTCAGGGCCTTTGCATGAGCTTATTTGTTTGTTTATTGTCTATCTCCCCACTAAAAATGTCCACAAAAGAAGGGATTTGTATATATTATTTATATATATTGTATAAATATACAGTATAATATTGTATATTTTATTCACTGTGGTTGCTACAGAACCTAGAATAATGCCTGGCACATAATAGGTGCTCACTGGGTAATTATCCAATAAATTAATGAGTGCTAAGCCCCTACTCCCCACCTCCCAACCCACAGTCTTTTGTTCACTTCCTGACTGACTGAATTTGGGCGAATGAAGTAACCTCTTGTTTTGTCACTTGTGAAGAGTAACATAGCCCAGCAGCACTAAATCATATGCCATGACGATGCGCATATGGTTTGTTTGGGTAATTTGCACATTTTAACATTAATTCCTCAAATCCATCATCACTGTATCTTTCCGTTTATTTTTGTCATCCTCCGTTTCTCTCATCAAAGTCTTATACCCTACAGGGTACAGGTCTTTCACCTCTATGGTTAAATTTATTCCTAGTTTTTAAATTCTTTTTGATGCAATTATAAATGGGATTGTTTTTAAATTTCTCATTCCAATAGTCTGTTATTCATGTATAGAAGTACAACAGATTTCCATGTATTATTTTTGTATCCTACAATATTCCTGCATTCAGTCTTTGATTGTCTTAAGTTTTTTGGTGGTGTCTTTTGGGTTTTCTATGTATAATATCATGTCATATGCAAATAGCAATAGTACAATGTCCTCCTTTTTACTCTGGATGTATTTTGTTTCTTTTTCCTGCCTGATTGCTATGGACAGACTTCTAATACTATATTGGATAAATGTGGGGAGAGAGGGCATATATGTCTTGTTCCCAATCTTAAAGTAAAAGCTTTCAGCCTTCACCACCAAGTGTGGTATTAGCTGTGCATTGGTTATATACAGCTTATATTGAGTTATGTTCTCTCCATACCCATGTTGAAAAGAGTCTGTATCACATATGGCTGTTGAATTTTCTCAAATGTTTTTTCTGTATCTGGGGAAATGGTCATATGCTTTTTATCCTTTATTTTCTTAATACAACTATATCATTGATTGATCTGTGATACTGAAGCATTCTTGCATCCCTGGAATATATCTAACTTGATCATACTGTATGACCTTATAATACATTGGAGAATTTACTTTGCTAGTATTTTGTGGAGGATTTTCACATCTATGATAAATCAGGCCTATCGTTTTCTTTTTTGTGCTGTATTTGTCTGGTTTGGGTATAAAAGGAGTTTGAAATCGTCTCTTGATCCTCACTTTTCTGGAATAGTTTGAGAAGTATTGGCATTAACTCATTAACTCTTCATACAAAAGCTGAAAAATTCATGTTTCTATTTTTTTCCTCTTCTCAGTGTAAGAAAAGACATGGGAAAAAACTACCCTCACAGTATGCCCTGGAGTTGCTGACTATCTATGCCTGGGAGCAGGAAGGCTCAAAAACAAAATTCAAAACAGCTGAAGGATTTCGGACTGTTTTGGAGTTAGTCCTGAAGCATCAGGACCTCTGCATCTACTGGAAAAAATATTATGACTTTGAAAACCCTGTTATTAGACAATGCCTGAAAAGACAACTTGAAAAACCCAGGTACTCTATCCTCATTTGGCTTAGATCCCCATATAAATGAAGCCCTGATTACAGCTGCGGAACCCTGGAAATAGGAAGAAAAGGGTTCCACATTTATTGATCATCAGCTATTGTCAACCATGCTGAGGGCTTTACTCTTACCATGCAATTTAAATAATTAATTTAAATAATACATTGCAACCCTGTGAGGCTGGCACTGTGCTAACCGATTCCACAGATTAACTGAGGATTGGAGAAAGAAGGGCTTGTTCAAACCTTTACGGAAAAGGAGTGAAATAACTGAAATTTTACTGACATAACAATAGCTACAGCAATAATAAAAATTGCTTCCAGGAAGCAAGAGCTTGCTGTAAGACAAAAACACTCTGATAGAAGAGTGGAATGTTGGTTATTAAACCTGTCATGTATAGACCCCTTATTATGTCTCAGTTACTGTTGGGAGCATGTCAAGGGCTTCTCTAGATCCTCATACAACATCCTTTGAGGTAGGGATTTTCAAATCTGCCCATTTCACAGATGAGGATACTGAGGACTAGAGATTCAGGTGACCTGCCCAGAGACACCACTACTGAAGAGCAGAGGTGAGATTGAAGCCAGGTCTCTCCAGGCCCAAATGCAAGCCTCCTTCACCTCGTGTTCAATGCCCACTGTGGGGCAGAGCACCCAGGTCACAACCCAGGGAGAGGTGTCCATGGGGCCCTCCAGCTGCCCCCAGAAACAGTCTACCCAGGCTGGTATTTTGCCCTGCCGGGAGCTCTGAACACCCCAGACACAGCCCGTGTACTCACCTGTCCTCTCTGACTGTTGTTTCCAGGCCTGTGATTCTGGACCCGGCTGACCCGACTGGAAATGTGGCTGGTAGAGAGCCACAGAGGTGGCAGCTACTGGCACAGGAGGTTACAGTCTGGCTGAGGTATTCGTGCTGTAAGAATTGGAATGGGTCTCCAGTGAGCACCTGGAACGTGCCGGTGACACCTCCTCATTACTTATGTGACCTGATATTATTGATGACATGTTGAGATAACAACTTCTAGAAATGCTGCTTAAATCAAATGGAGTTTCATCTCGGTCTTTGTATTCTTTCATTGTGGTTACTAGAATATGCAGAATTACACCTGTGTCTGCCCCAGAATGAATCACTGGGTTAGACAGCAGGCTCACCAACTTCCATTGTCACCCTGCCTTGGTACCAAAACGTGTCATTGACAAAAGTCCGTTCCAGAAAAACTCCCATAAGGATGAACAAAAGATCAAGATGTTCTTACTGTCTGAGTCACTGGTCACCTAAGTGGCTGGAAGACAGCCTTTGGCTTTTCCACATTGCTGTTCCTCCTTTGAGGCCTTCAGCATCCCCGTGAGATGGGTTTTACTCTGATTCTCATAGTAATACATTGAGATTTGGCCACTCACCCAGAGTCCCTTGATGAGTGAGAGACGAGAGTGTGAAGTTGAACCCTGGTTCTTCTTGCTATGAAGCTCCTGCTCTTTGTCGCTGCTCTCAATGTGTCTTCATACACTGAATTTTTCTGTTTCCCATTTGGGGACCATGACAAGGAATCGAGCAGAGCCTCAATGGAGGGAACATACTCAGCTGAGGGTCCCAGCTACTGCCCTCTGTGATCCATCTCCACGTTGACACCAAGCCACGCTGCCTACCTGCAGCTCCCAGACAATGACCACAGGTGCCAGAGACACTCAGGCAGCCTCATTCCTGAGAGTCAAGGGAAGCTCTGACATGGGACACTGGCGAAAGGACTCTCCACGACCTTCCTGGACCTTGTCTTGACTGCAGAGCCAACTGTACTTCCTTCTTGCCTTCACCCAGAGTCAGATTAGATCAGGGTTGTCAGCTTTCGCAGCTTCTATGAGATCCCTGATCATTGTCTCTCACCTGGGTGTTTCCCCAAAGAACAATCTCCCACATTTAATCTCACATTGGCATCTGCTCCTTAGAGTGACCCAGACCCACACAAGCACCTCTGCCACCACCTTCAAGGTAGGTGTGGGCTCTTCAGCAAATCCTAGCTGTGATGATGACCCGAGGTACCGTCCTGGTCATCCTCAGCCATCACCTCTTCTCCTGTCATTGCCTACGAGGTGGGTCCTAGACGAAGCCACCATCTCACCCTCTCCCCACCCCATCTCAACCCTCATTCCTGCTCCTTGGCCGGGGCTTCTGTGTTTATCCTTTCTACATTTGTGTTCTCAGATGCTTTGACATCTGGGCCCTGATCCTGGAGAGGCTGCCCTCCCGGGGTTGGCTGTTTCCTAGACACAGCCAGCAGCTCACCCATTGGCCTTTCCCACGCAAACCTGTCGAGCATGTCCTCTCTGCTCCACTGCCGAGACTCAGAGCCAGTCTGAGCCACAACCCACCCTGCCCCACTCATGCTGGGACCAGGTACCAGATGACTCAGGACACCCCTTCCTCTCCACAGCCCTCTTACATTATTCATACTTGCCGTCCAAAGACTGCTTACCCTGCCTCGCCTGCCTTTCCCAGAGAAATGACCGTCAAGGTCTTGGCCTTGTTTTCCTCTAACTCGGTCTGCCTCATGGAAGACCCTGGGCGTTCCTGTGTAGCCTGGACACAGGATGACAGGCTGTGTCTCCTGTTTCTAGGGACCTGGGAGGACCATACTTGGTCATTGATTTAAGCATGAGGGTGAGAAATATTTTTGTTTTTTACAAAAGAGGAAGAATCCCAAAGTGTCTTCAAAACTTGGATCCTTACAGTCTAGTCTCTTCTGTCTCGATTTCCATGTCTATGTCAAGTCTTTCTGAAAATGGGATTCTACTCCCCATGGGGTTTTGTTACCACTGTGTTATCTTTAGCACATGTATCTCTTCATGAGGAGAGGACACTTTGGAATCACATGTAATTACCATGTGGGTGGTCCACTTGTATTGTTTTCAGAGAGTGTTTCAAAATTATACATAAAGCTACAGTCACTAGTAGATTAATTGAATTGGTAAATAGTTGCTCAGTTGAAGAGCCACATGGATCATATGGTAGCTGCTACTACTGCAGCTCAGTCGTTTCAGTCGTGTCCGACTCTGCGCAACCCCAAGATGGCAGCCCACCAGGCTCCACCGTCCCTGGGACTCTCCAGGCAAGAACACTGGAGTGGGTTGCCATTTCTTTCTCCAGGGGATCTCCCAACCCAGGGATCGAACCCGGGTCTCCCGCATTACAAGCAGATTCTTTACCAGCTGAGCCACCAGGGAAGCCCAGGGCCCTCATTGTTTTGTCATTAAGCCCTTTTCAGATAGTGGTTTGTAATCATTTTCTCCATTTCCATTCCCGTTTCTCCCTTTTATTTTATACCTGTTTTTCATTTTCATTTTATATCGGAGTATAGTTGATTTACATTGTGTGTTAGTTTGAATGTACAGCAAAGTGATTCAGCTATACATATATCTATTCTTTTTCATCAATTACCTTTTCACTTCATTGTGTTTTTTTCATTTGCCGGGCAGAAGCTTTTTAGTTGGATTAGTTCCCCTTTGTCTATTTTTGTTTTATTGTCAGTGTTTTGTTACACAGTCAGTTACTCTTTGGCAAAGTTGTCAAGAATATACAATGAGGAAAGGACAGTCTCTTCAATAAATCAAGCTGGGAAAATTGGATATCCACATGCAAAAGGATAAAATCACAACTTTTCTTCCAGCATGCACAAATATCAACTCAGAATAGATAAAGACCTGAACATAAGAGCTGAAATTGTAAAACTCCTAGAAGAAAACACACGGAGAAAGCTTCAAGATGTACAGTTGGCGAGACTTTATGACTATCATATCAAAACACAGACAAACGGGTGTGAGTTGGAGGTCTGTACTAGTTCTGCTGTGTGGATGCCAAGTATTCCGGCAGCATTTGCTGAAGGGACCATCCTTCCCCACTGTTCTGCAGAAGCACCTCAGACATATGTCCAGAGTCATCTGTGTGTGAGCCTGTGTTATATCATTGATCAATTTTTGTGTCCTTGGTTTAATACTACCTTTACTAATTATGATAGCCTGGTATTAATTCTCAGTGTCTTGTCGAAAACTCTGTTCTATCCAAACTAATGTCTTCTCTTGTCTCTGTCTCTTTCTATGTTAATATTATACTCAGTTTGTGAATTTTCACCCAAAATACAGGGAGGCATTTGACTAGAATTCCATAAATTAGTTCAGGGAAAATGACACCCATGTAATTGACAATTCCAGTCCACAAACTTGGAACTTCTTTCCATTAATTTTCTTCTTTAATTACTCTGTAACTACATTCTGTAGTTTTTCCCTGCATTGCTATTACATATGCTTTCTCATATTATTCCTAGATATCCATATTTATATTAGTGTACTTAGCAAGTTTTCCTTAATTTCCTTTGTAATGTTGGTTTCATGAAGACCTCAATGTTTTCAGTGGCTATGTGGATTATAGTATGATGAGTGAGCTTTACAATTCTCTGAATTTTGTGGTTTTATTGTATGTTGCTATAAATCTATATTCCTGTATGACCACAAAAAACAATAAAGCAATTTTCGTCCAAAACTTTTTTGGATAAGGGTTTGTCAGCTGAACTCTGATGATTTGGTCAAAGCTGGCAGAAGCAGGTGACACAAAGCTCCAGGGTGGTGCACTTCAGAACTGCTGGTTCAACCACAAATTCATGAGACTCAGCAACAGAGAAGAGAGCGTATAAGGGATGATGGACATGCTCGTATAAAATCCTAAACACCCAAGTCATAAATGCCTCGTTGCCCAGAGCTGAGTTCTCATTCTGGCCCACTTCCTGCCAAGGGAACAAAACTGGGGAGAACTGAGATTAAAGCAGGAGAGATGAGGGTGGAGTTCTCTGAGCCTCCCTGGAGGCTCAGCATCTTGTCGGGGGCCCCAGCCCCACCAGGGGTGCGGTCTGCTGTAGCACCAGCCTTCCGGGCTCCCAGCTCCATGGGAGCTGTCCTGTCTCAGGGCTTCTTTCTCTCTCTGTTCACGTTTCTGAGCGGAAGTCTCCCACAGTTCAAGAGCCTTACCAAAATGAGGTATCTCTAAAAAGTGAAGCAGAGATCATCGTATGTCTCCTGGGGCAGTCATTCCTAAACCAAGCAGGCAACAGGAAACGGTAAATTGGCACAATTTGGGGACAAGACATTCTTTATGGAACCCCCACCAGCCTTGCTATGCTATGCTATGCTAAGTCACTTCAGTCGTGTCCGACTCTGTGTGACCCCATAGACGGCAGCCCACCAGGCTCCCCCATCCCTGCGACTCTCCAGGCAAGAACACTGGAGTGGGTTGCCATTTCCTTCTCCAATGCATGAAAGTGAAAAGTGAAAGTGAAGTCGCTCAGTCGTGTCCGACTCTTAGCGACCCCATGGACTGCAGCCTACCAGGCTCCTCTGTCCATGGGATTTTCCAGGCAAGAGTACTGGAATGGGGTGCCATTGCCTTACTTGTTTGAATTATGGCAAAGTGTGTGAACTTAATTTTTCTAAAAATGGGGCAGCATAGATTGTTCCTCTGCAGTTGGGGTCCTGAGAGGTACACACTTTTTCTTTTTTTTTAGAGGTGTACTTTTGTGGGATTTGATACATAGTAAGCTTTTAATTAATACCTGCCATAATGATTATAAATAATTACCATCACTACCTTACTCACAGCAAACAGTGTTTAGTAATGATCTCTCCAGCCTGGTTCAAATTGTGGTGCCGGAGAAGACTTTTGAGAGTCCCTTGGACTGCCTGCATGGAGATCAAATCAGTCAATTCTAAAGGAAATCAACTCTGAATATTAATTGGAAGGACTGATACTGAAGCTGAAGCTCCAATACTTTGGTCACCTGATGGGAAGAGTTGACTCATTGGAAAAGACCCTGATTCTGGGAAAGATTGAGGGCAAGAGGAGAAGGGGACGACAAAGGATGAGATGGCTGGATGGCATCACCGACTCAATGGACTTGAGTTTGAGTAAACTCCGGGAGTTGGCGATGGACAGGGAGGCCTGGTTTGATGCAGGCCATGGGGTTGCAAAGAGTCGGACATGACTGAGTGACTGAACTGAGGCCATTAGCCAATTTAAGATCCAATAAAGACTTTGTTGAGAGGCTTCTCAAGAAGGTAAAGAATCTACCTACCAATCCCTGGGTCAGGAGATCCCCTAGAGAAGGAAATGGCAACCCACTCCAGTATTCTTGCCTGGAGAATCCCATGGACAGAGAAGCCTGGTGGGCTGCAGTCCATGGGGTCACAAAGAGTCAGACATGACTTAGTGACTAAACTACCAAAAAGATTTTTAAAGTCAGAATCGCCCTTTATTTTGGTTCAGTATTTGATACCTTTCAAATCCCCTTTTGTGTCTCATCTTTCAGATTATCCTGTGAAATAGTTCCCAGAGTGAAAAAAAGGTTTCTCCCAAGAAATGGAATATTTCCTTCTGTATCAGTAGAGACCTATGAGACCTTTAAGAACTAACACCCAAAAAAGATGTCCTTTTCATTATAGGGGACTGAGATGCAAAAGTAGGAAGTCAATACCTGGAGAAACAGGAAAATTTGGCCTTGGAGTACAAAATGAAGCAGGTCAAAGGCTAACCGAATTTTGCCAAGAGAACTCACTGGTCATAGCAAACACCCTCTTCCAACACCACAAGAGAAGACTCTACACATGGACATCATCAGGTAGTCAATACCGAAATCAGATTGATTATTTTCTTTGCAGCCAAAGATGGAGAAGCTCTGTACAGTCAGCAAAAACAAGACCGGGAGCTGACTGTGGCTCAGATCATGAACTCCTTATGGCCAAATTCAGACTTAAACTGAAGAAAGTAGGGAAAACCACTAGACCATTCAGGTATGACCTAAATCAAATCCCTCATGATTATACAGTGGAAGTAACAAATAGATTCAAGGGATTAGATCTGATAGAGTGCCTGAAGAACTGTGGATGGAGGTTCATGACACTGTATAGGAGGCAGGAATCAAGACCTACCCTAAGAAAAATAAATACAAAAAGGCAAAATAGTTGTCTGAGGAGGCCTTACAAATAGCTGAGAAAAGAAGAGAAGCTAAAGGCAAAGGAGAAAAGGAAGGATATACCCATTTGAATGTAGAGTTCCAAAGAATAACAAGGAGAGTTAAGAAAGCCTTTCTCAGTGATCAATGCAAAGAAATAGCGGAAAACAATAGAATGGGAAAGGCTAGAGATCTCTTCAAGAAAATGAGAGATACTAAGGGAACATTTCATGCAAAGATGGGCTCAATAAAGGACAGAAATGGTATGGACCTAACAGAAGCAGAAGATACTAAGAAGAGGTGACAAGAATACACAGAAGAACTGTACAAAAAAGATCTTCATGACCCAGATAACCACAATGATGTGATCACTCACCTAGAGCCAGACATCCTGGAATGAGAAATCAAGTGCGCCCTAGGAAGCATCACTACGAACAAAGCTAGTGAAGGTGATGGAGTTCCAGTTGAGCTATTTCAAATCCTAAAAGATGATATGCCAGCTCAATATGCCAGCAAATTTGGAAAACTCAGCAGTGGCCACAGGACTGGAAAAGGTCTGTTTTCATTCCAGTCCCAAAGAAAGGCAATGCCAAAGAATGTTCAAACTACCACACAATTGCACTCGTCTCACACGCTAGCAAAGTAATGCTCAAAATTCTCCAAGCCAGGCTTCAACGGTACTTGAACCATGAACTTCCAGATGTTCAAGCTGGATTTAGAAAAGGCAGAGGAACCAGAGGTCAAATTGCCAACATCTGTTGGATCACGGAAAAAGCTAGAGAGTTCCAGAAAAATATCTTCTTCTGCTTTATTGAGTATGCCACAGACTTTGACTGTGTCAGATCAGTCGCTCAGTCATGTCCGACTCTTTGCGACCCCATGAATCGCAGCACGCCAGGCCTCCCTGTCCATCACCAACTCCCGGAGGTCACTGAGACTTACATCCATCGAGTCAGTGATGCCATCCAGCCATCTCATCCTCTGTCGTCCCCTTCTTCTCTTGCCCTCAATCCCTCCCAGCATCAGAGTCTTTTCCAATGAGTCAACTCTTCACATGAGGTGGCCAAAGTACTGGAGTTTCAGCTTTAGCATCATTCCTTCAATGCCAAGGAGTGCTCAAACTACCGAACAATTACACTCATCTCACACGCTAGTAAAGTAATGCTCAAAATTCTCCAAGCCAGGCTTCAGCAATATGTGAACCGTGAACTTCCTGATGTTCAAGCTGGTTTTAGAAAAGGCAGAGGAACCAGAGATCAAATTGCCAACATCCGCTGGATCATGGAAAAAGCAAGAGAGTTCCAGAAAAACATCTATTTCTGCTTTATTGACTATGCCAAAGCCTTTGACTGTGTGGATCACAATAAACTATGGAAAATTCTGAAAGAGATGGGAATACCAGACCACCTGATCTGCCTCTTAAGAAATCTGTATGCAGGTCAGGAAGCAACAGTTAGAACTGGTCATGGAACAACAGACTGGTTCCAAATAGGAAAAGGAGTACGTCAAGGCTGTATATTGTCACCATGTTTATTTAACTTATATGCAGAGTACATCATGAGAAATGCTGGACTGGAAGAAACACAAGTTGGAATCAAGATTGCCGGGAGAAATATCAATAACCTCAGATATGCAGATGACACCACTCTTATGGCAGAAAGTGAAGAGGGGCTAAAAAGCCTCTTGATGAAAGTGAAAGTGGAGAGTGAAAAGGTTGGCTTAAAGCTCAACATTCAGAAAACGAAGATCATGGCATCTGGTCCCATCACTGCATGGGAAATAGATGGGGAAACAGTGGAAACAGTGTCAGACTTTGTTTTTCTGGGCTCCAAAATCACTGCAGATGGTGACTGCAGCCATGAAATTAAAAGACGCTTACTCCTTGGAAGGAAAGTTATGACCAACCTAGATAGCATATTCAAAAGCAGAGACATTCCTTTACCAACAAAGGTTCGCCTAGTCAAGGCTATGGTCTTTCCTGTGGTCATGTATGGATGTGAGAGCTGGACTGTGAGGAAGGCTGAACGCCGAAGAATTGATGCTTTTGAACTGTGGTGTTGGAGAAGACTCTTGAGAGTCCCTTGGACTGCAAGAAGATCCAACCAGTCCATTCTGAAGGAGATCAATCCTGGAATTTCTTTGGAAGGAATGATGCTAAAGCTGAAACTCCAGTATTTTGGCCACCTCATGCGAAGAGTTGACTCATTGGAGAAGACTCTGATGCTGGGAGGGATTGAGGGCAGGAGGAGAAGGGGACGACAGAGGATGAGATGGCTGGATGGCATCACTGACTCGATGGATGCGAGTCTGAGTGACCTCCGGGAGCTGGTGATGGACAGGGAGGCCTGGCGTGCTGCGGTTCATGGGGTCGCAAAGAGTCGGACACGACTGAGGGACTGATCTGATCTGATCTGATCTGATCATTCCTTCCAAAGAAATCCCAGGGCTGATCTCCTTCAGAATGGACTGGTTGGATCTCCTTGCAGTCCAAGGGACTCTCAAGAGTCTTCTCCAACACCACAGTTCAAAAGCATCAATTCTTCAGCACTCAGCCTTCTTCACAGTTCAGCTCTCACATCCGTACATGACCACAGGAAAAACCATAGCCTTGACTAGACAAACGTTTGTTGGCAAAGTAATGTCTCTGCTTTTGAATAGGCTATCTAGCTTCCAAGGAGTAAGCATCTTTTAATTTCATGGCTGCAGTCACCATCTGTAGTGATTTTGGAGCCCAGAAAAATAAAGTCTGACACTGTTTCCACTGTTTCCCCATCTATTTCCCATGAAGTGATGGGACCGGATGCCATGATCTTCATTTTCTGAATGTTGAGCTTTAAGCCAACTTTTCACTCTCCTCTTTCACTTTCATCAAGAGGCTTTTTAGTTACTCTTCACTTTCTGCCATGAGGGTGGTGTCATCTGCATATCTGAGGTTATTGATATTTCTCCCGGCGATCTTGATTCCAACTTGTGTTTCTTCCAGCCCGGCGTTTCTCATGATGTACTCTGCATATAAGTTAAATAAGCAGGGTGACAATATACAGCCTTGACGTACTCCTTTTCCTATTTGGAATCAGTCTGTTGTTCCATGTCCAGTTCTAACTGTTGCTTCCTGACCTGCATACAGATTTCTCAAGAGGCAGATCAGGTGGTCTGGTATTCCCATCTCTTTCAGAATTTTCCACAGTTTATTGTCATCCACACAGTCAAAGGCTTTGGCATAGTCTGTGTGGATCACAAAAAACTCTGGAAAATTCTTAAAGGTATGGGAATACCAGACCACCTGACCTGCCTCTTGAGAAATCTGTATGGAGGTCAAGAAGCAACAGTAAGAACTGGACATGGAACAACAGGCTTGTTCCAAATAGGGAAAGGAGTACTTCAAGGCTGTATATTGTCAGCCTGCTTATTTAACTTATATGCAGAGTACATCATGAGAAAACCTGGGCTGGATGAAGCACAAGCTGGAATCAAGATCGCTGTGAGAAACATCGATAAACTCAGATATGCAGATGACATCACCCTTATGGCAGAAAGTGAAGAACAACTAAATAGCCTCTTGATGAAAGTGAAAGTAGAGAGTGGAAAAGTTGGCTTAAAATTCAACATTCAGAAAACTAAGATCACGGCATCTGGTCTCATCACTTCATGGCAAATAGGTAGGGAAACAATGGAAACAGTGAGAGACTATTTTTTGGGCTCCAAAATCACTGCAGATGGTGACAGCAGACATGAAATTAAAAGACACTTGCTCCTTGGAAGAAAAGTTATGACCAACTTAGCATATTAAAAAGCAGAGACATTACTTTGCCAATAAAGTCCGTCTAGTCAAAACTATGGTTTTTCCAATAGTCATGTATGGAGGTGGGAGTTGGACTATAAAGAAAGCTGAGCATGACAGAATTTATGCTTTTGAACTGTGGTGTTGGAAAAGACTCTTTGAGAGGCTCTTGAACTGCAAGGAGATCCAACCAGTCCATTCTAAAGGAAATCAGTCCTGAATATTCATTGGAAGGACTGATGTTGAAGCTGAAATTCCAATATTTTGGCCATCTGATGCGAAGAACTGACTTGTTGGAAAAGACCCTGATGCTGGGAAAGATTGAAGGCAGGATGAGAAAGGGATGCCAGAGGATGAGATGGTTGGATGGCATCATCAACTTGATGAACTTGAGTTTGAGTAAGCTCTGGGAGTTGATGATGGACAGGGAAGCCTGGTGTGTTGAGTCCATGGGGTTGCAAAGAGTCGGACACAACGGACCGACTGAACTCAACTGAACTGATATCAGTAAACAAGGTTGTCACAGTCATCAGCAATTGCAGCCCTTCAATGTGAGCTGGGAGAAGGCAATGGCACCCCACTCCAGTACTTCTGCCTGGAAAATCCCATGGGTGGAGGAGCCTGGAAGGCTGCAGTCCATGGGGTTGCTGAGGGTCGGACACGACTGAGCGACTTTACTTTCACTTTTCACTTTTATGCACTGGAGAAGGAAATGGCAACCTACTCCAGTGTTCTTGCCTGGAGAATCCCAGGGATGGGGGAGCCTGTTGGGCTGCCGTCTATGGGGTCACACAGAGTCGAACATGACTAAAGTGACTTAGCAGCAGCAGCAGCAACAATGTGAGCTGATGAGCCCTGAGGAAACTCAGGAAGAAAGATGAGCCCTGAGGAAAGGAAGCTCAGAATGTGAAAGCAGAAAGTGTGTGCTTGTCACTCAGTTGGGTCTGACTCTGACCCCACAGACCTGGGCTTCCCTGGTGGCTCAGTCGGTAAAGAATCCACCTGAAATTTTGGAGACCTGGGTTGGGAAGATCCCCTGGAGGAGGGCTTGGCAACCCACTCCAGTATTCTTACCTGGAGAATTCCCATGGGCAGAGGAGCCTGGTGGGCTATAGTCCATGGGGTCACACAGAATTGGACATGACTGGGCAACTAAGCACAGCACAGATTGTAGCCCGCCAGGCTACTCTGCCCATGGGATCCTCCAGGCAAGAACACTGGAGTGGGTTGCCATTTCCTTCTCCAGGGGATCTTCCTAACATTAGCCCCAGATAGCTGAGGTGCATATCAAAGGAATGATTTCAGTGAGCCCCGACTCTGACATCTTCCCGTACATAGAAAAGAACTCTATTCCTTAACTTGAGATTGTTGCTGGCCAAAATCTTGGCTTTCTCAGCCCCGCAAAGCCAAATAAAAAATACAGAGATGGAGTTTGGAGGAAACAGAAAGGTGGCTTTAATTCTCAGCCGGCAGAGAGGGGAGCTCCATAAACTCATGCCTTAAGAACTGCACCCCCCCAGGGACTTTTATAAGATGAGGGCTTCCGGTCAGGAATCAGTGATGAGGAACAAAGGTGGTAGGATCTTGACTTGTTCCTCTTGCACTGTTTCAAACACAGTCATAGGCTGGCATCAGTAATCCAGTAATTGAGTCTGGCAGTTTGGTGGCTGTGTGCCTGTCTTTCCGATATATAAAAAGAAGAACTTTAAGGGGAAGAGTGTTGCAAGCCTAAACACCAGATACAGGATGTATTTAGCCCACCAGGCCTCAAAGAATTGGCATTGACTAAGCACTCTCGAACACACACACACAGAAAGGAAAATAGGGGTGAGCTGTAGCTCCTGCAGAGTTAGGAGGCAGAAAAGCAAATTTACAGACATGCAGAGTTAGGAGCAGTTAAAGTTAAAAAAAAAAAAAAGACCCTGATGCTGGGAAAGATTGAAGGCAGGAGGAGAAGGGGACAACAGAGGCTGAGATGGTTGAAGGGCATCATAGACTCCACAGACATGAGTTTGAGCAAGCTCCGGGAGTTGGTGATGGACAGGGAAGCCTGGCGTGCTGCACTGAACTGACAAAGTAGAAAACCTAAGAATGTTCAGGCCTGCTCGCTCTTCTCTTTATCTCCTTTGTTCTCCGGAAAGAGAAAGAAAAAAGCTCATTCTTCTATTTTTTTCCCTTTTTGCCTCAATGGGATATCTGATTTTCTTTAATTTACCCAAAAACTTTTGAGGTCCAGACTATCTGACTAAGTTGCGAAACTGCTGTACTACCTGGCTCCTCCCCTCGCCTCCTTGGAGCAGACTTCTCAGGGTCACTTGAGAGGCTGTCTCCCCGGCTTAAAGTGCTAAAAATTCCCATCGCATAAAACATAACTCTCAACTTTTATGTTGTGAATACTTTTCAGGTCGAAAGTCCTCTTTACAAATTAGGACAGAGAGGCATGCTCAGTTACATTCGTGTTCAAAGCTGCCCAGCTAGGGACAGCTCACCATTTTTCTGTCAACCTAAAGAACTAAAGTTTATGAAAAAGTAAAACGTATAGATTCATGCCATTAAAAAGAGAGAGAGAGAGAGAAATTATGTTTGTGTGTATGTGTGCATAAACCTAGAAAAATATCTCACAAGACTACACCAAAGTAGTCATAGTTGTGGTCTTTGAGGTTTAGGATCAGGGGTGGATTTAAACAATGCTTCCAGATTTTTCTGTTTCTGTTTGCAATATACATGTACTGCTGCAAGGCTCATAGGCGACTATAAAACAATTTCGTCCGCAATGAAAAGAGGAAAAGGAAACCAGAAATCTATCTGTAATTGTGATTAGTCTTGGGTGAAGTACTAACGGTTTAAAAGCAGCTTTTCAGAGTACAGTCTGAAGACAGACAAGACATGCTGGTCTGCCTGGTAAAGGCAGGGAGTAATTCTGGGATTCTGGAGGAAAAAGCTGAGAGACCTGACAGGTTTGTGGGATCGCAGGAGCGTTTCATTTGCAGAGAGACAGACTAGAAACAAAGACTCAGGACAAAACTCCTCCCTTGCAAGGAACTGAAACCAGCAGCAGCATAGCTCCTCCCTGCCAGTGAAATGAAACTTAACAGCCCCCTAGACGCAGGTAGCAGAGGAGACAGAAGCTCACAGGTTCAGGCAGCAGCTCCACCGCCTCTGGCTCTCCAGTCCCCAGCGTCGTGATGGAGCTCAGCAATACCCTGGCCAGGTCTCTGCTCAGCAATACCCCAGCCGGGTCTCTAGACAAGTTCATCCACGACCACCTCCTGCCAGACAAGGAGTTCCGCACGCAGGTCAAACAAGCCATCAACATCATCTGCACTTTCCTGAAGGAGAGGTGTTTCCAACATGCCTGTCATCCAGTTCGGGTGTCCAAAGTTGTGAAGGTGAGTCCAGAACTGCCTCGCTGGGGAGAAGGGGGCTGGTGAGCAGGCCTTTCCACAGAGACAGACAGACAGCAAAAGGTTGAGGTCTCTAGGGCTAGTGGTTTCTGGTTTATCCATGCCAAAACTATATCCAAACTTGTGAAAATAGCTTCTGGGAAGAGGGCATCCATCTGTAAATTTTTAAAATTAATTTATTTGTTTAATTGGAGGATGATTACAATATTGCGATAGCTTTTGCCACACATCAATGTGAATCAGCCACAGGTGTACATGTGTCCCCCCCATCCTGAACCCCCTCCCACTCCCTCCCCACTCCATCCTTCTGGGTTGTCCCAGAGCCCCAGCTTTGGGTGCCCTGCTTCATGCATCAAACTTAACAAATGCCCTGATGAAGTGTATAAATCACCTCTGAAACATCCACTAGGCAATCATTAAAAGAAAGAGAAAGATAGATAAACTATGTGTGTGTGTGTGTGAATGTGTGTGTTGACCAAGAAAGATATCTCACAAGAGGTCCAGAATCAGCAATTAGAGAATTCTCCTGCTCTCCACTTTGGCCTCAGTTCCCCCAGCTCCACCTGTAGGTGGGGTTTGATGTCCTGCCTGCCTCTGATGCCCTGGGTGAGTGCTCCCAGTCATAAGGCCTTTCGGCCTTTGTCTTATGTTGGGGCTTATTCTGGTCTCTCCAGCTTTCTGAGCAGAAAATGCTCACACTTTGAGAGTCTTATGGCATTAAAATAGGCAAACTGAAACCCATCTGTATCAACAATCCACTAGTCTTTGACAGGCTAAAGTTTTACCAGTTCTGCAGAGTCACAAGCTAGTTAAGCGTATACATTTTGAAAGCAGATAGCACCTGCTGGCTGTGAAATCTTGGGCAAGTCACCTAAACCTCTCTGTGCCTCAGTTTCCTTATCCAGAATTTTCAGGACTTTATGGGCTTGCAGGTCAAATAAACTAAGCCATGGGCCAGATTAAATATTAATCATGTCAGATCATAAAAAACAGGGAGTAAAGATCATAGATCCGGTGGGGGTGGGGGGAACGGTATGAACTGCGTGTCTGTCACCTACTAGCTGTGTGACTTGACTGATACATGATCTCTCTTAGCATCTGTTTCCCCAACCGGAAGATGACAACAGATAGTAACAGTAGCTAGATCCCACAGTTCTTATGAGCATTCTAGGAGTTACAGCCGCTAATGCCTTCAGAGCAGTGGCTAGTACTCAAATGTTAGTGATTCTTCTCTAACATTCTTCTCTAGCATTTTATTTAGGGAGGCTCTTCTCAATGAAATGTGTCAATACTCATTCTTATCACCTTTTTAGGGTGGCTCCTCAGGAAAAGGCACGACCCTCAGGGAACGATCAGATGCTGACCTCGTCGTCTTCCTCACCAATCTCAAAAGTTTTCAGGAACAGCTTAAGCGCCGAGGAGAATTCATTGAAGAAATCAGGAGACAGCTGGAAGCCTGTCAAAGAAACAAAACATTTGAAGTGAAGTTTGAGGTCCAGAAACAGCAATGGGAGAATCCCCGCGCTCTCAGCTTTGTGCTGAGGTCCCCCAGTCTCAACCAGGAGGTGAAGTTCGATGTCCTGCCCGCCTATGATGCCCTGGGTGAGTGCTCCCAGCCAAGTTCTTACAGTCTTTGTCCTGTGTCAGGGCTTCTTCCGCTCTCTTTTCTTGTCTCTGAGCAGAAATGTCTCTCACTTTGAAACTCTTATTAACCAAGGTATCCCTTCAAGTAGGAAGAGAGCCCAGCATCTTTCCTGGGACAAGAATGCCTAGGGTCATGCTCAGCCACTGAAGTGACATTAAACAACAAATTGGTGCAATTGAGGGGATCAAGATATTTGTATAGAACACCTGCCAGGCTTACTAGTTTGACTTTTGTATATATATACACTATATACAGGTTTAAAGGGCTCTGTATGGGCTGTGGAGGATCCAGGGAGGAGGGTGCCGCCACCTCTGCTGAGGCCAGGTGAGAGATGATGGGTGACGGCGGTAAAGGCGGGAGAAGAGAGGACTGGGGATGAACCTCAGGCCCCCTGGCTCTGGGCCTGCTGACCTCCTCACTGGCCCCTATGGCCAGTGAGCTTGTCTAGAGAAGAGAAGAGCTGATGCCTTAAAGTTCTGGATGCCTCCTCCATAGGTCAGGTGACTGAAGATTATAAACCTGACCCTCAAATCTACGTCCAGCTCATCCAAGAGTGCAAGAACCTGGGGAAAGAGGGCGAGTTCTCCCCCTGCTTCACGGAGCTGCAGCGAGACTTCCTGAAGAATCGTCCGGCCAAGCTGAAGAGCCTCATCCGCCTGGTGAAGCACTGGTACCAACTGGTATGGCCGGTCCCATCTGGGCAGAGAGCTGAGGAGGAGGAGGGGAAGGGAGAGAGTGAGGAAGGGAGAGGGAGGAGGGAGGCGTGGAGGGAGGGAAGGAGCAGGGAGAGTGTGGGGAGGAGAAGAAAGAGGAGAGGGAGGAGGAGGGGAGGAATCAGAAAGGATGCGGGAGGCAGGAGGCAGCCGGATGGAGATGGATGGAGAGGAGGGAAAGGGAGACAGGAGGGAGACAATGAGAGGAAGAACGTGGAGCAGTAGACATTGGTCAGAAGGGGAAAAAACAGGGGGAAGAAGGGTAGGGTCTGGGACATTGCCAGTGGACTTAGGTATCTTACTCTTCCCAGTTCTCCCATATCAGCAAACGACAACTCCCATCCTTTCAGTTGCTCCGGACCAAACCATGGGTCTTTCTTATCTTTTTCACACACACACACACACACACACACACACACACACACACCCCACCAACCTACGAACGGCTTGGTCCTGTGTTAAATATCATCATCAACTACCCCCTCACCCCTATTCCCAGGCTGCTCTCTCCTCTTCATTGGTCCACCAAGGAGGAAACTCTACTCCAGCCTCAGGGCCTTTGCATGAGCTTATTTGTTTGTTTATTGTCTGTCTTCCCTCTGAGAATGTACATAAAAGAAGGCATTTGTATAATTTATTTGTGTGTATTGTATAAATATATAATATGATACCGCATGTTTTATTCACTGCTGTTGCCCTAGAACCTAGAACAGTGCCTGGAATATAATAGGTTCTCAGTAAGTAATTATTCAATGAATTAATGAGTGCTCCCCCCCACTACCCTTTGCTCACTTCCTAGCTCTCTGAATCAGGGCAAATGATTTAACCTCTTGTCCTTCCCATTTTCTCCCTTGAAAAGAGTGGCATGGCGCAGCAACACTAAATCATATACCATGAGGCCATGCAAACAGATTGCTTCAGGTAGTATGCATATTTGAAGAACATTAACCCCTCAAATCCATGAGCATGGTACCTCTTTCCGTTTATTTTTGTCATATTCAGTTGCTCTCATCAAAGTCAGGTATAGGTCTTTCACTGCGGTTGAATTTATTCCTAGTTTTTAAAATTTTTTAAATGTAATTGTAAATGGGATGTCTTTTAAATTTCTCTAATGAGGTGGATGAAACTGGAGCCTGTTATACAGAGTGAAATAAGCCAGAAAGAAAAATACCAATACACTATCAGATCAGATTAGATCAGATCAGTCGCTCAGTCATGTCCGACTCTTTGCAACCCCATGAATCGCAGCACACCAGGCCTCCCTGACCATCACCAACTCCCTGAGTTCACTGAGACTCACGTCCATCGAGTCAGTAATGCCATCCAGCCATCTCAACCTCTATCGTCCCCTTCTCCTCTTGCCCTCAATCCCTCCTAGCATCAGAGTCTTTTCCAATGAGTCAACTCTTCGCATGAGGTGGCCAAAGTACTGGAGTTTCAGCTTTAGCATCATTCCTTCCAAAGAAATCCCAGGGCTGATCTCCTTCAGAATGCACTGGTTGGATCTCCTTGCAGTCCAAGGGACTCTCAAGAGTCTTCTCCAACACCACAGTTCAAAAGCATCAATTCTTCGGCTCTCAGCCTTCTTCACAGTCCAACTCTCACATCCATACATGACCACAGGAAAGACCATAGCCTTGACTAGGCGAACCTTTGTTGGTAAAGTAATGTCTCTGCTTTTGAATATGCTATCTAGGTTGGTCATAACTTTCCTTCCAAGGAGTAAGCATCTTTTAATTTCATGGCTGCGGTCACCATCTGTAGTGATTTTGGAGCCCAGAAAAATAAAGTCTGACACTGTTTCCACTGTTTCCCCATCTATTTGCCATGAAGTGATGGGACCAGATGCCATGATCTTCGTTTTCTGAATGTTGAGCTTTAAGCCAACTTTTTCACTCTCCACTTTCACTTTCATCAAGAGGCTTTTGAGTTCCTCTTCACTTTCTGCCATAAGGGTGGTGTCATCTGCATATCTGAGGTTATTGATATTTCTCCCGGCAATCTTGATTCCAGCTTGTGTTTCTTCCAGTCCAGTGTTTCTCATGATGTACTCTGCATATAAGTTAAACAAACAGGGTAACAATATACAGATGTACTCCTTTTCCTATTTGGAACCAGTCTGTTGTTCCATGTCTAGTTCTAACTGTTGCTTCCTGACCTGCATACAAATTTCTCAAGAGGCAGATCAGGTGGTCTGGTATTCCCATCTCTTTCAGAATTTTCCATAGTTTATTGTGATCCACACAGTCAAAGGCTTTGGCATAGTCAATAAAGCAGAAATAGATGCTTTTCTGGAACTCTCTTGCTTTTTCGATGATCCAGCGGATGTTGACAATTTGATCTCTGGTTCCTCTGCCTTTTCGAAAACCAGCTTGAACATCAGGAAGTTCACGGTTCACATATTGCTGAAGCCTGGCTGGGAGAATTTTGAGCATTACTTTACTAGTGTGTGAGATGAGTACAATTGTGCGGTAGTTTGAGCATTCTTTGGAATTGCCTTTCTTTGGGATTGGAATGAAAACTGACCTTTTCCAGTCCTGTGGCCACTGCTGAGTTTTCCAAATTTGCTGGCATATTGAGTGCAGCACTTTCACAGCATCATTTTTCAGGATTTGGAATAGCTCAACTGGAATTCCATCACCTCCACTAGCTTTGTTCATAGTGATGCTTTCTAAGGCCCACTTGACTTCACATTCCAGGATGTCTGGCTCTAGGTCAGTGATCACACCATCATGATTATCTGGGTCGTGAAGCTCTTTTTGGTACAGTTCTTCTGTGTATTCTTGCCACCTCTTCTTAATAATTTCTGCTTCTGTTAGGTCCTTACCATTTCTGTCCTTTATCGAGCCCAGCTTTGCATGAAATGTTCCTTTGGTATCTCTGATTTTCTTGAAGAGATCTCTAGTCTTTCCCATTCTGTTGTTTTCCTCTATTTCTTTGCATTGATCACTGAAGAAGGCTTTCTTATCTCTCCTTGCTATTCTTTGGAACTCTGCATTCAGATGCTTATATCTTTCCTTTTCTCCTTTACTTTTCGCTTCTCTTCTTTTCACAGCTATTTGTAAAGCCATTTTGCTTTTTTGCATTTCTTTTCCATGGGGATGGTCTTGATCCCTGTCTCCTGTACAATGTCACGAACCTCATTCCATAGTTCATCAGGCACTCTATCTATCAGATCTAGGCCCTTAAATCTATTTCTCACTTCCACTGTATAATCATAAGGGATTTGATTTAGGTCATACCTGAATGGTCTAGTGGTTTTCCCTACTTTCTTCAATTTAAGTCTGAATTTGGCAATAAGGAGTTCATGGTCTGAGCCACAGTCAGCTCCTGGTCTTGTTTTTGCTGACTGTATAGAGCTTCTCCATCTTTGTCTGCAAAGAATATCATCGATCTGATTTCGGTGTTGACCATCTGGTGATGTCCATGTATAGAGTCTTCTCTCGTGTTGTTGGAACAGGGTGTTTGTTATGACCAGTGCATTTTCTTGGCAAAACTCTATTAGTCTTTGCCCTGCTTCATTCCATATTCCAAGGCTAAATTTGCCTGTTACTCTAGGTGTTTCTTGACTTCCTACTTTTGCATTCCAGTCCCCTAGAATGAAAAGGACATCTTTTTTGGGTGTTAGTTCTAAAAGGTCTTGTAGGTCTTCATAGAACCGTTCAACTTCAGCTTCTTCAGCATTACTGGTTGGGGCATAGACTTGGAATACTGTGACATTGAATGGTTTGCCTTGGAAACGAACAGAGATCATTCTGTCGTTTTTGAGATTGCATCCAAGTACTGCATTTCAGACTCTTTTGTTGACCATGATGGCCATTCCATTTCTTCTGAGGGATTCCTGCCCACAGTAGTAGATATAATGGTCATCTGAGTTAAATTCACCCACTCCAGACCATTTCAGTTCGCTAATTCCTAGAATGTCGACATTCACTCTTGCCATCTCTTGTTTGACCACTTCCAATTTGCCTTGATTCATGGACCTGACGTTCCAGGTTCCTATGCAATATTTCTCTTTACAGCATTGGACCTTGCTTCCATCACCAGTCACATCCACAGCTGGGTATTCTTTTTGCTTTGGCTCCATCCCTTCATTCTTTCTGGAGTTATTTCTCCACTGATCTCCAGTAGCATATTGGGCACCTACTGACCTGGGGAGTTTCTCTTTCAGTATCCTATCATTTTGCCTTTTCATACTGTCCATGGGGTTCTCAAGGCAAGAATACTGAAGTGGTTTGCCATTCCCTTCTCCAGTGGACCACATTCTGTCAGATCTCTCCACCATGACCCGCCCATCTTGTGTCGCCCCATGGGTATAGCTTAGTTTCATTGAGTTAGACAAGGCTGTGGTCCTAGTGTGGTTAGACTGACTAGTTTTCTGTGAGTATGGTTTCAGTGTGTTTGCCCTCTAGTCCCCTCTTGCAACACCTACCGTCTTACTTGGGTTTCTCTTACCTTGGGCGTGGGATATCTCTTCACGGCTGCTCCAGCAAAGCGCAGCCATTGTTCCTTACCTTGGACGAGGGGTATCTCCTCACCCCCGCCCTTCTTGACCTTCCACGTGGGATAGCTCCTCTAGGCCCTCCTGCACCCACGCAGCCATGGCTCCTTGGACGTGGGGTTGCCCCTCCCGGCTGCCGCCCCACTCCCAATACACTATACTAATGCATATATATGGAATTTAGAAAAATGGTAACGATAACCCTGTATGCAAGACAGCAAAATAGACACAGATGTCTAGAACAGTCTTCTGGACTCTGTGGGAGAGGGTGAGGGTGGGATGATTTGGGAGAATGGCATTGAAACATGTAAATAATCACATGTGAAAGTCCAGGTTCAATGCATGAGACAGGGTGCCCGGGGCTGGTGCACTGGGATGAACCAGAGGGATGGGATGGGGAGGGAGGTGGGAGGGGGGTTCAGGATGGGGAACACATGTACACCCATGGCAGATTCATGGCATGGCAAAACCAATACAATATTGTAAAATAAATAAATAAAACTGAGATTAAAAATAAATAAATATCTCATTGTGATAGTTTGTTACTCATATGTAGAAATACAACGTATTTCTATGTATTATTACTGTATCCTGCACTCTTCCTAAATTCAGTTTTTATTTCTAATAGTTTTTTGGAGGTGCCTAGCGTTTTCTATGTATAGTGCCATGTCATCTACAAATAGCAATAGGTTTAAACTTCCTTTTTAATTTGCATGGTATTGTTTCTTTTTCTTGCCCGATTGCCATGGATGGACTTCCAATACTATGTTGAACAAGTGTGAGGAGAGTGGGCATATGTGTCTTGTTCTTGATTTTAAAGAAAAGCTTTCAGCCTTCACCACTGAGTGTGATGTCAGCTGTAGGTTGGGCATATGTGGCCTTTATTGAGTTATGTTCTCTCCATACCTACTTGTTAAGAGTTTGTATGACAGTGGTTGTTGAATTTTCTCAATTATTTTTTCTGTATTTGGGAAAATAATCATAAGTTTTCATCCTTTATTTTGTTAATAGAAACGTATCTCTTGATTTGTGGGTTCTGACATCCTCGCATCACTGGACTATATCCAACTTGATCATGCTGTGTGACCTTGTAATACGTTGGTGAATTTGCTCTGCTAATATCTGGTAGAGGATTTTCCCATCTATGATCATCAGGCCTGCTGTTTTCTTTTTTGTACTGCATTTTTCTGCTTTTGGTGTAAAATGAGTTTGGAATCGTCTCCTAATCCTCATTTTTCTGAAATAGTTTGAGAAGGATAGGCATTAACTCTTCTCCACACAAAAGCTGAACAAACTCATGTATCTAATTTGTTCCCTCTTCTCAGTGTAAGATGAAGTGTGAAAATAACCTGCCCCCACAGTATGCTCTGGAGCTGCTGACCGTCTATGCCTGGGAACAAGGAATCGCAAAACGAGAACAAGGAAGCGCAGAATCAGAATTCAGCACAGCTCAGGGATTTCGGACTGTTTTGGAGTTAATCTTGAAGCATCGGGACCTCTGCATCTACTGGAAAAAGTATTATGACTTTGAAAACCCTACTATTAGACAATACCTGGACAGACAACTTAAAAAAACCAGGTACTCTATCCTCACATGGTTTAGATCCCCACATAAATGCTGCTCTGATTACAGCTGTGGCACCTTGGACATGTAGGAAGAGGGAGGCTTCCACGGTTATTGATCATCATCTGTTCTCAGTCACTGTGCTGGGCACTTTACTCCTACCATCTGATTGAAATAATAACCTGCAACCCTGTGAGGCAGGCACCATGCTAACCACAGATCACTGAGGTATGGAAAAAGAAGAGCTTGTGCAAACTTTACAGAAAGTGAGTGAAAGAGATAAAATTTGACTCAAATAGCAATAGCTACAGCAGTAATAAAAACTGCTTCCAGGAAGCAAGAGCTTGCTGTAAGACAAAAACAGTCTGATAGAAGAGTGGAATGTTGGTTATTAAACCTGTCATGTATAGACCCCTTATTATGTCTCAGTTACTGTTGGGAGCATGTCAAGGGCTTCTCTAGATCCTCATACAACATCCTTTGAGGTAGGGATTTTGAAATCTGCCCATTTCACAGATGAGGATACTGAGGACTAGAGATTCAGGTGACCTGCCCAGAGACACCACTACTGAAGAGCAGAGGTGAGATTGAAGCCAGGTCTCTCCAGGCCCAAATGCAAGCCTCCTTCACCTCGTGTTCAATGCCCACTGTGGGGCAGAGCACCCAGGTCACAACCCAGGGAGAGGTGTCCATGGGGCCCTCCAGCTGCCCCCAGAAACAGTCTACCCAGGCTGGTATTTTGCCCTGCCGGGAGCTCTGAACACCCCAGACACAGCCCGTGTACTCACCTGTCCTCTCTGACTGTTGTTTCCAGGCCTGTGATTCTGGACCCGGCTGACCCGACTGGAAATGTGGCTGGTAGAGAGCCACAGAGGTGGCAGCTACTGGCACAGGAGGTTACAGTCTGGCTGAGGTATTCGTGCTGTAAGAATTGGAATGGGTCTCCAGTGAGCACCTGGAACGTGCCGGTGAGAACTCCTGATTTCTTCATGTGACCTGATATTGATGGCACGTTGAGATAACAACTTCTAGAAATGCTACTTAGTCAAATGGAGTTTCATCTCGGTCTTTGTATTCTTTCATTGTGGTTACTAGAATATGCAGAGTTATACCTGTGTCTGCCCCAGAATGAATCACTGGGTTAGACAGCAGGCTTACCAACTTCCATTGTCACCCTGCCTTGGTACCAAAACCAACGTGTCATTGACAAAAGTCCATTCCAGCAAAACTCCCATAAGGATGCACAAAAGATCAAGATGTTCTTACTGTCTGAGTCACTGGTCACCTAAGTGGCTGGAAGACAGCCTTTGGCTTTTCCACATTGCTGTTCCTCCTTTGAGGCCTTCAGCATCCCCGTGAGATGGGTTTTACTCTGATTCTCATAATAATACATTGAGATTTGGCCACTCACCCAGAGTCCCTTGATGAGTGAGAGATGAGAGTGTGAAGTTGAACCCTGGTTCTTCTTGCTATGAAGCTCCTGCTCTTTGTCACTGCTCTCAATATGTCTTCATACACTGAATTTTTCTGTTTCCCATTTGGGGACCATGACAAGGAATCGAGCAGAGCCTCAGTGGAGGGAACATACTCAGCTGAGGGTCCCAGCTACTACCCTCTGTGATCCATCTCCACGTTGACACCAAGCCATGCTGCCTACCTGCAGCTCCCAGACAATGACCACAGGTGCCAGAGACACTCAGGCAGCCCCATTCCTGAGAGTCAAGGGAAGCTCTGACATGGGACACTGGCGAAAGGACTCTCCACAACCTTGCTGGACCTTGTCTTGACTGCAGAGCCATCTGTACTTCCTTCTTGCCTTCACCCAGAGTCAGATTAGATCAGGGTTGTCAGCTTTCACAGCTTCTATAAGATCCCTGATCATTGTCTCTCACCTGGGTGTTTCCCCAAAGAACAATCTCCCACATTTAATCTCACATTGGCATCTGCTCCTTAGAGTGACCCAGACCCACACAAGCACCTCTGCCACCACCTTCAAGGTAGGTGTGGGCTCTTCAGCAAATCCTAGCTGTGATGATGACCCGAGGTACCGTCCTGGTCATCCTCAGCCATCACCTCTTCTCCTGTCATTGCCTACGAGGTGGCTCCTAGACGAAGCCACCATCTCACCCTCTCCCCACCCCATCTCAACCCTCATTCCTGCTCCTTGGCCGGGGCTTCTGTGTTTATCCTTTCTACATTTGTGTTCTCAGATGCTTTGACCTCTGGGCCCTGCTGATCCTGGAGAGACTGCCCTCCCGGGGTTGGCTGTTTCCTAGACACAGCCAGCAGCTCACCCATTGGCCTTTCCCACGCAAACCTGTCGAGCATGTCCTCTCTGCTCCACTGCCCAGACTCAGAGCCAGTCTGAGCCACAACCCACCCTGCCCCACTCATGCTGGGACCAGGTACCAGATGACTCAGGAAACCCCTTCCTCTCCACAGCCCTCTTACATTATTCATACTTGCCGTCCAAAGACTGCTTACTCTGCCTCGCCTGCCTTTCCCAGAGAAATGACCGTCAAGGTCTTGGCCTTGTTTTCCTCTAACTCGGTCTGCCTCATGGAAGACCCTGGGTGTTCCTGTGTGGCCTGGACACAGGATGACAGGCTGTGTCTCCTGTTTCTAGGGACCTGGGAGGACCATACTTGGTCATTGATTTAAGCATGAGGGTGAGAAATATTTTTGTTTTTTACAAAAGAGGAAGAATCCCAAAGTGTCTTCAAAACTTGGATCCTTACTCTCTAGTCTCCTATTCTGTCTCAATTTCCATGTCTATGTCAAGTCTTTCTGAAAATGGGATTCTACTCCCCATGGGGTTCTGTTACCACTGTGTTATCTTTAGCACATGTATCTCTTCATGCAGAGGACACTTTGGAATCACATGTAATTACCATGTGGGTGGTCCACTTGTATTGTTTTCAGAGAGTGTTTCAGAATTGTACATAAAGCTACAGTCACTAGTAGATTAATTGAATTGGTGAATAGTTGCTCAGTTGAAGAGCCACATGGATCCTATGGTAGAACTATTGTTAATTCTTGAGGAACTCTCCTACTGTTTCCACAGTGGTTGCACCAAATTGCATTCTCAGCAAGAGTGGTCAGGAGTTCCAGGCCCTCCACATGCTCACCAACACGAGTGTCCTTTAACACATGTAACAGCTATGCTAACAGGTAAAACGATGTCTTATGATTTTGATTTCCATTTCCCAGATGATTCATAATATTGAGTATGGGAATTCCCTGGGGTCCAGTGGTTAGGACTGGGTGCTCTCACTGTCCGGGTCAGGGTTCAGTCCCTGGTTGGGCAACCAAGATCAGGCAAGCTACACAGTGTGGCCAAAATAATAATGATGAGCATCTTTTCATATACCTGTTGGCCATTTGTAAAGCTTCTTTAGAGAAATAAAAATTCAATCTTTAACCCATTATATAGTTAGGATATTTGTCCTTCGGCCATTGAGTTGTCCAAAGCCCTCATTATTTTGCTTATTAACCCCTTATGAGATTTGTGGTTTGCAATCATTTTCTCCCTTTCCATTACCTTTGCTCCCTTTCATTTCATACATTTGTTTTCATTTTTAATTTTGGAGTATATTTCATTCGCATTGGGTGTTGCTTTGAATGCACAGCAAAGTGATTCAGCTCCACACGTATCTATTGTTTTCCATCAGTTACCTTTTGACTTCACTGGGTGTTTTTTTTTTTTTTAATTTGCTGGTCAGAAGCTTTTTAGTTGGGTTAGTTCCCCTTTGTCTGCTGCTGCTGCTGCTGCTAAGTCGCTTCAGTCGTGTCCGACTCTGTGCGACCCCATAGACGGAAGCTCACCAGGCTCCCCTGTCCTTGGGATTCTCCAGGCAAGAATACTGGAGTGGGTTGCCATTTCCTTTGCTTTATTGTCAGTGCTTTGCTTACATAGTCAACTACTCTTTGGCAAGATTGTCAAGAATATACAATGAAGAAAGGATGGTCTCTTCAATAAATCAAGCTGGGAACACTGGATATCCACATGCAAAAGGATAAAATCACACCTTTTCTTCCAGCATGCACAAACATTAACTCAGAATAAATAAAGACCTGAACATAAAACTTGAAACTGTAAAACTCCTAGAAGAAAACACAGGGGGAAAACTTCACAACATAGATTTGGCAATGACTTTATGAACGTCCTATCAAAACACAGACAAACAGTGTGAGTTGGGGGTCTCACACTAGTTCTGCTGTGTGGATGCCAAATATTCCAGCAGCACTTGCTGAAGGGACCATCCTTCCCACTGTTCTGCAGAAGAACCTCACACATATGTCCGGAGTCCTCTGTGTGTGAGCCTGTGTTGTTCCATTCGTCAGTTCTTGTGTCCTTGAGTTAATACCACCTTGACTAATTATGATATCCTGATATTCTCAGTGTCTTGTAGAAAACTGTGTTCTATCCAAACTAATGTCTTCTTTTGGCTCTTTCTATTTCTATGATAATATTATACTCAGTTTGTGAATTTTCACCCAAAATACAGGGAGGCATTTGATTAGAATTCCATAAATTAGTTCAGGGGAAATGACATCCATGTGATATTGAGAATTCCAGTCCACAAACTTGGAACTTCTTTCCATTAATTGTCTTCTTTAATTACTCTGTAACTACATTTTATAGTTTTTCCCTGCATTGCTAGTACATATATTTTGTCATATTATTCCTAGATATCCATTGTTATACTATTGTACTTTCTTTAATTTCCTTTGTAATGTTGGTTTCATGAAGACCTCAATGTTTTCAGTGGCTATGTGGATTATAGTATGATAAGTAAGCTTTATACTTTTCTTAATTTTGTGGTTTATTGTATTTTGCTGTAAATCTATATTGCTTGTATGACCGCAAGAAACAATAAAGCATTTTCTTTCAAAAGTTTTTTGGATAAGTGTTTGTCAGGTGAACTCTGATGATTTGGTCAAAGCTGGCAGAAGCAGGTGACACAAAGCTCCAGGGTGGTGCACTTCAGAACTGCTGGTTCAACAACAAATTCATGAGACTCAGCAACAGAGAAGAGAGGGTGTAAGGGATGATGGACATGCTCATATAAAATCCTAAACACCCAAGTCATAAATGCCTCATTGCCCAGAGCTGAGTCCTCATTCTGGGCCACTTCCTGCCGGGGAAACAAAACTGGGGAGAACTGAGATTAAAGCAGGAGAGATGAGGGTAGAGTTCTCTGAGCCTCCCTGGAGGCTCAGCATCTTGTCGGGGGCCCCAGCCCCACCAGGGATGCGGTCTGCTGAAGCACCAGCCTTCCGGGCTCCCAGCTCCATGGGCGCTGTCCTGTCTCAGGGCTTCTTTCTCTCTCTGTTCATGTTTCTGAGCGGAAGTCTCCCACAGTTCAAGAGCCTTACCAAAATGAGGTGTCTCTAAAAAGTGGAGCAGAGATCATCGTATCTCTCCTGGGGCAGTCATTCCTAAACCAAGCAGGCAACAGGAAACGGTAAATTGGCACAATTTAGGGGCAAAACCCCTACCAGGCTTACTTGTTTGAATTATGGCAAAGTGTGTGAACTTAATTTTTCTAACAATGGGGCAGCGTAGATCTGTTCTCTGCAGTTAGAGATCTGAGAGGTGGTGCATCTTTATTTATTTATTTATTTTTTTTAGAGGTGTACTTTTCTGTGATCTGCTACATGGGAAGTGCTCAATAATATCTGCCATTATGGCTCTAATTACCGTCACTATCCTACTCACAGGAAAGAGTGTTTATTACCAATCTCTCCAAACTGGTAGGTCCTCCCTCCCATGCCCTGGCCCACAGTGTTTCTGATAATAGACAGCAATGCTTCCCTTGGGAACCTGGCTAAGAATCAGACCAGTGTGGATGTTGCTACAGATTTTCTTCAAGTAAAAAATTCTTAACAGAAGAATATGCATGTCAGGGATGAGTCTGGGTCTTCACGTGCAAAGTCTCTTCAGTTGTGTCCGACTCTGTGTGACCCCATGGACTGTAGCCCGCCAGGCTCCTCTGTCCGTGGGGATTCTCCAGGCAAGAATACTGAAGTGGGTTGCCATGCTGTCCTCCAGGGGATCTTCACAACCCAGGGATCAAATCTGCGTCTCTTACGTCTCCTGCAAGGGCAGGCAAGTTCTTTATCACTGGTACCACCTGGGAAGCCCTGGTCTTTCACAACTTGGTGTAATGTCTCATACAGTGCAATAGAGAACATTAGCTCCTGGGGTCCTCTACTTTACTCCCTTAAATCCCAGCCACACGCAAACTGCTTTCTTCACCAGCTCCCCCAGCACCCTGTCTACCCAACCTTCCAGAAAAAGGAGAATTACAGCGCCCACCAGTGAAAGAGCTGCCCTGGTGCCCATTGTGAAAAGGGGAACAGGAGACCTAATGATCTTAAATTAGCCAATTTAAGATCAAAGGTGGTGCTGAAAAGTGAAAGTGAAAGGTAGCCGCTCAGTCGCGTCTGACTCTTTGTGAGCGCAGGGACTGTAGCCCACTAGGCTCCTTTGTCCATTTGGATTCTCCAGGAAACAATACTGGAGTGGGTTGCCATTCCCTTCTCCAGGGGATTTTCCCAACCCAGGGATCAAACCTGAGTGTCCTGCATTGCAGGCATTCTTTACTGTCTGAACCACCAGGGAAGTCCTAAAGGTGGCGCTAGTGGTAAAGAACTGGCCTGCCAGGGCAGCGGACACAGGACACAGGGGTTCGATACCTGGGTTAGAAAGCGCCCCTGGAGGAGGGCGTGGCACCCCACTCCAGTATTCTTGCCTGGAGAATCCCATGGTCAGGGGAGCCTGGCGGGCTACAGTCCATAGGGTTGCAAAGAATCCGGCACGACTGAAGCAAAGCAAGCAGGCCAAAGAGTTTTAAAGTCAGAATTGCCCTTTAATTTTGCTCAGCTTTGATACCTTTCATCTCTCCTTTTGTGCTTCTCCTTTCAGATTATCCTCTGAGCAGTTCCATGAGTGAGAGAGAAAAGTTTTTCTGAGAAATGGAATATTGCCTGACCTATTAGTAAACAAGGATGGCACAGTCAACAGGGATGGTGAGCTGGTGAGCCCTGAGGGAACTCGGGAAGGAATGATAGCTGCCATCTAGCAGCCACTTGCTGCTGTGGGCCCTGAGGAAGGAAAGATCGGAATGTGAAAACAGGATTCCAGCCCCAGAGAGCTGAGATGCTTTAGAAAGGAACGACTACACCGAGCCCAGTCTCTTCTATACATGGAAAGTGCTAAATTCCTTAACTTAGACTATCTGGTTTTCTTTCATTTACATAGAAAAAGCTTTTAATGTCCAGACTACCTGACCTACGCTGAGAAACTTCCATACAACCTGGCTCCTCCCCTCACCACCCTTGGAGCAGTTCTCTCGGGGTCCCTTGAGAGGCTGTCTTCCCGGCTTCAAGTCCTAAACATTCCCACCAAATAAAACATAACTCTCAACTTTTATGTTATGAATACTTTTTAACTGGCCGCCCTCTTTACAGATTGGGACACTGAGGCATGCCAGGCTACATTCGTGTTCAAATTGCACAGTTAGGGACAGTTTGCAATTTTCCTGCCATTCTAAAAGTGCCTTAGGAAATGTTAGGTAGTTAGAATAGGAAACAGGAGTCCAGAATGGCAGTGGCTAAAAGACAAGGACGGGAAAAGCCCGCAAAAATAGAACAAAGGAAGGTCCGAGGACTGGAGTGAGGACCTCAGGTGGCTAGCCCAGTTTATATACGGCAGGCCCAGGGGGAGAAAAAACATATAAAAAGAGGAACCAAAGGGCTGGGCTCTCTTCTCTTCATGTCATTTGGGTTGGCACGCCCTCACGCCTCGAGGATGTATTTTCCTTTTATTTTCTAAATAAAACTGAGCGGTAACTCAGAGCTGTAACACTGATCTGTCCGAGACCTGTAACATGGTCTTTCTGAGAGCTGTGGCACGCCAAGGGCTTTCACGTCCGTCGCTTCAAATTTTTGTTGTGCCAAGAACCAAGGAGATTATACTCCCCTGGCAGCAAATAACATCTATTAATCAAAAAGTGAAATGTATGGAGTTAGGCCAATAAAAGAAGGAAAGAGAAATTATATTTATATGTATGTGTGCATTAACCTAGAAAAATATCTCACAAGACTACACCAAAGTAGTTACACTTCTAGTCTTAGGATCAGGATGGAATTTATGCTTCCAGATAGTTTGACTGTTTCTGTTTGCAATATTCATGTACTGCTGCAAGGACCATAGTAAGCTATAGAACAATGTTGTCTGCAACAAGAAAGAGGGGAAAAAGAAACAAAAAGCTGTTTCTACTTGTGATTACTCTTGGGTGCAATGCCAACCTGGCTAAAAAATACCTTTTCAGAGTACATTCTGAAGAAAGACCAGATGTTCTAGGCTGTTTGTGAAAGTGTTAGTTGCTCAGTCGTGTCTGACTCTTTGCAACCCTCTGTATAGCAAGCAGCCTGCCAGGCTCCTCTGTCCATGGGCTTTCCAGCAAAAATACTGGAGTGGGTAGCCATTCCCTTCCCCAGGGGATCTCCTGATGCAGAGATTGAACCTGGGTCTCCTGCATTAAGGCAGGAGTACATCTGGGATTCTAGAGGAATGTGCTGGAAGACCTGACAGGATGAAAGGAGAGTTTGATTTACTCAGAGCAATGCTATGCTATGCTATGCTAAGTCACTTCAGTCGTGTCCGACTCTGTGTGACCCCACAGACAGCAGCCCACCAGGCTTCCCGGTCCCTGGGATTCTCCAGGCAAGAACACTGGAGTGGGTTGCCATTTCCTTCTCCAATGCACGAAAAGTGAAAAGAGAAAGTGAAGTCGCTCAGTCATGTCCGACTCTTAGCCACCCCATGGACTGCAGCCTACCAGGCTCCTCTGTCCGTGGGATTTTCCAGGCAAGAGTACTGGAGTGGGGTGCCATTGCCTTCTCCACTCAGAGCAAAGGAGAGATTAAAGGCTCCAGCCAAAGCTCCTCCCTTCCAAGGAAACGAAACCAGCAGCAGCCCAGACTATGGACATAGCTCCTCCCTGCCAGTGAAATGAAACTTAACAGCCTCCTAGACCCAGGCAGCAGAAGAGACAGAAGCTCACAGATTCAGGCAGCAGCTCTGCCACCTCTGGCTCTCCAGTCCCCAGCACCGTGATGGAGCTCAGAAATACCTGTGCCGAGTCTCTAGACAAGTTCATCGAAGACCACCTCCTGCCAAACGAGAAGTTCCGCAAGCAGGTCAAAGAAGCCATTGACATCATCTGCACTTTCCTGAAGGAGAGGTGTTTCCGACATGCCTGTCATCCAGTTCGGGTGTCCAAAGTTGTGAAGGTGAGTCCAGAACTGCCTGGCTGGGGAGAAGGGGGGCTGGTGAGCAAGCGTTCGCACAGGGACAGACAGAGAGCAGAAGGCTGAGGTCTCTGGGGCTGGTGCTTTCTGGTTTATCCATGCCAGAACTATAACCACATTTGTGAAAATAGCTTCTGGGGTGAGGGCATCCATCTGTAAGTTTTTAACAAATGCCCTGGGGAAGTGTATAAACCACCTAGGTCATGACTGCTATAGAGATAAGCAATCTGAGTCCTGGCAGCATCAACAGTTCACTAATCTTGACCAGGCTGGGATCTCACTATTTCTGCAAAGTCACGAGCTGGTTAAGAGCATACGTTTTAAAAGCAGATAGCATCTGCTGGCTGTGAAGTCTTGGGCAAGTCACTTAACCTCTCTTTGCCTCAGTTTCCTTATCTATAAATTTCAGTACCTTATAGGACTTGCAGATCAAGTAAAGTTAGCCATGGGCCAGTTTACAGTATTAATCACATAAGGTCATAAATTACAAGGATTAAAGAATATGGACCCTGGAAAAAGACAACCAGGATGTAAACTGTATCTCTGCCACCCACTAGCTGTATGACTGAACTGATACATGATCTCTCAGCATCTGTTTCCCCATCCGGAAGATGACAACAGATAATAACAGTAGCTAGATCCCAGAGTTCTTGTGAGCATTCTAGGAGTTACAGCCGCTAATGCCTTCAGAGCAGTGGCTAGCACTCAAAATGTTAGTGATTGTTCTCAGCATGTTATTTAGGGAGGCTCTTCTCAATGAAATATGTCAATACTCATTCTTATCACCTTTTAGGGTGGCTCCTCAGGCAAAGGCACGACCCTCAGGGGACGATCAGATGCTGACCTCGTCGTCTTCCTCACCAATCTCAAAAGTTTTCAGGAACAGCTTGAGCGCCGAGGAGAATTCATCAAAGAAATCAGGAGACAGCTGGAAGCCTGTCAAAGGGAGGAAACATTTGAAGTGAAGTTTGAGATCCAGCAATGGGAGAATCCCCGCGCTCTCAGCTTTGTGCTGAGGTCCCGCAGGCTCAACCAGGCGGTGGAGTTCGATGTCCTGCCCGCCTTTGATGCCCTGGGTGAGTGCTCCCAACCACAAGTTCTTACAGTCTTTGTCCCATGTCAGGGCCTCTTCTGCTCTCTTGTCTCTGAGCAGAAATAAAATGTCTTATTAACCAAGGTATCCCTTCAAGTGGGAGGAGACCCCAGCATCTCTCCTGGGACAAGAATGCCTAGGGTCACACTCAGCCACTGAAGTGATGTTAAACAACAAACTGGTACAGTTGGGGGTCAAGATATTTTTATAGAACACCTGCCAGGCTTACTAGTTTGACTTTTGGCAAACTGTGTGATCTTCTTTCTAAAAACTCCTGCTGCTGCTAAGTTGCTTCACAGCAGCCCACCAGGCTCCCCTGTCCCTGGGATTCTCCAGGCAAGAGCACTGGAGTGGGTTGCCATTTCCTTCTCCAGTGCATAAAAGTGAAAAGTGAAAGTGAAGTCGCTCAGTCGTGTCTGACTCTTCTCGATCCCACGGACTGTAGCCTACCAGGCTCCTCCGTCCATGGGAGTTTCCAGGCAAGAGTACTGGAGTGAGGTGCCATTGCCTTCTCCATTCTAAAAACTAGGTCTAGGGTAAATTCAATATGTTAATGTCATTTTTTATGCAAAATTTGAGGCAACCATATCAAACTTATACTGAGGGTTGGAATATAGAAATAATGTGCAGGAAGATTGGGACAGGAAGCAATTCATTCTTTGAGGCTCAGTTTCCACTGTGTACCTTAGATGCGGGGCTTCCCTGGTGGCTCAGTGGTTAAGAATGCACCTGCCAAGCAGGAGATGCAGGTTCGATCCCTGGGTCAGGAAGATCCCCTGGAGAAGGAAATGGCAACCCACTCCAGTAGTCTTGCCTGGAAAATTCCATGGACCGAGGAGCCTGGCAGACTAGAGTCCATGGGGTCACAAAGAGTCAGACAGGTCTGAGCAACTGAGCAGGAACACAGACCTGGAGGTGCAAGGCGTGTTCCACGGCCCTAAATGAGACAGACAGAGAACCTCTCTCCTGGAGCCTGACCATATGAACACCAGGAAGGAAATGATAACTCGTTGTGACCAAAACTAAATATGTTGACTCGAAAGAGAGCAAAGGGGATCAGAGGACTTTGGTAGATAGGGTAACAAGGGAGGTGACCTCTGACCTGAGGCCCAAAGAATGAGAAAGAGCCAAGCATGGGAAGACCTCCCAGGAAAAGGAAACAGCAGATGCAAAGACAGGAACCAGGGGAGTCAGGGGCAAACGGATTGAGGCAGGAGGTAAGACGAGGGAAGAGACAAGCCTCACCATCTGCGTGGACCACTGTGAGGACTTGGGATTTTATCCAGAGGTCCTGGGAAGCAAGAAGTGGAAGGATCAGGTTTAAAGGCCTCTATATGGGCTGTGGAGGATCCAGGGAGGAGGGTGCCACCACCTCTGCTGAGTCCAGGTGAGAGACGATGGGTGATGGCTGTAGAGGCAGGAGAAGGGAGGACCGGGGATGGACCTCAGGACTCCTAGTCTGGGCCTGCTGACCTCCCCACTGCCCCCCATGGCCAGTGAGCTTGTTGTCTCAGAGGGAATGAAAGAACCTCAGAGAAGAGCTGACATCGAAACATGGGTTCATACCCAACAGGTCAGTTGACCAGAAGTTACAGACCTGACTCTACAGTCTATGTCTGGCTCATCCAAGAGTGTGAGAACCTGAGGAAAGAGGGCGAGTTCTCCCCCTGCTTCACGGAGCTGCAGCGAGACTTCCTAAAGAGTCGTCCAACCAAGCTGAAGAGCCTCATCCGCCTGGTGAAGCACTGGTACCAACTGGTATGGCTGGTCCCATCTGGGCAGAGAGCCGAGGAGGAGGAGGAGGAGGAGGAGGGGAAGGGAGAGAGTGAGGACGGGAGAGGAGGGAGGGAGGCGTGGAGGGAGGGAAGGAGCAGGGAGAGGTGTGGGGAGGAGAAGAAAGAGGAGAGGGAGGAGGGGAGGAATCAGAAAGGATGCGGGAGGCAGGAGGGAGCCAGACAGAGACGGATGGAGAGGAGGGAAAGGGAGGCGTGGAGGGAGGGAAGGAGCAGGGAGAGGTGTGGGGAGGAGCCAGGATGAGGCGGTGGGAAGAGGCAGAGGTGATAGAGAGGAGGAGAGAGCAGAGGGGAGGGAAGGGAAATCACAAATCCATCCTTCTAGTTACTGCGGCCAAACCAAGGGTCATCCTTGGCTTCTTCACAGACACCCACATCCACCTAGTCAGCAAATGTTGTTGGTCCTATGTTAAAATATATTTATGATTCATCCATGGTCACCACCTCTGTTACCCCTCAGTCCAGATCATCTTGGGAGGCTCAAAGGATCTGCCCTTGACCTCTCTGAACCCCCATCTGTGTCCAAGCACCAGCACCCTCAGGCCACGCTCTTCTCTTCGTTAGTCCTCCTGAAGAGAAACTCTACACTCCAGCCTCCGGGCCTTTGCATGTACCTATTTGTTTGTTTATTGTGTTGTTGTTGTTGAGTTACTAAGTCATGTCTGACTTTTTGTGACCCCAGGGACTGCAGCACGCCAGGCTCCCCTGTCCTCTACTCTCTCCCAGAGTTTGCTCAGATTCCTGTCCATTGAGTCAGTGATGCTTTCTAACCATCTCACCCTCTGCCACCCTCTTCTCCTCTTGCCCTCAATCTTTCCCCAAATCAGGGTCTTTTCCAATGAGTCAGCTCTTCCCATCAGGTGGCCAAAGTATTGGAGCGTCAGCTTCAGCATCAGAACTTCCAATGAATATTCAGGGTTGATTTCCTTGAGGATTGACTGGTTTGATCTCCTTACAGTCCAGGGGACCCTCAAAGAGTCTTGTCCAGCACCACAGTTCAAAAACATCAGTTCTTTGGTGCTCAGCTCTCTTTATGGTGCAAGTCTCACATCTGTTCAGAACTAATCAAAGCTAAGATTTTTCCAGTAGTCATATTTATTGTCTGTCTCCCCACTATTCCCTGGTGGCTCAGATGGTAAAGCATCTGCCTGCAATGCGGGAGACCCAGGTTTGATCCCTGGGTCAGGAAGATCCCCTGGAGAAGGAAATGGCAACCCACTCCAATACCCTTGCCTGGAAAATTCCATGGACAGAGGAGCCTGGTGGGCTATACAGTCCATGGGGCTGCAAAGAGTCGGACAGGATTTCACTTTCACTTTCTCCTCTACAAATGTAAAAGAACAGAAGGATTTATATGTTTGATTCCCTGCTGTATCCCAGGAACCTAGAACAGTGCCTGGCACATGAGAGAAGTTCAAAAAATTACTGTTAGGTGAATTAATGAGTGCTATATCCCCCACCAATACCACACACACACACACACACACACACACACACACACACACACACACACACACTTCTGTTCACTTCCTAGCCATCTGGCTTTGAACAGATGAGTTAATAGCTCTGTGAATGCCACCATAGACTATATCTAAATGAATAGGTGTGGATTTGCTCTCAGAAAACTTTATACCCTAAAACAAGTGGCAGGCTGAATTTGATCCATGAGAAATGTGCTTTACACAAATGCTAAACAAGCCCATTTTTCTGATTGTTTTCTCTCTACTCAGTGTAAGGAGCAGCTTGGAAAGCCATTGCCCCCACAATATGCCCTGGAGCTTCTGACAGTCTATGCCTGGGAGCAAGGGTGCAAGAAAACAGGATTCATCACAGCTCAGGGATTTCAGACTGTCTTGGAATTAGTCCTGAAGTATCAGAAGCTTTGCATCTACTGGGAAAAGTATTATAACTCTGAAAACCCTATTATTGAAGAATATCTGAGGAAGCAACTTGCAAAACCCAGGTACTCTATCCACTCATGGCTTAGCTCCCCACATAAATGAACCTCTGCTTACAGCTGTAGCACCCTGGAAATGAAGGAATTGGGAGGGTTCCACATTAACTGATCATCTTCTGATACTTACCATGCTGCTGGGCACTTTACTAGTACCATCTAATTTTAAAAACAGTGTGCAAAAAACCATGTGAGTCAGGCACTATGCTAACTGCTTCACAGATGAGTAAACCAAGATTCTGAGCAGTAAAGAGTTTGTCCAAACCCTAACCCAAACCCTAACCTAAGAAAATGAGTGAAACAGCTGAAATTTCGACTAAAATAACAACAGCTGCAGCAACAATAATAATTGCTCCCAGGAAGTAAGAGCTTGCTATAAGACTAACACACGCTAATAGTATAGTAAAAATTATGATTATTGTAACTGTCATGCACTAACCCCTTGCGATGGCCCAGTTACTGTGCTGAGTATTCCATGTTGCTTATCTAGATCCTCATAGAACATCCTTTGAAGTCAGATCAGATCAGTCGCTCAGTCGTGTCCGACTCTTGCGACCCCATGAACCGCAGCACGCCAGGCCTCCCTGTCCATCACCAGCTCCCGGAGGTCCCTCAGACTCGCATCCATCGAGTCAGTGATGCCATCCAGCCATCTCATCCTCTGTCGTCCCCTTCTCCTCCGCCCTCAATCCCTCCCAGCATCAGAGTCTTCTCCAATGAGTCAACTCTTCGCATGAGGGGCAAAATACTGGAGTTTCAGCTTTAGTCCTTTGAAGTAGGGATGTTCAAATCTGCCCATTTCACAGATGAGCATACTGAGAATTAGAGAGACCAAGACATCTACCAAAGGTCACACTCCTACAGAAGAGCAGAGGTGAGATTCAAGCCCAGGTCAATCAAAGCCCAAATGCAAGGCTCCCCCTTCCGTTCACTGTCCTCCATGGAGCAGGGCACCCAGGACACACCCCAGGGAGTGATGCTCTGCTGGAACCCTGATGCTGCCTGAGTCTGAGCCTGTGCCAGGCTGGTTGCTTTGCCCTTCCTGGAGCACCTAGACCACCCACCAGACAGAACCCAGCTTCTCACTCTCTCTCTAAATATTACCCTTTAGGCCTGTGATTCTGGACCCGGCGGACCCTACAGGAAATATTGCTGGTAAAGACGCATATAGCTGGGAGCGGCTGGCACAAGCGGCTTTGGTCTGGCTGGATTACCCATGCTTTAAGAAACGGGACGGGTCTCCCGTGGACTCCTGGAATGTGTCGGTGAGACCTTCTGCTTCTTTACCGCTGCCCTGCCCCTACCCCTTCCACACAACATGGAGTGTGTAGCTAGAGACCATTCCTTTTGTAATTTCCTTCTATTTCCAAAGAAATTGCCTCTTGCTAGAGGTCACTAGGGCTTCCCTGGTGGCTCAGACAGTAAAGAATCTGCCTGCCTATGCAGGAGACCTGGGTTCAACATCTGGGTCAGGAAGATCCCCTGGAGAAGGAAATGGCAACCGCCTCCAGTATTCTTGCCTGGAGAATCCCCATGGACAGAGGAGCCCTGGTGGGCTACAGTCCACGGGGTCGCAAAGAGTCGGACATGACTGAGCAAACTTTCAGTTTCACAGAGGTCACTCCCATTCACATCATGCCAGGCTGTGCTGTTTTGCAGTCATCTTGACCCCAATCAGAGGGTTCCTAGACTTCTCACATCCCTATCCAGAGCTTATTCTTTAATTAATGCCTCCTTGGCCAGAAGTAACTTTTTTAACAGTGCCAATTGGCTCATTCCACTAAGAAGAAAAAGAATAACAACCACCACTTATGAATACCTACTTTGGGGTCAGGCCCTGTTCTTAGCCCCTTAAATCTCATTGTTTCATTAAGTCCTCACAACACCCCATGAGCCCTGATTTCTACTCTCATCTTACAGATGAGAAAAGGAGGCTCAGAGAGGTGAAGTCACCTGCTCAAGCCCACTCAGCTAGGGAGCCGCAGAGCTGGGAATCCCACTCAGCAGACTCCAAAGCCAGGGCTTACGCCACTGAGCTAAACAGCCTGCCTTGTATCCCCTCCCCCCTCCATATCACACAACAAACGGGTGACTCAGAGTAGGTGAGGACGTGGGTGTGTCACACAACCAAGTCGGGGCTGAGGGCCTCATCTTTCCACTCCAGGAGTAGGGATCTTTCTCAAGCTGGAGTGGAGAGGGCTGATGATGCCAGAGATGGGTTTCCCAGGAAACAGGCTCCAGGATGAAGTTCACGTGCAGGATGTTTCTGGGGAGGACCGTTGGAACGACACCTGTGTAAAGGAGGGGAGTTAGGTGGGTCCCAACACAAGGAGAGGGGCATCTGGGATGCTGGCCATCTCAGACCATCTCCCCAGGGAGCCCTGGGGGCCCAAGGGCCTCCAGAGTTGTCCTACAGAAGACCGAGGTGGCCAGGCCTTTATAGCCCCAACACGGGTCAGCCGCTGAATGCGGACAACCCAGGAGGGGGTGTGGCTTTCCTTGAAGGGCATCCAGGCGGCAGGTCACAGCGTCCTCCGTGAATGCTCACTGAGACCCATGCCAAGCGGGGAGGCCCAGCTCTCCAGTGTGACCATGTGCTTCTCCCTTTCAGCCCCAAGAACACAGCAACCTGATGTCCCAGGCCTATGATTTTAGACAGCACTATAGATCCTCTCCAGGAATCCAGCTCCCCGGAGAAGCCTCTCCCCAGGTGGAAGAGAACTGGACATGTACCATCCTCTGAACGCCAGAGTATCTTGGAGGCAAGGTCTCCAGAGCCGTCTGGGCCAGCCCGCTTCACTTCTAGGGCGAGGGGGTCTGGATCCAAAGACAGCCGTGAATTGATGTCAGACCTGGGACCAGAATCCAGATCTCCTGACCCCCAGCCTTCCCGCTATTCTGTGCTCTCTTTTCTTTCATAGCCAATGCTCCCCTTTGGAGCCTGACAATAGCCTCTCCGAGACACCAGGAGAGACTCAGGCAAAAGAGTGGAATCCCAGCCTTGACTTTCTTCTGTGAACCTGAGGGGAAAGGTGATGGTCCAATTTATTGTCAATAATAGTAGCAAATAGTACAAAAATAGTAGCAAATGCCATTTGTTGGGTGTTAATTAACCTCAAGGTAGAGCGCCAAGAAGTATATACCTGCATATTATATATGTGTGTGCATATTCACTGATTCAACTAAAGCTATTAATTGGGCACCTGCTCTGTGCCAAGCCTTGTTCTGGCCACTGGCTCACTGTTGTTGTTCAGTTGCTGAGTTGTGTCCATCACGCCAGGCTTCCATGTCCTTCACTATCTCTCAAAGTTTGCTCAGATTCTTGCCCATTAAGTTGGTGATGCCATCCAACCATCTCATCCTCTGCCACCCTCTTCTCCTTTTGCCTTTAATATTTCCCAGCATCAGGGTCTTTTCCAATGACTCGGCTCTTCTCATCAGGTGGCCAAAGTATTGGAGCATAGCAACGAGTAAAGCAGACAAAAATCCCTGCCTCGTGGAGCTGACATTTTGTGGAATACTCTACTGTTGGAGGAAGGAGGGTCCTTTCAATTCTCAACTACAGATAATCCTGAGACAAGCATCTTTGGTTCATCCTTCGTCCACATCTCTTATTATTTACCCAGGAAAAATTTTAGAACTGCCCTGTGGAATTCAGTAGTCATTAGTCACAGACGGCTATTGAGTACTTGAGATGTAGCTGAACCCAACTGAGAGGTGCTCATCTTTATACTTTCCTGAGTTTTCAGATTATTACTAATTTTGGGCTGTAATTTATACTGCTTATATGACCACAAGAAACAGTAAAGCAAGGTTTCTGGTTCAGAACTATCCCATCCACCCCTGCTATTAAAAGCCCTTTCTCCTAGCCCCCATCTGCCCTCTTGCAAGGAGACTTTTGCGAGGCGCAGTCCTCCATAAACACCCCCCTCGACGGGAACCACCGCTCCAAAATCACTGCAGTTGACTCACTACCCTGATACCCCCAACAAGACACCCAACGCCCAAGCTATGTCTCTGTGGTCAAGTATGGACTGCCCACTAGGACTGTAAGTATGGTCAAGTCCCAACACAGCCCAGCTGGGGACACGCTGGGCCTGCTGAGAGAGGAATAGACTTGTATCCGGATCGGCCGCCGGAAGACCCGGCAGCGTATACCAGCAAAAGTCAGGTGGGTGTGGGGAAGAGGGGACCCCAAGGGCACTTCATCAAGGGGCTGCAGAGTCAGGTCAGATGACCTAGAGCTTATTGATTTGGAAGTCCCCTCGTGGACTTCAGGACTTCACACCCTGGCAAGGACCCCAGAGAAGGTGCAGACTTGCTCTTTCTTAGAACGGATAAAGTGCGAGCATCTGCCAGGTGATATTCCCGCGAGAGATGGTGGGCTGCTGTTGCTGCTAAGTAGCTTCAGTAGTGTCTGACTCTTAGCGACCCCATGGACTGCAACCTACCAGGCTCCTCCGTCCATGGGATTTTCCAGGCAAGAGTACTGGAGTGGGTTGCCATTGCCTTCTCCGGGAGATGGTGGGAAATGGGATTAAAAGGTCAGGGAAGTGGATGTGCTGGGGGCCGATGTGCTTTATAAATCCAGAAAGAAAAAAGAAAAACCCCACCAAATTATCTCCCATGGACAAACAGAGAATACAGCTCTACCGAGGCCATAAAGGATACACTAGCAAGGGAACTCTCGGGTGGTCCAGTGGTTCAGAATCCATCTTCCAAGGCAGGGGACACGGGTTCGATCCCTGGTCCCAGAAGATCTCACATGCCTCGGCTCAGCCAGGCCCCAGTGCACCACAGCTATTGAGACTGCTGTCTAGCGCCCACGGCCACAGCTGCTGAAGCCCTCGCGCACCCTAGAGGCTGTGCTCTGCAAGAAGAGAAGGCATCTCAACCAGAAGCCCGCACACCACAGCACCACAGCACCACAGCTAGAGGGCAGCCCCAGCTCACCGCAACCAGAGGGAAGCCTGCACAGCAACAAAGACCCAGCACGACCAAACATAAACAAACAGATAAAATTATTTTTTAAAAAAAGAGTAAAGGAGCCTGGTGTGGTGGTTATGATGTGTCTGTATGGGTTACTCCGTTGTAACAAGTGTCCCACCCTGCTAGGGGATACTGATATGAAACTGAAAATGAACTGGGAAACGGGAAACCCCATCTTAAGTGAAGCCAGGAGACCAGAAAGGGGAGCTCTCACTTCTCAAATCAGTTCAGTTCAGTCGCTCAGTCATGTCAGACTCTTCGCGATCCCAGGGACTGCAGCAAGCCAGGCTTCCCTGTCCTTCATCAACTCCTGGAGCTTGCTCAAACTCATGTCCATCGAGTTGGTGATGCCATCCAACCATCTCATCCTGTCATCCCCTTCTCCTCCTGCCTTCAATCTTTCCCAGCATCAGGGTCTTTTCCAATGAGTCAGTTCTTCACATCAGGTGGCCAGAGTATTGGAGCTTCAGCTTTAGCATCAGTCCTTCCCATGAATATTCAGGACTGTTTTCCTTTAGGATGGACTGGTTTGATCTCCTTGGGAATCCAAGGGACTCTCAAGAGTCTTCTCTAGCACCACAGTTCGGGGCTCAGCTCAAATACCACTGCAGAATGTCGTTAGAGTGGGAGGAGGCTGGGGTGATGGTGGTTGTGGTGGGGTGGTGGCAGTGGGGTATATAGGAAATCTCTTGGCTTCTGCCCAGTTTTTCTGGGAACCTAAAACCACTCTGATAAACTAAGTTTATATATATATATATTTTTTAAAGAGAAAAGAGACATAATACCTGCAACATACAACTCACACGACTCAGTAATAATAATACTGATAATACAATGTACAAGATAACGAGGAGCAAATATGGTGAAATATTCAGGATCAAGAATATGAGAGAGTTCTTTGTGTTTCAGATGATTTCAAAATAAAATATTTAAAAACATAAAAAAGCACAGACTTTAGAAAGCAGGTAGTTAGAAGCTAGCCAGATAAGTTACAAGCTGTATGACCTTGGACAAATATTTTTCAGCTCTCTGAGCCTCTATATTTTCATTTAGAAAAGAAGCCTTATGACCTAAGCCCAGCCTACCTCTAGGTGTTTTAAAAGTCAGAAAAGGGAGGGGAGGGGCCCTTTACGGACAGGAGCAATCATCAAGTTTCTCCGGAGACACCGAACTGTGAAAACGAACTCGCAAACAGAAACCTCATGGAGTCAGAAGACCAGAAGAGGGAGCTCTCACACCTCCAATGCCTCTGGAGGCCAATCCCAGGAAAGACAAGTCAGTTAACACACCCCCAACAGGAAGATGATCAACAAGGGAAAATCGTCAATAATGGTCCAGGACAGGAAAGATATACATTGCATGTCTCCTGGAGGAAGCCAACTCCCCTGGCAACTGAGCCAATGAGAACCTATCATCACCCTGAATTCTTGCTTTCCTCCCACAGACACGTGTTCAAACAACTCCTCCTAACTTCTTCCTTTTTCTCTATAAAGTAATATTCCTCTTCTTTGTTGGCTGGACTTGCCTATGTTTTTTTGCTATTGCCTGCTTGTCCTAAGTTGAAATTCTTTCCTGTTCCCAAATAAACCATTTTGCTGGTAAAACAATGGTTGCTTTACTTTTGAGGTTAATAGAACCAATTGGTTTTATAAATCTAGATTTAGGGAAAAATTTGTTTTAAGGAATTGGCTGTGCCATTGCAGGGGCCAGTGAGTCCAAATTCTGCAAGGTAGGGTAGCCAGGGTAGCTGGAAACCCAAGGAAGTATCTGCTTGTGGAATTGCCTCCTCCTCAGGGAGAGATCAGACCTTTTTCTTTTCATCTCTTCGCCTGATTGGATGAGGCCCATCCACATTATAGTGAATAATCTGCTTTCCCCAACGTTTACAAATGTTGATCTCATCTTAAAAATATATTCAAAAAAAAAAAAAAATTCTAGAAGAACGTTTGACCAAATATCTGAGTACTATGGTCATAGTCAAGTTGACATACAAAACTAATCATCGCAGGACTTTCCTGGTGGCCCAGTGGTTAAGAATCTGCCTGCCAATGCAGAGGACAGAAGTTCAGTCCCTGGTCTGTGAAAATCCCACATGCCACAGAACAACTAAGCCCTAGGTGCCACAAGTACTGAGGCTGCATACCCTGAAGCCCAAACTCTGCAACGAGAGAAGTCACGGTAATATGAAGCCCGTGTACCACAGCTGGAGAGTAGCCTCCACTCGCTGCAACTAGAAAATGTCCGCTGATAGCAATGAAGACCCAACACAGCCAAAAACTACAAATAAATCATCACCATTTAAAAGAGAATAATAACAAAATCAATCATCACAGCAGAGAAAGGCATCTGTTCCTGTCCCACCTTGGGGGTGTTTGCCTTCTGTGTTAGAGGGAGCCAGTGGGAGCTGCCCAGGAGTTTCGTTCTCATGGTTCTGTCTCTTCTCTGGCCTATGTGCCACTGGGCATGTTTTCCTTCCTTGCTGGGGGTGGTTAAATGCCCTATGAAACCTAGCAGGTGTTCACGTGTGCTGAGGGACTGGGCCCACCGAAGCAGGCCTCTGGGGACCTGTGTTTGCTCAGGGGCAGAACTAAAACCCAAGTGGCTGAACCCTTGCCTTACTGTGTGCCCTGAAACAAGTCAGGGCCCTCTCTGGTCTCTTCTCCTCACTGTTCTCATCAACTCTGAATTCCCAAACCATTGGAAACAGGGAAAAGGGGAAAGAGCCTCAAAAGATGACCTCTGGGAAAATAATTTTTTACAGTATATATATATATATATATATATATATATATATGTAAATATAACTGAATCAGTTTGCTAAACTCCTGAAAACTAACACAATATTTTTTAAATCAGCTATACTTCAATTATAAAAAGAAAAAGACAACTTCTGGCCCCCTATGAAATTATTTGCTTTACAAACACTTTACAGCACTAGCCATATTTCAGGTCCTGTTCTAAGCACTTTGCAAGTATTTTAATCTTTGTATTAAGCCTGTGAGATAGGTACCGCTGTTACTCCCATTTTACAGATGGAAATCGAGGCACAAAAAGGGCTGGCAGTGTGCTCAAAAACACAGACATAACCCATATCAGGCCCTCATGATCCAGCTCAAGGCGCCATGTTTTAAACTACAAGCCTCCCTTGGGAGCAGCAGAGAGGCTGGGGGCGAGGCCTGGGTTGGGCCCAGAAGACTCTGAGTTTCCTTTTCCCCTGGTGTGAGTTTCGATTTTCCCCCTCTCTCTCCCCACCCCCCCCCCCCGCCCCGCACACAGAAGTTCCTTATTCTCTTCAGCCTCCCAGTCTGCCACCAGCTGTCATCTCAGCAGCTAGTCAGAGCCATGGGCAGCTGGGAGTCCCACCTCTATGAACAGCCTTCTGAGAAACTAGAGGAGTTTATCCAGAACCACCTGAGGCCTTCTGAAGACTGTCAGAAAGACATCGACCAGTCAGTGGACACCATCTGTGAAGTCCTGCAGGAACTCTGCCCGTCCCTCACCGTGACAGGAGTGGCCAAAGTGAGTAGATGGCTGGGGTCAGTGCTTCTGGGACCCAGGAGGCAGAAGGACTTGGTGCTGAGCATGTGCTCTGTCCTGGGCCCTGGGTGCGCAAGACATCACCTTGTCTAAGCCCACACCCGAGTGACAGGATGGACCAGGGTGTAGAGTTTGGGGGTACAGGTTGGGAAAGCGCAGATTCTGCCCCTTACTGCTGTGTGACCCGGGGTAGGTTGCTTAACCTCTCTGTGCCTCCGTGTCCGAATGTGTAAAATGGGAGGGGAATAATACTCGGTGCCAAGTGTTAAGAGGCTTAAACACATAATGTTCTGGCAAGGACTTGGTACAAAGCCACAGCAGTAAATCAGCTGTGGTTACCTGCGGCATTTTTATCCTCCCTATTTTACAGACGAGTAACTGAGCCTACCAGAGTTCAGTAAAACTATTCAGGAATGTTCTATGATTTCTCAACGCCAAGGACGTGGGAAGCCTCATCAGTTAGACATGTTTGGTGCTCTGGCACAAACCCTAGGGTGGAGGCTGAAGATTCTGGAATTTCGAGGAAGAAATGATGCTGGGAAGCTGCCAGGACCCTAGGGTGGGGAGGGGATTACGTGTGCCCAGCCCCACCCCCGTGCTCTCCAGCACCACACTCCTCTGCAGTCACGTGCTTTCTGGCCTCTGCCCTTACACACCCCCACTGGCCCTAGGAGGAAAGACACTTGAACATATGGTGTATCCTGTCTTGGCCCAGATAAGGAAAATGAAGCTTGGGGAAGTTATTATTAGTTGGCATTCGACCTGAGATTTTAAGCTCAGGTAATCTATTTGGGAGGGCTTCCCTGGTGGCTCCGTGGTAAAGAATCCACACTGAGGTGCAGGAAACATGGGTTCGATCCCTGGGTCAGGAAGATCCCCTGGAGAAGGAAATGGCAGCCCACTCCAGTGTTGTTGCCTGGGAAATCCCAGGGACAGAGGAGCCTGGAGGGCACCAGTGCGTGGGGTCGCAGAACTGGACACTCCTGGGCAGCTAAACAATGGCGACAGTGTGTTTGGGAGCATGCAGCCTTAACCACCGTGCAGTCCTACCTCTCAAAATTGTCAACATTTTTCTCATCAAAAAAATGTGTACAACAAGTACACAGATTTGTGTACAGCTTGATGGGTTGCCACAGACAACATACCTGTGTGACCTATACCCAGATCAAGAAATAAAATTTTCCCAGCCCCCACCCAAGAGTCCCCGGGCCCCTTGTCCCCTCATTACCCTCAACCCCAGCCAACCACTCTCCTGACTTCTAACAGCATAGATTAGTTTTGCCTGTTTTTAAACTTCGTATAGAGTGACCAACCTTCCGGGTTTGTCTGCAACTGAAGGGTTTTCTGGGACATGGACGTCTCGGGGCTAAAACTGAACAGGTTGGTCTCCCTGTCTGAAGACACCGTGCTCTGTGTGGCTGTGATGTGTGGGCTCTGTTCTCGACCCACTGGTTGATGAGGCGTGCCTTGCCGCGTGCAGCTGTTGTTTTATCATTTTGTTGTTGCCGGGCATTCCGCTGTGTTGGCGCACCACATTTGTCTGCCCTGCTGCTGATGGCCATCCAAGCTGCTTCTGTTTGGGGCTTGTAGGGGAAATGCTGCTGTGGGTGCCCTCATTCAGCTCTCTGGGTGGACAGATGAACACCGGCCACTCAACTCTTAGACTATGGTGACGTGTGGGACTTCTGCTCAAGTTGAGAAACGCTTCTGCCTGTTGGGGTGCCCAGTGACCCCAGAGGGTTCAGACTTTCACATCTGCTTCTCTGTTGCTGGTAGGGTGGCTCCTATGGCCGGAGAACGGTCTTGAGAGGCAACTCCGATGGTACCCTTGTCGTCTTCTTCGGGGACCTTGAGCAATTCCAGAACCAGAAAGAAAGACAATATGAACTCCTCGGCAAAATCTGGGCACAAATGAAGCACTGTGAGCTCACGCTGAAACTGGCAGCCAAGATGGAGCTCCAGAACACCAATAGGAGCTCCAGGATCACTGTCCAGCTTTCCACAAAAGAGCAGAGCATCACTTTCAATGTGCTGCCTGCCTTCAACGCTCTGGGTGAGCCCTCTTGGGCGTGCAGGGTGGTGGGGAGGGTTGGAGGTATGGGTCTGGAAGGGCTTGTCAAGAGAACAAAGTCAGTGAAAGGGGTGGTGGGCAGCATGGGGATGGAAGAAATATCACTAAAAGTGAAAAGAAAGTGAAAGTGTTAATCACTCAGGTGTGTCCTACTCTTTGTGACCCCATGGACTGTAACCTGCCAGGCTCCTCTGTCCATGGAATTCTCCAGGCAAGAATGCTGGAGTGGGTTGCCATTCTCTTCTCCAAGAGATCTTCCCCAGCCAGGGATCAAACCCTCGTCTCCTGCAGTGCAGGCAGATTCTTTACTCTTTGAGCCACCAGGGAAGACTTTCAAGAGAGAAGACTTCTCCTACCTTGAGCTTACTCTGTTCTTTAGAACCTTTCCTTTAACTCCTAATTGACTTTGGAGGAAATGTTCTAGATTCTAGAACCTAGAGTTCCTCAAACTGTGATATGTACACAAATCCCCTGAGAAACTTGTTAAAATGATGGCTCTGATTCAAGAGACTGGGGTCCAGAATTCTGTATTTTCAACCAGCCTCATGGTGGTTGCTGCTCTTCTGCGGACCATAGTGAAGATGTAAACTAGAATAAATGCTGGTTAGAGGTAGAGGATGGGGAAAACATCTGAGAAAAGTTCAGCTAGAGCAGGTTTGGAGTTGCCCTCTAATCAGGTCAACATCAAGGCAAGGATCTTCCATGGGCAACTGTTTGAATGGATCAATGGTTGGATGGAAGGATGGTTGACTGGATGGATGGATGGATGGATGGATGGCTGGATGGATGGATGGATGGATGGTTGGATGGTTGGATGGATGAATGGATGAAAGGATGGTTGACTGGATAGATGGATGGATGGATAGATGGATGGATGGTTGGATGGATGAATGGATGAAAGGATGGTTGACTGGATGGATGGTTGGATGGATGGATGGATGGATGGTTGGATGGATAAATGGATGAAAGGATGGTTGACTGGGTGGATGGATAGTTGGTTTATTGAGCGGATAAGACTTACCGTAGTCACAGTTTAGTCTCAAGCATTAGGTACATATATTATCACAAACTTAATTATCAGAGTTGACATCCAACCCCTCATTAAACAAATGGAATCAGAAAGAAATGACTGTATCCAGGATCACATACCCAGTTACTGACAGAACTAGAATAAAAGCCCAAGTCTTCTAAGAGTCAGGCCTGGTACCTTCAAGGTGGACACACACACACAAAACCTGATGACTCACATTCGCATAAAGGTGACCTAGTTTAGAGGAAAAAAGGCAGCAGTTTGTGAGTTAGGCAGCCCTGAATTCTCACCCAGATCCTACTGCTAACCCACCTTTGTCCAACTGTAAGATCAAAGCTAGAAAAAGCTAACTTCCAGGGCCTTTCGGACAGTAAGGATTGAGAACATATGCCTGACTCAAAGTGTTACAAAGGTGTGTGGGTCCAGCTGCTCACCGTCCAAAAGCCAACAAATAGGCCAACCTGATGGAAAGGAAAGTTAGCTTTATTTCAGATGCCAGCAACTTTGGGGGAGGGCAGACATCTGTCCAAAGGTCAACTCCTCCCACTGATTGTCAGTGGCTGCTGCTGCTGCTAAGTCGCTTCAGTCGTGTCCGACTCTGTGCGACCCCATAGACAGAAGCCCATCAGGCTCCCCCTTCCCTGAGATTCTCCAGGCAAGAACACTGGAGTGGGTTGCCATTTCCTTCTCCAATGCATGAAAGTGAAAAGAGAAAGTGAAGTCGCTCAGTCATGTCCGACTCTTAGCGACCCCATGGACTGGAGCCTACCAGGATCCTTCATCCATGGGCTTTTCCAGGCAAAAGTACTGGGGTGGGGTGCCATTGATTGTCAGTGGGGACGAGCTTTTTTTAGACCGAAGGAGGGGGCTACATGAAGAAAAAGTACAGTCAGCTCTGACAGTCATCTTCAAACTGGTCATCAGTGATCTGACCAGCATCATCTCAATTGCTTCATCTTCAGTTTATCTTCACTTCCAGCGTCGGTTTGTTTCCTTTTTCTCTGGGGTCCAGTCTCAGAACTGCGGCAGCTCATGTCGTGGGTACAGTCTGGTCATCGCGTAGTTAACTTCTTCCACCTGGAGTTTCAGTATCTATATGACAGCTCGTGGATATGGCTCAGAATGTGATCTATAATCCTTGAGAAGGAAACTCTCAAAGGTCCTCGACTGAGCTCAATGTTGAGTTAGTCGTTTAGTGGAGTCTGAATCTTTGCAACCCCATAGACTGTAGCTCAATTATGTTTAATGACTACATTATTATTATTTGGTCTCCTTTGACTCTTTTCCTTTGTTCCTGCATGTTCTCATCTCTCTGGTTAAACTTATCCTTTGACTAAAGTTTTCCCCAGGCAAAAAGCAGACAGAGAGCATGGTGGGGGTGGGAGGAGGCAAGGACCATAGTGTCCTGCTCCATTTCAGCAGGAGGGGCTGGAGACAAGGTGAAGAGACTGTGTGACTCAGAATTAGTAGGATATCCTATGTTCTCTCCTCTGGTTCATGGCAAACAAATGGGGAAACAGTGGCTGACTTTATTTTTCTGGGCTCCAAAATCACTGCAGATGGTGACTGCAGCCATGAAATTAAAAGACACTTACTCCTGGGAAGGAAAGTTATGACCAAACTAGACAGAATATTGAAAAGCAGAGACATTACTTTGTCAACAAAGGTCCGTCCAGTCAAGGCTATGGTTTTTCCAGTATCATGTATGGATGTGAGAGTTGGACTATAAAGAAAGCTGAGCACCGAAGAATTGATGCTTTTGAACTGTGGTGTTGGAGAAGACCCTTGAGACTCCTTTGGACTGCAAGGAGATCCAACCAGTCCATCCTAAATGAGATCAGTCCTGGGTGATCATTGGAGGGACTGATGTTGAAGCTGAAACTCCAGTACTTTGGCCACCTGATTCTGAGAGCTGACTCATTTGAAAAGACCCTGATGCTGGGAAAGATTGAGGGCAGGAGGAGAAGGGGACGACAGAGGATGAGATAGTTGGATGCCATCACCGACACAATGGACATGGGTTTGGGTGGACTCCGGGAGTTTGGTGATGGACAGGGGGGCCTGGCGTGCTGCGGTTCAAGGGGTCGCAGAGTCGGACACGACTGAGCGACTGAACTGAACTGAACTTCTCTGGTTCACAGCCCGGTGGTTGGAGATAAGGCCAGAGCGCCCTCTGCTGGCTTCTCTCCGTCATGCAAGGATGATGTAAGAACGGAAAGACCAGGTCTTCCTCACATGTAGTATCCAGGAGCTGCCACGAGATGGCGGCAGAGTGACACATTCCAAACTTAAATCGCTCTCTCCGCCCCCCCCCGCCCCCCAAACCAAACAATAGCTGTGACTCAGAATTCGTAGGAAATCCTGTGTTCTCTCCTCTGGGTCAGAGCACAGTGGTTGGAGATAAAGCCAGAGTGCACGCTGTTGACTTCACCCCGTCATGCAAGGATGATAGAACGAAGACTAGGTCTGCCTCACATGAAGTATCCAGAAGCGCCCACGAGATGGCGGCAGAGTGCCACATTCCAAACTTGAATTTCCTCCCCGCCCTCTCCAAACGAAACAAGTGGAGAAGGCAATGGCACCCCACTCCAGTACTCTTGCCTGAAAAATCCCATGGATGGAGGAGCCTGGAAGGCTGCAGTCTATGGGGTCGCTAAGAGTTGGGCACGACTGATTGACTTCACTTTCACTTTTCACTTTCATGCATTGGAGAAGGCAATGGCATCCCACTCCAGTGTTCTTGCCTGGAGAATCCCAGGGACAAGGGAGCCTGGTGGGCTGCCGTCTCTGGGGTCGCACAGAGTCGGACACGACTGAAGCGACACAGCAGCAGCAGCAGACGAAACAATAATGGTTGCTTTCTGAGAAAAGCAGGGCTTCCCTGGTGGCTCAGACGGTTGGTCTGAGCGACTGGCATTTCATTTCATTTCTGAGAAAAGTAAACTACAGGGGAATTTTAAAATTACATTCTTTATTAAATATTAGCCTAACTACATTTTATTATCTAGCAGGACAGACCATCCCCCACCTTTTATGCAAATACCCCCATCCTCTTATAGGTGAAGCAGTGAGTGCGTGCTATCTAGCTGCATCCAGCCTTCTTTGTGGGCTCACTGAGGCTAGGTTCCCTGAAAATCAGAAGTTCTGCTTCTCTTTCACACCAGGCTTAAGTGGGAAGTTTAGCCTCTGGAGCTATCGAGAACTCAAAAGATCCTTGGATATGGTGGAAGTCGGGCCCGGTGAGTTCTCAGTCTGCTTCACTGAACTCCAGGAGAAGTTTTTTAGCAACTATCCCAGCAAACTAAAGGATTTGATCCTCTTGGTAAAGTACTGGTTTCAAAAGGTAAATTTCAAATTGTGTGTCTATTGCTATCCATCTTCTCTTTCCCTTTGACTGAGATGATTCATCTTGGGTAAAGTGTCAATACAACAACGTTAATAATGACGGCACAGGCACTAGCTGCCTGCCATGCGAGAGACCCTGGGTCAGGAAGACCCCCTGGAGGAGGAAACCCACTCTGGTATTTTTGGTTGGAGAATCGCATGGACAGAGGAGCCTGGTGGGCTACAGTCCACAGGGTCACAAAGAGTCGGACACGACTCAGTGACTGAACTGAACATGTTCGCATGTTCGCATTCAAGAATGCAGCTCAGGACTTTACTGGTCATCCAGGGGTTAAGATACCAACGTTCCAGTACAGGGCTTCAGGTTCGAACCCTGGTAGGGGAAGTAAGATCCCACATGCCACAAACACACACACACACACAAAGGAATACAGCTCAGTGCCTTATCGGGGGAGACTGGTGGGCTGCCGTCTATGGGGTCGCACAGTCAGACACAACTGAAGTGACTTAGCTACATACGTGAATATGTATGTATATGTGTATACATATACACATGGCGTATATGAATGAATATGTGGACTATATAGATATAAATTTAACTTTAGTAAATACAGCTGAATAGCGTTCCCAAATGGTTGTGCCAGTTCACACTCCCATCCGCTGTGTATGATAGTTTCAGGTGCTCCACATTCTTGCCAACACTTACTATTGTCAGTCTATGGGATTTTAGCCATGATATCATTTCTGTCACTAGCAGGGGATGCTGACTTCCTATAGACTTCTAGTTTCCTGCTTTCAGACCCCTGGCACGGGTTCCGAGTTATCTGCCAGCCTTCTCTCCTCTCGCAGTGCCAGGAAAAGCTGCCTCCAACTGCACTGGAGCTGCTTACGATCTACGCCTGGGAACAGGGGTGTGGAGTGGAAGACTTTGATATGGCTGAAGGTGTCAGGACTGTTATGAGGCTCATCGAGAAGCAGGAGCAGCTGTTTGTCTATTGGACAGTCAACTACAACTTTGGAGATGAGACCGTCCGTAACATCCTGCTGAGCCAGCTCCAAGCCCCGAGGTACCAAGCTTCCCATTCCATCTCTCCTTCCCTCCTTATCTGCATGCCAGGCTGTACCCCCTTAGAACAGGGGTCCATCCCCACTTTCCCCAGCCAGGGGATCTGTCGAAAGAACACCAGCTGCAGTGGTTAAGGAGGCAAAGAGAGGTCTGTCTGAAAGAGGAATGCTTCAGCGTTTCTCACATTCTAAACCATTGTCACCTTTTGTCCGCAAAGCAAGCACTTCCCCTCATAGAAAGAAGGGGCTAAGGAGACAGGTCAGCAAAAAGAGGAGACCGTTTTATTAGCTTATGAATGGAACATGTCCATGAGGCAGAGTAAACAGGACCAGAGAGGCTAGACATCTTAGACAAAGCACTTCAGCAATTGGGACGAACTGCGGGAGGTAAAATACAGATTCTTGGGTGCCCAGTCCAGCCCTCTTTCCCTCAAACTGATTTCTTCTCCCACAAGCAACCCAACTGATTATTATTTTTTAACCTAACGGAATTTATAGGCCAGTAATCTTGGATCCAACTGACCCAACCAATAATGTGAGCATGGATAACACCTGCTGGCTACAACTAAAACATGAAGCTCAGAACTGGTTGCGTGCTCTCAGGCAGAACGAGTCACCCGGACCATCTTGGAATGTTCTGGTGAGAGAGCTTTCCGGCACAGCTGATGTGCTGCTGCAGACAGGGCCCGCCTGACACTTGGACGACAGTCTATCCGAGATCGCCCTAAGTTGGTAGCCCAGAGCTGCTGTGACAGAGTACCACTCACTGGTGGCTTAAAGCAACAGAAATGTATTCTGTCTCAGTTCTGGGGACTAGAAGTCCAAGATCAAGGCATCAGCAGGACTGTGCTCCCTCTGAAGGCTCCACGGGAGAGTGCTTCCGTGCCTCTTCCAGCTTCTGATGGTTGTAAGAAATCCTTGGCGTGTGGCAGCGTCACCCCAGTCCCTGCCTCTGCTGGCGCGTGAGCCTCTCCTGTGTCGTCACAACGTCTTCCCTGCATGCTTGTCTGTCTCTGCGTCTCTCTGCTATTCTTACAAGGACCCCAGTCATACAGAATAAGGGGCCCACAATAACGACTTCATCTTAACTCAATTCTTTTCACTGTGTGCTCACTGTCTGACTCTTTTGTGACCCCATGGACTAGCCCCCCAGGCTCCTCTGTCCACAGGATTTCCTGGGCAAGAATAATGGAATGGGTTTCCATTTCCAGCTCCAAGGGATCTTCCTCACCCTAGGATCAAGCCTGCACCTCCTGCATTAGCAGGTGGATTCTTTACCACTGAATGACCAGGGGTGGCCCCTTGATTACCTCTTTGCAAAGACTCTGCTTCCAAATAAGGTCACGTGAATAGGGCCTAGAGGTTGGGACTTCAATGCAGCTTTTAGGAGGACACAGTTTAATCTGTACACACATCCTTAGGGGCCTTCCCTTCCATTAAAATGATGGTAAAGAGTAAAGTTGAACAAAGAGGAACAGGGGCATCTGCAAACGAGAGGGTAGTTTCTGCAAGAGAGGAAACAGGCGAGAAGGTGGTGACAGGTGAAACAGCGCAGAGCCCGGGAGACGTGGGAGGTGGCCCCCCAGCAGATGCTGGATCAGGCCCTGAGCTCCTTTCACACACTATGGGGGTGGGGCGTGAGAGTGAGAAGTGAGGCTGGACTTCCCCCTCCCCTCCCCAAAGGAGAAGCACATCGATCCACACAAGTCTGATCATATCTGCCAGGTCCCATCTTTGCAAAAGGTAGGCAGTCAGAGAGCAGGATGCGGACATTGGGGAGGGGTACCGCTGTTTTCCCTGCCCGGAGCAAGAAGCAAACTGCCTCTGCAGACTGAGGCCTGAGCAAAACAGCAAAGAGAAGAGGCTCGGGTGAGGTGTCTTGAGCTGTGGTCCACAGGGCACATGCCGTTTGACGTTTTCTCCTTTTCTGAAAAGGAGAGAACCTCACTTCTGGGCGGGTGTCAGACCCCCCTTTACTCATCTGAATATGGTTTCCTTTCAGAAGCGACCGCAGGTGCGAGGGAGTGAGCAGGTCCCACCCTCCACGACCCCATTTGATTCGAGAGCAGGGAACTGCCCCCTTCAGAATGAGCACACAGCCCCTCCGACCCCAGGACATCCCTCTCTTCAACACACTTAGAGGGAACAACATCTCCTGCCGTGAAGGGTTGAATAGTGTCCTGGAAAATTCATATCCCCCCAGATCCTCAGTGTGTGACCTTCTTTGGAAGCAGGGTCTTTGCAGGTATCATCAGTTAAGGGGTCACCCTGAATCAGCGTGGGCTCTGAATCCTATGACTGGGTCTTATAAGAAGACACTCAGGGACAGACATGGGGCGGACGAGGCATGACACGAGCACGTGACAACGGAGGCAGGGGTAGACATGATGCTGCCATGAGACAAGGAAGACTGCAGGACTGCCAGAAGCTGGAAGATGTGAGGAAGGATTCTCCCCGGAGTCTTGGGAGAGAGCCCAGCCCTGCCCATGCTTTGATTTCAGGAGTTTAGTCTCCAGAACCGTGGTTTGTTATAGCAGCGCCTGGAAACCCAGTCCACCGGGGCATAGGGTGTTTAACAGAGGCTGGTAGAACCTTGAAAAAGGGAATGAGTGTGATCATCAGGAGTCAACAATACCCACAGTCAATGGGAAAATAAGGAAGGAATATGGCAGTAGGAGGGGGAAGGCAATGGCACCTCACCCCAGTACTCTTGCCTGGAAAATCCCATGGACGGAGGACCCTAGTGGGCTGCAGTCCATGGGGTCGATAAGAGTCGGACACGACTGAGCGACTTCACTTTCACTTTCCACTTTCCACTTTTATGCATTGGATAAGGAAATGGCAACCCACTCCAGTGTTCTTGCCTGGAGAATCCCAGGGACGGGGGAGCCTGATGGGCTGCCGTCTGTGGGGTCGCACAGAGTCGGACACGACTGAAGTGACTTAGCAGCAGCATGGCAGTAGGAGAAGCTATTCATAGGAGGTACTGGCAACTGGCAGACGAAGCCAGAGCAGAAAGTGGAAATGAGAGAGTGATTCAAAGCCCGGGGCATCACAAACCTGTTTGGGAGAAGGAGCCAGATCCTTCCTAGCGGGTAAGGAGGGGAGCTTTTGTTTCAGGTGGATCTTGGGTACCACCTGGAACTCTCAGGCATGCTCTTAGGGTATGTTGATGTGAGAACTCATGATGACAAAGGTACCAGCAGGGGGGTGGAGAGCAGGAGGGAGGGGTTGGTGGAACAGAGAAGGCAGGGGAGGAAGCAGGATGAGGGGGTGGTAGTGGCTGGCGGGGGCATCTCACAGCTGGCTCCTTCCACAGCCTGCACCACTCTACATAACCCCAGGCCATCTGCTAGATAAGTTCGTCAAGGACTTTCTCCAGCCCAACCAGACTTTCCAAGACCAGATCAAGAAAGCTCTTAAAATCATCTGTTCATTCCTTGAAGAAAATTGCTTTCCACATTCAACTACAAAGATTCAAGTTATCCAGGTGAGCCCTGGCTTTTTTCTTTGTTCTTGGCGGGGAACTAAGTAGTCCCTGGATCTCGGCAAGAGTTGTGACCACCGGAAATGTGAGGGCAAAGGATGTGGGAGGGAAGCTGGGGAGAGCAGTGCCTGGGACCTCGGTTCTCAGCGGAGGGTGCTGAGGCACTGCTGAAGTCATCCGTGATAGGCTCTGGGGCGGGGCACGTTGTGTGTCTCGCAGGGTCTTTGTTCCCCCACCAGGTATCGAACTCATGGCATTGAGAGCGCTGAGTTCTGCCCGCTGGACCACCAGGGGGTTCCCATTCACTTCCAATTCTGCGTTAGCCTCCAAGGTTGACCCAGAGGTGAAGGATCGCTGCTTGGCCCTCCTTGCCCATCCTTGACTTGTAGTGGGAAAATTTTAGATTTTTACTATTAGTTGAGGATATTTTTTCCTCACTATGGTCTCTTTTTAAAATGATTGACTTCAAGTATACTTGCTGTACAGTATCATATAAGGTACGGTTGGGCTTCCCTGGTGGCACAGTGGTAAAGAATCCACCTGCCAGTGCAAGAGATGCAAGAGACTCGGGTTTGATCCCTGTGTCCAGGAAGATCCCCTGGAGTAGGAGATGGCACCCCACTCCAGTATTCTTGTCTGGAGAATCCCATGGAAAGAGGAGCCTGGTGGGCTACAGTCCATGGGGCCGCAAAGAGTCAGACACGACTGAGCGACTGAGCACGCACACGCCGGGTGTATGATGTAGCGATTCACAGCTTTGTAAGACAATGTGATTTAAATGGTGGCTCAGTGGTAAAGAATCCACCTGCAACCCAGGGGATATATGTTCGATCCCTGGGTTGGGAAGATCTCCTGGAGGAGAAAACGACAACCCACTCCAATATTCTTGCCTGGAGAATTCCGCAGACAGAGGAGTCTGGCAGGCTACAGTCCATGGCATCGCAAAGAGGCAGACAGGACTGAGCGACTGAGCACCCTCCATTTATAGTTATTATAAAACAGTGGCTTTATTCCCCATGGTGTACAGTATGTCACTGTAGCTAATTTTATCCCTAATAGTTTGCACCTCTTACACCCCACCTCTATTGGCCCTGCCCCGCCCTTCCCCACACTGTAACCACTAGACTGCTCTCTGTGTCCCTGAGTCTGTAAAGCTATGAAGTCTTTACCAGAAGTATTTAGGACGTTGACTTGAGAAGTAGGTAATTTAAAACTAACCTATCCGTTGTTTGTGGATAGATTCACACATCAAAAAGTGTGAGACAAACCACCTTTGGAATCAGAGGATTCTATTTCTTGGGAAAATGAAACACTCTGCTTAGGACTCAGCCCTAATTGGAGACACAAACTTGGGACTACCCCTGGCAACCTCATCAATTAGCCCAACAGGTGCCAGCCCACAGGGGTGAGGGGCTCAAGCTCTAGAAAACGCTGTATCTCGATTTGCCTTTCTACCCTAGGGGGCTCGACTGCGAAAGGCACGGCTCTGAAGACTGGCTCTGATGGCAACCTCGTAGTGTTCGCAGACTCGCTGAAAAGCTACACCTCCCCCAAAAATGAGAGATGCAACATCCTCAAGGAAATCCATGAGCAGCTGAAAGCCTGTCGGCAGGAGAAGGATTTTGAAGTGCAGTTTGAGATTTCAAAGTGGAAGCCTCCCTGGGTGCTGAGCTTCACTCTGAAATCCAAAGTCCTCAATGAAAGTGTTGACTTTGATGTGCTGCCTGTATTTAATGCCCTGGGTAAGACTCCTGAGATTTGAGCCTCTGGAAGAGGCTTATGGCCTGATGGAAGAAGGAAGAAGGATTCTGGTGTGATGGAGGCAGGGGCGGGGTAGAGGGAAAGTCGCGAGACTTACTAATCAGCCTTGGGTCCAGTGCCCCAACAGGTGACATAATGACATCAGCATCTTACACCTGTGTGCATTTTTATTCTCATTTAAGTATCCTGATGAAGGCCAGAGAGCTTCCCTGGTGGCTCAGCGGTAAAGAATCCACCTGCCAATGCAGGAGGTGCGGGTTCGATCCCTGGGTTGGGAAGATCCCCTGCAGGAGGAAATGAAAACCCACTCCAGTACTCTTGCCTGGAGAACCCCATGGACAGAGGAACCTGGAAGGCTGCAGTCCATGGGGTCTCAGAGTCGGACACGACTTAGCGACTGAACAACAGCAACAGCCAGAACCTGCATCGTATATTCCCAGGGTATCACTCACTGCTGCTGCTGCTGCTAAGTCACTTCAGTCATGTCTGACTCTATGAGACCCCATAGACAGCAGCCCACCAGACTCCCCCATCCCTGGGATTCTCCAGGCAAGAACACTGGAGTGGTTTGCCATTTCCTTCTCAAATAATGAAAGTGAAAAGTGAAAGCGAAGGCGAGTTGTGTCCGACTCGAAGCGACCCCAGGGACTGCGGCACCAGGGTCCTCCATCCATGGGATTTTCCAGGCAAGAGTACGGGAGTGGGTGCCATTGTCTTCTCAGATCAAAGAATGAGGTACACAGGGATTCAGTACACATTTGCCTCAAGTATTAGGGAAAGAAATTTTAAAAATAGACTTTGGGAGAAAGTCTGAGGCAAAAACAGGAAATCTGGGTGTTCACTTTCATTCATAGGCAAAAATTTCCTTTAGAAATTCAGTTTGTAAGTGACAGATACACAATGATGTATTAAAAGAAACCAAGTCTAGGTCAGGCATTTTCCAAATCACAATCAAGAAGACTCTGGTACTTTCCTTCTGAATGGTTCTTAGTGTCTTTAGAGAGGAAATGACAGTATATAGATTGGGGGTCAGCTAACTTTTTCAAGCCTGGGTCTCCTGCATTGCAGCAGGTTCCTTACCATCTGAGCCACCAGGGGAGCCCTATAAAAGATAAGAGAGCAAATATTCTCAGCTTTAAGGACCATAATGTATCCATCACAACTACGCAACTCTGCCTTTGTAGCTTGAAAACAGTCATAGGCAATACATTAATAAGTGAGCATGACTGTGTTCGAATAAAGCTTTATTTATAAAAACAAGAAAGGGGCCAGGTGTCATCTGGGGGCCATAGTTTCCAAAGTTCAGGTTAGCGCAGTCCAGAAAGCCTTTCTGCAATAACAAAAATGTCCTATATTATGTTCTGTATCTATGGAGAGCTTGAAATATGGCTAGTGCTACTGAGGAACTAAATTTTTCGATTTTCTTTTAATGAGTTTGAATGCAAATAGCCATCTTGGCTGATGACTACCCTATAGGACTGTGCAGATCTAGATAACACTTTATTAATGCCATCTATAGTCACCTAAACCATATAATTTTTAATAGCTCACTACTCCAGAGAGATTAGACATCAGTAGTTTACACACACTAATAGAGTTCAAAGTAATTTCCCAGGATTAAATTATATTAACAGTGTTTTGAGATCTGTTACTGTCTAGAGAGACTGTAGCATAATGTACATTCCTCGCCCATGCTAGGTGAACTGAAGTCTGGCTTCACACCCAGCCCCAGGACCTATGCTGAACGCATCCATTTGTACAAACCTTCTGATGTCTTCCTGGAGGGAGAATTTTCCGCGTGTTTCTCGAAGCTACAGTGCAATTTTGTTCACTCCCGGCCCCCAAAACTGAAGGATTTAATCCGCCTGGTGAAGCAGTGGTACAAAGTGGTATGAGAGCCCTTTGCCTAGAGCCGCCTCATTATTATTACTTTCAATTATCTATTTATTGTATTTTTTAAAATGCTTTTACTTATTTTTGGCTTTACTGGGTCTTGGTTGCTGCTTGGGCTTTTCTCTAGTTGCGGCCAGTGCGGGCTACTCTCTAGTGTGGTGCACGGGCTTCTCATTGTCGTGGCTTCTCTTGTCATGGAGCGCGGGCTCTCGGGCGAGGGCTTCAGCAGTTTCAGCACGTGGGCTCAGCAGTTGCAGCTCCCAGGCTTTAGAGCGCAGGCTCGGTAGTTGTGGTGCATGGGCTCAGTTGCCCTGCCACATGCGGGATCTTCCCAGAGCAGGGATCAAACTTGTGTCTTCTACACTGGCAGGCAGATTCTTACCACTGAGTCACCAGGGAAGCCCTTATTGTTGCTTTCTGATTGCACTGGGTGTGGGCTACATGTGGGCTGCATTGTTGCTGCGCATGGGCTTTCTCCAGTTGCAGCGAGCAGGTGCTACTCTCGAGTTGCGGTGTGCGGGCTTCTCTTGTGCTGGAGCACAAGCTCTAGGCATGCAGGCCTCAGGAGCACTTGGGGCTCAGTTGCCCCACTGCATGTGAGGTCTTCCCAGGCCAGGAACTGAATGCGAGTCCTCTGCATTGGCAGGCAGATTCTTAGCCACTGGACCATCCTGGTCTTTATTTTTATCAGTACTCTGTGACCACAAAACCAGCCCTTACCTGGTGCTCACACTTGCCCATGCTGGGTGGGGACTGAGCCACATAAGGGAATCTTCCCGCTCTTAACCTGAGTGTCTTTGGGGCATTCACATCACTAACCCCATTGAGTTGGGTCAGATGTAAGCCCCTCATACCCCTAAAGCTGCTGCTGCTGCTGCGTCGCTTCAGTCGTGTCCGACTCTGCGACCCCACAGATGGAAGCTCACCAGGCTCCCCCGTCCCTGGGATTCTCCAGGCAAGAATACTGGAGTGGGTTGCCATTTCCTTCTCCAATGCATGAAAGTGAAAAAAGTGAAAGTGAAGTCGCTCAGCCGTGTCCGACTCTTAGCGACCCCATGGACTGGAGCCTACCAGGATCCTCCATCCATGGGATTTTCCAGGCAAAAGTACTGGGGTGGGGTGCCATTGCCTTCATGTGGCTTATTTTGCCTTTGCTCTGGCACCCAAAGAATTCTGGAGCCGAAGGGAGGATGAAGTTGGGATGTGCAAGCCTACAAGTCATGGCTTACCTACTGATGGGTGCCCATAACACACACAGATGCTACTCTTGGGAGGCAGGTTGGAGTGACAGGCGGCACCAGGGGCTGCATTTTCTATACTGGTTTACCTCCCTTCACTCCCATCAGCTCATGGGGGCACTTTCTGAGCCCCACACAATAGCTGCTCTTTCGGGAGATGTTCCCTTTCTGTGTCCAGATTCCTGAAGCTGGAAAAGACTGAATCTGTCCAGGGGAGCTCAGAGCCCTCAGGGCTCCCGGGTGACCTTGGGCAAGTCACTTTGCTTCCCCATGACTTCATCATGGTGACCTCTGCCTGCTGGGTAGGGATGTTGGAGGATCAGGAATGAATGATACAGGTGAAATGTCTGGCCACATAATTAGCACAGAGCGGGGCTTTAGGAAGTGGTGAAAGTGTTAGTGGCTAAGTTGTGTCGGACTCTTTTCGGCCCCATGGACTGTAGCCCACCACGCTCCTCTGTCCACGGGATTCCCCAGGCAAGAATACTGGAGTGGGTTGCCATGCCCTCCTCCAGGGGATCTTTCCAACCCGGAGATGGAACTCGGGTCTCCCTCATTGCAGGCAGATTCTCTACCGTCCAAACCACCGAAATCTGGGACAAGACTGTGTTATAACTCTGGGAAGGCACATACAGGCAAAGTTCAACAAAGAAGCCTGCGCTGTTGCCTTTGAGCTGCAGAGCGGCCCTTCTCAGGCCCCCAGCAGACCGGTCCCCCCAGGGCTGTGCCTCGTGACTCGGTTGTGCTGCTGTGGCCGCAGCATGCTTCATGTGTCCCTTCTTGCTACACGCGTGTCACCTCCCTGCTTTAACCAGTATCGTCTGATGTTTCCACTCTCCCCTCAGTGTGAAAACAAACTGAAGCAAAAGGGGTCTCTGCCCCCTAAGTACGCGCTGGAGCTGCTCACCATCTACGCCTGGGAGAAGGGGAGTGGGGCACAGGATTTTGACACGGCTGAAGGTTTCCGGACGGTCCTGGAGTTGGTCATACAATATCAGCATCTCTGTGTCTTCTGGATGGTCAACTACAGTTTTGAAGATGAGATTGTGGGAAAGTTCCTCCTGACCCAGATCCAGAGAACCAGGTGCCCCAAACCCCTCCGTTTCTTTTTAACCTTATTCCCTCCAACACTATTTTGGTGACCTTAATTCACCTCCCAGGGGGCCCTGATTCATTATTCCTCATAGGAAACTGAGAAGGGAACTGTGCTGACGGTCAGAACCTTCCACAGTCTCCAGGGAGGCAGGGGAAATGTCATCCAGGAGGAACAGGGAGGGAAGGACCAGGGTACCAGGTCCTGAGTCGCTTTCATCTTTCTAGGTCAGAAGGAAAAGCAGGGATTCGTTAGCAGGTCTACAAGGTGTGGGAGTTGGATGAGTGTCCCTGAGAAACAATGCTATTATTCACTGCTGAAGGATCCTGAAGGTTATTTATTAGATCGGGTTCCCATCTCCATCCTACAAAACGGTTTTCCTCAAGAACAGGAAGGAATCTTAGTGCATCCACTCAGCGCCAGCAGCAGGGAACCAAAACAAGGGAAGCGAGCGAAAAGAAAGGAACATTGAGAAAGGATGGAGGAAGGAGGGTGAAAAAAGAGAAAAAGACACTGTGGCTTTGCCAGCCATGGGTGTGACCAGCTTGACGGTGTGTGCTCGGTCACTCAGTTGTGTCCGCCTCTTTGCGACCCCATGGGCTGTAGCCCACCAGGCTGCTCTGTCCATGAGATTTCTCAGGCAAGAATACCAGAGTAGGTTGCCATTTCCTCCTCCAGGGGATCTTCCCAACCCAAGGATCAAACTTGCATCTCCTATGTTGGCAGACAGGTTCTTTAATCACTGAGCCACCTGGGAAATAGAGTTGATTAAGTGATAAATCATATTTCAGTTGCGCCAGCATGGGGAGATGTTTATATCATGCCTTCACGTGCGTAATAACGAATAGCTTTCAAAACTTTCCTGACAAATATGATTTAATTCTAGGAAATCCTTTTGAACTGTTTCGGTACGTTGGAATGACTGACACCTAAGCTAGAAAGACACGTTGCTTTATCATGGGAAAGAGAATGGGCCCCTAATTCTGAGGCCACCAGTTCTGAAAAGCATGCCTCTAATGACTCCTAACCTCTCGTTTAGCCCTGTGATCTTGGACCCAGCCGATCCTACTGGCGACGTGGGTGGAGGGGACCGTTGGTGCTGGCATCTTCTAGCGAAAGAAGCGACTGAATGGGTGTCTTCTCCCTGTTTCACAGATAAGTCAGGATGTTCCATACGACCGTGGAACGTGCCAAAAAGTTGTGTAAAGAAAATGTTGTCTTGAGATTGTCTTCCATCCAAGAGCTTCCTCTGCTTTAGGAACTTGAGATTCACTCAGCCACACATTACAGATAGCCCAAGTCAGGTGCTTAAAGAATTGGGTTTTTTGGTCCCATTTGATGAAATCCTAAGGCGGGCAATACAGGACTCACTCAACAGCTCCATCAGGCTTTCCCCGGGAGCAGATTGTCTCCACCGTGACAGTTGGTATTCAGGCCTGGATAGTTCTTCGTGGTGTAAGCTGTGTAAGACTTTGAGCAGCAGCACCTGGTTCCCTACCCGGGAAATGCAGGCGCACCACCCCTGAGGGCAATAGTCAAAACTGTCTCCAGGAATTTCCCTGTTAAGAATCCGCCTTGCAGTGCAGGGCACGTGGGTTCAATCCCTGGTCAGGGAACTAAGATCCCACGTGCTGCAAGACAACAGGGTTCACACCCTCTGGAGCCCGTACAACACAACTGGAAAGCCTGTGTGCCACGACGAACAAGACCCATCACAGCCAAATAAATAAATCAATTCTTTTTAAAAAATGTCTCCAGAGATGGCCGAGTGTCACCCGGGGCACGCTCATCCCTAGCTCGTTCTGGCTCCGCCCTCTTGAGTTGTTTAGCTGAGTCTTCTTGGCACTGAGAGTAGCTGTGGCACCTCTGCGTGGCGGGCTCACCGTCAGGCTGGAGGGACAGAAAAGCGGAGGGCACCTACGAACAGGGCGTATTATTCGAAGCCTCATCCAGCAAGGTCTTGTGTTTCGTTACCTGGAACCGTTGTCATGCGTTGCTTGCAGCTTAACACTGACTCCATAAAGGAAGGCGGTGAAGACAGCCGTGGGTGGGGTTGGGTCAGTCAACCCAGAGTGCCTGCCACACCTGTCCAAAGCTCCACCTGCTTCCAAGATACCTGACCCAGGTATACTTGGTTCTCGCATCAGTTTCTCTGTCAGCAAGTGCCCCCAGATTGCCCCTGGTTATCATCACCTTCTCAGATACACTTTCTTCTTTCTTTTTCCTGTGTCTTTTCACCAGTGGTTCTGACAGCCTGGATATGTTTTATTCCTGCACATGTATTTCCTTCTTTCTTTCAAGAAAGTGCAGACACCAGGAAGTTGTGGAGCAGGGATGTATTCTATGGTCAATGAGATGCACTTACTCAGAAGTCATAGATTCCTGGACTAGTAATACTGGGAGAAACTTCTAGAGGCCATCACATAATAGCTTTTTAAAGAATCAGTTCATAGTATAAAAGAGTAACACATGCCTCCCTTGACGGGCCCCATTACCTCTTCCCAAGCTTCTTCAGCTCCTCTTGAAATCATCACCTCCACATCCTCCGAAACGTCTTGCCTCACCTCGCCGAAATCGCCTTCTGTGCGTGACCTCTGTTATTAACATATCTGCTCTCATCCAGCTTTACATGCGCCGTATTTGTGAACCCTTCTGTATTTTTCTGAGATTAATTCCTTCCTTTTCCTTTAAGTCTTAGAGGAGGCATCTCTTCCCAGAGTGAAACCCTTTTCCTGGCCCTCAGTTCCTGTCATTCTGCCATCTCGCTCTCAGACTCCTCCACCTCGCCCGCCTCCTGTCTCTTCCTGTGGGGCCCTGCCAAATCAAGGTCTCCTAAGCCAGTAGTGAGCCGGGCTCTGCTTACAACTGCACACTCTCCACAGGCTTGGATTGTGACTGTTGGGATAGACAGATGTTTAGATGGACATCAGCAGTTGTTTAATGCAGATAGACATGTACGTGTTTTACGTGTGTATGACTGTTGTCATTTCCTTCTGAGCCTACCTTTTCCCCCACATCCGTGAAAGGACTTTCTCCTCTGGCTTTGGCTTTCAAGACACTTGGAGGTCTAAATGTGTTAGCTTCATATATCCACTTAATGTTTGATTACTACCACATATACCACCTGTCAGATAAACAAGAATAGATCTGGTCTTTGTCACCAGTTCCTGGCAAAGAGCTTCAGAAACCCTTGAAACTTCCTGATTTGGGCTGTGTTTTGTATTCTGAGGAGCCCAGTCCAACCCTCCCTGTGTTATGCTAATGAGGTGTGGGTCCTTAGTTTCAAGGGATGGATTGGCCATGCCTGAAATGCCAAGCATGTGATGAGTGTTGAAACGGTCAGCCCCACCCACTACCAACCTTCCAAGAGGACAGGAGGGCTGGAGGTGGAAGCCAAGCACACAGCCAATGATTTAATCAACTGTCCCTTTGTAATGAAACCCTAAAGAAAACTCTGGACAACAAGGCTTCCTGGTTGGCTGGTGAGCATATGGATGTATCACAAAGATGGGGGGATGGCAGCTTCTGCGCTCACGAGCCTGCCAGCCCTCCTCCCCTGTGTATCTCTTCATCTGGCTGTTCATTTGTATCTTTTATATAGAACAGTGATTGTAAAAGTAGCCCTTTCCTGAGTTCTATGAGTCATTCTATGAATTACTGAACCTGAAAGGGGGGGTCATGGGAATCCTTGAATTTGCAGCCAAGTCAGAGTTGTCTGAGGACCCCACTTGCAGCTGGGATGCGGAAGTTCAGTTGCTCAGTTATGTCCAACTCTTTGAGACCCCACAGACTGTAGCCTACCAGGGTCCTCTGTCCATCGGATTTTCCAGGCAAGAATACTGGAGTGGGTTGCCATTTCCTTCTTCAGGGGATCTTCCCAACCCAGGGATTGAACCCAGGTCTCCCTCATTGCGGGCAGACGCTTTACCATCTGAGCCACCAGGGAATGGGAACAATCCTGTTTGGACTTTGCCCTTTGACCTGTAGGGTCTACATCATCTCCAGGCCGTGTCAGAACTGAATTGAATTGTTGTAGGACACGTGGTTAGTATCACTGAGCTGATGTTGGAATGCACCACTGTTCTGGCCCAGAACAAGGACAAAGGAAAGTGCTGAGGCCTGAGGTTGAGACATGGAAGAAGGACGAGCCTAACTTCACATCCGCTCAGTCCACCAGTGACCAGACCCCTCTAGACACCTGAACTTGCCCTAGACCCATAGATAGGAAACTGCGAGACATTCTTACAGGGCTTGTGATGTACTTAAAGGTCCAGAACAAATTCCTTATAGAAGAACGAAGGGCAGTTTATAACCACACGCTAAGTGATACGTGTACAGTGGACGCAGACCAGCAAGGATAAAGTGAGCAACTCAGAGCCCTTCAGAGAGGCGCAGCAGGACCATTTTAGTCTTCTCAGCACTCAGTAGACATTTAAGGTCATTAAGAGCAAAGAAAAGCAAATGTTTCAGTGATCAAGAAACATGTAGTCATCCCATGTACCCCGGTGTTCATTGCAGCACTATTTACAGTAGCCAAGATAAGGAAGCAACCTAGATGTCCATTGCCAGATGAATGGATAAAGATGTGGTACATTATATATATATATATATTTGTATATAATGGAATATTACTCAGCCATACAAAGGAATGTATCTGAATCAATTGTAGTGAGGTGGATGAATCTAGAGCCTCTTACACAGAATGAAGTAAGTTACATAAAAACAAATATCGTGTACTAATGCATATATATGGAATCTAGAAAAATGGTATTGATAAACGTATTTGCAGGACAGGAATGGAGACACAGATATAGAGAACAGGCTTGTGGATACAGTGGGGGAAGGAGAGAGCTGGACGAATGTAGCATTAACATATATAATCTACCATGTGTAAAACAGGTAGTGAGATGTTGCTTTATAACATAGCGAGCTCAGCTTGGTGCTCTGCGATGACCTAGAGGCGGGGATGGAAGAGGGGAAGGGAGGCTCACGAGGAGGGGATATATATAAATTACCACTGACTTGGCTTACTGTCCGGCAGAAACCAACACAACATTGTAAAGCAATTTTCCTACAATTAAAAAATTTTTAATTAAAAAAAAAGCAACATGTAGTCACGGATCATCATTGAAAGTACCTAGGGTACCTTCTGGAGAAGGCAATGGCACCCCACTCCAGTACTCTTGCCTGGAAAATCCCATGGATGGAGGAGCCTGGTGGGCTGCAATCCATGGGGTCGCTAAGAGTCGGGCACGACTGAGCGACTTCACTTTCACTTTTCACTTTCATGCATTGGAGAAGGCAATGGCATCCCACTCCAGTGTTCTTGCCTGGAGAATCCCAGGGACGGGGGAGCCTGGAGGGCTGCTGTCTCTGGGGTCGCACAGAGTTGGACACAACTGAAGCGACTCAGCAGCAGCAGCAGCAGCAGCAGCAGGGTACCTTCTCCCCCTCCTTTTTTTTTTCTCAGAGAACAATGAATAAGAAATAAACCCAGCCTTTCTTGTACAAACTTTATTTCGGGATAAACAGCCATGACTGATAAAGAAACAAAATTTTTTAGTGGAAAATCCTGTTTGTTGAAAGTACTACAAGTTAGAAATACCACCCTTTTGCAACCTCTGATGAAACAGATGGTTTAAACAGAGACTGTCAGTGGATAAAACCATTAGATGACTCTCTGGAATCTGTGACTATGTTGCCTGACATGGCAAAAGAGACACTGAAGATGTGGGTCAAGATCTTGAGGTGGGGACGGGATCCAGGTGAGTCCAGTTGAATCCCAGACAAGCCTTTAAAGGGAGAGAAGTGGTTGCACCTGAGGTCACAGAGGGTCAGCTACAGAGGAGGCAGGCGAGGTGTCTGAGCTGCTCTCGGGGAATGTGAGGCCTCTGGGGGCTCACCGCCCGCCAAGAGGCAGGCACCTCCATCCTACGGCACGTGGAACCAGGCTCACCCACCGGCGGAGCGACCCCAGCACCTCCAGGTAGGAACACTGCCTGGCCAACACCTAGATTTCAGCCTTGTGGGGCCTAGAATGGGGGAACCAGCCAGGCCTGCTGGGCCTCTGACCACAAGACGTGAGATAACACACTTGCAAGGTTCTGAGCCGCTAAATGTGTGCTAATCTGTTCGGGCAGCGGCTGCTTCAAGGGGGCAGGGGCTGGTAAGCAGCTCGGGGCCTGGGCCTGTAGGAAAATCAGCCTCCTGACTCCAGGCCCTGTTAGTCCAGCCTGTGTCCAGGGGAAGCAACTCCCACGCAAGAGGGAAAGCTGTTTCTTCCTCTGCCCTCGGTATTTCTGACGCCAGTGGCCTTGCTTTCTGGATGGTTGGTTAGTTGGGGTTTGGGGGCTATGCTTCACATCTTGTAGAATCCCAGTTCCCAGACCAGGGATGAAACCCTGACTCTTGGCAGTGAGAGCATACAGTTCCAATCTCTGGACCACCAGGCAGCTCCCAGTAGGTTTCACACCAGATTGGGGGCGAGGGGGGACTTTCTCTCACTGAGCAACTCCCCGACACCAACTGTGTGTCCCACAACTCAATTCAGTTCTACCCTCTCTGCCTGGAGTCCATGTCAGAACCCTGGGTTGAGGACTCAGTCCCCCCAAGGCTGCCTCCACCTCCACTTCAGAGTCCAGGCCTCCAGTGTGAGAGTGTCAGTCACCCAGTCGTGTCCGACTCTTTGTGACCCCATGGACTGTAGCCCGCCAGGCTCCTCTGTCCATGGGATTCTCCAGGCAAGGGTATTAGAGTGGGTTGCCATGCCCTCCTCCAAGGGATCCTCCCCACCCAGGGGTCAAACCCGGGTCTCCTGCATTGTAGGCAGATTCCTTACCCTCTGAGCCACCAGGGAAGCCCCCAGGCCTCCGGTGCTTCTAACCAACCAGTTATAAACCGGGGGTTCCCAGGACTCCCACCTCAGGCTCAGTAATTTTCTAGAATGGCTCACAGAACCAGGAGAATAACTTATTTACTGATTACAATTTATTATAAAAGCCTACAACTCTGAACAGCTGATGTTCCTGGCTTCAGGGTGGCTGCCTTCTTGATGTGTCTTCGCATGAGGGGAAGAGAGATCTTTACTATCCCTAATTTTCCCCTCACTTCCTCCATCCCCTGTATTAAAGGAAAATGCTGGTTTTCTTATGTGTGTGTAATATGTGTGTATATATGTGCATGTGTATATGTATTTTTTTCAGATTATGCATTTAATTCAGGCATATTAGAGAATTTTGAAAAAATGAAACCATGTTTTTTAACTGATATATTTCCATTTAAAAAAAAAACTTTTTTTTTTTTTTTTTAATTTGGCTGCACCAGGTCTTAGTTGCAGCATGTAGAATCTTTTAGTTACTCCATTCAAACTCTTAGTCTTGGCATCTGGGATCTAGTTCCTAGTCCAGGAATCCAACCGGGGCCCCTGCATTGGGAAGGAGTCTGAGCCACTGGACCACCAGGGAAGTCCCTGAAATCTGCTTCTAAAAGTCACCCCTAACCCCTACCACCCAGGAATGATCTCAGTTAACCTCCCATCTGTTCTGCTATGCATCCATACAAACATATGTATATTTACAAAGATGGAGTCATCTTGCATATATTATAGTGTGCCTTGCTTTTGCCCCTTAGTATGGAATCATGGATATTTTCTCATGTCGTCCAGTGCTCTTTGAAAACACCATAATATTCCCTCATTCGGATGTCACTGTGTCCCATCATATGGGTATGCCATCTTAGGGATGTAAGTTAGTCATTTTCTTTTGGGTTTATTTATTTATTTATTTTTGCTTGTTTACCCTATCAAGGGGTAATTTTAGATAAGTGAATATTATTACAAGTATTAAGTGTGGATATCTAACAACTTATACTGGCCAGAGCAAGAATTTTTTTTTTTCCTTTTGTGATTTTTAAAAATATTCTATTGGTGTATAGTTGATTTGATGGTTGGATGGCATCACCGACTTGATGGACATGAGTTTGAGTAAGCTCCGGGAGTTGGTGATGGACAGGGAAGCCTGGAGTGCTGCAGTCCAGGGGGTCTCAAAGAGTCAGACATGACTGAGCGATTTCGTGTCTATTTTAACTTTGAACTGAACTGATGGTCGATTTACAACGTGTGTTAATTTCAGGTGTACAGCAAAGTGAATAAGTCATACGTATATTCACTTTTCTTTTTTTTCATTTTTAGATTCTTTCCCCATATAGGTCATCACAGAGTATTGAATAGAGTTTTCTATGCTATATAGCAAGTTCTTACTAGTTACCTATTGTATATATGGCAGTGTGTTTTTGTCAATCCAAACCTCCCAATTTAGTCCTAGCCACCCACTTAACCCCTGGTTACCGTAAGTTTGTTTTCTCCATCCGTGACTCTACTTCTGTTTTGTAAATAAGTTCACTGGTACACTTTTTTTTTTTAGATTCCACATATAAGTGATACCATATGATATTTATCTTGTTTATGGTTTCCTTTGCTATGCAAAAGCTTTTAAGTTTAATTAGATCCCATTTTTAAAGTTTCATTTCTTTAGGAAGTGGATCAAAAAAGATCTTGCTGCAATGCACGTCCTAGTCTTTCATTTTTCTTGAACATTTTTTAAAAAGATCTTCCCTTTTGAAAAATTTGACACAACACATCTTTCCATACATAACCTTCTGTTTCTGTCTATAAATGGAAGCATAGTTGATGTACAATCTTATATCAATTACAGGTGTATAATATGAAAATGCTGGTGTGCTAACAATTTCGTATCTATTTTGACTTTGAGCATGACCACCCATGGGCATCAGGCAGCTTCCCGCTCACAGCCTGTATCCTAGACCCCCCAAGTGTGTGACTGGTGGAGGGGGCTCCATCCGTGGCACTCCCCCTGTGCTGCTCACACCTTCACCCTGGCATCGCTCCCTTTTCTTTCCCTAATCTTTGCCTCTACACCTGAACTCTTGGTAGCTCCACTCTTGCTGCCATCTTGTGGTCTTCAAGAGAATTAAATTAGCCTGTGCAGAAGGCAGGCAAGTCCTGGAAGGCTTGGAATGCTCCAATCAGGGCAGAAGGTTCATTTCGGGGCGTGGTTTGGTGGTAGTGGTGGTGGTTTGGCTCCACCAGGTCTTAGTTGAGGCATGCTGGATCTTTCTTTCTCTCTCTCTTTTTTTAGTTGCAGCATGTGGGTCTAGTTCCCTGACTGGTGATCAGTCCCGAGCCCCCTGCATTGGCAGCGTGGCGTCTTAACCACTGGACCACTGGGTAGGTGCTGGGGAGTTCATTTTGAGTCATGATCCAGACAGTAAAGCATGTCTCAGCAAGCTGGCATTCTCACATACTGCTGGTTGACATACAGGAGGAATCGTGGACCAAAGGCTCTGAAACAACCTTTGTCTTTCGATTCGGCTTCCCCCAAGCCTAGGGACACTGAATAGATCCTACCGAACTGACCTGTGGTATCTCTGAAAGCATTCTACATTGTGTCAGAGAAATGAGTCTTTCCCAACAGCCTCAAATTTAACCACTAGGGATTCAAGTCTGTGAGTTCTGTAGGCATTACCACTTTTAAGAACCCCCTATTAAAACGGTAATCAAAGGGTTCTAAAAAAATAAATGGAGTCATGTTCACAGATTTGGAGACTTAATATTGTTAAGATAACAATTCTACCCAATGGCATATACAGATTCAATGCAATTCCTATCAAAATCCCAATAGTATTTCTTTTACAGAAATGGAAAAATTCATCCTGAAATCCATATGGGGTTTCAAGGAATCCAGATTTCAAAGCTTGGTTCAAAGTGAAAGTGATCAAAACAGGGTGGTGTTTTCAGAAGAACAGACATGTAGACCAAGAGAATAGAGTTGAAATCCCAGGAATAAAGCCTTACCTATATAGTCAGTTGGTTTTCAACAAGGGTGCCAAGATTATTCAATGAAGAAAAAAATGTTCTCTTCAACAAATGGTGCTGATAAGCACCTCTTCCTTATGTCATATACAAAAATTAACTCAAAGTGGATCAAAGACATAAATTTTAAGAGCTAAAACTATAAAGCTGTTAGAAGGAAGCATAGAGGGAAACCTGCCTGACCTTAGATTTGGCAATGGTTTCTTACATGTGACACCAAAAGCTTAGACAACATAAGAAATAGATAAATTGGACTTCATTAAGATTAAAAACTTTTGTGCCTCAAAGGATATCATTAAGAGAGTAAAAAGACAACCCACAGGATGGGAGAAAATATTTGCAAATAGTACATCTAATATGTTTAAAATCCAGGACATATAAAAAACTTCTACAATTCAACCATGAAAATACAAAAACCCAATTAAAAGGTAGGGAGGGGACTTGAATGGACATTTCTCCAAAGAAGATATACAAATGCCCAATAAGTACATGAGAAGATGCTCAACATCCTCTGTTCATGGAATTCTCCAGACAAGAATACTGGAGTGGGTTGCTGTTCCCTTCTCTAGGGGATCTTCCCCACCCAAGGATCGATCCCAGGTCTCAAGCATTGCAGGCGGATTCTTCACTGTCTGAGCCATCAGGGAAGCCCCATTAGTCATTACAGAAATGCAAGTCAAAGTCACAATGAAATATCACTTCACACTAGTTAGGGTAGCTATAATTTTAAAAAGAGAAAAGACAATAACACATTGGAGAGGATGTGAAGACACTCTTGCAGACTGCTGGTGGGATCATAATAGGTGTGTGCCTATTTATATGTCTACAGGCGTGTCCATTTGTCTATCCTTATGCCTTTCTATATCTACGTGTCTATACCTAACGTCTATCCACATGTCAAAGTCTGCATCCACATCTGTAAGCAGTGGTAGGTTATATTGATCACACTCTGGTTTCCTGCAGCTGGTTTCTGCTGTTTCTAACTTCAGATAGTGACATTAAAATCAAAGAGAAAAGACGGCTTTCTGGGCAGTGGGTACAGCCTGAACAAGGCTGACTCTGTGGCAGAGAGTAAAGCAGCTTGGCTGGGTCTGACGACAAGCCCTATGTTTAGCTTTCTCCCTGCCCCGAGCCTGGCTCAGAGCTCAGCACCTCTGAGACCGTGTGCCTTACGGACTTGCTGTGAGTGGAGGGTGAGAGCAAGAGGTAGTTCAAAAGGGTAGGTTGATGGTAGATGGCGGGCAGTGAATTTGGGGTTATGGGGAGCCGTGTATGGTTTTTGAGCTGGGAAGTGAAGGGCATGAGAAAGGCAGGGTTTGGGGGAGATTAGCCAAGACGTGGTATGTGGTCACAGCCAGATGGGGGAGGCTGACGTGTCAGGCTGCTCTGACAACGTCCTGGCTGTTATGGTCTTGGAAGAATAGAAAGGCGGCCCGTGCAGGAGGGGAGAGGGTGACTGGAGGTAATGGGATGGTCCTCGATTTGCCCAAAGTAACTTTGTAAAGCTTTGAGGATGCCCTCTCATCACTCCCCATCCCTTTGGTGAGCTGGAGCAGAGTGGGCACTCTAGTTCCCTTCCCACCAGGAGAGGAGTCCCTCCCTTGGTGTGAATACCTGTCACTGTTAACCATTTATTAATCAACCTGTGAGCACTTTCCATTATGGAGTCCTCACCGCTACCCAAGAAGTCCTTACTATTACTACCCCCATTTTACAGATGCGGAAACTGAGGCACAAGCGTGTGACGTGACTTGCTTAGGTCATATGCTGCGCTTAGTTGCTCAGTCGTGTCCAACTCTGTGAGGCCCCATGGACTGTAGCCTGCCAGGCTCCTGGATCCATGGAATTCTCCAGGCAGGAATACTGGAGTAGGGTGCCATGCCCTCCTCCTGGGGATCTTTCCAACCCAGGGATCAAACCCAGGTCTCCCACATTGTAAGCAGATACGGCAACCCACTCCAGTACCCTGGAAAATCCCATGGACCGAGGAGCCTGGTAGGCTACAGTCCATGGGGTCGCAAAGAGTTGACACGACAGAGCAACTTCACTTCACTTCTTCACTTTACTGTGTGAGCCACCAGGGACGCCCCAGGTCATGTGAGGAAATGTCCAAATGGGGATTTGAGTTCAGTTCCACGGCTCTATTGGAGAAGAAAATGGCAGTCCACTCCAGTACTATTGCTTGGAAAATCCCATGGACAGAGGAGCCTAGTAGGCTTCGGTCTATGGGGTCGCAAGAGTCGGACACGATTGAGGGACTTCACTTTCACTTTCCACGGCTCTATAGACGCTGCCTATCGAGACGGCCACCAGAGGGCGCACTCCACCAATTTCCAACTTTTTCCGATTAATACCATTTCCTGCTGTCCTCAGACAAGTGATACAAAGGCAGACTTCGACCTGTGTCCCCCCGCCAACCCTTATTCCCTGGGGGTCCTTGTCCAAAGCGATGGCTGCATTCTGTGCCTCAGTTTGTTCATCTCTATAAAGGGGCCAAGAATAGGACCTACCACTTCATAGCACTGCAGGGGATTAAGTAAGACCCTTGCACAGCCTCTGAAACTGTGTCACTCAGTAAAGGTTACTTCTCAGCACTAATGCCTTCTAAGCACACTGCTTGTCCATGGAGAATTCTGGGTGACACTTCCCATGGGCGTGGGGTCTGTGTGCTCTCTGTGGACTGACCCCCTGAAAGCAAGGGTAGTTCCCTCTGTCATTAGCCAGACAGTGAGGGGTAATCGGTAGGAGGGAGCATGGCATTGTGGGTTCAGACAGACTTGTGTTCAAATCCCAACTCCATCATTTGCTGGCTGTGTGATCTTGGGGAAGTGACCTCACTTCTCTGAGCTCCAGTAAAGAGGGTATCATAATCATTTTGCACCATATGGGCTTGTTGAGAGGGCTGTGTGCAGTGCCAGGCACTACAGAAGCCCAGAGGACTTGGAAGCCTCTCCCATCCCACCCTCCAAGGCCACTCCCTGCGTCCCTCAGCTGACTTGGGGCCCCAGGCAGAGGGGCAGACCTTAACGTCCTCAGGATCTCGGCCTGTGCGCTCCCTTTCTCCCCACCCTACCAGGGCCCCTATCTAAAGGCTACTCTGTTCCAGCCAGTTTTTGAAGTTCGCATCATTTAAGAGAATAGAGCTCCTGGGCAGAGAACACCCAGGGATAATCCAGTGAGCATGAAGCAGGCCCTTCTGCTGTGACAGCATTGTCCCAGGACATGGCCTTTGATCCTCCCAATGGGCCATGTGACCCCCTGTGGCCACTGCTGACCAGGCACCGCAGGTGTCTGCATGTGACCACCGAGCAAGTCATGTTCCTTAGACTTAACCCCTGGTAACGACACCTGACATCCACTTGCCAGGCGCATGACAAGCCTTTTCTCCTTAAATCTTCACAATAACACTAAGAGATCCAGGAAACCCTTAGAACCCCATTTTAAAGACAAAAAATAAATAAAATGGAGTCCAAGAAGAGAGGTAACGTCCCCCAGGAACAAACTCAAGAGAGCAGAGTCCCAGATCTTGCTGATACAAAGACCCAATTCTTACCTGCTGCATACAGGGGTCCCCAGATGGGAACTGCTTTAGTGTTCAGAGTCCAACCAACACTGATCTAACAATTTTGTTAATGACACAGTGGCGACCCATGGACTATATGGTCCATGGAATCCTCCAGGCCGGAATAATCCCTTCTCCAGGGAATCTCCCTGACCCAGGGATCGAACCCAGGTCTCCCGCATTGTGGGCGGATTTTTTTAACCAGCTGAACCACATGGGAAGCCCAAGAATACTGGAGTGGGTAGCCTATCCATTCTTCAGGGAATCTTCCTGACCCAGGAACTGAACCAGGGTCTCCTGCATTGCAGGCAGATTCTTTACCAACTGAACTATCAGGGAAGCCCATAGTGGCCTAAGCACCATAAAAAATTAAAGAATATGAGCAAACAGTTCACGGAAAAGAAAATGCAGATAGTTACTAAGCCGATGATAACTTGTCAACTTTGCCAACAGGGAAAAGTACAAATCACACCAATGATGAGAAAGGTTTTTTTTTTTTTTTTAACTCAAGAGTTAACCCAGTTGTTAAAAATCAGCACTGGTGAGAAGGCAGGAAAATGGGTACTCCCTGAGGGGACCTTGCTGTGGGAGTGTGACTTGCTACCGCTCTTTATGGAAGGGAGTCGCTGTAGCTGTTGACATTTAAGATCTGCACACCTGCTAATCTGCCTTCCACTTTGGGACTCTGTCCCACAGAAACAAAAGCACCTGTGCCTTAAAGCACGTCTTCAAGGATGTGGACAGAGCACTGTTTTCATGGAGCGAAACCCAAAAGCAAAGCAAGTACCCACCTGTGTGGGAAAGTTTGCAAAGTTATGGCAACTTCCCTTATCCCACAGAATATCAAGCATCTATTATAACGAATGATTATATTTTTTATTGGCCACACTGCAAGACTTGCAGGATCTTGGTTCCCCAACCAAGGACTGAACTCAGGCCCTGGCATTGAGAGCACTGAGTCCTAGCCACTGGACCTTCCGAGAATTCCCCACAATGACTGATTTGAGACTTAAATGCACCAGCATGAGGGGTTCCCATGAAGTAGTATTAGTTTTTTAAAAATCACAAGTAGCAAAACAGCATCAATAATATGAGCCTACTTTTTACAAAAGTGGAATGAAGTCCAAGTTAGAATTCCTCTATGAGTGTATTTGCATAGAGTCTGCATATCTCCTTAGAAGGAGATAGAGAACAGTGTTCATTATTTTATTGATTTTCAGATTTTAACAAGCTTTTCTGTCCTTCCAATAAGAAAGGGAAGACACCTGTAACAAATGACAGGATATTGTGTGTAAAGATGCACACTTACTACTCTTCCTTATAAATGTGAAGGTCAGTGTTAGGTGTCAACCTGGCTGGGCTACAGTCCCTTGTTATTGAATAAGCACTAAGCTGGGTGTTGCTGTGAAAGGATTTTATAGATGTGATTATCAGTTGACTTTATGTAAGGGAGGCCATTCTAGATTTTCTGGGTGGGTCTGATCCAACTGTTTGGTTGGTGGTTTAGTCGCTAAGTTGTGTCCGACTCGTGTGACCCCATGGACTGCAGCCTGCCAGGCTCCTCTGTCCATGAGATTCTCCAGGCAAGAATACTGGAGTGGGTGATCATTCCCTTCTCCAGGGGATCTTCCTGACCCAGGGATCAAACCGGTGCTGCCTGCATTGGCAGGTGGATTCTTTACCACTAGTGCCACCTGGGAAGCCCAGCCCAATTAGTTGGAACGCCTTAAATGCAGAGCTGAGGCTTCCGGGAAGAAGCAGTTGCCACTGTGGTTGGCTGGTGCCCCAGAATTTCCAGCCAGGCACCCTGTGAATTTCGAACTTGCCTAGCCACCCCCACAGTCACGGAAATTCATTTCTTGATATAAAAAAATATATTTTAACTAGTGATGACCAACTCTTACATTTCTGTGATAAATCTCTTAAACTTGTGTCTCTTACTAGTTGGTTCTCTGGTTGAACACTGACCAAAACAGTACTCTAGAAAAATTATTTTATAAATGCACCAGAAGAAATGTAAAAAGATGTCATTGGTAGCAAAAACCTGACAACAACACATATTCATCAACAGAAAAAAGTGGAGAGATCAACGTCCGTGCAGTCATGCCATGAACTAATTATTACACAGCACAGAAAAGGCACAAACCGCCAGCACAGAGACAACAGGGATGAAGCTCACCAACAGGATGATGAAAGAAAGAAGTAAGTCACAGAGGAACACATAAAGTACTCTTTGATTTACATAAAATTCAGAAACAGGTAAAACTAAACAAGTCACTGCTTCTGCTGCTCTGCGCTCAGTCATGTCCGACTGCAACACCACGGACTATAGCCCACCAGGCTCCTCTGTCCGTGGGATTCTCCAGGCAAGAATACTGGAGTGGGTTGCTGTTCCCTTCTCTAGAGGATCTTTCAGACCCAGGGATTCAACCTGAGTCTCCTGCATTGCAGGCAGACTCTTTGCCATCTGAGCCACCAGGGAAGCCCAAGTCATTGCTTAGGAATACTTACTTGTGAAAGTTGCTCAGTCATGTCTGACTCTTTGAGACCCCATGGACTATACAGTCCATGGAATTCTCCAGGCCAGAATACTGGAGTTGGTAGCCTTTCCCTTCTCCAGGGGATTGTCCCAACCCACAATCAAACCTGGGTCTCCCACATTGCAGGCAGATTCTTTTCCAGCTGAGCTACCAGGGAAGCCTACTTAGGAATACTTACATAGTGATAAAGCTATATGTCGGAGAAGGCAGTGGCACCCCACTCCAGTACTCTTGCCTGGAAAATCCCATGGACGGAGGAGCCTCGTAGGCTGCAGTCCATGGGGTCGCTAAGAGTCGGACATGACTGAGCGACTTCACTTTCACTTTTCACTTTCATGCATTGGAGAAGGAAATGGCAACCCACTCCAGTGTTCTTGCCTGGAGAATCCCAGGGACAGGGAAGCCTGGTGGGCTGCCGTCTCTGGGGTCGCACAGAGTCGGACGCGACTGAAGCGACTTAGCAGTAGCAGCAAAGCTATATGTATAGGTATATAAAATAGATAAATAGATATATAATATAATAGGTATATAATATATCTATTAATATATATAATATGATATATAAAGTATATAAAATTATTTAATACATCAATTCTATATACCTTATATACCATACATTATAACATTTTATATATTATATAATATAATGTATATATTATATGTATTATATATAGATACTATCTTATAGAGGATACATGTATACATAATATGTGTGAATATATATGTTTATAGAACAAAAGAAAGTTTTACACATATAGTGATGGAATGATTTACAATCAGCAGTTTGATGGTGATTTCAGGGACTCCTAGGGCTTCCCTGGTGGCTTTTCAGGGAAAAAGCTTCCCTGGTGGTAAAGAATCTGCCTGCAAATGCAGGAGACCTACGTTCAATCCTGCTTCAGAAAGATCCCCTGGAAAAGCAGGTGGACCCTGGAAAAGGAAATGACAATCCATTCCAGGTATTCTTGCCTGGGAAAGCCCATGGACAGAGAAGCCTGGCAAGCTGCAGTTCCTGGGGTCACAAAGAGTTGGACAGAACTGAACTATTAACACTTCCACATCACTTTCAAGGTTACTGATGGTTCTGTTTTTTTAACTTGAATGGAGGGCATTGTTCCTTTCATTATTTTTAAACTTGTAAAGAGAGAATGGTGCTGTCATTCCGGTTCTACAAGGATCCAGTCACCAGCCACTGCAGTGGCCCACCTCCAGTGCACCCTGAGGGAAATTCAGGATGCAGACAGACAGGAGGGAGCTCTCTGTGCTTTGGATAGATGGCCCCTACAAGGTCAAGATGGATGCATATCTAGGGAAGAATTTCAATGACCTCAGATTCTTGTGTCTTCTCACCCATAGAAAAGCACTAAAATCATTAATGGATGTCTGCTTTTAGTGATTCTCAGAATCTTTATCAAGAGATTTAACTTGAGATGTCTGCTTTTAGTGATTCTCAGTAATCTTTTATCAAGATGAATGCTCGACTACTTGTATTTCTCAGCCCCCACCTTACTTGTCTCCTGAGAAACCTGTATGCAGGTCAAGAAACAACATTTAGAACCTGACAAGGAACAATAGACTGGCTCAAAATTAGGAAAAGAGTATGTCAAGGCTTATATTGTCACCCTGCTTGTTTAGCTAATATGAAGAATGCATCAACCTTCTGGAGCGACATGGCGTAAATCACTATTATCTACAGGCCGAGATTCCAAAGATATGCTCTAGACCTCAATGTCATCCTCTCTAGGGTGGGGAGCTAGAGTGCTCTGAAAGCAAGGAACGCAAGGGTGCTGGGAGGGGTGGGCAGGGAGGAGAGTGAAAGCCCACCCAGAGGTTGTGGCTCTTGAGCAGGGTCTAGCACCTAAGGAGGAGTCTGTCAGGGAGACAAGGGAAGGGCTGGCAACCCAGGCAGGCGGCTCTGAAGGAGCAAAGGTGTGGCCAACTGTTAAGTCCCCCACTTCCCTGGCTAGAGCAGGAGAGGGTGGAGGTGGGGATAAAAGATGAAATCAGCAAGGGGAGCTCCAGCTAGATGGTAAAGGGCTTCGATTGATCGCTGGGCTCAGTGCTGGGCCTCAGTCCTCAAGGTGATGAGGAGACAGGACAGACTTGGAGAGAGGGAGGTGGTGAGATGAGATGTGTGCCACCGGTGGTGGTGCAGGCTGTTGGAGGAGGAACCCCCAGATCCCTCTTTCGGTGCCCTACCCCACTCCAGGGGCTTCCCTGGTGGCCCAGATGGTAAAGAATCTGTCTGCAATGCAGGAGAAGAGGGTTGGATCCCTGGATCAGGAAGATCCCCTGGAGAAGGAAATGGCAACCCACTCCAGTGTTCTTGCCTGGAGAATCCCAGGGACGGGGGAGCCTGGTGGGCTGCCGTCTATGGGGTCACACACAGTCGGACACGACTGAAGTGACTTAGCAGCAGCAACAGAAGAAAAGGAGGCTGGGAAACTGGGGAGGAGGAACTAGATCCTCCAGGGCGAGCAGATCAGTCACCTGTTTTGACCTATTTGCCATATTCGTCGTCGTATCTTTTTTGGCCCCACTGCAAGGATCTTAGTTTACCACCCAATGGAACCGGTGACCCCTGCAGTGGAAGGGCAAAGTCTTAACCGCTGGACCACAGGGGAATTCCCTGCCATGTTCTTCTTTTAAAGACCAGCCTACTGGATGGAAACGCTGAACCCAATTAGGACATCTCACAAACAGGCATTTCAAGCAGGGCAGCCAGAGTTTGTGTGTGCAAGGCAGAGCGTTCACGAAGTGAAAGTGTCAGTTGCTCAGTTGTGTCCGACTCTGCGATCCCATGGACTCTAGCCCACTAGGGTCCTCTGTCCATGGGAGTCTCCAGGCAAGAATACTGGAGTGGGTTGCCATTCCCTTCTCCAGGGAATCTTACCAACCCGGTACCTTCTCAGATACTTATCACCATTGATTACCAGAAGAATTTTGACGCCGACTCGACCACCCCTCCCTTGGGAAGAGAACCCCCTCGTTTCACCGTATAAAAGTTCCTCTCCGGCCTCCTATGGTTTATATGCATGAGGTTTCATCTCAGCTTCTGCTTTAGCAGCGAAAGCAGAACCGACGCGCAGGTGACTGAGAACAGGAAGGAGAGTGGGGAAGACCCTCGGGACCGCCCAGGGCGCCTGTGCCTTTAAGGGAAGGGGCGAGCCCTTGGGGGCGTGTCCGCTGGGCGGGGTTGTACGAGGGGCGTGGCCGGCGCGGGGAGAGCCGGGGCCGAGCCTGGGGCAATCCCGGGGACCAGACCCGGATGCGGCTGCCGGAGGGGAGTGAGAGTCCCACAAGTCTGGGGCAGAAGGTCGGGCGCCGCAGGCCGGCGGGCGGAGGCTGGAAAGGCCGCGAAGTCCGGTGGAGTCGAGGTGCGGAGTTTGCGGGTCCGAGGCCTGGCCGGAGGTAAGAGGAGCCTCCCCGCCCGCCTGGGCGCGGCGGGAGGATCACGCACCCAGAATTCATCTGCTCAACATCCGCCAGGATTGGGAAACGGAGCGCTTGGACGTTCCCGAGGTCTCGCACCTAGAAAGTGCAGCCGCAGAAGTGATCGTAACCCCAATTTCCCCTGCCTCTGCTCCTCCCTATCAGGTCTGCAGATCTTCCGAGCATCTGAAAGTCTAGCCTCGGAGAAGCGCACAGCCGCGCTCAATAAATGCTCCCTTGTGAGCGAGAACGAGAAATCGGCTGCCAATAGAGTTGGAGACTCGTGTTGATCCTTAAGTTGGGAACACCTGAGGGCGTGAGCCCTTGTTAAATGAACCCTTATCGTTTGCTCTGACGCGCCCGCGTTTGTCTTCATTTTACGGATGAAGAATCAGAGGCTCAGAGACGTGGAGTGACCGCCCTAAGGCCGCATAGCGCCCCGGTGGCCAAGCCTATATTGCAGACCTGGAGTGTCGGCTCCAAGTCAGTGCCAAGTGCAGTTACAGAGAACTGCGGAAGGGAAGAGCCTGTCAACAGGTGAGGAAAGAGTGCTGAGACAGGCCCTTCTGCTCCCTTTTCCTTCCTACAGGCACCCCCTCCGCCGCCAGAACTTTGAGCAAAGATTTACCAAAAAAAAAAAACAAAAAACGTTGTGTTCTGGGCTTTGTTTTTCTTGAAGGCAAAACAGCCTCATTAGCAACACGTGGAAGAGCCAAAAGAAGAAAACTAGTGTGCCAGGGACTTTCTTTTTTTCTTTTTTCCCCGTTCCAGTTTAATTTCTTTGGAAGAAAAATTAAACTGGTTTTTCCCTAGTGTTGAGGGAAAAGACAGATGCTAAAGTCCAGCTCAGCTCTGCTGCTAACGGGCTGTGTGACTTTGAGCAGTTCATTTCCCCCTGGGCCTTGATTTCCCCATCAGAGGCAGTTATTGCCCTGGGTTTCCGTGGAAACACTACTGGAGGCTCAGGAGGAAGGGCTATGTACTCTGCCTGCTAGATGAGTCAGGCCCATCCAGAATGTGGCTTCTGCATCAGCTTTCCTTTGGAGGGGGATGGGAGAGGGGCGTTCTTCAGGCCCCTCCTGTGGGGTCCTGCCGTCTGGTCTTCCGTGACGCTGTCCCTTTCTCACTCCTACCCAGCAGGCCTCTGGAGGTGCCAGCTGTTTGGAACTGAAACACTACAGAAGGGGAAGCATCGGGTGAGGGCCGGGGCCCCCTGGGGGCTGATGGCCGGAGGACTGCTGAATGTATCCTGGGTCCTGAGTTTGCTCCGGGTGCTGCAAATGGTGGAGACAGTGTCCGGGGCGAGGGCCCCACCTGCAGGGGCCCACATTAGCTCCCAGTTTCCAGCCTCAGGTGTGAGCCAGACCAGCGTGGTAGACGTGAGTATCCACGCAGCGAACTGGTGTCAGGTGGGGATGTATTCAGATGATTTGGCATTTACTGAGCACCTACTGTGTACCAAGCACTGAGCTGAACCCTGGAATATGCCAGGGAACATATACTATAGACAAAAATCCCTGCCCTGATGGGTGGAGAAAGGAAGCCACTTGTAGCAGACACCAGAAGGAAGAACATTCCAGGTGGAAAAAAAAAAAAGCGTATGCAAAGGCCCTTAGGCAGGAACAAGCTTAGTGGATTTCTACAACTGTGAGGAGGCCAGAATGGCTGGAACAGGGTGAGTCGGTGGGGAGAATGTTAAGAATGAAGGTGGAGATGTAGTGGTGGTCAGATTACGAAAGGCCTTAGGAGCTGAAGCTAGGAGGTGGGGTTCGTTTTATGACAGTGGGGGGCCCATGGAAGGTTTTCAGCAGGAAATTATCATAAATCTGATTTATTTCTTCAAAGACTGTCTCTAGCTTCTCTGGAGAAAATGGACTGAGAGGATTGAGGGTAGCAGCAGGGAGACCAGTGGGCAAGCTCTGGCAGCTTCCCAGGTGATGGTTGTGCAGAGAGGAAAGAAGTGGCAGGACTTGGAGTAAATGTCGGAAGTACAACAAGCAGGAGGTACTGAGGGTTTGGATGGAGGGGCAAAGTGGTGGAAGAAAGGAGTCAAAGATGGCTCCAGATTTCTGGCCTTAGTGTCTTGGTGGGTGGGGGATGGCAGTGCCTTTGGCTTGGATGCACCAAAGGAGAGACAGTGATGAGAGCAAGGAGGCTTCCTCCTGAGGCAGAGAGGTATGCACACGGTGGAGACAGGGAACTCGCTGCAGGGAACTCGCATCATTCTGTTCTGATGTCTGTAAGGGGAGGGGAGGTCACAGTGGATCCAGAGTGAAAATCTGAAGGCAGGGGGCTGGATTCTCGCTTCGTATTTTCTTCGGTGGGAGGACAGACTGACAAACTCCTCCCCACCTGAATGGATAGCTGAGAGCGTGTTTAGCGCCCACGCCAACTTTATGGGGCCGCAGAGTACCTTCATGCCCTTTGTTTGAACCAAGCAAATAGGTAATTATGCCCAATTTGCAGATGGGAAAGTAATTTGCGGTTACTCTAGGTTATAAAATTGCTGCCTCTTGGAGGCAGGAAAACGGGGGTTATGTGTGGCTTGGGTCAGATAATCTCTCTGAGTTATTGAGCTCTTCAGCCAGCCAGCGCTGTGCAGAACTCACCAAATCCTGGCCTCAACCCGCCAAGATGAGTCTGATGATTTCTCTGCCGCCCATGAGGATGCTAAGGTTCAGGGAGGGGAAGTTGGCTGTCGGGGTCCAGCCCCGGTTGGGTCCAGGGATTCCCTCAGGATGACGGCGTCGGCGATAAAGGGATAGCAAAGGCTGAGAGATTTATTAGATGCTCAATAATAACTGGTTTACGCGGGAAATCAATAAAGTTCGTGACACCGAACTTGCTCTGACCACGGAGGCTGCAGGTGCTTTCTCAAATAGCGGAAGGTGCCCCACCTTGGGCACCTTCTCGAGTGGGTCTTAGAAGCCCAGGCAGATAAGGGGTCGCAGAGGACCCCCACGCTCCAAATTATTTTGGCATGAAGGAAGAACAGAAGAGAAAAGGAGGAAAAGGAAACAAACAGAATGACACGGGGAGACCAAGCTTCGGTGAACAAGGCCCCACCCTTTATTTTTCAAAGTAGTTTTTATACCTTAAGTTATGCATAGAGGATAATGGGGGAAGGGGTGGAGTCATGCAGTAAGCCAGGCTTTCTGCCTGTAAACTTATTGTATACAAATGGTTCAGGTGTTCTACATCAGCTTCTGGCCAGAAGGCCTATTAACATTTTATGACTCTTGGCAAAGGTTCGTCAACTGTAAGACTTATTTTCTCTTAAGAGCAATTATTTTAAGGTTTGGCGCCATCCTCCGAAGATAAAGCTGCATTCCTATAGGGCAAAGGCGCAGTGGGTTTACAACAAAGCAAAGAATTTATTAGCTTAAGGGTCTAAAGTTGCTAACACCAAGGCCACTACTTATTTTTTCTACATACCAGCTATATTAATTAATACACGTTCAAGGATACAATACAGAGGATGTGGAAACTTGGCAGCAAGCATTGGCTCATTAATGAAATCTTTTAGTTTTATTCTGACAGTTTCTAACTTTCTGAGAGACTCTAGGCTATTTGAATATGTTAAGCTTCCCTTGCCTCTCGAGGCTGAGAGACTGAGGACAATCCTATGCATGGCTGTAGGAGTCCAGGTAAACTTGTTAGGCCAGTTAAAGAGCTATCTGAGGGGTTTGGATTTAAACACTCCTAATGCCCAGGAACTTTATTAATTGGAGCTGTAAGTTAATTCTTTATTAGAGAGAGCGAGATAGTGGTGGGGGACAGCCCCCAGTAAAGTCAACGGTGAGAGCACAAAGCAATAAAGTAGGCAGACTCTGGCTTTTTGGGGGGTAGATACTCGAGAATATCCAGGGGGGCTCCTGAGGCTTAATCCCGCCTTTGCGTATGCCAAGCCTCCTTCCTCATGACCTTTGCCATGAGGGGAGCGCTCCACGCTGGCTCCCAACAGTTGGCCATGAGGGAAGTTGCAGAGCCAGGACGTGAACTCATTGCTGCCTCCTGCTGAATCCAGATCCTCCCTCTCTGGCTTACCGTCTCCCAGGACTACACAGGTGGCTGCCCTTTTGAAAGTCCTGCCAGCCTCTGGCCAGGGAGTCTACAGGCTGGGAAAGGCCACCCACTCCTCACTAGGTCCTTTTATGTAGTCACTCATTCAACAGATATTTCTTGAGCACCTATTATGTGCCAGGAACTGTGCTACACGTGAGGAGTAAACCACTCAGTTCCTGCCCTCATGGAGCTTGTGTTTCTAGTTGGGGACGCACATGATCACAGGTCAGGTAAATCCACAGGATTTCACTGAGCAACGAGGATCACAGAATAGGGTAGGGATGTGATGGAGTGAGATGGAGAGAGGTGACCACTTTGCCTTGGGCTGCCAGGGCAGGCCTCTCTGTGGACAGAGGCCTGAAGCTTTGCAAAGATATAGCAGAACAGCAAAGCCCCCGAGGCAGGAGCAGAAGGCCATGTCATCTCACAAACTTTGGGAGGCCGGAGTGGCTAGAACAGTGAGCTAGGGGGTGAAGGATGAGGGAGGAGACGGGAGAGGGAAGCCAGATTGCCTGGGGCTTTGTGGACCACTGCAGAAGGAAATGGCAACCCACTCCAGTATTCTTGCCTGGAAAATCCCCTGGACAGAGGAGCCTGGGGGCCCACAGTTCACGGGGTCACAAAGAGTTGGACACAACTGAGTGACTTCACTTTCACTTTGTGGACCACTGTGCAAAGTGGGTCCGTTCCTAGGCTTAAGATGGGAGCCATGCTAGCGTTTAGAACACAGGAGGGACATGATCTGGGTTTTTTATTGTTGTCACTGGACTGCCAGGGAAGTCCCCAGGAGGGACATGATCTGATTTCAGTTTTTACAAGGATCCCACTGGCTGCAGTGGGAGAATCAGCTGGAATGGGTGGAAGCAGGGAGCAGGCTGGCAAAGCCACTGGGGAAGATGGTGGTAGTAGCTTTGGGAACGGGTCCAAATTTTTTGGTAGGGGGGAAATAGTACTGGGCCACCCAGTGCCCAATGCCCTCATCCTTCCAAGTGTGACCTCAGAGGGCCAGAGACTTGTTTGGCATCAGACTAACCAGGGCCCAGTAATTCCAGGACACTCCTTTTGGGAAGAAGGAAGTCTGGAAAAAAAAAAAATCTCCACAGATCTGACAGAGAGACTGGACATTTAGGGCTGACCCTCGCAGTCCCGAGGGGAACAAGCTAACAGGTACAAAGAGCTCTTTATCTCTACTCTCAATTTTTACCTCTGGAAAAAATAGTAATCAACGCTTGTTGTACTGAACACTTGAGTATGAACCAGGCACTGTTCGAAGCACATGGGTGAGCTCATTTAGCACTTCATTTCAGGAGCTGGCAAAGTTCAGCCCACAGGTCAAATCAGGTCCACTGCTGGGTTTTGTACCGTCCAGGAGCTGGGGATGTTTTTTACTTATTTTAATGACATAATTAAGTTTTGCCTGAGCTGGGTCTTCGTTGCTGTACACAGGCTTTCTCTCATTATGCTGAGGGAGGGCTACTCTCCACATGTGGTGTGCGGCCTTCTCACTGCGGTGGCTGCTCTTGTCGCAGAGCACAGATCTAGAGCTCGCGAGCTCAGTAGTGTGGCTCACGGGCTTAGTTGCCCCATGTGGAATCTTCCCAGACCAGGGATTGAACCCATGTCCCCTGCGATAGCAGGCAAGGTCTTAACCACGGGGCCACCGGAGAAGTTCTTGAGAATTGTTTTTATATTTTCAAATGATCGAAAAAAATTTTTGAAAGAACGCTATTTCGTGATGCATGAAAACTCAATTCACACCTCAGTGTCTGTTAAGTACACCCTTACTGGAATGCAGTCATGCCTGTTTATTATTATGGCTGATGCTCTCACGTGATCAACCAGAGTTGAGTGGTTTCAGTGGAGAACATTTGGCCCACAGAGGGGGAACCATTTAGCCCTTTATAGTTTGCCGACCCCCATCTCGTTTTATAAAGGCGGGAACCGAGGCACAGAGAAGTTGAGTTGCCCAAAGTTGCACAGCTCTGAGTGGGGAAGCAGGGTTTGAAGCCAGGCTGCATGGCTCCAGAGCCCTGTCCTCAGAAGCAAGGTGCTGCCTGGCCTTGCTGAGCGGTTGTCGCAAGGCCGAGGGGCCTTTGGAAAATAGCAGTGTTTTCTGGTCCTGGGTTGGGGTCCTGGTGGGAGACCTGTGATTTTTCCACTCCTTGGGGGACTTGCCCTGTTGGGGTCCAGCCATGGGGTTGGGAGAATATCAGGGCGTGTACTGACGGGAGCTGGGAGAGGGGAGTTTCCACCCCAGCTCACACCTTCCGCTCCTCTTGTGGGAGCTGGTCAGTGAGGTTAAGAATGTGAGATGTCTTTGAGAGTGTTTTAATGTCTGCAGGAAACTGACTCTAGATTAGTGTTTTCATTTCCACTTGCTGCTGTAACAAATTACTACAAACTTACTGGCTTAAAATGAGCACACATGTGTTATCTGGGGGGTTAGAAGCCCAAAATGGGTTTCACTGGATTAAAATCAAGGTGTCAGTACTGTGTTCCTTCTGGCGGTTCCAGGGGACGGTCCATTCCCTTGCCTTTTCCAGCTTCTAGAAGCTTCCTGCGTTACTCCCTTGGCTTTGGGCCTCTTCCTCCATCTTCAAAGTCACCAGCCTAGCATCTTTCTCTTTCTCCACCCCCACTTCCTCCTTCTCCCCCCGACTTCCCCGCTCTCCCTCTCCCCCTCTCACTCACTGTCTCTCTCACTGTCTGGACCTCTGCTTCCTTCGCATCTCTATCACTCTGACCCTCTCACCTCCCTCTTATAAAAATCCTATGATGACATCTAAAGCCCTCCAGATAATTCTGGAGAATCCCCCCATCCCAAGAACCTCAATTTAATCACCTCTGCAAAGCCCCTTTTGCCACGTAAGGTCACACTTCACAGGCTCTAGGAATTAGGACTGGACATCTTTGGGGATCATTCCTCAGCCAGGGAGGATGAACCAGAAGCTTGTGACTCCACGCTGTCCCCTCCCAGCCCCTCATCCCTCCTCCTCTGAGCAACGAAGCACACAGCACATTCCTGTCCTGTTCATGCACAAGGAAGTGCCTTTGGCTGCAGGTAACAACATTGGAGAGAGCATTGAGGTAATGAAAACCCTAGCCTTTCTTGATGGGCCCCGACCAAAAAATGGAAACAATTAGAATTGTCCCCTTGATACTAGAGTTGTGGACTTGTTTGGCTTCTTAATGGAGGCAGCGTGGACTTTGATAGTCTGCAGTCTGCGTGTGCACGTGCGTGCCCAGTCGCTCAGTTGTGTCCGACTCTTGTGACCCCCTGGACTGTGGCCCACCAGGCTTCTCCGTCCATGGGATTCTCTAGGCAAGAATACTGGAGTGGGTTGCCATTTCCTCCTCCAGGGGATCTTCCTGACCCAGGTCTCCTGAATTTCCTGCATTGGCAGGTGGATTCTTTACCACTGAGTCACCTGGGAAGCCCCCATCTACAGTCTGATAGTTATAAAGGGTGTGTGCAGAAGCACTTAACAAAACGTGTGGCACCAAGATCTGATGGCCAGGCCGGGTTTGATGAAGACTGCCCTGTAGGTGAGGAAGGCAAGGTCCAGACACCTTAAAGGGGCCGTTTCCCTGGTGCTCAGATGGTAAAGAATCTGCCTGCAAAGTGGGAGACCAGGGTTTGATCCCTGGCTTGGGAAGATCCCCCGGAGAAGGGGATGATCTCCAGCATTCTTGCCTGGAGAATCCCCATGGACAGAGGAGCCTGGCAGGCTGTAGTCCATGGGGTCGCAAAGAGTCGGACACCACTGAGCAACTAAGCACAGCACAGCAAGGGTCACCCAGTGAGCTGGTAGCAAAACGGGCGCAGACTCAAGGCTGCCTTTCCTCTCAGCTACCCGGTCTTCCACACCAGCCTTACTGGAATAGGATTGAAAACTGACAGCCCATGGGCTAGTCTAGCTGCCGTGGTTTTGGTTTTGGCTTTGTTTTTTGGTAGTGTGGGGTGGTTGTTCAGTCACTAAGTCGTGTCCGACTCCGTGATCCCATGGACTGCAGCGCGCCAGGCTTCCCTGCCCTGCACCATCTCCTGCACTTTGCTCAGACTCATGTCCATTGAGTCGGTGATGCCATCCAACCATCTCGTCCTCTGTCGCCCCCTTCTCCTTTGGCCTTCAGTGTTTCCCAGCATCAGAGTTTTTTCCAATGAACCAGCTCTTCGCCTCAGGTGGCCAAAGTATTGAAGCTTCAGCATCACACCTTGCAGTGAATTTTGAGGGTTGATTTCCTTTAGGATTGACTGGTTTGATCTCCTTGCAGTCTTTCATTTTATAACTTGGATGCCTTGCCAGCAGGGCACGCCCCCTCCAGCTCATCACCACCATTGCCAGCAGCCCTGGTGGTTTTAGACATTTAGACAGGGCATTGCATTTGCAACCCTCTCCTGTCCATCCTGACCCTTAAAACTTATCCACAGAGGGGGAAAATATTTGACCCTCTCTGGATTCCCTGGGGATCCTTACTGACTCAGGAAAGAGGATGAGAGGGGAAGGAGACAGACTGAGAATTCACCACCCCAGACTCAGAGCAGTGCCACGTTAGCTCTGCGCCCCTTGGGCAGAGCTGAATTCAGCTCCTGATGAGTTTCAAGGGAGCGGATGGCCAGCTCAGGGTGTGGGGGCAGGCAGGAATGTGATCCTGGAGGCCAGATTTGGGGGGACCTGCCTTGCTGACTCACTCTGCTGTCAGGAAGATGGAGAGAGGCTGGGCTGGGAGAGTCTTTTTCTCCCTGGCTGACTCTGAGCACTGGAAGGAGCCCGGGACAGGAGGTGGGGAAGAAGGCAGGAGGAGGAGGCCGCCCCTGCCCTTGGTGGGCTGTTTCCTCCGGAGCTTCAGCTAGTAACTTTCAGGCAGAGCTGAGTTTGAAACCAGCTAGGAATGACAGGCTGTGTGCCCTGAGGTGAGTCCCTTTGCCTCTCTGTACCTCAGTTTTCTCATCTGTGAAGTGGAAACAATTGTACCAACCTCCCAGGTCTGTTTTGAAGACTGGGCGAGTTGGGGTCCAGAACAGTGTGTGGCAATGGCAACCCACTCCAGTACTTTTGCTGGAAAATCCCATGGACAGAGGAACCTGGTAGGCTATAGTCCATGGGGTCGCAAAGAGTTGGACACGACTGAGCGACTTCACTTTCACAGTGTGTGGCAAAAAATTATGAGTCCCAACTGTGTGCGAGACTTTGATGGGGGAGGCGGACATTAAGTCAGTCTGTGATCCTGCAAATAGCACAAGAAGTGCTTTGAAAAGGAGGACCAGGGGTGAAGAGAGTTTGTAACTGGAGGATCTGCCCTGTTCTGGGTAGGGTGGTCAAGGAAGACTTCCTGGAAGAAGCATCTGAGGATTGGAGGATGAATGAGTGGTGTTTTTTTGAGGAAGGTGCCCCAGGCAGAAGGAACAGTGCATGAAATAGGCATGGTGGGCTCAGTGCGGCATCTAGAGAGAGCCAGTAAGCAGGGGATAGAGGTTACCAGAAATCGCACCTCCAGGATTGCATTGGTAGAAGTTCAGAGAGGGCTTGTGGAGGGGTTAGAACTGTTAAGTGAACAGTTCAGTGGCATTCAAGATGTTCTCATTGTGCAACCATCACCTCCATCCATCTCCAGGACTTTCTCATCTTGCAAAACTGAAACTGTTCTCATTAAATAACTCTCCACTTCCCTTCCCTCAGCTGGCAGTCACCATTCAGCTTTCTGTTTCTGTAAGTCTGACTGCTCCCAAGTACCTCGTATAAATAAGGATGGAGTTGGCTACCCACTCCAGCATTTTTGCCTGGAGAATCCCATGGACAGAGGAACCTGGTGGACTACAGTCCATGGAGTCACAAAGAGTCAGACACAACTGAGCGTTAAACACTTTCCTGTTTCACTTCGCATAATGTCTTCAGGGTTCGTCCATGAGTAGTTTGTGTCAGAATTTTCTTCCCCCTTTTAAGGCTGAATAGCATTCCATCATATGGATAGGCCATGTTTTGCTCAGCCTATTCATCCACTGAGGGACACTTGGGTTGTTTCTAAACCTTTTGGCTGTTGTGGATCAGGCTACCGTGAATATGGGTGTGCAAATGTCTCTTTGAGACCTGACTTTCAGTTCTTTTTCATGTATACCCAGAAGTAGATTTGCTGGATTGTATGGTAATTCTATTTTTTTTTCCAGTTTTTGTTAAGATACAATTGACCTACAGTACCATGTAAGTTTAAGATGTACAGGATAATGCTTTGACTTACTTATATTATGAAATCATGACAACAGTTTAGAGAACATCCATCATCATCTACAGATACAAAAGTTTTTTCCTTGTGGTGAGAACTCTTGGGATCTACTGCCTTAACATCTTTAATATATACCATCCAGCAGTGTTAACTATAGTCATCACTTTGTACATTACATACCTAGAACTGGTTATTGTATTTTTAATTTGGGGAGGGGGGACCTGCCATGCTCTTTTCCACATCTGTACCATTTTTACATCCCCACCAGGAGTTGCACAGGGGTTCCATTTCTCCCCAGCCTCTCTAACACTTGTCAGCATGAATCTTTCTAATGAATATTCAGGGTTGATTTCCTTTAGAATTGACTGGCTTGATCTCTTTGCCGTCCAAGGGACTCTCGAGTCTTCTCCAGCACCACAATTCAAAAGCATCAATTCTTCGGCGCTCAGCCTTCTTTATGGTCCAACTCTCACATCCATATGTGACTACTGGAAAAACCATAACTTCGACTACACAGACCTGACCTGGGAATTGAACCTGCGTCTCTTGCGTCTCGTGCATTGTCAGGCAGGCTCTTTACCGTTAGTGCCACCTGGGAAGCCCCAGGTAGAGCTGTGGGGAGGGTATTTTAGCAAAATCCCTCAGAGGTTTAAGATATTTCTCCCTCTGCAACAGACACTGTTAGGGCTCTGCCCATATTCTTTGGACCCTTTTTTTTTTTTTTTTCTGGCTGTGCTGTATAGTATGGGATGTTCGTTTTCTGACTAGGGATTGAACCCAGGCTCTCAGCAGTGAAAGCGCAGAGTCCTGACCTCTGGACCATCAGGCGGTTTCTGACCCTGCCATTTTGGTGGGCCTCTGTTGACTTCAGGTCACCAGCATCTTCTTCCATAACCACCCGCAAGCATGGCAGGCCAGAAGTGCTGGGGACCTAGCACTTGCCTCCCAGGCTCTACTCGCCTGATGACTAATAGGAGTTGGTGTATAAATACCCCAGCTCCCTTGCCCCTGGGCTACACCGTCTTAGCCCAGCCTTTGCCAGTAACTTCTCCCATCCCTGGCTCGCTTCCCTGTCTTGACGCTTGTGCTCGCCACACCTCCCCACTGTGCTGCTTGCTTAGAAATCCTTGTCTCTAGGGTGCTTCTGGAGGAACTCAGACTGTGAGACTGTCTGACTCGGCACTTTCACTTCTGGAAATCTCTCTGACCAAACATTCTCACTGTGCCCAGAGAGTCATGTGCAAGGAAGTTGACGGTTGGTGCTGATGGAAAGGTAGACATTCTCAGCTGCTCGTCATTAGGGAAATGTTCCTCTATTGCAAGTCATCCATAGCATGAACTGAGGCTACAGTGAGCCAGGAATGGGGCAGTAATGGTCGAGGACAGGAAATGTAGGAGAACCTCAAATTGCCTGGATTCCAGTGCTTTCTCTACTACTGAGTGGTGAAATACTGTCTTTTAAGTCTCCTTATCTGTATAATGGGCAGGATAATCTTATCTTCCTTGTAAGATCATTGTGTAGATTAACTGAGGTAACCTTTTAAGCTCAGCACTGTGTCTGGCATATAGAAATCGCTCAGAATGTTTTTACTTTCTTCATTATATGTGTCAAGATGTTAATAAATGGCATGTCTGTGAAGTGGTAAAACTCAAGTTGCAGAAACAAGAACTTTAGGACAGACCCATTTCTATAAAGCAAAACAAACTCTGTACTAAGATATATCTACAAATGTCATTAAACTGAGAAATGTCTGGAAGGGTCTGCTTCAAGCTGATCATGGCAGGAGAGAGGTGGGGTTATGGAGGGCAGGGATGAGAAAGGAGAGTTTAGAACTCGTTACATATTGTTTCTTTTTCTTTTTCTTTTTTTTTTTGCCATGCTGCATGACTTGCTGGATCTTGGTTCCCCAGCCAGAGACTGAACCCACGCCCTGGCAGTGAAAGCTCTGAGTCCGAACCACTAGACCACCAGGAAATTTCCTGTTTTGTTTTAAATATGTGTATTTATGACTTGCTTCCCAGGTGGCTCAGTGGTAAAGAATCCGCCTGCCAGTGCAGGAGACATGGGTTCGATTCCTGGGTTGGGAAGATCCCATGGAGGAGGAAATGGCAACCCACTCCAGTAATCTTGCCTGGAAAATCACATGGACAGAAGAGCCTGGCGAGCTACAGTCCTTGGGGTTGCAAAGAGTCGGACGCAGCGTAGTAACTAAACAACAAATTCATGACTTACTTGTGTTCAAGTACAGGTTTATTTTTAAAAATGAAAGTGTGCAGCTAGAGCCTGGGAGGTTTAGGGACCAGGCTGAAAGAGGTTGTCTTCACTGTTTAGGTGGGGCTGGTCCAGTGGATCACGGGGTGGTGGGTTCTGATGTTCCCTCCCTGCCTCCCTTTCCACAGTGTCGAGAAGTGTGTGGCCTGAACACCTCTGACCGCTGCGCCTTCGTCCGCACCAACCCTGACTGCCGCAGTGACGGGGGCTACCTGGACTACCTCGAGGGCATCTTCTGCCACTTCCCAGCCCGCCTCCTCCCTCTGGCCATCACTCTTTACGTGAGGCCCCGCGCTGGTTGGGGGGCTGGTGAGAGGGGCCTGTGGCCCCAGCAGGACTTAATGCTCTTCGCCCTCTCTGGCCTCCCCCTCTACCCTCGCCCAGGCTTTCTGGCTGCTTTATCTGTTTCTGATTCTGGGAGTCACCGCGGCAAAGTTGTGAGTTCGGCCCTGGCCTGATGTCCAGCTTGTCGACGGGAGAGGGGGTCCTGGTGGGGGGAGGTTGACTTGGGGAGGACCCACCCTGGGCTTGGGGGGAAAGGACCGGGGGTGGGAGCCACTCGCCGTGGAAACACTCACCGCTGGCCTCTCCTCCGTAGCTTCTGCCCTAACCTGTCAGCCATTTCCACCATACTCAAGCTTTCCCACAACGTGGCAGTATCCTTTTGGTCCAGTTCTGGTACCCTGGAGGGAGGGCCGGAGGGTGTGAGGGGCTGGGAGGTGGGGGACGGCGCGTGGCCTGGGCAGCCTGGATGGTCCAGTTCTGGTACCCTGGAGGGAGGGCCGGAGGGTGTGAGGGGCTGGGAGATGGGGGACCGCGCGTGGCCTGGGCAGCCTGGAGCGCCTGCACCGAGGCCCCTTGACACGTCCCCCCATGGTGTCACCTTCCTGGCGTTTGGGAACGGGGCCCCGGATATCTTCAGCGCCCTGGTGGCCTTCTCGGACCCGCGCACAGCCGGCCTGGCCTTCGGGGCCCTCTTTGGTACGTGTGAGCGGCCCCAGCTGTGGGTGAGGGGGTTGGGAGGGCAGCGGGAAGTGGGCACGGGGAGGGGGAACTGAGCCTGGCCTCCTCTCCCGCAGGCGCGGGTGTGCTGGTCACCACTGTGGTGGCCGGCGGGATCGCCATCCTGCGTCCCTTCACGGCGGCCTCCAGGCCCTTCCTCAGAGACATCATCTTCTACATGGCGGCTGTGCTGCTGATCTTCACCGCGCTCTACCGCGGCAGGGTCACGCTGGCGTGGGCCCTGGGTGAGCCGCTGCGGGACCAGGGCGGGATCCCCCCAGGGCTGATGGCTGGGATGCACAGGGTCGGGGGTGAAGGGGCAATGGGAGCGGGTGCAGGGCACAGAGTCACCTTTGGTTCCGAGTGATGGAAAAACTGCTTGGGACCCTGGTGGCCTGGGCATGAAAGGGAACTTGTGGTTCCGATCATCAAAGAGGGCAGGGCGAAGTTGGGGTGACATTCTGGGTTTTCACAATTTCCAGTTTTCACGAGCAGTACAGCCGCAATGCTGACTGTGACGCACAGGGTCACCCCATCCGGATGGTTCCAATGACATGATGAAGGGGCAGCTTATAGAGGGTTGAGAAAAACAAGTGAGCGTGGCTGCGAAGCAGAGACGCTAGGGGTCAGCAACAGTGGGAGCCCCTGAAGTGGGCAGAGAATGGGGTGGCTGGAACCTGCTGAGGGCTCCAGGCCCAGACCTGGGGTCACCCAGCCTGAGCGAGAGTTGCGGAAGGTCACGGGTCCTGCCAGAGACAGGGCCCCACAGCAGGGAGGGGGTACCCCAGACCCTCCCCTGCTGCCTTCTGATTTACTCTTGGGGCTCCATGCGCGGGTCCAGGGCAGCCAGAGACTGGGGGATACAGTCTGCAGGGGCTCAGCCTCCCAGGGCACAGAGCAGCACACTAGCCCTTCACACTTGAATTGTGTCCCGGAGGCCACTGTCTGTACCAGGTGTTACACCCACTGTTGATGGATGGATGGGTTGGGTGGAGGGAAGGCAGGGGTGGGGTTGGTAGGGAGAAAATATGGGCCAAAGAGGGGAGAGTGGGGTGGCGCTCCAGGAAATGGCCCTCTGCCGCTGGGCTGGGCTGGGCTGGGCTAGCACAGCCACTGCCACCAGGTGCCAGCCACAGAACTGGGCGCCCTTGTTCTCTGGGCCCTGCAGCCAGGACACCACTTGGTGACCGCGTGCCCTTGTCCGCAGGTTACCTGGGCTTCTATGTGTTCTACGTGGTCACTGTGGTTCTCTGCACCTGGATCTACCAAAGGCAGCGGAGGAGATCCTTGGTCTGCTCCATGCCGGCCACCCCAGGTGAGGTCTGAGTGGCGGACCCCTGGGTCTGGAGCCCCCTGTGCCCAGAAACTGCTGCCTCTGCTTCCCGAGGCCTGCACCAGTGCCGTCTTCTCTCCTGTTTCTGTTTGTTCTACCAAGGTCCCCCCTCCGTGCCTTCGCTTGTGCTGCTAAAGCCTCATCATAGCCTGCTTGTCCCAGTTCATTAGTTCTTCGTGCTCCTGCCTGTTGCTGGGGCAAATCTTCCTAAGAGCTGTCACCTCCTGCATCCCAGAATGCGCCCCCTGCCAGGTGCTTCCACATGCACAAATACGTGCACACACACATCCAGAAATAGGCAACACCCACATTCACAAATGCATAAACAGCATGAATATACACAACACATACAAATACACATTCACAAATACACACACACACATACAACCCACAGGCTTCCCAGGTGGCGCAGCGGTGAAGAATCCATCTGCCAGTGCAGGAGACCCTAGAGACGTGGGTTTGATCCCTGGGTCAGGAAGATCCTCTGGAGAAGGAAATGGCTACCCACGGCAGCATTCTTGCCTGGGAAATCCCAGGGACAGATGAACGAGCTATGCGGGCTACGGTCCATGGGGTTGCAAAGAGCTGGACACGAATGAGCGCGCGTGCCACACACACACACACACACACACAACCCACACATGTATATAGATACACGTCTCGAGCTGAATGGGGCTTCTGCCTTTTACCCCAGTCCCCAGTGCTCTCTGTCGTCAACCCTGACACGTATAGACCTGATGATGTTGGGAAACCAGAATTCTTCCCTCAAGCCTCTTTCACATGGTCCCACGACATGCTTGGCATGTGAGCCTGAGAACCTTGCCCTTGATCTGTTGGCATTTGTGCTGGGCCTCCGCTTTCTTCTCCAAACTCATTCACACCCCAAACTCCACTCCCCAGCTGTGCAGGGCCACCCCCACCTCCCTAAATATGCCACACTCCCTCTGGCTGTCTCCAGGCTTTGTGTGTGCTGTCCCTTTTCCCTGGGGTGTCCTTCTGAAAAGACTTAAGGACTCAGCCTGGAGGGAGCTCTGCAGAGACCCCCAGGTGTCTCTTCTGGGCTTGCACAAGCTTTCAGACTCACCCCAGTACAGCCTTTATCTCTCCATTCTGTTATTAATTTGCTTATGTTTCTGTCTATTGGACTGTGAGCTTCCAGAGGGCCGGACTGTATCATTTCCTGAGGTCCTGGCACAGGTGTTGGTGACTCCTCCTACAGGAAGTCTGCCATGATTTTTGCTCTCTTCTCTCCACTGATCTGGAACAGAAGGGGAAAATGAAGCCTGAAGAGTCACACAGAGGCAGAGTCAGGGCTAGCACTCTTCACTTGAGAACAGCCATTTTCCTTTTGGGAAGCCTTTCTTTGCAGGGCTCGGTCCTCTAATCCCGAGGACTTCTGAGAAAAGTGTCAGACTGGAAAAGAAAAATATGTCGGGTTCCAAGTTCTGAAAGGTGCAACATGGAAGTCAGTAGATAAGTTTGAGTTTTGTCTTCAGATGGCCGTATTTGACCTTACTGCCTCATCACTATATTTGATCACTTACAGACTCAGACTTCCTGAGTCTGTAAGAATTCCTGAGCGTACAGGGTGATTGCTGAGAAGTCCACGATACAGAGGGGGCCTGGACACGATACCGAGCGGTCCCAGAGGTGCCCTACCCTAGAATAATGGTGGGAGGGGCTGGGTGCCCCACCTGTCTCGTGGGAAACTCCACTCTCTCCTACAGAGATGCTGTCAGATTCCGAAGAGGAACGGATGTCTTCCAACACCAATAGCTATGACTATGGTGAGTCCAGGGACTCTGTGTCCAGCTGGGGTGGGGTGCCAGCTGGACTGGGCTGGAGAGGTGGGCGATGGGACCATCCAGCAGTCCCCCCACCGCACCCCACCCCCCTCCCAGGAAGGAGGCAATGCACACCTCTCACTGCAGGCTGAGCTGGGTTTGCCTTCCCTGCCCCTACCAGGCTCTGGGCTTTTTCCTTCTTCCCAGGGGTTGGGGGCACTGGTGGGACGGAAGGGAGAGGGTTTCCCAGAGACTGAGCCAGCCACAGACACCTGCCTCTCCCCACTTGTGCCCCCAGGTGAGGAGTACCGGCCGCTGCTCCTGTACCCGGAGACCACGGCCCAGATTCTGGTGCAGGCCCTCAACCCCCTGGATTACAGGAAGTGGCGGACCAAGCCCGTGTACTGGAGGGTCCTCAAGGTGTTCAAGGTCAGGGGGGACCCTGGGGCCAGGCTCCTGACTTGGTGACAGCACAGGACAGTGGCCCCTCCGCCTTCTCCAGAGCAGTGAGGTTGGGGGGCAGGGTGGAGGGCTCCGCTGAGACTTGATGGGGAAATACATGAGACTGGGGCTCCGTGGGGAATGTGAGTCATGGAGCATGGCTCAGACTCCTCCCCGCAAAGAAGGAAGGGGAGCATCTTCCCAAGGACAGAGAGGAGGCTGGGGACTCCTCCTGACCCGCTGAGAGCCAGGAACTGGGGCAGGCGAGAGTGTGGGTCACAGTGAGTCAAGATTAAAATAGCACTTTTCTGACCCCTCACTGCTTCTCTGAGCTACCTGTCTCCTGAGGTCTGGATATGAGCAGGCTGGTTTCCATGAGGCAGGACTGCAGTGCTTCCTACCACCCAGACCCAAAAAATCAGAGGCCTCACCTCATAGCCCTCCAACATGGATACCTTTCAGGCCCCCTCAGACCCAGGGGGCAGATAATGAACAACTAATATTTATACCCCACGACAGCTCTGGCTATATCATGATCTCAGGCAAGTCCCTTCACTGCTCTGAGCTTCAGCTTCCTCCACTGTGAAATGGGGATAATGATAGCGCCTTTCTTCTGGAATCCTTGTATCAGAAAGTTAGTGCTGCAGCAGTGCTGTGTAAGAAACAGCCCCCAGCATCTCACTGACGTATGATGACAATATTGATTCTCATCCAGTCATCTGAGATGACGCTGGTTGAGGTCTGCCCCATATCTCCTTCTGGGGCCAGTGGGAGTATGCTGTTTTCTTGGCGAAAGAGACCAGGGCAGACTCCCCAAGCACAATTTACGCCTCGTTTACATCACGTTCACCAACCGCCCATTGGCCAAAGCAAGTGGCATGGCCAAGTTCAACATGAGTGGGACAGGGAAATACATTCTGCAGACTGTAGTCATTTGACAAAAGTGTGGGGGTGATCAGTTCTGTTACGGGTGGAGGGGGATTGAAGAGTTGGGAACCATATCCAGCCTACTGTAGTGGTTGTGACAATTTGCTGAACTACTCTATGTGAAGGACGGACTCTGGTGCTTAGCATGTGGTAAGCACTCCATACGTGTTGTGATTAGTTTAGTTGCTGGCTAAAAACACAAGTGAAGGCGAAACACAAGGTGTCAAGTCCGTCAGAGCTGGCCCTGTAGCCCGGTTTCATGTACCTTCCTGTGTGGCTTTGGAGAAGTTTCTTAGCCTCTCTGAGCCTCAGTTTCTTTATTCAAAAGGTAGGAGTTCCCGTTCAGAGTGCTGTGAGTGTTCGTCAGCAGCCAGCACTGGGTTGTTGGCGGTGTGCGCAGCAGCACTCGGAAGCGCCTGGGGGCCTGCGCCAGGTGGGCGATTCAGCGGCAGCGCCTTTTTCTTTGGTTGACTGATTCATTGTTGCACTGGGTCTTCATTGCTGTGGGCGCTTTTCTCTAGTTTCCCGAGCCGGGGCTACTCCCTAGTCACAGTGTGTGGGCTTCTCATGCAGTGGCTTCTCTTGTTGCGGAGCGTGGACTTGAGGGCACACGGGGCTTAGTTGCCCCATGGCCTGTGGGATCTTCTCGGACCCAGGATCGAACCCGTGTCCCCTGCATTGGCCACCAGGGAAGTCCAGCCTGGTTCTTGAATGACTGAGCTCAGGGCGGAGGCCAAGCACAGGCTTCCCTGCCTTCACCGTCCTGCCTTCCCGCACTTGACAGCTGCCCGTGGAGTTCCTGCTGCTCCTCACCGTCCCCGTCATGGACCCCGACAAGGAGGACAGGAACTGGAAGCGGCCCCTCAACTGCCTGCACCTGGTCATCAGCCCCCTGTTCCTGACCCTGACCCTGCAGTCGGGGGCCTGTGAGTATCCCTGCCCCCAACCCCCCTCCTCCCCACATTCCCGAAGTTTTCTTCTCAGCCACCCCAGGGGACCCTGGACCAGCGGGGCAGTCCTGGACATACAGCAGACGCTTACTATGTGCTTGTGCCATGAGCCTCCGGTGGTCCAGAGGGGAGCGACAGGCTGGTGGCCCTTGGACCAAATCCAGCCCTGTGGCACATTTGCTTGCGTTACCAAATTTACAGAGTTGATGTCAAAATCCAGGGCTGGATTTCTCAGGATAATCTGAGCCACATTCCTAACAGCAAAACTGGCAGAAGCTGAGAGGAGGCAACCCCCGCTCCCCTTCCCCGGCCAGTGCTGGTGCGCACTGACTAACTCCTCACAAACCCCTCCACTGCCTGTTGAGTGACCCGGGTGGTCCCCGCTGGCCTTGAGCCTTCCGCCATCTGCCCCAGCCTTTCCTTTTCTGACCTGTTTTGGCTAGAGCACTGCCCAGTCTTGTCAGGCATCTTCTAACTCCTCCTGCTCAGGTTCTTCCTGTTGTCCAACTTGAGTATCTCATGCTGCCCAGTCCTCTCTCTGTCATCTGGGCTCCTGCCCCTCAACGCAGGGGCATCTGGAGGTGGTGTAGGGTTTTGGTAGCAAATACAGGGCTGAGTGTGGCTTTTTTTTTTTTTTTGCTAATGAGCATCAGGATGAAAAGGCTGCCAAATTCTGTTTCTCCTCCAATTTCTGGGAAGACATGGTCGCTGAGGAAGGAGTCAGTGTGAACCCAGAGATGGGAAGGGCTCCCCCTAGTGGTGCCAGCGGGCTGGTGCATGACAGCCCTGCCTCTCCAGTCCCCAGGGAACTTGGTTCATCATTCTTATGGCTTCTTAAGAGAAGGGTTCCCAAGCATTCAGCATTCAAGAACATCTTGATTTTTCTCCCGTTATAAACTGTTGTATTTGATATTTTTCTTTAATCGGTTCTTTTTTTTTTTTTTTAACTTCAGTGTACTGGAAAGGAATCTGTTTCACCGGCATCAATAGGAAACCAGCCTTGTTTCCAGCACACTTAAGATATTTAAATCTGTTACAGTGAGAGTACTGAAGAGGGAATCCGTTTACTGAGATGTGATTCTATGATATTTTGTGTCTTGTCCACCTGACCCAACACCGTCTAGTGGTAGCAGGTCCATGCCGGGGAAAGACTGGTTCAGGTTAATGCATTTGTGACCCCTTCCAGGTTGATCCCTGCATAGAGAGAACCCCCAGACTTGGCACCCTGCCTAAGATCTGGGGGTTCTCTCCATCCAGGGGTCAGCCCAGCAGGGGGTCACCTGCCCAAGGAGGTGACATGTCCGCCAGTCAAACCTCCTAATCTCACTGCCAACTTCCATCTTCCTTCTCAAGGCCACCCTCAGAGCCCTCTTTCTTCTTTTCTTCCACACCACCCAGCATGCAGGATCTTAGTTCTCCAATCAGGGATCAAACCATGCCCCCAGCCGTGGAAGCACAGTCTCACCACTGGACCACCAGGGAAGTCCCCAGAGCCATCTTTCTAAAGTGACACTCCCCCACCCTAAGACCTCCATGGCTCCCCAGTGCCTCTTGGAGAAAGACCACGTCCTCCAGCCATCATTCAAGATCTCCGAGATCCCAAGCCAGCCACCTTCCCCAGCCCTTTATCTACTTTTGGTGACACAAATCTGCTCAACTCCTTCCCTTCCATCACTTCCCTCTGCCCGTGGAACCCTTGTGCCCTGCTCTGTTTACAACTCAGCTCACATCCTCAGCCACCAACCCCTGCCCCTGTCTCCTCCTGAAATTCCTCCAGCACAGGACTGAGAAATACAGAGAAAGGACCTCTCACCTAGGTGTCAAGTTCCAAAGCCAGCTCTGCAAGTGAAAGTCACATCTGTCAAAATTGCCCCCCCAAAATCTGCCATGTATTATGTGCACGATTTTATACATTCAGCCCCTTATGTTATCCTTAGCGCACTGATGTTTATGAGCCCATGAGCTGGATGAAAGAAAGAAGAAAAAGGTCTTGTTACATGTGTCTGGGCAATTGAATCATCCATTGCCTTTAAGACTGGCGATGAAAGGATGGCATATGGAAATTTCTAGAGTGTTCTGCCTGCCTACAGGGTTTCTTCCCTTAGGTATTTTAACATGAAACCTCTAAAATCTTTGTAACTTTGTAGTGGTTTGGTTCATAGAGTAGACTTCTCAAGAGAGACAGAATTAGTAAGGTTGAGTTTGACTGTACAGGTCATCTCATGGAGCCATGCCTATCCATTGGTAATGCCTGGCTGGAGGGTGCTCCGTTTAAGCTCGGGTGGACCGAAGCAGCATGGTTGATTAGTGATGTCTGCATTGGGCATGAGAAAGGATAGTAGGAGTGAGTGGTCTTAGCCATTCCTATCTTAGTTCCAGGCTGGAGAGTCTGTTTTTCATGTCTGTCTTCCCAGTGTGAGTAGCTCAAGGGCAGGGGTTATGTCTTCAATTTGTCTGTCTCTGAAGTGCCTAGGACAGGGCTGGGCACACAGGAGGTCTCTACCTTATATCCAAACAGTTGTTTGAGTTTTATTTGTGGGTTTTATCCCCTCCACACCCTCTCCATCACGCCAAGGAGTTTCCAGGAGGAGGTGCCAAATTGAAGCCATGAAGAGGACCAGCTCCCTTTCTCATCCCTCTGCAGATGGCGTCTATGAGATAGGTGGCCTCTTTCCTGTCTGGGCCGTGGTGGTGATTGCGGGCACGGCCTTGGCTGCAGTGACCTTTTTTACCACGTCCAACAGCGAGCCCCCCAGATTTCACTGGGTAAGAAACCTCGGCTCTCCAAACTGAGAGCGGGGACACTGAAGTCTCTCCCAGGCAGATATCCTGGGACTGTTAGGCCACTAATCACTTTCCATGATAACAGGTCTTTAAGGCCACTTTTAAGAGATTTTGTGCCTGTTCAAGTTCCTCTTTTTTTCTTTTGGTAACAACTTCATTTTATTGAACTGCAGTTCATACATACAAGTCACCCACCTGAGGTGTACAATATAACTATATTTATTATATTCATAGGACTTCCCCGATAGCTCAGATGGTAAAGAGTCTGCCTGCAATGCAGGAGACCTGGGTTCACTCTCTGGATCGGGAAGATCTCCGGGAGAAGGAAATGGCAACTCCATTATATTCATGGAGTTGTACAACCATCACCACAGTTTGGGATTCATCACCCCAAAAAGAAGCCCTGAACCCGTTGACAGTCACTCTCCGTCCTCCCCCATCACCCTCTGGACAGCACAGCTGCTTTCAGTCCCTCCAGATTTTTCTGTTCTGTATATTTCATATACATGGAATCACAATACAGTGATTCACAATATGTAGTTTTTGTGGCCTGCCCTCCTTCACTTAGCAAAATGTTTTCAAGTGTCTCCATGTTGCAGCCTGTGTCAGGACCCCATTCCTTTTCATGGCGGACTACTCTTCCATTGTGCAGGCAGAGCATATGTTGTTTATCCATTCATCCATGAATGAACCCTGGGTTTTTTCTTTCCCCACTTTTTAGCTATTATGAATAATGCTGCCATGGTTTAGAATTGGTTTAGAATTTTTCATGTAGAAATGATTCATTTCTCTTAGGTGTCATCCTAGGAGTGAAACTGGTGGGTCAAATGTAAACTGTTTGTTCACTTTTTTGAAGATCTACCAGACTTTTCTACTACTGTAACCAGAAAGCACCTGAGTTCCTAATGATCACATCCCAGTGGTGGAATTGTTTTGTCTTTGGGAGTGTTTTCCCCACCACCATTCTCTCCATTCTGCAGGATGCTAAATAATTGTATAGGCAGTTTGTCCCGAGAATTTTTTGTCCTAAAGTTTACTTAAACTATTGCTTTTAAAAATTCTAGTCTTTATTTTTAGAAACTCTGAATTTGAACCCAAAGGAATTTGAATTTTCAGCAAATTGATTATTTAGAGAATTGTTGCTGTTTTTTAGTCACTCAGTCATGTCCAACTCTTAGTGACCCCATGGTCAGAGTAGCCCACCAGGCTCCTCCGTCCATGGGTTTCTCCAGGTAAGAACACTGGAGCGGGTTGCCATTTCCTTCTCCAGGGTATCTTCCCATCCCAGGAACTGAATCTGTGTCTCCTGTGTTGGCAGGCAGATTCTTTACCACTGAGCCGCCAGGGAAGCCAGAGAAACGTTAGCCAGTGTGTCTTTGAAGTACTCACACATGCTCCAAGGTGGATGCACCTTGAACCCATGATGCTGAGTGAAACAGGCCAGTCACAAGAGCCCACATACTGTATGAAGCCGTTTTTATGATGTGTCTAGAATAAACCAGTCCAGAGAGACAGAAAGCAGAGTGGTTTCCAGGGTCTGGGAGGAAGGTTGGGTGGGCTGGGGAGCACAGTATGGAGTTTTTTGTGGTGATGGGGTGACATTTGGTCCATCAACTAGAAGTCTGATGAGAGCTGTGATGCACCCCTTTTTGACAAAATGGTAATGCTGAGCTAGCATTTTATTGAGCGCTTACTGTATGCCAGGCTCTAACTGCTTTGCATCAACTAACTCATGCTCATGACTACCTCACAAGGTAGGTACTATGATTGTCCCATTTTATAGCTGAGGAACTGAGGCCGTGTTCCTGTTCCCTCCCCCAGCTCTTTGCGTTCCTGGGCTTCCTGACCAGCGCCCTGTGGATCAACGCAGCTGCCACAGAGGTGGTGAACATCCTCCGGTCCCTGGGCGTGGTATTCCGGCTGAGCAACACCGTCCTGGGGCTCACGCTGCTGGCCTGGGGGAACAGCATTGGAGGTGACTCGGGGCCGGGTGGACTTTTGGAATGAGCACGGCTGCCTCACTGCTCTTTGCTCCCCCAGCCAGAATGGCATGAGGGCAGGGCTTCCAGGACATCCACCATCAGCCACGCTCAATGCCCACTGTCTTTAGAGTGACCATCCCTGGGCTTCAGGTGGGATGGTCTGGACTGTACCTGAGACTGTAGAAGCTCCAGTCTCTTCTCTTCTCGCTGATGCCCAGATACTTGATGGCTCCCCAGAGTTCAGGAGGGACATGGAGCTTATTGCAGTCAACAGCAGAATATATCCATAGGTGTGGCATGGGTAGGCATTCATGCATACATATTGAGTTAGCCAAAGAATTCATTTGGAGTTTTCCATTCGACAGTAAAGAAAAAGCAGAATGAACTTTTTGGCCAATCCAATACGTATATCCTTTTGGTTAGAGCTGCCAAGTATGGTTAGTCAGGTTGTACACAGCCCAAGGGCATGCTGACAAGGGGTCAAAGGCCCCAAAACTAGCTCTCCTTCCACTCACCTTTTTGGGCCCCTTTTCCTAATTTGCACAGAGGTACTGTGTATGCTGGGGGTTCCCAGGTGGTACTAGTGGTAAAGAACACATCTGCCAATGCAGGAGACGCAAGAGGTACAGGTTTGATTCCTAAGTCGGGAAGATGCCCTGGAGGAGGAAATGGCAACGCACTCCACTGTTCTTGCCTGGAGAATTCCGTGGACAGAGGAGCCTGGCAGGCTACATACAGTCCACGGGGTTGCAGAGTCGGACACGACTGAAGTGATGTAGCCTACACGCACTGTGCCAGCAGGGTCAGAACCTGGGTGAAAGACTGGGGCTGGCTTGTCACACCCACAAGGTTGCCCCTGGTGGGAAAGAAGCAGGTGGAAAGAATTAAGGAGGGAATTGTGTCTCACGGGGCACTGTGGCCTCCCACAGCACCCGGACAAGCTAGTGCCAGAGTCAGGCAGACGTCCGTCAGTGTTTGTTGACTGAATGACTGTGGGTAAGAATGAAGGAACTTGAGACCAACAAGGGCCAGGGAAGTCTCGCACCGCTCAAGGCCTTCTCTTGTTTCCACACAGATGTCTTCTCAGATTTCACGCTGGCCCGCCAGGGCTACCCGAGGATGGCGTTCTCGGCCTGCTTCGGTGGCATCATCTTCAGTATCCTTTCTGCGGTGGCCCTTCCCTCAGTGCTGGGAGCCAAGGGCGGGCTCTATTCCTCCCCCTTGGGACGGGCTTTCACAGGAACGCCTGGGGCAGGTGACTCAGCTGCTTGAGCCTCAGCTTTTTCATCTATAAAATGGGGATGTTGAGAGGACTGACCTCATAGGTTGTTGTAAAGATCGAATGAATTGACAGAAGTGCTTGGTAAACAGCAGTGACGGCAGCTATTCATCTTGTTAGGGCAGGGGTGTTATCAGTAGGTGCCCACACACTAAGCTTGTGGAAGACCTCTCTCCCTCATAGATGTCATGGTTTGTAGATGTCAAGGTTGGCTCATTTCTTCTTTTTTCCCCGAATTATTTACTTGTTTTTGACTGTGCTGGGTCTTTGCTGCTGCACAGGCTTTCTCTAGTTGCAGCAAGTGAGAGCTACTCTCTAGCTGCAGTACACGGGCTTCTTCTTGGAGTACCTTCGCGTGTTGCAGAGCATGGCCTTTAGGGTGCATGGGCTTCGGTAGTTGCAGCATGCAGGCTTGGTAGCTGTGGCACACTGGATTAGTAGCCCTGGAGCATGTGGAATCTTCCTGGACCAGAGATCGAACCCATGCCCTCTGCATTAGCAAGCAGACTCTAAACTATTGAACCACCAGGGAATTCTGGCAAAGTTTTTCTTAAAGAGTCAGAGAGTACATATTTTAGATTTTGTGGGCCATAGCACTCTTTTGCCACTCCTAAACTCTTCTACTGAAGTGTGAAAACAGTCATGGGCAATACATGAACGAATGGGCCTGACTGTCCCAATAAAACTTTATTAATAAAAGCAGACAGTGGGCTGGATTGTCCTGTAGGCTTTCATTTGCCTGGTCTATATGGAAAAGAGAGGGTCAGGCAGCCTGGGGCTGTGAAAAAGGCAGGGCTTGGAATCCAAGCAGTCTTGGGTCCCAGTTCCAGCACTGCCACGTGCCAGCTATGTGACCTGTGTGCAAATGCCTCCTGCCATTTGTCACGGCCTGTTGCCCGCCATGATCTGCTCCTGGCGTAGGGCTGTGGCCTGTCCTGACCTCTCAGGTTGGGGTGGGAAGGATTGAGCTTTGGCTGGAGCAGTGTCCCCTGTGCCATGCTCCTCCCAGTCACTTCACATGACCTCTGTTTCTCCATCTCACCAGGCCCCAAGTGTTTGTCCCTTCCTGCAATCCTTACAGATTGAGGCAGAATGTACAGTGGACACTCTTAGAGGTGCTAAGGATAGGATTTCCTCAGAGAGGGCTTTTGAGGGAAGGGAGTGGGTTGCAGCCAGAGATCAGAAAGATCAGTGGGCTGTGTGTCGGGGTTATGGGGTGTTATGTTCCAACAGACTTCCTGAACTGGACTGTAGATATGCTGGTGGGAGTGGGGCTGGGCTGCCTGCTCCAGATCTCCAGGAGCCACATGGAGGTGAAGGTAAGTACCAGATGATTCAACAAGGAGCCGCTTCATAAGTGTCTCTTCTCTTCCCCTCCCCGCTCTGGACCAGAGACCATTCACATCTCAGTAGGTTACATTTATTGGGGAGAGGACTCGTCTAAATGTGTGATGTCTGATTTGTAGCATATCTTTAAAATATTTTGCATATAGGGTTAAAAGTCTTCCTTGCAAGGTCATGGAGTAATTATTAATAAGACATAGCTTTGAGGGAAGGGGGCAGGAAGGCTCTGGACTCCTGTCTTGGTCTCATCACTGAAGTGCCTTGTTATACAACTTTGACTGAAGTAGAACTCTGAGGGTCTCTAAGCCTCAGCTTCTTCACCTGTGAAATGGATTGATCCCACCCGCCAACTTCCTGGATAAGCACACACAAGATAAGGGCCAGGCTGAACACCTTATCACACCCCTGTTGGGAGAGGACAGGCCGGGATGAGAGTGTTGACAACAGCTTCAGAAGGGAGGAACCTGCATAGATTTGAAATGCACTGAGCAGAAGCGGCTCTGTGGATTCAAGGGGCTCTGCAAATTAATTCCCTGGGGGCACATGAGACCTCTTGACCCCGGCATTCCAAGGGGTGATGGGCTGGAAATCTGCATTTTTAAATACACTCCCTGGAGACATATGAAGGTTAGGACCCTTGAGGGACAGGTCACCAGCAAAACACTACTTGGGGGCAGGTAACCCAAATGTGTAGGTGACTTGGATGGGCCTCCTATGGCCAGGTCTTTCAGCTTTTTTCGAGAAGAAATTGGGGTTCTTAGGTGAGCTTTTCTCTTTGGAAATATTGCATAGTGCCCCTTGCAAGGCAGATGTGACCCAGATTTGCCCAGAGTTTACATTCCCAGGGACTCTAATTCCGAGGCCAAACCAGAAAAGGATGAAGATGGGGTGGGGCATGTGGCCCAGGGGACAGTTTTAAGGCAAATCATGTGGAAGCACTTGGATGTGCAGCTGAATGGTGGAGTCATTCATGAGAACAAAGTCGCCCAGGTCTTTCTGCAGGAGGCAGTTAGTTCTTGAATAGCTGCACGGATGATGTGTAATGAACTGGCTGTGGGCCGGCCTTTCACAGTGGCCACACCCATAAGCCAAATAGCTACTGCTTGAAAAGTTCACTTTTCTAAGGGGTAAACACCGTCTGCAGATTTTGTTTATACTTCTCTTGGGTTTAACAGGTTCCTTTCATTCCTGATTCTCAGCTCCAGATAATGGGGCTTCAGGGCTGGCCCCCTGGGGGCCCCGTTTCTTTCCTTTGGCTCCTTGTGGAGTGTGTGTCTGCATATCCTCTGCCTTTGTGCTGAGTTTACGAAATGCTCCGGCAGTTGATTGCGTAAGACACAGGGCATCACAAGAGGCCACCACAGAAGGTAGTCCGCGCTGTACTGTTGGCTGAAAAACAGGCTGCTCTTAAACACGTACCTACCGTCTGGTCCCATGTCTGGTTGCTTTTGGTGCACACGTATACCCACACATCTGTGTGGACATATGTTGCTGTATGGGAAGGCAGGGGAGGGTAAGAGCTTGGACTTTGGATTTGGACTCTGTCACGTACTACGGTTGATCCTTGAACGATGCAGGAATTAGGGGTGCTGACCGCCCCACATGTCACAAATCTGCTGTCTCTGCCTCAGAAACAAGTGAGTGAGTGATAGTGAGTGTCTTTCGACCCCATGGACTGCAGCCCGCCAGGCTCCTCTGTCCATGGGATTTCCCCGGTGAGAATACTGGAGTGAGTTGCCATTTCCTTCTCCAGCCTCAAAAGCAAAGGAATTGATAAATCAATGGCCCAGGGGCAGGATACTGAAAGAGTTTGGATAGAATCAGGACTCAAACCCTAGCTGTTTTTCTTTTTTGTCTATACCAGCTCTTCATTGTGGTAAATGGGATCTAGTTCCCTGACCAGGGATCGAACCTGGGCCCCCTGCATTGGAAGCGCAGAGTCTTAGCCTCTGGACCAGCAGGAAGTCTCAAACCCTAGCTCTTTGGATTCCACATGTTGTGAGCTCTAATCCAACATGGACTTTTCGCCCGGGCTTAAAGATTGTGAAATGAAAGTACAGATACTATGGTTGAAAGAAACCCACCCGTGTGGACTCAGGCAGTTCAAACCAGTGCCGTTCAAGGGCCAGCCATACTGGGTTTCCTCGACTGCAGATTGTGATCATCATGAAGGCCCCCTTACATGATGGGGGCTGAAAGGGCATGGTGGGTGTGAAATACCTAGTGTAGTGCCTAGGGTTAAGCCTTGCATATGTGTTAGATAGGCGCTAAGTCTGGAGGGGAAAGAAGTGGGAAGGGGACTGACTATTCCCCATGGACAGTGGAGCCTGGGGGGCTACAGTCCCTCGGGGTCGCAGAAGAGTTGGACACAACCGAGCATGCGCACGTTCACGTTCAGGTGGTTTAAAAACATTCAACTTCAAGTTGGGGGAGCCGTCTCACAGGGAGGCCAAAAGTCCCTCCCTGGTCCCTAACCAGGGGCCCTCAAACCTCGGTTTGACTGTCGGCTGCCGTAACCGAGCCTCCCTCCCGTTTCCCCTGCAGTTGGAGCCGGACGGACTGTTGGTGTGGATCTTGGCTGGCACCCTGGGCCTCAGCCTCGTCTGTTCCCTGGTCTTGGTCCCACTGCAGTGCTTCCAGCTGAGCCGAGTTTACGGCTGCTGCCTGCTCCTCCTCTACCTGATCTTCCTCGTGGTGGCCCTGCTCACTGAATTTGGAGTGATTCACTTGAAAACTGTGTGAGTGAAGCTGCGTCAGGGTCCGCCTGGTGGTCAGGAGGTGTCACTGCAGGCGGTGAGACGGAGGATGAAGTGCTTTCTGCAGAACCCGCACAGCCCCAACCGTGAACGGGGTGTGGGTTTGTGGGGGCCGTGCTCTCTGCCAAAGATTCCAGGTCACTGCTGTGCGCAGTGAGGACAGTCAAACGTTGTTTCTGGGACTGTGGTGACGGGGCTTCCCTGTGGACAGAGTCCCAGCGGCAGGCGGAAGACTTCCTTGCATTACCTCCAGAGGTCGGGGTCTGGGTTGAAGGGGGAAGCCTGGGTGCCTTCCAGGCTGGTTCGGGAAGACCCCAAAGAGTTCAGGGCTGGAGGCAGTTAGTCGCCCCTTGCTGCCTTCCTGCAATGTTTCTCAGGGCTCAGAGGGCTGCCAAACCAGGGTTTAGGGAATCGGGGTGACTCGGACCTGGCAGATAGCCCGTGTCGGGTCAGCATACAGAGTGTTCTGAGTTTTGGAGCTGCACTGTCCAGCAGAAATAGGAGACATGACCCTAATTGTGAATTTCTGAGTCGCCATGCTGATAAAGCCAAAAGAAAAAGGTGAAATTAATCACAATGCGTATTGCTCCACAATGGCAGCCGGTGGCAATGGCCCATCAGCGGCTCCAAATTAGACGGTGCAGCTCCAGGCTCTGCCTCTAGAGCTGTCTGCTGGCTTCAGAGGTTTCCCTAGCTGCAAAACAGGAGTCAGTTTGACGGTGCCTGGTGCCTACCTCAGGGGGAGCCCTGGGCTGGGGTTCCCCTGCCTGTAAGCTCTGGGAGGGTCGTGAGCACTCCCCGGTGCCTTCCTGCTGGTAGCCAGTGACCCCCTTTTTAATAAGCCTTTTTCCATTTGCTCGATGCCTTAGGCCAGCAGTAAAGGGATTCGACTTTTCTTCCAATGAACATAATTATTAAATATTTCAAGGATACAGAAAATAACATACACCCAGCTGTTACTACTTCTTGGCCAGGGTGACAGGCAGTTGGATCCAGGGCCGAAGGTTCTTGGGCCTGACGGATCTGGATTTTGTGGTGCGTCCAGGGGTGGGGCTGAGGTGGTGCCATGGACTGGCACGGCTGGGTCCTGTCCCTGCTCCCCACGATCATGGAAGCCACCGCATGGTACCTGCTGGAAGTCACGAGGCGGCAGCCACACGTACAAAGCGGAGGCTCTTTATTAATATGCCAGAAACCCGCAGCACGGTGGGTTTTCTAGATAACAAATCGCTGACGTCGTACAAAACCTTACAGCGTCCTTCCCGCTACCGATACAAAATGATTGTCACATGGTGTGGAGTAAGGCTGGGTTAGGGGAGGGAAGCGAGGAGGAGGGGCTGGATGGCGTCCCCCTCCCAAAGCTGGGTCAGGGCACAGGGCCATCAGACGCTGACTGATAGGTGGTAGGGACCCAGAGCAGGCTGGCGCGTCTCATGTCGGTGTTACCAAGCTTCTGTGAGAGGGTGTCCGAGCTGGGTGAGCTCACAGCCCTGGGTGACACTCACTCCCTGCTCGATGGCCTGTGTGCGAGTTGGAGGGTCCACCTGAGGAGGCCCCCAGTGACCCCACAGGGGCAGCTGTCCTTAGCCTCAGTGATGAGGGCGCCCACCAGGGGGCTGGAGTCTGGGCCATTGGCACTGTTGCCATTTGGCCTCCATCCTGTCCCTGACTAAAAACAGGGCCTTTCGCAGGACAGGGGTGGGAAGCCTGGACTCAACCCCACTCTTCCTGGTAGCAGCCATCACCCTGGGGGTGGGGGAGGTGCGCTCAACCTCCCTGGGACCCCTCTTCTGAGGGCAGATGCTGAGATCGGAGGACTCATGCCCTCCTTTCAAGGCTGCCCCTTGCCTCCTGCTTCCAGAATGCCCATTTCAGTACATAAAAGCTAAAAGGCACCCAGTTGTGCAAATGAAGTTCCTTCTCTAGAGCGGGGGAGGGGTCCAGGCCTGGGCCTGGAGCAAGCTGCCCGCAGCAGCCTGTTGTTCCCCAGAGACGGAGGACAATGTCCGTCTCCTGATTCCTGGTGGAAACCTCAGTGGTTCTCAGTGATTGGTTTGTTTCCCTAAAGGGCTGTGCTTAAAAAAAAAAAAAAACCACCACTCCTCCCCTGATGAGGGGCAGAGCTAAGGGATGCTGGCTCTGGCGATCAGCCCTCCCAGGCCGCAGTCAAGACTTGGCCATGGAGATGGGTAAGGGAGCCGGGTCCTGCCCTGCTGGAAAGAGAATGCGGGGAGGGCGGGGTCTCTGCACCCGCCACCCCTGCCGCCTTCCTAGCTCACGGAGGCAGCTGGAGAGCTGCAGTTGGAGCAGGACACCCCCTCAATGGGGGCTCCTCCCCCTACCCCCGTCCTCCCTGCGTGCTGCTGCCTCCTGCACCGGCTGTGCAGCCCAGGAGCCACCACTGCTAACCCTGCCCTGCCGTGCATTCACGCCCCAACGGCACTCCAATCTCAGGATTCGCCCAAGGTCCCTGGGAAACCGAGGGGCTATCTGAACCTCCTCCCGGGATGGGGAAACCTTGGAGCGAGCCGAGTCCCTGCTCCCACCTCAGTCAAGTCCACGGGGAGTGACTTGCTCAAGGTGAGGGCAGAGCCGGACAAGGGGACCAATGAGTTGGGCAGCCGTGGACGGCCCGAGGTGAGCCTCTGTGCTTTTTGTTCCCTTTCCTCAGCACGCACACTTGTGAAGGATCTGCTGCGGTCTTTGGCAGAATCCCGAACTAACCAAAATATCTTTTTGCTTGAACAGGACAATCCCAAGGCAAAGGGACTTAAGGAGAAAGCCCATTCACTTTGGGACTTGGTCTGGGGTGGTAGCCACTGTCCTGGCCTCTGGCCTGTTCTCCTCCTCCTATGGACCATCTTAGAAGCATTTTCAGCAACAAGGGTTAAAACTTACGGTAGGTGAGAAGGCTCACGGAGCCAGGATACAGCATCTCTGGCCACCCGGTGCTGGCTGAGATCTGACCATGTGGAGTACCCACGGCCCCGAATCACTCGTTCTGGTAGGTGCTTGCTGGGTACTGGTTTCCCAAGGGAACACCCATTCTATGATCATGACATCTGGAGGAATACCATCCCGAGGATGTGGGCTCTTTCCTAAGTGGTTTTGTCCCAAAGCAGGACACAGGAGCCCTGGGCTGTAGGGCAGGTCAGTGGGGAGGCTGCCGGGCGGGGAAGGATTCTGAGAGCAGCATCAGGAAGACGGTGTGACAGGCACACGGGCCCACTGTGAAGGCCAGCCCTGCAGATATCGGCAGGTCTATTCACGGGCTCTTGTGAAGGGGCCTTCTGGAGCCTTCCATGTTAAGAGCGGCTCTTGGTGGCCTGACCACCCCCGAGACGAAGCCGACTTCCAGGGTTAAACAAGGTAAGGCGGTTATAAACCAAACCCCATCTTGTCAGCCTTTTTCTCCTTTCTGTATATAAATATGTGCATATATATATGGATGTGTATATATATATATAACGTATACATATATACACATACATTACTTTGATACATTGTAGTAAAATAATATTATTGTGTTATTGCATAGAAGAGATGGCTTTTGCAGGCTGGGCTTAGGTGATGGTCTGGGAGCGTTGGCGGCTGCCTGGAGGCTGCTGGGTGGCAGGGACCACGCAGCCGCTGAGCGGTCGCTGTTGTTCCTCCTGCTTGCGGGCATGTTCCTCATACCACTCCTAAAACAAGAGAGCAGACAGGGTGCTGAGTGGGTCCCGCCCCAGTCCTGCCAGCTAACCCCAGCCTGATGAGGGTCACCCAGGCTGGGCAGCACTGGGCCCTCTGCCTGCTGTGGGCGGCAGCAGAGTGTCTGCTGCTCGTGCCACCCAACTGGGACCAAACACCAGACCTGCTGGGAAGGCCGACTCTGCCCCTAAGTGGAAAAATTACTGTGCAGTCTTTCCCTTTCTAATTAGAGGTGTGCAAACCTCCTTGTCCAATGTGCTTTGCACAATCCTCTTTGTAAATGAGGCCCAGATAATAATCACCCTTGTGAATAAAATCTGTGTGGTTCACAAAGAGATGTGGCCCCCACCAACCCTCCATGGTATATCCCCTTTGAGCTGGGTGTCCTTATCTTACACCCGAAAACCTGGAGCTCGCAAGTTGCATAAAGTTCTGTGAAGTTTCATGCACCTCCTAACTCCCCTCTTTGAAGAGGCTGGTCCTGGCAAGCCGGCCAGGAACCACCCCGCCATGCTCCCTCTGCCCTGTCTCCTGCTGTGTGTGTTTCCTTCTCGGTTCTGGCTCAGACGATGAGAAGGAGATGAGGTCAGTGACATGCGGAAGAGCAGATGGGGGGCTGCCTGTGTTGGGGAACTAATGCTTCAAGGGTTCAAGGCTGAGCCCCGAAGCACCACTGGTGGTGGTTCCAACAGATAATCCCAGAGCTCCCCACCAAGCACTCCCCACAACTCCAGACGGGGACTGGAGATCGGCCCCCGCCCAGCAGTGGGGAGGACCACTCTCAGGCAGGAGGAGCTTGCAGCGTGGTCGGGGGGCGCTCCTACCTGAATCTCCTCTTGGTACATCTTTAGGCTCAGGTCGCTTTTTGTCCTTGATCTCCGTCCCAGAAACACCAAGGTATTTTGCTAGGGAAGAATGGAGAGGTTATAGGGACCCGCCCAAGTCTGGGCCCTGGTGCCCGGCTTCAGCAGGTCTTACCTGCTCCTCTGGCTTCTGCAAAGGTGTCCCCCTCCTCCAAAAAAAATCACTAAAACTTGTGGGGACAGGGGACTTCCCTGGTGGTCCAGTGATTAAGCTGGAGAAGAAAATGGCAACCCACTCCAGTATTCTTTCTGGGAGAATCCCATGGGCAGGGGAGCCTAGCGGGCTATAGTCCATGGGGCTGCAAAGAGCTGGACACGACTGAGCAACTAAACACCAACCAGTGGCTAAGAATCCATCTTCCAGTGCAGGGGCCGTAGGTTTGATCCTTGGTTGGGGAACTGAGATCTCACATGCCTCGGGGCAACTAAGTCTGTGTGCCACAACTAAGGCCCAGCACAGACAGACAGACACACACACACAGACACACACACACACACACACACGACGGACACGGACAGTGGGGGAGGGTTTGCACTAAGCTCCTTGGGACGAGGCCCTGGGGCTCCCCACCTCGTATCTCTCCAGCTGGGAGAGGATCTTGAGCAGCTGGGCGACGTCTGAGTTGGCTCCCCCTGCCTCCCGGTAGAACTTCAGAACTGCGACCAGCTCGTCTTTGGAGAGCTCCTTCTCCAGGGTGATGCCGCCGTCCACTGCGGGAGGGCAGGGCGGTGGGAAGGCGCCTGGCTTGGTCTGGTTTGGCCAGCCTCGCTGCTGCCCCTAGGGGGAGCTTAAGGCTCCCCGGATCTCCAGGGTACAGCCCTCCGTGTCGCCCCCTACCACCTAGCACTCCATCCCTCCCGGTTCCTGCCCTTCAGTTGCTGTGAGGAGCGCTGCTCAGGCCAGCAGAGTGCAGGGGACAGGGCTGCAGGAGGCCATCCCTGAGCCAGAAGGAAAATCAGGTGGCCTGAGGGGACAGAGATTTGGAAACAAGCAGCCAGAGGGATGTGGCGGTTTTGATGGAGAATCTGGAAAGAATAGAGGTTCAGTACAGAGAAAGCCATGCAACCCAGGAAAAGGGAGGCAGTCGCTGAAGCTGGGCTTGTCAAGCTGCTATGGGCTCTGCGGCCCACGGTATTTACATTGTTTAAATCAAGAACCAGAGGACAAACATGTTGTTTAGGAACACAGGGATGGTAACTACAAGGAACAGCTAAGGGGTGAGCAGTCTGGAAGATGAAGGCGGGACACAGGTCTGCTAGGGTCGGCCTGTGGTTCTTCTTGATCTCTGACCTGTATTCTGGTTTTTAAGATGAGGTCCTGAGCAGTTTTTTTTGGTCATTAAAGTATTTGAAAATAATGCAAATAAGAGGTCAAGAAAGATAAGCCAGACTGATAAGCTGAACTGCCATAAGACTGGATATCCAGACAGCTGAAAAGCTGATAGCTGGACAGAAAGACAGACAAGCGGCAGACACCTGCACCGACCTTCCGAGTCCTGGTTCTTGCGGCTGTAGTTCATTCGAAAGACAAAGGCTTCGAGGATGAAGGCCACAATGATGGTCATCACCACCTGGCCAGGCACAGGGAGAAGAGGAGAGGAATGGGGGGCTGTGAGTTGCGATGGGGCCCCAGAGCCCGGCCAGGTGTGTCCCCGGCCCCCTCCTTCCCGAGCTGCACCGGGTGAGGAGGCGGCTTGTGAAGGCAGAGGACGGCGGGCACTCTGCAGACCCCGACCTACCATGGTCACAATGTAGAAGGTCATGAAGTAGAGGCGGCTCCAGTGCGAGGTCTGGGAGGTGACACCTTCCTGCGGACAGAGGGAAGCAGGCTGTGAGCGAGTGCTGGGGGCAGGGATGCGCTGTCTACGCAGCTTTCTCTGTGGACCCCGCTCTTTACTGACCCTTCCTGATTTGCCTTCAGTTGTGGAGACAAAGGAGGCCGACCTGGCTTCTTGGGTACAAAAACTCCTCTGTGCTCCTTAGGCCTGGACACCTCCCCACCCAGAGCTAATGGCTCGGGACTAAGGCAGGCAGCCTTTGGAAGAATTTAAAGGATGGGAATAACCAACCAAGCACCTTGGCCACACTGTTCCTTGATTGGCAAGTTCCCCTCACAGCGGTGGGAACAGGACAGAGACCAGAGGCTGCCTGGCCTCTCCTGGCTGCTGAGGGATGTGCAGAGAAGGTGGGGAGCAAGGCCACGTTCAGCTAATGGTGGGGTGGCCCCTGGATTCAGCCCATATCCTGGTCTCCCCACAGAATCCCGCCCCCTGTTGGGGACAGGAGAGCAATGTACCCCACGCTGCTGGGTGAGGGAGACCTGGCCTCGCAGACCCCCCCAGGAGCTGACAGGGAGGTCCCTACCATGATGATGTACCAGTTGTTGACCACCGTGAGCTCGAACAAGGTCACTGCCAAACAGAAGGGAGAGACAGAAGCGTCTTGATCAGACCCACTTTTGCAAAGTGGGGTCAGTGGCCTCTCTCCACGTACCCTGGGTACCAGGCACCTGTCTGCCAGCCTGGGCTGTGAGCTTGAGAGAGTGCGCCTGCCCCATAGGAAGTGGTCCCGTCTCGGCCTGGTCCCCAAAGCATGCGTCTTTTGCCTCAGCAGCTCGAGATGCTGGGGTGGGGATCCTGAGGAAGAGCCCCCCCAGACCTTCCTCGGTCTAGGATGTCATGAGGGGGTGCTCTGAGAAAGCTGCGTCTGGCAAGGCCCCTTCCCTCCACAGCCCCCTGCCCTCCCTGCTTCTCTGTGGAAGCCTGGGTAGTGCAGGGCACTGTGGCTGGGCCCCTCCGTGACACTGGGGGTGGCTCCCCAGCATCAGGCTGTACCCCTCCCAGCCAAGCGTGAAGCTCTGCTGTTCCCCGATGCTGGGAAAGGGACAGCAGATGCAGGAAAACTTGGCGACCGAGCCCTGGGGTGGCAAACTAGAGGCTCCGTGGGGGCCAGAGAGGACTCGAGCAAGCGTGGTAAACACCCTGGGGAGGGGAGGCCTCGGCCAGCTGCACTCCCCGGCACCTGGGACCTGTGGGTGCCACAGCCCACCTGGGCTTCCTGCACTCACCAAAGCTGTTGAGGATGTTGTCAAAATTATTGAGATAGTAATAGCCTTCCTCCACGACGGTCCTGTTGCCCACGGTGTGGTTCAGCCAGCGGTAGGCATCTGCCACTGTGCTTGTACTGGCCAGGGAGACGGGTGGGGGGAAGGTTACAAGACGGTCACCTTGACAGAGGACAGAAAATTTAAACAAACCAAGGTCTGACCGAGGAGCATCTGGCCTGGACCAGCCTGATTTCCTGCCCAGAAGCCACCCCCCAACCCCCAGCTCTCTTGCCTGTCTTCCTGTCTCAAGGGGAGTCCCCAGGGTGCTGATGGGAACCCCCAGACTCGCCCCCCACATCCTCCTCCACTTGGCATTTGTCTGCTGCTGGCTAAGACCTTCTCCCTCTCAGCAGCTGCGGGAGGGCAGAGAAAGACAGTGCCTCCTCTAGGCAACTCCCCCATCCCCGTCCCCACCCTGCCAGTCTGTGGTGTGGTCTGGAGGCCAGATGCCAGCAGAGCCTGGAGAGAGGCCCACTCCTCACAGGGCTCCCCCAGCACCTGGCTGGAGCACTGTATTCTCTTCTGTTCTAATCAGTTGCCCCTGTTCTAAGAGCTTACTTGCTACTTCCCTTCTAGCCTTTTTATGGCTCATCTGCTATAACTCACGCTGATGGTTTGACACGTTTGGTCTTTGGGGCCCCGAGGAGCTTGTTCAGAGGGTAGTGCCTGACAGGGTGGTGTCTAGAGTTTGCTCTTTTAAGCAGCTGCCCTGGGGGTTCTGGTATGCCCTAAGATCTGTGACCCTCCACTATGGGCTCTGGCTGCCGGTGGCTCTAGGACCTTTATCAGTACTTGAAGCTACAAGGACGGATTCTAAAGAGAATACTGGATGCGTCATGGGGGCCTGGGAGGAAGGAAGGGATCACGGGAGGTTGTGTTCCCCGCTCTCTGTCCTTCCTGCGTGTGTCTGTCTCATCCTGTCAGGCCCCTAGCTGACCTGTCTGCCTGCGGCCCCAGCCGCCCCAGGGACAAGTAGGAGGAAGCCACGGGCCCCTGGCCTGCACTCCCGCAGTGGAGCAGCCTCCAGTGTTCGGCGTGAAGGGAGAGCTGATGGAGGCCTGTTGGGAGAGAGGCTCCCTGAGCCTGCCTGGGGGACGGGGCGACTGGCTCAGTGTCCTTGCTTCAGAGAGGCCCCTCCTCTAGCTGCTGCACTGGACTGACAAGCCCTGGAAGCTCGGCACAGTGATCCCAGGGCTGTAACGGGCGCGGTGGCTTCGGAGTTGGGTCCCTGGGGAATCAGGTGGCTGTGCCAGTCCCGTCTGGGACCCTCCGGGAACGCAGGCTGCCCCCGGGGGGCCCGGCCTCGAACTCACTTGCAGCAGTTGGGGTAGAGGATTCCACAGAAGAATTCCATGCCCACGATGGCGAAGGAGTAGTAGAAGATGAGCAGGGTGAGGCCCAGGCTGGGGAGGAGGGTCAGAGGGCACGGGGTGATTGAGGGCCCGGCGGGAGAGCCCAGCTCGCTCGGCAGCCCCGGCACCGCAGACCCCCGAGCTGACAGAGGGGAGACGCGTGCCCCTAGCCAGGTGCGCGAGCTGGAGAGTGCCTGCAGGGGAGGGGCCTCGGATTCGGGTCGGGGGGTGGAGGAATCGCCGGGGTGAGGACTCTGGCACCAGACGCCCCTGGACCAGCAAATCAGCCCTTACCTGTGAAGGCAGACACAGGTGGTAAGTGAAGCTGACAGCCCCCGCCCTCCCGATCTCAGATGGCTCAGAAGATACGTGGAGCCAGGGAGCCCGGTGGTGGGCAAGACCTCAGGCTCCTTGAAGACCCTTGATGTCCGTCCTTTCCGGGACTCCTCCTCGCTCCTCTGCCACCGCTGGCAACCATCCACCCAGCTGCCCGCCCCGAGAGGGCACAAGCCTCAGGGCGCCTGGCCCTAAGGGCCCAGAGTCAGGGCGCTACCTGGCCATCCGGGGCAGCAGCTCAAACATGGTGTCCAGCACGTTGCGGTAACGCTTCTTCAGCTTAAACAACCTGAGGGAAGACGGAGGCCGGCCAGTCACTTGCAGATGCCGGGTGTGGCCATGGCCTGGCCAGTACACTGCACCGGGGGGTGGGGTCAGGTCAGGCCCGGGGCTTCTCTGGCCCCTGAGCGCCTCCTCTCCCCCAGTCACCAGCTGGCCACTCAGGTGACTGGCAGTGCCAGTCTGGGAAGGGCGGTGGCAGTGCCAGGACGTTAGGGGCGGGATGGGACAGGCTACCTCTGATGCTCTGTCTGGTCTCTGCCCGCCCACCAGACCCAGCCCTGCTGTCACCTCAGCAACTGGAGGGGACGCAGGACCACTATGAAGTAGAAGGGCTCCATGTTGAAGGCCAGAGCCAGCAGTCCCAGGAAGGCAAAAGCTGTGACGGAGAAGTCGAACCTGGGGATGGGGAGGGAAGGAGAAAGAGAAGTGAAGGTCCACTCAGTCCACCCCGCCAGGCTCCCCTACTCCAGGGGGACCCCCCCCCGACTGGTAAGGGACAACGTACTCAGGTTTCTACAAACGTGTACCGTTTCCTACAGTGGTGGCCAGGGGAAGTCCCCATGGACCCTCAGAGGTTGTGGCGCTCTGATTTATGACTGAGCACACATATGATTGGAGCACACACACCAAACCACCGCAAAGGCAGCTGCAGGCCCTGCAGCCGGCCAGCTTCCTGCCGCCGTCGGGTGTCTTTGAGGCTGGTGTCGCCGGGCCTCTCAGTCAATAGCACACCCCTCAGGGGTCGGAAACCCCTTCCTGAAGGTCTCACGGCAGACATGGGATACACCAGTGACCCTGGTGAAGGGACTGCGGGGTGGGGCAGGACCACAGCGGAGGCCTGCCTGAGGCCAGCTCCCCCCACGCAGGATAGAGGACTGTCCCCCCCAGATACATATTAAGGCCCTGCACCTGCCAACAGCAAGCACACGCCCTGCTGCTCTGCCCAGCTCCTCTCTACTTATTAACCTATTTCACTCTCATGACCCGAGACCACGTGAGCGTGGCCTGACTTTGCAGGTGAGTTAACTTTCGTGGGCAGTGAGCGACCTCTTGGGGCCTCTGGAACAGGGAGAGGGGCCTCCAGCTCGATGGTGATCATGCATCAGGCTGCGTGCCACCTCCTCTGTGAGTGCTGTGGTTTTCATGGAGGATAAGAGAGCTTAGTTGTCAGGGAGGGGTGTGGGGTTCAGTGACTCAGAAAGAGCCAGCCGGCCTAAGGACCCCCCAAGAGGCCTCATCCAGGAGGGACTGGTGGGGTGGTCCCAGGGAGGAAGATGAGGGCCTGACCCCAGTGGTGCCTGGAGCCACAGGCAGACCCCCTCCAGGAGACAGAGACCCAAGCTGGCCTCGGACCTTCCGGTGGTGGGTGAGGAGGGAGAGGGCCAGTGGCTTTCATCAGAGTCCCTGACATGGTTGAGAAACATGCTCTGGGGACTACGTTTGGTGGTCCAGGGGCTAGGACTCCTTGCTCCTGAGGCAGGGGGCCTGGGTTCGATCCCTGGTCAGGGAACTAGATCCCACATGCTGCAAAGACTGAAGATGCTGGGCGCCACAACTAAGACCCTCCACAGTCAAATAAATAATCAAATAAATATTAAAAAAAAAAAAAAAAAAAAGGAGTGACACATGCTCTGTACTCACAGATTCCATCCGGAGGACAGGTACTCAATGGGGCCCAGGCCGGCAACTTTCAGGAACAGCTCCACTGCGTAGACTGTGAGCAGGAGGAGGCAGTGAGCAGGGGCCCTCCTGTGGCCTCCCCCACACCTGGCCTGTCTCTTCTCAGGACTCTCCTGAGGTCTGGTCACGTGCCCTGCAGACACCCACATCCCACCTGCGCCCCCAGTGAAAGTGTGGGCCCTGGAGCAGGGCCAGGCCCAGACGCTGGCCAACCAGGGTCGCCTGCTAACAAGACCAGCATGTGCTCCCGCTGTCTGGGGGCGGGGGTGCCAGGCACTGTCTGTCCATCCGACAGATATTTCCTGAGCGTGACTTCTGTGCCAGGCATTGCACTGGGTGCTTAGAGTTTAGAGGAAGACAAGGAATGAGTATGTTACACTCGGGGAGGTGTTACATTTGAGACAATCAGGGGCCAGCCTGGATGTGGTCTTGGCCTGCTTAAGAGGCGGAAGGAAGGTGGGAGTCCCTGGAACATGATGAAAGGAGGAGGTGAAGGGGGAGCTGGGGAGGGGATTTCGGGTCACATGAGAGGCACAGCCAGGAATGGACCCCCAGGGCCCTCTGATCCGAGTGTGTGCGCTGAGTCCCTGTGCTACTCTGAACTCCGCAGAGGACGCCAGAGGGCACTGATCAAAGCAGTCGAAGTCCCACTTTTTAGGAAGAATGAAAACAATTTGGGACGTGGTGTTACTAGTCATGTCTAATGTTTAGACATGATGTGGGGAGAGGGGTGTGGTGAGGGGATGAGTGCACTGGCAGAGGAGACACGGGCAGAGGCCCAGGGGTAAGAGAGGGCAGGGGGTCCTGGGGAGCAGGATGTGTTCTGGGGGACAAGGCGGGGCGGTGCTGGTGACAGACGAGGCCTCAAATGAAGGCTGAAGGGGCCCCACGTGGCCCTGTGAGTCACACCCAGCACAGGGACTTGGTCCAAATGGCAGTGGGCAACCCCCAGAGTTTAGAACAGGGACGGGGGAGAATCAGACTCAATTTTTGCTTCCTGCTGCTGACACTTCCCTGCTTTAGAGAAGAGCCATGAGACCCTAACCCAGCAGGAGGTTCCAGCCAGTGACAGAAGGCCATGTCAGAAACTTACTAGTCAGAAAGACGAGGTAACTCCACGGCACGTGCCTGGAGACGAAGTTCCCACCTGTAAGAAGAGGGGCAGCAGTTGAAGAGGTGGGTGAGGGGCTTCCCTGGGCCAGTGGTTAAGAATCTGCCTGCCAGTGCAGGGGACATGGGTTCGATCCTGGTCGAGAGAGATCCCATATAGAGGACAGCAACTAAGCCCGTGCTCAAAGAGCCCAGGAGCCGCAACCACTGAAGCCCGTGTGCCTAAAGCCCATGCTCCACAGCAAGAGAAGCCACCGCAGTGAGAAGCCTACGCACCGCAACGGAGACAAGCCCCTACTCTCTACAACTCGAGAAAACCTGCACCCAGCAACAAAGAGCCAGCACAGTTGGGTCTTTATATAAATATATATCTTTAAAAAAAAACAACAGTTGGGCCAGGTGTGCCCACAGGACAGGCCGGTCCCCTTGCCGGGCTCACCTTTCAGCCTGAAGGTCTCCACGAGGATCCAGACCCCGTTGACCGCCACCACCAAATCTGCAACAGACAGGCTCATGAGAGAGCGAGCATAGGTGGGTGCAGAAATGCACAGGTCACAGCTGCAGCCCCTGGTTAGTTTACAGGCAACTCTGAGAGAATGCAGGGCGGCTCCCTACACCCAGATAACAGGTGCCTTCCTGCTGAGTGCTTTTACCATGAGCTATATCGACCAGTGGTTTCACTTAGAAAACAGCTACAGATTTCTAAAGACACGCTCTGTGTCACTGTAGGGAAACCAGTTAAGATGTTCCAGTACAGTAGAAACTACTACAATACTGTAAAGCAACTGGACTATTTTAATTGATAAAAATTTAAAAAGCTGTTTCCATAAAACCTGCAGCTTATTCCAAGCTGATGTATAAGATGGACCACATACATAGGGTTTGAGTCCTGACAACATCTGTTTCTCCCTAGAGACATCTGCTCTTTCAGTGACTCCAGGAACTAATTAGCGAACTTGCACATGCACTTGGCCTTTCATCTAGGAATCCTGCTTATGGGATCCACCCCAATGAGACACTGGCAAAAACAGAATGACATATGCTGAAAGCTGTTCACTGAAGAGCTATTTGTGGTTGCAAAGAAACTGGAAACAGCCTACATGATGGACAGGGGGCTGGATGAGTAAACTATGAGGACATCCATGAAATGGTATACTGTCAACCATAAATCTTAATTATGTTGAACTGGTTCATAGGGCTTTTCAGGTCCACTCTATCCTTCTACTTTTCTATCTATATCACTAAATCTTTGAAGAGTTTGATATTGAAACTCCAACTAAAAATCTTAATGTATCTACTTAATTGTAATATATAACATATATTTGAGATATATATATGTATCTACTTAATTGTAACATATAATATATAATGTAATATATAATTGTAATATATAATGGAACCATATGTAACTTTGTTCTGTATTTTCCAAGTCTCCTGTAAATGTGTTATCACAATTTAAAAAAATAAAACAAGTAAAAAAAAAAAACCACTCATGAAGTAAATGTATAATATCCATAGAAGAGAAAGAAAAAAACTATCATCAGCAATTAAACAGTTAAATATTAAAAAAATGAAGAACATCTCTTATGTATTAATATGGTGTGGTCTCTAGGACATATTGTTAACTGAAAAAAAGGAAAGCTGAAAAAAGTGTATAAACTGTGTGCTAGTTTATTTAAGACAGGAAAATATGCATATATGCACCTATAGTTTTTACAAATGGAAGGATAAAGTATAATACAAGTTACCCACTGGGGGAGGAGATAGGATTAAATGAGACTTCCTTGAATATATTTTGTCTGGTAGATCTGACTTGTAATCATATATATATTTACATAATTATAAAGCAAAATTAAATGTAAAAAGCAATCTCTAAAATAATGTTTAAATGCTCCGTCACTTCATTTTATTTTGGCCGTGCCACACGGCGTGTGGGATCCTAACTCCCCCAACCAGGGATCAAACCCCCGCCCCTGCAGTGGGAGCACAGAGTCCTAACTCCTGGGCTGCCAGGGAAGTCCCCTAAACATTGTTTTAAAAAATGAAATAAACGGCACTGATGAACCTGTCTGCGGGAGGGAATGGACATGCACACGTAGAGAACGGACTTGTGCACACAGATGGGGAGGCAGACGGCGGGGCCATGGAGAGAAAACAACAGCACAGACACAGTATCGTGTAAAGCGGACCCTGGTGAGAAGCTGCTGTTAACACAGAGCCCATGCTGGTGCTCTCTGGTGACCCCAAGGGGTGGTATGGGAGGAGAGGAAGTTCAAGTGGGAGGGGATATATGTATAATTATGGCTGATTCGTGTTATGGTAAGGCAGAAACCAACACAACATTGGAAACATTAAAAAACGAATTTTTTTTTAAATGAAATAAATCCAAACATGCATCTCAATGGTGACACGCCCACATGGAGAAAACTATTCCGGTGACCGTAAGACACAGCCATCGAAATGCTTATCCCTGCAGTGATGTTTCTAACAATATTAATGGTTTGGGTTGTGTTGGTGTTGTTCTTTGGAGACTCCGTGTGGACTGTGTGGAGTGCACATAGTGGACTGTGTGTGAAGACACAGTGTGGACTGTGAGATACAGCAAGTGAGTCGTTGTGTCAGTATTGCTGGGACCTAGGATTTTAAGCCTGGGAATTTAGATATGAAAGAATGATGGAGTTAGGTAAAAACCCAATAGTCCAAAATTTCAATTAAGAATATCAAGAAAAATTCACAAGCTAGTTTAAAAAAAAAAAAAAAAGAAAAAAACAAAATCCTACCTCTGTCCATGAAAAGTCCTAGAAACAATAACCAACTCCAAGCAACGCGTACTGTTAGCATCTCTGACTGTGATCTCTAAACACCATTTCCCGTTAAATGGAACCAGAGCTCCTTAGAAAGGGTGAACCCCACCAAACCTCTGAATGAGTAGAACAGTCTGCATCTGTGCAGTCCCATTGGTCATCATTAGCCAGATGAGTGCTCAAACTTTGGCTACTGTGATGGGAACTGAATTTGTCATTTTAGTTGGCTTAAGTTCAAATAGGCATGTGTGGCTAATGGCTGCCGTGTTGGACAACACAGGTCTAGCTCTAACTACCAAACTACAGGACGTAAGCAACAGAGGAACATGCGAAAACAAGGCTCAAGGACAAACAATCCTGTTTCTTCAACTAAACACTGCAAGAGGGAAAAAATGGATGGGGGAGAAACCTACAGATTAAAACAGGTCAAACTGACGTGTCAACCAACCACAATCTGTGGTTCTGGAATTTGATTCCTAAAACCCCAGGTCTGGAGAAGGGGTGATGAGCTGGACTGAGGGGATTAGATGGACAAGAAAGACTGGCCAGGAGATGATCATTGTTGAAGCTGGGGGATAGGTATGTGGATGCTCATTACAGCCCCTCCACTTTCACACGTGCTTGGAATTTTCTATGATAAAAAGCCAAGAGCATGACTTATCCCTTGCCCCTCCACCTTCTGGAGCAGTAAGACTCAGGAGGACAGAGACCTAGAGCTGTGGCACATCACACTTACACATGAAATACTGGAAGGCCTTGGACTTCACAAGGATATTAATTCCTGTTTGAAGAGAAAAAATGGTAATAGTGAAATTTTCACATATAAGTACATAATCACCAAACACATACTTCATGCATGTAAGCAAATGGGGTGTTTATGTCCAGGGGAAGAAAAAGGAAGGGCCTGCTCTCAGAGGAATGCCCATTCTCAATGCCCCCGGACAACACTGCATTGGCAACAACTTCTTTGGGAAGAGCCTGGGCAACCTGGAGCCGTGACAAAACCGAACAAGGCTTTGCTGGCCGCTCCTGAAACTTCAAGTTTGCTCCTGGCCTAGACCTGGCACTGTTTACTCATCCACTTGAATAACATATCTTCCCAATGGCATGGAAAACTCACTAAAGAACATGGAATAGTAACAGCTGTGCTCAAAGTTCTATCCTATCTTGGGAGAAATCCCAAAATAGGATATATCATTTTAACTGGGTTTTTTTTTTGGTCACACTGAGCAGCATGGGGAACGTCCCCAACCAGGGACAGAACCTGAGCCCCTGCATTGGAAGCACGGCATCTTAAGCACTCGGCATCCAGGGGAGTATGGCCATTTCAACTCTTGTTCAAAACAGCTGAACTGTAACCCCTGTGAGCTAAGCATATCCTGTGTGGAACTTCAAAACTGGCATGAAATTCAGAGAAAACTACTAGGTAAATGATACGGTGGACTCAGATGTTTAAAATTTTATATGATACAAGCATTGATGAGATACACTAACTATATATCCTGATACGAGAGGAAAGTAAAAACTCTATTGTAAAAGGCATGTTTCACAACAGAATGTACAATGTAATCCCCTCTACTGTTTTTAAAAGGCATAGAAAATAACCTGTAACAAAAGAAAAACACATCAGAAAATTAATACTGATTATTTCTGTGTGGGAGACTTTCCTTTTCTTCTAATTATCTAACTTTGTATACATTTCCTTCAACGAATAGTTCAATATTGATTGAACTATTCAATAATAGTTGAAAAAACAATCCACAATTCTTTTTTGTTTGGTTTTTACGTTACTGATTTCCCTCCCTAGTGCAATACTAGTTCTCTGCTGGGGTCATCACACACTCTTTTACACACACAGACAGTTCATAGGCATGTGCACGTGTACACACACACCCACCCACCCACTCTGGTCATGTTCTTTAAATGCTCATCAGTGGCCTCTGGAAACCTCCATTCGTACCCAGCAGTCAGGACGCCATGTTCAGGTCGGCCTTACCTTTGAAGATGAGGAATGCTGTCCTGGGAAGCTCATCAAACCAGTGTTCTCTATTTCTCTTTGCCTGACCGAGGAACAGGGCCGTGGGGGAGAGAATTAGGACCAGGGACTGGAGCCCAGCCCTGGGGGCCAGGGTGCCGCTTTCCTTTCCTGCTCTCTGACCAACTCGGGAAACCATGAAAACACTCGGGGTTCTACAGAACAACCAAGCCAGCTGAGGCCTGCCGGCCTTTTCAGTGTGCTGTGCACTGGCATTATTTTCTATATGATCCTGAAACTAACGCAGCAGGGTAGGACTCTCATGGCCCCACTTCCCAGGCCAGACAAGCCTTGGAAAGGTTCCATAACCTGCCGGACACCACACGGAGACTAATGGGGTCTGAGACTCCGGGCTCTTAACTAGGTCGGCATATTGCAGGGGGATGGGCAAATTTGGCCGGGGGCCACCTGTTCTCTCTACAATTCACGGCGCCCAGCTGAGAGCTGGACTGGCCTCATCCCTCTCCCATGGAACCGTTGGCCTGGTCCCTCCCCGGAGTGCACCCACCTTCCACTTTAAGGCGGCAACTTCATAAATATCATGAAAGTCCTTCAGGCTGTCATAAGCAACAAGAAAGGGCAAAAGAAAAAAAAATCAGGCACGTTCCCACAGAGCTTCAGTGGTTCTCACACCCTCCTGCCTATGGTCACCTTTGAGAGGTGGAGGGGGTGACATCTGAGAGTCCCAGCCCGTCGGGGCCCAGGGGATGGGTACCTGCTGGCTTTTCATCTCCTCCTTCCCCCAGGTTATTGATACTTCATTCACTCAGTCTACACTGACTACCACTGGTTTGCATCCCCCAGAGAGCCAGCCCCAGAATGACCACCACTGTCAGACAAGGACGGAGCATCCTTTGGCAGAGGATTAACTAGAACAACCATGGCTGAGAGGTCAGCCCAGACCGAGCTCTCTCACCCTCATCTCTACAGCAGGCCTGCTGCTTCTCAAATCAAAAAGAAAAGGGTTTTGGTCATCAGCAGTCAGAAGACCAGGACTGACCATGGACAGCTCGGGGCCTGTTCTGAGGCTGTGCCAGGGCTGTGTGTGTGTGTGTGTTGTTCACGTTGCTCTGTGGATCTGTTCACATGCAACTACCCCAGCTTGCTCATGGCTCGAGGGTGAGCAGCTGGGCCAGTCCATTCCACTAGCCAAAACATTCCTTTCTTGTTGTGAATTTAAATTGGACGTGGGTTGGACTCTGTCATTTGTAAAAAGAATCCTGAGCAATAGGGTCTATGTGCATAAAAAGCTCTGCAAAGAAAACTAAGTCTCTAAGAGCCTCTTTGCCAGCCCAGTCACCCCAGGGCCTCTTGTCAATGCCTCCTTCGGCTATACTGCACCCACCTGGGGTCCCTCTCACCTGAGCAGTGGCGTGTTGCTCTGATTCAGGGCCTTGAAGGTGAGATAGCGCTCTCCCACACTCATCCGGGGCTTGTAGAAGCGCATCAGGCCTTCGAACTGCCTGTAGGAGATGCCAGCAGGCCTCTGGGGAGACAGGGAAGATGGCCACGTGGAACACGGGAAAATGCAGAGTCCAGCTGCCCTTTCCCTTGAGGGGAGCCATGCCTGATGTCCCGCATCACGTGGGATCCCAGGGCACCCTGTTCTTTGTTCTCCCAAGGGCAGGACCCCTGGTTTCTGAAGCTGCTGGCCCTTCTACACTTAGGAGATATTGGGAAGTGGGGTGGAGGTGGGGGAGGAAGGGCAGGAGAACAAGGACCAACCCGGCTCCCTGGCTTAGCCCCTAGCCTCCCCCTACCCGCTGGCTGACGAGCAGGCGGTAGGCGTGCTGGATGGCTGTTCGTTTGTGTAGCAGCAAAGACTTGAACTTGCGTTTCTCAATGTCATTGAAGGTGTCAAATACCACGGCCAAGAGCTGAGAGGGAAGAGCAGAGACTGGGTACCCGTGCCGACTGGGCCTCAGGGAGCTAGGAACAGTTCCCCAGCCTCCAGAGGGTGCTCCTCCAGCCACCCTAGAAAGACAGGTTGAGAAGAGCCTCTCCCCTGGCCAGGTGTAGGAAGTTCATCTCCAAGTCTTAGGAGAGGAAGGCCATTCATTGCCACTTGTAAATTTCCCCTCTACAGATTTGTGAAAACACTATTACATTTTCCCCCGGGTTTTCTTCTCTACCTGTAGCTCATCCCTGCCTTGGGCAGTTTTATAAGGGGAGAGAAGCGGTGAGGGGAACACTCTGGTGCCTTTGCCCCATTTAGCTCCATGTGATGGCTGGGGAGGCTGTGTGTCCATCCTGTGCCCTCGAGCAGGGAGGGACATCGCTGTCCCTTCCTCCCCTGTCCCCATGTTCCTTCTCCTGCTGAGTCTGTGTGGCCCTAGAAATGATGGGCGAGAGGTGGCCCGCACCTAAGGGCACAAGGTTCTGGAAGTGCCCAGTTCCAAAGTCAGCATGTGGACAACACAGCCTGCGTTATCAGAGGGCAATGGGAGGGCGGGAGCGGAATTTGAAAGAAGCCTTTTTGAGAACACTTTCTTTCAAAAATATTTTGAGAGGAATTCTCTTTGCCTTTCCATCCCTTCAAAGTGGACCCCTACATTTCCCTTTAGATCAAGGGAATCAGCAAACTTTTTCTGTAAAGGGCCAGAGAGCAAATATGTTAGGCTCTGCAGGCAAGATGGTCTCTGTAGAAATCACTCAACTCTGCAGGTGTAGCATGAAAGCAGTCACAGGCTATATGCAAATGAATGGGCATAGCCAAGTGCCAATAAAACTTTATTGACAAAAACAGGTGGTAGGCTGGGTTTGGGCCCCAATGGCTGACTTATACCTTGTATTTTCACAGTTCAAAATACCTGTTAAAGCAAATAATTACACATAACGCCATTTTTAGGATTCTAAACTAACAACGGCACAAAACAACTCTAAGATGTACAAACAGATATCCAACATACTTATTTTGGGTCTTGAGAAATTAAAAAAAGAAAATATTTTCCTGCTTAAGACATCACATTTTAAGGCAGGGACGGGAGCCTGGTGGGCTGCCGTCTATGGGGTCGCACAGAGTCAGGCACGACTGACATGACTTTGCAGCAGCAGCACAAGTCCACCCCCAGAGAAAGTGTTTTCCATTTCTATACCGGGCCTGACTCTGGTGACTGGTGTGGGGATGCTCATCAGAAGTATAGAAATAAATGCAAGACTTGGTAAGTCCTCTTATAATTCTGGCATCCATGTGGTCTCAGCACCAGCCTGACAGCCTGGTCTGGGAGGTGATCAGCTGATGGCAGGAACCCTCCTGGTGGCCAGTCGAGCCTCCAAAAACACCTCCAAAGTTCCCAGTGTGCATGGGGACTGCACATTGTCCTTAAAGGAACGTGTTCTGTATTGGGTTTCCCAGGGGTTCATAATAAACGGGGTAGAAATACATAGGACGTTCCTGGCATGTGCGTGCAGTGGGATGGGGTGGTTAAGAGCAGGGCTCCTGGCCACCCGCGCTGTGCAGGCAAGGCTGACTCACCCTATCGGTCTGACTCTCAGTTTCCTCAACTATAAACTGAGAATCATAGTAAGACATCTAGGGTTTGAGTGTTAAATTATTTAACCCCTATCCATAAAGCACTTGGCATAGTACCTGACTAAGGCTTCATAAGTGTCAGCTTTTCCAGTTATTATATGTTTGCCGTGAGAAGGAAAAGGTTCCAGGGTAGTTTTGGTTTAAACTCTAGCTCTGGGACTTCCTTGGTGGTCCAGTGGTTAAGACTCTGTGCTCCTAATTGGGGGGGGGGGGGGGGGGGCCGGGTTCGACCCCTTGGTCGGGAAACTAGATCCCACATGCAACAACTAAAGATCCCACACGCCAAAATGAAGACCCACCCAGTACAGTCAAATATATGAAAAAGTCAGTGAATGAATGACAAGCTCTAGCATCGTCAGCAGCAGCACTAACCCAGAGAGGCTAGTTACTGCTGGTAACCAGCTGAACTCAAGTTCTGACAGGGCATTCCTAGTCACACCACACCTGACTAGGGTCTGGGACTTCCTTCCCCTATGTTCCGCCCTCGGAGGTGGACGGCCATCCCTACTGTATCCCCACAATGTCCAGCACGGCGATGGCTGGGGCTGGTCCACGGAACAGAAGCCAAGGCCACTCACCAGGTTCATGATAAAGTACAGCTCGATGGAGAGGTACACGATGAAGAAGACGCAGGACCAGGGGTTCCGGGAGTAGGAGGGCATCATCACATCTGGGAAGCTGTATTTGCAGAGCGTTACCCGCAAGGCCCTTGTCTGCCCATCTCTGCTTTCTCTAAGGACATCCCTCTTTCTGCCTGACCCCCTGCTGCCCCTCCCCTGCTCTCAGCTCACCAGGCCACTCCCATCCCTCATGGTGATCCTGAGCACCTGTCTGAGCCAAGATATGGAATACCCTTGGCTGAAAAGAGGAGACAACTCTGGGCACTACCAGAAGGCAGACAGAAGCCAAAGCAGAGCCCAAACTTACTTGGCGGTGGTCAGAAGGACAAACAGACTGATGATGCTGTTCTCCAGGGTGCTGAAGTACTGTGGGGACAGGAGGGCCAGAGGACACATGGGTGCCAGCCGAGGGAACACACCACCGGGAACAGGGTGTGTGCAGCGGGTCCTCTCCAGAGCCCTGCCCTCCCCCACCCCACCCCACCCACCCCTTCCTCCTCCCGCAGGATCCCTTAAGGATGGCAGAGGAACAAGCAAACTCAGAGACCAAGGCCTCCTCCTTCCTGAGCTCAATGCTTCTGGCAGAAGCAGACACCTGGCCTGGGGACTTGTCTCCCAGAGAATCACATGTTCTGCACAATGAGCTGGGCTCTCCTCCACCACTCCTCTGCCAAAATGTTTCAGTGTTCCAGATTTGATCCTGGAAACATCCCTCTCAACGACAGGACAGGGGATCCCCTTGGTGCTCAAAGAAGGAACTGAACGTTCAGGTGCCATAAGCGCTGATGAGAAACCAAGCAGGGCACCCCTTCCTAATACGGCTGGCGGCGGGGAGGTCAGTCCAGCCACCTGGCCTGAAGTGAAAAGGCCCCACATACAGCAAGACACAGACAAATGCGTTGATTACTTACAGGATCTGAAGGATTAGGGGAGAATAAGTAGAAACCTAGAAGAAGGTGGTGGGAAACATAGGTTAGAGCAGAAGTCCCAAACCCAGATGTCAATACTAATAAACATAAATGAGTGCAGTGGGCGGAGGGAAAGCGCAGGAGGGGGTGGGGACCGCGGCAGAGCACAACGCATGCTCTGGCTGAAGGCACCAGGTAACTGCTGCCATTCAGGAACGTGATCCAAGCACCACTGTAGCTATTATTAAAAAGGCTAGTTGGGGACCTTTCTGGTGGCCCAGCAGTTAGGACTCTCTGCTTCCACTGCAGGGGGCTGGGGATCCCTGGTCAGGGAACTAAGATCCTATGTGCTGTACAGCGCAGCCAGAAAACACAAAGGCTGGATGTGCAAAGCAGTGACTCTAGTTAATGATACCATTATCATGTGTTTGAAAGTTGCTGGGAGAGTAGATTTTAAAGTTCTCATCAGAAGGGAAAAAAATAAACTATAAGTATGTATAAAGATGATGTTGTTAACCGGATCATTCTGTAATATGTTCATAATAAATCATTATGCTGTACACGTAGAACTAATACAGTGTTATGTCGATTACATGTCAATGTTTTTTAAAAAAAGAGAAGTTTAAAAAAAAATTTAAGATTTTAAGGCTGGAAATCTGTATTTTCATGTTAAAAAATCTATTTTTAAAAAATGCTGGCTCAAAGGACTTCCCTAGTGGTCCAGAGGCTAAGACTCAGCTCCCAACGCAGGGGACCAGGTTGGATCCCTGGTCAGGGAACTAGATCACAAATGCTGCAACTAAGACTTGGAGCAGCCAAATAAACAAACATTTTAAAATAAATATTAAAATTAAAGTTAATTTTTTTTAAGACTTCGCCTGCCAGTGGACGGGGTGCAGGTTCAATCCCGTCAGGCAGCTAAGATCCCACATATCTCGTGCCCCCAAAACCAAAAAAATGTAAACAGAAGCAATGTTGTAACAAATTCAATAAAGACTTTAAAAAATGGTCCACATCAAAAAAAAAAAAAACTTAAAAAAATAAAACATAAAATGCTGGCTCAACACTTTTAGACCAAACAAAACTCATCCATAGTCTGGGTCTGGAACCCAGACTGCTGGTTTGCAATCTTTGGTTTTGAGAACATGCCAGCCAAGTAACAACTTCAAAGGGACCCCACTGTTCTCCTGCAGCTGAGGGTCCAAGGTGGGGGCACCATTAATTTCCGCCCTCTTGCAGTGGGCTATTCCCCTGAGTCTCTGAAATCCTGAAACTCTGCCCCTAAAGGAAGTCAGCCCCTCGGAACACCAAGGAAATTCTATCCAGAGTGGGGTGGGGTAGGTGGGAGTCAATGGCTCGGGGAACAGAGTGTCATGAGAGTCTGGGGGTTTCAGCACTGGCGGGGGCCTTAGAGTCACGACCCTCTGGTTCCACTGTCTCTGCCATCTGAGCGCCAGGGAAGGGACCTTGGGCTTCCCTGACGAGTTCTGAGACCGCCACTGTCTAAAGCCCGTGTCTGAATGTGGGAGTCATCAATACTTGATCTTAGCTGAAGAAGCAAGGCCTCCTCGGTGTTAGAAAGCGTGTGACCTTGTTTTAACACCTAGTGAAGCTGAACTACGTCAACCCTAAGGTCCCAGGCATATGCTGTAGAGAAACTCCCCTGTGTGCGCGCCGGGAAAGGCAGGAGAATGTTCGCAGAAATGTGATCTGCAACAGAGGAAAATGCCCACCAACGGAGGAAGTGATAAATAAACATGGGTATATTCATGTATTGGATCACGACACTGTAGTGAAAATGAACGGCCTACATCTCCACGCATCAGCGTGAATAAAGGCCTGGGGCACCCCCTGGGAGCAAAAGGGAACTGAAATCAAGAAAGGTTACAAAGCTGGCGTCTATCTTTTCCTTCCCCCCAATGCCGCATTTCCTAAGCGGGAGTCCACAAGTGTTTCTATCGTTCTGAAAACCTTCCAGAATTTCTAAAACCATCAAAGTGCCTTTTTTCTCAACCATGAGTTTACTTTTAGAGAGTGCCTGCGTACTGGGGCTCAGGAAAAAACTCACCGAGGATGGCGAAAATGATCATGAAGAAGAGGAGAAGCAGGAGGATGTCCATGAAGGGCGGCAGGGACTGAAACATCTGACGCAGGTTGCTGGGGGCAGACAGGGCCAGGAGGGTGAGGGGCGGCGGGCGGCGGGCTGGGGCCCAGGGGCATGGTCTGGGACTGCTCAGTGCGGGATGCCCTGTTGAGATGGGGGCCTGGTGCTCCCAACCCCTGGAACACTAAATCCCACCGCACCCTGGCTTGTGACGGCATGCTCAGTGATCTCCTAGGACTTCCACTCAGGCGGTGATGGGGAAAGAACCAGGGCAGGCGTGGCGCTTACTGAGCCCAAGCAGGCAAGTGCCTGCAAGGGATGGAGCAGGCAGGCCAAGGTCAGTCTACACGGGATGCAGGAAGACATTTCAGGGCCACTCAGTCTGAGGACATGTGTCTCCGGTTTTGCAGACGGGGAACCAAGAGTGACCCTGTGGGCTTCCCCAGTGGCTCAGATGGTGAAGCGTCTGCCTGCAATGAGGGGGACCTGGATTCGAGGATCCTGGGTCCGGAAGATCCCCTGGAGAAGGAAATGGCAACCCACTCTAGGACTCTTGCCTGGAAAATTCCATGGATGGAGGAGCCTGGTAGACCACAGTCCATGGGATCTCAAAGAGTCGGACACAACTGAGCAACTTCACCAAGAGTGAATGGCTAGCCCGCTCTCATTCACAGGACCCCAGCCAAGAGGTTTTCTAGATGGATTCTCAAAACTCAGTCCGGGGCTTCCCTGGTGGCTCAGTGGTGAAGAATCCACCTGCCAATGCAGGGGACATGGGTTCGATCCCTGGTCTGGGAAGATCCCATATGCCTCAGAGCATCTAAGCCCGTGCACCACAACTACTGAGCCTGTGCTCTAGAGCTGGAGAGCCACAACTACTGAAGCCGGAGCGCCTAGAGCCCACACTCTGCAACAAGAGAAGCCACCACAGTGAGAAGCCCTTGCACTGCAACTAGAGAAAAGCCCGTGCAGCAATGAAGACCCAGCACTGACAAAAAATAAACCAACACTATCATTTTAAAAAAAACACAAAAACTCAGCTTGAACTTAGGTTAATGGCCTGTTTTCAGTTCAGTCCCCCAGTCCCAGGGGAGGTGTCAGGACCGCCTGCTGAGTCGCGAGGACTTCACTGAGCTCCTGCTGCAGGCTGTGTTTGGGCAGATACTGTGCCGGGAGCCCCAGAGAAGCACAGGTAATGATGGGAGAGCGCCCTGGACCCGGAGTACAGAGACCTGAGCTGCAGTGGGAGGCCCACCCTCCTCTCTGTGGGGATCAAATGGCAGAGGGCAGCGATCAGGACTGTGACCTAGCCAAGTGCAGGAGGGACCTAATCGCTAAGTGACTCACTGGCTCCTGCGCCACCTCGGACCCAGGGGGCCAGGCCGGGCCGCGAGAGCACACCTGAGTGAGCAGCTCCTCCCCAGGCCTTACCGCCGGACGCTGCCGCAGTACCGACAGTCCACCAGGAAGATGCAGCGCAGCGCCCGGGTCACACGCATGTGTGACGTCTGCCGTACCAACACCACGATGGCCTCCACGAACTGCACCACCAGCACGGAGGTCTGGGGGAGGCCAGGCACGGCACACTGTCAGCGCCTGCGCCCCAGCCCAGACAGAGGGCCGGCTAGATACTGGCCCCCGCCAGTCCTCCCCATCCCGGAGGGGAGTCCAGACAAGCCCTTCCCTCACCCCCTCCAACATCAGGCAGGCCCCAGGGAGAAGTCCACCGCTGCTGGCCCAGGAGAACAAGCTTCAGGGTGAGCGATGCTCCCAGCAGCTCATTAGAGGTGCCCGCTGAACAAAACCACCACTCCACAGGCCGCATCCACCCACCCCCTGGTTCTAGCTACCCACTGAGGGCCCCTGGGGTCTTCAGAACGTCCTGATCTCCACTTCCTTGGGCATATCCTCCCCGTCAAGTGTGTGCGCTTCTGACACTGCTAAATACCACTCTGACACATCCCAACTTATGTCTCTCTCTGCTACAGAGAAAGTGGACAATATGGCACTGACTGGCATGGGTGTGGAGGCCACACCAGGCTGCTTTGGAATCCCAGCTCTCCGGGATCCAGATCCCATTCTCTTGCGACTGGCTGGATGTAAACGAGGAATAGTAACACATTTCCCACAAAGGTCACCATGCTGGTGCTTGGCCTGAACTAAATACCAGATCATGTGAGCTACTGTTAGCACCACCGTGACACCCAGAGCCAAGCTGGAAGCATGATGAGGTCTGGGACCCAGAGTTACGCTTCGCCGCACGTGGGGGATTTGCAGTTGAATTGACAATACGGGCTTGAAGTTGACAAGGAAATGCTGGAAAGAGATGGGCACATCACCTTGACCATGGTCCTTTTGTGCCGGATGAAGGTGTGAAGGCCCAGCCACCGCAACTTCATGCAGAGTTCAAACACGACCACCACCAGGGCGAACAGTTCCAGGGTTGCGTGGACCTGCAGCCACAGGGCGTGAAGGAGACGCAGCGTCATCAGCCACTCCCCAGTAGGAGAAGTGAGCGCACCTGCTGGCTTTTCTTTGTAGACAGTGGGCGGGACTGCTGATCAGGTATGCTGTTCACCTGGAGCCAAAGCATGGCCACGGGTCCTAAGTGAGGCAGTCCAAGGACGGCCCCTGGCCCTCCTTGGAAGTTACAAGGAAGTTACAAGGGAACGGAATCCCAGGGAGACTGGGGGTGGTGCATTCCCTTGGGCGGGGACCCCAGGCAAGACTGGTGAGCCAGCTATTCCCAGGGCCTCCCTGTTTGAAATCCGTGGGGTGTCTCCCCTTCCAGAATGTTCCCTTTCAGGCTTGAGTTACTCTGCCAGCCTTCCCAACCCCAACACCCCCAGAGAGCCGCGGCTCGCGGCCACCGGGACACTCACGTATATGCCCAGCCGGAGCGCGGGGACGGCGGGAGCCTCGCACAGGGAGAGCAGCAGCAGGAGCAAGGCCGCGGACAGCTCCATCAGGTAGAAGAGGTGGTTGTGTGCGAAGAGGTAGGCCGCCAGTGCTTTGGCGTTCTTGGGGTGGGTGAAGAACTTGTCGTTATTCTCGCCTTCCTGAAAGAGGGAGAGAGTCGCGGTGGTGCGTGAGCCCGCGAGAAGCAGTGCGCCTGGGATGCAAAAGCGGCCGGGGATGTGGGACGTGTGGTGGGCGGGGGAAAGGGGTGGACCCTTGGCACATGGGTGGGGCTTCAAGCCAAAGAGGACGGAAAATTAAATATTATCTTCACAGCTTAGCACACCCCTCAGGTCTCGCCCTTGTCACTGATGGGGTTTCAAAGACTTGCTTCTTTCCAAAACCACTCGGAGGAGTCAAAGGATAAAACGCCCAAGAGATTAAAGGGAAGCGGGCGCATCTGGTCCCTTCTGAGACCGAAGTCTCACTCTCAGGTGTGGGATGTTAAGTGCTCGGGGTCGGGGGTAAGCTAGTCATGACTGTGTCCTGGCTCCGCCCCCTTCTCCCTGGGCAACATGGAAACTGTTCTTTCACCTTAACAAACATCCATGGGTTAACGATCGACCGTATTTACTCCCACGGCTCTTAGGGCAGCGTCTGGCACACGGAAAGCTCCCTGCAGAGGTGACCTATTATTATTTACTTTAAGCTAGTAACATTGAGGGGAAAGCTTGAGGGTCCCTTTATCAGAATCCTGCTTTACTCAGCTTTCCCCATCCCATTTATCTTTTTTAAAGAGTTTTTGGATGTGGGACCATTTTTAAAATTTTTGTTGAATTTGTTACAATATTGCTTCTGTTTTATGTGGGGTTTTTTTTTTTTTTTTTTTTTTTGGCTTTTTGGCCATGAGGCATATGGGATCTTGGCTCCCCAGCTAGGGATGGAATCTGCACCCCCTGCATTGGAAGGCAAAGTCTTCTCAACTACTGAACCAACAGGAACCCCCACTTCTTAATTGACTCTATTTCCACCTAATTTCCTAAGCCCTTGATGTTTTCATCCCAACAGTAATGAGACAGCGGCTGACCCCCACTGAGTGCCCTCCACTGAGCCCCAACATTCCTTTCAGTCCTGACAATTTGCCTTCCAGGCAAGTGCTTCTATTTCTTCTCATTTGACAGCAATGACAGGGAACTTCCGTAGCACCCAAGCCCATACAGCCAGGCAGCCTGATTCCAGCAGCCCTGTTCTGACTATTCTTGGCCTCCTGCTGATGATGCAGAAAACAAATGATGGAGCCCAGGGAATGGTCCACTTGAGAATACAAGCCAATGACCCTCCCTGTTAGGATCGGCCTTCTGGGGGAGGTAGGGGATCTTCACTGCCTCCCTGAAGTTGGTGGGCACAGGTCTAAGTAAGAGAGGTCCCACCTCATCAACTTCATCACATCAGTACCCCATCCAGCAGCATACAATAGACAGCATTTACTTTTCATGCACTGCCTTGCTTCAGTGCTTCTCAACTGGGGGCAGTGTTGACCACCTGCCCTCCCCTGACTCCACCCCAGGGCTGGAGACACGTGTAGTTGTCACACCTGGGGGGTGTTGCTGGCATCCAGAGGGTCAGTTCCAGGGATGCTGCTAAACCTGCTAAAATGCACAGGGCAGCCCCTCACAACAAAGAATTATCCCTTCCTAAACACCAATAATTCTGTGTCAGGAGAACCTATCTCGTTCACTCTTAGCACAAACACTCAGAACAGATACTCTTGTCCTTGGCTCCAATCTCTAGAGGAGAAAAGGGTCAGAGCCCCAGAAGGGACACCCAGAGTCTTTCCAAAAGCATTCCGGGTGTTCTTGAATGCAGGCAGACCTTCAACTATTCCAATATTTGGCTCTTCTGGGATGAGGCCACATGCAACCATCCTCATAAACCCTTATTCTGGCAAAAGTGAAACTAACACATGCATGCCCGGTGATTCCTGCAGAAGTTACAAAGCCAGGTTAACAGGAAAAAGTGTCTCTGGGCCAGGTGGCACATGGTGCCACGGAAGGATCTGGCCAGTGGGCTCCTGTGCTAGCTGGAGGTGGCTTCAGCTCGCCAAGCTTGTTACAGAGAACTGGGAGAGCAAGAGATATAGTCAAGACCTCAGTTGGCACAGTGTCTGGTGCACACAGTGGGCGTTTAATAGATGTTTGGTAAGATGAAGCAGTTCTGCAAGAGATCATTCTCCAGGCGTCTGTCAGGCCGAGGACTGTCCAGTAGCTAGGAATCAGCTGGGAGCTCTGACCTTGTCTGTGGTTTGCAGTGGAACTTCAAGCGAGTCACTTCCCTGAAGCCGGATACATCACTATCCTCATGATCAAAAAAAAATAAAAGGCAAACCACAGACTCGATAGGGCAGGGAACAAACATCCTGGAGTCACACGGAGGATGAGCTGGGCAAGCCTTGCTTCCCGTCCTATGATCTGTGCCGGGCTGTGGTTTTCACCACCACCGCCCTGGCCACAGGGGTCACACATGGTTGCCTGGGGAGCTTCTGGCTTGGACTTCTAGAAAATGCAATTCTTGGATAATTTCTTCCAGGGATCAAGGTCTAGCAAGAGGAAACCACTGACATGGAGCTCTCAAATCTGACCTTGGGGACTTGGAATTGCCTCAGGGCAGATGGACGGAGACGGCAATGGCAACCCACTCCAGTACTCTTGCCTGGAAAATCCCATGGACGGAGGAGCCTGGTAGGCTGCAGTCCATGGGGTCGCTGAGAGTCGGACATGACTGAGCGACTTCACTTTCACTTTTCCCTTGCATGCATTGGAGAAGGAAATGGCAACCTACTCCAGTGTTCTTGCCTGGAGAATCCCAGGGATGGGGGAGCCTAGTGGGCTGCCGTCTCTGGGGTCGCACAGAGTCGGACACGACTGAAGCAACTTAGCAGCAGGGCAGATGGAAGATGAGGCCTTCCCCAGCAAGGACCTAGTGAAGTAGGATCTGAGTCCCTATCCTGACCCAGATGCTAAGGCTTCCCAGGTGGCACAGTGGTTAAAAAATCCACCTGCCAATGTTAGAGATGCAAAAAACCTGGGTTCGATCCCTAGGTTGGGAAGGTCCCCTGGAGGAGGAAATGGCAACCCACTCCAGTATTCTTGCCTGAAAAATCCCAAGGACAGAGGAGCCCAGTGGGCTGCAGTCCATGGGGTCACAAAGAGTTGGACATGACTGAGCACGCATGCACTCAGGAGAGCACTGGCCTCATTTCCTAGCTGCTGATCATGAACTAGGAAATTTATGATTAGGAAAAATAAGAAGCCAGGTCAGCTGTACGTGACTTCCAGGCCTTTAATCTCTGCTCCCTGGGGCAGAAGTCCACAAAGAAAACTAGGAGGGTCTTGGAGGCAACAGGAGCTCCGAGCGCACACGGCCCCTGTGGGTGAGTGAGTTAACAGGTAAATTTAGGAGGAGAGGAAACCGCAGGCACCAGATAGCCGCAAAGCAGCGAGAGGCCAGTCACCCAAGCACACCAACAACCTGGCTCCAGAGGCTGTGCTGCAGCCCATCCGCAAGCGCAGAAGCAGCTATCAGACACCCGCCAACACCGTCCTCCACGCCAGAAACCACTGTCCACGGGGATCCAAGCTCTGCTTTTAGTTTTAATTTTACAAGAGGATGCATCTTTTTGTAAAAAAAAAAAAAAAAAAAATTCAAGTAATACACAAAATTATAAGGTAGTAAAAATGCCATCAGCCAAAAATAATCACCTTTAATATTCTGACAAATACGTTTCCAGATGTGAATGGGTGTCTGTGCATACATAGACACATATTATATAAAATTATATATAACATATATTAAAAGTCACCATATGATACCTTCTGTTCTGTAACCGCTTTTCCCCTAAAGACATGGCCCATTTTTGAGTGACTACATGGGATCAGGTACAGAAATGTGACCACCACGTAGAGAAGAAAGAACATCATTTGGAGGCTGGATGGACACAGTTTAAATCCAAGCTTGGCGGTTTACTAGTCGGCTGGCTTTGGACTCACTAGCCCCTGGGAGTCTCAGGTGTATGAACTGGGAGATGACCAAACTGCTTGGTAAGGTTGTTAGAAAGATCAGCAAGTACATACTTAGTCTTTTTTTGGTATATAGATTCATTTGTATTATTTTTTAGATTCCACTTAGAAGTTATATAATATTTCTCTTTCTCTAGCTGACTTACTTCACTTAGTAATATTCTCTAGGTCTATCCACACTATGGCACATGGCAATATTTCATTCTTTATTATGGCTGAGTAATATTCCACTGCTCATATATGTGTGTGTGTGTGTGTATTATATACCACATCTTCTTAAATCAACTGTCTGTTGAGGGGCACTTGGTTCTTGGGTTGTCTCCATGCCTTGGCTATTGTAAATAGTGCTACTATAAACACAGAGGTGCATGTACCTTTTTGAATTAGAGGGGTTTTTTTCCTCCAAATATATATCCTGGAGTGGGATTGCTGGATCATATAGTAGCTCTATTTTTAGTTTTTTAAGACACTTACATACTGTTTTCATTAATGTCTGTACCAATTTACATTCCCACCAACAGTGTAGGAGAGTTCCCTTTCCTCCACACCCTCTCCAGCATTTATTATTTGATGATAGTCATTTTTATTACTAATGTTCTCACCTGCTTAAGGAAAGAAGCAATTACCAAGCCGTGATTCTAATTCCATATTCTGATCCATCCTGGCCTCTTATCTAGCACCTGTTCAACCTTAGAGAGGGTGACAGTGTATAGCGTGATCCTGCCACATCAACAGGCATGCCCAAGCTTGCTAAAATCTCCCGAAAACATTACTACTTAACCTGAATCAAAACCCATTCCTTGAGAAGTACAGCCATAAAATGTGAGAAACACACAGACACCTGAACAGCTATCAAATAAGTATCTGAATTTCATTAAATTTTCTTTGAAAATAGAAAAGCAAATACTTAAAAGGGAGAGCTGCTTCAAAGAAAAAAAAGATTAGGGGGAAGTGATCATTCAAATGAACTTAAGAAAAATCCCATTTCCTCACCCAAATCCTTATTCAATGCTGAAATTTCAGCAGAAGCTGAAATCTTATAATGACAAAAATGACAAGATTAAGGTGAAAATGCCACAGACAGTGAGATTAGCCGTTAACAGGCAATATTCCCTTTGGAGAGTATTCAGTACTGTATACCAAAGGCCCTAAGAAATGTCGATTCCTTCGACCCACTGATTCTACTTCTTGGAGTGTTTCCTAATAAAATAATCCTCGATACTAAAGAGAAAAAGAGAGAGATAGTGAAGACATAGATTGTCCTCATATTCTAATTTGTAACAGGGAAATGCATAATATACAGTAAGGGAAATATAAAAAGAGAAAATATCCAACCTTATCAGGATAGTTAAATAAATAAAGATACACTTACCAGACAGAATTATAAAGATTTTAAAATTTGTTTAAAAACAAAAACCAAGCATGGAATAGCAAATATGAAAGCAGCAGCAGGATAAACAGGAAGGAATAAACATCTCCAGACTCCACACACTAAGTCAGCTGGACTCAGTAGATAAAAGAATTCCCTCCTGAGAACTAGCCTCTCCAGAAGAGGGAGCAGGGCAGGGGGAGGCCAAATGGACAGACTAGGGGAACCTGGGGGCAGGCAGGGCCACATACTGGGGGTCCTGGGAACAAGCCCACGGGCACAGCCAGCTTGGCTCTCCTGGCGTGATCTTATGAAATAAGAAGCTCACACACGGAGCACTAAAGCCAGAACTGGATTTCTGGGCATGCATCCAACAGAGCCTGGCTCCCTGTTTCTAGCAACACATGGCAAGAAGGGCCAGGTGCTGCCCCGGAGATACTCACCTGGAGGTAGATTGCTGCCTCTTGATAATTCATCTCCCAGTCATGTCCGGTGGGGCTAGAGGGGGAGTTCTCGCCCTCTAAGCTCAGACTGGGGGCCTGGGAGTCGTGGACGGTATATTTGCCTCCATCTGCAAGAGAAGATTCACTTACAACCCAGCTTTGAGAGAATAAAAAGACACCGTTCACCAGAGAGAACGCTGGCAGTCATTCACCTGCTCTCACTCATATCCTATTATATAAGTCAACACCCCCTTGTATATACTTGGGCTTCCTGGTGGCTCAGGCGGTAAAAAATCTGCCTGCAATGCAAGAGACCTGGGGTCGATCCCGGGGTCGTGAAGATCCCCTGGAGGAGGGCATGGCAACCCACTCCAGTATTCTTGCCTGGAGAATCCCCACGGTCAGAGGAGCCTGGCGGGCTACAGTCCATGGGGTTGCAAAGATTCAGACACAACGGAGTGACCAAGCACACGTAAGTCTACACATGATCCCGTGTATTACGTTGGCTGAAAAGGTCGTCTGGGTAACATATTTTGGCAAAAACCAAATGACCTTTTTGGCCAACCCAATACTAACAACAGCAAGAATAGTACGTCTAGCAAAAATGTTTTTCCGACATGGATGGACCTGGAAGGTATTACGCTGAGTGAAATAAATCAGAAAGACAAATACTGTTATGAGATCACTTATGTGTGGAGTCTTAAAACTAAAACTAGTGAATACAACAACAAAAACAGACTCATAGATACAGAGAACAAACTAGTGGTTTCTATGGGGAGGGGGAGGGCCACGACGGGGGAGGGGATTAAGAGGTACAAACAACTACGGATAAAATAAATAAACTACAAGGATATATTGTACAGCAAAGGAATATTTTATAACTATAAAAGGAGCATAACCTTTAAAATTGTGAGCCACTATATTATACACCTGAAACATATAATGTTGTATATCAACCATACCTCAATTAAAATGTTCTTTCTTCTGTTAAGAAAGCAAGTATAAAAAAAAAAGCACACACCCAATGCTATCATTTGTGTAAATAAGGGAAAAAACAAGAAAGCACAGAGATATCTACTTATCTTAAGAAATAGGAAGAATAAATTAGAACCTGATGAAACTGATTACCTACAATGGATGGAAGAATGGGGTGGAAGTCGCTCAGAGGGAGTGATCTTTTTGATGACTTTTGACTTGTGGAAGCATGTTAATATACTCCCTTGTCAGAAAAATAAAAATAACTAGATTTGTTCCCTGGTGCAGGGTCATCCGTGGCTCTTCCCTGCTGAGATCCATGCCCTTTCCTTCTGGTAACTCAGTCTTGTCTGTCTTTGAAGAGTGTCCACTCCCTACTTTTTGTCCTTATTCTGTGGCTCTGGCCAACTCCACTCCGGCAGCTGATCCAGTGCAATGAGACCCTGATCCAGTGCAATGAGATCCCCTCAACACCCGCCCCACCCTACAGGTATTGGTTCAGCCAATGGTGCTGACCGAAGTCTAGCCAACGAATCTAGAACTTCTCCAGGACCAGTTTAGAAAGTGGCGTGTGTGTGTGTGTGTGTGTGTGTGTGTGTGTGTGTGTGTCTTCTGCAGGCTTGTTTACTGTTTATTTGGCTGCAATGGGTCTCAGTTGTGGCACTTGGGATTTTTAGCTGTGCCATGTGGGATCTAGTTCCCCAAGCAGGGATGGAACCTGGGCCCCCTGCATTGGGAGCGAGGAGTCTTAGCCACTGGACCACCAGGGAAGTCCCATGGATGAACATTTAGACCATTGCCAATGTTTGGCTATTTTAAATGAAGCTGTTATGAACACTCGTGTACAGGACTTGGTATGGATGTAGGTGTTCAGTTCTTGGGGGTAAATACCAAGGGGTGAAATAGCTAGATCACCCATTTAACTTTTTACGAAACTACCAAACTGTTTTCCAAAGTGATTGTATCATTCTACACTCCCACTCGCAGCAAGTGAGAGTTCTAGGTCTTCCACTTCCACATCACCAGTTGATACGTTCACTGCTTTAAGTCTTAACTATCCTAAAATATTGTGATGTTACTGCATTGTTTTAATTCCAATGCTTTTAATTTGGATTTCATTAGAGACTAATAAGGTTGAGCATCTTTCCATATGCTTAGTTGCCATTTGTATAACTTAATTGAAGTGTCTCCAACTCTTACGTGTTTACTACATTATTTTCTTCTTTTTTAAAATTTTGAGTCACATATATGCATATATATATAATGCAGTCTATAAATATATAAATCTTTGTCTATGATTATAATATCTACTCCAATTTTATTTCCTTGGATTAGTGATTATTGTAGCTTTTTCCATTCTTTTAATCTCTTTGTGTCTTTTTATTTAAACTTTGTTTCCTATAGGCAGCATATAGTTTGGTCTTGCTTCTTTCCTCCAGTTTGAAAAACTCTGCCTTTTAATTGGAGTATTTAGATTATTTACATTTAATGTAATTACTAATATGGTTAGGCTTAAATATATCTTGCAATTTACTGCATATTTATCCCACCTGTTCTTTGTTCTCTTGCCTTTCTCCTCCAAGACACTTTAATTAAGTACTTTCCTGAGGTCATGCAGTCAGTGAGAAGCAGGGCTTGAATACCAAATTAGGCTGGTTAGCTCCTAATTGGTAGGTTGCATGCCTCTCAAGGGGCTTCCCAGCTGGCGCTAGCAGTAAAAAACCCGCCTGCCAATGCAGGAGATCTAAGAGATGCACGTTCAATTCTTGGGTTGGGAAGATCCCCTGGAGGAGGGCACAGCAACCCACTCCAGTATTCTTGCCTGGAGAAACCCCATGGTCAGAGGAGCCTGGCGGGCTACAGTCCACAGGGTCACCAAGAATCAGACATGACTGAAGTGCCTTCGCACGCATGCAAGCATGCCTCTCAAGAATTGGAAGCCCAGAAAGGAGGACAAGGCATGGCTGAAAGGATTAAAAATACAGCAGTATTTAAAAATTTAAATTTAAAAATTCCTATTTTTAATATGGAATTAAAAATTCCATCACATCTGACTGCAGCCAGCCCTTCTCATTCTGGTCCTGCTCTCCCAACGCCAGGATCTCCTAACTCTGATCCCTGTGCCCATTTCTGAAAGAACTGAGCCCCAGGTGGAGCCAGGGGAAGGTCAAAACCACCTTCTTCCACCCTCTTGCATGGATCAGGGAAGCATGAGCCCAAACGTGACTCCTGAGCAGGAGAAACACAGGCAGGCAGCTGGCTGGCGCTGGGATCTCAGGTGCCTGTGCTGAATCCTCCATGCCCTCCACACGGCAGGAGCTGGCGCCCAGGACACAGCAGTCCTAGGTAAAGAGCGGTGCTGGTGCGGGGTGGGTGGTGATGGCTGGCACAGATGGCAGGGGACATTAGTGCCACTTTCTCAGCCCGAGCTAGACAGAAACATCTGCGTGAGCCCCTGCCTCAGAGATCCCTTAGTGTGAGCCTTCCCAGCCCTTCCTCTCACGTGTGTGTGTGTGTGTGTGGGGGGGGGGGGGGAGTGGTTATCAAAGCAAACTGAGCTACCCGTGGGCCAGCCCTGCCACAACTGGTGCAGACCCCAGCCGTCTGGATCCTGCTGACTACCAGAAGCCTTCTACCAAGGCTGCCGTGGTGCAAGGAGAGGGTGACAAGGGTCTTTCTTAGCACACGTGTCTCACCCCCACCCTAACGAACCTCAGCCCTACAAATCTATGTAGCCCAAACCTCATCAATTTGTCTTCTGCTGAAATAACAAACACACTTCCAGGGCATATTCTGTGTGCCAGGCTACTCTCAGCATGATATATGTATCACTGTAAATTTCATCCTCATAATAACATCATTACTGTGTCCATTTTACAGGTGAGGTACAGGAAGCCCAGAGAGACCTGTGAACTCACCCAGGCTTCACACATTTAGAATGCTGAGAATCCCCATGCTTAACCAAAGTGCAGGGACTGTAAAGAGACCAAACCAGTCCATCCTAAAGGAAATCAACCCTGAGTGTTCATTGGAAGGACAGATGCTGAAGCTGAAGCTTCAATACTCTGGTCACCTGATGTTAAGAGAGCCAACTCACTGGAAAAGACCCTGATGCTGGGAAAGACTGAAGGCAGGGGGAGAAGGGGGCAGCAAAGGATGAAATGGTTGAAGAGACAGCATCACAGACTCACTGGACGTGAATCTGAGCAAACTCCAGGACATAGTAGAGGACAGGGAAGCCTGCAATGCTATACTCCACCGGGTCGCAAAGAGTTGGATACGGCTTAGCGACTGAAAAAATGGACTATGGGGTTTCCCTCCATGGACTCTGGAGGACTTTCTGCTGTCCATCATAGAAAGGATGAGTGTCAGGGTCTTAGAAAGGATGACACTTAGGTCTGAAATGGGTTGGAGAGACCATTTAATTGAATGCCCATCTCTTAGAGACAGGAGACGGAGGTCACGGCAGAGAGCGTACCTGTGTACCAGAGCTGATCCGTCAGAGAGCCAGCTCTAGCACCCGGGCCTCCTGGCCAGCTGTCTAGAGGTCTCCCCACCACAGACTCTGGTCACTCACCCCTCACTAGAGTAATGTGGATGGTGGTCTGCCACAGGGTAACCATTGCCATGTGCAGCCCTGAGTGAGACAAACCAAAGAGAAAAGTGACTGGGCCTCCAGAAATCATCATTCCCATGGACCAGAGCTCTTGGGATGTGCCAGTGAGGGCCATGAGTGATCAGCGGACAGGCGGAAGGTCTTGGCTAGCTGGGGAATATTTTTCTTGACCTACAAGTGCTGAACAGAATGACTGTACCTTGGCTTCCCACGTGGTGCTAGTAAAGAACCCACCTGCCAATGCGGGAAATGCAAGAGATGCAGGTTCAATCTCTGGGTCAGAAAGACCCCCTGGAGGAGGAAAGGGCAATCCACAACCCACTCCAGTATGCCTGCCTGGGAAATCCCATGGGCAGAGGAACCTGGCGGGCTATAGTCCATGGGGGTCACAAAGAGTCAGACACAACTGAGCACAGTCCAGGCAGAGAACCCCAGGGCAGGAGAGGCCCCAGGGATTCAGGAGGCTTATCCCCTCACATCCCCCTCATTCATCATGTTGGAGTGACCCCTCCAGATACTGTCTGCACTTTCCCAGCCCCTCCCCCCACCGGGCACTGCCCCTGCTGCTGGTCTGGCTCCCTGTCCTGGCCCTCTCTGCCATCTCTTCTCTATGCCGGTCAGAGAAATCCTTTGATGTGTGAATGCATGTGTTTTAAGTAAACTTTTTAGCTCAGTATAACAGTAATCCTTTAAAAACCTAAGCCAGGTGGTAGCACTCCTCCGTCCCAAACATGCCACCGCCTCCAGCTCCTGAGAAGACTCGGAAGTCCTCCTCTGGGGGGAGCAGGTCCTAGGAAACCTGGTCTGAGGTCTCATCCCAGTCACCCCTCACGCTGGCCACGCCGGCCTCCTTGTCCTCCTGGGACAGGCCTAGGACGTTCCGCTAAGGGCCTCTGCACTTGCTGTCCCCTCAGCCCTGCCCCCCGGATCTTTGAATGGCTGGTTTGGTCACGTCTCCCAGGTGTCCACCCGAAGGTCATCTTACAGAGGCTGCCTCCGGGCTCCCCGGGCACACCGCCATGCCCCGGCCTCCTCACACAGCCCCCAGCTTCCTTCTGGGTTTCTATCACCATCTGGGAGAGGGGCATGGACTTAACTCTTGGGCCTGCCTGGTGCCTGCTTCCCTGCCTGGAGTATCAGCTCCATGAACTCAGGGGTTTTTGTCTTGGTCACTGTGGTATCCCCAGCGCCCAGAACAGGGCCAGGCATGATGTGCAAAAGCTCCACACATATATCTCAACAGAAATGAAATGAAAGATGCCCCAAAGATGACAGAAGCACACCCACCATGGTGGGCAGACTTAATCCAGAGCACAGCGGGGAGCGCCCTCGGGTGGTAAGAAGGGGTATGACATGACCTCTCTGCCTTTTCCAAAAATCCTTCTTAGGAGGATTTGTGCAAGAGGGACAATTTTACACAAGAGTAATTCAGGTAGAACCTTCAAAAAGGGAAACAGGACTCAAAGAGCTGAGGAGACAGAACCAGAGGGTCCTCCCCTCCAGTGGGGAGGACTTTGTTCATTGCTTTTGATCGGTCAACCTTCCCCTTGCTCAGAACACAGAACTTGGCTGGCTTTCCAGATGCAAAATCTGAGTGCCTGTTGGTGACTGTGATTCGAGCACAGGGTTGAAAGGCCCTCGGTGACAAGGGCCACAGCAGGGAGTTTCAAGAAGGCCACAGGTGACTTCCAAGAGCCCCACCCCCACCCCGCCACGTTCCAAGCAGGAGCAGCTGGGGAGCCACATTTAGGGATCACGGAAAGGGTGACATGGAAGGCAGGAGCCACGGTTCAGCCCACCCCTTGCACATGCAGTCTTCATTCAGAGGCGGTGGGCAGCCCAGCGGCCAGGACCGGAAGCGTTTCCCCTGCGCTGCCAAGAGGAGGAGCTTGGGGACTTCGGGGTCTAATTCTTTTTTTTTTTTTTTTTAATATATTTATTTGGCTGCACGGGGTCTTAGTTTGTGGCACGTGGGACCCTGACCAGGGATGGACGCCAGAGCTCCTGCAACGGGAGTCCAGGGCCACTGGACCACCAGGGAAGTCGCCTTTTTTGGAGGAGGGAAGGGGGGTTAACCACAGATTCCCTGCCCCGTTCTCCCACTTTCCAGGCTGGATAAGTGGCCAAAGAAGCAACGGAAACCCTCCAGCCCCCAAGTGCTTTCTTGTTGAGGAAGAGGAATGCTCAGAGGGTTGGCAGCTTCCCAAAAGGAAACATGGCTAGGGTAAAAGAGAGAAGAGGGGAGGGGGCTGGTGCAGGGGGCAGGTCAGAGGTCAGACTGTGGGCCTGTAGTTCAGATGGGGGGCACGTATCCAGCGGGCTTCCTTGGAGTGAACTCCATTGAAGCAGAAGGTGAGGCTGTACGGGAATCCCAGGGACCCCTGACTGGTCACTACTGAGCATGACGTCTCAGGGATGGTCTATCCCCGTGTCGCTGTGGAGGTCCCTGCATTACGCCCACTGAATCTGCTCCAGGTCAGAGCTGGGGAGCCTCAGACCATGCTGATTGTGAGCACCCACCTGCCCTGGCGACCTGGAGCTCAGCCCTGGCCTATTCCTAACCACCTGGGCTGAATCTGCACTTCTTGGAAGAAACAGCGCCTACCCCCCCACCTCCCACCCCCCCACCCCGCCAGGTCTCCATGTAAAAAGTGGGTGATGCAACTTTCAGGGCATCTCCTGCACAGGGAGAGACCGGACAAGGCCGTCTGGAGGGCTTTCATACAGCACCCCGGGTCCATCCCGGCCTGTGATCGGGGACCCGCCCTCACGCCGGTGATTACATTAGAGACCCCGTAAGGATCAACATGTCCGATCTCTGATCCTGGTACCACCTGTGGTGCCACACTCACCCATGGCCAGGTCAAGGCATACCGCAAGGGCCCAGCTGGAGGAGACGGGATGACCTCTCCACGGGGCTGTCGGGGAGCTGGCCCTCCGCTGCCTCCTCCAGAAAGATGACAGCTGGCCCTCGCCTCTGCATTTCCGCCTTTCCTGGGAGGCAGCTGGAAACGGGAGGAAAGAAGTGGGGGAACAAGATACACAGCAGCACAGGAGGGTGGGAGCAGCAGTCTTCTTGGCTAGCTCCTTGGCTCCTAGAAGCCAACCAGCTTCTCCACTCCCAGGAGGTTTGAAAAGGGCCAGAGAAAGCTGAACACTCTTGGCAACCTGGAAGTTCCCACTCTGCGCCTCTGGGAAAAGTCACCGCTGCCCCAGTCCCTGAAAAGAAAAACACTTTGTTCTGTACTCCGGGTGTCCTGGGCAAAGAGCTCTCCTGTAAAGCCGGTCTGCAGCCTTTTCAGGCCCCGCCGACCTTCGTCACTAAACATTTATGCAACACCTACTCCTAAACTCCCCTCCCTACATCCTGGCAATCAGCCCAGGGAGCCGAACGTGGAGAATCAGGAACAGAAAGAAAACGGCTGAACTGGAAGGCGGTGGAATACAAAACAGCATAACTACAACCACAACAACAAAAGCTGCCTCCAAGTAGGAGAGGCGTTCCTCACACAGAAAACAGGCAGATAAACCAGGATGACCTGCTTGCACAGATGGTAACGCTTCCACCCCGCTGATGTAACAGGGCCCAAACACTCCCTGCAAAACAGCTGGCGGCTTTGCATGCAGCCTCTCAAATGACCCTGCGGGGAATCCAAGGTTTCCGTTTGCTGGAGCACAGCGTGCAGCAGGACAGGGGTGGCTCTGGGTAAACAGAAACAGTTTCCATATGCCAGCTATAAAGCAGCACCAGGGAGGACGGGGAAAGGACGGGCGGGAACACAAGGCTTTTGTGACCCACCCCCAACATCCAGCAAGCACAGGGTCCGCTAGGGCTGGGTAGGTCACTGGGGCCTTCCTTGGGGGCCTGGGCAAGAGGTTGCTTTGGATAAAAGGCATACAAGCTCCTCGTGGGAGGCAGCTCTGAGCAGAAAGGATGTGAGGCGGTGACAGTTCTTTTGCAGGTTTACACTGAGGTCCCTCTCTCCTTTCAATCCTGTTCCTTTCATTCTCCTTCTCTTACATGTACACAACCTCATGCATTTCCGCCCACCCTTCTCTCGCTCACACACACACACATAGGCACGCATATACCACGCACATCCTCTTCAAGACAGAACGTAGCCCCGAGACTTCCCTGGTGGTTCAGGGGTTAAGACCTGAGCTCCCAGGGGGGTCTGGATTCAACCCCTGGTCAGGGAACTAGATCCCACATGGCTCAACTAAGTATCCTGCGTGGCACATCTCTAAGACTCAGCATAGCCAAATTAAAAAAAAAAAAAAAAAAAATTAGTAGCCCTGAACACCCAAGTTCTCTCCCATCTGTGCCCCTCCCCACCCCTGGTTCACGATCTTAATCCCCAGCGGCTCAGCTTCTTCATCCATTAACCAGGACCTGTGCCAACTGTGCTCTCGGCATCTCAGAGACAAATGCAAAAACCCACAAAGCGTCCAGAGCCCTCCGAACACTGGCACCCACCAGAATGACAACGACCCATTGCCCAACCGTCTGCCAGCGGTCGCTGAGAGCCCCACACCATGGGGAAAAAAAAAAAAGCTTAAAAAGGAGAGGAAAATCAACCCGAGTGGCACTGATGAATTTTCCAGGCACGCCGTTGCCACCCCGCTTCCGTGCGGGCTCTTTAAAGGACCCTTGGATAAAAATCAGGCAAAAGACACTGTGCCAAAAGACAGCAGAGCGTGTATTTCCTTCTACTCAGGCTTTCTCTGCTGGTGACTGACTGCACAATGGTGTGGGAGGTAGACCTGTGTCATCCAGGCATGTTAGGAAAGGCTGTGAACCTTGGCAGAACCCCGGGCTAATAGACAGACCTCCAGAAAGGCAAGAGCTGGCGCACGGCCCTTCCAGTTGAATCGCTGGCCTCAGGCCCAAACCTTGTCCTGCCAAAGGCTTTAGCCAGAGGAGGAAAGGAAAGATGAAAGGCTCACCCAGGCCGGTACTCGGTCAGGCACTGTTCTAGAAGGAGGAAGCCCTGGTTTGGAAGCAGCCAGGATTACGCCCTGTGCCATCTCCAACTTTGTTTCCGGCCAGCTCACAGGGACCTACGTGGCCAAATCCAGGGGGATTCCCTGTAGATACACAAGGCCTGCCATGGAAGGGCATGGAGCTGGTGAGAAAGTTGAGAGCAGCGGCTGTAAACAGAGGAGGTGAAAAGGCAGGGGTGAAGATTAGAAACGGCAGACTCTCGGCAGGGGCCAGGAAAACAAGCACCCCTTGGTAATTTAGGGTAGCAAAGGCAGTCCCAGGGGCCCACCCCCAAACTGGCCACACAGGGTACTCGCAGACTGAGGCTGCAAACGAAACCTCGAGAGCAAGTCTCTCGTCTTAATAAATCATGCAGTTATTTGGGAGAGAAAAAGGGAGGGGGAAAAAACGTTTTTAAAAGGCTGACCTTCTAGATGCAGATAAATGTGGTTTCATGTGAGGAGACATTTATTCCTCACCTACTGCATACCAGGCACTAGGTTAGGTGTTGGATTTGAAAAAGTAAAACCGTGGGCTTTGTCTTCAAGGAGCTCACAGTCAGGAGGCAAAAGAAGGGATGATTCTGGGGCATTAAAGGCATTTGTTACAGCAGCCTAGAAAGTGATGTGACCGCAACTATTGTCCATGAGGGCTAGAGGGAAAAGGCAGACAGAGAGAGATTCAGGGGCCTTATCCGTGCCGGTTTTAAAGGATGAAGGATGAAAAGGTGTTCCAAAAAGGGTTGAGGGCGACCTTCCAGAAACAGGAAGCTCATGCATAAAGCACAGAAAAGCAAATAGCAGGACACGCTTGGGAAGTGTCGTGGTGGTGGTGGCTGAGTCGCCAAACTGTGTCCTCTCTTGCGACCCCATGGATTGTAGCCCACCAGGCTCTTCCGTGCACGGGAAACTGCACAGGTTTCAGTAATTCTGAAGCTTAAAGGACCAGAGATATAAGGCTGATATGTACAAATGAGGGCAAGAATAACAGCTCACCCTCAGTGCTTTACCCTTGTTAATTCCCGTAAGTATAAAAAAGCCCCGTGAATCAGAGACTATTACTATCTCCAGTTTCCAGAAGGGAGGAAACTACGGCCCAGAGAGGCTAAGTGATTTTCCCAAGGTCACAGAGCGAGAAGTGGCCAGGCTGGGTTCGAGCCCAGTGGCCTGGCTCCTTTGTAAAGCAGGAGCAGTGGGCAGGCTGTAAGCCACAACAAGGAGACTGGACTTGAGCCACTGGGTTTTAATAGAGAGCAGCTGGACCAGTTGTGACAATTGGAGATATGCAGGCCAGTCAGGCTGTCTTGGTTTCACAGTAACTCCGTCTATAGTCTGCACAGGCAAAAAGGCAGGGTCCTTTCCCCAGGGGAGCCATGATGAGCTCACATTTACAGAGCAGTTAACTTGCCAGGAGCCCCCGGGGTCACTTCCGTTGTCTGATGGTCCTCACCACCTGTCGGTGGAGAAAACCTCTGGCCACTGCTACACAACCCACCACCACCCTCTGCTGAGGCAGAGACAGAGGGAAGGGTTTACCAGATGCCGGCAGACAGTCTCTTGGTGGGGTTGGAAATGATTTCCATCTCCTTGAATTTGTGCATTTCAAGGCTTGACTTGAAACTGTACTTCCAAGTACAACTGTACATCAACAGGAACTGTACTTCCTACGCCTGGGCTGCTAGGTTTATTATGAAACAGAAGGCTTTGACTCCCACTGAAAAGTCATCACAAAGCATTTATTGAGCACCTACCATGTTCCAAGTGTATGGGATGCTTTGAGAAAACATCTGTAAAGGCTCCATCCATCTCAAAGACCTATGCTTCTCTCTCTCTCACACACACACACACACATACACACTCACTCACACACATACACACACAGAAAAGCATGCAAACTCCACTGTGTGTATCCAAGGAAGAGTGTAGCACCTGTGTGAACATCTGTCCTGCATTCACTTGGAAGCACTGGAAAGGCTAATTGTGAAATACACAAGGGTGGGGCCAGGAGCAGTACAAGAGCAAATGGAGAAGAGGCATACTTCCCTGGCAGTCCAGAGGATAAAACTCCGCATGTCCAATGCAGGGGGTGCAGGTTTGATCCCTGGTCAAGGAACTAAAATCCCACATGCTGTGTGGCATGGCCAAAAAATATTAACAATAAATAAAAGTAAAATAAAACGAGGCTTCTATTCTAAAAAAAAGTGTGTGCTTACCCACTGAAAGATTTTTTACTTTTGTAACTTTTTATTTTCACCGGTCTCAATAAATTACTAGGTTGGAGGAAGTTTTGACAGACAGCTATGAAATTGTAATCTGTGGTTGCTGTTTAGTTACTCAGTCATGTCCAACAACCCTTTGTGAGGACTGTAGCCTGCCAGGCTCCTCTGTCCATGGAATTTTCCAGGAAAGAATATCAGAGTGGGTTATCATTTTCTCCTCCAGGGAATCTTCCCAACCCAGGGATCAAACCTGCATTGGCCGGTGGATTCTTTACCACTGAGTTACCTGGGAAGCCTCACTGAAAATTTTTTTTTTTAATGGAGACAAAGGCATTGTCCACTGCAAGCTGGGGCTCCCTGGGCCTATGCAGGGGATCAGTGGATGAGCAGTGCTCAGAGGAACAAGCCTGGCTGTGAGACTCCTTCTCTACTCGGGGTACTGATCAGAGGTCTGCTCTAGCCCCTGCCTGGGAACACTTGGGGGACTGGCTAGACCTGGATCCCATGACCACTGGCCACACCCCAGCATGTGAATCTGCTGTGAGCGGGAGGCCATGCTCAGAAGAGCAGCAACAAGGGGCAAAGTGGCCAGCTGGGAGACACAGAGCTCCCTGGCAGAATGACAGCTGGGAGGAAGGCTACATCCTGCAGAGTTTGATGGCTACACGCCACTTCTCCAGGGACCTGGGTTGGGCTGGCTGGCGTGCTCCCAGGGAAGCCGGCAGGGCCTCAGAGTCTGAGTGGTCAGTGGTCAAGTCCTGGGCTCAGCCTTCTCTTCCTCTTCTTCAGTTTCCCTTTCCACCGAGTGGGGAAAACAGCTCAAAAGAGGCATCGTGGGAACTTCCCTGGTGGTCCAGTGGTTAAGACTCCACCTTGCAATGCAGGGGACGTGGGTTTGATCCCTGGTTGGTGAACTAGGATCCTGCAGGAGCAACTAAGCCTGCGGCTGCAACTACTAAACCCATGAACCGCAACTAGAGATCTGTGTGCCTCAAAGAAAGATCCTGCAAGATGCAAGGAAGATCCCGTGTGCCGTAACCGAGACCCAGCTAGACAAGTAAATAAATAAATAATTTTTTTTTTAAAAAAAAAGGGGCAGCATGAATAAAGAAAAATACAATAAAGGCCAAAAATCCATCCTTAAAGAGCAGGCAGGAGGTGGAGTTACTTGAGGTAAATTGTCCCCGCAGTGCACCTGGATGGTCGAGGAAGTTAACATATAGTTCCCCATCTGCCACAACAGAATCCCTAAGAAAATTCAAACCCCAACTACCAATCCTTAGAGGAATGTAATAAAAGGAAGGGTGAGCTCAAGTCATTGACTCAGATAGACCTGAAATTATCTACTCATAGGCTCAGGGAGGGGCGTCATTGCTACTTTGTTGAAAATGAAACTCTGACACTTTACTGTTAAGAGTTTTTCCACTTACTGAGTTGGTACCTGGAATGTTACCTGAAATTTCCTATGTCAACCCTGAATGGAGACATTTTTATCCCCATTTTACTGACGAAGAAACTGAAACTCAGGAAGAAGCCGAAGCTTAGCTCCTCATTCAAGGCTGCACACTTGCTAAGATAGGGCACTGGAAATTCAACCCCATCCTTTGCTGTAGACCAAGAGACGCTGAAGAAACGTTAGAATGCACTAAATTATCAGTCCACATTATCACTCCACCAATGCATACACATTTCTAACCACCTGAGGATTCTCCCGAGCCCCTTCCCCATCTCCAAACTGGGGAGCTCCTGGCCACCCCAGGACAATGTCTGAGCTCCAAAAGGAAACAGGCAGCAAAAGCAAACAGGTCAACTGGCCTCAAGGCTGAGCGAGCTCTGTGACTGAGAAAGTCTGAGCCCCGTGGAGGCAACAAGACGGGCTCTGGAGTGTGCAGTACAAGCTGCCGTTCGCAGCAAGACCGGCCGGCCAAGTGCAAACAGCAGAGCTGGCAAGAGGGGACCCTAGGGTGTCACAGAGAGAAGGCATCATGCTTGTCGACGACCACCCACGAGGGAAAGCCAACGTATCCGGCAGCTTGGAGCGGTTCCAGGCCATTAGCCGGTGCTGGGCACAATGGCTCTCCCTGAGCTGGTTTCCAGCAAGAGCTAAAAGGATAAGGAAAATAAATAAATAAAAACCCAGTCTAACAGAGAGATTAGCAAGAGGGAAAGGCAGCCTACGAGTGGTGGACTGGTGGTGGCTGAGTTCAGAGGTGGGGGAAGGTGGGACCTGGGCTGATATAGAAATTACGGGCCACGTAAGGGTCCTTGAGAATTTTGAAAGCAGAGACCAAAAACATGCCCCAGGCTGGCTGCTCCTAGGGGAAGCAGAGGCCAGGGTCCACCTGGGCTATTTTTGACCTGATCATGTGGGGATGAGTCTTCTGGTCAATCCAGTGGTTTCCACAGGCTGGTTAAGATGTAACAAACAGAGTCTCTTGGGTGTTTGGAGAACCTGGTGACTCACTCCCAGATCCCTTACTTCACATGTGTCTGTTTATTAGGTGTCTGGCTGTGTGCAGGAAAGATGTGGTCTGTGCATTTGCAAAAACGTGTGCTCCTGGGAAGAGGCACAAAACATCAGGACCGAAAACAACAGCACCTACTTAGACCTTCCTGTCTTGTCCAACCAGCCCACCCCAAACGGGCATCATGGAGACATGAGAAAGAAATCCGCCAACGGGGTAAACCCTGATTAAAAGGAACATGGTTGGGGACTTCCCTGGTGGTCCAGTGGCTAAGACGCCTAATACAGGGGGCCTGGGTTCGATCCCTGGTCAGGGAACTAGACCTCACAAGCTGCAACTGAGATACGGAGCAGCCAAATAAGTTAAAAAAAAAAAAAGGAACATGGTTTACAAAACCCAGCTCAATACTGGATGAACCAAGGGGTATTAATCATACTACGAAAGGATGCTTTGCCAAACTCAACCCTCCTGCTCATATTTTAAATCATCTACTTCACCAAAATTTCATTTTCTCGTAACCTTTAGGAATCCATCATGGCACAAAGCAAACTGATTCAGTACATGAGACATTAATCAAATCTATCACGTGCAGGTGCTGGGGAGGGAGTGGGCCTCCGCAGCTATTCAGAGCATTCAAAGGTGCAGAAGTCAACTAGGGAGGGTTAGGGAAGGCTCCATGGAAACAGAGGACCAGACCTTCAGCTGGAGAAAGCTGAAGGGGGATGGATCAGGAGCAAGAGACAGCAGCCGATGGGAAGTTTTGGTAGTGAAAGTGGTTCAAGTAAAACAAAAAAAAGCGAGATTGTGTGACTGTTAAACAAATGAGATGACTGTGGAACCTACCTGGCAGTTCAGGGGCTAACACTCCATGCTCCCAATGCCGGGGGCACGGGTTCAACCCCTGGTCAGGTAAGTAAGATCTTGCATGATGTGCAGTTAGGCCAAAAAGTAAACAAATAAATGAGATGGTATGAGCAGCCCCACAGTTAAGACTTTTGCTTGTTTGTTCTGATTACCGAGGGGGTGGAGTGAAGGAACAGAGGCCAGTCAGGCAGGGCTGTAACTGAGGGGGATGTTCTCCTGGCCTGGAAAGTGCTGGGGCCACTGCCGGGGGGGTGGGGCCACTGCCGGGTGGGTGGGGCCACTGCCGGGTGGGTGGGGTCACTGCCAGGTGGGTGGGGCCACTGCCGGGTGGGTGGGGTCACTGCCGGGTGGGTGGGGTGAGGCTGGGAAGGTGGATCAGAGGGCTTGGACTTCAAGGGCTTCATTTTCATTTGATTCAAGAATTGGGCCTAACTCTTACCAACTGATGAAAGTGAAAGAGGAGAGTGAAAAAGCTGGCTTAAAACTCAACATTCGGAAAATTCAGATCATGGCATCCGGTCCCATCACTTCATGGCAAACAGATGAGGAAACAATGGAAACAGTGACAGACTATTTGGGGGACTCCAAAATCACTGCACATGGTGACTGCAGCCATGATATTAAAAGACGCTTGGTCCTTGAAAGAAAAGCTATGACCAACCTAGACAGCATATTAAAAAGCAGAGGCATTATTTTGTCAACAAAGGTCCGTCTAGTCAAGGCTATGGTTTCTCCAGTAGTCATGTATGGATGTGAGTTGGACTATAAAGAGAGCCGAACGCCAAAGAATTGATGCTTTTGAACTGTGGTGCTGGAGAAGACTCTTGAGAGTCCCTCGGACTTCAAAGAGATCAAACCAGTCAATCCTAAAGGAAATTAGTCCTGAATATTCATTGGAAGGACTGATGCTAAAGCTGAAACTCCAATACTTTGGCCACCTGATGCAAAGAATTGACTCCTTGGAAAAGACCCTGATGCTGGGAAAGATTGAAGGCAGAAGGGGACAACAGAGGATGAGATGGTTGGATGGCATCACCGACTCAATAGACATGAGTTTGAGCAAGCTCTGGGAGTTGGTGATGGACAGGGAAGCCTGGCATGCTGCAGTTCATGGGGTCGCAAAGAGCTGGACACGACTGAGTGACTGAACTGAGAGCTCGGAGGGAGAAACATTCCCTCTGGGCAAGGCCTGAAAACAGAAACGGCAGGTCTGTAATCTGAGACCAAGAGAGCAGCGCAGGCCTGCCTGTATGGACAAGCACTGGGCATGCAGCAGGCAAGCAACACTGACGATGAATGAAACCCACTGCCCCACTATCTGCCCCTGGAGGTCACTTCCTGCCCCACCCCTCCAATTACGCATCTGAAAAATGGGGATACTCTTACTTCGCAAGGGCTCTTAGGAGCCACCATCTATGTAAACATTACTGCACACACAGTCACCAACTGCAATCAATTGTAATAGGGCTTAGGACTTCCCTGTTGATCCAGCGGCTAAGACTCCACACTCCCGATACAGGGGGCCTGGGTTTGGTCCCTGGTCAGGGAACTAGATCCCACATGCAGCAACTAAGACCTGGCACAGTCAAATGAATAAATAGAAATATATTTTTTTAACTGTAACAGGTTTACAGTGTTGCTGCCTCCAACAAGAGAGAAACAAGACTGGCTCTGGGGAAGACTTCTACTTTGAGGTGGTATAATGGATGCCCTGATTTGCAGCTTCTGGATTCATCTTTGAGCCAGGATGCAGGGGTGGTGCCCATAGAGCACTAAAGGGAGATACTTGAGTGTGTTGTTCCAAATGCAGGCTGAGCCACCATACGTTCACCTGGAAGACTCCCCAAACATAACTGATTCTTCTAGGGAAAAACAAAGCCCCTAAATCTTGCCTTAAAAAAAAAGATGCGAGGGCTTCCCTAGTGGTCCAGTGGTTAAGAATTCGCCTGCCAATGCAGGAAGACAGACACAGAAAGAGAGAAAAATGCCCAATCTGGCTTGATTGCAAAGCTGAATGAAATCTGGTCTTTCTTTCTGTAAAGCACCAAGAGGCAGGGACAAGCGCCCCCAGCCAGTTCTGAAACTCTCGGCACCCAGAACCTGAGTTTCCCCAATCAGAAGAGCGCGGGTTTCCAGAGCTGTGGCTGACACTTCCCAGCTGCGTGGCCCTGGGTAAGTTTCAACCTCTTAGGGTGTCTGTTTCCTCTGCTGTCAGAGACAGATGCTGAAGCAACAGCACAGCTCTGCTGGGAGGACCCAGTGACAGAGACAGCACAAAGTGCTTTCAGACGCTGCCCGGCAGTTGATAGGGGCTCAATACCCATGAGCCACTGTTTTTATTGTGAACGACCTTGTGCAGCTTGGACTGAGAGGGAGAGAAGGGAGAGTCAGGAAACAATCAGAGAAGTCACCCAGGAAAGGTAGTCCAGTGGGCTCCCCATAGGTGGGATGGGGGCGGTCTGAGGACCAACTTTCCTCCAGGGGCCTGAGGGGTATGGGGTGGTGGGGGCAGGGGGTGATCCCTTGATGTTTCATCTGGGTTTCCTTCCAGGTCCACCGTGCTGTGATCTGCGAGGCAGCCCTGAGCAGGACACTGCAGCCAGGAGCCATCAGAGCCCCACCTCCCCCGCTCCCTCCCTGACTCAGAAGCTGAGAAGTTGACTGTTCTGCCTCACCAAGCACTCTTGGAGCAAACATGAACACAGAGCCCCCCTAAGGGGATGGGGAAAGAGCAACGGAGCCATGGCTCCAGCCCGCGCCCAGCTGCCACTGCTGCCATCCCGAAGCAGCAGCTTCTCTGCATGTCATCTCATGGCAGGGGGGCCGGAGGCAACAGACAGGATCCCCCACGAAGACTCGGAGCGGGGAGGGAGTGAAAAGCTTCACGTGTTGCTTATGAGGCTGGAACCCAGCATGCCCGGTGTGTGTGCATTTTAATTGGTGCCTCTGCCAGCCTGGCGACACGACCATCCTGTCTCGGCGAGGCCCTGGGAAAGCCAGGGGGCCGACTCCAGTGGAGCCAAATGCCCGAGCTCCCTGGGAGGCTGGGAAAGCCTGACTGCTGTTCAGTCTCCAGCTGCCATGCTGCCTCCCCTTCCCCACTTAGTGGAGGCCACCTGTCAGGCCAGCAGCGAGGCAAAGGACTCAGTTCTTGGCCTGGGTTCAGCACCCCAGGAAGCCAGAGCCTGAATGTTTAACCACTCCTTCACCCAGTGCATCACAGGTGACAAAAGCTACCTGGGTCCTTGGGCTGTACTATCTCTCTGGCAAGTGTGCTGGGGAAGCTCGGTCAGAGAAAGAACTGCAGACACTGATTTCTGTGATGTAGAGCCTGCCACGGGGTTAGGTCTCCCCTGGGTATACAGCCCCACCGCTCTCTCCCAGCTCAGGTTGGCCATGTCTGCCCTGGGGCCAACATGATGGAGATGGGTGCCAGCTGGTTCTGGCTGCTATGAAAACTCTGGAAAGGGAGCCAGGGCGCCCGCTGAATGTCAGCCCCTGCAAGGGTGCAGTGCTCCACCTTGATGGAGATGGCCCACCTTGACGGAGATGGGTGCCAGCTGGTTCTGGCTGCATGAAAACTCTGGAAAGGGAGCCAGGGCGCCCGCTGTATATCGGCCCCTGCAAGGGAGCAGCGGTTCTCCACCTTGTACTGGGTCCCCGGTAAGTGCCGATGAAGTCTTAGGGATCAGGGTGAAGGAGGTAGAGGGGTCCTGTTACTCTATCACCTTAGGTCTTATCCCCACATGACTTGTCACCGGGAAACCATGAACCACCAGCGCCAAGGTATCGTGTGAGACAAAGTGCCCTGCTCCAGCCTCAGCCCTGGCCTTGCCCACAATCCCTTCATCACCCAATAGTACAGGCCTATCTTAGGCAGCAGCTGGGCTTAAAGGCAATAAGAAGGTGAAAGCTGAGAGTGAACAGAATTCCCCAAGAAGATACTTTGTATAGCCCACCACATTAACACTGTACAGTCCAGGGACAGTCCAGATCACTGACTGCTGCGCAGTGCAGACAGCAGGCTATCTCTAAACCACACTGTCGAACACCAACCCCACTGACTATTTTCAAGGTTACTCCTAATTTCTAGGCTTTAAATACCTCTGCTCATACCTTCCTCCTTTATCAACCTGACATCTCCTGCTTGTGAGTCATTCATTAGCATTTCAGCTGCCACGTTTATAGCCCAAAGATGTTTTAAGTCTTGGATACAATCCATCCTTGCCCAAATAAGGGGGAAAAAAAAATCCAAACCCCCTGGTTTCCTGTAGGGGGCAATTCCCCAGCTTCCAGCATCCCTAGCATAGAGTCAAAGGTCACAGGCAGCACAGCCAGATTCCTGGGGACCTCATCTAAGGAAAGGGCAGGAGTGCTACAGACTGAATTACCTCTCCCTAAAATTTCTGTGTTGAAAGTCTCACCCCCGGGGCCTCAGAATGTGATGGTATTCAAAGAGCAGAGCCTCTAAAGCGGTAATTGAGGCAAAATGAGGTCATAGGGGTGGGCCCTAATCCAAAAGGAGGGATAGCCTGATGCAAAGAGATCAGCACACAGATAGAGGACACGGAGAGAAGGCAGCTGCCCGAAGGAGGCCTCAGGCACACCAACCCTGCTGACATCTTGCTCTTGGGCTTGCAGCCTGCAGAACTCTGAGACTATGCACTTCCGCCGCCATGGAGTTCTGTCATGGCAGCCGGAGCACATGGAGACGGGAGGCCGTGGGACACTGAGCTAGTGACAGCTGTGGGGTCGGGGTGGAGGCCCAGGCTCAGTCAGGGCTCCTCCCCTCAGAGAGCTGGCTTAGCTCTCAGCGGCTGTTGTGCCCACGTAGCTGCCAACTCTGCTGAAGGCGTTGGGCTGCGGAAAACTCCTTAACCCCTCAAGGGTTTAGATTGGCCACGGGCTGGGGGAGCAAGGATGGCAGCCTCCCCAGGGCAATCAGCTGTGCTGGGAGTGATGAGACCCCAACCACTGGTGAGCAGAGGCAGGAGGGGATGCCACTCATCTCTGATGGGACCCTCAGACAGCCCCTCCGCTCCTGGGACCCTGAGACAGCTATTGTGTTTAGTTGCTCAGTCAGCTCCGATTCTTTGCGGCCCCATGGAATGTAACCCACCAGGCTCCTCTGTCCGTGGCATTATCCCAGCAAGAATACTGGAGTGGGTTGCTATTTCCTCCTCCAAGGGATCTTCCTGACTTAGGGCCTGAACCTGCATCTCCTGTGGCTCCTGCATTGGCAAGCAGCTTCTTTACCTCTGAGTTACCTGGGAAGCCCCTCCCATGAGCTCTGTGGTTCCAGAAATGCAACTAGGTTTATCTGGACCATGACTTTTTTTTTTTCTTCTTATCAGATTACAGATCAGGCTGTCAATAGTGTCCGCTTTTGCCCCTGCCCCCACCCCCCCCCCCCCCGACCCCCATCGAGTAGTGATGCCATCCAGCCATCTCATCCTCTCTCGCCCCCTCCTCCTCCTCCCCCCCCTCCCCCCCTTTTGGGGCTTTTTTTTTAATTTGCGGGGCCCCCCCCCAAGTTGTTACTGCCAGAACCTGCAAAAGTGACCTTGTTTGGAGAAATGATCTTTGCACATGTGATCACGGATTTTGAGCTGAGATCACCCTGGATTTACGGTGGGCCTTTGTTTGTGCTTAGTCATATCTGACTCTGTAACTCCACGGACTGTAGCCTGCAGGCTCCTCGGTCCATAGGATTTTCCAGGCAAGAATACTGGAGTAGGCTGCCATTTCCTACTCCATGGACCATACTTGTTGAATGCCCACCTACAGTAGGCATTGAGCTATGTGATATGTGGATGAATGAATACTTGGGGCCTAGGAGGTGATCAGATGGTTAAACGGTCGCTTCTGCACAGTAAGCTGGTGTAATAATGGAGGCCTAGATCAGATACCACAGCAGAAAAGGGTGGTAAGTAGTCAGCCCCATCAGGAAATAGTGGTTCAGTGAAGGCTTCAAAGAGATGGGATTATCAGCAGGATTATCAAGACAGAACTGAAGCTCATGAGTAAACAAGCGCCTGGGAAAAGCATGCCAGGCAGTTACCAGCAAGGCAGAGAGGTCTGAGAATGTACCGGGGATTCAGAGAACTAGAAGTGTGGGGTAAGGCAGGAAATGGAACTGGTCAGGCAAGAAGACGCCAGAACATGCATATGCTGGCTAAGGAGCTGCATCCTGCCGGGCACAGGAAGGTCTTAAGAACCTGGGCAAGCTGGGGAAATCACAGGCAGACCTCAGAAATATTGTGGGTCCAATTTCAGACCACTATGATCAAGTGAAGCCCACAATAAAGCAAGTCACGTGACTTTTTTGGTTTCCTAATGGAGAAGGAAATGGCAACCCACTCCAGTGTTCTTGCCTGGAGAATCCCAGGGACAGAGGAGCCTGGTGGGCTGCCGTCTATGGAGTCACACAGAGTTGGACACGACTGATGTGACTTAGCAGCAGCAGCAGCAGTGCATAAAAAACATTTCTACAGACTTCCCTGGTGGTCCAGTGGCTGAGACTCCATGCTCCCAATGCAGGGGGGCCGGGTTCAATCCCTGATCAGGGAACTAGATCCCACATGCCACAACTAAGAGTTCACATGCTGCAACTAAGACCTGACACAGCCAACTAAATCAATTTGAAAAATATGTGTGCGTGTATATATACATGCTGCTGCTGCTGCTGCTGCTGCTAAGTCGCTTCAGTCGTGTCCGACTCTGTGCGACCCCATAGACAGAAGCTTACCAGGCTCCCCCATCCCTGGGTTTCTCCAGGCAAGAATACGGGAGTGGGTTGCCACTTCCTTCTCCAATGCATGAAAGTGAAAAGTGAAAGTGAAGTCGCTCAGTCATGTCGACTCTTAGCGACCCCATGGACTGGAGCCTACCAGGATCCTCCGTCCATGGGATTTTCCAGGCAAAAGTACTGGGGTGGGGTGCCATTGCCTTCCCCGATATACATGCTACAAAGCATTATATAGCATTATGCTATAAAAACAATGTACATACGTTAATTTAAAAAAATACTTGATGGCTAAAAAATGCTAACCATCATCTGAGCCTGCAGTGAACCACCAATTTTTTTGCTGGTGGAGGATTTGAAATAATGCAAGAATTATCAAAACGTGACACAGAGACAGGAAGTGAGCAAATGCTGTTGGGAAAACGGTGCTGAGAGACTTGTTCGATGCAAGGTTGCCAAAAACCTTCAATTTGTTGGGGGGAGGGGGGAAAGTATGCACAAAGTACTGTAAAACAAGGTATGCCCAGGTATGCCCACACCATACCTGCTTGGATTTGTGTTTTAATAGGCCACTCAGACAAGTGGGAGGCGGGCCTTGAGAAGAAAGTCAGTGCCAAGATCCAAGCATGAAATACATAAAGCCCAGACGGGGACTTCCCTGGTGGTCCAGTGGTTGAGAATTCACCTTCCACTGCAGAGGACACAGGTTTGATCCTCAGTCAGGAAGCTGGGATCCCACAAGCCGTGGAGCAACAAAGCCCATGCACCTCAATTATTGAGCCTGCATGACACATCTAGGGAGAAGCCCTAGTGTCACAGTGAAAGATCCTGCATGCCACAACCCCGTTCAGCCAAAAATAAAATATCTTTTTTTAAAAGAAAGATACCCCAATACAAAATAAAAAGTTTAAAGCTGGAGGAAAAAAAAAAGTTAAAAGACTAAGAAGAATTGATGTTTAACAAGGTTAAAAAAAAAGAGAGAGAGAGAGAGAAAGAAAAGCCTGCACAGAGGAGGTGGAACATGCAGGCCTCCTCTGAAATCTTTCCTTTTCTCCAAGAGGCGCTGTTGTTTTTCTCAGCCAAGCTGGGTGGGTTACACCCATTAGTTTTTAGAGGTTTTAGCAAATATCTCAGGAAGAGGGTGAGAGAGTAAACCGATGCACCAACGCACTTCCCAGAAAGCATAATTTCCCTGGATCCTGTCAGTTTATTTTGTTTTTCTTAAACAAACTAAAACAAGCCACCAACTTCGCCAAGAAAGGGACAGCCTCACTAGCGGCCGATCCAACGTTAGTTTTATTGTCTACTTGGCCTATTTCCTGGTCATCAAGCACCGCCATCGCTTCAAAACTTGATCTTGATGTAGAACTAGGCTGCTGTTCCCACTTTGATCCTGTAGGAGAGCTAGACACCCTGCCATCAGCTCTGACTCTTGGGAGGACTTAAAAGTGGCCCCCGTGACAATGATCAAGAGTCCAATTCAGAACCTTGAGCCTGGCTATTTCCAGAATGATCCATACCCTCGGATGTCAACCACCTTCCCTCCAGCCCAGTCCCTCACTGGCCATGGATGTAACTACTTCTCTGTAGTGGGCAGCCTACCCTGAAGCTGAGACTATGTCTCATTCATTTACATCCCGTTCTCCAAAGCACCTTACACAGGGTGATGGGGGAAGATCAGAGAGGCATTGCTGCTTGCTGGCTATGTGACCCTGGACAAGTTACCTAACTTCTCTGAAGCTTTTCTTTCCCTGTAAATATGGATGATAACAATAACTCCATTCTGAGGTTATATGATGAAATGCTAAAGGCCAGCACTTACATTTATTAAGGGCTTGTGAAGAAAAAAGGAGGAGGAAAAGAAGAGGGAAGAGGGGAGGAGAAGGAAAAAGGGAAAAAGAGAAAGGGAAGAACTTTGGGGTCAAACAGTCTTAGGTCCAAATCTCTGCAAAACTGCTTACTTGGCTATGCAATGTCAGGCAAGTTCCTTAACCTCTCTGACTCACAGCTTTCTCCTCTGTCAACTAGGGATAATACTGCCTACTTTGCCAAAAGGATCTTAGTTAAGATAACAGGTAAGAAGGAGCCTAACACTTAGCTTGCTGCTGCTACTGCTGCTGCTAAGTCACTTCAGTCGTGTCCGACTCTGTGCAATCCTATAGATGGCAGCCCACCAGACTTCCCTGCCCCTGGGATTCTCTAGGCAAGAACACTGGAGTGTGTTGACTCTGGGGTATTTAAGAAGTGGGCCTGAAATCACAGCCACTGATATTTTTGGTCCTGAATGGCATTTAGGGAAAAATCTGGTCTCTATTCTAAGCTTCCTGGATCACCCAGCTCTGCCACTCTAGATGGCTGAACTGGCTAAAGCGGAGAAAGGCCAGTTTAGAGGAGCTAGGCCTCCCACTGCACTCCCATCAGTGGGAACAATGCTGTCCTTTACCACTTTCAAATGCAGGCTGTTAAGCTTCCTGTGAGCCAACAGTATTCTCTCTGGACAAAGGAGATGAGAGAGCCAGGCTTGCCTTTCCCTGGACCCAAGCAGTACCCCTCTGTCCTAGCTCAGGAGCATGCCTGGTGGGTAGACCTCCCATCTGCTAAGGAGACCCTAAAGCACTAGTCCCTGACATCTTAGGACCTTTCAGAAGGCAAATTATTTTAAGCTCTCCTGGACCCGAGGCCTGAGCAAATGAAACAAATAGCTTTGGGACAAGAACGGTTTTTTTTAAGACTGCTCATTCTGCCAGAAACACATTTAAAATCTAAAAAATTTAAAGCTCATCACCTATCTTGGGTTCACTTTGCGCTTCTGGGCTTTAGTTTAGAGGAAGACAAAGTGAAACAAACCCCAAACCCTCTGATCAATGGATTATGACAAATGCTTGCCCTCTTCCACTCCACCCTGTCCTGGGCGGTGCAGGGACTGAATGCCAGCGGGGAGAAGCAGTCAACGCCACTTTCCTGCCAAAGATCGGGCAGACGGAGGCTGATGTTGAAATCTGTTTCTTTTTTTAACAAGGAATGGGACAGGGATGCTAGCCAAGGAGCAGGTTTGCCTGAGGTCTCCATGAAGCATCCACGAACAGAACCAGGGTACCACTGCAGGTGCAAGGGAGGGGTGGGGCTGTGGGAAGTCGGGCAGGCTAGTCCCAGGGAACATCCCTAAACTGGAGATGCAGGATTAGGACCGCGCAGAATTAGTCTCCCACTAGCGTATGTGTCAGAACTTAGGGGTCAAACGTGGAGTCAGGTATTCGGGTACATGAATCTATCATCAGACCACCAAGCCCACAACAAAACAAAAGCTGCACTCTCCCCCTCCCCCAGCCCACCCTACCATCTTACTTCTGCTGGGCAGATCATCTGGGCCCAGGCCGTTGGAGGGAGCCACTGGGGCGCTGCCACTCTCATCCAAGGTCAGGATGAGGGGAACGTCGTCATCTAAACTCACAGCCATGCTCTTCACTCCTGCAGCCCTCAGGAGGTGATGTCCAAGGCTTTAAATAGTCTCTGCTTTGAGCTCCTGGTCAAAGCCACTGGCCCCGAGGTGCTTCTCAGAAACCCTCCATCAGTGGCATCTTCTAGAGTTTGGGGAATTAAAAAAAAAAAAGAAATAGACAATGATCATAATACGACCATTGATGAAAATGTTCTGGAATCAGACAGTGGTGATGGTTGTATAACTTTACAAGTATACTAAAAATGGTACCCTTTAAGATGGTGGATCTTACAGTAATGTGAATTATATCTTAATTAAAAAAAAAAAAAAGTATCTCAGGATGTGCCACTGTGCTGTGCTTAGTCGCTCAATCATGTCCAACTCTTTGCGATCCCGTAGACTGTAGTCTGCTAGGCACCTCTGTTCATGGGGATTCTCTACGCAAGAATACTGGAGTGGGTTACCATGCAGTCCTCCAGGGGACTGTCCCAACCCAGGAATCAAACACAGGTCTCTCTCATTGCAGGCGGGTTCTTTACGGTCTGAGCCAATAATATCACTGAAATATGGGGGATGGGACGGGAACTCTACAAGAATAAATACTAAAAAGTTAAACGTAATTATGTCTGGAGATTGAGATTATGGCTAGTATGTTCCATCTCCACCCCTCTTAACCCTTGTTTGTGTGTTTCGTAAAGATTTTAAATACTATATATATATATATATATATATATGACCGTTCATATAATAGTAATTAGTACTCAGTGAGGGTTTACTATGTACTGGGGCTCTTCTAGCAAGTTTTAAGTAAAGTTGACGGAAACTCAATAATAGTAAGTAGGATTATTGTCCTGCTTTACAGAAAGGGAGACTTAAGGCTCAGAGAGGTTAAGTGACTTGTCCAAGATCCCACAGCAGGAAAGTCAAGCTTTGAACTACACAGTCTGACTCCAGACCTGTGCTCTCAGCCACCATGCTACAATTCTTCCAAGTCCAGCCCTGGTATTTAGGCAGCACTTAGCTCCAATGACCTGTAAATAGTGTGCCAGGTCATCTAAACTTACCCATATCATTCTTACAAAGGCACTATTCTCCTAGATTTAGGTATTTGGGGAGGAAAGGGAAGAGACTAGAATATTTTTTTAAGTGAAATGCTTATTTGAAACTTTCAATTCAAAACCGTCAGAACTAGCCTTTTACAGTTCCTATTTATACACATTCCTGTTTCCGCTGAGGAGGACCAAAAGAAATGCAAGCACTCAGCAGATCTAACAGCAGACCTTTGAACTTGAAAACAACAGCAGGTTCCTTCCTCAAACTGCAGTGTTCTGGTCTCAATCAAGTTTGCCTCCAAACCAACCCACTGAATGGCAACCCAGTAATTTACCTCCTTCAGAAACCTCCATGACCATTCAAGGCAGGCCTCTGTGCACCAACAGCTTCTTAAAAAGTAGGCAGTTTAAAAGTGAGCACCATTCTTTGCTGCTAAGCCTGTAGCGTTCTACCCAGCAAACTTCCTGTGAGATTTTTTTTTTAAGTTTCCTCCAGATCTGGGGATTCATTTTACTTTTAAATCTCAGTAGTGGGAAAACAGAAAAGGAAATTCCAAATGAGATGCTACCATTTGGCTGTCTTAAAGCATTTTATGTCTTTTTTTTTTTTTTTTCTTTTTGGCTTAACTTTTCACCACAGATACTTTCAAATATACTCAAATGTAGAGAGAATATGTAAATGAACTTCCTTGTATTGATCACTCAGCTCTGACAATTATTAACATCTTGTCCTGACCAGTATTTATTTTGAAGGCTGGAGAGGCTATTAACTTTTTAAACTCATCAAGAAGAGCTTTCTTAATTGTATCATTGTTATTATAGTAGCTACTGGCTTTTATTTTAACTGTATAATATATGACTGTTTACTTGTAATGCATGCATTAGTTTTGTGGCTCTCAGAAGGGGTTATCACAACTGAGACATATGTGGTTCAAAATGTGAATAGTGTTGCTGTTAGGAAATTTTACTTAGATGATGTCCCCACTTCACAATGAGGAAAGTGAATGAGGTTTAGAGGGGTTAAATTAACCTACCTCTTGTAAGTAGATCGCAGGGAAGTAATAGAGCCCAGATTTCAACCCAGGCAATCTGACCCTCCCTGCTTAACCATTAACCTTCTTCTCTTCCCAGACCAGTCCCCTTATCTGAATTCAAACCCATAATTTTAGAGAGGGAAAACTGAGGCTCAGCGAAGAGAAGGGACTTACTTAAGGTCACAGTGCTTCTCTCTCTAGAGAGGACCCAGAATGGAAGGGTCACCCCTAGAGAAAGGTCCCAGGGAAAGCCGGCAGGCCGTCCCGCTGTCCATTCGGGCAGACGGACGGGGCAAGAGTCTCTTGCAGGGTGGGTGGCCTGAGGGCGCCAGGGAGATGAGCATTTGAGAGAGAAGGGGGAGCGAAGAGGCGTGCGGGATCCTACTCCACGTGTTCGACTTTGAGCCCCCTCTCCCGCCCCGGGCTTCCTCGGGCGGTCCCCACGCTGGGCCCCCTCCCCCGACAAGGACTGGAGGGAGAGAAGCGCAGCAATGAACTTCTCCGCAACCCCTCTTGGCCCGACCTGCCCGCCTCCCACACCCAAATGCCCAGCCGCAACCTTTCACTCCGAGCCCCCTGCCCCTTTACCTCTGCCCTCTCCTCTGACCATCCCTCACACGCCTAGAATTCTTACACGCGCCGCCCGAGCAACCCGGACCGACCGCCGGAGTCCGCACAGCACAGCCCGCCGGCCCAGCCGCCAAAGCCCCGAGCCCGGAGCTGTTGCAGCTGCAGCAGCCGCCGCAGAAACGGCCACCTCAGCCGCTGCCACCACGACAGCTGCGCCAGCTCTCCCATCCGCCGCCTACGGTCCCCTCCGCCTGGCCGGCGCCGCCCCATTCCCCCCCTTCGCCGCGCCCTATTGGCTACCTCGGGAGTCATGATGATCTCTGATTGGCCAACCCTTACGTCTTTCCCCAGTTAATACAAGCCTTCTTACCCGCCTCCTTGGGGGAGAGAGGCGGGACAAAAAAGCTCCGCCCCTTTCCCGCCCATTCTCCCCGCCTTACTCGTTCAGCTTAATCCTGAGGGACGCCCGGCTCTTCCAATTGGTGGAGAGTTAGACACACCGTGTTTCTGATTGGTCAGTCCTCAGGAGGTGGACCAAACCGAGGGGAATAAGGAATCGAATGGTGAAAAGGAAAGTTAATCAGACACCGAGTCCCGCCTTCTGAAATTGATGGGTAACCTAGCAACGCAGGAACAGCTGTGGTAACCAAGAACAGAAAAACCTAAAGACCACCGAGCAGGTGAGTGATCATGTGGGGAAGGGCTGGAGATGATGGGGAGATGTTCTATCTTTTGACTCTCTGAGGAATCAGCATCCCGTCCCCCTCTCCCCCCACCGCGAGCCCTTCCCCATCTCAGGACCCTGATCTCCAGCCCCTGCCTCAGTCTGGAGCTCCCTCTCCGACCTTCTGCAAAGACGACTGGGCCTCCTCTTTGGTGTCTCTGCCTCTACTCTAGCCCTCCTCGTCCACTTCATGGTTCCACTTTCTCATCCGTAAAACGTGGATGATACTAGTCAAGTGGAATCACACCAAAGAGAAACTACTTCCAAGTCACACATAGGTGACTTGGGGGTGAGAGAGTACTTTTATAAGTTCCCTACCATTCCATCAACAGCTTATACATCCCAAGGTGAGCGTGCAATGAAAGTGAGTGTTTGAATTATGTACCTTTGTACCAATGTTGGCCTTTTGTGCTATAATAACTTTAGACCTTAACTTCCATCGCTGTCCTTAAAATATAATTTCATTTACATACTCAAGAGAAAGGGTTTGTTGCAAGGATTAACTAAAACAAAGTAGAATAGTGGTCACCAGGGGCTGGGGGAGTGGGAAACGGGCAGTTATTACTTAATAGGGTACAGAGTTTCAATTTGGGATGATGAAAAAGTTCTGGAAGGCAGATGGTGGTGATGGTTGCATATAGATATGAATGTAACAATTTAATGCCACTGGATTTAAAATGGTTACAGTGGTAAACTTTATGTTGCCTGCATGCTTGCTCAGTTGCTTCAATTGAACTGTCTCTTCAGTTATGTCTTGACTCTGCAAACCCTTGAACGGTAGCCCGCCAGGCTACTCTATCCATAAGATTTTCCAGGCAACAATACCTGAGTGGATTGGCATTCCCTCCTCTAGGGAATCTTCCCAACCCAGGACTGCAACCTGGTCTTCTGCACTGAAGGTGGATTCTTTACCTCAGAGCTTATGTATATTTTAACACAATAAGAGATGGGAATTCCAGACCACCTGATCTGCCTCTTGAGAAATTTGTATGCAGGTCAGGAAGCAACAGTTAGAACTGGACATGGAACAACAGACTGGTTCCAAATAGGAAAAGGAGTACGTCAAGGCTGTATATTGTCACCCTGCTTATTGAACTTCTATGCAGAGTACATCATGAGAAACGATGGACTGGAAGAAACACAAGTTGGAATCAAGATTGCTAGGAGAAATATCAAGAACCTCAGATATGCAGATGACACCACCCTTATGGCAGAAAGTGAAGAGGAACTCAAAAGCCTCTTGATGAAAGTGAAAGTGGAGAGTGAAAAAGTTGGCTTAAAGCTCAACATTCAGAAAACGAAGATCATGGCATCTGGTCCCATCACTAGATGGGAAATAGATGGGGAAACAGTGGAAACAGTGTCAGAATTTATTTTTCTGGGCTCCAAAATCACTACAGATGGTGACTGCAGCTATGAAATTAAAAGACGCTTACTCCTTGGAAGGAAAGCTATGACCAACCTAGATAGCATATTCAAAAGCAGAGACATTACTTTGCCAACAAAGGTTCGCCTAGTCAAGGCTATGATCTTTCCTGTGGTCATGTATGGATGTGAGAGCTGGACTGTGAAGAAGGCTGAGCGCCGAAGAATTGATGCTTTTGAACTGTGGTGTTGGAGAAGACTCTTGAGAGTCCCTTGGACTGCAAGGAGATCCAACCAGTCCATTCTGAAGGAGATCAGCCCTGGGATTTCTTTGGAAGGAATGATGCTAAAGCTGAAACTCCAGTACTTTGGCCACCTCATGCGAAGAGTTGACTCATTGGAGAAGACTCTGATGCTGGGAGGGATTGAGGGCAAGAGGAGAAGGGGACGACAGAGGATGAGATGGCTGGATGGCATCACTGGCTCGATGGACGTGAGTCTGAGTGACCTCCGGGAGTTGGTGATGGACAGGGAGGCCTGGTGTGCTGCGATTCATGGGGTCGCAAAGAGTCGGACACGACTGAGCGACTGATCTGATCTGATCTGAAAGCAACTATAAAGCTAGACAAAACCATCTATTGCTAAATTAGCACTCTGAAAATCAGCCGAAGGCATACAACAAACTGAGAGCTTTTATTCTTAAAACCACTGAACTTCAAGTTTGTTCTGTACTTACCTGGGGCTTCTCTGATTTCCCCATAACTCAGTTCTATCTGGCATAATAGTTCAACCAGGGCGGGTAGCCCCCTGAAAGACAAGAGCTTCGCTGTCGCTGTCTGATGGGGCTCACTTGATTTGGAGGACTTTTGGCTAAAGTAGCACTCTTGGTGGGATGAGAACGGGGAATGCCAGCAGGTGTAGCAGTCCAAAGTTGTAGTTCTATTTGGTGCCAACAGTGGACTGAAAACTTGGAGTTCTGGGGAATGGGGCATCCATGTGGAACCTGATGAGCTCTGTGTCTTGACTGACTAGAGGTTCTGCGCATGTGCAGCAGAGACCTGCTCGGGTCCAAGCGACTTAGAAATGCTTGGCTGTTGAAGCCTGTGTAGACAGGTGTACTGAATGCATAGGGTACTTGCCATCCAAGAATGGGAGCCTCACTGGTTCAGTTTGAGCACAACCCCTGACTGACTTTTGGCTGAATATTAAACTATGTGGATACACAGGTGACCCCTAGGAAGGCAAGTTTTAAAATAAAAATATGCAAAAAAAAAAAAAAATTAAGCAGAGATATCAGTAGCTGCACACTGTGGAGGAGATTGACTTGACAGATTTAGTCCGGGAAGTAAGTTACCAAACACCCAAGCAAAACATAAACAGCAATCATTAGGAAAAAAAATACTGTGTTGCTACCAAAAAAAAAATTCTTCCAAGATTTCCAGTGTTCAATAAAAATTGTGAGATGTGTGTAAACATACTCAGGGGAAAAAAGCAGTCAACAGAAACAGTCTCTATGTGTCCCCAGATGTTGGTTTCAGCAGAAAAAGACTTCAAAGAAGCTATTGTAAATACGATCAAAGAACTAAAGGAGATCAGATCAGATCAGATCAGTCGCTCAGTCATGTCCGACTCTTTGCGACCCCATGAACCGCAACACGCCAGGCCTCCCTGTCCATCAACAGCTCCCGGAGGTCACTCAGACTCGCATCCATCAAGTCAGTGATGCCATCCAGCCATCTCATCCTCTGTCGTCCCCTTCTCCTCCAGCCCTCAATCCCTCCCAGCATCAGAGTCTTCTCCAATGAGTCAACTCTTCGCATGAGGTGGCCAAAATACTGGAGTTTCAGCTTTAGCATCATTCCTTCCAAAGAAATTCCAGGGTGATCTCCTTCAGAATGGACTGGTTGGATCTTCTTGCAGTCCAAGGGACTCTCAAGAGTCTTCTCCAACACCACAGTTCAAAAGCATCAATTCTTCGGCTCTCAGCCTTCTTCACAGTCCAGCTCTCACATCCATACATGACCACAGGAAAGATCATAGCCTTGACTAGGTGAACCTTTGTTGGCAAAGTAATGTCTCTGCTTTTGAATATGCTATCTAGATTGGTCATAACTTTCCTTCCAAGGAGTAAGCGTCTTTTAATTTCATGGCTGCAGTCACCATCTGTAGTGATTTTGGAGCCCAGAAAAATAAAGTCTGACACTGTTTCCACTGTTTCCCCATCTATTTCCCATGTAGTGATGGGACCAGATGCCATGATCTTCGTTTTCTGAATGTTGAGCTTTAAGCCAACCTTTTCACTCTCCACTTTCACTCTCATCAAGAGGCTTTTTAGCCCCTCTTCACTTTCTGCCATAAGGGTGGTGTCATCTGCATATCTGAGGTTATTGATATTTCTCCTGGCAATCTTGATTTCAACTTGTGTTTCTTCCAGTCCAGCATTTCTCATGATGTACTCTGCATATAAGTTAAATAAACATGGTGACAATATACAGCCTTGACGTACTCCTTTTCCTATTTGGAACTAAAGGAAACCATGTTTAAATAATTGAAAGAAGACAAGATAACAATGACTCATCAAATAGAAAATATTTAGTATCCCAGAATGCTGCTGCTACTGCTGCTAAGTCACTTCAGTCATCTCCGACTCTGTGCAACCCCATAGACGTCAGACCACCAGGCTCCCCCGCCCCTGGGATTCTCCAGGCAAGAACACTGGAGTGGGTTGCCATTTCCTTCTCCAATGCGTGAAAGTGAAGTCGCTCAGTCATGTCCGACTCTTAGTGACATGGACCACAGCCTGCCAGGCTCCTCCATCCATGGGATTTTCCAGGCAAGAGTACTGGAGTGGGGTGCCATTGCCTTCTCCGACAGATTATGATAAATTAAGATGTACATTACAATCCCTAAATTGACCACTAAAAAAAAATTTTTTTTTAAATCAATGGAATAATCAAAAGAATGGACTAAAAACATTTAACACAATAAAAAGCATTCAGTAAATAGCATGGGGACAAAAAAGGCATGAGATGAAATAAATAAAAAATAGTAAAACAGCAGATGTAAATCCAACTATACGAATCAGTTCAGTTCATTTCAGTAGCTCAGTCATGTCCGACTCTTTGTGATCCCGTGAATCGAAGCACGCCAGGCCTCCCTGTCCATCACCAACTCCCAGAGGTCACTCAGACTCACATCTATCGAGCCAGTGATGCCATCCAGCCATCTCATCCTCTGTCGTCCCCTTCTCCTCCTGCCCCCAATCCCTCCCAGCATCAGATTCTTTTCCAATGAGTCAACTCTTCGCATGAGGTGGCCAAAGTACTGGAGTTTCAGCTTTAGCATCATTCCTTCCAAAGAAATCCCAGGGCTGATCTTCAGAATGGACTGGTTAGATCTCCTTGCAGTCCAAGGCACTCTCAACAGTCTTCTCCAACACCACGGTTCAAAAGCATCAATTCTTCGGCGCTCAGCCTTCTTCACAGTCCAGCTCTCACATCCATACACGACCACAGGAAAAACCATAGCCTTGACTAGACAGACCTTTGTTGGCAAAGTAATGTCTGTGCTTTTGAATATGCTATCTAGGTTGGTCATAACTTTCCTTCCAAGGAGTAAGCATCTTTTAATTTCATGGCTGCAGTCACCACCTGAAGTGATTTTGGAGCCCAGAAAAATAAAGTCTGACACTGTTTCCACTGTTTCTCCATCTATTTCCCATGTAGTGATGGGACCAGATGCCATGATCTTCATTTTCTGAATGTTGAGCTTTAAGCCAACCTTTTCACTCTCCACTTTCACTCTCATCAAGAGGCTTTTTAGCCCCTCTTCACTTTCTGCCATAAGGGTGGTGTCATCTGCATATCTGAGGTTATTGATATTTCTCCTGGCAATCTTGACTCCAGCTTGTGTTTCTTCCAGCCCAGTGTTTCTCATGATGTACTCTGCATAGAAGTTAAATAAGCAGGGTGACAATATACAGCCTTGACGTACTCCTTTTCCTATTTGGAACCAGTCTGTTGTTCCATGTCCAGTTCTAACTGTTGCTTCCTGACCTGCATAGAGATTTCTCAAGAGGCAGGTCAGGTGGTCTGGTATTTCCATCTTTTTCAGAATTTTCCACAGTTTATTGTGATCTACACAGTCAAAGGCTTTGGCATAGTCAATAAAGGAGAATAGATGTTTTTCTGGAACTCTTTTGCTTTTTCATGATCCAGCGGATGTTGGCAATTTGATCTCTGGAATAATTTAATGTAAATTATTAAATGGAAAAAAACACTCTAATCAAAACAGAGGTTGCCAGACTAAATTTAAAAAATGAGACTGGGGAACCCTTTGGCAGTCCTGTGATTAGGACTCAGTGCTTTCACTGCCAAAGGTGCAGGTTCAGTCCCTGGTCAGGGAACTATGCTGTGCGGCACAGTCAAAAAAAGAGAAAGAAATGCTTCAAAATAAATAAATACATAAGTGAGACTGAAATATATTCTGCCTACAAGAAATTCGTCTTAGATTAAAAGACACAGAAAATAAAAAAAAGTTGGACTCCATGCAAACAGTAGCCATAAGAAAGCTGGAAAGGCTAAACTGCTCTCAGACAAAATTGACTTTAAGACAAAAAGAAAATATTACTAGAACAAAGAGGGACCATTTGATATTGATAGGAAGGCTAATATACCGGGAAGATATAGCTGGACTGACCAAGAAAATAAAAGGCGCAAATTGCCAAAATGAGAACTACAGAAACTTAAAGAATTATAAGGAATATGATGAAAAACTTCATACCAAAAAAAATAAGACAACTTAGATAAAATGAATGAATTCCTCACTTCAGTTCAGTCGCTCAGTTGTGTCTGACTCTTTTCAACCCCATGGACTGCAGCACGCCAGGCCTCCCTGTCCATCACCAACTCCCAGAGTTTACCCAAACTCATGTCCATTGAGTCGGTGATGCCATCCAACCATCTCATCCTCTGTCATCCCCTTCTCCTCCTACCTTCAATCTTTCCCAGCATCAGGGTCTTTTCAAATGAGTCAGCTCTTCGAATCAGGTGGCCAAAATATTGGAGTTTTGGCTTCAACATCAGTTCTTCCAATGAACACTCAGGACTAGAAAGACAAATTATTAAAATTGACCCAAGAAGAAAGAGAAAATTTGAATAGATCTATAATGAGTAAACAGATTGAATTAGAAATAGTCTTCCAGAATTCCCTGGCGGTCCAGTGGTTAAGACTTGGCGCTTTCACTGCTGTGGGCTCAGGTTTGATCCCTGGTTGGGAAACTAAGATCCCACCAGTTAGACGGTGCAGCCACAAAAAAAAAAAAAAAAAAAGGAATTAAGAACTGAGTCTTTTCTCCCTACTCAATTACTAAATTTCCCACCTCTACATACTTCCCTTTTTCCCTGGGAGAAAACAACTCTGGGCAGTGAGGCCAATGTATAACCTAATTCCTCCCTCAACATATAATAATAATCATAATCACTCCATTCGAGAGAGAGCTTTTAACCCTCCAAAGGGCCTTCCCATCTGTTAAACCATCCTTCCTCAACCCAGTTCCCATTTGATTGCTGTGACAGGTGTGTGTTCCCACGTGCAAAAGAGATAAGGGACTTGCCCAGACTTATTCCAAGAGCCCCTGGCAAGGGAGGGTCCTGCACCCAGGGCTCCTAAGACCCAGCTGGTGAATCTGATCTTGATTCTGTAACTGATGGTGGTTTGAGATGGCACCAAGATCAGCTCATCAGACAGAGTGGGCAAGGCATGAGCAAGCCTTCCTTTGAATCTGGATAGAGCACTGGATGTAGCATATGGGAGGGCAAGAGTTTTTTGGGGGAGCCAGGCCACTGTGGTCCAAACCAGTGGTTCTCAATGAGGAGCACCCCGCACCCACCCCACAGGAACATTGGGCAATGTCTGGAGATATAGCATCTCCAACTGATTGGCGCTAACGGCGAAAGAAGGATGCTACTGGCATCAAGTGGGTAGAGGCCAGGAATGATGCTAAACATCCTACAACACACAGAACAGCCTCCACAACAATTATCTGGCCCCAAATGACAATAGTGTGGAGACTGAAAAACTGTTCTACACTGGTATTTTCACACAAGTGCTACACACACGCACACACCCCTACCTTTTCCCTTCAAGCCCTAGTTAGTGGAACTGAAAGCAAAAGGGATTAAAAATCAAGATCATTTGAAATACAGAACATCAGAGGAAATTATCTCTTTGGCCTTAGCTTTCAAATAATAGCACACATTATTTGCCCCGTCTGACTCTTTTTTGATCCCCTGGACTGTAGCCCACCAGGCTCCTCTGTCTATGGAACTTTCCAGGCAAGAATACTGGAGTGGGTTGCCATTTCTTCCAAGAACTATTTCCAACCCAGGAACTGAACCTGCAACTCTGGCGTCTCCTGCATTCACAGGCAGATTCTTTACCACTGAGCCACCTGGGAAGACCCTAGCAGCAGGTTATATCCTATGGCCAATCAAATGCCTTTAACATAAAAGCTTTTGGATGCAGGTTGTTTTCTTTTAACCACAAGCCAGACAAAGAAATACATTTTCCTCCTCAACCTGGCACACAGCACAAGCCTGTTTAAATACAAAAGGATCCTTACTACATGCAGTGTGCTCTGATATTTTCTATTTCATTTATTTTTAATGCTAGTCTCAACAACCAAACTGATTCCACCATTCACTAAAGGGTCACAGTTTTAAAAAGACTCTTCTGCAACATCTGTCAGTCAGGAAAAGCCAGTGTTTTGCATCTGATAAGATTATGATTTAAATGTATACATATATTTAAGGGGGGAAGTCTATTTTAGAAAAATCCTAATTCACTGCTAAGAAATTCTTCCTTCTGTCTGAAACAACCAAAGTGATACTATCCACAGTTGTAGAGAACCAGAAATAAACACTTTGACAGCTACATTGCCAAAAGAGGAATTAAAAATTGTGATGAATTAATTTGTAAGGGGGAAGAGCCGGGAAAATGGTGAGTGGTTTAAGCCGTCTCTGTCTTCCTCCATTGCTTACAGAAAGTCGTGAATAATGCAGAAGCCTGCATAATTAAAAACAGAAATAGTAAAAAGGAGTAGAAAAATGGATCCATGTTAGCTGTTTATAAAACTTTCTGCGCAAAAACAAATATATATTATTTTGAGAAAAAAACACACATTCTGTTTTAAGAAGTATTCAAATGTCAATATTAAATCATATCATTTTGGAAGTCCACCTAAAAGCCCACCATGATTGAGTCCGGACTTCATGTCATGCTCACAACAGTTTTATCAAGCATGGCGTCTGTTACTGTCCCCATGTCACAGGTGAAAGTGAAACTCTAGTTCAGTCATGTTTGACTTTTTGTGACCCCATGGACCATAAACCTGCCAGGCTCCTCTGTCCATGGAATTCTCCAGGCAAGAACACTGGAGTGGGTTGCCATTTCCTTCTCCAGGGGATCTTCTCAACCCAGGAATTGAACCCAGATCTCCTACATTGGAGGTGGAGTCTTTACCGTCTGAGCCACCAGGGAATGTCACAGGTGAGGAAGCCAAAGATGCTCAGAGACATTAATAGACTTACCTAAAGCCACGGAGCAAGGAAGTGGTGATCCCCTAGGACTGAACTTCAAAGTCGTCTAACATGGGAACCCCCAAACTTAATCACCATGCAGTGGGCTCATGTTTTCCTGTTCAGATTCAGAGATAAGGGCCCAGAAGGTTAAGTGGATTTGCCCAGGGCTATAGCCGTGGCCAGTAGCCATAGAGAGTTATTCATTATAAACCTAACCAGCAGCTTGGAAATCTGTCCCGCGGAGCGCATTCCGTCCCAACCTCAGACACTATTCAGAGTCCTCTGTCTCCAAGGCCCAGGGTAACACTGGAGCCTGCGGTCACAGAGCCATCTCCACCAGTCTGTTACTACCGCCAATGTTCACGGCTCCACCTCCAGCCCAGAAATCTTCTGCAAGCCGGAAGCCATCCAGGGAACACAGGTTCTCAAAAAGGACAAGAGAGGACTGAATAATCCTTCAAAAGTGGCCATAGGGGGACTTTCCCACAACTGAGTGACTAAACAGCTGCTTGCTAATCTTGCTTTTTAAGGACAGCGTTCTGGTCTCAGACTCATCTTGCCTGGGTCCCAGTGTCTAGCTGGAATGAAATAACATCAGGAGGTAGACATCGTTATCATCTGTTTAACGAGTTGAAACAGATTTTCCAGTTACAGCAGACATATAAAGTTTCCTTTTTAATGAGAAGTACTTAAGAATGAAAGTGTACTTAAAGAAAATAACTGAGTTGATAATAGCACAGCCTAGTCTAGAGATCTGGTAGAAGTCACAAAGCTGACATTCTAGTGAGAGGGATTTGGGCGACACTGAGTTGGAACCAGCGGTCATGAAGGTATCTCTTGTTACCCATCACTGTCGCATCATGCTGACCCGTGGGCCCCTTGTCATCATCAGTTATGTGGTGTGTCTTTGTAATTCGCCCATTATACCTGTCTCCTGAGAAACCTGTATGCGGGTCAGGAAGCAATAGTCAGAACCCTCTATGGAACAACTGACTGGTTCAGAATTGAGAAAGGAGTACCACAAGGCTGTTGTTACCCTGTTTTTTTTTGACTTATATGCAGAGCACATGCGAAACGCCAGGCTGGATGAATCATAAGCTAGAATCAAGATTGCCAGGAGAAATATCAATAACCTCAGACATGCAGATGATACCACTCTAATGGCAGAAAGTGTTGATATCTGGCAGAAAACAACAAAATTCTGTAAAGCAATTATCCTTCAATTAAAAATAAATTAATTTCTTAAAACTTAAAAAAAAAAAGAAAATGAAGAGGAACTAAAGTGCCTCTTGATCCAGGTGAAGGAGGAGAGTGAAAAAGCCGGCTTAAAACTCAATATTAAAAAAACTAAGATCGTGGCATCTGGTCCCATCACTTCATGGCAGATAGAAGGGGAAAAGGTGGAAACAGTGATAGATATCCTCTTCTTGGGCTCTAAAATCACTGCAGATGGTACTCCAACCATGAAATTAGAAGACCATTGCTTCTTGGCAGGAAAGCTTTGACAAATCTAGATAATGTGTTAAAAAGCAAAGATATCACTTTGCCAACAGAAGTCTGTATAGTCAAGACTATGGTTTTTCCAGCAGTCGTGTATGGATATGAGAGCTAGACAGTAAAGAGGGCAGAGCACCAAGGAATTGATGTTTTTGAATTGTAGTGCTGGAGAAGACTCTTGAGAGTCCCTTGAGCTACATGGAGATCAAACCAGTCAATCCTAAAGGAAATCAACTCTGAATATTCATTGAAAGGACTGATGCTGAAGCTGAAGCTCCAATACTTTGACCACCTGATGTGAAGAGCTGACTCATTGGAAAAGACCCTGATGCTGAGTAAAATTGAAGGCAGGAGGAGAAGGGGACGACAGAGGATGAGATAGTTGGATGGCTTCATTGAGTCAATGGACATGAATTTTGGCAACCTCCAGGAGATGGTGAGGGACAGGGAAGCCTGGCATACTGCAGCCCATGGGGGTCTTGAACAGGCGAACATGACTTGGCAACCGAATAACAGCAGCAACAACAAAAATTTCCAAAGTATGTGAATGCTTGACTCCAAAATATAAAAACCAGTGAGAGGTGATTCAAAGCTTGCCCTAAAATGATTTAGTCTGTCTCCTTCACCTGCTTTTTTATTTTGGCACTCAGCTTGTGGGATCTTAGTTCCCTGACCACTTATCAAACCCAGGCCCCTCAACACTGGACTGCCAAGGAGTTCCTAAGAGTGAGTTAGTATTTAAATGGCATTCCTTAAAATGAGATGCCCCTCATACCCACCCACACCCACACCCAGACACACACAAACACTCTGTCTCTCTCTCTCAAGTTTGTTTTTTCACATCCTTTGATTTCTCCATGGACTAGCACTGGATTTGAGGGTACTTGTAGGTGCTGGATTTTCTTCTCCTTTTTCTCCCCAGGGGAAAACATACATAATTTACCTCAAACCTTTTTTTTTTTTTTAAACTCCAAAATGTTCCGAGAGGGAATGTAATACAACATCCAACAAGCCCATTTGAATGAAAACGAGGTATAATTTGCATAATAAAGATATATTTCCATTTATAAAGTTCAGCAGCAGAATTAATGACAAATAAAGGGATGATCCAATTAAAGTCCCCCTCCATTAACAGCAGTGCTTCACTCTCGGGGCAGGAATCTTAAAAGGAGAGGGCTGCGTTGGAAGCGATTTAAATATTAAGGTTGGTGGCATTAAAAAGGACATGAAGTGATCACATTAGAATTCAAGGAAAAGAGATTCTCCAGTGATTTTTGTCATCAGAAGTCAGATGCATTTCCCCCAGTCCCATTTCCACTGGCTTTTTCTTGTTCACCCAAATGAGCTGTCAGGAACTGATGGGCGTCATCATAATCAAAGAAAACAAGTTTGCCCTTTAAAGCAAAAGAGGTAATTTGGCTGAAAGAAAATGTGAACATTTTCTTCAACACTGCATTCAATGCTGCACTCTAAAAACTTCAAGCATTCTGATTTATGCTTGAGAGCTTTGGGGGACACTGGGGAGATGTGCCTTCGTGAAACATTTTGTTCACATCCATCCTGTGGCTGTGCAGATTTCCTTCATCCCCAGAGAGGCTGAGGAAGCTCCACGGCCATCCCTAAAATGTTATTTTCAGGAGAAGCCTGAAGCAACTCACAAGATTTATTAAGGCGCAGGAAGCAGGTGGGAATCAAAGAGATGAAAGATAGAGTACCTCCCTCTCCGTCCAGTGCAGGGGACATGGGTTCAAAACTGGGTCGGATCCCACATGCTGCATGGAATGCAGCCAAAAAAAAAAAAAAAACCAGTGAGAGAGAGAGAGGATTGAACATCTAGATACCTCCTTTTCAGCAAAGCAAACAGTAAATAGAAAGAAGTGGAGGGAATCCAAGAAACGAGAAACACCTAAAGGGCCAAAGAATAGGAAGAAAGGCAGCCAGATCAGGCGCTAAGCAACTGACAACACAACTTCATCCCTTCCTTCCATAGTTGCTGAACTTTCCCGTGTGCCTGTTCCATATCCCAGACTAGGTTATAAACTCTGGGAGGACAAGAAATACCTTGCATCTTTTTTAATATCCCTGGGGCCTCAATAAATACCCAAATGGATGACTGCTCAGACTATCTTTCTTGCCGGGAGCAGCAGCAGATATAAGCAGACCAGTTAAAGAACTCTTTAATCATGAAGCGAGCACCATCAAGGGCCCTGCTCAGCGGCAGAGAGGCTGCTGAGAAGGAAACAGACTGGGAGCTCTCAAGGGTGAACACAGATAACTGGGTGGTACGTTGGATATGGGAGAGGAGGCAGAGTTCAGGTGGCACTCAGGTGTCTGGCTTGAACAATTCGGGTGGCAGAATTGTTGACCATCCAGACAAGGGGTACTGGATGGACAAGTCGAGGAGTTAAAAACTGGAGTTAAAAACTGGAGTTAAAAACTGGAGACGTGGTGGGGTCCATCTTCAACACGGTATGTTGCGAGGTCCAGGCAATCCCCGCCATCTGGATCTCCAGGGAGGGGCAGGGTGGTGGGAGATACAGACTGGAAAACCACTGAAGTCCTGAACTTAGGATTTCATTTTCCCCCAGATAATAATACTCATTATTTATCGAGCACTCACAATGCCAGGATCTGTGCCAGAAACTTCCCCTGTGATGATCCCTGTCTAATGACTGAGGAAGCCCAGGCTTAGTGGGATTAAATAACCCGCCCAGGGTCCCGCAGCGAGGATCTGAAACTCACAAGGGGTTGCTGCAAAGCTTAGTACTCTTAGCCATCCGGCCATATAGGCAACACCGATGACTGATTTCTGACTGCCACCACAGGTACTTTTTCTTTCCCCTGAAAGTCTTTTAAACTTTGAATTTTGTAGTAATTATAGATTTACAGAAAAGTAGCAAAGATAGTACAGAGAATTCCCCTGTAACCTTCGTTCAGCTCCCCTAGATGTTAATAACTTACATAACCATGGTTTGTCAAAACTAATAAATTAAAATTGATACACTGCTAGGAACTAAACTATCAACTTTATTTGGCTATCATCGGTTTTCCTACTAATGTCCTTCTTGTGATTCAGGAGCCACTTCAGTATACACTGTTGCATCTAGCAAAACAGTTTTTCTTTTTTTCAGATCAGATCAGATCAGTCACTCAGTCGTGTCCATCTCTTTGCAACCCCATGAATCGCAGCACACCAGGCCTCCCTGTCCATCACCAACTCCCGGAGGTCACTCAGACTCACATCCATCGAGTCAGTGATGCCATCCAGCCATCTCATCCTCTGTCGTCCCCTTCTCCTCTTGCCCTCAATCCCTCCCAGCATCAGAGTCTTCTCCAATGAGTCAACTCTTCACATGAGGTGGCCAAAGTACTGGAGTTTCAGCTTTAGAATCATTCCTTCCAAAGAAATCCCAGGGCTGATCTCCTTCAGAATGGACTGGTTGGATCTCCTTGCAGTCCAAGGGACTCTCAAGAGTCTTCTCCAACACCACAGTTCAAAAGCATCAATTCTTCAGCGCTCAGCCTTCTTCACAGTCCAGCTCTCACATCCATACCTGACCACAGGAAAAACCATAGCCTTGATTAGACAGACCTTTGTTGGCAAAGTAATGTCTGTGCTTTTGAATATGCTATCTAGGTTGGTCACAACTTTCCTTTCAAGGAGTAAGCGTCTTTTAATTTCATGGCTGCAGTCACCATCTGTAGTGATTTTGGAGCCCAGAAAAAGAAAGTCTGACACTGTTTCCACTGTTTCCCCATCTATTTCCCATGAAGTGATGGGACCAGATGCCATGATCTTCGTTTTCTGAATGTTGAGCTTTAAGCCAACTTTTTCACTCTCCACTTTCACTTTCATCAAGAGGCTTTTTAGTCCCTCTTCACTTTCTGCCAAAAAAAGTATTTATTTATTTGGCTGTATCAGGTCTTGGTTGTCACACTCAGGATCTTCATCACAACACTCTGGCTTCTCTCTAGCTGTGACATGGGCTGAGTTGCCCCCTTGGCATGTGGGATCTTAGTTCCCCGACCAGGGATTAAACCTGAGTCCCCTGCATTGGAATGCAGATTTTTAACCACTAGACCCCCAGGGAAGTCCCTAAAACAGTATTTTTTAAAAAATATATAGTTTTAAAGATTGAAGTATACTTGAAGTATATTTGTCAGTTTTCAGGCATACAAGACAGTGGTTCAGTTTCATATATATATACATATATGTACAACTTTTAAGATTTTTTCCATTATGTTATTACAAGATATTGAATATAGTTCCCTGTGCTGTACAGTAAATCTTTGTTGTTTATCTATTTTATATACAGTAGTATGGATCTGTAAATCCCATACTCCTAATTTATCCCCATCTCCTTCCCCTGTGATAAATGGAAGTTTGTTTTCTATGTCTATGAGTCTGTTTCTGTAAGTAAAACAGTTTTCTAAGTAGTGCTTTGAAGTCATCGGTCATCCCCCCACCCCGATTTTTAAAATACATTTTTAAAAGCCAACGCAGATACACTGTGCTTGCCCTGGTGCTGTTTGCTCTCAGCACTGTTAATTTGCTTGTCTCTCTTCTGCTCTGTCTCTGGCTGTCCACCCCTGCTAGCTGCATTGCCCAGGCTCCCTTGTCAGCTGGTTTTCCCCTGAATTTGGTCAAGAGGAGGTGCTGGTGTTAGACTGGAAGGCTGGACGAAGGGAGGAACCAGATTTCCGCCCCTTCTCTCTGCTTTGGGCTGCATTTCCAGCAGAGGCTACAGCTCCACTGGGGCTACAGGGACTCCTGGACAGGAAATGGCTGTGGCTTCAGCTTCCCCCAGGGAACCCTGATGCCCAGACCCGCCCCTCCTCCTCCTCCTGTGTGGCTTCCGGCCACTGACAATCGCTGGGTGGCTTCCCCTTCCCCTGGTTGACCACTCAGCTCTTCCATCACCCATGTCACTGGTGTGCGTGCTCAGTCATGCCCGACTCTTTCCAACCCCATGGACTGTAGCCCGCCAAGCTCTTCTGTCTGTGGGGTTCTCCAGGCAAGAATACTGGAGTGGGCTGCCAGGCCCTTCTCCAGGGGATCTTCCTGACCCAGGGATCTGACCCACGTCTCCTGCTTTGGTAGGCAAATTCTTCACCACTGAGCCACCTGGGAAGCCCAGGGTGTGTTTAAATACTTAGAATGATGTCTGCATTCCTGCTTGGCCCCTGCCTGACACACGTGCCTGAGACCCACCTTCTTATTTGGTCCCCTTACCCTTGGGGCCCTGACACTGTCACGGAGTTAAAAACTGCTTTCCGTGAGAGGTTCTGGGTCAAAGGTGCAGAACGTCTAAGGTGAACTCTCCACATCAATAGTTTACAGCTGCTGTGGCCATGCCAGCCGTCCCGATGTCAGCGTGACCCCAATGACTGCCTTCTCCTTCCTTTTTCAGGGTGGCCAGACATAATCAAAGCAGGAGGCCCAGGAAGCCTACCCAAATCTCAATCTCTTAGGGTGTGCAGAAGCGAAGCTCATAAAATGGCTCTGGACGTCCTAACCGTGGCCCCCCTCTACCAAGGTCCTGACCTCAACAAAATAAGGCTGATAGCCCAGACAACCAAAAAGTCCACCATCCCGCCGAAAGCCCTGACTCCCGCTGGGACCAAACTCACGACCATCGAGACCAAGAGGATCATGTCCGTCCTGGACGAGACCATCCACAAAGTGGAGCTGGTGAGCCTGCTGTCCCACGCGGCGTCCGAGTCCAAGACTTCGGAGGGGATGCTGGGGCCGGACATCGCGAAGGCGGTGAGGGAGCACGAGGACCTCTGCCAGGCCCTCCTGGACCGAGTCAGTTACCTGCAGGAGGAAGAAAGGAAACTGCAGGAGGCGGAAGAGTTCGAGGACGAAGCGTGGTTCCGAGAGCGCCTCTTCGCCATGGACGTGCAGAAATCCCAGCTCCCGCCGCTGATGCAGGAGATAAAAGAATCCACCAAGAACGTCGTGAGACTCCTGCTCAGTAACCCCCAGGCCGCCAGCCTATTGCAGGCTCAGACCCCGGGCAGGAGCAAGGAAGCCCAGTGTTTTATCGATAGCCTGGTAGAACTCCGAGGTTTCCTGTTTGAGAAGTTACTCACCAGCCCCATGGAAGCCAGAGACAAGATCCAGTTCATCCAGGACATCACCCGACGGAATCGGAGGCACCAAGAGATCATCGACACGCTGGAAAATGAACTGGCCGCCTGTGTGAGGAACAGGAATGCAGAGGTATGAATACCCGGTACTGGTCAGATTACAGCCAGAGCCCCCAGGGAGAGGCCCCACGTCTTTTGGCAATTGAGGTTTCTTCCCTCAGGGTTTAAATAGTTGTTTTCATTCATTTGCTCCACAAGTATTGTTCTGAGCACTCACCAGGTGCCAGGTCTTACAAATGATGAGTCCAGTGGTCCCAGCCTCATGGAGTTCATGAGAGGGAAGGCAGGTCTTAAAGAGCTGATTTAATTCCGTCTTGAGAAGTACAGGAAAGGGTTAAGTACAAAGTGCTATAAGAGAGTGTTATAGGAGGCCTGAACTTGGAACTTAGAGACACGGAAGCCATGACCTGAAGAATGAGAGGGTGTAAACCAGGTGAGTGAAATAGAGAGGGACCTTCCAGGCCAGGGCTGGATAATAAACATTTAAGACTTTGCTGTGCGATCACCTTTGAGGCCTATTCAAGGAATGTGATCTTTGTCCTGAGGGCAGGTGAGAGGGGTGGAAGTTCTAGAAGAATTTTTAAGAGGGGAAAAGATAACATGATCCCAACCTAATAACCATCTGGGGACACCTACTGTGTTATTTTAAAAATTGCTTTTGTTCATTTATTTTTGGCCGCCTGAGCTTGGTCTTCATTGCTGCCTGTGGGCTTTCTCTGATTGCAGTGAGCCAGGGCTCTCCTCTGTTTGCGGTGAGCCAGCTTCTCATTGTGGTGGCTTCTCTTGTGAAGAACCAACTCCAGAGCACAGGCTGGGAAGCTGTGGCGCTCGGGCTCAGATGCCCCACAGCACGTGGGATCTTCCCAGACCAGGGTTCAAACACATGTCCCCTGCTTTGGCAGGCTGATTCTTCACCACTGGACCACCAGGGAAGTCCTGTGTGTTATTTTTTTACATACATTTTTTCACCAACATCTTACAAAGTGCCTGGAGGTGATGAATAAGTATAGGTTTAGCTGCTAAAACAAAGAGACCCCAAATAATAGGGGCTTAGTCAAGCTGGTGGAGAAGGAAATGGCAACCCACTCCAGTGTTCTTGCCTGGAGAATCCCAGGGACAGGGCATCCTGGTGGGCTGCCGTCTATGGGGTCGCATAGAGTCAGACACGACTGAAGCGACTTAGCAGTAGCAGCAGCAGTCAAGCTGGAGACAGATTTCTGTTTAACAGACAGCTGGCATGGAAGTTCTGCTTTGTAAACTTGTCAGGGGCCCAGGTTCCTTCTGGCTGGCTTCTCTAACATCCTTCACACAAGACTTCAAACCATGGACCCAAGAGGATGTTCCAGCTTCCCCTAGTCATGTTGTTATTGGTCCAGCCAGCAGGAAAGAGGAAAGAAGAGAAGGGGGCTTTGACCTGCTCTTTTGGGCCACCAGCTGGAAGCAGTTCTTAGCCAGTGCTAGAGATGCGGCCATGGGGTCACTAAGAGTCGGACACGACTGAGCGACTTCACTTTCACTTTTCACTTTCATGCATTGGAGAAGGAAATGGCAACCCACTCCAGTGTTCTTGCCTGGAGAATCCCAGGGACGGGGGAGCCTGGTGGGCTGCCGTCTATGGGGTTGCACAGAGTCGGACACGACTGAAGCAACTTAGCAACAGCAGAAATTCTGGGAAAGTGGTCTGTAGCTGGGGCCATGCTCCCAGCAAAACATTTTGGTCTATAGCCTTGCCAGGGAGAGCAGGTCCTGGGGGACAGCTGCCACCTTTTCATCGCCCTGTGATAGATGAGAGACCAAGGCCATTCTCCCTCCCTGGCGCACTGGTTTCCTGACTTGGTCCTGTTCGGCATTCACTAGGGCTTGTTGACGACTACTTGTGTGATGAATTGATTGGGGTCTGGGTCCCCCACAAGAGGAGAGGGACCTCGTCTCTCTCAGCCCCCCGCTGTGTCCCCAGCAGACCTGGCATGAAAAGCAGACATGCTAATTATCTGGTGAGTGGAGAGATGACAGGCTCCCGGAAGTTCAGTCAGAGGAGGTCACTCAGAGGTTGGAGGGGTGTGACTTAGGGACAGGGACAGGACCCCACCCTGCCAAGTGTCTTTGCTGATCTCATACAGGCGGTGGAAAACAACTTGGGGCTGCCAAGTTGGACAGATCTGGGTGGGCAAATTTCATTTCTGCCAGGTGGGCAAATTTCATCAGGTCATCGGATCTCAGTGTAAAATGAGGGGGTAACATCAATTAGGCAGGTTTCAGGGGTCCACACGAGAAGCTCTGACTCCTCATAGCACTGCCTGCCTTCAAACGCAGCACCTGAAGGGTGAAGACTTGCCCACAGGATTGGCTTGCCTCAAACCCCCTCCCTAACCCCACCTGCCACTCCCTGAGTCCAGGAAGTGAGCTCAGACCCACTGTGGGCCCCCTGCCAGCTGCCCCCTAACCCAAGGCTGCCGGCCTGAGCCAGCCACAGCACGGTGTGTTCAGAGGGAAACCCTAGCGCTTGTGATCAGTCTTTGGAGCTTATTTACGGAACAGCCCCAACTCCCCCGTCCCCAACCCTAATTCCTGTTTCAGAACCCACTGAGGGCAGGAGCCAAGCCAGGCCCTCAAGGGGATGCCGGGTGGCATTCCCTGCACTGGGCGTTTATCTCACACCTTCACGCATCACGCCAGGTATCTCTACCAACTGGGTACTTCCCATTGCGCCTCAGGCAGGAGCATGGAGCTGTCTCAGGCACGCTGAGCCCTTGGCTCACACCAGGAAACAGAGGGTGGTGGCCACAGATGTGGGCTCCAGATGGGACAGACTGGGCTTCAAATTCCAGTGAAGCTGTGCAACCCCAGACAGACTCAACCCCTCTATTTTCCTGTCTCTAGGCAGGTGGTCCTGTCTTCATCCTGGGCCGGGGGTAGGATGGGGAGACATAATAATGCCCCCCACCTCCAAGAGCTGCAGGCACGCCAGTCTCTCCTCTTTCCGGTCCAGGTGGAGAAGGAGAACTTTGTGATCCAAGAGCTGAAAAACCACCTGCACCAGGTGCTCAGGTTCTCGGAGAACAGCCTCCTGCGCACCAAGCAAGAGGCAGAGAAGCAGCAGAAGGCAGACTTCCGGGCCTCGCAGGCGAGGGTGGCCACCATCCAGCAGGAGATCCTGGTGCTGCAGTCGCAGTTCCACAACCTGGTCATGGAGAACCGGGACACAGAGCAGGCGCTGAGGAAGGTGCTCTGGGGAGGTGGGACAGTGCGGGCAGTGGGGCCACCAGGGCGGGGTGGGGGGGTGCAGAGGAGCCAGGGGGCACTGGGGGCAGAGACATGGGGTCCCACTACATGCCAGCTCTGTGACCTTGAGCAAGCTCCCAAGCTCCTCTGAGCCCCGCAAGGAGGAGGATACCCACCCACCCATCCTGCAAAGGAAATGAAGGCACACAGAAACCTCTGGCAAATCCCTCAGCTCCCTCCAAGCCTTAGTTTCCACATCTTGAAGTCAATCACGATTGAATAGGCCTCAATGAGTTATTATGAGAACTAGATGAGATGGGGGGTGGAGAGCTGGTGCCTAGTAGGTGCTCAGTAAGTATCCTTTCTTCATCCGCCTTCTCTCTCATCTCAGCCAGGCCCCAGGCCCCTCAGGCCCCTCAGGCCCCGCAGGCCTCACAGACCCCGCAGGTCCCACAGGCCCCGGAGGCCCTGCAGGCCCCACAGGCCCCACAGGCCCTGCAGGCCCCACAGGCCCCACAGGCCCCAGTTTGTTGTGGACTCCCTTTCTGCACAAAGGGCACCCTTGCTATCACTTGTCCTCACTTCGTTTTCATTTCACAAATCTTTGGAGAATCTGCTGGAAGCCCTAGGCCTCTCCCCCATGAAAAGGCACAGGGGTGGGCAATTCTTGGGTCACAGGCCCCCTGAAGCCAGCCTGTGCATGGTGCGCAAGTTAAGAACTTTTGCACTGTAAGGACTGTGTGTTGAATCGTTCAGTCATGTCGGACTCTTTGCGAGCCCATGGACTGTAGCCCGCCAGGCTCCTCTGTCCATGGGATTTTCCAGGCAAGAATACTGGAGAATACTGTCCATTTCCTTCTCCAGGAGATCTTCCCAACCCAGGGTTCAAACCTGGGTCTCCTACATTACAGGCAGATTCTTTACCATCTGAGCTACCAGGGAAGCCTGTAAGAACTAAGGAGCCAATTTTTAAACATTGAGGTGAAATTCACATAACAAAAAAAAATAACCATTTTATTCAGTGGCACTTAGTATTCACAGTGTTGTACAACCACAACCTCTCTCTAGTTCCAAAATACTTTCATCACCTCCAAACAAACCTTGTACTCATTAAGCAGTTTCTCACCCACTTCCCTTCCCCCAGCCCCTGGAAACCACTAATCTTTCTGTCTCCTTGGATTTGCCTATTCTGGACTCTTCATGTAAATGGAGTCATAAAATATGTGGTCTTTCCAGCATCTCCTTTTCAAGGTCTGCCCACATAGCATCTGCCAACACTTCACTCCTTTTTATGGAAGAATAATATTGCAGAATTCCAAAGAATAGCAAGGAGAGAAAAGAAAGCTTTCCTCAATGATCAGTGCAAAGAAATAGAGGAAAACAATAGAATGGGAAAGACTAGAGATCTCTTCAAGAAAATTAGAGATACCAAGGGAACATTTCATGCAAAGATGGGCTCAATAAAGGACAGAAATGGTATGGACCTAACAGAAGCAGAAGATATTAAGAAGAGGTGGCAAGAAAACACAGAACTGTATAAAAGAGATCCTCATGACCCAGATGATCACAATGGTGTGATCACTGACCTAGAGCCAGATATCCTGGAATGTGAAGTCAAGTGGGCCTTAGGAAGCATCGCTATGAACAAAGCTAGTGGAGGTGATGGAATTTCCAGTTGACCTATTCCAAATCCTGAAAGATGATCCTGTGAAAGTGCTGCACTCAATATGTCAGCAAATCTGGAAAACTTAGCAGTGGCTACAGGACTGGAAAAGGTCAGTTTTCATTCCAATCCCAAAGAAAGGCAATGCCAAAGAATGTTCAAACTACCGCACAATTGTACTCATCTCACATGCTAGTAAATTAATGCTCAAAATTCTCCAAGCCAGGCTTCAACAGTATGTGAACTGTGAACTTCCAGATGTTCAAGCTGGTCTTAGAAAAGGCAGAGGAACCAGAGATCAAATTGCCAACATCCGCTGGATCATGGAAAAAGCAAGAGAGTTCCAGAAAAACATCTATTTCTGCTTTAATGACTATTCCAAAGCCTTTGACTGTGTGGATCACAACAAACTGTGGAAAATTCTGAAAGAGATGGAATACCAGACCATCTGACCTGCCTCTTGAGAAATCTGTATGCAGGTCAGGAAGCAACAGTTAGAATTGGATATGGAACAACAGACTGGTTCCAAATGGGGAAAGGAGTACATCAAGGCTGTATATTGTCACCCTGCTTATTTAACTTATATGCAGAGTACATCATGAGAAACACTGGACTGGAAGAAACACAAGCTGGAGTCAAGATTGCCAGGAGAAATATCAATAACCTCAGATATGCAGATGACACCACCCTTATGGCAGAAAGTGAAGAGGAACTAAAGAGCCTCTTGATGAAAGTGAAGGAGTAGAGTGAAAAAGTTGGCTTAAAGCTCAACATTCAGAAAATGAAGATCATGGCATCTGGTCCCATCACTTCATGGCAGATAGATGGGGAAATGATGGAAACAGTGACTGACTTTATTTTTTGGGGCTCCAAAATCACTGCAGATGGTGACTGCAGCCATGAAATTAAAAGATGCTTACTCCTTGGAAGGAAAGATATGACCAACCTAGACAGTATATTAAAAAGCAGAGACATTACTTTGCCAACAAAGGTCTGTCTAGTCAAGGCTATGGTTTTTCCAGTAGTCATGAATGGATGTGAGAGTTGGACTATAAAGAAAGCTGAGGTGAAAAATTGATGCTTTTGAACCATGGTGTTGGAGAAGACTATTGAGAGTCCCTTGGACTGCAAGGAGATCCAACCAGTCCATCCTAAAGGAGATCAATTCTGATTGTTCAGGAAGGGCCGATGTTGAAGCTGAAACTCTAACACTTTGGGCACCTGATGTGAAGAACTGACTCATTGGAAAAGACTCTGATGCTGGGAAAGTTTGAAGGTGGGAGAAGGGGATGACAAAGGATTAGATGGTTGGATGGCATCACAGACTCAATGGAGATGAGTTTGAGTAAACTCTGGGAGTTGGTGATGGAGATGGGGCTTGGTGTGCTGCAGTCCATGGGGTTGCAAAGAGTTGGACACGACTGAGTGACTGAACTGAACATTCCATTGTATGTACAGGAGCTGATCTTTTAAAGACAAAATTAGAGCACATTCCTAGGCTATGTCTAAATCCATGCAACAGCGAGCATCCCCTCCCCCTTACACTAGAAACCAAACTCCTCCCACTGCAGACCCTCCCTCTGCAGCACAGCTTCTGACTCTGAACTCACTGGGACCATGCTCCCCTGCGGCCATGCCATCCCAGCCACACAGGCTCAGGTGCCTATTCTTTAAACATCACGAGCTTGTTCCCAGCTCAGGGCCTTTGCACTGGCTGCCCCATCTGCCTAGAATGTTCTGGAGCCAGACAGCTGGCTTCAAATCAGAGCTCTAACCACCCATCAGCTCCATGATCTTGGGTCCAGTGAGTCAGTACTCCTGATTCCGTGCCCTCATCTGTGAAATGGACAACCTACCTTGTGGTGTGGATTCAAGTAGGCGAGTAGGCGAGGCATGACATACCGCCTGCTGACACAGAGCAGGCTTGGTGCCGTTCATTGTTACTCTCAGTCCATCACACAATGACTAATTGAATTTTTTTTTTTTTCAGAAAAAATATAAAGTGGAAACAGAAATTGAGAACTGGATCCAGAAATACGATTCAGAGATGAGTGAAAAGCAGGTATTTGTCTGCCTAATTCTGTCTCAAGTGTGTTTCCCAAGATCCTCTAGGAATCAGGGTGAGGGGCCAGGGGAAGAGAAGCCCTCAATGGTCCATGGTCTATGCTCAGTTCTGGGCCTCCCCAGAGTGACTTCCCTGTCTCTTCCTTAGGCTCAAGGGTTTGTCTAGCATGGGGCAGTGAGAGGAGCGGTGGCAAAGGAAGGAAATGGAAGCTGCCAGCCACTAAGTGGCGCTTGACACCAGATCCAAAGATCTCGGCTCCATTTAGGGTCAACATCCCAGGCTCCCTGTCCCCTCCTGTTCAGCTCCCTCCAGCAGCCCTACCAGCCAGGACTCATCCGTGCTGGATTCAAGTACGAGTTCACCTCCACCACTTCACTCAGTTACCCAGGAACTTTCTACCAAGTGCTTGAGATGGGCCGGGTGCCAGCCTCCAGCAGTGAAGAAAGTCCCCATTGTCATCTGGAGGTTCTACTCTAGTGGCACTGATGTCACTGTGTGACCTTAAGCAAGGGACTTGACCTTGGATTCTGCATGTGATCAACATAAGCAGTTAACACCCAGGCCGGGACCATGGTGGGGATTCAGTAAGGCTCGTACAACACAGGATCTGGCCTGGAGCAGGTGCTCAGGGGATAGCAGCCTATAAAACAGGGGTGCCCTGAGGCCTCCACGCAGCTCTGTACTGACCTCAGTGGCCCAGAGCCCCAACTTTGGGGCCAGGAAGGCCTGGTGAGCACTGGAGAGGACCTCAGCCTCTGAGTGGCCCAATGTCAGGCATGATGTCAAGAGTAGGGCAACTCAGGGTCTGTCTGATCCCCAGCGCTCTAGGAAGGGGGAGACTGGAGGCTGTGCTCATTTCTCTGTTGCCTGTGAGGGTGGTGGGTTAATGATGGCAAAGACAGAGTCCACTTAGCTCTGCCTCCTCTGGAAGTACTTTGGTTGTAATAGATGCTTGGTGGGAAGGAGGGAGGGAGGGAGATAGGTGTGAATTGCAGCAGGAGAGGCTGTGGTTAGTTAGAGGTAGGGAAGAACCGTGGGGTTCCGTCACCCGAGGAAGGTCCTCTCTGGCTATCTTTGCCACATGGGCCACATTGATGGCAGCAGCTGGCATTTTTTTAAACGTCCTCACTGTGTGCCTGGTGCCACCATCTAGGACGTTGCATCCAGCCCAACATTTAATCAGGGAAATAGTTCCCACCCCCTGCTCCTGGGTTTGGAATTGTCCCCACGTTTCAGATGAGGAAAAAGGGAAGGCTTGGAACAAGGTGAAGCCCCTCAAGACACGGCCAAGCTGAGATTAGAAGCCCAGTCGGCCCAGCTCACAATGGGTGTTTTCCTCATTCCTGAAATTATTTAAGCCGGGCCTCACACCGCAAGCTAGGGATGGACGGCCATCACCTCTTCCCTTCCCATCCGGGCCTGAGATGCAGACAAGCTTAGCACTGGCAGCCATGGCTGGGGGTGGCAGCACCTGCAGGGAGGCGGGGAGCATGTGGCAGCACCCACAAGAGGGTGGAGACGGAGCTCTGAGCCTGGCGATGGCCCACTCGCTCCCTGCCTCTCGCCCCAGGATGAGTACGAGGAGCTGGACATCATCCACAAAGAGGAGCAGCTCCAGCTGGAGGAGCTGAAGAAACGGCACGATGTGCTGGTGGAAGAGTTCTCCCAGATCCAGGCCGAGCGCGAGATCTTAACCAAGAAGAGGCTAGAGGACGAGCAGGAGATGGTGCGCATGGTGCGGGCCGCCACGCTCATCCAGGCCCTGTGGAAGGGCTACCTGGTCCGCTCCATGCTCAAGTCCAAGAAGAAGAAGCGGGGCAAGGGCAAAGGAGAGAAGGAGAAGGGCAAGGGCAAAGGCAAAGGAAAAGGCAAGAAGTAAGTCCTCCCTTTGTGCTCGCCATAATCTAACCTCACTCGAGACCCGGCCTGGGAAGCCCCTGGGATGGGGAGCCCCATGGTTTATGACTTTAATGCTTTTTCAAAATTAAAAACCATTGTCAAGCACAGCCTACAGATAAACTTCATTTTCCCTGGGGCCCCTGGGTGGTGTGTCCACACTGCAGATGCTTTGTCCATTGTGGGGGGTGGGGCGGAGAGGCGGTGGGGAACACCCCGGGCTGCACCCCTCTCTCCTGCCCGCCCCGGTCCCAGACCAGAAGTTGCCATGACTGCAACAGACGCATCACCGGCCAGGACAGCTGGGTGTGGGTCATAGCCGCCAAAGACAGGTGGGGCAAGCAAAGAATTCTTAGAGGGACAGGGAGGGTTTCGGGCTGCCCTCAGTCCCTGCTCTGGGAATTACTTTGTTTACAACTTCGCCCCCATTTAAAACTGTGAAAGCGCAGGGTCAAAACCCAGAAACCATTGGCCTTATTTGGTATCCAGTGGAGTCGAACAATGTATTTTTTAGTTCACTTCTGGCATTAAAAAAAAAAAAAAAAAAACCCAGAGGCTATTGCTTAGAAATGCCTCTTCTGGAAAAAAAAAAAAAAAATCTTAGCATCCAAATAGCTTGGGCCTCCATGTCTTCGAAAGATGGGCAGCAGCGCCCCCTATAGATGCCCAGAGATGGTAGAGACAGGTTGCCCCAGTCCCCACCACTCCCAAATGTATTCCAGCCCTCACTGCCTCAGAGTCAGCTGCCTCTTTTCATCATACTTGGGCAGTTGCTTCCTTTTTTTTTTTTTTTCAGTAGTTTGGAGGAAAGAGGTACTTGTGGCCAATGTCTATTAAAACATAGGGGGAGGGGATGAAGGCAAATGAGAGTTTCAAGTAAAACAGGAGAGGAGGGTACTAATTCTGTTAAGAGGTCTAGGAAATTTAAACATCCACGTGTAAAATGTTGTGTTTGTGTTGAGAGCGCAGCTTGCTGACTTCCTTCATGGCTCACCCGACTTGCGCAGGCATCTGTACATGCGCCCCTGGTTCTAGTCACCGTTGGCGCCTCCCACAGTTCCCCAGGAGTGTTCTGCACATCTTTTCCCCCAGCGTAGAGGTATAGAACCCAAGATGTGGCCTCCAGCTGGCCTGTCTGGAATATCCGTGCTTCCTGGAAGCGCATCATGGGAAAATGGGGACAAGGAGAGGCCCGAAGCCTGGCCTCCACCCAACCCACTGGGATGCTGCAATTCTGGGTGCAACTCCATCAGGGCAAAGGCTTTGCTGTTCTTCCTAAGGGGCCTGACCCAGGACAGTGCAGAGCAGGGAGAGGTGGGCCCTGACCAGTTAGGGCTCCATCCTGAATGCTCTCCAGGTGCCATGTGTAACTTTGTGTTCTTACTGGACCCCTCAATTTGGCAAAGTCCAATAATTGTGGATTTTGCTTTTTAAGAGCTTTGGTGTTGTAGTTCAGTCGCTAAGTCGTGTCCAACTCTTTGTGATCCCATGGACTGCACCACGCCAGGCTTCCCTGTCCATCACCAACTCCTGAAGCTTGCTCAAACTCATGTCCATTGAGTAGGTGATGCCACCCAACCAACTCACCCTCCATTGCTCCCTTCTCCTGCCTTTAGTCTTTCCCAGCATCAGGGTCTTTTCCAATGAGTCAGCTCTTCGTATCAGGTGGACAAAGCATTGGAGTTCCAACTTCAACATCAGTCCTTCCAATGAATTGTCAGGATTGATTTCCTTTAGGATTGACTGGTTGGATCTCCTTGCAATCCAAGGGACTCTTGAGAGTCTTCTCCAACACCACAGTTCAAAAGCATCAGTTTTTCGGTGCTCAGCTTTCTTTATAGTCCAACTCTCATATCCATACATGACTGCTGGAAAAACCATAGCTTTGACTAGACGGACCTTTGTTGGCAAAGTGATGTCTCTGCTTTTTAATATACTGTCTAGTTTTGTCATAACTTTTCTTCCAAGGAGCAGCTTGTTTTTCCAATCCTTTAATTTCATGGCTGCAGTCACTGTTCAAAGTGATCCTGGAGCCCAAGAAAATAAAATCTGTCACTGCTTCCACTTTCCCCCCTCTATGTGCCATGAAATGATGGGACTGGATGCCATGATCTTAGCTTTTTCGAATGCTGAGTTTAAGCCAGGTTTTCATTCTCCTCTTTTACCCTCCTCAAGAAGCTTTTTAGTTCCTCTTCCTCTTCTGCCAGTGGTATCATCTGCATATCTGAGGTTATTGATATTTCCCCTGGCAATCTTGATTCCAACTTGTGATTTATCCAGCCTGGCATTTCGAATGATGTACTCTGTATATAAGTTAAATAAGCAGGGTGACAAGCCTTGTCATACTCTTTTCCCAATTTTGAACCAGTCAGTTGTTCCATGTCCAGTCTTAGCTATTGCTTCTTGACCTGCATTTTTAAAGGTAGGAAATGTACATCAGATATATGTTTATATATCTGATTTCAAAACAACTGTAGCCCACATTCTGAACTCAGGAAGAACCAGCCAACCCACCAATTAGTGGCATTACCTGGAAGCCCATGATGGGAGGAGGATCAGTTGCCCCACTGCCATGCTCATGATTGTGACATTATTAATTTTGTTACTTAAATCAATTCAGGCCTAAAACTGGTCTTTACCTTATGAGGAAAAAAGAAATTAACAAAACTCATGGCTTTGATGAGCTACTGGTATATTTAATACATGAAAATAAATACATGATGATTAAAATTTTTAAATGTCCACTCACATACCACCCAGATCCTCGTGTTCCCCGCTGGTCCACACATGGTGCCTGGGAAAATTCCTGAGGCCTCCAGACTCAGCTGGAAACTTATCCTGAGCAGGAGCTTGGCTTGAAGGGAGGGAGGAAGAGCCCTCCAGGTTGGCGATCACACCATTTATTCACACTTGGCGGTGAGACAATGTTGTGGGTGTGATGGAGGAGGTGGGGGGACCCTCCCGGGGGTCACCCCGAGTTGGCACTGATATGCCATGTGGCCATGACAGGACTGAACACAGGTATGTCAAGGGCTGACCCTCCGTCTATATCAGTGGGGAAAGCAGGGAGCAACCAGAGGTGGTCAGAGGCGGGGCACTGCCCACCATTGCTCTGTCTGTCCCCAGGAGTGCTCCACCAAAGCCTGCGGTCTCCCCAGAGGCCTGCCCACCAGCGCCATTCTCTGAAACTCTGCCCCTTGCTGTGACCCCATGGGCACGCCTGCAGAAAGGACCAAGAAACTCATTTCCAAGGGGGCTTTGTTTTCTGGGTAGCCCCACCTTGTCGGGGGGTAGTTGGCACTGAAACACTGACTGAACGAGCCCTGGGAGTCACCAGGGGGCTCCGGAAGGTCACCCCTGATGGGGCAGGCCTGGGATCTTGGGGCCCATTTGTGCAGGGGCTACTGGCGGGTGGGTGACCTGTGCTGGGGACATTAAGGTGGGTGAGGGAGTGGGAACGTTCCCGCCTCAGAGGGCGTGGCGTGTCTAACTCATCCACGGACAGCCTCGGGGAGCTGGCCACGACCCTGTGCTCTGTCTTTGAGAGGTCAGCTGGTTGAACGGCCCGCACTGGAGTCTCCCTGGGGCGGGGAGAATGGCTGCCCCTAGCGGTAGCTGGGGGTGTCCAGAAGAGGGCGTGGAGCTTTGCAGCATCACCTCTTGCCATCCACTTGGCCTCCCAGCCGGTGCTCTCCTGTCGGGAGCCAAAGAGAGACTCGTCGCAGTAAGAAGGAGTGTGGCTGATCAGTCTGGGAAGGGAAGAGAAACAATGAGCTGGGGAAATAAGCCTTGTAAACTTTTCTCAACCCCCACCCCAGCCCTGGCCAGGCCCCTGCAGCAGCAGATGATTGCCTGTAGATCCCAGAAGTACCCACAGGAAAGCCACAGCCTTCATGTACTACTATCCCCAACTCTTTACTATTTTTTTCCCTGCGGAGCATCCAGTTCCCCTGCATCCTCCCCACCCCATCCTGGGCATGTACCCAATTGGCCTAGGCCAGGTCAATTTGCATACCCCATCCTCCTGACCATACATTCTGCCCAATGGGAGTCTCCCTTAGAATCTTTGCAAAAACTGCTGCTGCTGCTGCTAAGTCGCTTCAGTCGTGTCCGACTCTGTGCGACCCCAGAGACGGCAGCCCACCAGGCTCCCCCGTCCCTGGGATTCTCCAGGCAAGAACACTGGAGTGGGTTGCCATTTCCTTCTCCAATGCATGAAAGTGAAAAGTGAAAGTGAAGTCGCTCAGTCATGTCCGACTCTCAGCGACCCCATGGACTGGAGCCTACCAGGATCCTTCGTCCATGGGATTTTCCAGGCAAGAGTACTGGGGTGGGGTGCCATTGCCTTCCCCGTTGCGAAAACTACTAGGCAAGAAATGTCTTTCTTCCACTGAGTGCTGAAGAACGGGCAGGAAGGATATAAGGGCAAAAGAGCTGGTGGCCATCTCACCTGGAATGTGTGTGGGAAAGAATACCAACAACATTCTGAGCCCCTGTTATATAAGCCCCAAATGCCCTTTGTCTGCTGAGGCCCATTTAGCTTGTTTGCAAGCCCAATTCTTATGTTATTTGCAACCAACATTAATATAACCTTACTCTTCAGAGCCTTCACTTTTTAACTCACCACTTTACCCCTTTCTTTCCTAGTGGCTCTGTCAGCTGAACCCTCTGCAGTCATGTGGCCCTTTTAACTGTATTTGAAATTGCACAGCCAAGCACCTGGCATGTAGAGGGTGCTGTGACCTGGCCACATCACCAGAGTAGCTTTTAAGATTTTTGAATATTTACTCAGGGTTTTTCATGTATAGGCCCAGGACTCAGCTTGTCGCTTGTGTTATCTCATTATTTCTCACAAAACCCACAGGATGGCAATATGATAATCCCATTTTGTAGACAAGAAAACTGAGGCTCAGGGAAGATAAGAAGGAAGGTACAGATAAGACTCAAATCCAGCCCCTCACTCAAGGGCCCAAGCTGTTGATCACTAAGCCAGACTTAAATGCCTTCAAGGCCTCTCACCTTTAACTAGATTCATTCAGTTGTTTTTTTTTTTTTAATTAACCCTACAAAAATTCATGGCATATCTATGACGTGTGAGGTCCATGACTTTCAGCCAGAACTAAAAGTGCTCCTCATTCCAAACTGCAAGTCTTTGAAAAGTCAACATTTTGGCCACTTGATTTAGCTGTTCAAACCTAGATTTGGTTACCTATGTTTGTCTGGTACCAAAGTTTCTGCTTAATAGCATCTCTATGTCTTAGGCACCTTCTAACTTGACACCCTCTACCTGTCAACATCTAGCTCAAAGTTCCAATCTCCAGGAGAGCATGAGGGTGACTGTTGCCTTCCTGTCATAGACGACTTCTGTTAATGCAGCCTACAGTGAACGCAGCACTTTCAGCCATGCTGTAGATGTCCGTGCTGCTAATGTCAACCTGAGCCTGCCCTGTGCTCCATGGGAACTGTCAGGTAGACGTGACAATAATGGGGTCTTGCTTTTATCTCTGTTGAATTTTATCTCCTTAAATAGGCACTATTCCCATTCTCAATTAGTGTATGTGCCTTTTGGCTCAGAATAGATCCCAAATAGGACTGGCTAGTTATTAAGGACTGAATTGCCTCCTCCCAAGATTTGGGTTGAATTAAATTAAGGTTAAATGAGGCCAAGGGCTTCCATGGTGACTCAGTGGTAAAGAATCTGCCTGCAACTCAGGAGACTTGGGTTTGATCCCTGGGTCGGGAAGATCCCCTGGAGGAGGGAATTGCAACCCACTCCAATCCTCTTGCCTGGAGAATTCCACGGACAGAGGAGCCTGCCAGGCTACAGTCCATGGGGTTGCAAAGAGTTGGACATGACTGAACGACTAACACACATACAAATGAGGCCACAAAGGTGAGGCTCTAATCCAATAGAATTTGTATCCTTATAAGAAGAGGAAGAGGCACCAAGAGTGTACACACTCAGAGAAAAGTCCATGTGAGGACCCAGGGAATAGCTGGCCATCTGCAACCCAAGGACAGGCTTCAGGAGAAACCAACCCTGCTGACATCTTGACCTTGGACTTTAAGCTTCCATAATTATGAAAAATCAAACTTACACTGTCTAAGTCTATAGTATTTTGTTATATATAATAAACCTGATTAACTAATATACTAGTCTTCCACATCTCCATTCAAGACACTGATGACAATCAATAAGATAGAGTCCTGTGGCCTCCCTCCAGGCTGAAATTCATTGAAATAATCTAAATAATCCCTACAAAAATAACCACTGGCATTAGATTCTGTTTTTCTAACTGGTTGGTGAAAATGCAGCAAGAACCATTTTCAAAATGACTTGCTTCAGTTTGGAATCATCATATCTATGTCATTTGATGGATCAACCACATTAATAATCTTATGCAAACTGCTCTGTGATTTTGGACAAATCAAGGGCTTCCCTGGTGGCTCAGAAGGTAAAGAATCCTCCTCCAGTACAGAAGACCCAGGTTCAATCCCTGGGTTGGAAAGACCTCTTGGAGAAGGAAATAGCAACCCATTCCACTATTACTGCCTGCAGAATTCCATGGACAGAGGAGCCTGGCAGGCTGCAGTATATGGGGTCGCAAAGAGTTGGACACAACTGAGTGACTAACACTCTCTCTCTCTGTTGGACAAATCATCTCACCCCTCTTGGGCCTCAGAAGTCCAGTCTAATGCCATTACCATTTATTTATTCCGGAGTGTCAGGTAACTGTGCTAACCACTGTACACATCTCACCCCCTTAAGTCTTCTCAATAATCCCACTGGGTCCCACCTTCCACTGTGAGGAAACGGTCTCAGAGAGGTCAAATTGCTTGCCCAAGGTCACACAGCATGTGATGGGCAGGCAATCTCCCTATCCTATTACCTGTATTTGTTCTTCTTCCTTGGTGTGAGGGTTGGGGTGCTGCCACTGGAGGAGGTGGACTCACAGCTCCCATTGGCCCCCAAGGCCTGAGACACCCCTGTCCCCACTCCTCTGGTTCTGTTGGCCTTCTTAATCCATGGTGGGTCAAAGTCTGGTGGTGCGGGCCGGGTACCTGCAGGGCTGCCAAACAAAGTCTCATCCACGTACGATGGCCTAACCTTGACCCGGTAGCCACTCCGGCCACCGTGCTGAATGTGGAGGGTCTGCATCCCGCTGATGGCCAGCTCCACTGGAGTCTTCATGCTCTCCGTAGTCCTGAGTGACAACAGGGGTGCTCTGCTTGCCAGGCCCTGCATCCAGGGCTCCCTGTGAAAAGGGATCAGGATGGCAACCATCTGTCATCAGAAAAGACTGGCAATAGCTTAAGGGCCCGTTCCCCAGGGCAAAAACGTCACATTCTCCCTCAATCAGTCTTCCTCAAAGGGGAGCTGCCAATCCCAGGGAACATTTCAGAAATTTGACATTTTTTGAGTTGTTGTAATGAAGGGGTGGGCATCTCTGGTGGCTCAGATGGTAAAGAATCCACCTGCAATGTGGGAGACCTGGGTTCGATCCCTGGGTTGGGAAGATCCCCTGGAGGAGGACATGGCCACCCACTCCAGTATTCTTGCCTGGAGAATCCCCATGGACAGAGGAGCCTGACAGGCTACAGTCCATGGATTTGCAGAGTTAGGCATGACTGAGTGACTGAGCGCACAGAAATGACGGGGACAGGGGTGCTACAGATGAGTATTTAATGAGTAAATACGCATTCCTAGCATACTGGTGCATGCTCAGTCAGTATTTATAAAACACTAGGGGGATGAACAGGAGATTTGGGCCTGTGCCTATTCTGGCACCACACAGAAAACCAACTATGCTGGTGGGGGATGGGGGAAACAGGGCAGGTTTCTATATCTTGTACATATTTATGGGGCAGAAATAATAACCAGCGTCGATCGATCCCAAGCCTACCTCCTGCAAAGAGCTTTACAAGCATTGTCTCATTTCATCCTCTCAACACTCCTGTGAGGTAGCTTCCATTATGTTCATTCTACAGATGACAAAACTGAGGCTTCAAAAGGTGAAGTCACAAGTGTCAGTCACACCTATAAAGCTAAAACAGTGGAAACTGAATTTGAACCTGATTAAGGGTCTAATTTAACAGAAGAGAAGAATCAAGAAGAGGTGGAGAACAGAAGAACAAAAGAGCCAAGACCCAGAAATAGATGATGTGATCACTGACCAGAGCAGACACGAAGGAGCAAATGGGCGAAAGCACACACGAACAAAGCAGTGGAGGGATGGAACAGTGGAGCACAAACTGAAGATGATGGAAGGCACACCAAAGCAGAAATGGAACCAGCAGTGGCCACAAGAGGAAAAGGTCAGTCATCCCAACCCAAAGAAAGGAAGAGGAGGCCACACCACCACCACACCAGAAAAGCCACCAAGCCAGGCCAGAAATGTGAACGGAACCCTGACGCAAGCTGAGAAAAGGAGAGGAACAGAGAAAAGCAACACCGAGAAAGAGAGAGAAAAACCACGGACAGCCAGCGACGGGACAAAAAGAAGAGAGGAACAGACACAAAGGGAGAGAAAAGAGAGAGGAGAGGGAGGGAGAGGGGGGGGGGGGGAAGGGAGAGGGGGGAGGGAGAGGAGAGAGAGGGGAAAGATGGGAGGGGGGGGGAGAAGAGAGCGAGGGGAGGAGGGAGAGGAGGAGAGGAGGGGGAGGGAGAAGAGGAGGGGGAGAAGAAGCGACAGAAGAAACAGAGGGACGGGGAAGGAGAGCGAACAGAGGCACAGGAAGAGGAAGGAGAAGAGAGGGGAGGGATGAGGGAGGAGGAGAAGGGGACGACAGAGGAGAGAGGGGAGAGACCGAGGATGGAGCTGGGTGACCCGGAAGCGGTGATGGACAGGGAGGCCTGGCGTGCGCGGGGGGGAAGAGGGACACGAGAGGACTGATCTGATCTGATCTGATCTGAAGGGTCTAAAGCTCCTGCACTTAACCATTCCAATACTAGGGGATCACACCCAGTCCTCCAGCTGCCCCACATTCACTGATCCCGATCCCCAAGTCCACGTCCCGTAGATGTCCGATGTGCCCGCATTATCGAGTTATCTTCCTACCTGAGCATCTTGGTTCGCTGACGTCGGTCGTTAGCTTGAGCGTCCCCTGTTCCCAGGCCTGGACTCCTTTGCGGGGGCGCTCCGGCACCGGAGGCGCGCGCCGGACATCCGAATCGGCAGCTCTGAATCCCGAGAGCCCGCGACTCCGGGAAGTTCAAAGGCAGCCCCCAGCCTCAGCCCCAGTCGGGGGCACCGTGCGGAACAACTCAGCGCCGGCAGCCAGGCCCTAGCGACGTGTGTTCCGCGCGCGCACGCGCGCGTCAAACAGCAACTCGTGAGTGACAGGATGGGGCGGGGCGGCCGGAACCATTTACTCCTCGGGGGTGAGTTAAGGCCCCCGATTCCGGACGCGCCCCCCGGAGTTCCCCAAAACTTCAGAAGGGGGACCCTCCGCGCCAGCGAGAGGAGTGTGTGCGTGCATGTGGATCAAGCCTCCAGAGGCAGCAGAAAGAGCGGGAACGCAGGCAGGGCCGCGTGGAGGCGTCCCCGGTGTCCCCGCCGCGCTGTTGGTATGTCCCTACGGGCTCCGCCCCCTCCCGTTTCCCGGCGCCGGGGCCCGCATGGCTGCCGGCACGCGCCCAGCGGCCGCACCACGGTCCAGAGCTACCATGGCCCAGTGGAAGAAGAAGAAGGCGCTCCGGAAGCGCCGGGGTGCGGCGTCCCAGTCCCGCAGCAGCGACTCGGAGGACGGCGAGTTTGAGATCCAGGCAGAAGATGACGCCCGGGCCCAAAAGGTAGGGAGCGCAGGGCTGGGATACACGTCGGAACTCGAGCCCCTGCTCCGCGCGGTGCCCGGCAGTTCCCCCAGCTGGGGAGCGGGCACGGCTGAGGATGGGGAGAGATCGGCTGGCCGGGCGGTCAGGGCAGGACCTCCGGCCTGAGCACGTGTGCCAGGACCCTCCACACCCGGGGTCGGGACTCCCGAAGCCTCTGTATTGGGTAAGCTGGGGGCCTGCGGGCCTTCCTGGCTGACGCTTGGTCTGGCGCTTCTCATTGGCTTCTTCCTGGCCAGCGGGGGCGGATCCTGGTTTCCATTCGTCCAATGAAAAGTGCGGGTGCTGAACACTGGACTTTTGAGAGTTTGGGGGTTCTTCGGAGGACGAATTAGGAGAAGGCTGCACCTCGTGGCTTTGAGACAGCGACGCCCCCAAACCTCTGGGAAACTAATAATAAACTCGCGTCTGTTGATCACTTACTGTGTGCAGGCTCCGTGCTAAAAGCCTTTATAAGCCTTATCATTTAATCCCCACATCAACCCTGCGAGCTAAGTATTTATCCTCCTTTTCTAGAGAAGGAAACAGAAGCCTGGAGGGGTGAAGTAACTTGACCAAGACCTCATAGCTTGTGAGTGGGAGAGCCAGGATTCAAATCTAGGACTGTATGGTTCCAGGCCCTGTGCTATTTCCACTACTGAGTGCTAAGTGTATGCAAATGGGGGGGGGGGGGGGCAGGTGTGAACCCCAAGGGAGCAAAAGAGCTGTAGCCTGTGTCTCACAACCTTGTGCTTAGCGGATGTCTGGCATAGAAGACTCTGGGTATAATAGATGAATGAGTGGGTGTTTATATGAAGAGAGCCCTCTCTGCTCTTCAGAAGTAGGGACCAGATGGGGACCTTATTCCATCTCAACCGAGCCTCACACAGCAGGTACTCCATAACTAGGGACCAAGGCACAGCCATGTGTTCGACACCTTGTACCGGCTGTGGGAGTACACATAGGAGAAATCACTTAATTTCTCTGTGCGTGCCTCAACTTCTGCATGCGTACAAGTAGTCGATTCTGTGTGCCTCAAACACTGTGGAAAGGAGGAATGACAGTGTTCAGACGTTCTGCTCTTCAGTAAATATTGCTGGGACACCAGTGTGTTGCAGGCACTCTGTTATCACCTGTCTAGAGCAGGGGTAGGTTGGCAAACTTTCCCTGTAAAGGACCAAATGGTAAATAGTTTAGGCTTTGCAGGGTCATAGAAGGTCATACAACTGTCTTCTTTGATTTTGTTACAATCTTTTAAGATTTTAAAACTATTCTTATCTCAGGGACTGTACAAGACAGGTGCAGCTCTGACCTAGAGGGTTGTGTTGGACCACAGACGAGCACATCTGCTAAGTCACTTCAGTCATGTCCGACTCTGTGCGACCCCATAGACGGCAGCCCACCAGGCTCCCCCGTCCCTGGGATTCTCCAGGCAAGAACACTGGAGTGGGTTGCCATTTCCTTCTCCAATGCATGAAAGTGAAAAGAGAAAGTGAAGTTGCTCAGTCGTGTCTGACTCTTAGCGACCCCATGGACTGCAGCCTTCCAGGCTCCTCCATCCATGGGATTTTCCAGGCAAGAGGAGCACATAGGAAGGAATATAGACTCTGAAGCCAGCATTCATATCCTTTACTGGCTGTGTGGCTTTGCCAGGTCACTTCACCTCTCTGTGTGTCAGTTTCCTTCTCTGTAAAAGAGACTAAATAATAATAGCTGCTTGACAGTGTTGTTGTGAAGAGTGAATTAATTTATATGAACGTTCAGCACAGCACCTGGCTTATAGTAAGTGCCATATAAGTTTTAGCCATTGTTAGTGTTTTTATAAATGTTATTTCTGAGAGGAAGAAGACAGTGCTGTAGTCCAAGAAGGCTCCCCAGAGGAGGTGTCTGGGTATGATTTAATTGTGCTAGAACAAGTGGGTGGCAGAGAGAGGAAGCCAGGAATGAGAGACCAGATCTGGGGAGGGGTGATGGATCAGAAAGGGAGTGAGGGAGAGGGGTGCAGAACAGACTGGAAAAGTCTGGTACCTCATCATAATAGATGTTTCAATTGATGTTTCAACCTCAATTCCCACAGTTTTGAGGGCTCTGAATAACTGGTCTGGATGATAATGATGATGGTACCCCATCTGGGCACTGTCATAAGCTTTACACATACCCATTTAGTCTTCAGCACCCTATAAGGCATATGCTCTTTTCATTCCCATTTTTGTGATTGGGGAACACAGGCTCTGGGCGAGGAAATCCCTGGCCTGAGGTCTCACAGCTGCGAGTGACAGAGTTGAGATTGAAACACAGGCAGTGTGTCTACAGAGCCTACTCTCAGACCCGCTGCTCTGTCTTCGTTCAGTCAAAGGAGAGCCCTTTAGCAGAGAAGTCACGTGATCTCACAGGAGCCTCAACACCTTGAATGAGGGCAAGTTGGAGGACCCTGGCAGCAGGACAGCCCCCTTCCCTGCCCCCAGTGGTCTGACTATACCTGGAGTGATGCTGCCTCTCTGTTGCTCCCTCCTAGCTGGGACCTGGCAGACCCCTACCCACTTTCCCCACCTTGGAATGCACCTCGGACGTGGAACCAGACACGCGGGAGATGGTGCGAGCTCAGAACAAGAAGAAGAAGAAATCAGGAGGCTTCCAGTCCATGGGTGGGTGAGCCAGGCATCTGGGAACTTGGGTGGAGGGAGCCACAGGAGGTCATCATGGCCTCCATGGTCTGTTCCAGACTCTGCACTGTGGTAGGCTTGGGTGGATGGAGGCAGCAGATAATCTCCAAGCCAGTCATGGCCTTCTTACGGGGGCAGCAGGCCTGACAGAATGAGAGAACAGTTAGGGCAAGACACTGGGTGATGCTATTGCAGGAACAGGCAAAGATATCTGGGGATTGAATGGTAATTAGATGTGTAAAAGCCAAAAAGTTAAAGTACATGCTGTATTGGAATGTATTTGTAACTGTGTGACAAAGAGCTAATAACCTTAATATATAAAGAGCTTTTATAAATCAATAAGAAAAAGACAGTCACCCACATACAGAACTAGGCAAAGAAACAAGTCATCTCCTTCTGTCCCTAAATACTTCCCATCTGCCTCCAAGAGATGCAGGACCTCCTCTGCTTAAAACAAACCCAATTCCTCAGTGTCATCCCAGGCCCCATCAGTGTTTAGACCCCTATTGTCTCACGGCATTATGTATGTACATATATATGTATTAGTTGCTTAGTCATGTCTGACTCTTTGTGATCCCATGGACTGTAGCCCACCAGGCTCCTCTGTCCATGGGAATCTCCAGGTGAGAATACTGGAGTGGGTAGCCATGCCCTGCTCCAAGGCATCTTCCAGACCCAGGGATCAAACCCAGATCTCCTTCATTGCAGGCAGATTCTTTACTGTCTGAGCCACCAGGGAAGCCCACGGCATTGAGTAATCATGTCAGAATCCAAATGCAGTTCATACCCCACAATCAGTAAACTTGTCTTCTCGGTCTCTATTAATCCATCAGCTTTGTTCTATTGCTTTTCTTTTTTTTTTTTTTTTTGCTGTTTATTTGTTTTTGAGACAGTCATTTGTCCCATGTAGTTTTCAGCCATGTGTCATAGGGGCTTCTCCAGCTCCTTGGCCATTCCTGTGTCTTTCCCAGGCCTGAGCTACCCAGTTTTCAAAGGCATCATGAAGAAGGGCTACAAGGTGCCGACACCCATCCAGAGGAAGGTACGGGGCAGGGATGCTGTTGCGCATCAGAAGGAGGGGATGCCAACTCAACCCATCCATCTGGCCTCTTGACATTCTCCTCTTGTCCCAGCCATCACATCTGTTGTCCCCTCTTACTCTGGCCGAAGCCCCACGAGCTTGCCCATTCACAAGTGGAGAAAAGTCAGGCCCAGCAGGGCAGATGCTGGACTCGGGGCATCTTTGCCACTTAAGCTGCTCCCTGCTCAGTCCCTGCCCTGACAGCTCACAGACACCCCAGACACCCCATCATCACCCACTGTCATCTCATGATAGTTGTCCTCAGACATTTAGCCAAGAGAGAGACAGTGTTTCCCTGGGGTCCTGAGGAGGAGGACCAGACGGGGAGGTAGAGCCTGGCTTAACCGGAAGAGAGGTGTCCCAGAGGTCAAAAAGGTTGGGGGTAATGGGCCGCTTATCCCTGGAGCTGTGCACACAGGCTTTAACAAGAGTGGGATCAGGGCTGGGAGACAGGCCCCCCCCCTTCTGCTGAGATGCCCCAGTTCTCCACTCAGACTTGACACTCCGGATCACGTGGTCCATGGGTGCAGGAACTGACCCCTCCCCTATCCCGCTCATTCCCCTGCAGACCATCCCAATGATCCTGGATGGCAAGGACGTGGTGGCCATGGCCCGGACGGGCAGCGGCAAGACCGCCTGCTTCCTCATCCCTATGTTCGAGCGGCTCAAGACCCACAGCGCCCAGACTGGGGCCCGTGCCCTTATCCTCTCGCCCACCCGAGAGCTGGCCCTGCAGACCATGAAGTTCACCAAGGAGGTGTGTCCGGGCCGGGGGGACAGGGTGGCTGGACTGAGCTGGGACCAGTCAGTGAGGCCTCAGTGGGCGGGGTCAGCTCCCATCCTTCCTCACGCTCAGTTGCTCAGTCGTATCCGACTCTTTGCGACCCCATGGAGTATAACCCGCCAGGCTCCTCTGACCATGGAATGTCCCAGGCAAAAATACTGGAGCGGGTAGCCATCTCCTTCTCCAGGGTATCTCCCCCGATCAGGGATCAAACCCTCCTCTCCTGCACTGACAGGGGATTCTTTACCACCAAGCCAAAACCAGGGAAGCCTCAGCTCCCATCACCAGCTCTCAGTCTCTCTCTCTCTCTGTCTCTCCGCAGCTTGGCAAGTTCACTGGCCTCAAGACTGCCCTGATCCTGGGTGGGGACAAGTAAGAGCCCCCTAGGTGCCCTGCATGGTGGCCCCCAAAGCAAGCCTGCCTGGGCCTCCCCATCAGATGGACAGAGCCCATGCTGCTTGTTAATAACAGCAGTGTCTCCACACGTTCCTGAAATACAAACAAGGGGAAACATACAGTAAAATACCGAAAGAAATTTCCCACACAACTCAGATGCAGGTTCTGGTGTTCCTAAAGCAGAGCTGGAAGAACCAGGGTCACCCAAATGGGTTGCTTAGTTGTATATGTTTTAATATGCTTGATTTGGGGCTGTTTCAGGTGGAATGCACACAAATCAAGGGGGTGTTTGTGATAGCTCAAATTTACAAAACACTATATTTTTCCTGATGTGCTTATACCGTCCTTTTGAGGTAACAGGCACCACACCTGTTTTACAGATGAGCCAACTGAGGAAGTGATGGGCCCAGAGAGCCACACGGTGGTCTGGAAGTAGAACTAAGATTAGAGTCTCTGCCCCTGTCCCACATTTTCTCCTTCAAAGGGCGGCCCCTTCTTTATTCTCTCAGGATGTCACTGCCCCCAGTCACTCTTGATTCTCACTGAGAGAGTGTTTTGCTTTTCAGTGCTCTTTTGCCTACATTATAATGTATTATCTCTATTGCTATGGTTGTCAAAAATACCTCCATAAGCTGGACCTGGCCCAGAATTCTGCCTCCAGGCTCCTACAGGTGTCCCGAGGTGTTTTCAGAGGAGAACTAAAGTTAGGGATGTATGCTTAAACAGTTTGAGAACAAGGACATAGAGATCCAGGAAACCTGCTTCCAGGTGGAGCTGGGAGTTCCACGGTTAGTTGCTAGGTGCTGCTGTGGGTCAAAGGCAGTTTTGTTTCGATATGAACTGAGTGAATGAGATGGATTCTATGGTTGAGTCCTTCTCATTGGAGAACTTTGTTGTTATCAGTCCTTTTGTATGTTTGAACTTATAGCCCTTGTCCCAGCGGTGGTTTTGCCTAGCATCTCAGCAATAGCTTTCCCCCAGTTCCAAGCCTGAGATCAGGGTGTGGGACTCATCTAGGCATTTGGATATGGGAAGGGAGAGAGACAAAAGAAACCTATTCAATCAAGCTGACAGACACCCTCTCTTCTTCCTAGGATGGAAGACCAATTTGCAGCCTTGCATGAAAATCCAGACATGTGAGTTTGTGGGTTGGGGATGAGGCTCTGCGGTCCCTTCCTCGACAGCCAGGGCTTGGGGAGTGAGAGGAGGGCTATGCTGGTGAGCCTGGACCTGGGTGACGTGGCCGGCACAACTACTTCCAGAATCATCGCTACCCCTGGGCGCTTGGTACATGTGGCTGTGGAGATGAACCTGAAGCTGCAGAGTGTGGAGTACGTGGTATTCGATGAGGCCGACAGGTAAGGCTGCAGGAGCATTCCCGGGTACTTGTGTCAGGGTTGGCCAGGAGGGAGGGCTCTGCCAGGAGAGACCTACACAGCCCAGATTAAAGCAGTGTTTCTCCAAAGTGGGCCACAGACTGCAGGTCATGTGAGAGCAACAGTTCTCCTTTTGTATTAGGAATATTGAAAAGAATAGTAAAACAACAAACACATGATTTCAAAGAGATAAAAAGTAGCACAAGGCTGAGCACAGACTGGAACCAGACAGGGGTGGGAGCTGATCCCACCTTTGTGAACTTGGGCAAATCCCTGAGGGTCCGTGGGCCTTGGTGGCCTGCCTTAGCTACAAAGTGGGGATAAAATAGTGCGCACAGGGGAAGTTTTATTCATATAGAACCATGCCTGAGCCAGAGTGAGGGCTGGTATCATTTATTTGAACAAGGACCTCCCTGGTAGTCCAGTAGTTAAGACTCTGCAGTCCTAATTCAGGGAGCGTGAGTTTGGTCCCTGGTCAGGGAACCAAGATCTTGGATGCCACACAGCACAGCCAAAACAAAATAAAGCATAACTAGACCAGGCCCAACATATCGAGGTCATGACTGCTTAGGATAAGGTTGTCAAACAGAGAAAAAGTGATCTGAGTTACAGAAGCATCTGTCCAGGTGACAGAGCGATGAGGGCAGGATGACAGGTTTGGAACTCACTGGAATGGAAGCCCCGCTCCTGACCCTGCCCTGCCCTCTGCCCTCCCAGGCTCTTTGAAATGGGCTTCGCAGAGCAGCTCCAGGAAATCATCGGCCGCCTCCCCCGGGGGCCACCAGACTGTCCTGTTCTCTGCCACACTGCCCAAGCTGCTGGTGGAGTTTGCCCGAGCTGGTGAGGGGGCCGTAGGAGCGGGGCTGGGGGCTGGGAAACTCATCAGTACCTGGGGGGTGGTGGGGGTGGGCAGTCTTGACTCTCAGCAACTCCCCGCCCATCCTCCTCCATTGCCCACCGCAGGCCTGACGGAGCCCGTGCTCATCCGCTTAGATGTGGACTCTAAACTCAACGAGCAGCTCAAGGTGAGGCTCCACCCGTGCCCCCCACAACCCCCACCCCGACCCCGCAAGCCAACCCGAGTAACCTCTTTCCAACAGACCTCCTTCTTCCTGGTGCGGGAGGATGCCAAGGCCGCGGTGCTGCTCCACCTGCTGCGCAACGTGGTGCGGCCCCAGGACCAGACGGTCGTGTTTGTGGCCACCAAGCACCACGCGGAGTATCTCAACGAGGTGAGCAGGGACGCCCCCATCCCCTCCTTCCTGTCCTGGGGACCAACACCCACTCCAGCTCCAGTTCGGAGCTGCAGTTCCGGATTCAGCCACCAGAGAGCAGCACCAGAGCGGCACTTGGGCCTGGACAGAGCTCTGTCTATTTTTTTTAATTCTTTGAAGATGTTATGAAAAATTTCTGGAAACGGAAAAGGCAACCCACTCCCAATATTCTTGCCTGCAGAATTCCATGGACTGAAGAGCCTGAAGAGTCAGACACGACTGAAGTGACTGAACACACACAGACACACGCAGACACACACACACAGACAGACACACACATGAAAAATTTCAGACACATACCAAAGTCAGAAAATAGCATAGTGAACTTTCAGGTACTCAGTTATCAACTCACACCCAGTCTTGATTCATCTCTAACATTCGTCGCTCCATCCCAGGTATTTTGAAGTGTATCTCAGCTGTCACATCATTTTTCTGTAGGTTTTTAGTATCCCCTGTGTTTCTCTTTTTTAAGTTGAGAAATAACCTGCATGCTGTAAGCTGTATAAAGTGCCCTAATCTTACGTGAGCAGCTTGATGAACTTTTCTGCACGTGTACACCTGTCACCCTCCTGGGGAGGGAGTCCTCTAGCCCCCAAGGCTGCCCGGGCCTGGGTCAATGCAGCCACCTCGGGTCAGCCACACCTGGGGTACGTTATCTGAGGACATAGGTCACTGGGTTTCACTCACGTGATGCCGTTTAACGGTGCTTCCTCTGTATGGCTGCTGGAGTCACTGATGAATAAAACCAAATGATCATTTTTAAAGAGCAGTTACCACTTTCATAGCGCTTCCTGTGTGGTGGGCCCTGTTCTCAGCACTGTGTGTGTATTAGCTCATTTAATCCTCTTAACAAAATTACAGAGAGGAAATGTACTCTCCCCATTCCACAGAAGAAAGTGAAGGTGCAGAGAGGTTAGGAAAGTTGGGCGAGGTCACACAGCCTGTTAGTGACTCAGGAGGAGGCTTATGTGTCTTACAGTAGCACTTGCAGCCTTTCTGAGGGAGACCTCTCTGCACGTGTCATGCTTTTTTGACACTCAAACCACCTTGCAGAGGTGAGAGGTGATACGAGTCCCATTTATACTGATGAAGATACCAAACCGAGGTCACCCAGCTGAACCAGCGTTCAAACTGAGGGCACCCAACTCCATAGCCCCTGGTCTTGCCACTGTGTCTAACCCTCTCCCTCTCTCCGGTCTTCACTCCGAGCAGCTGCTGGCGACCCAGGGGGTGAGCTGTGCCCACATCTACAGCGCCCTGGACCAGACGGCCCGCAAGATTAACCTGGCCAGGTTCACGCACGGCAAGTGCTCCGCTCTCATCGTGACTGACCTGGCCGCCCGGGGCCTGGACATCCCGCTGCTGGACAACGTCATCAACTACAGCTTCCCCGCCAAGGGCAAGCTCTTCCTGCACCGCGTGGGTAAGGAGCCCATGCCTGGACTGGACCCCAGTGGGGGCGCCAAGTCCCGGCAAGGACTGAGGGCGCAGGACTCGACTCCTGCCACTGCTGGTGGGGAGCCAAGGCCCGAGGAGGGGACCGATAAATCAGGTTCTCTGGGGAGCGGATCTGTCAGGCAGCCTCAGACTCTTAAGGAGGTGATGCTCGCTAATTTTCTGGGCTACTGAGTCCTCTGCTTCTCTTTGCCTTCAGGGTCCTTGATGATGCGACCCCTCTTCCCCTACAGTCTTCTCCCTAAAACTCCTGGGGAGCTTTGTAACCTTTGCACAGCAGCCTGACCCATCTGCCTCCTGCTCCATCAACTGCAGACAGGGTCTCCTGACTCCCTACTATATCCAGGCAGCCAGTCAGGCCTGGCCAGCCCACCCAGGCCAACTCACACCCACATGTTGAAGGAAAATTTGAAAATGGAGCAGAACACCTAGAAGGCAGGACATTCCCCTCCTGGAAGTCCCCCAGCCCCACTGGTGATGTGACGGCCACAGGTGCTCATCATGTGAGGTGTTGGTCCAGGTGTTCTGCTTGCTTTTGTCTTCACAACAACCCTATGCAGTGGGTACCAGCCACACTGGCCCCATTTTACAGATGAGGAAACTGAGGCAGGGAGGTTCAGAACTAGCCAGGTGTCACACAGGTAGCAAAGCGGGGTGTCTGGGATTCAAATTTTGGTGAAATATACATAAACATACAGTGATCATGTTAACCACTTTCAGCTGCAAGTTCAGTGGCATCTAATACGGTCACATTGTTGTGTAACCATCACCCACCTTCTTTATCTAGAGCATCCTTGTCTTAACAAACTGAAACCCTCTACCCATTAATCTAACTCTCTCTTCCCCTTGTCCAGCCCCTGGTAACCATCAGCCTACTTCCTTTTTTCTTCTTTTAACTCATAAATATGTGTGTTATTTTATAAATACAAGTAAGTTAAGTAAGTTTGTGTGAGAGAAGCTTCTGGTGGGCTGGTTTCTTTTAGTTGTCTTGCATGTAATTGAACATTGTCGAATGGGTAAATTCCGGCTGCCCGTGGTGGGCTGCCCATAGGCGGACCTTTGGGGTGCAAGGGAGCCTCCACCTGGGTCTCCAGCCTCGTCTCCCCGTTGGCGGCTACGTACTGTACCCTTGATTCGGTTGCTTTGGGAGGGCTGGCCCTGCGCGTCCCTTGAGGCATCTCAGAACCCCCAAAGGGAATTTCTCGTGTGATACATGACCAGCAGTGTGAATCAGACCACCACAAACAAAATCTTCCAAACATGGTGACGTGGTTTTTGCAAGATGCAAAAACAAGCCAAAGTGTCATGTTCTCCATAGATTTACTTAACACAAAAATAGAATCACACTGGATGTTCCTTTTTAAAAAACAAAAAAAACTTATTTTTATTTACTTACTTATTTGGCTGCACTGGGTCTTGGTTGTGGCATGTGGGATCTTGAGCTGTGGTACGTCAACTTTGAGCCGTGGTGCGTGGGATCTAGTTCCCTGGCCAGGGATTGAACCCAGGCCCCCTGCGTTGGGAGTGCAGAGTCTTAGCCACTGGACCACCAGGGAAGTCCCCACACTGGCCGTTCTTACCTGTAACCTTCTTCTTACCTCTGTGTACATCAGGCATTGTTTTCCATTCATCATCTAACACCATTCTGTGACAGGGGTCGGCAAACTGTTTCTGTAAAGGGCCAGATGGTAAATATTTTAGGCTCTGGAGCTACGTAGTCTGTTCCAGACCTCAGCCCTGGTAGCCTGAAAGCAGCCTCAGACAATTTGTACATGAAGGAACACAGCTGTGTGCTGATAAAACTTTATTTACACAGTTAGGCTGGGGCTGGATTTGGCCACAGACTGCAGTGTGCAACCCCTTTGCTCAGCTGTGTAGTATGCACCCTAGGTGGTCATCAGCTAATTAACTGACCCCCTGTCCTTACGTCTTTTAAGTGATTTCTGGTTTGCTGCTCTTCTGACAGAGGGAATGGGGTCCCTGTGGTTGAATCTTTGCACCCTGGGTTATTTCTCTGGGAAAAATCACCCATAGTGGGAATGCTTGAAGACCTCTGATACGGATGAAAAGCAGTGTCTTGCGTCTATCTTTGTTTTATATTTTACTGATTGTTTATTTGGCCGCGTCGGGTCTCAGCTGTGGCGCCAGGGTCTTCACAGCATCACGCAGGACCTTTTGTTGCGGCTCACGGGCTCAGTGACTTTGTGGCATGTGGGATTTTAGTTCCCCTGCCCGTGTCCTCTGCATCTCAAGATGGATTCCTAACCATTGGACCGCCAGGGAAGTCTCTCTTGCGTCTTTTTCTGCTGACGTCCCAGGGCACCGTGTGGGCTCACAACCTCTCGGGCAGGTAGCCCCGGTGACTCTTACCGCCCTGCCTCCTTCATAGGTGCGACATTGTTCAGTAAGGTGGGGCCCTGGCATGGCTCCACCCTTAGGGCTGGGCATGTGGGACTAGTGCTGGGCTCTGGGGTCCTTTGCCTTTGTCCCCATCTGACCATCTTCCCCTGCAGGTCGTGTGGCCCGGGCTGGCCGAAGTGGCACGGCCTACTCCTTGGTGGCCCCTGACGAGGTCCCCTACCTGCTGGACCTACACCTGTTCCTGGGCCGTGCTCTGACCCTTGCCCGTCCGCCCGAGGAGCCCTCAGGTGAGTAGAAGCTGGAGCAGGACTGGGTCCCCCTGGAGTTCATGATGTGGACAGGGGGTGGAGGTGGGCCACACTGTCCTGGCTTGGGATTTGACCCCAGGGGAAGATGTCTGTATTTGAAAGGCAGATAAACAGCCAGATAAGGGCTTTGCTGGTGGCTCAGGCAGTGAAGAGTCTGCCTGCAATGCAGGAGACCTGGGTTCCATCCCTGGGTCAAGAAGATTCCCTGGAGAAAGGAATGGCAACCCACTCCAGTAGTCTTGCTTGGAGAATCCCATGGACAGAGGAGCCTGGTGGGCTACAGTCCATGGGGTTGCAAAGAGTCAGACACAACTGAGCGACTAACACTTTCACTTGAAGAGTCAGATAGTAAACATCTTGGGCCCTGCAGGTCACCTGATGCCCAGCAGCTCCTCGTCTGTGGCCTTGTGTGAAATTAGCCACAGACAATACAGACATGAGTAGAGCGGGGAGTGATCCATAAAAACAGGCAGAGCCACTCGATAAGTGATGGTTTCCCTTGTGGGGCTGATTTTAGTGACTCAGGACCCAGAGTGAGGCTGGGAAGGGGCCGCAGGCAGAGGACGGCCTCTGACCGGGGTTCCTGGTGGGCGGCAGGCACAGAAGGCGGGGACGGCGTACTGGGCCGGGTGCCGCAGGGCGTGGTGGACGACGAGGACTGCAGCCTGCGGACCAGCCTGGAGGCGTCGCTGGAGCTGCGGGGCCTGAGCCGCGTGGCCGACAATGCCCAGCAGCAGTATGTGCGCTCACGGCCGGCACCCTCGCCCGAGTCCATCAAGAGGGCCAAGGAGCTGGACCTCGCTGGGCTGGGCCTACATCCCCTTTTCAGTGAGTCCTTGTCTCAGATGGTTGTGGGGTGGAGACGGTGGACCCCGCAGAACCTACTGGACCTCATGCCCCTCTCCCTCCCTCCTGCCAGGCTCTCGCTTCCAGCAGGAGGAGCTGCAGCGGCTCAGGCTGGTGGACAGCATCAGGAACTACCGCTCCCGGGCGGTGAGTGCGGGCCCGGGTCTGGCTGAGCGCCTGACCCCCCCAGTGGGACCCGAGCAGGGAATCCTCTCAATCCGCGGCTCTAGCTGTGTCAGCATCCCTAGAGCCAAGGTTCTGCTTGTTCCGGAGCCATCCCTCCTGGTGCACAGCACATTTCCTAGGCCTTCCATACAGATGGGTAGACTGGGGCTCATAGAGGTCAGTGACACGTCCTAGGCCTGTTAGAGGAGCTGGCTTTAAATAGCTCTTATCTCCTGACTCCCATTGGGATGCCTCCTGTGTCTTTTGTCTATGGGAGATGCCCACAAAAGCAGGAGAGGCCTGCCAGCTGGAGGAGAAAAGGAGAAAAGGAGCTGGAAACCTGCATGGTTAAAAGCATTGGTTTGGGATCCAGTGAACTTAGGTTGAAAACCCAGACCTAGCGTGTCCCAGCTGTGTGACCTTAGGCCTGTTACTCGCCTTCTCTGGGCCTCCCTCCGTAATTGTGAAAAGCCAGGAATGAGTGGAAGGGAACTGGGAGGAATACCAGAGAGAGCACACCAAGTGGGGGAGGCTGGAGTTGGGGAGGAAGCGGCCAGTGGGTGAAGGCCTCAGGTGTCCCCCTGCTACAGACCATCTTTGAGATCAACGCCTCCAGCCGTGACCTGAGCAGCCAGGTGATGCGCGCCAAGCGGGAGAAGGACCGCAAAGCCATCGCCAGCTTCCAGCAGGGACGGCAGCAGCGGCAGGAGGGCCCAGCGGGCCCAGCCCCGGGCCTCCCAGCACCGCAGGAGGAGCAGCCTGAGGAGGAGGAGGTGGCCGGAGAGAGGGTAGAGGTGAAGGCCCCACCCTGGGGACCCTGGAGTCTGGCCTGGGTGGGGGAAAGGAGGGTCAAGTCCCAGCAGCCTGTGGGGCTGACCTCAGGGCTTTGAGCCATTGCTAGGGGTGGAGGCAGGGATTCCAGTCTCACCTCTGACATTTGGGGAAACCAGTGACCCAGCTGCAGCCTCCCTGTCTACGGGATGGGGTTGTGGTCTCGTCCACCATCCCTTGTCTGAAGCCCAGGGGGCCAGGTGTGTTTTAGGACTCAGAGTCTTTACGGTGGGTCCCCTGTGGATGACGTCACACCCTCAGCAGGGTCTGGGGTGTCACCGCCGTGAAATGCTTCAGTTTCCACAGTGCGCTGCGCTCTAGGGGACAGACACAGCCTCTTGTCAGCTCAGGTTGTTGGCTTTTGCTGCCAAGTGAACCTCAGGAAAGTTCATTTCTGGAATCTGGTAGACGAGGGCACTGCAGCCACGTGACCACAGTACCCGGTCCTGGGTCCATTGGGCAGATTGAAGATGGCACGTGGAGGATTCCCACAGGCCCAGGGGGCCGTGGCGTTGTCATCATCGCCTGTCTCAGCCTGGGGTCTGGGCAGGTGGGGAAGGGGCCGAGTTGGCAGCAGTGGAGGCTTGACTCGGGCAGGGTCAGGCACTGGGCCTTCGTGGCCAAAGGCAAGGCTGGGCCCAGAACCAGGTGTCCCATTCACCTGGTGGGTAAGGCCCTGGGCCTGCTCATCTAATGCTTGATGTGGAGAGTGGGTCCAGTAGGCAAAAAATACACTTGAAGACCCCCAGACTAGTCCATGTCATAGAGAGCAAGGCCACCCAGAGAGGGATGGGGGCCTTGGTCATGTGACTGGGGACCTGAACTGGGCCTGGCACATGATGGGGCTCACCCTGGTCGGCATCCTGCCCGCCCACACCCTGCCAGTCCTGCCTCTGCTGATGCTTGGGTTCTGATGAGGACACGGAGAGTCCTGGAAGCTCCTGGCCCTAGACCCCAGCTGAGCTAACAGGTGCGGAGGCCAGTTTGCTCCCTGGGGCTGCAGGTGATGCTGGGCCTCTGTCCGCCAGGACGTCTTCACGGAAGTTGTCGGCCGGAAGCGGCAGCAGCCAGGACCCCACCGGGGAGCCAAGAGGCGGAGGGAGGAGGCCCGGCAGCGGGACCAGGCGTTCTACATCCCTTACCGGCCCAAGGACTTTGACAGCGAGCGGGGGTGAGTGGCTGCTGGTCCTGGCAGGGGTTGGGTGGGCATTTGGGCCGCCCTCCCAACCTCAGGGTGTCTCTCCACCCTCCCTCTGCAGCCTGAGCGTTGGCGGGGACGGGGGCGCCTTTGAGCAGCAGGTGGCTGGTGCAGTGCTGGACCTGATGGGAGACGAAGCCCAGAGCCTGACCAGGGGCCAGCAGCAGCTCAAGTGGTGAGTGAGCCAGCCGGCACACCCGTCCCATGCCCACCTGCCCTCCACTTGGTCCCCACAACAGGCGTGTGACCCTCTGACTGTCCTAACTCCCGTTTGATCCCCTAGAGCAGGAATTATGTCACCTCCCACCCCTCAATGGATCCTGCGGAGCACAGATCATAATCCCCCCACCCCCCAATCCCCATGTGGTCATGTCTTACAGGGGTCTTGACCCCATCTGCCCTTCTGGGGGGCTAGTCTTTCTAGACAGAGGCTCATGACCCAGTTTGCCCATTTGAACTCTGGTTCTGGAGAAGTGATGTGACTGACAGTCCAGGGTCACAGAGACAGAAGGTGGTAAAGTGGGGGTCGGGAACCCCCAGGGGGCCCATGCCCCTGACCAAGACTCCCAGGTTGGACTAATCTTCAGACCCCCCCCCACACACACACTGTTTTTGGAGGCCTGGGGTGCCAGGGAATGGTGAGGAAGGGCAAGCAATGGGCCTTAATGGAGCACCTGCTGCAGGCCAGATGCAGGCATGCCACTTTCCTTGAATCCTCCCAACAACCCGATGAGGGGTCAGAGGGACACAGGCCTGGAGGGGAAGCCGGCCACCTCCCTCTGCGGCACACTTCCCAACTCCTCCCACAGGGACCGGAAGAAGAAGCGGTTTGTGGGACAGTCCGGACAAGAGGATAAGAAAAAGATCAAGACCGAGAGTGGCCGCTACATCAGCAGCTCCTACAAGCGGGACCTGTATCCTGGAGGGTGGGACCAGAGGGGGTGGGGCCAAGCTCTTTCTATCAGCACAGTCCCTGTAGGCGGGGGACAGGGTCAGGAGGGGGCATGGCCTAGCTCAACCACCCCAGCTTCCTATAGGTGGGGGTCAGGGAGGGGCGGAGTCGAGCAGATTCAACCACCAAACCCCTTTTAGGTGAGGCACCCCACTCCAGTACTCTTGCCTGGAAAATCCCATGGACGGAGGAGCCTGGTGGGCTCCAGTCCATGGGGTCGCTAAGAGTCGGACACGACTGAGCGACTTCACCTTCACTTTTCACTTTCATGCATTGGAGAAGGAAATGGCAACCCACTCCAGTGTTCTTGCCTGGAGAATCCCAGGGACGGGGGAGCCTGGTGGGCTACCGTCTATGGGGTCACACAGAGTCGGACACGACTGAAGTGACTTAGCATAGCATGTGTCCTGGTTGGGGAAGGGAGCATGGTCACACACCAGGAGCGCCAAGGGCATCTCCATGCCGAAAGCAGCCTCCTTAATGCAGCCCCCAGCTACCAAAAGTGGAAACAGAAACAGAAAATCGATGATCGTGACTCAGAAGAAGAAGGAACTTTTGACCGCCGCGGCCCAGAGCGAAGAGGTGGGAAGCGTGGCCGAGGGCAAGGTGAGAGCCCTGGGAGGGTCGTCCTTAAAACACAGGCTGCTAAGTAGTACCTTTGGTCAACTCGGGTACTTGGTCCTCTTGGTGCGGCCTGGGTCCTTCAGCAGGTGACAGACTAAGGTGGGCAAGGGGTAAAGAAAAAGTGAAAGTGAAGTCGCTCAGTCGTGGCCGACTCTTTGCGACCCCAGGCTCTGTAGACTACCAGGCTTCTCTGTCCATGGGATTTTCCAAGGCACGAGTACTGGAGTGGGTTGCCTTTTCCTTCTCGAGGGGATGTTCCCTACCCAGGGATCGAACCCAGGTATCCCGCATTGTAGGCAGATGCTTTACCCTCTGAGCCACCAAGGGAAGCCCTGGGCAAGGGGTAAAGTGCCCTCCCAGAGACCTGGGAGAGTGGGCTGGGGCTGAGTGACCATGGACAAGTCCCTTCTCACTGACCTCTGATTTCTCTCCTGCCAGAAGAAAGTTAAGCTACAGCCTAGACAATACAGTCCATAGAGACAGGGATTGGAGCCTGCCTGGGTCCCAGTGCCCAGCCTAGAGGAGGTGCTGAAAAGCCTTTGTTGAGTGATTTCTGATTGTGATAGTTAAACTTAGGAGGCCTTACTGTGGACCAGGCCTTGTTCTGAACACTGCACACATAATAACTCATTTACGTCTCTCTGGGACTTTGGAGGTAGATACTATTCATAATTCACAGGCGGGGAAACTGAGGCACAGAGAAGTTATGTCATTGTCCATGAGACCACAACTGGGATTTGCACCCAGCAGTTTGGACTGGAGGGTCCATGCTGTTGCCCATTACAGTAGACAACTTAAGCCTTATTCAGCAGTTACCACCTGCCAAATGTTGGGGCTTGAACACAGAATGGGAGTGGGGACAGGGGAACTGCTGGGAGGAGAAGACATTGGGAGTCAACCCAAAAGCTAAGCTCCTGGCATCTCTGTCCCAGCAGGTGCATCCCAGCCCCGCACCCCTGGCACCCCCACAGGCCGTGTGCGCTCAGAGCTCAAGACCAAGCAGCAAATCCTGAAGCAGCGGCGCCGAGCCCAGAAGATGCGCTTCCTGCAGCGTGGGGGCCTGAAGCAGCTCTCTGCCCGCAACCGGCGCCGTGCCCAGGAGCTACAGCAGGGCGCCTTTGGCCGGGGTGCCCCTTCCAAGAAGGGCAAGATGAGGAAGAGGATGTAAGAAGGTGACACAGCCCTGCGATTCCTCCGTTGGTCCAGGCGTGGGCATCAGCAGCGTTCCCCGGGTCCTGCTGTGTGCCTGGCCCTGAGTTGGGTGCTGGGGGAGCTCCCTTAGTCCATGCAAAGGAATGCCGCACGGCCACAGAGGGGCAGCAGCTGCCTCTGCCTAAGACAGCACATTTGAGTAGGGTGTTGAAGGGTTCATAGGAGTTTGCCAGGCAGGCCGCAACCTGAGCTGGCACCTCAGCTGCTGCTGCTTTTCGTGTGTCCAGATTCAGAGGTGGTGTCCCCATGGGTTTGAGCCCTGAGTGCCTGAGGCCCAGTGATGTATTTTTAATGTAATAAATCTTTATTGAGCACCTCCAGTGGACCAGGAGCATAGTCTGCTTGAGGAGTTGGAAGGGACAGACCAGGGTCCTGGAGTACCAGCTGGAGCGCTGATGAGACGAGAGCGTGTGGGTGGGTCCTGTGTGGGTTCTGCCGATGTCTCCACTTTGCTGATGAAAAAGTCAGGCTCAGAGGATGGGTAGGTTGCTGAGGTTTGAAGACCTTGAAATTGGCCCTCGGGTCCCCTTCCTTCCACCAGGACAGGCTTGCAGCTGGGACTGGATGGTGAGAGGCAGATGGGATGTGGGGTCAAGGATCAGAGCATACAGTGCTCCTCTTGGCTGCGAAGAGTCCACCACATACCCAGAGGTCAAAACCTGTCCTGACCTCTGCCTTCCTCCAAGCCCCATGCTCCTCAAGCTCCTCCTGGGGGCCCTGCGAAGGTCATGGGCTGCATCTTGCAGCTGGGTTCTCAGACTGGCCATCCCTCCGCTCCGGTCCATAGTGGAGGAGCCTTTGTGAGCAGACGCCCTGGGACCGGTGTCCACACGTGACCCTCTTGCTGGTCCTTTATTTTACTTTACTTACCAAACGCTCATCTAGAATTTCCCTGAATTTTTGCGCCAGGCCCTGTTCCAACCTGACAAACATCAGCTGGTTTAAATGCCCCCACTGCCCTGGGAGGGAGGACCAGGTATCAGGCCACATGCTGGATGTGGTTTGGGGGCCCCCGTGTAGCTCACATTTACTTAGAACTTGCTCTGTGCCTCTTGTGTACACCCCACTGCCGTCTGAGCGGGCACAGCCCCTCCCATCTTTCTGTTGAGAGCCACTCAGCCCACACCCCGCAGGAAATGTGCGGCTCCCCTGTCCTTGGGCTGAGTCCCTCGAGGGGTCCCTCTCCCATGGCTCACCTGGGTCGGGTTAGGAGGTGGGGGCGGTGGACTCAGCCTGATGGAGTCCGGCCAGCATGGCGGAGAGGTCCAGAATGGACAGCTTCACCTGGGGTTGCAACACAGCCAGAGTCAGAGCCCAGCTCCTGAGTGTCCAGTCCCCACCCCCCAAAACACCAGAGGATGAAAATCGGGTGGGAGATAGAGACTCCTGTTAGATAGCAATGATGTTGGCTCCCCAGGGGCAGTGAACCCGGTCTAAACCCTTCTGGGTTTTTTAAGCCTCAGTCCAACATCTCAGTCAAAGCCTCCCAAGCAATTCATTCACAGGCACTTTTCGATTTTCTAGCTGGCTGTCACCTGTATTATAGTTGAGTTAGTATTTTCACTTACATCAGTTCTTTTTTTTTTTTCTTTTTAGTTTGATCAGTCATGTTCATTAGTGTATGATCTACTCTCGTCTTCTCCTTTATCTTGTTTAAATTAACCTGTTTACTGATAAGAGCTTAATGAACACCCGTGGATCCAGTGCCAAGACCCAGAACGTGATGGTACTCTTACCCTGGGCTCTTCCTTCACCTTTGTCACTGAAATAATCATCTGACAAGGAAACTATGTCTCCACCAAAAGTGGAAAGAGATTAAATTACCCCTTGTCATAAGTGGGGGTAACTGGGAGAATAACAATGAAACCAGGTTATTGAATTCTGGCAGCTACAGTTGCCCACAAAAGATGTGAGTCCCAGGCCCTGGAGACCAGGGGTATTACAGGCGTTAAAGGCATAATTGTCACCACCCCCACCCCCCAACACCACTGAACCTTTCTCCTCGGAAAGATCAGAGAGTTGGTTGAAAAGGGACTGGCTTTTGCCTGTTACTTTATACCGAGCCTCTGTCCCTTCTAGTCTTCTTTTGTCCCTTGGGGTACCTGGGCCACACTTAAGAGAACAGTGGTGTACACATGAATCCGCCTGACTCAGGATGTGGCACTAAGGTAGGCTCTGGGGATCCAGTTCTTGGCATTTGGTTGGAATTCTGGCCTCTGGGTACAGGATGGGAGTGAGATGGGCTAAGGCAAGGGTGGGGTGCCTCGCTTCGCTTCCTCCACTTCTCAAAGGGCCTATGCTTTGGGGACCCACTAGAATCCTAACAGAAGGGTCCAATGTTAGAAACCCCCTCCCTCCATTGTAAACCAGGTCACGTGTTCTACCACCTTACAAACCTGAGTGAATAGAAAAACCGGGCATCCTTGGACACAGTGACCTTTGTGATGCCGTTGTGCAGAAAGAAAAACCACTGTACAACCCTGTCTTCACACTCCCCAGGGGAAGCTAAGGCTTGTCCATGCAGGAGCCAGAGGGTCAGGAGCTAATTAAAAGTGAGTTTCCGTCTCCTGGTTTTATCAATGTTGTCACTTGTTTGTGCTGTTTGATCCTAAGATGAACTCTTCATATAAACATACTGTATCCATCAGTATATACCCTGGCTGAATGCACCATGAGGCCACTGAGAGCCAGAGATGGTCCAGCTGCCTTCTGTCCTTGTAGCAGCAAAGTCGAGACCAATCCAAGGCTCCCAGGCAGGGGCCTAGGCGGCTGTACAGCTAGGAGACTTGACTCTGATCACAGAGGGTCATGCTCAACCCAGAGAAGGTGGGATCGCAGGCACCGTATGTTCCCAAAGGTTGGGGGGCTGGAGGTGACCTGCAGAGGGGTCCTCACCTGCTCCAGCTGCCCCTCGGTGTCCTCGACGTCTAGGGCGGGTGGCCGTCTCTGATGCTGGCACACTAACTGGTACATATTGAGTACTGCCATCCTGGTGCGCCCCAGGAGCAAGGTCTTCTCAGCCGCCGTGTTCTGGATCTGAATCCACTTGGATTCCTGGAGAACACCCCGCCCCCTGCCCCATTAAGGTGTGAGCCGGCCTGAGAAGGGCTGGAGCCCCATTCCCCTCTGCTTCCTGCAAGTCAGATCCCGGTAGCCCCTCTCAAGGAAAACCGCCCATGAAAGTAGTGTTGCCGCATCTCCTCTTCTTAACCCCTGCTCTCCTCATGACTCTGGGAGCCTGGGGTCCCGGACGCCCACCTCCTCCGGCCTCGTACCCAGTGCAGCGTGCGCTCCCGCGCTGACTCCAGTCGCTCCAGGAGATGCGCTCGCTGCTGGCCCTGCAGAAGCAGCTCATCCTGCCAGGAGTCCCGCAGCCACTGCAGCTGCGCGCGCGCCTCCTCCAGCTCCGCTAGCCGCTGGCGCTCCGTGAGCCTCAGCGCCGCCTGCATGTCCGCCAGCCCGTCGAAGCGTGCCACCAGTTCGGGGACCTCTTGGAACTGGGATGGGGTCGGGAAGGGGTACTCACCGGGCCTGCGGCCCCCTCCTGTCCCCTCCCCACGCTCAAATCCCGCGCCTCCTTAGCCCAACTGTGAAATGAGGGCATCACACATCCCTGCGCCCCAAGAGTTACTCCCGCCCCTCCCCACCCCGTTTCGATTCCTGGATTGGGAAGATCCGCTGGAGAAGGGATAGGCTACCCACTCCAGTATTTTTGGGTTTCCCTTGTGGCTCAGCTAGTAAAGAATCCGCCTGCAATGCGGGAGACCTGGATTCGATCCCTGGGTTGGGAAGATCCCCTGGAGAAGGGAAAGGCTACCCATTCCAGTATTCTGGCTTGGAGAATTTTTGGACTGCATAGTCCATGGGGTCCCAAAGAGTCAGATACGACTGAGCCGAATTTCACTCCCCACCTCTACCGTTAAACCCAGCCAAGTTTCACTGCCTGTGATTAATGTTAATTCATTGTTTCCTTGAACTAATACCGAGTTCCTGGATTCCCCCTCCCCCACCTGCCTGTGTGTCCTTCAGTAGGTTAGCTTTCTGAGTCTCAGTTGCACCGTCTGTAAAATGGGGTTGACAGTAAGATTCATTTCACTAGACCTTAGGTAGAATTCAAGAACCAAGTTTGTTCCTGGCATACAGTTCGTGCTCAGTAAGTGGTGACTCCTGACATACAGTCAGCGCTTCAGTTTCCAAAGGCGTCCTTGAGGCCTTCGGGGCTGCACGTGACACTGAACACCAAAACCTCCTGCAAGGCGCTCACCTCGGGCAACAGCTCCAGCATTTGCCCCAGCAGGCGCGCGCAGGGCTCCAGACGATGCAACCCGCGCTGCAGCCGCGCGCGCTCCCGCTGCAGCTCGGCCAGTTGAGCCCGGAGCCTCAGCGCCTCCGCCTCCCCGCGGCCCGCCAGATGCCGCTCCTCCTCGGCTCTCCGCAGTGCGCGGCTGCGCCGGGCCTCGGCGTCCTGGGATAGGGGGATGGAGAGAAGACAACGACCCTCAAGACTTGGGAGCCTGCAGAGCTCGCCGGAGCCACTCCGTCCCAGTATTCACGCGTAGAGTCACGGGTTGCAAACAGATGGCCCGCGGGCCAAATTCAACTAGAATCTTTTCGGCCCCTCACTCCTCTCCCACGCTTTTTAAAATGCTTCAGGCAGTGCGTATTTCCCACCGGTCCCTTTTATATTGGTAAGCCAATTTAAAAAACAAAACAGAACTTTTTATTTTTTATTGGAGTATGCTGCTACTGCTAAGTCACTTCAGTCGTGTCCGACTCTGTGCGACCCCACAGACAGAAGCCCACCAGGCTCCCCCGTCCCTGGGATTCTCCAGGCAAGAATACTGGAGTGGGTTGCCATTTCCTTCTCCAATGCATGAAAGTGAAAAGTGAAAGTGAAGTCGCTCAGTCGTGTCCGACTCTTAGCGACCCCATGGACTGGAGCCTACCAGGATCCTCCATCCATGGGATTTTCCAGGCAAAAGTACTGGGGTGGGGTGCCATTGCCTTCCCCCGTTAGGGTTAGTATAGGTTGGCTTAAAGCTCAACATTCAGAAAACGAAGATCATGGCATCTGGTCCCATCACTACATGGAAAATAGATGGAGAAACAGTGGAAACAGTGTCAGACTTTATTTTTCTGGGCTCCAAAATCACTACAGATGGTGACTGCAGCCATGAAATTAAAAGACGCTTACTCCTTGGAAGGAAAGTTATGACCAACCTAGATAGCATATTCAAAAGCAGAGACATTACTTTGCCAACAAAGATTCGTCTAGTCAAGGCTATGGTCTTTCCTGTGGTCATGTATGGATGTGAGAGCTGGACTGTGAAGAAGGCTGAGCGCCGAAGAATTGATGCTTTTGAACTGTGGTGTTGGAGAAGACTCTTGAGAGTCCCTTGGACTGCAAGGAGATCCAACCAGTCCATCATAAAGGAGATCAGCCCTGGGATTTCTTTGGAAGGAATGATGCTAAAGCTGAAACTTCAGTATTTTGGCCACCTCATGCGAAGAGTTGACTCATTGGAGAAGACTCTGATGCTGGGAGGGATTGGGGGCAGGAGGAGAAGGGGACGACAGAGGATGAGATGGCTGGATGGCATCACTGACTCGATGGATGTGAGTCTGAGTGACCTCCGGGAGTTGGTGATGGACAGGGAGGCCTGGTGTGCTGCAGTTCATGGGGTCGTAAAGAGTCGGATACGACTGAGCGACTAATCTGATCTGATCTGATAGTGGATTAACAATGTTGTGATAGTTTCAGGTGAACAGCGAAAAAACTCGCCATAAAATACACATGTATCCATTCTCCCACAAGCTCTCCTCCCATCCAGGCTGCCACATAACATTGAGCAAATTTCCCTGTGCTATGCAGTAGGTCCTTGTTGGTTATCCATTGTAAATATAGCACTGTGTACATGTCCATCCCAAGCTCCCTAACTATCTGTTCTCCACCCATTTCCAACCAGCCAGCCCCCCTGCCCTGCCTCCCCAGAAACCATAAGTTCTTTCTCTAAGTCTGTGAGTCTCTTTCTGTTTGGTAAGTAATTTAATTTGTATGATTTCTTTTTAGATTCCACATATAAGGGATGTCATACAATATTCCTTTTTTGCCTGATTAACTTCACTACGTATGACAATCTCTAGGCATGACAACCATCCATATTGCTGCAGATGGTCTTATTTTATTCTTTTGAATTCGGTAAACCCACTTTTTAAGTTTCTGTGACCTGTCTGGCTCCTATAGGATTGTGACTTTGTGACCTCTGCCTTGCCTCCCCCCACCAGTCTCCACATACCTGCAAAAACTTTTCGAAGCGGATGAATGACCCCTTCAGCTCCTGCTCTTTCTGTTCCAACTGTTCCCATCGCTGTTTCAGGGAGGCCTTTGTGATCTCAAACACCTGGCGGGTAAGCAGTGGGTATCTGTGTGTGTTTGGGGTTTCAAGTCATCCAGTGCTTTCAGGTTCATGTTTAACTCTGCTCATCTTTTGCCCTTAATCTTGCTGCTGCACCCTGGCTCATATCTACCTGTTGCCCCCCAGTACCCATGATGAAGCCCAAATTCCCTCCAGCAGCCCCTGTATGTCAGCATCCCTGCTCTTCCTTCAAGACTCAGCTCACCCTGTCTCCTTCGACACTGTTTTCCAGACCCTTACCCACCTGTGTTTTGTCCTCACCTTCCTGTCTTTGTATATGCTGTCCCCTCTGTGTGTTTCTCCCTTTTCACCCTATCCCTCTTTGCTGGAGAAGCTGACTTGCCCTTCAGCCATCCTTAAGACATCACTTCCTCCAGGAAGTCCTCCATGACCACCCCTGTGTAGAGACAGGGACTTTCTCTGGGCTCCCGCCATCCCTGTTCAGTGCTTCCTCCCTCACAGCAGTCACTACCCGGACACTTGTCTGTTCTCTTCTCTAGGCTGTGAGCCCATGAGGACAGGGACTGTGGTGAGACTTCTAGATCCCAGGGCATACCCTGCACACAATAGCTGCTCAGTGCACATTGATTTGCACCAACCACTGATCTCATTTGACCCCCATTTGACAGATGAGGAAAGCAAGGCTCAGCACAGTGGCTTGTCTCAGACCTTGTAGTAATAAGTAGTCTCCACCACTTTCTCATCTTTTTTTGGAGGGGTCTGGAGTCCCCCAGAAGTTTCAGGGACTACGTTGAGTGGCTCACCTCCTTCTGGGCCTGAAGGCCCCGATCTGCATCCACCAGCTCCTGCCTCTTCTCCAAGAGACGCAGGACTGGGGGAACATGGTCTGTGTTCTGCTCCGGGATCTTCCTGGAGGGGCAAAAGGAAGTGGGGGTAAAGGAGGCAAGAGGTAGGGCCCCCAAATTGTCCAATGGTGCCTAACATGCCTTTATTAGCCACCTCCTGGCTGTGGAAATTTTTACTCATTCAGCAAATTGTTCTGAGAATCTACTCTGTGCCAAGCACTGTTCTTAGCACTGGGGGATGCAGCCTTGGTCAAGACAGACAGATCCCTGGTCTCCAGAAGCTGGCATCCCACTGGGGAACACAGAAAAGAAAGCTAACAAACAACAAACTATGCTAGGAACTTCCTGGGCTTCCTGGTGGTTCAGATGGTAAAGAATCTGCCTGAGATGTGGAAGACCCAGGTTCAATCCCTGGGTCTGGAAGATCCCCTGGAGAACATGGCAACCCACTCCAGTATTCTTGCGTGGAGAACCCCCATGGACAGAGGAGCCTGGTTGGCTACAGCCCATGGGGTCACAAAGAGTTGGACACAACTGAGCGACTAACACTTTCACTTTCACACTTTCAGGGACTTTGCTGGCAGTTCAGTGGTTAAGACTCCAGGCTTCCAAAGCATGGGGTATATGTTTGACTAATGATCAGAAAACTAACATCTAACATGCTGTGTGGTACAGCCAAAAAAAATAATAAAAATAAACTATGATGGGACATGGTAGGGACTGAGATGAAAAAGTCAGCAGACTAAAGGAAATCTCTCAATAGGGAGATAGACAAGTCTCTGAGAAAGGGATATTTGAGCAGAAACTTGAAGGAGAAGAGGGAGGGAGCCATGTGGATGCTTCAAGGAACAGATTCTAGGCTGAGGGAATAGTCAATGCCAGACCCCAAGAGAAGGACCTTGGTATGTAGAAGCAGCTGCCAGGAGGCCAGTGTGGTGAGAAGGGAGGGAGGAGCAGAGTGATGGGAACTGAGATCAGAGAAGTTATGAGGGTCAATCTGCGGTGGGCTGTGACAAAGGGGGTATCTGGCTTTGACTCTGAGTGAGATGGGAAGCATGTGAGGGTTTGGAGCAGAGGAGGTGCCCCTTTGGCTGCTCTGGGGAGCAAGGCTAATAAGAGGGGCAGGGCAGCTGCAGGGGACCCGGGACAGATCATAGGATAATGTGGAGAGGATGTGATTCTGGTCTGGGCGGCTCTGTAGAGAGGTAAGGAGCAGTGAGTTCTGGGTACCACTGGAGAGCAGAGCAGATGGGGTGATGAGGCGGTGAGAGAGGAGTTCAAAGAGGAGTTCAAAGGGGAACCTCAATGCTGGAAGGATGTTGCTGCTGATGGCAGGCTGAGTGGGGAGCAGGGAGGTCAGCTCTTCCGTAAGACCAAGTTGAGACTGAGGTGCAGGTTGATCTCTGTGGGGGAGGGTCTAGGAGACTGAGATCTGGAGCCAGGCTCCCAGGAGAGAGGAGAGGCTGGACCCAGCCCCACAGGGTCAGCTGTGCCGGAAGCAGCAGGGATGTGTTATCATTCCCCTTGGCTTGCCCAGCTCTGGTCCAGGGGAAACCCTCCCATTTTACTGACTCTGAGACTGAAGTTGGGGGCTCCCCTAAGTTAAGAGTCCACACTCGGGCTTCCCTGGTGATCGAGTGGTTAAGAATACGCCTTGCAATGCAAGGGACACTGGTTTGATCCCTGGTTTGGGAAGATCCCACATGCCCCGGAGCAGGTAAGCCCACGCACCACAACTACTGAAGCCTGCACTCTGAAAGCCTGTGCTCTGCAACAAGAGAAGCCAGCCTCCACCATCCGAAGATCACGCACAGCAACGAAGAGCAGCCTCCACTCACCTCAGCTACAGAAAGCCCACGTGCAGCAACAAAGACCCACCACAGCCAAAAAAATCGGAATAACTAAATACATAAACCTTAAAAAAAGATCCACACTCCCACTGCAGAAAGCGCAGGTTTGATTCCTGGTGAAAGTGAAAGCAGAAGTCGCTCAGTCGTGTCTGCTTCTTTGTGACCCCAAGGACTGGAGCCCACCAGGCCCCTCCATCCATGGAATTCTCCAGGCAAGAATACTGGAGTGGGTAGCCATGCCTTCTCCAGGGGATCTTCCAGACCCAGGGATCGAACCCAGGTCTCCTGCATTGCAGGCAGATTCCTGGTAGGGGAACTAAGATCTCACATGCCGCACAGCCAAAATATATATATATAATGATATATTAAATGATACTGAAGTTGGGACCCCCTCCAGCCACAGTGCTGAACAAGGCAGACAAACTTCCTCCAATCTTCCTCTAAAATGTAGTTTTCAGGGAGAGGGTATGAGAGTAATTCCTTCCCACCTTGGGTCAAACGATTTCATCTCAACTGGGTATCAGCTAGGGGTGGGGCTCAGGCACAGATCAGAGACCTGGATTATTGACCCAGCTCTGCCCTAACTACCCCTGAGACCTTGGGAAAATTGCCATTTCCTTCAAGCCTCAGTATTTTTCTCTGGGAAGTGGGGACATAAATGCCCACCAAGAACTGCCCAGAGAAGCCAGGATCCAGAGGGGAAGGAAGGGGCCAACCCACCCACTCCTGCCCACCCATCCTGCCTGCCTCTTAGTGCGCCCTGCACACCACTCACGTAGACAGTTTCTCTTCCAAAACCAGTTGGAAATATTCCTCCCAGGGCACTGCCATTCTCCTGTGGTTGCCCCGGGCTTGCTGTCTTTCTGGAATTTTGCACAAGTCTAGGAGACCCTGGGGGCTTCTGATGGACGGTTTGCACTCTCAGTACTCCCGGAAGGCAGCCACCCAGCAGGCCTTGGTCGCCTGGGCAACCAACGACACAACATTCCATTGCCAGCCTGGGACTGGAGAATCCGCTCCCCTCCCTGCCAGAGGGAGGGGGCTGCAGGGAGGGGGCAGTTTCTGTCCTTTCTGGAGGAGCCTTGAACTCCCAATCTAAACTAGGGTGCAGTGAACAGGATGTGGGTCTCTTGGCCAAGAATTTGCTACTGTTGGTGCCCCATGGCTAGTCAAACCTCCTCCCAGATGGGTGGGACAGGGCTTCACTAACACGGCTGTGTGATCAGCTGTGTTGTGTGCATGCTCGGTTGTGTCCAACTCTTTGAGACCCTTTGGCCTGTAGCCCGCCAGGCTCCTCTGTCCATGGGATTTTTTAGGCAAGAATACTGGAGTGGCTTGCCATGCCCTCCTCCAGGGTGTCTTCCCAACCCAGAGATTGAACCCTGAGTCTCTCATGTCTCCTGCATTGGCAGGCGAATTCTTTACCACTAGCACCATGTATATGAAGCATATATAGTTCTATGGGTTTTAGCAAATGCATAAAGTTGTGTAACCACCACAGTCAAGATACAAAATATTTTCATCACCTGCCCAAAGTCCTCATGTCCCTTTATTATCCACTTTGTCCTCACTCAGCTCCTGGGAACCACTGACCTGTTCCCTTTCCCTGTAGATTTCCCTTTTCCAGAATATCCTCAGTGGACTTGCATGCATGACCAGCATTTCAAGTCTGGCTTCTTCCACAGAGCCGTATTCATCTGTGATTCATTCATACTGACGTGTGCATATTGACATGCATTTTTCACTACTGAGTAGTATTTGATAACATACTATAGCCTGGAAAATCCCACGGACGGAGGAGCCTGGTAGGCTGCAGTCCGTGGGGTCGCTGGGAGTTGGACACGACTTAGCGACTTCACTTTCACTTTTCACTTTCATGCATTGGAGAAGGAAATGGCAACCCACTCCAGTGTTCTTGCTTGGAGAATCCCCGGGACGGGGGAGCCTGGTGGGCTGCCGTCTATGGGGTCGCACAGAGTCGGACGCGACTGAAGCGACTTAGCAGCAGCATAGTTTATTTGTCCTCCAAAAAAGGCCAAAAAAGAAATCACTCATGTTGGAGGATATTTGGGTTGATTCCTGTCTTTGGCTACTATGAATAAGGCCTCAGGGAAGACTCCTCTCCTGGTTTTTGTATGAACATGAGTTTTCCTTTCTCCAGTATAGGTGCCAAAGGGTACAATTGCTAGGTCATATGGCCAGTGCCTGTTTGGTTTTGTTTGTTTTTAAGTTAAGAAACTGCCATATTCTTTTCCAGAATGGCAGCACTATTTTATATTCCCAGTAGCAACGTATGTGATCCAGTTTTTTCCTGCATCCTCACGGCCATCACTATTTTTCGTTTTAGCCATTCTGATTGGTGTGTGGCAATATCGCACTGCGGTTTTACGTTGCATATCTCTACTGGCTAATGATGGTGACCATCTTTTCATGTGCTTCTTTGCCATCTGTATATCCTCTTCAGCAAAATATCTGTTCCTGTCTGCTGCCTGTGTCCTAATTGGATTTTTTTAACTGAGTTTTGAGACTTCTCTGAATATTCTAGATACATATCGAGATGTTCCAGAGAGTCCTCTGTTGGATATCTTCTCCCAGTCTGTAGCTCCTCTTTTCATTCTCCTCAGATGGTCTTTTGTAAAGTTTTAAATTGGGATGAGGTCCGATTTGTCACTTTTTCTTTTATGGAGTGTGCTTGTGGTATCAAGTCAAAGGTGGGTTTTGAACTCAGGCCATCTGGAAGTGGAATCCATCCTCTTTAACCACAACACTCCAGAGACAGTTGAGCCCTTTTTATTTAAATATTTATTTATTTTATTTGCTGTGTTGGGTCTGAGTTGCGGCCTGGGGGACTTTCAGCTTCAGCATGAGGAATCTTTAGCTGCAGCAAGTGAGATCTCAGTTCCCTGATCAAAGATTGAACCCTGGCCCTCTGCATTGGGAGCGAGGAGTCTGAGCCACTGGACCATCAGGGAAGTCCCAAGTTGAGCCCCTTTTTGGATCTTTCCTTCCGTAGGCCTATTCCCTTCCTTCCCTCCCGAGAGGATACCATCATCCTGAAGCTGGTGTGCCTCCTTCCCTTCTTAATTTCTCTTCTTTTACAGGTTTTTTTTTTTTTTTTTTAACCAGTGTTTATGGAGCACCTTTTATGTGCCAGGCACTGTGTGAGGATACAGCAGTGGATAAGAGAAAACCTGTCCTCATGGGGCTCGCTTCCCTGGTGGCTCAGATGGTAAAGACTCCACTTGCAATGCCAGAGACTGGGGTTCAACTGGGTCGGGAAGATCCCTAGAGAAGGGCAGCCCACTCCATTATTCTTGGCTGGAGAATCCCATAGATAGAAGAGCCTGGCGGGCTACAGTCCATGAGGTCACAAAGAGTCAGACAGGACTGAGTGACTAACATTTTCACTTTCATGGGGCTTAGAGGCTAATGGGGAGGCCAGATGCATCAAATCACTCTGTAAATACATCATTACACTCTGATAGAATTGCCAGGAGAGGTGCAGAGTGCAAGGAAGAGGGTAGGGAGGCCTCCTCGAGGAAGTGACATATGAACCCAGGCCTGAAGTGTAAGAAGGGAGGAGTAGAGGAGAAGAAAGGTATTCCAAGTTTTCAGAACAGCCATGCAAAAGTCCCGAGGAAGGAGAATATGGCCCTGCCACCCACTCCAGTGTTCTTGCCTGTAAAATCCCATGGACAGAGGAGCCTGGTAGGCTGCAGTCCATGGGGTCACTGAGAGTCAGACATGACTGAGCAACTTCGCTTTCACTTTTCACTTTCCTGCATTGGAGAAGGAAATGGCAAGCCACTCTAGTGTTCTTGCCTGGAGAATCCCAGGGACGGGGGAGCCTGGTGGGCTGCCGTCTATGGGGTCGCACAGAGTCGGAAACGACTGAAGCGACTTAGCAGCAGCAGCAGCAGAAGAGAAAAAAGTCTGTACTGTAAACTTTGATTGGGGTCTTCCCTGGTGGTCCAGTGGTTAAGAATCCACCTTCCAGTGTAAGGGACACAGGTTCAATCCCTGCTTGGGGAACTAAGATCCCCCATGCTGCAGGGCAACTGAGCCCACGCCCCACAGTTAGAGAGCCCGTGAGCCACAACTAAGACCCAAGGCAGCAAAAAAAAAAAAAAAAAAAATGTCTTTAGGAGGACTGCATAGGGCCACAGAAGGGCAAGTGTCTGGACTAGAAATGACAGACGAGGGACGGAGGTTCAGAGGAGGTAAGTGACACCTCCAAGGACACACAGGGTGAGAGGTGCAGGGCCCTGGGGTTTGTTTATAGAGAGATAACCCATCTCTGGTTTGCAACTTTCTGGCTTGGAGGCGGGGAGACAGTCCCTACACAAACACTAGTCCTCAGAAGGCTGGAGCTGTGGCTTTAGCTCTGGGGCTGGTGGATCCACTCCCAGCCAAGGCCTCAGCATTCCTCTCTGTTAAATGGGGGCATTGCTCCCACCTCCTTTTGGAGTTTTTGGCTTTGCTCCCTCGTTGGGGTTTTTCCTCTGCCACACTGCTGAGGTAGGCAACCTCCCCCTCCCCCCACCCCCGACCCCCACACCGTCCAGGTCTCTGTCCTCACGTCCTAGGGGATGGGGTGGGGCTGCTGAGCGACAGAGGACAAGACACGGCTTCTCAGTTGGCCTTGCTCTTGGCCACAAACCCACAGGCTCTGGAAATATCCACTCCCCCAACCCTGTCTCACGCTTGGTCAGCCTCCCCCTTCCTACTTCTCCATTCCAAGGCAGGGGGCCAGCGAGGGGCACTTTGGAGTAGGACTGAGGAAGAAGGAAGCCGCGGTGTGGCCTGGCAGACGGACACCTTGTCTTCTGGCCGCGGGAGGAGGGGACTTGGTGGCCTGCTTCCTCGGCAGCCAGCCCGCAAATGGGGGTTTGGAAATCCAGCCCACTCCACCCAGTGTTGCCTCCTGTCCCACGTGGCTCCTTGCCCAGAATCGTGCCGGGCACTCACAAACGGGACTTTGTGTTCCTGAGACAAAGAACACGCTCCTCAACCCCAACCTGGCCGGGGGCTGGTCCGCCTTGCCCCGATCCTGGCCTCAGAGGAGATAGGGCCACTTCCCAGCAGGGAAAACTGAGATCTAGAGACGCACAGGTCTGCAGAGCCAAAGGAGGAATCTGCCTCCCGCTTGGAGGTTGGAGGTGCAGCAGAGAGGTGGTGCACTGGCAAGGTGAAGGCACTGTGGGGAGAAAGGAAGTAAATAATAATAAGACCAATATCACAGGAGAGAGGCCAGGTTCCAGCCCTCCAGGGGAACCAAGTTCTACTTAATCCAGAGAGTGTGTTTTGAGTTTTTCTTATGTGCCAGTGTGGGAGGTACTGCATGAATCAGACATTGTCCCTGACATTTAGGAGATAAGACGAGTATGTAAATCACCACAAAACAAGAGAACAGGAGACCAAGGTCACAGAGAGGTGCCAACCGGCGGGGAGTGGGGAGGGGGGCTGGTCTTTGCTGCCTTCTGCGCCACCAGCCAGGCTCCCCGGGGGGCTGCAAGCAGAGCTACAACACACACAGCGGGGCAGCGGGGCTTTCAGAGATCAGAAGAAGTGGGAATCATTTTCTGATTATAATTCCTGATTAAAAAGAAGCACATGTCATTATGCCGAAGAAAGCCCTCCAGTTCCATGCATGCTTTATCAGCTACGTGACACTTCGTGCCTTCTACTGAAGGTCTGTTCCTGGCTGCCTCTTACTTATCACCCTCCTAGGGGCCCAAGAGAACAGGGCTGAGCTGTCTGTACCTCACTGTATTTCCACTGTCTAGAATATAGTAGGTGCCCAATACACATTTGTTAAGTAAGAAAAGAATTATATATATATATATATAATATGTAAACATCTTATATATATATGAAAATACTTTTATGCATATAAAACACTTCATGGGGACTTCCCTGGTGGTCCAGTGATTAAGACTCCATGCTCCGAATACAGGGTGCATGGGTATGATCCCTGATTGGGGAACTAAGATTCTGCATGCCACATGCTGCTGCCAAAAACCAAAAGATAAAATACTTTATGGCATCGATACTATAAGCATCATGCTTATGCTTATATATGGTTATATATACTGTGTATTTTCCATGACTTGATTTTTGGTTTGCTTGTTTTTGGCCATGCCGCACAGCTTGTGGGATCTCAGATCCCAGACCAGGGATTGAACCTGGGCCCTCGATAGGGAAAGCATGGTGTCCTAACTTCTGGACTGGCAGGGAATTCTCTATGATTTGCTTTTTTTTTTTTTTTTTAAAGTACTTTTACTGTCATTTAAGTCTTTGAGAACATTCTTTTAAACAGCTATTATAGTGTTTCATGACATTGCTCTTATATTGTTTGCACTTTATTTTACCCCACCCCTCCTAATATTTATTTAATAGAATCTGTGGGACTTAAGCCAGGAAGTAGATTGTAAAAGGAATGTAAACACTTTTCCTGGTGGAAAGACGGGGCAAAGACAGTGTAGAGTGAGGGGGAATGTGAGTAAAATCTTACAAGTGTTGAATTCAGGAGCGGTTTTTAGAGAGCCATGCGGACAGCCTGGGCCCGGGAGTGTGTTGTTAAACTGACTTTCAAATTAAAAAAAAATCAGGGTTTATTTGCTGATTTCCATGGTGCAAATTCTTCTACTGTGGTTGATTTAAGTTCCAGATATGGCATCGTTGAACACAGGGTTGGAAAGGCATGGGCATGGCCAGCTCTGAGGAGCCAGTAGAAGCAGCCTCCAGCACCTGCCTGCCCGAGATGAGGCCTGATCCCCACTCTAAGATGAGGAGGGGGGTGTCTGTGAGCCTCCCTGGGCCCCAGGTCCAGCATCTCAGATACAAGGGCGGGACTCAGCCAGTCCTGGGCGGTGGGGCCCACCGGGGGTGCAGGAGCCCAACCTTGGGATCTCACTACCAGATTTCTCAGCGGGGATGCAAACCCTCAGATTCCGCCAGCTCAGCAACCCAGAGCCAAATCCACACTTCGGTGGATTGTGTAGATTGCGTGACCACAATCCACTGAAGGGTGGCCGTTCCATCCATCCTCGGAATTCAGGGCTGGGCCTGGCACTCCGCCCCAGCCACGTCCTTAAGACCCAGCCTCAGAGCTCAGTCACCCATGGGGGCTCAATGTCAGGCCCAGTGGTGGGATCGGGAGGTTCCATGATGGTCATGATACTTATGAGTACCTGCTGTATGCTAGGCTGAGCTGAATGTTTGATGTTTAATCATCCTCTCCTCACACCAGCCTATGAGGTGGGCTCTAGTATTAGTCCCAATTTACAGGTGAGGAAACTGAGGCAGTGAGAGGGTAACTCACTTGCTTAAGAGGATCCAGCTTATAAGTGTAGATGCCAGGATTCAGCCCCAGGTTGGCTGAATGTTAAAACCTCTGCTCTTCAATCCTAAGCTCGGGGCACTTCCCTGGTGGCCCAGTGGTTAAGAATCTGTCTTCCATTGCAGGGGACCCAGGTTCCAGGAACTAAGATCTTACCTGCCGCAGTGCAGTTAAGCTAATGGTTCATAACTACTGAGTCTATGTACTCTGGAGCCTATGGGCTGAAACAAAAGATCCTGCGTGGGGCAACTAAGACCCAACACACCAAAAATAAACAAATATTAAAAAATATCCTAATCTCAGTATCTCCTCCTGCTTGACTGCATGAAGCACCTGATGTGTGCATCCCATGGGTGCTAGACTATATAGGGAGCTGGCAAGAATGATGAGTGTTTTGTCTTGAAAATTGTCAGAGGACGGGGAAGTGGCTAATCTTTTCTTGAGCACCTGCTGTGTACCAGGAATGGTACCAAGTGCCTTACACAGACAACTTGATTAACTGTACAACAATCTCTCGAGAAAGGTGAGACCCTTCCCACATGACAGCCCTGGCCTGGGCACTCAGGAGTCTGCCCTCTTCTCTCTTAAGTGGCCTCTAGCAGGTCACATTCCTTCTCTGGGCCATTGTTCCCCCTCTGGTTCCTTGACAGGAGCTGTCCTAGGAGACTTCAAACCCTCTGCCAGTTTCAGATCAAATTTCTCAGAACAACAGGAAGTGGCCAGTCCATTTGGAAAGTACAGGGATTGTGGCCACAGCTCCAGGTAAGTGGCAGGGTCAGATGCCGGATACTGGACAGGTGACAGAGTTTCCTCCCCAGAGGCCTGGCTGGCACAGTCCATAGCCTTTGTAACCACCCCCCACCCCGGGATCCTGGAGATGAGGGGAATTTGAGAGTGTGACTCCCTGCTTAGTTCTGGAAAATGGGTTGAGATGGCTGGTGGTGGGTTGGCTGGCATCTCAGGTGGCCCCTAGGGCCACCCTTATGTTCCATCAAGAGTTCCTGGGGGCTGGATGCCCTGAGATCTCTTTTTTAGAAGAAAAAGTTTCCCTTTGTAAGCTCCCACCTACGTGAGGAAGGTGGGGAGAGGCAGGACATCTGTCTTGAAGTAGTAGTCATATAAAAAGTACCATTTTCCCCTAGTGAGGATCTGGAGTGACTGATAAAAATTACAGGAGGGCTTTAACTACTCCCTTGGGGATACTACTGCTCTGAATTCAACCCTGCATCACCCTTTGGACCCCGTTGAAGGGTGCTGCAATACTTTTAAACTTTGGGGTCAGCTCTGCTGGGCCCATTTCACAGATAGGATAACTGAGGCTCAGTCTTTGGAAGCTGGAGGACTCACCAGACAGTGGCCAGCCAGGGAGAGAACTCCAGGGATATGAATTTCTCGTCAGCCTGGCTGGGGTGCTGGGTGGGAAGTCAGGGAGGGAAGTCAGGGAGGGAGATAGGGAAGCAGGTCATGGACTGCTCCTTCAGCTGGGCGGGGCCCTCCCGGAATTGCCTGTCTGGGTGTTCCCTCCAGAACATCATAAATAGAGCCTACCCATTGGTGCCCAGCCCTGGGCTGAACTGACCAGAGTGAGTCAGGCTCATAGCCAGCCCTTCCGAGAACTCTTAGGCAGCTAAACAACAAACTCACGGGGAGAGACAATGTGTACATGTATCTGTTCTAGGACAGGCCCTTCTGGTCACATTATCTTACTTAATGAGATGTACAAAAAATGGACAAACCTGGAGCTGTAGGAGCAGAGAAAAAGGAAAGAAAACCTCTGCCTGGCGGGAGAGGCCATCCTGGAAGACTTCCTAGAGGAGGTGATATTTGAGCTCTGCCTTGAAGGACAATAATAGCAAACACTTTCTGAAAAGCTTCTTATGTGCCTGTTGGTGTTCTGACACCTGTACCTGCTTCCTTCCTACTTGCTTTATCTCATCTAATTCTCTCAAAACCCTGTGAATGAAATACTATAATCACGTAGGAACAGATGAGAAAGCCAAACCACGGTACAGAGGTTAAGTGACTGGCCCAAGACCACACAGTTACCGAGTGGCAGAGTCAGCATTCAAATTCAGAAAGGCAAACCAGTTACGGACTGTAAGATCTTCCACATGCTGGTTAATCCCTCTGAACCTCAGTTTGTGTATCCGTACAATGGGGAGACCGGTACAACAGTAAGAAGCACATACAATGATGGTGAGGAGGAAGATGAGATAATCCGGGTAAAACGCTTAGAACAGTGTCTGGCACACCGTAAGTGTTCAAACACTTGGAGATGGTTTTTTATCGTCGCTGTGGTGGTTGTTATCGTCAAGCCCTCCCCTCCCCCTCCGGCCGCAGCTTCCTCCCCCGCAATGCCAGCCCGTGACGTGGAATCTGCCGCACGCACAGTCTGGATTTAATTGGGAACTAAAAGAGATGGAAGGGGATGTTCCAGGCCCCTCCCTCTCTGGACTCTGAAAGGACCCCCAGGGAGGGTGTGACTTTCTCTAGCGACGCCTCCCGACGATCTCAGATACTGCTCCGGGACGGCGCAAGGAGGTCGGACCGAGGAGGCGGTGCGGGGATGGCAGGCAGGGGAGAGCCGGAGAGGTGTGATCGTGCTGGAAGCAGGGCAGGCAGGCGACACACTGTGTCTTCTGTGCCCAGTGCCAACTCAGCAGGAGCCTACCGCCACGCCCATCATGGCTGTGGGCCGCTCCCCACTTGGCAGTCCCAGCCTCCGCGTGCCCGGGGCTCCGCGGCGGGTGCGCTCTGGCACGCTTGGCTGGGGTGCCGGCAGAGGGCGCGCGAGGGTGGCCCGGGAACGGGCGGGAGGGGGACCCCGCGGGAGGCGGGATTGCGGGGAGGGCCCTGGGCCGCCCCCCCAGCCCCCGCCCGCCCCGCCTGCCCACCAAGAGCGCCAGACTAGAAGGCAAGGGCTGGCGGTGTGTCCCCCGCGCGCTCTGCCAGCTCGGCGCCCGGCTCCTACCTGTAGAGTCCGGGGAGGGAGGCGCCCCCTCCCCGGTCACTATCCTCTCTCTCCTTCGCAAACCTCCCGTCCAGCTACCCGCGCGTTTCGGGCAGGTGGCCCGGGGACTCTGAGAGAGGGTGCCAGGTTCGCTGCGGGTGACATGTAGACGCCCTTCCTGCCGCGGTCCAGCCTCGGAACCCGGGCGCCCTCCTGGTCGGAAAGTTTGGGGCAGGGCGCCATGGCCAAGAGCAGCTCCCTGAACGTCCGCGTCGTGGAGGGCCGGGCGCTGCCCGCCAAGGATGTGTGAGTACCCCCGGGGCCAGTCAGGGATGAGGGGCGTGCCGGGCATGGATGGGGCAGGGGTCGCCCATTCGGCGTGCCAGGGCAAGTCGGTGAAATGGGAGAGGGGTTCTTGTCTGAGAACAACACTGGGGCTGATCCACCGTCGCGGGGCGAGAGGCCCCCTGCCAATCGCTCTCCTGGTGGAGGGGGCACTCAGACTTAGCAGATGCCCCACCCAGTCGCCAGGAAGGGGGTGTCTTTGTTCCTGGGATATACTAAAGGGGGTCTTCCAGAGCTTCAGCCCTGGAGCTTATAGGATCAGATTCTGTCAGAGCTGGGGAGGGGATTTAGGGGTGGAGGGCTCCCTTCCTTAGTCCAGGCAGGTGTTGGAGGTGGGGTTTCTCCAGGCCTGGTGGGCACCGGTTCAGAGGACCCTGGGAGGGGCCCCAGAGGGCCTGGGATCCAGGCGGCCCAGCATTCCCCTGCGAGCATCTGGTGGTTAGGTTTGCAGAGAGTCACCAGGTGGCCCACTGGCCAGGCCTGGGGGAAACGGTTCCCCTGGACCCAGAGCCCTTAGCACCTCAGCCAGCAGTGCCCAGCCCCGGTGTGTGTGTGTGTGTGTGTGGGGGGGGGGGCTTCCCTGATGCTAAGCTGCTTAAAGAGGAAACTTTCCCCTGCAGCCCCCTCCCCAGCCAGGTGATGGGGTCCCCGCAGTACCAGTCCTTGACTGTGCTTCCCTCTGGGCTGAGTCAGCAGTTGCTGAATCAGCAGAATGGAGGGAGGGGGTCCCCCTCCTGCTTTGGCCTGGAGCCCAGAAGGGGCTCTGAGGGTGTGGGTACCTGGAACAGGTGTGGGATCCTTGACAGGACATTGACTCTATGACCTTGAACCTGATCCTCTCCAGGTCTGGATTTCCTATCTGAGCAAGGGGAACCCTGGACAGGGAGTCTGCAAGCCTCGTGCAGTTGTGAGGGTAGAAAAACCACTTAGGATTTACCCCTGGGCCAGGGGGAGCAGGAATGTGGATTCTGAGCCTCTGCACAGGCTGGGGCTCAGCTCTGCCCTAACACCTCCGGCTGGGGGTCCCAGTGAGGAGGGTATCCTGCCTTTGACTTCATGAACCTTCCGCTTCCCCAGTCCTGGAGCTGTGTCAACAGGGAAGCTCCTTAGAGCAGTTCCAGCTGCCCCCATCCTCACCAGTGACCCCTAAAACAAGCATCTGGGGAAAGCAGAGAGCTTGCTGGCTGTGCCAATGCAGTGTCTGAACAAGCCCCCTGTCTCCCTCTCTTCTGAGATGCTCTTTCAGAGCCCCTGAGCATTAGCAGTTCTGGGACTGTTAAGGCAATGAGGTCGCCTGGCAGCTGCCAGGGAATTGATAATAAGAGACCTTTCAGAAATGGGTTTCCCTCTCTCGGTGTTCCGATCTCTCCCAGTCCTTGGTGAGGGCCATGAGGGAGTGTGGGTGTTGTCCTCGGACCCAGACACGGCTTGTGGGGCTCCCTCTGCTTCTCTTGGGGAGGGAGTTGACTCCTACTTGGCCCCTGAGTCTCTTGGTTCCCCCTCCTCCCCCCAGTTCCCAGGCCAAGGTGAGCTCTAGGTGGGCCCCACCCCAGTACCAGGGTAGGGGGAAGTGACTAGGCCCCAGTTGGGGATCCCGCCAGCCTGCCTCAGTTTCCCTAGCTGTTGGTGCCCTTCTCAGAGGGGCTCCCTCATAGCATGCTGGGATCTCCATGCTCATGGGGACTCCTAGAGGGGGTATGTCCTCTTTCCCCTCTCCTAAGGGAGAGAGCCCAGAATCTTTCTGAAGCCTCCAGGTTTGAGAGGGCTCCAACCCTGGCTTGGAGGAGGCCTCAGCTGATAATTTGAGTTATTTCTGTCATTCATAATAGCAGCTATATGTGGTCGAAGGCTTCCTACGGGCCAGGTCCTGTGCTTAACACTTAGAGTCCTATTCGGAGAAGGCAATGGCAACCCACCCCAGTACTTTTGCCTGGAAAATCCCATGGGCAGAGGAGCCTGGTAGGCTGCAGTCCATGGGGTCACTAAGAGTCAGACACGACTGAGCGACTTCACTTTCACTTTTCACTTTCATGCATTGGAGAAGGAAACGGCAACCCACTCTAGTGTTCTTGCCTGGAGAATCCCAGGGATGGGGGATCCTGGTGGGCTGTGGTCTATGGGGTTGCACAGAGTCAGACACGACTGAAGCGACTTAGCTGCAGCAGCAGCAGCAGAGTCCTATTGGCATTGCTATTTTATGAATGGGCAAACTCAGGCTCAGAGAGGCATAGTCACTTGCCCAAGGTCACACAGCTGGAATTTGAATACTGACTGCTTCCAGGCACCCACCTGCCAATGCAGATGATATAAGAGACGTGGGTTTGATCCCTGGGTTGGGAAGATTCCCCTGGAGAAGGAAATGGCAGCCCACTCCAGTATTCTTGCCTAGAGAATCCTATGGACAGAGGAGCGGGAGACAGCTATAGTCCATAGAGTCACAAAGATTCAGACACGACTGAAGTGACTTAGCATGCACACACCAGGCACCAAGCAGACTGGGTAGGCAATGGTCCAGGGGCCCGCTTTCCCACACTTGACATCGGGTAGGGATCGTGGGAGAGGCCAAGGGTCTGGAGAGATCCAGGGTCTGGAGGGGGCAGCCCCCTCCCACCACCGTAGCCCCTACCTGATAGGAGTCTGATAAGGCCTTCGTGCGTCAGAGTCCTGAAGCTGACGTTCTCTGCTCCCAGAGGGGCCCAGGGGTCAGGCTGGGTAAACAGGAGGGGGAGTGGCTCCCAGCCCTTTTCTAGTGGATTCCAGCCTGTCTGTCCTACATCTGCTGTTGGGGAAACCAAGGGATGGGAGCCTGCCTAAAAGAGGCTCAGGGATAGAGGACATGAAGAGAGACACGAGATGGAGGGGGTGTCACCCAGTCATGGGCATCCGGAGGGGAAAACTGAGGCTCCCAGTGTTACTCAGCCCAATGGGTTTGGAATGGATCCAGATGGGAAAACTGAGGCCTGGGGCATTATGCTGAAGGGAGGCCAGAGAGGAACGTGGAGGCACAGGTTGCCGACTAGACTGAGATGTTCAGGAATGGAGAGCAGATGGGGACCTGAAGGCACGCTTGGCAGAGGGAGCTGAGGGAAAGCGACCAAAGAGGAAACTGCGGCCTGCGGAGGGCTCAGCCAGCAGATGAGGTTGGAGCAGCTCCTGGTGCCATGGCCCTCTTTCCCGGAATCTCCGAAGCATTTGTGGATCAGTGACAGACTCAACCGAGAGAGGGTGGAAGAGAGAGAGAGCAGGGGCTGGAGTATCGGGGAAGGGGGCCATGCGGGGAAGGGATCTTGAGTTGGAGTGCAGGTGGCATTGGTTGGGAACATGTATGCTGAGCCCCACCGACCTGAGTTCAAATTCCGACTCTTCCAGGCTGTGGAGGGAGGGGGACGGAGGCACAGCTCCTCCCCCAAGGGTCTCAGTGTTCACAAGTGGCAGGGAGCCGTGGAGACAGACATGAAGCACAGAGAAACAAGGAAGCAGGATGACTTCACGTGCTCAGAGGGATCAGAGGGCAGTTTTACACTGTCCACTGTCAGAGGACAGTGGTCATCAAGGACCACCTCTCTGAGGCAGTGACTTTGGGGCTGAGGTTTGAATGAAAAGATGGAGTCATTCAAGAACAGAGTAGGTGTCTTAGAATGGTGGAACAGCAAGTGCAAAAGCCCTGAGGATGGACTGAGCTTGGTGGAAGACAAGGGAAGCCTGTGTGATGGGATGCAGGCAGGGGTGGGGGAAGTCATGAGGAACCCTGGTCAGCTTGGGGTGGGCAAGTGACTCTTATTATGAAGCGGGGAGATGGCTTTGGTTGGTCAATGACTCTTTGCTATTCACAGGGTTGCAGCCCATCTTGAGATGAACTAGCATCTCTTATAATGAAGAGGGAATGGAACTGGCTTTGGTTGGCTAATGGCTCATGGCTACTCGAGGGGTTGCAGCCCATCTTGGGATGGACTAGTAACCCTTATTATGAAGAGGGGATGGAACTGGCTTTGGTTGCCCCAGTGACTCATGGCTACTCAAGGGGTTGCAGCCCATCTTGGGATGGACTAGTAACTCTTGTAATGAAGGAGGAATAGAACTGGCTTGCTTTGGCTAATAGCCCATAGCTACTCGGGGGGTTGCAGCCCATCTTGGGATGGACTGCTGCTGCTGCTGCTGCTAAGTCGCTTCAGTCGTGTCCGACTCTGTGCGACCCCATAGACGGAAGCTCACCAGGCTCCCCCGTCCCTGGGATTCTCCAGGCAAGAACACTGGAGTGGGTTGTCATTTCCTTCTCCAATGCATGAAAGTGAAAAGTGAAAGTGAAGTCGCTCAGTCGTGCCCGACTCTTAGCGACCCCATGGACTGGAGCCTACCAGGATCCTCCGTCCATGGGATTTTCCAGGCAAAAGTACTGGGGTGGGGTGCCATTGCCTTCCCCGTGGGATGGACTAGTAACCCTTATTATGAAGGGGGGACAGAACTGGCTTTGGTTGGTTGATGTCTCGTGGCTGCTCGAGGGGATACAGCCTATGTCTTCTACTGGTTGAGTTTTGAGGTCTGGCTGCCCTGGTCTGTGCTTGCAGTGAGAGCATCCACTGAGGTCCATCCCCACTGAAGGCTGAGCTATGCAGTGTCCCCTCCCAGGGAAATTCCCAACGGAGGGGGCAGCACATACCCTGAGGGTGGGGTTCAGGTATCTGTGGGAAGAGCTCTGGGGTCAGCTGTGATGCATCACACCATGCGTTAGCTTCTTTAGCTCCTTCACCTGCCCTAAGAGGTGTGTGGAAGTATTATACCCAACTTACAGAGCAGAGAAACTAAGGCCCACAGAGGGGCGAGGACTTGCTGGGTTCCACAGTGAGCAAGCTTGAGGCCAGGGATGACTCACCGGATGAGCACAGGCTCTGGACCAGCGCTTTAGGCTTCCTGGGCCCACGACTCCACATGTTCTGATTTCAGGTCTCAGTGTTCTGTTTCTCTGGGTGGAAGCCTTGGGCCCATTCAAGGAGGTCAGGAACGCAGTGGGTGGCTGCTGGGCAGCCATGACATGGTCTGCTGGTCCCCAGAGGTCCTTCCTCTACTGGACTTACTGTGTGACCCTGGGCAAATCCCCTCCCCTCTCTGGGCCGTAGTTGCCCCCGATCTATAAAATGAAGGTGGACTGGGATCCCCACTCCAGTCTACCCTCTCAAGCCTGCTCCCCTAACCTTCTCCTTCTGCAGGTCGGGGAGCAGTGATCCCTACTGCATAGTGAAAGTGGACGACGAAGTTGTGGCCAGGTGAGACGGGGAGAAGCCAGGCATGGGGTGAAGGAGAGGGGGGAGTCCAGGTGTAAGGATCCACATTGAAGAGAGCCTTGGGGGGCAGACTTACCCCACTCGCTGGACTGATGGACTCGCTGGCCTGATGGTGGGTGTTCTGTGCCCTAGCCATGGGCCTGGATGGTGGGGCCTGCTGGCTCCTCTGTCCATCTAGTCCCACCAACTGGCCGCCACCTTCCCCCTTGCCCTGATGATGTCCCTGCCTGTGTCCTGGGGCTGACTCAGCGGCTGCCAGCTTGCGCCTTCCCGGGGGCGGGCATCTCACGCTTGGCTGGGCTGGCTGGTTCTGAGCCTGCTGGGTGCTGCGGGCACTGGTGTGTATTGTGTGTGTGTGTGTGCATGTGTGCCCAGTTGGATCAGCATGTGAGTGTGTATGGTGTGTGGGGAAGTGTTGGAGGGCTGGTGTGAATGCCTGTGACCACCGGTGTGTGTCTCCGTGGGTGTGCAGACTCAGAGGCTCACATTGTATACCAGCGTGTGGGGTGTGTATGCGTGTGTGCACACGTGGGCTGCCATGTACATGCATGTGTGCACCGATGCTTATTTGGGTACACAGACACCACTGTGAACATGTGAGAATGTGAAGATGTCTGGTTGCGTGAGCCAGTCTCGGGCTGGGCTGAGCTTGGTTGCTGCCCCCGCAGGCCGAGGGACAGCTCTCAGCCCCCGCAGGCCTGAGGGGCGTGGGTGGGCGGGCGGCTGAAGCCTCGGTTCCTATGGAGACAGAGGATTCAGGATCCTCCTGGCGCCAGTTCTGGTCCAGATGGGCTGGGAGCTGGGGGCAGGGAGCCCATGTGGGGGAGGGTCAACCTGCAGCACCCCAGCCAATCTGTGTGTTTATCCCCCATCATTCTCTCTCTGTTTACCCTGCCCCCTTACCACACTCTGTGACACCACCCCCAAGCCCACAGACTGATTTTCTGTGTCACCCCAGGCTGCTGTCTCCCCCTCTCTGGGTTCTGAGGACCCTCCAAGTTCAGGGGCTGGGGACCCTGGCGGGACTTCCAATTGGAAAGAGGGTGGGGTAGGACGGAAGCGAGTATTTGGAAAGAAGGGTCGGCCTGATGGAGTGGCCCTGGTCTGTGTGTGTGTGTGTGTGTCCATGTTCACACTCTACTGGGGAAGAGTGTGGTGGAAGCTAGGTGGGGCTTGAGTTCCCAGCCAGAGACTGAGGCCAGGCTGTGATGGTGAGAGCACCAGATGCTCATCTACTAGACCAGTGGTCAGTGACAAGGGCCCTGGCCCTTGGGCTTTGCAGAAAAGAATTCCCACAAAGATGGAAAGTCGTGAAGCAAGTCAAGTATTAAGAGGGCAGAGCGTACAGAATGTGTGGTGGATAGGCATAAGGGCAGGCTCGGAGGGCGAGTCCCCGAGTCGCGCCCTTGTGATAGTTTGAATTACTTTTATGGGCATTTCTTCCAGGTTTTCTGTGACCAGTCATTTTGATTTACCTGGCTCGCAGTGCGTGTTTAGCGTATCTCAGGATCCTTCCATGTGTGAACGCATCTCTTAGCCAGGATGGACTCTCCTGAAGAGGCCTGTGGGTAGCCTGGCCTTAGTTAACATCACTCCCCTTTGACCTCCAAGGAGCATTCCTGCGCATGTGCGGTCAGAGAGGTCTCCTGACTTCCAGAATGAGAAGTATGTGGTCTGGGCAGGGCCCAGACTCTCTCTTAGTAGTCCTGCTATTGTCTTGGAGTTTTGGTCCATAGGGAATGAGTCTCCAATTGCTTTACCCTGAAGGGGGCCCATCTGCCTTCTGCCTTAGAAGGAAGAAGGCGGAGGCAGGTGTGTTGGCCAAACTTTGCAGCTGTCAACTTGAGTGTGTGTTGACTGGGCAAAGTGAGTTCTCTTTTCGCTGTTGGGTAAAGGGCAGTGCATCTGCAGAGGTGTTGGGGTGAAGAGGTGTGTATCTGTTTCTGGGTCTGTCTTGGTCCCTGACCCTTCTGGGGTTCCCTCTTGCTGATTAAGTGCTCTGGCCCCTGCTGACTTCATGGTCCCCTGGCCCCTCACACTTTCCTGCCTCCCAGCCACCATCTTCTTGTCCCTCAAATTCACCATTCCTGCCTCAGTGCCTTGGCACATGCTCTTCCAGCCATCTGGACTGTCTTTATCCTCTCTCTGCTTTGCCTGACTAGCTCCTAGGGAAAGCCTTTCCTGACCTCTCCCATCCTCAGCCCAGTGGGCACCGCTGGCCTAACCAATCACAGGACTTCTCTCACTGTGTCTCCTGCCTCTCATCCTCAGCCCAGTGGGCACGCGGCAACCAATCACAGGACCTCTCACTGTGGGTCATAAGGGGGAGGGAGCCCCTTTCTGCTGGGGGAGTTCTGTGAGGGTAGGGACCTTGGCACCTCTTCCTCTAATTTCCCATAGCCCCAAGACTTGGCACATAGTCAGGGTGAGTGTTTATGGAGTGAATGAATGGATGAATGGAATTGTGTGTCCTGTCTGTTAGTGAGGGTTTTGTGATCCTTTGTGTGTGTCTCTGCCGGGTATCACTCTGTGTATGTGGATGTGTGTCTGTGTGTGTCTCCATGTTCTGGGCATTTTTTTTGCCTGTGTTATCCATGTGAATGTTTTCTCTGTGTGGGTCTGCCCTTGTCTGTATGTAGAAACATATAGTTGTATATTTCTAGAGATTTTGAAGATGCATATTGGTATCTGTATGTGTGTGCATGTGTCTCTTTGTGTCTCTGGTTTCCTTGGTGTATCTGTGAATGTTTGTGTGTGTGTGTGTTGTGTGTGTGTGTCAAGGTCTCTGGGTGTGTGTTATGGTTTGTGTGTGTATTTGTGTGTATCTCATATCTGGGTTCTTGGGTCTATGTGAGTGTGTATGTGTAGCTGTATTTGTGTTTGAGTAGCTCTGGGTGTATGTGTGTGTGTGTGTCCCCAGGTATCTGCTGCCTGTGTGGCCCAAAGGCCCCCTGTGCCCTCTTTTGCAGGACAGCAACCATCTGGCGGAGCCTGAGCCCCTTCTGGGGGGAGGAGTACACCGTGCACTTGCCCCTGGATTTCCACCATCTGTCCTTCTACGTGCTGGATGAGGACACAGTGGGGTGTGTGTGCTGGGGACCCAAACCTGGGCATCTGAGGGAAGGCGGGACACCCCAAAGCACAGTCCACATCTGCGCCCACCTCCCCATGGGCGGGGCAGGGGTCCCTGACTTGGACCCTCACCTGCCTGTCTGTCTGCAGGCACGATGACATCATAGGCAAGATCTCGCTGAGCAGGGAGGCCATTACAGCGGACCCCCGAGGTGGGTGAGGGTGCCAGGCAGAGGGAAGGGGGTGGCGCTTGCCGGGGCATAGCAAGCAGCATGGGGCAACACAGAGCCTTTGGGGGAAATTATTTTGGTTGTTGCTTCTGTTTTGAATTTTATTATTTTTTAAATTTGTATTATTTATTTTTTTTTGCGTGTGCTGGGTCTTGGTTGCTGCATGGACTTTTCTCTAGTTGCAGCGAGCGGGGGCTACTCTCTAGTTGCCATGCACGGGCTTCTCATTGCAGTGGCGTCTCTTGTGGTGGAGCAGGGGCTTCAGTAGTTGTGGCTTCTGGGCTCTGGAGCACAGGGTTAGTAGTTGTGGCTCATGGACTTAGTTGTTCCGTGGCACACGGGATCCTCCCGGATCAGGGATTGAACCCTTGTTTACTGCATTGGCGGAGAAGGCAATGGCACCCCACTCCAGTACTCTTGCCTGGAAAATCCCACGGACGGAGGAGCCTGGTGGGCTGCAGTCCATGGGGTCGCTAAGAGTTGGACATGACTGAGCGACTTCACTTTCTCTTTTCACTTTCATGCACTGGAGAAGGAAATGGCAACCCACTCCAGTGTTCTTGCCTGGAGAATCCCAGGGACGGGGAAGCCTGGTGGGCTGCCGTCTATGGGGTCACACAGAGTCGGACACGACTGAAGTGACTTAGTGTATAGTATTAGTATTACTGAATTGGCAGGCAGATTTTTTTTTTTTTTTTTTTTTTTTTACCATTGAGCCACCAGGGAAGCCCAGATTTTAATTTAATTCATTTATTGAGCAGTTAACTTATTTCCGTTCAATATTCAAAAGATACAGTTAGCGGTGGGACTGTCCCTCTCGTCCCAGCTTCTCCGTTCTCATCCCCCATGTTGTCAGTTTCTTGTATGTCCTTCTGGGGACATTTTAAACCTACGCAAGCAAGAGACTGCCCTGGTGGTCCAGTGGCTAAGACTTCACACTCCCATGCAGAGGCCCAGGGTTTGATCCCTGCTCAGGAAGCTAGATCCCACGTGCCACAACTAAGACTTTTCGTGCTGTAACTAAAGGTCCCGCATGCTGCAACTAAGATCCAGCACAGACACATAAATAAAATAAAATAAAATTTTAAAACATATGCAAGCAAGTAGCAACAGTAATAGCAGCAAACAGTTATGTAGTGCTTACTGTGTGCTGGTCACATTCTAAGTGCTTTACACGTATCAATTCACTTAATTATTCTAATAACCCTAAGAGGTGGGTACTCTTGTTATGCCCATTCTGCGTGTGCATGCTCAGTCGCTTCAGTCGTGTCCACCTGTTTGCGACCCCATGGACTGTAGCCCGTCAGGCTCCTCTGTCCATGGGATTTCCCAGGCAAGAATACTGGAGTGGGTTGCCATGCTCTCCTCCGGGGGATCTTCTCGACCCAGGGATCAAACCCACGTCTCTTATGTCTCCTGCATAGGCAGGCGGGTTCTTTACCATCAGTGCCACCTGGGAAGCCCTATGCCCACTCTATAGGTGAACAAACTGAGGCACAGGGGGTTAAATAACTTGCTCAAGATCACAAAGTGACTAAGTGGGATGGCTGGGATTTGAACCAAGTTGTCTAGTTCCAAAGTCTGTGTTCTTTCTACTATATGTGTTTTGTTCTCCGCTTATAGAAATAGGGCTTCCCTGGTGGCTCAGATGGTAAAGTGTCTGCCTACAATGCAGGAGACCTGGGTTCAATCCCTGGGATGTGAAGATCTCCTGGAGAAGGAAATGGCAACCTACTCCAGTATTCTTGCCTGGAAAATCCCATGGACGGAAGGGCCTGGTAGGCTACAGTCCGTGGAGTCGCAAAGAGTCAGACACGACTGAGCTACTTCACTTTTTTATATTCTATAGTAATAGGACTCCATTAAACGCACTGTTCTAGATCCTGTCTTTTCACTTCGCCGTGTATCTTGGAGATCTTTCCATATTAGTGTCTCGAGAGCTTCTGCATTCTTTGCTCTTAGTATGACTTCATGGCACTCTGTTTTGTGGATGTACCATCATTTATTTGGCTAAGTGCCTTCTTGATGTGCACTCGGGTTACTGACAGTGTTTTCCTGGTTCAAACAATGCTGCGATGAATAGCCTTGTGCAAACGTGATTGCGCACATCACGCAAGTTTATATTAATTAAAAAAAAATTTTGGCTGTGCAGTGCTGTATGTTGGATCTTACAGCATAAGATCCTCCCCAACCAAGGATCGAACCCATGCTCCCTGCATTGGAAGCAAGGACTCTTAACCACTGGACTGCCAGGGAAGTCCCCATATATGCCAGTTATATCAATCAGCATAATGAATTTCTAGAGGTGGATTTGCTGGATCAAAGAGTATCCACATTAGCACGTTTGATTATAGTTATTGTTAAGTTATTCTCCAGTTACTTAACAGTTAACAGATTAATCTACCCTTTAACCTTGTCAACAAATGCCAAACTTTTGGATCTTGAATCTGATAGGTTAAAAAATTGGCTCGTTGTGTGGGCTGTTTTGCATTTCTGTATAATTAAGTTTGAAGACCTTTTTATATACTCGAGAATCTCTCTATTTCCTTTTGTGTGTGTGTGTCTATTGTCTATTCACATTGTATGTGTATTTTTCACCCACTGGGTTGTTTGCCTTTTCTTACTTTTTTGTGGGAGATCTTTATATATGAGGAAAATAAACTTTGTCATATTAGCTACAATTTTTTTTTCTCCTTGTGGCTTATATTTTGACTTTGCTTATTTTTTCCAGTAGAAAATTTGCTTCTTTTTCTGTAATCAAAATTTGTGTGTGTGTGTGGGTGCACTTTTATGTAATGCCTAGAAAGTCCTTCTCAGTCCTGATATTAGGACAGATTGTTTTACATGATTCTTTCTAGCAACAATTTGTTCCCATTTTTTTTTTTTTTTAAACAGTCAAGTCTTTGATCTATTTGGAACTTACCCAGATACAAGGTATCCAATAGGGATTGAACTTTACTGCTTTGGTCTAGATGATTCTTAGTTATCTTGACACCACTTATTGAATAATATAATAATATTTTTTTGCATCAGTGAGCATTAGTTGATAGCACACTATGTGCCAATCATTATAATCATCACTCCTATTTAGTGAAGGCTTATTATGTGCCAGGCACAATGCTAAGCACTTTACATTTAGTCCACACAATACCAAGTGAAGTGAGGTGAGATGGAACTTCACTTTTCTAACTTGGTTATTGCAACAGATACCTAATCAAGTTAGAAAAAGCTGGTGGCATCCTGGACTTGGGAATAGCGAAAGAGATAGAGATGTAAAGTAGAACTTATACTTCTGGCACCATGGGAGACTAGATCCAAATGGCTCTCTGACCACATAACAGTGAGATCCTGAATTAGATGCAATTCCTAACACATTATTGGAACGATGTGAAGAGGATTCAGTATTCCTCCATTTGCATGCAAGCATGTGTGCTAAGTCTCTTCAGTCGTGTCTGACTCTTTGCGACCCCATGGACTGTAGCCCGCTGGGCTCCTCTATTATGGAGGAGCCATCCCATGTCATGGGATTCTCCAGGAAAGAATACTGGAGCAGGTTGTCATGCCCTCTTCTTTTCCTCCTTATACTCCCGGTGAATCATGAGCTAAAACCTAACATGGAGTGGTGAGCAAGAGGCAAGGGAGTAAGGAAGGATATCCCTGAAAGTTAACGTCAATATCAGATTCACAGTTAACAGACTAAATCTTAGGCCAGGGGCAAGGTGGCTATTATTGAACCTGAGAATTCCCCTTCAAAGTTCCTAAGCAACTGCTATTCCTCTTCAGGGATAAGCATCCTCATGTTAAATTTCCCACAGAGTGAGCTCAAACAAGCGTGACTTCACAATCAAAGATCATCACACACACAAGAAAGTGAGCCACCAAGAGCAAGAGTCAGCAGAAATGATGACCATCAAATTTAGACCCGTAAAGACTTCAGACTTTGTATTTATGATATATAAGAATTTAAAAATTCAATAAATAAAATTTAATCCCCTGGAAGGGCCAGCAATAACCATGATAAATTAAAGCAATGCATTAAAAAAAAATAGACTGACTTGGAAGAGAACCAAATCAAATGCTTAGAGATAAAAGGTACAGTTGTTGACCTTAAAAACCCAGTGGATGAGTGGCACATCATTCTTTCAGAGTTGAAGTCAGAATTAGTGAACTGGGAGAGAGATCTAAATAAATTATTTAAAATTCAGCTCAGAGAAATGAAAAGCATATAAGAGAAGTTCAAGACATGGAAAATAACTGAGAACGTCTCTAGCATCCACTTAATTGGAGTCCTAGAAGCAGAATATACAAAAATCTGGGGAGAGGAAATGATTCTAAAAAAATTGATGACCTGGAATTTTCCAGAACTCAAGGGCATGATTTCATAAGTAGAAGGAGCATAGCCTTTACTAAGCAGGGTTTGTTTTTTTTTTTTTTTAATATCCTTACCTAGATATACTGTGGGGAGACTGCAAAAAACATCAAAGACAGTCCTTAAACTTGGAAAAGATAGACCATTCATGCAAGATCAATTATTAGGCTGAAATGACTTCCCAGTAACTACAACTGAAGCTGGAAGTCAGTGGAACAGTATCTTTAAAAATTTTTATTAATTTAATTTTAATTTAAAAAATTTTTTTTGCTATATCCACTTGCCCTGTGGGATCTTAGTTCCCTGACCAGGGATGGAACCCATGCCCCACACCTGCATTGGAAGTGCAGAATCTTAACCACTGGACTGCCAGGGAAGTCCCTGGAACAGTATCTTTAATGTGTTGAGAGAAATGAGAGACAGAGACAGAGAGCGAGAGAAGGAAGGAGAGGTTAAGACTGAGAAGACCAAGACGAACTTGATTGACTCAGGCTGAGAGCCTATAAGAAGGCTCAGAGATAGGAATGCCAAGTGTTTTTTGTTTTTGTTTGTTTGTTTGTTTGTTTTTTTCTGAGGGGAGAGTAAATGATGGACGGATGAAGAGTGTGATAGTACATGGTTAGGGGCACTGGCCCTAGAACTATACTGCTTGCATTTGAATCCTAGTTCTGCGGTTTACTAGCTCCCTCCTTGCTGTGCCTCTTTTTCCTCATCTGGAAGTGGGAATAATTACAGAAGGCTACCGAGAGGTCCATGATTCGATATCTTTTTAACGTTAATTGAATTTTTAAAGATAATGCAATGCCTAGACGGTGGTAGGTGCTTAATGAATGCTGGTGCCTGTGCCCTCCAGGAATCGACAGCTGGATCAACCTGAGCCGTGTGGACCCGGACGCGGAGGTGCAGGGTGAGATCTGCCTGTCCGTGCAGACGCTGGAGGACGTGCGGGGCCGTTGTCTTCACTGTCACGTGCTCCAGGCTAGGTATGGTCATGATGGGCGTGAGGGTGGGGTGGGGGGTGGTCTGAGAATGAGCAGGAATCCACTGGACTCCTCCCAGCTGCCTTGAGACCACCTCACTCCTGAGATACGTCTGGGCTCAAAACCGACATCCTTTGTAAGGCAAACAGTCCAAGCTCACCAGATGGCAAGTTTCTTGGGTTAAAGCTTGAGCAAAATCTTTGTTGGGTCCCCAGTGACCAGCAGCCAAAGGCCAGATACTCAGAATGACCAGGCAGATGGGTGTGGAGATGTATTAATCAAATCATAAGTGAAAGACACCCAATTTATACTGGCTTAAGCAGATTGGCTCATGTGAATGACATGCAGCTTCAGGCATGGCTGGATCCAGGTGCTCCAACAGAGACATCAGGAATCTGTAGACATAGATTCCTTGGGTGTCTTTTGTATTAACTTTGTTCTCAGACAGTTTCTCCCCAGGTAGGGGCAAAGCTGACCCTAACAGCCCCAGACTGGCATCCTACCAATTTGGCAGCTCCAATGGAAAAAAACTATCTTCCACCATTTCCAACCAATATCCTAGGACTAACTCTTATTGACCCAGTTTGGAGTACCCGCCTGTCACTGAACCAATTACACTGACTCTGATTGGTCAGTCCTGAGTAGCAAGCCCCTTCCTGGCAGAGAGGGAGGAATCAACCCACTCAAGTCATGTGGGCTGGGAGAAAGGGAGGGGCAGGTCCTGTCCCAAGGAAACATCAGAAAAAAGATGGAATGCAACTCCTGGGATACCCATCTTCCCTCTTGTCTATTTATCACTCCCTTCTTTCCCAGCTGCCCCACCACTCTATTTCCTTGACTATTTCTACTCCTTTTGCCCTTCCATATCTTATTTTGTTTTTTGCCCATGTTTTTCCCCACACCTTACTCCCTTTATTCTTACTTTTAGGCCAGTCCTCACCCAAGTTGGACTAGGTCTCCATTTCTAGTTTGCTCTGTGACCTTAAAGTCCTTTCTTGCCCTCTCTGTGCCTCTCCCACTACTTCCAGATTCTATCTTTAGCTGGAGCTCCCTGGAGATTGAATGGAGTAGCAGGCAGGCATAGGACAGGCAAAAGGATTTTTTAGGGGTAGGGACTCCTCACTTACTCTGTGCCCATGGCCTCCTCCCCAACTACAAAGCTATGCAGGATCCTTGCAAGTAGGAGAGGGACCGATTGCTGTCGCTTAGCAACTAGACTGGCTCCTAGGAAACCAAAGAAGGCTTTGGATGCCAAGCGGGGTGGGAGAGAAACAGCAGGAGGAAACAAGCAGCCCCTGGGTGTGTGGGGGAGAGGGTCCCTGGATTTGGGGGACCTTGAAAAGGAGGGGTGGGAGAGGCTGAGACTTGGGTTGTCATGGCAACCAGAGGCAGGGGGTCCCTTTCTCATGCCTTTTATGGGTAGGTATGGGTCGCAAAGAGTCGGACACGACTGAGCGACTGATCTGATCTGATCTGATGGGTCCTAGTATGGGTAGGAGTGTTTGTTGAGTGAATGAGTGAGCTGAGCACTCTCCACATGTCATCTCATCCCTTGGCCCTGTGAGGTCAGTCTGTTATTACTCTCATTTTCCAGACGAGGAAATTGAGGCTCAGGGAGGGGCAGTGACTTCTCCCAGTGTCACTCAGCCAGTGAATGGGAGAATCCAGGCTGTGAACCCTGGCATCTGGCATCTGGTCTCCCATCCATGGGCTCCAGGGAAACAAAGGCTCCCTTTCCCTTCCTCACTGCACCTTCACCTGCTGCTTTGTGATGTTCAACTTGACCTTTCTGTGCTTCAGTTTCCTTACCTAGAAAATGTGGGCATAGTAATGTGTCCTCGCAGGGTAGCGTTAATCAAAAGGAAGATACCAGGTTTGGACGGGCCTGGGGAGGGATGCTCTTTGCTAGATCCCTACAATGTACTATTTTGTTGTCTTAGAAATCGGCAGCATTTTAATTGTCTACCTTGAACCCCTTCCCCAAGGCTTGGGTCTTGGTCCTTAAGGGTCCTGTGACCGATCCCCACTCCTTGCCTCATCTGTCCTCAGGGACCTGGCCCCCGAGACATCTCCGGCACGTCCGACCCATTTGCGCGTGTGTTTTGGGGCAGCCAGAGCTTGGAGACTTCGGTAAGTGGTGGAGCAGAGCTGGGAGACTGGGGCAGTAAATGACCTTGGGAAAGCCACTTAACCATTCTGAACCTCAGCCTTCCCATCTGTAAAATGGAGACAAGAATGGTCCCATTAGCTCTGTCTTCTCTCACTCTCTCCTCTCCCAGACCATCAAGAAGACTCGCTTCCCACACTGGGATGAGGTGCTGGAACTGTGGGAGATGCCAGGTTCCCCATCCCCTCTGCGAGTGGAACTCTGGGACTGGGACATGGTTGGCAAGAATGACTTCTTGGGAATGGTGAGCACCTCCCAGACACCCTCCATGGCTCACCACTGCCTCCAAGGGGGACTGGGGAGAAGGGCTGGGCATCCTGGGGCTCACTTGGAAGGGTAGATGTGATGTGTGCCTTATCAGGTACCTTGGCCAGGCCTGGGTGACAGAGTCCCATGATCCCATTGGTGCAGGAACCTACCAAAGGTCATAGGGTGGGCCCAGATTCTTATTCTGGGATGAGAGTACTCAGGTTGACTGTGTGCTTCACTGTGCTAAGTGCTTCTCCAGCATCACTTCATTTATATAACCTTGATGGCCACTGTTAAGAGGCTGGGACCATTGCTGTCTCTATTTTACAGATGGGAAGACTAAGGCTCAGAGAGGTGAAGTGGCTTTCCCAAGGTCATATGATTAAGAAATGGCAGAGTCAGTATTTGAGTTCAGGTCTCTCTGAATCCAGAATCTAAGTCTTACTCCTGGATGCACTGGGCTCAAGGTCTTTCTCTTGGAACTTCAGTCTCCCCATCTGTAAAAGTGGGTATGATTTTTCTTGCCTCTCAGGAGTAGTGAGTAGATGTATACTCAGCATTTTTGTTTTGACAGTTTTTTGTTTTTTTTGCTGGGTCACACGACCAGGGATTGAATCTGGGCAGTGGCAGTGAAAGCTGAGTCCTAACCACTAAGCCACCAGAGAAATCCTGAAGCTGCCAGTTTTTAAAAGGAGACAAGATTAGAGTAAATAAGAGGGAGACTTGGTCATGGACCTCCTTTGAAATGACCACATGCTTCACCAAAGTCATCAAGGTGTGTAAAATGGTGCCGCTGCTTTGGAAAAATCTGGGAGTTCCTCAGTAGTTAGAGTTACCACGTGACCCAGCAATTGCACTCCTAGGTGTGTACCAAAGAGAAAGGGAAACACATATCCACACACAACATTTTACGTTAAATAGCAGCATCATTCATAAATAGCCAAAACTAGAAACAGCTCAAATGCCTATCAACAGTTGAATGAAGAAACAAAATATAGTATATTTACTCAGTGGAATATTATGTGGCCATAAAAAGCAATGACATCCTTACACATGGATCCTATGACGTTCATCCTGACACAGTCATCCACACAACGTGGATGAATTTCCAAAACACAATGCTAAGTGAAGGAACCCTGTCCCAAACTCCCCACATATTACATAATTTCATTTATCAGTTCAGTTCAGTTCAGTCACTCAGTTGTGTCCGACTCTTCGTGACCCCATGGACTGCAGCACACCAGGTCTCATTGTCCGTCACCAACTCCTGGAGTTCACCCAAACTCATGTCCATCGAGTTAGTGATGCCATCCAGCCATCTCATCCTCTGTCGTCCCCTTCTCCTCCTTCCCCCAATCCCTCCCAGCATCAGAGTCTTTTCCAATGAGTCAGCTCTTCCCATCAGATGGCCAAAGGATTGGAGTTTGAGCTTCAACATCAGCCCTTCCAGTGAACACTCAGGACTGATCTCCTTTATGATGGACTGGTTGGATTTCCTTGCAGTCCAAGGGACTCTCAAGAGTCTTCTCCAATACCACAGTTCAAAAGCATCAATTCTTCAGCACTCAGCTCTCTTCATAGTCCAACTCTCACATCCATATGTGACTATTGGAAAAACCATAGCCTTGACTAGACGGACCTTTGTTGGCAAAGTAATGTCTCTTCTTTTTAATATGCTGTCTAGGTTGGTCATAGGGAGAAGGCAATGGCACCCCACTCCAGTACTTTTGCCTGGAAAATCCCATGGACAGAGGAGCCTGGTAGGCTGCAGTCTACAGGGTTGCTCAGAGTCGGACACGACTGAGCGACTTCACTTTCACTTTTCCCTTTCATGCATTGGAGAAGGAAATGGCAACCCACTCCAGTGTTCTTGCCTGGAGAATCCCAGGGACGGGGGAGCCTGGTGGGCTGCCGTCTCAGGGGTCGCACAGAGTCGGACACGACTGAAGCGACTTAGCAGTAGCAGCAGGTTGGTCATCCTTCCAAGGAGTAAGCGTCTTTTAATTTCATGGCTGCAGTCACCATCTGCAGTGATTTTGGCACCCCCAAAAATAAAGTCAGTCACTGTTTCCACTGTTTCCCTATCTATTTCCCATGAAGTGATGGGACTGGATGCCATGATCTTAGTTTTCTGAATGTTGAGCTTCAAGCTTCAAGCCAACTTTTTCACTCTCCTCTTTCACTTTCATCAAGAGGCTGTTTAGTTCTTCACTTTCTGCCATAAGGGTGGTGTCATCTACATGTCTGAGGTTACTGATATTTCTCCCTACAATCTTGATTCCAGCTTGTGCTTCATGCAGCCCAGCGTTTCTCATGATGTACTCTGCACATAAGTTAAATACAAGAGAATCTATAAAGACAGAAAAATTAGTGGTTGCCAGATACTGGAGGATGGGGAGTGTTTGCTAATGGATATAGGCTTTCTTTGGCCAGAGGAGCTGATAGAAGGCAATGGCATCCCACCCCAGTATTCTTGCCTGGAAAATCCCATGGATGGAGGAGCCTGGTAGGCTGCAGTCCATGGGGTCGCTAAGAGTCGGACACGACTGAGCAACTTCACTTTCACTTTTCACTTTCATGCATTGGAGGAGGAAATGGCAACCCACTCCACTGTTCTTGCCTAGAGAATCCCAGGGACGGTGGGACCTGGTGGGCTGCCGTCTACGGGGTTGCACAGAGTTGGACATGACTGAAGCGACTTAGCAGCAGCAGCAGCAGCAGCAGCTGATAGAAAATGGTCTGAAATTAGTGGTGGTAGTTGCACAACCTGTTAATATACTAAAGCCACTGAATTACTTTAAATTGGTGAATTATATGGGATATAAACTATATCTGTATAAAGTTGTTATTTAAAAAGAGAGGGGAGGGTGGGACTTGACCTTCTGGACTATCTTTAAGCCTTTTGATAGATTCAAGTTTGTCCCTCAACGGAGCTGAAAAGACACTCACTCCAGACATGCTGTGTCTAGCCACTGTGTGACCTTGGGCAAGTCACTCCACCTCTCTGAGCCTCAATTTCCTCAGTTGTAGATTAAGTGCTCCCTGGAGGCCTTCAGCGCCCTGGCAGGAGCTAATAATCGGGGACTGGGGGACAGACTGTTGCCATCGTTGTGTTGATAGAACACGGTGGAGGAGGAGGAGCTGACCCTGGGTGGGCTTTGCCACCCCTCCTTGGGTGGGCAGCCTAACTCTTCTTCCAAGGCCCAGCAGGGCAGAGCTCTGCTGAGGGCCTGTGTGTCGCCCCACAGGTGGAGTTCCCCCACAGGTCCTGCAACACAACCCGCCCAATGGCTGGTTCCGCCTCCTGCCCTTTCCCAGAGCAGAGGAGGATTCTGGGTAAATGTGGGTACAGTGGGAGGAGGTCGGGCTGGAACCATGTTCGGTTCCATCTTCTGCTCGTGGGCCAGTCCTTATGGGTGCCCATGTCAGCCCACACGCTGTCACCAGGTCCCTTCATTCATTTAACAGATGCTTGCTGAATGTCTCACCACGTACGTTTACATGTGTCCAAATGAGTTCACCTTATTCCCACCCACCTGCAAACACAACAGTTCAATCTGTTGTGTGTGCAGAATTTCTGGTCCCTCCACACCTGTCCACACACCTGTTCACACCACCTGTTCCTGTACACATGTGTTTACGCCGGCCTCATCTTTCTACATCGGCCGGATCTGTTCACACTGTGTGCCTGTGTCCATTCCCGTTTACACCTGTCGATACCTGTTCACCCCCGTTTATACTGCACACGCCTGTTCACACCTGCCCATACCTGTCTTGTCTGACAATTATCCATGCTCTTTACCGGCACTCACACCTGCCTCTCTTGGCTCTCCGCCCCTGCCCATACATACTTACGTCCCTTTTTCTGTGTTTTGGCCCCGGCCAGCGGGAGCTTGGGTGCTCTGAGGCTGAAGGTGCGCCTGACGGAGGACTCTGTCCTGCCCTCACGGTACTACCAGCCACTCAGGGAGCTGCTCATGGAGTCAGTGCTGGGGCCAGCAGAGGTGGGTGCGTCACTGGGGGTGTGTGTGGGGGGGATCTGGATCATGGCCATCCCTGCTTTAGGGCTGTCTAGCTGAGCTCTTCTGCTTTGGGGTCCCAGGGCCCCAGGCCACCTCTCCTGCCTCCTGTCCTTGTGCAGGAGGATGCCACCAGCCCCTTCGCTGTCCTGGAGGAGTTGACCTCGGGGGACTGCCGCCAGGAGCTGGCCACCAAGCTGGTGAAGCTCTTTCTGGGCCAGGGCCTGACTGGGCCCTTTCTGGACTATCTCACCCGGCGCGAGGTGGCACGGACCAGTGAGTTGCCTGCGTGACCACCCCCAGGCATCAATCCCCAAGGATGGGTCTGCAGAGGGTCTCAGAGAGAGATTTGGGGAGCTCAGGTAGAAGACGGGCTGCTGTGTCTTTGTGTGTTGGGGTGACAGGGCCTAGGAAGCCCCAGCCAGCTGGGAGCATGGTCTTGGGTTCAGGACCTGGTTTTACTACTCATGCGCTGTGTGACCTTAGGTAGCTCACTTAACCATTCTGGGCCTTTGTACCATG